>HG992028.1:0-10000000 GCA_905220475.3 Ennomos fuscantarius | reverse complement strand
TGTTTGTGCAACCTCACATTCCTCCTGACTTGAACTAGATGTACCACTTCGGGAGAACGTGCTCGTTTTTGATACAAAACTTCTATCACTGTACTGAGCCGTCGAGATGCTAGAGCCTGTGTTATTATCTGCAGACTCCGAGGAAGCCTGCTGACGTACGTAGCCTTCTTCAAGCGATGAGTGCACGACACGCGAGCCCAAGGTACTAAATGCTTGTGCAAGATTAGGCCTACGGGTTTTTCTATCATCATCTTCCTCCTCCATTTTGATAATTTTCTGCTGCCTAAGCTATGTCACTTAAAATTTCACAAAAACTACTCAATACACCATATCTTCATTCGAATGACTTTATTGCATAATTATAAAACTTATACGATTATAGATAAACATAAACAATAAGGAACACTAAACACAGTCTTTATCACTTTCTTTCACCACCACACACGCTTGATTTTGGTTAGGCACACCTGCAACAAAAGGTCTGTATTAGAAATTATCCATAATGTTTTTGTTAAATTACAAAATAATTGGGAAAGTATTGGGAAGGTAAGACGTTGTTAAGTTCAAAATAGTAAAGAAAATCAAATTTTCAGGAACTTCGTGCAGCTCGAACGTGAGTTGGATTAACGGTTAGGATTATTTTGCGGTCGTTTTTTCGAGTTTATAAAATTAATATTGCAACAAGGATCCACGAAAGTCTTTTGTCAAGGTAAATCAGCGGTGTTAGGTTCTTAAGAAGGATTTAAATTTTAATTACATGGCTTAATTAGCAGATTTAGAGTCGAGCGCCAGCTGTCCCGCTTCGTTTGCGCAGTCTGTGAGGGCTTTTACTTGTTCAGCATTCAATCCCGTAGCTTTCACTTTCACGTCTGCACTTCGCGAGTGTTCCTTGCTCTCGCTACTGGATTCTACTCTCTTTGTTGTTTCGTTTCCAAATTGATCAATAAAAGTTTCCTCTTCGAACTCTTCCTCGTAGCTTTCTTGATAATGTTCTCGGAATTCTTGGCGAGCTTGAATGGATACCTTCTCTGTGGTTTGCGTTTTTTGTTGTTCCATTACCTCTTGCATAGTTTTCTTCACTAGCTGTTGGCCAGCTTCAAGTTGAGTGCTTTGAGACATTGTCGATTCTTGTTTATCTAGAAAGTTTATAAACGTCTTATTATTTTATTACAGTCAAATGTCAAAATGTATTTATCTATATTAGATGAACGATTTGAAAACTGGTTTGTATAAATACGTATGTGATATCAAAGTCCGAAACAATAGAGTATAATTTTGGCAATTTAAAAAACAACAGGGAAATAAATTGTTTAACAAGAATCCGAGTTTGATAGAAATTGATATCCGTGTCTGGCACTTTGCCAATACGAAATGTTTAGAACACATTTAGATTTACGCTTCGGAAGAATTTCATGGTATGTCGACGGACTATTGGTCACTGAGCTTTCCATTGTTATAAAATAATTTAAATAATAATGATGTAAATGCAGTAACAGCCCATGTAATATAATGCCACAAATTGTTGCCTATAATTGTAGCTAAAAACGCAAACACAATATAGCTCTTATTGGAAGTCATCAGCATTCCATTGAAACGCTTTCTTCGATTTTCTTTTATCTTCTTTGTCAACATGCGAGTAAAATGGAGTTGGATGTTAGGAAAAAGAAATTCAATATAAAGATATTTCGTAACTTTAAGAGCTTTTCAAGATATTTAATTTTATCCAAATGGATTTATCAGAAATGTTATGGTAATACTAATCACACATTTTTGAAATTTGAAATTCGAAATGCCGCATTTTTTTGTAAACATTACAGCAGCTATTATTTTCTAGTTGACCTTCGTAACTTGTCACCTAGGAATGGCAGGTCAAGACGACAATAGAAATTCTTGTCTATTAAAAACGCGGGACTATCTGCTCGCTTTACGTGACCTATATTATGAAATGGTGTTAAATGAAATGTTTCACATTTCTCTTCCACAGCAGAAATATTTTTGAGAAAAAAAAAACCAAGTATCTTTCTATTCTCTTTTGTAATATAGCTAGGTTGAAAGTATTCTATTTGGATCTATTGGATAACATAAAAAAGAGGAACAAATAGCCACAGTTTAGGGTAAGATTTTTATTGGCACGATGCTCTATGTTGTGAATGCTAAAAATGTTTTCTATTCAAGTCTAAAAAGGATGAGAGCAAGCTAAGCGCAAAGGTTATAAAAATTCTGGTATTGGAACAATGGTCACAATATTATCGTAAAACAGTCGAATAAAACCCTAAAAAAAAAACAAATTGAATTTGTTTGTACTGAGACATCCACGATACGTTATATTTAATCTCCTTAATCTAGTTAACTATTTCGATAACCAAAAGCGAGGCGCATTAACCAAAAAACACGAACAACTAAACCATAATATCAGAGGCAACAACTGCGAAATAATAACAACAACATGGAAAAAAGACAAAATAAATACCTTAGAAATCACGTAAATAAATCCTGTGCACTAGCACTACAGTTTTCTGGAGATGTTGGCTTTGGCAAGCTCAGATCGGGACTGAGTGAGTGAAGCGCAGGCGACGCGCTTTGACTCGCGTGGAGCTTTGCGTGGGATGAATGACGAGGCGTCTGCGTGCGGTGACTCGCTCGCAATGCCGGCAGGAGGTATACTCAACCGAAAAAGTGCTATTGGAATATTTGAAATATTTAAAGAAACCAAGGAATTTGTTGGAAAATGTCATAAGTTGTCCCATGTTTGCTAAATAAATATATTGATGAGTCAATAGAAAGCTTTGTGATATTATATAATATCATATAAGGGATGTTTTATGAATAAATAGTCATGAAATTAAACTTGATAATAACAGTTACAAATTGTAGTTTATTATTTGACATGACAGCCTCTGTGATGGCAGAACGCAGCAGGACAAGTATATCCGCCACCCACCCAGATTCAGAATAAGTATTTGCGCTTTTTTATGTGCTCATATAGCACAAAAAAGCGCAAATACTTATTCTGAATCTGGGTGGTGTGGTACCATGGTCCTCGTAGTTCTTAGGTGCCTAGACACAGGGAATTCTAGTTAGGGTCCAGGACCTATGTATGCGTACGTGATCATTGAGCGTTATTATATTATACTAGTTGCGCCCCGCGGTTTCCCCCGCGGATCAAAAATTATTTTAATTATTTGCTTATCCCACGGGAAAATTTCACTTTTCCGGAATAAAATGTAGCCTATATAGTAATTCAGTGTATAAGCTATCTTGGTACTGAATTTCATCCAAATCTATTCAGCCGTTTGAGCGTGAAGGAGTACCAAACATACACACATACAAACTTTCACCTTTATAATATTAGTGTGATTATTGTTATTTTGGCCATTGAAATGCTCTTTATTATAAACTTTAAAGTATCCATATCAATATAAGCAGGCAGTTTTCTATATATTTGTACATTTTGCAGTGCATCTGTCTTGGCAAATATCACCCTTGTTAATTTAGCTAGGCACTAAATACAATATTAATTTAATAAATAAAACATACGAGAGCTGGCAGTTAGGTCCTATGCTGGCACATATTTCATCGATGTGTGCAGATAATCTACTGTTCCGGGGTTATAATTTCCGAGTGCATTCCTAATTACTGCTTCTGTGAGCGATTAATTGCTGTAACTGCCACAGCAAGGCGTTCCCGAAGACGGATTGCCCAAATCCACGAAGCCCGGACTGCAAAAGTAAGCTAAAAATAGTTGTACGCGTCAGGAGACGTTAAACTTCGAGGCGATGACTCCTTTCCGATGAAAGGGGACGATAAACATGGCTTCATGAATAATGATTGGCAAATCTCTCTCCCTATGACTAATGTTATCATCATTTGCATCTCGCATCAAATGCCCACGAGATTCTGGAAACTTTATGAAACCAACGAACTGAAGTCATTGTTTATTTTGTAAAATATAAAGAAAGTAGCACTACACGGTGTTCATAATGTGAAATTTATTTTTTACCTTATACAGATTCGGGATAACAAAATAACAAAAAAAAATATTATAGCTAAATTTTTTTTTAAACATTATTAGACGATTTAATATGACGAATAAGTTGACTTCAGAGTTATATGGTTTTCTCATAGATGCCATTGTGAAAATTGGATCAAATTGAAATGGGATCACACAGGGAACACCAGCTTTCAAATAAAAAAGAATCATCAAAACCGGTTCACCCAATCGAAAGTACTAAGGTAACAAAGATAAAAACAGTAGAATTGAGAACCTCCACCGTTTTTGAAGTCGGCTAATAAGTAGTACATACTATTTATATTGATGATTGAACAACGGAGTAAGAAAATTACACGAAGATAGTTATTATATGGTGGAATTTCCAACTCGTGTCTATAATCCTGATTTATTTATGGCTTGACCTTTCGTTACTACAGTAGTTAATGCCTTTATACTACCTAGTGCCAGCTTATTCGGGTACGGTACAGTGTAGTGCAATAATGCAGCACGCGATAGTAAGGCCTTCCGTCGTCAGTAGTATCTACCATCTAAATTTACCCCTGCCACCCTCCCCTCATCCCCCTGAGTAATGGGGTGAATCAGTCTTGAAAATTGTATGAGTTTTACTCGTTCATAGAATATGATAATTCTTCAACGCGGTCTCCCGTTTATTGCAAGTTTAATAAGTCGGAGAGGAGCTTGATGGGTAGTGTACCATAGATAATGTTTGCATATACAGTTAATGTAGTAGGTAGCGATAGAGTACCTACTCGTAATTGCATTTAGTATTAATAATAATAATATTTCTAGACAAACTAAGCAAAGCTTGTATTATGGGTACCAGATAACTGATAGAATACTTATATAATATTTGTTTGTAAATACATTCATAAAATGCAATATAACACCCAGACACAGAATTAACATCGATATTTATCACACAAATATTTGTCCTCAGTGGGAATCGAACCCACAACCCACAGTTCAGAAGGATACTACCAACCGAGCTACCAGGCCAGTCTATATTATAATATTAGTCAGTATTATAAAGGTATAATAAGCAGTAGTTATATTAGAGAATAAAGGCACCTTGCCAATTTAAAAAGAATGGTGATGTACGTTTAATTAATACAACTGATTTAACATCTAAGCAATAGATAGCTAATAATATAAAAAAGAGTGTGCTTTAGACCACACTACTGACGTAAAAGTACTTTAGTTTGGTTCCATCTATCGGCCGGTATAACTTCGTTTTTGTTTTGTTTAATGTTAATGTCGCCATTTTGACAATTGTAAATTGTCATTTTATCTGAAGAATCAACATAATAATACAAATTTTTAAATTTGTTATGTTGATAATGGAGATCTATGTGAACCACCTCGCATTCACCAGTTTACTCCCTAAGGCAAGCGTGCGTTAAGAAGTTTTACTTCAAAAAGGTTGTACCAAAGATTGAAATCGTACCTTCGTTGTATAGCGCAGCACTAATATCATTTGAATCGCGTGACTATGCACACAATGTGTACCTTTATCTGTGCCGTGCAAAAAGGAACGCTCTCAGGGTCTTCTGCGCTGATTAGATTGGTTCGAACACACGGCGAGCGTACCTACTTATATGAACGCAGTACTTAGGGAGTGAATACGATTGAAGCATAGAATTTGATAAAATTATTCAACCCTGAGTTTTAGCGGGAAAACGAGAATGATCGCTTCACCGCACTGTATTATTTTCCAATAGTTGTATTATTTTCAGTGTTAGTGCATAAACTTGATGGCGTTTTATTCGTTTAGTGCTAGATTACAGGCATGAGTGGGGGAAAGTAGTATAATGATGGTAAAACGTTTCTTTTCGTGTTGTTTCTAAAACTCCATAGAAGTTTCTAGTAAAGTTGCGACCACTTTAATAGGAGTATGAATTCTAGATTATGACTGTGACTTGACACAAATATGCGTGAAATATCATTAACTTGAGAAATTATCAAATATTTGAAACTGGCTAAATACACTAGAGTGTTATGCCAAAACAAACAACAAAATTATTCAACCATTTTTGTTTAAAACTTAAACAAAATTTATTTCACATAAATATATACAATCAATTACATGTACACAAGTTTCTGAGACAACGCTGTAGCTTGTATTATCGCGCTTTTTATGTCGTGTTCAACGTACACTAAAAAACAGTCTTGTACCGTAGGTTTCTGCATACTCTTTATATCTTACTACTGGATGCTACTAGCTACACTACCTACTACAAAACATATTTCGACCACATACTAGCTGCGATGACATATAGATATGACTAAATGATACAACCTACTATGTTTAACGTTTGATTCTGATCTAAAATAGTATTTTTCTGTAGGTACATTTTACTAACTGCTGCCTGCGGCTTCAAATGTGGACTACAGTTTATCACGTAAAAATATTCCATGTAATTCCACTGGGTTCATAATCTCCGCACCAAGTTTCATCAAGACCGTTTTAGCCATTTAGTCTTGTAAAGTGACAATCCTCTTTGTTCTGTTGCTACCGTTTTCATTGTGGTGATACCTAAATGGCCTTACAGTAAGGTGAAACCCAATAAAGAGACACATTACTTTCGAATTTATAATATTAGTATGTATGGATGGGAAAACGAATCAAAATTTTTTGTTAAGTATTTCAATGTTTATTAGACAATATAAGATTTAACGTAGATAAAGCTATGCGATGGCTTTTGTTTAATCTTTCTAAAGTGTCAAAAGATAAATATTTTCCATTACGTGATGTTTCTATCTTGACGGTTTCATCACAGAATCAAACACAAATTATTTCAAACTGACCTTACTTTTTATTAAACGAAAGGGTAATAAAACGTTAATATACGTACGGAATTCAATATGTAAGACGAATAGCGTCAACTTTGTTCGAAACGAACTGCGTTGGATTTTTAACACGTGTTTTTAAAAGCATTTCGGAAAGAGTATGACTGTGTAGTTTGTTTTTCATGGAGGATAATTTTCGTAGAACGTTTTACGTTGCGGTGTAATAACGGTTTCATTTTTATGATGCGATTTATTTGTATTAGTACAATGAAGTACTAATGGGCGATCTGCGGTCACAGGTAGTATATATATAAAGTAAAATGAAGTGCGACAGTTTTCATTCCGTTTTAGAATCTACGAGTTTAACCACAAAAATTTAAACAAGCCTTAAATTAGTATTAAACTGCTGTTTGGTTTTGTTAAACACACTTTTGACGTCTGTTTAAGCCTTGTGGTACCTATATACTTGTGATAATAAGGTTACTTATTAAATAATAAAAAAATAAAAAATATACCTATTTAATACTTCTGAAGTTCTTTTTTAATAACTATCATACGGTCCTTGTACAAATTTCATATTATTATCTATAAAACTATAAGCACTATCCAAGTATCTGGTTTATATATTACGATCTTCTGCCCGCAGCTTCGCCCGCGGCGTGGCCTATGGGATAATTATTCAATCACCCATTTCACCTTTTAAGGGTGGAATTTCAAATAATCCTTTCTTAGCGAATACCTACGTCATAACATCTACCTGCATGCCAAATTTTAGCCTGATCCGTCCAGTGATTTGGGCTGTGCGTTGATAGATCACTATGTCAGTCACTCAGTCAGTCAGTCACCTTTGACTTATATATATTTAGATTACACGTCGATAACTATCATTTTGAAACAACCATTTGACTCTATCTTTAGCTTGATATCATCAAAAATAAGGTCGATATCTAGCGTGTTTCGTGGCTAAATATGACGGTGAAAGTTTGTTGGGAGCTAAAAGTGAAATGTTGACTGTAATTTTGGAAATAAAGGCAACATTATAAGGTTTACGTGTGACCTTTGCACGAAGGGTGAAGTCTAAATGTGCCTCAATATAGGCCTTTCATTTTTGAAACTTTGCATCGTTGTTGACAACTAAATATTCGCTTTGGCATTTTAACAGATGTTTTACTAAAGTTTGTTAAATCGGCTGCGTTTGCAACAATATAAGGATAAAACTTATTAGGAACTCGTTGATTTGAATTGCTGTATTCAAAAATTAATTATGTATGGAATTGTGATACCTATCCAATAGTATTTACCTATTATAGTAAAATCCATTGTATCGTTTGGGAATAATTAACAAACGCAAAGCCGACTTCAGACTTATATGATATTCTCATGGATGCCATTGTCAGAACTGGACCAAATTGAAATGAAACTAAACGAAAAAGACCAATTTATTTTCAAATAAAAAAAATCATCAATATTGGTTCACCCAGTTGAAAGTTCTGAGGTAACAAACATTAAAAAAAAAAACAGTCGAATTGAGAACCTTCTCCTTTTTTGAAGTCGGTTGAAAATACACTGTGCGAATAAATATTTCTATGATGAAGGCGAAAGAACTTGATTTTGAAACTCAGTGATGTACAGTAAAGTTATGAAATTACATTCATAACATCAAAATGTGTAACTACTTTAAGATATTCATTAATTAAAGCTCGAAAACTGTCTTTTTAAACCGAAAAGCGGAATATTCGTGTGCTTTAAATGTGAAGTGTTTGTGGCTATCGTTCAATAACATCGACATGACAGGAACAGAGGCTCATTCTACTAAAGGTATAAGTAGGCCAGTAGTTACGAATTTAGGTCATTTCTGACATAAACAAACTAATGTATCGAAGAAAAAATATATGGTACTTATGGCCCACGTGTACTGAAGTTTGACAGCTCCTAAGTTCGCACTTATCTCCCTGTTTCATGTACATTTGTAAAACGATTATCAAATGAACATGCCAAATACTCTACGTTCATTGGTCGAGACAGCTGATGATCAACAGGCAACCAATGAGCGTTTAGCATTTGGTCTGTCAAGTTGACACGAATTTAACAAACGTATATGAGGACCCGAGGAAAGTGTTATTTAGCTAAATTGTGTTTTAATGGACTCTAAAAGTACTTAATAAAAGCATTCAACGTATAAAGAAGTTAAATATAGTTTAACCAAAGTTTATTTAAGATAACAGATTCACTAACAATTTCGACTCTTAAATGTAGTCAGTCAAGCAAAAAATCCAGATAGACAAGCTTGGGAACTTTAAACTTCTAAGAACTCTACAATGGGGAATGTTCTGAGGAGCTGTTCAACCTGATCCCGGCATCGCGTTTCTACCATCGCACCTCTCGCCACCGCAAAAAAGCTCATCCACATATTATTGAGTCGTGGAAATCTCATACGACTCGATTCATGCGTTCGTTCTTGCCGTACACCTGCAAAATGTGGAATGAGCTCCCGCCAGCGGTCTTTCCACAGAGTTACAACATGGAGTACTTCAAAAGGAGGGTTAAAAGAGTCCTACAGGGTAAGCAATGCATTGGTGACGCCTCCTCTGGTGTTACAGATGTCCATAGGCTACGGTGACCACTTCCCATCAAGTGGGCCGTAAACTTGTTTGCTCCCTTTAACATAAAAAAAAACTTCCATTCCTTCAGGTAACCGAGCAATGCAGCGGTGGACTGCTTAATCACTGTTAATAAACAGGTAAAACGCATTAGGCACTCAATTTCGTCACAGTGCTTCCAAAAAACCGTGAGACGTCTTCGACATTATCTAACTTTACATACTACTACTACTAGGCCTCCCCTATAAAACGCCATGACTATCATAGAGGGGATTTGCCATAATCACGACGCTTAGCCGGCGTCTTGGCTAACGTAGAAGATTTTAATGGATTGAATGAAGTTACCTATTCTTTGGATATTTTATAACAGCTGGCTCTTACGACACCCATGGGAAGAGGTCGGGTGGTGCTATGATTTATTAGACAATAATGGTCCTACTAAATCATAAGATTTTAGTGTGGGATCAAGAAAAGAAAATATTTGAAGATAAAACCTTTTCTAAACAGCGTTACAGTATTCGTTACATCATTCATTATTTAAATTAATTGAGTCATTAATTACTTTGATATAATGAGGTCGCTTGTTTTTAAATTGTTAATGAATGACTTGACGAGCTGGTGATGCGCCTGATGTAAAGCGACACAGCCACCCATAACGGTAACAGCGTTACTCGGAACTCTAACAGCGTTATTAATAAACGGGTATTAGTCTCGGATTAGTTACTTCAGCTTTTTTCCTTTTTTTGCTACTGGAATATTTAGCTGGATCGAAAGAGACAAAAGATGGTGTAACT
This sequence comes from Ennomos fuscantarius, assembly GCA_905220475.3. Taxonomy (NCBI): domain Eukaryota; kingdom Metazoa; phylum Arthropoda; class Insecta; order Lepidoptera; family Geometridae; genus Ennomos; species Ennomos fuscantarius. The sequence goes on along the minus strand of HG992028.1, from coordinate 9,989,807 downwards.
AGTCTAAAGCTAGTTCGTGTATATTATAAGGTTGCAAAATATTAAGTTTCGTGAGACACTGCACTGCGTGAAGCATCCTGAGATATCAGCAGTCTAGTAATAATATTAGGCATTACTACTACTACTACTAAATTGTGAGATCAGGTCATAAAGTCTCATCATCCCAGTAATTTCACTAACTACAGTTCCCTTCAAACGGGAATATTTCTAACTACTTGTAATATACTGTGGCTCTTCTACCCCTGAAAAGGCTCAGCGTAGTTTATAGATATATAGGAGGGTTTGAAAATATCGACCGGTGCGTTGAAATTGAGAGCTGCTAAAATACCTTCGTCATTTTTATCAAAGCTTTTCTTCGGGTAAATTAAACATCAAATGACTCTTGAAATAAAATCTCCAATCTGTTTGAATGATATGATCGGCCATCTGTCTATTTCTAATGGAGATTTTGTGAAGCAACCTATCAATAGGATTTTATTGAGAGATTGTTAGATGATAGAAACATTCGATTTCGATTCGATTCGCCACATCCTTACGTCGTTAGCATATCCCAAGTCCGCACTAAGTGTTTTGCTCTTGCTACAACAGTGATTCCTCCTGGGTACAACCAGGGTATTTTTAAGTCATGAGTGAATTGGCATCTCATGGGCGAGTGTAGGCCCACCTTAGACAGCTTCGTCACTTACCATCAGGTGAGTTGTTGTCAAACGCATGCCCAACCATAAAAAAAAAAGAAAGTATTATGATTCCTATTCTAACGAAAGAAAGTTTGATTGCACTAAAAATATAACAAAAATTGCGGATATTATTCTAGTTTCATCATTTAGAAGGCATTTTATTATCCGTAAAAATGTAATGTAATTATTTACGCTCATTTACAAATTTCTAATAATGATTCAAGTTGTAAATTTCGGCATTTTAATAAAATACATTATTTACCTATATTTCATGAGATTTATTTTCAAACCCGTTTTATACATTCAAAATAAAATATGAGATCTTTATATAACAACCAATGGTTTTGAAAGAATTTTAGGTAACGTTTCGTTGTTGAATGCATTCTATTTATCGTTGTAGTATGTTTGACGTTAAATTATAGGAAAAGGAAGTAGTACTGAAACATTGAACATGCAACTTATTATAAAAAGCGTATGTATATCATGATTATATTCTAAGTAACAAGACATCTCTTCTTGTATTATACAGTTTTGTCATGTTAGATTCATGGTAAAAAAGAAATGAGGTTGTTTCATGGAAATATGAATAATAAGACGAACCTCCAACTTTGGGGCAAATTTCCAATGATTAGTCAGTTACGTCCTTGTTTTGAGTTGCCATTTCCAGCCATTTGAATAGCCTTTGGTGTATTTATCTTGAATTGCCATTCAGTCTAGGGGCTGTTTGTTGATAATGAAACGGAGAAAGATTTATTTATTAGATTGTATCTTCTGAAATGTTTATTTAATCAAGTTTCGTGAAATACGATTTTATGAATAGGAGCCTAGTATTAAGGCGTGGTTAAAACAAATTTATTATCTGACACAAAAGCAGTGTTGGTACAATCGTTTGGCGTATCGTTGCTTTTAATGGATAATTTTTTTGATTATTTTTATCTTGTTGTTTAATGTACATTAAAGTGACCGTGTAGTTTTTGATTAAACATAATTGAAGGGTTGAGAATAAAAAGGGTTTAACTGTCAAATTGAGAGTTTCGAGAAAATTGGCTTTAAACTTCAACGGCGTCATTGTAATGTACAGTGCTTATAAGGTAATAGAAAAGGTTTATGTAAGTTTCAGTTGCTTGAAAAGGTGTTAATTCTATTTTAAAATACAAAATATAGTACTAATTCGTACAATTACTGTAAAAATATAATATAATAATGTTTTTATGCTAAGCGAACTGTATTCCTGTGTCAGATAAACCGTTTTTAGACTCAAAATCTCGAGATTAAAGCTTCATTTCGGTATTTTGAGAATGTATAATTGTAGATAATTTCACGCTGAATCCGACGATACCTATAAGTCAATTTGTGAAAAAATTCAGTTAAACCCTTTTTGTTCTCACCCCTTCAATTATTACATACAACATTTTACACATCGTCAAGAAATACGGACAGCTATTTTTGGACCATGAACGAAATGTTACACATATAATTAAGGCACTCATATTTTAGTATTCTAAATTTCTTAAACCTATTTCTTTATCGAAATATGAGGAAAATACATTTTTTTCTATCTGCATTACCCTAGACACTACGTCCGTGCTTTTTGTTAAATTATTTTATATTTATAGTTTTAGCATGAACATAAAATACAATAGGAAAATACAGTCACACTGTTCCCGACACTAGTCTATAGCTATTTCTTGAAATCGGTGAAGGTTATTTGGAAACGTTTGTACATTAGCAGTGAATTATACGGTTGCTAATCGCAAGGTCGTAGTTCAACGATAACGGGCCTTTAGTGACGTTTTGATTGATGCTATACTTCACCGTTGCGCCGGGTCACGGCTGTCTCGAGCATTCGTTTGATAAAACTCTACTATTAAGAGTAGATAGCTCATCGTTTACTAGAAGAATAAAAAGAAATTCAAAAGAATATATACACGATTCTCTCAATTTTCTTGTTTACCTCGTCGTTTTCATTAAAATAGATGCGGGAAAATAAGGGAACAATTCATCTTTATATCTTTATATATAAAAATGTTGTGTCACAGTATTCGTTACTATTCTCCTCCGAAACGGCTGAACCAATTTTGATGAAATTTTATATTCACCCTCGGTAGGTCTGAGAATAGGTTGTTATCTACTTCATCATCATCACCGTTTTTATCACCATGCCTGTGATACCACGGGGCGCAGTAACATACTATATTAGTATTAAGAATAACAGGTACTTGAGGAATCTTTTTTTTTTTTTTTTTTTTTTTTTATTAATCTGCATTTCCACAGACACCTGGGTCCGTGCTTTTTGTTAGATAATAATAATCTTTTTTCGTTTAAATTAATTGCTGTTCTTATTTCTATTAAAATAATAAGTTAGAGAATAGAATATATAGAGAATCCGAGAGATTTTTTCCTGCAGCTATTTCAGAAAAATGTTTGTGCTACAAGAATATGTTGAATTTTTTATCCTTGAATTTGCAAGATATCATAAGCTATCAAGAAATTTCTTACCAAATGTGATTATTGGTCTAAAAGTCTGACTGCTCAGGATGACTGATCTTCCACTTCGAAATAGGACTACAAGGCGCAGAGAATTATTTATCTTCTACGAGTATGTAGTAGATTTGCCGAAATGCCACACCAAGCATTTCTGCTGACTTTTAAAATAAATAAGATCATAGATACAATTATTAAATCTATCTTCTATCTATCTATATATGTAAAACTCAAAGGTGACTGACTGATTGACTGACTGACATAGTGATCTATCAACGCCATTGGACGGATCGGGCTGAAATTTGGCATGCAGGTAGATGTTATGACGTAGACATCCACTAAGAAAGGGTTTTTGGAAATTCCACCCTTAAGAGGGTGAAATGGCTGGTTGAATTATTTTCCCATAGGCCACGTGGCGGGCGAAGCTGCGGGCAGAAGCTTGTTTTATATAAAGCGTTAGGGTCCAGGATCTATGTATGTGGTCGCTGGGCGTTATTATTATTATTATTTTGAATAGTAGGTAATAATAAATAATATGAGCGGCATATTGACAAATATTCATCAGAATAATGAATCACGATTCACGCTCAAACACCTACAACTTGGTCTATTATTAACATTACCCTTTATTCGAAAGCAACCACTCAAACCAATCCGATAAATATGAATCGAACATGCGACCTTCGAACTTGGGTATTGAACGCATAAATAGATATGGAAACGTAAATACCTACTGAGTACCGATTTCAAACTAATATGGTGAGGGATCAAATAAAACTTGACAATTGTAACTTATTGAGATTAAAATTGAAATTGTCTGTTTATTTCTATGTTTGTTTGTGTGGCCGAAATTGCTGAATCGATTTGCATGAAATTTACGAAAGTTAATATTACCGAGATTATTAATAACGAGTATTAAGAGTTAAGCCACGAGGGCCTCGTGACGAGGCGCATCCACAGAGTTATTGATGTACTAAATAATGTTTTTTGTGTATAAACCTACTAATTAATTTAAGCATTAAGCGGCGGTGTAAACCAAAATCAACAAAAAGCTCTTTTTTGACTCACATTAGAGACATGAGTCAAAAAATTATATGAAAAAAAATTGTCAATAGAAAATAAATCGAAAAACAGGAATCACAGAACAAAGCTTAACAAATATTTTTTTTTTTTTACTTCAAACTTGTCAAGCATTTGACCGCGCTCTCACCTGATGGGAAGTGATGATGCGATCGAAGATGTAGCATGCTAGCCAAGTAAACACCTATTCACTCTTCTCTTGAGCACGCCCGGGTCATATTTCGCCGGAAACACAGACGCTGGCAAGGCATTCCATTCCTTAGCCGTTCTAATTAAGAACGTTGAGTCAAATCGCTTGGTACGAATGGGTGGTATTTCGACCACGAAAGGATGGTGCTTAGCCGAGCGTCTAGTAGTCCGGTAGTGGAATGGTGATGGGAGAATGAGATCATGCAGTTCTTGAGCGCATTCACCGTGGTGTAATCTGTAGAAGACCGACAGACTTGCCACCTTACGTCGATGTGCAAGGCTCTGGAGCCTTTCACCAACCAAAGTGTCGTCGTCAATGAGCCTTTTGGCACGCCGTTCAATCGAGTCCAGAGCCTCAAGCTGGTACTTGGCAGATCCGTCCCACAGGTGGCAGCAGTACTCCATACACGATCGGACCTGTGCTTGATACACATTTAGAAGCTGTCCAGGTGTGAAGTACCGCCTTACCTTGGACAATATGCCCAGTTTTTTAAATACATCAGTTTTTTAAAATTAAACCATTCTAATGACCCAAACAAATGCTTTAAAAATGTAGTTCTCCAAATTTTAAGCGATAGCAATACATTTATTTATTTTACAAATTAATTAACCAGTGTTAGTGTTAGTGTTCTATTTCCTATATATGGTATAAAGTCCTACCACCTAGTAGTAAAGTATGTATGTCAAAATTGTAGTGTAGCTAGTTAGTAGTAGTAGTTAGCTAGCTAAAAACATTTGATTTAATTTCTTACGTGTTTCTGTATTTGATATTGACCGAAACGCACAGAGTACTCAACACTTTCAATGTATTTATAGATCAGTACTTTACTTTCCTTCCTGTAGTGTTAAACGTTATATTTTTCTAAAGGTCACATATGATATGAGATTTTCCACGAAATACTTCCTATGTGCCTGTATAGCGAGGAAGCTCCTTATCTCTCACCTTAGGCTTTTGTTATGATTTACGACCAGGCTTTTATGAAAGGTGTGAAAAGTTTAGAAGTAGAAATTATTTCTGCAATTTATAGAGTAACAACACGGGCGCTTGTTCACGAGAAAATAGGAACTATACTAAGAGAAACAACTATATAAGATTTATTATACTTGTAATCCCCTTACGTTTATTTTATTTCATGACTCTACAGGGTATAAATAAATCAATATTTGGATCAGTTGGTACTTGGATGGTATCCAAATAAATTTAATAACTTTCTTTTTAGTTTGAAGTACCGGTACGGTTTCAATATTTTTTGAAGTAATTGGCAAAAAATAGTAATGAATATTGCTTGAATTCGTTTTTAATATAATTACGTAATTTACAGTAAAAAGTCTTGCATTGTGATATATTTATGTGTTTTAGAAAGATTCGTAATTGCTTACTATAAAACGCCATACAATTATGAGGTTTTATTTAGAATAACACATAAAACCGCAGTTTACAACACTATAAATAAAACGACTTACTGTACAAAGATTGTAATTAGCTTTATTGTTTTAGCCAAGAGTATACTTAGGTACCAATAATAGTCATCAGAGATTCAGGTGGTATAAAACACTCGATTATCGAAGCTGGCCAATTGCCCATAGGTTAGAAAACAAATTGAGAAGTCCATAAACTATATGAATCACCGACTGCAAATTTCCTCACTGATATTTACATTATATTATAACGGTGGCATTAGATATTCTGCTTAGCACGTGTATAGATAATTTGGAAAGCATTAAACATTATTTGCCAAGATGACTAACATGTTCTAGAAAACAGTTTGGCGTAAGAAAGTGTCAGTTCGTCTTTCATTCGTTCACAGGTGACTGGTTTCATTTACTAGTGAACCGTGAAACAAATATCTGTGTTATTCGAAGATATCTTGTTTATTTTGTCCATCACTAAAGCACATTAGGTACGTACTTCGTTAGCTAATTCATTATATGCGGAACTAATGCTCGCTACACACCTATTCAAACTGTGCAATCCATGTATATATGAATCGTAAGGTGTGTAGAGCAACTGCTCTACACACCTTACTATTCATATATATGTTATGTTATTATCTGTGTAGATGAACTAACTAGTTCATCTACACAGTTTAACTGAGATCTAATCAAAGTAGCATTAGATAAATTGTAAAGATGGCAGGTGCAGTTCTATTTAAGTAGTACGTAGTGTAACATCTGTATAGCCTGCAATAACTGCACAGTTAAAGCTGAAGCTGTGTGGCATGAACCCAAATAATCTGCACCGCTTTCAATGTGTAACAGGCTTAACTATTCAAGTTTTTACTACTAATAACTAATAATTTGACTAGCCTGATAGCTCAGCTGGTAGTAATCCTGCCTTCTGAACTGCAGGTTGTGGGGTTGCAACCAGGACAAAAATTTGTGTGATGAACATTGATGTTTATTCTGTGTCTTGTTATATTGTATTCTATGTATGTGTTTACAATCAAAAAATATCAAGTATTCCTATCAGTTATCTGGTTCCCATAGATACAAGCTTTGCTTAATTTGGGACTAGATGGCGCTATGTGAAATGTGCACACATATTTATTATTTATTTATTAAAGAATAACATATAACAACTATAAACGTACTAATAAAATTCCTTTGTATCATAATAACGCGAAAAGGTATTCTTTTATTTTGTTTTATAATGTTTTTATTAGCTTTCTGTTGTATGTGATTGTGATGCTGATGATGTTATTATAACGCAGCATGCAAAACCATAAAATTTATTGTGACAAAATGAAAATGTAAATAGGGATCATTTCTAAACATTGAAGCTTTTACGTAGTAAGAGTTGCAATTTCGTACCAACTTGTGTTTTGTATATAAAATTAGGATGGCTTGTTTTTCAGCTTTGTTTTTTACTTTAGCGTTTTTGAAAATATATGCTAATTTTAAGTTTTTCATTGAAATTCTTTTACGGTTTAGCTTTGCGGCTTAGGTTTGCTTTTATGCTTTCTCAATAATGTCTAGAAGTATGAAAATAATATCTAAAATGAACTCACTATGCAAATCAAAGTACACTTTAGTTTCGCAACACAAATCAGAGTTTAAGTTTCGCAGTTTAACATTTACTTTAACTGTTGGCGGAAAATTTAAAAAAAAATATCTCTATTCTCTCATTGCTATAAAGTGATTTCTGTCAATCAGGTGAAACTCGCTATTAGTTAGTGCACATATAAAATGTAATGCGCAAGTCAAAGTTCAACAAATTTGCTGACCACTCCACCTAGTTTGAAGTCTAACAATGACGTTATACTATACGGTCCCAATACACTAGCTAGCAGAGTGTTCTAATAACACTTTTTAATTAGCGTGTTCTTCTTTTTCTAGGTAATTACCTACACGAGAAGAAGAAAACCGATATGAGAAGAAGAAGAATTTGCTAGACCATTTGGTCAGCCCTGCTGCTGTTAGAATTCTTTAGAATGCCAAAGGGTTCTGATTTGGCTTAGCTACTATTGTCTTACGACAACGGCCGCGACTGACGGCTTAACGTGCCCTTCAAAGCACGGATATATATAGTACATAAGTATAGGCCCTAGGCCATACGTAAACATAATTCAAGAACACATACATTCTCGAAGGCACGGTAGAGTAATCAATATTGTTGTATTATAATGAAACGAGAACGTTGCCAGTAATTTGCAAAGATTAAAGACCCTCAAGCTTATCCGTTTGTGTCCCGGACTTATTTATTAGCCCGTTCTCATTATTCAACAATGTGTCTTAAGGTACAGATTAGGTAGGGTTGTTGCATTGTTAATTTGTTACCTACACGCTTGTATGAGTTTTATTTCAATTAGTTAAAAATTACATCCCTTGTTTCTCATAGCGAGCTACGAGAACCTTTATCCTTGGACCGACTTTTTGATTGAATATGTCACAAATATTAATCTGACTTTTTAGAATACTGTAGGATCAAAATCAATTTTTTATTTGCAAAAAGAAGATATAAAACAATATTCTTCCACTTGAAACCTGGTTTTCATGACTTACTGACTACGTATATATGGTAGTAATGAAGGGCCTTGCAAAGAGTTATGGGTAGTGACATCCATGCATTGTGTAAGAAGTAGAGGTAGGTATATAAACAGCGTTAGTCACGACACGCAAACAAACAATTAAATACTATGGTATAGAGATTTTGTTTTGTACTAATAACGCCAATGCACAGTTTGTGCAAATAATCAAATGTTATCAAGATGATTTGAAGTTTTCATGTCTCAATACATTTCATAGGTCTATTTTTATACTATGAGTGACAAAAAGACGATTTATCTGATGATCATCTACCTATGGACCTATGGACCTATGGACAACTGAAACTCTAATGACCCTTAAGGACTCTTAAGGAAGGGTTTATGTTGACGATTTCGGCTGTCATGAAACATTATCAGTTATTTATAAGCAATGTGTGCTATCTATACCCATAAATCTTAGTCACGTGACCTGCCCAATCTATTTGACTGTAGAAGTTTTGTGATTACGTCAGTGACTTTGGCCCGTGTCACACAACTAGTCTCAGTCGTGAATTTGCGCTCAAGATGAGATTTCATTTAAAAATTTATCGCTTTATGAATAAAATCTCTACTTGAGCACCGAAAGATGAATGAGCATCTTCCTGTAATACGGTCCTCAAATTGTTAAAGTAATAATTGCCACTCAAAATTCATTCTAATAAAATACATTTGCAGTACGGTATCACAAAAAGGGAAGCATCCATTCATAAATATTGAAGCCGTCGGCTTTGGAGGTAAAAATCCTTACCCTAAAAATACAAAGAATATAATTTGTATGTTTTTACGAGGCCGGCGGGAAATGATCTAGACAGCACATGAGAACAAAACGGGAATCTCGCTACGTAGGTATTCATTTAATTTTCTGGCTACATTTAAACCACATTTGCGTTACCACATAACCTTACTTATACAGAGCTGTGTAAATGTCAAGTATTTGTTTTAACAGATTGTACGTGATTGTATTTTTGGGTTTAGTGTCTATAGGTATAGATATATATACATGAAAATAGCACAGTACAGTTAAGCACAGCAAATAATGTAAAATTTTCAAAAATGTACACGTCCCGCCATTACTCCCGGATCCCTTGCTAAACTTCATTTGAAATCAATTTGCATTGGGTGAGTCATTTTGGCGTGAAAGAAAAACAAACAAACTAATGTAATGAACAATGTTTAATTTTATTATTATTATTACTATGGATATTTTATGTAACCGATATGTTTTCTGTATGAAAATATTATATTTGTCGATACTACAAAAGGTCGGTAAAAGGCACAGGTGTTCGTGAAACCACATTATTTTAAATGTATACGATTCAATATAAACAACAGATGACTCAACACAGTATTCAGTTAGAATGAAAATCTGTATTGAAATTGGAGCCGGGTACGGGTTTGAAATAATAAACCTAATTTTATAATATTATTTTGACTATTCTCAAATAAAACGTATTCTTATTGATATATTTAAAAAAGCAAAATTTTTAATCGAGTTCTTTTGCGTATTGTACGCAATAAATAATTTATGAAACATGGAACGTGTAAGAAAAATTCAATTACTTATTCTACGAAACACAATTTAAAATCTTCTTCTCTTCATCGGTCTTCTACCGAGTGCATTTTGGAGAGTGCGCATTGGAGTTGCATAACCTGATTCCACTGTCACCGTTCCACCATCGGACAACCAGATGTACGAAAAAGCGCTACCGTTACATGGTTAATATCCCATATGTGCGAACAAAGAGATTTGGCTCTACATTTATCATGCGCACAGCCAAGGAGTGGAACGCTTTAACCTACAACCTTGGAGTCTTCAAATCGAGAGTGAACAGGTATCTTCTAGGCAAGCGTGTTACATCCTAGACCGCATCGTCACTTACCATCAGGTGTGATAGTGGTCAAACGCGAGCCTATCAATTAATAAAAAAAAACTCGCCTAAAAGTGTGAACTTATAAAAATCCGATAATGATATTATGGAACTAGGACTCTATTGGACTACTCGAATTTTAATTTCAAATCGCACGCATATAATCTATATTCCATATTATATATAGGTCTATATTATATCAAACAAAGTAATAAGTAAATGAAAATTCAACGTCCTCTTACTTTCACCGAAGGGTCTCTAATCTCAGCTCTAGTTGAGGTGAATATACAAATACAGTCTAATACATGCTGTCCCAAGAAATATTAATCAAAACGAATCTGGAGGTTGGAAAACCCTTAGGCCTACTGAAATCATAGCCATTTTCACGACGTTTATAGTCTAGTTTTCCGGGACTATAAGATATCATAGAATATATATGAGGTGACTCGGTAGCCTTTAGGATTATTTAACTTCCAGTAGACTCTGTTTGACCAATACTTCTTGGGACATCCTGTATGTATAGTGGTAAAGTTCAAATAGCTAACATTATACAGAACTTTGGTATAACGTAGATATATATTATGTCATAACTAGTAGTATGTTCCGTAACTAAGGAACCCCAGATAAGCTTAACTATGCTTTCCTTCTAGAATTATGTCGGACGAAAATGTTTTATTATTATTTAGGGTATTATGTTGGTTTTAGGGTCGATGCTAGATAATTTAAATAAAGTATACATAAATCTGCTTTGTTTTATTGTGTGGCTTTGCTCCTTTCGATATTTAACATAAGACACCTGTGCTGGACCACATAACACCCAAGCCGGAACTACTTTCACATAGTTTGGCAGCCCCTACCCTATGTCCGGTGCCGGTCTCTCGGATGGACTCAAATGGCGCAGCAGGGTCATCCGAGTCCACCTGCAGAACAGTTATTTTTAGTGATGAGGTGGGTGTAGGTATGGGCAGCTTATTGAAAAACAACTTGAGCCAGCCTCTTTGTAACAACAGTTACCGCAACATGCCCCTCAAAGAGCTAATACAAAATATCAAAAATGCAACTTATGGTGTCAACACAACCATCATTTTACATCTAGGCAATAGTTTAGAAATAAGAAAATCTGATATAGTCAGTTTAATTGAAACTTTGTTAGATATACAGAGCAAAGGTATAGGCAAGATTATTAGTTGTTCATTTCCTTATTCAAATTCAATGACTAAATCACAAAATGATCATGTACATGATCTAAATTTGACATTGTATAATCTGACTCATCGTCATAGTGACTTTTTATATTTTCAATGTAATAATTTTATTAGTAAATTTATTTTGACAAAGAATACATTGTATCTCAGCAAACAGGAAAAACTGACCATTGCTAAATTGTTAGCATTTAATATACATGACCCTGTTATCAACAGTATAACAGGTCACTCTGACTCGGCCCTGGGTAGTAACACTTCTAACCAGGGTTTAGGTATGGTGTCATCTTCAGCTGATTTAAACTGAATCCTACGACAATGGAGAGGCCTGGTAAACTAAATATTGTACATCAAAATATTCAGGGCCTTTCCAGCAAAGCTTTAGAATTAGAGCTTTTTTTAGAATTTGAAAAAGCTGATGTATTGTGCCTAACTGAGCATTGGTGTAAGAAGGATATGTTGTTTCCTGTATTTAAAAATTATGCATTGGCCAGTTCATTCAAAAGGCAAAAAGCCAATCACTGTGGCTCTTTAATATGTATATCTAATAATTATAAATTTAAAGAAAGGAAAGATATTGTTGCATTATCTGTTGAACGTGTTGTTGAACTATCGTGTGTAGAGTTGGAGCAACATATAATTGTTTGCGTATACAGGCCTCCCTCGGCTGATTTTAAGGTGTTCGAGTCTATTATGGAAGAAGTTTTAACAAAAATCTCAAACAGCTCAAAACATCTCATTGTATGTGGCGATTTTAATGTGAATATTCTTGACCAATCTTCGCTAACTGACAGTTTACTAAATTTATTTATGTGCTTCAACTTGAAAAATCTTTACAATCAGCCAACCAGAATTACTAGCTCATCTGCTACTTGCTTAGACAATATATTCTGTGACTGTGAACCACAAAGCAAGTCAGTTATTGATAAACTTAGCTCAGATCATTGTGGTCAAAGTGCTGTATTTCCATGCATACTGAAAAAAAAATCTTATGAGTTTACTTACAGACCTATTACAACCAACCGCTTGGAACAGTTTGCTCAAAATCTAGATGACAAACTTGTGTTATTACCACTCACTGATGACCCTAATGATCTTTGTAATGTGTTGTTTGATGTTATGGATAAAGAGTTTAACAAGATATTCAAGTTAAAGACGTGTAGAGGAGGTGTTAAAGCAGAATTGAGTGACTGGGCTTCACCTGGCATTTATAAAAGTAGAAACAGGCTGTATGATTTATATTCTCAGAAATCAGATAATATTTATGACAGTAAATTTACTCAGTATTTAAAATCTTATTCAAAAATTTTTAAACGCGTTTGCCAGACAGCTAAGTCTCTGTACTTGAGTAAGAAAATCAATAGAGCGGATGACAAAATTAAAGCAACCTGGAAAATAATTAATACCGAGACCGGCAAAACTAAACCTCGGCACCGAAAACTCACTCTTAGTATTAATAACAGATTAATATCTAAAGGCAGTGAAGTTGCTGGTGCATTTGAGGATTTTTTCGTAAATATACCTGTAGTTACCACTCAGTCATTAAATTCATCGACTAGTGAGTCTTGTGCAATTCTTGCAGAGTGTGTTGATAAATGTGAAGTAGTTTTTAGATTTAGACATATTAATTCGGCTATAATTGTTAAGACCTTTAGGTCACTTAAAATAAAGAATACTGAGGATCTTTGGGGAATGTCTACCAGGGTTTTAAGTGGCATTGTCACATTAATCGCACCATATTTAGCAGAAGTATTTAATAAATGTGTAGACGAAGGAGTTTTTCCCAACGTAATGAAAAATAGTAAATTGATTCCATTATTTAAGTCTGGAAATAAGAATGATCCATCGAACTATAGGCCAATTTCTGTGTTACCTGCAATAAGTAAAATTTTTGAAAAAGAAATTCTTAATCAGTTGTTAACATTTTTTAACCTTAACGGACTGTTTCACAGTCAACAGTTTGGATTTACAAAAGGACGATCAACTACAGATGCAGGCGTAGAACTCTTTATACATATACTTGGTGCTTGGGAGAAGTCACAGGATGCCATAGGTATTTTTTGTGACTTATCCAAAGCATTTGATTGCGTATGTCACGAAACCTTAATTTTTAAATTAAAGCATTACGGGGTTTGTGGGAAAGCTCTTGATCTTGTCTCTTCTTATCTTGGTAATAGAATTCAGACAGTTGAAGTTAATGGAGCAAGATCATCTGGTTCTATCACTAAAATGGGGGTCCCGCAGGGTTCAATACTAGGACCATTCTTATTTTTGGCCTATATTAACGATCTTCCATTTTTTGTAAAGAACCTATGTGATATTGTTTTGTTCGCAGATGATACGTCTCTTATTTTTAAGGTTGACCGATCTATTAATAATTTTGACGACGTTAACAAGGCAATTTCACTGGTTTTGAACTGGTTTACTAAAAACAATCTACTGTTAAATAGTAAGAAAACTAAATGTATTAAGTTTTCGTTACCTAATGTTAGGGGGTCTCCTACAAATTTATTACTGAATGGTGAGGCATTAGATTTGGTACAATCTGTCACGTTCCTTGGCATAACTATAGACTCTAAATTACAGTGGGGTCCTCACATATCAAACATTGCTGGTAGATTGAGCTCTGCTGCATATGCTGTGCGTAAAATCAGACAGTTTACTGATGAAGCCACTGCAAGATTAGTATACTTTAGTTACTTCCACAGTATTATGTCATACGGCATCTTACTGTGGGGTAAAGCCACGGACATACAATCAATTTTTGTCTTACAGAAAAGAGCAATTCGTTCCATTTATAACATGAAATCCCGCGACTCTCTCAGGGAACGATTTAAGGAGATAAATATTCTTACAGTGGCTTGTCAATACATTTACGACAATTTGATGTACACTCGCAAAAGCATTAGCTTTTTTCCCAGATATTGCGACATTCATAACTTTAATACTAGGAACAAAAATAAATTGAAAGTTCCAAGATTCAGACTGCAGAAAGTTAATGGTTCATTTATGGGAAACTGTATACGCTTTTATAACAAGTTGCCCGACGGTATCGAACAATTGTCAATGCGTAAATTTAAATTATTCATAAAGTCAAACTTAATGAAAAAAGCCTATTACACAATAAATGATTATGTGTCGGACAAAAAAGCTTGGCCTGAATATCCCAAGCTTAACGGTATGAAAGCTTAGGTACTTTGCCTATTGCCTATTCCTATCTATAAATTCAGTTTCTATTTGTAATGTTTATAATAAGATAATCACGGTATTTTTCTTGCACCGGTGTGACGTGGTGGTTATTTTTGTAACATATTCATTATCTCAACTGTAATGAATTATATACATTGTAAAAGACAGTAGAAAGAAGACAAAAAAAAATACATCACTGTAAAGTTTCTTGTAGCTTCTTCTTTACAGTTGTAATCGAAGCTTCGGATCAAAGTTTTCAATTCTGCATTGTGCCGGATTGCTTGCACCAGTAGTGAGAAAGAGAACTGCTTTTTTTTCAAACTCATATATTGTAATGGGCTTGCTATATTATTTGACAATAAGCACTTTGTAATTTTATATGCTTAGTGAAATAACTTAATTTTAAGTACCTAGTATAATTTTGACTTGTAAAAGTGCTAAAATTAGCCTATTTGCAATAAATCTTTTGACTTTGACTTTGACTTAACCCTATCCTTTTTATTGTCTCTCAATAAACTGTTGTATCTAATCATATGTGTAGCATAAGGCGAATTCTGTATGTATCTAAATACGGGCTCCAAGACTAGTAATTGATCTAAATATTCGAAAAAAATGTAACCATTTTATAAAACCCTACTTGCTTTATCCAAATAAATTCATTTTTATATTCATATAAAATGGTTTATTTTGTCTAATTGTAATGAAATAAATAAATGGGAATGCAATAAACATTTAAATTTGAATTCAAATTCAAATATTGCATTTAATGCGTGATATTTCACGTTAGTGAAAAGATGACTCTTTCGCAGTGCTTAAAGTTCACAGCTATTTAGGCATTAATTAACGAGCTTCTTAAATAGTGAAAGGCGAGGTTTAAAATTACAATTCTGAGTTGTGTTTATGGGCGCAATTCTCACTTCATATTTGATAAGTAAATTGATTCAAAATTGAAAGTCGTTAAGGCTGGAGCGTATATTTTATCAGCACTCTGCAAAATAAATATTTAACTTTACTTATTAACAAGTAAATAACATTATTTCGAAATAAATCTTGAAAGTAGAGATTAAAATACCCCACTGAAACATTTCTGATAACTCAGTTAGTTCGACACGCACTCATCTGAAAAGTGGAAAATTCCGACCCGAATACTCTACTTTATGTTTTATACAACATCAGTCTCATTAATCCATAATCCACTGGTTTCAGAATTCCTTCGGTCACGTTGTGGTATAAGCCAGTCATGCATGCAGGCCTTAAACGACAAGTTTGTGCCGTAAATAAACTACATTTGCATACACTTCCTGAATTAATTACAGATAACATACGTGGACAGGTTAACACCGTTTTTGTTATTGCTTTTTTTCTTGAAAGATGACAAAACATTTTACGGACTCGTTTTATATTTTCAGCAGCTGTTCATAGTACGATTCGACGAAGAATATTTTTGTCACGTAGACATAGTTCGTTATAAATAATTTTTATTATTCGACTTGGCATTTATTTAACTTCGTTTAAATGTCTCGATTTAATTTATTGGCAATATTCAATGTTACTTCATTATAAAATTATGCAACGTTTAAGTTTATTATTACTAGATGAAATTGCATTTTGAGGAAATGTATAATAGACGAATTTTAAATATTTTCTTTGTTTGCTTTTCATTTCTGAAAGTACTGATTTTTCCGAATGAGTTGTAAAAAATAATAAAATTTGACCACGTATTCGCGCTGGTGTCTTAATTATATTATATACTCCTTCGGCTAATCTATACAAACAATCAAACTTACTTTACTCTTCTATAATATTGATTACTTATAGTTAATTTATGATGCACATCAAATTATAATTAAAATAATTTTTAATTCATGACTATTTTAGTCATGTCTTAAAATAACTTAAAAATCCACAAATTAAATCAGATCAAATCTATACAAACAATCAAACTTACTTTACTACTTTATAACATTGATTACCTATAATTAATTTATGATACACATCAGATTATAATTAATATTATTTTAATTCATGACTATTTTAGTCATATTTTAAAATAACTTAAAAATCCACAAATTAAATCAGATCAAATCTAGCTCTGCTATATAACATCTTGTGATGTAGATAATTTTGTGTGTGCTTTTTATATCAAGATTTTTCACCACTTTTAACATTCATTAAAAAATAACAGTAAATAAAAAGGCAATTTATGATAAGACGAGCTCCAGAGGCTTTATCCATTTTTATCCATCAAGTAAGGGAAAAAGAAAATTTAGCAAACATTACAAATAACCAAGAATGAAAAAATTGAGACGACAATGGAGGGATCAGGCGGCAACACGGCCGTAGTGAATCTATTGTAACAAATAATTTAAAAGTTCACTAAGTAAAAGGTAGTAAAAATTATAACAAAGTAAAAGGTAGTAAAAATAACTAACAAAGTTAAAGTAAAAAATAACTGACTAGTGATCTACGACTTTCTAGCCATTTCAGTAATGAACAACTGGAAATAAACAAAAGGCTATCCTTGAGGACGTGAGTCTTGAGTAAATATATCACATAAGAATGTATAATATATCGCACTACAGTTTAAATATCTTTAGGGATGATAATATACACGGATCTCTTTACTAAGGTCTGTTTGGGCCGATTTTTTAAGGTTCCATACGCTTTTGTGTTTATCTATTAGACTACGTTTCAGAGTTGTATGAATAAAAACCTAAAAAAGGTCATAAATGTAGCGGTTAAGATTATAATTGATGGTAAAAGAGTTTGGTTGAACTGTGTTAAAAATTATACATATGATAAGGGAGTGAATTTTGAGATGACGTCTGACTAAAATTAGTGGAAGAGAAAAACATGCTGCAGCAACCTCATTTAAATGGAATAAGGGTGGGGGATGATGATAGAGTCTATCATATAAAACTCTTAAGTAACTTCACATAGTACAAGCCAAGATATAGCGTGTGCAGAGTTCTTATATGTAAATGCATCGGTAGGTGCCTCCACGTTCCACTGGTTAGTAAAGAAAGTAGCACATTCATTGCCCCGAAAATGGGGTAATTTCTTTTCATTTACTTTTTATGACCTTTATATGAAGTTATCTCATGATACACATCCATACCTCATCTTTTGAATACACGCTTGTCCCGGAGGTCCTTACTAACCTCTTCCAAGTAGCTCCATAGAGAAGGACACTCACGAGAACACGAAGAAATTAAAGTAAAATCTTCGGGATACTGTATATATTATTTATATATTTATTATTTTGTAAAAACAATAATAATTTAGCTGCAATTGGAACAAATGCTAAAAGATAAAATAATAAAAATTGGTTCAACTTAAAGACACTTGTATTGTCAATTTGTCATTATATATATATATTTTTTAGTTTTAAAGAAAAAGCGAGGAGCGAACTTCATGCTTCCACTTGCGATGGTAGAATCACAGACCACTTAGGAGAGGGTAGAATGCCAAAAATGTATCGAAAATGAAAATGCGACTAATGTTCTAAACTTGAATTTGAATCTAAATTGTGAATGGACAGTATTTGATGCGAAAACTACGAAAATAGGTGGAAAGCCGGAATGATGATGAAGGGGGATGATATCGTCACACGCTTTTGCCTTTAAAGGCTATATGCTTTAGCGAGCTTAAAGGAAATAAGTTAACATTTACAGTAATTAGGGAGCTATTGCAGGTCTATAGTGGCCTAGCCAATCGATAAAACGTTCACCCCGCGCCGCTGCTACCAATTCATTGTTACCTAGTACTCGTATTTCAAACGCAATGTAATTTTACTATACAAATGTGGAAACATGCTGAGCTTAATGAACGTTTAGTGAACGTTAGTGAGATGTGAAGTGAATGGTTGTAGACTAAATGATGCTTGTTTATTTTGTTAGCGAATACGTGATAAATGATACGTCAAATTCGCTGAATTATTACTACTACATTCCATGTTCAAATAAACACATGCTAGGCAAATGACGTAACTAATCTTCTATGGTTTCTGTAAATGTTTTTTTTCTGATAATATTCTCTTTTTATTTTGTATTTTTTTTTTTACTAATTTATTAGATTTTTTGTTTTATTATTTAGCACAAAATAATGTACAAGGAAGTCTTAATCCTATGAAGCATTATCTACCAGTCAATGTGGATATGCAAGAAAAAATATATCACTTTACGTTAATCTAGAACCATGAAATATGTTTTTTAAGGTTTTATAGGACAAGTAATGGAATAAATAGAAAACCATTAATTTATATTTCTATGTAGAATTACCAGTAAACAGAATTAGTATGGTAGGTATTTTAATACAACTTTTGTGAACTAAAAGGCACAAACACATTTTATAAACGATTTTTTTTATTTTATCAACGTACTTATGATATAGCAGTGTAGCGATCTTTTTTTTTGTTAGAAAATGATGTGACTTTTTTTCTTTTCGTGTTAGTATGATTATTCTGTGATGTAGGTAAGTGATTAGGTAGCCAAACTTTCCAAGCTACCTCAAGGTTTCTCAAGACTTAACGTGTGCTGTCCCAAGCAATATAGCGCTCAAGTACTACTGTGATATGATAAGTTAATGAAACAGCGAAATTAAAAAAAAGTGTAATATTTGATATTAATGTAAATTCGTAGGCAGAAGTAAGTATATTATTTCTTTTACTTATAATACGAAAAGTTAAATGTATAAGAAAAGCAGCATTGTAATACAAATTCAGTGTAAAGTCCAGAGGCACTATGCTAATTTATTTGTTCTGCTAACATGTCGCTTCGCAGTACGCATGTCGAGAATAACTTGAAAAGACAAGTCATAGAGGTAATTGTATAAAACGAAACTCATTATGTTATATACTGCTTTGTTAAGGCAGACAGTTGTCAAGTTGTAGACAGATTTTTAACAATCTGGATATAAGTTGAATAAATACGACAGCTATTCATAAATACAGTCAAAAACCTATAATACATCACCGTATAATTATGTTGAAGGTAATTCAAATAATCCCTCTCTATTACCGGTGCAAAAATATTGAATTAATCTAGGAAAACTACTTTATCTATTTTTTTTTGCCTGTAAATAAATACTTTTCCACGGAAAATAACTTTTACAGGGCAAAAAGTAGTTTTCAAAGCCTAGTAACGTGTCAGTACAAGTAAGTCAAAGTCAGAGATCCGATCTGTCACAGTTTAGCATATTACGAGTTCCGATCGGTCATACCATTGCAATGGAACTTAAAAGTATTGCCGAACAAAAGTAATATTTGATGATTAAATTATTATTTTAGTGCGATGGAATACATAACGTTTTTACGCAAAAACACGCGAAGTACCAAATTATTAGATATTAAATATATATAATTCAAAGGTGACTGACTGATTCACTGACTGACATAGTGATCTATCAACGCACAGCCCAAACCACTGGACAGATCGGGCTGAAATTAGGCATGCAGGTATATTATATGACGTAGGTATCCGTTAAGAAAGGATTTTTCGAAATTCCACCCTTAAGAGGGTGAAATGGGCTGTTGAACTATTTTCCCATAGGCCACGCCGCGGGCGAAGTTGCGGGCAGAAGCTCGTTAGATAAATAATTCTGAAAGTTCAATAGCTCAAACACAACGATAAGTAAGCAAATCCTATCACCTATATTGTCCTATGTAAAGTTTTATATAAGAAGTTATATTAAAGTATATAAAAGTTTAATTACCAAATAACAGCCAATATAAATAACCAATTAATGCATAGTTTATAGCCGCGATACGTCAAGAGCCCCACCTATCAATAGTAAACGTTTACGATGTTAACTTATATATATTTACGATCCATAAATCAGCTACGTCACTTCCTACCGTTTAGTGTTAGATTACGATAGTTTTTTGGTTTTGTCAAGAGTCACTTGCTACATTTTTTGTAAAATAGGTGTCGGCGATGAGTTTTCAATTCAGAATTTCCCACTTTATATTTTTACCAATTTTGATGTGTTACGTAATATCATGAGAAATATGGTCAAACGTAAGCTTGTTTGATATACAAAATCCAGCCAGTGAAGAAGCTTGATGTGGTATTCAAAATATACTTGCCCAGTACGTGTCATATGGAAAACCTATGTCGTTTTAAGCGCGGGATATTATTTCTAATTTAGTACTGGCAGCACCAAGAAAAACGGCAGTCTGTTACATCGTACGGTTGACAGCTGACGCTTACTGAGTCTCTTTGTAGTCTGTGACACTTTAGTCGATTTATTTATTATCTTTGTTTCATGGTAATTCACTTCTGCTCGAGCTACAACGATGGACGTACATGAAGGTTGTTTTTCCAATAAATACTCTCTAAAAAGGAAAATACTTACGTAAGGTTAAGGCATGATGGATTGACATATCATAATGGATGAAATTAAAATAATAACATAATAATAATAACGCAAACGATCATATCATCATAGATCCTGGATTCTAACTAGGATTCTCTGTGTCTACGGATCTGGACCCAGGAACTACGAGAACCATGGTCCCGACTTAACTAAGACTGAAACAAATGTAACAGAGGTTATGCGACATTTGTACTGATAGATGTGCATTCGATTTTATTTAATTTGTTACCCGTCGCATTGTTACACGTTTCATAATTCCGAATCTGTAGAAAGTAAGATTTAAACGAGACCCCTAATATCAGCACGATGCACAGACTGACAGTGTCATTGAAACCAGAACGCAGTAGTGCTTGCACACTACTGCTTGGTAGCAGAATATTTGGCAAAGCGGCGGCACCTACCTATACGAACCCTGCAGAAAAGTCCTAACATCTAGTTAAATTCTCAGGTATACTGCCGATAAAAGGTATAATATTACCAATCAGTTTAATGAGCTGCGAGGAAAGTGACACACTTAATCGAATCAGTCAGAAATGTTCGAGGTAGTTCCAATCTCGTTGATACAGTTATCCCCAAACTAATAAATGGGCTTGTGTTAATGTACTTTTTTCCTTTCGCCTAATCAAACATATTGGAATTAATAAACATTTATACCGTAGTTTACTTGTTTATCTGTTGTAAAAAATATTATATTACCACAAGATAAACTATTTGGGGAGTCATTTGATACAACTTGTACGTAAAAAACTGAGTATAAATTTTCGAGTAATTATTTCCCTCTATGGAGGTTTATCGGAGAAAGCTGAATAAATAAGGTGTGAGCAGTGTGAGGTATTATAAAATGATCCAAGTTGGATGTGACTTTTTTTTGTATTGGCTCCACACTTTTGTGTATTTAGCCAGGGTCAAGTACTTGATAATTTCTCAAGTTAATTAATATTATGGATATTATGTGTCAAGTCAAGTCAAGTCATAGTCCAAGTCATCAAGTTAAGTCATAGTCTAGTCAAGTCATACTCCTAGAAAAGTGGTGGCAACTTTACCAGAAGCTTCAACGAAGTTTTGGAAACAACACGAAAAGAAACGTTTCACCATCATTATACCGCTTTTCCACATTCATGCCTGTAATTCAGCACAAAACTAATGAAATGCCACCAATTTTATGCACTAACACTGAAAATAACACAAGTTACGAAAAATAATGACATATGTGGGTCAAAGACGAAGGAGAAGATATCGTATATGGTTTGTTGAACCACCACTTTCATACAGAAATGAAACGATCAAAAAAGTCATAATGAAGAAAATATTTTACATAGTTCATTACACGTTATGTACAACTATTTACGCTACGCGGTTTCACCCGTGGATTTTAATTATTTGCTCATCCCACGAGAAAATTTCACTTTTCCGAGATAAAATGTAGCCTATATGTTAAACCAGTGTATACTATGTTGGTACCGAATTTCGTCCAAATCCATTCAGCCGTTTACGCGTGAAAGAGTAACAAACATCCACACATACATACTTTCGCCTTTGTAATATTAGTGTGACAGAACCAAAGTAAAGTGTTACTAATGGCTGTAATTTAGTTGACTTTTACAACAATAAGGATAAACATTATTGAAATCCCAAATTACTGCTTCTATTATAATATTTATATAAAACGAAAATATAATGAAGGATTTAATAAATACCTACGTAAAATGAGGCAAATTTTTGAGCTCCTGTTTAAGTATTATGAATGAATTAAAAACTTAATCCTGAAAACGCTCACCGACTTTTCTTGACAGACTGTAAGTAATTTAAATTATAGCTCGTCTAAAAGTCGGTTATCAAGATTTATGTCTGAAATAAGTCTAGCTATAGAAAAGTAGTGGTAATCATATTGTAGGTAGATAGTTTAGTTGTCTCTTACTTTGTGTTTCTTCCATAAACGGTAGAGTATACAATTGTCTAAAAACTAACCAATCATTAACAATATTGGACCAAAAGACACAAAACGGAAGGCAGGTTTCTGAAACTTGTGAAAAACGTTTAAGTAAATATCTGAAAAACTTAGCACTCCAAAAACCGGTTGTTTTATAATTCAAATATCAAACGGCATTATTTTTATAAGTTAAGAAATATTATATTTTTATAAGTAAAGAACATATGACATTAACAAACCCTAAGAGAAAATATGTAACTGAAATAAACAATAACTATATAAATAGCACCTCAAAAACTGCTCCGGAAAATGAACGATTTCTACTACCAACTAATCAAATCGAATTGCAAAAGTTGTAGTGCCATATATTGTAAACTAGCCGTATTTAAGTACTTCTTAAACTTTCGCAACTTGAACTTATATTAAAAAGTCAAAAGGTCTATTTGCGCACATAAAATTATCAAAACATAATTTTTATCATTTACGTCAAGGTTATTCAAAATTAAGTCTCAATAATTTACCGCGCGCAAATAGACCCGTTTTAACTAGGTACTTCAAATTTCGTCAAAAAATTTGATCAGATATACAGAATCGTAATAGGTCTGTAGACGAATGGTTTTAGATATCAAATTTGTATTATACTAGTACCTAAGTAGATAAGGGACAAGCAAAAACCGATAATAGTTGTAACTTTATCTATCCATCGACAAATAACCATGCTACTGCTGTTCTTAAATTATCTATCTGTTCAATAAACCTAAGCTATTATAGGTAATATCTCAGCATTGTAGTAATTAATATTAATGAAAAGTCAGTAACGGTATCAATCAATCAGTTTTAGATAGACTGGATAAATTAGTTTCAGGTAATTTATCTTCTTTACCGCTGTTATTTCAAATCCTTTTAAAATGTTGTTATTTACTTTGCTGTAATTTTTCTTTACAGCCATGATTTTAGACCAGGTGACTTTCTTCTCAATGTTTTGTTCTTTAGCACTATAAGAAATTACGCATGTGTAATTTTTGTACACAAGCTA
Organism: Ennomos fuscantarius; assembly: GCA_905220475.3. Classification (NCBI taxonomy): domain Eukaryota; kingdom Metazoa; phylum Arthropoda; class Insecta; order Lepidoptera; family Geometridae; genus Ennomos; species Ennomos fuscantarius. The sequence goes on along the minus strand of HG992028.1, from coordinate 9,965,752 downwards.
GCGTTCACGCTATAGCTCATTAATCTTGATAAGAAGATGGGATTTAGTGCCATCTCAAGGACTTAACGCTGATAAGATGGCTCTCCAGGTTGTGACAGATACAACTCGTAAATCTACTAATCATGCATTATTAGCGTTTTTGTTTCATCAGCGACTTGTTCTGTCAGTTTTCCTGAAATTCGGTTTACTTAATCAATTTCTTTTTTCTATTTCAATTTATTTCGAAATTATTTTTTGGCCGTAAAGCATTATATTAATTAGGTACGCTGAGTCATAAGTTCCAATAAAACTGCATTGATCCCTCACTGGTGGAAGTTGGAAATTTCAGATCTGATTATTTCGTTTCATGAAGTGCCAATTAAGCCATGGTACTCATTTGAAGGCAATTAAAAGTCTCGCTTGAGAAGCATTGTTCTTTCTTCATTTCATTAATATCTGACAAATCGCTTTAGGATGTTACAAGAAATTGTTATTGTTTTTCATCAGCCTAACGCGGTGCGTCCTTAGTAATTTGGTCGTCGATTATGTCACAGCACATCAGTTGACACCACTAAAATAAATTAAAAACTAATCACTTAAATTTTTGTTAGCACTCCAAAACTGTACTGGCACCGGATTTTGGTATCGATGTTTTTGGGTTTGGTGTTCTTTTTGTTCGAGCACGAAGATTGGAAAGCTTTGAGTGTATAATGTTTGGGATGAGGGAGGGGATGTAAAGAGCTGGGTTGGTGTGTTGTTTACCTGAGGGTGCGTCGCGGACAGAGACGGTCGCGGGAGAGGTCGCGGCGGCGGGGGCTCGGGCCCGGTACGGCGCGTGTGGCCGCGCGTGCCAGCCGATTGTGACTGCCGGCGCCACCGCTGCCGCAGCCAAGCGCCCGCCCGCTCGCTGCTGCCTGCGCTTATCACCACGCTGCCACTATGCACTCTATCTACTCTACTCATGATAACGATTACATCTACCGATCCCCAATCAGAGATCTGTAAATTAATTATTAATCTCCTTGGACGAATTAACCACTTAATCTCCAATTAAATTACGTATCGTATCTCCGGTATTACGCTGGAGAGTCTAAGTAATGGTTGCCTTGATTAGATGTCGAGGTAGGTAGACATCGTATTCAGTGAAGTATGTAATTAGTTTTCAGAGGTTGATATTTTACATTAATAAAAAAAAAATATCGCCCTACGATCACATACATACACCCTGGAACCTAACTAATATTTTTCCTGTATCTAGGGAAGCAAGCGTTACAAGGACCATGGTCCTTTTTTGTGCACAAATATTGGTCCAGCTGCGGGAACCGAACCCGCCGTTTCTGAGTTATGACTACTTTTTTCTAAGGACATCATCATCGATTTATATTGTTTCGATCATTATATCACAATGATGTATCAATAAGAATCTACTTAAATAAGAATAAATAACATAGAATTCAATGTTTACAGTTTTATCTTCACTGATTGTTATCGTCTTTATCTTGATTGCTCTCAAATAATGTTACGTTGGTTTTCTTATATCTTACATCCACGGCATTACAACGATTAAAACGTTCTTAACGAAGATTATTATTGGAATATCTTTTTGTTACTTTAAAACTATTATCTATTTATATCAGTATCGCCTGCTTAGCGTAATAACAAATTTAGAGACAGATGAATGGGGGTTCAAAACCGTTCGCGATTAAATTTTCTCCTATGTCAAAAAGCTACCTATTTTAGAAATATTATATTTATTTTTAAAAAGTATCCATAAACCCGTGCTAGGGTTCCATCATAACAACTTTTAAAGAGATCATTTCAACCGCAGGCATGAAAGACTCATTTTATATGAATCTGTAAAATCCAATCAATAAAATGTACAGTTGTTAAGTGTTTCGAGTTACTAAAGTTTAGGAAGTTGTTAACCAAATGAAGAGCGCAACATGGATGAGCATCAGGTAGTTAATCGCCACAGTAATGAGTTAGTTTATAAGTAGCTGTCATAACTAAGTTAGAAAGTGCTAATAAATCGATCCACGAAATTAAGCAATGCTTGCCGTGGACGCGACTTGGATGGGTGCCCACTACAAAAGGTGGTATTTACGAAGTGCTTTGGAGTACCCATTAAGCCTTCGCTCCCGATTGTTATCGTAAGACAACAGCCGTAAAATTCGTCGGGCTTAAAAATTTCAACACTACCTACACGAGAAAAAGGAAGTTCACAATTAAGCCGCAAACGCCGTTTATATCGAAATCTATTGTATAGGTATATATTTACTCTGCCTTTAACTTGAATACATCAATACACCGTGGCAAGCACGTCAAAAATAAGCTTCTCTTCAGAAATAAGTTAAAAAACGCAGACCTTTATAATTTGGTAGGTTAAAACGTTTTAACCTACCAAATCTCGTCGCCGGAACGATATGCAAGCGCCAACCGTACGAGCTATTGTTCCAGGGCTTTCATGGTGAAAGGAACTAGTGTTGGGAAGTGGATCATCTAGCTAGGTCTGATGTGTGTAGAAGGTATGTAGCTCTTATTAATAGTATAGTAAATTCCTTTATTTATATCAGTAACTTTCTGCATTGTGGGCGTGTTTGTGTGGCTCCCTAATCAGACATAATGGCTACGTAAATCAAGAGAATTAATGAACGCTCTAAGCCAAGCTAAGTGGATTCATAATTATACGCAGCAATGTTCGTCATTGCTTGGCTTTTATGTTACCTTTTGACTTTTGGAATATAAATAACCTATTGTTTAAACAAGGAGAGTACGATGCTTACGCTCCTGGTGGTATACATGTAAACACGCGATTTATAAGACATGACTGATATGTGTCGTTTTGTAGCGAAATGATACGACAAAAAAATGATCTGCCGTAGTATATGTACTGGGAAGATAAACAAAAGCCGATTCCGAATTGCTCAAACGGATCGCTCAAGTTGTGACATTTATTGAACAAAGGATATGGACACGCTTCGAGGCGCGTACTGGGCACGTGTGCTGCGATGTATGCCCGGCTGTATGCATAATGAACACGGCCGATACCACACAAATGTAGGAAATTATTATATTTTAAAGCGTAATATGCCCTGACGTGACTTCAAAATAAGATTGTTATATTATAGCGTGTGGTCCTGGTGTAAAAATATGACCATCACATCTCTTCCCTCGGGTGCCGTAAGAGGCAGCTAAAGGAATATCCAGTAAATGGGCAGCAAATAAAATTTATTGCTTTCTGTTATAATTTAGAATATTAGTATTAAAGGGGTTGCTATTTCAAAGTTTTATTTAGCAAAGAACTTACCAGTAACCTCATTAAGTTGGCAAAATTTGTATTTGCACGAGCTATGTGTGTTGATTTAATTGTTTATTATTCAAGCTTGCTAAAGCCTGAAAGCACCAAGTATATTAAGTAAACTTTGGCGTGTTTGTCTATTAAATACTGGAGATATTCGTTGGTATCTAAGCCCTTTGTTTATTATTATACAACTACTCGAATTGCCTATTGAATAAAATTATGTACATAGAGTAGAGTTAAAAAAGAGACTAAAATAATATTGTGGAAAGAGACCAACATAAATTGTCCCTTTTTTGCTACCATTATTCTTTGTGCTTTTATAGGTACATTGTGGGAGAAGTTTTGTACATAAATTGTACATAACAACTGCCAAGTTAAGGCAGTTTGTTACGGAAAAGATTGATTGATCAGCCCCAAATTGATCGGCATCATTTACTACCATCAATCAAGTTATGCGACGTATGTATAGTGTAGAACATTTAGTTGAAACACGCGTTGATTCCGCTAATAATGTGTGTCCTAATACCAGTTCGTATTCACACAAAATGTCAATTCTTTTGAAACGCTGCCTTATTTTATAACCCAAGGAAAAGACGTGGGATACATTTTATTCCTGTAATCGTTGTACACTCGTCAAGATAGATCGGGTAGACGTAGTCGTTAGAAATAAAACTAATCATAATTTTAGTAGTAAAGTAAGTAGACTCTAACCTCAATTAAGTTCAAAAATTGGTATCAAACTGTACATAATGTATCAACTCTTATATCTATTAAATTAGTAGTAGGTTCTTAAATTTGGTTGTTAGAATCACGCCGATAAAATAACTTTTCAGGAGATGAAAATGTCTAGGTTTAGCGTCACGTCGCTACGTTCCGTATATGAAGGTAATCCTAATCCATCAATTTGGATGCTTGTACATTTAAGTAATAGGTGTATATGACGGCGGCAACGTCCAGTTATAAACTATGCACAGCGATCGAGCACCGTAATTTACCCTGTCGTGGCATTCAATTTATTACAGTGGCAGCACCGGCAACTGTCATGGCGCCCCTACCTGTCTGGCTATAAAAAGGGACCGCTCGGTGTACTACGGATCATTCTTGTTCCAGACACGGCGCGGTGTGGACATGCTGAAGGCCTATAGTTGTATAGGTTGCAACCTACCCACAACCCGTTCCTGTCGATATATACAATATATATATCTAGGTTATGATAAAAATATTACTTTTATGTAGATTATTGTTGTTTTATTACTATATGTTTCACTGGTAGGAGATTAAATTATAAGATTCTGATTATCGATTGTTTTTGAAATATTAGTGTTTTCAATAAAAAGTTTATCTATTTATCTATGCTAAATTTGATACTTATCAGCGGAATACTGTCACGAACATAATAAATATTACGATTTTTTTTGCAGTCGATAAGATTTTCTTCCACTGGTTTTGCCTTGTCTTGATAAGTTTCTATGTTGAGACACGCATTTACTATGAAAATATCGTCATAAGTGTCAACGACAACAAAATCCATGAATTGTACAACCCGTGCACTAAGTTATGTCAAAGATCGTTTAAAAATGTGACCTGTAGGCGATTATGTATATTTACACAAATGAAATCAAATTGCAAGAGTAGAAGCAGATACTTTCGCTCACTCAGTTGAGTATACAAAAGATCTTCCACTCACTACCGCTTCTAAGCTTCACCTTTGGTTCATACGTGACTGAAAATACTAAGATCTAATTAGATTTGGCGAAGCTTAATTTTAAGCTCTTTGCAGATGAAATAAAGTCTGGCGTACTTTTATGACCATAACACACGTGACAGAATACCATTACCACGTTAAAACTTTGAAAAATGCTTTGTAAACGGACGATAGTCCTTCAAGACCTGTACTTTAGATTGCAGGTTTGCTGTATATAAGAAACACATGTCATGTAAGCTTTTAACATACAGCTGCGGGGTACGATGTAGCCATGACTGGAAGGACAAGGTCACTTGGAACACCATGGTCGCCAACTGGGTACAAGGTTTTAAGTGTACACAACATAATATCGTAATTGAAGGAGTGAGAACAAAAAGGGTTTAACTGTCAAATTGATAGTTTAGAGAAAATTGACTTTAAACTTCAACGGCTTCATTTTAATGTAGAGTGCTTATAGTGTAATAGAAAAGGTTTTTGTAAGTTTCAGTTGCTTGAAAATGTATTAATTTTATTTTAAAATACAAAATATAGTACTAATTCGTACAATTACTGTAAATAATAAAGATAATAGTGTTATTGTGCTAAGCAAACTGTATTGCTGTGTCAGTTAAACCGTGTCAGTTAGACCGAAAATCTCAAGATTTAAGCCTCATTTGGGTATATTGAGATATGTATTATTGTAGATAATTTCACGCTGAATCCTTTTTGATCTCACACCTTCAATTATGCTGTTAAGAGACGTTGAGACGAATTAATGAAGACTTAAAAGTGATTTTGCACTGACTCATTGAAACACCTAAGTTATAGCTACGCCATAGTTTGGGTTATCAAAATACCCGCATTAAACCTTATCTAACTCCAATTATATTTCTAAAGTATTATGTAAGTTCAAAATACCTGTATTTTAAACGGGGTATTTATTCAGGTAGAATCACGACCAATAGCTTGTTTTATAACGTGTAGGTATACTTACCTTCCGATATTCAAGGGCTCTTCATGAGATCCTTGACTTGAGTGAATTCTTATTGTTTTTTGAAACAGGAACTTACCTGAAACAAAAGATGAACAATGTATTTAAAAAGATGTTTACTGAAATATAATGTTTGGTATGTAAAAATGATCATAACTAGGTGATAAGACTTTTCTGCTGCTTTAGTTCGTCTAGGTAGGTACCTATTTAGGAAATGAGACTTTATGATCTGGGGGATGATCACGAAACTTTGATCGCAATGCAACAGGAGAAATTTCCATACTAACTATGCACATAAACTGCGTATTCAAACTGTCAAATCCATATAAATTTGTGTTTCTTTTGGTTGCAATCGAGTAACGTAATTGCCCAGCTGATCTCATGATTAGACATCTTATTACTAGACTGTGTGATGTTTCAGGATGACGTGCACAGTGCAGTGTCACATGAAACTTTAATTTAGAGTTCCAAGTGCAGAAATTGTATTACTATACTGTGTGATGTTTCAGGGTAACGTGCGCAGTGCAGTGTCACATGAAACTTTAATTAAGTGTTTGGAGTGACACTGCTATCTGTTATGGGCGACCGTGACTCTTAACATCAAGCGAACGACCACACGTCACGTGATTCGTTGATATAAGCGTTAAAAGAAAATTGAAAGATTTGTAATTTAAATTTTGTGTAGATAGCAAAATGAAATCATAGTATTATTTGTAATTTTAGTTAATTTGAGTTTCTAAACGGAGATCCGTCACTAATCTTCAGATAAATGTAACACGTTGTTTTTTCGGAAATTTATTTTGAAAATACTTATCTTAGATAAAAGCTACAAACAAATCTTCGTTAAATGCGACTGTCGATCAAATACAGCAAGAAATTGGATGTTAATATTTAAGGAAAAGTACTATTTATTATTTACATAAAACTACTTGCAAAAGGAACCCACAGTACTACGCTGAGATTTTTACATCTCTTCCCTTTACAAAGGAAAGTTAATTTAAAATGTATGACTTGTTTCATCCTCTGAGCTTACAACAGATGAAGAAGTAGGTTTTAAGCGTATTATCTTCTTACGATTTCATTTAAACTACCTCTAATGAAATTCGCCACAATAGAAAATGATATCGATTCCCTGTACCTTTTTATAAGCTTATTAAAATTCATATATTTTCGTTTTTGCATTTCTTCTTTATGAGAAGAGCCACCACCTTTCCACCACCGGACAACCAGATGTACGAAAAAACGCCACCGTTACATGGTTAATACCCCACATGTGCGGACAAAGCGATTTGGTTCGACATTTATCATGCGAACAGCCAAAGAGTGGAACGCTTTACCGGCGTCCGTATTTCCCGATAACTACAACCTGGGAGTCTTCAAATCGAGAGTGAACAGGTAGGTATACAAAATTGACATAAATATTAATATAATAGTAAAATCTTTAATAAAATAATAAGTAATATTCTCATACACCGCAATCAATAGCCCACTTTCCAATATGCAACAAAGTTGCAATATTTTAATATTGTCACATTTGTGGAAATTGTATATACTGCGTGGTGCTAACTTATAACTATGAAACTTGTTTGTGTCTTCTTATACATATCCATTCTAAAAAATACTTTTTATCCCGGAAAATTAACAGTTCCGCGAAAAAACAGAAGGATTGTGGGTAAGCATGCTCCATGCACACTGCCTCGCACCTCTAGTATATTAGTATAATAATCATAACTTTCCATCAGGTGAGATGTTGTAAAACGTGTGCACATTAAAAAAATTGCAATCGCGTTAAAACTTTATGGAGTAAAATAACTGTAAAAAAAAATAAAAGTAAAATAAATAGTTATTGGTATATGGAACAAAAAGTTGGCTTCAATTATAATATTGTGTAGATTGGTATCAAATTAATAGCTAGGGAGGTGGCTACATCCCGTCGGTAATTATGAACGTCGTTAATTCGTTACATAAAAGTAATAACGGCGGGCAATCCGCTACCAAGCAGAATTAATAGCATATCTGCAAATAAACCTAGGTTACATTACTTTAACGACTTTGCTAGTAATAGACATTTAAAATGTGCATACCACACGCACGATAACTACGCGGTCCCGTATTTTTATTTTGATTAAATACAAAAATGGCCCAAAAGGCCATCGAAATTGCCGTACGCGACCTAACAAAGATCGTCAGTGACTTAGTGATAAAAATCGGATCGCTGGAGTGCAAAATATTGGATCAGAACGCGATTATTTCAAAAAATGACGAAACAATTCAAGTGCAAGTACAAGAAATTATGCTACTAAAATCAGCTATTGAGGGTAACTCTCAGCTGTTTTCGCTGACACCAGCAGTTGTGAGCGCCCCTGCCCCGCCCGCGTCTCACCGACCGGTCAGGCAGGTTCGCCGGCTCGCCGCCGCTGCCACCGCTGACACTGTGTCTATCGTGCCTACAAAACTCTACGCGGCCGCTGCAAAGAAGCGCGTAGCTGAGAAACCACTCGACGAACCGATTGATGCACCCGAGCTTAAACGAAAGAAGCCGAAAGTAAGTACCCAGTCTACTGCGCCTATGATGACTCCACAAGCTCCGTGTGTGATCTCGCAATTAGAGAATACGCTCTCAGCGACGAATAAGTCAGGATTAAAAAATAATTTACTACATAATGACGGAGGTTGGCAAAAAGTCATACCCAAGCGATCCTCCAGGAAACGCCAGGTTTTGGTAGGAAATGGCAAGGAAGACGAGGACCTGCAGACAGTTGAGCGCCTGAGATATATTCAGGCATGGTCTTTCAAACCGACAACTAACGAGAAGAACATACTTAATTATCTCAATAAAGTATGTAGCTCGGAAAGTTACTTTGTTGAGAAACGGGTAATAAGAACTGATAGACATGCCGCTTTTATTATCGGCATCCCTGAGAGCCTCTACGAGCGTTTTAATGTCCCGACATCGTGGCCTACTGGAGTGCGAATCTCAAACTGGCTTTTTCGTTCGCAAAACAATGCAAACACCGCGGCTGCCGTCACCAGCGGCGCGGATGCAGGATCGCAGTAGGAGCGAGTCTCCGAGCTCAAACGACGTGCCTTCTGATAGTAACGTCTCACAGTCAACGTCTACTGCATGCTGCCGGAATTTATCTCGTAGGTGTCTTAGCTCTTGTATGATACCCGGTCACACTAGTGCGACTAGTGCCCAGAATCAGTACCCAAGTGACAGTAGAAATGTAATTATAACGGTGTGCCATCAAAATGTAAGATCGATATTGGGAAAGCAAAATAGGCTAGAAGTGCTATTACTTAACGAACTAAAATGCGACGTGCTAGCGCTGACGGAGCATTGGCTCACTGATGCTAAGCTTGCGATCATTACGGTGAATAAATATACTCTTGCATCAAAGTATTGTAGAAAAACACATTTGCATGGCGGATCTTGCATCTATGTTAAAACGCATGTAAAGTGTTTAAATAGAAATGATTTCTGTGCGTTATCGTTGGAAAAGATATGTGAAATATCTTCAATTCAGCTTGTTGATTATAATCTGATAATTATCTGTGTATACCGATCGCCAGATTCGGACTTGAATGAATTCCTCAACCACTTTAACTGCCTGTTAGATAGGATAATTGACGAGCCGCTAGACGTAGTGATAGTCGGCGATTTCAATATAAATATGATGAATGAGACTGCAAGCGTTCGAAATTTTAATGACATCTTATCCATGCATGATTTCACTGCGCATGTGAACTTTGCAACTAGAGTTACTTTATCTAGTAGTACCATACTTGACAACTGTCTCAGTAATATAGATGAAGATCGAATTAGCGTAACACCTGTATTAACACATATAAGTGATCATTTTGGCCAAAAAACTAAAATAAAATGCGTAACCACCCAATGTACAGCTCCCAAACCTGTGCGTGTCTTAAAAAGACAGTATTCGATCAATAATCTGTCTAATTTCACACGTACACTGCAGGCTACTGACTGGGAGGAATTTAGGTCGAAGTACCAATACAATTCCGAAAAATACGCTAGTGCGTTTATAGGCACCATGTCAAAAGCTGCGAAGTTAAGTTTTCCTCTTACATCGATTCCTATCAAGAAAGATGATAGATACTGGATTACTAACGAGATCATAGCTGCAAAAAACTTTCTCCAAGAACTCTATCGATTAAAAACTATGTTTCCATGTTGCGAAGACTTGAAAACTTTTTGCGATTCCTATTCAAATTGCTACAACGCCCTATTAAATAAAGAATGCGCCTCTTATTACTCGCGTAGAATTGAGCAATGTGATAATAAAGTAAAAGAGGTATGGCAAATTGTTCGCGAACGTACAAAGCCACATTTAAAATACAAAACTGACTATACGGACGATGTAAAACGAAACGATGGCTCATCTTTCGGCTCGAAGATGGAGGTTGTAAACCATTTCAATCGACAATTTGCAAATGCCGCGAGTCTCGCAAATGCACCAGCTGCCAATCTAGCTGAAGCCCTCCATTTCCTAGCGGAAAGTCGCCCACCATCCTCTAGCTCGATGAGACTGCGGCTCTTTACACCGCACGAAATAAAAAAATGTATAGTGTCACACATTGCGCCAAAAAATACAAAAGATTTGTATGGTATATCGTGTTATTTGATTCGGAGTGTCGTTGATACAATAGAATATCCCTTGCATGACCTCTATAACAATTTGCTGAGAAATTGTGTCTTTCCTTCAGCACTGAAACAGGTAAAGGTTTCCCCTGTTTATAAAGGCAAGGGCAAGAAAGAAAACTCTCAAGACTATAGGCCTATCAGTATAATACCTGCAACGGCCAAAGTGCTCGAGATGGGCATATGATGGGCTACAAAAATTTTTATCTGACACTGGAGCTTTGTCAGAGAAGCAATTCGCATACCGCGCAGGACGCTCCACATCGGACCTGACGCGCGAGCTGGTCTGGCAGGTGCTGCAGGCGCGCGAGGCAGGGCTGCAGGTCGCGGTGATCAGCTGTGACTTGTCGCGCGCTTTCGACGTCTGCGACCATCATCTGCTGGAAATGAAACTCGACCACTATGGCGTAAGGGGGCCTGCTCTTTCACTGATGAAAGCGTTTATGCAGGGCAGGGTCCAAACAGTTGTGACGGCTGGAGGTGAGGTAAAATCCGAACCAATAGAGCTGAAGATAGGAGTGGCTCAAGGATCGTGCGTATCAAACCTCACTTTCAGCCTTCTCATGAACGACCTTCCGGAATCCGTTCCTGACGCTCAGCTGCTCATGTACGCGGATGATGTAGCTGCAATCGTGACGGCACCGCTAGTAACATCACTGGAGCATAAGTTAAATACTGTGGCTGGTCAGTTAGCTCGCTGGTTCAGGGCAAACGGGCTCGCTTTAAATCCGAAGAAAACCAGCGTGATACACTTCAATTTGTCAGGAAGGCGTTACCCCGAGCTGTCCATTACGATGGAAAGGGAAACCTTGCGGCAAGTTGATGTGTTCACGTTGCTTGGATTCAATATTGACAGATGTCTCACCTGGAGCAATCACATTGATGCGCTATGCGACAGGCTGGGACGAGCTTGTTTCGCCTTGGGCCGAGTCGCAAGTGTCTTATCGCAAAAAGCGGTGCGCGACTGCTATTACGCAACAATACAGTCTTTACTCACTTACGGTGTCGATCTGTGGGGTCACTCTGCAGATTGGCACCGAGTGTTTGTGATGCAGAAAAAGGCAGTGCGAATAGTTGCAAAAGTCGCCCCCCGCACACCTGCAAAACCGGTCTTCAAAAATCTTAGATTAATGACTGTACCTGCTTTATACATGTATCAGGCGAGCTTATTTGTGTATAAAAATAAGAGCTTGTATAAACAACACAAAGATGTCCACAACTTAAGTACAAGAAGAGCTCACGATCTTATACTACCGAGACATAGACTTGCTAAGTCTGGGAAATGTACTAGGGTAGCTGGTGTCAAAATTTTTAACGCTCTTCCAGACTCCATACGCAGTGTTGAAAATGTTCAGACTTTTAAAAATAAAATAAAGAGTTTTCTTATAGATATGGCGCCATACAGCGTCGAGGAATTCATTCCAAAACTAGTGTGATCAATTTAATTTTTAAAATTTATAAACCTACTATTTTAATAACATTATTTTACACAATAACTATGTTATTGCATTTATTATTGTATTTTTTATGCTTATTTAATAATTTCAGACTTGTAATTTTTTATATGTATCAATAAACTTATCATTATCATTATCATCATTATCATTATCATTACCAGGTAATTTACTATAGACATGAGAAGCTTCCGTTAACTAAATTACTAGCGTCAATTTTATTGCGGCCATGATTATAAAAACCTAATTAAAATAGTTGAGAATTCACTATATAACGCTTTGAAGTAAGGAAATATTTTGTTATTTTTCATATTGTGATAATTCTTTACTTCTTTTTGCTTAGAGTGACACTACGACAGCCGTAAAAATAGTATGAAATTAAACATTTGTTCGCAATGTGTCCTGCAGTGTTTTATATAAGATTGTAGCTATGTAAATAATATTTTTACTTCTTGCTGGTAGTGATTGAGATAGCTTTTATTTCCTATGATTGTGGTTTTTAATGGCAGAATTTATTTATTTCATATCAGCCATTTCATAATTTAAAAAACAATAAACAAATAACGTTGAATATTGGACCACGAAAATAAAATTTAAAAACCACGATATTATTGTAGATATCTGCAAAGTAGTGACAGCAAAATAATTACAAAATTTAATGATTAGAAAAAACATATAAACTTAGAAACGCCCTTGTTATAAACTAAAATGGTTATTGATTTTAGGTTGTGTATATAAAGTCTTGAAAACATGAAATAATTAGGTAGGGATTAGTTTCAAGAGTAACCTTATAAAAACGGTACAATTTTACATATTCAAGTCTCCTTCTTCGTTCTTTACATATTGTATATAGTTTAACTAATAAAAAAATAAACGTTTTTTAACCGACTTCCAAAACTTCTATGTTAGTCTGTACATATATATTTTTTAATTCTAATAGATTTAGGTGCGTTTGATCACATTTGACCAGATCAGTCTGGATCACAGTTATGATGACGTAATTAAAATAAAATAGGTGTATTAAAATACACTTAAATCTCATCTAGAGCTTCTATCCTGTAACATATCGTTATACTCTCCAGTGAATCAAAATGAGGGTGCGGGCAACGCTTTCTAAACAGTTTTCGTGTGAGGGTAGAAATGTTTTTTCCTTATCCGACCGTCATGAACTGCCATGCCTACGTGTCCCTACCTTAAACGAAGGTATTTTCTTTATCATTTTTGTGGTCCCAGTGACGTCACCGTCATGAGGCGAGGCTTGAAAGCATTTTCACATGGGTCTTCCTGTCTAAATAATCAAAATTTGATCAGTTTTCGTTGAGCTTGAAAAGTACTGAAATATAGCGTAAACTTAAATTATTTAAACATTGTCTCGTTTTACACAATCGATTTTTGTATCTCCAAATACCTGAGCTTTTTCTTCGGAATAAAATATTTACAACGATTGCGTTGACCCTTCTACTCCTTTTAGTTTAAGCCGTACAGTACATGCTACATTATGAATGTTATATTTATGTGCAGGTTCTATCTACTGCCGTATTGTGTATGCACGAGCTACATAAATCAGTTTCAGCAAGAACCCTTACAAGTTTATGGTGCTGAGCGTAGCGGTTTTCGTAGCAAATGCTACGGGCCTCTATGCCTACACTATCCGCAGCCGTAGGCTCTATCTATGTTAGAATTTTATTTTATTTTTATAGCTTTATATAATGTTATAGGACTTTATCTATACTCTGCAGTACTGGCTATTTAAAATGAAAATATTTTTGTTCGGAAATTTTAAACAAGAACTTCAATTTCCGATTAAATTTATCAATTTTAGTTTGAAAACTATCGTGAGTATGACACAAAGTAAGATGAAAAACGGCTATACTCACGTCAATCAAAAGTCGAAATTACTCCGACTAGGTATGTAGTGAGCTAACATATTATTATACAGGCAATATTCTGCACATGTAATATCGTAGATAGCGCCCGGTGTCTGGCCCAGATAATCTAGTGCTTAACTTTAGCCATCCGTCGGCTAACCTAAACAGCTTCTAGTGTTTTTCAAACTGCCGTAAATATAGCTGTAGCACGACTGAGCCTTGCAAATTAAAAAAATTACGTAACGTACAATAAGACACACTTAAAAAATATGTTTTATGTTTGCGTTAAGTAACTACCTAGACTACTTGAAATACGTACTTAGCATTTTATTGTTTGAAGAAAGTTGCAAAAGTAAAGTTTTTACTAAAAGCTTTTTGATTCCTCATTTATAATTTGGACAGCAAAGGAATGGGACATCTTACTAGCACACAATTTTTCTTTCCATTGTTTCCTGTATAATCAAAGAATTTCGATGTTAGAGTGTACTGGTATCTGTTGGATAAGTATGCTCCATCATCGACCGCATCGTCACATATCATCAGATAAAATAGTGGCCTATCTAATAAAAAAAAAACATGTTGATCTCTGCACGTTTAAGCAATCTGTGCGCAAAGCAAATGAGTATAATTCTCTCAAATCCAGTCGCTTTGACGTAAAGGCCACACAAATAATCCGCACAAGTGTGTTCTTTTATAAAATAATGCCTGTAACATCACAAAACATCTTTAGGGTTTTGAAAAGGGGAAAGATACACCACTCTACCTTATTGTAACATAACCTTCAAGATGTATAATTAATACGAAAATCTGTATTTAGAGATCGAGAAAAGAAAGTGGTCGGAACTTTCTTTGATACATTCATAAATAACGAAAAACATTACTCTGTTATTAAGGCACTGCAATAAGCAATTCATTTTCCTAACTCCCTTAAATTACATGCAAATAGGAACACATATAAAGGTGTTATGTACATGACATGAACTTGAAGCTAGTATGTGGATATCACTTCGGTCATTACTGAGTTAGAATGCCCCAAGTTTCAATAATTGTTATTGTGTCGTGGTGACATTGTGCACTATGTTGGTATTTATTAAATTGTTATATTTTGATGAAAGACCAACTAGTTGTATGAAAAGCGTTTCTTCGTAATTGTGGTTAACCTCATTATAACACAGACCAAAGCCCATTCCGATTTCCACAATTTTTTTTGAAAAACACAATAATGGTACGTAATTAAATCAGCGTAGATTTCATAATCATTTAATACATGTTTTAATAGTCTACCCAAAAATAGCTAGGAAGAGATCGGTTTGAGTGTTAGTACTGCTCGTTATTTAATACCTACTGTAGTGTTGTTTAAAGTCTAGTCCTTCTTTATATTGGCGTACAACAAAAAGTTATTATTTTGTATTATAATTGTTTTAAGGCTTTTTAGATATCTTTCCTTCCTTCCTTCCTTGTTCCTTTTCTATGTTCAGCACTGTATGTCTTCAGGCTGTTGATGATAATGACGCTGTTGCATCAACAATCTTTTAATTCCAGAATAACTTTAATTTTGAGCTAAGCCTATTAATTTCATTATTGTTGATGTCCCACTAATGATATGAAACTCTTTGCAATTTGACACTTATCTACTATGTAACTTTGTTATAACAGATAAATATTCACCTTTATTGGACATAAATATTTGTAGTTAAAAAATGTATTAGAAATTAAAAATAATATTAATATGGATCCTCATTGCTTATTTATAAAGGGCCCCAGAATACATTTTTTTTTAATACGAAGGACTCTTTCATTCGTCTATGATGAGCTATCAACGGAGGTTAGCTTTTCTTATAAAGCTTCAGCAACATTGTTTATGCAAATTTTTATATGAACAACTGTGTGTCTATATCACGTGTATTACAAGTAAAACATTACGGCTCCTGTAACTACCAACAAAATGATACATTACAGACAATACTTTAGCTAGCACTTCAGTAAATATAGCGCCAGGACTACCCAGCTTCAGGCTATTCAAGTAAGTACTAAAGTTTGTGTCTCTAGCTCTATCCACTGTGACTACCCTCAACGTTCGAATAAAAAGATATTTTTTAAAAACTTCGTTTTGAGGTAGGACATAAGTTTCAATTTCATTGCATACAATAGGTATAAAAAAGGTGCAGAAGGCGACGTTAATGTATCATAGTTTATGAGCCAATTGTATACGGTTAACATATACTTAGGTTAACGAATGAGTGTAATTATGTAGATGAACAAACATCCCATTAGAGTGGACCTCCAGGGATGGGACCCAGAGGTCCACTCCACGTGGTGTTTGCACCAAAGCACTTTTTGACATTATAATGAGATGTTACGTGACAAAATTATCACAGGAAAAAAGTTATGTACATACAAAATAAAACGAAAAACGGGAATGACTGAACAAAACTCGACTGAGTATTATGGTTTCTCTAAAATAAAAATAATATTAGTACAGATTTCTTCATAGGTATCCATTTCTCGTAATCTACAAAAAACCCACAAAATGGACACATTTTCATGCGCAGACGTTTGACATCAAATTATGATCTGCGATTTTCAACTTTAAACAGAGCGCTATAGAGACCCAGTAAAAAATTGTTGATTTTGGGCTTACACCGAGCCTTAATTCGATGATGATACACCTTGTGGAACACAACAATTTATATTTGCTCGAAGCAAATAAAAAGATAAGTAGAATTTTTTATTATGCTGAGCCCTTTCAGCAATCCAAATCCTTAAATCTTTATTGACAAATCTTTATTTTCTTTCCTTTCGATAACCTTTGACTTTTGCTGTAATATCAAGGTCATAAAATAGGAATTGTTATTTCATGTGAGGCATATTGCTATAATGCTTACGTCACAGACAACTGCAATAAAGTTTTTCTTACATAGATCTTTCTTTTTCTTTGTGGTCTGCTGCATTTATTCATAAACAACTATTACATGCTTTGTGGTTATATTAGTTATATATTTATTGTGTTATATATATTGTTTGTATTATATTTATTAAAATCTTATTGAAAGTACAGTATTTTATGCAATAATTTTAGTTTTGGTGTTCGATATTTTTATGTTCATGGTTTCTTATTGACCAAAGATTTAAAACTATTAAAATAGATACTTATATCTTGGTCCAATCATTGAATGGGTTATTTCTTTTTTATTTTAGCTATTGTGTGAAACTATTTGTGATTCGTACGATTCGGTCTTCATTAAGCTCGAGAATGCGGAATAATTGGCTTGATATTAATTAACGCTTATAAGTAACAAGAGAAAAGAGTCGTAATAGCAATTAGCGATCTGTTTCGGTCATCATGAAAAACATTTTAATTAATAATGGAATCGAGATGAAGATAAAACATATTATGGCCATTAATTGCCATCAAAATACTATTGGCGGTGTGTTCACGCGATTCGTTTCGAAACGTGAACTTGAATAGGCCACTGACATGTTAATGTGCATCACAAACTCGACCTTGGTGACTAAGGTTCGTATTACAAAACTACGCTTAGTCATGAATTTCTTTTCAGGATGAGATTTCATTCACAAAATTATCAAATACCGAATGAAATCTCTACTGGAGCATCACTATACAACTAAGCATAGTTTTGTGATACGGGCCTAAGGTTACAAAAACAAGATCAATGCGAAGCTCGGATAATCGTCCACATGCATACTACGTCACGTGTCATACTAATGCCACTAATTACAGTACCACTAGTATAAGTATAATAAATAAATAAATATTTGAGGACATTTCACGCAGCGCCACCTAGCACCGAACTAAGCAAAGCTTGTACTTTTGAAACCAGATGACTGATACAATACTTAGATACTTTTTGTTTGTAAATATATATAATATAATACCCAGACACATATCAAACATCGATGTTCATCTTACAAATATTTGTCCTGGGTAGCAATCGAACCCACAACCTACAGTTCAGAAGGCAGGGTTACTACCATTTGAGCTATCGTAAAATCTTTGTATGAAAATCCAGCACAGCACCCTTAGCTTTAACTAAGAATTTTATACAAACATTTTACATTCGCAGTCAGAGAATGAAAGATAATTCAAGGGATGCATCTCTCTCCATACAACACAAAAAACAGTTTGAAACAGCCAGCAGAATGGATTATTGTTCTATGATCAGATTGCCTAGTAGCAGGCCAAATAAAAAAATAAAAAATTCTAATAAATGATACTCGACATTGAGTCCTAATCAAAGCTACTGATTAAATCTATCTAGCATCATCTTCAGTTATTATTAAATTGGGTTGCATTTCATGCGTTGGCCGTTCGAAACAAATTAATAAGTCATTAGCATTTAGGTGACTTTAAACTTGCTTAAGAGCAGAGACATAATTATCGCTGCCGCTGTTCACATGAGCCGCAGCGGAATTATGGTAAATATTAAATCGTGAACTCAAGAAATATGATTTCCAAGTTCTCTACCAAACTAATTTACATACCACCCCACCCATTGATCTTCAAGAACCTGTATCTAGTATACAATATAATAAGGAATTATATAAACATTAACGCTGATAGCATATTGAGTATAGACATAATCTTTTCGCAGTGTTATAAAAATGGTGGGTTAAATATTTTTTAGTACTTGTTAGAGGTCAATGCGCCCAATGATCACATAAATAGATCCTGGAACCTAACTAGGATTCCCTGTATCTAGGGACTCAGGAACTACAAGGGGCATGGTTTCACAGCACTCAGACAATAACTCACTAGACCCAGTTTTAAAATAATGCCAAACTGACCAAAAAAATAGATATGACGAAAAGAATAAAACAGTATTAGGCACTTTTTTAGCAGTAGAGGACTACCTACCTATACTAGGAAAGAAGTAGAGTATACAATCTTATTATTTGCTCTCAGGTTTTCTTCCGCTACCTTCTATTTCCCTGACCACTCCATCCATCAGGTATGCGATACGTCACAGTGTCGTCTCTTTGGTAGTCTATATTCGTGAGGGCAAGCTGCCAACGCTCCCTGGGGCAGCTTATCAACTGTCACCTGAACAATTTTGTCTGGTGACGCACCGTGCAAACACTTCACGTTTGTCTGATTTAGAAAGTCTATGTAATGTTTCTGTGTATGGTGGTACGTGCAGATTTGGTTGCAATCATGATTACGTGGAGTCATAGGTCCGTATTACAGAACGATGCTCAGTCAAAGATCAGAGCGATAGCAGAGATTTCATTCAATAATTGATCACTTTATGAATGAAATCTCTGCTTGACCACCGATCGATGACTGAGCATCGTTATATAATACGGACAATAGTTCTATATCGTTAGACGCAAAGTAGGCTGGCTTCCCACTACCTGGTAAAAACTGTGGGGCGCCAATGGGTGCATGAGGCAAACAACTATGGGTAGGCCTAAGTTCAGTAGTCGACGTCTTTACACTGTAGAAGATGATGATAGATTAAAATAAAATGTTCTTTTGGTGTAGGGTGTTATAGCAGTGAATTGTAGACATAAATATTTAATATTTGCGGACGTTTCAAACAGCGCCATCTAGCCCCAAACTAAGCAAAGCTTGTACTATGATATAGAAAACAATATAATACCCAGATACAAGACAAACATTTGTGTGATGAACATCGATGTTTGTTCTCCATCCTCAGATACAGAACAAACATTGACGTTCAACACACGAATGTTTCTCTTAGGTAGGAATCGAACCTACAGCTTACAGCTCAAAAGGCAAGGTTTCCGACTAATTACTGAGCTATCGGGCCAGTGTATGTTCGTTAATTTATAGTGGTGTTAATTTAGCTTTCCTGATAAACAAACATTTTTATAAAATGTTTTTATCTAATTTATGTAAAAACAACAGTTTAAAAATGTCAGTAAAAATTAATACATATTGCGGTAAATACGCAGTTATGTTATAAATACAAGTTTCTTTTATAAATATGATGGCGGCTACGTCCAGTTATAAACTCTATGCGCAGCGGGCAGTACCGTAATTTACCCTGTGGCAGCATTTAAATTTATTACAGTGGCAACACCGGCAACTGTCGTCGCTGCCCCACCCATCTGGCTATATAAAGGGATCGCTCGGTGTACTACGATCATTCTTGTTCCAGACACGGCGCGGTGTGGACATGCTGAAGGCCTATTGTTATATAGGTTGCAACCTACGCAGAACCCGTTTCTGCCGATATCAGAAGTGGGATTGCCCATTTCTACATCACTCTTCAAGCAACGCAAAACGTCACGTGACGTGATGTGAATGATGACGTGACGGCGGGTGACACTAATATCAATTTTAGTTGCAGGTTTAACCCAGACCAGTGAAAAAAAAGAGAATGAAAGTTATGGTAAAAAAAGTAATGATTCGTTAGAGAAAAAAAAAATGAGAAAAAAAGGGTAAGCAAAAGAAAAAAAAAAGTAAAAAAAAAAGTGAGAAAAAGAGAGAAAAAACTAAGAAAAGAGAATGTTAAAATGATGAAAAATAATGTGTCTGAATGCTAAAGGGATAATCTATCCGGTCTAGCACTAATTGGTATGAGTTGGAATAATGATTATTGTTTGCTAAAGGGATATCTATCCGGTCTAGCACTATCCGGTCCATTTTATATAAATGAAGAGATAAGGTAATGTTGGAATGATGATTTTTGGTTGCTAAAGGGATATCTATCCGGTCTAGCACTATCCGATCCATTTTTTATAAATGAAGGGATAAGGTATTAGTTTGATGATTTTTCGTAGCTAAAGGGATATCTATCCGGTCTAGCACCATCCGGTCCATTTTTTATAAATGAAGGGATACTGATGGTCCTGAAGGGTTAACCCTGACGATGACTGGAAGGTTAAAATGCTTTTGACTAATCAAATTGAAACCTGATCTTTTGACTTTGACTCCAAGTTTAACTCAATTTAATTGTCAGGATGAACGAGCAATAACACTGATACTTATGTCCCTCACCAGGTACAAAGTGAAGCTAAGCGTACGAGGACGTACGCACGTCAGTATGGCCGTGATGGCGGCTACGTCCAGTTATAAACTCTATGCGCAGCGGGCAGTACCGTAATTTACCCTGTGGCAGCATTTAAATTTATTACAGTGGCAACACCGGCAACTGTCGTCGCTGCCCCACCCATCTGGCTATATAAAGGGATCGCTCGGTGTACTACGACCATTCTTGTTCCAGACACGGCGCGGTGTGGACATGCTGAAGGCCTATTGTTATATAGGTTGCAACCTACGCAGAACCCGTTTCTGCCGATAAATACAATATTTTTTTTTATAAATACAAATAAAATCAAAGATTTTAATAATTTAATGTACAAATTTTACCAAAGACATTTACAATTTTAAAATATATTTTAATTTCAATCAATCAAGATATATATGTCTCTTCTTGGCAATATTTTAAGAGATAATCTAAATTATTGTAGTAACACAATTGCCATCAAATGTACAGATCAATACAGAACTAGAGATAAAAGAGATCAAACATCCACCTACCTACGTCAATAGACAGACATTACTGGTAGCGACTGCGGGCTAACAGGCATCATGTTTTATTCATCACAAATATAGAGCTGCGAGTTTCATACTCCCTAAGGAACAAATAAATTATAGCGCAAAATGATTGAATAAGGATTGAAACTTACGTTTTGCATTCCCTAAAGTTCCCTAAGGGGTTTAGAGGAGTTATTAATTATTAAACAACTTTATGATGATAAGTTTGAAACTACTTGAATGTGATAACGGTCATTTGATCTGTTGTGGTTATGATCACATACGGCATTAGTTAAAATAAAAACGAGTGTGCTTTAGACCACACGACTGAAGTAAAACTTCTTCAGCCTTATTAATAAACACGAACTATCTTTAGACTAGTTACACCATCTTTTGTCTCTTTCGATCCAGCTAAATATTCCAGTAGCAAAAAAAGGACAAAAGCTGAAGTAACTAATCCGAGACAAATACCCGTTATTAATAAGGCTGCTTTAGTTTAGCTCTATCTATCGGCCGACATAACTTTATTTTTGCTGTGTTTAATGTTAATGTCGCCATCTTGACAATTGTAAATTGTTGTCATTTCACAGAGCTTACACACATAATAATACAATTTTTTAGCTTTGTAATGTTGACAATGGAGATTTACGTGAACCAACTTCAACTTTCCGTTCACCAGCTTACTCCCCAAGTAAAGCATGCGTAAAGAAGTTTTACTTCAAAAACTGCTCGCATTTAGCGTCTTGTTTTGTTCACCAGAACTAGAATAATCGTTTCTATCCAAGAACACCAGTTCGTATACTTATGTGCTTGCCTCTGCTAAGTATTATATAAATTTGTTGCTTAAAAAGTTTACTTTAGTACAAAATTCATGATGGACGATATAAGGTATTTGGTGAAAAAGGTCGAATTAGCACGTGAAAAATACAGTGTGCTGAGAAAACAGGCTTAGCAAGCGCGATAGTAGAATCGTTGTCAATTTGTAAATATATTTTGATGAATTATTCAGGATTGACGACGTCAATGTATTTGAAATTCTGAATTGAAAAGTCAATAAAACCACTTGCAGATCTGCTAACAGACCGTGCGGTTACTATCATAAAGATGTCAGTTACTTACTTCATTGTTATTATTTTATGGCAATATTGGTTTGTTTTTTTAAACAGTGTAGTCTAATTAACTACCTGCAAAGACCCCCCTTCTATTCTTTGTAACTCAAAAATTTCCGTGTTCTCAAATTAATTGATTTAAGTAAAATTGTAATACAACTGTAATTATCATACAGTTATTTAGAGGTTCAAAGAGAGTATTTTAATTTAAAGAGCAAATAAGTACTTTGTCGCTCTTTTACCCGAAACTTTTTACAGTAAATGGCATGAATTTTACTGAGCGTATTATTTTGTGAAGGCGTCTTATATATTTTTTGCTGTATATTTGTTTTTCAGCGGACGCTTTGCTAAACTTAATTCTGTTCCATTGATTGGACTTACAGATTATAAATTTTGTGTTTTTAAACGTAAAACCGTAAAGCTATAGCTGCGTCTCGCAGTCTTTTTTTTCACGAAACTATGTAGTATGAATAATGATTCTTAACATCTGAGGTTTTTTATGGTTACATTTTTTTTGTACCTAAGCTTTGTCTATCAAATTTTATCAGGATTCGGCTTAGAAGTAAAGCCGTGGAAACAACAAATGACAAGAGGTATATATCCCGGTGACAGGGACTTAGGTGCTTATGTTACCGGAGTCAATGTAGGAAACTTATAATCCTCGAACACCTTTTGAGAGTTTGATTGAGAGTTTTGTCGAAATATGTAAGTTGCGAGTTTCGAGCATAACCTGGGTGATCACGAAACTTTGATTGCAAGGCAACAAGAGAAATTTCCATACTAACTTTGCACATAAACTGCGTATTAAAACTGTCAAATCCATACAAATTTGTGTTTTTATCGGTCGCACTCGAGTTACGTGATCGCCCAGCTGAAGATTCATAGTATTTTTAAATCAGTATATGTAGTTTTTTTTTCATAGCTTGATAGGGAGCAGAAAATTCATATTTACATTAATAGAAAAAGTCCCAAATAAAAATTTTACGCGCAATCCAACTGCCTAAAATACACAAAAAAATTACCTAAATGTTTCTGTAGCTAAATAGATAACCGGTGTTCACGCGATGGAAAACTTTTTCAAATACACATTTACATCGTCGGCGGCAGCGGCTGGCGGCTAATTGCCAATTATGGATCTTCCTCGACTTGCTTTTAAAATGCTTACTTTAGATAAATTCAAAACGTTGAAAATAATATAGAAAAGCTGTATATGTCTAAAGGCTAGCCTTGAGCGAGCTTTACAGTCCTACAAGGTAAACTTGTAATATACTTATAAAATAAATAAATTTGTGATTTTTAATAATGTACATATTTTTGGTAATAGTTTTTAGCTTTCAGGCCTTCGACAAACAATTTATAAGCATCATGTTTGTTATAGTGTTACATTTATTTCAGCGCCATCTATAAATTTTCTCTGTACTTACCTAGTTTCAGAGCCGACTACGGTCCAGCCCCGACGACGGCGCACCGCACGTGTTTCAGCCGTAACCACGCGGTCTCGTGTTTTCCGATGGCGGTTTGAACTTGACATAACTGTGGTGGCGCTTTCGTCGATTTCAGCAATAGGTAACATTGCAGCGTGGTTCTTATTTAGATTGAAAAGTTTCACAAATTTGTCTCTAGGTGTCGTTTTACATTATTAGCTTTATGGAGACTTGGTAATGAACTCAATTCATAAATCTTAATGAATTGCTAATGGTAAAATAACAGATAGACAATGGAGTAGTTATTTTATGAATAAGTTCGTAAACTGATAACGAAAAAAAAAAAAACAATAATGAAAACGTTTTTATAGCAAGTACCGATAGATGTCACAAAAAATAAATATACTTACTCTTAAAAAATCATTGTTCAATAATATAATACTTGAAAAAAAATAGGCTGTAAACTTACTAACTTAAAACATTTTTGTATATGCAAAAAGTCAAAAATATATTATATTAGTTGACCTGCCCCGGCTTCGCACGGGTGAATTAGTAAAACGCAATCGAACGGGATAAAAAGTATTCTATGTCCGTCTCATGATTCTAAGCTACCTCCCCACCAATTTTCAGCCAAATAGGTTCAGGCGTTCTTGAGTTATAAATAGTGTAACTAACACGACATTCTATTATATCACTGTATATATATCATTGTAGTATTTAGTTGAAAATAAAGGCAATTTACCGGTATAAAAAATTAGGACAAAAGGCATATTTTGATTTCGGTAGTGTCAACAAAAAAGTAACCAAAATTTTGGTCAAATCGGTTAACGCGTTAGATTTTATTATCAGTTGGTATTTTGAACTGAAACTAATTATTGTGTCCATACACAGGACGGTCCTCATTTTGGGAAAATTCTTGGATTAGGATGCTGGGTATTTTTCACTGAGTTTTTACATAATCTGTGGTATTGTTCTATTGATGAGGGATGAAGCTTAGCCACAGATTAAAATGGACAATGTTGTTGACAACACTTACCTTTGTTATAACTTCTTTTCATCTCTATTTTTCGCTTATAATTTAAGATAATAAAAAAGACTGTTATTATTCTAATTCTGACTAGTAACAGTATTGTTTTACAAAGCGTTATTGTCTTTAATATAATGGTCTTTTTCTGTTGTCATAAACAAAAGTGCGAAACCTTTATTAGCATGTTTTCAAATCTTTTTATTTTAGCAAGATCGTTATTGTATTTCAAACATAGCTCTACGTATATGTAATGTTCTCAAATTGATAAGTTTCCCTTTCTAACCTTAAAGTTTATATCAATTTCTGTTATCTTGAAGCTTCAAACCTTGATTGGAAATTCTGGTGGATTCAGATAGATGTGGAACATCCAAGTTTGTTTACTTAGTATCTTAAGTAACAATCACGATCCTCCCGTGTTGTAGAGATTGCAGAAACGCAGAGATACGGCATTCATTTCATAGCTTTCATGAAATAAAATTCATATAATATTGTGATTTCCTTTAAAAAGAGGGTTAAGCCAAAATTCATCACTTTAATTTTATACTAAGAAATTCTTTGATGATATTATCATCTATATATTATTTCCAGTTATTTTGATTTAAAAACCAAACTACTGATCCGGTTTTGATGAAATTTCTACAGGACTTATCTGATAGTACATACTTTCAGGAAAAAAAAAGGTTTCTGCAACAATTGATCCAAATCGTTTAATGACGGAAATATAAGGTTATAAACGAAAAAACGTATTGAAATCAATCGAATTGAGAACCTTCTTCTTTGAAGTTGGTTAAAGGGCTTTGTCCTAGTGACTAGCTGCCTGATAGACGACCGTTGATACTGTTTAAGCTGCAAGACCTACAAATTAGAATTTGGAGGAAGACTTTCTTTTATAGCGTAACTAAGAAAGGGTTTTAGAAAGTTCAACCCCTGCGGGAAAGATGCGGTGTTTTGTTGATAAAGATTGTATGGAGAAACCCGGGTGAAACAGCGGGCTGTTTCTTGTTAACTAGACAATAAATAATGATAACAAAAGACGGCAGACACTCGTTGTAAAGCTTATAGTAACAGCTCATGATTGTTTCAGTCGTTAGATTTGAATTATATTAACCAGATAACCGATAGAATACTTAGATACCTTTCGTTTATAAATACATACATAGAAGACAATATAACACCCAAACACGGAACAAACATCTATTTTCATCACACAAATGTTTGTTCTGGATGAGAATCAAACCCACAACCTATAGTTCGGAGAGCAAAACTACTACCAGCTGAGCTATCTGGCATATATTATTTTTGACTGGCCTGATAGCATCATAGAACTAAGGTAATAAGTTTATTATTTTCATTTTCAAGAGCTGTTTAAATGATCAATAAACTTCCTATTATTCTATTTTATTGAGAGATTTCCTCTTAATCATAAACGTGCTATAAACAAAATTTTATGCATGAAAAATCTGTATAATTCCCGCTGGTGGAAAAGGCACGCGTGAAAGCGAGAGAGAGAACGTTTTTATATATCTGATCGGGCTAATAATGAATAAGGACATTAGGTATAGTACTTTCATAGGGTACACTCTTCCAGTGGACGTAGTCTTCTCGATCCTCTTATCCCGGTAATGACCCAAGCCGAGGCTCTCGCTCCAGGTGCCCTTGAGCTAGTTGCCTCCCACTTTTGACGGCTGAGTGCCCCTTTACAGCATCCCGCCCGGTGATGCTGTAAAGGTTACTAGAGACCAACAGCATTAGTCCATAAAAGACATTAGGTATAGTAAAACATAAGCAACATGTGATAAGTAAACAAAAATATTCGTACCTAATAATTCAGTTCAACGTCTAATTTCAGCAATTTTTTAAGATTAAATTATATCAATAAAGGTGAACCAATAACATTTTTCTTAGATATTATTACCACTGGTAATGATATCTTAGACAATCCTTTTGTACCAAACAAATGTTCCACCATTCCACTACCGGGCTACTAGACGCTCGGCTAAGCGCCATCCGTTCGTGGTCGAAATACCACCCATTCGTACCAAGGGATTTGACTCAACGTTCTTAATTAGAACGGCTAAGGAATGGAATACCCTGCCAGCGTCTGTGTTTCCGGCGAAATATGACCCGGGCGTGTTCAAGAGAAGAGTGAATAGGTATTTACTTGGGTAGCATGCTACACCTTCGATCGCATCGTCACTTCCCATCAGGTGAGAGCGTGGTCAAATGCTAGACAAGTTTGAAGTAAAAAAAAAAAAAATGTTTTATACCTACTAAAGTTTGGCCATAAAAATAAATGAGTATACGACATGTCATCTATTGAAACAATAACATTTGTCGTGTAAATGTTATTGGTTCACCTTAATTGGTATAATTTAATTTTAAACAATTACTGAAATCACACCAATAAGATTTGTCTTAGATATCATTACCATCTAAGACAAATCTTATTAGTTTGGTAATATTCTAAAAATCCAAATAAGAATGTTTTAGTGATTTGGTTTAGCTTTGTTTACTTGTGTTTAAGTATTGTATAATTAATTCTGTTTTACAAGAAAATATTATACATGTAAATTTTTGTAAGAAAAAAATAGAAAGGAAACGCTTATTAGCTAATGGGCATAATAATTTGGGAAGTACCCTCCGGTCTTTGTATTTCCTCATCGCAGGAGGTGTTCGAGTCACGGACAGGCCACTAAAACAAAAAGAAGATTTCATCTTTTTCCTTTCTTGGCAAAATAATTAAAATATTCAATTACTTGTGCGCTTTCTCGTATTCCATATCCAATTCTAATTCAAATGAGAAAAATGGACTGAAATCAGAGAAAAATGGACATATTAAGCGAGCATTGTACAATATTGTGCTATTGGCAATATTGTCACTTAAAATGTTAAGTGTCATGCCTCATTAGTTAGGCGACTTGATTGCAACCAATAGAAACACAAATTTGTGTAGATTTATCAGTTTCAATACGCAGTTTATGTGCATAGTTTATGTGCTATGGAAGTTTTCAAATAGGGAATAAAAGTTCCGTGATTACCTCTCAGATGTGACATCGTCAATTCATCAAATGTGTTCATGACAACATATAAAAAATAACAAGAATGATTAAAATATCTAGAAAATAGTATATATTTGTTTGGATAATCCTAAACACGTGTTTTATATTTCAATCAAACAGCGAGATACTATATAATTTTCCGTATTTTCGCAAAATAATGTCTGTTATCAAATGAGCTCTGAATATACTTCCAGTTTACCTATGTACGTGGGTGTATTAATATTGTAGCTAAAGAAAATAAAGATTTTGTTTCTCTGGAAATACAAAGGCTTATTAATATAATATAATTTAATATCAGCTATAACGGTTTTAGAAAGTCTTTTAAAAGAACATACATTAACGCTAGCATATTCAAAAACCTAAGCATCTGTCCATTCTTTGTAAAGATGATTATATGATTAGATGTGACAGCTTCTGTGGTGTGGTGGATGAGCAGGTTGGCTTATAACCCAGAGGCGGCGGGTTCAATTCCTGCGACAGGACAAGTATTTGGACACAAAAAAAGCGCAAATACTTGTTCTGAGTCTGGGTGTTGTGGGCCATGGTCCTCGTAGTTCCTGGGTCCCTAGACATAAGGAATCCTAGTTAGGGTCCAGGATCTATGCATGTGATCGTTGGACGCCATTATTATTTTTATTAGGTTTTTAAATAAAGGGTGATCTATTTGTTATTTTACCATGTCTTAATATGAGGACCAATAGATAAGATATTAAACACTATTTGTTTATGCAAAAAGCACATTCACGAAGTCACATGGAAAAAACACTCCGAAAAAGTTTTGATAGTTCACTTGATGTTACTTTTGATGTCACAATCAAAAAAATGAAATTAGCGTCTAGTTTTGCGGTCGACCGCACTCTAACAACGTATATCGCGAAGCTCCGAGCATATTTCTACGCTATACTTAAGATCCAATATACGTTTATATTGGACGAAGCGAGATACAGACTGCCCGAGAGTTGGCGTGCGCACCATCACACATCTAGCGCCGGGTCCTTATTGTGCGGACGCCGAAGACATATACCTGCCTCACATCAACAAAAAAATAGACGCATATTCATAGTTCGCGTGAATCAGTCAACGTGCGAAAACAGTACCATTTATTATTGGAAAATGTAAAAAAAAAAAATACGTACTGGCTCTGAAAGCTCGCGTTATTTGTAACTTTTAGACCACTTGAAGTCCATCAAGTTTTCCAGTTGAAAGGCATTTGAAATGAAGCTATTTACATTTAGAAAAAGAAAATTTGTGATTTTTTTTTGCAGCTACTCTGTAGATTTCTATTATATAAAAAAATATTACGTGTTAATTAATTTGTATCTTAATATTAACAGTATTTCTTGCCTTTATTAACATTGGAATATTGGTTAGAAATACAACTCTATTTCAAAGCCAGACTATTCCCTCCCTTAAATATCGATGTAACATAAAAAAAAAATTACAATATTATAACTAGGGCATATTCTCAAAGAAGTAGTTTATTATATTACTAACGAACCAACATCCGTATCTTATAATTGAGTTGAAATTGGTAGCAGTATATTTCTGTCATAGCCCATTCAAGTGCGAGAGAATACTTCCACATAACTTGGTATAGTTGCGAAACTAGAGCAATGGAATAGAAATTGCTGTGTAAGCTGGTGAGCAGGACTCGAATCCCCAGTTACAGCGTCTACTTGAAAATCAAATGTACATTGGAAATAACTACGTAACGTAGGAACAACGCTTTGTTTACCTCTATAGTGTTTGTGATTTTTATCTTCCTGAAATATTGCATAAATGTGAATGGATTGTTTCTACTAAAAACAACAGTGAGACTCAGAATAGATGAAAATAATAGCAAGAAGCAAGCAAGCAAGCTAACAGTGGAGCAAATCACGATTTCTAAAATACATCAAATCAAAGCGTAGTAAGGCGTAATGTACTCTTCGGGAAAGCTTCAAGTGACCAATTTAATATAAACGGGTAAGAAATAATTATAATATATCTAATATCATCCGTGTGTTGGTGTTTACGCACGGCTGAGGACCAGAATAACTCGTGGCAAAGTTTCAAATATGTCGCAGTGTCCTAAACCACATCTCAAAAGACTCTCATATGCCACAATTAATAATCGCGCACCTGTAATTTATGTTCAGTATTCAACCAAATTTATTATCAAGTATCAGAGTATCAGAAATGATAAATCGACCAAGAACTCGGTTCATATGAGACACGGTTTATTTTAAATAGTGTTTAGCTATTCCAGCACACGTATTTCTAATACGTCATAAAGAAAACAAATGTATGTAACGTATCAAATATTTTTATAATCACTGGCAACTCATACTGACAGGGAATTTGCCAAGATTTGAGTTTTTTCACCTAGTTTTACTTGTGAAATCGTCGCTTTCGTGGTGGCGACAGGCGTCTTGCATTTCGACAAATGATCACTTCAGTTGAAAAAAGCTAAACACGATGCCACAGCACGATACCAAAAAAATGCTCGTGGCAGCGGTTTATTAAATAAATGAATTTTATACAGCAATACAATAAATAACAAATTAATTTTGACAGCCTCTGTGGTCAAGTCAAGCGTGGCGTAAAGAAGTTTTACTTCAATAGTGATTGCATGAATTAAATCTAGACTTCACCGATTTAGGTCTGAGCGTTGTTCAATTACGAGCCTGTCTAAACTATCTATCTGTTCTATAAAGCCGAAAGCAAACGCTAATCTAGTTGATAGACTCTGTGGTGTGTGCTGGATTGTGGTTGAGCAGGTCGTCTCACAACCCAGTGGTGGTGGGTTCGATTAATGCGGCAAGACAAGTATTTGTGCACAGAAAAAAAGCGCAAATACTTGTTCTGAGTCTGGGTGTTGTGGACCATGGTCCTCGTAGTTCTTAGGTCCCTAGACACAAGGAATCTCCTACTTAGGGTCCAGGATCTATGTATGTTATTATTATTATTGAATCTTGCATTATCATGTATAATTTTTTAAATCATAATTACTATGTATTTAGTTAGTATACTACTAAGTTTAAAGTTGAATTGTGTAAAGAGACATTTAAAAATTACTATAAATGCGTAGAAGAGAAATGAATTAATTATTTACTTTCACATATCTGAAATGAAACGATAAAATGATTAATGTACTTGATCACACTAGTTGGCAGAGACGACGTTCTATTTTTACAATAGCTATATTTACCCCCCTCTAAAACGAAACGAGGAGACGTTTTTATGCCATATCTTTCATGTGAATGTTTGCTCCAATGTTTTTTATCATTATTGACCGGGTGTGCTTGGGAAAAAAATATTTCCTATATCCGGCGGATGTCCGGCTGTTCTCTACAGATCACATTTCTCAACCAATTCTCAAGAAATTTTTTGAGCAGGTTTGATAAATATGTTATTTCTTTAGCGACTTAAATATGAGTTTAAATGGAGGTGTCTTGTATGGGTTTAAAAAAGCAGTAAACAATTTACTATGGTAAAATAGTTATTACAATATATTGAAAAATGACCAAGTTATTAAATTTACCTAATTTTTGCGTCATTTTCATGGTATAAGATAAAAAGCCGGCCTTCACAGTGCGGAGCTGTGTATATAGGTGTGTATGTATATATGTGTATATAGGTAATTATGATATGTGATCCATATGGTGTGATAAAAAAGAGCCGGCAACGAAAATGAAGCCACAATACTCATCCTGGTTAAGGAAATGAAGGGAAAGAAACAAAGATGGGCGAAAAGGATGAATGGATGGAACGGCGAAGGAAGGCCTTCCTTCCAATGGCATCCCAACCAGTCATCTTTTCCCCCTATCTTTTTTCTTCACGGGAAGAAGGAGGGTATTAGTAATTTTTATAATTATATTTTTTATATTTAGGTTTATTTATGAAAGGTATTAGAGTTAGATATTAGTGAACAGGGTAAGTTGTTCACGAACAACAAAAGGGCGTAAAATCAACCCGCGTGGAGCGGGGCCTGGTCAGCTAGTCGGAAATAAAGTACATGTAATGACTTAAATTAAACACCACCCCGTAAATATAAACTTAATACTTCATTGCAAAAGATATTACAAAACCTTTTCATTTACTATTAAACTTACTCACACCTTTTCTCATCCCATATATCCAAATAGGAGATTTTAATTTAAGTTTTAGTATTAATGTTTTTACTTTTATAGAATAAAGCAGTGTATAAAAATCAGGTATCAATGTATGTCAACTGATAACGCCAATATTCATGTATAATTAATAGAGGTTAGTATAAACTCAGTGCTTAGCTTCGTTGTATGAAGTCAAATTATGGCAAGTTTCATTTGAATTCATTTAGTAGTTTTGGCGTGATGCTCAGCTTACGTACAGACAGGCAGACAAATAGACAAAAATGAAAAAAAAAAAAAGTTTTAGCTTTAGCATCGATTGTGGAGTGCCCTCCAAAAACTGTTTTGTCAAAATTTATCTGTACTTTGATACACACATACAAGATAAATATTTTGAAATTGAATCTGGTAATTGGAAATTTGGTTAAGTCATTTTGACCCCTTTTTAGAAGGATATTATTATTATATAAATAAAATGACCATTTTATGCATAACTACCTAATACAGCTGTAAAGGATTAAAACCGACAGACAGACGGACATGACGAAGCTATAAAGGATTCTTTTATAGTAGAGAATTCTACAAAACCTACATGTATTAAAAAAATTAAATGCTTTTTGTCTCCATACTTTTTAAAACACTTAGTGCATACCCCAATTCTATAAAATGTTTTTAAAACTGTAAGTACTGAGCTGAGTAGAGTTGCAGGGCACAAGATGTATAAAAAAGGAATAAAAGTGCTACATCTTACAAGTAAGACATCATAGGGCCAAAAAATGAGAACTTTTAAAAGCATCTTCGAGTTTAACAAAGCCTTTGTAAATGACCTCAGCCGAAATTGCGGGTAGCTTTTGTACCAAAGCGCAATAAAGATGCCTGGACCCTCAGAGCATCAGTCGTGAAGATCAACCTATTTCATTTTATGACACAAACAATTACTGCTGGATGCTTAATCTTAACTTGTGCCTTCCATTCACTTCATTACCGGAGCTCAACTTACATTTTCAATCCCTGAGGGTTTACTTCCCTGAGCTATAAACTTTTATTGGTAACCTTCTGAAGGTATAAAATTAAGTGAAATAAGTAAAAACATTAAACTGAGTGGAAAATCCAATGGAGTACGAGAATACAATTGATTATTTTGTAGCAAACAACGAGGCAAGCGCGAAGTCGTAAAATGGTGAAAACCACGCTTCAGCTGGAAGTTTCAGTAAATGTATTAAAAATGAACATGATGTAAAAGATCCTGTCTTTTCACAAGACCAGTGTTTCAAAATGTGGATTCATGTTATTTCAGTTGAATGCATTAAGCCTATATAAGTGACATCATTATCTTGAGAAAAGCATGTCTTATGGAAAAGGCCGTGGAAACTTGGAACACTCTTTTCGTTATCCAAGTCTAGCAGCGTACTGAGTTGCTTTCAAAGTAATATTCATTAGATTACACTTTTTTTCTCCTTAATTTTCCTTAAGATAAAATAAGGAGAGACCTACCAAAAATACGTCTTATCCTCACTGCATAATCTATATCTGCCTTTACCACTGTTTTAAGTAATGTCGGAGAGTGGACAACTAAATTGCAAAACTAGTTAAAACAATTTTTACGTAGAATTAACAACTTAGCAAAATGGTGTCATTGGTATTCATGAAGTGGCTGGCAGTAATTTCAAACTCCTTTCAGCGAATTTTTTTTGTATAATCAGTCTGTCTTCACCAAATTTTATACCTTCAAAAGCTTCTTCTATTCGTAACTACGTAAAAGTAAGCGGAACTTCCGCGGCTAATACAGGTGCACAAGTAAGTTAATGTCAAGTTTCAGCTCACTGTACATACATATAAGAGCAAGCTCGACTAATGTGCCTCACAAGTCCTCGCCTAAACTGGTAAACAAAGTTATAGAATTACGGCTGAATTATTTCTATCCAAGAATTTAATATCTATTTGTATGGCAAATTTCAGTTTATAGACGCTATGATTAATTGAGGCAGATCGGTTGATGTTTTGTGTTTAGATAAGGTGGAGTCGTTGTCCTCTATAGTATGTATAAGTAAAACTAGTATCAAAAGTCCGAGTAGTATAAATTTGAGCTTCTGAATGCCGTTTAATTATTTATTAAAGTATTAAGGTTTGCAATAGCCACTTTGGTTTAAAAAATAAAGTCGGTTATTTCATAACACCCTTTTCAGACGTGCCTAATTCCGGATACTGTCAGTAGGTCAGCCTTTAAGCTCGATCGATCCAACCTTGAACACGTCTTTTGCAATTTTTAACCGCGCCCTTTAGTAGGTAAACTCTTAATTTTAACATTGAAAAAAGGTATTCTTTCCTACTTACTTGTGTAATATCAAAACGTTTCTAGCCGTAGCCCAAAATTTACTTGCAACGTTTATAATCTCTCCTGCATTTAGCTGCATATTATAGATTTTTATCGACATCTGCTTAAAAATAAAGGCCAAAAATGATTCGAAAGTTGCATCTAAATATGTTTCATTAATTCCGTAAATGTATACAATGTCAGGATTTAAAGTAAAGCAGCTTTAGGACAGTTTGTCTCTTTCTCTCGTAGCTAGTTAAATACGTAACTTCAGTAAGCAACAGGGGCTTAATGCAATCAACCTGAGCAGCTTTGACTACGATAAGGTATGGCTGTATATACATAATTCAGTTTGTATAAAATGAGCTCAGGCGGTTTAGGATGCTTTCTTCTCACGATTGAATAAAGTTTATAGATATAAGATGTTGTGTGCGAAAGGAATTTTCTTCAGCGCAGGTTTGTTTACTAGTAGAAATTGAAAGACTTTGTAAGATGAATCCATTTCAACCCAAAGTCTTCTGTACATAAGTTTAACTATTGTTTGTTTTTCGATAAAAGCATTTTACCCACGAGGCAGTAATTACCAATTTATACTTGTAAACTTTCGTTTTTATGGTTAACTCACACTTTTTATTAATAAAATGTATATGAAGGGTTCATTAGAACTTTAAGTATATACAAACAAAAGGTTTATAGTATAAAACAAAACTTAACCCACAGCTTGGCTCCAGATATGGATACTTTTATCTCCTCTTAAATATATACTGAGGAGATAATAAATAATAGTAATAACGCCCAACGATCAAATACATATCCTGGACCCTATCTACTAGTATTTCTGTATCTAGGGATCCAAGTACTACGAAGACCGTGTCTCACATCATCCGAGAGACAGAACCAGTATTTGCGCTTTTTTTCTGTGCAAAAATACTTGTCCCGTCATTGGAAACCCGCCACCTCTGGTCTATGAGCCAACCTGCTCAACCAACACACCAACAAGGCTATCAAATAAAGACACAAGAACAAATAATTTATATGCTACTTCAATCCTCAAACGAAGGGATCCAAAAATAATATTTTTATATGCCCCTTGGATGTGGTTAATTTGGACAGTTGTCCGAGAGTAAGTTGTCTGACCGCTGCAGACTCAAAAATAATTCGTATAAATATGCGTATTATGAAAATTAAAAAAAGAAGAGTACGTATGAGCTTACTTTTACACTGTTTAGTTTTTCACATATAAAAAGTCATCGAAATCTGATAACATTTAAACGTAGAAAATTGTTGGTCTTTTTGTATAGACAATCAAATGGTATAACCACCCACGTCTTAGCTGAAATAACAACAGCAAACAATTTAAATTAAGTACATTTGACGGCTTCTGCCGTCACGTTGGGAAAAAAGTGGTTCTCGTGTAATATAGTCCAAGACCATCAAGGCAATTTTCTTTGAGAATAATAGCCTTTGAAAGGGTGCGGCTACGTAAATACTGAATGCTTTGCGAAGAGACTGTGAAATAAGGTTAATAAAGATTAGATACTTGGAAGAAGCTTCGTAGCTATGAATTATGCAATTTCATTAATAAAATACCTACTAGAAAATGTAGAATAAAAGAAAACACATGTCAATTCCAGTGACGAAACTATCATTTTTATTGTAGCAGAAAAGATGTTTAATGAATGAAGTTTAGTTGGAAAATAAAGGAGATATTGTCCTTACTACATTGAAAGAAGCTATTCTAGAGTTCAAAATAGTAATTGGACCCTAACATTCATTTTCCGGTTCCAAGATTGATCAATTTCCGTTCTGCCGGATCGTGTTGACTAGCTATCCTCTGTTGCTTCTCTAATTTCGTGATAACTGAATATCACGACTGGAAAGATGTGACGCGTATTAATTTGTTATTTCAGAACTAATTATAGACTATATATTGCGCATAAAATTGCATCCAATATAATAAATAAGATAAATACGATGAAAACGAACGCGTGAAAAAAATGCACTCTAATAATTCCTTTAAAAAAAGGGGTTTGACCGACTTCAATTCCAATAAGAATATCATAAATGTAGTCAAAATCGATTTTGACTACATTTATGATGTTATTATTTTTCCTGAATAATGCGTATGTCGAAATAGTCATTATTCAGGAAGACTCATAAACTACTTGTCAGACCTTGATCAAATTTAAATGGAACCACTTGGGAAGCACCAGCTTTCAAATAAAAAATAATCATTAAAATCGGTTCACCCATTCTAAAGTTCAGAGGTAACACACATTTAAAAAAATATCGAATTGAGAATCTTTTCCTTTATTGTAGTCAGTTGAAAATGATGCTATGCTCTGATTAATATGATCCTATCAGTAACTATAAGAAAGATGATAGATAATATAATATCACAATGGACGTAAAAAAGTTATAAAATAATTCATTATTTAATGCCACAGAAAGTTCACCATTACGGTCCGTTATTCTTGAGAAAACCTGAAATTTATTACTAGGCTTTCAATAAAAATGACGGTGCTCTTTCTATCACATGATAAATGTAAGGGGACATCGGACATTACTGCGAGATGGCGGTGACATTGTTACAATAAATTCATGGAGTCCGCAGAGAAAGCATTTGCGGCGTAATGGAACACAAAAACAGTTGAAGTTGAAGACAGTGATCACAATACAATAGTCGAGGTTAACCAGGATAAGCGTTTGCTTGGCTCGCTGTTGTTGTGCTAATGTGCGGGACAGGCGAACGTCGGAGCCTCTCATGAATATTAACTGATATTTGTCTTAGAGATGGCCACTCGCAGTTGAAAATACTCCACAATCTACGACACGACTCATTCTTGACATTACATTGTTGTACTAGAATACGAAACGAATCGCATAACACTGAAATAACTTTGCAACAAATATCAGAACAAAAAGTTAGATTACGTCTCAACTAAACGGTTAGTAGATTGAGTTCTGGCACGTAATTTGAATAATCCTTCAAAGAGAAGTCGTGACGACCAAATTTTCGTAGAAACAGTACCAAATACCAGGTTCTTGGAACAATGATATTTTGAATATTAGCATATTTTATGTAGGTGGTAGATAGCTTTCCTTGTTGTTTGAAGGCGTTGGGTGAGTGATGAAGCACTGACAGATAGCTTCCAACTTCGAACTTGCCCATTATTATTACTGTTATGAATATACCACTAAAAGATTTAATACTTCCTGCATATCCTCCGCAACATTGATGTCTTGGCACTGAGCTCTGCATACTTTCATAATGATCTATTACAATTTAACTGCAATAAAATTTCCATAATAAAGTCGAATAAATCAAAGTTCCTTTTTGAACCACCCACTTAAATTCTCTTTGTGGGTTGAATATAGATAGGAATCGGCAAAGAGGGTAAGCACCTTAGAAAATTGCGGGAAAATTATTAAGGTTGCCTTTGTGTTATAAAGTGACTCTATCATTGAGTAATGGTTGGAAAGACAAGACATTT
Organism: Ennomos fuscantarius; assembly: GCA_905220475.3. Taxonomy (NCBI): domain Eukaryota; kingdom Metazoa; phylum Arthropoda; class Insecta; order Lepidoptera; family Geometridae; genus Ennomos; species Ennomos fuscantarius. The sequence continues at coordinate 9,927,769 of HG992028.1, read as the reverse complement.
CTTAATCATTCATTGTTATCGTTTATCTCTTTCTGGGGCTTATTTAACTTATAATCTATTCTCTCTAGCCATGTAGTAAAAAAATTGTGGATAAGGTTGTAAATTGGAATACTATTGTAAAAATCTACCGTTACGTAAGATAATGTAACGGTAGATTTTTACAATAGTATTAGTAGTTTTATATAGTAAGGAAAATGAAAAACTACGTTTTTGCCTTGGCTTTTTAGGGTGTATTATCAAATAAAATCTACCGCCTTGAAAGGACTGTGGCTAGATGTCATGTAGTTTTTCATTTTCCTTGGGTAATTGTTTTATCCTTTTTAAGATATGTTTCGGAAGGGTTCTGGTACCAGAATCGTAATAGACCAGTCACGTAAATAACCATACACCAACAAGTAAATGACCAGGGCCGCAAATGATTGTAATGCTTTACAGCTCCCCGGAGTTAGAGATATGATTGCAAGCTCTCTCTCTCTCTCTCTATTTCTCTTACGTTTATTCAGACTCGACAGTAAGTCGTTGACACGAATTTAACAATAATATACGAGAGCCCGGGGAAACTGTTGCTTAGCTAAGCATTGTAATAGAATTTAGTAGAATAGAATAGAAAAACTTAAAATAAAACTAGATATTACAGTACTAGAATAGGTAGCACAATGGGCGGCCTTATCACTAAAAGTGATCTCTTCCAGGCAACCTTTGGATGGATAGTATCATAAAAGAAGAAGTCAGTGGTGCGCAATATGAACAAAAAAAAAACTTATTTTGTATACTAATAGTATGCTTATTATTATTAGTACAGACTGACATTAGCGTAGCGTTACTTACTCTTTGATTAGAACTAAGCACCAAAATATAGTCATTTGTATGTGCAAGACGCTATAAATGTGTGACAATATTATCCTCCTTAATCATCACTCCAGCTTTCTACCTGCTTTCGTAGTTTTCGCAAATATTGTCCATTCACAATTAAAATTCGAATTCAATTTTAGAACATTGGTCGTTACTTCAATTTCCATAAATTTTCGTTCGCTCCTCGCCATTCCTTGAAACTAAAAAAAAATATTTAATAATAATTTGATTTCTTTTGTGAAAGTTCAAGTTCGAACCAGTTTATTATTTTTTTTACCTTTCAGCAATTTTCAGGCTAACTACATCTAAATTATTATTAAGACCTGCCATTTGTTAACAAATATACTGGGAATAAGGTTTGGGCAACTGTTGACCATACAGTTGCCCAAACCTTATTTAGTGTATATTGGTCAGCTAACCCATTCTGCTACATATATTGTTAAAATTACACTTAAATTACTCTGTGGATTTATTGACATCTAGAAACTTTAACGTCGACTAGACTTCAGACGCCAACATTGACTTTTAAGCCGTAACTGCTAGTAGTATTTAAGGACATATGTTGCAGAACTCACCCACATATCCAGGAGTGTCTGCGACGCGGGATAGACGCGAGGGTGAGTGCGAAGGGTGGCAGCGCAGCGGGCGAGTCGTCTTCCTGCGGCGCGCCGCTCACGCGCACTTCCGGCACTCTCAGCTGGTGCCGACTCATCACAATACTTATCACTTGTCAACACACATTGCCACCTACTCTCAATATCAAACGGTCTCCTTCCTAGTTGGGCTAATAAGAAGTAACGCGATACTTACGTCTTCTAAAACCAAAATACATAACGTAATTGTAAGTAATTATTTTTTTGAACTAAAGCTCAATTCATTAGCAATGTGTTGTTGATATGTAGAAATAACGAAGTATGGTATTGATAACCGTAAGCTTTGTAGCGGTTGCAGCTAAGTTGGAATTTTTATATTGAACAATAAATATACCTATACCTACGTAGTGTAAATAATTAATTTAATTCAAATGTTAACTATTGTTTTCTTATCACTAATTAGCTTTATAGCTAGCTTCTACGTACAAAACAATAGCGTACATTTTTTAACTCACTGAAACTTTTACCACCTTTGACATCAACTAGGTACCTAAGATGCAATAAGAGGTAGATCTCAAATACATTAACCAGTTCAAAATCTTTTTTAAATGAACAAATAGGTGAAATAAGGTTCAAGGCTGTTGTATGGCAAAGTATAATACATTCCCTTATTTCTATACAGTTAGTGGAATTTTACTAAGGATCACCCTTTTGCGGTTTTTCCCATTAGAATTATCACGTGTATAGGCACTACACGTGAATTGAATCACATTATGGGTAAAGAGATACAAAAAGGGTTGAAGCTTTGTATTTATTACAATAACCAGGAGCCGGAAAGCACATAAAATGAAATAAGATTCCTATTTCTACCGAAACGAAATTTCTTATAATAATACTTACTAAAAATATTATACAAATACAACATAATAACCTATACCTATATTTATTTTTATATTCTGGCAACGTAAGTGTTAACTAATGGTAATAATAACTCTAACAAAGAATACGGCAGTTAAGAAAATAAAAGATTTGTTTGTGTGTGATGTTTGACTGGAACAATTGTCCCATCTGTTGGCTGCTTGCCCAGTACCTGTGCTGCGAATGGCACGCGACCCCGACCTCTTTCGGGAGCATATTTCACGGAAAATAAATTGGATTGTAAGGTTAACGAAACATTTATTAGGTTGACATACTGAGGATTTTATCCGCGTCTCGTTTTCGGGTGTGAAACCTTCCCCACAAAAGAACTGGCCGTCTGGATTTCAACCCTAATAATACGTGGTAAGAATTGGCTCTTTTGTGTTTCATTTGTTTGTTACGTGGTGTGTATGACGCGTGAATTTAGAGAGGTACACGATATTGGTTTTTGGAGGCAAAAAAATATTATATCACTGGACGTTTTTACCGTTTGAAATAAAATTAATGCATGTACTTTACATACAAAGAATTAACGTATGAAAAAAAAAAACAAAAACACATTTTAACACACTATGGTGGAAATAAAAATGGGACAGGTATTTAAAGTGTAAGCAGGACACGCGACAATTATATTTGTCTTCAAAAATATGCAAGAGTTCTATAAATACTGATGAGTGTTGGCGTCGCGCGTTTTCTTTACATAAATTTTATGACAAATGCGATCATTTCCATCAAGAATACAACCCAATTTCAGAGGGGATTAAGGATAAAATGTATAAATCTGTGCACGTAAAAAAGCGGATGCGAGAGGAATATTTTGTCGCTTTTACGTCTATAGAGTGTTGACACAAAGTGCGAATGTGCCTTCTTGTAAATATGTAGACAAAATCCGTGCTAATAAATTAATACTGAAGATAAAAACGATTTTTTATAATGAACTCTTAAAACTTTTGTGTAAAAACGTAATATTTACGCATTTTTATTTATATTTTACGTTTATCAATACAGCTGTACTAATAACATTCTTAGGTTTCCTAGGTAACCGATTCGTAGATGTCAATAGAACGGGTTGGGAGTTTTGGCGGGAAAGCAAAAAAGATTGCGTCACCGCATTGTATTATTTTCCAAAACTTGTGTTATATTCAGTTTTAGTGCATAAAATTGGTGGCATTCTATTCGTTAAGTGCTGGATTACAGGCGTGAGTGTGGAAAAATGGTATAATGATGGTGAAACGTTACTTTTCGTGTTGTTTCCAAAACTCCATAGAAGCTTCAAGTAAAGTTGCCACCACTTTACTAGGAGTATGACTTTGACTAGACTATGACTTGACTTGATGACTTCGACTGTGACTTAAAAAATATTTGCCTGAAATATCATTAACTTGATAAATGATCAATTACTTGATACTGGCTAAATACACAAATGTGTGGAGCTAAAACATTAAAAAAAAAACGGGTTGGAAGATATGCCCTCTTTACAATTTACACAGTTGATATGGATTTAATAATGCGACATTATATCAAAGTGTAGTTTTTAAAATTTACGCTTTGGAATATGATATCGTATCGAACGTTTTATTTAATCGTGAGGATTTATTGTTAGGTACATACTGCATTGAATAAAATTTACTTAAGACGCCGTATATGCAAAAGTTACAAGTTCATCTACAAAACAAAACCACGCACTGGTGATTCATGATATACATCTAATAGCGCACTGTTCATTGATAAAGCACCGGACACAGTCAATATTTCTCTGTCACGGCCGAAGGTTATAACATTCGTGTTCAATGGGCATAAAGAAGTTGACAGTTCTGATTTGCTTATACTAGAATTTATATCAGAGCCTGCTTTTAAATATTGTCAGGAATTCATGTACTTTATAAATGAATATTTGTGAACATTTAACACAGCGCCATCTAGCCCAAAACTAAGCAAAGCTTGTACTATGGGTACCAGATAACTAAAATAATACTTAGAAACTTTTTGCTTATAAATACATACATATGATAGAATACAATATTAGGCTCAGACACAGGACAAACATCGATGTCCATCACACAAATGTTTGTCGTGGGTGGGAATCGAGCCTACAGTGTAGAAGGTAGGACTACTACTAACTGAGCTATCGGGCCAGTAAGTATAAAGGATTCTTGTAGGTAATTTCATTATGGATGAAATTTATTTTATAATAAGAAATAGTATGTAACAGTTTGTGGCGGCGATAAAAGCGCCACATTTATTGTTTAGACTTAAGATTTATTATTATCTGTATCTGTGTCTCTGTTTCTCATGTGTATCTATAATCATTCACACAATATTCATTCACTCTCTTCACTCACCGCATTCTCTCTCTCTACTTCCGACCGTCGCGCGAGCAAGGTTGCTCGACGCCTTTATTATAATATAATTAACTGTATTTAGTATTAATTGTATAACTTGTGGTGGCTCGAAGAGCAGGAATATACACTCTTTACACCGAACACCGGATTTCATTGAAGACCTGCGCCTTCGTCACCCAAATTGGTGACCCACGACGTCGACCTCCTAGACCTTCCAGGCCATAACAGCGACGCGCCGCCTTCGGCTGCACATCGGCAGTACCGTGTGGAGGCCCAAGCCCGCACGCCCCGACCGGCGATTCGCCGAACAAGCCGACGACGACGCGACGAACGCCCTGAAGGAAGGAGCCCTAACACGCCCACGCTGTGACGGAGCACCCTCGGAAGCGCAACACAGACCCTGCAGCATCGTGTCGTGTGCGGAGGCTATTTCCCGCACACGCGCCAGTGCAGTTTGTCCCATTTTCCATTTTTTTTTAAATTTCAATTCCGCCATTTTTGTCCCTACAAAATCACCTATTGCGCAATTCGCGTTGATGGTGGCGCCCCCGGACACTTTTTGCGGAAGCTATAGTGAACTAACTCGCATATCCATTTTTCGCGATATCTATTTAAATTCACTTACACCATTCATTCCGTTCCCGTACAAGTGTCAAAGTCAAACCAAGGAACTGTCGAATCGCGCCAAACCATACGTCAGTGTTAATAACCTGTGACATTTCTTAATTACGTAATTCGTTTTGAGTTCCTTTTCGTTTATTTTTTATGTTTTTGGACTTTATTGTGTGTTATATTGTTGCTAGATTTAAGGAAACGCTATCTACTGCTGCGCATTAACAAAATCGCATTTTTTGTGTGGTTTGCACGAGTTTTGGTTTTACATTTTACATCTTTTTGGGTGTGTACATATTTGTTTGTTTTGTTTGTGTTATATTGTTTTGCTAGCTATAAGATTGTGTTTTAAGTGTACTTGTTAGTTTTAAGGGTGTTTGTGGCCACATCTCTAACCCCCATACGGAGAAATTACGCGTTTTGTAGCTTTCACTAACATTTTTATTTACACAAAAATGGCTGAAAGCGACAAGGTTGTACCTGACATATCCGACTGTGGGAGCATGCCCAACCCGCCCTTAGAGGTGCACCGCATTTCCATCCGCACCCCTCCCTTCTCCAGAGACCACCCTGCTCTGTGGTTTGCCAGCTTGGAAGCACAGTTCACTATAAACCAAATAACAAGAGAGACAACAAAATTTAGCTATGCCTTATCACTTTTAGACACTAACTGCACATCTGAGGTTGAAGACATTATAATTTCACCTCCGCAAACCAACCCATACACCACACTAAAGTCCGCTGTAATATCACGATTTTCAGAATCATATGAAAAAAAAATTAGAAGATTACTGGAAAAGGAACAGATGGGAGACCGCAGACCATCATCATTTCTTCGACACCTCCGGTCGCTTGCGGGACCTGCATTCCCGGAGAACATACTCAAGTCAATGTGGTCCAGTCGTCTCCCTCAACAATTGCAAATTGTTCTGGCTGCACAGCGCCTCGAACAACTTGGTGAGCCAGCGGAGCTCGCTGATAGGCTTATGGACATCCAAGCTCAGCCATCAGAGGTATGTTCTACCACATTAGTTACCGCTCCAGCTCCTGAACAAAGCAATATACTTGCGCTACAACAACAAATAGCAGCATTAACTCGGACTGTGGCTGCATTAACTGCAACAGGTGGACCATCCCACCATGTTGATAGGTCACGTGGTCGTAGCGCGACCCGCTCACGCAGCCGCAGCCGCTCTCGCCCCCGGAACCCTCACCTCTGCTGGTACCATGACCGCTTTGCACACAAAGCGCAGAAGTGCACTCAACCATGCACCTGGTCCAGCTCGGGAAACTTGACAAGCGGTCGGTAGTGGCGAGTACCGACCGCCCACACGCAAGCCGTCGCCTCTTCGTTCAGGACCGAGGTACGAACCAAAAATTTTTGGTAGACACCGGTTCTGACATTTGTTGTTTTCCCCGAAGGCTAGCTAGAGGCCGCCTCACTAGCAGTGGATACGACCTCAGTGCAGCAAACGGCACATCTATAAAAACTTACGGCAGTATTTCCCTGAATTTAAATATAGGGCTACGCCGTGATTTTTTATGGAATTTTGTAATAGCTGATGTTAGCACGCCTATTATTGGGTCAGACTTCTTGAGTTTTTACAATCTCTTACCTGATTGCAGGCATGAACGGGTGATCGACGGCACCACCAAACTGTGGATACCAGCTGCCGCAGCACAGACCACCCAGGACAGCATCAAAGCCGTGACGGGTGGGAACTCGCCCTTCGAGCGACTGCTCACTGAGTACCCTGACGTCACGCGCCCCCCGGGCATAGACAGAGTGGTCAAGCATTCCACCGTCCACCACATCCACACGACTGATGGTCCGCCGGCTACCTGCCGTCCCCGCCGCCTAGCGCCCGACAAACTTCGCATCGCACAGCAGGAGTTTGATGCGATGGTTCGCTCCGGCACAGCCAGACCCTCGAGCAGCTCGTGGTCGTCCCCCCTGCATCTCGCTCCCAAAAAGGACGCAACATGGCGACCGTGCGGCGATTACAGAGCACTCAACGCCCGCACCGTCCCAGACCGATATCCAGTGCGTCACATTGGGGACTTTTCGCAAAATCTGGCTGGCTCTTCAATCTACTCAACAATTGATTTAGTCAAAGCTTACCAGCAAATCCCGGTCAGTACCCCTGATATTTGTAAGACAGCCATCATAACACCTTTTGGCCTTTACGAATTTCCGTATATGACCTTCGGATTGCGTAACGCCGGTCAAACCTTTCAAAGGTTCATCGACGAAGTGGTGCGCGGCCTTGATTTCTGTTTTGCCTACGTGGACGACATCCTGGTGCACTCAGCTGATAGTACACAGCATGTCCAGCATCTCAGGACTCTGTTTGACCGCCTGCACCAGTATGGAGTGATGGTGAACCCAGCAAAATGTGTTTTTGGGGCAGCTGAGGTGTCTTTTCTTGGCTACCGCATTAACGCCCAAGGCACCCATCCACCCGAAGACCGCATACAAGCGCTACGCGATTTCCCCCCTCCCAAAACTGTGCAAGGCATGCGCAGATTTCTCGGAATGATTAACTTCTACCGTAGATATTTACCCAACGCTGCTAAGTTTCAGGCACCGCTGATCGACGCCGTAGCAGCCACGCACAGCAAGGGACCCAAACCGTTTCCGTGGACACCTGAGCTTGAAGCGAGCTTCGACGCATGCAAGGCGAGCCTCGCATCTGCTACTATGCTGGCCCACCCGGACAGCAGCGCACAACTTGCCTTGTTCACGGATGCTTCAGGTACGCACGTTGGTTCATGTTTACAACAACGCCACGACGACACCGTACCATGGCAACCTCTGGCTTATTTTAGTCGTAAGCTGACGACTAAACAGTCAGAGTGGCCCACCTACTACCGGGAGCTTCTCGCCGTTTATGATAGCGTACAGCACTTCAGGCACTTGTTAGAGGTCCAACACGTGACCATCTACACAGATCACAAGCCACTAATGTACGCTTTTCAGCAACGGCGAGAAAAGCTTCCGCCTGCACAGCTAAACCAGCTTAGTTTTATAAGCCAGTTCAACACTGACATTGTGCACATCAAAGGCGAGGACAACATCGTAGCAGATGCGATGTCCCGCATTGAAGCCGTCTCGCTCACCGACGACTACGCCGCACTCGCGCAAGCTCAAGCTGTCGACGATGAACTAGTTAAGCTGCAGACCGACTCATCCCTAACACTGGTACCTACTCACATTCCAGGCACAGACACCGCCATCATGTGCGACACCTCGACTGGAAAGCCGCGACCGTACTTGCCGGCTTCCTTCCGTCGAGCTGCATTCCAGAGGCTCCACAACCTCAGCCACCCCAGCGCGCGCGCAAGCGCACGCCTGGTAGCTGACCGCTACGTGTGGCCTCACATCCGCAAAGACTGTAACTCCTGGGCGCGCGCCTGCATCGCATGTCAACGCAGTAAAGTTACCCGACACATTACCGCACCACTGGGTAACTTTTCAAGCACCTCCGGACGTTTTCAACACGTCCACTTAGACATCATTGGCCCGCTTCCCTCCTCCAACAGTTACTCATACTGTCTGACAGCCGTCGACAGATTTTCGCGATGGGCAGAAGTATGGCCAATGACATGCATCACTGCTGAAGTGGTAGCCGACACCTTCGTCAATGGCTGGATCTCCCGCTTTGGGGTACCACTCGTCGTTACCACTGACCAAGGAAGGCAGTTCGAATCTGCCTTGTTCAGTCGCTTGTTGCAAGTTTGTGCCACCAAACGCATCCGCACAACAAGCTACCACCCGCAAGCTAACGGCATGGTAGAGCGCCTCCACCGGCAACTCAAGGCAGCCTTGATGTGCCACGCCGAAACCTGGAGCAAAGCCCTACCACTCGTTCTGCTTGGCATCCGCACAGCGTTGAAGGAAGATCTCCAGTGTTCCTCTGCTGAGATCGTGTACGGAGAACCTCTGCGGTTACCCGGAGAGCTCGTCGTGCCGGCATCAGCAGACCACAGCAACACCAACACGGAGGATTTCGTGGCCCGCCTTCGCTCCAAGATGGCCAGTCTCCGCGCCATCCCCGCATCGCGACACACACAGCAGACGACATTTGTCTTCAAAGACCTGCCGTCTGCAACGCACGCTTTTCTACGCGATGACACCGTAAGGAGACCGCTCCAACCACCATACACCGGTCCTTACAAGATTTTGGCCAGAAGTCCCAAGACTGTCACACTGGACGTCGCAGGCAAGAGACTCGAAGTCAGCGTCGACCGCGTCAAACCAGCGCACCTGGAAGTCGAGCAAGATGCACGAGCGTCTAGCGCAGCTCCTCCCACACCCGCTTCGGTCAACACGCCGCCTCCTGCTCCGCAGCCTCCGTCTCCCGCACCCTCCGCCCACCCGCAACCTGTCCCCTCCCCTACCCCTACAGTCGTTACCCGCACCGGTCGCAGAGTTAGGTTCCGCGACATTCTGGACCTATAGCCTGACCCGTCATTACTATATTTTTTTTTTTCATTTGTTATTTTTTTTTCTCGGCTGAATTTTTCTCCGTAGGGGGGTGATGTGGCGGCGATAAAAGCGCCACATTTATTGTTTAGACTTAAGATTTATTATTATCTGTATCTGTGTCTCTGTTTCTCATGTGTATCTATAATCATTCACACAATATTCATTCACTCTCTTCACTCACCGCATTCTCTCTCTCTACTTCCGACCGTCGCGCGAGCAAGGTTGCTCGACGCCTTTATTATAATATAATTAACTGTATTTAGTATTAATTGTATAACTTGTGGTGGCTCGAAGAGCAGGAATATACACTCTTTACACCGAACACCGGATTTCATTGAAGACCTGCGCCTTCGTCACCCAAAAGTTCTTCTAAATGCATCATTATTTACGTCACATGACCTTAGCATTGTTCATTCCAGCGCGTAGAAAGGCGGAGAGGCAATAAAGGGCGAGTGGGGTAGGCTTATAGACTCGTACTGCGATTAATCTGAGTGCCTGAATGCGACCTTAGCGTGTGCCGAACGCCTGTCGGGCACGCAGCCGCCGCCGCACGAGAACTGGAAATTTTTGCAGTTGCCATGTTGCCAGGCGCTGTGGCTTTAAAAATCCTACGAGTTACAATAACAACTATAATATTTAAAGAATAAGATTTTCCTATTTTACACTTTTTTTACAACATTTTGTATTATTAAAATGGTATAATTTTTATACAAAAACGTAGGTACCAACAAAGAAGAATAGGTTCGATAAACGTTAAACAGATTTAAATTTACCTACGTCCTGTCAGGACCCCTGAATGTTGATAAGAAAATGTTTGGAAAATGTTTAAGTACTGGCAATAACCTGGCTTATCGATAAGAAGTTGTCTTGAACCCGCAAGTGTTACGATCAATATGGCTTAGCACCGCAGTTCGTGTGATATAAAGCTTATTCTGGAACAACAGTTATTTAAAAGCTATCTCGACATCGATTTCCGATTTAGCAAGGTTTTTATAAGCAGTCCAGACCGCGCCCAGCGCAATAAATTCTGGCTACAAGGTGATCTCTTTATAGCTTGCAAATAAGGCGTCAAATCGATAGAATAAAACATGGAAGGCGCCTTCATTATCCTGATACGTATCGCAATAATAAACCCATTATGTCACATGCACGGCGGCGCTTAATTTCGCGAGCCTAATGATCTTGATAACAATGGATGGAACAGTTACATAATCTATGACAATGGTGAGCCGCGGAAGTAGCAGATAAATTAGGAGGCCACTGGCAGCATTTGCAATGAGCTCAAAACAATAGGAGTATACAGGAGTAGCATCGGGTAATATGACCCAGCTATTTGCATGTTGACATGTAGGATATAGCATAATAGTACTATATGTTGGTTCGTGGTTGCGAGTTGCGAACGACCGTGTTAATCGTTGGAGAAATATGTAATTTATGTAGTACTGGTTATTCGTTAAATAATGCAAGAAATTAATAAAATTAGTTAGTTTATTATTATAAAATAGTTCATTTATTATTATAAAAGGTTTTTATTATACTTCACGATGACTTTATTTATGTAATATTATCCATCCATTTATTTATTTATTTAGGTCTTTTCTCGAATTAATCACGTGGAGTAATAATATTAAACAATAATTTTCCTCAAGCAGTGAGCAAAACGCGAGTTGCACACTGTTTTCTCAAGCAGAAGGTGTCTTGTTCGAGTTGCTGAGGTGTAAAAATCATTACTATACCATTTTTAAACAGCTTGGTCTGTAATTTGTCTAATTAATGGATCTAGGGATAACCGGCGAGTCATTTATCAAACGCAGCTGGCAGTAGTGGTTCACAGGAAATATAGAATGGCACTAGAAGGATAAGCATGAGCAGGCATGGCTGGCGTAAGCCATATTAACTTTCAACTGTAGGTACACATAATTCTGTATCAATTTCCCTGCAACAAACAAAACAAAACTAAGGGTTTATCTTATTATTAATAAGGCCCTGGGTAAGAAATTATTAGATTGGTCAGTATCAGTTTGAGTACGAGATACTTAACTATTGCTTAATGAAATAACAATTTGGCATAGTCATAATCATAATCATAGAAAACAATCTTAAAATCAGTACCCAAAAGTTAGACAAGGCCATATAATTTATTGCAAATAAGTAATTAATTGTTATTACCATGACAAATCATAATGTAAATGTGTACTAAATAAGTTTAAATTTATGTTCTATACAAATAAAATTATAACGTGCTTAATATGAAAATGTAGATAAGATTATATTGTGATGGGTTTGCTTATTTTCAATCGAAAATAAGATGTCTTTTTCACTATTGGTGCAAGTAATTTGGTAAAACACCGAATTTTTTTTAAATCCGTTGCTTCGATAACTTAAAGAGCAATTAGAAATTTTACAGTGATGATGTAATTTCGATTTTCTGTGTACTTTTATTCATTTGTTTACAATCTGATTGAGAACTGCTTATTTATACACAATTCACCATTCTTCTATGCGTCTAGAGTTGAGTATTTATGTTACAAAACACTCCATGTAAAAGCATTGGTATAGTAGAATTCAATTAGCGAGTAGCCTTCTTTATAATTAGGTGCTTCTGTGTTGTACAAACGGCAAGTAGGTAATTCTTTAAAGGAAAAACTTTGCAGTCTGGACGAAAAGATACATCCAAGATTTCATTAAAGGTTTTCTGACCCGCCTCAGCTTTGCGCAGGTTTAATTAGTGGACGTTTTTTCTCCACGTCACACGTAGTAGGTAAGTACACTTTCACATTTTTTCAAATCCCTTTTGACAACCTAATGTAATTCGTCCCTTACGCATTGGTACGTGTTACAACGATTTACGTAAGCATGGGCGGCTGGATTGGCGCAGGTATGGTCACCTCTAATCTCGCATGATCGTGAAGTCCTTGAAATTACCGACTAAAGAAGTTCCTACTTTTTAAGATATTAAAATTACCTATTATTATTGGATATGGTTTTTACTATCCTTCAAAACATATTATAAATAAATAGCAGTACCTTTCAACGCGGTAATGCTGCCAGCGTTCTGGGCATTTTCCCCTTTTTATTTTATTTCTTTAGTTTTATCTATTTTAAGCTTTTAGGCATAGTTTTGATTTTTGGGTTTAGTTTAGTTTAGTATTATAATATGTAAATTGGAGAATAAATATGTTTCTTTCTTTATATTCAAAATTATATTTTTTTAAAATCTGAATAAATGCATACTGTTTAGGTTTACCTACTCGTATTCAGTCGTTATTACTAAAAATATTACTCATCATCATCACCCTGAAATTAATGTTGAAGAATGTCAATCTGAACACTATAAAAAAGCCATTTAAGGATATAGATTCATTCATATAATCCACTAGTAATTTCATTTTAATAAGTAACATTATGAAATTTCACCTGTACCATAACAGGGGTTATAAGCGCAGTTTAAAAGCCCCGTAAACACTTTTAATTGAAGAAAGAAACCGACGTATTGATCATATTTGAGTATATCGTGTTCTCCATTTACTGTAGGTACTGCACCTACTAGGTATAAGTTACTAGGTATAGTATATATAGGTATACACTTATGTCCAATGGTTTTTCCATGGTTATTTCCTGCGGTTACAATTACAAATTAGGAACAATAATTTTCTAAAATAAATAAATAATTATATAGAAATCACCCATTTCAAAGTACACTTCCTTGTACTAACAAACGGCCATATTAATACTAGAATTAAACAAATGATTTAAAAGGAAAAACACGTACCTATCTATACTTATCCCCATCCTTACTTAATACGTAAAATTAACAAGTTTGTTTTCATGTTTGGCAGCTTTTACGCCAAAACGGCTGAATCAATTTGGATATATTACACTCGCGGGTTAGTAATATTATCGGAGTTAACATAAAGTCGGTATGAATTTTAAGTGGGGATGACGTCTAACCAATAGTGAGTACCACATATCCACCAGCTGACCCCGCGACTGGTGGAATCCATATGAGATTTTTAATAGGATATAAAGTTGTATCCCGGAAATTGAGTTCTTTTGGCAAAATTTGTAAGTTGCGAGTGAAACCGCAGGGCACCTCTATTAGTCAATAATAATTCAACAAGTTAATAAGAAAAACCACATTTTAAACTCATTCATAACTCAAGACTCATAAAATAATGAAAAAGTTTTGAATAACGCTTATTTTATTCTCGCCTTACTGATAAGGATAAAGGGCTCCCGTGGCGCTATCACCCTTGAACCGCATTTACGTTCGCAGTAATTGTTCCCGTTAGTATAGAATATACTATACAACTTCCTTGGAAATAACTTAATTTGGCTCTGTCTTTTCCTTTACTTAGTTCCGAAAATAGTAATTTCAAAACAAGAATTTAGTGGAAAAATTCACCAATAAAATGTTTGGAAACGCTTAGAAGGTAAGTAGTTAAAGTAGGTAAATACTGATTTGCAGAAAAGAAGTAGACTAGCAATAACACGTTCGGACACGTTTAAAATGTTTTTATTTTAACTGTTGGGTATTTTCACCTGTAATGTTCGTTGCTGAAGTAAATAGTTGCCACTAGAGAGCGAAGAGCACTAGCGATGCGATTTTGCATCTCATGCCTTTGAATCCCTCGCTACGCTCAGGGTTATAACTTAGGCCCGTTAAGAACGACGCTTAATCATCGATCAGTGCTCAAATATCATAATGTAAAGTAGGGTATGTAAGTAAGCACGCGTGAGTAATATCTTGGATTATAAGCCTAAAAGCTGCGCAATAAGATCCACTTTACGAGCAAGTGTGATGTATATTCTGTATGTTACTACAAACTTTTACCTACAGTATGCATAACAGAATATTTTTTTTTAGATATTACAGTGCTGTTACAAACATAACACAAACTTTTGTAATGCATTTATAGTAATTATAGATGGCATATGTAATTAATTATTATGATGAAGAACAGCAATCAGCCGCTGGTTTCGTCCAAGGTAAAAATCGATTTTACATAGAGATAATTAATTATAATGCATATGATAAGATTAGCCAAGTCACGGTAACCATTACGCACTAAAGCTCATCAGTTTAATACTGGTGTCGCACTCATAAATATGACGCTTGATGTAATTTAATTACATTAATCGTGTAGAACATTTAAGTATGAGGCCTGTATAACAGAACGACGTTTGGATGTGAATCGGGTATCAAGTAGACTTAAATCTCGGTGGGTGCTAAAAGAAATTCTATTTTCTTATATTTTTACATTATATATTTACATTTTTTGCATGAGAAATTACAATTAAATTGTCGTTACAAGTAAAGGTGTCTTTTAGCATTGAGCACCGATTTCTTACCGAAAGAACTTCTGTAATACGGGCCTCAATGAGGTAAACCTTTCTATTTTTTTATTTGAAGAAATATCAGCGAATATTTCTTGAATTTAACCATAGTTAAACGTAAGAATAAAATCATTAATAATATAGCTTAGCAGATTAGCCAACTGAAGTTTTGCCGCAGAACCAATAATGTTGTGGCAGACGTATGCCATCGTGGAGACACTGAATCGGAAAACGTAGAGTTGGATGCTTTTCGAATCGATAGAACGACGACACTTAAGGTGGATGGTGATGACTGGAAGAGAAGAGTTGACGAACGTGCTCAGTGGCGTACTGAGAGGCCTTTTTTTTTATTTTTTGGCCTTTTTTGAACGGGCTAATGCTGTTGGTCTCTACAGTCCTTTACAGCGTCACCGTTTCGGTTGCTGAGACCCCTATGTCTAGTAAGCTATAGCAGGCTGACGATGAGGTAAATAAGTAAAATACAGGCTCATATTGACGAGATATTAAAATATGAAAAGTCATAGAAAATTCTACAAGTAGTTAAAAAGCATGAATATTATTATCAAATTATTTCTTAGTTTTTTAATTTTTAGTTTTGTAATGCTTCACAAGAGTTTATTGGCGGGAATGCGAAAAAGATTGCGTCACCGCATTGTATTATTTTCCTAAACTTGTGTTATTTTCAGTGTTAGTGCATAAAATTGGTGGCATTCTATTCTTTAAGTGCTGGATTACAGGCGTGAGTGTGAGAAAATGGTATAATGATGGTGAAACGTTTCTTTTCGTGTTGTTTCCAAAACTCCATAGAAGCTTCAAGTAAAGTTGCCACCACTTTACTAGGAGTATGACTTTGACTAGACTATGACTTGACTGACTTGACTTGATGACTTCGACTGTGACTTGACACATTTTGCGTGAAATATCATTAAATTGATAAATTATCAATTACTTGACACTGGCTAAATACAGAAAAGTGTGGAGCCAAAACATACAAAAAAAAATGCTTCACAAAGTAGATTAAAAAATGCATTAATCCACCGCATTGTACTTATCAACGTAAGCTGACACTTCCACGTTATTTCAATTCCATTCCCGTTGATACTAATCCCGACATATAAATGGCGAACCCATAGCGGTGACGTCATCCACGCCACACCACGGGTCCTCGTTTCATTTTATTGCAGGTTAGGGACCATTCTATTGACCGTTACTAACATACATTATGTAGGTGATATAATGATTTGTCATGTTTTCGTGTTGCTAACAACGTTGTAAGCTGTTATGTTTAATATTCATTACAGAAATAAGCCAGTGTTATCCAAAATCTGTTGTAGGTGATATAATTCTCTCTAAGAATTAGCACGGTATTACTGTGTTAATTAAATTATTACCAAAACCTCATTATATTATTATTATTTATATATGGCATTGCAAGCAGATGAATATTAGGTCTTATACTATACTATACCTATTACTATATTATACTATCTTTACCTATGAAATTGCCGTTTTTTTTGAAAAAAGTTAAAGTATTTTTTTTCGAACTTATTTATTTCTTTTATTCAAAGTAATCACCCCTGCAATCAATGCATCTTTGCCAACGCTGTGGCAGTTTATGGATGCCCTTATTGAAAAAATCAGCAGGACGGGAGACAACAAACTCTTCAAAGGCGTTTTGTACTGCCTCTCGAGAATTGAATTTTTTTCCCGCTAAAAAGTTGTCCAAATTTTGGAAAAAGTAATAGTCGGTAGGCGCAAGATCTGGTGAGTATGGCGGATGAGGGAGAGCTTCCAAACCCAACTCATGCAGCTTAGAGACGGTCTGTTGTGCAGTATGGGGTCGCGCGTTGTCGTGAAGTAGCAGTGGAGACGACCGATTGACCAAAACTGGTTGCAGACGTGCGAGTTTCACCATCATTGTGGTCAGTTCTTCAATGTACACATCTGCAGTAATGCTCTTGCCGTTTTGTAAAAAGCTATGATGAATCACACCAGCACTAGACCACCAAACTGTGACCGTCACCTTTCTAGGGGTCATTTTTCGGTTTGCACATTGCTTTGGTACCGAACCAGGATCTAACCAACTTGCTGAGCGCTTTCGATTGTCAAAAAGAATCCATTTTTCGTCGCACGTAACAATTCGGTTCAAAATTCCTTCATTTCTGTGCCTGTTAAGCAGCGCAAGGCAAGTCTCGACGCGTACGTTGTGCTGGCGATCGTTAAGTTCGTGAGGCACCCATCTATCAAGCTTTTTTATCTTGCCAATCTGTCGCAAATGGACCAATATTGTTTTGATGCTAACATCAAAAGCTGCTGCCAGCTCAGCTGTAGATTGAGATTCATCAGCTTCCACAATCGCCTTTAATTCATCATTGTTGACCAAAGTTTCCGGACGACCACGAGGTTCATTTTTCAAGTCAAAATTCCCAGAACGGAACCGAGCAAACCAATAACGGGTTGTACGTTCGTTTGTACAGTTCTCTCCGTAAACGTCGTTGATGTTACGTCTCGTTTGTGCCGCGTTGGTGCCACGACGGAACTCATATTACATAATTACACGAAATTTCAAAGTATCCATTATGAGGAAAAATGTTGAAATGTAATGAAAATACAACGCTAATCAATAAACAAAAGACTTATATTGTAAATAAAATGTCATATTTTTAAAACAAAATTAATTTGAATTTAGAATTCATAGCCAATCAAAACTTTTTTTTGTTTGAAAAAGTCTGTACTGCAATACGGAATTTCATAGGTAAAGACCTATTATTAATAGAGATTCTAAGGTGTTCATTTCATTTAAATTTATGCTGTCTGTTTATTAATTATTATCTATTTATTATTTATTCTTCTGCCTAGCCCAAAGACTAGAATTGCCATTCAACGAGGCAATGCTACCAGCGTTTTGGGCACGTTGCCTACTGGTAGCGGCTTCTTAGATTAAGTTTTGCTAATGCATAGTTATTAATTTTATTTTAGTTGTATTGTTTAAAAACTTATAATCTGTTCATGAATAAATTGAAACCATTTATGCTTTTCTCTATAATATGCTACAAAAACACATGGGAATGTTAATTTAAATTTAATAGCAATATTTATTTGATATTGTTCTAACGGAACGTTCGGGCTTGCCGCAAGCAATCTATATTCTCCCGTGGGATTAAGTTATCATACTTGGTTTTCTCATAGTGATGGATAGAGATTTTGCATTTCTACAATTTTATATGTATAACTTTCAAATTTTAATAAAAAGGGCTGCAAATTTATAGCTGTAGGTACCTATCTACTCATGTTTAAGAATCATATTATACGAGTATTATGTCATGATTAAAAATAATAGGCTACATCCACAATAAAATGTGTCCAACTTGATATGCTAATACCCTATCTAAGATATCAATATTTTGTACTTACAAAATATTTAACACATACTTTTTGTGTACGGCGATAAAAGTTTTTTTTTTTTTTTTGAGGGGGGGAAATGCCCTCGCACCACGGGGGTGGTGGCAGGGGGTATGTGGGACTCGAACCCACTAAAACCCCCCCGTGAGCCCTCGTCCGCCGTACCGGGGCGAGAAGGGGTCGCGACTGCAGTCCAGCCAGCTCGCCCCCGGCGGCAGGCCCTTTCGGGCCTCTCCGCGCCAAAGGATGGGTGACCTTGCTCACCAAGGTCACCCACCAGACGTGTGGGGCCGTGCAAGCCGGTGGAGAGTCCCCCGACTTTCCACCAGTGGCCCCACTACGGGGGAGGGAGGAGGTGCGCGTAACGCCTCCTCCTCCCTCCCACTCGTCTGCGCCGGAGCGGGTCAGCTCCAGCGGCCTCCTCTCTGACCCGCTCCGCGGTCTCCTTCTGCGCCAGATAAAAGTGGCCCAACCCTTCTCAACCGTACAAAAACGTATCCAATAACATCGGATAGTAGTAGCGTCACATGTTTGGGTGAGTGCCTATACATATTAAGCATTACTTACGCCCTGTTTAACAATAATACGTTTGTACTCACTAGTACGTAAGCAAAAAATCTTAATCAAATATGCCGAGGCATAAGCCATACCCAATCATAGAGGGTCGCTCATGCGAACGTTCCCGGGCAAAAGCGACGAAAAAATTTCACGTTATATTATACGAATCAAGATAAACGTGTATTACCAATGTTTGACTGAATACGAACATCAAAGAACCAACAATTATAAATAAAATAGGAATTTTATAAGATAATAATATTGGTAACGATGATTTGAAAAATATGTTCGTATACATATTTTGCTGATTTACAAAAAAAAAAAAACATAAATAAGTACCTATATATAAATAAAAACCACATAACGGAAGGTATGTGATCTCAGTTAATGATAGTCGTATTTTTAATGGGATAGAAACACGCAACGAGCGTATAATTGTTACAACTACAATTACGTCACAATGACAAGGAAAAGCCAGAGGCGACCATTAGAGGCGACACACTTTTTCAACTCCCAGTTTCGTTGGCGTTTAATGGCGAGGATTTAAGTATTTTATAGCTTTGCAGATATTTCGGACTCAGTTTTATGGAGGTAAGGGCAAGAAATACGGGAATCGTAAATTGATGGTACTCGTACATATTGGATAGCGATCGTAGCTTCATGTATATGACGTAGTATAAGGCCCTCCTATCTATGGCAATGTTTGATGAATGATATCCACGACCAATATTTACACATACGCCCTTGTTACTTTAGCATAAATATGACAAGGTTTCGGTCGAACAGTCCTTATTGGAAAAACTACTATAAAGTGTTTGTTGAAATGATAAAGTCATTTGCTCCCCAACGCGCAAATAGCTGCATGTAATGCAAATTAATATTAGACAATCGCTATAAATAGCGTGTAATTTTAAGCCATTTACAAAAGGAAAATGAACAAAGCCACTTGTCACTTCACAGTGATCCTTTCTCCACGTGTTCCATTGCTAAAACGTTCACTCAATACACATTATGTGCCACCGTAAACATAAACGAAAGGGAGTGAGCAACCGTGTCGAATATTTTTTGAAATGAAAGTAAATGTTTGTTTAGGATTGCAGGGAATCACTGCTGCTTTGTAAACATCGGGGTTCGTTCAGGTGCTAATATAAATACGACGTATAGGTATAAAAGGAATGTATTAGAGTTACGAGTTGTGACGTTCTGACTCTCGGTGAAATGACATGTGCGAGATGACGTTTTATATCTAACGAGCTTCTGCCCGCAGCTTCGCCCGCGGCGTGGCCTATGGGAAAATAATTCAACCACCCATTTCACCCTCTTAAGGGTGGAATTTCGAAAAATCCTTCTAATTTTTGGCGGATACCTACGTCATAATATCTACCTGCATGCCAAATTTCAGCCCGATCCGTCCAGTAGTTTAGGCTGTGCGTTGATAGATCACTATGTCAGTCAGTCAATCAGTCAGTCACCTTTGAGTTATATATATTTAAAGATAACGCCCATACCTCGTGATCGTCATTTTTCTGAGTATCGCCGTTCAGCCATTCTACTTTTCTTCCGTTTCTTTAGGTTTCGCTCGTTTCCGTTCACCATCCTCAATTCACCAAAAGGCACGAAAACTTCAGCTGCTGCTCGTCAACCCATTTATGTTTTACCCAGGTTTGTTTTTATGCGAAGCAGTACGATGTAACTTTCAAACTCACGCAGTGATAGAATGAAATACTATACAAGCATTATTGAACGTGGTTTTAATGTCAGTAACGTCCTAGTTTCAAAATGCTTTAAAGACTTTCCTTTTAAAAGGGATTTTGAGTTATTTTAGTCTCATAATACCTTTTGAAATTGCACATTCGGAATTAATGGATTTCTTTGAATGAGGATGAGGTTAAATATCGCATGTCGTATATACAAATATTTTGACATTTGAGGTTATCTGCATTTTTCTGAGAATCGGCCCCCAGTACGTGTGTTTAAAAACAATTTGCCGGTAGAACGTGTCGTTCTTATAGTCGCGAACCAGCCATTTTATTACGGTTGCAGATTTTTCACTGGTTTAGTAAATCCCGCTTTAATGCGTCTAGAAAATCAAGCTTACCTTTTCGAGGTACAAAAATAAATAGTAAAATGCCCGGGTAGCAATAGTCACATGGGAGTTACATTGTTGATCGTTGCGCGTAGCTATTCTATAAATCTTACTTCTATACTAGGTCAACACTAGTCTTAAACCATGACTTACTAAATCAGTGTAAAATTTGCAACCGGAATAACCCCATCATGTAAATCATTCAGCATTACGTGCACCGCAGTTGCTAAAATTGTAACAAATATCAAATGCAGTTTTTCTGTGTCACAAAAAACTGCGTTTGTTTAATTTTTTCATTTCTGTAAGCAATTTGTATAATATTAGTAGATAGACATAACGTTTTTATGCCAAACTTTTCCGAGATTAATGAATGAGCTCGCGCTTAATCCGAAATAAATCTCTATAAAGTCATTCATAAACTGTGAAACTTTTTAGTGCCATACCGATACGCTCTGTAATTTGGGTGCTTTATTAAAACTTTTTAATTGATTTAGCAACTTATCTCTTATTCAACGCTGAGTTTAACTAGTCATTTTGATGAATCATCGTTTATCAACATAAGAAATACTCATCTTGAAATATTTTGTTATTCAAATTTTCATGAGTGTGATTCATTTTCAATTAATATATTCCCGACCGTTACTCACGAATAGTCTGTCGATTAGATTGATCTTAAAATAGTCAAAATTGCAATTTCTGCTTCACAAATATTAATAAAATAATGTGATCTTATTTTTTCATCAATATAATTATCTGGTATTTATAAGAATAAAAGAGTAAAATGCACTAGCTTCTGTTTTTTTTTATTTCAGCATTAAATTTGTTTATTGTCAAATGTGTGGTATTAAATAGATTTAATATTATTCTTCAATGAAAAAAAACCTCGACTAAATATAAGATGTGAAAAAAACTATAACGTTTTATCAACATAATATTATTATTATTAATTGGTACAAAGTTAAGTGCATTGTAAACAACATGCATTGTGGCAAACACAACCTAGATAAAGTGCGATAACATGCTTGAATCAAGAATGCAATCTGGACGATATAAGTTGCATTAAACAGATTACCTTTTATTGTAAGTTACCTTTTATTTGTATTAGCACTAGCATAATTATTTTTCTTTTTATGGGCAATTATTATGTACCTACTCTAGTAACACTACACATATACCTACAATATTATCCATCCATATTCTGTAATTCTGTCTGTTTTCTTTTCACGGACGTGGAGAGTTTGACATTGTGGACCCAGCATGTCCTCTCATGTATTTAGTTCCAAAAAAAAATTCTGAAGTATTTTTAATACCTGTCCAGAAAAAAACATCTCAAACTTTGACAAAAAATGTTATCTGGTATAAGTATAATTTTTTTAGCTTCATATTTTTTAGAATATAAATGATTAGCATAAAATTATCCTAGGCTTCATATTCCTATTATAGTTATGATTAAATTTGACTATGTTTGCGAAACATCGAACGTCGCTGGACGAACGTATTAAGCGGCGAGGCGCGCGGCTTGAGTTTTTCTCAGTTCAATATTATAAGAAGAAAATTATGTTTATATTCAATTTCCCAGTTTACTATAACGGGTAAATAAGCTTATATAATCTTAAGTATGACCACATAATATTTTTATGGAGTTCATTCACACTTCAATATCTTAAAGTCTTAAAGAGTGAATTATAAAATATCACATCATGGGCTTTTTAATTTTTCTGAGACTTAACTGTATATTTTCCATCATTTTGGTCCTATTTGACTACTTCCCCTTAAAGAAAAAATAACAATAACTAATAACCTTCTCCGTTCTGATCATTTCATATAAAGTAGTGAGTATAAAATGGAAAGTTGATTTAAAGACGAGACGGGGAAAAGGGGTTAATGAGAAACTAAGAATCCCTCGTTAGTTCCTCCATCCCTTTTCTCATCTTTATCTGCCTCGCAATGGGTGAGAAAGAAATTTCTCAACTCGATATCTGATATTGTCATAAAAAGAAGGATTATGAAAAGCGTAAAATTAATAGCCCGTACGAAGCCAGGGCGGATCAGCTAGTACAAAATAAGTAACCGCTCGTAATTCATTAACGCGTCAATCAATGCGTGTAAAGTAATAATTAAACAGAAATAACTACGCGAGGAAAACGCGTTGAAATGACGTGTTTTTCGGGATAGTACGTAATGATTGAGGAATCACGGCTTCAAAATTGTGAGTTAATCTTATCGTGTTGGTTTTGGCTTCACGCATTTGAACCATTGTGTTTGATGTTTGAATTTGAATCTGCAATGTTCATACATTTGTTCATTTGTTTTTTCTTCCTTTGTTTTTCACTGTCTACTGCTACACATAAAATACATAGTAGGTAAAAGGTAAGTATTTCCCGGGAGTTTTCGCGGGAAAACGAAAAAGATCGCGTTGCCGCATTGTATTATTTTCCATATCTTGTGTTATTTTCAGTGTTAATGCATAAAAACGGTGGCATTTCATTCGTTTAGTGCTGGACTGCAGGCATGAGCGTGGGAAAATTGTATAACGATGGTAAAACGTTTCTTTTCGTCTTGTTTCCAAAACTACGTAGAAGCTTCTGGTAAAGTTGCCACCACTTTACTAGAAGTGTGACTTGACTAGACTTGACTATGACTTAACTTGATGACTTGAACTGTGACTTGACTTGATTTGACACATAATATATTTAATATCAATTAACTTGAGAAATTATCAATTACTTGGCACTGTCTAAATACACAAAAGTGTACAGCCAAAACAAAACAAAACAAAAAAATAGTATTTCCCGAACAACACCCTTTTGAATAACATCTATTTAAATTTAATAAACTGTATATGTATGCTCGTTGTATTTTTCAGGCGGATCTTAAAAATAGATTTAGTTCAAAGTTTTTCTGATTAAACTATTTCCTGCGGCCAAAATCAGATAACGCAGCAGGTAAACAATCTCATAAATAACGAGATCTCATTTTCCTCTATTATTTTAAGATGTCTTTTGCACTGGGGTCACCGTTTTATTTAAAAATTACTAAAGGATTTTACCACGGCTTCTTTTAATGAGAACAAAAATATAGACATACATATTTTAGCAGCCGCTGAGGAATGTCACCATTGCTTAGTTGGCAGAGCGTCTAATCTGGTGAGTGGATGGTGATAGGATGAAAGGGCGGATTCAAATCCCGTTGGATGCTACAATTTTTACGAACTATAATTACTCTTTAGGAAAGAAAAATTTAATCACATTGTCCCATAGAAGTACATATAACGTATATATTGACAGCCTCTGTGGTGTGGTGGTTGAGCCTGTCAGCTCATAACCCGGAGGCGGCGGGTTGGATTCCCGCGGCAGGACATGTATTTGTGCACCGTAAAAAAAAGCGCAGGTACTTGTACTGAGGCTGGGTATTGTGGGACCATGATCCTCGTAGTTCCTGGGTCCCTAGATACAGGGTATCCTAGTTAGGTTCTTTTGACTTTGATATATGTGATCGTTGGGCGTTATTATTATTATTATTTATTATATGCCCCATCCATTAAGGCCTTGGGATGAGCTAATGCGGGTGACGATATTAATACAACATAATATCCCAAGCTATGTTTAAATACTCAAGTTTATTTTAAGGCATTTTCAAGCCTGTAATAGAAACATTCTTGGAGGACATCTTACATAGCCGCAACGATTTATTGGGAGGACGACCCTTCGGCTGGAAACTTTAGTTGGTTAAATAATAGATCCTATGAGAAGTATGTTCGGATAAACAAGGTTAATTTCAATTCAACCAAACATTTCTGTTGAAAGTAACTCATATTACTTAGGCTGTGCACTGCATAGCAATGGATTTATAAAGGAAAGCTATGCTATGATATTTTAAACCAGATCAGCAAAATTACACAGGTTTGGTGGTTGGTAACTAAAAAGATTAATTCATACTCCATTTTTCCAATAATAGGTTTTTTATGTTACACATACACATAACAGTTGTAGTGTCACTCGGAACTATAAGATCAGAGTTTCCCGTGACATTGCGCACGTCATCCTGAGACATGAACACAGGCTAGTAAGATGAGGTCGTAAAGTCTCAATTGCCCAGTAATTTCATTAGCTAAAGTGCCCTTCAAACCGAAACACAGCAGTGCTTGCACACTACAGATTGGCGGCAGAATAACTGGTAAAGCAGCGGTACCTACCTTGGCGAACTTTGTAGAAAAGTCCTTAGTAAAAATACAAGTTGATATATCTGTTTTTTTTTTTGTAGCTTAAATGGCTGACATTTGGAGATAAGAGAAAAGGGAATTAATGGATATGGGATACTTTTATTCAGAAAGTAGACCACAATGTCAGTGTGAAGATGTCACCAGCAGCTACATTTATGTTATGGGCAGCCGAATTACATATGGGTGATAGATCAGATGATCAGATTTTTATCTATGTAAGGAATGACTTAAAAATAATAATAATAACGCCTAACGACCAAATACATTGATCCTGGACCATAACTAGGATTTCTTGTATCTAGGGACCCAAGAACTACGAGGACCGTGGTCCCACAACAAGGCTCAGAAAAATTATTCGTGCATTTTTGTGCACAAATACGGTAACTGAACTTTTACTGTTGTGGGAACCAAACCCGCTGCCTCCGGCCAATCTGCTTAACCAATTTACAGGGGCTGTCGATTAGCTTAATATTTATAGTAAACCATAATTAAACTATAAATATTAAGTCAACACCTTTAAAGTTGGAATGGTTTTATGTCTAAATATAATTAACAGGAACATTATTTACATAATTTTAATGGTTTCATAGCACTAAGTATATAAAATTACATATAGTTTCTATTTATTCACTACTCCGCACTTAAGCACTTGATTTAATCGGACCGGTATCAACATAGGATACTTTGTCCGCGGGGATATGTTGCTGTTGGTAGATTACCAATATGTGGGTAAAATTACATGCAAATAATTTCAGCTTTATGGCGTTATATAAACCTTACTTTGACTGGCCCGATAGCTTAGCAAATATATTTATAGAAATAAACATATAAAATAAATAAATCCTGAATGCTAATTTAGTTTAGACACTTCGTTCCTGCAAGGTTCCTCCTCTCTTATATAGATCGCTCTCTCCAAAATTTGCTTATAAATTAGGTTTCGACTTGGAAAGAAGATGTCATCGGTCCTAATTTAATACCTATTCAAATAAGGCAGCATAAAGGAATTCCAAATAAGTGAAAATTGTACAAGCCTTAATAATATTCGCGTAGTAAAGAGAATTTGTCAAGATTTTCGCACTTTGGTATCTAATTTTGATCCTAAATTTAGAAAGTCATAAGTTCTTTTAAATAGTGGAGCGGAAGGAAATCTGACATTTTTATTATTTATATTATTTAATAAAATAAATAAATGTGTGGACATTTCACACAGCGCCATCTAGCCCCAAACTAAGAAAAGCTTATACTATGGGAACCAAATAACTGATACAATACTTAGGTCCGTATTACAGAACGATGCTCAGTCACCAATCGCTGCTCAAGCAGAAATTTCATTCACTAATTGATCACTTTATGAATGAAATCTCTGCTTGAGCACCGATCGATGACTCCGCATCGTTCTGTAATACGGAGTTTTTCCTGGGTGGGAATCGAACCCACAACCCACAGTTCAGAAGGCAGGGCTACTACCAACTGAGCTATCGGGCCAGTCGATAATATGATAATTAAGTCTATGCTTATTAACTTTTATGCATTTTCAATATGTTGGTAACTATGAGACAGATGTACAAGTGACGGATACCTCTATAAAACGGCTACATTACATCCTGACTCGGCACGATCCCATCTTGGCACTAAAATGAAATACCAAAAAATCCTAAAACACGGTTTTGTGAAATATACATTCAAAATGAAAAGTGAGCAATAGATAAAAACCACTATCATTTAGCCAAGATTGTGTGTAAAGAAGTTAGAATGCACGGATAGCCCTCGTTTATTATACTAACTATTATAATAAAGGTACAGTATGAGGTTCTATATATACCTACCGCATAGATTGCCGGATTTGCATAAGCTTCAGCATAATACAATAGTGAAGCGCTACTTTGAGCTATGGATCTGGCTCTGGGTAGCGAAAAAGTGTATCTAAAATGTCGCCCCGTAAGCAAAATGTAGTCACGAAGCACGTCACTCTTATTGACACGTATGCACGTTGTCTTTTGAATATACCAATCTTGATAATATGTCACTGACAAATGAAATATGCCGGAGAAAAACATACGTGTTTGAATTATTCATAAGTGAAATAAATGCTTTGCAAATAAGATGATTGATAATGTAATATTCCTTATATTGAAATGATTGAAAGCTTATGGAAAGGATCAAAGTAAAATTAATAATATGTGTATAATTTTATTGTCTCTATTGTATTCTTTCTAAGTATTTACTGAAAAAAGTATCTATGTATCAGTTATCTGGATACAATACTACAAGCTTTGCTTAGCTTGGGGCTAGATGGCGGTGTATGAAATGTTCACGAATATTTATTTATGTAGTTTTGGTACAATGGTACAATATGATTTTGTTTCTTATGATAGGTTATTACTTTTAAAATAATCTGTAAAAGTGCTACTTTTGAAATAAATCAATTAAAATTAGCTAACTACAAAGAACCTATGGTGAAATGTGCAAAAAAAAAGCTATTAAAACTCAGGTGGTAAAGAAATTCCGAATTTGTAAACATTACCGGTTTACGAAAACAATGAGTTCATATCAAAAGACGATTCTAACTTGTTCAGTACAGAAGCGGGATTCTTCAAAATCGATAAAGGGATTCTCAGGACACTACAGATACAGCCGCTCAGGATTATAGCCATTGCCAGCTACGTGATCGGCTGTTTTTATTGTAGCCTCTTACACTAATAAAAGCTTTAGATAAGGATTTGGGTGTGAAAATAATGTACCTATTGAAGCCGTTTTACTAGAGTGGGGAAGCCAAAGGTTTCTGGATATTGACTGGACACGAGACATATACATATATATATATATATATATATATACATTCACAAACCGCCGTATATATATATATATATATATACGGCGGTTTGTGAAAGTGACTGAATGAGATCATTATTTAGCTCGTGGCCATTTAATGTCATTCGCGAAATGTCAGAGAAAGGTGGTAGCCTGTTCACAATGACCTAATACTCTTGTTAAATATTATTTAATTTGATCTGTGCCTTATAAAGTAAGAGTGAGTTTCTATAAAATCATTGTAGTAAAGTATTCAATATTGAGATTGAATTATGAAGGTGATATGAAGACCGAGCTTAGTTAGCATTATATTGGAGAGGCCTACGTTCAGATGTAGATAAGCATCGTCATTGATAGTGCATCGATACATTGTTAACACAATTTCAGGGCAAAACAGTCCTTATAAGTACCTATACAGATGCCCTAAAAACTTCTCAACACAAAGAAATTTCAACAAAAGACGGTTTGGTACCGTTACAGAAATTCATGACGGAATATGATGAAACCATTGTCTGAGTATTTAAATTTTAAATGTTGGCACGAATATCTTACATTAATATAATAAAATGCAATAAGTACGAGATTATGACGTTTACCTGTATTTTCGGTCATAGCAGAGACAATGGAAATGGAAGTAAGCGCATATTTTAGCGTGTTCATTGCTCTCGCAGGTTTTCGGGCTGTGAAATTAAATGAGCGCTGTATAATAATGTCCTTTTTTGTTCTCTGAATTTTTATAGCTAGTATTTTGTAGCTAGTATGCCAGTGTATCTAAACTACTATCAATTGAAAAAAATATTAAAACTTGCTAATGTCGACTACTAATTAGTTTAGAGTTCTATTTAATTTTACTTGTTTAAAAAATATTGTCGATAACTTTTAACTTTACATGAGACACATGTACCAGCTGGTAATTTTGCCTATGTATTTCATTTATTCTTATACAATTAAATGTTTTCTATCTATCTATCTAATTACAATATTGCAAGTACTTTTCCTTTTAGAACTACTTAACCCTAAAAAGGTGTGTTACGCTACTTCAATCGGCTCAATTTCATACTAAATTGATAGACAGATATAATGAACTCATAAGGGTTCTTCGTAGTACTACGGCACAGCTATTTTATACACATTATTTTAAAATCATACACAATAATGTAATACTTGATTCCTTGTAGTACTGCAGAACCTTAAAACAGAACAAACCGTGATATCGTATTTTTTTTTAAATCAGACTCAATAAATTGCTACTTTTAATAGAAATATGTAACCGATGGAACGTCATCGATCCACTAGTAATTAGGATTCCTTATGTCTAAGGACCTAGGAATTACGAGGGCCATGGTCCCACAACGTCCAGACTCAGAACAAGTATTAGCGCTTTTTTTGTGCACTAATATTTGCCCTGCCGCGGGAATTGAACCCACCGCCGTCACAGCTGACCTGCTCAACCACTACATAGTAAATTAATGTAAAAAAGAATGGAGTAATAAGCCAAAATAACGTTTGCGCCCGTTCAACGGCATTGTTACAAATGATTAGTAACGTACGCGTGCAATACGTTTCGTGGAAAAAGTTCCGTACGTTGGGTTGCACTGTGAAGCTACGCCTGAATGAAAACTGTGCACCCGACACGTTTCGAAATAAATGTAATAATACTTTATCACAGCCATAACTCGTAAACTAATAACTCCAGTTATGACCTACGAGGGCACGTCAACTCTATTATGTTTTGTGTCAGAATTTTTATGGATAGAGCTGCTCGAGTGCCTTCTGTCCAAAATAAAGGCCAGTGTGTTTATTAAAATTCTTCTTTTGGTATGTAAGTTATTATGTGAATGTCAAAAAAAAAAATTGTTTTGTTTGAACATGATGTCTTGAGCATTTTGTATACGTATACTAAGAGTGGTTATTGTTGTAGGTACTTTGTATTTTGTCATTGTGCGCGTAAAGTCAAGAATTTTTCATCCCACTCGATAACCAGCTATTTAACTTGGTATTCTACATCTAACGGGAATGTAAGTTACCAGTCCAGATTTACTTTATAAATCTTTTATACGTTTAACTAATATGTATAATAATGGATTCTATAGAATCGGTTACAGATCACCTATATAAAAGCAACCAAGGAAAGTTTTTTCACGATCGCTTACGCGCGTCACGTCTTCCTGCCAATGTAATGTAAGTGAGCATTTTGATATAAAATATTGCTCTCGTATAAATGGAAATATGTGCCTATCAATTTGTTTTATAACATTTTACGTTATATTAATCTGAGGCAAGATTGTATTATAATCGGTTCATTCAAATTTTTGTAGGAAAGTTTGTGATTTTTTCTAAGGAACTCAATTTATTTATCTGGAATTGGACATGAATTACATGATATATTACATTCAAAGCTTTACATACTCTATTTTGGCTAAGAAAAGTGCCTAAAATCACCATGTCCGTTGTACCCTTCACCACCGTGCAAAATAGATAACAAAAAACAACTAAAGCCGAAAACAAAGCCAGAGAAATTTTCTAAATGTTACAGAACTTCTCGAATAGGTAACCTGGAATCTCTCTAAGCTGTAAGTAGAGTCGGAGTAAAAAAACCTATGAATATGTTGTTTGCCACAACAGATTTTTAATAGCGTAAAATAATTACTTGGTTTCTATATTTTTCTGGAGTTCCAGCTGAGATTTAGAAGTTACTTTTGCAAATGTTCCGAATGCTTCAAACTCGCTGCCACGACGGAAAACTTGTATCGTATTCAGCGATTTGCTTTCATGGGCCTTGAATGAAGATTATCGCGGCCGTACATCTGACGGCCTTGCCCTTGGGGGATTAGCCGTTGAAGACACTTGCCGGCCCATCAGATGCTTAAGTATTTATCGATCGCAGGATTATTGTCGATTAAATACTATGCATTGGTACTAGTTATTATATAGTATTTGAGACTGCGAAAGAAATTGGTCGATTTTATTTACCGTAACAACGTGTTAGCTAGTGTCTGTTTATTTGTATTTCTGATACTTCTATATCCAATCCGATTAATTCAAATCAGTGCACATAATATCCGTTTAGGTAAATTCATAATTTATCACTTCATAATATATAACTTTGAAAAGGGTCATTTGACTCAGACGTTCCCTTTCAAAATGTTTGATTCAGATTTATGAGCATCGAATCCTTTATCCTTTGTATTAAACAAAGTATCGATCCAGGACTTGCTTGTAGTTACAAACACTCATATCACATCACCGGCTGTTGATTATAACATCGAATAAATATTCTTACAATCTTAAAAGAAAGACATTGACACAACTGTCATTATAGCTAACTTCTTTTTTACTACTTCTCAAGTTATTCCAAAAAGTCCTACAGATAAAATGTAAATGTTGTTAAGTCAAAGTTTTCTTTTACCTCATTTTACTATTGGTTGGGAGTGTATTCGAGAATCGGAACGGGCGCACAAACTGTATTGGGGAGATTTTACTGTCATCGACATTCGACGAGTTCGTTCAGCTCATTTACAAATATATGGCTGAAACGCGTGTAAGTAACGACTACTAGTATGTATGTGGTTTATGTATCTTGTTGTATCAGCGCGGCTTCAAAGGTTTCGTCTATTTTAGTGGCGCAATATAATAGTGACGTATGTGAGACCACATCTTTTTGCAGTTCATTATAGCACAGAGCTTAAAACTCGCAATAGCACAGAATTATAATGTAAATGTTTAGACTGAGAAACACTTTTAGTATTTTAACTTTTCAGATTAACTTTTATTATTAGATATACTTTTCTTTTCTGATGCTATGATGTGAATTGAACATTAGTTTATTTAACAAAATAACTGCTAGTTAATTAGTTTTTGCTATTGAATCTGAATTTAACTTGATTAATTCTGTTTTTATGCCTTTTCTCATAACATGGTATCGTTTTTTAGAGAATCATACTATAGTTGATAAATCAAAATAAATCGGAAAAAAGAAGACAAAGTAAGCAAATACCCAAAGTATTTATTTATTCATTAACATACACATAATTTGCCACAAGAAAGAAAGATATAGCAATACGATCTTGAGTAAAATCGAGATGCAAGAAACGTTTTCAATAAACGATATGTGAGGACGTAAGTATCCTTATCTTTCCCTTTTAGTTACAAGTGTATGTTAAATTATTTAGCACTGTTTCTCAAATATTATTATAGATTATTATAGTTTAAGTCACGTTTAAGCAAATATTTTAGTTTGCAAATTTAAATGTAACCAGCAACGACAGCATAAAATGTTTTTACTTCTGAATGTTTTACAGTGGTGTCAAGAATGTTGTTATAAAAGTAATTTATGAAAAGATTCATATAAAAGACTTCAACGCAAGCAAGTTCATAAGTCAAACTATTTTTTATTCCGATAACAATCATGAGATGATTATTTTTAAGTTAGGTTAGTGACGTGACTTTACTTAATCTAAACATCTCCATAGCACAAAAACAAACGCTAATGACTCAAAACCAGTTACCTTGTCTATTATTAGTAATATTATTTATTATATCGAGGTAAAGTTGTCTAATTATACCTTTAGGTTGAAATTAAATGGTGGAATACTGTTTTTGACCTACTATTAAAAATGAGATCTGTTAATTACGCCAAGCAGGCAAAATCAGTATAAATCTATTAATTAAAGTTTTTTATATGTACCTATATACGTGAAATTGTAGTGTTGTTGTGTTAATGATAGGCTATGTTATGTAAATACTCCCAGTATAGTTAGTAACTCCCAGTTAGTAACTGGCTCCCAGAAGAAGGACATCGAATATGTCCGAAACCTGGGTCGGAGTAATTTCGACTTTTAATTGATGTGAGTTTTAGCCGTTATTTATCTTACAAAATGTGTCATACTCACATTAGTTTTCAAACTAAAAATGTAAATACTAGATAAAACAAAATGATTTTTTATGCACTTTTATGTAAATAGATTATAGATCACAAAGTGAATACTATTTAATATCCTGATAATACCTACGCGTGCAATATTACCAAAACGTTACCACTTTTTCATACTTTACGACTTAAGTCTTGCGTGATCAATAAGAGAAGCGATTTAAAAAAAGCGGAATAGATCGTAACATTGTCGAGTGGGTACTTAGTAGGTATTTGCAGACTCACATCAATCAAAAATGTTAATTCGAGAGGATCGTCGGTTAGACAACCTCTTGTTAAATCGATACTACGTTGACATTGACTTTGCAGCTTGCCGCGAGTGATAGTTGCATTGTTTCGATAGTTGTAAACGTGACTATCGAGATGTAATTATAACGTCATGCTTCAGTTAGCGTACAATTATCTATCCATTTAATTTATGACTATGAATGAAGGGGTAAATTCTGCACCGGCTGGGATAGTCAAGCAACAAAAGCCGAATTAGTGCGTATATTTATAATCAAGGTTTACTTTTACTTTGTAAACAAGTGAACGGATTCCTTTCACTTCACACAATCACATAAATGAAAAGGTCACAGCGTGACGTGCCATGTGACACTGTTTTCTATTAGCATCCTAAATGTAAATACATAGTCTATAGTGTCTCCTACCTTCAAGGTCAACATCAGCATCGGATCCGTAAACAAAAACCGGATTCCTACGTCACACTCAAATCCATGTAGTGTGCATATTTATCGGCGCATGAAATAAGACGCTACGTTGCAAGATCGTACGCCGTCGTCGTCGAGTTATGCTGCTGCTATTTCCTGCTTTACCGGCTAAAGAAACACTGTAAACACGCGTTTAGTATACGTAACGCTTGCACACGAATACGCGACTTAATTGAGGATAAAAACCGACAAAATAAAAACATTATTATGTATACTCAAGGCCGTGCAGTACATTTCAACAACACATTCCATATGCAACAAGATCGCATCAGTTCTTACTCAAGACAACTGCACTCGAAAAGTATTTAGCCCGATATTTTTGGATTCCGCGCCGCGCACTACTCGTGCTATTTGGCTATTTCAATTGCTAATCGGACGTTATCGAAAAATGTAGGTAGGTGACATTTCGTAGGCATGTGCCGCTACGTGTAGCGGAGGGCGCGCCGCGGCAGGCAGCGCGCTCACTCGCGGTTAGATGAGGACTGTGCGTGCGGCCCGACAGCGCCGCGCCGCCGCCACGGCACAGGCGGCAGCGGGAGCGAGCACTGGACCGAGACGTCTCCTCGCCTCGCTCTTGTGAGGGAGTGCACCGACCTGAATCATCCCCCGCGCGTTAACTTAAACGCTACCTCGACCGCTACCGGCACACTTGTCCTACGGTAGGTCGGTGACGTCATAATCGCATTCTCGTACAAAATGTTAGCGCCCTTGAATTAACAGCAGATTGATAATTGAAACCTTATAACGGCGTCGATGAATAGCTTCTCCAACTACCTATGTGGATGGGACAAAGGTTAATTGGCACTTGTTGTTGATTTATGTCTGCATAATGTGACAAAAAGTAGCTCATTTTATTGCCCGCATAATATCCAAAATGTCAGTAACGGGTAGATGAACCACTTTACATAATATCTAGGTACTAGGCTCCCGCATAATAAAACACTTTTTCTGATATTCTCATCGGACGATTTCTGTGTTATCATTTTAGACTGCATTTACATATACGGGTAAGTACCTAGAGTTGCCATCACTTTAATAACTTAGTCTACAAAATAAGTGTGTCATTAACAATTTCACGAGACGTGCTTAGGTATGTAAAGTACAAAATACTCCACGTTCTTGTCAAGAAATTTTACCCAGTAGCAGCGATTAAGAGAGTCAATGACTTGGACATAATTATCTTAGCTGCTTATAATTGCACTAATTCTGCAAGAAGCAGCAAACGACTAGCATAAGCGTAAGTAGCAGCGTTGGCATAGAATAATTAAAAGGTTTGCATTTGGCTAAGATAAACACAGTGGGTAAATGTTGACATTCTTAAAACTATGCGTAGTAGCGGAGGTAGACTCAAACGTTGTACTCAACCACTCTTAAGGCGGAGTCTAATTACAAAATTAACAAAAAACACAATTATTTAAAGCCGTAGTGTGGCATGACACAACAAAATGAGAATGAAAATGATTTTTTTTATATCAGTGAATGATGTGACGAGCTAGTCGTTCACCTGATGTTAAGCGACATTGCCGCCCATAGCAGAACAGTGTCAATCAGAACTCGAAAATATTAAGTTTCGCGTGACACTGCAATACGCACGTCATCTTGAGACATCACCACAGTCTGGTAATAAGATTACTCGACTGTGAGATTAGATCATAGTCTCAATTGCCCAGTAATTTCACTAGCTCCAGTGCCCTTTAGACCAAAACAATAGTGCTTGCATACTACTGCTTGGCGGCAGAATAACTGGCAAAGCGGTGTTACTTACCTAGACGAACTTTGCAGAAAAGTCCGTAGGTGGTAACCTAATAAAAAATTGGTAAAAAGTAAAGTACTAAAAGTACGTAAAATAACAAAATTAACACGTTTTTAAGTGCAGACCCAGTTTACTATCAAATATGATCTATGTTTTTCAACTTTAAACAAAGGCCTCTAGAGACCCTCCCTCAAAAATCCGCTTTAAAGGCATTTTTGTACGTGAGGTGGGAAACAGTGGAACAATTGTTTGGAAACGTACGCATGTTTGACTATTAAATGGAGCAAGTGCAAATAATCTTAAAAAATCCATCAAATAAGTTTGAATAATGTTTGTATTTCTTATTGAACCTTTAAAGGTGTTATTAGGTGTTATTATAACTTTAGATTCGTGAACGTCTATAATAGAATCCCCAACGAAATAAAAGAAGTTGAAAAAGACGAAATTTTTCTTAGTAAGTTAAAAAGCTACCTATTAAAAAAATGTTATTATTCGGTCGAAGAGTTTCATAACAATAAATAAACATAAAATTTGTCCAGTTATAAACCGGCCCACCATGTGTTGTATACCTACCTATCCAGTTATGCTTGTTTGCCTTATCTACGTTGAACCAGTGGGATTTGTTTTTTATTTTTGTAAAGAGTGGGTAGTAGCATAAAAAGACTAAAATAAATTGATTGATTAGATTAGTTGCATATTACCTATTGAGTTGCCATATTTAATAGGTAATTAATTGAATAACCAAATAATTAAGTAATGAAATGCTTGAAAATATTATATAATATTATTAAATATTGACGATATATCTATTATGTAATTGAAATCAATAAATTTATTTTTAATCGCACTCAGTTGCAAGCGCCCTTACAGGGTTCATGTACCTACTAAACTAGTTGTTAAGACCTGACATGATATATAAATTGTACATGAATGCAAATAAATGAATATGAATATGAATATGAATATGAATATTTGTACAAACAAATACGACGTTAAGCAATAAAAATATTAATATTGACTAAAATTATACACCTTATTACCAGCTTCTAGTTGACTCAGTGGCGCTTCGTTATAATGATTTGCTGGACATGTTAACGTAAAAAACAACAAAAAACGCGAAAATACTTTCCTCGTAGTTCCTGGGTCCCTAGACACAGGGAATCTTAGTTAGGGTCCAGGACCTATGTATGTGATCTTTGGGCAATTTTATTATTACATATTTTTATTTTGATATTTGCGATACAGTTCGCATATACTTAAATAATTTCGTTGACTAAAATAAGTAGTAGTAATATTATTTGTAAACCACAAAATATTGGAGAAAGGATGTAATGTGTCTCTCTATAAAATAAATAAAATAAAAAATAGAAAAACCTGCAAATATAAGACAGCATTTATAAATCGGAACAAACAGGTTGTGATTAAAAGCGTTACTTCTATTTAAATCCTCTAAGAGACATTATTCGCTATTCCATTTCGATCCCTTATGGCTGGGGATCAATTACCTATTACTAACAAAACCTATTCCGCTAAAGCCCCCTGGCCTAAAATGCTTATAAGTAAGTATTAGAAGTATCTTATACCTTTACAATAATCGTTACATAAACTCGCAATAACTTGCTGGCCGACATGGCTTTGAGAGATAACTGCTACTTAGTATTCCAGAGATATATTCTGATTATATCTTCACAATTTACCCAGACGCCTACTCTCGAGCACCTATTGGAATAATATCACCGATATTTTGGTTATTTCTATACATTTGTTTTAATTTTCAGATGTTTTTGCACGTGGGTTATATCGTATCGATAAAACGTTATGTATATTGGAATTGTTCAAATATAATTTTGACAGTATTGTGGATACGCTAACAAGTGTTACTTGTTATATAATTCTTATGAATTTAAATATATATATTAAGGCATATTCACAGCGTCTGTGGTGTAGTGGTTGAGCAGTTAAGCTTATAACCCGGAGGCAGCGGGTTCGATTTCCGCTACAGGACAAGTATTTGTGCACAGAAAAAAAGCGCAAATACTTGTTTTGAGTCTGGGTGTTGTGGGAACATGGTTCTTTTAGTTCTTGGATCCCTAGACACAGGAAATCTTAGTTAGGGTCTAGGATCTATGTATGTGATCGTTGGGCAAGATTATTATTATTATTATTCTAAAATTGTTTAATTTTTTGTAATAATAAAGATACAACGGGAAGGAGTACAGCGAAGTGCTTAATATATTTCCAGTGACACAGAGTTGGAAACGCAGCAGAATAAAGCGGATACTACACATAAAATACTCAGATAAAATGTGCCCTCATCTCGCAATTGAAACATATGCGACGGGGACTTATATAGGTACATTTGAGTAATTCAAGTGGAAGAAATACTGTATTAGAGATATCTTGAGAAACCACTTTATCCTGAAGAGACAATAATCTCTTAGAAATATTATATTTTATGAAACAATTGCCTACCCTTTTACTCAAAAGCTAATCTGTTTTATGAATATGTTTTGTCTCACTTTCACTCGTGACGCTGCTCGTTATACAAATATAAGGAGAAGTTGGCAGAGATAATAGCCAGTACAGAATAATTATAGTAATAATAACGCCCAACGATCACATACATAGATCCTGTACCCTAACTAGGATATCCTGTGTCTAGGGATCCAGGAACTACGAGGACCATGGTCCCACAAAACCTAGACTCAGAACAAGTATTTGCGCTTTTTTTTCGTCGAATCGAACCCGCTGCTGAGGCACCACAGAGGCTGTCAAAACAAAGATGGATAGAATAAAGAAAATGAACACTCCTGACCAATTGAAAAGTTTTGTTAGGTCAGAGCGAATAATATATTTCTACTTACACAACACCTACACTTTCAAAAGCTATTAAGAGTTAATTTGAAATGTGTCAATGTGATGAATGCGAGTGCTACTCAATAACTGGAAATAGCTCATTTATCAGTTGACATAAACTACTGCTATCTACCACTTTATTGTCATTTAGTGCAGTGCGGGAAATGATAATATATAATTTATATTGAATCAATCTCCATAATACGTACATGGCTAAGCGGTAGCGTGAATAGACACAGCTTGGGCTCGCTTCCCGCTAGGCCTCGCATAAATGGCTATGTGCACTCGTATTTATTTTTTATAATTTTGATGGAAATCATTATAATAATAATAACGCCCAACGATCACATACATAAATCCTGGACCCTAACTAGGATTCTCTGTGTCTAGGGACCCAGGAGCTACGAGGACTATGGTCCCACAACACCCGATTCAGAACAAGTATTTGCACTTTTTATGTTCAAAAATACTTGTCCTGCTGCGGGAATCGAACCTGCCGCCTCTGAGTTCTGAGCCAACCTGCTCAACCACCACACCGGCTGATATTGTGAAGAACCAATGCCGTTTTCTTAAGAATAACAAAAGTTCGAGGATATTGTATTATGTCATCCACCAACCCGTACTTAGCTAGCGTGGCGGTGCCTACACTCTCTTTTCAACCGACTTCAAAAAAGGAAGAGGTTCTCAATTCGACTGTATGAACTTTCGATTTGGTAAATTTGGTCCAGCTTTGACAAAGGCATCCATGAGAAAACCATATAAGTCTGAAGCCGGATTTTTACGATTTGCGTTAGTATTACGTGAACGTGTGGGCTAATGAACTGAACATTTACATCTTAAGCATTTAAATGTATAAGATACGACGGGATACCTAATTTAAACTACTTACGTAATTTTACCTTTTGTGATTTTGGGCTTTCTCATTCATAAAAACAGCAAACCAAAAATATGTTATGTCTTCATCACGGTAATACAGGTAATACTTGTAGTCGTTATGGTCGTAAAACCGATGTGGCGTTATCTTTATTACGAAATTAAAATTATTATGAAAGCTATGATAGCATAGATTTAGTTACAATTGCGTCCGCTTTTTCGTCCTGTCCAACTCCAAAAAAATGTAAATATATGCAGATTATCATGAACTCAAACTTCAGTGCAGACGGGAATTGGTCACACTAATGACTAAAATTGAACTCGTACGTGTGTTTAAAAACTAGGTACTTAATTGTTAACCTTATTTTCCATATTGATCTCGAAACTGCAGAAAATTCTTACCTGAAAAGAGAGAACACGAATTAAATAAGGTCTTTTGAGGATCTGCTTGAATTCGATAACACTTTGTAATGTGAGCGAATTCCAACGAGGCTGCGTACGAAGCGGTATTTTTTATATGTAAGAGGTTTTGATAAGGAAACTATCAGATTAATATTAAAATAGGGTAAAGTTTGTATTGAGTAAGAACAGGTTTATTTTATTTAAATCACCAGTACCTTTATAATGTCATCTTAAATGTCATCTATACCGACATTAAGATGACAATATAAACACTCTTCTACACAATTTTTTTAAAATATAAAAAAAAATTTCTTACGGACTGTAGCCGGTTTACCTTTAAACATTGTGCATCAGATGCATCGTTTTTTAAATGTTTTATTTCTCTCTATCGAGTTTGAAATAGTAAAGACAATAAAAAACGGAGTAGCTATTCTGTAATGCAGTGCTTATTGGAGTATCTTTGTATCATCAAAACCAAGAATATAGGTGTAACGTTTATTTTAAATACAATTTTATTTTACCTGCACAGTAAAATATGAATGAGCTTTCAGGCCGTAAGTGCCATAAGATCCGGTTAAGAGAATATCCACCAGATGGACAGCAGTATTCTTCTCGTTCTACATTTACATAACCTACTAACTGACCCGGCAAACTTCGTTCCGTTCCTAACAGTCAGTGAATGTGCATGTTTAAGATTCTAGTTTTTTTTTTTAAATTTATGGACATCCATTTTTTTACTTACTAGTTGACCCACCCTGGTTTTGCACGGGATAACTAGTAAAAATCGATCGAACGAGATAAAAAGTATTCTATATCCGTCTCTTGGTTCTAAGCTACCTCCACACAAATTTTCAGCCAAACCGGTTCTGCCATTCTTGAGTTATAAATAGTATAACTAACACGATTTTCTTTTGTATATATAGATTATCCTATTCCGGATGAAGATAAATCCAATAACAGAAAAAATAAAATATAAGTGTAACTACGAGTAACACGACTTTGTTTTACATTATAGATTGCGACGACCAAGATGCCTGGCAAGCGTGATTATTTCGGCACACTCTCCCTCTAATGGAAGAGGCCTAAGTTCAACAGTGAATATTTTCTGGTTGATAATATGTGAACTTTCAGGTGAATTTAACAACTCTAATTCAGGAACTTTCATTTTGCTATTTCAAAGACGTTTTAACAACATTACCAAGATCAAAGCAAGAATTGACTAAAGCACCAACATTGTAGAACGTTATGGCTGTGTAAAAAGTTTCCGAATACGACGCCGGGCAGCCATTCGGATGAGTGCGCCCGCTGCTATCGACCGGCTGTGACGCAACCAGACTGCCACCGGAACTTTTAACACCCTAACTTGGAGTCGAGACTGTAAAAGGTATGAGAAAACTAACGACAGCACTACAAAATTAGTAATTAAAATTTCATCTTATGAATAATCAGCTCCACAGAGCTTGCATTGAGCATTTAAAAGTTGTCCAGAGATATAAATGTTACTCACTGAAATTAAAACAGTTTTGCTTTGCTTGGGAACAGTTCAGAGTTTTCAACGGCTGAATCAATAAGAAAGTGAACTGAAGAATAAGCAGATGGTCAAACATCCCCATTTATCTCTGCCAACTTTATTATCAACTTGAACAAACTTTTAGGTATTGTAGGGCTTTGAATTTGTTATTTGAATATGATAAAACAAGCCCTGGTAACACCTCGTGAATATGAAGGAGATGAAGTTTTATAATCTGGTTCCGAGAGCTATGACTTGTTGTATTGTGAAACTTTAATTATTAGGTAAGCGGGGAAGGACAACCGAAGTTCAATCGGGTTTGAATAACGTTAAGGCTAATGAAACGTACCTTAAAAAGAGTAAACGGGAGGCAGTAAATCAATAACGTCCTGACAGATTTTTAACAAGTAGGTACCTATCGAGATATTTATGAACCGTAAAGTCGTTTATGGTTGTCACTTTTCTGCTTAGGAAAGCGAACCATGAAATTATCGGATTTGTCGAACACTATAAATCTTAAATGACGATGGCTAAAATTCATTAATGTGCTCATATTGACAGACCTAATAGCTTAGGTTGTGGGTTCGATTCCCACCCAGGCAAATGATTGTGAGATATTATGTTTTTACAAAAAAGTATGTAAGTATTCTATCTGTTATTTGGTTCCTATAGTACAAGCTTTGCTTAATTTGGGGATTAATGGCGCTGTGTGAAATGTTCACAGCTATTTATTGTTATCATACATTTTTATTTCAATAAAGTTGTAATTGTGGTCATCTTTAGTCATTTTATTTAAAAATATACTACCAAAGGTAGAATTAAAAAGGCGCGTCCTCGTATTGAAGGTTCCAGCAATAACTAGGTAATAGCATTTTATTGCGAGGGAATATGTTCAGACCAGCCCATAATGTAAAATGGAACGCTCTCAATCTGTATCGAAAAGCACTTGAATCAATGACGTGTCATTTTGTTAATACGAATTGTATTGGCCATAAATT
This sequence comes from Ennomos fuscantarius, assembly GCA_905220475.3. NCBI lineage: Eukaryota > Metazoa > Arthropoda > Insecta > Lepidoptera > Geometridae > Ennomos > Ennomos fuscantarius. The sequence goes on along the minus strand of HG992028.1, from coordinate 9,885,515 downwards.
GTACATTTTAGATTCAGTTCATGCGGTGAAAAATATTTTGTAAAAAAAATTGTTTGCTGTTTTTCCAAATAAAGTTATTAAATTGAAGGAACTTATTAGTGGTTATTCACGACTTGATGATATTCTTGTAGAGTATTTAGTAAGCGATGTGCATGCATACAAAATAAAGATGAAGACAATTTTGCATACGTGCGTCTGAAAATCTGCATGCGCGTCAATCGCTCACAGATCTCTAACTCATGCAACTTGCAATGCAAAACGGCTTAAGAAAATATCTTTTTATTCATCATCATTATGTTGCAAGGCGACTTCGAGTGAACAAAGAACTTGCTAGCTTGCGTGCACGATTATCCTAGATACATCACTTTACACCAATATACAATTCATTGGTTGTTCACCTAAATACATGATAAACGTGCCAAATAAATATGGTTATTTTAATAAAACCTAATTATAAGAAACTCACATATCACACAATCACGTTAGACCACGTCTGCAAAATTTGTACGGGAAAGCGTTTGAATCAATCACATGCGTCATTTCATCGTTTCTGTGACCCATTTGTATTCTACGCGCTTACTCACTGAATCCGATTAGATTTGCTGACATGGTTTTGGCTTAAATTTTAATCACATTGCACAATGTTTTTCTGTGATTTATGTTAGATTTTTATAAAGGTAGTTCATGTAAGAAGTATAAATTTGTTACCACGCAACTTTTGTGTTTTAGTAAACGCGTATTAAATAACAAAATAGAAAATTATTTAGTCAATAGAGCACGGACAATTCAAAATAAATTATACTGTTTTCGCGAGTCCGTTTATAAAGTGTTTATTTTATTTTACAAAAACTTAGTCAAATTTTCTTCGGTTATTTCTGTTTTTTATCATGTTTTAAATGCACGTGTTTATTTATTATGATTATTTTGACACGTCACGTCACATTAGTGACGCCATGAATGTGCTTATTTTTGATTTTTGGCTGACAATGGGCCTTAATAAGTACTCACAAGGTTGACCAATCGTTCATTTTGCAGTTAGACATATTGACGCAATCCGACGTTAAATTCTAAATTATTCGTTGTTTAATCGATAAAATACTGCTATACAACCAAAAATATTTCATAGTTACTAGAGGCTTATATAGAGCTTTTAGCGAGTGTCGTACTCGCACGTACCTACCAACGTCTTTCCCGCGCACCCATAATTTTATGGCATGAATATTTATATTAGATTTATAAAAAAATCATAAAAAAATACCTTTGAGAACGCATGAACAATAATGCAAAACCTCTCATAGTTTTGGTCAACAAAATAATTGCACAAATTCGACGCAGTGAGTTCATTGGCTATCTCTACGTCACGTCAATTCCCGTCCCATTGTACTCGATGAAATGAAAATAAATTGATGAGCGTACGTTTAGGCTAATGTTTCAGTATACATGTCGTATTAAGCCGGTGAACCAAAATAGAAGCATAAATATACATGAAATATAATCCGTCCGTAGGTACACATCGTTTGTCATTTATTGAAAAATGATGGTTCAGCCATTCCAGTTTTGATCAGTAATATGATCGAATGTTCACTTAGAACATTTAGTAATAAATCTTGGTTATTAATATTAAGTTGATTGTGTTTCAAAGAGATTTTACACGTACTGAGTGTTAATTCATGTAAATAGGTACCTATTATTTAGAAAAATAATTATTGGGACCAGCATGGTTGGCCCTGAGTTTTGAGTACCTCCCTTGAAAATACGTGTACATTCCAAACCCTACAAAAAATATCAAATTCAAAACCTTAACATTTTTAGGAAGTACTAGTTGCGCCCCTTAGTTCGAATCGTAGATAGAAAGTATACGATTTATTAATACAGCGTATAATCTATCTGTATTTGAAATTTTATCAAAACCGGTTAAGTAGTTACAGAGATAGAGGGTGACAAACATCCACACACACACACACACACACACACACAAACCATTATAAAATTATAGAAAGGATAGGATCATTTAAACATGGACTGCGTGTTCACGTGTATACTAAACAATTCTAGGGAAGATAAAAAACTATTCTTTTCAAAAGTAGAAAAGAGAAGACAACACACGGAAACTCAGAAATGGTTCCAATCACTGCAAAGACCCCGTAAGCACTAGAAGTATTATAAAAGGTGAAGTGAACAACTGTGAAAGTTTTAAGCAGTGTGGATTTTCTCAACAGTTACAAATTCTTAGATGTTTGAATTTAAAACTTGCTGGAATAATGGTTGGAACCATTACTCTAGCAAGTTTCTTCTTCAAAATTACGAGCAGTTAGCGTTAAAAGTTACCAAACATCTCTGAACTTCTGATAATTCACATGTTGGTAAGACAGGTACAGGTACTATATACATATATATATACTATATACTATACTACACTTTGCTTACATATTTTTACTAATTTTCCAAACACATACGCAGCATGTGTATAGAAGTTTAAAAGTGTCTTCTAGTTCAGAAAATTCAGTCGCACTTTCTACCGACTTAACTATTTAGTTTTGAACAGAAACACACATTTTTATACAAATTGAATTGATGTTTTAGTTAACGATATAATTATTTAACTTAATTTAATCCAAAATACTAAAGTTGTAAGACACTTTTTGCTATAGTTGTAAGCCGTACGGCGTGCGTGTGTTTCTCTCTCTCTCTCATAGAAAGCAAGCCAGCTATTTTCGCTTTGTCTTTCTATTTCGCATTGAACAGTGTGGTGTCGCGACGATTATTTTTGTTGAGCGTATACAGGTTTTTTGTACATAATAAAAAATAAAAAATAATAACAACAACGAATCCTGACAGTGTATCTTTCTGCACAAGTTCCGAAAAATTCAAAATGTTATTACAATTCCTTCACTAATGAATCGAAAGGAACTTCGTTCCATCCGAGTGTCCCTTGACACCACTAAAGTTTTTTAAAGTTTTTTGAAGCACATGGATCTCGTTTGTCGTTTTTTTGTTGCTTGTCGCTGTCGCAGTATTCTGAACCATACCTTTATAACTTGACAGATGTAATTAATATACGAGAGTCTCATTACGAAAGGAGCGCAGCTGGTGCAGATTTTGTGCTTACGTACGTGCTAATGTGTTAATACGAATTTACTGAGTAAGAATCTTTTGTTCGATTCCAATTACTCACGCCCAATTAAAGGCCTACTCAACCTAATAAAACCTAGCAAAATAATAGAAAGATAGTGAGAAATAAAAGTACGTGCGCTAAGCTAGCTTTTTATTTCACAACTGCTTTCATATATATACAGGGAGTAACAAAAACCCTGTTAAATAAATGAAGTATGTGTACAGATCATTACAAGTAGTCATATAAAAATGTCTAACAATACCTAAGTTATACGTATCTGAAGTTACACGCAGTATCTAAACACAAAAAAATAATACCATTTCCCAAAAATGTTTATGACACAAGCCGTGCCTATTTTTAAATAGCTAAGTAACTAAGGGAAGAGCAAACGCGGAACCGACAAATGGGGGCCGCCTTTGTCGGCTCTTTTGTAGGATGCCGCTCCTACACCTGTGTGCCTACGGGGAAATGGGGTGCGCGGGCGGCGTGGCATCACTCGGCATAGGTGCGGCGCGGCCCGCGGCTTACATTCAGTCGCACGTGCTCTCTCATGCAATTTAGTCGTTTCCAGTTTGATCGTCGCGAATTTAGTGTCGAGTGTGATGTCGTATTCTAACGACGAATACTACAATATGTTAATGTGCCTTGGTAGAAGCATTTGTGTGATGTGTTTTTGAAAGCTCTTTTAAGAGCTAAAAATGATGTACCTATCTTGTTTCTTAACAATACAAAATCACACGTGAATTCGATTGTTTAGCCTTTGCTTGACGTAAAATGATTAGAATATGTCAGTGCGGCAGAACGGCGCGCAGCACTTGTGTGCTTACCACTATTGGTCAAAGAGACCTTTTACGTCATTAAGTTACGGTCTCGCAATCCTACAACGTTGTGGTATGTGGTATAGGGCACATAAACGTATGGAAAACGCATAAGAAGTAATCTGTGGAATGGCCTCTAGTTCCGTCGCAGTAGGTATGCGCGGTGAATAGACTTAGCGTAGCATGGCGGGCGGTGCGGGGTGCGGGCAACAGGCAGCAGGCTGCGTCGGTGGTGCAAGTACCTATGTTGTCAATATCTGAGGTCGTCAACATTTTTAGTAACGGCATAAAAGGTTTTAATAAAAAGCACACGTAAGTTTTGTATGTCTCGTATTTAAATAGAACTAGTATTACAACAACCTTGAGTTGACACTGGATACGCAGCTCGCGGATATAACAGGGTTTTTGTTACTCCCTGTATATTAGCTATTTTGATTTCAATATAAATATCAAGAATTTAATTTCGTGTGTTCACATTAATGTGAACATAAACATCGTTGTGTGGGTTTTACGGGAAGATTCTATAATATTACGTGTCTTATACCTGTATGTACTAAAGTTTGTCTCCTAAATTCGCACTTATATCCCTAGTTTACGGTTTCTCATACGTTTACCTCGTGTCAAGTCAATATGCTTAATACTGTACGCTTATTGGTTGAGTCAGCTGACGGTCAAAAAGCAACCAATGAGCATTCAGTATTTGATCTGCCAAGTTGAAACTCAACAAACGTATAAGACTACCCTGGGGTAAGTGTTGCTTAGAGTTTTGGCGGGAAAGCGAAAAAGATTGGGTCACCGAATTGTATTATTTTCCAAAACTTGTGTTATTTTCAGTGTTAGTGCATAAAATTGGTGGCATTCTATTCGTTAAGTGCTGGATTACAGGCGTGAGTGTGGGAAAATGTTATAATGATGGTGAAACGTTTCTTTTCGTGTTGTTTCCAAAACTCCATAGAAGCTTCAAGTAAAGTTGCCACCACTTTACTAGGAGTATGACTTTGACTAGACTATGACTTCGACTGTGACTTGACAAATATTTGCGTAAATATCATTAACTTGAAATATTATCACTTACTTGACGCTGGCTAAATATACAAAAGTGTGGAGCCAAAACATAAAAAAAATATCCCGGGGTAAGTGTTGCTTAGCAAAGTTTTATTTTAATAGACTTTAATACATGTTATAGTATGTAGTAGTGATCTATATGAAAATACAGACGGGCATTAAAGATGTCTTTTGTTTATTTTTCTGTTAAGGAGAGTTTGCCTTTTGTTATCTCACTCGTTAATTATTAGTATTTCTAGTTGCGGTATTGTCTACAATACGAATATTTCTTGTTTTGTTACAAATTTTGTGTGTTACAAATATGAGGAAAGTGATTGGAAGTGAGCAAGATATCGTAAGATAATTCATTCTTTGAATAAGTACGATTCATTAATCTAAAATGCTAATCAGTTTTAAAATTATATTAAAATTAATGAAAAAGAGTATATGAGTTGAAAATATGAAAGTATCTCAAGTGTAAATCCACCATAACAAAATGGTGTTCAGAAGGCGCGCATTTTTGTGGCTGATTTGAAATAGTCATGTGGTGAAATAACAACTGTAGATCATCTAGTTGTTTTATTCTGAGCTCTTTTTAGTATATAGGTAGGTACATATCAATATTTATTGCAAAAATCATTAATCTGTTACTTATTGGGTTGTGCGGTAATAATGTATGTATAAATATGGCGTAATGATGAAGAATAGAATAGTAATAGAATAGTAGCAACGCAATAAAAAATACAATGATACTTACTTATTGCTCACCAAACCGATGAGCACTCAATATACCAAACTAAACATGAGTATACAATTACAATACAATATATTTATAGTGGGTGGTCTTACTAATAAATATTGTGTAGCGGAAGAATATTTAATACACTGTTTTGTTTCTCTCTACAGAATTTGAAATGTGCGAAGATAAAACAAGAGAAAACATCAAGTAACTATTTCACTATTAAGCAGTGTTTATTAGTAAGAAACCCTTCTTACTAATAATAAAAAGATATAGTAAGCCTGCATATCCAGGAAAAGGCCGAACAATCTCAACGTTATTTATCATCACGTCTGGTTCAGACATACAAACGCTTCGGGCGAGTGTCCCGTTGAAACCCTCGAAACAAAACACTAACTACAAGTAACATCACAAACATTTGTTTCAAGAAGTTCTCGAATGTTCGAAACAAATTGAAAATTCTGTAGCGGATTCGAGAATTTTGTGTTACGCATTCCTAGTTACGGAAACAATACGGAGAAGATTATTTTCTACGCGTAAATATCATAACAGAGAAGTGTGACAAATTAAGCAAAGCGGAGACTTTTGTGTAGTTTATGACGCATGGAGTACTCGTGTTGTTAAGAATCGTCACACATTAGTCTAACCATTGTGCCATGCTTCGAAAATATTCAAATGTATTCAGAAGGTTCAATGTTTTGTATTCAATGCCAGACTTTCGTAATTTGGACGATAGCGTGATCTACTAGATGTGTACTTATTATTATTATTATTAGTATCTTTTATAATAATGAATGACGTGGGGTACGACGAAACGAAGTAGTTCACCTGATGTTAAGCAACACGGCTGCCCATAACAGTTGCAGTGTCACTCAGAAATCTAAAATTTAAAGTTTCGCGTGGTACCGCATTGCTTTTATTATATACATTATTTTATTATTATTATTTATTTATTTCTTACAAGAGTATAATAATCTACGGAACAGCGGCTCAAGGATATTAATTACATTTATTCCTAGAATAATAAATTTAAAGTTTATTTCCTAATGTAACACCCGCCAATATTTCGGTTGCTTACAACGAATGAAACTAGATAACGTGATGCGACCTTAAAACACGCAAGCGTTTCGTTCAGTGAACTCGATATACATACGTAATTAAGTCAGGAGTCTAGATTTCTTAGTCCCGGCACTCTCGAAATTACTCTTGTTGCATTGAATTCCTACTAGGCGCTGCGGACAGTATACTTCTGGCCCTCGCTTACATGGATTCAGGGTAACTCTTCTCCCTCGCTAGTTGTATCTATACGTAAATAAATGTTGATTTAATAACTGAACTCCGTCGTAATTACTCTGCGCCACGTCCCGTCACATCCCCGTTACACTATGTATTTCTTTTTTTGGGGTGACGTTTTCAATTAAATAAATATCCAGTGAATATAAGATTATAAACTGTCATGGTCTCTAACATTTCGAAAATATAGTTTATACTTGCGATGTGTTTAATTAGATTCTGTATGTTGTGTCCTATACGAATAGAACTGAAGCTATATCCTGTATAAAGAATAATGCCTGTCTGTACTAAAGATCAGACAGCTAAGTTCTCACTTCTATCCCTAGCCCCTGGTTTCTTGTACGTTTGTCAAACTTGCATATGTCAAGTCAACATGCGAATTACTGTACGCTCATTGGTCGAGACAGCCGATGATTAACAAGTAACCAATTAGCGTACAGTAGGTCTGCCAAGTCGACACGAATTTAACAAATATACTAGAACCTGGGAAACTGTCGCTTAGCTAAATTGAATTTTAATAGACTTGAATAGAATTAGACAAACGGGCAAGTGTACTATTTCATGTTAATTCTTATATTAGGTATATAATTCTTAATTCTTATTAATTAATTATTATATTGTATAGGTGGTAGGGCTTTTCTGCAAATAACGTCTATGTACCTACATGTAGGTACATAGACGTTATTTGATACCTACCACCGCTTTCCAGTTATTGTGTCGCCAAGCAGTAGTGCGCAAGAACTACTGTGTCCCGGTTTGAAGAGCCCTAGTGAAACTTAACATAAAAAAAACTGCGTAGTTAATGCAAAATCTCTAAAACAAATCACAAAAGTTAATCCCAAACATTGTGATGATAACAATCACCCAAACAAAGAGAGTAATAATCACACGGAAAGGGAAAGGCGGTTGGAATAAAAAACGAAATAAAAGCACCGCACTCCAAGTAAGGCTCACATACGAAATTCTTATCTCAGCAGCTCAGAAGCTGAGAGCATGATAATATTCATGGTAAAAAGTGCAAGTAACGAGAGCAATTTGGACGCGAGACGCGAGCTAGCGACGCGTGCGGCTTCGCGATTTAATTGCTTTGGCGCCGTTCCATCGCATGACTTTAAAGAAACTGGAAGATCTTTAGCATTTACGTAGTCTAGAGCTCGTATTACAGAACTACGCTCAGTCGTAAATCTCGACGAAATTTTGTTTACAAAACGATCAAATAGTGAATGCAATCTCTACTTGGTTATTAATAGATGACTAAGCAGAGTTCTGTAATACGGTTCTAAGTTTACGAAATATCATTGAGATCACATTTTCTACAGGTGTTAGGTAACGTGCATAGTCTATTGTATTGGTGTTATATGGTAGAAAATCATGAAAAACTAAATCAAATGAAGGGCTCCTAAGCTGTACCTAGTTTGGGGCCCGTAGGTAAAAAAGTTACTACATTACGATAATATTTTTACAAAAATAATTTAGTATATTATATATTAGTATATAATAAAATATATTAGTAGTTTGTATTCACTTATAACAGAATTCCAACCAATTAATTAAAACAGTCTGTGTTAAATTTAAAAAAATTAAGACGTTTCCTTAAAGCGCGTCGTAAGCCCAAAAAAGCTCTTTTATGACGTCATTAGCGTGACGTGACGTGTTAAAATAATGATATAAAAAGTGTATATAGAAAATAAAACAAAAAACTTAATTCCCTGAAAACTCGCAAAATTAACACATTTTCACGCCTAGTTTGACATCAAATTTTGATTTGCAACTTTCAACTTAAACAGGCAGCTATAGAGACTACGTCAAAAAAACATGCTATGACGCGGCCTTAAAACTTTTAAACCCCATTTGACCCCTTTTTAATTCGACCCAGATGTAAAGTGATTTATTAGCCAATGTTTACAGCCCGAAACAAATCTCTTCTTCGTATTAAATAAATTACAAATACAGTTTTCGTTTTCAGAATTTAATTATGATAGGTAAAATAGTGATAATGATAAATCTTGCCAGGATTTTTATGACTGACTTGCTTCTGCCCGCGGCTTTGCTCGCGTGATTTATAGGAAACGAAAAAAGATTTTTTTGATAATCAACCACCCATTTTACCCTCTTAGTGGATACCTATACTTTACGAAAAACACACCCTCCAAATTTCAAGTCTCTACGACCAGTCAGGACTTTGCATTTTATATGTATAGATAGTCTAATGTTTGATCACAGTCTCACCTGGTTTATCACATAATTTGGATGGTTTTATTTACAGCGTATGAAACAGTTTTAAAACAATATTGTTTCAAGTCTATCGAAACAAAATTTAGTTAATAGAAAAGATTAAATATCCAATCGCTTCCAGTAAAGTGAGTTCCAACTACTCGGCGCACGCTACCCTATTTTACATGAACAAGCTGATGCGCTAACGTAAATAAGAGTTTGAGTTTATATTGTAAATGTATCTCAGTGGCAACATCTAATAAGGTAATGAGGAAAATTTAATTCTCATTTTACCTATACCACAAATAAATGATAGTAGGTACTTTACGCACTGCTTACCTATACAATACATTTCAACACCGTGACTATTTTATTTTCAAAGAGACCTTTAGATATTCCACATACCTACAGCCTACTTTTACTAATCTTACTAGGTGATAGGACCTTTCTTCTAAGTTCGTCTAGGTAGGAACACCGCTATGCCAGTTATTCTGCCGCCAAGCAGTAGTGCGCAAGCACTGCTGTGTTCAGGTTTGAAGGTCATTGTAGCCAATGAAATTACTAGTCATAAGTCTTTATGTCTGATCTCACAGTCTAGTAATCTGATGACTAGATGGTGATGACGTTTCAGTATGACGTGCGCAGTGCACGTGTCACGCAAAACTAGAGTTCCGCGTGACACTGTGCAGTTAGCTCGTCACGTCATTCCTTAACATAAAAAAGTCAAACTCTTTGGGCACTATTTAAAAATAAATTTAATTACATGGATTAATTGATTTAAATGCCACACAGTCACATAAAACACAAAACCCTCGCTTTAACATTTTAATTACAACAATCAAACAACGCTATCCGTCGCGATCGCTTTCAGTAAGTTCCAACTTCCGGGCTTCCGGCTATACAAGGGCACACAGCACGCTCATTTTCAACTAATGTTTTAATCTAGTTTCTAACCCAAGTCTAGTTTCAATTTACTTATGGTAAAGTAATTATAACATAAAAGATACCGTTTAGGTTCATCGCGTTCAGCGTTTTCACCCACATGCTCAATTTTCCGGGGAACGCGTTGTAAACAAAATAAAATACGTTTAGCCGCGCTCAAAGTTCGTATTAATTTTAATATTAGGTCTTTACCTATGAAATTGCCGTTTTGTTTGAAAAAAGTTAAAGTATTTTTTTTTCGCACTTATTTATTTCTTTTATTCAAAGTAATCACCCCTGCAATCAATGCATCTTTGCCAACGCTGTGGCAGTTTATGGATGCCCTTCTTGGAAAAATCAGCAGGACGGCAGACAACAAACTCTTCAAAGGCGTTTTGTACTGCCTCTCGGGAATTGATTTTTTTTCCCGCTAAAAAGTTGTCCAAATTTTGGAAAAAGTAATAGTCGGTAGGCGCAAGATCTGGTGAGTATGGCGGATGAGGGAGAGCTTCCAAACCCAACTCATGCAGCTTAGAGACGGTCTGTTGTGCAGTATGGGGTCGCGCGTTGTCGTGAAGTAGCAGTGGAGACGACCCATTGACCAAAGCTGGTTGCAGACGTGCGAGTTTCGCCATCATTGTGGTCAGTTCTTCAATGTACACATCTGCAGTAATGCTCTCGCCGTTTTGTAAAAAACTATGATGAATCACACCAGCACTAGACCACCAAACTGTGACCATCACCTTTCTAGGGGTCATTTTGCGTTTTGCACATTGTTTTGGTACCGAACCAGGATCTAACCAACTTGCTGAGCGCTTTCGATTGTCAAAAAGAATCAATTTTTCGTCGCACGTAACAATTCGGTTCAAAATTCCTTCATTTCTGTGCCTGTTAAGCAGCGCAAGGCAAGTCTCGACGCGTACGTTGCGCTGGCGATCGTTAAGTTCGTGGGGCACCCATCTATCAAGCTTTTTTATCTTGCCAATCTGTCGCAAATGGACCAATATTGTTTTGATGCTAACATCAAAAGCCAGCTGCCAGCTCAGCTGTAGATTGAGATTTTTCAGCTTCCACAATCGCCTTTAATTCATCATTGTTGACCAAAGTTTCCGGATGACCACGAGGTTCATTTTTCAAGTCAAAATTCCCAGAACGGAACCGAGCAAACCAATAACGGGTTGTACGTTCGTTTGTACAGTTCTCTCCGTAAACGTCGTTGATGTTACGTGTCGTTTGTGCCGCGTTGGTGCCACGACGGAACTCATATTCCATAATTACACGAAATTTCAAAGTATCCATTATGAGGAAAAATGTTGAAATGTAATGAAAATACAACGCTAATCAATAAACAAAAGACTTATATTGTAAATAGAATGTCATATTTTTAAAACAAAATTAATTTGAATTTAGAATTCATAGCCAATCAAAACTTTTTTTTGTTTGAAAAAGTCTGTACTGCAATACGGCAATTTCATAGGTAAAGACCTATTATAAATAGGTTACAATAAGGCATAAAGAAGATTATAATTTGATAAATAACAGGCCTAAGATAGATACTCAAAGACGTAGACCTATAGAAATTTTACCTAGTTTCTTTTATATATTAGTACCTATATACAGTAGGTAGGTCTTTTGCACAGCAGGTAGACCTCTTGAGACCATGTAGCTCGCCATCATAAAAAGAGAAGACAATTAGGGATTTAATCGTTTTCGCGTACTAAGTATTTTGAGATTAGGTTCTAACCAACCGAAATTGGTAATCTTATATAATTCTTGGTGAATTTGGTAATCAACCAAAGTGTTAACCAAATAACATGACACGGTCCAGACTAATAATATTTTCACACGGTCTATGATATTTTTTTACTATTGTAATAACAGGAAGTTTCCTTCAACCTTGACACGGACACTCCTAGACGTAACAATGTTTGTGCCAAGTCTGAAAGCAAGCACAAATGGTGATCTAGTTCCTTTGAGTATTTATCTACTTTCTTATGGTGAACATCAACCAAACAGGAGAGGAAATTTATGTGTCATACTATTTATATATTTCCGATGCTTTTTCTCAAATATAAATATTCTACTAATATATTATGCTCATATTTTACTTATAAAAGAAACTGGGTAGATAATCATTTACTCTATTGTAGTATCTTGATATGTGAGTCTTAATGCTTTTATCAAATTTTGGAACAGAGCAGGGATAAAATATAATAACATATTATCCTATAGCGAAAATGTAATTTTTGACTGTTACCAACGAGCCCACAAAAACCAAAACCAAAGTTTTTATTAATAAGTAGATAATCATAAATAAAGATTCGACCTATTACTTTTTCATAAAAAAGATTTATTTTTTTAAAAGGAACTATATCGAGTGAAAAACTCTTTGGTAGAATGCGTGCACTACAGAAGAAATTTAAAAAACGGCATTGGCGCGAACTCTTTGATTTTTTTTCTAATTAATAATTGAATTGGTGACCATGATTTACTTTACAACGGTGAAATTGTCATCATATAGTGAGAATGAAAAATTCCAGATAGAATACAAAGGAAAAGAAATAATTTTCAATCTGTTGCCGTCACAACGCATTTTTTTAAATACTCACTTAAGGTTTATGAAGTGAAGGATAGAAAAACGTGGACTCGCTTACGGGAGGAATTTTTCTTACGTGTTTTGATGAACTTTTCAAAATATATTAAAAATCAGCTGTTTGGAGCACAATAATGTTGTACATTGTGTTGAATTATTTTATTTTCTCACAATTGTAGTGAAAAGTAGAGTGTAACTAACGGCGCCAAAAACCAATAATAACTCGGTTTCTTACTCCTAAAACTACCTCGTATATAATGGGTCATTTTTATTTCCCTCATTTTAATTCCAATGCCATAACCACACTACTACACGGCTAACACTCACGAGATACAGTCGAATAACTCGACCGGTATTCGGGCAAAATATCTATTTTGTATATATATTTGTTATTTGTTTATATATATTTTCCTTGAGGATGGGCATCTGCCCATCCTCATGGAGTACGCGCGCCGGTGAGTGTTAGGCGTGTACTAGTTGTAGTTATGAATACTACTCACGTCATTTTGTATAATATTATTCCAATACCATCCTAAATATCCTTTGTACCAAGTATAGGTAAGTAAGGTACCTACTTGGCACAAAAGATATTTAGAATATTATATAAAGTGTCTTTTTCAAAATAATGCATAAATTGGCTGCTGTCATGGTAGGTATATATAATATTGTGCTCAAACTATAGTACTGGATAGATGCTCACAGTTCACGTTACGTAAGCACAAAGAGTCGGTCGATAACCAGCTGGAACTTTTGGGCTACGATACGCGAATTGCGCCGATGGAGCTGTAAAGCTATGACCGATGTCGAATTTATTTTCAAATTTCGAATTCGTACCCAATACTTCTTTGGTAATGGTTAAAAAGTAGTGGTGGTGGATGTATCCACTTTAATCGTTACAAGATTGAAAATGTATTGATGTACATATCTGATTTGTACTAGATTGATAGTTCGGTGTACATCTGTAAGAGAATGTTGTAAGGGTAATCGTCTCAGTCTGCACTAAAGTTTGGTAGTTCCTAATTTCGCCCTTATTTATCTACGACGTACTTAATGCGAGTCTGCAACTTATTTAGGAACGTCCTAGACAGATAAGTGCGAACCTAAGAGCGGTCATACTTTAGTGCAAATGGATATAAATGTACGATATTACTCCTTAATGACGGACTTTTTGAGTGAAAAAGTTAATACATAGACTACTGTGAGATCATTCACTGTTCTAACCAAACATTTTGTAGGAATCAGGAAAGTTAAGCATCAAATACGCAAATTTTAAAATATACTCTTGAAAACGGTGAACACGTTTTTATCTGAATAGTTTTTAATGCATTGTATGCAATGAATAAATGAATGAATGATGAAAAACAAGAAAGCTAACTGAGCACATTGCTCTTTCGTGAAACAGCTCTACTGCATTTGCATTACAACTTGTAGAAAGCAGTCTACCTGAATATTTTGTGGAAAATTCTCGAGCCTTGTTACAGATTGCATTCAATTGGATACACGTAGAAATACAGTTTTGAAATAAAATTGCCTGCGACTGCTAGTTTCGTCGATGCACAATAAATGCGAAAACGTTGAAGTTAAATCGACTTTACAAAGTTAGGCAAAATGTTTGGCTGAGAATTTCAACGACGTCTTTTTAAAATTATTGTACTTACTTATATTAATACCTATGACCTACTTATAAAGTCAGTTTCATTAGGTAATGTGTAAAAATTGAAAAAAATACGGTTTTCGTTCGACGTATTTCGGTGGAGACTCATTCATTTCGCAGAATACAAAAGGAAAAATTTAAACGCGCTCTTTCATTATTTTCCACTGTCTTTCTTTTCCTCGCATTTCTTTCCGCTTTTCTTAATACCGCCCTAATAGTTCTAGGGTTCTAATGAACCATATTTCATCAATTGGTGTAAATCATGACATATGGAGGGGAACAAATACCTATTCCCAGGAAATATCCGAGTAAATTCAGTGAGAGAATCATAAAATAGAATCTACGTTTACTAAGTTTAGTATAAAAAATAAACTTCAAATTTTTTAAATGATATCTTGTATTGTAATGTAGGTAACAAAAATTTTAAAGCTCTTATTTAACAGTTAGTATGAAATAGGCACTGTTAAATCTTTTATTGGTTAAAACGAGTGTTAACATACTTTTATTAGGTATCAAAATCATATACATTACTATAATGTAAACCATTTTACACTACTGAGTATCGACACAATTTTATACGTAGCTCGGCGGTCGAGCCAAAAACCGTTACGCTTGGTAACAAAATATAAACTGAAATTGGTGTAACCAAAGCCAGAGCTGTAAACCAGGTTTATGATGTGAGATGACGGAATAGTTGTTTTGTCTGGAAGTGTTATTGTCGTCGGTCAGGCTTCGACTGATGTAAATCACCGTGTTAAATGTTCCTTGGTGAAGCTGTAAAAGGAGGGTACCAAACAAAGAAATCAAGCGTAAACATGTACTGTGGCTGCCAAAGGAAGAGGCATTTTCGTAGCCTAATCATAACATCATAACGTGGCATTACACAGAATACGTAATAAGTATAAATGATGTATCAGAAGCTGTCAATGCCATGAGGCTGTTTATACTACCTCACAGCATTGAGTGTGTGTGAGTGGTGTGGCAGGTCAGCTCATAACCCGGAGGCGGCGGGATCGATTCCCACGGCAGGACAAGTATTTGTGCACAGAAAAAAACGCAAGTATTTGTTCTGAGTTTGGGTGTTATGAGACCATGGTCCTCGTAGTTCCTGTGTCCTTAAATGTGTCTAGGGGCATCCTAGTTAGGTTCCAGGATCTATGTATGTGATCGGTAGGCGTGATTATTTTCTTATTATTATTATTACTATGAAATACCTTTTTTTGAGGGGGGAAATGATTACTCCATTCTATGTAAGGTCATGTAGAGTTATGGATAGCTATAGTCGTTCACCTGATGTTAAGCGCCACGTCCGTCCATCTCTCCTTTTAATCTAATCGAATAAAAATGCAGGGATTTAGTTGGTAAAACTACAAGAAACCACTGAAATATGTAACACACGAATGAATTCGCTAAGTATCTTATATGTTATTTCTATTCATTATGTACATATTATGTGTATTTATTTAACCTGTTTTTGTACTTTAATTTTGGGCAAGTATATAATAAATGTCATTCTATTTTATCTGTATATAAAAAGTATGTTAATAATAAGTCAGCCCAAGCGGGTGGAATCCACAGGCGCAATACTCATATAACGCTAAAAGCTGTTAAACACAGCCCTTGTAACAAGTATAATAATACTGTTCAAAATTTAAAAAAACCCATTGTTTACTTCATCAACCCGAAGAGAGCTGATGATCGTCAAATCGCTTAACAAATTTCCTTTTAACTAAAACCACAACACCGAGGCACATTTCAAACAAAAAAAAGTCATTATCGGTTCATTTGTTTGAGAGCTATGACGTCACAGATGGACACAAATACACGTAAAATTTACAATATCCTTTCTCTGGTCGTAGGTTAACAAATGAAGTAGAAATGAATAAACATGTTTTTACGCGAGAACTTTACCCGGTACAAAGATAATTTTGGTACCTTGTTATTTCTACATCTTTATTTGCAGAATTTAATTAAATTTTATCCAGGTTGTTGAAACAATTCTTACAAATATACGATTGTGCACAAGTTTATATGACTCTGAATAATGATTTAGAGTCATATTATAAAGAAGAAAATAAGAAGAAAGAAATAAGATGAGTTAGTCATTCACTTGATTTTAAACAACTCCACCTCCCATAATAGTTGCAGCGTCACTCGGATCTTTAAAATATAGTTTCATGTGACACTGCACTGCGCACGTCATCCTGAGGTATCTCTAACAGTTTATAGTAATAAGATTAAGAGATCAGGTCATAAAGTCTCATTTGCCTAGTAATTTGACTAGCTACAGTTTCGAACTTGGGATTGCGTTATTACTTTTTATTCTAATTTAAGTGGTTGTTAAGTATGAGAGAAATCTTGGATTTAATACACCTAAGTGCCTAGCTGTAATATTTACGCTAAGTCTCGGAATAAATAATTACTTACCTATTTACTTACTTTGTAATCTAGACTAGACTAATAATTAACTACCGACTTCAGATTGTTAATGGATTTATATTAATTGAATTTTGCTCTAAAAAAATCATAGACTCTATAAACCATTTCAAATGAATCAAATTTCAATAAATCGGTACATATTATTCGTTTAAACAAACACACTCATCTTACTTTTCACTTAAATGCATATTTTTAAGTTCTTATTTTTTAATGTCGGTTAAATAAAGTTTCAGTAAAAATCTGATTTAGTTTTTTTTAATCTGAATCGCTATGTTTTGCTAAGTTGAAATAACTGATGTTCAGCGACATCTATGATTTCATGCTATAACTATGTAAGTATGTGGACGTTTTCACTCGGCTTTCCAGCTTTTCACTGTCTGAACCAAGAAATAGGTAGGTGAATGAAACTACAACGTACCAAATACAAGAGGCAACCCATAGATGGCGCTGAATTCAATTCTAAATAAGGGTTCTTTAAATTAATACATACGAAATTCAGAACTATTTTTACGTAGGTATTGTAAAAACACACCATTCATTATGCTTTGAACATAATATTAACAATTTATTGCATTATCTTATGTTTTCACTACTGGGGCATGAGCTCACAAGGAAAGGATATTAGGCAGCATGGTCAAAATAGACCAAGTATACGCGTTGGTGGATGAATCAAGTTAGTATGTCAATATTGATGTATACATAAAATTTTGTCATTTTGCAACCACGATATTCTGATAGCGTCTCACCGAGGCGTGTCAGGTGCACAGTTTTGAAGTACAACTTCTTTACACACGCTTGACTTGGGGAGTAAACTAGTGTATGCGAGACGGAAGTTGAAGTTGGTTTACGTAGATCTCCATTGTCAACATAACAAAGTTAAAAAATTGTATTATTATGATGATATGATATGATATGTCCCGGTAAAATGACAATTTACAATCGTCAAAATGGCGACATTAACATTAAGCAAAGTAAAAACAAAGCTATGCCAGCCGATAGATGGAACTAAAAGAAGTTTTACTTCAGTCACGTGGTCTAAAGCACAGTCGTTTTTTTGCACTGACACTCCACTACAAAAATCGGTGCGTCAAAAGATAAATCGTTATAGAAGGTATACTGAATTCATACAATTTTCTTTTAAGATTATGACCCATTGAAGGTGCTATAAATTTAGATCGTAAGTAATTTGGTACTGAGGTAAACAATGTACCAATTAAAGGCGCCTAAATAATAATAACGCCCAATGATCACATACATATACCCTAGACCGTAACTAGGATTCCCGGTATTTAGGGACCCAGGAACTACGAGTACCAAAATCTCACAACACCCAGACCCAGAACAAGTAATTACAAATAAAAGTAGAGTATCCAAAATGTTTGTAATGTGCTTGCAAGTGTCAAAAATAATAGCCTGTTCATATAGTTAAATTAGGCTTTAAAACTAAATATTTAAGTAATTCTTGGAGGTCGTTCGTGGTGGCACTTATAGGTAATCCATAAAAATATTGAACAAATTAAATCTAATTGATAAAATTAAAGCAAACTATTTGAGAGTTATGTGTCCACAAAACATTGTTATTTATTTACTGTAATACTCAGTTTACGAGATATTAATTTCTAAACATCTAGAACAGCGGTTTTGTCAGCACATTGCTCGTCATAATAATTGGTACATAGCCGAAAAAATTAAATTAACTATTATTACTACAAACTATTTAATATTAAAGAGAGCTCGATGCCAAGTTCCTTTTTATAGGTATCCCGTTTTTATGACAAACACGTGAGAGATTAAATTTAGACGTAAAGCCCAGATAATATTTAGCTAAATGTCTTTGGAAGTGCGTCAGTCAACTGGAACAGAAATACTGAACTTTAGGATAAATGGGAACATTTTATATCCTTGTCAAAATAATAAAAGCTGAAGTATCTATGTGGAACATAAGCCGTAAGAAAATATTGAATGGTAACATGAAAGCTAAAGGTTTACAAGGCGTACGCGTTTGCAATAAAAATGACATGTAATGAAGTCCTAATTTGTAGACTATAGTAAAAAGATCAGTCTTTCTAGAGCTCCAGTTGGTATCTAGAAAAGGTGTCTTTTTAGATACTTGATACTTTTAGTTTTTGCTTGTGACTCTACCTATATACAACGGCTATGAATCCACCTAGAATTGACATACCTATGAACTTCACGTCAACCGTCTGAAGACGTCCGGTGCTGAACACAGGCCTCCTCCATAGAACGCCATATTGGACGCTTATCATATGAGAAGTTTGCCATCATCAAAACGCTTGGCAGGCGATTTGGTGTTCGACATCTATATATATATATATATATATATATATGTATAAAACAAAATAATTTTAGTTACACCACTTATAAACTCAAGAACAGATGGATCAATTTTTGTGGTTTTGGATTTATCTTGGTCCGGAATAGGATGATAATCTTTATATACAAAAATGAATCTCTATTGCTCTTGGTCATCGCATCACGCATGAACGGATAGAACATTTTTTGTAATTCTCTTTTTGTTGCGTTTATTATTATCAGGAGAAAGTTTTTGTGAAAGAAAAAAAACTAAGAAAGCTTGAAAATTTTCACCATGTGGTTGAAACCACGGGCAGCTAGTAAATAATAAAATTGATGTCACTAAATAAATAAAAACCTACACATGCACATTCATTGAGTGTTAGGCGGAATGAAGTATGCGAGGTCAGCTAGTAATAAATATACTTAAAGATAATATACTTAAGTGGTAGCGAAATTTTAATAAAGTGTAGCTTAACTGTTTACGTAGGTAATCTAATATCTTATGTATCAACGCATAACCTATTTCCGATAGAGGCAATAACTCACGAGGCTTGCCCAATTTATCAGGATTAACGCGTTTTGGCACTTGTAAACTTTTAAAAGAATTAATTCAATGCGTGATTTTATTACATAGATGAGCCAAGTTGAGTAACAGTGTGGCAAAAATAAGATTTTATGATAGGCACCTGGCAGTAAAACATAGGACAGATTTTGAATTCCATGCGTCATGATATTTTATAGCATCGTATATTATTGTTATAGTCACAGTCGAATTGCTGCGGTTGTGGGTTCAACAATAATTTATCATGTTAACGTATCAGTTATTTAACTGCATAATAAATAGCCTTTCGAAAAGGTGTCAAATCGACTTCAATCATCTTAATTTTATAATCAAAGTATACAAATAAGCCGTACTATGGTTGTACATTAAAAAAATCTTCAACTATTACACGGCTAAAACTCACGAGATACAGTCGAATAGTTGTAGTTATGAGTACTACTCAGGTCAGTTTCTATAATATTAAAAAAATCACATAAATCGGTCCAGTAATTTCGGAGAAATCTATGAACATATATGAAAAAAAATACACACAGTCGAACTTCTTAGTTTTTGAAGACGGTTATATTAGTAGTTTAATAGTATGCTTCAATTAGTTAGCCAATTTTACTTAGATCAAAAGATGTAAGCTAAGCATACTGGCTGACCAATGGCCTGGAGACAACAATCCAAAGAAAAAAAAATATTTAGAGAAATTTAAATGTATCCGGAGCAATAAGTTAATGCTTTTGTAAACAGAATAAACAATAGTACAAATAGGTAACTACATATTTACCTCTCTTAAATGTATTGAGATGAGTGCATTTTACATGTTATGAAAGATACACGGTACACGGTAACATTGATTTATAAAGCTCACAGTCATCTATTTTTAGTTTTAGGTTCTAAGAAATAACCGTGAAAATAGTGATTATCTTTTTAATTGTCTTTTTCTTCCGGGATTTTAGTATTTATTTATTTATACATCTACACTTCAACTGATTTATCATTAAAATGATTTATTTTGTTCCTTCGATTCAACAGACCCATTCTGGATGTTAAAAAAAACAGTTGTTCTGATTGAAATAAATTTAACTTGTTCATTCATTTTCCATTCCGGCTTAAAGTTTCCAATCGGGAACCTATTTAACTTATGTTTAG
The DNA here is from genome assembly GCA_905220475.3 of Ennomos fuscantarius. NCBI lineage: Eukaryota > Metazoa > Arthropoda > Insecta > Lepidoptera > Geometridae > Ennomos > Ennomos fuscantarius. Next base: position 9,864,670 of record HG992028.1, on the reverse strand, counting down.
GCTTTGGAAGTTCTTGTATATTATGCAAAGATAAGAAAATAATAGGCTGTTCCAACTTTCTCACGCTCGCTAGAATCTAGTTTGTGTTTCAAAGGTTGTTGACATCTGCTTTGGAGTAAAGCAGGGTGATCATAGAATTTGATTGCAATGCAACAGGAGAAATTTTATTCCTAATTTAAATATTCGTACAGTAACTACGCAACAAAACTGTAAAATCCATACAAATTTGTGTTTCTATTGGTTGCAATCAAGTGTGATCGCCTAGCATGCCTACATGTAAAATTTAGTCTACAGTCAGTCACACGTTGGGGCCGATAGCTTTAAATGTTATCATCTACTATTATGTAGGGAAAATTCGTTTTGGGGCAAATGTTATAACCCTTTCCATGCATGTTGACGAACTAGAAAAAATATGCTCAAGTCAAAACCTAATTAAATTAAATTCATTGTAGCCAATTTGTTATCTACAACAACAAATGAAACAAACATTTTATCGCCGTTGTAAATTTAACTTATCTAACAAGAACAGTAATTCTCCATTATTCAAAGTGAAATTAGAGTAACAAACAGACGGACCGAATGGGCCGAGTTCCAAAGCCATAGTGGGTTTGATTTAAAGACTAATAACGTGGTTGACTATAGATACTGCTTCTTCAATTACCAACAACGTTGCTTGATAAGGCATACATTTCGTATCCCGCCAATCATACAGAAATATAATAATACACTTTAAATATTATAACTATGTTTACTAACCAATGGCTATGTTGTCAAAATAAAATATTAAAAATATTACTTGGCATATAAATGTAACTTGGTCATTATAATCCTCATCTAACAGACCAATTACCCACAGCTACAATCTTACCCATTGCTGCAGTGCATTTCATCTATCCTTGACGATTGGTGTAATCAAAGTATTTCTACGTTACACTCCATTGGGTTTTTCTTCATGGTTTGATTACAGTGCAGTGCAAATTTCGTGGGCAAGGATTAGGGTCGAGAATCGTGACCCAAGTAGGTCGGGTCGAGGATTACTGTAATTTGGCATGACTTCCTGTGTGACAAGAGCAAGCTTCTATTATAGTGATCAAACAGATTGAGGTGCTTCGTAGAGGATCACGCATGTCAGAGCGCTATACCACTGCGAAAATTCGACATTTACATGTCGGTACGTCTTGTCGTTGATACGCAACGGATTCGCAACTCAACATAGGTAACATTGACCTTAGTGCCCCCTCTGTGCAGCATTATTTATGTGGAATGGTGCCATTTCATCGTATGATACGTACAGATCGTGTATCTCTACCATTGCTACCGTGGAGTTGTGCGTCAATGCAACAGCCGTATACAATGTCATGTGAAATCACTGTGATGCTAAAATTACGGTCACAGTTCGCATCGATGCCACATACGTTACAGTGTGTGAAAGTCCTTAATAGGGAAGATGGTAATACGAACACATAATAGTGGTCTAATAATAGAGGACCAATATCACTGTGACGTATCACTTTTTTATGCACTCATTAAAGGCAGTGGACCTTTTCGTCAAAGAAAAATTCTATATTTTTGTACGAAGAGTTTGGATAATAATAAAAAATTGTTAGTAACTCGGAAGCAGATCACGGCTTTATCTCTGCTCTTCTCGGTTACTTAAGATCACGTTACGAACTAAATAAGTTTACGATACAATACAAACTTAGCGGAAACTTAGTTTACCGTTAATCCGGGCAAACGAGGATTTGCCTTTCCATTAAGATTCAAAGGCAAAATCGGGGCAAACCACGGAACGTATTTATTTCAAGCTAACTCTCATATACGAAAGCCACGCTTCCGCAAGTAAACATACAGCTGTAATAATGGGGATATTATTGGGTAAAAGAATACAGATGTGAATCTTTTGACGAAAGGCAAAAGTTGTGATATAATTTTCATTAATTACGAGGTTTTTTATGCTAGTAGTTCTTCGAACATTAGTAACAATAATTGTGTTCATTCTGTGCATAATTACATCAACAGCTGGAAGACTGTTCACAAAACACAGATCTACTTCATAAAACGCGACTTTGGATGCTTTTTACAGGTTTGCCTTAACCACCACGCACCCGTGCTGCTGACTTTTCTCTAGATATACCGCTTTTACGGCATCCATGGGAAGAGATGAAGTGGTCCTCTTCTATGTATGTCCCTAACTTAAACCTTACGGCCATATATTTCGACAACCCCTTGAACGATTTTGCTTATATTTAAATAATTGTTTAAGTATAAGTACGCAATTTTTTTGTTAAATGTCATGAAAATTGGCCAATAAATTGCGCAGCAGCAAACTTGGGAAAGTTACCTTTTTACGGGAGAATTGAAAATTCAGCGATGACAAAAATCTACGAGCTGTAAGATCCTGTATACAACAAGATTTGCAATTAATTCATAAGTATTTTTTGACTCGGTTTTTTTTTATGCTGCTTTACCACAGACTTCTGGGTCCGTGCTCTTTTTTAATAGACTATTATATAAAATACTATATATATATTTTTTAGTTGTGTTATTATGTTTTTTGACTTAGTTTACGTGTTTAACGTGGTTTAACTTTTATAGTTATGTTAGTTCATATTTGTTTGAAGCTGACTGTAGAAAACAAAAGGAAAAAAATGCAATACAATTATTAACATAATATCAAATACGAATTTTAAACAAGTAGATCGTAATGGTAAATGAAGCTGCTATCAATGGCATGTGGGTTCGAAGCTACGGGTAAATTCTGGAAGTATGCAAGTTTGTGCTATCTTTGCGGTCGAAGACAAATGAACAATATTAACAATATGGAATTATAGAAGATTACGTACTGTTTGGCATGAGATTGCTACAAAATATATAAATATACCTATCTATGTAACGAGCAGACTCATACGGCACAACAGTTTTAGTCAACATGGATGTGATAATGAAAATGTAAGGGAAATCAGAAGACTTTTATTATCAGGAATAAAGTCGTTATTAAGAAAAGAGTTATGAAACATACCACCTTTGGATTTTTTCGATAAATGAAAGTGTGTTTACATAAATACTGTAACACAATCACTTATTTTTGCTTGTCTGTTCCGTTCTGATACCCAAAAACGATCCACTGCTATTCGTTTTTCAAATTTAATTCCTGGTAACGGCTTAGGGATATTTGGGAATATTTGAAAATTGAGAATTAGATAATATAAGCGATAGGCATTTTTAAAATCACTTATTCTCCATAACAGATACATAAAACGTGGTTTTGCTAGTGCAGGCAGCAACTATCTCATTTCTATTGCGGCCACATCCATTCCTTTTCTCCCTATCTTTTTTCCTTTCCTTTCTCTCTTCCCTTCGATAGGAAGAGTATAGTGGCTTCAAGTTTGTTGCCATCGCATCATATGAATCACGTCACGTAATCACGTATATATAGTTCAATAAATAAAAAAATAAAAATAAATATAAAATACCATGAAAATGACGCTACGACTAAATTGAATTTGAATTAAATCATAAGAAATTAAGAAAAAAATTGAACTTCATAATTTTTCAATAAATTCAACCATTAACCCTCAACCATCGTATTTTTTTGTCAACTATCTTTTAAATCTTATACAAATAAAAATTCTTAAAAAAAATAAAATTATTAATTTATATCAAGCTTTTTTATTTGAATGGATATACTTTTCCATTGATCCCATAGAAATTTTATCAAAATTGATTAATTTGTTTGTCAGTATGAAATTAAGGCAAATGAATTTGGTTTAACTCATTTTATAAAACGATAATATTAACTTAGCATCTCCAGAAAAGACCGGCTGATTGAGTTTCATTACAACTTTTATTGGATGTGTACTATTATGACTTGCGTGACACTGTGGTATTCATCAAGCGAACAAAATATAAATAAAATGTTAAGAAATAGTAACTGTATGTACAATTATTTATTCTGTACTTGTAGCAGTATTATACACATGTATAGTAACTTAGTAACGCAATTTAATAAAAAAATCGGATCTGATGAATCTCATATTGGGTCATGAGAAATCTATGTATTAGTATCAAAATTACTAAGCTCGTGAGCATCGAGGCCGAGGCCAAATAATGACGCCCAACAATCACATACATTGATCCTGAATCCTAATTACGATTTCCTGTATCGAGTGACCTAGTAAATATGGGACCATGGTTTCACTGTTTCATGGTTCATGTTTTCAAACTCATATATTGTAATGCGTTTGGTATGTTATATTTGACCATAAGCACTTGGTAATTCTATATGCTTGGTAAAATAACTTAATTTAAGTACCTACCTAATATAATTATGACTTGTAAAAGTGCTAAAACAGCCTATTTGCAATAAATCTTTTGACTTTGACTTTGACAGAGCTTTTAGTAAAGGAAAAACATCGTGATAAAACTATAGGTTGTTTTTAGGGCATTAGCATGTGGACAAATCCTATGACTTGTAATAATAAATAAATAAACTGTTAAGATACACTTCTATTTACAATACACTCTAGGAGAGTTTAGCTTCATTAGTGTATGGAGCTTAATTACCATGGTTGGCCTCTATAAAGGAGCCCGAATTCAGTTTTATTATTTAACGGCCTCCATCTAGGGTAATAAAGGGTAAGTTCATTCTGCAAACGTTGCGAACCTTGCGTAATTTTGTAGGCAAAATAGGTTGTGCTTAGGTGACGCTTTCCGCTTGATCACTCCTCAAAACGATGACTGTGGAATTTCAACCTTTACATTTAATAATACAGCTGTAAATGATGAAAACTATTAGCTTTTTATGTAAGCAAATGACGTGACGATCTATTGTTTTGCCTGTTGCGACACGACTGCCCATAACAGTTGCAGTGCTACTCAGAACTCTGAATTATTATGTCTTGCTTGACACTGCATGAAACTATTATATGTTAGTGGCCTTATCAGCTAACTTGGATGAACTTCATTGTCGAGTCTTCGACATCAATTTGGAGGAATCGACTTACTACTTGGGTCGGTATTGGCTTGAAAATAGTATAGTAAATTAAATACAGAATTACTCATTTCCTCCCGACTTGCATTTCGTTTCAGCAAATTTAAAAAAAGGGACATTTTTATATGAATATTCAAATAAATAGGTCACAATCACAGTCTCATAATTAATAATTATTATTTTTACTTCTATCAATATATTTTAATTGATATTAATTTCATTACCTATAGGCAGCAGTAACCTTCAGATCCCTGTTAGATTTTTAATGGGTTGCCATAATATCAAAGTGTGCCCGAAAATTTTCCAATAATAAATACACAAAAGAAACAACATTTTAATATAACTCAGGTATTCCATTCAGTACATGAATGGAATACCTGAGTTATATTAAAATGTTGTTTCTAATAACTCATAAAAGATTTCATTGGCAAAACAGTACTTGATCAGCATTCTAGGTTAAATGCTCCTATTTATTATGTAACATACTAAAGTCAAAGGTCTGTGGTGGTCACACAACAGTTTATAACACAGTAAACCGTTTATGTTCCACTGTATGTTTTAGTGCTTTTGTCCCTGACAATAAGCTAGACGTATTTCATAATTTATATTACTTTTAACAACAACATTCATTCTTTTACCCTTTTAATTCAAAAATGTATTACAGGTTTAGGATTGACCAAGCTCTCACCTGATGGGAAGCGACGATGCGATTAAAATTGTGATTAAAAGGTAATAAGTATTGAATTGAATTACCTGATAGCTCAGTTAGTAGTAGCTCTGTCTTCTGAACTGTAAGTTGTGGTTCGATTACCGCCTAAGACAAACATATGCGGGATCAATGTGTAATATGTATTATAAATAAAAAAGTATATAAGAATTTTAACAGTTGTCTGGTTTATAGTACAAGCTCTGCTAAGATTGCGGCTAGATGGCGTTGTGTGCAATGTCCACTTATATTTATTTATTATTTATTTAATAACAAAGTTGGGTTTATGTTAAGTAGAAATAAGTTTTAGTTTGGTGACATGAAATTCATATAACAGTAATAATTTGTTTGACTACGGCTTAAATCGTTTTTGGATGTTAGCATTTGACAGTTTTGTTTTCGTCAACGGCGCATAAAATACCTATGTTTACCAGATACGAGACAGAATCCTATCCTACTGTTTGTTACCCTTTCACGCAAGAACTACTAAATGGGTTGGGATGAAATTTGGAACACATATAGTTTATAACCTGGCTTAACACATAGAATACTTTTATCGCGTATGCAACCGCGGGCGCAACTAGTAAACAATATTTTAGAAACACTATACATTTTCGTATGATTCGTATATACTCGACTAGGTAGGTGGGTTAAGTACTCGTTGTCTACAATATTATCACGTAAAATATAATGGGCTCTGCAATTAGGGCGTACATATTTACATAATTGTCAGCAGCTGAAGGACCAGACTCAGTGGTAATCTTAGACATAAAATGTAATCATCTCCTACAATTAACACTTTACAATATGTTAATAGTAAATAAATTATAATTTTACCGATTTCAATATTTTCAAATTGGATCGAATTAGAATAGTTTTTCAGAAGCATTTAACTGTTAAATAATTTTTTTAAACAATATAAAATGTAGAAGATTATGTACTGTTTGGCATAAATTTAGTGATTAATATAAAATGTATTGTCTTATTTTTTATAAGCTTAGTAAGAAGACAATAAGATAAGAAAACAGGATAAGTCTAAAAACAAAAGGAAAAGCCTCGAGCTAATTACTAAACAAGCGATAACGGATTATAATTACTCTGTTTATTTACTTGACTCTTCTTCTCTCCTTTCTTCTTGAGTTGTAAAATACCTAATATAAAGTTTATGGAAAAGTATATTAGCTATACGCGTCTTAACATGCGTGGATTACAGTATGGATAAAATGACAATTATAAAAGTCTTTCTCCAAAATTTATACTATCCATATACCATTGGTTCACCCGTTAAACTGTGTGTTTGTGTTTGTTACTTTTTACACTGTTTGGGAAGCAAACAGTGTAAAAATTAACAAATAGGCTAAAGACATATTATATAGACGAAATTATTTTGATTGTACATAATTATATACAGTTAAGTTAAAATTTCAAAGAAGTTGTAGCCTATTTGTTACTTTTTACACTGTTTGGGGAGCAAACAGTGTAAAAGGTAACAAATAGGCTAGAGACATATTATATAGACGAAATTATTTTGATTGTACATAATTATATACAGTTAAAGTTAAAATTTCAAAGAAGTTATATTCATCGCGAAAAGTAACTGCAACAAAGATAGTGCTGTATGAAAGCCGGTAAATTGGATGTAATCCATTTAATTTTGCTGCATGTTTGTAATTAAGTACCATGTAATTGTGTTTCGTCAGATTACTTGAAAAAGCAATTCATTAAGTGTAGGTACTAAAGCCATAGAGTGGAGAAATTATACACTGTACCAATTTACTTAACTTTTCGAAATATTGCACAACTAATGTTATAAGTACTTAAACTCGTTGGCAACTTGGACAGGGCTTTCATAGCTGTAGCGGTAAATGAGCAATGACGTTCGTTTCCACGTTTCCAGGTGCTCTTACGTAAGACTGTTATTCAAACGACTTAAAGAAAATTTTACTGTGCCTCTTCGGGTTTCAGTGAAACTTTTTGTTTCAAACCTACTTAGTTTAGCTTTAGCTTTGGGTATAGCTTTTATTGAATTGTCTTATGAAATCATTTTTAAAGTGAAAACACCGTTCTATAAAATATAAATCAAAGGAATATTGATTTGTTTTTACACCTGTAACTATAGCGTATCTTTGATACGACGTTATACGTGACAATCCATTGTCGACGCATTATTTCATATTATCAAATCAAATATATTTATTTCATAAAATCATTGTAATATGATTTATGAAATAAATATATTTGATTTGATATTTGATTTATTTTGTGCCCACCATCGTAGAGACTACGGGCAATTGGAGCGTCATAACCAAGATTTTCTGGTTAGGGTGCAGGATTCGGGAAAAATAGAAAAAGAGTAATTGTAAAAAAAGAGTAGTAACTCTCACGAGCTCACTCCTTGTGCAAAGGTTGGTCATTGCCATCTCATCACTTTGAATGGGCACCTTTGCACCGTAAATAGTAACAGCCTTATTAATAAACGGGTATTAGTCTCGGATTAGTTACTTCAGCTTTTGTCTTCTTTTTGCTACTGGAATATTTAGCTGGATCGAAAGAGACAAAAGGTGGTGTAACTAGTCTAAAGCTAGTTCGTGTTTATTAATAAGGCTGTAAGAGGATAGTGAGGGGAGATAATTTAATTTTAGTTACAGATAATTTAAGTACAAACTTTATTTAAGTATTATTGACACATTAATTCCTATAAAAACTAAACTATATTTAATTAACTATTGGAGAAAAAAGTAATATTGTAGGTAAAAAGGGTTCATAAATAAAACAGATAATTGAAATAATAATCTGCATTTCATTAATATTTAATTGTAATTGATAATGACGATTTATTATTATTTTATTTGAATAAACATTATTTAGTTATTATAGGATAAATAACAGTCTTATCTCTAATACTTTCATCTATCAACTATCAACTTGTGTTCAAGAAGTGAACAAAACTTTTTCATTTCGAAGTTGATCACAACTCACCCGTGCGAAGTAAATTATGTCAGTGCTTAAACTACGCAAACAATTATCCTTAAAGGATTTAGTACTCTCGCCTACCTCTGTTATATATAGGTACCAAGTTCGTACAAGATAAAATTACAAGATATTTGTGTGCCAAATTCTTTTGCACGTATAAATAAATCTACCATAATAAATTAAATTGAAATTAAGTTAAATAACTTTATGTACTAAAATTGAAGAGAGTGATTTTTTGTACCAAATACTGTAAATCCCAAATATTGTAACAATATATAGTTTGTGACACGTGGAGTATTATGAAGATCTATTGGTTTGATTAAAATATGATTAGTAGGTGGTTTAGGAGGTTTGAGGGAACTTCTGGACATATTGACACACATACATAGACTGTCAAAATCATAACTCTCTTTTTGGCAGTATTCAAATACAGTGTTTCAGTGTTTCGCATATTATGGGCTATAATCCTATATTACAATTTTCCACATGTAGCAGATGCTATACAGCCATTTCAATTTTAATGTGTCAATTTTAACAGCTTTACTTGATAAGGAATTTGATTACAATTAGTCTAGGTATATAACATAGCTTCATTTAAGTAACGATGATAAGGTGGTAGTAAGATGGTTGAATTTATCCGTGTTCTCGCAGAAACTCAAAGTTTTCAGGGTTTAAAGTACCATAAGTTGATTTCGATAGTTACAAGAGTAAAATTTTAGATAAGCCAATTTAGTCGTTTTGACCCCATCTTTTCTCGTGGGTGGCTTAACATTCAGCAACATTCTAAAGGGAAAAATAACCAATTACCAAGACCGATCCAACGTAGTGATTAAGGCGAATCCCCCACTGCCCGCCCCCAGCAGTGGATCGTCTTCCAGCTAACAATGCGTTAAACTATTATTCCACTCATGATCGCGACCGCACATTTATTACATACGTTGCACTGGCAAGAGGGAATTGCAATAGGCAATCTCGATTAACCCTCATATTCACGAGGCAGATGTTGTGCAACGCCGGCTCTGAAGACGTTACGCAGTTGAATCGTAAAATCTCTCGAAAGCTATTCGAATGCAAATATGATGAAAGCACTCTTCTCTGCACAAGACAGATTTATTTCTTTGAGCAGAGATAAGACTTATTTCTGTACTAGTATATGTACATATAAATGTATAGATAAGTATTATCACAAACAGTTATGGTAGGTACATATTACAACATAGTTTCAGCTTTTACTTACTGACTTACTTGGTTGCTTGAATACTAACTAATTCAGTAGCGTATTTAGTGCGCGTCTCTGGTAGAAATATAAATACGCGCGGGTAATGAGCAGAGAAACGAGACTGTGGTCAAATGTTTATAGCATGTAAGGTTTTTTTAAAGCCGCACTCCTCGTGCACTACTCTACACAAAAATTGTTTGGTTTCTTAAAGTACTAGTATTAAAGAAAAATCTTTATTCAGCATGCATTATGTAATGTGTGTTTTGTAGTGGTTCAGTGATGAAAAAGACAAATAAAAGAGTAGATACTTATTTATAATAGTGTTGTTAAAAGCGATTAAATGAACTGAAATATGATTGCCACTGACAGAAGATCTAAATACGCTAACTGATCATAGCTGTCGACACGGATTTATCCTCATTGTTGCCGTCACGCGGTATCTTCCCATATTTATAGAAGAACAATAAGATTCACAGGAAAGATTACATCATAATACAGGTACTTTAGTTTAATAATTATTGACAGTTGGAACATGTATGTAACGGCGGCTACGTCCAGTTATAAACTCTATGCGCAGCGGGCAGTACCGTAATTTACCCTAAGGTGGCATTTAAATTTATTACAGTGGCAACATCGGCAACTATCATTGCTTCCCCAACCATGTGGCTATAAAAAGGGACCGCTCGGTGTACTACGGATCATTCTTGTTCCAGACACGGCGCGGTGTGGACATGCTGAAGGCCTATAGTTATATAGGTTGCAACCTACCTACAAACCGTTCCTGTCTACATATGTTTAGTTATATTTTACATAATCAATCATTTGAATCATCTGCTGATAAATATGTTATGAAACCAAAACGTTACTGAAATAAACCACGGATTCAACACGAGAATCAACTATATAAAAACTCCAACTGTATAGTTTTTTATACATAAAAAAGCAATATCTCAAGTTAAGAAATCATTCTCATTTCCTTGTCAATATAAATACGCCAATCAATGCCAGCCGTTTCTTCATAGCGATATAATAAATATCACCTTTTTGCTCTCTCCAGAGTAGTGTTAACAAACACGTTAGTAATACGGCATCTTAGATTAAACGAATCAATATAGAAGGCTCACATAAATCTAGATAGTAAAATATAAGGAATACCAGATTGCAAGTTATTTTAGTTGCCGCCACTGGTTGGTATTAATTGCTTATTTCAATAATAATAATAGTAACGTAGCGCCCAAAGATCACATACATAGATCTTGGACCCTAACTAGGATCCCTGTATCTAGAGACCCAAGAACTACGAAGAGAATGGTCCTACAACACCCACATCAATGGTAGGTTCCATTTTTAGTCTGTTTGTAGGTTCACAGATCATCATCAGTCAGAAAACTTCCACTTATCTCCATAAAACGTCCCTTCAAGTGGCTAATTACCTCTTGCATTTAACGTATTGGACCCGTTGTGGTTATGACTAGGCAACGTCTGGATTACCAGGATATTATTACGTCTGGATGTTATTAATATTATTAATAATAAACATGGGATCATAGGTGTTATTAAATGATTTTTTTTTAAAAGCTCATAAAAACACTGTCAGCAATGGCGCCTTACCAGATTAACTTTGTCCGTGCATAACATTACACAAGAAAAAAGATTTGCTAAGTAGGTACTAATTATACTACTGTGTTCACTTGAAAAAGGTTAAATGAAATAATCACAGCAGCTGATTAGTTAACAAATGAATGTAATTAGTTTAAAAGAATTTGTTCGAAATTGTTCCAATCGTTTTTCCATAATCAGCAGTTTACATAAAATCACCGACTTAGAGTTCGTGAACATTGCCCTGTTTGGAGTTCTAATCATCAGTGTTATTGAATTTGACACATACACCTCTGAGTCTCTATAGTGTAGCAATAGAAAGTATGTATTTTCAATGTATATGTGTTTAAAAGAGCAATAATTGGTTATTCATAAAATTCTGGCTCTAGCTTCGATGGTCATCATGAGACAAATTTTAAAATACCATAAAAAGCTAATACAGCTCCATGCTAAATTTTAACTCAATTGGACCGCTGGAAGTCGTCCTAAAATCGTTTTCGATATTTGTACCGTACAAACAAATAAATAAAGTCGCCATGAAGTTCTAATAAAAGCTTGTTATAAAGAGAAAATGGTTCGTGTTAAGTGCAGGTGAAATAGTTGATAATTGTGCTTCAGGAACGGCTTTAACTTTTTGTTTGACATTCTCCATCTATTACTTTAGAGTAGGTACATTATAATGTTAATATAGACGTCTTAACGGACAGAATGTGAGCGGCTCGGCGCCGACGACATTAATTGGTGCCCTGTTTCGTCTCAATTGAACGGGATATCTTGATTGGTTTTGATTTCATGATATATTGTGATGTTTGAGGGTATTAGTAATGTTTGTAAAGTCGAGGTACGAAATTGACCGAGCAAGCAAAGCGAGTCTTTATAACAACTGGCGAAATTTGCTTTCTGTATACAGATTGAAACATCCATACGGATGTAGCTCGCATACACGCAAAGGTCGTGTTTTTCAACTAAACTATGGACAGGTTTTATTTTTGTTTTACAGAAAAAGGCCATTCGTTGGGTGTTATTATTATTATTTACAACATGAAATCCCGCGACTCTCTCAGGGAACGATTTAAGTAGATAAATATACTTACAGTAAGTAGTTAACACATTTACAAAAATATGATATACACTCGCAGAAACATTACTTAACTCTTTTCCAAGATATCGCGAGTCATCAAGTCAAGGCAAGAGATTTTATTACAAGTAAGCTATATTTGTCACATTTACAAGTCAAAACGAGATTTATTAGGATCTTAACGAGGTTGTTAGTGCTCCTGAACAGAATTACTAGTATAGTGTCATTAAAAGAACTAGTTCTACTATCATTATAAAAGAATTATTTCCACCTCTCCTCCACACTGTCTCAAAAGCGTAGTAGCAAAAAAGTAAAGTAAAAAAGATACGCCAGCTTTTTTATTCCGATTTCAAGAAACGAATGATTCATTTTTTAGTTTACTCTCACTAGCGCGTGTAGGTAATATATCTTGTGATACTGAAAATAAGCGGATTAGCTGAAAGTGGTCCCACGTGACCAAGAGTAATAGTACAAGCCGATTTACCCCCGGCCTCTCGTACGTTTTTCTAACATAACTAACGCACTAAATACTTAACGCTCATTGTTTGCCTGTTGATCATCGGCTGTATTCAACAGCGTACAGTGTTGTTGACATGAGTTTGACAAACATACGAGAAGCCGAGAGTTAAACTAAACTACTACAGTTAGTTATAATGCTAAACACTATTGAACATTTCTGCCTTCATTTATTATTAGATACGCAGTTATATGAAACTGTGAAATCTAAATAACTACGTAATTACTAAGACTTTGGCCTTTTACCGTTTAATAATGCACAAGCAGAGAAGGAACGGACACGTCCTTGTTACACGGCCGGATAATTAGACCTACTCTGAAACCAAAGTGGAAGGCTGCATAGGCACCTTTTAGGTATACGTAATTACGTACCGAAAAAGGATTTCGGCTCCAGCTCGAGATAGTTTTCACAGAGATTTATTATTCTGAACCAACGGAATGATATGATATAGAAATATAATATGTGCTAATTATTTGCAATAAATATAGTGTACAAACAAGCATTCAGTCCACCCGATGGGAAGCGATCACCGCAACCTATGGACATCTCTATGAATGTATGTATGTGGAGATGTCACTAATACGTTACATTGTTGTTTATTTGTTTTTAAGCTCATTTAATTTTATTATGGTCTCTATTTAGCCCAAAGAATAAGCACTGCCATTCAACGGGGCAATGCCGCCAGCATTTTGGGCACGTTGGGCGCGCGGCTTCTTAAATTAAGTTTTGCTAATGCATAGTTTTTAATTTTATTTTAGTTTTATTGTTTAAAACCCTATTTTATTCTTATAGTATAATATATGAAGACAAGTCACTAGCCACACAACCCACCTATAATTTGCCTCACGAGGCAGCCTCGCTCAGACATAGAGTTGCTCAGTACGCGAATGTTGATGAGTATGATCATATCCGTTACTATCACAGGCATGCCTGATTCTAATGGCAGACAATACGGAATTGGACAAAATAACGGGACCTCTAGGTACCTTTCTTTTGTAGTTAAAAGAATTTATTTTTATAGTCTTTTTCTTTGAAGCACCATTATTATGGTTCACGCCACGCTGTATAAATTGTGCAATAAATTTATTTAAAAATGTCTTATTCCACTTCTTTTATTTGGGAGAACTCTTAATTTTCCGTCATCACTACTTATCGCGTGCTACATCCTAGACCGCATCGTTACTTACCATCAGGTGCGATAGTTGTCAAACGCAAGCCTATCTAACAATAAAAAAAAAACTTATGTTACCAGCCAAATAAATAAATTTAGAAACATTTAAATACATCATTGGCTCTAGAGTTGTTTGTTTTATCTGACTGTCACTTGTTCTTTCATTGTGCCGTTATTTTAAAAATTACGTCATTATATATTTACATTTATCTACATTACCATAGGTTTAGCTCGTCAAAATTAGTAGTGTGATTTTTGACGATTCTAAGTATAACATCTAAAGTAGGAATATGTAGGAAGGTTCCAATATATTTAGTGTCCATAAATATAGAAAATAAGAAAAATAAGTTCCTCCTGTATATAATAAATAGTAATAACACAACAACAAAGAGCACGGACCCAGGAGTCTGCGGTAAAGCAGAATAAAAAATAAAAATAACATTTAGAAAGGTAATAATCACGCGATATTTACGTGTGGCGTTGCTAAATAGTTTCGTAATGTATGCAGTGGTTACCTTCATGTTATTTATTATTAGATACCTCGTTAGAATACTAAATATTCGAGTGACATGTATCCCCTTTGATCCCAAACCGATGACGGTGACTGCGGCAGATCACAGGATCAACCTCAATTTACACTGACAGTTGCTCTAAAGTCCGAATACTTTTATACCTATCAGATGGTTTGTTAACAGCCGCGTTAATTGGAATGAGTGGTTTTGAACAACTCGAGATATTCATTAGGTCGTAATTTGCGTATGTATTTGTTGTATACATATAGTCATAATTTGTAAAGAAACTTGCATAATTATGTTTGTGAGTGAAGCGTAGCAGGAAAGATTCTAATACAATAATCTTTTCACAGTTCTATGCCTTTTTGTAGGCACTTAAGCATTTTAGTCTCATCATCGGTTGGAAGAACAAAACAATATTTTCGTACTAAACTTTAACAACTAGGTATATAACGGTTTAAATAATACTTATCCTTCGGATTCGCGTATTTAAAGCTTATCAATAGTGCACATCAGAGAAGTATCTAAATATCACACGTTTATATTTCATGACAAAATAGCTAAAACCAAAACTACATCTAGTGGAATTACATACAGTGTCTATGATTATCCCCATGGTATTAGTAGATAATATGATACTTGTTGGATATTACCTAATAATGGAGTCTGTAGATAGCATTATTTCTAAATATTTTTATGAAATCAAGTTTATTCACTAAATTAACTGGGATAAATAAAGCTAAAGCTCATCTTCGCTCTCTGTTTGCGAATTCATAAAAATCACAACACTACTCAATTTTAGTTTAATGTCGTCTTTTTTTGTTTATATTCCGCACCGCTGACTCCTTATGCTTGTGATACTATCCATCCAAAGTTTGCCTAGAAGATATTACTTTTAGTGATAAGGTTGCCCATTGTGCTACCTATTATAGTACTCTAATATCTAAATAAATAAATAAATAATGCCCAACGATCACATACATGGACCCTAACTAGGATTCACTGTATCTAGGGACCCAGGTATTACGAGGACCATGGTCCCACAACACTCAGACACGGAATAAATATTTGCGCTTTTTTTCTATGCACAAATACATGTCCTGACGTGGGAATTGAACCCGCCGCCTCCCGGATATAAGCCAACTTGCTCAACCACCACACAACAGAGGCTGTCAAATCTAGTTTTAATTTATGTTGGTATACGCAATAAAGAGATTTTATCCTATTCTATTCTACTCAAATGGTACCCGCATTCCGATTAATATGTATAAATAAATATATTGCGTTCTAAATATTTTTGAGAAATCACATCAATTCGTTGCGTTTTCACTACAGCATAAATATTAGGGGAAATATTTTTCTTAGTTATTGTTATGATCTAAAGTTATTTAACAAAAGTGTCACGAAGTTAAATATATCTAAAAAGTTATACTCATTTAACTAAGTGAAATTAAAGTTCGCAGCTTCACAGATTTGATATTGTCACGATTCACGAAGCGCACCGTGAAACTTTTATATAAACTTTTGCTCTAGTTTCGTTACGTAAAAGGTTGCCAGCGGAGCTCTTGCTCATTTTTCACAAAAAATAAAAGCTGATGATTTGATGTTGAATCCTTAAACCAGTGGTGGGGATTTTAGTATTCAGGGTTTCAAATCTTTACATAAACTATGTATAATTTAGCCTCTGCGGTGTGGTGGTTGAGCAGGGCGGCTCATAACCCGGAGGCGGCGGGTTCGATTCCCGCGGCAGGACAAGTATTTGTGCATAAAAAAAAGCCAGTTTTTCAAGAGCAACATTTTTATAAATTAGAAGTTTGTCGAAATATGGTATTCTTATCTATTTGGGGGGTGGTAAGGCCTGCACTGAAGCGTATTGTGCATTATATCTATAGTATTGATAAATTAAGTATTGGTGGTTAAAAGTC
Source organism: Ennomos fuscantarius (assembly GCA_905220475.3). Taxonomy (NCBI): domain Eukaryota; kingdom Metazoa; phylum Arthropoda; class Insecta; order Lepidoptera; family Geometridae; genus Ennomos; species Ennomos fuscantarius. Next base: position 9,847,980 of record HG992028.1, on the reverse strand, counting down.
TGATTACATGATAGCTTACATTATAGTACTTGCAACCCATTCCCGTTGGAAAATAAATACGCCATTTCCACTTGCTTACTCTAATGAGCTAAATCGGTGGCTTTAGTCCTCCGGCGGATCTTAATATAAAAATAAGTCGGGTTTTCCTTCCTTACGCTATAACTCCAGAACGCACGAACCGATTTCCACGGTTTTGCATTCGTTGGAAAGGTCTCGGGCTCCGTGAGGTTTATAGCAAAGAAAATTCAGGAAAAATTCAGGACAAACCAACATTTTAAGTAGATGGCGACGGTGCGTGATACATTGTTTTTCGTATATTATAAAATGTTTCATAAATAAACATCCACCTGAGCGAAGCCGGGACGGGCCGCTAGTAATCTTATAGAATCTTGTCTTATAAAAGGATATCATCCTACATAGGGCACACTGTATGTTTCTGGAACTGGCCACTTATTTTAACAATAAGTCGCCAAAATTTTAGTAATATGATTTCTATGATTTTACGTATAATTTGAACCGAGTTTTGCTCGGTTTCAAACTGCTTTTAGCAATAAAGCACCATGCCAGTCGTGTGAATCTCAGTGACATATTTCGTAATGGTCATCCACCGCTGTGAACAACAAAACCTCGATACTGATGTACGCCATATGATCGAAACAGGCAGACATGTAACCGACCATGAGATTCGGGCACGTTTACGTATAGGCATGAGTAGAATAAAATCAATCCTACTCAACCTCAAAATTGGGTGTGAAAAAGCTGTGCTCTCGGTAGACAGTTTTTTTTATGTTTTTATTTTATTTTATTTATTTATATATTTTAAAGGAAGCAAAAAAGCATACGGCCCACCTGATGGGAAGCGGTCACCGTAGCCTTTGGACATCTGTAATACCGGAGGAGGCGTCACCAATGCATTGCTTACCCTGTGATTGTGAGTTTGACTGAGTCTCACAAATGGACCGTGTTACTTGATGCAATGCCATGCTTACCAGACACCTTGACTTGTCTCTTCCGGTGGACGTAGTCATTTTTTGCTTGTAGTCTTCTCAATTCTCTTATCCCGGCCACGGCCGAACCGAGGCTTGCATTCCAGGGGTGCCCTTAAGCTAGTTGCCTCCTACTTTTGACGACTGGGTGCTTTAACCTGCCTTTCTACCTGGTGACGCTCTAAAGGTCGGTATAGAACAACAGAAAACAAATTAGCCTGTTCAAAAAAAGCACCTTGGTTTTTTTAAGTTCCCAAAAATTAAGAACTACGGACAACGTTATTTTTTTTATTTGATATTCATAAGAGGATGTCGAGGAGTATGAAAAACCTGTTTCCAAAGTCATCACGGAGGAGTAGTATAAATGTATTAAAAATTAGTTTCTTCTTATGGACAAGTGTATTAACACTAACGGAGAATATTTAGTGAAACAAAAAAATCATTCAAGACATTTTTTTAAACATTTCCGGTATCTATTAGTACGTCACACGTATGGTTCGATGGTACCTTAAAAATTTCGTACGCGCACACACACCATGGTTATGACAGCTTTGCTATAGAGTAATAGTTATAGGCACGCTCGTAAGCTAGTACCTATAAATATGTATGTAGAAACATAAAATATGTACATATTGACTTTGGCAGCGCTCTCTATTCGGTGGAGTCCTGAAACGACACTAATAATCATGTTTTCTATATGCCTACACATTTTCGGCTTAAGTGAAGACACAAGCTGACCCGTATAAACAAGTATTTATTATTTCCTATTTTATTGAATTATATTACACAGCCCTCACTGTGATAGGACGATTTAAGGTGTACATGTTAAGAAGTAAAACATGTAACCGATTAATACATGAAAATATACAAATAAATAAATAAAAATAAAAATGTACTTTATTGCCTTTTTTTAACATAAACTAACATCACAAAGATCACAATTATTATTTTGGGAGCAAAAGGGATGACTTCAGCATTGTGCATGAAAGAACCCCTAGCTTGGACTGAAACAGCTTTTTATGAAATATGAAAATATGTATGAAAAATTATTATGCATGAAAGTAAAAATAAAAACAATTAAATTAACTTAAACTTATGTGTGTGTGGATGTGCGTGCGTGTGTATGTATGCATGCGACCGACCATGTGAATGTGACGGTGTGCTATTGTGCCCATGTATAGATTGTGTATGAGTGAAGTAGAGTGTGCGTGTTAGTATGTACGAAAGTAGTGTTACTTCTGCGGCTTAAAAGTTGCCTCATAATATTTTCATTTTTACAACAAATGTATTTATTTTTAAAGTGCAACCGATAAGGACTCGTATGGGTTTGCAAAATTGACTGAATTGTACTAACTCTTTGATTCATAGGCCAGGAGGTAAAAACTTTATGAGATTAATCTATACATATAATGTTGTTTTTATAGGAGCTTAGAGCTCCTACCGTATAAGTACCGGTATAGCTAAGCATTTATTTAATAATTTTTGTCTCGCATTTTCACTGCTTGTAAGGAATTTACGGAACATTTCTGCACAAAATTTACAGAACGTTTTTTAAATAGTTACGAATAATATGAAGAGCTAGTCATGCGCTGCTAATTAAGTCAATTAATTAATAAAAGTATTTGACCCAGATTATGTGTATCAACTTAATTACCTATAGGATTAAAAGGTCATATTATACTTAGAAATTTGCGGTCAGTCATTGCGTTCATTTTTCACACCTTACGCCCTGCTATCCTCATGGAAAAGTTGTCAGGTGGTTTTATCTTCTCTTGTACTGTCACCAACTGATGTTAAGTTTTAAGTTTTAAAATCATGCATTATAATAAGTAATATTTTTTCCAAATTTAGGTATACTTAAATAAATATCCATAATCTTAGCATTAATCATAAAAAATAAAAGTGAAAATATGAGTTTTCAACAATTTACGTATGCTTTGAAAACTATCCATAACAATCTCTATATAAAGCATATTGCGCTTATACATCACAATTGAATTTTTGAAAATCTACATAGTACCTGGAAGCAGTCGCTCGCTGAAAAGAAACGAGAGGTTATCTCGTATCATATTTGAACAATGTGTGTTTGTCAGAATGTCAATAATTCGTCTACCATAAAAGGTTAATTAGCACAATAAACAGAGGTTTCACGTAAGAAAGACATCACATTAAATAGATTTCGATTCAGTCGGCTCGCAAAAAATGCCGATCTTTTAACAGAAAATATTTTCTGCTTTTGTAGCTTTAAGAGCTCCATTCAATCGGATTATAAGAAACAGGTGTATTTAATAACCCTGACCAAAAATTTTCAAATACTCTCAGTGGTTGAGAACAAATCCGAGAGACATTTTAAAAATCTTTCATAACTTTTGAATTGAGTTGGTAGATGTTTTGAATCAGTAATATAACGAGAACAACATTGCACAAACCTTTTAATATAATTTTATATTACATATTATATATATGCATATAATATTGCATTATAGCCCTCAAGCAACCACACAGACATTAACAAATTGCTTAGGAAGAGAAATTACATAAGCAAACATGATGCAGATTTGTCAGCTTATAAGTGCTAAGCCATTAAGTGTAGATATGTTTAATATGTATATTTTTTTAAATATAGTAGTAAGTATCACGTAAAGATTTTAATTATTAAGACCAAAAACCCATTACAATTTTACTCAACTGTTTCCAAAACGATAACTAATTTTATAACTCGCGACTGTATTAAGAAGGGTATAGAATACTGGATATTACTTATACAACATTTGTATAAAAAATCATTTTGTTTCTCGAAAAGGTTTTAAGAAGTAATCGTGATAACTGTCTAATTTTAGCACATACATATATATGAATAAAAACCTTTGAACTGGCTGATTGACTGACCAGATACAGAATACAGCCCAAAACGACGCGGAGACTTGATACTTAGAGGGTGTCTTTCTTTTATAGCGAAGGGCGTCATAGGAAAGGATTTCTTAGGTCATATTGGGGGTTAAAAGATGTACGAAGAAACGCCAGTGAAATCACGAGCTGCCTTTAGTTTTCTATATCGCGTCATACTTATATAGGTACTTACACGTTTTCAGATCTCACTTTACTTCAGAGTTAAGAATCGACTTTCACGATTTTGTTCCAGCCTATTCTTGAGAGCCAATTGAACCTGATATCTTTGTATTGTATTTCCACTTACACCTAAAAGACGGAAAACGCTCTATTATCTCAACATCTCTTATATAACAACTATACAAATAACAATATACAGCAAGTAAAGTAAGGCTATACTAATTGCTGTAAAATGCTATGCTCCGCTACTCAAATTTATTTCTTGTGTATTATTTCTTTAAGCCAGATATTTGGTCAGGTCACAGTTGCCAATCACTGCAAATTTGGTATACAATAACACGGAGACGAGTTACGTATTTTTAATTGTGTGTCTATTTTAGTTTAAATCCGTAATCATAAACGTCACGTTAGTCAGTTCGCATGTTAAATCACTCATGACGCTTTCAATGGCTTGTTATGAATGGATTAAGCTGACCATTGAAGAGCTGCTGGGATGATGCGGCTAAGACGTAAGTCTGCGCACGAGTGGTACTGAGTAAGTGTAGCTATTTTATTCACTATACTTAATCTATGGCCCAGTTGTTTTAAAGTAAAACTTCTTTACGCACGCTTGACAAAAATGGTGAATGCGAGGCAAACGGAAATTGAAATTGGTTCACGTAGTTCCGGTAAAATGATAATTTAAAAATGTCAAGATGGGGATAGTAACATTAAACAAAGCAAATACAAAGTTATACCGGCGGATAGGTGGAGGTAAACCAAAGAAGTTTTACTCCAGTTGTGTGGTCTAAACAAAAAACACACTCGTTTTTTTACTATCTGTTTAATATAAGCTTAATTAAAGCGTGATTTCCATCGTCACATCATAATTGAAACATATATTAAATACATTATATTTAATATTTATACTATTTTATATTCAATATAATAATATTATTTGTAAATTATTATATTTAAACATTTATTTTAACATACATTTTAAAATCATTTTTTATACAGAGATTGACCGCATTTCCCCAATTTCTCACACTCTCACTAAAGTTACAATAACTGGCTACGCAACAAGTGAAATTTCATACCTAATTTAAAAAAAGAACCATTGTATCTGTGAACATAAACTGCGTATTGAAACTGTCAATTTCATACAAATTTCAATTTCAATAGAATCAAGTTCCTTGATCGCCTCGCTGGTGATTACGCTGCCAGCCTCGAACTTACGTTGTAGCACCTTTGTTGGGTGTTAGAAAACATGGTTTTTACATTAAGCTCTCATTTTTCAGGTCAAGATTTCCTGAACGGAAGCGGGCAAACCGCACATAGTTGGTGCGTTCAATTGTTGAGTTCGCTCCGTATACTCATATTCCATGATTACTCGAGTTTTTAACGCATCCAAGATGACGATAAAAATTCATATGCAAAGAAAACATAACGCTAATAAAAAAAAATGTAATAAAAAATTCATTCTTTGAAATAAAATTAATTTGAAATTAGAATTCTTAGCCAAACAAAAAATGTTTCATCATAGAATCTTATTAGTCTGAAGAAAATGGATGCATATTATTTTTATTAGATGGCGATGGAAAGAATAATAATAATGACAGCCACTGTGGTGTGGGGGTTGAGCAGGTCGGCTAATAGCTTGGAGGTGGCGGGATCGATTTCCGCGACAGGACAAGTACATAGAAAAAATCACAAAAACTTGTTCTGGGTCTGGGTGCCGAGGGACCATAGTCCTCATAGTTCCTAGGTCCCTAGACACAGGGAATCCTAGTTAGGATCCAGGATCTATGTATGTGATCGTTGAGCGTTATTATTATTATTGACAAGGCCCGTACCGTGAGCTCCTAACGGGAGCCTGAATTGGACCGCGTTGACCTTTGTCTCACATTTCCTCCTGCTGAGAGAGCTAGACGAAAGTCAAAGCGATTCAGTTCAGGCTCGCGCTAAGAGCTCACGGTACGAGCCATGGTCGGATTTATATGATGTGTTTGTAAAATTAGAACATTATTGCTTGCTACATGTTATAACAACGCCCAACTGTAATTTCAAGCACATGCCTATAGTTGTTACGTTAGCTTAATTACTTGTGACCTGTTCAATGGTCTGTGAAGAAGTGGAGTGAGCGTTTATTATGTTTGACGTCTTTTGTCTTGTTATAAAAACTGCTCTAGTATTCACTACAGTGGAATCATTTTCTCATAATTACAATGATTGTACTTACACAAACTGTGTACTAAACTGAGTACTGAGTATTTAATTAAAAGCGGTTTACCTATTCAAGAACCAACTGCATATACTCTGGCTTTACGATATTAATAATAATAATATAAAATACCGTATATTATGATGAATTGAATGATTTTTTTTATTCTTGAACTCTAGTATTATAAAGTGACTTTTGCATTGTTCAAGGAAAAGAGTTGCTCGAAATATCTCAGGAAAAATCTAGTACAGTTGATATGTTATTATTGTCTTTAAAACAACATTGATAAAAAATGCCCGTAGCTCCCAAACTATAAAAAATACGCCTTCTTGTTGTCTTTAATTATTCAAGTAATTACTAAAGCTTAAATAATAAAATGAGTCAAAACTTCTCGCTCTGTTATTTGTGTACTTAGTTTAAATAATAAGTTTAAGTTTAAATATTATAATAAAAATCTTTCTGGCCAATTATGGATACCAAATTGAATGTGATCGCAGTAAAACGCGTTCAGTATAACAATGTATAGCATACCAAAGCGATCGCACTTTGAAATGCGTTTTTGAAAGTGTTTTGGTAAATAGATGAAAATTAAATTTGGCCTCCGAATTTAATTTCCGTCGCTCGCCAATATTTTGACACAGTAATGAGAATTTAAGCGTCTTCCCTAACATAACTCCCGCACCAAGGCCCGAAGTAAATCAAGTCAAACGTTCATAAGAATATAATTGGACGAGCTTTTTGCCACGTCTATATAATACGCGTCGATGGATACATGATGTTTCCCAATTCCCACCCCAGGGTTGATTTTGGGAGGCGAGACCGAGATACGTGTTTGCTCTCTGAACGCCATACGACGGATTTCATATCTCTGAGTCTAGCAAAATTCTTTATATACCAGCGTATATTCCGCCCTCCTACCGCGTAAATGTATTTGTATATGCATGGCATCATACTTGACATCGTTGCCTCTACCACCCTAAAACTTTACGGCTGTATTTCCAATTATGTTTAGCTGGAAATAAAATAGCGAGTTTATTTCTAAACTGTTGCCATATCAAATCAATTCACGTAAATCCGTTTTCCCCAGTTTTTTTTCGGAATCTAGCTCGTTCCAGTGCCATAGTTGAAACAAGTCAATCAGTTACTCGATCAAGCCTTTATATAGTGCCTCGGTTCGGTGAGTTTTCAATTTTGCCGAACGCTGCACTGACTAAATTTTACTGGATATTTTTATTAACTGCACGCTGCTTCCGGTTTATCATGTAAGCGCTAGCTGAATTAAATAAATAAAAATAAAATAAACAAATAACGCCCAATGGTCACATACATAAATCTTGGACCTATAGGATTTCTTGTATCTAGGGACCCAGAAATTACGAGGACCATGGTCCCACAACACCCAGAAACAGAATAACAATTTTTGCCCTTTTTTCTGTGCACAAATACACACATGCACTTGCATTAGCTTTACCAGTTTAGATGGTCTCGACGTGGTTGGATGTTATTGTAAATGTAACTGCCAAAATGACTGACCCGATAGCTCATTTGGTAGTAACCCTGCCTTCTGAACTGTACCTTATGGGTTCGATTCCCACCCAGGACAAACATTTGTGTGATGAACATTGATTTTTCGTCGTTTGTTCTGTGTCGGGGTATTATATTGTGTTATATTATTTACAAACAAAAAGTATATACGTATTCTATCAGTTATCTAGTTCCCATATTACAAACTTTGCTTGATTTGTTGCTAGGTGGCGCTGTGTAAAATGTCCACCAATATTTAAAAAGAGGTACATACATAAAATGGTGGATCACATACGAGTATTTATATCAGTTTAAACCTTCGATTGATATGGTTCAAACAGCATAGATAACAGTTACTTCACTTCGAGACATATAAAAAAAACTTACGTACTTGAATAATCATGATAACACCTAAAATTCATCAATAACCTTTATGTGTGTTCGTACATACATTAAGGTTATATTATGAAATTCTATTATATATTCCTTTCAAATAATTTGTCCTTCTGTAGTAGATCAAAGGTTCAAAAGCGTTAAATCAAACTTGGGATGGCAAATAACATTTATTACATTTCTTACCCGAGTTCAATAGAGCCTTATGTAGCGTAATAAAACTAAACATTGATAAAATAAAGCGTGAAGTAATCCAATAGATGTCCAATAAATGTCCAGCGGCGAACGATTTCCCCTATTTATCTCTCTATATGAAGAACCGAAGGGTTCAGTTACCTAGAGAAGATTAAAGCGGTTTGTGTTTTATGAACTTACTAAACACACAATAAAAGTGTGAAAATAGGCAAAATAAGTGAATGCGCGAATTCAAAGATAAAACCCCACCAAAACCATGGTGGATTTATGGATTTTGAATTTATAATAATAATAATAACCCCAACGAACAAAACACCCAACGATTACATACACAGATCCTGGACCCTAACTAGGACTCCCTGTGTCTAGGGACCAACTACGAGGACGATGGTTCCACTACACCCAGACTCAGAACAAGTATTTGCACTTTTTTCTGTGCACAAAAACCTGTCCTGCCGCGGAAATCGAACCCGCCATCTGATTCATGAGCTGACCTGCTCAACACCACGCCACAGAGGCTGTGAATGATACTAATACGAGAAAACCCTAACTATATGTATATAAGGTTATACTATTTACTTATAAGTGTTTCCAGACTCAGTTTCAAGAATGCGAATAGTACGAGAGAATGCATAATCCAACGTTGAGTTCCAAGTAATATAATACACGCGTATAGGGCAGGATCTTGGAACAGTGACGTTTAATTTAAATTCTCTTTTGGCACATATTAGATGAAATACTGGACTATGTGTTCACTAATAGAATAAAGGAGATTCTATCAGTGACTAGACTAACAATCTTTGTACAACAAATTTAATGAAACTATTTCAGCTATGATGAGAGGATATCATGTGATTTAATTTTAAACAATAATCCCCTCCAATAATAGCTCAACAATTTTATAGCAACAATTTTTAGAGTATCTAAGAATAAGAGGATGATTTATTATGGGTCTAATTGGTTCACATGTAAAAAATTCTTTATTATTTATTTAAAATATACAGGTTTCAGAATGACCATATTTTAACATATGAAATAGTTATAATGTTGAAATATCAAAAACATGAGCGTTAAAATATATAATCGTGAAAAAAAATTGATGACTTAAAAATAACCTGCTAATTACGCTAAGCAGGCGATGCTGCTATATGAATCATATAATTTTATATTTATATAATTTTAATCATACAATTTTAAACATAATAATAATTACACGTAACTTACGAGGAGCTGGGACTTTTCTGCAAAGTTCGTCTAGGTGGGTACCACTGCTTTGCCAGTTATTCTGCCGTCCAGCAGTAGTGTGCAAGCACTACTGTGTTCCAGTTCGAAGGGCACTAGCTGGTGAAATTACTGGGCAAATGAGATAATATGATCTAATCTCACGGTCGAGTTATCCTATTACTAGACTGTGCTGATGTGTCAGGATGATGTGCGCAGTGCAGTGTCATACGAAACTTTATATTTTGGAGTTCCGAGTGACACTGGATCTGTGCCGTGTCACTTAACACCAGGCGAACGAGTAGCACATCACACCATTTATTAACATGAAAAAAATACACGCAACACTGTTGGGTTGCCAATGCAAATTATTATTTTTTTTTTTTACCTCAAACTTGTCTAGGATTTGACCACGCTCTCACTTGATGGGAAGTGACGATGCGATCGAAGGTGTAGCATGCTAGCCAAGTAAAAGTAAAATTACGAGTGGAAGTACAAAATCAATTATTCTCTATATGTTTGTATTATCCATTATTTAAAAATATACACCGACGCGATTATGAATATATCGGCAGGAACGGGTTTCTGCGTAGGTTGCAACCTATATAACAATAGGCCTTCAGCATGTCCACACCGCGCCGTGTCTGGAACAAGAATGATCCGTAGCACACCAATCGATCACTTTATATAGCCAGACAGGTAGGGGCGCCATGACAGTTGCCGGTGCTGCCACTGTAATACATTTAATGCCACCACAGGGTAAATTACGGTGCTCGATCGCTGTGCATAGAGTTTATAACTGGACGTAGCCGCCGTCACGGCCATACTAACGTGCGTACGTCCTCGTACGCTTAGCTTCACTTTGTACCCGGTGAGGGACATTAGTGTTATTGCTCGTTCATCCTGACAATTAAATTGAGTTAAACTTGGAGTCAAAGTCAAAAGATCAGGTTTCAATTTGATTAGACAAAAGCATTTTAACCTGCCAGTCATCGTCAGGGTTAACCCTGGTCTCCTCTCCACAAAGGCCATTTACAAAGAGTTGTAATTGAAGGGTTAACCCTTCAGGACCATCAGTATCCATTCATTTACAAAAAGTGGACTGGATGGTGCTAGACCGGATAGATATCCCTTTAGCAACCAAAAATCAACAAACTAATACCTTATCCCTTCATTTATAAAAATGGACCGGATAGATATCCCTTTAGCAACCAAAAATCATCATTTACCTTATCCCTTCATTTATAAAAAATGGACCGGATAGTGCTAGACCGGATAGATATCCCTTTAGCAACCAAAAATCATCTTTCCAACTAATACCAATTAGTGCTAGACCGGATAGATTATCCCTTTAGCATTCAGACACATTTTTTGTCATCATTCTTACATTCTTTCTTTTTTCCTTTTTATTCTCTTTTTTCAGTTTTTTTTTCTCTTTTTTTTTTACTTTTTTTTAAACTTTTTTCTTACCCTTTTTTTTTTCTCATTTTTTTTCTCTCACGAATCATTACTTTTTCTACCATAACTTTTATTCTCTTTTTTTTTCACTGGTCCGGGTTAACCCTGCAACTAAATTTGATATTAGTGTTACCCGCCGTCACGTTACCATATTTTCGGCGTTACTTGAAGAGTGATGTGTAAATGGGCAATCCCACTTCTGATATCGGCAGGAACGGGTTTCTGCGTAGGTTGCAACCTATATAACAATAGGCCTTCAGCATGTCCACACCGCGCCGTGTCTGGAACAAGAATGATCCGTAGCACACCAATCGATCCCTTTATATAGCCAGACAGGTAGGGGCGCCATGACAGTTGCCGGTGCTGCCACTGTAATACATTTAATGCCACCACAGGGTAAATTACGGTGCTCGATTGCTGTGCATAGAGTTTATAACTGGACGTAGCCGCCGTCAAATACAATCAGTGTGATGATTACCTACCCTACCTATACCATTCTAATTCTGTCGGCTGACGAATCACCGTGAAACAAAAACAATCTATTTCTGAATTAATAACATGTGCACAATATGTATGTGTCTATTTGTAAACGTTTTGCTGTAGTTAAAAATAAGTTAAGTATAATATACATTGTAATAATAATATACATACATATTGTATTCATTATAATTATATAAGTAGGTATATTATATTATTTTTATATAATTATGCGTATCATATGTAATATTTTTATCATAATAGGTCTTTACCTATGAAATTGCCGTATTGCAGTACAGACTTCTTCAAACAAAAAAAAGTTTTGATAGGCTATGAATTCTAAATTCAAATTAATTTTGTTTTAAAAATATGACATTCTATTTACAATATAAGTCTTTTGTTTATTGATTAGCGTTGTATTTTCATTACATTTCAACATTTTTCCTCATAATGGATACTTTGAAATTTCGTGTAATTATGGAATATGAGTTCCGTCGTGGCATCAACGCGGCACAAACGACACGTAACATCAACGACGTTTACGGAGAGAACTGTACAAACGAACGTACAACCCGTTATTGGTTTGCTCGGTTCCGTTCTGGGAATTTTGACTTGAAAAATGAACCTCGTGGTCGTCCGGAAACTTTGGTCAACAATGATGAATTAAAGGCGATTGTGGAAGCTGATGAATCTCAATCTACAGCTGAGCTGGCAGCAGCTTTTGATGTTAGCATCAAAACAATATTGGTCCATTTGCGACAGATTGGCAAGATAAAAAAGCTTGATAGATGGGTGCCCCACGAACTTAACGATCGCCAGCGCAACTTACGCGTCGAGACTTGCCTTGCGCTGCTTAACAAACACATAAATGAAGGAATTTTTAACCGAATTGTTACGTGCGACGAAAAATTGATTCTTTTTGACAATCGAAAGCGCTCAGCAAGTTGGTTAGATCCTGGTTCGGTACCAAAGCACTGTGCAAAACGAAAAATGACCCCTAGAAAGGTGATGGTCACAGTTTGGTGGTCTAGTGCTGGTTAGCTTTTTACAAAACGGCGAGAGCATTACTGCAGATGTGTACATTGAAGAACTGACCACAATGATGGCGAAACTCGCACGTCTGCAACCAGCTTTGGTCAATCGGTCGTCTCCTCTGCTACTTCACGACAACGCGCGTCCCCATACTGCACAACAGACCGTCTCTAAGCTGCATGAGTTGGGTTTGGAAGCTCTCCCTCATCCGCCATACTCACCAGATCTTGTGCCTACCGACTATTACTTTTTCCAAACTTTTGGACAACTTTTTAGCGGGAAAAAAATTCAATTCCCGAGAGGCAGTACAAAACGCCTTTGAAGAGTTTGTTGTCTCCCGTCCTGCTGATTTTTTCAAGGAGGGCACCCATAAACTGCCACAGCGTTGGCAAAGATGCATTGATTGCAGGGGTGATTACTTTGAATAAAAGAAATAAATAATTTCGAAAAAAAAATACTTTAACTTTTTTCAAACAAAACGGCAATTTCATAGGTAAAGACCTAATATATACGTATTTTATTCTAATACGAATTTTACTGCACTGCTACCATTTCTTTTCTTGCATATCCAGGTGGTAGATGACTGACTGGTAGATGATACTTCATAGTATTAAGTCCTCCTTGTACATTATTTTGTACTAAAATGAATAAATAAATAATACTGTCTCAATAAATGAGACTATCACTAGATTTTAAACGTAAACGAAACGAAAAAGTTTTAAAACCATACTTAACACTTATCTGGCACTGGTTTGAGTTACTTATCGAATATATGAAAACAAACAAAAACAAAAAAGCTTTCGGGCTTAGGATAGGCTATTTGAAAAATATGTTACAAAAGCAAGAACAAATATCAAGATTTTATGAGCAAAAATTTTCCACGGTGAATATACCCGTCTGTACTGAAGATTGAGAGCTTCTAAGTTCGCACTTATCTCCCTAGCCCCCGGATTCTCGTGCGTTTGTTAAACTCGTGTCAATTGAACATGCCAAGTTCTGTACGCTCATTGGTTGAGACAGCCGATGATCCACAGGCAACCAATTAGCGTACAGTATTTGGTCTGCCAAGTTGACATGAATTTAACAAATATACTTACTAGAACCTGGGGGAAAGTGTTGCTTAGCTAAGTTGAATTTTAATAGACTTTAGTACATACGGGCATTAGTTTATCGGTCAGGGCTAGTAATACTTTCCCATATGAAAAGGCATATACAAATACATATATTATGTAATTTGTCCATCACAATCAGATATTATGTGGGCGTACGGTGGGTAATCATTTTAAATTCATTTTAAATTAAGCCGTGTTGAAATGTAATGTTACTTAAACACGTATTTATATTTATGTTACTATACCTACATTACTTAAAGTGACGATGAATGTATGTATTGAATGTATTGTATTGAATTTTTTAAGTCTAACTATGTTCTCATAGAAGTGACTTTTTTGTCTTATTTGAGAATAAATTTCTTTAAACCAAATCATGCAATGAGAGTAGGACAAAGTTCACCACACTGATATTATTTCACAATGATTAGGCATTTGGTAAGTAAGCGGCAATGTGGATTGAACGCCTGGTAGGTGCGCTTTCGTTTCGTTTAAAAACCATCTTGACTGGATGCGACATATAATATTACATTCTGCATTATTCTAATTTCGAAACAAATAACTTTCATAACGTTGTTTAACAAAAAACCAGGTACAAACTAGGTGGTAGGACTTTTCTGCAAAGTTCATCTAGGTAGGTCCACCGCTTTGCCAGTTATTCTGCCGCCAAGAGTAGTGTGCAAGCACTACTGTGTTCCGGTTTGAAGGGCAATGTAGCTAGTGAAATTACTGGGCAAATGAGACTTTATGATCTGATCTCACAGTCGAGTAATCTGATTACCAGAGTGTGCTGATGTCTCAGGATGATGTGCGCAGTGCAGCAGTCATGTTGGAGTTCCGAGTGACACTGTTCTGTTATGAGCGGCCGTGTCGCTTAACATCAGGCGAACGACTAGCTCGTCACATCGTTCAATAACATTTAAAAAAACCATGCCTTTATTCAGAGACATAATATTCCTGCAATTCTTTTAAAAGCTATAACCACAACAAGTCTTGGCTTAGTCACGAGTTTGCGACGTGCGTTTCAATAACGAAAGACTCAACAAAAAGAATAAAAGGCTGCAAAGACCAATTTGGTGAGAATATTTTTTTTATGAAACCACTTAGCATTCTTTTGTTTACGACGAATAAAAGCTCTTTTCTTTTTATAATGTTACCAGACGAGTGGACGTCTTACGGCATATTTTATTCGTATTAAAAACACTTTTAGCACACGCAAACAAATCCTCACACAAACGCTTTTTTGTATTTGTGCATGGATAATACGCAAAAATAATAATAATATGTGCGGACATCTCACACAACGCCATCTAGCCCCAAACTAAGCAAAGCTCGTATTATGGGTACCACATAACTGATACAATACTTAGGGTGGAGTTCACCAGATTTTTAAACGGCCGGTTATCAGTTTAACGGTCGGTTAAACGGTTTTTGGTGTTCACCACAACATAACAGACGGTTAAATACCATAAACGCCCGATTATTTTAACCGACCTCGACAACGTCGTTTAAATCTCGGTTACGCCATATGATGCATTTTTCTGAGCTGTCTTTGCGATCAGAGCAACATAGTTGGTTACGTTATTATATTCCTGGGGTTATGAGCGAAAAAATATATAATAAAAAAATAAAATAAATAGTAAATACATATTTATGAACACTTCACACAGCGCCATCTATCCAAAAACTAAGGAAGCTTATACTATGGGAACCAGAAAACTGATAAAATACTTAGATACTTTTTGTTTGTAATTACGTACATAGAATACAATATAATACACCCAGACACAGAAAAAACATTGATGTTCATCCTACAAATGTTTGTCCTGGGTGGGAACGACCCTTTATGTACGAATTTTTATTATTTTATTTAATTGTGTATTATATACGTATAATGTCAGCCTGAGAACTATTGTACCTGCATAGGTAAATAAGTATGTATTTATACCTAGATGATGTTATTATTATTTTCCAGAAATAATTCTCTAGCAGTTTACCTACCCAAATTGGAAACAGTAGTGCAATAGTGCTATGCGTACGTTCTTATGAACTTTTAAAATTGAAAGTATTATATTTTATACTGCTAAATACAAACAATCCGTCATGGTATCGACTACGTACCGATAAATGACTTTTCAAATAAGTTGCCTTATAACGTTCGTTCATTCACTCTGAATGCCACACTGACCGGGCGATTTAGTGATCATGGTCCGAATGCGCGTGGTGAACAGCAAATATTTAATCAATCGGTTAAACGACGTTTGGGAATTCATCGGCCGATTACGTAAACGTTCGGTTACCATAGATTTGGTGAACTCCACCCTTAAATAGTTTTTGTTTGTAAATATATACGTATAATACAATATAACACCCAGACACAGAACAAACACCTATGTTCATCACACAAATGTTTGTCCTGGGTGGGAATCGAACCCACAACCCACAGTTCAGAAGGCAGAGTTACTACCAACTGAGCTATCGGGCCAGTCGTTTTCTAAAAGTTTTCTAATTGGGTGTTGTGGGACCATGGTCCTCTTAGTTCTTGGGTCCCTAGATACAGGTAATCTTATTTAGGATCCAGGATCTATGTCATAACATCGACAGGCGAAGAACGCAGAAGAATTTTAATGTACCGAGGAGAATGCTGTTGCCCATTTTCTGAATATTCCTTTAGCTGTTCTTACGGCACTGACGAGAAGAAATGAAGTGGTTCTTAGTCTGTACTGCAGGAAATAATTAGAAGACACCGAATATGTAACAAGGCGCATTTATTTCATAACTGATTAAATACACCGAGGGTAGACATATTTTATATTATAAACTGAGATACCTACATAACAGTTCTATTCCCACATCTCCGGGACCACACTGCCTACACATACACGGCACGATATGTGATCACGTTGGTCGTCATTTATTTATTTCATTAATGCAGATTAATTATATACGAATAGGTACGTATTTTTATTTTACCCAGTCCTTCATTAGAAAATGAGGTTAGGCTTTTTTTTTGGTTAACCGTGAATTATACAAGAATAATCAGACACTATTTTATCTAGGTACGTAAAAGACACCTTTTGATGTACTAGAAGTAATTTACTTCAACATAATAATAGGTCTTTACCTATGAAATTGCCGTATTGCAGTACAGACTTTTTCAAACAAAAAAAAGTTTTGATTGGCTATGAATTCTAAATTCAAATTAATTTTGTTTTAAAAATATGACATTCTATTTACAATATAAGTCTTTTGTTTATTGATAAGCGTTGTATTTTCATTACATTTCAACATTTTTCCTCATAATGGATACTTTGAAATTTCGTGTAATTATGGAATATGAGTTCCGTCGTGGCACCAACGCGGCACAAACGACACGTAACATCAACGACGTTTACGGAGAGAACTGTACAAACGAACGTACAACCCGTTATTGGATTGCTCGGTTCCGTTCTGGGAATTTTGACTTGAAAAATGAACCTCGTGGTCGTCCGGAATCTTTGGTCAACAATGATGAATTAAAGGCGATTGTGGAAGCTTATGAATCTCAATCTACAGCCGAGCTGGCAGCAGCTTTTGATGTTAGCATCAAAACAATATTGGTCCATTTGCGACAGATTGGCAAGATAAAAAAGCTTGATAGATGTGTGCCCCACGAACTTAACGATCGCCAGCGCAACGTACGCGTCGAGACTTGCCTTGCGCTGCTTAACAGGCACAGAAATGAAGGAATTTTGAACCGAATTGTTACGTGCGACGAAAAATGGATTCTTTTTGACAATCGAAAGCGCTCAGCAAGTTGGTTAGATCCTGGTTCGGTACCAAAGCAATGTGCAAAACGAAAAATGACCCCTAGAAAGGTGATGGTCACAGTTTGGTGGTCTAGTGCTGGTGTGATTCATCATAGCTTTTTACAAAACAGCGAGAGCATTACTGCAGATGTGTACATTGAAGAACTGACCACAATGATGGCGAAACTCGCACGTCTGCAACCAGCTTTGGTCAATCGGTCGTCTCCACTGCTACTTCACGACAACGCGCGACCCCATACTGCACAACAGACCGTCTCTAAGCTGCATGAGTTGGGTTTGGAAGCTCTCCCTCATCCGCCATACTCACCAGATCTTGCGCCTACCGACTATTACTTTTTCCAAAATTTGGACAACTTTTTAGCAGGAAAAAAATTCAATTCCCGAGAGGCAGTACAAAACGCCTTTGAAGAGTTTGTTGTCTCCCGTCCTGCTGATTTTTTCAAGAAGGGCATCCATAAACTGCCACAGCGTTGGCAAAGATGCATTGATTGCAGGGGTGATTACTTTGAATAAAAGAAATAAATAAGTTCGAAAAAAAAAATACTTTAACTTTTTTCAAACAAAACGGCAATTTCATAGGTAAAGACCTAATATAAACCTAATCACACTATCACACTAATATTATAAAGACGAAAGTTTGTATGTGTATATGTTTGTTACTCTTTCACGCTCAAACGGCTGAATGGATTTGGATAAAATTCGGTACCAAGATAGCTTATACACTGGATTAACATATAGGCTACATTTTATCCCGGAAAAATGAAATGTTCCTGTTGGATGAGCAAATAATTAAAATACTTTTTATCCGCGGGTGAAACCGCGGGGTGCAACTAGTTATACATAAATCGAAAATTAAAATAAAATCAAAAACTATGCAATAGCAAAATTTAATCTAAAAGCTGCTACCAGTAGGCAACGTGACCAAAATACTGGTGGCATTGCCCCGTTAAATGGCTATGCTTAGTCTTTGGGCTAAATAGAGACCAACATTTTGGTCACGTGTTGCCTCGATCAGTCGTTCCGAAAGATCTTCGTAAATGTGTGCACTCGTTCCCCACGGTCGCGGCCCCCATGTCTCGACACCGAAAGGCGCTTTATTTTTTTTATTTTTTAATGTTCAGGGATGACGCGACGAGCTAACCGTTCGCCTGATGTTAAGCGACACGGCTGCCCATATCAGTTGCAGTGTCACTCGGAACTCTAAAGTAGAGTTTTGCGTGACACTGCACTGCGCACGTCATCCTGAGACATCAACACAATCTAGTAACAAGATTACTAGACTGTGAGATCAGGTCATAAAGTCTCATTTGCCCAGTAATTTCACTAGCTACAGTGCCCTTCAAACCGGAACACAGTAGTGCTTGCACACTACTGCTTGGCGGCAGAATAACTGGCAAAGCGTTGGTACCTACCTAGACGAACTTTGCAGAAGATTCCTACCACCTAGTAAAAGTAGTAAGTAGCTTATATATAACCACTCTGTATTGTATAATATTTGCGCCTTTTCAGATTCTTTGTTTTGATGGTCTGTATTGGACATCAAAAGTAGGTCTCTTTCATAGTAGTCACACCCCTCGGTACGTAACTAATGGAATTATCACCGACGTTGGACGTAAATATACATTTCCCAGAAAGCATGGCCTTTACGAGCGTAGGTATAATATTGATGCCATTCTTAAATTTTATGTAATTTTTGATGTTCAAGTTACCAAAATATACCATTAAATTGTTTTTTTTTTTCAACATAAACAAATACAATTT
The DNA here is from genome assembly GCA_905220475.3 of Ennomos fuscantarius. Taxonomy (NCBI): domain Eukaryota; kingdom Metazoa; phylum Arthropoda; class Insecta; order Lepidoptera; family Geometridae; genus Ennomos; species Ennomos fuscantarius. The sequence continues at coordinate 9,828,743 of HG992028.1, read as the reverse complement.
TTCAAATGTTTTGCAGACCTAATCTATATATATTAAATTCAATATTCGGACTGACCGACTGATTTATATATCAACGCACAGCTTAAACCACTGGTCCCAGAGACTTGAAATTTGGAGGATGTGTTCTTTGTAAAGTGTAGGTATCTAAGAAATGGTTTTTCGAAATCCCAACCCTAAGAGGGTGAAATAGGTGGTTGAAATATCTATTTAAAAAATCTTCTTCGATTCCTATAAGCCACGCGGGCGAAGCCGCGGGCAGAAGCTAGTTAGAGTATAAAATAATCCAGCAGTATCAATCCAAGGAAAATAAATTATAAATAATTTAACAAAAAGCACTGACCTAGACGTCTCTGGTAAAGCAGCTAGAGAAAAAAACCAATGGATGACGCACGCACGATATGCCTCACACGCTTTTTTTTAACAATTGTTAATCTATTCATATGAAAAACGTCAGGATTCAAATTTACCGCAGTCTCATTAGATACAATTGCGAGACTGGCGGGTAAAATAAAAGCTCAAAACCACTTCATGATGCTAATCCTGGGGGCTTACGTCGATAAATTCAGTTATCGAGTTATCAGGGACAGTTGGATAATAATTAAGCATTATTTATTTTCAATTTTATAGCCATGAATTGCATTAATAACTTAAATTTCATACTTATAATTTATAATAAAAATATGTTATATCATAAAAATACGCAGAATTTTGTAAAACTGACTTATTATTTTCAATATGGTAATTTTTTTGATAATTTTCGTTGGGGTAACCCTAGTATCAGACTTTATACGCTACCTGAAGACTTTTGAGTTTGCTTAACAAATCTTATAACGAAAACACCTGGAGTAGTCACCCATATCCATGTGATAGCCCTAGAAAAAGTCACAATTTTTACCGTCCGGTTATATGATCGGATGGTCAAGTTTTGGTATGAGCTATAACATCTTTTTACGTATACCATTAAAATAAAGAATACATTTCTGCTTATGAAAGATGGAAATATTTTACTTTAATGTTGAGCAATTTCCAGAACTATTCAAGAACGTGGACATTCATTTCACCATGCCTGTTTTGCTTTGAGCGTTTGCCCGAGGTGAAGCTTCGGGCATAAGTGTGTAGTAATAACGAAGCCTTTCACGTCACCATTATAACCTCAGGACCTCTGGAGCAGTACAATAAAGGCAGAATGTTTGGCCTCTTCCCCTTTGAGAATACTTCACAACTGCGTGTATACAGTTTCCGTACTTTTTACTTTCTGAGATCGGCAGAGTATGGCGCTCGTGAATTCAGATTGCGTCCGCTCATTATAACTCCGTTATCGCTATTTGAAAGAAAAAAAGAAAGGTAATACATTTATTCAGGACATCACACAACATTACATTCTTACATACTTTTATATATGTAGTAAAACACCTATTTACTTTAACACAATGATATTTATTCTTTAGATCTTACAAAACATGCTCTTGTTAATTCTCCATTACACAGACAGTGTTTTGTGTTACAGAGCATAGACTATCATTAGATATGTACTTATAAAATAAGGCATAAACAATACACAACACATACAACATGAAAAAAGGAAAATAAAAGACACAAATAAAAGAAATAAGAAATAGAAATAGAAATAAAAAAAAATAATAGATGCGTACAATAAGTAATGTTGCGTGACGTCATGATTTAGGTCTCGACTCAGCATGTAATCAAGGTCATAAGACTTTAATAACTGATTTTCAATAGGAACCTATCATCATAAAATCACGAACATCAGGACAAACACTATATAAATAAATAGGTACCAATAAAACAAAAAAAAATTAGAGAAATAGAAAGAAAAAAAACCATCGATAAAACAATTTTGTTCGGTTTTTTATTCCAACCACGGATAATTATACTATCAGTATTTTCTTTAATCGCTACTAGATATGCGTTAATGTTACTAAACAGAATTGATAAGCAATACAGCATTCTTAGACAACTTATTTTTACATTTACAGTTGGTTCATTATCCCCGAAACAACATTGAAAATAACTCTCTCACGTTTGTTTATTATCAAATACGTTGAAACCATTAACTTGTGAATAAAACATGCCATAACTTTCGATTAACGGTCAATTTTCTAGTTTTATTAGGCGCCAAACTGGTGCCTTAGGACCAGGCATGTGTTCTTTCTCTATGTATTTACAGCGCTTCGTGTTCGTCAGCTGTTTCCCAAGTAAAAGCTAGTAGAGAATTGCACTATACATTTATACATTTGTGTTTTTCTCCGCCAACAGCGTTTTTATTTCAGGAGAACAGTTGGGCGATCATGTAACTCGATTGCAACCTATAGAAACACATATTTCTATGGATTTGACAGTTTGAATACGCAGTTTATGTATATAGTTAGTATGGAAATTTCACCTGTTGCATTGCAATCAAAGTTTCGTAATCACCCACCTGGGGGTGCAATGCAACACCAACGCAACATGAGAAATTTCCACACTAACTATGGACATAAACTGCGTCAAATCCTACAAATTTGTGTTTTTATCTGTTGCAGTCGGGTTACGTGATCGCTCATCAGGAGAGTTTGCATCAAAATATTTGATTTCTAGGATGTATTCATACCCTCGGCGTATAATGTCATGTTCTCAAAATGTCACATTCGCACGATGTCATGATTTTTTTCACTCATAAAAAGTCATACTATCACATGTAATACTTGCAGAATAAATAAATACCGCCGCCAACGATCACACACATAGATCCTGGATTGTAACTGGCATTCCCTGTATATAGGGACCCAGTAACAACGGGAACTATGGTCCCATAACAATATAAAACATGTATTTGAGCTTTTTTTCATGCACAAATACTTGCCTTGCAGCGAGAATCGAAGCCGCCATCTCCGGGTTATGAGCTGACTTGCTCAAACACCACACCACAGAGGTTGAATGTCACATTCGCACAATGTCATACTCGTACATTGCTGTTTTTACAGCCTAGTGTAGCTTGTACTCTTTTTTAGTCTTTCTTGTGATTTGGTATTATTGTAGTTGTTTATTTTAGGATGTAGATATATTATAATAATAATAATTATATAATATGTGTGGACATTTCACACAGCGCCATCTAATCCCAAACTAAGCAAAGCTTGTACTATGGAAACCAGATAACTGATACAATACTTAGACACTTTTTGTTTGTAAATAGATACATAGAATACAATATGACACCCAGACACAGAACAAACACCTATGTTCATCTCACAAATGTTTGTCCTGGGTGGGAAAAACCCACAACCCATAGTTCAGAAGGCAGGGCTACTAACAACTGAGCTAGCGGGCCAGTAAAGTCAAGTATTTATTTCTAAGTTACCTATGGGTAAAAGTTTTAAATTGTTAACACCGCCGTTCAATCTTTTCCTACCGATACTGTCCATCTAAAGGATGTCTAAAAGAGATCGCTGGCAGCAATGCCAATAGTTACCTTCTGCAAACTACGGCATTTTTAATGATGGATCTTGCGATACACTCTCTATCTTAGTCCATAAAGAAAATTTGTACACATCTATATACGAGTATATATATATACATTGATCTCTATTTATCTTGGTCATCGTATTACGCGTGACTAGTTTTTGTGTGTGACTGTGATTAATTTTTTGTTCTGTTTATTATTGTCAGAAGGTTCTTATAAAAGAAAAAAATAATAAAGTTGAGCGGAAAATTAGAAAATTTTCACTGCGCGGGTGAAACCGCGGGGCGCAGCTAGTTAAGAATAAACACAGTAAAGCAATGGTGTCGATTCTGTGTCACATACTCTAAAGCTAAACGAAATTAACATATTTCCGTCTTTTTCATTTCCCCTTTATCAGAAGAGTACCGCGGTACATTAAATTTACTTTAGTTTTAGAGAATGCGACACAGAATCGACACCATTGTAGTATTGTATTTTAATTTAGTTCGATGTAGGCGTGCTAGATTTTATTTAAAAATAATGAATAACAATGCCACTACAGGTGTACTTATATCACACACACATAACATTATGGCCAACAGGTTCAATTCCATTTCATGATTGAGACCCAGGCTTACAAAATGAATGTTTTCTTGAAATTGTTTCCCCTCAAACATCGTCGCTTTTCACAATATTCCTCTCTAAAGCTAGATTTCTCCTGCGACAGGTGGGTGGCTTCATTTCACTATTTGTAATGGATTGTCGAAAAGCCAAACTTGCTCTTTGGCGAACGGTTTTCAATGGCAGTTCTATATAAAGACATTGCGTATACATAAATATGTGTACATTTCATACAGCGCCATCTAGCCGCAAACTAGGCAAAGCTGGGTATTAGATAACTGATACAATACTTAGACTACTTTTTTTGTAAATAAAAGAATATAATATAACAGATACAGAATAAACATCGATGTACATCACACAAATGTTTGTTCTTGGTGGGAATCGAAGCCACGACCTACTGTTCGGAAGACAGAGCCAACCCAGCTATTAGGCAAGTCCATTGATCAATATTTATTGATTGTGATAAAAACGACAAAATCAATTACAATTACCACACAAAATCATACATTAAGAACAAACAAATCAGGGTTATTCAATAATAAGACTCACACTATCAGTATACTTCAGTCTCTTTCCAAATATGAATAATGTAAGATCAACACTCAAGTTGTAACATGGGTTCTTAATACAAACCTAATTATTAAATATACAAAAATTAAACCGACGCAATAGTATAATATCCCAACAAACACTTTCTGAAAAGTTATTCCCTCACAATGTGTTTCTCCAACAAGTAAACAATTCTCTTACGAAACTTGCGAACAAGTGAAATTCGCTGTGAGTGACGCCTTTTGTGCCTACACCCACAATGGGTGGCGTTACTTTTTCAAACAGAAATGAATACCCGCCCTACATAAAGTGTAGTGTAATATGCTAAATGGATCGGTTCGTTTGCGTATCCATCGGGTAGCATCCAAAATCAATCACCTGTGCGGGCCGAGTTGTCGATCAATCATTGCTGACAGGCGTACCGAAACGCCCTGTTGCGCGAACCGATACACAAATTCTCTTCATTTTACACTTTATCGTAGACCACAAATGCTCACTTTCACCTTTTATGTGCGATTTGTATTATTAGCAATAGTTTAGGCTCTTTGCATTTGAAAGAAGACGAGGGTCGGCGCGCGGCGGCAAGACAGGATAGGGTTAGATTAAATGTTTATGGAAAAGAGTATAATGTATTAAGCTTGAGTTAAATCAAATTGAGGTTATGTAGAGAGTTTGCAGACTGTAGTCTATGATGTTAAAGCCGCGTCATAGCACGCTATTTTTGACTTAGTGTTTATACTGCTTATTATATTTAAAATCGCAAATCATATTTTGATGTCAAACTGTGTATGAAAATGTGTTAATTTTGCGGGTTTGTGGATAACGGGGATATCAAATAAATATTTAATCTAGTTGTTCCTTTAGAACAAAAGTCTGGCCAGTTAATTTATAAAAAAAAAGATGGTCTTGTCGCTGAAAATTTGGACTGAAAGTACTTTTTGGAGTCATTAGAACGACGAACTAAAACTATTTTTAATTTTATTTTCTATTTATAATTTTTTCTAAGATTATTTTGACACGGCACGTCACATTAGCGACATCAAAAAAGTGCTTTTCGATGATTTTGGCTTACACAGCGCAGCGCATTAAGTTGTCTTGAGCACACGGGTGGTGAAGGGTAGTGCTAACAAGAGCGGACGTCTACATCTAAGTTGCCTTATGTGTGAACGAGGCAATACCTAAACCGTGCTTTACATAGAGCTATATACATAGAATAAATACATAATAAATTATATAAATCTGATAGAGTCGCAGAGAACAAGTATGTTGGCTCAGCGGTAACGGTGAGTTTCAAATATGTTCAACTCCCGATCGGCTCTGCGGTGATATGTTTTATCAAACTATGTTTGAATCTATCGCTCGTTCTTACAAAGAAGAAGTAAAAATATCTTGAGGAAACAGTTACGTTCACGAATCACAAAATTTGTAGACATGATTGTTATTGTGTTGTATTTACTAACCTGCTTGGTCAGCGTGGTGGATTATGGACTACATTAGCTTAGGAAGCCCGTGTTTCAGCAGTGGGAAGGGCTGATTACATACAATTACAATACTAATACAATTGTATTGTATCAGATTTACATGATATATATTTTCACATGTACATGCTACATCTTCGTTTGCATCGTCAATCTACATAAAAGAGCGTGTTCAAAAGATAGACAAGTTTGGAAAAAAAAAAAGTTCGATTTAAAATTTGTGGGTCTTGCTCCTGGGTGATTGTGTTGAACCAGTATTCATTTATATAGCCATGATAAGCTATAAAGCCAAGCCAAGGTCAGCCAGCCCGCTGATCAATATACCGATGTAAGCAAAGCTAAATTCAATCCAGAAATAAAATGCAAACGTATCATGAAATTTAGGTCAACATAAAACGAGATATATTTTTCAACTCAAACGGGAATTGTTAATCAGGGAAAAGTAAAATCTTTTCCGTGTCTATTAGAAATAAGTTCCAGAGGGATAAGTCAAACGAAGGGGTAAGTGAAACACCCTATCGTAAACTATAAACTATGCAGTTTAGGTCTATGGTACTTGGTCGATAAAATAGGTTTCACTAAAAGGTTTTAATGCTCTAGTACAGAGGTTGCTACGATAATTCTAAAAGGTTTTATTAAAGTTTATCTTTGAATTTTCAAAACACGAGTTGGACTGGTCACATCTTTTCGCTGAGTGCCAAGCAATTTAATAGGGTTTATGAAGGTATTTTCAGGTATGTCATGTAATAAAATTATAGAATTTTGGTTGTAATAGTTATTTGTGGCTAAAACCTACAGGCAAATGAATTTTAAGGTGGTAAAAATCCTAACCTATACAAGTAAATATTGGGGAAAGTAATACAGTGGTGGCTGGGATAAGAGAAACAAATGGTCTACTTCTCCCATGCCAGAGATGACTAGTATGTTTTAGAAATAGTCTCATAATATAACGTTCACTTTTACTAGGTAATCGATTATATTATAAATTATGCAATATTTCATAGTATATTATCGATTAACGTCTGTGTATTGTTAGTTGTTAGAAGGCATTTTGATTCTTGTAAAAATATGTACCTGATTTAACATAACGACGCTGCAGAGAGCGAAAATCTCTCGAGCACACTCTTTTTGCAACAACTCGGTTAGAAGTTGCTTTTTTAAAGTAGGTAGGTACAGTTTTAACATATTGAATATTCCTGCCAAATAGTCGTAATATCAAAATTAGCCAGTAGTTTTATTTACCATTAAGGCCTTATACTCTAACAGCTACTTGACGTCCAATTTTTCTCTGATTTGAAATAATTTATATCTTTATTATCTTTATGAGATTATTTAGTATTTAAATAATATTTTTGGAATTATCACATGTCAAAGTTCATTTGAGAGTAATTTTTAATACAACTTGTATAAAAACACCGCGACTGTATAGTATCTAATGTTTAGTAAATATTTTGAAACACATGGCGAGATTTTTCTTGACCTCTTATTTTTAAACCATTTTTTTATTGAAAGTGAAGTTTTACATGTCAATTGTCCACCTCAATTTATACTTATAGTTAAAGAAATTGTTGTGCGTACTTAGTGGATAAAAAAAAGGACCAGTTCAATACTGAAATCGTCACAAAACTTAAAAATGAAAATAATGTAAAATTGCTTTTTATCAATGACTTACATAGTCATTCAACATTTTTCTACCTACTTAAAACACTATTTTTGTATGAGAAGTCAGGTTAAATTTCACCTCCACAATCAATACGCAGAAAAAGCTTTAAATTCAAGTCTTCAGATTTAATAGAGATCATAAATATGGGTCCGAAAGGCAATCACGCAAGTTTCTTTAAATTTAATCAAAAAAGTCATACTACGAATGTAAAAAAGTTTTCGTAATAAGAAAAATAAGGTCAAGTAAGAAAAATAAGGTACTGACATAGCGAGCTTATTAAACCAAGTAAACCTTTAGTCATACAAAAATAAAGCCCAAGAGTTCATATTATTAGGACCTTATTTAATTCAGGTTCTAAAAACAGATGGTTTTCAGAGAAAACCAATTATACCTTAGGGGATAACCCCTTAACGGACAAGAGTTTGTGTTTCATTATTGATAAAGACGGGTACCTATAAGGCAATACTGGTAGAAAAGCAACTTTTTTCTGCAATCTATACAAATAAAATTCAAAGTCCTGACTGACTGAACGACTGACTTATATATCAATGCACAGCCTAAACCGCTGGTTCTAAAGACTTGAAATTTGGAGGGTGTGTTTTTTGTAAAGTGTAAGTATCCTCTAAGAAATAGTTTTTCGGAATTCCACCTCTAAAAGGGTGAATTGGGTGGTTGAATTATTTTCCTATAGGCCACGCGGCCGAAGCTGTATATGTAAACATAAAAAATGGTATATTACAACACTAAGATGAAGAACTTGGTTAATTCTGAGGTATATAATACTCCATTTTTATTTTTATTTTTATATATTAATTTTTATTTTTATATACTCGATAAATCTGATTTCAATATTTGTGTAGATTGCACTGTTTTTAATCTCATTGAATGCAATTTTAGTTCCTGGACAGCTTCTAAATCTGTATCAAGCACAGGTCCGATCGTGTATGGAGTACTGCTGCCACCTGTGGGACGGGTCTGCCAAGTACCAGCTTGAGGCTCTGGACTCGATTGAACGGCGTGCCAAAAGGCTCATTGACGACGACACTTTGGTTGGTAAAAGGCTCCTGAGCCTTGCACATCGACGTAAGGTGGCAAGTCTGTCGGTCTTTTACAGAATACACCACGGTGAATGCGCTCAAGAACTGCATCATCTCATTCTCCCATCACCATTCCACTACCGGACTACTAGACGCTCGGCTAAGCGCCATCCTTTCGTGGTCGAAATACCACCCATTCGTACCAAGCGATTCGACTCAACTTTCTTAATTAGAACGGCTAAGGAATGGAATGCCCTGCCAGCGTCTGTGTTTCCGGCGAAATATGACCCGGGCGTGTTCAAGAGAAGAGTGAATAGGTATTTACTTGGCTAGCATGCTACATCTTCGATCGCATCGTCACTTCCCATCAGGTGAGAGCGTGGTCAAATGCTAGACAAGTTTGAAGTAAAAACAAAAAAAAAAAAAAAAAAAAAAGTTTTTATTTATAAAAGCAAACTAATTTCGTTTGTTTATTTTTAAATCTATGTGTGGCGTCATTAAAACAACTGAACCGATTTTATTGTAGGTACACAGATAGCATTCTCTACCCTCGACTCCAACAAAGAATACGATTGCCTTCAAAATTTCTGTAAGCCCAGTAATTGTGAATGAACCCACCGAGTGCCCCTATATAGACAACAGCGCTAAGTAAGATTTTTTGAAAATAAATTGCTGGAATTGGACCTGAAGCCAATTTATAAGGGATCTCATCGTCGTGAATACTTGAAATGATTGAGCGAAACTCCCCATCCAGATTGACCCAACGATTAATTTAGTCGGTTTAACCACAATTACGGTTCGGGTACTGTGTCAATTTACCTTCGCTAGCTAATCCTGAGAACGATACAATAAAGATGTAATTAAACGTGACACAGATTAATACAATCGATTGAGCCATATATATAAACTGTAAAATACAATAATCGGTCAATCGATGCGATAATTTGAAGCTAAGTTTGTGAAATCGAACACAGGCAGTTAATTATTCACTGAACGACTATTTAACGATCGACAAGAAAATTGTGTCAATGAATTATGAAGTTTTCCCCTTAATACTTTTCTTCAAGATAAAATGTTGCTTTGTTACCTTTTTCGAATGTCACATCAGAGTAATTCGCTTTTGAAAAAAAAATGTTGATAATGAAACACCATTAAAACTCATCAAATCAATCAGCGATATTTAAATAACTATAAAATTTCATTTTATAGCATGTATAAATATATAATGGATCCATTAGTATCGAAAACATAAATTTCTCTATCAAGTGAATAGAACGAGTAATAATCATACCTACCGAATCTATTAATGTATACCATTTTGTATAATTTTGAATAATTATCTTAATAAAAAATCCAATATATTAAATAAATTATCCAATTGCATGAATTTATTACTTTAGTGTTTGGTTCTAGTAAACATATTGGAAAATTTTTCATTGTTTTTCCTTATAATAACAACTTTTTTCTTTATATTGAATGCGACAACCAACGTTAATTGTTTTATTTATATCGTCAGGCACATGTAAAACAACTCACCGAACATTGGCGAGCGTGTGCCGGCGGCTCTTGAGGTACCGGCCGTGGTACTTCTGCAACTCGCCGATGCTGCCCTGCTCCGCCTGCATCTTGCCCGGCGGTGGCACAGCCAGCGCGGCCTCCTCGACCTGTCCTGCGCTGGAGCCCGAGCCACGCTTACGCGCTTTGTTAGACTTCCTAGCCGCGGCAGATATGCATATCTTCACCGACGACGGACTCCCAAAACTGCGCTTTTTACTCGAGCTCCGCGATGACGTAAACGCTGTATCTGTGCTACTTCTCGTACTTTTATACGATGGTGTTATAGTAGCATCAGTAGCGTCTTCGAGGGGCCAATCCGAATCGTCCTCTTCTTCTATGCCCGGCAGCGGTGATTGTTGACCGAGCGGGCGCGGTGAGTTTATTACAGGCTCAGGGACGACTGAAAACAAGCAATAAAGGCACTGAACAAACGCACTCGGAGTTTAGTCTTATACTAACTATTATGGAACGAAGATTTGCTAAACGACCTGGCATCAAAGATAATTAGATTGGGCTGTTCTCCAAAACCTTGAATTTAGTGTTTCCTGCGTCTCAACACCTAATTTATTCTACGTATTTGTTACAATGTACGTGTTCTCTTAAATATTGCTGGAAAATAATGTTGTCACCGGTATATCAAGAAACAATAAAAATTATAATTGTATGAATAGACACACACATTCAAAAAGATATAATCAATTATCTTTGTTGTGTGTATATATTAAGTTTACAGCTTAGGTTTATCAGCTAAAACCAATAACTTCCACATGCAGCAACAGTTATTCAGCAAATCCGTGACGGAGCTATTAATATCGTAGATACACTTATTACTTATTAAAATTACGTATTCAAGACTCGTTGTTCTGCGTCTCAGGGTACGGTTTTAACGTATAATTTCCACCCCTGGAGAAATTGAGTTCAATCTTCCTCAGAATACGAATTATTTTTTTATTACATTAGTCGATCAAATTTTAATTAAAATATGACTTAAGTGTACGTAGGGAAGAAAAAGTAGTCATCGTCCTTCACAGAATATTGAGTCGAAATTCAATAATAACATTACCTACTCTGTGACAGGCCGGGAGTCGAGCAACTCAGAATTGACGTAATTTTTATTTGGAACTGAAAAATCGCACCGAAGATGAAAATAAGTGATCGTTAATCATGCCGTGAATTGGAGTACAAGCAATTAGGCAAATGGCCTACCTTTTAATAAGTACATTATACTTTCATCAAAATGTATTTGCTTGACCAACGAACCATACCAATCCTTTGTCGAAACATGGGACAATGTCAACTATATTCTCTATAAAACTATTGCATATAAAAGAGAAAAGACGAACATTTGGCATATAAGAAGAGTCAAAGTCAAAGGATATTATTGTAAATAGGTTATTTTTAGCACTTTCACAAGTCAAAAAGGAGATAAGGTAAGCACTTAAAATACTTAAATTTAAAATTAGAAGTGCTTTATGTCGAATATTATATAGCAAGCCTATTACGATATTAGTTTGAAATAAAAGAATTTCTCTTTCTCACTACTGGTCCAAGCACAATGAAAGCAGAATAGATAACTCCGATCCGAAGCTTTGTTTACGCCTATAAAGAAGAAGCTACAAGAGATTTTACAGTGATATCTTTTTGAAGTAAAAAAATCTTTAAGGGCATTGAATGCTCAACGCGCTGTTTGGGTTAAAAAATCATAGAACGCGCATCAACTGTGTGTATATCTATATGTATATATATGTGTACATTTTGGGTGAATAAAAAGCGTGAAACTCGCGTCATCGTTACCGCACGCTTCCCATGAGCATGCCACAAGTTACTTAGTTTTCATTTCTATCACCAATCCCCAAATACTCCCCGGAACATTTTTGTTTGATTTACAATTTATCACAATTGAGACATCTTAATGAAATATACTACAAAATAACCACCTACGCTTCACACCGGTGTAAGAAGAATATTGGGATGATCTTAGTAAAATGTACAAATAGGAAACTGAAATTATATAGCAACAGACATTCTCTTGGGAAATCATGACAATTAGACCACATTACTACGTCACTACCAAGCTATTGCCCTTATGTAAAATGTTGCAAATTACCAAATATAAAAAGAACGCAAAAATGCTTATGAAGGAAACAAACGAATTTTTTTAAAACTAAATAATAATAAAAAGTGCTTGACTTATAATAAGGAAAGTATAAACAATTTGATGAATGTGCTGCCACAAGATTGTAGCTTAAGGTAAGATTAGTTTCAAAGAAAGATTAGAGCGAAACAATCAATACACTTAAGGCTCCTACCATCCATCATCTCCAAATGGAATGGACGTTGCTTCAAATAGCGGTAAAGCCTCGAAGAAAAATATTGACTGCAGAGCACTTAACTTTACGAAGTCGCATGATGTTACGTGGAAAGAAATTTAGATTAAGTGCCACGTCCAGAGAACATCTCGTAGCAAAGTGGATATAAAGCATCCTTGTACTATATCGAGACTCTGGAAGCTTTCGCACTTTACTGAATTATGTAGATCCAGTACTGTCACAAGCTTGCTCGGATTATGCTTTTATAAGAATAAAGCCGTAAGTAGTAGTAGGTTGGTTCTTAGTTGGAATATGAAAATACATGCATCCAATTGCACTTCTCAACTTTTTACTAATATATATATAACTCAAAGGTGGCTGACTGACATAGTGATCTATCAACGCACAGCAAACCACTGGACGGATCGGGCTGAAATTTTGCATGCAGGTAGATGTTATGACGTAGGCATCCGCTAAGAAAGGATTTTTCGAAATTCCACCCTGGTTAAATTATTTTCCCATAGGCTACGCCGCGGGCGAAGCTGCGGGCAGAAGCTCGTATAATATTAGGTCTTTACCTATGAAATTGCCGTTTTGTTTGAAAAAAGTTAAAGTATTTTTTTTTCGAACTTATTTATTTCTTTTATTCAAAGTAATCACCCCTGCAATCAATGCATCTTTGCCAACACTGTGGCAGTTTATGGATGCCCTTCTTGAAAAAATCAGCAGGACGGGAGACAACAAACTCTTCAAAGGCGTTTTGTACTGCCTCTCGGAAATTGAATTTTTTTCCCGCTAAAAAGTTGTCCAAATTTTGGAAAAAGTAATAGTCGGTAGGCGCAAGATCTGGTGAGTATGGCGGATGAGGGAGAGCTTCCAAACCCAACTCATGCAGCTTAGAGACGGTCTGTTGTGCAGTATGGGGTCGCGCGTTGTCGTGAAGTAGCAGTGGAGACGACCGATTGACCAAAGCTGGTTGCAGAGGTGCGAGTTTCGCCATCATTGTGGTCAGTTCTTCAATGTACACATCTGCAGTAATGCTCTCGCCGTTTTGTAAAAAGCTATGATGAATCACACCAGCACTAGACCACCAAACTGTGACCATCACCTTTCTAGGGGTCATTTTTCGTTTTGCACATTGCTTTGGTACCGAACCAGGATCTAACCAACTTGCTGAGCGCTTTCGATTGTCAAAAAGAATCCATTTTTCGTCGCACGTAACAATTCGGTTCAAAATTCCTTCATTTCTGTGCCTGTTAAGCAGCGCAAGGCAAGTCTCGACGCGTACGTTGCGCTGGCGATCGTTAAGTTCGTGGGGCACCCATCTATCAAGCTTTTTTATCTTGCCAATCTGTCGCAAATGGACCAATATTGTTTTGATGCTAACATCAAAAGCTGCTGCCAGCTCAGCTGTAGATTGAGATTCATCAGCTTCCACAATCGCCTTTAATTCATCATTGTTGACCAAAGTTTCCGGACGACCACGAGGTTCATTTTTCAAGTCAAAATTCCCAGAACGGAACCGAGCAAACCAATAACGGGTTGTACGTTCGTTTGTACAGTTCTCTCCGTAAACGTCGTTGATGTTACGTGTCGTTTGTGCCGCGTTGGTGCCACGACGGAACTCATATTCCATAATTACACGAAATTTCAAAGTTTCCATTATGAGGAAAAATGTTGAAATGTAATGAAAATACAACGCTAATCAATAAACAAAAGACTTATATTGTAAATAGAATGTCATATTTTTAAAACAAAATTAATTTGAATTTAGAATTCATAGCCAATCAAAACTTTTTTTTGTTTGAAAAAGTCTGTACTGCAATACGGCAATTTCATAGGTAAAGACCTATTATAATATAATAATATACCTGTTTAAATACTAGCCACGTTAAAGGTTGTTGCATTGAAAATTCATTTTCAAGTGTAAACCTATCTACTCTCTATTTTGCTTTATTAAAATAAAGAGTTCATATCCAATTGGAAGTTTTTGGTTAGTAATTATCAGTGTAACAATTACCGTTACATAGCGACACTGTGACGTTTAGAGACTAACTCAAAACAAGCACATTAAAATAGGTAAACTGGTAAAAGGCAGGTATATCATTTGTTTGGAACTTCTTACATTGTTGTGATTAAGGTTTTGTAATAGGTATTATTCTTTATCCATAAGTTACCAGTATGCCATCCTTCTTCATCCATAAGGTATGAGTAGGTAAAAATAATAAAATAAAATAAAATTATAATGATAATCATGTTAGAAGTAATATTGCCCCAAGATTGCTAACAATAAAGACAGGATACTTTATACCGAAAACTTTAAGTTCTTAAAATAATGCTTCCAGTTTTACAAAGAGCGATGTAATGTTTATTGATAACTTATGATATTTTATCTGTATCAGTTCGTATAAATCTATTATTTTAATCGTTACAAGTAAGTCTAACTATGTAATTTATTATTGTGTTAGTAGTTTATTATACATAGTAGATATGAAGTATAGAACGTTGAGATGTAACATATTTCATTATTATGATTATGGCCAATAACCTAAAACCTTTTATAAGCTTCTGCTATTTACTAACTAGAAGGAACAAATGACTCTTAGTTATTGCTGTACTACGAGATATTATGTAGGCACTTTGTATTAGAACTATTTGGGTAGTGTGATTTTATATAACGGTACGTGTATTAGGCACATTTTGTTTGGCTTGATGACTAATAGAAGTGAGTGCATACATCCACAAATGCGAACGCAAATATCGCCCATTGATGACTATCTTTGATAAGCAATATGTTCCTATTGTAGTGTTTCGATTGATGTTCTAGAATATTATTTCATTATTTTAAATAATTTTAAAACTTATTGATTACTATCATTAGGTAGGTTATCTTTTGCTTTATATTATAGCAAAAAAAATGCAACACAAAGTTCGTAATAAAAAAGACAGCGTGGAAAATACAGTATTCATAGTATAGACGATATAATACATCGATTTTATTATGAGAATAGTCGTAACCTTACAAACTCCATATTATGATTGTATTGTAACCAAGTATTGCCATTCAATTATTCATTTGGAGGTCTTTAAAATCGATACATTGGTAAGAATAGCCAACAAATTTGATGCCCGCTATATGACATTGTATTCCTTTTACGACAAACATTTCTATATCAAAGAGCGATTGTGCCATTAGCAAGTAAACACATTATTAGAGCAATTTTGATAGGGATCGTAAATGGATAGAAGGAACGAAGGAACGCATTTTTTTAGGTCACGGTCGCTTTTGTGAGGTAAAGTAGACGTTTGTAGATAAATGACAAAATGATGATAGAACCTATTTGAAACCTTTATAGTGAAAAGTTTGAAGGTGAGTGAGGTGAGTAAAAAATTGCAACTGGTATGTTTGTCTATACTCTTCTTCAAGACATACGAGTAAGTACGTTTATAATGCCAAACTAAGCTTTGTACGAACAAGTTTCGTAGTATTTTTGCTTGATCGAGTTCACTATACTAATTGAGATTTGAACTCATGCAGAGATAAGATTATTTCTAAATATTATCAATAATAATAAACAATAATAAATATTGTTCATAGATTACGTACAGACATAACTACAATTATTTTTTACGCAAAGATAATAGCTAAAGATCAAAATTAAGATTTAAAAAATTAATCAGCAGTCGGTTGTAAATCGGCCACAGCGAAATTCCTACACTCTTGATTGCCACAAATACGATTCCCCGAGAGCCCACTGACAACTTGGAAACCTAATCAATTTCGCTAGACCCAAAGGTTACACAGTTTATTAATCTTGTTTGACTAAAACTTAGCTGACAGCTGTAATTTTCTAAATGGCTTTAGTTATAATCTTGAGTTTAATCTGTATATAAACTTTGTTTGAGTATTAAATTAGGTACAAAAAGTGGGGAATATGAAATAAGTAGAGTAAGTAACCATTATAGAGCTAAACGCATTTTGTTTTTTTTTACGTCATATTTTAAGCAGGTAATATTATACATCTCTGCGTCTTGTTAGTGTGATTTTACTACCCCTGACTCGTTCACATGTTTTTTAATAAAAAATAAATAAAATAAAATAGAAGAAAGACGTATAATAAAACCCGATAATGTAAAGTAATCAGTCGTGCAAAATAATTAGACAGTAGGTTTTTTATAGTTCTAGCTACTAATCAATATAGCGTATTATACGCATTTCCTTCTATCCTTCTCGTGTTGGTAAGTGTTGTCAGAATTTTACAGTTGCTTGAAAGCTTTTGCGTAGGAACAAAGGTGCAAGAACTTAGCCCTTACTCTGGCATGTCTATCTAGCAAAAACATTAATAAATTTTTGATATATTACACCTAATATGATCAGTGAAAATCTCTTTAAACGTCAACATTGCGGCTGGACAAATGTTTGTGCACAGAAAAAAAGCGCAAATACTTGTTCTGTGTCTGGGTGTTGTAGGATCATGGTCCTTGTAGTTCCTGGGTCCTTAGACACAGGGAATCCTAGTTAGGGTCCAGGATCTATGTATGTGATCGTTGGGCGTTTATTGTTATTATCTCTAACCACGAAACCAATTTCTTTATACACCACTTTACCCGCTTGTAACTGTATTTATGTATACAGTCGCCTGAAGCTGCCGTCAAACGGCCAGCGACACTTAATTAATCTTGTTATATAAGATTAATCTACGGTATGCTGGCTTAACAGGAAACTGATATACAAATCACTGTACGTAAGTTTAATGGTTAATTTAACGTGCATCATAATTTTACTAGTCTGGTTTTATTTAAGTTTGGTGCAATATGATTTTTTGTTCCGCTCTCCTCTGTCAGCTGTCATTGTTTTATGGACTTCATATCTATCTTTATACAATCCATCCACCTATTCTTGGACCTTCTTTTTTTTAAACGTCATATTCATCTTAGTTTGTTATTTTTCTTGCAAGGACAAGTGCTCTAATAATAGATTTTCAGAGCATCTAAATGGCTTATTTTCATGGTAATATGCATTTAATCCCTACTCATTACAGGTCATAATAAGATTAAATAGTTTCATATATTTGGTACATTCCCAAATGTGGTGATCGTTACATAGTTGTGTCATCTACGTCACCGTTGCCTTGTGAATGACGGCCACTACACCCTCTCTGTAGCATTATAACGACGACCGTGACAAGTACTAGGATCACAATACTAAGCCGTAGACACCAACTCCTAAAATAGCAGAAATATAAGGATCATCTGGTGTAAGATGTTTCGAATTCGTACGCTAGCAAAATCCTTTACGCCGTACCAACACAGATAATTATTATACAGATATACACACTGATGTAATATAACTCAGTTTAATAACGTTTCTACGTTTACAAACAGCATTAATATGTAACGTTTTAATGATATGAACAAAGCCAGAGAAAACAATGAAACGAGCTCACAATTAACAGCCGAGTATAATTTCACCAGCTAAAAGTTTGGGGACTCTGCTCGCTTTTAAGTAATTGATTGCCGGTAGATGTACTTGTGAGTTAAACTGGTGGAAACATGACCAAACTGACGCTGTTAAACTACTAACAAATGAAAACGCGATTCAGGCTGGGTGGGTTAAATGTTTCGACGAAATATAAACTCTGTGTCAATAAAGAAGCTCTTTATAAGAAAACCAACTAATTTTCGTACACGTTTGAGCTTACATATTTTTATTACGTTAACTCTGCTTCGTTGTTTAGTCAAACTAATCAAAAATATGTTGTACAATTAAAAATAAATAGCAATTAAACCCACATTATCTTAAGTTTTCTTTCAGGAAATAATTATCGCTAGTACAAAATTAAATACTGTCGTCGCTTTTATGCCTTGACAAGGCAATTAATAGCTGGTAATTAATAACGATGCTTATTTATAAGATTTTGTTAAAGCATATTTTGTACTTGTAGCTTAAAGCTTTAACAATCACAGTCGCGTTCGGAATTAACAATTCCGTAGTAAACATTAAGCGAATTGTACGTGTTACCGTACCTACGTAAACAAAGTTTATTAGGACGAGGTCAGGGAAAAAGGCTTTTTCTAACTACCTTTAACTTTGGTAACTAATTTAATGTCGTTTAGCAAACTTTGGTTCTCCATTTACGTAAAAGTCGAACAAAGGGATGTAATTGTCCGAAGATTTATGGGTACAAAGTACTTCTAATAGAAAACTATGGACTGAAGAGAGAGAAACTGTTTGCCAATTGTCTTAATGATATTTTATTCAGGATTATTTTAACAAGTTCGGTGCTCCGTTTTGTTCACCATTATTCGAAATTGGATAGCTGTCTGCTCTTAAAAGTTAACATTGTTCTAAATACTGCGAGCAGGACCCGGGCTAAAATGCCGAGTTGAGTAATTGGTACAACTTTAGAATCATTTAAGTTTTGCCATTTGTGTTAAACTGTCCTTCTAAATATTCACGTGAATATATCGTCTCAATTTCAACGCCCTATTTTTATCCTTTTAAATCATTGTTGTTGCAACGTTATAGCATCACAGCAATAACTTAATAGAGAATTTCAATTTTCTTTAGCCCATTAAATGAAAAATTCTTAAAAGCCATCGGTCTTTGGCAAATCTTCGTCTTCTCTAATATATGCTGTAGAATAAAGTGATTAGTATAGATACTTACTGAATTCTTCATGCTCGAGGTGAGGGCTGCCGTCTCTGAGTGCATAGTCTGCTTCGTCGGCGGGCGCCGCCCCGCGCGCCCCGCACCAGGGCACGCAGCAACGGAATACCCCCCCTCCGACCACCTTGGAGCCTTCCGCACACACCAGCAAACCCACTCACACCACCAAACACCATACGTTACACCGACATCACCAATAGTAACAACCGTACAAAAATACTTCACTACTTATCTCTTGGCACTTGAAAAAGCTTAGAAAAATTGTAATAAGTGTTCAGTCTTGAAAGTTGGCTTAGAAGGTAAAGTTAAGATATCGATATGTCAGTCAATTTATGTGAACGTTTGTTGGATCCTCAGGAGAAACAGGGAAGTTGAGGAAAAGGGAAGGGACAGGTGGGAAAGTAATGTTAATTGAGTTCACAAACTACCATCCACTGAGTTTTTATTCACAAAGTTGGCTTGATATCTTTTGAGGCTTGATATATTACACTGTGCACTCACATTGTCAATATCACTTTTAACTCATAGTTATTTAGTTCAATAGCATGACGTATCTGTAACACATATGCTGATTGATTTGAATGCTATCGATTCACTAAGTATAGACCAGCGGTACGTAGGAATACACTATAGATTCTGTAATGTCCTCAGTAGAATACCACTGCGCACTTAATTAACCATCACTAGTGCAGCGTTTTCATTGATGTTTTTATTTCCATTCCGATGTGCAAATCTAGGTATGGATCAAAGTGCGATGAGAGCTGCGTTCAGTGGGTATTTGTTGGCTATCTGCCATTAGGGGACACGTGCTATCACTTCACGAATATGAAACTTACTTTCAGTCTTATTTAAATCAAACAGAAATAGTAACAACATATCATACTTCTGTCCACAGCCGTGTAACTAATGGCTCTACCTACATCTGCTAGACAAAATACCTCGCTTTAATAATTCCGTAGAATTACCTACGCAGAGATAAAATTATCATAATCTTTAACTTGCGGCTTCTTTTGTCTTATACATTCTTTTATTCAAAATGGCCAGTTTATGTATAGAAAGTAGGTATTTTAAAATTGCTGTAGGAGTAAAATAATTTTAATAAGTATAGAGATTTTATCACAAACAAAAGCTAAATTAGTGTAGGCGGATGATGGAGATGAAATAAGATTGGTGGTACGCCATCATAGAAATATTTGACTTCATAATTAAATTTGTGCCGAGTTAATTCCCTATAGAGCACGTGGCTTTTATAAGAAGGTAGGCTTGTTATTTGATAAAAATATTATTTATATTCGGCAAAATGAGAAACGGTATCAAAAACTTATTTAGTACGTGTCTCGCCTTCTGAAACTCAACCACGCCGCAGGTAAAGATCTGTCAGAATTAAATCCAACTCGTATTGAAAATCATCTTGATAGTAACTGATGGATCAGAGCAGTGCCTATATAGGTTCTCTGACGACGCCATGCTTCAGATTTGTAGAGAGTTACTTTCTTTAGATGTATATTTTTACTGGCACTTATTTGGCACAACGCTTTTCAATTTAGCGGGGCAATGCTGCCAGCCATGTTGGCTATATACCTACCAGCTAGTGGCTAGACTAGACTAGTGGGCTTGAGAAATTGGACTGCCTTTAATTCATAGTGGCCACTAGTACAATCATTAATAATTAACTAGTAGTATTTAGTACTTACTAGCTATTTAAAATAATAAATGTACTTTAACTTGATAATGGTTTTTTGTGTAAATCTTTCAACAGTGGGAGGCTAGGGCTGGTTTGAACATAAACTAATTTAAGAAACATTATATTTTTTCTTTTTCTCTGAGTGTAACGAGATGTGCTCTTCATCATTTATGTTCAAAGCCAGTTTAATTCTGGATTGCGAACCTTTTCCGCTGACCTTTAAAAATAAGGTATATTCTGTTATCCCACAACACTTCAAAGAACACGTGGGAGTAGATTATAAAGTAGTAGAACAGTATTATCTATTCTTTATTTCATAGATAAGATAATACATAATAAGAGACAAGATGATTAATATTATGAATTTGAGAAAACTTAGGCATGAATAATTAATATCGCCTATGAATAAATTATAATTACTTTTAAATTACATTTTGTTTGATGAAGACATTCAGTAATTTTCATTCATTAATTAATTATTTGTATTATTAATGAATTATTTGGACATTAAAAAATTTCAAAGAAATATAAATATAGTTTGTATTACATTTGTAAAGACTCGTATGAAATTTTCTTAACTATGGACGTTGAAAATTTCATACGATAGTCGATCGTATACATTTTTCTTAATTATGGGATGTTCTGTCTAACATTGAACGGCATCGGTATGTTATCAACGGAAAATAACAAAGGATACCTAAGTAATACATATATTATTATACCATAGTGATGAAAAAGAGAAGTTCAACTAAAGTTAATTAAATAAAAACATTGGGAGTCATAAATTATAAAGGTCTGCCTCAGGGCAACAATACAGTAGCATTTCGCAAAAGCAATATTTGGTCAAGGGCATACGGTGCCAATTCCAAAAAATACAATCAAATGGTTAACTTATTCTTCATCGAAGCATCCGCGTCCGTTGAAATCGTTTTCATTTGTTGACTTTCCGATGCGGGCCAGCTTCACTTAAGATTTTTCCAATCTCCTTTGTTACTGGGTCGAGCCAAGCTATATGAAATATTTTTACGTTCTATATACCGACCGTTACCATGTGTAGGTTGTTGACTTCGCTAAGCTGTTATTACAACGTATTCTAAAATTTGAAACAGTACGTTTTGTTATTATTGACCGTATAAATTGGAAACTACTGACAGTTGGAAAAACTTTAACGACATATTAGACTGTCATGAACTCATAAAAAATATTTTGAATGGCTTTAGATATACCTCTCTTTGCTCTTTTTATAGTACGGAATGCTGTGATCAATAATTAGGCCACGAGCTGCAAGTTTCCTTTGAATTTAATAATCGATGATGTTCGGCTTGCATTCGTCTGAATTTAGAAGTCTGCAGCTCAGCAACTCAATTTGTGGTATACAATAAAGAGGCATTGTATTGTATTGTTTCAAGAATGTAGATTTTTAAATTCAAGAATCATGAATGTCAGTTCAAAAGATCAAAATATTCAAATTTATTATTGCTTAGCAGTGGGAACGTATTGAGTTGGTTAACAGCGATATGATATGGGTCAAAACTCCTATAAATTAGATTTATTTACTCACTTACTCCGAGGGTCATAATCAACCTAGAGCCTAGACCTGGTGGTGGAAAAAAATATATTTTAAAGTACGAGTAAAAAAAAAGTTGAGCGTGTGAAACCGCAGGGACAGTCAGTTACTGTACAATGTGTACTATGTATCAAACGCGCAAATAATTAGCGGGTTCAACTTCAATTAGTATAGCAATCAGACCGTGGCGATGGTGGGCAAGCGTGCTCCACCTTAGACAACTTCGTCACTTACCATCAGGTGAGTTGTTGTCAAACGCATGCCCATTTTACCATATAAAAAAAACATTGTTTATACTTCAATATATAAATATCTCGTTAATACTTCAAATAACGTACCTAATAAGCGCAGAGTGTCACAAAGTGCGACCAAAATAATATTGGCACACCATAAAATTGAGCACGAACATTGATGGCGAATAATTGATATTTGTATAACCTATAAGGAATTGCCGGCACGCATATAGCGATCGCTGCAATCAATTACTACTCGTTGAGTGGTCGGTGGTTTCAATTGTGAAGTCATTTTGGTCTTGTTAATGTCAGCATTTGTAGACTACGGACGAGCACGCTATGTACCTATGTACCTAGATACGTGTGTCTCTATTCAGTGTATTTATCTTTGCTTCTCTTTTTCCGTAGCAGTTTTATATTTAACTAGTTGCGCCCCGTGGTTTCACCCGCGGATAAAAAGTATTTTAATTATTTGCTCATCGCCCGGGAAAAAAAAAATTCCGGGATATAAAGTAGCCTATATGTTAATCCAGTGTATAAGCTATCTTGGTAGAGAATTTCATCCAAATCTATTGGCTAATAATCTCTCTAATCTATAGCCGTTTGAGCGTGAAGGAGTAACAAACATACACACATACACACAAACACACTTACGAACTTTCGCCTTTAAAATATTAGTGTGATTTTATAAAAACATTGGGAGTGCATTACACACACATGCATTACAGACACATAATTATATCACACAAATACAAACACACTATTTACGTTGATACCTATGTTACGCTGAGTGTTGTAGTATGAATTCAATTTTTGATGTTTATTTGTCTACTCTATAACTTTTTTCTTTGTAGGTTTTACTTTTTTATGCCATAATAGTAAAATTTAATATATTGGGAATAGCCACTGATTCCTGAAATACAGTTTAAAAACTAGTTCAGAAATCTATAGATTCATTAAAATAATGTTATAATATTTAAGTTAAGAAAGTTTTTGTATATGTATAAAAAAAAAATAACAGGCATTTTGCCTTTATTCCGTAAACTAGCTGCTACAACAATCATTTGGACTAGCCGCGATGACCTATGATCTATAATATATATATTGACAGTCCAAATGCTCCAGCCAATGGGTAACGTACCCATCATGCTGGCAGCACTGCCTCATTGAATCGCAAATCTACATAAATTAGATAGATAAAAAGATAGATCAAAACTATATTGTAATCTTAAAAAAATAAAACAAAAAGAAAACCTCACATATGTAACTAATACTTAATTAGCTAATACTAGTCGAATAGGAGGTCTTATCGCTTAGAGTGATCTCTTCCAGTCAACTTTTAGATTTCTTTTAAAATGATTGTGATATCTATACAGGACTGAATCCAGTATATACTATCTGTTAAAGAAGAAATTGAGTCCTAGAATGAAATTACGTGATAATAACTCCCTTGAAATACTTTTTTTTTATCTCAGTGGTTTTTGTTTTGGTTCTATCAACCAATTATATTTATGTAACGTTGCTTTATAGATAACATTTCATTAATGTTAATACATAATTCTTACAGACACGCGATTATAAAAAGCGTCCATACAGTAAAAGCTAAAAGGAAAGCTAATAAACTGTTAACTCGTATTACGATTAAATATAACGATAAATATAATATTTGTTCCTACAATGTGGTGTTTCAATAAAGAGTTGTATCTATCTATCTATAAAGACTAATAAATGAGAGTTGCAAGTTTAATCAGAAATATATGAATTTGCATTCAAAGTATATTTTAACTTTAACAAGATAATGTTAAACTTCAAAGCAATCATTTGTCTTTTAAAGATTCAATTCAAATTAAAGTTAAAAGTCATAAAGAATCTAATCGATCAAATTGATAGGTTTAGTTATTAAATCTACTTTATTCAAGGGATATCTGAGACCTGAAGATAAATAATTACCTATTTTATGTTCTTTGAAAATATTACGTTCAGTATTAAGTAAAACTTTTCAATATTTATAACGTTCCCATCTTCCAGCCAGACGGTAGAATATATTTTAGTTGTGTCCTTTACATAACGCGTCACGATATGTCTGTGGAATGTGATAAAGGTGTTATAAAAACGCGTGTTCTAAAAATGTCTTCCTGAGATACACAGGCTGTAACCAATTTCGAAACTATAAATTCCCTGTAGGTAGAGAATAGCAAAAAATGCTAAAAAGCAGTTTCACCTCGAGGCTGACTTTAATAAAAGTTAAAACAATGGATTTTTGAAAAATATGTTATACGAGCTTCTGCCCGCAGCTTCGCCCGCGGCATGGCCTATGGGACAATAATTGAACCACCCATTTCATCCTCTTAAGGGTGGAATTTCAAAAAATCTTTCTTAGCGGATGCCTACGTCATAACATCTAACTGCATTCCAAATTTGAGCCTATCCGTCCAGTGGTTTGGGCTGTGCGTTGATAGAACACTATATTAGTCAGTCAATCAGTTAGTCACCTTTGAGTTATATATATTTAGATTAATGAAATTCTGGCAAACCTTATTGGTAAAAATATTTTTGTCAAAAATTTTTCCAATGGTTCCAAATCACTATTAAAGAAATCGGCATTATTTTCAACACATAACTAGAGCCGATATCTGTAAAATTCAACCTGTATAATCGTCATAGTGGGTATGTAGTATATTAGATACCTTGTGCGATTCTTCACTGTGACGTCACGTTTACGTCATAGGCTCGAGCACGTTTTACAGTGGCCGCTGAACGCGAATTACGCGCATGAGCTAATCATGCTTGAACGGCCTATTGTATTTCTTTTGCTGTATATTCCTCGTCGTAGCAAAAAAAACGCTTGTTTTAAAATATTTTGTGTGCATTTACAAAGAAAATTGGTTCGTGAATAAACCCGTGTAATGTGCACTACTTATCAATATCGTAATCTATGATAGTATAAAATGTTATACAATTATAGATTACACATCATCACTCATAGTATCATGATCGTTTTATGGAACGGTGGTGATGGTGTAAAATTTATATAACTTAAAATAAAAACATATCTATAAAAAGATATCCACATCTATTAGAATTTTTTTCCTAGCGGAATATTGACTTACATCATTTTTTAAATCTGACTAAGGTACATTGAGTTAGACCATCACAGATAGGTGGCAAGGTTATTTTAATAAATACATTTAAATAAAATAGATACCTGTATCGTGCAACTAATAGCACGACATTGGCTCAAAATAAACGGTCAACAACGACGCATGTAAAAAATGATGGCAGGATGTGATAAAAATAAGATATTTTCATACATTGTCATGGAGATACAACTAATTGTCTGTAATAAATCAATTTGTTTTAAATGTTATATTCGCAACGGATATTATATACTTAACTACTTACTAAACTTACTCGCCATGTTGGGCAAATAGTTTCATTCATAAATCCATTATTACGCAGTTCCCCGACATACCACGAGTTAATCATCTGTCAATCAAAATTCTTAACTCAGATTGACATACAAATTTGCAAATAGTAATTATAGATAATTATAAATTATAGTTATTGTAGATGGGTGGATCAAATTTTTCTTGTCAGGCAAAAACCACCCGTACGTAAATTTTTAGAAATCCTATTTAAATGATTATAGAATAAAATATTTGCCTGTGCTTTGCAATATTTAGATCAATATCCGCAAAAGTGATTACGCAGACATCCGTCATATATTTAAATTTGTTATATAAACATGGGGAGAAATTTCTGTTCTCTCTTTCGTATGGGAATAGGGTTTGTCTTCTAGGTCATTAATATTTTTTTCTATTAAATTTGATTTACATTAATAAATATTTTTACAAATTACTGATTTGAAATTTTTTATAATATATTAACAGAGTAACTTTTTGAACGAATGACTCGAATATACAAAGAATATCTAAAGACAAAATAATGTTGATGCACCCAAATAAGATATGGTTAGAATTTAAAAGGGTGCTCGTTTGTTTATCTTTTGTAATTGTTTTTATTTATATTTTGCTCGTATGTTTAAGAAGAAATCAGCTCTACACGTGTATAATTTAAGAGCAATGTACGAGTATGTTGTAATTTTATTTGCCGCATGACCATATAGGCATGTGGCTGCATAATGAAGCGCGGTACATCACCAGTGGATAAAAATCATAGAAAATCTCATCTTATAATATTATTATAATAATTTTTGTAGGTATTAATTTTTTGTATTAAATTAAAAATATTTTACACTCTGCTTGAGCCTGGTTGTCACTGTCATTGTCACTGTCACATTGAATTAGACATAACCCAAACAGGCATTTATTTTAATAGCATTATTGTCCATAATAGCATACATTTACTTATATAATGCGTATCTTGATACATACTTTGTTTTACATAATTAAAACAAAACGGAAATAAGTTAATTCAGTCACGATATGGAACATCATTAACGTGACAATTTTACCTAATGATGTGCTAACAGCCATTATTTATTAACGAATGTCGTCTTTATAAATGTTGATTTGTATTACTAAACTGTATATTTATTATGTGATAGCTACAAGTCGATCCATATTTCAGAATTATTTTATTATATAGATTTAATGGTAATTTCATAACGCTCAAGTTTCATGTGGATAGGCTGAAGGCTCCAACATTCAACAAGTTGTTTGGGTTGTAACAAAAATCTTTAATTATGATGATAGCGTTATCATATATAATGCAACGTTACGAGATGAAAACAGAATGTGGTTTTTGTATTTATGGCTACAAAGACTATAAATTTTGTACACAGCGAGTACGTGCTTCACTTATCTCTCTCTAGAGATTAAGGCCTACATAATTGACAAACATTAACTGGGTGTTATGCTAGCTAGATTAATAGGATAACTGATCAGCAGATAAGACATAGATAGCATCACACCACCGCGTTCACAGCGTAATGGTTCTCTATTGATACCCGAGCTCAAGCTACCCGTTACATAGGTCTCAATAAACAAATTCAACTAGCAGAGCAGAAATACGGTACACAATATTTTTTCCATCTCTTTAAATGTAAACGTAAACATAAATTAGCTCGGTCATAAAACCATTTTCGTGTTCCGTATAACCTTGACACTTTATACAATTTTTAATGCTACACATTAAGCACTTGTAAGCAAAATTGCGTACAGCGCTAATGCATGTTTTTTTACTGCGTGATATTGGATTAGACTGTTATCTTATGTGTCGTTACGTTATTACGATGAGGTGTGAACGATACCCACAGCCGTCCTGACGTACGCGGTTCAGTGATTCGATAGCATAACAAAATTGTGCGCTTTTTACCCCGGTGATACTGAACTGAATCACCGGTGAAATACGATTTGTCACAGATACGTCGTATCAAATATACACACACGAAACAATGGCCCAGTGGCACAGTGCACTGACGGCTGGCAACGCAGCACGGCCGGCGCGGCGGCTGGCAGCGGGCGATGAGCGCACTGTCACCAGTGCATCGCGGCTCGCGCGCGGCGGGCGTGAGGCGGCGGCGGCCCCGAGCGTCGCGACGGCCGGCAGACCGCGACTGGAGCGTCACTGCGCGTCGCAGCCTAGGGCGCCGCGCGAGCGGGACGCACATACTCGCCGCCCGTGCGCTCGACCTACGATTCTAGCCCTTGAACCTTCCGTCTTGATTCTCATTTACTTTGTTTGCGGGCGGTCTCTTATGTTTTTGTGCGACCACAAAAGGGTTTTCACCCCACGAGCGTCCGATCCCTTGAACGGTGTTACGTAGGGGCTAGAGATAGAGATGCTGCGTGGCCTTTCGTATGGCATGGCTCGTTTCGGCGTTATGTCACTATCGAGCGCTGCTCTGCCTTGTTGTTTGGCCGTGAATGTGTTTTAGTCGCGCACTCATTTGGGCCATTATGATTTATTGCTCCAGAGGGACTCACGTGATGAACCATCAGACGAGGGAATTGCTGTGTCGTAGAGTTGTAGCTATGTTACTCTCTTTTTACGCGACCTCGTTATTTTCTATGACAGCAAAAGGCGGTAAACGGATGGTAAAGAAAGGAAACATATTTTATATATATATATAATCAAATTTGATTTCTAATCTGTATGTTTGTCAATTAGGTAATAATCTTTATTATTTGTTAGCAAGAATCATTTTGATTATCTATAGATTAAAGAAACCGATACAATCGGCACCTAATAACTAGTATATCAAACAAAAAAGACAACGAAATGAGGCGTACCTAATATATTTAAATCATACTTACCATCTTCTATGGATGAATGACTACGAACCCTATTTAAATCTTAATTTAGTTTAAAAAAAAAAACAGAGATTCAAAAACATCGATTAAAGATGTTTTTGAAATCTCATAAAATATGGTCGGCGGAAAATTTATCTTTCTACGAAGTACCTATAATGCGAATATTCAGCAACTAAAGCAACTCAAAACAACGTTTGCGTTCAAAGCTTCTTTCTTAGAACTCCATTCGAGAGAGGATTACATTATGTACATGCGTAATATCAAGGCAAATAATAATATTATACTGGGAGCCCGTCAGGGACTAACAAATCTCCCGCTAAGGTCGTTCTATAAAAATATTCGTACTATATATTTGCAAGAAAAATAGAAAAAATATTTTAGTTAGTAATTACGACCTGAGCAGCTGATTTTTTATGATGAATTCAAGACCTCTTGAAGTAGTTATCTTAGCTTTGAATTAACATTAATAACTTTTCTGCAGTGGTTAATTAACCGTCCGCAGTTGTACCAGTTCAACGCCCCTAAGCATCCCACTTGTAAAAAGAAGGAGGTTCTGAAATCGGGTGCTTTTTTAATTTTTGTTACCTCATAACGTTTCGAACTAATTTAGGAAATTATTTCTTGATTTGAATGGATATAAGTATTTTCAGATTGTTCTGATAAAACATAAAACCCATTCCGATACATATCGACAAAACCGATTTTAATGTTTTCAAATAAAAATAACTGAAAAAATATGTCATCCTATTACTTCTCCGTTTTAAATTAAGGCGGTTGAAGTCAGTTGAACTCTTTTTTTTACTCCTTTTTCGAATTCGATGCAGAAGTGAGGGATATCTATAGTATCATGATAAACAACTCTCGTTTTACAACTAACTATATAACATACTTAATTTGAAAAAAAAAATACACACAGATGAACATAGTACCTACCTCCATTTTGGAAGTTGGTTAAAAATTACTAAGAAATAGATAAAAAACTAACACACCTCTTACGATCTTCGTAGCATAACTCTACGTATCGTAGACACGCGTAGTTTGCATAGAGTTACTACTGTTTTAGACCAATCTATTTTTTAAAGAGATTATTCAAGATGATTTAACAATAATAGATTATAATAATGTACAAAGGTTACCCTTAAAAGTAAACTGTTGTTTATATTAGGTCTTTACCTATGAAATTGCCGTTTTGTTTGAAAAAAGTTAAAGTATTTTTTTTTCGTACTTATTTATTTCTTTTATTCAAAGTAATCACCCCTGCAATCAATGCATCTTTGCCAACGCTGTGGCAGTTTATGGATGCCCTTCTTGAAAAAATCAGCAGGACGGGAGACAACAAACTCTTCAAAGGCGTTTTGTACTGCCTCTCGGGAATTGAATTTTTTTCCCGCTAAAAAGTTGTCCAAATTTTGGAAAAAGTAATAGTCGGTAGGCGCAAGATCTGGTAAGTATGGCGGATGAGGGAGAGCTTCCAAACCCAACTCATGCAGCTTAGAGACGGTCTGTTGTGCAGTATGGGGTCGCGCGTTGTCGTGAAGTAGCAGTGGAGACGACCGATTGACCAAAGCTGGTTGCAGACGTGCGAGTTTCGCCATCATTGTGGTCAGTTCTTCAATGTACACATCTGCAGTAATGCTCTCGCCGTTTTGTAAAAAGCTATGATGAATCACACCAGCACTAGACCACCAAACTGTGACCATCACCTTTCTAGGGGTCATTTTTCTTTTTGCACATTGCTTTGGTACCGAACCAGGATCTAACCAACTTGCTGAGCGCTTTCGATTGTCAAAAAGAATCCATTTTTCGTCGCACGTAACAATTCGGTTCAAAATTCCTTCATTTCTGTGCCTGTTAAGCAGCGCAAGGCAAGTCTCGACGCGTACGTTGTGCTGGCGATCGTTAAGTTCGTGGGGCATCCATCTATCAAGCTTTTTTATCTTGCCAATCTGTCGCAAATGGACCAATATTGTTTTGATGCTAACATCAAAAGCTGCTGCCAGCTCAGCTGTAGATTGAGATTCATCAGCTTCCACAATCGCCTTTAATTCATCATTGTTGACCAAAGTTTCCGGGCGACCACGAGGTTCATTTTTCAAGTCAAAATTCCCAGAACGGAACCGATCAAACCAATAACGGGATGTACGTTCGTTTGTACAGTTCTCTCCGTAAACGTCGTTGATGTTACGTGTCGTTTGTGCCGCGTTGGTGCCACGACGGAACTCATATTCCATAATTACACGAAATTTCAAAGTATCCATTATGAGGAAAAATGTTGAAATGTAATGAAAATACAACGCTAATCAATAAACAAAAGACTTATATTGTAAATAGAATGTCATATTTTTAAAACAAAATTAATTTGAATTTAGAATTCATAGCCAATCAAAACTTTTTTTAGTTTGAAAAAGTCTGTATTCCAATACGGCAATTTCATAGGTAAAGACCTATTATGTTCCGAAATACCTTGAATAGGCTTACACGCCGCTAAAATACAGGAAACATCTTGATCATAACGCGTGAGTTGCCAGTGTTACATTACACTTCCCGAAAGTTTGAGTAGTTTAGCAAACTTACGGTTACCGAAACACACACTGTGTTATTTCATCTCTATATCAGAAATGGGAACGGATGAAATAAAATCAATAAAAATTGTTCATTTCGAACGTTCCTGTAGAAACAATAAACAAACGAGAGCAAACGTATCGAAGTAATCGTGTTTACGAGACAGCTCGAAGGGGCAAGAACTGGAATGCATTAAACCCGTTCGTGTGATTGCTTTTGCTGATTTCATGGCGAAGTGCCTTCCAAGCTTAATGTCAACAAACTTTGCTTTAGTAAAGAACTCTTCAGATGTTCCGCTTTTAATTTGGATAAGATTTAGATATGCTGGTACTTTAAATCGAGTAATGTGTTAATGAGTACGTAAAAAGTTTTAATGTCGATACAGAAAAAGAAAATTTAATAATACCTTAACTTATGTATACCAAATTTTAGAGAAGACAGTATTTTATTTCAAAAAGTAGTAATAAATATGTTCATGTGTATGAAAGTACCAATACACTCCAAGAATTGAGGTTGAAGGTTAAATTTTTAGGCATCAGTTGGAAAAAGAATATTTCCATCAAATATTTATGGCGTCGTCCGATCGGCCGATAGATCTGATGAATTATAAATTTCTCTGACACAGTTGTAGGTACTTCATACTTCGCAATTCCAAAGACCAAGTGAATTTTACTACATAAAATCTCGGTGTTAATGAACCGATACCATATGCATTGATATGATTTAAAATAAATAAATAGATAAACATAACAGATAAGATAGATTTCAGTGATAGTTTTATCTATTCAATATCAATCAACTGTATAACATAAACTTTAACGGTGTTACGTCATGATAACAAAAATTATGAAAAATTAGTCATCACGTTAGAAAACGAGTAAGTATCATTGCCTATAAAAAAAAAAAATACGAGTGTGTGACCACGCAACTGAAGTAATATATCGGCCGGAATAACTTTGTTTTTCCTTTGTTTTTAATGTCGTAATTGTCATTTTACCGAACGTACTAACATAATAATACATTTTTTTAACTTTGGATAGTTGGACAACGGAGATCTATGTGAACCAACTTCAATTTCCGTTCCATTCAAGCGTGCGTAAAATAAGTCAATTAGGTAATTTACATATATTTATAGACATTTATTTTCATATAAACAGAAGAGTATTTGTCGATCCAATTGCAATTTAGTACACTGTATAGCATCTCTACAAGGTATCTCCGATCATTGCACATTAGTAGGGTAGCATCAAATGCACGCCAAATCAATCACTATTTATAATTAAAATGGTAAATGTGTTAGTCAGGCGTTTCAATCGTGTATCTTGACTTACGTAAAGATTTTTTGCTTATGCTTACCGAAACCTGCATGTTATTTTAGGATGAGAATATTTTGCCCAACTTCAAATGCTTTATTTTTACTGTTTGTTAAGTTGTAGCAAAAATATATAAGTTTTCAAGGCAAACTTGTTAACTATCAATGCTGTAGTATAAATAGTACATTACGATAGAAGTTCCGTATTACTGAACATTGTTCAGTCCTCGATCGGTGCTCAAGCAGAGATTTCATTCACTAATTGATCACTTTATGAATGAAATCTCTGCTTGAGCACCGATCTATGCCTGAGCTACTTACTTTAATACGGACCTAGGTGTGCTGAGCTGGTCAATGCGCTCGAGGTTGTATTAAGAGTGCGAGCTATAGTTAAGCGCGAGCGTGTATAGCTGAGAGTGTAAGCGTGGCGCCGTATCCTAGGACCATTTTGCGACTCAACGGACCCAGGACTCAGATTTGCGAAGCAATGGCATACGTATGGGGGCTGGTATGGAAAAGAGCTTAAGTCACGCTCAGGGTCGTGCCTTGGGTTGGGAGAGCTTTATGTCCAGCAGTGGATTAAAGTGGACTAATGATTGATTGATTGGATTGATTGATGATGATGAAATAGAGATAGGCTTATAAACAAAGGCACAAGTAAATCGGATATTTTTATTTCAGTGCTTAGAAATTATATAAAATTTTTTTTTTTTTTTTTTTTTTTTTTACTTCAAACTTGTCTAGCATTTGACCGCGCTCTCACCTGATGGGAAGTGACGATGCGATCGAAGATGTAGCATGCTAGCCAAGTAAATACCTATTCACTCTTCTCTTGAACACGCCCGGGTCATATTTCGCCGGAAACACAGACGCTGGCAGGGCATTCCATTCCTTAGCCGTTCTAATTAAAAACGTTGAGTCAAATCGCTTGGTACGAATGGGTGGTATTTCGACCACGAAAGGATGGCGCTTAGCCGAGCGTCTAGTAGTCCGGTAGTGGAATGGTGATGGGAGAATGAGATCATGCAGTTCTTGAGCGCATTCACCGTGGTGTAATCTGTAGAAGACCGACAGACTTGCCACCTTACGTCGATGTGCAAGGCTCTGGAGCCTTTCACCAACCAAAGTGTCGTCGTCAATGAGCCTTTTGGCACGAAATTACCTTAAACGTCGCATTTAGGGTTGAAGTTTATTTACCCTTGGAATTACAATAAGTGGCACTCTGAGCGCCACTGAAATTCGTTTTAATTCCATAATCGAGTATCATACTGTGACTAAATTACTTTTTGTTACAATGAGTATCAAAAATATTCGGAAAATAAAGAGGTCCTCAACGCTAATTAGTGCAAAAGTTTATGTAATGTTAAGTACTCTGCGTGTTTTTATTTGCTTTCATCGGTCATTAGCTGATTTAGAAAATTATGCTTAATTTGGATAATACAAGATATATACACTGCACCATCTTGTCTAAAGTATAATAATCCAAGAATAGATTACGAAAGAAATAATTATGCAAACGATAAGAATCTTATTTAAATGCTCTACCAAAATACCAGTTTCCCTGATTCTCAGTATTTTATAAGTATATATATACGTTTGGTTATTATTAATGAATAAACAAATATCATCAAAGCATTAAATACGAGATCAAAAGTATAATCGCTTGTGTTTGAACCTTTTTAATTACCATTAGAAGCCTTTGACCTCATGTCGTGTCGTGTGTAGGCACCGCAATGTTTTTCAATGTGAAAATGTTCATGGACATTTTGCGAAGATCTCATTTTCCTTTTAATTCTTTTTTAAATGGATAGAAAGAAACTAACGTTTAGACACACCAGGAACATCGCTACGCGTATTATTCTGGAATGATCTAGACCCAAAGATTGTGGAAAGTAACACGAAACATTCGGGTAGTGAAACAACGTTAAACTATTTCTACTATTCAGTGCTGAATCTTGCAAAACATTAAACAAAACTAAATTTAAGAAACGGTGGCGATCTTATCATAGTATTATATCTAAACCAGCCTCTTTAGTGGCTTCCCATAATGCATGCACTGTTTTTTATTATAACAAAAGTTATTCTATATCTTCCCCAGAACAATTAATATCATTAAGATCGGTACAGTCGCTTATTCGAAAAAGGTAAAAACAGACAGTTGCTTACATTTAATTCCCTACTATTACTATTTACTTTCACGCCACAACTACTGAATTTATTTTGATGTTTTGCACACAGATTTTGTTTGTTGCTGTGTATTGGTACTGAGATAGAACCTTTATCCCAAACAAGAGAAGAGTGAATAGGTATTTACTTGGCTAGCATGCTACACCTTCGATCGCATCGTTACTTCCCATCAGGTGAGAGCGTGGTCAAATGCTAGAAAAGTTTGAGATAAAAAAAAAACAAAGAAAACAGTAAATTGCGAGGCGTTTTACAATATTTACATATCTGAAGTGCCTTAAACAAGGATTGCAAGCATTTTACTACTGCCACAGAATATATAATAGCACTAATTATTACTATTGTTAAAAAGTACTTTTCTTTCCTTCCATTCCTATTATATCCATAAAGAAACGTAGGCATCTCACGTGATTTCTTAACATTAAACATTGTTTAGAGATGAGCTTTGTTTTGATCTTCTCAGGTGTTTGTTTGACGGATTGATGAATATTGTTTATTGAAAATGTATCTTCAATCATCTATTCAACATTGCCGATATAACAACGATATTTTACTATTGAAATAGACGCGAACGATATAATTATGCAAGCTTTTGTGAACATGTGTGGACGTGTACGATACGTATACAAACATAATATTTGTGAAGGAAAATATAGATGTAGTTAGCATGAACATTTTATTTTCATCTGTAGGTACATCAAAATGAAAGAATAAATCCTGTGTCTTTACTAATATTATAAACTAAAACAGGTCGTTACTTTAATTTAAACATTATTAAAAATTAGAATTGGGCTTTTGGGAAGACTGGGGAAAAACGGAGTTCAAATTCAGCTGATTAATGAAAGTTTTTCGAACTTAGAAACCTTATGCAAGCTTTTGTGAACATGGACGTATAGACAAAATTGAACAATTTTGATGTCTAAGAATTTTTAAGTTCACCAAGCCGAGAAAACATTACGAATATAGAAGGAAGCGATATAAATCAACGTAGCAAGCCCGTAAGATAAATCTAAATATTCTAGAATAAGACGAGACGTCTATTTCAGTAAACTCGTTATGCAAATAGGCATATTAGTATAAAAGTAATAAGCAGTTTACGAAACATTGTTTAACTCCGTCAGTTTTTGAGAATTGTCGAATAATAACAAACTAGAGCGTAACAAAAACAATATAAAGGAAAATACCTATTTACTTGAAAACAGTCTACGTCCCGTTCTGAGAACAAAATCCATAACAAATGTTTTAGAGTTTGAAGGTGAAGAGTTCTATACTGTTTTACAAATTTGTCTAAAGCTAAGGAAGACAGCTCTGAAATAAATTATTCGTGCTGAAGGACATTTAGCAAATGGAAGATATAAAATTATTGCGATATATTGTAGATCACACAAGCATATAGTAAGTCTTCATCCCATCATCTGTGGTACTGGAATTATTACTAGCGGGTTGCTTACTTGATTGTATGAATGCTTTATAGACTTAGAAATTTTCCCAGTAACTGGGCATCTGAAAGTTACTGACTAAGACAATTTTTAGAAAGATTAGTTGCGAGTTTTTCTTATCAATAATGGTTTTGAATTTCTGACCTCGAAGATGAAAGTTTTTGGATTGCCGGAACTAAATTAAAAATAGTAGTTGACGGTTTACCATGCACGCCACTGGTAATCGAACAGAAAGAAATTAGAGACCTTTTCAAAGTTGACACTCTGTTTCAAATAAGTTGCTTCTTTTACACAGCACTTAATAGTTACGGCAAGTATGCTTTATCTAATTAACAACTAAGACTGAAGTTATGATTAGTTACGCAATTTTCGTGACGTTTTTTTAGACAAAAGATATTGTAATTCTCGTTACTATTAGCCGTACTTTGCTCTTGTCTATAAAGATACCTGATGCTGACATCCTGCCTTCGTCTGATGATACTCGTAAGCTACTTGTACAACAAGTCCTCCGTCGAGTGCTTAAATTAACCTGAGTTTTCTTTTTAAAGATACACAAGAGGTTAGATATTATAATGTTTCACGTGGAAAAAATAAGCAGTTTTACGCAAATCTTTACAAAATATTGAGGTATATAACTATATCGCTATAACTATTTATACATTAGAATAGTGTTTATAAGCATTACGAAAATCTCTTAACAATAAATGGAATCGCATTATACTAATAATATGCTACGCTTTCTAGTAATTGAATCAGAACTAGTTATTATTTTTTAATGGATATAAATGCTCACTATTAGAATCTTTAACAGGCGGAAAAATTATAGGATATACAACAGGATTTACCAAAAACGCACATTAGCGTCTTAACACACATATATAGCGGAACGTGTTTTCCAATATCATATCGGAAAAATACGAGGTTTTACATTATTTTTTACATTGGGATACTGTTTCATCAAATCCTAAAAGAATCTCGTTTCAATTGGGCTTACCTACAAAATCCCTAAATCAATTACATGAAGCTTTACCTTAATCGAGAGCTTAAGTGAGTATATCGGTGTTTTTACCAAACCTTTTACCCCATGCACCATGTTTGTATAGAATAATAGGTCTGCAGTACAAAAAAAATTGCTTGGATAAGAATTGTAAAATAAAAAACATGTTTATTAACAAGTGTAACAGTAAATTCAACGAGCAACCTTTTATTCTCAGCAGATGGTCTCCAAGTTACAAGAGGATTAGAAGCTCTCCGCCATCCGCCGTACTCACCAGACCTTACGCACACAGACTTCTACTTTTTCTAGAATTTGGATAACTTCTTGGCGGGAAAAAGTCAATACCCGAGTACGAGGCAGTAAAAAACGCCTTTTAAGTAATTGTTGCCTCCCGGTCGGCTGATTTCTTCAAGAAGGGCATCAATAAACTGTCACTGCGTAGGCAAAGATGCATCGATTACATGGCTACTTTGAATAATAGGTTTAAAAAGTATAGAAAATATACTGTAACATATTTCATAAAAAACGGTTTTTTCATAGGTAAAGATAAACGAATAGTACAATTCGTGAGCACAGTTTTTTTTTTGCTACAATTTGGTTTGAAGTTAGTTTTCAAAGTACTTTCATACATAATGATAGGTTGCCAGTAGCTCTGCCTTCTTCTGGTTGTGGGTTCGATTCCCACCCGAGACAAACATTTACTTGATGAAAATAGATAGTGTTCTGTGTCTGGGTGTTCTATTGTATTCTATGTATGTATTTACAAACAAAAAGTATCTAAGTTTTGTATCAGTTATCTGGTTCACATAGTACAAGCTTTGCATGGTTTGGGGCTAGATGGCGCTATGTGAAATATCCACAAATATTTATTTATATTACCGAATATTTATAAATAATACTTAGAATATATCTAATTAGAAAAACGGGTTCTACTCATTACCCTAATTTTTTTTCACATCATACTTGTCAACTTATTTGACGACACTCTTCAACAGATAGGACCTGATGATGGTTTTATGTAATAAGTATCTATTTACTCGTTTCTTGAATACGTCCAGGTCAATTTTATACTTTTTGGACGCTGTTGGAAATGTACTAGGTACCGGTGTTTCATTTGACGAGTCGTCGCAATATTAAACGCAGAATTAGCGAATGGATCTGAACAAAGCCCTGGGGATCCACGCCCATATGTTTTCGAATACTGCAGAACAACCTGTTTCCGAATAGGTACAGCCGAGTAATACCCTACCACCCCATTTGTTTACACGAAAAGTTGAGCACGTGACAAGGCAACTGTAAACAATGAACAAGCTTTTGCAAGCACGCATTAATGATTTAAAACACCACAAGCAACGTGTTTATGTGCGTGAATTTCGCAAATAAAAAGGAAGCTTGTAAACAAAAACATGAAAGAGATCAATAGATAGCTTTTAGATACGTACCTATACACACGGAATAGCGTTAACACATCTTCTTTACTAACATAGATATAAGTTTTATTGTACGGGTGAATAACCTGAAATAAAAGGTTTTTGCTGTACTATTTTTTCTGCAATATAATGGAAAAGTAACTCTAGTAGACTTATAAATTGTATAGAATCCTCTATTAAAATGTTTTGTAGAAGAATATTGTGTATGCGAAAAATGTAGAGGCAAACATGTACGTACCACTTTACATCAAAAAGAAATTTCGATGGTTTACTAAAATCATTTGTAAATTATCAAAGTTTCTTTATCCTTGAAAATAATTAGTTTTTTTTAACTAATACAATTATTTAACTAAGCGTAAACTGTCTGTTTTAGTAGAATTTCATATTGAAATTAGAGTTAACCATAAATTGTCATTCCAACATAGAAATCAACACGGACAAAGCTACATAATCCCGGCACATTTTGCGACGGGCCTTGAACATAAAAGCATTGCGTATGTGCATTGTCCACATTCATTAGGTAATAGCATCACACGGCCGCATTATTTTCCTTGTTGTGTTTTATGGTGATTTTTCTTTGCCCGCAAAAAGAAATCCTATTCAAATCATTGCAGCATCTACGAGTATATTAAAGAAAAAGATAATTTACTGTATTATGGGGATTAATAAATGCAAAAAAGCATTAGATTTTATCTGCCTCCTAACATCTATAAAATATTACCCTTATTTTTAAGGTTTCTCCTTTTTAATGGTGATTGTCGGCTAACGTTGTCTTTTTGTATGGCTTTCACGCCAAAACGGCTGAACTTTGTAATATTGGATCGCAAAATTAAAAGTTCCGCGGAAAAATTGGTAAATTATAGGTGAAACCGGTGAATAATTTAGAAGTGTTAACTTAAGTAATACTTTTGATTAATAAATTTGATTCTAATTTAATTCAAACAAATCCCGACGTGATTACATCTCACACTAGTTAAGAAATAACATAGACTCAGCGCTTAGACCTGAAAAGTGAATCAAAAAAAGAGAAAACCGAAGTCGCAAAATCCATTTCATTCAAATTATTTTCGAGGAGTGGTCGCAGTGGTGGAGTAGGTGGAGCAGAGAGTACTTTTTACATGCGGAATACGGAAAGTCAGATCAATTATGTCTATACACGCTGTTGTATCCTGTTTAGCATATTATTGCGACCGTAAATCAAAAATAATGCGGGTATTGGTAGACATTTTAATTACGTAAGGTTTTCTTTTTAGATTCAAACGCGGAGTCTGTAGGTGCTATTATTCTAGTCAAAGGTTTGCATTCACAAATTTTCGGGAAACGATTTACTCGGTCTCAGAACCCGGAATAAGATATAAATCTTATCCGGGAAATGATAAATTTCTCGACGACACCATTATTATACTCGAATAATCTGCGGAAATGCTATCTAAACAAAACATGAAACGGAATATTTAAATAAGAATCCTGTTATTTTGTCGACATTTCGGGAAATGCGATAATTTTCCTAAATCAACTTACGCTGCTAACACTTTGCTTTTTTTTCCTTTTTCATTCAACAATAGATACATAAAACAATGAGTTTTTAATTATGAATTAATAAAAACATACGAGCGATTTGCAATCGTACATACGGTATGTGTTAAAGGTCAAGTCTCGAATGAACTCGATAATAAAACCTGCACTTATCATCATCGCCAGCTTGAAGACGTCAATTGTAAAACATAGAGCTCTTCCATAGAGCGCCATTTTAAGCAGATGCTTACCTCTTGGATTCATGGGCACAATACCGACATTTTAGATCAGGTCGTCGGCTATCATCCCCTCACTCCTGTGGAAGAATAAGTTAACGGAATCTAAGATCACGGTTCGATGACATCGAATATGTTCAAAGCCTGTTAGAAGTAATTTCGATTGTAAACTGACGTGAGTTTAGCCATTGCAATTCACCAAAACAGGCAACGTGTTATTCTTTTATATCAGTAGGTATTCTTTACGTAACTAAATACATTCCCATTGCTGCCTGTGGGTAGACGCAAAGCACTCTAACTTGGAAACTTACAAAATAATGAGGCATTAGCGAGATTACGCGTTTCCTTCGTCATTATGAAAAGCGCCTGCGTTCTTGAGGTTATACTACTAACAAGGCTCGACTAGACTTGCTCTCGAGACGAAAATGAATTTAGCGAAGAAGCAAATTTACGTCAATAAAAACCACGATACTTTATATTATGAAAGAAAAAAATGAATAGCTACAATTCTTTTATTTAGCCGCACATATTATCAGATTTATTTATATATGAGCATATTTAATTGCAATGTGACGTAACGACGTAGATTCACTGAGCGAGGCATTTTTCGACCGGCACCTATTTAAATAACAGCAAAACTATTCCTACAAAGCATATAACAAACCGGGGTATATCGGGGGATATCGGGGTAATCATGTACCTTTGTGACTGCAATGCGACAGTTGTAAATTCATTCTTAATATATAATTTCTAAAGTAACTATGCACATAAGCTGCGTCTAAACATTACAACACACAGCCCACAGTTCAGAAGGCTATAGCTATACCAACCTTCCATGTTATTTCCAAAACCCCATAGAAGCTTCTGGTAAAGTGCCACTACTTTATGAGGCATATAACTTAGACTAGACTATGACTTGATTTGATGACTTGGACTGTGACTTGACACATATATATATGAAATATCACTAACTTGAAAATTATTAATTACTTGACACTGTGCACTATGCAAAAATGTAGAGCCAAACGAAATAAAAACTGATCTATCAAATCTGTTAAAGTCAAATTTAAGTCCTGCACAATACCAAAATGTAGTGTGCAACCTTTAAGACGCGTTTATAATAGAAAAAGTGTTGTAAGTTAATTTGTGGTGTAATAGTTTTTATTTATATCTCAATCTTAGATCTCGTATCAAAATAATACGCCATACCTACCTATAGTAATTAATAAACGTCAAGCTTTCGTCCGAAGTTCGGACGGCAGCTTGACGGTTATCGATATTGAACCATGTTGTTTTGATTAAGAATATTCCCAGACTTTTACTGAAAATCCATAGAACCGGGTATTCATAGGTAACAGTTGCTTATAAATATATCTGCTTAAATAATATGCGCATACAGTTTACTCAAAAGCGTAAATTAGTAAGTAAAGCAAATCAATCACACGCATATTATCTGTAACTATCTCATGCCCACAGCATATACCGACTTTTTCATTATTGTTATTAACCTATATCATCGCACACCTATATCACTAGTTGTAATTATATCACCACTATT
The DNA here is from genome assembly GCA_905220475.3 of Ennomos fuscantarius. Lineage (NCBI taxonomy): Eukaryota > Metazoa > Arthropoda > Insecta > Lepidoptera > Geometridae > Ennomos > Ennomos fuscantarius. The sequence goes on along the minus strand of HG992028.1, from coordinate 9,786,422 downwards.
AATTTTTCCGGTATATTACTGAAATGTTACCTAGGATACTGAAAGGAATTTCGGGATTTTTTGTCAAATCATCTTTACTGACTCAGTCGGTATTTTTGAACAAAAAGCTTTCATAAAAATACCTGTTCTCTACCGGCCATGCAATAAATGAACATTTCTTGAAGAACGACGTTTCAATTATCCACTTAAGTTTCGCAGAACTTAAGAATTTGGGCCTAAATAATAAACCAAATTAAGAATTATTTTAATTTATGAAAAGACGAAGCTTGGATGGAATGTGGAATGAATTGTAAAACATCATAACCCTTTTAAAATTCAAAAGTAGGTATTATATAAACGATCGTAAACACTTTTCCAGTGTCAACGTGAATTAAATCCTAATTGAAAATACAGATTACCCAAAATTTGAATCTTTAAATACTTGGACGAAATATGATGTTCTTTGTAAAAAGTAATGGCTCATCAACTAGGTACAATTTAAGTTAACAATAGAGTTTAAACTCTACGGCAACTAAATGTTATTATAGCACGAGAAACGCTGCTTTTATTTAGGTATAATAATAATTCCCAACGATTATATACATAGTTCCTGAACGCTAACTAGGATCCCTTGTATCTAGGGATCCAGAACTACGAGGATCATGGTCACACAGACTCAGAACAAGTATTTGCGCTTTTTTTCTATTCACAAATACTTATCCTGCCGCGGGAACCACCGCCTCCGAGTTATGAGCCGACCTTCTCAAAGGTTGTCGCAACGTATATTTTATTCCCAGGAGTTCCATTAAAATTGAGTGCAGTCAACGTCTTTGTGATAATAAAGTAAATAAATATATGGACACATCTCACACAGCGCCATCTAGCCCCAAACTAAGCAAAGCTTGTACTATGGAAACCATATAACTGGTAGAATAATTATAAACTTGTTGTTTGTAAATACATATATAGTATACAATATAACACCCAACCACAGAACCAACAATTTTCATCACGCAAATGTTTGTTCTGGGTGGGAATCGAACCCACAACCTTACAGCTCAGAAGGCAGGGTTACTACCTAATAAACATCTAAATACTCTTATATCTAAAGGCACATTTGCATTTATTTTGAAAATTATAACTTAAAACCATGACGTCTAATAACCGACAGTCTGTCCGTTTCGTCCACTTACCATTCACACTATATTCCCAAACATAAACTAAAATAAACGTGTAAGAGGCTCATCGATAATCAGGACATAAAAATAGGCCTGAATACGAAATGAGGAGAGTCTTTTGGTTCGTAATCAGATCGATAGAGCACTATAAATAAGCTACCTTATATAATAAGCACAATTTGCAAAAGTCTGAGCTTCCATTAGTTATGAACTAAAGATTTACAACTATCACATATAAAAGGTTGTGGGGAAGAGAACGCTATTAGTGATAAGACTAATTACGAAAAAATACGTAAATAACGTTAAAATACCTACCACTCATTGTTACACTAGTACGTAAGATTTATTTCATTTCTGTATTATGTACATTTCATTGGTGAGACAATAAAGAGTTATCTATCTGCCTATATATATATCTATATAAACTATCAGCGGTACCTTCAGCTTCAATTTAAGGATTGTCCTGCAAAAGCTCGCCATTTTCCGGGATTAAAAGTATCCTACGTTTATCTCGGTAGTCTAATATATAATTTATGTACTAAATTTCAATCAAATTGGTTAATTGGAAGCCACACACATAAACAACGTTCCTTTTTATATATTGGTAGAGAAGAAGAGATATACATCTGCTAATGTTTGTATTAACTCTTTTAATACATAAGATTATTGGAATACGCAACGTCTTCTTAAGTGATAAATAAGACTCATATGTTTATTCGTGATCATAATTTGGTATTGAAATTATCTACGACAGAGAATATTTTAGCACTTTTTAAATAAATTTTATTAAACCATAAGTTTGTTGCTGTTTTAGTATAACTAGTCGAAACTCATCACCAATAGCAGAAATGTTTTATATTCGTGCCTGGACCAGTCATTATATCATCATAGATATTCATCATTGTAGCCCTTTCAGTAATCGCGACATGTCGCAAGTTCATCCCGATACGTAATAACACGTTTGCAATAATAATAATATAAGGGTTATCCATACGTGACGATGTCGCATGTCGCATGCCAATAATAATAACAACAAGGCCGTGACTCATTAGAAGTGCTATAGACACGTTATTGTGAATATTGCTACAAATTAATAAAGACATTATAGATGGATATTTAATTAGTTAGTCAGGCCTGGCGCAGTCCGCACTTTAGGATACAAAGCTACGATTACACCCACCGGCTACGGCCAGCAAGGACTGGTCCATATAAAGGTACGATACGCGGCAGACGGCCAACGCCCAGGAGCAAATGCGGTCGGGTGTCAGTTGCCATGAAATTATTATAGGTTCCTAAGCCCACGGCATACACTGCAGTTACGTTGCGGTGTTACTAATTATGCATCAAATACTGCAATTTTAATTGCAAAATGAACAATGCGATGATGATTTATTATTGTATTATTATTACTTAACCATAAAACCCTTAGAGTACTCAGACTAGAAAAAAGTTCTTATAAAAGTTTGATACTAAAAAGGCATTAGAATAATCTTGAAGACTTTCTCAGAACTTTAAATAAACATGTGTGTTGAGACACTAAGGTAATAAAATGTTAATAATAATATCGGACGGCAACAGTAATGCTGTGTTTGCGCGGATGTGACGTCTGCGTCGGCAAAATAAATCACGACATGTACGCGCTGCAGTTGCAGTCGTACATCGGAAATAGTCTCATACAATATAATACTGTACAATACTGCCGTTTGCCGTCTGCCGTGAATGAAGAATTGCACCTTAATGCGTTGAGATTATGCGTTAGAACGAGAGGCGTCTTTGAAGTTTGTAGCTATATGCAACTTAAATGCACTTAATTGCGTTCTTGTAAGAGACGCTATTTATTTAAATGTCTTTGCGATTGAATCTTCTGTACCTAACTCTATACAAGTGTACACTGTACATGTCTACTTCAATTAAATTTAATAACTACTTTACTACATATAATAGCCGGTAAATAAATAAAAAAAGGAAATACACTAATGAGAAATCGTAAACTAAAATAGTTGGTAATGATACTATTCAGTATTATTCTCTACTGCCACTGTTTAGTTTATGTAACGTTGAAATATAACGAAGTGCCTTTGTTATCCGACTGCTGGGCGTGAAAGCTGCCCACGTCTTTTAGTAAAACAGTGTACAAAATGTGCCTAAATATGTCCGAAACAGTCCCTATACAAGTATACAAGGCCACAAAGCTATTGTTTCAGACTTATCATTGTACGGCAACGTATTGTGTGAACGCCACATTCATAATGTAATGATAGAGAGATTAGGCAAACACAAACAAGAGGAAATTAATATTACTTCCATTACAGTAAAAGGGTAAACATAAATAAACCCAAATGTTATTATAATGAAAGTACTTTATTGAACAATAGTAAGGTTTCTATTTGCGTGCGAAAAAATTGATTATGCTTGGTTTCGACAGGCACTGTCATACATCTTATATTGTGATTACATTAACATAAAGGTGAGAGTATAAAAATTTAATTTTGAAGACCTTTTTTGAAATTATCCCAAATTTTATTTTAGATGACAAGCCTTCGCCATTACTACATTTGCCTTATACGTACGTTTTAAAAATATTTAAAAAAGTGTGCATAATACAAATCAATACAAATACACATTCTAAATCTAAATTAAACTTTCTTAGTAACATACAAAAAAATTGTCAATATGGCTTAGGCATACTCATAAAAAATTGAGAAGGGTAGTATGTTGAAAAATGGCATGCAAATTGAAATCTTTTAATTTTGGTTTCGTTGTTCAAAAGTTTACGTAAATAAGTAGAAATATATGGGCAACTACTTTCATATGTTTATATTAGCACCTGTATTGTGCGTTATGAGTTAATGGAACAGCTTTGTTGTCACTCCCTTTGTCTCAACTTCTTGAAGCGTAGATTGTACTGACAATAATGTGGCTGAAACTTTCAGGAAAAACGTTAGTAAAAACACTAAACACTTCTTATTTTATCTCACCTTATTTTTAACTTTGTCCTAATAGATTTTTCTATGAGTACTCACGAAAGCTTTATTACGTGATCTCCAGAATTTACCTGAAACAAAACAAAATTGTTACCAATTTACCAATAAACTGGTGTTGATAAATATTGATACAATTACTAAAACAAAAAATAGGTAAACAACAAACGCAATCTATTCAATGTTTTCTTTAACCAAGAGACCTTATTAAACATGTAACAAAAGGAATATTTCTGAAACGCTTAATGATCAAACAGATACCATTTTAGATAGAGCCCGTACATTCTGCGGCTTATCAAGGCTCATGGTTTGAAATCAGTAGTTTAGAACCTTCTAGTTAATACATCACCGTCATGAATTGAGGTCACTTATTATTACTAAATATCCGATGGGTAATAAAAAAAGTGTTGTCACAGAACACTATCTATTATGCAGGTTGTCTGGAAGAGATCGCTTTTTAGTAATAAGACTGCTCATTGTACCCACTCATAAGTTATTTCCTGTTACTGTATCTGTTACCTTGGTGTTTATAAAGAGTTTATCTATCTATTGAATGAGTAGGTATTTGGCTCATAGAAATTACATTATGTAATTTTGTCTTTGTGCTACACTAAGCTAAAACCTATGTTACAAGGTATGATTTTTTAACTGGGAAAGGATGGGCATATCCAAATCCTTGTGAGGTACGGGGAAACAGTCATAGGAACTATTTTCTCATTTTGTATGAAAACGATTTTGGCGTAGCTTTTTTTTCTGTTGGTTGTATAGTTCTCCGTTAAAAAAGTTGTTATAATTTGTTTTTTAATTCAGATTGACTCAAATTCAAGTAAAGATCGGTTCATTGTATTGGAAGAAAAATATCGGAGAGGTAGAAGATAAAAAAAAAACTTATTTTTAAGGAGAGCTCATGCAAACATTTTTTTTTCCCAAAATGTTTGGTTCTCAAAACGGTTTCCTTGTATCTCTTATGATTTCACGTTTCTTCATACTGCCCCAGTTAAAAAACATCAGACTGTGTTATACTATTTTGTATAATATTCTGTGGTTATAGTACAGTTACTAGAGCCCAGTGCCCTTGGTTACATCACAAATATTCTATTTGTGCCATGTTAGTAACAAAATCTCTATCGCGTGTAAAGTTTCCTTTGAGATCGCGGATATACAGTGAAATAAACTGTTGCTTTTATTTATATACCTTCGCAAAGAAATGAGATGGAACGTCGAGACGCGGACTTCAGAGAGCTTAGTCGTATTTCACAGACTGTAACTGACGCTCGCGGATTTAACTTTGTAGATAAATCAAAAGATAATTATTATTGTACAAGTCTTGCGACGATAATTTCACAAAGCTTGCCGTTTTGTTTTTATTTTGTGCCAACAAGAATTCAACTTTGGTTCAAAGAGTTTTGAGTTATTTTCGTTTTTTTTTTAATTGTGCCTTAGGTGAACCTTGCAAGCTCTAATCCCGCAGGAGTTTAGATTAACCTTTAATTACATTGTAATAAAGCAGAACATTGAACTTTACGTTAAAATTATGAAATAAAGTAGCCAAATGAGCTTTACATAATTTGGATTACTCTGAGATATAAATCCGTACGTTCAAGTTATTATTGTTATGCGAATCATCCTAAACGCTCACGTGTGCTTCATCAATTAAAGCAAATTCGCAATTACGCACTTGAACCATGCTACTGTGCTACCATGGAAATTCAATCAACCTCTATAACAATATAACCGATCCTCATGAGCTGAGATAAAATGCTATTTGAACCAAGAGATGAGCACCCGCCGGTAATGCGGTAATCATAATTATTATTAGGTACATTGATCTTATAACAGTTGCGGTAATCATAATTATTATTAGTTACGTCGACCCTATAACAGTTGCGGTAATCATAATTATTATTAGGTACGTCGATCTTATAACACTTGAGTATGAATGTTCGATCGACTGTGGCCTATCGTATGTATATGTTTTGTCGTATCATTAATCCACCAGTCATGGTGTAGGTACATTTATGTAATACGAACGTTATAAGGATATTAGTACACACTTTAGTCTGTGGTCACTACACCTTGATTTTATGAATAGACAATTAGCATTAGGTTGGACGGTTCTTGGTTCAAAAATGTTGGTTTTACTGTTCCGTTATAGTTCTTGTATTTCATTAAATTATACCTTTTGCGTTGAATGAGTTAGATAGCTAATAGATTTATTCGGTCTATTGAATTAATAAATAATTGACTCCCAATTATTCTTGTCCAACTTAAACCATTTTTGAAATTGGTTCTGTGGTAATAGTGTGCCATGCAAATTAGTAGTATTCCCAATACTACTAATTGGCATGGCATACTATTACCATCTGAACTACCGTGATGTCTTGAACGTGCAAGATATATCTTCCGTTTCTATACGATTGAGTACAAATTAAGTCACATATAAATGCTAAAGTCTTTATTAACTAAATCTACTTATCGAAGCCAATTTTTGATTAGTATCTACGTCAATCTCATTGACTATTAGAATTCATCCCGGGCTGACGATAACCCTCGTAATCTCAGAGTAAACAAGATCTTGCGTGCGGCATACCACTAACCACGTAAGATTGAACGGAAACTGGATTCACGTCAGTCAGTGCATAGTTGACTTGATTAGCGATGACGTACGAGAAATACAAACGATTGCATCCTCGGATATTGCATCTACATTTCGTGTTACACAGACGTGAGAATAATAGCACTAGCAGTAGATGTTTGCATTTTGTATGACATGGAAAGAAAACTTTTTCTTTTTTTTTTCGGTTTTGGCTCTACACTTTTGTGTATTTGGCCAGTGCCGAGTAATTAATTTCTCAAGTTAATTAATATTATATATGTATAATGTATATGTGTCAAGTCAAGTCACAGTCCACGTCATCAAGGAAAGTCAGCCAAAAAAAACGCCTTTTTTAATACTCTATATGCCCATAGGGAAAGTTATAACGTCAGGCGAGAATTTTGTTATATGATATAAATCAACGGAGCTGACAGTCAGCAAACATTTTTATCAGGAGCAAGAGATTTCCATTTGAACTGCAATCGATTTTGAATTTTGCAGCAATGCAATAGCTAGAGGCGCTAACTGTGTTGCTATTCGGTAAACGCCGATGCGCTTTCATTTCCGATTCAGGTGCTTGAAATAATTTGAATAAAAAATGAACCGTGGTTTCGTTCACAGAGACAGGCCAGCGAAAGGTACGATTTGAATATGCAAATTTTAGTTCACAGCTTAATTTTATAGCATCATCTGGCTTGGTTCTGACCGAACGAAGTGGGTAAATTAAAGCAGTAGTAAGTAGGACCCTACTACTCAAAACTTGCATGAGCTGGTACAACATTTATGTATAAATAAATATTAAACTTCAACAGTGTCATAAATGCGTTTTGGCGGGAAAGCGAAAAGATTGCGTCACCGCATTGTCTTTTTTCCAAAACTTGTGTTATTCTCAGTGTTAGTGCATAAAATTGGTGGCATTCTATTCGTTAAGTGCTGGATTACAGGCGTGAGTGTGGGAAAATGGTATAATGATGGTGAAACGTTTCTTTTCGTGTCGTTTCCAAAACTTCACAGAAGCTTCTGGTAAAGTTGCCACCACTTTACTAGGAGTATGACTTGACTAGACTAGACTATGACTTAACTTAATGACTTGGACTGTGACTTGACTTGACTTGACATATTATATAATATTAATTAACATGAAAAATTATTAATTACTTGATACTGGCTATATACACAAAAGTGTGGAGCCAAAAAAAAATATTAAAAAAAAACAGTGTCATAAACATATCATAGTTCTATATGGTCATAAGTCATATGTAACAGCCAAGTAACAGTAATACGTTGACATATTCGATATAGTAGTAAATAGGTCTTATTATCAATTCGTGACTCGTTGAATGATGCGTGATATTTTATTTTTTACTTCAATTTATTATTATGGCTTCTGCGAGGTTGCCACAATATTGCCAATGTTAGTGAATAGAGTATAAAACATAATTAAAACGATGGCGATTGATATATGGATGAAGAATTTTTCGGTTCTCATATAATTTTGATTCAGCTATTAATTTCATCATAAGATTAACACACGTACTTAAACAGGTTATAAAAAAATTTCCAAATAACATCGAAGCCAAATCTGAAAATGTAATCGAATATTCACAGGCAAAACTTCTACTTAACCTTCAATAAACCCAATCGAATAACCCGAGAGACGCCAGAGACGCGTACAAAAGCGAATTTATAGACAGTCCTGACAGTGCGAAGCCCTGAGCACATCCATCTTAATTATTCATGGCAGTATCGACCCGATCCTGCCGCCATCTGGTCCCCGCCTTGTTTCTTTGCCAACACATACCAATTTCTCAAATCCGATCGAACTTACTTCGACTCTTTGTAACATGCAAATCCATTAATTTCAATTTGACATTGTGTTTGTGAATCCGTAATTTGCTTGAATTAGGATTGGAAGCTGAGGAAGGTCCCCTAATAGGACTGTTCGAATACCAAATATTTTGATAAAAGTAGAAGCTATTTTTTCTATTCTAAAATAATTGGATTTGCTTAGTTTGGTAATTCTTTTCCACCTCATCGTTCCCAAAAAATTTTTTAAAAATATTATCATTATCAATAATGATAATATTTTTTATAAAATAATTATAATAATAACGCCCAACAATCACATACATAGATCCTGGACGCTAACTAGGATTCCATGTGTCTAGGGACCCAGAAAGTATGAGGACCATGGTCCCACAACACCCAGACTCAGAACAAGTATTTGCGCTTTTTTTTCTGTGCACAAATACTTGTCCTGTCACGGGAATCGAACCCGCCACCTCCGAGTTGAGCCGACCTGCTCAACCACCACACCATCTGTGGTGTCTTGGGGCTGTTAACCTTTAAATTATTGTAATATTTACAAATAGATGAGTGAATAAATAACCACATGGTTCAATCCTGTTCTATTGCAAATACAGAGACGCAGATGGAGTACGTACCTACCAACACATAGTATACCTATTATATTAAATTACTGTATTTAATGATTGAGATATTTATTTATTTGAGTGGCTACAATACTTGCCTCCATAGTTTTGATCAGATTTTAGGTCCACCCAGTAGTGGCTGGCCTACACTGCATCTTCCATCAATTCATGATCGCTACTCTAGAACCTTTCTTCCCCATCGGTTATCAATTCCACGAGCAACGTAGCCTGCTCATTGTCATTTCAACTTGCTAATTCGAAAATATCTATATCGGTCACCCTAGTTCTCCTGCGGTTCTCTTTGTTTTGGATCTAATCTCACAGAGAAACACCTAAGTCTCTAATCTATTAAAATTACACTATAAAAATATTATAACCTAGAGTGTCGGTATCAGTGCAGTGCAGCTATCGGTGGTTAATAAAGTAGGTATTATGTATTTTTATTATAACTCTGTTGTGCCCCACTGTATTGCAAGGGCGTCCCTCTCGTCCTTTCTTTTATGTTGATCTTGAAATAGTGTTGTCTAATTTTCCTGGTGGGCATCAATGTCATCTTTTGACTTCGATCTGCAGAGTCTTTGTAAAACGTCTTAATATAAAATTCCGCTAATTCGTATTATTGGGGAAAAGATAAAAGACATATTTAAATTTATGTTTATTGTGAGTGCGACCAATCGACGCACGACGCAAAAGGTCTAAGGGTGCCCACTGCCCACTCAACTCGTAAACTTTTACGCCCCTGTCTATAAAGAGATTTAGGTTCGTGTGAACTGTATTGTCGTATTTCAACAGTATTTATTGGTGAATCAGTTCATTAAAACTTAGTATTAAACTATGATTATGTTCTCATACGTAGTCTGATCATATACTTGTTTCATACAAAGCTTAATTATTCATTGAGAACTTTTTTATAATGCTAAAAACTGTCCTGGTTATCTCCACTGAACGAAAGTAAAGGTTAAAGTATTATTTACATATCTAACATTTGATTTAATTATGATTTTATCTTCATTCATAAAGCACTAGAGCTTTTCTTTCTACATTTTCATACAAGATAGCATGTTTTTTACACAGACCATTATTATCTTGCAGTGATTAGCAAACAACTTATATGAATATAAAATCTTGCAAACATATTGATTTTTAATAGTACATTATGATACAAGTGTGCTAAGTTGATCACTGCGCTCGAAGCGGTATTAGGCGATAAGGGAGTCGAGAGTGTAATTGTCAATGTACACGCGTTCTATACGACGTTTTTCATCACACTTTGCGAGGAAAAAAACAGACTTTAATTTTGGAAATTAAGGCTTAATTAATTAGAGGCTAAACTTAAGTCAATTAAAAGTCGAATATTACTCCTGCGACGGCTTACGTTAGTAACTGGCTCCTAGAAGGCTAGCGATGTTAGCTCAGATACATACAAAAGAGTATATACCTAACCGCAATACAAGGATGAGAACCACAGATTAGAGAACAAATAATTGGAGCTGCCGATGAAATCGACATGCAGCTGATATGAAAAATATTTAGAAAAATATAATAATAAAGCGAATATAAGTATATCTCCCTCTCAACTTCCGTTCGTCTCACCAGCTTACCCCCAAGTCAAGCGTGCATAAAAAAAATTTACTTCAATTATGTATTCATTGTTATTGGACTCTAACATTCAAATATCATATGCAAATATTTTATTTGCAATCAACTCCGCTAGAACAACTTTTTCAAAGTCGCAAACGGAAGAATAAAACGTTTTGTATATCCAAGCTATTTATTTCGTAGGCATTATAATGTGTATCGTTAAATTTTCCGCTTTATTTAACCGCCTACAGCCGGAACTTTGATCTTGTTTTCGTTTCATGACAATTAAATTATTTCTGTCACATTGCAAGCCCCATTATGCTGTTCTTTAGAACCTTGCTCTTAAGCCCAGTCTTCATTAGCGCACATTTTAGATCCCTTCATTTACCTACGTTCCTTTACCTTTTAATTTTAATTTAGAGGAATGTTTCTGTGAACTTTTTAGGTATAAAAACGTTATTTTGTGTTTTTCTAACATTATATAATTACCAGACCAGCTAAGCAGTTTTGCCTGGTTACTTAAAAAGAAAGAAAAGTATTCGATGAGAAATAAAGACGAGTCCGGACAACCAGATATTTTAAAACGTGACAGTTTTTAAATTTAAATCTACCAACTGTTATTTTTTTAAATCAAACATGTTTGATTGCAAACTTGCTTGCTAACTATAAATGAATAGGTAGACTACTATTGACCTAATAGTTCACTCTACTCCGTATATCCGATGACAGAGCATCAAAAGTCCGTAATACCTTATCATTACTATTAATTAGTTGATACGACCCTTCTTTCAGGTCAAATATGCCGTCGTTTATTTACTTCATATAAAATTACGAAAAGATTTTCATTAAATATTTTACTGGATTATCGAAAAATATCAAACAACCGGCATAATAGGCTCTTTGTCTAGCTACACGAGCCGAGGGCGAGTTATCATAATAGGCGATCTGGAGAAGGCCACTCGCTTTGATGAATAAAATAAAAGATACGAAGCTGTTCACATACCTACTATTTTAAATATACAAGTGATATGATTTTTTTTTTATGTTAAGGAATTACGTGACGAGCTAGACGTTCGCCTGATGTTAAACAACACGGCTGCCCATATCAGCTGCAGTGTCACTCGGAACTCGTAAAGTAAAGAGCTTCGCGTGACACTGCACTGTGCACGTCATCCAGAGACATCAGCACAATCTAGTAATAAGATTACTAAACTGTGAGATCAGATCAGATCTTTTCGAGAAACTGTCTTGGACATCTAGTCGAAGATCCCTAGGATCCCGGCAATGTGCAGCGCAGCTCATGACGCAACGTCATAGATCGGTAGCTTTTAGAGGGAGCTTCCGCTACTCAGCCTCCAAATGTTGGAATAACATACCACCACCTATAAGGAACCAAAAAAGCATCACAAGCTTCAGGTTCAAATTAAAGAAATTTCTTTTTGACCACCAGAAAGCGGAGGAAGCTCTCCGACATGACACAAGTGCAATCTAATCACCCTAAAATACACCCCTCACAACTCATTCTCAATATCAATTAAAAATAGTCATAATAAAGCTGTTAATGTTTTCGCTTGTAGTTTTGTACTTTAATGTAAACATCTTTTAATTACTCTTTTTACGTTTTATTTTATTTTATTGTTTTCATTTGGTTACAACATAAACTATTTCTTATTTATTGTATAAAATATATTTTCTGCAAGTAAGTTAGTTAATCTCTAGTTAAGCATTGTTAGTTTATTGGTAGTATATTTTTAAGATTGTAAACTGTTCCGTGACGACACTGAAACGGTCCCAACGGAAGACCAGCGCTGTCTGTATCGCCAGCACTATGCTGAGTTGGGACCGATTCATGGCAACTGACAATTACTATGTTTTTTATATCTTTTATGTATTTTTTATCTTATGCGCACTCTTTGCCATGAATAAAATTTTTTCTTTCTTTCTTTCTTTCTTAAAGAGTCTCATTTGCCCAGTTATTTCACTAGCTACAGTGCCCTTCAAACCGGAACACAGCAGTGCTTGCGCACTATAACTGCTTGGCGGCAGAATAACTGGCAAAGCGGTGGTACCTACCTAGACGAACTTTGCAGTAAAGTCCTACCACCTAGTATATACTACACTACACCTAGTACACCTAGTACTACTACACCTAGTATATAAACAAGGAAAGCGTTACTCAATAAAAGTTAGGTACACACTGAGTAGATTCTATTGTGCAAATTCTTTAATCTTATTTGACAGTTCCGTAAAGATGTCATCCATTTTTTATAGGTCAAAACTACAAGAACTACAATAGTTTGTTTAGGTTTAGGTTAGTTAGTTAGTAGGAAAATTCACTGTAAAAGAAAATCAATGATTAGGAAAATTGTTAGTAGTAAAAATATTAACAACATAAAAATTCTTATTTCACGATCACAAAGTTCAAACATGTTTTTAAGATAGTTTAATAAATAAAAAAATATTTATTCGAAAAAGAAAAAACAAATATTTTTCGTATTTCACATTCACATGATAGTTTTTGATCCTATTATTTGCATATTGCCTACCATTATTATAGAGCTCGAAAAAACAAATGAAGATCGGATTGCCGCTTTTTTTTGTATTGGCTCCACACTTTTGTGTATTTAGCCAGTGTCAAGTAATTGATAAATTTATAATGATATTTCACGTAGATATATGCAGCACAAGCACAAGTCACAGTCCAAGTCGTCAAGTCACAGTCTTGTCTTACTAACTAGGTCAGACCAGGTTGACCAATATTTTCGAGGCGAGATGGTGAATTCTAGGGCGGACCCATTTCGTCCCATCGGCAATGGATGGATCATAAGGGGTTTTAGTGGGTTCAAGTCCCACATACCTCCTGCCATAGGATAGCAAATAAGTGCAAAGCCATTTACCCTTTCAAAAAAAAGGTTAAGCAATACCTAATAATCTCAGCAAAGAAACCGATCAAAGTCTTTACTTTTACAACAACCAAAAAAGGTATAACTAAACACTACGCTCTAATGATAACAACTGGGGCAGATGCCTCCGCTAATACGCCCTCCGAAGGACGATAAAGGTACAAGTTCGTAGTCAACTCTACGCAGCAGCAGCTGGCGACGCGCGACGTGTCGCCGCGACACTACCGTTCTGATATTTATCTATGAAATACATTCAGGTGACATGTCGCTAGCTTTGGAAATTTCATAGAAATACAAGGAAACAGTAGTGTCGCGGCGATACGTTATCTGTTGGGCGATCATGTAACGTCATTGCAACCGCAGAAACACATATTTGTATGGATTTGACAGTTTCGAAACGCAGTTGATGTGTATAGTTACTACGGAATTTCAAAATTAGGAATGAAATTTCTTCTATTGCATTGCAATAAAAGTTCCGTGATCACCCTGCTGCTGTGCAGAGTCAGCTATGACCTACGCTCAGTTGCAAGTACCACTTTTTGTTAACTGTACGACTTACGTCAAGATCCACTTAAGTCAAGATTCACTATGAGCGTTACATAATAGCTTTTGGTGCTAATTAATCTATATTCATTATTATTTAATTATAGACCTGAATTTAATTAAACATTCCGATAATCAATTTTCGCGTTATCATTAGTTAGTACTATTATTTATTCTATGATATAATGTTCAATCAAATATTGCCTATTAACATTGGACGTGTGATCAACGCAGGCAATTACGCCTCTAACCGACATGGGTGGATGGATTACAAGATTATCGACTGGTTGTATACGATTCGATTTATTTGTTTGATGGTTTATACCATCAAACAACCAGCCATATAAATAGCGCTTAATGAAATGGGGTTACTCTAAATTGTATCCCTATCTATTTGGATGCTTATAGACTTCATTTGATTTTGACGCTTATTGCCTTTACTTTTATTTGTGGATGTTAATATTTCATTATGCATGGGGACTTTTTGGAACCGTATATGTAATTATATTTTTATTGAATTGTAGGCAAATACTTTTTAAGGGTGAAATTTGCGTGAATAATTGTTTAAGATCATACCTTTTTTTAAAATTGTTGTTTTGTCACGTATTGTATCGGAATAATATAATATTAGGTGTGGTAAGTTTTTGTGATTTTGTCCTCGTATACTTTACTAGCTGCGCCCCACGGTTTCACCCGCGGATTAAAAGTAGCTTATGCATTAATTCACTATACAAGCTATCTATATTCCAAATTTCATCGAAATCCATTTAGGCGTTTGAGTGTGAAAGAGTAACAAATATCCATACATACAAAATTTCACGTCTACAATATTAGTAAGATAGGGTACCGGGCCTTTGACCACGATTTCACTTGAAAGCGATGAAATAGGTATATATAGATACCTAATTTAAATTAATGTTAAAGCGATTGGTTTTAAAGAACTCCAAAAAATCTGTAGACTAATAAGATAGATGGCAGAACCGACAACCATCTTTCTTACCTTTGTTTTTTTATCAAACGAATGCTCTGAAATAGTTCTGTAAAAGCGATAGAAACTAAAAACAATACATAAACGAGTTGACCACAAATTGGATTCTACAATCAAACTTTTCCACTCCCGTTGTTTAGTACTTGTTGCTGCAATGTTCGTAAAACAAAGCGTTCGTAATCCCATGGAGAGTGCTTGAGACGTGCATGCGGTATCGACCTGAGCCACCTTTATGACGGAGACATCTGTTCGTAACGATGACAGGTATACCTCTGTAGGTATATATTGTACGAAGGTGTATTAATATACAGTTTCGTTATCTTCTTCTTCTCCTAAATATATATAACTCAAAGGTGACTGACTGATTGACTGACTGACATAGTGATCTATCAACGCACAGCCCAAACTACTGGACGGATGAGGCTGAAATTTGGCATGCAGGTAGATGTTACGACGTAGGCATCCACTAAGAAAGGATTTTTCGAAATTCCACCCTTAAAGGGTGAAATGGGTGGTTGAATTATTTTCCCATAGGCCACGCTGCGGGCGAAGCTGCGAGCAGAAGCTCGTTAAGATATAGAATACAAGATAAGTATGCGCGCTGTAAGTATTAGTAAAAGTATCTAAGTATTGTATCAGTTATCTGGTTCCCATAGCACAAGCTTTGCTTAGTTTGGGGCTAGATGGCGTTGTGAGATATGTCCACACATATTATTATAAATTATTATAAAATTATTTATGAAGTAAGACTTTTGTTTTCATTCTCTTGCAAAGGTTGAAATCTTATTTTTGGATATAATACTCAACGCAAACTTTGTATATGACAGTTTCCGTGTAACTTCTTATTCAAATAGAAGTATTAGAATATAGTAAAAAAATTAAGTCAAAACGACGAAAACCATTTTTTGTGTTTTTTTTTCTGTTATTGAATGATATGACAAGCTAGTCGTTCACCTGATGTTAAGTGCCACGGCCGCCCATCACAGAACAGTGTCATTCGGAACTCCAAAATATAAAGTTTCGCGTGACACTGCACTGCGCACATAATCTTGAGACATCAGCACAGTCTGGTAATAAAATTACTCGACTGTGAGATCAGATTATAAAGTCTCATTTGCCCAGTAATTTAATGAAATTACTGGGCAAATGAGACTTTATGATAAGGGCAATGTAAGCTAGTGAGCTACATTGCCCTTCAAACCGGAACACAGCAGTGCTAGCGCACTACTTCTTGGCGGCAGAATAACTGGCAAAGCGGTGGTACTTACCTAGACGAACTTTACAGAAAAGTCCTATCACCTAGTAAATTAAAATATGAAATTAACAATACTGTATATTTTTCATTTTGTTTTAATTTGTCCTGTAATTTCTTGATCATCTTTGTTTAAATAGACCAACTCTGTCTAGGTTTTATTGTGTTCGCTGGATTACTAAGGTCTGTACGATATATATTTGAATTCTTTCTTTTTTATAGATCAAAATTACTTTTCTAAAAAGAACATCGGGTCACGTTCAGAAACACATTATCTCTACGTTTCCTCCCACGGGTCGGAATGGACACGCAACCCTAGTCACTGAAGCAGGATGTACCTATTTACGGTTGAGATGTAAAGCTTTTTAACTTTGTTGCGAAAACGAAATCAATGAATGTACGAACTGTCGAACTATCGAACTGTCGTGGTGGTAACACGAATTTAATTGATTTACAGTGGATTCATTGAAATAATTGGTCTATTACTTTAGTTCTCATTAAAAATGTATAAGATGATGCTAGTTCTCAAAATATAAGATTTTTTCATCATATATATTTTTAATGAGAACTAAAGTACTAGACCAATTATTTCAATGAATCTACTGTAAATCAATTAAATCCGATGTAATAACTGTAAAGAACTTGAAACTTTTGTTCACTGATGGCGGTGAAGACTCTTTTACGTTTTGTATAATATTGTAATATAGAGATCAAATATTTTTTTAATAAATACGTTCATTTTTATTATGTAGACACAAAACCTTTATTTATACGCGCTACGCTTTTATTTTTTAAACTAACTACTACAATAATTCCAAAATCCACTAAATACTACTAGCTACTACAAAAACATTGATTACCGCAGTAACCTATGTATAGATAAGATAGTCTAAACGCTCCGTTTTATTTATATTCCTATACAAACCTTACATTGTGTATTATAGTTAAGTAATATTACCCTACAATGAAAATATTTCTGTGTGAAACCATAACTAAAACAATTGCTATATTACGACGGTAAAATGTATAATAGAAGACTGAAATAAGTTAAGAATTCAAAAACCTTCCAACATAAAAAGTTATAGCTTTGCTATTCTTATAACAGCCAGCAATCTAAATATATATAACTCAAAGGTGACTGACTGATTGACTGACTGACATAGTGATCTATCAACGTACAGCCCAAACGGGCTGAAATTTGGTATGCAGTTAGATGTTATGACGTAGGTATCCGCTAAGAAAGGATTTTTCGGAATTCCACCCTTAAGAGGGTGAAATGGGTGGTTGAATTATTTTCCCATAGGCCACGCCGCGGGTGAAACTGCCGGCAGAAACTCGTTTAATATTCAATATTAGCGTTATACGCTATTTTATGCTTGCAGCATGCATCTGCACAGAGTTGAGTCGATCAGAACTAACGAAGCGACGTAGAGAATTTACTTAGCAACGGCATTTAAGCTTCGGTACGCTATTTACACTTTAGCCTGGCTGAAGTTCTTTGTCTACAAAGAGTCACAAACTTAAAATCTGATGTAGCATTCTGACTCATAATGAACTTTTACAGTCAATGTGTAAACAATACCGATGCATATATACACGGGTGCAGGTCAACGTGATTTTAACTTGATTTGGCTTATTATTTCGTATAACTCTTTCCACAAAGCTGTGAAGGAAGAATACTCATACTTCGGAAATTGATTTTTCGTATCGCTATAAAAATGATATATCTCTAATTATACGTATTAGATATGTATATTTATCGCGATTAAAAATCTGGTACATACGAGTAGCACGGCCTTCAAATCAGCCTAGCTATTCAACAAAGAAATCTCACCAGCTTTTTGGGATCTACGTTCTGTGTTTTATTTATAATCTAATTTTATCTACAATTTTGTTTTTTATCTATTTAATGGTTTTTTTCCATTTTCCACATTAAAAACACTGTACATTTCAGATATTACTCAATTGTTGATCAAACGTTCTAGCCGTTGTGTTAATTACTACATAAATTTGAAAAAGAGGTAGGTAGCTATTAAAATAAAGATTTTCCAGAAAATATGTTACAAAAAGTCCTTTATGATCATGAATTATAAATCATTAATCTATGTGCAGATTTTTTAAGATATTTTACTTTGCCAGAAGTCACTCAATTTTTTTTTTAAAAGGAAAACAAATGTCAATTCGATATTTCATTCAGTCATTTAGAAATTTTTACATAAAATAGATTTGCCCTTGTGTACGTTTAACCAATTGGAAAGTGAAGATGAGGTCTATGATTAATCACGCTTGGCTAGAATAGGGAACCTATTTACTCTTGTTTTGAATATCTTTTTTAATTTTTTTTTTTTACTTTTTGGCTCCACACTCTTGTGTACTTATCCAGTGTCAAGTAATTGATAATTTATCAAGTTATCTATATTTCACGCAAATGTGTCAAGTCACAGTCGAAGTCATCAAATCCAGTCATAGTCAAGTCAGTCTAGTCAGTCATACTCCTAGTAAAGTTGTGGCAACTTTACTTGAATCTTCTATGGAGTTTTAGAAACAACACGAAAAGAAACGTTTCACCATCATTATACCATTTTCCCACACTCACGCCTGTAATCCAGCACACAAGTTTTGGAAAACAATACAATGCGGTGACGCAATCTTTTTCGCTTTCCCGCCAAAAACTCTTTTTTTAATCTTTGATAGGCTTTCATTTGACCACTGACATATCTCATCCGAACATTGTAAGGACAACACCGATTTGTTTAAATAATATTTAATAAAATTTACTGCACGCGAACATGTAGACACCCATCCATGCACATTCTCACTTTTGTCCTTTCTAACAATGATCTATAAAAATATGAATGTAGTTATAAATGTTAGATTATTAAGTTCTGAACGTTCTGTACTAAGGTCTTTGTATTGTTAGAGAGTAAACAGAAGCTAGACAAAGATAAGACGGTCTAGCTCGAGGCTGAGACTTAGCGTTTTGGACCCTCACAAACGCGTTTATCATCTGAACTAAACACTGCGTACTATGACAGTGAGAGCTATGGATCGTCTATATCCATAGATAGCTGACAAAGCTGACGAACGTGCCGTAAACTTCATTGGAGTACTTATTTTCAACGTGGCTATTTGTAGATACAAGCTTTCTCTTAATAAGTAACCATCTAATCCTTTCAAAGATAATAAGCAGGCTGTCTTCTTGACTACGCATCTTGAATAGGCAGGCTTATTAATATAAATTGTCAAAGTCTTAACTTTAAATAATTTTAACTCGTAAGTTCTCACTACAGCTTAGAACAAAAGTCTTATTATTCGACTCTGTTGCTTTGCGTTACCAAGATGGAATAAACAACTCACGTTCCTTAATAAATAAATGAAGGCTTATTTATTTCTTATTTAAACCCTTCCAGACTCCAGTCTTACAACAAAAAGGTCCTTCACTTAACGATGATGCGAAACTCCAGACGTCTCGAGCGCGGCTGCCGGGTAATCACAACTGAAAATTAAGGCTCTCCAGATGACAATAGGGTAAACGTTGTAAAAATGAGCTGATGTGGTGTTACCGTGAAGCGAGTAGTATGAAGGGAGGTAATCGGTGCTGCGCCGCGCGTTCTCGGTATCGACCGCCACCGCCTGTTGAATGCCTCCCCTTCGCCCCCCAATCCTCCCCTCCTTGTAGAGCACCCAACCCCACACTTTTCACTTGCTTAAAATAGAAACATGCAATGTCGATATTTGTAACATTAGCCCTCTACAGGACACTAAGCATAACTAAGTCACTAGACTTTAAATACGTTTCGGGTCCCTTTGTCCGGATTATTTATGTCACACCTGAATTTTTGGGTCGGATCCATTCGCGTGGAATGTACGAATTGTTGACCAGGGATAATGTCATTAATTATTTTAAGCGTATAATGCAAGGTCTTCTATCTCCGGGGTCTGGTTAAATAATTCTTAATAAAAAACGGTATGAATTTCAAGGATAATTTGGGTGTTTTATGAAACGTATTTATGTTAATTTGCGTTTTTAATGTTTTCAAATTTCTCTTTGTGCGTGTTTTGCCTAACTCTTGTTAATATTCTTTCGAAGCTCTCGTTGAAAGATGGATATGAATCTCGGCTTCAGAAAGTTTTTATTACAAGAAAAGTAATCTATATTCTCGACAAGCATGGATGAAAACAAGGTGATACGTCTTTGTAAGTCTGTAAGTTTTGTGTTTAAGAAAGTTCTAGTTATCAGATATAAATCTTATTTATGTTAAGTTAGGTGTAAAAGATTCTTCATATTTATTAGATTATATATTGTACATGACTGTTCCTCTTTTTGCCTGTAAGAGTAGAAAAGGAGTAGGGAGACGGCATAAGTAAATAATCCCTAACTAAATATTAAATAAAATAGAAAAATGAGTTATTTTTATAACGAGATTGATTTCCTAACGCCATATTTCTCTGTAGGTAGTTAGTTATCCTTTTATAGGTTCATCAACATGGAAAACACATTGCGCGAATAAATATTGAAAGAGTAAAGCAATACCACATCAATGGAAAATAAAGGGTTGTGTTCGACGTATTTGACAATAATCGGAATTTAATATGCCATTCATATTATTTATGTATTATTATAACATAGAGATTTCTATGTCAAAATACATTTTTTCTAAAAAAATTGCAAACTGCCTTTTTTGGCTAAAAGTAATTAATTAGTAATACGATCTACACAATACACAACTAATTAATGGATATAGCTAAACTTCTAATGGTTGTTGATTCTGTAGTACAAAGTTTTAAACTAATCTTAAATTGGCAGGTCTACAATTATTTTGTTTTAATAATTTATAATTTTTATATATTTATATTATTATTATTATTATTTTGTATTGACTGTCCTTGTCATTTTCAACCATATGAAAGGAAGAGGGGATTCAGATTTTGCATTGTAGAAACAATAAAAGTTTTCATGAAATACCTGTTTACACAAAAGCAATTTAAAGCTATGTCCAAGTCGACAGCCTCTGTGGTGTGGTGGTTGAGCAGGTCGGCTCATAGCCCGGAGCGGTTTCGATTCCCGTGGCAGGACAAGTATTTGTGCACAGGAAAAAAAGCACAAATACTTGTTCTTAGTCTGGGTGTTATGGGACGATGGTCCTAGTTAGAAAGTTGGGAATCCTAGTTAGGGACCAGGATCTATGTATGTGATCTTTGGGCGTAAAAAAAAAAGAAAAAGTCCCGTCTAGCCTAAGGGTTTATTCAAATCACGCTCCAGCTAACAGTGGATGCATAACTGGAACAACATGCAGTTTTGAAAAGTTATAAATGAAACGTTTACAACATTGATTACATTTGCCTATACACTCACGCATGTTTTCGACTATCACATAATACAAATTAATTTTAGAAATGTTTTATAATTTTTTCATATTTTACAGTAAAAGTAGGACCATTTTAAATGTAGGCGAACAAATCCATGCAGGTCATAAACATTTCATCTGGCAAGCCGGTATTAAAATTAATGTAATTGGGCTATTCAAACTGAAAGCCTTTAGAAAGATAATATTCAGATTAATGACTCGAGGAAATTGCTCTCATTTAATGCAAGCTTTAAAAAGCATTTTATTAATTTGTTAGGTCGTTAACAGCTGGAGATGTAAATAGACTGAAGTTCTGAATATTTTGAAACTTCTTCGCAGTTTGTTGTGAAACGAGGTGCCTGTTAAATAACGTTTTTTAAATGACTGTTTAACTTTAATTTTCAGATGGATAATTAACGAGTCTTTAATAAATGGTCTTTGATGGTCTTCATTATGGATCTTTAGACCTTTGTCTTTGGCTTTTCAAATTATATGTAGTATTAAAAAATAATTTACTTATTAAACTTATTGTAAAATGTTGGTAATTTGTCTGCAGGGAACATATCTTAGAATATTTAAAAATCTAAGTTACATGGTTATAACAAAAACCACAAAATCAAGTGATGTAAAAAGAAAAAGTAAAAGCATGCCATTTTTCAAATAATAAATTAAGTTTAGGTAGGTACTTAACTAAACTGATATTTATAAGTCATAAAACCATCATGCCACTGTTCAATATAACTGAACCAATTAACTAAGGAAGACGCTTCAACTTTGTGGTAAATTAAGTATACTGTGCCGTTTTATAAAGCCTTGATTAAATTCCGTCTGGACTTTCTAAAACCAACTATATCCACGTGAGGTGCCGAGATATAGTTTAATAAGATCACGGCACATCTTCTCGTACCCTGATCTCGGATCCGTACAAATGTTATTAATGTCAACAATAATGTTATTGCACACACGTAATAATCATAACTCAGGCTAACCAAGAGGATCACATGACAGTTCCGAACCACGTCTCATACGTGCATGACACGCAATTTCGTTTAGGCCCTCGTAAATTTATACGGCTGCTTATTCGAAATAAACATGGCAAAATCAGCTGAAAAAAAAACAAAAATAGTGGACAAAAAGATTAATGATCACAAAACATACAACTGAGGCTGGCTACAAGCCTTTCTCTACGTTGAATTAATAAGTTGCCGTCAAATGGGCGAGCTAACGCGTAATCTAGAGAAAACGGAAGGTTATTAATGTTCCTTCGATGAATTGAATTTGTTCACTGGCTGAAACATGGCAAGCAAATATATACAATGGAATATATCTAAATATAGCTTTGTCTCAATCAGTATCGAGTGGAGCACTTTTGTTAAGACTTAAGACGGTAGAGTACCAATGGAAAGAACTACCTACTAATGATTTCAAAAGAAGGAGAGCTAATCTACATCATGATATACATATATCATCAACAGCTAGAAGACGTCCACTGCTGAATACAGATCTTCGTGAAATAGAAAGTGGTTCGAAAGAAGCGCTTTGAGCGCTTATAATATGTTTATTGGTTTGCCATAATCACTACTCTGGGCAGTTTGGTAATCGCAGAAGATTTATATGTACCATGGAGAATGCCGCTGCCCATTCCTTGAATATTCCTTCAGTTGGCTCTTACAACACCCGTTGGAAGAGATGAGGCGGTCTCATTCGTACACTGCCGGGACCATACGGCCAGATATATACATGTACCTGTGCAGTGTAGTTTAATATGAAAATGTAGATAGTTCGAAGGTAACAGTTAAAAGCGACACCTATCAGAAACTCGCAGTAACTGAACCGTTAAAGAGCAACCATGGAAATAAACAAAATACGACTAGTTACGCCATCTTGTGAGTTTTCCTAGAACCAGTGTATTAATATTGCCGGGAAAACGTTTTCCTGGTTGAGGATACGTAAACTAGATGGCGCTGTAAAACGTATTGTTAAATTTGTCTTAATTGTTTTTGTAAAAGAATTTTTAATAATAAACAGACAAATCTTGGAAAATAAGCCATCGTCCAATGTCCATCTTGAAGCAGATTTTTGAAGAAAATTCTTGATTGAGTGAAAAATTATTTAATTTACTTCGTGATACTAGGTGCTACTGATGTGCTCACAGTGTCTAACAAACATGTCATGACTTCTTGCGAATGAAAATTATAAACGTGTTACGTGCCACATTTAGAGAATGTATAAAATAATTTGGTATCTGTATTTGTCGTATTGTAATTTTCCGAGATTATTTCAATTTGAATAAAACGATTTCATGCTTTTTTTATCTTTATGAGATTGCTTGATTGCTAGGCGCTAAGTACAAGGTATATTTTGATCTACAGGAACAACCCTGATGAATCATAAATATTTAGTATTGGATTTTTATTCTAGTTTGATCCATCAGTAGTGGATGTAAAAAAATTGTGCTTCTCACAAACCGGTACCGGTAGATATTTTATCTGTAGTTGGTACTATAACTCCGATCATATATTAATATAAAAAATAGGTATATATAAGTGTGTTTCTTAATTTTTTATGTATATTTATTATTTGTATATGCTTTTCATTATATAAATAAGAATAAATTAGGATTTATTAAATTTGTATCTAGGGATCCGGGAACTACGAGAACCCAAAAACATGTACTACCAAGGGAATAAAATCCGCCGCTTCCGAGTTATGAGCCAACCTGCTCAACCACCATACCAGAGACTATCAAACTTACCATGTATTGTTAATTTATTTATATTTATTTTGTTTTGATTTAGCTGTAGAACGGGGCCCAAAGCTACTACCCTGCAAAGGTTGTCAAGAAGAGATCGTTTTAAAGATAAGTGATAATGTAAGTGAATTAAATCTCTTATCACACCGTGTACAAAAAAAATTTGATCTATCTATGTATCTATTAGTATTCGGCGCTAGGTACTTTATATAAAAAAAAAACATTTCAACTCATCTTCAGGTACCTACACTAAATGTCACTTAGAGTCAAACATAAAAACTGTTCATACAAAACATTTAACACCCTGGTTCTTCACAATCTGCCGTTTTATGTCTGGTTATAAAACTGCTCTACAAAAATGGTGTTCCGCTTTAAAAATGACTCGTTGGTCACATATATACCTAGCAGCAGAATAGCCTATTCTATAAGTTTATTTTGTACCCTTGAACCAGTCACTTAAAATCGGGTTATCACATCGGTTCGTGGAACGCAACGTAACAAACTGTTGTAGTGGAATACAAGGAAAAAGGCAAGGGTTTCGCTGCGGAACTTGTCACGGTTTTATCCATCCCATCGTTCACCTTACTTGAAATTGATTGCACCTGATGAACGATGTTCTGTTCTTTTTTATAGTAAAATTGTTTTGTCAGTGATTCGGTAGCCTACGTTCTTTTAGGTCGGGGGAAAAGTTTCCTTATATTTTGTTAGAGAGCTCATTAGATTTAACGGAACTAGCTACATTACTGACGCATACTGGACTGGAAATTCTATCGGTATCCTCTTCTTTTGGACGGGCTTGTACTGTTGTTCTCTACCGACCTTTGCAGAGTCACCGGGTGGGAGGGCAGGTGTTTAAGGCACCCAGCCGTCAAAAGTGGGAGGCAAGTAGCTCAAGGGCATCCCTGGGGTACGAGCTTCGACTTGGGCCGTTGCAGGGATAAAAGGATCGAGAAGACTACGTCCACAGGAAGAGTGAATTATATGGAAGTTGTGCAATCCTCAGTTACCATAAAAATGGTACTTAAACCGAACACATTTTTTTGTATTACAATACCGATCGTTTTAATTATTATTTTTACTTATTTTAAAAGTATTGGTAAAAGTAATTGAAATAGGATGGTATTTATTTTTACTTTTTAATATATTGTATTGCTTTAAATTGCCTTCTACTCAAATCAGTCAAGTACAATCAGTACAACTACAGAAATTGGATTTAAAATTAATACCTATAAAACACGTTTTCCACCGACCTGTTGTATCAAAAAGACTTTATCTTTAATATAACACACGTAACATAAGAACACGTTGTCGTACTGCGTATTTCTGCCATAAGCTGTCTCTATAAATTATGCTTACTAATATTATAAACACGAATGTTTGTAAGTTTTTATAAACAGATTGCAACTTTTTTATTTGAAAGTAAATTTTACCCAAATTGTTTCAGTAGATTGATTTTTTTTTTGTAATTCAGTATAATATTTTTGCGGTCGAATGAATGAGATTCGTAATCTTGTAAAACTGGTACCTACTGCAACTTTTCATAGATAGTGCGTTATGAAAACTGTTCAGCTAGTTTCGTATATTACCTAGCCTTCATAGACAATTGTTTTGCTCAATTTCTTCAATGAAATAAATAAAACTGCGCTGTGTTGTGGTTGCGTCTTTAATATTTTATCAAGAGCTGTGGTTTGTGCGGTTTTGAGCTGCAAAGTGGCTGCAGTTTTCCATGACTATTTGCATAGTTATTTTTCATTCAGTAGAGTATTCATATTATGTTTTAAAGACAATTTTTAAGTTACTTTATTTTATAATAAATCTTTTTTTCCTGCAAAGATAATACTTTTTGGAAATAGTACATAGTTCATTTAGAATATTATATGACGGTTTTTAAAAATAAGTTTCATGCCTGCAGATGCCTATCCCATGTTAAATAACGACATTCTTTCTGAAATCTTTCATCTTGTCTGTTATAAGTGTCTGCTCTCGTTCGTTTTTCTCCTTTTGTTAGTATATTGCGTAGATATATTAGAAAACATAACGTAAAGTTTTTTTTTGTTTTGTTTTGGCTCCACACTTTTGTATATTTAGCCAGTGTCATGTAATTGATAATTTCTCAAGTTAATTACTATTATATAATGTGTCAAGTCAAGTCACAGTCCAAGTCATCAATTTGCGTCATAGTCTAGTCCAGTCAAGTCATACTCCCAGTAAAGTGATGGCAACTATATCAGAAGCTTCTGTGGAGTTTTGGAAACAAAACGAACAAGAAACGTTTCATCTTCATTATCACTTTCCCACACTCATGCCTGTAATTCAGTATTTAACGAATACAATGCCACCAATTTTAGGCACTAACACAGAAAATAACACAAGATTTGGAAAATAATATAATACTGGGACGCAATATTTTTCGTTTTCCCGCCAAGAATCCATTGGCAGAATTTTCGCTTAAAAGCGATGGCAGGCCATTACACGAAAAGAAGAAGAAGTAAATATTGACATCTGACAATGATGAAATATTTGACAGTCGTCAGTAATCGTGCTTTAATTATTCCAGATTGCTACCTGCTATCTAGCTTGTTCCATTTCTCTGAAATTAAATTACTATTACGTGATCCTATAATCCAACTAAAGCTTACCCCAAACTATTAATAGAGGCATATATTTATGTACAGTAATTATCACTGGTATTTAGGGAGTAATTCGTGTAGGACCAATACCTGTACATAATGAATAAGGTTTCATAACATGACACAAAAATGTGCAGCTGATATGGCTTCAGAACTAATGCAATATGTTTTTTTTTTAATTTTACGGCTATACTTGACTTTTAAACTTTATAATTCTGGAAGATGATTTCGATAGATACCTTCGTCTATATGTAAGTCATCGTATGAACTATCTTTATCCGTGTTCCAAAAATGGACAAGAGGAAGTATAGAGAAATAGCAACCCCAAAAACATCAGATTTTTCGTAATCTGGATAACTGCGGCTAAGCAACACAGTGATATTTTTGCACTATTGCTTCAGAAGTGAGTCACTAATTTAGCTCTATAATTAAGATTAGAGATTAACCGATTTGGATAAAGCTTTTAACATGGGTCACAGTTAAATAAATTACCCAATCATGGTTTGGTCAGCGGGACTATGTGCACCCGCCAATTCTATCATATTTATGTACTACTTTAAGTTCCATGGAACAGGTGGGTTTTTTCCTCTACTTCCATCATGGAACTAGGCAATGACATTACAGGGACCAAGCGGTAATACGCGTCTTAAAAAACAACACAAATAAACGAACGAAAATACTTTATTGAACACCAAAGTAGAAAAATGACAATGACACAAGACGAAGAATGGTAGAACAACAGGCGGCCTTATCGCATAAAACGTAAAGTTGCCTTATTCACATGTGAATCCGCTACAAGTTGAATAATGTATACAATTTACCAATACATTATGAAAATGACAATAGAAACAACATCTGTTTTTAATCGATCCAACATCGAGGTTAATGGAAATGAGTTCAGAAGAGACGAACGTTTCCGTTCAATCTTCTCACACTTTCCCAAGATATATCAAACTACCTATTTCCTGGTTTTAAAATTTATTTCTGCTTGCTATTATTTATAAACTGGCTACATTATACCTTACTCCAATAATGACAAATACAATATTATAGAAACTGACGTGAGCAGTACTCATAATTACAACTATTACACGGCTAACACTCACGAAATACAGTCAAATCTGTATTACGTCTGTATCTCGTGAGTGTTAGCCGTGTAATAGTTGTAATTAATGACAAATACGTCTCTCGACCAAACATTTTACCTTCAAAGTAAGCTGCGTACTGTGTCAGACGTCAAGGGATGGAAAATCCGTCAAAAGAATCAACACTTCGACCAACTTTGTTTTCTATTTACGCTCAAAAAGATTCCGCAGATAAGACAAACTGTATGTACTGTAAATGTAAGTAAACTGTATCTACAAATATTGGGCCCGACTCGTGTTGTGACTATGTCATTAAGGACATTAGATGTGTGCAACAGTAGATAACACAATAGTGTAAATGCAAATTCACGTTTTTGACCACAGTAATCTAATATTTGCAACACATAAAAAGTCAAAAACTAGTGTACGACTGGGATGATGATGATAAATTGGTCTATATTTTTAGTACATTTTTACGCCATAAAAGAAAGAAAGATACTCTTCATATTTCAAATCTCTGGGTCCTACGGCTTGAGCTCTACGTTGTCAGTTAGTCTCTCAACACAAAGCCTTTTATATCATAGTCAAACTACCTGACCATAGTGGCTAAATTCTCTAAGCCTTATAAAGATAAATATACCGATATTCTATCCTATCCTACTAATATTATAAACGCTACTAGGTGGTAGGACTTTGTTGCAAAGTTCGTTTAGGTAGGTACCACCGCTTTGCCAGTTATTCTGCCGCCAAGCAGTAGTTTGCAAGCACTACTGTGTTCCGGTTTGAAGGGCACTGTAGCTAGTGAAATTACTGGGCAATTGAGACTTTATGATCTGATCTCACAGTCAAGTAATCTTATTACCAGACTGTGCTGATGTCTCAGGATGATGTGCGCAGTGCAGTGTCGCTTGAAACTCTATGTTTTAGGGTTCCGAGTGACACTGTTCTGTTATGGGCGGCCGTGGCGCTTAACATCAGGTGAACGACTAGCTCGTCACATCATTCAATAACATGTAAAAAAAAAAAAAAAAACGCGAAAATTTGTATATATGGATGTTTGTTATTATTTCACGCTGAAACGGCTGAATGAATTAGGATGACATTTGGAATATAGATAGCTTATATAGTGGATTGACACATAGGGTACTCTTTATTCGCGAGTAAAATCGAGGGGCGTAGCTAGTAGATACTAAAAATATTGTGGAAGCAGTGAAATAAGAAATGTCTAAATTAAACATCAGACAGTTAGCTTCCTGGCTGTAGAAAAAAAACAAAACAAACAACATGTAGCACCGACTCTGGAAACACTTAAATACGCAATATTTTATCGTGTTTCCCGGCAAATTGGATGTTTGTTAAACGAAATTGTTTATCGAAATGGAACGAATACTTATCATAAAACCGGAGCGCCATCAATCATAAGTAACTCTACCAAACGTTCAAAGCGTCTAACCTATTGCGTATTTAATAAGCGGTAATAACATTTCTAAAGGCATTGGAACCATTAAATAAATTATAAAACAAATAAATAAGCAGTAGTAGCCTAATATGAAATAATAGGTTATAATATAATTGACTGGCCCAATAGCTCAGTTGGTAGGTTGTGAGTTTGATTCCCACCCAGGACCAACATTTGTGATGAACATCAATGTTTGTTCTGCGTCTGTGTGTTATATTGTATTTTGTATATATTTACAAATCTAAGTATTCTATCAGATATCTGGTTTCCCGTTTCCCAAGTGAAATTTTCCCGTGGGATGAGTAAATAATCAAATAATTAAAATACTCTTTATCCGCGGGTGAAACCGCGGGGCGCAACTAGTCTATAATAAGTATTAAAATCTACGCAACATTATCAGCAGTGAGTACCGAAACACCGTTGAACTTTAGAGGAGACACAAACAAACCAACTCTCAATAATATAATAATATTTTTTAATTCTATTTTTAAGTTAATAATTATTAACGTAACGATCTAGTTGTTCACCTGATGCTAAGCGTTACGGCTGCCCATAATAGTTGCTGTGTCACTCGGAACTCTCAGTTTCGCGTGACGCTGCACCGCGCACGTCATACTGAGATATTAGCACAGTATAATAATAAGGTTACTAGACTGTGAAATCAAGTCATAAAGTCTCATTTACTCATTGACTGCACTAGCTACAATGCCCTTCAAACACACGTTTCACCTTCACCGTCGTAAGAGCGTATGCCAATTCTGCACATAACCTAAAAAGTCATTGAATTGAAGGGATTCGAACCAGAGTTCTGAAACAGAAACAGAGAACTTTGAAACATTTGAAAGTCGCCAGCTAGGCGATCACGTAACTTGATTATAACAATAGAAATACAAATATGTATGGATTTGACAGTTTCAATACAGTACTTATATGTATAGTTTTTTTTTTTTTAATGTTTTGGCTCCACACTTTTGTGTATTTAGCCAGTGTCAAGTAATTGATAATTCATCAAGTGAATGATATTTCACGCAAATATGTGTCAAGTCACAGTCGAAGTCATCAAGTATCAGTAGTCAAGTCATAGTCTAGTCAAAGTCATACTCCTAGTAAAGTGGTGGCAACTTTACTTGAAGCTTCTATGGAGTTTTGGAAACAATACGAAAAGAAACGTTTGGTGAAACGTATACCATATATATATATGTATATACCATTTTCCCACACTCACGCCTGTAATCCAACACTTAACGAATAGAATGCCACCAATTTCACTGAAAAGAACACAAGTTTAGGAAAATAATACAATGCGGTGACGCAATCTTTTTCGCTTTCCCGCCAAAAAACCAAAATCAAATATGTATAGTTACTATGGAAATTTCCAAATTAGGAATGACATTTCACCTAATCCATTGCAATCAAAGTTTTATGTTCAGCCCCCCGTAGGCTTATTACTTGCTTGATGTTCATGTCAGTAATGAAATGTCAGAAATAAAGGTGTTTGTATCGTTCATAAATATATTACTAGACGAGTAATCTGATTCAAGTCATTGTGAGTTTTACTCATTTCCATTTGTGCGGAATACTTATGAAAAGATGATGGTGTTGCAAATAAGCTTAGGTTTACGTAACCATTGAAATAACATCATGTCAATGCCAGAGGTAGGTACTAATATTAGACGCAATTTATATGACTGCCGGTTGGAACGATTGACACTGTTATTTTCGCTTTATTTGAAACCGCTATTTTCGTCTTAGTTGAAACGGGTCGTAACGATTTCAATCAAATTAAGGACTAGGGTTTTGATCAAGTAATCGATCTACACCAAAATAAAACTAGATTCATGTAATCATCGCAGATGTTTCGACGTAAGTTTAGGTGGATTTATTTTTTTGGGTTATTTGTACTGATTTATTTTATTCACTAGATCTATTAATAATAATAATGATGCACAATGATCACTAACATTGATCCTAGGCTCTTACTACGATTTCCTAGACATATCTAGGGCCCCAGGAATTACGAGGACAATGAGCCCACAACACCCAAACACAGAAAAAGTATTTGCGCTTTTTTTTCTCTGTGCACAAATACTTGTCTTGGTGCGGGAATCAAACCCGCCGCCTCCGGGTTATGAGCCGACCTGCTCAACCACCACAATACAGAGGTTGTATAGATAAATGAAACTTAATTTATATGAATTATAATACTATTATAACACCCCCACCCCCACCCCCAATATGGGGGGCCATATTCTCATTTCTCCAACTTTGGGAGATTAAAGGCCCGGCTTTAATAGGTTCGGTACCGGCCCCACGTGAGATGGCGATGACACATTTCCTATTTCCTCACGCTGTTCTCATTCACCGTTGTAACACCGTTGTAATTCCACACAATTCGAAAAACTATTCGTTAGTGCAGGGTTCAAAATTGAATTCCAACCAGAGTACGTCGCATTAAAGGCCGCATGTGCCACCGCTAAGCTACCTCGCTCATTAATATAAATAAAACTTGATCAGTTATGAATTGAAAATATTAATGCCCATAATTGAAATATTCACCTGAAATATCGTTAATACCTTCCTTTATTGCCAATTAAGTTTGTGGACTTTATTAATAACGATCAGAAAATAATTGCTAACGCTTACATCTACAAGACTACAGTGATATGATGATGAAACTTTGCTAGTTGTGACATTTTGATTTAAAGTTTCGCAAAGATATATTCTAAATTTTCTTTCAATTTCCCGTCCAGGCCAGATCATGGGGGTGATCATAAAACTTTGAATGCAATGCAACAGGAGAAATTTCCATACTAACATGCACATAAACCACGTATTCAAACTGTCAAATCCATACAAATTTGTGTTTTTTTATTTGGTTCCAATCGAGTTACGTGATCGCCCAGCTGGACATTAATAGCCAAATATTAATTCCTTGGAATGATTAATGCAGTGATAAGTTTTCTAGTCTATTATAGCTGTCTCATTTTATATGGGAACCGAACGCATTTAAGCGAGTAATTAATCAGTCTTTGGTGATAGGCAGTAATTGATACGCTTTTATCGCAGCATTTTTGGCCTTTTGATCGAGTGTTTTGGATAAGTTTAAGGAAGTTTAACTTTGACTCTCGGATTTATAGCTTAGCTTATATTTATATACTATAATAATAAAACATCGCGACAAAGAAAACTGATAAAATTTTTGTGTCATTCACAATGAAGATAAATCAAAACATTTAACAGAAACACTTACGTTAATTACAATTACAGGGTTGCGCCCTGCGGTTTCACCCACGCTGTAAAAAGTTTCTAATTTTTTTAGTTTTATCCTTTTAACTTTGAGAATGTTCTTTCTCCTGACAATAATAAAAATAACAATGCCATAAGTAATAAAAATAAAAACCCTCCAGTATACATTTTGATTTAAAAATTACAACAAACCAATGTGTAAGTAGTATATTAAAATAGAGCACGGATCCAGCAGCCTGTGGTAAAGCATCATTTAAAAAATAAATAAATATGCCCAACACACTACTTTCTTTTTATGGAATCACGTCGGGCTAACCGTTCGCCTGATGTTAAGCGATACGGCTGTCCATATGGATTAGAGTTCCAAGTGACACTGCAACTGAATATCAGTGTCACTTGGAACTCTAAAGTATAGAGTTTCGCATGACACTGCACTGCGCACGTCATCCTGAGACATCAGCACAATGTAGTAATAAGATCACTAGACTGTGAGATCAGGTCATAAAGTCTCATTTGCTCAGTAATTTCACTACCGTGCCCTTCAAACCGGAACACAGCAGTGCTAGCGCACTACTGCTTGGCGGCAGAATAACTGGCAAAGCGGTGGTACGTACTTAGGCGAACATTGCAGAAAAGTCCTACCACGTCCATAGATCGTGGACCCTCATTAAGATTCTCGGTCTAGACCCTGGAACTACGACGACCATTTGTATGAAACTACTGTTTAGGATGTAATCGATAAATAGTGTTGTATTATTAAATTTAATCCTTCATCAACACTTTTATTATACGTCTTATTTATTCTTTCTCTATCGTAAATACATTAACATTCCACCTTCAAACATCCCTAAAAGAGCCATTATCATCCCTATTGGGAGGCAGAAACCACTGAACCCTTTCTAATCTATGGCGGCGCACCCTTTTCATGAAAACGATTTGGTCAAGGAGTAAAATATAAAGATATTACTTAGAAAGAGTGTTGACGTTGAAAAGAATCTTCAATAGTTTCAATCGGTTTAAAATTAAACCATTTTTTAATTATGACAAACTATAACTTTTATCTATCTTTGAATTTCAGTAATATTTGATATAGGAATATTATCGGACTGAAAAAGTTCTGATATTAAATATAACCCAAACCTTTTAGAAAACTGAAACAATATATTTTTATTATGCTTATACCAAAAAGATAAAACATCTCGTAAACCTAAACCTACTAAACCACATGATATAAAAGTGTTTGATCGGTAGATTACTGATTAAACATAATTAAACATTTTACTAGTGAAAACAGAACACATTTCATTAAAAGAAAGCAATCGCTTAAAATTGATACAAAGTCAGAGATTGTTAACGGAATCCATTAAATGAAACAAAAATGCTTAAAACCAAGCCTAAAATAGCCTGACTAGTGAATGAAATAAAAGAAGCGACCAAGAAAATTGATTTTATTATTTGATGTGCTTTTATCAAAGGCCTTGAAAAGAACAAGAAAATAATACTTCAGTATCTTGTTACGTCTTTAAGATGTTTGCTGAAATTCGACGAGAAAGGACCGATGCGTGACGAAATTAGTTTCAGTCTCTCCTTAGTTTTTTCTTTATTATAGATTATTTATTTACTACCGATTATATGTCGTAAGTTTTGTTTCAACAATATTTAGAGGTTTTTTTTTTGCTTTATACATTTCTTAAATATTAATGACTAGGTATACAGTTTAGTCCTCTGCTTAATGAGACCACTACTCAACTTTATGACTAAGTACAAGTTATTTCGATATACATTTGATAATTTTGGAGATATCCCGAAATTATTATTATATTAAGGCCTATTCTATATATTAGTATATTCCTGATTTATCATGAATAGGCTATTCAGTTATATTACAATTTCCCGTTACCGGTTACAAAGCCTATCTCCTCATAATACGAACATACATTTGTAAGCGTAATTTCTCCGAAGCAACCGTCTTACTTTCAATAATTCTTCCATTTGTGTTGCTCTAATACGTTCTTAATACACCTTAATCACAATAATATGGTGAAAATCTGACCGGTTTCAGAAAATCATCAATCATTATTGCGAAAGATATACATCTTTAAAAGCGATGAAAATAGATCTCAATAGCTATGATTAATGTTAATATTACACGAGAGATTTGTTTAGACATATAGATATATGACATATAGAGTCAACTACAACTATTAGTAATGGTACTAATTGTAGTAATGAATATAACAAAATAAAGATACACTACCGTGTTAATCGTGGTAGTTTCCGACAGGATACTTTTATATTATTGAAAAATTAAATTTTGGGGAAAAATAGAATTGTGAAAAACTGCGGTTGAAACAGTGAAGTATAAATATAATATTTTTGTCCTTATTTTGATATATCCATTACTGCGATTAGTACCATTATGTACTAATAAAAATGGATTTGCGAAAAACTGCGGTTGAAACAGCCTCTATAGTGAAGTATAAATGTAATATTTCGATACATCCATAATTACTATTACCTATAGGTAGGTAGGCGAAAAATATTATCTCTATTTTTTTAGTTCTCTTGAGATAATCTAGAGAATTGTACCCGCACCTTCCGGGTTATGAGCTGACCTGCTCAACCACAGAGGCTTAAAGGTGTTCCATTTACGGGGAAAGTTATTTCAAAATTATCTCACGTCTAAAACTCGTTTACATCTTTGACCGTTCCTCCCAAGGATATTTAATTTCGTCGTGTGTTAGCTTCCTCTTAAGATAATAACGTCGGCACTTTGAATAACAGCCGCGAAATGAAGGAAAATTAAATTGTTATTGGGACACATTTGCGACTTTCAGCGATTCTTCGTCTAAATGTCATTGTGACGTTGGTACAGTATATATACAAAGTTAATATACGACGAAGCTGTTGTTGAAGATACTCGTACTATTAAAAATATGCAGTTTCTTTTTTTTTTCAACATATACATAGCTTTAGTCTGCTTTTAAGACATATTAAATAATAATATTCTTTTTAATATTTAACTGCTACAATTCTTAAAAATGTTTCAATCATATCTAGATTCTGAAGTATATGGAAATAAAAGCATTAATATACAGAAAAATATAGAATAAATTTTGCAAAAAGATTAGTAACATAAAATACATTTTATTAAGTCACAATTATAATAATAATAACGCCAAATGATCACATACATAGATCCTGGACCCTTACTGGGCATTCCCTGTATCTAGGGACCATAGTCCCACAACACCCAGACTCAGAACAAGTATTTGCGCTTTATTTTCTATACACAAATACTTGTCATGCCGCGGAAATCGAACCCACCACCTGCGGGTTCTGAGCCGGCCTGCTCAACCACCACGCCACTGAGTCTGCCAATGACCATAAACTGCTTTTATTCTTGCAAAAAATTTCGTTTCAACCTCTCCAGTAAAAAGTTTAGTGCTATGAAAACTCAATAGGGCTTTCAATGGTCCATCAAAATCACCAATCTTGCATTTCATTCATTTCAAAGGATATAAAGAAGTATCCATTTCTAACATTTTGGACTTCACATAAAATACAGGGAGGTCACTGTAGTATGAACTTTACGCTTTGTTCGTTACTCTTTACAGCCCACTCCTACTATGTCGCATGTCATTGCCAATAAAACCGAATAGCTCTGGCATTATTACATTTGACTTGATCGAATTCTGAGACACAAATTCCACATAAATAAGTAGAACAATCCGTAGTTATATTATCTGTCCAACATCCAATATATTTATGCCCGTCTGCATTAAAGTTTGACAGCTATTATACACGGTGGAATTGATTTCGTTCTTTTTCTTAAATATATGTACTCAGGCCATACCATAGAATAATCCTACAAAGTGCAATCTAAATAAATTAAAAAGCCTTTGAAATAACTGGATAGCGGCCAAAATGTCTATTTAACGCTGCATACAGCGCGGGCACCAGCTGAGCGCTTTGTAAATGTTTCGTATGTAATAAAACACCTGCTTTATTCAATGTCGCAAGGCTTTTATGTAGGTTTTTAATTCGCAGTAATTTGATAATACCAAAATTTTAGTTTTATTTCATTAGTACTTTCGGTATTTAGTTGTAAAGGAGCGTTCTATAGCATGGACCAAGTACATATTTTTAAGAAAAATAATGAATTAAATTCCACCGTGTATATCCCTATCTATGATGTACCTACTGCCACGCATTCGCTAATTCGGCTAATTGGGAATTAAGTAGTTTTATTGGCCCCGAGGTGATCAGGAGGTGACATCTCAGTTTAATAAAAAGGACATTTAATGAGTAATTGAGTAATCTATTTCTGTGGTATTTATTAATATTTGGAATTATCATACATTATCGTGCGTTTTGTTATCATAAATACTTATTATACATCGAAATTTTAGCTCAAGTACATATTTTGAAAAGTTAGTATAAGTCCTCTTTTTGTTTGTTTTGGCTCCACGCTTTTGTGTATTTAGCCAGTGTCAAGTAATTGATAATTTATCAAGTTAATAATATTATATATGTGTGTCAAGTCAAGTCACAGTTCAAGTTATCAAGTCAAGTCATATTCTAGTCTAGTCAAGTCATAAAAACTCCTAGTAAAATGGTGGCAACTTTACCAAACGCTTCTATGTAGTTTTGGAAACAACAAAAAATAAAGAAACGTTTCACCAACATTACACCACTTTCCCACACTCATGCCTGTAATTCAGCACTTAACGAATAAAACACCACCAATTTTACTTGATCCACAGTATTAAAATCATAGGGATTGTTATACTATATCTATTCATATTAAATGTAAATATTAATTCAAAATGTATTACTGACTAAAAGAATGTTACCATTTCTTAAAACACCAATCGAAATAGAAGTCGACTTGCAGTGTTAGCAATGTTCAGATAGAAACTGAAAGAAAACAGAAATCTATAAGATAAGACCACTTCAAAAGATTCTTTATGGATGTGGATTAGATCAAATCAGAACGACACTAGTTCAGACTGAAATGAGATAATAACACTACTATAAAAGATTGAGTTTGGCTCAGAGAATCAATAACTTAAAGCTAAATGTCTAAAGGAGATAAGTTTGTATCCTTGAATAGTCCTTTCTAACAATACATATCTTATAGATAAATTATTTAAAATAAAATGTATTCTAGATTGATCTAACGATAATAATAATCAAATATAGTAATTAAATATTTAGGTGATCTAAATTTTGGGTTTTATTTATAAACTCTTTTACCTTTATGTAGTAGGTAGTAGGCTAGTAGTATTTAGAAGTTTTGTTATATTACTGATAGAATACTTATATACTTTTTGATTGTAAATACATATATAGAATCCCATAAAGCAAGGGTATTTTTGTATAAATGTTTTGCGGACAAGACTAAAAAAGAAGGGTGATGTATAAATAAGACATTGCTCTTGGCTGTCTGCCATTAAAATACGGCCTTCTAGACTAGGTAGGTAAACCTTTTTAGACAGCTTGACTTGGAGTTATTTTTTATTCTTTAAGTACCTTGTGCCTACGAATCAATGTCATATTTGTAATTGTAATAATATTACGATGACATTTTAGTCGTCAGCTTGCATTCGTTATACCAACATGTAAGTGTACCTACTAAAAATCTATACATATAAAATTGAAAGTTCTGACTGACTGAATGACTGACTTATATATCAACGCACAGCCTAAACCACTGGTCCTAGAGACTTGAAATTTGTGTGTTCTTTTTAAAGTGTAGGTATCCACTAAGAAAGGATTTTTCGAAATTCTCTCCCTAAGAGGGTGGATATGGGTGTTAAATTATTTTCCTATAGGCCACGCGGGTAAAGCCGCGGGCAGAAGATAGTCATTAATATATTTACGATGTGTTAAATATATTTAATATTATTTATGATCAGCAAGTGCTGATCATAAATAATATTAAATGCCTCTCATGACCTACAGGAACACGCATAGGCATCAGGAAAAACCTAAACCACACTTAGAAATGGAGGAATTTAGTGCAGAGAAATAACGAGAAAAGTAAGGCCTAATAAAATTACAAAGGATTTTTTTTAATAAGCAGTTTTGCTATGTGATAGGACTTTTCTACAAAGTTCGTCTAGGAAAGTAGCACCCTTTTGCAGTTATTCAACTATTAAATATTAGTATATTGCATGCATAGTATTCTGGTTTGAAGGGCACTACACTATATACTATATATACTAGTAAAATTACGGGACAAATGAGACTTTATGATCTGATTTTACAGTATATTACTATGATTCAATCTAGTAATCTGATTACTAGACTTTATCAAATGTCTCAGGATAAGGTGCGCAATGCAAAACGTAATATTATAGAGTTCCGAATGAAACTGCAACAGTTATGGGCGGCCGTGTCGCTTAACATCAGGCGAATGTCATGTCATTCATTAACTTGAAAAAAGGAAAAAATCTTATTCACACAAAAATGAACGTAAATTAAAGCTTGTTAAAATACATAAAGTTGCTAACGCGCAGTAGACATGCAATATTTGAATCACGCTGCGTGAAGATTCGGTCGCAGTTTTACCAATTTTTTTCGGCTTTATATGTACGTTGTACTTTTCTATTGATGTAATATTGTTCTGCTTTCTAGTGTCGTCCCCGAAATATTACCCTAAAACGCTTGGGATAGATCATTATTATAGGTTAACTTTAAAGAGAACATGCAACCCTTGTAATTTTTCCTAATTTCACAGCACTTAATATTCGTCAAAGCAAATCGATTTAAAGAAAACCATAATATAGGTAAAAAAAACTAAATTACGCAATTCATACTAGTGAAAACTTAAGGAAAAAACAAAAAAACTTTACGAAACCGTTGGAATTTTAATTGAGATTCATAAGAATCTCAATTAAAATTCCAATAATATGAAGACGTTGATTATAGTCGGTCATGAATAATCTAAAAGGGTTTTTTAAATTTATGAACTAGGAATTTTCTGCAAAGTTCATCTCAATAGGTACCACCGTTTTACCAATTATTCTGCCGCCAAGCAACAGTATGCAATGAATGACGTGACGAGCTAGCCGTTCACCTGATGTTAAGTGAAACGGCCGTCCATAACAGTTGCAGTGTCACTCGGCACTCTAATGATTCTCTCTAAAGTTTCTCGTGACACTGCGCTGCGCACGTCATCCTGAGACATCAGCAGTCTGATCAGATCATAAAATCTCACTGCCCAGTTATTTCACTATACGGGATAGCTTTAACAAAGAACCCTAAATACTTTATCACAATTCTACTTTTATGGCGAAATTTTGTCGAAATCATAAAAGTATTTCCGAGACTATAAACCTTCGCTGTTCACAAAGAAATTCAGAATCTAACAACATCAATAAAATCACGTGCCGATTGCTTTATCCGACGTTATTTATATCAGGAACATGTATGGTTTTTATCTTTTTACACACTCTGAACTCATTTTCACAATAATGCCGATAATATATTCACTTTTTGTCAGATTCGGTTTGCATTAGTTACCGCGTGGATTGTGTGTATATAATTTTCGTTTTGCAAACTACTCTGAAATTACACGAAGTACATTTAATTTGTTTTTTTAGTGAAATTCTATGTTTGAACTTTTATTCAAAAAATACGACTTATGAAGAGATCTTATAGCCTAAAGTCACTAGGCTATAAGATCTCTTCGTAAGTCGTATGCTTAAGCGGAATACAATGATCTTCTTATCTTCTCTTTCTCTCTTTTCTTCTCTTATCTTATAACTATAAGATCTCGTAGCTTCGTAGCATAGGTTTTTTAATGTAGCTCGAGAGCTTTTCATTATTATTATTATTCCGCTATATATTAGTATTCCGCTTAAGCATATTTGATCGTGTACTGGGGCGCAATGATGGTCCTTCCTACTAGTTTTTGTACCAATTTCCGTCTGTTTTCTACAGCCCATGCAAATTTCGTGTTCCTTTTCATTCCTATAATAAGAGTATAGTGCCTATTTAGAATAAAATATTGATGGTACAACCATACCAAGGCTTAAACAAACGCACCGATAGTCTCCAATTATGGTCCAAAAATAAATATTTCTGCTACGTCTAGTTGATTTGTGTCGAATTGAGATTATACTTACTAAGGTTACTAACTAAAGTAACTACCAATGATGACTACCAAAATTAAATATAACAAAAGGTTTTGAGATTAGAATTCTTTAAACACCACTTTGTATTATAGTTTTTTTTTAGCTTTGTATTACAGTAAAATTAATACCTGCGGTAAGAATGTGGTGCGGTAGGCCAGCTCCTCCGCGAACGCAGGACCAAAGCAACCCTCGGCATGGAGCCGTGAAGGTTGCTGCTCATCTGTGGCGCTGACGTGCGCTTCCGGCTCCACCCACGGCGCCCGCTGTTGGCGCCCCACAGGTGTGACGTCCCGTGTTCTGCGTATAAAGAAAAAGTTAACACATCAGCTGTATTTAAAATAATTACGGATTCGTCATAGTGACATTTATTAGTGTTCATGATGCTAAAAATAAATGTTTGTCAAGTTAAACTTTTTTTATAAAAGGTGAGCGAAGTAAAGGAAAACCAATAAAAATCCTAAAATAATGAATTTGTTTTCTTTGGCGGAATAAAGCAATTGACAAAATTGCCCAGGACATTTTCCAGAAATTTCACTAAGCAAGTAGGGATGTTACTCTAAATGAGCATGCCTCTCCACTAAAGCTTGTTATTGTAGGTATATGGGAAAGACATTGGAGGGGAGTGCACATTTAGAGCAAAGCATCTAGCAGGATGTTAAATCTGGTTTATTATCTATAAAAAAGACCTACATAATACGAATCAACGAAATTACATTAATATAAATAAAGACGAACTATATCTACGAGTAAGTGATGACCTAGTAGTCTAGCTAAACAAAACAACCAGGTTCCAAAAAACTTGAACAAAGCCTTTTGTTATCTCTGTCAACGTAATACTCTTAGCTCTCTTGAAATTTGCAACCGTGATACGAATTAATTGTTTCAAATTTTATACAAAACCACTGGTTGTTTTATTGCCTGATAAAATAAAATCGCTGTCTGTGAAGCCCGTAAGGCTGTAGTATAAATAATGTAGTCGACGCATGGCGGTCGACGTTTAAGACCTTACCAGACGTTCCACCGCTGCTGACACCGACAAAATGTAATAATAATGCCATACCGGATAAAAATCCTCCAACAAGCGTACACACTATCTAACCGTGTGGATTCTAAGCCATCTGACCAATATTTAATAATAATTATGTAGGTATATCAGCACCATTAGCATTTTTCCTTATACAACCGACCACAGACATGCGGAAGTACGATTAAAGTCGATTGTAAAATCTATCTTTGACTTTCGTTTCTCCGTTGAATTGATTGTCGACAGAACGTTTAGATTTTAAATGTTTTTACGACAAAATCTTTCCACAATGCAGTGCACTATTTGCTTTGTGTCCCTTTATAATATAACTTTACTCCTATATTATAATATAGCCAGCACTCACTTTACCTAAGCTTATTCCTGCTAGTATAACATTAGCAAATCAAGCATGGCGTAAAAATAGGTTGGCACTTGAGATGGCCTAAATAAAATCTTATATCTTTTTATGACTACAGAGTCGAGATTTCTATTTTTAAGTCATGAATTTCAGTATGATTGATCTTTATGCTTTGATCATAAATCAGCAATGGCAACGCTTGAATAATGATATTATTCAGATAATTTACAAGAGCGCATCATAAAACCTTGCATTGCAGCATAATGATAATCATGGCGCGGCCTCTTTGCAACGTATCGATCCCCATAGCAAGCTTTCCATCGCCTTTTTACATGCAAAGTAGCTCGTGTTCCATTTAAAACACTTCACAACACACAAAGCAGTCAGTTTTACAAGCTGCTTGAAGTACGAAAAATGTTTGAACGACAAGATTTGGTAATCATTGTATAAAAGCTTTTTTAGCCAGAATTCATTCCTTCGTCTGCTCCCAAGCCACACTTAATTAATTTACTTCATAGCTCCTAATACTGCCTGATTGTTATCAAGTCTGGCGTGAAACTCACTTGTTAATCGACCGAGCTTCAACAAAGAAATATAAATTGAATAATTAAAACAAGTAACGTTTCGGGAATACCTTTACAATTTGTCAAGAAACATTTTCCGTCGCAAAGTTTCCAGGATAGTTTTCCTCGTTTTGTTTAGGGAATACCCATATTTTATGCTACTTTATACCTACGTAGAGATCATTGACAGACAAGTGAACATAGAGCAGATGGTGATTTTAGTACTGGTTGCTCATTAAATGGCTTTGTTTTACTAGCGGACGGTTGCATCCATATTGAACCAAAAAAGCTATAAATCTTACGTTTCCAGGTTTACCACATATTTTACACTGAATGGGTGTAAGTTTCGAAGAAGATTTTTCACATTTATAAGAAGCTGAAAATCTCATGAAATTTACTCTTTCTTCAACAATAAAATGTATTATTTTAGTTTTGGTCTTTAATCACAATAATAAAACCGTAATAGCTGGCTAATAACAAGATTTAGAATATATTAGGTCTTTACCTATGAAATTGCCGTTTTGTTTGAAAAAAGTTAAAGTATTTTTTTTTCGAACTTATTTATTTCTTTTATTCAAAGTAATCACCCCTGCAATCAATGCATCTTTGCCAACGCTGTGGCAGTTTATGGATGCCCTTCTTGAAAAAATCAGCAGGACGGGAGACAACAAACTCTTCAAAGGCGTTTTGTACTGCCTCTCGGGAATTGAATTTTTTTCCCGCTAAAAAGTTGTCCAAATTTTGGAAAAAGTAATAGTCGGTAGGCGCAAGATCTGGTGAGTATGGCGGATGAGGGAGAGCTTCCAAACCCAACTCATGCAGCTTAGAGACGGTCTGTTGTGCAGTATGGGGTCGCGCGTTGTCGTGAAGTAGCAGTGGAGACGACCGATTGACCAAAGCTGGTTGCAGACGTGCGAGTTTCGCCATCATTGTGGTCAGTTCTTCAATGTACACATCTGCAGTAATGCTCTCGCCGTTTTGTAAAAAGCTATAATGAATCACACC
This sequence comes from Ennomos fuscantarius, assembly GCA_905220475.3. Lineage (NCBI taxonomy): Eukaryota > Metazoa > Arthropoda > Insecta > Lepidoptera > Geometridae > Ennomos > Ennomos fuscantarius. Next base: position 9,742,375 of record HG992028.1, on the reverse strand, counting down.
AGCACTAGACCACCAAACTGTGACCATCACCTTTCTAGGGGTCATTTTTCGTTTTGCACATTGCTTTGGTACCGAATCAGGATCTAACCAACTTGCTGAGCGCTTTCGATTGTCAAAAAGAATCCATTTTTCGTCGCACGTAACAATTCGGTTCAAAATTCCTTCATTTCTGTGCCTGTTAAGCAGCGTAAGGCAAGTCTCGACGCGTACGTTGCGCTGGCGATCGTTAAGTTCGTGGGGCGCCCATCTATCAAGCTTTTTTATCTTGCCAATCTGTCGCAAATGGACCAATATTGTTTTGATGCTAACATCAAAAGCTGCTGCCAGCTCAGCTGTAGATTGAGATTCATCAGCTTCCACAATCGCCTTTAATTCATCATTGTTGACCAAAGTTTCCGGACGACCACGAGGTTTATTTTTCAAGTCAAAATTCCCAGAACGGAACCGAGCAAACCAATAACGGGTTGTACGTTCGTTTGTACAGTTCTCTCCGTAAACGTCGTTGATGTTACGTGTCGTTTGTGCCGCGTTGGTGCCACGACGGAACTCATATTCCATAATTACACAAAATTTCAAAGTATCCATTATGAGGAAAATGCTGAAATGTAATGAAAATACAACGCTAATCAATAAACAAAAGACTAATATTGTAAATAGAATGTCATATTTTTAAAACAAAATTAATTTGAATTTAGAATTCATAGCCAATCAAAACTTTTTTTTGTTTGAAAAAGACTGTACTGCAAAACGGCAATTTCATAGGTAAAGACCTATTATAATAGAGAGAGTAGCTGTCGATCAATACCGAAGAATAATTACGGTAGTAATGGTGCTATAACAGGTTATGCTAATCACTCTTATTACGATTTAGTGTTCCCTTACGTTATATTCATGAACACGCTGTCAGTTATTTTTAAACCCTAAGTTAAATATTACTTACGTAAATGCGGTGAGGGATGTGGTCCCTGCTCGGAACAGGCACGCCTGCCCCTTGCGCTCAGGAGTACTTCCCTGCGAGGTCGCTCTACGATCTCATCGTCCATGCCGCTACTACCCGCTTCACACGCACCACCGCCTTCTTCTCTACCCTCTTCTACTACACAAGCGGACATCACTATGTTTGTTTAGATCTCCAAGTTCACTCAAACGATAAGCACATGTATCATTACACGTCTGTATTCACTTGTTATTGTAATGATATCAATTACGACTTTAATGAGAGTTAGTGTTTTGTAATGGTCACTTAATGCACACGTTTGAATCCTTTTATGTTTATGAATCTGAAACAAAAACAAATGATTGTAAGCAATTTGAAAGAACGAATTAGAATATAGTTTTTGAAACTATGGATTTAATAATAGGAAATTTTGGACGAATACACAACAATAGTAAATAAATAATTTCTTTTATAAAATTACAGCAATAACAAAGATAATGTAATTTAATTAAAATCTATGAATAAATTCCGTCCATCATTACTTGTTTTATTAAATTTTAATTAACCTTCCTTTAGACTTTACATTTATTTAACCCCGTCTTCGTTTGGTTAAGACAACCCTCGGAATATTTATACGAGTATTTTGGAGACAATTCCCCCGCCGACAATATCAAAAGCAAAACGCTTTAGCTACGTACGAAACCGGAGCTTCGTAACCAGTTGCTATCGAAGACTTTATGTCCTTGTAAGAAACCAGCTGCGATCGTAGAAATGTTCATTCTTATACGATACTACTTTTGTCGTTGCACGAAAGTAGTCAACAATATAAACCATAGTTTTGTTATCACATAATCATTACAAAAGTTTTGTGTCACATAGTTAACTTATCCATTATTTAAGAGTATTGTCGAGTAGTCAAATATTATTATACAACTTGTAATTTTTCTTTGGGATCTCTACGATGACTCCCAGATGATTTGTCAGATGCATTTGTTCCACGATTCAGAAATAACTAATGGTAATTTTGACGCTTAATGATGTTTAAAATTTAAGCTGATATGTATATCAGCTTAAATATATCAGTTTAAATTTTAGTCATCATTAAGCAATCAATATGTCTTACCTCTTAGGACTCCAAGAGGTAAAACATATTGAAGAAGTTAACTGTAAGCATCTTCTGTGTCTGATTATGTTGATACAAGTTTGGCCCATGAGTACCAAAAGCCCGATTTATAAATACAAGGAGAAAAATGAAACTGCTGACTAGTGAAATAGATGTACCTACTTGGATAAGATGATGTAAAAAAGATTACTTTTTAATCAAGTTCCAAATCAAACAAACCGTTTTCAATGTCTATGCAGTAAAATGTGAAAATACCGCGACATGACCGCGGCTTTCAAAGTTTAATAGCTTACGTCGACCAAACAATGACTTGCACCAGTTTTCTGACAAACAGGGTTCGATTTTATGCCCCTCTTTGTTCGTAGGCTAACTTAAATTTCGCACCTTTCTCAATCCACAGCCGCATCGATCGTGCCACAAGCCCAAACTTCATTACCTTAACCGAATAATCCGCTAGAAGCAACCCTTATATTCTACAAATTACAGCCTAAAATTCAAAACTGCTTTTGGGTTTTCATTTTCTTAGGCGGTATTGAATGGATGTGTATGAGAACATTAGGAGATAAATTAAGGACAGCTCATAACATGTCCATTCTTTGAACAGCTTGTCGATATAAGTATTTTCAATATTATTTTTACAATTCAGTGCAAGTATTTCAAATACTTTTTACAAAGTTTTTAAATAAACCTTTCAAAATCTCACAAAAACAACGAATAACGAAGATTTTTATTGTTATAATAAACTGTTTCCATAAGGCTACCTATATAAGTACCTTTTATTGCAATCTCATAGCTAAACTGGGCTACATAAGTTTTAATTGGATCCAAGCCATTCATCACATAAATAACAGGTCTTTGAAAAATACGGAAAGTTAAGTTTTCTTTCCGCTAACTGGGGTAGCGTGCCGATCACACTTCAGAGGACACTGACCTTTTACAGTTGTTCGCCTCAGCTAGCTGCATGTTACGAAACACTATTTCCTGCAAGCTAATTTGACGCAAATTGAAAAGCGGATTTACAAGGTGATCTGTCGGCAGAGCCAGAAAGGAACAATAGAGTTTATTCTGTAATGATTCTCTATTGAGATTGAAATGGGCAATGGAGTAACAATAAAATAAGACATAAAAGGTGGCTTTTGAATCAGTAGTGATTGAAGAAATAAAGAGAATAATTTAATGGTAACATTGTAAAAATCAAACTAAAATTAATTTGCATAGTATTACTAAATTAAAACTACACTATGTTCCCAGTCACGGTAAAGTAAAGTCCGTAAGTAATTTTAAAATGTAGTTAACAACCGTGAAAGTTGAAAACAGTGTTTTAATTTAAGTTTTTTCTAATCTTTTTTAATATCAAATGGCAACAGAAGTTCTAATACATTTGAACTTTAACGCTTTGTTTCATCAGAATGGCGAACATAAACGAAAAACTTTTCATGAAACTGCCTTATTTCGTTGCGTGCTTAAAAGCATTTCCATATGAATGTATTAATTTTACATCATTATGATAAGTGCTTTTCATCAAGTATTTATTATGACCTAACGATATTAATGTTACAAAATTGCTATCTCAGGTAAAATTATGACATAGCCCAACGTACGGGAAGGGGCAATCACTTGACATCACCTCTGTTCCTTTCATAAAATCGATCATTGCGTAAAAGCCAGACACATTATAATTCGGTGAAAATTAATTTTCTACTTCCGCCACTTTTTACACGGTATTTTTTACTTGCCTATTCCATCATACTTTCGTTCGTTTTTTGAACATACTAAATATTGTGAATGATCCGTTACTTACGAAATTGTTTACTTCAGCAAATGGCGGCTTTATTTTAGCAGGCACAGAAGGTAGGACATTATTTATTGCTTAAGTAGGTGTCATTTCAAAATACTCGGACGCAATAATGAATATATTTAATGAAATATTTACGCATAAAAATATTAGACGTAAAATATTAGTCCCACCCGTTTTAACACCGGACTAGCTAAATAAATAACTAACCCAAGGTTAGTTTTCTAGGCATATATCAGGCAGAAAATATTCAATTGATACCTTTCATCCTCAAATACCATTCATTTTTGTATGTGTTAACTAAAATTAAAAAACAAGAAAATGTGATTGAAAACAACTAAGCATAATTAAAGTAAGTGTGACTAACCTCTGTCAATTTTCCGAATGTGGAAGATAAAAGTTTAGTTATCGGTTTATCAAGCTCATCCGAGCTAGCTAACGCTGGGTTAGCTATTCATTTATAATTTTAGTCTTAGCAATGCACAAGAGGGCCTTTTAGTAACCATAAAGACATGTAACGAGCTGCTATGACGAGGGTTGTGCTCAGAGTTTGAACTTTAAAGTCACCTATATAGTTTTCAGACTTAGCAAATTGAGATGGCACTGAATAGGCCACCACATTCGCAGAACTGACATAGAAAATGACTGATATTGGACTTCCTGTAAATGGAACCACTCTCAGTAGTAATAGAAATCCTTAAACAAAAACAGATTTTCAGTTTAATTGTCTGCAATTATTTATCGATGAAAATATTGATTAACCTGTACAAAAATAAAAACACATTTTATTATAATTATGATTCTTTATTGCACTAAAATCAGTACAAACGGAGGACTATAAAGTCTATAGGCATTTTCTACATCATCCACTTATATTTTGAAAAAGAGGACATAAGAATATAAACTACAATGTTTCTTAAATGCATTTTAAAAATAAAGGTAATTTCTTACTGAGATGATAACAAAAACGATTTTAAAAGTTTGTATACATTTTGTATAATAAATAACGACTAAACTTACGTCAATTAAAAAGTCAAAATTTGTCAGAGAAGAAGGACATATATATTATGTCCGAAACCTGGTTGGAGTAATTTCGACTTTTAGATTGACATGAGTTTAGTCGTTATTTATCTTACAAAATGTGTCATACTCACAATAGTTTTCAAACTGAAATTTGTAGATCTATACATTTACGGAAGTAATAAATTCTTAAATATACGTAAGCATTCTCCGAGCAACGCCACGTAAAAGTATAATCCTGTTAAAAAATTACCTGCGCGTGTTCGTCATTCATCACTTGGATTGAATATTGATTTTTTTAATAACGTTGTTCAAATATCACAGTATAAAATGAACAGAGAGAAAGGTATTATTTTGTTTGTGAAAGTGAAATAAATCCCACGCTATCCATGTAATGTTAAAAACGGATCCATAAAAGAGATTATAAAGAAAACACTGTAAAGTTTTGGTTGTTTCTTCTTTACAGATGTAATTGAAGGTCAGGAACCAACTCTTTTTTCTCTGTTGTGCCAAGATTGCTTGCTTTCAAATAGAAGGAAAGATTTTTAGATTAGGTTTAGGATTAGGTTAGATTATGGTAAATCATTTAAGTTTATCAGGCTTTTATAATTTGATACAATTTTGGTACTATGTAGTTTTACGTGTTTTTATTCTAATTTTACTTGTGAAGTAAATAAAATAAAAAATATTGACTTTGAATCTTTAATGAGCTTACCTGTTATGTCAAATTGTTGCTCAAAAATATTGTTTATTGTTTTATATATTGTTTTAAGATTTTGTTCTTTTTTGTATTTGGATTTCTTTACTTATAATATTCCATTAGATAATATTGTGTTTGACTATATTTCTTTAGATATTAAGTGACAAAGTTCAGTATCAACAATAGCGTATACAATTAGCACTATTTTTAAGTTTACAGTTTCGTGTAACACTGCACTGCCCACGTCATCCTGAAACATCAGCACAGTCTGTCAATAAGATTAAGTTGGTTTTGGCTGGAAAACGAAAAAGATTGCGTCACCGCATTGTATTATTTTCCAAAACTTGTGTTATTTTCAGTATTAGTGCATAAAATTGGTGGCATTCTATTCTTTTAGTACTGGATTACAGGCGCGAGTGTGGGAAAATGGTATCATGATGGCGAAATGTTTCTTTTCGTGTTGTTTCCAAAACTCCATAGAAGATTCAAGTAAAGTTGCCACCACTTTACTAGGAGTGTGACTTTGACTAGACTATGACTTGATGACTTCGACTGTGACTTGACACATATTTGCCGGAAATATGATTAACTTGATAAATTATCAATTACTTGACACTGGCTAAATACACAAAAATGTGGAGTCAAAACATAAAAAAGCTTAAGTTACAGAACACACACACACGCGCGCACGCACGCGCGCACGCCACACACACACACACACACATACACACACACACACACACTCTAACACACACACACACACCGTATAGTATTGCTTGCGCATCATTGCTTAATTACTGCGGGCGGCAAAATAACTGGCAAAGCGGTGGTACCTGCCTAGACTAATTTTGCAGAAAAATCTAACTGATATACCAATAAATACCAATCTTATCTGCTGAATTTGTATGTTGTTCCTAAATAAATGCATTTATTTTTGTAGGCTAGTAGATATTGTATAGTATAACAAAGTAACAAGTGTTTTGCTAGTCTGCCACTCACAACTTTGAAGTTATTAAGGATAATAGCACCAATAACACTTTGATATGTGCTGCTCATAATATAGATATAGCATTACTATTGTATCCATTGTACAGAATATCTTCAGTAGTCATGTCTACTGTAGGTATTCTGTATCAACAAACTTCTGCAATAATAAGTTGATTTGACATAGTTTCTAGTAAAGCCTGAACATCTACGTGAAATAGAAAACTTAACCTTAATTTCAACCAGGAGATGTTCAATAGGAAAAAAGTTTGTTTCTTAGTTATTTTACTTCAAACATTTTTATTACTTTTTAATACAAGAACAATAACAAAGAGTAAATTCATTCGTCAGAGAGAGGATATAAAATGCCTAAGAACGTGACTGATCTGACTGTATCATGAAAATCATTTTGATTTTTACAATAACTGCCTTTTTTGTACGCTTTACCAGAAATCAACTCAATTAAAATTCTACAAAAAAGGCTTACTCCTCTTAAAAACAAAAATAATAATAATAGTAGTAATAATAACGCCCAACGATCAGATATATAGATCCTGGACCCTAACTAAGATTCCCTGTGTCTACTACCCAGGAACTAAGAGGAGCAATTGCGCTTTTTTTCCTGTACAAATACTTGTCCTGCCGCGGGAACCAAACCCGCCGCCTTCGGGCTATGAGCCAACCTGCTCCTCAGCACCTCCAGTGGCCTCACCACAGAGGCTGTCATAACAAAAAACAAACAAATGTATAACAAAAACAAAACTTAAAAGTCTCGAAGTCACGGGAATTCCCGGGACTTTTATTGTAGGCTATCTTGTGTCCAGAAACTGTGAAATTGTACTATTATTTGCAAGTTCCAATAGCTTGACAAGAAACAATGCAATCTGTAGCTCTTCAAATCGCAAATATCTTCTAAGCAAATATGTACCATCGTCCGCATCGTCACTTTCTATCCCACTAATATTGTTTAGGCGAAAGTTTGTATGTGTGTATGTTTGTTATTATTTTACGCTCAAACGGCTAAATGGATTTGGATGAAATTCGGTAACAAGATAGCTTATACACTGGATTAACATATAGGCTACATTTTATCCTGGAAAAAAATTTTTTTTCCGTAGGATGAGCAAATAATTAAAATACTTTTTATCTGAGGGTGAAACTGCGGGGCGCAACTAGTTATATATAAAAGGCTATTTATCAGCACAAAACATTGCTAAGGGTTCTAACTTTCACATGCATCTCATGGGACGTTATAATATGATGTATAAAGGGAGGATAAGACGTAGGTAACCCTCATGCTGAATATTATAAAAGGTTCACCACGATGCCTACACGACACTTCAGTTACAAAACAGAGAATAGTATATACGCATATCAACGAAATTATCAAAAGCATCTTTAAAACATTTGTAAAAAATGCTTAAGGTATTCTCTCTAAAAATTTAATAAGATTTTCCGTTGTATGGCAGATTATTCCCCTAAAATTCATGACCGATATTTTCTCGCTTCAAAGTTAAATAATGTTATATTTCTGAAGGTGTACTTTTATTTTGTTTGCTTACTTCATTTGCTTGTCTTATCGTCGGCGTGGTTTGCTTAGTGAGATATAGTTATTATTAAAAGACAAATATTACAGTAGATTCGTGGAAATAATTCATAAATAGCTTTCAGATGTAGCAACCGCTTAGTGAATAAGTTAAACTTATGTTATTCAAGTCTTACGTTATAAAAGGCCTTGGCATATTTAATCAGTCGTGAATTGTTAATCAGCTGTTTTATTTAGTGTGAAGTTATGTGAAGTGGAGTGTTTTTGGGATGACAACGTATAGCGACAGGTATATTATTCAAAGGTATTTATGTTATTCTATGTTTGGTTCTCTTTATTTTTTTCATTTCGTCCGCCAGACAACCAATTATTCTAACTTTCAAAAAGATTTTAATACGAATTCTTAAAACCTCTTATGGCTAAAAATGAGCATTATATAAAAAAAATACAAAATGCATGCAAACTAACAAAGCTATAATAACAGCATTTACAATTCAATTCAATTAAATTGTTAATTAAAGCGACATGAATGCCTACAAAAATTGTAGTGTCACTCTGAACTCTGTAAAGTTTCTCGTGATACTGCACTGCGCACGTCATCCTGAGACATCAGCACAGTCATAAAGTTTTGTTACCCAGTAATTTCACTAGCTATAGTGCCCTTCAAACTGAAACATAGAAGTACTTGCACGCTACTGTTTGGCGCTAGAATAATTGGAAAAGCTGTGGATACCTAGACGAACTTTGCAGAAAAGTCCTACCTCCTAGTAAGAGTAACATACTTCTCATAAATTTGTATAAACGACAATGTATTTCATTTTAGTTTAAAAACTCCATAAGCTTAAGTAAAACCATAAGTACCTATACTGTAAGTAAGCTCATTTTAATTAAAAAAGTCCCGAGCAAGCATAGAACAAAAGTAAGCTCATTTAATTTGAAGTCTACTTAGTAAGTTTATAAGATTAAGTTTGTGATATCACAAGGTTATGATAGCATCTGTGGTGTGGTGGTTGAGCTGGTCGGCTGATAGCCCGGAGATGGCAGATTGGATTCCCGGTTCCAGACACATTTGCACACAATAAAAACTCAAATACTTGTTCTATGTCTGGGTGTTGTGGAACCGTGGTCCTCGTAGATTTTAGGCTCCTATACAGGGAATCCTTGTTATGGATCAGGATCTATATATGTAATCGTTGGGCATTATATTTATTATACAAAAAGCTCATATCTCATTTTACATGCCTTATATTTGTGGTGGGGTCCATCTAGCTAACCTTAAGTTCTCTATATTATGAAGGTGTCATAAAGGATGATTCACTAGGAATGCGACGTGTTTAGTTCCAATGTTTGTTGGCATAGAGCTATACTCTAAATAAATCTGACGTAAGTTCTGATCTTGATCAAACCAATATATGTTTAGGTAGACGAACGATATCAGTAATATTTAATTTTTAGAAGTCATTTCGGCCCGACCCATGCCTTCTTTTAAGCATTCTAACTGCTGAATACCTATCATGTCTACCTATCCTATAATCCATAATCAAAACGCAGGGTTCAGCAACAGCGTTAAAAGCGTGTAAAAAGAATATAAGAAATTACTTATATTACCTGATTTTCAGACAAAATTAGTACAATCAAGTTATTACAAACAAAAAACAATCGCGTTAAACAACCCAATCCAATTATTCTAAAATGGAACAAATAGGTAATTAAACTATGAGTTTGTATGTTCAACACAGACGTCTTCTGCATGATTATTTTTTAGCACGTAAGCATGAAGCTCGTCTAAACCGTCTAAAGTTAAGTAGTGCTAGGATAGGTCACCAAAACCACTGTAAAAATTGGTGGGTAGGTATTATCAATTTTGAGCGCTACCGTGCTTGTTCTGCTAAGCCAAGTCCCGAGTGTTCTCATAACACAAAATTCGTTAAGCCAAGCCTTCGGACAGCTTAAACATTATGGCATGGAGGTAAATATGGCAACATAGGTCAGATAATCACCAAATTAATAATGATAAATTAAAAATAACTCTCTACATTCAAACAAATTAGCGTTTACAAGAAAACCCGCATGCCCTTCGTACTAAGGATGGCGCCTGCTTCACATTATGTTTTTGCGAGTTTGTTTTTTGTGGGAAAGTACGTAAATATCTTTTTGATATACCGCTACCCGTGGTGGTATCTTTTTGATTTAAGTACTCTACTTATACGTGCCTGCATCTGAAAGCTTTTAGAGGTTAATTGAACTGAGGTTTAGGTGCTGTGAAAATGACTTAGATTTTCAATTTTTTTTTATATCTTTGAGCTTTTTAATTAATTGCTGTCTGTACTTACTATGCAGTTACATAATAGTCAGTTTTAATTAGGTTATTATATGCCTCTTTAGTTATGTTATTATTAAATAAAATAATTACTCAAACATACACATAACATACATTTCATGAAACTCCTTTTACATAATTATCATTTGTATCCAACTGTGTTAGGTTTATTGAAACTAAATAACTCCTCGCACCTTCATTATAAGAGTAACTTTAATCTTTACTTCATTAAAATTTCAGGTATAATGTTTATGTAATGGTCAGCTCATAGTATCTCATTTATCTTAAAAGTTTGAACCGTACCACATAAAACATAATAGTACTAACAGTATATAAATTCTCTACTGCACAGTTCATCATCTACCGCCTGAAACCTTCCACTGCTGAACATAGGCCTCTGTCCCCCACAGAGTCCCACTTTTGAGTGGATGCTTGCATTGCATCTGCTGCACAGCTCACTTCGATCAAAATTCATACAAAAAGCGAGGGATAATTTTCAAAGCCACGCAAGTAAAGAGGAAATGAATTGAGTGCAGTGCTGAGTTATCAAACTAGTATTGCAGTGCTGTTCACCAAATAATGAAAAAGGTCATCAAAGGTCATCCACTCCAAATATTTTTGTAGCAGGTATAACGTATAACTAGCTAGTTGTATTTACGCATCGTTGGTACAGCCAGTTCAAAGAATAAAATCCCTTTGCCAGTTTATACATTTTACTACGGTGATAATAATATTGCCATAAATTTACAAGTTAACCGTTATGGATGCCATCTATCCAATGCATGACATCAATAAACAAATCACACTTCACACCAATATTATAAAGGCGAAAGTTTGTATGTGTGTATGTTTGTTACTCCTTCAAGCTCAAACGGCTGAATGGATTTGGATGAAATTCGGTGCCAAGATAGCTTATACATTGGATTAACATATAGGCTACATTTTATCCCGGAAAAGTGAAATCCCGTGGGATGAGCAAATAATTAAAATACTTTTTATCCGCGGGTGAAACCGCAGGGCGCAACTAGTAAAAAATATGTTTCTTACATCAATAAAGAAGAAATATCCCATGTTATAAGACGCTTTCATCCATCACCTGCTAACAAGCATCGCTTAGCTTTATTGCGCGCAAGAATCCAGGTGATACATTGCCCTAAAGAAGGCATTTTAAATCTTAAGCTGTCTAATAAATTGTTTTCGCAATAACAAATGGCCAGTGAAGTGCCGTGCTACGTCCTATTGTCTCCAATGCTAGCGGTCCCATTGCTTTCAGCGAGATTGCACCTCTATGTTGGAAAAGTAAGCATAAAACTGGCTTATGCACCAAAAGTTACGAAAGAAAATTTTATTATTTCTTAAGGCTTCTATGCTAGAAGAATTTTTTTTTATTTTCTTTTAACCAAGTACTACTGAAAATAAATGAGTATCAGATAAATGTTATATTTCAGACAGGTTAGGATTTTAATGCTATTAGGTAAATTAAGGATTTATGTATGATTTAAAAAACCGTCGTACTTTTGCCCTACAAGTTTAAAAAATCTAATGAGATATTTTATTATGATATCAGGACTTATTATTGTCATTGAACTTATTATTAATATTATTGAAATATTTATTACTGTCATTGAACTTCGCATTTACCATCAAAACAAATACCTATAAAACGAGTGAGTTTTATGGGTATTTTTTTACACATCATGTCGCTTGAAAATAAAAAAACTAGAAAAAGGCTTATTATGAGATTAAAGTCCAATCTATTTTTATTTTTGTTAATCGGTATATAATAGGTCTTTACCTATGAAATTGCCGTATTGCAGTACAGACTTTTTCAAACAAAAAAAAGTTTTGATTGGCTATGAATTCTAAATTCAAATTAATTTTGTTTTAAAAATATGACATTCTATTTACAATATAAGTCTTTTGTTTATTGATTAGCGTTGTATTTTCATTACATTTCAACATTTTTCCTCATAATGGATACTTTGAAATTTCGTGTAATTATGGAATATGAGTTCCGTCGTGGCACCAACGCGGCACAAACGACACGTAACATCAACGACGTTTACGGAGAGAACTGTACAAACGAACGTAGAACCCGTTATTGGTTTGCTCGGTTCCGTTCTGGGAATTTTGACTTGAAAAATGAACCTCGTGGTCGTCCGGAAACTTTGGTCAACAATGATGAATTAAAGGCGATTGTGGAAGCTGATGAATCTCAATCTACAGCTGAGCTGGCAGCAGCTTTTGATGTTAGCATCAAAACAATATTGGTCCATTTGCGACAGATTGGCAAGATAAAAAAGCTTGATAGATGGGTGCCCCACGAACTTAACGATCGCCAGCGCAACGTACGCGTCGAGACTTGCCTTGCGCTGCTTAACAGGCACAGAAATGAAGGAATTTTGAACCGAATTGTTACTTGCGACGAAAAATGGATTCTTTTTGACAATCGAAAGCGCTCAGCAAGTTGGTTAGATCCTAGTTCGGTACCAAAGCAATGTGCAAAACGAAAAATGACCCCTAGAAAGGTGGTGGTCACAGTTTGGTGGTCTAGTGCTGGTGTGATTCATCATAGCTTTTTACAAAACGGCGAGAGCATTACTGCAGATGTGTACATTGAAGAACTGACCACAATGATGGCGAAACTCGCACGTCTGCAACCAGCTTTGGTCAATCGGTCGTCTCCACTGCTACTTCACGACAACGCGCGACCCCATACTGCACAACAGACCGTCTCTAAGCTGCATGAGTTGGGTTTGGAAGCTCTCCCTCATCCGCCATACTCACCAGATCTTGCGCCTACCGACTATTACTTTTTCCAAAATTTGGACAACTTTTTAGCGGGAAAAAAATTCAATTCCCGAGAGGCAGTACAAAACGCCTTTGAAGAGTTTGTTGTCTCCCGTCCTGCTGATTTTTTCAAGAAGGGCATCCATAAACTGCCACAGCGTTGGCAAAGATGCATTGATTGCAGGAGTGATTACTTTGAATAAAAGAAATAAATAAGTTCGAAAAAAAAATACTTTAACTTTTTTCAAACAAAACGGCAATTTCATAGGTAAAGACCTAATATATATATATGTATATATTTAATTATATATATTTATATTATATAGTATGTATGTTTGTTTGTATGTTTAGATATTATTTGTATATATACTTATTTTAGTTAATAATGTAGGACAACTTATTGAAATAGTTTTAGTTCATTTTGTTTTTACCTGTACACCAAAGCCCAAAATTCTAAGCTACAGATTCCTCCGATTCAAAGGTTGTCTGGAAGAGATCGCTCTAAGCGATAAGACCGCCTGTTGTACTAGTACTAGTTTATTATGCAAGTTTTTCTTTTTGTAAATTGTTTTCTTTTTTACGGTGTACAATAAAGTGTTTATCTATCTATCTATCTAAAGTTTAGAGTGTGTCTAAACTTTTATGTGGTCAAACTGAACTGATTTATTAAGGCACACATTACAGAATAACGCTTTGTTGTGATTCTGTGCCTGAGTCGAGATTTTACCAATAAAACAATATTTTTTATAAAATCATATCTTTACCGACCTGACTTTAGGGTAGTCTAATACGGGCATAACGGGAGCTGTTTTATCTTGGTTCTCTCAGAGATTTTATTTAACACACAGAGCAGCTGTTCTGTGATCTAAAATGTCTAATAAAAAATAGGCACATAAAATGATTACCGTGAAGGCGGCGGCTAGACTTCGAAGTTGTGATAAAACGATCTCTACATGTGTATTACATGAGAATATGCTGAGATAAGTTAAAGTAGGTAAAATCACAAAGCAAATGAGTACACGTATAGAACAAAACACAATTATTTCTAAGAAAACAACACTGGTACTGTAGCCAGTCTGTTATTGTCTATGAAATCATACCGCAACACATGAGCAAAATATTTGTGTGCTGAATCGAAAGCAATTTGTTTTGTTTCCAAACAATAGGTGCGTATATTTATAGAGGTACCTATCCATGCCTAGCATTCTCTTTAACTTCATCGGTTCGCTTGTATATCCAACAATAGAGTGAATGGAAATCGTGTCTCTGCGGTAGGTTTTGGTGTAAATAAGGGCCAAAGTTGTTTACAAAAAACATAATTTAGAACCTACTCTTGTGAAAATTGAAATGCTTGATAACGGATTCGATCTATAATTTGAATTGAACTTGGATTTAGCTAAAATTTAGTATACCAATCATCTAGTAGAATTCACAATTAGATAAATGATTTCCTACTAAAGTGATGACTTTATTCGTTATTAGGTTCTCGTGTCAATTATGTACTATTTTCATATGCTAAATGCATATGAAAACTTTCGATAGACTGTGGAACCCTTACTTGCATTCTTGCCTGAAAGAGTCCCGCTGCATAAAGGTCATTGAGAACATACAGCATTTTTAAATAGGCACTTCGTCCGTTCACAATGAAAATCTCTGCATTTTCTGTTAAATCGGTGTACAAATATTATCATAATAGTCTTTTAAATTAAATCTTGTAAATTTTTCAATCGTACTTTATAAATACGATCGTCTAATGAGAAACCACTCCACTACGTGCTTTAAGCCCAACGTTGTGGTTTCAATCCAGTCCTTCTAACGAGATGAACAATTGAACATTGAACTGGAGTAGGGCGAGATGGTTAATGCAATTGCGATTCCATCTCGCCCCATCCTGGCGGCGGACGGATCAAGGGGCTGTTTTAGCCTAACCCCTGCCATCACCGCCGTGGTGGCAAGGAAGTGCAAGGGCATTTTCCTCCCTAAAAAGGGAGGGAGGGGGTATACATAGGCCGGGACGAGATGGTGAATGCTAGCGCGACCCCACCGCGCCCCATCTCGGCGGCGCATATATCACAGAGGGATTTAATATGGGTATGAATCACATATACGCTTTTCTGCCATCCGAGGATGATGGTAGGGAGGTGCGTGGGCATTTCTATCTTTAAAAAAAGGCGTATACATAGGGAGAGGGACTATTTACAAATAATTACTTATCTAATTCTATATACCGTCCTTAAAAGAATTAAATAACGGTAGATACACGTATTCTGTCCACTAATATTCTTCTATCCATTAATACAATGAACATAAAACTTTATGATGGTATATTTTTACCACTTATTGCTGACACGGTAAGTTAGATTTTGATGAATTTTGGTATATAGTGTTATCGGTGACTTTGAATGACAAACGTTATAGTTATTATAGGAAATAGTACAATGTAAAAGTTTATAAGTAAACAAAAACTCACACCTACGACAAAATATATTTAAATAACAATGGAGAGCCCGATTCTCGGAAAACTGTCGAATGTCAAATCACAGGTACAGTAGACTACAATTTTGTATATATGGTATTTCCACGTTATTCTTAAAGCAATATAACAGCACTTGCAGGTGAGATATTAAGATAATAATATGTAATAATAATAATTATATGTGTGGACATCTCACACAACGCCATCTAGCCCCAAATTAAGCAAAGGTTGTGTTTTGGGAACCACATAACTGATACAATACTTAGATACTGTAAATACGTACATAAAATACAATATAACACCTAGACACAGAACAAACACCTATATTCATCACACAAATGTTTGTCCTGGGTGGGAATCGAACCCACAACCCGCAGTTTAGAAGGCAGGGTCACTACCAACTGAGCTATCGGGCCAGTCAGATACCTGTCTGTCTGTCTGTTAATTTCCAGGCGCATAATTTTGATAGTTTATAATAATTTTTGTTAGAAAAGTCTTATTAGGTTGTATCGTAACATTTTCTTTTCATCTACAAGCGAAATAATTCTAGGTCTCTGGCATCTACCAACTTGTACATTTGTTGCTCCGCTTTACGTCACTAAGCCATGAAATGCTTTGATTTTCGCAACAAACCAATTTAGTGGAAACTATCCGATCTTTGTTGGAGCCATATTGACAGACCCCAACAGTTTGGACCTAAATAAACAAACACCGCTATTAATTTTCAAGTTCTGTTTATATTATGTATATTTATATGTCAGTTTTTACCAAACTTCCAAAATAAACTGAGAACTTCAAGGGTGAGTTTTAATGCGAGAGGCGCCATACAAGAAACAATAGATTTTTTAATGAAATCAACGTTACTTATAATGTAATGCAAAAATATAAATGTAATGCGAAAAACATTAAGCAATACACCGTGATCCGTAGATAGAGAGTAGAAAGGCTTTTTATGTACAGCAGTGGAATTGGACAAGCAAAATAATAATAATGAATTGTGGAATTTTGAAGATTTGCTACTGTCTTAAATTCATCATTTTGACGTAGGATACAATCCAAATACAGATAAATTTTAGTTTAATAAAATCCGGATAAAACAGTATTAATTATACACAAATACAAACAAATAGAGATACAAGTTTAGATTAGATACAAATATCATTATTATTATTATTGTATATTTAGATACAAATTTTTAAGGGGAAAGATATTTATGCCTAAACTACTGAACATGGTAATAAAGATGTTTTACTGAAATTGTGTATAGGTGTTTAAAATTTAGCCATTGTTTGTTTTCTAATATTTAATTAAGCCTTAGATAATTTAGCCACTGTATGATAAGTCCGTTTGAGAGATAACTCGAATAAAAATAGGAAACTAGTTAATTCAACCAGTTTTCGCTCAACTTAATACATATCTATATCCATACTAATATTATAAAGAGGAAAGATTTGTATGTAAGTAGTTTGTAACGAATTGCCCAAAAATTGCTGGATTGATTTTAAAAATTCTTTCACCATTTGAATGCTACATTATCACTGATTAATATAGGTTACATTTACTGTACGTTTATGCCAAAATGTTTAAAAAAATAAACGTCCACCCGAGCGAAGCCGGGTAGAGCCGCTAGTCCTTATATAAAAGGGGTTAAAACGACTTTAAGCGCCATAATGATATGCTCAGAAGTACTTGGGTGACATACATATTTCATTCCGATTATTTTATCTATAATTCTAAAACTAATGTATTGAACTGATTTTGATTAAATATCTATGGGACTATTTTGAAAGTATAAAGTTTCAAATTAAAAAGAGTTTTCCAAATCGCTGAATAAATGACAGAGTTTTGAGGTAATAAAGATAACCTTCCCCTCTTTTTAATTTTGTTGGAAATGGTCTAAAGAAAGACTAATACCATAATACAATTAATGATAGAAAGTTAGTAGTAATAATAAACATTTTAATCACAAAAGTGAGACACTTGAGGATTACTATTCATCTCGTAATCTCAGCCAGAACCGAATCCTACATTGTCTCAACGGATAACGTACAAATGAGGACATAATCATTATTATTCTCTATTATTATATACCACAGATTATTAGTTCGTTTCCGCATTATTGCTTGAGCTGTGATCAGTTGAGAAAATGTATTAAAACCTTTAAAATCGTTGGGTTGAAACCAAAGAGTGCTTATGTGTGTGCGTGATATGTTTTTGTGGTAAAAAAAAGTTAAGATCTTGTTTAAATTAATGCTACCTATTAACGAAAAGATTTGATACACCGCTGTAAAGTTTCTTGTAGCTTCTTGTTTACAGTTGTAATTGAAGCTTCGGATCGAAGTTTTCTGTTTTACATTGTGCCGGATTGCTACCACCAGTAGTGTGAAAGAAAATTTCGTTTTTTTTCAAACTCATATATTGTAATGGGCTTGCTATGTAATATTTGACAATAAGCGCTTTATAATTTTATATGCTTACTAATATAACTTAATTTTAAGTACATAATATAATTTTGACTTGTAATAGTGCTAAAAATAGCCTATTTGCAATAAATCTTTTGACTTTAATGTACAAACATAAACATAATTTATTAACAAAAATATACACAATCATTATAATAATTACATGTACTAATAAATTAATGTAATAAGTTTCTAAGACAAAACTATGGCTACGGCTATGGCTATGGCACGACATAAAATGGAGCGATAATACATATCGCTCCATTTTATGTCGTGCTTAATCTACACTAAGAAATAATCTTGTGTTGTAGGTTTCAGCTTACTCTTCATGTCGTACAGTTAGCCGTAACTGACGTCGCTCAAGACATTGGTAAGTTTACATATTAAATTTTTTCAACGTTTTTAACGATACAAGCAAAGTTGAAGCAACTTTATTAAAAAGATTGAGCCTATTTCACATTCTAACTCCATTTAACCACAGCCACTAATATTAAACGATGTTAATAAATCTCTAAAAGTAAAAAGATAGAAAGCAATTGGACCCAGACTTTTTCTTGTAATATTTTGAACTTACGATGGGTAAAATCTCTAGAGCACTTGACACATATTTTATCAAAATCTCGGGATAATCTCGCTCGTCGATACTCAAAGTAGAGCGTAAATCATTGAGTTTTGTCAGAGGCTTACCTTAGTTAATAGCCATCTTCAGTTATGGCCTTAAATAAGTTAACACTCCTAAAACTCCCAAATTGAATTTGTCAGGGACTGAAATGAGGAGTAATGGCTTTATGAAATATGATTTAGCTTAGTCAGTTCCATGATTGAATTTTTAATTAAACACAGGTGTTTCATAAATCGAGTATTGCTATAACAAACTTCAATGAATTAGGACTTATTTGACGTCGCGACACATTTATATGTGGTCCCACTGGTTGTCCTGCAATTCTAATAATTAGAACATGGTTTAGTATGCATACTTCATGCGCATTTGACTTTATTTTTTAACAACACAGTGTGAGTTTCATGAAACGAATGTCCGTCAAGCTCCTAAACTCGAACTTATCCCTCTATGACGTACCTACTGCTGCATTTGGTAGGTCCTATATAGATAAGTGCAAGTGAAAGGCATAAGACTACTAAATCGTAAGATGCATTTGATTGTTTTAATTTACGTGAGTTGGACTTCCTGGTCAATGCTGCAGGGATGGCATGAGGCACATATGGCATGTGACAGGGCTGCAAACGCGACCTCTTCTCGCCCCGGTTCGGCGGAAGATGGCTCACTGGGAGGTTTTAGTGGGTTCGAGTCCCACATACCCCCTGCCACCACGAGGGTGGAAGTGCGGAAGGGAAAGCGGGAAATCCCCCCCCCCTCAAAAAAAGTTGCCGCTCTATGGGAGTCTATGTGCGGCAGTTGACGTCTTCAGGCTGATAATGGTCAGCAATTGTTATGGTAGGGATTTTAGGAATTATCCTTGATCATCTAATGACCACTGTGAAAGACAGTAGAAAGAAGAAAAAATAATACATCACTGTAAAGTTTCTTGTAGCTTCTTCTTTACAGTTTTAATCGAAGCTTCGGATCGGAGTTTTCTATTCTGCATTGTGCCGGATGGCTTGCACCAGTAGTGAGAACCAGAACTGCTTTTTTTTTCTAACTCATATATTGTAATGGGCTTGCTATATATTATTTGACAATAAGCACTTTGTAATTTTATATGCTTAGTGAAATAACTTAGTTTTAAGTACCTAATGTAATTTTGACTTGTAAATGTGCTAAAATTAGTCTATTTGCAATAAATCTTTTGACTTTGACTTTGACTTATACTCTATCACCAGTATAGCCTGTTGACCAGCGTATTTGCCTAGCGCTCTGAGGCAAAATTTTTAATTGTTTACCTATCTTGTTAGATACACAAAGTACATGTACATGTAAGCAAAATACAGACAAACGATTAAAAAAAAATATTGCACTAAAACTATATTATAAAAATATTTTTCCTTTCATTACACACAAAAATGAATGATATTTACATTGAATTACCAAATTTATAATATTTCATGCAATAAATATTATTATATTAAGTAATGTGGGAATACCCACATGCTGCCAGCTAGGGTCATTGGATTATTGATTCTTGATTTCGTGCGCCGCCAATAGAACGAAGGGCGGCATTCACGTCTAAGATATAACTTCAATACTATTTATGGTTCAGTCGTTATATTTTTAGCACTTTTGGTTTCTTTTTGCAGTAAATATCCGTATAACTTTATATGCGTGTAGGAATAATAAGCCGTTAATTCAAATTTATTAATGTTTTCTGAGGAAAAACTTATTTATCTTACCTTAGATTATTATTAAACATTATCTGTGCGTTAGTTGGCTTCAACATATGAGAACCTATGAGAACAAGTTTTTGCGCATAGATTACTAATACAACCGAGATCAACATAGGCTTTTTATCTGAAAAGTTAAGATTGCCCGGAGGAAAATGAGAAAACAACCGGTGAAAAATACCACAATTACAAGGTCAGAATTTATAATCTCTATCATTCTATAAGTAAATATAAGATAGACAGAAAAAGTTACAACGTATTACGAAGCACGAAAAAGGTTTTAAAAGTCGGTACTAATACCTTTTCATATTTTTCCTTTATATGAGACTCTAGAGACCCGCCCTGGCTTCGCACGGGTATATTAGATATATTCTATCGCCTATGTTCATCAGGATTCTAATGGTGAAAGAATTTTTCGAACCGATCCACTGGTTTCAGGGCCTGTTCAATGCAAACAAACAATCAAATCTTTCATCTTTATAATATTAGTCTAGATAACGACCTTGTTAAGTCTTGTATAATATCGTTTTGCCCCTCTAACATTTTTTTTGAGTTTCACAAGCAAAGGCGAAAGGTGTCATGGCGCCGCCTAAACTAATTTAGTACAATTTCCACAAACCTGCTTTCTTAATGGTTAATATAAATGCTAATAGCTTGTGTCTCACCTCTGCTATCCAGTTACGATCTTTAGCCGTATACTTTAATCTAAAATTTATATACGCATTCCTTAAATACGGAAAATGCGTTGAAACGTAACTATAAAAACCTTCCGGTAAAATTGGTAAATTTTTATCTCATGTACTTTTTACTTGGTTTACGCATAGGTACTTGTTGATCTTTACCCAACTTGCGGTTGGTTGGGTAACGATATTACAAAGTTTCTACAGCAAAAATAATCAATATCGTTTTTGTGGTACTGTATTAGAAAAAGTTTGTTTGCGTGATAACTTCAAAAAGAATTATAATTTGAATTGAGTACGGTTAAATAGATATAGGCACATACCTAGTCAATTCATAATTAATATATCTGTTGGTACAGACATAGCTCACAGCCTAATATTGTGGATCTAACTTAATTACTTTTCGTTTATTTTGTGTGCTAATTATGATATCTGATTTTTGCTGCAGACTGTCTAGTAAATAAGTTTAAATAGAACTGAAATCCTAAGATAGAATTATGAAGCCTCTTAACTTGGCATAAGTAACTTTACTGTCAGAATTTCAGAAGGAGCCTTGCTTCAATGTTTATCCAACTTTCAAGAGCAAGAAGAGAAAGGTCTGTGCACAGCTACACACATACGCATAGCTAATATAAATACTTTTTAACGAGAAACGTTATTAAAAACATGGTTTTAATAAGCCAACTTCTTGCTTGGTAACGAAACCTTTAAAAATGTGAAAACCTTAATATGTAAGTATATACACGTTGTCAACAGAATTCTTGTTAAACTTATTCTGTGTGGTCTATTGAACTTTTTTGCGTTAATAATCTGCTGTCATTTAAAACGGCTGGTGTTAAATTAAGTTAATTAAATCTGTGATCATGCTTTCATTTAAGTTAAAACAAGGAATAACGTTGAAGGAATTAAGACATAAACCTATTCAACGATCGTTAAACTTATTATGAAGTTTCCTAAACAAGACGAAGAACCTAAATGACAAAACATGATTTGCATATTTTAAAATAAATGATGCTTTCTTTGGCGACACGAAACAAAAAGCGTTCTATATTGTTCATTTTTGCCTAAATAATCTTAAAATCGTTTACTGGTAGTGTTATTAACAGCTTAATTTTGCTTGCATAACGTAGACTGTAATCATATTTATTTTAAAATAAGATAATAAAATTGAATGAAACCCCAAGTTCTGCTCCCCAATTGTACTATCACATCGCACGTCCTGTGCTTGTTGGTCTTTAGCCGACTTAGACCTTATTGAAAGGTCTTAGCTAAGGATGTGTAAATATTGCTAAGCTTTTAAAACTTGATTTTAAAAGTAATGAGAAATTAAACTATCTCTCAACAACTAAGCAATCAACCTTTACAGAATACCAACCAACCAACCAACAAACCAACCAACCATGCCAACAAAGATCAAATTGATGTTTTGGTAGCATTTTCAATATAATATATACTTTCAGGATTTTTCAGGAATCGGACAAAATATTGAAAGTAATTTTGAAGTTGGCAATATAGCGCTCATAATGATTAGTGAAGATTTACGCGGTAATTACTTCGTGTTCCCCTGAGCGTCCTCCCCTTTTAAAGCTGCTGGGAATAAGGAATGGGTCCTACAGGACATATTATGATAAAGAAGCCTTTGGGCCAAAAATTCTCACACTAGGGCTGACCGCTTATCTGATACATAAAAAGAAAAGAAGAAGTTAGCAAGACTGGAGAGAGAGAGATTTTTTTTTTACCAACCACTAGGTAGTCATATGAAAATAGTTGAAAGAGTGTTTAATCCGGTAAGTTAGAAGGAGCGGGTTCAAATCCCGCTGGTTGCAACAACTTTAAGGAACTATAATATCTCTGTGATAATATTTTTTCCCCGAAATACTTTATAATACGATATCTTTCTACAAAGACGTTAAGCGAGCGTTGGTCATGTATTTATTTCCTTATAAGTTTCACGTGACCAAGAAAAATCCACAAGCTTATTCCATGAAAATCGTTTTCCAGATTTTTATTTATTAAGCAACCCGCAATTTAATACTTGCCGTGCTATGGATACTTGAATGAATTCTGTTTCAGTTCAGTAAATACAATAGCCACGGAATTTTCGGAATGAAAGTATCCAGGTAGAGATTCCAATATACTTTCCTACTTATAATAAAACTGTGACCATTGTATAAGAGAATTTGTAAAAAAAATGTTAGGTTATGTTGAAGTAGTAAAATTCAAAAATATTTAATTATTTTAGTATTTTAAAGTGTTTAGTATTCTTATCCATCTGCCGGTTTTTATGTCTGAGAATTCATTATATATTTTTTTATAAAAAAATTAAACCGATTACAAAACTTAAGCTAAAAAATAGGCACTTAAAAGAGAAAAGTAAATTTATTATAAGCGCTGACTTCAAATAGGAGTTACTCATCTATTTGTAGCCGGTGCCAGCCAAACCAAGTAGGTATAACATATTTATATAGATATCAGATAACTTGATGATAATGGGACCACCTCAGGAGTTTACCTATTGAACAAAAAACATTTTTTAAATCGGTTCACAATTGGTGAAAATATCGATGAATTAATGTCAGAAAGTTATGCATACAAAGGCTTTTTATCATGCTAATATTGTATATTAATATTTTTATGCATAGTACCTTTTATCCATCATAATACTAAACATTTTTGAATCAGTGAAAGTAACTGTCATTCAGACTACAGGGTCTACAGGTTCAGGTGGAAATTAATATGAAGGATTTGTAAGGCTATTGATAGAATCGCACAATGAAAACGGACCTACAATCATGCTACGGGGCTATTGTAATCAATCCAATAGCATTTCTATAGAAACCTGGCACACATGATACCCACGAACCTATATAAAAATAATTGTGCACATGATATTCTTTGGAAGAAGTTATTTTTATTATTGAGTATTAGTATAGCACTGAATAAAAACATAAGCCCAGAAATTCAAGCGGAAGTTCAGAGGTAGAGCACCTTCAGACGAACTCATATTTTGTGACTAATGATAGATAGATAGATAGAAAATTCTTTATTGCATAAACAACAACAACTGAAGGTACATAGGCGAACTTATTGCTATCGAGCATCATCCTCCAGTTAACCCTTGTGGAAGGCTTGATGCGGTAGTGCAATGATGGGACATAAATGAAAATTAAACAACAACTTAACTATACAATGATGATTGTGGCTAATGTATACTGCAGCTTAATTATTTTTTGTGTACTCACATAAAAAAATCTAAATAGCAGTGACCATCACTTTTAATAATAATGAGTATATCGAAATAATCATTACCATTTTGATGCATTTTTACATAGTCGCAATAAACTTATACTACTTAGAAAGTATCATTACTTACTATAAATTTCTCCCGCTGCTGCCGCTTTGGTTTGATACTTACTTTCTGAGACACCCTTACCTACCACATTATTATTAAGTTTCTTTCTTAATTTAAACAATAAATGAGTAATAGTATAATATCAAAAAAAGATAAATTGATTATTCATGACAAATGGTCGAATGAGATTACCTAATGGTAAACGCTAAGTACAAATTTATTTTGAGCAATGTGCCACATATCGGTCCTTACTGAGCATAGTGGTCATAACATAACCATCACTGATTATAACGCCAGTTGTAATTTTTATTAAGTGCTGCACAAGGGCTATTTTTTAACAAGTTTCTAATTAAATGGCAAAGAAAAATAAACAAAACATTCCCGTGTCTTAATTGAAAAGTTCACCATTAAAACATTAAAGTTGGACACATAATTAATTTAAAAGCGTACCTAGTTCCAAAAGCATTTGCAGAATAACCGCAAAATTACAATTATTCCACAACTTGGAATTTCAAATAAATTTCCTCTTACTCTTCGAGTTCATTTACTTGTGACATTTGTGCGATTATGGTTAATTTTTACCATAGTTGGTTTCGTTTTTAACGGGCAAAGTGCCTTTATTCTTTCTACTAACTAAATACTTCAATAACATAGCAACCACTACTAAACACTACCTCCTACAAAATAAACAATTTGCACTATATATTAGCCGCGATGACCTATAGACAGTCCAAATGCTCCAGCCCACTACCAGTAGGCGTACCCAACATACTGGCAGCATTGGCCGGTTGAATTGCAATGCTGATTCGTTGTGCCAAATAGGTGCCAGCATTTTGGTCACGCGTCGCATCGTTCAGGCGCTCTGATAAATTTTTGAAAAAGCGATAAGTGCTGGTCCTTGCGGACCGTTGGCTTAAATATAAAGTATACTAATAGTTATTGAAGCCATTCAGCTTAGTACCCATGCTTATGAATAAAATATTAAAACCCTCGTGAAGTTAATACTTGTTGTAATAGTATGAAACTATTTACGCATATTTCAATTAAATCTCTTTTTATATATAATGTTTAGATTATTTAAAAAGAATGACGTTCTATTTCTATTAGTCAATCAAAATAAAACTCTTCAACAATTAACATGTTTTTCCTCTAATTTACTAGAAATAACACGTTATCAGCATTTATTTAGAGAGAAATTCTAATAGATAATGTTTATTATTGTGCTGAAGTATTAATATTATATTTGATTCTATCAATTTTATTTTTCGGAGATTTTTTTTTTCTCTTCACAATGTCTTGTGGTGATTCTGGTACGACCAGATGGTCCACATCTCCAATACCCGCGCTCCTCCTTTCTAATAGAGATGGATACTCCTCTTGGAAGTTCAAGATGCGAAATTACTTGATCCATGAAGATTTATGGTGCACAATAGATGGGTACAGTGAAGGAGATAAGACTTCGACTATGGTAAAAACGAGGAATGATCAGCGAGCTCTGGCGAAAATATGCTTAACAGTAGATGGCTCTGCTATGACATATGAAGTGTGTTACTGGATTAGGTTTAGGATTAGCATAGTTACTTTTCTTTTATACTTATTGTTTGTTTTATTTTTTAGAGCTTTAATTGAAGGCGGATGTTGTAATAGTATGAAACTATTTACGCATATTTCAATTAAATCTCTTTTTATATATAATGTTTAAATTATTTAAAAAGAATGACGTTCTATTTCTATTAGTAAATCAAAATAAAACTCTTCAACAATTAACATGTTTTTCCTCTAATTTACTAGAAATAACAATACTTAATGGGTAGAATCTTTTCAAGGGAATCCAACCGGAAAAGTATTTTTTTTAATACTTCAATTTTTAATAATAGGTCTTTACCTATGAAATTGCCGTTTTGTTTGAAAAAAGTTAAAGTATTTTTTTTTCGAACTTATTTATTTCTTTTATTCAAAGTAATCACCCCTGCAATCAATGCATCTTTGCCAACGCTGTGGCAGTTTATGGATGCCCTTCTTGAAAAAATCAGCAGGACGGGAGACAACAAACTCTTCAAAGGCGTTTTGTACTGCCTCTCGGGAATTGAATTTTTTTCCCGCTAAAAAGTTGTCCAAATTTTGGAAAAAGTTATAGTCGGTAGGCGCAAGATCTGGTGAGTATGGCGGATGAGGGAGAGCTTCCAAACCCAACTCATGCAGCTTAGAGACGGTCTGTTGTGCAGTATGGGGTCGCGCGTTGTCGTGAAGTAGCAGTGGAGACGACCGATTGACCAAAGCTGGTTGCAGACGTGCGAGTTTCGCCATCATTGTGGTCAGTTCTTCAATGTACACATCTGCAGTAATGCTCTCGCCGTTTTGTAAAAAGCTATGATGAATCACACCAGCACTAGACCACCAAACTG
This sequence comes from Ennomos fuscantarius, assembly GCA_905220475.3. NCBI lineage: Eukaryota > Metazoa > Arthropoda > Insecta > Lepidoptera > Geometridae > Ennomos > Ennomos fuscantarius. Next base: position 9,715,448 of record HG992028.1, on the reverse strand, counting down.
TAACCATCACCTTTCTAGGGGTCATTTTTCGTTTTGCACATTGCTTTGGTACCGAACCAGGATCTAACCAACTTGCTGAGCGCTTTCGATTGTCAAAAAGAATCCATTTTTCGTCGCACGTAACAATTCGGTTCAAAATTCCTTCATTTCTGTGCCTGTTAAGCAGCGCAAGGCAAGTCTCGACGCGTACGTTGCGCTGGCGATCGTTAAGTTCGTGGGGCACCCATCTATCAAGCTTTTTTATCTTGCCAATCTGTCGCAAATGGACCAATATTGTTTTGATGCTAACATCAAAAGCTGCTGCCAGCTCAGCTGTAGATTGAGATTCATCAGCTTCCACAATCGCCTTTAATTCATCATTGTTGACCAAAGTTTCCGGACGACCACGAGGTTCATTTTTCAAGTCAAAATTCCCAGAACGGAACCGAGCAAACCAATAACGGGTTGTACGTTCGTTTGTACAGTTCTCTCCGTAAACGTCGTTGATGTTACGTGTCGTTTGTGCCGCGTTGGTGCCACGATGGAACTCATATTCCATAATTACACGAAATTTCAAAGTATCCATTATGAGGAAAAATGTTGAAATGTAATAAAAATACAACGCTAATCAATAAACAAAAGACTTATATTGTAAATAGAATGTCATATTTTTAAAACAAAATTAATTTGAACTTAGAATTCATAGCCAATAAAAACTTTTTTTTGTTTGAAAAAGTCTGTACTGCAATACGGCAATTTCATAGGTAAAGACCTATTAATTATTATTGCCTGTAATATTAGGTAGACCAATAGTAGGTAAGTTTTTGATATCATTTCTTAGTTAAACGCGCATTTAAATGCCACATGAGAAATTTTTCTATAAAAAAAATTAATAAAACCAGTTTATTATTTCCATATATATCTTAGACAAATATCTTGTAAAATTCTTGAAGGCGACCACGGTGACTCTATTTTAATTAAAATATAAATCACACCCTCTTTTAACGTAAATTTATCTCATGTCTGCTGGCTCACAGTTTTTACTTTGTAAAAGTTTAGAAAACTCGCTGAAATTCGCCGAAATGCAAGTTATGAAAAAAGAAGTCATCAAATTAAAAGGATCAAAATTTAGTAATCCAAAATTGTAAAGCTGGTCTTACAAACTTGGATCCATGAATTATATTGCAGGAACAGCAAGAAATCTTTTTTCAAAGTTGAAAAAATACTTTCTTTTATTAATAGTTTACGTAAATTATGACATAGCTATATAGCACAGGTGGATTGGTTATTTAAGACCTATAGCAAAATATACGAGTTTAACATTTATAACCTAATGTTATTAGGTGGAGCGATGACTTGCGCTGATTGGATGTGAAGAGCCGAAGACCGGGCTCAATGGCGTACCTTAGGAGAGGCCTATGTCCAGCCGTGGACTAACAAAGGCCGATTATGGTGATGATGATGAACATAATATTTACACGAGTACTTAATAAAAGATGAACATTTATTCAAAATCCATCAATAATGGTCGGTGTTCCATAATTTTATCAGTAATTTTATGATTAAAGTCGTTCGTGAATGGCCCACATTAATCCCATTAAATGCTAATTGCGTTAAATACCTATCCATTCTGCTTTTAACGCGTAACGTTGTTTTGACACGGCTTTGAGCTTCAGCTCACATCCAAACTTAGCGGCCCTTGTCATTCCAAAGTTTTAATTTGATGTTTTCACTCAATGGGAAAGGTAAATTCGTTTTAAAACATCTGAGATGATTCAAGATGATATAAAACATCATTTCGGATCTCTACCGGCGGGTACCGTCTAACCTGAAATCAGATCGGGGACGGAAATTGGTAATATAACATTCTGTGGTCTCCTCATTTCAATAATATCTACAAATTTACCTTGAATTTGCACATTGAATGGACGGAAACTTCGGATTTCAATTACGTCTCGTCCTTTCAGACAGAATTAAATACTGATTCTTCGCACAAACAAAGGTTTGGTTAAACTTATTCTTGAGTAGGCAGGGATAGTAATTGATCTTAAGGGACCAATGAATTTAAACTTAACATTAATGATCTCAACTGCTTACAATGGACAAAAATTCAATGATATCATTAATTATTATAATTATGACAGAGTTTTTCAACAATAAACCACAGACTTTGCTCCAGGATTGGTCAACTGACAAGGAAGGGTTGAGAATGACAAGGGGGCTACCGCTGCATGAAAAAGAAATAGCTTCTGTATCGGTCGTACCTGTAGCAGACAATAATAAAGAAGAAGAAAAAGTAATAATAATACTCGGGAGAAGTAATAGTATTCTGTGCTTTGCTCTATTTTACATAGGTCAAAAGCTTTATTTTTAAGAACTAGTGCAACGTAATGGAACGTTATATTCATGTCAAAAAAAGTATACATTGAAAATAAAACTAAGAAGAACGGTGTCCGAATACAATTAAAATAAATAGTTTAGTTTTATAAAAAAAACTAGAATGACCACAAAAAAAATCTTTTCAACGTATTGCTCCAAGTTTCCAGCAATAACAAAACTTTTACTTATTATTAAATAGCCAGTCTGATGTTTTAAACATATCACAAGTTAATGTTTTTATTTGATTTAACAGAGTTTCAAGCGCAGCTCCAGTTCGACACCAAATATGATCTGCGATTTTCAACTTTAAACAAAGCTCTCTAGAAACCCCTCAAAAAAAAACATAAAAATTATACTTGAACGTCGCCTTAAATTCCAAAAGTAAGGAAAATGTTGGATGATATTGCACTAATCACAACATGAAAACGAAAAAGCTTCGCAAAAATTTCGATGTTCGTAAAACCACAGAAAAAATATATTTCTACCATACCACTATACTACCACTAATATATTACTACGCTCGAATTCACACATAGAGCACACCGTCAGACCTCCGTCACGTTTATCCCGAACCGTTCCTTATATAAACAGACTAGACCTGCAAATAATCGTTTAGGTTTAATAACGCCTCTTCAATGAAGTGGAAATGAGATGAGTAAATACCTATCAATCATTATGTTACTCGATTTATTAGAGTTGAAATAAAAAGACAAGAAAAATTGGTGTTATACCCTATTATACCCAAATACTTTCCAAATAGAAGTAATTATACCTAAGACACATGGCTTCTCTCTTCAGACATTGTTATAAGTATAATTTGTAAAAAAAAAACGAGTGTGCTTTATCGACTGATATCGATAAAGCACATGATCGAATACTTGTTTAGTTTAGCTCCAGCTTTTGGCCGGTATAATTTTGTTGTTGCTTTGTTAAATGTTAATGTCGCCACATTGATAATCGTAAATTATCATTTTACCGGACATATACCAACAGAATAATACATATTTTTAACTTTGCTAAGTTGACAATGGAAATCTACGTGAACCGACTTAACTTCCGTTTGCCTCGCATTCACCAGCTTACTCCCCAAGTCAAGCGTGCGTAAAAAAATTATACTACAAAAATAAAAAGCTATTTTCCTTACCTATTATAATTATTCTCTTTGGTCTTGTGCATCATTCCTAATCCCTAACATCAGGCGGTATTCCAGCTCTAAAGCCAAATAGTGAAAATAACAAAAGATGATTGCAAAGCCGATCATGATCTCTTTGTATTTTTTTCATTGACGACATGGCATAATAGCAATACAATGTTTTTATGGTATATTTTTCCATTCATGGCTTTTGTGTTAATGTTTTTCTTTTGTAACATCCCTTAATCCTTTTATAATCTTGTATTTAGGTGATTAGACCGTAATTGCTAAGTCATTTTCAGCCTGGTATAGGTACCTTCGTTTGTGTGTCTGTCGTTTTATGAGCTTTTGCACTCTGTATAATTTCCTCGTGTCGCCCACTCGAGACTGGGCCATTACCTGCACAGGTTAGACACATAAAGGTCACTTAATGAGTTTTAGAGACCTAGTATAGTATAGTTGTACGTTGGGTTTGCAAAAGTTATCAGTTATAACAAACAGGCTATGTCTAGTTTGGGGCCCGTAGGTAAAAGAGTTATTATATTATGATAAATGTTATTCCATCACTTATAATCTAGTAATGTAAGCTATGGAAATATTAATGATCTTATTATTACTAGAGAACTGTACAAACGAACGTACAACCCGTTATTTTTTTGCTCGGTTCCGTTCTGGGAATTTTGACTTGAAAATGAACCTCGTGGTCGTCCGGAAACTTTGGTCAACAATGATGAATTAAAGGCGATTGTGGAAGCTGATGAATCTCAATCTACAGCTGAGCTGGCAGCAGCTTTTGATGTTAGCATCAAAACAATATTGGTCCATTTGCGACATATTGGCAAGATAAAAAAGCTTGATAGATACGCGCGTACGCGTCGAGACTTGCCTTGCGCTGCTTAACAGGCACAGAAATGAAGGAATTTTGAACCGAATTGTTACGTGCGACGAAAAATGGATTCTTTTTGACAATCGAAAGCGCTCAGCAAGTTGGTTAGATCCTGGTTCGGTACCAAAGCAATGTGCAAAACGAAAAATGACCCCTAGAAAGGTGATGGTCACAGTTTGGTGGTCTAGTGCTGGTGTGATTCATCATAGCTTTTTACAAAACGGCGAGAGCATTACTGCAGATGTGTACATTGAAGAACTGACCACAATGATGGCGAAACTCGCACGTCTGCAACCAGCTTTGGTCAATCGGTCGTCTCCACTGCTACTTCACGACAACGCGCGACCCCATACTGCACAACAGACCGTCTCTAAGCTGCATGAGTTGGGTTTGGAAGCTTTCCCTCATCCGCCATACTCACCAGATCTTGCGCCTACCGACTATTACTTTTTCCAAAATTTTGACAACTTTTTAGTGGGAAAAAGATTCAATTCCCGAGAGGCAGTACAAAACGCCTTTGAAGAGTTTGTTGTCTCCCGTCCTGCTGATTTTTTCAAGAAGGGCATCCATAAACTGCCACAGCTACTACTACTTTGAATAAAAGAAATAAATAAATTCGAAAAAAAAAATACTTCAAACAAAACGGCAATTTCATAGGTAAAGACCTAATATATGAAAAGGTAGGTCGTAGTTGCTGCGAAGGTCTGTAGTCAACAATCATTAATTTCTTTTGAATAATAAATTATTATTAATATTACCACCATGGGATAGATTTTTTGAAATTTTATGCCAAATAGATAATTTAATATTTTCATATTATGTACATATATATTAGAAACATTATTCAGATTTTTTTATGTTGTACTAGAGGCAGATCACAGTTTCAGTCGCATTTCTCTAAGCTTTTTATCTATAACACCCCATTTGACACCAATAGAGGATGAATTTCAAAAAACCTTTTCATAGTAAGCGAGGAAGACCCCTCAAATATTTTAAGTCTCTACAGGCTAGCGGTTTGCGTTGCACGTTCTCTGTTAGTCAGACAGTCACTCAGGATAAAGTCTTTTACGAATAAATTTTGCCACTGAAAATTATTAGTCCAAGCAAATCCAAGTAATTAGCTGTACTTCGAGTATTTATACACTACTAATTACTGGCATAAATCAATTAATCATCACATTAGTGTTGCTTATATTAGTTTGTCCATCAGTATTAATGTTTGACAAATTCAATTATTACTGGCCCTCACAAGCACTCGTCAAGTCAGAGTACATATTACATATTAATCCTGGTTGAATGCCCGACTAAATAAATATAAAACCGCTCACACACTATAAAAATAGTCTCTGAATGGCGCGAAGTCATTGGCATGAGAGATAAGCCCTGCGGTTTTTTTTTTTTTGTTTAGTTTTGGCTCCACACTTTTGTGTATTTAGTCAGTGTCAAGTAATTGATAATATCTCAAGTTAATTAATATCATATAATGTGTCAAGTCAAGTCAGGTCACAGTCCAAGTCATTAAGTTAAGTCATAGTCTAGTCTAGTCAAGTCATACTCCTAGTAAGGTGGTGGCAACTTTACCAGAAGCTTCTATGGAGTTTTGGAAACAACACGAAAACCACCGTTTTCACCGTGTATATACTCCGAGCAAAACGAAGAGGAGCGTTAGGTTGATAGTGAGCACACACATGTCAGAAACCACTTGTGCTTTTACAATAAATTACTTTTTATACAAAGTGATATTGCAAATGAAATGAAAAATACATAAAAGATAAAATAACATTAGAAACATTCGTAAAGACAGACATTCATCAAAAAATATTTCGTCGACTGATGTTTACACGTGTTATTGGTATTTGCTTTTATGATTTGAGTTTGTTATTGTGATAAATATTATAAACTTTTAGTGTGATACGGCTTATTATTACTTTGAAATTAAAGAAAATAAAATCTTGTGAAAGCATGTTAAAAATGTATAAATGTAAATGTAAAATTATAAGAAACTAGCTGCGCCCCGCGGATAACGTGTTAGTCCACTAACATTAAAGTGTTAATCCACTATCTAAGCTATCTTTATTCCAAAGATTCCTTTTTACCAATTTGGTACGGAACTAAAAAATTTCTAAAAATCTATTTTTTGTAAATTTTTATATTAGATGTTAATACAAGCTATCTGTGTTCCAAATTTCATCCAAATGCGTTCAGTATTTTTGCGTGAAAGAGCAACAAACATTCATCCACACATCCATAGATCCATACTCATAAACTTTCGCATTTATAATATTAGTAGGAAGTAGAATGATGTTTATAGGTATACATTTTATGATAATTATTTGAATCAAATTTATGGTAATCGAGTTTATGTACTTCAACAGTAAACCTTTTATATTTTGTGCTACACTTTGAGGTTACATTACAACCACTGCAACCCTTATTATTGTGTCATCGGAGACTATTTTTATAGTGTGCGTAGAGGGCAAACCTCTCGAATATTCTAGAATCAGAACACGCCACTCATGAAACAAAATCACGCGATAAGTGTTTGTGATTACCATGTTAACACAAACATCGTGTACGGAAATTACAATTGGAACATGCGAAGTGAAAATATGAACAAATACGATAATCTTTGGCGTTTACGCGTACTACATTTTCGCTTCAACGGGTCGTACTTGATGGTATAAGAATAATATATTATATGTGTAATATTAACAGTAAACGGCATATGGAAGCCTTAGACTCTATCGAGAGGCGTGCTAAGAGGCTCATAGGTAGCGACTTGTTCGAGGCCCGATTGCAAAGCCTCGACCATAGACGCAAAGTTGCCAGTTTATCGGTTTTCTACTTAGTGCATTTTGGAGAGTGTGCATTGGAGTTGCATAACCTGATTCCACCGTCACCGTTCCACCATCGGACAACCAGATGTACGAAAGAGCGCCACCGTTACATGGTTAATATCCCACATGTGCGAACAAAGAAATTTGGCTCTAAATTTATCATGCGAACAGCCAAGGAGTGGAACGCTTTACCGGCATCCATATTTCCCGAAACCTACAACCTTGGAGTCTCCTATCCTAGACCACATCGTCACTTACCATCAGGTGTGATGGTGGTCAAACGCGAGCCTATCAACCAATAAATATAAATATATATATATATATATATAAGCCACAAAGCTCGAAGTGTGCTTAAATTGTTTTAATACATACCCAATTAATTTAAATTCTAATAAACATTTTGGGGTGGTAATGAAAGCAAATACCTCTACATTTGCGAGTACAACGCTCGGTATTCCTGTTAACTCCTTTGGAGCGATAATGATTTTTTATTTAAATTACGTACGTTTCTATGTAGTATATTATTCAAACTATCGATAAGCAAAATGTACGTTTTATTGAAAATCTATATAGATACATAGATTAAATAATACTTTTGCATTATTTATGTAAAGCAAGCAAAGCAAATTGAATTAATTTTGGATGTCACTTTATATCTTTTCTGGGCGAGTGGTTAGACCTGCGTCAAAATTTTTAAACCTTCCGAATGCTATTTGTGTCACCGTGCGTGGGCCGTGTTGAGACAACCTCTTGTCTGCACAAACATAAGTCCCCATTTAGCTTCCAATCCAGCCATACATAGGTCCATCATCAGGATCCTACTTAGGGTCCACGATCTATGTATGTGATCGTTGGACGTTATTATTATTATATAAAGCCTAGCGAGTTAAACGTAATGATTTGACCTCATGTAATCAAAATAAAAAACTGCCCGATACAGCAATGGGAGGGGGCATTGTGGGGCAATGCCCTACCTAGAAATCACAATGCCCTACCTTAAAATACCAAAAACAAAGATAAATTATTATAGTTAAATTGTTTCTTCATAGTTTAATACAAAAAAACCTAGATCCATGCTCATGTTTTGTCACAGAAATTATTTGTCTATGAATAGCTACTGAATGTACGATACTGACCTAGGGGTCAGTGATATATACCTACATGGTGATTGATTTAGGAACCCGTGCTTCGAGGGCAGATCAATTATGATATTTTTTTTACTTCCATCCTACCTGTAACCAATGCTGTCCTACCTCAAATTCGACTCTCGCCAGCGCCCTGTTGCCTGATGATGTATAAAATAAAACTCAGCGTGGTCTACGTTTTTGCCTGGCATGCGGTGTTTGCTAAAATGCACATACACAATTCTAATAATATCAAAAAGCGCTTATTTAAAAAAAAATAGGGTTAACACAACACAATAGTTCGTTTAATTATGCTAAGTAGGTTACGTATTATTAAGAAGCCAAATATAACGATAAAATTGAGTAATCAAAAATAGTGTATTAATCTGAGCCACCTGGCTTTAAAGGGATATAATTTTTTTTAATTATCACTTTCACTTTTCTACAATACTTCCGAAAATGCGGCCGCGCCAATTATTTCCAACATTTTTTTGTGGTTCCGGTATGCGAATAGTCCCACTCACCTCTTCTTGTGGGCGCGTCCAAGTGGCGTTCAACAGTAAACATTTGCCATTCATGATCTATGGTTTTAATTATCGGTTTTGATTAGAAAGACATTAATATAAATAAATTAAGAATTTGGTTACCTAAACAAATTTCTAATTCAATAATTTCAATGCCTATAATTGAAATATACCTTATAATGGGACTATTTATGTTGTTAATTAATTAATACAATACAAAACGAGCTCTATTTTATGAGAGAGATTATATTTTATGAGCTAGAGATGAAAGATCGTTCGGTTGCGTGGTGCGATAGGGATTTATTTCAATTAGGTACGCAGAAAGCTTATAGTACTTTTATGCCAAACGCTTTAGGGTCATACACGAGAGAAAAATATTTACACAATATTATAACTAAGCAACCAATGAATATGATATCAATTTTTATATTTTTATACCTCAATATTTCAGGTTTAGGAAAAAGCTATAGCATTTATCGGTAAACACTTGTATAACAAATGACCTACTACTCCTACTTCCTATTTACAACCTTACCGAAATTAACGTTGAATACTGCATGCTAATGCATGCAACATACCGATTACTAGATTAGATAAAATGAATCGTGTTTTTGTAATACTGGCATATTACCGTTATTATTCGATGAATGCTTTCAGTGTGCGATGCTATTTTTACACGGTATTAACAATAACATCCGTTGCCTTTCATGTTACAATGATTTATTAAACTCTTTGGCGATCATAAAATATCTATTCAGCAATTTGTTTACGAACGCTAAGAGCCCTCTTGGTGACTCTACACTTGTATCGAGTTTCAAGGGTGAAAGCTTATTGACTGTTATAAAGACTTATGGACAATTTGGTTATTTCTTGAACAATTTAAGTCTGTAATCTGAGTATTAAGAATTAAGATCAATGGAGATATTCCCAAAAGAGTGCTCATATTATGGAGCACCGATAAAAATAGTTCGTTTATTCTGTGACCATATAAATAAATAAAATACTAGTACTACCTGCTTGCAGCTTTGCGTGATATTCTATATCCATTCCCAGGATTTAATCTATAAGTATGTATTTTTTTTTTTACAAATTACTCAAATTTTGATGCACGCCTATTACTTCTCTTTCTCAAACTATAAGTGGATGACTGGTAGAAAATTCTTTAGCATTAAGTCCTTCGTTTATACTGTTTTTAGTGCAATAAATATTTGGATCAAATTTGGAATAGAGATAGCTTATATACTGGATTAACACATAGGCTACTTTTTAACTGTGGGTGAAATCGTGAGGCGCAGCTAGTAAAGTCAAAGTCAAAAGATTTATTGCAAATAGGCTAATTTTAGCACTTTTACAAGTCAAAATTATACTAGGTACTTAAAATTAAGTTATTTCACTAAGCATATAAAATTACAAAGTGCTTATTGTCAAATAATATAGCAGTATGTAACAAATATATTGAAGACGATAGTTTGCCTTGATAAAATGCACGCATACATATCGGCTAAAACTAATACTGGTTGATAAACACGTTTCTACATTGGAGGTTGTAAGTAAATATTATTTTAGTAAATGTTAGTTCATTTCGATTCAATTGATTTATTCCCCGATACTAAGATAATAATAACATCAATAAATAGTAAAGCTCACAGAAATCTATGCCAGCTGTCCAACACCCGGTCCGATTTCCGATAGGCGCATAGACGAAGCAAATGAATAAATTATTTTAGTGATGCCCGAGTTTACTCTACCTACTTTCAGCTTTCAAGTCACTGTTGGCAGTAACAGATCTATTACCTACGTAGTACTAAGTAATATAAATACTCTTAAAACTTTAAAATAACAAGTACTTATCCTAAAAATTTACGGTCTCGACCAAGTCAAGTCACTGTTCAAACCACTTCAAAGAGGAGGTCCTAATTATAATTTTATTTATGCTTGTTAACGCTTTATGTCTCCGTAATTAAAACCTCGATTTTGTTTTTTTTTATATAAATTTATTGCAGGTAACTTCTATTTTTCTTAAAATATTTAGTAGTTTTGTTTTTAAATCTAAATAGCTGGGGAAAATATAGATGATATATCCAAGTCATGCCAGTATAAAATGAAGTGGATTAAAGTCAGTAAATAAGGATATCATATAAATATGTACAAATTAAAAACGTACTTACTAAACGAAAAATATGAAATCACAGATACTTGAGATTATAATTACTTTTAATCAATATTTTAACCTTTTCATAACTGTCTAGAGCCCGCCCATCATGTTATTATTATCGATGATTTAATAAGGTGTAATATGTCGAAATCAATCCAAAAATAATTTGTATGAGTTCCTACTATCTTAGAAATTTAATGTACTCTGTGTAGACTAATAATGATAACAATATTGAGTTACTTCCCTTTACCATAATTTTATTACCCACCCACGTATTATTTACCCCGTTATATTTCATTTATTTTAAACCAATTGTCCACACACAAAGTACAATTTCTTCAAATTCAACAAAATATAAGCCTCGTATGCCAAACAAACCCCCAAAGCGTTCATTAAGCTAATTAGCTGCTCAACCACATCTAGTTTCCCACAGCCTGATATCAATGGAAATTGATTTTCATTTATTTCCCAACAAAAATCTGCTTATCAGTATTCCTGTGTGTTTGTGTAATTTTTTTACCTAGACTATAGACCTAGATAGATTTAAATTACAATTTCAATAAAAAATATTTAAAGCGGAAATACTCGTTCTACGTTTGCGTATTGTGAGGCCATGGTCCTCGTAGTTCCTGGGTTCTTGAATACAGGGATCCTTATTAGGTTAGGCTATGTATGTAATCGTTGAGCATTATTTATTTATTTGTTTACAAATCTTCGTTATCGTTATTATGAACCCTGCCGGGCACGCAACATTAGGAGAGAGAAGGATAGATCATTATTTGCAATTAATTGCATGCTGAGTCGAGACCAATATCATGACGTCACGCAACATTATATTATTAGTTTCTCTCTTTTTTGTTGTGTGATTTGTTTTGTATGAGTACCTATTTGTAAAAATAGTAATGTTGTGTGACGTCTTGAATAAATGTATTTTCTTTCTTTCTTTATTTTGTTTGTCAACATAAATTGTCGAAAATATTTCAAATGCCATATAATTTCTTCAAATGAGGTGACTCATATAATATTGATCGAACTTCGCTTGAGAAGTTTGTTTGATCACATATAATAGACTTAATCTATTTTATTTACCTGCTACCCTATATCTGAAATAACTGAATCATGAGCGAAAGTTTTTATTCTCTATGACCTAAAATTCATATCGTCAGCCGGAAAACGTCCACTGCTGAACATAGGCCTCCTAAGCCTCATAAGGAGGGCGGTTTGCCATAATGACTGCGTTTGGCAATCGTCTTGGTGATCGCGGTTGCCGTCCGAGGAGAATACTGCATTTCCCTTAGATATTTCACTATACAGTTTTTACGGAACCCGTGGGCAGAGATGGGGCTGTCCTTTTCTTACGCCGCGACCACATGTACGGCTCGACGACCGATTGGCTAATATTATTACTTTTAAATTATAATCTGGGTCTCTTGAAGTCAAAAGTAATTAGCTATCTCAAGGGACAAATGTGTAGCACTAATTAACTTTTAACTCTCTACGCGTTATGAACTAATGCAGTATTAACATTTATTAATGATTTGCTGTTTATTTATTTCGGTGACTTCCTTTTCGGGTCAGCTTGCGTTCACATCCATTTCAGATGTCGTTACAACTTTTAGGCTATTCTGTACGGGGGCAGCATGCGTACTTAACTTTTCCATCCACAAATGAAAATAAGTATTAAGAATTAATTCTGCTTTCACCCAATTAATTTTTAGAATCCCTTTTGAACCCGCTGGGAAGGAAGGCTTCATTGGTTGGAATAATATTGTTTCAAAAATAATTATATTAGTCTCAAAAAAGTATCTGAGTATTGTATCAGTCATCTGGTTCCCATAGTACAAGTTTTGCTTAGTTTGGTACTAGATGGTGCTGTGTGAGATGTCCACACATATTAATTAGTCTGATAGATAATACTACTTAAAAAGTCATATTTCACAATAAAATTTAAGTGAGTTCTAAATGCTGCTATGTAATATACAAATTGACCTATTTCCCAAGCACTGCCGTGCTTCCACAATTTACAAAGCTTCTAAGAATCACCATGAATGGTATTAGGACATGACACGCAAAGTTTGTGCGCAGTCAGTAAAATAAACAGTCACTGTCACTGTCAGTTCAAAAAATGTCCGCTTGGATAATTCCGTTTCACTATCGTTATAGCATGAGCAAAATGATTTGGGCATATCTTCCCCGTCCGCGTCGTCACCGCCTGAGACATATCTTGTGCGACCCGGACGATGCTATTGCACCCGTAGTACAGAAGTATAGGCTGCGCTAACATCGTTGCATCAGAACAGTCTAGCCCAGCTGGATTAGGTATTCTGTTTTCGGCACTGGTGTAAAGTAACGCGTAACACAATATCATACTGGCGTGGTGGCAAGGTTGACGTACCCGTAGATTAGCTAAAACGACCGTCTATTAGATGACTTTACCATAGGACTTATATGGGTAAACAATTCCAATGTACTACGAGTATTATTCTCGGTCTTCTTCCTTCGGTGACGGCCCAAGCTGAAGCTCGTACCCCAGGGGTGCCCTTGGCCTAGTTACGTCCCACTTTAGCTGACTGGGCACCTTATGCACCTGTCCTCCTGGAGAAACTGTAAGTCAGTAAAAACTAACAACACTAGAGCATTCAAAACAAAAAGGTTGAAACTTTTTGCGCCTTATTACATTGGTAGTAAGGTAGTTAATAATTTCGTTCAGTAAGTTTCGCCACTGGTTGTACGTGATAGAAAAAGAAGCCGCGATAGTCGTTGTCTATTAGTGAGTCAGTTGTCACTAGCACAAAGCTTGTCTTTAATTTTTGCAAAGTCCTCTACCTTCCAGTATGTACCGTAATAAAATTTCGTAAATAATCATAGTACATTGTGTTACAAAGTCTGCAGCACTGCAATGCGCATGGCAAGTCATTCAAACTATGACGAGGCGTCTTTAGGTTTCCGTAGGTATAGGTAAAAGAAAAAGTATGAATCTTTACTGGACAACATTGTTATTTATCTACATGTCCGACTGTCTAATTGGACTGTTTTTTTATAGCAAACAACAAGTTGACGTACCAGATGATACAAGACAGTCTCATATTCGGTAGAATTACAACTTTATAAACTTAATTTTAGAGTTTATTTCAACTTCTGTGAATAAAACCACTAAGTCAAGTTGGTTCTCATTACTCCACTTTAATAAATTGTTCGGGTAACATACGGTTTAGGGAAGTGGTAGAAATTTTCTCATTCCAAGGACTTTTCTGCAAAGGTTCGTGTGGATATTGTTCTTACGAGTATGATGTATGAAGTGGATTGAAATATTTAATACAAAGCATCTCAGATATCAGCTGTTTTCAGACCACGCGAGAATCATTTTATCCTTCCTTGCCTTGTATTTTTGCCACATCTGGGGTTTTCAATTAACAATTACTAATTCAGCGTAAACTCAGTTTTGTGTTCAATTCTGGCGCCAAGCAGTAGTGTACAATCCACTTATTTTCGGCTCCGGTAATTCCAATTTGAAGAACAATATAGCTAGTGAAATGAAAATTATGCTGGGCATACATAATGTAATATTATGTGACTTGTGACATAGTCTACAGTCACATTACTAGACTAATTTCTCGTGATGATGCCGTGGAATTTTTTTGTTTTGAATGTTAAGGAATGACGTGACCAGCTCCGTTCGCCTGATGTTAAACGACACGGCTACCCATATCAGCTGCAGTACTCTCAGTAACTCGGAACTCTAAAGTATAGAGTTTCGCGTGACACTGCACTGCGCACGTCATCCTGAGACATCAGCACAATCTAGTAATAAGATTACTAAACTGTGAAATCAGATCATAAAGTCTCAATTGCCCAGTAATTTCACTAGCTACAGTGCCCTTCAAACCGGAACACAGCAGTGCTTGCGCACTACTGCTTGGCGGCAGAATAACTGGCAAAGCGGTGGTACCTACCTAGACGAACTTTGCAGTAAAGTCCTACCACCTAGTAAAATGTGGAATGTGCAGTGTGACTTTATAATAATAGAGTAGCTAGTACTTCAAATGTTAATGACGGCACAATTTCATATTAGATTATAATATAAAAAGGCGTATAAATTCCCTTAAATTATATTGGAGCCCCCAGGTGATAACTTGTCCGGCTTTATTACCTACAGTAAGTAATTAATCTGATAAAGGCAAAATAAACTAGCAGTGCTCCGTGGTTTTAACCACACGAACAAAAAACAGTAGTAGTAGTAGCATTTTCCAAAATTATAATATCCGCACACACTAAATAGATCGTTAGATTGACCAAGAGTATTAGCCCGCTAAAAAAAAACAAAAGTCAAACTATCGCATAAGCGGAAAAAAGAAGAAAAAAGTTGTTCAAGTAGGTCAGAATATATTTTGGATACACAAACACAATTTAACACCACGATTCAAATATCCGGTAACATTTCTTTTGTGTATTACGTGTCGCGACATTCTTAGCAAGACACGCTTAGATCTTCTTATTTTTATATACTATTTTTGCATATAATGTAGGTATATATGTTCCTACTAACAATAAATCGGTGTAAAAGTGAAACGTCGTCCATTTGATTGTCTGATGGTTTTAATATCAAAATGGCTGAATGTATATTGGCTTGATTTATATAAACAAAAATACATAATGCTTATAAACATTACCTAATTCAACATACTACTACTTACTTTACTACTTGGATACTTTGTAACCCGAAAAATTGAGAATTCACTAGGGAAAACGGGTAAGACGAAGGTGAAACTGCGAAACACTTCTATGTTTCCTTACACCGTTCATAGATTTTTTACTACGGAATCAAAGAATAATTACAACCATAAGGACCATGCTCAAATACTAAATAAGTCCAACGACTTATTCGACATAAACTAAAGGACCATGCTCAAATACTAAATAAGTCCAAAGACTTATAGACGATATCCATAGAAATATTGAAAGTGATGACCAGCATTAAATTTTTATGTAGCATTTATTAACATAAACTAAAGGACCATGCTCAAATACTAAATAAGTCGTTGGATTTATTTAGTATTTGAGCATGGTCCTTTAGTTTATGTCGAATAAGTCATTGGACTTATTTAGTATTTGAGCATGGTCCTTATGGTTGTAATTATTCTTTGATTCCGTAGTAAAAAATCTATGAACGGTGTAAGGAAACATAGAAGTGCTTCGCAGTTTCACCTTCGTCTTACCCGTTTTCCCTAGTGAATTCTCAATTTTTCGGGTTACAAATTATCTAAGTAGTAAAGTAAGCATTAAATTTTTATGTAGCATTTATCAACATAAACTAAAGGACCATGCTCAAATACTAAATAAGTCCAAAGACTTAAGTTAAGTTAACTTAAGTCTTTGGACTTATTTAATACTAATTGTTCCTATCTAAAATACTGAAGCAAAGTAATCCGGCATAATACAGCAAAGAGCCGGATCCTGATGATTCGATAACACTCAGTCGAAGGTTGACGTTTGCATAAGAAAAAATAATAATAATTGAAAGCTACATGTTGTACGTTCGACATGTTTTGAATTGAGAAGAAGCAATAAATTTAATACTAAATAAGTCCAAAGACTTAAGTTAAGTTAACTTAAGTCTTTGAACTTATTTAGTAAAGTTAACTTAAGTCTTTGGACTTATTTAGTATTTGAGCATGGTCCTTTAGTTTATGTTGATAAATGCTACATAAAAATTAAATGCTGGTCATCACTTTCAATATTTCTATGGATCTTACCATAGACCTAGGATTTTATCGCTATGCTCATACTACACCATTAAATATATCATTTATAAATGTATTCGACGCGTCGTCTTCAAAAACTTTTACCTATTCCAAGTCTGCAGACACAGACTAATTTAATCTTTCGGAACACTTCACCTCTGCTCTGTAACGATATAATCAAAAAGAGCCGAATAATATCGAGCACTATGCGATAGGTATTAACGTATTAACGAATATTGGTTTGATATTTAGGTATCAGAAGAGATAAATATACCTATTATATGATATTGTCCTCTATCATCGACATTAACTAATCCATCATGCCTGTTTGATGGATCACACATACTCCCGTTATCAACTGCCAACAACTTCCGTTGAAAGACAAGCATGACATCCCCTGATTTTTTTTATTGCTTCTTCTCAATTCAAAACATGTCGAACGTACAACATGTAGCTTTCAATTATTTTTTTTTTCTTATGCAAACGTCAACCTTCGACTGAGTGTTACCGAATCATCAGGATCCGGCTCTTTGCTGTATTATGCCGGATTACTTTGCTTCAGTATTTTAGATAGGAACAATTTTTTATTAACTCATAATTACTTCTATTTTTAAGCTTACAATTTTTTTATTATTACTTTCAATACTTATTTGCTTAAAATATTTTCATTAAAAATGTTAATTAGAAAAAACGTTACTTAAAATTTGTGATGCGATATAGGTTAAACCCATTGCAGGTAGTTTTTGTAACATCATCACTGCACAGCAGTGTATCATTGTAAGACGGCATGCCTATTGTGCCTCAATGTAATTAAAAAAAAAAAATTATTCAATATCTTTTTATTCTTTTTGGCGTTCTTATGTTGACTCATGATGAAGTCTCCTTATGATAAACGTCCAAAGTGGCGCTATATGGGGGTATTATTGTTCAGCAATGAACTCTCCTGGCTGATAATGTGAATATTGACTAGCAAAAGTGATAAAAACAGCAAATTTTTAACAAGTTATTTGACTTTTATATCACCACGAATAAACGGGCAAGGGGCCTATGTGAAAACTTTTTAGATATCTTAATAGGAAACGAAACAAGATCTTGCTTAGATATTTATTTTATGTACCGTCAGTATTTTTGTACCATATATGGTTTCTACATAATACCACAATGAAGAAATAAACTGCATCAGAAATTACTGCACATAGTTAAATTATTACAATTCAGCTAAACAGCTCTTAAGACTTGAAGCATGCTGTGTATTTTAGATAAGGAAGTATAAGTACACAATAACAGTAATTAAGAACTTTGGCAAATATAAAAGTCTACAAAACGCATTTGTTTTGGATTATAAAGATACTAGATGCGTCCTGCGCTATCATCTACTACTTACCCAATTTCACGCATTAAGTACCTCTCAATTTTAAAAAACGTATTTAATCTTAACCCCGGTAATTCTCACAACCAGTATGCAACATTTTATCTAAATTGGTTCAACCTATTTGGCGTAAAAGCCACACAAACAAAACACAATAATTCACTTTATCAATCAGTTCTTATTTATTTTAGTTTGGTTTACAAGGCCTGGTGCTAGTCGTGCCTAGCAACGATTCATAATACTTTTTTGTAAATGAGCACGTATGTCGACGTTAGAAGATAGTTTACGGATACCTCTGAGATAGTGCGGGAAACTCACCTAATTACACAGTCTCACAACTTTGTAACTCACACTTATCACATGTAAGGTCACTCGTCACATTTTAGTGTTTGCTCTTTAATATTTACAGAAACGATTAGTACAAGAACGTTGCCGACTGTTACAGTTTACACGATCACGATCTATTTTCTGTAGAAATGTTTTTTTGTGTTTCCGTCACAACATTGAAAACACCACAAAACTTTGTTTATAATTTACTGATAGGTGTCGCTACGACGTCGTAGCTCGTAGAGACTCGTAGGCGGCGCGTAGTACGTTATAGCGGGCGGGCATACGAAACGCGACTGTCGCGGCGAGGCGAAGCGGCTTGGTTTGCAACGTGACGCCTGAAAATACTTATAAAACGGATATGTATATGCAACGCGTACCGAGTCGTCGAGTCTCGACTCTACATTTTGAGGAGTATACCTGCCTAAATACGAGGAGTACGCTTCGAGTCGAGTCTGTAAACAAACCCGCGCCGTGTCGTAGCGTGTTTTGTTATCGCAACAATCGCCGATATAAATCACATATGACTGCATAATTGTCATGACCGCTAATGTACCGTCGCAGGTATTGTATCGACTTTTGTGAGCTTGACACGAGTATGACCCTTGTGTGTGTAGTAAATAGAGCACACGCCGCTTAAGTCGTAAATTCTATTCTCAATGATTAAGACTACGGGTCAAAACGGCTAAATAGATGCATTGTTTTGGATCCAGTGGAATAAACAAACACGAGCAAACTTTGAAGTTTTAACATAGTATTGTTGACGACCATTCCATTATAATGTAAAACATACTTTAGCTTGAGTTTTGGTAACCACAACCTCAATGTTTATTAATTTATGACATTATATAAACACGAAATTTCTGCCAGGGGAATCTAAGTAGAGCAAAAAGGGAAATATAATATACTTTTAGCCTCCAATGTAATTTATTGTAATGCTATAAGTTTTATAATGCTGTTATCAGATGGTAATTTTGAGGGTATATTTTCGTATCTTTATATTTTTCAGTATATCTATTTGTAAGTAATTTGAATACAATGGAATGAAAACACATAGCCATGCATACATGTATATTCATGATATACAGGAGTGTATGAGAAGGTTTTAGTGATTACTAACATTTCTATTATTCTTGCCTCAGTTGCTCCGATAGTCTTTTCATTCATGATTACAGTTGTATAGGCAGTACTATTGTTGTTCTTTTTACAAATGTCATACAAAACACGAACAAAGCACCTACAACAATATCTCGGCGGTCACATTGTCGTATAGAATATAGCGAAAAGATAACATACTGCCTAAAGCCAAGTAGGTACAGAGGATAAAATACGATGGCACATTTATTAGATACCAACCGCCTTCGGTATATTACCTTGACAGTGTAGCGAGGTTCTCAAGAAATAACGCGTCAATTTAGTCGCACGTTGGAAGTCTACCAGACCTAAGCAAGAAATGAAGGGTAACTTTTATGATCATCTAATTAAACCTTCATTTGATCGCATGTGTCACGTCTCACCTAGAGTAGGCTCTTGGGACATGGGTACACGTAATGAATGGAGAGAAAATAAAAAGTTGTATGTAGGCATCGAATGGTAGATACGACCTAATAAGAAAACTTTCGGAAATTACAACGTTTTATGATGATGTACCTAAGAATCGAATGCGATTCTTGTGTGTGATACTTATACTATATACTCTTACTCTTCTAGTACACACAGATACTTTCAGAGGCATTTTTCGGTATACCTCGCTTTTCTTTATATCCTCAACAGCCCATTTGACTCTCTAAGAGGTTTAATTTACAAAAACCCTTTTTCCCATACACCGGAAGACATCCAGATATCAAGGCTCTAGCTCTACCTGTAATGGTTTGGGTTCCCTCACTCTGGACAAATCTTATTAATATACAAATAATTAGATAAATTGACGAATGAATTAAAGTTGCCAATTAGGAAAAGTATCAACATGTTAAAAAAAAAGTTCATATAACTTTTAATATATGGCGTTACATATAAATATCTTAGTAGTTAAGTATATATATTATCTGTGTCTCTACTTATGTACTTAAATGTATTGTAATGTACTTACTAGATGGTAGGACTTGTCGGCAGAGTTCGTCTAGATAGGAACCATCGCTTTGCCAGTTATTCTACCGCCAAGCAGTAGTGTGCAAGCACTACTTTGTTTCGGTTTAAAGAGCACTGTAGCTAGTGAAATTACTAAGCATATGAGACTTTATTACCTGATTTAATTAGTAATCATCTTCTTATTTCTTTTTTCTTTGTCTCAGAATAACGTGCGCAGTACAGCGTCACGCGAAACTTTATATAAAATATAAAGTTTCGCGTGACGCTCACTACAATTGCTATAGGTTCCCGTGGTGCTTAATATCGGGCGAACGACTAGGTCGTCAGCGTCACATCGTGTATTAACTAAAAATTTTTTTTTTGTAAATTTCCTTCTGTTTCTGGCACAATATTTTATGTAGGTAACTTGTATAAGTATGGTAACCTACTTAAGAGAAACTTACAAAATGTAGGTGTAGATGGTTAGAATATAGTATATAACGCTACTGGGAAAGCGATACCTACTGACGAAAGCCCCTAATGTTGTCTCATTCCCGGCATTATGTACAAAAGGTAGCGTGAATGAGATAGTATAGCAAATGTCTGCTCATTTCAAAACTTTTCAGAATTTGGGCTCTTGTATATTTAACTGAAATAAAAGTTTACTCCAGAACAAGGTGAGGTGTCGCAAACAGTTCCATGCGCTTTCCCGTACCCCCGTACCGAATTACCGTACAAAGTTGTAATGACTTTCCAATTGTTTTTATGTCCCGCTATAGGTACCTATAGATACCTACCTAAATGTGTCGCAGATTTGAATCTACAAGAAACGTAAGGTGTGGTAATATTGCATTTTCATTACTCATACTCGGAAAGTACGTCTGAATTTGCATGAAGAGCAGGTTGAAAGTAATACTTTTCATCCCCAGTGAGACTCGATTTAACTGACCGCTGTCAAATTATAAAAGAAAAATATTTCACATTTCCATTGAAACATGAAACATGAAAGTAGTTTCTCTACAGCCACTTAATTTACAGCTAGATGTGAAATTAAAATAACATAAAGTTAAGTAGGTATTAAATAAAGCTCATATATTTTATATGACTATTATATGACTTCATTACTATTTTGGTGTAAACTATTTCTTTAAAATAAAATAGATTTGGGCAAAATATTTACCATTTTTGGTAAATGAAATGAAAATAAACGAGAATAGCAAAAAAAAAACAAATAGGCGGGAAAACGGCAATCCGATCTTCATTTGTTTTTTTTTTATTTTGGGTTATATTCACTCATTTTTCTTTTGCTAATTAATTTATTTTTATCTTGTATTCGTAATAGACGTCACAGTGTTTACCTAGGGTTAAAGACTTATTTAGTCCCTCGAACGCCAATGCTACGCTCGGGCGCCAAACCCCGTCTCGGTATTAAATAAGTTACTTTTATCCCTAAGGTAACAACGTATTTTTTAAACAGTATTATGTACGTAATATTATAACCTTTCGACTCAACTTTATTTAAAACAACTATTGAATACTTGTGGACCACAAGTATTCAATAGTTGTTTTAAATAAAGTTATATGCCTATGACGTGTGACCACAAGTTGTGGTCACACGTCATAGGCGCAATAATTAATTACAATAAAATCCCATAAGGGTATACATAAATTGTCAACCCTTATTCATAAACTGTCACATCTAAATAAAGTCGTTCGCTCCATCTGTATACCTACTTACTTTTTTTCTTTAAGGTTTTGGAGTGTTTTGTGTAATTACCCACTTCCTGCAACACATACCAAATCCTACTAAATTTTTTTTTTTTGTAATGTTTTCGGACATATATTTCTAGCACAGTTATACAATTATTATTTGTGTTTCGTGTATTTAACCAGTGTCAAGTAATTAATAATTTTCAAGTCAAGTAATGATATTTAAGCTGATATATTTCGTTGCTAAGATCATAGAAGATATCAGGGTTCTCATGGATAGTAAACGAAGGTATTTTATACAATAGTCTGTGGCCATGATGATGATAGTATATACTATTCATAGCCCTACATCATCATGACTACACTAGTTAGTAAAATAAGTAGGTCATCTCATCCCTTATCTTTCTACTGGAGCTCTAGAATACATTCTTGGGTCAACGACTAACGTTTTTCCCGCCTCTATATCTCAATATTCGCCGCAAATTACGGTTAATAGAGCTGTTAACGTTTTTCCGCTGGTATTTCCTTATTCTTCTTTTCACGCATAACCGAAAATTGAGGTTCGGGTCTCAATAAAAGGACAAATAGGTTAAAACGTTTTTCGGTGTGACGGTACGTAGAGGTACAGGATATACACTAATACCTACAACATAGAAGAGGCAAATATACTAAATACTATACTATAGACTAAATAGGGTGAGTTCAGTGAGTACCTATAATATATACGATATTATAATTACATTTATAGACAGCCTCTGTGGTGTGGTGGTTAAGCAGGTCGAATCATGGCTCGGAGGTGGTGGGTTTGATTCCCGCGACAGAACAAGTATTTTTGCACATAAAAAAGTGCAACTACTTGTTCTGAGTTTGGGTGTTGTGGGACCATGGTCTTCGTAGTTCCTGGGTCCCTAGACACGGAATTCTAGTTAGAATCCAGGATCTACGTATGTGATCGTTGGGCGTTATTATTTATTTATTTATTATTTAATTAGTTACGCCGCCAGACTTACGATCCGTAGATGATAGGTTTCGGATCAAATGTATAAAATAACAATGACCTTATTGCATGTGTGTAGTGTGTTGTGAAATGAACAACCTACTGGTAGGTCGTTTCCTAATTCTTTTCGTCTGGCCGTCTAACGTCATACCCTCAAAACTTATTACAAAGCACCAGATAAATCACGTAAACACTGTGCACCCACTCATCAACACCAACACTTGGAGTTTTGGCGGGAAAACGAAAAAGATCGCATCGTCGCATTGTATTATTTTCCAAAACTTGTGTTATTTGCAGTGTTAGTGCATAAAATTGGTGGCATTCTATTCGTTAAGTGCTGGATTACAGGCGTGAGTGTGGGAAAATGGTATAATGATGGTGAAACGTTTCTTTTCGTGTTGTTTCCAAAACTCCATAGAAGCTTCAAGTAAAGTTGCCACCACTTTACTAGGAGTATGACTTTGACTAGACTATGACTTGACTTGATGACTTTGACTGTGATTTGACACATATTTGCGTAAATATCATTAACTTGAAAAATTATCAATTACTTGACACTGGCTAAATACACTGAAGTGCGGAGCCAAAATATATAAAAAAAAAAAAAAAAAAAAAAAAAAAAAAAAACCAACACTTGCGACAACGACACTGGAGCTGCAGTTGTACCGACATCACCTAATTGGTTACCTACTTTTAATCTTTCATTCTTTTGAATGTTCGATTTCGTCGTGTCTGTCTGTCATCGATATTCATCACACAAATGTTTGTCCCGGGTGAGAATCGAATCCACAACCTACGGTTCAGAAGGCAGGGACCAGCTGAGCTATCAGGTGACAATATCTTTCTCGTTTTCCCGCCAAAACTCGTTCATTATATTACAAACCACATTTCAAACTCATCTACAACTCGGGACATAAAATAATGAAACGTCTACAACATTTTATTTTATTGTCACCCTACTGACAAGGACAAAGGGCTCTCGTGGCACTGTCTTACTCGGACCGCATTACCTTCCGATATGATTGTTCCAGTTAGTATAGAATATATTATAAAATTCCTTGATTCTATACTATAGAACTTATTGGCGGTGTAACATGTAACCTTCTTGGGTACATTATGTAGCATTTTTACATAGTCTGTGGACTCTTCTTTTGTCTATGGTGCTCGTTGATCAAAGAAAATCTACGTTTCGATTGGTCCTCACGAGTAATAGAGTACACCAAGTATCCTTCCACAGGCAGTACACAAATGTGAAATGATATGCGTCCTAGTAGTCTGTGCTCTGCTCTGTGTGATTGTGATATAGTAATATAGTATCCTCTACTTGGTCTGTGATAGTAATTACTTGGACGATGTGTGTGATGCGTGTATTTTTTTTGCAATAAGTTTACCGAAATTATTCTGTTCAACTATATGATAATTTGCAAAAGCAATCATGGTCAAGCTAACTACAGAGTTAATACAAAACTCTATGCAATACATGAATCCTTGCAGGGATAGAGAACTGGATCTTAGAGGTTAGTTTGCATCTCAAGCTTAGGTGTTTTAGTCCGTTTTTCACATTTTATTACTGTTCTGTAACGTGTCATCTAATTTGCTTTTTGAGCATGGATTGCTAAATGCCCTAAAACCAGGCGTTACATATCTAATATAATAGACAATTTTTTTACCATATTCCAGGTTACAAAATCCCTCAAATTGAAAACATGGGAGCCACATTAGATCAGTTTGACACCATAGATTTCTCAGAAAATGATATTCGCAAGCTTGATGGGTTCCCACTACTAAAACGGCTTAAATGCTTACTTTTGAATAACAACAGAATAGTGTAAGTATGATTAATTTAAAATTACCAAAATTAAATTCTACCACATCATCATTCAGTACCAGTATACTTAATTCTACTTACAGAGTTTGCCCTATTTACATAGGTCAGTGCATATATTGCTATATGTATGATTTTATTATTATTAATACTAAGGCCCATATGACAAAAATATGCGTAGTCATAGATTCATCTTCAAGTAGCGACTTCATTAAGTATTTGATGATTTTGTGTATAAAATCTCATCTTGAAACAGATTCATTGTACTAACTGAACTATCAAGTATGATTTGAAATAATTATGATACAGATAGATGTACAAGTCGCCTAACATGGGCTGATGGTGATTGTTAATCTATGGAAAGTGTGTAAATGTTGATTAAATTTAACTCTTGTTAACAATAAAGGATAACTTTATTTTCAGGAGGATTGGTGAAAATTTGGAACAGTACTTGCCAAACTTGGAATCACTAATATTGACAAACAACAACATGTCAGAGCTTGGTGATCTTGACCCTCTGGCAACTTTGCCCAACCTGAAAACACTTTCGCTCATGCATAATCCAGTAGCCATCAAGCAGCATTACAGGTGAACGAAAATCCGTAATTTGATTTAAAATAAAATTGCACAAGCTCTGCAGCACATTTTCACTAACAGCAATGCGAGACAATGTTGATTTAGTAAAGGGGTCTATGTTCAATATATGAAATACAATAACCCCTATAGTACTTTTATCTGTAGATGCAGACCTAATACTTAAGTGTGCATGCTGTGGTGTGAAATGCAAATTAAAACCTAAAAAAGGTGTTTATTAATTCGTTTTTGGAAAATGTATAAAATGCAAGTCCATAGGTAAAGGCTCTTATAATTTGTAAGACATTCGATTTAATATTGAACATTAATATTTCCAGAGCTTATGTTGCATTCAAGCTTCCCGAACTAAGATTGTTGGACTTCAGAAAGATAAAGCAAAAGGAAAGAGAGGAAGCTAACACACTTTTCAAGAGCAAGAAAGGAAAAGAAATACAAAAAGAAATTACAAGAAAAGCCAAAACATTTGTACCTGGTGCCAATATGCCTGATCCTAAGGTTACAAGTAAGTAAAATAAGTTTAAAGCCCTTATTCCTATGTTGAATCTACTGCAATGAATTTGGGTGTGTGTTAGAGAGATAAGTGCCAATTTAAGAGCAATAAAACTAGTACAGAAGGAAGGAATAAGACCTGTAAAGTTAAAACCATAATGAATGTGGACAAAGTACAAAAAAATCGTGTTTTTTTTAGATCTCAGTCCTCAAGAAATTCACAAGATCAGAGAAGCCATCAAAAATGCTTCTTCATTGCAAGAGGTGGAGAGGCTGACGAGATTGCTGCAATCTGGCCAGATCCCTGGTCAGAAACCCTTGCAGCCACCATCTCAAACCAATGGTCAACGTAAGATTACATTTATCCTCTATATAATTCTGACCTGCTTGCATAATAACAATCGAATAAGAAAAAGTGATTTGATTTAGAGATAGATCACATTTCATATTGTACAAAGTAATTCAATATTCATGGAAAGGATGTAATGCTTAAATTCAGTTCAGCGTATTACAGCATAGCGTACATCTAAAGTATAGAAGTATACACACAAACAGTATTTATATATACAATATTTACTGATACTAACATTAAAATATTTACAGATGACAACATCATCACTGAAAACTACTTAATAATGGACAAGATAATACTTAGAGGGTCTTTCATATAAGCTATAGCTAAATCAAGGCTTAAAAAGTTCTGTCATTGTGACGTTTTGAACAAATTGTTTGTATTTTGTGTGTTATAATCTATAGGATTCTTCCTTCATATTGACCTTGAACCGTTCAGCAGCAGCATTCAAGACGCCACCTGCCAAGTATGGTGATTATGCCCTATGGATAGTGTCTAATATTTTAGACGCTATTGCGTATTACGGATATCTATGTTCCACAGTGGACATCTTCTGGCTGTTGATATGATAGCATAAGAGGAAAAAATCTGAAAATCTTGAATTTTTATTCCTAATTGGAATTATCAAACATCAAATTTTGTGGTCAATTTAAAGAACTTCTAAGGGAAAACCTCAAAGATAACTTTGTTGGGTAATTACTTCAATCTATGGATATTAATCTATATATATATATCTATCTAAGCTTATATATATATATATATATATATATATATATATATATATATAAGCTTCAGTAGGAACTACAGGAGAATCCTCAGGAAGCAATTTTTAGTACATGTCTTGGTCATTTAAATTTATTGTTCTTATGATTTCAGAAAAAGAAGATGAAGAAATGGAGACTGACCAAAACAATGGGTAAAAAGAACAGATTCCTACACTTCAGTTATAATAGCTGTAAGAACAGATATTGCGTTTTTTTTCTCTACACTATAAGTCTATTTTTAACTATTACTAAGCTGGTAAGAATGGAATTTTCTATACTGATATTTATGTTGTAAGAACGATACTACACTGGAGTGGCTTTAAAACCCTGAAAGAACAGATACATTCAGAAAACTCTTGTTCCTTGAATAGGACATTCTCTCATATTGATATCATTCCAATAGGTTTTGGTTGACACATACCAATGTGTCTATTAAGTAAAAACCCACCTCCAGTCCTATAAATTGTAATGAAATTGTGTCAAATATTTCATTTTTCTTTTCAATAAAATTAAGTTAATAGCATGTCATTTGTTTTATTTTATTATCAACATTATCAATTTACTTTTAGAATTAAATAATAACATAGTAACACATTTTGCATTAATTGAATTATAATACTGGTTTTAAATACAATAGGTCCTCATTACCAGCATCCAAGAAAACTGAATAAATAATTTGCAGTAATACTTTTCGTCCCATTAATTCTTTTATTGTAGGTCTTTTATCTGGTAATATGGATAACATGGAATCGATTAAGTCTTGTATTCCTCTTCCATATTCGTTACGGTCGATTGGATGAACACTGCCGCTCGTTATTGCTTTTACAAGTCCGACGAGCGTCTGTAACACAAGCACACTAGAGACATTCTAGGTAGTAATCACACAGAATAAATAATAGTAACTGCTATTATATAAGCTTTGCTCAGCTTGGAGATAGATGGCGCTATACGAAATATTCACAACTCGCAAATATTTGTAAGACGCACAGATATATAACTAGGTACTAGCCAACGGACATCCTTACCTCTGCTTCAAATGCTCTTTTATGTGTGCACATCTCGTACAGTAAACATCCAAGAGCCCAAACGTCGCTTTTTGAGTCGTAGGGCTTGCCGTCACATAGCTCTGGGGCCAGGTAATACGGGGTTCCAATTACTGTAGAAGTTTTCTTTGCGCTAAAATACAAAACATTTGATTTAAACCATGGGCCTAGTATCAGAATCTTGTGATGTGTGATGTTCTTCGTTTAAACTTTAAAGATAGGTATACCAACTAGATACAATGGTACTAGTCCAGTCCACCTGGCCACGAATTACCTACAGTTGGTACCTAACTTTATAATAATTATGGTATTCAACAAATGACAGCCTTATAACTAAAGTGTTGTCTTCGTGGCCATCTTTGGATAAGATCGGTGCCAATCAAGAAGTAGCTAATATAAATACTCGTAGATATAATACACACACAAAGATGGGTACGAACTTATACCTTACCATCATCCAACGGAAGAAGTCTCCTGCTGTAAGGCCGACGTACAACGCCGCTTTGAAGTATTACTTAATATTACCTCTTACGTCCAACGGCTTTCCGCAGTGTTTAGCGTACCGGTCCCCCTATATAGTGCGCAACCAAGCCGGCTTATGGCTCGTGATTGCCACTCTAGAACCTTCTTACCTTGCTAACATCTTTGAAATGCCGAAGTCTCCTATTTTGACCATAGCCCCGTGTTTGCCAGTTAAGAGAATGTTTTCAGCCTTTAAGTCTCTATGTATGATGTCCAGATTGTGAATATAGTTCACTCCTAGCAGGACTTGCGAGAAGAAAAAGAGGATTTCCTGAAAGTAATTAGTAATAGGTACTGTATGCATACTGTACTACAAGGCCTTACATCCTAGACCGCATCGTCTTTTACCATAAGGTGAGATAATGGTCAAACGCAAGCCTATCAAAGAATAAAAAACCTACCTACCTAGGAGTAAGTGTACCCATATATGACTTAAGCTGTTATAGTTAGTTATAATCGAACTTTTAATACGTAAATACAATGTTAAATACCAAATAATAATTAGTAAAAATTTTGTCGTGCTGCAAATATTTCTCCTGTTATTGAAGATTGTTGTATTGTTAGTTGCAAGTACTATTATTTATTCTGGGCATACCGAAGTGCCTTTTTTTTGTAATACCAAACAAAAACGAAATAATTGATGGACCAAACGCACAAATCAGAAAAAGTGCAAACCTACTAATTGTTAATATATTTACCTGCTCCTTTATCAACTTTGGACATTTTTGATACATAAATTCTGCTAAGTTTCCGCTAGTGGCGTATTCCATAGAAATCATTACATGGTCATCGGTATAATAACAGTCGTAGAACATTATAATGTTTGGATGTTTCATTTTAGATAGTATCTTTACTTCATTCGCTATTTCCTGCAAAAATATATAAAATAAATCATTCTATAAATCGAAGAAAACATTTTATAAAACCGGGGCCCCATCTGTTTTTGGACCCTCCACAAAAAAGTGACTACTTATGTATGTTATATTTAGATAGGTAGACCTACCTACACCATGTGAATTTTCCAAGTGCACGTGGAGGCTAAATCTGAAACTATGAGTGATGGCGAAAATTACTCAAAGGAGTCTCGGGCCGGACTTTAAGGAAAACTAAATCTGCCTACTTAGACTTACGTAGATATATCGTTAGCGCACCTAAGTAGTTACTAAATACATAATATATAGGTAGGTCGGTACATAAATATTTTTAGTGTACTAGTTGCGCCCCGTAGTTTCACCCGCAGATAAAAAGTCCTATCCTATGTGTTAATCCAGCGTGTAATAAGCTATCTGCATTCCAAATTTTATCAAAATTGGTTAAGTACTTATGGGGATAGATAGACAGTAACAAACATTCACACACGCAGACAACTTTACGGAACGCCTTATAACATTATTGGGAATGGGTAGGCACCTACTTACACTATTAATAAATTTTGGTAAATTTAGACTTACTACTTTATGATCTTGTATTTTAATATTCAATTCTATATCCTTTACGATGGTCAGTAAATGTTTATCACGTTTCTCACACAAGTACACATTTCTGAAAATTTAAAATCTTTGATGTAACATTTTTTGCGACACGTTCATTCAATGAAACCTAACATTCAATGAAAAAAAGCTTAGATACCGTATCGATGGGATGAATATAAGTGCTGTGACCACAAAAAAATTAAACAAGCCTTAGACAATTAATGTTAAACTACCTTTTTGTATTGTTAAACACACGTTGGACGT
This sequence comes from Ennomos fuscantarius, assembly GCA_905220475.3. Classification (NCBI taxonomy): domain Eukaryota; kingdom Metazoa; phylum Arthropoda; class Insecta; order Lepidoptera; family Geometridae; genus Ennomos; species Ennomos fuscantarius. The sequence continues at coordinate 9,684,896 of HG992028.1, read as the reverse complement.
CTGTCTAAGCCTTGTTTATGTATTTGTAGTAACACGGTAAATGTTTTATATATACGAAACTTATGTGCATTCTGTACGGAATTTTTTTATTATTATTTTTTCGTTTTTTTCAATGTTTTTAATAGTAAAGTTATTCTGCTAAACGGGACAAATACAATAAATTAAAAACCATGAAAATCGGTCAAGCCGTTCTCGAGTTATAAGTGATCGAACAAACCCGACTTTGTTTTATTTATATATATATATATATAGATTATGTTCATTAGGGTTCTATTTACCTTTGTGCTACACTTACCCATAGGTTCCTTTACCAACAGTTTTTAATACAACTAAATTATTCCTCTTGAACCTTTTCTTTATGTCCATTTTCTTTAGAAAGTATCAACTTCAGTAATCATAACAAAAATCAAAATATGCATATATATTATTTTAAATCTACCTACCCGCACAGTCTGCACGACTCCGTGGGTAGAATTTTCTACCAATGTAATTCTTAGGTCCGTATTACAGAACGATGCTCAGTCATCGGTCGATGCTCAAGCAGAGATTTCATTCACTAATTGATCACTTTATAAATGAAATCTCTGCTTGAGCACTGATCGATGACTGAGCATCGTCCTGTAATACGGACCTTAGTGTGTAATAGGGCGAGTTCTGTGACACAAGTATACAAAAAATGAGGGCCGAAGGTGAAGTAAGTAAGTAGGTAAGGTCCGTATTACAGAACGATGCTCAGTCATCGATTGCTGCTCAAGCAGAGATTTCATTCACTAATTGATTACTTTATGAATGCAATCTCTGCTTGAGCACTGATCGATGACTGAGCATCGTTCTGTAATACGAACCTAAGTATTAAAGATCGTCTTTGTCTAAATCTGTAAAATGATATTATTCCACAACCACTTTCTTACTTCTATTAATCCAAGAAGGTTACATCACCCGTATATAATGTGCTCTGTGGTTACATCCTCAATTTTGGTAAAAAAAAATTTTGCTCCCATCACACAAGTAGATCATTATTAACTTGAGATAAGGTTCAAAATCTTTTTTACATTAAGATCCGTATTACAGAACGATGCTCAGTCATCGATCTTAAGCAGAGCTTATGAATTATCAATTAGTGAATGAAATCTCTGCTTGAGCACTGATCGATGACTGAGCATCGTTCTGTAATACGGACCTAAATTTCAATTTCGTTCGATTCCCACCACAGACTGGGTAGAGACTGGTAGAACACCAAAGACAAATATTTGTGTGATGAACTGTGTCTGGGGTGTCGTATTGTATTCTATGTATGTATTTATAAACAAAAATAAGAGTACAATATATCAATTATCTCATTCCCATCTTCGTTAAATTATGCTCGAACGGCGTAGACAGAGATGAGGTAAACGGTTACCATAAGCTTTGCTTAGTTTGGACCTAGATGGCGCTGTATGAAATGTGTTCAAATATTGTTGTTGTTTTGTTTTGGCTCCACACTTTTGTGTATTTAGCCAGTGTCAAGTAATTAAAAATATGTCAAGTTAATTAGTGTTATGTATATATATAATATATATATATATATATATATATATGTCAAGTCATAGTCCAAGTTATCAAGTCACAGTCCAAGTTATCAAGTCAAGTCATAGTCTAGTCAAGTTATACGCCTAGTAAAGTGGTGGCAACTTTACCAGAAGCTTCTATGTAGTTTTGGAAATAACACGAAAATAAACGTTTCACCATCATTATACCATTTTCCCAGCACTTAACGAATAAAATGCCACCAATTTTATGCACCAATTATGCTCGAACGGCGTAGACAGAGATGAGGTAAACGGTTACCATAAGCTTTGCTTAGTTTGGACCTAGATGGCGCTGTATGAAATGTGTTCAAATATTGTTGTTGTTTTGTTTTGGCTCCACACTTTTGTGTATTTAGCCAGTGTCAAGTAATTAAAAATATGTCAAATTAATTAGTGTTATGTATATATATTATATATATATATATATATATATATATATTGTTAGATATTTAATTATTTTAATCTAAAAAAAACAAAATTCACAACCAGAATTTATTAATACAAATAATTAACAATTTAATAATAATTTTAAACAAAATCACGAGGACAGAGGGACAACCGTATCGTTGGAGCGCACGCCGGCAAATAGGGCCGCGCTCGGTGAGCTTGCTGCTTTTATAGGCAGCCGAGGGCGGGGCCGGCGTCAGGGGGATTTTTCCCTAACACGGCCTCTCCTGACGAGGCAGCGTCCTCGCAGCCAGTCTTGGAATCCGAAGGAGCAGCACCGTCAGCCGCCGTAATGCTGTCAGCACCAGATGAGGCTGAAGGCGGTAGATCTTCATGCCACGAAGTTGGTATCATGGCGTCATCACGGCTCGAACCTTCAGTTTGCTCCTGGTCAGAACATAAGTTTTCATTGTCTTCGTTATTGCCTAAAACAATAAGGACAATATTATGAACAAATAAAATTTATCATGCCTGAAATAATTGTTTCCTATAAATGATGAAAACTTCACTTTAATGCACGCACGTACCACTTGGCTAGAACTCAGGCAGGATTTATGAAGTCTCTTCTCATTCATTCCGATGCTCAACGAAAAACATTTCGGAGACTAACACAGACATTTACTGAGTCAACTTACACCTGCAGTATAGGATTTAAACAGAAATTCCTCAGATAAACATCGATGCTCAATGGTGAAACCACCAGAGACTAAAACGATACGTCTAAGTCATCCTTGATACCTTTAGTCACATATGAGAATTTAAATAGGTAAGTATACACCGATGCTCAATGGTATCGTACCAGAGACTAAAACGGCACGACTTAGCCAAAGGATTTATACGGAACTCTTCCCAGATATACACCGATGCTCAATGGTACATAATACCAGAGACTAAGACGGCCCGTCTAGGTCATTCCTGATACCCAAGCCTTCATTCACCCCGATGCTCAATGAATAATATATTCAGAGACTGATACAGGTATTTACTGAAGTGCCTCATAGCATATATAAAAAAAATTAACGGTACCATGCATGCAAGTGAAATAGGAAAGCAAAGCGCATTTGTAAGAATATAAGTAAGCACTTAAATTTTTAACAGGTAACTTACTGCTGAAAAAGGCTGCGCAAGTATCTGGCGTCCATTCCCCACGCCATGGAACCATATATTCGGCGGCCGCTTGTGTTGTCTTACCACAAGCGCCGGCTAAGAGTTGTAACTCATACCGCCCGTTTGGCAGGACTTTAGTTATAGAGTAAGGACCGCGCATCCCGCTGTCAAGTTTTCCCGTGCTCTGAGACTGCTTAATAACGAAAACTTGGTCTTTCATAGCGAACTTGCGAGGAGCCTTTCGGCTTTTATTTACATATTCGTCCTGCTTCCTCTGATTATCAGCCAGCAAGTTCTCGGCTCGCTGGCGGCGGAGCTCGCGCCACGCTTCACGATTAGAGTTAGTACCTTCTACGGCGATATCTCTGATCAGTGAGCTGATTATAGGCGTTGTAGTTTCAGTACCAATCAGCAAGTTAAGCGCAGAACACTGAGTGGTCTTTTGTTTGGTAATATTAAGGACCAACTGCAGCTTCCAAAGTACGTTAGACCATATTTCAGATTTGTGATTAACTTCTATTCTGATCATATTAAGAACCGTGCGACAATATCTCTCAACTTGCCCGTTCGATTGGTGCATACCAGGCGTAATGAGGTGCAATTGAATGCCAATTTCTGACATCCAATTTTTGAACTCAGCACTTTCAAACATACGCCCTCTATCGCAAATTAATAGTTGTGGGGTACCAAAAAGAGAAATCGCGTTAGTAATGACTCGCTTGAGCTCTGAACTATCCTGTCTGCACATGGGATAGAGAAGACAATATTTTGTGAATGAATCGACAAGGATAAGTACGAATTTATATCCATTTGATTCGGGTAAAACTCCTAACACATCAACATGGATAGTTTTGAATGGGTCAGATGGTTTTGGCCACGAAGTTATGGGTTGGAGAGAAGCTCGCGGAACTTTCTTGTGCGTCACACACACGACACAGTGAGAAATATATTTCTTGACGAAATGACGCATGCTAGGGAACCAAAAATGCTTCACAATCAAATCGAATGTCTTTTCCGTGCTAATGTGGTCGTGCTCATCATGAAAAGCACGCAACAGGCTTAATCTGTAAGCCTTTGGGACATAACACAGCAAGCGTGTATCTTCCCCAGCTACGTCATATTTATAGTACAAAAGATCGTTCCTTTTGACATAGCGAGTACTATCGAGCTGCCCATCATTTAACCTTTTTATTAGCGTGGTGGTTTCCTCGTCACCCGCTTGTGCCACTTGAGCCCAATTCAATGGCTTCTTTGCGGCGCAAACGTTGACTGGATTTCTGCTAAGATAGTCAGCGTGCGGCATTAGAGTACCTTTGCGATACTCTAATGTGAAGTCAAAATCTTGTAAATACATCCACCATCGTGCCACCCTTGGCAGGAGATCCTTTTTACGTTGCGTCATTTTGAGTGCATTGCAATCAGTCACGACCTTAAAGGGCTTTCCTACAAGATACTGACGAAAATGCTGCAATGACTTGACAACTGCAAGAGTCTCCAGCTCATAGGAGTGGTACTTTGGTTCGGCACCGACAGTGACTTTACTAAAGTAAGCCACGACATGTTTGCGTCCGTCACTATGGACCTGCATCAATACCGCACCGTAGCCCATGGAACTGGCATCCGTGTGGACTTCGGTGGGCAGTGTAGGGTCGAATATAGTGAGGACGGGCTCATTAGTTAAAGTCGTAATTATGTCCTGTCGTGCGTTTTCCTGTTCTTCGTCCCAGTTAAATGCAGTACCCTTACGAGTCAAGGCTGCAATGCAGGCCGTTTTGGTGGCGTATCTTGGAATATATTTCCGGAAGTATCCGGCCAGGCCCAGAAATTGCCGAACTTGTTTTACGTTTCCTGGTACCGGTGATTTGACCAACGCTTCAACTTTTCGCGGGCTCTGTCGAACCTGACCATCACTTATCAATCTTCCAAGATACTCCACTTCATTGGCCATAAACGTGCATTTGCGTAAATTAATGGAGAAACCTGCCTCAGTAAGGGTTTTCAGCACTGAGTCCAAGAGTTCCAGGCCCTCGTTAATAGTACTGCTGGGCAGAAGAACGTCATCAATATAAACCAGTGCGCGACCAGAGTCTATAAAGGGTTTCAGAGTATCCGATATGATTCGCTGATAGACAACTGGTGCGTTCGCGAGACCATAAGGCATTTTTAAATATTCATAGTGACCCTCTGGTGTCACGAACGCAGTTTTGGCTATTGAGGTTTCGCTAAGGCGTATTTGGTGGAAACCAGTTACCATATCAAGTGCCGAGTAGTATTTACTCTCCCCAAGTCTATCTATATGATCATCGATCAGGGGGAGCGGAAATCGGTCTTTGACGGTTAACTGATTAAGAGCTCGAAAGTCTACTACCATCCTGTCAGTGCCATCTTTCTTTTTTACTAGGAGAATGGGACTGGCGTAGTCAGACTCGGATTCTCTTATGATTTCTTTACTTAATAAGTCACGAATAATTGCGCGAACTCTCAACTTCTCGTCATAGGACAATTTATATGGTCGATAACAAACAGGAGAATCGCTCGTGAGCCGAATGTGCATCTGGCCGGTTTTAACGGTAGTAGTGGCGGTACCAGTCAAAAAGTTACTTGAATATTTATCAAGAACTTCTACTAGACGCTTTTTATCATTACCAATTAAAGGGGTATTGATTTGATCGACCAGTACATTCGATGACACTTGAGCAACGTTGTTGACGACAGCGTCCTTCCTGAGAATACGTTGAGAGTCGGCCGTACGGATATACGCAACACCATCTCTATTAAGTACGTCAGTGCCAATAATAACAGGGGTGCTCAGACAACCTTGGGGAACAATGTAAAAGTCAACCTCTAACGATATCTCACTCAACTCTATTGGCAATGTTACATAAGATGTGGATTGTATCTCCGTACCACCTAAGCCACGTAGCAACTGATAACCAGCGTTCGTTTTGCAAGGGAAGTGTTTTAACAAATCAGACGTAATCAATGATATATAGGAACCGCTGTCAATCAACACGTCAACTGGAATGCCGCAGATGACAGCCGCTGTCACATCACGGTTTTTGAAGCCATCCTCAATCTCGCGGCAAAAATTTACGTTTCCAGTGTTGCGTGACTCAGAACGTTCCTTCGCGAAACAAACATTCTCGTTATGACCACTTTTCTTGCAGAACGAACATTTTTCTATTGCTGGCTTAGAACTAGCCGCAACGTTTTTATTCGGTGCTAATGTAGTAATTTTTGGTTTCATGGGACAAGAATTGAACACATGACCCCAACGGCCACATGTAAAGCACCGCACAGAGGCGTCTTTTGCACGACGTTTGCGTGAATTATGATAATCCGCGTTTACTCTGCTACTACCAGTGCTTGTCGAGGGTACATTGAAACGACTTTGTTTTCGATTGGCACTATTAGCGGGATATGCGTCGCGTATCTTGGGCTTTACATAAATGGATAAGAATTCGACAATATTCTCGGACTTAAGCTTTGCATTGGTAGCGGACGCGCGTATTTGAGGGTCTGTAATGCCGCGAATTATAATAGCGGATAGAAGTTCATCACTAAGCCCTGTCACAACACGTAACCTAAGCAATGATCTACGCGCATACTCTGCATAGGTGGAATATTTATCAGAATCGGTACACATTACTTCAAAGAGAATATTTGCAACATCGACGTGTCGTGGGCACAATGATTTTAGTTCTTGTTTGAAATTAGACCACGTGCGCTCGGCATGCGCCCACTGGCTCAGCCAAGAACGCGCTTCCCCTTTCAAACAATTACCAATTCGCGCCAAGCATTCGTTATCATCCCAACGGTTCTTAATAAGCGCACGGTCTACTTCGTTACACCACATGCTGACGTCATGAATAGCAGGGTCAAAATCAGACACAAAATAATGGTTTGGTCTCACCGGGTTCAAGGCGTTGATAGCGTTGACAAGCCGCTCAGCTACGTCTTCGGTTGGGGCTGATGTGGTAATGGCGGGCGAGACACGTGGCTGTTGCGACAGCGGCACACTTGCGGTCGCAGGCTGCGGGGGCCCACGCGAGCCGCAAGGCACGCTGAGCGGTGTAGATATGCCCGCCTCGCTGCTCATCACCGAGGCTTGAGATCCGCTGGGACGCCCGTCTGGTGCAGCAATCGCGATGGCGCGGCTGGCTTCTGAACCAGAGCGCTCTTCAAGTGCAATCAACCTATTAAGGATAGCTCCCAACTGCTGTCCAATGTCGGGTGGCGGTGGCGTGCGTTCTATCGAACGTTTGTCCTTTTGTCTCGCAGGTGGCATTATGAAGTACAAACAATGATCAGGATATAAGATCGGCACGGCACGGCTACGTCGTCAGATCCCACGAATGATGTTAGATATTTAATTATTTTAATCTAAAAAAAACAAAATTCACAACCAGAATTTATTAATACAAATAATTAACAATTTAATAATAATTTTAAACAAAATCACGAGGACAGAGGGACAACCGTATCGTTGGAGCGCACGCCGGCAAATAGGGCCGCGCTCGGTGAGCTTGCTGCTTTTATAGGCAGCCGAGGGCGGGGCCGGCGTCAGGGGGATTTTTCCCTAACAATATATATATGTCAAGTCATAGTCCAAGTTATCAAGTCACAGTCCAAGTTATCAAGTCAAGTTATAGTCTAGTCAAGTTATACGCCTAGTAAAGTGGTGGCAACTTTGCCAGAAGCTTCTATGTAGTTTTGGAAATAACACGAAAATAAACGTTTCACCATCATTATACCATTTTCCCAGCACTTAACGAATAAAATGCCACCAATTTTATGCACTAACACTGAAAATAACACAAGTTTTAGGAAATAATACAATGCGGCGACGTGACCTTTTTCGTTTTCCAGGCATGAGTGTGGGAAAGTGGTATAATGATGGTGAAACGTTTTTTTTCGTGTTGTTTCCAAAACTCCATAGAAGCTACAAGTAAAATTGCTACCATTTTACTAGGAGTATGACTTTGACTAGACAATGACTTAACTTGATGACTTCGACTGTGACACGACACATATCTGCGTAAATATCATTAACTTGAAAAATTATCAATTACTTGACACTGGCTAAATACACAACAGTGTGGAGCCAAAACATAAAAAAAGTTGAAATCTGAAAGTCGATTATCTTTTTCATCATTCTATTCTAATTTTCTATTTCATAACAGTGAAACCCTACAGTTAACTCTGGTCTTGTTTTATCTTCTCAGAATATCCATAAAACGAAACTAAAATGGGTCAAATACTGGGATCCTTTAACGCTCGAAATGTAGACCTCTACATGGACGATAAACCTACTTTCGATCATCAGGCTGGATTTAATTATGAGAGGAAACAGCGAGGTAATTTCTTTACCGCAGTAAAATAAACGTAAGCTAAATATCTTCAAATGTCTTCATTAATCTAAAATAATAAAACAGAAGTTCTTCGTTATATAATATTATTCTTAAAGGTTATAAACAAAATATTGCATTACTTACCTATTTAGATGTATCTTAATATTTTAAAATCAATATTTAAGTTGATTTTTATGGAGTATTTATTGTAGTGGGATATTTAAATCATGCCTTCTAAATCTCTAGATAAAGGTGTTATGTATTATGCTACATATGAATAAAATGTTATATGTGCTTAATTGTTTTACACTGCTTTGTATTGCTTACAAACTAATAACAATCATTATAAAATATATATGTATATATAAATGTTTGCATTACAGAAATGATTGCCAGCAATGATGCACTTGTCTCAGCAAGGATCCCACCACAATACCGAGACTACTGTTCTCATCTCCTCCTTTCATTCCAAGAGTGCCGTTATAAGCACATGCCTATGGTATACAAGTGTGCCCATGAGAAGCATGCATATATGAATTGTGAACAGGAAGAGTATGTTACCTTGTTTACTATTTTAAGAACTGCATCATCCATTCATTACTCTTACAGTTAGTTAAACATAGGTGAATCAAACTTCTCAAAATCAAAAAATCTATCTTACCTAATTTTATGATTGACTGACAAAATCTGACAGAGTATTTTATTTTTAAATCTGCAGCTAGTAATTGACCATAGACTCCTTGGTTTGATGGTGATGTATGTAGGTATCATAAGAAGATTCATTGGTAATCATAATCAATGTTCCATTACTGAATTTAATGCATGTATCAAACTTAAGTAAAACCTTGATAAAGAGGGGTTGAGTAATGTTTCATTAGAAATTTAATACTCATTTTATTTTCTTTCGCATTTGCATTGGTACCAAAGAAAATGTTTGGTAAGCTGTAATTAATGTGTAATAATTATATTTAACTCTCGCCATCTAAAGTTTTTTGTTGTTATTTTCAGCTATGTCTTACGCATGAAAGAATTTGAAAGGGAGCGCCGTCTTCGGCTTCGAGAGCAACGCCTTGTTGGTGTAGCCTAAATATTAATTGTTTTTCATCTGCAGCGTAGTAGTCATATTGTATAAAAAATAAATTATTGTAAATAAAGATTCAATTTTTTTAATTTTTACTATTTATGTGTCATGTAAATACGAATACAGTTATCGTGTTTATCTAAGTTCCTACTGGTAATAAGCTATATTTTGATTTGACTTAGGACCTGGTAGTATAATATGTTTAAAACAACTTAATTAATTAAAGTATGTAGGTACATATACATAAATAGTATTCTGATTTTGACTTGGAAAAAGTGCTAAAACTATTTGCAAAAGAAATTTGACTTATTCCGAGCTCGTCTTTGAATGCAACCACGGAATGCGTAAATGCTCGAAGGTTAGCGTATAACAGTGTATACACAGATTAGGAGAAATAAAGTAAAACAATTGCTTTTGTTAGACCACACGACTTGGTAAGACCAAAGAGCATATAATCACTACGTTTTAGGTAAGACTTCTTATTTTAGCTGGGGGCATCGGGTATTGTTTGATGTTAATGTCGCCATCTTGGCAATTGTAAATCACAGATCCTATAAAAAAAAATATTCTATAGGATCTGTGTTGTATATTGTCATTTTACTGGGCATACCAACATAATAATGGGTGAAAATAATATGTGAACCAACTTCAACTTTCGTTGCCTCGTATTCACCAGCTTACTACCCAAGTCAAACGTGCGTCAAGAAGTTTTACTTCAAAAGTAGAAATATAAATAACAAGAAAAAACATATTTTAATTATGTACAAAAAACATTTTCGTGCATATCCAGTTGGGTTCAGCTTGGCTTAAAATGTAATTATTATGTTGTATTTAGTCGGACTGAGTCGAATAATCTATGGGCTTTTCTCTGCTCCACGATGGGCAATTAGATATTATTAGTAGTGTTCAATGTTGCCTTATGGCAATATCTTGCTAAATGCTATTTGCTTTAAAAAACATGCTTTTTTATAGCATGCTTTTTTTATAAGCATATATAATATTTTGTTACACCAAAACGGGTGTGCGCGAATAAAGCATGCGAGGTGACTGTTAACTCGCAGCTCAGTCACTCGTCCTTACACAATAATAGTCAATATTGTACACTTAAAAAGCACGAAGCAAAATAGCGTAGGTATTATTGGGTATGTGAGCCGCCCGAGATCGCAAATTCACACGCGGTGCGTTATATGATGACGCATGCGACCGATAGCAATCACTAGCATGCGACGGCGTGCTACTTGCTTTGCGGTGCTACTTGCTATTGCTTTGCTACATGCTGTACGTTGCGACTTGCGATGCGCGATGAACAGATGATAGAGAGTGCGAAATAAAGCAAATAGCAAATAGCTACATGTAAGAGCCACGATAGCATTTGCTATATGATATTTATAATAAGCACGTTGCTATATGCTATATTAACCACCACTAGATATTATGTTCATGAAAACATTCATGAAACCTCAGTACAGCATCTCAGTAATGTGTAGCTATATAGTACAGTTTTTTGATGAAGAGTTATGGTGTTCTGCAACCTGTGTGTGTGTGTGTAGTCTGTAGACTGTGTTAATTGGTGTAATATTACAGATAGAAAATGACAATTGCTGCCAACAAAACAATATGAATTTGGAGCAAAAATCAATAATGTTGCCATTCCATAAAAATGTTTGCTAGGAGAATTTTTGACGTACGGTAGTTGTCAATAAGGATGTATTTTGTATGCCAAGTTGCGGATTTATATTTGAAAGTTACATCGTTCTGTAATCAAATGGTACGCAACAATAAGCTTTATTGCTGGAAGCCATTAAAAGCTCCATGACGACTGTGACGTAGAGCGTAAAATTTTTGTAAACACGCTTGTGGAATACACAAATGTATATGTACTTGTGTAGTGAATTGAATGAAATGAATAGAATAGCAATAAATGGCTATTTATTGCGGAAGTAATGGCTTCCTAAGATTTAATTGCAGACATTTGTTTAGTGTTAATTAAATTAAATTAGATTATATGTAAATACTTGATCGCCAAAAGTGAGTTGTTTGATGTATTGTGTCATCCGGCATAATTCTCTTCCGATAGCCGCGTCTTGTAAAATAACTACAAAGAAGCTTACTGAAAATACAAATTGTTTGTATCTTTTGCAGTTAATTTTCCATTACTGAATTAATTGAGGTTCACTGCAACTATTATAGGATGTGTTTTTGGTTTTGGCTTAAGAAAAATGACATCAGGAATGATGCTTATAACTCCAGGTCGGTATTGATGAATGCCACTGTTTAACGCAAGAATACAATCGTTGCGATGGACGACGCCGGCGGCCAGGAGCTTGTGAAGAAGAAGGCTAAAGCGAGGGTTAGTGACGATGGGGAGGACTCTGAGGATGATGTGTTAGACAGTGAAGACGATGACGAGACTATTGCCAGAATACAGAGAGCCCACTATGCGCAGGCGGCTGCTATGAACTCCCGCCGTCGCGCTGCCCCGCGCGCCCGCCCTATGTCTCACAAGCGGAAAATGGAAGCCGTCAAAACCTTCCAAGACTTTACCAAGAAACTCAAAAAAGACACTGGTATTTCAATTCGCGGCTTAGTGGGCAACAGTTTATTAGAGTTAAGTGAATTTTCAAGTGAGGAAAGTGAATCGGACAGTGATGGTTTGTCAGAGGAAGAGTTTACAGTTAATCCAACGGCTGTAGAAGAGTTGAATGATGAAAATGAGAGCTATATTGACCCTGAGACTGGGGATATAGTAGAAGCAAAACAAAAAGTTCACTTAAAAGAAAAACCTTTAGGGTCACCTGTAAAAGAAGAACCGGTCATGGCACAGTCGGAGGAGCCTAAAACCCTCTCAATTAGTGATATTATAGATGAAGGCGACTTAGATTTGACAAAAAATGTAGAAATATCTGAGATAGAAGAGAGTGATCTGTGTCCAGAGAAAACTGCTGAAGAACTATTGAATATGAAACAAGAAGACAGTAGTCAGGACTACTCGGAGGATCTTGCAGAGAAACTTAAAGAAATGGGAGAGATCAGTGTTAAACCTGTTAAAAAGGAAGAAGAGGAAAGTGATACTCAAAACAGTGATGAGAAAATTGCAGAAAATGAAGATGAGGTGAGTTGTGGCTTACCTTTTTTATCATCTGATTTATATTTAGAGTTTTACATTCTTAGTCTAAATAAGGTCTAACAGGCACAAGAAAGCAGATTAAGTAATGCTGATACCTAAGCTTACATTTAAATGTATTAACAATAGGAAATACCAGTGTTTTTTTGTTTAATTTTAGGATCAATGAACAGTATCACATACTTTATTTTAATTTAAAAGTATTACTAAAAAGTCTAAATAGATGTGCTATCAGCATTATTGACCAGAAATTACCAAATAAAAACATTACTTATGTCGAGACAAGATACTATATAAATATACTTATAATTATACAAAACAGGTATAGGTTAAGATTAACTAAATTGTTACGGCTGTATTTCATCTTTTTGTTTACAACTCTGCATTTACTCTGTTTTTATCTTAGTCAGGGACAGTCAAGCTCAGTAGAATCACGTAATGTTTTTAACTGCTACTCACCAATTTTCCTGCAGGGTACTTATCTTGTCAGGATAGAAGTATCTTATGCCAATCATGATGGTCTTAGGTCCGTATTACAGAACAATGCTCAGTCATTGATCGGTGCTCAAGCAGGGATTTCATTCATAAAGTGATCAATTAGTGAATGAAATCTCTGCTTGAGCACCGATCGATGACTGAGCATTGTTCTGTAATACGGACCTTAGTAATCTTCATTGTTCATTCAAATTGATTCAGCTGATATTTCACTTTTATAATAATACTAGTATATTAAAAGGATAGGGATACATAATTTTTTAAATTTGTACTCGCTTATAATAATCAAATTAAATTGTTTTATAGTAAGTATGTACCTAATTTTTGTGCTAGATGTTTAATAACATGATGGTTAGGTTTTAATTTTTGAATGCATTTTGCAATTTTGCAATAAATGATTGGACTGAAGAAATTTTTACTACTTATGTGACTATAAAATTGTATTAGATTCTTAATATAATGAAGATATAATAATAATAATAATAATAGGTACTCAATAATAAATACTAATTACTAAACTAAAATATGCCATATCTTTTTAAATAAATGTTAGTTACAGTTACACATTTGTGCAGTATTACTTATAACTAAAATAGTAAAATGTGACGAATAATTGTTTTATCTTCCAGAAAAAACCAATCAATCCAAACGCATTGAATGTGAGACGAAACATCAGAGAAGTCATGGATGAGAAAAACTTAGATGCCTCAACATTGGCTGCCCAAAGACAGGAGTCTGAACGTTTGGCGCGAGTTCAGGAACAGCAGAGGATAATCAGAGAGGTAATATATATTATTACTTTTTTGTTGTACAAGCATTGATTTGTTGTCAGTTTGGACAATTTTTTATTTTAGAATGAATTTCACATAGTTTTCTGTTTAAAGAATTGTTTGGTAAATAGTTACTGTATATAGTGCTCAATATTAATTTTTTGTCACCAAAAATAGCAAGAATTAATTAATGATAATATTCATAATACTAATTTGACAAACCCATTATTCACTTAGTGATCTTTTAACCAACTTATTCTATTCAGGTTCAAAGGCAGATTGCACTGAATCGCCAAAATAAAATTCATCAAAAGACATTGTCACTTCTGCAAGGAGGGTCTTCACTTCTGAAAAAGAATGCAGCTGCTCAGAAATTAAAGTATGTAACTTATAAGAACAATTTACTTTTGCTTAGACTTTAGCGGTACATATTTTTCCATTAAATCTTTATTTCCAGTTTACCCAATACAGTGATGGTAAAATTACCATCAGGTGAAATGAAAAAGGCAACCTCAAAACATGGTCAGTTGGAAGTGACCAAGTTACCAAAACCTACCACATCTGGACTGAAAGCCGATCAAAAATCTGACAAAAAAGAGGTAAGAAATTACCTTTTTTTTTCTTTTACCATCTAGCTGAGATGTAAGTTGTTACCCTCCTGGAGCTTTGATTTAGTATCAATTTATATTTTGATATCTATATATAAAAATGGATGAATATATATATATATATATATATATGTAGCCCTTATAATATGCATAATTTTTGTTTCAGGTTGTAGAAATAGTAGACAGCAGCAGCGGGGAAGAGTCATCATCTTCTTCATCAGACTCTGATGACTGTATCATGCTCTCAGACTCGGAACTTCCTCCTAGTCCTGAAGCAGAAGACGATCCTAATAATTCAGGTAATATTTATAAAGAAGAGTTCTGAAAGGATCAGCTATCCCTATTGCAGTCTCAATCCGACACACCCAATATACTTTAGAAAGCATGGCGAAAGTGAGGAAAAAATATTCTGTAGCTTTCCTGATTTTTAAAATCAGAGAGCTAATTTTTTTATTTGCTTATTTTTTATTTTAGTCAGGTTTATTATGTTTTAGGTCTTCATGTAAATGACGCATACAATGTACCTGATGATCAAGGCAGGGTTCAGATCAACGTTGGTCATCCAGAAAACGATGAAGATATATTCTTGGCGCCGCAAATTGCTAGGGTCATCAAGCCTCATCAGGTAATTTGAATAGTTCTTTACGTCATCCTCAATTATTTTCCATTATTGGCCTAAGGCATTCCTTGTTGCTCCTGCAGAAAAACATTTATCAATCTAGACTCTGACTTATATAGGTCGGCGCTGGCGACGTCAACGTAAACAATCGTGTGTCCCTACAAATATATCCACGTATATCCCGGCAAATTAAGAATTCCGTTGTATATAAGTATACAGTGTTAAAAAAAGTTTTTTGGCCTTACATAGATACATCCACTTTATTCCTACACTATTTTCGATCATCCCTAAGTTTACGACATTTTCACTATCGCCAGTAACTCTGTAAAATGGGAAGTGCCCTTGGGAATCTGTGTACTGTAACTGTGTTATGCAACGGATGTATCTATCATAAAACCTCGTCAATTGATTGCCAAATGTCAACATTACACTTTGATTTCCACGAGAGTTCTATATATTTTGTATGTTATTATATTTTTTAGATTGGCGGTGTCAGATTCCTATTCGACAACATAATAGAGTCGACCGAGCGATTTTCTACTTCAACAGGATTCGGATGCATTCTTGCCCACTCCATGGGTCTTGGAAAGACCCTTCAGATCGTGTGCTTTTGTGATATATTTCTACGCCACACTAACTCGAAGACTGTGCTGTGTATTATGCCCATAAACACGCTACAGAATTGGGTATGTATTACTGCATAATAATAATTGTTTTTCTTGTCTGTATAATTAAAAGGCGTTTCTTCACAGGGTTTTGCAATGCAAAGTATTGCTTGGTTAAAAGATAGATGCACACTGTGACACATTATTTTAATTTTTAGCCTGAAATAATTCATTTAAAATATAAACTAACATTATTGAAATTGCTAAATGATTTACTCAGATGTTTATGACACAAGATCCATATCAGGCCTTACGCACCCTAACATAATACTTATAGTACAGAAGATTCACTCCATGAAGTGATTTGAATAAATAGCATCTTGCTACAACCCAATAAAATGTAGTTCAGCTCGCATAGCCTACAAGCATTCCCTAAGTAGGTGCCTCGCTATACTCGGCCAGCTGACACTTATTTGACGCTAGTCAAGACATCATTGTTAAGTTCAGGAGAAATGTGGTCAACCATCAAACTCAAGGCCTTGAACCTTTACTGAAGGTTTCTGTTGTATGTTTTAGGTGGCAGAATTCAACATGTGGCTTCCAATAGACGCATCTACAAGTCCTTTGTCAGCGCATGGGGAAGTGCGACCAAGGAACTTTCCAATATATGTTTTGAACGACAGCCATAAAACTCTGCAAATGCGAGCTAAAGTCGTCAAGGTATGTTATACAGTTTTGCAAACAAGTTAGAGAATTGTATAGCTGCTAGCGAAAACAAGTGTTCTCTTGTATTTGAATAAGAATAAGTTTATTTCGCAACAAACGTCAGTTACAAAAGTTTATTTAACGTTATTTAATGTAGTAATTGTAAACGATTGTAACGTAAATAACAGAAAATATTGCATGTAAAGACGACATAAATAGAGATACGATTGATTATGTTACTTTTAAAGCTACAAATTGCTGTTCAACCTTGTTTACAAGCAAATAAATAAATTTGATTTGATTTGAATACAGGCATTAGACAACATTGGCACATGCGACTTTTGTTGCAATGCATTAGAAGTTCAATAAGAGAATCATAAAAAATCGTAATAACACTTGTATACATATTTTAGGACTGGACTACTACCGGTGGTGTTCTCATGATAGGCTACGAGCTATATAGGTTGTTAAGTATGAAAAAAGACAAAAAACCTCGTAAGAAGAAAAAAGCAGAGTTAAAGGCCGAAGCCGAGAAGGAAAAGGAAAAAGAAAAGGAAAGAGAAGAAAAAAAAGCGATAGAAGCAGGGAATGAGGATACTCAGGTATTATTAAGAAGCTTCAATAATCTTTTTCTCTTACGATATTATTAAAGTATAATTGAGCTATTCATGGAGCATTTTTAGATAGCTGGATATAGGATGGCGTTCTTATGAAATCTCGCAAAATGTACCTGTTCATCGAAATTTTGTACGGATATCCAAAGCCGATATGTCCACGTTCTTGTATTTCCTTCGTTGTCTGAAAGATAGCTAATGATACATAATACGCTTCCGAATATGATATTAGATGGGCCAGTTAAAAATGTCACAGGAATTCTCCTCATACCATACGTAAAGTGTTGTTTAACGTAAGTCAAAAAAACAATTGCCTACAAATTTTCTTTTTTCTTTTAGGGTTCTGACATAACGAATCAGTCTAAGATGTCAGAAGAGTCGAAAGTGGAACCGGTTGATGTGGACTCTCAAGCTAAAACTGATGACAAAGATGAAGCAAAAAAGGATGTTACCAATGATACTAATCCACCTGACGAAGATAAGAAGCTTTTAGATGGTAAGTGGTTGAAGAAAAGTTGGGCTTAAAAGGCATTATAGTAATATTTTACGTACCTTTACTAATTTGAACGTGTTGCTTCGTAACTCCGAAGCGTATTGATCATTTTTGTATCTACCTATATTATGAGCTTTTTGTTTCATTTAGGAGTGTACGTTATAATTGTTTGTACAGACACAGAACATTTAGTAAGGTACAGAAGATTCACTCTGCGGATATTTTAATAAATAACAACTTTTGCTGAAACATACAAAATTGTTTTATAGCTTGTATAGGCACTAGCTGCCTCTCTTTCAACGCATATTTCTTACCTTTTGTGATGCGTTTTTTTTGTTTCCTTTTTCCAGAAATGTATGAGGCTTTGGTAAAGCCAGGTCCTGATTTAGTCATTTGCGATGAAGGACATCGGATCAAGAATTCCCACTCCAACATATCTTATGCATTGAAACAGATGCGAACCAAACGCAGAGTCGTGTTGACTGGTACGTGTGATACGCTTTACCAATTCTTTTTAATTATAAGCGCATTTTACTATTTTTCTCACAGAAAAATATCATATTGCGGCATTAAAAGTAGACTGTTAGTCTCGGCAGAATTAACAAACTCTGTATGAAATTTCATCTAAATCGGGTCAGCCGTTATGATGTAAATGCCGCACAAAAAAGCAAACATAAAAATGGTACATTAGGAGTTTATTGCATAATATAATCTCATAAACCAAATTTGAAACAAGTACTTGTCAATCTTGCTCTTTTTTCGTCTTTTTGGTGATAAAAGAGATATTGAAATAAAACCAACCAAAATATATCACCAAAGTTTATGGTAAACTATTATTCTTTATGCAGTGGTATTTATCTTTATGAATTGCCAGTTCCAAGTGTAGCTTTTGCTTTTGGCTATATTTGCCATTAGAAATCTGGAGGGTGATCACGAAACTTTGATTGCAATGTAACAGCAGAAATTTACAAACTAACTATGCACATAAACTGCGTATTACTGTCAAATCTATACAAATTTGTGTTTCTTTTGGTTGCAATCGTGTTACGTGATCGCCCAGCAGGTGACATGATGTCTAACTCTTCCTGAAATTAGAAATTCACGCGCAGAAAGGACTGTGTAGCCCTACTTAATTCAAACGGTTGCCGGTATCAAGTGATAGTACTTATACTTGATATATTTCAGGATATCCACTCCAAAACAATCTGCTCGAATACTGGTGTATGGTTGACTTCGTGCGTCCTAATTACCTTGGTAGCAAAACCGAGTTTTGTAACATGTTTGAGCGTCCTATACAGAATGGACAGTGCATAGACTCCACACCCCAAGATATAAGACTAATGAGATACAGAGCTCATGTACTGCATTCTCTGCTGGTCGGTTTTGTTCAAAGGTTAGTATGATCTGCATTTGACTAGCCTCTGGTTGAAAGTTAATCTAATAATACATTATTTCATAACATCTTTTTCTCAAGAGAGATCAAAGAATCGTGTTTCTCGTGTTCTTAGTTCTCAAATGTTGATATCCTGAATTAATATTTTAATTTTAAAAGTGTTTGAAATCTGGGATCTGTTTGCAGAATTCATGAGGATGCATAATATCCACAGAGATTTCACTGCTTTAAAAATTTCGAGACAAATTTTTAAAGCAGTGAAATCTCTTTTAGTTTTATCTTTTGCCTAACATGCTTTTGGATTTTAGGAGATCACACGCTGTACTTCAATCCACCTTACCGCAGAAAGAGGAATACGTTCTCTTAATTCGTATGACGCCGTTACAGCGAAAGCTGTACGAACGGTTCATGAATGAGGTGGTCCGTTCTACATCTGTGCCAAACCCTTTGAAAGCTTTCGCAATTTGTTGTAAGGTATGTACCCTACAGCTATCAAAAGTATTGATTGAATAAGTAATTTCATAAATAAACTGTCTCAAATTAAGCAGGATAGAGTGAAGTGCAATGCCATAGGTGCAACTTAAATATAACTCCTTTCATCTGATTCTTAAACTTCTGCTCGAAGTGCCTGACTGTTTATCGTCTGATAGATGGACACTTCTACCAGACGACTTCTTGCAGGTGGGAACCCGGCTTTAAACACTTGCTAAACTAATCTGTTGAGTAAAAATGTCCGTCTCGTTTACACACGTAACAGTTGTCGTCAGCGAGAAGTTGACCGATCATTTTATAAAGAGTGTTCACGAATAATAGAGCTAGACTACCGATAAAAGGACTTTGAAAAGAGATTAAAAAAGAGTAAAACAGTAAAATATACGTAATTCCGATTTCAGATATGGAACCACCCAGATGTCCTTTACAACTTTTTAAGAAAGCGTAGTGAAGTTAATGCAGCTATTGAGGAGGATTTAGACTTGGAAGAATTAGGAGGGGTCGCTAAAACAGGGCGCGTTTTGAATAAGAATGGAAAACCGCGCGCCAAACCCGGCCCTAAGCCTCGCGTAAGTACTTCCCTAAACGCACGAAAAAATTGAACGTCGCAACAATGCAACATGGCAACAAAATCTATCGCGAACTGCAGAAGACATTTATTAACAAGAAAGCACTAGCAGAAGTTATTTTTTAAGTCACTTTATTTGATTTTCAGGGTGGCCCTAAAAAGCCAGCAGCAACGATACCCCCTAATATGACCACAGCACCAATGCCACCTCGGCAAGACACCTATGGAAATCCTCCCTTCCAGCCAAATGGTCCTTACGGCCCTCCCGGTTACCGGCCCGACCAACAAGGCTATCCCCCTTACCCCAACTATCAAAACTCGCAGGGATATTACCCCCCAAACCAAGGATACAACCAGAATTACGACAACAACTATTATCAACAGCAACCGCCGTACGGTAACAATTACCCAAATCAATACCCACAGAATAACCCTGAAGGCTACAATCAAAACTACTGGGGTAATAGTGGCTATTACGGGAATCAGGGGTATTACAACAATCCACAGTATCCAAATAGTCAACCGCCTCAAGATTACAGAGGCAGCGCATCTGCACCGCCGTATCCTAATAATCAGCCGCCCCAAGATTTTAGAAACAATCCTGAAGGTTATAATAATTCGCCGCATTATCCCCCGAACTATAGTGCACCTGCGACCGAGCAGCCATATGCAGGTAACGCTGTACAGCCGTATTCGGGCCAAGAATCGTACACTAATCAACGACCCCCGTTCCAAGGCTACCAACAGCCGGGATACCCTGAATATAACGCGAACACACCGGGACCGTATCCAAATAATCCAACTTCTCAAGAATATCCCAATGATCAATATGGTCCTCAACCATACGCAGGCAATGCGCAACCCTATGGACCGAACCAAGGCCCTTATAATCAATATGATAATCATCCTCAAAACTATCCAGGGTTTGCAAACAACGCACCGCCTAATCAGGCAGCTAGTAACGTGCCGAATCCAGCAGTGAAAACTGAGCCCCAACATTTTCCACCCAGTGAAATTAAAACTGAGGCTGGTTTGGCACCGCCAGTTGTACCGCAGAACTTGGAGTCTAATGTAGTCCCCATCATACACGGTAATATGACAGGAGGCACCATGCAACAAAATGTACCGCCCGTGCAACAAAGTGTACCCCCAATGACACAAAATGTGCCTCCTGGTTCCTATGGAAACCCCGGTTATGGAGGATACCCGGGAAATACGCCGTCATTTCCTGATCACCAAGAAAACGATAACAGTGGAAACTACCAAAATTCCTTCCCCAATTTCCCACCACATCTCGAAACTAAACCTCCTTTGGGCAGTGCAGGTAGCCCTATTACTTCTTGGCCTATAACAGAGTTAAAGACTGAAGTTGACAAACTAAAAGCCGAGGAAAAAACTGAGATAAAATCGGAATCTGATGGGGAAGTCAAAATTGCCGATTTGGACACAAAGAAGATTGTCAAAGACGAATCAAAGAAGCCTTTTAAGACTGAGACACTTCCGCCTAAAGACACTAAGCCCGAGCCTCAGAAATCGAAAAACAAAAATGCAAAGGAGACTGCAAAGAGTGATGGTTCTGAAACTGAGGAAGAAATTCTTAAAAAGACTAAGAGAGGAAGACCCAGAGCAGTAGATAGCAAGAGAGGGGATAAATCTAAGCCGAAAAGCAAAGCAAAACCAAAAGGGCGTAAAGATAGAAAAACATCAAAAGAAAAGAATAACGACGAATCAGAGTCCGATGAAAGTGAGAAAGAGGAGAAACTAAATCGCGAAGAAGAATTGGCTCTGGTGAAGAAAGCTGAGGAAATGACATACGATTGGGCAACCGAATTACTAAAAGACTACATACCCGGTATCATTGAGAACTCTGCGAAAATGGAGCTCTTTTTCTACATATTGAATGAAAGTATTAAAATGGGAGATCGATTGCTGTTGTTCAGTCAGAGTCTCTTTACTTTGAATCTCATCGAAGATTATTTAGAGCGTAACTACATTCCTGGGACCAATTGTGTGTGGGAGAAGAACACTAACTATTATCGTAAGTGTTCTATTTCTTATGCCCATTTTTTATAAACTTTTGAGTCTGAGTGAAGTAGTGAAGTAATCTTGAAATCCAGATATTATAATTATATATAATAGTTAAAATAAGTTATAAATATATTATAATTTATAAGTGCAGGTTTGAAGTACTAATATTAGCCAAGTTGGTGTTTATTAATCTCAGGAGCGTGTTTGTGGGCTGATATCGGGTTATAAAATTTTGAAGATGCGTTTTTGAATGACTGAATAGCTCAGTTGGTGGTAACCCTGCTTTCTAAACTGTAGGTTGTTGGTTTGATTCCCACCCAGGACAAACATTTTTGTAATAAACATCGATGTTTGTTTTGTGTCTAGGTGTATATTGTATACTATGTATGTATTTATAAACGAAAAAGTATATAAGTATTCTATCAGTTATCTGGTTACCACAGTATAAGCTTTACTTACTTTGGGGCTAGATGGCGCTGTGTGAAATGTCAACAAATATTCACTATTCAAAAATAGTTAAAAATCTCAAAATCGTTTTATAATTACTGGCCTTGTGTCCATGTGTGTGTGTGATGTGTATCTTCAATCATCGAATTTTAACCTCGTAATAATTTCAGGGTTGGACGGTTCAACTCACGCATTGGAACGAGAGAAGCTGATAAACGAGTTCAATACAAACCCGCACATATACTTGTTCCTAGTATCGACTCGCGCCGGCTCCCTCGGTATCAATCTAGTCGGCGCTAACAGAGTGATCGTGTTCGACGCTAGCTGGAACCCTTGCCATGACACGCAAGCTGTCTGTCGAGTTTATAGGTAAGAGTAGTTAATGTTAAATAACTGTAATGTTAGACTTACACCGTGTTACCACAAATATATAAACAAGGCTTAGACAGACGTCACACGCGTATTTAACACAACACCTAGAAACTTGAACTTGGCTGTTGTAAAGTCTGCTGTTGTAAAATCTTTTGCGGTTGATCCGACAGATTTTTGTTTCTTGTAGTCTTCTTTGTAGTCCAGAAAATGTGTTCAGATGCAGCTAAATAAACCCTATTGCTAATGAACTATCGAGCTAAGTGGCGTTGGCAAAGCATCACCGTTCATCATTATAATTAGTTAGTCCAAAATTCTTACCCATAACACTCTCCTGAGATCGAACTTAAGCTGTTCTGATTTTATCTGCTAGCCACTGTGATGATATTGTTGTAACACATTTATAAACCAGGGGGGTTCATCGAACTTTGAATGCAATGCAACAGAGAAATTTCATTCCTAAGTTGAAAATCTCCATAGCAACTATGCACATAAGCTGAAACTTGAAACAGTTAAATCCATACAAATTTGTGTTTGTAACTGTTGCAATCAAGTTACGTGATCGCCTAGCAGGTAAAACAGAAGAATGAGCACAGAATACTGTAGCACACTCATTAGAAGTGAAATTGCTACTATTTAAAAACCCCAATTTATTAGGTACGGCCAAAAGAAACCGTGTTTCGTGTACCGGTTCGTAATGGACTGTTGTCTCGAGAAGAAGATCTACGACCGGCAAATCAACAAACAGGGCATGGCCGACAGAGTCGTTGACGAATGCAACCCCGATGCCGTGCTTTCTATGAAAGAAATCACCAATCTGTGCTTCGATAATGATGAAAAGGTTTGTGGAATGTTATAAAATGTAATATATAACCGCAATGATTTTATTGACGCTTGATATATTTATTTGCCTACAAAGTTGACCTTCCTCTTACTTTAATTGGTTTCAATGTTGGCTAACTGTTAGTGAGTTAGATAAAATGCTTTATTTCTTAATTACGTAGTTTGGATCAATTTCCCCTTCAAGGCTAAAGTTGGGCGCAATTTCAGAATTTTTCTATTTTTACTGACATTGCTTCTCATATTGCTAGAAAGTGTATGTTGACAGAATAAGCAAATTTAACATAATAATATCAACACAAAACCTTCCAAGATATATTTCTGATATACAGCGTTTTTACAGGAATCTGAGATAAAAGATCTATCAGAACACAAAGACAAATACCTGGATGTGTTGATGCAAGGCATCATCACTCGACTCGGGAAACAGTTGAGTAAAGAGCCGTTCCAGCATGAATCCTTGTTGGTCGACAGGAAGGAGAAAAAACTGTCCAGTGCTGAGAAGCGACTTGCACAGAGAGGGTAAGTTACTACAGTTGATATTTTATTCTATTTGTGTATTATTGTCACCATGCGAAGTGTTTTGGGGTAGAAGAAACATAGAGTAACGTTTAATTTATCAAATCATACACTTTTGCAGACCGTTTTTCAGTATTCATTAGTTTTACTAGATGGTAGACTTTTCTGCAAAGTTCGTCTAGGTAGGTACCACTGCTTTGCCAGTTATTTTGCCGCCAAGCAGTATGTTTCTTGTTTGAAAGGCATTGTAGCTAGTAAAATTACTGGGCAATTGAGACTTTATGATCTGATCTCACAGTCGAGTAACCTTATTACCAGACTGTGTTGATGTCACGGGATTATGTGCGCAGTGCAGTGTCGCGCGAAACTTTCTATTTTACAGTGCCAAGTGACACTGTTCTGTTATAGGCGTCCGTGTCGCTTAACATCAGGTGAACGACTAGCTCGTTACGTTACATCATTCATTAACATAAAAAAAACCTTTAATTTTGTTTGCAGTTTCGCCTTTGGTCTTTCGGCTTCTAATCCCGCATAAATTACTGCAATAATTTTATATTTTTCCTCATAATTATAATCTCGCTCCACATATATCTACACCAAACTCAACGAAAATTAGCATATAGCGATGTCGATTCTTTACAGCATGGCTAATCCTTTGTCGTGATGTATTACTCGTATGTATTGTTCTCATAATCATTGTGTACGTTCTGTGAGTGCATAAATTTATCTTCGAAACTTTAAATACAGACCAATGTTTGTTGTTGCAGCTACGAGCTGGAGAAGAAGGCAGCGTTAGCCCCGAAGCCGACCACTGCATACCGCACGGTGCGGACAGCAGACGGCAGCATCGTGCAGCGACCCGTCGCCTCAGTGCGGCCCATGCAGCACGGCGCGCGCTGGATCCCTGCTGATGTGTGGCGCCGGCAGGGCATGACGGCGCAGGAGATGACGCTACCCCTAGGTACTTACCACTCACGTGTCACTGTTAGTATCGCACGGTGACATACAGCACGGCGCGCGCTGGATCCCTGCTGATGTGTGGCGCCGGCAGGGCATAAGTCGAGAAGTACGTTACTACTTTGCAGCTTAATTTTTTAAAAATCTACAGTAAATTGTTCATTTTAGCTTCGACCTCATCATCACTTACCTTCAGGTCAATCAGACATAATATACTCAATGTGAGTAAAATGAGTTTTCGAAAACGCACACTTTAGAGTTTCTAGTAACCATTACTATTTCACAAAAAATCTAAGCTCCATCCAATTACATCTTGCGAGACTTGTGTCGACATAGCGCAAACTAAATTTTTTAACAATTTTGTAACATTGCATTTTGTTTCTTTCCAGATGTTGTAATACCGACCAACTCAGCTGAAAAGACAAACATTGTCCTAAAGGCCGGTCAGCGCGTAATGGTATTGAAATCTCCTAAAGGAATATACATGCAGCTCGAATCCGGAAAGATCATTGCCATAAAAACATCTTTCAAAGGTTTGGCAGGACAAAAAAGCGATAAGGACAGTCCTGTAGGAAAGAAAAGTAAATACATTAATTATAGTATTTTGTATTCATTTTAACTGGTCTATAGCTGAGATTTCTTTAATGCTGTCTTTATTTTTCAGTTCTAACGTCTCGCCCATCATCAGCTAGTATCCCAGGATCATTGAAAAACAACTCGGCAATCACCATCACATCTAAATCAGGCCCAAGACCAGGCTACCAAAGAATAGCGAGGCCTGGAATGATGAGCTCAAACAAAATGAGGCCCATGATTTCAAGTCAGAAAATAGCTGAAATGCGCAATCGGTTAGGGTTTAACAACATGCGTCCTAGATCGCCAATGCAAGGAAGAATGCTGAGGCCATCGCTCCCTGGATCTGTCAGTATAACTAAAATACCAAGGGATACAAAGAAAACTGAGAACGAGTCCAAAAATAGGATGGATGTCGATTCAGATGAAGACACTCAAGTTTTAGACAGTGATGATGAAGATTCGAATAAACAAGATAGCAACTCTAATGAAGCTAAAGCAGCTAGTTCAAATACAAATTCGGTTTCATCATCCAATGAAGCCGAAACGGTCGATGACAAAACGAAAAAATCAGATGGCGAAGATAACGACAAATCCAAAGAAAAAAAGCCAGATGAGCCAGAAAATAAGAAAAATGTCGAAAATACAGAGACTGCTCTGAGCAATAGTGAGCCACGGGAACCAGTCCTTTTAACAACAGACGAAAAACTGCCTTCTGAAGATGCATTAGAAAGCAGAAGTTCAGAAGAGCGCTCAATAGATTACTCGAGACCCTTCGATATGAGCCTAGAAGCCAACGCTAACATGAGTCGTCCCGGTGACCGCATTGAGCGAAAGATAAATTTATTAAAAAATTACAGACATCAGCGCAC
Organism: Ennomos fuscantarius; assembly: GCA_905220475.3. Classification (NCBI taxonomy): domain Eukaryota; kingdom Metazoa; phylum Arthropoda; class Insecta; order Lepidoptera; family Geometridae; genus Ennomos; species Ennomos fuscantarius. The sequence goes on along the minus strand of HG992028.1, from coordinate 9,658,251 downwards.
GGGAAACCGACCGCCCGAATCAAGCTTAAGTCAATTAGAAAGAACCGCGAGCTTCTTAAACAAAGAAGGCATGCCAGATCTCCGCAAGAATTTAGATGACATAACGCAATCGTACTCCCCTACAAACGAGGAGAAAACTACGAAATCTAAAAAGAAGAAATCGCCGAACAAAGTGGAAGTTGCAGAATCTCAAGTTAGCGAAGTTCCCAGACCGCCGGCTATGTCGCATAGCGTGTCCAGTCTACTTGGTCCGACTAGTGGGCATCAGAAGATGAGGCCAGCTGAGAATACGGCGCCGGTTGCTCCGATAGAAAACCCTGGGCTTTCTCGAATGAGTCGCATGCCTGGGATGCCTCATGATACGGGGTTGGTTCCAGGTCACATGGGCATTCCTCCTAGCATACCTCAGCCGGGCATGCCTCAGCCGGGCATGCCTCAGCCGGGCATGCCTCAGCCAAGTATGCCTCAGCCAGCTATGCCTCTCAACATGAGTCATAGCGGCTTGATGACTGCAGGCTCGCCGTCGCCCGTCGGCCTTGATATGAGTAAGTCAGCGCTGCCTGCTGTTCCTCATCCGCCGAGTGCTATACCTCCAAGTCCTATGGCAGCGGGTGGCCAAGCGTTCCCAGCAGCAAGCCCACCTGAAGGACATTATGGCCAGTACCCACCAGGTTAGTGATTTCTGATAACATAGAATAGATAATAACATATGCATATAGATATTCCGGTCTATGTCAAGACGTGAATAAAGGATGACGTATTAAACGACAGCGCAAAAATATGTCGTATTTCGGTTCATTTTGCTCAATTTTTTGTCTAATTACTTGAAAAAATCGGTAATGTAAAGATAGGTTAGATGGATCCCTTTCAGAGCAACATAGTGCAGTATACCCTATGCTTGATTTGCATACAGTACGACAATGGCGAAGCGATGAAGTGTCAATACCTTCTTCACAAGTCGCTTTGCTGCTACTGCCTTAATTGTAATGCTCCCAAAACCCATCCATTATATGACCATTTTCTTTTGACAAAAACTAATCGTGCTTAAAAGTTTGACTCCTGTTTGTATGTCTAACGTATCGTAACTCACAATACAGTTTTGTTTATTAGAAAGTTGAAGTAGAATTAGAATTGTTAGAAAAAAAAATCTGAAACTAACCAGCTCTATCTCCATCTTCGTCGTTAGTCGTAGGTTTTTATGGATACATTATCATGAAAAAAAAAAATAGGAATATTTCGTAGACCATCACTAAAACCACTAAAAGTTGATTGGTAATTAGATATGGATATCGGATTGGATAAGTTTTAAAATTGTGCATTTTTTACCCAGGTTACGGTATGGGTTACGGGGCGTATCCCAACCCGCCGTACTACGGCGGTTACGGCGGCGGCGCGCCGTACTATCCGCCCTACGGCGCCCCGCCCGCCGCCGCATATCCACCGCCCGCGCCCGCACACGCCCCAGACTATAATATGCCGCCTAACCCACAATGGTAAACAACTACGAAAGAACTATAAATTATAGTGTGTTGAACTTGCGACGAAATGAAATGACGTCTCCAGTGAGTTGATTTAAAGTTGATTTTCTTTGTGAACTTATTAAGAGGTCCTCCGATCATTAGTCACTATTATATTATTTTTATGTATCTATGTATCTAAAAAGAATAATATCGTTTTGGACCGGTACATGTTTTTAATGTCGCATAAACTATGAATTTTTGGGATATTTGTTGTAACAGTTTGTGGTTATGCGACATTATTTCTTTGTCAACAGTGATAAAATAAAATAGCACAAAACTTATGTCTCCCTTGATAATACATAATATTAATATGTTTTGAATTATTTAAGTACATTGTGAACTGACTTGTAAGTTGACATAAATGATTGTTAACTCATGTGCCGGTAATGGGTAATAATTCATACTCTTTACATTTATAACAGCACGGCATATCCAGTAAGTAATTAAAAACTTTGAGTACGTCATAATAAAAGTTTGAACAAGGTTAGCCTTGTTTATTGATATTGGTACTAAGGAATCGTCAGTGTAAGTCAACATAAAATCAGCCTGACCGCCACTAGCTGATTTAAAATTGAATAACTTTATAATGCTTTAAGGCTGAACAGAACACTTCCAATTTCGTCAAGTTTTACATTAGAAATTGATCTCCGAATTCGTAATGTACTTACCATTATCCGCGACGCGACTTTCATTCTGATCAGCAGAACTAATCGAATAGACAACTATTTATATTATACTCTTTAATCGGTATTAGTGTTTTTCTCCATACGATATGTATTCAGTAAAAGTAGAAGTTTAAAAGTACATTAAGCTGTATCGAGCGATTGGTTGTCAGTAAATACTGTGGCTATGTGGTACGATCAATGGATGTGATATGTTGCTATTTAGCGTTAAGTCGACTATAAGTAGCCTTTATGAAGTATTTATCAGTCGTAATTATTAGATAGGTGCCCATAGAATAGTGTAGACATTTATCATTATAGCCGACAAACCCAAGTGATATGCGTTTTTACATAGTTGCTATGTATTCATATATTACGCGTAGACAGCGAGCTGGTGATTTCGAAAGAGAATTCTGGACAAGATTTCTTTTAAGACTGAAGTGAGCTAAAAGTGTGTGTGCTTACATCAGGAAGTGTTGTGGTTATAACGCTTGTTATAATTTTGAACTTGTGTTATATGATCTGCATGAGGCTCGAAAAGCATTTTATGCAGCAGATAAAGTTAAAGCAGCATTTAAAAATAAAAAAGTCAAATCTGTATTCGAAAGTAATTTCTCAACACGTGGAGTAATCTCTTTCGGAAATGCTAGTGTATAAATTTCGTAATTTTATAGATATGTGTTGATACGATCTGCAATCGGTTCGATTATATTAGTGTTCCTACGGCAGTTTCTATTTTTTCTTTGGTGTGTTTTAGGAACATGGAACTCAATACGTGAGCTTGACAAAGATGTCTATGATGCCATGCCTAGTTTTGCCGTTGCTGAAATCATTATTTGATCCCAAAAAGTCGGTATTGACATGTATGTAATTATTGATAATTTTAATTTTATAGCTAATTTTTTAATGACAATGTAAAAATGAATTTGAACCTGGCTTTTATCAGCCTCATGTAACATACTAGTTATTTTCTTGTATAATTTTCTTGTCAGAACTTCCTTTTTAGCAGTATTATTTCTCACTTGTGTATATGATTTTTATGTGATTGAAAATTGTAAGATAGGTTTTAAGATGCATTGGGCTTTTAAAATGTTGACAGTAAAAGTTGTGTTGTGCAATGTGCAAGTAACTGCTGACTATTCATGTAATGTAATCAAATTTAATATTCTACAAAGGAAAAAATTCTCGAAAATTCGGGGGTGTTTCATTGTTTCTTCAAATAATTACTAGTCATGTAAGAATTGTAGTTCAATAACAAAACAATACTAATGTTATACAGCAGCTGGCGCTAATAACTACATGATTACATCATTAATCGTTAGCGGATATATGCGTAACATCGATCGATCTTTTTATTGTTAATGTTTTAGGTATACAAATAATGTTTTACCCTTTTCACACCAGAAGAAAAGTAGAAAATTTTACTGTCGCGCATTATTCGTACATGTTTTTTTTGTGTATGTTGTCCTGTGTACAAAATATTAGTAATTATAATTATATCATCGTTTGGGATACATCGGCAGTGATAAGATAAGCATTTCAAATTGATCAAATAGTTACTGTACCGGCGATATCTAATAAAGAAACCAGTAAACAGTATTAGTTTGTTTCATTATATTTCGCATTGATTGCATAATGTTGGATTAGTTACGGTCAGGTCGACTGCAAATGACAGAAGTGAAGGAACTTTGATGGCATGTAATAGTGAAGTTAGAAATGACCTTGCACTCCACTGGTTTTGCATTAGGAGGAAAGATTTGCTCAATAAACGATATTGTGAAGTCCAATCTATTGTGTAGCTCGTCGATTCGAGATGCTTGGCTGCGATCACCTGTTTCTGTTTACAAATTTTAAAATCACGCACAGCTTCTTTAGTCATGCCCTGAGTATTTTGTATAGTAAGGCCGAGAATGCTAAATGTTACAAATAAAAGGTGTAACTAAAACTCAGTGTTATTATATTGTCTCGAAAATGTACCGTAGACGTTATGCTATTTATAATATTCACGGAAGTCTTGGTTCGTTCCTTTTTACTATGCTGTTGTTACGAGTATAACCGATATCTGAGTATATTTAATTTACTGTCTTAAGCTCTATGGTGTTCAAGTAGACTGCTCTTCAGATGATACAGTCGCTTATAGACATCTGCAACACCGAGAAATGGGTGTGCTAGCTACTAGAAGTCCCCTTTTTGAAGGCTTCTTAGTTGACAATATACATAGGTTTTAGTTTTGTTGTGTTTATTAATGAAATTACAATAAAATAATATATCGGATCACAATTTACCTACGCATTGCTATCATTACAATAGATTGACTGTTGATTATTCCATTATTATGGTGCTGACTACGAGACGCGCAATTATCTCCATAACTAACATCACGAATCGCGCGTCTAATTAGTCCAGAACAAGTTTTCCTCGTTGTAAACATAACTGCTTTGTTTTTATCATATGCAATAATAAAATTCAACTTATAATGGCATGGGCATAGCATGTGCCAGGAATTTCGCTCGACTAATGTCAAAAAAAGAAATAATTATGTTCAAATATTAAAATGCAGTCAGAAAAACTACTTAATATAGCAACATCCAACAAAAAAAAACGTAATGTAGAAAAGGCCATCTAAAAATGTTCAGGAATAGAAATGTCTACCCCGAAAAATGTCTAAACCTAATGTTGTCATACATCGTCCCAACTACTTAATTATAACAAATTAGTTGATTAGTAGTAGATAGTCTTTTAGTAGATTTTTATATCAATTAGTAATTATTTTCTTTGGATATTTTTGTTAATGGGCATTGACTATAGACATTTTTCTTTTTCGGCATTAGTCGAGCGAATCTCCCAGGGCCATCTTTGCGATTCTTATGAGCCAGTAGCAATGTAGGTTAAAACCTACAATTATTTATTTTGTGTCAGTCCGATTCCAAGTATGTACTTATTACTGACCGTCTACCTATCTATTACTTGTAGAAGCTTCGTGCATAGCAGTTATAGCATAATGGTGTACCCTAATAATTTACGATCTCTGGGTACCTATTTCAATAGTATTTTATTCGTTATACAACAATGCACCGAGTTTTTTAAACGACCTTGTTATGTTTTAATAAAAGGCTTTAATGTCTTTGAGTACCTCATCGTCATAACAGCTTTTAAGTCTCATACACTTGCACAAAAAATCTAAATTGGTATACATAGAACTTTTTGTGCGATACGGTTTTGTCCAATTTGTTCTTTCTTCGAGGGCGATGGCCAAGGATGTATTATGGTGTCACTGAATCGCTGTGAAGAGTGACGAATCGTATCGCAACGGATAAAAACTAACTGCTATCTGTTGTAATAATCTTAATCGAAGTTCAAATGACGTGTATTCTATTAGGTATTAGGTAGGTACCACCGCTTTGCCAGTTATTCTGCCGCCAAGCAGTAGTGCACAAGCACTGCTGTGTTCCGGTTTGAAGGGCACTGTAGCTAGTGAAATTACTGGGCAAATGAGACTTTATGATCTGATCTCACAGTTTAGTAATCTTATTACTAGATTGTGCTGATGTCTCTGGATGACGTGCGCAGTGCAGTGTCACGCGAACCTCTATACTTTAGAGTTCCGAGTGACACTGCAGCTGATATGGGCAGCCGTGTCGTTAAATCGCGCATCGCTCAATAAATTACACACACATAATAGATACACTAAGAAAAGTTTTAATGGACACATTTTAGGATTAGGTACTTTAGCAATTTAAGTCAAATTTAAATTTTTAGCCGTATTAATGGCTACATTGTAATTTTAATGAGGTGCTATTTACGGTGCGATTTTTCAATGGCTGGATAAATGTTATTCAACTAACAAATTATAATCTGACTAAAATAAAAGTGCCATTATTATTGCAATGTTCACCATACAAAATTATTTTTTTATTTTCACTGTGTTTTGTTTTATCAAACTTGTATCTAATTATTGAAAAATCGCGTCTAAATAAAATAAAAAACACATAAAACAATATAGGAAGGTACACACTATAATATTCTAGCCATCCTTATTGCGATTACCTATTTATTAATACCGTGATACCATCTTATAGCGCTCATAATAGATAAAAATAAAATAATGGTTTAATGAAAAACTGGGGAAACCTGTGCTAAGATAACAATCTAACAATAAAACATGAATTTGCATTGACTACCTACTTAAAAAAAATGTCTTTGACTATTCAAAGCACCTATGTACCTCTGCCTACAAAACCCCTATACCCGCTTAAAAAAACAATAATTAAATTGTAGTAAATACCTATATTTACTTAAATCAAAAGCGAGTGTGGCTCAGCGCGGTAGCTCGTGCTTTTAATCCACGGCATCTATGGTCCGCATCCCGCTCGGCCTTACACCAATGACTTCTTGATGTGTGCGTGATTCGCAATTGCTCTTAAAAACTAAAAAATGAACCTATAGAAGCAAAAAGCTTCGTTCAAATAAATAATAAAAGTAATAGCTCGGCTTGAGTCGTTACCGGGATAAGAGGATCGAGAAGGCTACGACCACGGGGATAGTGGATCTTATGGAAAGTCGCGACCGTTCTAGCTAACCTACGGGGGGCCGGCGGGGTCGGTGTCTGATTGTGTTTCTCTGGTATCCTATACCGGTGTCGAATGTGGTACCTGAGCCAGAAAGGCAAGACTGATGGTCCGATGATCCTAGCGTGCCTTTACCGATACTATTTTAAGATGTAGGTATATACTTATAATAGTTTTCTTTTATCCCGGAAAATACTCAGTTTAAACAGGAAAAGGTAGCTGACCTTTACGTTTTAGTAATAAATAGTTAAGTACTTAAGTACCTACCTATACATAGGTGTAACTGTTCAGTTAAAAAAGATGTTCTTGGAGGCAAGTAGCTTTTCATTAATTAAACATATTTAATATATTAATACGTTGCAACTTGCAAACTAAGCTCATTGCTTTTCTATAAGAACAATATATGCCGTCATCTCAGGAACTAGACCAATTAGTGCTCCTATATTGATAGTGCTGAAAACTGTTAATTTTATGCATGAATCGCTCCACAAGGTGTGAGCCACTATTAAACTTATCTAACTTGTGTAAAACAAAACAACGTTGATTTTAAGTTAAATTATATTATATTGTGAAGCAGATTGGCGTTGTTATATAAAATGAGATCGCGGTCGCCGTTCGCGTCTATTGACGGCGGTAGGGAGGCGCGAGCGCAGTTCTCTGAGGGAAGCGGTATTAAAAACATCTTTTGGATTCAACAGTGTGGTGGACACTATTTGTAGGATTGATAATTTGACTAATCAGTGAAGTAAACTTAACTTGTCGCTTGTGTCAAGATGCGGCAGCAAATTATATTTGTGAGTATTTTTTATTTTAACTTTAATCAGCGATATGTAACTTGATAAGTTTTACATTAATATAAAGGTAGGTAATTTATTTACTGACCAAAATAGTAGGTACCTTAGTAATACAAACAACTTATTTACAGTATATTTAGTACTTTTATTTAACTTTGTTTTTAACTACAATTTGGACTATTCTTAGGTTGCTAAGGTTGCTTTTCCTACTAGCAAAATAACGAACTAAATTATTTGGACCCCACTACTTCAAACTTAAGCTACTGTAGTGATTTAACGAAAAATAATAGCTTATTACTTACATTACTGTGACTTTTTTAAGTAAGTACAATTTGCATATGAAGAAATGCACACAATCTAACAAATTAGCTCCAAAAATCTATTTGAACCTATTAGGTTAAGTGATCCGATAATCCGTACTTACCTGAATTGAGTAAGATTCTCAAATATATCGGAACGTTAGAAATCCTTTCAATCAGATTGCATAGTGTTGTTAATCAGAACGGGTATATATATCTACCTATAACCTGTCGCACGAGAGTCACAAGACCAAACTAGCTAGCTTTGCTATTTGGAAGGCACGTCCATTTCACTGATTGCTTTTGACACAGGCATGACCGTTTGCACCAGAGCAAGGGCATTTCTATTCTATCATTTTCTCGACGATTTATTCGCCGATCACGAGTTATTAGTTTCACTTTCGTTTCAATATCTCTTGTAGATAGCCAAGGAGAGAGCTCATTTAAGTCGAGAGATTACGAAAATCTTACGGCACCTGCCACCATAATTAATAATTGTAATGAGAACATGCGCATCGATCGCTATAGGTACTTACTTATAGGGGAAATAAATTTAATTTTGTAATCTAAAGGTCCCCTTCAAAATTTATTAGTAGTAAATAGCACTGTTAAAATATTTCATTTTAATCATGGTGGGTTTTTTGCGAGTGCTATGAATGGCAGTTTTGCATAGTCATTAATTAAGAAGGGCTTTTAATTTTTATTTTATTCATTAAACAATTAAGGCACGGGACGAGGGTCGTTTGCTTAATGTAAAATTGTAAGCGTCGCGCTTCGAAAAATAAGAGGACAAGAAGTGAAAAAACGGGCACCGGGTTATTTCTTATAGCAGATCCTGTGTAACATGCAAAAATGTAGATATTATAAGCAAGCCATTAGGTACTTATATCTAATATTAATAGGTCCTCACTTGATAATTATATAGATAATTGGATCACTCCTCTCTCTATAGAGAGAGGAGTGATCCAACTTATACCTAAGACCTAAATCTATCTAATCTTGTTCCCTAAATAGCTACCAAGTAATACCTATACCCAAAATTGTTTGGGTTTCTGAGTACTGGACAATAAGGGCACCGGTCATTACCAGAATAATATTTGTCATTAATTTAGGGAAATGGTTATACATTATTAGCTTAATTAATATTTCTTTATATTATAATTCGAAACCTAGCATACTTCCGTCTTATCGTATAGGCACCTATGCAGCTAATAGGCACATTTCCGCGATACCTAGGGACGATATGGTAAAGTTGGTAAACAGAACCGCTTTCCTTCTATAAGTATATACCGACCATATAGGTATACGGTATAGGTAAAAGCCTCTGTGGTGTGGTAGTTGAGCAGGTTGGCTCATAACCCAGAGGTGGCGGGTTCGATTCCCGCGACAGGATAAGTATTTGTGCACAGAAAAAAAGCGCAAATACTTGTTGTGTCTGAGCGTTGTGGGACCATAGTCCTTGTAGTTCCCGGGTCCTTAGAAAAAGGGAATCCTTGTTAGGGTCTAGGATCTATGTACGCGATCGTTGGACGTTATTATTATCATCATTATTATTATTATACGCATATATTCCCGTCGGCCCTGCGTGGGGCCAGAGAGGAAAAAAGTTCCCGTCTTTGCCCCCATGGGGCCCAACAGGAACTTTTTTCCTCACCTCAATGGCATGATATGTTATGTTACAATGTCCAATGTTACCTCATTGGCATAATATTATTACTCACTTGGTTCTATGATACACATCCCCGTATTTATTCAACAGATGTACATATTTATAGGAATGTTCAGTTCACTGCTACTGCTAGTTTACCCACCACTCCGAAAGCTCTTGTTTCCATGTTTTAAAACCATAAATTCTATCAATACATTGGTCTACCATCTAGGTGCTGTAGGTGTCCTTATGATTATAACTTACAAATCCATATTCAGTGATCCAGTTACTGTATCCTAAATTTATAGACACTTTATATGGCCGCAGCTCCGTTCGGAATCCGCAAAGGTATCGCTTACAATCGTTATTGAAAGCCGCGGCTTTCTATGCGGACTGCAATCCTAGAAAGCCAATAGGTAATAAAATATCCAAGCCATTAGCCCGTGACCGCAGAGCCCGCGGCCGGTAAATACACAATAAACTATTAAGCCATCCAGGAGCTTAACATTCAAGCCTTTTTGGTGCAGCATTACGGGAGCTTTGTGATTACCTGTGAAAATAAATGCACAGAAGTTTTGATTGTGCAAGGAATATCAAGCCATTGCACTAATATTTTATATCCCATCCTATGGGACTGCGTGAACAGTATGACTGATGTTTAACTAAGTGAATGTAAAGATGACGCCTATTAAGTCTCTTGACGCTTTGACGCCTGGCACAGAATGAAAGTAAAAGATATGTTGTAGCAGATATACGGTTTATCTTCTACATGGTAGTAACTTCGTTATAATGATATTTATTTACCTTTATGGATAACTCAACACAGCGACCGTTGCTCGGGTGTTAAGCGAATTTTCATCGAGGGGATAAGACCCTGTTAGATCGATTTACTGACCTAAATACCTGCCCAAAACCCAAGATTTGTACTAAAACCGTTAAAACCTTCGTGGAGATATGTGTCGGCCAGTTCGTTATATAATGTCCTCTTATTCAAATATTTACCGAATTGAGTAGTCCGTACTTTAAAATAAATGGTTGATTGTTTATTTGTCATGGTTAAAATAAATGCGTATGCGTTAACATATACATAAGCGTACCTAAAATCTGTCAAAAAGAATAAAAGTTAATTTTAAAAATTTAAAGTTTAATTTAATTTTTAAAAATTCTGGTGAAGAGGCTTGTTTGCTGTCCTATTACAAGCATGAGCAGGACACATTTTTGTTTCTGTAGCCCTACTACACTCATAATTTAGTGGTCATTTTGTCAATGAATATGTTACCGTCCCAAAGTACAGAAGTATTATTTGGTCTGAGCTCCAAAAAATTTTGTTATTTAGACAATATGTCACTATATACATTATTAACATTGCGATCGTGACGTTTTGGACGTGTTGACGCTAACACCATAGTATACCAATATTATGCTAGCAGCTAACACATTTTGATGATATCATTATCTAACTATATTGACTTTTTGGTCCCACCACACCCAGACTCAGAACAAGTATTTGCGCTTTTGTTTCTGTGTACAAATACTTGTCCTGTATTGGGAAAGGAACCTGCCAGGTTATGAGCCGATCTGCTCCACCACCGCCAGAGGCTGTCAATCTGTAAAAATGTAGCGAAACCTCTATTACTAAACTGTGCTAGGTATATATCTACCTAACATAAGACACTACTTCCCAAAATGTAGGTCACCACCAGCAAATTTGTTATTGTTTACAATTGAATCCATTGGTACAGTGCTCCAGTTTGTTTACCCATGTGCAGCATTGGTCAATCTTTACACTTTCATTGGTCTGCCGCTACCGGTCGAAAGCAAAAAAATACTGTTTCCGTGCACGGTTCATTAATTTCTCGATAGACAGTTGTTTTTTAATACAATAAAAATAGGTAGCTTGGATAAGTATTGTATAACTTTTGTAACGTTTATGTGTGTTACGACTTACTCGCTCCATTTCCTGTTGGTAACTTATGTCACTGCGGTATGATTCGTTTCCTGTTGCCATACCAGAGGAACTGGATTTCCCTCTCAGGAAGCTAATTTCTATTACGTACCAATATGCCAATAGGCTGAACTGAATGTTGATCTATTAGTATAAAAATCAAGGCTATTTATGTTTTAGTGTACCTACAGGTGTCGCTATTTCCTTTAATGGCACTGTGATACCATATAATAATTTTGGATTTATTTATCTATTATGTGATGTAAATCAAATTTGTAATCACTAACAGCTGCATTTTATATATTGTATTTTACGAATATGCCACGTATAAATTTACCTAATACTGAATCATTAAAAATGATCCAAAATCAAAGCAAACCGAACTATACTTTCAAAGTTATAATTATTTAGTTTCAATGGGTATTTATTTGTTTGCGTATACCTACTTACATTCCTAAAATGTACATTAGGTACGGTGGTACTTAATTATATAAATTGAATAAGTAGGTGTACTTATTCAAAAGTTAGCAGTCATATTAGAAGTTGAAACGACGATGAAAATAATGTTTCCATTAGATCAATAAACAATTATTATTAATCGTCAATTTATGACTTTAATTACACACGTCGTAGGTACGCGACTTTCAGCATGACAAAAATACAGTCATGTCGTTGTCACGCTCTGATAAATAGGTATAGTGCTGCCCAATTATCGCTCGCTAAGTTCGCGCCTGCATTCACATAAAGTTACGTGATGCACTGTGCATACCGTCGCCAACGCGAGCTTTGTTTTTTCGGTTCAGTTTTGTCACTTTCGTCCTTATTATTGACTTATATTCTGTGAAATTTTAGGGAAAATTTAAACCATATAGACCTAGAATATTTTCACTAATCTAAACATGATTTACCTAATCCTATAAACTGAATAAGATTCTTTACTTTACTTACTTTAAGAACTTTACTTACCTACCTGAGTAAAAAAGCGGCGTCATTCATGAGACAATGATGTCAATATTTACCTATATTTATTATAAAATTATTATTCTTCGTTATGGATGATTCAAATAAAACCTCAACTTGCCAAATGCTGGTGCAACTTTTTTTTTATTGTCGTGACACAGTTTTCTGTGATTAAAGATTACCTAACACTAAAAGTGGGCAGACAGCAGTGAAGAAATGGAATAAAAAACTTTAACCTCTTTTTAAATCAAGACATTTCAAAACTGCGTTAATTAAGTAGTTAACAAGCGACATCGTAAAATAAATACAAACTTTTTACTTTTAATTTCAGATACTGCCGTTAATATTAGCTTGTAATGGGATAAAAGTACCAATCGATCGTTCAAAAGAAATTGAGGACGAAGCACCTGATAAAGAAAATCCCACTCAAATCACTCCAACTTATTATGTACACAATAACGGCGAAGCTAATATCGACAGCTATCTTATACCACCCAACCCACATCAACAAGAGGCAGTATTGTCGGATATAGCGACGCCTGCGACACACCTTCTGCCGCCCACTCCAGGGAAACAACCAGATTTCTATTACAACCCAACGGAACCCGGAGAACAGACGGACTGGTATCCAATCGCTCAAAACATCCCAGCACAAGCACCTCAGTTACAATCTGTCTACCAAAATCTTAACCAATCTGGTGGTATTTCCTTGACAGAACACACGAGGAGATCAAAATCTCATGCCAGCAGTTTTGTTCCAGTACCCGCCACTGGTTTAGAGCCACCTTTGATAGATGCACCAAACGAATACTTCGCACCTCCAACCGTCGAAGAAATCCCACTGGAAGAAATTCAAAGGCCTCTTAAAACTCCAAAAATAATTTCATTAGAAGGATTCCAGCGTCCAATCAACGTCCCAAAACTAGCTAGATACGAATTACCAATATTGCCGAATAAAGAAATTCCTTTAAACTACCGCCCGAAGCCCGTAGAACCCTTGCAATTGCACCTGATTCCGCCTCAACCAGTTAACTATAAAATTCCGACAAAGTTATACCCCAAAAAGTTTGGAGGGGAATTCAAACCTGTGCCGATACCAATAGCTCAATACCTCGACGAGTCTGCGCTACAAATTCCAAGGGCGAAACCTGCAAAGTTGTTTAAACCTTTACCGAGCACCGAAATCGACTATTTGACTCCAACAGACGAGAAGATTAATTACCTTTACAGAAAAGCTGAGCACAAACGAAAGTTGAAAGGCGAAGAACTTAGTCAAGTAAGCTAAATACTTAGCATTTATATTTGAAGCCTAGGTAGTAATAAACTTTTCGAATGAATGATCCGTTTTATGTTTTAGGAGCCACCACCTGAAGTTTCAGCTGAAGAAACTTACAGCACATACAATAAGCCCATTTCATCGGAACAAGAGGCATCGGAATCTAATTTCAGGCATCCAGGACGTAAGTTTCAATATTTAGCAAAGTATCTGTAATATTAATTTCTCATTCAGCCAGTTATAAAAATAATCCTTTACTTTAAAATGTATCTATTATATATGTCCTGTGCTTTGTCCTGACTGACTGACAGACAACGCACAGCTCAAACCGCAAGACGTGAAATTTGGAGGGTGGCTACCTTTTATGACGTAAGCGCGTGCTATAACCATATATTTTGAGAGTCACTAAACGTTAATTGTGAAATGGTAAGTCATTCCATCATACGAGTACCAATCGTAGTTGATGGGGCTTGCTTCTTTTGATCCCTGTTCTATTTAATGTATGGGACTCAGAAACGGGCAATGGACGTCCGTAATGAAATTGTCAGTCATTTAGTAGCTAATTGGTGAGAATTTGCGATATTGTCATATAATGATAAGTCTAACAATGCCGCTATGAGAGATCAATGCACGCACGAGATTCCAACCTTTTATTAATTACGAGGGTTAAGTTAATTTTATCCCGAAAAATTAATGGTTTCTGAGAGATTGCCCACGCGGGCGTAGCCGCGGGCAGAAGCTAGTAGGTATCTCTATATAATAAAAAAAGGGTTTATGAAAAAAATTAAGTAGAACTGATTCAGGACTGCGCTTCATTGACGCCTCATTTGGGCCTTCGACTAGTAATCAGGTCATTAGAATCTCTGAAAATTCCCTTGTTTTCATTCAGGAAACGCGTACCCTGCGCCTCTCCGGCAGCCGGCCCCCACCGTACAGCATGACAGCGCCGCACCCGCGCCTGACGGAAGGACCGAGTTCCGCATGCATGGCATGAAAGGTCCGCACAGTTACCAGTTCGGCTTCGACACTGGGAAAGGGTAGGTTTTGGACAAAGCCCGTTTTTTGTTAAGTAATTCTAAAAATAATAATGTTAATGAGATCTCACATATATGTCAACCGATAAAAATACTACCTATGATGCGTAGTAAAACTACAATAAAATCCTGTGGTAAAGAAAAAAGGTAATGTAATTTATAATAAACTACAAATTACAATTACCTAGAAGTTTTAGAACATTACTATCAGCTGGTGTCGGATGCTATGCAAAGTAAGTGAAATAACTAAGTAAAGTAATGAACTGTAAAACCCTAGCGAAAGTCATCGTCGTCCAGCGATACTTACCACAGATTGATGATCTCATACGATTGAGGTGAAAGACTGTGGTGGTCGGTGGATTTTTTTTTTTTTTTTACTTCAAACTTGTTTAGCATTTGACCGCGCTCTCACCTGATGGGAAGTGACGATGCGATCGAAGGTGTAGCATGCTTGCCAAGTAGTGGATGAGATTAACCTAGGATTTTCAAGCGTGACAACAGCCAAAAGGGTATCTTTTATCGTGTAAGATATCAGATTTGATGATTTCTCCACTTAAAAACAAATCTACACTCCATTGACATACAACTCAAATTATTTTTGTATTTTCTACAGAAAAAACCGACAGTTTCGATTTGAAGAGCGCGACAATGACGGAAAAGTGCAAGGACATTACGGCTACATGGACAAGCATGGCAAATTGCGTGTAGTCAACTACAGCGCTGATCCGAAAACCGGATTTCATGCAGAAGCACCAACGGACAAAGAGTGAATGACAGTTAATCTGGACACGTTGCAACTAAATGTTACATGTTGCAAAGGTTGCAACAAGTGCAGTGTTCATGTAAGGACCTTGCTAGTAGGCATTGCAAGTTATCCAAATGGTCATTTCTGTTATTAATATAATAGATATGACTGTGTTATTTAATATCTTTAGATACGAATATTTTGGTAAGAGGACATGTGTGTCGTGAAGGAAGGTTTGTGTACATCGGTGTGTTGGAACATGTTGAAAGAGAATGAAAAATCAAATGATAATCCTTATTCCAAGTGTGAAAAATGTATGATTAAGTTATTGATATGTAGGTTTATAGCATTTGAATCGACGTGTATAGCTCGCGCAAAACTTTATGAGCTCTCGGAATCGGAAGTTAGCGCGGAAGGCTGCGCGGTAGGTACGCATAATTATAGTTACTGTGTGGCCGCTTTTACAATATTCATAATGCACTCAACTGTACCATGCACTCGGGCCTAGCTCATAAAGTTTTGCACGACCTATACCAGATTACCTAATTTTAATGCAATTCTGGAAATTAAAACAATTCACATAATTATTACTATACCCACTTTTTAAAGATTTCAAAAATAATATTGAATTATATACACAGATATAAATGATAGGTATTATCATGTTTTTGATGTAAATTAGTTATTCTGATAATGTTGCCGTAAGTGTCATATAGTTTGTAAGATAAATAATATTACGTTATGAAAATTAAAATTACAATTTTAAATTACAAGGTGATGTATGATAATCAAAATTAAACAGCTTGATTGAAAATATATTTATATTGTATATAACTAATTAACAGTCTTACAATTAAGAATGTATAAAAATAGGATGTTTTTTATTTAAATCTCGTAAAAACCTACGTCGTCTACAACTACATAACATAGTAAGTTCAAGGCAAGATTTCAATCACTTAGCACCATACAGTTTTAATACTTACCTGCTTATTACTAGAAATGGCACTTTATTAATTATACTAAGTAATAAAAGGATAGACACACTTATTCCCGTCTAAAAACTAAAACTAAAGTTTAACAGCTCCTAAGTTCGCAATTATCTCTCCAGCCCCCGGTTTCTCGTAAGTTTTGTCAAACTCGTGTCAAGTTAACACACTAAATACTATACGCTCATTGGTTGAATAGAACCGATGATCAATAAGCAATCAGTATATTTGGTCTGCCAATTTGACACAAATTTAATAAAAGTACGAGAACCCGGGAAGTGTTACTTAGCGAAGTTGTATTTAAATAGACTTTAGAACAGATCAAAAAGTCATCTTTTGTATGTATGTAGCGTGCGTATGTGCGTGTGTTGTGTTTATTGTATATTTTTCTCTTCTTTTTTTGAGTATTTATTTTGTAATCATAATATTAATTCTTATATTAAATTTTAATAATCTAATCCCATTCATTGTGTGACTACCATATTTTTAGAAAAAATATGAAACGTAACTTTATTAGTACTAGTTACTTATAACGATAGGTATTTATCCATTCTATTCATCTGACCAACTTAACTACAGGTAAGTACTTAAAAATGATGAACATTGAGCATGAGGGAGATAATCGGCTAGTATTATATTAGAACGTCATCTCTGTCACGCATTACCTTATTGTGACGTTCTGTCGCTCTAGTGCTCCGTGTGACAGAGACGACGCGCTATAACGAAGCTGAAACTAGCTGATTATCTCTTTCTAACTCGGTGTGTATTATTTAGTAGCGGTACCTAAAACTATAAGTAAAATAAAAAACATACAAATGAGAAAAAGTATGACCCGCAGGAATAAAAACATCCGCAACCGCCGTCAAAAAAAAAAAAATAACACTGTCGGTCTATTCTTTGCTAGTGGATTAAAATGAGTAAACGATACTATCGTCTTTCGATCGTTTATTGGTGCGGGTCATACAAAAATATAATCGAAACTTCTTCCACTTTTCATAATAAAACTAGATACCTGTGTTGGTTTCCTTGCAATTCTCCAAATGTTTGTCAATAACATCGAGTAAGCTTGAAGCTCCGATACGGAATAATTTAGGGTTCAGCCATTCAGGACCAAGCTCAGTGTGCACCAGAATTAGCCAGTTGACGGCATCGCGAGTGGATTTTATACCTCCTGCAGGCTTCAATCCCACCTAAACATAATATTTCATTACTATCAGGTAGGTGTAACTATTAAAAGTACTTTGCATGTATGCTAAATGTGACAAAATCTACACAATTTGAATATAGACTACTTCATTTGAGATGTTTTTTATTTGTATCAACCAACTTCAAAAAAGTGGTGGTTCCCAATTATTTTATATTTTTTAAAATGTTACATTGTCACCTCGGATCTCAGTCATTTATAAACTGAAGAAATTTTTTTTAATGAAGGGATTTATAGCCCTTCGCGATTATGTCACCCTTTTAATTTTTTATTTAATATATTTTTAAAATCGGTTTTACAGTTTGGTTTTTAGATCCGAATAACTGGTAAAATATATATCTTCTTGCACTTAATACAACTTTGTAAAATTATTAGGCTGATGTACCTTTACTCCAGTCATTCTGTGGAATCTTCTGATGGCGCGGCACATAATGAGGCCCACCGGGAGAGTCGCATTTACCGCTTCTTTTCCAGTAGATGTCTTGATGAAGTCAGCACCAGCCATCATAGACACCATAGATGCTTTATACACCTGTACAAATAAACAAACACAAATTAAATTAATCATAGGAGTTTTTTAAACTGGATAATGATACACTGCAAACCTTTACACTGTCACCGGGCCAGAATCATAGAAGTTCTTAACAGAAGTAGCCGGTACATTTGTGCTGACAAAACAAGAAATTCTCTTGTTCTGTTAAGAACTTCTATGATTCAACAAAACAAGAAATTAATTCAATGTAATGTAACTGCACACTGAAATTATTATCTTTCTTTGCAACTCAAAAACTCTTTGAAATTAAGCACATTTATAATTTTGTACAAAATAGTGATTATAATTTCTGTATTCCATTTTTTTTCTTGATTATATGCATTTATTAATATAAGTATTTTATAATCGTTAATACAAAACTAATTTTACTAACGATTTTAAAATACTTATATTAATAAATGCACATAATCAAGAAAAAAATGGAGTACATGTCTGTAATTAACATATCTTTAAATTTCCTCTAGCTTTGATGCTTAGCCATCTCTGTTATCTCACAGGTTGAGAATGTAATTCACCACATTGAGCAAACCACCGGAGGTACCATGTCCGCATTTAGTAATTCTTTACAATATTTTCCTTTATCATTGTCCCCAATCCCCATTCTCCACATAACTTGGACAGTCATCGGTCAGGAGCTCCACAGGATTTGAACCATAGTGAGTAAGGATAGAAATTCGCATGTGCTGCCTCAGAGCTACACTTAATAGGATAAAGTTATCTGTACCTACTAGAAATAAAGGTGACTTACATTTTCGTAAGTACCCAACTCGCCAATTCCAAGTATAACTTTCAAGTGGGCACCATTGCAGGCTGCCTTCATCTGCTTCACTTCACAAAACACTTCTTTCCACTTGCCAGTGAGAACTAAACTTCGGTCCAGCACTACATCTATTTCTGTGGCTCCGTTAGTGACTGCATGCTTGATTTCCAGTAACCTTGACTCCAATGGAAACAGGCCAGAAGGGAATCCTGTGGCCACTGTGGGATCATCAAAATAATATGCCATTTATGTTATACTTTGAAAAAACTTGCTAAGAATCATTGTTGTTGGATATTCATATTCATTTATTTGCATTCATGTACAATTTATATATTATGTCAGGTCTTAACAACTAGTTTAGTAGGTACATGAACCCTGTAAGGGCGCTTGCAACTGAGTGTGATTAAAAAATAAATTTATTGATTTTAATTACATAATAGATATATGGTCAAAATTTAATGATATAATATTATGAAGCATTTCATTATTTAATTATTTGATTATTCAATTATTTATTTATTTATTCAATTATTAAATTATAAAATATATGCAGTACACTTTTAGTATTTACCAGAAGCAATATTGATTTTCTTCAGCATGCCCATAGCATGGATAGCTTCATATGCATCAGGGACTCTACTGGGATACACACACACGGCAGCAGTCTGTATAGTGTTAGATGGATCATAGATTTTTGTCACACCTGGAGATAGAGGATTAGCTGCCTATAACAAAATTTTAGTAATTAAGGTAGATATATACTAAACTTTTTTTTATATTTTAAACTCAGAATTAGAACAAGATGGTCTGAATTAGAAAAGTGAGTTTGTATTGTGTAAAATAGAGTTTATACAAGATTTTGTTTATATAATAATAATTTTAATACATAATAAGTGTACATACAAACCTACCCTTTTGCACAATCTAAAAACATTGGATCGAGTATCATCTCCTGCTAGTGTTGTCAAATCAATCAGTGTAACAGCTTTCAACAGCCATTGGTTAAAATTTGTCTGGTTTGTTACACAGTTATCTCGTAGAATAGACTTCACTTCTGCTTCCACACAACTTTTATTGACAGACAGACTTTTCAGTATTGATAAATCTGAAATACAAAGCAATCATACAAGAGCATTAAGATGCGGCTAGTTATTATTTAATGCAGACAGCAAGTTTAAGATTAACATTTCAGTCATGAATATGTAAACTAAGTATATTGAGTCATACACACAATAATTATGTATTGTAGATATATAACACAAATGTTTGTCAAAAGCAGAAACAAATGCAGCACGGAATGCAGAGCTAAGTATTAACCAACAGAACTGAGCCAGCTAACCAACAAATCTTTAGGAAGTCAGAGAGAGAGAGAGAGAGAATATTCTTGGATTTGTCTTAGCAAATAATCAAGTAAGTAGGTAGGATGGTCCATAATGTAGCTCTGTACCTACCTACTTCCATAGTAACTCGGGCATTAGTCTTGCCAAGTGTCATGACCTGGAAATATTCTCTCTTATCTTGGAAATATTTGACAGCAGGGCATGAAGTGAGGGAAATAAATAGGTAGTTCTTCACATCACATCACTGCTGAACATAGGACTCCCCCATAAAACGCTACTTTAGATGCTTGCCATGGGGAGAATTTGCCATAATCATCACGCTTGGTAGACGGCTTTACGATCGCAAAGGATTTTATTGTTTCAAGGAAAATGTTGCTGCCATTTCCCTGAATGTTCCCTTAGCCGGCTCTTGCAGCACCCCACGGGACAAGATGGGGTGACCCTATTCTCAAACCGGGGCCACACGGCGGCAAATAGTCCTTACCTGCATCAAAATCTTCTAGAACTACATTAACCATGATTACGGATGTGTTGGGACTGGAGTCACTTTCGAATTTATCAAAAAATTGACAACGAAAATGCTATACAGATTGTAACGACAGAAACTATGTCATATGTTCTTAATTTTGATATTTACGCATGATTGCCACTATTATGTCGCTATGAACTTAATATGCTTAATAACCGTACTGGCACCGAGGCGATTAACTTGGTCCATGGGTTCAAGGTCAAGGATTTGCTGATAACAATAACGTTACTATTGCGTGCCTTACTTATCAAAAATCAAAACAAATAACAGTTCGATGGATAAATGAAAAATAAATGAAAGACTTTCATTCTCACTCTCTCTTATTTCATTTGAATATCTTTGCTCTCATTCTATTCACTCGAAGAGAGAATAGATTGATAGCAAGCAAGTGCTTTTTTTTGTGTTGGTATGACTCCACACTTTTGTGTATTTAGCCAGTGTCAAGTAATTAATAATTTCTCGAGTTAAGTAATATATGTGTAAATATGTCAAGTCACGTCACAATCCAAGTCATCAAGTCAACTCATAGTCTACTCTAGTCAAGTCATACTCCTAGTAAAGCGGTGGCAACTTTACCAGAAGCTTCTATGGAGTTTTGGAAACAACACGAAAAAAACCGTTTCACCATCATTATACCACTTTCCCACACTCATGTATGTAGTCCAGCACTTAACGAATAAAATGCCACTAATTTTATGCACTAACACTGAAAATAACACAAGTTTTGGAAAATAATACAGTGCAGTGACGCTATCTTTTCGTTTTTCCGCCAAAACAGCAAACAGAAATTTTTTCAGTGTGAGTGCATAAAAGTTTCGTGTCCTTCCGTAATGCGGCGTTATCTATTAGTGCGCCAATGGGCAGAGATGAAAAAAAAAACTGTCATTGGCGAACTGAAACAAATGTCAATATGTCAAATATCAACTGTTAAAAAATGTGGTATTCACTTGCTTGCTGTTTTGGCGGGAAAACGAAAAGATAGCGTCACTGCATTGTATTATTTTCCAAAACTTGTGTTATTTTCAGTGTTAGCGCATAAAATTGGTGGCATTTTATTCGTTAAGTGCTGGATTACAAGCATGAGTGTGGGAAAGTGGTATATAATGGTGAAACGCTTCTTTTCGTGTTGTTTCTAAAACTCCATAGAAGCTTCTGGTAAAGTTGCCACCACTTTACTAGGAGTATGACTTGACTAGACTAGACTATGACTTGACTTGGTGACTTGGACTGTGACTTGACTTGACTTGACATACATATATATTACTAAACTCGATAAATTATCAATTACTTGACACTGGCTAAATACACAAAAGTGCGGAGTCATACCAAAACAAAAAAAGTGGTTGGTTAACGCAGATCTCCATTGCCAACATAAAAAAGTTAAAAATTTGCATTATTTACTGGTAGGTATGTCCGGTAAAATAGCAATTTACAATTGTCAAGACGGCGACCTTATACAAAGCAAAAACAAAGTTACACCAGCTGATAGATGGAGCTAAACTAAAAAAGTTATTTCAACCGTCTAAAGCACAATCGTTTTTTTTTTTTACCTTTTCCATATAAACCATTATGCAGCCTTAGACATTGATGGTAGGTATATACATTTACATATAAGTATACATACATCCACTATCCCTGTATTTTCAGCCGTTAGTAAAATTAAATATTCTGTAAGTATATGTTTTTATAGTATTTATTGTTATTACGTTCTTAGAAAAATTCTGCCGATATCTGTACCTATCGGTACCTATAGCATTCCCCGAAAATGCACTGGACAAGATATTAATATCTTGCCTTTCTTTAGCTTCGAAGAAGGTCTACCAGTGGTACTACCAGTGGACTACCACATAATAAATTCATGCGTAGGCATAAATTTACGTACCTACCTACAAATACATGCTATGCTCGTTCCGTTTCGATCGTTTGCCTATGCACCGATTAACATTCTGTTACTTTTGCGTAATTAATGTAATACCGTTTGTTTTGTTTGCGTTATTTGGTGAATAGAAAGACGCTAATCAAAGTATAAATCTTAGTACATACCCTGCGTACGATTTATTGCGATCTGAGATTTGTTGCGAGCACTGAGCAAGACCCCTACTACCGATGCGTATAGTACCGCGATGAAGTTGGAACGTTGCGTTGGTTGGAACACTTGGAACAAACCTGAGCGACTTAAGTAGGATTTTATGATATAAACAGCAGTTTTTTTAGATTTACGTTTGACTACCAATTCGCCTGATGGTAACGGACGGGTTGGCCGAAGATGGAACAGATAAATCTAGAAGGTACCTACCTATTCACTCTGGCTTTGAAGCCTAATAGGTATTCCTTTCGGGTGATATAGTGCTATATACCTACTCTTCATACATATATATCATACATATATCATTGTATACAAATATATATATATATATTACTTGGTAGATATAAATCTACGCTAATCCTACTCTATTATAAAGAGAACGTATAAAATCGATGGTAACCTATAAACCAGCCTACATTAACGGTATTATTAAACATGGCAAAATGGCAAAGTAGTAGATATAATTAATTTCCCTATGATTTATTTTTGAAGCTATTTATCTTTTAAGGTTGGTACTGATGTGGGGATATTCTGTGGTGCCGTTACGGACGTATCAATGGTAAGGCCTGCGGGCACGAGGCGGGTGCTATAAACATTTCAACGAACCATTACTGCAGTCTAGCAAAGAAAATACCGCCTTAGTTTTGGATCTTATAAGTTTAAAAGAAATTAGTGTTGTTTTCCTGCAGAGAGAGACAAAAGTAAGCACTCCCTAGATGAGCCAACAGCTGTACATAGATAAATGTAAACAAATATGCAATGAAGTTTGACAGCAAAGAAAGAGAGAGCTATATGCATCTTGAGCGGACCAGTAGAGCGACTCTCAGCAACTAGA
This sequence comes from Ennomos fuscantarius, assembly GCA_905220475.3. Lineage (NCBI taxonomy): Eukaryota > Metazoa > Arthropoda > Insecta > Lepidoptera > Geometridae > Ennomos > Ennomos fuscantarius. The sequence goes on along the minus strand of HG992028.1, from coordinate 9,634,507 downwards.
TCGAGCGAAGACGTGCCTACCTCATCTTCCTTTTATGATTACCTACTTACATTCTACCTATGCGTGTACAGCAAGAAGTACTTGTATTTTTTGCTAACGTTACAACAAAATTAAAAAGAGGTTATGGCTCTGGTTTTCATAAGCAAATCTAATACTTTGCTAATTAAGTACCAGGGTAGCATCAATTAAAAAGATGAAGCTCTAAGTTTTAAAGTAACAATAAAGTTAAAATTTCAATTTCATCTCTATGGCGTGGTGGGTCTACGGGGAAAATGTCCCCATAGTACCACCAGGGGTCATAGCAGTGGGTCCACGGGGATATCCTTATTTTTATCTCATTACTTAGTACTACTTACCCACGTCCATATTGGATATTTAGGTATAAGAACTAGTTATCAAATTGGTTTTCTGGAAGGAAAGGTCCCGGGAAACATTATATATTATAAACATTAACATTAATAGATATCCCAGTAAACTAAAAGTAAATATTTTTCCTTTTTGAAAATCTTCTGAAGTTCTCAAACTTGGTATTCTAATGGGAACAAAAAGTAAAAAAGCGTGTCCCGAGTACTCTCAACAATAAATAAAATGTTTATTGGCAGTTAGCAAAGATTGTGGCATTATACTTGCACAGTAAATGTAAATAATCGTTGTCCACGAAGATAAAGTAGTAAAAAGGAGAAGAATTTTCATGTTTGAGACGTGACTAATAAAAAGGGTGAGTCGGTGGCTCTATAAATCGTGAGCCTACGGGTTTTTTGGAGATTTATATTTCTATTATAGTACCTTCCAAGTCCACCAACGAATGCCGCGCGTGGCTCAATGCTGCAATTTAAAAGTCAGTGTGAATAACTTATATATTTAGCAATCCTTACTATAAAGTAAAAGGTCGTATATTTTTGTGGCTTTCACTTTTAAACGACACGCATAAATTACTTATTTTAGGTACCTACATTAAGGTCATTTATCTGGAAAAATTTAGAGTTTCCTTGGAAACGGGTAAACTGCTTCTCTCTATGTACGTAGGTTAACAATTTTCGTTTACGTATGAGCTTTAGTTACCTATAATAATATTTATTCTAATCACGCGAAAGCTATCGAATAAGCTAGCTGCAGTGCTGCTGGTGATTTAAAAAAAAAACTGCATTATTCAGTTTCGGAACTTCATATTAAAGTTGTAGGTTTTAGATAGGTACCATCTAAATATCTCAGTGTCGTTGATTTACTGTAGTTAATATCTTATAATAGTCCAGAAACCGAAATTAAATATAAAAACACGTATTGAGCACATAAACCTAATTTGATTTCTAAAAATATAAGAGCTCTCATTCCAAAGAGAACGAGTAAGATTTATGTGAATCCAGGGGCATTTCTAGTTAGATAAGTATATTTTAGCTACCATTAACTAACAATACAATATCTTCAACACTATAACCAACAAAATCACGGCGCTAGGTATAAATATAAGTTTAAGTACCTAATCTACATCTTTCTTTCGTCAACAACACCTTTGTTTACTCTCTCTTAGAATAAAAAAGTATTTTTCGTATATCCATTGGGTGTTGTTGGTAGGAGTATGTAATTGTAAGGATGTCGCGTAAATCATAGCGAGACATACCTAAATATTTTTATTTTGAATAAAGTTACCGTTCTACAAAGTTGGGAAATTTCTATATGATAATTTATAAAATGACATCTTTTAACCAACCCTATACCATATGTAACTGTAGATTATTATTATTTATAAATGTAGATTATTTCAAAATAAACATGTCTACCGTCTTAGTAACATGGTTTAAACCAAGCACAATTAAAATATGGGTTTGATTTTTGTACAGACAACCCAAAAAAATACAGGACTATGATATAATCCTATATTTTGACAGCCTGTGATACGCATGTCGGCTCATAACCCAGGGGCGGCGGGTTCAATTCCCGCGGCAGGTCAAGTATTTGTGCTCAGAAAGCGCACTGAAAAAAGGAAATCCTAGTTAGGGTCCAGGATCTATGTATATGATCGTTGGGCATTATTATTATTATAACTAATACGATATATTTCAAAATGAATTTTTATTACTTTTTAGTAATTTGGACCTTACTTTTGGTTGTACAATTTTGTAGAACTGCAAATTGAAAGTGCTGCTGGCAGTCTATGTTGACCTGGTACTTCATCTTCAGATGGGCCAGATTCACAATACAGTGAGACTGTCGACATTACGGAGGATGCTATCACACATTTCTTACTTATATAAGTAAATTTGTTATATTTATATTTATTAGTAAATGTATGTACTTAGTACACCTATATAGATATGTATTATGTTTATGTAGGTTTCTTTATAATATGTATGCACTGTATATTTATATGTATATTATGTACGTGACGGCGGCAACGTCTAGTAATAAAATATATGCGCAGCGGGCAGTACCGTAATTTACCCTGTGGTAGCATTTAAATTTATTACAGTGGCAACACCGGCAACTGTCATCGCTGCCCCACCCATCTGGCTATATAATGGGAGCGCTCGACGTACTACGATAATTCTTGTGCCGGACACGGCCCGGTGCGCATGCTGAAGGCCTATAGTTATATAGGTTGCAACCTACTCACAACCCGGCAGCCTATATACGTATATACACAGTGTTTTGGCTTTTTTTTATTAATGAAAACGACCGTCCATATATTACTGCGTTATTCCTTTCCGTGCAAGGTTGTCTGGAAGAGATCGCTCTGAGCGATAAGACCGCCCATTGTTACACTTTGGTTAAATTTGGTTTGTTCACTTTTTTAATTATTTAAGATGTGGTGTTTCAATAATGAGTTTATCTATCTTTCTATCTAAGTTTGTTTGTATGATTTTTACTTCATGTTTTTTTTTGTAATAAATACGTAAGAACGTATACAGCTATTTATTTTATGCATGAGTTTATTTATTTCTATAAGCTTTTTAAGAACAACTTATCTCACCTATCTGAGTATGAAGTACTAGGTCAAAGTAAACTGCCGCGGAACTTTCAGTTTGCGGTTCTAGAAAATTGTGGAACCAAGAGTCAGGTCCAAAATTATTTAAAAATTATGTTTTTTAGTAGTTTATAATAGTTCTGTACTTTTTGTGTTGTCGGTATGGATTTATCCAAAATGAGCTAAGTAGTTGTTGCAGACGACACTATTGGTAGTACGGCTGGTAGTGGCGTTGCCAAAACACAAACCTTTTTATGTCTGAATAACTTGGCTTTGGTAAGCATATATCTTACAATTTATGGAAATATATAAAAGGTACGGTATTTACTAACGTAAATAGTTAAGTTAATCCTTTTTTTCAGATAGTCAGAAGGCATTATCATTCAACGGTGTAACGAGTTCGCTGAAATCACTTGAGTTGGAGCTAAATTATCAAGCAAGCGGGACGGCTTTAATTCCACTTCCGCTAATGGAATTCATTCACTTTTCAACAATTCAGTGTCCACTCTCCTTCTGAGGGCTTTAGGGGAGGGACGTTTCATTTCTGTGTTGCCAGTGTGGTGTTTTTCCCTATTAATAAGTTTTTGGAATCGTGCCGATTTCCGTGGATATGTAACAAATATTGCAATGCCCTTGATTTGAAGAAGTTAACTTAATAGGTAATGCTGTAAGTATAATGTTTAAATAAACGTAAAATAAGCCTTGATTTATAATTTGCCTTAATAACAACTAATAGGTACAAAAACTAAAAAAGATGTTTGCTTGTTTGCATGGCTTTCACGTCAAAACGGCTGTTAACAATATTGCATTTAGATAGCTTACACTGCAGCAAAGATATTTTTGATTACAGAAAATGAAGTGTTTGCAGGAAAACAGGTAAAACCGAAGGGCACCTCTAGTAAAATATTATGTCTACAACAAAAACAACGTAAGCACGAAACATTTTTTTCAGTCCTTTGGGACAATGAAATAAATACAAATGTTTTGGTAATTATAAATTTTCGCCATAAATAGGTTAATTTTAGGGTTGTGATAACATCTGGTCACACAGTTTGTTTCTGACACTTAATCAGAGCCGAGTTTGTTAGGTTATTATTATACCCAGTTTTAGGGTTACAGTCTTTTATAGACACCAGTGAATGAGGCCGTTGGCATTGGAGATCGTTAAGTATGATTCTGTTTATATAAATGTTAAGATTTCTCTTTTAGATAAATAAATAGATAACTCTTAATTGTCCAATAAAGTGTAAAAGTACAAAGTAAACCTTAGAAACTAGTGTTCCAATGGGCGGTCTTATCGCTGACAGCGATCTCCTCCAATCTTTCCTGATAATTAAGGAGATATTTTCATGGAAATATTTGACCACATTATAACTTCATTGTTTATTATTATAAATATCATATTAAGAGCGAAATATTTCTTACTTATTAAACACGGCATCGCAAATCCTCTATGATGTAATACGTTTTTGATTTCCTGAATTTTTTATCCTTTTAAGTACGCCATTGTATAGGAACGCCATTGAGCCTGATCTTTGGCTCTACGTACTCATTCATCCACCACACCAACGTACTTCCACCTCACCACACACTTCGCACACACAACCGCTCTTGACATTTCATCGTTCCACACTTGCAAAATCGCGGTTTACACTTAAGTACAAGTACATACGAGTACAAGTACATGTCTTCCCTAAAGATTGTCTACTACAAACTACTATAAACTACAAACTAACGTGAGCATCTCACTATCACGTCATTTTGCTAGGGTGTAGTTAAAAGTACCTATAGATAGTCAGGTATTAGGAAAACTGACAACATCTGCGTCATAGCGTGTATATATACCTACATAATTATTATTAAATACTGGAGTCTAAATCCACGCGGTTGGAGTGTGAACTAGTTGGAGGATTTTTATCTAGCATGGTATTTTTATTACATGTTGTCGATTTCAGCAGTAGGCGGAACGTCTGGTAGGACTTTAAGACCACACGAGGTGCAGTCCGTCACTCAGTTTGTCCACTCAATCTGTTGGATGCGAGCCGCAACACGCCTCCCCACGATGAAACTTGCAGGATGGGAGCCGGCAACACGCCTCCATGAGATGCGATTTGACTGACTGAGTTGACAAATCGTACAGCAGATTGTATTAAAGTACTCTACACAATATGCTGTGTGTCCGTTATAAACGTGGCCCCAATGCGCGACATGCAAAAATCATGAACTTTTTTTTTTGTATTTTTTGGCTCCACACTTTTGTGTATATAGCCAGTGTCAAGTAATTGATAATTTATCAAGTTAATGATATTTCACGCAAATTTGTATCAAGTCACAGTCGAAGTCATCAAGTCAAGTCAGTCAAGTCATAGTCTAGTCAAAGTCATACTCCTCGTAAAGTGGTGGCAACTTTACTTGAAGCTTCTATGGAGTTTTGGAAACAACACGAAAAGAAACGTTTCACCATCATTATACCATTTTCCCACACTCACGCCTGTAATCCAGCACTCAACGAATAGAATGCCACCAATTTTATGCACTAACACTGAAAATAACACAAGTTTAGGAAAATAATACAATGCGGTAACGCAATCCTTTTCGCTTTCCCGCCAAAACTCCATCATGAACTTATGTTGACTGGCATATAAACTTATAAAATATTTGCTGTTTTAATTTGTAGCGACTTCAATTACCGAAAAATTGAATTACTAAATACCTATTAAAAGAAAGGTAAGATTAATGCGGGGTTATAATTACGCCTAGTAACATGCCCATTAAGCACATTAATTTTAAACGCCAATCCACTGAAACCGGCAGATATTAAGGGAGGTGGGGCCCCAGAAACCACCGAATGTTTTCACATACGTTTACAATTTCACACCCCGCTGGCTCTCTTAATTAACCAGTTCAGCGTATTTTAAATGAGAAGACTCGTACCTACACAGAACTGCCTTAATTTGAAACTTATGTCTTCAACTAACCATTTGCTCGGTCCAGGCTGCGGGGTTGTTTACACGGTAAACTTTCATTCCCATGAGTTTGTTGTTCGATGTAATCAAGAAACACGAGGTTATTGTAAACTAAAAGTACGCGCACTTCGTTGTAACAGTCATAAAATTTTTAAAATGGAATCTGATGAAGAGATGCAATGGCTTAGTGCATTTCTGTTTCACGTCTAATATTTTTTTTATTGTCATCACTGTCTATTTAAAGTCAAAAATATCCCATTTTATATAAAACATACAGTTTTTGGAGGCTTGTAGGGATATGAAATAAAGTTAGAAATCACTACTCTATTCAATTGTATTTATCTATTAGGTCTTTACCTATGAAATTGCCGTTTTGTTTGAAAAAAGTTAAAGTATTTTTTTTTCGAACTTATTTATTTCTTTTATTTAAAGTAATCACCCCTGCAATCAACGCATCTTTGCCAACGCTGTGGCAGTTTATGGATGCCCTTCTTGAAAAAATCAGCAGGACGGGAGACAACAAACTCTTCAAAGGCGTTTTGTACTGCCTCTCGGGAATTGAATTTTTTTCCCGCTAAAAAGTTGTCCAAATTTTGGAAAAAGTAATAGTCGGTAGGCGCAAGATCTGGTGAGTATGGCGGATGAGGGAGAGCTTCCAAACCCAACTCATGCAGCTTAGAGACGGTCTGTTGTGCAGTATGGGGTCGCGCGTTGTCGTGAAGTAGCAGTGGAGACGACCGATTGACCAAAGCTGGTTGCAGACGTGCGAGTTTCGCCATCATTGTGGTCAGTTCTTCAATGTACACATCTGCAGTAATGCTCTCGCCGTTTTGTAAAAAGCTATGATGAATCACACCAGCACTAGACCACCAAACTGTGACCATCACCTTTCTAGGGGTCATTTTTCGTTTTGCACATTGCTTTGGTACCGAACCAGGATCTAACCAACTTGCTGAGCGCTTGCGATTGTCAAAAAGAATCCATTTTTCGTCGCACGTAACAATTCGGTTCAAAATTCCTTCATTTCTGTGCCTGTTAAGCAGCGCAAGGCAAGTCTCGACGCGTATGTTGCGCTGGCGATCGTTAAGTTCGTGGGGCACCCATCTATCAAGCTTTTTTATCTTGCCAATCTGTCGCATATGGACCAATATTGTTTTGATGCTAACATCAAAAGCTGCTGCCAGCTCAGCTGTAGATTGAGATTCATCAGCTTCCACAATCGCCTTTAATTCATCATTGTTGACCAAAGTTTCCGGACGACCACGAGGTTCATTTTTCAAGTCAAAATTCCCAGAACGGAACCGAGCAAACCAATAACGGGTTGTACGTTCGTTTGTACAGTTCTCTCCGTAAACGTCGTTGATGTTACGTGTCGTTTGTGCCGCGTTGGTGCCACGACGGAACTCATATTCCATAATTACACGAAATTTCAAAGTATCCATTATGAGGAAAATTGTTGAAATGTAATGAAAATACAACGCTAATCAATAAGCAAAAGACTTATATTGTAAATAGAATGTCATATTTTTAAAACAAAATTAATTTGAATTTAGAATTCATAGCCAATCAAAACTTTTTTTTGTTTGAAAAAGTCTGTACTGCAATACGGCAATTTCATAGGTAAAGACCTATTATTAAGTAACCGTTCTTCCGTTCTTCAATTATAAATCAAATTAAAATTAATATTATTTCACAAACCATGTTCTTTTTTTAAATTTATTCATTTGTTTTTTGATGTGTTTTATCGCATTGAATCTTTTTCGTCATCATGGATACGTTGAATTTTAATTGTAATAATTATAGAATATGAGCACCGTCACAAGTACAAGCGGCACGCAACATCGACGATGTTTACGGAGCGAGTACTACAAACAAACGCACCACTTGTCATTGGTTTGCCTGCTTCCGTTCTAGAAATTTCGACCTGAATAATGAAACTCACGGTCATTTGAAGACTTTGGTCAACAATAACGAATTAAAAGCGATCGTAAAAGCTGATGATATAATAATAATAATAATACGACTGAATTAACAGCAGTTTTTGACGTTAGCATCAAAACAAAATTGGTCCATTTGAGTCAAGTTGGCAAGGTATAAAAACTTAACGAATGGATACCCTACGAACTCAATGAGCCAGCGCAAAGGACGTGTCGGGACGTGCTTTGCGCTGCTCAAAAGGCACACAAATGAAATAATTATCAACTGGATTGTTACTTGCGACTTAAATTAGATTCTGTTTACAATTGTAAGTGCTCAGCAAGTTGGTTGGATCCTGGTTCAGCACCTAAATAATGTCCTAAACGAAAACTTACTCTTAGAAAGTGATGGTCACTGTTTAGTGGTCTAGCTCTGGTGTCACAGCTTCTTACCCAACGGGAAGAGCATTACTGCAGATGTGTACTGTAAAAAACTGAACGCAATGATAGAGAAGCTCGCACGTCTCCAACCAGCTTTGTCTCTTTTGTAGTCAGCTGCGTCTCCGCTGCTCCATCACGACGACGCGCGATCTAATCCTGCACACCATCGGTCATCGATTTTAAAGTTACAAGAGCTAGAGTCGGAAGCTCTCAGTCATCCGCTGCACTCACTAGACTTTGCGCCTACAGACTTTTTCAAAAAATTAGATAACTCCTTGTCGGGAATAAAATTCAATGCCCGAGAGGCAGTAAAAAAATGCCATTGAAGAATTTGTTATCTTCCGTCCGGCTGATTTCTTTAAAATGGGCATCAATAAACTATCACTGCGTTGGCCAAGATGTTTTGATTGCATGGCTGATTACTTTGATAAATATAAATAAACATAGAAAAATAGAGTAACTTATTTCATAAAAAGTGGCAAATTTCATAGATAAGACAATAATTTTTGGTTTCTCGTCACCTAGCTGCTTATAATATTCTATTTATGCCAGTTTTTTATAGGATTATTTTACCTTTCATTAGATAATACAATCACATCAACAGCTTGATAACGTCGACTGTTAGCAGTCCTTAACAGACCTTCGCCATAAAACGCCATTTTGGACGCTTATCAATAAGGGCTTGCCATAATCACCACGCTTGGTGGCTTGGTAACAGATAATTAAACGTAGCGAAGATAATGCTGCTGTCTATTCCTGGATATTCCCGTAGCTGGCTTTTACGGCACCCACGGGAAGAGATGGGATGGTCCTATTCGCACACCACGGGGACCACACGGCGGGCACTGAAATTGAAGTACAGTCATTATTTGAAAGACAAATTATAAATGTCTGCTAGTTTGCATGATCGCAGGACACGTAAACGCGCGCTATAGCTGCTGCTACGCGGATGCTACAGTATACAAGTATTTGCTACGCCGTAGCAATGCTTGATGTCAAAGTCAAAGTCAAAAGATTTATTCCAAATAGGCTAATTTTAGCACTTTTACAAGACAAAGTTATATTATATAAGTACTTAAAATTAAGTTATTTCACTAAGCATATAAAATTACAAAGTGCTTATTGTCAAATAATATATAACAAGCCCATTACAATATATGAGTTTGAAATAAAGCAGTTCTCTTTCTCACTACTGGTGCAAGCAATCCGGCACAGTGCAGAATAGAAAACTTTGATCCGAAGCTTCGATTACAACTGTAAAGAAGAAGCTACAAGAAACTTTACAGTGATGTATTTTTTTTCCTTCTTTCTACTGTCATTTACAATGTATACATATATATATTCATTACAGTTCATTACATTAGATGTTTTATAGTGTGGTTGTGGCTATTTATTGTGTGGCTTAGTAAGAAATTAAAACCTAAATTCATTAATTGAAGTGTAGTATCATTTACTAGGCACCAAAATAAGCGATTCATATCTTATGAAACTTTCACGCCTAAGCGGGTACAAAAACTGATATAATTTATAGAAGTTAAAACTACGTGACTTTAAAAGACCAAATGTAGACTGTACTTTACATTAAGTTTTGGCTAACGCGGGTCTAATTAAGGAAGTTTCCTTGAGAGTTTCCTAATATTATAAATGAAGAGGAAAGAAGCTAAATTCGCTCGCCTCCGACCGTAATGACGTTTCTTCTCACTGTTGAGTTTGTAAAGTTTCCATCTTGTTTTTTTAGTTTGCTTCTATCAGTCTAATCTTTTGTTGCAGTTGACAAGAAACTTGTTCAACCATTAAAATCAAATTAGTTCCTTTAGTAATAAAAATAGTTGTTTGTTGTGGCTTTTTCTCCGAAATGGCTGAAAGGATTTGGTTAAAAGTTTGTACACAGATTGTTCATACTAACAAAATTAATATAGACTGCTAATAGAATGGAAAATTAACAATTTGCGCGGAACAGTGGGTCAACAGCACGTGAAAATATGAGGATTCTCTTGCAACACATAATGTTGAGTAAGAGAAGAGAGAATAAGATCTTTATTAATTATTCAGTAAATAATCTTTATAATTATTTGGCACAACGAATAAGCATTGCAATTCAACGGGGCAATGCTGCCAGCATGTTGGGTACGCTACCTACTGGTAGTGGGCTGGAGCATTTGGACTGTCTATAGGTCATCGCGGCCAGTATATAGTCCAAATGTTTTTTTTTTGTAGAAGTAGTAGTAGTAGGTAGTTTTTAGTATTACTTATTGAATCATTGTAGTATTTAGAAAATAGAGGCAATTTGCCTCTTTAAGATGTCCACTTCTAGACAAAAGTAATTATTCAGTAGTACTAAATACCTACTGACATATAATTAATTAACTTTCATTGTATAATATTTTGTGCGTTTTGGTATGATAGTAATAATAAGACTGAAAAAATAAAACTACTGGCATCTCAACGATTTTTTCATACCGTGTCTGTAAGTTAAAGAATTTTTATATTAATATTTTCCAGACGCTTGCAAGTAGTAACTAAATTATTAGTGATGGTAAATTTTATTTACTAACTTTATTTTTCTAATCTCGACTCTGAAGCATATATAAAATGAAAAGTGTATTTTTAGTTAAGTGAAAAATTAGAATATTTTTTTAAAATTCAATTAAAGACTATTGTTCAAACGATGGGCATTCAGTAAACATGCTGAGTGTAGAGATAGACCATACTTAAAAAATCCTCGATAAGCTTTCAATTTAACTTCACATAGAATTCTTACGTTGTCATCTACAGGCTGAATTTTCAAACGGAAAATGATTTTTTTTAAAATAATATATGATATGCGGGACAAACACGCAGACAGCCCATCTGATTATAAACGGTAACGGTAACCGTTGCCTATGAACATCTGAAACACTTAAAAGTTGTCTGATGTGTGATAATACAGGAAGATTTATATATTTATTTACATTCATTGGACTTATTAATACTTTTTAAGGATTCAGTCAGTACAGCAATCAAATAAAGCTGCTTGAATACATATGTAAGTATTATTGATATCATTATAAAGTAATGATAGATAGATAGATAAAACTCTTTATTGAAACACCACACTGTAGGAACAATTTACAGTCACAATGGTCGGTCTTATCGCTTAAAGCGATCTCTTCTAACTAAACTATTGGAAACTAACGTTTCAGGAAATGGGCATTTTGAAATATAAAATAATATTGGATAAGCTCATTTTCAGGAAGTAATTGTTATTATGATCACAAAATAAAAGTTTCGTGTACGAAAGTAAACAACTCCGTCTTTTATAAAATTTGACGGCGCTAACGCATGAATCTGTTGATAAATCCTACTTCTACTAATATTATAAATGCGAAAGTTTGTGAGTATGGATGTATGTTTGTTACTATTTCACGCAAAAACTACTGAACGGATTTGAATGAAATTCAGAACACAGATAGTTTATAACCTGAATTAACATATAGAATACTTTTTATCTCGATAGTATGTTCACGTAGGACGCCTAAAAACTACTGAGCGGATATGGATGAAATTTGGAACATAGTTTATAACCTGTATTAACAGATAGGATATTTTTACCCTTATAGTATGTTCTCGTGGGACGCCTAAACATTACTGAACGGATTTGGATGAAATTTGTAGCACAGATAATTAAACATCTAAATTAATTACCTAAATTAAAATTGATTTTAATACATTTTATCGTTCCATCGGCATCGGCAAAACATCGGCTACTATATGTCCGCGGGTGAAACCGCAGGGCGCAGCTAGTAATTCATAAATTCCCTTTATAATATATTTCCATTTTATATAATTCCAAACTAAGGTTCAATGAAAAATCTACCTGTATTAGTAAGTAAACGGAACGTAGGAAAACAGCTGGAACGCGGAAAGACAGTTGGAAGAGGCAGTTTCAATAAGAATCTGAGTGGTGGACGTGATTTCACATAAAGTGTTGTTTGCATCTGCGAAAACGTTCGCCAGGATATTTCTAAACGAGAACTGTTTAATGTAAACGACAGCGCTCGTGCTCTACGAAAAGCAAAACATCGTTATAGCGTAATTTAGAGAATGAACATTACTTATAATAATAATAATAATAATAATGCCCAACAATCACATACATAGATCTTGGATTCTAACTAGGACTCCCTGTATCTAGGGGCCCAGGAACTACGAGGACCATGATCCCACAAGACCCAGACTCAGAACAAGTATTGCGCCTTTTTTTCTGTGGACAAATCCTTGTCCTGCCGTAGGAATCGAACCCGCTGCCTCCGGGTTATGAGCCGACCTGCTCAACTACCACACCACAGAAGCTGTCAAACATATACATAACAATATACGTATGAACTACCTGTACATTTCTTGTACAATCTACTGGAATATAGGGAATCTAAAATATGTTACCTTAGAATCAGCCACCGCTTTCGTCTTAATGTGTTATTTATATTAGGTCTTTACCTATGAAATTGCCGTTTTGTTTGAAAAAAGTTAAAGTTTTTTTTTTTCGAACTTATTTATTTCTTTTATTCAAAGTAATCACTCCTGCAATCAATGCATCTTTGCCAACGCTGTGGCAGTTTATGGATGCCCTTCTTAAAAAAATCAGCAGGACGGGAGACAACAAACTCTTCAAAGGCGTTTTGTACTGCCTCTCGGGAATTGAATTTTTTTCCCGCTAAAAAATTGTCCAAATTTTGGACAAAGTAATAGTCGGTAGGCGCAAGATCTGGTGAGTATGGCGGATGAGGGAGAGCTTCCAAACCCAACTCATGCAGCTTAGAGACGGTCTGTTGTGCAGTATGGGGTCGCACGTTGTCGTGAAGTAGCAGTGGAGACGACCGATTGACCAAAGCTGGTTGCAGACGTGCGAGTTTCGCCATCATTGTGGTCAGTTCTTCAATGTACAAATCTGCAGTAATGCTCTCGCCGTTTTGTAAAAAGCTATGATGAATCACACCAGCACTAGACCACCAAACTGTGACCATCACCTTTCTAGGGGTCATTTTTCGTTTTGCACATTGCTTTGGTACCGAACCAGGATCTAACCAACTTGCTGAGCGCTTTCGATTGTCAAAAAGAATCCATTTTTCGTCGCACGTAACAATTCGGTTCAAAATTCCTTCATTTCTGTGCCTGTTAAGCAGCGCAAGGCAAGCCTCGACGCGTACGTTGCGCTGGCGATCGTTAAGTTCGTGGGGCACCCATCTATCAAGCTTTTTTATCTTGCCAATCCGTCGCAAATGGACCAATATTGATTTGATGCTAACATCAAAAGCTGCTGCCAGCTCAGCTGTAGATTGAGATTCATCAGCTTTCACAATCGCCTTTAATTCATCATTGTTGACCAAAGTTTCCGGACGACCACGAGGTTCATTTTTCAAGTCGAAATTCCCAGAACGGAACCGAGCAAACCAATAACGGGTTGTACGTTCGTTTGTACAGTTCTCTCCGTAAACGTCGTTGATGTTACGTGTCGTTTGTGCCGCGTTGGTGCCACGAAGGAACTCATATTCCATAATTACACGAAATTTCAAAGTATACATTATGAGGAAAAATGTTGAAATGTAATGAAAATACAACGCTAATCAATAAACAAAAGACTTATATTGTAAATAGAATGTCATATTTTTCAAACAAAATTAATTTGAATTTAGAATTCATAGCCAATCAAAACTTTTTTTGTTTGAAAAAGTCTGTACAGCAATACGGCAATTTCATAGGTAAAGACCTATTATTAGAGTGGTTTTACACTCATATTCGTAACAATTAAAAATTAATGATGGAATTGAATTAGTATTTAGTTTTTAATTCCCTCTTAAACTCACTAGTATAAGGAAGCCGCTAACCAGCCAGCCAGAACTGCTGAGTAATGATTTTAAATAAATGGTACAAAATATTTTACGTGTTTTCAATAATTGTGAAGCGTGTCTATAAAGCACATTTGAAGAAGGCAATAAATAAAATTTGCCAGTTCGCCTTTCAATTTTTTTATTACTTTTTCATGGACTTTCATACACACGAACATTGTGTTAAAATAAGATTAAATTCAAAATGAAACCAATTCGTGTTTGCAATCTTGGGAAAATTGCTTTGCGAGTAACCGTGTGTGTATTATATTAGTAGGTATCTCTACAATCTCACAGCTATACAAAACTTGGAAACAAATTGAAATTTATTGCAAATCAGATGTGAATGAACAGAGACTTTTCAATAAAACTTATCCAAACAATTTTAACAATATACCGAGTTCAATGGTCCTTGATGACGATCGATTCCGAGCAGTGATAGAGGGCCTTTCATCAACTCATAATAAAACACTCTCAAAGTGCGATTCTCGAGATCTCACTCCAATAACGTTCCCGAAGTTTGTAATTACAGTAAAGCGTGATGCCTACTGCCATAATTGGAAATCTGATGTATCATAGTTTCTCCAAATAATTTTATCAACAATAGTAGAGTGAAATTCTTAATGTTACTCATAGAAATTAATGGATTAGAGGTAAAGGGCACAAAGAACCATAATGAGTTGCTCCACACTGAGACAAGGATGAGACATTGAAACTATAGTGGATGAATTGCCTTTCTCGACTTCACTCGCGCCCCGCAATGACTTGCGATGTCGTTGTTCGACTTGCTAATGAGTTCCCGATTCAGCGCAGTCTCGCATTTGTAAGTTCTACGCATTTACTTCTCATTACTTACGAACCATGTGTTTAAACATTCTCAAACGAAATACGCAAAATAATTTTAACAACGTTTAGTATTTTGATGACGTACTTTGACGAAACGTCTTAGGTACGGTTTTTGTGATACTTATATAAAGATTATTTATATGCCATTGTTATATGCCCATAAGTATATTAATAAAAATAAGCCATGATCAATTAAGTTATAGTAAATAAACGGTGTTTTAATGATATACAAAAATATGTGGCTGACAGGTTGTGCGTAGATTGCAACCTATAAAACTATAGGTCTTCAGCAAGCGCACCGGGCCGTGTCCGGCGCTAGAATGATCGTAGTAGACCGAGCGCTCCATTTATATAGCCAGATGGGTGGGGCAGCGATGAAAGTTGCCGGTGTGGCCACTGTAATAAATTTAAATGCTACCACAGGGTAAATTACAGTACTGCCCGCTGTGCATAGAGTTTATAACTGGACGTTGCCGCCGTCATACCTTTATTAAATGTATAGAATGGGAATTTTTGGGTTTTTGTCACCTTGAGTGCTTTCATTTAGTGCTGTTCTATATAATTATAAATTTTGTTTTCTAAAGTACTCCGATAGTATGAGGTATATTTTATATACATGGCATACATAAAATAATTATTTTGATATTATTTAGTTAGATAAGTTGTTTAAACCAAAACGCGTTAATACACAGACAATAAACCATTGTTATGCAGCGCCTCGACGTTCCAGTGATTAACACAATGTACCTGTTAAAGATACTAAATTTTCAAACGTTTATCCGGCGTGGAATTTAACCACTGCATGTCGATTATACGCATTCCAAATATCAAAATATTTAGAGATAACACAACCAAATTCTAATATAAGTCTACTTATTTCAATTTACTGTACTTCAGTTTGTATTCGTAGTAGGTATACGTAGGTATTTATTGTAGCATATTATACAAACGTTAGGTCTACGATCCAATCAAATCAGGTATCGCAACACGTTCTCTTTATGACATATCAATACAGATTCAAAGGCAGCATATTTGCGAGTTCACTCAGCTTGTAGTAAACTCGCACAATTGCATAAAATACAGTCATAAAACTGTAGTGACAGTTATCAAAGCGTTTTTATGTCACAGTTTAGTGTTTGAGATAATCTTTCATACAACAAATCTCTTTAAGTGGCGAATAAAAATCGTAGCTCATGGTTTAGTGATTTTAACAGCAGTGAAAATTCGGGAGGCCATTTGTTATTATCAGTTGCCTGAACCCGAACGCAGGCGGTGCGCTACATTATGGCACTCCTGTGGTTTGGTAACTATCTCCAAGAAGCTAGTGATTTATGCTCGTACAACTTTTGCTGCCCAGCGACACTAAAACTGTAATATGAAGATTTGTTGGAGTCGCTACCTACTTATTTAAATACATTACTTAAATGTACTGTTGATGATGACTAAACTTAGGCGTTTCCAGAAAATAATACTACCTATTGTGCGAAATATAAAGGAGCGGCAGAGTTGGTGAAAAATATATTAAAACAAAGAGCATATAACCACTACGTTTTATTAAACAAATAAAATTTTACATGAACTAAACAGACATTTTTTTCTCACTGTCAAAACATAACGTTCTCAAAAAACTAAATATAAAAAGCAACCAAAAGAGGCCTTATGCTTTTTCCTCCGTGTCGCTTACATGTACTTTAAATAAGTTCATTAAGTACGAGATCGTTACTTAGTAGGAGGTAATAATTAATTAAGTCCCGTAAACTTCGGATTCTTTGTTAATTTAATTATTTAAATGGCTTGACTTCCTCAAAGTGCAAGCTACTAAATTATTAAGTCTGTTGAAGCTTTTTGGCTTTTGCTGATGTTTTGCCTTCAATCGTTTATAGGCTTTGTAATCAGCAGGGTCGTATTTTTAATTTGAATTGCTGATCGAATTAAAAAGCGGAGAGAGCAATTATAAATTGCCTAAGTAGATTGATTGTTTGCTTAGTACTTGAATCTGTGTTTTTTTTATAGCATGACAGGTGTTATTAATTTTGCCTGTGTATATGGCTGAGACTGCAAAAATATGATCTAAATAAACAAAGTTTCACAAGTACGATTAGAGTAATTTCAGAGAACCATGCGGTGGTTTAAAAGTATTATCATTTCATTATTATAATAAACTATTTTTAGCTCAGTTGGTTGGTTTAGTAGCCCTGCCTGCTGAGCTGTGGGTTCGATTCCTACCCTCCACAAACATTTGTGTAGGTGTTTCTATTGTATTCTATGAATTTATTTGCAATAACAAAAAATATTATAAGTATTCTATCAGTTGTCTGGTTCCCATAGTCCCAAATTTTGCTTAGTTTGGGACTAAATGGCAGTACGTGAAATGTCTAGAAATATTTATTAATTTTTATTTATTACCCTACTAATATTATAAATCTGTTGTGGATGTTTGTTACCTCTTAACGTCATAAAGGTTTGGTGGAAAGATTTTGATGAAATTTGGAATAGAGATAGCTTATATACTGGATTAACACATAAAATATTTTTATTCGTGGGTAAAACCACGGTGCGCAGCTAGTTTGCTCATAAATATTCCCACTGCTGGGGCGAGAATTTTCTCGTACGAGGAGAGTGTCAATAATTCACCTCTCTGGCCAGTTGTGGGTTGATGGATATGACATAAACTGAGTATTACCTAGGTACAACAGTAAGTTATGCTAAAGTAATTCTTTTTCATTTCGAAAATAATTCACGTTATCCTACGTTTCGTTAAATCAACAGCTTTATAACCAAGTCCCGTTAAAATATTTAAGTAGCACTTTGGATTCGTTATGACTGCTGATGGAATATTCTCCTTGTGCCAATAAAATTTATTTTCCGTTTTATCGTGATGTAGATAGTCTTCTTGTGAAACGTAATAACATTATTGATAGTGGTACCTTATTTAGCAGGTTTGATGTCTTTCGAGTAACTTCATATATTAGCTGACTCCTCAAAACATACGGGCTATGCTCATAACTGTCTTATTGTTCGCAAAAAGACATTAGTGTCGAATGTTATTAGCCGGCTTCATCTGTATGTGTTTTATTAAGTACTAGCGTC
The DNA here is from genome assembly GCA_905220475.3 of Ennomos fuscantarius. NCBI lineage: Eukaryota > Metazoa > Arthropoda > Insecta > Lepidoptera > Geometridae > Ennomos > Ennomos fuscantarius. The sequence goes on along the minus strand of HG992028.1, from coordinate 9,616,422 downwards.
TGCTTCGGCTTCGCCCGCGTATAGGAAAATAATTCAACCACCCATTTCACCCTCTTAGGGGTGGAATTGCGAAAAAGATTTTCTTAGTGCATACCTACACTTTACAAAAAACACACCCTTCAAATTTCAAGTCTCTAGGACCAGCGGTTTAGGCTGTGCGTTGATATATAGGTAAGTCAGTTATTCAGTCAGTCAGTCAGTCAGGACTTTCAATGTTATATGTATAGATGTTCACCATTATCTTTGAGATTTCTGGACCGATTTACGTGATTTCTTTTGGTGGGGTTAGAACCTTGCACAGTGCTTTTATGTTTTGGTAAAGATCTTCAGCGTTAGAAAACGAAACTCCTCAGTTATAATAGTCAGGCGAAGTAACTCAGCTTAACATTTTATTACGAGGGTATTGTTTTCTACACAGAATTACAAATGTATAATATGATTTTCTATATCTTAGGTACTTAGCTGACACTGCATCTGTATCCATTCAAGGCGTGTTAAGATATCAGCCGTACAAAATTTAAGACTTTTATACAGTTAGCTTGGTACTCGTGTATCTTTAGCTTATAACGTAAAATATATCAAATAGTGAGCTTTATTTGACTTAAAATCTCGTCAAAAGCTTTGTACTAAAATCAGTCTTCGAGATAACGTCTCATAATATCGCACCTTTAATAATAAAGTGAATCAAGTAAAAAAATTGGGATTCGCCGATTTTGTAGTAAAACGATTTCTATGCTCCTAAAGAATAGGTACAGTTTAACAGCCGCTGCATTCACGGCTATACGAGCGAAATAAAGGAACGTTCGTCTCTTTTTGATTGACTCGTCGATCCCTTCCGAAATCACAAAACGAACCAATTAGAAATACTCCAGCAGTGATCACACTGAGACGTGTGCTTGAGTGGAATAATTCAAAATAAATCATTTTTTCAATTTTTTTTTTTTTCTAAAATTTTTTTTTTTTTTTTTTTTTTTTTTTTTTTTTTTTTTTTTTTTTATATTATTGAATGATGTGACGAGCAAGTCGCTCGCCTGATGTTAAGCGATACGGCCGCCCATAACCGAACAGTGTCACTCGGAACTCCAACATGTAAAGTTTCGCGTGACACTGCACTGCGCACATCATCCCGAGACATCAGCACAGTCTGGTAATAAGATTACTCGACTGTGAGATCAGGTCATAAAGTCTCATTTGCCCAGTAATTTCACTAGCTACAGTGCCCTTCAAACCGGAACACAGCAGTGCTTGCACACTACTGCTTGGCGGCAGAATAACTGGCAAAGCGGTGGTACCTACCTAGACGAACTTTGCATAAAAGTCCTACCACCTAGTGGTACCACCTTATTTTATGGTAAACAGCATTATATATTAAAACACCTTGTTTCATACTATGTTTTTACTAACAAAATGCATTAAATACTAGTGATGCATTTGTTGCAATATTTTTTTACATAAAGACTGTACTAATAAGTATTGTGTCATGAAGTATGATTAAAACTTGACGAAATTTTTAATCAAAAAAAGATCTGCATCACAAAAAAAGTTTAATTTTTATTTCAAACCTCAATATTTTAGTAAATATTAATAATTCTAATTATTTTGAAGTCCATTTATGTCCCACCATCATTTTGACAAAACTTTAAAGACATTTTACTTTTTAAAGTGCTCCAAAAATCGAACTATTCGCTGAAACATAGTCAGCGGTGGACTTGTGAAACTTTAAACGTGATTTCCCAACAATCATGAATTTTGAGTTGATTCACTTTATTTTTAAAGGTGCGATATATTCTCATAGTGAAGAAAATGTTTGTAGTCAGACTTCTGAAACCTTAAAACGCGGGAAAACATAGAATGTTATTATTACCTATTATTATCATTATCATCTATCTATTGTTGAAATAAAACGAAGAGAACCTATTAAACTTATTTTTATTATTCGTTATACATTGTAACTTTTACTAGCAGGCCAAAGACTAAGGGACTGACCGCTTTTCTTTTTCTTTTATTTTTCTGCTCAGCCTCCCGACCTACGCCCTCATCCAATCACACGCTAGTCAGTGTTGCCAAGCAGAAAAACAAATCAAACAACTCAATTTCAAAAAATAAGAATTAATGAATGAATTCACAACACCATAATTATAAATAAATAAAAATGTAATGAAAAGAAAATGCAAGCGCTCACTTGAGAATGGCTGGATCTATTTGACATTATTTTTTGAAAATTGGAATTTATAAAATATAAATTGATAAAGAGGCCAAGCCGAGGCCTGCTACTACGCGAATGAAGCCACGTGCAATCTTTAACTAATTTTAAGGAGTTTTGGCGGGAAAACGAAAAAGATCGCGTCACCGCATTGTAAAGTACTTCTGGTAAAGTTGCCATCGCTTTACTAGGAGTATGACTTGACTGGACTAGACTATGACTTGACTTGATGACTTGGACTGTGACTTGACTTGACACAATATATATTAATTAACTTGAGAAATTATCAATTACTTGACACTGGCTAAATACACAGAAGTGTGGACCTAAACGAAAAACAAAAAAACTAATTTGAATAATTTTCATACACATGAGTTAGGTCAGTATCTCTATGTACGATATAATAATATTTTAGCCACGCCAATTAGTTTTCCGAGCACACAAATGTTATGCATAATAATTAATAGCACCCATGTTACATTAATTAATACAAAAATGTATGCCGCGTATAATTAGCTCTCTCAAAAACTACTGGATTTTCGCAAGAGGTTGTTTTATTCATCACGATTTTATTTAAAAAAAAAAACTTTTCACCTTCAAGTTCATCATGTCTGTATGTCTATCCGCCTGTACATCTGAATCCTGTAGAACTTTATAACTTCTCTAAAATTATAAAGCATTAAAATTCGCTTTGGCCTTCTTATTTAATGATTGATATCATTTTGAACTATATAAATACAAAGACACGAAAATAACAATAGACTATCTTTTTTTTTTGTTTTGTTATGGCTCCACACTTTTGTGTATTTTGTCAGTGTCAAGTAATTGATAATTTTTCGAGTTAAGTAATATATATGTATGTCAAGTCAAGTCAAGTCACAGTCCAAGTCATCAAGTCAGGTCATAGTCTAGTCTAGTCAAGTCATACTCCTAGTAAAGTGGTGGCGACTTTACCAGAAGCTTCTATGGAGTTTTGGAAACAACACGAAAAGATACGTTTCACCATCACTATACCACTTTCCCACACTCATGCCTGTGATCCAGCACTTAACGAATAAAATGCCACCAATTTTATGCACTAACACTGAAAATAACACAAGTTTTGGAAAATAATACAATGCGGTCACACTATCTTTTTCGTTTTCCCCCAAAACTCCCCTAGACTATCTTTGGTAACATTTTATCCAGCCCATTACAGATAATATATCAAAATTAAAGAGAAGAATAATTTAATTGACTCAAGCGTAACTTCACGGATCTTAAATAAGTACAGACTGATATGGAAATACGGAATGATACAATATGATACGGAATGATACGTAATAATACGGAATGATATGGACTACCTAGATATTTCTGTATCGTTTTTTAGAAGAATTATAGGTTATGAATAATGTTAAAAGCGAAGTCATTAAATCGTGTACCAATATACATATAGTACGTTAACCATATCTCTTTAATTTTATCACATGCGAAGATGGATATGTCGTTCACTTTTCGAAACGTTCCGTTTCTAATGCATCTGAGAATTTATAGCTCCACTTCCAAGAAACCTTGATTTAACGCTTTAAAATTGATTTTCTGCTTCTATACCTGTTTAAAGTTAAATCGAGTTTCAAACTCATACCCCTTTGTTTGAACGTATATCTACAACATGCGTCTTTATAGAACCGATGTAAAAAATTCATTTTCTTTTGCTTTCTTACTCATACCCGTAGATTTATATATTGGCAAGAGTCAGAAAACGATATTGAGATGTCATTTTAAATTGGTCCTTTATTGCCGCGGGTTTTACGAGAGAGACAAGCTTGACAAGTATCTCCTTAAACAAATAGAAACGGATCCAATTATACCAAAACGCTTATGGGTTAGAGTGAAGGAGTAAACTTTCATTAATTGTCTTTGAGTGTAGAATTGTTGTGATTGTGATGAAACGTTTGAGAAAAGCGTTGCCCAACCACTAAATACCTAACCGTTTGAATTAAGGCACGTTCTGTAGCGTTTATTTAACGCGGTGTAATTTAATGGAAGGTGATTTTACCTAAAGAGAATAGTGGTTAAGTTAGGATCAAAGAGGAAAAGTCACGATGTTATGCAGTGGTAAAACTGCATCAAAGAGGATTTATCGTGAACCGTAATGTTACTTAAATTATCTGAATAAATGAAGTATTCAGTTAATTTAACTACGAATACAAGTTTAAAAAATTTACATTCAATATTTATCTAGGTTCATAACTTGATGAAATATGATGCAAATGTCTGCAGGCATCATACTTATCTCGTATATAAAAATCAATCTCCGTTTCCCTTGATCATCGCATCACGCGTGAACGGATGGAACATTTTCACTAATTCTTTTTTTGTTATGTATATTATTGTCAGGAGAAGGTTCTTACGAAAGAAAAAATTAAGAAACATATAAATTTACATTGCACGGGTGAAGCCGCGGGGCGCAGCTAGTATCTTATATTTAGACCTTACACTTTACTTACCCACAAACTATTTTATCACTCAACGTTGGACGGGTAAAAGTGATCGTAGATGATAAGCGGTATCTGACTCATATTGTGTCTTAGAATTCAATCCTTAAAGTCTGTAGATACTTACCCCCACTTAAATTCAAACTTAAATGGTAAAAAGCTGTAAAAATAATTATCTTACATTGCCTTGCTGGTTGTCTGGCTACTGATCACGTAGTTGTCTTGCAAGGTCGTAACAATCATCGCTATAGAAGGTATCTACTTTATTTATCAATTAGATACCTAGTTAAATATCCCAGATACATATCACATCATCACTCACATTTTCTTTTAGTCCTTTCATCGACTACTTTTTATTCCCACTTACAATAATTACATAAGTGTCGATTCTGTGTCGCATACTCTAAAGCTAAACGAAATTAACATATTTCCGTCTTTGTCATTTCCCCTTTATCAGAAGAGTACCGCCATACTTTAAGTTTACTTTAGTTTTAGAGAATGCAACACAGAATCGACACCATACTTACTTTTATTACCACACATTTGTTACATTTAAATGTCTTATGAGATCTTATTGCATTTTAACTACTTACGCATAACTATTTGTTGTCCCGAGGATGAATCTTAGTTGCTGTAACACAGGGCATCCTATTACGGCCAATACGCCAATTACGCCACACCTAAGTATGGTTGCTAAATATATATAAAGTGATATTAAACTGTGAAATTATAAATTAAAAATGAATAGCTTAAATATTTATATATAAATTATTATTGCATTTTATTTTGAAACATACAACATTAATAAAAATAAAACAATAAAAAGGGAACTTAATCAAACAAACCACTACCAGTAGGTAACGTGCCCATTATGCTGGCTGCATTGCCACGTTGAATGGCACTTGTAAATAAATACATTATCAGAAAACCATTATAGAATTTATGAAATAATTATGATTTTCGGGACTTAAAAAACATAAAGTACATAACATACATTATGACTTAACAACATATAAGTACACTACAGTGTACCTACTTTATTCCTAACTTACACCTAAGATCGTAGTGTGTGAAAGCAAAGTTCATGTTTAGAGGACAACATGAATTGTGTGCTCGCGTAATGGCGCCCGCAGGCCAAATAGCCACTTTAAACGGAGCCACAGCGTAAAGGCGCTTTTAATAAGCTCAAATCACTCACCGAGTGCATTTTACTGCAAAAATAAACATTGTTCACAGTGAACTTACTAGATATACATTTTTGATTAATTACAAGAAGTATGCATAAGATAAAAATAGATGACAGAAATTAAAAATCTTTGTGATTGACAGTTGCCACGAGTCGGTCCCAACTCATCGTGCTAGTCATAAAACCAGCTCTGGTCTTTCGTCACTAGAGTCACTTGAGCTTATAATTTCTATATTTGACTTCAAGTCAGCCCAGTTGCCCGAGTAGAATAATAAACAACAAAGGCAATTCTTAAAATATATGTAAAATAAAAGGTTGAGATCCCCATTGATGAGACTAAATGATTTACGTAGTGCATGCAGTATCACGTTTAGAGTTCCAAAAAGTCACTACAAAGGCTGTTATGGACAGCCTTAACGCTTAAGATCAGGCAAACGCTCAGCTTATTACGTCATTCGTTCACATACAAATATATTTCATATCTCTCTACCCTTTAATAAGTAAACCAAAAAGGCAAATACCTAATTGTATAATTGTATGGATAAATAACATCACAGCATATGAAAGTAACATAAAACAGACAAACGACTTAAAGGGGACAGTCAAGTGTGTAAATGAGCATAGGTACATTAACTTTAATACTCAAAATATTTTTATGTAGTCTGTAATAATATTGACCTTATAGTCGGAAATTATGCATTTTCTAAAATGCGTGCGATTATGCTATTATTTGAATATACAAATAAACAAATATACAATATAAGTTTTATTTAAAAAAGTGAAGCTTGACTTCTACAGTATTGATCCTTAGTTTTAGTTCTACAAAATATTTGAGAGCAGCCCTAAGTTGGTGGCAGAAGGCAGCGTCCCGGCTGAGGCGGAAATGTTGTGACGTCAGAGTCACTCGCTCCAACCGGCGACGGTTCTGTGGACCCGATGCACGCATCCGGGGAAATCTGGGACATAAGTGACAGGGTACTACAATTTAGAATACTTACAAATTAAAAAATCTAAAGTACACATTACTTTAAAAGATCTTGATAATTTATAATAAAAGACAAGCAAAATGCGATAGTATTCCACAGTTTTTATTAAAAACAATATGCCTCAGATAAATATTCTATTAACATACTAATTACATTTAATTTGTTAATATTGTGCATACTTAGCTACCAATAAAGCATTTACGTACCCACGTATGTTTCAGGGTGAAATAAAAATTGGCAAAGTGCTCAAAAGTAGAAAATTAAACAAAAAATAAATACTTGATATCATTAAAACGTACAATTCTCTCTGCATTATTTTTAAGAGTCCTATTTTATTGAGATTTATCAATATTTTAATATTTAGAATTACAGACAGCGTGCTTATTAGTGCTCGCGGAAAAGACGTAGGAAATTAATTTGCAATGTACCTGTTATATCTGCATAGTCATGTTTTAAAATTACACGCAACATACATTTTATTGCTTTCTCACCTTACAGTTTGAGTTCTATTTCTACTTCCACAAAAAACTCTTTCATATTTTTCTAAGCAATGATTCACAAAGTTGCTTTGTAGATACACTCTATTTAATTAAGCAGCGTACCTTTACAACGACTAAGCAAAAAAGAAAAAGGAAATTTAAGCATTTATAGAGATATAAATCCGTGCTTAATTGCTGGACAGGAAACAGACATATTTTCTGCGCAATTTTTAAACACTCAGCTGTCGGATCCTGCTGGCACCGCGTAGAGCTGCGTCATTATTTTGTCGTGTCTGTAATGTGTCGCTTACACACGGCGTATTTTTAACACGCAGATGACACGCGCTTTTACGGAATTCAGACGCAGTCAGTGACCATTTTGCGTTCGAGAAACGTGCGTCGGCAGCGCGTAAAAACATACATACCATGTGCGTGAGACCTTTGTCTCTCATGTGCCTCTCCTGAGCTAGAGCAGACTTGCTGGCGCAACTGCAAACATGTAGGTATTGCGCTTATAGCAGTTTTTGTAACTCTTTCCATTGGGGACACTATTTTTGTATGGATTACATTTTCTTAAAAGTTACGAGACGATATCGAGGTTCATCTGCTGTTCATAGACACTACTTTAAAGTTGTATTAAGTTTAGCATAAAAGTGATTTGCAAAATCGAATTTACCACTCCATCCGAAATCTTATCGGTTTTTCCTAAACCAGACGTTCCGTATAAACCATTGATTACGTTTTGTTAAACGTTCGCTTCCCATACGTTTGCTGCAGCAGCGGGGCAATTAATCCCTAGCTTTCCATTAATCAGGACCACCCCCGACTCCTGCGAGAGGAATGTGTCTAATTAGACCTTGCGCTGCAATAAATCAGCTGAAACACGCAAAAATATGGCTTATCGTTGTCGCTGGTCAGAGAACGTACACCACATCTAAAACCTAAGTAAGCATATATAGATGACATAAGAAGAGCTTTCAATGGATTTCCTGCATTAATAAATATCTAGAACAGTAATTACTGCAGTATTAGTTAAATGCCGAACTTTTAATGTCACGCCAGTATGTGTCGCACCGCAGTACTGATGCACAATAGTAAATTGTACTTTGATGTTTACGCCAGCATGAAATACTCAGGAGTTAAAATGGTTTTTAATAAAAACGCTATTTTACGCTGTTCTTGAAATGCCTAACTGCACTCTATTATTTGTACGACATCTCTAAGTAAAGACAGTGATGATTTATGGCACTGACACGTGGTCATTTACTGTTGACCTCTTTACTATACTCAAAAATGCGCTATAAGCTATGACAGAGCTACGTAGTGTTTCTCTGCTAGATAAAATCCGAAATAAGGAAATGGTGAAGAACTAAAAGTGAAGCTCCTAGAATTAGCAACTTGAAATGGCTATGGGCAGGCACGCACAGTACTGCCAACCAATGGAGAAGAAAGGTTCTGTTCTGTCGGATGAAGTACCGTAGGTCACCTTAGAACTAGATGGATCAACGACCTGATCAAAACCGCGGGGAGTCGATGTATGCAGGAGCCAAGCAGCTACTCAAAGTGGCGCTCTAAAACAACAAAAGTTTTAAGGCAAGCTGATTAATATATATTTACAATCCTTTAATATATTATGATATCCATTACAATTAAAATACATCCTTACGTATGCATACATTTATAAATAAATACAATAAACTAACAGGAAACCGCCGATTCTCCATATAAATTTACCCCGAGAAAAGATAAATCAATGCTCTTCAAGCAGAAAAATATTGCTTACATCTATATCATATTAAACTTTCTATATAGCTTTATGTCTTGAATTATAAGATATCGTTTCCAAATCGTCTTTATATTTATCCTATACAAATGTTTTTAAGACATTTTCTCATATACATTTTTAATAGTACTTACAGGATCTTAGAACATAGATGTGTCCAGCAGTGGAAGTCTTCAGGCTGTTGATGGTGTTAGATATTTAGTACCAAATTATCTTTAGCTAGATTTACAGCGTAAATCTTTGAACCACACTGCACTAAAGATTGTAAAAAAGTTGATCAAAATCCTAAACCTTCAGACCGGTGAGTTCAAAGCAGCGCTAATGAACTTTATGTTGCTGGCAGATGAGGTAAACAGAGCAAGTGAATTGTTACACACCGTCAGATTTACCCCTTTCAGTTCCTTGAGGATTGATTAGAAGACTCGGTTTTGCAATTAATTAGACGTATATCCGAAAAGTTCCATTCCGTTTTACTTTTTGCTTGTCGACGCTGATTGAATCCAACGCTGTGTAATGAAATGAAATAACCTAAAAGCGGTTGCGTCATCTATTTGGTAGGTTGCGGCAACTAACGACGCTGCCGCTTTGGCTATAATATTGCTAAACGTTTTGATAAAATTAATAGATGGTAATTTGGTAATGACCATGAAGTCAATAAGTGGTGTACTAGTTCGTAGCAACACGAGTCTTGGATGCGTGGCAAAGGAAAATATAAAGCACATATATGGTCGGCGCGCTGCTATGATTGGTCGACATAGATTGTTGTAAATGATAAACACGAATCACTGAGTTTTTGGCGGGAATGCGAAAAAGATTGCGTCACCGCATTGTATTATTTTTCCAAAACTTGTGTTATTTTCAGTGTTTGTACATAAAATTGGTGGCATTATATTCGTTAAGTGCTGGATTACAGGCGTGAGTGTGGGAAAATGGTATAATGATAGTGAAACGTTTCTTTTCGTGTTGTTCCCAAAACTCCATAGAAGCTTCAAGTAAAGTTGCCACCACTTTATTAGAAGTATGACTTTGACTGGACTGACTTGACTTGATGACTTCGACTGTGACTTGACACACATTTGCGTGAAATATCATTAACTTGATAAATTATTAATTACTTGACACTGGCTAAATACACAAAAGTGTGGAGCCAAAACATAAAAAAAAACACGAATCACTGATGGTGATTCAGGGTATTAAACCAAAATTATACTGTTTTTATCGACAGATAGCTGTTTTATTTAGCAGGTAAAATTGGATTAATTAACCACTGTTTCGTCAAAGCAGGTGAAAGTTAATGACTAAACTAAAACGGGTTCGTTGCAATAATTCACCTAATTCAAATGATTGCAACAAGCGTTTTTTATAACATTTAATGCATTAAATATGTGATTAAATATGTGAGTGCACATAATTATTGAGTGGATTTGGTCAGTTGCACAATTTTTTTTATTATTATTATTGATTAATTATTATTATTGATTATTTATTATTATCACTGGGCAAACGAGACTATGATAATCTTGTTACTAGAATGTGCTGGTGTCTCAAGATGATGTGCACAGTGCAGTGTCATGCGAAACTCTATACCTACTTTAGATTTCCGAGTGACACTGTTCACTGATATGGACAGCAGTGTTACTTAATATCAGAAAAAAATTTTATCTCGTCACGTCATTCCTTAAAATAAAAAAATAAAATAAAAATAAAAATACCCTTTGTGATTTGGCTGAAATTGAAATTCTGGGAACACAAAACCGGTAGACTGAGACTTTCGATAAATCTGAATTAAAACTCTTAAGCAGCACATTCTGTGTATGTTTTATCAGGTCATCGTAAATAGCAGTTTATCTATCAAGACAGTGTTAGATCGTACTAGGTATTTATGAATAATTCACGTAGCGACGGTACCATTTGCAAAAATATCACGCTCCATCACTTTACTTTCGCCAGGTGTGAGCCACACAGGGCGTGAGTAGTATTTTATACCTATCTGATATTTACCTAATGAATAGGTAGAAACATAATATTGAGCTGCAGAGTTGAAAAAAAGAAAGATGACTAATATCAACCTCGTCTTAACTTGCACAATTGTTCGTTAACAGTAAACGAAAAAAAAAGGAAAAGGTATCTAATTAACAACAGTATTAAAGCAAGCTGATTAATATATATTTACAATCCTTTAATATATCATGATATCCATTACAATTAAAATACATCCTTACGTATGCATACATTTATAAATAAATAAAATAAACTAACAGGAAACCTCCGATTCTCCATATAAGTTTGCCCCAAGAAAAGATAAATCAATGCTCTTCAAGCAGAAAAATATTACTTACATTTATATCATATTAAACTTTCTATATAACTTTATGTCTTGAATTATAAGATCCTAGTAATGCCCCGCGTTTTTACCCGCAGATAAAAAGTAGTAATTATTTACTCATTCATCGGGAAAATTTCAATATTCTGGGATAAAATGTAGCCTATATGTTAATCTAGTGTATAAGCTATCTTGGTACCAAATTTCATCCAAATCCATTCAGCCGTTTGAGCGCGAAGGAGTAACAAACATACACACATACACACACACACACAAACTTTCGCCTTTATAATATTAGTGTGAAGTGTGATGTGATAGTTCAAAATCCTCTTTATATTTATCCTATACAAATGATTTTAAGACATTTTCTCATATACATTTTTAATAGAACCTACTTACAGAATCTTTACCGAGATTTGAATATGTAATTAAAGTATAGTGAACAACCGCGAAAGCTTAAACCGGAATATTCTCATATTCTCCTTTGGAGCTGCAAATCCAGATCTCGTGGCAATCGTTTATTCCTATTAGAATAATTATGAAGTTTTGTATAGGAGTATGTAGACTCGCCCACGGATGGGGCAAACAAAATTCTAAGTATTATGTTTGTAAATTTACGACCACCTTTTGTTATTTGCATATAAATAAATACTTAATTAACAAATTTTTATTTATTTATGAAAGAACAAAATATTAAAAATTAATAAAAGTCGTAATACCTAGTTGTATATTTTATTTACTACTAAATTACAGTATTTAACCCATCAAATTTTTATTATAATTAAAATTAATCATTATTTACAATTGTACACTTATAACTTATACTTGTTAAACCATTGATGAGCCTATTATTTATAACCTACATAATTAATAATTAACAGTAATATGTAATATATTGACTTTATAGGTAAAAACAGCATTAACACGATAAAAATAGTTTGAAAATTAAAACCATTACAATTTGTGTTTTTTTCAAAAACACAAACAAAGGTAACAATATTTCTTAAATATTTCACATGAAAATGAAGATCAAACCATGTTTACATTTCAACCCACGTGATTTCACGTGTAAATGGCAACCATAATGTAACGTAGGGACAGGACTTTGTTAGGCGGATCGATTTTGCCCTGAGGTTAGCCAGCTTTCAAGTCTAACCAAAACCCAGAGTACATGTTACATGCCCTTCACTAATTTAACCATTACTAAATATATAAAATATAATGAAACTTAGCACAAAATTTTGCACATAACTATCAAAAAGACTCATGATTTAAAAAGACTCATGAGTAAAATATCTTCCCCTTAATAGAGACATTGAGAAAAGTATTAATTTTAACACATTCTTAGGATTAAATTAGCAGTTTAAGTCAAATTTAAATTACTTATTAGCCGCAGTAATGGCTATATTTTAATTTTGAAGTACTATTTACGGTAATTTTTGGGGACTACTGATAGAAGTCAAAACTAATCTTGTGACATATATAACTCATGGGAAGCGTGCGGTAATGATGACGGCAGTTTCACGCTTTTTGTTCACCCAAAAAAGTACATATAAGTATATACACAGTATACATATCGATAACTCATGGAAAGCATTCGGTGACGATGATGAGAGTTCCATGATTTTTGTTCCACCAAAAAGTGCTTAACGCGCCTAAAGAATTTTACACTTCAAAAATAACAAATAAACACACAACTGGATGCAGAACTAGATTCTACATATTTTAGATACGTCTATCGTATACATTTTTTTTTCTAATGCGTGACAGTCTTTCATGAAAATAATTACATAATATCACATTGCATCTTTTTCGTTTTCCCAGAGCACATTACATTATTACATTATATTAATATGGCCTACATCTTACTTTGATTCTAGCATAAACTAACATAATAATTATTATATTTAATTGCATATCATTCTCATTTAGGCAGGATCGTCGGCGTGGTTTGTGCGAGCTCTCGTACTTTTGACCTGTTGATTTTTCCTGAAGGCGTGACAGGGTATGAGTCCACGAAAAATAATCCTCCGCTCAGTTGCTTGTACTTTGATAATGAATCTGTTAAATTAAAAAGAAATTGATTATTAAAATCCAGAGCAGCTGTAAAATAAGCAGGTAGATTGTACAAACATAAAACAGATCATTTATGTTGCTCTGGTGACTGCATACTAGAAGTATACTTAGATGTAAATACTTAGGGACTAACATTGGTGAGTTAATATATATAGGATACTTTTTATCCCGGAAAATGTTAGGTATGACTTGTGTTCAAGCACGGCGATGCGCTTGCTCAGCCATTGTTACCGATATAAAATTGTATTTTTGTAATATTTTTTTAGTTTTTCACTAATTAGTTTATAAAAATTTATAACGGATTTATTGCGTATATTTTATATAAGTCCTGGCGTTTTATATAAGTGTGTATCTTTTGCAGCGTTTGGTGCTCACAATGAGTTTCTCTTCCTGCGACCACAATCGCTAACTTCTAACATCTTTGTAGTAAGTATTTTGTGTCACAGATAAAATAAACCAGTTATAGATTTCAATACTAAACTTTAGCGTTTATTATTATTATAATTTTGGCCGATCTCTATCGATATCGATTGATCTTTGTATCTTTGATCTAAACGTTAATTTGTTTTATATCTTATCATTTTAGTATTATCAATTCAAAAATAATTATAATTAGACAAGATTTTAAGATTGCAGATATAGTAATCGGGGTACCTAAAATATAATCTTCATATATTTTATCACCTGTGTTCCGATTTGAAGGGCATTGTAGCTAGTGAAAACACTGGGCAATTGAGACTATGATCTGATCTCACAGTCAAGTAATCTTATTACCAGACTGTGCTGATGTGTCAGAATGATGTGCGCAGTGCAGTGTCGCGCGAAACTTTATATTTTAGAGTTCCGAGTGACACTGTTCTGTTATGGGCGGCCGTGTCACTTAACATCAGGTGAACGACAAGCTCGTTCCATCTTTCAAAACATAACAAAATACTTAGATTATGGCTGTAGTTATGATTGTGTTCAAACCAATTGTGAAATTTTAAAGGTTTTTACAGCCACCGTGGTCATACGTCATGTTGGACAAGGCGCAGGCATTATAAGATTTGCAAGCACATGCCAGCAAGGAATAAGAAACAGAAATCTGCTAACCGGTGGCCAAGCTTACGAAAGAGCGAATAATAGCGCTTCCGTTAACTCATCGATCAGAGAATTTAGCCACTTCTATGGTGAGATGTATATGAAATGTTTATACGTTACTTACTTTTAAGTAGAGCAAAGATCTCTTCAGGATCCACTTTGTCGCCATTTCTTCTCAGGACTGCTGCAATTGGTCGTTCCATGCATTCGGGGTCTGGGATGCCTACCACACAGGCTTCTTGGACTCCTGGATGACGTTTGATCACCTCTTCCATTTGTAGTGGCGGAATCTATATTATACCCAACGACAAAGATATAATAATAAGCAGTATCGGCATTTATCAACTAATTAATTTTTAATGTAAAGAAGAAATATGAATCTCGCTAGGACATGCTTTACTTAAGCTACCGTGACAGATGATGCTATGTCCGAATTTATCTTTCACATTTTTCAACCCACTTACCTACTTATTAATAATAATAATATGTGTGGACATCTCACACAACGCTATCTAGCCCCAAACTAAGCAAAGTTTGTATTATGGGAACCAGATAACTGATACGATACTTAGATACTTTTTGTTTGTAAATACATACATATAATACAACACCCAGACACAGAACAAACACCCTATGTTCATCACACAAATGTTTGTCCTGGGTGGGAATCGAACCCACAACCCACAGTTCAGAAGGCATGGTTATTACCAACTGAGTTATCGGGCCAGTCAAAAAAGTATTGGTAGTTTAAAAACTAATCAGAAAATATTACATATTACTTGAATTGAATTGAATCTTAGTAGGTAAGTGGCTTTTGCAGCAATTTATCCAATTTTACACAGTTATTTAAACACCATAGAAAATAATGTTAACTTCAATTCTTGGTTAATAGCCTTTGTGGAGAGGTTACCATAATTATGCCAATGTCACGTTGAATGATAGCACATTAAACGAAGATTATTCAGTGAGAAATTTTGGTACATGTGAGGCAAATTATGTCTATCGTAAAGCCAAAGTATGACTGGCGTTTGCAAATCTGTATTGTCAGTTTAGAAACTGTAAATACCCCCAGGCAAGCCCGTAGTTTTTGCCTCTGTGTTGCCAGTTGCGTTGTTTGTGATAAACTGTTGGTTTAACTTGCCTATTTCTATTTCAACGTTATTGTATTATACGTTGAAAATATGTATAAGCTGCTTATGGAGGGATGGAGTGGGGCCAGTTATCAGTAGAATGCATATTAGCTACCTTATCAAACCCTATCAACAACAATAACTATAAAGTTAATATCTATTAATGATTATGTTTTTATCTCATTGTTATTTTGTTTGATAAATCACAGCTGCAATTAAATTAAAAAATGTGGTTATCATAAACTGATTACAAAAATTCGACAATGCGAAATATCATTCAACGATTATAAAATAACTTATGTACCTATAGTACCTAGTACCTATAGTAAATAATCAAGTACCTACATAACAATTTATAGAAATATATATATACTCTATCAATTCTTGCGTTTTTGCTTAAGTGTAATAATATCATGTAATTTGGTTCCAATCCACCTGTAATCCACCATGCTGGGCAAGTGCGGGTTGGAGGAGGACACACGTGTCTGAATTTAGTAATTATTGAACATGCCGGTTTTCTTGCGATGTTCTTTTATTTCTACACAGTTGTAAGTTTCATATACAAATTGAATCATTAGTTTCAAACTAGGGTTACGAGCTAAGAGTATATATACCGCTTGAGCCACGCTCACTCTCACTTAATTCTGGTATAGAAAGCTATAATTTTCTTTACCACAATACATAAATATATGTACTTAGATACAGGAATATTCAATATCTTTTATTATAATCATTAAATCTAGCTTAATAAAGCTTCTTAGCGTATAATATTGAGGTAACAAATGGGTATGAAAGAAACGCTAAGCCACCAAACTCTGACATAATGACATAACGTGGACAAAATAGTTGATGGATCTTATTTTTAAAGCGCTGTATGAATCGATATCATAGATTTGTGGCATTAAAATATTTATTTGGGACAAAATTTTGCATCAAATGATAAACTGTGTGATATGTTCTGTCATAAGTTTCAAATATAATATCTATCAAATATAATAGTGAAAATAGTGAGTGCTCCTGTTGCAATTTGTAACATTTTTTTTCCTATTATATGATCGCCTTGACTTTGAAAAGAGTTTCCTTTATTTTGAAATATTATCTTTCCTGTTAACTTGAAACAGAACCAAGCAGCATGAATCAGAGCGTGAGTAAAATAAGTCTAGCTAACTTCACGCCGACTGATTTCGCGACTTAGATGCTTTTTGCGGGAAACCTTTTCGAGCGGATTTTGTCTGGGTTTTTGTTGGACTGTGATTTACGCACTGTTTGTTTTTTAATTAATTTGTGTGCTCCGCCTAAAATTGCTATCGCTACCATATAACAAATGGTTTTTTTTTTGTTGCTATTGTTTAAGCTTGTATAGGTAAAGCAACCTATAATCGCAACATGTACAGAAGACAGAAGAAAACACAATTATGTAGAACAGTGAAACAAAAATATTGTTTAGATTGTTGAAAACTATTCGCAAATTGACGGAACTAATTTAATAAAAGTTCGTCTAGGTAGGCACCACCGCATTGCCAGTTATTCTGCCGCCAAGCAGTAGTGTGCAAGCACTGCTGTGTTCCGGTTTGAAGGGCTAGCTACAGTAGCTAGTGAAATTACTGGGCAAATGAGACTTTATGACCTGATCACATAGTCTAGTAATCTTATTACTAGATTGTGCTGATGTCTCAGGATGACGTGCGCACTGCAGTGTCACGCGAAACTCTATACATTAGAGTTCCGAGTGATACTGCAAGTGATATGGCAGCCGTGTCGCTTAACATCAGGCGAACGGTTAGCTCGTCACGTTATCCCTTAACATAAAAAAAAAAAAAAATTATGTTGCTTTTAAGAGTGAAAATAATACACATACATATTATTTTTATTCAAACCCTATACTAAATGATGTTGGTTTGTGAGACACCTACACCATATTTAAACAATATTTTTTACTCCATAGGTATCTATCACGACACGTCATTAACAATCCTGACTATGTTATATTTCCTACTTATAAAAATAACACATTCATATATTTTCTCATTCTCCGTACAAGTAAATAATATCTAACCACACTTTAGTTAATTGTAAGAACCCAATTAACTGAAACTTGAATACTCCTAGCTAATAAGAAAAAGATTGCAATTGGACTATCTAGCTGTTAATTAATAATATCCTTTCCAAGAAAGGGTTTAAACCGACTTCGATCGCCTTAATTACATACTTAAAAATACCTGGAAGATGTTATTCATCTCTATCCGGTTATTTTGATTTAAAAACCAAAGTATACTAAACTGATTTTTATGAAATTTCTATGGGAACATCTGAAAGTACGTCCTTTAACATAAAATAAATAATTTTACGAATCGGTTTATAAATAAATATAATAAAAGAAATATTTGTGGACATTTCACACAACGCCCCAAACTACGCAAAGCTTGTACTATGGAAACCAGGTAGCTGATAGAAAATAAAATTATGAATACAAACATAGAATACAATATAACACCCAGACACAGAACAAACACCTATGTTCATCACACAAATGTTTGTCTTGGTGGGAATCGAACCCACAATCTACAGTTCAGAAGGCAGAGCCACTACCAACTGAGCTATAAGGCCAGCCAATAAACTATGGAGTTCTACACAAAAAGTTATTTTTTTAAGCGCGTGTGCTTTAGACCACTCGACTGAAGTATAACTTCTATAGTTTAGCTCCATCTATCGGCCGGTATAGCTTTATTTTTGCTTTGTTTAATGTTAATGTCACCATATTAATAAATGTTTATTGTCATTTTACCGGATATACTAACATTATAATACTTTCTTTTACTTTGTTGAGCCAACTTCAACTTCCGTTCGCCTCGCATTCACCAGCCTACTCCCCAAGTCAAGCGTGCGTAAAGAAGTTCTACTAGTTAATACTTGATTATTACCAAAAATCCGAAGTGCTTAATCAACAATCGTTTTCTCTCCACGAAGTAGTAGCATCCTTGGTCGTCCTTGTAAAACAGGTCCCCGGTCTTGATCCAACCGTCGTCAGTTAATACCGTCGCAGTTTCTTCTGGATTATTCAAATATCCCTGAAAAGAAATTCCTGTATTAGAATAGAGAGGAGAATATTTAACAAAATATAGCATTAGGGATTCTTCCAATAAATCTCGGGTAAGTGGGCGAAGTTTAGATAAATGATACAAAGTACGAGAGTATTATGTATGAGCATCTAGGGAATGTTTGCCCCGATATATTTTGACGGAATATCTCTATAATAGCGAAAGTTTAGTATATTAGTTATTAAGACACAGTCATGTATATTGTTGTCTTACCTTAAAGAAGTTTTCTCCTTTGATCCAAAGTTCACCAGTTAAGCATGGTTTTTCAATTTCATTTCCATCATCGTCGATAAGCTAAAACCAGTTTAATTTAATTATTAACTTTATTTAATTTAGGATACACTTCTACACTTTTTTTCTCTAATTACTGTTGTATAGCCTAAGGTACCTTACTATATTATTATACTTATAGAAACTTATACGATATATATATTATGTATAATTTTTCTTTTAATGTTATTAACTCGGACATTATTTTATTTGACATTATTGTAATAGCCCTATGGATTCTTTATTACCTATTTAATAACCCTGATTTGTTTGTTCTTAATGTATGAAATAATAGGTCTTTACCTATGAAATTGCCGTTTTGCAGTACAGACTTTTTCAAACAAAAAAAAGTTTTGATTGGCTATGAATTCTAAATTCAAATTAATTTTGTTTTAAAAATATGACATTCTATTTACAATATAAGTCTTTTGTTTATTGATTAGCGTTGTATTTTCATTACATTTCAACATTTTTCCTCATAATGGATACTTTGAAATTTCGTGTAATTATGGAATATGAGTTCCGTCGTGGCACCAACGCGGCACAAACGACACGTAACATCAACGACGTTTACGGAGAGAACTGTACAAACGAACGTACAACCCGTTATTGGTTTGCTCGGTTCCGTTCTGGGAATTTTGACTTGAAAAATGAACCTCGTGGTCGTCCGGAAACTTTGGTCAACAATGATGAATTAAAGGCGATTGTGGAAGCTGATGAATCTCAATCTACAGCTGAGCTGGCAGCAGCTTTTGATGTTAGCATCAAAACAATATTGGTCCATTTGCGACAGATTGGCAAGATAAAAAAGCTTGATAGATGGGTGCCCCACGAACTTAACGATCGCCAGCGCAACGTACGCGTCGAGACTTGCCTTGCGCTGCTTAACAGGCACAGAAATGAAGGAATTTTGAACCGAATTGTTACGTGCGACGAAAAATGGATTCTTTTTGACAATCGAAAGCGCTCAGCAAGTTGGTTAGATCCTGGTTCGGTACCAAAGCAATGTGCAAAACGAAAAATGACCCCTAGAAAGGTGATGGTCACAGTTTGGTGGTCTAGTGCTGGTGTGATTCATCATAGCTTTTTACAAAACGGCTAGAGCATTACTGCAGATGTGTACATTGAAGAACTGACCACAATGATGGCGAAACTCGCACGTCTGCAACCAGCTTTGGTCAATCGGTCGTCTCCACTGCTACTTCACGACAACGCGCGACCCCATACTGCACAACAGACCGTCTCTAAGCTGCATGAGTTGGGTTTGGAAGCTCTCCCTCATCCGCCATACTCACCAGATCTTGCGCCTACCGACTATTACTTTTTCCAAAATTTGGACAACTTTTTAGCGGGGAAAAAATTCAATTCCCGAGAGGCAGTACAAAACGCCTTTGAAGAGTTTGTTGTCTCCCGTCCTGCTGATTTTTTCAAGAAGGGCATCCATAAACTGCCACAGCGTTGGCAAAGATGCATTGATTGCAGGGGTGGATTACTTTGAATAAAAGAAATAAATAAGTTCGAAAAAAAAATACTTTAACTTTTTTCAAACAAAACGGCAATTTCATAGGTAAAGACCTAATATTTCTTGGGCTAATATGAACGGAACCCTCTGGATGTCAATTTTATTTACTGATATTCCAGATTTATTATTTATCTTTAAATCGGTTTATAACAAAACGATATTGCACTAATAAATCACAACTGTTATCGTACTTATCCTACTAATGATTTTTTTATCGTAATAGTAAGTATTTCTAGTATTTTTTTATTAGTGATATCTTCTATTATATAAAAGGCTTTGTCCTGACTGTCTGACAGACAACGCACAGCGCAAACCGCTGGACGTATAGACTGGAAATTTGGAGAGTGGGTACCTTTTATGACGTAACCGCGTGCTAAGAAAGGATTTTTGAAAACTCAACCCCTAAGAGGGTGAAAAGGGTAAAAAACTATATATAAGAAATAAAAGAAATAAATAAGTTCGAAAAAAAAAAATTTAACTTTTTTCAAACAAAACGGCAATTTCATAGGTAAAGACCTAATATTTTGTGCGGTAATTGTAATTGATTTTATCGTTTTATCATAATAAATGAATAAATAAATTTGCATGTGATCAGTGGGCGTTATTATTTTATATATGTACATACATAATGTTACATATTGAAAATCACAACTGACAATGGACATGCATACGTCTACATTATTATGAAATTGTATTTCAGAACAACTCTCACTCTATGTATGCAATACCGTTGAAACCATTTCGTAATAAAGGAGCTTTTATTTCCTTTGATAAATCGAGACAATATTAAAGAATGTCACCGCGATAAAGCTCTTCACTGTCTTTTATTTATGAACTCAACGTCCTAACAATGGGAGACTGAGTTTTGTGATCTTAAATTGACTGAGAGGCCATATTCACTTCAATAATTCGCTGCGAACTATCCGGATAGGAAAAAGATATAGGACTTAGAAATCTCCATTGTTGTAAATGGACGTATTCGTTTTAAAATGCATTCAAGCTGGTAATTCAAATACTTCCATTATCTCAGAGAGTTTTCACTTCAACGCAAAGTTAAGGACGAAAGTATAGATATAAAATGTATTGATTAATTTAGGTCGTATAGCAGCTTTCATAGCAACTAGATATTGGACTTGGAATACAAAATAGTTTATCCATAAAATAAAGTCCTAATCACTCAATGACTTATTCTTATCAGTGTCTGTTCTCCAAACGTATACTTAAAAGGCTATAAGCCTGGAATGACTTCTTCTAAATAGTAGCCTATATATATTACTATGCTATTATACTATATATATTTATATATTACTATTTCTTTATTATATTCGCCATGAAATTTAACAAGTCAAATGCTTTAACTTACCTTGTATTGGTATTTATCCAAAGGATATCCCGTTGAATTGTCAGGCGTATTCTCGTCAAAGTCGAAAACAGGCACCACCAGTTCCGTCATTCCGTAGACCAAGTACAAGTAGGCGGGGCATTTTAGCTGAAAATGTTATCATATAAATTTTAAAGATGGGTAGAAATTTACAATTTTCGATAATTTATTGCTTTATTGATATGGATGTTATTGTTCTATTATTTAATAATCTGCATGTGCGTAATAATTAGATATGCATTTAATTATTAATCGGTAGAAAATTAATCTTAATGTACCCCCAATGATAATCTACTAATTTCATTAAGGTCATTGCAGTCATACGTTTACGATAACGCTGCAATACAATTGTCACTGTGGTAATTATTGTACAAAGGTGCACAACGAATACCACAATGGACTATCTATGTATATAAATAATAGAGCACATCTATAGAAGTGGTTAATTTCACCAAGTTTTGTACTCGTAGCACACGAAACAACCGTGCAGGCCTACCCGCTTTGGCTATGTTATTACAAGTATCCCTAATTAATAGTGG
Organism: Ennomos fuscantarius; assembly: GCA_905220475.3. Classification (NCBI taxonomy): domain Eukaryota; kingdom Metazoa; phylum Arthropoda; class Insecta; order Lepidoptera; family Geometridae; genus Ennomos; species Ennomos fuscantarius. Next base: position 9,593,886 of record HG992028.1, on the reverse strand, counting down.
TAGTTAAGTACTATTGATCAGATATTCCCAAAAAATACAAGAAGCTAATGTGCATAAGTATAAAACATCTACAAAATTTTGTTAGTTTCTTTTATTTTTTTTTCTTAAAATTTACCTTAATATCAAACAATTCCTTTAGTATAACTATATTTCTAATGTGTTCACTAACACATGGAAAGGAAATACCCTACTATAGAAAATTTAAATTTCCACAAGCTTGTAGCAGTACTGTGAGATATCTCTTAGAGAAAAAAGTGTGTACCTTTACGGGGTGCTTAAGTCATTCTTATATTTAGATTTATGGTGGTGGATTTTACATTTATGGTTAGATATAACCCAAGGATTAAGAATTAATAAACTCGCCAACACAAAAATAATGGGTATCAGTAGTATAACTATTTTTCCACTATGTTAATTTAAAATTTAATATCGTACATCAGAAGTAACCTCTTAAAACATCAATTTTTAAAGCATAAAATAGAGCATTAAGTTAACAAAAAATGAAATTGCAGAACAAAAACTCTACCAGTTATGGAACCATTCGACCAAAATAGAGAAAAAAGCTTTTCTATTGAGTAACGAGCGAACCTGGCATATAATACTTACTCTAAATTTGTCCAGTAATGGCTTCTCGATGGAGCTACCGCCAATAGCAATGTATTTGAAAGACGATAAGTCACAACCATTTTCTGCGGCTACAAGGAACTGACCCAATAAATATGGCGTCCAGGCAGTGGCGGCAGGCTGAAAAGTTACCGAGCTGCTGTGATAATGTTAGCAATCAATCACTGTGTAACGCGTTTGACGCACTCTTGGTTTCAAATAAGTATCTAGTGGAATACCGAATTACCTAATCCAACATTGCTTTACTAGGTGATAAGAATTTTCTGCAAATTTCGTCTAGGCAGGTGCTATCAAAAACTGTGTAACTGTGTTCCGGTTTGAAGGGAATTGTAGCTAAATTAATAAAATCAACTAAAGAAATTACTGGGCACATGAGACTTTATGATCTAACAGTCTAGAAATCTTATTACTAGACTGTGTGATGTCTCAGGATGACGTGCGCAGTGCAGAGATGTCACGCGAGACTTTAATTTACAGTTACGAGTGACACTGCAATAAATTATGAGCTCAAAACCAGGCGAACAATTTGCTCGTCATCACAGTACACTAAAAACTTTTTTATTAAATACTTTATTTATTTATTTTTTATTTAAAATAAACTAATTATTTAAAAACACTACATAATATAGGTACACCATACAAAAGTATCTACTTTCTTATCGTTCGTTATTGAAGCAACTGTCGGAGATAAGTTTCATAATAGGAAAAAACTACAATGATACTAATGAACTAATACTAAAAACTACCTACTACTACTACTACAAAAAAAACATTTGGACTATATACTGGCCACTATGACCTATAGACAGTCCAAATGCTCCAGCCCATCCAGCCAGCCCACTACCAGTAGGTAGCGTACCTAACATGCTGGCAGCATTGCCCCGTTAAATTGCAATGCTTATTCGTTGTGCCAATACCCAATTTAAAAAAAGTTAAATTGTCAATTATTTGTGACATAATGACAGCCTCTGTGGTGTAGTGGTAGAGCACGTTGGCTCACAACCCGGAGTTGGTGGGTTCGATTCCCGCGACAGGACAAGTAGGCCTATTTGTGCACAAAAAAATCGCAACTTGTTTTATGTCTGGGTGTTGTGGACCATGTTCCTTGTAGTTCCTGGGTCCCTAGACACGGAATCCTAGTTAGGGTCCAGGATCTATGTATGTGATTGTTGGGCGTTATTATTATCATTATTATTTTAATACCTACTTTGTATTTGTGGATTAATCCAACAAGTGACTGGGGGGTTAAGGAAACGGAGGATTGCACTCTTGTGTAGCATCGCAAGGGTCCTGATACAAAAAATATGTACGAAGACAGCCACTGAATTGTCGCCATAGCAAGTGTTATCTCGAACTTTTGCGGGAACCGATGCCTGCAGCAAAAGTAAGCAAGTATTTATTCTCAGAAAAACCTATCAATTTGGTACATTCATTTTTAAACGATTTAATACGAGAAGTTTTTTAACTTCGAGTATATTTTTTACCACCATCTCGGATACAATTTATGCACAGTATTATGCTCTATGTATAACACAGTTTTATACAGTAATTGTAATGTAGGTAATTAAATTTTTCAAATGATTTTCATTCGAGTAAGTAACAGGCAACATATTCTTGTTCATACATGTATCACCTACACTTATAGATGATTCAAGCGTAATGTACCTCGTAGTGCTAATAGTCCTGAATAGCAGTTGTATTTCTACTTTAATATCAAGTTAACAACAACAGAGATACTACTTATGTTATTAATTGATGTCTGACCCGATAGCTCTGTTGGTAGTAAATCTGCCTTCTGAACTGCAGGTTGTGGGTTCGATTCCCACCCAGAACAAACATTTGTGTAATGAACATCGGTGTTTGTACTATGTCTAGTTGCATCTAAGTATTCTATCAGTTATCTGGTTTCCAAGCTTTGTTTAGGTTGGGGCTAGATGGCGCTGTGTCAAATGTCCAATTTATTATATTTGATTAAGATTTCATCATTATGTTGGAAGTGCAACGAATTTTTATGTACCTATCGACATAAATAGGTGTGAAGGTAGGTAGGTAAGTAGGTAATTCAGTAATTACCGACTTTTTAATCTACTATCCACTACTTCTAAATCAATCTTATCTGGCAGATAGTAAAATAAGAAAGCAAGCACAGCGAGTAAAACATGATATGAGGGTTCCGCTGTCTCTTTGGGGCTGATAAATATGTATATAACCTATTAAATACCTATGTGTTTTTTTTCATATACCTAGGATTACAATGTCATTGTTTTTGCATTATTTCCTGTAAAATATTAAGGACCTATGTCAATAGGAAGTTCCATGTAGTAATTTATGGTAAACGAAATATTATTAATGTTGGTCAAAAATCAACTCTTTTGTCATCTTTTAAATGTATTTAGGAGTTTTGGCGGGAATGCGAAAAAGATTGCGTCACCGCATTGTATTATTTTCCAAAACTTGTGTTATTTTCAGTGTTAGTACATAAAATTGGTTGCATTCTATTCGTTAAGTGCTGGATTACAGGCGTGAGTGTGGGAAAATGGTATAATGATGGTGAAACGTTTCTTTTCGTGTTGTTTCCAAAACTCCATAGAAGCTTCAAGTAAAGTTGCCACCACTTTACTAGGAGTATGACTTTGACTAGACTATGACTTGACTTTATGACTTCGACTGTGACTTGAAACATATTTGCGTGAAATATCATTAACTTGATAAATTATTAATTACTTGACACTGGCTAAATACACAAAAGTGTGGAGCCAAAACAAAAAAAAAAATGTATTTAGCTGAAAAGTTCTTTTCTGCATTAAAAGAAAAATAAAACACACAGACAGACGCGCAATTAATTCTTAAATTGATTAATTATATAATTTATTTAAACCTGAGTTCCGTTTTATAAAACGGCTACGGAACTCTATAAATATCTGCATGAAACATCTGCATAGTTTATCAAGCAAATTGATAGGTACTAGCTTTATCAGCCTATCAATCTGAGTCGTGCATCTTTATCACGTTTTTTTAAAACACGTATTTGGTTACATCACAAAAAGAAATGTCTCTTAATGACTTACCACCAGCAACAAATAGAGCTCACGAGTGTCGCGTAAGGAACTTTCGCCACTTTGGGCAGTCCTGTGGTTCCACTGGTCAGCATCAGCCAAGCCATTATTCGGGTTTGGTCAAATTCTTTCGGTCTGTAAATTTTATTTAATGAATTAAATATTTAAGCTGTTCATTGATGTCGTAACGGATTTAACAATTACAACTAATGAGAGGAGCAACCATAAAAAAAGTACCAAGGGTTCGTAGGCTATATAAATTAAATACTTACCTAGTTACTTAATACTAAACACTTACCATAAGTGTTTTGTATTAATAATGCTTTGAACAAGATGAAAAATATGTTTCACAACTCAAGAGGCTGGTGTACACTCCTTTTTAAGTTTCAACTGGGTACTAAATAAATCGTTCAAATTGCTTACCTAAAATTAATTTCAGTGCCTTTGTGTTGATGTATGAAATCTTGTAAATTACTGTCTTTTGTATTCGTCTTTTCATCAAAAGTTACGATTTCACCTTTCAGGTTGTTAGCCACAAATGCCTCTTTAACCTTTTCTACACAAGATTTTTCACAGAAAACCATTTTCGGAATGACGTACGGGAATAATGCTTTGAGGTCAGCTGTAAGAAAGATTTCTTAACTTAATTTATTTATTCTGGATTACTGTTTAGTTATTCTTCGACACCCAGCAAAGATATTGAATTAAGTTTTAATACAACTAGTCTGTAATTTATTAGCAACAGCTTAGAAGTTTGATGATTAATTTTACTCGTGTAGTATATTTATTGGGTTGTGATTGTACAATTTAATTAATCAGAGTAAGCTATTAGGTAAACCCTATTTAAGTATTTGTTATTCAATGTATAATGGTCAGCTTGCAGTTATAAACAAAACGCTAAGTACATATTAATAATGAATTCGGTAATTTTTTTTAACATTGTAAAAGGCATAATAAGTAAGGGGTAATCAATAAACATAACCGCATCCTGGTAAGAAGATTCAGAGGGAATACAAAAAATTACCGGAACCCATCATGTAAGAAACCGTTGAATAGGTAGGTTTTTTTATTATAACATAATAATACAAAAAACTTTTTTAAATTATTGAGATAATACGTTTTTGAGATAAGCGGAAAATACTGTTAAATAGCGCCATCTAGTCCCCAACTAAGCAAATCTTGTACTATGGGAACCAGATAACTGATACAATACTTGAATACTTTTTGTTTGTAAATACATACATAGAATACAAAAAATAAATAATAATTGGAAAATTAATTAAGTTTAAGTTATATTAGTAGTAGTGGTTTAGGTATCCTTGCATCTAGCAGGATTCTATAGTCCTAGATGCATGTACTATAAGCATGGCTCGGCCAGCATGCTCTTGACATGTTATTTTTCTTGCCTTCTTTTTATCTTGAAATGTTTTTTTTTATATTTAGTTCGTAAATCAAGTAACGTAATCGTCCAATTGGCAACATGACGCAATTATAATTAGGTACCTAGATGTTTTTTTATCACAATGTTTATATTAATCTGCATACACTTATTTCTATGCGATAAGTTGATAAACACGTAAAGGCATGTTAGTGATTGATGTGACGAGCTAGTCGTTCACCTGATGTTAGCACTACGGCACCCATGACAGAACAAAAAAAAATTGTCTAATTTATATTTACTTGCATCCTCTATAAGTGGTGGTAATTTGGATAAGTTGTAACTTAGTTCCGCCGAAATGAGAACAAAGCCTAATATTCGTGACAATATTATTATCATTGGGAGAGATTTCAATATCTACCCCCTCCACCGTCCCTCAGGCCTCACTCCGTATCTCCTTTCTATACCGTTTTCTCTATCTCACCATCTTTTTCCTTTCCTTCCCTATTACTTCATTCTATAGCCCTCCTTTTACCTTTTTGAAGATAACAGTCTCCACCTTGCGGAGCACAGTTATACCTATCTAAGGGTAGATACTAATAATACTAGGCGAGCACTATATCACTTAACTTTTGTTATAATATTTTCACTTTATTTCATTTTAAATAAGTCCATCCTATACTTACTTTTTCCTGAGTATTTTAAATAATAATAGATTTTGAGTGATTACAATCAATGAACCATTGAATGATAATCAATTTGTGGTGACTGTGTGAAGTGCATTGATGTTGATGGCCTAATTGGTGAGGGTCGTAAGATTATAGGCAAAAGGTTTTGCAGTAAGTGTTCACTATGGTTTTCAATCGGACTTAGGTAAGTGGATGTTAGATACAAAATGAAATAAAAATATCTAGTGTAATTCCGCTAAATTCAGGTAAGATATTATTATTTCATTTTGTATCCAAGATGAACTTCCGTGAAGTCACGCCTGATTCTATCAATTATCTTAAGTGGATATTTAATGATTATGTTCATAGCTACAGTATTTCTGCTAATCGTTTGGATAAAATAATTCTACGTACCAATAGTTAGTCGTACACTGATCTATTATAATATTTTCTAGAAATGTGTAAGATTTTGTATCTGTGTATTTTATTACTGCGACGAATGCATGGAAGTGTGAATTAGTGAGAAATAATACCTTATCCTAATCTGATAATAAATATAGCATTTAATTTTTTTATTTCATATTACAGTATTAGTATTATTTATACCTGCAGAAACGTATAACAACGCGACGGAAATATACTTCCGGATAAAGTTCTTGACGTAATTAAGATTCCTAATCAAATTATGACAACTGATTGTGGTTTATCTTTAGATTTTCGAAATTGCTCGATGCTTCAGGCATGGTTACGTGTAAAAATACAAATGATTAGATAGCGACTTACTACTACAACTTTTAATGATTGATTTGTTGAATTAAAACCTGCTTTCTAACAAAAATTACCGTGTAAACACCAATAAAATATGCATTTTTCTACTTCCATCCAACTAACATATTTAATGTAAGATTTTAAACTATCATGGGCACTAATAACAGTGAATCAATATGGAGGGTAAAATGTAGTCTAGAAAAATATAACATCAAACCTACAAACGGGATCTGTAACGTAATGTAACAGTTATCTATAGCTGTTAAAGCCAGCCAAGTGTGATCTCCCGAAGTGGATTTGTAAACTGCGTTTTGTTGGCAGATTTCCGATCAACTGAGTCGAAATAACGACAGCGATCGACGTATATCTCATGAGTGAGTTTAAAAACGTTGTATACCATAAATCATGTCAAATAAATTTAAAATCAATTTTATTTGAAGCTAAGACACTTATTAGAAAATATCACATTCATAAAACGTCCATTACACACACACTCATGACTTCTCGCAAACATTACACGGGATGTGATACTATTATATATTCTGTCGTGGTAGTACCTGGTAGGATACCGGGGTCTATAGCGCACATAGAATACCCGTTGAAATGGCAGGCGTAGAACGGTATGCAGAGGTCTAGGTGATTGTGTCCCATGACAACCACGGCATCTCCAGGCTGAAGATTATAATTATCCATGGCGCTTGCAAGACGCATAGAGCGTACCGCGACGGATATATTGGTTTCCCTTTCATCGTTGGCTGCATCAATCTGTTATTTAAAATAAAAATAAAGGTTTATATAATAATAAATAAAGGCAAATCGTATTTTAGTTAAAAAGTTTTCTTTAAACCTTGATCAATACCTAAAAAACATGGCCGTTTTCTGTCCCATGATAATAATGTATAGTGTCAGGTTAAATCGATAATCGAAAGTACAACCTGGATTATTTTTTTAAAATGTAATATAGTACGACAAATGATATGGAAATTAGAAATAAAATTTCTATCTATATAACGGAGTAAAATTTCATTATTTATATACTGCGTTTTTTAGCCGTATACCGGCGTTAAACTAAGCTTTTTAGCGTGTGGTGAAGCTACACTACTATATAAGTTTTAAGCCACGCTAGCTATAAAATAGGAACTGATTCATAAAGAGAAAAAGCTAGCTTAATCTGACCATGATGTGGGCAATTTTTGTCCTTAAAATGATTTTAGTCAAAAAGAGGATTAAAAAGCAGTTAATACGTAATTTAGGAACCTATATACACCAAGATAGCATCATTATTTCCATAACTTTTATAACCTAAAACTTAAAATATTAACTAAATCATAATACTGCAATAAAAAATTCTTTGAATCACATGGTTTGAAACAATTTTTTTGCTGTTCTGTGATTGAGACGCGTTCCTCAAAATTAAATCTTTTATAGATTTTTACGAATTTATAACGTCTACGTCCCGATAAAAATTATAGCCGGTGTGTAAATGTGACTTTAAATTTCTAGCCCACCACAGAGTTCTTGTCCATAGAGTGTATCGGATTTTATATCACTAAAAACTTGTCATCCCAAGAACTGTAGTTTTATTTCCATTTGACACAAATAAACAAAATAATGGTGAAAAACAAACGTTTTTTTTTGTGTTTGGCTTGTACCCGTAGAGTTAAAACATATCACAGTGACCTACCTGGTTTAAGGCGTTAGGTCTCTCCAGCATTCCTTGAAGTAATAGATGTCCAACGTGACACTTTTCCGGGGAAATATTATATTTCTGAGCGGCTTTTAGCTTCAGCGCCGCGCAATGCTGCGTGATATAAATTTTGTCTAAAATTTTCATGATATCAGCAAAAACACTATTGTTATGAAGTACTTTGATACAGGACGTTTGTTCTATAATGAGACAATATTAGCGTTTGAGAATTTATACCTGCCTCATTATATTTATCTTTGTATGATACCTATATTGATATGCGCTAGTTGTGATTTAATCATTTATAGCTGTGTCATATATCAAAATAATTACATATTTACGCAAACTTTGATTCTTGTGCATTTAATGAATTAGTTAATCGGTTATTAGTTGTGTATAAACATGCATCGGCTTCTGAATATTTAACCTAAAGGTGGCTTGTAGAAAAATTTGGAAAAACAACAAAAAAAATTAAATTGTTTTTTATCACTTTTTGTATTTAAAAATGCCATTTGTTTTCTAATAAAGCTACGTACTAATAGAATTGATTATAATATCATCTGAAAAAAGAGATAAACTAAGCATACTCCTTAACGGGTTTCAAAATCACGATAAGTTACTCTGCGATATTTAATTTTTGTTATTACAAAGGAACTCACTCTGAAGCGGGAAGTTCATTTTTTTTACCTGTGTAGCCCTTATATGATAAAAATTATTAACAAAAATGCTCCTGATTTCCAATAATAATGACCGAAACACGGGTTCCTAAATCATTTTTTTTAATTAAAACGTCTTAGGACCTCATATATGTTCATTGAATACTGGTAAGACCCAGCCGCAAAATGGAAGATGAGAGAAGAAAGCGCACATTCATCGCAAAATGGAGCCCTTTCCTACTATGTTCAATTTTCCAGGATGTGTGGTGACAGATTACTTTGAGCTGTTGGGTATTACGCTAACATCCGGTGCCGTCTTTGGCTCGTACATCGAGTCCAAAGCTAAATTAGCTGTGATAAAGCTAGTAATCTTAAGGAAGTTGAGGCAGTATTTCTCATCGGAACAACTCCTAATTCTTTATGGAGCCACAAGTCTGATCCTGTGTAGAATACTGTAGCCATTTCTGGGATGGTTTTGCTAAATACCAGATCTAAGCCTTGGACTCCATTCAGAGATGAGGCAAAAGCCTCATTGGTAATGATGCGTTTTTTTACTTCAATTGAATTTACTAGCATTTGACCACGCTCTCACCCGATGGAAAGTGATGATGCGATCGAAGGTGTGACATGCTACCTAAGTAAATACTAAATTGGTAGAAGCAAAGCTCCACTACTTAAAGCACAGATGTAAAGTTGCCAGTTTATAAGATTTTCGATTGTGATTTACGTGATTTTTATTTCCATATATTACCTTACTATACCATACACTTCTTCAAGAATGTCAGTAGTAAGCTGCCACTGCGTTGACAAAGATGTCTCGATTGCATTGATTGCTTTGATTTATAGTAATACAAATATAGAAAAAAATACGGAAACCTATGATAAAGTTAACTATTCTAGTTACAAAAGCTAAAAACGGCATACATTTTGAACTTTCTGGTTCTCAGTGGACCACCCAACTTGAGCTTTATAGATTTTTGTTTAACAATTGTAATTATGGTGCTATGGAGAGAGCTATGCTCGGGGTTTCTTTGAAGGATAAGATTCGAAACGAAGTGATCCGACAAAGAACCAAAGTCACCGACATAGCTCAAAGAATTAGTAGGCTGAAGTGGCAGTGGGCTGGTCACATCTCTAGAAGGATGGATAACCGTTGGGGAAAGCGCGTCCTTGAGTGGAGACCACGACTCGGCAAGCGTAGTGTGGGACGCCCGCCGGCCAGGTGGAGTGATGACCAGCGATAAGCTGCAGGCAGTAATTAGATGGGAAGGGCTGAAGACCGAGCCCAGTGGCGTTCTTTAGGAGAGGCCTATGTCCAGCAGTGGACTGATACAGGCTGATGATGATGATGATGATGATTGTAATTATGTTAATTTTTTATAAACTGCTATAAATACACTTAAGCATGCAGCTAGATTATGACAGTATATATATATTTTTAGATAAAGGTATGTATTTGTGTATGTATATAATTGGTATCACAATATCTAAGATATACTACACTGATTAAGAAAATTACATTACCTACTTAAATTATTAACGGAGTATATTTAAGTGTCATGTAATTATAGAGACATTATAATTACATGACACTTAAATATATTACAGCATGATTCGTGAGCTTCAATAACATAAAGAAAAATTTACATAACATAATAATCGCAAAAAAATAATATGTTACCCGCTTATTTTATCTAATGCCTGTTTTATTCTTAACTTTTGGGTCATCGTGTTTTAACATTTAATATATTAAAACCATGAATTTAATTTAGTTTCATCATTACAAGATTGAAAGATTATTAAACGTTGCAATGTTGCGTCCAATGGACTTTGTACAGAATTTTTGAATAATGACTGATTAGCGCAAACAAATTGCAGCAACTGAATGTTGTTAATACATTTTAAGCGAGGTGGGTGAAGTGGGTGGGTGGGGGTATATACGTCGTATATTTCTAGATGATATCATAATGTCGAAATCAATTATAGAACTGTAAGTTGGTAACAAGTCCACCAACTTAAAGTCGCTCACAGAGCTATGGAGAGGGCTATGCTTGGAGTTTCTCTAAAGGATCGAATCAGAAATGAGGTGATCCGCCAGAGAACTAAGGTCAACGACATAGCCTATCGAATTAGTAAACTGAAGTGGCAGTGGGCTGGCCATATTTTCCGCAGAACCGACAACCGTTGGGGAAAGCGTGTCCTTGAGTGGAGACCGCGACTTGGCAAACGTAGTGTAGGACGCCCGCCGACTAGGTGGAACGACGACTTGCGCCGAGTGGCTAGCAGTCATTGGATGGGAAGAGCCGAAGACCGGGCTTAATGGCGTACCTTGGAAGAGGCCTACGTCCAGTGGACTAACACACGCTGATGATGATGATGATGAAGTTGGTAACAATAAAAATTCAATTTGAATGATGTAAAGTCGTAAACAAACGTAAACAAAAAGCAGAGCCACAAAATTACAAGATAGTTGTGAAAATTTTTAGACTTGTAGATTCCTTCCCATTAGTTTGCTCCGAGGCGTGATTTACCTACTCGCGATAATTAGCTCCAAAAAGCTCCCAGATAAGATCAACGGTTTGCTCGAACCCAGCGTCGAACTTAAAACTTTAATGAGTTTCTCCTCCTCTTGTTATCTTAAGTCAGGTTGAACAAACTTTTACGTTGTTCTGTTTATTGAACATAGTAGGTACACTTTAACCACAACTCAATATGAAATTATGTTTAAGTTTTAATTAACGGCCGTAGCTAACTTCATTCAATTTAGAGTTCGGACAAAGAAAATTGTATACACTTCAATATTACATTTGCAAGTTTCTCTCCAAAAGATATAATCTTGTCTAGATTTATGCAATTTTGATATACTTAGTACCTAGGTACCTAGTTATATTATGAATGTTTAAGGTTTTTAGTAAGATTTAGAAGATTCTAGAAATTAACAATCGCTATCATTGACAATACAATTAACTATGATCTACGAAGATACTGTGCTTATGCAAACAAATAAGTTTCAACTTCAGACAACCAGTTGAAGTTCCCACGCGATTGATACTCTACAACTTCACGGCACTTAGCCATCGCCAACAGCAACTAATAACCTACAAAACTATTAATTAATTTTTTTATTACAAATGCGGAAATAAAAGGCCACGTATAAAAATCTTGTGCATATTTATTTTGAACGTATCCTGAACTAATTGGATAAATTTTTAATTATAAATTAACCATAATACGCACGAGAATTTGCCAAAACAGAAAGCAGCAGCTAGTAAATATTATACAATTATAGAGATGTCTTTGTAATACTAGTTGTTGTACTTAACGAAACCATAGCATGATGGTAGTGTATCATAGTAATCATCTGTTTTACTGGCTAGCTTGGTAAACATCTTGGTAGCTTGGTAAATAGCTTGGAACAAATTCATAACTTTAAGATGGTTCTTAAAGTTATAAATTTGTTTTCAAACACTTGTATACTTAAAGACGTGTACCAGCAGCTCCAGTTGAGAGCCACTTCCCAATCTAACTACAGAGTGGCGCCACTTTCGGCCATATTATCACTTAATATCAGCTGAAATGTACACTGTCTTTTACCCGAAGGCCCCGAAGGCACATTTTGTCAAAATAAATATATAAAAATACTAGTTTAATTGATTTGCATTAGGTATACCTAAAATAATGATTTCATAGCGATTCGATACATTTGAAAACCCGGTCTTTTATACTAATAATCAACGTTTACAGTTACTGTAATAAATAATAAATAACACCCAATATTCATACTGTGTTATGCGTCTGTAAAAACAAACGTTATAAACGGGTGTTAATTAAAAATTATGTTTTAGTTTTACTCATTCAATTAAGTGACCCACCCGGTGGTGAGCACCGAGGTGGCTAGGTGGTGTTAAGAGTTTCACTTTAACCTAGCCCCTCTTAAATAAGCGAATTTAATGGAATACAAATAAGCAAAAAATTATTTTAAATCCTATCTCCGTTTCAAGGAGGCTTAAGCAAGAGCCTTAAAGTCATAGACGAGGCTGTAAACCTGAAAATTATACTTTACTGGGACACGATATGATAGAATTTTAGTAACAATCCCCTTTCAATCCATATATAATTTTAGCATGTCTCTCAACTGCCATATCCTTCTAATATTTTGCCTACAAAGTGGTATAAAATAAATAGGAAGCTATAAAATGTACACAGATAAAATTATGACAATGGCTATGACAAAAACAATTGAAGTTAATTGAACCTCCTCTGCGATTGGCAGATGTTTTTGAACATATTTCAAGCTACGATTGCAGCACAGAATATTCAAAGTTAAACTTTTAGAGCTGTTTCAATGTTTTCTATTTGTTAGTTTCAGGAAGCAGTCCAGCTTGTTTAGTGGCCCAGCTTAACACGCTCACATGAATGGTATCGTGCTCTGCCCGCGGAATATTAACGAGCCACTTACTGTAACTGTTCACAAACTCGCCAACGAATTTTTATGTTCAACATCTATAAAAGTGGAAATTTTCGTTCGCAATCAGAATGTTTTATCCTTACCATTAATAAATCTCATAAAAATATCTATTAGCTCTTCGTATTTCACTCGAGTAAAAGCGTTTTATGGATTTGAAGCGCTTCGTTTGATTGTGTAATGATATGTATAGTTTTATACAAATAAGGTAAGTATCCCTTATTACAACATCAAGAGCCGGAAAACGTCGACTGCTGAACACAGGCCTCCCTCATAAAATGCAATTTTGGACACTTATCATAGGGGGTTTTGTAACAATCACTGAGCCATCTGCCACGTGGTGATTATGGAATCACCACGTGGCAGACGGCTCAGTGGTTGCAGAAGTCTTAAAACTTCCGAGGAGATTTCTGCCGCCCATTCCCTGGATATTCCATTAGCCGGCTCTTATGGCACCCACGAGAAGAGATAGGGTGGTCCTATTTGGATACCGCCGGGACCACTCGCCACAGATATCCATAATACTTATAATCCAAGTGAAATGTGACAAAAATGCTGGCACTTATTTGGCACAAAGAATCAGCTCTGCAAGTCAACGGGGCAATGCTGCCAGCACACAGCTACACACAGAGAATGTTTCACTCTACTAATAAATACTACAATGATATAATAACGAATACTAAACACTACCTACAACAAAAAAAAAAAATTTGGACTATATGCGATGACCTGTCGTGACCTGTCGTGATGATGGACAGTCCAAATGCTCCAGCCCACTACCAGTAGGTAGCGTATCCTATTGGATACGTAATAGTATTTAGTTGCGTGATACGTTCTCTGTGTGTTATGTGCTTTTCACAGCAAAAACAGTTGAACCGATTCGGATGGACATGGATGAAATTTCGTGCACTGTTTGCACTGTCGCGAGACTAGTATAAGACACCTAGCTTTTGATGGTCTCGAAATAATAGGTGATTTTATGGAGCAATGGATATTGAATGGTGAAACATCAAGACTCCCTTAATTAGTTTAACGCGAAAGTGTTTCTTGATAATTTGTTTTTTTTTTTTCACTCAGTAACGGCGCAACGTATGAATGTATTTTTTCGCATATAGAAATAGTTTTAGGGTTTTGAGAAGAATACCATAGGCTATTTTTATTATGGAAAATCAACGAATTTAGTGAAATTGTCAGGCGCAGCAATGGGCTAGTCCTTACTAATATTTAAAAGTGAAATATTATCCGTTTTATTAATTGTGGTTTTTAATTCTGTTGATCCGGTTTGAAATGTAATTTTGCACACAGATTTAAACCTTTTTAAAGAGTTTTATTTGAATATGGATAAATTGTGGATGAAACCTTAAATTGTTATTCTTGTTCGGTATTGACACAATTATGGGTAGGTAATTCGATATGGACTGTATATAGATGAGGTGCGCCAAGAGAGTTAGGTGAGGAACTGATATTATTCTATCCCTGCAAGCTTCGAGAAGGAATTAGAAGCACTCCACCAACCTTTTATCCACGCCCGCCTAGGGCAGCAGCATCGGTCGCAATCCAAGCACGGCCCGCACTGCGCAGTCGGTATCCCAGTACTTCAATTCTTCATGAACTTGCAGCACCCTTTGGTCTCGAGGAAAGGGAGGCTCCAGGCTTCTCGCGACAAAATAGCCAAGGAAACGGCAGGCAATTTGTGCAACGTGCACACGGCGTGATTCGCATCGACTCAATGAATTTACCACCGCTCGACGGTAGTAGACAAAATATTGATGGAGTTTAATTTCGTAATACCCTCCATTAGCTTGCAAAGATCGATTCTATTAGAAGAAAAGATACCAAAGGATATGCAAAATAGCTTTGATACAACTTATTTTAACTTGAGAATTTGATAGGTAAATTATTTCGCTATAAATTTTCCACATCCTTGAACTCTCTGTTCTACGAACTTTTGGCTTTTGAATATCTTTTTCACTTGGGACATTACATTTTAGTTGGTGCGTTTTTTGATTAAGTTCTGCTCTCTTACTTGTTTGTAATGTTAGGTAGGTATGTGGGAAACTGCTTTCACCTGGAATCTTGTTCCAGTGCTGTTCACCAAGCAGGCGCAGACAGAATAAGGCGTATTTCAGATGTTAAAACTTCAAATGGGGTCGTGAGAAGATAATTTAGCAAGGTTTGCCCTCTGAGTGAAGCTTCTAGTTGAAGGGTTAGCTTTCAACGCCCAGGGTCATACTTGGTCAAATCTCTCCTACAAAAACTTTAATAGCAATCGTCGAGGTGGTACAGTGCTGTACCAATGTTCCAATTTTAAAAGTAATATTTTTTATTTTCCTTACCCACAGATGTACATTTCATTTTACTTTTTTTCATGGGTATGATAAGTTTTGTGCCTATTAAAGGTAAAAATAACTAACTTTTTCGAGTTAGTGTAAATATAGATGTAGATGTATATACTAAAAAGATTTATTTTGGAAATACTTATTACTAAAATAAGTATAACAAAAAATCGGCTGCTATTGGAGCTACTAATAGTACATTTGCGCTAGAAAAGTTATTAATTAATCAATCCATAATAAAATCCTAATAATAAGCTACTACGCGCATAAAACTGCAATTAGAGAGCAAAACGAAGAAATCCACAGACATTTCGATAATTACGTACAGCGGACGTGCTTGAACTAATATTAGCCCCAAGCTATATAAGCCATTGTGACCGGAAGCCTTAACTAGGACACCGTTGGGTGAGGAAAGATTACATAAAAGGTAGGTATGCAAGGTTCTACTATTGATGTCCTAACTTCCTACTATCCTATTCTACATTCTATCTTATCTTTCTATATTATACCTTCTAACATTAACATTAACAGGTTGTTGTTGGTTTCTACCGAACTTTACAGTATCACCATGGAGTTTGTGTGCATGTACTAGAGATTCTCCGACGTGGTTGCATGCGTTGTGGGAAGTTAATCGGAAACCTAAATTTCTGGAATAATATAATAAGAATCCTAGGCACTATGTTTTATTTCTATTTTATTTTCTATGTTTTACTTTTATTGTTAAGTAATAACATACAACAATGTTGTAAGCATCTTTTTAGCTCTCACTGCTGTCAAATTTTGATAAATGTTGGTATTTAAGTATGTCGATATTTTATGGTCCTGAATAACATAAATAGTATTATTATACCTTGGACAATTTAATGATGGGATGGGTATCGTATCTACGCAGGTGCGACGGCGGGGTTCATAATATAATAAACACTCTGAAAACACTGGAGACATCCCTAGTACCTACTACAAATGTGCAATACGGACTAGAACACAGGTGGATATATATGAATCGTGGGAAACCATTGGATGCAAACAGCTAACAATTGTTGGCGTTTACTGGCATAATGTTAATTAATGTAAGCTTATCATATGAAGACCGCCGCTGTGTCAAACAGCACTAATGCCAATGATAATGAATATTGCTGTTGCACTTTTTATGTAATGTTACCTGTGACAAAACTAATATCTATAAATCTATAACCCTCATGGTGTTGTGCGTAAACCTTAAAATTTCTAATAACTTCTTTGCCCTTTAATAGAAGTCGAAATGACTAAGATCACAATAGTTATAGTAATAAATTTAGTTAAATTTTGACTTTTGCACAACAGAGTCTAAAAGGGCAACTCCTAAACAGGTAGTTTTAAGATTAGTAAGTAAAATAAATTTTAGTGCACGAATACTTAGTACTCGTTTTCAAAATTCTTTCAACGAGCAGGCATAGTGTTAATTGAGAATTGTGTAGATACACCTTATCCATGTTCTAATCTTTACTTATGAGGCGTTTGGCGTCAGAAACTTGATAACTAATTATTAACTTATACACGATATAAATCTTAGATAAATTCAATACAACTTTTCTGGCTTTACATGATTGAGGCGTCAACTTAAAGTTCAACATAAAAACTAAGCTGATTTAGGGCCTAAGTTAGGGCCGCACAAAAGCTTCGAATAATAGCTTCTAACATATTCATAGCTTGATTCAATACACAAGTTACCCCAATATAATAGCTTGTGATAAATTCTGTTTTGGCACACTAACAATACGCGAAGGTCGGCAGTGACGTAGTAAATTATGAAAGTTGGGGGTACCTGCATCTCGCTACATTAGAACAAAGCGGATTCCTCTAAATAAACGGCCGGGAACGTTGCACGCGGTTCCAACTGCTATTTTCAATTTCAAATTTGCCTCTCCAACGACAATAGAATTGCACCATTTTATGTGGAAAGTTTTTGCGATTCCCGCCTTTATTCAGGTCATTGGAATTGTTAAATTGTAAATTTTTTCCTCGCAATCACGTATTGCCTGCAAGAATGTTGCCATTGCTTTGTGATCTTTTATCTTTTAGGTACCTCTGTAAATCGCTTTGTATTAAAGGAAAAGTGTTTACGTGTACGGAGATAGTAACTTGGCACTTTCCGACTTGCTATGAGAACAGTTCCACTAATATAAATTGGTAAATTCCTTATTTACATTTACGTTTTACAGAGACGTGACGTCATAAGCCGACGCCATGACACCAAGGATCGTTTTGGAGCGAATTTAAAACTTAATATTTAAATAGCTTTGTTTTCGTAATAAAACTTAGTTTCCTGCAGAAATAATATGTTTTTCGGTAATAGAAAATACTTAGAATACTATAGCACAGTATTACAAAATCAGTCATCATGCCTATTCTGCAAACCAGCTGTAAATAAAATAGTCGACTTGCATGGTGCTTCATTGCCAAAAGCAGTTTTTTTTTGTATGGCTCCACACTTTTGTGTATTTAGCCAGTGTCAAGTAATTGATAATTTTTCAAGTTGATATTTACGCAAATATGTGTCAAGTCACAGTCGAAGTCATCAAGTTAAGTCATAGTCTAGTCGAAGTCATACTCCTAGTAAAATGTTGGCAACTTTACTTAAAGCTTCTATGGAGTTTTGGAAACAACACGAAAAAAAAAACGTTTCACTATCATTATACCACTTTTCCACACTCATGCCTGTAATCCAGCACTAATCGAATAAAATGCCACCAATTTTATACACTAACACTGAAAATAACACAAGTTTTGGAAAATAATACAATGCGGCGACGCGATCTTATTCGTTTTCCCGCCAAAACTCCCAGATTACACTTAAAATCTTAGGAAACCAAACTCAACTCCACAATGTAAAGACAAGTGACAGTCACAAACAAACTCTATTCTACGACCTAAGAGTTCCATTTTCAAATGTTGTTACTACTTTTAAAATATTGCTTATGTAAGTGGCCAGTTATGGAAACATATAGAGCACAATATGTAGCTTTTACATGAAAATTCATTTCATGTTGACGCTAAAATTACTTAATGGTATTAGAGCGCTCGGATTTAGCAAATAAATACCTAAACCTATTATTTTATGAACAGTTTAGTGCGTTGTTTTGCAATTAGGCAAAATTTTATTAGGTGTTTTACACGTGCCTTAATTGATAATGTAAGCGCTTTTTAAACTATAGTATAACGCGAGCTTATACTTTCAGACGAGCTATATCGTGAAGTATTTCTTGCATGATACCGAAATCAATAAGATTGAAATTCAACTGTCTTAAAAGTTTTCACTAGTAAAAGATACTTATACTTATAATAATAATTATATAATTCAACGAGGCAATGCTGCCAGCAAGTTAGGTACGCTACCTATTGGTAGTGGGCTGGAGCATTTGGACTGTCTATAGGTCATCGCGGCTAGTAGTATAGTCCAAATGTTTATGAAGTAAAACTTCTTTACGCACGCTTAACTTGAGGAGAAGGCTGGTGAATGCGAGGCGAACGGAAGTCGAAGTTGGTTTACGTAGATCTCCATTGTCAACATAACAAAGTGATTTTTTTTATTGTGTTGGTATGTCCGATAAAATGACAATTTACAGTTGTCAAGATGGGGACATTAACATTAAACAAAGCAAACAAAAAACAAAGTTGTACCAGCTCATAGACGGAGCTAAACTAAAAAAGTTTTACTTTAGTCGTTTGGTCTAAAGCACATTCGTTTTATTTTGTAGTACGTAATGTTTAATAGTAGTTGTTCTATCATTGTAGTTTTTAATTAATCTTAGCTTAAGCTCAACGTAGTAAGTAAAAATCTGACCGTACTTTAGTCAGAAGTGTAGACTCAGGACAAAATTAAGGACGAATTTTTACTGTGTTCTATATAATGTTTGTGTAAGAATGTAATACCCAGCTCAATAATTCTGCTAATACGATGAAATCAGTCAAAACTGATAATAAAAGAGGCACAATTTCAGATACAAATCAAATTGTTTAGAATTTAACTCTAAAAGTATCATGTAAAATTACTATCTGGAATTTCTTATTTGATGTTACGGATGGACCATAATTATTAATTGACTGCGCCAACAGTGCATCTAAAACACCGTTCTGTAACTTTCAAACTCAGGTCAACGAAAAACTTCACTGAATCAGCAAATTGAAGCAATAGGCTGGCCATTTTAGCAGCACAGTCGACAATCGTTGGGTCAGACTTGTTCTTGAGTGAAGTGAGTGGAGTCCACGAATTGGCAATCTAAATATATATAACTCAAAGGTGACTGACTGACATAGTGATCTATCAACGCACAGCCCAAACCACTGGACGGATCAGGCTGAAATTTGGCATGCAGGTAGATGTTATGACGTAGGCATCCGCTAAGAAAGGATTTTTCAAAATTTCACCTTTAAGAGGGTGAAATGGGTGGTTGAATTATTTTCTCATAGGCCACGCCGTGGGCGAAGCTGCGGGCAGAAGCTCATTTTAGTATAAGACGCTTTCTTTTTGACGGCCTCTGTGGTGTGGTGGTTGAACAGGTCGGCTCATAACCTGGAGGCAGCGGGTTCAATGGAAAAAGCGCAAATACTTGTTTTGTGTCTGAGATCATAGTCCTCGTAGTTCCTGGGACCCGAGATACAGGGAAATCCAGTAAGGGATTCAGGATCTATGCAATGTATGTAGATCTGTCTATGTATACGTTGGGCGTCATTTTATTTATTTACTTTCTGATCGGGCGATAGGACTCAGCCGACAAGCTATTTCATTTTTACAGGTTAGTTTCATTTGGTAGATTTTTTAAAGTGTCAGTTTATATCAATTTAAATAAGTTATAAGAAAACGGTCAAACAATTAAATGATTCATTTAAATGTAAAGGAAAAAAAAATAATTACGAGCGGTATTTGAGCCCACATCCACCCATCCCTGTATCCGTATTTACGACTTACGGTATAATTCCAAGGCAGTTGGAGTATTATTGTACAAGGTTTTTCTAAATAAATAATGATTTAATTAGTTTTAAAAAGTTTATAAAGTAAAAGTCAAAGCCAATGGATTTTATTGCAAATAGGCTATTTTTAGCACTTTTACAAATCAAAATTATAAATACCTTTACTTAATTGTGCGTATCTAATTATTGCGGTTATTTAAATCTAGCAAACGTATGCTAACAGCAAAAATAAATTGGCCTGTTGCGGCACTTGTTGTGGACTCGTTGAGACTCTAGACAAATTGCTTTAGCGGCAGTTGTCTGCGGAGGTGCGTGGCGCGTTGTTTTGCGGCAATTCCGGCGTACGTGAGCTCTAATCACCCTCTCTAAACCAAGTCTCACGTCCCCAGCTCGGGAGGAAACGTTTATTTTAATTTCCCACAAATGCGCGGCTAATTTGTGCGGATGTGTTTTGTTTAATTTCAAAGGATTGTTATTGTTAACAAGGAGATTAGCGTGCGCTACATAAGCACAATTAGATGTGTAATTAAAATCCCGCGTGTGATCGCTAATTGCCAAAGCGTTGATGCACATCAAACAGTTAACAGGTTATGAACCCTTGAAACTCGTGTCGGCAATTTGCGGAAACCTGAATATTGTTTGGTTCATTAATAATTTTGTGGTTTAGCCTTTATCGATTATCTCTGTTAGTAGTTGAATTTTACATTGGCGTAATACTGTGCCCCACCTAAGCCAATATAACTAAAATTGTATCTTCCTAAATTTGCCGATAGAGGCCCTTACGGATGGATTTATGCCAACAATAAGAAAGTAGATACTTGGTCCATATATGATAGTTCTATTAGGTCATTATATTTTGTCCCAAAGTTTGTGTAGCAAGACTTTTAAAGGAAATAAACTACTGTAATCAAACTAGTCTTGAAATCATGACTAAAATGGGTACCTTGCTATTTTCTGTTGTATTTACCATCATCATCATCATCATCAGCCTGAAGACGTCTCCTGAACATAGGGCTCCCCACAGAGCGCTATCTTGACCGACTAATTAAGCGCATCTACCAAACTCTAACATCTACCTACCAACTTTAAGTCCTAAATGTAAAATTCTATAAAATATTAAATTAAATTTAAAAGGTAGTGATCAGAAATACCTAACTCTAGGTATCAGGTAGAATAACATTCGTTTTTGTAACTTTACCTACTATATTTCTATTTCCATGATTGTTACTTATTGCTAAAAATAAATGGGTAAATCGAGCGATAAATCATTTTTCATAGCATTCCGAAAGAGATAAGTTTTCTTTCATACAATTCCTGCTGGCATCTCACTTGTAAATGAGCCTTTAGTATTCTACCTCTGGAGCGTATGTCGTCGGTGTTTTATTGGAAAAGGGTGAGATAACGTTATGCCTTTAGTTTATTTTTTCTGTTTGGTAGTAGAGGCGGAAATATGGAAAAACTGAAGGAACTTTTAAAGCAATGTAACTTTTTGCTAGTAGGTAACATAATTACCCAAGCAAGGTGTGTTTGCTTCGGTGATCTCCACTTCTAAGGTTGGTTCTTCAGATTCGGTATCATAAATCTGACTCATTCTATGGTTTCATGGTTTTCATGGTCATCTCTAAAATTATAAAATCTATCTATACATATAAAATTCAAAGTTCTGACTAATTGACTGACTAATATATCAACGCCCAGCTTAAACCGTTGGTCCTAGAGACTTGAAATTTGGAGGGAGTGTTCTTTGTAAAGTGTAGGTATCCACTAAATAGGATTTTTCAAAATTCCACCGCCAAGAGGGTAAAATGGGTGGTTGAATTATATACAATATGAAAAAAAATCTATTAGCCACGCGGGCGAAGCCGCGGGCAGAAGCTAGTAAGTATATAAATATTAAGAATGTATGAAATGAATAAGGGGAAGATGAAAAAAGTCCTCATATTGCTTGGTCAAAAATTTGTCACGCATCGCCGCAGTTTTGTATATTAGTCTATTTTGTACAGGACATTGTGTGCGTTGCATCTGATTGAGCGAATAGGAGCTATTAACAGATGCAGTTAGTGCTACGCTTCTTCTTCTCAATCGTGTCACTCTTGACAGAGCGGTCGTGGTCGTCACGAAGAGTGGTGGGCCGCTGTAGCTTGCCTCACGACCTCTCGCCATCTCTCCCTACTGGTGGTCATTTTGGTACACTCATGCAAGGGACCGCCCACCGCAGATTTGATCTGGTCAGTCCATCACATCGGTGACCTTCCACGCGGTCTGGTGCCCTCGACTTTACCCTGCTACGGTATACATCACTTAATAAGTGTAACGTAAGGATTTCGACTCGGCAATCGCCGCATTTATTTCTAGCCCATAAGTTTTGCGTTCAAATCGATTAAGTGGCCGAGTTAGTTTCCGAGTACTTGCTTTACATTTTTTGGTACTGAATAATACTGAATCGATTTGAACGCCAAACTAATGTACTAGAACAAAATGCGCTGGTTGCAGACTTTAAATCCTTTCACGCTATATGAAAAAATGTAAATTGAAAAGAGAACGAAGCGCGCAGATACGATGCGGATGTTGAAATATGTATAAGTAGAGAGGTACTTTCTTATAAGCAACTTGTAAGAATATTAGCTTGTATTTTGAAGTCGTGGTGGAACAAAAATAGCAGAATCATCTATTCTGCATTCATTCTTTTTCATTTTACTGTTTTACTTTAAATTATCCATTTCTCAAAGGTATTTTATTATACTTATAACGTAACACCAAACGCCTCCTCAGATTACTAGCTACTATGCAAAGAGATTAAAGTAAGAGATTTTTACAGCTTCTAAGTTCTCGCTTGCCTCTCTATGACATACCTATTGCAATGTATTTGGGTATGTCACAGAGAAATAAGTGTGAATTTAGAAGCTGTATAAGTGTAAAGTGATTATGGTATAAGCTTATATGTATATAACTAACCATTGAACATTTTATTTTGCATAAAAAATAAGCATGCCAACGTGGTAATGCTGCCAGCATTCTGGGCACTATCCTCTTCGCCAAAGGGTTGTTTTAAATTTTTAGTTTTTTTTTTTCATATAAATTCTTATCTTATATAGTTTAGTTTTTTAGGTCTAGTTTTGTTTTGTAACGGTTATATAATAGTTATGTATTTATTAAATAAAGACTTGTAATTATGTCAACATTGAACATCAAAAAATATACGAGCATATTCACAGTATTACTCCATAATTTCAACAGCCTGGCTATAAAAGCCCAGTGGAGCGACAATCACGGAAAACGTCGAGATGTGAAAACTCGTTGTCAAAGAAAAAGGGCAATGAAAATTAATTGCGCGCAATTATTTTCCGTCCCAGTGCAATGAATTGTGTCGAACATTGTTATTGATTGCCACGCCATTGTTTCTCACAGGACCCGTAAAATGGTTTATTGCACAAACTCAATAGTAGTAGATTCAAGTCGGGATTAAAGAAAAAATAAAACTAGGTACTTGCTTATGGCTTAATAAACTTCAAAGTGTAATGACCTTGAATGCACCAAAGCAAATCTGCCACTCATGTGTATGACAGTGGGGCCAGAATCTTCATGTTTCATGGGCCACTGACTTTGATTGGCCTATAATATCTAACTAATATGGTATGGTAGGCTTGAAGACCATTTAAGGTTGTGACTTGGATGTATATTACGATATGCTCTTGATCAAAACTACTCGCAGTGTTAAGGATTGCACCAAATTGAATTTTAATTATGTGGAAGCGTACATTAACACAATTTATCAATACAACGTTTAAATTAAGATGTACATAAGTGGAAAAATCCCCATTCGATTTCCTCGATTAGTCTCATAATCTCTTTTGGTGCGGAAAACTAATACAAATAGGTCTTTTTATTAGTCGATGAATTCTGAGCCTGAGCTAAATTTCTCCAAATGTGAACTTTTTATTTCGAACGACAATCCTGCATCTGATTTGATTTTACAAAATTATATACCCTTAATATAATCTAAATCTATTCATTTTCATTTCATCAATTCTTTTGGTTTGTTCAGAAATTTCCTTCGCCCAATACTAGCACGCTTATCGATTCGATGATTTCCCGAATCGCAGCATCCCTTCGTTTGGGCGCACTGCGCTCCACACCGCTGCCAGTGTGGCAGTGCCATCGATCAGCTTGGTCACCACGGTTTTTCTTCTGTTAGAAATGCCGGGAGGATTTCTGACCAGTCTTAATGAAACAATCAGGGTTTTTGTTAGCGCCAATTGTATGTCCATTTTGAAACTCAATGGCCGACGGCATTGGACGTGACAATGGTAAAAGACCCGACGAAATGACCTTGAGTTCATGGAAGAAGGGGCGGCCTTTAGTTTGGGACGCAACCTGTGTGGATACCCTTGCGCTTTCACATCTTCCTGGAACACAGGGAGCTGGTGCGGTGGCAGAATTCGCAGAAAACCTGAAAAGACGCAAATATAATACCTTAGACAGTGGTTACATATTTGCGCCTTTTGGTGTTGAGATGTTGGAGTCATGGGGACCATACAAAGGTAACTGAAAGAACAAACAAAGATACCGGAACTGCTCGAGGCAACACGTGACCAAAATGCTGATTTTTATTTAGCCCAAGGGCTAAAAATTGCCGTTCCACGTGGCTATGCCGCCAGGGTACGTTGTCTACCGTGGTAGCGGCTTCTTAGTAAGTTATGGTACTGCATTGTTTTTAATTTTTATTTTAAACTGTTATCTTTCTTCTTTGAATGTGTTTAAATTATATAAGATCTTATTAAACTGTTCAATATAGGCATCATTACTTATTTCTGATGTATAAATTATATAATATTTATCATAAAGTAGTTTAATATTTCTCAGTATGAAATTGGAGCGATTGAAGTCGGCTCAACTCCTATTCTATGAAGATATTATTACTATTCATATGATTAACTAGAGTCGAGTAACTTTGAAGTTGAGTTAATATGAAATGAAAACAAATTGGAAAGTTTAGAGTAATATAATAGGTCTTTACCTATGAAATTGCCGTTTTGCAGTACAGACTTTTTCAAACAAAAAAAAGTTTTGATTGGCTATGAATTCTAAATTCAAATTAATTTTGTTTTAAAAATATGACATTCTATTTACAATATAAGTCTTTTGTTTATTGATTAGCGTTCTATTTTAATTACATTTCAACATTTTTCCTCATAATGGATACTTTGAAATTTCGTGTAATTATGGAATATGAGTTCCGTCGTGGCACCAACGCGGCACAAACGACACGTAACATCAACGACGTTTACAGAGAGAACTGTACAAACGAACGTACAACCCGTTATTGGTTTGCTCGGTTCCGTTCTGGGAATTTTGACTTGAAAAATGAACCTCGTGGTCGTCCGGAAACTTTGGTCAACAATGATGAATTAAAGGCGATTGTGGAAGCTGATGAATCTCAATCTACAGCTGAGCTGGCAGCAGCTTTTGATGTTAGCATCAAAACAATATTGGTCCATTTGCGACAGATTGGCAAGATAAAAAAGCTTGATAGATGGGTGCCCCACGAACTTAACGATCGCCAGCGCAACGTACGCGTCGAGACTTGCCTTGCGCTGCTTAACAGGCACAGAAATGAAGGAATTTTGAACCGAATTGTTACGTGCGACGAAAAATGGATTCTTTTTGACAATCGAAAGCGCTCAGCAAGTTGGTTAGATCCTGGTTCGGTACCAAAGCAATGTGCAAAACGAAAAATGACCCCTAGAAAGGTGATGGTCACAGTTTGGTGGTCTAGTGCTGGTGTGATTCATCATAGCTTTTTACAAAACGGCTAGAGCATTACTGCAGATGTGTACATTGAAGAACTGACCACAATGATGGCGAAACTCGCACGTCTGCAACCAGCTTTGGTCAATCGGTCGTCTCCACTGCTACTTCACGACAACGCGCGACCCCATACTGCACAACAGACCGTCTCTAAGCTGCATGAGTTGGGTTTGGAAGCTCTCCCTCATCCGCCATACTCACCAGATCTTGCGCCTACCGACTATTACTTTTTCCAAAATTTGGACAACTTTTTAGCGGGGAAAAAATTCAATTCCCGAGAGGCAGTACAAAACGCCTTTGAAGAGTTTGTTGTCTCCCGTCCTGCTGATTTTTTCAAGAAGGGCATCCATAAACTGCCACAGCGTTGGCAAAGATGCATTGATTGCAGGGGTGGATTACTTTGAATAAAAGAAATAAATAAGTTCGAAAAAAAAATACTTTAACTTTTTTCAAACAAAACGGCAATTTCATAGGTAAAGACCTAATATTTCTTGGGCTAATATGAACGGAACCCTCTGGATGTCAATTTTATTTACTGATATTCCAGATTTATTATTTATCTTTAAATCGGTTTATAACAAAACGATATTGCACTAATAAATCACAACTGTTATCGTACTTATCCTACTAATGATTTTTTTATCGTAATAGTAAGTATTTCTAGTATTTTTTTATTAGTGATATCTTCTATTATATAAAAGGCTTTGTCCTGACTGTCTGACAGACAACGCACAGCGCAAACCGCTGGACGTATAGACTGGAAATTTGGAGAGTGGGTACCTTTTATGACGTAACCGCGTGCTAAGAAAGGATTTTTGAAAACTCAACCCCTAAGAGGGTGAAAAGGGTAAAAAACATTTGTATGTAAACCCTACATTCCATGACTTATCGTTTTGAAACTTAACACATACAAATAAGTATAAAAAATATGTACTTATTAGTTTTTTGAAATTCAATACTTAAGAGGGTTAAAAAATTGTTAAAGTTTGTATGGAAATTTAAAATAAAATTACCGTATCATATTGAAATTCGAAATCTGTAAAGAACATACGAAATAAATAGATACCGGTCGCGGCGTTTTTTTAATTACATCCCTTGAAGGGTTTTTTGACAAGGTTTAATTTAGGAGGTGAAAATGGGAAGGAAGGTATGTGAACACAATTATTTTCAAAGTCACGTTCGGAAACCCAGTTATTATTAAATTTATATGTTGAATGTTTCAAAATAAAGTAAGTATTACTTACCTACCAAAATATTATGTACTAACGGAATATTTACCATGTAACTTATTTGTTTTGACTTGCCGTTATTTGATAGTTGAGTTCGTTGTTGTTGTAAGTGACCATGGAAGTTTAAAAAGTTGTAAAATAAATATGTTAAAATTATGAAAATAAGGATTCTTTAGCAAATTCATTTATTTTTCTTAATAACAAATACATATCAATTATTAAGTTACATCATTCAAGACTATGGTACCTTTATATTAATGAAAAATGAAATAAAAAGTGATTTTCATCAAAATTCTGTAATTTTGCGTTCTTTTGGTGACTTAAAATTCTTTGAAATATTCATGATCATTACTTTGATTATTAAAATTGTGTATTATATTCTTAGGTTTTTGATAGTTAAGTTTAGTGATTTCTCTAGTTTGGCGTGGTTGTGTTTCTAGATATTTTTTTCATAATTTGTGCAGAATTTTACACAAAGATTTATTTATTTCTATTCTGAGATTTTTAATAGTTGAGTTTTCTCTAATTTCTAGATTGTAAGATTTGTGATTCGTTAGATTTGTAATTTTTTCCCGTTTTAAATATTGCGGTAGGGTTCCCAGGTCAAAGATAGTTAGTTGGTCATATACTTAATTAATTATTTTAGTACAAATATGATTCAAGAGTCACTAAACGTTAATTGTGAAATGGTGTGTCACCATCATGTGTGTGATACCATCATACCGATCGTAGATGATGGGGCATGCCTCTTTCGATCCCTGTCCTATTTAATGTATGGGACTCAGGAACGGGCAATAGACGTCCAAAAAGAAATTGTCAGTCATGTAGTATCTAATTGGCAAGAATTTGCGATATTGTCATATAACCCTAAGTCTAACAATGTTGCTATGAGAGATCAATGCACGCATGAGATTCTAGCCATTTATATATTAATTTAAAAGGGTTAAGTTAATTTTATCCCGAAAAGTTAATGATATCTGAGGGATAGCCCACGCGGGCAAAGCAGCGGGCAGAATCTAGTTATTAATAAAATTTATAATTCAATAACAATGTTATGCTACTACTAATAATAGTAAATGCGAAAGGTGGTGTGTAAAATGGTGTCGGGAATGGATCATTATTAGATGAAATTCGGCGGGATCTATTAGTACGGAGTAAACATAGGTGTATATATAGTTGTATACTTACCTATATTTTTATCTCGGATAAAAAAATGTGGGATTCCTTTGATAGGTAAGAGGTAGACATACTTATTGTCTAAGCGGGTGAACCGTGAGCGAAACAAGCATTCTACGTTATTTTAAATATGCAATTGAAATATTGTTTACAAGTTTCTAGATATGGTGTCACCAGTTTAAACACAGACAGTCCCATATAAGGGCTAAAAAATTTCCAACAAATTGAGTGAGCTTTTGGGTACATATCCGATTTGGAGATCTGTGGGTTGAAAGGAGCTTAGGAGCTGATAAACTTTAGTGCAAACGAGCATTAGTATATCTAGTAATAGGAGTAGGGGCCATGATGGTATTGGTTAACCTAAAGAATAAAGGCATTTTCTCTAATTAAAAAACCTTAAATACCTAAGGATATAAAATCTTTAACATTTAGTGTTGTTATGTTCATCTCACTTTGACATCAAAGTGATATATGAAGAAAGATTTTCAAAAACGTAAATAATCTGAAAAGTTACAAAAGTGATACACACCAGGCTCGAATTATTTGTATTCGAAGTTCGTCCATGAAGTACGTGACACGCCTGTTAACATTATACTAAGTAAACTCCATTTTCAATTACGAGATTCTGGTACAATACTGGTATGATTTGTGAACGCGGAATTCGTCAGATTCGCATAATATGGTGATGAAGAATGTGAATGGGACATTCAATTACATAAGCGTAGCGTAACTCGTAAAGGAATGCATTAATGTCGAGTGTACACTGGCTGAGAGAAGCACTTAGAGCTTACTCGTTGCGAGTAAAGCGAGGCGCAGACACGGACATTCCCTCAGGCTGCCGAGTGAGGCAGCAAGCGCCACTCCACCTCACATGTTGGATACTTTTACTGCATATTTTATAGAACGTTTTTTGCGAGTTTTATAGAGAGAGAAAGGACACACTGATTGTCGGTGTGTCCTTTCTTTTTTCTATTTATTTTCTTTATATTTAATTTACAAAACTAGTTCATTAAATAAAACCATGTTCGCACAATACCACAGAATACTATTACTCCTAGCACAATTCTCATT
This sequence comes from Ennomos fuscantarius, assembly GCA_905220475.3. Classification (NCBI taxonomy): domain Eukaryota; kingdom Metazoa; phylum Arthropoda; class Insecta; order Lepidoptera; family Geometridae; genus Ennomos; species Ennomos fuscantarius. The sequence continues at coordinate 9,564,014 of HG992028.1, read as the reverse complement.
TCAACAGTTCAGCTGTTAAAGCTTAACCACAATCACTGAAAAGTCAGTGTGAAAATTTGCTGTCGAAGAAAGAGGACAGTGGAAATTAATTGTGCGCAATTATTTTCCGACTCAAAGCATTGAATTCTGTCGAGTATCCATATTGATTGCTGCAACATTGTTCCGCTCAGCTAGAAATGGCGGTTGCACAGCAAAATGTGCAAATTGAGTGGAAATAGGCTCTCAGTTGCATGATTTCGCATCAAAATTACTGTATTATGGTAAGGAGTGTAAATTAGATCAAGTGGACTGCACTTGTATGTTGGATGTGCAGTTTTTAAGCCCAGTGTTGATGCAGCATTGATGTAGCCAAACTGTAAATATTTTAACTATATAGCTGTTAAATGTGAGAATTAATTTATACCATTTTACAGGAGATTGCTGTGATTTTTTAACATACATAACATACCTAACTAAATTATTAAGAAAAAAAGTAACAAAACCCATAGAAAGAAGTCGTTATACCTACATAAGCGTCCATTTATGAAAATATATCGTACAGAAATTGCGCATTTTCTTTGATAAAGTACTCCCAACCTAACACTGAGAACATCACTGCCTCGAGGTATCCAAGTAAATCTAAATTCTCGATAATCTGAGTAGACAAAGATTGAGGAGAGACATCTATCACTCCCGAGTTCTTCATGGCAGATTTCGCGATAGCTGCAAAAATAAACACTTGGAGCCATAGTGGTTGCTTGACGAATTGTTCGTCTAAGTACTTCTGACAAGCGACGTGCTTCGTAAGGTTGAATTTTTTGCTATCATAAAAACTCTTTTATGTATGCCGCGTGTAGGTATTTCATAAATATGAGGATTCACTCATATGTTACAAAATGTCTACTCCAAGAAACAGAAATAAAATACCCGACCTGCGTGGTGAGATTCAGCTTATTCCTAAATATCTTGAATTCCACACTAGAACGACCTGTGTCGTGAGATTCAGCTTCTTCCTAAACACTGGACTGCACTGCATATGCACTTCATATTTAAGAAGAAGCTGAATCTCATGCATATTTAAGAAGATTCAGCCATAAGTTATCTCATCAAGGTTCAGGATTATCTTAGTTGTTTTTAACTACTATCCTATATAATATTCTTAGATGTTTAAAAGAATCTAGATACACATGTACTTTTTTTATTGTTTGATAGGCTCGCGTTTGACCAGTATCACACCTGATGGTAAGTGACGATGCGGTCTAGGATGTAACACGCTTTCCTAGAAGATACCTGTTCACTCTCGATTTGAAGACTCCAAGGTTGTAGTTTTCGAGAAATACGGATGCCGGTAAAGCGTTCCACTCTTTGGCTGTTCGCATGATAAATGTGGAGCCAAATCTCTTTGTTTGCACATGCACTTCTTCATCATATTTATAAAGATGATCATTGTTAAATGTATCTTGATTCTGTAAATTAATATAGATTTACTAAAACTGAAGACAACAGTATAACAAGACGTCTAATCATCCTAATCCGAATTCAGAAACAGTACACGACCCGAAACATAAATACACCAATCTCACAGAATCTGTCGGTAGCTTCTTATCTACATAGCAGTAGGTTAATTGGAAATAATCTCCGAACCAAATGGACCTTCAAATTGAGCTGGTGAACTGTTTGAAATTCATTAGGTGCCACCGCAATTTAAACTGAGGTCGGATTTATTCTCGGCAGCACCGAAATGACATCGACATAGGACATTGAAATGCCTGATCGATAATATGGGAATGGGATGTTCAAAGAGGTGATTAGGGGCCGGATTTAATTGAATATTTATATCGTGTAGAGCCGATGTATATTCCTGATTCCTTTATCTTATAAAAGCTATTTTATCAAATTAATAAAAGTAAGGTGAATTATTTTTATTTGGTGTACGGCAGCGCATTGTTTCTCATTAATTCGATCAGTCAACGGACACAGTTAATAAGCCAGCGTTCTTACAAGATACTACGAGATAAAAATAAAATAATAAAATTAAAAATAATAAAAATTAAATAATAAAATTAGGTAGGTATATACTACCTAATTTTATTATAGCGACGCATTCCCACAACTGATATGTTACAAAGAGTAAAAAGGAAATGTTGAGTTTCTTTTCCAGGTCATACCTATTCTGTATCCGTTACCGACAACTAATGTAGCTGCTAATCGATTAAACTAAAGGCTTCTTCTGCTGATTTAGTACCCTACTAAACTTGGTGCTAAATTTTGTGCTTTTATGTTTTAAACTTCAGCTTTGTTTTAAAAAAAAGCAAATGTAATGCGGATTTTTTAAAATACAAACCTCTGGGAGGCCATAAGGTTTTTGAACCCAGGATATATATTACATAGATATACAGGATGTCCCACGGCTTTGCCACATGGAGGGAAAGTACTTTAAATATTGTACATAGGAAATATACTGAAAAGAATATGCGTTAACTGGAATTATGAATAATATTGAAACCGTTTTAAGTTACTGATCAATAAAATGAGGCTTTTTTTACTGTCGTGTTATTTACCCGTCATTTTTTTCCATTTCAATTCATACTTTAGGCTTTGTACGTTAATGATATTTTTTTTTTATCTCTACTTAGTTGCTCTAACTCTCGCTTCATGCTTTACCAAGTACCAAGTATTTACATAGAAGACTTCGTGTGTCGATAGGGGATAGACATCTTAGTTCTCTAGAACCAGTCAAGATTTTTTTATAAACGGTATTTTTTTTAAAAAGAAGTTAAAGAGGACAAGTTATTAAAACAAGATTCAGACAAATACTTAGTCAACTTTTTGAGGTAAATTAAATTGGGCAACATTTTTAAGATTTTTTTTCACATATCAGCCTTTTTATTAAAAACTGCTTATTAACTTGTACTTAAACTTGAATAAATTTTAGCATTAGAGTCACGGGTTTTTTTTCTATTAAAATCAAAAACCCATTAATTAGTAACATGCACTTTCAGTAAACAGTGATTTAAAGTCCAAAACGGGGAAAAAAATTATATACACAGAATTTTATTTTACTAGATAATAAAAAACATAGCTGAACCAAAGTTACGCTTACACGGTAGCCTAATAAGACTTGTTCAAATAACCTAGAAGGATATTGTGTACGAACCAACCACCCTGTATAGATAGATAACATTTTAATCCACACAGCTACGGAAAACGTATTGCTCATCTTGTTATTGAATTTCATAGAAAATGATGTATATAATAATAATAAATTGATTAGATACTATAATATGTATAATATGCCATAATAAGATTAGACATAAACAGCACATATAACATATCTAACACAGCTGAGGTATCTCACTTAAAGATGAAAATTGTGATACATAATTAAAATCTGTAGTAACATAGATTGGAGCAGGCTATTCAAGCTTTCTGGTAGATCTAAACCAAAACATGTTAGGAAAAAAGGTCAGGTCCAATAGAGAGAATAAGTTCGATTACTCGGCTTTGTTGATTTCCCCATTTGAACCTCAATCCTTTTATCGGAAAGCTAACATACTAACATTTGAACTTTGCGTATTTTTCTTAGCTATACAGTTATACAATAAAGTTCGTAAATTTTTGCAAATAGAAAGAAAACACGGGAATAAAATGCGCCTTTTTATGAAAAACTTGAACATCTTCAGCCTTATTAATAAACACGAACTAGCTTTAGACTAGTTACACCATCTTTTGTCTCTTTCAATCCAGCTAAATATTCCAGTAGCAAAAAAGGACAAAAACTGAAGTAACTAATCCGAGACTAATACCCGTTTATTAATAGGGCTGGTTATGATTTAAGCGGCATTTAGAAGAGCCTCTAAACAATTTCACCAATAGAAAATGTTCTGTACTTACCTACATGTCCAAGTTCCTAGAAGCTTAGATCCATAAATCTCTCGTCGAATACTTACAACGTTTGCATGACTTCTGCTGATATTTTCATAACATTATCATTTAGCCGAGAGCGTTTATTCTACGCTTCCTATGTTTAATCGTTCTTCCAGCAAAAATATCTACTTTACAGAACGTTTCCATTAATGTGTTTCTTTGTTTAAGCTTTAGGAAAGAGTTCATATCAAAACGCCTAAAATATTCTGATGATACTTTTAGAGTTTTTGATATTTATGCTATCTAAGCTATAGCTCTTCATAGCTTAGATTGAATAAAACAACAAGGAATCACCAAACATAGCTATATTTAAGATTCGGAATAACGAGATCCGCAAGAGAACTAAGGTGACCGATATAGTTCTTAGAATTAGCAAGTTGAAATGGCAATAGGCAGGTCAGATCGCTCGTAGAACTGACAATCGTTGGGAAGAAAGGTTCTCGAGAGGCGAACACGAGCCGGAATACGCAACGTAGGCTGGCCCTTCACTAGGTAGATCTACGATCTGGTAAAACCGCAGAGAGCCGATGGATGCATGAGGCCAGCAGAGAGATACATAGATATATAGATAAACTATTTATTGACACTAAGGTAACAAATACAAAAACAGGCAATAACTGATGAGTAGGATACAATGGGTGGTCTTATCGTTAAAAAGCGGTCTCTTCTAGACAGCCTTTGGATGGACTGAGATAGATCAACGAGCAAGGAGTGCTACAAAAGTTAAAATGTACATACATACTAAAGATAAATATAAAATATTATACTACTCATAATACATACATACTACATACACAAATAATACATAATATACAAAAACTAAGTAAACAGTGAAGGTTTATTTCGAATTCAAGCTAGAGAGATAGAAGTGCTTTATTTTACTCCTTCAGCTTTTAACGAGGTTATTCCCTGTGGCCAAACTATTTCGCTAAACTTGGTTTGGTCACGAGGAAATACATGTACATACTGTTCTAGAATATTATATACAGGTACCGTTCTTCTTTTTTATCTGGAAAATTGCCTTTTTTCTTTTACCTGACTAAACCATTTTCCCTGTATAGCGTCAGCGCAAAAAATCACTGCAGTCACGTCAACGAGTCATATTTTCATGTAAAGCGGTGGTATTTGTAGGTTTATTCATCAATCAATGGGTAGTTTTACAGCATTTATTGAACAGAAATACGGAGTGCTCTAGCGCTCTTTGATTTAAGTGTGGCCTTTGATATTTAACATTCAAATGAAACCTATATTATAAGCAAACTAATTGAACCCTATAGATTATTTCAATGTTGAACCCTCACGAAACATATTAGAAAGATCTGAATATAACTAACCGAACCCGAATGACCACATTTCAGAATCATATTATTACAACAGTGGCAAGCAATAGTCCGCAAATATTACGTTTTCCTTTGTAAAGAAAATACCACATTTATGGTGAGATATTTATTATAAAGAAAAGTTTTCTTATGGGAGCACACAGACGTGCCAGACACAATAACGGGGTACAAGTGGGTAAATTGGATTCTCGCCCTCGGGAGGCGACAGCCGGTGACAGGGGAAGGGGGCTAATCACGTCGCCCGCGACTCCGGCCTTCGTCACTTTCCACGTCAAACTTCAAACCTACACGCATAAGAAAAACAAACACGTTCGTAACCCACAATGTCGTTCTAAAAGGAGAAAAACGTAATGAGAACCCACAGCTGCCGCTTATTCTAGATGATAAATATATCTATGAAAGTTGCTTCTTGCAACAATTAAAATTGGAAATTGAGCGATGGTCTTAAGGCTGCTGAAGATATTATTCGTATTTGGTAAAGTACCAGGTAGGTACTAAGGCTTATATTATAGGATATCAGGTCAACGACTGCCTCATAACGTCACTCATTAATATAAATAAACTATGCTCAGTAATCGATCAGTGCTCAAATAGAGATTTCATCCATATCTAATAATATATAAAACTCTCGTTTGTAACAAAACTTCTATGAAACGACTTGATCGATTCTTATGAAATTTTAACAAGTGTATATATTCAGAAGGTCTGCGAATTGGACATGAACTATTTTTCATAACCCTAAGTGATAACGGTGGTCCAACCCAGATGTTTTTTATTAGACAATTCATTTTATTTTATTTTTTATCATTTGGCATTAATCTTAAATATATATATAACTCAAAGGTGACTGACTGGTTGACTGACTGACATAGTGATCTATCAACGCACAGCCCAAACCACTGGACGGATCGGGCTGAAATTTGGCATGCAGGTAGATGTTATGACGTAGGCATCCGCTAAGAAAGAATTTTTCGAGGGTGTATTTTTCTTAAGAGGGTGAAATGGGTGGCTTAATTATTCTCCCATAGGCCACGCCACGGGCGAAGCTGCGGGCAGAAGCTCGCAATACATATAAACCTAAATTTTAGAGTGGGGAGAGGAAATTCAGCTACTTATTGTACTTAAAATAGACTTCCTTTTTGAGAAACGGTTACAAATAAAAGGAACTTTGTGTACGTGTTGTTATATTCATAGGTGTGCTAATATAAAAAAATAAGTGGACTAGGCATTTCTAGTCCACTCGTTCTAGTTCATCCATTGATGAAGCTCTCGCACTGGGGGTTCCAGTAGTGTTACTGGAACTTAACACCTCATGTATATAGTACGTAGGAATGGTTTTCATTGCGATCTTCTGTGTTTCCTGAAATAAAAACAAAAGGAACCAGGATGCCTCCAAGGCCAGAGTGAATAGGTACCTTCTAGGAGTTTTGGCGAAGAAACGAAAAAGATCGCATCCTCGCATTGAATTGTTATCCAAAACTTGTTTTATTTTAATGTTAGTGCATAAATTATTCAGTGTATAATTTTGCTCAGCCTAAAATTTGAATTATGTGTGATTTTCCATGGCTTATCTATGTCGATTTTATTTGTAGATGCTTATTTATTTGTAGATAGGAAACAGTTGATTATAATTTAAAAAAAATGTTCAATGATTATAAAATGATTGTTTGCGAAAGGATAAATGACACATTTCTAATCTTTCAGTTCCATTCATCATCAGCCTGTAGTTCTGGAAATAGACCTTTAACGAACGCCACTGAGATGGAACCAGCTCATGCACTGCCACTTTTGAGCTTTGAGCATTATCCTTGAGGTATGTCGACGACCTTGGTTCTTTATCAGATCACCACAGATCATATCCTCGCTTGTATATACTGATCATAATTTTCAATTATAAAATCCATAGTGAGGCGAGGCAGAACTACCTACTGTAAACATAATTATCTAAAAATTATAAACATTGGTTTAGTTTTTAATACATTAAAGATATTCAAGGCAGCGTTGGCTGGAAATCTTTTCCTTTATTACTTTGTTTATTCCACAACTGCGGCTGGGCGGACACAAAATGCTTTGAATTTTATTGAGTTAGAGAACAAAGGTGGCATTTGCTTATAATACCCGGTGGGAGGCGTTGAGTCCACAATATTATGTAGCCTCTTGTTCCTTTGGAGCAAATCTACCGTCTGTTATAATTGAATTCATACTATGATTCCGGGAGTTTATATAACGAACAAATTTAAAGATGCATCTATTGTAAACAATGTAGGCACTAAAATAATCCCCAAAATGCACTTATTTGACTATAGTACCAAAACTATTTCCAGATAGACACCAAATATTAACAATTTGAAAACAAAAATTGTGATATTACTTCATTAATCAAATAACTAAATTTCATGCCTTTCTTTGCTCATTCAATCCACCTGCCTGCCACCAGAGTTAACTTTAACTCTCCGAAACATAACCAAAATATGAACACACGAACAAAAATTACCAGATCAAAGTAAATAAATATATGATTCCCCTCGCATTTTATGTACTTACAAGTTACGATTAAATTAGCCCACAAACCTTTTGATTAAATACTCAAAACCAACATTGACTAAATTGATCAAAAAATTGTTGAATTATTAGAGCACAAAATGTTCGGTAAACAACTGCTCAACTAGAATTCTCAACTAGTGTGTGTGTAAGTGGAGAAGAATCGTTCATTAGATATTGATTAATAAGGTCCGTTGTCGCCTAACTAAACAACTGACACGTTCACAACATATGAGCAGGCAAGGTAATTGAACAAATATTTAGAGGAAATCCATTAATATTAAATGAGTTTGGAGGGCGGGCGATGAGCTCGACACGAACAGCTTTAAGTAGGTACCCGCATCAAAAGTCACGTAAATAGAAGGAGTAGGTAACACAAGCTTCAGAGAGACCCGTTTTATCTTCTATTTGGACAAATAAAGCAAACATTCCGAGTTCTCGTAATGTGGAGCTGAAGATTTCGCCTTGAGACAAATACTTGAAATGCTCGGATGTATATTGTTACTTTCGGTTCTTATGAAATGATAACATGTAAATGGCTATTGCTTTAGGCTCAAAGAATAATTTCCTTTGTACTGAAATTATACAATGAATAAATATGAGAGAATTGTTATAGAAGTAAACTAACAATAACCATTTGCGTTATTAAATTAATTAAAGTATCTTTTTGCTAGGGGTTAGCTATTTATCACGGTGAGTGGCCTTTTACTGGAATTCTGGTACTTTACCAAGAATTCAATTTTTATATTGGGACGATCGGGACTTGCGCTACTACACTGTTTAAAGGACCGCTGTTTGACACCCGATTTTATTGAAATCCTTCGGCCGTTTCAGTTTCAGTGCTGTGAGGTAATCAATATACTAAGTCATACCTATAGTTAAGTTTACTTTTTTATAATGACACATGAAAATATTTGTAATATGTATAGGCTTAGAAGTTTACTACACATAACTTTCCAGGAACAAGGGAGTCCACTCGGCGGGTAACAAAAAACGTAATCGATACCGCACACCGATAAGTGACCTGTTCGTGGCATAATGAACACAGGCCTTTAACAAAAGGGTCCACAGCCTGAGAGTGGCATCACTAACTGATATGGGTTGACGTTTTCTGGACATTTTTTTCTCAATCCCGCATCACAAAACACCTATGTTCACCGCAACTGGATTATGTATTTATCTCTTTTAACGGTGTCAGGGAATTAACGTTTTATTTTTTGGTACCGTGGTTAATTAATTGTTTTCATTAAATTCCTGTAATTTCACAGGCTGAAAAGTACAAAAGAACCTGTATTTATTTAACATAAACAAAATTTTACTTAAATTTACAGACTATTCTCTCAAAGACTATATACAAAACAAGATATGAATAAATAAGACTATATATAAAAACTAAATATAATGACTAAAACTAAATTAAATCTAAACTAAAATAAACAAGTTATCTAAATTTAAAACTATAAATATCAAAAACTAATAATATAATGAGATAATAATAATATTGTATAATAATAGTAGAATTCCTTATTAACTAATTATTTTTTGACCTTACTCAATCGAATACCTTCTTAGACTAATAATAATAATAACGTCCAACGATCACATACATAGATTCTGGACCCTAAGTAGGATTCCCTGTGTCTAGGGACCCAGGAACTATATACGAGGACTGGAGGAGGAGAAGCAAAGCTTGCAGGTACTATGGGAACCAGATAGCTGATACTATACTTAGATACTTTTTTGTTTGTAAATACATACATAGAATACAATATAACACCCAAACACAAAACAAAGACCTGTGTGCATCACACAAATGTTTGTCCTGGATGGGAATCGAACCCACCCACAATTCAAAACGCAGGGGTACTACTAACTGAGCTATAAGCCAGTCAAGTTTGATGGAACGTCTAGCTATACATTAACTCTCTATACACAAAGCTCGCATCGCAACTGGAATAAAAAGACCTCTTTGTGAATAATATGTTACTCCTACTACGTAACCCAAGTATACCCCATCACTTGATAACCTCTGTGGTGTGGTGCTTGAGCAGGATGGCTCATAACCCGGAGGCGGAGGGTTCGATCCCCGCGGCAGGACATGTATACCAAAAAAAGCGCAAATACTTATTCTGAGTCTGGGTATTGTAGGACCATGGTCCTCGTAGTTCCTAGGTCCCTAGACACAGGGAATCCTAGTCAGGGTCCAGGATCCATGTATGTGATCGTTGGGCGTTATTATTATTACTACGCACAAACAAATTTAAATTACTTTAACTGTTCGGTAAAGTTAAGCAACGTTCGCTATGGTCACTACTTGTATGAGTGACTGCTACAAAAAGTAGTATGTTTAACTAAGCGCTACCGTGCTTCGGAGGGCACATTTAGCAGTCGGTCTCGGCTGCTGTCGTAAGACAACAGTCGTTAAGCCAAGTCGAAAGCTCTTGGGCGGCTTAATAATTCTGCCACCAGGGCTGACCACTTGCCTACACAAGAAGAAGAAGAACAAACTACCAGAATTTTTAATTTATTTTGGCAAAATATTCATTTAAAAAAGACAAGCATTAATTGGTTGACTAGAGAGAAAGGTAATAAGTAAGTACTTTAGGTGCTATTTTTTGTGCTCATTTGGAAATCCCCCATGATACTAAGAATACGGAAAAAAATCCAATTGAACGGATAAGGGGAAGGTTACTATGTAGATATGCACATTACTATAAAGATACCCCGATTTAAAAAAGTTTGCAAGATTATATTGCATCTTTCACCAAGATTAGCAGTTCCAGTTTATAATGTCTTTTTTTAGGACAGTGGCAGCTGGCGGCCGTATTTCGTTCCGGTATTTATGAGGTTAACTAAGTTTGCAGCCCGAACTAACTTCATCATTCTAACGAGATAAGTCTCCTTCCTTCGCCGTATCATTTTCCCAAAGAAAGGATACCGAGTGATCTAATTTGTGTAGACTCCGGTAGAATATTATATTTTGTTCCGAAACTGTTGTTAACATAAAAACGCGCTCACTACCTAATTCCGGAGAAATGCGACGTGAATAGTCAAAAGAGGTAATCTCGTAAGTTCATCAAGAGGTTGACCTCACTACACACTGTGTGAAATTGGAGCTTATCAAATCTTTGCCGGGACCTCCTTCAATCTTTGATCAAGCGTGTTGAACTTTGCTAAGCCTGTGAAAGGAAAGATTTATTAACTCGAACGATTTGCTTGACGTTATTGCTGTTTATAGTTTATACATTATTTGTTATTGTTTGTTTTACTGGTTGGTAGAACTTTTCTGCAACGTTCGTCTAGGTAGGTTTGCTACCGCTTTGCCAGTTATTCTGTCGCCAAGCAGTGCAAGCACTACTGTGTTCTAGTTTGAAGGGCACTGTAGCTAGTGAAATTACTGGGCAAATGAGACTTTATGATCTGATCTCACAGTCGAGTAATCATATTACCAGACTGTGCTGATGTCTCGGGATGATGTGCAGTGCAGTGTCACGCGAAACTTTATATTTTGGAGTTTCAAGTGACTTTATTATGTTATGGGCAGCCGTGTCGCTTAACATCAGGTGTGTTTGGGAAGATAGGCCCGTGGATCGTAGACTTGAAATGAAATAACACAATGGCAAGTTCGGATTAAGTGAATGGTATATTGCACAAAATATACGATACTTAATGCTCGTCAATATTATTATTATAACAATGATTAAATTGGATTTATTCGTACAACAGTAAAAAGCCGGCATCGGCACAGGGCGGAAAACAGAAAAGAGACATAGACAAGAGTTGACACATTTGACATTACATACACTGACATTAGTCTATCATTCACACAGAGAATAAATATTAATGAGCATAGTTGCATACTTAAAAATACTAACATTATCAACAAGGTGAACGACCAGCTAGTCACATCATTCGCTAACATTAAAAAAACATGAGTAAATATGCATATAATAAATCATTCATTCAAGGTGCTGAGATGGTATCCCGCTCCATCATCGTTTTCCAAATTTAATCAGAGCGACTGGTTATTGCGACGCGTGACCAAAATGCTGGCACTTATTTGGTATAACGAATCAGCAATACAATATAGGTCATCGCTGCAAGTATATAGTCCAAACTTTTTGTAGTAGGCAGTGTGGCTAGTAGTATTTAGTAGTAGTTGTTAATGTTATATTATTGTAGTAGTTGATTAAAAGAGTAAAGGCACTCTGCCTATTAAATAATAGACATGTTATAATAAACAGCTTCATATTCTGACTTCATAAGTAACCAGTACTAAAACATCTTTCTACTATCCTGATTACATTTAATTTTAAGAGATAATGAAAGTTAAAGTTCCAAAACTCCACAAAACTTTGCTACGATTGCATTTTATCATTCGAATTATAAAAGGCAAGGATTTTTCGTTTTAAATTCAAGTATTCTGTATGTTTGGAATGTTTGAAAGAGACCGCTTTATGTGTCACAATGTGACAGAAAATAACGTTTCTATTAATCGCGTAATTAATACTTAAATACCAAGTACCTGCTTCACACTAATTGATTGAGCCGTCACATCACAGTGATAAATGAGACTTATCTGATGTAACGTAACTGCAAATTATTTATAGATTGTATCAATCTAACGTAATGTGATAACGCGTCATCATAGTAATTTCTTTTTTCTGCGTCCGTATATTGACGCTACCGACTGTCATTAATTGTTGTTGTTAGCGGCGGGTTCGATTCTCGCGGCAGGACTAGTACTTGTGCACAGGTAAAAAAAGCGCAAATACTGTGCCTGGGTGTTGTCGGACCATGGTCCTCGTAGTTTCTAGGTCCTTAGACACACGGAATCCTATAGCTAGGGCTCAGGATCCATGTATGTGATCGTTGGGCGTTATTATTATTATTCATTGTTGTGACCAAACTATTGCGTGAGAGTCGTAGTGCAGAATAACTAATAGTAGGTATACCTACACCTACTTACCAACTAAGTACCTACTTATCTCTCTCATAAATCTATATTAAATTCTTTGATACTAATTAACGTGATAGTTACCTACGTATGATTTTTAAATAAAATGAATGTGTGTCTCAATAAGATCAGTAAACGTCGCATATAAAGAAACTCAGTACAGTCATGTTAAATTTAAGCTAATGTACATATTTAAAATTTAGTTGCCTCTGTGTTTTGATATTAATAAAATTGAAATCACCGCTAACACTGTTATGCTTTGAAGTAATTCGTGAACGAAAACGTGCACCAAAAAAGAGCAAATGGCAAATTGCAATGAGAGTTGCTTTTATTTCACACTTTATTAATTTATTTCAGCCTAGAAACGCGGCTTAGCTTTGCGTTGCGTACACAAGAGCGACGCCGCGCTGCCTTGTTTGTTTCCCTGTCAATACATACATACAGCCTGCGGCGAATCTATGCATATTGAAAGCGATCTGCCTATATTTTTGTTACACTCCCGCTAATATTACTAGTTTGGTGGGTTTTTTTTAAATCAGATTTTGTACTCTAGTAGTGAAAATAAATTTCAAGATAGAGAGGGAGATAAAGACCTGTAACAAGTACAGTAACTGGGACAAATATTAAAATCTACTTGCTTACAATTTTGAATGGATAACTATAGAACTTTATTACAATAAAAAAAAAAATTACTATATAAAAAGTTATAACTAAAAAACATTATATACAAAATAAATATGCCATCCAACTCCCCATCACGTGGTAAGGTTCTCAGAATACTGGCAGCGTTATCTCGCTGAATAAGAAGACAGCTTCTGAGTGAAGTATGTGCCAGCTCTGGGATCTCCCGAGGCGAGAACTAATCTCGTAGAAATTTGTCTATTTTTTTGGTTTTTCGTATCTGGTGCATATAGCCTTGGGCATAGGACGCCGAGGGCATAATGACCAAACCCAATAAGACCCAATAAGTCACAATATTGCCACCTAAATACAAGCACAATACGTGCACGCACATCGACCTCCTTTTATCTGACGAAACAAAACTCTCTTGACATGGGTTTGAGTAAACGTAGTCTGAGATTGAATATAACAAAGCCATTGAATCTCTTTGGGATCATCGTAATTCACCTATTAGATAACTTCACGTAGCGTACATCTCACATGCCTTTTTGAGATAAAGGTGCCCGTGGGCTATGTATATTTTATATACTAAAATATTCCTTTCTGTTGAAAAACATATTTCGTCTTTACGATGTGAAGCTCTATTCACAATGATTTCGTATTTTAGTATTTATCTATGATTTAACAAATACAAATCTAGTTTTGAGTTTGGTCAAATAATATATATAGTAAAAATGTGGATTTCACCTCCTTAATATATGAAAAGTGAATATTTCTAAATGTTATTTTATATATACAAAACAATTAATAGTTCTATATCTATAAAAAAACTGTACATATATTTTATCATAGTTAGCAAATGCTAACAGTCAAATGACTGCGGTCTCACCTGGTGGTAAGATACGACGCCTTCCACGATGGAGTATGCTTGCCTAGAAGATACCGGCTCACTCTAGCCTTAAAAACTACCCGATATTGTTAAGTAAACATATTGCCATGACAGCCTATTTTTTATGTTAAAGGGAGCAAACGAACATACGGCCCACCTGATGGGAAGATGGTCACTGTATGTACACAAAGTACTAAGGGATACTCTTATGGACATCATTATGGATAAGGCGTCACCAATGCATTGCTTACCCTGTTGCTATGTACGTATTCGAAGTATTTCTACCATATAAGGATGTCGTTTTAGGTACCGTGAGTCTAGTTGTACGATGGTAGAATGGGGAAGGGGGAAAGGTGTGCAATTCCATAATAAACACACTGGAGTGCAGTTTCTAAAAAAAAAACTTAAAACCGAACTATCATCTGTCTATATAAAAATTTATCACGCAAAAACTAATACAAACGACTAGCGGAGCAATTCTAATGTATTCATAAGAATCCTTTAGGTTGCTATAAATAAAATATCAGTAGAAATTTGTGCAGTTTTTGTTAAATATGCTAAGCTAAAGAAGATAAATATAAGCTTTTATTATTGTACTTATTTTCATATCAAAATAGGTACTTTCAAATATCAATAATACCATTCGAGTAAAACCTTTTGAATGAGTTACTTTATAAAACAGGTTTTAAAAATCACTCCTTGAATTTACGTAAGCCGATTTAACTACCCGAAAAAGACGTTGGGTCAGATTAATTCATTTCTAGAGATTTACTTTGGTTCAAAGATTAAGTCAAAGTAAAGTTAAACAAAAATCTTTGCAAAAAAAGAAAATTGGTGCATAATTATTGTTCTTATTGCATACCTTAAACTTAGCCCTTTAGATTGACTTAGACTGTTTTTTGGACATGAAAAATATTAATTATTATTATTTCTCTTATAGGTATTAAAATTTGTCTGTCGATTATGCTGGCAGAAAATAAAAATATAAAAAAATTATACATTTTATAAATACCGTTCGTTTTAATGGAATTTTCTAGACCTTAATCGGCGATGCAGATACTTTATTTAATCCATGAATATGTTGATATTGTTGTGACGTCAAGATGTTCCGCATGATTATCATGCTTTATTGTGATAATCACAGCGATAAGGAACATCCGATTTATTTTGTAACATTCACAATCTCAACAAAAGTTTGATAACCACAAAACTCTGCCGAAAACAAGGACCCGTGGATAACGCAAACTTTGCTTTTAAGGCCGTATCTACTTAAACAAACTTTTAGCGAACGATCCCTTTATTTTCAAAGCCATGATTTCCAATTTCTCACACGACCCTGTCTTATAACAGTACTTAATCTGCTTTATTAATATTAATACATAGTCACTTAAGCAACAATTAGGCATTGTGAGAATTAGGTTTATGTTTCATGATTTTTAATAGCAGCCAGTTCCCGGTCTCAATTGCGACGAAACCAGTTAAAAACCTTCTCGTTTCATGTTATTTTCGTTTTGACCATTTTCACGAGACTGGAATAAGCTGTGGGAATAATCAATGGCCAGCCTGAGCGGAGTCTCTGCGGGCGGTGATGGATTTCGCTCAATCAACATGACTGGGTAAATGAAAAGAGCGACCTAACGAACGACGCGCACAATGGAGCAGCGGCAGACGGAGGCCTTAGAACTGTAACAGATTGTTATTGGTTTTGCTGTTTCACAGATGTGCTGTACTAGCTACCTATAGTGCATCTTTGAAAAAGCAAAGTCAATCTGATGCATGGTAAGGTTTTATTTCCCTTGCCGCCTAAATAGAGCTGTACATATGTATAGGCTGTGTAAATAGAGTACAATAAGAACGAAGTATCTAAAATTTATAAATATTTTTAGTGCAAAGATGTTAAGATATTTTCGTGTCGTGTGTTAAAACCATTCTTATAATATAAGTAAACGACCGCGCGTGTTGTATCAAAATTCCACGAGTGATGTACCACCATGCCATGAATTAAAACCTACCTTATAGGTACAAATCAAACTGGGTTTCCAATAATCGGTCTTGCGAAAACGCATTCCTCTAGAAGTTTATATTAATCTTAAATACGAAATATGTACCACTCTGTGCTAAAACAGCTGAACAGGTATTTATGTTTAGGATATTCATATTCATTTTTTGCATTCATGTACAATATATATTAGGTCTTAATAACTAGTTTAGGTAGGTACATGAACCCTGTAAGGTGCTGTAAACAGACTGCGCTTAGAAATAAATTTATTAATTGAATTATAATTACATAGAAATATGTAGTAAACAATTATATAATATAGATTTTTTAAGCATTTAAATATTTTATAATAGGATAGAAATTATTTTCCGATACTCGACAGGGACTACGAAAACGTGATCATTTTCACGCATATGAAACCTTGAGTCGCAGCTAGTCAAAGAGAACTAATGTGTGGTAAATTGTAGTATATTCTCTCCGAAATCATTGATTTTAGTGTTTTATTTTCCTGGCAGGAAACCATAGAAAATGCACAACTAATGCGTCACGTTCTATCCGGTCGGCGTCGAGTAATCTATTCTATACAACATTATATTATAACTGCTCCATAAATGATTTCCTCCATAAGGATAATGGCTGGATTTTCTGCTGTTTATTGTGGACTCAATCCTCAGTCATGATTGATTGAGGCTTAGGTGGAACTCTTCCAAGGAGAAATTACTTCGTAATTGTTACAAGCACATACCAGGAATGTTCGCCATCAATAACTTCTGAGTGTGTTATTATTTGTGTAATAGGTTTAGTTTTATCTCGAAAAGTTGTTCTATCATAATAAAATATTCGTCGATAACGAATATGTCATGAGCAGATAACGTATCCTAATATATATGTGAATTTATTTTGCCTCTAACAGTAGAATTAAAATGTACCTTCATAGAACTTATTGAGTAAACACGTAGTTGGCATAAAGTCATTTATTCAGAAATGTACCTATTTCTATGTATATTTATTAAGCTTTATGTATGTACAAATACTCTCTTTATTTTCAACTAGTCCACCAAAGAGTATATAGTACCTGCAGGAAGACAATTTCCTAACCTACACAGTTATACGAAAAGTTTTAAGGTCAGGTTGGTTTCTTACCAGTGGACACCTTCGAGCATTGTGGACAGAGATAATATAATACTATACCGTTCCGTATCCGCGGAGCACTATGGGTAATTCAATGTACCCGTGGAATACCCATTGTTCACTTCCATTGATGTATATAGAAATCATTCATCTTTTATATCATTTCCATTTTGTAAACCGTTTTAATAACTCTCTCTCTCTCTCTCTCTCTCTCTCTCTTAGAAAACTGAAGCAAAATTGCGTCTTGAAAAGGAGTCCATACAAATAATAATATGCACGATTTAGCATTACTTCATAACAAAGCTACGTCGCGCGTCGTACGAAAAATACTTGAGGGATGTCATGCGTTGAACAAATTGAGTATCGATTGATCGTGAGTGAGTAGTGATCGGATAATCAAATAAAAGTGTACCGTAACTTACTGGTTTGGCTATACTTGACAACATCTTGTATTCTTGGGGTCGATTAATTTAGTGGTTTTTTGATTAAAAACACGATTTAAAAAATTAAAACGAGCTAATTATGATTTTTGTTGCTACGATCACTTTTTGTTCCCTTTTTTTCCCATTTGGTCCAGTCTTCTCGCTTTGTAATTTCATAGCCACCCCGTCGAGTATTGAATATCCCCAATAGCTCCACAACGCCATATCTGATATCACTTACATACAAACATAAATACTCTTTTGAAATGAACTATCCTTCTGCTAAATTTTATAAAGGTCCAATCATTCGTTTGTAAGTTTCGTCGAACAAAAATATACAAACTGCGATTCATCCTACTCAGCGGATTATAGCTCATTTGGTAGAACTGACTACCAAAGGAACCATAGCATGGTAATAATGCACATTCTATAGTGCTCATCTGGTTAGCTACCCAACTAACTTAAGAATCTGTTGGCCAAACACTTAACGATGTATTCCTCCAACCTTACTTGAGAACTAGGTTCGACGCCACACGTAGGGTGGCAAGTAAGATCAAAATGTACCCATTACGGAACAAAATTCGCATGACCACAGATTAACAAAATGGCCAATTTTCATTTCTATGCACTGCAAATTGGTGGATTACGCAACACACTGGCATGCGCTCAATACAAAGCTACGATTGAATCTCGGTAAGAAGACGAAGAAATTAAAAAAAAATAAACAAAAAGTACCCTTCAATAAAAATACCATATTTCATCACAGTTTAAACTTTCGACCCAAATGTATTGCTAAGTACCCAGAATTGGGGAGACCTACCCGGGACGGGGGCTAAATTATCCACAAAGCATCGCTGTGTATAATCTCAACATCACTTTATTTTAAACTATATTAAATTCTCGTAATTTACATAATATTTATTATAACCGATTTCTACTTATGTATAACTATCTAACATTTATGTACAACTTAATAATAGATAATCTTATTTCGTTGACAATTTTAAATTATGTAACAGATATTAAAATATTATAAGTAAGACTGGTCTGTGAATAAAAATTAGCTTTATGGCAGGATGAAATAAATAATATCATATCTACAAGTATGTTTTGTTTCCGCTTTTATTCTTCTTTCCTCAGTCTTTAAACATTATTTTTTGACATAATGAATTTAATTTTACATGGCCAAACTCATCAAGGTTTTTAAAGCAATGATTAAGATACATCTATGTGGTTACTGATCAAACTTTAATACTTCACCAATACCACTTTGAAGAAATATTATATGTACTGATCTTTCCATGTTTCATTCGTTCCAGGTTATTAGTTTCACTGTATATGTAGTGTTCTGAATATAGTAGCATCGTATTTAGATTACTTAGCTATTTAATATTTACATTAGACTCCTACGTCTTAGTTAAATTTACATAATTTCATCTTAGATAATTTCGTACCATTTGGCCTGTTTCATCTACGTCTAACATCTTTTAAAGACGACCATCTAATCTTATCGTATAACAAAACGAAACACCCCGAGCGGCTTTTATTCCGAAACTGCTATAATTCCGAAGAGACGAACAGTTTTTTACGAGTTTAACCCTAAGAGTACGGTGTAATAAATAGCCGCCATAAAACACTACTTGGGTAAAAACTGCACAAACTTCTGACCACACATTCGAAAGTTCCGAAGTGACAGATACACACACGCGTTCAGGCAATTTCTCACGGTTGCGGCGCTCGCTCGTCGACTCGGGTACGCAACTGGAAAAACTAGAAATTGTGTTTCCGTAGTTATTATAACTATTGTTTACTTGTGGCTTTCCCACACGTTGTTAGCAACAACACTTCAGTGTTAGCACTTTAGCCTTTAAACTAATTTATAGTTCGAAAACAAACAGATTACGCTGCGGTCTTAATAGTAAGACCTACCTATCTAGTTTAAGGGCCTCCACTCTCTGTCTTTTATAGCTCGAACAACAATATTCACATGGTAGGTACCTATTATCATGCTCTTTATACACTTAGGAAAAAATAACATAAGTTAAAAAAATTGTTTAGGGCCTAATTCGTACACTTATTCGTGTGATACTTGTTAGTATTGGAAATTTGGTCGCTTAGCAGTAATTTCTATTAGTTTATTCTCCTCAATACTCAGTCACCGTTTCAAGGTAGAGATTTGTGTTCAAACATCGAATGGAAGCAGTATATAACATGTATACACGAAAAACCACATCATTAGTGTGCGGATTTAGTGGTTCATAGTCAATGAAGACTATTTACAGGGAACATTGTGTACGATGCCGGAACGTGTATATTGAGGATTTAGAGAATTTCCAAGTTCGAGATTAATGAGAAACGCTGTAACCATTTCCTAATAGAACTTTAACTGTGTATAGAGAACTACATACGAAATCGTTCATTTTTAATGTATTATTCGACTTTTCAAGGATGATGTTTTAAAATATGAAGTGTGAGTTCGGGTGCTATTTAATAAACAACAATCTTTAATCGTAACTTGAGAACATGGAGACAAAATGTTAACCACTCAAGAGCTTTCAATCTATAAGATGCGCATTTGCCATCAATGAATACTATATGAAATTGAAGAAATAAAATGTCTGTTTCATCTCTCACTAATAAAATAACGTAGCTTTATATACATACCCCTAGTACTCTCAGATATGTTCAATAGTACAAAATGAGATTCACATATTACGAGCCGTACCATAATAATTATTTATGTTTGTAGGTACTAAGTAACTGTCGGGCGAAACTACCGGATGCTGTATAATAATGGCACAAGCGAAGACATTATCCGCCAGATACCATCTGAATGTGAACCTGAAACAAGGTGAACGTGACATGAGTTTACTTCCTACTATTACAAAGCAATTACTAACTTAAACTGTCTAACTTTAAGAGAAAATTGCACTGTTGAAGTTTTTATTCGAAAGGTTTAAAAAATCCTTTTTTTTTCTTTTGTGCTATTAAGATAGAACTTTATTGATACTACCTGATGAAACACAAAAATCCAATATCGATTCCACTTACCCCCGGCACTATTACGGACGCCTAACACGGAGGCAACTTCTGGCTGCTCCATATCAAAAATTAGTTCAGCGCGTGCCGCATACAGGTTGTATACGCTTGCGATGCAGGTCAGCCGCAGGCTCCCACGCTCGAACGCGTCACTCCGCACCACGAACGATACCTCGCCCACAGACACTAGTCTGTTATCCGGCCCTGTCCGCTCAAACTCAACTTTTACGTTCTCTTTCGGAGGTCTCCTAATCTCCTCCTTATGCAAATTGATATACGTCTCATCTAAGTACTGAATATTACTCTCATCGTGAAATATATTAAAGTTCACGTCATCGTCTGGCATCTCAGTGGTTGTCGTATCGGGCTTTGGCGGTGGGTCCCATTTAAACCAAACCGGCAGCTCATGCACGAACATCTCCATATCGATCTGGGGAAAACGAGTCCGGTTTAATAAAGTGTTTCAAAAGCGACGTACGTACAGATGTGCTATGGGAGAGAAGGGGGTTCGCTTGAAGTTATCTGGCATCCAGCCGGGAGGCTGCTTTGTGATTAATGAACTCGCCTACGCAGCGGCAGGCGGCGGCAGTGGACTGGGCCTCAGCCGTGGCAGGCAAAAACAACGGTCGCGTCAAAGCGAAATAAGTAGGTCCAACTCTATTGTTCGAAGCAGCTCGTGTCCGCCGCTGGCTATCAGTTCGCTAAATACATAACTTGTATCATTGTCCAGAGGAAAATAATACGTGTGTTTTAGTTAGTATAAGACATGATATTACGTAAATAAAATTTGAGATAGCAATAAAACAAAATATAATACTCCTCCCAGGTCCTAGTAAAACCTAAAGGCAAACAGATTTAGGCGGTGAGAGATATGTATGCTGTGCTAGGGGCATACGAAAAGACAAGAACAATAGGACCTACCTACTCGGTGCTTTGTTAAACTAGATGCAGCTTGTGGTTTCACCCGCGTTTCTTTACAATCTTTTATACCCCATTAAACTTCTATATTTTCTATAACCCTGTCTAAATATGCTCCACAAGCCATGAAAAAGACTTGTGGTTTTTATAGCATTATCGCCGGTTCAGCGTAATCAAGAGATGAATCTTGTTGTTAAAATTTTTCTTCTACCGATTAATCCAGTGCGTAAAAAAGACATTCTCCAAACAACTCTCTAGGTCCAGCGGATTAGACTCTATTTTGTCTGCCAGTCAATCAGTGAATTAGTAACTCAAAGCCTGTTTAATAATAGATTTAGACAATGATTTTGAACATCACTATGAAAGTTCATGCATTTAAGTGTCTTACAACATTATACCGTTTAATGCCCAAAAATAAATTCCTATTAAAAGTGATGACAAAATAGTGCATTGATGTTTTGGACATTTAGATTTTTAGTCAAATTTCTTCGTCTTATTGGTGTCGCCAGAACTCAATTTTTTTCGTGCTTGGTATTTCGTTCAAGTAGCGATATTGAGTTTTTTTTTTTTTCAAATTATTTTACATTGTTTAATATATATTTTCTATTCTTTTCTATAATCTAGCTTTGACTCTCTCTCTCTCTCTCTCTCTCTCTCTCTCTCTCTCTCGCTCTCGCTATTAGTAGAAACTTCTACGTTCGAATTCATATTCAAGAGCTGAAAATGCAATGTAAACACTGTAGAGAGCATATCAATTGTTTTCACTTCAACTTAGATTACACACTCGCAAGTCTTGATGAATTAAAATTTAACGTAAAGAATCCATCAATTTCCTATTACAGGGTTGGAAAGCAAAAAATTATGCGTATTGGTTCTATAGCTCGTCAAGTCTTGTTTTAACATAATTTTTTTTTTATTATGTTAAAGCAAAACTTGACGAGCTAACCGTTCACCTGATGTTAAGCGACACGCTTGTCCATATCAGTTGCGCTGTCACTCAGAACTCTAAAATTTAGTTTTGCGTGACACTGCACTACGCACGTAATCCTGAGACATCAGCACAGTCGAGTAATAAAATTACTAGTAATAAGTTTACTAGACTGTGAGATTATATCGTAAAGTCTCATTATTATTATGTAGGTAACTGATTTTCTACAACAATAATAATAATATTTACAAGAATATGTCATGGTATCTTTTTGTATTAATTGTACGGGTTTTACTCACGTTATAATTGGCCGGACTATCCGACTATAGTTTCGACTGCGTTTGGCAGCCTTCCTCAAGGTGAGTCGCGGAAAGCCTTGAGGAAGGCTGCCAAACGCAGTCGAAACTATAGTCGGATAGTCCGGCCAATTATAACGTGAGTAAAACCCGTACAATTAATACAAAACGTGTGAAAACCACGTTAGTTTCCATAATAAAAATGTCATGGTATCGTTGTAAGACTACTTTTGATCCACTAAAAGACCGTAAAGTTGCATACCTCTCGACCGTTTAACGCGAAGGTCAGGTTAGCTGGAGGCTGTGCCCGCGGCGCAGCGCAGGTTGCTCGAAGAGTCGACCCGACCCCGTACCAGGAGCGATCCGACACCAGCTTTGGACCCCACTCCGGGGGCTCTGCAACAGACATATAACCCTGAACATCGAATGAGGTTTGTCACGACACGACCACAGTTGAAATAACAGTTATGACATAGCCTTGACTGGAATGTGAGGGAAAAAGTGCTTGTGTGAATGCTTTTAATATTATCGGTCTAGTTAAAAATAACATGTACTCTACTCAGCATCTTTCATATTGACCTGTCGACGTCGACTAACTTATTATTCAACAGATTGAGATAAAAAATATTCATGTGCTTTTGTAATGACTAAAATATGAAAAAGTATGATGATAGAAATCTTAAATTAAAACTATATTGACAAAACGGACTATGAATATGACTAGAAATAAAAAATATTAAGTACGTAATTTTTTAAATACACTGCCTGCGTCTTGCTGGTTCATAGCTTTATGAAAATATTGGTGTATGAGAGTAGATGATTAAATCTATCTACTTATAAAAGTGTATACATATGAAGTGCAAACACATTTAGAGTGACTGCGCAAAAACAAATGTATTTCTCTTTTACTAAAATATGTTTAAAATTCAAAAGCTAAAGTAGCGCTCTCATAAAGAGTCAGTCATTAGCGAATGCGAAATGCAGCACCTCTGAAATTGAATTTAAAAAAGATATGTCAGCAAAAACATCTAATTTCATAAACCACTTTTTTTACTAAAAGCTCCAGTTTGATAACTGGAATCATTATAATTACTATGACAGTAGAAAAATTAATGTAAAGCCTTGAACTGGGTTTTAAAGTGTATCTACATTTTACAGAATGTAAATTATAAGCATTTGGTAGCTTTAGGTTTAATATCGTGATGCAACGGGTATCTATAGCACTCTTAGAAAATTGTCTGGTGTACCACATTCAAGTTAAGAATCTGTCGCCAAGGTCTTAACGGTGGGTTCCAGCGAGCCAGCTCCCAATCTTAGCTCCGTATTACAGAACGATGCTCAAGCAGAGATTTCATTCAGTAATTGAACGCTTTATGAATGAAATCTCTTCTTGAGCACCGATCGATGACTGAGCATCGTTCTGTAATACGGACCTTAGACTAGCATGGCATCACCTTCGGCCATATTGTCACTTAACATCAGGTGATATGTAGACAAACGCTACCCGTGACGATTAAAAAATTTCTACGGTCACAAATTGATTACTAATTTACAAATTAACCAATCAATTATTCAAATCACGATTTTACGCCTCGAAATTGAAATGCAAATACATTAGCGACCCATTTCACAAATATAACTGGCACATTCGAATATATCTACCAAATGCCAAGAGCATATCAGTGCAGCGGACAGGAGAGCCATTTCAAATTCTAAATATGTGAATCTGCTCATTGTTATTTACATACCGATTTACATTTTGGCCACTAATGTTAAATGCTGAGATCTTAAACATCATTTATTCTGGATGACAAAGCATTCATAAAAATTCGCTCCACACAAGAAAACATATTTAAGTATTTAATACCTACTGTTAGTCAAATAAGACTACTCGACCAAGTCATTTGTTTTATTACGGTTGGTCTTCCCATTTACGAGAAAAAGTCACGTTTTATTCCATTTCGGAAATTATTAAATTCTTGTGTAGAATTGAGTACTTAACTGCCGAATGTTGATCTGTATCAAAGCACGGCAAATGAGGCCACAGCAAACTTCCCCTTTTTAGGGAAATATCTCCCCAGTCTAAAATCCCCGGCATGAAAAATAACCAATGAAATTGTAGAAACAAGTTTTGGTTTGAAAATACGAACTATACGCGAGTACCAACATACATACATAGGTATCTATTTACATCCGGACGAATGAAAGCAACTGTCAGTTACTGCAAAGACTTCGCTCACTTGTTGAATCATACATACAGATTTATTACATTGCAAACATAAAATATACTTTATGTCTATGTACTTCCCTGCTAGGCAAGAGGGATGTTCTTAATGACTATACACAGAAATCCCTTTAGCTAAATCGCTAGAGGACATTTGAAAGCTTTCATGCCGACTATAGCATTAATTGAAACGGCAGAGCCGTATGGGCGGTGAGAAGAGCTCACACTGTCAACGTTGAACCGGCCTCGTCAATGTTACAATTATAGATGATTCTCGTGTATTCTGATCAAATTATTCAAGTTGGCAAACAAATTTTCAAAGATGTTCATCTAGAAATATAATTTGAAAGTTAACGGTACTTTGAAGTACAGTTAGATAGATAGATAAAACTATTTATTGAAACACCACATTGTAGGAACAATTTACAGTCACAAACTTAAGAATTAAGTGTCACAATGGGCGGTCTTATCGCTTAAAGCGATCTCTTCCAGACAACCCAAACACACAGTTTTGTATGTTTACATTATATTATTCTAAATAGTTAAGAGATTCAAAGGCAAGTCACAGTCATGCCCAAAACTAGGTTAGTCATGGTCTAGTAAGGCTCAAGTGGCGGATTCTGATGGGTGATCTTGGTGAGCAGGGTCACCCATCCATTGACGCGAGGAGGCCCAAAAGGGCCTGCTGCCGGGGGGCGAGTTGGCTGGACTGCAGTCGCGACCCCTTCTCGCCCCCGGTACGGCGGACGAGGGCTCACGGGGGTTTTTAGTGGGTTCGAGTCCCACATACCCCCTGGCACCACCCCTGTGGGTGGCGGATACTCTAGATGGTTCTATAGAATTTTGAGAAAGAATAAAAAAGGCAGTTTTTCGTCTTGATTTCTATTTGTCGGAACACACATAATAAATCATCTAGTGCGAATACAAAACTACTTTTAGCTTATAAATATATTTTACGACCAATCCTTCTTAGATGGAAATCCATTAAATAGTACCCCTACCTTGATAAACGAATAAAATCATGTAGCTAATTGAACTATGAACAAACAATTCTAACTCAACTTGCATGTTTAATGAATAAATTGCCATCGGAACGTAATTTCAAAATCCAATTCATCCCAGTAAATTATATTGAGCTGAAAACTAGTCGCTGGAAAATCACAATCAATCCCGTTTTTATTTGCAGGTGGTGTTTGTCCGAAGCCATCGCATTAATACTGGCAGCTCTGTTTATAGCACGTCTGTTTGCTCCCCTTCGGATTGGTGCGATAAAAAAAATCTGAGCGCTGCGGGTAATATGGCGGGTACACGAATCTCTTAATATCGGGGATTTGGTTGTGGCGAAACCGATTTTCTTTTGTTTTATATGATAGTATCAGTGAGCAGTTTACCTTTAATTATAAAATCAAGCCGATTGCTCTTTTGGAGTTTTTTTTTGCAATGTTAGGAACGAATGCTTTGGGAGCTAGTAAAAAGTATCGTAGATATGGATAGTATTTGCGTTTTACCTACAGAATAACCTTATATGTAAGTACATAGAATTTTCGCATATTCCAGGCGTTTTATAGAAAAATACCACTTGATTCAATTGCAGGTAATTCATCCATAAACCAAACAAACAAATTCCGATTGCTCTTCAGAAAACCCAATGGCTGGTTATATCAGTTTCGCTGGATTAAAATGTAGACGGTGCTTAAAGAGTAATTTAAATTTTGTTATAACAAGACTCTTTAAAACTTTTTTTAATGGATTTACCTACCAAAAACCAAAACTTAATATCTGCTCCACCAAAGCCAAGCAAATTATTTAGCGTGATCATGATCACGCAGGGATTTTGTAGTGGATTTTCAAATTCATGTCATGACATGAATTTGAAAATCCACTACAAAATCCCTAAAGAATGTATATATTTTTCACTTCTAAAACAGCTGAACTGATTTAGATAATGTTTTGCAAAATTATTTAAGATTGCTTGGTTTACATAGTAGGCATATAGGCCAGAATAAACTTGTTTCACTCGGTGAACGAACACGGCGACGTGTCTTTCAGTAGAGACTGCGACTTGGCAAATGAGTCAGTATAGGACAAAGGACGCCCTGCAATCAGGTGGAGCGACGACATGCACCGACTGGCTGGCAGCAGTTGGATAAGAAGAACCTAAGGCCAGGCTCAATGATGTACCTAGGAAGAGGCTTATTCCAGCACCGGACACACTGATGGTGATGACCCGAAAATAAGGTTTTCATGGTTGAAATCGCCGTAGCTTAAAAT
Organism: Ennomos fuscantarius; assembly: GCA_905220475.3. Taxonomy (NCBI): domain Eukaryota; kingdom Metazoa; phylum Arthropoda; class Insecta; order Lepidoptera; family Geometridae; genus Ennomos; species Ennomos fuscantarius. The sequence continues at coordinate 9,536,532 of HG992028.1, read as the reverse complement.
CAGGAGAAATTTGGTCAATAATAATAATAGTAATACCTAGTAATAATAATAACGCCCAAACCCTAACTAGGATAGGAACACTCAGACTCTGAAAAAGCTTTTTCCTTTTTGTTTCTGTGCACAAATATTTGTCCTGCCGCGGGAATCGAACCCGCCGCCTCCGGGCTATGAGCTGACATGTTTATCTACCACACCACAGAGGTATTTTAATCGCAAGCTTATTTTAATTTAAACTTTATAAATTACACAAGTTACAAAAGAATTACTGTGCTCGTATATATCTCCCAGCATTCGCCGTAGAACCACGGTTTAACCCAGCATTTATAAAATATTAACTGTTAGGTGCGTTTGCATAATTTTACATTTTTTATTTTAAATTGTTCTAGCAAGTCTTCCGCCAACTCGAGCGGGGTCAAACTGACGGGCCATCACGCTGTGACAACACTGCATTAGCATTTTAATTAGAATACAACAGTGGTACGGTTCATAAGCTTAGCCATTCTGTATTACGTTAATCGAGATTTCATACAACGGAGCGGTTGAGCTAATCTTTAATTATATTATAGTTGCGTTTGACATATTAATATGCAACATTCTCCTTTGATTTATCAGCATTGTGCGCGCAGGTTCGCAATTACTACGTAAGTGAATCTCTGCGGCCTTGTCATGAACTTGCCTGACATGTGTATCAAGTTATAATACGGCACGTAAAGCGCTTCTATAATGTAACAGTTCCTGACAAGTTTGAGAGATATTGTATGCCACGTCTTGGTACAATACATCCTGGTTACGTTATTATACATTATGATGTTATAGTGACCTATTTTCATTTAAGCAGCTTATTCTTGCGACCTAAGTCGAAATACACCTGGATCTCTCACACACACTCACGTTATACAATATTTCTTTTTGTTGAAATTTTTGGGGTTTTAGAAATTACTTCGGGGCTGGGATATGATCTGCCTACGTTCAGCTCTTAGTATTTAAGGTCCGTTGGGGTATTTTTATATTAGCGCAAGTTAATCAATTTCATTGATTGTGTTGTTCAGCTCTGTCCACAAACAAACACACACACGGGTAACTCAACTTTAGATAGTATAATAATAAAAAACGAGTGTGTTTTAGACCACACGACTGAATCGAAACTTCTTTAACTCCATCTATCGGCCGGTATAACTTTGTTTTTGCTTGGTTTAATGTTAATGTCGCCATCTTGACAATTTTAAATTGACATTTTTAATATAATAATACAAAATAAAGTAATTTTTAACATTTTTATGTTGGCAATAGAGATCTATGTGAAACAACAACTTTTTACTTCCGTTCGCCTCGTCACGCATTCACCAGCTTACCCTCAAAGACAAGCGTGCGTAAACAAGGTTTACTTCAATAATTGGTTGGTTTACTTATATTCATGTATAGTTTGAGGTGTAAGTGCTCTGTCGACATGGTACATTATTCTAAATGGAGGCACGAATCACGATACCTTCGATCGCGATCGTTGCGTGACCATTCTCGATAGTCGCGCCCGTAAAATGTTTCGTGCATTTTGAAACAATGGAATTCTGTGTTTTGTGGGAGAAATGGTTAAACGATTTCATATTGAGGCAGTTGTTGAATGCAAGTATTGTATGTAAGTAACAATAGCATTTTAGGGTGACCTCTACTATTGCTATTGTAACTGACTTAATTATAATGACTGGCCCGATAGCTTAGTTGGTAGTAGCCCTGCCTTCTGGACTGTGGGTTGTGGGTTCGATTCCCACTCAGGACAAACATTTGTGTGATGAACATAGGTGTTTATTCTGTGTCTGGGTGTCATATTGTATTCTATGTATGTATTTACAAACAAAAAGTATCTAAGTATTGTATCAGTTATCTGGTTCCCATAGCACAAGCTTTGCTTGGGGCTAGATGGCGTTGTGTGAGATGTCCACACATATTATTATTATTATAATAACATAAAAAATCTTGTGACATAACTGAACGTAACGTACAGAGCAGCAAACTTATTATTCCTTCACGTGAAAGTAAGACAGCACCACAAATTTCATGGTGCCCAAGATATGTGTGTCGAAACAATTATAAATTACACTTAATTGCGTATACTACCAGGATTTAAACATGGCCTATACTTAACTAGCCACATAATTTAAAAAAAGTAGTTAAATGGAAATATAGCAATGTTTTTCATGTATTCTTTACCATTTCTGAAAGTGTTACCTTTTCCACATATAGCTAATATCTACCTATTCTCAGGTTGATCAGTATTATAAGCTGTAACTCCTTCGAAAGTTACTTAAAATAATTTATCATTTTCTGAGATAAAAGAAGAACGAAAGTCAGATAGATTGTAAAACTATCGAAACTTGCGCGATATACGTGCTATAAAGGTATACGAAAATAAGTCTTAATAGTAAGTAGTTACGTTTGATAACTACATTGAATAAAGTTATGCTCCTTTTCACTACTTATAAAAACAAGTATTTAAATTTAACTCTGTTGATAAGGACTCACTTTAAATAAGCTTGCAGCAAAAAACAGGATTAAAATTTTAAATTCGTGTTTACCACTTGCTAGGCATACATAGATAACACTTTTGCTGGAGATAAAAAAAAACTGCTTAAAACCTTGTTTACAATGAGAATTAATTACACGGGAGACAAATTTTCATTGACATTTTGAGATTTTATTTGAGAACTAGTTAAGCCCCGCGGATTAAAATTATCGTATACTGTGTTAATCAGTGCATAAGCTATCTGCATTTCAAATTCCATCAAAATTGGTTGAGACTAATAGTAAAAAACATTCACACACACACAACCTTTCTCATTTATAATATTGGTAGAAATTAATGTTGATTTTAGCGTTTCTATAGTTAAACAAGTCAAAGGAAAAGAATAAGAAATAAATGGTAGAACGTTAGTCCTTATTTTCTTGTTTTTAACTTTATGAACAAAATACCACGTATTTTGCCCCTACCCTAAGCTTAGACAAGAGTTTAATGTAAGTTCGTAGGGATTGATTGTATAGAAGATGACAGGACCAGACACAATAAACAAATAAAGACCAAAAAGAACGAGTGTACTTTAGACCACATGACTGTAGTAAAACTATTTTAGTTCAGCTCCATCTATCGGCCGGTATAACTTTGTTTTTGCTTTATTTAATGTTTATGTCGCCATCTTGATAATTGTAAATTGTCATTTTACCGGACATACCAACATAATGATACAAATTTTTAACTTTGTTGTGTTGAAAATGGAGGTCTACGTCAACCAACAACGATCAACTTCCGTTCCCCTCGCCAGCTTACTCCCCAAGTCAAGCGTGCGTAAAGAAGTGTTACTTCAAAATGGAAAAGACGTGTTGTTTCGCATATTGGAATAACAGCAGGCAGAAACATAAATAGTTTTTGTTGTTGAAAAGATATCTTCACTAACCAACAACTTCTAAAGGTGCTGATCGTATCTCGGTATGGAAGGTTGGCGCATCAGCAGACACCTCGCACCGGAACCGGCCCGCCATCGCTGGAGTCGCCTGCTGTAGTACCACGCGCCGAGCTCCTGATCGCGATATCTGTTCAGAAAAGTTTACTTTAATCATATTGTATTATTATACAGTATTGTATTATTATATATTATATAGTATTGTATAAATATTGAGGAATAGAGCAGGCGACGAGCAGAGTTTTCTGCAGTGTCTACAATAAGAATGAACTATCTGAAGTACTATTGAACTAAGATCTAATGTTTGCAGCCTCTGTGGTGTGGTGAACAGATCAGCTCATAACCCACTGTGGTGGAGTTTTGGCGGGAAAGCGAAAAGATTGCGTCACCGCATTGTATTATTTTCCAAAACTTGTGTTATTTTCAGTGTTGGTGCATAAAATTGGTGGCATTTTATTCGTTAAGTGCTGGATTACAGCCGTGAGAGTGGGAAAATGGTATAATTATGGTGAAACGTTTCTTTTCGTGTTGTTTCCAGAACTCTATAGAAGCTTCTGGTAAAGTTGCCACCACTTTACTGTGTAAAGTAGTATGACTACAGGAGTATGACTAGACTAGACTAAACTATGACTTAACTTGATGACTTCGACTGTAACTTGACACTTGACACATATTCGCGTGAAATATCGATAACTTGATAAATTATCAATTACTTGACACTGGCTAAATACACGGAGGTGTGGAGCCAAAACACAAAAAAAAACCCACTGTGGTGGTCTTGATTCCCGCCACATGGCAAGTTAAGTAGTTCTGTGGTATATGTAGCTAATAATAAGCAATAATTACATTTATTACGTACATATACTGTAGAAGTAATTATTTACACATTATTGGATACACATACCACAGAAGTAATGAAGCCACTGACCCCCAATCGTTCTCCTTTTTGATTGAGCAGATACATAATGTCTTTCTTCTCCTTAATGGCCGGACCCGAAGCTATTGAATCTGTCTATGACCTAGATTCCAAAATAAAATGACTTCAAAATAACATTTTAATGCTTAAATTTACATTTACGACGTCATCAAATGTCCATATAACATTTCAAAGCTTCCAGGTCTGGTGTATAAAAGTACGATTATAAATTATTGATGGGCATTTTATAAGTATATAACCCAGAAAATGTAGTAAGTACGTTTTCTTTTTCACGGAGCGCCTTCAATAACAAAACCGTACTGAGAGCTGTAAGAAATACAAAGGACCGACTTTCAGGTCACTTTGTACTCAACTGGTAATTTCCCACTTTTCCCAATTAAAAGACTCGGCTAGTGGTGGAATAATCGCTTTAACTTTCTAACGTAAAAGTCCATGGAACTCCCATTTTTATATAATTTATACAAATAATATTACCTATATATTCTAATGAAAAAAGCTCCCTGATTCTATTCAAAGAAAACGAGTAGCTTTTAAAAATGTATAAGAACTTTGAAATTCATTCTTTCACAAAACTTAACAATCTTTTAGCATTACAAAATTATTATAGAGGTACCTACAACTTAACTTTGTAAGTAGGTCACTTTGAATGTTTGCGTCTAGTCGTGAATCGTTGAAGCGTATCGTGTAAATAGCTAAATTAAAACCAAGAAAGAAACCACGCGTGTCACGTTAAAAAGATCCTGAAAAAATTGCGTGCTAATGTGCTATTAAAAACAAAATGTGTATTGACATCACAATAAGGTGACGAAAAGCTTTATTAAGGTTGTTTAAATGAAAAGTGACGTAGCAATTCAAAGGAATTTGTCATTACGAATACGAGAATTCTTCAGCATTGCTGATAACCAAATTGCGTTTTCGGTATTAGGGAAAAAGGACAGGAAAGCGTTCCATTGTGATGCGTAACAAGAACAGATGGGATTTGGAATAAATTTTTGGACGTCATCCAAATTATGAATGAATGCTACTTCATTTGAAGGTAACAGTATGTAGCCACCATGACAAAAATTAAACATCATAAAAGCAGTGACACTTATTGAGTGAAGTGATATATGTGTACGTGTTATTAAATTCCGTATAATTTCCTTATAAATATGCGTTGATGAGGAGGACAAGTGATAATTGAGAACGATTATTATCACCAAGACGCCACTTCGTATTCTCATTGATGCTATCGTCCTATAATTATTTTATCATCTATAATTTGTCCTTGACGATTATATCAAATGGTGGTACGATAAAGTGATTACTTAACATATAAAAATAAAGCTAAATGCGTCAATTAGTTTTTGCGTCACATCTTAAGAACTCGCGTGTGCACACATGTTTTAAATGCGTTGATATTGCTATGGGAAAGTTTCTATATAAACTATATCACACTTTTTAAACTTTCGCGACTAGTCAAAATTATGTTTTTGAGTATTTGTACGCGAATAGACCCATTTCATCTTTACAATATGACGGCAAGATATCGTTTCTAATACGTAGTAACCATCGCTTTTCATACTTCCTTTTTTAAGCAGAGGTACTAAGGCTACTACTAAGGCGTACTAATGGTAATAGTAATATAAATTGGTTGGGAAAAGCAGGCGCAACAGAAGCAGGAATGGTGCATCTCTATAAACAAGACTGTATAAAAAATTTGTTCACGTCGACTAAAAAACCTCGACGCAAAACGCATCCTCAAATAAACCCTTCTCAAGCCTTCCTATCTATATCTCTAACAGTAATAGTCAGTTGTATGAGCCGCTGCTGCAATAAGATCTTTAAAACCAAATTAGGATTTGCAAACAATTTTCCCGCGCATTGGCAAATTTGCTAGGATTCTCCATAGACGGACACGTCTAGGAGGATGTCATCATCATAAAACAACCAAACCACCTAGCCGAAATCCCGCCAAACTTTAAATCACCATCAGAACCACCATACCACCACTAATATTTTTAACTAGGAATGGACTTGGTATAAACCAAACTTAAGTTTATAAACCACTAATTTTTCTTAAAAAAAAAAGGGTTACAAATTATATTATTTAAAACAATAAAACAAAATTCGATAACGTGGGTGTATGCTCTGAGATAATTCATAGTATACTTCTATAGGAACTAATTGTTACATGTTTAGCTTGCAATACATAACATAACAAGATAGATGTTAAGATAAAAAAACATCAAAATATGTAGTTTATCGTTCAATTGTCTATGATATTGCTTAAATCTACTTGTTCTCCTATGCTCCTTTATTCAAACACTTCATATATAAGGTGTATATTTCTAGAGACCGCGTATGGACTAGGTACCTTATCTGACAATAAATATTTAATAACAGTAGAGACCTCCCAAAGCTCGAGACGAAATTGGTTTCTTAAATCAATACCTACCTACGCACCAGCACCAATTTTACAAAGAAATTACCTTTTCAAAACTAATTTTCACATTAATATAAGCATTAAAAAGCTATGTCAAACTGTTCTGAAAGTACTAAGTAGTAATAGTAGCAGTAACAAAATAAATCAATAAAAAGCAGATAATTCGCGTGGTCACGCGTGGTCACTTTAACATTCAGTCAAAATGAGGCACAAATACAAAACATATTTAAATAACGGCAGAGCGTCTAATGAAAAAAAAAATGTTGTGAGTTAAGAAACTGATTCAGAAAAAACTTACATCTACTTCTATTCCTGGCAATGGAAAGACCCTGGTATGCGGCAGTTCCTTGGGTATATATCTGTAGAACTCTTCTCTTCCTCTGTACCATTTGACGCTGTATAATGCCTCTTCGTCTTCCAGCTGCCAGCTGCATTCGAGGGTCACAGTTTCCCCCACAAGCACGGCGTTAGGTACGTTAATTTCTAGGTTATGAAGACCACGAACACCTGGTGACAAGGAAAATGTTTTGAGTCTTTTTCGAATACTCCAAAATATAAATTTGTTGATATTAATTATTATTCAACAAAATTATTATAGATATTAATTCAACAAAAAATATAAAACCAAGCTCCTTCCACTGTCTACGAAAAAGTTTCGTAACTGTGTACGTAAATGAATTATTTGTTACAACTGTTTTCAATGAAGATATTAACCACCCGTAAAATTAAGGTTTGGAAACGATTTTTCAATGAACCCGCTGGTCTTATTATCAAATTAACGACAATCTTTCTTGATTTGCATAAACCTATGTAATAGGGCGAATTCTGTGTTGATTTGCCTGATTTGAGGCCTTCAAGCTTCGGTGTGTAATTCATATATCTGAAGCTTTCTATAGTTATAGCAAACCTTAAACCAAGTTAAAATAAGTAGAGGATAATTTAAAAACAAAAAATTTGGTAGTATAAATATGAATACAGTAAGATCCAAAAATACAGTTATAAGAAGTTTTGCCTTTGTGTCTGTGTGAATATTCATTACGCCAAACTACTGGATAGATTTTTATGCCGTTTGCTGTTAGGTATTCTTTGGAGTTCTAAGCACACGCAAGCTTTTTGGCTGACATATAATTAATTTTATGGTTTAACTAGTCGCGCCCCGCGGTTTCACCCGCAGATAGAAAGAATTTTTAATTATTTGCTCACCCCACGGGAAAATTTCATTTTTCCGGGATAAAATGTATGTTAATCCAGTGTATAAGCTATCTTAGTACCGAATTTTATCCAAATCCATTCAGCCGTTTGAGTGTGAAGAAGTAACAAACATACACACATACAAACTTTCGCCTTTATAATATTAGTGTGATGTGATAGGCTTTTTTCATCAGGATTGACTTTAAGAACGATATAAATTTACGCATTGACAAATGTTTGATACCGTCAAGCAACTTGTTATTAATGCGTATACAATTTGAATTATATTATTTTATTATTATAAAGCGAAGTTCGATACACTTTTGTTGTAATAGAAGGAGGTCCATGGGTTTGCTGAATTAATGATATGCCGATTGACTTTGTATACGATATATTAATTAAAAAGATATTTACAAAAACCAAATGCGGAAAATAAAATTTTCTCTAATGTGAAGTCTATATCAACAACATTCGTTGCCCCTAGCAACTAGCTGGAAAGTTTATCTATGAGATTGGTATAGAAACTTTTTCGTGGGCCAGCACGCCACATCACCCCCCTCCAGAGACCGTCCTACGGGCGATAATATTCTGGAAAACGCACTGTTCGTCCTGATCGAGTGGTCACTGGAGCGTCTCGGGTCTCAGGTGCTGCCACGGCGGGAGAATGGTCCAACTCACGAAGTATGTAGGCAGGTTTAATGCGGTCCACTGAGACAGTGACTTCTTTGCCTTTTATGCGGAGCTTGAAAACTTTATCCCCTCGTTTTATCACCTCATGTGGGCCTGTATAAGCTGCTTGAAAAGATGGGTGCGAGGTGTCATCTCTTAGAAAGACGTGGGATGCTGTTGCTAAATCTTTGAAAATGAATATGGAGCGGTTATTCCCATGGTGAGAAGTTGGTAATGGCAACAAATTTTTGGCGAATGTGCGCAGTCTTTCAGTGTATACTGTCAAGTCCTCTGTGCCATCAGCCGATTGACAAAAAATGTCACCTGGGAGTCGTAGTGACTCTCCATATACGAGTTCAGCTGGAGTCGCTTGTAAGTCTTCCTTAAATGCCGCCCGGATTCCCAGTAGTACAAGTGGAAGTGTTTCAAGCCAGCTTCTGGTCGCATGACATGTAATGGCGGCTTTAAGCTGTCTGTGGAATCTTTCGACGAGTCCATTGCATGCTGGATGGTAGGCTGTAGTTCGTCTGCGTTGAAATCCGATGATGTGGGACAGATGCTTAAAAAGTTCTGATTCAAACTGTCGACCACGATCAGTGACGATATCTTCAGGGCAGCCGAATCTGGATATCCATCCGTGAACTAAAGCTTTTGCCACTGTTTCAGCTGTTATCTCCTGTAATGGTATAGCCTCGGGCCATCGTGTGAAGCGATCTACACATGTGAGACAGTAACGATACCCTTGTGAGAGAGGTAAAGGTCCGATCAAATCTATGTGGATTTTCATGAATCTGGCTCGAGGTAAGCTGAATGATGCTAATGGAGATGAGACATGACGTGTTATTTTTGATCGTTGGCATGCTAGGCAGGAACGAGTCCACTCTCTACAATCTTTTCGCATACTAGGCCATACATAGCGTTCCGATATCAGTTTCGTCGTCGCATTTATGCCAGGGTGGCTAAAAGAATGCAAGTTTTCGAACACTTGCCGTCGCATGTCTTTGGTCACATAAGGTCTGGCCACATTGCTGCTCTTGTCACAATAGATTTCTGTGTGAGATCCAGGCAGTTTGATTTTTGTCAAGCGTAGAGAAGTATCGCTATCCAAAAGTTGTTCTAGTTCAGGATCTGTGCTTTGTGCTTGAGCAAGCTTGGATAGATCGATGGGCTGAGTAATCTCTTCGATGCGTGATAAACTGTCAGCCACAACGTTATCCTTTCCTGAAATATGCCTGATATCTGTAGAAAACTGTGAAATAAAATCCAGATGTCTGAACTGTCTTGGTGAGCACTTTTCTTTTCGTGAATGAAATGCGAAAGTTATGGGCTTATGGTCAGTGTAAATAATAAAGGCTCTCGCCTCCACCATGTGACGAAAGTATTTTATTGCTTCGTAGATGGCGAGAAGTTCCCTGTCGTAAGGCGAGTATTTCTGTTGACATGGCGAAAGTTTTCGAGAGAAAAATGCTAAAGGTTCCCACAGGCCGTCTCTATGCTGTTGTAAAGCTGCGCCCATTGCTGTGTCTGAAGCATCGGTGACTATAGCGAGCTTCGCTTGGCAGTCTGGATGAGCGAGTAGTGCTGCTTGGCAGAGACTTTCCTTGCAGGCGATGAATGCTTTATTAGCTTCTTCTGATAAATGCACGGGATGTGAACCTTTAACTGATCCTGTGAGCAGTGCATTCAGAGGCGCTTGATGCCGCGCTGCGTCAGGAATAAACCTTCTGTAAAAGTTCACCATTCCTAGGAATCTTCGCAGTTCTCTGACGGTTTTCGGTGGTGGGTAATTTGCAACCGCTTCTACCTTCGATGGTAATGGTTTAGTCCCAGCTGCTGAGATGCTGTGTCCTAAAAACGTTACCTCTGATACACCGAATATGCACTTGTTCGTGTTGATTACCATGCCGTATTCCTTGAGTCTGTTGAAGAGCAGATGAAGGTGCTTCTTGTGTGATTCTTCATCAGGTGAGAAGATCAAAAAATCGTCCAGAAACGGGAAGCAGAACTCTTCAAGGCCCCTAAGCATCTCGTCCACAAATCGTTGAAACGTTTGGCTGGCATTACGTAGTCCGAACGTCATGAACGGAAATTCGTATAAACCAAACGGCGTCGTGATTGCGGTCTTTGGAATATCATCAGGGCAGACAGGAATTTGATTATACGCTTTTACGAGATCAATAACCGAGTATACTTGACAGCCGGAGAGACAATGTGCAAAGTCATGTATGTGCCGAATGGGATAGCTGTCTGGTACGGTTCTAGCGTTGAGCATTCTGTAGTCACCGCATGGACGCCAGCCGTTATCTTTTTTAGGCGCAAGATGAAGTGGTGATGACCATGGTGACTTTGAAGGTCTGGCTGTTCCGTTCTTCAACATATCTGCAAATTCGTCTTTTGCAATTTTTAATTTATCCGGTGCTAGTCTTCGTGGTGTGCTGCTTATTGGCGGTCCTGCAGTAGTCTGTATATGATGCATGGTATTATGCTTCGGAACACGGTGGACACCGGAAGGTCGAGTAATTTCAGGGTATTCGCTTAGTATGTTGTGATATACGGAATTTCCAGAAATAACTTTTACCGATGAAATGTTCCCAGTTGACTGTGCAGGTGAAGCTGGGGACGTAAGGCTTGTGGTGTTGTCGATTAAACGTTGATTTCGACAATCCACGATGAGGTTGTAAAATGATAAAAAATCTACACCTATTATGGCCTTTGTAACGTCCGCTACGATGAATCGCCAAGTAAAGTCGCGGCGCAAGCCTAGGTTCAGCACTAAATGAGCGTAGCCGTAAGTAGAAATGGGTGTACCGTTTGCCGCACACAGCTCATAATTTGTTTTCTCACGACGTTCCTTGAGTGCCGATCGGGGGAAGACACATACGTCACTGCCAGTATCGATGAGAAACTGCATCTTCGTAGCGCCGTCCGTGACAAATAGGCGACCGGAAGTTTGGCAATCGGTCGTCGCCATTACCGACTGCTGTTCGCGTTTCCCGCATGGTAGTCGCATGGTTTTACGCACTTACTTGCTTCATTGCCGAACTTACTATGATACCAGCACACAGGAAATTTTCTATAGTTCGACTGTGATCGTGTGGAGCTAGAACGACCGCGCGTCTTCTTGTTTGAACGATTCGGTGCACGTGAATGCCGGTTCACCTGCGCAGTTAGAGCTTGCACTTGTTTGGTAAGTTCAGCAATCTGTTGCTTCATGGCGTCTAAAGAGCTTCCTGGTATGGCACTTGATGTTGATGCTACGTGCGCTGTAGGCGACACAACGTCATGGATGCGGTCAGCGAGATCTGCGAGCGCTTCCAGCGAAGACGTCATCTGCGAAGCGATTATCGTTTGCGTGCTACTTGGTAAGCGACTGGTCCAGATAGTACGTAGAAAATCTTCGGGAACTCCAGGTCCAGCCAAATGTTGCAAATGTCTTAGAAACTGAGATGGCTTACGGTCTCCAAGTTCTGCGTGCATAAGTAATTGCTTGACCTTCTTTTCTCGTGACGCGGACAGTCGTTTGATAAGTTCCGACTTCAATTTTTCATACCTGTTGGTGTCGGGCGGGTTGATGATTATATCTTCCACCTCAGAAGCATACTGCGGGTCTAGTTGGCCGATAACGTAGAAAAACTTCGTATTGTCCGTAGTAATGTTCGATATCGCGAATTGGCCCTCGATCTGCGCGAACCAAATGGCCGGCTTTTCAGGCCAAAACGGCGGAATGCGCACGCCCACACGACAAATATCTTCGTTCTTATCGGTTGAGAGCGACATCTTTATGTGAATCAGTATCAGAATTATCGCAATCAGCAACAAAATCAAAATCACACACATTTACTGCAAACGTGGACTTTCGGTTCAAAACAGGTCACCAGTAAAGCCTAGTTAATCACGTCGGGGTCACCAGTAAAGCGAAGTTCGATACACTTTTGTTGTAATAGAAGGAGGTCCATGGGTTTGCTGAATTAATGATATGCCGATTGACTTTGTATACGATATATTAATTAAAAAGATATTTACAAAAACCAAATGCGGAAAATAAAATTTTCTCTAATGTGAAGTCTATATCAACAACATTCGTTGCCCCTAGCAACTAGCTGGAAAGTTTATCTATGAGATTGGTATAGAAACTTTTTCGTGGGCCAGCACGCCACAATTATTTAATTTTATATATTAATAAAATAATTTACGTATTCAATTTCCTGTGAACCATTAACTTTCTGCAGTCTGTTCCATATTTTCTTTGAAATTATGAATGCTGCAATATCTAGCAATAAAGCTTATGTTTTTTATGTACATATAATTTTCGTAAACATATTAACTAGACTATTTATCTCCTTAAATCGTTCCCTGAGAGAGACGTGGGATTTCATGTAATAAATTGAACGAATGGCTCTTTTCTTTAAGGCAAACATTGATAATATATAATACTGTGCTAATAACTGCAGTACTCTAATTTTGCAGTGACTTCATCAGTAAACTGTCTGTTTTTTTTTTTTTCAATCTACCTGCAATAGTTTATATGTGGCATAACTATAGAAACTTGGTATAACATGTTATACAAAGTGTCAATAGTTATGCCATGAAACGTGACGGATTGTACCAAATTTAAAAGGATCAACATTCAGTACTTTATTTGTAGGAAACATTGTGAATTCACACAGAATAGTTTTAATATTGAACCTTGCTGAACTATTTTAGTGATAGAACCCCATGATCTTACTCCATCAACTACAACTCTCTAAATTCTATTACTAAGATAAGAAGAGACAAGATCAAGAGCTTTTCCATGAACCTCTTGAACCGCTTTAATTCAAAAATTAATTTTTTTAATGACATATACGCAATCAAATGCTTGGGATAAGTCACAACAGACCCTTATGGCATCCTGTGACTTCTCCCAAGCACCAAATATATGCTTTAGGAGCTCTACACCTACATCCGTAGTTGAACGCCCTTTTGTAAATCCAAACTGTAGACTATGAAACATAGATTAAATTATGCCAGTGCGAGGAGCATCGAGTCGATAAGATAAGTGAATAAAATGTTAAATGAGCCTAAAGGCTTATAGCTCCACAATGGCTTTATAGCGTAAAGTGATTGTTCGATTTCTGCAGTTTGTAGTTACTATATTTGTGATAATGTTTTGGTATACAAAAAGATTTCTGCTGGTTTACCTTATATGCGTATTTATATTGATTAGAAGAATGATTTAATTTTTTATGTTTATGATTAACAACCCTGGGGGTTGTCTATTCTTTTTACAATTTGTAAAAAGACTGTAAATAGTGTTTTACTTTTTTAAACTCTTCATTAAATAACAGGCGAATAATATGTTTATCTTAAAAGTAAAGTAAAGAATGAATGTCTTGTTGCTTTTAAGGATAAATTAATTTTATTCATTACGCAGTCTCTCCACGTCAGGCTTTTAATATTTTAAATAGACTCTGTCCCGGACGTCGTACAAAAACTCAGCTTTACTCTACCATGGCTCTAGTCAACCAATCTTCCGATGTTAGCTTTTTTAATATGGAAGAAATCCCAGGATCAAGCTCAAAGAAGCTCGAAATATGAAAACGTAGCAGTTTCTTGTAAAGGAACTCAAACAGAATATACTCTGTGAGACATTTTCCTTGACTCGCATAATCCATATCAAATACGCCTTTTACGTACCCAAGAGCAAATTCTTTTGGTGTGTTTTGTTACTTTCCAACAAAATATTAATGAACTATAGATAATAAAACTGTTATTTTTATAGTGCTGTTATTGTATATATATAATAAGCCAGTTAATTACAGTTATTTATATCTTTTTTTCTAAAAAACTATTATTTTCGCGTTTGGATAAAAATAATGATCTGCACATTTTTTTCGGTAAAAGTAGCATTCAATATTTTTTTATTATTTATATTCATTAGGTACGTTCTCACCCTATGTAGGGATAAAGCCATAATTAGTATGGTACGCTGCTAAGTTTATATGTGCAAAATATATATATAGTACACGTATTATTTATATTTTATAATCGTTAATACAAAACTAAATTAGACTATCAAAAAACATACAAAATCTTAACAGTAAATTAATATTTCGAAAATAAATCTTAATTTGAAAAGTTTGGAAACAGGACTGTTGTGTAGAACCTTATTATATATACATATTAATAAAACGTGTTACTCGGCTTGTCACAAAACTTCAGATTACACATGAAATACCTATGAGTTTATAGCTTACACCTACCTACTCAAATATTGTATTATTAACGATCTACAAGTGCTTGTCGTGTACGACACGAACAAGATTTACGACCATATTAAAATATTTAAATTTCAGATGTACTATTTATATTTATTGTACTTAAATACGAGAAACAAACACAGTAGTTTTATAGGGTAGCATTAAACAGTAGCCACTACCTAAACCATTAGTTACAAACAGAAAAACTGTTCCGCTGAGTGGCTTAATGGCTCAGCTGGCTGACGATGGATGCTCTAAAACCTAACACGGCAATTTATAACGAAATATTCATGTTACGACTGAAACGTATCACGTTACGAGCTTGATTTATTACGCAAATATAACTCTGATAACGGAGTACAAATCACTCCAGCTTAAATAACTGATAAAATATTATAGCGCGAGGGTACTGGAACTGTACCATCGATCAATCATGTGGACACTTGGCCAGAATTGAGATGGCCCATAGCTCTCCTCAGTACAGTGCACGAGTGACCAATATTGCTTGCCTCATTAAATTTTATTAGATCGGCTTTGTAAAACAACTTTCTGAGCTCTCCAATAAGAAGTTGATTCTGTTATCCGCCTTCGTCACTGTGTTAGTAGAAAATTTAAATACGATTTAAAATATAACCGCTAGTAATTATGATTAATATTATATTTTTTTCCTATAGGGCCAAACGTTTGGTAAAAGTATCAGGTGACCAGAATGCTTAGTTTTATTTTACACAAAAAATGAACATTTCCATTCAACGTGGTAATGCTGCCAGCATTCTGGGCACATTCCCCTCCACCAACGGGCTATTATAAGTTTTTTTGTTTTTATTTATTTTAATTTCTTAGGTATAGTTTAGTTTTTAGGTCTAGTTTAGTTCAGTATTAACGATTTAAAATATGCGTTTAAATAAAATAATCCACCAAAATAGATATAGTGCACTTTGGAAATTACACAATATTTCAATTCCAAATCAATAACTGACCGAAGTTCTTTGTTTAACTTAATATTCCTATTACTACTACATGGAAAAGAAAAACATATTTCGTAAGTATTATGTAGATGAAGATACCTACGTAGCTCTAGGTATTCACGAGTTTCACTAACGCTCTGTCTTCATTAAAATATTATTATGAAAACAAAGTTCGTACCCAAAATTATGTAGTACATAAAATACCTGTGTGCTTTGTTGTGTTGGCCAAATTACATTAAACTCTCAAACTACGCTAAATATTGTTTTATGGGTAATTAACAAAAGTGGTTCTCAAAACAAAATCAACTTCAAAGGAATCACAGAGTTATCCAAACAAGGGTAGCTTTAACCTCGAGAATACACACATAGTTTCAACATTTATCTAGAACTATAATGTAATAATATGTTACTTAATGGTACCTATATAATTTAAATATATGAGAAACTCAAGTCAGTCTAAACTTAATCAGTGATCAAACTTTTTTGAATGTGTAGACCGGAAGTACATCAAGGAGACTGAGTCACCTTAATATAATTAACTTTTAACTTAACTTCAAACGTCTAAACTCCGTTATTTATGAAACGATTGAATCATTCTTGAAAGGGTACAGATTCAGATTAGTCCCACAGAAGTTTCATCAAAATTGGTTTAGTAATTTATAATCAAAATAACTGCAAATAATATATGCATGATAGTTATAATTCAAGGATTTCTTATTACGTTCATAATAAGAAACCCTTGCAAGATTAAAGTTGCTTTAACCCTTTCACATCTAAGGATATTATTAGTTCAGCGTAAAAGGTGTGCTGTAGATATAGCGTATGTCGTACTTCTTCTTCACAGATATCTTGTACATAAACCTTGTTGCTTAGCTCTTTTACAAATCATAACAATACTCACGTTTTAAGAGTAGGTATAGAAACTATTTTGCTTTGAACACAAATGTAATACTGAAAAAGGAAGTAATCAAGTTCACGTAAATAAATTAAAAAAAGAACAAATGAAATAAAAAATTACGCAATGGAACAATGTTAACCTGAAAAGTTAATGAAACACATTTACGTGGAAGGATAAGATACTTTATGTTAATCGCGGGCGAGCTGGAAACATTTATGAGAAGTCGTAACTTCAGGATTTTCTCTTATGATTGTGGTCCTTTCGAGCTTGATAAAGTCAAAGGCACGAAAGAAAATTTACTTGCACGTACACGCAGCTGTCTTTAAAATCTCTTTATTAGACACACGTTTAATTACTATTTCAATTGCGAATTCATGCAATGCATGCTGATGCCTGGCTGTAATGTAAGGCTGCTAGAATACACTTCTAGGTTCTTAGGAGGCAGATTCTTCCATCCAGGTAAGTATCATAAAATACCCTTCCCATAGAATACGAAATACTTTTTTTTTGTTTTGGCTCCACACTGTGTATTTAGCCAGTGTCAAGAAATTGATAATTTCTCAAAATAATTAATAATAATATGTGTCAAGTCAAGTCACAGTCCAAGTCATACTCCTAGTAAAGTGGTAGCAACTTTACCAGAAGTTTCTATGTAGTTTTGGAAACAACACGAAAAGAAAAGTTTCACCATCATTATACCACTTTCCCACACTCATGCCTGTAATCCAGCACTTTACGAATAAAATGCCTCCAATTTTATGCACTAACACTGAAAATAGCACAAGTTTTGGAAAATAATACAATGCGGCGACGTGATCTTTTTCCCGCCAAAAACCTACGAAATACTTACCATTATGCTATGGTTATATCGCGAAAAAGAGAGAGAGATATACTTAAAATTGTAGAGGACAAGCAACTTGGACACTACTTAGAAAGTTACTATTAAACTCTAAGTAACACTATCTAACTCTTTTTGCTATCATTCTCAAACATTAGAGCAGACACTACAACACTAGACCATGTGTTATGTCATTTATGTCGCATCAAATAAAGATGAGCCAGTTTCAATTGGCACTGACTGAGATAGATTGGTAGTTTCCTACTTGCCAGTGATACAAATATCACTTTAATGGCTCTTCGTCAGACAACGGCTAATTTATTTCATATTACTTCGTCTTTATAACTTTAACAGCCAAGTCCTTAGATATCAAGTCTAAAATACAATGTAATCCTATGCATAGTTTTAACATATTTGACTGGCCCGATTGCTCAGTTGGTAGTAGCCCTGCCTTCTGAACCGTGGGTTGTGGGTTCGATTCCCACTCAGGACAAACATTTGTGTGATGAACATAGGTGTTTGTTCTGTGTCTGGGTGTCATATTGTATTCTATGTATGTATTTATAAACAAAAAAGTATCTAAGTATTGTATCAGTTATCTGGTTCCCATAGCACAAGCTTTGCTTAGTTTGGGGCTAGATGGCGCTGTGTGAGATGTCCACACATATTATAAAAAAATAAAAAAATACTATATTATTATAAATAAAAATAAATTTAGTTTGTGCTAAATTATACCCGCGGCAAAATGTATATTTTGTATGAGCAATATAGGTAAAATACTTAAGCACTATTCTCATTTATGGCTTCAGTGGAAGTTACGTAATAACTGGACCAAAATGGTTACTGATATACAAACGTAAATTTTACGTGCGCTTTTACTACAGAAATACAGAAAGTACCACTTATTGATTAAGTTGCAGGATAAATTATTGTGTGTGAAATTGTCTGAATTTATACCGTTTTATGCTGTTTTCTGCCTTGTGGAGTCGTTATATTATATTCGTATTTATTTTAATAAATAAAATTATGAAATTAGTCTGTTGCCGTAAGCTTTAATTAAGTACATGGGACCATTAAGATATATTTATTTTATATATTTTATTGGTAAGATTCCAAACAAACAAATAAAAAGGGTAAGAAAATAAATAAACAAATACAAATTAACAAATTTAACTGACCAGATAGCTTAGTTGGTTGTATCCCTGCCTGTGTGAACTGTGGGTTATGGGTTCGATTCCCACCCAGGACAAACATTTTGTGTGATGAACATATGTGTTTGTTCTCTGTCTGGGTGTTATATTGTATTCTATGTTTGTATTTACAAACAAAAAATATCTAAGTATTGTATCAATTATCTTGATTCCCATAATACAAGCTTTGCTTAGTTTGGGGCTAGATGGCGTTGTGTAAGGTGTCAACACATATAAAAAAATACCAAAAATAAGTCAACTGTCTAGTTCATTACCTTATCTAACTGCAACGTATCATTTTGATACCTACTAAATGAAAAAAGCGGCCATCTGACACTACAACCCGTTTGCATTTATTAATTATAGCTACAACAGACTACCTAATAAATTCAAACCCCGAACAATGCAGCGGGTAAGAATATTAAACTCACTCTGTTTATCAAGCGCACGGCAAGCGGACGTTGTTGCTGAATTCGTAATAATTGGTAACAGCTTGATACAAATATTGCAGAGATGCAAGATTGAGATTTCATATTATACTTAGAGAAATGTGTTCTTTGTATTATGTCCTATTTTTATTATCACCTCACATTCTGACTTAATTTCTTATATTTAGTCTGATTATGATAATTTATTTAGAAAAACATTAATTATACTCGTACATAATATAATTAAGGTAAACTATTTAAAATACAATACTATACAATATAAACTATTTGTTTTAACTACATTAATATTTGTCAATATTTGCCTACATTGCTATTTGGGATGCAAGGGAGTAAAATCACCACCTTATTACTCTAAGCCAACCTGCCCGTGGTCATCCTGCTAGATAACGAACGAGGCTCTGGCGACCGACTGATGGCGGTATAACCATCCCAAACTAGCGTAGTTAAATTCCACTGACCGGTGACGGGCAGCAGCGTCACCGGTGCAAAGAGCTACGCTCTGCGATCGCCAACCCGCTTGCCCAGCGTGGCGATTATGGGCATTTACCTCCCATGATGAGTCAGAATACAACATGGCCCTATTTCCCGGTAGCAATATTATTCATAAATATACGTTTATCATGTAGAGCGAGCTAAACCTGGCTGCCCAACCACAAATAAACCAAGCCAACAACAGAAGTTGCATACATTTTTCAAACAACTTTGTACCCAATAAACATGCAAAAACTGGCTTCTTAGTAACGCAATAAAAAAGTAGACTAAGCGGCAGAGACATTCAGCTCTACAGTATTTAATTCACGTTCAAAGTTAATCGGTTAGAACAGCAAATGAAAATAGAAACGTTATATGTGCGGAGTCTGTTGCCAATACAATATCGTTGCCGGATACAAGATGGGCCTGGGGACACTACCGCTGGGAGTTAGTCGACGAGATGCAATTATTGGAAACGAGAGCAGATTGAAATGCGTTTTACGACACATCTTCCTATTGATTATCCAAAACGGTTTAAATCTTAAACCCTTTAGATCTTAACAAAACATTTTGATTTGGTGACAATCGCTTAAATAGATTATTTATCCATGATTGTAAATTTTGATTTTTTTTAATTTATATGTTTTCTATTTTAAATATACCTACTCTTTCTCGCCATAATTTTGACACAAAAAATCGTTACTGTTTTAGCTATAACTAACTACGAAGATATAGCAAAATCTCAAAAAAGGAAGATGTAAGAGTATGGTTTTTCACTATTTAGGAAACATGTTTTTCACTATTTAGGCAACATGTTTTTCACTATTTAGGCAACATGTTAAAAAACATCGAAATCGAAGCAATTAGGGGTAGCCAAACCTTGGCGCTTTTTGTACATAAAAAAAGCGGGCATACTCTATTCTTAAATTTAGAAAATATTTAATTGGTTTTTGTATTCCATCGTTTTAATAATAATCACCAGCTGTTGTAAAAATCGCTAAACTACACCGAAATCATTGAGTGCTCTTCACTAGGAAGTTATATTAGTATTTTTCAGCTCCGAAATGGTAAAAACATTGAATGCTCTTCACTAGTAAGTTATAGTATTATTTTTCAGCTCCGAAATGTTAAAAACATTGAATGCTCTTCACTAGTAAGTTAATTTAGCATTTTTCAGCTCCGAAATGGTAAAAACATTGAATGCTCTTCACTAGTAAGTTACAGTATTATTTTTCAGCTCCGAAATGGTAAAAACATTGAATGCTCTTCACTAGTAAGTTAATTTAGCATTTTTCAGCTCCGAAATGGTAAAAACATTGAATGCTCTTCACTAGTAAGTTAATTTAGCATTTTTCAGCTCCGAAATGGTAAAAACATTGAATGCTCTTCACTAGTAAGTTATATTAGTATTTTTCAGCTCCGAAATGGTAAAATAGCTGGAAGACGCATCGTTTAATACAAACATTGTCACAGCTACACGTACAAGACAGAGATTCACTGCAGTAATCAAACGAGATCTTATAGCGAGCAAAGACTTACACGTCCTCACGTTTCGTATCGTGCTCGGGAGTAATACGACAATAAAATAAACTTCATGTGCCAATACGTATATATTTCTAACAATACCTTTCACCTCGCCAACGAGAATTTCCTTTTCATTTGACACATTCATCAAAAAATATTCGGTTGACAGGGGAAGCGGAATGTAATTGATATTTATGAATTCAGTATTACTTTTGTCGAAAAGGTTCGATTACCACTTATAACTGAGATTCTCTATTATAATAAACCTTTTTTATTATAAAAAGGTAAAATCGGCCTTTTATTCGTTTGAGTGGAAATATTTTGGGTAAGCGCTTCCTCGAATAACGCGACTGATTTCGCGATCTTATTAAATTTTACGTTGTTAGCTCCGTGATAAAAATCGATGAATTTCTATAATAATAGTCATTTTTTGTAAAAGTATTAGTAGTTTACTACCATTTATTGTAGTTACCTACTTCTACCCACTACCTATAGCATCTAGCAATAGGAAATCGCCATCTGTCCAGAATAATAATTAAAAGTTGTTAAAATACAAAAAAAATACATTCAAAGTTAACTCGAAATAGATAATTAATATCTTTCATACAGTACAGTTACTGATAATAATTATTATCGCAAGAAAAACGTTAACTAAAATTTATTTCAGAAACAATCTGCCGCCGTCAAATATAACTTGGCAAGGACATTACGCCATTTATAATATCAATGAATTATTTTGCAACAACGTTCGTGGTTAAAACCAGAAACAGTAAAATTTTGAAAACGTAAAATTTGATTCCATGTCAGATAATGTGCAAATGCAGTCTCAGGCAAATTAATCTTGGCACATTTCCAATTCACCTGGATTTGCGTAAAATAATAAAATGAGCAGATTGAGGACTTACCCATTCCCCAAAAGACGATAGCGAAGAAGGCCACGGCGACGCGGCTTCCCGTCGTCGGATTCACCTCCATGCCACCTGATATCCGGAGTCAGGAAGCACGCACACTTTACTCCTCTAAGAGGCACTCGCTACACTGATAAAGTACGTAAGCCTCGCGCAACATGACAGTGATTAGTTCGCCACGAGTACACACACATATTTCACATAGTCTTTCACTACCTGCAAAATAAATTAGCTCTTCAGTCTTGAGAAAACACTTTTCGTTTTAATAATGGATCAGAGATATTGCGGCTGTAGGTAACAGCACTTTCATAACGACACAACTTCCCTAATTTATTTATTAAGGTTAAGGGTTAAGTGTCGTTATAACATTTTACAGCGGACGTACAAATTACAGCTGTTGACATTTTGCGTAATTAAAAATAAGCTATGTCTAACTTTTGTTATTCAGCAAGCAGTTTACTGTGATAAAAAACGTAGTACTTAGTACTTAGTTACTTAGTAGGTATTTTGTGCTCTTTTGTAGAGAAGTAAGCTCGCTGGTAAGGTTTAAGAAATTGATTATTGAATGTTTGTTTTATAAATATACGTATGAGTGAATAGGACCACCTGATCTCTTGCCGCGGTTGTTGTAAGAGCCGACTAAGGAAATATCCAGAGCATGGGAAGCAGCATTCTCATCGGTACATAAAGAGAAGAAGAGTTTCCACAACATCCGAGTGAGAGCAAAGGTGTACTGTCAGACCCGGATGAGTTTACCGATTGTCAAGATTTTGCAGGTGCTACAGAAATAACATTAAAACAAGAACTTTCTAGTAATAAGAAGAAGTAGAAACACGTCTTTGTTTCTGTGATTTCTACGAAGCGCACCACCTAAAATGAAAGCATATCCGGAATATGAACGTCGATCTAGTTCACAACTAAAATCTGCGATCACCAGCCCGCCAGTCAAGTGTGGTGATTATGGAAACTCCTCTTACAATAGGCGGCCAAAGTGGCATTTTAATATGGGAGGCCTGTGTTCAGCAGTGGACGTCTGCCGAACATATTGAAATAAGCACAAGACATAAGCATACGTCAACAAAGTGATACTGTACGTAGGCAGCGTCTTCGGGCAGGAAAAGTTGTGCCCGCAATTCAAGTTTTTCTTCGGAAGTTGTTAAGAGTTCCGGCTTGTTTTGATTATTTTTTGTTGTTATCTACATATGCTGGTAGTAACGTAGAAGTTATCAAATTACAATAATAATGATAAGGCAACTTTTTCTATTATTATGGATGAAATATTTCAACATAAATTGCTACTTATAGCTTTTTGGTACCTATTCTTTTCACTGTGGTATTTTTCGTTTTCATAACTTTGCAAACATTCATAAATGTTGCGTCTCACACACATTATACCTAATCTACTTCATGATTGTATATGTTTAAACAAAATTTGAAGTTTTTTTTATGTTAGTGAATGATGTGACGAGCTAGTCGTTCACCTGATGTTAAGCGCCACGGCCGCCCATAACAGAACAGTGTCACTCGGAACCCCAAAAGATAGAGTTTCGCGCGACACTGCGCTGCGCACATCATCCTGAGACATCAGCACAGTCTGGTAATAAGACTGTGAGGTCAGATCATAAAGTCTCAAAGCCCAGTAATTTCACTAGCTACAGTGCCCTTCAAACCGGAACACAGTAGTGCTTGCACACTACTGCTTGGCGGCAGAATAACTGACAAAGCGGTGGTACCTACCTAGGCGAACTTTGCAACAAAGTCCTACCACCTAGTAAAAGTATCCGTTATACCTATATACATCAGGAGAAATGTGGTCAAACGTAAGCTTGCTTAGTATATAAAAAATGGGTACATCAGCTATGCTAGTGAGGTATAAGTATGGCTAGTTTTGGTTACGAAAAATTACCATGCTCATACTGAACAGGTACAGGTACTTAAGTAGCGCCTACGATTAGGTACATGTCGTAAGTCTCCAAAGTTGCAGCAGCTGGCTACATTAGGATCAAGGATTCCGCTGTCTTCACAGATGTCATCTGACCACTCCCGCCCTTTGTCCTTCAGTTTCCATTTTACATTTATACGGACGACCCTTTCACAGCTCTTATCGTATTGACACAGACAGAATTTAATCATTCAATTTATCCCAGTCGAGCCCATTCGGTATTTTGAGATTAATTGTAAATATGGTTCTAGCTATTTTTGTATCTAAGTAAAATGGGATGTTTCGTTTTTGTCATTGAATTGCTAATGGCAAATAGGCCAATTGTGTCAAATGTTACCTACATAAGTTATTAAGTGTATTTATAGTAAAGTCAAAGTCAAAAGATTTATTGCAAATAGGCCATTTTTACAAGTCAAAATAATATTTTTTTTAAAAAGAGTATCCTGACTTCCGTCCGTCCAAATCTTGTTATTTTTCTTTTTTTTTTCTATATATCCAGAACTAAATAGAAAAAAGGTTGAAGTTAAATTTATAAATAAGGATGGCTGATAAAGATGGTTTAGAATGGTGTTGAAGGTGAGCATGCTACTTTATATGAGTTTGAAAAAAAGAAGTTCTTTTTTCTCCCTACTGCTGCAAGCAATCCGGCTCAATGCAGAACAGAAAACTCTGATCCGAAACTTCGATTACAACTGTAAAGAAGAAGCTACAAGAAACTTTACAGAGATGTATTTTTTTTCTACTGTCTTTTACAATATTTATAATTTATTATATAATATATTACAAAAGTAACCACCACCTCACACCGGTGTAAGAGGAATACTGAGATGATATAAACATTACAAATAGAAACTGAAAGTATCAAATTAAAACGTGATTTTATAAAAAAGAATTATTTACTACTATTAATTTAAGTACCTAGAAATCTACCTGCCTAACTACTCTAATTCAAAATAAAATATCATTAGTCACATCGCGAGTTTTTTTTATGATAATGAATGTCGTGACGATCTAGTCGTTCACCTGATGTTAAGCAACCCGGCCGCCTATATCAGTTGCAGTGTCACTCAGAACTCTAAAATACAAAGATTCGCATGACACTGCACTGCGAGCATCATCATGAGACAATCAGTGCAGTCTAGTAATAAGATTACTAGACTGTGAGATTTGGACATAAAATATTATTTGCCCAGTAATTTCGGTGCCTTCCAAATCGGAATATAGTTTGCACACTATTGTTCGGCGGCAGAATAACTGGCAAAGCGGTGGTGCCTACCTAAAACTTTTTACTAGGTGGTAGGACTTTACTGCAAAGTTCGTCTAGGTAGGTACCACCGCTTTGCCAGTTATTCTGCCGCCAAGTAGTAGTGCGCAAGCACTGCTGTGTTCCGGTTTGAAGGGCACTGTAGCTAGTGAAATTACTGGGCAAATAAGACTTTATGATCTGATCTCACAGTTTAGTAATCTTATTACTAGATTGTGCTGATGTCTCTGGATGACGTGCAGCAGTGTCACGCGAACCTCTAAGAGTGACGCAAGTAGATCATTAAAAAATTATGATTTCAGCCATCTTAGACATAATTAGGCGCCTACCAATTAACGAATGAACATGTCTCAACCCCAAGCAGCCCTCTAATTAGGCATAGATAGGCGCGGAGCCATTGAAAGGCCACTACACACCTCTCAGCGCGGGACGGGTAGATCACTGAACAAAAGAAAGCGACACAAAGAGCAATGGAACACATTTTGCTGAGCACGTACAACCACGCCGTGTTCCATATTCTCTAACGAGATGATATGCCAACGTTTATTCCTCATGCTTCATATGAATTGCATGTATGTAATGCATTTCGTTCCCGTAAATCTGTACCCTTTTATTTTTCATTTCGTTTTTCACATCTCTCTTTCAACTTATCTTGTAAATGAAAAATGTAAGCAATTTCACTTCTCTACATATTTTAAGTGAAGTGTACAAAAGCTCCTCGAATTTTTTCTCAGAGCTTTCAAATTAAGATGAAAAATGTTATTCAAAGCGGAACCGTAACAAACCGTGTCATATCTACGTGCCCGAGATTTTAGGATTTTTACTTGCAAATAAATGTATATTAAAGTCAAGATGAAATCATATGTTTCATAAGTAAATAACTCTCTGCGCTTATGAACCTTTATGAACGGAAGTCGGAACATGTAGCTTTTGATGTACGAATGAGTATTAAAATAACATAAAAAAACACTCTTAAAAGGAAACTTCCAGAGAGTTTCTAATGGGTAAATCCCTAGATTTCCTTTCCTTTTCCTTCTCGTGTAGGCAAGTGGTCAACATGAGGTTCTTGCTAAAACAAGTAACAGCTAGATAAACAAGCCATAAAAGCAAGTTTCATTGAGATCTGGAAGTCTGATCAGTTAAGTCAGAAAAAATACGCATTACGAATACCTAATACAGACTAATTTATTATTCACCAGAAACCTCTTAAGTAAGTAACTCAAAACCTATTAACATATTATATGGCATCTATTAAAACACGTGTGCTAACCCAACCTTTACGTATGCAAATCTTTTCTCGTAAGGGACATAAACACACTTTACGGGGAAACGCCACACGCTTAGAATTTTATGTTGTGACAAACATCAATCTTTATTTGAAAGTTGTCACAGCGAGAAAGGAAAGTAATAAAAAAACGTTATAGTCTCAGAATCAGCAATATCAAGTTGACGAAGGAAACATGGAATTTCGAAGAAATTACTTTAAAACTGTACACTTAAATATTATTTTTATTATAAAATAATAATAACCCCAGAGCTAACGCGAAATATATTAAACAAAAGTAAAGATTTTAAGGCCTTTACTCAGGTTTGATCTACTAACGCCCGGTTCCTATAACCGTGAAACGACCGGTTTTAGTAACGAATGGTTACATTTTCTACGAGACGTAAGCTGAACCTGTTCCTATAAAAAACGACTCGTAGCGAAAATTACCGATGGTTTGTTACTAACGGATGGGAGGGCTACCATCAGGGCACGTTCTGTAAGCATAATGTATGGAGATAACCCATAATGGTGTTCCTATAAAAAAAGAAAAACGTCAGTGAATTGTCAAAATTACGATCCGTTGTTCGTTTCGCTAACGCCAGACTTTGATCGGTTTCTTAAAATTTTCAATAATAATTTTTTGATAGATAAGCGCATTATAGTTACGTGAAGCAAATGGCTGTATAATATTTAAGCTAGAAATTGAAAGCGCGGTTCGCTATTGAACTGTCGCATTCACAATATGACCAAAATTCACCTTCAATATACCACCTATAAAAGTGACTCCCGGACACGCATTGCTGACTCTTCGTCTACCGTGAAAGACAGAGTACCCGACACGAAATGTCAATCGGATGGAATCGATAGCTGGCTGGCAGAGAACCGAGATGCAATGTGAGGAAAAAATACGCGGGTCGAGGTTCAACCCAGCACTTACATTTGAACGAGTATCGAAATTGCTTTTAAAGGAACATCTTTGCATTGTGTCATTTTTATTGTCTTGAGCATTATGGAACGACTTACTAAAATGGTGGTATACTTTAATGCAGGTGTATTATTGAGGCAGTGCGGCGTTATTCTATTGTTTTATTGAAGTTTACTTTTTACTTGCTGTCATTATTTAAGGCGGAGTCTGATCGACGAACAATTGACAACGACGAAACGATGAAG
Source organism: Ennomos fuscantarius (assembly GCA_905220475.3). Classification (NCBI taxonomy): domain Eukaryota; kingdom Metazoa; phylum Arthropoda; class Insecta; order Lepidoptera; family Geometridae; genus Ennomos; species Ennomos fuscantarius. Next base: position 9,508,733 of record HG992028.1, on the reverse strand, counting down.
AACGGTAACAAATTTACACAAATTAACTAAGTAGGTATCCAAAATAAAATCGAAGAATGACCTCAATAAATACTTTGCAAAGCTTCAAATTTACAGCGATAACAACATTTCTTTTAAAATTACATAGCTAGACTGGCATTTTAAATATATCTCCAGTATTTTATTTGATATGCCTATTTCACTCAATCCACAAAAAACTCTTCATACTTTACATTTACTTCATATGATCTGCGATTTTCAACTTTAAATAAATCCCTGTAGTGTAGAAACCCCCTAACATAAAAGTTGTGCTTGGGTGCAGTTTGAAATATTTCAGGCAGGCATTCGTTTAGCGGATTTTGACTTCGATTTATCAATACATATAGTATGTATTTCTAATTATATTATTGAAAATGAAATGCTGTTTATTAGTATCCACATCACTTGAGAATGATTAGACCGACTTGGCTTTTTTTGAAATAAAACTTCTTTACGCACGCTGACTTGGGGAGTAAGCTGGTGAATGCGAGGCAAACGGAAGTTGAAATTGGTTAACGTGAATCTCCATTGTCAACATAAAGTTAAAAATTTGGATTATTATGTTGGTATGTCCGGTAAAAGTTTACAATTGTTAAGATGTATGGTATAATGTCGCCAGACATTAACATTAAACAAAGCAAAAACAAAGTTATGCCATGCCGATAGATGGAGCTAAACTAAATAAGTTCTACTTCAGTCGTGTGGTCTAAAGCACAGTCGTTTTTTTATGTTTATAATAGTTCGAATTAGGTTTTTATAGAAAAAAAAGAAGTGGAAAGACTATAGCGTTGCTGAAGACCAAATCTTCTAAAACGCGGGCAATTATCTAAGTATATGTACTTGCGATGCGCTTCTATAAACGAATGAATGATATTTATGTAATCGTTAGTGGAAGACCGATCCATCGTTAAATATTGAAGTCACGGACGTGGTTGGTAGCTGGTACGAGTCGGTTGAGCGAGTAGTGTCACGTTTCTGAAACTATCGTAATCGTATAAAGAGACCCGCTGTTCGTAAAACGGGGTTCTTTTATTTAGAGCTGGCCATCGTTTGAAGGGCCTATATATACTAAAACAAACAGATACTGAACTGATTGCTCACAAAACCTACAGTTTACAAATCTGGGAGAATACGACACAGTTTCGACACCAGTATAATAGTGATAATAATAACGCCGAACGATCACATACATAGATCCTGGACCCTAACTAGGACTCCCTGCGTCTAGGGACCCAGGAACTACTAAGACCATGGTCCCACAACACCCAGACTCAGAACTAGTATTTTCACTTTTTTTACAAATACTCGTCGTGCCGTGGGAATCGAACCCACCGCCTCTGGATTAGGAGTAGACCTGCTCTACCACCACACCACAGAGGCTGTCAAAACTATAATCAAGTACCTATTTTCAAACGATCACAAAGCTCCAGCATGAGAAAATCATTTAAAAAAATAGAGATACGGTAACATTAAGTTTAAAGGCACTGAAAGACTGCCGGCATACTTATCCCACGTTAAATATTGTAGTCACGACCAACCTGGCCGGTGCGAACCCACTGGGTCGTATAGCATCACGTTTCACTTCAAGTGAGTTAGTGAGTTTTTTATAGTTTTATATTAATCGATATTTTCAATCCATCGATCAATTTGAACATCGTCAAGAAGTTTTGAACAAGGCGCTTACATTAAGTAAGTTACAACTAATTGTTTTTTTAAATACAATTCCTTATGAGAGATAGGTAAACTGTTGACACCAAGGCAACAAATACAACATCAGAAAATAACTTATGAATAGGTCACAATTGGAGGTATTATCGCTTATAAGCGACCTCTTCCAGAAAACCTTTGGATGGACAGAGATAGATCAACGAGCAAACACGGTGGTGCTACAAAAGTTATTATGTACATACATACTAAGATAAGTATAAAATAATATACTACTGAATATATAAACAATACTTACTATCTGTAGATAAGATCAGAAGTGATACTATTACCTAAACTATTTTTAATGGAAAATTGTGTGAACCATGCACCGTCAATAAAAAAGGGAAATAGTCTACAAGCTATTCTAAAAGCTAAAGGCAGGGTAAAGGACATAAGGCTCTGATTTAGCTGTATCGTTGGTTTATATTTGGATCGGAAAAAAGAATCGAAACCTTATAGATTCAATTTGTTCTACGTTTTTTTTAAATTTTGATTGGCTTGCATTTGACCACTGTCTCCCTTGTAGGTAAGTGACGACGCGATAGAACATGCTTGCTTATCTAGCTATTGGGTATGGCTATACACAAGAGGTACCGGAACCGTTGGTTTAACGCGTTTCTTGTGAATAGAATATAAAACAAAAGAACCTCTTATTTTTCTGTTAATAAACGAACAAGGTCAACTATTTAGTTTGAATGGATAATAGTATCCATCCAATATTAACTCATAGAACTATAATATATAACAAGCGACACTTGCCTTATTAGATTACTTACACCAATGAATGGATTATCCTATCTAGGAGAAGCACGTTTAATCTATTGGCTCACTTCATATCATGGCTCTACTTAAAGACATAGCATATTAACTCACTGCATACACTATGCCTTTATTTTCCTCAGACTAAAATAATATAGCAGCTTGAGAGCAAATAGCAAAAGAATCTAGCAGCCAGTATGCTCGCTTATAAACCTTTATGGATGGAAAGCGGAACATGTAGCTTTGATGGACCAATGAATGGATTATCCTATCTACGAGAAGCACGTTTAATCTATTGGCTCACTTTATGTCATGGCTTTACATAAAGACACGTTCTCTAGCATATTAACTCACTGCATACACTAGGCCTTTATTTTCCTCAGACTAAAAGAATATAGCAATTTGAGAGCAATCAGCAAATTAATCTAGCAGCCAGCATGCTCGAGTAGCTATCAGGAGTCTCTCTTGTCAGAATACGGTAGGTGGATTTGGTGTGACTATCAATTTACTGGTCCGGTAGCTCAGTTCGAATGGGTTCGATTCCCATTCAGGACAAATTTATGTGATGAATATCAATGTTTGTTTTGTGGGTGTTATATTAAACTATATTGTAATATAAGTGTGATAACTTGACTGATTTGAGTTAACATTTTATCAGATTCAGTTCCCGACGGATGTTCAAATGATTTTCGAGTAAATCTTTGAATGTAGTTTTACTTATCTTTACAAATAAGGAATGCATCTTGTAAATTATCTTTGATATTCAAGATAATTTCACTCCAAGTATAACTACTCGTATTTTGAGATGTAAGTATATACGATTGCACAATTCTTAGGCTGATAAACATTATGCTTTAATTTTGTGTTATTTCTTACGATAATTATTCTACTCCTGATGATGACATATTTAATTATGATTTAAACATAATTTTAATTTATTTTTCGGCCGTCGACTGCGGTTAGCAAATTGTAATTTATATTCACGGTATTAACTCTCTGTGTTGTTTTAATATCATTCAAAGTGCCATTTGTTTGAGCTCCATGTTGATGTTAGTATAATAAATATTATTATACTAACATCAACATGGAGCTCAACGAGATATGGATGTGTTGGATACGAGTAATTATTATAACATCCATCATCGGGGCTAATAATTACAATATACTAAGTAAATTAATGTGGCAATTATTACAAACAGCCATACATAAGAGTAAAATTACCTTGAAATTATGAATTGTATCATTAAATTATTAACGTGGTACTTTCTAACTAAACGATATGACTCTGCGTTAATTAATAAAAAAAATAAAAATGGTTTTTAAACCACGCGTGCTTTACACCGTGCTTTTACGCCTTTATAAACCCAAAAAAAATTAAGCATAACATTACAAAGCTGATGTGCTGCAAAAAATTACTTCCTTTGTTTAACGATCATTTCATTCCCAAAGCGGTTAATAATACAATACGGTTTCTCTGAAAATATAAAAGAGAAGATATAACCACCGCGAATTACAAAAGACGTAACATTTAAGAAATCCCTAACAAGCCCTCTAATTTCGGATGAAATCGACGAGGCAAATGCCTCTGGTTCTTTCATTTATCCCGAATGTGATTAATTTTAAATGGACAAAACCTCAAAGGTTCTAAAAGAAATTACAAAAGAATTCCCCTCCATTTTTTATTATATTAAATTAGTTCAGCTTTTGTATTTTTTTTTCGAACGAAACAAATAGGACACACCCCAAAACTGTGGTTTTACATTACGAATTTGATTTAAGAAAAATTAAAAGTATAAAATTAATTAGTAATATTTTAGCCTGAAAATACACATTTAAAAATACCTTATTTAGTATTTTATATAATTTGTTTAATAAAATGTTGTTTTTAAGTAATCATCTATAAATACAAAAAGGTATATTTTGTATTTTTTTACACTTTTTAATTGTTATAACATGCATGACCAAGCAATACTTAAGCGACATTTACGGCTAAAGCGCCATAAAATCCGTGTTTCGGAGCATGAAATCTAATTGTTTTAGTTAGTTAAAATTCTACTTTAAATATCCATTCAATTTCAATATTAACCTACATTGAAGCCAAATCCTCATGGTAACGAAAATAGGTCTAAACTATATTAATTTCAGTTGCTACCGGGACTGTGCCTTTTTTTGGTATAAGTATAATATATACATATAATATAAAATGATACATATAATATAAAATTGATTTCTTTTCTTCTGTCTAATACCTACATTATTAAAATTATCATAGATATTCATGTTACATCAACACCGTAGATTAATTTTTACCATAAACTCCTTGACAAGTTTCCAACATCCGAAACTCACAAAAGAAATGTAAACAAAATCACTTTATTCACTGTTGTTAACTATTAATTCTTAAGAAAAGTTTTTTTATGCCGCCGATAGTAATTGCTTTCGGCGATTTATTTGTTTGATCGAGTTTCGACAGGCGAGTGACGTAAATTTTAATAAGGGGGAGGAGCGAGAGTGTGTGTACGCGATGCGTAGCGAGGTGACGCGAGCCCCCATGGCACTGGCAACACTGGCGAAGGCGCGCCGACCGCCCCGCACTGCTCCCGCCCGCCCGCCGGCCGCCCAGCTCGCTTAACTCCGAGCTCAAGCTAAGCCGAAGCTTTCCTAGATTGTGTGGCCTTAGTGAACATTAATTACACCCAACTTAGTCTGATTAAACCTTGAGGAATTATCCGGATTGACAAAATTAACTTTTAACTTAGATTTATGTCGTTGGAAGCCGATTGATTCACAGCTTGATTGTTTTCAGTTTCCCATTAAGTTCGCCATTGTTTTGTATAATTGCTAACCAGCTGCGTCACTTTTTTACAGATAAAAATATTAGGGATTTTTAGCAAAAAATGTAAGGGAATAGTATATCATCAGAATCCTTCGTATTAACTACTTTACTATTTTACTAGGTGGTAGGACTTTTCAGCAAAGTTCGTCTAAGTATGTACCACCGCTTTGCCAGTTATTCTGCCGCCGAGCAGTAGTGCGCAAGCACTACTGTGTTCTGATTTGAAGGGCATTGTAGCTAGTTTAGTAACTGGGCAAATGAGACTTTATGCTCTTCTTATTCTTATTGCTAGACTGTGCTGATGTCTTAGAATGGCGTGCGCAGTGCAGTGTCACGCACAACTATTCTTTAAAGTTTCAAGTGTCACTGCAACTGATATGGGCAGTCGTGTGAGTGTCGCTTAACATTAGGCGAGCGACTAGATCGTCATGTCATTTGGGTAACATTAAAAAAAATTGCTTATGTAATACTATCCGTTTTCTGCTAATTAATTTTATTTAATTTTTAATAAAACAATTATTTTTTTGGCATGCGTACATTTATATAAATGTACCCACGCCATATATTAAGGGCATTTAAACCAAAATACTAGTTTGTAGAGTCTTTACTCAATATAAATTAGAAATGATAAAAATTAAACCAAATCGTAAGGGCCGCTTCAGTAGCGTGGGCTCTGGTTAGTCTCAATAGTTTTAATTGCATTTGATGACTAGTGAATTTTTTTAATATTAATAAATTTATATGTATTCTAATAACATTGGAACAATTTTTCTGGGATAAAATGTAGTTTAGGATAAGATAGATAGGGTAGAATCAAAAGTTAATCATTATCATCACCTACATAATAATCTGCCTGAAGATATCCACTACTGAACATACACCTCCTACATAGACATAGAGCTCATTTTTGAGTGGCTTGCCTTAAGTATCCATCACCTCCCCGCGGCGTCAGTCCATCTAGTAGGGGCCTTTTTTTTTTGAGGGGGGGAAATGCCCTCGCACTTCCCTGCCACCACGGGGGTGGTGGCAGGGGGTATGTGGGACTCGAACCCACTAAAACCCCCCGTGAGCACCTCATCCGCCGTACCGGGGGCGAGAAGGGGTCGCGACTGCAGTCCAGCCAACTCGCCTGGTCTATGCTGCGTCTTCCAGTTCGTGGTCAACCCTCGAGAACTTTTTTCTCAATATGTGTATAATATACCTATAAATATATTTTTCTATAGTGCTAACGTAATGTGATTATATATATTAAATTTGGTTGGACGTATTATTTACAAGACGAATTATTTTTTATTATCTTTTATTGTATTTTTTTTTATCTCACAGAAATTTTACCACCACTTATGTATGAAAAAAAAACGCTAAGTTAATATTCTTGAATACTCCACGCCTATGGATTTATATTTAAACCAGAAAATAAGACTATCTATAGAGGTCTCTATAAGAGGAATCTTATGATACTATGTGAGTGATACTAAAGCTTGTATTAAGATTGTACTTCGTAAAGTTATGCTTCAAAAAAATTTAGACTTGGAAAATTAACAATGCGGAAAGAAACCTGTCGTACTATCGTAAAAACGTGTACGGTCCTTAAAAACAACTAGACATACTAAGTACTTGTACCAACTTTATAATACAAAATTAATGAACGATGCCTAATAGGGATTAAGTAGAGGGTGTTCCGTAATCCGATACGTGGTCCTAATGCCACTGAGGTGGCGCCGTGAACACTTGCGGCTATCCGTAGCGGATGTAGCCGTAAACGGATGTGTATTTGTAAGCCGTAGCCATACCTACTTAATAATATATATATATATATATTAAATTGTATTGGTTGTCCAAATAAAATAAAATAAAATAAAATAAAAATAAAATAAAATAATAATAATAATATGTATGGACATTTCACACAGCGCCATCTAGCCCCAAACTAAGCAAAGCTTATACTATGGGAACCAGATAACTGATACAATACTCAGATACTTTTTGTTTGTAAATATATACATAGAATACAATATAACACCCAGACACAGAACAAACATCGATGTTCATCACACAAATGTTTGTCCTGGGTGGAGATCGAACCCACAACCCGCAGTTCAGAAGGCAGGGTCACTACCATTTGAGCTATCGGGTCAGTCAATGTTAAGATGAGACTTAATGTTAAGATCAGAAATAGCGTTGTCTGCAATAGTATGAATGCTTCTGATGTCTTCGCTGCTCATTAAGGCTATTTTCACCCCTCTCTTGTTGCCTTGTTGTACTCGGTGAAAAGACCCCAAGTGGTAGATCCTATCATGCAAACAACTTATGCAAATAATAATTATCATAGTTCACTTATGTACATAGTTAATCCTGTTGGCTTATCAAATTAGTTATGTAAATATATATATACAAGGTGGAACTTAAGTCGTTCTATTCCTTTAATGTATATATTCAGTCCATGCTATAGAATTATCCCATATAACTAAATAAAAAAGTACTTATGAAACAAAACTTAAATCTAGGTATTATCAAATTTAAATTCTAAAGAAAAGCCTTGCGACATTAAACAAAACAGGTGTTTTATTGCCTACGAAACATTTACAAAGCACTCAGCTTGTGCTCGCGCTGTGTGTACCGTTAAATAGACATTTCGGCTGTCATGCAGTTATTTTAGCAGGCACTTAATGCTACAACCAAACCTATTTTTTTTTTAATTGGTCCTTGTACGAAAATTCTATAGCATGGTCTGAGTGCATACATATAAGGAAAAGAGTGAATTAAATTCCACCTTGTATATATATATATTTATGTTATGTTTATGTATACATATATAAAACAGCACAAACTGATATTGAATTTATAGTTCTCCTAATTAATTAATATGATTTAGTTAAATTTGCTAATTAGCTGCTGTTTTACTCACATTTTCAGTTAATTATTTAAACAAAGGTTTCAGTTTCATTGTACGATTTATGATCAAAGTCAAATGACTTTATTGCAAGTCAAAATCATAGTAATTAAAATGCTTACTTTAAGATAATGTACTACGCATTTATAGTTACAAAGAGCTTAATGTCAAATATTATATAACAAGCTAATTACAATTTGTGATTTTGTAATAAAGGAAGTTCTCTTTGCCACTGATTATGGGTATCCGAGTTACCTAAATCTAGAAAAAAATTATCTTGTCAAAACAGCAGAGCTGAATAAGATGAAACTTAGTGGTCGATGAAAATAAGTGAGTTTTAATATCTAATTACTTTGTTGTATATTAAAACAGCAGATAAAGCCAGTAATGAAACTAGTAATGTTTTTAAATACACGTCAATCAACACGTTTCCGTTTTTGTTTCAATTTTGGCGTTATATAGGTTGCCTCACAAACAAAGGATTTTCACATTATGTAATTAAACTGGTTTACGATTTCACAAAATATGAAAATGTATAGCCTGTGAATTATCCATTTATTGTTGGTAAAATATTTATACACAATCAAATTAATTTGAGACAATAAACTGTAGTTAACGACACTAATGAAATAGTAATAGTCGCATTAAAGTAACGTAATTTCAACATTATATGCAAACTAGCTTTTCATTGTCAATTGACTTAACTTTATCAACATATGTGATCGTTGGACGTAATTATTATTACAAGCTGCACCCCGTGGTTTCACCCGCGGTTAAAAAATACCCTTATGTGTTTAAGCAGCGTAAAAAACTACCTCCATTCCTTATTTCACTCAAATAAGCCGATTGAGCGTGCAGGAGTAACGTTTATTTTAATTATCTGCTCATCCCACGGGAACATTTTACTTTTCCGAGATTAAGTGCAGCCTATATGTTAATCCAGTGTATTAGCTATCTTGGTACTAAATTTCATCTAAATCCATTCAGCCGTTTGAGTGTGAAGAAGTAACAAACATACACACATACACATATACAAACTTTCTCCTTAATAATATTAGTGTGATTATTAAATTGCCCTTTCGATACAATTTCTTTTCATGATTTTACGTTAGAGTAGGGGTGCCATCATCGGGGATCGGGGGGCGAGTTGGCTGGACTGCAGTCGCGACCCCTTCTCGCCCTCGGTAGGGCGGACGAGAGCTCACGGGGGGGTTTAGTGGGTTCAAGTCCCACATACCCCCTGCCACTACCCCTGTGGTGCAATGAAATGCGAGGGCATTTCCCCCACTCATAAAAAAGGGGTGCCATCATAGGTCTAAAGACGTCCACTGCCAAACATAGGGATCTCACATAAACCACCACATTGAGCGACTGCATTTAACTGGTCCCTGCGGTTTGGTCAAGGTCATTAGGTCCACTATACATATGGTTGAGTCGGCTGGTAGACAGGGGTGAACTCATAAAGTAATTTAGTGTAAATCAACCTTGGAGCCCAAGGAGAGCGTAAACTAGTATAATAGTCAACGATGACGAGGAGCATGGTGAGTTGAGATTTTCTGGTACAGAATATATAAATAGGTATTAACAGAACCATTAACAATACATACTTAATATATCTTTAGTTAGGTACATCAGCGTCTGTAAACGACATGCAGGTTGGAGTCAAAGGAGTTGCAGTCTAATTTTTATTTTTGATTTTCACTACTTTCCCCACTTCATTGATACATCTCGCGCTTTACTTTTTTCCACGACGAAAACACCTTGTATTGGTCAGCAATAGCGTCTTTAGTCAACGCGGCCATATTTTCTAACTCACTCGCTCTGACTTTGCACGAGATGATATTTTTTTCTGTCATATTTCGTATAATATATAACTCAAAGGTGACCGACTGATTGACTGACTAATATAGTGATCTATCAACGCACAGCCCAAACCACTGGATGGATCGGGCTGAAATTTGGCATGCAGGTAGATGTTATGACGGAGGCATCCGCTAAGAAAGGATTTTTCGAAATTCCACCTTTAAGAGGGTAAAATGGGTGGTTGAATTATTTTCCCATAGGTCACGCCACGGGCGAAGCTGCGGGCAGAAGCTCGTATTGTATAATTTTCGTGTAAGTGAAGCAAATGGGATTCCATTGTAAAATCATATACTGATTACTGTAGTTAATTGCATATAGTAGTGATTGCCATGATTATGTTTAGTAGAACTATTGTAGTAAACAAACACAGCGCGTTAAAAAAAGTTTATCTATAGATACCTATTTAAAAAGAGAATCGATAAAATAACAGAAACTCATGTCAAACGTTTGAGCACTTAGTTAATCTACCCAAAAGCAGCTGAGAATTAAATTTTAATAGAAATCTTCCTTGGAAAAGACGAGCGGTATTAACATTGAAACTCATAAACAAAGTAATATCACAACTTTGAATGTAGTTAAAACGTAATAACCGAACAAAAACAAGTAGGTACCGAAGATTAATTACGAAATAGCTAAATTTTGATCAAAATAAATTTTGTACGCGGAGGCAGCTTGTCGTTCAACGCCGGAGCTTCAGAGAGGCGTTATTAAATTAACAAAACCCACTGGACTCATTTCGAACGTTACGATGTAAAGGTTGAATGAAAATCTTATAATCCAGTGATCCATGATCGATGACAAAAAATAGGAACGGCACTAGGGTTTAGGGTTTAGGTGTGCCTTAATATTGTATGTTTTTTGACGTGATAACGTCTTATTAATCGATGAACGTCGGCTGCACGCACGAAACATTGTCACGTTCCGCCTGTGCCGAGCGTGCAAGTGAGAGCGCGAAACTAACGATAGAGAGGCTCGATCGGCCTGACGTTATCACATAAAATTATCGTCCATGAACCGACTTTACAAACATTTTTTTTTTTATAGAAAAATGTATTAGTTAATACTTCACTTGATTGTAAAATATCCTCAGATTTTTAGAATCAGGGTAAACTCTGTGGAAATATCACTTTTAATTTTAAGTAAAAATGTATTCGGTTAAATTTCATTCAACTTTCACAAAAACTATACACAATGAACTATTTCACAGACATTGTTGTGTAATTAAGAAAGAATAGGCCATCAAACTGCCCTCGTTTACGTACAGCGAACTTACCTTCTCTAACAAAGTGCTTTGTAATTTTACCCATCTTTCTCTTGTACTAATAACATATTTTATTATGACAAAATTAATAAGTATTTTGTTACCTAATTTAGAAGTGAGTATAGGACTTTACTTTCCATTAAAATAATAATTTATTTGTTTAGGAACCTAACGGCCTTGTATTTTATGAAACATAATTAATTTAGGGATTAAGCGTTTTACCCACGTTCAAAGAAATAGAGCCTGAGGAAATGAGTACCGACATAATATATACTCGTACTTAAATACACTTTGCCGTACAACAATAACTATAAAATAAAACGAAGCAAGCACGATGGTTAGCGTCTTAGTTACAACTAAGACGCTAACCATCGTGCTTGCTTATTACATACTAAAATTAAATCTAAATATATATAACTCAAAGGTGACTGACTGATTGACTGACTCACATAGTGATCTATCAACGCAAGGCCCAAACCACTGGACGGATCGGGCTGAAATTTTGCATGCAGGTAGATGTTATGACGTAGGCATCCGGTAAGAAAGGATTTTTCGAAATTCCACCCTTAAGAGGGTGAAATGGGTGGTTGAAGTATTTTCCGTTAGGCCACGCCGCGGGCGAAGCTGCGGGCAGAAGCTCGTTGTACAATATAACTGAACATTGTACTATGTAACTATTTTTCTATCTATATTAATAAAGGACTTTCTCCCAATTATCTGAATGACCGACTAACTGATAAACAAGGTATAGAGCCGGAACCGCTGGACCTAATAAAAACATGATATTTGGAGTGTGTCTTCTATTAATGGCGTATCTAGGGGAAAGAAACTATGAAAGGGTTATAAAATTTTCAACCCCTAACGGGATCAAATGGGCTTTAAAGATTAATAATAGCAATAAATAATGTAAGATACATTATTTATTGCTATTATTAATCTTACATCTCAATCACCCTTCACCCAAAAAATAAATCCCCTACAAACTTATCTTATTCATACAAGTTTCATGAAAACCACTTAGTTTTTATATACAACATACATAAAATACATCTAATTTATACTACCTATATCTATGTACACGTTATAAATAGAAAACAGAATTTAAGTGACCTTCTGCGGGGAGCGTGCTCAAAAAGCTGGCAACATTATTTCGATAAATGGCCAAGCTGATTCGTTAGCCGAGGCATATGCCAGCTTTTTGGACCATCGCTTAATCATCTGAACAACTCTCTGACTCGAAGTCATGACTGCCCGCCCCATTGTCTCAACCCCAAACGCAACAAATGTGACCCTCACCCGGAGATTCATATTTCCTCCGTTTGAGGTTTTCTGCAGATTATTACTAAAATATATTAAATTCATAATCTTAACCTTAATTATATCTTTTATAACTTTAACTACCTAAGCTTTACCATTTTAATGTCACCGTCTGTTTATTGCATAGATAGATAGATAGAGAACTCTTTATTGTTCCACCAATGAAATATAAAAATATCAAGAAAAAAACTTATAAACTAGTGTTACAATGGGCGGTCTTATCGCTGAAAGCGATCTCTTCCAGACAACCTTTGGATGGACAGTATCAAATGCAAAAGAGTAGACGGTGGTGTATGACAATTAAAAGAAATCTAATAACAATAATTAAAAAACATATACTTAATTTTTAGCAATAAATATACCTACATCCTAATACTTATATAATCATAATATTATAGTAAACTAATACATATTCTATATTACTTATAAAGCATATCGTAAAATAGCGTGATGAATGAATGCAGCAGCTATGAAAGTAAATAATGCCTTTGCACCATACTTTTAAATGTGGACAAGGACTTCGCATGTCTAACATCAGTGGGAAGCGCATTCCACAGGCGAACAGCTTGCACTGTGAAGGACTTGTCATAGAATTGGGAAGTATGGACGGGAGGCATGAGCTGGAGAGTTTCAGAGGAACGCAGGGATAAGCAGTGGGTTTGGTGCAGGAACTTGAAGCGCTCTTTGAGATAGGGAGGAGTGGACGGGATAAATAGAATAGTATAGAGGAGAGATAGAATACGTGCATTCCGGCGAGATCGGATAGGTAACCACTTCAGCTTTTTGCGAAATTCGGAAACATGGTCATATTTGCGAAGGCCAAATATGAACCTGATGCAGAAATTTTGTAAGCGCTCTAACTTATTAAGCTGTTCTTCGGTTAAATCTAGATATGAGGCATCTGCATAGTCGAGGATCGGGAGTAATAGAGATTGTGCCAGAGCAATTTTGGTGGTAGTGGGCAGAAAGTTACGCAACTTTCTAAGAGAACCAGCAGAGGCAAATACTTTGCGACTCGTTTCAGCAAGCTGTGGCCACCATGATAGTTGCCTATCGATGAGTATTCCAAGATTTTTTACGACGTCGCTAAACGGGATTGTAGTACCGTCAAAAATTACCTGAGGTAGATGGAACCAGTCAATTTTTGAGATCATCCTAGAACTTCCAATGACAATAGCTTGCGTTTTAGCTGGATTGACCCTGAGACCATAAGAGTGGCTCCATTCTAGGATACGTCTAAGGTCATCGTTAATGACTTCAATGGCATCCGGTAACTGCTGGAGATGAGCTTGTATGTAGATCTGTAAATCATCTGCATAAAGGTGGTAGGAAGAAAACAAATTTTGAGAAATTGAATTTATAAAGATTGAAAAAAGGAGAGGAGATAAAACGCCGCCCTGAGGAACACCAGCAGTCGTGTTACACCACGGTGAGAAGGACTCATCAATGCGAACACGTTGCCGGCGACCAGTCAGGTAATTACGAAACCATTCAACCGCCGTTGGAGATATGTTAAGTGAGCACAGAACTCCTAACAAGACATCAAAATCAACATTGTTAAAAGCGTTGCTAAAGTCCAGTAGTGACATCACTGTTAACTTTTTCTTTTCCATGCCGAGACGGATGTCGTCAGTGATTTTAATCAAAGCCGACACCGTACTGTGTCCAGGACGGAAACCAGATTGGAAAGGGTTGAGGAGGTTGTTTCGAATTAGGAAAGAAGTCAACTGCTGATGAACGAGTCGCTCAAAAACTTTAGAAAGGAACGGAAGGATGGATATAGGGCGATAGTCAGAAAAAGCAGAGGGATGAGTTTTTTTAGGAAGAGGTGTAATCTGGGCTTCCTTCCAGATGGAAGGAAATGCACAGTCTGATAGTGATGTGTTAAATATATACTGAATAACAGGCAATATTTCATTAAGTATAAGCATTATCATTTTGCGGCTAATGCCGTCACTACCGACTGCATTTGATGTAATGGACTCTATACTCTTCTTAACATCACAATCGGTAACTTGTTGAAATACAAAAGAAGAATGGTCAGGAATTGGAATTGTAGAAAGACGTAGTAATGTAGCAGCTTTTGTAGGCCCATCAAATTTGGCAGAAGAGGAAAAATGTTGATTAAGCGCACCAATATTCAAGTCTTTAGGGATGTTGTCGTGGCGTGACTTTCCAACTCCTAATGACCGTAAGAACTTCCAGACTTTCGCAGGATCATCAATTTCAAGGGAACTATGGATATGTCGGCGTTGTGCATCCCTACACACCTTATTGCAGTGATTCCGATGTTTAGCATATTTCTCTTTGTTAGCATCAGTAGGTCTACATTTCATTCTTGCTTTGGCCGACAATTTTCTACCCATAACACTCCGGATTTCAGGCGTAATCCACGGAGCAGGCAGGTGCTTTAATTTGACTGGTCGTAAAGGAGCATGTTTGTCGTACAACAGTGTAACGATACTATTAAAACATTTGATTTTTTGGTCAATAGAAACCGCATTAACTATGTCAGACCAGTCCAATTCACCTGCCTCGCTACGCAAGATATCCACATTAATACCACCAAAATTACGTTGCAGAAGAACTTTGGGCTTAGCTTTAGGCGGACGGATTTTATAGGATAGATAGATCATATCATGATGAGAAAAAGCATCCGCCGCACACTGACCATGCTTACTAACGTGGGATAATGAAGACACAAGTATTAAGTCTAAAAGAGAGGGTGTGCAGTTTGGCAAATTATGCGTAGCATTTAACGGAAGAATAGTCAAGTTGCTAGCCCTGACAATAGAGTTGAAGGTTGAAGACCGGGTGTCCTGTTTTAGTAGACAGGTATTAAAATCACCCATAATGATGGTGTGATCGAAAGAGGTTGAGAATTTTTCTAAAAGCTGTTCAAATGATGAAAAATAGTTGATACGGAGCGATGGACAATAGTACACTCCAAGTAGAACCTTAGCGTGATTGATAATAATTTCTACGAAGAGGTGTTCACCAGCACAGGAAGGGGGTGGCTGCACTGACATACTTACTAGAGTGAAAGGGATGTGTGAACGGAGATAAATGGCCACGCCTCCACCGCCACTTCCAGTGCGGTCGTTACGTATTAGTTGAAAACCTGGTAATGAGTATGAGATAGAAGGAAGACAGGGTTTTAGCCAAGACTCGGAAATTAAAATAGCGTGAATATTCGTATGCTCAAAAGACGCCTGCATATCAGAAAAATGAGCCGGAATGCTTTGAGCGTTAATATGAAAAACGTTAAAGTTTTTCGGAACATCGGTCAGAATTGACTCTATTGTGTTAGACAGACTGGGAATGCTACAAAAACTATCAATACTGCTGCTTGAACTATAAGAAGAGCAAATAGAGACGAAATCGTCACTATCGCTGTCTTGATACATAATATAAAATAAAATATAAATACAATATAATATATATTTATATAACTATAAATATCTAAAATAAAATAAATATAACTATTATTTAACTACTCTGAACTGCCACCTGCCAGCTGTGCCATGAAAATCAACAACATCAGAACATTTACAACAACAATATTAGAGAAACAAACAAAAATAAAAAATAAAAACGTGTACATCTAGTAAGGTTCGCACAAATACTTATCACCTATACCTAAAATAGATTAAAAAGTATTCATTACCGACTGAGTACTAATACTAAGCTACAATAACAAAACGTTTCGATGCACTGGAATGGTCAGATTAAAAATAAACACATCATGCTAATAATGCATCGTACCGCAACTGATAACAACTGGAACATTAACGTCAAAAAAGAAAAACAACCGAAGTTAGCCGTCAGCATTCAGAAAAAAAAAAAAAAATTGTTTATGAAGGTAAGGTACAAATAAATAACAAACTGGAAAGACAAAAAATGACGTGACGGTGTGATAAGAAAAATATTAATCTACCTACCTCACCACCCAGTCGGAGAACATACTGTTACCTACAACAACAGACGAGAACAAAGTGCTTCTGATTCACTATTTCTTCGCTGCGTTGCGCTTTGACTTCGTCGGCGCCGCGGTTTCCAATGCTGCTGGCGCCGCGGTTTCCAAAGCTGCGACCGCCGCTGGCGCAGCCCCCTTCGTCGCCGCTGCTGTCTTTTTGGCCGACACTTGTTTTAACGAGATCTTGTCGAGGTCTCCTTGACAGCTAAGTCGATGACGAGCTCCGTCAGAACCCAGGACAAAGACAAATCCTTCCCTTGTCCAGCATTTAGTAACACCGAACTGCTGACGAGCCGCCATAAATACAGTGTGCCGAGCCTTCGTAAGAAACTCTGAAATAGTTACGCCAGATCCTTTCAGGCCGGCCTTGGCAGACCAGATTTTATCCCGGAGAGTGATGTCCCGAAGTTTGCAGAGGATTGGCCTAGGCTTATCTGCATTTCCTGCACGTCCCATACGGTGACATCGGTTGATATCACACGCAGCAAATGGGGTCAACTTGAGCCGCTCAACAATCGCCTTTACAAATACCTGTGCAGTGTCTTCATTTGATGCCTCTGGAATTCCATGCAATAGCAGGATCTTCCTCCTGCTTCTCATCTCCAAATGATCCATTTCTTTGGCAAGTAATTCAATTTGCCCTTGGAGAGTTCGGAAAGAGATCACCACAAAACTTTTAAAAGTTGCAAATTCGGCTGTCAGTGCTTCCGTGCTAGAAGTTGCTGGAGTTTTCTGCAGCTTGCCCTCAAAGCTGTCCATCCGTTTATAGAAGGTTGTCATGAGCCCTTCCAGGGATTGCATAACTGCAGCGGCATCCATATTGAAATGTAGGTAGTGCACAGTGCAGTGATTTTAAATTGTGAAACCTTGTTTAGTGCAGTGAGATTATGTAAGGAAAACACAGTATGGCAGGTGCGGTATCTTACTTTTTACAATTATGCATAAGTTTTATCCTAAATGACTGTTTTTATATTTTTAAATGATAATTAAAATGAGAGTGCACAAAAACACTAGTATGTTATTCCACACCTACCGCCCAAAAAAAGCATAAGCAAAGTTGTTTTGCATACTGCAAAACAACTTCGCTTTGGCAGTGTAGTTTAGGAATTTGAATCTAAAACAGATACATACCTACTCCAGTCAACCGTGCGCAACTATCTGTTCGGTGTATTTGGATACCGTTCCTTTCTTTATAATAGGTATTTACCTATGAAATTGCCGTATTGCAGTACAGACTTTTTCAAACAAAAAAAAGTTTTGATCGGCTATGAATTCTAAATTCAAATTAATTTTGTTTTAAAAATATGACATTCTATTTACAATATAAGCCTTTTTTTTATTGATTAGCGTTGTATTTTCATTACATTTCAACATTTTTCCTCATAATGGATACTTTGAAATTTCGTGTAATTATGGAATATGAGTTCCGTCGTGGCACCAACGCGGCACAAACGACACGTAACATCAACGACGTTTACGGAGAGAACTGTACAAACGAACGCACAACCCGTTATTGGTTTGCTCGGTTCCGTTCTGGGAATTTTGACTTGAAAAATGAACCTCGTGGTCGTCCGGAAACTTTGGTCAACAATGATGAATTAAAGGCGATTGTGGAAGCTGATGAATCTCAATCTACAGCTGAGCTGGCAGCAGCTTTTGATGTTAGCATCAAAACAATATTGGTCCATTTGCGACAGATTGGCAAGATAAAAAAGCTTTATAGATGGGTGCCCCACGAACTTAACGATCGCCAGCGCAACGTACGCGTCGAGACTTGCCTTGCGCTGCTTAACAGGCACAGAAATGAAGGAATTTTGAACCGAATTGTTACGTGCGACGAAAAATGGATTCTTTTTGACAATCGAAAGCGCTCAGCAAGTTGGTTAGATCCTGGTTCGGTACCAAAGCAATGTGCAAAACGAAAAATGACCCCTAGAAAGGTGATGGTCACAGTTTGGTGGTCTAGTGCTGGTGTGATTCATCATACCTTTTTATAAAACGGCGAGAGCATTACTGCAGATGTGTACATTGAAGAACTGACCACAATGATGGCGAAACTCGCACGTCTGCAACCAGCTTTGGTCAATCGGTCGTCTCCACTGCTACTTCACGACAACGCGCGACCCCATACTGCACAACAGACCGTCTCTAAGCTGCATGAGTTGGGTTTGGAAGCTCTCCCTCATCCGCCATACTCACCAGATCTTGCGCCTACCGACTATTACTTTTTCCAAAATTTGGACAACTTTTTAGCGGGAAAAAAATTCAATTCCCGAGAGGCAGTACAAAACGCCTTTGAAGAGTTTGTTGTCTCCCGTCCTGCTGATTTTTTCAAGAAGGGCATCCATAAACTGCCACAGCGTTGGCAAAGATGCATTGATTGCAGGGGTGATTACTTTGAATAAAATAAATAAATAAGTTCGAAAAAAAAATACTTTAACTTTTTTCATACAAAACGGCAATTTCATAGGTAAAGACCTAATATTTTGCCAAATTTCCGTTTGGCGTGAAAGGAATATAAGAAACAAAAGGGGTGCCCTGTACCCGGAAATGTGACTTGCCTGCGAACAGTAATACTGTGGGCGATACTATTGAAACTCAGCCTGTAGGTACCCAAGTACCCATTGATTTTGTAAGGAGTGGTCAGTGTTGATAGCTTTCTCGTGCGTTTGTGTATATTTATTCACAGAAATTTTATCAGCAAGTAATAGCCAGCCAGCCAAATGTAGGTACAAATAAATAAGTAACTAAACCCTTTTTTATTTTCCTTACGCAAACACTTACCTCCAATTGTATGTAAATATAACGTTATTACCATACCTTGAATGAGGTACCTACTTAAAATTTATACACGGTGAAATTTAATTCGCTCTTTTCCTTAAATGTATGTACTCAGACCATGCTATAGAATATTCGTACAACGTCCAATTAAAAAAAAAATGGTTTTGTTTCAGTATTTAGTGCCTCTGTAAATGTCTATTTAACGCTACACACAGCGTGGGCAACGGCTGAGTGCTTTGTAAATGTAGGCAATAAAACACCTGCTTTGTTCAATGTCGCAAGGCTTTTCTTTAGAATTACATTTGCAGTCATTTGATAATACCAAGATTTAAGTTTTATTTCATACGAGCTTCTGCCCGCAGCTTCGCCCGCGGCTTGGCCAATGGGAAAATAATTCAACCACCCATTTTACCCTCTTAAAGGTGGAATTTCGAAAAATCCTTTCTTAGCGGATGCCTCGTCATAACATCTACCTGCATGCCAAATTTCAGCCCGATCCGTCCTTTGGTTTGGGCTGTGCTTTGATAGATCACTTTGTCAGTCAGTCAGTCACCTTTGAGTTATATATATTGAGAAGTACTTTTTTTATTTAGTTATATGGGACTGTTCTATAGCATGGACTGAATACATACATTAAAAGAAAAGAACGAATTAAATTCCACCTTGTATATATACATATCTATATATATATAAGTCCATTCCAACTTACTGGAAGAAAGCGAAAAATCTACTGAAAACAGGTCGGGAGTTTACAAGATTGTACTCCGCTAACGAGTAACAAGATAAATAAAATGGGTTGAGCGCTCTAAGGATTTATTTCCGAAAAGGGTTTGTTCAAAGGTAACGAAATAGAGCTCATAGTTTTCATCATGTAAACAAATTCAATTTACATCGTGTTATTAATTATAGCGAATAAAATAAGGGAACACAACAAAGCGTTATTCTCACCGGACCATTGTTAGCACGTGTTGCGAAATGAGTTATTTCACCATCGCACATAATTCATCGTTGTCCCAATCCCAATACAATTTTTCACACACCGACGGTATCTATGCCTAGAGATTTGAATAAACAAAAGGCTTGTTTTGTATTCCGATATGTTTACGCTTTGGGACAGAACAACGAGGTCCATACCCATTGTGCTCATTTACATGAGTTCGATATCACGCTGATCACAGGAAGAAGCTCCAATTCCAAACAAGAACACCAAGTTTATCAACGGAGAAGCGGACCCGATAGTTCAATGAACACTTCATTAAACGCGTCGGAGTGAAAGAGCATATGGAGCAAAACGGTTTGTTCACATTTAAACATGTTTATGATTTGGTCGGCTCTCGTGTTTATAATAAAGATGAGATTAATGACGCGAGAGGCCGAGCGACGTGCACGCCCGTCCCACATCCTCGTTAGATTTATTTTTTTAGTATAACTGCGCACACTTGTCCTTTTATTCGAGGCCGACCGCACATGTATGCCTCGCGCGTTTTATTACTTTTCTTTCCGATCTCAACATTGACGGACATAAAAAAATTTTGGACGTTTCTTCTATGTAGCTCTATTCTATATTATTCATATCTTGTATTATGTATACTAAATCTGGGAGGTAAAAAGTTTTACTATCTTTGCAAAATAAGAAAAGTTTATGCACACAAATGTACATAGGTGTACCTACGAGTATTTTTACTACTTACTATAAGAGGTAAAACTTCGACTACTTTTTTCGGTTTCATCATATTTATGCTCAAAAGAGCTGTCAAATAAGTGCAGTGTTTGACAGCTGTTAAGTTCGCACTTATCCAAATTCGTTGCAGTAGGTATCTCAAAAACTAAGGAGCTGTTAAACTTTAGGTAGTGCATACGAGCATAATTCATATGCATATATATAATAGATATATATTTTATCTACACTTAGATATAGCCTCATAGCTTACTACATATTTGGTCACATTTTCCAGACATAATATACAATGCAGGTCAAGCTGAGCCCGGGTTGGCCGAAATATCAAAGTTGCAAGGAGCGGTGAAACTTAGATAGATAGTGCGGCGGGCGGCGACATCCGTAGCAGTCTGTGGTGGGTGCTAACATCGGAGCTTCCAGCACTAATGCGTTCTAATAACACGAGACAAACAACCATTCTTTGTTTCCGAAACGTAGCTGGCACGCGACCGCAGAATTAAGGTGAACGTTAAAGACAGATGCTATCAGCTAACTTTTTCGATTAAAACAATGTTTTATGATTAAGGTTTACGTTTAATAACCTATTTTAAAAATAAATTCATCATAATAACATAAACTATGTAAGTAAATTCCTATTTCTAAAATTCTATCTGATATAGAACCCGTAAAACGCACCGATGAAACTAGGAGGCATAAAATCACTTGCGATAAGAAAATCATAAAAATCAAAGATGCTTTTACATGTTCAAGTCAACGTTTACGGCGAGTCGTTTGTGTATGATACGGTAAAGGTACTTTAACTATTACTCTCTGAAATCGTGGCACGAACCGTAAAAATTTTCATACGATGTTCCACCGCAGAATGTTCCCAAGTGAGCTATGCTATAAACCGTAGTTACATTTTATAAGCTCTATACCACACGATCTCGCATAAGTACTCTGCACCTTTCAAATATATGGATCAATAACATTGTGAATTTTTATGGGTCAATAATCTCAAATAAACACATGCATTCACGTTTAAAATTCTCCTTTTACGAGCATCTATGCGAACGAATCGTTCTGACTTTATTTGAAAAAGAATAAAAGTATCACTTGTGTTAATGGATAATCCACGCTTGTGTTATACAGTAAAATCATGGAATATATTAAATTTTAATAGTACTTACCACTTCTGTAATAATTTTTTAACAACTACGGTAGAGGAGTAATGGACTATTGGAGGATTAGACTGGATATTGTGAATGTTGCAAAAATTATTACGTACCTTTGCGTGGAGACATACTTCTCTACTTGGCGCGAGTGTTAAGACACTTTCATCATCGGCATATCTTTATTCTTCAATAATCATGCGTGTAATCCAAAAATTGTTACGATAACATCACTGTCACAATTTTCAGTTCGAGAGATTGACACAATGTTTCGTTGTCCGGTCATTTATTAACATGGTAAAACAATGAAATCTTACTAACTTGGCAGGGATTGGCACTGATATACTAGCCCTCCCCAGCTATGGGCTAGAGTTATTTACGCCCTAACCCTGTTTTTTTCTGTCCTGGGTTTTTAAAGCATACACAATTAAAAAATCTTACATAAAAATGACGTCCTTGTTGCTTTGAGGCCGTTTTTTAAAACATAAACCATCCTAAGTGTTATTTTGAATATTTCTTATATATAACCTTACCATGTTTCATTGGTCCAATAGTTTCAGCATGATACGTGTTCAAAAGAAGAGCTAAAATATATACAAAATGCTTATACAAAATATCGCCATCGACAAAAAGTGCGCTGCATCAACATTTTCTAAAAATATTCATTACTCAAATTTAGCCCAGTTATAATATAATGTGTAGAGATAAAATGAATGCATTTTTGCCAAATTGTTTTTATTGTAAGTTTTCTGTATCAATGTTTTTTCAAATGTACCACGCGTCCTATGCAATATGTGCCACGCAGATAGCCTGCAAAATGTCCCCTTCGCCATTTTTATGCTACGGAGAACTCATCATCTTGTCTGTTTGTGTTTAAAAACCTTAGTAAAACAATTTTAAAACTATTTCGAGTAAAATATATATATATAACTTTTTGAGATAAGCGGATACTGGTAAATACTTTGAACACTAAGTAATACAATTTTGCATGACTCGGCACTTCACACGTCATCATGAGACATCAGCACAGTCTAATAATAACATTTTGCATGACTCGGCACTTCACACGTCATCATGAGACATCAGCACAGTCTAATAATAACATTTTGCATGACTCGGCACTTCACACGTCATCATGAGACATCAGCACAGTCTAATAATAACATTTTTTAAGACTGAAGTCTCATTTTCTCAGTTTTTTCACTAGCGATAGATAGTAAGTATTTTACAAAAACTAGGGCTTGTTTCTTCGTTTATTTATATCTGCGGTCACAAGTAAATAGCAAGGTTACCTAATTATGAACAAGCCGCCGCCGCAACTGCGAAAACATTCAGTTCCTCGGGGCAAAGGAACGCAATCCTAAATCATGTAACCCAACGTGTGTCGGGAACATTCACGCAAGGATTGCTGCTCTGGAACTCGTCCCACCGTCCTGGAATTCCCTGAATCTTTCATAATAAAAATCTTAGTATAAAATGATACTGCGACAAAACCTCTAAGAAATACGGATGACTATTAATATTCTAGTGGCGACTTGTAAAGGTGAGGAGTTTCATGAGAGTGAAAACGAATAAACTAGGTAGATACTAAAGGGAATCTTGCTTTTTGTTAAACAATTCTAAGAACAAGCTCTCTGGAGCTACTTCTATAAAACTTAGAGGAGATATACAAAAGGCTTTCAGGTAAGTTCGTCGCTTTTAGCTATATCGCTTGAGTGAAATAATTAGCTACTAACTACTTTTCTCAAGTTATTTGTCTGCTTCTAAGCACCAAGGTGATGTTTTGTCTACAGCTCAGTTTTTGTTTCATGTTATAGTTATTCTGAGCAACTGAATTAAATTTATATTATTTGAAGACCACGGGAACTTAAATACTAATATAGATAAACTAAAATATACAACTTAAAATAACCCGTTGGTCGAACAAAAAGTACTCAATCCTGGTTGCATCGCCACGTTAAACAGCAATTTTTTTGTCCAAACTAAAAGTCAGCATTCTGGTCACTTGACGCCTCCACCGACGTTTGGCCAAGTCCCTGATTAATTATTTTCATGGTGGCTGACCCGTGGTCTCCACCCAAAGAGCACAAGTATTTTCAACCATGATGGCAGCCGCGCCAGCTTGAACTATGTTGTGCTATGCTCAAATGAAAATAATCCCAACAGAACCTGGAGTATTTTCGCTACTGCATATGCTCATTCCGTACTAGAAGGTCATCTTTTCGGATCTTTTACCGTAATCTCACATCAACCCATTAGGATCTGGGGCTGATGGGACACCGGTATACTAACAAAATCTCTACGGAGTACTACTTCAAGTAGCGTGCCGTGGCTTCAGTCTTCACGATAGAAACACTTATGGAGAGCTAATTTATGTGCCCTTTGTTTGTCAGCAAATACCAATAAGAAAACCAATAATAAATAATTAATAATAATAATTAAATTATTAATATTAAATAAATTATTAATAATAAATAATTTACCAATAAGAATTACTAGGAAATTAGGATATTCTATAGCTTGGTTTTTATTACTCAGCAACAATTAGTTAAAATGTAGTAGCTGTAATTTAGCACTACTACACTATTGAAAATTATGGCTAATAAACTACAAGGATAGTTTTAAAACCTCTGATTATGTTATGGATATTTTATGAAGTACCTATCAAACGTCAATTTCTAGAAAGTTTATATGATGCATAGTTTCATAGCTCGTAAATATATCTAGATACACTAGTTGGAAACGTAAGTCCCAAGTCAAAAGATTTATTAGTTTAGAAGTAAAGCAGTGGTTGCGTTAATTGATTAACTAGTTATTTATAGTTAAAAAGTAACGAAGCGTCCCTCACGTCCCGTGTAAGCAACGATCTTTCACGCCTTAATTACATCTGAAGTATGATGCATGTTCAAAGATGCACCTGCTGAGAGGGTTGCCCCTAAGTTTCTTTTAAAATCAATGTAAGTTTTCATGATAAGCTTTCTGAAATAATTATGATTAAATTAAAAAATTTAATTAAATTAATAAAATAAACCTATGATTGAATCAAAGTTTGACTTAAAATAACATAGACTATCTTTTCTCAACTGAAACTTTAAAAAATTGAGGTTGGTATTTACTTAGTACTCTTATGACGGGGTCGTATTTAAAACTATTAATGGTAATAAATTCATCATTATTTGTTTAGTCAAACTTAACGACTTTTTGTAGTTTAGTTTAATTAAGGTATAAGGGTAAGTAATTAAAATAAAGGATTTAACTAATTTTTTTCACAAAATGACTTATGGCTATTCGTGTATTCAGCGTGAAATTATCTACAATAATATATTCTCAAAATACCGAAATGAGGCTTAAATTTCGAGATTTTAAGTCTAAAAACGGTTTATCTGTCACAGGAATACAGTTCGCTTAGCATAAAAATATTATTATGTTTATTTATTATATTATATTTTTACAGTAATTGTATATATATAGTATTTATACTATATTTAGTATTTTAAAATAGAATCAAAACATTTTCAAGCAACACAACTTACATAAACCTTTACTATTATCTTATAAGCACTCTACATTAAAATGACGCCGTTGAAGTTTAAAGTCAATTTTCTCGAAACTGTCAATTTGACAGTCAAACCCTTATTATTCTCAACCCTTCAATTGTCATGTCATGTCAATCATTTATTAATTGTGTATAGTCTTCCTTATAATATTCAAGAACTACGGCTTCACACTAGGCTCAGGGCCCGTGAACAGTAAATTTTGGCAAGCATGCCCCATCTTAGACCACGTTGCTTTACATCAGGCGAGACAGTAGTCAAATGCTTTGCCAATAACTTTTTTTCAAGTAGTTTATAATGAGGAATTTGTTACAATTATTATTATTTACTTTATAAGTGGTTATAATTTTGACTTATATGCTTGGTGACAGCCCTGGCTTGCAAGTGAGTCGAGCGGAGATGGAAGCGGTTAGTTTATTTCGAGAACATCCGCCGGCTCCCAGCTGTCCACGTTAATATGACGACAGCCCCTCACCGCCATTTCTGCCCAATATTTGAAAATATAAATTAAAAATGTCAACGCCACTGTCGCTACGGAAAATTGAAAATTTTGTAGCGTAATACTTTAACGTCGTAGCTCTAGCATGTGGTGTGATGTGGTCATGTAATTGCGTAAGCATGCTTTTATTTATGTTGTAATTTAAGTCTGAATTAAAATGGTTTTACACCTTGTTTGAATATTCATATAAACATGATTTGAAAAATCTTGACGCATACGTTAGCAATATATTTAATAATTATAGAACTTCCTTAGTGCCATAGATAATTATAATATAACTTTAGAGAATAAACATTATCCAATTACAAAAGCGTTCTCTGAAAAAAAAAATTAGCAATTCTAAGAAATAATAGATTATTAAATATTACTTTTAACAGTGAGCTTTTGAAATATATACTCGTTACTTCTCATTAAACAGGCAGTAAATAAGCGTACGATTAGATGTCATAAACTGAATTACTACACCTAAAACTTACATTAATATCCCTCTTGAGTACGTAACTTGCTAAGCACATTTCAGCCTGCACTGTCTCAAGTTGTGCCAAGTTTTAATGCCACAAAGCCTCGTCTTTATTGATAAACGGTTCTCGTTATACGGCCGTTATTAACATAAAATTAATTCGTCGCTTACATCGTTTTGTTTAGAAGCTAACCTAATGTGTAAAACAATTTAGCAAAAGGACATCGAACCAAATGAGCCAGACCAATCTGAAGCGTTAAAGTGAATCAGATTCATAAATATAGAGCTTCCTGTGATAATTATATAAATTATTAGACGCGTTCGGTGACAGTGACACATTCTAAAAGAAAGAGCAAAACAGAGAGCGCTTACAGACTTGTTTGATTCTTGTGAATAGATTCAATAATCAAACGACACACGTATGAGTAATATAAGGGCATAATTTTAAAATCAACGCAAGATTTCAATTATATAATTAACTAGTTACGCCCCGCGGTTTCACCCGCAGATAAAAAGTATTTCAATTATTTACTCATCCTAAGGGAAAATTTCACTTTGCTGGGATAAAATGTAGCTTATATGTTAATCCAGTGTATAAGCTATCTTGGTACCGAATTTCATCCAAATTCATTCAGCCGTTTCAGCGTGAAGGAGTAACAAACATACACACATACAAACTTTCGCCTTTATAATATTAGTGTGATAGTGTGATGTGATACTCTACCTAGGTATAATGAGCTAATGATCGTTTTTTGTTTTTTCTTTCGTCAAATATCAATGCTTTTGTTTGAAGATATTAAGTTATAGAAATAATGTAGGTGTTTCTTTGTAAGTATATAACTAATATTTTATACTGTTTTGACTTTCATGGCATGTACACTTGTTCAAAGCAAGTTGAGAGACAAATAGATCAACTAATAAGTAGATTAAATATAGAATGCAAGTCGGTTGGTGTCTTTATGACTCTTAATATGTATTTACATTCCATGGCCGTTCGTGAGCATACTGGATGGTCACAGCGATTTCCGTTAAACTATTTATAACAACGTTGAGCTTATTGCTAAATCTGAACGGAAACTTAAACATAGTCTTCAGTGAATCAGAAACTTAGAATATTATTGGTTTCATTGAGCTTAGAGCACGGATTCTCTGTACTCAGATATTTGTTATAATCAGTAAGTACAACTGTTTGTTTACCTAATCAGTACCTCAAAAAAGTCTCATATTAAGGGCATCACTTGTATTAAAACATTATCCGTGCTACCACAAATACATAAACAAGGCTTAGACAGACGTCAAATGCGTGTTTAACAATACAAAATAATAGTTTGGTTTTAGGCGGGAAAGCGAAAAAGATTGCGTCACCGCTTTGTATCATTTTCCAAAACTTGTGTTATTTTCAGTGTTAGTGCATAAAATTGGGGGCATTCTATTCGTTAAGTGCTGGATTACAGGCGTGAGTGTGGGAAAATGGTATAATGATGGTGAAACCTTTCTTTTCGTGTTGTTTCCAAAACTCCATAAAAGCTTCAAGTAAAGTTGCCACCACTTTACTAGGAGTATGACTTTGACTAGACTATGGCTTGACTTGATGACTCCGACTGTTACTTGACACATATTTGCGTGAAATATCATTAACTTGATAAAATATCAATTACTTGACACTGGCTAAATACACAAAAATGTGGAGCCAAAACATGAAAAAAAAAATAGTTTGACACTTGTTTAAGGCTTGTCTAAATCTTTTGTGGTTAAGCCATAAAATGATAAAGTATACAATAAGTGAACTTCATTAATATTATTACATACCTACCTAGATATAGCGTGTAGATAAAATTAAGCCTCATGAAGGTGCTCAGATCTAGATAAACCCATGGTTAGTATATATCTGATATAGATTAAGCATCTAGGTCTATTATTCTGATATTCAAGATAGTTAGCAAAGCGTCTACAGCCTATAGGTATTCTACTCGATAACATCGCACTAACTTACCATATTGAAATACATTGTACATATTCATGATGCTTATAGCACAATCGCCTGCTTAACATAATCAACAGAGTAATCTATAATGGTAAAATTTGAATCACAAACGGGATTTGAACTCGCATCTATCAGTGGACGATCAGTCAACGTGGCGAAGTGGAGAAAAACTGATGGTCTAAATAAAATGTTTTAAATATTTACTATTAAATAACGGTGTCACAGAAAACATGCGACATACCTAAATATGCCTACAGAATGTGGTAAAATGCACTTAACTTTATCTTATAAAATCCTGAAAACAGGCTGAAATATAATCTGGAATAATTATTTAGTACGGTTTTTTTTTTGCTGTGTGCATAATTTTATTAATAGAGGAAAAAAAGAAAGTTAATTTCAGAATTATTTCTCATTGTGTACTAGAGAGAGAACCTCTAAAATTTTAATTTTAAGCTCATGCCCTATATATATTAAGATCAAATTTATTCGGGAACTTGAAC
This sequence comes from Ennomos fuscantarius, assembly GCA_905220475.3. Taxonomy (NCBI): domain Eukaryota; kingdom Metazoa; phylum Arthropoda; class Insecta; order Lepidoptera; family Geometridae; genus Ennomos; species Ennomos fuscantarius. The sequence continues at coordinate 9,479,496 of HG992028.1, read as the reverse complement.
GTTTTCCAGCGGTTTCACAACATACCGCGCTGCCCGCTGCCGCTACCGTGACAAGAGGTCTCGTCCGAATCCTTACCACCAACTTACGGGATTAGTAGCGTCATCGTCATAGTCAACAATACTGCTGTAAAAATCATACCTAAATATTGATTTGGAAAGTTATCTTAAACCATTTTGTGTTTATGTTACTTGACTACACGTGATAATACATGATGTAACTTTATATAATCTCTATAAACTCATAAAATCGTACAACAATAACTGGTAATAATTTTACAAAAGATACCTACCACCAATAAATGCGTTCGATAATGTAACTCGGTTGTATTGGCTATAACGTATTCGGCAATATTACCCATACATAATAACTTTTCATAGGTTCAAATCCAATTTGTAAGAACTGTTATGCCAGCTGTCGTAAAAGTCGACCGAAATATGAATACTGAGTTTTTTCTGTCGTCCAAGACGGTATGAGCTTGCTAGCTACTTACCGATAGAATTCATATGAAATAATACTTCGGAGGCGAAGCGATCGGTGACCCCTCGGGTGTCGTAAAACTGCTAAGCCTTTCTCTAATTTAGAAGAGTCGTTGAAAAAATTCAATTTAGAGATTGGCACCTTCAATTTAGCTTTACTAGCTTTAGAAGCGAATTTCAAGAAAGAATCACTCATTGAAACGTTCTCAGAATTTACTTATAATGCGAAAAATAAATGTATTTTGAAATGGTTGGTATAATATTATATTATATAAGGTAAACACGGAGACAGCGGATGTGTTAGCAGTAAAACACATTTGGTATCGTGTAGTTAGTTACACAGAGATCCGGTGAAACCCAGGAAAAGCTCCACCGCCAAATCTCCTGTATTTCCCCTCTAAAATACGTAGTAGTATTACCACAACTTTCGCCACGTTACGAATATTACGTACAAAATATTATTTTGTAAAATTCGTCTAGCACTTTTGTTATTGAATCTGTATTTTAAAAGTGAAATTTAGTGAATAACAGCTGCTACAGTTTCGGTTACTTACGTTACTAAAGAAAAACAGTATTGCTTAACATAATATTGGAAATATTTAGATATTTTGTTGATATTCTCAGAGTCCATAAACGAGCAAATAGATACCACTGATTTTTCTATAATATTTATGTTTAACCGACCCATAAACAGAGGTTTATTACAGCATAAATAATATAATAGAAGTATATTATTTTTTTTATGTTATTGAATGATGTGACGAGCTAGTCGTTCACCTGATGTTAAACGCCACGGCCGCCCATAACAGAACAGTGTCACTCGGAACCCTAAAACATAGAGTTTCAAGCGACACTGCACTGCGCACATCCTCCTGAGACATCAGCACAGTCTGGTAATAAGATTACTCGACTGTGAGATCAGATCATAAAGTCTCATTTGCCCAGTAATTTCACTAGCTACAGTGCCCTTCAAACCGGAACACAGTAATGCTTGCACACTACTGCTTGGCTTCAGAATAGCTGGCAAAGCGGTGGTACCTACCTAGACAAACTTTGCAACAGAGTCCTACCACCTAGTAAAAAAAAAATCCTTTAGAAACTAATAAAATAAACAGATTCTGTTAAAATACCTACCCTTTTACCAGCAAACTCTGCATAATATTTACGTACTCAGTATTTATTCTTGTTAGATTCGTTTATTTAAAACTTGATAGAGATAAATAATAACAATTCTTCCGCTACACAGTGTTTATTATCTAGTCACTAGTTGCGCCCCGCGGTTTTACCCGCGTATAAAAAGTATTTTATTTATTTGCTCATCCCACGGGAAAATTTCACTGCTCCGGGATAAAATGTAGCCTATATGTTAATCCAGTGTATAAGCTATCTTAGTACTGAATTTTATCTAAATCTATTCAGCCGTTTGAGCGTGAAGGTGTAACAAACATACACACTTACACACAAACACACATACGCACATACAAACAGCCTTTATGATATTAGTGTGAAGTGTGATTTAATTCACAAATTAAATTGTCTAATGCACTAAACACTAAGTAAACTGGGACTGCATCACAATATCATTTTGTTAAGTCTCATCTACATGAACTATCTAGATTCAGTTCTTATTTATACGTATGTGTAATCGAGCCGATGCATAATTCATATAGAAGGCAAAAACTGCAAATTCTTGTTCCGTGTCTGTGTTGTAGGACCATGTTCCTCGTAGTTCCTGTGTCCTTAGATACAGGGAATCGTATTAGTTAGGGTCCAGGATCTATGTATGTGGTCATTATAGCTTTCGATATCTTACTCAGTAGTACAGCAAGAACTTCAAAGATACTAGGTACTTGTTCCAGAACAGGGTATATACTAAGTAGGTAGGTAAGTAGGTATAGTTAAAACATAACTAACATGATATCTGTATGTATAACTAAATCCTTATATGTTTGACTTCTACCGCTAGTTTGTTAGTTAAGGGTCGAGTCTCCCAACTTGGTTTCTAACTACAGCTTTTCGCATCTGCATCCGATAGATTTGACAAGTTAAGAAGTTCTACAGCGGTTCATTTAATTTATGATTAAAATATAAGTACTTCTTGATTAGGTCTTTGTTCGAATAAAGACTTGACTAAACTAAATTCAATTAGATACATTATTGGAATCGATCTGTATTGATAAGAATAACAACAATAACGCCCAACCATCACATACATAGATCATGGACCCTAAAGGATTCCCTTTGTCTAGGGACCCAAGAACCACGAGGACCATGGTTTTCTTTTCTTTAATCTTTTTCATCGATTTTATCGATTGTGAAAATTTTTGCACCTTCAATGTTTTGGCGCTCTACATGGTGGAAGATTGTTCAACAGTTAATGTTTTCTGGCTAATGATGATGATGATGATCGTCAAACGGGAACATGTTTACAGCAAGCGCAATCGCAGGGTGCCTAAATTGTAATACAGATCACATTTTGAGTCGTAGTTCCATAATAGGTAGATAGTTAGTAATAATAATAATAACGCCCAACGACCGCATACATAGACCCTTACTAGGATTTCTAGTGACTCGGGAACTACGAAGACCATGGTCTCACAACGCTCAGACTTAGAACAAGTATTTGCGCTTTTTTTTCTGTGCACTAATGCTTGTCCTGCCGCGGGAATCAAACCCGCCGCCTCAGCGTTATGAGCGGACCTGCTCAACCGCCACACCATAGAGGCTGTCAAAAGTAGGTAGGTAGGTAAGGCAATTAAACAATTAACAAAATGTGAAGCATCGAATGAGCAGCGTTGTACAAATGAGCGACATCAGTAATAACGTCAGAGGAAATGTTAATTAAAATCACCCGCTGGGAAAGTTGCAGCGTCACCGTTCGTACACTGCGTCGAGCTCGATGAATCCGAGTCGGGAAGTATTATTAATTAGATCCTTTCCACAGATTACTAATACTGAAAAAAAATAGACAATGTGATTACAAAAAAAGAGCAAGCAATAGCAAATATTGATCCTAATAATATTATAAACGTGAAAGTTTGTATGTATGGATGGTTGTTACTCTTTCACGCTCAAATTGCTAGACGGACTTGGATGAAATTTGGAATATAGACGGCTTATATAGTGGATTATCACATAGGAAGTATACGTGGGTGAAAACGCGGGGCTCAGCTAGTATTAAATAATAAGCTCCTAATTTCTGCTCTATGTCGGAATGATACAAATTTGCATATTGTGCTTCGTTATACGCTTTTGCTATTTAGTATTTCATGAATTTTTGGTTTTAGTTTAGTTTATTTCTGTATATATTTCTTTGTATAATATATTCTGTATATATTATAATGCCGAAATTTAGATCCTACGTTTCCACAATTCATACTGCACGCCCAGATATTACAACGACTAAAGCTCATTAAACCAGATGAGACGGCTTATTAATTCAACGGACTATTATTGTTTTGTGGATGTGACGTCATATTCGTACTTGGTGTTCCATATTATATAGGAAAATATTAACAATATCAGTTTCTGTGTATCAATTTCTTTAATCTTTTTAGCGTTTAAGAGCAAGTATGCCTTAGCGGTGGTCCGTGCGAATTAGGTACAAACTGACGCAGCCTGGTTCAAATGCTGCACGGCTCTGAACCAATGAATTTTTATGTTGTGTGCGGAGTTTGTAATTACTTTTACAACAGTAAAGTGAACATTAAAAGGAAACCGGGATGTTCAAGAATCACAAAATGAAAAGGCATCATATCATCTACCGAACCATACTTAGACAGCGTACACTCGACCGTGAGAAAAAAATAATACCACGCTGAATGGCATTTTTTATGAAATAAAAAGTATATTAATTTGCCTCTGCACAGGTCACGTGATACCTCACCAGGGCTGAAATTGTTTTCCTCATATTATATCCACCTCCAAAAATGGGTCATTGTATGGGCTTAAAGTTAAAATATGCCTTGTCGTCTTACGAAAGGGAGTCAGATAAATATCCAAGTTTAGTGAGGGCATTTATCAAGCTGCGGTCACATTCAACTAATGAAAAAAGATGTGGATAATATACCATAACGAAAATATTGCGGGATTTACGGTGCGCCACCCGCGTCGTGACAGAAATAGAAAATATCTGATAGGGCCGGCTTGCACATAACATACATCATACGATGACAGGGCCATGACTGGCCTTTAACAAACACCCCGCTGAATTTGGTGGAAAACCCGGCCATGCTTCTGTTTTGAACTTCCGTTGATCCGGTTGAGCATGATTGTTTTAGCAGTTATGCTATGTCTATATATGTTTTTTGTGAATAACACAAAATGCAAATAACAATTTTTTTTTTCAAATACGTAAAACTGAATATATAACTTAAAATAACTATAAAATTTTCAAATTATAAGTCACACTATTCTGTTTACCTGGCGCCTCCACCAAACGTATGTTCATTTCATTTCACCAGCCATTAGCAGAAGACATCCGCTGCTGAACACAGGGCTTCTCCATAAAACGCCACTATGGATGCTTATCATAGGGTTTGCCATAATCACCACGCTTGGTTGGCAATATTTAAATGTACCGAAAATGCTGCTGCCCATGCTCTGGATATTCCTTTAGGCGGTTCTTATGGCACGGGAAGAAATGGGGTGGTTCTATTCTCATACCGCTGGTGACAAGTGTGTTGCCGTGTTGGCAAAGTCCCCTTATATTTCCATAGCGGTCAGTAAATTTACATGGAATCCGGTTTCACCAATAAATACAGAATTGAGCACATTTAGAATAGATAGATAAAACTCTTTATTGAAACACCACATTAAAGAAACAATTTACAAGCAAAAAAAATAAATATTAAGTGTCACAATGGGCCGTCTTATCACTTAAAGCGATCTCTTTTAGACAACCCAAAGTAGAATATTAAAAATCAGATAGCCGTTCACTCACACATATTTATACCGCCATTTTGATGCTTCACATGCGTCTAAATCTATGCGGAATCCAAATGTTTTATACATTCATGCTGCTGAGCCCATCAGGTTTATGCAGTCGCAGTCACATTATCGCTTGGTATGTTATGACAAGCTGTCAAAGGATTGAGCTATCGACATTTGGGTTAAAAATGGGTTAAAAGCACAATACAATAATCGGCATCAAACAACAAACGCCCGCAGTTTTGTTATGAAAGCAAACAATTTCGTTTTAATAGCTTATTTTTATGGAAGGAGAAGCTTTGCAAAATGAAGGCGAGTTGTTTTAAATACCATTGTTACGAACAGTCGAACAACCAGGAGTTTTATGCGTTTAATGAATAGCATTTAAGCTCATTAACATTTATCAATATTTCGCTCGATTCACGACACGACATGCAACGAGAGCTCATTGTATTTGGGACAAGGTCATTGGCTGACTACTATAGTTTATTAATACTAATTAGTAGAGTTTGCTTTGTTTAGAGTTTATTTTAATATTGATTTCTATTATCAATCTTGTTTCGGTCTTTACTTTTTGCAGTCAGTTTTTAAGATATTTTTAAATATTTATTTTATTTATTCGTTGTGTTAAAATTAATACTATTAATCTTAATTTTATTTTATTATGTAAATTGACCATGCTTTTAGTAAAATATTTATTACCCTATTTCAATCACTACTACGACTATTATTTGTTTTATTATTATATTGATTGTAGGTACCTCAGTAAGTATATACTGAGAATTTTTAATCCAAATTGTTTTAAAAATTATCTATGAGAAACTGTTATTAAGAAATAAACAATAATATAATAATAATAATAATATGTGTGGACATCTCACACAACGCCATCTAGCCCCAAACGAAGCAAAGCTTGTGTTATGGGAACCAGATAACTGATACAATACTTAGATACTTTTTTGTTTGTAAATACATACATAGAATACAATATGACACCCAGACACAGAACAAACACCTATGTTCATCACACAAATATTTGTCCTGAGTGGGAATGGAACCCACAACCCACAGTTCAGAAGGCAGGGCTACTACCAACTGAGCTATCGGGCCAGTCAGCAATAAATGCTAAAACTTTTATCCAGTCGAGAATGACAAGCAGGCTAATAGCCGAACGGTACAGTAATCATAATAAAGTTTTTGTTATTTAAACTTCATTACATAACTCTATCGGCAACACTGACATACATAATTCACGCTAAAAATTCTAAATGCAACCAACAGGAGGTTGAAACAGGAAGCAACAAATCAACGAACTTTTTTTATATCTAAAGGGGTTTACGGAAATCGTTCTTAATTAATAAACATCTGTTAGCTAATTTAATAAGGCATTTTATATGAAAACTCACGAATATAAATACTTCTTTCATCTGGTATTTACTTCCAGTTTTCCCCTAAATGGAGCTCGATTCGAGTTACGCCCTCGCCTTCGGTCATGTTCCATTGAGCTAACAATCTTTGCTCGCTGAGAAGATGAAAAAGAAACAATTCTTTTGAATGGCGTCATTTAAAACACTTCTCTTTCGTAAATTATTGAGTAGAGTAAGTGTATTTATCACAAAACTCTTTATTTCAATTGCTGACCATTACCACAGAACTTCAATACAAGTTTCGGCGGGAAAACGAAAAAGATCGCATCGCCGCATTGTATTATTTTCCAAAACTTGTCATTTTTAGTGTTAGTGCATAAAATTGGTCACATTTTATTCGTTAAGTGTTACAGGCATGAGTGTGAGAAAGTGGTATAATGATGGTGAAACGTTTCCTTTCGTATTGTTTCCATATCTACATAGAAACTTCTAGTAAAGTTGCCACCATTTTACTCGGAGTATGACTTGATGACTTGGACTGTGATTTGACTTGACACATATCTATAATATTAATCGATTTGAGAAATTATCAATTTTATTTTACTAGGTGGTAGGACTTTACTGCAAAGTTCGTCTAGGTAGGTACCACCGCTTTGCCAGTTATTCTGCCGCCAAGCAGTAGTGCGCAAGCACTTCTGTGTTCCGGTTTGAAGGGCACTGTAGCTAGTGAAATTACTGGGCAAATGAGACTTTATGATCTGATCTCACAGTTTAGTAATCTTATTACTAGATTGTGCTGATGTCTCTGGATGACGTGCGCAGTGCAGTGTCACGCGAACCTCTATACTTTAGAGTTCCGAGTGACACTGCAGCTGGTATGGGCAGCCGTGTCGTTTAACATCAGGCGAACGGCTAGCTCGTCACGTCATTCCTTAACATTAAAAAAAAAAAAAAAAAAAAAAAATTACTTGACACTGGCTAAATACGAAACGGTGTGGAGCCAAAACTAAACAAAAAAAAACTTACAATAGTCAACACGTCGGAAGAGTTTTAGCGGGAAAACGAAAAGGATCGCGTCGCCGCATTGTATTGTTTTCCAAAACTTGTGTTATTTTCAGTTTTAGTGCATAAAATGCCATTTCCTATTTTATTTCCACATCCAATTTTATTTCCCACACGCATGCATGTGCATGGTATAATGATGGTGAAACGTTTCTTTTCGTGTTGTTTCCAAAACTCCATAAAAGCTTCAAGTAAAGTTGCCACCACTTTACTAGGAGTATGACTTTGACTAGACTATGACTTGACTTGATGACTTCGACTGTTACTTGACACATATTTGCGTGAAATATTAACCATTAACCATTAACCATTAACTTGATAAATTATCAATTACTTGACACTGGCTAAATACACAAAAGTGTAGAGCCAAAACCAAACAAAAAAAAACACGTCGGAATTGTAGTAATTATTGTTTGTGGCTCCAACACTCATTTACGCGGACATATTTTACAAGCATATTTAAAACAATTTCCAAATAAGGTCACCATAATATAGATATCACAGCCTTTGATATTTGAAGCAGAGAAATTTCACATTAATCTATACTGTTACATTGTGTCATAATGGAACCAAGCAAGACATATTAATTACCTAACATTCATTACATTCAAGATTCATTAATTGCATTGTTACTAAGTTCAGCTCAAATACAGTGGCAGCCTTTGTGTGTCAGTCCCAAAGTATTTTCTGCTCCATATTCATGTTCTCGTAGCTCTTTGACGTTTGCAACGTTCATTTGATATTAAATTGCTTACCAACCGGATTATGTATAATTCAATTGTATTAAGTATAATTAGTTAGCAATCAGTTCTATAGAAATCTCCAAAGCCATGTCACAATCTGTCACACACTGTCAGAATAATGAGTTTGTAAACGAACGCATGAGAAGCATCTCTCATTTTGCTTTAATCGAAAGTTCCAAGCGAAGACCAACTTCTAAACGATCTCCATCATAAAAATGTACCTTATACTGTGTACAGATTGGAAATCTACTATTTATTAATTGCCCAAAATACCCACCAAGTTTTTAGTCGGTGTTGGGATTCCTGGATTTTTCAGGAATACCCAGCATGTATCCAGCAAAATGTAGAATATACATTACGCACCTGTATGTAAAAGTATATTAGGCTATTGAAGTTTAGTAGTAAATACATTATATTTAGCATATGTATAGTAAGCACGAGCTATTCAGGAATTCAATAATCCTGATAGAAAGGGTATCAGGCACAGAGCCTAGATATAGATATTCATTTGTTCGTGAACATACATTACTGTCAAATTGTGCACGTGTAGTGCTAACTTTTTTGAAACACGCAATGTATCGCGATTTAAGTGGGTTTTAAGCGATATTTTCGCATGAACGAACCACCGTTTTTTTGTAAATATATTTCTTTTACCGTGCCATTTCCAATCCTATTCTGCGGCATCAAGATTCACTACAAAATATTTTACCCCTAAACCTACCTATTGAAGTCGTTGCCTTTTGAAGCTCGACGGCTGACGTGAGGTAAAAGAACCTGGATATTTTTGGAGCTTCATTGTGTCTTATGTAAATCAGGTCCATTGTTCCTTTCTCCCGGTGCCGTTATTATCTAACCGTCCATCGAGGCAGACCTTTAAACGATACAGATCTTTATAGAGCCTTAATTTATTTTACCCAATAACATCAAACGAAATAGCCTCTTTCGATAAATTGAAATAGTCGTATCTGTTTCAGAGGAAGTTCTTTGAGAGCTTCTTGAGATTTAATGTAGACGAACATAGGAAAATCAAAACCTCTCCAATGTGTCGATTGGTTTTAATAATTGCTTTTTTTATTTAGTTACACGACGCACCTACTTCTTATACTTCATAAAAGCTCTCAAGGACCTTTAAAATATTATCCATGATTTATTCCGAGTAACATTGTAAGCACTGCTAGGCGATCATGGAACTTGATCACTTCGTCTTGCACACAAAATGCGAGCCTCACCCATTTTTATGTATGTGATCGTTGAGCGTTATTATTATTATTTTGAATCATCTGAACGTGACGAACAGTTTTTACACCAGTTGGGTACCTGAGTAAGTGATATGCGTTCGCACCTTTTATTGGCGCTGCTTTATGCACCACCACGTCCCAGAAGTATAACCACCTGAAAAGCGGTGAGTTCTCATTGCTGATCCAGTCACGTCGCCAGCGCCTGCAACAATCTGCCATCCTCTAGTCACCAAGCCCTCCTACTGGAACCTTTCTCCACGGGCAACCTCAGTGCTTATACAGCACCTAAAATCATCCAGCACTGGTTTTCAGCCTGAACCCAGAGGTGAAGGAACCAATGCATAATTCGAAAAATAAAAATTAATTACTGTTTAAAAACAGTTAAACAAGAATACTTACATATAAAATTGCATTTTATGTACTATTACATACACTTAAAAAAATATAAATAAATAAACCGTACATATTAAATACACAATACACAAAACATGAAATTAAATAAGGCATGTAAAATTGGAATTAAGATATATTTATACCAGTACTGGGAAAGGTTAGATAATACCATTCATTCGCAGAAAATATCAAAGATTATTGGATACAGAATTTCCCAAATTTCTAAAGTATCCTTAAATGTATTTTGGGTGCTGATGTCTTTTAATAACCATCAAACATTTATTTATTTTCCTCCACCTACCGTAAAATAAGACATCAGCTTTTTTATCTCCGACATCAAAACAGGGTATTAAGCTATAAAATTTAACATTTTTACATTGTAATTTATCCTCAATAGATACGATTTATTAATGCTATTTGTGGGGCACTCCCGAATCCTGGCGTGTTAATATTAGAGGCGGGTATATAGGGTAATACTCGGGCCACGGCTATATGGGACAGCTCTACGCTTCGGGACACGAATCTGAAACAAAACCAATTATATCTAGCTGACTAGGTCTCTGCATCGCTTGCATGAAGTGACGTTCCTTCTCAGACTAAATATGGCTATACCCATATTTAGTCTGAGAAGGAACGTCTTACGTAGACTTTGTTAGAAAATATGGCTACCAGGTGATTATGGAGCTTGATTGCAACAAATAGAAACAGAAATTTATATGGATTTGACATTTATTTGAATACTAGTTGCGCCCCGCGGTTTCACCCGTGGATAAAAAGTATTTTAATTGTTATTTGCTCATTCCACGGAAAATTATCACTTTTCCGGGATAAAATGTAACCTATATGTTAATCCAGTGTATAAGCTTTCTTGGTACCGAATTTCGTCCAAATCCATTCAGCCGTTTGAGCGTGACGGAGTAACAAACATACACACATACACACAAAAACACATACAAAATTCCGCATTTATAATATTAGTGTGATTATTTCGAACGAATACAACCAGTTAGTATGCAAAATTTCATCCAAACTGGTCAAGCCGTTTTGGCGTGAAAACCAGACAAACAAGCAAAACAAGTTTTAATTTTATGTATTAGTATTGGGATTGAAAGAAGTGTTAGGGATTACTTTCAGCAGCTTCGATTTCTAATTTTAATCGCACCATCTGTACCACATCACATCTTTTTTAATTAAATATATATCTGTCCTATGCTTTCACCTGAGTTCGCTGAATTGATTTCCTCGCTGGTTGTTGGCCTCACTTGTTTGAACACTTTAAGACACAGTCAAAACTTGTTCGTAGATCCGTGACGTGGTAAATGCTCGAAGGTGATCCAACGAATCCAAATAGAATTTAAATTACTCTTTACCGTTTCAAATTATAGTATGTTATGGCTAGACAAATGTACACCTATTTACAAAATCCTTTTTTTACTTGAATGGACATAGCTCTCCCAAGACTGTCGCACATACTGTTAAGTGCTTGGCGTCGATTCTTAATAGGTGGAAGATAGCTAGACGAGCATTAGGAAATCCCTGCCAGCGTGAACTTTTCTAATCACCTAATGCATTTTTTTAATGTTTTTTTTTTCTTTTTTTTATGTTAAGTAATGACGTGACGAGCTAGCCGTTTGCCTGATGTTAAACGACACGGCTGCCCATATCAGCTGCAGTGTCACTCGGAACTCTAAAGTATAGAGCTTCGCGTGACACTGCACTGCGCACGTCATCCAGAGACATCAGCACAATCTAGTAATAATATTACTAAACTGTGAGATCAGATCATAAAGTCTCATTTGCCCAGTAATTTCACTAGCTACAGTGCCCTTCAAACCGGAACACAGCAGTGCTTGCGCACTACTGCTTGGCGGCAGAATAACTGGCAAAGCGGTGGTACCTACCTAGACGAACTTTGCAGTAAAGTCCTACATGTTAGTGAATGATGTGACGTTTAATGGTTACCTGGTGTTAAGCAACACGGCCGCCCATAACAGAACAGTGTCACTCGGAACTCTAAAATATCAAGTTTCGCGTGACACTGCACATCCAGTGACATCAGCACAGTCTGGTAATAAGATTACTCGACTGTGAAATTAGATCATAGTCTCATTTGCCCAATAATTTCATTAGCTACAGTGCCCTTCTAACCGGACTAATGTACCACACTAATGTTTGCATGCTACTGCTTGGCGGCAGAATAACTGACAGGCGGAAGTACCAACCTAGACGAATTTTGCAGAAAGTCCTACCACCTATAATACAATATATATATATATACGGTTGTCAACACTGTTGACTTTAAACAAACCTAAGAAATACACCCGACCTGATGAGAAAGTTAGTCTGTTGTAGTAGGATTAGTTAACTCAAGTTACCTATTTTCTAATTAGTTTATCTCCGGGAAAGATTTCACTGACAGCCATGCGCTCAACAGACTATCCCGTCCCCTGTTTCTCTAACTTAAATAAATTATCCGTGTAAATGAGCATTAAATATAGCACTTTATGTGTTAAAAAGAGCGTAAAACATACTGTGTTAGGTATTTGATAAATATTGATACATGAATATAATATATATTTTTTTAAATCAAAATATCAATTTAATTACGAAATTCTTAATCTTGACTGTGAATTATTTTCTTACCATGCGCTTATGATTATTTAACTACTTACAAGTCCACGATAATTTATATAGGTTCATAGGTAAACCTAATGTATGTAATGTATTATTACCACATTATTCTTAGTATAACATTATGTAGGTCTAATATTATTATTTTAAACACTAGCTGAATCTGTTTGTCAATTTCCCAAATAAATTCGAAAGTTGAACTTTTTCAACACATAACCACAAGTATAATTCAGCAGTTAACACGTTATAATAAGGTAATTTTCTTATGCAAATGCTATAATTTCAAAGTTTTTATCTTCTCCTCGAGCTTGAATTGTTATGCAAATGGAAAATGCTATAGAAATCTTTGGTTCGTTTCAAGTTTTGTAAAATTTATTACGTCAAATTTATGACCCCAATAATTTCTGTTATGATAAAATATGTAAGTCAGTGAGATTGTGGAACAAAGTTAGTAATAGAGTATCTCAAGAAACCGCAATGCATAGAACACAAGATGTCACGAGGGCTACGGGTCGACACTAAACATGTCGACACTGCGTTGTAACTATTAAAGGTTTTACAGCACAAGTTATGTATGGGTTGAAACGGGCTCCCTCTCTGTATGATCTAATTTTGTCTCAGTAGGAAGGCGGTAAAACGACGTAATGGGCCTGAACAAAACGGCTGTGATTTATGGGAGCCTTACCACCCAACTCGTCCTAGCATATATAGAAAGTGGCAGACGCCGTGAAAAGGGTTAGCGAACAATGCGTGCAACGTGCTCAGCTAAACAAAACGATCGTGAACGAGCTGCTTCGTTTTGCATATCGATAAACACGATAGATTTGGATTTTTTCGTGACAAACAAGCTCTAACCGAGCCCCGAGGACACGCTGAAACGACGACGGTGCGTGACGGAAACTCTGCCTCTTAACAGGTTGTTTGGAATGGGAATAACTGGTTTTTATAAGGAAGTGTCTTCCTTTGTCTTGTTTTATAACGTTGTAAATAACAAAGTAGCTTACATTTTTGTTTCATAAGTAGGTATTTGAAGTCGATGTGTAATATGATATTCAGCATGGAAACTACGGATACTAAATGTTACATCATTATAGTTTATAGGAAAAATCTTACGGGTGTCAAGTTTATTACCACATAGGTACCTGCTCGTATAAATTTGATGATAGTGGTATACCGCAAGTGTATTTCCTTGCAATTGCCCACACAATTTTATAAAGTAACTGAAATTTAACTTTACACAGATTTACCTATCATTAAAGAAATAATTATAATAAGCATAACGTTATAACATTATGTCGGCCTATTCTTTATCGTTTATAATTTGAATCAAGTCAAGATAACTGTGATTTTATTTGTAGTTTTGTACGCAAATCGTCACTTCAATATAAATTTTTTAAAAATATGCTGATTGTGCAAAAAATTATCCAGTCATATTTACTCTACGGAAGTTTGATGCAAGTTTCAAACCATCCCAGGTGCGAGTTGTTGCGGAAAGTGGCCACACATATTTACAAGACCCACACGTGTAAAGGCACTGACATAAATCCAAGTTTACGTATGTGCGGACATGATTTGTGACGATCCCACTGTGCGCCAACGTGATAAACAATCACAATCCCGTATTCACTGTTAAATAACTTATTCAAATGATATCGTACGCAATAATAAAAATCGCCAGAAAATAAATTGAAACGTTAATGTATTTTTAGCTGAATAAGTTATGAAACGAAATGTTGGTAACTCATTTAATATTCCATTTCGAATAAAGGCTGATGTTTCTGAAGTGCTGATGTCATCTGAGGCCGAGTTCCATGTTTCAATAGAACCGATACGATACCGGATTAGAGTTCGTCGTTGAATAGGGCTCCCTTACTTAGAACTAAGTTTGCTTGCGGGCGTATCTTGAAACGAAGTTTGCTATTAGGATGATGACATAGAGATTCTGAACAGGTAATTTCTTTGACCAAAAAAAATGTTTTGAAATCTAAAACTATAACAGCCTTATTAATAAACGGGTATTAGTCTCAGATTAGTTACTTCAGCTTTTGTCCTTTTTTTGCTACTGGAATATTTAGCTGGATCGAAAGAGACAAAATATGGTGTAACTAATCTAAAGCTAGTTCGTGTTTATTAATGAGGCTGTTAGTGCTTACCTACTTGTGAAGTTAAAAAAAATCGAGCTCCGTCTCGTCACGGGCGAACAACTGCAGTATTTCTTTGATTTTAACGGTACTCGTCCACATAAGCATTCACGAGAGCCTCTGTGGTGTGGTGGTTGAGCAGATCGACTCGTAGCCTGGAGGCGGTGGGTCAGATTCCCGCGAAAATACAAGTTAGTATTTTTGGACAAAAAAAGTGCAAATACTTTTTCTGTGTCTGAGTGTTGTGGGACCATGGTAGAGAGAGATAGAGGGAATCCTAGTTAGGGTCCAGAATCTGTGTGTGATGGTGTGGCGTCATTTATTTATTTATTTTATTAATTATCTATTGAATTTAAACTCTTTTAAAGTAACTACGCACATTAACTGCGTATTGAAGCTGTCAAATCTATACTTTTAATTTCAATCAAGTACACGATCGATGTTTCTCTACTCAACGGCTTGGTTGCTCAACAACCAGAACTTGACTTTTTGTGTAAACATTTTATTTATGTTAATATTTTTATTCATTTTTTGACATTACATTTTAAATGTCCTATTATATGTATTACAGTACTCACTCTATTTACAGATACTAAGTCTATGTGTATAATTGTTAATGGTAATCGTCTTTTATATTAATTTACATCGGACTCCAAACCATTAGACTATTTCTATTTGAGTCTGATATTGTATATATCGCTCGTCGCATATTTTGGCGTCGCTGTAAGTGCTAGCACCTAGTAATGAATGAATAAATAATCGTTACCCTTTTTATAAACTTTTAAAAGATTAGTGGTTTAAAGGTTAAGGATAGGTTATTAGGTAAGGCTAAGGATAATTATTCGGAAACCAACTAACCAACGTAGCTGTGGCTGAATGGTAGCGTATATAGCACGATTACATCGTGATAAATGTCGAAAATATTCCGCATGTTTGATTCTTCACATACTCATATGTATGAAAAAAGGTTTTACTGCTCGTAAAACCAATTGATCCTAAAATTGCCCTTTGCTCTCCGCTAATCTAAAGGGTGCGTTTGTGTGAACCATATAAAGAAGGCTTTTAATCTCGAAATATATTGAAAGGGTATAACTTATAATACAAGGGAAAATAGAGCGAGATATTGAAAATCACCGTCATCAATAAGATATGAGCACTAAGATAAAATAACTAAATCATTGATACATAAAAATAATAAAATAATCCATGCTTATTCAATTGTTTCAAACGTATTGTGCCATATTTAAATGTAATATGAATGAATGTGAAAAGCATTCGGGTGTAGGCACAGAACTACATATATCTAAAATATATTATGTCTATACATAAAAATTTCGTGTCACAATGTTTGTGGTAAATAGTACTCCGAAACGGCTGAACCAATTTTGATGAAATTTTATGTTCACACTTGGTAGGTCTTAGAATAGGTTGCTTTCTATTTTTCATCCCCCTTTTGTTTTTAATTTTATAATGTGGAATAAAAAAATACATACAAAAATACCTAAATTTTCTACCTCCTTCCATCATCCTGTATTTTTTAAATTTATATAGCAAAAAAAGTTTGCCGAGTCAGCTAGTATATTATATATAGGATGAACGGGTTGTGCGTAGGTTGCAACCTATATAACTATAGGCCTTCAGCATGTCCACACCGAGCAGTGTCCGGAGCAAGAATGATCGTAGTACACCGAGCGATCCCTTTATATAGCCAGATGGGTGGGGCAGCGACGACAGTTGCCGGTGTTGCCACTGTAATAAATTTAAATGCTGCCACAGGGTAAATTACGGTACTGCCCGCTGCGCATAGAGTTTATAACTGGACGTAGCCGCCGTCATTATATATATTATATTATATATAAATTATTAATATATATTAATAATTTCACGTATTTTCCATTCTCCAACAAAGAAAATTGTATCCAAATGTGTATAGGTAAGTAATAACCTACAACCTACATCATGAAAAAGCCTTAAAACAGAACTTCTAATAACTTTGGTTTGTAACTAAGCCTTCGTAAATTGATTTCCCTCAAAAACTTACATATAAAATACAGTAATAAAAACTACGAGCTAATGATTTTATTTGCCGCATGAACATGGTTTGTGTCGGTTGGAAATTATTCTTGACACGCAAGTTGAAGGTATTTTACGTTGTAGGACAATAAGGCATTTCAGTTACTGGAAATTTCCGGGAGTTTCCGGAATGATTCTAAACTCTATTCCAACAACATAATAGCTAATGTTTACTTACTTAAAATTACGTATTAAAATAGTAATTTTTAGGCGCACATTAACTACATACTCACTTGACAGCCACAACAAGTTAAGATTTCTCAAATATATACAATAATAATAATAAAGCCCAACGATCACATACATGGATCCATGGACCCTAACTAGGATTCCCTGTGTCTAGGGAACCAGGAACTACGAAGACCATGATCCCACAACACCCAGACTCAAGTATTTGCACTTTTTGTTCTACTTGTCCTGTCGCGGGAATCGAACCCGCCGCCTCCGGGTCATGAGCCGAATTGCTCAGCCACCACACCACAGAAGCTGTCTAATATACTACTATACAGATAGTAAGTTATAAATACTACTCGCAAGATGGGGGGTCACGACTCCTAAAGAGCACAGCGTAGTTTATGCAGGACTCTTTATCTGAGTGTAAAGGGGAGTTCACAGGTGGACGCGGCTGGCTTGCCTTTAAATATTTGATGTATCCGCTTAACAACTTCTCGCTATTATCTATATAAGCACCATAAATTTCTTGTCCATATGGAAAGCCCCATAACTTATCCATTACGAGCGCGGTTTGACTTATTACTTGAGGGTTGTTTGTTATTATTACTTTAAACAAACACTTAGGTACTAGGGTACTTAGGTAATTTATAAATCCTAAACTAGATGATAATGCCCGTCTGTCCTAAGTTTGACAGCTCCTAAGTTTTTTTTTATGTTTTGGCTTCACAATATTGTGTATTTAGCCAGTGTCAAGTAATTAATAATTTATCAAGTTAATGATATTTCACGCAAATATGTGTCAAGTCACAGTCGAATTCATCAAGTCAAGTCATAGTCAAGTCATAGTCTAGTCAAAGTCATACTCCTAGTAAAGTGGTGGCAACTTTACCAGAAGCTTCTATGGAGTTTTGGAAACAACACGAAAAAAAACGTTTCACCATCATTATACCATTTTCCCACACTCACGCCTGTAATCCAGCACTTAACGAATAGAATGCCAACAATTTTATGCACTAACACTGAAAATAACACAAGTTTTGGAAAATAAAACAATGCGGTGACGCAATCTTTTTCGCATTCCCGCCAAAACTCCGCTCCTAAGTTTGCACTTGTACTCCTAAGCCTAGCCTAGATTTTTCGTTCCTATGTCACACTTGTACAATCATACTGTACCCTCATTGGTTGAGACGACCGATGATCGACAGGCAACCAATTGTTCGTTGCGTTGCGTTCAGTATTTGGTCTTTCAAGTTGACACGAATTTAACGAGCGTATACCATTACCTAAGTTATATTTTAATTAGACTTTAGGGCTAACTGGCATAATAGTCTTAATTTAATTTAGAAGATTGTTGGGTACCTACTGCATAGTCTGAACTGGAACTACTGCTAATCTGTAGGTGTGTTGATGTGTTTATTTACATAATTATTAACTGACCCGCCCTGGCTTTGCACGGGATTATTAGTTTTACGCTCTAACCCTGTCCATGAGAAGCGAAAGAGAAAAAGATTGGGGATAGGGACGAATGGATTGGACGGCAACAGAATGAGGCAGGCGGCGGCTTCTCTCTTCCCTTCGACACGATGAGTATAGGCTTTAACTTCGTTGCCGGCTTGTTTTGTCGCAAGATATGGATATACCTTGCGACTAGAAGTAATCCTACTTCTAGTAATTATCTATCTCGATATAGCTTTTCAAAGTGGAGACCAACCGTATTAGCTTATATCATAAAAATAATGCATATAAAGGTGAATTACAATAACATCGTCATTTTTCATGTTATTGAAATAATTCTTAGGTTGATGATTATTTCGTTCATGATTAATTGTTTTTTACTGTTTTTGAAATGTTATAAAATGAAAACTTTTTAATAATAATTACTTCCTTATTATTTCAAGCAACCTGCACTTAGCACAAATTTCATTGAAATCCGTCCAGTAGTTTCAGCGTGATGCGTGTTCAAAAGGACAGATAGTCAGCAGATCTATTTTTTTATTTTACATCGATAAAGAAGTATAAGTACAATCAAAATTTTCAAAACATATTCAATGTTCTGATTTATCCACGTTTCTGTTTTATTGTACACATGTATAGATAAATAGCAGCAAAAAGTATCCAGCTTGCCTATAGTTTAATCAAATAGAATTAAATAATAATGTTATTAGTATTATATAAGTCTAGTACAGACTAATATAATACGACACATACTACATAGAACTATGTTTAAATCCTAAAATACAAATTTAATCAAGTCAATTCGAAACTAAACCACAAATATTTTAAATAGAATGTGTTAATTGAAAAGTAAACTACAACTATTTTAATTAGAATGTTTTAATATATTTAGAAAATCACATTTACCTAATTTAATAACTTGGTTACATATATTATAAGTAGTCACTAACCGCAATGATCGGGATTCTAGGAACAAATTGCCATGATTTATGAGTACGTGCCACCCATGTCGCCCTGACGTTCAGAAATAGAAAGAGAAATGTGTTTTACTATAATATTTCCACGTATAAGCTTATGATGTTAAAAAAGCAGCGCAGCTGAAACTTGGAGAAATTAAAAATATGATATTCATAGACGGTCGGTTCTTAGTAGTCTCTTATAAGGATTATAAGTAATATAGAAAAAGTTTCGAGCTTGAATATGGCATTTTCTTAGGTTAAATAGTCGAACGAATATTTTGCAGACGGAAATTTGAAAATGTTAGGTAATATTTGCCACAATTTATTTCGTTACTAGTTTTACATGGATTAGCACAAGTCTATAATAGTAAAGCTCACAGAGGTTTGTGTTTTTATGGTAAATTATTAACCATTGTAAGCATTCATTAAGCGTTGTTTCTAAAACGCCATAGAAACATTCAGCAAAGTCCAAATTCACAGGTTATTGAGTTACTAATGACTAGACTAAACTTGGATATGACTTTTGACTTGACCTGGAATTTTTTTATATAACGTAGACAGACAAATAAGCATTCGGTCCGCCTGATCGTAAGCAGTTACCGTCGCCTATAGATAGATACTTGCAACACCGGGGGCGCTGCCATTGCTTTGCCTACCTTTTAAGACTCTATTTACCCGACGTTTGAAGTGCCCCATGTTGTAGCCGCATGTAGACAGTGGCTATATACGATAACAGTGAAAATTTTGGATGGCACGAATCATCTATCACACTACTTATTCCGGTCGTTATACTTAGCCATCGCCTTTCAATCTCAAAGTTTTTAGAATCTATAACATTCTCGCACAATAAACAATAGCCAGTAATAACGTTCGATAAGATAGTATGGTTAAACTTTCACGCTTTCCGACAATGAGTTATTAGAAGATGTTTATGGGGGCTGTAGGAAAGTGTTGGCTAATTCTTGTTGGGTTTAGGTTATTCCTTACGGAGCTATTCGCGCGGTCGTTAACGTAATGGAGCACAAGTCAAAGATAAATAGTTGGTAGTGGACGAAATCAACGAGCCAAGTGGAGGAAACTGCGTACACAAAAGGCTTGTAAGGGCCACGCAGTAATGGGAATTTCTCTATAATTCTTTTCCCGACTACGTTAATGGTGAGCGTGTTTTTATTTTGTTTTGACGTAAGTATTATATGTACTTGCTAAACCGCATATTTTCAGTGTGATAATTTTTCGGGATAAACGTGTTTTATGTGTTGTTCTAGGACCTAAAGAATCTAATCTTCAATTTTTGCAGTTATTAGTCATCTGGGACTAAAAATGGGTATAGAATTCGCAGTAAGATAAAAAAAAGTCACGCATACGGCTAATTCGTTAATAAATAAAAGGTTACGTTTGCGTGAAATACCTAAACACATTCGCATTTGAGAGCACAATGCGTATAAGGTTCGCCGTTTTACGAGATCGGTTTTACCGTTGAAAGCGTGGTGTCTACGTATTGAAAGAAATATTCATGTTCAGGGCTGGCACCTCCCTAAGGGCTGCGGTATCGCCTACTGGATAATTGAATTAAAGCGGGAACATGTACTCATCACTCACAATGCCAGGTGAGAGGGGAGTTTTATCACGCGCCTCGTTTCGAAAGAATAAATAAGATAATAAAGACCTTTTATGACTAGGATAGAACTTGGAGCAAATTAAAGTTTATGTTCATAAGAGTGGGGATATAACTGTACTTTATAGTTATTTGTATCCTTACTTTTTATATTATTGAGGCTGCTTTTGGAGCTTTAGGTGAATATATGGATTATTAAATACACCTTATTTTGAGTTATGTGATTATTTTCCGTATAATTTAGTTATGTAAGTAAACAACAGTGAACAAAATGGTCATAAACATTTTCGCTACAACAAACAAACTTGTGGTTATTAGATGCAGAATAATAATATAACAAACGAACTTAAAACTAAGTAACGGCGATAAAAAGTGAGCTATGTACATAATTATCATGTTTAATAACTTGCTTAAATTCAATTATTTTTAATAAAAGAGACAAAGCATTTCTTTTACGCCTAGCGTAAAATTATAATTATTTTTATCTGATCCATATTGAGCAGAGCTCATATTTTTACGAAATTCAGTTTCAATTGTCTTTTCTCACAATTATTTGACAGCTTCTGTGGTGTGGTGTTTGAGCAGGTCGGCTCATAGCCCGGAGGCGGCTGGTTCGATTCCCGTGGCAAGACAAGAATTTAGGCACAGAAAAAAAAGCGATCACATACATAGTGTAGTACATCCTTGATCCTAACTAGGATTCCCTGTGTCTATGAGGAACTACGCTTACCATGGACCCACAACACCCAGTCTCAGAACAAGTATTTGAGATTTTTGTTTTTTCTTAAGCACAAATACTTGTCCTGCCGCGGAAATCGAACCCGCTGCCTCCGGGATATGGGCCGACCTTCTCAACCACACCACAGAGGCTGATAGTACCATAACCTAAAATTTAATTGAACACATGTAAACAAAATGCATTATATTGCTGATTACAAGCATGAACCCCGTTTTACTTAACGTTGTATGATAATAATATCGAGAATTCCAATTCACACTTAATTCTACAATGCGATTGTCGTTCGTACTTAAAGCCTATTATCCACCGAATCAGAATTCGTGATATCACCTAATTGTCTGTTGTAGAGCTTTCGAATTACGGTCGCCTTTTGTGAGCAAACCTATTAGTTTATGAGCATGTATTTAAAAGCCATTTTATTGGTGGGTTATCATTCAATTTTAAAATGTATCTACTTACTTGATGTTTAGGGTGGATATTTCGACCTCTCAAATATAATCAGCTAGTGTCTCCCTGCTTCTACTCCTTTGGATTAGAAATATTGGCTTTTTTTGTATACCAACAGTGTACTTACCAACTATAGTTGAAAATAAAGCCACTATACTCATCCTGTAGAAGGGAGAAAAAGTGAAAAAGATATGAAAAATTAATGAATGGATGGAATTGCAATACAAGAGAGATAGAAAGAGCAGCGCCTTTTTCGCCATCCCATCAATTCATCCTTTTCCCTTATCTACTATTTTACTAACTATGATTTTTCTGCGAAGTCTACGTAAGCAGCACGGCTTAGCCCGTTATTCTGCGGCCAGCAGTGTCCCGGTTAGAAGGGCACTGTAGCTAGTGAAATAATTGGGCATATAAGAATTTATAACCTAATCTATAAATAAATAAATATTTGTGGACATTTTACACAGCGCCATCTAGCCCCAAACTAAGAAAAGCTTGTGCTATGGGAACCAGATAACTGATACAATACTTAGATACCTTTTGTTTGTAAATACATACATAGAATACAATATAACACCCAGACACAGAACAAACACCTATGTTCATCACACAAATGTTTGTCCTGGGTGGGAATCGAACCCACAACCCAAAGTTCAGAAGGCAGGCATACTACCAACTGAGCTATCGGGCCAGTCAACACAATCTCACAGTGTAGTAATCTTATTATTAGACTGTGCTGATGTCCCAGAATAACGTGTACAGTGCAGCGTCACGGGTAACTATACATTAGAGATACGAGTGACACTGCAACTGATATGGACAGCCGTGTCGCTTGACATCAGGTGATCGGCTTGCGTCATGTCATTTCTTAACATAAAAAACTTTTCCCTCTCACTTTCTCTTTCCTTGGATAGGGTTAGGGTGTAAAAATAACTTAAGTAATTTCAGGTTGTCGGCAGGTTGTCAGGGTGTAACATACAATTATTGTATATGCCCTTAATTAAATATATTTATGTTTTGTTTCAACTTCCAGTACAAAATGAGTATCTCGGTTATTGTTAAACATTGTTTATGAAATTCAAAATTCATGTTTGTTTCTCTCAACGCTCCATTTCCCGCAGTAGACTTTGCGGACAACAATCTCTTTTAGGAACAACCTTTAAATATTGATATAAAAATATAACCATGTTATAATTTATTTGGCCTACTGATTATGTTTATAAAATAAACTTTACGTGTAAACATAATACTAAACAAGACCTAAAAAAATTAATTAAAAATAAACTTATAATAATCCGTTAGTGGAGAAAAAAGTGCGCAGAATGCTGGCAGCATTAACACGTTGAATGGCAATGCTTATTTTTGTGCAAATTAAAAGCCAGCATTCAGGTCACCTGATGCCTCCACCAAACGTTAAGTTACTTTATGTACAAGGCTTGACATTGCAAAATCGCCCTTAAGCAGAGTAAATTTAAAAGTCTCAATAGAAATATTACCTGTGTTATAAGAACCGCGTAAACACCGAGCATGGACCGTAAATTATATCGCACGTGAACGGTTTCCTTATTATTAAGTTTGTAAAAGGAAGCCAGGTCTGTTTCCAGACTAGCTCGGTTAGTAATAAAGACTAATCGCGGGGTGTTGGTGTTAATAATATTGTGTTACGTATGATTGGTTGTTTGTAATGCTCAGCTACTTTGAAATAATATTATAGTAATAATAATAACATAGATCCTGGACTTTAACCAGGATTCCCTGTCTAGGGACCCAGGTACTAATAGAACCATGGTCCCACAACACCCAGACTCAGAACAAGTATTTGCGCTTATTTTTCTGTGCACAAATACTTGTCCTGTCGTGGGAATCGAACCCGCCATCTCCGGTTTTGAGCCGACTTGCTCAACAACCACACCACAGAGGCTGTCAAATATAACATCTCACACTCTCTTTTAAACAATAGCCAAAATGAAAAAAAAAAATAAAAAAAACTAAAACTATACTTTTTTGGGAGATGGGTGCTTTGATTTTTGTCTGTTTATGTTAGTAAATTAATGTTAACTACAAATTTGATGGGTGCTTCCCTATCAAACAACCAGCTGTAGCAACAATCATTTAATTTCAAAATTTCAATAAATAATGAATCTAGTTATCTCAAATAAATAGTTAAAGCCCAGTTATAGATTGTATTAAAGAAACACGCAGGTAGAACAAACGCGGGGCGCATTAACTTAGATTGACAATCATAAGATTACATATAGCTTAACATATAGTGGCTCTTTTATAGAGTATAGAACATATTATTTTTCTGCAACTAGTTGCAAATAAAAATACGAGACCATTTTACCGAACCTAGTTAGTAATCCTATCATCGCAACTAGTTTCGATAATTGGTTACGATGGCGACCGGAAGCGAATAAACATTAACCTCTTTGAACACAGACAAGTAATCATGTGCTAATAAATAAATACAAGAAGTTTTTGGCGGGAAAGCGAAAAAGATTGCGTCACCGCATTGTATTATTTTCCAAAACTTGTGTTATTTTCAGTGTTAGTGCATAAAATAGGTGGCATTTTATTCTTTAAGTGCTGGATTACAGGCGTGAGCGTGAGAAAATGGTATAATGATGGTGAAACGTTTCTTTTCGTGTTGTTTCCAAAACTCCATAGAAGCTTCTGGTAAAGTAGCCACCACTTTACTAGGAGTATGACATTGACTAGACTATGATTTGACTTGATGACTTCGACTGTGACTTGACACATATTTGCGTGAAATATCATTAACTTGAAAAATTATCAATTACTTGACACTGGCTAAATACACAAAAGTGTGGAGCCAACCCATAAAAAAAATACAAAATGAAATAAGAATATCTAGTGTAATTCCACTAAATTCAAGTAATTAGATTATCTATTAAATAGCGGAATTACACTAGATATTATTATTTCATTTTGTATCTAAAATGAACTTCCGCGAAGTCACGCCTGGTTCTATCAATCACACTAATATTATAAAGGCGAAAGTTTGTATGTGTGTTTGTGTATATGTGTGCATGTTTGTTACTCCTTCACGCTCAAACGGCTGAATGGATTTGGATGAAATTCGGTACCAAGATAGCTTATACACTGGACTAACATATAGGCTACATTATATTCCGGAAAAGTGAAATTTTCCTGTGGGATGAGCAAATAATTAAAATACTTTTATCCGCGGGTGCAACAGCGGGGCGCAACTAGTTATCTAATAAATAAAGGTAATAGGCATATGCACTGCTGCGTTATAACTTATTTTATGTTTATCATAATAATATCATAGACGTTATTTGAAAAGTTGGGCGAAAATTTATTTATATAAAACATTAATTATTGGATGTAACATAAGCACGCAATAAAGTCGCTATTATAGCAATTGGATACGGTAAGGTTGCCTTTGGTAATTTTCTTCATTATTTATTGCTTATTAGATGCCAACAGTATGCATATAATGAGACTGTTATGATAGCTGATGTGTAATCTAATATCATATGTATTACTAAGTTGAAGAGAGGTTATTAAATATGAGACTTAAAGCTTAGAATGCTTATAATATTAATTTTAAAGCATTCTTTTTATTACGAATGCGCATAGTAATGATTTATTATTTTAATGCAGTAGTAATAAAATCTAGTTGTTAATTCTTTCATTAAATTAAAAATTAATCCGAGAGCTTGAATTTTTTTTTTTATGTTTTGGCTCCACACTTTTGTGTATTTAGCCAGTGTCAAGTAATTGATAATTTTTCAAGTTAATGATATTTCACGCAAATATGTGTCAAGGCACAGTCGAAGTCATCAAGTCAAGTCATAGTCAAGTCATAGTCTGGTCAAAGTCATACTCCTAGTAAAGTGGTGGCAACTTTACTTGAAGCTTCTATGGAGTTTTGGAAACAACACGAAAAGGAACGTTTCACCATCATTATACCATTTTCCACACTCACGCCTGTAATCCGGCACTTAACGAATAAAATGCCACCAATTTTTGCACTAACACTGAAAATAACACAAGTTTTGGAAAATAATACAATGCTGTGACGCAATCTTTTTCGCTTTCCCGCCAAAAACCAACGTTTACGTTATTTTTCTGAATAATATCTATAGATATTTTGATTACACCTTGTACACTTCTAGGATCATGCCAAAAACGCACGAAGTAGCAAAGTAATGCGTAGTGTTATTATTTACTTTTTTTTTCATCTACCCTAAAATGTGTGATTTAAATAGAACTGGATATTTATAAACTTTGTTAAGTATTATTAGTTTTAAGAGGCGCCTTCAGCCTTCAGCCTACAAAACAATTTGCATTCTTATAATAAATTTGTAACTAAGACACTAACGCAAAATAAAATGTATTATTATGTCAATTTCAATTTCAATTTAATTCTTTATTTGCATGATTATGGGTACATATATAGATGATAACAATAATCATTTGTTTCTCCATGCTCTGCCGGAATGGCATGCAAAAATTTTTACACTTATTACACACAGAAAACTAAAATAAAAATGATGTAAATTGAACATTAATTACATTTCTATCTTAAACACTACAGTAGGTCTTTATATCAATATGCCAAATTTAAATATTCTGACCATACTTAATGATTCAAGTCAATAAAGAAATTTCAAAATCAATCAATCAAATCATTTCTAGGAGCACAAAATAGTGTCGATTAATCTGTTTAATCTTAGTTTGACTATATTGAGAGCATTCAAACTTCTCTGCCACATTATTGTCAAATCATCAAGCATATCACCCGAACCGATAGTGTAGAAACTTTAGTTAACACTATACATCACTCCGTGAACACATGACGTAGCCACTATTAAGTCATTAATTAAACAACCATGCTACACACAAGCCACAGTTGAGCGATTAATTTGATCTTTACCTTCCAAATAATAAAGTTCAAATTGGTCCAATCCCATGTCGGTACGAGGCTAATGGCATAGCATTAGTGGGGGACGCCCCGTCACAAACAAATAAAGCTACTCGTTAAATAAATCGCCACAGTCAAACATCGCTGAGACCTTTCCGCACCTCTGCACCACGAAAATAAATAAACAACGTATTTAACGAAGTGCTCCATTTTCGAGTAATAAAGTAAAACATACCGCACCTATATTCAAATAATTTCATATTCATAAAGCATTCGTGGATGTTTCGAATATTTCTAAGTACCTATATTTTTTGTATCCTTACTTTGCTTTTCGTTTCCTTTAAAGGATGCAAAAGAATACGAAATGATGTTCATTTTATATTCATTAACAATGTTTTTAATTTCAAAAGTTAAATCATTTTAATTATTGTCTATAGCAATTTATTTAACATTAACGTTCGTTAACTATTCTGATATACCAATGTGTTAATGTTAGCCAATATTTTATGAGCAAATCTGAAATAAACATTTCAAGTGGAACTGATGCAAAGCGTCCACTGGTACCTAATCGCGACAACCTTTCTTTACACAATACAATACAATATAAAAAATTCTTTTTATCGGTTTTCATTCAAGAATCTAATGCTCAAACTCGCAATTCTCAACAGCTTGATTCAAATACTGCAGCAAATTTTAAATCTGTCGTTTTGACGTTAAATTGGTTTAGGTATTGAATCAAGTCCACTAAATAAGGATATTTCTGAATAAATAAATATCAAAATTTATTACTTACTCCTTGTCTGAAATACTCAACAAGTGATTAAATCACAGAAAATATATTTTAAAAATAATTTCGAAGTTTATAAAAATAAAAAAAATTACATTAAACACAGATTTCATAATTGCTGGGAAAAACAATATATTTATTTAGGAATTTAATTGAATAACTGAATATTAATTGCTGAATCTAGAGCCTGTACAAAAAAGATAAAAAAATATGTTTTCATTAATATAATAAAAGCTCAAAGTTTGTTATTCATAATGCTTGTTACGATGAACGTGCCAAATATTTCATTTCAACTTTTATAGAAGCATTGTAAACGATTCTGGTTTCCTCAACTATTTCTCGTTTTTGTGGTTTTTTTTTAATTTCACTTTGTCATCTTGTTAAAATATCAATTAAAATACGGTAGTTATGTTATGCAAAATTGCAAAGTTTAATCTGTGAACCCATTTCATCGCAATAACCAAATCCAAAAAAGTTATGATACGTCTATACAAATAAAATTCAAAATCCTGACTGACTGACTCGCTTATTTATCAACGCACAGCCTAAACCGCTGGTCCTAGAGACTTGACATTTGGACGGTGTATTATTTGTAGAGTGTGGATACCTAGCTTCTCTTAGCTCTTAGAAGCTAGTTTGAGCAAGACCATTTTGCCACTGGAGATTAACATAATTAGACATGGAGTTACGGAAAGTTATCGTATTCCCGATTCCCATGAGAACTAATGAGTCGAAAATAATGAGTGAAACATGCCAACTTTCCACAAGTTTGTTGAGATCCGACCCTCGAGGATTTGAGGTAATACACTTAATACATACTGTTACGCCCTTTTATTTGATAACCTAAATTACGCTGCAACACTAATAATACTAATTATGGAACGTCAACACTTTTTTATGTTTCATGTCAAACATAATTGTATGAAAAAAAAAAGAAAAAAAGACATTTATTCAAAATATTACACAACATTGCATTTTAATATTTACAATAGAGGAGAATGGCAGTATATTCTAAAGCTGAGAAAAAATAATAACATATTATCTAATATCAATGTTTATGTTACGGCTAAAGGTAGGTGTGAACTTATTACTACCTACTTACGTAGGTGTGAGCCGGCTATACTTAGGTCTATTTTCGAAGAGCTTAATGTTAGGTTCTTCTGTCATTAGCAGGCTAAACTTTTAAGTAACCTTAGGCAATTGATTAAAATTTTAGAAGCATATTAAAAAGAAAACAATAGAATAATGTTTAATATTTCATCTAACTAGCTTAATTAGCCGTTCAATTAACAGCCTAGCGTAATAAATTTAACATTCTTATAAAAAGATTTTGTTCTTTATTTATCAATTTATATTAAAACACTAGTTGGAGTAAAGTCTGAGTTACCCGTGACAGGTTAGAAAACTAAAACGCGTGTCTTTTTTCGTTTTTTATTACACAAAAAGACCTAAACTAGTCCATAACATACATTTTTAGCTTTGCCGTTTCCTGCGCACATTAAAAGGCTAAAGATGAAATGTCACGACGCAAATTAACATTTCATCGAACTTTAGCAGTTAGCTGGTTCTCGAAGGTATACCTAAGTTTAGCTAACTAATCTTAAGTTTATGTTCACACCTATTTTTAGCCATAACTCTTGCAGAGTGTATAAACTACAAATTGTATCTACAGTATATATAAAATATAGTATAGTATGTAATTGTATATATGAAGTTAGCTTCTACTGACCAAACATTCACAAAAAATCTACAAGATGTTCATATTTAGGCTAGCGTTTCCACTGGCGTAAAATCTACTACAACGAAATATGTTGGACATTTCATCCTCGGTATATGTTCTGTGATTTGTTCAGTTACATGTTAGCTGTATGGAATAAAACCTCAACAAAACCTTTACATAAAAACATACATTGTAAAAGATGCAAGATCTTGATGCTCGATCCATCTCTTCCCGAAGGTGCCGTGAGAGCCGGCTAATGGCATATTCAGAGAATGGGCAACAGAATTCTCATCGGTACATTAAAATCTTCTGCATCATCAAGCCGCCTGACAAGCATGGTGATTATGGGAAACCCCCTATGATAATCATCCAAAAAAACATTTTGTGTGGGAGGTCTGTGTTGTGCAGTGGACGATTTCCGCTATTGATGTGTCACTATATATATGTAGAACCATGAATTTGTTTCTCTCAACGATTTCAGAAACCTTTACTTGTATTTTGGTAGAAACGCAATGGTTAGGAAACAGCATCCTATTCACATAAATGTCTAAATTATCGTACTGTATACGGTGACATAGAAAGCCTATATGCTTCCAAGTATGATACAATATGGCATCCACCCGGAGCTCACACATAATGCCACACGCAAATACGCGGTCAAAGCCGTTATTGACGCAAACCACAATATATAAATAGAACTGATTATTACAACCCCTTGCTTCCTATTTGTATAAATATGCATACAAGTGCAAAATCTCATGATGCACGGTTTTGAGATATTTAGTGAAGCCGAAAATTAACCAATTTCCAAAGTCATGACAAATACTCAAGCAGACCTTCTGAGTACAGAAATATTATCTACTCTGGTTAATCCATTCTAATTCAAGCAACCCACCGAAGCCCGCAACGTCCCGGAAAGCGAAAGTTGTTGCGAAACTTGATACATACTTTCCTTTCTTTTTTGTATTAAAATAAAAATTGGGTGCGAGGCATCCTGCCCACAAAATGTGTCGTTATTTATTTTTGAAACGTAAGACTCCATTTTACAAATGAAATCTTTTCCTGTTTTATATTTCAAAACGGAGCTTTACTTTCCACTTTGACTTATTACAAAGTAACAATACAAAGAAAGTTTCTAAAGGATTTTAGTATTCAATCTATTTGAAATTTAATATAAATAGCAGGTTAGTATTGTTTGGCAATCCTGTATACATAATATCATAATTCTTACGGGCTGCCTTTACGTACTTTTTCACTTAAGGAAAATGGTGCCCACCGTTCAGTAGCGAGCACAAAGGGATTTTCCGGAGCGACCAGTTTTTACACTCAGATTTCTGTTATGAAACCATTCATAAGTATGTAAATTGAAAATTTTACTAAGCTGAAGCAAAGAAAAGCGACGAAATTGTTATATGAAACAAAATTAGAGTCGTGACGAGCGAAACAAGATTTGAGAAATCTGAGTTTTAATGAGATAATACTTAGCGAAATATATGTGTATGTCGTGATGTAGCACCGCAAGGCGCAGCGCAGGTGACAAGCTCGGCAGAACAATGACAGCTTTTCGTGGGTACATTTTATAGCGTGACATTCCAAATCTCAACCTACTTCTCGCTATTTGCGAGGAAATGTATGCGGTATGTTCCTTACTTACATAATAATACGCACTTCCACGTCGTTTTAATTTTACGATTGTATAATGTTTCTTAATCAAGAGTGTAAGAGGCAGGAATTGCATTGCATATGTTTTGTGTGTATCCAGATAAAAGGATACTAATAGAAAACCAAGGTTACGTTTGGCCTTTATTGTTCAAATCGGTGTTTAAACTGACCCAAATTAGTCGTTTTGGTCGCAAATCTAGGCTTAAGCTAAATATATATTTGGTGTTCTACTTACAAAAATGTAAACTTAAGTACTTTCTGGAAACAGACTTACTGAAGCACGTATGATATTATATTGAAACAATAGTTATTTAAATCATCTTCTTGTGATTTTTAACCAGATAAAGTGTTAAAAATGTTCGTTTGGAAAACGTCCACGGACCTATATTTTACATTTCACAATCTTTATCGATGGTTACACCTTTTTTCTACGAGTTTGACCTACCACTTTCCACGTCTCGAGATTTATGCCCCCGTGATACTCACGAACAGATTGACTTTCCGAATTTCATTAAGGTACTGATTGGTGAGGGTACACCGAAAATATATTAAAAAGGTCGAAAGGTCGCTAAATAACTTATGGGAATCGGCGGTGTCCAAAGTTCGATAACTGGATAGCGAGTTGGGTCAGGGCATAACGAACTCATATAAATGCGATATTGGTCACCGAGGACCGCCGCGTGCCGGTCACCTTGCCACCTGGCTGGTACCTCCTGATTTATTCAAAGTCCATCCGCGCTCGCACTTACCTAGCCTTGGATTCAGTCACACTACTTTCTTTTCAGATGTGAACAAACGTGCCATAGTGTATTTTGGAACCTTTCGCATGTTTCTTTATATGATTTGCATACTGTAATATCGACAATCTAACAAGCTCATATGTTTGGCTTTCCTAAAGTTAAACAATTATCTTGAATACATCGGTTAAACTTGACTATTTACTAAAGGTCATCTTGGAAATTCTATTGAAGAATCATCTTTAAAAAATATCATCATCAAGATCAACAACAGCCGTAAGACGTGAAGCGTGGTAGGTAACCATGAAGCGGGTGGATCGTTGGAATCAAACGACCTGTCGGATGACCGACGTTTATTGACTGAACTTATAATACTACAATAGAAAGAATGAAAGATAAATTTTTAAGTTTTACTACATTTTTACAAATCAAGGACTCATACAAGACAAATCACAAAAAAACATAAAATTAAATATAACGTTGCGTGACGTCATGATATAGGTCTCGACTCACCATGTAATTAAGGTCGTGAGACCTTAATGACTAATTTTCAGTCGGAACCCTTCATGACATCACGAACCTCAGTATCACAGTTTGGATAAAACTTATAACTATACCACTACAGACGTCCAATGCTAAACATGTGCCTCTTCCATAGAGCACCATCACTCTGATCGTCTACTTGATAAAAACCAACCATTGCCAAATACGAGTAAGTGTAGTAACGGACTTACACAATATTATTTTATAAAAAGGGCTGTAAATCTCTACGACAATCTTTATTCTCCAAAAATGGTCTATTGTTTCGCAGAAAAGTACCTTTCTTCTTATTTCAATTTAAAAACAAGGCATCAAAGTTTAACAGAAGCCGTCCTTGCCTCTGGCGGGTTAATAACAAACCTCTTTCAATATCCACCAAAGAATTCTAGTACGGTTTGAGTTAGGTACGACCAGGGTGCGACATCGTGGTAAACCGAAAGCCCTAGCAGCAAATGGTTTTATACATTGGATACCTTCACACCTACCTATCGATTTTTCCTAGCTATTTGGGCTATATTAGAAGCAAGATACTAACGCACTATGCTTTAATAAGTCAGTTTTTGACTTTCAAACTTGTCGTTTAATTCCGATAAAAACACTAAGCTATACCACAACATTTTCAATCACAGATGTTACTAACACATGTCTTTTTACATGGCCTTTTTTTACCTTTACCTAAGCCATGCTGTGTCAAATTCTACTTAATCAGTTCAGTAGTTAATCGTGAGAGATGTCGTCGCGTAGACTAGTCTCGGGTAGAGGTGTCGTGAATCTTTTGGCTTTATAACAATAGTATGAATGCAAGTATGCTGTATTTGGTATGTAAAAGGTTAACCTTCTAGAGTTGAAATTCTACTTACACTTACACTTTAATTTATTTTGGTTAATCACAAGCAAAATAATAATAATAATAACGCTCAATGATCACATACATATATCCTAGATCTTAAATAGGATTCCCTGTCTCTAGTGACACAAGAAGTACGAGGACCATGGTCCTACAACACCCAGATTCAGCGAAGTATTTGTGCTTTTTTTTTCTGTGTACAAACACTTGTCCTGCCACAGGAAATCGATCCTGCTACCTCCGGGATATGAGTGGACCTGCTCAACCACCACATCACAGAGGCTATCAATATGTTCGTTCACGCTTGTTACTAATGTTCTCTGGCGTTTGCTTTTAAATGTGAAATCAATAATAGCTTCTTCGCTTTCACGACATTAAAACTAAAGTAAAATCCAAACCATTAGCCGCTTTTCTTCTACTTAAGTTAATATCCATTCATTTGGAACTCCAATGAGAACTTAAGGCTAATGTGACTACGTCGTAGTTAATTAATCTAAATGTCACAAAGTGCAGACACTACGTTTAGTATGGTTACTTACGCAAATTAATAGCTTTGGTGTATCTACTCCATTGATTAGTTTAAGTAGATAATAGACATAAGTTTTTATGCTTTGCTATGCACAAATGTTTCATGATTTGTGTCTCTGCTTAGCGCTATGTACAATATGAAAAGTGACGAGTATAAATAATTAATAGTACCTATAAATGTCTCCACAGGCATTATGAATATTGTAAATGAAAACTATTATGGTAATATTGGCGATTTTATATCGTAACGAGCTTCTGCCCGCAGCTTCGGCCGCGGCGTGGCCTATGGGTAAATAATTCAACCACCCATTTCACCCTCTTAAGGGTAGAATTTCGAAAAATCCTTTCTTAGCGGATGCCTACGTCATAACATCTACCTGCATGCCAAATTTCAGCCTGATCCGTCCAGTGGTTTGGGCTGTGCGTTGATAGATCACTATGTCAGTCAGTCAGTCAGTCACCTTTGAGTTATATATATTTAGATTTAGATAAACCCACATTTTTCTAACTCTTTAATATTGAACAGAGGGAAAATTCCCACAATACGACTACGTCACAGGTAAAATAGTGTATGCCAATAAATCAGACTTCGTTATGATTTTAACCAATAGTAACATTTTATATTCCGTTTCACAAATTTATATCTGTTTCCATTTCTAAAACGACTAACACTTATGAGAAAAATTCAAATGATCTTCAAATGTTTTGTACAGCTATATTAAAAACCATTTTTTATTTATTTATGAATAACTGTGGAGTCAGGAAGCCGTGCTGGGAGCGTTCGCGCTGTTTGCTAGTAAGAAACTACATAGTAGCGCGTCCCTTAGTCCAAACAACAAAAAGTGTTGAGTACGTCCTAGGCTACCCAGTGATGAGACTGATAGCATCAAGATTGTTTAAAACTTGATCTAACCTTTAATTCATAAATCTTGCACCAGCTTTATGTTGTATTCAGTAGCACTTTTATAGAGCAAGTTATCCAGTAAAAGTTAGCCATATGTTATTTCTCCCCTAAAATAATTAAATTGATCTTTGTTGCTTAAATAGATGAGTTTCGCGTTTATGCGTTTATACAGATTCCAAAGCGAGAGCATTTACGAGTCCAGTCGTAAAGGCAAACTTCACCCATATTTTCAGGCTGCCTCTTAAAATGCACATCCAAAAAGTTAACTAGGTCACTTTGAAAATCTCATTGAAAGTAAATCAAATTCTGCACTCATGGTGTGCTCTTTAAAAAGACTAACCCATTATAACGGTAATATTTTTCTATTATTATTCGCAAAATTTTGGACTGTATTGAGTTATTATAAGATTCATTACGATATTAAAAAGTAAACTTTGCAAAAAGTAAAGATGCGTAAAGTATACAGACGGGCTTTTGAAAGTTTTGGTCATAATAAAGTATAATAATGTGGAGGGAAATTGGAGGAAGGAAAGTGAAAAAGAATAATATTCCAGTAGATAAATTTTTTTCAATATAAAAGATATCAAGTGTTTCTTATCAATAAACAATTTATATCGTTTTCTGTAAGTTTAGCGAACAAGTTAGTTTTCCCATCACTATAGCTGCTGCAGACACTACATTACTCGTAATAACTTCCGGAGCCGCGCGATGATATAATGGGGCGTAACGCGCAGTAACCGCTCGTCTTGCTGTCCTCCCATTACCTGAGATTTCTTTCTTTTTTCTGGTTCGTTCCTTGATCGTAAATCATTTTGTGTGTTATGGCGTTTATTAAACATGTCCTTTGAAACAAACCAACTATTGACTGTTTTTCATAATTAGTTCTTCTATTATGTGTATTTTGAAGACTAAGGTTATTTTATTTTAATTTAGCTATAAGTAATTTTTTTTTTTAAGGAATGACGTGACGAGCTAGCCGTTCGCCTGATGTTAAACGACACGGCTGCCCATACCAGCTGCAGTGTCACTCGGAACTCTAAAGTATAGAGGTTCGCGTGACACTGCACTGCGCACGTCATCCAGAGACATCAGCACAATCTAGTAATAAGATTACTAAACTGTGAGATCAGATCATAAAGTCTCATTTGCCCAGTCATTTCACTAGCTACAGTGCCCTTCAAACCGGAACACAGCAGTGCTTGCGCACTACTGCTTGGCGGCAGAATAACTGGCAAAGCGGTGGTACCTACCTAGACGAACTTTGCAGTAAAATCCTACCACCTAGTGATTAAATTAAATATAATATAAATAGATAGGTAACTGTATTTCTTAGACTTTCTAATACTTCAACGAATGAATTTTTAATGCCTAATTAGGTATTACAGCTACTACAGCTACAGCAGCAACGATGAAGGAACCACATTCAAAAATCACACTCGAGAACATGTTTCATCTACCAGTCCGCACTTGGCCAGCGTGGCAGACTATTGCTTCTCCATGTGAGAAAAGGCCCATGTTCCAGCAGTAGGAAAGTATTATGTATACGATGAACCTATTTACTTACTATATATATACTATATAGATAGCATCAAAAAAGTCTGCACTTGTTTTTTCCCGCAATTTCCGCAACGCGAGACGAGAGCAAAGAGTTTTTAATAAGCCTTTTATTAACCGACTTAAAAACGGTTCTGTTTGGCTGGTGCTTGTAACAAGATAAAGGAAAGATTTTCTTTCTTTAATTTTTTTTAATCTTAGGATTTTCTGTTGATTTATTTGATTAGGTAGTTTATTAATATGTACGTTTAGTTATATATGTAAGCGCTGCCTTTGAACGCGTGTTAAATGGCCTGGAAACGTGCACAAAACCTTTAGTTTTCCTGGAAATGGAGTGTTCGGCATCAGTTACTGTAAGTAGCTTTTTTTACCCTTTGTAAGTATAAGTAAGCGTTTTATTGTTATTCGTTACCCTTTCATCTAATTGAAAGTAAACAAATAAAAGTAAACTAACGAGTCCTTTTTCTCTAATTTAAAAGTTAGACGTCTGATTTTTTTTTAACACTATCATAATTTTTATTCAAAATTAGACAATAATATGTAAAATATTGCATGTTTTACTCTTAAAAACAATAACTTACAACTTATTTTCAACAATTATGTTGAAAAATGGTAACAGTTGCACTGTATTCCAACTGTTACAATTTTTCAACAAAACCAAAACGTGTAAGCATTATACAGTGCAGTTGTGCATCTATAATAACTATATTTATTTCTTTTCCGCGTTTTATACTATCTGCTATTTTTAAGAATTCTACATTTTATTTATGAATATTGCCGCGATTATATCTGCAATTACTAGTTTTTTCGGCACACGTCAGATTTCATTGTGAGATATTAAAAAATCCTCAACGAACATAATTGAATTAGTAAAAGCAAACTAGTAAAATGGAACAACAGACAAAAACCCTAACATTAAAACGTAAACTTTTGCTATTATTATTTAATTGTTTCAGTTGAAACGGTTGAATTCGCTTAATTATCATAAGAAAACAGTTAACTTTCAACGCTACGCCAGGCTACGTCTGTAACAGCTACGAGCCAAATAGACTACTCGTAGCGAGCGTCGCAGCAGGGGCGTAGCAACTGTCCGTAGCAATACAATAACAACTGCTACGACAAAATCAAATTGGCAGCACTTTCTTTTCCAAGATAAATACAAAAGTTTCGAATTAACAAAACAAAGTTACAGGGGTAATAAATCTCCTAAGAAAATCTTTTTATGCTATATCCTGTAGATACTAAGTATATATATTTATAGATTACGACGTACAATACGTCTTCTTCCGTCGCCTTATGAACTGTTACTAAAATAGCGTATATTTAGTAGCAGGCCATTTATCCGGTTACCAATTTGCTATCGGTTTGCTCTCCCACAGTCTCCGCCGTGATATTTTTCTATCACACACTATTGTTCTGTAGAGATGCCGAAGGCAATACTACAAAAATTAGGAGAGGTTTTCTTTATTTCTTTAAGGTTTTCTTAGGTACTTGAACCAGTCCGTTCACTGACACTCAAAAAAGAATTTCTTTTTTATTCCCACGAAGGTTCTAGCATTTATATACCTCGTTACCTACGGACTTGAGCTAGGTTAATTGTGAGCTTTGTTATTTTTTTACGCAATAGTTAATTTTTTGCTTTCAATATTTTTATACGCGGTATTCAACGTCAGTGAAACTATTTGAAAGTAAAGATTGACTTTACGATTTTTCATTTACTTATTTTTTCCATTGACATAAATATAAACATAACCACATCAACATTATCCAACTAAAAGCATTTGTTTTGTATTATGTATCTCTCTATAGAGTTTGAAATGGGCAAAGATAAAATAAGATGAATACTGAGTTCTGACTGAAAGAGATTTCACTGTAATACAGTATTTATTTAAAAAAGACAATGCAAATATGTATACAATAAATAAGATAAAAAAGACTGCGGTATAGCATTGCAGATCATAAAAATAGTATGAAGATAGCAAAAGTAATTTCATAGAACGCATCCAAGTCACACCCTTCCTCAATTGTACGTTTCTCGGTTGTACGGGACCGGACAATTTACTTGTAGGATAATGTGATACAATTTTGTAAGCTGTCAACTCAAGATAAAACTAAAATCCAGCGAACTAGGTCACAGTGTATTTCTTATCAGATTCAACATTTACTTTAGTCTACGTTTTTATAACTGTTGACGTAATATATTTAGCGATTTTATTTCACAACCATAATTTTCTAAAAATCTAATTCATTCAAAATAATTATCAATAATCATCTTTACACATTTATGTTACATTTAAAACTCATAATTGGTCAAGATTAGCACTTTAAAGTCAGTAAAAAGTTTTGGGTAATAACATAGTATATTTTAATTATATTATCAGACACTATCGGAAATCTGAAATATTAAGCCACTTCCAATATTCAAAAGCTTCTTTCCTCTTTGAGATTTTTATGAATAACAATTAAAAACTTTAGGTTCGCGTATCAAAGTTTAGTGAAAATTGTAATCTCAGCCGTTTCTTGGTTATTTCAAGCAAAAACAGACGCAAAAGTCTTTTCAATTAAACGCAATTTCAAACTTTGATCTTTTACGATTGTTTGTTGCTTAA
Source organism: Ennomos fuscantarius (assembly GCA_905220475.3). Taxonomy (NCBI): domain Eukaryota; kingdom Metazoa; phylum Arthropoda; class Insecta; order Lepidoptera; family Geometridae; genus Ennomos; species Ennomos fuscantarius. The sequence continues at coordinate 9,440,253 of HG992028.1, read as the reverse complement.
AGTTGCTAATCATAACTTTCAAATTCTATACGCTACTTGGAGTTAGAGTTTTGGAGTTAACACATTAATGTTAGTTATAGAATCTATTATTAAATTTAATAATATGATGCAACGCTTATAGCGTGTTGCAAACAACTCATAAACTGCTACTTGCCTGCCTTTGTTTGATAGCAAAAGCATTATTAATTCACATAAGTATATACCTACGTACTATCGTTATATATTTTTACTATTTGATATCAATAAAGTACAATCAGTATCTAAAAACATACCCACACTCTTTCTCTAGTACATACATACCTACATATACGTTTAATCATTACTCAGTACCTTTACTCATTCAAATTACATAGCTACATAAGAATTTACAAATACATCCTCATACACACAACTAAACATGCATTTACGCTCACATCTATAATTATCGTGATGAGTAATGTAGTACCAATTTTATGAGTAACAAGCTTCTGCTCGCAGCTTCGCCCGCGGCGTGGCCTATGGGAAAATAATTCGACCACCCATTTCACCCTCTTAAGGGTGGAATTTCGAAAATTCCTTTCTTAGCGGATGCCTACGTTATAACATCTACGTGCATGCCAAATTTCAGCCCGATCCGTCCAGTGGTTTGGGCTGTGCGTTGAGAGATCACTATGTCAGTCAGTCAATCAGTCAGCCACCTTTGAGTTATATATATTTAGATTTAAAGATTTATTAGATCTTAATTTTATTAAATTTTATTTTTTTATATTTTGTATTGCTGTTAAAAGTAACATATTAACGAAATTAAAATAATTCGGGAATCTATGAATTCAATTAAAGTTTAAAAAAATACTTGTGTCAATAAATTATTTTGCATTATATAATAACGTTTATAAATTATATAATATATATATAAAATGTGGTGGAACGACACATATCCTGTGTCTAGCTGCGTTAATCATTTGGCGCAGCTGTAACATTGTACTAAGCTTTTAAATAAATGATTACATCCGAGAAAATAATACTCTTCCTTCTCTATGAAAATATACTTACATTGTCATGTATCATGATTAAGACCTTTACTTTCAATATTCATGAAACGTTTACCGTGTGGTTCCGGTGTGCAAATAGGACCACCATAAGTCTTTTTGTGGGTGCTGGAAGAGCCGCCTAAGGGAATATCCTGGAAATGGGCAGTTGCATTCCCCTCGGACTTCATCATAATCTACTGCAATCACCAAGACACATTCTAAGCGTGGTGGTTATGGCAAACTTCTATGATATGCATCTAAAGTGGCGTTTTGTTTTTTTTTTACTAGGATAGCCTATGTTAAAACTAGATACTAATAAAGAAAAGAAACATATATCTATACATATAAAATTCAAGGTCCTGAACTTTGAATTTTATATGTATAGATATATGTTTCACTTTACAAAGAACACACCCTCCAAATTTCAAGTCTCTAGGACCAGCAAAGTTCAGGACCTTGAATTTTATATGTATAGATAAAAGTTTCTTTTCTTTGTTGACTGACTTTCTTTTCTAACTGACTGACTTATATATCAACGCACAGCCTAAACCGCTGGTCCTAGAGACTTGAAATTTGGAGGGTGTGTTCTTTGTAAAGTGAAGGCATCCACAAAAAAAGGGTTTTTTGATTTCCATCCCTAAGAGGGTGAAATGGGTGGTTGAATTATCTATGAAAATTTTTCTTCTTCGTTTCCTATAGGCCACATGGGCGAAGCCGCGGGCAGAAGCTAGTACAACTATAAATCTGATATTATCAATAGGCTAAACTTCTGATCATTGGTCGCCTCCACCAAAAAATAGGTTAATTCTTAAAACTACTAATATAATGATATCTTACAAAAGTAATAATGAGAAAGATAATAACTCAGATATATTAATTATGATTAACGAGGTTTCTTTCGACTAACACACATAACTTGACTCGCAATATCCTCGGAGCCGGCACAATCAATCAAATATAGAGCACAAATACAGTTACAATGTTGCCTTTATTGTATAGGTAGATGGATGGCCGGCAGTAAAGTAATAAACCACACCCGAGGTGATCACTATAACTCCACTTGATATAAATACAGAATCATGGAAGAGGACATAGCCTCGGCTTTAGTGCCATAAATTGAGTTATCTGGTTTATTACTTGCGCAGACCAAGTGGTTATAAATCTTAGGTCCCAGCTATAAACAGGCCACTCTCTGGGCGACTGTCAATCGACAAGCGCACTACACAAATGTAACATAAATTGTTGCAGGTATTCCACGAATTTCCATAGCAAATTGCGGAACGATCCTCGTCCATCATCCGCATTGACATTTTTCACATCCCGTAAAGTCTGTCAGTGTTACAAATGTTCGGAAATTGCCGTTATACAAATATCCATATGATCGCGCTGAAAATCAATCGAAACGTTTATGCAAACACGTGGAAAGTTACAATGGTTGGCGAGCGGCGGGTGCGGGTGTTTCATTGTCCTGTTTTAAATTAATGTGTTAGCGTCACATTATGCCGTGTATGTTTTGGTGTAAAGTATTTAAGCCGAGGGTTCCTGAGGGGCATCAGTCGGCGCGCTGACCGCTCATTAGTCACCCGAGTCCGGGTTCCAGAGGGACCACCTGATCGGGTTCAAACTTTACTCGAACCAATTTCCACGAAAAATCATGAAACCCACATTTGCCGCTCTCGTGGGAACATGCCTGTGCCGAACCAATTTAAAACTTGTAGCCTCTTTACATAATAATTATCTAAAAATCAATTCAGTTGCATTGAAATTATTATTGATGAATTTCTTTTATAATATCTTGCCTGAAATAAGCTTGGCTAGGTTTTTTGAGCTGGAGAGAACCTATAAGATAACAGAATCATGTAACTACCTGCCCGGCTTTATTGTAACACAACTATCAAATCTTATCAAATAGGGTGATCCTACCTTGTTCGTAGTAGACATTATCGTTAGTTTTAATAAAGGTTTCGCATATACAGTACCTTTTGTGTATAATGCACCCATAATAAAGACAACACATTCACGCTTTGAAGCCATCAACGAGCAATTTGCAAAGCAATATCTAAAGGGCAAATTGTAGGACATCAGCGACCTTTTTCTTTCATCACGATATCTTGACGTGAAGACCGCTGGATATTTCCCAATTTCCGCCCTTCCGGCGCTAGGTCCCATCGGAAACAGAGGGCGATTTGCCAACTTCGGATCAGCGCGTCATTAAACTCACACTTTGTAAACTCTCTGGTTCTATGTAATCTTTACGTTTACCCACATGGAAATATTTTAGTAGATTTCTACCTTAACGCCCAACGCGTTAGAATAAAGTAAGCATCAATCGTTATTTATATAGCGTTTTATGAAGCAAATTGCGGTGGTATCGTATTACACCAAATATAATACGTTAGTTGCCGCGATTCAACGAGCCATACTAACTGGCGTAGCGACGCAGTGAAGGATAAAACACATGCCATTGCGTCGGAAAATTTACGGAAATGAGGCGATATTCACTCCCCTCCAAAGCTTTCAATTCCCTGGTAACATCACCAACCTAATATTTAACTACATTTCATTTGAATATTTTTTTCTTTTTACGCTGCTTAGGTTACGTAAAGTTGAACAAAAGCTTTCACGGAGATAACTATCGAATTCCAAAACACACAAACAAAAGGCCGGTCGCATACAAGGTGATACGGCTCTAACTACAACTGTGTTGCGAACTCATTTCATAAACCTCCTTTGGATGAATGGGATATGCCCGTTAGCGTGTGAGCGAAGCTCTAAATTTCAGGAGGGTGACATCTATGTCGGTGGATTTCTTTTGTCCCCTGACGGTTTATTACGAGAACAAAAGGATGACGTTGTTTGAACAGACCCGCTTTAGATTTTACTACGCTGATTACACATTACTCAAGATCAACTCCATTGTGTCGAAGATCTGTATTTCCTCTCAGATTCTAAAACGAATTACATTTGATTGTAATTCTCACAAAGGCGAATGGGGTTCATCTGTTAAATTAGTTACTGCTGTAGTCGCAATTTGATGGCCAACACCAAATAATTTTAAAATATTTAAGGAGAGGCGCTTGGACTTGAAGTATTTGTTAAATTAGAAAATATATCTGACCCTAAATAAATTTTTATTAAAACAAGGAAATATATCTTTGGACAGCGTCCTAACAAAGTTTTATTACGCTACGTTTTATATGAAAAAATGTGTAATAAAGTGAGTTACTGCTGATGGGACGGCGTCACAAGCCCACCATTTAATTTTTGTAAGTTGTAAGTGCAAGTAACAAGACATTTCCCATAGGACCGAAATTCTGGAAAGTTCAAAGTGTCCTCGCGGCGGATCGCCAATTTCCTTTGTAAGCACCCGGAGGATATTAGGGAAATTGCTCTGTAAATAAAATATCCTCTGAGAGCGGACACACCTTGTTTATCTATTAAGAGAACCTCTTACTATTCTGACTTAATTACTCTGTTAAGGGCAAAAAACACAAAGTCAAGCCTTATAAAATCAAAAGATAATGGTGAAACTCCTAGTGGAGTTGCCTACTTAAGGTCCATTCAACACACCTATTTAAGCCCGGCATGAATAGCTAATGAGTAAATTGTTTCCGTCCCTTCCATATTGCAGGCATATGTGCCGCTCCACGGTTCGCAGGTTGCTATGTAATCCTTAATATTAAGGCTGAAGGTCCATATTTGTCACTATAAACATAAAATAACACGGGTCTATGAGAGCAACCGTGTAGGCTCCTAATTCAAGCGGTGCTCGTTAATTATTTACTTAGATATATCCCAACCTTCGGGCTTGATGGCGGGAACCGTTGTAATTGCTGGTACACTTTGAAATCCTAAATATACTGAACACCCTTCCCTACGCAAGTAATGACATCTTATATTTTATGTAATCGCCGCTAATTATCTGAAACGATTTTCCTTTCCATTTTTTGTTTTTTTCTGGAGCTTACATTAATTTAACTTACATTATTTGTGTCACAGATAATCTATAATATACTCAAATATGTGCGCATAATGTTAATGTAAACGCAATAGCGTTTACAGTAACATTATACCTCAATATAAACACAACACTATTACGACGAATCATTGCCCGTGATACTGCGTAGTATTATCATGGAAATTTCTTCCATGGTTCTACTGATATTACCAAGGGTATTTAATAGTCCGCCTTTTTTCAATCAGTAGGATAATGGACAAGTCTCATTGCCTGTACTGGTATTAGTACCAAGGGCGTGTTTGACTATGATTCCATTGTGGACTGAAGATGGTTATAAGAAAATTATTACTATATTTTTCTATTCATCTGTCTGTCAAAGTCTAATTTGTGACCATTAACGTGAGATACGTTTTTAACATAAAGATTACAAGACTGAGTCGCTGAATTATTAAAATATTTTAAAAAGTAAGAAAAGTTATTGATTGCGATCGCAGCGCATATCTGTAGTCTATTATATTACACACGAGCTTCTGTCCGCAGCTTCGCCCGCGGCATGGCCTATGGAAAAATAATTCAACCACCCATTTCACCCTCTTAAGGGTGGAATTTCGAAAAATTCTTTCTTAGCGGATGCTTACGTTATAACATCTACCTGCATGCAAAATTTCAGCCCGATCCGCCCAGTGGCTTGGGCTGTGCGTTGATAGATCACTATGTCAGTCAGTCAATCAGTAAGTCACTTTTGAGTTCTATATATTTAGAAGAAGAAGAAAGATATCCAGTAATTTTTATTGTATAGCATCCATCCACGCTCATTGACCTATCTCTGATTATAGAAAGATCGTCTGGAAGATATTGCTTATTGTTATAATGGGTGGTATTAATGCTTTAGCATTTATAACTTACTCATAAGTTTTCCTGTTTTGTATTGTTATCTTGGCGTCAATAAAGAGTTTATCTATCTATCTGTAGATTCAATTTTGTATCGTATCACATCTATACTTGTATGACCGGATTCGGAACTTTGGTTAGAGGATTGAATTAAAGTCTCGATATCTGATGGGGGCATCAGATATCCGTGAGGACTTGCAATCAGACCTGATACAGAGAACCGTCGTCGTTGTCACCACAACTTGTAAAGGCACAAATTGTGGTGACAACGGTTTTTGGCACTTCATATTACCCTTAGCCACTGTTTTGTAAGTTTGTTCAAGTGTTACCATGTAAATTACCAGTCATTTATACTGCAATTACCATTTATACTAGTACTCCCGTTAGATCGTGTTTTACTAATTCACCCGTGCGAAGCCGGGGTGGATCAACTAGTTTCACTTTTTTTTAACAGGATTTTCAAAACTAGTCGTTTGGTTGTTGATTAGCGTTATGTTTCATCGTACTTGAATCTTTTTCGACATCATGGATACTTTGAAAATTCGAGTAATTATGGAATATGAATACCGTCGTGGCAGCAACGCGGCACAAGCGGCACGTAACCAAGATAGTGCAGTGCAGTGATCACGAAACTTTATTTGCAATGCGATAAGAAAAATTTCATCAATATCTATTTGTTACAATCAAGTTCCATGATCGCCTAGTAGATCTAACTAATAGGAACAAAACTTCAACAAACTTATACAACCCGCGTTGCCAGGATACAACATTCTTGCGAAGCTTTCTTTGAACTAGATTCTTACAAACAATGTCAAAGGCCTTAGTAGCGAAAGTTTTGAAACCTGCATTTGTTTCAGTCCCTCTTGGATACTATAGATCAAAAAGTATTCTTTGTTGTGATTCTTACCCAAGCATTCGATTACGAAATAGTCTGTGGAGAAATTCTGTAGATGTGTTTGAATCGAAAACTGATAGCTCACGAAACACTATCGCGCGCCATAATCGCACCCTTGCTGGACGTCGGTTGATCTTGCGGACAGAGTAATACAGTAGCTGTTCTAGTAGCTGGTAGTAGATGGTGCTTAATGTTAATTACCCGCAACGGTCCACAATCAAAGCGAATATGCGGGAGTTTCGATGCCACAGCCGAACATTACCTCAAGGCAATGGCTATATTGCATTTGTAAAAGAATAGATACATAGATATATATTTAATAGAAATACTCGTCGTTTTTAGTACAGTTTCTGCGTAAAGTATCTACCACACGGAAAATCGCTAACATAGGTATTAGGTCCACTATCGTTTTCATAAACTGAAACTGTTTTTATCTTTACTTTAATCGTAACTTATTCAGTAATCGCTAATACCTACACATACATTTCACTTTTTTTCTCATCTCGATACATGTCTTGTGAGGTCACTCTGAAGCTTAACTCCTCATGCGATATTAATAAAATACTCGAACAGAAACCAATCGGCTGTGAAATTGATATAAGATAGAACTTACATCAAAGTGAAATGTTTACTCATTCAACACTTTCGGCAGCAACACTTGACATGTTTTCCTTGTTACTTTGTGACATTACGTAAACATTGGTGTCGACGTGTCTCTTACCGTTACTTAGCTAAGTTAAGTACTTTCGTGCTTAGCGACATATCCCGAAAGTATAGAATTTCAAGTGAACCCTAAAATACGTGAAGTTTTCGAGAACTGGTGTAGGACTGTAGACAATCTCGAGCGCTTGTTATACGAACTACAAGCATTATATAAGTATTATTAACTCTCGGGTCAGGCTTAGCTCATCAGAGCTTTCATGGGAATCTACATCGCTGAAGACCCCTACCACCATATAATACCGAAGAAAACTTTTGTATTGTGCGATATATATGGCACGATATAATAAGCGTTGAATTTTACAAACCCATATGAGAAGCAAACTCTACTATGCTAATACTGAACTTTTATAGAATTTTAACACATTTTTGGTCTTGCTAACATTTAAAAATTGCTTTAAACCGCAAACTGCATTTTGGAGACAGTATAGTTAATATATAATATTAAAAGGTGTAGTTTGGGAGAGACTAACGACAAAAAAAGAAGTTCCAAAACTACCTGTGTTGTAGCTTTTTAGTTAGTAGGTAAGTGCTCTATTTTTATGACCCATCCCACAGTTTACCTGAACAGCACATTAGCAAAATGTAGTCTAACTTAAACATCTGGGAACACCTGAAACATGAAGTGAATGTTCCCGTGGTAAGAGCTCAGGTGTTCCCTGTGTCCCTAACGCCCTCCATCCACTATGTCAGGGAGAGGAGCGCGTGAAGCGATGAGCCCGCTGCACTTTACATCTTCTACTAGACGAGACGGTTCAAATAACACTTCTAGCTGATAGCATCATTAAGCTTTAACGTGTTCACGAACACCCCGTTTGTACTTAGTTAACGTTTAGTTTTATTACGGCGGCAGCCTTAGTTAACGCGTTGTGCCTCCATAGCTGAGTAACCCCATTTTGATCTGAAAATAGCAGAACTACTGTTCTACTGTTCTGCGCAGTAAACTACTATATCAATGGTCAGTAATAGTGTTGGAGTCGTAACAACAAGGGTAACTAACGAGAGATGTTACTCTAACACAGCGCAAACCTAAATGTGTGTTGGCTGGGAAGATTTAATGAAGACGCCGCCGTCCGAACACATGTGCCCCCCTTTGTCCTCACTTCTAGCATTCCACCTTACATTACTAACAAATGCAGATCCTACACTGAAGAAAACAGAATGCCGAACATAACAAAACTCCACAACGTTTTTTATATTGCAGCTAAGTCGGATTCTGCTTAATTAAGTGGCAATACGCACGGAATACTTGGTAAAGTACGTAATTCTAAAACATGATTTAAAACAACCAGCACAAAAATCGGAGTTAGTAACGAAGCTTTTGTTCTAGTAAATAAATGTAATGAACCCAGCAATCATATAAATAAACGAAGCTCTTCTTTTCCCTTCGACTAAACTTGATGATTTTAGGCGGATCCTCCATTTTAGATGTTTTTTTAGGATGAAAGAAAAATATAGGAGTTTATTGCTTTTTTGTTTGTATAATTTTGCATTTGATATTTATGCAATGTAAAAACAACAAATAGTTACTCTGTGCACCAGAGTATAACCATCACAGAATTCGCTCTATTCCTACATAAGAGCTTGTAAAAATTTCACATTATTTTCTTTTGGTGGATGTGACATTTAACTCGCCATGCAGTTTGTAAACTGAATATTAACTATTAGCGGGCCAAAGCTTTAACAGTTTTACGACTCATCCTAATTCATTAGCAACATAAAAGCTATTAATATGCAGTAGACTAGAATAACAGCCATATATCTTTACAAATACCATCTGGTTTACCGAGTCCGCAGGGGCAAGAATATCGCTCAAATTGTTTCCAATATCTTTTACGACTATTTGACAGTCGCGTGAAAAATTGCAGAGAGCTCCTGCGATATTGTTATTTTCACGATTCTATTTGTTTTATATGGGTGTTCTTAAACGTTTTATTCGTGGTGAGAATGATGAACATAAACGTGAGATAAGACTGCGTTGAATAGAAGCATTCGATCGCAAAAGTAAATTTAGTATATGACTTAACATTAACTCAAATTGGTATAAAATAAGTATTTACTTATAATGTGGGATAGGATCCAAACTTAATAAAGTTATATGACTATACTAGTTGCGCCCCGCGGTTTAACCCGCGGATAAAATGTATTTTAATTATTTGCTCATCCCACGACAAAAATTCACTTTTCCGGGATAAAATGTAGCCTATATGTTAATCCAGTGTATAAGCTATCTTACGAAGCTATCTACCGAATTTCATCGATATTCATTCAGCCGTTAGAGCGTGAACGAGTAACAAACATACACACATACAAACTTTCGCCTTTATAATATTAGTGTGAAGTGTGATAGAACACTTATATTAGAAGCGTTCTATAGAACTTACATCAAATTAGTTTATACAGGACCACATTTTGCTACTTATTGGGCTACTGATATTTACCGTGAAATGTTCCCAGAATGCGCGGTATGCGTTCCAACAAGAGCTGCTATATTCGAGACTCATCGATTTTCGATTGTTTAAAACAATGCTTTGTCATCGTACTGTGTCTATTGTTATCCAATTACAGAATATTCGCGATCGAATGCCAACAAGCTATTTATTCATCGATGATAATAATGCTATTTCCACAAAGTTACCTTACATAACTTAAAATTATATAATAATAATAAATAAATAATAACGCCCAATGATCACATATATCGTCAATAGTCGTCTAGCCGTTTTCTGATTTTCTTTCTGATGCAAAGTACCTACCTAACACTTTTGGTACATAACTACCTACTTTTACTCGTTGATGTTTTATATAAAGTGATATATTTATCGTTTTGATATTGGTTATTTTTTAAACTGTTTACTTACGAAGATAAGTAATACTTTCATAAGTATTATGAAAGTATTAGCTATAATTATTTATAGTCTGATGTAAAGGAGTACTATATTTTTCAATAAAAACCGATATTCTAATTGTATCTTTTAAAAAATTGATTATATGGAATAATAAATAACGCTCAACGATTACATACATAGACTCAGGATTCTCTAACTAGGATTTCCTAGTGCATCTAGGGACCTAGGAACTACAAGGACCATGCTCCCTCCCACAACGCTCAGACTAAGAACAAGTATTTGCGTTTTTTGTGCACAAATACCTGTTCTGTCGCGAGAAAACAACCTGCCACTTCTAGGCTAAGAGCTGACCTGCTCAACCAGTACACCACAGAGTTTGTCGAAATCGATTACTAAAGTATAATATGTTGCTTGGCATACTATAGCACTTACCATATATCACAATATATTCACAGCATCAAGAAGCCAGTAGATAAGAAATAAGTACTTATTACATGCTAATGATATCCATCATGTGGCAGTTGTTTCACCCATCTAATACAATTAAAAACAAATAATAATAAAAAAAATACAAAATAATCTATTTTTTTTTTTTATAAACACGACACAAAGCTTTTGTAAGCTTCCATTGAACTCTCCAATATTCATAAAAACAACAAATAAGGTACGTGACCGGCCAATATGTCGACCAGTTAGATAAACCGGCACGTCATCGAAGATTTATTTTTTACTGGCATTGGTGGCTAGCCAGCAAAAACTGTAGCAGCGTGAACCTTTTTAAAGGGTAGAAACATGGCAAGAATTTACATGCGCAGGTGTTCACTACATTAGACTTTGAAGGAAAGTCACCAACAAAGAAACAAGTCGAAGCACGTAAAACAAGAGAACTTTGTTAGAATAATTTTGCTACATCAACATCAGCTAAACTATGTGTTTGTGTTCATCGTTCAATATTAAAAACGTTTAGCAGTTTATTTACTTTTTCAAGGTAAAATACCGGCGACGACCTGAAAAATTCTATCAAAAGAAAGTAAAAATTCTTACACATTAACAAGAATATTTTTGGGTAAGTAACAAAAAAAAAAGTTTTATTCTATTCCTCTATTCCTTTACATATAAACACTAACATCATCTCATCGCATATAAAAACGGAACCATCGCCGCTACCTAATATTCGCAGAATTTTTTGAATATATTTCAAAAGCCGATCAAAAATCTTGTAGAGATTCTATAAAACTGCTTTTTCATATGAAGTTGGCAATTAACGTAACATATCTATAATAGCTTTATTCATATCATGCTTTATTTACTTCGCTATATAATTAAGATACTCAAATTCTGGTTCATCTTTCCTACTTAAAAGCTTAATTTACATACCCGAAATTGTGTACGTAATATCCTTAATCCGCGGGTCGCAGGTGACGAGTACCCGCCAAATTGATATTTTATACGTGAAATTACCCGAACTTATCCGTTTACAGCGCCGAGCATGTAATACGCACTTGTGACATGATATTTCAAGACAGGAGGAACATTATAATGCTATTATTTCAATTTGCACTTGGAAACTGTAGCGTGATCTATGTGAATTAACGTTCCTGGCGTAAAGTTCTAACATGAAAAGTAAACGAAGCACCACTAATTCAACCGTTGTTAGTGAATATTTACGTTCTCACGCTTTGAAAAGCATCCATTGACAACATAAGTAACTACGTACTAAGAAGCAAAGTTGGCTCGTGTTCCTGCACAGCTAACTGCTACGTTCGTTTCATTGCTCGTTTTTCATAATTGTTCGTGAACTTGTTTTTTGAAGCGGAAAAACTGTTGCCTTTGCGGTAAATTGGCATCATATTTTCATTCCGCGGTAACATGAATTCTTTACACACAGAATAATAAATAGTTCTATTTTTACCGATGGTAACACAATGTAGTCAATTTGCTACAGAGTCCACGGAAACTTTTGTCAGCTCTACTACGAACTTGCGATTGCCTTGTTTTCTACTTCGCTCGCCGAAAGATGAATAAAACTTTAATAAAAGTGTCCCTAGTAAACTGAATATAAATCATGAATATTCTATGAATGCACGGTGGAATAATATTAAATAGGAAGCAGGAAGTTAGCCGACTGAAAGAGAAAGCGCTCATGTATCGAATACCCTAGTGCAGTGTCGAGGAGTATCGAGTTATGGTGAACTTGTAATTTTATCGCAATATGCAGTAGTGGGACAAGACATAATTGAACGCTGTGTGATAAAAACCACACAGCGTCCAATCCTATTAATAATTTCTTGGTCATAGCTTGCTATTAGGATTAATTTCGGTTATCTATACATTTGTGAACTTATTCTTCGTTTAATGCAATATGCAGTAGTGAGACCGGCTATATTAAGAACTATGAAAATCACACAGCGTCCAATTATGTTAATAATTCCTTGGCTATTCTAATAAATTACGGTTTACCATGTTATTAGGATTATTTTCGATTTTCTATGCATTCCTAATTAACAATACATAGAAACGTTATTAGGTTGCATTATAACAGAACCTATATTCATGATTGGCTCCTGAATTTGTACTACTTTAGATAATTTTCATATATGAGCACAGTAATGCGTCGGTAATGGTCCATAACAGAAAGCTCGCTATTTGGAAGGGTGCGGACAGGGAAGGGGTGAAACGGGATTAGGTAGTAGTTGCTTCCACATTACTGTGGCTACACAAACAGAAACAAAATGCCCAATCTATTTATGATTATTATGCAGTACCGTTATTCAAGGCAATTTATCAACCGTAGTCAAGTTCTTGAAGAAACGCAAGCATGTATGTAAAGCAAATATGCAAGCGTGCAAGCATTTCTTCAAGAAGTTAACGACTACGGTTGAGAAATTGCCTTGAATAACGATACTTCTTATAATTAGGATCAGACTTCAGTATACTTTAGTTAGTCATACAATTTATTACTAGATATCGATTGTTCTTACTCGAATACCAATAACAAAATCGAGCAGACAATTGCTGAGTTGACAGTACTGCAAACAAAACATAGGGCAGTACGTAAAAAAATATTTTAAACTATTGACGTCGAGAAATTTTACTAGCTAGGCAATGGATAAATATTTTATTTTATAAATAAATTGTATTTCTCAAAACGGGACAACCTGTTATCCGTATTTTTGTCGCAGACTATACTTAGTGTTCTATTTTTAATCGGAAAAATAAACGTACTGCACTGCGTTATTCTGTTTTTAGAATGTAATAATAAAAATCAAGCTTCCGCACAGTCGCCTTTATAAAAAGTAGACCCTGTAATGAAATAAAATAATATAATAGCGTCGTGGAAAAAAATTAAATCCTGTTGGATGCGAGACGCGGACAATTTTTTCTAAAAACATTGTAAGGCGAAGAGGCACCTAAATATTTTCTATGTCGGAAAAGTGAAGGTTCCAAGAAGTGGATGTTATATTAAATAACCGAAGAGTTCTTGTGTTAACACAAATATAAGAGAGCACCTGCATATTCCTTTTAGTCTGTGGTAGTTTCGCAACAATAAACAAGGTAAAGAAGTAGGGTCATTAATGAATACGCTTTATTGCCTAATAGAACAATCGGACGGGAAATGGGCCTTAATAATTTATAGGTATACAATCCAATAAAGCCGTAAATAGGTAATTGGCGTCCAATGCACGTACGTATCCCGAGTACAGATTGTTGAACAGGGCTTAAGCCTTGGCCAACGACGTTGCGGAACAATGAAAGCTTAGTGTGGACAAGCCGTAATCCTATTTGGTGTGCGGAGGCTGGAACTCCAGGCTGGCGAGGATGGACAAACAATAACTCAGCCCACACCTCGCAAGAGCCGAGAATTAACTCGAATCGCGGGGGAATTACAGACAGCTCGCTCCTGTATTGTTGCCAGTTTCGCTTTAAGAATTTGTAAACAGCTCTTGTACTATTCACCCGGCATTTTCAAGCCGTTGTTTGCATTTTTACAAGGTTTAACCGAGATTAACGTTTCATACGTGTTTTAAAATGCATAGGTTGATTACGCGCGGTGATGTTATGATTTTTTATCACTTTCTCACTATCGAAATCCAGCCCCGTAAAACAGATTGCCAGTTGCCTTATAAACACAAATATTTACCTATATCGGTACTGTATGTGTCAAAAGCTCATGAAAAATTTCTCTAAATTGTTATTTCTATTAATAATTTATCGTTACGATGACGGAATAATACAAAACAACCGACTTAAAAAAGGAAAATATTCTCAATTCAGTTGTACTTTTTTGTGTTGGTAATCTTCATCTTTTGTAAACTGACTGGGAGACTTATAGGTTTTTATATGAAAGGCCAAATAAAATTTAAATTCTATTCAATCTAAATAACTGGACAAATACATAATACATTCATATATCTGACAATATCATCCAAGTACTTATGATTCAGTAAGAATTAAAGTCGATTTAAATTGGAATATTATTGTAATAATGTAACGCATTATTTCATTTTTACTTAGGTACACGAAAACATAATAGGTGTGATTAAAATCTATGGAAAACTTAAAAATTAAATGTATAATATATCTAATCATTTCCATTTCATTTTACTTTATGCATTTTGTCATATTAAAATAAACCCAGCACTCTTATAGCACTATAGAATACGTTCCAAAATATAATAAAGCATCCCCTGATAACTCTGATTGGCTACATGTAAGGTACCTGAGACATAATAGAGCCTACCTAAGTACCAGCTGTCGCGTAGACGCGTACCTTGTAAGTAATTTATGGAAGTGTCCTAATGAACGTGGCACGCACTTTAAGAAATGGATTTCCTTCATTAATCAATGTCATGATCTCATTTTCAAGTAAGGACGTTATGTTCTCACTCTATTTTTGCATTGTCACTTTGAGAAACCTAGTGAGCTCGTAAATCTAGCTAGATTAGGGAACAAGCCAAACTTGATGTTGCTAAAATCCATTATGCTTTGCCACGTAGGTACAGTTATTGTTCGATAATTTTGCCGATGGAATGTCGGGGTTGGCTGCCTATACATATAGTGAATCTATTGTACCTCTCTAAGGTCCGTATTACAGAAGGATGCTCAAATATCGATCGATGCTCAAGCAGAGATTTCATTCCCTAATTGATCACTTTATGAATGAAATCTCTGCTTGATCACCGATCGATGACTGAGCATCGTTTTATAATACGGACTTTGATGTCCCAGCCATAATAAAAATTCGGTTCTTCTTGGTTTGGGCTTTGAGCTATGGCCGAAAATTTTTCACACTCTGTATTGTCTCACTTGTTTGTTTTCGTATTTTCTGTTCTATAATGTAACATTTTAGAGCTTTTTATTACCCACAAAAAAAACTATTGTGCCGATTATACAAAAAAAAACACTATTTTAGCCAACCCGGAAGCTGTGGTAAACTTTCATTCGATTATCCGATCACTACTCACAATCAATCCATACTAACCATGTTACCACAAATACATAATCAAGGCTTATACAGACGTCAAACGTGTGCTTACTATACAGCAGTTTATAGGCTTGTTAAAATCTTTTGTGATTAAACCGTAAAATTTTACAATTTCTTTACCGTACGACGTAGTCTTGTAAAGCGGTAATGCTAAACTGTGCTATTTATTTGCATCGATTTTTTTTTCAGACTCTATAGGACAAAGATATACCGCAACTTTGTATGAGCTGTTTAAAACTGTTTACAAAATGGAAAAATTATGATTATTTTGAAAGATTGCAATAAATCCTGTTTTTTTACTTATATTGATGGAAGATTGACGTTAACCATTTATGTTTTTTTTTATGTTTTAGCTCCACACTTTTGTGTATTTAGCCAGTGTCAAGTAATTGATAATTTATCAAGTTAATCATATTTTACGCAAATATGTGTCAAGTTACAGTCGAAGTCACCAAGTCAAGTCATAGTCAAGTCATAGTCTAGTCAAAGTCATACTCCTACCAAAGTGGTGGCAACTTTACTTGAAGCTTCAATGGAGTTTTGGAAACAATACGAAAACAAACGTTTCACCATCATTATACCATTTTCCCACACTCACGCCTGTAATCCAGCACTTAATGAATAGAATGCCACCAATTTTATGCATTAGCACTATAAATAACACAAGTTTTGGAAAATAATACAATGCGGAGACGTTACAGTTTGAGAAATGTTTCGATATGTTGGAGTAAGGTAAGTTGACCATGGTCTGCGGTCGAGAACGCTGCGTTTATGTTTGCTCCGCGCAAAAATTCGCCGTGGTGGTAAAAGTTTGTTCCGGAGTACAAATTTTACACCGGAAGTGTCGTGGTGGTGTGATGCACCGTTTGGTGGTTGTGGTTTTCTCCTGCGGGAACTCTCCGCAGGGATAAGTGGGAGTGATTTTCGGGAAGGAAGAATATTCCTTCCAGAACATTCGAAAATTCGCTCGGCTACTTGAGGAAGTGAGTAGTCCGCGGGCGGGCCGATATCCAGTCGGCCACGGCGCGGAGTGCGCCGCGCGGGGACGAGTCTACGCCTCTGGATAAGGACTATAAGGTGTATGAACTCTATATAGTTAGGTTAAGTAGTTTTTAAGCTAGCTTTAAGGTAGTTCTTAAGTTAGTTTTTAAGCTGCTAGGATTAAGGTTGTGTATATATGTAAATATTTAAATTTTTGTTTAATTGTTTACATGTATATAGTGTTAGGATATATATATTAATGTGTATATAGCGGGTGCTGTTGCGCAGAGCAGCCCACGTAGGAGCTTGGCTATGCCCAAGCCACTACGTAACGCCTCCGGGCGATTTTCGAAAGGCCCTTGTCAGGGCCAGGCCGGGGGTCCTCCTCTGGGCCCACCGGTTTCGGTGGACCCCGAGAAGGACTCATGCCCTTCTCAGGGCCAATTTAAAGCCCCTTCTCAGGGCACGTCCGAACGAGTTTCGGGGTCGGAGGCCAGCCGCGCGTCGTCCGCGGCTGGCTTCCTGCGGGCTTATTGCGGGGCAGATGTGCCGTCGGACTCCGACGAATCCGTGATTTTCACCTCGGACACGGACTCGATGGCGGTCGACGGCCGCACCGAGTCCCGCAAGCGAGCCTTTCTAAAGAAAGGCTCGGAAGGCTCCTCGGACAATACGGGGAAGCCGAAACGGAAAGCGGGGGCCAAGAAGGCTAAGCCGCTGGTGGCGGACAGCCATGACGTGGGTCTGGCAGACGCCCAGCGTCAGCTGGACCTGGCTCGGCGGAGCCAAGTCCCGAAAGAGTTGGAGGAGCTGGTCGCGGCCAAGGAGCAGCGGACGCGCGTCGCCCGGGCTAAGTCCGGGTACGGCGCGTCCCGCGTCTTATATACGGACCACTCCTTGGCGGAGCTCGAGAGGATGGCGCAGGAGGACGAGGAGGAGATTGTGGAGGTCGCCTCCAAGTCCTCCAACTTGAAAGGGACTTTTCAGAAGTGCCTAAAATGCAGGGCCGCCAGTATGCGCGGCATCGTGAGCGAGCTGGCGCAGCGTACGGCAACGGAAGAGACGAGGCAGCTGCAGGCGAAAGTGGATCGTCTGCAGGCGGAGATCAGCCAGCTTCATAAGAAGCTGGCCGAAGCCACGTCTCACCCGGCCGAACCGCTGCTGAGGCCCGCAGCTGGGGGCCCACCTCCCTCCAACCTTGAGGATATTGTCCGCAAGGTTGTGATGGAGGAGAGGGCCTTCACTAGGGCCTGCTTCGCGGGAATAGAGGACCGGCTCCTGCCGGTGCGATGCCTCCGCCCGCCGCTCGCGGCGGACAAGAGGCGTAGTGAGCCGGGCCCGCCGGTGCTGTGTCCCCGCCCGCCGCCCGCGGCGGACTGGAGACAGGGCGAGTCGGGCCCGTCCACGCAGCGCCTCCAACCGCCACCCGCGGTGGACAAGAGGAGTAGCGAGCCGGGGCCATCCCCGCTCACCCAGGAGGACGCCCTCCTCCCTTCTACCACCCCGTCCAACCAGCATGGCTGGACGAAAGTGGTTAGGGGAAAAGGGAGGGCGAAGAAGAAGGTGGCGGCCGCCTCCCCTACCGTCCCTGCCCCCGGCCCGTCGGCTCAGCCGACGGCCAAAGGAAAAGGGAAGGGCAAGGGGAAGAAATCGGCCCCCAAGCCCTCCACCGCTGCTCCTGCAGCCAAAGGGGCCATAGCTGGCGCGAAGAAAGGACTTGCTCTTCCCAAGTCCGCGGCCGTCGTGGTGACGCTCACCACGGAAGCCGCTGAGCGGGGGGAGACATATGCGTCCCTTCTGTCGCGGGCCCGCACCAACGCCGATCCAGCACAGCTCGGGATCGGCACGGTTACGTGCCGCCGGACCCAAACGGGGGCTCGAATTTTCGAGTTCCCCGGAGATCAGGGTGGCGCGCACGCAGACCTGTTTGCAGCGAAGCTGCAAGAGGTCATCGCGGACGCGGCCAAGGTGGCCAGACCCACCAAAACCGCAGCCTTGGAGGTGACCGACCTAGATGACTCGGTCACCAAAGAGGAGGTGGTGGCGGTGGTCGCAGCGGTGGGGGGCTGTGGAGTCACAGCGGTGCAAGGGCGGGCCATCAGGCCTGGCCGCGGCGGTATGGGCACTATCCGCCTTGAGTGTCCAGTCACCGCGGCCAAAGCCGTCCTTGCAAAGGGACGGCTTTCTGTCGGTTTCGGCTTGTGTGTGGTCCGGGCACTTGCAGAGCAGCCCTTACGTTGCTTTAAGTGCTTCGGCATCGGCCACACACATGCCCTCTGCCCATCCAAGGCAGACAGGAGGGGCCTTTGCTACCGCTGTGGCAAGGAGGGGCATATGTCCGCCTCCTGCAAAGCCACCAGGCCGCACTGCGCGGTGTGTGCAGCTGGTGGCTGCCCGGCGAACCACGTTATGAAGGGGAGCAATTGTCATCCTCCCCCTAGGAAGGGCAAAGCGCAGGCGCCAATGCGGCCTGCCACTGCCACCACAGTCCCCGAAACGGGAACCTCGGCGGCTGCGGAGGGGGATGCGATGTCCGATTGATGGATAGAGTCGAACATCGCATTCTCCAAACGAACGCCAACCACTGCAGAGCAGCACAGGATCTGCTGATGCAGACCATGGCTGAGTGGTTGGTGGACGTAGCTGTGGTCGCCGAGCCGTACTCGGTCCCCGGTCGTTGGCTGGGCGACCGGGACGGCTTGGTGGCATTGGTGACGCGGCCTTCCGCAGACTCCCCTCCCCTCACGCTCTTAGAGAGGGGACCGGGATACGTGGCCGCTGCACTGGGGGATATAGCTCTGGTAGGGGTTTACTTCTCCCCAAACCGCCCTCTCTCGGATTTCGAGTATTTTCTCGAAATCCTCACCGCCGTGGTTGGGAGAGTGGCGCCGAGACAGGTCGCCGTATTGGGCGACCTGAACGCCAAGTCGGTGGCATGGGGCAACTCAGCCACCACTTGCAATGTCCGGGGACGTGCCACGGAACTGTGGGCCACGTCGGCAGGTGTGTCCCTCCTAAACAGAGGGACAGCTCACACGTGTGTGCGGCAACAGGGAGGGTCAGTGGTAGACGTCTCGTTTGCCACCCCCCTGCTTGCCGCACGGGTCGCGAATTGGCGGGTAGAAGAGGTGGAGACCCTGTCGGACCACCGGTACATTCGGTTCGACATCTCCACCCAGGGCCCCCAGGGAAGCAGACGATCCGGTCCGTCTCCTTTGCCTCGGTGGGCTCTTACCCGCCTCGACCGCGAGGCTGCCGAGGAGGCAGCCTTCCTGCAAGACTGGCTTGCTCCGCCGGTCCGAGTGCTGGACGTGGACGCCGCAGCGACCGATCTGAGAGCGTCCTTGACCGAGATATGCGATTACAGCATGCCTCGGGCCCGCCGTCCACCCCCCCGACGCGCCGTGTACTGGTGGTCGGAGGAGCTTTCAGAGCTCCGGGCTGCCTGCGTGGCGGCTCGCAGGGAGTATATGCGGAGTCGGCGGCGCAGCGCTAGAAGCCAGGCGAACGAGGACCGTCTTTACGCCCTATACGTAGAGGCGAAGACGGCCCTCAAGCTGGCAATTCGCGCCGCTGACGATTCGGCGAGGGCCGAAATGCTGGACAGTCTCGACAGAGACCCGTATGGGAGACCATATAGGGCGGCACGGAATAAGCTTCGCCCTTGTGGTCCCCCATTGACGGAAACACTCGAGCCGGAATTCCTGGATGGGGTGGTCCGGTCCTTGTTCCCGCCAAGGACCAACTTCATCCCCCCAGCAATGGACCCTCCGCAGGAGGCACCTTCCCCAGAAGAGGATGAAGAGGTCCCCGCAGTTACGGCGGCGGAACTCTACGCGGGCACTCTCCGCCTCCGGGCCAAGAGGACGACCCCGGGACCGGACGGCGTTCCCGCGCGGGTGGTGGCTATTGCCATCTCCCAAATGGAGGAAAGGTTTCGGGACCTCTTCAGCGCGTGCTTCACGGCTGGGAGGTTCCCCAAACCTTGGAAGGAGGGGCAGCTATGCCTCCTCCGGAAGGAGGGACGCCCAGCAGACTCCCCCTCGGCATACCGGCCAATCGTCCTGCTAGACGACGCTGGTAAGCTGTTTGAGGGGATAGTCGCAACCCGGCTAAAGAGGCACTTGCGGGACGTAGGGCCGGACTTGTCGGACGCCCAATTCGGCTTTCGAAGGGGGCGTTCGACAATAGACGCGCTGGCCCGGCTTCAGGGACAGGTGAAGGAGGCCGTGGAGGACGGGGACGGAGTCCTGGCTGTGTCATTTGACATAGCCAACGCATTTAACTCCGTCCCCCACTCAACGATCTTGGAGGCACTCCGGTACCACGGAGTGCCTCCATATTTGCGGAACCTGCTGGCCAGCTACTTGGAGGACCGCGAGGTCCTCCTTGTAGATAAATTGGCAAGACTCAGGCGTTACGGCGCGGAGTCCGGTGTTCCACAGGGGTCGGTTCTAGGACCACTCTTGTGGAACATCGGTTTTGACTGGCTCCTGCGAGGAACCCTCCTACGTGGCACGAGTGTCATCTGCTACGCGGATGACACTCTCCTCACTGCCCGTGGGAGGAACTGGCAGGAGTCGGCCAGTCTGGCTTCGGCTGGCGGATCCTTAGTTGCGGGGAGGATCCGCCGCCTAGGATTGAAGGTGGCACTGCAGAAGACCGAGGCCGTATTCTTCCATGGGCCTCGGCAGCGCGTGCCACTTGACGCCCACATCGTCGTCGAGGGCATTAGGATCGCGGCCAAGACCCAGATAAAATATCTGGGCCTTGTGCTCGACAGCAGGTGGCGCTTCGGCCCACACTTCAGCGGGCTGTCGACGCGCCTGTTGAAGGCTGCGGACGCCTTCTCGTGGCTTCTCCCAAACTTGGGAGGGCCTAAGGCGCGATGCCGGCGCTTATATGCCGGCATCTTGAAGAGCATGGCCCTTTACGGGGCCCCCATCTGGGCGGACTCCCTCCACAGGAGGGAGAACGCCACTGCCATCCGCAGGCCCCAAAGGGCCATTGCACAGCGGGTGGCGAGGGCCTACCGGTCGGTAGGATTTTCAGCGGCGTGCGCTCTGGCGGGCACCCCGCCTTGGGAGTTAGAGGCGTGGGTGCTCGCCAAAGTGTACGAATGGTCGGCGCGGCGTAGGGCTCTCGGGGAGAGCCCCGCCCCGGAAGAGCGGGAGGCCGTACGGCGCGAGGCGAAGGAAGCCATCGTCCATCACTGGACGGAGGACCTCGCCTCCGCCACCTTCGGCCGCCGAACGCTGGACGCACTGGGGCCAGTCTTGCAAGACTGGCTCGAGCGGTCCCACGGATTTCTCTCGTTCCGTCTAGTGCAGGTGTTATCCGGACACGGCTGTTTTGGATCACACCTGCACCGGATCCAAAGAGAGGAGACCCCGGTGTGCCACCACTGCGGCGCGGTGGAGGACACGGCACAGCACACCCTCGAGGAGTGCCCAGCCTGGTCCGAGCCGCGCCGAAGTCTGATCGCGGTGGTCGGACCAGACATCTCGCTTCCCAGCGTGATCATCTCGATGCTGGGAGGCGAGGAGTCTTGGACAGCAGTTGCCTCCTTCTGCGAGGAAGTGATGTCGCAGAAGGAGGCAGCGGAGCGCGCACGGGAGGAGGATCCTCTCGCGGCGCCGCTCCGCAGGCGGAGGGGAGGCAGGAGAAGGCGACTGCACGATCGTCGCCTTCCTCTCCCCGGTGGTGATTAGCGGGAGCGCGGCGCGGGGGCGCCTCCTCCCGCATTGCACTAATCGCCACCACCGTCTGGCGGGAGCGACCTGGCTCCCAAGGTTGCTCCCGGGCCCCTCCCGGAAGGAGGGGCGCGTAGGCCCCACTGTCAAAGCGGGCAATCGTCGGGGGAGGACTGGACGTCAAGGCTCTGCCGGTTCCCCAGTCCTCCTCCACATAGACGAGGGAGGAATATCGTGGAGTTTTTTAGTCGGTAGGGGTGCCATTGCACACCGGCACAGAGTCCGACACTACCCGTGGCCGACCCAGCCACGGGTGTGCGTAAACGCATTTTTCTTCACGAAAAACAAAAAAAAAAAAAAAAAAAAAAAAAAAAAAAAGGTAAGTTGACCATGAATTACTAACTTCCCCGACTAACTCAGCCGGTGGCTGCCCTATCAATTAATTAAACAGCAGCTTGCTCAACTAACCTTGTTGGTAAACATTTATAGCACGTAAGCATTATAATTCTATTAGTATTGTTGATATTATAACTTACCATAAGATTCCCATTATAGTAGGTAGTTAGTATCTTGTATCTTTTGGAACAAAAATATTAGATACTTATATACTTAATTAGAAAAAGTACCAGTATAGGTATAGTTAGTATTTTTTATATCCTGAGATAAATCCTGTCTCAAGTTATTTACCTCTGCTTGAAAATGCTATATATTTTTAATATAGCTGTAAATAACTAACTTACTAGGTGGTAGGACTTTTCTGCAAAGTTCGTCTAGGTAGGTACCACCGCTTTGCCAGTTATTCTGCCGCCAAGCACTACTGTGTTCCGGTTTGAAGGGCACTGTAGCTAGTGAAATTACTGGGCAAATGAGACTTTATGACCTGATCTCACAGTCTAGTAATCTTGTTACTAGATTGTGTTGATGTCTCAGGATGACATGCGCAGTGCAGTGCCACGCGAAACTCTATACTTTAGAGTTCCGAGTGACACTGCAACTGATATGGGCAGCCGTGTCGCTTAACATCAGGCGAACGGTTAGCTCGTCGCGTCATCCCTAAATATTAAAAAAAAAAAAAAAAAAAAGTACCTGATGCACATTATTACACAGTAGTCTATAATACCTACGTACTGCATATCCTCTATAGTTATTAGGTGTACATACCTATTGTACTATACGTAGAGTTTTTTTTTTTTGTTTTGGTTTTGGCTCCACACTTTTGTGTATTTAGCCAGTGTCAAGTAATTATTTTTTCAAGTTAATTTATATTATACATATGTATGTTGTATGTGTCAAATCAAGTCACAGTCTAAGTCATCAAGTCAAGTCATAGTCTAGTCTAGTCAAGTCATACTCCTAGTAAAGTGGTGGCAACTTTACCAGAAGCTTCTATGGAGTTATGGAGATAACACGAAAAGAAACGTTTCACCATCATTATACCACTTTCCCACACTCATGCCTGTAATCCAGTACTTAACGGATAAAACACCACCAATTTTATGACTATATTTTATGACACTAACACTGAAAATAACACAAGTTTTGGAAAATAATACAATGCGGTGACACGATCTTTTTCGTTTTCCCGCCAAAACTCATACGTGGAGTTCTTCTCTTCATTTAATGGGTTTCTATCGCTTTTTAG
The DNA here is from genome assembly GCA_905220475.3 of Ennomos fuscantarius. Lineage (NCBI taxonomy): Eukaryota > Metazoa > Arthropoda > Insecta > Lepidoptera > Geometridae > Ennomos > Ennomos fuscantarius. The sequence continues at coordinate 9,416,129 of HG992028.1, read as the reverse complement.
CGATAATTCTGCCAATGTGAAGTAAGAAATTTCGTACGGTTATGACATGTCAATGTCAATAACAAAAACAACTGTATTAAAGTTAACCTCTTTTCTACCCTGTCGAAATCCTATTTATTTGCAAACAGCAACAATGCTTTCACGTTCAAAAACATAAAGCTCAGAAATATGAAGCAGTGCCTTTGGGAAATAAGCTGAATAATGTCGCCAATGTCAGTCTCTGTTAGCTTACTCTATGAGTCCTGACCTGGGAGCTCGGCATCTACTTTAATACCTAGGTAGGAACAAAAACAACTTGTTGGAAAACAAACGAAGAAATAAACTTTTGCTCTAATTTACTCTGAGTGTTTTACTTCATGTTTGATTCTCTCGCTATTCATTTTAAACAAATAAGTAGACAAAATAAATAATTGGTGGAACTAAGAAATAGATAATTTAATAAAAAAAGCGTTTCGAATATTATTTTGTTCTTTCAAGATAGACACAGCAGTATAAAGACTGCCGTGATTATAATAAAGCGTGTTCCTTGGAAACCACAGAATTCTCCCTATTTACCTACATAAGTAAGTCTGCAGCGTTCAATAACCAAAACCCTGCAGTGTTGTAGTCAACAAATGTTTATTATTTATACCTTAAGTCTTATTAATAAACACGAACTAGCTTTAGACTAGTTACACCATCTTTTGTCTCTTTTGATCCAGATAAATATTCCAGTAGCAAAAAAAGGACAAAAGCTGAAGTAACTAATCCGAGACTAATACCCGTTTATTATTAAGGCTGTAACGGTTTACGATTTAAGAATTTTTATTCTCATAATATTTAACAAGTATTCACTTACAGTGAAATTGCAGTTTGGAAAATAAAATTATTATGCATTTTTTAATGCATCGGGTGTAGCTTTTACATATTATTATTATACGTAAACAAATTCAATAAACTTAAGCTTCCAAGTTCCAACGTAGAGCAAGGCATGGTAAGTAGGTACGTAGGCAACACTGCCAGTCAAGTGCGCTATTAAGTTGGTATACGTACTAACCCTAAATACTCTACATATGTACTACATATGTATATATTAAGATCTCATATTATTCCGTCATAATCAGTTATTTGTTCATCTCTCACCGCTGGCAAAGCCCGCCAGTCTGCATTATGAACACACTTCCAGTACCGCACGCCGCACACCTCTGTGGCCATAACTCCACAAAAAATATACACATTAATTTTTACAGTCCGTAAATACAAATTGGACTGGCCGTAATTTCGGACGGCCGCCCGCCCCGCCGCCCGCCCCGGCTGGCCCCGCGCGTGGAATAGCACAATTTTGACGTCCCTGTAAACATTTCCATTTGAATTTTATCGCCTTTCCTTTTATTTTTATTAGATTTTTACTCTGTTTTTTTTTTTTCTTTCTGAAGTAAAATTTTAATGGATTGCTAATGAAATAATTAGAAAACCTTCTTCATATCAATAAATCTTTAGAAAAATACAGCTTATTCCGTTTCATTCCGAGTGGGGCCTTTTTTAGCTTATTTGACTGATCAACATAAAAATGAAAATAAATCTTAGATACCCACTCAAAATACCTAGAAAGTTTTTAAAAGCTCCTGTGTTTAAACGGTGGATATACCTACGTAATATATTTCCTAAAAATTAGGTAGATTTATTCTTGGTTTTTTGTATTAATACAATCATAATCTTTATTAAAATAGACTAAACTTTAAATTCATATCAAATATTACGTATACTAACTTATAGATAAACTCCCTATAGTTTACCAAACACAGCACCCAACAAAAACAATTTGAGCAATTCCCTTGTCCCCGCCCTGTTGGGTGTGTCGAGAAAATTCCATCTCGAACTGTTTTCAATATGTTACATCGGAATGCGATAGTGAGCTACCACTTGATAGAGAGAATTTCTCATTTTACTTACTACACATTGTATCCATATCGTTCAAATAAACGAATATGCTCCTCTAATATATCTTTTTCAAATACCGAGATCATCTTCGTGGTTATAGATCATATTTGAGCGTTTTTGTACCTACGAATAAACTGCCATTACGTGTGATGGGTTCGTAGAGGATTTAGATGTCGGATAGGTTACGTAACCTCAAAGAACAGTGGGAAATGTCTCTAAGTGGGTACTACCTACCTTAGGTAGTACTTGCCCATTGAGTTTTGTACGGCACATTATGACCACCCTCTCCCTATCTGATTAGGTTTACTTAAAGGTTACATATTACAGAATATATAATAGTAAATATTTTACCTACCTACTACGATAATACAAGATTTTAGAATGCATAATATTTCTTGTGTAAATTATCGTAAATAAGTCTAGTAAATAGGTGTTTAAAGCATAAAATAAGATTCACTCTCTGATTAAGGTAAAGTTGGATGTTTATTATTATAATACTTACTACAAATAAACAAATGATTTTGATTTCGATTTTTTACAGATATACATGCAGATATACTGTGCAGAAATTTTAATAGGAATGCGTATATTCTAATAGCGGATATTCTCTTGTTTATTCCTCATTTAGGTGATACATTTTACTCCCTTTTCATGTTGGTATCGTAACTGTAGATTCCTATCAATCTAATAAAATCTACTCAGGCTAGTCGGACTGCAATAATACAGAAATTGATTTTGACTTGTTAGTGTTAGTATTTCCTACAGCGATTCCAGCCCCAGACAAAGCAGTTTCGCATACCAGTTGTTCACCCTGTTCAAGTGAACAAGTTACCTGAACCAGAAACAACAGGAGTCGCATTAAGGTATATGCGTATGTACGAATATATCGGGGGCAAGTCGGGCGAGGATAATTCATGCAAATACCTTGGTGACATGTTACATTCCCGATTCACCGAGCATTTACAATATTCAACGTGTTGTTTAGCTTACAATCTAACTCCGGCGAATGACTTCAATAACTTGAAATTGGAATTTGTCAAACTAAAGACATTTTTGTTACACAAATAAGTTAGGTTTTTAATATGTTACATTGTGGGTAGGTAAGGCTCTTTTGTTATTTATTTTAAGTAAGTAAATATAATCAGCAAAGACCTAGAATATTTTCGCTACATCCTAAGTCTATGGTAGATAATAATAATAAGTGTTTGCAAAATGATGAGATGAGATTTCTTTTCCTAGAAAAGGTTAGGGTAACATTGTAGGTACATTTTTACAAAGCCTCATAAAATAGAATAAATTGTTAATTCATTTAAATTAATTCTATTTCCGTTTGCAAATCCACAAACAGCACAGCAGCTTTTAACTTTTATTAGCTAACTGAAAACCCGTTTAATGGACTTTCAAAAGGATGGACGTCGCTGGTAATTTACGTAGAAAATTTTGTTTAAGGAAGACGTTTCGTTTTATTTTTGGTATTCAGTGAGGTAATCGTAGGATCGTGTCCGTCCTTCACGTTGGAACCGGAAGGCTTTGTTTTGCCCCATGCAATTTACATTGAGAACAAGTAAAAATATCTGGACATTGTACGTAGGTATACGAGTACCTGCTAGGCAGGGTGTAGGCAGAGAATGAGTAAGTATTAAATAAATTTATAGGTTCACATTATATTTAGGGTACCTACTATATAGGGGTGCCCCGCGGTTGTACCCGTAAATTACCCGTTTTCCCGCCGGAACCATTATTTTCCGAATAGGTACTATGTTGATAATGGTGTCACCAATCTGTGTGCAGTCAACCCAGTTCAGCCGTTTTGGCGTAATCACGCCAATCGCCACGCCACACAAATAAGCAAACGATGAAACAGATTTTTTGTCTGAAGACAACGCTTCACTTGTCCTATCAATAAAAATAGGATTAGTTCAAAAATCAAACTTCATTCATATCGTCATCACAGAATAATAAGAACCTGCCTACTCCAATATATAGGCCACAGAATTCGCCCTATTACATGGTATGATATAGGCGTCTATCGTATTCAGTATGATTGGATGAGACGCTACATTTTTGCAAGATTATATAAGGTAGGTATATGAGATTGTATAAATTTTAGTAATTTGTAAACCATCCCTCCCTAATAAAAGATTCTTAATATACAAACAGACGAACTGACGATACGTAGCCATAATAATATAATTAAATAGGCAGCGATTTAGATAAGTAGTAGGTAATACCTACTCATAGCACAGGTAACTAGTGTTGGGTATAAAACTTATGCTAGTTACTTGGGTGTAAGATGTACTATAATATAAGTAAGTAGACCTATTAGCAGTAACTATACTTAACAACAGTTTCTAGTCACAGATAAAAATAAAAGTGCTGAAAGCTTTTATCGCCAACTTCATGAAAAACAGAGTTGTATTAGCGCGTAAATTCATCGTAGCCACAAAGCGAAGCGTACTACAATAGGCATGATAGATAACGGCTATCTCGCTGACAAACCAGCCAAGAAAATTTCTCGTCATAACGTTATGAGTTAGGTAATACTCTTATGACCACAACGTGTGTCACGCTCGCCTAAACTCTTGCGTCACGCTGCTACTCCTGTCACAAACTGTACCTCTTGACACTTATACAAAAATGTTTTTTTTTTTGTTTCGGCTCCACACTTTTGTGTATTTAGCCAGTGTCAAGTAATTGATAATATCTCAAGTTAATTAATATCATATAATGTGTCAAGTCACAGTTCAAGTCACCAAGTTGAGTCATAGTCTAGTCTAGTCAAGTCATAGTCCTAGTAAAGTGGTGGCAACTTTACCAGAAGCTTCTATGGAGTTTTGGAAACAACACGAAAAGAAACGTTTTACCATCATTATACCACTTTCCCACACTCATGCCTGTAATTCAGCACTTAACAAATAAAATACCACCAATTTTATGCGCTAACACTGAAAATAACACAAGTTTTGGAAAATAATACAATGCGGCGACACGATCTTTTTCGTTTACCCGCCAAAACTACATGTTTTTTTTTTTGTGGATAATACACATTAGCGTGTAAACATTTTTGTTTCATAACCCGGTGGAACAAATATGTGCCTCACCTAGCAGGTGTACTAAGGGTAGGTGTACTACGTATGAAACAGCCAGGTGTACTATTGAAAATTCAATGTAACTAGTACCCATGAAACCTCTATGTCGTCACTTTCATGTTGTTCAGTTTCACATAAGTACAAAATTGTTTTTTTGGCGGGAAAGCGAAAAAGATTGCGTGACCGCATTGTATTATTTTACAAAACTTGTGTTATTTTCAATGTTAGTGCATAAAATTAGTGGCATTTTATTCGTTAAGTGCTGGATTACAGGCGTGAGTGTGGGAAAATGGTATAATGATGGTGAAACGTTTCTTTTCCAGTTGTTTCCAAAACTCCATAGAAGCTTCGAGAAAAGTTGCCACCACTTTACTAGGAGTATGACTGACTAGACTGACTTGACTATGGCTTGACTTGATGACTTCGACTGTGACTTGACACATATTTGCGTGAAATATCGATAACTTGATAAATTATCAATTACTTGACACTGGCTAAATACACAAAAGTGTGGAGCCAAAACGTAACAAAAGAAAAAAGTACAAAATTGAGTTTTGGCGGGAAAACGAAATAAATTGCGTCACCGCATTGTATTATTTTCCAAAACTTGTGTTATTTTCAGTGTTAGTGCATAAAATTGGTGGCATTTTATTCGTTAAGTGCTGAATTTTAGGCATAAGTATGGGAAAGTGGTATAATGAGGATGAAACGTTTCTTTTCGTGCTGTTTCCAAAACTCCATAGAAGCTTCTGGTAAAGTTGCCACCACTTTACTAGGAGTATGACTTGACTAGACTAGACTATGACTTAACTTGATGACTTGGACTGTGACTTGACTTGACTTGACACATTATATGATATTAATTTACTTGAGATATTATCAATTACTTGACACTGGCTAAATAGACAAAAGTGTGGAGCCAATAAAAAAAAAGTACAAAATTTAGTTTTGGCGGGAAACTGAAATAAATTGCGTCACCGCATTGTATTATTTTCCAAAACTGTTTCTTTTCGTGTTGTTTCCAAAACTCCATAAAAGCTTCTAGTAAAGTTGCCACCACTTTACTAGGAGTATGACTAGACTATGACTTGACTTGATGACTTGGACTGTGATTTGACACATATCTGCGTGAAATTTACTAGGTGGTAGGACTTTGTTGCAAAGTTCGTCTAGGTAGGTACCACCGCTTTGCCAGTTATTCTGCCGCCAAGCAGTAGTGTGCAAGCACTACTGTGTTCCGGTTTGAAGGGCACTGTAGCTAGTGAAATTACTGGGCAATTGAGACTTTATGATGTGATCTCACAGTCGGGTAATCTTATTACCAGACTGTGCTGATGTCTCAGGATGATGTGCGCAGTGCAGTGTCGCTTGAAACTCATATGTTTTAGGGTTCCGAGTGACACTGTTCTGTTATGGGCGGCCGTGGCGCTTAACATCAGGAGAAAGACTAGCTCGTCACATCATTCAATAACAATAAAAAAAAAAAAAAAACCTTTAATTTGATAAATTATCAATTACACGATGCTGGCTAAATACACAAAAGTGTGGCGCCAATACAAAAAAAAAACAAGGCATCTGCCATTGCCACTTGCGAGCAGTTGTCAACTTGTCAGTTGCCACTTGCCACAAAAAATCTATTTACTACGAGACGATAGGATAATTTATATATCCTCGTTTTTGTTTTTATACGAAGCTTGGAAATTTAGAAAATTAAATACCACGTTGTCTGTTTTTATCAGAAGCAACATAAAACTCACAGCATCTACAGAATTCTACTTATGTAAAGTAGTTGAATTCAGCATCACTATCCTTATTTTACTTTATCCACTTTGTAGTATATATTACTGATCTGTGTGATCACTCATCACTACAAATCGGCCAGAATGAGTATGAGACCCGACGATCACCGAAGAAAATGGGACAAAGACGAGTTCGAGAAGATAGCTGCAGAAAGGCTCAAAGCAGAAATAGAAGAGGAGGAGAAATCCAAAAAGAAAGGTATAAACTGCATAATGTTTGCTCCACAATCTCGTGTTGGACAGGCACGCTCGACAGAGCTGCTTGTTTACTGTAGACATACAACCTGATGCTAAAGATAAATATTTCTACTTAAGTATGTGAAGCCATCAGATAAGCAAAAAATTAACGAAAAACCTAATGCTTTTATAACTGTCATGATGTCTCATATTTCTATAATATTGTTTATCAACGGAATATTTACCATGTAATTGCATTGGTGTCTGCAGTACTAACACAATAACGCCAAATTTTCGGCATTTTAATAACTTAATGCCTTTAAACATGAGAAATTCTAGGGTGACCCCTAGAACATCTCATGTTTATGCTTTATAGCATAAGACAAAGTCATCTCTGGCTTCATTGAAAGTTCAGTAAAGAACAGTAAAGAAAGAAACTATATTGCCACAACTGTTAACTTATGAATTTATAAATTAAACAAGGTTTTCAATTTACTAATATATTGGTTTCAGCTGCACCTGTCAAGAGAGAACTTCTGAAACAACGAGACTACAAAGTAGACCTTGATTCAAAGCTAGGCAAAAGTGTTGTCATCACTAAAAACACACCCACATCACAATCAGGGGGTTACTACTGCAATGTCTGTGATTGTGTTGTCAAAGATTCTATTAACTTCTTAGACCACATTAACGGCAAGAAACATCAGAGGAATTTGGGCATGTCTATGAAAATTGAAAGGAGTTCTTTAGACCAGGTTGGTGTTTCTCTTAACTATTATTCATACAATAGTAGTATACTTTGTTATTATTCATCTATTATTATGCAAATTATTGGCATCTGATATTGGGATAATGACTAAGTTTATTTGCTATATCTAATCAGGAAGCTAGATAAAGTGGCAATCTGCTTTGTATCAATAATACCAAATACAAATAGTGGTGCTAACCACTCACCTACATGAGAAGGAAGGGCTACATAAAAGGCTTCATAAGTCGCATCACAACAATTTAACTCAAAAACCGTTTTTGTATGTTCTCAACTATTATTTACACAGAAAGAATAATTGATAACAACCCAGTTCCTACGTTATCAGAGATGTAATAAAGTCTGCTTCATATTATCTCTCCTTCCGAACATAAAAGAATATATCCTGTTTATGAACTTTAGGGGTGCACAAGATTTAAACCCTTATTATTTATTGATTATTCACTTGTCATTCAATCACTTAAAATAGCTTGTACATTTTTCATGGACATAATATAACCATTTTTACATTGTTACATGGCAACCTTCAGTCATATTTTCACTTTAGTATATTAATATTGTGAATGTTAATATCATAGCTTCTGCAACAGAAATCTACCAAAAAACTACTCCACATAAAAACTAAAATAGCGATGGAAAATAACTTGCCCCATTCATTAATTTCAGGTGAAAGCACGTTTTGCATCAAACAAAAGAAAGTTAGAAGAAAAGAAACGTGAATATGAACTTGACAGTCGGCTTAGGGAAGCAGCAGAAGAAGAATTGCGTGTCAAGGAACTGCGTCGCGAGAGGCGCCGCGACAAGAAACGCAAGCTCAATGACAATGATGAAGCAGAAGACTCGGCTGCACCATCAGAACTTGCTCAAATTATGGGTTTCTCAGGATTTGGGGCATCTAAAAAATAGGATAAGGAATATAGATTATAATTTTGTAATTTCCCATAGTTTTATTTTAACTATTTGTCAAAGCTATTTCAGTACTTTACTATTTGGAGTATGTAGCTCCTACTTTAGTAGCTGTAGGTATTCCACAGAATTTAGATAAACAAAATAAATATTTCTTTATGGACAATGTGCTTTTAAGGTACAGCTACTACTGGCCATGATTCCACCACAAGTTTTGTTAAGTTCCCGGCTATTACACTTGAATTATTGTACCATGCTATACTTTGTCTCTCTTTGAAATCTTTAATAAATAATACCTCCTAGTGTAAGTAGACAATACTGGCGATTCTGTCTAATTTTCTAAAGTAGCTAAACAAACTTAAAATATCACCTTTTTAATTTTCCCTAATAACAGAAGATTAGCACAATAAGTTAAGTTTATCTTTAAAGAATGTGACAACCACTTACCAATCTGCATAAAATATACTTACTACCGACAACATACCTACTTACTACAGTGGCTAAATTATCTAACTCGGCTAACAAGGCTTAAACACAAAATGAATCAAAATCTAATCAAAATTGCACTAGATATTAAACAAGAATATCTAGTGTAATTCCGATTAGACATTCTTTTTTCATTATGTGTTTACTGACTCATTTTGTATTTGACTGGCCCAATAGCTCAGTTTGTCAACCCTGCCTTCTGAACTGTGGGTTGTGGGTTCGATTCCCACCCAGGACAAACATTTTTATGATGAACATAGGTGTTTGTTCTGTGTCTGGGTGTTATATTGTATTCTATGTATGTATTTACAAACAAAAAGTATTTTATTGTAAAGGTTGGTGGTCGTCTGTAGTAAAAGAAACTAAATGTTCACAATCACACCGTTTATTCTAATACGTACTTGTTTGACACTACCAGTTACAATGTTAATTTTATAGTTATTGAGTGACCGTAGTCCTGGGACATGCAAAATCAGTATGAAAACAACACAACACAAGTGATCAATAAACAGTAATTACACGAAAATCAAAATTAGATGTGATGCGACCGCGAGCGCGCACGTGACTCCTTTTCGAAAAACACGCGAACGAAGTTCGTCCCTATTACGTAGTAAACAGAACACAGCCGGGCTCGGAGCTTACACGCGAGTTTGCCGGGATGTGTTGGCCCTATTTTCTTAGACGTAAGATTTAAATTTGAATGGCATTCTACGGCGGCGCGCGGTACGTTGAGAAGTAGCGTTAGGATTTGCGACAGACTCCCCCTCTAGTTCAAGTGAACGTCCTCGTGTTTGGACTAGCTCTGGACGATGCTGTTTCGGACGACCGCGTTGCCGCTTGGGATAAACAGGAGATGGCAAAGCACCAAGAGTAGTGTTGAGATTTCCTTCCACAAATGGGGTGAGATCTTGACAGTGGTACTTCCCAAGACTCTCCTCTGGCTTTCCGCCAATCGGAGCGATAATGTACGTGGTAGGACTTACCTTTTCTTTCACCTCGTAAGGCCCATCTCGTTTAGGGGTAAATTTAGACGTAAGACCCTTTCCAGCATTACTTAAAACATGAGACTTGAGTAAAACTTTGTCACCTACTTGATAGTTCTTGCCAGGCCGGCGTAACTGATCCGCTGCTTCCTTCGACTTGTCCTGTTGTTTTTCAACGCGTTCCCTTACAGTGGACAGAGAAGTGATGAACGACCTCAGATAGGGGGTAATTTGGGGAACAAAGTTTTCTTTATCCAATATGGCCCTTAAGTCATACTGAGTCTCTGTAGGCGATCTCATGTTCCTTCCGAACATCAAGTAGGCAGGGGTGGAGCCAGTAGTTCGGCAAACAGCACTATTCATAGCATAACGAACAACTGCAAGTTTCTTAGGCCACAATGAGTGGTCGCTTTCGACCAACTGGCTGAGATGTCCTTTCAAATCCCGATTTTTCCGCTCCGCTGGATTTGCAGCCGGATGATAGAGTGGCACTAAGTTTTGTTTGATACCTAAGATAAACATACATTGCTGCATAACTGCTCCAACAAATTGTACGCCGTTATCCGATACAACTCGGCGTGGAAGACCATATCTTAGGAAATATTCTTCAATGAGAGTATGAGCACAGGCTTCAGCCGTCGCTTCTCGTAGGGCAAAGAGTTCAACCCAGCGCGTAGCTGTATCCTCTACAAGAAGAACCCATCTCTCCCCACCCTCTCCTTGGGGTAGGGGACCAAATAGGTCGATGGCTAACACCTCATTTCTCTGGTTTAATACAGGAGTTTGCAACAGTCCCGGAGGCTTCTCATTCGTAGGTTTGTATCGTTGACAAACAACACAAGCTTTGACATAATCAGTTATGATTCTCCTCATTCCAGGAAAATAATATAGCTGGGAGATCTTAAAATACGTGCGGTCTATACCAGGATGTCCAGCTAATGGTGAGTCATGGCATTCTCTAAGGATTTCTGATCTGAGGCTGATTGGAATCACAAGCTGCGGAGCCTCGCTATCTGAATCGGGATTGAACCGGTAAAGTACCCCTTGATCCATTAAGTAACCACGCTCAGTCCATCGTCGAGATGTCACTTCGTCAAAACTTTCCAGGTCTTTAGTGATTTTCTCTACTTCGGGATCAGCAAGCTGCTCGCGTCGTAACTCTGAAGGACCTTTAGAAGGTAAGTCAACAATAATTGAACAGATACCGCATTCATCCTGAGTGTCCTGTGAACAGTTTGGTCGACTCAATGTGTCTGCTACGACGTTCGCCTTCCCCGGAGTGTATTGATATTGAATATCAAAAGCCTGAAGTTTGAGAGCCCACCTTACCAATCTTCCTGTGGGAGACTTTAGCGTCATCAACCAGCGCAAAGGTTGATGGTCTGTGCCGATAATAACAGGGTGTCCATCCAAGTAACTCCTGAACCGCTCGACTGCCCACACTACTGCTAATGCCTCCCGCTCAGTAGTGGAGTAATTACGTTCCGCATTATTCAGGAGGCGGCTGGCATACTCTATCGGCCTCTCTTCTTTGTTCTCCCCCTGGAGTAGAACGGCTCCGAGTGCAAAATTACTTGCATCGGTGCGTAAGATGAATGGTTTGTTGAAATCAGCCTGGATTAAGATTGGCGCCGAGGTTAAAAGGTGCTTCAGCTCGCAGAAGGCTTTCTTCTGTGCTGGTCCCCAGGTCCAGGTCTGAGATTTTCTAGTGAGTTTGGTGAGTGGTTCTGCCACCTGTGAAAATTTTGGGATGAACTTTCGGAACCATGAACAAGTTTGCAAGAAGGTGCGCAGGTGCTTCAGGGTACTCGGCTCCTTCATGTCTTTTACAGACTGGACCTTGGCTGGATCAGGTGAGATGCCCTGCTGCGTGATAATGTGTCCTAGGTATTTGACACTTTCCCGGGCAAAAACACACTTCTCTCGATTGACGTGTAGGTTATACTCACGGAGTCGAGCAAAGACAGCCTGGAGGTCCCTTAGGTGCTGCTGGAAACTCTCTGACACTATCAGGAGATCGTCCATGAACGCTAAAAGAGTAACGTTGGCTAGAGAAGAACAGGAACGCATGCGATCGATTAGGCGTTGAAAGGTGGCCGGCGCATTTTTCAGACCAAATGGCATTCGTCGAAAACGGTATGTTCCGAATGGGCTGGTGAAGGCAGTCTTGTCCCGGTCTTTCTCCAGGACATTCACCTGCCAGTAACCTGATCTCAAATCGAGGGTACTCATAAAGCAGTTCCTTTTAGTGGATTGCAGCAACTCGTCGATGAGAGGCATCGGATATGCATCTGTTTTGGTCACAGCGTTTAAACGTCTGTAATCGACGCAGAAACGAATGTTACCATTGGGCTTAGGTACCAGAAGAGCTGGAGAACACCAGGCAGACTCGCATTCTTCTATAATTCCGTCTGATAGCATCTTCTCAATTTCTATGCGCATTAGTTCCTTTTTGGCGGGTGTCATACGATAAGGAGGTACGGCTATAGGGGGGTGCTCACCTGTATCGATGCTGTGCTCGGTGAATGGCGTTGGGGCTCCTCCTGGCTGAAAGATATCAGCATTTGCTTCCAGGAGGTGCGCCAGCGAGTTTCGGTCAGGTGGTTCCAGCTGCAAACCTTCGTCTTCCCTGAGAACCTTCGAAGACGCGCATGAAAGGCTTGGAGACTCCGGCTCAAAACGCATTTTGTGTTGAAGTTGTTGGTTGTCAGAAAAGAACCAGCATTTTCGAGAAAAATCTATGACTACCCCTGCTGCCAAAATAAAATCCATTCCTAGTAACGTTTCGTTATTATTCGCTTCGGGGAGTATGAGAAAGGGAGTCTTAATCGCTTTCCCATCAAGGCGGACTTCTAGTGTAGTTAAAAGTACTTCAACATCACGCGCGTGACCGTCCGCCAGCTTAATGAATTTGCGGGCCGGTTCTAAGGGATGCCCTTGACGTACCAGAAGATTATACAACGTATGTCCCGCTATTGATTGTTTCGCGCCTGTATCGATAAGAGCGGTACCGTTAAAACCTAAAATTTCAATATCGAAAATTGGCCGCAAAATATTTTGCGTTTTCGGAACGGTGCTCTCAGTGGCGTTCGCGGTCGCATTATACATAAAATCATTCTCCTGAGCGCATTTTACATAATGTGGTTTTGACCTAGCTTGACAAGACCCCGCTTGAGCATTTTTCTCATTACTACATGAATAAAGATGAAAAACTTTCCCATCAGTAGCACTTGATTGAACATGAAAAATTTTCCCATCACTAAGACTTGACTCAACTTGAAAATTTTTCCCATCACTAACACATGACTGAACACGAAAATTTTTCCCATCACTAGGACTTGACCCAACATAAACATTTTTCCCATCACTAGTACTTGACCCAACATAAACATTTTTCCCATCACTAGTACTTGACCCAACATAAACATTTTTCCCATCACTAGTACATGGTACATCACTAATATTCGATCCATAAGGACAACAATATATATCAACATTAGAAACTTTGTCTTGAACATTAGGTTTACTGGGAACAATATATTTTAAACAGTTATGAACATTGCCACTGTATAGGTCAGTACCTAAGTTTTCAATATTTTGGGTTTTGTAATGGTCATTACGGTGAACAGACAAATTCTGTTGTGTAGATGCTGATGGGCGACTGGCAAACTTATCATCAGGGACAAATGCATTTTTCCCTGCGAAACTGACATTTTGACATTTTTTTTCAGAAATTCCAGATGTAAATTTGCAAGTTGTCTCATCAGAAATATCTAAAGATAGATTACAATGTTTATTTTTATCATGCACAGAAATACTATCTAATGATGTCTCTGGAATATTATGAAGCTTAGTACTAATCACAGAGAGTTCACCGCTCGGTACGTTATCTAGAGCTAAGCTACTGTTTTGTAGGGACGTTCCGGAGTCCACACTATAGAAACACTGATTCGAATTGCACTGTTTACAGTTTTCGCGAGTTACATTTTTAGCACCACACTTATAACAAGACACTGGGGTGGTATTGTTGTTATTAGAATTATCAATGGACTCACCCTTTTCGGCCAACTTACGACACTGATCGCGTTGATGTCCGTAGCGTTTACAGTACACACAGAACGGTCGCGATTTCGGCGTCGCGCGGGAATTGAATTCTTCACCACGCGATGACGACGCCGTCGTGGCGGGCACGACGCTGGTTGAGGCGCTCGGTGGAGTCCTCATCGCCGCTGGCGGCGCCGAGTGAGGCGCGGCGGGCGCGGGTGCGACTCGCTGTTGTTGCGTGGAATTCGAAGTCCGTTGTGACTGTGTAGTAACTCGCTGCGACTGTTGTGTCGTACGCTGCGTTGTATGACGATACGGTGGCGTTGAAGTGACGTCACTGGAAGTATGTGCATTTTCCGTCTCGTCTAATGACTCCTCAATGCTTCTAGATTTTTGTAGGAGTTCCGAAAAACTGTGGCAATCTTCGCGGCGTATTCTTTTACGTATACGCCGGTCAAGTAATCCGTATACCATGTCTAGTTGTACTTTAGTTGACAAATCATTACTAGGTAACTTAGACAACAATGCCCTGCATTTTGCGACAAATATGTCCGTTTTCTCTACTCCTTGCTCCATTCGAAATAATTCCTTGTACAAACGATACTCTGGACGACGATCACCGTAGGCGTTTCGGAGTCGGTCGATGACGTCATTCCATGAAGTAACTTCATTTTTAATGCTTTGCCACCACGTAGCCGCTGCGGCTGTAAGAAGCATTGACATTCCTCTTATTGCGTTGTCGCTAGAGATGTTCGTACAGTCTTTGAAGCTCTCAATGGAGTCGATAAAAGCCTCCACCGACTCGGAAGGATCGCCGGAAAAACGGGCACTGCATGATGCGAAATTTCCCGTGGCGCTTTGGGTCGGGGTCGGAGTCGGAGTTGGAGAGGACGGCTGGCGCTCCAATACGCGTTCAAAAAGCCTCTCAATGGCTTCAGTCTGCGTGCGCTGCAGTGCGGCCATCATTGTGGCCACTGTTGATGCCGGCACTTGTTGCTCGCTGTCCACGTTAGCGTCGGCATTAGCGTCGGTGAAGTCGTCGGACTGGCGCCGCGACTGCCGTCGAGTACTTCGTGTCATTTTTCCGATAGGTAAATGAATTACGCGGAAAAGTCACTGTTCATTGAGTTCACTGAATCAAAACACACACACATTTCACAGTTCCCAGGCGTTCGGCCCACAGTTGGGACGCCATTTATTGTAAAGGTTGGTGGTCGTCTGTAGTAAAAGAAACTAAATGTTCACAATCACACCGTTTATTCTAATACGTACTTGTTTGACACTACCAGTTACAATGTTAATTTTATAGTTATTGAGTGACCGTAGTCCTGGGACATGCAAAATCAGTATGAAAACAACACAACACAAGTGATCAATAAACAGTAATTACACGAAAATCAAAATTAGATGTGATGCGACCGCGAGCGCGCACGTGACTCCTTTTCGAAAAACACGCGAACGAAGTTCGTCCCTATTACGTAGTAAACAGAACACAGCCGGGCTCGGAGCTTACACGCGAGTTTGCCGGGATGTGTTGGCCCTATTTTCTTAGACGTAAGATTTAAATTTGAATGGCATTCTACGGCGGCGCGCGGGACGTTGAGAAGTAGCGTTAGGA
Organism: Ennomos fuscantarius; assembly: GCA_905220475.3. Lineage (NCBI taxonomy): Eukaryota > Metazoa > Arthropoda > Insecta > Lepidoptera > Geometridae > Ennomos > Ennomos fuscantarius. The sequence goes on along the minus strand of HG992028.1, from coordinate 9,400,341 downwards.
TTTGCGACAATTTAAGTATTGTATCAGTTATCTGGTTCCCATAATACAAGCTTTACTTAGTTTGGGGCTAGATGGCGTTGTGTGAGATGTCCACACATATTATTAGGTATTATTATTATTTAAGATGAACTTTACGCCATCACGCTTGAGTCAATCAATTATCTAAGGCTTGTACATCATTATTATGCTGTATAGGTATTTGTACGGATTTTCTATTACTGCTTCGCTACAATCAACAATCTACATTGTATTAGAGATTTTTTCTGTGTTTGATTTTTAAATAAATATACGTTGGCAGGCTACATCCGTAAATTGCAGAGCCTACAAGTACCTAGTAATAATAACGGTGACTTAACACTTCCATCAACGCAGCAAGCCTGGCCAATTCACAGTCAAAGAGCCCCATTGTGCACACTCTTTCATGCGGAAAGGTATACACTGAATCGACAAGGTCACCACTGATCAGTGATCACGCTACATGCATGCTCGGGGTGCGTCGTTTGTACAGCCGCTTGCAAAAGTGTGTAATATGAAATATCTAATTCGGAAACAAAACTACCTGCATGCGTCGCAGTCGCAACGCCTACCCAGCATAGAGCAGTTTTCAATATTTTAAGATAGTCAAATGTAAGTAGGATAGTATCCAATGTAGGAGACCATCTAAAAATTCTAAAATGGTCTCTATTGTCTGTTCGATTTGTTGGTATGATCATTCTTTCCATAGGGTCCACTCTTCCAGTGGACGTAGTCTTCCCGATTTTATCCAGGCAAGGGCCCAAGCCGAGTTTCGTACCCCAGGGGTGCTCCTCAGCAAGATGCCTCCCATGTTTGACGGCTGGGCGCCTTAAGCGCCTGCCCTCCCGCCCGGCTGCCTCTCGCTGTATAGTTCGGTAGAGGCTAACAGCATTAGTCCGTTAAAAAAAAATGGCATGATTATAAACATATTTTGTGGACACTCAGAGTAATGAGTGTGGAGTTGTGGACATTGCAAACAGCGCCATCTAGCCCCAAACTAAGCAGAGCTTGAACTATAGGAACCAGATAAAATACTTTAATACTTTTTTGTTGGTAAATACCTACAATGTTTGTTTATGATGGGAATCGAACCCACAACATACAGTTCAGAAAGCAGAACTACCAACTAAACTTTGAAGCCAGAGATGCATGTGCACATTGATTTAATAAGTTGCAATGGGTACCCAGGTAGTATGACATGATTAGGTAATAGGTACATCACAGAATACATTAACATTGACTTTTTATCTCCAAGGAATTGAAATAACTGACATAAAAGCTGAACAATAGGCCAAAAGGTACAAGCACTTGATTTGCCTGTTATTACACGCCATGATTTTCCGCCAGTGACGGCGTGACCACGCCCTCGTATAAAATGCAAGTTCACAGTCATGGAGAGTCAATGCGGTGGTTGAAACGGAGACATGAGGCTTATCAGCTTGTCCGTCCTAAGTGTCGTAATAATTTTAGCAATCTATTGCTCATGTTCTGATGGACACCATGTAAGTATCTACATATAACTACTACTTTTGTACCTATTATATTATCTGTAATATTACATAGATTATTAGTCATAAACATAACTCATACACTAGTATAATAACTAGTGTAAGTCGTATCTATAGCTAGAGAATAAATAGTAGTAGATACAAGACAGTACCACTAATACCATTGGTACAAACTCTTTTTATGTATTAACAAGACATAAATAGGCATAATTATGGGTATTTTATGTCAGTACCACTTAAAGAGATCAATAATTATGTTGTCTGCATTCTCATTACGATTTACAATTTAGCCACGCACGCGCCATCTATCATTTTATCTATCCCTGACTGGAAGACATGGTTTTAGTTTTCTGTCTCTCTGCACTTACTTATTTAAAATATTTCTCAACAGGTGTCAGTCGAAACATCAAGCTTATCATGTAAGTAAGGTGCCTTTTACTTACCCTATTAAAAATATGTGTACCTACCTACAGTAGTTTCATATAGCCTTATTAATAAACGGGTATTAGTCTCGGGCTAGTTACTTCAGCTTTTGTCCTTTCTTTGCTACTGGAATATTTAGCTGGATCGAAAGAGACAAAAGATGGTGTAACTAATCTAAAGCTAGTTCGTGTTTATTAATAAGGCTGATAAATTTTAAAGTTTCATAAAAATGGCAATCTGTATTAAAGTAAGACAGCTCCCAATTTCACACTTATTCCTCTGTGACATACCCAAATGCATTGCAGTAGTTATATTTTATTTTGTATTAGATACATACTTACATGTAACCATATAAATATAACGCTAGAAATATAGCGTTATTCCTTTAAGTTAACTGGTAACTACTGGTAGTAACTGGTTATTCCCATAGTACAAGCTTTGCTTAGTTTGGGGCTAGATGGCGCTGTGTGAAACATCCAATTTTTTATTATTTCTCTTTTTATTTTTCTAGGTATATGCCATAATTTCCTCATCAAAGCTCTCGGCTCTGATTTTTATTTCATAATGTTTGTGTTTGATTGAACAGTTAAAAAAGAAACAGATGATCTACCAAGGGTAAGGCGGCAGGTGGAGAATTTCGATGACGAGTATCCCACAGGATCAAGCCAGGACTCACAAGAAGAACCAGGCTTCTGGGATAGAGTGGTGAAAGTAGCACTTAAATTATTTAGTAGATTTGTTGAATGGTTAAATTCATAATAGTTACTACAGATAATTTTATTACATGTATCAGTGAATATGATTTAATACTATCACATAATATTAATTAAAAATTTAGTTCACAATATTATTTATTATTATTATTTCAAGTATGTATACCTACAGGTATTGCAATATTATAATATATAGTAAACTTAGAATATTATTACACTTCCAACAACAAAAATAATAATAATCACTAAATTTTAATATTTTTTGAGCTTTCCTGTTTTTGTGTTTGATATTAGATAACAGACAATAACTAACTGTGAATAAAATTGTGAATTAGGCAAACATAGTGTCATCTTCATTTCCATTGATTATTGTAAAAATTATTACTAAATAAAAAAAACACTGTAATTCATCCATTTTATTCATTTCATGAAAACAAGCTAGTTATTTGGTATGATGGTATAGTACATTATTTTATTGATTTTGTGGCTTGTTTTTATACTTGTAGTGTGCTCAAAACTTGAACATGGTTTCAATACATGTGTAACATATACAATTAACATTCTATTGTTGGGGGGTAAGATTTTCTTCATTAATACTTAGTGGATTGTAGTTTATTTGTGCAGCAAAATGACGAACTATAGCTAGGTCATTATCTTTAGTGGGACGAGGGAAAACAGGCATCTCGTTTTCACTAAAATTTACGGAATTTATGATATGTTTGAATGTACTCAATTTGATAAATGCTTTGCCAACCAAGGCAGTTTCTAAAACACAGCTGCTTAGTACTTCTGTTATTAATTTATCATCACGAATATTTTTTCCTTCCATAGCATCAGCTATTTGATGATAAACTTTTCGGAAGTCAATTTGGTCAGTGCATACAGAGGAAGGGATGTCTTCCAAATCAGCAATCAGACGAAGTGCATTAGCAGTCTCTGTTTGCAATTCACTGTAATTTAGATTATCTGTCAATAGTTTGGCCCAGCTTGCTAATGGTATTAAAGGCTTTGGTTTCACTTTTCGCATTTTTAATTTTCTTGTTGTATATTCTGGATTTTGATTAGCACGATCCTTGTAATAAGCAATAGCCATCCCTATTTCTTCCACTGTTTTATTGGGAATAGATTCTTGAATTTCTACAACTTTTTTAGAACCTTTAAATTTTAATCCAGTGTAGAGAAGGAATTTTTCATCTTTGGTCCAGTTATCCAGAGGACTTCTGCTGGGTTGTCTAATGGCATAAAAAGGAGTTAGTTTATCCTTCAAACCTTTACTAGTTGTATCATCACCTGATGTACTGGGAATGGACTGTGTTAGTTCCATGTTTTCTAAACCATTCTTGGCTAACTTGGATTCATGTGAAAAAGAAGTAGAATGTTCACTTGCAGGGGCATGTGAAATAGAAGGTACTGTAGCACATTCCTCGTCGATTTCCATATCAAACAGACGGTACCACAACTGTATTGTATTGTAATAGGCACAGAGCCCTTTGATTAAAAAGAATAGAAGACCTTTGATTTAAAGTGTCTAGGAAATCTACCTCAATATAACTTCTTATTATGAATGTGAATAATTGTAGGTATCTGAGCTTTATCGGAATCTGAAACAAATAATTGAAAATACGCTGTACTTCTTAGCGTAGCGTTACAGTCTCTCCTAAGTTGTCTGTGTTACGTAACATACTCTTGGGCTGTACTGCTACTTAGCGTAGCGTTACATACTCTTTGACTGCTACACAGCAAAGATCAAAGAGTATGTAACGTTAGCAAAGATAATCTAAGGAGTTTTGGCGGGAAAACGAAAAAGATTACGTCACCGCATTGTATTATTTTCCAAAACTTGTGTTATTTTCAGTGTTAGTGCATAAAATTGGTGGCATTCTATTCGTTAAGTGCTGGATTACAGGCGTGAGTGTGGGATAATGGTATGATGATGGTGAAACGTTTATTTTCGTGTTGTTTCCAAAACTCCATAGAAGCTTCAAGTAAAGTTGCCACCACTTTACTAGAAGTATGACTTTGGCTAGACAATGACTTGACTATGACTTGACTTGATGACTTCGACTGTGACTTGCTTGACACATATTTGCGTGAAATATCATTAACTTGATAAATTATCAATTACTTGACACTGGCTAAATACACAAAAGCGTAGAGCCAAAATATAAAAAAAAAAGATAATCTAACACCCAAAGAGTATGTAACGCTACGTAACACTTAACCACAGACAAATAATACTATTACTCTCCACAGATTAGGTAGAGATACTTCGTACCTAACCAAACCTATAATTATGTACAGGGGCTAAACTGCATTGCTCGAAGGCTGAACAATCAAAATTAAACGTCAAAATCATAGACAGAGGATACTATCTAAGACGATGCCTTTGAGTTTGACTAAAGAAAAATTTATATTCTTGGTTTGCTGTTGTTTTTACGCGACTTAGCAAATACAAAAGGAGGGTTATGATTTGAATGAATGCTATTCACAGAACCATATTACTCACGTAGGGATTATAATTAATTTGTTGTGGCTAAAAGAGCAAATCGTAGTCTCTGAAATATATAACGTTGTGCCAAAAACCGGATTTCATTGAAGACAGCTTCCTGCGCCTTCGTCACCCCAAATACTCTATGCTACTTACTGGGAGGATGTTCATAACTTCTTAGCATACTATAATAGGTACTTTTTTTTTTTTTGTTTTGGTATGGCTCCACACTTTTGTGTATTTAGCCAGTGTCAAGTAATTGATAATTTTTCGAGTTAAGTAATATATATGTATGTCAAGTCAAGTCAAGTCACAGTCCAAGTCATCAAGTCAAGTCATAGTCTAGTCTAGTCAAGTCATACTCCTTGTAAAGTGGTGGCGACTTTACTAGAAGCTTCTATGGAGTTTTAGAAACAACACGAAAAGATACGTTCCACCATCACTATACCACTTTCCCACACTCATGCCTGTGATCCAGCACTTAACGAATAAAATGCCACCAATTTTATGCACTAAAACTGAAAATAACACAAGTTTTGGAAAATAATACAATGCGGTGACACGATCTTTTTCGTTTTCCCGCCAAAACTCCCTAATAGGTACTTATCATAATTTGCCAATGAAGCACTCAGCGTCTTGACTTGATCTTCGACCAAGAGTAGGTATAGGTACCTATATAATGATATCTTACCCCACCTATGCCCTATGAGTTGACCGTTCGTTATATTATAATATATAATAGGCAGTACATACGTGACGTACATACACCCGATATTGGAATCATATTTATTAAATCTTGAAAAACTTTATAAGATTTTAGAAATGCTAAACAAAAAATATCCGCAAATACTTTATAAACGAAATTATAACCCTCAAAATAAATTATGGTGAGGTGAGACCGTTAAGGTTTACTTACTTTAAGGTATACTTTTTGTTCAGCGGCTAATGAACTGAAGATAGGGCAACAGAGGAAATAACACTATATGGACGAGGCTGCGCTACGCCGCGGTCACGCTTGCATGGGGTTTGGTCTCTGTCTGTGTTTTTATCATTTCTTCAGCTTAATCGACAAGTTTTTCATGTATTTCTTTGAACCAGGGTTTATACTAAACAAGGGTGTGTGGCTCAGCAGTAGCTCGTGAATCTTAAAATTACGCACCTTATTTCGAATCCCGGTTGACCCTCCACCACTTACTTTCAAGTTCGAAATTAGCACTAGCTCATAAATTAACAGATAATAGATGTATGGACCAAAGATAATGTATATATGTACTGAAAATCGGTGAATGAAAACATTGTGAAAAAACCGGCTGTTAAAATGTTAAAGAATTGTTAAATTCGAAAACTGGGCGTACACTACAATGAACGTATTGGGCTAATGACGATTATCTAGTACCAAATAACGATAATAAATAAAACGCAGCAGTAGATTATAGTACAAAATAATATATTTTATTGATGTGACATACATAAGTATTCGAAATTCGGTGTAATATATTTTTAACTTTGAAATGCAACAATTGCACTGCAATACAATTGTAAGGAACCAGCAAGATGGCACTTTATGTTACTTTAACTTTTAATACATTATATCAAACATTTTAACAGTTTAATATTATTATTATTATGAACACAAGTAATTATGGAGAAACAGAATCCACATTATGAAACTAGTTTCAAAAATGTTCTCTGTTTGTTAAGCACAACCTACGATATAATAGGCCTGCATAATATGCATTACAGTAATATGATAACAATGTCATATGTGCAGGCTGACATTGAGGGCTTCATACGAAATTATTAACAAAATTATAAATATAAGTAAAAACTTTTAATAGGAATACTGCAACGAACACAAAATTAAAAATATTTAATCATTTTACAAAGCAATATGTGACAATATACCTTAACTTAACCTACAATAATTGTTTTTTAGTCTTGAAAAAGTAACAAAATAATGCTTCAACAAATATTAATACCTCGTATTTAACATTCGGCGCGCTCTGTTTAATTATTAATACTTAAAATAATATCATAAATCAAATTACTGTAATGTATGTTTGAGTTTTTGATGCCAACACTCACCGCGTCCTCGAGTCAATGCAAGGATATTGGACATGCTGTTGTTTACTCGCTCCAACTTCACTTTCGACAGTATGGTGGGAGTGAGAGAAAACTAAATGCAATGCACAACGCTATCAACATTCAGCATACATTGTTTATGCTGCAGTGTAAATAGTGATTTTTAAATATTATATTTTACGGTTACTTTGTATTGTGTCGACAACGGTGATTGTGACGGGATGTATAAATAAATGCAAAAATTATAAGACTAAAAAATAATATGAACACAGGGTTGCAGTAGTTAAAAGGTCACAGCTATGTATAGTAAAAAAATCTGTACGAAAACTAGAAAAACTGTTCGTATTGTTGCAATAGGTGGGATCAGTAGATTAAACAACTAAAAAGGTAGGTACAACTATGGAGTCAGTGGGAATGGTGCAATACTCAGTCGGGTAAGAGCTATTGTTGTTTTACAAGGAGGACCAGCGTTACCGTGCTATCCTGATATCGTTACTCTAAAACAATTACATAAATGCAGCTGCGACGATTCTGTGCGATCGACACACACAAACTAGAAACGTTTCCGTTAGTAAGGAACAAAATATTTAAATAACTAATCACACACAAATATTCATAATTCGCATCGATCGAATCGATTCATTCGATGCCATATAAATTACAACTTATATTACAAGTCAATATTAATCAATATACAGATTTTTAAGAAATACCAACGAAAAATATCTAATGATGCTTACATAACATTTTAAAATTTTACTCTCAACTTATGTATAATACAAGAAATTAATTATACATGATATTGATAAGAGGAAGTTATAGAATTAATAATAATAATTAGGAATATCATTATCGTTAATTTTTCCGAAGCTGATTATTGTAATGGCACAACCTACAGCAAGTCTTAAGGGGCTATGCAATATATATGTATTGTTCAACACAACAAAATTCTAAATGTTTACAAACGAAGTTATAATGCAGTATTACGTTTTAATTTAGGAAATATTCGTTAAAACTGGACTGTTTGTTGACTAAACTACGTAAGCCTTACAATGACCCCTAAGTTGTGTCATTACATATATTATATACTAATGCCAGTTTGTAGTAAAGTTTGTAAGCTCCTAAGTTCGCACTTATTCCTCTGTGACGTACCCAAAAGCTATGCAGTAGGTATTGGATAAATGCGAACTTAGGAGCTGTCAAACATTAGTTCAGGCGGGCATAAAACGCTAAAGCAAAGTGCAATAATCACCACAGTCTTGGCAAAACCTGAAATCGCGATTTTCCTACGCGGTAAGTTCCCTTCGTACATCTTGGAGATTAATAACTGCAACTATTACACGGCTAACACTAACGAGATACAGTCGAATAACTCGACCGGTGTTCGGGCAATATAGATGCCGAGCCGCCACCGCCGCCGCGCGTGCTCCTTGAGGATGGGCATCTAGATTTTTTTTGAGGGGGGGAAATGCCCTCGCACTTCCCTGCCACCACGGAGGTGGTGGCAGGGAAGTGCGAGGGCAGGGGTATGTGGAACTCGAACCCACTAAAACCCCCCCGTGAGCCCTCGTCCACCGTATCGGGCCGAGAAGGGGTCGCGACTGGAGTCCAGCCAACTCGCCCCCGTGGGCATCTATATTGCCCGAACACCGGTCGAGTTATTCGACTGTATCTCGTGAGTGTTAGCCGTGTAATAGTTGTAGTTATGAGTACTACTCACGTCAGTTTCTATAATGTTATATCTTGGAGATTATTGCGCTGAGGCCGCGCACTGAGATATTTCGAGCCCATCGGTAATCAAACTAAACATTAAGCTGCATTAACCAATATTATAAACCGCTCTTAACTAATAACTATAATTATTATATTATATAAAATCATCACTCTCGTATATCACAGTACGCGACCTTCCAGTACTCGACCGACTGTAAATGGCGTCGTACCAAAATCGTAAATACGTTATTATAAAACTGACCGGTTTCACTGTACGAGTGATCAGATCTGTCGAGTACTGCAAATGTATATTATAAATACTATTGGTTAGTCTCGAGTATGGCGGAGACAGAGGGTGAGGTTAGAACACCGTGCCTCGTTAGTATCGCGGCAGGCTCGCTCGCGAAGCATTCGAAGTTGGTGTCCAGGAACAGTTCTTGCAGGAAACGCCGCGCGCATAACATGTACGTGTCCCGAGCGAGGAGGGCGCAAACGTCGGAGTAGACGCAAGGGTTGCGGAATACTTCGGGGTGCCGCTGCTTTAGCGATAGCAAAACTGAGCGCGTCTGAAAAGTATGGTCATTTTTTTAATTTGTCTACATTATATGCTCGCTGTCTGACAATGGTTAACACCTTAAGGTTGGTTATTGCATACACAAATCTATGTCACAAAGTCGATGATATTATGTAATTTGATGAGGCATAGAGCATAGTTTTTTTTTGTTACAACGAAAATCTGTCGCTCACCAGTCGTCTAGGATAGGTAGAAAACCTTTTTACTAAAAATATTAATACATATTATCTGGTATAGAGACTTGTATTTTGTAACAAATGCAACCATGTTAATGTTCAAATTAGCTAGGAGTAAATAGTAGGTAGTATATAATAATATTTTAAATTAAGAAAAGAGTATTGCGATGTTGCACACTGGCCTTTTTTTCAAATTGGTTGTTGGCAAAGCTTTTGACCACTGTCTCGCTGATGTTAAGTAATCACGTCACATTACTCGCTATACAATATCGTATATTTTATTTATTTATATGTATTATAATAGTAGGGTATTGTTACATACCTGTCTTAAATGTATAGGATTGGATATGAAATGCACTTGATGTAACAGCTCCCCCTGCGGAGAATCGATTTTCTCTGGCGCCGGACCGTTCGTCGGGCTGCCGCCTTCCAACACACTCATATCCATGCCTATAAGAAAGTAAATTGTTTTAACCAACCGGCACAGCAGTACACTTCGGCCCTACGCATCGGCTGTTTGCAAACTTATTCTAAAACAAAACACCAAGTTTTCTTGTTATTTTTAGGGCTGTTTTCCCAAATCTTATTAGGAATTTTAATTTTGAATTCGAGTGGGCAGCAGCATTCTCCTCAGTACATTAAAATCTTGTGATCACCAAGCGGCCAGTCAAGCGTGGTGATCATGGTAAACCTCCTATGATAAGCGTCATGAACACACAGCAGCACATTAGTGACGAGCTAGTTGTTCACCAGATCTTAACATCGACACGGCCGCTCATAACAAAACAGTGTCACTCGGAACTCTAAAATATAAAGTTTCGCGCGACACTGCAGTGCGCACATCATCCAGACATCACCAATCTGGTAATAAGATTACTCAACTGAGAGATCAGCTGCTCGATCACGTAAATCGATTGCAACCAATGGAAAATAAATAGGAAACGTACATAGGAAACGGGATAGTTAGTATGGAAATTTCTCCTGTTGCATTGCAATCAAAGTTTCGTGATCACCCCTCAGACCATAGTCTCATTTGCTCAGTAATTTCACTAGCTACAATCCCCTTCAAACCGGAACACAGTAGTGCTAGCGTACTACTGCATGGAGGCAGAATAACTGGTAAAGAGGTGGTACCTAGGTAGGTACATGAACTTTGCCGAAAAGTCCTAACACCTAGTATGTTACCTGGTCTACGTTTTATGAGGGACACGCTCGACAGTGGAAGTCTTCCGACTGATGATGTGTTATACCAGTAAATAAAGGTTTGGGAGTTTTGGCGGAAAAACGAAAAATATCGCGTCACCGCATTGTATTATTTTCCAAAACTTGTGTTATTTTCAGTGTTAGAGCATAAAATTGGTGGCATTTTATTCGTTAAGTGCTGGATTACATGCATGAATGTGGGAAAGTGGTATAATGATGGTGAAACGTTTCTTTTCATGTTGTTTCCAAAACTTCATAGAAACTTCTGGTAAAGTTGCTACCACTTTACTAGGAGTATCACTTGACTAGACTATGACTTGTCTTGATGACTTGGACTCTGACTTGACACACACATATATATATTAATTTTCTTGATAAATTATCAATTACTTGACACTGGCTAAATACACAAAAGTGTGGAGCCAAACCAAAAACAACAAAAACATAGTTATGTAATAGATCTCACCAGCAAAAAAGGCTTCACGAAGTTCATGCGAAGAAGGCGGCCTAATGCGAGCGCACGCTAAACAATCCGCGGTCGCGTGACGCCACGCCCTCTCGCGACCGCTTGCTCCGCTAGCCACCCGCGTCGCATCTGATAAGGTCCCCACATTTTTATCAACATTTACAACTTTAACGTCGGCATTTTTAGAAATTTCCTCCGTTTTAGTGACTTCACTGGATGAAGTCTCGTTTTTGGCTGTATCGTCGCTTTTGTCTATGGAATCTTGACTGTCGATTTTGTCTTTGGTAGCGGTGCTGTTTCCCTGCGTTTGTCCGCTGTCGGTGCTCACGTCTGTTTTCGATCCGGTTTTGGAACTGATTTCAGGCTTCTGTTTAGATGCGATGGGAGTGCTGGCAACGGCAAACGCACCTCTGACGTTTATGCTCGTTGATACAAGATTATTTATACCTGGAAATGCATACATGATTACACAATCGAAGGGGTGAGAACAAAAAGGGTTTAACTGTCAAATTGATAGTTTCGAGAAAATTTACTTCAACCTTCACCAGCTTCATTTTCATGTTGAGTGCTTATTAAGTAATAGAAAAGGTTTATGTAGTTTCAATTGCTTGAAAATTTATTAATTCCATTTTAAAATACAAAATATAGTATTAATTCTTAAAATTACTGTAAAAATATAATATAATAATGTTTTTATGCGAAGCGAACTGTATTCCTGTGAAGATAAATCGTTTTTAGACTGACAATCTCGAGATTTGAGCCTCATTCTGGCATTTTGTGAATGTATTATTGTAGATAATTTCACGCTGAATTCAACGATACCCAAGTCATTTTGTAAAAAAAATCAGTTAAACCCTTATTGATCTCATCGCTTCAATTATGATAAAGCTTTAATTTAGCGATAGGAAACAGCCACACAAACATGATAATCCGAAAAAGCGCTAGTTTCCTTGTTTTTAATGAAATAATCAGGTCCAGGAATATGTATGGCTACTAGTACAGTACCATATTATCTGTGGTGTAGGGTTTGATAAAGCTAAAATTTAGTATCTGGGTTTCTGTAACCTCAATCTATGCATCAAATTACCTTTAGAGTAAGACAGTTTCTGACTATCAGGCGTTGCGCGCGACTTATTCTCAGTGCTCGCGATACTCATGTCTGCTAAGAAAGACGGCAGTCGGCCACGTCTCGACTGATCGCCTTTGTCGGTATCCTCATCTTTGAGTTCTTCGTCTCTGTAAACAAAATATTGAAATTATTTCATTGGAACATTTTGCGAAAGAGTATTGTACCGCAATTTTATACGTAAGCCGTCCATAAATTACGACAGGTGATTTTGGTGATTTTACAAACTGCCCCATCAGTTTAGTCAGTCAATCAATTTCCTTGCGGGGTAAAAGCTACGGGAGATTTTAAACTCCTCGTGTAATTTATGGACGCCCCTTAATGTGCATATTGTAGTAAGTAGTATTGTAGTTGTAGTTAGTGTGCAATTATGCCTAATGTAAAGTGTTGCACCTAGTGTCTTTTATTATTGTTTATTTCTTAAAATACATGGTACGAAAAATAATAACTCTGCCAATCTACTGAGCAGTTTGTCGGCAGAGACTCTCGGTAGCAGTATTGTCGTGTACCTAGGGAAGAGCTCCATGAGGTCCCTCGGCAGACAGATGCCGATGTAGGCGGGGGGGTGCGCGGCGTGCGGCGGCAGGGGCGCGGGGGCGGGGGCCGCCGCGCGCCGCGCGCCCTCCGCGCCGCTCGCCGCCAGCGGCAGGGGCTTCCAGTCGTATTCTAGCAAGCTGGAACAACAGCGTACTTAAATGTACGGGTATAGAATGATATAACATCACAATAGAATTAATCAACTGAACTAGGCAGCATTTGTTAAGCTTCGTCTTCGTCGCTAATACCCGAGTGCCTAAGATAAAGGTATCAGCTTCAGCGAGCTATGGACGGAAGGGGGTTATGCTTGGAGTCGCTCTAAAGAATCGAATCAGAAATGTGCTTCGACAAGGTCTCTGTGACATATACCACCAAATTAGCAAATTGAAGTGGCGGTGGGCCATATTTGCCGCAGAACCGACCACCGTTGGGGAAGATGTGTCCTTCGGTGGAGACTGCGACTTGGCAAACGTAGTGTAGGACACCTAGAAACTAGTTGGAGCGACGACTTGCGCCGAGTAGCTGGCAGTAAATGAACTAAAAAAAAAAATTTGAAATGGTTTTTTTTTTCCAAATTATTTATTAGATTAAATTGTTGATTAGGCTAAGCAGGCGGTACCATACCATAAATCTTACCTCATTTTATTCATTCTATCACGAGTAGACTTTGCACGATCACGGAGCGATGAGAACGGTCTCTGTCTTCGGTTCGAATCTTCGAACAACCAACTCATACTGTGGTCATCCAGCTCACTAGAGCCGGTCGCGGCACTTTCCGATTTAATGTGTGGTCTGAAACATAAGCCTGGATGAAAATAGTGAAGCGGTTAAAGCGTTATCTAGACTAAATAAATACTCTATACACGAAATATATGCCATAAAATGATCAGTTAACTTCTCGCTGATAACAACTGTTACGCGTGAAAGCAAGACAAAAAATCACATCACCAACCGGAAGACGTGATCGACGTGACTGCTGATCGCTGGCATCTTCCATAAAACGTCTCTTTTAACGCTTATATTGTAATTTACATTCCTATTCTTTTATTAGTTGCGGTCCGTGGTTTCACCCGCGGATAAAAGGTATTTTAGTTATTTGCTCATCACACGGAAAAATTTCACTTTTCCGGGATAAAATGTAGCCTATATGTCAATCCAGTGTATAAGTTATCTTGGTACCGAATTTCATCCAAATCCATTCAGCCATTTGAGCGTGAAGGAGTAAGAAACATACACACATACAAACTTTCGCCTTTATATTATTAGTGTGATATATTCCGCAGTATCCGAGCTCTGACAAAATTGTAGACACCCAATACACATAGCCTAAAGAAACATACCCAAAAATATTAGGGTAGGATAGAAAACTATAGAAATTACCGTCTGTTCAGTGACTGCAATGTCGCATAACCGGTCATATCCGACTGCGACGGTGGCGAGCTAGCTATGTCGTGACCTGTAAAACCTTTAAAACACTACTACATTAGTATTTTATCACTAATCAATGCAAACAACACAATTTGTTAGTATAAAATCTCACTGGAGGTGGAAGTACGCCGTTGTAATTCTGATATTTTCGGTCTTTGGGAACTGTTATTTATTTTCGTACCGTACAAACTGGACGAGCTTGGTATTGGGCTGAGAGTCCACACTCTATCTCTGAAACACAAAATCAACAGTATCTATAAGTTACCTTTTTTACTATTACTCTGAATCCTCATTCAAAGACTTGTCTATAAACTAATCGAAGAAACGTAACAAACCATGAATTTTCGACCTTCAATCACGAAAAGTTTAAAGGTGATCAGTTTATGTAATAATTCACCAAACATATTTGACTATAAACAATCAGACGGCACTTACGGAATAGCATATCTCCCATGAAACGAATCACAGCTGCTGACGCCACTCGTACTGGACTCGCTAGTATTTCTCACTCTGCCTTCATGTGGGTGCTCTAAAGAGTTCATCCTTCCAACCAGCTTGTTCTCTATATGCATGCGGTGAGGCGGTCGTTCATACGTGGAATAGTTTTGAAGGATATCAACCGTTCGCGACTCGGATAGCATCGGACGATCGTGAGAGCTTGAACAACCTTGAGGGGGCAACGTGTGGGACTTTCTTTTGTTTTCTTCCTTCGATTCCACGCTGAGCTTGATATAATCGACCACGTCATGATCAGACGTGTCCAGTGTGGCTTTGCCGATTTTCGTGTTATCGGACGGAAGACTTTCAGCGACGCTTTGGTCTGTATGGTCCGAGTGTTCGCTCGTTTCGGTATCGTAAGGGTTGAATCGTTCCGGTGACGCGACATAGCAGTGTAAGTTTCCGTCGTAGATGGAGTATGTTTCGTCGGGAATTACCGGGAATTGATCGTGTCTCGTATGTCTTACGCATAGCCAACCTAAAGAAATACATGTATGTGTATGTGATATCTTTATTTTGCTACTAAAAGAAAGGAGCAAAACAAGACAGATAATAACCCAGTATTTTTTCAACTTTTCTAAATTTACATATTACATAACGTAGTAATGCAGTCAGATCAAAGTGAAATATTATAGGACATTGTAAACTCTTTAAAGCGGCAACTATTTAAGATTTTCTTATGTTAATCATAATCTATTAGCATTTAAGCAGCTGTTGGTTATCCAAGTTCAAATTGAAAAAAAAAAAAACAAAGTGTTTCTCTACATTGTTTTTTTCTTCACAGCTTTGGACAATAAAGCGTAGAATTTTCTATAAAATGTTTAAAATATCATACCCAGTTCAGCCAGCAAATTGGCGCCATCATACGTGCTTCCAATAAGGCCGAGTACATAGAAGGCCGTGGCACGCACCGCATAAACCGGGTTGTACTTGGCAAGACGCACCACATGCACTAACACGGAATCCTCCAAGTACCCGTTGCTGAGGTTCATGAGCATTTGCAGGCCTTGTGCCGTCACCGCCGTGTTACCGACCGCCCATAGAGAAGCTTTCAAGTTGCCTATCTCTTGCTCGTTCGAACACTTTTTGCGTTGCAATATCTGGAAGGGAAAAAGTATATTAATTATTGGCTCATCCTACGGGAAAATTTAACTTTTCCGAGATAAAATGTAGCCTATATGTTAATCCAGTGTGTATAAATACACACGTCCTCGTGAGGGTGGAGTCGTAGAACCGGGTAATGAAACTCCGTTGCTGCTAGAGCATTCTCGACTCAATTTATTCAGGTTTGGTAAAAGGTACATAAATATCCATGTAAACATCGCCACCGCGATTCAGAAACAAGTATCTCAAATGGCGGGCGCCATCTAGTTCCATATTAATAAAACTAAGACAAACACAGACCAGAACCTAAACAATAATAATAGTTCCAATCCCCGACACATCGGCTCTGCCTACTAGTTATAAATAAAATACAAAGTTACTTCAACATACATCGCCCACCATGGACAAGCTTAGCCTTGTACATTAAAATTTAACCAAAACGTTACTCTTAAACCTGAATTTAACATAAGGCATGAACGTTACAATTTTATAGCCTAAATTTGACTTTAAATACATTACAACCTAAACCAAATATAACATATTAAACGACAAAAGTGCTGACCTACACTAAACACAATAACCGATTAAATCAAGAGTACTAGTTTGATTTCAAACTATAATTCTTGCTTACAATTTTTTAACTTAGTGTGTGACTGGCAGTAGGCACAGCTTATTTACAGGCCGTTTGATCGTTCCGATTTTTACCTTTAACGTTACTACACGCACCACGTTGTCCTATCCTGGATGGGTCGCAATCACCTTGCCATAAAGCCATAGAAACACTGGTAAATAGCCTACCTGTACTGCCACTACATCGTTGATTATGAAATAAAGCATTCGAGTTCGCCAATGATATCTCTTATAAAATTCGGTCCAATATCGCCAAGACCATTGACACCAGAAATCTTCAAATGAAGATGTATCATAAAATGAGGATTGACCTCGCGATGCCGCGTCTATTTCATTGCAGAAGAAGGGACAAGCGACCAATGATGAGAATAAACTCGCAGTAACCTCGTATACTCTGTTGCCGGTAGAAACCTGACAATGATACAGATAAGTATTTCCTATATTCATAAATGTCAACTTAGTATTTGGAAATAGTTTAATGAGCCAAACAGCATCATGCCTTTCAAGCCAAAGGACTTGTCTAATTGGAGCCTTTGCAGAAACTATTGCACATTAATGCGTCCCTCGGAATAAAGTACATGGACATTTACTAAAGCTGCAAAAACTTCCTTCACCGCGTCGCTAAGTGTGCACAATACTGCCAAGTTTTCAACGTCGGTAAGTATCTTAAGTTCTTTTACATTATAAATTCTCATATTAATTGTTCTTTTTGTTGCAGGTTCGGGAGCTTCAGCTATATCTTCCTTATAGCGGAATGAGTCATCACTACGGTACCAGGTAAGTTCAACAATCTTTGCACCTTCCAATGTCCTTACTTTCAATCCTTCCTTTATTTTCTTTCCTGTCCTCTCATCTATTTCCTTTTCTTTCTCATCTATTGTCAACATGTCTTCTTCTACATTTTTAACTTCTGTTAGTACATCGCAACTGCATGAATTATCTACAACCGTTGGATCCTCCGCAGTTTGCTTGTCCTCATTGAAAGTGTTTTGTACAATATGTTTCACCTGAACATATTCATTAATTACCTTTTTGCATTTTTGTTTCAGATCACCGGTCTCCAATTTTCTTTCAAATAAATCTGATCCTGTTTCATCTAATGCCACTTTTAGATTTAGACTCGTTAGTGGACGTCGCACAACATAGCTACTTTTTCCACCTCTATTTTTAGTCTTAATAAATAATTCTTCACAACATTTTTCATCTTTTATTTGTAACCCCTTTTTACATATAGAAACATTCTCAGAACTTTGTTCCGAATTAAAACTATTATTTTCGACCATGTGCAAAACCTTAATTTCAGATGATCCGTCAGATACATCAAGAGCACCTGACAATATCCATCCAAAAGAAGTGCATTGTGCAATCGTTAAGCCATTTGGACCTTTCATTACACCATCTTGCAGGATTTGTCCATATACTTCTGCTCCCAAAAGCATATCCACAGGACTCGGTGTATGGTAACTCGGATCCGCTAAATTCATTTGTCGTAATTCCTTCCATTCCAGTGCTCTTACCTTATTTGTTGGTAACGGTGTGGTAATGGACTTCAGCACGCGTGCCTTAACCCTTATAACTACCTTCGGATCACTGCGAGACACTATGTCGATATTCACAGTAGCCTTGGAGATTAAATTCTTATCTCCACCTACTCCTGTAATTTGCCCTTTGTTAGGAGTCATTTTTAAGCCCAATCGTTGGGCTGTCGCTTCAGTTATCAACGACGATTGAGAACCCTGGTCTAACAGCGCACGAACAGTACAACACTGACCACCTTTGGACACAGTATTTACTAAAGCCGTTGCTAATAATATCAGATTATTTTTCCGTGTAAAACACGAAACAACCGAAGTAGATTCTAACCTATCATCAGTATCTGATGATGAACCTGACGGTTCTGTATCCTTGTCCGTACTCGAATTTGCAGTCGCAGTACGGGCATCATTACCCTTAGAAATTCCCTCACTAGACGGGTGTAAAAGAGCATGATGTTTACTCTTGCAAATGTTACATTTGAAATTTGTTTGGCAGTTTTTGGCAGTGTGATTACTTCCCAGGCAGCAGAAACAAATATTGTTCTTTTGAACAAAGCTACGCCGTGACTCTGTTGAAATCTTTCTAAAAGCCTTGCAGTAATTAAGCTTGTGCTCCTCTGAACAAAATTGACACTGGCTCTGAGCAACATGCATTGTTCTAATTTTGGGGACAGATTTGGAGGTGGATCCAGAATCTAGAAATTCTAGCGCTCTGTAGCGCTTTGTTAGAAATTCCTGAAATTGTTTATATGTGGGCAATTCCTCTGATGAGCTACCGTCAACAGCATGGAATTCCCATTGCCGTTTAGTTTCTGGGTCCAACTTCAGAACAATCATGTGGATTACAAGTACATCCCAATTCTCCGTCTTAACCCCTATATTAGACAATGCCGATAAACAATCATTCGTGGTATCCAACATTTCCTTCAGCCCACTGGCTGACTCGTAAGCAATGTTCTTTTGACTCAACAATCTTTTGAGAATTTGATGAGATAAATATCTTTTGTTGTTGTATCTATCCTCCAACAACATCCAAGATCTAGCATAATTGTCGTGAGTTATTGGAACATTGCTTAGCAATTGCTCGGCCTCACCGGTTAAATAACCTTTAAGGTAAAGTAATTTCTGGACATTATCTAAATCATCATTTTTATGAACCAAACTTTGAAATAAGTCTCGGAAAGTATTCCATTCCGAGTATTTTCCCGAAAAAGATTGAATATTTACCTTAGGTAACTTAACCCTTGAGTGAGACACCGGCGGAGATTGACCTTTGCTTGGATCGGACACAGATACAGCAAAACCTGACAACCTTAACTTTAATTCACTTCTGTACTCTATATAAACTTCATCACATAGATAATAAATATCGGTCTTTACATAGTCAGATTTATTTAGAGCACCGGCGTCATAGTTCCTCATCAAATCTTTATGCCCGGCTGTGAACTCAAACCAAAGTTGCTCGACTGACTCTAATTTACCTTCAACGTATTCTTTTGATAACCTGTCTTTCGGCGATTTCTTAAAATTAGTTCTTGCCTTTGTAATTCGCGCATAAAGATCTTGTTGAAAATTAATTAATTGTTCCATTTTATAAGTTGAAATTGACCGACACAATTGTAAATTTACTAAGTTATGTGATTAATTTTACCAAATATTTGACAAGTGTTACTGAGCACAGAACCCTAAAATTATTCTAAGTTAAAACAATAACAAGAAATGAAAATAATATAAGTCTATGAAATTTCTTCAAAATTTTTCTAAGTGTTTGGGACTTTATAATCTGGCTGAACTCGGGCGTAGGTTCCCCGTTCCCTCGTTTTTTAGCAAATTATTCTAAGTCCTTAAACTAACTTTAACAATTTTCAACTACTATTTTATTCTAATACAAACAATACTAAATTTACCAAGTTATTTTAACCATACAAATAAAGTTCACTTTAGCTTGACTCGATTCTTATAAACTTGAAAGTACTTACAATTTGTCCAGTTTCACTCACTGCGTAGATCCAATCCAATTATTTTTGCACCAATTGACTTGTTTACCACCAATTATTTAACACACAAATATCACCAAACCAATTATTGCTGCCACAATTATTTCACCAAATGGTACGGCAAGTTTGCCGTTCACTCAATCTTCTCTCCTGGAAGATAGTTGACGTTGCGAGACTACCAACACCAGTAGTCCCCTCGTTCTAGGTTACCAACACCCGTGGTAGCCCCCTTTACGTTACACTCCCGGTAACGCCCTCTTGACACAGCGTCTTCGACTGAGTCAAGTGCGACTTCTGTGCCGCCTCAAAAATCACCTTCGATGGGTGGATCCTGCCGATATTCGGCCACGAAGGACCATGTATAAATACACACGTCCTCGTGAGGGTGGAGTCGTAGAACCGGGTAATGAAACTCCGTTGCTACTAGAGCATTCTCGACTCAATTTATTCAGGTTTGGTAAAAGGTACATAAATATCCATGTAAACATCGCCACCGCGATTCAGAAACAAGTATCTCAAATGGCGGGCGCCATCTAGTTCCATATTAATAAAACTAAGACAAACACAGACCAGAACCTAAACAATAATAATAGTTCCAATCCCCGACACATCGGCTCTGCCTACTAGTTATAAATAAAATACAAAGTTACTTCAACACAGTGTATAAGCTATCTTGGTACTGAATTCCATCCAGATCCATTCAGCCATTTGAGAGTGAAGGAGTAACAAGCATACACACATACAAACTTTCGCCTTTATAATATTAGTGTGATTATTGAAACGGGACGCGATGTAGTACGATGTAAATGTAGTGTAAAAATTTACTGCAAACTTTTAATGTTGTTCTAAAATTGTTGTGGAAAGACATAGGTAAAAAATCAGTCGGCGAATACTTATCGGTGTGTTCTGCTTTACTTGAGAATCAGTTTCTAATCGTTCGTAACTATATATGGCCGAAAGCATCACGTTACGAAGGTAACGAAGGGTATATTTTCTTCACATCAAGTGGAAGTTCACACACACATCAACAGCCGTGGAAAACGTCCACTGCTGAACATAGGCCTACCCAACATTAGCCATAATCACCACGCTTGGCAGGCGGCTTGGTGATCGCAGAAGATTGTTGCACGGTGCAACCGCACATTCTCCCGCTTACATTTTCTACGTAAACAGTTCGCATCAAGCTTCGGTACAATCACCACGCGCGGCTTATATCATTAATATCATTGATTCATTTAGAACTAAGTGGATCAAATAAACATATATCAAACTTTTTATTCTTAAGAGTATGGTCTCGCACTCTAGAATTGTGATGTACCAAGTTGAATGCTGCTGCTCATTTCCTGGATATTCCTTTAGCTGGTTGGTATGGTGCGCGGGTGCCTACCGTACAGGAGTGTACTCACGCGGCAGTGGTCGGGCAGCGCGGCGGCGAGCAGCGCGCGCGCGCGCGGCGGGTGGTGTCGCGCGGGTGCCTACCGTACAGGAGTGTACTCACGCGGCAGTGGTCGGGCAGCGCGGCGGCGAGCAGCGCGCGCGGCGGGTGGTGTCGCGCGGGTGCCTACCGTACAGGAGTGTACTCACGCGGCAGTGGTCGGGCAGCGCGGCGGCGAGCAGCGCGCGCGCGCGCGGCGGGTGGTGTCGCGCGGGTGCCTACCGTACAGGAGTGTACTCACGCGGCAGTGGTCGGGCAGCGCGGCGGCGAGCAGCGCGCGCGCGCGCGGCGGGTGGTGTCGCGCGGGTGCCTACCGTACAGGAGTGTACTCACGCGGCAGTGGTCGGGCAGCGCGGCGGCGAGCAGCGCGCGCGCGCGCGGCGGGTGGTGTCGCGCGGGTGCCTACCGTACAGGAGTGTACTCACGCGGCAGTGGTCGGGCAGCGCGGCGGCGAGCAGCGCGCGCGCGCGCGGCGGGTGGTGTCGCGCGGGTGCCTACCGTACAGGAGTGTACTCACACGGCAGTGGTCGGGCAGCGCGGCGGCGAGCGGCGCGCGCGCGCGCGGCGGGTGGTGTCGCGCGGGTGCCTACCGTACAGGAGTGTACTCACGCGGCAGTGGTCGGGCAGCGCGGCGGCGGGCGGCGCGCGCGCGCGCGGCGGGTGGTGTCGCGCGAGCGCGGCGTGCAGGTGGTGCGCGGGGCGCGCGGCGCGCCGCCAGCGCCACGCGCCGCGCGCGCCGCCCACCGGCACCGTCAGCGCCTCGTGCACGCCGCCCTCCACCAGCCGCACGTATCTACGACCACGCGACACTTATGCACGACGTACTCTCTAATCTAAACTCTATTTAAATACAACTGACAGCCTCTGGTGTGGTGTGGTGGTTGAGCAGGCCGGCTCATAACCCGGAGGTTCGATTCGATTCCCGCGGCAGGACAAGTATTTGTGCACAGAAAAAACAGCACAAATACTTTTTCTGAGCCTGAGCGTTGTGGGGCCATGGTCCTCGTAGTTCCTGGGTCCCTAGACACTCAATCCTAGTTAGGGTCCAGTATCGATGTATGTGATCGGTGGGCGTTATTTAAAAAAAAAATGTTGCTGAGCAACATTTTCCCCCGGATTCTCGTATACGTTTTTTAAATTCATGTCAACTTGGCACACCAAATACTGGACGCTCATTGGTTGCCTGTTGGTCATCAGATGTCTCAATCAATGAGCGTACAGTATTTGGTTTGATTGGTTTGTGTTTACTTTGAGCACGAATTTGACAAACGTACGAGAAACCGGGGGCTAGGGAGATGTAAAATATAGGGAGATGTATAAACAGCTGACAAACTTCATCATAAGCATGCAAGATAGTTACAAAACAAATAAACAACGACCAACACAACACACATTAGATCAGGTATAAATCGTAATATTTAGTTCAGATTTCACGGTTCAGGTGCGAATCTGGTACAATGCATCGAGATCAAGTTTATTAAACCATACATTATAATACCTGTAGTTATAACTCTTAGTCCAAAAGTCCAGATGTTTCTTGATAAAAGCGATAGACTTCGCGTCAGCTGCTTGCGAGACCGCTGCCACCTCGAGACCCAGCCAGATAAGGTACCCTCTATCTCCGACCGCGGTGAAATCAAGTGTCGAAGGTTCCGCGTTTTTGTCGAGTCGGCAGTTTTGACACAACGTATCTTTCATAGTCATCATCTTCTCAACTAAAGCCTGTAAATGATAAAATAAAATAAAAAAGCACACATTATAGGATATAACTTATCGTTATTCATTCCTAAAGTCCATTGTATACAATGACCTGAAAATTACAGATAAATTCAGTCATGTTAATAAAATATAGAGTTCGCGAACAATCGAATAGAAATAACACGTAAAACTTGACATCAAACTCAGTTATGGGCACAATACTGTTAAATCTAGTTTTATTACATGCACAACACTCACCGGAACAGTAAAAGCTTCTTCCAAAATCCCAAGCGACGCTTTCACAACCTCCTTGCACTCGTCTTTTATCTGCCTCACAAGCATTTGCAGTATCCACGTCTCCATATCAACCCCAGACGCGTCACCATCATCCTTCTGAGCTTTCATATATTCGAAGTTATTTTTCAGCTTCGACTTCCTTCGAACGATCTCGCGCGACTTTCTCGATGCCCTCAACAGCACGTTTAGAAACTGGGTCGTGTAAAGTCTCGACGCTTGGATAGTGCACGTCAGTGTTTTGGCAAGAATTTCACGCGGAAACGAGTCTAGGGTGTAATCTAAACTTGATATGACGAGTTTGACGTAGCAACTGTGGTGGGTTTTTGTAGACAGTTCCACAAGGCTGTGAGAGGAAACACAAAAAGAACGAGTTTAGAAGATTTGTCTTAAGCTGGTAGAAGATCAATAAAAAGTAATGACAGCTTGTCTTTGTAAATACTCACTTCTCGAAAAGACCAGTCTGTTCAAATAGCTTTAGTCCATTTTGCGAGTGGCACAGTTGACCAATAAAGAGGAAGTACATCTGGCACATAGTGTTGCACATGTGTTGAGGGCTAAACAGACATTCGTGAGCCTTCAGCCCAGTCTCGATGGCTTCGATCTGATGGCTCACGTCTTGAAATAAGTCTTCGAGCAGACTTTGTGAATCAATCTGTACAAAAAATAACAAAATAAAAGTTCTCATTCAAAAACCAACCGATATTACCAATTACAAATTCATAATGAGAACAAAATAAATTAGGGCAGTTCACGGCTAAGCACTCATATCTTGGACACTAAAATTCACAAGACAGATAGGTAATCAAAGCTTAAACACTACTTAGGTGTGCTGTTAAAAGTATATTTTTCAGTGTTAAGTTTTAATGTTTCTGTGTTTAGAATGAGATAACTTACATCGTTATGTTTGAGCAGATGCCTGATGAGCTGGCAGCCGGCGCGTGTGGCCGAGTGTCCGTGGCAAGTGCTCGACAGGTCTGTGTGAGAGTACTTATTGGAAGACGGTTTCAGGTAGTTCACTATACGGGAAGCCCAGGCTTTGTGCCCACTGTCGTTTAGATTTAAGAGAGGCATGGTGTCATTTTCCTGAAAAAGTAAAGCTTGTTTTGTCATAGTACTTTTGGCGTTTTATATGATAGCAGATTTAAAATTTGCAAAATGTTGGTTGTGTATTAATTTTTGATGCACTTTTGTCTACACTTAATAGCTCAATAATGTACCTTCAAAATAGTGCGAATAATTTCCCAATTCCACGTATTGCCATCCTTGTTCTGCATCACCAACGTAGACCGAATCAGGCTATCGCTGTCTCTTTCGAACAAACTAAAGAATTTCGTAGACTTGGCCACTTTGCTTACGGCCGCAGTGGTGCGCGAACTCATGCTCTTACTCTTCGGCAAGGCGCTGATATTTCTGACCGGGACGTCTGCGCGCGAGCCCACACTATGCCGTTTCGGTTCGTACTCGTTATCGGATTCGTTCAAGAACTCTATGCTATTGTCCTTATACAACTCCGGCTTAGGTTTCGCCATGTTGGCATTATCTTTCTCTTTCTTACTCTTAGTGGTGTCTTCGGTTCTTTCCCGGAAGGCGCCGCTACAATACTGTATGATATGGTCTAGGAACAAGCTTGAAGTGGCCGGGCGAGCTTCCAACATCGAATGCAGGCGTCGTAATGCGGCCACGGCGGCTAAAGCCTGCGGTTTCCCTGCCGAAGCCTGCGACATCAGCGACGGAAGCGCCGGCGTTATACTACATATTTGAGGAGGTAGAAATAGGTGTAATAAATGCAATAGTTGACCGAGTAGGACGGTCGCCCGGACCGATATAAATGTGTCACTTGTTACTATCACTTCAGCTAACCCATCCAATAAGCCAGCCTGGAAAATAAAACAACGAGATCAGCTTGACACCCATTAAAGGCCGTGTTGCGAAGTTACAGATATTATTAATTTAGCGTGTACGATATAAATAGCTCATGATTGTTCTTACCTCTAAGAAACACTGAAGTAGAAGTGCAAGATGAATTTCAGTTATATCGGTTCCTGTGGCGCCTAAATGAGGTAATATGGCAATGCCTTCTTCAGCAACAAAACCGTCATTCAACCGCCAAGAGTCCTACAAATAAGTAACAAAATTGTATGAACATATAATCAAACAATAAAAGTATGTAAGTAAATGTTGTTTACTTGAAAATCGGAAGGATCGACTGCTCCCAAAGCTACGGATATCTCATCCGTCCATTCCGGCTGCGGCAAACCAACCAGCTCATACAGTAGATCTAATATAGCTTTCTGAAATCAGAAATTTCTCAAATATCTAAAATCATTCATACTATGTGTACTAATCTAATTACTAACTTAAACGGGCTGCAAATATCCCTCAAATCTATAAAAAAATACCATCTCATATACATCTCAAAATCGTTATCAAAACTTGTGACTCTAAAGCAAACAATATACTAATAGCAGCCAACCATGCATTGCACACAGGTATTTTAAGACGATGTATAGATAAATGATCTCTTTATTTAAACAACACATAAAAGAAACAAAAGAGAACCAAACTTCACAAAAAATGTACAATGGGAAACATGTTTCCAGTTCTTCCACGCAGCGCCAAATAGACCACAAAATAGGCAAATTTGTGAATTGTATACTCACTCGAACTTCAAGCCTTGGCAAGTACAAAGCCGCGACTAACGCCTTCAGCCCGCCTGTACTGTACGGGTGACAGAAATGCAGTAACCCGGGCCAAGAGCGTAACACGCACAGTAGCGCTAGACGACTGCATGTAAACCGCATTTCACGCTCATCTCTTAAAAGGTAAAATTAAACTTTATTACACAAAAAAATAGGCGTACGTTTTACCACTATCCCACCTGATGGATAAAAGTGGCAATATGGTCTCAAATGTAAAATCTAAAACTTAACTCATTTATAACTAAATTAGTACTTAGCAGATACAGGTTCTGTCTGTCTAGAAGCTCATATAACCATATTGATTTCAGACAAAGTAATATACTAAAGGCTAGAAAACTTATCCAGTCTGAAGCCGGAGTAACGTTTAATAAATCATTTTGTGGTGATTATGGTATTTTTAGATAATTCAATATTTCAGGATTTTATATTCAGGAAGGTTATTTCAATACCGATTATAAGGCTACTACAATGCGGATACATTAGCCAATGAGATTAGTAAATTAAAAGCCAACCTTAGAGAACTCTTCTACCACCATTTCTAAGACTTTATTTTTATTGTGGAGAAAAAAACATTGTACTGAATCTTAGGCTGTATTAATTTAAAATGTTTATTTTATTATAGAAAAGTTACATTTATGGCGATCGATTTTTTTTTATAATCAACTAACCTGCTTGTCTCAGTTCCAGCAGGACGGAAGTGAAAGTCGGAATAAGGGGAACTCAAGCACATGAGGTCTATCCTCGCCGCACGCCGCGATACAGGATCATTGAGGGCGTGTAACAATACTCCGCATAGCGCTTCAGCCATTCGAGGCGTCGCACATTCTGACAACTGTCGTGTCACTGCGTGCACTCCACCGCACGATATGAACATATCTGGGTTTAACACACCTGGAAATTGAAGTACTAAGTCTATGATGTGCCTACTGCAACAAATTTGGGTAGAGATAAGAACGAACTGAAGAGCTGTCAAACTTTATTGCAAATGGGCGTAAGTCATCCATTTACAAAAGTTAAATAATAATGTATATCTTCTTAATATATAAAAATGAATCTCTATTTCCCTTGGTCATCGCATCACGCGTGAACGGATGGAACTTTTTTGCTAATTATTTTTTGTTGTGTTTATTATTGTCAGAAGTTTCTTATGAAAGAAAAAATGAATAAAGTTTAGCAAAATTTTACCACGCGAGTATAGCCGCAGGGCGCAGCTAGTTAATTTATAAAATTCAAATAATAATATATAATGTATATTAAATTTTAAATAACAATGTATTAATATTATATTCGAGCAGCAATGAAACATACAAATCTCAGCGAGTGTAGCGATCGCAGGCCTTGAAAGGCGATCGCCAGTGCCGTCGCCAGCACTCCCGGCACGCGCCACCGCATACAAGCACCGCAGAAGGCCTGGGTCGACGAACGCGGCACGGTGCCTCCGCACTTGTCCCGCTGCGCCCACCACTGCCACCACTCGTCGGACCACGCGTAATGCTTGCGCTCGCTCCTCTTCATTACGGAGCATTAAATCCATTGATCTGTGAGATTATTTGAAAATATCTTTTTTTGTGCAAGTATAGCATACAATACTCATTGCGGCATACATGGCATTGAGCAACTTCTGGCTGTTTACACATTCATCATCATAAACAGCCTGAAGATGTCCACTGTTGAACATAGGCCCCATAGAGCACAAATTTGAGCTATTGCTTGCCATTTGCATCCATCAGCTCCCCGTGGTTTTGACTAGATCGTTAATCCATCTAGTAGAGGCCGGCCTATGCTGTGTCTTCCGGCTAGTGGTCACCACTCAAGAGCCATCTTACCTCATGTTATCGGTTTTACGAGTGATGTGACCCACCCATTGCCATTGCAACTTGCTAATTCTAAAAGCTATATCTATCACCTTACTTCTCCTGCAGATCTCTTCGTTTCAGATCTTATCTCCCAGAGAAACACCGCACATAGCTCTCTCCATCATATACATCCATCATCAATTAATCATGTTAAGAAAATATAATAAAATTATAGGTATGGCCAAAGGCCAAGATAATAAAGCATATATACTTGAATATTATTGTCTAAGAAAAATACCACCCATTTCTGCTTGCAATTAAATCAACACAAGCTACTTAGCAAGAGCTGTAAAAACCTACATATCTCTGGTCTCGAGAAAGCAACTAAATTACTTTTTACAATTGGTTGTTGAAATGTGATTTACAATCAGTACAAGTAGTTAAAAATATTTAGTTGCAAAGAACATTTTCAGGGTATTTGACTGTCCAGGTCTATGTCTATGCTCTAATTCTGGACTCTCACAATCATATTCCTGGGACGCCAGTATATCTGAAAACTAGACACTTTTGTTGTTTTCCCTGTGAAATAATATTTTCATCATCCATCAGAAATGTTTCTTTACAGGAGCACTACTTTCCCCAAAAATGATACAAATTTATCATTATCATTTTTAATGAAAAATAGTACTTTTAATAAAAATATTAGGTCTTTACCTATGAAATTGCCGGTTTGTTTGAAAAAAGTTAAAGTATTTTTTTTTCAAACTTATTTATTTCTTTTATTCAAAGTAATCACCCCTGCAATCAATGCATCTTTGCCAACGCTGTGGCAGTTTATGGATGCCATTCTTGAAAAAATCAGCAGGACGGGAGACAACAAACTCTTCAAAGACGTTTTGTACTGCCTCTCGGGAATTGAATTTTTTTCCCGCTAAAAAGTTGTCCAAATTTTGGAAAAAGTAATAGTCGGTAGGCGCAAGATCTGGTGAGTATGGCGGATGAGGGAGAGCTTCCAAACCCAACTCATGCAGCTTAGAGACGGTCTGTTGTGCAGTATGGGGTCGCGCGTTGTCGTGAAGTAGCAGTGGAGACGACCGATTGACCAAAGCTGGTTGCAGACGTGCGAGTTTCGCCATCATTGTGGTCAGTTCTTCAATGTACACATCTGCAGTAATGCTCTCGCCGTTTTGTAAAAAGCTATGATGAATCACACCAGCACTAGACCACCAAACTGTGACCATCACCTTTCTAGGGGTCATTTTTCGTTTTGCACATTGCTTTGGTACCGAAGCAGGATCTAACTAACTTGCTGAGCGAAAAATCCATTTTTCGTCGCACGTAACAATTCGGTTCAAAATTCCTTCATTTCTGTGCCTGTTAAGCAGCGCAAGGCAAGTCTCGACGCGTACGTAGCGCTGGCGATCGTTAAGTTCGTGGGGCACCCATCTACAAGCTTTTTTATCTTGCCAATCTGTCGCAAATGGACCAATATTGTTTTGATGCTAACATCAAAAGCTGCTGCCAGCTCAGCTGTAGATTGAGATTCATCAGCTTCCACAATCGCCTTTAATTCATCATTGTTGACCAAAGTTTCCGGACGACCACGAGGTTCATTTTTCAAGTCAAAATTCCCAGAACGGAACCGAGCAAACCAATAACGGGTTGTACGTTCGTTTGTACAGTTCTCTCCGTAAACGTCGTTGATGTTACGTGTCGTTTGTGCCGCGTTGGTGCCACGACGGAACTCATACTCCATAATTACACGAAATTTCAAAGTATCCATTATGAGGAAAAATGTGGAAATGTAATGAAAATACAACGCTAATCAATAAACAAAAGACTTATATTGTAAATAGAATGTCATATTTTTAAAACAAAATTAATTTGAATTTAGAATTCATAGCCAATCAAAACTTTTTTTTGTTCGAAAAAGTCTGTACTGCAATACGGCAATTTCATAGGTAAAGACCTATTATATTTTATTAGTTACTATTACTCTGATAGTATTGAGTTACCCTTGTTTAGACTTTGGACCCAGAGTACATATTTTGTCAAGATAAGTAAAGTAAAAAACTATAAAAGAGAAAAAGTTCAGACTGTAATTAAAATATTTAGATAACATAACTGGGGAAAGCCCGTTTAAAAATACACGGTGGTAAAATATACGGAAAATGTATTCAATATCAGTATGTATTTTATATAACATATTTTTACCTATTTCTTTCAAATTCAATATCTAGAATCTTAATGGATATTATTCTAATTACTTTACCTTATAACCAGATATGGAAGTTTCAAGTTGTTGAAAGTTGCAACATCACTCTCAGTTTTAATCAAGTACCGTAACACTCTCAAGGCAGCTGCTCTTATTAACATAGATTCATCTACAAGGCTTATTCGAATGCTGGAAAGATAACATCAATAATAGTGAGAGAATCCATAAGTTTATGCAAAAATTATATACCATTTGTCTTCAAAATCACCAAAAGGTAACAAAAACAAATTTAATGCTTTTTTGACCAATATTTATCATTCTATAATATTCAATGCTTAATAAAAGATCTTATTTACTATTCTAATTATGCCGCCTTAAAAATAATAGTAACTGGAAGAGTAGAGCCGAAGACCGGGCTCAGTAGTGTGCCCTGGGAGAGGCCTATGTCCAGCAGTGGACTATTGTAGGCTGATGATGATGATGAAAAATAATATAAAACATTTATTAGATTTTTCGTGATAAAATGATTGTTTATAATTTTATTGATAATTGATTATTGTAATAATAAAGTTAGGGAAAATGGACTAGGAGTGATGCAAATAATATAATTTTTAACTCTGCCTATTACCATATGAGTGAGAAAATTGTTTAATGAAGCTCTATCAAGTTCTAAGCTGAAACGAGTGTCTATAATAAGGCATATAAACTACAAGCAAAAATATTTACCATGTCATCAACTCATCAGGTGTGAATCCAAGATTACATCTTTCTTCTTTAGCAAGTAGTGTAACTAACGCATTCAAGTAAGAAAGTCTGCGACTATCAGTACTGCTTTTTTGCATGCCTCTGAGTCCTAATTTTGACTCAAAACTCAGACTTTTGTTTGTGGGTGAGGTATCATTTTGGAATGGTTTTTTTAAATAAAGACCTTGTATAATATCTTTTATATTTTCTTCAGGAGTTTTGTTTTTAGTGTCTAACTTATATAAATCGCCTCCATGTTTACCTAAAATCAGAAATTAATATGTGCAAGTTGTAAACAGAGTACTAATTCATATTGTAGGTTGGATTATAAACATTACCATAATAATAATCAAAAAGTGTCTTTGATATTCTTCTTTGAAGCAAACCGTTTATTAAAACGAAAAGCAATGATATCTATGAGTGTGGATTAGATTTACCTTTCCTTCGATTTGCCAAACTCTCGTAGTACGCCATTAGGACATTTTTATTTACATGCGTCAAACTGATAATTTTCTGTGATAGTTTCGTAACGCAACGATACTTTTACTTGTAGGCTTTCAGAAATTTCAAAGGATACGCATCAGGCTATAAAATAAATTGTAATTCAACCCTGTTTTCCTCACACACCAACATCACACATTTTGATATGACCAAGCTATGACAATGACATTGACATTCTCTTTTTCTTTTCCTTGTTTGACAGTATCACTGTCGCCATCAAGGACCACTCACCATGTAAATCTTTAACCTGTGGATTGAACCGAATGGACCAAGAAGCTTAGTAAAACACTGAAGAATGTAATGCGAACAAAACATAGTGGTTATATGCTCTTTGATGCGAACCACGCTTGAAGCAAGGAAATGTGGCATTAGATCAAGTTACTAAAGTTTATCATCTTTCTTGCGGGTTACATTTGTCACGCACGCTTATAAATGAAGTAAAAAAATATAAGAAATGTCATTTAAGGTAATATTTACTTGCTTCAAAAAAAATACATTATTTGTCCTCGAGCACCACTTAGTTTTAGTTTAGTTTTGGTTTGTCTCAGGCCCGTATTACAAAACTACGGACAGTCTTGAATCTCTCCTCACGACGAGATTTCATTTACCAAATGATGTAGAATTGAATGAAATTGTTACTTTAATCGTTACATCAATCGATGACTCTCGCTCGTCTTATCGAAGTTCTGTAATATGGGCCTAAGTCGTAAATCAGTGCTCAAGTCAAGATTTTATTCACAAACTGACAATTTTTTGAATGAAATCTTGATTTGAACCCAGATTAAGATTGAAGCTACGGCTGAGAGTTGTCCGGTAATAAGCGCCTAAAAAATACGGAGTACTATTATATTAAGTCATCCTCAGAGTCGATTGGTGCTCAAGTCAGGATTTCTATTACCTACCATATGATCAATTTTTGAATGAAACCTCAACTTGACTATCGTTTTGTCATGCATGCTTAAAAGTACACTTTAACACCGAAACTGAACCTACGTTCGGACGCTAATGCTATTTTCGTAATGCTATCTCTTATTTGTCTTTCATTTACCCTGTGCCGTCAGTTAGTCACTTATTTAGGCAGAATCTTAAATAATTTCATTTAAGCTTGGAAGGAACGCATACAACAAGGCTTAGACAGATGTCAAACGCATGTTTAACAATAATAATAATAAATAAATATAATAAATAATAATAATAATTAGTTAATCAGTTGTTAATTAAGTTAATCAGTTGTTTAAAGCTTGTTTAAATCTTTTGTGTTTTAATGTGGCCTTAGTATCCTCCTCAAGTCTGTGTTACCTTGACACCTTATGGCATGACCTTAGTAGCAGAATAAGGTTTATGGCGTATGGTAGCATGATTATGTGCTTCAAATAGTATTAAGATGTGGGCCTTAAATAAAAGTGCTGGCCAAAGAGTATATAATCCCTACGTACGCTGGCCTCGTGCTGGCAATATTGCTAACGGATCCGGAAATGTTTCTAATCTGCATTTGCCACTCACTCGTCATTCGTTCATTTGCCATGGCTTCCCTACGTCATTTCATTCATTTTGTGCACGTAGTGATGTGAAAATGGTGCTGAAGAAATAAGCAAGCAAGCTTTTGCGGAAAGAGATCATCGATTGAGATCCTTTTCCATTCATTATTTAGGCGGTCTAGTGACATCACTGATTGGATTTCAAATACAAACAAAATGTTAGAATCGGAAGGCGTCGATTTAAATTCATGTCGAATATGTTTGACGAACAAAAAACAATTGTGTCCTTTATTTAGATACAAGGTTTCTGGAAATTATGCTGAAATGCTTACAGCTATTGCTGATGTTAAAGTAAGTGTTTTGATAACTTTTATAAAATTGCCGCTTTTATCTATTTCGATTTCTAATTATTCCTCTATTACTGATTTTACATCTGATTTATGAATGAAGCAGTGGCAGGTGTCCTTTTAATTTTATCTAGTGTAGTCTAATGTAGTCTGTCATTAGAAGTTTGTGTAACATTATCTGGTTCATCTTCAGGTTGCAGCAAATGATGGTCTACCGGACAAAATCTGTACCAAATGTTGCACCATTTTGGAAAAGGCCTACCTACTTAAAACCGTTGCTGAAAGGTTTGTATGCTCAGTGGCTGTTCTTAGTCTAATTTTATGTTATGTTTATCATTAAATTCAATTTTATGTTTAACTTTAAATATACATGTATATCGCCTGTAACATTGAAAAGTCAGTATGGGGACCCGCAAAAACATGAGATAAAATTATTGTGCAAAGGAACCATGTCATCAATTTTAGATACTTAATGAGGTACACTGCATTCATAGACCTGACTGCAATGATTTGGTTCAATTCCTGATCCCTTATTATCCCTATGATCCCTATGATCCCTTTCCTTGTCCCATATTACTTTTATTTCAAATACATGAATGTAATTTTTAATGCTACTTCAACAAAATAAGCTGTTCTTATTTCAACCATAATTATTCCTACGTATCATATATTTTTCTATTATAGTTTTAGAGGTCCCTATGCTGACCCATCTCAATGTTTCACCCCGCATATAATGTTAAACTGTTGTTGGTTACATTAATGCCCATTTGCACTAAGTTTGAGCCCTTAGTATGCACTTACCTCAATAACAAACCTACTGCAACATGTGTGGGTACATACTAGAGAAACTGTTTTCAAATTTTACTAATGGGTATTAGTCTGCTATGTAGGTACATTTTACTTGTTAGTTATGAGATAGCATGTTTAGTGCGCTCAGTGCCTAGTCCCTACCTTTGTAGCTGTTTATTTTTCCATGTAATATAAAGAAACTTCACACATTACTCAATCTGTTAAAATATTAGTAGAGATTAGCTAATAGCACAGTTAAACAATGGTACTGCATAATAATAGCACATTTTTATAATTTTTTACAGGTCTGATAGAAAGTTAAGAAAATTGGTAGCAAAAGGCAAACTGAATGTACCCACTAAAAAGATAGCATTTGATTCTTTCACTGACATCAAAAGTGAAATACCGTTTTCTATAAAACCTGAACCGAAATGGGAAATGGAAATAGATTTAAGCCACACCAACAAAGAAACTGAATCGGCTGGCTCAGAGTTAAAGGATCTGGTCATAGCTAACACTGTGATTAGAAAAGTTGATCTAAATGCTGATGACCCTGAAGTTAAACTTAATGATAAAACTGACACTGTAGATTTAACATGGACTAAAACAACTGCAAATAATGCTGAGTCTGATGTAAGTGAATAATCACAATGATTGATTGCATACAAGCTGCTTAGCGCAGCAGCAGATTATATATAGGAAGTAGTTTTACAATCCTCATACTTAAGATCTATCGTCTGTACTAAAGATTTGCAGCTCATAAGTTCACACTTATCTCTGTCTAGGACATACATGCATTGCAGTAAGCATGTCATAGTGTAAGTGCAAAATTAGGAGCTGTCAAACTTGACAACTTGGACATGGGGGGGATAAGGGTGCTTGTCCATCACACCATATCTGGAATATCACCGGAGAACGAGATGATGATGGCGCCAAAGTACATACATTTACTATGGTCGCCTGTCCATTGCACGCCCATCATAGGAACTCTCGCTTTTGACTTTTTTCACCAAGCTAGCATTCTAGAGAGATAAGACAAAAGATATTTTTACTAATTTTTTATATGTGATTTTAAAATTACATGGGGATCGAATGGTTTGTCCATTAAATTGTCAGAGAGTAGTTATTAGCAATAGTGTATAGATGTAGTATATGGCCCTGTGTATTATTAATATTATTATTTTTATACTATAATTCTTATCTAAACTAAAGTCATAGGCATAAATGATTTTGAAATTCTGATTATTAATAAATTAATGTTGTTTCCATTCTAGGTGGAATTTTTAGATGAACCATTCCAAGATGATGATAATGATGCAGATTATGTGCCACCGGTTGAAAAAGTTAAGAAAGTTAAAAGGGTTAAAGTAGAGCCTAAGCTTAAGGGGCAATATCAAGGACATAAAGTTATTCGCAGAATTAAGGTTCTTAGGAACATTAAAGATGATTTTGATTCTGGTACTAATAGTCAGTCAAGTAGAAGAGAAGATGGCAAAAAGTCAACAACTATTACATGTTGTGAGTATGTTTGATCATATCAATGTTAACATGTACTTATACCTATAAATTGATGGTTAATTTGAAATATTAGTTTATCGCTAATTCTCAAAATAAACCTTTAGCAACCTACAACTTAACTTAACCTTTTTAACGCTCTTTGTGTCTCGGTTTCAAAGAAAACTAGTTCGTCGGAACAACTCTAATATACGACGTTTAATTAAACATGGTGTTTCGATGTATATCTCTATCTAGATAGCTTTTTGCCAAGATCAAAGTAGGGTACCTTATGTACGTAAGTAATATTGCCTGTTCTGTGATATAAGTAACCACCCATATCACCATCAAGTTATCTCTTCACCTTTGTTTTATAAATCTAAAATTAAAACTGGTATTCGACCATGGCGCTTAACACCAAGCAAATGACTAGCTCGTACTTTTTTTTACTAACAAAAAAAGTCTTATATCGAATTTT
This sequence comes from Ennomos fuscantarius, assembly GCA_905220475.3. Classification (NCBI taxonomy): domain Eukaryota; kingdom Metazoa; phylum Arthropoda; class Insecta; order Lepidoptera; family Geometridae; genus Ennomos; species Ennomos fuscantarius. The sequence continues at coordinate 9,364,154 of HG992028.1, read as the reverse complement.
AATAAGAATTTCAAATATGTAATTGCAATGTTTTAGATCCTATCATGAAAAATGGTTCCCGAGGAGCACCAATCCTTCTAAAAAGACCCAAGGATGCTACAATATTAAAGGTTCACTCGGGTGCATTCAAGAGATCTTCTGATGCAAAAAGTGTAAATATAAAGAGAGAGAAACCTATAAAGATTATTAGGACTGCAGCTCCAAAACAAAAGGAGAAAATGGTGTGCCCAGTTTGTGGTATTCTCACATTCACACTTGGCAACCATATTGCTACTCATGAAGGTATCTAAAAAATTACATACAATTATTGAAACTGCTCAAAAAGTTTGATATGTGCGACGAGCAGGCAGAACTACCTGACAGCCAAACATACGAAATATATTTTGCATTTTTTTAAGACTTGGTCAAGACACGTCGAGCTTGCTCGGTCAATAACAATTGAATAAAACAATTTTTGCCAATGTTTGATTATATTAATTGAATATTTGCCCTTCAATTTTTTTTTTACAGAGAAAAAGAAGTACACATGTTCCCATTGTCCAAAGACATTCACACAAAAAAGCAACTTGCTCACTCACGCGAAACAGCACACGGGCGTGAAGGATCATATCTGTGAAATATGTGGTGCGGGCTTCTATAGCCAGAAGTCTTTAGTTCGGTGGGTATTACAATCTTGGTGCTCTATTATAAAATAAAATAATATTATTAAGTAAAAACGAAAACAAAAGAAAAACAGAAATACAAAAAGAGAAATTAATAATAATAATTATAATAGTAATACATGTGGACATCTCACACAATGCCAAACTGGGAACCAAATAACCGATACAATACTTAGATACTTTTTGTTTGTAAATACATAGAATACAATATAACACCCAGACACAAAACAAACACCTACATTCATCACACAAATGTTTGTCCTGGGTGGGAATCGAACCCACAACCCACTGTTCAGAAGACAGGGTTACTACCAACAGCTATAGGGCCAGTCAGATTGCAATGTAACAAAATGCATAAAACCATTTTACATACTAAAATATTTTAATGTTTTGCAGGCACAATCTAATCCATAAAGGAGAAAGACCATATGGTTGCAACTTGTGCAATAAAAGATTTATTGCCGTAAGTATCTGTTATTTGTTGTATTGTTCTTATTTGTAATTAATATTATACACAAGTATCAAGACTATAGGCGTTATTTGTTAAATAATTCTATCTACCTTTTAATAAAATTCACTCTAGATTTAGACAATCTGAACAAAAGCATGCTATAGAATAGTTATTGATTAATAATTATGATCAGGCTGACTCTAGCTGAGTTAGCAGTTGTTAGTAAATACCCAAACCAATTCAGGTAAGTAGTTTCCGAGCCAGGTAACAAGGGGTAAGGAAACCAAATAAAATAATAAATTTGGGTTTATTGGTTTCTAAACAACCGCGCTAGTTAATTTTTCTAAAATATATTCAATTTGAGTTTTCTAGGATAGCGGTACCGTATTTTAGCGGCCACCGACTTTTGCGGCCTTAATGCGGAATTAACAAACACTGGAGAAAATGAAAAACTGGGCTAGGAAACCATGTTCTTCGTTTTACTCATTACGAAAATTGTGTTGGCACCGCACTTCTAGTAGGAAACCGTAGGTTTAGTTATGTTACTGTCACAGTCAAATCAAATAAGAGCGCGTGTTATTTAGACAGTCTAAAATCAGTAAAATCTTTTGTGCCTTGTTACTATGACAGTCTAAAACAGTAAATTCTTTTGTGCCTTGTTACTATGACAGTCTAAAATCAGTAGTTTGTACACCATTACTATGGTATTATGGGCCGCCTGCGATCCGTGTTTAATTTCATTCAGGATTGTTTAGGGTGGGTTCTGTACATTATTATACAAGCGACCTAAAACAACAAATAATAATTTATAGTGAGGTATATAGCCTTTGACAATAATAAGGGGCCAGCCATAAATAACTACACACATTAAGGGAGAGGGAGGGGTTCCAAATTTCGTGACATCACATTTTTTCAAAATATAATATTTTACATCTTAGTATTACAACACTAAATTTAAACTATTGTATATATCTACTAAAGAATAACATAAAAATATTTGCAACTCTGTCTGCGTGACTTTAATTTGTTTTGTTGCAAAAATTTCTCGCTGTACTATTGCCACGAGCCGGCCGCCTTTAATAAAGGCCGCCTCACTGCGTTTTGCCGTGAAAAAATAAAAATAATTTCGGAACACTGCTGTTTTAATTTCATACATTTCTAAATGTAAAATTGAAAAATATGTGACATCACAAGTTGTCCTCACAAATGCGACCAGCTGTAACAAGGACAGGAGAGAGGTCAAAAAATCATGAAATTAATGTGCCGTAATTTATGGATGGCCCCTAAGTTTGTTAAAACGCGCGCAATTGATTTCCAGCGTTGCGATTTGAACCGGCACCTGCGCATTCACTCTGGTTACAAACCGTTCAAGTGCAACACTTGCGCCATGTCGTTCAACGCCAAACATCAGTTGCAAAACCACGAGAGAATGCACACGGGCGAACGGCCCTATGCTTGTCAGGTGCGTGACGTAACTTTTCTTATTTATATTTACAGAGGCAATCACTGAACGTACATATGAAAATACACTCTGGAGAGAAAGATCACGTCTGTGTGATATGTTATAAACAGTTCACGCAAGCGCACCACCTGCGGAGCCATATGCTTGTCCATACTGGCGAAAAGCCATTCTCTTGCGAGGTCAGTAGGATATTTTATAGCATATTTATAGTAAGGAAATTGTTCGCCGACCTTATCTAGTCTGTATTTTCTATGTACTGTTAAGAATTGCTTTATATTGAATTATTTAACTGCAGTTAATAAACTGTTCTTTTGCCAGACTTAAAAACAGCTAAATAGAGGTTAGAAGACCTCTATTTAGCTCTTTTTGTAAGAGACGTAACTATATTATTAGGTCCATTCATATCGCAGCTGCAGACTGACATTTATAAACGTTAAACTTACACCTTCTCTCGGTAGAGAGTATGTGTGTTCTTTGCTTACACCCTTCGTTATCCGACGTCGATGGTTACTGTAACTCAATTTACTCTGGTTCCAGGTATGCAACGTGGCTTTCAGTTACAAAGTGAACCTTAACAATCATGTGTCAAAAGTGCACGGGATCAACCTTAAGTTCAAGTCAATTCACGTTGTGACCGAAGATGTTCTGAGACGTGAGATGGGGATGGTGAGCGAGACTCGGGCGGCCATCGCCCACATTATCCCACAGCTGGGCGAGGTGCCCACACCAGGAGCCCACGAAACTGTGCCACATCACACATCAGATTATTAATGCTCAGGAAACGGAAATGGGGTCCATGTGGTGACTTTCGATTGTAAAATGCGTAAGGTAAGCGATATCCTCGCAGTCATGCACAAGACCGTGCCACATAGCTTAGAATTTTAAGTAGGTATCTTAATTTAGACGGCTGCTGTCTTCTTCAACTTCATGGGGCATCAATGGAAAGTTTCGAGTAACAGCAGTTTTGATTTATTAGCCCCAAAAAATTAAACTGCATCTTGTGGATGTAACCACACTTGTAGCTTATTCGGCCGTGCTAGCTAAAGTACAGCACCCCTAGTACGAGTTTATTTGAATGTACATCACTACTCAATAGAGTATTGCACATTCGAACAAAATCATACTGAGAGGACTGGATCAAACTGACATAATTGTATAATCATCTTTGGTATCTATGGTATTTTGTATGGTAAATTATTCGGTTTTGTCTTTTTCTTTTTATGAAATACCTACAATATGTTTGGAACAATTTTAGTTTTAAAAAACGGTATTATATCACGTCATAATTTTGATTTTCACAATATTGAACGCTATTAATGGTACAATATGTAGCAATTAAACTTTCAATAAAGTTATACTCGATCTTTGATTGCTAGCATGAACATTTTTGTTTTCACTTTTTTAATTATCTACAGTTCTATGAGATTCTTGGAAATATTATTTTAAAATAATTAGATACGATATAAATTAGGCTTTTTACGTTACAGGAACAATTAAATATGTTCAGTATTTTTATTTATAACGTATCATTATCGTTTTTGTATAGTATCTTTTTATACGACTGTAAAAATAGTAAGTAGTAATACTTGTTAGACTTAAATAAATTGCAATAAACTGTTATATCTGAGTTTGATTTTTATAACAGACCAGAGGCTCCTCGTGGTTTCACCGGCATCTATCCTTTATCCCGGGAAATAATATATTTTTTCGGGAAAAGTATGTTAAAATTTCAACCAAGTCGTTTAGCTGTTATGGCGTACAGCTACAAAAAAAAACAAATATAAAAAAAAAAGTTAAACGATAGTTTTTTTTTCATATTATTAGTAGCAAGAATTGAGGATGTAACTTTCTAGATTTGCTGATGATGAAGGAAAAAAATACTAGGGACTTTGAATCACAGTATACTTTTTATGATAATCAAACAAAATAAACAACAATCAATGCTATCCTTTATTTATTTATCAATATAAAACTATCAGTAAGTATACTCAAGTGCACAATTTAATTTTTCGCATTAATTTTTACACCCGTAATATAGCTAAATTATGACTAGAATAAATAATATTTTGATCTATCCTCAGACGTATTGAATCGCAGTTTATAACTGATTACGATGACTTAATATACTATTCGTATAAAAGTATTGTGGTATCTATTTTGCTATCATGTAGAGAAACATTATAAAGCCTGAGTGCCATTGTACCACGATAATTTGATTGTAAGTTGTCAGTTGTTAGTAGTATAATCTCTTACACATTTGCAACCGACGCTTATAGACTCGTACTCAGCAGCCCAGGTGGCGCTTAGATTACCAGGAATTAAAGTTATTCGAGATGGAATTGTATTGTAAGAAGTTTTTCTCCGTAGAACGGGCATCTGTAAGGAACAATGTACGTGCTGGTTTAATTATTTCACATTTATAACATAATATAAATACCTACCTGGAAAATATTAGTACCTACATAATCGATACTCAAAGTGCTGATTAAAATGTTTTTCGTAGCAGCTGATTAATACCTACGATGCGAAAACCTTTTAGTTTTTGATAGCCTCTGTGGTGTGGTGGTTGAGAAGTTCAGGTCATAGCCCGGAGGCAGTGGGTTCGATTCCCGCGGCAGGGCAAGTATTAATGCATAGAAAAAAATCGCAAATACTTGTTCTGAGTCTGGGTGTTGTAGGTTCTCGTAGTTCCTGGGTCCCTAGACACAGGGAATCCTATAGTTAGGGTCCAGGATCTATGTATGTGATTGTTGGGCGTTATTATTATTATTGTAAAATAATGCTAAATCACGTATGTACATAAGAATATGGTGAGACAATAAGATTACTTACATCGTATGAAATTTCTTGGCAAATATAAGGAAGAGCACAGCCGTGTTCGTTACCGCAAACTTTTTTTACTGCATATCTTGGAAAAGTGTTGTCTCCCAAGGATTTCAGCAATATCTACAAACATAGAAACTTTATATAACGACGAACACGCATACAATTTCAGATAAACAACCAAGCAAACTTACACTCGAATTACAGCTGCAGGGCGAGTCTAGGATGGATTGCTGCAAAAATAACAAATTAAATTGTTAATTTGGGTTTGGTAGTAACCCTTTCTTGTTAACTGTAGGTTGTGGATTCGATTTCCACCCAGGACAAAAATTTGTGTGACATTTGTGAAACATTTTAGTGTTTGTTCTGTGTCTGGGTGTTATATTTTATTCTATGTATTTACAAACTAAAGTATCTAAGTATTTTTCAGCTGGGCGATCACGTAACTCGATTGCAACGTACGTATTTTAAACATTGAACTTTCCAAGAATGTTGCATTTACCTAGTACGACTTTCTTTTGATAACAGCGGTACAAAGATAATGGTTATAGATACTTACGTCGCTGTATTTTTCGAGCTTGATGTTGCCTCTTTTTCTTGTTCTGGTTTCAACAGATTTGTCCAGTAAAAATACGTCATCGATCATGTTGGCGTAGTCCACAATAAAAGCCGACAAATCCTCCGGATTTCTACCAGGGTCTGATGATTTAGCATCGTAACCCACGCCTGCAATATTGTCAAGGTTTCCTAATATCTCCTTGTCTCTAGCCCTCTGCATCATATAGTTTCTTTTATGAGTCCTTTGATTTTCCATTCTGTAGTCGTTTATGTTTGAAGTCCTTAATGCCAATGTTTTTGGTATGAAAGGTTCAAGTATTAGAAACAACCCAAGACATATTACAGATATGACTACAGGTTTAGGGGCCTGAAAATAAAAGAGCATGTCAAATCATTTAAAACAGCACGTACACCTTATACTTGTTTATACAGCAAATGGAGATATTGATTAAAATCACTTTGCAATCTACTTACCATGGCGTGACTGTTCTGTACGAATCCGAGATAAGAATGATCTTCGTTGCTCCCTTTTCAATCTTATATAGGGGTAGCTTATTACAGGACAAAAGAGACCATTAGCGAGTAACCAAATCTTCTTTTGTGTATGTTATTTATAAATGTTTTGAATTCTTGTCACCCTATAATATTACCTGTCCCGTAATGGAGTGAAAATATTATGTAGAGGCACTTACGCCCATACGTACGTCAATCACTCCATTATGGTATACCTAAACCGTATTCAGTATATACTAGTAACCCTTTTAGTTTAAGTAGGTAATTGAAGCAGGCGTTTTGGTCCCAGTTTGTTGCGTGTTTGATTATTAATTTATCGGTTTTACAAAAGGAGATTCTGTATTTTATCCATTACTAGCTGACCAGAAAGTTATTGCCTGTCCATACAAAATCCCATAGAACAAATTACATTCTGGTGTCCCAAATTTTACAATTTTTTTTAAATTATTGTCCTAATTCTGTCTATTATGAACATTTTAAATTTATCCATATTTATCGCGTGCTATGGAACATTACACTGCATTATTGTATCTTTCATTTATGCTATTCAACTAAGTAGGTCATATATAATATATTTTATTGATTTAGATAAAAATTACAGTTTAGTGAGATAAAAACAAAAAACAGTCGGAGGAATTGTACTGCATTTTATGACATCTCGTATTCGATTAAAATATATATTATATCTCGATTCCGATTAAAATATAACACCGTTTGACCCTATTTTTTTGAAAAATTGACTAGTTCAAATTAAAAAAAATATTTTATTTTAAATAAAACCTTTCCCATAGTTTGCCTAATCTAAAGTTATACTTCCCAGAATTTGATGTATAATCAGCAGAGTGATGGCCCAATGATACAGGTGTTTCTTTATAAGACCAATGTGTTCACCCCAGTTGAGGAGATTAAGTACCTATCCATTGTTATAGTTGATTTTTCTTTGCTCCGAAACTGTTGATCATTTTCGTTAAGTAGGCTTTTATTCCCCATACTTACAGAATTAGCCAACCTCCCACTCCCGGTTGAAAAATTAATCTAGTAGGCACCAGGCTAACAAGCTGTGTATGGAACAGTTATGAGCTAGGCATTACTTTAGACCCTGAACTATAGTACTTATTAGGTTCTGCGAAATACAATAAAACTTGTGCTTATTACTTGTAAAATGTCTGCTCAAATGGTCCATGCCAGTTTAAAATGATGGGATTTTTTAATTTGTCAGGTGATTATTACTCCACTCTGCACGTTTATCAGATAAGATTACACACAGGGGGTATTTAGATGTTAGGTACCACAAACCTCAGATGAGTTCCATTCGGCTTCTTGTCTTGCTTAGATTTCTTTTAAACGAAGCATTTGATGATTGTATGGCATTTTTCAAAGATCTATGCTAAAGCTTACATAAGCTTTAGCTTTAGCGGATACATATCCGCATTCTGCCGCGCGTCGTCGAACTGGATACTCCACGAGGTCTGCTTTGATACCTGTATAATGCAAGCACCTGCAGTGTAGACACCATAGGTACTCGCAACGGTAAGTACCTACTTACCTAGGAGTTTATTCGACTGGTATTCGCTATATATTTGTAGGTAAATTATAGTTATTGCTATAGGATGCGCTGTGCTGAATTTCAAAAATCCTATAACGAATACTGTAATGTATATTCGAATAAACTCACACTAAAGGTGGGGGGAGGGGGTAAGGGTATTGGGCCGATGTTTCATGTGACGATCGCTCTACAGCTTGAATAAATGAAGGACTTTTTATTTTGTTCCTATATTTTATTGCTAACTATCGACGACGCGATGTGCAGTGCCGGATCAACCACGTCGTAAGAGTAGCAAATGCTACGGGCCCCGCAAATTTAAAGCAACTCATCTCTGCCTGAGCGAAATTTTTTGAGTGAAACTTTTAAGATGTGGTATTTGTAGTATATATATATAATTATATATAATGTAATGTCACAAAAACTTGAACAAATTGTAACCGATAGATGGCAAATAAACGTATTGAATTGTTCTTTACAACTTTATACTTAAGAACCCATAGTAGATCAAGGGCTCTTTGAAAGATTTGGTCCGGGCCCCGCGCTTGCTTAATCCGGCAGTGGTGGTGTATCGTATATATTGAATAGGATAGCTCGGCACCTTTCATGTTGTGCCGTTTCGGTGTCCTTTAGCTTGTATGTTAAAGACGTCTTTTTCCTCATCATGTGCCAATCAACCCCATTGGTGGCCGGTGGGAACAATCCCAATTAAATACTTACCTATGCTATCAACTTGAAATTTAGCACAGTTACAAAAGCGCTATTTCAGTATAGGTTACATCCCTACCCCAATGTGAAGTAGAGATAGCGTGGATAAAATTGCCTCCCTAGGGATATTAGTTAGGAAGACCAATAACCCAATTAGGACAAGCAGTTTTCTTTTGGAGCGGATACCACCAGTCGAATCAAAGATGTAATTTAATAAAGGAAGTTAAGAATTTTTCGAAAGTACTTCAAGAGATAGCAATACGCGCCAGTACGCGGTCAAGAGCGAGATGGAGAGCCCCCGTAGCCCTACATGTTTGTATTATAGTTAAATCTAAGGTAAAAAGGTTTTCAATAAAACATTACTTTGTAACTAAATTTTAATACATATTTTCATCAATATTTAGAAAACAATCTATCTCGCTACTGTATGCCGATCATTTATAGGTATATAGCCACTCATTGTCATATTTTGTTAATTTTTTTTTTACATTTTCTAAAATTGTACTGTAAGATTGTAATATTTGTATAAAATTAAATACATTCACATCCTCAGTGTATTAGGCTATGTTATTGGCTATTAAATAAATAATCAATCAAACTGTAGATCCACTACAATACTCCCAGATTGTATAGCGTTCATCATTTGATCAAAAGCCAAAGCTGCTTGCGGCCCTTCAAAGGGGTTAATGGGCTTGTCGTCTACGAGTATCCCGTTAACTCTAAGCATCAAGTCTCTCATGAGGATTCGTTCCTGAATTAAAACCTCTTCGTTCATTACGTACACCGATCTTTGTTTGAAGCAGACGCCATGCTTTTTCAAACAATGCCTGTTGAAGTCGTGCTTATAGCTGTACGGTTGAGAACAAATCTGAAAAGGAAATATATAAAAACACATTGATAACCAATAAGTAGAAAGGGATATCGTAGTTTTGACAAAAGCTACATCTGCGTAGCTTTGGTGCTGTTTGTGTTGGAGAGGTTATGGGCCCGTCCAATGGTAGATTACGTGACCAAAATGCAGCTGGAAATTTAATAATAAAACAATAATAAATAATAGGTACCCTAAAAGCCTGTAGAGTTTTAAATTATGGCCAAACGATGAATTATAAAGGGATTATGTATAAAGTTCAGTGGCGCGCGGTGCAGCACAGCGAGTGCACGTATTGCGTTTATAACAGAGCCGTGTAATCTATCTCCGCGTTTCGGGTATCGCGTGTGCGTAGCCAAACAATGGACGAGGTCCATTCAAGACCTCCGTCCAGGATGAGCAACGTTATGAGCGAAGAGGAGGTGGCAGATGGCTTGATTTATCGCCAAGTTGAGGTTGACGTGGAAAACATACAAAATAAGCCCGAGTCACCGCGGTCGGTGATTTTACCTACTACTAGACCAACAAAACGTTACCGTGCTGATGTTGATAGTGACGATCGTGTGCAGGAAGAAGATGGCGAAGGATTTATAATAGTGAAGAGAAAAGGAAAGCGTGTTGACTCGAACCAGTCGAAAAAACAAAACGTTGATAAGAACATAAACAATTATAACGACGTTTGTATAACTTCATATGAAATGTTGCCCAAACAAATAGGTCTGGCGCGGTTATTTAAATCGGAGAATATTACAAATGCGTCTCGGATAAAGTATAAGAATGCTTATAAAGCTATTATTAGTTTTGAAAACAGAGAAGATGCGTTGAGTTTAATAAATAACAAAAAACTGTTAGATTTGGGATACCGCTGCCATTTGACGACTGAAGTAGACCTAAGTTATGGAATAGTTAAATACTTAGAAATAGATATGAGCGATGATGACCTGATGCAATCATTTACCTCCGATTTTAAAATTGTATCAGTAAAAAGATTAAAACGATTAGACGAAAAGGATGAGTGGATAAATAGCGAGACCGTACGGTTTGGTTTTAAAAGCTCAATACTACCAGCCTATATAATAGGTCTTTACCTATGAAATTGCCGTATTGCAGTACAGACTTTTTCAAACAAAAAAAAGTTTTGATTGGCTATGAATTCTAAATTCAAATTAATTTTGTTTTAAAAATATGACATTCTATTTACAATATAAGTCTTTTGTTTATTGATTAGCGTTGTATTTTCATTACATTTCAACATTTTTCCTCATAATGGATACTTTGAAATTTCGTGTAACTATGGAATATGAGTTCTGTTGTGGCACCAACGCGGCACAAACGACACGTAACATCAACGACGTTTACGGAGAGAACTGTACAAACGAACGTACAACCCGTTGTTGGTTTGCTCGGTTCCGTTCTGGGAATTTTGACTTGAAAAATGAACCTCGTGGTCGTCCGGAAACTTTGGTCAACAATGATGAATTAAAGGCGATTGTGGAAGCTGATGAATCTCAATCTACAGCTGAGTTGGCAGCAGCTTTTGATGTTAGCATCAAAACAATATTGGTCCATTTGCGACAGATTGCCAAGATAAAAAAGCTTGATAGATGGGTGCCACACGAACTTAACGATCGCCAGCGCAACGTACGCGTCGAGACTTGGCTTGCGCTGCTTAACAGGCACAGAAATGAAGGAATTTTGAACCGAATTGTTACGTGCGACGAAAAATGGATTCTTTTTGACAGTCGAAAGCGCTCAGCAAGTTGGTTAGATCCTGATTCGGTACCAAAGCAATGTGCAAAACGAAAAATGACCCCTAGAAAGGTGATGGTCACGGTTTGGTGGTCTAGTGCTGGTGTGATTCATCATAGCTTTTTACAAAACGGCGAGAGCATTACTGCAGATGTGTACATTGAAGAACTGACCACAATGATGGCGAAAATCGCACGTCTGCAACCAGCTTTGGTCAATCGGTCGTCTCCACTGCTACTTCACGACAACGGGCGACCCCATACTGCACAACAGACCGTCTCTAAGCTGCATGAGTTGGGTTTGGAAGCTCTCCCTCATCCGCCATACTCACCAGATCTTGCGCCTACCGACTATAACTTTTTACAAAATTTGGACAACTTTTTAGCGGGAAAAAAATTCAATTCCCGAGAGGCAGTACAAAACGCCTTTGAAGAGTTTGTTGTCTCCTGTCCTGCTGATTTTTTCAAGAAGGGCATCCATAAACTGCCACAGCATTGGCAAAGATGCATTGATTGCAGGGGTGATTACTTTGAATAAAAGAAATAAATAAGTTAGAAAAAAAAATACTTTAACTTTTTTCAAACAAAACGGCAATTTCATAGGTAAAGACCTAATATATGGATTTGACTACAGATTCAAGGTTGAACCCTACACTTTCCCCGTGTCCCAATGCTCTTCATGCTGGAAGTTTGGGCATCGGGCCCGCACTTGCCCATCAAAGACAGTTTGCCCGAAGTGTGGAGGAGGTCATAGCAACTGTGATATAAAAGAATTCAAGTGTGTTAATTGTAAAGGACAACATATCTCATTTAATAAGATGTGCCCAGTATATCTAAAAGAAAAAGAAATTCGCTGCATCATGTCAAAAAATAATTGGACGTATAAAATGGCCTTAACCGCGTACTTAGAAAACAAGCCCAGTGCCGAACTTGAAAGACAGCCTGAGTTAGACTATATGAGACCCGAATCGTTAACAGAACCCCAACCACTGGCGCCAAGGGTGACATACAGTTCAGTTCTTCAACAGAAACGAACGGATAATTTAACTGACAGCGATATTAGCATTGAAGTAGAAATGGAGACAGAAACCAGAAAGATTACAGCCACACCCATAGAAGAGAAAAAAAAGAAACGGAAGAAAAATAAAACACAATCGCAAAAACAGTAAATGTCAACAAAGAATACTCGAATGACTCACCTGTGAATCCAGTTGAAAGAGAATTCCAAGAAGAAGAAGGAAGGAAGAAGAACAGCTTTATGAGTGTGTTGCGAAAATTGAAGGAAATAGTTACTTCTAATGACAATTTTGAAGACAAAGTCCAGAAAGTGATACATCTAGTTCTGAATGAAATAGTCTCGTTTGTTGTAAGGAGCGTCAGCAATGGAGAGGTTCTTAGTAAGCTAATGGGTCTCTTCAATTATGGATAACAACGGCTTTCTAATGAACCATAGCAGGGCATCAGGCTCTGTGGGTCCCATTGGGCAATATGTAAATATTGCGCAATGGAACTCGCAGAGTCTGATGCCGAAGAGGTTTGAGCTTGAACTTCTTTTGTACCAGGAAAAGATTGGCATCTGTCTATTGAGTGAGACATGGCTTTATTCAGATATAAGTTTGCATATAAATAATTATAATATATTCCGCAATGATAGATCTGACTCTTATGGTGGTGTCGCTATACTAGTACATAAATCGATAAAGTCACAAATAGGTCATATCGAAAATTCAAATTCAGGTATAGAGATATTATATGTAAAAGTGTTGAACTGTAGATATTTAGAGCATGTGGTAGCTATTTATTGCCCTTCATCAGTGAGAACGTCACAAACAGAATGGGATAACATTTTTTCAAAATTCTCGACCAAGACATTAGTTGCCGGGGACTTTAACGGTCATCATACCAACTGGTCGTATAAAAATGATCTTAGAGGGCAACAATTATTAGAAGCATCTTTAGAAAATAACTTTATTACACTTAATAATGGAGAATTTACAAGAGTCAAACTAGTCAATGGAAATCTTCAAGAATCAGCTCCTGATATCACTTTTGTCACATCTGACATTGCAATTTACACAAGATGGTCAGTTACACGCGAAAACTTGGGAAGTGATCATTTGATTATTAAGTGCTCATTGCAATATCAAGATACACGAAGATTTATCAAAAGTAGGAATTTTAAATTAGCTGATTGGCACTTATATCGAAGAACATTAAAAGAAAATCTTAACGCTGAATTATTTATAGCAAATGAACGTAATATCCAATTTAAGTATGACTCATTTTTAAATAAAATTAATTTTGCAGCTCAAAAAAGTATCCCAATGATTAAAAATTGTACAGATCCGAGTCAAAAGTTCGAACCAAAAAGATATTGGTGCCCAGCTATTTCAGAAGCTATTGCTGAACGCAGACTAGCTCTTAAAACATTTAGACAGAACCCCATAACAGCTAATTTTGATAAGTTAAATGATAAAATTGCTACAGCACAGCGGGTTCATAGACAATACAAATCAATTGATTGGGAGCAGTTTTGTAATGGAGTTGACGAAACTACAAACTCCACAGATATGTGGCATAAGATGAGATGGATGAAAGGCCTTAAAAGGAAACGTACATACCACTCGAAGGACAAAAAAGAAGAACTTCTGAGTTCTTTAGCAACCGATTTTGTACAGTTAGAGCGACCTGTATTGAATACTGCATGTTCGCTTTTGAATAAAGAATTTAATATGTCGGAGTTAAAAAATTGTTTGAAAAAAAAGGATACGGCTCCTGGAGACGATCAAATTACCTATTCCATGGTGTATAACTTACCAGTAGAAGGCCATATATTCTTATTAAAGCTTTATAATGAAATATTCCAAACGGGTTTTGTGCCGACCCAATGGCGTGATATTAAAATAGTGCCTATACCTAAAGCAAACAGTGCCCCTAATACACCACCTAAACTTCGTCCCATTTCGTTAATGTCTTGTCTTTGCAAAATATTTCATACAATGATTTGTAAACGTATGGAGTGGTTTGTGGAACGTAACAAAATTTTACCTCCAACCACTACTGGATTTAGAAAAAACCAATCCTGTTTAGATTGTCTGACTCGACTAGTATCACAAATACAGACGGGCTTCTCGAACAATACTTCCACATTAGCTGTTTTTATAGATATTGAAAACGCCTATAATAATGTACTAATTGATCAGCTGGTTATAACATTGGATGGTTTAGGAATAGGGTACCAAATATGTCAGTATTTATGGAATTTTTTGAGTAGTAGGATATTAAAAATTCAAGATGACTTTGATAAGAATCTAGCTATGATCAGATATACCGGAAGAGGCCTGGCACAGGGCGACCCTATCTCTCCTTTATTATTTAACATAATAACGCACGATATAGGCATGAATTTAAGAAATGTACATGTACTGCAATATGCTGACGACTTTGTCATATTTTCACAAAATAATAATAAAGATTTAAATTTGATTTCCATACAAAATGCTTTAAACTTAGTAGTTAGTCTTTTAGAAAAGTTAGGTTTACGGGTGTCTCCATTAAAAACACAAGTTTGTAGCTTTAACAGAGGAAGAGACAGGACCCAGTTTACTTTGACCATTAATGAGAATCCAATCACTAATGTTGTTTGTGTTAAATACTTGGGAATGTGATTGGATAAATCCCTGACATGGAAGAATCATATTAATGAGACGGTAGAAAAAACCACGAAGTCTTTAAATTTATTTAAAGTTCTAGCCGGTGCGTCCTGGGGTCTACACCCGAAACATCTCCGCCGTCTATATATATCCTTGATACGCAGTAAAATAGATTATGGGAGCTTTTTGTATGACACAGCTGCTAAATCAAACTTGTACAAATTGGATAAAGTACAGAATACAGCTATGAGAATTGTTGGAGGATTTATTAGGACCACACCCATACATGTTATGGAATGTGACCTATGTATCTACCCATTACACCTACGGAGAATATATCTGGCCACAAAGTATTGCTTGAAAGTTCAATGTTCTTCTAACATGACTGTCAAAATAATCAATGAGCTGACAGACTTAACTCGGACAAGATATTGGATGACCAAAAAGATCCCACTTCTGACTCTGATATTCGATGACACCAAACCAGAAAATGTCAGAGTTAGAAATCCCTTAGATATGTTCGTTATAAATACCTGGGTATCTAGCATCAGTACAGATTTTATTGTCACAGAAATTGAAGGTATAAAGGAGGCTAAAGACAGATACAACAGTGCTGAAACAGTATACACTCGACATGATTAATGTTAAATACGGTGAATGGCATCAAATCTACACTGATGGCTCTAAATCTGATGATGGTATTGGGGCTGCTTATTTTGACCAAAAAGAAAATAGAAGCGAAGTTTATAAGGTAGTATCAAAATGTAACTCGATAATGTCAGTGGAACTTCTTGCAATTTCAGAAGCACTATCCTATATACTCACATTACACCACAAAAAAGTTGTAATTTTTTCTGACAGCCGAAGTGCTTTACAGCATATTGCTCGATGCGCCTCTGGTATCAGAGGTGCATCGATAGCATATGCCATTTTACAGAAAATACTTCTTCTTAGAGAGAATGGTGTAGATCTGGGATTGCAATGGGTTCCCTCACATATTGGAATTAAAGGAAATGATGAAGTAGATAGACTGGCAAAGGATGCTATAACAACCGGGTCGGAAGTGTACATGATGCCAGAGGTTACGGAAGTTTTATATAAATACAGGTATAAAGTTTTTGAAAGGTGGAAGTCACATTTTAATACCATTTCCCTTGAAAAAGGAATTTGGTATACGATATTGCAGAATGAACCACTAATAATACCATGGTTCGGGAACAGCAACTTAAAGAGGCACTTGATAGTTATAGCTCACAGACTGCGCTCCGGGCACATGCCACTAAACAAGTTTAAACACTTGATGAATAAAAAAGACTCCCCAAACTCCTGTGGAGTCCCAGAAGATGTCCATCATATCTTGGTGGAATGTGCGCGGAGCCAGTCAATTAGAAGCAACATGCTCACTCAATACGGATCCAATCTTCTCGATGTCGGTGTAGTACAAGCGGTCTTGTCCGCTCCACATAGTGAAGCGGCAAGAGCGCTGTATAAAATGGTATATCACTTAATGAAAGTCTGAGATACGGATTGTAGACAATGGTGCCGGCATAGTCGCGAAGCGACTCAAGACACCTAAAAAATCTAAGATAAAAAAATAAAAAATGTATAAAGTTTCAACCTACAGCACTAACCTTAAAAGTTTTGTACTTTTAGTCTCCGAAACTACGTAACTGACGGATTTCATATTTTTCACGAATAGAATTTGTGAAAAAGAATTATCTTATATCGTAGAATTATCTTTTTAGATTTAAATTTTGTTCCTCACCTCGCATCGGTACGGTCGCTCTCCGGTATGCACGCGCATGTGATGATTCAGGGCGTATTTACTCTTGAATGTGTCGGAACATTGTTCGCATTTCCATGGTTTTACGTCTGGATTGTGGACCAAGCTCATGTGACGTAGTACGTGACATTTCTGAAAAAAAAAAAGTAATTTTATATCAAGAAATGATCTAAAATTACTTTTTTATATTAATAGAAAATTGCCTGAATACCAGTTCAGTAGCAGTATATATTGTGGAGAAATAGTGTAGATGCTCAAGACCTTATCATTTCCCAAAAAAATGTGTCCGTATCCTCGCCAATATAAAAGAACCAGCAAGCTGTAGACCACATTTTATTAGTTTCAAACTATTAACACTACCGTCAATTTATATACTGGAAGTCTGCAAATTTGTAAAAAAAATACCCCCAAATTTTTACTAAGTAGACCAGCCACGACGTTACGAGACAAGATTTAAACACAAACTCGCCGTACCAAATTCTAAGCTAAAAATACATAGTTCAGGTCCTAACTCAATGGCAGTAAAAATATATAATAAAATCCGGGAAGTAATTCTCGCCTAAGAAAAAGACTTCGTTTTTAATAGGGTTTGAAAAGATTTTTTGATCAAGAAATGCTATTATAATTTGTCAGATTTCTTTAATGATAAAAGTAAACTTCTTTAAAATTAACTTTGCCCAATTGATTTTGTATATTGTTTATTTAATGGATCGGCCTGGTCTTCACCTAACCTGTTGCTATACCCTAATGGGGTCATATGTTTCGCAAACACATCGATAACACCTGTAGTAGAAAATTGGCAATAAATAATTGAGTACTGGACACGGACATTGAACAAATAAACACAAGTCAAGATCTATTTTCGCTCTGAAATAAGGCCTTCCGCATGTGCTGTACATACCAATTTAAACGATTTACTGCATTTATCGCAAACATGCTTCCTTTCATTAGAGTGTGACAGCATATGTCTGAAAAATTAATTAATAAATAAATAATCTATCAACGCACAGCCCAAGGACGGATCGGGCTGAAATGTTGCATGCAGGTAGATGTTATGACGTAGGCATCCGCTAAGAAAGGATTTTTCGAAATTCCACCCTTAAGAGGGTGGTTGAATTATTTTCCCATAGGCTACGCCGCGGGCGAAGCTGCGGGCAGAAGCTCGTCTACTTACAGAATTTTAATTATCTAGTAGTAGATAATTATCATTATCTATAACCATTGAATTGAACAGAGGTGTGGGTGTGCTGCCAACAGGTGACTACTTCAACTGATCATTCCACTCTCCGTTCTGGTCGACATTGTCGTTTCATTTTATCTAAGCAGAAATTCGCTCTGTAAAGTACGCTAAAGATCAACAGCTATGAAAGTCCATAAAACTTGTGCTGTTTAATAGATCAGGATTGGTCAATAGCCCTATTTTGTTTGAGATGTTGTAATTTTTAACCGACTTCAAAAAAGTAGGGGGTTCTCAATTCGACTGGTTTTTTTCATGTTTGTTACCTCAGAACTTTCGACTGGGTAAACCGATTTTTATGATTCTTTTTTATTTGAAAGCTGGTGCTTCCCGCCTGCTTTGAATTTGATCAAGATCTGACAAGTAGTTTTTGAGTTATCTTTAATAATACGTATTTAGTTTCGACTACATTGATGATGTTCTCATTGGGATTAAAGTCGGTTAAAACCCTTTTTTAAAAAGGAATTATATTGTTGTAATATATATGGCAATAGTATGGCAACTTCACATTTTAAAAAATTAAATAGGTACAAACAATTTTAGTGCATGCTTGGTTGTAAAAGTTGCAACACATAAATCACATCTGACATTTCTAGGTGCATGTTTCTCTTCAACGTGTTTTCTTAAGTGTGATATCAGCACATATGTCTTCGGACATTTGTCACATGTGAATGGTCTAACTCCTGCAGAAAAAAGAAAACATTTATATAGTTATGAATGTTAGTAAAATCGGTGAAATTTCACGTTTTTTGTTTCACCGTGTGTTACCTGTGTGTGTTGCCAAATGAGAGTTCAAGCTTTTTGTCATTTTGCCACAGTACGGGCAGATGTGATGCTTATATGGCGTTTTAAATTTACCATCTGCACGTTTTTTCCGTTTTGCCATTGCAAGTTTGTAATCTGATAGAAATGGCGGTTTTATTGGTTTACGTAAGACTATCACATTTTCTGTAAAACATAACAAACCGTTACACAAATTCTGATGGAGAATTTTCGGGGTAGGTAAATATTCCTGTAGGTACAAAAATTATATCTTACCACTATGTAAATTAGGCGAATTCTGTGCATTTTTCCTCTTTTTATACTTATTTGGATGAATAGTTTGAGGATGCTGAATTTTGAAATCAGGATCACTTTTCAACTCCGTATCGTAATCAACTTCAACTTCATAGCTCTGTGAAATAATTATATAAATATAATAAAAACTTACTTAGGTAAATTGGTGGACATTTCAGACAGCGCCATCTATCCTTAAACTAAGCAAAGCTCTGGGAACCAACTAGGCGATCATATAATTTTAATGTAGGTAAAATTAGATCTACATTGAAACATGATATTTCATATTGGTAGGAATATAAAATATAATTTACAAATGCTATATTTTAGTGTAGATAAAACTTGATTGCACTGATTAGAAACACAATGTATGTGACGGCGGCTACGTCCAGTTATAAACTCTATGCACAGCGATTGAGCACCGTAATTTACCCTGTGGTGGCATTAAATTTATTACAGTGGCAGCACCGGCAACTGTCATGGCGCCCCTACCTGTCTGACTATATAAAGGGATCGATTGGTGTGCTACGGAGCATTCTTGTTCCAGACACGGAGCGGTGTGGACATGCTAAAGGCCTATAGTCATATAGGTTGCAACCTACCCACAACCCGTCCTGCCCACATATGGATTTATGAGTTTATGTGCATTGTTACTAAGAACCTTTTCAAATTACGATTGTTTTCCTGTTGCACTGCAAACTGCAATCAGTCCCATGATGACCCGGGACTCCGGAGAGCACGGTTTACAACATACGCCTAGAGCAGGGGTCGGCTACCTTTTGAGCCAGAAGAGTCGAAAACTTCAAAGTTTATAAAGAGCCAAAAAAAATTCTTGCCAACGATAAATAGTACTATAGCATTTTTTAAAAATATAATGAGTAATATATGTGTATGGAATTAAAAGGCGCAGCTTCACATCCAAAGAGCTTGTGGCTCGCGAGCAGGTTGCCGAACCCTGACCTAGAGTATACTTAGATTATAGAGGTATTTTCTTTTGATTTTGTAAACACATATATATCTAACACACCTACTTAAAATACTTCATATTTATAACACAGAACAAACGTAAGTGTTAACTGATAGGACAATCAACATTTAAAATTTACCGAAATAAGTGATTAGCGACGAAATAGCTAATGTGTGGAACGGTCATCGCATCCGATTTGAAACTAAGAGCGCCACAAATACCTATTACCCTAAGACGCGGTGTAAGTAATAAAACATTGGTCTACGTGAAGATTTCGTAAAGTAAGTACTCACTTAGAATATGTTTTTCCTATATATTGATATTAGTAATTAAATCCAAGATTTTTTCAATAGGTAAGCTTACAAGCTCTTTTGCAGAGGAGTGGTTCAAAAGCTTTTTAGTCCCCGAGTAATGGCAGCTAGGTACTTGAAGGGTCTAATATCTAATATATCAAGTGGAACATAAAATAAAAATTAATCAAATTTCAAGCACATTTCAAAAATGTTAATAAATGAAATTTTAGAACTTATAATTTTTTTATTAATTACAAATCCAAATTTAAAAAAAATAAAAATACTTGGTCTCATTATGAGGCATACTTCCAGCAGTTGGCGACCCTTGGATTTGATATGAATAGTATTTGATGACAAATTTTTTTTTTTTTTTTTTTTTTTTTTTTTTTAAGGAATGACGTGACGAGCTAGCCGTTCGCCTGATGTTAAGCGACACGGCTGCCTATATCAGCTGCAGTGTCACTCGGAACTCTAAAGTATAGAGTTTCGCGTGACACTGCACTGCGCACGTCAACCTGAGACATCAGCACAATCTAGTAATAAGATTACTAAACTGTGAGATCAGATCATAAAGTCTCATTTGCCCAGTAATTTCACTAGCTACAGTGCCCTTCAAACCGGAACACAACAGTGCTTGCGCACTACTGCTTGGCGGCAGAATAACTGGCAAAGCGGTGGTACCTACCTAGATGAACTTTGCAGTAAAGTCCTACCACCTAGTGAAACAAAAACTTACATAATCATCCCCATAATCAATTTCATTTTCTTCTTTGATTGTATTGAGCAAATCAATAACTGACAATGGTTTCCTTTCATTGTTAGGGATCTTTTTAATGACAACATCATAATAATTAATGGGTTCTTTGCTACTATTCATTAAATTCTTATGAATATTCACTGGTATTGGCTTCTTAAAGTCTTTTTCAGTCATTTCAATTGAGAGTTTTATATCATGAATATTACTGAAATGAATCCTTTTTAAACTACAGTTTTCCTGTAGCGCCTCATAGGACCTGTTGAAAACAAGATTTGAGATTGAGAGATTGAGAAAGAACACCCAATATTAATAATATACTACATACTAGCCACTTTTGACAAATCAGACTTTAATTATTAACAATAGTATTTTTAGGATTTAAGACCTAAATATGCACACAAATTGCTTGATATGGAGAACTCTCTGCGGTGTATCACAATGATATTTTAATTTCTAATTTAAAGTAATGGATTTGTCTTGTTACAAACAGGTGTAACAACTAACATCTGGCACGTATAATTCATTTATAGCAAATTGAACCTTGCAAAACTTTGCATATAGTCATATCATGATGACTAACTATGACTATGATACTAAAGACACATTAGTGGCAAAATTGGCGAAAATCACGATATTATAATTTACGAATGCTGAATAAAAATTGTACTTTTTGAAACTTAAAAACGACATCACTGACAGAACATCATTTACAAACACTATAGTGAAATGGCTGAACTGATCTAACATTATAATGTTCAGTGTGAATGCCACAAAATCAAGCAAACAATGTTTAACTATTTACATTATTATAGTAGACAATCAACAAAGCCATGGGTAGTAGCTAGTACACTAGGTTATTTAGATTAAATACATACCTTTCTACCTGAAGTCTAAATTCATATAACTCTTTTGTTTTGCATCTACAGGCAAAACATATTTGGTCAGTGATTCCATCTCCTTTAAATATCTGAAAGTAATGAAACAAAACCTTTTAAGACTTGTGTTGTACTCTCCACCTACTTTTGTTCATCCTATTGGGTAGGCTAAAGTTGTGAAACCATACCTAGTCTTACATATTACATATAAGCTCCATTTTTATTTTGTACTGTTTTTGCCACTATGTAGTTACCTATAGCTTAAAATATATCATTTTATTATATTATGCCCATGTATGAATTAATGACTAGCATTTCACTACAATCTTACAACAAACAATGTAAGTACAATTTCATAATTATATGAAATATGTAGGTAAGTATAACATAATGAAATACTTATAATTCTGTACACATTCAATAAACTCCCCTTTTATGGCTGGACCTGTGTTTGTTTGTGTTTAAGTGAATCCCTGGATGCTTTAGATAAGCCATGTGTAGCATGTTACCTATTTATATTTGTATAGTATATTATGCACAGGATGTCTGATAAATAATGGATAGCTTTATGAAGTTAATACAATTAAGGTAAACTTCTGTTGAAAATAACTTACCTTAACATTTGTTAATAAAGTTACCATATCAGCATAGCTCATTCCATCATAATTCTCAAAAATATACATCAAGTTTTTTCTGTGTTTTAAACACAAACGACACATATCCATTATTTTGTGTTGGTATAAATACAAATATTGTTATGGTTGTGCAATACCTATGTAGGTATAAAAAACTTCCACTCATAGATTTATATAATTATTCCACTTTGGTTATGGGGCTTTGAGTGGTAACCAATTAAGCATAATTTAGCCAATTTAAGTGGAAATAAAACTATAAATACCAGCTCCCGTCGAGTTTGAAAGAACTTTTTCCCAACAAAAATAGGAACAACATAAGGAAATTTTTTTTATGTTTTGGCTACACACTTTTGTGTATTTAGCCAGTGTCAAGTAATTGATAATTTATCAAGTTAATGATATTTCACGCAAATATGTGTCAAGTCACAGTCGAAGTCATCAAGTCAAGTCATAGTCTAGTCATACTCCTAGTAAAGTAGTGGCAACTTTACTCGAAGCTTCTATGGAGTTTTGAAAACAATACGAAATGAAACGTTTCACCATCATTGTACCATTTTCCCACACACAAGCCTGTAATCCAGCTAGTGGTGGTTAATATAGCATATAGCAACATAAAGCAACGTGCTTATTATACATATCATATAGCAAATGCTATCGTGGCTCTTACTTGTTGCTATTTGCTATTTGCTTTATTTCGCACTCTGTATAATCTGTTCATCGCGCATCGCAAATCGCAACGCAAAGCATGTAGCAAAGCAATAGCAAGTAGCACGGCGGGGCGGCGCGCGGCGGCCAGTCGTCGCATGCTAGCGATTGCTATCGGTCGCATGCGTCATCGTATAACGCACCGCGTGCGAATTTGCTATCTCAGGCGGCTCACGTACCCAATAATACTTGTGAACGAATATTATCTAAGTCGGGGTATCTCATCAGTGATCGAAGAACACGATTGTCTAGTGCAAAAGTAGCACAGATAACGTTTCTAAATGTAAATTACGTGTACAAAAGTGTATATATAATGTAAATAGTGTATCAAAATGTTTAAAAAAATAAAATGTACATAGTTGATTGTTTGTACATACATGATACTTCAATAAACTTTTAAATACGCCTATTATTGCTTTACATACTAACATACTTTATTTAATAATAACACTTAATCAATTATAGACAGTCCTAAGCCTGGAAAGTATGATGAAAGTTCAGTGTTCTTTTTTACTGCTCCATTTTATCGTAATAAATTCATAAACGCGATGTACTTAATATTAATAAAAAGCATGCTGTCGGTCCGACGAGTCCAACGATAAGGTAGGAGCTGCGAGTTAACAGTCACCTCGCATGCTTTTTTCGCACCCGCCCGTTTTGGCGTAATAAAATATTATATGCTTATAAAAAAAGCATGGTATAAAATAGCACGTAAAATAGCATGCTTTTTAAATAAAGCAAATAGCATTTAGCAAGATATTGCCATAAAGCAACATTGAACACTACTAAATCCAGCACTTAACGAATAGAATGCCACCAATTTTATACACTAACAGTGAAAATAACAAGTTTTGGAAAATAATACAATGCGGTGACGCAATCTTTTTCGCGTTCCCGCCAAAACTCGAGTGGTCCTTGATGGCGACAGTGATACTGTCAAACAAGGAAAAGAAAAAGAGAATGTCAATGTCATTGTCATAGCTTGGTCATAGCAAAATGTGTGATGTTGGTGTGTGAGGAAAACAGGGTTGAATTACAATTTATTTTATAGCCTGATGCGTATCCTTTGAAATTTCTGAAAGCCTACGAGTAAAAGTATCGTTGCGTTACGAAACTATCACAGAAAATTATCAGTTTGACGCATGTAAATAAAAATGTTCTAATGGCGTACTACGAGAGTTTGGCAAATCGAAGGAAAGGTAAATCTAATCCACACTTTCATAGATATCATTGCTTTTCGTTTTAATAAACGGTTTGCTTCAAAGAAGAATACCAAAGACACTTTTTGATTATTATTTTGGTAATGTTTATAATCCAACCTACAATATGAATTAGTACTCTGTTTACAACATGCACATATTAATTTCTGATTTTAGGTAAACATGGAGGCGATTTATATAAGTTAGACACTAAAAACAAAACTCGGTGACGCAATCTTTTTCGCTCTCCCGCCTTCGCTTTTTGTTGTTTTCAAAACTCCATAGAAGCTTCAAGAAAAGTTGCCACCACTTTATTAGGAGTATGACTTTGACTAGACTATGACTTGACTTGATGACTTCGACTGTGACTTGACACATATTTGCGTGAAATATCATTAACTTGGTAAATTATCAATTACTTGAAACTGGCTAAATACACAAAAGTGTGGAGCCAAAACATAAAAAAAACTGTCATTAATGACAGCTCACAGGTGGCTGTCTACTATTATCCAGGAAGTTCTGCAGTAATTACAGTATATAGAACTTCATGACTATCATTGATTAAGGTCCGTATTACAGAACGATGCCCAGTGGCCCAGTCACCGATCAGTGCTCAAGCAGAGATTTCATACATAAATGTTTCACTTTGTGAATGAAATCTCTGCTTGAGCACTGATCGATAACTGAGCGTCGTTTTGTAGCAAAAAAGGACAAGAGCTGAATTAACTAATCCGAGACTAATACCCGTTTATTAATAAGGCTGTATATGTTTAATTACTATAGTATTTTATAACCTGTGGTCATATATGAGGTCTTGATGAGGTCTAAGTTTGGGTCACCTAGCGGCCAATTTCATATTATGGGTATTTTACCGGAATATACGGTAATATGTATGTAAGTACTTCTTAAAGTGTAAAGCTTGTAGATCTGACTACCGATGGGTAAAAGAGGTTGTGGAGTAGCGACTACGAACTGTAAAACGTAGCGTAAGGCAGACACCCAGGAGGTGGAACGACGAAACCACGGGGAACCCATGGATGCAGCAGTGGACGTTTTCAGGTGATGATGATATTAGTACTTTAAAAAACTTGTTCAAACCAAATTGTGAAATAAAAATTGTGTTCACGAGGTCTACTGTTCGCAGAACTACTATAACAGTAATAATAGTAGGGATAGAGAAAAGATGCTTTGTTGTGATGTGTGTAAAAATTGGACTCGCGCAAAAACAAGAACGTGTTTGAAATAGTTTTTGATGAGTGTGAGCCGGTCCTAACGGTGGAACATAGGTACGTACCGGGTTACTATCTCTTTTAGCCCGCGCTTCTTGACAAACACGATATAGTCTAATATCGACTTTAAAATCTCTAAGCTAAAGTTTAGTTTGGTTTAATAGGTTTAATTTACTATACTATCAACTTGTTCTTGTTAGCATAGCATATACTATACAACTTCCTTGACAGCTGCAGACAAGGATTTGACATTCTTGGCTGGTAAGTTGTATTTTTTAATTGACTTTAGTGCAGAAGAGCATAATTTTGAGAGTTTTGGCGGGAAAACAAAAAAGATCGCGTCGCCGCATTGTATTATTAGTGTTAGTGCATAAAATTGATGGCATTTTATTCGTTGAGTGCTGAAATACAGGCATGAGTGTGGGAAAGTGGTATAATGATGGTGAAATGTTTCTTTTCGTGTTGTTTCCAAAACTCCATAGAAGCTTCTGGTAAAGTTGCCACCACTTTACTAGGAGTATGACTTGACTAGACTAGACTAGACTATGACTTAACTTGATGACTTGGACTGTGACTTGACACATTATATGATATTAATTAACTTGAGATATTATCAATTACCTAACACTGGCTAAATACACAAAAGTGTGGAGCCAAAACAAAAAAAATAAGAGCATAATTTGCCTCTGCACTAAAGCTTGACAGCTGTGCTCTTAAGTTTGCACTTATCTCTATATAACGTACACAAATGCGTTTCGTTACGTCATAGAAGAATAAGTACGAAAATAGCTGTCGAACTTTAGTGCAGACGGGCGTAATGTTGCTTGGTGGGTGAAAGAGCAGATTTCGTTTTTAGTTCACAGTTCATATCATCCTTCTACCAATGTAAATAGAGCGAAAACTGTGATTAAACGCAAACTATTTTTATTTTTTCTAAAATAATGTAGGTAAGTTTCAGTTTCAATAAATTTATAGTACGACTTGCAAATTTTCGTTGCTCTCAAAAGACTCACGAAGAGTAGGAGCGAGAAGCTCAAATCAAGTAAACATTGCCCGAGAGTAAAAGAGACAGTAAAATAATGGTATAGATATATCATTTATTGTGGCGAGTATCAGCACATTAGCTATATCACCACAATCTGTTTCACGACGAAGAGCATTTTGTGATCATGTACCATAATCCCAAATTATTCCCAGTTCTCAAATCAAAGTCATTAATCCCATGTTATCAAATTTTAAAATACTGTTTTTACTCTTATTGAGTAATTGAATGTAGTGTTACAAAACATCGTATTTTGGTAATTTCGGTGTGATATCTGGCTATTCATTTTGTTGATTGGGAATGTGCCTTTAGGTATATCGCAATATTTCAGTGTTTCAGTATTTTATTCACTGCGAAATTTTATAAAGGATCTCAATATTCCTTTAGCTTCCGCACTACTGCTTGGCTGCAGAATAGCTGCAAAGCGACGAACTTTACAGAAAAGTCCTTCCACCTAGTTTACATATTTTTATAATAGGTCTTTACCTATGAAATTGCCGTATTGCAGTACAGACTTTTTCAAACAAAAAAAAGTTTTGATTGGCTATGAATTCTAAATTCAAATTAATTTTGTTTTAAAAATGTGACATTCTATTTACAATATAAGTCTTTTGTTTATTGATTAGCGTTGTATTTTCATTACATTTCAACATTTTTCCTCATAATGGATACTTTGAAATTTCGTGTAATTATGGAATATGAGTTCCGTCGTGGCACCAACGCGGCACAAACGACACGTAACATCAACGACGTTTACGGAGAGAACTGTACAAACGAACGTACAACCCGTTATTGGTTTGCTCGGTTCCGTTCTGGGAATTTTGACTTGAAAAATGAACCTCGTGGTCGTCCGGAAACTTTGGTCAACAATGATGAATTAAAGGCGATTGTGGAAGCTGATGAATCTCAATCTACAGCTGAGCTGGCAGCAGCTTTTGATGTTAGCATCAAAACAATATTGGTCCATTTGCGACAGATTGGCAAGATAAAAAAGCTTGATAGATGGGTGCCCCACGAACTTAACGATCGCCAGCGCAACGTACGCGTCGAGACTTGCCTTGCGCTGCTTAACAGGCACAGAAATGAAGGAATTTTGAACCGAATTGTTACGTGCGACGAAAAATGGATTCTTTTTGACAATCGAAAGCGCTCAGCAAGTTGGTTAGATCCTGGTTCGGTACCAAAGCAATGTGCAAAACGAAAAATGACCCCTAGAAAGGTGATGGTCACAGCTTGGTGGTCTAGTGCTGGTGTGATTCATCATAGCTTTTTACAAAACGGCGAGAGCATTACTGCAGATGTGTACATTGAAGAACTGACCACAATGATGGCGAAACTCGCACGTCTGCAACCAGCTTTGGTCAATCGGTCGTCTCCACTGCTACTTCACGACAACGCGCGACCCCATACTGCACAACAGACCGTCTCTAAGCTGCATGAGTTGGGTTTGGAAGCTCTGCCTCATCCACCATACTCACCAGATCTTGCGCCTACCGACTATTACTTTTTCCAAAATTTGGACAACTTTTTAGCGGGAAAAAAATTCAATTCCCGAGAGGCAGTACAAAACGCCTTTGAAGAGTTTGTTGTCTCCCGTCCTGCTGATTTTTTCAAGAAGGGCATCCATAAACTGCCACAGCGTTGGCAAAGATGCATTGATTGCAGGGGTGATTACTTTGAATAAAAGAAATAAATAAGTTCGAAAAAAAAAATACTTTAACTTTTTTCAAACAAAACGGCAATTTCATAGGTAAAGACCTAATTTGCATTTTTTTTAAACTGCGTTTCCGCAGACACCTGGGTCCGTGCTTTTTGTTAGATTATTTTTTATATTTATTAAGCCTATTATTAACATTATACAATACAGGGAGGACAATACAGCCAATAACACATAAACATAAGTACTTATTTCTAATTGTGCGTACACCACCGAGCAAACCAGCTTCCGCAAGCAGCACGCGTTCACGAGCTTATTTATAGTGATGTCTATGAGAATAACAAACTAACATCCCCATCAACTGGCATACAATAGATGTAGATTTTTGTTATAAAAATACAATAATTATACTCGTACATTGTTTTATTGTTTTGGTGTTACGTTTTTTTTTTATCAGTTGTGTGTCACGAATAAATGTTTTTCTTTCTTTATTTTTCTTTCTTTCATATATAGCAGAAGTACACAGCAAAGTGCACAGGCCCTTAAAATTTTAGTTTATTTTCGAGTTAGTATTATTGATTTAAAATAAACGGATATACATATTATGTGATGTGAAAACGTCGCAAACCAAAGGGCTAAGAAGAAGTTTGATTTTGTCTATAAAACACAGATATAATAAGATTTATAAAAGTATAAGTACGTCGTAATTATTATTTTAGTTATTGCGCCTGTAGGCCGCCTCCAATTTTTCCAGAATTTGGTTATCCAAATTCTGAAAACCGCCGAGAGGCAGTACAAAATGCCTTTGAAGAATTTGTTGCGTCCCGTCCAGTTGAGTTCTTTACAAAGTAAAAAATCACTTTGCTTAATATAAATAAAAAATACGAAAAATAATTACAGTTACTATATACTATACTATGTACTATATACTAGCTGCGACCCGCGGTTTACCCACAGATAATAAAATAGCCTATTTGTGTTAATCCATTAAATAAACTATTTATATTCCAAATTTCTTCCAAATCCATCCAGCCGTTTGAAAGATTAACAAAAATCTATACATACATATAAACTTTCGCGTTTGTAATATAAGTTGGACTGTGTAACAGTATTTTAGTGTTATACCATTGTCAGATGAAGCCAAAAATTTATTAGTAAACATAGGTATTGCAGGCATAGGCATGTATAACCTATATTTATGTACTTATCTTGGATCCGTAAAAAATCTGATCGTTAAAATAAACCATTGCAATATTTTAGCGTAGCAATGTTGCAGAAATAAATTTTTGGGAAAAATAATTAACCTAGAGCTGTCTAAATATTTGCTCTAACCAAAGAAAAATATTTCACCATCTGTGCTTTGTAAAAATAAACCAACGATTCTTTCTAAATTAAAAACATTCGACCGACAGCTCTTGCCAGAGTGTTACGCATAACGCTTATCAGTATACTTTATCAACACATTTTATTTGTGCTAATTTTGATTCCGGTCTGGATCAATAGTTTCATCTTATACATATGTAGGTATTTTATCAAAGTTGAAATTTAGTACTTACACATTTGAACCCAATATAGTATGGTCTTCTTTATTTATTTGTGACTCTAACGGATCTGTGTGAATCTTACGTGTACAGTATACATGATACACAATCATGATAATAATTTGTATATTATTCAAGGAATGGGCAGCAGCATTCTCTTCGCTCTGCTTTATAATTTACTGCAATCATCAAGACGCCTGCCAAATGTGATAATTATGGTATTAAAATAATAATATAATAACGCCCAACGATCACATACATAGATTCTGGACCCTAACTAGGATTCCGTGTCTAGGGACCCAGGAACTACGAGGACCATGGTCCCACAACACTCAGACTCAGAACAAGTATTTTCGCTTTTTTTTCTGTGCACAAATACTTGTCCTGCCGCGGGAATCAAATCCGCCGCCTCCGGGTAATGAGCCCATCGCTCAACCACCACACCACAGAGGCTGTCAAAATGGGGATATTATACCTATATTCAAAAGTGGAAGCAAAAGGGCTGATGATGTGATGAATAAATAATGAATGCATGCACGTTGCCGTGAAATTAAATAAAAGTTTGTAAAAATAGTGCCACTTTTTGACTTTTATCTATGGTAATTTTTTATTTCGTTATCTTTATAATTCTCAATAAAGCATCACGAAAGATTGTGTGCTGCCTGTTACGCTTACAAAGTAAGCGAACTAAGCGATAATAAGTTTCACGCAAAGATACAAAAAAAATCCCGTTATAAAACTGACTAGCTGCTCCCCAAGGCTTCTCATGTGTAGGTATACATATTGTACAGTTAATCGCGATAAAAAGTACCACATTTATTTTCCCATGGTTCAAACCACAAGTACCTACCAAACATCAAGATCGGTTCAGACGTTACACGTGAAAAGGTAACAAACAGATAGAGCTATTTTCAAATGTAATAATAATAAAAATATCGCCCACCGATCACGGAGATGCCGGACCCACCTAGGATTCCCTGTATCTAGGAACCCAGAAACTACGAAAACCATGGTCCCACAACACCCAGACACAATAAGTATTTTTACCTGTGCACAAACAACTTGTCCTGTCCAGGGAATCGAACCCGCCACCTCAGAGTTAAGAGCCAACCTGCTCAATCGCCACACCACAAAAGCTGCCAGTTGTAATGTATTTTTTTATAGTACCTATATCAGTATAGATTTGTCTAAAATCCGACAGGATGAAATACTTTCGCGCTCGCTCCCTTCATGCTCACGCGCATGGTCTTACTCTACATAATTAAATAAACAATCTACTCACAATTACTTTTTGTCCACAGGAACCCACCTGCAAAATTTTGCTGATTAATCCACCATTCTTTAATAGGTGATAACAGTAATACTACCTACATACTTAATTCGGTTATATTAACATTTTTGAAGATGGTTTCTTTTCTTTTTTACTGAAATAAATAAAATAAAAACCACTCTAATAATGGAAATCAAATGAGCACAGGGGCGTATGGTGTCACTCGGCTTGAGTTTGATTCGGACGTTAGTAGGTCTTGTATTGCACTGCACCCTGGTTCCGCGCCGCCCCCGTATAAAGTTTGCAGTGATGGGGTGGTGAGTCAGCTGGTACGCACGCGGGGCGCGGCGCGGGGCGCCGGACGGTTGCAGCGGGCATGCCGCGTGGCGGTGGCGTGCGGCGCGCTCGCACCGACTCGTGTGGTGTGCAGTGTAGCACGCGCCGCCCGCGGCCACACATCGCTCCTCGCGCTACGCCGCCGCCTCCCCGCTCTGCCGCACCACGCGTCCGCTGGGCGCGTCGCGCGGGCCGCGGGCCAGGCCCGCGAGCCTGCTGCTGCTGGCCTTGTGGCTGGCGGCGACCGCTGCTGAGCTCGCTTGCCCACAGGAGCCGCCGGCGGCTCAGATCGCGTGCGCCTCCTGTCGCTCTTTCGAACACGCGCGCGAATATAGCCTGAGAGTGATCCGTGAAAGCCTGCTAGCCAAACTTGGTTTCACGCTAGCGCCAAACACCACCGGTCGAGAGTTACCGCACGTACCAGCAGACCTCATGGAGAAGTTCGAGCGACGGAAACCGTCACCAGGCGTGCAGGCGGACGCCCCAGCTGCCTCCAGGACTTTGGTCACACACACAGAACCAGACGACTTCCTTGCTCGCACCGATAACGTCTTCATATTTGCTCGTTAGTATACTCATACATAACTCATAATTATTTGGACTTTCTCTGTCAGCTGTAAGTATTTGACTGTAGTAGAGTCAGTACAGGTCTCCAAATAAATCTAGAGATAGTACCAAAGTTCGATGCCCCTAGGCTAGAACTTCTTTATAGTAGTTTCAGTTTGTTGTGGTGAAGATAAATTTAATTTTATTAGCTTTCGCGTTAACACACACACTCACAGTCTTATTTTATGCCATTTTTTGTTAGGAATTAGATAGTTTCATTCAGTATTTATTATTTTTATTTGTGAGGTTGAAATAGGTATCCTAAGGTTAGATCAGCGCGTGTAGAATTTTTCGGCTCAACGCGTGGTTAGCTATTGGCATAGTCTGCGAAGTTCATTGACAGGCGCGTGTGCAGCCTATAAGTGGGTAAGGCACTTCGTGGTCGCGTCACGCACAGCAAATTTTAATTAGCCAATGATTGCTTCAACTCCAACTTGTACATTATATACCATTGTGTATATAGGACTGCGGCATGTTGAGATTGCCATCGCGATCGACTTCGACAACCTCTGAATAATAATCTGCAACGGTTAATGTATTCGGTTATTGTGTCTACCTTTTGAATAGCAGATATCTAGTACTTAGCCAACCAGACGAGGGTACACAAAGTCTAAGTAATATAGTTATTATAACGCTATTATAAATGTTCCTAACCGGAAAAGGGATTAGGGTCCTGATAGAATAATCAAATACCACCTAAAAACTAATAGTAATACCAAATCACAGTAGGTACCTTACTGGAACAGTGTAGAATAGCTTTACAAAGTCAAGAATAAAAAAACTTGTGGTAATAATTTTTGCATCGGATATCTTACCTAGGTATCGAACTACTTAGTGCAAAAATAAGGCTATCAAAGTTCAGACTGTTATAATCTGCTAAATGTGCACAAGGGGCTTCGACCGCTCATGATAAGTTTACTCGGCATGCGCTCTAGTACGTTGTAGCATCATTCGACATATTTATAACTTAACAATTTCAGCTCAGTCTAATAAAACAACTAGAAACTGACGTTTTTTTAAATGTAGAGCTTGCAATATGGTATAAATATACTGGTAAAAAGGCTAGAAATCTGTAGCATATAATTACTACCTATGCATTCTAGGTTACATATTGAAATACATACTGCGTTGGTTTAGAGAAACAAAATTATGTCCTATTTGATTGGTTATATTTGGCTACGAATTTATTTAACTACGTAGTAAGTATTATATTTAAAGAATGATATTCCCACGATTGCTGTGTCATGACATGACCCACGTCTGTTTGTTATTTTTAGCATATCGAAGCTGATAAAAGTATCACCAGTTAGTATATTAAACAGTGTAATGGAGAAGGTGCTCTTGTATTCATCCAATAAAAGATTTTATTTGTTTACAATATGTCTAGAAAAAGTTATACAATTCTATTTTTATATTGTTTTAATATTATGATAAATATATTGAATATTACATTATTACACTAAACAAATGCCAAATACCAACGTAGGTAGGTTGGTAGTATGTAGGTAGTAATTATAGCTAGTTGCATTTAGCAGTAAGTACCTAGGTATATATTTTGGAATGAATAGATAGATCAGCTCTGAATGAAACACCACATCTTAAATAATTTAAAAAAAGTGAACAAACTTAACCAAAGTGTAACAATGAGCGGTGTTATCCCTCACAGCGATCTCTTCCAGATAACCTTGCACGGAAAGGAATAACGCAGTAATATATAGACGGTGATTTAAATTTAAAAAAAATTAGTTTAGAGTAAAAGAACAAACCAAATGCGAAACTAAAAATAATTAATTAATTATTTAGAGAATAAGACAAAACCAACTGCCATTTAAAAAAAAGTAGGCACTCAATTAGGAAGATTGGGATACGTAACCTACGGGTTAAGAACCATATACATTTTCACCTAGATATTAGGCTTTTAAAACTGCTTTTTTTTTCAATAATATGTAACAATCGTAATTGTTTTCTATGTATTGCCAGAAATTACAGGTATATTATTGTATTTTAAGTATGAATCGTAGATCTACAATCTGATTTAGATAGTAGGTAGACCTACGTAAATAGTCACATCATTTTAGACAGAGGAGCACTTAAACGTGCAAGTGTTGAGGATAAAACGGTTTAAGTTCGCTCAAAATTATCAGTAATTAAAAACTTTTCGATTTTATGGATAAGTCATACATATGATGGTAACTAGCTAAGATGTGTAAATGGTTTTTGTCAATCTTATCAATTGAGCTGAAAAGCGCGTGGCCGCCACCACAAAACTTTTCGCTTGAGTGTATAAAATTGACAAGTGAATGTGACAAAGTGAAGTGTGAATGCTTATGTACGTTGCGTACGAATTTGAGAGACTTTTCCGAGAAACAATAAAAAGCAAAAATTATTAATAGTAGCCCAATGATTTACAAACTTTTAGTTAAAAAATACTGTGACAAAGGTGGATACAGGGGTAAGTAGATGAGTTGGAAAGAATGTTAGTTACTTATATTGAGCAAAACACAACATTTCATTGCACGTTATCATTATTTACTATGTAATAATAAATTACTTAAATTAAATATGTAAAAGTAAGTTTTATCTAAAACAATAATGTAAATCAAGTTATTAATTAATTAGGTTCGTACCTACCCAAACTATAATTATTTTAAATTTTGTTTATTAGTGAATCTAAAAATGTATTTCCAATCTTGGACAAAAACGTTTGAGTTTTTTTTTGATCATTTACAATTTAACTTTAGTGTGACAAATGTAATGGTTAACGCGTACACGCAAAATTTTAGCAGTAGTATTAAACTTGAGTAGGTGTCTGTCGACTCTCTGTCTACCATTTGCGGCGAGGAACACTGCCCTCGGCTCATAATGATCGACGTGCAAACTCACCGCCTCCGTTAAACTGAATGACACAATTCCTGACACATTACCTAATCTCAACGTACGCTAGCTACCATGATTTTGAATAGTAAATTTACATTATCACTCAGTTTATTTTCTCGGATATATGTTATGTTATTTAGATATCAATTATCTTATTCCTTTGTTTTTAATTAAATTTTGTTACTTTGAGGAAATCGGATGATAACTGCGTGGATTACCTTTTTAATAACTGCGCAATGGACATCATTTCATTTCTTGGAAGGTATCGAAATTTGAAAACCGTTTCGATAGTATGTCCAAAGAGCTCCTCATATAAAAAAATGATATATAATTTATATTAATTTTCAAGTGATTGTTATAAAACAAAATAATGGATTGTGAGAATTCATGATAATTTTCCTGTGAAACCTAATTTGTAACATAAAAACAACTTCGAAACAAAGGTGAGATGTTGATTTTTTCCCTCGTGGCTTCTAGGTTAAATCTACATTTATCCTAACAAGCCATTTAAAGAATTAATTATTTTAAATAAGTATTGTATTAAAATCATAATAAACTTATCTATTTGTTATTTTTCTACAATTTAAACATAATCAATGAATTAACAAAACCAATAAAAGGGGGCCCGTGGTTCTTTTCTTCGACACTTTCGTGATGAATTGCAAATATTTTTACAATGCTAGTCGTACTCAAGCTTTAATCAGAGATATTATGCAAAACAAATATTTTGAGGAGTCTATATTCGATAAAGAGTCCATCTTGCATTTGGTTTAATAGGTAACTAGTGAAAGCTCCATAGATACACCAATTTTTATTGACATCTTACAATCTTAATGGGGCCTCACTACCAACGTGTTGGTAACAGCAAAGCCATACATAGAACACCCATCTAAATAACAAATAGGACAGCAGCTATATCCTGCCATAAATCAACAATAATCCAATTATTGCAATGCTTATCTTAAATAGCATCACCCCACATCAAAATGACATGATGAATATAAATGTAACGGAATATTTGGAAATCAACCACTGGTAGTTTAAGAACCATTTTTACTACGTTACAACTTATCATGGTCACTGATCTTCATTTTTATAAATAACTATTTCTTCTTATCATTCGAGAGTCGAGACGCAAGGACGCGATTCTGTAACGGGCATCAATAATTTTTCATAAAGTAAACAGGGATAACTTTGCTTTTTTACGCCAAGTTAATCATTGCAAGGTTAATAACTACCTACCCTGTTTTCAATACAGATTAAAAATCTATCACTATTGTGAAAAGAAGAGAAGGAAAACAAATTGCTAAAGTTTTTAATGAAGTAGCTATATGATATCAAGTATACATGTAATTTTTTTTTCGATGCCGTTTGTTATATCAATATGATATTGGTGTATTTTAAAAGGCCAATCATCGGAATACTTACACAAAAATGTATAGCTATTTACTATTAGTTTAGCTACAGACCGCAGTGGCTAAATCTGAGGATTCGCCGAAAATGATAAAAATGCCTACAGCTACAGCTGCCAAACCGTAAAAAATCACGCAACATAATATTATGTGGGCTAAATCAATAGGTACTGAGGTCCCCTACCACCACAGACTTCCGTCGATTCACTTATTAACTTACTCAACTTACATTAAAAGTAGTACCAATTCACTTAAATAATGTAGAAGTAAAAATATTTTTTTAAATGAAGTCTGTCGGTCCGTCCCTCAATGAACAACTAGCTAGCTAAAACTAAACGGATTTCGATGAAATTTGGCATGGTTATAGCTATTGAAGCATGAAGCAATAAGGTAGTAATTTAAATACTAGATTTTTTTATTTGTATGTAATTAAAAAACAGTTAAAAAATTGTTTATAAAGGAATTAGCATGTAAGCTATGGAAATATTAATAATAGTGTTATTATTGTATAATCATTATTTCTTTTTGGATAATAAATTATTATTATTATTATTAATTATTACAATATCTAAATTCAATTTAATCCTCGCGGCAATTTCATGGTGTAAGATTATACGACCGGTTTACACAGTGCAATATGTAGTTTGTAGATGTAGGTTCTTAATTGCGTGACGTGCTATATAAAATATGGCCAGCAACGAAGATGAAACCACAATACTCATCCTGTCGGAGGGATGACAGGAGAGGGGAAAAGGATGAATGGATGGGTCAGCGAAGCTGCTATCTTTTAACTTCTCGCTTTCCTCTTTCCTTGGGCAGGGCGTAAAACTAATTAACCCGTGCGAAGTCGGGGCTGGTCAGCTAGTTTGTCAATAAAAATGTGTTATTTGTAGTACATACTGCCTACATTTATTTAATATAAGTACTACGCTCAAGAAAAAAATCTTACAGTAACCAATTCACAAGACCGAAAATTTATTAATTTTATAGGTAAGTAAGGTACCAACTAACTAAAATGTTTTTAAAATCACAATGCGAACCACAGAAATAATTAATGTTTTGTGATCATTAATCAAAACAATAATCATCCGTATCACTATGCAAAACAGTCATGGAAAAAAACGAGCGTACGCGACATTACACGTTGCCGAGTGCGTGTCAACGAGACGATCATTTGCAGCGATCGATTGTTTTGGCTGCTGGCAGTCACCTTAATTGCTCGCGAATCAAGATGACTCGAGAGTCGAGCGCGTTTGTATGAAATGATGTGGACAAGGTTTGCTCAATAAACACGTAATTATTTCATTAGCGCGATTAATGGTAGATTAATAGTAGATATTAATATTATTGTTATTTATTAGTTGTAGAGGCTGATGCGCGTGCTGGTGGCGAGCATATCCAGTCTCTAAAGGAAGACATGATTAGGCGCATTCGGCTTTACAGGCAGTTTTCGACTGTGGCGATGCCAATCTAGTAAAATTCAATGCGTTCAAAACCCAAAACGGAGTCCATTTCAATATATTCCGAGGCGTAGCAGTACCGATAACCCACTAACTTGAGCTTTTGGGTGTTACTCTAACATCCAACCTTATCTTTGGCTCGT
Source organism: Ennomos fuscantarius (assembly GCA_905220475.3). Lineage (NCBI taxonomy): Eukaryota > Metazoa > Arthropoda > Insecta > Lepidoptera > Geometridae > Ennomos > Ennomos fuscantarius. Next base: position 9,326,085 of record HG992028.1, on the reverse strand, counting down.
ACACCGATGGAAAGGTAAAATTAGGTGCACAGGAGCTGGGCATCCATCCAAAAAATGTCCGAAAAATCCATGGCATAAGGTCAGGTAGTATTTCAAACCAGGGCAGCTTTTTAGGTCTCTATCAAGCACAAGTCTGATCGTGTATGGAATACTGCAGCCATCTCTGGTGCGGCTCAGCTACGTATCAGCTCGCCTTGGACTCGATTCGAAGACAAGGAATAAAGCTTTTTTTGATTGGTGACGAAAAGCTGGTGAAGGCTATGTAAGAAGCGTTGTATAACTTGTCTTTTACAAGCTGCACTTCGGAGAGCGTGCGATGGAATTGCACAACTTAATTCCCCCATAGGGCATTCCTCCAATCCGCACAAAGCGTTTCACCTACATTTATCGAGCGGATGGCAAAGGAATGTCATAACTTACCAGCGTCTCTGTTTTCTGAAAAATATAATCTGGGAGTTTTCAAGGCAAGAGTGAACCAGTGAACTGCGTCGTCGCCATAGTCGACCGCGTCGTCACTTACCATCAGGTGAGACAGTGGAAGATATTATAGAGAAGATATTATATCAAGAGGCTAAAAATGCTAAAACCAGGTAGCAGCTATAGACCAGGTAGCAGTACTACTTTTACTTAATACCTACTTTACTACATTAAAAATTTAATGTAAAACATTATGATGTATAAACTTAACCGCTACGCCGTAACTTGTGCTCCAAAGAGTTGAACTTTGATATTTTTTGGAAAGCTCATCAAAATACGTAAGAAAAACAGATTTGAGAGAGATTTTGATTTTGAAAATGAGATGATTTGAATTCTATTTTCATAAATAAAATTATGTTCATTTTTTATACAGTAGGTACATAATAAGTCGAGTCTTTAATTATGAATAAAGGCTTTATCGTTTTTGTAGACCCGTCTGTAACAGAAAAAAAAATAAGTACTCTCTGTTCTGGCTGGTACACTATAATGACGGACTTTTGGAGTCAGAGGAGTGATAAATATGATGACTCATTACTTACTATTTATATTTCCAGGACAGCGAATGGTAAAGTGTAATAAAAAGTACAAGTCACATGTATGACTGTATCGTCAAATGGTAAGATCTAATTTTAAGTTATTAATTTTCAGAAACCTTAATACTTTTACTTGCCTTACCTGTCCTACTATGCAAATATTTGCTGTAAATTTAATTTTATTTAAACAATTAGGTCTATTAGAATCACACTATCTCACTAATATTATAAAGGCGAAAGTTTGTATGTGTGTTTGTGTGTATGTTTGTTACTCCTTCACGCTCAAACGGCTGAATAGATTTGGATGAAATTCGGTACCAAGATAGCTTATACACTGGATTAACATATAGGCTACATTTTATCCCGGAAAAGTGAAATTTTCCCGTGGGATGAGCAAATAATTAAAATGCTTTTTATCCGCGAGTGAAACCGCGGGGCGCAACTAGTATTTTATAATAAGAACACAAAATAGAAGGTAACGGATATCTCAGCCAGCATATCCGTGATATTAAGGTAAATTGCGAAACGCAGCTGAACCCGCATGCATCGACCACCCTCGAGCTTTTGCAACGAATCACTTGCTTTCATCACTGTACACTACTACATATCTACATATGTAACGCATTCCCTTTCTTATGTAAAAGATAGTTTTGCACTTCCATAACCGTTGCTTTGTATAATTAGTGTAATACAAGTATGTAATTAATATTATTATCAGTATCTAAGTACTGCTACATATAAATATATGTTTACTTGCTTGATCATGTTAAAAAAGCTAAGAACCGAGTATATGTTGATCTATACCTACCTACTCTAATTTCATGTACCTATCCAACATTGTTTAGAATGAAATAATGGATCCCCGGGAACACCCAGATTTTATATTTCTAAATATTACCACAGGATAAATAAATTAAGTACTTATGTAAGTATAGGTCGTTAATTATTTTTTAGTTCCAGTTTTAGTCATTACCGAAATAGGTGCATTGTGTACCTACGCCTACGTGGGTGAGCAGAGATGATTTTACTTCTTGATCTTTGCAATAGCTGCATGTAATTACTCAATAATAGTCATCTTTATTCTATCGACCAATTACATTAGTACTTACAGTACCTACACATTTCGTGCACGTGGATCAGCACAAAATGGCTCGTTAACTTTCATCACATTCAAACAAAGAAGACAGTGCTACTTAGAACAGATTTAATAGGTTTGAGACTTCCTTTCTCAATGCAAACAACACAGGCACCTTGACACTAGAGGTTGTTAACCGGTGCATTAGATGGGGCACAATTGAGGCCAGTGTGTGAGCGAGTTCAAGAGCAATTTAGGTTCCGTAGGTCAGTTCGCCGAAGGTAACCTTGACATTGACTACAATAGTTCACATGGGATAGTATTTTAAAAAAAACTATTTGGTTAGGGTTGTAGTAGAAATTGGTTATGTTCTTCACCTAGTATAGCAAAACTCAGGATGGGCATTACAAAGAGACTTACATGCGTGTAAACAAAAGTGGTAGGCAACTAACTAAAAATGTAACTATTTAAGTAGGTACTAGTCGAACTAAATTAAGACGTAATTGTATAAGAAATATTTAAATACGACTAATAATTTATGTACTACGTGTGAACTTGATTTTTTTATAATAGAAAATCTACATGACATGTATAATTTGCAGTTTAATATTTTGGGCAAATAGAGTAATACATTAGAACGTGCACAGCTTTAGAACTCGAACACTGGGCTGGAAGTAGATTACGCATTTCACTCATTTCGAGACCTTTTAACTATTTATTCAATTACAACATGTTACAATTTTGTTGGAAAATAAAATAACTTGACTAAATTAAGGCGCTTTTTTAATACTAAAAAAAATAATTCTTTTACTTTCCTTTCTTTCATGTTTAGCTTTCAGTTCAGACGTTTGAAAATAGCGACGTCTGAAACATCTCGCCACCGCCAGTCGCGACAAATTTCCAGGAGACAGGATTGGCAGACATAAAAAGTAAACAGCGCTAAGAGTGGTACATTTATGAGGAGTGGAGGAGGAGACCACCTATATTCAATATTATCTTTGTGTCATTGTCCGGACATAAAAACGAACGTAAGTATAAGTAACTTCTTTACATTATTATTTTTGTGAAGTTGTTAAATATGATTAGGTATTTAATTGGTATACAATGTATCGTTACCTAAAGGTATCTCGTATTTATTATAATAATTATACGCAAACATGTACTCATCATTGCTTCTTTGGGTTCATGTAAATTTTTTATGTAGGTAGTAGTATAGGTACCTATAAATGTAGATATTAAGACATAGAATTGAACCTCTAGTAACAGTTTATTCCCATGTAATAGGTACTTTACTCGACTTGCTATCGAGTAATCGTAAAATATCTGTATGAAATTCTTAGTTAGGTACTTACCTAAGTAAAATATAAATGACAATTAGTGTTAGGTATTTATATTATACTTTGGTATACGTGTAATACTATACCTAATCTATATACGTTGTTATATTTATATTTATAAAAATACTTGTTTTTAGATACATATGTTCTTGATATACTTATATATATAACAATAAAACAAATAAAAGAATTAGAAAGGCAGCAAGTAGCAAGAGTACCCTTGTTGCTTTGATATGAAATACTGTTATATTTATTTAAGACTCTGCTTGAAATGGTCGAGAAAAAGGAGGATACGATAATGTGTGAGCGTTGATTGCAATAAGCAGTTACTTTGCATCAATTCAGCCAGGACGTCGATTTCAATTTGACCACATCCTGCTTTCACAAGATATTCTTGTTATTTTATTTAGGGAGCAATTTTTTTAAATCCACCGGGGTCTGAGACTCACCACTTTAACTTGCTGTGTTCACAGACTGCTCTTTATTCAATAAATGGGTTATGAATTTACGTTGAGATAATAATACTTGCGTGAGTCTGAGATACCTACTGTCCCATTTAGTAACTGTTATCAAAATTTTACCGATTTATGAACGATTTTTATAAGTACAGCCGATAATTTATTAATGTATTAATGTGGATTGTTATATATATTATTCGGAGTGTTATCGGCGAGACGGTAAACCTATAGTATTATAATTATAATCTCTGTACTTACAAAGAAAAAATTTAATGCATTTTTTAAAATTTTTACCTATCTACCTTCCTATTTACGAAATATTTATAATAATAATAACACTCCACTATGCTGCACACTGCAATAATAATAATAATCTACCGACCCCATTTCAATGGGATAAGGGTAGGCGGATGAGTGAATAATAATAACGTAACTAACCTAATTAATAATCCGTAAGTACAAGCCGTTATTATAGTAACACGCAAATATGAGGTTAGAAGGCATATTTAATAATATTATATTCATTTATATTCCTATTTTAATTTACCTACTTATCACTCCTACAACTATAGGGCGTTCCGCGGTTCGCCCTTTTTTTTCCATGAACTCTCAATTTTCCGGGATAAAAAGTAAGTTAGTAGGTATTAATACTAATTGATACAGGTTGATACATATCAACCAGGACCTACCCTATGATCTCGGCAGTACGCCTTATAAGCAATCTGTGTTCAGTCGTGGCATGACGTGCAAGCCAGAAAAAGACACGGATAACGTTTCATCATCATAAAAAGTATTCTGAATCCAATTACGTTTGATTTTTATCCTATGTAAATAGGGCGAATTCTGTGGCAGCAGCGCACTGTGTTTTTTACTATTTGGTGACTACAAAATATAGCAAATGTAATAATTATATATTTATTCTTATTACACGTATAATCCGAGTTAATTTTATTGTTTTGAGAATTTCTTCATAAAGGTTCTATATGGTTCATTATCATACTATAAGGTTCGATAAAAGGGTTTAACGTTTTTTGGCGGGAATGCGAAAAAGATTGCGTCGCCGATTTGTATTATTTTCCTAAACTTGTGTAATTTTCAGTGTTAGTGCATAAAATTCTATTCGTTAAGTGCTGGATTACAGGCGTGAGTGTGGGAAAATGGTATAATGATGGTGAAACGTCTCTTTTCGTGTTGTTTCCAAAACTCCATAGAAGCTTCTGGTAAAGTTGCCACCACTTTACTAGGAGTATGACTTTGACTAGACTATGACTTGACTTGATGACTTCGACTGTGACTTGACACATATTTGCGTGAAATATCATTAACTTGATAAATTATCAATTACTTGACACTGGCTAAATACACAATAGTGTGGAGCCAAAACATAAAAAAAGGGTTTAACTATTTAGCAATGAAATTTAATATACGCCCTGAATTTGTTATTGGTTCTGCAGGAAAAAAGAATAAACGTAATGAAACAAGGATTTGCCCCAAAACGACCAGCCGCAAAGAATTTCGTACCTCAACCCAACCCATACAGGAGACAAAAAGCGTTAATAAATACTGTTCGACTGGTTAAAATTACAATTACTAACTCGGCTCTGGCTAAATGTCATAAACGCGTGGACTTAAAAAAAATCAACTGTCATTTGTGTCGCTCGTTTGCTGACTTAATGTCACTGTCAGTATCAAAAATCAGTGTCATATTGGCACCGACTGCCAATGCCAAATCTATCAGCTGTTTGATTTGAGATTTGATGCTATGTATGTACATTCATTTAAATTCCATAAATTTATTTCAATTTATATGTAGTTTTAGAATAGAAACACAAATTACTGTTTGCATTCCTTCTGAGTGTTGGTTGTATCACCGCCGCCAAATAAACCCCATATATAATCGCTACAACTTCACGCTTTTATTTCACTGAACAATGTATAATTCATCTCGTTAATATTTCTTAGAACACGAAAGTCAAGGTTAAGAAATACTTTTGTTGTGTTATATAATGAAAATATTTTCCGTGAACATTTCAGTAAGGTGAAAATGAATAAAATGTTCTCACAGAACTCGCACTTCCACGTCTCATCTTTGGTGAAATATCACTGGAAACGTTGTAACCAATGTATGAAGTTACTTTCGTCTCAGGCTCAAGAAAAGTTGCAGAATACTGAGGGACCGTGGAACGTGTACTCTCAAAAAGTGTCAGATGGTGTTCTAAGTAAAGATCCATATCAGGAAACTGTAGTGAAACATCTTCAAGAGCTGTACAAACAAGTGACTTTGTATGAAAGACCTGATATTTCCAGTCAATCAGTTGGGGCACTTTTTAGCTTTTTTAGGAAACCTCAGCCTCAGAAGATTATTGCCCCACAAGGGCTATATATCTATGGAAGTGTGGGGGGAGGAAAAACAATGCTAATGGACTTGTTTTATGAAAGCGTGCCGGTAAGTGCTTAAAATTAATTTTAAAAAGCTGTAAAATGTCTATTACTTTACAAAGCTATATTAACCTTCTAAGCCATGAGAAAATGAGTTCGCACTGATAAAAAAAAATTATTGAATAAACAAAAAAAATGTTTCAGATAAAAGAAAAACTTAGGGTGCATTTTAATTCATTCATGTTGAATATTCACTCTAGGATACATGAATTAAAAATCAAGTCTGGCAAAGGTGCTAGTTCTTTCCGAGATGAGGGTTCTAAACCGTTTGACCCAATACCACCTGTGGCAGCAGATATCACTGAGGAATCATGGCTCATCTGCTTTGATGAATTTCAGGTAGGTACTCAATACTCCATTTTAAGACTTGTTTAAATGAATATGTACTTTGTATAACACCCCAGGCATCACTCATACACATGTTGGGTTGGTTATCATGTGTTCTACTGTTTGTTCTATATGTTCTACTATTAGAACAAGAAGAAAAGTTTACATAACTTTAGGTTTTGTGTCCACAAATTACTGGAGTCCCGTCTGTGGTAGGCATCATAGAAACAAAAGAGCCATGTTATTATGAAAATTACTGTGTAACAAATAACCAACATGGTGTGCAAATTCTTTGCTGGTCATATCAAAAATTATCTTGTTTGTAATACATATCAACCTCTTACAAATAAGATAATTTTTGATCATCGCTTTATAAGACCTTAACATATTTTCTTATGACGTTATCACATAAAATTAGTAGTTTATTACAGACTACAATTATCTTGTTTTTTTTATTGTTTATGTTTTAGGTTAAAGATATTAGAGTCTGGAGATACTTATTTAAATTGTGTTTGAAAGTTTAAAATATACTTCAGTACATAGTACTTCATACTTTATTTTTTTACTGGTACAATTTTAGGTTACAGATATTGGAGATGCTATGATATTAAAACGACTTTTTACCCAACTTTTTGATAATGGTTGTGTAGTTGTAGCAACAAGCAACAGAAAACCTGATGACCTATACAAGAATGGCTTGCAGAGATCAAATTTTTTGCCATTCATACCTGTTCTAAAATCCCATTGTGGTGTTGTCCAGTTGGATTCTGGGATTGATTATAGATTACGAGGAAGTGGAAATAAAAAGTATAGCAAATATTTTCTGTAAGTTTTTTAACATCTATCATCAACATAATTTTAATTGTTAATGTGTAATTACAATATGCTAATATTATTTTCAGCAACAGTGACTTGACACCAGACAGTAATGCAGTAGATAATTTATTTAAATTTTTAATATCTAAAGAGACTGACACTGTGAGGCCTCGCATAATTAATATTTTAGGTAGAAATGTGAAGTTTGCTAAATCTTGTGGTCGAGTTTTGGATTCTACTTTTGAAGAATTGTGTGATAGAGTAAGTTTGTTTGGTAACTTGGCTAGAATAAGAATCTATTGCGTGCCGCATCTCAATTGTACTATAAGAAAATGTATGCTTGTGTCAGGATTTCATTGAAAAAATTACACCAATTTATTCTGAAAATAGTTGATCTAGGCCATTATCTTGTAAGGATACTAATAATCTTATCATTGCTATTTTTAGCCTTTGGGAGCCAGCGACTACCTTGTTATATCAAAAACTTTCCACACTGTGTTCATAAGGGAGTTACCTCAACTATCTATTTCGAAGCATAGGTCGCAGCTGAGGCGGTTCATCACGCTTATTGACACTTTATATGACAATCGAGTAAGAGTAAGTACCTAAACCAAACAACATAATACCTAAGTAGTTCTATTTCAACATATGATATTGATGTTTGAATATAATATTGAATGTTTTCAAAAACAACTATTTTATAGCTCTTGTTGTATTATTGCATATAATTTTATTATCATAATTTGTCATACCTACTGAAAGGTGAAATAGAAGTGACTGTCAGTATGTGCTATTTATAATACATATTAAATAAATAACAGACTAAGGTCCATATTACAGAACAGTGCTCAAGTAGAGATTTCATTCACTAATTGATCACCTTATGAATGAAATCTCTGCTTGAGCACCGATTGACGACTGAGCATCGTTCTGTAATACGGACCTAAGACAGAATGGGAAGTTTTCAGACGAGCGAAAGAAGAGCTAGCTTGCATAGCTGGATTTGATATATATACATTTGTTAACTTTATTCAGGTTGTCATTGCAGCGGATTGCGAACCGAAAGATCTCTTGAAACAAGACGAAACAGTATTCGCTGATGCTGACAGAGCGCTGATGGATGACTTGAAGATCACCAAGGATTCGGTAAGTCTAAGAATCGCTAAGATTACGGCATCCAGCAAAAAATATCTAAAAATATGGACCTGGGGCCTTACCGCGTAAGTCTGGTGGAGAACGTAATCGTGTTCTTCCTCGCTCGCACTCGTGGACTTGTTAATTGGCGCGTGCGGGATGGCAGGCGAAGCCGATTCCCAGAACAGTTACGCGGTAGGGGTGCTGATTTTGTTTCTTTGATCACTACGGATAAATCTGCCGGTTTTATCTCTAGCGATCTCAAAACAGGGTGTTTCAAATAATACTGGTTTCAGTGCATGGTAAATGCATATCTTATACCTATTCTAAAATGGATAGACATCATAGACACAGCATACAGAATGTTTGGCCCATGCATGCAGGATAAATCTGTACTTGGATATAACTAGTGTAACCTGATTCAAGTTTTCTTTCTATTCCAGGAAGACGCCAATGCTGCTATTTTCACGGGTGAAGAGGAAATGTTTGCATGTGATAGATGCCTCTCGCGGATAATGGAGATGCAGACTGAGGAGTACTGGGAGAAATGGGGGAAACATATCTACTAAGCATACAACTAACTTGCTGTCAGAAAATGTATTAATTCCCTAGCCAAAGTTAAGAGTAATGTTTTATTTATAGTTTTAGCCCTTTGGTTTTACATGTTATTATTATTTTTTTTTTTATGGTCTGCGGTAAGTTCATAAGACTTGTCGCAATGCCGTGCCGTTGCCGGTAATCTGAACCACACAATTGTGGCGAAACCGCTAATAATTAATGAAACGATGTGAAGTGTTAGCATAATATGTAGCTAGGTAATAATTGAAGATGCTAGAAAATGCTTAGAAGTAGGTAGTGCATGTGAAATGCACGTCGATATGATCGAACCAACTTTAACGACCAAACATTCACTTTTGCAATAGTCGTGATCAGTTGATCATGTTTAGGAAGTACATAATTATTGTACTTATATTTTTTTAGTAATATACTTTTTCATTCATGTTTGGTAATATTCAGTATTAGACAACATTCTTTCATTATTTATGCTCATTTTAATTTTAACGTAATATTTTGTTACAGTCTGTGTATATGTTTTGTATTTGCTATAAAATTTATATTTTGTTATCATTTCAGATTTTTTTTAAATTAGCAATAAATAAATTATTAGTTTCGTTAGATTCGTAGTTATTTATTTCTTTATTTTTCCACAGTTTTCCTGTTATATCGTTATTGAAGATTCTAGATTGTTTTACTCGTGCAAGTTTGGTGACTGCAAAATTTCAAGAAATATGAAGTCATGAATTGCTTTTAAATGAGTCATCCAATTCAAGTGATGGTATTGAATGCTTTCACTAACGCAAACTGCAGCTATTGGTACATTGCATTGATTGGGTCTTTACAAAATCAGCATATAAATTCACATGAATCATTTATTCCGGGAGTAAACTTACAAGCTACATAAAGTTATTACATCTTAACTTACATTAGTCATAAATATGGCTGTAGTATTCCTGATATACTTGTATGTATGTCTCCTTTTCTGTGGGCGACATTTTTGCAATGACGTCATCGTCTACACTCGTAATGGGGACAGCTTTGCCGTTGACCATTACAGTGGGAGCATTGTCGTCTGAGTCTGAATCTTCGCTTTCCATTTCAGCTGGAATTAAAGACGAGTAAAGGTCCAGTTACATATATTAGGTATTGACCCGCTCATTTACTCAAGGACGTCTTTTTTTATGGTAACGAATGACGTGACGAGCTAACCGTTCACCTGATGTTAAGCGATACGGCTGCCCATATCAGTTGCAGTGTCACTCGGTACTCTAAAGTATAGAGTGACACTGCACTGCGCACGTCATCCTGTGACATCCGCACAATCTAGTAATAAGATTACTAGACTGTGAGATCAGCTCAAAAAGTCTCATTTGCCCAGTAATTTCACTAGCTACAATGACCTTCAAACCGGAACACAGCAGTGCTTGCGCACTACTGCTTGGCGGCAGTATAACTGGCAAAGCGGTGGTACCTACCTAGACGAACTTTGCAGAAAAGTCCTACCAATTAAATTGTCTTTCACTAAAATCGTTACCTACCTATCTTCAGGTGATTAAAGTGATGCAACGTCTACAGAATCGATACTTATAATCGATTACGCCACGTTAACCAGCTCAGTCAGAAAAAACTTCATTAATAAGTCGATTAATTTCCGAAATGCTCCTAAGAGACGGACCCAGCCGAAGAATAGAATGTGTATACATTTTATTCTTCTAATTTTATTATTATACGGCGGCAATATAGTTATTGAAAAACGGCCAAAATTTCTGATAAGTCAATAACTTCTTAGCGCTGTATGAGATAATATAATTATTTATTACTAGTTGCGCCCCGCTGTTTCACCCGCAATAAAAATTATCCTATATGTTAATCCAGGTTATAAACTATTTGTGTACCAAATTTCATTCAAATACGTTCAGTAGTTTTTGCGTGAAAGAGTAACATATATACATCCATACAAACTTTCGCATATAATATTAGTAGAATACCTGCACATGTCGCCCTTGAGAGGTTGTTAGTCAATAATAAAAAGTTTCCAATAACTCTGTCATGACTAATGTGACTGGTAGAAAATGTCTTGGCATCAAGTCCTTTTGTACTATAGTGCAATAAATAATGAAATAAATAAATTGATATTAATTAAATTGAAGTGATAGATGATTGTGTGGGCAACTTACCGACTGCAGCCAACTCGTCTTTGAGTTTGTACGGATCCTTGGCATCCGTATCGCTGTCAGGATCTGAACTGTCAGGCTCGCCTTTCAAGGCGTTCGCGGCTGCGTTACCTATAAAATACATTTAACATTCATTTAATAACTTAATAATAATAATAATAATAATTTATTTATTCAAACAGTAAAAAAGAAACATAGTCTAGGATTGATCCCTGGATCCCACACTAGGATGACCTGTGTCGTGGGATTCAGTCTCTTCCAATTTATATAAAAAACTTAAGAATAGGGGTAGACTAATTTATACGTATTTAATTAAGTGTAGGTACCTACACTTAAAAAGAAGAAAAAATTATAATCATTTTCTTAGACTGCGTATTGAAACAAACAAATCCGAAATTCTACTTCAATCGGTTACAAACCAGCAATCGAGTATATCAACGTACGGAGTTACAACAAAACATGCGTCTGGAACACTATTTTCAGGATGAAAAATATCCTATGCTGAGAACGGTTGTATATGCCAGTGAAATTTAATCCAAATAGGTTTAGCCGAATTAGTGTCAAAACCACACAACAAACAGACAACGTCTCTCTTTAATACATAGGGACAGGAACACTACTCCAATGACTAGAAATGCAAATGTAAAGTGCTTTACTTTAGCTTTCAAGCTAAGGAATTAGAGAAATTTTAACCACCAGCGGGATACCTACATATCATTTTGTCACTTCCACTACTATGCCGAGTGTGTTGAGTGGGAGTGGGACAGCAATAGGAAGGTCCGCCTTGTTAGCGGATGTATCACCTGTATTTTGCTTCTCGTGCGCCAGTAGAACCGACATGATATCGTCTGCCTTCTCCTTGCCGGAGGACTTGTTGCTTGCGTTGCTTGCGGCCTTCTCGAGCGCCGCGTCTGTAGAGTGCACACTGTCGCTCTGTAACATAAAAATACAATTATTATGTACTTATTGAACGAGACTACAACAAAAGGGACCGTTCGCAATTCGACCATTTTTGAAGAAGAACTTCTAGGGTAAGCTGGTGAATGCGATGCAGACGGAAGTTGAAGTTGGTTCACATTGTCAACTAAGTTAGAAATTTGTATTAATATGTTGTTATGTCCCGTAAAATGTCAATTTACAATTGTCAAGATGGCGACATTTGTTGAGGACGGTTGTATAAGCCAGTAAAATTTCAATAACATTATACAATGAACGATAGATGGAGCTAAACTAAAGAAATTTTAGTCGTGTGGTCTAAACCACGCCGTTTTTTTTCTATATAAATAATACAAAAATATAATATCATAATATAAAAATATACTTAATAACTGCAGTCTCAGGATTTCTGACAAACATTTCATGGAGTCAAAATACAGGCAGGTATAGTATATGGTCTGTAAAAGGAGCTTATAGCTAGCCATCTCTTAGTGCGATTCACTTTAGGTCTTCATTTGAATTGCGCTAAGAGGTGAAGGTTTAGGCGACAGGTACTCTGCACTATAGGCACGAATCCACAAATACATGGAATCGGCTTCTCCAGGTCGGTCCGCTACGCGTGCCACGTCAGCAGAACTATAGCAAAAGACAGGAGCCTTTTTAGGGTAGCCATGCAGCGCTGTGTAAGCTGAATTGCGCTTTATTGTTTTGCATCAAGAATCGCAATTTGACAACAGGAATGATGCAATCCGCAATTTAGGTACGAAGCTAATACTACATTTGCGGGACAACAGGACAGCTGCGCCTATCCCCGTTAAAGGTAATGCTTCACGTGAATGTGACACAACCGTTAGACCAGTAGAGGTTATTCATTTAAAATTAAATTTAAATTGCATTCCCTGTACTCCACCATCCATACGGGGTGCTCTTTGCGCTGCGCGGCTCCATCAGCTCCCCGATAGTGACGCCACAATACTAACCTGTTCGTTGCTAACGATGGTACTCTCCACCATCCATACGGGGCGCTCCTTGCGCTGCGCGGCTCCGTCGGCGGCGGCGTCAAGTTCCCCAATTGTGACGTCAACGCGTGTCTCCTCCACAAGCATGCCTTGGCTGCGCGTCGCCTCGCCCGACCATTGTTCGCCAGACGGCCGCTGCATCATCTGCTTGTTGTTTAATCTGTAAACGAAAAATCATTTGTTTCAAAAAAGTATGTTTTAAGTTAAGAATATATTTATTGGTCAAGATTTCGCGTGATTTGTATATAGGGAATGCATTACACATATATTTTATATCAATGTGGTATTTATTTATTTGGCAAATAATTATTTTGATCAAGACATTACTTTTAATTTTAGTAAATATATACTTCAAATTAAACAATATAGGTACTCAAGAATAAAATTATTCTTGGATGAACACTTTGCTAGAGCCCATTTTCATTTGTGTAGCATTGAGCACTACTTCATCTGATTGTCATGAAGGGACGATATGATCGAACATAAATACGATAATTTAGTCTATTTTGATAGTATTTTGGAACAGTAGTGTGCAAGCACTGTAGCTGTAGCTAGTAGCTAGTGAAATTACTGGGCAATTGAGACTGATCTGATCTCATAGTCGATTAAGCTTATTACCAGATTGTGCTGATGTTTCAGGGTGTGGTGCACAGTGCAGTGTCGCGCTTTAAACTTTTTTAAACTTTATATTTTAGAGTTCCGAGTGACACTTTTCTGCTATGGGCGGCCGTGTCGCTTAACATCAGGTGAACGGTCAGCTCGTTACTTCATTCATTAAAATGGAACAAAATCTTATAAGTGTTCACGGCATTCCTGGAAAATCTCGTAAATGTGAACTAACGACCTATTTAAACGTTGACAGCCACCGATTTTGTTTGTATTAGAAATCTTGGTTTATACCTTCCTTCTTCTAAATATTCAATTAAATGCTCTTGAATTAAAGTGTTTCATGGTCTGTGGTAGGGACTTACCCTCGAATAGTGTTAATATCCACTGGCTCCGGCTCCAATATCTCCGGAGACAGTTTGATGCCCTCGACCTGCCGCAGCAGCACATAAAGAGTTTCCAGCTGTTGGTTGAACTTAGCGAGAAGAAGCCGGGAGTCTTTCTTGGGCAGCGCCGATTGGTCCTCTTCGACGACTTGGTTGCAAAATGTGCAGCGGAACTCCTGTGTCATCATGTCGTAGAGCTGGTCCGCCTGGCAAAAACAAATACGCTAAGTGAAGAGTTCTTAGAAATTCAAGTAAACGTAAAATAAGACCTGTAAGTGGCTCAGATTCATTGCCCATCCTATCACCTGGGTAGATACCTACTTATTATTATACTTAAATTGGAAATTAAAAGAAAAAGACTACCTATTGTCATTATTTTTTGCCTCATTATGACGTGGAGAGAGTTTGAGGCATGGAGAAGGACAAAAAAACTTATTTATATATTGAAACATTTGGATTGGCCTGATAGCTCAGTTGGTAGTAGAACTGTACTGAACTGTAGGTCGTGAGTTCGATTCCCACCCAGAACAAACATTTGTGTGTTAAACACAGGTGTTTGTTCTGTGTCTGGGTGTAATATTGTATCCTATGTATGGATTTACAAACAAAAAGTATATGAGTATTGTATGAGTTATCTGGTTTTATAGTACCTACAAACTGCTTAGTTTAGGACTGTGAAATGTCCACACAAATTTATTTATTGTTATTATTTAGATTTATTAGTCCGCGTTGATGACGCCGAGGCAGCGCTGCCAGTAATTATACTTACAGCGGTAGATCTTTTTATACAAAAGGTAAAAAACACACTGCATGTTCAGTATCATATAAAAAAAATATACTGACTAGCGGCCCGTCGCAGCTTCGCACGGGTGGACATTTATTTTTGAAACATTTTGGCATAAACGATAACTTGGTCAGATTTTGGTCGGAATTTCTATTAAATTTTAAAACGTTTAAAAGTAGTTATAGTGACATAATTAAAATTTTTGTGGATATTGATATTTTCTGTGATATTGTGAAACATTTTGTTTTTCTATTATCAATAGTTTTCGCAGCGCATGCGATGAAAGATATCGTATAGGCATTTTTTTACACGTTGGGAAATATTTTTGTAGTTTTAGTAGGGATTCTTATTTGTTCTTGCAATTAAAATAGCCTATATTAATCAGTGATAATGTAGCATTCAAATGGTGAAAGAATTTTTACAATCGTTCCAGTACTTTTTGAGCCAATTCGTTACAAACATTAAAATCTTTCCTCTTTATAATATTAATATAGAAGTATAGATAACGATGATGACACGAGGTACACCTATGTACCTAGTGTCTACACAGTCTTCACTACAGTGAGAAGAGCACTCACTTCAAGATCAGTGAAAGTTTTCCCGCATGCTGGACACTTGAAGCTGGCTCGGCTGGTCGCGTCACGCTCCTCGGTTTCCATCCGCTTGCGCATCAGATCCAGTTTGTATTTTACCACGTTCACGAATGTCTTGTAGTTTATGAAGTAGTAATTCACTTTCTGCGCTTTACCATCGAGACCTTGAACATAAGTACCAAAATTTGTCAATAAAAGTAAACATTAGGATGATATTAAAAGAAAAGTTTAGCACGGTATAGGTTATCACTCGCAGAACCAACAACCAATGGGGAAGAAAGGTTCTCGAGTGGAGACCACGAACCAGATCTACCAGAAGACGCAGCGTAGGCCGGAACTCCACTAGGTAGACCGAAAACCAGGGGCCTTACCGCGTAAGTCTGGTAGAGATGGTAATCGTGTTCTCCCTTGCTCGCACTCGTGGACTTGTTAATTGGCGCGTGCAGGATGGCACGCGAAGCCGATCCCCAGAACGGTTACGCGATAGGGGTGAAGCACCCTCCATCTCCACCAGACTTACGCGGTAAGGCCCCTGGACAAAACCACAGGGACCGGATGAATGCAGGAGACCAGCAGCCGCTCAAAGTGGCGCTATATGAAGGAGGCAGATATATCTGACGTCTACTACTGAACATAGGAATAGAAAATATTTATTCGTGAAATAAAAAAATCAACATTCTTTGATTAAGACTTCAAAATTCTTAAATCAATATAGAATGTCTTGACTGAAGACATCATTTTTTTCCGTATAGGTACGTTAAGTCATAATTAGGTACTAACTTATTCTGCGGTAGTAGATTAAATACCTGTTTCCATTTTCAATCTCACTTGTATGAATTTGTCATTTTTCAATGTGGCTATCCTTGCTCTTAGCATTTTCCTTTCAAACTTCAGGAGTTCGCAGATGTCATCTTCTTTCATACCTAGAAGATAATGTGTTGTTTATCAACGATAGTTAATACAATAATGAAGCACACCTACTTCCTATGTGAATATACCTGATAGTTAAGTATTAGTAGTTAAGTAGTAGTACTGACTGGGCCATTGCTCAGTTGGTACTAACCCTGCCTTCTGAGCTGTGAATTCTGGGTTCGATTCCCATCCTGGACAAACATTTGTGATGAACATCGATGTTTATTCTGTGTCTGGGTGGGTATTCTATATACATGATCTACAATCTAAAAGTATCTAAGAATTCTATAGTTGTCTAGTTTCCGTCGTACAAGTTTCGCTTAATTTGGGGCTAGATGGCGCTGTGTGAAATGTCCACAAATTATTATTATTAATTGTGTGATCAGCGTAGGAGCTTAGCGAGGATAGCTTTCTTTTTTAGTATTCTTAGATAACGTCTCTGTTGATACCTCGTGAAATTTTGCAAAAGGTTCGTGGTTCTGTCACAGTACCTATATGTGAGCTTACAAGCTCACATATAGGTGGTTTCCAAGGTACAACTTGGAAACCACCAATATAGGTGTAAAACGAAGTGGATATGTTATACACTGTTATTCGCTCGGTTGAAGGCCGACGATCGATATTTTATTATTTAATTGTATTACTCGGGGACCATTGTCGCAGCTAGTGTTTTACAATGTCGTTGACACAACTTTCTTCTGACATTTTGCCCTATATTGTCACGCGCCTAGATAACATGGAATGTGAGCTGAAGACTCTCAGGGTGATGTCCTCGAAGCAGACCGCCCTAATCGAAGCCCAAACCGCCCAGATTATTGACCTAAAGTCTATTATAGCCAATCAATCGAAGTTTTGTGCATCTTGCGTTCCAGTAGAAAATCCTAGGTCAAGCGAATCCAGCAGGAATGGCTTTTCTGAGCCAATACAGAAGTTGCTGCCTGACCGTGAAAGACCACATAGCTTGATTCCGCCGACAAATAGGGCAGTAAAACTTGTAGACATAGCGCAGTCATCGACTGCCATGATCGATACTGATGAAAACACTCAGTTGGCGGCCCGTAGTCAGCGCCGCAGCGAGAGAAATAAAATTCTTATTTTCTCACCTAATGACACAGCACATGCCTCAACATCAAAGTCCTCCTCTAAAGCAAAGGATGGACCAGTGCGTGATGATCCGAAGTCGTACTCCGTAGCTGCTGATTCTAATAAACTTATTGGCGAAAAGTGGACGGAGGTACGCCGCAAAAAACCGCGCCCATCCGTGTCAATGCGCTGTCTCGCTGGGCCGTCTGTGACGTCACTTAAAGCAGCTGAGATGCGTAAATATATCCACTTGTGGAATATGCTGTCGGGAGCTGAGGACATTAAGCAATATCTTAATGAGCTTTGTCCTCAAAAGGCTTGTACTGTCGAGGAACTTAAAACGGCAAATAATTATAAGTCCTTTAAGATAGGAGTTCCTGAGGAATGTTTCGACAGGTGCTTTTCGGTCAATGTATGGCCTGAAAATGCGAGGGTCAAGAAATGGATTAACTATAAAAAGCGGGGGCCGGATTACCGTCCTTTTCGTAACGAACTCGGCGAACAACAAGCCGTGTGTCAAAGTAACTAAAAAAGTTAGCATTATTTATCAAAATGTACGAGGTATTAAAACTAAGCTTCGAAATTGGAATGTCAACATATTACTATCTGATCACTTATTGTTTGCCGCGACGGAAACTTTCCTCGACAACTCGGTCGAGGACGCAGAACTTGTTCCCGACAATTGGTCCGTGCTGCGACGGGACCGAGGTACTCCCTGTGGGGGAGTGTTGTTAGCTGCTAAACCGGGAATCGCTCTGCGACGTCGGCGTGAGTTAGAGACTGAGCGTGGAGAAGACTTGTGGGCATCTTTCTCTTACCGTGGCGTAACTTTATATATTTGCGTTGTGTACATTAGGCCGAGCGCTACCGACGATATATACATGGACTGGTTTTGTAAAATTGAATCCTTTGTTACGGCCTTGAAATGTAAAATCATAATACTTGGTGACTTAAATATGAAAAGTGCATCTTTAAATATTAATACCTATTATTGCTATTTTTTGACATACTGTAATTTTATTGATTATAATAATATTGTGAACTCATACGGAAGTAAACTAGACGTGGTTTTGGCTCAAGAGTGCATTGAGTCGCAGGCGCCGCAGGTTTATGTGACCATCGCTGAGGACCTCGTCCCTCCCGATGCGTATCACCCCCCGCTCGAGATAACGGTGAGTCTCAAATTGTGTAACAGCGTCAATCTACGGTTATTTCCTGGTAATGTTGATTTATCACGTGACTGGAACTTTAAAAACTTGAATATGTCTCATTTGAAATTTTTACTAGGTAAAACTTCATGGGACGGTATTTATGAACTTGATGACGTAGGTTCAGCCACTGATTTGTTTTATAACATTTTTTACTCAGCTTTCGATGAGTATATGCCAAGGAAAAAGCGAAATAATAATGTTTCAAATAGATATCCGGTTTGGTTCACGTCCGATATAATAATAGACATGAAACGAAAAATAAAGTTGCATAATGATTGGAAGCGCTTGAAGTCTGCTGAGTCTTATAAGATGTTTTCTGACCTTCGGGCTAGTTTAAAGCTACGTATACTGGCAGCTTTTAACTGGCACATGGCTAGAATTGAACAACAGCTGAAAAGCCATCCACAAGATTTTTGGCGTCACGTAGCCGGTCTTAAGTCCAAAGGTGGTTTTGAACCTGCTGTCACTTACAATGGGCTAACCCACGTTGGAGTTGATGCGGCTGAGGCCTTTGCCGATTACTTTTCTAGTGTCTTCCTTAAGCAAGCACCTACGCTAGACTGTCAGTATTTAGAACACCCACCGGGCGGGGGATATGTTAGTATCCCTAGTCTGACACCGGCAGATGTCGAGCGTGGTTTGTGTAGGTTAAAGGGGAGTGGGTCGTCGGGGCCAGATAGTCTGCCAGCGTTTATTTTAAAATCATGCAAGAAATTCGTGACGCTTCCTCTCTGTCACATATTTAATGTCTCTCTCGGGAGTGGTGTTTATCCCCCGCAATGGAAATTGTCAAGGGTCACTCCTATTCCTAAAACCAATAACAAGACTGCGGTGGATGAATATCGTCCTATAGCTATTCTTTGCTCACCAGCTAAGGTTTTTGAATACATTCTGCACCATGAAATCTACCAACAAATTCGTCTGTACTTGTGCGACGAACAACACGGTTTTAGACCGGGAAGATCAGTAAGTACAAATCTCTTAAGCCTTGTAGATTATGTGTCGGCTGGTATGGACCGTGGATCACAGGTTGATGTTTTGTACTTTGATTTCCGTAAAGCCTTTGACAAGGTGGATAACGACATCCTGCTGCAGAAGTTGTATAACATTGGTTTTACACCTCTTCTCCTTCGTTTCTTTTCCGATTACATGCGTGGTCGGAAACAATTTGTCAGACATGGCACTTACGTTTCCGAACCGTACCACACCCCTTCCGGAGTAAGTCAAGGATCTGTGCTCGGGCCTTTGCTCTTTTTGATTATGATTAATGACCTGGCAGGCGTAATCAACTTTGCGAAATGTCTTCTTTATGCAGACGATCTCAAACTTGCACTCGAAGTAAAGTCTAACAGTGATTGTATCTTGCTCCAGGGTGATATAGACTCTATTCATCGCTGGAGTGTAGCTAACAGAATGTTTTTTAACTCGGAAAAGTGCTTCGTCATGACCTTTGACCGTAAGCGAAATCCAATACAACACACCTATCAACTTAATGACGACGTTATTAAAAGAGTGTTCGTTATGAAGGACCTCGGGGTTAATTTTGATCGTGCCCTAACTTTCCACGATCACATTAGAATTACCGCCAAGGAATCTTTTCGGCGTCTTGGCTTTGTTTTACGCAATGCCCATGACTTTCATGACCCTCTCGTCATTAGACTTCTGTTTACAACTCTTGTCAGGAGTAAGCTGGAGTCAGCCGCAGTTGTCTGGAGTCCTCATCACGTCACGTACATCTTGATGCTGGAGAAGATTCAAAAGAAGTTCTTGCGGTACTTGTATAAAAGGCTTTATGGCTACTATCCTTATCTATACCCCACCAAGTTTTTACTGGGCCATCTTGGTTTCAACTCGTTGGAGGCTAGGAGGTCTTTCGATCAGCTCAATACTTCCTGTAAAATACTTAGAGGTAATATTGACTCTTCAGAATTGCATAATCTTCTGTGTAGGCTGTTTGTCCCTGACAACTATATCCAGCAGAGGTCGTGTCGTAAGCAC
The DNA here is from genome assembly GCA_905220475.3 of Ennomos fuscantarius. Classification (NCBI taxonomy): domain Eukaryota; kingdom Metazoa; phylum Arthropoda; class Insecta; order Lepidoptera; family Geometridae; genus Ennomos; species Ennomos fuscantarius. The sequence goes on along the minus strand of HG992028.1, from coordinate 9,305,229 downwards.
AGCCTCTTTTCTGTTCCTCATTCCCGTACGGTGGCTAGAGGTGAAGCCCCTTTATGCCGTTGTATAAGCGGTCTGAATGCATTCTTGAGCGCCAATCCTGAATGTGATATTTTTTGCGATAAATGGCAGAGTATTTTAAAATTATTATTATCATTTTGTGAAAATTTATAATCTTTAATTGTAATTATTTTATTTTATTGTTATGACTGTTTAATTATTTTTATTTTTATATTTGTACACTTGACTTTTGATTAATTATTTATTTTTAGATGATTTTTTAGACCTTATACTAATGTTTGATTATTTAAATTATTATTTTATGTTTTATCATGCATGCGCTCGACATTACATGTAATGAATTTAATAATAAGTGTAATTGGCATTGCCGTTCTTATTATAATATAATAAATAAATAAATAAATACATACAAGGGTTCCTAACAAGCATGTCCACAATAAGCGCATCCTCTATAGTGTAGAAGCCTCTGACGACGAGGCGGGCCAGCTGCTTCAAGCTGCTAGGTACTTCCGTCACCAAACGCTCTTCTGTCGCCGCCATTATCGTGACGGATACAGGCTGTTATAATTCCTGGAAGATAACGAGAAGTTGGGTCAAATTTACAGAATAAAGGGTGTTATCTGTAGTAAGGTTTGACTCATGAACTCATAAGCTGTAAGTATAAATTCACGAAATAAAGATAACAGAATAGGTCATGTTGAAAGATAAGATGTTATTGTAAGTTATCAGGGCTATGTCATTTAAATATGATTGTGATGTAGGTAAAAAATTGTGTATAATATTTATATTTTTATTAAACTGGAATGAGACAATAAAATGTGGTACCTACCTATGATCTAGTGATTTAAACAAACAAGCTAAATATTTAAAATAAAATGTGATTATATTTTTCAACAATTTTTTATTAATTAAATAATCATCAATTTATCATACAGTTTAATTTCGTGACATTAATTATTTTACTAAAGGAGTTACACACAAACTAAAATTTTAATTTGTACCAAAATGTATGAATATTGTATTGGTTACAAAATATACATTTTGTACAATTTAAGAATGACAATATAATTTGGCAGTGAGAGTATTTTAAGTGCAGTTTAATAAACAATTACAAACTAAAGTCATTTGATATTTTTATCAAAACAAATTTTATGAATTTAAACCAAATAAAACTTAATACATTCTTTCGTTCAGAACACATTCTTAAAAGTCAGAGCCAGTTGAGGCAGAAAACGAAACTGTCATTTTAAATTAAAAAGCTATTGATGCACTTAAATGAATAGCTTATTAATTCAAACTAGCAAGCTTCTAATAATTAGCCTTAAAAATTCAGTCTTGTTTTAACACAGTGTTTGGAAATTAAGGGTCACTGACTACTGTACTGAAAGACAGTACATGTATAATAATCTTAACAAAAGCTCATACTAAAGATAAAATAGCTTCTAGAGCTTAAAATAGTAAGACAATTACTTAAGGAAGATAGAATACAAATTGACACAATAAATATGTACCTAAATAATATTTATATACTTATCTATCTTTAGCTTATAAATCATGGATAAAATAAACCTTAACTAATACCACTGTACTGCAAATGCAGTAACCAATTGAATTAAATTAACTAAATAGGAAGGAACATAAGAATCTTTTCACTAAAACAAAGTTTGACCAAATTCTAAAATTGTTTCATAATATCGTATGAAACCATCAAGCAAGACAAATTTTGTGGCAAGAAAATATTTATAGAATCAGTATAAATAAGAAAGCATGTTGCATAACTTAAATTAGGCCTGCAAAGATTTTCACTCAATAATATTACAGCATAATTATGGTTACAAAAATATTATACAAAACTTAGTTCTTACTTAAAGCTATCATTTCCAACATTATGAGAAACACCAAATCATTCTAAATGAGTTCTTTCCAATATCATTTGAATGTTATCCAAGGCTTGGTAAATAACTCTAAAATTGGGTCTATCACTCGGGTGGTGATTCCAACACTGCCTCATCAGTTCATACACACATCGAGGTGTGTTATCAGGGCAAGCAAGAATATTCCCATCTTTGAGGAATCTGACCACTTCTTCATGTGTCATTCCAAAGTATGGTTGCAAGGCAAATGAAAAGATTTCCCAAAGGCAAACACCGTAAGCCCATACATCTGACTCTAATGTATACTTGTTATACAGTATACTCTCTAAAGGCATCCATCTAACAGGTATGGCATCATGTTCATCTCCTTTGTAATAGTCTTGTAAATATATTTTGTGTGATAGACCAAAATCAGCAATTTTTACAACCATATCATCGTTAATGAGACAGTTTCTAGTAGCCAAGTCCCGATGTACAAACTTTCTATCAGACAAATACACCATGCCTGAAGCTATTTGTCGGGCAACATGCAGGAGATCCATGTGGTTCAAGGGAGTTGCTAGTAACCTGAGATCTTCCCTATTTTCAACTGCAGGCGGCAGAGTTGTAGCGGTACTACAGGCTCTAAGGTATTCATTCAAGTCTCCTTTTCCCATGAATTCAAATAGTAAACACATTGGACGTCCAACAGCACAAACACCTAACAGTTTAACAATATTAGGGTGATCAAAATCAGCTAACAAGCAGGCTTCCCTTTCAAAATCCAACTGCAAATCATGAGAAGCTTCATCTTTGAGCATTTTCACAGCTACTAATGAAAATTCTTCTTCAGGCACAAGTCCAGGTGCTTTAGCTTGAAACACTCTGCCAAAAGCACCCTGGCCCAAATCACGGATGTAAATGATATTATTCCTGGGGAACTCTAACTTCTCCAACTTAGGATTAAGCTGAGCACCAGTTGTGTGGTAAGCCAAATTACTTGGAAGCTTATCAAGGTCAATATTCATGTTTTGTCCATTTCTACGATTTGTGAAATTGCACTTTGAGTAGTGGTTCTTTACAAAGTAATGACATAATAAAGCTATTGAAGCTATTCCTAATATACAACCTAGACCTCCTATAGAAAGCAGCAAGACAAATGTAGGTGTAAAGTAATTTTCCATTATTAAATTTGGTCCTTCCATATTGTCAAAATCATCACTTGAGTTGGCACAGACAGGTATGTCACAATGTTCCCATCGAACACTCGGATTCATTGTATAGCACCATGGCTTACGTTCTTCTCCACCAGCATTTCTACAGTAGTTTATAGCATTTTTCAATTCCGGGAAAACAAGAGGTGGTCTTATATGTTGATGGGGTTGTTGGGATTCCCATGCTTGACAAGACAATCCATTCTCTGTTACATTCACGGTACCCTGGTAGTATCTTCCAATGCCTTTGACACATGTTGTGGTCACTTGACTGCTGTCCATGTCTGTAATCCCTGTATTATGACACTTCACATTTCCAGAAAATGAAGGTAGACTATCGCAATCCGGAAAACGAAAGTGACCTCTGCTATTAAAGAATACACCTCGTCTTTTTTGCTCCTCGATGACAATCCAATCAAAGTAGCAGTATTGCATTTTGACAGCCATGCAGTCCTCATGGCATAGAGGTAGCGCAAGGAATCCATCTCCATCTTTACTGATGCACTTAGGAAAGGCATATGCACATAGTAATTTTTCTGCCTTGGATCTACATGGCTCCTTCAGGGGTAATATCATTTCTTTCCATAGTCCAGTTGTGATTTTTTCATTGTCGAGGCCTCCTGTCTCGTTATACCAAACATAACCAGTTGAATAGCTTTTACATATTTGTCCATTGTATGGACCACAATAAAGACGAACAGATTTTGTCAAAAGAAGCACAATAAATACTTTGAAATAAATGTCCATCGTCATTTTAGCGAGAGTGTTTCGATATATTTGAGCGTAAATATTTGCATTTTATTATATCAATATGTTCATTAGAACAATACTTGTGCCTTGTACAATGGCGGACGTTGTAAATGTAATTCTCATTATTGATTTTAGATATCTAAAAAAATTAAATGCAAGCGAATCTTTTTCGTGAGGCGCGCGCAGTCGTCTCGTCACCGTCAACTCCTACACCCGTTATATGCTCTTTGACACCCGTAGCCACAGAAGGCACTGAATGACAGAACAATATTATTACTTTAGTGTAGACTAGTGTTAACTTTATTGCCAGGATTAGGTGAAATCTCAAAAATACCGTACAATTACCGTTCCTGCATGTGGTACACCATTTTGCACAGAGAACAGGGGTATAAATTATATGGAGGGAATCCTCCATATAATTTACATGTCGGAATATGGTTGACAAATAGCAATATGCTGCCCACAGAATACTGCCACTATATTCTGGTCTTTGAAAAACTTTACTTCCGGCAAATGTAACGTCCGTCTCAACAAATGACATGAAATTACCGTACAAATACGGCAATTATCGTACGAATGGCCGCGTTGAGACAGAAAACATATTATATTCATTGAAGAGTATATGAGGTACAACCGCTATGCTGCATTCATTTCATTGCGACTGCTGGAGAAAACTACAAATGACACCAGGCAACCCTAGCTCCGCAGTTATTTTATTGGGTGTATTGTATAGTATTTAAGTTCTCTTTGGTTCACGCGTCATCAATAAATGTCAAAATAATAGAATAGAAAACTTACCGAGAAACTGTGCGAATGGCTGCAATTGAGAAAGTGAAAGTAGTTGTTCTAGGCGATTCTGGTAAATATACTTTTTACTGCAACATTAGCACTATCTTCGGGTTGGCACTCAAATTTAACAAAGACTTTTATTAATTTCATTTGTAAAACTAACTTGTTTTGCCAACATGACTCGCGTCGCGGCCATGATAGATTTGTTTGTCAACTCTTGCCAACCTAACGCTGTTAATGTGATTTTGGCGGTAAATATAAAAATGTATTTTTGTTTGGCTCTACGCGATTAACTCATTTAGCCAGTGTTAAGTTTATGTTAGTACTTGTTAATTACTTATAGGTGTCGGAAAAACGTCCCTGACTTACCTTATTGCCCACAACAAGCCTTTAGTTTCGCCAGGTTGGACCGTGGGATGTTCTGTCGAAGTGAAATTGCACAGGTACAAAGAAGGAACGCAGGCGCAAAATACTTTCTTCGTGGAACTTTGGGACGTTGGAGGATCAAATGGGCATAGGAACACTAGGAATGTGTTTTATCAACCGACTCACGGTAAGTTTCTAACTCCGTATCAAAGAGTATAATAATCGCTATGCTAAGACTTTGTAATGTATTAGAAAGGAAACAATGAAAAAAAATTTGCCAATAACAAATATCACAATAAAACGAATTGTCAAACATGACATCTTACATGTAATGTCTTCTCTTAGCCGTTCAATAAAGTTCAATTGGCGCGTAGGTACGTCATAGAGAGATTAGTGCGAACTTAGGAGGTGTCTAACTTTGGTGCAGACGGGCATAAGTGTCATTTTTCTTTACCTATTAATAAACAGTGTAGTGCATAACAGTGGAATAGCTACTCAGGGTTTATTCTTGTTTCATCTTTGCCTATTTCAAATTTGGTATAGAGAAACAAAACACAAAACAACTATTTCTATGCTACACAATGTTAATTAGTAAGGGGGGATTATGTTTAGCCACAGGCACAATAACCAACTTCGAAGCATTAAAGTTTCCTTGACATTAACATAATTGATATATGATGGCTATCGCAAAATTTAACTCTTACAAAATACAATATAATTTATTATGCTATTTTCATGCAGGTATCATCTTAGTTCATGACTTGACTAACAGAAAAAGTCAAGTGAATTTACAAAAATGGCTGAGCGAAATACTAAACCAGGATAGTTCAAACCCAACGCTGCAACATGTTGACGTAGATCCGGAACAGTTTTTGGGCTCCACACAGGTAGGTAAGTGACAGGCAGGGTGTTACTCTTGTAGAAATGTTTAGACTGCCTATATTCCATTAAAAACAAAGGTTCTAACCCTCACAGTATTAATAATAATTAATTATCAACTCAATGATCACAGATATATAGATTTCTTGTTATCTAGGGCCCCAGGAACTATGAAGACCATGGTTCCATAACACCCAGACACAGATCCAGTGTTTGAGATTTTTTTACCCTTGTGCACAAATATTTGTCCTGTTGCGGTAATCGAACCCGCCGCCTCCGGATTATGAGCCACAACCACCACAGAGGCTGTCAAATATTATGGCAACATTAAATAATAAATTGAGAGAAGTGTCTACATTCAAATCAAAGTCTGTGTCTGTACTTGCTGTAGGCAGGTACTTACTAGCCTTGCGAATTTTAGTTCGCGACAGGGAGCGCTCCTTTTAGTTAGCAGGTCGTTGCTGAACTAGGTCGTTCTTCTAGTTCACTAGTTCGCGGCAGGACCGAGAGCGGGGAAGACGTTTGCTCTTAGCGATCTTTTGCCTGGTCCGTAAAAGCGTCCTACTTAGTTCGCAGCAGGCAGAGCTGTACTTATATCTACTACTATGCTCTCTTTTGTTTACAAATTGTTATAGCTTCTGTTGTAATAACGACACATTATATGATATTAATTAACTTGAGATATTATCAATTACATTGACACTGGCTAAATACACAAAAGTCAAAACAAAAAAAATGATACTTCGATATTGCTCGAAAAACGTATACGAGAACCCGGCAGAACTGCGGCATAGCTGAATAGGACCTATTTTAATAGCGGACATATTTATGACACAATGAGTAATAGGTACATAACTGAAAATTTGAAAAAAGGGAGTATGTATGACTCGAACTTAAACATTATGTTACACTGTCGTTTTATTCAGAAATCACTTTCATATCAGCATCATATTTTTACAAGGTGCAGGAACGCATTCATAACTTAGAATAAATACGAATAATAAGTTCTTAACATATTTATGAAAATTATGTTAACATTTCTAGATTCCCATACTGGTAATTGGAACAAAGTTCGATTTGGCTGAAGAAAAGCAAAGGAAAAACCAATACAGAAGATTAGCAAGTAGTATTGCCGAACAATGCGGCGCCGACGAAATATTTGTTAACAGCCATCAAGCTAGGTGCGTATGAAAACAATCTATGCCCATTGGCCAGTATCACAAATATACGCTGAGTCGTCGCTGCGCACGTTAAAATTATAGTCATGCCTAAATTAATCCTTATCTTGTGAATTAAATTGTAATACTGTACTGAATACTGAACCCAAAGTATGTCTACGTTTAATTTTGAAACAAGTTAAGCTTTGGTGGCAATACCAAAACAAAGTTTACTTAGTTACCTGCATAATTAAAATATTATTATTTCTAGGTCACTGGCACCTGGCTCGAGCAACTCTGTTAAACTGACAAGGTTCTTTGATAAGGTAACTAACTTCACAAGTACGTACTTTTACTCACTTTATCGTAGGTAACCATATATATCCTTATATTTATGGGACTTGGTTTGGTACCATCAGTGAGGTGAGCTAGAAACTTTATATATTTTTTATTTTAAAGATCGCCTCTATAAAATTTTACAACAACAAATAAATTATAGCAACAGAAAAAAATTGAAATTATATATGATAAAAAGTAAATTAGCAAAAAGCTAATTTTTAAATTCACCCCGGTTAGCCGTATAGATTATTCTATATGGCCACGGAGTCCCAGTAAATGACGCCGCAACCAACAATAAAGAAAACAAAATAAGTTTTTCTTTCTTATTTAAGCTCCGACATAGAAATGTATTCGAAAAGCGTGTTTAAAAAAGCTAAATTTGATGCACACGCAACCTATATATACTAGTTATATAATATAGGTTAACAAACATACACACATACAAACATTCGCCTTTATCATGTTAGTGTGATTCTGAAGTCACTTCACTGCAAGGAACATAAAATGCACTCTCTAGTTTCACTTATAGTGGCGTAATGGTGCTATAACTAAAGGACAAACCAAACACTTGCCAAATAGTTAGCAGTCTAATTGACTGCAATTTTTACTAGGTATAACCTGCATTATCGCAATTTTTTCGCTTAGTACCTACATTACTATGGTACGGTATTTGTGCACAGAAAAAAGGGCAAAATACTTGTTCTGTGTCTGGGTGCTGTGGGACCATGGTCTTTGTAGTTACTGGGTCCCTAAACACAGGCTGTCTTATTACAAAACGTGGTCTAAGTGGAGGTTTAAGCCTAGACTAAGTAGTCCTAGTTTGTTACGGTACTAATTAATTAGACCTTTTTTTTGTTTAGTTTTGGCTCCACACTTTTGTGTATTAAGCCAGTGTCAAGTAATTGATAATATCTCAAGTTAATTAATATCATATAATGTGTCAAGTCAAGTCACAGTCCAAGTCATCAAGTTAAGTCATAGTCTAGTCTAGTCAAGTCATACTCCTAGTAAAGTGGTGGCAACTTTATCAGAAGCTACTATGAAGTTTTGGAAACAACACGAAAAGAAATGTTTTACCATCATTATACCACTTTCCCACATTCATGCCTGTAATTCAGCACTTAACGAATAAAATGCCACCAATTTTATGCACTAACACTAACACAAGTTTTGGAAAATAATACAACGCAGCGACGTGATCTTTTTCGTTTTCCCGCAAAACTGTAGTTAGACCTTGACTTTATTACAAAACGCCAACTAATCGAAGACCAGCTGATACCAGAGATAGTCCATGGCTTAAATATTGACCATAGACTAAAGTTTATTCATTTGGACCACATTTTTTCACACATTCCGTTTTTCACATTTCATATATTTAGAATTTTTGTTTTCGTCTATAATATATGTGCTTTGGTCTTGGAAAGCGTATTGTTTGCATATTTTTTAATGAATAAATAATCAGATTTATGAAAGTCAGCTTTGTTACAATGATTTTCAACTAATAAAACTATTAAGTTTGAATAGTTACCAACGAGGCTTGGCAAATATGGCGTTGCTAACACGCGAAATTTGATATTTCTGTTTATTGTTGTTATAACTAACTGCACTGCAACTAACATAAATATCGTAAAAATGGAGCAACAAAATATAAAAACTGAACTTATTAGACATATTTTATCAAAGACCAAGACAACCTCAAAATCGTGTAACAAAGAAGGTTAATAACCCAACATTGACGAATAGCGCGTTAATAGTTTTTAATCTTAAAAGTTTCATTTTTGCACCACCGCCCGTGGCGCTAGTTTCTTTCGTTTAGCGAGTTAGTATCATAGTTAAACTAGGGTCATCGGAGGACTAACTTTAGTCCATGGACGATCCTCGGATCACCGATAAACTTGTTTTTGTAACAAGGTTTTTAACTAGTCTAGTTTTAAACCTAGGACTAACTTTGGTCCACGCTTAGTCTACGTTTTGTAATAAGACGGAGGGAATCCTAGTTAGGGTCCAGCATAGATATGTGTGTGATCGTTGGGTGTTATTATTATTCCAGGTGATAGAGCGCCGATACTACTCCCGGGTAAGTCCATTCTCCGACAAGAGACGGATTCCGCCGTATTTGATGGCAACCTCTACGCCTCTCTCCGGAAACCGACCGCCGCAGTACATGAGCCCAAGGTTCTATCATATGGACTAGTCTATGGTTTCTGCTTAGAAAGAGATAGCTAGTTAAGATCACTCTGATGTAAGAAAGAGGTGGCATGAAGATTCTTGTATCATTCCGTGTATAAAGTAAGGTAATTTATTTTTGTTGATATTCATTTGTTTTATTTATCTTTTATGAGCTCCCGTTATCGATGCGATTGTATTTTATTAGAATGAAGACATAACTGTTGAAATAGTTATTAAGTAGGCGATTTTGTTCCAAATTCTATACCTAAGTATATATTTAGTAATTTTTATTTATATATTGGTAATACCAGCACCCCTACCGCGTAACCGTTCTGGGAATCGGCTTCGCCTGCCATCCTGCACGCGCCAATTAACAAGTCCACGAGTGCGAGCAAGAGAGAACACGATTACGATCTCCACCAGACTTACTTGGTAAGGCCCCCGGTCCGTGTAATATAAAAGAAAAATTCCCGAAAATCGACACCTTAAATCATACTTCTACCAATCTTCAATCATAGAGGTATGAGAAAATATGTAAAATTCGTATCACATTTTTAGCGTCCGAGTACATTTTAGCACATTTTTGTTCTCTGCAGTTAATATACTCGTAATAGCTAAGTAAAATCCGAATTTAAGTAAACAAAGGCTGTGATTTATCAAACAGCCTATTGCTTGTTCATACAATGATCGTGATTGGTCGCTTTGGTGATTCGTATAATTACCAACAATATCCACGTTTCAAATTTAAATTACTTTTAGACCCTAGGGATTAAAAAGCTGTTTAATTTCCTGTTTACGAAGAACAATCTCTTATCGAATAGATGTGATAAAAAATATTTATTTCGTTGTAGATAACACAAAGTAGGTTAATTGGTTTACTTTTAATAATTGAAATTAATAGATAAATTAAAGTCCTATTCACTTGATTAAGTACCTAGTTACTAGGTTTTACAAAGCCCAAACGCGGACGTAGTCAACCTGAAGTGATGCATCTTGTCCATCATTATGATTCAAGTTCCAGGTAGGTAGCCAGGCGTTTCGAGCATTCCAGAAGTCGCGAGCTGCCTGTGGGTATACAATAAATTTTATGAGATTTTTCTTAAAGCCTTTGTATATTAATATTATATCCTAAAATCTTAATGTATATTAAGATATAATAAATAAATATATGTAGATATGTAGGTTTTAAGAAACCTACGTATCTTTATTCATTTACTAGCTGCGCCCCGCGGATTCACCCCCAAAATTTTCTAAACTCTTAATTTTTTCTTTCATAAGAACATTCTCCTGACAATAACAAACACAACAAAAACAGAATTAGCGAAAATGTTCCATCCGTTCACGCGTGAAAAAGTGAAGGGAAAAAGAGATTAATTTTTATATATACAGATAAGACAATATTGGATCACGCTAGAAACGCACCGTAGGAGATCCGTTCCACCAGGGTTTAGGGTTAGGGTTGCTAACGCCGTCAGGGAAGAAGCCGTTGGTGCCGCCGACAGCTAAGTTCATGATTATGTAGAACTGAAAAATTACATGAAAATAAATATGTGTATTTTCAAATTAATGTAATTTAATGCTTATTTCAATTTGCCAACAAACTGCTAAGCATTTTGGCAGAATGTTGTATTTGAAAATAAAGATTGCATTCTGTAAAATATTTAAAAAAATACGTGCAAGTTTCGAAAATTTTCATAAGTACCTTCTGGTCAAAAGGCGCCATCTTAGAGCCATACCGCCACGGGTTCAGAATGTTAGCATTTTGGTTAAAGCCTCCATGCTCCCAGAAACCTCCATTACCAGGTGCAATGCGACCTAATTCTACGTTGTCAATGCTGAATCTGATAAAATCTATAACAGAAAATAACATCAAATTAAACGCACGAAGAACTTCGCTACTGTATCAGTGTAATACTGCACGTTTTACAACAAGTAATGATACTTGGTGAATTGTGCTATCCAAAATATGGTTCAAGAAGTTATCGAACGTACTATCAGGAACCTAGTCACAGGTACATAATATATAAGTAGTTCAATGTAGCCAGCTGTTCCTATAGTCCAGAGCTAAACCGTAATGCAAGGCCAGGCGAGTTAACGGAAAGTTAATGGAACTTCTAGGAATTGTTTCAATTTACCAGGGGTCCACTCCAGTTGGTAGCGGTGGAAATCGGAATTGTATCCAGCATTGTTCCTTCTGATCCAGTGAGCACGTTCCCAGCCGTTTAACTCAGGGTAGGGGCCATAGTGCAGGGTGGAACCAGCTTCCTGTGAAATGAACGGTGGTTTACGTAATCGTTCAAAAAGAAAAAGTTTATTGTTTGCAGAGGATTTTATTTAATATAAATTATGTGATGAATTATTTAGAACTTACTTGGGTGCCAATGTGGACTCCATTGTTGAACATATTTCTGTTACCGCGGGATTCGACCAGATCGATTTCCCCAGATGAAGGCCAGCTGCCGTAGGAGTTGTAGGCAGGCATCAGCCAGATGGCTGTATACATAAATAATTTGTTACCATTTTTGGATAACTATGATATCTTGGTCTGTTTTAGTATCTACATATCTATCTTGCTAATATACAATCATTTACCTATACAGATAAAAAGCTTGAAACTGAAATCCATGACATAAATCCATTACTATTATTTTTAGTAGCAGTTGGTAATATCTTCAAACATAGAGGGGAAAAAGAAAGACAGGCCGTTTTAACTTTGAAAAAGTGAATCTATGCGTCGTCATCATACCTGGCCACAGCCAGTCTCCGGCTGGCATCTTAGCGCGTACTTCAACCCTTCCGTACCGGAAGCTGAATGAGTTCACAGTACGGAGACGAGCGCTTTTGATTGGATTGAGGATGTTCGTTGGAGTGCCTTGACGCTCACAACCCCACCATTGAGGATTGGTGCATCTAGAGATGATAAAATACGAAAATAATAATAATAACGCCCAACGATCACATACATAGATCCTGGACCTTAACTAGGATTCCCTGTGTCTAGGGACCCAGGAAATACGAGGACCATATGGTCCCACAGCACCCAGACACAGTATTTGGGCTTTTATTTCTGTGCACAAATATTTGTCCTGTCGCGGGAATCGAACCCACGGTCTCCGGGTTATGAGCCGACTTGCTCAACCACTGCATCACAGAGGCTGTAATAATACGCAGCGTATAGGTCAGTCCCCCACTAGGTGGGCCACTCGATCTGGTCAAAACGTCGGGAAGCCGATGGATGCAAGAGAATGTAGCCGACAAAAGTGACGCTCTATGGGGAGGCCTATGCTTATATGTAGTCGACGTCTCTATCATCATCATCAGTCGTATTTTAGGTGAAAATATTTAATTTATTTTACTTTCAAAGTAAAGAGAACTTAGCAGACGGTCATCAGTCAAAGTTAGAGTTTATCTACAATATGTTTCGTGGAAAGATTTGGCCAGTTTCGGTAAGCCTTTATATACAAATTATATTGAACTGATTCTCAGATACCTCTATAATAGTACACTAGTTACTTAGTTGTTTAAATATACCTCTATGATTATAGTTTAGAGGACTATTTATTTTTCTTCTGGTTTATGATGAACAACCACAAAAAGTTTCGATTTCACAAAATATCCAGTGTTAGGTACCTGTCAGCGGGAGCGCCCCCTTCAATGTTCAAGTTACCGCTAGTCAGGAATGATTCTCCGAATTGGTCTGAAGTCATTGACGGTTTGATGAACAGCAGTCCCCTGTTAGTGTAGGAGTTGGTTCGGTTGTTGCTGTAGTACTGGAACTCCCAGTTCTGGAACATGCAGATTAATTCTAGTATCACAAGCAAGCAATTACTGTAGGCAACATGAAGATTTTTGTCTCAGAATTTTACAACAAAACAATTCCAGAAATTTAAGAATAATTTAAGATTCAAGAATTTTACAAAACAGTTCCTATATTCTACAGCCGTAGGTAATATATTTCAGTACCTACCTATATTATTGTAGGTAATGGTGAGTTCTGTCGTACATAAACAACTTATGACTCAAATATAAAAAAGGAGATTTTAATTAGTCCCTATGATATGAAATGTGTTTTTTTGCTGCACCATGCGGTGTAGGTATGTCGTAATAAGGCTACGATAATAGCGTCTCAAAGGCGCTGATTTTTTAAGCAATAAAAGAAATAATACTCACACCGCCACCGGACAAGGTATTTTCATGCTGCCATTTCTCGAGGTCAAACTGCTCGAAGTCGTCGGCGAAGATGAGTGCTCCAGAACAGACGGTAACAGGGGCATGTGTGCCGCTGACTGTGGTCACACTGGGGGTGCACGCGGCGCTTATAGAGGCAAGCGCCAACACGCCGGCTAGCACTGACCACATGGCTCTGAAAGTTACATTCAGCGAGAACAAAACTTTGACGATCCAGTTAATTTCAAGCACTGGACGATTAAATACGTAATACTCGATCACTTATAATGATGGTCAGAATGGTCGTCTGTGTCACTGGCGTGTTAAAGCATGTAAAGTACCTACATAAGCTGGACTTGGAACGTGACCACTATATTTACTTAGTATTTAGTTACCAGCATACGTTATATTAAATACACTTTAGGTAAGTAAGCACCTTAAACTATCCTATAGGTATTAGATAGGTTCTACTAAAAAGGAAATAAAGAGATGTAATACATTTATTTTACGAGAGAGATCAATACTTACCTATAAAAAAGCTATAACAAAAATAAATGAGGACATAACTTAATAATCAGCTCTAATTACGTATAAATAAATAACCTAGGTTAGGTTAAACCATTAAAACTGCACTATGTACATACTTCAAGTTAAAAAGTTTTTAGAGTAACGCAAATATAAACGTTGTTAAATGCTTATGATTGGCATCAAACACTGCACTGAACGTAAGATTATATCACCTAGAATAGAATAAGATAAGAGATTATGGAGTCTTGAGAATATACCATTTGATCAATTTAAAAGATAAAGCAGATTACTTACTGAGTTTTATTTACTGCCTATGTAAAAATCATTCAATCATTTTTTTTACTTAGATAATATTCAGTAAATAAATAAGTTGTAGAGACAACTCACCGGCGTATATGGTCAACACTTTAAACGGATTGTATTGTAACTAAGTTTGAGACGAATTTATACTTTTTCATATAAAAGATAATGCTAATAATTGATTGAAGCCTAAAGGCCAAGGTTACACTGCTCAATGAATCAACACTAGCGCTGTACAGCAATGTGCCAAAATGTGTTGCTTCTGTGTTAGTTAGTACTTACTACGCTCCATCGCCTGCTTTTTATTTTCCTAATTTCCGTGTACCTAAGTAATTTGAGTCAGAATCCTAGACTGAAGTCATTAATGATCTCTCCTAGCTTAAAGTGGGCAGTTTTAATATTAAGATAGGTACACCAGTCCCGGAGGTCCTTCTTAACCTTTTCCCAGCAGTTCTATAGGGAAGGACACTCACGGGACACTGCCGCCCTCGACGTGGTTAACGAACTGGATCATCATCATTAAGACATCAAGACCTACATCCACCTCAAGATCTACGTTCCCCTCTAACTCTTGGTATACTTCTGTGTTGTCTAGTTTTAGTACGAATCCCAAATCTACTCCAGATTTTATGATACAACCACTCCTACTCGTTCCGAATACTGCTGGAATGATGATGAAGGAGGATGATATCGTCACACACCTATGTCTGTGTTCCTGCCTTTAGATTTAATTAAGTTTTGATTACGATCGCCTAATGCATACGTCGATTTTATCAATTTAAATATCACAATTAAAATACTTAACTATCTACGTGATTTATACTAGCTACCTACTGCACATCTAATTATTTTAATTGTATATAAATACATAATAACCCTCCTTTTTGCTTCGCCGCAGTCGCGTTAAAATCATAATATCTAATCCTAATACCAGCATCCATTCCATACACAATGTCCAAAATCATTCTGTTACATGAGCCTTTTTATTAGGTATGTAGGTAGGTATTTTTTATTATTATTTAGGTAGGTAATTACGATGGAACTTAAATTTAAATATCCCTGCTTAAACAAAATATGATCTATTAAAATTATATGAACGCGGTTTTATTTATTTATGATAATATAATAATTGTTCCTTTCAGTAAACGGTATCATCAATATTCAAGGTACTTTTCCTTCACTATAGTATCTGTATATAAAACTCAAAAATCTATATACCTATTAGGACCCTGCTTACATATTTAGGTATAGCTAAAATTATTAGGAACTTAAATAAAAGCAGTCATATAAAAACATAATTTTATTCAACACTCGAGTAGATCAATTATGTCTATATATTTAGCTAATTCCAAAGCTAAATCTATTGTACTCGTACATAAGTATTGTGCTTTGATGTTATAGATGATTTCGCTACTTCGAGGATTATTATACGTAGGTAAGTCATTTAATATTTTAAAAGGAAACTCTTTGTAATGTCATGCTCATGCATGCTACGGATCAACAAAGCTATGAAGCTTGTTGATCCGTTGACACATTTTTGACAATTAACTTAATGACATTATGATTTAATAAATTTCAATTTCTTAATTTTATTAAATATTGTGAAAATAAAGAAAAAATTTACAAGTATGACCAAAATAAACATTTAACGAATAAGAGAACCTTGCAATGGGCTAAGGTATTTTACTGCTAATTTTAGTTTGGCCAAATTTATCAACTCGCCTCTTTCTATCAGCTTCATCTTAATTATAGGGCAACATGACGCTTCGTTTATAATTTGCTCATCAAAGACTCATTTGCTCATCACCGATACACCTACTTACATTTTGTTTCAGATGGCAGTAGAGTTGAAATATATAGCCGGGCATGTTTACCCGGCGGCAGCAAGGTTCAGAGTAATATGCTCCAATAACTGCCTTTCAAATCTTACCCATCAATACAGATCCTTCAGCAGCTGTGCAGATAATTTTGTCCAACAGGCGAAATGCTTTAGTAGCCATCCAAGCAATCTTATCCATCATTCTAAATTCTTTAGTGGCTGTCCAAATAATCTTACCCAGCAGTATAAATACATCAGTCAAACCCCTATATGTTTAGCGCAACCAGAATATCATGTTTCTAAATTTCAAAGAACCCCATCCAGTTTATTTCGTCAGTTAGACCCTCCGAGGAGTACAAATCAAAATTCTAATTTGTTGCATAGTAGTACAAAAGCCCTGGAATATTTGAGAGGTCTTCCGAAAACATTCTTTTTTCGCCGACGAAAAAATGACGATGATAAAAAGAAACCAAAAAACCGCATACCTAAACTTATATTAATTCAAAATCCATTTACTTGGTTGATGATCAAAATTGACTTTAGTGTCTTACGAAATATTTGGGATTCTGATTTCCATGAAAAAGAGTTCAAGTATGGAACAAAGCAGGTACGATTATGATTACAACACATACCTAACGTAAGGTTCATATTTAAGGCAGAATAGATGCTAATTGTAGGAGAAGAATTTGTATATTATGTTACTCGAAGCTCGAGTAGCAAATCTATTATAAAAGTCGTTTTCTTAATCTAAAAAACTAATCTCAATCGTTTTTATAATGAATTTACTTGTGACATGTACCTAACAATCTTCAACAGGCCATATCGAAAGTCACGAATGTGATCAGCGGGGGACAATACGCGGAACTCAATGGGCTGTTGACCAAACCTGCTAGGTTAAGCCTAATGCGAGAACTAGATCGCAACTGGAGTGACAAGCAAAGATCTTTGCTGGCGCTTAATCGTGATGATATACAGATAACTTCACCAAGAAAAGTATATTTCATCAGAATTGCGGGTAAGCGTATCTATAAGTTGTCATAGAGCTTTGTACTTTCGCTCGTAAAGTTTTTACAGATTACAATTCTCGTATTTATGAACTTTTACTATATGTAAGTACTACTGGTTTTTTTTTGCCTTGACGGGGTACATACATGTAAATATTTATATATACAAATTTTGCTATTAGAGAGATAGGATTTTATTGAATTAGGAACATAAGTCACACCCTTGTGGACAAGATAATCAACACGATAACATAGCATTATCGTTATCTATATATAAGATATTATAACCAACCACATCAACATTTATTTGTTATTGACTGATTAGCATTAAACAGATTTGATGATTTGTTGATGACAAAATAAAAACTAGATAAGGCGTTGTGTGGTGTTTGATTTTTGTCGCATATACCTACGTGCTAAAATGCGACTGTTGCAGATAAAAAATATTGCGATGTAGATATGGCTTTTTTGGCATTGAAATGGGCGCCAATCAACAGTATTGAAGCATTGATTTTCACCGAAATTTTCGCAAGATTTCATAGAGAATATACCCCTCATTCTATCCCAGAGTGGACAATAGCGTATTTCAAAGTCACACGATTTGAAGTTTTAAGGCGGTAAGTGTAGAACATTCATAAGAGTTTCACGCGCTTTAGATACATGATGAATTACTGCTCTTCTCTTTAAGTTCCATGCTAGCTACTGCGGCACCTTCTTTATGTAATCTAGTTGACCCGCCCCGGCTTTGCACGGGTGAATTAGTAAAACGAGGTCGAACGGGATAAAAAGAAGTATCCCATGTCCGTCTCCTGGTTTTAAGCTACCTCCCCACTAAATTTCAGCCAAATCAGTTCAGGCGTTCTTGAGTTATAAATAGTGTAACTAACACGACTTTCTTTTATATTTATGGATGCATAAGAATCAATCGCCAGCTTCCTAAGTCGCATGTAAAACTTAACCAACTCAACTTCTAATCCAAATTGTATCAAAAGCTTGCTGATGTCAATGTTACGCTAATGTAGCTCTTTGCCACACTCCCATTAATCACCTCGCTTCGCTAAAGAATATCAAATTCATCATTGCTGCTGTGCATAAGATCTTCGAAAAGACGCCCAGTAGCTACCTTGTTAGATTTTAGTTAGTTTCAACTGATGGGAGGCGCTGATATTTAGGTGGCTATAGCTAAACCAGCCATTGTTTTTATATTTTTCAGAAAGCCCAAATCGTAGAATATCTTCTAAACGCCGTCACGAAAAATGAAAAACTTTTAGGAGTTTTAAAACGGTGATGATGGTAAAAATTATTACATTTTATTAAAAACAATAGAAAAATAAACAGTTTTATAAATCTAAAAGTAGTGTATAAGGATTTTCTAGATAACTCTTGAGTTCATTCGAGAATCGTGCCATGGTGACGCCGTCTACGACTCTGTGGTCTGCAGACCAGCTCACTGACAACAAGTGGGCCTTGATCACGTTACCTTCAGAGTCGAATCTTGGGAGAACCTGTAAAAACAGTGTATTTAAAAATGGGACATAGTCAGCGGCTTCGATGCCGCGCGTTCTCCATCGTCTATGTCACCTTTTAAACTTTAGCGACTTGTGCGTTTGCATTAAGTTAAAGAGGTCTTTCCATATCAATATTGTTTTCAGTATAGTGATATTTTTTAAGATATTTTGTGCAATGATTTGAAAGGTTGTTATGATATGATTGTGTTTCTTAATTTATCTTACCTGTATTTTTCCCAAAGCACCAATAGCCACTTGAGGAGGAAATATTATAGGTTTAGTATACGTTCCACCAACCTGAAATTACAAAAAATGAAATTTCCTTATATATGATATTGTGATACCAGAACACATTGTAGCTATTACAAATTTATGAACGTCACTGTATATAATCAGATACTTAACAATTTAAATGATTAGAGTAGTCATAGTACTTCGAACAACTTACAATGCCTATATTAGAAATCGTAAAAGTCCCTCCAGTGAGGTCGTTTAAGCTGAGCTGTCCTTTTGCACCCTTTTCTTGTAGACTATTTAGCTCGCTTGCTACTTCTAAAATGCTTTTTCTTTGAACGTTCTGAAAACAAAGTACATTTTTTATTAAATAGTATAGCTTGTATTGTATTGTATCTATCTTGTCAACTTTTAGGCCTATAAAGATCGTTTTCCAAATTTCTTGTTGTGAAGTTACATGCAAAAGTTGCAATTTGTCATAACATAGGAGATGTTATGACAAATTGCAAAGCTCTGATCTAATGTAATTTTAGAGCTTTGATCATAGAACTATATAATTATAGGTATATAGCTAACGCGTGACTTTGACCGTTGACAAAAGGGATAAAGGACTATGTTACCTAGTTCATATAGTTTTTGTCTTTGAAAAATATGGTGTGAATGATCGTATTCTTTACCTTTATTATAGGTACTACTAATCCATTAGGTGTGTCCATGGCAACACCAATATTGTGGCTCGCTTTGTAGATAATGTTCTCGCACGAACTATCCAAGCTACTGTTTAATATTGGCAAGCGGTTGAGACTCAGTGAAGCAGCTTTGATGATAATCGGCATGTATGTCAGTTTAACTCCCTTCTCCTGCGCCAATATTTTAAGCGCGTTTCTAGCTTCGATCAGTTTTGTGACGTTGTATTCATCACTGAACACGAAATGAGGTATTTTCTGTAAGAAAAAATCGTTTTTAATAGGCGAATACGTACGTATTTACATCCGCTATTATGGTTATATAAACTTACCATTGCTTCAGTCATTGATTTAACCATAGCTTTAATAAAGCCGGTCACGGGTACCACTTTGTCTTCTAACACTACTTCTACCTTGGCGTGTGCTTTTTGTATAGGTATTGGTATAGCTGTAACAGTCGTACAGTCTGGAACTTCATTGGAATTGTCGGAATTAATATTAAGATGTGCCAGCATATCTTCTTTGAGAATTCTTCCGTTTCTTCCCGTTGGTTTAACGTTGCTTAAGTCTACCTTAAAATGAAATTATTTCTCATAATCAGATTCTTTCATAAGAATTACAAACGAAGGTTTTATTTAAAAGCAAAATTATAGTATAAACAAGAAGCTAAAATTAAATACTAAATGTGTGGGACGTAAATTATACAAACTTAATAATCTATGAAGCCGGTACCAGTAAGCAACGTGTCCTAAATACTGACAGCATTGCCCCGTTGAATAGCAGTGCCTAGGCCTTTAGGCCAAGTAGAGATCACATTTTGGTCAACTGTTGAGAATTTATTTAACCAAAAAAATAAGTTACCATCGACGATCGTATTGGTATCGTATTTCTAGCATTTGTTCACTTAGTATTTAGCACGCTTTTGATGACTAGTCTAGTGATGTTTTAGGATGACGTGTGCGTATAAAGTGACGCAACACCTTATATTTTTGGGTTTTGATTGGCACTTTAACTGCTATGGGCGGCCGTAGCTCAGGCGAACGACAACCTCATCACGTCATTCATTAACATAAAAAAGGAATCTTTAAGAACATCATTTTAGCAAAAAGTATTATGTACTAACTTTGAACTGAGCTGCAATCCGTCTTACTGCTGGTGTAGTCAGTACTTTTGTTCTTTGGCTTTGATCCATAGCTGCAAATTTTCGAACATCTGGTTTTTTATCTTCTTCGTCTGAACTATCTAGAAGGAAAAGTATTTGATAAGTAATTTAATAAATTTGAAATGAGAAATGGGTTAGTGCTTACTTGTTTTCATCGCCTTGTAAAAGCCTTATTTTCATTTTATTGAATACAATTATCTGCATTTTATCCTTATAATGGTCTACGTTCTCAACTACCCATAGCATAATATAGTTTATGGTTCAATAGCATGATTCGCCAAGTTACAAATCCTTCAATTAATCAATAATACCGATATACCAATATATCGAATAACCAAACGGTCCGAAGCCATCCGAAGCCATGTATACTTTCGAAACATACTTTACCGTTTTGATGGTAGACTACAATTCAAAGTTGGGCACAAGGAATGGCGATGAACTGAGAGTCCCTACTCTTAGGAAAGTCCATTTGGATATGGGCAGCGAAACCCTCGAAGACAGGTACTTGCTGACTTCATAGAGAAGTAGGAACTCTATAATGAACTCTTTCTACAAGAAGTGGCCATCCAGGAAGTGGACGTCGATAAGCATCGACGATTCCAACACTAATTGACCTCATCATGACGACACAGAAGTTCATATTTGATGATGTCTCTATGATCAGCAAAGTAGAACCTGTAGCGACCACCATATTGTAAGAGGCATTTGAATATCAGCGTTAAGCTTGAAGGTTAAGTCTAGTATAGTCTGCGCTCCGTCCAAATCCAAAACCCCGAATGCTTTTAGCTGAAACTCCTAAATCGCTTCCTGTGCCTAGCCGAATGCAACACAGCAACCGAATGCAACACAGCAACCGAATGCATTCTCCGCTTTAAAGTAAGGAAGTTTATAAGTACCTACAGCTTCAAGTTCAAGTGGAAAGAGCGTACCTACTGAAGAACTATAGGCCCATCTCGATCTTGAGTCATGTATGCAAGCTGCTATCAACAGTCATTACTAATCGCCCCGCATTTAGGTTTAATGAATTACCAGCTTTAAGAAAAAGCAGTTTTCTGGAAAGGCTTTAGCATCATAGACCACTTTCATACGCTTCGCCAGATTACACAGAAGACCGAAGAATGAATACTGTATAGCCGTTACGAAACGCCTAACGAAACTTGGGCGGTACTACAGTCTTTACAGCGATGCCAAATTGACTATAGTTATATCGAAGTGTTGAAGTATTTGTACAGCAAGGCCACTATGTACTACAAAAAAGAGCACGGAACAAATTCCATTGCAAAGAGGCGTGAGACAGGGAGACGTTATTTCTCCGAAATTGTTTACAAACTCAATGGAGGACGATTTTCAAGCTCTTGGACTGGAAAGGATCTGCATATATTCTGTATTTATTCTGCATTCTGCATTTGACTGGCCCAATAGCTCTGTTGGTAGTAACCCTGCCTTCTGAACTGTGGGTTGTGGGTTCGATTCCCACCCAGGACAAACATTTGTGTGATGAACATATAAGTGTTTGTTCTGTGTCTGGGTGTTATATGGTATTATATGCATTTACAAACAAAAAGTATTTAAGTATTGTATCAGTTATCTGGTTCCCATAATACAAGCTTTGCTTAGTTTGAGGCTAGATGGCGTTGTGTGAAATGTCCACACATATTATATTATTATTATATATGGTGCATAAATGGTGAGTCCATCACTATCCCTCGATGTTTTGTCGATGATATAGTTATAATGGCGGAGTCGCTTGACTCAACAAGACCTTGGCCAGACTTTGCTCAACGATTTCAAATAGTGTCTCCTAACAGGTTGGTCTTAAGATGAACATGGACAAGACGAAAATCATGTATAATGTTCTAATCTTGTTTCACCTATACCGGTAATTGTTAGGAACAGTACCCTCGAAGTTGTCGACGAATATGTGTATCTACGATAAACTGTCCAATTAGGTAGGTCTAACTTTAAAAAAGACGTCGCACGAAGAATCTAACAAGGCTGGGCAGCTCTGCTTCAATTCGCGAAATTTGCTTTTAACTGTCCGAATTTTGGTGTTGATGTAAGGTCGTATTTTGCAACTAATCCTTATTAAGTATATTTTACATTTTTTGATAGTACCGATTGTACTTACGATTATATTAAATACCTACCTTCTTCTTCACCATCTTGCACATCAATGTCAACTAAAGGGTTTCCTACTAAAACAGTTTCATCCACTTTAGCGTACAATTTGGCGATAGCTCCATCGTATCGACTGGTGATCGTCACCGCGGCTTTGTCACTTTGCACTTCACAGATGTTGTCAAACTGCTGGACTTTGTCGCCAACTTTCACAAACCTGAAAAGCCATAAAAATGGTTTCGTTACGTACCTATTTATATTATATTATATAACATTTGATCTAGAGATAAGTCCAGAAACCTTATCATTTTAAGGAAGGTCAAAAGCTATGTCCATCATGTAAAATTTTGCACCTTGGATAATTATAAAAATCTATCTCTAAGAAAATGCGATCACTACTTGCATAGGGCACGATATCCCGTGTGTATGTTTGCTACCATGATAGTGGGGTAAAATAATTGAAGCTTAGGGTTGTGTGGTTCTAAATAAACTTTAAAAGAAAATTGAAGAGAACATAGCATTTTAGGAGTTTTCAAAATGCACAGTCTATGCAAAATGACTTCCAAATAATAGAAAATCAAATACTACATAGGGCTCACTATAATATTGATTTAGCTCGTGAAATTACTGTCATATGATTTTTAAAATTTGACAGATCAACAGAGATTTGCTCGGCTTCAAACTGATTTTGATACTGATATACCATGCAACACGACTATTTTTAGCTAGTTTGCAGAATTTAAATGAGGTCGTGTCAATCTCAGTTATGAATTTAATTTTATAATCTTAGTAGTACCTATAAGCGGTCTGTGTGAAAAAGTCATCCAAATCGGTTCAGCCGTTTGATAATTTACGCAACCAGACAAATAAACAACGTTACACTTATGTATTAGTGTGGATAGGGATTACTATCTGCGTTGATAACTAGGACAACTTGTTAAAGCTAAAAAATTATACGTAAGTAAGTAAAAGTTTTACCATTCTTTGACAACAACTTCTCGGATACCCTCACCGATGTCGGAAAGTTTAAAGGCGATGATTTTGTTCAATGCTTGACCGGCGTGGAACTGTCTGCATTTGTAATGGTCCTCGTTGGTGCAACGTAGAAGATTCACATTACTGCAGTTGGAATGTTCTCTATTCTGAAATGGGATGATTATTTTGATTACAATAAGTCATTTTGCCATCATACGGTCAATTATAATGAAACATAAAACCTATTTAATACAACAATAAGGTAGGTAAGGTAAGTTAATGGTGTAGATCTGACTTATATTATGACCAATTGACAAAGCTTGTAATTTTTAGATAGGTCAGTAAACAAAATTCTTGGCGGACTGGACACAGGGCTGTAGTTAGATCCCGAATTTGAAGTAGGGCAGCGATCGTTACAGGTAGGGCGGGCGGACGTAAACATGCATCATAATTATTGATCTGCCCTCGAAGCACAGGCCCCTAAATCAATCACCATGTAGTATCACTATCACTGAACTCTTTCAGTAGTCTATTCGTAGGCAAATAATTTCTACGTCACAGAACATGGCCATGGATCTAAGATTTATTTTATATCAAACTATGAACAAACAATTAAATTATAATCTAAATTGTTTTAGACCGCCATGTTTTATCTTTTGATACTTTCCATCCAAAGGTTGTCTGGAAGAGATCGCTATTAGCGATAAGACCGCCCATTGTTGCACTAGTATGTAAGATTTAATAATTCCTGTATTGTTTTAATTTCGTTGGTGAGACAATAAAGAGTTTATCTATCTATCTATCTATCTATCTATCTATAATAATCTATAATAGTTTTAGTTTTTGGTTATTTTAAGGTAAGCATTGTGATTTCAATGCCCCCCCCCCCTCCCCCCAGCTACGGCCGTGACATAAAATTAGATATAGGTACAGTTTATAAGTATTGGCCCAGTAGCTAGTATAGGTAATTTGAAACAACAGTTTCGTTATAACTATTAACGTTATCTCATTGAATAACTTGATAAGATTCGCGTATTTAATTTCTGTTATCTTATGCCCATGAACGAAATTCAAAAACAAAGTCAGATTTGTGCCATTGAAGATGGTTGATTAAATTGATTCATAACACATATCGTAGTTATACTCTAAAATCAAAACTAATATAAATTCATTTTGTTGTTCAGTTCATGTCGTCGAGTAGTAGATACAGGTTTAACTTATACATAGATTGAAATAAATAAATAAAAGGCATAACACATACATCATATTCATAGCGAACGTAATTAATTAATGCGTGCATTAAGTACCAAAGGCAAATAGTAACAATATTATGTATTCTGTGATTATTTTTGTTTGTTTTCTTTTTGTGTTTATTGTGAAGATTTTGATCCATTACAATATTACATCACACTAAGAAAAACTGAAAGTTTGTATGTTTGTTACGCTCGATCAGCTGGATGGATTTCAATGGAATTTGATCTATAGATGGCTTATACCTATACTGGATTAACACATGGCTACTTTGTATCCGCGGGTGAAACTGATATTATAATATTATGAATGCGAAAGTTTGTAGGTGTGGCTGTTCCCTCTTCACGCTGCAACGGCTGAACAGATTAGAACGAAATTTGGAATAGAGATAGCTCATATACTGAATTAACACAGAATACTTTTACGCGAGCGTAACTGTGGGGCGCTGCTAGCTTAAGCATACAATACAATACAATACAAAAATTCTTTATTGTACACCAGAAGAAAAACAGTTACAGATGAAGAAACTTAAAGCTATAGTACAATGGGCGGACTTATCGCTAAAAGCGATCTCTTCCAGTCAACCTTTGGATGGAAAGAATTGTTAGAGAGATAGAGGTCGGTGGTGTAAACGTGTGAGTGAAATTGTAAAACAATGAAATTTATAAAAAATAAAAATAAATAAAGATAATATAGATACATATAATAAATAATCAATAAATGAAATATAACTGATACATATATACTATATAATATATAAGTATAAATACATACATAATAATAATAACATATAAATTATAAATACTTACATAATAACGAAATAAGTACAAATCGATGAAACTACCAATAGTATTACAACTGTGAAAGATAAAAACTTTTAACGCTGGATTTAAATATAGCCAACGACTGAGCCTGTCTGGCTGGAATTGGAAGCGCGTTCCAAAGGCGTACGGCCTGTACAGAAAAAGATTTGTCATAAAAAGAAGAAGTATGAATAGGCATTTTTAGTGAAAGATTTTCTGTTGATCTAAGGTTACGCTGATGTGAGTTGTGCCAGAAGTTAAATCGTTCCTTTAAATAGAGAGGGGTTAATGGATTAAACAGTATGTTATATAAAAGAGAAAGGATATGAGTATTCCGGCGAAGACGTATTGGCAGCCACTTGAGTTTAGCGCGAAAGTGTGAGACATGGTCATATTTGCGTAAACCGAAAATAAACCTTATGCAGTAATTTTGAAGTCGCTCAAGTTTATTCAGCTGGTCCTCCGTGAGATCGAGATAGCAGGCATCGGCATAATCGAGGATTGGAAGAAGGAGAGATTGTGCAAGCATAACTTTGGTAGCAGTCGGCAGGAAGTTGCGTAGCCTTCTAAGGGAGCATAATACCAACAAACCTAATTATTATTTAAACACATACCTAATAATAGGGTTCTTTTTAAAATCCAGATGATGTAAACAAGACTCATCGTTGTTCATTAAGTAATATTACTGCATTTACTTATATCAAACTTATTAGTAAGTATGAGATGGTATATCTACCTAATAAGTTATTGTCAAAACAACTCTGTAATATGATGACATTATCATAATTGTACATACCTACGTAATACAATACGCATAATCGTGGACACGCATTAGAAAATAGAAAAAGTTCGTAAATAAAATTATTCTTGTTGTGGTTGCGGCAGCATAAAATGTAGGTAAGTATTGTTATACTTACATTTTTCAACACAATACAAACTCGCCGACACCGATTCACAATTCTTAGGTTAAACAAACACTTCCTCGCGAGCAGCGACATATTTGAATACACAAAAATTTTATGGTCACGTGTAAATAAATATAAATTAGTAAAATAATGGATAACTTAAAAGTAACTCTTGAGTAGCATTACGCGGGCCTCGCCGCGAACACAACTGAGCGTTATCGCGTCATTATCAGTGGAACGCGCATTGATTAACATTTTAAAAGCAAATTATTTACTAGTTTTTGTCGTAAGACGTTACCGACGCTATGAATTCATTACTGTTCCGCTTGGCCCAAGTGACTCCAAAACACGCCTCGTTGGCAACAGCGTTGCAACGCTTATTGACCTACTTAAAATACTCCTGACTAGGTGAAAATAAGTATATCGCTTGTAACTAACCCTGCACGTGCGCAATAACTGCAATAAAACTAACCATTAAGCAATTCGTTTTATTAAAGACATAATAAACATGTTAATAAGTTGAATAAATACAATAATATTACATAATCATTAACCGCGATGTATGCATGACAGACGTAAGTGGGCAATCCATAGAGAAAAGCAACGGATTGCGAATACATGATGATTGTTCAACAGACGACTCCTATGCTAAATAGCTAACGTGTATCACAGAGGCGCTTTGCCACGCGTTTTCTTAAGGCGGTTTTCCCATTCAAACTGCAATTTTGTTTACATTATGCTTATGATAAATAGATACCTACTTAGTTCAAGGCATTTTAAACTCCAGCATTTAAACTAAGTAGGCAACAGAATTGTTTTAGTTCAATTATTTTAGTATTTAGATTATAACACATAGGAAATCCAATAGGTAATTGATAAAATCAATGCAATTATAATTATGTTTATTATTTGTATTTGCAGTCGTTATTATCCATCGAGAAAGCCGCCTTTAAGCAACAAATGAAATAACGAACAAGTTATTTATATTAGTTTGTAACTTTGTGACGATAATTAAAAACATGATTATTACCAGTACCTTAGAATGAAAATAAAATGTTATAAAACAAATAAGGCAACTACAAGTTTATTTAATTTGCCATCGTCTATTCTATTATTAGCTAAGTATATAAATAATATTAAATAACACTAATTATACGTAGCTATACATAATAATCTAAACTCGCCTTAAAAATTAATGAAATCATGTTTGTACTTATAATCGTATAATATATAAATAAACACAATTAATTAACTAAGTCAATTCACAGAAGCACCCGTTACCATAATTAATTGTAATATGTATAATTTCTATTATATTCATGAAACTATACATCAATAGTCATGGGTAGGTAATAATATAATAATCGTAGGTGTCGATTCTGTGTCGACGTTCTCTAAAACTAAAGTAAACTTAAAGTATGGCGGTACTCTTCTGATAAAGGGGTAATGAAAAAGACGGAAATATGTTAATTTAGTTTAGCTTTAGAGTATGGACACAGAATCGACACCATTACATTAAAACAGCAAGTACTTCGTAAATAATATATGTAAGTATAAGAGTATACATATTATATTAGATCGGGGGAAAAGTACAAAAGTTTTATAAAATGTACGGAACTCGGAACCCATTTGTTAGTTAGACGGAGTAAAATGTCATTACGAGTGCTATTTGCATGCATTTCATCAAGAGTAAATCGTGCTAGGAAAAAAATATACAGTTCACTACAGTTTAATGATCTATTCCATCGTTACGGTTGTTACGGTACAGTGTTATTTTATTTATAATATACTAAACATTTCCTAAAAATCGTTATTTCTGCCATATTTGTGATTTACATTAATAAACGGCCTGTGAAAATTGCGAGATTAACAAAATAAAGCAAATTAACCATTTTTATTAATTAATATTTTATTCACTACGGAAATAATCATCTTCACTGTCTATTTGTTATTTTTAGTATTTAGAGGTAAAAGGATTGTTGTAGTGCAAATTAAATTTGATGGATTCTACGATTTAGAAATTAGCAGCATTATTTTGACAAGTGATATTTTGGTCCATAACTTTTTACTCCGTCCAATTAAAAATGGTATATTACTATGTTTTTGACGTTAAAAATTTCCGGAAATGATCCGTAAACGAAACACATAGTTTTGCATCATTGCATTATTCATATAAGAAAAAGCTGAAAATAACAATTATTGTATTACTTAGTGGAAATAGGGTGGTTTTTAAAAAACTTAATACTTATAAATAAATAATAAAATAATCCGATAGCACAAACAATGAAATCCGATTTCAAATTCATTCGTACAAAATACGTTAAAATACTTTTCCCCCGATCTATTATTTATTACAAAAGACAAACGCTAATTCCGGAAATACAGTACTTACCTACCTACCTATGTAGGTACCTACTTTAAGTGGTCAAAGCTAAATTATAAAAAATACATACTTACAAAATACAAATTTATACACTAATTACCACCAAACCTAACAAATGGAAGATTACAATACGTTTCCTAATTCTTAATTAAATTAAATTCGTTTTAATAAGCGAAGCAATAAAATTTCTGCCATTGGAAATAGCGGAAGACACGTAATTTGGAATAAAATTTAGATTTCTAGATAGATAGCTACATATTGTGTTTATATATATACGTGGGTATAATAGGTAAGCAAATTTAGTATTAGTTTTTTATATTGCACGCGAAGGAGTAAGGTAACCTTTTATTGTTTGTCATCTCCGAATAAAATCACTTTAGAATATTAACCGGTTAATTAATATTATTTGTTTCCGTTCCTAATATAAAAGTATTTATTTATTAATGGAAGTCGTCTTTTAATGCTGTTGTGATAGTACATACTGATACAAACTTTATGCAAAATTCATAATAAAGCAATATTATAAGTGATAAAGAATCTATAGCGTTTTTATGTGAATTAAGTAATATTGTAAACCTTAACAATTTATAATTTCAAGTCTAGTTGTTATTTAGTTATCAAAATTTCACTAGCCTTTTATAATGTTATTTTATTATACACCATAAGAGCAAGGCCAACACTCGTACTGCTTGAAACGTCAGTGTGATAAATTGTAGCATTGTTGCCAGCTTAAGTTATTATGCAAGCAGATGAATGTGTGACCTCGATACGAAGAAAATATAATCTAAAATGTACTCTTCGGTATCGGTTGTTATGTGTCTATGAAAATAATTTACAAAGCATCAGTTTGATGACAATTATGATTATTACTGAACACCAATTGCTCAAAACGTAAAACTACTGAGTGAAATGGACGTGGACAACATTCTAGCTACACCGAGAGAGGTAACTAACGAGACGCGACAAGACGTAGAACGATATGTATCCGCGGGAAACGTCGTTCAATCAGGACGAAATGTTTAGTTATTTTAGCATAAATGTATTATTTTAGACCATTTCAATGTCAACATGGTTGATAACAAATTTCCATTATTACAAGATTAGATAGAAAACAAATTGGATTGTATTTTATAAACCATTAGCTGCGCCTCGCGGTTTCACCCGCGTGGTGAAAATTTTCGAATTTATTTATTTTCTTTCATAGAACCTTCTGACAATAATAAACATGACAAAGAAGAAAAATAATTTGCTAAAATGTTCCATCCGTTCACGCGTGATGCGATGACCAAGGGAAATAGAGAAACAATTTTATATATAAGATTAGGTATATAATAGGCTAAATGAGTCGAAAAATGAGCTGTTAAGCCTAATATAACATTACTTAAATGAGAGTTTTCTCGTAGATCTTGTAATTTGTCTAGTTTAGTAGATAGAACCACGAGGAAGCAGTTCCAAATTATATATCTGCTGTCCGTAATGAGTACAACGATTTTAAACATAAACGAACATGTCAGAAAAACGATAGAAACGATTTAATAGCCTACGAATATTCATGACATCGATGGAGCATATATACATAGTGGCCATTAAAGTATAGTTCCGGAATGGTTCACAAAAAATACCAGCAATTTTTATCAACTGTATTTGATTTTTTTAATGAAAGTACTTTTGCACATAGAGACAGATTCAAGCTAGTAAAATTAAAATAATATATGAATTTCATCCTGATTGAACAAGTCCAGAAGTTACCTACGTATTGACAGTCGATAAGTCAAGTTTAGTACGTAGGTACAAAATGTACAATAAGAACACTATTTGCTCATCTAAACTGACACTATAGAGAAGCAACAACACCAACTAAACATCGACGTGAATAACAATCATGTGGTTTAGGTACTATTACTCTGTGTATTGACACTTATATTACGAGTTATCGACTAACCCAATTAAGCTTACATAGTAAATACGTTGTCTAAAAGCTCGGCTCTTAGCATTAGGTATGGATTCTTTTATAAGATGACATTATTGAAATGTACATTTCGATTATTAAAGAACTCTTTAAGTTGCAATATGGATAGTCGAAAAAACTGTAGGATGTAAATTCATTATAACATTTAATTTTGTCGTTTTGATAGTTTTATTTATTTTCTTTTGTTTAACAATTTATTTAATCACCATTATTTCTGGGTACAACCATAAATTATTGATTCAAAACTCAATTTAGTACGTTTAGTTGTGAAGTAAGTGTACCTACATATTATTACGGAAAAAATGATATTATTGATTTAGTGAAGTTAGAAAAATATGGAGTATGTTTTTATTTGCTTAGATGAACAAGAAAATAGACATTTTTACGGAATTAATGTAGCGCAGTTATTTCAATATTTTATCACGAATTAACACGTCTTAACATTAATAAACAATTATTTATTAGTATAACATTAAAATACTTTTAGAATTCCACATTTAGTTAATTAGGTAGGTACCAATTTCTAAAAAATTTGATGTACAATTACATTATTTTTATATTACAACTTCAATATACAATCAGTGTTTTTGTTAAGTAATAAACCTCGCTCAGTTCGAATTATTATACAAATAATGCACTATTAGTGTTCCTTGGGGTACTTGAGCGTTTACTCTATATACACTGCGATGCACACCTTTGTCTATTTTTTACATACCTTAGTATAATTATACTTCTATATTATTACAAACATTGTTACTCAAAAAATCAACATACCGCTTTTGTCATTAAGTTTTATAATACTTACATAATGCGACACTTGTTGGATGCAGGCTCTTTAAATTCCACATCGCTGTTCTAAATCTTAACGAACAAAGATGTTTCATTTGCAACCAAAACTGATTCACTAAAAGTTAACTTTTGAAAATAAACCGATACAGACCACTAAATATTACAAGCACTATAAATGGCGTTCCGTCGCACCGTCGTCTACACCAATGTTTTAGAAGTCAGTGGTGCGAGGAGTGTCCTGTCAGGGAGATTTTATAGGAGACGTTGATGTCGGAGAGAAGGGTCGGGCAACGAGCGGCACCAGCTCGGGCTGGAGCCGCAGCCCGCGTCACACGGCCGGGGTCGGGTCATGTGCGGGCGTGGTCTCCGCAAACTTGACCTCTCGGCCCTTGACCTCTCGGCCTCGTCGGAAGGATGTGGTCCTTCGAGGCGGGCTGCGGCGCCGCGTGGCCGGCGGCTGCAGGCTCGCCGATGATGCCTGCGGGAGCAACCGCGGTGGCTGCTGCAGCCGACCGAACGGTGAATGCTTGAGGAACTGCCGCGCGACTACTGGTTGCCAGTATGATGTTCCTGGAATTATTTATTATACATTTTAGTGTTTTGCACGTAAAGGTCAATAAGTCATGTTGAGTTGGCGTCAGTTCATCCGTCTGTTTATCGCAGTCATTTACTATTCAATACATATACAATGATCTTTATGTCTCTGATGAAAAGGGCTTGGCATTCAAATACATGTTTTTAAGCACTAATTCGACACCTACTTAATACAACTTTTAATGAAGGTAATAATTCACAAAAAAAAATTGTAGTTAAAAAGTATTACAAATGGCTATTAGTACCACTTGTTGACAATGTATGATAACCATCAGTCATCGAAACGGGAAACACTGTTGCGAGTTGTCATCAAATGTTAAAAAAAAACTGATGAAATTCTCATTAGATTAGGTCAGTAAAAATATATATATACCACTATATAAATACACATTGCACAGTTAGGTATCTTTTTCGTAACTTTTGCCCTTAGAATATTATAACAAAACGAGTTTACTTTAGACCAGATGACTGAAGTAAAACTTCTACGAGATCTCTCTCTTTCTATCTTCACTAACTTATATCTCCCTCTCAACTTGCGTTCGCCTCGCCAGATCAATTTTCGTAAAACTCACGCCACGCATTCACCAGCTTAATTCCCGATTCAAGCGTGCGTAAAGAAGTTTTACTTAAATAAAAGGTAGGTAGGATACCTTTCGGTGCAGTAGTGCGAGCTCGCCACGCTGCACTCCTCAAGCGACCGCGTGCTCCTTCGTGCACCGCATCTACGCTGGCAGATCTCGTCAGGTGAGAGGGTAAGCCTTCTCGCTCGCTCGAGCACCCCGTGCCCAAGCCTTCACTCACAGAGTACAGCTTGTGAGTTATATCTTTACCTGAAATATTGTTAAAAACAAAACTGAGCGTTGTGATTTAAAGCAGGTACTTTTCAGTATCCACTCTATTGTTACTTAGTACTTGACTTGCCCGATAGCTCAGTTGGTAGTAACCCTGCCGTCTGATAGCTGTAAGCTGTGTGGGCTCGCTTCCCACCCAGGACAAAAATTTTCGTGGTGAATGCATGGTAGTATGGTTAGGTACTCAGCAGAGAAATGGTAAACTGTAGCATAATTTCATGACCAAAAAACTTACTACGTGAAATTCGATCGAAATAATATTAACGGTTCCATTCGAAGCTATTAAATTATCGATAGTATTTACACAAAGACTAAAGTGTCGATAGTGTAGGAAATTGCTTGAGTTGAGTTTATTTGCATATACATATCTACATTATTATGTTTTATGTACCTACATCATAATATCTAACTCAATTGGACGCGATACGAAACGCAAGTTTCTTCGTTTCGTAACACGTACTAATTCCACTGCAAATAAAAGCAACAATTTTTATATTATCTAAAAACTGCAAGAGAAAATAAACACAATAAAAAAAGAAATAACGATAATGTTCTATCCGTTCACCCGTGATGCGATGACCAAGGGAAACAGAGATTCATTTTTATATATTATCTTTCAATGAAATACTACAATGATATAATAACTAATACTAAACACTACTTACTAAAAAACACATTATAAAAGACTACTGTAGTAGTACTGGCCGAAATGACCTATAAACAGTCCAAATGCTCCAGCCCACTACCAGTAGGTTGCTTTTATTCATTACTAGATGGCGTTGTACATTGTTAAAACACGCAAGCGTTTCGTTCGCGACCGCGGAAAGGCCAATGGAGTGTTTCGGTTTAAGACGGCTAGCATACTACTATAGTATGCGTCGTCGCTTAACATCAGGATTTTTTAAGTATTCTCCGTACAGTTATTGTATTAGGAGATTATTACTCTCTTTAGTTTCGATAGAATGTCATGTCTTCGACATGCAATCTGTGTAACAAATTGCAACGTTTGTAATATTAAATGAAAAGGGTTTCGATAGTGCTATTAAATTGATGTATATTGTCGGTAGCTTTTGTGTAGTTCATTGGTAAACACACTATTGTATTAAATTAAAGCGTATAGTCGATGAGTCAGCTGTAATTTATTGCGAGTGTATAAGTGTAGTAGATTTGTTATTAGAATGAAAAATTCTTCAATTTCTTTCTTTTAACTTAGAGGAATTACACTCTTGCACAAATGAATGTCATTTATGTATAAAACTTAACATTATACATTTATACCTTTACATAATATAGGTATATAGTACTCATTTCTACTCTTTTCATAATATAGGTATACAGGGAGTAACAAAAACCCTGTTAAATAAATGAAGTATGTGTACAGATAATTACAAGTAGTCATATAAAAATGTCTAACAATACCTAAGTTATACGTATCTGAAGTTACAGGCAGTATCTAAATACAAAAAAACAATACCATTTCCCAAAAATGTTTGTGCCACAAGCCGTGCCTATTTTTAAATAGCTAAGTAACTAAGGTAAAAGTAAACGCGGAACCGACAAACGGGGGCCGCCTTTGTCGGCTCTTTTGTAGGATGCCGCTCCTGCACCTGTGTGCCTACGGGGAAATGGGGTGCGCGGGCGGTGCGGCATAGGCGCGGCGCGGCCCGCGGCTTACGCTCAGTCGCACGTGCTCTCTCATGCAATTTAGTCGTTTCCAGTTTGACCGTCGCGAATTTAGTGTCGAGTGTGATGTCGTATTCTAACGACGAATACTACAATATGTTAATGTGCCTTGGTAGAAGTCACAATAATTATGCGGCAGCACGTAGAGAATACGAGCATAATTTTTCTATTTCGCGTGGAATTGAGTTACCGTCATTAATGGCATTCCAGCGATTGCACTTACGTGTTTACAACACCGGTAGTGTAACGGGCCGTGATCAGCAAAGATTTGATGCTGGAAGACCACGAGTATTACATGATGCTGAAGAACAGGTGCTCGATATGTTTGTGCAAGACCCAACACGTAGCACACGCAGCATGGCAAGAGAAATTGGAATTAATCACATGCGTGTATGGAGGGCATTGAAGGAAGACGGTCAGCACCCGTTTCATTATCAACGAGTGCAATCATTGTTGCCCAGTGATTATGAGCCCAGAGTGGCAGATGACGCAGAGTTTTTGAGTCGTATTTTATTAACCGACGAATGCTCGTTCGTCCGAACTGGCGTTTTTAACTGCCATAATGAGCACGTATGGGCTGTGGAAAATCCAATCCGCCAAATCAGCATTTTGATTGATTGACTGAACATGAAAATCGCCTGCCGACAGATGTGTTTTTGAAAGCTCTTTTAAGAGCTAAAAATTACGTACTTATCTTGTTTCTTGACAATACAAAATCACACGTGAATTCGATTGTTTAGAGTGTGGCAGAAAGGCGCGCAGCACTTGTGTGCCTACCACTATTGGTCAAAGAGATCTTTTACGTCATTAAGTTCAGTCTCGCAATCCTACAACGTTGTGGTATGTGGTATAGGGCACATAATCGTATGAAAAACGCTTAAAAAGTAATCTGTGGAATAAATAGCTTCTAGTTCCGTCGCAGTAGGTATGCAAGTTGAATAGACTTAGCGTACCATGGCGGGCGGTGCGGGGTGCGGGCAGGCAGCAGGCTGCGTCGGTGGTGCAAGTACCTATGTTGTCAATATCTGAGGTCGTAAACATTTTTAGTAACGGCATAAAAGGTTTTAATAAAAAGCACACGTAAGTTTTGTATGTCTCGTATTGAAATAGAACTAGTATTACTACAACCTTGAGTTGACACTGGATACGCAGCTCGCGGATATAACAGGGTTTTTGTTACTCCCTGTATAGGTACTATATTTCTTAACATATCATTTTCATACAAAATGAAAAAAATATGTCCTTAATAATATATGCTTATATGACCTTACTGAAATATCTAAAACCACCAATAATTCAAAAATCTTGAGAAATGATAAAATGACACATACAACCTAAACTTTTAACCTAAACTTAGTAGGTATCGGTAGCATGATCGCATTTTTACGTCGTCGCGTCAGTGCCAGAGTGGTACATTATGAATCTCCACGAAACCTTCATTACTTCCACATTTTCAATGCAAATCGGGGTCTCGTAAAAAATCGGAGGACTGACCTATAAGGCAGTCGAGTACGACCTTGAGGGCCGGGCGGTGACGCAGGACGCGCTCGAGGCGCATGCGCGGCCAGCACACGCACGTGCTCACCTCCTCCGCGATCACCGTCACCTGTGACAACAATATCTTATGTAACTCGCGGTAAACATCTCTGGACTACCAGCTTCCTGACTCACTGTAACCATTATACAAATCGCGATAGCTAAGCAATTGCACTGCTATGCAGCTGCTTTTCAGTATCGACGATAAATATAATAATAATAAAGGCCAACGTTCATATACAAAGATCCTGGATCCAAACTAGGATTCACTGTGTCTAGGGACCCAGGAACTACGAAGACCATGGTCCCACTTTCTTTCTTCTGTGCACAAATAATTGTCCTGGCGCAGGAATCGAACTCACAATAAGAAAAGAAGAGGCTGTCCTCTATTTATACCGTTAATCGTAAACTCAACGAAATTTTACAAACGAAACGTTATAAATTAATTATAGCTCAAAAACTAAAAGTAATAGTAGCCAAGTCGAATCTAAGGCAAAAGTTTTTAGAACTCAATATGGAAGTAAGAAAAGGTATTCAGGCGCATTGGTTTGTCGCGCCAACTCTCTCAATCAGCTGATCGTTTTGTGAAGTGACAGAGTAGTAAAACTTTTACGGCTTAATCTCGCTGAAGTAATATTTCAAATCCTAATTTAATTAGTTGAGAATTCCAGTTCTCCGGACGCCCGAGTTCACGGTAGCTTGCGCTTCGTGATAAACAACATCGCGCTTTCGTGCCAAATAATGCGAACTTTGCTAAAGGTGATTTATATCTTTATGCGCGTTTTAGGAATTATGTGTAGAGTATTTGCATAACGCGATTCACACGATTGTTTGATATAATTTATGACACAAATTTGCATAGTCACTTCTCATTTAAACTAAGGTGTTTTTGAAGTCAGTAGGTTTATTAAAATGGGAGCTCTATTAAATGAGGAATATCTAACTATACAAGGTACACCTGAACCTCTACACATATTTCGTAAAAGAAAAAAACTTTTGGTTTAACGTCTCATGATGCTACAAGTTCAGGTGTAGTGAAACGAGACGTTCATTAAGAGTAGACCACCTGGCGCCCGCCACTCACACAAACCTCCCACCTTCTCCCCCTTCAAGCACTTCAAAATATTTCCTCTTACTTTGCTATTAAGTAAAATGAAGCATATGCATCGAAAGTTTTTATAATTATCATTATTAAGTAGATGTATTTTCTTCGTTGGCTACATGGGTGTTGAAGAAAGAACGTAGAAATAGGTTACGAAAAATTTGTTCAGCCATTAAGTAGTACGAAGTTATATAGTGCAAACAGCTAAAACTAATAATAAAATAATAATAACGCCCAATGATCACATACATAGATCCTGAACCCTAACTAGGATACCCTGTGCCTAGGGACCCAGGCCAGTGCCAGGGACAGAACTACGGGGGACCATGGTCCCACAACACCCAGACACAGACCAAGTATTTGGACTAAGTATTTTATAATTACTAGTAATTAGCTTTGAAACTATGTAATATATTTACGTATGTATTTGCTAGCGTAAAACGAAGGTATACACACGAGTAAGTACTTCACTTAAGTGAAAAAAAAAACTAAATTAATCAGCCCCCTTTTAGATGCGTTCTATTTTGTTTGCTTCTTCTTGTGGACACAGGCCGTCTTATTACAAAACGCAGACCAAGCGTGGCCTAAAGTTAGTACTAGGTCTAAACCTAGACTATTTAAAAACCTTATTACAAAAACGAGTTTATCGCTGATAAGGGGATCGTCCATGGTCTAAAGTTAGTCCTCCGATGACCCTAGTTTAACTATGGTACTAACTCGCTAAACGAAAGAAACTAGCGCCACGGTGGTGGAAAAATGAAACTTTTAAGATTAAAAACTATTTACGCGCTAAACGCCAATGTTGAGTTATCAACCTTCTTTGTTACACGATTTTGAGGTTGTCTTGGTCTTTGATAAAATACGTCCGTTTCAGTATACTCCCCGCCTGACCCAAGCCCTAAGAGCAATCGGCGTGTCTGGAGATACAACTTAGCAGACTGGGACGAGATGCGACATTTCTTCGCTTCATATCCTTGGCGGCAAACGTGTTTTTCTTCTGGAGATCCGACGGTCTGCGCGAATGCGGTTACTGAGGTAGTATGTCGGGCTATGGAATATTTTATTCCATTTTCAGATAAACTCGTGACCAGCAAAGCCAGCCCATGGTTTGGAGCCGAATGTGCACGTGCTGAAGCGCAGAAGCATGCGGCATATCTGGCATGGGCTGACGCTCGAAAACGCAAGGCCTCGGACACTCGAGCTAAGAAGAAAGCCTTTAACGTTGCCGCCAAGGCCTGTAAGAAGGAATTAAGGAAGGCTCGTTTCAATCATATTGGTCGAATAGGGACTAAACTTGCTTCCTACCCAGCGGGTAGTAAGGCTTTTTGGTCCCTAGCCAAATCGGTTGAAGCGAACTTCTGTCGATCCTCACTGCCTCCATTATTGAAACCAGACGGATCGCTGGCTCACACTGCAAAAGAAAAAGCAAACTTGTTTGCCACTCTCTTTGCAGAAGCTTCGCGTTTAGATACTGCTAATGAGGTACCTCCCTGCCTTCCACAATGCGGTGTTTTCATGCCGGAAATACGCATACGTCAGAAGGAAGTACTAAAAACATTACGCAGTCTAGACGTGAACAAAGCCAGTGGTCCCGATGGTATACCTGCAATTGTACTTAAGAGCTGTGCACCCGAGTTGTCTCCCATTCTAACACGCCTATTTCGCCTCTCTCTAGACACCGGAATAGTCCCTATGAGTTGGAAGCTAGCCAACGTACAACCTGTACCTAAGAAGGGCAGTCGTGCTGATCCTGCCAACTATCGACCCATCTCAATTACCTCCATTCTCTGTAAGAGTATGGAGCGTATAATTAACAACAAGCTCTTGGCATACCTTGAAGACAATGATCTCCTCAGTGACCGGCAATACGGATTTCGCCGAAACCGGTCCACTGGGGATCTTCTCGCGTATGCCACTCACATATTGAGCGAAGCCTTAGAGATGCATGGAGAGGCACTTGCTGTATCTCTAGACGTCTCTAAGGCATTTGATCGGGTCTGGCACGACGGTCTTCTGAATAAGCTTCCATCTTACGGACTACCTGCTGGTTTGTGCACTTGGATATCAGACTTTTTGAGGGAACGATCGCTTAGAGTAGTTCTTGATGGCTGCTCTTCCGATCAATTAGCTATTAATGCTGGTGTACCTCAGGGGTCAGTTCTTTCAGCAACACTATTCTTACTCCACATCAATGATTTGCTAAAGCCCGGTACCTTTGGGTATGCAGATGATAGTACTGTTGTTGAAAGATACACATCCAGTGCCCGAGCCAGTGGTGACGATGTCCGGATTGAGAGAGAGGCTATGGTTGAGCGCATGAACCTGGCTTTGAAAGCCGTGTCCGATTGGGGCGATGCTAACTTGGTTAGGTTCAATGCTGCAAAAACACAGGCGTGTTTATTCACTGCTAAAAAGAGCCCACTCCATCTGGCTCCTTCATTCCGTGGTGTATCTGTAAGTTTAGGAAACCATCTTGAGCTTTTGGGTGTTGATCTCACGTCAAACCTAAACTTTGGATCCTACATCGAGTGCAAAGCCAAAGTAGCTTCAAAAAAACTCGGCATATTGTCCAAGGTAAGGCGGTACTTCACACCTGGACAGCTTCTAAATCTGTATCAAGCACAAGTCCGATCGTGTATGGAGTACTGCTGCCACCTGTGGGACGGGTCTGCCAAGTACCAGCTTGAGGCTCTGGACTCGATTGAACGGCGTGCCAAAAGGCTCATTGACGACGACACTTTGGTTGGTGAAAGGCTCCAGAGCCTTGCACATCGACGTAAGGTGGCAAGTCTGTCGGTTTTTTACAGATTACACCACGGTGAATGCGCTCAAGAACTGCATGATCTAATTCTCCCATCACCATTCCACTACCGGACTACTAGACGCTCGGCTAAGCGCCATCTTTTTGTGGTCGAAATACCATCCATTCGTACCAAGCGATTTGACTCAACGTTCTTAATTAGAACGGCTAAGGAATGGAATGCCCTGCCAGCGTCTGTGTTTCCGGCGAAATATGACCCGGGCGTGTTCAAGAGAAGAGTGAATAGGTATTTACTTGGCTAGCATGCTACACCTTCGATCGCATCGTCACTTCCCATCAGGTGAGAGCGTGGTCAAATGCTAGACAAGTGTGAAGTAAAAAAAAAAAAAAAAAAATATATCTACTCGGTTCAGTTTTTATATTTTGTTGCTCCATTTTTACGATATTTATTATAGGTACAGTTAGTTATAACAACAAAAAACATAAATATCAATTTTCGCGCGTTAAACAATGTCATATTTACGTTCTGATTCTCGCAAGCCTCGTTGGTAACTATTAAAACTTAACAGTTTTATTAGTTGAAAATCATTGTAGCAAAGCTGACTTTTATGAATCTGATTATTTATTCATTAAAAAATATGCAAACAATAAGCTTTCCAAGGCCAATGGATTATCTTACAAAAGCAATCAATATATCTATATTGATTGCTTTTGTAAGATAATCCTAACATCAACGGAGGTTTAGTTGAATGGTATAAAGCACTTACAGTATAACTGTATAAGCATTATACGATGCGTATTCCTCATGAATGATGAAAGCTTATATTTTCATAAGACATGTTCGTCTTCCCACGTCTATTGGTTTTATTACTCAGCCTGAGCAGTTGCAGGGATAAACGCGCTCCTCCTCTGCATTATTTACCCTAATTGTGAGCTGAATCATAATGCCCGTTATCCGAGGAACGATAGGAATTTATCGATGGTTTGCAGCTTTGTTGACGGGTCTCTTTCAGCAAATATTTTGGTGTTGAAAACGTGGGCGAATTTTATTATAACGCCTACTTCATACATACTCAATTTGTGAAAGTAGATTGTTGGCTCGGTTTGAGTCATTTTGATATTAGACATTTTAAAAACTTTCTAGATAAGCACACGTTTATAACGAATCTGCTATACCAAATATCGACAAGATGTATAAAAAATTGTCAACGCAAGAAGTAATGCCGAATCAAATAAAAAGTAGGAAGGAAATTGTTTAATAAGTTAAAAACTTACTTGAAAGACATCGTCCGACTGCTCCCGGTTGGCCTCCCACTCGGGCGAGTCGACGAACTGATATGGCTGTATGTAGTGCAGGTGTGTCTCGTCGCAGCTCACTTTCAACCTGCACAAACATATTTTATTCTGATTTAGGCTTACAACTCGGGGTCTTGTTATTGAAGTAAAACTTCTTTACGCACGCTTGACTTGGGGAGTAAGCTGGTGAATGCGAGGTGAACGGAAGTTGAAGTTGGTTCACGTAGATCTCCATTGTCAATATAACAAAGTTAAAAATTTGTATTATTATGTTGGTATGTCCGGTAAAATGATAATTTACCATTGTCAAGATGGTTAAATTAACATTAAACAAAGCAAAAACAATGTTATACCGGCCGATAGGTGGAGCAAAACTAAAGAAGTTTTACTTCAGTCGTGTGGTCTAAAGCACACTAGTTTTTTCAATTATGTTCAGTATAAGTACCAAAAATATGAGTATTACTTCTTGAAAAAAAAAAATGAGGCGATCTTTTAAGTTCTTATAAATAATCAATAACATAAACCAAAATGCAGGTCCTTCAAATCACTCTTGACCGCAGATAATATAGGTATGTGCTCCCAAGTCTCCCAACCCAGTTACAACGGCCCTTTCACACACTACCAACTTACGCACATAATAATAGAGTACCTAGTTATTGTCAGTATTTTCCTAGTATTTTGTTTTTTAGGGAACTAGAGAGTGAGTAGAGTTTATTTACAGTATCCAATATGCGGTTGGGCTGTAGGTATTGCTATGCCTACTGTGACGTAAAGGTATTTTAATCGATTTTGACTATAAACATTTTAGTTGCTCACGATTGTACGGTAGAAATTGAAATATTTGTTGTCCAATTCAACTGTAAATAGCATGCATTCAGTCGTAGCGCCTATGGTGCAATACCACAAAATAGATAATAGTAGGTACTACCGTTTTAACATTAACTTCCTAGAGATAATTTTCATTTCTTTAAAGAGCAGGAACCATGGTGTTCCACTATGTACGCTGGTAGCCAGCCATTCCCTTTGTATCGGGACCCGACCCGTGACCCCACGATGACATTTTGTGTGTGAGGAAGCAGTTAAGGGTGTCTCAGGAAAGGCTAAATTGACTCGAAACACGTAATGCTACAAGAAGGAAATAAACTTTGTCTTATCGGTTATTTTATTCCCTATAATTTATAAATAGCATTTTATATATGTGTAGCAAAAATTGTGGAAAGTGTAAAATGCAGACTATGCAGGGAAATATCATAACTACTTAATTATTGTGGCAACGGGCTCTACTGGGGGCCATTTAGGTGGGGCCGCCGGTGGGAATAATCCACTAATTAATAGCAAACAAATAAACACTGTACGTTTCGGATGGTACCTGCATAGACTATGTATATGTATGCACAGCATTAGTGTAGGCGTCAATTACCATAACAGTAATTAAAATGCACGTGCATGAATTGAACGCGTATACGTTTTAAAAGGAAAATGTCCATAGCATGATAATTCAACTATATTGTTAGTTAATGATGTTTTCGGCAATAGAAACCGTTTAGCCCAGAACTTTTCACCGTTTGAGTTAAACAGCCTACTTTGATGTGACTAAGCCCATGCTAATATGCATGCCTCTTATTTTCTTTATTTTCTAGA
Organism: Ennomos fuscantarius; assembly: GCA_905220475.3. NCBI lineage: Eukaryota > Metazoa > Arthropoda > Insecta > Lepidoptera > Geometridae > Ennomos > Ennomos fuscantarius. The sequence continues at coordinate 9,261,630 of HG992028.1, read as the reverse complement.
GTATACAGGTGCTACTGTAGGCTATTTATGTTGGTTTGATTTCCTGCAGCCAGCAAAGTCTTTGAAGGTAGGTCGTTTTAACTATGTGGAATTTCAAAGGAAATAAGGAAAAAGGAATTCCTTCTTTGTGTCAAAGTTACTTTTCTTCTCGTATACTTATACATACTTAACTATTTATACATTCTGGTTATCAATGCTTATAATGTTGTTAAATAGAGGTAGGAACATACTCATAAATATTCAGCTACGCAAGTTAAATATTGAACAAAAGTTTCCGAGAAGTTACCTACCTAAGTTATATCCCGATGGACCATGTTATAAATTATGGGGAATATACTATAAAAGGCCTCAGGTTCAATTTAGGAAGTGGTGAGGTTATAGATGTGTCTAATACTAGTGGCTCTATGAGCTGTAGTCTACTTAAAACTGAAAAACTATTTTTACGTAAAAACGAATTTAAATGTCGTGGCTCTTCATTTTTAATATTTGAACTGAATTGGCAAAAACTAGTCCATATAATTAAGAAACTCGGTTGATAAATTAATGTGACCTATAGAGGAAAACAACTGGACATCCACAGACGTACAAAATAATTTTTGCCTACAAGCTGAAATGGAGGCGCATCGCTTGCGCTTCGCGCTCGCCCGGTCAATTAATAACAATTATTCATCAGGCATACTCATTTTCTACGAGTCGAATAAGCTAAAAATATTTCATCACCTAGTTACAAAAGTTTAGTCGATATGTTACTGTTGTGATGTCATACCTATAGAGCCATTTCGTCTAAGAGCCGTTGTTATGTGATGATAAAGCGATAAGAGCCATAATGTCGTATGGAACGCAATAATTAAATGTTATCTGAGCTCTGGGAATATTCTCGAATGGCTGATGGCAATAATCTTGTGCGCCCTCATCTTGTCGCATTTGCGAGAAATATGAATATATACCTATGAACAAGAACAAGCTACGGGAAGCGAGCGCGTGGCATAGCCGCAACAATAAAACGGGGAACAAATGTAAGGCTCTCAACGGGTCTTATATTGAATAGTTTGTTTTGTACTCTAGTTGGCACGCTCAATAAGGGACATTTATTTAGTACCTATTGTGTTTACTCAGCAGGCGACGCGACGCTCCCCCATCATTACAGAAGCAATTAATTAGGTGCTAAGTGGCTTTAACGCCGCGTACTTGCATAAGTTATTTCCAACCGAGAACTGTTACTGTGTTATGCCAACTGAGTGAATATGTATTATTTTTTTTTATAATAATTGGGCCATTAAGATTTAAAGGGAGGTATAATGCTCGTATAACTAGCGTGCTGTTTTATATAACACCTAAAGAGAAATATCAAAAATCTTTTGACGTTTACCGGAGAGTAAATAGTAGGTCAGCCCCATACAAAGTGTGCTGCATTTTGCCTTGCAGTTTCATCTCTCTACGTCGACATACTTTTATTTGTAGATTTTAAAATATTAGATGAGGTATCCACTGGCGAGCGAGACCTGAATGTGAAAATAGTCTCTTGTCTCCGGGAGCCGTTGAAATAAAAGCTATTGAGAATGCAGTAGGAATTCCAAAATCGTGAGCGATATGTACCTAATTCTTGTTGTTACTGCTAGTACTAGGTACCGTATCGATATTTAAAGGCAAATAGAAGCGTAACTGTTTATATTTAAGAGTAATACTTGAAAAATATCGTGAGTATGATCGTCGATGTTTCGGATGTACATTTAAGTGAGTTTAGCCGTTGTTATTTACTATACCTAACACTTACTGTTGGCGACGACTAGGTGTTTCCGTAAAAAAGGTAAAAACATATTAAAAATTTAAAAAATTACATATCAAACCAAACAGACATTTTCTTCTTGTCCAAAACAAAACGTTCTTCAAAATTAAATCTAAAAAGAAATCAAAAGAGGCCCTGTGCTACAACCTCCGTGTCGCTTACACTTACTTTCCCTTTAAAAGTATAGACAGTCTCTCATCGGCAGGCGTGACGTCTTCCACCGCGTACGCTTCTCCAGGGTCCAAGCGTACTATCCTGGCTTCCCTCGTCAGTTCTTGGAAATGTTTCTTATTCACTTTCAGTGGCTTGAATAGCTTTAGGTACAAATCAGTCAGTTCGAGCGATAACGCTGGTGGGAGAAACCTGTTTCATAAAAAACAAAATGATAAGCGTGATTAGTAGTATTACTATTTTTTGTATATATATGCACTATTTATGTATATATGTGTGTTACTATTTTTTGTATATATGTGCCAATACATCGACAAAATAAGCAAACATTTTCTTATAAACTAACTCCGTTTTATGTAATTCAATATTTTTCATTTTTAAGTTTTTAAGTCAATTATTAATGTTAAATTTTGGTCAGCGTATTTAGCGTATATTCATTTCGTCTATTTTCATTTTATTGATAATTAATCTATCTTTTAGGAACAGATTTATTTACACCAGACCAGACCAGATCATATTTTTTACTTTAGTAAGTAAACTAGACCACAGTAGATCCATTTTGCTCTACGAAAATAGAACGGGTTTGCGGTTGGAGACCACTATCACGCGAAGTGATTGTGGCGATTGCGCAACAGAACGGAAGTCTGTTTATTGTGATATCAATCTGGGCAATCTCGCCAAGTTTAGTGCTGCAGATGTTGTCAACGAGCTCTTGCAATAACTGATTTCTATTTTTTAGATTATTAACTATATTATATTTACGACGTGTTAGCATTTTAAAGACGTCTAGGTATACGTTAGGTATATAATTTATTATAGGGTGAAGTACAATTTGTTAGCCCAATCAGATTTTATTTTTATTTTGTTTCTTAGAGACCGTAACCTGGATCACGGTATCTATGTAAAGTTGCATGATAGGTATTTTATACGCACTTTATTATTCCGTAACGGCTTGTTTCGAGGGGTTGTTGTTCATTTTTAAAAGAGAAACTTTTGTTGTAAAAAGAGCCCACTCGCTCGCCGTCTTACAAATTGCAGGTACGAGGTACTTCCTATAAAGTCAAACTTTTCCGGTTCCGTTCGGAGTACTTGCAATTTGCACAGCTAGATGTGAAATTTTCATTGAAATTATTTTTTGATTTTATTATGCTAGTTATGTAAAGAATTGTGCAGTAAAAAAGTCTAAAAATACAATAAATCACATCATTCTCGTCATCAGTCATCGTCATAGCCTAAGTAGAGGGTGATACTATATACTGATGAACTATTGGACAATACTTTTCATAAAATCACACCGATCGTTGTGATTATATAGCTAGTCAATATATTCACATTCCACGGCTTTCCGCAACTCTTAGAAGTGGTTCACCATTAGGGCTACCAGATAGAAAGCTGCACAGATATTTCCCAAAAAAGGTATAATAATTACCTTGTAATTAAGAAGACAGTGTGTATAGAGTTGACGAGTACTAGCGCTAGGCTCCAGGCGAGCACGTCCGGCGCGCAAACCTCCGCGCCCGCCCACATGGCCATCAGAACCGCGCCCGCCGCCGCCAGCGCGCGCAGCACCAGGATGCTCTGCTTGAACCCCTTTGGAGCCAGGAACGCGATCGCAAAGCATAGGTTCGCCGCCTGTGTAGGTTTAATTTTTAATTTACATTCACGTTATTGTTCAATAAATCCTGTTTCCCCTTTTTGGGATGTAAATGTGTAATCGTGTAGTCGCACTTACCTAATTGAAACGCAAAACAAAAGTAAGTCGCCAAACCAAGCTGAAAAAGGTTTGGTTGCATGCTATTCCACTTGGCGCAGAACCTGGAGCATTCCCGGAGGACACCCCTGGGGGCACCACGGGGACTGTGACTCTGTTAACTTGGCGTTAATCAGCTTGTAGTTTGCGTGGTTGAAGGCGGTGTTGAGCCACGTGACGTTGTAGGCAAGTAAAGCGGAAAACAAAAGTAAGTCACTGAACTAACCTGAAAAAGGTCTTGTTGCGCGCTGGTCCACTTTGCACAGAACCAGTGGTTGTGATGGTCGTCTGTTGTATTGGCATTGAGCAGCTCGTAGTCTGCGAGGTCGAAGGTGGTGTTGAGCCGCGTGACGTTGTACAGCAGCGAGGCGTTGAGCCAGGGCGCGCGCGTGGGGGGCGCGGGCGCGGCGGGCGCCATGCTGCGGTGGCCGCGCGCCCCGCCGGCGCCGCCCGCGCGGGCGCGCTGCTCGCCGCGCACCCGTGACCCCGACAACAGACGATTCAGTTGGGCCTTCGCTTTCAATATTACCAACTCCATCACCACACCCTGCGCAGCACCTCACAGTATAGCTCTCCCTATCTGCAACAAATTATATATTCAGATTCAGATATTTTATTGCTTCTATAATGTACATAAAATATGGCTCATTATGGACTCCGTCGAGCGCAGCATATTTAGAGAGAAATGGATAAAAAAGAAATTGAAATGTTAGAAATATTTACTTTGGTTATACCAATTTTATTTTTGCGCATTTTTTACTTTTGATAGGCTTGGATTTGACCACACTGAAGTAGCATAGCAGCTGTAGACATTTGTAAAATTAAGAATTTTTTTCGAATAAGGTTGTGTATTACTAAGAATATGCAACTTATCACAGTGTGGTTGGCTATTGGCATGATTTACATTTAACATTTTAACACAGATTGTAATTATCTACTGAGAATATTAATCCGTGAGTTGTAATTTATTCGCCTTATTTTTACTCATCCAATGGTATTTTATAACTCAACAAAAATTTGTAAAAAGCTGCTCTTAAGGAAATGAAATTAAAAAACAAATTACTTAAGGAAATGATGTGTTATACTTAAGGTAAAAACCGTTAAAGTTACCGAAAAGATTGTTCACTCTACGATCTAACTATATATCTCTCACAGTCAACGTGAGAGCATATTTATATCTGCACTTAATTCTATTTCATGAAGCTTTATCAACGTTCTTAGCACTGTCGTTCTAATATCAACAAATACGGGTGTGCTTTAGGGGTTTAATATGATTAGGTATTCTGTAGCGGTGTGGCCAAGATTTGTGTGAAATTAGACCATCTTTATTTGTTTGCCAAACAATATTTTTTCTATAATCTATATGACAACGATGATATGATTGATGTACCTTCACATTTTATTACCCAAGAGCACTGTATATATATATCAATCTTCAATACACCATAGTAGTTTAATGTATGTTCCACACAGGTTCCACGTGAACAAAGTTTGCCATATTCGCAAGCTTCATAGAGCTACGAAAGAAAGGCGTAGCGAGCCGTAAACGCCTCGTAGTAGGTTCGTAGCTGCTTGCTACGCGTTGCACGCTCGTCCCAATATTACTTTTTCTTTACCCTAAACTTTCTGAAGTAGGTACCGACAGCTTTCAATTTTGTTGTGCCCACAGAATATAACACTTTAAGACAATTTAGGCCCGAAATCAAAGTTTCATCAATATGTTAGAAATATTGATAAAACTTTTTTTATTGCGAAAGGAAAATCATGTGCAGGCATAAGCATCTACTACGTAGAAAACATATATAGATTTTCATTTAAAGTAAGCATTGGCGTAAAGCAGACATTTTGATCTCTAGTTGTGTAATTATTATTGATTATGATTACCGATATTAATTGACTGTGACAGATAAGAACAATAAGAACCTAAGTGAATAACATGAAAAAAATAGTATTAGAATTAAGGAATCGAAAGACGAAGTCTATAAAAGAAACGGCCACTAATGGATAAGTTCAAAGAAACAGCTAATCACCAATATGAGGTTTTATCGCGGTGGTGTGCAGCGGGTGGCGAGGCGTGTAATCCACGACGTTTCCGGTTACATTAAGACACGCTATTTCTGCTTTAGCTGTAGCAAGGACGATTTATTACGTATTATATTCATGGCGACGTATACAGGACAATGCACTTACCAAATATAAAAACTCAATTAGGCTGGAAGAGATCTTAACGAAAATGTGCTTCATTTTAATTAAAACATAGTTTGCGTTCGTGTTGTTTGTATAGGTACTGCCCGTGGTCCTACCAGTGCAAGAACAGTGTTAGATGAATTGTAAAAAAAACCTGTGATTCTATTTATTATTTATTTATTTATTGTGATAAAACGACAAAAACAATTACAATTACTAAACAAAATATTTCATACATTAACAACAACAAATAAGGGTTATAAATAATAAAAGAATCCAATGGGATACTAAAATAATGTATTCTGTAATGTATTATATGTTTTTTTTTCATAACACAACTATTTTACTTTGTTTTGTTTTCTTATACTCTTCTTATTCTTGTCACAGACTAAATTTACTGAGCATTTTTACGCACAAACAAAAAAATAGCTAAAAGGATGATGATGTGTTCTATTGATATTTTAATTAAATTATTCAAAAATATAGATATAAATATATGAGTTTTATATATTATATTAGCTATGAAATAATAATATTATACCCACGTTATACACAAATATGAAAGTTTTATGTTGTTTTGATTTATCTGTATACCGAAGCACAAAACTCTAAGCTACAGATTTCTTTCCCAATGCAAAGGATGTCTGAAAGAGATCGCTCTAAGCAACAAGGTATAATATTATTTATAAATAATAATGTAGTTATCTTTACATATTTGGCTTTACTTCACGCCAAAATGACTAATCTAAGTTATTTGAATTTTAAACACAGGTTTGTTTAATATTTTAATTATGTAGGTATTCTACTGATGCCAACATAGAATCTTTTTATTTAGAAAATTTACCTAGTTTCAATGCAGGAAAGCGAGTGAATCCGCGAGGTACCTCTACCCTCAGTTAAAGCGTCTAATGGCAATTAAAGATAAAATTAAAAATCCAAGATCCTGAAAAAATATATAAGCTAAGAAACTCCAAGGTTGATTAAATAATATTTATTTTATTTATTTATTTACAAGCGCACTTACAAGATACATATTTATGAATGATGTATTAAGTACATTTACAACTTAAGTATAATATTACATTTTACGAAGCCCTAGATCCCACACTAGGCGTCGCAGGATCTAACAATAAATAAATAAATATGTGTGGACATTTCACACAACGCCGCCTAGCCCCAAACTAAGCAATGTTTGTATTACGGGAACCAGATAACTGATACAATACTTAAATACTTTTTTTTTGTTTGTAAATACATACATAGAATACAATATAGCATCCAGACACAGAACAAACACCTATGTTCATCACACAAATGTTTGTCCTGGGTGGGAATCGAACCCACAACCCACAGTTCAGAAAGCAGAGTTATTACCAACTGAGCTATCGGGCCAGTCCTTATGTTACAATAGAGATAAATAGGCTCGTTTACGGGGTTTATTTTTGTAGTGGATAATAAGAGTAGTTAGCTGCTTTTGCGTTGATGGTGACGCTGCTAGCGGAGAAAATCCAGCCCGCGTTGCACTCTTGGGGCTTTAATCGCTATATCGCCACATTTGCATTAAATTGCAGCGCTTCGCCCACCACCCTACGAAATGCATTATATCACCCGCTTTGATGAGCTACCGGTCCTATTTCGCTGCTAGCTGTTGCACGCATACCTTTATCAAATAAGTTCTTGACGTGTATTTAACGATAACGAAGAGGTATTAGAACTATTTTTATCTTAATACGAGCTTTGGCTTAACTCGCGTGCCTCTAAAGTGCAGATGAATATATAAGTTCAAGTCGCATAACACATTAAAAAAAATGTGTTTTAATATATTGCTTATAAATTGCTGTGTACAATGTGTTATAGGTGTTACAAGTAAACGCGCTGAAGCAGCTGAAGTTTAAAAACCAAGATTCAAGTAAATTGATGTATCGTGCAAAAGTTATGCGACACAAACCAATAAGACTGTATTTTTGATATCGACCACGGTTGAATCTTGCATGTTTTCCCTCTCGGGGTAATAAAACTGGCGAGGCTGTGAGGTACGGGCGTCATCCGTGGCCTGCAGGCGCTCCACACAGGCGGGACTTAAATATTTTATTCTAGAAGTTACGAGAGCCTAGCTTGTACCGAACGGCCTGTATACTTATTTACAGCGTTGATACATATGTACAACGGTCGTAAACTTACAAATGTGACATAAAAGAATCTAATAAAATGATAAAATATGCGAGTGTCTTATGTTTTTAACTAAGCACACGATTACCTAAGTAATTCGCTATGTTCTTTGTGAAAGTGGAACATTACAGGTAACGGGTAATAAATTTAATTGCATAAAGAATATGTGTGATTAAACTTGTTATCCTCTGGATGGCCTTGGTTAAACCCCCGAGTTAAATATTTTATTGTAAAATTAAAAAGGAATGATTGGATTGATCTTCTTGACCATTCAATTGTTTTATGCTACTATCAATTATATACTTTTTGTTTGTAAATACATACATAGAATACAATATAACACCCAGACACAGAACAAACACCTATGTTCATTACACAAATGTTTGTCTAGTGTGGGAATCGAACCCACAACCCACAGTTCAGAAGGCAGGGTTACTACCAACTGAGGTATCGGGCCAGTCTAAGTATAGTTAGAACACAAGCTTCTTTATAGCTTTTATGTCCAGGTTATGGGGCAGGCCTACAATAGACATGTTGAGCTTGTCCGGGATTCTGTACAATGTTACATGCATACCTTAGGAAAACCAAACAATGGCTTATATTATCTAAGATACTATTTAATTAACTATAATTTATTATGGCAAGAACGGCTATGTAAATTATACTAGAGGATTACTACAATCTAAAAAAACCAAGATAAATAAATTGTCAAAAGTATACGCTACACACACGCTACCCCAACTATAGGGACATACGGGTAGAGTACCTGTTTTTTGTTGGCTATTAAGTCATTTTTTAATGAATGAATGATGTGGCGATCTAGTCGTTCATCTGATGTTAAGCGATACGGCCGCGCCGTATCAGAACGTAACAGTACAGTGTCACATGGAACTCTAAATTATAAAGTCTCGCGCGACACTGCAGTGCGCACATCATCCTGAGACATCAGCACAGTCTGGTAATAAGATTACTCGAATGTGAGATCAGATCATAAAGTCTCAATTGCCCAGTAATTTCACTAGCTACAATGCCATTCAATCGGAATACAGTACTCAGTATTCCGATTGCTACTGCTCGGCGGTAGAATAACTGGCAAACCTACCTAGACGAACTTTGCAGAAAAGTCGTACCACCTAGTAAGTCATTACACCAAAATAATGTGATTTTCAACATGTCAGTCTAAGACGCAATGCATAAGGTCCATAATTATGTACAATAAATATGTAGATCAAATGCTTTAGAAAAAAAATGCGTTCCTTCCTATTACTATTTTCTATTATTTTCAAATAGATACCTAGGTACATAAATGGCAGCATCTGGTCTACGCTCATATTACTTGGGTGTAATAATCTTATAATTAAGAGCTCCTGCTATTTCTTTTGTAGTAAAAGTCAACACTTCTAATACTCTTTACGTTATGGTTTCGAGAAGAAAAAAGTCGCCAAAAATTACATTATCCGCATTTCTACATCTTTCAAACCTACGCCAAAGTATAGTTTATTAAAAATTAACAATAAAATCTAAATAAAATTAAAAACTGCAGTAGTAAACCTTAATCTAAGAAGCCGCTGCCAGTAGGCAACGTGCCCAAAATGCTGGAGGCATTGCCCCATTTAATGGCAATGCTAAGGCTTTGGGCTTAATAGAGACTAAAAACCGAGATTCAGTAATTTTAGAAATTAGACAAAGTATAAAATAAAGTTTTGGTACCTAGTATAATAGTTTAAAATAAACTCGTGGTAAGCACAACTTTGTAATAGTGAATTATTACGCACGTGTTCAGAATATAACATGGAGCAGGACGACTGCGAGTGCGAGCGTAAGGTGGCTCGTATTTTGTATCCAGGTGGTGAATTAAATGGATTTTTAATACATGAGTGCTCGGGGATGCCTTGTGTAGACTGCTAATAAAAGATGTTTAGTTATATTAGCCTGACTATTGAACTATAGATGGTTAAAATTCACACAAACTGATTTGAAATACGTATTTATTAGTGATGCATTTTTGCATCACGCAACAAGCAAACAAAATATAGAGTATGATTACCATTACCATTATGATTACAATACTGATCTAAACTACAATTATTATTTGGGTAGGTACATATATTTTCCTTAAGTGGACGCTTCGATTTAAATCATTTTGTTAGATTATCATAGTTTACAAGAACTAACAACATTTTGCTGCTGTTAAAATATCAAATTTAATTGTGCTGGCACTGTGCAATCAACAAAATGAAATGAAAAGACACCATGAGTATCTAGCTTTCGTCTGAAATACGTTGACAAAAAATGGTAAAAATTAGGTTAAAAAGAAATTATTAATTGTAGTATTTAACTAAAATAGATAATTTTTCTAAAACAAATTTTAAAAACTGCGCTTTATTTTAGTATTAGTTTTATGTTTTAATGTGTATATTAGAGCTCAGAGAAAATAACCATTAGAGTAGAGATATCAAAAAGTGATAAACTATACATTATTTAGATATTTAAGTGCTTAGTTTTTCTTGTTGAGTGGCTCGATGTTGGGTATTGGAGCCATGATTTCCATGAATATTAAAATGTTAGTATGTGGTTGAGAAAAAAGTGGCCTCTACATAGAAAATAGCAAAGCAAGTTGCACCTTGAATGGTGAAAATAGCAATTGTATCTTATTGACAGCTGGAGGACCTAAGTACTTGTAGATAAGAATCTACAAGTACTTAGGTCCTCCAGCTGTCATAAATGTCAATCATGTGTTTTTATAATTTAAGGGATGAGATCAAAAAGGGTTTAACTGATTTTTTTTCACAAAATGACTTATGGGCATCGTTGTATTCAGCGTGAAATTATCTACAATAATATATTCTCAAAATACAAAAATGAGGCTTAAATTTCGAGATTGTCAATCTAAAATCGGTTTATCTGACCCAGGAATACAGTTCGCTTAGAATAGAATAGAATATCATTTATTGCAGAATGTAGTACATAAATATTTGGTATTACAATTAAAACGCTCGTACATTCTACCACGACAGTGGTGTGCAATGTCATAAGTTCCTTACATTTATTAATTACTAGCCATACAATTGTTGGTATATTATCATTCTTTATAAGTCATATATTCATTTAAATCGTAAAAACATTTATCTAAGAGCCATTGAGTCAATTTTGTCTTAAAAGTAATTAGAGGCAAATTCTTGTAAATGTCAGGTAAGTTATTGTACACTCTGATAGCGTTTATATAAGCATTCCTTCTGTACAGTTCTAGCTTGCACTGAGGAAGGTAGAGTTTGTTTTTGTATCTAGTACTTCTAATGTATACCTCCGACTGTATTTGGAAATACTGCGGATACTGCTTGACAAAAACACAAAGATCCCTGATATATGTGCAAACCAGCGGTAGTATGCGAAGTTTTTTGAAAATTGGCTTGCAACTGTCCATAAACCAGGCTCCACAAATAGCACGCACACATTTCTTCTGAACCCGAAAAGCCTTAACGATTTCAACTGAGTTCCCCCACAGTAAGAGACCGTAAGAAAGCACCGATGACACATAGCCGTGGTACGCACTAAGTGCAGCTTCAGTGGATACTGTTAACCGTAACCGTTTTATAGCGAACACGAATCGGTCGAGTTTGTCGCACACGTAATCTATATGACTTTTCCAGTCGCAGTTTTGATCGAGCATTAAACCTAAGAATTTCGTAGAGATAACTTCTTCCATTTTATTATATCCGTGCATTATATTTAAATCCAGCTTCCTTTTCCTATAACTCTGAAATTGGACCATTTTAGTTTTTTCGACGTTTATTTTTAAATTATTAATGCTAAGCCAGTTAATTATTTTATCTAGCGTTATGGTTATATCCCTTTCATAAGTGTTTAAACTTACACCTTTGACAAGAACAGTTGTATCATCGGCAAATAAAATAGTTTTGTGTTCAGTGACATTTGGAAGATCATTTATGTAAATGAGAAATAGAAATGGTCCCAATACACTACCTTGTGGGACCCCGAAATTATTACCTTTAAAACTAGATCTACTAATAATTTTATTGCATTTATTAATTTTTGCAATTTCAACACATTGATATCGATCTGTTAAATAACTTTTTATCCATTCGTTCGCTTTACCTCTTATGCCGCACTTATCAAGTTTAAAAAGAAGCAAATTATGGTCTACGAAATCGAATGCTTTACTCATATCGAGAAATATAGCTGTTATTGGCGTTTGTTCGTTAATAGCTTCAGTAATAATCTTTATTAGGTTAAAACATGCAAGTGATGTGGTACTATTTTTGCGAAATCCATATTGCTCTTCGCTCAAAATATCTTGACTTGTAACGAAATCATGAAGCCGTTCCAGCATAACCTTCTCAAAAATCTTTGAGAATACTGGTATCAAAGTAACTGGCCTATAGTTACTCATATCCGTTGGTTCTCCTTTTTTAAACATAGGTTTGACAATTGATTTTTTAAGTAGTTCTGGAAAATTGCCTTCCTCAAGCGACATATTTACCATGAAACTCAAGGGTTTGCAAATGAATTTAGCACAAAGTTTTATCATTTTCGTGTTTATTCCATCTATTCCCACAGAGTTAGTGTTATTTAGGTTGTTAATAATTTTCAATATTTCATTAGAATCGGTTGGACGTAAAAATATAGTTTTTTCATTATTGCTAATTATAGTTTTATTAATGTCCTTAATGTCAAATTTAAAATTAGTATCATTAATCAATTTTATATAATAATCATTAAAAGCTTCACAAATATCAACTGAATTTGTGTACACCTTGTTCTGGTACCATATCTTGTCTATTTCGTGATTTATTTTAATGTCACCGATATTACTATAGGTCTTTACCTATGAAATTGCCGTTTTGTTTGAAAAAAGTTAAAGTATTTTTTTTTCGAACTTATTTATTTCTTTTATTCAAAGTAATCACCCCTGCAATCAATGCATCTTTGCCAACGCTGTGGCAGTATATGGATGCCCTTCTTGAAAAAATCAGCAGGACGGGAGACAACAAACTCTTCAAAGGCGTTTTGTACTGCCTCTCGGGAATTGAATTTTTTCCCCGCTAAAAAGTTGTCCAAATTTTGGAAAAAGTAATAGTCGGTAGGCGCAAGATCTGGTGAGTATGGCGAATGAGGGAGAGCTTCCAAACCCAACTCATGCAGCTTAGAGACGGTCTGTTGTGCAGTATGGGGTCACGCGTTGTCGTGAAGTAGCAGTGGAGACGACCGATTGACCAAAGCTGGTTGCAGACGTGCGAGTTTCACCATCATTGTGGGCAGTTCTTCAATGTACACATCTGCAGTAATGCTCTCGCCGTTTTGTAAAAAGCTATGATGAATCACACCAGCACTAGACCACCAAACTGTGACCATCACCTTTCTAGGGGTCATTTTTCGTTTTGCACATTGCTTTGGTACCGAACCAGGATCTAACCAACTTGCTGAGCGCTTTCGATTGTCAAAAAGAATCCATTTTTCGTCGCACGTAACAATTCGGTTCAAAATTCCTTCATTTCTGTGCCTGTTAAGCAGCGCAAGGCAAGTCTCGACGCGTACGTTGCGCTGGCGATCGTTAAGTTCGTGGGGCACCCATCTGAAGCTTTTTTATCTTGCCATCTGTCGCAAATGGACCAATATTGTTTTGATGCTAACATCAAAAGCTGCTGCCAGCTCAGCTGTAGATTGAGATTCATCAGCTTCCACAATCGCCTTTAATTCATCATTGTTGACCAAAGTTTCCGGACGACCACGAGGTTCATTTTTCAAGTCAAAATTCCCAGAACGGAACCGAGCAAACCAATAACGGGTTGTACGTTCGTTTGTACAGTTCTCTCCGTAAACGTCGTTGATGTTACGTGTCGTTTGTGCCGCGTTGGTGCCACGACGGAACTCATATTCCATAATTACACGAAATTTCAAAGTATCCATTATGAGGAAAAATGTTGAAATGTAATGAAAATACAACGCTAATCAATAAACAAAAGACTTATATTGTAAATAGAATGTCATATTTTTAAAACAAAATTAATTTGAATTTAGAATTCATAGCCAATCAAAACTTTTTTTTGTTTGAAAAAGTCTGTACTGCAATACGGCAATTTCATAGGTAAAGACCTATTATTTATTACTTCCCAAACAGCTTTACATTTATTTTTGTTATTATTTATGTATTTACTATTTTGCAGTTCCCGTGATTTATGTATGCATTTTTTTAGTATGGTATTATATTTTTTATATGTTATGTTATTTTTTCTTTCATTTGCACCAAATTGTTTGTGTTTTAGCATAAAAACATTAGGTATTATATTTATTATATTATATTTTTACAGTAATTGTACGAATTAGTACTATATTTAGTATTTTAAAATAGATTTAATACATTTTCAAGCAACTGAAACTTACATAAACCTTTTCTATTACTTAATACGCACTCTACACTAAAATGAAGCCGTTGAAGTTTAAAGTAAATTTTGTCGAAACTATCAATTTGAGAGTTAAACCCTTTTTATTCTCAACCCTTCAATTATTATAAACAAAAACATGCTTCTATAAGAATATTTATTTCGTCAGCTCAGTCGTACATCCTGTTATGAGTGTACATAGCGTGTACAATATGACTGCAGGCTGCTGGCACTCGCAACGGGTGACTCCGACGGGTTGTCGCCGGCTCGCCCTCAGAGACATCCTACATCAAATACGGTACTCAAGCAAAAACACGATGAGTATCGAGGCGTAAGCGTCATTTGGCACCGATGTATGTGTCAGTAAATAAATGAAAATATTACGGCAAGCGTAAGGAAAACCTCGTAATATGTAACTAGCTACTCCCTCAAACAGGTAGACCTCAGCCAGTTTATCAGCTTAACTTGGTAGAGCTGTACTGAACTGAGCTGAATTGTTTGGCGCTGGGCACTGTACTGAACTGTACAGTGCCCAGTGCCAAACAGTGTGAGTTACTTTCTACGCCTATCACAATTTGCGTCATAATATCAGCTTAAATAGGAGTCAAACTGATCGCCAAGATATTCAATCATGTGGTAAGTTAAATGTTATATCATTCAAGACATTATTTTATATCATACTTATCTTTTGTTCAGTTCAGTGCTATCATTATAAAATAGTAGTTATGCCAACTAAATATCCAAAATATTACCTAAAATGATTTTCTCTATACCGTTACCTATAAGTACTATCGCGGCGGGTTTCAGCCTAACTCATAAACCTATCATATAAAAGCATCTCCACTGAAGATAACTAAATATGAGAACGTATAAAATACACGTCCTTGATGCCTGAACGGTTTCGTCTCCGTAATAAAGATGAAGCAGATTACAAAGTGCGAGTGAATACCATCTTTTTAAATGGGGCCGACGACACCTAGCGTATCTAAAATGTACCTAGTAAGTTTACGGTAGAATTATAAGTAGTCAAGTAGAATAAACGGATTTGTAACATAGCGACATCTTTTTAAAATTTTGCAGTTTTTTTAAAACTTTTGTTTTCTAAAAAAATACAGTATAATTTTCTAGGTAAGTACTTAAATTATTTTTCTGGTACCCAAATTAAGGCATGTCAGATTCAGTTTCATTGAAAATCGGTCCAGCCGTTCTCTGGTCATAAGTGTTTGAACAAACTCGATTTTGTTTTATATATATAGATGTTTAAAGTTATATATATATATATATATAACTATATATAATTAATTAAATATACATATATATATATAACTTTAATTTATTGTGTTTATGTCTGTCCGGAATAGCAGAATAACTAATTTAAATTTAAACTTTAAACATCGATATATATAAAACAAAATCGGGTTTGTTCAAACCCGTTACCTCGTTAAAAAACCCGTGTTATAGCCGTTCTCTAGTCATATATATGTATAATGAAATCCTCATTGTTGATGAATGAATGCTAACTAAATTAATGTTTGCTCACCTTAATTTATTTAAATATAATTATGTTATTATTCAACTTTCATTTTTCTAATACCATATAACCAGACAACAGACAACAAACATCGACATAATGCACCTCCGTGTATACTCGTATATAGACAAGCCGTTTCCTGAAAGGCCAGATTGATGGCTGTGGCTGGAAGCCTTCCCGACTCTACGATAAGCTATACTATACCGACGTAGCGTGCAGAGTGAGCTCACGACTACAGTTACAGTTATAAGAATATGGTTTCGGAATTTATTGAACTACAACTGACGTCAGCCGATGAAACGTCGAAATAATAGCATTGTTATGTTTTTAACTTTGGACCCGTGCCCGTTCATAACGCCGCGCAGAAATCTGCCTCCATGTGACATGTTTATTGCTGTTAATGTTGTGTGAATCGCTCACTATTCTTCTAACGTAGTATTATTTGTGTGCAGCAGCTTTTAGCAACAGTAAACAGCCCTAACAAAAAAATTTAAGGTTAGAAAGGCAAGCACTTTCAATTTCTAGTTAATCTGCCATCACGATGAGTAACTTTGCAATCGCTTCCGTGGATTTATCAAACCCTCGTGTGTGCGCAATTTTATATCATTTAGCATACCGTTTCCATGAATTGTTGTATTGGCATGTCACACAGTATATAAATAGAAGCAGATGAAACATTCCCTTAAACTGTTGATATAAAGATTCCGTACGTACTGTGTACGGTATTTACAGAATCATGGACGAAGTTAGATCATGATTTTCTATTTGAATTGCCTTGCCTTTAAAATATACTTGATCTCATCTTGTCGACCAATTTTAGATCAATCAAAATTGACATCGCCTGACGCAAAGTATGGTGGTGCGTAGCAACGTCTACGCGTTTTGTAGCAGTTGCTACGCAGTCTTTAGTTATCTTTTGTTGCCTTTTTAGATGTGTTTGAGTCCATTAATGAGGTACCTCATTGACCCCGAGATCACGTCGTCTTTTTAAGCAGCGTGCGACGGTGAGATGGTACGGACCGCTCACCTGAGCAGCTTGGGACGCGTCCCGTCTCTCCGCCCACTTGTGGCGGTGGCGAGGTCGACGCGTCTCTCACGGAACGTCCGCATATCTCGCACTCTCATGCCGTACCATCATAAAGCACTACAACACAAGCTCACGCGGCACGCGAGTCGCATACTCGAAGCGGCGTGGCGGAGCGCGGCCGGCGGTCGCGGGCGAGGGGCGGCTCGGCGACTGCCGCTTGCTTCTCGCGAGACGGGCGCGGCGCCGCGTCACGCACGCGCGCTCCCCCGCTCCCCGCGACAACCCTTACTCCCATCTCGCTACTACCTAACTTAGATATTATCAATAAAATTATTGTACTACATGAACTTGTCCTATAACCGCAGGTTGTCAATTGTTTGCTTCATCGGCTGTCAAATTGTCATATTTGTAACAACTATATGAGTTGCGTACTCTGTGTATAAAGTTTAACCAGTATTTTGATGACTTGTATAGCTTTTATTTCAAAATGTAGTGCATTTTGCATTAGCATATAATATATAGTGAGTTTATAGTTTGCACTACGAATACCAACATTTGCAGAATTATAAGTTGAAAAATACATCAATTTAATTCAGTGCGGGAGCAATTTATGTGGAAGAGTGATGCGACGTCAGGCGCCAGCTCCGGTCCAGTTTTTTCAGCCGCGGCGAGCCATTAATACTTCATGTAGCAAGTAAAAACTTAAAAGAGATAAATTTGTTTCCTACCATAGTCTATACCTATACTAAAATTGTAACCAATGTACATAGATGATAGTTTAATAAAAACGAACTTCTGCTTTCCTTTCTTCAGAAAGGACACGTGTTTCTAAAATTAAAAGTCTGTTTATTTATTTTTTTTAATTTGAAAGACTTTCACGGTAATACAGCAAAATCGATTCAGATGAATATTTATTCCGGAAAATAGGAATTTTTGTACCAAACTAAACTCAGGGCTTGCATGAAGTACTGCAGTCATCTGTGGGACAGATCTGCTAAGTGCCGATGGGCAGCTTTGGACTCAATTGAACGTCGCGCCATGAAGCTTATTGCTGACAGGCACTTGTCGACAAGAGGACACAAAGCCTCGGGCACTGACATAGGGTTACAATTTTAACAATTTATATCGGCTGTATTTTGAGGAGTGCGCGCATGATCTCCATTAGCTAATCCCATCATTCCCATTAAACCATCGACTACTAGACGTGCTGATGGAGTCGTTGCAGTCCTTTGTTGTGAACGTGCCTTGAACCCACACAAAGTGTTTTGATAGCTCATTTATTATTTCAATGGCTGATCAGTGGAATGTACTTGCTGCTTTATTGTTTTCTTTATGTTAGAATTTGGGTCTCTTTAAATTGAGAACGGGCGGCACCTCATGCTGGGAGTCGTTGGATGCAGAAGGCAAGTAGCCGGTTAAAGTGGGGCTCTATGATCCCCCATATGCTATGTTTAGCATTGGACGACGTCTGGCTGATGATAATGACTTCATAGGTAAAAGTGCTCCACATCATCAGTTTCCATCAAGTGAGGTGCTGTCAAACGTAAGCCCATACAAGCATAAAAAAATGAAAAGGTAAAATATAAGTGAAACGGCGGGTGCTTCTAAAACTGTGTAGCCTGAATATCAAAGCACACATTTCATTTATTAAGCCATATTTAGGCTATTAATAACATGGCGTCCGCCTCCGCGATTGAATACATAACCGCGTGACAATTAAAATCTGGCAAGGTTCCAGGGCTTCAAGCCTTGAGCTGCACCACGCACTGCTTTATAATAAATGCGAGTGATACAATACTTGAAGTAAAGATTTGGTTTTGTTAAATCTACGGAGGCATTTAAAAAAGAACGTTGGTCATGTTAGCCTGATTCCGGTTAATGTATATAGATTCGAATTCTTCATACCTATGCCAAAGCACTACACATAATATGGACTTATATCAAAAATTATTGCGTTTAATGTCCTAATGAAAAAAAAATGAAAATAAAATATAATATATAAAAATGTTTATTATTTTTTATTTATTAGTACGAAGTACAATACCTTTTGCAACTCTGCTTTTGCTACTGGAGAGTGTTGGTGTCCTCTTAGTACTCCGTCCATAATGATCTGTGCGTAGACATCAGCTGCTAGTAACAAGTCGATGGAGCCTCTTACACTGTAGTCTGGGTCTCCAAGTTTTAAGTTATGTAGATGCGGCCAGGTTTTTCCAACATTTAAGTTAGGTAAGTTATTCGTAAGCTTTTTAAGTATCAGAGCCTCCGTGTTTAAATTGTAGTCGCTGTGTATCGACTTACATGTCAGTTGTACAAACCTACTTGATGCAGAAAATTGAGCCTTTGCCGTTGTTTGCATTTCTTCATTTACTCGGGACAACCTGTATATTTTAGTTTTGAATAATATACTTCCTGTTTCTGCATTTATCTATAGTAATATAACCTGTAAACAAAGGGAAGTAGGTTACATTAGAGTAACAGGCACACAACACACAACTCACGGCCGTAACCTGTGTACGTGCTACAGAGTGCTACGGCGTAACGCCCTCGTCGTAGACCTTAAAAATGTGATGCTGTAAACTTGAAACGTTTTTGTTGTGGTGTTGGGTGGGATGTCGCCTGTGAAATATATTTATTTTCCAATAAAGGTACTATGTATTCCCATTTATCTCAATTTTACTTAATTTGTTTACACTACCTACCTCTATATCTAAATATATATAACTCAAACTTGACTGACTGACATAGTGATCTATCAACGCACAGCCCAAACCACTGGACGGATCAGGCTGAAATTTGGCATGCAGGTAGATGTTATGACGTAGACATCCGCTAAGAAAGGATTTTTCGAAAGTCTACCCTTAAGAGGGTGAAATGGGTGGTGGAATTATTTTCTCATAGGCCACGCCGCGGGCGAAGCTGCGGGCAGAAGCTCGTCTCCAATAATTATTTCTATCCAAAGGGTGCCTGGAAGAGATTGATCTCTTTTAGTTATAAGTCCACCCATTATGATGAAACTTAAAGCTTTAGTGCTATAGTGTACACTATTGCTTTAAGTTTCATCATCTGTAACTGTTTTTTTTCTGGTGTACAATAAAGAATTTTTTGTATTGTATTGTATATTGTACGAGTATGTAGACAATGTCTTTACATAAAAACGTTGCCTGGAGGTTGCTGTAACCAATAAGAACACTTATTGTACTTACTGTATTTAGTTTCTTATTTTTGAATAGCTACATTAATTTTTCTTTTTCTTGAACTGTCTATATATTATGTCATTATCAGCCGGGAGCTTATTAGCGTTAAGACCACGCACTGTAGCCTACTGTACACTGTAACTGTGAGTGTTTTTTTGTATTTTGTAACCTTGGCAGCCACTAAAGTGTTTATCTATCTACAGAGTTTATCTATCTATATAGATAGATAAACACTTTAGTGACTTCCAAGCAAAATGACAAAAAACATGCATGAAAGTATATACACTGTAACTGTGAGTGTTTTTTTGTATTTTGTAACCTTGGCAGCCACTAAAGTGTTTATCTATCTACAGAGTTTATCTATCTATATAGATAGATAAACACTTTAGTGACTTCCAAGCAAAATGACAAAAAACATGCATGAAAGTATATACACTGTAACTGTGAGTGTTTTTTTTGTGTTTTGTAACCTTGGACTATGTGACTGCCAAGCAAAATGACAAAAAACATGCATGAAAGTATATACTTTCATGCATGTTTTTTGTCATTTTGCTCATAAACCAGGGTTCACCGTAAAGCTATTTATAAAAAAAAAATATCACCAGAATTACCATCAAATATAGAATAACTTTTACGACTCCGATTTGTTCCATGTTTACGAACAAACGCGTGTCAAACCTTTCGGTAACTTGCTTTTATGCTCGATGAAAAGTAATTTGCAGATCGTGCGGTTGTGTATATCGATTTGTTAAAGTACCCACCTTCAGTGTTCTTTTGTTGCGGGGGCCACAGGCCATCAGATAACGTTGTGAAATGGTAAATCGCACGTAATACTCAAGAATAGCACCGTAGATTAAATTGCCGTGGCCGCGCCAGGCCACTCTAATTGACAGTACAAAGTATCGTGTCTTGAACTAAAAATAACCAACTTGAAAGCCTACTCTATCACTCGAGCATAAGGTTGACATTACTATTTGCAATCGAATTTTGTTTAAAATCAAGCCACCTATTCAAAAGTAAACTCAAGTACCTTGCGTTAGGATATACAATTACGAGTTGTGGTGGTGTTTTATTCGGTGTCAAAGTTTCGGATGCGTAGAGTAGAACCCCAGCCTTGACCACCGGCGCTCGGCGCCCACCGGCCTGCAGTCGATGCGATCGTATCTTCCCTATCGCTCCGTTGACTCACCTTTGCGGTGTAAGGTCGCCCGCTCATTTGCTTAGATAAAACGATGCGGACGACTATGTTCGTATGGAAACGTGATTAGCTTTCATTAGTCACGCTTACGTTCTAGCCAAGCACATACTTATCTTAACTTTTGATATAAATAACTACTAGGTATGTAGTATCTAGATTTTGGTGGATTACGGAAGCTATACTTATCATTACTTACGTATTTGTAAGTGTTGTTAACGTGTATTTAAACAGCAGTAGGTATCACCGTTGTGTTCATTAACTGGCAACCACAAATAGGCGCTTAAAGTGTTATGACAATGTAAAACACTTCTGTTTAATTTCGAGTCTGCTGTTTGTGTCAACATGTTATTATGATGTAGCTTAGTCACGTCACTACATATGATGGAGGCTCTATACTTAAATGTGTTTTATACGTAACAAAAACAGATCAGTAGATCTATACTTATAATAAAACCGTTACAGGTTTTGCAATTTCAGTTGGTGTAATTTTTTACATTAAAAGAATTGTGTTATTTTTGAGAGTTTTTCATAATTAATAAAATAACATAAATAAAAAGATACTATAGCCCTAACTTTTTGTTTATGTTAGTGAATGATGTGGCGAGCTAGACGTCCACCTGATTTCACGGCCGCCCATAACAGAACAGTGAACCTGCGCACATCATCCTGAGACATCAGCACAGTCTGGTAATAACATTACTCGACTGTGAAATCAGATCATAAAGTCTAATTTGCCTAGTAATTTAACTAGCTACAGTGCCCTTCAACTGGAACACAATAGTGCTTGCACACTACTGCTTGGCGACAGAATAACTGGCAAAGCGGTGGTACCTGCCTAGACGAACTTGGCAGAAAAGTCCTACCACCTAGTGAACTGCATTATTTTTTCATTTTTATTTGTTTGTCTTTCTGCATCTTGGGTACGCATCACGCCGAAATTACTGAGTGAATTCAAATGAAAATTGGCGTGGTCTTTTCCCCACTTCTCTTCCCTTGAACAAGGTAAGGCCTAAAACTAATTAAACCATGCAAATTCAGGCGCGTCAGCTAGTGCAATGTAAATTACTTATTATTCAATTGTATGTCCTTAACTTCCTACTGAAATTACAACTGTGCAAGTTTCTAAAGAGTAGGTAGGTAGCGTTAATGTCAAAAATTAGTGTGGATGTGGGTTCAAAATGAAATAAGTAATTCTGTAACGTCCGAGTGGTGACTGTGAAATAAATTTGGTAGGCATCAGATAGCCTTGTCTGGAATTTCACAATGCGGGTAAGATCAGATTATTCCACCAAATGGGGTTACTTTCTTTCAATATACCTAACATTCATAACCTTTTCACTTTGTCAAGTATCAAATTAGTTATGTGATGACCTATTACATGGTATATTGTAGATATACTACAAACGAAATTAAGTACGAATGATATTCCAGATCCAGTCATATAATGCTTAGTTTGAGTTGAGTAAAAAAGGTAACAAAAATTAAGTAAGTATTTAAAATGGCTGTCAATATACGGATGCATTCTTAGTAATAATGCAGTTCTAAGAATATTATGTTTTATTGAAACAATGTATTATATATGGGTACCATACGTCAAATTTTTTCTTATTAATAAACAAAAAAAATCTTTTGTTATTAACAAAAAAAAATTTGTTATTAATTAACAAAAAAATTGACGTATGACACAAACGTCAACTTATTGTCATTTTAATAAATGGCAATAAGTTAAGGTTTGTGTCGTGTAAAATTATTCCACACTCGTTGCATAGCACTTTTATGTTAAAGGGAGCAAACAAGCATACGGCCCACCTGATGGGAAGCGGTCACCATAGCCTATGGGCATCTGTAACTCCGGAGGAGGCATCACCAATGCATTGCTTACCCTTATTTATGCAAAAATGGACTCACAATAACTAACAAATTGGCCGCACTATATAAAATTAAAGGAGTGTTGTAAGGAAACAAGTTGGTATAAGTGGTTAGAATAACTTTAATCTAGCCTCCACTCTATGTGATGTCATTCACTCTATTCATCATATAGGAAGAGTATCAGTATCCTACACGATCCACAATTTGTGGTCTTGGTGTAGTAAATATCGAATCGGTCGTGGGCATACTTTCGTTTATATATCTTTAACGAACTCTTTTAGTACCTTACAGACTGTGTTGCACTACAATCACCACCGGTTAAAGTCCATCGTATATTTGACATTACAATATCTTTATTTTAGCTGTTAAAAGAACTTCACAGCTTTATGTTTGACTGCTTTTTACCCACAACCTGTCCAGTAATGCGCAGTTTAGTTACCGTTAAATTATGATTTTAACAACCGTTAGTTAACACTAATAAAATGTATGTATGACTACACTTGTAACTAAAGATTTGGGTTTAACGTAGGTAGTTTTAAAACTGTAGTGGGTGATAATTTCACCATATTTAAATCAAAACAATCGAATATAATAAATAACTTAAACTAAATAATATTAATATAATAAATAACTTGTAATTAACTTATACTTACAGTAGGTAGATATTGTACTAGTTGATGTCCAGCTTTTCACCTGTCTATAACTAGGTATCTAAACGTTACTCATAGACAGTTTCGCTCGGGATAATCCTCTAAAAATTCGCTTTTCAGCAACCACTCTACTCTATAATCTCTCAATCAATACTAGGTGGTAGGACTTTCCTGCAAAGTTCGTCTAGGTAGGTACCACCGCTTTGCCAGTTATTCTGCCGCCAAGCAGTAGTGTGCAAGCAATACTGTGTTCCGGTTTGAAGGGCAATGTAGCTAGTGAAATTACTGGAACCATTTCCGACGTTGACTTTCTCTCACATTGTAATTAGGACAAGTAATAAAAGTATTTACCAATAGATGATCCCATGTAGACACTCCGTTTCCAAGTCAGTTGTTATTTAATATATTTGCGGAGGTAAAAGTTAATTGTTATGTCAAATTGGTAGCGTCAGCGTCGCCAAAGAGCGCCGTTCCAGCCTGCTTAGTTTAACTAGATGGCATTCATTTGGCTAGAAGGCTAACATCTGTAACGGTAGTGTTTGGCAGCCAGGATCAGAAATCTGCTTTTCCTGGCACAATCACACGTGTTGCGAGCCAAACGGTAACGCGTCTACTTTTAATTCGGCAGATGGTAAGGGATTATAAGATTGTAGATATCATGTTTTTCACTGCTCGAGATTGAATGTGCTCAGAATGTGCGCTCTTGATCTTTTTTGGCACTGCACTGTAGCTATAAGTATTTAGTTCATTTTTATGTAGATTTGTTTGAAAACTCGTGAAGTTCTTGAACGATTTAAATACAAGATAACATTGACGCCTGTATTCAGTCAAGTTATTTGCTCTGCGATTAAAAGCTAAAGAAATATTTGTTTTGATCAAGTGGAGCAGCGGCTAATCTGAGCTTAGTATCAAATTAACAAAGATTAACCATCTACCTAAAATTCTTAAATGGGATTTTATATCGTTAATACCTTGTAAGCGTAGCCTTCATTTTGCTTTCTCATTGTTGTTTTGTTTATTAAATGGTAACTTTTAATCTGGATAATATTTATATAAGTAGATAATCGTCTTGAAACCCCCGTAGTTTCCTTGCCTACACAGAAATTAATATCCGCCGGGCAGTCGGTTATTGCGGCGATAACTGAATCGCCTGATTGATTGGTGTAAGGTGAAGGGGCGGCGATGTCCACTATAATGGAGTTCATGCCACCACCCTGCCGATACCTACCTGTCATTAATAACGGAATGGAACACCTTTTATTACTTACGACGATGGTGTTTATATTGGTGATCTACTAAACAAGTGACTAAACGAGGTGTGAATTCTTTTTTCTGACGTAGTTTTAAGCTGACGAGGCTTGCTTACATTTTATGTAGGTATTCTTAATGTTGAAGATATTATCAACAATTAGGGGTGGCTAATTCGGCTGAGCAGCTAAAATGGCGCAAATATAGTAATCTCGGTAGCGGTATAAAATATGTAAATATTAATGGTAATAATAATATTTAAGCCGTTGGTGTTAAACCCTGGGTCCGTGAGCTCATCGCGTTTTCCAAAAAAGCCCCTGGTCGATGCTACGCGTGACCAAAATGCTAGCACTTATTTGGCACAACGAATCAGCATTGCGATTCCACGTGGCAATGCTGCCAGCATGTTGGGTACGCTACCTACCTAGTGGGTTGGATACTTTGGAATGTCTATAAGTCATCGCGGCTAGTATATAGTCCAAATGTTTTTGTTTGTAG
The DNA here is from genome assembly GCA_905220475.3 of Ennomos fuscantarius. NCBI lineage: Eukaryota > Metazoa > Arthropoda > Insecta > Lepidoptera > Geometridae > Ennomos > Ennomos fuscantarius. Next base: position 9,235,951 of record HG992028.1, on the reverse strand, counting down.
TAGGTAGTGTTTAGAAGTAGTTGCTATATCATTGCGGTTTTTAATTGAAACAATAAACGCACTTTTCCCCATTAAAAAACATTTAATAAAACAAGGAAATCGTATAAGCCGGAATATTTATTTATTTATTTCATAAACACAATACTATAATAAAATTATCTTTTATATACCTATTTAACGATTGTGAATAGAATAAATATAGATAATTTCTAATGTCTCAATTCATCATCAGTTTCGACAGCCTCACAGCTGTGGTATTTGGAAGACGTGTCGGGACAACTATCAGCGATAGATAAGTCGTCGGAAGAAGCGGCAGGTGCTTCGTGCGCTGCCAGTGGCATAAGTTCTTCGTCACCATCACCGTTGCCGTTGTACGATGGGGGTAGGCAGTTACGGCGAACGGAGTTTGCTATGGAATCGGCTTCGCGGCTCCAGCAGTCTGGAAATAACACACAATGTTACAAATAAAAAAAGGAAAATTAATTAAGGATATTTTTTTTTTTAATTTTAGTTGTTCTGTGTCTAGGTGTTGTGGGACCATGGTCCTCGTAGTTCCTGGGTCTCTAGACACAGGTAATCCTAGTTAGGGTCCAGGATCTATGTATGTGATCGTTGGGCGTTATTATTATTATTCTAGAACTAGAATATTTTCGAATGTCTCTCCAAGCGATTTGGTTCCACGTTCTTAATTAGAACGGCTAAGGAATGGAATGCCCTGCCAGCGTCTGTGTTTCCGGCGAAATATGACCCGGGCGTGTTCAAGAGAAGAGTGAATAGGTATTTACTTGGCTAGCATGCTACACCTTCGATCACATCGTCACTTCCCATCAGGTGAGAGCGTGGTCAAATGCTAGACAATTTTGAAGTAAAAAAAAAAATTAAAAAAAATAAATGACAGACTAATTTTAAAACTTCGAAACGGTATTTAAAGGGCCAACATTCTTGCCTGATTTTCTTATAGCATCCAACAGAGCATTTCGATGGATTATTCCTTATGGGCCCATTCAACCGGATCACACTAGTGGCGGTTAATGCTGTATATACTATATACTTATATACATAGAATTACTATACTCGGGAACCGTTTGCCAGTTTTTCTGCGCTTATCATGATGTACTACTGACTGAGCTATATATCATTTCAAACTTGCATTTATAATCTTTACTCCATACAGCTAACACAGGCTGTATCGGCAATTACTTATATCAGGTAAGTTACTCTACGCCTGCGCCACGGCAACTCTCAGACAATAAATTCATTCGGTTTTGGTAATTTAAGTAAATTGTAGAAAATGCGAGTAAAGGCAATCTTTAACGCTTATGTTGGTCATTTAGCTCTGTAGGTAACCTATATAGAATATTAACTCTAGTATCTAAATATATATAACTCAAAGATGACTGACTGATTAACTGACTGACATAGTGATCTATCAACGCACAGCCCAAACCACTGGAGGGATCGGGCTGAAATTTGGCATGCACGTAGGTGTTATGACGTAGGCATCCGCTAAGAAAAGATTTTTCGAAATTCCACCCTTAAGAGGGTGAAATGGGTGGTTGAATTATTTTCCCATAGGCCACGCTGCGGGCAAAGCTGCGAGCAGAAGCTCGTTTATCTATATAATGAAAGAATAAGAGTTTCGACATCACATTGACTGCAACAGAAATAGTACCGAGAAGTCTGCCATCGTGCGATGAAATTGCCTAATATACTGTGGCAGTACTTCCGTTTGCCAACATTAAATCGTAATACGAAACTACAAATGACCTAACGGTAATAACAGTCATTTTTCAGTAGCTCATAAACATTGTCAAATGTATATTGCCAAGAATTGCCGCCATTTCTTTAGCTGCACCAAAAATGTGGCACTCATTTTAGAGTTTTAACTTTTAAACCCTGCTATTTATACACTGTAAGCTTTCGCAGGCGGCAATGTAGGGTATTGGTAGAGGCCTATGTCCAGCAGTGGACTAATATGATGAAGATGATGAATGTAAGGTATAAAAAGCCATAAAAAAAAGTTCTGCGATTGAAATTATTTATGAAACAATAAGCGGAACCCTTTTGGGATATCACTGAATGATAGTATGTAAGTCGAATCATTAAAAAGTGAAACTCATGACCTCTTCATATTTTATGGAAAAATGGTCGCGAGAAATTTTCTATGTCTTCTAAATATTTTTGTCTGGAATACCACAACCTGCAGAACCTTTACAAAACACATGGCGTGCTCTACAAAGCACGATATTTAGGGTTGATTGCATGATGTACGCTGTGAAAGGAACAAAGCATTGTTAAATATTAGAAAAACATACTAACACTTACTTTGCCGTTTCTCAGGAGGTACCGGTTGCACGGTTGTGGTCGGAGGTTCCACTTTAGCAGCAGCCCGCAGTCTCCTCGGACTTCTCGCTAACGCGTGCGATATACTCGGCAGCCGTATATCTAGGTGAGACCCTCTCTCGGTCACTATCTTGTTGTTCATAGCATACAATTTTGTGGTTATGTCTCGGGCGATGAGGGTCGAAACCACGCAAGCTAGGTACTGCTCTTTGACAAACAGGTATTCGAGAGAGCTACGCTGCCAGTATACGTAGCGACATGATGATGCTGCCACGATTGATACCTGTTACGTAACGTTATGATGTTTTTATTCAATATAGTGGGAGTTTTGATGGCAATTAGGTGATGCTGGTTTTTAAAACGGACTTTGTTATTAGTCTCTATCAACTTTAACAGCGTCGTAACGTCAACAGGCAGTGTGTCCCCAAGTGGGTGATGAAATTATTCTAATTTAATCGTGTGTAAATTGGCAGACACGAGACTTCTTAAATATGTCTACGAACTTAATTAAAATGTATTATAGTTAACTAAATGATAACATAATATTTCAGTCTTTTAAATTTAGAAAAGAATATATAATCAAAACTTGTAAGACGCTGGCCCTTACATTAGGCATTTTTTATTTACGCTGTATTTACTCGTACTACATAGAATAAACCCCCTGCTGGGTGATTCAACTACACATTATTCTTTAACCGTTGGCTCGTATTTCCCTCAAAGTAAGGTTGTAAAAAGTGGCTGCAATGAATCAATTTGGACAAATTGGATCAGTCACGACAGCTTTACTTTGTAACGAAGGTTAACTTTACGAAATAAGTACGAACGAAATTTACAAAACTGGGTTGCACTACGATTACTATAACAAGTGATTGGCTATAATTCACTTGTAAAGATTGCCTCGAAAATAAGGTGTGTTCCCTTAGGTCCCAACTTAGGTGAGTTCCCCACGTTTTCGTTAAGCTGTTTAGGTATTTACTCCATCGATATTTAACCCAGTTTCTTGCATTTATAGCCACTTCGCACAGCGTATCAGACAACAATTAGGTCACCGGAATGGGGTAGGTAATGCCAAAGCTGTTGTGATGAACAAACTCGGCGTGATATTACATCTACCAAATTCCGATGAAATACTGGCTCGTACTATGTATTACAAGTCAATATTTCATCGGATATTTAAGTAAACTTTGCAGTGTGTTTGCTTTCCTAGCTCGGACTTCGATCGGAAAATATATTTTGAAAATGTAAGGTAAAATATGCACGTTCGTAAATTGTTTCTTTTGCTGAAACTTTGCTTTCCTATGTATATTTATTTTTGTAACGTTAAGAACAAGTTTTTCATAAGTAAAAATCACCTTCGATAACTAATATGGTCTTATTTAAGTTTTGAGATTGAAGATTTCTAAACAACGTATTTTTTAAGATTTTCAACTAACTAGATTACTTGCTCTCGTAACTTTTATGTCTGATCTCAATGTCAGAAATAAATATTTAACGCCCGTTGTACTACTACTAAACTACTAAACTACTAAACTAGTTTATAAGGTTTCCTTGATACTTATAAATTTCATTGGTAACAACAACAAAGAGTTCTCTATCTATTTATTACGTCTCATGCGTACGTGGTCGCTATTGTTTTAATTAGAAATAAATAAAATATCACACAATATAAAAGTAATACATAGGTATTACTACCACACAATATTAAATTAATACACAGGTATTACTTTTATATTGTGTGATGTCCTGAATCTTTTATTTCTATCTAATCAAAACAACAGCGACCACGTGATCGAACCGAATGTGAAATGAATCCACGTGACAATGTTACGGACGTCACGTTGCATCAGAAAGTCCTGTCAATGCTTGCATCAATTAAATTAACTAGTATCTGATGCAAGATTATGTTATACTAGTTGCGCCCCACGGTTTCACCCGCGGATAAAAAGTATTTTAATTATTTGCTCATTGCACGAGAAAATTTCACTTTTCCGGGATAAAATGTAGCCTACATGTTAATCCAGTGTATAAGCTATCTTGGTACCGAACTTCATTCTAATCCATTCAGCCGTTTAAGCGTGAAGAGGTTACAAACATACACACAAACACACATACAAACTTTCGCCTTTATAATATTAGCGTGATATAGGTTGATGACTCATTCGCATCGGCGTTGTACCTGTGCTGTCTAGGCTATATAGTACTTTGATATAGAATCTAGCATGACGATTAAAGCACTTGACCGGGCACACTATAGCGTCATAACAAAAAAAAAGACTATTAATATTTATGTTTAATAATACTAATTAAGTAGATGTATCGTAAATGGAATTTATTTCACAAGATTTTGAGTTTGTAAGTAGCTATATGAATCAAATATCTTTTACACCCGCATTTTCTTTGGCGCGATGTGACCCATTTCAGACCCTTACTAGCCCTCCATTGCATTTTTAGCGAATCTAGTTAGGTATACACACAGCTGGATAATAACAGACCTTTCTACCCTCCGTAACATTTGTTTAAATAGGTTAGTAGGTTCAAAAGCACTTTGCCGATGCCGGTGTGAATAATGGAGTCATCAATTCGCCCGTTAGTTAGCCCCGTTATCTGTGTAACAAGATGTTCTTCCGGGAAAGTTTGGTTTGCTGGAGTTATGTTCTAATGCCGTATATTATTGTAGGTAACCATTAGTACGTAATACTATTACATATAGCCTTTAGTTAGCTCTTGTGTAGTATTTCGAACATGAATTTAACAAACTGCATACAAATTAATTCATTAGTAGAAACGATAAGTCCAAACTCTTAAATATGCATAGGTAATTTAGTGAGGGTTAGTTTGTATTACTTTGGAGGCTAGAAAGTTGTCAGCTCACTGATTGAACGATTATTTTTAAAAAATCATATAAAAATAAGAATGAAATGATTGCAGCTTATACTTTAATACAGCTCGTAAATCTAAATAACCTGTAATATAAAGTATCATCCACCTAATAGTATACATACATCTACCTAACTATATCTAGTATGCCTACACAGCTATAAACAAAAACGGTTAATATATTTGGATAAATCAATTCATTGATTGAAATAAATTGTATTTTACCATCTTACCTTAAATTTCTCATCGATAGTTGCTCGACTGGACTCAAACTCGGGAGAATCCAGAAACTCGCACGGAAGAATTGGATGCAGGAACTGATGTCCACTCATTACGTTAACCTACACAAGAAAAGGAAATAAATCAAGCTCAGGCGCACATGATCTTACTGGTTCTTTATTTTTGTTCAATACCTACACCACATTACATACAAAAAACGTTATATTTGCAGAAATTTTGTTCTTTACAACACAGAAATATTAATTCAGGTACAGAAATCCAACCGTTACGAAATCCCCCTATACCAACTGCCATTCGTTACTCTAGGATTTGTAGAGCTTACCTCTCATCAACCAACTTTTTTACGTCATTCACTTTTATTTCCCCTTTATTTCAGCTTTGTAAATGATCCATCAATCAACTGTTCTATTTCAGCACCTTATTTGAATCATTATTGCTTACCATCTACTTTTTCCGCCGCCGTCCATGAATAATTTACACAAACACATAGCTGTGGGTGGGTAGTAAATAGTAATCGTGGGTATATAATCCAATTTCCTTTTTCATTATCTTTCCATAGTGAGGGAATTGGAAGGTATTTTAATTAAAGTATCTCCAGTCTGACGTCAGAGCTTCCAAGTTGATAGCGGTGGATTTTCTGCACGCGCGTCGTGCGTAAGAATAATTAAATTATACTGTACTTTTTTATCTGCGATCAGTACATACTTATAGTAAGTATAGCAAAATATTGTAAATATGGTTTTAGAATATGATGCATTATTATATAATTCTTACTTACTCATACTACTCGTATGAGGGCTTTACGTATCCTATACTCCGATCGTGGTCGTCCATAACAAGTAGGTATATTTAGTTAGGTACCTATATGCTACTACCTAATCTGACTTGAGTGATCTCGAGGTACAGCTTAGTAGGCACGTACCGGCCATTATGCGGGATACGGATACTTTTAGGCGTAGGTGTTATATGGTATAGATGAAATGGGCACGTGTGATGGAAATTGTATTAAATTCTCATTTTGTGGGTAGAAGCTTAATGTATAATTTTGCTTTTATAGTTCGCGAAGAGAAGAGTACCTACTTGGTAGGACTTAGGTCATAATTCAATCTATCACGTTTTTGTACTTTGGACGGTGTCTCTATAGCTCTCTGTTTAAAATTGAAAATCGCTAATCAAAATTTGATGTCAAACTTGGTCTGCGAATGAAAATTTGTCAATTTAGCGGGTTTTTTTTGGATTACGTGAAATATGGATATCAATTTATGTGTTCGTTACTGGATATTTAATTTGTAAAAAAAATGCGTTGTTAATGGTGAAAATTTGGAGGACTACGTTCATAAGTTTTTTAGGGTCATTAGAACTTATTATAGAAAAATTTAAGTACTTAGTTAAGCTTTGTTCGGTCATTCTAGTTATTCGTTTTATTTTATAACTACGCAATTTTTAGTATGAACATTTTGACACGTTGCGTCACATATGGGACATCAAAAAATGCCCTCTGTTGATTTTGAGCTCACCTTAGCTGAGCCTTAGTGAACTTTGGGAACAGCACATAAATTCAGAAAAGTTTGTGATTACAAAGTTTCTAAGTTCGTTAGTTTATAGAGTAAGAGATTCGATATATTTTCGTCTCATTATTTCATGTGGGAGTGAAGTACATAATTTCATGTGTATTTCCCTAAGGCGAAGTTAATGTACCCATATAATATATACATAATTCTACACGCCAGTACTCGCCGAAAGTAGATAATTGGTATGCAAGTCACTTTGCGAATGTATCCAGTCGTACGTGGAATTTATGGCTTGTGCATCGGCTTAATGGTTTCCCCTTTTCGATGGAATCCAGCTCGCAACCGCAAATGGAAACCGAAACGGAGCTCTGGGGAGTTTTTAGGCTTTATTCATTTACAGCGTGACTTTTTTGTAAAGTAAGATACTTTAGTATCCCGATCGTGATTCAATTTTTTCCTTTACACATTAATCAGTTCATTACTCAAATATTACTAGATAAATTTACGTATGTTGATTATGGTAATTGGCTCTGGCCGTGTAATTGATGAAATAAATAAAATAAATTACGCTAAGCAGGCGATACTGCAATAAGAATTATAAAGCTTAATTTACATAGACCCTGGACCCTAACTAGGATTCCCTGTGTCTAGGGACCCAGGAACTACGAGGACCATGTTCCCACAACACCCAGACTCAAAACAAGTATTTGCGCTTTTTTTCTGTGCACAAACACGTGAACTGTCGAACTCGCCGCCTTCAGGTTATGAGCCAACCTGCTCAACCACCACACCACAGAGGCTGTCATACACATATATTTACAGCTTAAAATACACATACATTTATGAGTACACATAACTGTATGTATATTTTATTTGGTTTTTCATGTGAATTTAAATATTTAGTATTTTGTATTTTCAATTTTCTCACAAGCAATGGCTTAGGACCCACCTATTATGGAGACAGAAAAATCTCTCAAATATTACATAAAGAATAGAAGGTATCATTAGAACACCTACAATATTTGCTCTGGCCCACCTTCTCCAAAATATCTAACGAAGAATTATGATGGTAATTTGTCTAACCTTTCCAGACAGCAGCAAGCCGAGTCGATCCGTCTTGGTAAGATTCTGCATGGCGTAAGCCTCTCCCGCGTGCAGTGACATCACGTGCGCGAAATCAGGAGACACCATGCGTTTGAACTGGAGCCGAGACACCTGGATGAAGAATTGCAACCTAAACTCCAAATGATAAGGTTGAGTTTGCATTAGACCCAATTTTTTTAAAATATATTTATTCAACTAGTGGCAGTAACTTACTCGGTTTCCCTCACGTTTTCCCACCATTTGACATCTTTAAGGGTTTAATTTTCAGAAACCCTCCACGTTTTAAAAGAAAACATTTTCCAAATATCAAGTCTAAACTAATACCCGTCTCTACAAAAGATTGACAGCTTCTAAGTTCGAACGTGAGTTTTTTGCGGGAAAACGAAAAAGATCACGTCGCCGCATCGTATTATTTTCCAAAACTTGTGGTATTTTCAGTGTTAGTGCATGAAATTCGTAGCATTTTATTCGTTAAGTGCTGGATTACAGGCATGAGTGAGGGAAAGTGGTATAATGATGGTGAAACGTTTCTTTTGGTGTTGTTTTCAAAATTTCATAGAAGCTTCTGGTAAAGTTGCCACCACTTTACTAGGAGTATGACTTGACTAGACTATGACTTAGCTTGATGACTTGGACTGTGACTTGACTTGACTTATTATATGATATTAATGAACTTGAGAAATTATCAATTACTTGACACTGGCTAAATACACAAAAGTGTGACTGACTGACGTGACTCTATGACATACCTAATGCAATACATTTGGATATGTCACTGAGATATAAGTGCGAACTTAGGAGCTGTATAACTTTAGTACAGATGGTGGGCCCACGGTTTGGACTCTATCCATACTCTTACGCTATCTGTCAGTGTCAGTGTAAGTGATATTACGAGTATTATACTTCCTAAACAAAATACAATGGCTAAAACTAAATTAAATCCCAACTAAATTATTATCTACATCTTAAAATTATAAATGGGTATCTAAACTTATAAATAAATAAAAAAATACTTAATTACGTAGATAAAACAAAACACAGTTAAAATAAAAAGTTAAACATGTATCAGCTATCTGGTCCCCATAGTACAAGCATAGCTTAGTTTGGGGCTAGATGGCGCTGTGTGAAATGTCCACATATATTTATATGTACAACCATTAACTGAAGAAAATATTTTTTTGAGGTATTTTTATCACGTTCGTTCGTTATAATAAATAATCATAGTGCATGGCTGAATTGTCTGAGGTTAGATGCTTACTTCTTACTCCTTACCTTAAAAGGCTCAAAGAGGGTGTGATAGACTTCCTCAAGCTCTGGATCGAACTTCACCGGTCTCATCTGATAGACCAAGTAGACCACCTGACCGAGGTTCAAGAAGACGAAACAGAAGTTCCATGAGAATGCATCTGGAGCGCAGATCACGTGCCATGCCCATATTGAGTAGAGCATGAACGCTACGGATGGGATGGCGGTCAATAAACTAATTAGTATCATTTTTCAGGCCAACATTTTTCTTCGAAATTGGTTACATACAAGAAAAAATTCAGGGGAACCAAAATATAGAAGAAAGTGAGTGAAATGTACAATATCAAGCATCTCGCTCTCTTCTGTTTTACATTAGCTCTACAATATTAACAAGACGTTTCTTATTTTTAAATTATGGGCCATGATATCTTCACCAAATCTAAATTTGGATACTGAAATTGTACATCAAAATTTCTGGTTTTTTAAAAGTGAACATATTTGTATTTAAACATTGTGAACGAACATTATATAAGTAGGTATACCTAATACAGGTGATTGGTTTTAGACCGTACCCTTTCAGGGCATGCTTACATAAGTATTGGACTATCTTTTAAGCTTTACTTTTGGTTCAGCGCAAAAGGATAGAATAAATGTTAGTATTCGGTTTTTTAAGTATTATGATTGGTTAATAAATTTACCAAAAATTAAAATAGAGTGCATCCACAGTTGTCCTTTCTTCGTGCTTGGCGCGCAATACGACGCTACGAACAACAGGTTGGAAAGCTGCAAAAAAATCCTACCGAGTTAATTATTGGATTTTATTTTATTTTTTGAGAATTTAATCAAGAAATGTCTGCAGTGTTCAATGTGCTTTATATTTTAGAGTTTCGAGTGACTGTTTTGTTATGGGCAGCCGTGTTGCTTAAAATCAGGTGAACGACTAGCTCGTCACATCTTTCAATAACATTTAAAAATACTATTAACGTTCCATGGAATTTAATATGAGAATAGCTATATAAGTAGGTAGGTAACTTCATTTCAGTGTCTAATCAAAAGTAGGTCTAAGTACGTCCTACCCATGCACTTAGGAAATAAATACATTCGTTTGAATCTACATTCTTTTATTATTTAGGCAGGACCTACACACCTATAATATAATTACGTGAAGATGTTTACTAAAGAACACCATTTAAGAAATTATTGACTACATTAACTTATTAATCTAAATCTATGCTAGAAAAAAAAACTAGATATAATTACCTGAAAAAGCGGATGCTGTGAGGTTCTCCATAGAGGGCACCAAGGCCAGTACCATGGCCCTAAAAAAAATTGCTGGTTTATAACTTTTGTTATAACAGAAGATATGTATTATTCAATAACCTACATAATATATGTACTTAGATCATATTTACAGAATAACACAGTTATTTACCTGACGGTAAGGTATAGTTAAGCGAACCAAAATCGTGGTAAGTCCCGTTCTCCCCAGGCCACGAAAAATTGAACTCGCCTATTTCCAAATATCCAGACTTTTTATCTGCTAAAGTACCGTGGTGAGCCATAATAAACACGAATTAAGTATGATTCCTTTGTACCTGAAAAAGTTATGAAACACTTCTGTTGTAATTTGCTTACTGTTGCTGTTCAAATGAATGCAATTGTATGAAATAAAACAAAATAATTCTGTGAAATACCAAACCAACCAAGTACATATACGATGCGTAAAATCAACTTCGCGCCAAAATCAATAAACGTCTAATACTCATAAGAATTTACAATAGCGCCATCTGCTAACATTTTCCAACATTGTTCATTTTGTCTATGGATACGGAAGGTTGCACAGATTAAAGAAAAAAGTGTTGTATCTTGGTCTGCAAATGTTTGCTCATATTTGTTATTACTGTAACCGTGTTATAACTGAGGCTATTGGTAGTACCACGGGCAAGAATTCATGCCTAAGTTACTACTGGTAGGACAACCGATGGTACTACAGGCAATAAACTAACACATGATCTAAAATAACAAGTGCGTCAGAGCCTTCGCTAGGAGTAAAAGAATCTCGTTAGATGCACCACAAAGTGATGTAAATAAAATGTTGTGTGTTGATTTAATAAAGTATAAGTAATAATAAGTTGATTAAATAAATTGATTGATTAGATTAATTGCATATTACCTATTGAGTTGCCCTCTTCAATAGGTAATTAATTGAATAATTGTATAGTCAAATAATGAAATTCTTGAAAATATTATGTTATTAAATTTTGACGATATATCTATTATGTAGACCTGACATAATATATAAATTGTACATGAATGCAAATAAATGAATATAAATATGAATAAATATACATTTACGCTGTGCTGAATTTTATATATATATATATATTTATTATATTTATATATGGTGTCTTTAAGTGGGGTTTTCTTTTTTTATAGAAGAGGTATGTTTTTCCTTTAATCTGTGATTACATCAGGTGATTAAAAAAACTTTATATCTGACTTTTCATTTTATCTATGCACGATTGTTGTGTGACACAAATTGTCCATGTCATTGTCATTTCAATTTCAGGCCAAGTGTAATGTGAGTTGTGCGATTTCATTTCAATTCTAAAAATCACATTTATTAATTGCAATGAGGTAGCATTGGCAAATATTAAGGAATAAATATCACCTAAATAATATGCCTTAAGTTTTTCGTGTTATCAATCTATGTCACACATTACGGGAATGCCGATCGTGCACAATATCGTCACCAGCGGTATGTTTTATACACTTGATTAAATATTGTGTGACTCATAAAAGCTGGGAAAAGGTACCTCGCTTTACAGGAATACATATATTACGGATATTAACGTAAACACAATCCATTCATTCATAGATATAACCTAACCAACAGTTTTCAAGTTCATAGCTATCAATCTGGGCTTTTGCTGTGACCTCCCTTACATCTTGATGAACCTTTAAAATATAAATCACCGTAAAGTGTACGCTAATTATGTCTACAGTTGCTTGAATTTGTGTAATCTTACCAATTTAGCAAAATATTGTTGTTTAGACAATATCACTGTGAAGCTATTAATTATTGAATAAGGATTGTGGTTTTTCTATTATTTAATTATTCTGGCACATATGTAATGAAATGTCAATAAAAATTTTTCTTTTTTTTGACATCTATACATAACTGAAATATAAAAAAAAACACATGAGAACATGGAATTCAATGCCTCCTGTGTTTTTAAAATAGAATTTGCAGCATAAAAATGAGAATCAATATGTATTGGAGTGCTAAAAAAATGGTGCAGGGTCTCTTATGTCTCACAATCATATCTAAAAGTAAAGCACAAGCCCTGCTCGCCTAATCATATATAGTAATTTAAAGGATATTACAAAAATAGGTTATAATTCAGTTTTGAAAGTTCCAACAACAAAATCAAAACCAGAATAGATCAATCATAAACAAATTTTATTATACAGTGTACAGTATACCTTGTTGTGAATATCCATCATCTAGTCACAACACCTTCCTTAGAAATGGCTAAAGGCTGCCCTCAAAACTAAATAGTAAAACAATCCTGTATGCTGAGCTTATATAACTCAGTAGAATTAAAAGATACATTTCTTTCCAGTCTATTTCATTGATTGAAACATCAAAACTTATTATTATTATTTTATAAATACTAAACAATTAAATAAGTAGTTTCAGAAAACTGCAACCATTACAAAACACAATACAGAGTACCCTTTTATTCTTAATTCATGTAAAAATAGTAGTAAATTTAATTATTTATTTGTTTATTCATCAATTACATGGCCAAAGCCAATTACCATAATCAATATAAGTAAATTCATCTAGTCATATTTCATAGAACAAAAATCAAAATCAATATTACTCACACATAAAAATAATTAAAACTAGTAGTGTAGTAGTATAGTGTCAAAAATATATTGTTGTATTGTATTATGAGTTTGTATTTACAAATAAAAAATATATATGTATTCTAACAATTCAATTCCTATGGTATAAGCTCTGCTTAGTTTGGAGCTAGATGGTGCTGTGTGAAATATCCAAACATATTTATTTATATATACAGCAGACATGTCTAGACTATTTTTAATTGGTAGGTATTTGTTCATTTCTTTCAAGACACTCTTGATCTGTTAGTTACACAATTTATATATTTCATTCTCACTTAAATAACTAAACTTGCTTCTGTGACACAAGCTCGTAAACACTTTAATTGAATGGTATTTAGGTCCTTGCATCAATGTGTAGCCAATTGGTGCTTGATTGATTGAGTTTTATTTAACCTTGGTTATTTATATATTGGGGTTATATCTGTTAATACTCCATGCCTACTCTTTTATCCATTTATGGGTTTTATGACTAATGATAAAGTTTTATGGATTACAGAAAGCACCCTGCGGTTTAGTACACTCAAAGGTACACACATGCTCACATCAGGTTAAATCAGGTTATACATTATGTATGTATTGCAGTATTAGTTCCTTTGATGATCAGGCTATGCATTGATGAACCGGTAGAAATTTAAAAACCGTTTTTGGGATATGCCCAAACATACAAACAGAAAGATAATGCATATAATTTTTTCATAAAAAAAATTGTGCACAACTATTAAATAAACAATGGAATAGAATAATGTTTATTCAGTTTCCACAATACCTAAAATCCCGTGGGTAGTATAGGAACTGAATTAACTTAATGTTACTACACTACTGCTACCTGCTACTATGATTATTCAAAAGGACCACAAACAGAATACAAAAATAAATACTGACCCATACCCCCAACCTCATTCTTTGTCTGTATTTTTGGGACTCTATTGTCGGTATTACAGAATGATGCTCAGTCATGGATTGGTGCTTAAGCAGAGATTTCATTCATAAAGTGAACAATTAGTGAATGAAATCTCTGCTTGAGCATCAATCGATGACTGAGCATTGTTCTGTAATACGGGTCCATATTACAGATTACATCTATGATGTATATTATTGCTCATGTTTAGCTGATCACTAATTGTGATTAAAATTAGTTACTCACTGTTGGGATGTTATGACTAATGTTACTTTAATAATGTTTATAGTTATGGAGATTTTATTCTTTCATTACAAATACTTATTACAGCAAATTATTTATGCTTGAGTCCCACTTTTCTAGATCTTTTCTTATCAGAAGTGCTTATTTTACGTAAGTAAATATCATCTTATATTTCTTGAAATCATCCTTATCATAAATTCTGATAAAATGTTATTCATGCAATATTAATAATATATGTATTGGAAGAAAAAAACTAAATTGTATTGACAACTTTATTGTATTAGAATTAGATGTTAGAAAAAATTCGTTAACACTATAAGTTAGTCAATTTAAATAAATCTTTTGCCATATTACTACCATACAAAAGTAGGCCTCATTGAACTGAAACCTAGAAATTCACTTGCTATTTGTTTTGCATAATCCTGTTTAAAGAACCTCTGACAACATCTTATGACAAAAATGAAATAACAATAGCTTTTGTCATTAAACATCATGGGTATTAATTGTGCAAATATGCTTAATATTTCCAATGGGTTTTCCTAAACCATGCTAGCTAGATGGTAACTAATTTACATGTAGGTATCCTTACAAGACAACTAATCTAAAATTCATGATTTCAATTAAGTATGTACTTACTAACATATTAAACACTCAATCAAATTTATTATTTAAAGTTATCGTTCTTGCATAAAGAAGACCTTGTTTAAAGATAACAATGTAATGCCACAATATCACATAATTCAATATTATGTCGAATGTCGTGGTGACATAGCTCATTTGTCTGAATGTATCCAACACAGTTTTTCAGGCTCCTTAAGATATCCTCTGAGAATTTGATGATCTAGCTAACCTGTTTTAGATACAATACGGCAAAATTAACTTGATATGAACGAATCGGTTTTGACATGGCATACTGTTATTCCGATTTCTGTGAGCGACTTCACTCATGAATAACGGAAAGCAATAAATGAATGTTTATTCTGTTACAGACTATGAAGTTATCGGCGAGGCTAAATGGCAAACCCTGGACAACAACGACACGGAGAACGATATATTCATTTACGGATATAAATATTCAAAATTACGGGCATTTTTTTTTCATTTAGTATGCATTTTACTGTGCGGTTTACCTTACTTTGCACTATCCTATTATCCCGCCTACCATCGGCACAAATACATAAATGTGGCTTTGAAAAGGGCTGAATATGTTGGACGTAAGTATTTTGTATAAGTAGCTACACATCCCGAAGTTTCTTTTTATGCTATAGGTGGCAAATCAGCACTCGTGGAAGAAGGGAAGAAGTTTTACGCGTATACTAATATACTTACATGTTAATCCAGCATTTAAGCTATCTCCATTCCATATTTTTGTGTTGCGCAAAGCTTATTTCACATTAGTTAATTAAAGCAGTTTTATGTAAGGCATTCGTTTATTGTTCGTATAATTTTACGCATTATTCGCGTAACGCGTAACCGAATGACGTCATTAACTGCGCAAAGGCATTTTCGTAACTTTGCAACTAGCAGCATAAATATAACAGGTATTGCGTGGACAAAAATATGGTAAATTGAAGAATGATCAACACTTCAATTATTGTACTCATATGATATTTCAATCCAAAAAATACATTTTTGTGTACTAATGACTTTTCAATAACTCTAGTAATAAATTATTTTATTCGTCAATTAGTCATGGATAAGAAACGCATCTTCGAAATCCAGCCAGTTCAAGAAATGGAGTTGAACTTCTCAAGCCACCGAGACAGCAAATTGCGATATTTCGTATTCCAACATGGACGGCATATCTGGAACGCGGAACAAGGTGTTTTCATTCATGTACTGACCCTAAACAAGAAGCTACCTCTCAACTTGTTGATGGAAAACTTAGCCGGCATCAATAAACGACAGCAGAATGAATTGTAAGTTTTCACTGCACTATTCTATTCTAAGTGATATAATAGTCTTTTTTACATCACAGTCCAACCTATAATAATAATAATAACGCCCAACGATCACATACACACATAAACTAAGCTGAAAATTCGAGATGGTTTATAAATGCTAACATTCATTAAATGCAATCACATAGGTATGAAATTCAAGAAACAACTGATTCTGATTCTGAACAAATGCATAGTAAAATTGGCAATTTATTTATTTTTATATACTTCCGACTGTGACTGCTATCTCGTCTCGTCTACATTTATTGCAAGTAGATAAATAAGCTTAGAAATGAAGACTGAATGCAAATATAGGTTCAGGAATTTTCTACAACGGCGGACCCAGGGACCCATTCAGCCTGGCTTATCCTTGTTAAACGTAACGCGCGAAATGAAAGAAATGCGTCACAAGTCTTATTTAGTCCAAGTCTCACTTTTTCCCAAGTCGCAATTGATCCATTGTCTTGCCTTGTTATTAAGCAAACGTCTTTTCCTGATTGGTTTTTCTGCAGCATACGTAACAAACATTTTCTGTCATGAAATGTAACATGTTTGAGCTCTAACTTATCGTCCATTTTTTCAGGATTAAACTATACGGATCAAACTCGGTGGAAGTGGAAGTCAAAAGCTACTGGACATTGTTCGTGGACGAAGTATTCAACCCTTTCTACTTATTCCAAGTGTTCTCTATCATTCTCTGGTCACTTGACGAGTATTACCAGTACGCGACGTGCGTGTTCATTCTGTCTACAGTGTCTTGTATGATGGCGTTGTATCAAACAAAACGGGTAAGTTGGTGATGCATTAAATGTTTTAAACCATACCTTAAAATAAATATATCATTAATAACCATCTGTGCCTATTTTTTATGGTGCTATCACATAAATGTAGAGATTTGTCTATAGATGCTTGAGTTAAGTTAATAATTACCGATAGAGATCGATATTTCTTCTTTATAATAAGGTAAGCCACCACCAGCCCAGTTTAGAAAAAAAAAAGCATAAAGGTACCAAAGTAATTGTACGACTTAGCGATTGGATATATTTGACATTGGATAGTTGTACTATTGTACTACTATCCAATGTCAAACATCTATTACATTTTACTATTGTATTTTAATAGAATTTATTGTAGACCCTGAGGCAAGTGTTTCTTCGCTAAAAAGGCTAAGAAATACTTTCCCCGGGTTCTTGTACGTTTGTTAAATTCGTGTCAACTGGGCACGCCAAATACTGAACGTTCATTGGTTGCTTGTTGATCATCAGCTGTTTTCAACCAATGAGCGTACTGTATTTGTGTGTTGACTTGGCACGAATTTGACGAACGTACGAGAAACTAGCTGGTGCGAACTTAATAAATGCAGATGGGCATTAGGATCGTATTGCGATGACTGAGTATGGTTCCGTAATATGGACCATACATTGATTCCTCGAATAATTGACTTCCTAAATCATCCACAGATGTTATCTATTTGCCTTATCCAAATAAATGTATTTCTCATGTTCAGATGAGCATAAACCTGCACAAGATGGCCGGTTCGACAAGCGCATTCACGGTGACAGTTCTCCGACCGACCAGGAATAGCCGAGAAGAGTGTGTGGTGAACGCAAGCAGGCTTGTTCCAGGCGACGTACTAGTGCTGCCACCTGACGGATGTGTGATGCCTTGCGACGCCATGCTACTTACAGGAACTTGTATTGTCAACGAGAGCATGCTTACAGGTGAAACCTTATGTTTTGGTTTATAAGGGTGGTTTTGTGAATTTTTCCCATGCTGTTCCCAACGATTTTTGTAAGAAAGCTGTTAGTTTTAGTGTCGCAATTTTAAACCGTTTTAAGTTTTCTGCTTCTGATTTGGCTTAACAATTTCTCGAAAACTTAGACCAACAGTTTAATGGACTCTGAAGTATGGTAGTGTTCAGTTAAAAACACCACTTAAGTAGCGTAGTGGAAACTGAACCGATTAGTAAAGAAAAGCAATGGACGATATTGTCATTCACAACGTCGATTGCTTATGTTTACTGATCGGTTAAGAATGGCTAGTCCGGCTTCGCTTTGAGTGTTCTTCTCAGTAGTGTGGTGCCTGCCAAAATACATCGCAAAGGCAGACATTCGTTAACAAAATCCATTACTAAAGCTCTCTTGCATCTAAAATATAACTAAATAGCTTAGATTAAAATTATAATAATGTAAACATTCATATAACTGTTGGTAAAATCTTAGTTTTATAATTAGGGAGTGCTTACTGTTTATAAAATCTATAGTTAAAACTAATCTAGAATTTAAATACGTACACAGTTGATTCATCATAATATCAACGTACATGGGCATTTATGTTTGTTTTATCTGAATAAACATTTTTTATAATAGCATATTTAAAAAATATTATCATCGTAAGCTAACCATCTTCCATTCAATTGCTTACGACCGTGCCTATTTCTACGATAAGAGCAGTGGAAGTGCAGAATTATTTAAAATTAACTATTATTTGTTTTAGGTGAAAGTGTGCCTGTGATGAAGGGGCCCCCATGTCCGTCCCCCGAACCTTATTGCACTGAGGGGCACAAACGGCACACACTGTTCTCCGGCACGCATGTTATACAAACGAGATTTTATGGAAATCATCAGGTACGCACAAATGATCTCGTTTTTGTTTTATAAATCACCCCTTTGAGGCGACCCAATGGGTAATTCTAAAAGGAATTTATATTATTACATATAAGTAAGTATAAGGTTTTTTTTAATAAAGTTTCCACTTTCAGGTTCTAGCAAAAGTAGTCCGCACCGGTTTCGATACGTCCAAAGGGGAGCTTATAAAAAGTATTCTGTACCCGAGCTCGGCGAGCTTCAAATTCTATACGGACGCCGTAAAATTCGTCGCTTTCATGTTCCTCATAGCCGGAGTTGGAATGGTGTACTCTATATGGCTGTATCTCGACAGAGGAGTGAGTATTATTACTATTATTTCTAAATTTTTTAATTTCTTCATTACTGAATAATACAAAAAAATTCAAACGTTCGGATGTTTTGTATATATATCTTTGTCGATAACTTAAAACAAAATATTATGCATTAGTGCGGAAACTACCAAAATAAAGCATAGAATAGAATAAAATATCATTTATTGCAGAATGTAGTACATAAATGTAGTAATGCTATTACAATTAAGTAGATCATACATTCTACCATGACAGTTTTATTAATTACTGGTGATACAATTGTTAGTACAGTGTCATTCTTTATAAGTCATATATTCATTTAAATCATTAATCATTTTAATCAAGCAAAAAAGCAATATAAATTAAGCAAGGTTTTGCATTATTATAAGAACTCTTGTCTTAATGAATAGCATTCATTGTTATTTATAATCACTGGTTTATAGTGCAAATTAGGTTTTAGGTAATTTTGTCGTACCAGTGCACCCAAAAAAAGAGACAAAAACGTTTATGGCGATTATGCCATCTTAAAGATACCTACATCATAGAAACCTTTGCTAAAACTATACAGACTTAGAAGCAAGTTTCGACTAATCTATTTATTATTCCAGAGTTCAACCGGCACAATAGTACTGCGAACACTAGACATCATCACTATAGTAGTGCCCCCGGCTTTGCCCGCCGCTATGACCGCCGGCATCGTGTACAGTCAAAAACGGTTGAAAATAAAGAAAATATTTTGCGTTTCCCCGCCGAGAATTGTTGTGGGTGGCAAACTTCAGGTCATGTGCTTTGATAAGGTAATTTTTAAGTACTTCTTGGTTCTAATTGAGATATTTACGTCAAAAGCTGCTTTGATTCATAATTTATTTTTGAGTATAAGAAATTGTAGGTACTTCTGTTACAGCGTACTCTCTCAGAATACACGATGGTATTTTAGTAAAAATAATTGATTTCCTCCTCAAGAAGCATATATCTGCAGGACTTTGAATAGTTATAGATCTTTCATTATGACACATATATAAATAGTGACCAAACTTAGACTGTGATTATTAAGCAAGAATCCACAAAGGATTGACATTAAGGTAGATTATGTACTAAAACCTAAATTTAATTTCACAGTTGTAAACTATTGCGGTCTTTGTCATTTCGACGTGTTTGATAGAGACAGCGACATTTTGAGAACCTTGAGATAAATCCAAACGTTTAGGATTTTACACAACAGATATGTCATCAAGATACCTCATTCTATTATTATTTTACTGTTACTAATACACTCACAGAGTGAAATAACTGTACAAACCTACATACTTTATTATCTTTCAGATTTTCTTTAGGCTTTGTATTAGCGTATCTCTCAATACTGTTTTATGCAAAATAACCTCTATGTATTCAGCATTGAGTTCACAGTAGAATAAACATGCCCCCTATATTCTTGATTCTTCCAGACAGGTACTCTAACGGAGGACGGCCTAGACTTCTATGGGGTGATACCGGCGTGGTCTGGGGAGAAGTTCGGTCAGAGGGTTGATGACGTCACAGCATTACCGGCTACAAGCCCTTTAGTCCAGGCTCTTGCGTCTTGCCATTCTTTGACCAGCATCCAGGGAGAGTTGAAGGGTGATCCTTTGGATTTGAGAATGTTTGAGTTCACGCAATGGGTAAGTTATGGTGTTAAGCATTTTGTTGTGTGTACAGTTAAGTGGGTGGGAGGAACTGTGTTTTCTATAATGTAAGATTGTTTTATTTAATTATTTTAGAATCAATTTTACAGTATACTAGCTTCGCCCCGCGATTTTAGCCGCAGATAGAAAATAGCCTATGTGTTAATCCACAAGTATATTCCAAATCTCTTCCAAATCCGGCCAGCCGTTTGAGCGTGAAAGAGTAACATACACACATACAAACTTTCGCCTTTATAATATTACTGTGGGTTATTTACCATTTTGAGCAAATTCTCTTTTTATAGAGTTCAGTTTGAGTTAGATAGCTTATTCTGACACTCCTTTTTTATTTCGATTCTTTTCATTCGTCAATTAAATTTGTATTCGCTGTAAAAATTCCAACCGTGCATGCTTAAGTCAACCAACTTTTTATAATATATGTTGTCCAATACTGTTACACAACTATACTTTTATCGTAAGGTGTGAATCTTATTTTCCTTATTATTATCGAGAAGCAATAGATAACCATAAAGACCAAAGTGATAAGAATGATTCATGAAAAGACAAAAAATATCCTTGAAATTAAGTGATTCGCAGTCAAAAATAACATTTAGATAAATGATGAATAACAAAACAACAATATTGTTATCTATTGAATTTGTTGAGATAATTAAAATTATTAATAAAATATTTTCACTACCGGTTCCTACTTCATGTCCTACAGGGTAGCGTTTGCAGCTTAAATATAGATTGTCTAAATAAACACTAACATAAATTTAACTTCCTTGTATCTTGTATGTATATATATATATATATATATATATATGTGAATGTAGTCAAGTATTCACATAAATTACTACAAATTTTTCACGTATAAACTGAGAGTTATTTACAATAAAAAAGTGGGAAAAGTATCGGACGTTACGGATGTCGGATGTCTCATATTCACATCATCAGCCGGGAAACGTCCACTGTTGAACATAGTCCTCCCATGTAAAACGTCACTTTAGACGCTTATCATAGGCGAGGGTTTGCCATAGTCTTGGTGATCGTAAATTTTAATGTACCAAGAAAAATGTTATCTTAATATATATAAATCTCGTGTCACAATGTTTGTCCTCAATGGACTCCTAAACCACTTAACCGATTATAATAAAATTCGCACACCATGTGCAGTTCGATCCAACTTGAGAGATAGGATAGTTTATATCTCAATCTATAATGGATATATATTAAATACCCGTGCGAAGCCGGGGCGGGCCGCTAGTAATATTATAGAAACTGACGTGAGTAGTACTCATAACTACAACTATTACACCGCTAACACTCACGAGGTACAGTCGAATAACTCGACCGGTGTTCGGGCAATAAAGATGCCCATCCTCAAGGAGTACGCGCGGCGGCGGTGGTGGCGGCTCGGCGCTGACTGACCGGTCGAGTTATTCGACTGTATCTCGTGAGTGTTAGCCGTGTAATAGTTGTAGTTAAGAAAAATGTTACCGTGGATGTTACCGTAGATCGGTACCTTTTGAACACTCGTTCTCAGTTACGTGATTCATCATTTTTTCGGTAGGTGCTAGAAGAACCGGGACCAGAAAACACGAGATATGATAATCTGACTCCAGCAATAGTGAAACCTTACACCACTCAAGAGGAAGATCCGCAGAACTTAGACAACTATGATCCTTACACTATGGAGGTCCCTTACGAGGTACGCGTTGGAGTAAACCTTATAACGATTTTATCTATGTCTTTTTTCTATTTCTATCTGTCTCGAACACTTCCCGTGATCGCTGTAAAATGATGTAGTAACTGATGTTCATGAATACCAGCCAGGCGATCATGTAACTTGATTGCAACAGATAGATACACTTAAATGTATGCATTTGTAAGTTTCAATACGCGTGCATAGTTACTATGGAGATTTTCTAATTCAGAATTAAATTTTACCTGATGCAATCAAAGTTCCGTGATCACCCCTCAGGTACTTACCAATTATAATGATAGTAGTATTTTAGTCGTCATCGTCATCTGCCGGAAGATATCCGTTGTAGAACAAAGGCCTTCCCATAGAAAGCGACATTGAACTCCTTGCCTCTTGCATTCAACTGCTCCCCGCTATTTCAGTAATTATTTACATACTTTATAATAAATACTTGCACTAATAATCACTCTATATTGTGTTCTTTTTTTTGTCCTTTACGTAAACCGTATTTATACTTGCGTTAATGATTTAAGTATACCTGATTGGTTTGTTTTTTTTTCAGATTGGTTTGCTACGTCGGTTTCATTTCTCTTCATCGCAGCAGTCAATGGGTGTGATCGCTAGAGTCCTCGGACAGCCTCACATGGTTTATTTTGTTAAAGGTGCACCCGAGAAGGTATGCATTGTTGTGTATGTTTGAGCAATAATAGTTATAAAATAGGTGGTAAGGTGTTATGTTAGTGTTGATCTTTTGCTTGTCTGATCAGCTACAAATCTGAAGTTAAGAATTTGTCACCAAGCTCTTGTATAACGGTGTTTTACTTACGAGTTACTTATAGGAGCCAGTTCTCAACCCAAGCATAGGGAAGCGCTTGCTCAGCATGCTTCTCACACTATTGGCATAACATAGGACAAGGTTTATTCTGAGAGAATACGGGTTTGCGGGAGGAACCGCGGGTCGCCTCTAGTAAATTATAAACCCTTAAAGGTTGCAGGTATGTGCGATCCCGCGTCCCTGCCCGATAACTTCAGTTCAATCCTGAACGAGTACACTTGGAATGGTTACCGAGTGATCAGCCTCGCGCACAAGAAGCTAGAGCGACGGATGAAGTGGGCGGACGCACAGAGGGTACATAGAGAGGCGCTTGAGTGCGACATGGTGTTCCTGGGCTTTCTAGTCATGCAAAATAGCCTGAAGCCGGAGACCACTCAAGTTATTAAGGAGCTGCATGAGGCTAATATCAGGCAGATTATGGTGACAGGTTAGTAACACAGTATTATTATAACTGACAGTTTGTGAGAGCGCGCGCGTGTGTGTGTGTGTTAGTTCCCTCTTGAGTTAGACGTGAATGGCTGAACGGGCTTGAATGAAATTTTACATGGACATAGTTTATACACTGGTAAAACTGTGGGGCCCAGCTAATAAATATAATAATAATAATAAAAAAGACCTACACTCTACATACACATTTTAGAAATTGGTTGATTGTGTGTAGGAAATAATCTCCGAGACAACTGAACCGATTTTGAACATAACACTGAACCGATTTTTACTATAAAGCTATTTTCCTAAAAAATCATATTTCCCTCGATACTGCGCGTTGGTTATATAAATAGATATTAAATACTGTTGGCGCGCTTGCATCATTTGAGAAAGGCTTTGACTATTTTTGTTTCTGAAATGTTTTTAATAGTCCGAATTAAGTTTATAACGAAAGAAAAATGTATAAAATCCCTATAAAATATTCAAATTCGAGAAATATCGTATTCTGTTTTCAATGGGATTTTTGTGTGGATTGTATCAAAGAGTTTGTAACGCTACGGATACCTCTAATAGGTTAATAGATTAGGCCGAAAATGTGTAGTTTCGTTTTCTCAAAAATAAAGTTGTTATGATTATGTTTTAATTTCAGGTGACAATCTGATGACGGCTATGTCGGTGGCCCGAGGATGCTACATGGTACAACCGCATCAGAAAATAGTGTTGGTCACCGTCGGACAAGGGTCTAATGAGGCGAAACCACCTATTTATATGGAGGTATTTATTGTGTAACAAACATTTGAGAATAAATAATACATGAGATCACTTGTCACGGTAGCTAAGGCAAAGCATGCCCCGGCTTTAGGGACAAATGAATGCGGGTTCAAATAACGTTCCAGATTCAAATTTTTCTTTAACGTTAAATATTTGTCTGTAAATAATATCCGCTGGAGTTCCTGAACTGAACAACTGAACAGAACAGTTCGAACTTTCCAAACTGTAAAACAAATTTTATTATTTCCATGACTCCAACAGCGTAACATTATTGTTTAGTTTAAACAATAATTACG
The DNA here is from genome assembly GCA_905220475.3 of Ennomos fuscantarius. Lineage (NCBI taxonomy): Eukaryota > Metazoa > Arthropoda > Insecta > Lepidoptera > Geometridae > Ennomos > Ennomos fuscantarius. Next base: position 9,211,000 of record HG992028.1, on the reverse strand, counting down.
GAAGTTGAAAGAATTTATTTTAGTCGAAACAGCCTATATTACGTTAGAATTAAATGTATTTTTAAGGTACATTGCTCATCATTAATCTCTAACGTCATCTGTGCTAATCTCACTTAATTTAAAATATAAAAAAAAAACTTTTTACTATCTGTATCTTTTACATTAAAATGAAGTATTGTAGACTGGTTGCTGATATTACCAAGATTAACATAGGATTTTTATCTTGGACAATTAAAAGTTTATACTGGAAAATCCCGGTTAGTCCCGGATGAAGCCGCAGGGAATATTTTTGTGTGTTTATTTTACCTTTCTCCGTTTAGGTTGTCGGTGATGGGGGACCGCCTAAGTTAGGAATGGACTTTGTATATGCAATGGACGGGAAGACATGGACAGTATTACGAGCAAAGCACACTGAGATTGTGAACACTATTTTAAATAAGGGTAAGTGACTGCTGCGGTTTAGTAAACCGGGTTATTTAATAGTTCCATTTTTGTAATGATAAATTCCTATTTGAAGTTTTGTTTGAGTAGCTTTTCATTTATCATTACCAAATCTATGTTATTATGTATATCTCTGTCTCGTACATCTACATTCAGAATGAAGGAGACCTATATCGTAATCCGATATATTGTGAATAGGGGTGTGCAACTGTGCAGGTCATGAAGCCCGACAAATCACTGCAAGTTATTAAGCAAATGATTCCGTCCAATTCCCATTACAGGATATTTAATAATAAAACTGGTCAAGTGCGAGTGGTTAATAAATTATTGATATTTAATTGCATATTTATTTAATATCCTAAGTTTAATCAATAGTGCAAACTACTTAGGTTGTGTGTTTCCATGATTATGCTGAAGTTAACAGATAGTGTAGTAAGCTGTTTGTTTTTAAAACATACAAATTAAATCTATATATATAATGAATCTCTATTTCTCTTGGTCCTTGCATCACGCGTGAACGGGTGGAACATTTTCGTTAATTATTTGTTTGTTGTGGTTATTACTGTCAGACAAGGTTTTTATGAAAGACAAAAAAAAATACCACATGGTATGTAACCGCAGGGCGCAGTTAGTATATAAATGAATATTTGTGGACATTTCACACAATGCCATCTAGCCCCAAACTAAGCAAAGCTTGTACTATGGGAACCAGATAACTGATAAATAGCTCTCTAAATTAAATATTTATCAAGTGCCTTGTTTGTTCCTTAGGCGTAGTATACGGCCGTTTTGGTCCTGATCAGAAGACGCAGCTGATAACTGCGATACAGAACCAAGGTTGGGTGGTCGGCATGTGCGGCGACGGTGCCAACGACTGCGGTGCGCTAAAGGCCGCGCATGTTGGGATATCGCTCTCAGAGGCTGATGCTTCAGGTGAATAGCTTTTTAATTGTTTATCTTTACGCGTTTCACTTATTTAGCCAGTGTCGTTGTTATTCACCGAAAGAAGTCTCTGCTTCAATTCGCTTTTCAAATCTGCTTTCATCTGGACGGATGTTGATATTCGCGTAGAGGTCGTATATTTCTAATAAATATTGATGAAACTACATGCAGGTTATACAGGTTGTAAAATTTCATCGATTTTTATTGTCGTCGGCGATTTTTGATTAGAGGGGTATTTCTCCAAAAAGCTGGGAAGTTTGCTAACGTGCCATTTACTAATCAGTTTTTTTTATATATATTTTACAGATACTTTGATTATTTATTCCTAAACAAGTATGTCAGATAACGAGCAAAATTTGTTCAAGAGGTTGGCCAGATAAGGTTGTGAGGTCTGAGTTGGGGACATACTAATAATTAAAACAGCCGATTGTAAAAGATTGTATAAATAAGTTTTAATGTTCGAATAAGTTGAACTATCCTTGTGCATTCAGATATTTGTGTAGTTCGGACAACTTTCGTTCAAAACTTAATATTCAAAGACCACACGCAATAATAATAATTGTGTAGGTTTTTTTTGTTATTTTTTATTTTGATAGGCTTGCGTTTGACCACTGATGGTAAGTCAACTCACCTGATGGTAAGTGAGGACGCGGCCGGTGATGGAATACGCTTGCCTAGACGATACCGGTTCGCTCTTGCCTTGAAAACTCCCGGATTATATTTTTTAGGAAACAGACGCTGGTAAGTTGCAAGTTGTGTTTTAGCTGCTAAACAGCCGATTGAATTGTTGGTAACTAGGATATTAACTAGACCAGAACAACTTGCTTTCTCGCCCTAATAAAGAGTATAAAAGTGAGATGCAAGATAATCTCGGCTCTTATTTGTAGATTAATACAGTATTGCCCTATTCCAGTGGCGGCGCCGTTCACGTCTCAAGAGCAAAACATAAAGTGCGTAAAACTACTTGTGCTGGAAGGCCGCTGCGGGCTCAGCACATCCTTCGCAATCTTCAAGTACATGGCGCTTTACTCACTCATACAGTTCTTCTCTATACTGATCCTTTACAACGTAAGTATTCATTTATTATATTTGTTTGTTACTTTAAACGGTGGGTGCTCTTGTTAAATGTATTTGTAGTGAAAACTATTTCACCACCAGCATCAGTTTATGCATTAATGACTTACATTACATTTACATTCATGCATAAACTGATGCTGAATAAAAAATTAAATAGGACAGTGGGTTTCCGGTATCTTGCACTACTGCTTACCAAATAAATGTCATTTTTGGAGTGAAAAATGTGTTAGTATTTTTCTTTTCATACAAGTTCTGGGGTAATTCATGAATCAGACCCGTAAATTGATTACTTGATTGATTGATTGATTGATATTATGCCCGTATTGCAGAACTACGCTCAGCTGTGAATTGTTTCTCAAGTCGCGATTTTATTCATAAATAAATTTACACACGGTAAATTTTGCGTAGGCACGTGCTCAGCCTTGTTGTCAAAGTTTTTAGGGCACCTGAAGGCTTCTGAATTGACTTAACGACTGCTGCCTTATGTACGACAACAGCCAAGACTGACAGCTAACGTACCCTCTGAGACACAGTACCGCCCAATAGTATTAATCACTTCACGTAACCCATCCAACTAATGACCTCAGCAAGCATGGCTTAACTTTACCGAGCCGTTAAGATAGTGGAAGTTCGCTATGAACGCCACGTCATTACGGCCAGTAACAGAACATTTTTTAATTAACAATAACGCCCAAGGATCACATACATAGATCCTGGACCCTAACTAGTATTCCCTGTATCTTCCCAAGAACTACGAGGACCATAGTCCCACAACACCCAGATACAGAACAAGTATTCTTATTCTATTTGAATAGAATAGAAATACATTTATTCAATACTTGCCTAAACAAACAGGTCATGCTATACATAATATGTACATGTATGTGTATGGGGTGTATTATGCATTTCCCCCTGCCAGCATCTACCCAAGCCAGCCCAGCTCCTTCATGTAGCGGAGCACTCCCTGGCACAACTGTTCCAGTGTTGCTGCTTTTGTTGGTATGGGTGGTTTAGAGAACGATTGCCGTCGACTCCGTGGTCCTTGTTCTTGTTCGTTTAGTAGATGAGTCGTTTCTCTTGTCTCTTCTGTGGCTGTGCAAAGTGCAAATACAATTGAAAGGGTGAGAACAAAAAGGGTTTAACTGATTTTTTTCACAAAATGACTTATGGGTATCGTTGGATTCAGCGTGAAGTTATCTACAATACTACATTCTCAAAATACTGAAATGAGGCTTAAATCTCGAGATTTTGAGTCTAAAAACGGTTTATCTGTCACAGGAATACAGTTCGCTTAGCATAAAAACATTATTATATTTATTTTATTATATTAAATTTTTACAGTAATTGTATGAATTAGTACTATATTTAGTATTTAAAATAGAATTAAAACATTTTCAAGCAACTGAAACTTACATAAACTTTTTCTACTACCTTATAAGCACTCTACATTAAAATGACGCCGTTGACGTTTAAAGTCAATTTTCTCGAAACTGTCAATATGTCAGTTAAACCCTTTTTATTCTCAACCCTTCAATTATTTGCGCTTTGTTTTCCTGTGTTCCTTATGTGATAGGGGTCTTAAAGCGAGCCATATTGTCCACAGTTCTACTCGATCCTCGGCAACAACCAGTTCCTATACATCGATCTCGTCCTGACCACACTACTAGCGCTGTCACTCGGCCGCGCTCAGCCCGGCCCGACCCTCACCAAGCAATCTCCGCCGGTTTCACTCGTTGCCGTCCCCAGCATACTGCCACTTACCATGCAAGTCGGACTGGTGCTGACTACACAGATAGCTTCGATATACCTGCTGTACTCGCAGAGCTGGTAAGTGCTTAAGATTGAATAAATTCAATAAATAAATATTTATGGACATTTCATACAACGCTAAGCAAAACCAAACTAAATGAAGCTTGTACTATAGGAATATATAACATAACTATGGCAATAAATTAAGTGATAGAATACTTAAATAATTTTGTTTGTAAATATATACATAGAATTTAATATAACACCAAGGCACAAAACAAACATTGATGTTCATCATACAAATGTTTGTCCTAGGTGGGAATCGAATCAACAACCTACAGCTCAGAAGGCAGGGTTACTACCAACTGAGCTATCGAGCCAGTCGAAAAAAAGATGGTAAATGCAGACATAAAATCGGAACGTTCCGGTTAATTATGAATCGGGCTGCAGTTACTTTATAATAGGCTTAGGCTATTCATTTGCATATAAATATCATATAATTAGACAAATAACAAAGTGTTATTATCTCATCAATACACATCTTTATTTTTAGTTCAATTTTTTATAAATATTTAAATGTACCTTCCTGATCAGAAAGTCTAGAAAACAAAATGTCTAATGATGCGAACCGTTCACTGAGCAGCGTGGCACTTTCTTTAATGTTAATAATATATAAGTACATATAAAACTCTACACCTATACACGCCATTTTTCAATGTAAATTTTACTTTATATCTTTTTTTTTATTTACAGGTTTGAGCCGGTAGTGGGAGGGCCGGACGTAGAACAAGTGTTGTGTTGGGAAAACACCGTCATTTTCATCGTTACGTCATTCCAATACTTAATCATGGCCTGCGTTTATGCGAAGGGATGGCCCTTCCGGCAACCTTTTTGCAGTAATTGTAAGTTACCTTTAAATTGTTAAGTAATTGTAAGTTAAGTTTAATATTTTGTATGATCCATAAAGCGGTTTCAGCTTATAGAATAGGCTAGAGTTTGACCGCTTTTTTTTAACGGGCTAATGCTGTTGGTCTTTACCGACCTTTACAGCGTCACCGGGCTTGAGGGCAGGTGCTTAAGGCGCCCAGGCGTCTAAAATGGGAGGCAACTAGCTCGAAGGCACCCCTGGGGGCGAACCTCGGCTTGGGCCGTTGCCGGGATAAGAGGCTCGAGAAGACTACGTCCACTGGAAGAGTGGACCCTATTGAAAGTCTATTCTATCTATTAAAGTTCTAGCTAACCTACGGGGGGTACGTCGACCTCGCCGGCGAGGTCGGTGTCTGATTGCGTTACGCTGGTATCCTATACCGGTGCCGAAAGCGGTAACTAAGCTGGAAGGGCTAGACTGGTCCGGTGATCCTAGCGCAGCCGATACTACAGCTGCTATAAGATCATCTGGGTCGCTCAAGACGTGTCTCCCCCCATTTCCTGGATACTCCCGCTGCGTAACAATCTCTGTGGAGTGGTGGTTAAGCAGGTCGGCTCATAACCCGGAGGCTGCGGGTTCCATTCCCGCGGCACGACAAGTATTTGAACAAAATTCTGAGTCTGGGTTTTTTGGGACCATAGTCCTCGTAGTTCTTGGGAATCCTAGTTAGGGTCCAGGATCTATGTATGTGATCGTTGGGCGGTATTATTATTATTATTATATTATTATTCCCTTAGCTGGTTTTTATGGAACGGGGTGGTTCTATTCGCACACCAAGTACAGATGGCATAAACTGAACTGTGACTAATTCGTCTAAATTATAATTTTTTGATTATAATTCTGCTATTATTCTATTCCCAGATGCAATGGTGATAGTTCTGCTGACCCAGACGTTGTTCGTTATAATTCTCCTGTTGTCTCCGTGGAAATGGTTGGACGACTATATGGAGGTGATTCCTATGGACATGGAGCAAAAAGAGCACAGCATGTTCAGGGTTTATCTATTACTGATACCTGTCATACATTTGGTGCTTGCTATCGGTATTGAGGTAAGAAAAATATGAATCTGATAATATTTTTGATTTGTACATATTATTTTGTATTTTATTGATATAAAACTGCTTTACGCACGCTTCACTTGAGGAGTAAGCTGGTGAATGCGAGGCGAACGGAAGTTAAAGAAAAGACCTTTATTCAGTTGTTATCAAGTTGAAGTCGGTTCACGTAGATATCCATTGTTAACATAACAAAGTTAAAAATTTATATTATCTTCTTCTTTTTCGTTTAATGGCTTTCATTCGCTTTTTAGCGATAATTCTGCCAATGTCATGTAAGGAATTTTTGTACCGTTATGTCATGTCAAAGTCTCTTTTTGTCGTCCAATCACGCTTTGAATTATGACAACGACCGTGATGATCAGTTAGTTTGAGAACCAATTTGCTATTTATACAGGATGAGCTTCTGCCCGCAGCTTCGCCCGCGGCATGGCCTATGGGAAAATAATTCAACCACCCATTTCACCCTCATAAGGGTGGAATTTCGAAAAATCCTTAGGGGATGCCTACGTCATAACATCTACTTGCATGCCAAATTTCAATCCGATCCGTCCAGTGGTTTGGACTGTGCGTTGATAGATCACTATGTCAGTCAGTCTGTCAGTCAGTTTGTCAGTCACCTTTGAGTTAAATATATTTAGATTGTTTTATTTTAGCGATTAAAACCCCTTAGAAAAGTAACGCACAATTTCTTTGCAGGCTACGTTCTCGGACTCTGACAAGTTCAACCAACTCGTGCTGTTCCTACGTCGACGATGCTCCGACAAGGAACAACCAAACGGTGAGGACGCCGCGTTACTATGCCCCCCGCCGTCGCAACTACAAGTCTGCTGACAAATCCTAACGTCAGCGTTAACTTCGGCTATCTTCGCATGCGATAGATAGCGAAGGGTATTAAAGCAAATATTTGCGGCTCTATCTTTGCACCGGTTTCGGTGACCGCAACTTTGACCGCGTTTGGCGGTCGTGTACGTTAGCTAGACTTGCGGTCACACCGGATATGTGGCCTGATTTGTCTATGGATTGTTCTGGACTAAACTCGTTACGATACCTTCGAATTTTAAATGTTTATTATAATAGATAAATAAAACAGAAAACAATAAAAAGGGAACTTAATGTTACATGCCACTACACCAGTAGGTAACGTGCCCAATATGCTAGCAGCATTGCCACGGTGAATGGCAACGCTCAATCTTTGGCCGAAGCATAGGCCAGCATTTTGGTCACATAATAAATTAATAATAGTAAATGTTTTGATTTTAAAACAATCGTACTGATGATGCTATATATCACTTTCTCTCTGCCACTTTATTGCCGTACTGGAGTGGGACAGCAATATAATGTACGCTCTATTACAAAGTAAAACACGCCGAATGAAAATATATTTGAACGTTTCGTATCGAGTTTTGTCCAAGTATATCCATCGAGTTTTGTTTGACAAGATACTTTGTTAACTCTGGACTATTAGGCTGCGATGTAAGATAAATGAGCCGTGAGAGAAGTCTCTCACTTTAAACTATCATTTTGTACCCTTTACTAAGGTCTGACGTCAAATAACAGGTCAGAATATTTCATCAAAATGATGGCAGTTATCTAGTTCATAAGATTTTATCAAATTATATTGGTCGCGTGAGTAATCTATTGTAGCTTTCGTGATTCGTGAAGTGGTAGTAATTTGACGTAGATCATTTTAATATTAGCTTTAGATTAATCCTTAGTATTTGGTACAAAAGAGAAATTTGATAAAGCAATATTTAAATATAGTGATACAGTAACCGAGCCGAGTGACGGTTGAAGTTATTGCACCTGCGAGTATTCGAATATGATTATGCGGTCCGATATGCGCTAACAACGCACACACTGCACATACGATAAACGCACTAGCGGAATGGCGGTTCTGACGAAAGATACAGTTTACAGAATAACGCACTCTCCCTCCCATCACTATTAACACATAATGATTTTCGTATGTGCATACAAAAGTGATGTCACAATGTGTTCATGCTACTGGCTATTATGAGAGTGTATAACACGCATCTCGGGCCGATATTTATTTACCGATAGTAGCCAATCGTGCAGTAAGCGCAGTTCGGACCGCAGCATAACTGAATGGCGAGGAGTTTTAGTCCAAGACTAGGTGTGGTAATGCCCACGCTACCATCACATTCAGTTATCACCAGTATATTAAAGATATACAGTTGAAATTAGTTCCTTTGAGTCGCTCCGCTAGGTGTGACTTGGGTGTTGTATTAAATCACAATCAAAGGTTACCTTTTTACTATTTTGTAGTTTTAAGGACTTCGCAATACTTAATGGGTGTAACTTAAAACGTAATTTCATGTGGTATTCGTAGGTCCGTATTATAGAACGATGCTGACATCGATCGGTGCTCAAGCAGATTCATAAAGAGATCAATTAATGAATGAAATCTCTGCTTTAGCTCGATCGATGACTGAGCATTGTTCTGTAATATGGACCGTAGAGTGTGACTGTAGGTAACTAGGTACTTATCCATTATTTGTTATTTCTACCTGTGATATACCAAGCCCTTTTGGCCCCATAAAATGATGTGTCAAATGATGTATTTATATGTCTACAATGACCTTGGTAGTTCTATTGTTTTCTAGGATTATTGAATGTTAGTATATTCGTCTTGCATCATATCACGGAATATGGGACATTTGCTTGATTAACAAAATGGGTATTTAATATTGATACAATCTTGTAAACGCACAGCCTTTTTATGCAACGACGACAACAGGGGGATGATCACGAAAATTGATTGCAATGCAACAAGATACATTTGCATACTAACTATGCACACAAACTGCATATTCAAACTGTCAAATCCATACAAATTTTGTGTTTCTAAAGGTTGCAATCGAGTCCTGTGATCGCCCAGCAGACTTAATTACAGTTTTCTATTTGAAATCTATAATATCTATGCAGTCGAAGGAAATGAGAATGATCCATATACATATGGTTGTGTGAGAGAATAGTCGATTCGTTTGTATGTCATTCCGATGATCAATTTTGTTATACAATTCTACTGCAATGACAAATTGAAGCTACAAAGTAACTTGCGCATAGCAATTTTATGCATAAAAGTATTTTAGGGCCCATTTTTAATGTACTAAATTTGAGGTGTTTTATCTTCAAAATGCACCCCTTATCAAAATATTTCACAATACGTTGCATTTTAACGTAACTTAACGTTTACTTAAATGGCTACTTAACGTAGATTTTAATTATTATTTAGCGGGCCAATGTATTTTTGTTTATTTATCATCGAATAGAGAACGTTTTTCAGTTCTATAAGCAAATATTTTTATTAGCTAATATTAGTAGTTCCCCCTAAATTATACTAACATATTTATATAAGTGGAACTATAGTGTAAATGAAAAAAATCGAATCATTTCTGTATGCCTAGGCTATATTATTTTTTAATTAGTTAAATTATGCTTTGCATTTTATCAGTACTTTATTTTTAGTACTTAACGAGCTGTGCTCGCTTTGCTTGTGATTTATTTGCAAATATCTTAGATTTGGTTGTGTGCTACGAAAAGATATAGTATTCTTTTAGATCTAGTTTCCGTTTATAGCCTTTCAATGGATAAATGAATATTTTAGATATGATGTTGTTATTTAAAAATCACTCATCTTTAAACATATTGTTTTAGGAAAACTCAAATCAGAGTATTAGCGATCTGTGTGGAATTTTTTCAATGATTTGACATGAAACTCTAAGAGTAATACTTAAAATACATTTATTATACACAAACACCGCAGTATTATAAATCTGTTACAGCTGCGGTTTTTACTAGCGAAATAATTTGGAAACTTGAACAATTATTTGGTTATTAGATTGGCAGGCTTTAACGGCCTCCTGCCGAATGGCCTAATTTTTATGATGAATTAGAAAAGACAATGGCACAAATAGTAAAATAAATATATGAATGTCTCTTACATAACATTTTATTTTACTAATAAAGTATGATGATGAATTATATATTTTTGAATTTTATTTATTAGACTTAAAATGGTAGCAAAGCTAAGTTGGCATAGCATGCACGTCGCAAGCACATGTATTATTACTATAGGTACCGATTTTTAATTATAATAAAAGATAAGTGTTAAATAATATTATTATTCCTGATATGTTAGACGTCGATGATTTGAATTAATGAACCAAATTTTACTGTTTTTTCGGTGTTTAAAATATGTATATTCTCGAATTTAGGAAACTTGTTGATGTTTGTAGTGCGTAGGTAAATAAATATTAATTAATAATTCAGCCAGTTTTCCATAGACATTATCTAGGTTAATTTGACAAAACATTGGTTTATGGAAAACTTGCGATTCAATGCGTGCGTTTTCGGTTCTTCATCCGAGACCTCAAACATACCAAGATTATCAAAATCCCAAAAGCGAGAAAGAGGGAACTTTATCAAGGTGTAAATATTTATATTTAGGCATAAATACTAGGTGGTAGGACTTTTCTGCAAAGTTCGTCTAGGTAGGTACCACCGCTTTGCCAGTTATTCTGCCGCCAAGCAGTAGTGCACAAGCACTGCTGTGTTCCGGTTTGAAGGGCACTGTAGCTAGTGAAATTACTGGGCAAATGAGACTTTATGATCTGATCTCACAGTTTAGTAATCTTATTACTAGATTGTGCTGATGTCTCAGGATGACGTGCGCAGTGCAGTGTCACGCGAAACTCTATACTTTAGAGTTCCGAGTGACACTGCAGCTGATATGGGCAGCCGTGTCGTTTAACATCAGGCGAACGGCTAGCTCGTCACGTCATTCCTTAACATAAAAAAAAAAAAAAAAAAAAAAAAAAAAAAAAAATAAATCTTATATTATAAATCTTAATAAAAGATACTAATTGATGTGATCATAAATTTTTTATTAATTTGAAAAACCTTTTGCAGTATCCTTAACGTATATAATAAATATAGGGTACGATAAATGTAGGTGTTTTAGCTAGGGTAAGTATGTGGTATATCCGGGTGGTGGTGAATATTGCGGCGGGTCTTCGTCCTTGGCTCGTACCACTATGGGCTGAGGCGCGGGGGGCAGTGGAGGCTGCTTCCACCTGAACACGATCATAATTATTATCAAGTGCCCGGTAACTTAGGATAGAAAAATTTGGCTGTTACGCACGAGATGATACCGATTTTTTTAAAATTATTTGGTGCATTTAGGTGAAAATCGATAATTAGGGCTATTCCATATATTCCTACCAACGTACTTATTTATTATTTGGTAAATTTAGATAAGTCAACGTTACAAAAAATAAAAGTGGACATTTCACACAACGCCATCTAGTCGCAAACTAAGCAAAGAAACTTGATCTGGAAAATGGCTTTACTGCCTTCCCTTCTGCATTATAAGTTGTGGGTTCGATTACCAAAACAACCATGTGTGTGAAAACCGTGGCTCCGGAAATAAAGTGTTGAAACTAGTTCTGGAGTGATCACGGAACTTTGATTGCTATGCAACAGGAGAAATTTCATTCCTAATTTAAATTCCATAGTAACTCCTATGGATTAGTTACTATTAACTAGGTACTTAAACAACGTATTGAAAATGTCAATGCACATTTTTGTTTCTATTGGTTCCAATCAAGTTCCGTGATCGCCTAGCAGGAGCCTATGGACTCATGTAAAAAATTTATGCAAATGAAACATTATTTTCTTTGATTTTGATGAATGTTACTAGTTGGATTCTTCGACGTTAACATTAAGTTTATTCAGATATTTACCAAGGCACAAGGCTAAGGTCGTGCGGCGGTTTGGGCCGGGCTCTCCTCTCGGCCCGCTCTCTGTTGAGAGTGTCTGCTTCACGCGCGGCCGCGCACCACGCGCGCAGAGTGAAGTAGTAGACCAGCTCCACGCCCGATAGGAGGGAGAATCCGAGGAACAGGCCCGCTATGCCGCCGAACGAGACTGAGGAAACAAGTTTGCGTGACAAAGCAAGACTTGGCATCACATCTTAAGGTGATGCCAAGACTTGCTTTGTCACGCGAAGTTACCTCACACTAGGAAATGACGATCCCGTGCGACAAAAAAGGACAGTGCACGAAAAAATGCGATTCTGTGCTAGCGTTGAGGCTCAACCTTTAAGCTACAGCTGTCGTAATAAGCGTGAATCAGCATTAATTATGCAATAAGTTACGGCTGATTGAATAGAAGTAGGGTAGATCCTACTAATAATAGTATAAGTTTGGATGTGTAAATTAATGAATGCACGGAATGTACCTAGATAAATTTGTTCTGGAATAACACATGGGCATTAACTCAATCTGTTTACTTGTTACTACAATGATATGGGTTCAAACTATCAGACATCGACCTACAAATGGACAAAGGCATAAATCCCTGAATCTTAGGCACCTTAGTCTATAGTCTGTGATCTTAACACCGAGAAACTAGTCCATATGACTGTGTGTAACCGCTAAAATGGTAAAGCAAACTCGTCTGATGGAAAATCCGAATGGCTGTTGACAATTTAAACTTGTTTCATTTTCTTCATTGATTTTTTTTTTAATTACTGCGACTATTTCGTAACTAATGAATAAAACAATAGCGATTACCCAACAAGTCCACCCAACCGAAGAGCACTTCCCGCTTGTATCGCACCATAGGCCACGACACAAACTCTGCTTCTAGCGACGTTGAACCACTGCCTTTGCTGAAAACGATGTCATTTTATAAATTAGTAAATAATATTGGCGAGGGTTCCCGTAGAAATAGGTTGGGTACCGAGCAGTTCAGCAAAAAAATGCACTGCTATGATTGGTTGGCGTACTGCTGCCTATTGGCCAATTCGACAGTTACTAATAATAATATCAAACTTGAATTCCTGCTATACTTGGTCAACACTTAGTTCAAACCAAGTTCTGTTTAGGCGGCCCAGCGGATGCAGTAATATTAAACTGTCAGATCATTTAACATATCTATTATTTATACTATATATTCAGCAGTGTATCTGCGACTTCTGGCTGTTAATGAATGATGATAAATTAATTTGGCCCATAGATAAGAGAATTTACTGCAAAACAAACAAAAAACAACAAAACTGACTCGATATCGGATAGCTTCTCGACTTCATACACGGTGTGCGTACATCCGAGCTCGCAAGCGCACTGCGTCACGTCCGTGATGGCGGCCGCGTGCCTCGCGACACATTCCAGCTCTCGCACCGTGCACTGTCTGTAGCCCTCTGTGAATCAACACATTAGGGGCACGTCTAGTAGGCTATTATATACAAATTATATTATACATATATATGGGACCATGGTCCTCGTAGTTCCTGGGTCCCTAGACACAGGTAATCCTAGTTAGGGTCCAGGATCTATGTATGTGATCGTTGGGCGTTATTATTATTTTATACTATTTATTAATTTATATTCTAGATCAAAATTAATACATTTTAAAAATATACGTTAGACAGAAAAATAAACAAATTATCATACATTGGGCGCCATAAGCCCACACAATTTAAAAAATGGACCGCGTCTCTTGATATTGCATCAACAGCGGCAGCTTTGGTGTGGCAACTTGAACAACCGACTAGCATATTGAGACTTTCTTGTTCCCACAAATTAAGAAACATTTACGCGATCATCGATTTTCATCACCAGAAGAGGCTGTCGAAGAGTATGAAAAACATGTCTTCGAGGTCACCTCGGAGGAGAATAAATATTTTCTAAATTGGTTTATTCGTATGTAAAGTACACTTACATACGCTAACGGAGAATGTTTTGAGAAACAATAACATCAGAAATTAGTGCACCCCATTTAGTAGGCACCTAAAGGGAGCAAACGAGCATACGGCCTAACTGATGGGATGGATGGGTGGTCACCGTCGGACATCTGTAACATCAACGGAGGCGTCATCAATGCAATGCTTAGATACCTACCCTATAGGACTCTTTTACCCATAAAGCCATTCAGCACAAACAATTAGATATAAAAAAAAACAATATATAATAAATACGAAACTATTTTAATTTTATTGATGGCTGCGTCACTTAGCATCAGGCGAACGACTAGCTCGTCACATCATTCAATAACATAAAAAATAATTGAAATCATTGTATCGGAAATGATTTTCTCCTGACTTATCCACCGGTGATTTTTAACACTGCTTTATATAAATTATTAATATTGTTAACATTTGTGGAGATTTTACACAGCGCCATCTAGCCAAAAAAACTAAGCAAAGCTTCACAATTGGAACTAGAGAACCGCTGGATACAAAACAAACATCTACGTTCATCATACAAATCTTTGCCCTGGGTGAGAATCGAACCCACAACCTGAAGTTCAGAAGGTAGGGTTACTGCCGACTGAGCTATCGGGCTAGTCAATATACTGTAATGTAACTTGTCCTTACTAAGCGGAGGATAGAAATGCGGTACACATTTACAGTAGGCCCGGCTGCGCCGCATTCGACACTGCCTCATACACGCTGAATATGTATAAATGCTCGAAGTCTCCAACTGCTGTTCGTCGGCAAATACGCATCGTCTCTGCTTTATAGATAGTTGTCTTGCGTCTTCTGTAGTGTAAGTGTGTTTCACTGAAAACGAAACTTTGTCCACTGTGCGGTCCCACGAGTGCTGGGCGCTTTGTTCTAGACCGGCCATTTCTTCTGTTGCGTGGATGTAGATCTAAATGCAAAAGAATTTTTTACCCACAGAGCAGGCGAAAAATTACGCTTGCGCCCCGATAGAGACGCCTTTTTAACACTTTTAATAAAATTCAAGCGTTCAAGCAATTCAAGCTTTTGACATAAAATGTACCCAGTATTAGGGTTTGCGCTAAGCGCCATTTGCTCGGCACGAATATAGTTATTACTTCCGCCTCTATCACGGCGCGAGCGTGATTTGTTTACCTGCTCTGTGGTTTTCCGCCGCATTAATTTAAAATTGGCCGTTGAAAAAGTCAAAGGATTTATTGGCAAATAGGATCGATTGAATCGATTCAGCACTTTTACAAAGTCAAAATGAGATTAATCACTTCAAATTAAATTACCTATTGTACTATTGTGTGAGAGAATGCGTTTGACGGCTACAAAATACATTATAAAAAGCTACATAAACTAAAACATTTAGATATTTTCTTTATATAGGAAACCAAAATAACTAGCGATTGATCAATTGATCAAAATTGATCAAAAAAGTCAGATTTAGACAATTTTAGCGTAGCTTTCAAACGCATTTTCTCAGCGGCCGGTATGTAAGTAAAAGAAAATATTTATACCCGAGCGGTGATAGTAGGTACGGTAACCACATACAGGTACCAGCAGTAAATACCTAATGCGTGTGGCACAGAATTCTAACGCGACAGAAATCAATGCAAGCGTGTCGACGCTCCGCTCTGGCTTCCTCAGTCATCTTTCTAACACCAACCGCGTCTATGCTCTTATAGTAAGATAAACGTGTTACCGGTAATAAAAGGAAGTATGTACCTATGACCATATATGTATGACCATTTTACTCGGAGTCTTCCCTGATAAGTAGGTATAGATAACCATGCACGCGTAACTCTACAATGAGCATCGAGCTAAATAGACAACGCTCTACGTAGCCGACTGTTTCCTTGAGAGTGACAGAGACGACGCCTACAAAGCCGATTATCCCCATGTGCATTATTGACCTGTAGATGTACGTCGCTACAACTGGTACATACATGCTCTACTAGTCGTGTGACGAGTATGCTGATTCGGTTAAGCAAGCAAAACTGAAGGTTTGAAATTTTATAGATAAATCTTTCCCTCTGCAATAGGAATCTCTGTCAAAACAAACCTCTATTTCTCTTTTACTAATAGCTCTATATTAATACAAAAAATTGGGTCTCATTGCTACGTTTTTCCCTCATATAGCATTTAGATTAAGAATGGATAGGACAGAGTAAAGATTTGTCAAAATCAAACTTACATCAATCGTACTATTCTTTCTATCGGTGTTAAACATGAAAGACCATTTGGCGTCAGTTTCATGAATAAAAGCCTCCATGAAGTCCGTAAGAGCTTGAGATTGCCTGAAAATAATTAGGTGCAATGGTATACATACCTACGAGTTATTTGTTAAAGTTTATTCTATTCTATGTATGTATATAAAAAAAATTATCTAAGTATTGTATCAGTTATCTAGTTCCCATAGTACAAGCTTTGCTTAGTTTGGGGCTAGATGGCGCTGTGTGACATGTCCTCACATATTATTATTATATTATATTATTATTATTATTTGTTAAAGTAAAAACGAGAAGCCAGTCGCGCCCTATATTTCTTTTGTGCTCGAGTATTTAAGGATTATATTTTTGTGCGGGTACCAATATGTATACCACAACAATTCAAAGTAGGTACCAACCAATATATAAGCGCATATTTCAAAAATAGAGGGGAAATTATTTTATACCATGGCCAGTATTTCTCAGCGTGACGCGAATTGAAAGCGTAACAAAATCCCATTTCGGTGAAGACAGGCATGAGCAGGTCGCAGCACTCCTCCGAATCGCCTTTCCATTCACAGTCGTAGAACATCGTTTCACAATGTCTGACGATCTGAAATATAACATTTCTAACTAGCGTGTATGCTACGTCAATCTATCCTCTTTTGAACTCGGTCAAAAACAAGTATCGTGTGGCAAGCCCAACTTTATTAGAACATCTTCACGCAGTCGCGGCGAATTACACACATAAAATGTAAAAGAATTGCCATAGTTAGTCAAATTATATGCAATATTTATCGTAAGAAAATAATATATATAGTGTAGGTAATTGACTTGTGGTCGTTTTGTGGACTTGCCGCTTGGTAACGTTGTTGTCGACTGTTCATCATCGGTTGAGTTCAGTTGGCCTTTGGCAGCGGATGGAAATGGATACCACGAAACTATTGCCGATACATTGTGAAACAGTAAACATATCTGGAGGTTGCTTATTAATTGTGCTGCAAATGTCTCTGAAGTTTACAAAACAGAAGAGTAAAGTTGTGCATCTGTGTATCTTTCTGTATCATCGTAACAAACAAGAAGAGGGGAGTAAGAAGTAGCAGGAAGGTTTTCTTGACTATTATAGCTTTTCCGCGTTGGGGGTTGTTTCAATATTTGATTACTTATATTTAATACAGCCTAACGATCACATTACTTCATAGGTACTCTAAAATACTGTACATAGATCCTGCCTGATGCCTGATTAAGGTTTTCTTGTATAATATGGGGAATCCGAAGCTATCACAAAAACAGCCCGATGGTACACAACTACTGCACCATATGGATCAAATAGCATTATCTTTCGTGCAAAATTTGAGGCCGTGACCCGTCGTGTCTATATAGTACTAAACCTGGTGGTACCTAACCTATCTTAATATATATAAATCTCGTGTCACAATGTTTGTCCTCAATGGACTCCTAAACCACTTAACCGATTATAATAAAATTCGCACACCATGTGCAGTTCGATCCAACTTGAGAGATAGGATAGTTTATATCTCAATCTATAATAGATATATATTAAATACCCGTGCGAAGCCGGGGCGGGCCGCTAGTTTATTATAAATTCTTATCAATAGGTCATAAATAAAGAATTAGGTGTATTACATCTGTTTCTCACCTTAAAAACTGCATCCTTGGGATCGGCGGCGGGCGCTGTCGCTTCCGATTCGCTCGGTCCGACGAGATCCGTATTTGATACGAACTCAGAAGCGCGTTTTGCAATGGTACTATAACTCAATGTAGCTAGCCATTGAAGGAAGTCATCAACCTTTTCTGGAGGTTCTGAGCCCCAAACGCTGAAAACACATTATATCAAGGATGCGAGTTTGGTTGGGCTTGTTTCGTTAGACTAGTAGGTATTAAAATCAGTATAGTTTCACTGCAGTAACTACATTCAGAGATCACTAATGGAGTAATAGCCAAACTTAAAGAAGAATAGAAATATTAATAAAATAAAGAAACAATAAACAAAATCTAAATAATAATCTAAATAGGTACCTACAGAAATGATCGTTTGAAAAAAAACCTTTGCCTGGATTTGTACAGTTAACAAATGATACAATACAATACAATACAATACAAAAATTCTTTATTGTACACCAGAAGAAAAACAGTTACAGATGAAGAAACTTAAAGCTATAGTACAATGGGCGGACTTATCGCTAAAAGCGATCTCTTCCAGTCAACCTTTGGATGGAAAGAATTGTTAGAGAGATAGAGGTCGGTGGTGTAAACGTGTGAGTGAAATTGTAAAACAATGATATTTATTTATATTATTGGAACAGTTAAAAATATGTCTCGTAGGTACCTTTCAATATATTCTTGCATCAAATCTTCATCAACTGGATTCAAATCGCACATAGTGACCGCTGGAAATGGGACATCCCAGTTATGAAAGTCTGTGTCCAAACCTGTGACAAAACATGATTTAGTATACTATTTTTCCTTTACATTAAATATTAATCAGTTGCTCACGCTAAGCAAACTATACTGCTATAAATCATAAATCTATTAATGTTATTGTTTATTGAATAAAAATTACCCGTGATAGTGGGATTCGTCTGAAACTTCTCCCAGAGACTAACGATGATAATACAAGTTGTGACGGCGCCTACTGCTGTGAAACTAAACCACATAAATCTGCAAGAAATTAATCTCATTTTATATAGATTGTCCAACATTTATTAGGAACAATAATGATCGAACAACTGTAAATATTAAAGTTCTTTGGGATTCCGTGTTTTTTTAGGAAGAAGAAACAAGGTTTTCTTAGGAAGGTTTGAGTAGCACCCAATGAATTAAGGAGATGTGACAACGAGATATTTACTAACTTTTCACAAAACGGCCTGTCTTTTTCAGCGATATAACGGACTCCATGCAACGTGGAGTTATTAAAAAACTCTGTGGTCTGATGTCTAAGGCTCGCTGCGAGCAGAGCCAATCCGGTAACTTCATCTTCGCTTTTCTTCGACCTCCGTCGTGCACTCTTATATCCTTCGGGATGTACTTTCATAATATGAGTGGTCAATGCACAAAAGTGGAAACATAACGTCTAAGGTGGTCAGAAAAATAATTCTAGGAGCTACATGTTGTTTCTTTTACGTGCTGTTACAAACACGTTGTGTTCTGTATACACGCGGACCGGCATTGATGAAATCACGCGAGTTGATACAATCAGTATTATCGACCTCCCATTGCGTGACATGACCCGTGGTATTACATTGGTAGGTACCCCAACTATTAACCGTGTTCGAAAGTTTGTCAATATAAATGTAGTATTAGTAAATTATAGTGCTTTCCTACCGCGTAATTTGTGAATAAGGTCGGTCGGTCAGTGTAGCCTACGCTAAAGGCTTTGCAAAACTTTACTACAAACTTACAAAGGATAAGGAAAGGAAAGGTGGATATTGAATTACGTTCTATTTGGTACGTAAATAATTATTTTCTTGTCTGCGTACATACCCGATACAAATTTAATTTAGCTTGGCAGCTCATTCAGCAACTTAAATTGTGTTTTAAACATATACTTATTGGTATACATTTTCAGACAGTAATAGCTTTCCATCAGGGAGAGTGTATTAACTTTCCTTGGTATCATCAAATTTTTGACTGTCAATAAAGCTTCGCATCGCTTGGAAAACAGTAGAATCACACAACAATAATTAATTGCCAGTATATGAAATGTACTCTATAGAAATGAATGTCAAATTAAATGTTATGTGGAATTATCCACATATAATAATCAACACGAAAAACTAGCAATTAAGTTTAGGAGCACGGTATCATAATCTAGTGGAATCTAGCTACTTCATATATAAATTGGAGTGGATAGGTAGTTATTATTTTTATTCATAAAATATTAAGAACAGATTCTATGCCAACTATAGTTGCATCAGAGTAATATATTACGTGTAATGTAGATAAGTAATCGTAAACATAACCTGAAAAAGAAATGAATCTTCAGTTTCTATTCTAGCTTCAGTTTCAAACCATCGCCCGTATTTTCAAGGAAGTAGCGACACCGTCAACCGTAGACCCTTGACGTTAACTGTACAATTATAAAAAAAGCCTAGTGTAAGCTACTTCTAAAGTAGGTAGGTATACCTCAATCTACTTTTTTTACACCATGCTAATAATATGCTGCTCATCTTCTAGCCTCTGGCGAGACTTGGTGTCGGGCCTTCATAGAGGAGCAAAGAAAAGTTTACTTAAAATTTTTTGTTACATATTGCTCATGCTCTTGATTTTCTTTTTAGTCTCGTCCGGATCTACTTCCTTTGCGTGTGGCGGAATCAAGGGGTCTATTTTTATATCCAAGTTTTGAAGAGCTTCATCCAATATCTTAATCTTGCCAAGCAAATTCTCGCCTTGAAGGTTGTAGCCTGGCTCTAGCATTTTCCCGCTTGGATTTAATTTGAATAGATATTCAGCCTGCAATTTTGAAATGTAACATATATTTAACCATCTAGTGATAGCAAGTTTACCATTACACCGTAATAAACAAAACAAGAGCCAAAACAAAATTCGGGTAGAAAACTTCTCTAAGATAATCTAAGCAATCTAAAGTCAATCTTAGTCTGTATGTATATACTCCAGTTGTGCTTGAGATCAGGTTTACCTATAGGTCAGAGAGCTAGCTCCATCATCGATCGCAACAAGTGATTTAGACTCCATACAGTAACCTATACAGACACATAATTTTAGTATATATCTACTTAAAATAAAAACAAAAGAAACGAAAAACTTACAAGAAAATCAACAGGATCCTCCGGTCTAAGCTTAGCCACTTCTAGCAAGGCAGGTGTAAGCGTCGGGAATATATGATGCACCAGGTAGTTCCGCATCGGCTCGCCAGCGGCGGCCAGAGCCGCTTCTTCCTCTTCACGGACCAGCGCGTATAGCTCCGACTTGAACCATTACGACAGTATGTATGAGAGACTTACCATTCATAAAAAGCTTTATGGGTAAATAACTCAAAAAAACAATTTCACAGGCATTTTTCTAGGCGTAAGTGTAAAGTGAACATGATTATAAATCTATACTCTTACCCAATACTCCATCTGATCCTCCCGTTCTTCTTTCATCTTCTTCTCTAACTCCTTCAAAATCTTCGCCTCTTTGGTGCACAATGTTTCAGTTTCTTCTTTTTCTTTCTTTTCGTTCGCCTCAATGATTGCTATAGAATTAAGCAGGGTCATACATTACAGTAACTTGGGATATAATAAATCGCTGATAATTAAATGTTTAAAAAGCTGATAATACTGCGCCCTGCTTATAGCGAAAGACACGATTCCTAGGGCATGGTAACCCCTCCTTCGCTTTTTAAGATGAACTGCCCACAATGACATAAGCAAAGCTAAAGACAATCGGTATAAGCAAGCAAGTCATATAAATAAAAAGGAAAAAGAAAACTAAAGCAACAGTAAAATTACTCAGCAGCTTTCCATATCGACAAGGGCGTCCCATTCTTAAAGTAACGGCAGCGTACGATGCTTTCATTCCATAATCTGAGTGTTCCTTTACAGGGACTATAAGAGGGTGTATATCCAGTTCATCGAAGAAGTTTAAGGGAGTGACGTCACGCGCATCATTGACTCTGAACTCGCTAAGACGTTTTAGGACGGTTTCTTCGTCTAAACGAGCGTCTCCTTCTGGTTGACGCATAGCTTTATCGCAGATGAAGTCGTCTGTTGCTTCTAGAGACACTACTATGTCTGTAATGGAATAAGTATTAAAATGTTGCAATCATGAAAATGTAAGAGAGGCATATTATAGTACAGTAAAAATTATTGAAACCATAAAAGTGGCGACTGATTCATATCAGAATGTTCATGCATTCGCTCAGTTCGTCAAGGTAGGGTGGCTTTGCCAGTTATTCTGCCGCCAAGCATAAGCATCATAAAAATCGTAGGACAGATAAGTGAGTACCAGGTAGCAACTTCTTCAGAACTTGGTTGTACAAATCAACGTCTTCATCAAACGGTTCCTCGCGCTCTTCCTCGCCTGCATCTGAGTCCGCTTCATCGCCTCTTTCGAACACTATTACAAAATAATTATATTGCAATTCATTCTTCAATTTTTATTACTTATATCTAAGTAATAAAAATTGAAGGGGTGAGAAAAAGAAGGGTTTTTACCACCCACTGCGATTTTTATTCGGTGCAATGTTAGCGAGTGTTAGCCGTGTAATAATTGTAGTTATGAAATGAGACATGGACAAAAAGCAAATAAGGCAATTTATTCCAAACTCTCAAATGAAATCGAATTAACCCATATAAGTACACGACATGACTTGCATATACTCAGAAAATATGTTGGTAGACAATCAGCTTTAAAAATGACTATAAAATTCAGTACCTATTAAAGACTATAATCTTGCGAATTTACTAACATCCAGAGCATTGTGCTGTTGTGTTAGGGAATCCGTCGAGAACCCATCCTTTGTTCAAAGCTTCACGACACAACAGTCGCTGACGTAAAAATCTGCAATGACAATAATATCAAAAGTCAATAAAGTTCATATTTCTAGGAAAAAAATGTAAATCAGATAAACAAGTGGAAATTTGGCAAGGAGATCATTCTCTATAGAACGAGCGTGGCTCAGAGAACGAATGTGGCTCCGGAGAGCGATTGTGGCCCACCGTACACCGTACGACTTTAAATCGACGCACTCTGGTTCGAATCCCGCTCAAACCGGCACCAATGATTATGTTACGCGTTATAACGGTGAAGGTTTTCTTTGAATACATCATGAATATATCGGCATGTTTAACATAAAAGGGAAAATGACAACAATCCAAATCGCACTGATCAGCGTGGTGCATTATGGCCTAGTCGGTCCTGCGAGATAAGACCCATGCCCCAGCAGTAAGAACTTATGAACTGATGATATTATTATAAGCACTTCATTAAACATTGACACCCCAATTAACGGGAATCAATTGAGATCTACAAATAAATACCTACTGCTGAAGTGTGAAGCTCCGAGCTTCATTCGGTAGTTTCTTAGCTACCACTTTAGGTTGGGTAATAGAGAGGGGTGGTCATGCATTTCGCGAAGTATTAATAAGTTACCCAATGATATCGTCGTCGGTGAAAGTGCGCCCTGAGCGCAGTGACACAAGGGTGCGCTTCGCTGTTTCAATTGCTGCATCATCATCAACTTGTCCATCGTCGTCTGTCACATCGGCCACATCCTCTTCACCATTAGACACCGGCAAGTTGGCGGTCTCGCCTACTTCCCAGTGTGCGACACGCCACGTCTATATACACTTGGATAATTCAGTTTCTTCAGGCACACATATTTAAGTGGATAATCCAAATTCTATCTAACCATACCTACTATGATAGCACCTCCTATAGGAAAATACTATACAAGTATTTTGAGCAAAGTGCAAACCTAAACCCTCTGTTTAATTTTTTTGAGATATTAATATTTCATACTTATGACTGCCTCCTAAAGGCTTAAGCAAACATCCTGTAGAGGACATCTCATTACTCGTTCGTGTTTAAGGGGATCTACCTATGCTCTAGCAGTCTAGCACAAATATAATGTCTCTTATCAGTATGATAACATTATCTCATACATTATACGATGATTGATTTCCATTCCACGAACAGATATTCAAAATTTCAAATAAAATTGATATGCTATTTAGCCCAACGGCCAAGACTAACCAAGTCGTCCATTATGTCTTGAATCACCGTCTCAGGAGAAACGTAGAGAAGTCCGTAAGATTCGCAGATGAGCTTCGATAATGTAGTCTTGCCTATGATCGGGGGCCCGTACACGATTACCTAAGTACGAAAAACTAAGAAAAATAGATACCTAGGTATTTGAGTAGTCAAAAACGTAGGTACCGTGATTGATTGGGTATGTTACACGTTTTTTACTTGCAAGTAAGCTTACCATTACTCATAATAACCGCAATGTTCCTCAGGTCTTCATTATGTTAGGTTCCTTACTCGACCTACTTATTTTAATGGAATCTTTGGCCTGCATCTACAAACTATCTATCTATTTATTATTGTGTGTACCTGCAGTAGTGTTTATATTATTTAAAATTGACAGTTGACAGTCTCTGTGGTATGGTTGTTGAGCAGGTCGGCTCATAATTCGGAGGCGGTGGGTTCGATTCCTGCGGCAGGATAAGTATTAATGCACAGAAAAAAAAGCGCAAATATTTGTTCTGAGTCTGGGTGCTGTGGGACCATGGTCCTCGTAGTTCCTGGGTCCCTAGACACAGGGAATCCTAGTTAGGGTCCGGGATCTGTGTATGTGATCGTTGGGCGTTATTATTATTATTATTAAATGAATGTAGTAAAATTATCAAAGGGGTGTTCTATATTTTACTTCGTTTTATTTTATAGGTGCGCATAACAGATCATATAAAATACATTACAAAACCACATGATTTAAAAAGTACATAATAAACAGTTCCATAATCCAATCACACATGCACTCTGCCTGATACAAAACAGTGATAGTTATATACCTATACTAACCTACTATATGAGTTGTTTCATTTAAAAAAAATCTTTTGCATTTATTATTGCCTGTGAATTTTTTACATTTTCGCAAAAACACTGAAACATTTAAATATTTAAATGCCGTTACGTTAATAACCTACCTAAATCAAATTGAATAACTTTAAGAAAGAAATCACGCATGATCTTTCTGCATACAACTTACGTAACAACATTACTACGGAGCCAGTTGCATATATGAATCAAAACAATGTGGTAGTTACTTATTTCATCAATCATTCTCAGGCAGGCATTTCTATGAGCGTAAACGAGAGGGAAATCCATACTGATGGCCTTCACCTCAATGACATAATGGTTTGTAATCTATGGCGATTTAAACGCTGCAGTACACAGATGGTAATGTTCGCCAGAGTTGGTGGGCGTTTTCAGTTTGAATCATTCACAAGCTAAGACTGTTTTCATTAAAACTGATAGTTTATTAGCACACTAATAATGTAGGATATCAACAGCCGGAAGGCGTCTACTACGAGTATTTGCCATATTTTGCAAGCGACTTGGTGATAGCATAGATATCTATCTATTTTTCTATTCTAAAAAAATTGTAATGGCCAGTCTAACTGAACCAAAGCGTGCTTTTCCCCAGGAAGACAGAAATTACTGCGGTCAGGAATCAAAGCTATTATGCCTCTATCACATAATTGTTTAAGTACTTACCTATAAGTAGAATCTCGGGTAAACATGAGGAAATAACTACTAATTGTTGACAAAATGTCTGAAACATGATACTTTATGAGGAAAAAAATGAAACAAGGGTTAAACCATCGAAGTCACTCCTATATACCTAGATACCTACATAGAGGAACCACGTACCTAATGGCTCAAACAAAACCGCGAATGAGTCAACGTAATCGCGAACACTTTTAAAAAGTACAATACTAAATCCTTTTGCGCAAGCTTACCCTAAAAGGCTTTAATCCTCTCTCTTTTTTAAACTGCTTCATAAGTGCCGGCACAAGCTCTGCGAACGGCGCTTCGGAGACCCACTGCAGGGCCATAGTCTCGACAATGAACGTCGGCTCCATACTTAGGTTCAATGTCAACAAATCAAAAATTCTTTGCTGAAAAATTTGTAACATATAACTTTACTAAAGCAAATTGAAATACAAGTGTGTCTGTAGTGACAGAAATTTATTTATGATTAACTTACGTCAATTTCTGGAATCAAAAAGGCATCCTCAGGTGGAATGCATTTGAACATTCCGGTACCAGTAAGACGTCCCAAAGGTTTCACAATCTGAAAGAATGTCGGAGCTTATTTACTTCGTTTTGAACTTAGAACAAACTTCCAGTGAGTTTAGATGGTTGACTACCTCTCTTTGTTTTGTAACATTTTGCTCTACAGCCAGCATATACAATTTCCTTGGAAAATCTTGAACTAGGTTGTAAACTATCCTGAAAAAATGTTTGGCATTTGATAAAAATTCAATTATTGTGGGAAACACGTTACATACCAACCTACAGCCATACTTCATACTATAATCTATCATACATTAAATAACACTGAATTTAAATTGTGCGCTATATTTATGAACTTTGCAGACCTTATATGACATTAAGGCCAGTAATTAAAAAAGTTGTATACCTCTGTAGGTACTAAAATTAACGAAGCCCAGAGATAACTGTGACGATAATAATTTATAGGTTGATACTGTTCTGCAGACTAACTGCCGTGTTTTAAACCTTACTTGTACAAGTTCATGGAGCAAACATAAAAATATGTGAAGCTAAAGAATGCTCACTGCGCCAAATCTTGCACATTGATGAGCGGTATAACATTGTCTCCTCGGCCGAGCAACGGGAGAAATCTCTCGCATTCCCATGCTTTTTGAAACCAGTAGAAAAGTATATCCTCCTTGCCTCCGTAAGTAACTCCAGACGCCAAAACTAATGCGCTGTAATTATTAAATTTGGATAACATATTCACACACTCTTGGTAAAACTATTTAGTTTTATTATCTCGCTCGTCCATGACTTTGAAGGAAATGTTTCGATCACCTTTGTTCTGTTGATGTTGAGGCAACAAAGGTTATTCAAAGCTGTCATGCGTTGGACACATAAATCCAGCTTGAAAAAAGAGTAGGTAGGTACTGAAAGACTATACTGCCATATAAAATGCATTTTTCAAGACAACCTACACTGTTAGGCGGATCTAATTATAATATTATTTACATAATGACGATTTACCCTATTTGCGATCTGTATTTCCTGGCTATAGCCACGACTTCGTTTTCAACGTCATAATGCATCTTGTAATTTGGATGCGCTTTCCTTTTGCGAAAATCAGCTTCTATAAACGGCATGTCTGGTGTTTCCTATAAGAAATGTATGAATTACCAAAGATATATATATCAGATAAAAATAAGCTATTTCCGCAGTAACGAGAAGTCCTATTAGTGTGTATTTACTAGGTGGTAGGACTTTACTGCAAAGTTCGTCTAGGTAGGTACCACCGCTTTGCCAGTTATTCTGCCGCCAAGCAGTAGTGCGCAAGCACTGCTGTGTTCCAGTTTGAAGGGCACTGTAGCTAGTGAAATTACTGGGCAAATGAGACTTTATGATCTGATCTCAAAGTTTGGTAATCTTATTACTAGATTGTGCTGATGTCTCTGGATGACGTGCGCAGTGCAGTGTCACGCGAACCTCTATACTTTAGAGTTCCGAGGGACACTGCAGCTGATATGGGCAGCCGTGTCGTTTAACACCAGGCGAACCGGCAAGCTCGTCACGTCATTCCTTAACAAAAAAAAAATGCCGACATCAATTTTGGATTCAATTCACCAATCCCGTCCATGAAGAAACGGGAAATCTGTGTCAAGAAAATATCTTACCGGATCCAATGGTTTGGTGCAGGCCCAAGTCATGACAGTAGATATTAGTATCAGACATCGTTTCTTGGAATCTCCGGCAGCACCGCCAACGCCATCAACGGAAGGGTTCGAATGAGGTACCTCTGCCGGTGCTTGCTTTTCCAGCAACTCCTTTAACACTATGGTAAACCACACGAATCAATAAGTTAGGCCCACATTACAGAACCATACCCCGCTGTGAGCGAGTGCTCAAATCGCTTCGAGCGTCAAATCGAGATGCCATTCACAAAATGATTAATTGTAAATGTACATATACAGGTCTAATGCCTGTTTGCACTAAACTTCGATTTCGCAACTTAAGAACTCAAACAAAACCATTGGGTATCGTTTGTCCTTATAGATCTTCGTTCTTTTACAGATGATTGAAATAATATACTTTAATATTGGTGTGCAAAAACTTCCGTTGCATAGGCTAACACTGGAGTGACAAGATTTTTTTAACTTTTCAGCTATGTAGGTCTGTTCTCTTTACAAATATTAAACATCGACCTATATACGGCTTCGCAATGCGTCATGCCAGACTACTTATTATAGGTACTGATAAATGTAAGGTAGGTATGTACTCTAGTATAATAAGCCTCAATATGGTTCAAAGGTGAATGAGCGAAAGCTAAAAGAATCGGGCATTTGTAAACGAATACTGTACAAATCTAGGTGGTGTCATACAGCGCTTGTATCTCGTTTGTACGATGTATATGGGATTATTTCCAACCACAATGGCACCACTGATAACGGTTTCTACTAATCATTTCTTAATTATTGTGGCGGCCGTTGGTAATGAAAACTATAATTAATTTTAGGTACTTATGTTAAGGATTTTCTACTCACGTTGCATGTAATCGAAAGCAAGTTTCAATTCATCTCTGTCGCAGCTTATATCCAGTATGACTATTCCGCAAGTCAGCATTTGTGGTAAGCATTCACTCTTTGGTATAACTCTGGCAACGTTTTCTAAGCCTTTCTTCTCGATCTTCGGGTCGGATACAGTGCCTAATACACCATCAAGGAGAATACACGATTAACATCTAAACAAACTTACCTATTAATATTATGTTATAATAATTATGATAATAGGGCTCAACGATCACAAACATAGATCCTGGACTCTTAACTAGGACACCCTCTGTCTACCCCGGTAGACAGCCCTATAGGGACCCAAGAACTACGAGGGCCATGGTCCCACAACACCCAGACTCAGAACAAGTATTTGGGTTTTTATTTCTGTGTACAAATACATAGCCTGCCGCGGGAATCGAACCCGCCGCCTCCGGATTATGAGCCGACCTGATCAACCACCACACCACAGAAGCTGTCTATATTAATAGTCTTGATGACTGACCCTAAACAAATGGTTGAAAGTACTGAAACCAGGAAAATGATATTTGGACACTAAATCTGATGGTATAATATATAACCTATACAGTGAACTGATTCGCACTTCATTCAGATGATATAGTTCACGCGCTACGGTGGAACACACGCAAATATACTAAGACTGCGAAAACATAAAACTTCCTTTTGCATGGCCATGATCGTGTAAAAGGGGTTTATAAGAAAAGAGGCGGGTAATGTGAAAAGAGTGAAAGAAGGAACAGGAGAAAAGAAAAAGGTATGGTGGTAAGCTAGGTAAAACCTAAAGTGAAAGGGGAAGGACGGGAAATTTTCACTACTTCACTCTTCTGATATTATTTATTAGAGGGGCCTATCTAGCCAAATTTAGGGTAAGTCAACTTCTACTGGCCCGATAGCTCAGTTGGTAGTAACCGTGCCTTCTGAGCTGTAGGTTGTGGGTTCGATTCCCACCCTGGACAAACATTTAAATGATGAACATCGATGTTTGTTCTGTGTCTGGGTGTTATATTGTATTCTATGTATGTATTTATAAACAAAAAATATATAATCAATATAAATGTAATAATAAGTATAGTATAAGTTATCTGGTTCCCATAGTACAAGCTTTGCTTAGTTTGGGGCTTGATGGCGCTGTGTGAAATGTCCACAAATATTTATTTATTTAAGTAGCCATAAAGCCATAAACAAGCAAAGTTTACAAAGACTGTTTGGGTGACGAAGGCGCAGGTCTTCAATAAAATCCGGTGTTCGGTGTAAAGGGTATATTCCTGCTCTTCGAGCCACCACAAGTTATACAAATTAATTATATTATAATAAAGGCGTCGAGCGCGCGACGGTCGGAAATAGAGAGAGAGAATGCGGTGAGTGAAGAGAGTGAATGAATATTGTGTGAATGATTATAGATACACATGAGAAACAGAGACACAGATAATATCAAATCTTAATTCTATAAATGTGGCGCGTTTATCGCCGCCACATCTGGAAGAAGTTTACTTGAACTTACCGATGATCTCATAGGAAGGTTCGGGCGGCGGAGGTGAAGAAACATCGGCATCCTCCCCTACAACTGACATAACCACGCTCGGTATCGAATTTTTCTCCAGCACCTTAGACAACTCCTTTAGAATATACTCCCCATGGTAAGAGTCCAAGTTGTTCACAAAATAACGCTTGGACGAGAATTTGTTTACGAATTCCGATTCGTCAGAAGTGGATTTATTCATGGTTGTGAATATTGAAAGTTATGCCTCTTTTTACGTTACACAAATGCTTTAAAATCTGTCAGATCTCAAATCTCAGCATGTCAATGAGACACTTATATTTTTAATTGACCGTTTTCCAAAGAGTTTAGTAAGTACTAGGTAAGTACAGTTTATTGTTTACCTACATGTGTAACAAATCTGTACCCTTGACTATTCTGTTGACGGCTAAGCTCTCGGTAGAGAGTAGAATGTTCCTTGGCTGAGCTTAATGGTATGGAAAAATAATCTTCTGAAAACTAAACTTTAACTTAAGACTTGTAACTTACAAAATAATAATAATTATATATGTATGTACTTTTAGTACTTAGATTATGTGTCCCAAATACAAACAAGTAGCCAATTACCCTAATGATATGTAGAACACTGAACACAAGAGTAACATATTAGGTATCTTTTAGGCAAGCGTGCTACATCCTAGACCGCATCGTTACTTACCATCAGGTACGATAGTGGTCAAACGCAAGCATATCTAACAATATAAAAAAAAACTAAAGTAAAATACTTAAAAAATTAAAAATATAAGGTGCATTAATAAAACAATTTTTAAACGGAATAATACTATAGCTATATTCCTTAAAATATTTATTTTTAAGAATGAGTAAAATAGTACATAGTATAAAGTAAATAAGTAAATTTAAGAAGAAAAATAAATTTAGTTCAAGAAATAATAATAACTTGGTTAACAGGGTGGCAATTCAAAATGGGGCAATGCCTAACCAATTTTAACGTGATAAAATGTATTCATAGGGACCATCTTTAATCACTAACTTAACTACTATACTTATTATACCAAACTGAATTTACAGCTTTAAAAAAGTATAGTCAGCAGGAAAAGGACCTTACGATTTTTATGATACCGACGGCAACAAAAATCTGAAGTCTAACTAGAAAGTTGGAAATAACAAAAGATTCTCTATACCTAATTCCCTTCTCAAGAATTGAAAATGTAACCTTCTTGCTAATTATTCTCCTAATAACGGTATGTATTCATACAAAAATACGAAACATTGGTGATAGTAGAAGCTATATTACGTGTCATTCTTTTCATTGTCCCATATCAAATTACTACCCATGTACTACCAATATTAATTATATAATATTTGACAATAATAACGAGTTATTTGTTATTATGCGTTACATATCCGGAAAATTTGTACCTTTTAAAAATGTAATATTGTTTAAACGAAGTTTTGGATTATTGTATAGAGATTCCAGAAACATTATTACATATTTTATTTACGTGGTCCCAAGCACCCCCATGTCGCCAACTCGATTGTTGGTAAGCATGTTAAAATAATACATTATATTAACTTAAATTAATTCAATTCTAAATTAAGTAAATATTCTCAATTCTAATTCATAAATTGTTCATGTTTACATACCGTACATTTATTCAGTACTTAAAGTAAGTACATTGAATTATTTAAAATATTAAAATTGTGTGTTACATAGACACTTATTCGATATCATTTTACCATCAATATTTCATGAGAATTTTATGAAGATGGGGCAAAATATTGGACCTCAAGGGTACAAGACATATCCCGTTTTTTGCAAAAGCTAACTTTGATTTCGTGGGAGTTGATTACTAACTTATATTTTTAGATAAATTGCATATTTTAGGATAACTTAGCTTTTTTAAAAACATCTAAAATGTATCTCTTTTTTACCTTTAAGATATACCTAGGTAATGTTTTTTTTAAACAAGTCTTCTAAGTAATAGAAACCCTACTTGAGGTCAGGCCCGATTATTTTCACCGTACTATATAGTTATTAACTTATTACCTATCTAAAAAATTTCATAAACTATCACATCATAAAACTGCTTGTAACACGAGTTCGTGAACGCAATGTTAAAAGTTAATCACAATGTATTTGTATTGAATCAATCACTTCAAATATTAAAATAAAACCGAGTTAAAAACTATGGCACCAATGTTGTTGTTAGCTTTTATCATTATGTAATACTGACAACGTGTTATACTTAATACTACGCGAATGACTTCATCAAAAAATGGAATGGATTCTCGATGCGCGGTAAGAGGACGGCTTCATATAATTATCACAATAAAATATTGAAATGCAATTTTAAATTAAATCAACCCTTATTTCAATTCCATTATAAAATAAAGTTACCAATATAAAAAATAATCTGCATTTTTCATTAGGTACAAAATATTGAGCATATGCATTCAAAAGTCAAGGAAAATATTCTTAAAAACTGAATACTTTCTGTAGCTACCGAACCACATAATGTTTTATGGAAATTAAAAGATGTACTAACAAGAAAATTCTAGAAGAGTTCAAGTCGCGAAAGTTTAAAAAGTGTTAAATTCTAGAAACTCACAAAATAAAATACCTCTGTCTAAAACACCGATCATAACCTACCATAACATTTTAAAAAATTACTCATAAACTCTGCTTTAATTAAGTTCTGCTCAATGCAAAAATATGGTATAACTAAATGTCATTTAACTTTGAATAAGGTTTAAAAATAATGATGTATAAATTACAGAATTTCGTTGCAACATGCAGATATATCACTTACATGCTACGATTATTTAAAATTAGCTAATAATTTTATAATTTGATAAAATAGTAAATAAGTACTAGAGATTAAGTACATTCGAAAAATATTAAAGAAAATTTTCTCACTTTAGGTTTCCTTCGAAACGTGAAAGCGAAAAAGTTCTTTAAGCAACAAAATATTTATCATTGTCATGCTTAGTATAAATATTTGCATACCTTATGATGTAATTACTTACTTACCTAAATCTCAAATATTAAAATATTTACTTTCATTTTGTATATAATAATAATAATAACATCCAATTTTTGTCACCTTTATAGATAAGTACAAGTAAGGGCGGAGTATGTAAGGCACTAAGTCTTTAAAAAAAACAATTAATAATACTACAATAGGGTACAAGTACAAGGCATAATCATCAATAAGGACCAACTACAAAGTCTATTAAGAATAAAGCATAGGTATAAAATTAATTTTATAATGTAAAATTTCATGCAACTATAGTAAGTCAGAAACCAGTAGATTCCATCGTCATTAAAATTTAAAAACATAATAAACCGTCATATTCGCTTTACCATACAGGTATTATTAATCTACAATTGCGTAGTTATCACAGACTTGCGATGTATAATGGTAATTTCTTTTTCTCCAATTCCAGATGGAGAACTTGGCTCGGAGGTGACCAGCCACGGCGAAAGAGACGATATCGGCTGAGATTTAGGTGGTAAATCTTCTTTCTTTTCTATGGGCTTCGGTGAAGCCAATTTGGCCTGAGTAAGGGGAGGCTCTACCACTACGATCGACACATACTGAGAATTGTTTTGGTTCAAAGGATTTCCCACATGAGACTCATTCAAAATTTTCGGCGAAGGCGTCGATGGAATTGACAAGTTTATGTTCGTAGATTCATTGAAAATCTTCACTTCGTTCTCTCGAGCTTTTAAAATGTTATTACATTTCAGCTGACCAGGAGGAAGAGCTTTATTTGACGACAAATAGCATTTCGACTGATTGTTTGGCAATTCTTTATCAGCAGAATCAAGTTGATCTTTCTTTGATTCATTCTTAGAATCATCATTATTCAACTTTTCTTTTACCAAACTCATGAGAAGATCATTTAATGGATTGGAGTCTGTGACAGGAGAGCAAGTGCATGAAGGTTTGTTAATTACAAGTTGAGTTAAATTGTTCTTCTTTTCTTCATTGCTTGATTTGTCTACTTTAAAGAGAACTTTGTTGCTGATAGCATCATCTTTAGACAGCATAATTTCTTCAGGGGGCTCATCATTTAATAGATTTTTGGTGCAACATTCACCTTCAGAAACCTTATCGTCACTGTCCAGAAGTGAAGATTTTTGCGACTTAGCACTACTCTTCCTGGAAAGAGTACCAGTGTCAACCACAGTTGGCACCAGTACAGAATCAGATGTAGAAGGTACCTCGTCGCTGATCGCTGGCTGAGGAGCTATGTCCGTTTTTGGTGGATTATACTGCTTTTCACGCTCTCGCAACACGTGACTTTGTCGGCGCGCAAAACGTTGACTAGGGCGTCTTTCGAACTGAACAGTGCGGCGCGCACGATTCTGCTGCGTAGTTTGATATTCTGTTTTGCCCGAGTATTGGAACCTAGAACCCATTCTGAAGAAGTTCTGACGCGCAGAGGGACCCTTTACTGGTGCTCGCAAGCGGAAGAATGTGTGATGTTCCACAGCACACTTCCAAAGATGCTTACAAGCTTTCTCATTATGCAAGCGGAATACAAAAGTATGTTCCTGTTCTCTACCTTGATCATCATCCTCTACAACAACTAGAGTCAACTTCTTTTTCTTAAAGTCCAGTTTGCTGATCTTAGGCCAGAAGAATAATCCGATTTTTTGTGGACCCTCAAAAACTAAAATACCTGTTGGGGTCAAACCTAAATGATACTCGCAACCATCTTTGCCTAGGACTATATGCATATCAACACCATACATTTCAAGCCACTTGGCTTTATTCAAGTAGCTTACCTCGGCTTGTGCTGGTGTCAGCCCTTTTAGTTTTTTGTACTCTTCTAATATTTCAATTTCCATCTCTTCAGTCTGATTTGGCACAAACCTAAATTCAGAAACTGTTGCAGGGGTGTGTATAGTCTCATCAAAATCCCCTAGTTCAGACTGTAGAGCTAAGGCAGCCAGCTCTACAGCGGTGGAATGTGGGCATTCTAATTTGCTGTCCAAAATATCTTTCTTTAGTTGAAGGAAAAATTGATACCTTGTTAGCTCTTCTCTTAGATTGTTGGGTTCCGACGAATAAAACTTTACTTTCAGCCTTAGAGTGTAAGGTGGGCCTATTTTAACCTGTTTTTTAATTGTTTTTGTGGGGTCTAGCCAATGTTTCACATTGTTGGTATCAGTAAATTGCAATCCAAAATAGTCTTTTTCAATTAAGTCCAGTGAATAGAACACCTGTTCATATAAATCTCCAGCACTAGCTTTTTTAGAAAGGTTTATGGATAAATCAGTATCATCAAGTAACATTACCTTGCATTGTATCAAATGTTTGTTCACTGATGTTTTTTGACTTTGTTTGTTGCGGTTTTGACTTGATGAGCGACCCCTTCTGCTAAGGAACCGGAGCATTTTAAAAAACCGCCACGGGAGTACCTTTAAAAAATAAAGATTACATTTATAACTAATAATTTATTTACCTATACTAATGTCTGTCTGGACTAAAATTTGCCCTAACTCAAACGCGTTGCAGAAGGTACGCTTTCGATAAATAAAAAAATGTTAGGTGCAGTTTTCGGGGACGGTCGATAGAAGTGAAAACTAAGTAACTTGTGACATATAGCTCATGGGAAGCGTGCGATGACGATGACGCGAGTTCCATGATTTTTGTTCACCAAAATGCGCTCAACGCGCCCAAAGAAGTTTTCATTTCAAAAATAAAAGCGATCTTAGGAGCTATCTAACTTTAGTAGAGGCATTTTAACTACAGAATACATCTGTAGTTAAAATACTACACATATATAATAACAGAAACTAATTTATTTTGCTTTCTATTTGTATGAAAACTTGTTTGGATTGATGTAATATTTTTATTGAGAATTGTTAAGGGTATATTTTTGAGGATTAGTCAAATTTGTGGTAATAAATTTTATTAAGTTATTATTTTCAAAAATGTCACAATATACGAGCTAGACCTTAATTAACATATGTATTATATTAACATTTGATTTATTTTTATTTTGCATATATGTGGGTACTGGGTAGGTACTTAAATAAAGATTAGTTGAATCATGATTAGTTGAATAAATGAGCTTTAAGTGCTTCAAATGTTATACGGGCACAAAGCAAAAGCCTGTAACAAGAAATGCAAGCAACACCAAGTGGAAAATAAATAAGAGACTGTATCTGGAACTGAAGATATTATGATTATGGATGTATATATATCTATCGGCAATGTGGATGCATTAAGTAGATGGACTGCACCGGCTACTGCAACAGTAGCCGTTGAATCATTTAAAGTATTGTTGTTAGATAAACAACCCAGTAGCAAATTGATTGTAGCAGATACAAATAAAAAAATATTATTAATATTAATTTTAAAAAGCATAATAACGCCCAATGATCACATACATAGATCTTGGACCCTAACTAGGATTCCACTTTGTCTAGGGACCCAGGAACTACGAGGACCATGGTCCCAAAACAAAAAGTATTTGCGCTTTTTTTTTTCTGTACAATACTTGTCCTGCCGCAGGAATCGAACCCACCGCATCCGGCCTATGAACCGACCTGATCAACCACTACACCACGGAGGCCATCAATATTAACTCAATGAGCACTGTGATGAAGAATTCCAGTGAAAAATTTTTGCTTCAAAGAGCTTACCTGAAGTGATCGTATCAGACAATAGGAGAGCTTTTACGCTTGAAGAGTTTGAAAGTTTCTTGAGGAAGAACGGGAAAAATAACCTTTTCCACCGCCATACTACCCGGCGACGGCCTAATAGAGAGAACAATACAGACATTGAAGAACACCGGTAGAGATGGTCAAGGGCCGAAAATACGCGATGGGCGAAATGCACACTCCATCCTGACTTGGCCGTGTGCACTGGCCAATACTTTCCAGCCAGTCTATGGCCCCGGGTAGAAGTAATGGAGAGCCACTGTAGAGTTAGTAGAAGGTCCAATCTCATACACGGATGATGAAGAATTACACTGAAGCCATGCTGACCAGATGCTGGCTAGAACATATTGAGACAGTTCATATTGAGAATGTCTGAGAATAATAGCTCTGGAAGAGACAGACTCAATCTGATGAGCCTTTGACTGAGAAATCACCACTGGAGGTGTTGGTGTAAACTTTATTGGCTTACACAATTGCTGAGATTAAAATAATTAATTTTGTAAATTCATTCAAAATATTTAATGACAAACTATTGTTTAAATTTGAATTTATGGATTCTGGTTTATTGTACTATATGTTTATGTATTTATAATGGAGATATGTTTTCGATATTATATTTATTTTACATCACATGTATGTACTTAAAGAAAGATTAGTTTTGGAAATGAACTCTTGTGGAATGCCACAAGAGTTCATTTCTAGTATCTTTTAATAATATGTATTCAACATCATTGATTTACTCTAGTTAATAATTAGCAGTGTTGTTTTGTGTTGAGTGACTTGAGTTTTAGAACAAATCAGGTTTAACTTTAGAAGCTAGCAAAAAGACTTGTTTGTTCAAAGCATTGCCCTAAAAAGTACATAATCACCACAATACATAAAACACTAATGTGTTTCTTATATTAATAGGAACAACAATTATACTCCCAAAATATTTTTGTATTGGTGACAATAAAAAATAAATAAAAAGAAGCAACCTATGTAACTGACAACCTATGTGACTTTCTTATATTTTACATAAAACCTAACATTCAGTAAATGCTCTTCCATTATTTTGATCCTATATACCTGTATGTATGTAAGTAAAATTCTACACAGGTGAAGTTGAAATTAATATAGACAATTCATTGTTTTCATTAATTTTCCTAGCTCTTGGTAATTCAGCCAATTAAAGCATATCTACAATAGCAGGATGTGTGGTAGCTTGCATGAGACATATCTTGAGGCTTACATAAGTGGTAAATCTATCAGCACTGATAAATAGAGCATGTAAGTCTTAAGTAAATGATTAGTTGATTATTAATAGGCATGTATTACAGAATGATACTCAATTGACAATTGGGGCTAAGTTCACATTTGTCAAAATGATCAATTTGTGAATGAAATCCTTACTAAGTACAGGTCCGTATTCTGTAATAGAAGACAGAGCAGATTAGCTCAATATACCTATTACTAACAGATGATCATATTTTGAACTGAAATAAAACCCATTTTTTACTCAACTATACTTAACTACATATATTAGGTCTTTACCTATGAAATTGCCGTTTTGTTTGAAAAAAGTTAAAGTATTTTTTTTTCGAACTTATTTATTTCTTTTATTCAAAGTAATCACCCCTGCAATCAATGCATCTTTGCCAACGCTGTGGCAGTTTATGGATGCCCTTCTTGAAAAAATCAGCAGGACGGGAGACAACAAACTCTTCAAAGGCGTTTTGTACTGCCTCTCGGGAATTGAATTTTTTTCTCGCTAAAAAGTTGTCCAAATTTTGGAAAAAGTAATAGTCGGTAGGCGCAAGATCTGGTGAGTATGGCGGATGAGGGAGAGCTTCCAAACCCAAATCATGCAGCTTAGAGACGGTCTGTTGTGCAGTATGGGGTCGCGCGTTGTCGTGAAGTAGCAGTGGAGACGACCGATTGGCCAAAGCTGGTTGCAGACGTGCGAGTTTCGCCATCATTGTGGTCAGTTCTTCAATGTACACATCTGCAGTACTGCTCTCGCCGTTTTGTAAAAAGCTATGATGAATCACACCAGCACTAGACCACCAAACTGTGACCATCACCTTTCTAGGGGTCATTTTTCGTTTTGCACATTGCTTTGGTACCGAACCAGGATCTAAGCAACTTGCTGAGCGCTTTCGATTGTCAAAAAGAATCCATTTTTCGTCGCACGTAACAATTCGGTTCAAAATTCCTTCATTTCTGTGCCTGTTAAGCAGCGCAAGGCAAGTCTCGACGCGTACGTTGCGCTGGCGATCGTTAAGTTCGTGGGGCACCCATCTATCAAGCTTTTTTATCTTGCCAATCTGTCGCAAATGGACCAATATTGTTTTGATGCTAACATCAAAAGCTGCTGCCAGCTCAGCTGTAGATTGAGATTCATCAGCTTCTACAATCGCCTTTAATTCATCATTGTTGACCAAAGTTTCCGGACGACCACGAGGTTCATTTTTCAAGTCAAAATTCCCAGAACGGAACCGAGCAAACCAATAA
Organism: Ennomos fuscantarius; assembly: GCA_905220475.3. Taxonomy (NCBI): domain Eukaryota; kingdom Metazoa; phylum Arthropoda; class Insecta; order Lepidoptera; family Geometridae; genus Ennomos; species Ennomos fuscantarius. The sequence goes on along the minus strand of HG992028.1, from coordinate 9,171,864 downwards.
CGGGTTGTACGTTCGTTTGTACAGTTCTCTCCGTAAACGTCGTTGATGTTACGTGTCGTTTGTGCCGCGTTGGTGCCACGACGGAACTCATATTCCATAATTACACGAAATTTCAAAGCATCCATTATGAGGAAAAATGTTGAAATGTAATGAAAATACAACGATAATCAATAAACAAAATACTTATATTGTAAATAGAATGTCATATTTTTAGTACAAAATTAATTTGAATTTAGAATTCATAGCCAATCAAAACTTTTTTTTGTTTGAAAAAGTCTGTACTGCAATACGGCAATTTCATAGGTAAAGACCTATTATATAACTTTAGTCCTTCCTTCCCAAACTCATTAAATATTTTAATTAATGAGCCTTATTCTGTAATAGAAGACAGAGCAGATTAGCTCAATATACCTATTACTAACAGATGATCATGTTTTGAACTGAAATAAAACCCATTTTTTACTCAACTATACTTAACTACATATATATAACTTTAGTCCTTCCTTCCCAAACTCATTAAATCAAGGAATATCCAACAAATGGACACCAGTATGTACAACTTTTAATTCTTTTTAGTTTCTGTTAAAAATATGAACGTCTAACTCGAATGGTAGTAATCTTAAGTCTATTTGTTTGGTAAAACATTTGGCATACAATATATGTGAAATTTATTTGGAAAAAAGAAAACCAAGTCCCATAGGCCAAATCCGAGACCAAACCAACCAAGGAATCCAAGCAAGGAAACCTGTATATCTAATTATACACTTATATGTACCGTAATCTGCTCACGGCTCTCAGTTGTGCATTCTAATGCATTGATACTTTTAATATCGCCTTTGTTTAATTGTTTTGTATTCAATGGGGAAAAACACTTACCAACTAAAGTAATAGACGAAACTCCCAGTATTTGATCAGTTCTACCTAAGTACCTAAGTATGTACCTACGGGAATAAAATAGGTTTCACAGACCAAGTAGAGGATACTAATCACAGAATACTATTACTTCTCCCCATACTAATAGGTTTAAAATATATGTGGTGTGCCAAAGCTCCTTACAAAGAGTATGTAACGTCCTTAGTCTGTGTTATACAGTTGTTAAGTAGAACTTGTGAGTCTGTGGCGTGCACAGACACAGAACACTATTATTATTATATTAGTCTCTCGAGGTCACAGACTAGTTATAGATATTACGTATCACAAGGTGGCGTGGCCAAGTGCTGCCTGTGACTTAGCGATGGATGTTAAAAAGATAGCAGATGTAATAAGTATAAGCCGCTTTAAAAAAAAAATGTGAGGAAATTGAAACGTTTAGTTCAAGATTGCACAGACTAATTGTATGATCCCGCTATTAGTTGCAACATGTTAAAAAACTATTTCAACCTTTCAAATTGAACTATTGATGGTGTTATATTGATGAATAATGACTGTTTTATGAACTGTTCAAAGCGTAACTAGTTAGCGCTACTTCCTTTTAATTCCACCATGAAAAATAGTATCTGTTTTAAAATATAATATAATATTAAAATACTAACTATATAGACGGTATGGTATACCAATAAAGCGAACAAAAAAAGTTAAAGTCACTCGTCAAAAAAGAAGAAGAATTAAAGACTTTTTTTCTCCCTTGCTCTCGCTAGAACTGCAGTTGTGATTGACCCACTGTCTTAATTTTTTTATTTCTTTCTCTCTCACTCTGACGTTACTTCTTTGGGAGGAAAACGTTCATAGTATTATTTTTTTATAAATTTAGTAAAATCTATTAAGTTAAGTACTGCTGTTACGAAAACAAAATTAAAATCCAAAAAGTAAGTTTCTCAAGCTGTCTTGGTAATATTATTAGTATTTTCTTTGTATTATTACACATTTCCTAACCAAGAAAGTTGCGTTCGTCATTATTCTCATTATCTCGGTAATCTTGTCAATCTGTATTAAATATGTATATGCTATAACATAATCCTGTGTAAAAAGTTATCACTGCTACTACGACCTACTAGTGAACACTAGTAAACATAGGCCTCTTTCATAAAATCCTACGTTAAGTGCTTGCATCTTAGATCCTACGGTTCCGCGCAGTGCGATAAAAAAGAAACGCGGTGTTAAAAAGATAAAAAGGTCTAGCGTAATGCAACCATGTCCTTGTAATTAAACATGATCCTGTCCTATAAAGTATGTACCTAATTTTCTGTATAGATGCCTGTGGCTGATGAAATTCAATCCTCGTGGGCTGATGAAGTTGAAATAGATCAGGGAGCGTTACCGCCGCCGTCAGAAGTGGTAGAGAATGGTCTCAAAATTGTAACAGAATATAAATATGATAATGACAACAAAAAAGTTAAAATTGTTCGTACATACAAAATTGAGAAGCGTGTTGTTTCTAAGGTGAGTTACCAACACCATACAATTCTAGCTGACATTATTCTTATATATGCATTTTATTTTGCTAAAATTAATATCACAGTATAATCATGAAGCACAGTGTATCAACAATGTTGACAGAGGAAAACTTATTAGTTAAAATATTAATACAATACTCAACTATAGCAGGAACCTCATTTCGTTAGTTGTTTCATAATTATATGATCATATATTCTAGAGCATTGCAAAGCGTAAAACATGGAGTAAGTTTGGCGACTCTGCTAATGACAAACCTGGGCCTAACCCTGCCACCACAAATGTTTCTGAAGATGTGTCCATGCAGTTCATTACAAGCAAGGAAGAGAGTCAACGCCCTGATGATGGAGAATTGGATGGGCTGAAGGTAAATTTTAAATTTAGTTTCATAATGTGGTATCAATTTGGTATATGGTACATATCTATATTTTCATGGTACCAGACCACACCACACTCTCCTAGTGTCAACCTAGGCCCCGGGGGGGTGATCACGAAACTTTGATTGCAATGGAACAGGAGAAATTTCCATACAAACTGCATTTTGCTGAGTCATTTATAGTCCGAATGGCCAAGGAATGGAATGCTCTTCCACTCTGAACTTAGGTGGCTACACAGCAGCATTTTTCGCATTGTTTTATATTTCATATATCAAAAATGCCATGTGACTATGCATACACAAGGATTCAAAGTTTCACTGTAAATGGATTAATTTGCATAAACTCTTATATAGTAGGTCTCTTTCTAAAATTAAATTTAATAGATTAATCTCTTGTTTATACTAAGTAGGTGATAATGCTATTAAAATTATAAGTATAAATTGTTTGGTATCTAAAATACGGTGTATAATATATACAAAGTTGTATCATTAAAGTTACTTATCAATATCTTGTTGAATCTTACAGCCACAAACCAGCAGTGTTATCTACAAGTGTCGAAACTGCCAGGGAGACCACTGGACCCTCAACTGTCCATTCAAACACACACAGCTTGCACAGTCAAAGGCAAGCGAAGCTGCCAAGGTGGCAGGTATGACAGCTTTTTTTCAAATTAGAATATGTTTGCATTTGATCATAAACCTGATAAGGATGCAGTCTATGATGAAACACACTTAGAAGTTACCTATCCATTTGTACCCACTAACATTTACTTCACTGTTATTCCTATTCTGGTAAACAGTATCAGTACCATACTGAACTCTCTGTAGACTAAAAAAATAAGGACCATAGTATTTATCTTTAATTAGTAATTAATTATTGTTTTATTTTGCAGGCCTATCCAATTATCAAAATACTAGATATTGCTTGTGTTTTATATTCTAGTTCTATCCCACACAAAAAACAGGTGATGATGTCTCTAATAACATTGATAATACCTACCTATTCTAGATTCTAAGGCTGCACCAACCAACAAGTATGTGGCTCCATACCTGCGTGAAGGAGGCGCGGGCCGGGGCACCGGCCGCGAGCCCCCAGGCGCTCGCCGTGATGACGTCGCCGCCATCCGCATCTCTAACCTCAGCAACTTCGCTGTGGAAGCTGATCTTGAAGACCTTGTGAAAGGATTTGGTCCAGTGCAAAAGCTTTATTTGGCCAAGGAAAAGGTATACACATATGCATCCTAATCATGAGAAAACAAAAAAAATTCAGATAATAAATTTTCTCTTTTTTCTAAAAGGAACCTTAGAGAAGATGTTTAGTACTATGCACTTACAAGTTTTCAAAATTCGTAACATGTAATCATTAGCTTCCAATTGGGAAACAAAAGATTTGGTCTTTTAACCTTTACTGAGCCAATTTTTAAATATCATTCTTTTGTTTTACAGAGCACTGGACATTGTAAAGGATTTGCTTATGTGCACTTCAAGTTCCGTGCTGATGCTGCAAAGGCAATCCAGACTTTGAATGGTCATGGTTATGACCATTTGATCTTGAATGTGGAATGGTCTAAGCCTCCCCAGAACAACTAAATGAACTTAGATAATGTTTCCAAATTGTATACATTTCAATAAAAGTACTGTTCAATAATGGTGTTTTATTTTAAAAGCACAGTTGATAATATAAATAGTCGGTAATAAAAAAATTGAGGATATAAATGATACACTTAGATTTCAATTCCATTTATAATTCAACACATTCAGTGGACACTAGACAATAAATAACACAAACTAAACAGTGCAGAGACAAAATATAAAATTAGCCTTAGCTGCTACCATGTCATGCACCCATAAATACAACATTCCTTTACCTATTTTTAAACTATAGTATTAATAGAAGCCATAAGCTTATGTAAATACAAATTGATTGTGTAAGACTGATACATTTAGATGTCAATATCATATTTTTCATCATCACTGTTTGGACTGTAAGTTTCCTCGGGAAGATGAACTTCACCACAAAACATGAGTTCTACATAGTGAAAGTAGTCAAGTGCAATGTTGGTGAGCATTGCCCCTGTTGTCACACCCAGTACAGTGCCTATAACTGGCCTTTTCCCCACTGAACTCCTAAGGATTGCCCATAAGAATATTGAACCCAGAGGCCATAAACAGCCACCCAAAAATGCCCATGAGAAACGTCTTGCAGGTGCTGCTGCAGCCATGTGTGGTCGTGCCCAAATCCAAAGCCCTGCACCTCCACCCGCTGTCAAGAATAGAACATCAGTTATGTCTCTTTTTGGGAACATTCTGTAAAAAATAAACCATTTACATGATCAGTTAATACAATATGTTGAACAAAAATTAACCTCTGACTAGGTGCATCTCTATAAAAACCTTACCTGACCATTAGATGAGGGTTCATAACGCTAACTGATAAGGTTGTGTAACTAATTAGACCTTGCATTGGTAAATAGTAGTAGAGTACATTGTCTCTTGTGAACGGTGGAACTCTGACACTGTTTACAGACTTGTTTACGAAATCCACCGCCGTCGGTACATATGCCGGCAAATTAACGATCTGTCGCTTTATGTTACAAAAAAACTTTTCAAGAATTTCCATTTTATCGACTTCTCTGATACTATTGAATAAACACCGAACAATACACTGCGTTGTACTCTAGCATATAGCTTACTCTGCTAAGGTTACGTCGCTGCACATTATTTGGCAAGTGATATATGTGCACTCTTATATACTACTTATATTTATACCACTAAACTAGATGATCTCTTAAGTACGATAGCAATAGTCTACGAAATCTAGTTACAATATTCCATTTGCATTTGCAACGAATCAAACAATGAGATGAGTTTATGGTTTTATTTTCGATCAAAGAAATCAATCAACTTCATCCTTTCCCTTCAAAGACCACAGCCACAGACAGAGCACATTATATATACGGCCACAGCCTACATTGGTAGGTAATTATATATAATTTTTTTTTAGTTTTGACTCCATACTTTTGTTAATTTAGCCAGTGTCAAGTAATAGATAATTTATCAAGTTAGTGATATTTTAAGGAGATATGAGTCAAGTCATCAAGTCAAGTAATAAGTCTAGTCTAAATCATACTCCTAGTATGGTGGTGGCAACTTTACTAGAAGCTTCTATAGAGCTTTGGAAACAACACGAAAAGAAACGTTTCACCACCATTATACCACTTTCCCACACTCATACCTCTAATCCAGCACGTAACGAATAAAACATCACCAATTTTATGCACTAACACTGAAAATAAAACATGTTTTGGAAAATAATACAATGCGGTGCAGTGATCTTTCTCGTTTTCCCGCCAAAACTAAGGGATACTACCTACTACACAGACAGTAGAGGATACTAAGGTCCGTATTAACACTGATCAGTTATTTATGATATTGATGTCCGTATTACACTGATCGTTCTGTAGAACGATACTCAGTCATCGATCAGTGCTCAAGCAGAGATTTCATTCATAAAGTGATTAATTTGTGAATGAAATCTCTGCTTGAGCACCGATCGATGACTGAGCATCGTTTTGTAATATGGACCTAAAATATATTGGAGATCGATTTTTATTGCTTTTTTTTGTTTGGCTCCACACTTTTGTGTATTTAGCCAGTGTCGAGTAATTGATAATTTTTCCAGTTAAGAAATTAATTAATTAATTATGTAATTCTTTAATAAATTCATCACCTGCACGAGTCGTATTGTACGCAACAAGTCCATCATCAACGTAAAGACCAATGAAAACTTTGGATTGCCCTCTCACTCTGACATATAGGCATGGATCTGCTTCGCTCTGGCGGAAGTCAGATTTATCCAAAAATTCAGCAATGCAAGCATTCCAACAAAGTGGCGCTTGTTTCAGTCCATAGAGACTGCGCTTTAGCTTACAGACTCGTTTCGTGCCGTCCTGAAAACCATCAGGTTGTTTCATAAATATTTCTTCCTTTACGGTACCATTTAAGAAAGCAGTTGACACGTCAAACTGTCGCAGCTGTAGGTTCTCGCGAGCAGCTATGGCGAGCAGTGTTCGAACTGTGCTCAGACGTACTACTGGACTGAACGTTTTTTCGTAATCTACTCCAGGTTGTTGAGAGTAGCCTTTAATAACCATCCTGGCTTTATATCTCTCGACGGAACCATCAGGGTTCATTTTTACCTTGAAGACCCATTTGCAGGGTAAGGCTTTTCGTCGTTTGGGTAAATCCACTAGATCCCAGGTATGATTTTCTTTTAATGCAGTTATTTCACTGTGCATGGCTTCTTGCCATTTATGTTTATCCGGAGAATCAACCGCTTCTTTAAAGGTCACAGGCTCTTTTGGCTTATGAAGGTTCTCAATTTCTTCCGCTGCTGCCAAAATAAAATCATCGTATCGCTTAGGTGCTGTGATATTAGACCTGTCTCTCAAAGACCTTGTTTCAACTGGTACGACTGTTTCATCAGCGCTATTTACAGAATCGTCATCTTCAACGAAAGAGCTGGAAAGAGATTCGTAATCACTTTCACTATTTAACCTCAGTTCCATTTGTTGACTTGTTGTTCTGTCGATTGATGTCTGTTGCAACGTTTCGTCATCAGTGTCAGAATCAGGTTGCTGTTCTCCTTGATTTTCATTATTAAATGTGATAACTACTTGGTTATGTTTTGAAGTTTGCATAGGTTGTTCGTGTAGAACCTCTTTATTGTCAAACATTTCGGAGAGTTCGTTTTTGTTCTGTTCATCGTAGAACATTGTCTTCATAACTCTTACATCTTTTGAAATCGTAATGCTGTTTTTCGATGGTAAAAAGATTCTAAAAGCTTTAGACGTTTCAGAGTAACCTGCAAACATTCCAGGAATTGCCTTCGGTGCAAATTTGTGACCGTTTTTCCCTTTAATTAAAACATAGGTTTTGCACCCAAATACATACAAATGATTTATACACGGCTTTCTGCCAACCCATCGTTCGAATGGCGTTTGGTTCTGAATGGCGTTATTTATACTCCTGTTTGATAGGTAGTTCGCAGTAAAAATTGCCTCGCCCCAGAATTTTAATGGTGCTCGTGCGTCAATCATCATTGCTCTCGCTTTCTCCACGAGGGTACGGTTCTTACGTTCAGCAACTCCGTTTTGGTTAGGGGTATAAGGTGCGGTTAGCCTTCGTTGTATACCGCATCGTTTCAAATAAGCGTCAAACTCCTTGTTCACGTACTCTGTGCCATTATCTGATTGTAAGAACTTGATTTTATTACCTGTGTGCGTCTCCGCTAACTCCTTGAACTCTTTGAATTTATTTAAGACTTCGTTTTTGTTTTTGATCATAAATACTCGACAGTATCGACTGTAGTCATCAATAAAGGTGACGAAGTATTTGTTTCCGCCTACTGTGGGCGTTCTGATAGGTCCACACACGTCGCTATGAACGATTTCTAGGCGTTCTTTTGTTCGTTGAGTTGTTTTCTCACGGGAAGCAGGTACACGATGCAGTTTTGCTTGTATGCAGGTTTCACATTCTGGCAAAGTTTCAGATGCATCAAAATTCAGTCCAATTAAGTTCTCGTTTTTCAGCGCTAACTTCAGATCTTTAGCGTTCATGTGACCAAGTTTTCTGTGCCAGTCATAAATGTTTGATGAGTGCCCCTTTTTAGTAGTGGTTGGAGTCGTATCATCGTTATCATTGGCCAGGTTGTTACGCTCGTGTTTAGGTTCAATGTAGTAAAGACCGTCTTTGTGTTTATGTGCCGTGAGAGTTATTCCAGCTTTAGTATTGTTGACCGTCGCTTTATCTTTGGTAAACAAAACAGAGCAGCCAGCATCTGTCATCTTGCCGACGGACATCAAGTTTATGGCCAGACTAGGTACGTACAGTGTATCTCGTAGATGTGTTAATGCAGTGCCATCACCATTTTTTGTTGTAAATGAGACTGTACCTGTTCCTTTGATCTCTGCCGTATGTTCTTCTGTAGCGAAGTTCAGTTTCCTGGATGTACTCTTTATGGCCTTAAATAAATTTTGTTGATATGTCATATGCGACGTACAGCCACTGTCCAAGACCCATTTATTGTCCACAGGATTCTTGTTTTGTGTGAGGAGACAATGCGTAGCAAAATTATTTTTGGTTGAATTTGAATTATTTTTACTGTTGCTAGGCTTTTCTTTGTTTTTCCTCCAGCAGTCTGTGCATATTTTGTGATTCTTGCGTTTAAAGATGTTACCTCTTTGTTTGCATATCTTACATGCTGCGTACAAAGCCTCTTCTGGCAATGAGGATTCAGGTTCAGTTTTCATTATATTCTGGCTATGTCGTGCTTCAGATTCCTCCATAATTTTAATTTTAAGCTCGTCTGGCTTCGGAAGAGTATCTCGTGACTCAATAGCGACCCTGAAGTTATCGTATTCTGCTGATAGACTGTATAACATCATTATCGTGAGCAGATCCTCGTTAATTTGTACGTCCATGTCTGCCAGTTTATCTACAGTGTCCATAAACTTATCTAGGTGACTCCGTACATCTTGTCCATCTAGTCTAGTTAATATGAGCTGCTTTAGTAGAGACGCCTTTCGTGCAGGTCCCTTACTGGCGTATGTTTCTTTCAGCTTATCCCATAATGCCTTTGCAGTAGTGCAGTTTTTAATTTGTTTGAGCTCAGAAGGAGCAATTATTAGTATAAGTTCAGACCTTGCCTGTTTGTCTCCTTCTTTGTCAGCCGCAGTATCAGCGTTTAGGGGAGCCTCGATATATTTCCATAATTTTTGTTTAATTAAAATAGCCTCAGCCTGTATCACCCAAGTATCATAATTTTCTCTCGTAAGAGGGTCGATTCTCGAACTCGACATTTTCGATCGCTAATGGGTTTCACATATTTCTCGTTATTTTTATTCTCTGCTACCATATAAAGAAACGTGCGCTGAGGTAGTTTTGAGATATAATTAAATAAATGGAAAATACAATTAATAGAGTTCTGAAAGGTACATAAGTCAAACGTTAAAAATTACTTCACAAGTATCAGCCATAGACATCTTGCAAGTAGGTTGTATCGTAAGACATAGGTACTTCACAATTAATATATAATTATATGTGTCACGTCAAGTCACAGTCCAAATCATGAAGTCATGTTATAATCTAGTCTAGTCAAGTCATACTCCTTGTGAAGTGGTGACAACTTTACCAGAAGCTTCTATGGAGTTTTGGAAACAACACGAAAAGAAACGTTTCACCATCATTATACCAACTTTCCCACACTCATGCATGTAATCCAGCACTTAACGAATAAAATGTCACCAATTTTATGCACTAACACTGAAAATAACACAAGTTTTTGACAATAATACAATGCGGTGACGCGATCTTTTCGTATTCCCACCAAAACTCTTTTATTGCTTTTGAACTTCATATTTTGCTTATAATCTTTTTTCTTCTAGTATTAAAAATAAGAAGGCAGCACCGCTACCCAAAGATAATTTAATACTATTACTACCCTATGCCACAGGATATACAATAGTACTACGTACAGAAGGTTCACTTCACTAGATCAATTAAATAAATAGCGACTCTAGGTGCAACACAGTAAAGTGCAATTCACAGCGCTAACAGATAAACAGTTTACAAATATTAAGGCAATCAAACTTCTATATAGGTACAGCACTGATTATGTCGAAGTTGGAAATAAGCGCCTGCGTATGACATCCATACAAATCATCTTAGAGGGTAATATGCTGGAAAAGGTACAAAAACGTTTCTTACGCTTTTTGTATATAGAATATTTGTAGACTATCCTTTATGTATCCCATAAATTTTTTAAGGGAATCGCAGGATAATAGGATTTCTGCCGCTCCAAATTCGTAGGATGTATGATATGATCTTCAGAATTCGCCCTATTTACATAGATCTATTTTGTCAAAATTATAATAGCAAAACTGCGCGGTAGGATGGATAGCCCAATTTAGGGTAAATAATCTTAATGTTCGCAATGTCACCCATTTTGTTACAGCTTGATTTGACCCTGTCTGAATTAGAATTAAAACCTGCTGACTGATCGCAGAACTTTATTTGCAATGCATCAGGAAGACTTCGTTCCTACTTCGAAAATTTCCATAGTAACTATGTATATACCTAAACTATGCCTTGAAAATATCAAATCCATACATATTAGTATTTCTGTTGGTTGCAATCAAGTTTCATGATCGCCTAATTGATCTCCCTATACAGGTTCTGGTAATTAATGGTATATCTGGCAAGTACTTACAGTGTGCTCAGAAAAAAATTGCATGTTTATAAAATAGTTGGCCACCCAAGCTGTTTTTGTGTTCCAGAGATTCTACATACCATTACAATAGAAACAAGAACACCAAAATTTAAACATTTTAGAAAAATCCAGCATTAGCTAGGCTTGAATTGAATTATACATTGGCAAGGCCCAATATTCCAGCTTCATTAAAATTTATGGTTGTAGTTCTTAATAAGGGCACAGACACATGCAGCAAATTTAGTATTTTTCTTAGTGACATATCTGCTGTACCTAGTGTGTGCAATAACTTTTTTCTGAGCAGCCTTTGTACTCTCTGCAGTTCCTGCTGGATAGACCAATAATTGCTGGGCAATCTATGTATATATATTGAAGCAGATATCTATAAATAATGTTTTATTTTCATAAGCTTAGTAGCTATCTTAGCTTTTTTTACAATGGGAATTAAATTTTCCCCTAATGGGCTAATAGCCTGAATATCCAGTGATTTCAGATCAGTTACAATATCTATTTGCTTTTGCCATTTCTCTAAGCCATTCCATGCTATCATAACTCCATTGTCAGTACACAACTTAGGTTGTGGTCTAAATATGTCATAACCAGTTTGATCACATAAGATCTTCAAAGAATTAAATATGTAGTTGTTGCAAGCTACACCACCAGACACAACTAGTTGCTTTTTACTCTGAATAAGTTTATTTATTTCACAGAATTCAATAGCTCGTTGCGTTCTATGGATTAAGTGTCTTGTGGTAGCCATCAGTGCAGCGGCACATAAATCATTTACCTCGGGTATCAATTTATCAGCAATAATTTCATGTTGTTTCTCCCTCCTGTGCAAATGTAGTAAAACTGCAGTTTTCAATCCATTGAAACTAAAATTACAATCTCTATACTCAGCAAGGGCTAGAGGCATTTTAAATATGTCAGGATTGGTAGCTTTAGATGCAGCTATCTCTACCGCTTGACCTCCAGACATTTTAGAATATTCAGGCATATTTCTCAGTTTCATTTTTCTCGCAATTTTGTCAAACACTTCTCCAGGTGCACAATCTATGCTCTCCCCAAGTAGCTGAAAATGATTAACATCTTGAGCAACAGCTAGTAAACAGTGTCCACCAGATATTAGTAATACTAAAAATGGAAATGTGATATCTAAATGCATTCTTGCAACTAGTGCATGTGCCTGCATGTGGTGTATAGGAATTATAGGCTTTTTGTGACAACGAGCCAAATGCTTGGCATACTTCATTCCTACAGCAAGACTAAGTGGTAGCCCAGGTCTTAGGGTCACAGCAATGGCTGATATATCATCCATAGTAAGATGAGCTTTCTCTAAAGTTTCTGATACTATGGGCTCAATATATGTTCTATGGAGGTCTTGGGCAATGTCTGGAATTATTCCACCATTTCTTAAATGTAGAAGATGTTGAGAGTACAAACTCTCTGACAGAAGCTCATTCTTATTGTTTACAATAGCACATCCGGTGTCATCGCATGAGGTTTCTATTCCAAGTATGTTTTCATGTGCCGATCTCGTACTGCTAGTGATTTTTCCATTATAGTTATTTCGCAATAGAGTAACAGGAAAAGATTTCGCTAGTTTTATCATAATGATTTGCTTTGTATATATGGGCTTCTATTTAATAGCACTACAAAAACACGTGAACCATAGAAATAGTGTATTTCATTTACGACGTGAACGTGTGTGTCTGTTGAGATCCTTCAATCAATACGATGAATAGGTACGATCAATGATCGTATCGTACCTTAACGTTTAGTTCGCTTTAATTTTATATCTCGTGGTAGGTTCCTACGAAAGATTGCCGAGATGTCCAAGTAGCTGAAAATATTGTCTTGCCTTCTGCTTCGGCGGTAATTTCATAACTTCATTTGATTGGTTTCATTATATCATGAATATGTACATAATCAAAGCAAGCATTGAAAGAAAAATTCAAGATAATTGGAACTCAGAAAGTTCAACTTCAACGCCTTATGTCTTTGGCAATGGCAAACGTAGTGTTTATATCTTCGAGTAATTTGTTATTGCTCGAAGAGTTATATGCTCTTTGCTCTTTGGCCTTGCGTCAACTCTGTTTAGTGGCTTTTTTTTAAATTGTATTTTTATGTTTTGGCTCCACACTTTTGTGTATTTAGCCAGTGTAGTGAGAAATAAACCTGTAACTGTATTTGTTGTTATTTAGGCTTTATTCAACAAAATTAAACGTATAAACATATTGGCACAAAACTACCCTGTCAAAGAATAATCTTCCTTTTCATGTCATTCAAACTGAAGGAGGCTATATTACCACATTCTCCCGGGCTTTATTGTGTCAACACATAGTCAGCCAAGCGAGTGGGCTGATGGCGTACTCTTTCAGAGCGTCGCAGTGGCTGAGCATGTTGTGTATCTTCTGGAGGCTCTGTAATTACAGAGGTTTCATCTGCTACATCCGTAGCATCAGTGAAGTCATCATCTTCATTTGAATCCGCTTCCTCTGTGTCCGTAGACTGGTCCCCAGCAGGCTCTAAATGCCGATTAGAAACTACAACTTCTCTGCCACTGCTCAACCTCACGCGTGAATGTTGAGGATTACTCTCCAGCATATCAACTTCTTCAACCAATGGTTCATATTTGCTAGTCCGGTTATGGTTACGCATCAACACTTTTCCGGGATTGGTTAGCCACGAGGGCATAGACTGACCGTTTGAGGACCTTCTGGCGTGGGAAAACATGCGTTCATGAGGCGTGCTGTTGGTGGCCGTATAAAGAAGTGATCTCACAGAATGTAAGGCTTGGGCTAAAACTGACTCCCATTTTGTTATAGGCAAATTTTGGCTTTTTAGAGCTAATTGAATAAATTGTAGTGAGAAATAAACCTGTAACTGTATTATTTAGGCTTTATTCAACAAAATTAAACGTATAAACATATTGGCACAAAACTACCCTGTCAAAGAATAATCTTCCTTTTCATGTCATTCAAACTGAAGGAGGCTATATTACCACAGCCAGTGTCAAGTAATTCATGATTTATCAAATTTATGATATTTCACGTAAATATGTGTCAAGTCATTGTCGAAGTCATCAAGTCAAGTCATAGTCTAGTCAAAGTCATACTCCTAGTAAAGTGGTGGCAACTTTACTTAAAGCTTCTATGGAGTATTCCAATACAACACGAAAAGAAACGTTTCACCATCATTATACCATTTTCCCACACTCAAGCCTGTAATCCAGTACTTAACGAATAGAATGCCACCAATTTTATGCACTAACACTGAAAATAACACAAGTTTTGGAATACAATGCGGTGACGCAATCTTTTTCGCGTTCTCGCCAAAACAATTCTTCGTGGCTTTTGTGAAGGTGACACCACAATTTCGCCAATGTCACGATTTTTTGTGTTTCTTTTAATTCCACACTTTTGTGTATTTAGCCAGCGTCAAGTAATTGATGGTTTCTTGGTAAGCTAATCAATATTATATTACATATATAATATACGAGCTTCTGCCCGCAGCTTCGCCTGCGGCGTGGCCTATAGGAAAATAATTCAACCACCCATTTCACCCTCTTAAGGGTGGAATTTCGAAAAATCCTTTCTTAGCGCATGCCTCCGTCATAACATCTATCTGCATGCCAAATTTCAGCCCGATCCGTCCAGTAGTTTGGGCTGTGCGTTGATAGATCTCTATGTCAGTCAGTTAGTCAGTCGAATCACCTTTGAGTTATATATTAGGTCTTTACCTATGAAATTGCCGTTTTGTTTGAAAAAAGTTAAAGTATTTTTTTTTCGAACTTATTTATTTCTTTTATTCAAAGTAATCACCCCTGCAATCAATGCATCTTTGCCAACGCTGTGGCAGTTAATGGATGCCCTTCTTGAAAAAATCAGCAGAACGGGAGACAACAAACTCTTCAAAGGCGTTTGGTACTGCCTCTCGGGAATTGAATTTTTTTCCCGCTAAAAAGTTGTCCAAATTTTGGAAAAAGTAATAGTCGGTAGGCGCAAGATCTGGTGAGTATGGCGGATGAAGGAGAGCTTCCAAACCCAACTCATGCGGCTTAGAGACGGTCTGTTGTGCAGTATGGGGTCGCGCGTTGTCGTGAAGTAGCAGTGGAGACGACTGATTGACCAAAGCTGGTTGCAGACGTGCGAGTTTCGCCATCATTGTGGTCAGTTCTTCAATGTACACATCTGCAGTAATGCTCTCGCCGTTTTGTAAAAAGCTATGATGAAATACACCAGCACTAGACCACCAAACTGTGACCATCACCTTTCTAGGGGTCATTTTTCGTTTTGCACATTGCTTTGGTACCGAACCAGGATCTAACCAACTTGCTGAGCGCTTTCGATTGTCAAAAAGAATCCATTTTTCGTCGCACGTAACAATTCAGTTCAAAATTCCTTCATTTCTGTGCCTGTTAAGCAGCGCAAGGCAAGTCTCGACGCGTACGTTGCGCTGGCGATCGTTAAGTTCGTGGGGCACCCATCTATCAAGCTTTTTTATCTTGCCAATCTGTCGCAAATGGACCAATATTGTTTTGATGCTAACATCAAAAGCTGCTGCCAGCTCAGCTGTAGATTGAGATTCATCAGCTTCCACAATCGCCTTTAATTCATCATTGTTCACCAAAGTTTCCGGACGACCACGAGGTTCATTTTTCAAGTCAAAATTCCCAGTACGGAACCCAGCAAACCAATAACGGGTTGTACGTTCGTTTGTACAGTTCTCTCCGTAAACGTCGTTGATGTTACGTGTCGTTTGTGCCGCGTTGGTGCCACGACGGAACTCATATTCCATAATTACACGAAATTTCAAAGTATCCATTATGAGGAAAAATGTTGAAATGTAATGAAAATACAACGCTAATCAATAAACAAAAGACTTATATTGTAAATAGAATGTCATATTTTTAAAACAAAATTAATTTGAATTTAGAATTCATAGCCAATCAAAACTTTTTTTTGTTTGTAAAAGTCTGTACTGCAATACGGCAATTTCATAGGTAAAGACCTATTATATTTAAAGATGTGAGATCATGGTCCTCGTAATTCCTGGGTCCCTAGATACAGGGAATCCTAGTTATGGTCCAGGATCTATGTATGTGATCGTTGGGCATTATTATCATTATTATTATTATATCAATACGGTCTTTGTTATTTACCTTCTTACGCTGCTAATTTAAGCAATAATAATTTAGCGTCAGAAACCTTGCGACCCATTAATATCTTAGTTTATTCTCTTTCTCAAATATCTCTTTAATTTAATATTATCTAACTGAACCGGGACGCCTGCGCACGGTAGGTAGTCTGTTTTTCTGTAGGCATCTATACATTTTACATAATAAATGTGCATCTACTTTCTTAGCGGCTGTATAACTTTGTAATGTGACGATCTTGGGCAGTAGGTACGGTGATACGAGTCAGACTAGCAGTTTGCTTTACGGGCAAGACTGTTTAAAAAAATGTTAAAGTTCATTGCGCTTAATAAGTTATACTTAAGTGTAAGACACTTTGTTAAAAGAGTGAAGGGCATCAAAGAAAACGTCAACAAAGGCGATAACGTTACTGAGAGCCCCTTACCATTTAGTGATATTCCGGGCCCCCGAAGCTATCCGATAGTGGGAACATTGCATACATATTTACCTTTTATTGGTAAGTGATTCTATAAATCTGTATATTGGAATAGTCTATGGTATAGAGGTGCAACATTCAACCGTCTCTATACCGGTGTTGAAGTTTAACCAAACTTCACATTGAAAAGAAAGCATTCCCTGAAGCTTAAGCTTAAGCTTTAGCCTAAGCCCACAGACAAGATTATATTTAATTACTTATATAATCTGGAGATCCAAGCCTTAGGTTGGGTTGCACTGCACCATAATCCTGGTTAAAGTAACTGCTATACTTAGTTGAAGTTAGTTGTAACTTTAACCATGGCCTTTTACTAGCAAGTGTTGCACAATCACTTTTTTTGTTGCAAGTAACAAATATGTATCAATTTGCTTATGTTACAAATTACCGTTAAAGACGTTATTTTAACAACGGTTGAATTGTGCAACGGTTACATTATACTAGTGTTTTATGATGATATCCCGATTCAATTGGTATTTCACTGCAAGATATACGCACATAGAAGAAGAATTCTTTTTTTTTTGTTTATTAGCTCCACACTTTTGTGTACTTCGCCAGTGTCAAGTAATTGATAATTTATCAAGTTAATGATATTTCACGCGGGTCGTTGAAAAGAATCCGAAAATGGTGGTTATGAATTTTGAATTCTTTTCCATTACCCGTGTATTTTTGAATTTTAATGTGTAATAAGGGTGGATTATTATCCGTTAAGTGTTCGTGAACGTGCACTAGAGTTGAAAAATCGTTCCAAGTTTTAAAACTATGCCTTTTCGTATTCTCTACAAGGCTTCCTAGAGCCTTCAGTAAAATACCCACCATTTTACTGTGGCATTTTGACTGATAAAATAAGACTTTGACATGACAT
This sequence comes from Ennomos fuscantarius, assembly GCA_905220475.3. Lineage (NCBI taxonomy): Eukaryota > Metazoa > Arthropoda > Insecta > Lepidoptera > Geometridae > Ennomos > Ennomos fuscantarius. Next base: position 9,154,333 of record HG992028.1, on the reverse strand, counting down.
AATTGAACCAAAACTCCTTAATTGACATTAGCAAAATTATGGCTAAAAAGCGATAGCAAGCAAGCCATTAAGCGAAGAGAAGAAGATATGTCACGCAGATATGTGTCAAGTCACAGTCCAAGTCATCAAGTCAAGTCAGTAGTAGTACCTAGTCTAGTAAAGTGGTGGCAACTTTACTAGAAGCTTCTATGGAGTTTTGGAAACAACACGAAAAGAAACGTTTTACCATAATTTTACCACTTTCCCACACTCGTGCCTGTAATTCAGCACATAACGAATAAAACACCACCAATTTTATGCACTAACACTGAAAATAACACAAGTTTTCGAAAATAATACAAAATAAAATGTTGCGATCTGTTTCTTTTTCCCGCCAAAAACCAAAAGAAGATTTCTAAATTTACCCGAATACATAATACAGATTCAATATTAAAATATTGAATCTGTATTAATTCAATATTAAAATATTGAATCTGTATTATGAGTAACAAAGAGTTTATAAGCGGCTAAAAAGGTAGTAAATACATTTTCAGAGTTTTAGCGGGAAAACGAAAAAGATCGCGTCGCCGCATTGTATTATTTTCCAAAACTTGTGTTATTTTCAGTATTAGTACATAAAATTGGTGGCATTTTATTCGTTAAGTGCTGAATTACAGGCGTGAGTGTGGGAAAGTGGTATGATGATGGTAAAACGTTTCGTTTCGTTTTCAGGTACTCACCTAAGTAGGTAGGTAGTTATTGAGACGTGACTCGTACTGCAAGTTTTTTTCGGCCATGCAGAACGATATACTTTCAGATAACAAACGCTATTTAATATATAGGTAATGATCCCCACACTAACACACACTGTATAGCGGAGATCTGGACATCATTAGCTAAAGTACTCAGCTGACAAGTAATACAATAATAAGAACTACCAATACCTACCTACTACACTACCTACCTACGAAGAAAATATATACCTTGCTATTGACTAAAATTGAATTTCATCCAAATCTGCTCGGCAGTTAATAACACCACACGAATCACTAACTGATGAACATAGCTTAAATTTTAGGTTCTGTAGATTGCAGTTGTACGTTCGATTGTGGAGTAGAAAAATCTGCGATTTGAGACAGATTTTAACACTGCAATTTAGAGAGAGAGTTGATGTGCACCTACTTATTTATACAATATAGTGTTTTTTTTTAAGTCGGCTACTTATAACAATTGGTTATCATATCATTTTAGGTGACTATAACGCCGAAACATTGGACAAGAACGCTTGGTTGAATTACCGGCGCTATGGTAGCTTAGTACGCGAGGAGCCTGCAGTTAAACTCCTTCACCTCTTCGATCCGGATGACGTCGAGACGGTCTTCCGGCAGGATGACCGCTACCCGGCCAGGAGGAGTCATGTTGCCATGTACCATTACAGGGTTAACAAGCCAGAGGTTTATAACACCGGGGGGCTCTTATCAACGTAATTAGCGCTTATCTTAATTTCATTATTTTTATTAATAAACCTTGAACGTGTTTCAGAACAAAACAGTTCACGATAGCTTACATGAGGTGACTTAGGTCCGTATTACAGAACGATGCTCAGTCATCGATCAGTGCTCAAGCAGAGATTTCATTCACTAATTCATCACTTTTTGAATGAAATCTCTGCTTGAGCACCTATCGATGACTGAGCATCGTTCTGTAATACGGACCTTAGGTTTTGAATTGCAATAGGCATAGCCCTAATTACATAAATATATTCTTAGATGATATAATATCATCCAAGTATAGATATTTTCCTATTTTGATTTAAAAAGCAAACTACAGAACAGACTTTGAAAACTATTCTATGCAACTAAGTCACCTGACAGTATATATCCTTTCAAATAAAATTTCATTCTCCAAATCACCTTATAAATAATAGAGATCTTATACATCTCGTATAGATCGTATTGAGAACCTTCTCCTTTCTTGAAGTCGGTTAAAAATAATAATTTATGAAATTTATAGGTACAGTTAATTATTGATAAGTGTAATTATAAAAAAATATTAATGAAGATAGGTACCTATGTTATTGCACTTGTAGTGTCGCTTGACTGGGCGGTTTTATCCTATTGGTGCGGTCAGTACTTGGATGGGTGGTCGCTTTGTGGTAGGTAGGGTACAAATTGAGCCCTACAATGGTCCTTCATGGAAGGACCATAAATCTGTTTACGTTGTTGTTGCACAATCATAAAGCTATGTCAGAAGCCTAGCGTAAATTAGCGTAGAAGCATAACTTAATCATATGTAAGTACGTGCATAATTTTACCTATGAGATCATTAAAGGAAAACGTTAACTATTATGTACTTTTAAAGCAATGGACCAGATTGGTGGCGGCTGAGGAGTGCATTCCAAAAGAATTTTAGCAGTCCTCAAAGTGTGAAGGGTCACATTGAAAATACGGATACAGTCACTAAAGAGTTTGTACAGTGGATAAAAGAAAAAAGAAAATCCCACGATGATGACTTTCTACCTTTCCTCAACAGACTTAACCTAGAAGGTAAGAAACTTTTATGATAAAGTTTAAATGATTGTAATAACAACTCAAATACACATTACGCTTACAAAACTAAATATATACGCTCTTCGTCACTCAGCACAAAAAAAATTATAATATTAATAATAACAACACGCCAAACGATCACATACATAGATCCTAACTAGGATTCCCTGTATCTAGGGACCCAGGAACTACGAGGACCATGGTCCCAAATATTTGCACTTTTATTTTTCGTTGTCCTAATACTGGTCCTGCTGCGGAAATCAAACCTGCTGCCTCCGAGTTATAAGCCGACCTGCTCAATCACCACACCACAGAGGCTGTCAATTAGTAGAAATAGTACAAAACGAAACAAAGAATAGCTTTTACTCACAATACGGTCCAATCTATAATTATCGCAGAGGAGATTTTTTAAGCATAACAAAACTGTAATGAGTTTAAATCTTTGCATAGGTACAACAATTAAAAAAAATCATTAATTGCTCTAATTACATACTTCTGCTTAAACATTTCTTTTGTTGTCACACTGAAACTTTAAAAGGTTATATAAAATATCGTGGCATGTTAAATAATTCTATATACGAGTTGCAAAAAGGCAATAAGGATAAAAAATTGTATTTCAATATTTCAATGACGTTACGTGCGGTACTCATATTCCATAATTACTCGAATTTTTATTATTATTATAATAATTAAAAGATTTAAATGCGATGAAAACATAACGCAGACTACAACTAACAAATGACTAATTAAAAAAAAAAAGTAATTATGTTCTCACGTTGAAAAATCCCTATCGAAATGAGGGACTGTGCTGAACATCCGTAAATAATGTTACGTCACAACTGAATTAAAAGAAGAAATAGTGTTTGAAATTTTAGATTACACTCTACACCAACTACTACATCATAGGTTTTATGTGTTACCTTATTACCTTTATTATGTTAATATTTGTTAATAATAGTTAAAATAACAGAAATGTTACAATAGTTAATACTTAGATAAAATAATAGTTATGTGTTAATGTTCCTATTATAACCTATTGGAAGGAATATGGATTATATATTCTCTCATAAGGCAATGCTTTACCTATTTTATGTTGGGGTTCAGTTTTTATTATAGCCCTGTCTTGCCTTTACTGCTCTCAAATTAAAGCACTCTACAATCATTGAAGTGTTTTTCAGTCATCGGAATAGTGGCTTTCAACGAACGGTTCAACAGTTTTTCCCCTGAAGAGAATGATCCACAATCAAGGAGTAGTAAAATTATAACATCAGCATTTGGGTCCAACAGTGGTATTATGAAACTCGACAAAGGATTTCTTTGGAAACTATTCAAAACGCCGCTTTATAAGGAACTGGCGGAGTCACAGGAATATTTAGAGAAGTAACGCAGAATATAATCATATACATTTTATGTTTCATCACCATCATCATCAGCAGCTCGAAGACGTTCACTGCTGAACATAAGCCTCCCCCACAGATTTTTTCACCACTTCATAATGTCACGACACCTGCTCATGTGTAGGTACTGATTAGAGCCAAAGGTTAGTGCCAATATAGATCTGGATTAAACGCAACTGGCTTTCAAGTCAGGACACAGCAAAGTGCTGTTAAGGTCTTGAAGATAGATTCTTAACTTGTAGATGGTATGTAAAGCTTGCCAAGCGAGCACAAAATAAGGCATACCACAAAGGTTTAATAGTTTTATGTCATTGTTTCTCTAGACCCAAACCAAAATTCTTTTCCCAAACAAAAAAAAATATCGTGTGTTTTTACAGAGTATCTGAAGATATCCTTTCGAAAAACATCCACTTATTCGAACACGAAAATAATGTACTGGGCAAATCCCTGCTAGGATATTTCCTGAATCAACCTAATTTGGATTTGAAGGACGTTATTGGAATGATGGTCGATATTTTGATGGCTTCTGTGGACACCGTAAGATATGAAGAGGACACATATTATGAAGATTCTTGATCATAGCCCACGCTGCACTCTAACGCTAAATTTTTGTCTAATGTTTTTATCTAACTAATATTACCAGCTTTTATAACTACCGCTTTACATGCATTGAATACATCAGTTTGACGTAATAAGAAGCATACTATTCTTCAAACCTCAACATATGTTGGTTCAGCCATTTAGTCGTGAATAGGCTTGCATATAGGTTGTATGACGTATGGATTGTAAATAACATGTTTCACTCTGTTGGCTTGTTGTGTTTAATTCAACCGAGGTGTTGTAGAAAATTAGCGGAGACAGCTCACATAAATCTTATTTTCAGACAGCATTTTCAACAAGTTTCGCACTCTATCACTTGGCGCGTAATAAAAACGTTCAAGAGAAGCTTTTCAAAGAAGTACTGACACTTCTACCTACTAAAGATTCTCCAATTACTGCTGAAACTCTTGTAAACGCGGTGTATGTCCGAAGCTGTATTAAAGAAAGCTTGCGGTTAAACCCTGTCGCGATTGGAGTGGGACGGCTTTTACAGAAGGATATGGTGCTGCGTGGATATTTGATACCAAAGGGCGTAAGTGCTCGCATTCTAGTTTCCTCCAAATATTTTTTTACATAAGAAAATAAATGCATGGAATATGGTCCCGATATAGGTCTGTGAGTGGTGCTGATTCTATTGTGCAAATTGATTTGTGATAGTTTTAGAACTCTGTCAAATTAAGTTTAGTTTAAAATTTTGTTCAACAGAATCGTTTTTACTGTAAATAATATAATGTAAAAAAAGTAATGCTTTATACCCTAACGTTAACAGCATAACTCTAGACCTAACAAAACCAGCTGTTGTTTGCACATGTAAAGAAAATACAAGATATATCATAGGGTAGGTAAACAAACTGAGCTCTGACGAAGCTATTTTGTCCTGCATGATTAGTGATTAGTTATGCATTTTTGGTACTGCTTCAACTTCATGATCTCTTTATTATTAGCTTAATCTGTCGGTGACCTTTTAACTCGCCAGGCCTCAAAATGTCTACTTATAAAATCTGGAATATAAAAATTGCTTTTGGAATATAAATTCTGCTTCTGTGTTCGCATATTGTGAAACATAATGCTAATACTGTTCTAATATTCCTACATACAGATAATTCCAAAAATATGTATATAGAGGTTAAATTCTATAGACGTTATTTTGTTACTTATTTTTCAGACCGTGGTAGTCACGCATAATATGGTGATATCTCGTCTTGATCAGTATGTGAATGACCCTCTTCAGTTCAAGCCTGAACGCTGGCAGAGGGATTCTCCACAACATCAGAATATACACCCGTTTCTGAGTTTACCTTTCGGTTTCGGTCCCCGCTCTTGTATAGCAAGAAGGTTGGCCGAGCAAAACATGAGTATTACATTAATGCGGGTAAGATCTAACATGAAATATATGCCTTTCCTATTGCGATTTGAATTCATTATAAAGTAAAAAGAGGGAGTCTATTCAGGCATAGAATTTTATCATAAATGTTTATTAAAGTTATGAATAGGTTAACGAGAGAACATGTGCCGTGAATAGGTCGTGCTTATTATAATATAAAGTGATTTTAAAGGAATATCCAGGGAATGGGCAGCAGCATCTCATCAGTACTTATTTTAAGCTCTTGATACCTGCCTAGTGTGGTGATTATGGCAATCCCCCTATGATAAGCGCACAAAGTGGTGCTTTACCGAGGAGGCCTATGTTCAGAAGTATACGTCTTCCGGCGGATATGTGAAAGTAACTTTTGGTATTATATCAATGATTCATTTTTGTTTCAGCTAATAAGAGAGTTTAAAATAGAGTGGATGGGCGAAGAGCTTGGAGTTCGCACTCATCTCTTAAACAAACCTGACAAAATTATCACTCTCTCGTTTACATCTAGAACAGATTAAAGTAAAATTTATTGATAACACTAATATGAACATATTTTTTTTTTCATTATTAATTTTAAATAAATTTTAATTGCAAACGTCATTGACGATACAGTTAAACGAAAAAAATAGTAGCTAGGTATAGTTATCTACTGCCTTAAAAAATATTAATGAACTTTATCAGTATGTAATGAAAAGCAAGCCAATAAATATAGTGTAGCTAATTGCATTAAGCGGTAGTTGGTGTGATTGTATAGTAGTTAGGTAGGAGAATAAGGAGTTTTGCGCGTTAAACAAATACCTATAAGGAATTACAATTTCCAAATAAGGTATAAATGAGTTTTAAGACATTTATCTAATGTAAGTATTAAGATATCTTAATACTTAAAAGTATTCTAGAAATACCATTATTAATATTATTCATAAAGGATGAAACTGTAAGTAATAAGTAATAATAGATAACGTAGGAAATAAAAGCAGGAATATATTAAATGGGTTAAGTCGTTTATTTTATTTCATTTCTTCACAAAAGAGAAAAATGATTTGATTACTACTGACCCCTTTTTGTAGCCGGTGTAGATTTAAGCTACGATTTTAGACTTTTCATTAGCTATATTAGGAAGAATGCGTTCATACACTATATCCTGAGCGCGGATAATAGGTTGACACGGCCTTTCTGCTATAAACGGATTGAGGATTACTCTCTTTTCTTCAATGTTAATAGGCTTGAAAATGTCTTCTAGTTCAAGCGGTGGCAATTCTGGTGGTGGTGGTATTTTCTTTACTAGAACGTCCATTTCTGATATAATGAGATCACTTGTCCGTAAAGGCTCTTCAATTTTTATTGGCACTCTAGAGTTAGGGGTTATAGAAGATCTCAAAATAGGTAATCCAGGAATGTTTAAAGACTGTAGAGGAAGCGGGAGCTGGGATATCAGTTGAGAGTTGACGATTGGAATCGAAAGTGATGGCAAATATGGTATTGGTTTTACATTCAGAGCAATATCGGGAATTGGGAGTGAGAGTCTATGGTGTTGAGATACTTTAAATGCATTCTCGTTAATTACAGGATTCTGATATGCGGGCTCTCTTTCTCTGATTAAAATGTTTGTAATATTTGCATTAGATTTTAATGTTATGTTTTTAAGTTCCTCTTCTTTTATTTCCGTTACTATTTTTACTCGCTTCGGTGCTGGTACATCATCCGGTATCGGAATTGGCATGCCAATGAAGTAGTGTGACCTTTGATTGACTACATTTTCTAAGTACGGCAAAGGTTCTGATTCTGGGGTCAAAAATGAACTCTGGTTGATTTCTTCTCTGACTGTGATCTTAGATGGTTTATACTCAAAATTTGACTGGATGGCAGAGGCCCGTCCAAGCTTTGTTCCTAGGAGGAACAAAAATATTCCTGTAGCAATCTGGAAAATATGAACAATTACACTCATGAATACTTTAAATGAGAAAGAGCATAAAGTAAAAAAATATGTTAAAATGTCTTACCATTTTACAAGAGGCGTGGAGGTACAGAATGATTTTGGATTCACATCATTAAGGGTTTTATAGTATTCATATAATGGTTTTTTAAGTAAACGGATGACATTTTTGTAGACCTGTTACATTATTTGGTATTGCACAATTATAATATTGGTATGTTATATTCATAATTAGTTCCAGTTTTAGAGTAACTGCTGCTAGTTTACTAATTGATACAAATTGCGACACATTTTGTATAAAACCATAGTTATATTCCTTGTTGTTGAGTATATTATAAAAGTCAGCGTGTGGCAACACCACGACACACAAGCACGTCACGACCGAGTGAAGAACAATAAAGACATTTCTAAGTAAGTGCAGAACTTTCCTTAACACCGGCTCCTCCAACGTCCAAGACAGGCAGACAATGTGACATGGTGTCAGAAATAGTCATAGTAAACCCAACGCCGATAACGAGCAAAAGAATCTGCCGTATCTGCCGCCCGTGGCTAACCATAGTAGCCACGCCACCAAAATGGCGACTAAGGATGAGAAGATGGACAAGAAAATGCAAGGCACAAATGCTGGAATCAACTTAACGCCGCCAGCTCTGAAGATCACAAGTAATATGCCGCTTGCATGGAAAAATTTTATTACGGCATTAAATATATATTTTCGTGCAAGCAACCTGGAAGATGAATCAGACAGAAGAAAGGTAGCGATTTTGCTCAGCCTCATTGGCGAGGAAGCTTTGGAGGTATTTTACTCGTTCGACGTCGACATAGACAACGTTACATTCAAAGACCTAGTTAACAGATATGAAAGGCATTTCACACCAAAAATTAATATTGTCGTTGAGAGACACAAACTATTCAATAGGAAGCAAAAGCCCGATGAAAGCATCGAGAAATATGCCACCGATCTCAAAAACATAGCTCTTCAATGCAATTTTGGGATTCTCCAGGATGATTTACTCAAAGATATATTTTCTTGGAACCTGATTTGTCAGCATACTAAAGAGCGATTATTGGTAGAGAAACCTAAAACTTTCGAAAGTGCAGTGGAGCTCGCAAAGACAATAAGGAATACAAAAATTGAGTCAAGCCAGTTGCAATCACAGACAGAAGACATAGTGGCAGCTATTAAGTCAAATCATACAAGTCAATATCGTCAAACAGTGAGTTCAACACCAACAAACCAGTCTCGTCCGTCAGTATCCTCAAGATCCAACTATTCTGTAAGCAAGCCTAATCAACAGATGTTCAGAAGCAATCAAGCATTGTCCAACATTCCCAGTCAAATATGCCATCGCTGTGGTCAAGTACATCGAGTTCGCTGTCCAGCTGAAGGAAAAATATGTCGTAAATGTAACAAACCTAATCATTTTGAGTCAGTCTGTAGGGCACAAAAAGTTAATTTAATTGAATTAGAGAGTCAACAAGACTCATCAGAATCTTTCCAATTGGGGCTATTAACAGTCAATAATGTCAATTTAAACACTTCATATCACACAGATTTATACATAAACAAACAGGCAGTCAGATTTTTGTTAGACACAGGGTCAGACACAAATATTTTAGCCATGAACACATTCAAGACACTAAATCTACCAAAGCAAATCATTTCGCATAACAAGGACAATCTTACAACATTTACTGGACAACACATACCTACAGTAGGTCAAAGTACTCTACCAATACATCATAATGAACAGGACTATAACATTTCATTCCATGTTGTCGACTTGCTATGTCAAAATGTCATTGGCAGAAATTCATGTGAGGAACTGGCCTTAGTCCAAAGGTGCCAAAATATCAAATTAAATTTACCACACAGTATTTCAGATAATGCAGACCTGTTCGAGGGCATTGGTTGTATTTCTGGCTTCGAAGGCAAGTTATTTCTTAAACCAGAGGCAGTACCCCATGTAGCAGCATGTCGTCGAGTGCCTTTCAGCCTTGAAGAACCATTGAAAGCTGAACTTAAACGCTTGGAAGAACAAAATATAATCGCCAGACAAGATCAACCGACTGAATGGGTAAGTCCAATCATTATTGTTTCAAAAAAGAATGGCCAAATTCGTCTATGTCTAGACCCTAGCAAGTTAAATGAAAACTTAATGAGACCACATTTCCAAATTCCACATTTTGATGAAATCAAGTCAAACTTGGAGGGTGCCAAATATTTTAGTACTTTAGATGCCAATAAAGGTTTTTATATGCTGAAATTGGATGAAGCATCTTCCAAGTTGTGTACTTTTATTACACCATTTGGTCGGTATAGATTTTTGAGATTGCCTTTCGGAGTGACTTCTGCTCCTGAGATTTTTCATTCTGAAATGGTTAAACGCTTTCAAGATATAGAGGGTGTCAAGGTCATGATGGATGATATTTTGATATATGGGAAAACTCGTGCAGAACATGATGAGCGTTTGGCCAAAGTCTTAAATAGAGCTAGAGAAATCAATATTAAATTCAACAAAGAAAAGTCAGTCATTTGTGCAACACAAGTAAAATATTTAGGTCATATATTCAGTGATCAGGGAGTCAGAGTCGACCCATCTAAAGTAGAAGCCATTCTACAAATGCCTAGCCCAGCGTGCCTACAAACTTTACAAAGATTTATGGGAATGGTAAACTATATTGGCTCATTTTTACCAAATTTATCTCAAAAAACAAGTCTCATGCGTACACTGCTTTCCAGCAAGAATGCCTTTGTCTGGACACCCAATCATGAAAATGAGTTTCAAAACATTAAGTCAATGATTAGCTCAGCACCAGTTCTAACTTATTTTGACCCCAGAAAAGATTTAATTTTGTCAGTAGATTCATCAAAAGATGCCATGGGAGCTGTCATTTTGCATGATAAACAACCTATTGCTTATGCCTCTGCAACTTTAACTAGTTGTCAGCAAAGATATTCACAAATCGAAAAAGAACTATTGGCCATAGTATTTGGTTGTGTTAAGTTTCACCAGTATGTGTATGGCAGGCCAGTATTTGTAGAAACAGACCATAAACCACTTATATCTTTATTTAAAAAGCCATTACATGACATCCCTACCAGATTGCAAAGAATCATGATGAGACTGCAACCATATAATTTAAAAGTTGCATATAAGCCAGGCAAACATCTGTATATAGCAGACACTCTGTCAAGATCTGCATTGCCTATCTCAGTTCTGTCTGATCTAGATCAAGATGTAGACCTACATGTTAATTTAGTCACATCTGATCTCCCTGCTAGTCAAGAAATGATTAATAAAATAATAGATCATACAGCCAAAGATCATATATTGTCTCAAGTCAAGTATTATTGTGAAAATAGCTGGCCAGAGCATAAAAGTTCAGTAAATCAGTCTGTCAGATCTTATTTTACATTCAAGGATAGACTACATGTGATTAATGATGTGATTTTCAAAGATAAAAATATCATAATTCCTGAGTCACTACGAGAAGATATGTTAATAAAGTTACATGCTGGACACCAAGGCATAAATACATGCATCAGACTAGCTAAAACTTCAATCTATTGTTCAGTATAAACTCAGATATAGAAAAATTTGTCGGTCAGTGTCAAACATGTCTCACATACCGTTCCAATAATGGAAAAGAGCCTATTATTCAACATGAATATAAATACTTGCCATTCAATAAAGTAGGAATTGACTTGTTTGAGTTCAATGGCCAGAAATATCTCTTGTGCGTTGATTATTTTTCAAAGTATGTGGAAATTGCTTTACTTCCATGTTCAAGTGCAGGTGGGACAGTTATTATGCACTTAAAATCTATCTATGCCAGACATGGTATACCAGAGATAATGGTCACTGACAATGGTCCTCCATTTAACAGCAATGAATTCAAGTCATTTGCCTTGGAGTGGCAAATTCAACATATCACTTCAAGTCCCTACCATGCCAGGTCAAACGGTATGGTAGAGAGAGCCATTGCAACTGTCAAGAATATATTAATTAAATGCCATGCTGATAAGACCGATCCTCATCTTGCACTATTACAATATAGGACATCACCTAAATCTACAGGTTATTCACCATCTCAATTATGCATGTCAAGGCTCCTACGCACTACAATACCTATTCATCAAGATAAATTAGTCTTCGCACTTCCAGATTTGCAAAAGTTGAGTAGTATAGAAAAACAAAATAAACAAACATCACTTTATTATAATAAACATTCCACAGCATTGTCAACACTTCAGAAGGGAGAAAAGATATACTTCAAGAAGCAGCCAAACAGTCAATGGACACCAGGTATTGTTGTAGATTCAGGACCTCAACCAAGATCATACACGATAAGTTCTCCTGAAGGTATGTTCCGACGCAATAGACATCACATTTTGAAACCTAGGTTTGTTGATGCTTCATGTTCACAAGACACACACGTTTCTCACTCTAGTCGTTCACAGACACCACCACCAGACAGTCACGACACTCACGGCACACAACCTTCAGCAGTAGCCACAAACAGTCCCAGTGCTTCCACGCAACGTTCTTCTGGTCGTACTATTAGAATGCCTGCAAGATATGACGATTATGTTTGTTAGGTTATCCAATTCATAATAACGTTGTATTTACTAATTTACTTTTACTTGAGCTAAGGTACACACACCTATTGATTTTTGATTGAATATTGTTAATTCATATCAGTACATGATAGCGTTTAATATTATTAATTTGATATTGTTTTTATTGTATCGTTGTGTCAAAATACAAAATGTCAAATATAGTCAATAATAGTGTTGTACCGTATAGAGTATGTTAATACTAGATATGTACCATATAGTATTATATAGCTTCGTTAAGTTGAACTTATTGTCGAGTCTAATTTTGTATTGTTTAGAGTCAAAGGGGAAGATGTTGAGTATATTATAAAAGTCAGCGTGTGGCAACACCACGACACACAAGCACGTCACGACCGAGTGAAGAACAATAAAGACATTTCTAAGTAAGTGCAGAACTTTCCTTAACACCGGCTCCTCCAACGTCCAAGACAGGCAGACAATGTGACACTTGTGATGTCAAATTAGTGGTTGTCTTGTGCTGCTGGTTCACATAATATCGGTGAAAACTAAACATCCAACATGAATACGGTAAGACTTATTTTTATCATTATTGATATTGATTTTATATTAATTTTAATAGAGCACGCTAAAACCAAATTTAGTTTCTTAAAATTGCAATAAATTCTTGCAATGAAAATCTATTCCATTTTTTTAAACATGGTAGATGGATAGATAGAGAACTCTTTAATATCTCATAAACGAAATTTAAAATTAATACAGGAATAAAAATTTTACGTACTAGTGCAACAATGGGCGGTCTTATCGCTAACATACTGGTATAAAACCGATTAACAAATAACAGATGCAATCATTTGTTTATTCTAGATCACTGAACTTCTTTTTGTCATTGCTGTATCATTCACCGTCGCAGTCGCAGCACCCACTGATTCTGACAAAGAAGAAATTAGGAAGTTACCCGCTTTAACCCATGAAGAAGTTCATGATGAGCTTGGGCAATTTGCTCTACGCTACGTCACAGCTGAAGGAACGATTGTCATGGAGAAGGGGTGGCTGGTACCTAATCCTGATGGCAATGACATGGTTATGGTAGTAGAAGGAGAAGTAATCTATATTGGAGATGATGGCAACACATATAAAACTGTATATACTGCAGGTCTTGATGGGTATAAAGTTGTTGGTGAACATATACTTGTTGCACCACCTTTACCTGTTGTACATGTCTAACATGGAGACACTTAAATGATGGCAATAAAAAGCAATATCGTAACTAAATTAATGAAAGATTTATGTTTTTTTTCTTCTGATTAACGTAATCAACAGATTATAAACAAATTGTCTACTGATAATTGCTATGAAAGAAATGATAATAGTAAGTTAGTTCTAGTAAACTATGAATTCACAATTGCAAATTTTAGCATTAAAGTGTATGTATATGTAAGCGTAAGAAGTAAAATTATTAAAAATTATATTTTTATTAAGAAATTTTTCATCCTTGGTATGAGATAAAGCTTAATTTGTTTGATACCGAATTTAAAATGACAAGCACTTAGCACCAACTAATAGTAACCACAACCACGTACTGTACTGTAGACATCGTGATAAAAAATAAAAGATTTCATTGTAATTTTTATTTTTTATTTTTTTTTATCTGTTCGCTTGGGTGATTAATATATGGAACGTTCATTCTGAAGCAAATTAATAATTTTTTTATTCATTACAATGTATGCTAGGTTTTCTTTTGTAGCTGGTTCATGCAATTATTGTTAAGGTCAATAACAGTCGCAGACAAAGAAAATTATTCCTTGGATTACTTATGTAGGCACCTTAGAAAGTATTTTGATTTAATGCTCTCCATTGTTACGTTTATTGGTCTTAAACCATTAGAACTGTTAAATAATAGTTTATGTATCTAATCAGGTATATTTAAAATTGTTCAATATTTGTATAATAATAAATGTTAATGATTGTGTAAAGGCTTCGGTTATCACTATTGGCCGTGCTACAATAAGCAAAAAAGTGTACAATTTTTAGCTACCGCTTTAGCGTAGAATCTACGCCCTAGACCTAACCAACGGTTGTTGAAATCATTTAAATATATATAACTCAAAGGTGACTGATTGACTGACTGACTGACTGACATAGTGATCTATCAACGCACAGCCCAAACCACTAGACGGATCGGGCTAAAATTTGGTGCAGGTAGATGTTATGACGTAGGCATCCGCTAAGAAAAGATTTTTCGAAATTCCACCTTTAAGAGGGTGAAAACGGTGTTTGCCTTATTTTCCCATAGGCCACGCCGCGGGCGAAGCTGCGGGCAGAAGCTCGTGTAAAAATAATATGCGTATTTTTATTTTCACAAAATACACAGTTCTGCTGAACTGATTTCTCTTTTACAAAAATGTTATACATATATTACCTACAATAGTTAAAAAAAAGTGTGAATCGTTTATGGAATTATCTAAATTTGTTCTATTGAAACTAAGTATACTGTCTCAATCGTTATTTAATTCGATTAAAATAGATATTGTAATTAAGTATGTAGAAATTTTATATAAAAGGTTGCCCTACAATATTTTGTCGTAGTTGAATCAAATTCAATGATCGTGATGGAGTATCACAAGGTAAGAAAAAAACCATTAAAATTTTATTAGATAAGAGTTTTCGTGTTATGCGAAGTTAACGTTTTTAAGAGATTACATTATTATAGAATAATGTTTCATTACTCATCCTTTTTTTCAGATGTGTATTTTTGGCTTGCTCAGTTTGATCTCAATCTCCACTAGTTTACCTGCCCTACAATCTGAATTAGAAGCCTCAAAGACTGGGCCCTTAACAAATATACCAGAAGGAGAACCTGAAGCAGCCACTGAAAAAACAAATTATGAAAACAAAGAAGAACCCGTAGATCTTACGCAGCCACCTATTATACTATATACGCCTGACTTGGAATTGGAGTCAACTGCTTTGCCTGAAAAAAACAATGATCAAGAAACTGAAGCAAATGGAGAAGAAAACAAAGATATTAGCAACGAAAACGCTGGCAAAGAATCTGGCAATGAAAACGAAAAAACTAACGAAGAAAACCCAAAAGAGTCTAGTGAAGAAAATACAGAAAATAACCCCGAAAGCCAGAATCCTGAAGAAGTTACTTTGGAAGTCAACAAACCAAAACCGTCCATTTTTGCGAGTATCTTCTCATGGCTTCCTTCATTCTCGAACTTCCACTTTCCCTATTTTTCATGGCCTTGATTTTTTGGCAAAGGTAAATATTTGATGCTTATAGATCCTACCTTTCTTTGATCACAACAGTCTTGAAATGGACAATATATACGAATATAGCATAATGTTCAAGTTATTACTTGATTCCATACGGATATATGCAAATTTATTACTAGAAAATGTTTCCCTGTTTATGTAGGTAGGTATTTATATCTCATGAATAATATGGTGAAAATGAAAATTATTATCTATGGTGTTTTAAGCACATGTAAATTAGGTATGCATTATGTTTCCTGTCTATTTTGTTCATAAAATATACACGTTTCATTTTACATACATACTAGCACATAATTCACCCTATATTATGCATACTAGAAGCACTCTGCTGTTTCATCCACACATTTCTACATGCAATCATGTGTATTAATACCTATCCCATTTATTTACGACCCTAATAAGAAGGTAATTTTATGGTATTTGCTACTGTGAAAGTCTTGCGAAAGGTCCTTATACGCTCTGTTATTGTAATTATATTATCTACCAGTACTGTACTAATAGTTTACCTTCATTTAAATTAACCGTTTTAATTGTCCCTTGCACAGGAAACTCTTGTTCAGGATCTAGAGAGTAATAAAAACGAAGTTTGTTAACAACTTTTATTTAGTACTTAAATTGCATGTTTTACATGTTTAAAACATGAAATTAGACAATTATAGTTATCACTTTGTATAAAGTGCGAATTAATATAAAACTAGGTGAAATAAAAATATTGTTTATATCTATATAAATGGACTTAACTCTCGTACAGTCAACATCCCTTCTGTCCCTTTCGCTTATATTCGATTATTGCATGCATGCAGTTCCAAAGAAATGGTTGGAAGTAAGCCTATATCATAGAGTTAATACAAATGTATTCACAATGGTTTTGATTCTGACTTATCTTTTGTTTATATATTAAATCAAATCTGAAAGTAAAAGTTCAAAACGCCGTCAAATTTAAGATTCGTAATGTTGGAGATACCAAATTCTATAAATATAAATCACAAGCCTGAATAGTCAGACTTCACCCAAGGGTGTGTTAAAATGTACGAAGTAGCTAAATATCATTTTAAAACGGTTAAATATTAAATACATAGAGCTATAAATTAATACCCATTTAAGTAGTTATTGCAACAAGTTGCCATTTTATTACCTTTTCACAAACTGACAAAATCGTAATGGCAAGTTATTCGCAACAACATTTTACATGCCACCAAACTAAGACTATTTAAACGTAGCATTAGGTACATCTTTTCATAATGTTCAAATACATAATTGTTACAAAGCTTATTTGGAGTGCATAAATTATCTTTAGAAGCATAATATTACACATTTTGTCTGATATGGTAGCGTAATCTTAACTTTGCCGTATTTGGAAATCACGACAGCAGATTTTCCATATACATCTCCTACGCTTTACTGTTTTTAAGGAATGGTAGATCTTATATTAATATATTTATGAAAATCAGACGAGTTCAACGACTCTTATACATTTACATAATGGGTAATTTTCCTTATTTGTTAATAATAAGTAAATCTGGATTATTAACAGTGTTCCAACTCCCATGTAGGGTAAATTTTTTTATTTGAATTGTGATCGCATATTCATATTCATAGTTACGTCGCATTCCGTTATAATAATAGGCTTTGAAAATGTTATTTTAAAAGACGTTTGATGATATTCTGATACGATGAGATAAAAAAGGTTTTTGTGTAGGTAGGTAGCGTTTGTTTTTGCATAATAGCTTACTAGCTATAAGGTCAATGGCACTGAAATTAGTAACTTAGCATATTATTATGTATGAAGCAGTAAAGTGTATCTACTCGTTTTATTTAACCGCTATAAAAATACATTGATTTAATATTATTGACTCGACCAATTTTTTTATTAAATTGTTTTTACAAGATCGTTTATTGCGTTAATTTAGTAAGTACGTTTAGTTACTTAGTTTATATATACAAAATAATGGCTAAGAAGTATTTGCTTCGTTCGATTAAGTATCGATCGCTTTGTCTCCACTCACATCTACAGTTCCATTGAACTATAACAATACTGATTTAATAAATAAATTATTTAGGTAACTTCGATTTCTCACATTTTGAATAAGCACAGTGTTCTACGTCCATACTTTACATGTTACGTCAATTAATTGGCCTCGGGTCGTACGGAGTAGCGTCATGGCCCACATATCTATTGTTCTTGCGAATTTGGAAGCCTTCTCCGGGAGCCGTGTTATAGTATATTACCCTTCGAATTCCGAAAGGATCCACATAACCAAAGCTTCCAGTTCTCTCCTGAGCTTCTCCCGACTCTTCCTCGTGATACTGTTTCGGAAGGTAGTACCTGAAACCGTTCCTTCTAAATGCGACTCCATCGTACGAAGGGAACTGAGGTGTGTATCCATCGCCAACTTTCACGCCAGGTGGATGTCTTCGCTGCCAGTCATCGGCGTGTCTGTATGAATTGGGGTTGTAGACGTCATAGCGAGTGCTGTCGCTGGCGTAGTACCCATCGTCTAACGTGTTAGTGTTAGATGAATCATACTCGTAAGGATTTGGTGTTGATGAAGCCTCATTGGCCGTGATCGGTGGAACTGTTGGGCGGAAGTCGTAGGTAGTTGATGAGTCTAT
The DNA here is from genome assembly GCA_905220475.3 of Ennomos fuscantarius. Classification (NCBI taxonomy): domain Eukaryota; kingdom Metazoa; phylum Arthropoda; class Insecta; order Lepidoptera; family Geometridae; genus Ennomos; species Ennomos fuscantarius. The sequence continues at coordinate 9,136,041 of HG992028.1, read as the reverse complement.
GGAGTTGGGCGAAACGAATACACGTGGCGTGGAGGTCGGGTATGCATAAGAGGGCGGAGGAGTGACGGTCACTTCCGGGGGGAAGGAATGTGGAGTCGGTGAAGGTGATTCCGTGGTGGAGCTCACCCTAGGCGGTGCACGTGTTCTCTGCACCGCTGGCGCCGGTGCCGGTGTTATGCCGTAACCAGAATCTGTCGGTGCTGTTTTTGCAATGTTCAATGATTCCTGAAAGTAACATTATGTTAGCTGCTTCCTCATGGAAATTTAATTATCATGTGTTATATACTAGAGTTGAATAATACGTACTCCTATTGGACGGTTTTCTCCGACGTAAACAGTTTTCGACTTGTAGATTCTGTAGCCCTGGCTGTCAGCGATGTAGTCTTGAAGTCGTAAGTATCCATCTGCACCTACCCAACCGGTCGTACCTGAAAGTAAAGAAAAAAAACTAATCATTATGGGTTAACTTTTTAAGGACACAGAGTGTCTCTATCCACAATGATGTACGAATTGAATTACGGTGCCTGTTTTTATTTTATCCAAAAACTCGTCTTACAAGCTTAGGTAGCGAAAAAGATGTTCACAAATTAATGTAGCTGTAGATAGTCATGTTTTATTTTTTAGGGTCGCCATTAGCCGGTCACCAGAATCAAAACCAGAAGTGGTAGATGACTTTGTAAAGACCTTTCACACACCTGTTTAATGACCTTACAAGGAAATGTAGAAAATGTCGAGTGCTTCTATTTTTCTAATAGATTGACTAAAAAACGGGCACATAAATAAAGTAACATAATATAGCTCTTAGAATCAATAACTGAGGTAATATATTAAGCAGTGAAAATATGGCTCAGACAGAGCTAACTCTACTAGGAAGAAATATGGTCTTGACAACAAATGGCATCTTCAGATACTAAGTCAGTTTATGAAATATCTAGACATGGCTCTTACCAACAACAGATCCATCTTTCAGTCGCCTCTCCTTCCGATATTGTCCATTGTGCGTCTGGTAGATGAAGTACCGGTCTTCGTCTCCATCTGTCTGGATGTGGAACTGGTCAGGGTCCTGCTGTTGACTGTAGCCGTCCAGCGCCGCTAGTGCGCTGCAGGCGCACACCTGGAATAGAACAGGAATAAAGGTAAGGAATACAAAGAGATAATCACAATTATATCCATCTATATTAATAACAGACTTTGTCCTGACAGACTTTGTCCTCTGACTGACAGGAATCGCTGTAACTAAAATTTGGAGGGTGTTTTAATATTAAGACACCCTCCAAATATACGCTAAATATACGCTATAGCGTATAGGTGCACTGATAAAAGGTTTTTTTAAATTGTACTTCTAAGGGTCAAATGGGGTGTTCAAAATTGGATGAAGAAACGCGAGTAAAACCGACTGCCTCTAGTTATGTGTCAAGCAAATCATTATTAGATATATAGTAGATCTAGAGCAGATCAATAGTAGATCTCGTTTTCATTAATTATTAGAGGATTCAATGTTGTTGATCCAGCAAGCGCAGTCTCTGCTCCAACTCGCAGCTCTCATCTGCCTGGATGTTTGTACTCGTGTAGATACAGGTCGTATTTTCGAATTAACATTAACCTCTTTATATTTATAAATTTTATACATATTTCATACGAAATTTTTTGGTTCTCGGCAGTTTTTGGGTGGAAAAGTTCGGTCGATTTTGATAATATTTATGATAGAGATAATCACTTAATAGATTACATATTCATTGATATACCTTAAATATGGGTAATTTAGGTTTCAAGTAATGATAAATATATGACACTAGTACGTTTTTTTATTGTTCATCTATTGTTATGTAAATTAAAGCATACGACGAAAAGCAAAGCAAAGCGCTGCCAGCATCAAGGTTTTGGATAATGATTACACAATTATTAGTTGTAAAACTAATAACTCAATAATTATCTCGTGTATATGCCTGTACTTTCTTCGTATTAAGAAACTAAAGTCACCTTGGCATAATAAAGAAATAATTAAAAATGTTATATTGTAGACCTTTGAAACTCTGAAGTTGTAGGCGTAAGAAAGGTATTCCTATTAAGAGTAAAACATAATTTACCGAAAATATTCAGAGCATCCACCGGCTCAGCCATCAGTCAGTGGAGGAGAAAACCTTCACTGTCCGTAGATACAGCCACCAGTGAAATGAGAAGAAATTTTTAACTCAAATTTTAACGTAGACTTTCAGGTATTTTTCATAACATACAGTACCTGATAGAAATAGTAAATAGATACCTAATAGGGTAATAGATATGTATAATAGGTACTTATTATATTTAACATCATAGAGTTAGTGTAACACAAGGTCTAGTAGCTGATTAAGTATAGAATTAGAGACCTTAATCACTGGGCGAGCGTGGGAGACAGGATTGTTTTTAGCTAACTACACTTTGTTTGTTGTGGTGCCAAGGACTAAGAGTGCACTAGAATTAAATCAGTTGTATATAATATATAATCAGAAACCATAGGCACGAATTTTATATTAGGCAAAGATGAAACCGGAGAAAAGACCGAGTAGCTATTCCATTGTTATGCAGTGATTAGTAAGGGCATAATTAATAATAATAACAACGTAAGTATCTGCTGCCACGTTATTCTTTATTTAAACATATCTATCAGTTTCGTAATATATTGGTATTTTGGTACTTTTTCTGCTGGCATGTGATGTTTCTTAGCATGTGCATTACCCGTAAAATCGGGCATCAGAGACAATGGCTTGCTTCTGCCACGGATTAGGGACGGAATCAGTAATTTGCCGAACAATAGATGTTAACTGAGCCCCGAAGGCCGAGATGAGGCAACAAAACACATAAGACCTTCTATTAATATGGAAAAATTATAATGAAAGTAAATAACTCGTGTAAACAACATCGCATTGAACATATCGTATTCATTTTTACATGAATAATGTTTAGAGTTGATGTGTCACTATTCAGTATTCAGGTCTGATGTTAAATTTAGTTTATCAGCTCGAAATTCACCATACTTGTTCCGGTTTGAAGAGAATTGTAGCTGGTGAAATTATTGGGCAAATGGGACTACATAATCTAATCTCACAGGCTAGAAATTTTATTACTAGACTGTGTCATGTCTCAGGATGACGTGCGCAGTGTCACGCGAAACATTAATTCAGGATTCCGGGACACTGCAATCTGTTATGGGCGGCCGTGACGCTAACGACTAGATGAACTTAAATCTTTAGAAGGAAATATATTTGAAAAACATTTGAGAGACTGATTTTTAAGCAAATGTTTCTATAGTGTTAAGGAATATGTAACATGTTATAACAAATGTTAATGTAGTAACAAAAATATTTTTTAATAATAGGTCTTTACCTATGAAATTGCCGTATTGCAGTACAGACTTTTTCAAACAAAAAAAAGTTTTGATTAGCTATGAATTCTAAATTCAAATTAATTTTGTTTTAAAAATATGACATTCTATTTACAATATAAGTCTTTTGTTTATTGATTAGCGTTGTATTTTCATTACATTTCAACATTTTTCCTCATAATGGATACTTTGAAATTTCGTGTAATTATGGAATATGAGTTCCGTCGTGGCACCAACGCGGCACAAACGACACGTGACATCAACGACGTTTACGGAGAGAACTGTACAAACGAACGTACAACCCGTTATTGGTTTGCTCGGTTCCGTTCTGGGAATTTTGACTTGAAAAATGAACCTCGTGGTCGTCCGGAAACTTTGGTCAACAATGATGAATTAAAGGCGATTGTGGAAGCTGATGAATCTCAATCTACAGCTGAGCTGGCAGCAGCTTTTGATGTTAGCATCAAAACAATATTGGTCCATTTGCGACAGATTGGCAAGATAAAAAAGCTTGATAGATGGGTGCCCCACGAACTTAACGATCGCCAGCGCAACGTACGCGTCGAGACTTGCCTTGCGCTGCTTAACAGGCACAGAAATGAAGGAATTTTGAACCGAATTGTTACGTGCGACGAAAAATGGATTCTTTTTGACAATCGCAAGCGCTCAGCAAGTTGGTTAGATCCTGGTTCGGTACCAAAGCAATGTGCAAAACGAAAAATGACCCCTAGAAAGGTGATGGTCACAGTTTGGTGGTCTAGTGCTGGTGTGATTCATCATAGCTTTTTACAAAACGGCGAGAGCATTACTGCAGATGTGTACATTGAAGAACTGACCACAATGATGGCGAAACTCGCACGTCTGCAACCAGCTTTGGTCAATCGGTCGTCTCCACTGCTACTTCACGACAACGCGCGACCCCATACTGCACAACAGACCGTCTCTAAGCTGCATGAGTTGGGTTTGGAAGCTCTCCCTCATCCGCCATACTCACCAGATCTTGCGCCTACCGACTATTACTTTTTCCAAAATTTGGACAACTTTTTAGCAGGAAAAAAATTCAATTCCCGAGAGGCAGTACAAAACGCCTTTGAAGAGTTTGTTGTCTCCCGTCCTGCTGATTTTTTCAAGAAGGGCATCCATAAACTGCCACAGCGTTGGCAAAGATGCATTGATTGCAAGGGTGATTACTTTGAATAAGAGAAATAAATAAGTTCGAAAAAAAAAATACTTTAACTTTTTTCAAACAAAACGGCAATTTCATAGGTAAAGACCTAAATTTTCACGCTTGCTTGCAGGCTGATTGCACATATCTACTATTTACAATGTGAGCTTGTACCCAAATTAATAGTATATTCTTGAAAATAAACATATGATTTGATTTGATAGACATCTTGTCGTTCGTTTATATAAAAATAAAAAATAAACTAATATAAAAATCAATATAATGCTAGTTACTATATATGCAGTGTTTTGTTTTTATTATAACCCTACGCTTTGACACCCACACAATCTTCTTATTATCTGTCCGTTATCCACGAATTCTATGAAAAATGCTCGAGTCAACCACCTTCTAAGCCCAATAAGGAAGTATAGGCAAGTCAATAAAGCCCGGCGGTTTTCTCTAATGGAAACCGATGTTAGAAATGACAACCACAGCAACCTTATTCAGAGAGCCTCATGGAATACCAATTATGCGAATTGAATACGATCTATGATGGTAGTGCCGTCGCAGCCTCGGGTTCTACGTGGGTGGATAACTAAGGACCTACGCGGAAATGTCCATGCATGGCAGATTAGATACTGCATGGAACAAAAAACCATGCTGTTTTTAATTGTTCCCAAATTCTCAATACGTTTGTAACTTCCGCGATCAATAGCCTGAATATGAATTACAATCTATACGTAATTACTTGCAGTTCCTGTAATGCCTACTAGCTGTCATTTTCTTGCTGTTTCGACAGGCATATAAATAATAGCAAACTTATAGCTCTTGTATGTGGAACCTTTTCCAATAGTTCATAACACGATTGACCTAAGAGGTCCTTACACACTATATAGTATTTGATATTTAACTTTAATGGTATACTAAAATATACTTAAATATCGATATTTCTATGTATTTTACATACAAACACACAACTCATAGCATTTTATATAAGTAGACGATAAAAATAATCAAGTTTCGAAATATACAACTAGGCTAAACATTACCTAGAGGTTTTTCGGAAACACGTGAATATTGGAAATAATGTGCATCTGACTTTACATGATATATATTTAATATCTCTGTGATATCCGCTGATAGATGCAAATATCATTTATCAAAACGTATATTTTAAGGAGACGGTAAACTAATGTCAAACTCCTTGACCGCTGTCCATATATCCAACGCAAGCGAAACATAACATTTGCATGTAAGTATTACATATGGTCAAGGTTGGTCATTCGACTAAGAGTTTTGAACTCGTGTTTCTATTTGATATACAAATTTTAAGCAATGCGTCATTTCACCAAATGTAATTTAGATATTTTGATAGTTCACGCATAGCAATGACTCACGAGCTGGCCACGTTTTGCTCCACAGAACCAGAATGATGTAATAAACAAAATAATCCGGCTCAGTATAACTTGTTTAATTAACCACGATTGCAAAGAAATAACGAGAAGTAAGTTTGATAAACTTGATGCATAAATAACTCAAACTCATACGAACATTTACCTATTTAATCTATGACGTGAAACACTAACTGCTCAAAATTGAAAAAAATATATTGGTAGGTTAAATAAATAAAAATAATCGTGGACATTTTACTCATTTACAAAATTTATTCGTTTGTACTGGAAACTAAATAAATGATATAGTAATTTAGAAAGCAATGCAGCATGGGAGGTGAGCCTTTCCCATCATCCGCCCGTAAAGTCCACTTCCACGAAAATAAATCAGATTATTTAAAAAAATTGATTAATTAAACTTCACACTAATATTATAAAGGCAAAAGTTTTTATGTGTGTATGTGTGTATGTTTGTTACTCCTTCACGCTCAAACGGCTGAATGGATTTGGATGAAATTTGGTACCAAGATAGCTTATACGCTGGATTAACACATTTACTACATTTATTATATATTTACTACATATATTATTAACTACATTTTATCCCAGAAAAAAGAAACGTTCCCGGGGGATAAGCAAACAATTAAAATTTTATCCGCGGATGAAACTGCGGGGCGCAGCTAGTATTCTATAATACAAACAATTGACGTATGTGATCATCGATAAACAATTGACGTATGTGATCTGCGATCTGTTTTTGTTTTTATGAATATTTTTAATGCGGGGGTTCTATTTCCATAGTCAATGGATAGCAATGGTATTTTTACGCTCGGCTATCAGTCCTTCGGACACGTGAAGATCTATCTGTTGAACCAATATAAGATAGCTGAGCATTGAATATAAATCCACTCCCAGGCCAATCCAATTCCGGGCTTTATTGTTTGTAGCCGAGGGATATTTCCACAGATAATTTAAATTGTATGTTTGTCAATATACGGCTCTAAACATACTAAAATAAGTGCTTATATTTATAAAGTTGTTATTACAATCCGGTTTAATTCACAACAGATAAATTTATATGATTGACTGCCTTAGATTTTCCCTTAGTTAGATAATTAAGTAAGATCGCTAAGTTAGAACCTATGCACATACTAATTGAAGTTTTGCATTTGTATTGCTGCATATAGACAAGAATGTTGGCAAACGTTGGTTGTCATTAGGGACTCTGTATGACATCATGCACCTAATATAGAGCGTGTTTTATACCTGATACATACTCTGTACTGAGCTAATTTAGGTGGGTAGATATACCACAGTTCACAGATTTAACTACGTCTAACTTCGTACCTAACCATTATATTTTAATTAAAAAATAAATCATATGACTTTTAAATGAAAACTGTTTGTTTGTGTGGCTTTTATGTTAAAACGACTAATAGGTATAGATGTACAAAATACAAATGCACACAGATGCACTACTGAGGGCAACAAAATGCAGCATAGCTACTTAATAATATAAAGTCAAATAATTTATTGATAATAGGCAATTTGTTGCATTTTATCGCATTACATTTGTTTTATTACAAGAAGATATATGTAATATTTTATAACAAAACAAAATAAAAAAAAATATTATGAAAAAAATAGCAATAAGGTACAGGAGCCAATGAAGGCCCACTTAATTTCAAAACCTCGTGAAATCTTGCAGATAAATAAAGTATAGAAAAAACATAATGGAAGTTGTAATAATAATAATTAAAACACACTTGCATTATTGTCTATGGTACTAGTAGCATAAACCCGCGAAATTTAAAATGTTTCGTTTAATCATAACTGTATTTTTTTTAAAGTGGGCTATCTTAGGAGCCGGGCCATCTTCGGCGACACTACCTTACTCGGGGGGAAATGGGTGAAATTTATTATGTACCTAATAATTAAATGCTATCAAAAAGAAACTTTAAAAGAACTAATTCTCACAACTCAGTTCTACCGTAAAAAGTTTTAAGATCCGTGTAATAACAAATCGGTTACTTTATTAAGTCCCTACTTAAGAGACCTTTTGTTAGAAGTTATTACGCAATTATCTAACCTAAAACATTTTCTAGTGACCATATCAATATTAAAAATAATTGTAGTTTTAGATAAAATAGATTTGACAAGATTGTTTTTAATAAAAGAATCTAAAAGATTTGTGACGAAGTATAGATTATGATTAGCTAACAGGGTTCCGCATTTCAATTACAAGTATTAATTATTAATTACATTTAATGATGTTCACTAACTTACTGTAATTTAATTGATCGTTGCAAAATTACGATTCTTCCTTCCTATAAAAGTAACATAGCGCGTTGTTCTCCTATGTCATATAAAATTTGACTTTGTTATATAGCAGCAGACACATTTCATAAAATGAAAAAGGTAAGTGAGAAAATAATATAAACCTCTATTATTATTACCATTATTTTGGAACGACGTAAAATATGATTTGAATACAAAAATATTATTGAAATTTAAATTATTATTGTTTTTGTTTAAATATTATTATTATTTTTTTTTTAAATTATTATTTTGTTATTTTTTTTTGTTATTTTTTTTTATTGTTTAATTTTATATTATAAACGCGAAAGTTTTTATGTATGGATGTTTGTTACTTTTTCACGCTCAAACGGCTGAATAGAATTGTGTGATGTTTAGAATATAAATAATTGTAAATTTACACATAGAATACTTTTTATCCGCGAGTGAAACAGCAAGTTTCAAATATTTGTCAGTGTTTATATCAGTTTCAAATTTTTTAAATGTTGATGTTAAACGGTGGTTCATTTTATCAGTTTCAAATTTTTATTAACGACGTTTTATTTGAATCTACTTCCAAGCGAAAAATGCCTCAATCATTAACGCCTTTTTAATAGTTCGTGGTTGCCACCTGCCTCATCGTTGCGGCCTTGGCTGCTCCAAGCACCGTCGATCCTGAAACATCATCGCGGCGAGCCCTACCCGCACTTGAGCATGATGATACCCACGACGAGCGAGGCCAGTACACTCTCTACTACCGTACAGCCGAAGGCACAGAAGTCACCGAAACAGGTCGACTAGTCCCGACCCCTGACAAAAAAGAACACGTTCTGATCATCAAAGGCGAAACCAAGTATATAGGAACTGATGGAAAACTTTACATAACTCGTTATACGGCCGGTCTGGATGGAAACCACGTGGAAGGATCAAATCTTTCAGCAGAGGTAGTCGCCGAACCAGTACCCAAGCGTACAGCTCCAGAAGTACCTAAATGATTTGGAAGATTTTTCAAACTTAGTCACGATTCCGTCATTATATTTTCAAGTTCCTAATGTAATTTTCATAACGGCTATATTACACCACTTTTAGGCTAAGAGTCCAAAATATTACGCACACGTGATTTTTACTTTACGTTACGTACTGTGTAGATAGATATATCAACACATTTAGTACACTGTAAAAAAAAAATACAAACGGAAAAATATTGTGTTTTATTATGATGTCCCGATTCAGTTAAGTTTGTATCTCACTGCAAGCTCTCGCATATAATATGAGTATTTTACAAACAAAGAGTTTTTATTCGGCAATAGTAGGTACACATTTTCTTGAATAAACAAATCATACCTCCTTAGTAAAAGTATTTAATTTTATCAATTTATGCACAATAAGTTGATGTATATAATTGTATGTAAATATTTAATCGCTTTATTATTTATTTTACATTTTCTATATATTTTTAATATACTCGGTAGTACTAGTATACTAGGTAGTACTAGTATACTGGGTAGGACTGTGACTGTGTCTGAATTTTGAACAATTTGTAGCTAGTGAAACTACTGGGCAGTTGAGACTTTATGATCAGAACTCATTGTCGAGTAATTTTATTACCTTACTGTGCTGATGTTTCAGGATGATGTGCGCAGTGCAGTTTTGCGCGAAACTTTATATTTTAGAGTTCCGAGTGACACTGTTCTGTTATGGGTGGCTATGTCGCTTAACATCAGGTGATCGACTGACTCGACACATCATTCATTAACATACAAAAATATACCGGCTGCATGTCGATTTTGTGCGCGCAACATACACGTTTTTTTCTCCAATCTATTTTTCGCGCCCTGCACGCGCATCGATGGCGCGTGTGTTAAAGAGTATAATTAAAACCTCACCTAAGTACAACTCTTAAAAAAAAGAAACATTTTCACGTAAGTTAATAAAAATAAAAACATCTGCAAGCGTGATGAAAAAGGTCGTATGAAACGGGTGTGCATTGTCCATTACACTCTCGGCTTTCTTATCTGGTAATACCGCCCCAAATGCAATGATCAACATAGCACACCTGTATACTTGGTCTGTGCTTGTATCATAATATCCCATTAACACATAAAATGGTTGGTTTTTGTCGACGTTTCTCATTGAAATATTTTCAAGCCGTATCAATAGGCCCTTTACGTCCAGTTACTAGGCTACGCTGTCGATATCGCAAATTATGTTTTTAACTTTTATGCTTATTACAGCCGCTTCTAAAACGCAGTTCCAACTTAGGCACTATCTTATCTAATTTTGACTTTATAGTAATGTTAACGATCTACATGTTTTCTACAAATTAGTCAGAATGACGTTATCGATGAGTCATGCGCCTATTGGAGGACCAATTACCATAAATGGAATGAAATTTATACAATTTGAAAGCCAGCTTTGACAGATTATCCACATTACGCTTACGTTTGTGCATTGAGGATAAGGTTTCAAACAAAAAGTCAATAGAAACGTGTGTCATTGGTTCCAGCGTTAAGAATTTTTAAACAAGTAAGATGCAAAAACTTAGCGGTTTCATGAAATATTCATTTACAAAAATCTTCACCATTTTAAATTTATTCACAGGGACGAATAATAGAATAATTTTAATTTGATGCCCGTAAAAAAATGTGACGGATGAAATACAATTAAATCTTCCGCGTTCAGGATTTTTTACTCAATGTTTTTGTATCTAAGTTGACGCATGCCTGGTCATCAATCTGCAATTAAGATATCAGAGTGGAAACGAATTAACATTAACTTATTGTGACATGAATGTCATGATAGTAGATCTAGTTTCTACCTATATAATACATATAGGAAGGCATGCGAGTGTTTCATGGTGTGGGTGGCAAGTTGTTTATCAAGACTTGTAGGTAATTGCGTTTTGGAATTGATGGAGGCGGTCTACAAGGTGCACACGACGAACTTGTCTAGATCAGAGGTAATCAACGTAAGACACATTATGAATTTCGTATTATATTCAAAAGAACAGAGCTTCTTCTGTTGATATTTAAATTTGGTTGTTTAAAGAATACTTCATTGATACATACGATAACAAGTTTTTTTAGGACGATTGTGTAAAATAATAAGATCCACTGCTAAGCTATGTTTTGCTAGTTTGTTAAAACTACTGGTAGAGTAATTGATTGGATTTTAGTTGCTTTCCCTTGAGCAACTTCAAAAGCTATTGCGTGCTACTGGTGAATGACCCCTGGTCTTGAGTGGCGGTAAGTCGTAGGTGGCTTGATGTGGGTGTCGCCCACACCTCGGCTCCACGGGTTCTAGGTTCTAGGGCTACAGATCCGCATTCAGCGAGCACTAGCTAGTCTAATTAAAATAAGTCACACACATTCCATGAATTGCTTGATGATTGCAACAATAAATAGCAACGCAAATTGAAAAATTGACAATTTACTATAAGCAAAGAATGTAAAAGAATTTGGCTAAGACATTTGCATGTAATTTAATGTTTTAAGTCCGTTTTTATTTATTCATCAACTATTATATTATTAACTGGCTTTTGCCCGCGGCTTCAACCGCGTGGCCTATAGGAAAATAATTCAACCACCCATTTCACTCTTTTAGTGCCTAATTTTTAGTGCCTGGTCAATGATTTTGTATAGATAATAAACCAAATCATTTGAAACAGACGACCACAAATTAAAATGTACCATTTTAATGGAGTTTATTTAAATCACAATGCAAACAAGTTTTAATTTAATCTACTTCTCATTACGTTTGTAAAGTTACACCATAATGTAGGTTAGTGGGTTTGAGCTATGAAATTGATGCTCTTAGCGCTTTAGTATAACAAACGCAATATTGTCGCAATATACTGGTTTCTTATATTAGGTAAGTACCTACCTATGATATTTGGATGTGATTTTTTGACTCGATCAGTGTTTAAGCGTTATGAAAAGTGTTAGACTTTTACCATAGTTTGAGATGTAAGCGTCATGCAAAGGTAGGAATATATTACTATTGCTTACCACGCGAAATTGCGAATTGAAAATGCTTGGATGGCATGTCATTATTACAATAGGAGCAATTTTTTAAAATGTAAATCATCGGAGTTATGTCTTTATGTACTTATTTTGCAGGTTGATGTAGTTTACGATTGATTTATAAAAATTGAGTTCAATTCCTACAAGGCTATTAAACTAGATATTATGTATAACCAAGAGCATTATATCGATATATGCTCTTAAACCACAAAAATCGAATCAATCAGTGACGCCTAGATTATCACAACGAAAGCTTTGTATCTAATTTCTCTACTCTACCCATAACCGCTAATTTGTGTACTGCCTTTTTGAAAACCAACATTCATACATACAAAGGTTCGAATTGTGACTAGCTATTATTTTTTAAAAAGCTCGTTAGATGCGTATGGCCATTAAAGGCGAAGTGCATTTGTTGCGAGTGTCGCGACAGGTCGTCGCGTCGGCGTCACATTTACATTCCTTGCTGTTTCTATGGTTCTAATGTCATTGTTATAACTGTAACTTAGGCATTCTGCTGCAACAAAAGCTACGAAGACTATTCACAGGATCACATGCTCTGTGAATTCTATAATAGATGCAATTTTGAAGTTAACTGGTACTAGGTGGATAATGTTTTGTAACGTAGGTACATATATATATGGGACCGTAAGAGTGGTACCTTTTACCTACTAGCAATTAGATGGTTTTGTTCTTAAAGAACATTAGAATTTTTTTGAAAAAAGAAACTCCATTCTTGTTATTTTTAATAAACAAGCAGTCAGCTTTGTCTAAAAATTTGGTCTCAATCGATCTTATTTCCTATCAGGAACAGTTTTTGCAACTGCCTAATTATACCTAGTCCAAAAGGAATATAGAACATAGAGACCAAATCGAAAGCAACGAAGAAGTGGTCTTGAAAACAAAGATTTTATGATCTACGATTAACATAGCTGTAGATACCTCCACAGTTTTCCGCGGCAGTTCCGTACGATGAAAGTGATGTGCGCGCAAACCATAGTGAAGGTTCTCACGCGACGAAAGCAATGACGTAATTGCATAAATGGCTCGAGATTGTGATAGTGGTTTGGAATACATAATGTTGATAGACGAAACCTAATACCTAAAACAACTAATAAGTAAATATACTAGTCTAAGCACGTTATTGAAAATACCTATAGGTTGTAGGTTCTACCTTATAAAGCACGAGCTTCTGCCCGCAGCTTCGCCCGCGGCGTGGCCTATGGGAAAATAATTCAACCACCCACTTCACTTTCTTAAAGGTGGAATTTCGAAACATCCTTTTTTAGCGGATGCCTACGTCATAACATCTACCTGCATGCAAAATTTCAGCCCGATCCGTCCAGTGGTTTGGGCTGTGCGTTGATAGATCACTATGTTAGTCAGTCAATCAGTCAGTCACCTTTGAGTTATATATATTTAGAAAATTATGAGTAGATCGAAAAGGGGCGGTTAATTGTAAATTTTTCGAATGTGTCTTTTTCTTTGCGTCTGCGGTCAATATATTAGTTTGTAAATAAGTATTTTAAGTCCGGGTAAAATCTAATTAAGATTCACACAGCTTCACAATTAAGCAATTAAGAAAATCCATTTTCGTGGGAACGATTTGAATTGGTGTTAAAGTCATGTTTAATTAGTAGAAACTCAGGTATATTTATTAGAAGAAGCAAAAACAATAATCATGAAACTTAATTTATTCATGGAATCTAAAATCATCGTCTCATCTTAAATAGCTCCAATCCAAATAATTTTATTGCAGTAATAAGATTTTATGAAACCATAGTTAAAAAAACCACTCGTTTTTAAATCGTATAGTTATAATTATTATCTGTGTACAAATTATGGAGCCAGCTACAAACCCATTCTTAAAAAAGGAATAAGGAGTTTTGGCGGGAAAAAGAGAAAGATCGCTTCACCGCGCATTATATTAGGTCTTTACCTATGAAATGGCCGTTTTGTTTGAAAAAAGTAAAAGTATTTTTTTTTCGAACTTATTTATTTCTTTTATTCAAAGTAATCACCCCTGCAATCAATGCATCTTTGCCAACGCTGTGGCATTTTATGGATGCCCTTCTTGAAAAAATCAGCAGGACGGGAGACAACAAACTCTTCAAAGGCGTTTTGTACTGCCTCTCGGGAATTGAATTTTTTTCCCGCTAAAAAGTTGTCCAAATTTTGGAAAAGTAATAGTCGGTAGGCGCAAGATCTGGTGAGTATGGCGGATGAGAGAGAGCTTCCAAACCCAACTCATGCAGCTTAGAGACGGTCTGTTGTGCAGTATGGGGTCGCGCGTTGTCGTAAAGTAGCAGTGGAGACAACCGATTGACCAAAGCTGGTTGCAGACGTGCGAGTTTCGCCATCATTGTGGTCAGTTCTTCAATGTACACATCTGCAGTAATGCTCTCGCCGTTTTGTAAAAAGCTATGATGAATCACACCAGCACTAGACCACCAAACTGTGACCATCACCTTTCTAGGGGTCATTTTTCGTTTTGCACATTCATTTGGTACAGAACCAGGATCTAACCAACTTGCTGAGCGCTTTCGATTGTCAAATAGAATCCATTTTTCGTCGCACGTAACAATTCGGTTCAAAATTCCCTCATTTCTGTGCCTGTTAAGCAGCGCAAGGCAAGTCTCGACGCGTACGTTGCGCTGGCGATCGTTAAGTTCGTGGGGCACCCATCTATCAAGCTTTTTTATCTTGCCAATCTGTCGCAAATGGACCAATATTGTTTTGATGCTAACATCAAAAGCTGCTGCCAGCTCAGCTGTAGATTGAGATTCATCAGCTTCCACAATCGCCTTTAATTCATCATTGTTGACCAAAGTTTCCGGACGACCACGAACTTCATTTTTCAAGTCAAAATTCCCAGAACGGAACCGAGCAAACCAATAACGGGTTGTACGTTCGTTTGTACAGTTCTCTCCGTAAACGTCGTTGATGTTACGTGTCGTTTGTGCCGCGTTGGTGCCACGACGGAACTCATATTCCATAATTACACGAAATTTCAAAGTATCCATTATGAGGAAAAATGTTGAAATGTAATGAAAATACAACGCTAATCAATAAACAAAAGACTTATATTGTAAATAGAATGTCATATTTTTAAAACAAAATTAATTTGAATTTAGAATTCATAGCCAATCAAAACTTTTTAGTGTTTGAAAAAGTCTGTACTGCAAAACGGCAATTTCATAGGTAAAGACCTATTATTATTTTCTAAAACATGTGTATTTTTAGTGTTATTGTAATTAAACTTCCAAAACTCCTAGTTCTAAGCTTCTAGTAAAGTTGCCATAACTAGGAGTATGACTAGACTATGACTTGATTTGATGACTTGGACTGTGACTTATCACATATTAGCGTGAAATATCATTAACTTTATAAATTATCGAATAAACTGGCTAAATATACAAAAGTCTAGAGCCAATACACAAAAAAGGAATAAAAGCAGTTATCAAGCTGACTCAATTTTAATTTAAGTAAACACTACCTATTATAATGCGACAATAGCGGATACTATGTATGGCAGAGTTTTTTTTTTAATTTCATTAATAAAAGTTCCTTTATATAACTTATATCTAAAACTATTTGCTAAAACTGTAGGGCTGATAATTATCATCCCTACAGTTTTATTCTCTATAGTATCAAGATACCAAAACCATTACGCATTTAACCAGTTATTATTGCTTCAATTAATTGATATTAATGCCTCGCATATTGTATTTGGGTTATTGAGTATCCGGCCCTCGGTTCACTCTCATGCCTAGGTATCTACGTGAGGCGGGTTTTTACAAGAACATTCAATTTCGTTCCAATTTGTTAATATCTGGTTCCGCACCTTGCTTTATATAACGTGTAAGAGCTGCAATACGCTTTTTAATGATGCTACTTGCCTCTTGTCTTCGGGGCTATAAGCATGTGACTATCGCAATGTTATTCAACGTAATAGTTATTTCATAATTTTCTCAAAATCGAACAGGATTCAGAGCTAATTGATAATTTATAACAAACGATTACCAAGTAATTGACTTCAGAATTTCAATCTGACATAATTTTAAAGTGTGAGAACGGATAAATTTAATAGCATTGAAATATAATGTGGTTCAAACGTTCACGGTTCGAACGGTTCAAACAGGAAATTAAAGTGAAAGACTACCACATGACAAAAAACGTATGATAGTTACGATAAATATTATCTTAAGGTAATAATATAAGTAGAAGTTGTTTATGCAAATGATAGTGTAGATATCTCTTAGAACCTCGGATTCTAATAATGAATCAACAGGACTATTATCTGTTTGGGAATAATTATATTAACAATATTAAAAAGTTTCTTTAAATGTTCATAATATTATTAAGTGCATTTACGCAGTTCGTAACTATCATAATTATACACATATATAGAAACTTACATAACATCAACAATCATTGTAAGTAATCTACTTAAACCACGCGTGTCAAAATTAACGTTTATAGTGTGCTATTGCCAAAGAATATCATTTAACCAGACATTTAATCAGAAGTCTCAGTACGCAAAGTCGATGGAAAAACCGTAATGCATTAGTGTCTAAATGCGTCCAGCATAATAATAATTAATTTTAGGTCTGTTTCACTAAGCGATAATATCGCGTCGCATCCGCATTGGACGAACATGTTTGTCGATTCACGAACAAACGGAGACGAGAACAAAGAATATTCGAAGCATCGGCTTCAACCTAAAACCATAAATCACTACTACAAAAACAATGCATATGGACAAATCATAATCATTACTTCACAAATGGGACATTGGAACTGTAAGTTTGTTTGTAGGTCACAGAACGGCGAATGACCAACAATGTGTGTGCAAGCGCATGCGCATATCGCTAACTAAATTGACATGTCCACTCGGAAGTTAAGCGCATTAGCATGTAGGTATTCCATTGCATTATACATTGGTGTTATACAACCTGCCTGTTACACAATTGCTGAGACACTTCGGCATGTGCCCGAAGATAAAACGCTTTCTATTATAATATATCGTTAGTTGTTCATTGTGTGGTGCGGTCATTTACATTTATATTATTGACGTATTGAATGGTTATCGATCAGTCAGTCTATACTTAGCGTAACAAGATACTACGCTTGTCAGGCATCGGGTGATTGAAATAGATTATAATGATGCTGCCGATTTCCTAAATATTCTCTTATTAGGCTCTTGGCACACCCATCGGAAGAAATAGGGAGTGGGGTCTTATTCTCATTCCACCAAGACCCTATTCTATTTGTTTTAGTTTTAACGAATTTATTTACTCATAAAGAACATAATTCACTTATAATGAGCTTAAGTATGTATAAATTATAACTAAATAATCTAGTTACAATTAATCTAAATATTATCCAGATGGTCTGGCAGTAAATACGTTTAAAAAACATTGGCATAAATCAATTATTTCAGTTTAGTTTTGAACATAGGCATGGTATTACAATCTTTAGTATCGTTTGATAGATCATTAAATAATTGTGCACCTTCATACATAATATTTCTTTTACCATATGAAGTTCTTGGAGGTTTTAATTTGATTTTATTTGTATTTCGCAAGCTATGTTTAAAAGATCTTTTTGTGAATGATATTTGTATGTGGATTTTGTTAGTCAATATTTTTTTAATTAGAATGCAATTTGTGTATGTATAAAGTTGTTTTCAATTAAATATTTTTGTTTGTTCATAGAGAGAACGTGTGTTTGTCAGGTAGTCGTAATTGAAAAGGGTTTTTACTAGTTTATATTGCGATATCTGAAGTTGTTTAAGATTTGTTTTTGTAGCACACCCCCATATTTGTATTAAATATTCCAAGTGTGATTTGACCAGAGTTTTATGTTTAAAAGGTAGTATAAACAACACCCCGGTATTTTTCATCACTTTTCATAACGTAAATCCTAAAAGTAAATTAACGATTGAGTGCCGGTAATTAACTGTTGATGCCGTGATTAAATTGAGTAAACTCCGTTACAAACACGTCGGTAACACACTAATACGGTGAGCCGTTCGTAACCAATAATACATTTTCCTAACACACCTCAATAGTAAAGAGTTTAATAGGTCAGCAGTACCTACTTCCTTGTAACAAGTTACCGAAGATGTTTAGGGCAGGTCCTGAGGAAGTTGGTGATGGCTTTCACCCACGTGTTCGGAGGCAATGGTGTCGTTGGTTTACGTAAAAAGTCGTGCCCTGACTTCCTTATCTTAGTTCTCGATCAAAAAGGAACAATCACGAAGTGTTGTTTCATTTTCTGGGTCATTTTCATGGTACTTTATTGGGTATTCAATTTAAGTGTGCTTATAGCATGTTTTTTAATTTGAGACATGGTTTCACATAATTCAAATGTTTTTTGCATTTTTGATTGTAAAATACACCCATATTGATTACCATTAAAATGATTATGTATTATAAAATGAGACTAGTGTTGCCAAATGTAAGACCGAAATGTCTCCATAAGTTAAAACTTTACCGCCCGTTTTCAGTAAAACAAGATTATCTTCAAGTGTTAACGATACTCGTTCGTTACCTTCTTTATAAAGAAGATATGTATCCGTTATATAAATCGTACATATCCTTTTTAAACAAAATTCTTGATTGGTTGTTATTTAATTAATTGTTCTTGATATTTTAATTTAAGCCGCAGTAACTCAAAATAAAGATAGATCTAATTGTACAAACGAGTTTAATCAAAGGCCATGCCTCATATTTTGTTCTAATGACACCACTCTCAAGTTCCACCTACGCTAGAACGATAAAAATAATTGATTTGGCATATTTTTTGCAACAAATGTACTTTGCTGTTTCCTGGTTGCCCCAACTCTAATTAGCAATTACAATAGGTCGATACATGTAGTTCCTACTATCTAACTAGCGTACTGATTAGCAACGGTACCGAGATCGCAATCGATTAAACGTATTTTACATGAAGTAAGGTTGTTTTGCTAAAGAAAGAGTAACCGAAAAGATTTTGCGGATTGCGTTTCTAAATGATAGGTGCCTTTATTGTTTCAACGAAATTCTAACAACTAAACACTACCTACCTACTTAAATAATGTTTTGTAGTTAGAAGTCTTTGATTGTTATGTGATACAATGATAGGCTAGATACTGACAAGATAATTAACTTACAATATTATATTATTATAGGTAATTTTACTCACTTTCGTACTAAAAGTACTGATGATGGGTAAATGGATCGGCTTTTATGGTACAATTGCTCCAGTAGCAGAGGTTATTTTATTATCTAATATACATATACAAGTATCAATATATGTATTGTATATATTGATACAATTATCAATGTAAGCTTATTTGCTCTAAGTTGAGTTACTTTTTGTACTGGTAAAGGTATGTGTCGGTTAATAAATCACCTGGCAATGGTGCAACTTATATAGACCGTTAAAGTAACGAATGACAAATGATTAGCCAGTGGCGCAAGAGACAATGTTTTGGTATTGAGAGTATGTACTAGGTACTATTATTTTGTCTGTAGTACTAGTTGACCGAGTATCACAGGAGTAGAGGTTGACGAGTCACGGAGAAATTTTATGTTTCTATAGAATATAGGACTCCCCCACGGAGTGCCACTTTGAGCGGCTGCTTGCATCCATCGGCGCCCCGCGAAGCCGATTATGTTACTTACACTTGGTAAAGTATCTCATCTAAGTGGATGAAAAAAAAAAATAGTTACTTGTTTATTAGAACGTAGATAACACAATGAATGAATGTAGTTGACTATTCATTCAGTTAGCTTAAAAGGTAGAAATATCTATACAATTACTAGATTTGTATAAAAAGTTTATGTATCTACTTATTACTTCTGTATTAGTATTAAAAGTATTTTCGTTTTTGTAGGCTTGTTGGTACTGAGACAAAAGTCTTTTTATCACATTTATTAAAAAAGAGCTCGATTGAGTTTATTTTCGTAAACAGGGACTATAATAGCTCTTAAACCCATTCACGCTTTAAAATCAATTTTAGTCCTATAGTCCATCTAGAGACTAAAAGTGATTTGAATTTGGTATGTGAGTAGGTACTCGTAGTAAGAGTTCCAATCACCACATATCAATCATAAACAATGTATGAATAAGTAAAAGGAACTATGATAAAGCATAAGTAATATTACCAGAACACCAGAAACAAATTGGAAAATAAACATTGTGTAAATATACATAAAGAGGCGAATACGTTCGTTATTATTTACTCAAATTCGCATTCAACTTAATGTTATTAAAATTAATGTATCTTTATTAAAGGCTGAGAATCATGTAAGCATTTTATTATTATCTCCAGCGAACATCGGCTACTAAAAATGTGGTACAAATAAGTGGTGCTTACTTGCTCATTTTCTCATAAGAGGTGATAAAAAGTAGAGTGTTCACCTAGTGACATGTTTTGAATCTCTCGTTGCGCTCAGGATTCTACTTTGCTATAAGTAATACCATTATCCTTTAAACTAATTACTAAAATAATTGCAAATATAAAATGATCTTTAAAATACGGGTAATGAACAGTAAATACTAAAGTAGAAATAAGTAGCTGCTTGTATAATTCTTCCGTAAACGGAATAAACATTGGGTCTTTCATTCAAAAGATGTTTTTCTACTATCATGACCTTCCAAGACAGATTTAAGTTTAATCTCTTGTACAGGCTGCTAATATTCTTAACTACCAGTGATTAGATGATTACTGACAATAAATTTTATGTAAGATTAATTATTCAAATGAAGGAAGCTATAGTAAACCTTCAATGGAGCATGCTCATGACATTTGTTTCATAGAATTTCACACAGATGTATTGTGATTCAATCATTGATTAGTGTCTTGTAAACGCCATTGAACTAGACGTTTTTAGTTATGATGAAGCCTTGATGTGAATTTACTTTAAATGGACACATTCGTGTAGTTGATAATACATTTGACCTACACACTACAGTAAACTAAGCTTTGATAACATTGTTTTAAGTTAGCTATTGTAATTTGTGTTTTATGACTTTTATTTTTAATGTTAATAATAGCTATGCCATGATTTTACTTGTGTGAAATAATTATTAGGCTATAACCATCAAAAGATTAAACAAAACAATACAAAACCAAGGAATAAATAGATATTTAGAAGTACGGATATCTACCGACTTTGATTACTGTAACTGTTTACGTCGATGCCTTATATGTAACAAGACATTATGTTATATTATAATTCTGACATAAATAAACACTTGGTATGTACGCTGTTATGGTGGAAGTGATCACAATCATCATGGATCGAATAATAAGTATTGATTACAGCATCAGTTTCCTTGACAAGCACGTCACCACATTTAATGATAAAATAACTGCAAAGTAAAACCAGCAGATAAAGTAGCAAGCATAGACTCTATGTACAAGGATGAATTCTGTGGAATGAAATAGCGTCAAGCACTATAACTATTGTTTAATGGGCGGTTACGACTATGTTGTATTGATAAAATCTTTGTCACATTATGAACAATTTATAGTATAGCTTTGAAGGAAGCCTTGCTCTTGTTGCAACGGTTGTATAAATTATGAAATATGTTGATTTTACGCAGTATAATATTTGCATAGTTGAATACCCAATCTACTCATTGAATTTATTGTTGCGTGATATTGGCATTAGTTTGATTTTTATTGACATAAATTATAATGGACGTTGTTGCTCATAACACATATACATAGATACACAACTCATGTGTTGGTGGTGAAAGCTACAGCGCATACTTACATTTTGTTAGTTTCTAGTTAATACACCTGTATTCAATTATGTTTTGATTAAAATCTTAACAAACCGTTTGACCGTAAGCCAAATTAGAAGACATTGGGTGGTCTAAAAATTCTGACGCCAGAGCTAACCACTTGCTTACACGAGAAGGAGAAGAACTGGAGCATTAACAGACCAATTTAACAACACGTAATTATATAAACATTATCCGATAGGCTTATTTGGGAGTAAACTTAATTTGAAAACAACAATAAGCAGAAAATTTAATATAGTGCTTAGCTGAAACTGAAACATGACCATTAAGTATTTGTAGTGTAATACAGTAAAAAAAAAAACAAGAAGAAAATGTATTGATGCTTAATCGATCACCAACAACCACGTACATATATATCATACATATCAGTGTCTCGTTCTTTACAATACAAACTGGCTAGCTAAATAGGGTAAGCAGGATATGTTAGTATGTAAAAGAAAGATTTTGAGTCTTATGATAAATGTTAAATCTAACCAAACTCCAGGGTCTGTCTTCGTATTTATTGATTAAATCTCGCTGCCTTATTTACTATATTTGTGGGTGCAAGACAAATTGCAACTGTTATGTTATGAGTAATGAACGTGGGTACATTTGGCTCAGACCTTGTGGGAAATCATCTATTGTGTGCGATCCTTGGTGACGCTTCTGTCAGACGGGTGTTATGAGCCAAGGCGACTTCATTCTCGTGCTGTCATTGCTATTACGCAATCTTTTGTTTTCATCTTTAATTTAGTTGCGTTAGAATGCGAAAAATATTGTAAGACCTTCAAATGTAGGTACTTCCTGATTCATTTTAGAAGATAGTAAAGATTAGATATGTTTGGGGCTGTCCCAACTTCAACAAAAACCATCATTTATCAGCTAATATAAGTAAAATCTTTATTATTAGGCAATAGTGAGCATCGAGTGTATTATTTGTGTAAGATTAGATTTTAAGATATTTTTTTTTGCATGAACCTGTATGTTTAATTTATTTCTTTATTTGAACTAACTACCTTTTTAGAATTATATCACTGTTGATCGAACTCTAGATTTAATTAGTGTTTTATACAAAAGTTCCCACGAACAAAACGGGAAGGTTGTGGTTTCTCAATATTTTATTGGCCATAATCACTAGTCAACCGCACACGATTACTAATACCTAAAACTCAGATATGCTGAAATAGCATAGGTACTATCATAAAGTTCAAAGTGGGCGTATAATATTGCATGATGGTCACTAATCGCGCGTGATAGTGTCGCATGCAATATGTCATGTGACTCGCGATGCTGAGATGAAGGGCCTTGACTCTTCGCGTGAAGCAAAAACACTTCTGCCCCGTCGAGCGTGTAAAGTCCTCGTTTTCGTTAAAACTGGGGGCGGTAACAGTGACTCAATTATATAGAAACGAAAATGTTCGACGTTATTTTAATTTAAATTTTTAATTGTGAAAATTGAGCTCTGTCAACGTTGTAATAAGTTCACGGACAAAGTGCAAAGTTCAGGGCATATCAAGAGTGTTGCCATACCGTGTACCACTTAATGTACTTAGTTACAAAAACACTATAAACAAGTTAAGCTAAGCTTGCAATAAAATTCAATTTGGTCTGTCTAAGTCTGAAGATATAGACGAGTTTTAAGAAAATATTCAGTAAGGTGAAAACCTACAAATGACGATGATGATGATGGCATATTAAAACACAACTGCTCCTATTAAATGAGATTGAAAATTTGTTATCATCTAGACTTAATTTGTAGTTTACAATGTTATAATGGCGAAATTATTGTTCTATTCGCTCAACTCAAAACAGAGAAATTATACGCAAGTTAGTAAAACTTATTAGCGCATTATTTCACTTTTTAGTTATTTATTGGTTGATTTTCATAGATAATTTTCCAAACCACACATTTCACTTAGGGATGAAATTTCGAAAAACCCTTTCTTAGTGAATACCACACTTTACAAAGAACTCACCGTCCAAATTTCAAGTCTCTAGGACCAGCGGTTTAGACTCTGTGTTGATATATAAGTAAGTCATTCAGGACTATGAGTTTTGTATGTATAGATAGTGAAAATACCATGTTGTTGCAATGAAAATATTAGGTCTTTACCTATGAAATTGCCGTTTTGTTTGAAAAAAGTTAAAGTATTTTTTTTTTCGAACTTATTTATTTCTTTTATTCAAAGTAATCACCCCTGCAATCAATGCATCTTTGCCAACGCTGTGGCAGTTTACGGATGCCCTTCTTGAAAAAATCAGCAGGACGGGAGACAACAAACTCTTCAAAGGCGTTTTGTACTGCCTCTCGGGAATTGAATTTTTTTCCCGCTAAAAAGTTGTCCAAATTTTGGAAAAAGTAATAGTCGGTAGGCGCAAGATCTGGTGAGTATGGCGGATGAGGGAGAGCTTCCAAACCCAACTCATGCAGCTTAGAGACGGTCTGTTGTGCAGTATGGGGTCGCGCGTTGTCGTGAAGTAGCAGTGGAGACGACCGATTGACCAAAGCTGGTTGCAGACGTGCGAGTTTCGCCATCATTGTGGTCAGTTCTTCAATGTACACATCTGCAGTAATGCTCTCGCCGTTTTGTAAAAAGCTATGATGAATCACACCAGCACTAGACCACCAAACTGTGACCATCACCTTTCTAGGGGTCATTTTTCGTTTTGCACATTGCTGTGGTACCGAACCAGGATCTAACCAACTTGCTGAGCGCTTTCGATTGTCAAAAAGAATCCATTTTTCGTCGCACGTAACAATTCGGTTCAAAATTCCTTCATTTCTGTGCCTGTTAAGCAGCGCAAGGCAAGTCTCGACGCGTACGTTGCGCTGGCGATCGTTAAGTTCGTGAGGCACCCATCTATCAAGCTTTTTTATCTTGCCAATCTGTCGCAAATGGACCAATATTGTTTTGATGCTAACATCAAAAGCTGCTGCCAGCTCAGCTGTAGATTGAGATTCATCAGCTTCCACAATCGCCTTTAATTCATCATTGTTGACCAAAGTTTCCGGACGACCACGAGGTTCATTTTTCAAGTCAAAATTCCCAGAACGCAACCGAGCAAACCAATAACGGGTTGTACGTTCGTTTGTACAGTTCTCTCCGTAAACGTCGTTGATGTTACGTGTCGTTTGTGCCGCGTTGGTGCCACGACGGAACTCATATTCCATAATTACACGAAATTTCAAAGTATCCATTATGAGGAAAAATGTTGAAATGTAATGAAAATACAACGCTAATCAATAAACAAAAGACTTATATTGTAAATAGAATGTCATAATTTTAAAACAAAATTAATTTGAATTTAGAATTCATAGCCAATCAAAACTTTTTTTTGTTTGAAAAAGTCTGTACTGCAATACGGCAATTTCATAGGTAAAGACCTATTATGTGTCCATAGCATTCCAATGCTATCTGAAATAATCACGGGTTAGGTCTATACGACATTACCATTGAATAAACTTTTACTCTGCTATGTGGGTGGCCTTGCCACTCGTCAGCATTCTTTCTGAGTCCCCAGCGGCTTGTTTGAACACTTGCATGTAGATGCTGTATCACTTGTAAGATTTGTGAAGTTGGTGCAAGTTAAAGAAGAATTGATGCCTTACGTGCTTAGTAACTTTTTAAACGCTAAAATTGATATACTTTATTTTTTGGTTATTCCTGATAATTAGAACATGGAAAGTACTTTTTCACCTCAGTATCTCGAACAACAATTTACAATTTCGTTTTAGTACCTATAAATTTGTACGAAACACAGTTTTAGTTTTTTTATTTTCTCATAACGTGACCTAAATTATGTGATTTATTTATAACCCCTTTTTAATTAGAATTTCACTTTTATCCATTAATAGTTTAGTTTAAATAAAAATATTGTATATATAAATTATAAAGTGTAATAGGAATTATTTCCTATTAGACTTTATAATTATATATATTATATTGTATATATATTATATACATATTATATATATTATATTTATGTATATATAACAGATTTATCGCAAGCACAAGTCCATATTAACCGCGTTTTAGCAAAACGGATTTCATTCATCATTATCAATCCCGCTACCGCTTGAGTTTTGCACCGTACTGCGACCTAGACCGACATGTGACGGTCATCGTTTTCAATGTATATTAGGCACGACGACTCAGTTTCAAGTGCAAGTTTTTGCATTAACTTGCTCAAATGAGGATAATAATTTGATATTAATAGTTGGTATTTCAATGAATCACTACTGGACCAAACTTCTTACATCATATTTATACATATGTATAGTCTCTCCTGCCTTATGTACTCTTGAAGGAGTCTTATTAATCGTCTCTAGACTAAATAAAAGAAAAGGAAAAGGTTTAAAAAAAATATCATTAAAAATTAAATTTCAATTTGAATTTCAATTTTTATTTGCATTCCACAATGTTGTACAGGTGTAGGTAGTTTTTTAAAATAAGGACTAATTATAAGGAATAATTATATACTTAGTTTTATATTGTTTACATATGATATATATAGCTTTATTATGTTAAGGATGCACATTATGCATAAGTTTCTAAATAGGCAGTCAACCTTTAAATAAATGGGCATTCGTTTCGATGTGTTGCGATGTTATCAACATTTGATACTTTTCAACTGTGACAAAAAATGGTTAAAATCTTTATTTACGTAACATATACGTGCATCTAGAGGCATTGAATTCATTAATACTCAAATAGTTCTTTTTATAATTCCATCGTTGGCTTTCTTAGTCAGCAAAGCCTTATAATGTTTTAAAGCTAGTTGGGATCCTTTGTAAAAAATAGAAATGTAAAAGTCATAGCATATATAAAACATGGAGCGAAAGAATAGGACAAAGCTAAAAGCGCTTACGTGATGTTTGTCTTTTAGTTACTTGATTGATCCGTATGATTTTATAAATTTGGATAAAATTAGAAGAAACTACGGAGTACATATTTGTGTTAATAAGGTCCATAATAATCGATTACAATTACAAGGCTAAGTGAAGAGGGAAAGTGACTCTAGAGTACCTACGTATGTATGTAAATCATCGAACTTGCTTCTTGAATGGTAAGACGTGGTTTATTTGACAACGAAGTAAGCGTGAAATATCCATTCTTCATAGCAACTTTTTATACACACATATCTACAACTAGCTGACCCGCCCCGGCTACGCACGGGCAGTTTTACACCCTGTCCAAGAGAATACTTTTTCTTCTTCTCTCATTTCACCTTTTAAACCTTCCCTAGACTACGACAAACATTTTAAAACCAAAATCAGCTAAATCAGCCCAGCCGTTCTCGAGTTTTAGCGAGACTAACGAACATCAATTGATTTTTATATACATATATAGATTTGCCGTCCCGGTAAGTTCTACTGGGATCACACGATAGCACTTTCCGTGTGCACCGTAAGAATCAAGAGAATGGTCCAGAGAAACGACAGCAGCATTTTCTTCGGCCTTCATTAAAATCTACCAAGACGTCTGCCAAACATAGTGATTATGGCACTTCCGTCCCTTTTATTGAATGACGTCTATGTTTTGGGCATGTGTTATAACTACAATGATTGTGACTCAGTTATCATAAGAGATATCCTCAAAGTTCACATTGGTAATAATGGTCCTCAGAACAGATCTCGATGATAAAATTAACAATGAAAAAAGAAAAACAGTGGCCCTGAGAAAATTTGCTTGTCTCACTGTAAGCGTCGTTTCACTTGTTTTTATAGGTGAGCCTCGTGTCATGGACCGCTGATAATATTAACGTTGACAGCAGCAATCTGTACGTAATAAAATACACCTAAACGGAAATGAAAGCGCGCATGTTTGTAAGAAGTTTAATGAAGCTAAAGCATGGGAATTGTTTTGTCTAGTTTACATGTAAACTTATCAATCTGGCATCAAGTTGTCCATGAATATTACTAAGAACACTCGGTATGGAGTATCATCGTTTTATCAATGAATGAAAACAAATGTTCTATCAAGAATTCTCAATTTTCTCAGATGGAGAAATCTCAATGGAGAAACGGGCGTGTATGTCTCAGATTTATCAACAAGGCCATTATTTTAAATGAGCAGGAACGAGAAAGTTATCTGTTTCCAAACATCGTCTGTCAGTGTAAATGCCAAATGGTATCACCTTCACCAATAAAATTTATTATCCAAGTGGTGTCACCTTCACTAATCAAAATAGATTATTTCTCAAGTAAAAACGTGTAGCTCCTACTAATTCAAGACGCACGTCCAAATATTAATTTATCAGACATTATGTTGATATCTTACATAACAGTAGTTATTGCAAACGGATTAAATTATAGTTAGCTATTACATTAATTTATATACTTAGTAAAAGTTGACGTAATGCCATAAATAAATTCCTACCTACGTACAAATTTTGTAGTATTGGTCAATCCGATAACTGGGTTAAAACAGTGGTTCTGTTGAACATCGTGGGTAAATTTCGATGTTATTTCCGTTATAATTTACAAATTTCAGTTTCCTGTCAGGTGACTCCCACGGTCTACAAAATCTGGTTTTTGCATAATTAAAGGAGCGTAAGTTGACTCACAGGTAGACTTAAGTCAAGTAAATAGTAATTTTCAATTTTATGGCGAGACTTTAGTCAGAGTATTACTTAAACATACCTTAGTTCTAACATGTAGGCGGACATTGATTCAGTTAAGGATAGAGGTTGTGAATTCCAAAATAGATCGTTACTATTTTTTTCCTCCCAATGACTAAGGTTTCAGTTGAAACAGGTGTCATTCGTGAGGTCGTCACGCATAACAGAACCGTATTGTATGTAAGCTATTGTCCAAAACAAATATCAATAGTATTAAGATGCGCTCAAAGTATGAACGAAAACGTTACGTATCTCGTACTAAATTGCCTAATTTGAATAATAATACTCTAGTTTAATTTACATACTCTGCTTCTTAGCTACAATGTACAGTTTAGGGAATTTTTCTTTTTCTATAGTATAATGTTATCGTGGCAGATAAGGAATAAGTTTAAGAAAAGCAAAGTGTGTACTAGGTTACACTTCAATATGGATGACCCCTAAAGGGTTACTAGGAGTATACTTACAATTCTTTAAATAAAACTCGCTTGAACATATTTTTGTAACACTATTGTTCTGTGTCTGAGTATTGTGGAGTCATTGTCCTCAAAGTTCCTGAGTCCCTAGATACAGAGAATCCTAGTTAAGCTCTGGGATCTATGTATGTGGTTATGGGGCGTCAACTATTTTATTTATTTTTAATAAAACCAGGTGCGTGAAGTGAAGGCGATCTAAATGGTCGAGATTAATGATAAGAGGCCTTGAAACCTCTCTCGCCGAGGTTTCGATTTATAAATCGTGGTTTTGCAACTGGGTCAGTAACAGATACCCATGGGTATGCTTCGCGTTGTATTAGTAGGCGTATCCTAAATGGGCAATGTGAGAGTGTAACTATGCGTATTTGGTAGAGTTGCAAGGTAGGGTAAATGGAGTCAATTTGAAGCGCCAGGGTTGCTGTTAAATTAAACACTAATTTTAAATGATCTCTAGAATATGGCCTATTATTTTTTACGTGTTGTATAAATACGTAGCAATTTTAGTAAGAAATTTTACAAAACTTATTAGGTCTCCCGAGCACAAAATCAACGATTATATTAAAGAGCAGAGTGTCAAATTATATGTTGTTTCAAAGAACGTCATGGGTATATATAATATTTAGGCATAATATCAGTAGAAGGATTAATTTTAGATAAAACAATCAAGAACTTAGTAACAAACCTCCCGATACTAAACGATAATAAAAAATACAAAATGTTTGTCAGATTCAACTATTGTTCTTAGGAGCACATATCAATTAAATATTTATAAGATGTTTTGCATCGTGCCATCGATGGTCCTGGTCGAAACTTCGGGAAGCTGTTGGATACAGGAGGCATCAAGCAGCTACTCAAAGTGGCACTCTGTGGGGAGGTCTATGTTCAGCAGTGGACGTCTTCGGGCTGATGATGATGCCCAATCTTGCTTATTGTAAACTCTGTTTGCATGTATTAAATGAATGTGTTGTATTCGGTGAGTCTTAACGAACATTATTTAGATGAACTCACCCTTTTTGAACGCATTTGTTAAAGCGTACATTCTAAAAATAAATACAGGAGCGTAAACATGATAGCAATAACCCTGCGCAATATAGTCGTGACGTGAGTTACGCAAGTGCCAGTAACTTGCCCGATAACTTGCTCCACATTCGCTTTGTCTCGCTGACCACTCGCAGTAACTATGGGTATACTGTCCACTGACCTGAGTTGTTCCTCAACTGGTGAGCGTGGACCTGGCGAGTGCACGCGATTTGGCTAGGCACCTTCCAATTTTACCTATTTTTATGTCATCAATTAGCTTGTATGCTCGTATGCTCGCTATGTGCTGACCTATATCGCGTGAAAATCTACTCAAAGCTTTCATACGTTGAAGATAAACTGTACTTAATTGTAGTGTCTAGTTTTCGTAATTAGTACGCGTAAAATGTCAATAAAATGATTAAACATTCTGAACGTTGCTTAGTAATACGGCTACTGCTCAACTTGGCAATTTTATGAAACATTATATTTATTATAATTTCGGTATAGGTGTTTATTCATAAATGTATCACCATTATACTCTTGATGTGAAAAATGACAAAAGAAATAGTATATAGGTGAACCAGACGGTGATATTGTAGGAACATAAGACGGATGCAGAGAAGGATCAAAATGAAGAAATATGTATGGGTACTTTATAGTCTTTTATCCTCTACCAAAGGTGTGAAGAAAGCTGATATTTATGATGATAATTATCCACATTCTTCTGTTCCTGCTGGTTATTCAAAACTATGGCCTCTCAGTTCGCTCGCATAGTTTTTAACTGCAACTGTATTTGCTTTGTAAATCTTACTGTGTTAGATATAATTATAACAATTATATAAGGACAATATAAAAAGATACAAAGAAAAATATATAAAGACAATACAAAAAACAAATATATAAGGATGAGGACAATATCGTAAAAAAATAATGTTTGTCAAGAATGCGTGTTGTATAGTGTAGGAACGTAACCAACTCAAGTTTCGTCCTCTACTTCCGATATTGGAGCATGTTGTGTGCAAATTATTGTTGCCTTGCCATTGTTTGTAGGTACAGTTTGCACAGTGATGTGGTCAGATGGTTTGCATAACAGCTGCTTTACTTGTTCATTTATATAATAACTAGTTGCACCCCGCGGTTTCACCCGTGGATAAAAGTATTTTCATTATTTGCTCATCCCACGGGAACATTTCACTTTTCTGGGATAAAATGTAACCTATATGTTAATCCAGTGTATAAGCTATCTCGGTACCGAATTTCATCCAAATCCATTCAGCCGTTTGAGCGTGAAGGAGTAACAAACAAACACAGATACAAACTTTCGCCTTTATAATATTGGTGTGATTACAGTATCTATAGCATAACATGGTGTAAGCTATGTAGAGCAAAGACAGCTATATAGCCTGCACCATGTTACGCTATGCTATGATTATGATATAGACGGAGTAAAACAAATTTTACCCATACTTATTTACTTGATAGTTTTAAAGATCGTCTTAGTTTGAGGCAACATCATGATCACTAATGAAAAAAGAATAAGTACTTACATATATGTAGGAATAATTTTAGTCTGTAGTTAGGATAGTAGAATTAAAAAGTTAACTTTGATATAGTCCATGATTTTTATGAACATACTCTATGGTAGATGAAAACGAAAAAAAAAGTTGCTACGAAGTACGACAGTGTAAGATTAGGATTGGGAGTTTTGGCGGGAAAACGAAAAAGATCGCGTCGCCGCATTGTATTATTTTCCAAAATTTGTGTTATTTTCAGTGTTAGTGCATAAAATTGGTGGCATTTTATTTGTTAAGTGCTGAATTACAGGCATGAGTGTGGGAAAGTGGTATAATGATGGTAAAACGTGTCTTTTCGTGTTGTTTCCAAAACTCCATGGAAGCTTCAAGTAAAGTTGCCACCACTTTACTAGGAGTATGACTTTGACTAGACTATGACTTGACTTGATGACTTCGACTGTGACTTGACACATATTTGCGTGAAATATCATTAACTTGATAAATTATCAATTACTTGACACTGGCTAAATACACAAAAGTGTGGAGCCAAAACATAAAAAAAAAAAAAGATTAGGATTATATGAAGAGAAAATGTATATAAGTGTTAAATTGTGATAAACCTTTTATTTCAATCAATCGACCCCATATACATGTATTTAATTTTTGCTGTCAATTAAATATATTTATTTATTAAAGTTAGTAGATACTGATTTTATCATTTCATCTATTCTCAATCGTATGCAATATGTAAAGACCACGCCTGGTCCGGGAGATCCCATTACATGATTAATTTATGCATGTATTTCTATTTTGGTCTGCCTACTTATAAATTACAAAAGACCTTACTATTTACAAATACTTCGTTATATAATAAAGCATGTTACAGATACCGTGCCGTTAGATGGAAATAGATAGCTATTTAAAATATATTTTACTTTTTATTGAATATAAATGTGTCGCAAAACAAGTATGTAAACATCACTTTATTAACTGTGTTTTTAAACTACACAATATTAAAAGTATTTGCACAATGAAATTATGATTATCTTAATTAAAATAGATTGTGATATATTTGTAACTAGTTGCGCCCACGGTTTCACATGCGGATAAAAAGTAATTTAATTATTTGCTCATCCCACGGGAATATTTCATTTTCCAGGATAAAATGTAGCCTATATGTTAATCCAGTGTATAAGCTATCTTCGTACTGAATTTCATCCAAATCCATTCAGCCGTTTGAGCTTGAAGATAAACATACACACATACAAACTTTCGCCTTTATAATATTAGTGTGATTAGTGTGATGTCAAAGTGGTAAAATAAGTAAAGTTTGTTAAATCATCAATTGTGTAAGCCAATATGTGCCTACAATGCATTTATTTAAATAATAATAGTATTATATATGTAAAGTGTGTGTATATGAAAGGGTGTCCATAAGTGTGTTTGCATATAACATCTGATTGGATTTGAATGAAATTTGGAATGGAGATAGCTTATACGCTGTTTTAACACGCATACATTTTATTCGCGGATGAAACCGTGGGGCGCTTGTGTAACCAAACAAACAAAAGTCAAAACAACGAAACATAGTTTCTTCACGAGTTTATGTCAAACTTCAAGGACAGCTCAAGCTAAGCTGTATTTTACTAACCAACGGTTCAAAAACATTTTATTAAAGCTATAAAGTGTTTTTTATTCAAGACAAAATTGCCAACAACTATCAAATGCCATTTAGACGCATTTTGTCTCTAGGGCGAATACTTTGCCTATAGGTGTGACCGCTTTGGCTCTTTTCTATAGGATCGTTAAACTAGATTATTTAAGAAACTTCATTGAAACTCAGCAAATATATTGAATTGTTTTATTGTTGGAATGTGGTGTAGGAAGTTACATCAATTAAATAATTTATCTAACACGAAAAAGCCATTTGCGTGAATTCCATCGCATCAACGTCAAGAATTAAGCGTCGTTTATGACGTGTGAAATTGTGGTTTCCTTCTGCTATATCCATAGGGAAGTATTGAATTGAACGTATATATACATATCAGGTTGGTGTTCCACCATGAATGCGTCCATGTATAACAAATTTTTTATTTCAAACTTGTCTAGCGTTTTACCACGCTCTCACGTGATGGGAAGTGACGATGCGATTGAAGGTGGACAATTAAATACCTATTCACTCTTATTTTTTTATTCTAATACAAATAATTTCTACTACCATTAAACTTGTGCCCTTAAAGTCTTAAAAAACTTTATATAATACTCTTCAGATCTGAGGAAATTCAATTCTAGGCAAGCATGCTCCATCGTCGACCGCGTCGTCAGGCTAACATTTGACCACGGTCTCACCTGATGGTAAGACCGTGGTCAAATGTTAGCCTATCTACTTATAAAAAGTCGACTGGGGAGCTATATGGATATATGGATTCTGTGCGTGATATGTAGTTATGATTGAATAGGTGCTTGGGTTTATTCTACAATTGATTTTTCCAGGCAAAGATAATAATTTTTAACGTTTTTTCTATGTAAGAATATCGATTACTTTATAATAAGGCATCTCTTGTATATTTTCAAACTGGTTCAGATGCTGTTTAATAATAATAAGGTCTAAGGAACACCTTTCCCTCAAAAAGCTATTATCCGTATTGCATAAAGCTTACGTGATCAAGCTCGAGTTTCATTACTTGGATTTGGGTCCTGTGTGTGTATGTATTGCGTGGATACAGAGAGCCGTCACTTTCACTCTCAGGGCGTGTGACAAGAAAATATAAACATTTGAATTAAAGACTATTGATTTTATATTATGCTTTACATTTAACATGCTTATATTATGTATAGCTTTAAAGGTTTTAAGGGCTTATATTTTGACAGGCCTGATAGCTTAGTTAGTAACCCTGCCTTCTGAACTGTAGGTTTGTGGGTTCGATTCCCACCCAGGACAAACATTTGTGATTTGTGTGATTAACATAGGTGTTTGTTCTGTGTCTGGGTGTTATATTGTATTATATGTATACATTTACAAACAAAAAGTATTTAGTATTGTATCAGTTATCTGGGACCCATAATACAAGCTTTGCTTAGTTTGGGGCTAGATGGTGGTGTGTGAAATATCCACAGATATTTAATATTTTATATTTATTTATAGCTTCACTTTTGTAGAGCTATAGAGTCACTGGATAAATATTAGTGGCTAAATCCTGAAATTAGTGACGAACTTATGTTGATTATTATTTTTATGATATGATATTTTTTTTTTCTCAAAAACTGGATTTTACATTGAGGCATTAAGATGATAAAGGAAAAATGATTTAATACATAATTTTTTAGCTATCTGCTATCAATAGCAGTGATTATACTGTAT
Source organism: Ennomos fuscantarius (assembly GCA_905220475.3). Lineage (NCBI taxonomy): Eukaryota > Metazoa > Arthropoda > Insecta > Lepidoptera > Geometridae > Ennomos > Ennomos fuscantarius. Next base: position 9,101,041 of record HG992028.1, on the reverse strand, counting down.
CCTACTTATGTTTAGATTGGTAGCATTTGCGTCAGTCACATGCCACTTGCATTACGTTGTTTCGTTTATTGTTTTTTTTTTTTTTTTTTTTTTTTTTTTTTTTTTTTTTTTTTTTTTTTTATGTTAAGGAATGACGTGCCGAGCTAGCCGTTCGCCTGATGTTAAACGACACGGCTGCCCATATCAGCTGCAGTGTCACTCAGAACTCTAAAGTATAGAGGTTCGCGTGACACTGCACTGCGCACGTCATCCAGAGACATCAGCACAATCTAGTAATAAGATTACTAAACTGTGAGATCAGATCATAAAGTCTCATTTGCCCAGTAATTTCACTAGCTACAGTGCCCTTCAAACCGGAACACAGCAGTGATTGCGCACTACTGCTTGGCGGCAGAATAACTGGCAAAGCGGTGGTACCTACCTAGACGAACTTTGCAATAAAGTCCTACCACCTAGTAAATTATTGTAAGTAAGTATTGTATTGTATTGTATTGTATTGTAAGTAAGTATTGTCCCAACTTTATGAGAATCACCAGCACTAATTAGAATCGAATACAATAAAATTGATTTATTCAACTGTGTTTCCTACATACCAGCCACGATGATACTATTGTGTTGCAGAATAATAAATAATTTAGACGTAGGTAATAAATTTAATCATCAGTCAGCTATCTAGTCTCGCTCGTTATAATTCGGTTTATTAGGGTTATACAATGGTTTACAAATCTGCTGTTTATTCGCATGGTAGCATGTGTAAATCCAGCCCCCAGGAGGTTCATACGGATATCTGATATCAGCGCGGCGCGTTGCAGCTATGCGTCCGGTGAAACCACACCACCATCCGACGCAATCTCTTTTAAGGACGACCATGTAGGGGCCGGTCTTCAAAAGAATATCACCTTCAAACTGCGCTTTCTCCTTGAGCTTTAGACCGCTATCAAATGGTATAAACGGATCTAGGTCACAGTGTACTTCTTTGTCAGTGCCCTCTTCGCAAATAAACTCGTCCTGCGAAAGTACACTGTCTTCTTTAGGTCTCGCCATTGTCCCAGTATCGATCAATTTGGGATATGAGTCAACGTCGACCTTCTTATGGCACACACGCCCACCATCTGAGTAAACTAAACAATCGACCATGTAGAACGCCTTGTCGTTTATATTGGTTGTTAGGAACAATAACTTATCGATGTTCTTGAAATGATTGTACCTGATTGTTTCGCATTCGTAGGTGTCAGGTATTTGTTGGAAACAAGATTTTAGGACTAGGCTCGGAGATGTTAGTTGGGTTATAGAATTAAGTTGGATGGGTTTGCATTCAGGAGCAGAACAGTTGAAAAAAATAGTGTTTAACCTTGGTATGTATGGGTCGTGCGACGGTACATTATTGTTTATGGTAGTACGTCGATGTGACCTTCTGCTCGTAACGCATACAGGATTTGAGCCCTGAAATGTATTTTATGAATAATTTAATAGTCCAATAAGGAATTCGTGTTCAGGGTTAAATATTCGTCATGATTTTGCAGTGATAATTGTAGGTGCTATTTGAAGTTATTATTATTAATCGTGACCTATGAGAAATTGACGGATTGCAACCTTGCCTTGAGGGGACTTTAGCCAAACTAGTAGCATAGTATACTTATTGATACACTAGCTGACCCGCCGCAGAACAGTGTACAGAATCGGATCTGTTACAGATTTATTATAGGTAGATGGGTTTAACATTTTGTTGATAGCGATCAAAACCATTGACACTTGAACTTGGTAAAAAAAATCCGTATCGTAGCATTCGCTGTACAGGTATTTTCTAAGCAAGCACGTGTCATCCTAGACCGCGTCGTCAGTATTCATCAGTTGAGACTAGCCTATTGAGTAATAAAAACAATGGAACTCACATTAGTAATTATAATTAAAATTATTTACCTGATCGATAATACAAACAACATCTTTGTTGTAAATCTGCAAGCACGACAATAAGATTTATTTATATTTTACGTTAAAACAAAAGTAAATACATTCATTCAACTTTTAATAAGAAGAGCTTCGGTCGAAAGATTTGAAGCTAATTGGGCAAATTGGGCATAAACTGAACTAATAGGGCTAATATAGATGTTCTAATAAATGCCTCTGTGGTGTGGTGGTTGAGCAGGTTGGCTCATAACCCGGAGGTGGCAGTTCGATTCTCGCGGCAGGAGAAGTATTTGTGCACAGAAAAAAAGTGCATATACTTGATCTTGGTATTATGGGGCCATGGCTGTGGGTCCCTAGACACTGGGAATTCTAGTTAGAGTCCAGGATCTATGTATGTGATCATTGGGCGTTATTATAATTATTATTTAAGAGTTGTGGTCATTACAAATGATACACGGATAGCCAATCGGTCGAATGAAAATATCACAATGATGAATACAATAAATCATTCAGTCAGTCAGTTGGTCAGTGGGTGTAATAATGAAAGCCTACTTACCGATATAATTGAATGTAACTTACCGCATAGACTCGGCACGCTAGCCAGTATTGAGTGATGACTAAACATAAAAAAGTGAAATTCATGTCTAACGCATTACATCACGCGAAAGAGGAGTTCGTCAAAGGAAACGTTAGAGTGGACGTAATAAAATGTTTACTGCTGCATGGTTCAATGAACATTAATAGGCAAATAAATTGGGAACCTGATAACGAATTCAATACATAATATTTGCATTATTCCTTTAGGAGTGATAGTAAATGATTCTCACAAAACTGTCCAGTCTTCAAAACATAGCTGCTGATATCTAAATTGATGAATTTAGCGAACGTTTCTTATAAGATGAAACATTAGGTAGGTAAGTGAATTCATTTTTTTTTTGTGACAATAATAAAATTTATAAAAATTGGGAGAAGCCTGATTCCTGAAATACAGTTTAAAAACTAGTTCGGAATTTATGGATTCATTAATTTAATGTACCTAATAATATATAATTAATAATAAATAATATAGAATATTTATGTCAATAATCATTTTTGTATTTAGTATTTTATGAAACAACCATCATTTATGACTTTCGAAACACTGAAATCTTTTGGAATAAAAATAATCAGGCATAACCATAATAAGATTGGGAATTGTAAATAAATAAATAATTGCGAACATTTCATACAGCGCCATTTAACCCTAAACTGAGCAGGGCCTGTACTATGGAAAACTGATAACTAATAGTATAGTTATATACATTTTGGTTTGTAAGTAGATACATTCGTTGAATAAAATATAACACCTAGACATACTAATAGTGTTTAGTACTATAATTAGTACTAAACACTATTAGTTAAAACACTAATAGTGTTTAGTACTAATTATAGTACGTAGTGTTTCGTTTTTTGTGTTTAGTTTAGTACTATAATTAGTACTAAACACTATTAGTGTGTCTAGGTAGTATATAGTATAAAATAAAAAGTTTTTCTATTCTATTGTATTCTAGACACGGAACAAACATCGATGTTCATTACACAAATGTTTGTCCATCCAACCTATGACATACAGCTCAAAAGGCAGGGTTATTACCAACTGAGCTATCTAGTCAGTCAATTAGTTGAGTAGCCCGGTAACAATTGCGATAATCTTATTATAACAAATTTTTAGGCATGCGTGCTACATCCTAGACGGCATCGTTACTTACCATCAGGTGCGATAGTGGTGAAACGCAAGCCTATCGAACAATAAAAAAAAATGCGATAATCTAATTATGACAAATACTTTAGGCTAAACAGTTAATAAAGACTATCATATGTATAGTATATATAGGGCTTGTTTATATAAAGTTAAATGTCATCCTTCTTAACCTCAACAACAAAAACTTTTTAGTTAATAAAGGTTCCTGAGACGTTATATAACTTTTTAGGAATAAGACCATTACCCAGTTAACAAATAACTTTAGGAACTTTTTTGGTTTTTAAACTTCCTATAATGTTAACATCAAATTTATCAAAGAACCAACCATAAAAAAGTTCATGATTCCATTTAAGTATTAAAATAATCAAAACAAATGGCATTACGAGTACAAGCATGCCCTATGGAATATACTAATTGTAACCGACTTCTCTTCGTTCTTAGTTCATATTGTTACTATACTATACACTTACCACAATAAAAAGTCCCTGTTTATGCATTTTTCATTACACGGTTGAAGATAACTGAAACAATGTGAAACATAAATTAAAGAAGATTTTAGAACCGCGGAGTTCAAATCTAATCCAATGGTGAGGACCCGACTCGAGCAAATGCTCAGTGATGACAGATTTATGAAATCACAGATATCAAGAACCACCAGGTTCATAAATTCCCGATCGCTGATCGTTTGCTCAAGTTGAGTCTTAAACATTACTTAAAATTTGACTTAGAAAATATAAAGCTACCAATAGTAATTTTATTATTTTATATTATTATATTAATTTAATGTATATTAATGTTAAGAAAATATGCTTTATACCTTTATATTTTACCAACATTGTAATTCTAGCTAAATACATAGGAAATCTTTTCAAAGTATGAGTCATCCAATTAAATGCTATGTCCATAAAAGCAAACGGAGACATATTTTAATTCTGTGCGTGTCCAAGTGCTCCAGTTCGTTCGACAAGGCTATGAAGTGGGCGTCTGTAATGCGTGCGCTTGCGCACAGACGTGCTTGTGACATTGACACGCTGCTGCGCGGCAATTTGACGCTAATCACTGCGATTAAACGATCCTCACTTGTTTATTTTGTTTTTATTAGATAAACGGATGACAAACGTGTGAACACGTTTGTCACCGTTTATCTAATAGTTAGTAAAATATTTGTATGAAATTGATTGGATTAAGTTCAAAGTCACTCTAATTGGTTTCAACGAGGCTGCTGTCAGAATTCAAAGAATTTAATAATTGGTGAAGAAGGTGAAGCTTTATGGTATTCTAATAAATTAATTATTTCATAAACTTTTTAGATAAAAATTTGATTGTTCATTTATTATAATTACTAACAATTATAATGTCTTATTTAAAAAAGTACCTACAAGATGCAATCTACAAACTGCCTCTACTGTGGCTCTAGCCACATACGATTATTTTAAAGAGTTGGGATAGCTCGGGTAGTTGCTGGCTGGGGGAAATGCACAATGCACCCCAAACGGGACGTCAGTGCAGGTAGAATAAGAAAAAGATGCAGTTTTTAGACGAGTCTCTAATAATAAAACCTAAAAATGGAAAAAAACTTAAAATTCCTAATGCACAATGTATTCAAAAACACTAAATAACTCGCATAACACAAATTAAGTAATCCTGACATCATATTTTTACATTCGTTGACACGTAATTAATTTCATACCAACATGTAAGGCGATGTTTACTATAGAAAGTTACAGTACAATGGAACATTGAACGATAGTGAAAATGTGTACGTCCTGAGAATATTAAACAAGTATTTTGTATTGACACTCTCATATGACATCATGGCTGACAGGACTCTACGAAAAGAACGCCTAACAATAATGCAAAAGGTGGTTTAAATGGAAACTACTGCCGTGGTTCATAATCACGAGAATTACACAACACTCCTATAAGATAAAGTTATGAAACAGCTTTACTGTCAATCAAAAGGACAGCTGGGGATTTACGGTTTTCTTAATATGGTAGGTAGTTTATTTTGAGACTGAAATATTTTCACGTTGAGTTCCTGGTTTGTCTCATTTATTGTGTAATACAAGCATACTCACGTTAGACTACCACATAGTTTTCAGTAAAAACCGTTACGAATTTAATTAGCACGTTATATTACGGTACAAAAGATTTAAACTCAAGTCGTCAGTTTCCGTGATGAATATTGTAGGTACTTATCTACCTATAGGTAAGGTTGCTTATTAGCTTTATGTTATATTTAGAAAAGCATACAATTGAAGAGTTACACCTTAATAATTATTCGTTTGTAGTAATGTGGAGCCGTTGTGACTGTTTTCATTTTTTCAACGTCTTTATTTCTAAAAATAGTGTAGATTAACGGTAGAGATGCGGATAAGTAACCTGATTCGAAGGAAGCAATGATTGTGGTTGCTCTACACCGCAGGAACTATTGTGATAAGTAATATAGTAATCCTAACAACACTAAGACTACAGTGTGAATATTGACTTTTTGTAATACTATTTCTCTCCAATATGACTAGATTGTAGAATTACTATACTAGTTAGGCCAGGTTTTAGATATAAAAAAAAATTGCAAAGCTATTTTAAAAGGTTTTAAGTTTTTTTTTTTAAGTTTTGTAAGCTCATCATACTTATTATCCTACTTCCTATCCTACTTAATAGTATAAATACGAAAGTTTGTGAGTATGGATGTATGTTGGTTACTCTTTCATGCAAAAACTACTAAACGGATTTGGATGAAATGTGGAACACAGATAGTTTATAAACTGGTTTAACACATAGGATACTTTTTATTACTAACTACTTAACTAGTACTAAATAGAAATAAACAAAATGTTCCTTATCAATAAGTATGAAACGACTCATGGGATTTGGCATTTTTTCAAATGTTACTTAAAAGTTCAAGGCAGATTTTTAGGGCACATAGTTGGTAGTTTCCCGGAAAATTAACGGGATTGAGTGAAACTGAATTTTTGTATGGACAGGAAAACGTCTGTCAGGTCAGTTAGTAGACCACCATGATATTACAATTTTAACATGCCAACCAACGAACAGTATTTAAAAATAAAAGAGTATTTATTGTTATTTATTATTTACACAAAAGAGTATTTTAATTGCTTATAAAATCTAGGAGAAGCCAATAAATTCATAAAAACACGAACAGAGTGTAATCCACGTGAATAAAATAATATTGAATTATAAAAGCTAAAAAGTGATGATGTAGCGTCGGAAGAATTTTAGTACGATTAAATGATGTTTTATTGGCTTTATGTGAAGATGTGAAACTAGTATCTATTAATATATTGGTACCTACTTCAATTTTAAGCTGTTACTCTCGAAAGATATTTTGTTAAAAGTTCAAATGTCAAAGGTAAATAAATATGACATCATTGAATGCATTTTGGCTGGTTCAGAAATATGTCACACCACTATTTTTTACATCTGGCAAGGCTCGTTCTTACTTGCATTGAGTGAAAATATTGATGTAATCCGAACATAGATAAATGAACTCTTTATTGTACACGCCAAATAATTAAAAATAACAAAAAAAGCTATTATTTATTTAAATTATACCAATGGGCGACTTTATCGCAAAAAACGATCACTTCCAGGCAAACTTTGAATGGAGAGAATTTTACGAAGTGGTAAAGGACCGGGGTGCACAGAGGCGAATAGTTTTTTACTGAGGGCATAATAATTATAAATACATAGCATAATCTTGATTCAAAGATAAAACAAAAAATCACTAACCACAATAAAATAAATACTAAATACAACGTATCAACTCAAGAAACAAAAAGTAAAGAGATAAGGGTAGGTAGAAAATTATCTGCTAGTAAGAAATTACTTTAGCTGTGTAGTATATTATAAACATACAATTGTAGAACTTTGGCCTATAAATATCGTTCCATCACCTTTATTAGCAATTCTTGACCAAATAAGAAAAGTGTTCGAGTAGTCACGCCTTTAGAATATTTTGGTTATGAAAACGGTTTTATCGAATATTATAGTATCTAAATAATCTAAAGAACCGTTCACTATGCCGAATCGACTATATATATACTCCTAACTGTTTACACCAAAGTTTTCACCATAGAAATTAGATAGGCAGTTATCCTTGTCAGATTGCCAGTGTCTAAAAGAGACTTACAGATGATTCAATCCGCAAAATTAGTTAAATAAATAGCGACTCTTGCTTCGACACAATAAAATTCAATTCCGATCAATTTAACGTGTAACCTTATGTCTTCTGACGTTATGGTTGTCACGTTTTAAAGAATAATTAATTTAAAATATTTAATAAGCAGATAGTAGATACTTAGTAAGCAGGTACTTTGTGAACATACGACGCTTCAAATTAATGTACTGTACTTACTAGTACATAATATGTATGTAGGATCAGCAAACGACGAATAATATTTTATTTGTAACTAGTTACCTTGTAAACAGCACTTGTAAATACCTAATTATTCTATTAAAACAATTAATAATCATACCACGTAAATCTGGGAGACATAAATTAGGATACAACACGCAACACTCGGGTACTGGTAGCTTTGTATCTAAAGTACGGAGTGAACTAGGCCTGACCAATATCAGAATACATATATCATATTTTCTTTGTCAGATCTTTATTCTGAAAAAAATGAATAGCTTTTTGTAGCGATATTGTATGTAAAAACGTCAATGAATTTACCTTCATTAAATAAAACTATTATATAAACTGTATCAACCGGAATTTGATAGAAACTGTTTCATCCGGGCTCTATTACCGTATAATAAATAGCTTTTGCTTTAGCATTAAACCAGCACCCCTACCGCGTAACCGTTCTGGGAATCGGCTTCGCCTGCCATCCCGCACGCGCCAATTAACAAGTCCACGAGTGCGAGCAAGAGAGAACACGATTACGATCTCCACCAGACTTACGCGGTAAGGCCCCAGTTGTCACTATCATCTTCAGCACTGTGACCAACAAACGAAATAACAAGATGCTTGTGTATTCGCCTTTTATGATAATTGAAACACAAACAGTTATAACAGACTGGCCTAATAACTCAGTTGGTAGCTAGTAGTAGCTCTGCCATCTGAACTGAAGGTTGTGGGTTCGATTCCCACCCAGGACAAACAATTGTGTGATGAACATAGATGTTTGTTCTCTATGTCTGGGTGTTATATTGTATACTATGCATATATTTATAAAACAACTGCTTAGTTTGGGGCTAGATGGCGTTGTGTGAAACGCCAACAAATATTTATTATTTATTTAAAAAAAGTTAAATACTAACAAGTTACTTTATTTCAGTTACAAATAAAATAAAGTAACCACCACGGAACGCTTAACGTTACGCGCGCTAAGTTACGTTTCAGGGTATTTACATTTATTACTTAACCATTGTTTGTTCATTTAGCGATATTTCTGTTACATGAGTTTGTTTGCTAAGGTGCTTTAGGTCCGCTTCTTGTCTAACTGTGGCAACAATAGCCAATACTCTCTCTTTCTACTTTGTTCAGGTGCCTAACTGGGTCTATTAGTACTTGCTGTGTCTGTGTTTTGGTGCTGTGGTGTTTGCTAACTTTTCATAAATTAACGCAACTTTTAGTGGGTGAAGTATCTATGAATTTTGGGTTAGAATAGAATAGAATAGCATTGAATAAAGAGTTTACATGGTGCGTAAGATTTAATTTCTGTTTTCATGGTTTACTTTGAAGGTAGATAAAAATGCGTATTTGAAATATCCTAGTAATTCACGTATCATGTAAAACGCGTAAAATTTAGTCTCAGATTACATGGTGATTCTCGTGATTGGTCAGGTGCAAATCGGATACAATGCATCAAATAGGAATGCTATACACATATCTTTTACATTATTAAAAGAAATCGGAGTATGATTGATCTATTTTAATCCCTATAACGTTGTTTGTTTGTTTGCATGACTAATTAAAATTATTATAAGCTATTTTATATGTCACAGTAGGATGTTTTACGAAAAAATAGGCAATGTGATCATGAAATATGGCTTTAAAAGGTTCATTGTGTACATTTTTTATATAGCAAATAATGATACGGTCTTCCTGGTGGGGGGAAGTTATCGTAAACTATCGATATCTGTAACACTAGACGTGACAACATTGCGTTGCTTACCCTATTCATTCATTACTAAATTCCTATAAGCGAAACGTAAATTATTCAGCACAACACATGAACGGGATTTATGTTTGAGTTGAAGTAAAGATTTAATTCTATAATGAGAATAATATAAAATTGTAATCATATTTGAGGGTTCTTAAAACTTACAGCAGGCAGCAGCAGCGTATTATGGTGTTTTTTTCTGTCTGCATACCTGGGTTCGTGCTTTTTGTTAAATTATTTATAATTTATTACTTCAGCTTATTATTAACTTGAACATAAATACAATGCAGGAGCAACAATACAACATTTTAAATATTTTTTATTTGCTTGAAAGCTAGCTTGAAGCATTTTCCAGCCATCGCCCTTCTCGACCATATTTGAGGGAAAAAGATGACCCGACACACGACGCCGCTACAAGAAGAAGCTTTTTGGTGAGCGTGAATGCTCCGAAATTAACAACTCAACCCCATTGATTGATTGGTGTTCAAGCAGAGATTTTATTCACTAATTGATCACTTTATGAATGAAATCTCTGCTAGAGCACCGATCGATGACTGAGCATCGATCTGTTATCCGGACCATAGTCTATGATGTTGTTTAATATAGCAACTCTAGCAACAATTTTAGTCCCGGCACGGCATTTTAGTAATTATAGCGTTCTTTCCACCATTAAAAGATTATGGTAACTCTGTGGCTAATTGGATTTTATTTATTTCGGCTTAAAGACAGCAATAATTAAGTTTTGGAATTAATTAAATTATATTATCGTGGAAGAAAACAAAAGTAAGTAATTTATTAAGAAATTGTGAGTACAAGGACAATGTGATTTATGGTGCGTTTACATGTGCAAGGTCTAATTATCTCCTACAGCGCAATTAAAAGTTTAATTTTGTGCGATGATTTGTTAAGAGGTATGTAGGTGAGAATGTTAAGTGAGACTATTATGTTACCATCTTAATAAGTAGTGAAATGAACGTTGCTAGTGTGTTTTCTGCATAATAAGAAAACTTAGTGTTTATAACATTTGATTGTTGTTACCTAACTAGAGAGCTCCACAGTTTTACAAGTAAATTAGAAAGAAAGAAAGAAAAATTTTTATTCTACACTTAGTAACAAAAATAAAAATTACAAGAATATTAATATGATAAACTATAAACGGTAGGTACTGAAGAATATATAATAAGAAAAATAAAAGAGAAATAGAAGAGTAGATATAGCACGGAAGCAGTGGTGTCGAAAAGGGCTTAACTCATCATTCAATTACCCATGGAATACCCTGATTAATCAGGGAAATTTCAGGGTATTCCTATGTTAGTTTTACATAAAGACCTTTAAAAATTAATTTAAAATATTATATTGGTTTTGGTGTTGACGTGCTTTCATCCAAATCGGTTCAGCCGTTTTGACATTAGAAAAAGCCAAACAAACAGACGCCGTGACGTTGAACTATATTAGTAAGAACTGTTATTCTGTTGGTAAAATATTATGTTAGATATTTTTTTTTTGTTTTCCTTTTAGTGATGATGTTATTTACATTTTTATATATGTATTAGTATGCAACCACTCCACTCCTTCAACATTATGACCCGGTTATTTAGCGGTATTAGTCAACTGAACTCATATTATTTCCTATTTTAGTAACATAATAGAAAGTACGGAGCACAACTTACATCAGTTACTTTGGCTTTTACTGGTTTATTAGTGTCCAGTAATGAATTGACAGTCACATGTGCTTTTGTTTTAAGTTTAAGAAAGTAGAACTAACACTTCTTTTATGAATCAACAATGCATGTTCACACCATAGAATCCGTACAATGGGAAATGAGGAGTGTCCTCAATACTTCCATTCAGAAGACTAGGAGACAAGACTTCGCGTTCGCGGTTGCATCTGATTTGAAACTAACGAACGCGTGTTGCGCACGCGCCGGCTTTGCAACAACTAGTTGGTCGATCTTTCGCGCCAAAAGCACGAGCAGATGTTGGCGGCTGGTGGCTGTCCGGTTCATTCATGAACGCGAAAGTTGTGCAATTTTCCCTTTATTGGGCTTATTGATTGAATCATTGCTGTCACGGCCTCGCGAGGCTCTTGTGCCTTCCTGGCTTCAGCGCTTTATAATAAATATGAGGGAAAACTGTTTTATGTTTAAGAGAACATGAATTTTCAGCAGTCGTAATACTACGTTGTATAGCAGGTGGACTATTGCTTGAATCTTCACCATTATTTCTGTTAAGTCACTCAGAAGATGCAGGAGATACTTTAGGTAATGTTACTCAGTAAAGTTTATAAACGATCACTTTATCACCACTATCAGCACCACCACTACCACAACCACTATCATCATCAGCTTTATGACCCCCCTCCCCTCCCCTTAAGTGTAGGGGTTTCCATAATCACCACGCTTGGAAGGCGAATATTAGATATATATAATGTTGCCGCCCATTTCCTGGATATTCCCTTAGTCGGCTCATACGGCACCATTGACTATAAATCCACTTGACCAATGATATAACTTCCCCTCATACCAAAAAAAGTTGTTGATTTCCACTACTAGCCTTTGCGAGTACGTCAGTTTCGTTTTGGATTTCCACGGAGAAACAGCTAATGAAGAAAATCACAGAAGTTTAGAAAAATTAGTTATTGCTCAGTAAAATTGTGCGGAAAGAATAGCATATCATTCCACAAGTAAGCAATTTTCATATGGTAATTAGAGAAAACTTGGTACATCTATTTTGAAATTAAAAACGAACATTATGAAGAAAAAGAAGCGAGAACCCGTTGATGTCTTTTGCTCTGTTCTACTCTGTTCTTTGTAATTTCGTGTGACTTGGTCTCGTTTTATCCTTGCTCTTGCGTCATTATCGTGATGAGCCAATAGTAAACATAGAACATTCCTACAAAAAAAGTACTCTAGTACTCTACTGTTACCTCCCTCTGCCCCCGCTAGTGAGTCGTGTTTGTAGGAGAAATTATGTTCACGAGCTATCAAGTGGCTTTATTATCTTTGTACGGCACCTATAGAAGAGATGGAGTAATTCTATTACTAGTGAAAATTGTGGTATCATCATTTCACCTTGGTAGCAATGTATCAGATGCCACAGTGCGGTTGTTCGGGTCTATTACTTTTTCCTATTGGAACCTGTAAAAAGACAAACCATGGCCAATGGGACCAAATCACATCACCTGAAATCTATCAACATAGTTAGTCACCACAATTTGCAATTAAAAAAGAGAATAAATTATTTACGACACCATTTAGCTCGATGATCATCATCAGCCTGAAGACATCCGCTGCTGAACATAGGTGATGTAAGTGTTACTACATAATTATCTAAAAGTTAATTTTAAAATAGAAATTATTTTGTAGGTAAATAATAATAGAATTAAATGTAAAATGATGTCTGTAATTTTATTTAGTAGGTAAGAACTTACTAGTTCGCCATCTGTCGGCGATCTATTGAATTAAATACTACAATATATTTGTAGAGACTGAAGCATCAAGCGACTTATGTTACTCCAACCAAAGCGAGACACATTCACAGCATGCATTCTCATTATTATTGGTGGAAGCTAAACGATCGAGCAAAGCGTTGTATAGTGTACTTGTAGTGTTCAAGGAAGGTACTAGATGGCGCTACAAAACTATCATTATCAAAGCTTTTGGCTCTATCCATGAGTTATAATAATAGTTATGGTCGGCACCACGGTTATTTCGGCTGAGCAGCTAAAACTACGAAAATAGTAGCCTCGGTAATGGTTAGATTTTTGAGTTGTTTGATGTTGAGACCCTTTTTTTTGAGAGGGGGAAATGCCCTCGCACTTCCCTGCCACCACGGGGGTGTAGGCAGGGGGTATGTGGGACTCGAACCCCCTAAAACCCCCCCCGTGATCCGACCGCTGCCGGTATGGGGCGAGATGGAGACGCACTGCATTAACCATGTCGAGACCCTGCTGGGACCTCATCGCATTTTCTAAAATTCTTATGAGAGCCAAAGTGCTTGCATGTATTTGCCACAGCGAGTCAGCATTACAATTCAAAGGTGCAATGTTGGGTACCCTACCTACTAGTAGTGGGCTGGAGCATTTTGGGATGTCTATAAGTCATTGCGGCTAGTTTGAGAATACAGATGTTTTTTATAGTATGTGGTGTAGCTAGTAGCTGTAGTAAAGAAAGTTTAAAGACTATAGGCACGTTAAAAAAAGTTATAACTGACCTCTTGCCAAGAACGCTGTCAAACAAGTAAACTTTAATACAAAAAAAAAACTACACCAAATCATCCGTTTGAAAGTAGCGATGCTTTGGGGACACAAATAAATACGAACAAAACAATCTATTTTAAAAAGAATGAATATTTTATGTTTGTATAAATATGGATTTATATAAATAAGTAGTTACACTATGATATAAATCATATTTTCCTTATTTGTTTTATTTATTTAGGTAATTATGTATAAATAAATAAATAACTATTTAAAACGAATTATTTATTACTAATTAAATATTATTATATTATCATTATAATATTTCAAATAAATAATTTCAAAGAATTACTTAGATAGAGATCCATAAAAGAAAAAAACTATTTCTTTAGTTTTCCTTACCAGAACTTGATTTTTATCAGCGACACTATTGATGGGATGGATAGTACAGATGTGCAGAAATCCTATAAAAAAATACTTCCACACCTTACAACTTCCACACCACTAATTTTTCCTTATTAATCATATAAAATATATAAAATATAATCAATATAATTTTTCCTCATCCTAATTTAATCCTATAAAAAATACTTTTTTATAGGATCTGTGCGACGTGAATATGTGTCCAAGATAACGGGGTCGATTGCTTGGTTATTTCAGCGTTAAGACTCCTTTAAGCATTTTTATTGCTATTTCCCAATATTTCTGATTATGTCATCTATCTTAAAAGATTCCTGTATGTCTTCACTTTACTTGCGGTAACATGATTTAAATTAATTCATGACCAAGATTGTATCTAAAACGAAAGTTTTGGTATTAGATCAATACGAGCATAATAATAATAAATGCCACATTAACTGTGGCTAAAATAATCACACCTTTTTTTTACTCTACTGCTTTTTTGAACTATTGTTTTATGTAGAGAAATAGTTGCGCTAGCAATAGTGGTATAATAATCAAATCAAATCAATTCAATATTTATTCATAATTGCAGTAAATACAGTATATAATAATGAATAAAAATTATGCCAAAGTCTGCGGTAGTGTAAGTTATTCCTACAATAATTATTAATAGTTAATACCTACACAAGAATTATTTATCTATTATCGGAAGGAAAAAAAAAAAAAACATTTATTTGGTATTACATACTTTAATCAATAATAACCTGCTGTAATACTACTACTACATATGTACACGATAATAATATATTCTTATCTATATATACAATAATTTTATGAGTAAAAAGTGTGCTGGCCACAATTTTTTTATTACTATACAAACTAATGTAAAAAGTATGCTTTCCTTAATAATATTATGAAGTGAAAACTGCTTACTACCTTACCTTACTTACCTTTCTAATATTGTATGGATGTATGGATCTTTGTTACTCTTTCAAGGGAAAACGAGAGAAAGGATTTTGATGAAACTTGGAATGCAGATAGCTTATACGCTGCATTAGCACATTGGAAACTTATAAGCCGCTTGTTAAGCCGCGGGGCGCAACTAGCTCATAATAAATTACACCCAGTAAATGGCTACTCACGAGACTCAATCGCCCAAGTTCGACTGAATTTCGTAAGTGCTAGCCGTTTACTAGTTGTAATTAAACAAATATATTGATTTAGTCTAGTAATATACATTTATTTTTGAACAATTAATGGCAGTGAGTTTTATAGTTCTACTACTTTAGCTCCTACTTTAAGTTCATGGGTCAAATTTTAATATTTATACAATACTTTTATGGCTCAGGCCATTAAAATAACATTAATACTACTAATGAGATAAGGTCTATTAAATCAACTAATTATACAACAAAACATATTTATCGTCCTTTAGCTTCAACTGGATAATAGAGCCATTTAAATTCATAGCCTTTGAGACCGTATTTTTCATCTTTTTCTGTTTCTGGCTTGGGTACGTCGTCTGATAACACATCCAGTACTTCTTGCGAAATTTTAGGATGGAATCCTTTTGCATCTGCAACATAATCTACCCTTGTTCTTACTCCGTTTCTTCCAGTTATGAAATAGTAGCCTTGTTTAACTCCGTTAGTATATCCCTCTTCGAAATGACCGTGGAATCCAACGGTATAATTGAATGTATATAGGAGACGGGTCATATCATCTTTCGATAATCCTTCTGGTAACCCTTCATTTTCGCCTGGGCCGCGGCGGTAAATGTCAGTATTTTTGTCAACAATTTGCATTTGAGCGGAGATTAGTATGGGCTTTGTAGGAGGAGCAGGTGCATTTTGGCTGCTCGGTATACCTCTTTGAATACTGTTTGGCTGCGTGCCTCGTGGTCCAAATGCCGATTGGCCATCAAGTCGTTTTGGTGTCCTTCCACTTGTTGCTACATTTTCTTGAATAGGCTCTGAACCTGTTTGAGGTCCAACAGCAGCAAAATTAGGTGTTTGTGGATATGTAGGAATCCCAGGTGATTGTAGTGCGTTACGAGATCCAGGCCCTTGATGACTTCCTTGGGTTCCACTTGTCCCAGTAGGTGAGTTTTGACCAGGACTAAAATACTGCGGTGGGAAGCTCTGGGAGTTTTGTGGTGGTACCAGTCCTTGTTCTAAAGGAGCTTGTTGACCAGTTAAGCTGGTCTGTCGTTGCCCTGGATAAATTTGTGAATTAGCTTGCGGTGCCCTGATTTTTTCTTCTTGCTGAAGGGATGGATTGTTGCCATTGTTTGGTTGGCTAATAAATGCCGACTGAGGTTTCACATCTTGACGGAATTTCGGACCTGCCTGTCCGATTTGGTTTGGGCTATTATTTATGGGCTGATTTAAAATTGGTCCAATAGGGGCTAGTGTTGAGGTTGTAGGGATGCTACAGTGGGAACATGATTTGGCGGGACGCTCAATCGATATTGGTTTAATTGTGGTTGTGGCAGCTGGTTGTTCTGATGTTTGCAATGAAACTGGTAGCTCAAGAGAGTGACCTTGTCTCGCAGTGTTTAACTGCTTGGCTGTATACGTTGGATCTGTAAATAATGGGTGTGGGGTTTTTAAATGGTGCATAT
Organism: Ennomos fuscantarius; assembly: GCA_905220475.3. Taxonomy (NCBI): domain Eukaryota; kingdom Metazoa; phylum Arthropoda; class Insecta; order Lepidoptera; family Geometridae; genus Ennomos; species Ennomos fuscantarius. Next base: position 9,084,035 of record HG992028.1, on the reverse strand, counting down.
TTGTTATATATGTTGTTATATATGATAATATAAAAAATAAATATAATAATAAACATTCACATTTCACATAGTGCCATCTAGTACTAAACTAAAAAATGCTTGTACTATGGGAACCAGATAACTGATAGAATACTTAGATTTTTTTTTGTGAATACATACATAGAATAAAATATAACACGCAGACACAGAACAAACATCAAAATTGATGTTCATCATACAAATAAGCATTTAATTTTCATACAAATAACTATTTGTATGAAAATAGGAACTTCTCATAACCCGCAGCTCAGAAGGCAGGGTTACTATTAATTTAGCTATCGGGCCAGTCAATAATAATAGATAGATAGATGAACTCTTTATTGTACACACCAAATAATAAAAAATACAAAGAAGAAAAAAAAACAATCAATTACATAAAGTGTAATAATGGGTGACCTTATCGCTAAAAGCGATCTCTTCCAGGCAACCTTTGGATGGAGAGAATTTGACGAAGTGGTAAAGGACAGGGTGCACATAACTATTATAAATATATAGGAGAGATATATATATATATATATATATATATACACACACATTTTAAACAATACAATAAATAAATAAATACATACACACGTACATAAAATATATATAACGCAGCAATAATAAACAGAGATATTAAAATGTATTAGTAGTAATAATAGCATATGATGAATAATCTTACATGGTTTGACTCTGATATTTTTCATTGATAATATTTTGAACCTTCCTTGTTCATCAGTAGCATAGACTGTAACGTGGTAGACTCCATCAGCAGTGATAAATCCAAATTCACCTTCTATTAGTCCTTTCTCATCTAAAAATATAAGATAGTATGAAAATGAGGTAATTAAAATATCAAAGCACTAACAATACACCTTCATTATGAATACATGGAGCCATTTCAAGCGGATTTAACGAACTATTCAATTTACAACCTTTTGTGCACAAAGAAATATATAGGAACAACATTGAGTATGATATAATCTCTAATAAACACTTCAGAATAGGGCAGTGGTATTACTAAAATAGCCTTGTAAAATTAGTTATGACGTTCGGTTTTCAACAAGTTGTTACTATTCAATTTTGGTTCTTCTATTGAATAAAATAAAACTATAAATAGCTTTTTGCTGTTACTAAACTAATTGCTGATAAATATGTACTATACTATAAATGGTAATCCAGCTAATCGATTTTTCATTAGCTCCTTACATCATCTACATAGCAGGAGGGTTGTTTTATTACTTACGTCAACAACCTCATTATTTATAAAGAAAAATGCGCTTCCTAGTTTTTTTACAGCTTTTGAGTAGATACTAAAAGAAAAATAACCATACGCGAGACAATATGATTTAAGTTATTTTATATTGAAATAGGTATATCATTTTGTATGTAAATTTTATGCTAATATTTGACTAATGCAGAAATTTTTCATTGTATCTGATAAAATTATACATTTAGCTGTTTATTTATACGTAAAATTTAATATGGATATCATTATTGGTGCTCATAGCAGGTTTACGTTAATAATAGGCCATTAGTTAAATTCTAAATTGCAGAAGTTACATTTAATACTCAAGTTTATATAGAAAATATTAAATTCAGACGTTTATTAGTTTGATATTTAAGCTCTAAGATGGTAAAGGTAACACAAAAAAATACGTTGTCTTATTATAAAAATAGTTGAATAAACTTTAAGACTAAAATTTCAGATGATTTGAGGTTATAATTAAAATAAGTTTTGTTTTAAGCTATTACCATTAAATTAGTCAGCTAAATTATTTACATTGATCATGTTTTAGTAGCAACGAGAATAATCATTAGATAAATGGAAAAGTTTACGTAGCTTGCTCATTTTATTCATTTATAATTTTTAATTAATAAAAAATATTTCATTATTTATTGAGTTTTATTATAGGTTACCTTGCATTTTCATTTTTTAACTTGAGTATTCTCGTGTTATTTAATTTTTTTTTTGTAACTGAGAACTCTTCTTTAGCATAAATATATGAGTTAATTTTTTTTTCAGCTTTTCTGGAAATGTAATTTCAAGACGGCAACGTGGACGCTTACATTTTATTTCTGTTAACATTATTTATTACGTACCTTTCTTCTCATGCCTATGCTGCTCGCCATCAATGGAAAATCCAAATTCGTAGGGTCGATTCCCATCATTGTACTTATCTGCGCCTTGCGCTTGTACTAAGAAGCATGTTACTATGCTTGCAACTAAAATTACTCTGCTTTTCTTAATCATCTGAAATAAACGGGTAAAATTTAGTTGTAATCTAATGAACGTCGGTTTTAATTAGATTTCAATTGTTTATGACCAGCTAAGCGATCACGTAAACTGATTGCAACTAATAGAAAAACAAATTAGTTTCAATATTTAGTTTATGTGTCTTGTTACTAAGGAAATTTTCAAATTAAGATTGATATTATTCCTGTTGCATTGCAGTCAAAGTCCCACGATCACTCATCAGTTTCAATTGACTTGGTAAGTAAGATAGTGTAGGTAAATTGCAAGTAGGTTAAGGTTTTTTATTGCCATTTTTGGTCCGATTCAGCTATTCAGTTATCTTCAAAAGTCTGAAGACGACTATTACTGTTGAACATAAGCCTACCCCACAGAGAGCCACTTTAAGTAGTTTCCAATCCGATCCTATTCGATTTGGTCGTTAAGTCGGAAGCTTGTTAATTGTTATATTTTATATCTATATAAAGTAAATTAAATATATTTATATAAAGTAAATTAAATGCTCATATTTTTCTTGTGTTTCGAATTTGCTGTACTGCAATTTATATAGGTATATGCTAAAATGTTTGCTACCCTTTGAATACGTCAGTCACGTTTTGTTAACAATGTGCTTTAGATCACAGTCAAACAGTTTGTAATGTAATCCAATATTGCGGTTAAATCAATTGTATTATAACAAAATTAAAACCATTTGAAAAATTATGTCCATTGTATGGCCTAAAAAATATTGCACATTGAATTAGAAAAAAATTGAAATCCATTATTCTTATTTTAAATTACAAGTCTTGAATAAAGTGACGCATTGTTAACGATAACGATAATAATAACGATAGAAGAAGATAACGAATAGAAGATTAACGATAGTTGCACACATACTTTGTTACTATAATCTGATAATAAATGTATGCTCAATGACATATGCGTATGTATTTCTAGTACAGTTATGTACCATATACTTTGCGCACGATAAATAAAGGTCTAAATAAACATTGGACTACACACAATCAAACACAAACAACTACATGTTTGTATGTATACTACTGAGACAAGTACTACTACTACTATTATTACGTGAGTCTCATTGTATTTTGTTGAATGTAACAATGCTGCTCAAGCCGTTACTGCAATTAAGTTGTGATTAATTGTTGCAATTGTTGGGGATGCAGTGAATAATAAAATAATAACGTTTGAGACTTCACAACAAAATAAACGTATATTTAATCAAAAAACATTAATGTTAAAATCATGTCTTAAAAATCCTGATAAACAAAAGCTAAATTTATCTACATCGACATACGCCTTTCTAGACAATAGGGCGTAGCCGCTGTGATAAAAGCATTGCATTCGTAGTCGTTCACAGTCACCATCGTGGTTCTATTGAATTACAATGGTCTAATAAGAAAGAAATATCGGTTCAGTCGACATTAAACCTTTTGATAATATTGAAAGTGCCAGAAATAATATTTTAAACTTATAGGCAATTTATATTATTGTATAATAGAAACAGTAGGTACATTTAGTATATTATTAATTAAACTAATTTATTGGTAGCACCTACTCAATCAATCAATTATCATATTAGAAAAAATATATACATACTTCTGTATATAAATTATTTAATTTGATCCACTTAAGCATTAATTTATTAACAACCAATAAGCGTTCACTATGAAGCTTAATTTACGGTTGTTTTTATTACGTGTTAAAACTAATTTAGAGCAGAAATTTCCATAAATTATATAAATTTAGTGCAGTATTTTATTTTAATGGAGTGTGATATTATTTGAATAATGTGACATAATTATTAAACGATATGACTTTTATCGTCTGTTTTACTTTTTAGTTTTTAAGATGCATATTTTAATCGCTATCTACTGTTTTACGCCAGGTGAGATTCGATGGGAATGCTTCACGAACTAAAAAGCTGCATAAAGTTGCAGCGGGAACCGTTAGGAAAATAAGTCTCTTCACGTAGCATTTTAACTCGCATTGGCGGTACTCGTTGGAAAACTACCCATTCCCTACTAAAATCTGGTAAAAAAAAAAGAAAACATTCATCGTGTTATCTATAATTATCTACCTAGGTTTTATCTGCAGATGCGCTATCGTTAACACCCATGTGACTTACACTACCAATGTCCTACCGGTCGTTGGCGTAACTCTAATTTCATGCAAGATATTTGCTTGATGGCCGCTTGAAGGCTTGAAGTGCCGCGTGGCGTTCCTACCAATCACAATATCGCATAGACTTTTGTATTGCTAAATTCGGTGTAGCACTGCTCCGTGCTCGTTACCCTGATAAGTAAGAAAAAAACCAGCGTGTCTAAGGTCCGTAATACAGAACGATGCTCAGTCATCGATCGCTGCTCAAGCAGAGTTTTCATTCATAAAGTGATCAATTAGTGAATGAAATCTCTGCTTGAGCAGCGATCGATGACTGAGCGTCGTTCTGTAATACGGACCTTAGACCACACGACTGAAGTAAAGCTTCTTTAGTTTAGCTCCATCTATCGGCCCGTATAATTTTGTTTTTGCTTTGTTTAATGTTAATTTCGCCATCTTGACAATTGTAAATTGCCGTTTTACCGGACATACCAAAATAATAATACAAATTTTTAACTTTATTATGTTGACAATGGAGAACTACATGAACTGACTTCAACTTCTGTTCGCCTTGCATTCACCAGCTTACTCCCCAAGTCAAGTGTGCGTTAAGAAGTTTTACTTCAAAAAGTAATTTGCATTTTAAGGAACAAAAGACTTCAACGCGCGCAATTATCAAATATTAAATTAAACTATGTTATATTAAACTTTTCTACTGCATTATTTTTAATTGTAATTTTACCATAAATATCATTAATTTGTACCTATCTCCTATACAGTCTATGTATGTACTTATCTTATACAAGGAGTGCCAAACCTACATAAAACAGCCAACGTGACGAAAACTAAAAATTATGTAGTGTATAAATATTTTTTTAATAATAAAATCAAAATGATTTATTTCGGTATCATTAAGATACCCACCTATCATTAACGTGTTATATTTCTATTGGCCTGTTCAACCGGTTATTTAATGATAATTTTTGCTTTATGTGGCCTAAACACGTGAAAGTGTTGAAACGTCACTTAGTTAACAGAAAAATATAAACCACACGTGTTCCATGAGGCCAGAAACTGGTTTCTATCTTTTAGTCGATGGTTAAGATACCTTTATTTATTTTAAGGTAAACCATTTGAGTTAACACAAAACATAGAGCAAACATGCATTTATTTAATAAACTGCATTAAAATGTTCTAACTTTTTTTTTTGAATTTTGAGTCTCAATGTTCTTTTTTAAACCAATTAATTTTAGTAACTTCTTATTCACACAGCCTCTGTGGAGTGGTGGTTGAGCAGGTCGGCTCATTACCCGGATGCTGCGGGTTCGATTCCCGCGATAGGACAAGTATTTGTGAAAAGAAAAAAAGGCGCAGATACTTGTTCGGTGTCTTGGTGCTGTGGTACCGTGGTCCTCGTAGTTCCTGGGTCCCGTAGACACAGGGAATCCTAGTTAGGGTCCAGGTTCTATGTATGTGACCGTTAGACGTTATTATTTATTTATTTATTATTCTTCTCGTATAGGCAAACGGTTACACCCTAATGTTAGAATTATTAGGATACCCAATGGCTTCTAATTTGGCTAGCTTTTGTGTTACGATAACAACTAGAACCAACGGCTAAAAGTACCATCTGAAGCACGGTTATAGTAGCACTCAGCTGTAAATATATCTTTTTGAAGCGGTCATTCATCCAAGTAGTGTGACAGTTACGAATGCTAACGGTTGCTTGTCTCCTGCATCCACCCATTCCCCGCGGTTTTGACCAAATTGTCAGTCCACCAGATCTCTTCATTTCGGATCTTATTTCGCAGAGAAACACAGAATGCGTCTCTTCATAGCTCATTGCATGACTTTGCGTTTACTAATGAGACAATAAAAAACATATCTCAGTGCCATACAGTCGTTACTGGCAATACACAATTAATGAAAACTTTGAACGAACGAAATTTTGGACGAAAAGATAAGTTTAGTTTTCCGATCGCTGTCGAGTTGGATTCTTCGTGCGATCTTTTTGTCGAAGTTGGATTTACATAGTAGGGTAGTCTATCTTAATTAGACATATTCGTCGACAACTCCGAGAGTATCGTTCCCAACAACTACCGGTATAGGTGGAACAGGGGTATATATTAGACATGATTTCCTTGTCCATGTTCATCTTAAAACCAACCTGTTGGGAGACTCTGATTTGAGACTGAGATCGTTGAGCATGGAGCTAAGGTCGACTTCGTCATTATGAATATATCGCAAAATATTAGTTACATTATTATTTGGTAGTATGCCAACAGTTTGTTTAACAAAATTTACGCGTTTGATTGACCTTTTCCTCTAAATGTTGAAAGCATTGTAATGTTCTCTAATGAAACTACATACCCATAAATATTCTTCCATATTATATTAGCGTCATTTTGATCTTGGATTATGCAACAAAATGTCATGATCGTTATTGTCAAAGAAGAAATGTAATATCGGGTGTCAAATATAAATTGTATTGTCGTAAAAATATATAAAACTGTGTAATGTTGAGATGATCTTTAATTAAAATAAAATGATGATTAGAATATCTCTCTAAGTAATCCCTATTTTTAAATGGTGGTTAAACCGATTTCAGCCACCTCAATGTCATGCTAAGAAATACTTAGACGATGATATTATACATTTTATTTTAATTTAAAAAATAATTTGGTGAAATTTCGAAGGGACCAATCTAAAATCATTATACATATTTTAAGATTGGTCCCAACGAAATTTCAAAAATCTCTTGATTCAAATAAAATCGGTTAATAAAGAGCATTAAAAAATACAACCGAATTGAGAATATCTTCTTTCTTGAAGTCGGTTTACGGTGAAAATACAAAAATATAATATAATATTTAAACTCAAAACTACAACACACAACAAACACTAGGTTAAAAATTAACTCTTTTGTACGTAATGTCGTTTTAAAAATGCTTATTTTCAAGTTAATTCAAAAGTTATGCATAAATTTGTCCGTTACTGATTTGCCTGCGGTTAAACTACACCGCGTGTTGACTTTAAATTATAAATTTACCGCTCAATTTGAGATAATACGGATGTAGAACTAGACAAACCATTAACTAATATTTAAATCGATAACATTCGGTGGAACAAATCACATGCAGAACTGGTACCACAATATGTTTTTAGGGTTACCATACCCACTTAAGAAAACAGGTAATCTGGTATTATGTCGGTAAATGCCTATTCCACTCTATGGTATTAATTGAATAAGGCTATGTAAGTATTTAGGAGGTACAGGAACCCTTAAGAAGCAAATTTTATACTCTCTGCTTGCGGTTATATTTACTATTTTAATTGTGTAGCTATGAAAATCAACGTATCTTCAAGATTGCAAGTTTTTCAAATGTTTACTAGGTGGTAGAACTTTTCTGCAAAGTTCGTTTAGGTAGGTACCACCGCTTTGCCAGTTATCCTGCCGCCAAGCAGTAGTGCGCAAGCAATACTGTTTTACGGTTTGAAGGGCGTTGTAGCTAGTAAAATTACTAAGCAATTGAGACTTTATTATCTGATCTCACACTCGAGTAACCTTATTACCAGACTGTACTGATGTCTGAGGATGATTTGCGCAGTGCAGTTTCGTGCGAAACTTTATACTTTTCAAGTGACACTGTTCTGTTATGGGCGACCGTGTTGTTTAGCATCAAATGAGCGGCTAGCTCATCACATCATTCAATGACATAAAAACAAAGTTTTATATCGTGATCCGCGTCATCGTTCATTGGCCAGACGTTTTCTTAAGAGAATAAGAAATAATAACATATCGATCTTTGTCGCTCATGCTAGCCCTGCAGGTTGTACGTAGGTGTAACAAATTCACCAGTTTATCCACTACTATTACAATGTCGTTAAATCATGCATTGGGATGGATGATCTTCTTATAATTCCATCTCTTGTTTAAATATATAGGTACTTGGAATTAAATCTTTTAGATTACAGGGTTTTAACATCACCTTTTAGCGCGATTGCAACAACCTAAATTGAAGTCCCAGATAGAAAACATAAACTGATAACTATAGTCACCACTAAACCACCTTTATTAAGTTAATAACGACCTTGAATTATACAAGTTAGAGATAAAGTTAAAATATAATAAATTATGTATCTATTCAGTGTCAGTAGATGTTAGTGTAATACGACGGTAACTTTGAACTCTAACCTGTATTGCTAATCAAATAGTACTACTGCTCATTAGTAATGATGTGTTTTGTTTAAATTTCTACTTAGAGTTTTGTTGGTTAAAGTTTATTCGTCTAAAAACCATCACCCCGTGTTTATTATATTTATATTGTTTACTCCTATTGTAAAATTGTTTCTTAGCGAGCACCTAATTAGTACCAAAGACTCATACGCATGCCAAATTTCAGTTTTTGTAGGTCCTGTAAAAGTCATACTTGGAATTGAAATGTTTGAAATTAAAACATTATATATAAACTTTTAATTTTGGAGAATAAAAATTTTTAGAATATTTTTTTTTTTAGAAAAAAATATTCTAAAAATTCAAGATAAACTGTTCACTTGATTTCAATTCAATAGATTTTATAAATATGTTTAGAAATAATCCAGTTGTTATCCAAATGGAGATTTTATAAAATCAATACTGACACTTTTTGCGTATGTTGCCAAATAAATAAGCTTCATCTTTTTTGCATTATTTCAGAATTAGACTTGGTAGTTGAATGTTCCTAATTGCTAAGACTCTGTTTAACAATTCGCGAAGCAAATAAGATTATTAAAGTTAGAACTGTACACACATAACATCACGAATTTACGAGCACTGATATTTGGTTAACCGTACGTGCCAAAACTTCTGATTATGTTCATCATGAACTCATCGGAAATCCAACATAATTTTGAGTTAAACATCAAATGTTTTTAGCCTAAAATAAATAAATAACATTGATAACTGATAAACATAAATAACACTGCTTCATCAGTCCAAAACCTATAGTGTGCTTTTTTATACTTTACAAAAGAGCTACGAGAAAATTTGAAAGCACTTAAACTGTTAAAGTGCTTGAATATCCTAACTTTACACGTAAAAAATTGCATATGAATAGCTTACCTTGTGTTATCTTATCCTAAATTCGAATTTGTCTTGGTCTGAATCGATGTAGGCCGTCCAGCAGCCTGTTGCGCAAGTGACTACACAAGACTGTGCTGATTCTTCGTTCACGTAATTTTTATTAAATCGTCGCCATAGAATATACATAAATATGTAGAAGCGTCAAACAGTAGCGTGCATTTTTACCTACTTGTTACATCTTATGCGTGACATCCTGGTAAGATTAACTTCCTGCTTTAGGGATCACGATTTAAATATTTTAATCCTTATCGTCATCAACGACGTTGGTTATAAAACGTACTCTTATGTACATAAGAAAATAAATAACGACCTTTTGAATTAGAGTTTTCAAGAAATTTTGCTGAAAAGACTTTGTATACAAAAAAAGAATCATGTAGATTATCTGATTGTTTTTGACCATAACTATGTTGCATATTACCAAAACTTTTTGCGTTTACCAAAATTGTTGTTTATTATTTTGTATTTGACGGCGTCAACGTCCAGTTATAAATTCTATGCGCAGCGGGCAGTACCGTAATTTACCCTGTGGTAACATTCAAATTTATTACAGTGGCAACACCGCCAACTGTCATCGCTCCCCCACCCATCTGGCTATATAAAAAGGGAGCGCTCAGTGTGATGCTGAAGGCCTATAGTTTTATAGGTTGCAACCTACGCACACCCCTTAAGCCTATATATTTAACAATTGTAACAGATGCCTACAGCATTAAACGATGCAGTTCACATAATCACCTATAATAACTCTAAATAGAAGATATGGTTACAATTTAAAATAAACTCTCATTATAACTTACAACTACTGGTGCTTTTGTGAGGCAAAGTAGTATATTTGTTCGTTAGCAGCAATTTATCGGGTCTACGCAACCGTAATCATTGCCGTGTACTCCACCTTCTGAGATTTGAATGTTTGTTTTGTCTTGAATCCTTGCATAGACATTTTGCATTAAGTAGCTCCAAATTTATTCAAGTGTTCCCGCTATTAATTTGTAGGTATGATCTAACATGAGATTTGAATTTTATGAGATTTATTAGGCTTTGATTTAGCTTATAATTAGTAAATCATATGCTCGTAAATTAACGAGATGGTAATTAATTTCGATAATTATGTAATTAATTTTAGTTTTAAAATTAGCAGATACTAACAGAAAGCAAACAAAATATTATATTTCTTTGTATCGTATCTGTCAAAATTTCAAAAATTACAGTATTGTCTACGATTTTTTCGGTGCTATAACTACGTAGGTAAGAAATAATTTTTGCCAAAAGAACGGAATGTCGGATAATTGACGCGGGCGTCCCCGCGTGGCATATAATATACTAACGAAACAAACTGTAATACAGTAATATTAACTACTTTTTTTATGTTATTGAATGATGTGACGAGCCAGTCGTTCACCTGATGTTAAGCGTCACGGCTGCCCATAACAGAACAGTGTCATTTGGAACTCCAAAATATAAAGTTTCGCGTGACACTGCACTGCGCACATCATCCTGAGATATCAGCACAGTCTAGTAATGAGATCAGATTATTAAGTCTCATTTGCCCAGCAATTTCACTAGCTACAGTGCCTTTCAAACCGGAACACAGTAGTGCTTGCACACTACTGCTTGGCGGCAGAATAACTGGCAAAGCGGTGGTACGCGGTGGTGGTAAGCGGCTTTCAGCCGAGGTAATTTACAGCTGCGAAATTCGTTTCGCAGGGATGAGAAGTACTAATTTAGTACTACCTTCTGATCATGTATGATAAATGAAAAAAATACTTGGATTTATATATTATATATACCGCCAACAGTAGTAGGTAGCCTACTAAACATGCTGGTAGCATTGCCCCATTACATTGCAATGCTGGTAAGCGCTAACATTTTGGTCACGCGTTGCATCGACTAGGCGCTCTGATAAAACTTGGTCCCCATGAACCCATGGTCCCAACACCCAATGGCAGATTTTTTATTTGATGAAAAAACGCCTAACAATCACGTACATAGATCCTGGACCCATCTTGGATTAACTGTGTCTAGGGACTCAGGAACTACGAGGACCATGGTCCCACAACACCCAGACCCTGAACAAGATTTTGCGTTTTTTTTTCTGTGCACAAATACTTGTCCTGTCGCAGGAATCTAACCCGCCGCCTCCGGGCTATGAGCCGACCTGACAGCTTATTATATATTGACAGCCACAGAGGCTGTCAATATGTAACTATCGCCGAGATGATTATGTTTGCACCGTTTCAGCTGCTCAATCGAATTAGCCGCGTCGCCTACAAACGAAAAAAATCTTGAGTACTCTAAAATGTAATGCGCAGTCGTATCATAGAATAAGTAATAGTAGATAGAGTCGTAATACCAATTATAAATATTTAAGATTTTATTGTCTCATTTAATAAAAGCTGATTTATGTTAAAATTAATTTCTGCTGATAGATGTTATCATTGCATCTTGTAAAATCCTTGTGTTCACGTTTTAATCATATTTAAATTAAAAGATTTACGAGTCATTTGATGAATAAATAACAAATTAGACATGTGGAATATTCGTTATAACAATCTGTGAAGGCACGAAGTATACACGTACATAGATTCACATGAAATAAATCACTCATAATTTATATATATGTATGGAAAATTGTACAAAGTTCTGAATTAACTCATATTAAAATTAATATCAACTTGAAATTTAATGCACTTTTCCGTATTTCTTTGGTGGCCATTGATGTACCGTGACTGGTGCTTAAAAAAATTGCTATCTAACTACTGCCTTGGATAAAAAGTAATTTACATTTGAGTTAAACTTCTAAAGTAGATTAATGTAGAGAATCTGTAGGTTAACACTTTTTTTACGTCTCTATTAAGGGCAAGACAGTTCATGTGTTCTTTTTGGTAACATTATAGTATATAGTCCAATGTCACTATCACTAAACTAACTCAAAAGTTTTTAATCTTTTCCGTATTCCAACTATTATATCTATTTTAGCGAACTTTTTAATAAGATGTTTTATCTTATGTACGACTAAAACCATTTTATTATTGTCAGCCTATGCCATGAGTCATTAGGAACAAATTAAAAGTCGTTTTTTTTATTTCGCATAGTAAATAAATATTTGAGGACATTTTACACAGCGTCATCTAGCTCCAAACTAAGCAAAGCTTGTACTATGGAAACCGCATAACTGATAGAATATTTTTTGTTTGTAACTTAACCATAGGTTACTAAATTTAGTATTGGGGAGCGGAATTATAACACGCCTCGTCTTTTTAAGTCAGGGATCAAATATGGAACTTTCGCATAGGCTGTGTCTATTATAAAATACAGTAGTATTGGCTGGCCTGATAGCTCAGTTGGTAGTAGCTCTGTCTTCTGGACTGTGGTTGTGGGTTGTATTCTCACCCGAGATAAACAATTTTGTGTGATGAACATAGGTGCTTATTCTGTGTTTGGATGGTATATTGTATTCCATGTATGTCTTTAAAAACAAAAGGTATATAATATAAGTATTCTATCATTTTTCTAATTCCTATAGAACATTCTGTGCTTAGTTTGGGGCTAGGTGGCGCTGTGTGAGATGCCAACAAATATTAATTCCTATCATATTTTACTCTTAAAAAAGTCATGCTAATGAAGGCTTTATCTATAGACTGCCGTTGGTTTTCTTTTCATCTGTTCATTTTATTGCTGCGTTGACTTTATGACAAAGAATAAATTCCTTTTTGATCGTAAATGATTTTATTACTTGTCAACCGTGTTCATTACTGTGATTAATACTACTAATGTGTGTAAAACTAACTAAACTAAACTACTAAAAACTACAGTGTATACTAAAGCAGAGGGCAGGGTTGTAACTTATTTCATGTGTAATGTATGTTGAAACAATAAATAAATTTGAATTTGAATCAACTGTTGAAAAACGCTAAGTACCTAAAGCAATTTTAGAATATTCATATTATAGGCGCCATTCCATTGTATGGGAAATTCGATGACGCAATGCGCTCTTATTGAAAGAAACACAGTTTTCAACCATTCTAAACCGAAATTTTTGATTTAAAACGTTTTAAACGTAAAAAAATGGTTTTAAACCGACACGTTGATTTCGTTTTAAACCGGCTTTACATCTATAGGCGCCTCATCACCTTACCCGTTTTCCGGCAGGAAACTTTGACGTTGTGCGAGAAAATACACTAAATATCCCCCATTGTTGTTTTCCGTATAATTATCAATCCACGTACAAAATTTCATTTGGTTCAACCTTTTTAGTGTTAAACCTACACAAAACATACAAATTAATATTACCAGAGATAGTATAATAGCTCAGTGATTGAATGTTGGTCAACTAAAACCTAAAAAAGTTTTCTTCCAACAAACCCTCGAGTAAAGAGAGCAGTCACTGAATGGTAATAATGTATTTAATGCTTGAAATAAGAGGGATGGTAAAATCACGAGCGCAAGTAAATAGTTTGCAAACAAAACGTGATCATTTCATACATTACGATAACAAATTAATTACAGTCATAATATTTTACAACTCAATTAATGAGATTCGTTTTAATGTTTGTAAATGCTAATGTGGTAATTTCTGCGTTATTTTTGATAATTTTACGAGCACCTTCCAAATTAATGATAAACAATAGAAGTTTGATCAAATTAGCAATTAAATAATAATGACCACTCTCATATTCATATATCAACGTAATAAAACGGAAAACCAGTAAACATGTAGGTAGTTATTTCTCATCATAAATTATTCGAGAATTTAAAAGGTTCTAATCAAAAATCATTCCATCCGACTTCTAAAATTATTATATTTCGTGCAAATAAAGTGAATGTTCACTGGGATGCGTTTTTCTATGTCTAGCATCGAAACCGTCGTGCCCAAACATTGAGGCATCACCGCCACATAGATTATAAAATAACGTCACCTAACCGTGCACAATAATGCACTTAAATCTATTTAAAAGTAAACAGGCCTAAATTGCCGAATACTTAGCAATTAGTTTGGATTTCCCATTCGAATGTTGTTGACTGCGGCGTGCGCAGTAATCTCTTGGATCGATTGTCGGGGTTAAAATGCACCATAAGTACTTGAAATATGAATATAATTAGTCCGAGCAGTCAGCAAATTTCTTCCTCATAAAAATAGTCATAAAACACTTAGTACAGGATCAAGCATCTATGTATAATTTAATTAGGATTTTATTATGCTTTATTTGGGCCTAGATTCGTAAGCCTTACTGATCTTGAAGTTCGAATAGAATGCTCTAAGTAATTGTCAAAGGTCAAAGCTAAGTGTTTTATGTTTATTCAACAATTATCAACTCAATCAAGGCCATGTTGTAATCAATGAGATGAAGAGTAGTTTGGACTACGTACATTGATTACAAAATGTTTGGGTTTAAGAAAAATAATCATTATTAATATTATTATCGACTTATTAAATCTGAGGGATTATGACATGCTATTGAATAATATATGTACTTATTTCCTTTTCATCTAGTACACTTCAAAATTTAATTTCAGGTCAGATCATTCTAAATGTAATAATATGAAGAAAATGAAATACGTTCTCGCTGTTGGGATACGGATACGGTTCTTATCTAACGGAAAGAGAGCGTTGCCCATAATCCACAAGGAAACTGCTGGCCAAGTGCGTGTTTGTGGACATATTATCTACTCGTACTTTAGGTTGTGAATCCATTTTTATTTTAGAACGGAGGGTTTAATCTTTAACGGCGATGGTCACCTATTTAATGGTGTGGTCACCGTTAAGGTTTTCAGGTTTAACGTTGATACCAGTTAGGCGTTGTTGTAGGTAGGTATAACGAGGACGATAGTAAAACTCGATTTGAAGTGTAACAGTGGGACTAGCGTAGCGGAATATATTTATTAAAGAAAAATGCCTATATTTATACAAAGCTTAACCTAGGATTGTCCAATAAGAAAATAACATTATAAAATTACACCAATTGTTTCACGTGATTAATTGACCAATGAAATAACGTTCTTCTGTTTACAATGCGTGTGTTATTAAATTCCCGGCGATTATGCTGTCCTTTTCCCTCCTAGGACAGGTGAGCATGGCGCGCTGTTTCCCTTAAATATAGGTGGCATCGAGCTCTCTCTTTCATAACGCCGGGGGCAACGAACTGTGCGGTCGTCTCTGCGTAACGTTATCGGTGCTCTGTACTGGTGCTGATTGATGGTGTTCGGAACTGTGATGAGGTGCTGGTGATACGATTAATATTCGCTCTTTTCAGAGCGAATATTTATCCCAATTGAAACCGCCCTTTTCAGGGCGACATCTCAGTTTCTCTGGCGATAATCTTCATTGTTTCATGTGACAAGTAAACAATCGGATTCAGGCTTCAATAAATGTTGAATTGAGTGTGTCTTGTTTCTTCTGGTTATCCTGGTAATCCTGGTAATGGTATTGAGGTAAATGTGGTTCTTTTGGTATTCCGGTAATCTGGTAATTGTTTTGAGGTATGGTATGTGCAGAAGGTAAGTATCGGTAACTGTTGCGACGCAGGCGCTACAAATCTAAAATGTGATATACACTTGTCCAGAGTTCCGTGTTAGAACACGTATAAAGGTCATAAAAATAATGTATTTCAACAACGTTTTAAAGTCGTACTTGTGACTGTTTACCAAGTTATTTTAAACTAAGTGTCAATTCGAGTGCAATTGAAAACGATGTTAATTACGTCTGCATGCAATTTTGCTTTCAACTTTTCGGTGGGTATTGCTATTGAAATATATACATATATTAATATAATATATATTTTATTCATCTCATAATATCAGAATATAAGAGATATTCTGATATCCCGCTTAGTGTTATACAAAATTAAATTCTTTCATTTGGTGAAGAAAAAATCGTGAAAAATTCATCATATTCAAGTAAATAATGGGTTTCACTGAAAATTATTAGAATGCTTGAAACTTCCATAGTATTAAGACAGCCAGATATAACACAGGGGTGATTCGGGTTTCCTTTTAGATACTTATTTCCATTGACACTTATTCCCTTTTAGACACGTAGGTCCGTATTACAGAACAATGCTCTGTCATTGATCGGTGGTCAAGCAAAGATTTCATTCATAAAGTGATGATCGATGACTGAGCATCGTTATACGGACTGTAATACGGACCTTAATCCTATTTGATACTTATTCCTGGGACATTTGTATAGTCAAAATCAAAGTTTCCATTGCCAGCCATTATAGTAAACGCTGCATTCAGGCAGCATTGCCTTACTTAAGCCACTCATTTCACCCTCTTAACGGTGGAATTTCAAAAAACCCTTTCTTAGTATACCTACAGGATACCTACTACCTATAGGATACCTACACTTTAAAAAGAACACACCCTCCAAATTTCAAATCTCTAGGACCAGCGGTTTAGGCTGTGTGTTGATATATAAGTCAGTCAGTCAGACAGTCAGTCAGGACTCTCAGGACTTTGATTTTTATATGTATAGATTGCTATAATATTTCGTTGTGCTAATAATTTTTAATACAAGTTTTTTTGTTCACGCATGGGCTTGACATTTTACTTGTTTAGAAGAGTTTAAATAACTTACTTCTAAGTTTGGACCTCATATAACATTTCTTTATTCAATATTTTACTATACATAGATCACTTTCGGACATAAATAATGAATGTAAACGCCTACCAAATAGTATTCGCAACTCTGAATTTAAATCATAAGGAATATGCTATCAGATTACTGGCAGGCGTTATATTTTTAATGCTTTTAAAAGTTTTTATACTAAAAAAATTATCAAAACCCTTATAAAGTCACTGAGTAGTGCGTTTGTTGGTCCGTCAATATAAGCAATGGCCGACAATTACTCGTTTACCGAAAAAATAAGTTCCCACAGCTGGGACACGGGTCTCTCATGATGCGTAACTACTATTTTTCTAATGTCACCATGATGACCATTTGAGGAATGTTTGCATGATCGCAAGTGCATGATGTCAAAACTTCCACTGAATATGCAGCTTTTCACAGGTTAATTTCCTTCAAAACCCCTTTTCTGAAAAATGGCTATGCATGAATAATATAATAATAATATTTGTGGACATTTCACAGAGCTCTAACTAACCCCAATCTAAGCAAAGCTTATAGTCTTGGGTATATTGTCATGGGTGGGAATCGAACCCACAACCTACAGTTCAGAAGGTACCAACTGAGCTATCAGGCTGGTCAAAGTGAATATGGTAACATATCAAATCTATATCTAAATATATATAACTCAAAAGTGACTGACTGACTGACTGACATAGTGATCTATCAACGCACAGCCCAAACCACTGGACGGATCGGGCTGAAATTTGGCATGCAGGTAGATGTTATGACGTAGGCATCCGCTAAGAAAGGATTTTTCAAAATTCCACCCTTAAGAGGGTGAAATGGGTGGTTGAATTATTTTCACATAAGCCGCGCCGCGGGCGAAGCTGCGGGCTGAAGCTCGTACATGTATATACATTATGTTTATGTTTAATTATATTTGCATTTTTAACTTATCAAACATTTTTTCTCTTCTTCTTTGTTTAATGGCTTTCTATCGCTTTTACCGATAATTATGCCAATGTCAAGTAACGTATTTTTGTATGGTTATGTCATGTCAAATTTAATTTTGTCAAAGTCAAAATGCCCGAGTAAAATGGTGAATATTTTACTGAAGGCTCTAGGAAGTCTTGAAGAGAAAATGAAATGGCATGGTTTAAGAACTCAGAATCATTTACCAACACTCATGCACGTTCACGAACACTTGACGGATAATAATCCACCCTTATCACACATTAAAATTCAAAAATATTCGGGCTATTTCAAAAGTCGCCATTTTCAGATTCTTTTCAACGACCATAAATTTTATCTCTAGTATGGTATATAATAGGTTACGGCAGTCACGTAGAATATGGCACAAGTCACGTCATCGCCAATACCTATGTCGTAATCTTTACATGATGTTATAAAAGCATATTATCAAATCATTTATCGGTTGAAGAACAATCGTCTAGAATATCCAAAATAACTTGAAAATATCTAACAGCTGTATAAAACTCAACACCAGTCATTATATGGCTCTTGTAAATCCACTCCCAATTTGAACAGGTATCAAAATACATCAGTCGGTCTGGCTTCAAATATTTGTGATGACCCTTAGCGATGGGTAGTTCAAAGGTTGCTGGTTGCGTCATTCGCTGCAACTCTGACTAAGATTAAATGTCGCGAAACAGAATAAATAATGTAGCATCTTTGCAGTATAGTTAAAGTTGGTTGATGTAATCAGAGTCGGTGATATTTGGTGTTTACTTTTTTGGTGGGCTATTAAACATGTGCCTAAAAACATTATCTAGAAAAAATCTTTAGCAAGCAAAGTCAAAAACAAGTGTAATTTTACACAAAAACATTTAATTTATTTACGATAATATATCTGTTCTAAGTTAGTTCTATTTGCCAATATGTTTGGTCTTTACTATATAATTTTCTTAAAATTTTTGCAGTTAGGTACCTATCGGGCAGTGTTTTTATTTTCTAAATTTCAATCATACTAACTGCTAAATGCAACTAGCTACACTAAAATAAGGTATCAAGACTTGCTAGGGATGTTAATTATTTAATTGTTGTCTTGACAACAGACAAGCACAGGTCAGTAAATCATTCATTATTAGCATCTTTACTAGTAGCCACAGTGGGTAGTACCACAAACCTAAAATATTTCAGCAACCGCTATAAGCTACTTTACTCAATTTTCTTCTATGTCTGGATGTTATATTGTATTCTAAGGTCCGTGTTACAGAAAGATGCTCAGTCATCGATCGGTGCTCAACCAGAGATTTCATTCATAAAGTGATCAATTGGTGAATGAAATCTCTGCTTCAGCACCGATTGATGACTGAGCATCGTTCTGTAATACGGACCTAAGTATGTATTTACAAACAAAAATATCTAAGTATTCTATCAAATATCTGGTTCCAATAGTACAAGGTTTGCTAAGCTTGGGGCAAAATGTGTGAAATGTACACAAATATTTATTTTAAATAACGACAAACAATAAATATTTATTTACAAAGAATTAACTCTTGTTTTATGTAAATTCTTTGAGCTTGCATGTGCTCCTTGAACCTACGCACCCATACACGAATGTTTCTCAGAACATTCACGGCGTGTGTTGGCATTTAGCTTACTTTACGAAACTTGCATTCAATATTTACACAGTAAAATTCTAAGCTTACTCTGTTGCGTTGGCGCAAATTGTTTGCGACAAATGTTTCGGTTCTATTTGGAAACAAGTGACTTTCATGACTTGATTTGTGATAAGATAATTCTTAGAATAGAAAACAGAGAATGTGTCGTTAGGAAACAACAAAAGTTTGCAAGAGAATTTAGCCGCTGCATATGCATGACTGCATATAAATGAGACTGCAAATAATTTATTCGGAAAAGATATTACGATATCTATATCATAAATCTGGAATTTTTCAAGGCAAGAGTGAATCTTCTAGCCAAGCATTCCCATCGTCAATAACGACGTCGCTAACCATAAGGTGAGACAGTGGTCAAATGAAGGACTATCTTAAGTAAAAAAAACCTACATCTACTAGGTTCCACTAGGTAAGACTACGCCTACTGTCACAATTTGGTCTAACATGTCCCCATACTTTGGTGTGATTAAGCATTAAGACTAATTACTGTTTGGTCCAATTCACAGATAGTAAAATCTTGATTGATCTAATTACCGCTCAGTACATTTTCCGGGCAGTTTTTGAAAATTATCAGGTGAACATAAATCCATGAGAAGTAAGACAGTTTTTTTTTTCTTATCAAACGTAACTTTGGTTTTAAAGAGTATAGAATGGTCTAGTTGTGTTGACAAAAAAGGTTTCAAGTTCTTGCCATGATAATTTTAAAGACTTTTCTGATTTAACTTAAGATATAAGAGAGATTTATTTATTTTGAAACATACAACATATAAATAACTAAACTAAACTAGACCTAAAAAACTAAATTATACCTAAGAACTTAAAATAAATAAAAACTAAACATTTAAAATAACCCGTTGGTAGAGGGGAAGTTCCCAGAAAGCTGGCAGCATTACCACGTTGAATGCTTATTTTTTGTGCAAAATAAAAGCCAGCAATCTGGTCACCTGATGCTTCCACCAAACGTCGTATCCCTTTTCTGATTAAGAGTATATGAATACTTTTTTTTCTATCCATTGTCTAATCATTTAGGTATAGAATAAATTATTCTAAATATGTCTAATATTTAGAATAATTTATTCTAAGGAAACACGAAAAGTAGTAAATTTAGATAATGGCTAATAGTTTTTAAACTCGGTTGTTTAATGCTGTGGGAAAACCAGGAAATCTTAAGAATTATTCAATACTCATTAAAAAGCTATCAAATATTATTATAGCTTAGCAAAAAATTATGTTCTTCTAATAATAACATAGTATAAAACTGCGCAACATAGTTTTAATAGTTAACAATAAAAAGATGACCTTTTTGATACGACCAACTAATTAAGTAGGTAAATGATAATTAAATGACTTAAAAATACAGGGATGTCGATTCAATAAAAAACATCATCTCATTTAACAATTTTACTTATAAAGTAAGATACAATTTTACAAGTATAAAAGTACAAATCACAAATCCTTATGGCACAGGAATTTAGATACAGTGATACCTATAATGTAGAGTACACGTCGGATTGAGATCGTTGATCGGATCCTTATCTAAATGGAACAGAAGAATGTAAGACGTGGTACTGTCTGCGACCGGGATAGAGTATTTACATGGTCAGAGAAATCCATTAGTGTATTTAAATTGACTATTGTCCTAGGGAGGTTTTGGGTTGGTAGCCGTTAGGGCCGGCGGTAAAAGTGACGGTGTATTGCTTGCCATCGGGTGCGACGAAGGCGTATTGCCCCGTTACAGTAAGAGCAGCGTTTTCTGACTGAGGGTTGTCCACCTTGCCTTCTTCCTGTCTGGATGTGCCGTCGCTGGTTTCAAAGCTGTAGAGTAAAAACGATTTAAAACCAATTTTTAATGGGCAAAGTGCTGTTAGTTTTTAAGTTAACTACTACCATCATATAAACCGCTATTGTATTTAGAAAGTCCAAATGCAATCCCTTACATACTGGTAGCGTAACTTATTAGTTACAGGACAGCAGTGATTTGTTTATGCCAAGGGACAGCATTTTGATCACGCATCGTGTTGGTATGAAATCTATTTACACGATTCGAGAGAAAAGGGCATGTGCCTATATCTTTCTAATTACAACAGCTCATTTTATAAAATTCAGCGTGAACTTAGCAAATTTTTATTATTATATTGTTGCCATAAAATATAGGCACGTGGAGAATGGTTAACATTTTTTATGTCACCTCTTCATTCCTTTATAACGTT
Source organism: Ennomos fuscantarius (assembly GCA_905220475.3). Taxonomy (NCBI): domain Eukaryota; kingdom Metazoa; phylum Arthropoda; class Insecta; order Lepidoptera; family Geometridae; genus Ennomos; species Ennomos fuscantarius. The sequence goes on along the minus strand of HG992028.1, from coordinate 9,062,122 downwards.
AAAAAATATTATATTTGATAATATTGTTGAATTAAGATTTTTCTCTCAACTGTCAATAAGTACTTGGCCCTGTAAGAAAAGCTCTTGAGTCCTCAATTCTCTTTTGCTGGACAGCAGACTGGACGTATTAGGCTGCTAATTATACACATAATATTAATTGATTATAATGGGCGAACAGATTTCGTAAATGTTTTAGGTATACAGTTACGGCAACTTATGCTGTTAATAGATACTTAAAAAGCAAACATTATGTTGTAAATAAGCATGACCCCATGCGATTGCATAATGTTTACCTACTTACGTTACTATACCGTAATACTTTATTAATGACATGTACCTACAACTTTGACACAAATTATTTGATTCATCTTCAACTAGGTAAATATAACCAAGGTTAGACAAGAAGGTTTGTTTGTAATAAAAAAAGTTAAATGTTCTATCTTGCGTGTAAATAATAGACGTGAGTGATGATTGTTAACCTAGCTACTGATTATATGAAATAACAATATATTATTTCCGGGAGCAAAAAGTTGTTGATTGTAAACTCTGAACATAATCATAGATAAAATATGTGTTGTATCTCTGGATAGATTTTAGGTTTGAACTAAGTATCTCATACGTAATTAAAAATTTTCCTTTACTTTTAAATTAATCTGTTGATTGTGTTAAGCAGTTGATACTGGCTATAAATCATAAATATTTAGATTTGGGATGCGTTTGCATTACATCATTAGAATTGATGTAACTTGATTTTCTAAATGAAGCTGCCAACTCTGTAAGTTTCTTTAGGTGTAAAAGTTGAAGGATAGAGATCATTTGTCACAGTAGCTTTATTCGGGACGGGAAGGGACGAATAGTTGCGGGCTCAAATACTTATATGATTCCATATTTTCTTTTACATTAAAATTAATATTTGAATTACGCTAAGCAGTTGATAAATCATAAATTCTATACAAGTACTACCAAAAGGTCTCTGGATCTGGGTCCCTAGATACAACGAATCCTAGTCAGGATCCAGGATCGATGTATGTGATCGTTGAGCGTTTTAATTATTTTTTTAGTTAGTAATCTCATTACTTCTGTGGTAATGTTTTATTTTCATTATCTTTTGTGAAAATCAAAAACATTTAAATATTAGAAAATATTTAAAAAATCTAATTACAGCAAGCATAACTATGAGTACAATGTAACAGATTCTCAAAAATTGAGGTCAATGTCATTTTGCGCTAATGTTTTTCGCAGTTAGCGAATTAAAGACATCATTAGTGTTTGGGCAAACAGCGCATTTAAATTTAAAGTAAGTGCTAACATAATCCACATTTAAGTTTTTCCGTTTTCTCTACTCACGTTTGAAAGGTAGGAATTGATTTAAAGATAAATTTCATATTATTATTAAGAGCGGTTTAAGGCGCAATATTTTTCATGAAAATCTATTTTAGAGCCACAGATCATGGAATAAAAGCTTTAAGCCAATATGAATAAAATTTATCAGGATTTTCATAGAGTACTAATTACGATGTTTCATGACCTAATTATGAATTTTTTTTATTTCACCAAGGTGACCCAATTTTGCCCTGAGTCTAAATGAGAGCTTAAGCCTGATGATGGAATATGAGAAAAAAACTGGAATCTCTCCAACAGATGATGGAATTCGCATTGTTAGGGACTAGCAATTGGGAACCTATTAGCAGTTGATGACCTGACCATGGTTTTTGAATCTATTCTACGTAACTCAGTATAAAATTTAGCTGGTTGGGGTAGCGTGAATTCTTTTTGTAAGGAGTTTGGATGCTGCTAGGCACCGTAAATTAGCTGGAGCTGGTATGAACCGTGCTGACATATAAGTGTTCCAAATAAGGCTCTATAGATAGTGCCCATAGAGGCCACACACAGTAATCAGCATGGTTCAACATATAGTACATTCTAAATATTTTGTGTTCTAGAAATTGTTTTGTTGTAGGGAGAGTTGCTTTAAGCGGTTAGGTAATAATGGTGGTAGTAATTTTTGTATAGATAATAAATCTTACGCGAAGTTGTAACCATCGGGTTCTACGTTGCTGTCATAACGGAGAATCTGCACATCTTGAGGGTTTTGCTGCGCAGCGCACAGGGCAGCCAATACAGACAAGGCAATGACCTGTAAAAAAATACAAACATTCATAAAGACAACACAAAGTAGAATATAAACAATAAGTACAATGATTACAATAACAATTGGATATTTAAAAAGAAATTGTAAGCCATATGTTAACTTATATGTAATCTGCACTTTCATTATGTTTGAAGATATACCTTTAATAAGATATACAGAAATCACAAATGGAGATAAAATGTCTAGCAGTTGTTCTCAGAGGTCGATAAAAATAGTTTCTCAACCCATTGTTCTAAACCTCAGAATACTACATCGCACAAACGACATATTTGCAAATGTTTAATAATAATGTGGACATCTCACACAACGCCACCTAGTCCCAAACTAAGCAAAGCTTGTATTATGAGAAGCAGATAACTGATACAAGTACTTAGATACTTTTTGTTTGTAAATACATACATAGAATACAATATAATGTTTAACAAAACATTATTGCTAAATACAATAAAGTAGGTATATAATTTTCAGCATATAATTTATATTATTAGAAATTAAAAGTAAATGAGCGACTCACGTATTTAAGCATGGTAGTAAGTTCGCGTTGAGTTCAAGCTAACGAATGAGTAACTAGTGTAGATCGTTCATTTTATATAACCCCTGGATCTGCAGCTACAGGCTGACATCATGAGGATGGGCCGCTGTGGCCCTCGGCTTTGAGACTTCACAAACTTTTTTGTCAACTCTCGACGCGGCCACAAATCAAAACATTGAATAGGCTAATCAATTGTTGAGGTTTGCACAATATATGCACAAATATTGGAAGATAACTGACAGTTACTATAATATTACGAGTAGTGAAAGTGTGTTTAGAAGACGAGTCATCAATACCCTATGTTTTAAATGTCATTTTCAAAATTAACAAGCCTAGAAGATTGTGGTCGATAAATAAAAGTCAAGCAAATTATGTCCATTTGAATAGTTTACTTGATTATCTTTTGTTTTATTTTGCGTTAATATATTTTTTATATTTGCGTCCTTGTACCACATGATAAATAATAGTTGAAGATGAAACTATAGAATAGAATAGAAAGACATTTATTCAATGTTTGCCTAAAATTAAAGTTTATACTATAAAGGTATGTATATACATACATAATATGTACATACAAAACAAGTATCGAATGGGCGTCGGCTAAGAGTATTGCTGGTCGTCGGAGACATCCAGCACTGGTTTTCAGCCTAGACCCAGTATAAACGATGTATATAATAAAGTGTGTGCGTATTAAGTTTATCCACATCTGATTGTACTTTTAAGGTTTATCTTTTAATAAAAATTAAAACATTCATAACAGTAATACATTCATAGTTATTTATAGTTGTTTGTCTTCGGACTATGTGGTCTTATGTTGTCAAGGTTATTGAGTGAGTTATTTACTTAAATGCATAAAAAAATATTTAGTTCACTGAAAACATTAACAAAGACTGCATTAACTAATAATGTTAAGCGTTACAAATTTCGTTAAAGTTCAGTAAAGGTGGTAGATGTATGTTAAAGATTGCTTTAACATACATCACCACCTTTACAAAATTAAAATACTTTTATTGAAAAGGTGCAAGCTCTCAGAAGGAGTTATGAAATACTAGTTGTGCCCCGTGGTTTCACCCACGGATAAAAAGTATTTTAATTATTTGGTAATCCCACGGGAAAATTTCACTTTTCCGAGATAAAATGTAGTTTATATGTTAATCCAGTTTATAAGCTATCTTGGTACCGGATTTCATCCAAATCCATTCAGCCGTTTGAGCGTGAAAAAGTAACAAACATGCACACATACACACATACAAAATTTTGTATTTATAATATTAGTGTGATGTGATGTGATTAAGTGAAAGAAAACATAATGAGTGTTTGAAAAGTAATATCGTTCTTCTTATACCGATGCCGATGAGACACGCTTACGTAGATCTGTTGGCTGTCCCAGGCAGTTTTGTTTAGCAATGCTGATGCCATTATTTATTTTTGCCCGTCCTTACAGCAAAAGTTGGATAAAATTGAATGGATGCTTAAAAGATCGCGTTACACACGCTCTCTACCGATTGCACTTATGGTAAATTTTTAGTTCTTATTTATTTTAAGTTCTTAGGTATAATTAAAAAAAATAATTAACGAATCTACTTAAAGTAAAATATTTTGATAGGCCTTATGGCTCAGTTGGTAATAGCCTTCTGAACTGTAGGTTATGGGTTCGATTCCCACCCAGGACATTTGTCAACAACACAGAGAAAAATATTTATTTGTGTGATGAACATCGATATTTGTTCTGTGTCTGGGTGTTATATTGTATTCTATGTAATATACAAACAAAAAATGTCTGTGTATTCCAACAGTTATCTGTATCTATGTCTCCATAGTACAAGCTTAGTTTGCGGCTAGACGGCGCTGTGTGAAATGTCGACACATATTATTATTTATTATTTATTTATATGCTATGAGGAATTTATTTTACACGTAAACCATTTAAATTTACTATTAAAATATAAATAATTATAATATTTTTATTAATTTACCCACAAAAATTGCTAGTCACAAAACAGACACGAGCGCGTTGATGTTTTTTCTATGGGCATTTTACAAATACCGTTTTAAATTATTCAATTACAATGAATTGTAATTGAATAATTTAAAGGAATTGATAAATGTGATTTGTAGTGATTGCAACAGATAGTTTTTTCATGTATACGAATCGCCCGATGAGCTAATAATTCACGTAATCGCGGATTAAGAACCAATACCATCTAACTCAAAAAAGGTAACTTTACACTAGATAAAAAACAAACAATAATGACAGAATAAATAAACGCCTTCTTTACATAGGTGGTATTTCTATAGCGCATACTTTAAAATTACTGTGTATTCGGAGACGGTGATAGAGCAGGCTATGTGGAATTGAACTTTAAATCTATTTGCATTGAAATCTAAATACCGACAAAAATTGAGATAGATGGTATTGGTTCTTAACCTGCGTAATGTTAAGTGTCCCGACTGCCTATTCTCTCGATATTCCTTTAGCCGGCTCACCTATTATATTAGGTCTTTACCTATGAAATTGCCGTTTTGTTTGAAAAAAGTTAAAGTATTTTTTTTTCGAACTTATTTATTTCTTTTATTCAAAGTAATCACCCCTGCAATCAAAGCATCTTTGCCAACGCTGCGGCAGTTTATGGATGCCCTTCTTGAAAAAATCAGCAGGACGAGAGACAACAAACTCTTCAAAGGGGTTTTGTACTGCCTCTCGGGAATTGAATTTTTTTCCCGCTAAAAAGTTGTCCAAATTTTGGAAAAAGTAATAGTCGGTAGGCGCAAAATCTGGTGAGTATGGCGGATGAGGGAGAGCTTCCAAACCCAACTCATGCAGCTTAGAGACGGTCTGTTGTGCAGTATGGGGTCGCGCGTTGTCGTGAAGTAGCAGTGGAGACGACCGATTGACCAAAGCTGGTTGCAGACGTGCGAGTTTCGCCATCATTGTGGTCAGTTCTTCAATGTACACATCTGCAGTAATGCTCTCGCCGTTTTGTAAAAAGCTATGATGAATCACACCAGCACTAGACCACCAAACTGTGACCATCACCTTTCTAGGGGTCATTTTTCGTTTTGCTCATCGCTTTGGTACCGAACCAGGATCTAACCAACTTGCTGAGCGCTTTCGATTGTCAAAAAGAATCCATTTTTCGTCGCACGTAACAATTCGGTTCAAAATTCCTTCATTTCTGTGCCTGTTAAGCAGCGCAAGGCAAGTCTCGACGCGTACGTTGCGCTGGCGATCGTTAAGTTCGTGGGGCACCCATCTATCAAGCTTTTTTATCTTGCCAATCTGTCGCAAATGGACCAATATTGTTTTGATGCTAACATCAAAAACTGCTGCCAGCTCAGCTGTAGATTGAGATTCATCAGCTTCCACAATCGCCTTTAATTCATCATTGTTGACCAAAGTTTCCGGACGACCACGAGGTTCATTTTTCAAGTCAAAATTCCCAGAACGGAACCGAGCAAACCAATAACGGGTTGTACGTTCGTTTGTACAGTTCTCTCCGTAAACGTCGTTGATGTTACGTGTCGTTTGTGCCGCGTTGGTGCCACGACGGAACTCATATTCCATAATTACACGAAATTTCAAAGTATCCATTATGAGGAAAAATGTTGAAATGTAATGAAAATACCACGCTAATCAATAAACAAAAGACTTATATTGTAAATAGAATGTCATATTTTTAAAACAAAATTAATTTGAATTTAGAATTCATAGCCAATTAAAACTTTTTTTTGTTTGAAAAAGTCTGTACTGCATTACGGCAATTTCATAGGTAAAGACCTATTATATACTTACTTACTTATTATATATACGAATATCTGGTACTATAGTACCAGATATTCGTAATGGCATAGATTAAATAACACTATAGAGATTGAATCAAATATTTAATGTTGAATCCTTAATCTTACTATCAGCAAAATAAAATAGGCATTGTAGTACAAATTTGTAGTCTAAATCAAATGAGCCTTGAAAGAAAACCGGCCATCAAACCTTGAAGAAGGTGAGATTTATCTATGAAAAATCATAACCATATATACCATATATAGCAGAATTTTTAAGTTGTAATAATTGTAGTATAATTTACAAATGAAAATCGTAGAAAACCGACTTATATAGACTTATCTGGTTTTCTCATGAACGCTATTGTCAGAACTGGACCAAATTGAAACGAGACCACAAGGAAAGCACCAGCTTTCAAATAAAAAAAAATCATTAAAATTCGTTCACCCAGTCGAAAGCTCTGAGGTAAAAACATAAAAAACAAAAAAAAAGCAAATAAAACAGACCAATTGTGAACCTCCAACTTTTTTGAAGTCGCTTATAAATAAATACCGCCTATTGATCACAAACATAATAGATCAAACGAATTAGAAACGCCGCGCGCGTGATTAATAAATATATACAATTATACATGTACACAAGTAATGATCCGGCATGATAAATATTTATCACCTATTTTATTGTAAGATAACTAGATGATTTAATTATGTTTACAATTAAATGATGAATAATTTGGATCGCATTATTTTACTTATTATTAACTTGAGAAGATAATATTTATGAAAAATTAAATATTTTACGTAATATGCCTTTAAAACGTTTAGACCTTGGCTTGATATATTATTAGCCACCTACATAGTGTTTTTTTATGAAACCGAGTTAAATATAATATAAATATAATTGACGATATTGTTTTGTTTTCATGCCATCGCGCCAAGGTTTATAATAATAGTCGTCATCTTCACAATATCAAAGTTCATCATTAATGTAATATTAAAACTGTTAAAGCGTTTACTTTTCGATGTTTTCCCGTCATAATGAATACTTGGTAATGCCAAGGCTAGCCAACTAGTTGAGTTGGTATTTTGATAATTAGGACGATACTATGCATACGAGCCAATGGCCATCGATTATAGTACCGAATAGTTATGAAAATGTGTGTGTTGGTGTGTGTGTGTGTCTGTGTGTGTGTGTGGCTGTGTGTGTGTGTGGGTGTGTGTGCGTGTGTGTGTATGCGTGAGTGTGTGTGTATGCGTGCGAGTGTGTGTGGGTGTGGGCGTGTCAGTGTGCGTATGTGTGTGAATTTTTGGTTGCAGTTTATTCATTCTATGTCATTACAGCTTATATCACGTATTGTTTTTAATACCATAATTAGAGATAGCCCACGGTTCTTTATAACTTTGGCTCAGGAGTAGAATTTAAAAACTCAAGGATCTTGTTAAGACGGGAGGTTATCTGTCAATCACAATCAATATACACATTTTTTTTTTATGTTAAGGAATGACGTGACGAGCTAGCCGTTCGCCTGATGTTAAGCGACACGGCTGCCCATATCAGCTGCAGTGTCACTCGGAACTCTAAAGTATAGAGGTTCGCGTGACACTGCACTGCGCACGTCATCCTGAGACATCAGCACAATCTAGTAATAAGATTACTAAACTGTGAGATCAGATCATAAAGTCTCATTTGCCCAGTAATTTCACTAGCTACAGTGCCCTTCAAACCGGAACACAGTAGTGCTTGCGCACTACTGCTTGGCGGCAGAATAACTGGCAAAGCGGTGGTACCTACCTAGACGAACTTTGCAGTAAAGTCCTACCACCTAGTGAAAGGAGGAATAATAATGTAAGAGAGGAGTAATAAAAAAATTCTCACTTTTTTGCTTATAAATTATTTTATTTTTAATTTAGGGCAAAAAGTTATTTAATCATATTTGTAGGCAAAACAATTTGCTACAAATTATGACTTGACAATTTTTTCGTAAGATGCATAGTTTCCGAGATATCGCGAAAAAAGTGTTTTCATCCCTTTATCCAAGATGGCGGCCGGGGGACAAGGGTGGCGACCCCACAAACTTGAGGTTAAGCTTCTATTGAGACATATAAAAGCCCCCCAAAAATAAAATTGCGTCTTTTAATAAATGCAAAGCTCATGTAACATTTCAATGGACATTCACGTCATTTCTTTTATTCCGAGCCTGCCGCTTAGTAGTTTGTGATTGGTTTGTACATAATTATTAATTATTTGACATTGCCTTTGGATTATTGGATAGTGGTTATTAAGCATTATGACACAATGTCGTTGAATACAGCCTTCGGTTACATAATATTGTTTATTCTACGTGTGTTTGCATGACCTTTAGGGCCTCGCATCAGAGCGCTTTGCTCTTTAAGAATATTCTATTTAGGTCGAAAACTTCAGGTTATAATATTTTTAAGGGTTTGCCATTCTAGTTGCGCATTCTAAATATTTTACTTTTAATGAATTTTATTGTTATTATATGTTATTTGTTTAAATTATCGTTTAATTAGCCAGTTATATAATTATTATCTTCCAAGAAGTTATTGCAAAAATAACCAGAGGTTGTCAACTCTGGTGTTTGAAATCAGATAGTCTGCGATTTCAAAAAGATAACAAAAATATAGGGGCAGAGCAGTGCCCTCGCCAAGTTCAGAAAAGTTTATATTCCCAAGACTCATCAAATTTTGACTTGTGTGTGATAAAATATTCCTTTAGGAAACAGCTGAGCCAAAATGGACAAGGTGTTTGGCCCCACCATCATAGCCACCCGAGAAAAATCTTGCGCGATCCGGACGGTCCTATAGCAGCCGTAGTATCGGCTGCACTAGATTCACCGGACCAGTCTAGCCCTTCTGGCTCGGCACCGATATAGGATTGGTATCCTATATCGATGACGTAAAGGTAGCTGGTGCGTAGCACAATCAGACACCGACCCCGTCAGCGAGGTCGACGTACCCCGTAAGTTTTTAGGTCCACTTTTCCAGTGGTCGTAGTCTTCTCGATCCTCCTATCTTTTCTGCCCGGTGACGCTGTAAAGGTCGATCACACTCACTCGTGAATCTCTGCTCAGGACGAGATTCAATTCACAAAATGATCAAATAGTGAATAAACTCTACTTGAGCACCAATCGGGATGATGTATAGTTATTTAATACGGGCCAAGTCATTATTTCGTTATGTTTGTGCTATAGCCACTAAAATTACCATATTACTCGAACATTTTGATATGAATAAATACTTCTTGTAATTTTATTATTTAACTTACCTTAAGACACGTTTTTCTGCAAGGACCTCACCGTCGGCAATGTGTCAAAAAGATGTGGGTTAAGTGATACCCACCCGTAGCACACGCGTAGTCACTGCGTAAACAATTTACACAATTGACAAATCCCCGTAACAGTTTTCGTGGATCACCTTAAATAAACTGTTTGCATGATTGTGATTAACACCTCGCTCCCAATGAAACTTCGAAATACGCATTGTCAATAGACGTACTGTGAAAAGATATTTATAGCTCAGGTGGGTCACTTCAGAGCATAGACGTTCAGGACTCGTCCATCCTACAACATATCCTTCCAACTTTTTTCAAGATGATGAAAATCGTAAGTGTGTTTTTTAGAGTCTACCTATTCATACAGCATAAATAAAAAATTGCCTGAATTATTCTCAAACAAAACTTTTTCGTCATAATAAGCATACGCTTAATAAATCATGTTGCCCCTGAGGGAGATCAAGGTATAATTATACCGCTATTAGTCGTACATATTCCCATTGTTATTGTTTCAGACTATCTTATCTCTCGCTGCCCTGGCTTTGGTGGTCGCAGATCAAGCCGCTCAGCCAACACAACCTCCAGTCCAAATTATCAAACAGGACTCTGAAGTCAACGTCGATGGATACAATTTCGAGTGAGTAATTATACAATTTGAAAACTATAGGAATTAATTTTTAACTGTACAATTTCACTGAAGTAGTTCTACTGAAACGTCTGCATCTAATTAAGATAGACTTATCTCAAATTAACTATTACCCAAAAATGTGATTACTAATAAATACGATAGCATCTGTGGTGTGGTGGTTGAATAGGTCGGCTCATAGCTCTGGAGGCAGCGAGTGCGATTCTCGCGACTGGATAAGTATTTGTGCACAGAAAAAAAGCGCAAGTACTTGTTCTGAGTCTGGTTGTTGTGGGACCATGGTCCTCGTAGTTCCTGGGTCCCTAAACACATGGAATCCTAGTTAGGGCCCAGGATCTATGTATGTGATCGTTGAGCGTTATTATTATTATTATTATACATTCTATAGAAGATTATTGTTATGATCGAGAAAATAGAATATAGATCTCTCAACGAACTTTGTATCAATACTTTTATGAACTTCATCACGTTTCATAATACTTAGATATTTTGATGACTTTCACTTTAATTAACTTTGATAAAATCTGACAATTCAATATATACAAAAAGTCATTTGTCATATTGATTAATGATAAATTAGACGTCATTATTATATATAAGACGCAATGAAGCTCTTCAAAGCCAAAGGTGAACTTACAAAACTTCACAGAGATCTAAACATGTGTTCCTATTCTTTACGGACTGCAATTATTAGTATTGTTATCTTAATCAAAATATGATTTTCTACTTACATAATACCGTCACATACTATGTTAACACGTGTTACAACATCTAGTCATTGATGCAACGATAATTGTTAAATATATATTGTTGCGTATAAAAATAATAAAGGCATTTTTTTGTTAACGTACATTGGCCCACTGCGGGGCAAAGATCTTCTCCATTTGTTGAAGTAAAACTTCTTTACGCACGCTTTACTTAGGGAATATTCATTATTTTTGACTGGCCCGATAGCTCAGTTGGTACCCCTGCCTTCTGGATTATGGGTTGTGGGTTCAATTCCCACCCAGGACAAACATTTGTGTGATGAACAATAGGTGTTTGTTCTGTGTCTGGGTGTTATATTGTATTCTATGTATGTATTTACAAACAAAATGTATCTAAGTATTGTACCAGCTATCTGGTTCCCATAGTACAAGCTTTGATTAGTTTGGGGCTAGATGGCGTTGTGTGAAATGTCCACAGATATTTATTTATTTATTCTGTTGAATGCGTGACGAGGCGAACGAAGTTGAAAATTGTTGGTTAGCGTAGATCTCCATTGTCAAAACAACAAAGTTAAAAGTTACTTAAAGTGTATATTATGTTGGTATATCAAATATTGACAATTTACAAATGTCAAGATAGCGACATTAACATTAACAAAGCAAAAAGAAAGTTATACCGGCCGATAGATGGAGCTAAAGAAGTTTTTCTTCAGTCATGTGGTTTTTCGTACACTCGTTTTTTTAACGTGTCTCTATCAGATGCTGCTTTAAAGCAATTGGCTTGGAATTCACTATGTAGATTATCGCACCACCTTTCTCACCGGGCGCATGCGGACCATGTAGAGTAGTAAAAGCACACTAAATTATATGATTTGTGTAGTTTAGTGGTTTTATCATTAAGAGCAATAATTGATGGTTTCTGTGGTGCCAGCCTGTACGCGGCGGGTTCGATTGCCGCGACAGGACAAGTATTTGGGCACAGAAAAAAGCGCAAATACATGTTCTTTGTTGGGGTATATGGTCTTTGTAGTTCCTGGTCCCTATATACAGGGAATCCTAGTTCCTATAGTTAGGATCTATATAGGGGTATAGGTATACCTGTCAGTTAATATTTATTTCGGAAAATTCTCTCATTTTTTTATGGACAGATATAGAGACATTAAAAAAAGTGTTAATGTTAACATTCTTATGATTAGTTTAGCAGTTTAAGTCAAATTTAAATTACTTATTAGCCGTAGTAATGGCTAGATTGTAATTTTAATGATGTACTATTTAAGGTACCTCATTACAAAAAAATAAATAAATATGAACACTTATCTTTTATATGTTTCAATAATATAAACGCAATTAATCTTCAAGATGCAGTTTACAAAGCATTGTTCGTATATGATTTTAAAATATTCAATATAATACTAATCTATACAGTCCGTATTTAGCACACATCCTGTTCACTAATAACCCTCATTGCAATACGTTATTATATAACTTAAGAAATCTTTACGTATTCACATTCATTGTTTAGAAAAGGGCATCTTTGTTACAATTGACACGATTATTTACGATCATCTGTACCGTATACCTTATGGACTAAACTGCAGTGAATTTTGAACCTAAGTGCTCTATACATAGAGTTTAAAAATGCTTCTTGCATGTTCAACAGCATCCGTATGAAATCTTTTTCTTACTCGTAAGTTATCTGTTAAAGATTTACGACATTGACAATAATTAGCAGAGAATTTTAATAGGACGCTGATGACTAAAAGTATATATCGAGGTCAAGGGTAAAACTTTAAGTTTACTGGGTCATCAGTTCGGTTGGTAGTAAACCTGCCTTCTGAACTGTAGGTTGTGGGTTCAATTTCCACCCAGGACAGAAATTTGTGATGGACATAAGTATTTGTTGTGTTTCTGGGGTTAAATTGTATTCTATGTGTGTATTTACAAACAAAAAGTATCTAAGTAATCTATTAGTTATCTGGTTCCCATAGTAGCATAAGCTTTAAATAACATTGCATAAGCATTGAATAATGCAGGTATTTTATTGCCTACGAAACATTTACAAAGCACTCGGCTGGTGCCCGCGTTGAGTGTACCGTTAAATAGACATTTCGGCTGTCATGCAGTTATTTTAAGAGGCACTAAATATTAAAACATTTTTTTTTTAATTGGACCTTGTATGAATATTCTATAACATGGTCTGAGTGCACACATTTAAGGAAAAGAGTGAATTAAATGCCACCGTGTATAATCATACAGAAAAACAAACAAACTAAACTTTGAAATTGCTGAGTAAATGAGACTTTATCACCTTATCTCACAGTTCAGGTATCTTATTATTAGACTGTGCTTATGTCTTAGGATGACGTGCGCCATGTAGCGTCACACGAAACTCTATGAGTGACACTGGAACTGATATGGGCAGACGCGTCGCTTAATATCAGGTGAACGACTAGCCCATCCATAACATAAAAATTCCAACCTCAATTTGCTAATGTGTCTTTCAATACAATACAATTTTTTTATGATGTTACGAGCTAGTCGTTCACCTGATGTTAAGCGCGACAGCCGCCCATAACCGAATAGTGTCACTCGGAACTCTAAAACCTAGAGTTTCGCGCGACACTGCACTGAGCACATCATCCTGAGACATCAGCACAGTGTGGTAATAAGATTACTCGACTGTGAGATTCGATCGAAAAGTTTCAATTGCAAAGTAATTTCACTAGCTACAGTGCCCTTTAAACCGAAACACAGTAGTGCTTGCACACTACTGCTTGGTGGCAGAATAACTAGAAAAGCGATGGTACCTACCTAGACGAACTTTGCAACATAGTCCTACCACTTAGTAAAAAGTAATACAACAATATTATGCTTTATTGAACTTCAAGAAATAACAATGCATACACACATCACACATCGTACATTTATGTAGATTATGGTGTAGTCAACAATTACTATTCCAATATAATTTTTCCAGTTTCGAGACCAGTGACGGCACGTCCAGACAAGAGCAGGGCGATTACAAGAATGACACCGACCAGCAGGGTTTGCTAGTAAAAGGAAGCTACAAGTACATTGCCCCAGACGGCCAGCACATCGCTGTCACATACATCGCCGATAAGAATGGCTACCAGCCTACAGAAGAGAAAGATGACCAAAAAGCTGGAGCATCTGCGCCTTCTGCCCCCGCCCAAGCTTAAACCTTATGTCAATGGTTATAGTGACGAATTTTGATTTTATGAACTACGCTGCAACCAAATTACTATATTTTTAAGATACCTAATAATGCTAGTCTGTATTGAAATGTACAATAACACTGCCAAATAAAGGCTTGTACCAAAAATTGTTTTTTATACCATAAAGATTTTGTAATTCAGGCAATAATGATTTCTCTGTAGTGTGGTGTCTGAGCAGGTCGGCTCATAGCCCGGAGGCGGCGGGCTTAGCTTACCAACACTTTCTTCCGGATTCTCGTTTACCTCATGCATCTACATACTTCAGCCTCTGTGGTGTGGTGTTTGAGCAGGTCGGCTCATAGCCCGGAGGCGGCGGGCTTAGCTTACCAACACTTTCTTCCGGATTCTCGTTTACCTCATGCATCTACATACTTCAGCCTCTGTGGTGTGGTGTTTGAGCAGGTCGGCTCATAGCCCGGAGGCGGCGGGCTTAGCTTACCAACACTTTCTTCCGGATTCTCGTTTACCTCATGCATCTACATACTTCAGCCTCTGTGGTGTGGTGTTTGATCAGGTCGGCTCATAAGCCGAGCACACAAGCTATGCACAACACCACAGGCTATGGCCTGAAGGTGGCGGGTTCGATACCTGCGGCAGGACAAGTATTTGTGCAAAGAAAAAAAAGCATATACTTGTTCTGAGTCTGGGTGTTGTGGGACCATAGTCCTCGTAGTTGCTAGGTCCCTAGACACAGGGAATCCTAGTTAGGGTCCAGGATCTATGAATGTGATCTTTAGGTGTTATTATTATATTTATTATCTTACATTCCCAATTGAATCCTGGGATTTATATTGTAAAGATAAAACGGGTCTATTCGCGCACAAAAATTATCATAATTTTGACTAACCTCGACGTTTTAACCAAGTTACATTGGCCGTGGTCACGAGGAGACTCACTGAGATTGGTCGCATAGATTGGAAATGTTTAAAAGATTATCACCTGTGATGAGATCACCTGAGTCTTACCTAATCTTATGATCATAATTGAAAATACTAATGATACCCAGTTGCTACCATTAATCGTTTTGCCTAGTAGCTTTATAGTCATTTTCCTCCTAGCGATTTGAAACAGGCAACTAATTAGTGGATATTTTTTATTAGGCAACTCTCTATGTTGTTAAAAGACTTTACGATCATCTCATCTTTAACACAAGCATAGGGTATGACTGCCTGCACTAAAGTTTGTTAGCTCCTAAGTTTGCACTTATCTCCCTAGCTCCCGTACGTTAGTCAAACTCATGTCAAGTCATCACACCAAATACTGTATGCTCATTGGGTGAAAGTAGCCAATGATCCACCAGGTATCCAATTTGTGTTCAGTATTGGGTTTGCCACGACATTAACTTTACAAACGTAGGCATGTCATGAACTTACATATAAGTAATTTTTTTTTTTTATGTTAAGGAATGACGTGACGAGCTAGCCGTACGCCTGATGTTAAACGACACGGCTGCCCATATCAGCTGCAGTGTTACTTGGAACTCTAAAGTATAGAGTTTCGCGTGACACTGCACTGCGCACGTCATCCTGAGACATCAGCACAATCTAGTAATAAGACTACTAAACTGTGAGATCAGATCATAAAGTCTCATTTGCCCAGTAATTTCACTAGCTACAGTGCCCTTCAAACCGGAACACAGCAGTGCTTGCGCACTACTGCTTGGCGGCAGAATAACTGGCAAAGCGGTGGTACCTACCTAGACGAACTTTGCAGTAAAGTCCTACCACCTAGTAAAACAACAATAATAATAATAACGTCCAACGACCACATACATAGGTCCTGGACCCTAAATAGGATTCCCTAAATAGGATGTGTCTAGGGACCCAGGAACGACGAGGAGCATGGTCCCACAACACCCAGACTCAGAACAAGTATTTGTGCTTTTTTTCTTTGCACAAATACTTGTCCTGCCGCAGGAATCGAACCCGCCACCTTCAGGCCATAGCCTGTGGTGTTGTGCATAGCTTGTGTGCTCGGCTTATGAGCCGACCTGATCAAACACCACACCACAGAGGCTGTAGTATGTAAATGCATGAAGTATACGGGAATCCGGAGTGTTGGTAAGCTAAGTTGTATTTTAGTGCAGACGAGATCAATAGATGTAATTTCTGTAGCAAGTTGTGGTAGTTGTGACAAAGAATATAAATAGTTGTTATGTGTTGCGAGTATTGTTCCCACTGCGACTTGTATATTAAATTAACTAAAGACACCTCGAGGAAAGAGTCTGCAATTAATCTACCTATTATATCGTGGGAACTCTTCCCAAAATAAATCATTTTGTTGTCTCGTTGGTGAAAATCTTTGATGATATACGAGTGGCTTACACCAGTTTCACCTGATTAGTATCGATGTAACGGAATGATTCTGCAACCAAACGGGATTTGAACTATCTATCCTTCTCTAAGGCTGGTACACGCTTTAGTTAAGCTACCATGGCAGATGATCTCATGTCCTTTATTCTTCACCTTTTACGAACAACTCATGAGGTAGCGCCATCTATTGAGAGATTTTTGAGAATAGGGACTCTCGAAATTTTCTCAATAGATGGCGCTGACTTTACCACGCTGGCTGGGGAACGTGGTTAAGTTACATCAACACTACTGTAATTATTATTATTACAGTGTTATATTGTATTGTACGTATATATTTACAAACAAAAAGTATTTAAGTATTGTATCAGTTATCTGGTACCCATAATACGAGCTTTGTTTAGTTTGGGGCTAGATGGCGTTGTGTGAGATGTCCGCACATATTATATTATTATTATTATTCTAAACAGGTGTGCTTTAACGAATAAAAATGTTAGGTATTAATATTGGGACAATCGAACCCAACAAGGTAGCCTATTTATTTATCTAAGCTAATTTACAAGATTACAGTTTTTTTGATATTTTTTAGTTTCATATCAGTTTGGAGACTATGGTCCGTATTACAGAACGATGCTTAGTCATCGATCGGTGCTCAAGCAGATTGATTTGATTTTGAAATTCCTTTATTGACATAAAATTACATTTTATTTTGTAGGACTTAGCGTTAGTGTCTAAGTTACAAATTTATTCTAAGAATATAAATTGTTTTGTAGGCTGAAGGCACCTCTTAAAACTAATAACACTTAACAAAGTTCATAAATATAAAGTTCTATTTAAATCATAAATTTTAGGGTAGATGGAAAAAAAAGTAAATATTAACATTACGCATTACTTTGCTACTTCGTGCGTTTTTGGCATGATGCGCAAGCAGATATTGCATTCATAAAGTGATCAATTAGTGAAAGAAATCTCTGCTTCAGCACCGATCGATAACTGAGCATTGTTCTGTAATATGGACCATAAACCAACAAATAAACGGACAGATATTAATACACTTTTAGTTGGGATTAGAACACAAGGTTATGACAAGGTAATTTACCTGAGTATAAAACGTAACCATTTTTTGCTATATTGAAACCTAACCATAATTATTATTTATGAATACCTATTGCACATTCATTTTAAAATAATTAATTATAATGGAGCAATTAATCAATATTCTTACTTTTGAAGTTTTTATCGTTCATGCAGTCAATGTCAATCACTATACATTTTAAACGTTGAATGAAAATAATTTTATTACTATAGTGATATACGAAAATAACTATTCTAATTAAAACTTATCCTACATAAATTCACACGATATTTTAGAATACAAATATATTACCTTCTATAAACATACTTACCTATATTGTTTAAATTCATTATCGAATATGCTTGTTTAATTTCAGCTATCAACAGCTAGAAAACGTCCGCTGTTGTACCTAGGCCTATAAAACGTCATTTTGAACGCTTATCATAGGGTTGGTCATAATCCCCACGCTTAGCGGGAAGCTTGGCGATCACAGAAGATTTTAATTCACCAAGGAGAACCCTGTTTCCCGTTCTCAGAATATTCCCTCAGCCGCTTAAATAAAATAACAATAAAATAAAATAATGTTGTGTTGTTACAATCGTAAAATTAATAAAATAACGACATACCTAATTACATACACACCAGTTACATTGTTTGTAAATACACAATAACATTACGCAAAACATATATGTTACTACACTACAAGTTGATGTCACTTGCTACCTGTGTGACATTCCTAATCACACTAATATTATAAAGGTGAAAGTTTGTATGTGTAATTGTGTGTATGTGTGTATGTTTGTTACTCCTTCACGCTCAAACGGCTGAATGGATTTGGGTGAAATTTGGTACGAAGATAGCTTATACACTGGATTAATATATAGGCTTTTCCCGGAAAAGTGAAATTTTCCCGTAGGATGAACAAATAATTAAAATACTTTTTATCCGCGGGTGAAACCGGGGGGCGCAACTAGTTAAAAAATATAAATTAATCAATCTATTAGGTACGAGTAATAGAGTAGCTCGAAATCAATCATTGAAACGGAAGTCAAACCAGTTTTGGGCATATTATAATGTTAATACTATAGAAGAACTCAGCGGTTTGTTCTACCGCTTAGTTTTACCATGAATACTCTCAAATCTCTATTTCCCGGTATAAAAGTACATTGACCCCAGTAATGTAATAAATCAATTGTAGATAGCATCTCAACATTAAATAAAATATTATGTAACAAAAGAAGATCAGTACTTATTGTAATCAGCGGTATAACGTCTCATAGAAGTAAACTTCAGAAGATGGCAGAAAGACTTTGATATGAAGAACTAGATTTAAAGAAGACGACGTAGCAAATAATAATTTAGATGATGAAATATATTTAATGTGGTGTGTAGGTGACGAAGACTGATAGATGATCACCCAAGCAGTGATGCTACAAGTTGAGGTGAGGCGCGGTTAAAAATTTCATTATCAACCGTCTGAAACAATAAAAAATTATAAACTTGCTGTTGTGTTTACTAATATATAGACAAAAATTGTAGTTTAACACTAACCGTGGTCTCGTAATCATCTGTAGTAGTTTCTGTGGTTGATTCGGTAGTTATTTCATTATTGTCAATTTCATTGTCAGTATTAGTTGTATTTTCAACAATTGCACTGAACTTGCTGATTAGCTCTTTCTCTTCTTGATCTATTGCAAATTTCATGTCATTATTGTTTTCATTTCCTACTCCTTCTGCACTACCTGGATTTATACTGCTTGGATGGTTTTGTCCTCCTGTTAGCTGTTTGTCTTCGCCTTGTCCGATTATATTAGTATTATCTAGTTGTTGCTCTTTTTTTGGTATATCAAGGTTATCAACTGAATTCTGCTTTCCAAATAAATTGATGAATGAACTTTTAATTGGGCTAAAAAATCACAATATTTATTACAATGTGCATATAAGATAATAAAATAAAAATGCTATTATTACAAAGTCATTATTGATTATTATATTTTGGTAATTCATACCTTTGTACTTTTACATTCGGTAGTATCGTCAAGGATTTTTGGTTGGTATTCCAGGAAACCAGTCTTGGGAATGAAAATCCTTGAGGCAGTCCATATCCCACTTGTGTTTGCAGTATTAGAAATAAAACAAATATTGACTGCAAAAAAGAGCAGTATGTATCAACTATATCTAATATGTCATCAAAATTATACAGTAACTATTAAAACCAAAACTGAACTCACGTTGATTTTTGCATTAAACATCATGCGATATGTGTGGTTTTCCTCAACTGAATGCACGTATAATAAAAACACCACACTACACTGTCTAAAATGTTTAGGTTTATATGCGTCAAAAGTTTTAATTCAGGGCAAGCTTTGTGTTAACGTTGTTCAAACTGGCTTTCAAGATCACGAATGAGATCTTAGGTACGTGGTTGGCTGCTCGATTTCGTAGAAACATAATTACATTTACCTACGGTTCGTTGTTTGTGCTCTATAGCATTGTCGTAGACGGAAAATACTTATGACAAGTGTTTGTGTTCAAAAAACCTTAGAACATTTTTTCAATGAGAAGTGGTCCTTTATAATAATAATAATAATAATATGTGTGGACATTTCACACAACGCCATCTAACCCCAAACTAAGCAAAGCTTGTGCTATGGGAACCAGATAACTGATACAATACTTAGATACTTTTTTGTTTGTAAATACATACATAGAATACAATATGACACCCAGACACAGAACAAGCACCTATGTTCATCACACAAATGTTTGTCCTAAGTGGGAATCGAACCCACAACCCACAGTTCAGAAGGCAGGGCTACTACCAACTGAGCTATCGGGCCAGTCGAATATATAATTATATTATACTTAATGTCGCCTTGACCATCGAAACAGTTTTAATTTATTGATAACTCACATGTAAAACGTACCTACGACAGTAATTTGGGTTTTTATTGTTCATCTGTCAAAACATTTCCATTCCATTTTCGACCAAACTTTCCAACTTTTAAAATGACTTTTTATCAATTAAACGACTGATTAGCTACACAAAAATTACCATGTTTGATGTGTAAACCGAGGTAATAACGCTAACGTCAGAAAGATGGAATAATAATGAAGGCAATCCAATGAATTAAAAAAAATTATCTATCTTCTTCCATATCTTCTGTACACGCATACATACATAATTATATGTAAGTATAAAAAAAAATTCAATGAGTAATAATGAGATTTCAAAAAAGGTAGAGAATTTTTACTTCTACGCAGATAAATAAGTATAATAAAAAAAACTAATAACCAGAATATATAATTTTGAGAGAAACTGTAGTATAATAATAAAATTTTAGTTCAATCTTAACCCCCCACAAGGGAGATAAAAACGTGTTGGGCAGCAAGTCCTCCGTCAAAGTAAGCGTCATCATCAGTCTGAAAAATAATATATTATCTATAAATGTCAGTAATGTTAACGACGTTTTTTTATGTAGGGTTATGCTTAGTTACTTGATTAGTATATACTTAGAAATTGAATATCTAGATGCATCACGCGAACGGGCTACTTTCGTTACATATTTAATTACATGTAAATATATTATTATGCTGTAAGTATATTATTTATTTATGTAAAAATAATAAGTGTAAGCGTAAGCTTCTAACTTATGGCCGCAGCAGACCATTGTCAACATTGGCATAAATAAATATACATAAATATACAAATCAAATTTAAAAAAACTCAAAAAATTAATCTTGTTGTGATTGTCACATGCAACAAAAATAAAATATGACTCACATAGTTTCCGAAAATAGTTGTGCTTTCCATCGTGAAGTCTATGTCATTTGTCGTCGGTTCTATAAAATATTCATCTACAGATTCCTTTGAAGTTTCTTCTGACATAGCCATATTTATTGTTTCTAAATCAGCAACATGTGTTTTATTGCCCGTTTTGTTGTTATTATCGTCCTTCAGCATTTGAAATAGCACTTGTTCATCATTGTGGAATTTTTTGAATTCACCCTTTTGAAAACCACTATTTGGAATAGTGTTTTCATTCCATGCCTCGTAATTACTTGTTGTAGTACTTGGTTCTTGAATAGATTTTTCAGTTATAGCATTAAGCTGCTCAGATGATATAGAAAATGATCTAAAAAAATTAAAACTTACTAAGTACAAGCCAAACATGTTTTTTGTTAAATATTATGCAACTTACGTGTGAAGTTTCAAAGTTTTTTGAGTAACATTTTCTCTGTTATCCCAAGAGCCGAATTTGTATACTGTTTGTCGTTGAAATACATTATTGTTTAAAGGTAAGCCATCTCTTGCTTCGATGCATAGCAGCAAAATTATAAAGACAAAAATTAAAAGCTGCAATAGTCATTGCAGTAATAATAATAATAATGTGAGAAAATTAGCAATGGCGTATGGAAAACTTAACAGTACCTAATTTTTTTAAATAATATTTTTAACATGAATGTACTGTTGTAATAATATGATAATTCCTTATTACCTACCTTTAGTAATACATATGTGCTCTTCATTGGAAACATATTTATATAGGTAAGCGCAATATAAAAAAAACTTATTTAGTATATCACTTGAAATAAAGATGTGTATATTGAATAATTCTGCCCTCTGCCCCGATGTGGGGCCCTAGGAAATGAAGAAGATATTGAATAATATTTTAAAAGAAAAACTGTACTATGAAACAAACCACGTCAAGCAAAGAGTAATTCTCTACTAATTTGATATAAACAATCCTCGGAGTATCACTCGAGGAAAATTTAAAAATAAAATGGTATTTAGAGTTGCTTCATCGTATATTTGAATTTATTGCTAATATCCTATTATAGTATGGGAGCCGGCAGCTTGAACACTTACATTACGTAATGCAACAATACTACATGGGACACAAGAGAGTTTATGAACAATGTACGTTGCCCATGTTAAAAAAGGGTAATTTTTGTTGTAATGAAGTGACAAACTTTTATCAATTTCGCCATGTTGCAAAATTAGCAATAGATTTATTAAGTACTCAGCCGACTGACAAACAGAATAATCCGTTTTTCTTTGTGAGTGACTCAGTGTAAATAAAACTCGCATTAGTTTTTACCTATAGCAAGTTTGATTACTACATGTTTTGTATTTTTTGTTACTTATAACTTTAGATTTTGATGCGAGCAAGGAACTATTATGTTTGAAAATTTATGAAGTGTTCAATGCCATATTTTGCAGTTTGACTGTACTTTTGTGTCCATTGTTTGATTTTGCGCCAATTTGTGCAGCGTGATTTGAAAATTTTCTTTCTCCCTGTGCATTTTCAATGGACCAATTTCCTACACTTTTGATTACTTTGGGTAGTTTTAAGCGGATTCTGATTTCCTACTTGGACATATGGTTTTTTGTTTTTATGCGACATGGCTGACAGATGTGAGCGTGCTAGGCCATTGATATCCGAGGTCAGTGAATACTGGGCATCAACTACAACACAAGTATCTATGTAACACTAGTAGACCACAACTTTTACAAATATTTTAAACTTTTATTTTAAAACCTATCCAAATGACACTCAGGACGCCCAAGAAAGCGGCGACTATCGCAGACGAGCACTCCCTCTCAATAATGGGTGTAAATAAAACTTTTGAGATCTCACCCACCCAGGAAGTGGGTGAAACTAGCCAGACCACAAGGATAACTATACAGGAAGTGCTCCGCAAACCATCAGCGGAGTCCCCGAAGAGCACGCAGTCACCAAACGCCACTCACGCCAACCGAACTGCGGAGGCAAAGTCCTGTCTGATGAAGGCTAAACTTCAGTTGAAAAACTCGAAGAACCTGAAGACGGACATCAAGGACTGCGTCACGCAGCAGATCGAACGCCTCTACCGACTAGTGAAGGAGGCAGAAGCGGGAAAACCGTATGGCGAAAGATTTGATGCCGAACAGGAAATGAATATATATATAAATAGGGAAAATTTTAATATATTAATGGCTGACGAATATAGGAATAAATTTTTGACATATTGTTCAATAGTTGCGGACAAGGTAATAAAATTAAATAAATAAATGAATATATTGTTGTGCTATATATGTATATTGAATATAATATATGATGTTAGCGCAACTAATTTTTAATTTTATCTTATCAATGAATTTAGTGATGATTTAATTGAATAATGTAATAACGACTTGTGTAATTTAATAATGATTTGATTGTTGATACAAATGTTGAAATAATTAGTGAAATAATGAATGATGTAAAATATGTACAGATCATATTCTAACCAAAAAATTTATTTTTATGATGATATAATAAGATGAAATCTAGAACAGACATAAATTTTATAGTAAACAACGCTCTGTTGCAAACAAGGACTCTGACACTTGTTAGAGGATGTCTGGAACATTTAAAAAAAAAAAAAAAAAAAAAAACACTAGTAGACCCGCCCCGGCTTCGCACGGGAAATTAGTAAAACGCGGTCGAACGGGATAAAACGTATTCTATATCCGTCTCCTGGTTATAAGCTACCTCCCCTCCAATTTCCAACCAAATTCGTTCAGCCGTTTTAGAGTTATAAATAGTATAACTAACACGACTTTCTTTATATAAAGAAAGACTAGTTGACCCGCCCCGGCTTCGCACGGATGAATTAGTAAAACGCAGTCGAACGGGATAAAAAGTATCCTTTGTCCGTTTCCTGGTTTTAAGCTTCTTCCCCATCAATTTTCAGCCAAATCGGTTCAGCCATTCATGAGATATAAATAGTGTAACTAACACGAAATTCTTTTATATATATAGATGTATGATTTCTCGTACAACAAAAACACACTACACACTATTAAACTATAGTAATAATAATAATATTGTAGTATAAGTTTAGCCCCCCACGAGGGAGATGAAAGCGTGTTGGGCAGCAAGTCCTCCACCAGTGCGGTAATCATCATCGTCAGTCTGAAAAATAATGATTTATGTTTATTAACCAATTATCATATTATATAACTAGCTTCTGCCCGCGGCTTCGCCCACGTCACTTATAGGAAACGAAGAATTTTTTTCATAGATAATTCAACCACCCATTTTACCCTCTTAGGGGTGGAATTTCGAAAAACCCTTTCTTACACTATACAAAGAACACTCCCAATTTTCAAGTCTCTAGGACCAGCGGTTTAGGCTGTGCGTTGATATACAAGTCAGTCAGCCAGGTCTTTGAATTTTATATGCATAGATTAAGCAACCTTTTTTATGCTGCGTCACATATATACATTTCAGTTTGAATGGTAAGATGTAGCCAGTGAAATTACTAAGTAAATGAGACTTTATTACCTCGCTACGTGTGTCAGGCTGAGACGTGGCAGTGCAGTGTTACGTGAAATCCTATTATACTTTAGAGTTACAAATGACACTGCATCTGATATGAGCAGCCGTGTCGCTTAGCATTAGGCTAACGTGCTCGTCATGTCATTCCTTGACATGAAAAATATGCTTAAAATATTAAGTATGACTAATCTTGGCTTAGAAATTGAATATCAATATGCATTTTGTGAAAGTCAGGGTCACTTGTCACTGCTTACTTATTTAATTACAGCTATAGTTATTATCATATGATTTCCTGATCATAGTACAAGGACCGTATGTTTTATATATTTACTTACTAGCCGTGCCTCGCAGTTTCACCTACATAAAAGAGAGCGCTAAGCTAGATAAAAAGTAGCGCATGTGTTAATCCAGTATATAAGCTATCTATATACCAAATTTCATCCAAATCCATTTAGCCATTTAAGCGTGAAAGATTAACAAACGTACATCCATACATACAAACTTTCGCGTTTATAGTATTAGTAGGATGTACAACTAATACAGGTAGAGTAATAAAGGTTCTCTTAAATTATGGCCATAGCAAGCCTTAGTTGCGATGGTATATAGTAACACAAAGATAAGTAAAGCAGCTAGGCAATCACGTAACTTGATTGCAACCAATAGAAACACAAACTTGTATGTATTTGATAGTTTCAATACGAAGTATGAAAATTTTTAAATAATTTTTTCCAGTTGCTTTGTAATCAAAGTTCCGTTATCACCACCATGTTGTATTGCAATCAAAGTTTTATCATTAATCTAATGTGTTCGTCGGAGTTTTGGCGGGAAAACGAAAAAGATGACGTTACCGCATAATATTATTTTCCAAAACTTGTGTTATTTTCAGTGTTAGTGCATAAAATTGGTGTCATTTTATTCGTTAAGTGCTGGATTACTAGCACGAGTGTGGGAAAGTGGTATAATGATGGTGAAAGGTTTTTTTTCGTGTTGTTTCCAAAACTCCATAGAAGCGTCTGGTAAAGTTGCCACCACTTTACTAGGAGTATGACTTGACTAGACTAGACTATGACTTGACTCTGACTTGACTTGATGACTTCGACTGTGACCTGATACATTATTTACGTGAAATATCATTAACTTGCTAAATTATCAATTACTTGACACTGGCTAAATACACAAAATTGTGGAGCTAAAACACAAAAAAAAATGTGTTTGTCGTAACAAAAATAAAATGAGACTCACAGAATTTTCAAAAATAGTTGTGGTCTCCATCATGAAGTCAATGTCGTTCGTAGTCATTTCTGTGAAGGTTTTATCAAACGATTCTTTTGGTGCATCAGCTGATACACCTGTATTCATAGCTTCTAAATCAGCTGAATGTGTTTTATTTTCTGTTTTGACGTTATTATTTTCGTTAAATATTTGAAACAAGACTTGTTCATCAATGTGGAATTTTTGGTATTGGTTATTTTCTGTACCACTATTTGGCATATTGCTTTCATGCCATGTCTCATAATTACTTGTTGTAGCACTTGGCTCTTGGGTAGATTTTTCAGTTATAGCGTAATGTTGAATAGATGATACAGAAAATGATCTAAAAAATGTTAAACATGAGTCAGTATGAGCCGAAAATGTTGTTTTTTACACTCGTATATTTTGGAACTTACGTGTGGAGTTTCAATATCAAAGGCTTTTGAGTAAAATTTTCGCTGTTATACCAAGAGCCAAATTTGTATACTGTTTGTTGTTGAAATATATTGTTATTTAAAGGTAAGCCATCTCTTGTTTCAATGTACAACAGCAAAATCAAAAACGCAAAAATTGTGATCTGCAATGGATATGAAATTTTAGTAATATAATAATAATAATATGTGTGGACATCTCACACAACGCCATCTAGCCCCAAACTAAGCAAAGCTTGTGCTATGTGAACCAGATAACTGATACAATACTTAGATACTTTTTTTTGTTTGTAAATACATACATAGAATACAATATGATACCCAGACACAGAACAAACACCTATGTTCATCAAACAAAATGTTTGTCCTGAGTGGGAATAGAACCCACAACCCACAGTTCAGAAGGCAGGGCTACTACCAACTAAGCTATCGGGCCAGTCATATCTACAGAATGTTCTGTTTTCATTAGTTATATGCAAAGTATTTGAACATTGCCTCACCTGATCTTAAGCAGTAACGTATGCGAGAGAAATTGCAATGGTCTTATGGAAAACTTTGTTGTTTGTTTAGTAATACTTTTTTAACATGAATTTATCATTGTAGTAAAATATTACTGCTTACATACCTTTAATAATACATGATTGCTGCTCTTCATTGGAAGCATATTAAAATAGCAATATTAAAACACTTGTATAGTTATAGCGTATTTCACAGATGAGATAGACTGAAGAGCAAAAGAAAAATAATAACACTTTTTACTTATAATTATTAGGATATAAACCGCGTCTAGCAAAGATTAATGCACTACTAAGTTGATATAAACAACCTGTTTCCTCTCAGCATTATGAGAGGAAGATTTAAAAATAGATTAGCATTCGGAGTCGTTTCGCCATATAGCTTAATTTATAGTTAATCCTATTATAGTTCGGGAGCTAGCCGCATAAACACTTACGTGTTCCAAAAATTTACTGCATGGGACATGTTCAAATTTTATTTATGTATAAATTAGTCTATCAAAGATATTTTGGGCGAGGTTCCATAATTTTGGTTTCCATAGCAAGCTTTGCTTAGTTTGGGGCTAGATGGCGTTGTGTGAAATGTCCACACATATTTATTTATTTATATATATATATACCCCTACATGTTATCACGTGCATGATGGTGTAAAATAATAGGACCACAACCACTTATAATTTTTTTAATGGTTACTATTTTTCTGTTTTATTTTAGTCGTTTTTTAGCATTATACCATCAGTTATTTTTTTATAACGTATATAACTTAAGTATTTATATTCCCGACTCCCATCCTATTTAAATAATAAATCACTTTATTTTAGAACTATTAGTTAAACTAGCCAACAGGTCCGGCTTTGCACGGGCTAATTTATTTCACGCCTTAAATCTCCTCCCTCTGCTCCTTTCACCCACTCACTCAAATGGTCTTTTTTCTACACTTTCTCTCCTTTCTCCACCTCTTCCCCTTACCTTTTCTTGACCTCTGTCTATTCCTCCATACGCCCTCTCTTCACTATCCAACCCCTAACTATATTACCGTTAATTATACGTGATTTTTAACACTCGATCATGCAGAGGGATATTTTAAGTTTAACGTGTCTTTGTGTCTGTTTGTGTTAGTACCTTTTAAACGGAAACACTGACTTTATTTTTCTGTTTTTGTTTAATATGCGATTTAATCGAGATTGTACTTAGATGTGGATGAAGAAAACGTCGTGATTTTTTTTTCCATTTTTATCGAAATTTGTTGCTAACTTCAAAATTACACATTTTTAGGTTTTTACACAATGAATATGTCAAATTCGGTATTGATAGTAACTATTATTTATTATCTGTCATCCCTTTACTGTTGGTTTTCAAAGTTCTAGTCAACTTTATTTTGGATGACTTCTCAAACAAACAGACATACAGTCAAGATTAACATACCTCCAAAAATGTATTAAATTACCTTTAGCTTTTTTGAAACCTGTTCAAAGTCCACAGAGAGAGCGTACTCTCTCTTTTTCTAACCTTTTTTAATATCTTCATAATCTTAATAACTAAGTTATATAGATGTAGAATCTTATATATTAGATGTGTTCATGCTAAGTTATGATAAATGAAAGTTATCTAGATAGCTGTGAAGTTTTTTTGACTCTTGATATAATCACCCTGTTTCCGATTATGAATGGGCCCTAAATAATGACTTTGTGATGTTTTTATGTACGGAATTTGCACTTACTCTTATACGTACATTATCTTGCGTAATATATCACACTATCACATCACACTATCACATCATTCACACTAAGCTCATAAAGGCGGAAGTTTGTATGTGTGTATGCTTGTTACTCCTTCACGCTCAAACAGCTAAATGGATTTAGATGAAATTCGGTACCAAGATAGCTTATACACTGGATTAACATATAGGCTACATATTATCCCGATAAAGTGAAATTTTCTCGTGGGATGAGCAAATAATTAAAATACTTTTTTTTTCACGAGTGAAACTGCGGGGCGCAACTAGTAATATATATAATAAGTAATGTGCAAGAGTCACAAAATTCGAGGATATGTCATTTACCAAATGGTTCTTGGTTACCGATGGCGTGGCCCATAAAGACTCTCAGCGAGAGAAAAGGCCAGCAGTAGAAATGTACCTACCCACCAACTATCTATGGGTTTATGGTGGTTATCGCAACATTTTTGGGTACATTCCAAAAAACCAACGTGGGTGTTAAAAAAAATACAAAACAAATAAAATTAAAGTTTATTTTTAATAAATATATAATATCTTTTTACAATAAAAGACAATTATTATAAAGACAGACAGACAAAACAGTTGTGTTCGGACTTAGTAAGTAAAGCTCCATGTTTGTGAATGTTGGCCTGAAAGAGGAAATAAAATATCAAGGAAATTATTGATATTATCCAATTTTTTTCTTGGGTAGTCGTAGTGGATAAGTATTATTCATTTCAGGTATAGCATTGCATCAATATATTTTCAGCGTTGGATTGCTAATAATCATATCATACAAAAAACTGCGCAATTAGTTGCTAATACGAGGATGAAAAAACATGAAACATAACAAAGCTCGATTAATTATTTAGTGGCATTCGGATATCTAAAAAAAAATGTACCTTTTCCCTTCCGTTTTCCCGCCTTTCCCAACCCAGGCGTAACGTGACACAACTTTCGGCATATTAATGTGATCAAACGATACAATGTCTGACACCCTGGAGTTGAGACATTATTTTGAATTTATATCTGAAAGCCGAAAAGGCCATAGCAAAATTCTAAATGGGCTTTAACATATAATGCCCGAATAATACCTGAAAGAAAATAATCTTTAATTATATACTTTCTAGTAGGATTGTGGTAATACAATTACTATAATTATCATATTTGATTATAAAGCAATCAATATATTTTCAGTATATCAGTTTTGGGTAATGTAGATTAATCATGATTAAATTGTTTCAAAAATTTAAAGTTTTGAGTAGTTTCCATAAATTCTAGTAGTTCATCGAAATCTGTACCTACGTACCAAAAAGAAGCTCAAAGAGCTTAAATTCATTTCAAGTCTGAAAATAATGAAAAGTATGTCATTAGTTATTTAAATCAAGAATGGCTATTTAAGTCATGAACAATTTGCTCATAATTTCAAATAATTTTCATAGTAAAATCAATTCAGTTTATGGTTCCGTTGGAATAATCATTTAGTTCATCTAAAAATAAACTGTATTTATTAATACTTAAAATATTAAATGCCTTGAAAAAATGGCCTTCAATGTCACCATCATCATTCCAACTACAATTATTAGAGTCACTTTAATAGTAGCGCCAGCAGACCAGATTCCGTCACTTCAAGGATTTGGGATGGTTGTATAGATGCTGACAGAGAAGCACAATACATCCCAAGCGGGACGATGCCATTCTTCTTGTACAAGTAGAATAAACACCTATATGTTTAAAGAAGATACCATACATTGACATGTATTACAATCAAGCAGAAATGTGCAAAGTATAGTAAACCTGCGTTGTACTTGACACAATGCATACGGATTGTGTAGGCACCTAGCCACTGTACTGTGGTACCCTTCAAAGAACTTCTCACAAAAGAAAAGCTGGCAAGGATCACCCAGGATATTACTTTCAAAAAACTAAAATTAATGTGATTTTCTTACCATATTTGAAGTAATCCTTCAGACAGACGTTACTCGAAACTGACGAAAAAGCATTTGGCCCCTCATTTTTAAAATACTTTTAAGGCACTTAACGTCATGCTAACAAACTATGACACGAATACAGTAAATTAAAACGTCACGAAATGTCGCGACAGAAGATGCCGTTTGGGTTATTGAATTAGCATTCTAAAAATATTACTATTGTCCAGAAATTGAATAAAGTAAAAAAATGTCATTAAGTTTGTAAAACCTAAAACAGCTCTTTTTGAATTTTCAGTGTGTTTATTTATTTTAAGGAAATAAGAATTAATGAAAAATAATAGTTTTACATATTTCAATTAGTATTTAGGGCGGGATCTGTATAAAAAATGCCAAAATACTACTACTTCTTTGTTAGGGTTTTTTTTCTATTGCAGATTTTTAAGTTTTGACATTTGGGCATTACGTTTTGACACTTAGACATTTGAACACTTGGCCCAACACCCCGTGGAGCTGGAAAATTAGGGTGACAATTCTATACATTTCTCTATTTCTCATACTTTTGGATTTTGCCACACCGAACCATCCACCATCTCTACATTGTAATCCATAGATACAAAATAATGTGGATTGTTATAAGTACCTGAGAACTTTAAGGACAGCCTAAGAATCATAGCCCTGTAACCTTTTTAATGAATACAAGCGTTTTTTTATTAAACCTTTAACACCCTATTTGACCTCCTCAGGGATTAGCCTCCGAGGGCGGGGTCTATTATAATATAACATTAATTAGCAAATTTACACGGTGGTGAATAGAAGCGCCTGTCATTTTTCAAGTTTTCAAATTTTTCAAGTACACACGGACTTTGGATTTAACCAGGCGCTTAAACATATCATACAAAAAAAGGCTTCTAAAGAGATTGCCAGCGACCTAATACGAGCTTCAAAACAGCTTGGATAAATCGTCTAAGATTTTGATTGGCATATGCAAATAAACATAGCGATCGGCCTATTTCAAAAAATGAAAGTTTGATAGAAACTCTCGATAAATTAATATCTACCTATACCTAGGTATATCTTGATTGGCCAGAACAATAATTACAACCAATCAATCGTCAGTTTTATAGATCGTTTAAATCATTTATTATATCGGTGCCTGCATCAAATATTTAGACTTCGTTAGCAATATAATTACATATTGAATTAGTGTTGCAAAGAGAGTGACTAAAATGTTTGCTCAATTTTTATAACATTTGTAAAATAGTAATAATAA
Source organism: Ennomos fuscantarius (assembly GCA_905220475.3). NCBI lineage: Eukaryota > Metazoa > Arthropoda > Insecta > Lepidoptera > Geometridae > Ennomos > Ennomos fuscantarius. Next base: position 9,029,970 of record HG992028.1, on the reverse strand, counting down.
TAACGTCCAACGATCAAATACATAGATCCTGAAACCTAACTAGGATTCCCTGTATCTAGGGACTCAGAAACTACGGGGACTATGTAATGGTCACACAACAGCTAGATTCAGAACAAGTATTTGCGTAATATTAGTATTTATGTTGTGATATATGTGTGTGCAATATAAAAATATTTGCAAGTTAAGTATTGTAGATTTTATAATATTGTTGCAGATACCTTTGTTTAACACTAAACTAGTTGCGCCCCGCGGTTTTACCGGCTGATAAAAAGTATTTTAATCATTTACTCATCCCACGGGAAAATTTCACTTTTTCGGAATAAAATGTAACCTATATGTTAATCTAGTGTATAAGCTATAAAAGTGAAAATGTGAAAAAAGTGTTAAAAATGTGACAACTATGACAACTATGCAATATTGCTAACCCAGTTTCACGCAGGCTTATTAATTTTACGCCTTATTGCCCCATTCACCTCTTCAAAATTCTGGTCTATTTGCACTTTCTCTACACTTTTCACTACTTCTCATTCCTCCTTTCGTCCTTACTTCTTACTTTCCCCTTTAACTTTCGACCGTACAACCAGTGCTGGTACGATGGGGAAGCTCTTGTCTACAAATCCTTAATTTTTTTTGGAAAGATTGATTTTGATGATGACCGATTTCTAAGAATCTGCTCAGAACTCCAAAGAATAAATAACAGCAAACTACATCAAAATCCATCCAGTAGCAGCAGTAGTTTTGCATGTTGAATATTTTTTTGATTCTATTACTTTGATATAAAATATTTTTATAAGCTTTTAAAGAGATGAACGACTTTAACTTTACACAAGACATTACTGTTTCAGTAGAATATCTTTTGTAATCATGAAGCAATGCTGTTTAAATACCTACCTATTTGAGTACTTGGTATAAATGTTAGATTGCAGGACATGTTGAGTAATAGGCACTAAAGTGTTGTAACGTGTAAGCAAGGCTCCGGTGTCCTCAATTGAAAACTGCATTTTGTCATCCGTCGATACTTTATCAGTTTATCTATCTTTTAGGTATTGCTGTGGGATACGTTACTCACCAATAGCAAAAAGGATAGTAATAAATATTGTAGTACATAAGAAAAAATACTTTTCTACATTCAAAGTCATTCAATGTAATCTATGCTGAGCACCCTTCCTTACATAGCAGCGAAAGCTCGTACCGGCCTGTTGTTGTTAAATACATTTAAAAATTTAACTTCAGTTTGGTTTTTATGCTGCTTTTCATATGGTTCATGAATTCACAATAATGTTAAAATAATAAAATATTTTAAATAATATTCAAATGGTCCTTGTAATGCTCATCCTAAATAAATGTATACAGCAGATACAGCAGATATATCTAAAAAAAACAATTTATTTCATATGGTGGACCACAGATAATCAGAACTAATTAAAATACTTATTTCAGTACTGAATAATCTAAATCACTGATCTTAATATTTCTTTGATGTTTGTATGAGCAGACATTTCAAGTTTTATTGATGTAAAGGACCTTATTCAAATTCAATTGACTGGCCCGATAGCTCATTTGGTAGTAGCTCTGCCTTCTGAACTGTGGGTTGTGGGTTCGATTCCCACTCAGGACAAACATTTCTGTGATGAACATAGGTGTTTGTTCTGTGTCTGGGTGTTATATTGTATTCTATGTATGTATTTACAAACAAAAAAGTATCTAAGTATTGTATCAGTTATCTGGTTCCCATAGCACAAGCTTTGGCTAGTTTGGGGCTAGATGGCGCTGTGTGAGATGTCCACTTATATTATATTATATTATATTATATTATATTATATTATATTATATTATATTATATTATATTATATTATATTATATTATATTATATTATATTATATTATATTATATTATATTATATTATATTATATTGTATTATATTATATTATATTATATTATATTATATTACCTTATCAATTTATCTAATATTTGGAATCATGGCATTTATCAACGTTTCAGACCAATATATATAAATCACCATCCATATCTCTACTAATATTTTTAAAGGTGAAATGTACTTTGTATATTCTCCTATTCCAGTTGCTTCTATCGCACCTTTAAAAATAAAGTGAATCAACTCAAAATTCATGATTGTTGGGAAATCACGTTTAAAGTTTCACAAGTCTACCGCTAACTGTTTCAGCGAATATTTCGATTTTTGGAGCACTTTAAAAAGTAAAATGTCTTTAAAGTTTTGTCAAAATGATGGTGGGACATAAATGCACTTCAAAATAATTATAATTATTAATATTTACTAAAATATTGAGGTTTGAAATAAAAATTTAACTTTTTTTGTGATGCAGATCTTTTTTTGATTAAAAATTTCGTCAAGTTTTAATCATACTTCATGACACAATACTTATTAGTACAGTCTTTATGTAAAAAAATATTGCAACTAATGCATCACTAGTATTTAATGCATTTTGTTAGTAAAAACATAGTATGAAACAAGGTGTTTTAATATATAATGCTGTTTACCATTAAATGAAAATTTTAGAAAAAAAAAGAAAAATTGATAAAATGATTTATTTTGAATTATTCCACTCAAGCACACGTCTCAGTTTGATCACTGCTGGAGCATTTCTAATTGGTTCGTTTTGTGATTTCGGAAGGGATCGACGAGTCAATCAAAAAGAGACGAACGTTCCTTTATTTCGCTCGTATAGCCGTGAATGCAGCGGCTGTTAAACTGTACCTATTCTTTAGGAGCATAGAAATCGTTTTACTACAAAATCGGCGAATCCCAATTTTTTGACTTGATTCACTTTATTATTAAAGGTGCGCTATTCTAACAGTGTATCTCCCCTGGTCACGACAAAACGGCTAATACAATTTTAATACCATCGAAACTTTTAACCAGGAAAGTAACAAGTGCCATTGGGAATGGGTAGATTACGGATGAAACCAGCAGGATGAAACCCTTCTATATAGTCATTTAAGTTTTAAAAACTAAATAATACTGTAACAATTAAGTTTTTTCTAAATGATAGCATTGCGGCTATTAGTGATTTCCTGCTATTTATTAACTGAATGCAAAGGATACTAACGTGGTTAAGAAAAAAACCAATGAAAACAAAAACATCAACATTATAATCACGCACAAAATATCTAGAAAAATACAAAACTTAACAATTAAATAAGCTAAAATTTAATACCTGTCTATTCATATACTCATAATCCGCAGAAACAAAGTCTAACACAAAACAGTTTGAAATGAATATACGTTCTTTTGTTTTTTTTTACTCCAACTTAATTATATATTGAGAAACAAAAGAAAGGAAGTTGTTTTTAAAAGTTTCTTCACTTAGAGAAAACCACGTATTAGTTAGTCTGAAATATTTTTGGGGAAGAGTTCTACTATGTATAAAAGGTGTTAATTTCACCATGATGTATAAACCTTTTTTTGGATATTTTTTTCGATTATTGTTGGGCATTCAGTACACGGATGGTTGGATTGTAGCCTTTATCGTCAGCAGTGAATGTAACCTCATACTGCTGGCCGTCAGGAGCGGTGAAGGAATAGGAGCCTTTGACTCCGATGCCCTGGTGCTCACCAACTGTAATAAGGTTGGCCTCTTCTTTGCGGGAGACACCGTCACTGGTTTTGTATCTGAAAAGTAAATTGTATTTTACTTTATTTATATTACTTATTTTATACTACTTAATTTTTATTTTATGTTTTTTACTTTGAGACCCCTCATTCCATTTTATTAAAGGCGCGAGATTGATAAACCATGGTGTCAGAATTTTAAGCTTCCCAAGAGTAATAATAAAGTACAAAATATGCTTGTGAAAAACCTTTACAATATTTTCAACTAATTTCATTAAAAATACAAACAACTTATCAAGGTAAACAATAACTAATTGAATGATTTAGTTTCCGTTTTTAGATTTTTGAACGTGAAATATCAAAAACTGAGTTTTAGTAGTGATTATCGGCTATAGAATACCCTCTATGGCTGAAACCTTTTGGGTGATTATGTAACTTGATTGTAATGGATCACATCCTTATCGTCGTAATTAAAATTAATAGAACACTGGCAGATATTAAGACTATATTTTGAAGACGGTATTTAGTATTTAATGGTGCACTTTATATTATTACTAGCGGCCCGCCCCGGCTTCGCACGGGTATTTAATATATATCTATTATAGATTGAGATATAAACTATCCTATCTCTCAAGTTGGATCGAACTGCACATGGTGTGCGAATTTTATTATAATCGGTTAAGTGGTTTAGGAGTCCATTGAGGACAAACATTGTGACACGAGATTTATATATATTAAGATGGGTAAAATAATAACTGTACTTAAAGATTGCTATTTTGTCTTTTGTTTCTCGTTTTAATGTAGGCTTAGACCTAAAAAAAGAAATAAAACAGAACCTTCTTAGAACGTTTAATCTTGTAAAATGAAAGCTTCAATTAAACCAAACAACTGTCAGCCATATCTCATAGTGAAGTTAGCACTATTATTTATTCTGTAGGAAAGTCTAGCGAAACCGGTATAACTTCGACAAATGGACTTTGAAATTTTTAGACAATTTGTCACCGCTTTAAGAAGTAATACAAACATTTATCTTCTATTATTTAATTTTCACCAAAAACTCTGTTGCTTCTGTTTTCTAATAGTGCTCATAACTATTACTTGACTTTTTTGCTTCGTCTATAAAAATAGGACAGATTTTTGGATGGTGTGACAAGCTAGCTGTTCACCTGATGTTAAGCGATACGGCCACCCATAAGAGAACAGTGTCACTCGGAACTAAAATGTAAAATTTCGCGTGACGCTGCACTGCGCACATTACTCCGAGTTGTCAGCACAGTTTGGTAATAAGTTTACTCGACTATGAGATCAAATAATAAAGTCTCAATTACCCAGTAATTTCACTAGCTATAATGCCCTTCAAACTGGAACACAGTAGAGCTTGCGTACTACTGCTTGACGGCAAAATAACTGGAAAAGCGGTGGTACCTACCTTGATGAACTTCCACCGAAGTCCTACCACCTAGTAAAATTGCTATTTTATTTGTAAATAAAATGTGATTTTTTAATAAATAAAATGTGGTTTGTTTATAAATTATTGTTAGATACTCACTCAAAGTCGTACCCATCTTCCCGGACAAAAGATCGTTCTGTTAAAATTTGAACGGTTGGCTTTTCTTCGGCGAACACAGCCGCTACAACTAGACTCAGGAAAACCAGTTTCTGTAAAATCGTATTTAGTTAAAAGTAACACAATACACTTTTACACTTAAGTATTATCAAATATAATTTAAACTTTGTTGTTATAAAATATCAGTATCGTTAAAATGCGTCCTTAGTCATCGGTCGACCATAACAATACCTACCTACGTTTAAAGTTTACTTTAAATTTGATTTAATATGTAAATGCAAAAAGCAATAAATTATCACACTAATAATATAAAGGCGAAAGTTTGTATGTGTGTATGTTTGTTACTCCTTCACGCTCAAACGGCTTAATGTATTTGGGTGAAATTCGGTACCAAGATACTTCTATCTTATACACTGGATTAACATATAGGTTACAATTTATCCCGGAAAAGTGAAATTTTCCCGAGGGATGAGCTAATAATTAAAATACTTATTATCCGCGGGTGAAACCGCGGGGCACAACCAGTAATTCATAAATAAAATAGCAAAAAAAGTAAATTACAATTAAGAGAAAAAAAAATGTGACTTCTTACCACGGTGAACATGTTGATGTGAATCTTCGTCAACCTTTAGAAGAAGCTCAGTAACTGATAAAAAAATCAATTGTCGTCATCTTAAATACAGCGTTTGTTTGTCGAAGTTACAGCAATTGACGATGTACGAGTAAGTACTTAGGTGCTATAGGTCTAAGTTGGCAAAGTGATAACTCGAATCAAGTGTCGAAATGCTCAGAGAGACCGATTGACGAGACTCTTGACGAAATGAAGTGAATAGACATAATATTTTTTATGTTATAACCAGAAAACTGCCTTGATTCTTTCAAGTATATACTATAGTGATATAATAACTAATACCTAACACCTACCCAAAACTACACCCTACTACAAAAAAAGAGATAATATTTGATAATATAGTTATATTGTATTGTATTCTATGTATGTATTTACAAACAAAACGTATCTAAGTATTGTATCAGTATCTGGTTCCCATAATACAAGTTTTGCTTAGTTTGGGGGGTTAATCATCAAATAATTGAAAGGTTGAGAATAAAAAGGGTTTAAGTGACAAATTGACAGTTTCGAGAAAATTGACTTTAAATGTCAACGGCGTCATTTTAATGTAAAGTGATTATAAGGTAATAAAAAAGGTTTATGTAAGTTTCAGTTGCTTGAAAATGTTTTAATTCTATTTTTAAATACTAAATATAGTACTAATTCATACCATTACTGTAAAAATATAATATAATAAAATAAATATAATAATGTTTATATGCTAAGCGAACTGTATTCCTGTACCAGATAAACCGTTTTTAGACTCAAAATCTCCAAGCCTCATTTCGGTATTTTGAGAATGTATTATTGAAGATAATTTCACGCTGAATCCAACGATACCCATAAGTCATTTTGTGAAAAAAATCAGTCAAACCCTTTTTGTTCTCACCCCTTCAATTTTATTTCATTGCAAATCATTTAAGTGTTAAACTAACAATGGCTAATATTCTGCAATTTCATTCAAATATAAGTACGTTTCAAGTACAATTTTTAATGGTTAGGTTGCATAAATTGTTCTACAAAAATAAGCCTACTAATATAGTTATTTACACTTGTATTTGTAAAAATAAAAAGTAGAGTCTAACATAACTTTAAATGGTAAAAAAACGAAATCAGACTTTAAAATCTACTCTAATCTTTGAGGCCTTTTCCTATATTAAATGGAAAGAAATAACCATAACGAGGACTTTGAAACACACACTGGCATGAAAAAAAAACATTCTTAATTTAACCATAGTTTAATAAATAAATCCTTAAATAATTTAATCATTTAAACGTATCCCTACTCGAGCTTATACAACATAATTCATACACAACCATCTGCATTTATTTTTTTAGTTAGATCATTGAGCAAGAGTTCTAAGGCTCTTTATTATGAAGAAAAAACTGTGAAATAGTTTGACCATTTAATATTTATAAGTACATTTTCAATTAAAGGTTTTAACTATATGAATCTATAATTAATTGGTTAAATAACGCTACGCAGGTAATACTACTACTAAACCTTGAATGTATTTTTCTGTAATATTAGCATTAAAAATTCATAATGTTCCTAAAACAGGAAAGTAGAGGAGTAAGTTCTTTTGTTTAAAAGTTTGTCATTCCTCCACTAAGTCCTTACGAAACTAAGCAAAATTATAATATTTTCCAATTCAGTAATTCTCAAAAAAATAAGACTACAGCCGCATACCATACCTCATGCTTCTATCAAAAGCAACAATTCAAATAAATATTAATCCAGTCTTTCATAAGCACTCCGATTTATGTTGTAGTTCCTTCGGCTTCGTAATTCTTAATTTAGCTTCGTACTTTCCTAATGATAGTTCTGTAGCCTCGCTTGCCGGCTTTGTAGATCATTTCGTATAGTTGGCCGTTGTTATTGTACCAACGAACTGCTCCGTTGACGTTCAGCGCTTCTTCTTTCGTGCCGGGGTTCAAGATCCCTCCCTGTTCTATACGAGAAGACCCGTCACTGGTGTCGTAGCTGAAAAACAAAAGAACACTGTTATAAAGCCATTCAGATACATATCTAATGCTAGGTTGATTAAAGATTACATCATCTATGTACTTGAACACAACCTATAGTTCATTTTTACTATGTCATAAAATAAGCGTAGATGTTTTTCTGAATGGCTCTAGCTTGTATATTATCGTTATAAAATAGGCGTAGATGTTTTTCTGAATGGCTCTACGTTCTATAGTTATCGTTATATATGACCATGATATTGCAGGGATGAGGTAATAATGCATTGAAGTACATCACTTTGGATTCTATCCATACAATTTAGAACACTTTCACTTTTTTTGACTGCCTCTGTGGTGGTTGAGCAGGTCGGCTCATAGCCCGGAGGTGGTGGGTTCGATTCCCGCGGCAGGACAAGTATTTGTGCATAGAAAAAAAACCGCAAATACTTGGTCTGAGTCTGGGTGTTGTGGGACCATGGTCCTCTTAGTTCCTGGGTCCTTAGACACAGGGAATCCTAGTTAGGGTCCAGAATCTATGTATGTGATCGTTGGGCGTTATTATTTTTATTATACTTTATAAAGGTTTTGATTTTCTTAATTTTTATTATATTTTTTTATTCAGCTATTTTATTTTGGGACTTTGGGTCACTGAGTTACTATGTCAAACCCGTATTATTTATATTAGATTGTGATGTTTCTTGAATAAAATTCACATTATAAATAGAGCAACAAAATATGTGAGCAGGTAATTTAAAGACAAAAAAATGTAGTTTTATTGATATTCTGAGGTCAAAAGATCTAGTTTTGTAATATCAGACTGTAAAAATAAGACTTACACTTAATTTGAATAACTTAATTATAATTGACAATCAACACTTTTAAAGCGTGTTCAAATATATTTTTTTAAAGCTAATGCTGGCTAAGTGCGAGTCGGACTGGCGCACCGAGAGTTCTATATACATGTACCTACCTAAATTTATGATAAGACCAAATAAAATAGCTCCCTAAATTGGACAGTGGTTGAAAATCTTCATCAAAAGTCCAATTCGTACCTTTACTCCGGGGCGTAGTATCTTCTTATTATACTGTAGAACACGAGTATGTACCTACTATATTCCCGCTAAGTGACGCTGTAAGGTCACTATTAGCCCGTTAAAAATGTACTTATTATAGTAATCGTACCAAGTTTGGATAAACAAAGGTGGAAGGGTGACCGTATAAGAGTTCCAACGTATTTTTTTAGGAAAGAGTATACCCCACATCGCCATTTTTTTGTAAGTCCATACAAAAAGCGACGACGTTTTTCTATCCCCAAATGATATCCAATATCCATGATTTTTTTCCAAAACATATTTGCAAAACATCGGTATTTACGCGATCACGCAATTAGCGGACGCATGAATATTTTTTAAGCTAAAAACGTTTCATTATATTTTGACGAAGAAGTAAAAATATATTAAAAACCAAACATTTCAGGCCTCTCCCATAAAATCCCACTTTGGATGCTTATCATAAAGAGGTTTTGTCATAATCACCATGCTTGGCGAAATCTCGCACGCAAAGATTTAATATACTGAGGATAACGCTGCTGACCATTATCTGGGTATTCCTCGGCTCTTACGGTACAAAATTGAATACTATTTTTTTATGTCGGGGGCATTTACTCCGTTTATTTTTATTTAGTTAGTAGGGTTGTGTGAAATACATTTTACCTATTCAAATATTTTATTATACATGTGATATTAAGATATACCTATTGTACTTTTTATGTCCAAGTTGTTTATGTTCAATTGTACAAAGCGGATACAACCTCAGTCATGCATCTTAAAATAGCTTTGAAAATATGGAAGATGAAATATGTATGATTAGGTGCTGTTTCTAGCAAAATACATAACCAGTAAATATGTCAAGAACTCACTGCCAATTAATCACAATGTAACAGATTTTAATGAATAACTAAAATCATATATTATATAATTACTACAGATAACTGACTAAGATTACACATTGTATGGCAGATATGAAGGCTGCCGTATTTTTTATTTAATAAATTTGGCGCTTCTTTTTTTGAGTTTAAATTTATGACCACTAGTTGCGCCCCGCGGTTTCATCCGCGGATAAAAAAAACATTTTAATTATTAGTTTATAAGCTAATCTTGGTACCGAATTTCATCCAAATCCATTTAGCCGTTTGAGCGTGAAGGAGTAACAAACATACACACATACACACAAACACGCATACAAACTTTCGCCTTTATAATATTAGCGTGATAGTGTGATATGATTTCTTCAGAAACTATTGAACTTTTTCACATATATATTAGGTCTTTACCTATGAAATTGCCGTTTTGTTTGAAAAAAGTTAAAGTATTTTTTTTTCGAACTTATTTATTTCTTTTATTCAAAGTAATCACCCCTGCAATCAATGCATCTTTACCAACGCTGTGGCAGTTTAAGGATGCCCTTCTTGAAAAAATCAGCAGGACGGGAGACAACAAACTCTTCAAAGGCGTTTTGTACTGCCTCTCGGGAATTGAATTTTTTTCCCGCTAAAAAGTTGTCCAAATTTTGGAAAAAGTAATAGTCGGTAGGCGCAAGATCTGGTGAGTATGGCGGATGAGGGAGAGCTTCCAAACCCAACTCATGCAGCTTAGAGACGGTCTGTTGTGCAGTATGGGGTCGCGCGTTGTCGTGAAGTAGCAGTGGAGACGACCGATTGACCAAAGCTGGTTGCAGACGTGTGAGTTTCGCCATCATTGTGGTCAGTTCTTCAATGTACACATCTGCAGTAATGCTCTCGTCGTTTTGTAAAAAGCTATGATGAATCACACCAGCACTAGACCACCAAACTGTGACCATCACCTTTCTAGGGGTCATTTTTCGTTTTGCACATTGCTTTGGTACCGAACCAGGATCTAACCAACTTGCTGAGCGCTTTCGATTGTCAAAAAGAATCCATTTTTCGTCGCACGTAACAATTCGGTTCAAAATTCCTTCATTTCTGTGCCTGTTAAGCAGCGCAAGGCAAGTCTCAACGCGTACGTTGCGCTAGCGATCGTTAAGTTCGTGGGGCACCCATCTATCAAGCTTTTTTATCTTGCCAATCTGTCGCAAATGGACCAATATTGTTTTGATGCTAACATCAAAAGCTGCTGCCAGCTCAGCTGTAGATTGAGATTCATCAGCTTCCACAATCGCCTTTAATTCATCATTGTTGACCAAAGTTTCCGGGCGACCACGAGGTTCATTTTTCAAGTCAAAATTCCCAGAACGGAACCGAGCAAACCAATAACAGGTTGTACGTTCGTTTGTACAGTTCTCTCCGTAAACGTCGTTGATGTTACGTGTCGTTTGTGCCGCGTTGGTGCCACGACGGAACTCATATTCCATAATTACACGAAATTTCAAAGTATCCATTATGAGGAAAAATGTTGAAATGTAATGAAAATACAACGCTAATCAATAAACAAAAGACTTATATTGTAAATAGAATGTCATATTTTTAAAACAAAATTAATCTGAATTTAGAATTCATAGCCAATCCAAACTTTTTTTTGTTTGAAAAAGTCAGTACTGCAATACGGCAATTTCATAGGTAAAGACCTATTATTATATCCTAAGTCATAAATCCGAACTAAAGTAAGTATAAAGAGCTGAATGACGAGGAAGTCTACCTAAAAGATAATATGGCGTTCACGAGCAAAACATTTATAACAGATGCTTTCAGCAAAAATTTAGAAACAAAATTTGTAAAGAAATACAACAGCGTTTGGTATTCTTGCATACAATATTAAAATGAATTGTTGCAATGCAAGTCTTCCTTAAATATTTCAAATCACAAGTAACAGGAAAAATAACTTTTGGAAGGAGTAGAAAAAATTCCATTCCATCCGTTCCATTCGAATCCAAAGCTTTTATAGATTAAAACTGCACCTGTGTTGGCTATGAATAAACATTTTCTATTCTATTCTATTCTATTCATTATCCAGATGTTGACAATTATTTGCTGGTAAATAAGTAGCTGACATTTCCCAAATATTGAATCGATTTCGCGAAGAGTGTCGATTATCGATTTTTATTTTTATCCTTAATTTATGCTAAGAAAAGTTCATTGAATGTATATTTAAAACTTTATCATAATCTTAAACGTAATAAATGTTTAAATACGATAAGTCCTAAAATAACGGCTCAGGGCGTCGGCAAAGGAAAAGGACGTTCAACTTGTAAGAGGCGTTCCACATACAGTATTTTTTTTTTTTTTTTTTATGTTTTGGCTCCACACTTTTGTGTATTTCGCCAGCGTCAAGTAATTGATATTTTATCAAGTTAATGATATTTACGCAAATATGTGTCAAGTCACAGTCGACGTCATCAAGTCAAGTCTTAGTCAAGTCATAGTCTAGTCAAAGTCATGGTCCTAGTAAAGTGGTGGCAACTTTACTTGAAGCTTCTATGTAGTTTTGGAAACAAAAACAAAAAAAAAAGTTTCACCAGCATCATACCACTTTCCCACACTCATGCCTGTAATCCAGCACTTAACGAATAAAATGCCACCAATTCTATGCACTAACACTGAAAATAACACAAGTTTTGGAAAATAATACAATGCGGCGCGACGCGATCTTTTTCGTTTTCCCGCCAAAACTCCACATACAGTTTTTGCGTGAAAATACATTGTCACCATTCAACTTTTTGTATTGCTGTCTAATAAATTGACGGCCAATTCAATGAGAATATGAAACGCATTTAAAATGACTTTGACACTTTAAAGATGCAAAAAAACTTGAATGTGATGCTTTTGTGTGGGTGACTATAAATTTATTTTATACCAGGGGGTACCTTTTTATTATTTATAGTTACAGGTTTATCTAAAAAACGAATAACGTTGTCGTTTATCAAAAGTCAGGGAAAAAGATTAAGACAGAATTAACTAGTTATTACTTTAAAGTTTCAATGTAACTATTGCAAAATAAACGTCGTGTTATCTAGAACTCCAGAATGACTAAATTTTAATTATAAAGTGGTATTTTTTCGTAGTTTTGATATGTTGGGCTGTTAGCATTTAAAAAAAAAACTTTTTTGAAAATATTAGCTATAGCAAAGTTCATTAAATGTATATTTAAAACTTTATCATAATCTTAAACTGCGGTTACACATACTTACACTAATACAAAATGTTATGCAATACATAGTTCGATATTACGTTCGTAGTGGAAATCGTAAGGGAAAACTTAATTTAATGTACATAAAATTATTTTTATGCGCTATAGTTCAGCTTCAACAAAATTGCATAGAAAATTATTCGAATAGAAAGAGGCAGGTAGGCGAGGTACCTACAAAAATAATGTGTTCTTCAAGAAAATTGCATAGAAAATTATTCTAATAGAAAAACGCGGGACGGTACAAAATTATGTGTGCGCAACGTGCAATTACTATGCAGCATATAATCTGCTTTTTTTTCTAACAATTTTTATATAATACTTTTGACTCAAGTAATTTATACAACAACGGTACTATCCTTCGTTACAGACTTAAACGATCGATCAAATATTAAAGAAAGTATCAAAATATTAGAAACCGGTACTCATAGAACAAATGTTAACGACTTTATTAAGCACCGTTAGATGATTTATGATTGACTAGGTTCTGCCCGCGGCTTCGTCCTCTTGCCCTATAGGAAACGAAGAAGAAAATTTTTCATAGATCATTCAACCACCTATTTTGCCCTCTTAAGAATGGAATTTTGAAAAACCCTTTGTAATACCTAAACTTTACAAAGAACACACCCTCTAAATTTCAACTCTCTAGGACCAGTGGTTTAGGCTGTGCGTTGATATATAAGTCAGTCAGTCAGTCAGGACTTTGAATTTTATATAATAATAATAATAATAATATGTGTGGACATCTCACACAAAGCCATCTAGCCCCAAACTAAGCAAAGCTTGTGCTATGGGAACCACATAACTGATAGAATACTTAGATACTTTTTTGTTTGTAAATACATTCATAGAATACAATATGACACCCAGACACAGAACAAACACCTATGTTCATCACACAAAATATGTTTGTCCTGAGTGGGAATCGAACCCACAACCCACAGTTCAGAAGGCAGGGCTATTTCCAACTGAGCTATCGGGCCAGTCAATGCAGTATATGTATAGATATTATGAACGATTAATAGCTACACGTAGTAAGAGTTTGTATTTAATGGCAACGTGAAACGCGGGGTGTTACGGAAAATGATAATAAAGGAGGTAAGTCCCTAAATACTAAAAACTTATTTTGTGACCTGAGCCATCTTTTAAAGTCTTTTTGAAACTTTGAATTTCCTATTATCTTATTAACTTATTTGTTAGTGCTTTAATCAAAATTAAACTTAGATATATTTTAAGATGCAACGTCCACTCTGGAACAGGAAATTAATTATGCTAATTATTTTAATTGATAATAAAAAATACTTATATCACAAATACCCGTGAGTGGCATTATTAAAAAAGTTGATCTTGCTATATATAAGGGAAAAATTCTGTTTAATTAATATAATCTAAAATCCAAATGGTTTGATTTTCCTACTTCTACAATCTCTTTTTGGGTAGCACAGAAAGAGTGCGTTCTACCTTCATATCATTATTATTATTTTTATTAATTCTGCTTTACCACACGAGTCCGTCCTCTTTTTTAATATACTACTTACATATTTGTTTTTTGTTTTAACTAAACCAATACGGGCTTTCATATTATTTTACATAAAACACTTAAATAAAACACAACACGATAAAAGGATATTTAAATAAAAGTAAAATAAAATAAAAATAAAATAAAATAAATACGAGCATTGACCTCATTATGGTATAAAACATCCCAGTCATCATTTAAATCTTACGTCCTAATGGCAAAGAGCCAGCAAACAATCCCGGAACAGTAGTTTCATAATGTTTATATTCGAAAACATGTGCTAGCGCTAACCCGGAGGGTCACGTATTCGGATTATCGGGTTACGACTGCACACGTAAGGACAATGTAAAGGCCAATTAACATAAACATGACGTTCCTCTTTGTTTTGTGCAAATATTTTTATCGAATTAGCTTAGGAGCTAGCAACGCTTACCTACTTTCTTTGAACTTGTTGACGGTTTTTTTCAGTAATTACATGTTTGCCTAGTTTTTTTTATAAATTGCTACTTATATTTATGTATTTACAGAATTTGACACAAGAAAATATAATAATCTTAAATATTTATATACATTTTATTATTGCATGAGGAGTGCATTGACCGCTTTAGCGAGGTCTCTGTTTAATAATAATTGTATTAAACTGGCATCCCATACAAGTGCCAAATATGATATGCAAAAGTGCTACACCGACGTGTTCTTAGCCAAAAAAGTGTCTAGCTCTTGGTGAGGATTGAGACGAGTGGCTAAATTCTCTAATGGTAAGAATTTAATTTGAAAATAAGCAACTACTATTTTTTTGCCGTGCCTGGCTCTTTGTCTATAGTTAAGTGATAATATGACTCAGACATTTGCTTTCCTTTTCATTTCGTATTCCTATAGTAAAGCAGCGTCAAAATAGTTTTTGTAGTGTTTTGCAATATATTTAATGTAATGTAATGGTATTCCGATCAAGTAAGCGGTGTAACAGTTTTTGCAGAATAATTAAGTTTAGAAATAAAAATAAACAGTTACAGAAAAACATTAAAAACATATAGATCAATAAATTTATGTGCTTCTTGCAAAATACAGACAAAGCGATTAGAACGAATATGGAAAAACTTATTTAAAATAAAATAAACGACAACCTATCAATGCGTCGATCCGATTCGATCATTTCGAAGATCGGATCGTGAGCATACGATCCAATCGAGTTTCGGATCGATTCGAAACCATGCAATCCAAACTGCGGATCGATTTAATTCCATTAAACATCAGAACGCAGTCCAAGCATTGTGGTTAGCACACTATGTAGTGTAGGCATGCTAGAACTTTAGTTTATTTATGATACAAATGTAAAGGAAATCACAGTACTTCACATTTTAATTATTATTGTAGTTTTTTATGTTTTGGCTCCACACTTTTGTGTATTCAGCCAGTGTCAAGTAATTAATAATTTATCAAGTTAATGATATTTCACGCAAATATGTGTCAAGTCAGAGTCGAAGTCATCAAGTCAAGTCATAGTCTAGTCAAAGTCATGCTCCTAGTAAAGTGGTGGTAACTTTACTCGAAGCTTCTATGGAGTTTTGGAAACAATATTATTGTACTTTGCTATTGGTGATGGTGGGCGGCGGCGCGCGCGGGTAGATAACGTATGAGCTGAATTTAAATATATTAGTCTTCTTAGGTTAATGTAATTTCTGTTGCGTTTGTGAATATAAATTGAAATAAATGTCATATATTAATATTTAAATCTTCTATTTTCATGCGACTTTTTAGAGCTTTCATGACCCTTTGAAAATCGAATCAAAGGGATGGGATCCGTTTTGATCCGTAAGTCGGATCGATTTTTTAAATAAAACACATCCCTACAACAACTTACTAGTTACAGTATGTACAGGAAATCCTAGTTAGGGCCCATATTTTTGTATGTGATTGTTAGGCGCTATTTATTAACATTTATTTAAAAAAATTCTATCTGATATCATTTACATTCCTAAATAACTCGAATGTAAGAATAATTTAAGCTGGAAAAATATAAAAATATTTATTTTTTGCCTTTCTGTACACCTTATTTTGTATCAGACGTGTATTTTATATGAATAAATGACTATTGATATTTGCACTAAGGTAGATAGTACCTACTTTAAAAATATATTTATAGCTTAGTGTTAGTGGTTTAGACTTTAGATTTTGTTCAGTGTGATATTTTTTAGCAAATTTTTGAAGTTGGTAACTTTGATCCGTTTTATAATTTATGTTCATTAGTTTTACGATTCAATTTGCAAATTTATTGCCCAGGAACTGTTTAGGAATTCAACAGTGGCGAAAAATGTGGCTTAAAATAGGTAGTATAGTTATTAAAATTATAACATTTAGGCTAAAGGTCATTGGTTCACCTTTTAGCACAATAATATGCATTATTATAATCGTATATATTATATTCATTGATATATATACGAATAAAGGCGCGGCTAAAGTATATAACACTGATCAAATGAATTTATAACATAATTAGGACCGATGCAGATCATATCAATGTTGTAAACCTATGGGTGACTTGTTGTAATTTTTTTTGTTATTCTATTGTATAGAGGAGCTTTTAAAGAAAATAATAACAATATAAAAATTATGGTAAGAAAGATAAATTGTTATCATGTTAGCGGGGGCGAACTAGATATGTCGATGTTATTTCAAATAATATAGGTAATCGTAACAGATCCAAGATAAATGATCATTTTAAATATTACCAGAATCAGTTTTGTTATAGAAACAGATCCGGATTCTATTTTTATTAACACTAAGACAAGGTTTTTTTTGTATTGTTCTAATAATGCATTTGTAGTTTTATCGAAGTAGCTCAATAATCTCGTACAGTGATTAGTCCATCTATTTTTAACTGACTTCAAAAAAGACTTTCTCAATTTGACTGTTTTTTTTTTCATATTTTTTAAATGATTGTTACCTCAAAACTTTCGACTGGGTGAACCCATTTTGAGGTTTTTTTTATTATGATGGCTGTTACTACCCGTGTGCTTTTTGGTCCAAATTTGACAATAGCATGGATGAGAAAACCATATAAGTCTGAAGTCAGTTTTTACGCTTTGCGTTTGTTATTATAATAATTATAACATTGTCTGTACGTGTACAATATAATAAGAGCCTAAAATCAGGCGGAACTTGGTAAAACGTAAGTTTATTTGATATAAAAAAGTAGTTTGATATAAAAATCTAGTTAATTCCCGAAGTATCAGAGTTGTGTCCGTCTCCTAAGTATATACTGGGCTATATTCCTATATTTTGTGCGGCTTTTTACACAAACTGTAGGGATCTGTAACATACATATTTTATGATGCATTTTAGTTCCGGAAAAATGTGAGAAAATGTGTAAACTATGGATGAACTCGCAGCGCAGTTACTAAGATTACTTACTGGAATTGGTAGTAATTTGGTAAGTGTTCTGTATCGAAGTCATAACGTATGACTTGGGATTGTGGCTGGCTGTTGACTGCAGGGGCTGCCACTGCAACCTGTGCCAGTAACGATGCTCCCAAAAACTGAAATTTTACAAACAGAAACCATTAAAACCTGAGGTAGATAAATAAAAAAAGTTAAGTTTTATATTAACCCCCGGTTTCTCATGCGTTTGTCAAACTCATGTAAACTTAACGCATCAAATAATGCACTATCATTGGTGGAAGACAGCCAATGCTCCACAAGCAACAGTTCAGTATTTGTTGTTTTAAGTGGACACGAGTTTGACAAAAGTAAAAGAAACCGGGAGTAAGACTCCATAGAAACAAACACAATGTAGAAGCTTTTTCATATAAAGATTGGAAAAAGTAATGTAGCCCTTGCATTTAATTTACTAGTTTATGTACCTAAAAATATATTAAGTACGAATTTCAGGCATGATTAATGATGGCTTAAAAAAGAAACCTAAAATTAATAAAATTATATTGTGAATTATGAATATTCGTATCACCTACATTTCTTTGGGAGATATTACGTAATCAATTACATAAATATTATTATACTATCTATATGAGCCATAAAATTATACAAATGAAGTTTGAAGCATTTTATTGAGTGACCTTGAACCTTCGTTTTAATTTTATTTTATTTTGTGAAAAATATTCCAATAATGTAAAAACTGAACATCCTGCATTCTATCATGTTTATCATGAATTTGTTTTTATATTTGATATGAAAATATTACACCTAATAACGGCTTTGACCTCTTTATGGCTTTTGTTAATCTTAAAATTAAATCTTAAGATATCTGAGCTTACTTTGTTTCAATGCTATTGCTATTTATTGTTATTTTTTACACATAAACAGTTAAATTAATAATTCATAATAATGTCCATGTAATAATTTTACATAAGTTTCTTTATCTCAATTTATAAATTTAGATTGATTTCAAATGTCATGGAAACTATTATAATTTCTTAGTTAAAAAACGGAATTTAGAATAACTAGAATTTTTAAGTTAACAATAAATAATGAATAGTTTAATACACATTCAAACTCAATTTATTAGTATTAACAAGCACCTAAATGTGATTAGGCAAGCAGGTGCAAGTACCAGCCTCATGCATGTGCTTGCAAAGGTCAAGTCTCTGACTGCTTATGCCATTCGCGCATTAACTTAAACACCAATGCACTTGACGAGAGTTTTTGCAACCACTTATAGCAATAACACAGAGGTCAGCCGAAGTAATGACAAAGCAGGTAGCCACTGGCGACAAATTAATCAATCATGACAATTTTGACACTTTTGATAACAACACTGCGTTTAAATTAATTTTTAATTACCAAAACAAGCAGCATCTTGATGTTTTCTTGATGACAAAAAGAACAGATGACTTCCTGGACACGCTATGGTTCGAATGTGCTAACGGTTTCGCAAGATCTCTTTATATATAAACAGAGGCCGGCGAGTGCGGACCGTAGCGTGCAGGCGCGGTGTACGCCTGCGCTGAAACTGAGCTAATTCTAGATTACCATTACGAAGATAAGATGGACAGATGAATGGACTGGTCTAATGCGATGTCCGACGCGACGTCACCGACCACTACATCCGTGTTCCACTAAACAATACACTCCCAAACTCTCCCATCTGACAGTAATGAGCTCAAGTAAAGTTCGGAATAAAAGTTACTGTGAAATCATGACTAATTGGAAAAAGAAAAACAGAAATTTTAGGTACTTTGTCTGTTAACATACATTCTCTAAAAGTGCAAGACGAGGTTGACATTAAATTCTGATACAGCGATGCCCTTTCATTGTCGATTTATAGCATGAGGAACTGGAATGTTTGGGAGCAGAGAAAGTAGGCAGCAGGTTGTAGGTCAATGACCCTGGGATGACAAATAAATACATCAGTTACTTTTGTACGAGAAACGATAACAGAATTCAAAACTTAGGGTTTCCCAAATTACGGCTATCAATCTAATCTCGTAAATCAATATTACAATAGCTCATATTTTCGCGTTCTCAGAATCAATAATAATTGTGTTAATTGTCAAGAGCCATCTTGAGATCCTTCTTTTCTTTTATTAGGTGTGTAACATTTTTTCTAGTCTATGTCATCTTGTAAAAAAACATGACGTGAATACCCTCAAGTGAATGAATTAGAAAGACATACTTACCATATATAAACCAGTAGCTCTGTTCATTATTATTGTACCTCCTTCAGCTTGTCTTAGCTTAACAGCGTGGCCGCGTACTGTATTAGCTTTTTAATTTGAAGTTGTTTTTATATATTTAACGATATTTGGGTGTTTAAATTATACTATCGCAATCTGTTAAAAATGTACAATCAATAAAAAAATTGATATTGAGGTATGAGCTATGTTCATGTCGCTCGTTCATTACGTATTCACAACTAATATAAATTGATAAAATAGTACTGTGCGAAATACCTTTCTTTAAACGTTTTTGAGTATGAGGTTTATATTTTGCGCAATTTCCTGTTTCAAGGCCTTTGGGATAAGGTTCATTAACTGCTAATAATACGACGCATACATTATGTATTTGTTGTTTAAGAGCGAACTGTCACTTTGATAAAGGTACTTTTATTAAAGTAGCCAATTAGGTAAAGTGTCAACATGTTAATGGACCCAAAGTTTGCAGTGTTTTGAATTATAGTGACTGCGCTCTATCGCTGCAAAAGCCCTACCTGTACCGATTTCGTCTTTCTGTGGTTTTAGTTGATGTCTTAATATGGCCAGTAATTATTCTACTGTTATATTATGATAGCACACTGCACTGGCAGCCAAATTGCTGACTATGAAGAAGATAGACTTTTGCAAAAGAGAGTTCCATGTATAAGGTCGATGCGATATTAGATGCTACATATCACATCATATGGAAATGGAAGTAATAATAACGCCTAACGCATCACATACTTACACAGAAAATATTATAAGTAGAGACTTTGTTCACTGTGCTTGTGGAAATATTTACGTATAAATAAAAATACACCTTAATTAAATTAACGAATAGCTCTCAACCTGTGTTGGTTTTTCATGATCATATTGGTATGATGACTCATATAATTTCAAACTCACGTTTTGTCTGCAAAGGCAATAGGATCTTGCTCTAAATTGCTGGCCAAGAGCTGTGCTCAAACTTGAGTACCTACTTATCTTAACTTAATTGTACTTACTAGTAATTACCAATGAAAATGTAAAATAAAAGTATATTGGCAGTTTTAATTGTAGTATTAATTTTGTATGTCTGATGTCTAAATTATGTTCTGTATCTGGGTGCTATATTGTATCGAATATATGTTATAAACAAGAAAATATATAAGTATTCTATCAGTTACCTGGTTCTCATAGTGCAACCTATTTTTAGTTTGGGATTAAATAAGCCGTGTAAAATGTCGACACATAATTATAAATATTCCTATTTTTTTAATTTGACCATCAGCAAATATTCTTTAACGAAGCATTTTTAGTTTTATAGCACCGTCATATACATAAATGCTAAGATTTAGTTTTGATACTACACCTTACATAATTATTATTACTATAGTTAACCACATTTTAAATGGAAAATTAGCTAACAAGCGTCCTGAGTTTCAATTCAATACCTCAACACCTTATATTGTATTCTATGTATGTATTTACAAACAAAAAAGTATCTAAGTATTGTATCAGTTATCTGGTTCCCATAGCACAAGATTTGCTTAGTTTGGGGCTAGATGGCGTTGTGTGAGATGTCCACACATATTACCTATTATTATTATGATATAAATTACATTATTACTCCCTGCTATTCCATTTATTTAAATCTAGTACTTATAAGTGAAAAAAGTGTACTTATATAGTAATATTCAGAAGTGAAAAAAACAATGACGAGTAAAAGTATATGTATAGTCTGGGGAATTTTAATGCATGCTCTCTTATGTTTATGACGCAATGTGTGACTTATTGTTATAACGAGATTGGTAAATAAACCACGTCAGGATATGTCCGGGATGGACGTGTTTGTGCTAATAATGACCATTTCATATGGCACTGCTGGTTGTTATTGATCTTTTTATATTAGGTTTCTCTACTTATATATGGCAACTATAAGTACGTGAGTATTAAAGTTATACCCTCAGACGATGACTAAATATAGTTTTCACTTAGAACGAGTATATGGAAACAGAAAGAATAAAAAACATTGTTTGGCTTATGAGATTGCATAAATATTTTGTGTAGTAGAGATAGTTGTTGCATTGTTGCATTTTGATGTTTAAATATATTTTTTTATTCCTACAAAAACTTGTTAGGTAACTTATTATGGTATTATTTCTAACGAATCGATTGCTGTTAAACAACATACAAGAAAAAAGCTGATTGAAGGGAGATCTATCTAAGAAAAATTCACAATTATAATTTTTTTTAACTTGATCATCGAAATTTCTTGATTTTATTTTATAATATGAAATATGTTATTGGTTTCTACGTCTCTCATATACCAATCGACCAAAAACATAAACATATATTTCTATTTATATACATAGGTATATAATGTCTTCAAATTTAAAAAAATATTCGTAGCAGTAGAAATAGAAGCATTTTATTACAACCTTAAAACTTACAGTCTGGGCTTTGTTAATCGCTCTTAAAATGTTAGCAAAAGCTCATTTATTAATAGCGCAAAAATATTAATTCCCAAATAAAACTAAAATTGTTCGTATCATAGCAAACAGTTATACTCAGAGATAAAGAATTCGTTAAAAATATACGATGGCAAAATTATTGACATGAAAAATGTTAAAGATGATACATAATTTTAAAAATCTGATGGTAACTAATTCGTTATTTGACCAAGATGTGACTAACAGTTTTTGTTTTAACGGTGAAAATCATTGATATAAACCTAAAATTGTTGACACTATCAATATCATTAATTATAAACAATATAACTAATAGTACTCTAATAAGTATACATGTACAAAAGATAATTTGCGAATGGATGGCCTAATTTAAAAAAAGGCGAGAATTGCCAACCCAAGTAATCAAAGAAGCATCGGGGTCGATTTTAAAACTACAACGCCTCTCTAGTTTTTATATTAATTTCCTTTAAATTTATTGATTAAACCGGCTTCAATATCCTTAATTTTATAGGTATTGAGGAGAACTTGCAATTCAGAAGTTCCGATGTCTATCTTCAAAGATTTTCATCATCAGATCTTCACCTTTGAATGGTGTCCCAGCTGCGCAAAGTTTTACTACCAATAAAAAAAAAATATAAGTCTTAAAATCTAAACACAAATTAAAAACATAGAACCTCTTTCCTTAATCTCATATCTAAACAAGAAACCAGTAAAGTAATGGCCATTTTTAGTTGGACTTTTAATTATCAAAATGCAGTAGGTACATATTGTTAAAAGTTTTGCTTCACTGCAATGCATGATTGCCGGGACCAATCTGCAATAGGTAACGATTATTCAATATGAATTCAAGACGCATGCTTGTAAGTATTTGTTATCCATTTATATGTTTTTTTTTTTATGTTATTACCCAAGCCTTTATAAAATCACTTATACCTAACTACCTACAATAATACATTCGCGTTAAAAATCCGGGTGGGTAGCATAAATCCTAATAAATATCTCCGGAAGTTATCCTTATTGATAGTATGCCGTACCTACGAAAACACGCGTAAAAATGCTTGCATTCATTAATTTTATTTTGCTACAAAAAGAGCATTATATCATTTCATGATTATTTTAAAGTAAAAAAATTAACATCTTGGAACCTTTTAAAAATTTCATTTGAGAACTAAGTAGAATAATTATTAATTTAAGTAGAATGAGTTTGTAAAGCGTGTATAAGATAACTCCTGCCTTACATTTGCGTTGCATTCTGTACACGGAAACTTATTTAAATTACTTGGAATATCACGAAAATTGGGCCCGTCTAAAATCAAATTGTCGTAATCCTCTGCTCGATATTTAAATTGGTCCCATAAGCCTTTTAGAAAAATAACAATAACGCCTTTAAATAAGAAAGAGCAATTACCTTTACCTAGTCTTGGCCCATGCACTGCACAAGGCAATATTGTGAATATAAGGACCGTTGTGTATAATTCCAATATTAGGATCTAAAGTAGACTTTATTAAGGGCGGAGAAAATTAAATTGCAGTTATACCTTTTATACCAAAGAATATAAAGTATTGATGATGTTCTTGAGAGACTCAGTCTGGGGCACACACATACTTATAATATTTTTGCTACCAATCCTACCTAAGTTTATAACCTGGGGGCACTTGGTTATTTTTCTTGGTTTGCCAATATTTAGAACAATTATTAGGTACAACCATGTCCAATTAAACAGCATTTCAATTTATTCATATTAATGCCATAGAAGACTTAATAGTAGGTACTGGTGCAGAAACGAGGCCTTACCTAGTTTCGCTCACCCCGCAAAATAGACATTTTTTTGAACGAACTAATGCTGGTCTCTACCGACCTTTACAGCGTCATTGAGCGGAAAGGCTGGCGCTAAAGATGCCCAGCCGTTAAAAGTGGGATGCAACTAGCTCAAGGGCACCATTGGGGAGTAAGCCTCGGCTTGGGCTGTTGCCGGAATAATAGGATCGAGAACTCTACGTCCACTAAACGGGCAGACGTTTCGCTTAACATCAGGTGAACGTCTAGCCCCTAGTCCTTCCTAAACATAAAAATTAGTTCCATTGACTGTACTAGTACGACTTTTTTGTCTTATTAGTTAAATTCATTGCGGATAATATCTTATCGCACGGTTGCTCAAAGTGGCGCTTTGTGGAGGTCTATGTTCAACAGTGGACGTCTTCAGGCTGTTAATGATGATACGATAAATATAATCGTGAAATAATGTTCTACCAGTCAACTAGCACAGGGTCTTGTAGAAATTGGCCGAATGTATGTACTTTCACATAGATTACATTATTTATTGTAAAAGCCGAAACTTTATATGAATAAGTTTTTGTTCTAAGTATAAATATTTTTTACCTATTAGTGTTAACTAATGTTTTTAAAACGATAAAAATGGTTTTAATTGCTTACAGATTTTGTTTGGCGTATTTTTCATACAATATGAGCTTGCGTGTAGTTCGAATGCAACTACTACGCAAACTGCACGGACCAGTCCTGGGTAAGAAATGCACCAAGGTAACTTATTTATATATTAAGCAAATTCACACTAGCCATTTCAGTATAGTTTTGTATTTAAGATGAATTTTCGTGAGGAGACACCTAAATCTATCGAGTTTCAAATTTTTTATCATTTTCATAGTTAAAACTATATAAACGAAGATACAGATACATTCACTTTTAGTTTAGTTTATTCACTTTTAGTTGAGATTATAAACAAAAGGTTAAGGTAAGTTTTTTAACCTAACTATAAAACGAAACGATTTTGTGTTATTGAACATATTATTGAGACTGTAATAATTATTCATGAAAATTGATCATTAATTTTAAAATAATTAAGTGTAATGGAGTAATTAATCAAAGATCGGTGTCTTTATAGTCGGTAGGTATTTTCGTTCATTCACAATGTCAATCACGATAAATATTCAATGCAAAGTAATAATTAAGCATTTAAGTCTATTTATTTATTGAGAAATACCAAAGAGATATGTACATATTTAAATTTATTGATAGGAAATATTCCTTAATTTAATACAATTATTCTGAAAAGTATACTCTTAAAAGGTTACAACATTTAATAATCAAGAAAAAACTGATTACATTTTTTAAGTTAGTTGAGCGAGTGTAGTTCAACGACCCGTGCGACTTTTAAACCAACGTATCAAGGTTCAAATCCCACTCAGCCCAGTACCAATGACTTCTTGAGTGACAAAGTTTAGTTAAGCTACAATAGCGTAAGGGAACATCGTGAGGAAATCTCCATGTTTAAGAATCACAAAATTCGAAATCATGTGTGTGGATGAAATTTTTAACCCGAAGCTTTTGGCCAGAAATTATTGAAAATATCAGTATGCATTATAAAATATTGTTAATGCTGTGCTCCTTTCTACCAAATGTAGCAATTAATGCTTTATCACGAAGGGAAAGTAAATATAATTAAATGAATATAATAGAAATGAATAGTATAGTAAGTAGCTCGAAATTAATAACACGAGCGGAAGTCAAACTAGTTTTAGGCATATTATAATTATACTAACAAGCCCCGCGGTTTGACTTGCAACTTACCCGTTTAACCATTGGTATTTAATTTTCCGGAATAAAAATGTTAGGTATCCTATATTGAACCTAGTTTTAAAAACAATCCATCTGCAAATGAGCATCTATATCGGTCGTTTTGATGTGAAAGCTACACAAATATACCAAAGGGTCTATTCGCCGCATGTCTTTTTTCTGATTTTGTCTTTTATTTGTCCCATCTATACAAATTCTTTGTCTTTATATAAACCACATTTTTACACAATAGCAGTTAAAGCTTAATTAAACGCTAATGCTATGTTATGTTTATGTGAAAACGTTAGACAGAAATAAATGCGTTAAAAACTTGTTTGTTACAGTTTGGAAACGTTAGCCTCTACAAAAGTTTTTGATAACTCAACATCAAAGAATGTAACAAAAAGAAGATCAGTACTTATTGTAAACAGCGGTATGACGTCTCTCAGGAGTAAACATCAGAAAAAGGCAGTAAGCCTTTTATATGAAGAACGAGATTGCTATGGCAATAAACTGAAGAGTGTTATGATGTACAACTTGGACGATGTAGCAAAGTTTCTTAAAAATAATTTAGATGTTGAAGTATGTGTAGTACGGTGTGAAGGTGACGAAGACTAATAGATGCATCATCATCTTCCAACCATCGATGCTAAAAGTTTAGGGTCTACCCGGTCCAAAATATCGTCAGCGGTCTGAAACAATAAAATATTATAATCTTGCAGTTGCGTTTACTAAATATACAAACAATCATCGTAATTTTGTGCTTACTGTGGTCTCGATATTAGCTGTAGTAGTTCCTGTGACTGATTCGGTAGTTGTATCTGCATCGTCAATTTTCTTATCAAACTCAGTTATATTTTTAAAATTTGCATTAAATTTGTTTAATTCTTTCTCTTCTTGAGCGATTGGAAACTTCATGGTATTGTTGTTTTCATGACTGATTCTTTCTGCGCTATCACCACATCTATTTATACTGCTTATATGGTGTTGTCCTACTATTTGTTTGCCTTCTCCTTGGTCTATTTTTTGAGTATCACCTAATTGTTGCTCTTTTTTTGATATTTCAATGTTATTATCTACTGTGTTCTGTATTCCAAACACGTAGACAAATGAACTTAAAGCTGGGCTAGAAAAATAACAACGATAATGCATTTAAGGTAAAAAAATAAAAATCATTAATTATAAACAAACTCTGTTAATCCATATGTACCTTTGTACTTCCTCATTAGATAATATCGTCAAGAATTCGTTATTCCACGAAAACAATACTGGAAAATATGTAAATCCTTGAGGCAGTACATATCCCTTTTGCATTTGTAATATTAGAAATAAAATGAATATTAGCTGCAAAAAAACCGGTATGAATTAACTGTATCTACTCTGTATATCAGAATAATTTACTTAGTAAGTAGCACTGGTAAAAATAAATTTAAAAACACTACTCACGTAGATTTTTGTATAACACATGACGCGTAGTGATTAGTGTTGTTTTCCTCAGTCGAATGCAAGTATAACAAAATAGCACACTACACTATCAAAGCTTTAGGTTTATATGTGTCAAATTTTTAATGTTTTAATTCAGGGCAAGCGTTGTTTATATTGCCTTCCAAGATCACGAATGAGATATTACCCGACTGCCCGCTCAATTTCATAGAAACGTAATTGCACTTACGGTTTGCTTTTTGTGTCCTACAGTATTGCTGTAAAAGGAAAATTATACTTACTCTTATGACAGGTGTTTATGGCTCGTATTACAAAACTACGCTCAGCCGAGAATCGTGACAAAACTAGATTTAAGTTGATTTAATTTGAGTTATTATAGAACAGTGCTTGAGACGTGATTCAGTGATCAGATCTGATCAAGGTTGAGTATTTATTATAACTTATTATAAAACCTCACTCAGACGATAATGGACAAGTATAACTTTGACCTCTGATTTTCAAGTGTGGTCACTATCATGCTTGAGAAAGCAGAAATATTATCGTGTATTTGTGTTTATTTTCAGTATAATTCACCATTTAATTGGACGTATGTATTCAAATAAAACATAACTTGGCGCTGACTCAACTTTTGAACGTTTTCGATATGAATATCGAATTTCTTGTTAAATGTGACACAATCTAAATACGTAGTAGTATGAAGCTCGATATATTTTTTTTTGTCTACGATGGACTATATGACTATATGGACTAGATTATTGAAAAAAAAATATAGTGACATTAACATGTCAATGACCTTGACAGGTTCATTCGCACGTTCCGTTGTGGGCACTTCATGAATTTGTACAATTATGTAAAACTAGCTGCGCCCCGCAGTTTCACCTGCTGATGAAAAGTATCTTATGTGTAGTTCCACTATATAAGCTATCTATATTCCAAATTTCATCTAAATCCATCAAGCCGTTTGAGCGTGAAAGAGTAATATACAAACTTTAGCAGGATGTCAGGAAACCAGATTTTTTAATCCTAGATTATATTTTCATTTAAAATAGTTTCATACTTAAATATGTTTTACCCCATAATGTTTATTATTTCTTAGAAAAATTTAGGATTTTAAGAACTATTGTATTTCTATAAATACCTTGCCTATACGTTAAATGAAACGAAATGATCAAAATATTGAAACATAAATGAAAATAGACTCATTCATAGACAAAAACTGCTTGAGAATCGATTCAAAAGAAGATTCTATTCTATATTCAGGTAAGTGGAGCTCAAACGCTTTAGGCTGGCGCGCGTTCTGTAATACGACCCCATGTGTTTAAAGAACCTTTAAAAGCAAAGTTCTGAAACAACCATATTTTTTCGCGCGGTCATCGACCAAGCCTTGACTTTCTAGTACAGTATAGCGTAATAATTTTCATTATTACGCTATACTGTACTAGAAAAATAGCTTACTAGCTACTACTAGGTACTAGCTTAGAAATAATAATAAGTATATAAGTATATATTTTATTTCCAAATAAACATACAACATTTTTAACCAAATTTTTAAGCGTTTTGATCTATTGGTAACTCTCATGAAAAGTTGGAGTTTATCCAAGGAATCTCGGATGTACGATACTTGTATGGAATTTAATTGTTAATCTATTGTTATACGAAACGTCACTTAAACTGCTTGGCTTGGCTGCCACCGACTTCCAATGGATGAATGAATAGCGCTTATAATAATTATATTAATTTATTTTTCGCTTGTGTATTGTCTAAAATGAGTTTGATTTTTTTTTCCAATTTTTATACCGTTTTAATGCGAATAGAGTTTTAATTAAAAATAGGTTTTCTTTTATGATTTAGCAGCCACATGACGAAGTTTAAAACGGATTATAACAATTATATGCATATAGGTATAAAAAAATTGTATGTCTGCCCTATTTACTGTTAAGCAGTTTCCTCGCCGGAAGTCAGCCCTAGGTGCAGCAGCCATGTCATGATGGCGCTGGCGTGGCGCTTAGAATAGGCTATAATATTGTTAAATCCATATACAAACTTTCGTTTTTTGTTTGCCGTTGAGGAGTTCCACTGTCCACCCCCTGACTCCACCATCAGATCAGTTCAATGATACCAGATTGTTGCAATGTTAAATACTAAATTTACATAAGTATATAAAATTTCAGCTCAATCGGACATCGGGAAGTGGGTCGAAATTGACTTTTAAGATTTTATTACATTGTTAGATAGCTTTTCTGGATTTTATTGAGATTCCATTATTAAAAACCTTTAGTTGAAGATAATGGGATCACCTCGGAAGTCTAAAAAAAAAATTAAATCTGATTAAAATTGGCTAAAATATCGATGGACCTACACAAAAAAAAAACATACAGACGAACATAGTGTTTACCCTTTTTCAAGTCGGTTAATAAAATCAGCGTCGCTTTGATTTAAGTAGCTATATTGACAGATAGTATTATCATGCAGTTTCCTGTTCATGGTGAAAGACATATATTTTATACATTTCATTATGTACAACTGATAGAATAGTAGCCATATAGGCCTACCTCAAAACTATAGTCACAGCAGACCTTTGTTTGGACTGCCCTTGTGATTGTCAGACACAACAAAAGTAAAATGAGGCTCACTGATTTTTTGAAAGTAGTTGTGGTCGTCGATAATGTCATGCGTCGTCTTATCTGCCGATTCTGTTGCAGAGCGTCATGTGATAGGTGATATTCTGCTAGAGTTTTATTTACTCTTTCTAAATCAGCTGCATGTGTTTTATCGATTGATTTATATACTCTACGGATACAGAACACCCCCACGAAAAGTAGCTCACGTAGCAGAATTTCAAAATCCCAGGCTATAGGATACTGTTAGGTGATTAAACCACGGCTTTGAAGATACCCACTTATGGTACATATTACAGTATATACTCGTTAAACTACTTGTCAGTTGTCAAACCACGAGCTTTAGAGATATCCCACCTTCGAGCAATTATTATGGTCGAAGTATCCCACGATGACCGTGATGGAGGGTCGTTGAAAAGAATCCGAAAATGGCGGTTGAATTTTGAACCTTTATCCATTACTAGTGTATTTTTGAATTTTAATCTAATAAGGGTGGATTATTATCCTTTAAGTGTTCGTGAACGTGCACTAGTGTTGGCAAATGGTTCCAAGTTTTAAAACCATGCCTTTTCGTTTTCTCTTCAAAGCTTCCTTGAGCCTTCAGTAAAATATTCACCATTTTACTGTGGCATTTTCACTGACAAAATAAGACTTTGACATGACATAACCGTACAAAATTCTTCACTTGATATTGGCAGAATCATCGCTAAAAAGCGACAGCAGGCCACTAAACGAAGAGAAGAAGATGTCCGTGATGAATTCCAAA
Organism: Ennomos fuscantarius; assembly: GCA_905220475.3. NCBI lineage: Eukaryota > Metazoa > Arthropoda > Insecta > Lepidoptera > Geometridae > Ennomos > Ennomos fuscantarius. Next base: position 8,999,062 of record HG992028.1, on the reverse strand, counting down.
TTCGGGATTTTTACAATTTCAAATAATTAATAAATATAATTAATATTATATTTCAATTTTCCCATTCAAATAATTATATAATTATTAAATATCACTGAAGAGTTCCATATGGAACTCTTCAGTGATATTTAGAGTTCCATATAATGATTTTATGACTCATAAATTATGAGTTTATAGAGTTATAGAGTGCTCATATTTAAAAAAACTTATCAATGGGTACCTTTCCTACGAAACTCCTCATTATGAAATTAAGGCGATCGATAAACTCTTTGTTCAAAAGGATATTTAGCTTGTTCGTCTACGGAATCCCACGAAATAATGGTCTATTGACAAGCGTTTCCATGTTAAATTGTCTTTAATTTGCTACTTTTCTAGGGGTAAGTTTAGTGTAAGTAAGTAGTTTAGTTCGTTTAGTGCATTGTTTAGGTGCTGAACCTGAGCGCTTGCGATTGTCAAACAGAATCAATTTTTTATTGTAGGTAACTATACGACTTAAAATTATCTCGTTTGTGTGCTTGTTGAGCAGTACAAGGCAAGTCTCGACGCATACTTCGCGTTGCTGCAACGATGGAACTCGTATTCAATTAATTATTAGTTTTATTTTAGTAATTACTAAAAAATTTAACGTATCTGTGATACGATAAAGCTTCAAATGCGATGAAAACATAACTCTTATTTATTTTGCTCGCTTGGTACATTTACCATCCCCTCTGGTAGAGATAGGTAAGTGGAAAAAATCCACTTAGGTCTACCGGTTTTAATAGGTGAAAACTCAGTTCACTTATCGCTACTATGAGAATAAATTATTTTGAAAGTACCTTATGCTATAATCAAATACCTGGGTAGCCATCAATACAAACGAGGTTCAAGCCATCTACTTGTCATAGAGCCTGAATATTGGGTTTATCTACGCTTCCTTTTTAATATCGATGTAAAAAGATTAAAATCATTTTTAAGAAGGTTATAATGCAGTTAAGAGAGAAGACATCTAGGGAATGGGCCACAGCATTCTTCTCGGTGCGTAGGTACATTGAAATCTTCTGCCATCACTTAGACGCCAGCCAAGCGAATTAAAGCAAGAATATACCAAAACGCATTATGATAAACATCAAAAGTGGCCTTTTATGAGGGAGGCCCATAGTATTTTATAATCTATGCCTATGTTCTAGTTCTAGTTAGACTTGTGGTCTAGTAGATGAACGCCTGCATAATTTGATAATAAGATTATGCTATGTAATTAAGTTATAATGATAATGCTAGGCGTTCAATACATTATAGCAACATTTAATCATAGATTCTTACACTACTCAAAGAAGCATTGAATAAAATATATTATTTTGGATCCACGTGAATCTGGATACTAAATTTGATTACGAGCAAAAATTTCGCTTCTGCAACTTGGGAATGTACAAGAATAAGCTTAAAAAATCTTTTCCAGGGTTCAAATCCCGTTCGTATTTTAAATTAACAATAATATAATAACGTCCAACGATCACATACATAGATCCTGGACCCTAAGTAGGATTCACATGTTTAGGGACCCAGAAACTACGTGGACCATGGTCCCACACAGTTTTTACTCTAGATTTTTTTCTCAATAGTGTATAGGTAATTAAAATGTTTAGCAAAAATAATTCCCATAACACATGAAAAAATACTTCAAAATTTATATTTACACATATAATTCAAAAATGTAATTTAAACACCTCACGAAGACGAAGATGTATCGCTGCGAATTTGAAGCGGCCACTCACGTCTTTTTGCCCTAATTTGTTTCTTATGAGTCTTACCAGCTGAGACTGGCCGAGCCAAACTGGACATGTTATTTAAGCGGTATCTTCCGCGTTCCATTTGAAGTAATCCAAGCCTTACGCCTCGTTTCAGTGCTCTGCAAAAAAAAAAAAACCAAAGTTAATAGTTAAACCGATACTTAAGCAAAAAAGTCGGTGGCGATTTTTTAAATGTAGGTAAAGGATATTTAAATTATTGCAATCTTCTATTAATATGTCACAAGTCACAGAAATATGGACTAAGGTACATTGGAATAAATATACTTAATATTAAATTGAATTTGAGATTGTTTGATTGAAATGTTCTATTGTACGATTCCCGCGGCAGAATAAGTATTTGTGCACAGAAAAACAAAAGCGCAAATACTTGTTCTGAGTCGGAGTGTTTTCATTTTAATTTTTATCGCATTGATATAAATAGGTGGTAGTGAACGAGTTTTGACTGACTTGTTTATTATAGCTATAGGCAACCTTACTAAACCCTGAAACTCTATTACTAAGTGACACCACGCAAACACAGATATCTCAATAATATTGATGCTGATTTCCTATATAATCACTAATATATATATGAAATATATATTAGTTCAATGCCTATGATTCTCTACAGGCCATTGCGGCCAGTATATAGTCCAAATGTTTTTTTTGTAGTAGGTAGTGTTTAGCATTAGTTATTATATCATTGTAGTATTTAGTAGAAAGAATAAAGGCAATTTTCCGGTAAAAAAAACTATCGATACCTACAATGCCTATGATTGAAATATCCTATAACAACAGTGTAACAGTGTAACGTAAACAGGAATAAAATTATTTTTGCAAATTGCGTAAACCTGCAGTGCAGCACAAAGAAAGATATAAAAAAAAAAAACAGTTACCTGGATACTTTTCTACTCATTTTAGGGTCACTGATGTCATACTCCATCTTTATGAATTTAATTATCGTCCGAGAGGTCCAACCTGTGTTTTTCATTAGTTTCTTTATTGCAGATAAAACGATTTCTCCTGTATTTAATTTCGATTGTATTCCTTTCGCCATGTTTCACTGAAATACAATAAGTATTTTCTGCTGTTTTCTATTTTCTTTAGAAAGTATCTATGCGTAGACATAGACACAGACCAATTCTGGTTAAAAATAGGATTATATAGTATTTTTTAATGGGCTAGTTCCGTTGGTCTTTCCCGACCTTCGCAGCGTCACCGGGTGAGAGTAGGCGCTTAAAGCACCCAGCTGTCAAAAGTGGGAGGCAACTAGCTCAAGAACACCCCTGGGGTGGACCCTCTGCTTATGCTGTTGTTGGGATAAGAAAATCAAAGAGACTACGTCCACTAGAAGAGTGGACCCTATGTAAAATCACGACGCTTCTAGTTAGCCTACGGAGGGCCGGTGGGGTCGGTGTCTTTGTTACGCTGGTATCATATACCAGTGCCGAAAGCAGCCTGAGCCAGAAGGGTTAGACTGTTCCGGTGATACTAGCGCAGCTTTTAACTTTGGAAAGTATTTGCTAATTTAAAACACTTTTTAAATTAGAAACATTCTCATACTTACAATTATGTGTGGATTAATTTAGTAAATTATTTAAATTTCAATAAATGTGGATAATTTTGGGAAGTTGGGATGTTGGCAGCCTTCACAAATGACATTCCTAAGAAACTAACTTCGTTTTAGTTTATTATGTTAACAGTAGTTTCAATGAAACCTTTTTGCAAATAATTGTTGAGCTCAATATAGTTTGTCTTTGTAATTTGTAGTAGAGTCTAGCTATTAATATCGAATTATGTAGATATTGTATGACAAGCCTTTCCTTCCTATTTAATTGAGACTTTAAATAGTTTAATAATTGTTTAATTTTAATATTATCAGTTAAATATTTTTCTATTTAATTATTATGAAATAAATATTTAATATTACCTACATACATTACCGCTGCAAATACAGGGAAGTTGAAAATACGGCGCTGACCAACATGAACTGCCTCACAAATGGCATATCATGATTTCAATATAACTATAATATAAACTTGTTCATGTCATAGTAAGTATTGAGTAATGTCCGTAGCATTTTGATAGAAATAAAGTTTATTTTATTAACTAGTTTCAAATGAAAATATGATGTAGGTATAATAGGTAAGCTAATAATTGAAGGGGTGAGAACAAAAAGGGTTTAACTGATTTTTTTCACAAAATGACTTATTGGTGTCGTTGGAGTCAGCGTGAAATTATCTACAATAATACATTCTCAAAATACCGAAATGAGGCTTAAATCTCGAGATTTTGAGTCTAAAAACGGTTTATCTGTCACAGAAATACAGTTCGCTTAGCATAAAAATATTATTATATTGTATTTTTACAGTAATTATATTAATTAGTACTATATTTAGTATTTTAAAATAGAATTAATACATTTTCAAGCAACTGAAACTTACATAAATCTAATAATCTTTTCTATTACCTTATAAGCACTCTACATTAAAATGACGCCGTTGTAGTTTAAAGTAAATTTTCTCGAAACTATCAATTTAACAGTTAAACCCTTTTTATTCTCAACCCTCCAATTAATAATTAGTAAGCTAAAAATGGAGGCGGGAGAAAATTGATACAACTAGAGGTAAAAATAAATTCAGTAGTGACAGTGATAAATGTCTCTGATTGTCATTAAATCCACCCTAGATGTGTCTAATAATGCCGCATGAGCAAAAGTATTTTGCTTGTTAAGTTAATTATACTTTTATTTTGGACTCTTCATTTTATAAAAACAACATAAAGGTTTAACTAGAATTTATTAAATTTAAATCACAGTATGCATCCATTGAATTGTCCTATTGTTTTAGCTCTAACCAAGAAGAGAAGCGACAACTCCTGAGGGCACAGAGCCACCGGGACCTTGCTCGATGGTGGGCTGGAAACCGTTCTCATCAGCGATGTAGTTGACGGTGTACACGACATTATCGGGTCCTATCCACGAATATGAGCCCTTTACGGCGATGGCTTCGTTTTCAGAACCTTCATTAATAAGGCTACCCTGCTCGTCATGCTTGTGTCCATCACTTAGCTCGAAGCTGTAACGATAAGAATATATATAATTAAATAAAAATGATATGATTTTATGATTGAGATTTTGTGTTGTTTTTTATCGTTTGGATTTTTTAAAATAACTAAGTAAATTTAAAACAATAAAATAAGAAAGCTATAATTTTGAAAGAAGAACTATTGAATTAAATTTCTATAGTCTAATCTTATAAAAATGAATCAGTATTTCCCTTGGTCATCGCATCACGAGTGAAAGGATTGAACATTTTCGCTAATTCTTTTTTTATTATTATTTTCAGGAGAACGTTCTTATGAAATAAAAAGTTAAGAACGCTTGGATAATTTTCACCACGTTGGTGAAACCGCGGGGCACAGCTAGTAAAAATAAGAATAGCGTTATTATAACTATTATACGATATTGAGAATTCATTGTGGAATTATTGTGTTTAAAATAACAGATTAATATTAATGAACAAACGCGTGTCGCGTGTACTGTTAGTATTCATTTATGAATCCATTAATAAACAGTGCGCCAACACTCCACTGGAAAATGGTTGCAAAATTTAAAACTTTTTTTAGAGCAGGTGTCTGCCACTATAAAACGACTTACCCATATCTATATGATCCAAGTCCAATATTATCGGTTTCATATCTCAGAATCTGAACATCATCAGGGTTTGCCCTTTGAGGTGCTGCTACTGCAAGAGTCACCAAAGAAAGAACCACAAACTGGAATCAAATACAAAACAATCCATGAACATCACTTAAATTTCACATCACAAAAATGTAAAGTCACTTATTTTTTTTTAATTACTAGTCACTTCATATCAAACATTTATTATATCACAAAAAATTACTAACCAGCTTCATAGTTATTTTTATAACTCGTTTAATCGACTTAACCGAAACGCTTTAACTTTGCAATGTGTTTGTTGATCAATCCTAACCCATGTTTTATACTTTTCGGAATATTGTATTACAACATGACGTTATTAGTGATGTACGCGTTTCGTTACAATGTATTTGACCACTCCTCCTCTAGGCACGAGGGCAAGCGCATAGTTTGAGGACATCTTCGATGGGAGCCTTTCAAAATTAATATTTTAATAATTAACTGTATACATTATGCATGAACTTAGGTTCTGCTGATTATATGCCAGCTTGATCGTTGTCAATTACGGATGATTTGATGATTGACGTGTTTTTTGGATTTAATTAGTTATGTTAATAATATGTGTACATAGTTTAATTTGTTGATCCTATGTGTAATGGCTAGTACTGTGAATAATAACTAATAATTGGTGCTGAAGATGCTCTTCATATTATTTGCGGTATACGAGGTTTAGCTACATTTAATGTTATAGCAATATTTAATTTTGCCGCATTCTTCATAAAGTCAGCCTTATAGTAAAAAACAATTTATACGTACTTAGGTAGTTCTACCAATCATAGTCGTAGTGGAAGGTGCTTACCAACTTACCATATGAGACAGTTTAACTCTAACCAGCTTTTATTCAATCGTAGGTTACAATTTAGGAGTGTAAAAAAATCGACTCATCTCGATATGATTAAGACCTTCGTTCTTGACCTCGCATTTTATCTTGAGTCTCTCTAAAGTGTTATGCCAACAATTAAAGAGATTCGATTTTTAAGATTCTTTATATCTCATAATAAACACCGCTTACAGATTAGACGTTGTTAGGACAGTTACATTATGCAATAACAATAATATTAAAATACGTACCAGCTGCACCTTGTAATTCATTCGAATGGTTATTTTTGGGATAAATAAGTATTTTCAGGAACTTAAGTACGAGTTAGTAAATACTTTTAATCAAAACCTATTAGCTTTAGCTAGCTTTATTAGCTATTTCAGCGCTGAGTGGTGGTACATACACACATAGACAGCACTCAAAATTGCATTTATAATATTTAATCAGTGAAAAGCCATTTTCTGAAATTCTGTTTAACCCAATTGGGCCACGCGTCGCCTAACTGGTTAAGGTAGAGCGTAAAAAGTAGGGTAGCATGAACTTTGCACATAGATTATTTAATATAATTAGAGATCAAAGTCTAAACTTATCTGTAAGTCAAGTTCAATAGCAATTATACGAGTTGCTTATTTAGTTTGAGTAATTAGATGCTACTATTATATTAGTGAGCAACGGCGTTATAATCTAGTATATTAGACTGAACGAGCGCAAAGCGTCTGCGTTTTAGCTTTGGCAAAAATAGTTTCGTAGGTCCAGCGGATGTCCGGTTGTACTCCTCTCTACAGGTTGCATTTCACGGCCGATTCTCATGAAATGTTGTGAGCGGGTTCATTAATTATAGCCCTTGATTTTGTAGATTCAATTTTAGGAATGTTTCTAATTTTTAATAGCTTTAATACATCACGGAAATTTATTCGCTTATCAGATAAGCTATAAACATAAAACACTAAAGTAGTAATTATTAATTAATCTGTGTTACTGTACTTATTAATTAATGTGTCTCACATCAAAGATGGTGCATTAAAATGGTGCATCAAAGATGGTGCATTAAAAATGGTGTATCAAAGATGATAGATACATCCTATGATAATAATCTGTCTGAGTTCAACATAATTAGTTTCTGTACTTTTTTTTGAATGGCTCCAAGCCTTTGTGTATTTAGCCAGTGTCAAGTAATTGATAATTTCTCGAGTTCTCGAGAAATCAAAAAATAATCAAATCTATATATATATATATAGATTTGATTATTTTTATATATATATATAGTCGGGTTAAGTCAAGTCACATAGTCTAGTCTAGTCTAGTCAAGTCATACTCCTAGTAAAGCGGTGGCAACTTTACCAGAAGCTTCTATGGATTTTTGGAAACAACACGAAAATAAACATTTCACCATTATTATACCACATTCTCACACTCATGCCTGTAGTCCAGCACTTAACGAGTAAAATGCCACCAATTTTATGCACTAACACTGAAAATAACACAAGTTTTGGAAAATAATACAATGGGGCGACACGATTTTTTTCGTTTTCCCGCCAAAACTCTGTTTCTGTACTTATTGTATAGACGCATAACTGTTTTATAAGGTTAGGTAGCTTTTTTTGGCTTGTGTCGTGCTTATGTCCGCGAAGGTTAATTACGTTAGCCTGATTTTAATTATATTATCACAGACACCTACAATATTATGATGTTTAAGTAATTCAAGAAATTTTAATGATGGGATAAAAATTTGTAAAATACGAGGAGGATGGTCTTCGTTTCTAGAATGTGATCCTAATTACCGAGGTTATCGGATGGTGCAATAACATAAAACGTGTTTTTTTTTTCAAAAACAGCTTTTTAGAACGGGCAATAGGGGTTCGAAACTTTATGGCATAACATGCCACTTTTTTAGATTTATAGACAAAATTTAGATTCTCTCACACGATAAAAGTAGTACATATAGAGGTCACTTATACGAAGAAAGAATGTTAACTAAATGTCCCCTATCCATAATATCACATGAGTCGTGCGTGGAAACTTTAAAGAAAAATAAAATTTCTGGCAGATCGATATGCCATAATGTTCAAACCCTATGCAATTATCTTTTTATTGAAATCTGGCTTGAGAACCCTCGATTGTAATATATACCGCTAATCGTATACTTGTAATTATATCGTCAGCGGGTTTAGTATCATAAATATGTGTTCGTTTCCAGTCTAGTCATCACCCACTCACCTTAATTATTCACTTTGCACTTCTACACACACAATCTACACTTACGTTATCTTAATATATAAAAATTAATCTCTACTTCCTTTGGTCATCGCATCACGGGTAAACGATAGATCATGTTCGCTATAGGTTCTTATGAAAGAAGAAGTTAAGAAACTATGGAAAATTTTCATCACGCGGGTAAAACCGCGGGGCACATCTAGTAAAGAGATAAAGTTTGGGAGGTTATACGAGTATATAGGCGTTAATCACTGGAACTACGTAGCCGAATCTAAAAATTATTTCACTGATCACATATATTTGTAAAATGCTTGCCTACAACCAATAAAAAGAGAACTCTTTCCCTGAGTGACATTATGCTTGTTTTATTGTGATATACATATATTTACTAGGTGGTAGGACTTTACTGCAAAGTTCGTCTAGGTAGGTACCACCGCTTTGCCAGTTATTCTGCCGCCAAGCAGTAGTGTTCTGTGTTCCGGTTTGAAGGACACTGTAGCTAGTGAAATTACTGGGCAAATGAGACTTTATGATCTGATCTCACAGTTTAGTAATCTTATTACTAGATTGTGCTGATGTCTCTGGATGACGTGCGCAGTGCAGTGTCACGCGAACCTCTATACTTTAGAGTTCCGAGTGACACTGCAGCTGGTATGGGCAGCCGTGTCGTTTAACATCAGGCGAACGGCTAGCTCGTCACGTCATTCCTAAACATAAAAAAAAATACATTTCTGTCCACGATACGCTTGCTTAAAGTGAATTAAGCAGTTGAACGTTTGATATTTGCGTAACAATGGATATACAATTGAAAGCACATCACGTGCGTCTGTGGAGTGGGTTATCTGTACAAATATAACCTGTCAGGAACAACAAATGTGAAACAACAAATGTTATAATAATGTTTTATTTTATAATAACAGAAAATTAAGCAGATCTAAGGATTTAAATCTGCTAAAGTGTACCATCCGAATATATATAACTCAAAGGTGACTGACTGACATAGTGATCTATCAACGCACAGCCCAAACCACTGAATGGATTGGGCTGAAATTTGGCATGCCAGTAGATGCTGTGACGTAGGCATCCGCTAAGAAGGAATTTTTGAAATTCCACTATTAAGAGGGTGAAATGGGTGGTTGAATTATTTTCCCATAGGCCATGTCGCGGGCGAAGCTGCGGGCAGAAGCTCGTATCTTATAAAGTATTCAAAACATTGTGAATCAGATAACTACTTACAAAACGTTTTAAAAAATAGGAGAAGATAAAGCATGTCCTTATATTACCATAAACGCACGAGAAGTCGTGTGCGTTGCACATAATTTTAACGAACACTTTAAAGAAACTATGGTGCTTTAACTTCCACATTTTCTTTACATTTAGGACTTAACTTGTTCTGTAAAAATTAACCAAGCAAAGTAGCTGTCATCATTGGCGGTAATAAGCCCGGCCCTTCTTCAATCGTAGGCTGATATCCATCTGTATCAGCCACATAGGTGACGGTATAATTTATTCCATTAGGCCCAATCCATACAAAGACTCCTCTCATCACGATATACTCATCATCACGACCTTCGTTTCTGACCTCACCTTGCTGCTCATGTTTGGTGCCATCGGATTGCTCGAAACTGTAATCAGAATTTCCCTTTTATTATGTAAACCGCGCAACAAGCATCATTGTATCACCAGCCCATGGGTAAACTAGCCCATGGGTAAACACATGTTTACCCATGGGCTGGTGATACCCACCCTATGTGAGTCTATATGATATGTGGTCATTACCCACGCGTACTGTGTTATAATACGAGGTCATATTGTACAAACATTTGTATAATAGCCTGGTATTATGACACAGTTAAACAGATTACAGAGTGAATATTAGTAGATTTTTAGAAAAGTGTAGGGCTGTCTAATACTCTACTGACTGATGTGTGGGTGTGGCTAAAGCACCCCCAAAGTGCACAAATGAAAATAATAAATGTTCAACAATTTTAGTCGGTCTAATTAAGGACGATTCTTCGTCGATCGGTAGGTCGGTTCTTCTTTGGTCCAATTATCTTGTTTAAATATTTTATAGATATTCATCGGATTAACAATTAATATAGGAAGAATATTAAAGATACTGGAATATTCAGGGTGTAATAACTGTTTCACCTATTTTTTAAGTTATTAAAATTACTATGTAGCATCATCCTTATTTAATTAACAACCACTATATTCCGGTAGTCTTTCTTCAGAGTTAAGTTCCCGATCCAATAATATGCGCACCATCTTCAATACATTCACATGAAATGTGGTCCCACGCCACAACACAAGAACAAAATAAATGGTTTTATATAAAAATAATAGTAAGTCCTTACGCAAAACTATAGCCGCCATTACTGAAGTTCTCGTTTTCATATTTAAGAATCCGCACGTTGTCCGTTGAGTAGTTTAAGTTGGATGGTGGCGGTGCGGCCACTGCCAAGCTTAATATAAGGCCTGTTATTAAAATCTGGAAGAAAAATTATTGAGCTGTTACTAGAGAACAGAGAATACGCCATACATTACTACTGTTTCGTTCAAGAGCAGCCGTCCGTTCGCACTTACACACACAAAACTGAGTGCAGTTCTTTGCTTTTTAGTTACATAGGTAGACCACGGGAAAAAATAAACATCCGTGGTACACCCAGTTATTTTGAGGTCAACCACGGGAAAAAAAATTGCAATGCCCAAAATTCTCGAACAGCAAAGTATCTCTCATTTCATTAAAATAATGGTGACTGTCACATATTTTGGTAAACAATTATATCTGTTAAGCATCACCCTTTCTTTTTGTGACAGCAGCTTGCTAGTATCAATAAAACTTCCAAAACTTGCAAATCTCTTTTCTTCCAACTGTAATCTTATAGTTTACGTACTACTACTTTTTTACTACTGCCTTTTGTAATGCTTTTAAAAAGATGAGATGGGAACTAGTTTCCCTATTAGGGTTCCTATTGGGAACTGTAAGGGAAACACTGCACCTGGTTCATTAAATGTCTTTATTGTTAAGACAGTTTGTCAAGTATTAGGTAAGTAGTAAGTATTTAAAATGATGACAAGTAGTAAGTATAGTATATTCTATATGTAGTATATTTACAAGGTAGGTTTTGGGCGCCGTTGAATTACAATGCAGTGCTAGCCGGGCTATTAAGAGACTTAACAGGGTGTGTGGCTCGAGCTAGTAGCACATACCTGCTTTGCAACCAGATAGCTAAGTTAGTTGGTAGTAGACAATACAAAAGTTAAATAAAAACGATCAGCTAGCAAAATGCTGGCTGACCGTGGTACCGGAAGGGACCCAACGGCACAGGGGGGCTGAGCCGGGCCCAGGACAGTGCAGACGGTTGGTGTAGACCCGTGGTATGAGGCTGGCGCTTCCTGGAGCCTGGTCTCTCAGCGCAGACCGCTGGTGACCTCCGGAAGCAACCCAACGGCACAGGGGGGCTGATCTGGGCCCAGGACAAGGCGGACGGCTGGGGGTAGACCCGTGGCGCTAGGCCGTCGCCTCCTGGAGCCTAGTCTCTCAGCGCAGACCGTTGGCGACCTCCCGAAGGGGGAGCGTTAAATTTGATTTTAAGATATAAAAAAAAAAAAAACCCTGTTGAAGAACAGGAAAGAATTAGTTTTATTGGCACTTTTACCATGAAGTCTACGACTTGATGCACATTTATATTTAAAGATGGGGAAACTTACCCTGTAGAGGGGTTTTTCTTTCAATAGAGAGCGTGAGCTACAGGCTCACGCTGAGCGTGGTGGAGGTCAGCTCACTCCTACCACGAGGGTGACGCAGCAGCGGCCAAATGGAGGCAGCGACTTGCTACGACCCAACAACTCAGACGCAGGGCGCAGCTGTCTGCGGAAAGATGGAACCGGGTGAAGCTACCGGATTCTGAACACGGCACGGGGATGGAACCCGGCCCTCAATTGTTATAAAATCTCATGGAAAACTCACCTGCAGCAAAAGAAGAGGTTGAATTGGCCGTTTGGGGACAGGCCCAACGGTCAGCAGCTACGCCCTCGCCGAAATCAAACAAACAAAGGGAGCGGCCTCCGACTTTTAAAGTCGTAACCGTCGTTCTGACTGGGCGGATTTTCGTCACGAGATCCCCCTCCCAGCCAATGCAGAATTCTCTCGAAAAGTGGTTGCCTGCATCCCTGACCACAAAAGTTGCTACTTCGCGTATCACCAAAAGCGAGACTCAAACTAGTGAACCAGGGACTGCACTTTTCCACACGAGCTCTCACTACGAAGGTTGTTTATTCCAGTCTTTTCTATTATTGTTTACTAAATAAAACGATTCGCTTGTTATGGTTTTAACTTGAAATTAGGATACAGAATAAATTATTATTATCAAAATTTGCACATTTCTCTTCGGTTAGGGTCACCCAACGATAACGTCATATGTCAACTTTAATTTTGACGTCGTTGATGTGACAACCAAACGTGACATTGACATTTCGTGTCGGAAAGTTATGGTTGTTGTTGAGTTTTTGAGACTGACTTGTGCCGGAGCATTATTTAGCCAGCCACTGGTTAAGAAAAATGAATCGAACCAATCTCAATTAAATTATCATAAGAATGAAAAACAAGCCGTTACAGTACCCGTCCAACCCGGGTAGAATTCACGTAGTGAATTCGAAACGGCTGTCCCCAGCCGGTAACCTTAGTTACAAACAAAAGACAAATGACACACCAATGACATGGAAAATGTCATTAATGATTCCACCAGAATATTTTAATTAGGTTTAAAGAAAAGAGCATTTAACACTAGACACTATCATCAAAATTAAAATATAACTTAGATCTACATATTCCTACACCTGCATGCGAAGGTAAATATTGAATTAATTGATATCTATACACCTAAGAATATAAAAAATTGTACCACTGGCTTGGGCTAGATGCATAAATTAGCGAATAAGTAAAAGATATAATACATTCTAATAATAAATTGAACGAAATTAGTTTTGATGTATAACCCCGCAAAAACCCCTATATAAAATAATAGTTTTTGTATGTACTGTAATATTAGAACTTGAGTGTACTGCATTTACCCCGGGGTAATTATGAAATTGACTGGACATCAACCGAGAGTACAATTTGCCATAATTAAGCACCCGTTATAAGCAAGCTATTGTTCTGCGAGGGAATCACTGGAGTTGACTGGATTGTTTGCCAAAGTACAACTAACCGTGAAAAATAATGCTATCCCCCTAGTTAGTAAAAAATTGAATATCAGTAACCCCCTTTATTGGTGTGATAGGCTTCTTGATAGAGGAGTTCACTCACCGCTCCTGTAGGCTTACGTTTGTGTTCTAGGCTTATTGATAAAGGAGTTCACAGAACCGCTCCTATAAGTATAGTTTCCTACTAGTCCGCTTAGCTACGGAAGTAGAAGTATAATTAGTCCTGTTATCCGCTTAGCTACGGTAACAAAACCATCAAAAGTTTAGTGTTCTAGGCTTATTGATAAAGGAGTTCACTAACCGCTCCTATAAGTGTAGTTTCCTACTAGTCCGCTTAGCTACGGAAGTAGAAGTATAGAGTCCTGTTCTCCGCTTAGCTACGGTAACAAAACCATCAAAAGTTTAGTGTTCTAGGCTTGTTGATAAAGGAGTTCACCAACCGCTCCTATAGGCTTAAGTTTGTGTTCTAGGCTTGTTGATAAAGGAGTTCACACAACCGCTCCTGTGGATTATTCTAATGACCTTAGTCTGGTGATGTTATAAACATACATAGATATTTGTATACAATATATATTTTAGATATGAATTAAATTGACTATTTCTAAAGAATTATTATATTATTTCCTATTACACCAAGCCAGGTTACAGAAGACAAAATAAAAAGAAAAGAAAACTAAAAACTATGGTAACCACCCATGGCCAGTCCATCCTTAACTAGAATTTAATATTTACAAGGACTAAACCATTCTACCTTTTATATCCATCCTAACAGTAACATCAAACCGAGAAAAAACCAACTCCCAGGATCCTACCAAGAGCAGCCGACTGCTGTCCGGGGGTGCTATCATACCTAATATCCAACTATTAACCTTATCACACAGAAAAACAAACCAAAGTAAAATCCATCTCCCAGGACTACACAAAGGCGGCCCAAAGCCGCGTCCGGGGGTTTGGCTATCAAACCGTTTATAGGTAAACGAGAATGAGTGAAATAAAAAAAATTAAAATTGGGATTCCATTAGTTAGAGGTTTTAAGGTCCTTTACATGCCAAATGCCCGCATCTCTACCGTTCTCGTCAACCAGCTCATATACCAAAGGAGACTTCTTGGTTTTAATCGTACATTTGGTATATTTAGGGGCCAGCTTTGCCGAGAAAAATTTCCCTTTGTCACTCAGCGGGAAAGTTCTTTTCCATACCGTTTGACCCACTTTGAGTTCCATGTATCTTCTCCGGAGATTATAATAATGCGCGTTCTTGGCGTGTGCCTTCACCAACTCCTCTCTGACTTTGCGAAAAATTCCGGAAAGCGCACCCAGTCGGCGTGCGTAATCCTCTCTCCGTGGAAAAGAAAGGTCTGAGAGGTCTAAGGGAGCCGAGTCGTAGAGATCTCCATTTGGTACGGCCTCACGCCCGTGCATTAATAAGAATGGAGAATATCCCGTAGCCTCGCTGACAGATGTGTTGATGGCGAACTCAATGTGGGGCAAATGCAGGTCCCATTCGCGATGATCCTCCTTTATAAGCGAGGATATCGCAGTGACAATGGTACGGTTTTGCCGTTCTACTGGGTTCACTTGCGGGCAATATCTAGGGCCCAAATGCACCTGAGGAACGTTGTATTTATGAAACAGGGCTTGTATTTCATTTCCAGTGAACTGAGTTCCATTATCAGAAATCACTGTTTGTGGAATCCCATGTTTCATAAAAACGTCATTCTCTAAGTGCTTGACGATGTTGGCTGCGGTAGCTCGACGCAAGGGGAACAGCATCACATATTTTGTGAAGCAGCACATAACTACGAACAAGTGTGTGTAGCGGTTTCTAGAAACCGGAAAGGGCCCTACCAGGTCTATACTCAATGTCTGGTTTGGCCTACAACATTGCTTAGGACTACCCATTAAGCCTGGTGTAGTCTGATTCGGGATTTTATGGGATAAACATGTTTCGCATTTTCGCACAAAATCAGCCACGTCCTTAAATAATCCGGGCCAGTAATACGCCAATGAGATCTTTTTGAAGGTCTTCTGTATTCCCAAATGTGCAGAAGTGGGTAAGCTGTGGTGGTCTTCAATAATTGCTTTCCGCTTAGACTGTGGTATTACTTCTTTCCATTGGAAATCGCGCACTAGATTATTGGCTGACCTTGTGTAACGAAACAATCTTCCGTCTTTTACCATAAAATTCCTACAAGACAAGGGTTTTTGCAGGCACTTAGTATAGACGCTGTCGTACCAAGAATCACCAGTAGGGGTGAAAGAGGACGTGGTTGCAATAGCTGCAACCGGCGTTACGAACCGAGATAAGGCATCCGGTACCACATTATCCTTGCCTGCTCGATGTTCGATCTCGAAGTTGTAGGGAGATAGTCTGCAACCCCAGCGAGCTAATCTGCCGGTTGGGTTTGTTAAATTAAGGAACCATTTTAGGCTAGCATGGTCGGTCACAATTTTAAAAGGTTTGCTTCCTTCCAAGTAGGGCCTAAAATGTTCTACCGCAAACACAACAGCCAGGGCTTCCCGCTCTGTTGCCGAATAGTTCATTTCACACTTCGAGAGCGATTTGCTTGCGAAAGCAATTGGATGTTCGGTACCATCAATATCCTGTGCTAACATCCCGGCAATGCCGTATGCCGAAGCGTCGCAATGCACAGAGAAGGGTTTGGAAAAATCTGGGCAAGCGAGGATGGGAGCAGAAACTAGGGCCTGTTTTAGTTTCTGGAAGGAATCTTCCGCTTCCTGAGACCACGCGAACGGAGGGGCCTTCTTCCCCGTGCTTGTCAATTTGTTTAAAGGGGCTGCTATTAGGCTGAAGTTCTTAATAAAACGCCTGTAGTAGGAGGCAGTTCCTAAAAACATCTTGACGTGCTTTCGAGTCGTAGGGGTAGGGAACTCGAGTATAGACTGCACTTTAGCGGGGTCGGTGTGCAAGCCCTTCTCATCCACAACATATCCAAGATATTTGAGTTCGCGCCTAAAAAATTGGCACTTTGAAGCTTTTATTGTCAAACCTGCTTGCTTCAAACGTTCCAATACCCTTTTTAGGAGGTTTAGGTGGCCCTCAAAGGTCTCGTGACATACAACTATGTCATCTAAATAGACAAAAACCCGGTTTTCGAAGCCGTCCGGGCCAAATAGTATGTCCATCAATCTTTGTTGGGTGGCTGGGGCACCAGTCAAACCAAAACACATGCGCTTAAAGTGAAATAACCCCCGGCCTGGGACCGTGAAAGCAGTCTTTTCGCGGGAGGCGGGGTGTAATTCAATTTGCCAAAATGCGGAGCTCAAATCGATTGAAGACAGGTATTTGGAATTCCTGAGGCTGTCTAGGATCTGAGTAATATATGGAAGGGGGTAGGCGTCATGTTTGGAGACTTCGTTCAGCTTCCTACTGTCCAAACAGAACCGTAGTTCTCCCGTGGCTTTTGGCGTCATTAGCGTTGGGTTATTCCACTCGCTTCGACTGGGTTCTACTACGTCCAACTCAAGCATTTTGTCCAACTCCCGATGTAACTCTTTAAGTTTCTCTGGAGACATCGGGTAATACCGCTGTTTGATGGGTTTCGCATCTCCCGTGTCGATAGTGTGTGTTATTAAGTTTGTCTTTCCCAAGCCTACCTTCTCAAATGCTATTTCACCATACGCCTCGATGATCTCCTCCGCTTGGCGGCGCTGTTCCCAAGTTAGGGTGTCCATGGGATGAATATAATTTATCTCGGCCACCGTGCGTATATCCCTAGGGAATTTCCAGGGCAGTCTGTCGAGATCAGAAGGAGCCAAACCAAATGCCCGCCAGAAGTCCCAACCAAAGATAAAAGAAGTTTTCACGTCTGGAATAACGTGAAACTTTATAATCTTAACTGTATCTCGAAAAACCACCGGCAATAGAAGAGAACCGATAATTGATGAGGTAACCCCATTTACTGACTGAATCCTGCAGGAGTCCACGCAAGGAATGAGGGTGGCCCCCAGATTCAAGAATTGTTCATGTGAGCTGTCCCCTATAATCGATATACTGGAACCAGAGTCCAGTAGCCCGTAGCACGGTTGCCCGTAAACGTCGACCGTGAGAAATGGTCGATTATCAATTTTTTCATCACGGATTGTAGCTACTTTGTGTGAGTTAAAAAAGTGTTTTACTGTTTTTAACCAGTCCTGCCAATCTTTGGGGTCAAAATTGGGTGAGCTGGCTGAGCCACAATCCAACGTTACTAGTTTTTTTGCTTAGAACTAGTAGATGAGGTACCAGCCTCAGAGGGGTTTTTCTGGCACTGACATTGGCAGATGTGGGGTTTTACGTCCTGACCCTGATTTTTAGCACAGTTTGGGCATTTTCCTGTAACATAACCCCTAAGGCCGCAGCGAAAACAAACTGGATATTTAGGTTCCTTGCAAGTTTTCAAGTTATGTCCTTTTACCCTACATCTTGGACAGAACAAAGAAGAAGATGCTGGTTGTGGAACTACCGCGGTCGCCGCTACCTGACGAGTTTGAGGCTGACCCTTGTATGCCAGGTCCATTGCTAGAGTTTGCTTCGTTACTTTAGGCGGCTCTACAAAGTACTGGGCGCTAATTTGCTGCCTTTCCAACGCTTTGCACTTGTTCTTGAAATCCTGTAACGTCGTAATAGGAAAGAGTGCCAACCTATCCGAAAAAGCAGGGCGAATGTTCCGCCTAAGTATTCGCAGCTTCTCACTCTCGCTCAAAGGTTCTCGCAGTCTATTAAAGAAGTTCAACATGACCGAAAAGTACGCTGAAAAGGATTCATCAATACCTTGAGTTCGAGCCTTCAATTCCTCAAGCAACCTATAATCAAAATCAGGAGGCAAAAATTCATCTAAGAGCTCCTGTTTAAGCTCTTCCCATGAGGATATGGAGCTACGGACACCCCTATACCATACTAGAGCAGAGTCTGTAAACAATTCTGCCGCTGAATGAAAAACTTTCTTATAAGATAGTGAACGGGACAAGATTAGTTCATCAAGTCGTTCCAAATAGGTAACAATACATGTAGTGCCATTGTATTTATGATTAAGGGAGTTTATGTTCGCAGGAGGTACATAGGTGACCTTATGGCGACATTTCCTAGGTGCTGAGGGGTCACTATCAGTTGAAGAGTCTGACAAAGGCTCCTCATATTTAGAATGTACTTTCTTACAACGCCTAGTCACATATTCATTAGGATCCAATGCTTGTGACTCATGAAGACTAGGGACCTGTACTTGTGGAACAGGGTCCAATATATTTGTAATAGGAATATCTGACTTCTCTGTGTCAGACATTTTGTTTTAAGAATAATTTATGTATTGTCAATTAAGTTATAAATTGTATAATATTTTAATGAAGTAAATTTGCCTTATAGTATGTATAATAATCTTTCTGATTTCCTATATGGTTGCAATGCAGTTTACAATTGAATACTTCTAATGATTTAGGGTAAATATGATGTAGCACTTTGTGAAATTACAAGATTATTTCTTAATTCATAATGTTTTTCTTTATCAATAATTTATACCAAGTATGAACCTAAATACCACTTGGGCTGTAATTACTGGATTACAGCTGATAAACAATACAGTCTAGTAATGGAAAACTAATATTCTAATGTAATAGTTACTTTGTTGTTATAACTTGTATGACAATAATTTTATTTTAATAGAATTTCCCAAGTAAGTACTCAAAATACAATATCAAAAGATTAACTATATATTATACTATATGTTGTAACTATATGTTATACTATAGTAAAACTTGTAAAATTGTTGCTGTAGTACACTCCTAAAATAGCTAAATTTCCTATTATACAAACTTAAAACTAAAGGTTGAAGAAAACACAACACAAATTTCTTTTAATTTTGTTTTTCTTGTTACAATGGTTAGTATAAAGAGCTAACCTACCTATCTAAGATTTAGGTTGCAAAGCTAGGATGAACTAACCAGTTGAGGCGCCACTGTAATGCTTTTAAAAAGATGAGATGGGAACTAGTTTCCCTATTAGGGTTCCTATTGGGAACTGTAAGGGAAACACTGCACCTGGTTCATTAAATGTCTTTATTGTTAAGACAGTTTGTCAAGTATTAGGTAAGTAGTAAGTATTTAAAATGATGACAAGTAGTAAGTATAGTATATTCTATATGTAGTATATTTACAAGGTAGGTTTTGGGCGCCGTTGAATTACAATGCAGTGCTAGCCGGGCTATTAAGAGACTTAACAGGGTGTGTGGCTCGAGCTAGTAGCACATACCTGCTTTGCAACCAGATAGCTAAGTTAGTTGGTAGTAGACAATACAAAAGTTAAATAAAAACGATCAGCTAGCAAAATGCTGGCTGACCGTGGTACCGGAAGGGACCCAACGGCACAGGGGGGCTGAGCCGGGCCCAGGACAGTGCAGACGGTTGGTGTAGACCCGTGGTATGAGGCTGGCGCTTCCTGGAGCCTGGTCTCTCAGCGCAGACCGCTGGTGACCTCCGGAAGCAACCCAACGGCACAGGGGGGCTGATCTGGGCCCAGGACAAGGCGGACGGCTGGGGGTAGACCCGTGGCGCTAGGCCGTCGCCTCCTGGAGCCTAGTCTCTCAGCGCAGACCGTTGGCGACCTCCCGAAGGGGGAGCGTTAAATTTGATTTTAAGATATAAAAAAAAAAAAAAACCCTGTTGAAGAACAGGAAAGAATTAGTTTTATTGGCACTTTTACCATGAAGTCTACGACTTGATGCACATTTATATTTAAAGATGGGGAAACTTACCCTGTAGAGGGGTTTTTCTTTCAATAGAGAGCGTGAGCTACAGGCTCACGCTGAGCGTGGTGGAGGTCAGCTCACTCCTACCACGAGGGTGACGCAGCAGCGGCCAAATGGAGGCAGCGACTTGCTACGACCCAACAACTCAGACGCAGGGCGCAGCTGTCTGCGGAAAGATGGAACCGGGTGAAGCTACCGGATTCTGAACACGGCACGGGGATGGAACCCGGCCCTCAATTGTTATAAAATCTCATGGAAAACTCACCTGCAGCAAAAGAAGAGGTTGAATTGGCCGTTTGGGGACAGGCCCAACGGTCAGCAGCTACGCCCTCGCCGAAATCAAACAAACAAAGGGAGCGGCCTCCGACTTTTAAAGTCGTAACCGTCGTTCTGACTGGGCGGATTTTCGTCACGAGATCCCCCTCCCAGCCAATGCAGAATTCTCTCGAAAAGTGGTTGCCTGCATCCCTGACCACAAAAGTTGCTACTTCGCGTATCACCAAAAGCGAGACTCAAACTAGTGAACCAGGGACTGCACTTTTCCACACGAGCTCTCACTACGAAGGTTGTTTATTCCAGTCTTTTCTATTATTGTTTACTAAATAAAACGATTCGCTTGTTATGGTTTTAACTTGAAATTAGGATACAGAATAAATTATTATTATCAACTTCAACTTCAACTTCTTATCTTTGTGGCTTCTGCGGGTTACCACAATTTCGCCAATGTCGCGTAGGTAGAACGGAGAACAAGCGATGGAGATTTTGCTCGGTTAAAATATGTTACATATTAAATTCTGAGTTCTGCAACTGAAATAGGACAACACAAAACATTCACAAGACGTCACAGTTCACATATAAAGAAGCATATATATATTAAATTGGAAGCAGGGATTTTATACAAATATTTAAGGATGATGAGAGATGATAGGTACTTATTAATCATAACTTAATTTTGTTGGCAATTATGAATTTACTTAGGATGTTAAGGAAAGGTGTAAATACTAGAGAAAGGAGGTAGCTAAAATTAGTGGGACGTGGAATTTCAGGAGGAAGTATGTCATACAAGGAGCCGCGAAGTCTCACACAGTTGAAAAATATATGTTCCAGCGTACCCTCGTCTAATCCACATTCACAGAGTGAGTGGTCACGAATCCGGATTTTAGCAAGGAAAACCGGTGTGCAGGAATGACCCAATCTCATACGGCAAATAACAGAAGTGGATCTTTTATCAAGTTTTTTGAATTTGAAGAACCAAGGTTTGGTAGGAATACAATTTTGAATTTGGCCGTAAAATTTACCTTTTATGTTTTTTGTATTTTGCCACGTGGTATCCCATTTGAGTCGTAGCTGAGGTAGACATACCGATATTAGGTCGTGAGCATAGCCTACATAATGGTCGTTGTTACCTAGCCGTGCTGCTTGTTTAGCAGCAGAGTCAGCATTTTCATTTCCTGGTATACCTACATGACCAGGGATCCAGACAAGAAACACTTTTAAATTTTTTTGGTGGCATTTGTAAAGAGCTTCTTTGATTTTTAAAATAATAGGAAATCGAAATTTCGTCCTGAATTGGTTAGCATTAATAGCTTCGAGACAACTTTTAGAATCGGAGAATATTATAGATTTGTTAATGTTGTGCGAGTAAATATACAAAATCGCTTCCAGAATAGCAGTAGCTTCTCCTGTAAAGACTGATGATATAGGTGGGCATTTGTACTGTAGGATTATTCTGTATCTGGGAATCCATACAGCAGCACCAACATTACTGTCATTAGATAATTTAGAGGCATCTGTATATATAAGCAACCATTCATTACCAAGCCTGTTAATTTTTTCATTGAACAGGAAATTCGGTTCAATAGAATTTTTTTCAATACCGAAATCTAGGATAATATTAGGATTGAAAATTAGGGCATTATAACTTGTCGAAAACAGGGGGTTGTATGGGAACTGAGCTATTGGGCAAGGAAGTTGAGTGAATTTAATATAACTACGAAGAATGCAAGGGAAATTTTCCTCAGATCTGGTGCCTTGGGATGTGATATTTCTATGAAGGGTTTCTAATTTAGATATAAGAGGGTGTTCATAATTCTGGAGAAGCTTAAATAAATACTTATCTGCTAAAAATTGTCTACGTAGATGGAGAGGGGGTTCGCCACATTCTACCTGCATGGCATTAATCGGGGAGGACTTCATAGCGCCAAGAATTATACGTAGACATTTGGATTGGATTTTATTTAACTTATCTAGAGCCGCTTTATTAGCAGGGTCTAAGAGGAATGATCCATAATCAAGATGGCTGCGGACTATAGCATTATATAACAGCTTCTGACTAAATGGGTGGGATCCCCACCATGCCCCAGATAGGGCTCGCAAAATATTAATGTTCTTTTCACATTTAGCTGTGACATGATTAAAGTGGGGAATACCAGTTAGTTTCATATCCAGCCACACTCCCAAAAATTTAACTGAGTCTTGTTGGGGGATGATTTCGTTTTTATAGTGTAAGTTTAATTCAGGAATATTACGCTTTTTAGTAAAAATAACAGAACAGCTTTTAGAGGTTGATATTGATAAACCATGTTCAAATAACCAGTCCCCCAAGTAATCAAGTGCTGTATTTAAACCTTGCTCGATTTCTGACATGGATTTAGCTGAGCGGTATAAAGCTACATCATCTGCATATTGTAGTACTTGGCAGAATGGATTGACTGTAAGCTCTAGGTCATATGTATATAAACTGTATAGCAAAGGGCTCAATACTGAGCCTTGTGGGAGGCCTTTCCAGATGGATCTAGGTGGTAGATAGGAGTCTTGAGTTCTAATTAAGATAGTCCTCTGTAATAGGAAACAGCAAATAAAGCGTACAATCTTCTCAGGGATACTCAGCTGAAGAAGTTTATTCCTGAGTACTGGAAGGTCGACATTATCATATGCTGACGCTATATCAAGGAATACCCCAACAAGGAATTCCTTGTTGATAAATGTATTATGGATTTCGGAAGTTAGGATACTGAGGCTGTCATATGTACTCATACCTTTCCTGAAACCATATTGAGACTTCGCAATGAGACCTTTATTTTCCACCAACCATTCCAGTCTGTTTTTTACAAGATGTTCAGCTATTTTCGCTAAAACACATGACAGGGCAATGGGGCGTCTGGAGTTAGGATCCGATGGGTCTTTTCCAGGTTTAAGTAATGGTATAATTATCTGAGTATTCCAGGCCTCTGGAATAAAACCTTGTTCATAAAAAACATTAATTAGGTTAAGTATGACATTTTTAGTTTTATCTGTGGATTTTATTATAAAGGAATATGTGATACCATCTATTCCAGGAGAGGAATCAGTCAAACCACTCAAGACTAGATTTAATTCATCAGCTGAAAATGGGCCATCAATATTATTAAATAAATTGGGGTTATGGTTGGGTATATTATTAAACGAAAGAGCAAGATGAACAAAGGGTGGAGCCAATCTGTCGGCAAAACCTTCTAGCCAAGAAGAAGTGTCGTTTGATGTTATGTTGACTGAATTATAATATCCTCTGAACCTTCTGATTAATTTCCATACTACTGATGCGGGTGTGTTAGGGGAAAGACTTTCACAGCATTTAAACCATCCTTGTTTTTTCTTTGTGGATAGGATTCTTCTAGATTTGGCTGCAGTTTTTTGATAAACTAAGTAATTACTCATAGTCATAGCGGAGTTATATTCAAGTTCTGCTTCATTGCGGCAGCGAACAATTGCTGTACACTCAGGGTCCCACCAAGGAGGAGAGCTGTAGTTACTTCTTTGTTTTTTACGTGGAATGTGGGCGTCTGCTGAAGAGATAATACACTTTACAAGTTGGGAGTAGCATGATATGGGGTCATCACTTGGGCTTGGAATAGTATTGATTTTTCTATCAAGGGTGAACATATACTGGTCCCAGTCAGCTCTTGAAAGCTGATGTTTTAAAAGTGGATTTGGGGAATTTGGGGGAGGGGACATACGAGATATTTTAATTACAATGGGAAAATGATCACTACCATATGTCAAAGGGAGTACTTCCCAGGAGAGGATGGGTGACAGGGAGGGGGAGCAGATGGTGAGATCTACAGCACTTTTTGGGTTTTGGGTTGGAAGAACCCTACGAGTAGGAGTCCCATCATTAATTACACATAAGTTAGCCTCATCAAAAGCATCTAATAGAGAGTATCCAAACAAGTCACAATGAGCTGAGCCCCAAGAGTAGTGGTGTGCGTTAAAGTCACCCATTAAAATAACAGGAGAAGGAACGGATGATATAATAAAGAGTATATCGGCTATCAGGGAGGAGTTAGGATGGGGAATATATATACATAAAAACGATATATTAAAAGCTCGTACAGCCACAGCATTAATATCTGGACTGTGAGCAGGCAGGACTATCTGCGAAAAGGTTAAGCAGCGCTTAACCAGTAGCGCACATCCTGCATACCCGTCCTGGCGGTCGTCCCTAAGACAGGCGTACCCCGAAACTCTATAATGAGATCCGGGGACAAACCATGTCTCTGAGACGGCCACCAGGACGGGGGAATGCTTTCTAATAAGAAAGTATAAATCATGAGTTTTCGGACGAAGACTTTTGCAGTTCCACTGGATTATGGTTAGGGACTGATCCATGATTGTTGACAGTTGATATAGATGAGATTTGGGCGATCATTTGTGCTACGTGGGACGGTATATTAATTGAGTTCTGGGTAAGTATATTCAGAATAATGGTCAATAGCTGGACTAGAAGCTGGTCTTGCGGTTGGGAGAGAGACTGGGGTGATGAAGCTTGAGCCATTTGCAGGCAATAACCATTGGGTAGAGAAGATGCCTCATTAGAGACAATTGCCTGGTGGGCTGCTTTGTCATAAGATTTACCCATTGGGGCCCGAGGTTGGGGGTTTCGGTAAATAGTTTTTTTGTAAGATTGGGCTTGGTGAGATTGAGAAGGGGGAGGAAGATGAGGATGGGGTACGGAATTGGGTGGGGTTTCCTTAAGGATGTCGTTATATGCTCTGCTTATTTTTGGGAAATGTAAAGAAGCCTCTTCATATGATATGCCATCTCTAGACATCATCATTTTTATAGTTTTTTGACGTTCTTGTTCAGGGCAGGATCTACTTGTTGAAAAATGATGGGCTGAACAGAAAAGACATGTAGAGTTTTGTTCAGGAACGATACAATCATCTCCACAATGTGGTTGGGCACATCTATAGCATCGCGGGCTTGACCGGCATTGGGCCTTAATATGCCCAAAACGGCAACATTTCATACACTGTATGGTGGGGAATTGATAAGTCTCTACAGCCAGTGATGAGTAATATGAGAAGACCTTTGTGGGTAACTGCTGTCCTCTGAATGTCAGAACAACAGTTTGGGTTGGTTCCCAGCTAACAGTATTATCATTTTTAACCTTTCTGTTAAGACGTCTCGCTTTGAATACTCGTATAGAATTGCCTGGGATTTGTAGAGATTCAACAAATTCATCCATTGACCAATCAACAGGGACTCCGCGGACTATACCCATACGAGTGACATTGTAGGTGGGAATTGTCGCCTCATAATTATGTACCTTAAGCACAGGGTTACAGAGGAACTGATTTGCACCAGAAGCAGATTTGAAATTGATGGAGATTCTATTCCTACCAACCTTCTTCACACCGTCTTGGTGGATATTTTCAATTTTGTTATTGAACAAGAACTGACCAAATTTCATTGGACGGATTGTAGTTCCTGAAGACGGATCTGGGTCAATCCGGGACACATGCACTATGTATGGACCTGCATCAGAATCTTCATAGGACCTAATACCCAAAACGGACATTTCCGGATGAACATAGACTGTTTGTACAGAGGCTGTCGCGGACTCCTTGTCTACAATAGTTTTTTTTGCTGGACCTACATTTTCATGTTCCACAGCTGCGCGTTGTCTTTTTTTTGCGGGGAAGAAGATAATTTGTTGTTTTGGTGTTGACCAGTCCATCATGGCCGCCGCGTCTGAATCCAGCGGCGGCGGGTCGGGTGGTGGGTCTGGGGAAATGGGCTCCATTTCCCCGGACGGTTAGTAAAACACACAAACACTTACCTCCACCAGGATTACACAACTCAGAAATAAAATTAATACAGAATTAGGCTTGAAATCACTTAAAAACTAAACCAATCACTCTTATACGCGTGCTCAGTTTCACACCAGATTTGCGACAATTATTATCAAAATTTGCACATTTCTCTTCGGTTAGGGTCACCCAACGATAACGTCATATGTCAACTTTAATTTTGACGTCGTTGATGTGACAACCAAACGTGACATTGACATTTCGTGTCGGAAAGTTATGGTTGTTGTTGAGTTTTTGAGACTGACTTGTGCCGGAGCATTATTTAGCCAGCCACTGGTTAAGAAAAATGAATCGAACCAATCTCAATTAAATTATCATAAGAATGAAAAACAAGCCGTTACACTTTTAACTTATAAAATTCAACTCACCAATATCATAATCCCAGATATGGTACGACTGTAATGAATAGACTTATGAAATACAGATAATGCAACTTGATGCTCACGCTTTATATAGGTACTACTTGAAACTGGAAATATTATTTAAAAACAAGATTTCAATAAATAAATACCTATTTGCAGGGCATCTGCAAAATAGTGCCCTTTCTAAAACTTGATAACTCTTAATTATCATGACCCAACGATATTGCGCTGTATAACGGCGTAGAGCTTCAACTAACGTTATAGAATAGCTGACCTGCTCCGGCTTCGAACGGGTTGGTTAGTTTTACGCCTTAGCTCTATCCAAAGAAAGAAAGAAGGGAGAGGGAAAAAGATAGGGGAAAAGAATGAACACCCTGTTAGTAAAGCCTTTTTGTTTAGATGTATTTAAATTCAAATAATTTATGTTCTCCGTCCACCTTTTCACACCTGCCTTTGTATGTCACTTTAATAGAAAACTTTACAGCATTTACAAGGTTATCTAACTATTTATCTTTAATTTTCCAATATTTAAATATTATATTATATTCTCACCACTTCCACATTCTCCTACGAGAAACGTAACCCTAATATACCCTATCTTTTACTCTCCGTTATCTCTTCCCTAGTACAGGATAAGAAGTGGCTTCATCTTCGTTGTCGACGTTTTATGGTAGCGTATTAATTACGTAGGTACCTATATCTACATAGGACTGCAGTGCGGAGGCCAGCCGTATTGTCTTACACTATGAAATTATCGCGAAGATTAAATTAAATAACTTAAGATCCTGCCAATTTAGGGATAAGTTAGGTAGGGGGAGCGCTCAATAAATTGCGGCGTTTCATCCTATCTTTTCACAAAGAGGAAGGACGTAACGTGATATTTATGTGATTGATATTTTGAGATTGTGAAATGGAGGACATAGAAACGAGCGGGTTTGCTTACGGAAGGATTTTTAAAGTGTTTTGACTTACTTAAGTATTTAACTTTCCAAAAAATATTAAATTTTGGAGTACAAATATTCAATGTTACGGCGTAACGGTTTATATACTCTTTGGTTACGAACAACTATTAGGACAATGCGCTATGTTTTAACATTACATTGGATTTTTTTCTCACACACGGCGCTAAAAACCCATTATATCTGTTTCTATGTACTCCCTCGCTAAAGCCCGGGATTAAAACTACCTCGCATGTAATGGGTAATTTTAGCCCTTTGTAAAGCAATCTACTATAGTGAAGACGAGCTATTAGTCAAGATTCGCTATGAGTGCTATAACTACGACACTCATGCTTTACGTAGGCAATAGTCTCTCGAATCCTGTCAAACAAGATAGAGAAAAAAGATAAAAGCTAAAAACCGACTTTATAATCAATAGATGATAGGACTTTTCTGCAAAGTTTGACTAGGTAGATACCACCGCTTTGCCAGTTATTCAGCCGTCAAGCAGTAGTGTGCACTACCGTGTTCCAGTTTGAAGGACACTATAGTTAGTGAAATTACTGGACAATTTATGACCTGATCTCATAGCCTTATTACTAGACTATGCTGACGTCTCATGATGACGTGCGCAGTGCAGTATGCGAAACTCTATACATTAGAGTTCCGAGTTACACTGCAACTAATATGGGCAGCCGTGTCGCTTAGCGTCAGACAAACGACTAGCTCGTCACGTCACTAATTAACTTTAAAAGGAAATGATGAATAACATCCAAATCCCGCTTAGGTTGTGGGTCAAACTTTGGCGAAGAATTCCTTATGCAACGAACCTTTGATAGATAAAGGAAATAAAACCATTTTTTCTGGGTATAAAAAGTAGACTATAGATTGAGCTTTGTGTTTCAATCTAACAATCATAATTACGTTTTTGCTAATTTTTTCTATTTATTGTATATATAATTTTGGGTATATTACAAATATCTTAAGTAACATACATAATCATTTACATTAACAAATATTTAATTATTACAGATACAAAACAATATTTACATTTTATCTATTCGCTTTCTTTTATTTTCATTAGTTTAACCAAGAAGAGAAGCTACCACGCCAGGGGGTACGCCGCCACCGGGTCCTTGTTCAATTTCTGGCTTGTATCCTTGCTCGTCGGCCGTATACGTGACCGTATAGGTGACGCCATCAGGCCCAACCCATGAGAAGGAACCACTCACAGCAATGCCCTCGTTTTCGAGACCCTCGTTCTTGAGTAAACCAATTTGTTCCACTTTGGTGCCATCGGTCTGTTCGTAGCTGTAATATTATATTATAACATCACAATTGTTGTCAATTATATTTTTTTAAAGAGTAAAGTGCTTTTTTTCATTTCATAAGAAAATTGATTAGATTGACTTTTCAGAAATTCATCTATACATATAAAATTCAAATACCTGACTGACTGACTGAATTACTGACTAATACATCAATGCACAGCCTAAACCGCTGGCCCTAGAGACTTGAAATTTGGAGGGTGTGTTTTTTGTAAAGTGTAAGTATCCACTAAGAAAGGGTTTTTTGAAATTCCACCTCTAAAAGGGTGAAATGGGTGGTTGAATTATTTTCCTATAGGCCACTCTATCTAACTAACCGCTTTCGGCACCGGTATAAGATACCAGCGTAACACAATCAGACACCAACCCCGCCGGCGAGGTTGACGTACCACCCGTAGCCTAGCTAGAATGGTCGCGACTTTCAATAGGGTCCACTTTTCCAGTGGACGTAGTCTTTGCAATCCTCTTATCCCGGCAACGGCCCAAGCCGAAGCTCGCACCCCAGGTTGAGCTAGTTGCCTCCCACTTTTGACGGCTGGGCACCAAGTGCCTGCCCTCTAGCCCGGTGTCGCTGTAAAGATCGATACAGGCTAACAGCATTAACACGTTCAAAAAAAAAAAACGCTGTCTAACTAGAGCATATAGAATTCTCAATAGGTTAGTATAGAGTCCAAATGGTATTTGCATAGGGTAGCGTAGTTAGTTGCATTTAGTAGTAGTACAACAACCATACAACCTACTACATAATAATGTAGTTATATACTTTTTTACGTTTTGTACTAAACTAAATAAAATGAAAACATATTACATAAATACTTGTCCTGCCGCGGGAATCGAACCCGCGACCTCCGGGCCTCCGAGCCGACCTAGTAGTAGAAACGCAAGTACTTGTTCTAAGTCTGGGTGTTGTGGGACCATGGTCCTTGTAGTTCCTGGGTCCCTAGTAGAGTCCAGGTTCTATGTATATGATCTTTGGCGTTATTATTATTTTTATTAGAGCCACATGAAAGAAGACTCGTGTCGTAGCAGTAGGAACATGACGTTGATGACGTTTGTTTTATGGTATACTTACGCGTATTTAAAATTTCCAGTTGACTTATAATCACTTTCGTAGTTCAAAAGTTTGACATTTTCTTTACTGTAGATGGATCGTGGGGGTGGTGCAGCAGCCACCACTGCAACCAGGCAAAGAACAATCAACTGAAATAAATAATAACTATTTTATATAATTATACTCCAACACAAAATAAATAATTTATTATCTCGGTACACAGATCGAAGATATTTATGCACGTACGTAGAGTCATATACCAATTATATTATTGTCATTCAAAAATTCACTTGAACAAAATATAATCAAAGTTGCACATCACTACTCATCTAGAATTTTTATAATTTAAATAGCACAACTGCTTTTGAAATTGCTTTAAATTCTTTATATAATGACATCTATTTAAATTTGATTTTTAAATATTATTAATCAAGGCGCGGTATAAGCCCAAACCCAACAAAAAACACATTTCGACGTCATCAATGTAGCGTGGTTTGTTAAAATAATCATATTAAAAAAATGTTTATTACAAAACATAGGAATAACCTAACAAAATTTTATATAGTTTTTCTAAAATGAAATCGATATAATAACTGCAAAAAATACATATGAATATTTTGAAGTATCACGTCACATTTTGTTAATTATGAGCTTACACCACCCTTTGAAGATAAATTATAAAATTATTATTATCATTCACTTCACTTTAAAAACACAAATTAACAAACCAATTTCATTTTAGAATGATCCAGCGACTGTAAATGAAGAAGACGAAATAACGAAACTCCATTGAAAAACAATGTTTATATCTAGCATTAAATAGGTATTAATTTGCGTAGCACGCGGCTTTGCTTGCGCTGATTAAAATGCTGCACCATGCGCAGTAAATTATGCATTTGTTTTATTTATTCATCACTAAATAAAAAATAAAAAAATGAAAGAAATTATTAAAATTAGTAGGTATACTATGTTATTTAATGCTATTATTGTTATTATATTTAAATCAGATTTTGGTAGTGTTCTATTTTGCATTTATTTTTAAGGTTCCGTAGTGCAACATCGAAGCCTTAGAAATTCGTTGTGTCCGTTGTTTGTGTGTCCGTCTGAATCCTTTACAGCCATATTACTTCAAAAGTTATAAGCGTATATACATGTTTTTGCACAAAGATAGAGTATAAGGGAAGTCCTCAACGTTAAGCAAATATTATTATTTTTTTTATGATATGCGTGGCTCTTATAGGTATATGTAAATACGGAATGAAAATTTTTTTCGCTGGTCAGTTTTGTAAGAACGAAGACATCGTAACTTTATATTTAAGGGTGCTTGATGATGTTGGGAAAAAATTTTTTTTTTTTGTGGACCCCATTGTTTGGTATATCATAGAAAAGCTCTTTCAAAATAAAGTTAAGGATTTTTAGATGTACTTCTTGCGAAATATGGGCACCCAACGTAGCTTAAAAGGTGTCCTCTTCACCCCATCCCACCATTTTTAAACTGCAGATCTTAGAAACTTATCATATTCTCTGTTCAGACTTAGGCCGTAGTAAAAACTATTTTCATCTAAATTCGATATCAAGTTTTTGAGATAAGCGAAAACAGCTGTTTACTTACTTCATGCACTTGTCCAGTGTGGATCGGCACTCATGACTGTAGTATTATCCGGTAGTTAATTGTTTATAGTGCTTTAATTAAAATGTGTTTGTAACATTATTGTTTTTTTTACAATGTTTATTAATAATGCAAGTTTTTGGACGATACAATTTTATTATTGTCAGTCAATAAATAAGTGATACTATTTAACTGATATAAATAAGATTTTGTACGTATTCCTTACCATCTCGTTTTCTTGTGAATATAGATAATTAGATATTCATGCTTTTGCCGGTCAGGTGAAGGTGAACTGCTTGGCGACGAAACATTTAATGGCACTGTTACCAACTCCGATATGGTGAGGCGATTTCATCGAGTGAATTATCTCCCACAGTACTTGCAGTGAGAAAATCTAGTGGATAATTTAAATTTATTTACACAAATTTACATATCGACCTTTTTAATGAAAGCATAAATTTTGTCTCATTTGAGTCACCGAGTTAAAAAAATACAGAATAAATACGATAGCGTTTTAGTTTAGTGTTTACTATTATATTACTATTTTCTGTTCATGTAGTAAATAAACTACATTAAAAAATTCTATTACATTTGAAGTCATTTGATAATAAATTAAACAAAAGATGAAATTTTCATTACCTACTTAAGGTAAGAAATAAATTTATGTAAATTACTACATAAATTACATACGTATATAGTTTAAACTGCGTATTGTAATCTTACAACTACTAGTAATGTCATATAAGATTATAAATAGAATATTAATATATATCAATAATAAACGTAGGAAAGGTAACCCATTACGAGTTAATTGTCATCAAGTAATGTTAAATAATTATGTATTATTGTATTAGTTTGTAGAACAAAGATATATTCGTACCGTAAGTTTGAAATAAAAACACATCTTGATCCAATTTTTTTACATTATACTGGAACGATCGGTTAAATTCGGTTAATTATCGGTTAATTAGATTGACGGGTCAAGATGTTTGTATTAATAATTCATATTAATTACATAGTCAACCTTACTCCAGCTCTTGAATTAATATGAAAAGTGCAAAAAACGGAAAATAGCTTCTAGATGTTTGAGTGCTTACAAAAATGTCAGATGTTCTATGTACAATTTAGTTCTTTAGTTTAGTTTAACTTAGTTACTACGTAAGTATTTTTATATCTAACTTAAGGTGTTGACTATGTGACTCATCATGAGTGGACATGACATGATAGAGTTTATCTAGTTGCATTAATAATATTACTATCCATTTTTTAAAAGGGCCTTAACTGATTCCAATTGCTTTAATACTTGTTTCACTTTAATGATTGTTGAGAAGTACTTATATAGTCTATATATTTTTTCCATTTATTTTGATTTTTAAACCAAACTACCTTACTAATTTTGAATCAACTTCTAAAATCCTTTAAAAAATAATGATTTAGAAATCGATTTGAAAATGATGTTTTTCTCCTTTATTAATGTCGGATGAACAGAGCGATCACTAAACTGAAAACTGTTGTGCTCTCGCTTCCGAGTACAATTGGTATATCTACATTTTAATTAACTGCCATGAAACTAAACGCAGCGGACAATAAAATAAGCCATTTATAAATTAAAATTTATAATTAATTGATTTCAACATGAGTAATTACATAATCACAGCGATTCGGTATATAAATATTATATACCGTTTCTCGAATATTACACTATTTACAATTTTTTTAATTTCCCTAAGGAAACAAATAATATTTATAAGCTTATAAGAGAGAGGCGATGACTTCTTGTGATAGTGTGCCTCCAGGCCCTTGTTGAATCTGTGGCCGGTAACCGTTTTCGTCGGCGACGTACGTCACAGTGTAGGTGACGCCGTCAGGAGCTACCCAAGAGTACTGTCCTTGAACTGCGATTGCCTCGTTCTCAGTGCCTTGGTTCTTCAACTGACCCTGTTCCTCATGCTTGCTGCCGTCAGACAGTTCCCACCTGCGAATACAACAAATATTAACCCCTGTTTCATTGACACTTATCATCTATGTAACAGGATACATACGCGAAATTGTATGAACCAAGTCCACCGTTGTCGACGTCATAGCGAAGGATCTGCACGTCCTGGTTCTGAGGAGCAGCGCAGGAAGCAGCCACCAGAACGAGTACTACGAACTGAAACACATAGTTAAATTACTACTACAGTCCTTCGAAAAAAAACCATCACAAACACTTGACAACACAAATAGTATTTGACAGTCGTAACTGACCAGTTTCATTTTTAGTTTCTGTATTGTTCACGGCTGCTGCCTACAAAGAACTGTTGGAGTGTGGGATGATTACGTGTTCAAGCACTTCTCTTATATACGTATGTATTCTTCGAATACTTGATTGCAACATAACGGCTGGGCTAGTGATACTTCTATTACAGTAAAGTACAAGATGCACCAGAACCATGCGGTTTTCTATGAGTAGAGTTTAAATCCACATTACGTATAAAGTTTAAAATATGAGGTTGTATTTGTAAACACTTAGGTAATTTAACCCATCAACCCAAGCAACCTTTCTTAAGTAATTCGAAGTGTAAATGTCAATGTTAATAGATATTACAAAAGATAATAATCTGCTTTGCTAAACATAATGACCAGTCATACGATCATCAAGTAAGCTGGAGAAAACAATTTGTTGCAGACAATATGACAATAATTTGAAGGTGGTGAGGTTTATGAAATGTAGACGTGGTATTAAATTTTAATTAAATGTTGAATATATGAGTAATCAAATATAATGATTATATAATAATTGTGTGTAGTGGATATAGTAACCAATACCATTATTTTGAATGAAAACCATAAAAATAAATTGCATATTCTCTAACCGCTATTTTTGAAACGGAAGCAACAAACAGCCTAAATTTAATGAAGCTGCTAATTTATGAACAATTATATAAGCAATGTAATATCATCAAGTAAGCTGGAGAAAACAATTTGTTGCAGACAATATGACAATAATTTGAAGGTGGTGAGGTTTATGAAATGTAGACGTGGTATTAAATTTTAATTAAATGTTGAATATATGAGTAATCAAATATAATGATTATATAATAATTGTGTGTAGTGGATATAGTAATCAATACCATTATTTTGAATGAAAACCATAAAAATAAATTGCATATTCTCTAACCGCTATTTTTGAAACGGAAGCAACAAACAGCCTAAATTTAATGAAGCTGCTAATTTATGAACAATTATATAAGCAATGTAATATAGCATAAGTAGAGTAGTAATGCTGTAATTGTTACAGATAATGGCATTTACAACAACTAAAATTTACATTTTGAAGTAACGGTAACATTGTAAGTTATTATGAACAATTTGTAACACCGCTGCACAGTAACTTTAGTCCATTCGAATTTGTAAAACATGTGCCATAGACTCCGGACCCGACCCAGCAAATATGATAATAATTAAAATAAGAAGACAAGTAGTTAGAGAAACTCCGTATTGAAACTGTACCGTTGCGTAAAATGTTCTAGACTCTGATTTTGAATTGAGGCTTGAGGCTTTGGTTCTAGAGGCTTTGATTATTATCTATAAATAATAAATAATCAAACAAACAGACAATAATTATTCTACAAGGGCTCCCTTTGTGGAACGGGCACGGAAATCTAACAACATGCGCCATATACTTAAATCTCTATCCAATTAATTAAAACAGTTATAAAGTTGAGGAATATCATAGAACACTGCTTTAGAGACCATCGTTATAAAATTGTTTTATGAATCTAATGCCAACATGTACTAAAATAAGACAGCTCCTAAGTTCGCACTTATGCCTCTGTCACATACCCTAATGCATTGCAGCTTGCCATAGAGGGATAAGTGTGAACTTAGGAGTTGTCGAAATTTGGTACAGACAAGAAAAAAGTTATTATCGGGTTATATAAGCGCAATGCAAACAGTTTGGCTAATGTAAAGTGTATCACTTTCTATTGAGAGCAATCGAACATCGATAAGGAGGAGACAGTCTGCCAAATCCCCGTTTATGTAATAGGTTATGTCTTATATGGACTTGGCGTGCTATGTCTATTATTCATTGCATTATCTAGTTCAATGGCGAGAACGAGAGCGTAAACAATATGAGATATATGGCCTGACGAGTACACACGACGTTAGTACATAAATCATCTAATTTCACATTTGAAAATCAATTTGCCACTTGTCTGGGTCATAATGACGAATTATATGTATTAATGCATTATAGAAGTCCGTTCATAGGTGACGGTAACAACTTCCCATTAGGCAGATTGTATGTTGTATGTGTACTATAAAAAAATCATATGATTAGATATTAATACCAACACAAATAATAATAAGTCTCAAACTATTCTTTTCTAAGTATCTTTAAAGCTTCGCCACGCCGAATTATAAAACTCAAAAGATAGAAGGCTCTTATTGAGTTTTAAAAGACTATCATAATATTATAAAGGCGGAAGTTTGTATATGTGTATGTTTGTTACTCCTTCACGTTCAAACGGCTAAATGGATTTTGATGAAATTTGGTGCCAAGATAGCTTATACACTGGATTAACATATAGGCTACATTTTATCTCGGAAAATAGAAATTTTCCCGTGGGATGAGCAAATAATTAAAATACTTTTATCCGCGGGTGAAAGCGCGGGGCGCAACTAGTAATTAATTAGTACAAGAAACCTCCGCATCCCTCTTATTACTCAATTGTTATTTTCTCTACAATCTATAATTCTTCATGCAAGTCAACTCAGGTTTTCATAGTACATATCTGCTGTAATACTCATCCTGTTTGGTAAGAAGCTGTGATGAATCACACAGGCGCTCGACCAGCAAACAGTGATCATCACTTTTCTAGGAGCAAGTTTTCATTTAGAGCATTGTTTAGGTGCTTGCTGTTGTCAAATAGAATCCATTTTTTGTCACAGGTAATAATGCGATTAAAAAATTGCTTCATTTGTGTGCCCGTGAAGTAGTACAAGACACCTCTCGATGCATACTTCGCTTCGCGCTGACCATCATTGAGTTCGTGGGGCATCCATTTGTCAAGCTTATTTACCTTGCCAATTTGACGCAAATGGACCAATATTATTTTGAAGCTAACGTTAAAAGCTGCTGCTAATTCAGTCGTAATTTAAAAAATATTTAAGTCCGATGAATATATAATGCTTATCAATAAAGGACTAATTAAAAATAAATCACTTATTTAAATATTGTGAAAAATATATATTTCAAATTAATTTTTTTAGCAATATAAAAATATATTTTATTTTGAAATGGCCTGTACTGCAGAGCGGCAGTTTCAAAGGTTAGACCTATAATTACTATAAAAAAGTGATTATAGATATAATTATATAAAATAAGCATTACTAATAATAATATAATTATAATTATTATTAATAAGCATTGCCATTCAACGTGGTAATGCTGCCAGCATTCTGGGCACATTCCCTTCCACCAACGGGCTATTTTAAAATTTTTAGTTTTATATATATTTTTTTTTTAATTCTTAGGTGTAATTTAGTTTTTTAGGTCCAGTTTAGTTTTACATATATAATTATATCTATAAAAAATAATTGCAAGGTTTGAAATTTTTGAGCTTCCGCTAAAAGGAAGCATGGCAGCATACTGTTCTAACGTGGTCTGCTACATAAACCAGCAGTCCTATGCAAAGAACGTTGTTGCGATACACGCCACGCCGTTACGATGGGGCGTCAGTTTAAAAACTCATCGTATTGAATATCAAGAGATCGAACACAGTATTAAGCATGTCGCAGATTTTTTTTTTCACGACATTTGTAGGTATGTGAAGCTTACGAATATGAAGAGAAGATTATTTACATATATTTGTGGATTATGGTTAGAATTATTCTAAGGGATTATGTTTTATTATAAAGGAGCCCGAATACATCACACTTGACACACACACATGACTATTAGAGACTATTTCATTTATAGTTTACACTTTTTTACACCCTTGCCCTGCAATATATAATAGGTCTTTACCTATGAAATTGCCGTATTGCAGTACAGACTTTTTCATACAAAAAATTTTTTTGATTGGCTATGAATTCGAAATTCAAATTAATTTTGTTTTAAAAATATGACATTCTATTTACAATATAAGTCTTTTGTTTATTGATTAGCGTTGTATTTTCATTACATTTCAACATTTTTCCTCATAATGGATACTTTGAAATTTCGTGTAATTATGGAATATGAGTTCCGTCGTGGCACCAACGCGGCACAACCGACACGTAACATCAACGACGTTTACGGAGAGAACTGTACAAACGAACGTACAACCCGTTATTGGTTTGCTCGGTTCCGTTCTGGGAATTTTGACTTGAAAAATGAACCTCGTGGTCGTCCGGAAACTTTGGTCAACAATGATGAATTAAAGGCGATTGTGGAAGCTGATGAATCTCAATCTACAGCTGAGCTGGCAGCAGCTTTTGATGTTAGCATCAAAACAATATTGGTCCATTTGCGACAGATTGGCAAGATAAAAAAGCTTGATAGATGGGTGCCCCACGAACTTAACGATCGCCAGCGCAACGTACGCGTCGAGACTTGCCTTGCGCTGCTTAACAGGCACAGAAATGAAGGAATTTTGAACCGAATTGTTACGTGCGACGAAAAATGGATTCTTTTTGACAATCGAAAGCGCTCAGCAAGTTGGTTAGATCCTGGTTCGGTACCAAAGCAATGTGCAAAACGAAAAATGACCCCTAGAAAGGTGATGGTCACAGTTTGGTGGTCTAGTGCTGGTGTGATTCATCATAGCTTTTTACAAAACGGCGAGAGCATTACTGCAGATGTGTACATTGAAGAACTGACCACAATGATGGCGAAACTCGCACGTCTGCAACCAGCTTTGGTCAATCGGTCGTCTCCACTGCTACTTCACGACAACGCGCGACCCCATACTGCACAACAGACCGTCTCTAAGCTGCATGAGTTGGGTTTGGAAGCTCTCCCTCATCCGCCATACTCACCAGATCTTGCGCCTACCGACTATTACTTTTTCCAAAATTTGGACAACTTTTTAGCGGGAAAAAAGTTCAATTCCCGAGAGGCAGTACAAAACGCCTTTGAAGAGTTTGTTGTCTCCCGTCCTGCTGATTTTTTCAAGAAGGGCATCCATAAACTGCCGCAGCGTTGGCAAAGATGCATTGATTGCAGGGGTGATTACTTTGAATAAAACAAATAAATAAGTTCGAAAAAAAAATACTTTAACTTTTTTCAAACAAAACGGCAATTTCATAGGTAAAGACCTAATATTTATTGGCGGCTTAACTTTCATAAACTAAGCTGTTTCCGATCGATACTCAATGTCATAGAGGTAATTGATTTGATCTATGATTAAAGCGCTTCATCAAAATGTTATGCATTTTAAATATTATTTAATACATTGAAGGAATTTGAGGTTGTGGGAAACGTCAAACAATATAAACAGAACACACTCGGCCTTTACCATTTTCATTGACAGATACGTTATTTTAAAGATGATGAGCAGAGCTAGGCGCCAACGCATATTTAAATCTTATTCTTAGCTTAATAAAACGTATATTTGTATAACATAAATTAAGTGTTTATAGTACAAGTAAAGATGAAAAGGCCAAGGCTTCACATTTTGCATTAAATAATTTGTGTCCAATTGGATTCTGATGAGATTTTTAGGTGAGAACATTACACATAACACAAACTTATGAAACTATCAGCAATTATGATTTATCCGTCTCAAATATGTAAAATTAAATAAAGATCTGCCGCGCAACTTTTGTTATCTTAGGTCGATTATGTTAAATCAAGCTGCGGTTGTGACACAGCCGTGGACATTCAAAGTTCGAGTCGTATATCTAACAAAATGAATTTAATGATGGGTTCGTATTACAATATTTCATGTTTTGCTGAAAGTAGGCGTGTTACAAAACTGTGTGAATATATTCAATAGTTTAGATCAGTTGCGTTTAGCTCTCGAGTGGTTAGCGGTTGACTTACGTCACAGTATATTGAACCGACCCGCGACGACACCACCGCTTGACCTCTGACACCATTCGCTTTCGTTACCAGAGCTGACTCTATGTTTAGGTCAATCTTTAATTAAACGTCACGATCAACTTACAAAAGCTCTCCTACCTATAGATGATTAACAATTCTAATAATCTCCGAGTTTAATGTAATTTAGTACAAGGTTACGTTACTTAATCTTCCGACGTATCATGATGACAACGTGCTATGTTGCATTATATAATAAAACGAGCTTCTGCCCGCAGCTTCGCCATGCAACCACCCATTTCACACTCTTAAGGGATGGAATTTCGAAAAATCCTTTCTTACCGGATGCCTACGTCATAACATCTACCTGCATACCAAATTTCAGCCCGATCCGTCCAGTGGTTTGGGCTGTGCGTTGATAGATCACTATGTCAGTCAGTCAGTCACCTTTGAGTAATATATATTTAGATAAATATTTAATAACATTCCAGAAGAACAAGTTTAGTGCACCATATGAGATGTAAATGTTGGTTTTGATTTGCACTTCGTATGCATTTATGATTTGAATTTGATGCATTGAAATGAATTTATAAGTAGCTCAATAAGTAACTCATTATTGTTCTGTTGAACGTTTTTTCAATTATAAATTATGCCGTTTGGAAGGTTTTTCTTTTTCTTATTTTATATGTTAGTGAATGATATGATGGGCTAGTTCGTCACCTGATCTTAAGCGACAGGGCCAGTTTATTTTTATATAGTTTATTTTTATATATTTATATAATAATTTTTTTCTTAATTCCAAGTGCAATTGATTCCACAGATTATAATCGCTAGATTGCAGCACGTTTGTGTCATTTTTAGGTGGCATGTAATAGTTATTTGAGTATACGTGATTTGTGGGCGGCAGCTGCGTTGCATTGCGATGAGCCAAACCTTATTGGTCATGGGAATCAAAGGTTGTTGTGGCTTAATAAGCAGGGTTGCCATTAATCTGAAAAAGTCATTCACAATTTTTATGGTTTTATGTATTAGTTAAGTACGAGTATGTGCACGTTTCATTGTTAAATTTATTCCGTGTTACCACAAATACATGAACAAGGCTTAGAAAGACGTCAAAAGTGTGTTCAACAATACAAAAATGTAGTTTAGCATTTGTCTAAGGCTTGTTTAAATATTTCGTGGTTATCTACACCAATAAATTCTCCTTTTTCACGTGTAAATTTATTTATTGAAGATAAAATTCTTTACGCTCGCTTGACTTGGGCAGTAAGCTGGTGAATGCGTAGCGAGGCGGACGGAAGTTGATTCACGTGGGTAGATCTTCATTGCTAACATAACAAAGTTAAAAAAAAAAATATTATGTTGGTATATCCGGTAAAATGATAACTTACAATGGTGAAGATGGCGACATTAACATTAAACAAAACAGAAACAAAGTTATATTGGCCGATAGATGGAGCTAAACTAAAGAAGTTTTACTTCAGTCGTGTGGTCTATAATATACATAAAGCACATATACACATAGCAAATAGCAAAGTTTTACTTCATAAATCTGTCATTGTTCTATGAACTATTAAAACGATCGATGTTCAAATATTTTTTTTAAAGTTAGCAACCCTATCGTTGTCAGCTATTGAATAAATTACATCCACGAATGCGTCCGGGTGAAAAACAAATCAACGATTGTGTTTGGTATGTAACTCCTATTGTATTGGCGTATCTTACAGGCGTGAACGATAAAGATCGTTTACATTACACCATACAATGGACGGTGCTAATTGAACGATATATACAATATACATATTATATTTATTGGGTTACTTTCATCGGTCTAGGGTCACTTCTTCGAGTGGTTATAGTGCAGTATTCTGGATTTTGTACACTCTTCATAGTTTCTTATTTTTAAATAATAATAATAACAACGCTCAACGATCACATACATGCTGGACCCTAACTAGGATTCCATGTGATTAGGACCAAGAAACTACGAGGATTATGTTTTTTTGAGCGGGCTAATACTGTTGGTCTCTACCAACCTTTACAGCGTCACCGGGCGGGAAAACAAGGATTATGGTCCCACAATACCCAGACACAGAATAAGTATTTTCACTTTTTTACTGTGCACAAATACTGGTCCTGTCGCGGGAATCGAATCCACGCTTCCGGGTTATGAGCCAAACTGGTCAACCACCACAGTGGCTATACATAGAATCAATCTTCGTATACTTAATTTACCTATTATGATCACTGGATGGTATTTATAAATGTAACTATAAATGTAACGTATGTATGTAGTATATACTAACTTAATAAGGTTCTTATTAAGTTGAAACCCTTTAGCTCTGCGTAAGTCTCAATATAAAAGTTAGGGAGTGTCATGATCCAATTATGCTGCAGCTGCATTGATGAAATTAATTTCTTTTATTCTATAACTATTTTTGTTGAAAAAACTTACTGAGTTTCAAATTCTAACCACTGCTTTGTTACGCATAAATAAACAGATTTGTTTTATTGATACAGCAACTTTTATTGTATTTGACTCAATTTATGTTTTCATTGAAAGTTTTAATAATAACGACGTATTTTATAGTTAGAATGAAGCAACAACTCTGTCTAACTCGTCCTCTGTGAAGCACAGCAGCATTATGCAGTAAACCCTACGCCGGTCCAGATGACTCACGTTGTCCAGTGACGTGAAGTAACTATCCTCTTCTTGCGCATACCTGTCTAAATCTATCTTGCATGTCTGAAAAGTTGACCAAAAATGATAGCCGGATTTTTATAATCATGCTCATATACATTATATCGATTTAAATGGTTTAATATATACGTGTCGATTAAATATGTTGGCTCTCTATGTTTTTTTTACTACGTATAATTCTTTTATTTAACATTTCATAGGCTTGCATTTGACAGTGGTTAAACTGAGACAGTGCTCTCACCTGATGGTAAATGACGATCCGGTAATGTGTGTGTGGGGATGCTTGCCTAGAAGATATCGGTTCACTCTTGCCTTGAAAACTCTTAGATTATATTATTCAGGAAACAGAGACATGTCAAGTTGTTCCATTATTTTGCCGCCTGCGAATCGCTTTGTGCAAATTGGAATAATGCGCACCCTATACCGATGAGTTTCCATGCGTCAAGCAGTCATACATAATTATTATGTTCATAAATAAACACTTTCATAAAATTACCTTTTTTCCGTTTTCATTATAACATATCAACTCTTCAAAGTGATTGTTCAATTTCGATCTTGGTTGACGAAAATAAAGTTTTAACTCGGCATAACGACCCAAATGCTAAAAAAATGAATTATGGTTTAAACTAGATGGGTATTAAAAGACTATAATTATAATTTTACAGATCCATAAACACCTACTTCAGGTTGTAAAGAACCACTTTTTCTTATGGTATCTTGTGGAAACTCATTGGGAAATATTCTTCTTAGCTCTACATCTTCGCTGAAATAGAAAATATATACTTAATTATATAATGACCTTTTTATATATGTTTCAAACAGATTATATATATATTGGTTTTTTGTTAGCCGGTATTTCTTTTTAACTTTTTACAAAATTGTTTATCTTTACCTTACCTACTTACCTTTACTACCTTACTACCTTACCTTTTCTGAGGGCTTAAGATACTTTTAATTGAGATAAAATATACCACACGCGAGCAGCTGCAAGTTTTCCAAAATTTCACGCAGCGTACCCATATTAGTAATTTTGTATTTCAACAGCTGACTTGTAATTGAGGTACCTAATAATGGTTAAAACCGGCCTTTCTTGGGCTACGAAAAATTTAGTTGTTATAATGATTTTGTAATTGAATGGTCAACAGCACCAAAATAATTGAAGATCGCAAAACCCGATCTAAGTTCAGGTTGGACAGAAAATAAAGACGAAAAACTTCATGAATATGATAAAAATAAAAATAAAACGTAAGTAATAGCTATCGACTTGCTGACAGTGGTCGCGAGAATCGATATCATTATCAAACGTCGTGATCACAAGGTTACATTCTTGCTTTATTTAGTGGCAAAAATATTCGAGTCTTTTCGATGATGATGAATGCAATCCGTACTCACTATGTATAAATTGCGCCAAAACCTGATTTCACGAAGTTTTGAAGCATCTAAAA
The DNA here is from genome assembly GCA_905220475.3 of Ennomos fuscantarius. Taxonomy (NCBI): domain Eukaryota; kingdom Metazoa; phylum Arthropoda; class Insecta; order Lepidoptera; family Geometridae; genus Ennomos; species Ennomos fuscantarius. The sequence goes on along the minus strand of HG992028.1, from coordinate 8,955,019 downwards.
ATTCCCACAAATTTTTATTGCGCCAAACTGATAGCTATCAATCTGCCAAATAAGGATCATCACTTACAAAGAGTATGCTCAAGCAAGTTGTAATTTTCGACATTACAAACCTCGTGAGATGTACTTTACAACAGTGTTGGTTGTGAAATGCAATAACTATAAAACCTACTCCATTGTTTTCAATAAAAATAGGATTCAGATAATGTTGTTATTTTTTGATATTATGGAATAAAGCAAGAAGTACCTGCGCATAAATACCTAATAAAAATATGTAAATAAAATACTGCATTTATTCCAGTTTCTATAGTCACATATCATACACATTAAAATTCTAGATATATTTTTGATTAAAATATATTAAAGTCGGTGTTTTTTTATTTTTATGCAACCTTTGACTTATAATACAATATTGGCGGTAGCATATTGCGATAAGCATCACACTCACATTATGAAAGCTTTAGGAAGAAGATATTTCATAGCATGCATATAATATGTATGTTAGTTAGTCAGTCAGTGTATCTTTGTATCTAATGTTACCTAAGTACTATCTACGGTACTCTCCGCCCACAGTTTACCCGTTTTTCCTACTTTCTCCTTAATTTTTCAGAAAAAAAAAGTTCTAAATTGTTTTGGAAAAAAATAAATTTTGTTCGCAGATTTCATCCAAATCTGTTCCTAATACTTTGTGAAATGACATGAATGTGAAAGACAAAAACTATGTTTCATTTCTAAACCTATTCTTTTATTGTATAGCATTATAAATGGCAAATTGCTTATTACCATTCACCGTTCATATTGTATTGCTTTTAAAAGCCACATTGACTTTATTGGTTTCTATGAGTTCTAGGTATAATAAAAGGAACAAAACATCGTCCTTCAGCGCATCCGCATTCATCTACTTGAGCTCATCATGATAGAGTTGAAAGTTTAAGGGCAAATACCCACCGAGGTAAAAATATGCAAGAAATCGAAGTATTTAGATACGTTCTTCCACTATCCTTAAGTAGGAAGTAGTTAGCGAAATCACTACTAGAAGATTCATGATTGTCATAAATGGACCCATTTTTTCACATAGAATCACAAGACTTCTAGAGATAGTGCTTGTCTTCTAAATGGTGGTACCTGGAATACGCAGCTTTATCAGGTGGTCATCTTACACAGTCTTTGACCATGTTAGTAAAACGTGTCACCGAAACCTGTGTCTTCGAGCAAAAGAACACTTGTGACAAGCACTCGGTTCTCTAAACTGCACTCGTTTCCTTCTATTGGAATAAATATGCCTTAAATCATAACTGGCTTTTGCTACATTACTTAGATCTTATAGTCATACTCTACATTGAGACAATTGTCTTATTATTTAATACTTTTCAAATAACCACAACCACACTGAAGCTGGACAGAGCGTAAAAAAGGACAACTTGTACTTATTACGTAGTACGATCTTTGCTGGTTCTATAGCTTTGGTGGGTACAGGTCTTAAAATGATGACATTTCGAAACTAAAGACAGACAAAAACAACGTTTGATTAATGTGATATTTAAAATGTCTCTATATGGGTGTACGCTATAGCAATTTTTTTAAATAAGAAAACTTATTAAAATTTTTATTGTGCATATTTTTGAGCTGTTGAAGGCATTTTTACCATTTATGGTTGGCTGCGAAAAATTCCTTAAAATTTTGTTGTCCAATTTAGGAGCGCGTTATATGCAACCCAAATCAAAGTCCATCAATTGGCGTAATGAGAAAATAATAAAGACAATTAGGTTTATCCAATGATTTTAAAAAAAATCGAGTTAAGAAATTATTTGTTTAAAAAGTTAATAACGCAAGTTTATTCAGTTTGAATGGTCATTTTGCTCTGATGGTATCAAATGCATTTGCAAAAAAAAAATGACAAAGATTTCTTAAAATATCGTTTTTTATACCGTTCGTTATCTTATACGTCCCACTTGTGAATGTTTTTTTCTTAAAAGGAGCGCATTATCTTATTTGTTTTATCGATGTACCGTATTTAACAATTTATTACCATGGATAACAGATTTGTGAAAGACGTTATTGGTTGCAAATGTATTCTTTTTTATGTTACTGAATGATTTGACGAGCTAGCCATTCACCTGATGTTAAACGCCACGGCTGCCCATAGCAGAACAGTGTCAATCGGAACTCCAAAATAGAGTTTCGAGCAACACTGCACTGCGCACATCATCCTGAGACATCAGCACAGTCTGGTAATAAGATTATTCGACTGTGAGATCAGATCATAAAGTCTCAATTGCCCAGTAATTTCACTAGCTACAGTGCCCTTCAAACCGGAACACAGTAGTGCTTGCGCACTACTGCTTGCCGGCAGAATAACTGGCAAAGCGGTGGTACCTACCTAGATGAACTTTGCAACAAAGTCCTACCACCTAGTGAAATACGATATTTTAATATTTTTATGTTTTAATACGATAAGTACGACAATTTCATGAGAAGTTCTTACAAACTAACGGCATACAACCCTTCATTATGACGTTAATGGGTATCTATAACCATCACCATCACCATATTGAATAACATGAATAGCTCAGCAATAAATATCTTTCAGTTGATGAAAATGTGTTCCTTATAAAATTAGATTATAGATAATTTAATTGCGTAGGGATTATAAAAATTTTGGATGAATAGCGGCTAAACTCAATTAAAAGTCGAAATAAATGTTATATATAAGTGTCCAAAACCTGGGACATATCCGATAGGTTTATTCTGGGAGCCAGTTACTAACGCAGTCCGCGGCGGCTTTCACAAGCGTCAGCACGTAACGTTAATGGACGGGAGCTTAGCCGCTATTAATTTTCCAAAATGTATCGTACTTACGATAGTTTTCAAACTAAAATACTTACTAAGCGTTATTTGCAATGAGATGTCATCACAAAAACAAACGAAGACCATTCTCTTAAAAAACAAAACAAGTTTATTTCAAATCATATTATTCTTCTATCGTTATATCTAGTTTCATCATCACTTAACACAGGGTGGTAACCATTTGAATCGGCCACATACTTCATAGAGTAGAGCCGTCCCCCAGAATCTATGTACCCGTACTCTCCTCTTACAACTAAAGAATCGCCGGCAGGACTAGAAATAATGCCTCCGTCTTCTCTTCTATACGTTCCATCTGTAGTTTCATATCTGAAAGAGTTTAGAATAGATTTAATTTTCAGATTAAATTAATTCAATGTAGTTTTTGCTTTGAAAACAAAGAAGGTGAAAACAAACGTTATCAACTTACTGCTAAATTGCTTAATGTGATGCCTAAATTTACTTGTACAATCATGTTAATATGGAGTCAAGTTTTCGAAACAGAACCGAATGTCTTTTTAAAATAAAATAAAACCATTTATTGTGGTATCTAGATGGTCGACAAATAATGTTTGTCTTATTACTGAGGATAGAAATTTGTAAGATAAACAAAGGTTGATGGTTGAATTCAAAATGCTTATTTGTAATTTTGTTGTTATAATCAGGTATTTATATGTATAAGGACTAATGTATATAAAAATAATTAAGTACCTACCTACTTAAAATCAACAGATACCCCGTTTTTTTATTATTATAATTGAAATCCTAATACACAATAATTGTTATTAAATGAAAATGTCATTAGATAAATACTTTTATGTACAGAAACTACTCAAGAAGCTTTTATAGTATGTATAACAATAATTTTCAAATAATTGAGAAATAATTACCATCATAAATCATCCCTGTACTTACTCGAAACTATAAGTGCCTAAACCATTAGTGCTGAATGCAAATTTTTTAATTTGCTCATCAAGGCAACTTGTTTGCCGCACCATGACAATAGCAGTAAAAATTATACTTGCTACGAAGAAGAGACCGCCGGTGCCTTTTACCTGTGAACAAATAGGTAAATCCTAAAATGTCAAGGCTAAAAGGCAAACGAGCTCTTGTGCCCAGGACCAGAGACCACCTAAGGCTTGCCAATAAAAGGCATAAATAACTTAATTGCCTCCTCAATCTTAACTGGTTTTAAACATTTTGTATTGTTGTTTCCAATGTCTACACTTGTTATATATAGCTGTTGTAGTTTTCATATTTTCTTTAAGCACTGGAGAAAAGAATACACAGTGATTTGTTTTGCAATACTTGTACAATGTTCGACTAGCATGGTAACTGCTAAATGACAAACAATAGAAAATATCGATCATTGTATGTTGTTATTATACATCTGAATATTGAACACGTGTATCGATTTCTTCATTTTAGTTGATGCCAATGATGTTGTTGATGATTATGTTTTTTCTTTTTAGTACATGATGTGACTGACTAGTCGTTCACCTGATGTTAAGCGACACGGCCGCCCATAACAGAACATTCAGTCGGAACCCCAAAACATAAAGTTTCGAGTGACACTGCACTGCACACATCATCCCGAGACATCAGCACAGTCTTGTAATAAGATTACTCGACTGTGAGATAAGATCATAAAGTCTCAATTGCCCAGTAATTTCACTAGCTACAGTGCCCTTCAAACTGGAACACAGTAGTGCTTGTACACTACTGCTTGTGCGGTGGTACCTACTTAGACGAACTTTGCAACAAGGTCCTACCTAATAAAATGTATAGTCGACTAATGGTATCAACATATAGGACTGTAAAGCCGGTTTATAAATATTTATGTAAATTATAGAAATAATAATTCGTACTAACTTTGTGTGAAAAGTATTCCGGCATAAAAACTTGTTTACATAACTATTAATTAAAACTTTGTTTCATTAGAATGAGCATCGGTGGTTTTCGGTAGATAGAATAGTAAAGTATAATAATATAGTGAATTACAACAGCTATAAAACTTGCTTTGTTAGCAATATAATTTCGAGTGCCTTTGGGATTATTAAACAAAAATGACTTAAAATACTAGGAAATAAGCTATGTTTTGAATTAAAAACATAAATACATGTATGTTCAATTTTTATCAGAAAAATATTAAAAACGAACTGTGCACCACAGTTTCATCTGCGGGCAGGACACGATTTTTTTAAAATAAAATGCGTTATAAAATGTTTTAGTCCAGGATGTGCAGTAGGTATCTTAAGCCCGTATTACAAAACTACGCTCCAGTACCCAAGAAGCAATGTACAACTGAGCATACTTCTGTAATACGGGTCTTAGATTGGTCGATAGAACTATACGCTGATCATAACCACATGTCCAACCACATTTCATCAATTTGACGCTAGCACTGAGAGGTAACAATAATTATAATAATAATACAGTACATAATATATTACTTCTATTAAATTATAAGTATTTTTTTTTTTGTATTGATATTATTTTATTCGTATTGTTTTTATTTGTATTTTTGACCTTGGTTTATACTACTAATTATATATAAAAATTTTGTAAAAAAACACGTGTTAAAACTAATTAATAAACAAATAAATATTTTTTTTTAAATATATGTATGCATTATGTATATTTTAATATATAAATTATATACATTATTAACATTTATGTTGTAGATAATGTATATATGTATATAACTCCTGGTTTACACGTGTGAAATTAGTAGTAATTAAGTAGTTTTGTATGTGAATAAGGATAAGAAGTAAATTAAAGTTATGTTGTCTTTTTATATTTTTATTTAGACAACCTATATTTAAGCTGCGTTTCACTGCCCTGCAAAAATTTCCATGTTACACCCATGTTAACTGGAAGATAACATTCTCTAGCATTAAGTTCGCCTATGCACTTACATTTGTTGTTTGTGCAATAAAGCATTTTATATCTATTTAGAAATTTGGCTAGTAAGAAATAGGATAGAGTCATCTATTTAAAACATACAATAATATATAGCAATAGCGATTTTAAAATTAAAATTTGGATTATAATATATTCAACAAATAATACATCTAAATAACAACCGGTTTCGCAACTTACCATAATTGTCAATGTTCCTCAGCAGAGCGTATCTAAGTGGACTGCGACCTCAGGACCACTGCCCACCACTTATATCCAGTTCTTCAAGAATGTCAGCTCTGGACTTCATTCCTTAAAAAAGACAATGCTACGTCAAGGACTTTTTAAGTCATTTACCCTGTAATTATTACGCAAGTGTGGGAAGGACAAAGCTGTCTGAGTCCTTAAAGAAGTAGATACTGGTATCAACCATATAATATACGTATCATAAACATTCAACTTACATTAATGGAGTTTTGGCGGGAAAGCGAAAAAGATTACGTCACCGCATTGTATTATTTTCCAAAACTTGTGTTATTTTCAGTGTTAGTGCATAAAATTGGTGGCATTTTATTCGTTAAGTGCTGGATTACAGGCGTGAGTGTGGGAAAATGGTATAATAATGGTGAAACGTTTCTTTTCGTGTTGTGTCCAAAACTCCATAGAAGCTTCAAGTAAAGTTGCCACCACTTTACTAGGAGTATGACTGACTAGACTGACTTGACTATGACTTGACTTGATGGCTTCGACTGTGCCTTTACACATTTGCGTGAAATATCGATAACTTGATAAATTATCAATTACTTGACACTGGCTCAATACACAAAAGAATGGAGCCAAAACGTAAAAAGAAAAAAAAAACTTACATTAAATGCGTACGCCGTCATATTAATCGTACTTGAACTTCAATTGGCTATAGATTAAATATGAATATTCAACACCTTTTTAATTACACTGAGCTTTGAATGGCCTCGTGGTTCAAAAACGCAATAATTTCAATAACAGCGTCTTACAGAATATACAATTGTTGGTACAAAGTCATTTTTGTTGAATAAATAAACGCAATCGCTAACGTTTAGTCTATAAACGGTTTACACTGAGAACATAAACTGTACGCACCATGTGGCCATTCGACCAATATGTATCTTAGTAAGTCTGGGTAGTTCCCGAAAACCCCACAAAATCAATCTTATGCAAATTATCCCACAAAATCAATCTCAAGCAAATGATCCCATAAATTATTGTTTGTCATTCGAAAATATCACATAGTCATTCAATTTCTCTGCCTCCAATTTCATTGCCAGCCTCTGTGGTGGCGGAGGAGGGTGGAGGCGGTGGTGGGTTCAATTCAAAAATTATTTGTGAACAGAAAAAAAGCGCAAATACTTGTTCTGAGTCTGGGTGTTGTGGGTTGTGGGACCATGGTCCTCGTAGTTCCTGGGTCCCTATACAGGAAATCTTAGGGTCCAGGGTCTGTGTATGTGATCGTTGAGCGTTATTGTCGAGTTTGCCTGATGTTAAACGACACGGCTGCCCACAACAGTTGTAGTATCACTCGGAACTCTTAAAGTGCCTATAGTTTCGCGTGACACTGCACTGCGCACGTCAGCTTCATTGTCAGTGTATCAAATAATATAATTACCCTCTAATTTCTAAACATATTGGGAAGGAATAACATTTGGGAGTATAGGTTAGGTAAGATAATTTAATAATGATCAAATGAACCTGCCCGTGAACCTGACCTTTGAACGGGTTAATTCTCGCTTTTTATAAATTAAAGATGAGTCAGAAAATGAAAATTCATATATTATAATGCCAAATTAATACTTCACGTGTCATATTATAAAATTAGTATAGCGCAGTAATCTTAACTTCACATTGATCTTTTTTTTGCTTTTTATCTCATGCAAAATCGAAAAACGTTCAAAATATTCTCTTATTACCTTTTGTAAAAGGTGTTTTTGGTCTCAAATTGATATTGTTTTTAAGAAATGGCAGGGGTTGACCTCAAATTCTCTTATATTAAATATTTTTACATATTTTGCATAAAGATGTCTTGCATGCTGGTATAAGTTTATTATGAACACCCATCGAGCAATCCGAAGTTTTTTAACGAGACATGTCAAATAAAATACCTACAGATTTTATAAAATATCTACACCAACACAACTAACTCTGACACTTAGTTACCATTAGCAATTATTTATTGGTTAAGAGTATACGTTGTAATCAGTTTTTTAAGAGAAAAAAAGTTAGATATAACCGCGAACTTAAGTTGAATATCTCAAAAAATATCAAAGCTATAACCATTTGAAGATACCAGGGGAAGTGATCAATGCACAAGACTTGCGGCGCCATTCATTCCTCGAATGGGGAAGAAAAAACAAATTACACCAGGATAGTAAGAGACAGCTCATACTCGTAGTGACTTCAAAGTCCAGTGGCTTCATATAGCTCTACGGTTACTGGCAATAAGATATGGTAACGTCATACAAAAGTAAATTCCACACGAGCACCTTCTCTCACTTGGTTATGATGTAAAGGTCCATAGAGAGCACCACTATTAGCTCGCTCAAAAACCACGATTATCAAATACTGGTCTAAAAATGTTTATCTTCTCTTTAGCACACTATGTGCAATAAAGTCTAAAATACTATAGCTGGGTACATATTACTTTTTATAGTCATGACTTGATGATGACACTTTTATCTTAATTTAAAAGTTGACAGACATGAACATAATTGCATTTGTTACAATGATATTTATCAAAAGTACTAGTCTCTATGCCAGATATTTTAACATATTTATACAAAAAAAAGTTTTCTATCTCTCCCAGACGACTATCGTGAGTGACTGATTTTCGTTGTAATAAAAAATTCTTTGTTCTATGCCTAATAAAATCATGTAATATTATCGACCTTGTGACGTAGATTTCAGTATGCTACAACAGTTACCAACCTTAAAGTGGTAAACATTTTCAGGTCGCGAGCATACGTGAGTTGAGTATAAACTAAATACACTAACTTGTTAATTAAAAAGAAAAAAACTAAACCATCTCTGCTCACGTGGGTGCTGTAAGAGCCAGCTAATGGAACTAAAAAAAAACAGGGAATGATGAGCAGGATTTTCCTCGGTATGCATTTTAATTTACTGAGATTACAAAGTCGCCTGCGTGGTGATTATGGGAAACCCCTCCCTAATGAGGCAGATGTTCATCAGTGAACGCAAAAATCTGATGATAAATCAGCCAATTGCAGAATCGTTTTTTTTGGATTTGTTAATTACTATCGACTGACCAACTGGTTAGTAATTAAAAGTATAGCCATATATCGCTAAAAGTCTGCCTGATAACAAGGTAGCAGTCTCGAAAGGCAGGTTTTTAATTAATGGACACTTACTTAGTAAAGTGTTATTTAAATTAAAAGCACTAAGGAGTATTGGGAAGCAAATCACCGCCAAAATAACTTTCGAACCCTTTTAAATCTTGGGATGAGTTTCAATAAAACACATTTTCCATAAATGTTGTTAAAAAAGGTTTATGCAAAATTTAAAGTAGATTGGACCAAGAAATCACTTGTTCCATACAAATTTTGCCGCCATTTTTCACCCCCTTAGGGGTATTTTGGAAAATGCTTTCTTATCGGATGCCTACGTCATATAAAAAACACACTTTCTAAATTTCAATCCTCTACAATCAGCGGTTTAGGCTGTGCGTTGATCCGTCAGTCAGTCATTCAGGACAAAGATTTTTATTTGTATAGATGTGATAAGTAAAGTTGGGCGTTATAACATATAGCAGGCAACAGTTACAAAAATCCGACCATAACTGCTATAATTTTATTATTATAAGGTAGCCAACGCCACCTAACAAAATTAACATGCATCAGTTTCTTCACACTATTATGAACTCTCTCACGATAATTTTAATGTCAAATATTCACTCTACACTAAGATCAACATTTTAAAAAATAATTTTTTTTCGTATGAATATAAACTACCTATGCCTCAATTTTTAAAGTCCAATACACTATAAAATAGCATTTTAAAAATTATATTTTATTATCATGTGAAGTTCGTTCATTGTAACTGATTTGTGGGGCCGACTAATAAACTACCATTATATAATATATTATAACACTTTAAAATAACAGTATAATTAAGGTTATGGCTATATTTAAAATCGGCAAAAAGCTGTTAGATGTAATCAAAACTTTTATTTCTAATACACAAATAAGTATCTATTAAAAACCTCTATTCTGGTTCACAGATAATACAAAAATTTAGATATATACCAGTTTTGCTGGTTTACAAAAAAAGTACTACATATATGAAGGTATTTATAACTTAATTTACTACTTTAATTGCTGCATTTTCGATCAGCCGAGCAAAGTCGCCACTACGTTGTGTGAAACAGCAGACTAAAAAAAATAATTAAAAATTAATATGAAATATTGTGTGTGGCGCTGTGTTTTCTACTAAAATTATAAATGCGAAAGTTTGTATGTTTGTTTTACCATTAATCTCCGCAATGATTGAACTAATTTTGGTGAAATTAGGAATGTAGGCAGCTCATATAGTGGATTAACACATATTTTATAATGGTACTTTTTATCCAGGGGTAAGCCCGCGACTAGTGATTTCATAGAAACATTATACGATAGTAATTATAGCGAGTAATGTAAATTCAAATAAACTCGTACCAGGGTAAAGATATTTTGATTTGTAAATATATGTATAAAATACAATATAACACCCAGACGTAAAACAAACATCGACGATCTTTATACAAAAATGTTTGTCCGTGGTGGGAATCGAACCCAAAATCTTGCAGTATAGAAAGTAGCTAACACTACCAAGTAGTCCAAGTACACTAACACTGTGAGGCTTACTTCATACTTGCTTGCTTGTGTGCAGTAAAACAGGAGAAAAACAATTTTATCTACCACTCGTGCAATTCAGTGCAGGGGTACTCTCGCCCTTTGGAGTATAAATAATCGAATTGTCATTGCCATCCTTAGACAATTCCATCATTTATATTCATATTCCTAAATCAAATAAATGATTATTACTTCAGAAACATCGAATTGGAATGTTTTTTTTTTGTTAATGAATGATGTGACGAGCTACTCGTTCACCTGATGTTAAGCGACACGTTAAAGCTCTTCAAGCTTCTTTTATCTTCCTACAACTTGTATATACCTACCTACCTTATATGGATTTTAAAAATCAAAATCTGTAAGCAAAGTAGTAAGTAATATTACAGATTGTCATTGGTCATTATTGTTTGTTGAAATTGGACGTTTAACAACAACTCACCTGATGGTAAGAGACGAAGTTGTCTAAGGTGGAGCACGCTTGCCCACGAGATGCCCATTCACTCTTGACTTTAAAAGACCCACGTTTGCCATAAATGAAAGGAAGATTAAGGAAGAAAATGGATGAGAGAGGCCTATTATATTCAACAATAGTTTATAGGTCTAATATTCAGCAGCAGAGTAAAGATGCCTCCCGGCGAATAATAACTTACTTGTATTACTGATGGAGAAATAATTGTATAGCCATTTTCATCAGCTACATAACGAAATTCTTGTATGTTTCCATCCGCATCGGGGAATGAAATGTACCCATGTACATAAATATGCTGGTTAGGTTGTCCTTCGTTGACTACTTCTCCGCTTTCTCTGCGATTTATGCCATTAGAAGTTTCGAAACTGAAAAAGAAGAAATAATATGTAAAGAAAAAAGAAATAATGAAAGAAAATACATTTATAATATATAATATGTGTGGACATCACACACAACGCCATCTAGCCCCAAACTAAGCAAAGCTTGTACTATGGGAACCAGATAACTGATACAATACTTAGATAGTTTTTGTTTGTAATACATACATAGAATACAATATAACACCCAGACACAGAACAAACATCGATGTTCATCACACAAATGTTTGTCCTGGGTGGGAATCGAACCCACAACCCACAGTTCAGAAGGCAGGGTTACTACCAACTGAGCTATCGGGCCAGTCAAATTTCTGCCAGTCAAAATGTCAAATTTATTCAGGACATCACACATTACATTCTTACATACAACATGATAAAAGAACAGATAAAAAATCGTTAAAAATGTAACGTTACGTGACGTCATAATATAGGTCCTGACTCAGCATTTAATGAAGGTCAACACTTATAAATCAACTTCAAAGTAAAGGAAAGTTTGAATCGTGAACGGGATTTGAACCAGCTTCCATCGGTCTCTATGGTATCGGTACTGTACGCCTACATACAATTATAGCGAAGTATGATAGACGAATAGGATATAATTACAACTTAACCAAAAATGTAGTGACGAGTGATTTATTTACTTACGCATACCTATTTCTAATCGATCTTCAATAATATTGCAATCTGTGAATAGTGAGAATCTGATTCAAATATTTTATATACAATTATTTTCCAGCAGCCAACTTATACCTCTGGTTGCTTTAGAGGCTCAAACTTCCAATTCTTAATAAATATTTAATTCTATTTTTATGCTTTCAAAGCTTTCCTTAATTTAAAACTCACCTGAACTTGTAATTTCCTTTTCCATCGCTCTCATTTTCAAATTTTAATATTTCAGCTTGTTTATCGTCAAATGGAGCAGCAAAAGCAACAAAAGCAAGTGCACAAAAAACAATATAACTTATCATCGTATATTTAGGAAACTTAGTCATTGAAGGCCACATACTATGAAAATAACTAAAATCTGATGTCCTCAATTTGATTATTTATGCATTAAAACTGAAGAGGCGTCGAACGAATGCAATAATAAGGTTCTGCCTAGTTATTTATACCTGGAAGCTGATGATATTTGATTTTTATCCTTTACCAGAACGTGTTTTATATGAAGATAAATCTCATTCCGGTAAGACAGCGGTTTACAACTGGTTCAATAAAAGTAGTAACCATGACGTGTGGAGTAATAAATAAATAAATAATAACGCCCAACGATCACATACATAGATCCTGGACCCTAACTAGGATCCCCTGTGACTTGGGATCCAGGAACTACGAGGACCCACAATACCCAGACTCAGAACAAATACTTGCGCTTTTTTTTCTGTGCACAAATACTTGTCCTGCCGCGGGAATCGAACCCGCTGCCTCCGGGTTACGAGCCGACCTGCTCAACCACCACAACATTACAGAAATGATTCCAATTGGGGTAAATATCCCACAAGTACAATTAATAATATACACATAATTATGTTTATCATAATCATACATTAATACAAGTCCTTAACATATAACATATTTTTGGCCAAAATGGTCATGGGACGCCAGTTTTCAGATCTATCTATTTATTTAGTTTAGGTTTACAATGATATTCCTAATACAAGATAAATTATTTTGTTACAAAAGATAGTTTATTATTCAAAACATTGACTTAATTATGGTAAGAAATGCTGCTTTTCTTTATATTACACTTTTGGGAGTAGTTTGTACATCTTTTCACACCATCACTAGGCATATTTTGTTTGACTCGACGGATTCTTTTTCTATCACTCACGGGATCTCGTCTGATTTCCATCAAAGACTAAAAGCAAGTGAATTCAGCTTACAACACAAAGCACCGTCGTACGTAGAACGTAGTGATAATAAACTCTTTGGTCGTACGTCATATGGCAAGGACCGATGTTGTCCTTGACATATGTCAATGACTATAACGTATGAATAGGTTGTTGAAAAGAATCCGAAAATGGCAGTTGTGAATTTTGAATTTTTATCCATTACCCATGTATTTATGAATTTTAATGTGTGATGAGTGTGGATTATTATCAGTTAAAGTTTATTGAACGTGCACGAGTGTTGGCAAATGGTACCAAGTTTTTAAACCATGCCTTTTCGTTTTCTCTTCAAGGCTTCCTAGAGGCTTTAGTAAAATATCCACCATTTTACTGTGGCATTTTGACTGACAAAATAAGACTTTGACATGACATAACCGTCCAAAAAATCCTTAACATTTGCAGAATTATCACTAAAAAGCGATAGAAAGCCATTAAATGAAAAGAGGAAGAACCTATGAACAGAGAGTTTTGGCGGGAAAACGAAAAAGATAGTTTCACCGCATTGTATTATTTTCCAAAACTTGTATTATTTTCAGTGTAAGTGCATGAAATTGGCGGCGTTTTATTCGTTAAGTGCTGGATTACAGGCATGAGTGTGGGAAAGTGGTATAATGATGGTGAAACGTTTCTTTTCGTGTTGTTTCCAAAACTCCATAGAAACTTCTAGTAAAGTTGTCACCACTTTACTAGGAGTATGATTTACACTAGAATATGACTTGACTAGTTGACTTGGACTGTGAATTGACACATATCTGCGTGAAATATCATTAACTTGATAAATTATAATTTACTTGACACTGGCTAAATACACAAGTGTGGAGACAAAACATTTTAAAAAAAAAGTATGAGCAGAAGCTTTAGTTATTACAAAAGTCATGCTGGAAACTTTGTTGGATACCTACAAAAGTAAATTATGACAATATGGAACACGGAACACGGACATTATGGGAGAGGTGCATACAATTTAACAATAATTTAACTAATACTGTGTGTGTATTTTTGGTTATTGTAACCTGCGGGTGATCATAGAACTTTGACAGCAATGCAACAGTAGTAATTACATTCCTAAATTTGAAAATCTCCTGAATAAAAAGCACATAAACTATACATTAAAACTGTCAAATCCATAAAAAATGTGTTTTTATCGATTGCAGTCAAGTTCCGTGGATCCCTTAGTAGATCAAATTACTAATGTCGTTCACAAACCACCTCACTGCTAACAACGAGCTAGGTACATGGTACATGGAGTAGAGACTATTGATTGATAGTCCTGTCTGTCACACATTTGAGACGTAAAGCTCTCTTCATTGTCATGTCAAGCTTTCCAACAGTTATGTAACTTGAGAGATGATAAACCGACCAAAGGCTGTAATAATAATAAGTACCTCCGTTGCATGGTCTGACTTATTCTCACCGAACGTTGCATAAAATGACCGCATGGCCCATGACCTCATAAATAAACCTACAAATATACTATAGATATTCCAAAGGTCAGGTTTGGCTATTTCAAAGTACTATTCTGCAAAACATCGTGTAATACTTTTGCCTCATTGTCATAGGGATTTCGAGACTAAATTATTTTAAAATGACAAATGAGGCACATTGACAGCTTCTGTAGTGTGGTGGTTGAGCAGGTCATAACCCGGAGGCGGTGGATTCGATTCCCGTGACAGGACAATTATTTGCGACAGAAAAAAAGCGTAAATCCTTCTGTGCCTGGGTGTTGTGGGACTATGGTTTTCGTAGTTATTTGGTCACTAGATACAGTAAAAAATAGCTAGTTCAGGATCTATGTATGTGATCGTTGGGCGTTATTTATTTATACTTTATTATCATAATATTGTCATTAAATTTTACTTGGTTTTCATTTGTTGAACGGGACACAAATTATTTTACGATAATTATTATCATGATTTCAACTATCCACGGATATGGAGTCTTCTTGCTAACTTTTAGTCTTCTTGCTAACTTTTAAAGGTTCTTTGTCTTAGGATTCTGTAGTACTCTACAAGGAACCCTCATAAGTTCGTTATGTATATCTGTCTATCCGTATGAATCTTTTACATCCTAATTACCTTACAAAAGTATATTATAAGCATGCTTTAAAAGGTTAGAAAAGTACGACACATAGAATAGTTATATACAAGGTGGAATTTAATTCGTTCTTTTCCTTAAATGTATGTTCAGTCCATGCTATAGAATGCTCCCATACAACTAAATAAAAAAAGTACTTATAAAATAAAACTTAAATCTAGGTATTATCAAATTTAAATTCTTGAAAAAATCCTTGTGACATTGAACAAAGCAGGTGTTTTATTGCCTACGAACATTTACAAAGCACTCAGCTGGTGCCCGCGCTGTGTGTACCGTTAAATACACATTTCGGCTGTCATGCAGTTATTATAAGAGGCACTAAATATTAAAACAAAATATTATTACTTTTAATTGGACCTTGTACGAATATTCTATAGCATGCTCTGAGTACATACATTTAAGGAAAAGGGTGAATTAAATGCCACCATGTATATACGAGTGGTCCTGGAAAAATAAAATTTTCAAATAAATTTTCATAGAAAGAAAGTGTATTAAAGACCAATTTAAAATATACATTATTTAATTTCAAAATTCATGTAAACAAAAATGTGTTCATATTAACAATTTTCAATCTAAGAAACATTATTGTTGGCGTAGTTAAAATTATTAATAATAGTTTGTTTATCCCAGTAACGTAGCAACTGCAGCCGCCGGAAGTGCTTGCTGAAATATAAGAAAACAGTAGCTAAATTTAATATAAATACAATATTAAAAATACACATAAAAAGCTATAGTAAAAATATTGCTGTGTTTGGCTTATAATAATATTTATTTAATTTTATTAACTTATCCTTATATTTTTTAAAGCACTGTTGGTTACAGTCACAGAGTAATTATTTTTTTCTCTTATCTGTGGTTACAGTAAATAGTGATTTAATATCTTAGTTCCTGTTTACCTGTTTTTCTATAGGAACTCTTAATATATTAATTTCGGTAATGCCTGCAATCTGTGTGGAAAATTTCATCAAAATAGGTTCAGCTCTTTTTACCATGAACGCCGGACAAACAAACAGAGAACGTTTCACTTTTATATAATTTAGTAGGCATAGGGATTTGAACAATCTATTTATTTGCATTCCTTTTATATCACATCAGTTTTATAAATCAATAATTAATACAAAAAGTTGGAAAATAAATGTTTCCGTTGAGTAACAGTGTGAATCAAAGGTATTCAACTGACTGAAGTGACTGGCCTGATAGCTCAGTTGGTAGTAGCTCTGCCTTCCGAACTATAGGTTGTGGGTTCGATTCCCACCAGGGCAAACATTTGTGTAAAAAACTTACGTGTTTGTTCTTAGTCTGGGCGTTGTATTTACAAACAAAAAGTATCTTAGTACTCTATCAGTTATTTGGTTCCCGTAGTACAAGCTTTGCCTAGTTTGGGTCTAGATGACGCTGTGTGAAATGTCCACAAGTATTCATTTTATTTACAAATAAATAAATAAATATTTGTGGACATTTCACACAGCGCCGTCTAGCCTCAAACTAAGCAAAGCTTGTATTATGGGAACCAGATAACTGATACAATACTTAGATACTTTTTGTTTGTAAATACATACATAGGATACAATATAATACCCAGACACAGAACAGACACCTATGTTCATCACACAAATGTTTGTCCTGGGTGGGAATCGAACCCACAACTCACAGTTCAGAAGGCAGGCTTACTACCAACTGAGCTATCGGGCCAGTAAATTTATTTTTTATTTAATTTTACCTAAAAATATTTTGAGTGTGGTAAAACTAGTTGTCCTGTTTTTATTACTAGTAGAATAATCTACTCACCACTACAGGTATCATAGGCAGTAATGGACCTAGTCCCCCTTCATCTGGAATGTCAGCGTGATATCCATTTTCATCTGCAAAATAATTGACGACAACAAGTTTCCCTTCTGGGTCTCTGTATGTATAACTTCCTTGCACGTTAACATGCTCGTTTGGTTCGCCAACATTCACCAACTTTCCGGTCTCTCTGCGCAGAATCCCGTTGGATGTCTCAAAACTAAACAATGCAAATAAAATGGATTATTATCAAAATTCACGTTACTTAAATATCGTAAATGATAAATTTAATAATAATATAATAATATGTGTAGACATTTCACACAGCGCCATCTAGCCCCAAACTAAGCAAAGCTTGTACTATGGGAACCAGATAACTGATACAATACTTAGATACTTTTTGTTTGTAAATATATACATAGAATACAATATAACACCCAGACACAGAACAAACATCAATGTTCATCACACAAATGTTTGTCCTGGGTGGGGATCGAACCCACAACCCGCAGTTCAGAAGGCAGGGTCACTACCATTTGAGCTATCGGGTCAGTCAAAATAATTACACACATAACTAGGCACATAATAATTAACGTTATTATTATCAGCGCCGAATTAATGTCGGAACGGAATATCATGTAATTTGACATGTTCTAGAATTACACATGAGATACTTTTTATCCCGCATACTACGTTTTATGGTTGAAACCATTGAGCGCAGACCAACTTCTATGAAATAATAGTTATATAAATAATAACATTTGCAGTTATTGTGCTTCCTGTCCCCCTTATTTTCTTCTCTTTGTATAGGAAATTGTTCAGCCCTGGGGGGTGATCACGAAACGTTGATTGCAATGCAACAGGGGAAATTTTTATACTAACTATGCACATAAACTGCATATTCAAACTGTCAAATCCATATAAATTTGAGTTTATATTTGTTGCAATCGAGTTCCGTGATCGCCCAGCAAGTCAGAATTTTTAGGCCACCCGAAGGCTTCAACTTAACAAATATTGTACTCGTATTATAATATGTGTATGTGTAGAGTCTTCTTTGTACATTATTTTTTGCGAAAGAGTAAATGAATAATAATTGTCTTGCCAATAACCAGAAACACGTGCCCTCAGAAACATGGTAGCTCAGTTCACTTGTAAATACTACTTTTTGTGGCGGTCAAACCACTGGACGGATCGGGCTGAAATTTGGTATGCAGGTAGATGTTATGATGTAGGCATCCGCTAAGAAACGATATTTCGAAATTCCACCCTTAAGAGGGTGAGATCGGTGGTTGAATTATTTTCCCATTAGCCACGCCGCGGGCGAAGCTGCGGGCAGAAGCTCGTAACAAATAAGATTACAGATATCTCAAGATGTTGATATCAAGCAATAGGATAAAGCCTACTTGACAATGATTTCCGGGAGACCACACTTTGTATTGGGTATATAAACAAAATTTTATTCTCATTGAAGATGGATCTGTTACCTTTGGAAACTATACACAAAAAGTACTCCTAGCTCTTCATAATGTGTAGAACAAAAACACTGTCAAATATTTGTTTACAAAGTACCTGAATTCATAATTTCCGATTCCATCATTTTCGTTCACGTAGCTGAGTATTTTGGCCTCCGCATCGTCCGTAGGAGCAGCAACACTAAGAGTTATGAGCACACAAACTGTTATTAATTTAAACATATTTATGTTTTTTATTTGACTAAATAATGAGCACACTTGGTCAGTTCACCAAATAAACATGCTGTCTGCCGACACTAAGCTTGGCTTAGTAATTTTAACTAAGAATTTTTTCGTAGATACATTATTATTCGTCTACAATTTGCTTCTATCGAGGTGGAATGGCGGCATAGTAAAACTCACGATTTTAATAAAAAACATTGCTTAGATGATTCGTAGGTAAGTACATAATGATAAGTAGGTACGAGTCAAGGTTTAAGGTGTACGGGAAATAACTAGTTAATCTGACTATGTATTTATTAATTTGTGGCATTGTTCCGTATTTTTAAATAATCTATCATCCATTTTATATTATGGTATATTACTGTGATATTACTTTGCAGCAACGTTTTTAAAGCTGTGTTAATAATAATGGGGGCTGCATATTCATTATGTTGTTCAAATGTTAATCTTTACTTTATATCCAGTGAAATAATATAAAATCAATCAATTAATATTTTTAAACTCATATATTGTAATAAGCTTACTATACAAATATTTGGCATAAATATTAGTAACTTAATTTTGGTATTTTAGTATCTAATCTCATTTTAACTTGTAAAAGTACTAAAAATAGCCTATTTGCAATAAAATCCTTGATTTTGACTTTGACTATTATCTCGAGGTGTAGACCAGTATAACGCACAAAGCAGTTCTCCTATAGTGGCACATTTCTAGTAGGTTTTTTGTTTTTAGATAGGTTATTTGATGTAATTTTGATTCCCATTGATGCAGGCTGAAAGCCAGGCTGATAGGAAAACTACGTCGACTACTACGTAAAGTGGATAGACTAGAAGAGTGGTTTTTTAGAACATCGTGACTATTCTAGCTAACCTGCAAAGGGCTGCGACTTTAACTTCGGCGAGTTCGATGTCTGATTGATTGTGTCGCACTACGTTTTTATTCTGTGATGACAGGGAGAGCTGTGGCAAGGTACACTGGCCTGGATGTACTGGTACCGAAAACGCTTGACCTAAAAGAGCTAGACAGCTCGGGCAATCCTGGCTACCACGTTACTACAATACGATAACCTGGATCGCCCAAGTCATAAGACGTATCTAGGTTGGTGATGACGATAGGGTGGATCCGTACAGTGGATATCCGTATGCACACTAGTTTATCGGTGCCAAAAACGCACCGATTAAAACATTTTTATGCGCCATCTGTTTCAAATTTATATAACTTCTATGATGCGCGTACGCTCTTTAATATGCACCATTTTAGAGTCATGGCCATAGAGACTAGAGGCCGGAAAAAATATTTAATTTATCTTAAAAGTGGTAGATGGAGCTTTATTTAAACTTCTAAACTTGATCAAATAAAATTTTAATTTAAATAAGAGATATGAGTATTTTGCAGGTTTGTCTAGACGTTTAACAAAGCTTTACGAAATAATAAAAAAATGTTTAACCTCCTATTCAATAAATGCTCTTAAGCTAACGTAAAGCATGCAATACGATAAAAATCTGTCAAAACAACCGATTACTTTTGGAGTGCAAAAATTGTATGACGTTGGGAATTTAGAACCATTAATTAAATTAATCAATAACAATAAATCAACTTTTAAAACAAATCTAACTACATACCTAGAAACAATAACTATTGTAAAGTGAAGTCTTTTGATATCACGCTGTAGCGCCGTGCCGGCGCCACCGGCCGCTACCACCACCAAAAGGTTCTACCGTATCTTAGTGTAATGAAATTAAAATAGATGTCGCTTTCTTAAATAGTCCACTAGAACTAGATGCTTGTGTAGTTTTTGACTTTTTAAAATCAAAACGATGATCATTAATTTAATGTAACATTATCTAATTAATAAATGATTGACGATTCCTCGTCCGGATTTCCAATCAAAATATCCAATGCTCTAGAGGCGACTTCACAGTTCTAACAGCAAGATATGGCAGTGCATAAATCACACTCATGAGAAATTTCTTACTAATAAAGATACCTACATACTTCGTTTTTTTTTAACTAAATGGAGCAAAAAGCTTACGTTCCATCTAATGAAAAGTAGTCATCTTAGGCTTATTTCATTGTAGCGTGGGTTTTCTTGCTTCATTTCTTTTGACGGGTAAGATTCAGGGGCATTTCACCCATTAGGTACCCTGGCTGTTATTCCAGGGGTCACTGCTCGGCGGCAGGCCTATGGGCGATGCAACACTCCGATCAACTGTGAAGGTTTGATTTTGGAAGTGAAAACTTCTTTAGGCGTGTTGAGCACTTTTGGGTGAACTGAAAATCACGGAACTCGCGTCATTCATGAGTTATATGTCGACTCTGTATATGTGTGTACATTTAAGGTAAATAAAAAGCGTGAAACTCGCTTTATCGTCACCGCATGCTTCACATGAGCTATTTGTCACAAGTTACTTAGTTTTAACTTCTATCGGCAGTCCTCAAAGACTGCCCTGACATTTTTGATTGGATTGTGATGACGCATGATATTGAAGTGACACAATTACAGCTAATCAAAAGAGATCTAGGTCCGTTAGTATCCCTTTTAGTCTCGCGTGGGCTGGGCCGATGTTTCACAAGTGTTCGTATATGGTCAGTTGTCAGTGCGTTTGAACATGTCTCGCACCAATCAGAACGTGAATCCCTTGAAGGATTCAGGCTTGAGAATCTATGTAGAGTTTCTTACGTATCTACCAGCGTTGGTGCAGGTACGCAAGGAAGTATTCTGGACTGCTTCTAGTCTGTCTTGTCCGCGTGGCTGCAGAGTCCGTAGGTTAACCTACAAAGAAAAGGCCGTAGCATATTGAGGTGTCCTTAATGCGTTCATTACCCATTGCCCTGTACTCTGTATCCTGTAGCAGTATTATCTTAGACGGTGTATTTACATTCTTCTAGTACGATCTGTAGATAAGTAGTTTATTGATTATTATAAATATTATTATATAAACAATTCAGATAGAGTTATATGTAAACACGACCTTATGCCTGCAGCTTCGCCCGAGGCAGCGTGGCCTATGGGAAAATAATTCAACTACCCATTTAAGGGCGGAATTTCGAAAAATTCTTTCTTAGCGGATGCTACGTCATACCTGTATGCATGCAAAATTTCAGCCCAATCCGTCCAGTGGTTTGGGCTTAAATAGATATGTTGATAGATCACTATGTCAGTCAGTCAATCAGTCAGTCACCTTTGAGTTATATATATTTAGAATAGATTACTTAAAAAATATAATTACTTGTGATATAAAACAATATCCCATATAATATTAAATATGAAATAAATTGATTTGAACAGTAAATGAGTGCAACAAACAGAAAAACATGTATACGAAATATTTGCACATGATATATACACTAAATTCGATGTATTAAATATAGTGCGTTATGAAAGAAAAAAAAGTAGGTAAGGAATTAAGTTTAACATTTTCTTGGGGGGTGATCATGTAACTTTGATTAAGTACAATTTACCAGATAGGTGCCACGTAACTTTGATTGCAATCATATATGTACTATATAGTATGTATGCGTATCAAAGAGTCAACTGACTGCATTGACCTCCAGCAGTGATGATCTTAGGTCAACATTAAAGTCGTGCTCTACGATCGTGGCAATCACACCACACACCACACACCACACACAACACACCACACACTACGCATCACCCACACACACACACTACTGCACGCCAATCACCATACGTTCACATTCTTCTCATTTGTTTGCCTATATCCCATTCTTGAATCGTAAAATTACTTTTTTTATGTCCCTACCTAGCATTTATTAATTTAAGATTTCTCAAATGTTATCTTTGTGTAAAACTTTATATTTGTTACCTACATTGTTTTTTAGTTTGGAACTTTACTGCCCTATTTACGGAGGAGGGCGTTGAAATCTGCGACACAGTCTCGTACTTCTGCAGGTGTTATCAATTCTCATTTGCTTTTAAATGAAATTGTTTTTGGTTCCTAATAAAATACTTAATAATAATATTGTGGTGTGCTAGCCCACGAAAAAGTTTACATACCAGTTTAATAGAGAACTTTTCCAGCTAGTTGCTAGGGGCAACGAATGTTGTTGATATAGACTTCACATGAGAGAAAATTTTATTTTCCGCATTTTGGTTTTTGTAAATATCTTTTTAATTAATATATCTTATACAAAGTCAATCGGCATATCATTAATTCAGCAAACCTATGGACCTCCTTCTATTACAACAAAAGTGTATCGAACTTCGCTTAACTGGTGACCTGTTTTGAACCGAAAGTCCACGTTTGCAGTAAATGTGTGTGATTTTGATTTTGTTGCTGATTGCGATAATTCTGATACTGATTCACATAAAGATGTCGCTCTCAACCGATAAGAACGAAGATATTTGTCGTGTGGGCGTGCGCATTCCGCCGTTTTGGCCTGAAAAGCCGGCCATTTGGTTCGCGCAGATCGAGGGCCAATTCGCGATATCGAACATTACTACGGACAATACGAAGTTTTTCTACGTTATCGGCCAACTAGACCCGCAGTATGCTTCTGAGGTGGAAGATATAATCATCAACCCGCCCGACACCAACAGGTATGAAAAATTGAAGTCGGAACTTATCAAACGACTGTCCGCGTCACGAGAAAAGAAGGTCAAGCAATTACTTATGCACGCAGAACTTGGAGACCGTAAGCCATCTCAGTTTCTAAGACATTTGCAACATTTGGCTGGACCTGGAGTTCCCGAAGATTTTTTACGTACTATCTGGACTAGTAGCTTACCAAGTAGCACGCAAACGATAATCGCTTCGCAGATGACGTCTTCACTGGAAGCGCTCGCAGATCTCGCTGACCGCATACATGACGTTGTTTCGCCTACAGCGCACGTAGCATCAACATCAAGTGCCATACCAGGAAGCTCTTTAGACGCCATGAACCAACAGATTGCTGAACTTACCAAACAAGTGCAAGCTCTAACTGCGCAGGTGAACCGGCATTCACGTGCACCGAATCGTTCAAACAAGAAAACGCGCGGTCGTTCTAGCTCCACACGATCACAGTCGAACTATAGAAAATTTCCTGTGTGCTGGTATCATAATAAGTTCGGCAATGAAGCAAGTAAGTGCGTAAAACCGTGCGACTACCATGCGGGAAACGCGAACAGCAGTCGGTAATGGCGACGACCGATTGCCAAACTTCCGGTCGCCTATTTGTCACGGACGGCGCTACGAAGATGCAGTTTCTCATCGATACTGGCAGTGACGTATGTGTCTTCCCCCGATCGGCACTCAAGGAACGTCGTGAGAAAACAAATTATGAGCTGTGTGCGGCAAACGGTACACCCATTTCTACTTACGGCTACGCTCATTTAGTGCTGAACCTAGGCTTGCGCCGTGACTTCACTTGGCGATTCATCGTAGCGGACGTTACAAAGGCCATAATAGGTGTAGATTTTTTATCATTTTACAACCTCATCGTGGATTGTCGAAATCAACGTTTAATCGACAACACTACAAGCCTTACGTCCCCAGCTTCACCTGCACAGTCAACTGGGAACATTTCATCGGTAAAAGTTATTTCTGGAAATTCCGTATATCATAACATACTAAGCGAATACCCTGAGATTACTCGACCTTCCGGTGTCCACCGTGTTCCGAAGCATAATACCATGCATCATATACAGACTACTGCAGGACCGCCAATTAGCAGCACACCACGAAGACTAGCACCGGATAAATTAAAAATCGCAAAAGACGAATTTGCAGATATGTTGAGGAACGGAACAGCCAGACCTTCAAAGTCACCATGGTCATCACCACTTCATCTTGCGCCTAAAAAAGATAACGGCTGGCGTCCATGCGGTGACTACAGAATGCTCAACGCTAGAACCGTACCAGACAGCTATCCCATTCGACACATACATGACTTTGCACATTGTCTCTCCGGCTGTCAAGTATACTCGGTTATCGATCTCGTAAAAGCTTATAATCAAATTCCTGTCTGCCCTGAGGATATTCCGAAGACCGCAATCACGACGCCGTTTGGTTTATACGAATTTCCGTTCATGACGTTCGGACTACGTAATGCCAGTCAAACGTTTCAACGATTTGTGGACGAGATGCTTAGGGGCCTTGAAGAGTTCTGCTTCCCGTTTCTGGACGATTTTTTGATCTTCTCACCTGATGAAGAATCACACAAGAAGCACCTTCATCTGCTCTTCAACAGACTCAAGGAATACGGCATGGTAATCAACACGAACAAGTGCATATTCGGTGTATCAGAGGTAACGTTTTTAGGACACAGCATCTCAGCAGCTGGGACTAAACCATTACCATCGAAGGTAGAAGCGGTTGCAAATTACCCACCACCGAAAACCGTCAGAGAACTGCGAAGATTCCTAGGAATGGTGAACTTTTACAGAAGGTTTATTCCTGACGCAGCGCGGCATCAAGCGCCTCTGAATGCACTGCTCACAGGATCAGTTAAAGGTTCACATCCCGTGCATTTATCAGAAGAAGCTACTAAAGCATTCATCGCCTGCAAGGAAAGTCTCTGCCAAGCAGCACTACTCGCTCATCCAGACTGCCAAGCGAAGCTCGCTATAGTCACCGATGCTTCAGACACAGCAATGGGCGCAGCTTTACAACAGCATAGAGACGGCCTGTGGGAACCTTTAGCATTTTTCTCTCGAAAACTTTCGCCATGTCAACAGAAATACTCGCCTTACGACAGGGAACTTCTCGCCATCTACGAAGCAATAAAATACTTTCGTCACATGGTGGAGGCGAGAGATTTCATTATTTACACTGACCATAAGCCCATAACTTTCGCATTTCATTCACGAAAAGAAAAGTGCTCACCAAGACAGTTCAGACATCTGGATTTTATTTCACAGTTTTCCACAGATATCAGGCATATTTCAGGAAAGGATAACGTTGTGGCTGACAGTTTATCACGCATCGAAGAGATTACTCAGCCCATCGATCTATCCAAGCTTGCTCAAGCACAAAGCACAGATCCTGAACTAGAACAACTTTTGGATAGCGATACTTCTCTGCGCTTGACAAAAATCAAACTGCCTGGATCTCACACAGAAATCTATTGTGACAAGAGCAGCAATGTGGCCAGACCTTATGTGACCAAAGACATGCGACGGCAAGTGTTCGAAAACTTGCATTCTTTTAGCCACCCTGGCACAAATGCGACGACGAAACTAATATCGGAACGCTATGTATGGCCTAGTATGCGAAAAGATTGTAGAGAGTGGACTCGTTCCTGCCTAGCATGCCAACGATCAAAAATAACACGTCATGTCTCATCTCCGTTAGCATCATTCAGCTTACCTCGAGCCAGATTCATGAAAATCCACATAGATTTGATCGGACCTTTACCTCTCTCACAAGGGTATCGTTACTGTCTCACATGTGTAGATCGCTTCACACGATGGCCCGAGGCTATACCATTACAGGAGATAACAGCTGAAACAGTGGCAAAAGCTTTAGTTCACGGATGGATATCCAGATTCGGCTGCCCTGAAGATATCGTCACTGATCGTGGTCGACAGTTTGAATCAGAACTTTTTAAGCATCTGTCCCACATCATCGGATTTCAACGCAGACGAACTACAGCCTACCATCCAGCATGCAATGGACTCGTCGAAAGATTCCACAGACAGCTTAAAGCCGCCATTACATGTCATGCGACGAGCAGCTGGCTTGAAACACTTCCACTTGTTCTACTGGGAATCCGGGCGGCATTTAAGGAAGACTTACAAGCGACTCCAGCTGAGCTCGTATATGGAGAGACACTACGACTCCCAGGGGACATTTTTTGTCAATCGGCTGATGGCACAGAGGACTTGACAGTATACACTGAAAGACTGCGCACATTCGCCAAAAATTTGTTGCCATTACCAACTTCTCACCATGGGAATAACCGCTCCATATTCATTTTCAAAGATTTAGCAACAGCATCCCACGTCTTTCTAAGAGATGACACCTCGCACCCATCTTTTCAAGCAGCTTATACAGGCCCACATGAGGTGATAAAACGAGGGGATAAAGTTTTCAAGCTCCGCATAAAAGGCAAAGAAGTCACTGTATCAGTCGACCGCATTAAACCTGCCTACATACTTCGTGAGTTGGACCATTCTCCCGCCGTGGCAGCACCTGAGACCCGAGACGCTCCAGTGACCACCACTCGATCAGGACGAACAGTGCGTTTTCCAGAATATTATCGCCCGTAGGACGGTCTCTGGAGGGGGGTGATGTGGTGTGCTAGCCCACGAAAAAGTTTACATACCAGTTTAATAGAGAACTTTTCCAGCTAGTTGCTAGGGGCAACGAATGTTGTTGATATAGACTTCACATGAGAGAAAATTTTATTTTCCGCATTTTGGTTTTTGTAAATATCTTTTTAATTAATATATCTTATACAAAGTCAATCGGCATATCATTAATTCAGCAAACCTATGGACCTCCTTCTATTACAACAAAAGTGTATCGAACTTCGCTTAAATATCATAATTCATATTAACTCGTGACCCTAACTTCTTTGCTTTATTACTGGGCGATAACTCGATTGCAACCAACAGAAACACAAATTTGTCTGCATAGTTAATATGGAAATTTGTCCTGTTGCATTGTAATCTAAGTTTTGTGATCACCCCCTTGAGGTGAAATTGCTACTGTATCTACGCGATATAGATAGATACTCGTAGCTATTGAATAAGGTTAGCATGAATTATGAAGTAACTAGTTTCTCCAACATATAAGATAATCCTTGTTAAATTGTTTAATAATATTGTTATGAATCATCCTACAG
This sequence comes from Ennomos fuscantarius, assembly GCA_905220475.3. NCBI lineage: Eukaryota > Metazoa > Arthropoda > Insecta > Lepidoptera > Geometridae > Ennomos > Ennomos fuscantarius. The sequence goes on along the minus strand of HG992028.1, from coordinate 8,927,305 downwards.
TAATAATTACACTGACCTCTCTTGATTTGTTAAAAAGTTATCGCTTTACAGATTACAGATGCCATTGTAATAAAATAAAAATACAGAGGCTGTGTTACCTATGTTACGAGATACGAAGATAAGCTCCATGATGGCAAATGTTCAGATCGGTGGTTAATTGTAAAATCAGTTTTACGTGTTTACAGTAAAATAAAAACAATAGAATAATCGACAGGTGACAATAAAGGGAATGAAACTTACGTCCTGGAGCCTTACTATCACCTTATTAGTGCGATTCAATTGAAAACCTATATAAAGTGTATGTATGTGTGTGTTAAGTTTAAATAAAATAAAAAAAGTAAACGATTGTTTATCGAGCTAAATTTTTGGGATTTTAGGGTTAGCCCTGACACGTTGTAGTTTCACTCGCAATTCTAAATTATTCATATATTACAGTAATTACCTAGTAAATTTATATTTGTGCTATTATATTTTTAAAGTATTTATGTACTCTTCTTTTCTTTATATAACATGAGTAGTCAGGAGGAAAAAATTAGATTTGAGAAATTTTATTGTTTGTTATGTATTAATCCTCAATGTGTGTTATGTATTTGTTACATGTTTGTTGCCCCCTACTAGGTGGACCAACGATCAGGACCCCGAGTCTACTAGCAAAATTGCAGTTAAATTGATCTAAAATTGTTACTTTTTGACAGATTTCCACACAAAGTCTGTCAAAAATCAATCATTGTGAGGCAATTTTACTAGTAGATTTGGGGCCCTGGTTAAAACTGCGGGGAGCCAACGCATGCAGGAGAAAGCAAGCCAATTTTTGCCTCAATACATTACTAACTTATTATACAACACAAAACACTAATTATTTTTTAATAATCTTCCTTTTATTTTGTTTCTTTCTTATAAAATTCTTATAAAATATAAAAATAAATCACAGGTCACATTCATTATTCCTTAAACTAAACAAAGTATATTTACGATGATATATTTTCTGGAGTGAGAATCTTCATAGTGGTGTGGCTTAACCGCGGAAGGGTTGCTGTGGCTGGTTAGGGTAGTTTTGAGTCTGGTATTGAGGTTGAGGGTTCTCGGCGATGTACTGCAGAGAGCGGAGGATTGCCTCAGGGGTGGGAGGGGGGGTGGGGAGATGAGCACCAGAGGGACGGAAACCTGGAATAATTTTATTTTGAAATAAATATAAAAGAATCTATATGTAGCTTTTAAAACTGTCACTAAACCTGACTATTACGTAAACTATAAGATCTGAATTAAAAAATAAAATAATCTGAAACCTTATAAAAATTAATATTTATGAGGCATGTTTCATAGGATCAAAAATATTAAATACCGTTATCTCAATTACCCATAATAGTGATCAATAATGAGTGAACGAAACAGTTTTTGAATTTATTAATTACTACGATTGATATCATAGTTAAATAAAATGATTTAGCAAGTCACATTAAGTTATTTAATTTCACACTGTTGAACACAGCTAGGCAATGTTATTTATAGCGATGCAAATAACGCTTGAACTTGGTCAGTGTGTCGTGATGTGCAAAACACAAAATGATAATGCAACAAACAACTGGAGCAATCGGAATGATCAAACATGCTTTCATCTCTGTAGTAACAGATAAGATTTTCATTGACAAATAGCAGACCCACAAAATTTAGAACAATAACACAAAATCGGTCAGTTTGTCTGGTATGTCAGTTGTAAGCGCTTTCGTAGCATTTTTAAAAGTAGGCAATCTTTTAACACTTAAACTTAACTTTTTTTTAGTTTGCTTACCGAACTCATCAGCGACGTAGGAAAGAGAAATAGGGATGCCTTCGGGAGAGGTGTATCCGAAAGAGCCCTGAGCGACCTGCGCTTCAGCGTCCTTGATGCCAGGGTTCTTCAGGTAACCTTCTTCTTGTGCAGCGATACCATTGGCAGTCTCGTAACTGCAAAAACAAATAGCTCAGTACATGTGCAACTATTGTGATTAGTGAGATATTTAAACGTCAATTTCAACTTTATGCTAGTAGGTGGTAGGACTTTGTTGTAATGTTCGTCTAGGTGGTAACTACCACCGCTTTGCCAGCTATTCTGCTGCCCAGCAGTAGTGTGCAAGCACTACTGTATTCCGGTTTGAAGGGCACTGTAGCTAGTGAAATTACTGGGCAATGGAGACTTTATGATCTGATCTCACAGCCGAGTAGTCTTATTACCAGACTGTGCTGATGTCTCAGGATGATGTGCGCAGTGCAGTGTCGCCCAAAACTATGTTTTCGGGTTCTGAGTGACACTGTTATAGGTAGCCGTGGCGCTTAACATCAGGTAAACCACTAGCTCACCACGCCATTCACTAATAATTAAATAGAAATTACGATGATCTTTAGACCATAAACATCGATCAATGCTGTCAGAATTGGTAGGTGTTGTTAGAAGCCACCAATATGTTCCTGTTAACGCCACCGTATGTTTCAAACGGGATTGCTGTACGTTCTAAATTAAGCATTATGTTGTAATGCAATGTTACCGCTCTTGTTAAGTAAAGGTCCCATAAATCACATGCGTTGTTTGTAACGATAATGTTGCACAGCAGCACGCCATACGCTAGTAAAGATCAAATCTAATGAGATGTTCTACCAAAACGTTGAACGTGAAACTATGATGCATTGTCAATCTCGCTCTTGGGAATCTTTTGTTTTTGCATTGTCTACTTGTGTGGTACGTTTCAGGTAGGTTCACCTGCTTACGAAATGTTCCGCTGGTTTCATTGCAGTAATGCGTGTGACATTACCATAAATCATTGTGTTATAGTGTGACCTTAAAGCTGTTACGTTTCAAATGCTGATGCACTGGAAATATGCAAATAGAAAATTTGATTTTAATAAGGCCCAGTATCACCTTTCGTAAATATGCTTAAAAGAAGACTGAGAGAAAGAAGATTTTTTTCCGCTGAATTGTAGGCATAGCGCCTACAATTCATTGTTTACCACCAATTCAAAGTGCGCTCAAAGTTTTATTTATTTATTAACTCAATGAGCACTTATCCATCTATGATGTATCTCATCATCATCATCAGCCTGTGTTAGTCCACTGCTGGACATAGGCTTCTCCCAAGGTACGGCATTGAGCCCGGTCTTCGGCTACGGCGCCTATGTATCTACTCCAATGCATTTGGATACGTCCTAGACAGATCAGTACAAACTTAAGATTTGTCAAACTTTCACACAGACGGTCATAAGAATAACTAAAGCTAAGAAGTTTGCTCTATAAGTTGCTTGACCTCAAAACAATCTAGCAAATAGAGGGGAATTTGAATAATGTATTGTACGTTGAACATTAACTACAAGTTAATCAAATTACAGATATTATCTTGCATGTGGCAGGTGAATCACTAAATATCAATGTTCACACTGTCTGCTGCATCGAAGCTTATTTGTTGCGTAAGCAGGGCTTGGCTTGGATATCTCGTATGGATTACATTAATAATTCTTGCATTTTATGTGTTTGACACTGAAGGAATGCTTGTTTTAGGTGTTATGCGGCTTTTCTATTTTGAAATCAGACCATTAGTTTGTAACTCCGTGGATTTATTTTGTATGAAGAAATTAATAATGACATAAAACAACAGAAAAATTAGTTGGTTACATAATAATTAAAACTTAAAATTACAAATAATTAAAAAAAAGTGCTAATAATGAAAAAAATTAAATGTTACATTTCATATCAAATAGTATTTTGGGCAAGTATTATAATAATCATCAGTATTGTAATAATCATCACAATTATTATTGCATAATAACCTAATTAAAAAACCAAAGAACTCCGAAATTGCATTTAGTTTAATGAAAATGGATATTTTTAACAAGAGACTATTTACAAGTTCATCTTCTATATTATTTGTAATATAAACTCAAACAATTAACTTAATCAACTTGAATTATTTATTTTTTTGTATCTATAATTATGTCATAAAAATAAAATTATGATCATTATATCATGATATCTTAGGTTGTTTATTCAGATATTTTTATACCATTTGCTTTGCAGTTTATTTTATAAAACTGGTAACAAAACTACTCTTAGCTTGATAACAACTGGTTCTTAGATTCCGGATAATTTTTTTGTATTCATAAGTTGGCTGTTCTACGAAAATGGTGTTCTCAGAAAACATCATGCGGTATGTCTGTACCTGTGTATAAAAACACCATTATTTTAAAACCCCCCGCCCGCCCGGTGACGCTGTAAAGGTCGATAGAGACCAAAGGCGTTAGCTCTTTAAAAAAAAAAACTATTATTTTAAGCCCTTAGCCGACACATGTACATAATATTGAAATTTTGAAGATGTGCCTTAACATTTGTGTGATGAGCATCGATGTTTGTTCTATGTCTGGGTGTTATATGGTATTCTATGAATGCATTTACATATAAAGAAGTATATAAGTATATTATATCAGTTATCTGGTTTCCATAGTACAAGCTTTGCTTAGTTTGGGACTAGATGGTGCTGAATTGTCCACACATATTTATATATTATTATTTATTCATTATTATTATTTTAATATAATATATCTATCGATTACGTTAAATTTGGCATGTAGCTGAATAAGCAATATATCCAACTGTATGCTTTTTTAATTTAAAATTGTTGCGACAAAAAATTATGCAATATCATAGAACAAAAAAAATATTCGGCATAAATAATATTACTACAATCTTTGATGAAAATGAATACCACATATATAGCAGATTATCATAAAATTTACCTGTAGCGGTAGGATCCATCAGGGTTCACCTCTTGTGTTTGTGAGATGATGGGGATAAACAAGTTCTGGGCCTGTTGGTATTGCGGCTGCTGATACTGTGGTACCTGAGGAGCGGCGCAGGCCAGAGCTACCAGGGCGGATAATACCACAAACTGAAATAAAATAAATATAATTTATTAATTAAACAAGCCAACTGTGTAAAAACGAGTGTGTTTAGACCACACAACTGAATTAAAATTTCTTTAGTTTAGCTCCATCTATTAGCCGGTATAGCTTTGTTTTGCTTTGTAATGTTAATGTCACCATCTTGACAATTTTAAATTGTCATTTTACCGGACACACCAACATAACAATATATTTTTTAACTTTGTTATGTTGACAATGGAGATCTACGTCAACCAATTTCAACTTCCCTTCGCCTCGCATTCACCAGCTTACTCCCCAAGTCAAGCGCGTGTAAAGAAGTTTTACTTCAAAAGTACACAAGCAAATTAGTACAAAGTATAGTAAGTGGGTTAAATTGAGCGGTGTTTTGCGTTAAATGCCATCAACGATGGATCAATCTATGAGTATTCGGATCAATGGAAAACGCGTAAATAATTTCTTAGAAGCTTTTATAGAGTTTTATTTTTAACACTTCTTCTTAAGAGCTTCTAAGAAATATATAATATAATACCATATCTTTATATGATCGTTATAGTACGCGAGCACTAGTTGGTAGGTCTTATTAGTCATAGAGGCAAGGGGCACACGCAATAAAATATATGCAAATCAAAGTTACCTGGACTACATTTCAATGTTACAAAACGAGCTATAAATAAAGGATGAATAAGGTAGAAGGTGACCTTTAACTTCAACTTTGACCAACTTTGTTTTGTGAAACTGACCACAATTTTGTAACTAATCTTTTGAAGATTGTTAATTTCAAAATGGCATAGCGGTCATTTACATTCTTATGCTCACACCAAATGTGTAAGAAATAGTGTGATTTACACCTCTTTTCGAAACAACTACAGACCTAAGATTTAGTTATGTTTCTGGTAAGAAAGTTAGCCTTGAGCGCTAATGGAATTACACAGAGATTTGCATGAGATTTGTGTTTTATTGTTTACTTAGGGATTTCGCTGTTTTAGTTATGCCACTTCATTAACTAACTGTTATGTAAGTGACGTCTAAGTATTTGTTAGCTTACTTAACATTCCGAAAAAACTAAATATATTTTTCGCATAAGAATTTACGACTTGGCTCAGTTTAACTTTTTATTTTTAATTTCATTTTTATATTAACTTTAATTGATAGAATGCCCACGGCTACCTACTAACTATTATTTAATCTGTACCCAAAGATACATCACGTAGTTGAGAATCTCAAGATTTTGACGCTTTTTAATAGTCTTATGGTATACGAGCTTCTGCCCGCAGCTTCGCCCACGGCGTGGCGTATGGAAAAATAATTGAACCACCCATTTCACCCTCTTAAGGGTGGAATTTCGAAAAATACTTTCTTAGCGGATACCTATGTCATAACATCTAGCTGTATTCCAAATTTTAGCCCGATCCGTCCAGTGGTTTGGGCTGTGCGTTGCCTTTGAGTTATATATATTTAGATAAGGGAACTTTAAACTTAAAAATTCATTGTATAAATATTATTTATTTAAAGTTCTGCGTTCTGCATAAAAATTCTAAAAGACATGAATAACGATTGTTATAATGTAAAGATAAAACGGGTCTATTCGCGCACAAAAATTATCAAAATATAATTTTGACTAACCTCGACGTTTCGACCAAGTTACTGTAAAAAGTGTTAACGATTGTTATAGTTTCAAGTATACAATGATTTTTGCCTAAAGCATTGTTTGAAGCTACATTGTATGGGAAAAGTGAATCAAGATATCAAGTTACATTTGAGAGCAGAAACGTTCATACAAACAAGCTGTAGGATTTTTATGTATGATAATTATAATGTAACATTGTTTAGAGTGGTGACAGGCTACGGGAATGAGCATTCAATGTTAGATCTAAATCATTACAATAATATTTTAACACTTTTTTACGTTTCAGCATTTTAATGAATTATAACACAATGTGTATTATGTACGTGTACACTCATTTATATAAGTGAGTGTACAAATAACATAAAATATGTTGATTATTTAAATTTTCTAGTTTCTAGAGGATCGAATGCTAAGACAAACTGCAAGATTTACGGGTAACCATTATATAACTTGTTACGGAATTAATAAATATAATTAAATAAAACACAAAAACATACTGGATTTAGACACGTTACTGAACTAATATTTAAGGCGGACGTAGAAGACAACCTAGACTGTGTTATACAATTGGAGTAGAGCTGAAAATTGGGCTCAGTGGAATACAGGCTGATTTAATGATACTACTCGAAATATTCGTCTGTTGGAAGACCAGTGCGTGAGCGTGGGGGACTACATAATGTAAGCCCTATAAATCGCTTAGAACGGTTAATGTAATTTTAATCAGACTTTATTTGGTAAGTTCGTTTGATAATCAAGTTCAACAACTACTAAGTTTGCACTTATTCTTCTGTGATATACCCAAATGCATTCCAGTAAAAATGTCATGGAAACTAAGCAGCTGTCAAACTTTAACACAGACAGGCATAAAAAGATTAATATGGTGCATTAACATGTAATGTGATTGGAAAAACAATTAATAATTGGGGTAGGTTATTTTTTTTTTAACTTTTTAGCATAACTGCCAGCAAAGGTTTAAAAGAGTTTAAAAAGGTACACTGATTATATTACAGACATTATACAAACAAAAAATCAAGTGCTATTATTTTATTTTTAACTCATTATTAGTATGCGATTAAATAGGTAATCATTTAGGCTATAGGTAAATTTTTTCAACTCCAAATTTTGAGAAAATATGTAAATTATAGGAAAATAGAGCAAATTGTAATGCTTTCAGGTCAAAGTACTTAGTATAATGACCTGCAAGTCAATTAACAAATTATATACAATCTGTATTAATCGCTATGAAGCTATTGATGTTAACTCACCGATTTCATTTTGTTTTGTTTTTGTTAAAATAGAGGTGCAGATGAGATGATCCTCTGTGGATGTGTGATGCGGGAATGATTTTTCAGATCGCACACCGCCGCTTATATACTTCGAGCTGCGGGCGCACCTCGTGAAATTGGAGTATTGAGATGCGCGGGCGCATATAGGCTCCACTTTAAATTATTATAATTTTTCGTTTGGTTTATAAAATATCAATATGACTACTAGACTAGTTCAATGAGTGAAATATATAAAGAGCGATAGTTTAAAATTAAATCAAAAATAAAAAAAATGTCCATATACTAAAGAAATGTCCATTTTAGGATTACTTAATATTTCAAGGATTTTTAGGTTCATAATTGGTGTCTATTAGCTTGAACTAAAATAGGTGATATTCCAATATAATCCCAAATGGTTTGCAAATGATAAGGTATAAACTTCTTGATGCTGATATTGATTTCTGATACGTCAGGCATAACCTGATGTGTCAGAATTCAAATCAAAAGCCAGCTTAACCCGTACATGAGATCCGGTTACCTCATACGTAAAACACTAGCAACATGATTTAAAGTTAAATATTTCACATGAATATATGTCGTTCCATCTAAGATTAGCAATACAGCACTTCAACTCATACATCAAAGAGCACATACCGGCCGTCCGCCCGCCCAGTCACTGTCACATCACATATGTTTATCTCAGTTACCTTACTTAATTTCGTCTGAGTACCATGTCACTTAAACAACTCTTATGCATTTTCAAGCATCTCTAGATAACCAGACAATGTTTTTATTGTGACAAAATCCTCAGTTATCCCTTATTTTGCATAGTTTTCATACTATTCGTACCTAGCAAAGTTAATGTTAACCTGACGCTTCAATAAGGTTTGTTGAGCAGTTTCCATACAGCGAATCAATCATAAAACCATTAATCACGTTCAATAAGCCTTTATATTAAAGCATTTTAATTTGAAATTGCAAACCATCTCACTAATTATTTGGTAACTAAAAAGTAGATTAACATCGGTAATTATTTAACCAGTGGAACGTCAACGCGATGGTTAAGATATTTTTGAATAAAAACACTCGTCACGTCTTGGTTTAAACTATCTAGCTAACAAACGGACGACAATGCGTCTTTTAGTTGTTAATCAATTGATGTGCAAACGTCAATGTTTAACTAGTTACCTGTAATGTTGATAAAAATTAAGAGAAAATTGGAAATTCGAAAAAAATATATGACAATAATGTTTTATGTCCTAAAATTTTATTTACTAGGAATATATTAAAAATCATACTAAATAAATATCATAATACTCTATAATTTTTATTCATTTAAAAAGAATTAGTATGTAATGAAAATATTCAAAATTAAATGAACTGAATGTATGTATTTGATAATAAAAAACTTCCTGGTGTCTAAATAATTTTATTACACGCAATACTAACATTGGACAAAAATTATTGTAATAAAAAAAGTATTGCATACGTAAGAAGAACAGGTACATAAATTATAATAATTATTATTTTTATTTTAGTTAAACCGAATGAACGTATGATCAAAATTTCATGACTTGGTTTTTAGTTGCACTACGGAGCACGTTGAAGTCTTTTCTGTGGTCTATATTTAATTACAATTATGGTCACGAGAACAGCGATAGCACAAATGACTGACGGTTCGGATATACTTGAGTTAAATTGTGCTAGTTAACTTTACGGTGAAGTAAAACCTCCTTACAAAATTAGACTGGATCTAAGGCTCAAACCCAAGTAGCTCACCGTGGGCGCTATCCAACCAGCCCTGTCAAGTCCCTTACTAAGGACTATATTAGTTCGTTCTGTGATGGTGTTTGAGATTCGGCTTAAATTTCAAACCTAATAATCACCATCATTAACCATTAAATAAATATTCAAAATTATAGTCTAAAAACAAAATTTATTACTTGACAGCGGGCATAAATAAAATTATTTACTTAGTCTGCAAAAATCAAATTTTATTTACGCTAGGACGTACATATATACTTTAAAAAAAATTGTTTTTGAATACATGACACAGATAACAAGTTACAGTCCTGCCTTCTTCTGTAGTATAAATGAGCTGTGTTTCAATAGGATACCTGAAATTCTATTCAAATAAACGTACGTTGTATAACTTTATTGATTTTTGTAACTTCCAATTTGTCGAATGCGCTTTATCTTATTTTATATCATCTTCTTTGGAACCAATTAGAATACCTAGAATGTTTTCAAAAGGTTTTCTTTTTAGATCCTCCCAGCAGGTTATCGATTATTTCTGATGCTTTAACTATTTTTGATTTGGTTCTTCAGAGTCTACAACAAAAAAAAATCTGAGAGAATCGGCAATTAATTATATTGAATTCAAAACAATTAACGAATTTAAATGCTTGACGCTCTTGACCTCTTAAAATAATTAGTGATAATTTTATCATTTTGCGTAGATTGTTAAGTGAACAAATCAAATGTCATTAAACTTTATTATTGATCAAAAGTACAATTAATTTGCCATCCGCGGTTTTCGTCTTCGTATGCTAAAGTTTTGATGTGCCTGAAACGCTCAACATAGCCGATTTTGAATTTTAAGTTGCAGGTTGACCAATTAATTCATAAATGGCTCCTTAAAAACATTTAAGTTAACAATAACTAAATCTACGAAATAACTATACACTTTGACTAGACACTTTGTACTATTATGGCATTATTAAGTAGTCAGACTTCAGAATCAGAAATAGTAAAATATGTGTAATAATTATTAATATTTCATCTTTATATGTATTATTTAACTATATATACATATATGTATTTGTCATGGTGTCAGAGAAATACATGTGAACACCACCTTTAAACTTTTTAGACTCAATCACAGTATTAATTAAATGTGTGTTTGTGAAATCACAAGTGCCTACATTTATTATGCCATTCAATACATAAAATTAATGTACGTTGTGTTGAAAAAATTAAACAAAATATTAGGTCTTTACCTATGAAATTGCCGTTTTGTTTGAAATAGTTAAAGTATTTTTTTTTTCGAACTTATTTATTTCTTTTATTCAAAGTAATCACCCCTGCAATCAATGCATCTTTGCCAACGCTGTGGCAGTTTATGGATGCCCTACTTGAAAAAATCAGCAGGACGGGAGACAACAAACTCTTCAAAGGCGTTTTGTACTGCCTCTCGGGAATTGAATTTTTTTCCCGCTAAAATATTTTCCAAATTTTGGAAAAAGTAATAGTCGGTAGGCGCAAGATCTGGTGAGTATGGCGGATGAGGGAGAGCTTCCAAACCCAACTCATGCAGCTTAGAGACGGTCTGTTGTGCAGTATGGGGTCGCACGTTGTCGTGAAGTAGCAGTGGAGACGACCGATTGACCAAAGCTGGTTGCAGACGTGCGAGTTTCGCCATCATTGTGGTCAGTTCTTCAATGTACACATCTGCAGTAATGCTCTCGCCGTTTTGTAAAAAGCTATGATGAATCACACCAGCACTAGACCACCAAACTGTGACCATCACCTTTCTAGGGGTCATTTTTCGTTTTGCACATTGCTTTGGTACCGAACCAGGATCTAACCAACTTGCTGAGCGCTTTCGATTGTCAAAAAGAATCCATTTTTCGTCGCACGTAACAATTCGGTTCAAAATTCCTTCATTTCTGTGCCTGTTAAGCAGCGCAAGGCAAGTCTCGACGCGTACGTTGCGCTGGCGATCGTTAAGTTTGTGGGGCACCCATCTATCAAGCTTTTTTATCTTGCCAATCTGTCGCAAATGGACCAATATTGTTTTGATGCTAACATCAAAAGCTGCTGCCAGCTCAGCTGTAGATTGAGATTCATCAGCTTCCACAATCGCCTTTAATTCATCATTGTTGACCAAAGTTTCCGGACGACCACGAGGTTAATTTTTCAAGTCAAAATTCCCAGAACGGAACCGAGCAAACCAATAACGAGTTGTACGTTCGTTTGTACAGTTCTCTCCGTAAACGTCGTTGATGTTACGTGTCGTTTGTGCCGCGTTGGTGCCACGACGGAACTCATATTCCATAATTACACGAAATTTCAAAGTATCCATTATGAGGAAAAATGTTGAAACGTAATGAAAATACAACGCTAATCAATAAACAAAAGACTTATATTGTAAATAGAATGTCATATTTTTAAAACAAAACTAATTTGAATTTAGAATTCATAGCCAATCAAAACTTTTTTTTGAATGAAAAAGTCTGTACTGCAATACGGCAATTTCATAGGTAAAGACCTATTATATTTTTTTAAATCTATACAGAGTTTTATTGTTTTTGTTTAAATTACAATCAATTAAAATATGAAGGGCATTTCCACATTATCGATACATAAAAAACAATGTGTTAGAAATATGTACAGTACTCACTTATCGTAACGTAATCACTTTACAAAGCTTGAAAAATTCATGGCACGATACACCAAATTGCCATTCACGTGTGAACTTTATCAAGCCCACTGGCAACGTTTAGTTCAGCAGAACAGATTATGGTTCTAAGTATAGTCAGTCAGCATATTCAGCGCGGAGTTATTCAGTACCAAAAATTACTAAATAAGATCACTACTTAGGTACTTTACCTTACAATTATAAATCTATTTTAAAACAAACATAAATAGAATGTGAAATTTGGTCATATAAGTGACCCAAGTTTTTGAAATAGAGATTCCTAAAATGAGACTTAATAATAATGATGAATACATTGCAATTGATGACTTTGTTGGGATTGGTACATATAACAACAATGGTCCATTAATAAAAATGCTAGATAATCATAGAGCACATAAAGTTAAAGCTATGGCCCTAGTTGTTCGAATGAGTTCCGCCCGAATTAAGTGTAATGCACACAATTTGCTTTGCGGAAAAAAAAGATTACAATACGTGTGAGTAACAATTAGAGAGAGAAATACTGTTTGACTAATGGTGTGAGGACTGAGGACTAACAAGATCTTCCTTTTTGAATCTATATAGAAAAAGCTTAACGAAAATTTGTAAACCGATCTCCGATGACCCTCGCTATTGTATACCAGTCATGGATTCTTCCTATATCACACTCGTTAACCACCCATAAATTACAATGCTCTCAAATTACAGTGCCTTTAATATTTTTCCTCGTTATTTTTGTAAAGGTTAGATCGCTCTGTCAGAATAACCGCAATTATCGATTCCGCACCAATAACTCTATTCATATGGTATGGGATTTCATTCACAGTGAATTAAATCTATTTTAGGTAAGAAATAAGCCGTGATTGAGTTAAAATTATATCTTTGTAGAAATAAATTGGTACCAAGGAAAAACAATCGATCAATGTAGATGAATATGTACAGGATTACTGGAAACATGTCACGATCCAGTTGAGGGATGATAGTGGAGATCACTAGATATCGAATAACCCTTAGGTAGATGGGATAAAAGTGTGTGTACCTCTTCAGAAATATTTACAATTTAAAGTTATTTAAAAAAAATGGATTAATAATGAAAAATCAAGATTAATAATGGAAGAAGTCAATGACTCCTGAAATACAATTGCCACTAGTTCGGGAGTCTATGAATTCACCATTTATGTGAATAAATAAATTTGTATTGTAAAGTATGGAGTGCGCTACAATTGAAAAAAGTCAAAGTCGTAAATTATCATTTAAATTAATTAAAAACAATAAAATTAAAACTACTTATGCAAACTTTAATAAGGATAATAAGGGAATAACACATTAAAATCCTCTTAATTTTTATTAATCTTTTTCATGAAATCAAACATTTATTTGCGTTTGTTGGAAATTTCAAATCAGATCCTAAGAAGCTTAAGTCCTGTAACATTTTAAGCGAAATAAATAAAAGAATTTAGTTAGTATTATTTAATAGCAGTAAAATAATTAAAGTGTTAACATTGTATCAGGTTGTTACTAATTTCAAAACGGTTTTCTGCGAGCAATTTAACTTAATAGAGCTCTAAATGGATTATTAAATCACATTTATCTCGTTGCGCTACGTAATGTATGCCATGCATTATTGTAGATGTTAATTTTAATGCTAATGTTACATCTTCTGCTTAAAATTTGCTATGCCATCTAAAATTAAGTAATCCGAGGCCTAAGCAGAGTATAAGAGCTATAGTCAATGGCAATAGAAGTGCTAAGCACACGCACCCACACAAATACACACACACACACACCCACACACACACACACACACACACACACACACACACAAAAAACACACACACCCGCACACACAACATGCAAAAAATGTGTATGCAGGTACTTTTGATAATTAATAGAATCAGACGGGAAGTAGCCGGAGGCAGCAAAATTATACGCAATATTATAAATTAAAGGTGAGTTTCCAATTTTCAAGCAAGATGCTAGGAGTATTCTTGGCTTGGCTATCTCTCTAACTTTCAATTTTAACATGGAACTATCTAATATAACTGTTAGCTCTCGGTCTATCTTTAACATAGTGCAAGACGTATATATCTATGTAGTTGATGTTTATCAATAAAGAATTTTAAAAAGTTCCGCGTTCTTACTTTTTTTGATTTACAAAGTCCTTCAACTTGATACTGACAAATTGACCATACAAAGCTATTCTAATACTTAGTAGACTATATTTAATCCTCAATGATACTTAAAACAGAACAAGGATGTTCCAATCTTCAGACAAAATTTGTGGGAAAATGAGACTGTGATGCGTGTACTTACTTTGGAACTGCATGGCCACAGAAGAAGCTAAACACATAAGAAACTCCACAAACTGCTGCTCTAGAAACTTGAAATACTTCATCATCATCATTATCATGTCCAATATCAGTTTCACTGGAACAGCTGTGCCTAAGCCAGAGCCATACTCTGCTACTTCAAAAAAACTGGGATGGTTCAAGTTGGTGACCTTAGGAAAATATGCGGACAGTGGACTTATCCCAGAAAAAAAGCGCAAATGCTTGTTATGAGTCTGGGTGATTTGGGAGCATAGTCCTCGTAGTTCCTGGGTCCCTAGACATAAGGAATCCTAGTTAGGGTTCAAGATCTATGTATATGATCGTTGGGCGTTATTATTATTATCCTTTATATAGATTAATATTATACCTTTACGTAGATGAATAATAAGAAAAAGTGACAATTAATTGTTAATTAAGTTACAGTTACACAGTTTGACAACCTCTGTGGTGTGGTGGTTGAGAAGGTCGGCTCATAACCCGGAGGCGGCGGGTTTGATTCCCACGCCAGGACAAGAGTTTGTGCATTAAAAAAACGCAAATATTTGTTCTGTAGCTGGGTGATGTGAGACCATGGTCCTCGTAGTTTCTGGGTTCCTAGACACAGAATCCTAGTTAGGGTCCAGGATCTATGAACCTGTATGATCGTTGGGCGTTATGATTATTATTAGTTACAAATTTAATACAAAATTTAACCCACTTAAAAATAGCTTAGAAGTAGGTAACTTTATTATGTTTGGAGTGAAAGACTATTATTATATTTACTGTTGGTTGTAGATTATAAACAATACGCTCTATAGTATGGTGTGTTTATGCTGCCATGAAATGTTTGTCCACGTTGTTTTTTGTACTGGCTTACACATCATTCCAAAGATCATGGAACAGACGATTCAAGCTTTTACTCAACAAAATAATGTCTTATTAAAATATTTAAATATATTTTTTTTGGGCGGTGTGTCAAGTACCACACCTTAGGACTCGTCTTTCTCACGCTTTGTGAGTTTTTTAAGAGTAGCGTAATTATTCTAGTTCCCTGGTTAGATATTCTTTTTTTTAATTTCCACAGGCCATGCGTAAATCAATTAAAAATAACAATTATATAAAAAAATAGTACATAAGTCACTTTTATTGAACCAATAATGATGGTATTTATTTTAATACTATTAGTTACCTACTGTATTCAGATAAACTTAAAATAAAGTGTTGCCATCGAAAGAGATTAGCACCATTTAATTTCTAAATAATCAAAATTCAACGACTATCATCATATTTGCATGCACAATATATTAAGCATCCTAGCCAATGTGTCAGCCCGTACATCGTGATCAATTATACTAATAAAATGAATTATAATATTCTGTTTAGTAACACTGCAAGGCCAGTAACATAGGCACAGATGTGTCAATGCGATCAATAAAATTCGTATGCTGTTGAAATGTGGATCACACCCATCTACAATATTTATTTTCCTGATTAAGAGAAGGTAACTTCAAATGTCAGCAGCTTAGAGCGTTTATTTTAAAATCAGGCATCACATTTGATATATTATTCAATCATTTAATTACGTATTCATATAACCTAATTAAAATATTAAATTAATTATTTAAACAATTCAATGTTGGCATAGTAAAATGACGTGAATCTCAGTATATAAACTTTACACTGTTTTTGTGACAGATAAGTTCAAAATTGCCTTGCATACGTAATTAGCTACCATGAACATAATCGATATAATATAGCTGCTGCTTATTAGTAATGCACCATAGCATGTATAAGTGTTTGTATCAGTACTCACTAATTGAATTGATTTAACTTATAAATAAAAAATAAATTCAAAAAATCATATTATAATCGAATAGATTAGCGTTTATTAATAAAAAATTACCAAACTAAATATCAACTATTCGTACTAATCATAATCGCACACAGTACATTAGTCGCTCATCGCATCGTTTTATTTCTAAAAATACTATATATTTAGGTTATGATTGTAATATTTAGATTATGGTGCTGATTAT
The DNA here is from genome assembly GCA_905220475.3 of Ennomos fuscantarius. Lineage (NCBI taxonomy): Eukaryota > Metazoa > Arthropoda > Insecta > Lepidoptera > Geometridae > Ennomos > Ennomos fuscantarius. The sequence continues at coordinate 8,910,746 of HG992028.1, read as the reverse complement.
AAAACATGTGGAGATCATCAGATTAATTGTGATCTTTTGAATATTGTATGATAATGACCATACATCGTATATATATTTACAGAATACATGCGTATTTCAAAACTGCCGTTATATTTTTAACTAATCGTATACGTAATTTTATTACTTCGAAGCGAGAACTAATATCTTGGTCTGTTATTAAAAGTTGCTGGCTGGTACTGTGGCTGGCTGTTGGAGGACGCTCCTTGGGGGCTTGGGGGCAGAGTCTTCAAGTAGTCGAGCGCCTTTTGAATTGCTGGTGGGATCGGTGGTGGTGTTGGAAGGTGATCACCCTGAAAATCATAAAAGTCACGTTAGTGTTCGTAAAATATTACTTCGAGGGTAATTAATAATAATAATAATATGTGCACCCTCTGGCCCCAAACTCAGCAAAGCTTGTACTATAGGAACCAGATAACTAATACAAAACTTAGATACTTTTTGTTTGTAAATACATACATAGAATACAATATAACACCCAGACACAGAACAAACACCTATGTTCATAACACAAATGTTTGTCCTGGGTGGGAATCGAACCCACAACCCATAGTTCAGAAGGCAGGGTTACTACCAACTGCACTATCGGGCCAGTAGTGGTGTTACTTACTAGGTGGTAGGAATTTTCTGAAAAGTTCATCTAGATAGGTACAACCGCTTTGCTAGTTATTCTGCCGCCAAGCAGTAGTGTGCAAGCACTACTGTGTTTCGGTCACAAGGACACTGTAGCTAGTGAAATTACTATGCAAATGAGACTTAATAGTCTAATCTCACAGTCTAGTAATCTTATTACTAGTCATTTTATTACTAGACTGTGATGTCTCAGGATGACGTGCGCAGTTCCAAGTGACACTGCAACTGATATAAGCAGCCTAGTCGCTTAACATCGGGTGAATGACTAGCTCGTTATGTCATTACCTAACATAAAATAATAATAAAAATACCGTGAGGAATCCATCATGTCTAAAAACAAAGTTCAAGGGCCTGAATCTACCCAAGATAGTAGACTACAGAAAGAGATGGAGAGAGAGAGAGAGAGAGAGAGAAAGAGTATGCATCTTTTTATAATTTGTTAATAATGATAAGATAGGTGCTCAATTTTTTATAACAGAATATGACAGTAAAGTTATATTCCGAAAACAGATCCAAATTGTACCTACCCCCTATAAATATCTAGCTATAATAGGTACCTTACCTACTCCAACAAAAAAATTCATGTCCTGCTACAAAAGGGTTTTTCTTATTTAAGTTTTACTCTATAAAAGGTAATACGAATGCCGTCTACATATTTTTTAAGATAGAAATCTTATTATCCAGTTGCACTATATCCTTGTCACCAGATATAACATAGCAAGTTTTTATAATAGGTAACGTGAATAAAAATATAACATCTGCAAACTCTTTGATACGCATATCTCGCGCGGTGCACGTGTTTTAAGTATTTCTCAAGAGACGGAAAAAAATTGCAAGAAACATCACAAATTTATGCAAATGCACCGTGAATAAATCTCGAGATGATGAATAACTTACTTTTAAATTTAAACGTTCCTTTTGTTTTCAAGCGACATTTTTATGGTAGAGGAAATACCATAATTTTATCAAGGTCGCAGGCTGACAGTTTTTGGACTCTCACAAATCATATAAGATTTTTAAAAGCGGTGCGTTATAAAAGGTAATGTGTAGAACGAAACGGTTATAACTAATTCGGATGCTGACTACGGGTCACAAGAATCCTTTACTGTTTTTAGGTACATTAGGTAAACCACGGCGCCATGTGTGACAGCCTCTTTGGTGTGGTGGTTGAGTAGGTCGGCTCATAACCCGGAGGCGGCGGGTTCGATTCCCACGCAGGACGAGTATTTTTGTACAGAAAAGAAAGCGCAAATACTTGTTCTAAGTCTGGGTGTTGTGGGGCCGTGGTCCTCGTAGTTCCTCGGTCCTTAGATACAGGGAATCCTAGTTAGGGTCCAGGATCTTATATGATATTATTATTATGATTATTAATTATTAATATTATTATTATGTGAGTATTTAGCAAAAAATGGTGATTAGTCAAGCTGAACCAGTATCTTAATATAGCCATTTGAATCGCCTTTTTTAATCTAAGACCGCGTCCTTTACTTTTATGATCTATAAAATTGTAGATTCTAAGGTCAGAGTATCCACGAAACAGTAATATTTATTGTTGTAACGAATGGTGATTTATAGTATTTTTATTCTAATATAGTAAAGGTGTATTAAAAGTTATGTAACGGTAGCCAATTGACGTTGCGAGAGCTTCGGTAACGGATATTACACGAATCGCTTTGACAAGGCAACTCAAATTGAATGATAACTAAATTGATGAACCGGTATCTTCTAGGCGAGCATGTTCCATCGTCAACCGCTTCATTACTTACAATCTTTTGAGACAGTGGACAATTAATTCAAGCCTAAAAGTGAAAAATTATTCCTTTAAAAACTGTTTCAACCGATTTCAAACCCAATGAGATGAGAACATAAATGTAGTCGAAATCGAAATATGCATTATGAAGGAGAACTCTAAAACTACCTATCAGATCTTGATCAAATTTAAATGGGACCACTAGGGAAGCAACAGCTTCCAAATAAACAAAAATCATCAAAATCGATCATCACCCAGTCAAAAGTTCTGTTCAAAAAAAGCAGTCGAATTGAGAACCTTCAACTTTTTTGAAGTCGGTTGAAAATTGATGACATACAGACAGATGTGAGTCTAATAATCGTTGTTCTATTTTATTCTATTCTATATGAATTTTTTGCATTACTCGTAGGTTTGGTAGCTAAAGAGTGCATCTTTTTTATCTCTGGAAATGCGCCCGTGGTTTTCATATACTTATATATTTTTTTAATGTTATTGAATGATGTGACGAGCTAGTCGTTCACCTGATGCTAAGCGCCACGGCCATAAAGTCATATATCATAAAGTCTCAAATGCCCAGTAATTTCACTAGCTACAGTGCCCTTCAAACCGGAACACAGTAGTGCTTGCACACTACTGCTTGGCGGCAGAATAACTGGCAACGCTTTGCCGCTGCAAACGCTTTGTGGTACCTACCTAGACGAACTTTGCAACTAAGTCCTACCACCGTAACTACCAACTAGTAAATTAATAAAACTACACTTATTGTAGTTAAAGCGTTTTTACCATGGAGGCCATGCGTGAATGTTACTTATTGAATGAGCTAGATAGGTCAAATGCAATTCATGTTCATTTTATAACACGATGTCTCTATTGTTGCCGATATAGCACGATGTTACCATCACTGTAAAATTGTTATACGTCATCATATCAGTGTCATATCAAAGTCTGTATCTAACCCTTCCCATTTCGCAATGCAGGTCAAGGGTCGGAGATTGATATTTTGCAGCGGCATTTTGCGCACACGTTAGCCAACTAGACTCACACATTCGCAAGTTTTCCTTGTAGACAGGGAGCTAGTGGTAGTGGTGATTAATATAAATTAATTACTAATTACAATAATTAACACTTACGATTTAATTAATAAATAACGACCTGATTTTTTAAAGCTTTGCTCTTAAATTTAATTACTTCCACCAATGTTTAGAAGAACTTAGTTATTTTTTGTTTTAATATTTCTTTTTGCCGTTTGGTTTTTATATTGATAAAGTCTGATAGATGCCAGTGTTTGTTTACTAAAACCAGTACCAGAAATGTTACGAGGATCAATGCGTACAATTATGTTTATAATAGCTTTTTCGTGCGCGTTATGTTAGAGTCATATAAATGATTTTAAAAAATAAGTTTCAATGGCGAAACCATAAACCATAATTTTTAAATTAATAAATTTAGCAACAGGCGTTTTATGCGTGTATATTTTATGTCGTCATTAATATGATAAATACTGTTAATCGATCACGAAGCTAAGTTTCAGTTGTAAATTATATTTACGTACTTGATATAGTGAAATCGGTAAACTCAGTTAGTATATTTTTTACACAACTAAATACTAAATACGCATGGTTACTTATAGCTGAATCGAATCAAACAAACTCCCACCTCTCCTAGACTGAACCTTTCTCAAGTACTTTACATGACTCAGTGAACTCAAACAACTCAATAACTTCTGAGTATTTTACCTGTCTGCTGGACCTCTCTCTTATCTTAATTCTTAATGTTGCTGTTTAAAGGATATTGATGTTAATGCTTTAACATTTTGATGACACCGAAAACATCTCAAATTAAATGTTAACGTTTCTTGTGAAATATTCTTAATGAACAATAAAACACACCTGTCTATTTACGGACACAGTTCTATAAAATACAACATTCAGAAAAGGAAATTTCTTTATAGTTTCACACTGGGTCATGGTCAGAAAACGATTGACCAAAACAGGATATGATGTGTAGACAGTTGTAGACACCGTCTGGGCCATAGGTCAGCCCTCATAAAAATTTAAATATTCAATCGCGATTCGGAGAAACTGTGCTTTGGAGATCGATAAAGAGGACGGTAGGTGTACAGTGCGCAAAGACCTTAATTGATAACTTGACATTTGATACCCTTACATAATGCTGTTAGTAATAAACGCCCACTTTATCAATCTAAGTAAGCATCGTTGTCGAAACAATAGTGTCATCGGATTCAAAAACGTAAGTGAAACGCATTACCTAATACAATAATAATTGTATTATAATATGATATGTTATTAAAATTCAGCGTTGCATATAAAATGTAGATGACAGAAGTATATCCAAACTAAAAAATAAATTATAAGTGACCCGTTTAGTAGGTCAATGCTGATTTAATTCTATTGTCTAGATAATAACGATGAATCTTTCGAGGTGACTTTAAAACAAAGAGTTCAGCTTTATGGGTGATCACTCTATGTATAAGAATTAGATGAATTTAGTTTAATCATTTTAGTCAGATAATTAGTATTATCACAGATCTAACGATCAGATTTGGCAAATGGTTACCAAATGCAATGATGCGTTGGTGGGAGTTAAGCTCCACAGCTTAGAGCAGCGACGTAAAGTTGCAAGTTTATCGGTATCCTATAGGCTGCATTTTAGAAATTGGGCGAAGGAATTACACGATTTTGTTCATCCATTTACAATCTTTCACCAAAGGCGCACAATATAACGGCGCCCACTTATAGTTGAAATTCCTTCAACCCGCACTAAACGTTTTGCTACGCAATTTATAGTGCGAACAGCCAATAAGTAGAACAGCTTGTCCTTGTTTCCAACTTACTATAATCTAGGAGTCTTCAAGATTAAACAGGTATCTTCTAGGCAACCGAGCACCATCGTTGAATGCATCATCACTTTTAATCAGGTAAAAAAGTGGTTAAATGCTTTGTCTTTTAAATAAATAAAAAACCCTTAATAACTTATCAGTGGCTCACGAACAACTGTCAAGCAAATCTTAGGTACCTACCTACTAAATATCTAAGAATTACACACTCTAACCACTTTCTTCATAAACGTTCTATAAGGTAATTTATGCTATAAAATGTGAATAAAATGATATGTCGTAAGATCCTTACTCGCTCATGAGAAATATCATATGTGAAAGCGAGCCAGAAACATTTTACTAGATTATTGTATCGCGTCTGGCTTATAGAATATATACCTGATACGCCAATATGACTGCATCTTATACCTAAAATGACTGAAATTACCAGTACTTACTTATCTTAATCTCAATGCACCTGCGATTCAAAATACCTGATCGTCAATATTATATAATACGTTTCAATACCAAATTTCAGTGCTCAAGCATTAGTGCTACTGTACTACTAGACGCGAGGACCTTTATTAGGCTTCCCAGTGCATACTTTCAATACTTTCAGTTTCTACGATGTAAGAAAAGGCTACTGGTCTTCCTAACAATAAATAAATACCAAAACACACTCACTATCAAAAATCAATCACTATAAAAATTTCTAAAATTCACAATACCTATTTCGTCAAACTTTCGTTTGGGCAAATAAAATCTGTTTGTGTTTGATTTCTATACAGGATGATGTGTTGGTTTGTGTTTAAATAGGCTGGACCAGGAAATGGTCCGCAGCATTCTTCGCGGTTTAAGCAAGATCAAAAAAGAAGACATTCCCAATTATCTTTCCATGGATCTGTTCTATGTTTAGCAAGAGTTTATTAATGATGTTCCTTTGAGTCTGTACAAGTACGAACTGCAAACGCACCGTGATTTGATTAGGTATCATTATTACATCAAAGATCGTCATGATTGACCTGATCAATTAATAGACCCTACTTCCAAGGCTTATGACGATGACTGGCATACACATACTATATGACTGCTGGAATCGGTAATAAGTCATATCGTTTTATTACCGGATTTGGCATTAACCACTTTAATGCCAAATCAGTTTTACTACCATGGTTCCCAGCGACGGGATGTCAAGGATTCCTAATGGGCGGAGTTTATATTCAATATAGTGTTTATAAGTAATTAATTTTTATGGGATATTCCATAAATCTTCTAATATATTTTTATGGGTGTTGCGCCTATTGGTAACCAGCAATACATATTATTGTAATATGAAGATTAATTGCTTTTCATTATTTTAAGCTAGTATCTTTTAGGCAGTTAATGGCTGCAAAACGAACACAAAAATAACTAGATTCCAATTTTTAGATATACAAAATTTTATTAATTAATATTTTTTTTTTTAAATATTTATTTTTTAATCAGCGAACAGATTTTTAAGCAAAGTTATTCATAACTTACCTGCGTCTGAGAAGTATTTTCTATTTTTTATCCTATATGGTATTTTTTATTCTATATTTATCCTATATGGTATTGCAGAATAAAGTATCAACATGGATATTATTATGAATGTGTATTCTATCATATCGTGTTCTGCAGCAGTGCGTACGGATTTTGCTTTCGAATAATAGTATTAAAATTATATATATTGAGAAAAATACTGTTACAAATTTTGAATTTTAATGTTTTCTATTCACATTACGATGTTTAACTGGAGTTAAAGTGTTGAGTATTCAATCAACAACAAAAATATATCGATTTTATATAATATGAAACTGATAAAATATAATATGCAGCTCTCAACGAATCACAGCAAACCAATCAAATTTCTTGATCTAAGATTTTGGCTGAATTTTCAAAATCCATTTTAAGTACCTACGTGCCCCCTACATTATAAAAAGACTCCCCTCTAGGTCTAGCGGTTTGAGTTCTAAGTAGGTACATTATATTTCAGGACAAAGATGTTAATGTCAATAAATGATTATTTGGATTGATTTAAAAAGAAATTGCTTATAAAAAAACTTGAGAGGTGTCAAGGGACACCCGGATAGAACGAAGTTCCTTTCGATTAATTAGTGAAGGAATTGTAATGAAATTTTATATTTTTTCGGGTCTTGTGCAGAAACACTGTCAGGATTCATTATTGTTAGGTATTATTTTTATTATTTATTATATACAAAAAACCTGTATACACTCAACAAAAATAATCATCGCGACACCATAGACGACCGACCGCGATAGATAGAGAAAGAGAGAGAGAGAGAGAGAGAAACACGCGCACCCCGCTCGGCTTACAACTATAGCAAAAAGTGTCGTTACAACTTTCGGTCTTAATTTTTTCCGTCTAGCCCCCTTTCGCAACGCGCGATAAGGAACGTTCCAATAAGCAAATAGTATCAGTAGATAATACTATACTTGGCTATGCTAACCGTACCTGTGGTTGGAATCCATTCTCGTCAGCAATGTATGTTAGTGCGATTAGAGAGCCATCTGGCGCTTTGTAGCTGAACTTTCCTTCAGCCACTTGTATTTCTTCGCCCTCGCCTTTGCCAAAGTTTTTCACGTACCCGGATTCTTCGGCATTAATTTCATTGCCTGTTTCGTACCTATGATAAACATGATTTTAAAATAAGAAAATTTTAATAGGAAAAAGTGTCACCTCTATCGATTACTACCATGAAGTACTTTATAGTTTAATTATTTTCATTTACAATATTGGATTATATAAAATACATGAAGAGCTTATAAAATAATATCTATATTATATATATATATATATATATATATATATACATTTTTAAGGTGCCAGAAAAACTCAAAACGTATTTCCGTAGTATTATTTTGATTTTATAACCCTATTGAACACAAACTTTTCTACTAAAATCATCTGTATTGTGATACTGATAAAGCTCTGAATAAAATGAAAAAATAATCTTACAGCCATTTATAGGAGCCATCTACATTGGGTCCATCCGACTCCTGTCGTATGATAGGTATCGGATCAACGGCCTGCTGCGCCACTGCCGTCAATGCCAAAAACACGACCAAATATAATGAAATCTGCAACAAAAACATAATTTTACTAAAATATACTTTAAGATATTAATCTAACGGACTTTAACAATAACAAAACCACACAGTTTTTTTTTTCAATTTTTTCCACTATCGTATTTTTTTCTTTTTATATGTTTAAGACAAATATGACGAAGTAGTAGTTTGCCTGATGTTAATCGACGCGGCTGCCCATATCAGTTGCAGTGTCACTTGGAACTCTAAAGTATAGAGTTCGGATTGCATAGCTAGCATAGGATAGCGTCGCAGTGCAGTGTTGACGTGACACTGCACTGCGCACGTCACGCTGAAACTTCACCACTAAGATACATATATCATCACTAATAAGATTACTAGAATGTGAGGTTAGGCCATAGTGCCCAGTAATTTCACTAGCCACAGTGGTCGTCAAGCCTGAACATAATAGTACTTGCACACTACTGCTTGACGGCAGTATAACGGGCAAAGCGGAGATACCTCCTACCCTCTACCTAGATGTTTACAGAAATGTCCTACGTCCTACCACATAGTATTTACGCGCCTAGTAAAAACTTAACAGCAAGGATATATATATATCTGCCAGATAGTAACAGTGCTATATTTGAAACTCCAGTTGTAAGCCCGTATTACGGAACGACGCTCAGTCGTGAGTCGGTACCAAAGCCGAGATTCTATTCACAAAATGATCACTTTGTCAATGAAATCTTGACTTAAGCATCGTTCTGTAATGCGTAGAGGATTGGCCGAAACTCTACTTTATAAACTCTAACTTATATAAATGTAACGCCTATTTTTTATTACAAGCAATTAGTAATTTGTGAGCCTTTCAAGTTAACAAGCATGGCTTCCATTAACTGTTAGATAAAATTATGTAGACAAAATAATAATTAACGTGGAAATTAAATACTTAAGTAGGTAGTATTTTTTATTTTAAATTAATATATTCTCGACTGTTGCTCACGAATTCGTGAGCAACAGTCGGGGATATATATTAATATAAAATGAATCACACTCATGAGAATTTTAATATAAAAATAGTATTTCTTAATTATTCACGCTCTTCGTAAAGGTGAGCCAAAAATTAATGTTTTTTTGTAATTAAAAGAAATAGTTCCCCTACATGCTCAAATTCTCACAATTAACCATTGTCCTGTGAGAAATCTAAAATTTGCAGGTTAAAAGTATCGATATCGATGGTGACATCTGTGTATGGTGAAAGAAATATTCACGCGAAAAAAAAAATGTTTTGTTTATAGTTAGAATCACATTTTGAATGTGGTAAAAATATTGGAAAAGTTTTTAAATTATAAATAAACTGAACGCAATCATTACCATGACACTTTTGAAAAAAAAATTACCGGACAATGCTTACCTATCAAGACTAGTATATATATATATATAACTATACCTATAACTAGAAATTATCTCAATACAAAAAAGATTCAGAAGAATGCTCTGACAACTCTTCTTTATGTATATGCGTTTGGAGTTTTGGCGGGAAAGATCGCATCAATGCATAATATTATTTACCAAAACTTATGTTATTTTCTGATGAGTGGGAAAGTGGTATGATGATGGTGAAACGTTTCTTCATGTTCTTTCCAAATCTCCATAGAAGCTTTTGGTAAAGTTGCCACCACTTTACTAGGAGTATGTCTTAGACTAGACTATGATTTCACTTGACTTGGGCCGTGACTTGATTTTATGTACCTATATGCGTAAAATTACATATGGAAATGCACAATATTTGTGCCGGAAGAGAGTGCTGGCTTCGCGAACAATGTGATAAGTTTATATGAGACGTGCGTCGAAACAACTAACCGCAAACACTGATTTATGTGCACTGTGACCTGCTCCTAAGTCGTGGAAGTGCTTAGGATAAACTTTCGATACATAGAAATATAGAACTTGGAATCACTTGCGAAAATTTGTTAAGAATACATACGTAGGCTAAGTTTATAATGGTACAGTAGGTACTTGGTGTGCTGGCGTTTACTTAATCACCAATTATCTATTAAATTTGTATAATCACATGAATAGTGCCTAGTTTTAATATTGGTCATCCTATTTTTAATATTGGTCATCCTATTTATAATATTGGTCGTCCTATTTTTAATAGTGGTCATTCTATTTTTAACATTGGTCATTCTATTAAATAGTCTGCTCATTCATATCACGCAATCGCTTTGATACAATTTCTACAATATTACTGATATAACCTATGCGATGCGCAATCTAGGAAATAAGATGACTAGACAGTCATTGCATTGAATGCACAACCAATCCATTGCTTCAATAGTATTAATCAGTGCAAATGACAGGCACTCTAATTTCTGTACTCTACTGAATGAAGATTTTCATTTCACAGATCTTTTGTACGTGTAGCACTGAAAGCTGTCCTTTGTACGTTATGTGCCAGTCCTGTGTTCTTGGCAAATATAAGCTCTTTGTTGGGAAACCACCATTATCTTGTTTTATGACAATATGTGCAGATGGTTGGGTAAGTTTTAACACCATGCTATAACGTTTTGATGATTAAACTTATTTTATTTAACTAACAGAATTGCGACATGATTTTGCCACTGAATTTATTATTTGTTAGTATAGCCTGATGATGCATGGTGAAATAATATTAGCGTATCAAATTGATTTTGTGGTATTGCACTCCAAGCTAAAGCAATATTTAAAATCTAGAATTAAAAACTGATACGGTATTGGTGATTGTTTAAGAATCAATTGCTGTTTTTAAATGCATGACTTTATGCATTCTACTGCTTAGTAATAAATGAAAATGCCGGGTCAAGAGGATCAGAACCAAGAAGCAACGAGCCGGCAAATTACTTTCATAATGGTTGAAAGTATTCGTAGTAGGTACCGAATAAGTCAATAAAATCACATAATTGAATCAAGCGTGACTTCGTGGAAGTTCGTCTTCAATACAAAATGAAATAAGAAAATCTAAATTTTAGTCTGATTCCGCTAAAAAGTGTGAAATTTTTTAGCGAAATCACACTAGTTATTCTTATTTCATTTTGTAATAAAATAACAAACTGGGATACACCACAAAAATAAAATCAAAATAATAAAAGTTTGAAATCATAAATTCCACCTGCACGTAAGCTAGTTCATAAATTTTTGTTGTATATATTTTTTGTCTTATAGGAAATCATATCTCATTACAAATTAAAATGAAGATGCGACCTTGCTGTTAAAAGTAATTGTCTTACTGCTAAAAAGAAAAAAAAATGGTCTCTATTGCTTCCCGTTTAAGTTATACCTATTTGCACACGAACCACTTAACACACATGGCTGGACCCACACTTGTGTCAAGAGCTTTGGAAATAATATATAATGAGTATTTTACAGAAATTTCATTTTTAACAATTCACCTTTGTAATTCTTTCTCGATCGTCAAAAGTACCATAGTTCTCAACTCCTAAATAAATTTACAAACAGTTAACATAAATCACTCTGCGCATCTATACGGAAATGAGGAGTATGTAGGTGGGTAGAAATTTGCCCGAACGAGGAAAGAAAAGGATTCCGTGACACGACAACGATCTCGTTATATTCGAAACTACATTGTGCTTCTATAAGAGCACGTCCTGAACTCTTGAACTGCTGTATTAACATAACGGTACCTGATAAGTTTCACAGCATGGAACATGGAAAATATAAATTAATTATATACTTTTATAATTTTTAGAAATAATGACGTGCACTGCCTTGTTTTACGTCTAAGAAGTAACAAGTTCTCTAGACGAGAAAAGTTATTTTCGATACACGATTAGTTACTTTCTCGTATAAAAAAACATGCATTTATATGTACATAATAAATTATAGATTGTATACTCCAGGTTTTTAACTCACCATTATTAAATAAGTAAACGAAATCATAATTATCTTTATAATATTAAACACATTGAAATATGACTTTTATTCCTTGTTATATAGAACAGTTAAAAAAATGTATGACGTTGATCGTCTTATCAGAACATTGGTTTTAATCGGTCTGATGTAGAGTAGTGTCAAAGTAAAGATCAGAGTGAATTTCAGATTGCAATGTATTCAAATTTGAAGGCAAATGTCTAGTACTAAATTTTTAAGCAACGAATCCCTATCTCGTCCTAAGAGTTACGCGTTGTCCACTTGTTTCTTTGTGTAGATTTTACAAAAAATGGTGGAACCGATGATATTTAAGTAGTTTTGCTGGTAATATCGACATTAGCACAATGTACTTTTTATCCCGGAAAATTAAGGTTCCACGGGAAAATATGTACCTATTGAAATTCGGATGACACCGTTTGTCTCTAGTTAAAAATAATTCTATAATGTCAGGAAAGTTTATAATTTATGTAACTGGTTACTTCCAAAGGATTTGCCACAACCTATAAACTATCGTTGTAAGTCCGTTCACCAGTTAATCCGTACATTTTGCATAGTCTTATTTACATTAAAATTTTATTTATATTTGCCCTGTATAGATTTATTTCCTACCAAACAGCCATTTTGACGACAAAATACCATTACAAAAACATTTCATGTAAAAGTACAAAAGCCTCGATAAGTGTAATTCAAAAAAGAATAATTACATAGTAACGTTTCGAATTAAAGATGGTTGACGAATAATCTTAAGTTAATGTTTGTTTTCTCACCATTTTTTCAAAGTGTATGTAGGGACTGAATCTCCTAGGGTCTGGATGTAGACACTGACAGCACAAATGTGTGCTCGGTGACACCGCATGGAGTTTATATACCGGCATCTTTACCTGTGAACTTCGGCCGACCCAGCGCGGTGCAGGCGCATCCAGACGGCTCATCTTGCCACAGAACATGTGAGTAGGAGCTTTCATTGTACTAAGCTTGATTTGACTAACACACACTAACGCGTTTGGTTTCACGTCTATAGCTGTGCTTGGTGAGCACTCAATTATAAGGAGCTTGAAAAAGAAAATTATTTTCATGTGTCGCACTTAGAATTTAATTGATTTAATTCATTCCTTGAAACATCTATTAATGATACCGTGATATACGTAACAACATAATAGTAGTTTTTGGAAAATCAACCATGCAGGTATACGTAACTACTTAATATAGATTAGATTAATTCAATAATTTAATTCGAATTCAATCCACGCGGATGCATTCCCTTGTCGTAGGAGTTAATTAAGATAAACATCGAAGTTTTAATTCACAATACTGTTGACATTAGAACCTTTAAAGAAATAAGTGTAGGTCATATAGCACAAGTAGGTAAAAGAAAACTGCAAACATTGTACATTTCTATTCGAAGGTTTGTAACTTAGTTATGATGAAATGTGGAAACTTGAGAATCATACATTTTGTAAGACCACAAAGATTAATTTATCGAGTATTTACTCCATTAGGTATCTAACACAGAATCAAGAAACAACTACTATTACTTACTATTTATTGCATCGGATTTTTCAGATAATGTACCTACATACATATACAAGAGATATCTAAGAAGTACCGAAGTACCTTTGGGATGCGAGTTTCAACCGCCTACTTGTCCCTTTTAAGAGTACCTATTTGCTTAGTATCTGAACCTGCTATTTGACGCTATTATTGTTTAATATACTGAATCAAGTAGCAATACCTGTTAACAGTAACACTAACATTACTTACTGTGCGTTTCTTCTAGACTCTGATATCTTACAGTAAACACACACAAACAGACAATGCCGCAAGTTACGCAGTGACTATCGTGCCATCTGTGACCAAGTTTGCACATTTTACGCATTTTAACAATCGCACACTAATGGAAAATAAATTATTAACAATTTTGATGGAGATTGGGAATGCTAATCAAATAATTTTATTCAATTAGGATTTCTCAATACCTGATTGGCCTTCAAGTAGTTCTGCTATCCGAATTACCTAAGATCTACAAGCATTTTATCAAATAAATCACATGAAAATCATAGCAGCTACAAATAAAAGGCATACATTTAGCCGTTTTTATATTAATTTTACGATATCATTATAAAAAATCTATTGTTTTTAAAGATTTATGATTTATCGTTTGCTCAATGTAGTGAACTCGTAAGTTGGTTCCAAAAGGTGAAGGATAAGTTTGAAGAAGAGATCGCTTGTCACGGTAGCTTAAAAAAAGCATGACTCCCGGCTTAAGGGACGGTTGGACGCGGTTTCAAAATCCTCTTGTGATTGAAAATTTACCTTTACACTACAATCAATAGGGTGTTGTTTGTTTGTGTGAACACTAATAAAATACTTCTATGCAATCTTCAATGTGAGTTAACTACTACTATAATTTATTCGTGGATGACGTTAAATTTTTGAAATAAAATGTATTGCTTTCACATCTTTTTCATTGATTTATAGCTATTACCAGTTACGCCCCGTGGTTTCACCCGCGGATAATGAGTATTTTATTTGCTCATCCCACGGGAAAATTTCAATTTTCCGGGATAAAATATAGCCTATATGTTAATCCAGTGTATAAACTATCTTGGTACCGAATGTCATCCAAATCCATTCAGCCGTTTGAGCGTGAAGGAGTAACAAACACACATACAAACTTTCGCCTTTATAATATTAGTATGATTACTTATTAATCTAATTGCATATAACGTGTACATTGTTATCATTGGTATAATTTTCTTTTATTCAAAATATGAGTTTAATATCACTTTAGCCGTACATTGCAGTTCCAAATTGCTTCTCCATCTCAAGGTTGTGTGTAAGCTCTAAGCAAGAAGACTGCCAAGTGTACTAGCATAATAAGTCTAGTGGACTTATATATATATAGTCTAGTTTCTTTGTATATTTAAGTTTATTTGGTGTAAGAAGTTTATCTGTCAATCTATGATTATGGTGATCTAAAGGTGGCCTAGTAAGAAGATATTCCTATTGCTTATACAAAGGTTTTTTAACATAAATTAATGACGAATGCCCATCAGTCCTTCACCCGATGTTAAGCGACACGGCTGCTCATAAAAGTTACATTGCTTCTCAGAACTCTAAAACGTGACATTGCATTGCACGTCATCCTATATTTACATGACAGTATATTACTACTAGCTGCGCCTCGCGGTTTCACCCGCGGATAAAAATAATATCATGTGTCTATAGTCAAGCTATCTATATTCCAAAAAATCTTTTTCTACCATTTTGGTATGGAACAGTAAAAACTTCTATGAATAAATTTTATTATAGATAATTAATTTAGATGTTTATATAAACTATCTGTGTTCCAAATTTCAACCTAACCCGTTTAATAGTTTTTGTGTAAAAAGTCCGCGGTGCAGCGTCGCCTTCGTGTTGTTCGATAATTGTCCCACGGGAATATAATATCGGGATATAAAGTAAATATATCATCATCTAATAAACAATAATGATGATAGTTATTGAGTCTTTAGACCAAAAATTTAAGCCCGTATTGTAGAATTACTATGCTTAATCACCGATTGTAAGTACAGATATCATTCACTATTTGATAATTTGGTGAACGAAATCTCGTCTTGAGGTCTTTTATACGGGCCTTATGCCCGTTTTCACCAATGAATCCTTAACTGCTACGTAACTAAGGTTCCCTTAAGCTAAGGGGTCTCTTAGAACAGTCACTTACCTAAATCCATTTTCACTAAGCTAAGGGATACCTAAGTAAGGGCCACTTACGTAAGTATCCGAAAGTAGGGATTCAATAAACGTACATTTACCAATTAAGTTATTTTACTAATATTTTGGAATAACACATGAAGTATATTGAATAATTTGCTTTATTCTAGGTAAAACATAGTTTTTTTTACCAAGATTGCGTTGTAAAAACTAAATACTAATACATATAATTATAGCTGCTGAATACCATTGCTAAAAAAAATGACGTGATGAAATAATGACAATGGACAGATTATTTTCTAATATTATTAATAATATAAAATAATTAACATAAATAATATTTTTTATAATTATTTATAGAAATAATAATTATTAATATTAATAATGTTAATTATTAATAATAATAATTATATTTTTATTAAGAATATAATAATAATAATATTTTATTATTAATAATATAATAATAATAATTATTATTAATAATATGAATTATTATTATCAATAATATTAATTATTATTAATAATAATATTAATTATTATTGATAATAATAATTATTATTATCAATAATATTAATTATTATTAATAATAATATTAATTATTATTGATAATAATAATAGCGCCCAACGATCTCATAGATATACATATTATAGGTACCTATAATACTGATGATAACTAAATCAAATTATTGATTCAATTAATTATTATATTTATTGATTTTATTATTATTATTATTATTATTATTGCAGGTAAGTAAGTAATAGGTATTTAATTTTGATTGATATATGATATAGGTATACCTTACTTTTCTATATTTATAGCATTCATTCATACAAGTATATTTTTTTTATTATTTAACAATTTTTTATTTTTTTTTATAATTTTTTAGGTACAACATAAGGAAAGTAAGAAGTAATTAACCTGTTATCTGTATATTCCAAGTGATGCTCTATTTTCACTAACAAAAATAAAACACCATCCTTGGATAACCTGAATCTTTTGAAGGAGTCTTGGTTTATATTTAGTGAAAAAATCCGGTCTTTCACGGTAAATGCGGGACCGTGTAAATAAACTGGGATTCGTAATTAATTCCACTGTTTCAGTAGCTTCCAAACTCCCAAATACCTCTGAAAGACTTTCCATTTCACACGAGATTACAAATATTATGTATGCATATACAATAACTGTCACTTAGCACTAAGGGGCCGAAATTCGGCCCCCTAATAATAGGGGATCCCTTAGGACCTTAGGTGTCCCTTAGATGTTGGTGAAAACAAAACTACTGACAGGTGTCCCTTAAAATGTCTTAGGGGCTACCTAAAATTTAGGGATTGTCGGTGAAAACGGCCATTAGTCCTTCTTTTCTCAGAATAATTGTACGCCCTGTAAAGTATTAGTCACTTTTAGGTAATATTATATTGTATTATAAGATGTACAAGACATACAATATTTTCTTGAGTCATATACCTTTCTGGTTCTTAAAGTAAAATACAAAACTGTAAGCGAAATTTTACAAAACACAGGTAAAGTCTGTGACACGTATAAGACAAAGTTAAAGAAAGCGTGTCAGATGACACGATCGTGCCTTCCTGAAGCTTTTGTATCTAGACGAACTTTACCTGATGAACGCTAAATGTGTTCTAAGAAAATGTTTTATATTTAATATTGAATTATTAATTAAAATATATAGATACTTACCTACTAAATACTCACAGACTTTGTAAGAATGTGTTGTGTTATTGATGGCTTTGCATGCTCAACGTTTGTTGGTTTGCGTTTGACCACTATCTCACCTGATGGTAAGTGACGATGCGGTCTAGGATGTAACATGATTGCCTAGAAGATAAATACTTATTGACTCTCAATTTGATGACTCCAAAGTTATAGTCTTCGGGAAATACGGATACCTAAAGCGTTCCACTCTTTGGCTTGCAAATCGCTTTGTTTGCACCTGTCGGATATTAACCATGACGTGTCGTCCTCTTCCCTCAAATATGGTCGAGGAGGACGATGGCTGGAACATGTCCACACATATTATTATTATTATATTATTATTGGCTGTATTGTCCTTCCTGTATTATATATATGTTCATGTTAATAATAGGCTTAATTCATAAATATAAAAAATAATCAAACCAAAAGCACGGACCCAGGAGTCTGTGGAAATGCAGAATAAAAACAAACCATGACGGGTTATGGTTAATATCCCACATATATATGGCATTTTTTCGTACGTCTAGTTGTCCGATGGTGGAACGGTGATCCTGAAATCAGGTTATGCAACTCCAATGTGCACTTTCAAAAATGCACTCGATAAAAGATAATATTAAATCCTATCAGTGCATGCTCTTATCAAGTCAACATTTCAATACTAATTTCTGAGTGATCGTCATCAGCACAATACGTTCCCATTGCAGGGACTCGTGGAGCGCCTTATCTCACAGGGAGAGAGCATAGGCATCCACAACGCTGGCCCAGTTGGTGTGATTTAACACATATTCTCGAATTTAAGAATCTTTGAACATGCTGGCTTGTTCGGGATGTTTTCCTTCATCTTTGTAAGTCCGGTAAATTCTACACCCATTGGAAAGTCATTGTTGTCATGGCCAAGATTAAAACAATACAACAATAGATAGCTATTAATCAAACGAATTCATAATTATATTGTATTGACGAAAACTGTTATGGAGCATGGAGCACGGCTAAACTTAGCATGGAGATAATACGCCTGTCATAAGAAATTAGCAAAAACACTAACTGCCATATTGATAGCAATATCTATAAATATTTATCTGAAATTGATGATATACCTGTATATTCTGCATTTATTATGACACTTAGACAGTATTTCAAAATCACTAATATTGCGAAATTGTCCCTTTTGCTAATTTCTCAATTAAAATGAGTACCTGAACACGGTAGTAGGTATTTGTCGATCATCACTAAGCAGATTCGCGATTAGAAACTTTAACTGATGCCTTACGCAAATGAATCAAGTTTTCTACAAGCTTAGCGTTTCCACAGGGAAAATTACACAAAGCTGTCATGTAGTGGACAAGCTAATGTTTAAAGAGCAAGGAATATTTTCGTTGTGAAATACTCATACATCGGTCTGCCACCGCCACACAGTGACCCTTTGAATCCTGTTCTGCGTGTGGCATTTGACGAGACTAATAAAATATTATATTTGATTATATTATAACATCGTTTAAGTTCTTACTTGATTTTAGTAGGAGCATGTGTTTAGTGTTCTTTCAAGGAAGTCATTATGGTCCTTAATAAGAACTACTAAATATAATATACTTAAACATTTGAACAAGCTGCATTATAACAATAATATAGTAAAATCAGTAAATAAAAGAAACACTACATCTTACACCGTGTTTTTTTGTGTGGACATTTCACACAGCACCATCTAGTCCCAAACTAAGCAAAGCTTGTGCTATGCTATACATTATTATATATTGCTATGAGCAATATATAATAATGTATAGTGTATATAATATTTTTATTTGTAAACACATACATAGAATACAATATAATACACCGAGACACAGAACAAATATCGATGTTGATCACACAAATGTTTATCCTGTGTGAGAATCGAACCCACAACCTGCAGTTCAGAAGACAGTGTACCTACTTAAAAGTATAAGGTCTAGTAGAGATGGAGTACTGTTTGTAAAGGTATGGGTGGCACTAAGCGGTAGAATATGCATGTTGCTACAATAGATTACAATGTAGAAGAGCGGGAATCTTTCTTCAGAAGATATGTGTTAAAATCACCCATAATTATATTATGAGGATATGAGGGCATGAGATTTTCTAAGAGCTTTTCAAAAGATGAAAAGTAGTTAACTTTTTTTTACTGTCCATGGATTTGCAAATTGAAATAACCTATTTACTCTTGACTTAAAGACACCCAAGTCGTATGTAGATGGAAACACCGACGACGGGAGTGAGTTCCATTCCCTAGCCGCACGCACAATAAAAGAATCTGCAAAACGTTTCGTACGAACAAATGGTAAATCAACAACGTAGGGGTGGTAACTCTGTCCTCGCCGTGAGGTCCTGTAGTGGAATGGAGACGGTGGAATAACGCTGTGAAGCTCCTGGGCACACTCTCCAAAATAAATTCTATAAAACACAGCCAAACACGCCACCGTACGTTTATGTTTAAGATTTTGCAATTTTCTCTCAAAGCGCCACGTCATTAATGATTTTAATTGCGCGCCGTTACACTGACTCCATTGAAGCCAGCTGGTACTTGGTAGAACCATCCCATAAGTGGCTGCAGTATTCCATGCAAGACCGTACCTGAGCGTGGAGCCGCAGAGAAGGACTATATAGGAGACTCCGAGAAGAATTTTGGTATGAGAAATTTCAACTGCTATAAATAGATGTTCACCAAACTATGAGGCAAGAAAGTCGTGTTAGTTACACTATTTATACTCGTAGCTCAAGAACGGCTGAGCCGATTTGGCGGAAAATTAAATCCAGGTAACTTAAATCCAGGAGATGGACATAGGATGCTTTTTATCCCGTTCCACCAGGTCTTACTAATTCACCCGTGCGAAACAGGGGTGGGTCAGTTAGTTGAATAAATATTCATGTAATTTATTTTTGTGAGGGTTGAATAAAAGTTTTCTTTTTTTCTTTCTTTCCCAAAGACCCCGTAATGCTTTAATTTGATAGCTTGTACAGTAATATACACATGAATAAAATCGTACTAGGGACTAAGGGTGGAGCACTGAAGTCGCAAACATTCATATGGTGAAATAAAAACATTGAAACATGTTTAACATTTTTATTTAAAGCATTAACTTAAATTACGTAGTATATTTACAAAAGTATAAAATGAACACTCAGAGTACGGCTTATATAGTTATCACAATTAACTATGCCTTTCTTATTGTAATGGCAACATAAACACAACATCTAAGACATCATTTACTAGCAATATCTTCGGGTTTCGTATATATTAAACTTGAATGGCTATCCTTGCTACCCTAAATAATAGTCAACGTATAAAATACAGTGTGAGGTCTTCCGATAATTGTGTTATTGAGTATTTCATACTATATTACTGTTGTTTATTTCGTTTCTAAAAAACTTGCATAATAAGCTATATCCACAGTTTACATACTTTGAAGCCCTAAATACTTTCCATGTCTGCTTTCATCGATACTCATGCACATACGATATTATATATGGCATAAGTATTCCGTCACAAAGCATTAAGTTTAGACAAATGCAGACATTATCATAAATTCTTGATTGACATCTGTCGATGGCCAAATGTTGTATTAAATCTACGCAGTCGACTCTTTTCGAGATGATTTAATATACTTAGTGGTGGATTTTTTTAGTATTCACGAGGACAAAAATTCACTGTGTAAAATTCACGCGTTCTTATTGCTGGTAGTATTGACCACTGTAATCAAGAGCGGCTCTCGCTTCTTGGCTTCTGGCAGCCTCGGGGTTGTTCTTAGCCTCCAATGCATTGCGCTCCTATGATAAAAAAAACATTGAATGTTATATTTTATTCTACAAAAGTTATGTTTTAAAAGTAATTAACGATACCTAATTAAAGGTGTGGCTTACATAAAATACAAAAGGCCACCAGCATTAATTTGTAAAACTTAGTAAAGTTCACTCGAAAAAAGGAGATTACTCTATTTGACGTACATTTATTTAAATAAAAATTCATAAGTCTTTATGTGAATTTTCACATCATTGTACTATTTTTGTGATAATGTCAATGTATTCACAAATATCAAGATTAAAAAATATGTAATTAGATCACAAAATTAACATTTTAATTGAGTACATCGATCATATACATAGATTCTGGAAATTTACAAGGATTTCCTTTATCTATAGAAACCCATCAGGAACTGCGATCATAATCCTATAAGACCCAGTCACAGAAGAAGTGGTCGCGCTTTTATACCTTAGCAAACATACTTGTCCAGACGTGGGAATCGAACCCACACCTTCTAGGTTACGAGACGACACGACATGACACGATAAATCTTGTGCCGATACGCTCAAACACTGCACAAAGGCACCGTTAAATATCCAGTATAGGAATATGATTTAACACTTTTACTCTCGCGCACGTATGTCTTAATTATATAAATGAATCAGAAACTCACCGCGTTGGCCCTAATTCCAGCGTAGATCAGGTCAAGGCCCTTTTGGATTTCATCTGAGACGGGGGGAGGAGTGGGGAGGTGGTCTCCCTTCACCTTGAATCCATTCTCATCAGCTGTGTACTCCACGTTGATCACTTGGCCATCAGGAGAGGTGTAGGAGTAAGAACCCATTTGGACTAAGGCAGGGATATCATTGTTTTCACCGACACCTTTCAGTGTTCCTGATTCTTGAGCAAAGATGTTGTTACCGGTTTCGTATCTGAAAATGATTATTGTTGATTTGAAATAAGTATTATGCTAAGATTTGTTAAAGAGAAAAATATTAGTATATAGGTTTAGAAATGGTAACAGCAATGACGAAATATCATTGCACCTGAAGTCATAAAGTTTATTTGCATCAAACAACATTCATTATGTAACATTACAACATTCAAATTGTACTTCCGTTGGAGTTAATGTACAGAACAAGAAGCAAAATAATTGCCTTCTTGGTTTCATTTCCATGAACATAATGTTTTTGTAAATGTAGTGCCAAGATAACTTACGCGGTCTTATAGCTTCCATCGGTGCCTTGTTCCTTGTCAAATCTGATGATAGGGATAAACGTCGTAGTATCCAGTGTAACTTTAGGTCTGAAGTCATCGATAGCCTTGGCCTGTGGTGTGTAATCTGGCTGCCTGAACTGCTGTGGTTGCTGTTGCGGCTGGAAGCCGTTGTAGTTCTGTTCCGCAGGCTGCTGGTCCTCTCCCTCCTCGGGCTTCAACGATACTCTCCTTTGAGGAAGAGCTGTCGCAACGGCCAGGACCGCAACCGAAACAACCTGGAATCCCCAAATTGTGTCATAAGTAAACTTGACTTTTCATAAATTGAGTAACGAGATGGTGTCAGACTGAAGAGCTTAATAATATTCGTTATGTCGCAAGATAAGATGGAGCGGATACAATAGGCAGCATCTTATGAAACCGGCCCAGTCGACACGCAGGTTGGGCGAAAGTGGGCCCCCACATTATGTGTATTGGCACTAACAGCATATGTCTACAAGTACAACATTGTTTTCATTGAGAATGCTTAACTACAGATTACGTGCTTAACTCTTAGTTATGCTTTGTTAACACTGCTTGTTTAAAATTATGTAATGGTAGGCTTTTTTGCAAGGTACATTAGGGGAAACAAAGATGTGTACCATATTGGTAGCCAAACGAAACTTTATGCTTGTGCTACGGTAATACATCACCATTATGCAATATTTCGTGACAAGCACGTTCGAAGCTACTGAGATGAACAAATCCAATTAGAATCCAATTCTATACTATCACGCTAACTTAAAAGTTTTAAAATTTAGTTATTGCGCCACAAATGTATATAATCAATTCATGTAATGAGTATTATTAAACTACAATGATGTATGATTCTGCTTCACTGATTCCTAGAGTTACTGTTATGCTGTTTCGTTTAAATCCTTAAGTAATCTTACGTGTTTATCATAATGCACGTAAGAGCTATAAAAACATGCTATAAGTTATTTTCAACTAATTTATTTTTTGCATTTTTTTAACAAATATATGCAATAGTTCGGAGTCTGAGATGCAACCTAACCTTATACCTCTGAACATTATATTTGGTTGTGACCTAGATTGGGCGTTATGTAATTTTTGTGACATGAAAAAACAAGATCGGTTAGTCGAAATAGACTTGCAGAATGGTGTTATGTATATCACTATTTAAAATGTATGAGACTATAAATCTTTATGATTGCAAATGAGAAGCTAAAGAATGTGCTCTACTTTGTTTCTATTTTATAAAATCTGTAATAATGAATCGTGATTTATAATTTTACAATGAATATCATATTGTTTAATTTATATTTTATTATTATTTTAAAAAGTTTTATATTGTTTGATACATAGTTATATTGTACTAATTTAAATAATAATAATAATAACGCCCAACGTACACATACATAGATCCCGGATCCTAACTAGGATTCTCCATGTCTAGACAACACCCACACCCAGACTCAGAACAAATAGATGCGCTATACATTTTTTTTTCTGAGCACGAACCTGCCGCGGGAACTGAACCCGCAGCCTCCGGGTTATGGACCGACCTGCTCAACCAGCAAACCACAGAGGCTGTCAAAAAACTGTTAAATAATTGATAGTTAATTTTAAGTGTGTAGTGAAGTACAACTTTTTTTCTAAGGTTATTATAATACTGCAATAAAGAGGCTGAGAGCTAATAAACAGAAAATTAAATATGAGAAGGACAAATCATTACAAAAAAATTATAATTATAAACGGAAACAAGAACGGAAAACAAGTAGTTTTAAAAACTACGATATTTATATATACTTTTATGAACCCTATATACACTTTAAAGACAATACATTAACGTAGATAAATACTTATTACATTATCAGTAATCAAGTGCCTAATGAAACGTTGGTATGCGAAGACGAAGGCATTTAAATGTCAAAGTTCACAATCGACTCCTCGCCGACCTTATTTGGATCCGCACATGTCGCAACAGCTTACCCTTCAAACTGGAAAGCTTTAAAGAATCACTGAGCTTAAAATTAGGTGAAAGGTGAAATTGTAAACTAAAAGAATCACTGCACTCACCAGGAATTTCATTTTTTTGTGTGTGTGGAGGGACGTGCTGTGACGGGGCACGTGGAGTGGCGTGAACTATGTCAGAGTGGTAGTAATGCTCTTGCTTTTATACCTCACCCCTGCCACCAGCGCTCGCTCGCTCTGCCACCGCACTTTCAAGCCGGGCCACTGCAACGCGCTGCAGACGCGACCGATCCCAATTTTTTGATTTCTATTTCCGATATCGCAAAAATCATGACATTATCCATCAATTTCTATTCAACCATTATGGCATGGCCTATCATGACATCTAAACTTTCTACTTGCCTCGTTAAAGACAATTGAAGTGCGGTTCTTACTTTACTCAAGTTATGAATGTACACTAAGCGCATGGGCAACAACTTGTCGAGCATAAATCTAGTAACAACAACATTGAAGTGTTCTTGTCGGTTTTGATCTATTGAGAGAGTCAACATTAACGTATATATTCATTCGGTTAACTTATGCATAACTTTATATTTTAATTTAGTCTGTTAAGATTATCAATGATTACCATAGTTTTGTATTTCAAAAACAATAAATTAAATTAAAAACGAATTATGTTAATATCACCAGCGTAATTGACTGGCCCGATAGCTCAGTTGGTAGTAACCCTGCCTTTTGAACTGTGGGTTGTGGGTTCGATTCCCACCCAGAACAAACATTTGTGTAAAGAACTTAGGTGTTTGTTCTGTGTCTGGGTGTCATATTGTATTCTATGTATGTATTTAAACAAAAAAATATCTAAGTATTGTATCAGTTATCTGGTTCCCATAATAAAAGCTTTGCTTAGTTTGGGGCTAGATGGCGTTGTGTGAGATGTCCACACAAATTATAATTATGTATAATATAAAAATATATATTATTAATTATAATTATCAGTAATTAACTACGTGTAATCATTTTATGAATAAATACACACACACATTAGCATACTACAGACTGTCATCGATGAGTCGGTATATAATACGCAACTATAACCAATTGCATGACTGTTTTATTTCATTGTCACTGTGCAATACTGTCGTGTCGTAGTAAGTATTCATCGAACTTGCATGCAAGAAACATAGCGTATGCGGGGTGTGACGTTATACTCGTAGACTAATTTTTCAATGTATAGGCCTTAACTTATATTTTCATAGATAACTTAGCTAAGTTATTTTTAAATAACTTACTATTTTGAATACAAATTATTATTTTCTTTCTATAACCGGGTTCACCCGAATTTTTCTTATAATAAAATGCGAATGCAAATGAGCATAGGAGAATTTTGTTTAATTAATACATTCGGGTACAATTTAATCACTAAGTTGGCCATAAAATTACTTATTGAGTAATTTGACACCCACAACTTTCAACAATTGAGGGCGACCTTGCGTGCTGTCCATGTAGGGATCCCATGGAAATTGGTCTCAGAGGTAGAGGTATCCAAAGGCAGATTATTCATTTATTTTTGCGTAAGCAACCAATTAACTGATAATCAAC
This sequence comes from Ennomos fuscantarius, assembly GCA_905220475.3. NCBI lineage: Eukaryota > Metazoa > Arthropoda > Insecta > Lepidoptera > Geometridae > Ennomos > Ennomos fuscantarius. The sequence continues at coordinate 8,884,525 of HG992028.1, read as the reverse complement.
CACTTTTAAAGTTTATATATTCCATAGACTCCCAAACGGTATTGTGTTTCAATGTAACAAAATCAAGAGGATATCATGATTTTGCTAACAGTAAATGGCATGTTTATATTATATCTTAGATTAACTCAATTTGCGCAAAATTTGGATAAAAAATGTATTTGGTCTGATTTAATGCCTTGTAATAAAGTTCATAATAAAAATCACAAATTCTTATTAAGGTTTTCTGAAGTGCAGGTAGATGCGTAGATGATGGTGGCCAAGGACTGTTGTTTTGCTTCTGATCTTCCAAACTGATAAATTATCTTATATATTTGCCAGTTATTCTGCTGCCAAGCAGTAGTGTGCAAGCACTACTGTGTTCCGGTTTGACGGGCACTCTAGCTAGGGAAATTACTTGGCAATTGAGACTTTATGATCTGGTCTGGTCTCCTCTAAAATGATTTTGTATTAAAATTGATCAATTTTGTTTCCAATTTGCCGTAGAGGTGCAACTCTCAGCTTTTTCCAAGAAGGAAAACAAAAGAAAAATTGTTAAATAAAATAATATTAACGCTGGGGAATATTTGTAATTTTTACTCTGGCATGTTTACTGATTCATATGATATTACCCTACTTTTTGATAGACATTGTGTAGCGAAAGAATACAATTTTGTGTTTTGTTTCTCTTTATCAAGTTTGAAATAGGCGAAGCTAAAACAAGAGAAAACACTGAGTAGCTCCTCCGTTGTTATGTAGTTTATTAGTAATATTTGTCAGATATTTATACGTTACATAAAACCTAGGCGTTGTTCATTTGTCAGTATAGCACCGTTTAGTATCTGTTATCAGCAGTTGCGCAAGAACCACAGAACGCGCTATAATATGAGTACGCAGTGATTAAACTTACGAGCTTTCTGTACATTAGGTGGCGATGCGTATGCAATGTAATGACACAGAATAAACAATATTACTAATGATTTTTAAAAGTTTCATTTCTATGTAAGTTTTAGTTTTATTTAAATTACGAGTATGTGCGTGCGTAAGTGCGTGCGCGCGTGCGTGCATAAGTGCGTGCGTGCGTGTGTGTTTGTCTCCCGCCCGGTGACGTTGTAAACCCACCCGGTGACGCTATAAAGGTCGGTAGAAACCAACAGCATTAGCTCGTTTAATAAAAAAGGGTGTGTGTGTGTGTGTGTGTGTGTGTGTGTGTGTGTGTGTGTGTGTGTGTGTGTGTGTGTGTGTGTTGTTGTGTGTGTGTGTGTGTGTTATTCATTGATATTGTGCAAATCATTTGTGATTTAGTGAGAACTAAGTGACTGTCGTAGTCATGTACAATTGTATCGCGATAACGGTGCGTGCACTTTTTCAAGCGCACCTATTGTTGCGCTTCGTTGCCTTCTTAGCGGTAACTTATGCTTAATTCATTATTTAATTAGACAAAACAAGGAACGTATTTACTGTAACAGGTCATTAGCTGAATGGTTTTTATTTTTTTGGTAATAGGCAATAATTTTGACCACTGTCTCGCCTGATGTTAAGAAATGGCGTGGTCTACAATGGAGCATGCTTGCCTAGAAGGTACCTGTTCACTCTTGACTTGAAAACTCCCAAGTTATACCTATATAGTTAACTGTGAGCAAGGACGCCAGCAAATTGTTTCATTCATTAGCTGTTTGCATGATAAAGTTAGTAGCGAAATGCTTAGTGAGGGTTATTTTTATGTCATTTTTCTGTGCGTCTTCTAGTCCGCCTATGTAAAAAGGAGATGCGATGGGTTTGAAGACTGGGCTAAACGATGGGTGTATTTATAGTTTATTTTTGATAATAATCTACATTTTTGGGATGCTTATTGCTTACACAAACAAAAATCCTTAACTCATTCAACGCAATTGTAATTTTATAAACTAAGGGGACTTGGGATTTTTTACTTTTTAGCTGATTTATTTTGCAAGTCAATGTTCAATGCAACTTTACACTTTTAAGAGATACTTGTTTGTATAGGTACCTCAGTACTATTCAAAGCTTTGCTCATAACCTTGATATTTGATGCGGTATCTGACTTCGTATTCCTAAAAGATCACCTGGATCTAAAATAACCATGAAACAAAAAGGAAGTGTAATACTATTACCATATACCCGACCAGTGTAATACCCCAATGACCGCATCAAACAATCTTGATCATTAAAGTTCGTTACGATACAAGAGGCATGAATCCATTTAAAGTAGTGCTCCATAGAAGAGGCCTAAGTTTAGCAGTGGACTTCTTTAGGACGCCTGCTATATTAATCATCATAATTTTATGCATCTATTTTTTGCTGAAATGTGTGGCCAAGGCAAAGGAGAAGGTATGTACAAATTAAAATGTTAAGTAGTAGTAGAGAGAGTAGTCTAGTAAGTAATATATATACAATAATAGCTCCTTTCTTAATGGCATTTATTTCCAAAAATTAACAATAAATTAAAGATTCAAATTAACATATAAACATAATCCTAAACTTTAATTAATTATTTGAAAAAGAATAATATTGTAGGTGAAAAGAGGTCATAAATAAAACACAGAATTTAGATCACCTTCTGCAGGAAGCGTACCCAAAAAGCTGGCAACATTCCCTCGTTGAATAGCTAGGCTATTATAATAATAACGTTGGCCGAGGTATGTGCCAGCCTTTTGGTCGTGCGTCAGCTCAACCAGGCGTCTGGAAAGCTCCCTGACACAAGCCGCGCCTGCGACCCCAGGAACCCATTGTTTCAACTATTTTTTTTTTCATTTTCAACCACATCATTTTTACAATAATATATATTTATTCTAAATTATATGCCTGCATGGTAATTGTAGAAGCTACAGCTCAAGCTGTCGTGTAAACTTTCCTAATTCCATATAACTTTTTGTGTAACATACATTATCTGTTAGCCAACTGATAGTTAGCTGAGTTTTATAAAATATTTACGGCCTTTTAGTTTTATTTACGTGCTCATGTGCTGTCATTCAATCTCTCATGATGCTGGGTAGCGCTTATAGTTAAGCAATTTTATAAGTGGTCATCTCAATAGTAATCGGTTTACCTATCATAATCTGTTGCGATAATATTGGCGATTTCTTAAACGTATTTTGGTGTTTCTACATATCACAATTAAACTTTTGGAACCTTTGAAAGTTGTAAGCTTTTGAAGTCTCTTAGTAGTTGTGCAATAGCGTTTAATGAAACTTATTATTATTATGTCATGATTAATAATTTACCACTAATATAAATAATAAAAAATGTGTAGTGTAATAATAATGACAAGACATAAAAATTTATAGTTACGGAATGATCTATTGGAAAAGTTTGGTGTTTTATAATTTTTATTCTGTTTTGGTACCTATACTATTAGGGGATGGTTATGAATATTGAATTCATTCAGAACTCGTAATAAATGAAAATTAAAGGAAGTGGAATGAAACCTTAGTAATACAAAAATACTACATTATACTTATTCTCATTTATATATATGGGCAGCATTACCTCAGTAAATTAAAATCTGCTATCACTGAGCCGCCGCCGTGGTGATTATGTTATCATACGGTCCTTGCTTAAAGATTCTTTGGACGCTTGTCCAAAGTGACGTCTTATGGGCAGTGATCGTCTTCCAGCTGTTGATATACACGTATAGAAGCGGATGATGGGATGATTCCAAAATGGTTATTTTTAAGTAAAGAATAACTGTATCATTAATTATTAACGTAGCTATACATAGGCGTAGCTGGTAAGGTTGTTCTGGTCTAAAAACTAAGTGTAATTTTTCGAGACAGGGAAATTCTAAAATATTATGACGATTGGGGTGATCACGGAACTTTGATTGCAATGCTACATGCAAATTTCATACCTAATTTAACATTTTTTATACGAACTATGCACATAAACTGCGTATTAAAAATCAAATTCATACAATTATCAATCTTAGGTTGCAATCAAGTTACATGATCGCCTAGCAGAGCATGGTAACATTGACTGTTTCTGTACCGGTGAACCGCTTGACTAAAATGGCTTAGATATTATTGTAAGTCGTTTCACTCAAGCGGTTTGTAGTGTTAATGTTATATACATTATTTCAATCAAATATATTTAAAATATAGATGTAACCAAAAGGGAATGATGATGAACGGCCTCGGGTGCATCGCTTAGAAAAAAATTGGCTCACTCGACTGTTGCTTAAGATGGTACATCTTTCTTTTGCGCAGCTAATTGTGTGCGTTTAACTTAATTTAAATGAACTTTTTCAAAAAGTTAGTGGCATATTTTCAGTCTTTTATTTATGTCTCATAAAGTTCAAAACAGAATTATATATTGAAAACCTAGATCGTTACAAAATGTGAAGAAATACTAATAACATAAAATAAAAATTGCCATCTATTGAGAGCAAGAATGGTTTTAAAACTAATAGAGAAAAAGTAATGGCCGATATGGTTTCGAATGCTATATTTCTGCATAGTCTGATTTGAGATGAGCTGGTTACGTAAGCCAAGGCAACTCTAGCGGGGTGAGGTTAGTGACACCAGCGCGTGCCGGGCTGTCGGACACTACATGGTGTCTCTACTGGCCTACTGTCTACACGACCGCCCACACTTGCTAGCAACTTGCATGACAAATTGTGAGAAATTGTAAATATCAGCTATTGTCCTAAAATGGTAAATTAAATCAAGAACTTATAATTATTATTATACTCAAGAATTCACTTCACTAGGTGGTAGGACTTTTCTACAAAGTTCGTCAAGGTAGGTAACACCGCTTTACCAGTTATTCTGCCGCCAAGCAGTAGTACGCAAGCACTAATGTGTTCTGGTTTGAAGGGCAAAGTAGTTAATGAAATTACTGGGCAATTGAGACTTTATGATCTGATCTTACAGTCGAGTAATCTTATTACGAGGCTGTGCTAATGTCTCAGGATGATGTGCGCAGCGCAGTGTCGCGTGAAACTTTATATTTTGGAGTTCCGAGTGACACTGTTTGTTATGGGCGGCCATGTTACTTAACATCACGTGAAGCTTGTGAGCTTGTCGCTCGTCATATGTAAAAAAAAGAAAAAAAGAATAGAATATGAAAAAATAAAAATTAGTACCTAAATGATGAGAATGATCTTAAAAAAATATTTTTAACGAACTCGAAAAATGCTGTACACGTAATCTAATGGACTAATAAAGGTACACAATAAAGTCACAAAATAATTACGGTTAAATAATATTATTCTGAAAGGACTTAGTAATTTTTAAGACTTTAAAACAAAATAGTTACATTCTTACAATAACAAACTTCATATTATACATAAATATTTTTAGTTTGTGAATGAATTATTATGATACAGAATTACATCTCTCTGACTCACATCACACGTGAAAGTAGTTCACATTTTTTTTACGACAGTTTATTTTATCAATTGTTTGAATAAGGTTGTTAGAGCTTACAAGTTACGGATGTCAGATAGTTAAGTTACTTACCACTTAAATAAGTCTACAGTTTTCAATAATTATCAAGAAGTTTCGTATCAACGTATGTTTTTAAAGGTCTATTAAAAATAAATTATTCAACAGTGTATTTTTGCCATTTGTTTGTTTTAGCAATTATAGTTTAGGTGGAAAACGTTGGACAATGCCACATTGTAATATGATAATTGGTTGCTTGGTACGTCTTATTTTTAAAACAGTGTAAGCACTTCATACCTTGTTAACGGTTTTGAGACATAGACATTTATTTTAACAATGAACACGCGTCTAGCGCATTTTGAGACAAATAGGCATATTTCAATAATGCACTAGCGTCTAGGGCATTTTGAGACTAATACTTAGGCATATTTCAACATTGCCAACGCATCTACCGCATTTTGAGACAAATTGGCATATTTCAATAATGCCCACGCGTCTAGCGCATTTTGAGACAAATAGGCATATTTCGATAATGCACACGCGTCTAGGGCATTTTGAGACTAACAGGCATATTTCAATATTGCCAACGCATCTAGCGCATTTTGAGACAAATAGGCATATTTCAATATTGCACACGCGTCTAGCGCATTTTGAGACAACTAGGCATATTTCAATAATGCCCACGCGTCTAGCGCATTCTGAGACAATATAGGCATATTTCAATAATGCCCACGCGTCTAGCGAATTTTGAGACAAACAGACATATTTCAATAATACCCACATGTCTAACGCATTTTGAAACAAATAGGTATATTTCAATAATGCACACGTGTGTAGCGCATGTTCAACGAACATATTTGTCTATTTATTTATAGTTCAAGGATTTAAAAAGAAGTATTTGTTTGGCAAATACATATATATATAGTTTGTATTTAGTAATTAAGGTGCACGTCGTGTTATCTAATATCAGTCCAGTGATCGGAATATCTTCTCCTATGCACCTACACTACAACCTACAATCCACAAGCTTGTGTCACGCTCTGATCTTGACCTTTTTTTCATGTGTGATATTTAAATGTTGATTTGATTATACTTTCTTATAATAGAGTTGAGCATACATGTACCTACTTTAAATGTTATGAGAAATTGCTCTAAATCTAGCGACTAGGTAATTAAAATAAAACCAATTGGTTATATTTTGTACAAATATATCACATTAATAACAAAGGCTTATAACTCATAAATATGTATGTAGAAAATATGTAGTATGTACCACTTTACTAATAGGTTCATATTTTTAAAGGAACGCGTACACAAATATAACAAAAACAGTAACAAAAACTCATAATAATATCCCTAAAATATTAGGCGGATGGGGCAGCGGGTACTTCAGTGGTGACTTCAGAACTAGCGACGGTTGACGCAACTGGGGTTGACGGTTCTTCTGCAGGTGTTGATGCTGGTTCTTGAGGAGTAGATGGCTCGGAGGCAGGCGTAGCCGCTAATTCTGATGATGCTTCCACAGTTGATGGCTCAGCCGGTGCTTCAGGCGTCGATGTAGCTTCCAATGTCGTGGATTGTTCTGGAACAGTGGACGCTGCAACTTCACTGGAAGTGACTTGTTCGGTAGTTGACGATTGAACATAAGTTGTAAAAGCTGCATTAGTAGTTGAAAATTCAGGCGAAGTCAATAATTCAGATGACGCTTCAGGAGTAGAAAGTTCTGATGCTGCAGTTGTAGATGTCTGTTCAGCAGAACTTTCAGCTGCTCTTGATTCTATGGCTGGAGATTCTGGAGATTGAGTAATTACGGGTTTAGATGCTTCAATTGATTGAGGAGCCTCAGAAGTTTGAGGAGCCTCTGAAGCTTGAACAGCCTCAGAAGTTTGAGGTGCTTCCTGAGCTTGACTGGTTCCCTCGGCAGCTTTACTGACTTCAGGTGATACAGGGGCCTCAGCAACGACAGCTACAGCAGGAGCTGGAGCGGATCCACTATCTGCGTTAATAGTTTTGGCACGACGACCAGAAGAGCTGGCTGGTACTACTGATGGCGCTTTAGGCAAGTGATCACCGACAGGTCTGAAGCCGTTCTCGTCAGCGATGTACCTGTGATATTAAATGTGATCCTAAGTGTAATGTTTAAATTATGGGACCTTAAGGGTTAAAACGTTTACAGTTAGTTTAAAAATACATTTAAAAGTAGCAAAGTCTGTATAACTATACTTATAATAATAATATGTTGTGTACGTATATGTGTATTTATTAAATTATGTTTTTAATTTAATAAATTAGTTGAATAAATACATAAATAAGTAAAAAAAAATTATGTACGCATAATAACCTGTACATACGCCACCGTAAATATTTTCAGTAAAATCAAAATACTCTCAATTTTATCCTATTTGAAAAATTACCAATTTTGTGTTGAATAAAAAATGAAAATCTTGACCAAAAAATCTTGAAGAGAGTTAATGTCAAGCAGGTAATAATTGCTCATAAAAATTATAACCAAGTCAAGTACTCATCTCACTGAAGGGTGTACGAATTCAAAAGCTAATAAGATAGTTACTCTCGAATTCAAAAATACTATTAAGAACGATTTTTAGCAGAAGTTGTAGTGAAAACCTAATGTAATAATAAAAAAAAAATTACACATTAATATAGTAATGCTAAATAATGATAATAATAATAATTTTAATGACCAAATTGCTGGCCTCTACTTCGGCCAAAGATTGAGCATTGCCATTCAACGTGGCAATGCTGCCAGCATATTGGGCACGTTGCCTACTGGTAGTGGTTTGTTTGATTAAGTTCCCTTTTTATTGTTTTATGTAAAAACGGTTTCCAATTAATTCTATTGATAATAATAAATAATAGCAAGAGGCCAAATAATATATCTACAAATCCATACAAAATTTTGTTTCACTATCATATTTTAGAAAATCGATATAGTAATTAAACAGAATATTTCATTTTTACCTCACAGAGATGAGTGTGCCATCGGGCGCAGTGTAAGAGTAAGAACCTTGTTGCACATGGATCTCGTTGCTATCGTCACTTTCTTCACCACCCTCATTGCTGGAAATTCCGCTTCTGGTGTTCGGTAGTACTTTGTCGTAGGAAATTTCTTCACGTTTTATACCGTTGCCAGTTTCATAGCTGATAAAATCATATAGCAATTTATTTTTAATTTAAAAAAATCATTATTTATAAACACGAGATCGAAATTGCTTTATAAATTTACAAAAAAAATATGGCGGCACTTTATATTATTTTGTATTAGGTAAATTTTATTATTTTATACAAACTATTTTTATAGAACACCTTTTTTACAAATATTAAGGAACGCACCTATATTTGTAAGTTCCATTAGCTTCAAGCTCTTCAGACTGTGAAATAATTGGAATCACTGTAGGTTGTTGTTTTTCCAAAGGCACTACATCAGTTGGGGGTGCAGCAATTGCGCACGTCACCGCTAAATATAAACAAGCTAATTTGACAAACATCTTTACTGTATTCTCTCCTGGAATCGACTATTGAGTGATACTCCAGACTTCTAAGCCACCTATATGTAAGACTCATTTATTTACACTACCCTCCCCCCGCCTTCCGGTGGAGCCTCAGTGGTCGCTAAATACTTCAACCTTAGCGCTTGACTGATATGTTCTTCGGAAAATTGCACAATCGTAGAGGTGTCAACAATGAGACATGATCGGTGACGATTCGTCGCGATCAACTTATTGGCCACTCTGAACAAGGTCAGTTTACTCACTGAAATTCTTCAGAGTTCAAAGCATACTTATGTTTTCAGCAGTGCGTAACATACATATTTATATTTATTTCAACATTTATTTATGTTAATACTGATTATTTAATAGCGCAGCATTAATGTTAATTGTGTCGCTGTCAAGGTATTGAGGCGTGTCTTACTAAGAAAACGCAATATATCAATACAGTCGTGTTCAAAATGCGTTCTTGAATACAAATCTAAACATTTTTTGATAGTTTGATATCATCACTAAAAACGAATCATGACATGACCCTGTTGTAAACATTTGATAATCTACTATAGTAGATAAATTGTGGTCTGACTAGTGATTATATTAAGACTATAAAAACGATTACGTAGAGTTAGACAGTTGGACCATCTTTATTAGTATTCCAAGCGTCTCTCTGTTGTGTAGACTTTAAACAAATTCATTATTAAAATGTTATTCAAGGGTTTGTTTTTACTTATCATGTTTATATTTGCAACTAGTGTTACAAGTTTAGAAGACAGTAGCAAGAAGGAAGTGAGATACCAGCATGCCAACCATCCGCCATCGGCAGAATATTACAACCCCATACCTGTTGCAGTTGTGTATGAAGACAACAGTGACTATTCTAGAAAATCACATATCATTCTTAAAACAAGTGACTCTAACGAAAGTGTAGTAGTGAGTGTAACCTCTGAAGAAAACGTTCAAACGACAACAGAACGAAAAGAAGAAATTGCTGTAGCTGAAAAAAATGTAGACAATAAAATTAAACTTAAAATAGTACCAAAATCTCGAGTCTTACCGGATTTTCAGATTCCAGTAGCTGTAGTATATGAAAGCGACCATAACAGATACCAAAATAATTACAAAGCAGATGCTGGTACTCTAAATAGGTCTTCAAGTAACATGAGAAAGCAGGAAACTGAAAATAGTGTGGATATTAAAAACAAAAAAATAACTACTCGAGAATCAAAAATTGAAACGGCAATTCCTGAAGGTAAAGAAACGAGAACTTTTAGAAAAAGAATAGGAGGTCGTCGTGCTGTAATTCCTATTATCGAATCCGAAAACTATGTTTTCTCACACAGTGGAAAATTCCACTACAGGTAAGAAACACAAACTTACTTTCAAAGTTATGAGGGGCTGAATTATATTTGAGATAAACAAAATTATGACACTAGAAAATAAAATGAAGGACAACGAAGACTATAGAGAGAGAGAGTGAAAGAAAGCACAACTTGCTTTGAATAATATTAAAATAAATTTTGCTTTTACGTTATACGATTTCATACTAATTAATAAACTTTTGTGTCCCGCAATCAGAATATGAGTATTAAGTATAAGCTGGTGAATGCTTAACGAGGCGAACGGAAGTTGAAAGATGTTGGTTCACGTAGATCTCCAATGTCAATATAAAAAAGTCAAAAGTTACTTAAAATTTGTATTATTATGTTGGGATGTCCGGTAAAATGACATTGTCACGATGGCGAAATTAACATTAAACAAAGCAAAAACAAAGTTACACCGGCCGATATATGGAACTAAAAAAGTTTTACTACAGTTGTGTGGTCTAAAACACACTTGTTTTTTAAGGGGAAACATACATCTAATCAGAAATCTCTGACGACAAAATTCTATGAAATCGATACTAAGTTTGGTCAACATTTGTTGACAATACGACCCGTACGCGAGTACCAACATCGAACAGATGAAGGCAAATTTCGCTAGTTAAACCAGAGACTTTTCTTACTTTGCTTGCTCAGTTAATAGGACTACAAATCTTATTGCAAATGCATATAAGCAGTAATTAACTGGTCTCGTAGTTCATTCTGTAGTAGTTTAGTTCAAGAATTCGATTCCCTATTCCCATCCAGGAAAAAAAGTGATAAGCATACTCAGAGATATTTATCTTCAGGGTATGGATGTTTATATTGTATTATAACTTTTATAAGTATTTTCAGACAAAAGCACACACAAAAAAGCACAGTACCTACAACACACAGGAAAGATTTCTATCAGTGACACTAGTATTTTTGGGGTACATGGCGCTGGTAAAACGTGTACAGTATATTAATCTAATTATCCATTGGCTAACTGGAATTTCGACTGTTTCAGATATGAAGGTGGTGATGGTACAATAGCGTACTCGGAAGGGAAACTAAAAAGGCAAGAAGATAAAGCTGGTGAAGCTGTAGTAGGAGGATATTCCTACACGGTCAGTATAACATAAAAAATGTCACATATATTTGTGTTAATATTAATTGTTCATGTGTTTATATTCCCATGTTCCTGAGTTCGTGTGCTCCTACGTTCGTACGTAAATGGTTTTTTTTATGTTACGGAATGACTTGACAAGCTAACAGTTCGCCTGATGTTAAGCGATACGGCTGCCCATATCAGTTGCAGTGTCATTCGGAACTCTAAAGTATAGTTTCACGTGACACTGCACTGCGCACGTCATCCTGAGACACCAGCACAATCTAGTAATAAGATAACTAGACTGTGAGATCAGGTCATAAAGTCTTTAATTGCCCAGTAATTTCACTAGCCACAGTGCTCTTCAAACTAGAAAACAGCAGTGTTTGCGCACTACTGTTTGGCGGCAGAATAACTTGCAAAGCGGTGGTACCTACTTAGACGAACTTTGCATAAAAGTCCTACCACCTAGTAAAATGGCTAGTAATTCACCAAACTTCATTTTATGGATAAAACCAATCTCAAAGTCGCACAACGCGCTATGGAGAGCTGTGCGTGTTGGGGGTTTCCTTTATACTATATTACTTATTTCAGGATAAAGATGGCAACGACTTCAGCCTATCATATACAGCTGATGAGAACGGGTACCGACCAGTGGGAGCCCACCTGCCTACGCCACCACCCATCCCTCCAGCAATCGCTCGTGCATTAGAATATCTTGCTACCGCTACACCAGAACCTGTAACCAAGCGGCCTGTTAAACCTGAATCTCTTTTAAAATGAAATAATTCTTCCAAAAGACTTCAATTCCACCGCAATTGTTTATCACAAAAATGAAAACATCATCAATGTAGTTAGAGATAACTAAGGTTAACTCAATAACTACCAATCAGATCTTGATCAAATTGAAATGAGACTACACGGAAAGCACCAGCTTTAAAATAAAAAAAAGGAATAATCAAAATTGGTTCACCCAGTCGAAAGTTCTGGGCTATCAAACATTGAAAAATACAGTCAAATTGAGAATCTCTTCCTTTTTTGAAGTCAGTCGAAAAACATAAAAATATTATTAGATATAGGCTACAGTCAAATTGCTACACCTAAATAACAATGCCACAATCCACAATCATTTAAACACTATTTAATATTGTTTAACCATTATAAACCTTATCATGTATTATAATAGTGGCTTGATATAACTGTAGTTTCAATAGAACAAGTCAAGTTTTGCTTCTGTTGTGATATTACAGGTCATTTGAAGTTTCGGAACACGTTGTATTGTATTCTATGTATGTATTTACAAACTAAAGTATCTAAGTATTGTATCAGTTATCTGGTTCCCATAGTTTGTTGGCTTTGCTTAGTTTGGGGCAAAATACGCTGTGCGAAATGTCCACAAATATGTATCTATTTATTAATAATATTAATAACGCCCAACGATCACTTACATAGTTCCTCGAACCTAACTAGTATTCCTTGTATCTAGGGACTCATGATCTACTGCTCGTATTACAGAATGATGCTCAGTCATCGATCGGTGCTCAAGCAGAGATTTCATTCATAAAGTGATCAATTAGTGAATGAAATCTCTGCTTGCGCATCGATCGATAACTGAGCATCCTTATACGGACCTACGAGAACCATGGTCCAACAACACCCAAACTAAGAATAAGTTTTTGCGCTTTTTTGTGCACATGCACTTATCCCGTTGCGGGAATCAACTACCTCATCACAGAGGCTGTGTGTGTGGCGTGTAACTTATGAGCCATAAGAAAGCATCCAAGCGCTAAATTAAGATTAAATTAAACATATGCCGGGATCTCTTGACGGGAAAATATCAATACCCAAGAGGCAATATAAAATGCCTTTATATTGCCTTTATATAAAAGGATTTGTTGCCACCCCTCGAGCGGATTTCTTCGAAGAGGGCATCAATAAACTACCACTGCGTTGGCAATGATGCATAGATTGCATGCGTGATTACTTATATTTATAGAAGTAAAGAATATTTTAAAAAATACAGCTATATCATATATAAAGACAATAAAAATTTCAATTGGATTTCTTTTTGTATACATATAATAGGTCTTTACCTATGAAATTGCCGTATTGCAGTACAGACTTTTTCAAACAAAAAAAAGTTTTGATTGGCTATGAATTCTAAATTCAAATTAATTTTGTTTTAAAAATATGACATTCTATTTACCATATTAGTCTTTTGTTTATTGATTAGCGTTGTATTTTCATTACATTTCAACATTTTTCCTCATAATGGATACTTTGAAATTTCGTGTAATTATGGAATATGAGTTCCGTCGTGGCACCAACGCGGCACAAACGACACGTAACATCAACGACGTTTACGGAGAGAACTGTACAAACGAACGTACAACCCGTTATTGGTTTGCTCGGTTCCGTTCTGGGAATTTTGACTTGAAAAATGAACCTCGTGGTCGCCCGGAAACTTTGGTCAACAATGATGAATTAAAGGCGATTGTGGAAGCTGATGAATCTCAATCTACAGCTGAGCTGGCAGCAGCTTTTGATGTTAGTATCAAAACAATATTGGTCCATTTGCGACAATTGGCAAGATAAAAAAGCTTGATAAATGGGTGCCCCACAAACTTAACGATCGCCAGCGCAACGTACTCGTGGTCGCCCGGAAACTTTGGTCAACAATGATGAATTAAAGGCGATTGTGGAAGCTGATGAATCTCAATCTACAGCTGAGCTGGCAGCAGCTTTTGATGTTAGCATCAAAACAATATTGGTCCATTTGCGACAATTGGCAAGATAAAAAAGCTTGATAAATGGGTGCCCCACAAACTTAACGATCGCCAGCGCAACGTACGCGGCGAGACTTGCCTTGTGCTGCTTAACAGACACAGAAATGAAAGAATTTTGAACCGAATTGTTACGTGTGACGAAAAATGGATTCTTTTTGACAATCGAAAGCGCTCAGCAAGTTGGTTAGATCCTGGTTCGGTACCAAAGCAATGTGCAAAACGAAAAATGACCCCTAGAAAGGTGATGGTCACAGTTTGGTGGTCTAGTGCTGGTGTGATTCATCATAGCTTTTTACAAAACGGCGAGAGCATTACTGCAGATGTGTACATTGAAGAACTGACCACAATGATGGCGAAACTCGCACGTCTGCAACCAGCTTTGGTCAATCGGTCGTCTCCACTGCTACTTCACGACAACGCGCGACCCCATACTGCACAACAGACCGTCTCTAAGCTGCATGAGTTGGGTTTGGAAGCTCTCCCTCATCCGCCATACTCACCAGATCTTGCGCCTACCGACTATTACTTTTTCCAAAATTTGGACAACTTTTTAGCGGGAAAAAAGTTCAATTCCCGAGAGGCAGTACAAAACGCCTTTGAAGAGTTTGTTGTCTCCCGTCCTGCTGATTTTTTCAAGAAGGGCATCCATAAACTGCCACAGCGTTGGCAAAGATGCATTGATTGCAGGGGTGATTACTTTGAATAAAAGAAATAAATAAGTTCGAAAAAAAAATACTTTAACTTTTTTCAAACAAAACGGCAATTTCATAGGTAAAGACCTAATATTTGAAGCTTAAACAAAAAGAAAATCTTGAACCATTGTTTATAAAATCTGCTTATCTTCATTAAAATGCACTCAAAAATAATTGTATAAACAGACGTATTGTAAGGCTCGTTCTTTGTGCAAATAAAATAACTATTATTTCCTCTGGTTACGCTTAAAAGCTTTTTCTAGTACTTAACAAAAGTACATTGTAAAACAGTCAAATACTTAGAGCTGTTGTGTGAACAACCATGTTAATGCACAAATTGCTCTTTGCAATTTTAAAATTTATATTGCTTGTGTAAAATTTATATATTTTGAATTAAAACTTGTTTGAATTTACACCTCGTTTGTCCAATGGACCTTTAACCTGTGATTTATCATGTTTTATTGCAGCTATTTATTTACATTAGTTTCCATCGACGGTAGCAATTCCATTAAATGTATCTTAAAGTTATCTTAATAGATGTCACGTGATTGTACGTTTTACAATTTTTCAAATCTAGTTTGTACGACCAGTAACCTTTTGAAACTAAAAATAAAACGTTCGGTATTGTTATTTCAAGACTTGCCTGCTCTAACAAAAACAATAAGTAAGTATTTTAGACCTACGTGTGCACAGGTCTTAATGTGAGTAGGTCGAATACATATTTTAGTGTTGTTCTCATCAATGACCTTGGCACTACGTTCACTTTGCTAAGCAGGTTGACTCAGGAATGTCGATAGGATCACTCTTGCTTTCTATCTGCTTTGTCATGATTCAAGGAATAATTAGGTACATTTTTATGCCAATACTATCCTTAAATCACGATCATCTAGTTTAATAGGTGCATGATGGATGTCCTTGGCGGTTGTAAAAAGAGTTTTCGGAATAATGCGCGCAGTCATCATTTATAATTTTGCGTAATTATTCCGCTTAAACAGGAAACTTGGTATTTTTATGTGCCCCAATGTTGAAGAGTGAGTCATGCTTCATGTTAAATTAAATAAAGGGTATGTATATAGTTGAAAACTTACTCGTGTATTTTAATACTTGATAGAGCACATTTTAAAGCTCCAAAATATTAACAAAAAGTTTATATTTAGATAGGACAAAATATATTCGGACTTTAAACATCGGGTTACCTGATGCATTTTTATGCTAGCATTTTTTATTTCATTCTGTTCTAGCTTTTTACTAAACGTAAAAATGACGCAATCAAAGATGATTAAATAACATTTGATGCTCTCAATCTGTGCTAATAACTAGCACGTCGCCAGTTCCTCGAACAAATTGTCATGCTAAATTCTGCTAATATATATTATAAGTGTTGTTCATTTCGTTACTCTTTGCATTTGTTTGACGTATTTACAAACTCTTAATAGCGGCTACATCACTGATTGATACATTTAATAAAAATGACATCAACTCTTTTAACACCTCACGACAGTTTGAATTGCTAAAGCCTATGCTAATGAAACGCCTGCGTCATTGTTTTAGGCTATGTTTGCAAATAATACACAAAGTTCGTTTTGCAATGCATCTTTGGCACTGGTTTTGCTTTATTCAGTATTAAAAATATTAAATATATTTTAAACTTTATATAAGTTCAATCATTTATCACAGTTCAGTCGTCGTTTGGGGTTAATATTTTTATTTTATTTTATTGCTTAGTTACATAGGCACTGTTTTGTAATTAGAACTACATGAAACAACAAAAATTAAAATTAATGAAATTTCAAAACACGGTAAAATTAATTAAACTATGGTACTACAATTTGATATAATAATTGAAAAATAAATGTAATAACAACGAATCCATTTTTTAAATATACACATTTATACGAAGTTATCTTGCGAGTGCAGCTTTCATATGTATTGGATAGCTGCATTTGAAATATCTCATAGAATTTTAATGAAATGTCTTGAGAGTCACGAGACCTTTCAACTCAGCATATAAAAATATTTTTGTATTTTTTACCATATTAGCTCGTATTATAATGCAATTCTCTTATCAAAACGGCGCCAGCGCGAGTATTCACAATGTTCACAGGTACGAAGTACGTGCTAAGCTCCGGTCAAGTTTCGAGTGACTTTAATTCCTTCCAGGCGGTGGTGGCGGTAGCGTTGCCAAGAAGTCGAGAGCTTTCTGAATTGCTGGCGGTATCGGCGGTGGTGTCGGTAGATGAGCACCCTGTAATAAGATTTATAGATTGATTTACCAAATTGGAATCAAGGAAGTAACACGGACTGAAACTTTTGTTTTGTAAGCTACAAAAAGTTCCTTGATTTCCACGGGGTTCTACTGCGTATTTACTAAAAGTACCACCAACAACTTGATCCTGCATCTTTAGTATCTTGTTCGTATTCCTATATTAGTAGAACCATGGACAAAAATCCCGTGGTACTATTTGTAGAACTGTGGTCAATGCTAAGTAGCATTGCCCATAGTTCTACAAATACATATTCCTAAACTGATAGTAATATGGGCGAAGAAATTGGCAAACAAAACCACACCACCACGAACCACAGGATCCAATCAAGAATTATTTTTATGATTTAAATTTTTAAAAGGAATTTCAATAAAGTAGTTAAACATTTTAACGCATAATTATGAAGGCCAAGAACGTAAGGAAAAACAAGATTGTAATATGTCTGACTGACTATGTACAAGGATTCATACAAATTTGTGAAATACGTATTTATCTTGTAAATTAATAAATTACGCACGTATGAACGCACACAGGGAAGCAAAATAATTAATAGAATAGAATATCAAAGGCCAATTTGTTGTCCATTGCGTGTCCTGCTGCAAGCATTAAAATGTTTATTGTGCTACAATCAGGATTTAAAAATACTCCTCTAAAATGTAATAAATTGCGACATAGTAAAGTTCACATTATGACATTACTACGATTGCGGCAAATCAAACATTTCAAAGCAAATTATTATTTTACTTAATATCATTTAAAACCAATTTTGGTAGTATTTCTACATAATACCACTGAATTAATAATAGTCTAAGCATTACTTTACGAACTTGAAATCATATAGTAATCTAGTTTTATACGCAATCTTTGACCGACCATGGTCAACAATTGTTACAGTATCTCACACCCCGAAATAGTAAAAATGTACGCATTTGGAGCATTCATATTACTTTTTCATTACAACCGGTGGTGTGCCTGTACAGATTCAGAAGCACGTTCACCTGACACTGGTATATCGATCGCTCCCATCGCTCATTGCACATATATTATGGTATGCTAACTGCAAGCCAAAAAGATGAATCAATAGTGGCATACCGTACGAAGATACTTTACAATACTGAAATGATCAATAGAAAACGCCTTGCCACTAAAATATATAAGTGGTTGGAACACGATGTTTTCCTTCAATTAAAGCAAATTTGAACCAACAGCCTACGCTGGATCGCTAGTAAATATAATTGAAGAACAACTGAGCTAGCATGGCTTCTTAAGTCCAATGATTTTTACCTCAGGCTTGAAGCCCCCTTCGTCATCAGCGACGTAGTTTAAGTTGATGACAGTGCCGTCAGGTGCAGTGTAGCTGTAAGATCCTTGAGCCACAATTACGTCTGCTGCGTCCGGACTGCTGGCCTTCTTGAGCGTGCCCGTCTCTTCTGCCTTGATTCCATTATCTGCTTCATAGCTGAAACATTATAAAATATTTGACCAAGGTATATTTTGTGAACAGAACGATGTCAGTAACTCATAATGGCAGATACCTGAAACTTAAGGATATTTGTTACAATAACAGCAGAAATATGTCCTTTTTTTTTATAACACTGCATTTCCACAGACACCTGGGTCCGTGCTTTTTGTTAGATTATTTTTTATATTTATTAATTAAGCCTATTGTCCTTTTTGTTGACTAATCTTTGCTTATTACTAATAAAATAAAAGCTCCCTACAAAAACTTTTGATATCAAATAAAATAAATTAAGAAACTATTGAGCGATTTCAAAGTCACTAAACAATAATTGCCTCCCAATTTTTTCGATTATTACTTGGCACTTGCCTATATGGCTGTGTTTTATAATTACTATCTTAACCATTGACTTGCCGCTTACAAGTGCATGCACAAGCAAAATGTGTTTGAATACCTGAGCATAGATTACACTAGAGATACCAGATATATTAGCTTATACTACGTCCAGTATTTTAATTAAACAGGCTCTAACCAATTCGTGATGAAAATTTAAATTAGTTTTAACTAAACTTGTGTTTGTTATTAAATAGTCCTTTGACACTTTCAGATTTTAGTGACCAATGTTAATTCAATAGCACGTAAAAATGCTAAGTAGTAGTTAATTTTGTAAAAGTCATGATTTTTAATTGACTTTTGTTAGTCTTTTGTACAAATATTTAACATCATAAAGTATGTAGTATATATATGATGCAGACGTGGTGTTTAAGGTGGAAGACGATCAATTTCTAAGAAATAGTCATGATGTTTAATTTTAAGTCTTTAGGTCTAGTTTTATCCGTTAATTAAGATTTTATGAATACATAGCGTTATATTTATCATACTCTTCCCTGGTTCTTTATCTTCAGCGCTGAGGGTTGTGATCCCCTCCATCGATCACTTTGACTTATGGCCATGTACGCTGTCTGTCAACTGGATAATCCATAAGGATTTGATGTTGAGTGCAGTGCGGAATTCAACAGAGCAGCTTTCTTGGGACTATAAGCCTTTTCAAGTTGCCACTTTGGTCTGGGATGTGTGGCCAAAATACTTAAGGACTCGCTAGAGGCAGATTGAAAGTGAAAGACAGAAACTTAGTGATCACCCTGAGCTCCGAGGGGTAGATGTATTCGTCTTTTGTCTATCCGCAGTGCGCAACATTTTCTTCCAGCACCACGCCACAAAAACGTCCACACGTCTGCGACTATTCACTTTGAATGTCCAAGTTTCTGCACCCTAGAGAAGTTGGAAGATTTCTGACCTGTCTTTTTTTTGTCTTATTTGTGATGTTCCTTATGATATTTCCGGCCGTATTACTGTCAACTGTCCCATTCTGTTTTTTTGGCCATGACTTCGTAGGATAGTGCTAGATATACTGGAGCCTAAGTAGATGAAGTTTTTTATGTTAATGAATGATGTGACAAACTAGTCGTTCACCTGATGTTAAGCAACACGGCCACCCATAACAGATGCAGTGACTCGGAACTTTAAAATATAAAATTTCGCGTGATATCACTGCGCACATCATCCTAAGACATCGGCACAGTCTAGTAGTAAGATTACTTGACTGTGAGATCAGATCATAAGGTCTCATTTAACCAGTAATTTTAGCTTGCACACAACTGCATGGCGGCAGAATAACTGTAAAAGCGGTGGTATCTACCTAAAATAACTTTGCAGAAAGTCCTACCCGTGTGATATCACTGCGCGCATCATCCTAAGGCATCGGCACAGTCTAGTAGTAAGATTACTTGACTCTGAGATCAGATCATAAGGTCTCATTTAACCAGTAATTTTAGCTTGCACACAACTGCATGGCGGCAGAATAACTGTAAAAGCGGTGGTATCTACCTAAAATAACTTTGCTGAAAGTCCTACCCCCTAGTGAATTTTGATTTTATGTCCAAATTTTGGTATTTAAATTTGAAGTCGCAGGTATCAGATTTTAGGTGCGTTGTACGCCCAAACAATATATTTCTCAATACTCCGTTTCATTGAAATAAATTTATTTGTAATAAATAATACAGTAAGTAAATGATTACCTGTATCTGTATGATCCATCCGGTTGCTGATCGAAGTCTTGACTCACGATAGCTACTTCTTGGTCTGGTTTCTGTGGTGCTGCAAACGCCGTCGCGACTACGCTTATCAGCAAGATTACCCTCTGTAAACAATTCTGAATTAAAATTACTTATTATTTGAACCATCACAACTCAGAGTTTCTGTCAGAATTCTGAAGGTTTCCAGGATTCCATTGGTGCGATTGCAACGCCTACTGCATTACTAGTTCATTCTGGCAAGTGAACAAATAAATAAATAAATATGTGTGGACATTTCTCACAGCGCCATCTAGCCCCAAACTAAGCAAAACTTGTACTATGGGAACCAAATAACTGATACAATACATAGATACTTTTTGTTTGTAAATACATACATAGAATACAATATAACGGACAAACATTGATGTTCATCACATAAATGTTTGTCCTGGGTGGGAATCGAACCCACAACCCACAGTTCAGCAGGCAGGGTTACTACCATCTGAGCTATCGGGCCAGTCAATAGTAAAAATATTACAAAGGGATGGATTTCATTTTTACCTAAGTTTTTTACCATTCGTAGATATGAATAAAAATGGTAAGTGCATCACTTGCAAGTGGGTATACCAAACTGGATATTTTTATTTTAATACATTGGTAATACAATAGCCCGATGTACGTTTTTATGGAAAAAAAATAGGAAAGGGCATGGATGACTGAAGCCCGAGTTTACTACTTCCCGAACGAAGTCGCGGGCAGCTGGAACAACAGATTTAAGGAATACTATGTCCATTGAATTATTGGCTAAGTATTTTGTCTGTGGTGTGGTTAAATGAAGATTCTTGAACTAAATTTTGTTGATCCGAAAACTGACAGACAATTATTGTGCTATCTGTGGATGAATCAAATGTATCGAAAGAAGAACGAAATACCACAGAGGAAATTTGATAGCCGATGAAAAAATATTATTTTTTTGAAGCGAAAACTTCTTTAGGCGCTTTGAGCACTTTTTGGGTGAACAAAAATCAAGGAACTCGCGTCATCGTCACCACACGCTTCCTAGAACGAAATACCACAGAGGAAATTTGATAGCCGATGAAAAAATATTATTTTTTTGAAGCGAAAACTTCTTTAGGCGCTTTGAGCACTTTTTGGGTGAACAAAAATCAAGGAACTCGCGTCATCGTCACCACACGCTTCCTATGAGCTATATATGTCACAAATTACATAATTTTCACTTCTAATGGTAGTCCCCAAAGACTGCCCCGCACAATGATCTTATCACGCGAGTATTTATTTGCTACTTTAGTCCTAAAAATCCTATTCAAAACTTAATCGCAAGTTTGACTTGATATGTTGCTATTGGGATATAATAAGTGTTACCGGTATCGCATCGCAAAAGATATAAAAAAAATAGGAAATTGGCATGAAACACTTGTAAGCATGAGCAAAATCTTGCTCAGCACTATGCTGCAGTTTTTAGCAGGGCTGAGTTTTTAGTGACTACTAGATAGATAGATAGAACTCTTTATTGTTCCACCAATGAAATATGCAAGCATTTAGGAAACCTTCTGAACTAGTGTTGCAATGGGCTGTCTTATCGCTGACAGCGATCTCTTCCAGACAACCTTTGGATGAACAGTATCAAATTCAAAAGAGTAGACGGTGGTGTATAACAATTTAAAAGAAATCTAATAATAATTAAATAATACGACAAGCGTAAGCCTTAAGTACCTATGTAAACACATACGATGAGATTATATGTTTTAGTTAAATTAATGTAGATAATTATGTAGTATACGGTCCTCTACAAAGTGTTATTATTAGTGAAAGATAATTTCAAGAGGTAACAACATAAAATAGTATTTAGTGCGATATACGATATTCACCTATTTGTTTATCAGAACTCCTCTGAGGTAAAGTTTTGTAACTTAAGCATTTAGTATGAGTTATCCATAAGCAATATCTTAAATACGATTATTTAAAATGGTCACTAATGTATTTATAATTAATAAATTGCATAGTGAATAATCCATCTCATAGTATAATGTATATGTTTCCAAAATTACCGAGTAGGTACCTACGTTTTAACTCGATTTAAAATAAATTGTACGCCTATCATTTTTATAGAAGCAAATATCAGATGTGTGATTATTAGTGCAAGCTTTACAATAAAACTAACATTCACGTAAAACCATCTGGTTTTAGGTTTCTAGGTTTCTATAGGACATGTAACCCATCCCAAAATACCAAAATCCCAAAATCCCATGTTTAAGATAGATATCTTAAACATGGGATTTTTTATTGTGGATTTTTTTAAGTTACATGTCCTATAGAACACTCAAGGCATTACACGAATCCCTTCAAAATTAATATTTACTTAATTAATTGATCAATTAATATATGTAATTTCACTCAAAATTTTCACACAAGATAAGTGATTATTTTAAGTAATAAGTTTTTTTTAAATTAAATACTTTCATAAAATTATTTATAATTTATGAATTAAATCTTAACTTAAGCACCGATTCACGACTCAGGTCATCGTCACTGTAAGATCGGTCTGTAACACCGGTCATAGAAAGCCTTTAAGGATAGTTTCATAATATAAGAATATAATAATATGAATACTAACATGATAATGAGTTAAAATAATATTCATTTATTATTATTTTTTGTAATAAAAATTCACTAATACGCAAAACAGTAGTGTACGTAGAAAACCCATTAGACCCAAAATGGGTTAAACCGACTTTGCTTGCCAACATTTCATACTGAAACTTACTTGGCTGACATCCTATTTCCAGTTTTATATATAAACAGAAAAAATAACCTACTGAAAGAGGAGTAAGAGGGGGGTAATAATGAGGAGGAGCGAGGTAACAAACATAATAAATATAACTTAATTCTATAAATAGAACCTCGACTCCCTCTTATGAAGTCGGTTGAAAAGATAGTTTTAATGGCTCCACAATTTTGTGTATTTAGCCAGTGTCAAGCAATTGATAATTTCTCAAGTTAATTAATATTATATAATGTGTCAAGTCAAGCCAAGTCACAGTCCAAGTCATCAAGTTAAGTCATAGTCTAGTCTAGTCAAGTCATACTTACTCCTAGTAAAGGTGGCAACTTTACCCGAAGCTTCTATGGAGTATTGGAAACAACACAAAAAGAAACGTTTCACCATAATTATACCACTTTCCCACACTCACGCCTGTAATTCAGCACTTAACGAATAAAATGCCACCGATTTTATGCACTAGCACTGAAAATAACACAAGTTTTGGAAAATAGTACGATTTCCCGCCAATAGAAATAGTTAATAATAGATTTTTTTGCCATTAACAGTTAAATCTTATTTACTTTTAAGAAGTCTTGAAATAAAGAAACAAAGTGGCGTTTGTAGAGACTTTATCTAAAATGCCACACTAAAGGGATGGGAGTGCTTAAAAAAAGTTAATTCCTTAGTTTACGGAATAAGTAGGTGGTCGTTTGGTCTCCACACCCACACCAAACTATTACCTACATCCTGTATATTGAATTACAACTTCATAGGAACTCATATTATAAAGTTAAGTTAGTTCAGAGGAACTGTCACTACCTCTAGAGTGGGTATGACCCATCGCCGTTTGTGGCACGCAACCTTGGCAAGCCAATCACAGCGGGGTAATCACGCAAAGTACAGGGTCAATATGTCACTTTTTACTAACTCACCATCTAATGAATGATGAGCCGACGACCAGAAATTACAACCTGACTTAGAGCAATGAAATACCTTCGTAATAATAGTAATCATAAAACAGAGTTAGCATATTAATAATAACTTAAATAATATATGTGAAGGTTTGTTATTTAATAATGTATAATGTGTAAAAGCGCTAAGCCTATTTGAAGGGTTGAGAATAAAAAGGATTTAACTGACAAATTGACAGTTTCGAGAAAATTTACTTTAAACGTCAACGGCGTCATTTTTATGTAGAGTGCTTATAAGGTAATAGAAAAGGTTTATGTAAGTTTCAGTTGCTTGAAAATGTTTTAATTCTATTTAAAATTACCAAATATAGTACTAATTCATACAATTACTGTAAAAATATAATATAATAAAAGAAATAAAGTAATGTTTTTATGCTAAGCGTACTGTATTCCTGTGACAGATAAACCATTTTTAGACTCAAAATCTCGAGATTTAAGCCTCATTTCGGTATTTTGAGAATGTATTATTGAAGATAATTTCACGCTGAATCCAACGATACCAATAAGTAATTTGGTCAAAAAAATCAGTTAAATCCTTTTTATTCTCACCCGTTCATTTGTGTCCTATTATTTGATTTTGACTCTGGCTATTGGAAAGGCATTTTGATTAGTGTTCACAAGAGACCGTTATAAAAATCTGAAAAGATGTGTTTTTTTTTGTTTTCGTCTTTACAATATAAGTATAGGTCTCTTTCTTTCTTAGTCATTGACATGAATTTTGTTCTAAATTTCAAAATATCCTGACATGCTCTTTTGTTATAAGAAAAAGACTGATGACCCTTACAATTGAATTTAAAAAGATTTTTTGAACTGTCGCAAAATACAATTTCGGTCGGTCGTTATTCCGCATTTGATGTCTTTCTGTACCCACGTTAGGACGTGAAGATAGGTTTCATGTGGATACTTGATGCCTCTTAAATAATAATAATAATAAGTCATTGAAATAAAATAATAAATCTTTGTCACGCAAATAAAGTGTAAACTTATTTATATGTTGGCACCAAGGTGAGGAAAACTAACCAAGATCTTAGATTTCTAAGGCTGTAATGCTTCAGTTACTATAGTATTATTATAAGAAGACAATAAAATCATCGAAGTGTAAAATTAAGTGTTCATAAACTTGTGACGGTGACAACTCGATGATATTAAAGTTATAATGAGCAATTAAGATACAATTTAATTAATTAACGTCAGATCGACAATCTAAATGAGTCGTAAACTTTTCTATTATGGCACAATAAAAAAACAACTAAGCTACATACTAAATTTTTACCATTTTATTATTTGAATTGCGTATTAATTTTGCATAATACACATTGCCTTAGGCCTTATCCCTGCCAAGTCAAAATAGAAAAGTGAAATGGTTCCTTGTTTGTATATTTTTTATTGGCATTTTAATCTAAAAGCTATCCGGTTTTAGCATGCAGGTTGTAGACACTAAATAGATTAATATAAAGTTTATTTTAAATCCCTTAAAAAAATGTAAATTGCGAATGAAACAGCAATTTACGCAATTTCTGTAAGGTTGTTATTTAATTGACTCTTCAGTCCAGTACATTTCCACTTCTGGGCAGAAGCCTGCTCTCACAGGGAGAAAATTTCAGCTATTAGCGAGTCTGCTATACCATAGACCGCATTGTCACTTAATATCAGGGGAAATGTGGTCGAACGTAAGTTTATTTGATACTAGTTGCGCCTCGAGGTTTCACCCGCGGATAATAAGTATTTTGATTATTTGCTCATCCCACGGGAACTTTTCACTTTTCCGGGATAAAATGTAGCCTATATGGTAATCCCACACACACTATACACTTATAAACTATCTTGGTACCGAATTTCATCCAAATCCATTCAGCCGTTTGAGCGTGAAGGAGTAACAAACATACACACAAACACATACAGCCTTTATAATATTAGTGTGATAGTGTGATAAAAAAAAACCACCAAGATCTTACCGAAACCAAATTAAAAAAAAATTAAACATGCAGAGTGATTAATAGTTTATCAGGTAAGTTCCAAAATCTACACTCTCCTCCCTTTCCCCCTTTTATCCTAAACGTAGATGAAGGCGACGGAGTGTGTTAATTTTGAAATGAGATCTTTCCGATGAATTAATATATAGAATAAGGTTGGTACATGAGACATTCATATCCTAGACTTCGTGACCTGGATCCCTGGACTCCTCGGCAGATCCTGGTGATGGTTGCATGTCAGTTTGCTTAAAATGTTTTCTTTCACCATTGCACTACTTACACAGCGAGTATGAATTCCGCACATAAAAGTCATTGGTGTGAGGGAGCGGGATTTGAACCATACCGACGCGGTTTGAAAGTCGTACGGGCTACCACTGAGCCACACTTGCTTGCTTGCTTGCTATTCATGGTTTTAATGTATAAATGGACTTGTTTTAAAGCTTTTCACGTTCCTTGATACTCGTATTTGGATTTGGTAGATATAAAGCTATAAAGAATAATTTGCTACTTTATCCAAACTAAGTAATTACAATCAGTCACCTAATAGAGAGCGTAAGTCAACACAAAAGTTTTAATAAATCTAAAGCAGGTACAAACTTTACATCAAGCAGATATAATGCTGTAAATCAAAATGTTGCAGAAACACAAACTTTTTTGTTTTACTGTATTCAATGATTTTTATTTAAAAATAAATTTAATTTTTATTGAAAACTATACTGAGATAATGAACAATGTTAATTCATTTTTTTTGTAGTTTTTAATATAATACGTTTTCAAAGAAGTATGTAGTTAGATCAAAACTTGTAATTTATCCGCTGGAAATGACACATTTTTAGTCTGTGGTGTAACTAGAACAAACCATAATAATCAGGAACAGAAGCTTCAAAAATCACTAAATTATTATAGTAAACTAAATAAAAAGTTACAATAAATCTTGAAATGATAAGTTGAGATTTTAGTCTACATAATTTATTCAAGGCAACATTTTATAGATTAAACATTATTTATCAAAGACAGTGTATTTATTTATAAGGATGATTTAAAAACGTTCTATTTTGGATCGAATTAATTATGAATCACATAGTGGCTTTTACAAAATACAATACTAATATTCGGTATTTTGATTTTAATGTCAAATGATGATAATAAACAAATATTATTACAAAATGAAAAACATACCTAACTAAAAAAACAAGTCTTATACCCATGTATGTGGCTTGTACACGCAAGTCTAGTGTTTCTGTTTAAGGTTTTTTGAGCACAATAGTAACTATGACCGAGTATTTTTACTGCACCTAAATACCTTTGGCACGTTTGGTATGCAGATGTCGGCAGTATATTTTGCAAGTGGAGTGAGTTGTGGGAACATGTCATAGAATTTTAGAGTTGCCTCGAAAACAATGTACTATACGTGCAAAAACAAAAGGTGTGCGCTTAATTAGCGTCTCGCACGCATTTGTACGCTCAGAGATGGATTTTAAATTGTAGAAAATTAATGCCTGAAACATATTGCTTTATTATAACTGGGAAAGTGTTAAAGTTTGGTTTCAGGTGATTGTTTCTCAAAGAACGAAAAAAAAGCTTCATTAGTTTAGCTCCATCTATCGGCCGGCATAACTTTGTTTTTATATGTTTAATATTAATGTAGCCATGACGATTGAAAATTGACATTTTACTGGACATACCAACAATATAAAACAAATTTTTAACTTCGTTACGTTGACAATGGAAATCTACGTGAACCAACTTCAACTTCTGTTCACGTCGCATTCACCAGCTTACTAAAAACGTCCAAAAGAGAGTGCCATTTGTATTTGCAATGTATTACCAAAGATTGTTGATTAATAAAGGTTACAATACTATCTCCCGGAATTTTCCTATTTATAATGTAAAATGTTATTTATTCAAAAGTATCTTTCGGTAATTTCTATAGAACAAAACGGTATAAATATAACGATGAGTCCTCAAACTCACAAAGTGGAAAATAAATACCTAATAAGTAAATTATCAGGCAATACCTACTGAGGCATCTTCAAGTTGTATTTAAGGGCGTCTCCAAACTAGGTGCTTAGGCCACGGTAGGTCCCTTATGCAATGTTTGTGCATATTGCATCTAGGTAACCTTTGCCGACATCTGCGTTATTTACCTTAGTGACATGCGCATCCTTGCGCCGTGTCCTATTTAATAGAGCTAATAGAATTGACATTTTGTAAGTATGAATTAATTGCAACCTCACATCGTCATTATACACTATATTTTGAACATGTTCTTTTTTTTTATTGCGTTGTTTAGTAAGAAAATATGGTAGACTACCATTATATTGAAAGTCAGTGTATATGTCTCATAATATAATAGATAATAATAATAACGCCCAATGATCACATACATAGATCCTGAACCCTAACCAGGATTCCCTGTGTCTAGGAACCCAATAACTACGAGGACCATGGGCTCATAATACCCAGACACAGAACAAATATTTATCCCTTTTTTCTATGCAATAATATTTGTTCTGTCACGAGAATTGAACCCGCCACCTCCGGACTATGAGCCGAATTGCTTAACCATTACACCATGGAGACTGTCAAAAAAGGATTGCTTCACATATTTCTTTATTTCATGCATTCATACAATGTTATTACTTCGGTCTAACTAATCTAAATATTACTCTATTTCTTTGTATGAGCCCCGTGAGGGCGTTGCACTTTAGAGTAGAGCATACATTTCCTAATTCAAAGTATTATACATTTTCAAATCCTTATTAAAATTAGCAAATAAAATAGGAAACTATACGTTAATTTATTTCAATTCAGGTCAATTTATATTATAGTCAGCTTTAAATTTTTTTAGATGATTATTATCTGATTAACTAATTGCTTATATTCCTTTATAAATATTATATCTACTTATTTATTTTACTTTACATAATATTTATTTTGATATAATCATTATTTCACCGCTGCAGCTATGCAGTTTCCAGCGCAAATTAAGCGCTAATAGAGTACCTACAAGGTTTTTGGCATAAACAATGGCTTAATATGATAAAAAATAAATTTATATTTTTATATCTGCTTCAAAATGAGCCGCTGTGCTTTAAAACTTTTATTTTAAATATAGCTGTTACTTTTACTTGATGTATTATATTAGCTAACAGTAAATTATCGTATCTACGGGCTCTTGAACGTTTGATCGTTTATTTCATGTACTGATGTAGGGTCGTTTATTAATTAATTCATTTATTTAGCTACTTTTTAACTCCCTTACCCCTTGGTGATATATGGTGAGGTTTTAGACTACCATCTCCCCCTTCTCTGTAAAATTTACTCCAAATGTGTTATTATGTATATTGGTACAAAGTGTTTTAACTATAATTCCGAATATTGTATTTAATCTAATTTAATTCTGGAAATTTAAGGCGGAATATCCCCAACGGCGAGTCAAATTTAGGAATTGCTTTTGGTTTCAACATCGCGGGTACAAAAAAAAAGCGTGATACCTTACTGCAGCCACCCCATCCTCCTTGGTGGCGTTTCGTGATTTTAACACTATTTTCAGTAAATCATATTTTTGTAAATTATTTCGTAGGTGTTTACGTATAATATTGCATTGAAAAATACGTTTTTTTACAAAAGAATATGGCTGGAATGGTCTGTCAACAGATCTGTTTATGGCTGAAGAAGATTATGATATTCCACAAAATGATAATAAGTTATCCAGTATTTCTGTACTCAATAATAATCTTCCGCTTTAACGTGAGATTAAAGGTAAACAGTACTCACCATGTTTCAAGTTTTCAAGCACAATTTCAACAAAATTCAGGTAGTTCAGCAGATTTCCATGTGGCGTGGCGGCGAATACGCCAGAGTGTACTTAGCCGTATAATCAACTGTCCCTTTTATAGAGACGCAGGTTTGTCTAGACATTGCATATGGCAGGGGGAGTCTGTACTGCCTGAGGTACAGGGCCGGACTCCAGCCCAATCTAAAATCAAAAATAATACAAAAGCTTTTCTTTGCCTAATTGTGGTATGTACTAACGAATCATTTAGGGAACCTCGAGATCTTTTATGTTTTATTGATTTACAAAGAGATGGTGGATGGTGTTACTGATGATCATTGTCATCACCTCCCGACAATCATCACTCTATGTTGATAGTCTATTGTTAAACATGGACCCGGAGGTGAGCCTGATCTTCGGCTCATTGTGTCTTCATTTGTCATTCAGCTGCTATCTAACGTTTTACAAGGAGATTCTAAACAGATGTTAATGCAAGTATAATGACCCTATTTATTATTTCAGCAGTAAAATATGAATAATTTGATGTTTATGTGATATGAACACAAAAAAGTATCAAGTGTAAAGTATGAAATAGAAAATAAAATCAGAGATCATTATCAGAAATTATTAAAATATTATTACTATCAGAATATAAAATTCATAAACTTTTAAAATGCACATAATTACGGCACAAATTAGTACATTTCAAATTTTTTAACGAAGTAATAATATAATTTTCTCCATTCATTTTCTTCTCGTGTTACGATGATAAACTTTATTTCACTAAAAATTTTAAGTGCACTAACGCATATAAAATTTTAAATGAGGAACCTACCAACTGAGATCTTACTAATATGCTAAAATATGGATGGAGCACTAAAAAAATAACAAATAGTTAATGAGTTATCCGATGCAGTAGTTTATAATAGTAGGCGGCGGTGGTCACAAGCTGTTTCCATAGTATACTTTGCAAAAATACCATACTATAAGCAACTATGCTTCATGTACTAGATACATCCCTTTCTTGCAACATTATCTCGTCCACGGTACAATAGAATAACTATCAAATCTCGTAAAACTGAGCCCAACACTTAAATGGTACGCACGCTTTATGTCAAATGCAATGCAAACGCAAGAGGATGATTCTCTGACATTTTACAATTTTATTTGTGGCTGACCGACACATGTTTGCGCTTATGCCTATGCGCATATGTCGAAGTGCCTACCTAATTAGACGACCAACGCATTAACTAATATACGCACGGGTATTTACGAAGGTATTTTGAATCTCGATGAGCGCAAATTTGCCTATTTTTAACTTTATTTTTCTACGATATTGTTTAACTTTAACGAAAACCTGAAAGAGATCATGCCAAAATATCTATTTTTATTGATAGATTGACTAGGTGGTAGGACTTTTCTGCAAAGTTCGTCTAGGTAGGTACCATCGCTTTGCCAGTTATTCTGCCGCCAAGCAGTAGTGTACAAGCACTACTGTGTTCCGGTTTGAAGGGCACTGTAGCTAGTGAAATTACTGGGCAAATGAGACTTTATGACCTGATCACATAGTCTAGTAATCTTATTACTAGATTGTGCTGATGTCTCAGGATGACGTGCGCACTGCAGTGTCACGCGTAACTCTATACATTAGAGTTCCGAGTAACACTGCAACTGATATGGACAGCCGTGTCGCTTAACATCGGGCGAACGATTAGCTCGTCACATCATAGCCTTACATTAAAAAAAAAAATCTTTTTTCTTCTGCATAGATATCTCAAAGAGAAAACGTTTATAAAAATAGTAGTAATAATATGCCTTTAGAATTGGGTGGCGTTTATTTTTACAGTATTTGTGTTGATGTAACTTGACCATGCTGGTTAGCGTGATTCTCAGGATTCTCTCAATAGAGCTTAGCCAATCTTGTAAATTGTTTGTAAATTTGAAAATGTCTCTCTCATCGGGGTAATTTATGTAAAGCATGTTCCGGAACTTTAGAGAAAAATGCGAGTTCAAATCTTGAAAAAAATCTCTTACAAATTCTGTAGACATTTTTATTGAATCTTTTGTGTGATTTCAAAAAAGCTGCGTTTTGTTACTAGATCTTCTGCGTGTTGCAAAATACTGTATTAAGTTTTTTACTGTGTGCGATACAATTGTGTGTGTGTAAAATGAAATTAGGTTTTTCTATTATGTTTATTTTTTATATTCCTCTTTTTTCATATATTTTTGTCTATTTTTCTTTCGGTTATATTTTTTTCTATTGTTTTCTATATCTATTTACTCTACCGACTGAGCGGATTTTTATGACATTCAGGAAATTTTTAAGACCCTGAAATATCTACTTTTAGCTGGTATCAGTAGTAGTAATTAGCCGTCTTATAATCTATATACGTCTCTTATTTAAGAGATATAGACGTACATGTATATTGATGGTGTAAGCTTATCGAAGGGGAATCTTAAGCGTTTATATGTGATCCAGAAGGATATGATTACTCATTGCTAAAAAAAAGATTTCTTTTTGAAACCATATTATGTAGTAATATAATTTAACGTCTTTTATTAACTAATTAAATAGAACTTGATTTTCTCATTGAAATACAAAGAACATAATAGATAAACTGTGTGTTTTAAGTAAACACGTTTGGGTAAATAACTATTAGAAAATAATTAGTCTTGCGAATGTTAACCCCTATAAGGCAAATGGCCATCCGTCCAAATGTAGACAATAAAACTATTACAGTATTGTTTCGTGCACAAAAGAGCAGTATAAAGCGAGTATGCGAATACCTTCTGAGGTTAATCTCATTACATTACTAGATTGGCGATTAGAAGGATCTTTTGTGGGACGGTTCACACCTTACGTGAGGTATTTATTTGGTCACTCCCACCTAGACTGTGAGAATAATCGTTATACATACATTATAATATATAATGAACTATAATATCTTATATATTACAATGGGCATTGATCGTCGCAGTAATTCTAGAAGACGGATGTTAAAACTTGGCTTTATAACTCTGTCCACGTCGTACCCTTTGGCATTTTGACACTGGAAAAGATCATAATTTTTTTTTCGCGCCGAGCCATTTAGCCCCTATCCAAGCAAAGCTGGTACTCTGATAGAATACTAAGACTTTTTGTTCGAAAATATATGCATAGAAAACAATATAACACCCAGACAGAACAAACATAGATGTTCATAGCACAAATTTTAATGTTTGTCTTTGGTGAGAATTAATCCTTTGGGTTTTCGTTTGATTAATGAACGTACTTATATATAAACGAAACATCTTTTTTTTAAAAGAGGGTTAAATCGACTTCAATCACCGTAGTGTTATTCTTAAAAATACTTAGATAATCATTATAATATCCATTTATAACAATGTTTTTTCCAATAAAATTTTATTTATAAACGAAATTACTGGATTATTTTCTTATTATTATTATTATAATTATAATGGAATTGAAAACTTCCCCTTTTGAAACTAGTTAATTGAACCGTAATCCTTCCTTACTCCTTACTAATATTATAAACGTGAAAGCTTTTATGTATGGATGTTTGTTACTTATTCAAGAAAAAAACTACTGAATAGATTTTAATAAAACTTGGAATGCAGATAGCTTATACGCTGGATTAACACATATAATTATTTTTTTACGCGATTGAAACCGCTTACAACTCGTATTCGTATAAATATATTAAATATACAATACCAATACATTTTATCTTGAATTTAGCAAATAGTTTGTTAAACTTCTTTTTACTATTACCGAATATCCTCTAATACTTACTGAGCATTGTAATACTGACGTTTGAAATATTACTTTACATAAAAAACATTAAGTTATTGTATAGGTAACGTAAAATTTTGCAATATTATTTACTTATTTAGCCCTTAATAAAACACAGAGGCTCTTCAGCGAAAACATCTGTACCTACTTGACTCAGAATAACATTTAATGAAAAATATGAAAAAAGTTCATTTTATCAACCCGTAAACCCATAACCCATTTATTTATACTATCACCAGTTTAGACATATAGTTAAGTTGTTGTTTTTTTTTTCTTTTATGGCCGATCACCATTGCACTACTGCATTAAGCCTTCCACAATACACCAAGCTTAACTGGAAGATAATGCTTTATAGCATTAAGTTTGCCTATGTACCTTCTATTGTTGTTTCTTGTGCAATAAAAAATTTCTATCTGTCTATCTATCTATAAACATTATAAGGAGGTAAAGTTATAGTAGGTAGTTAGGTACGTGTTTGTTTAATATTGGAATCTTTAAAACAGCTGATTCGATTCCATTTTTTTATTAATAGCCTAAGATGAAAAGAAGAGAATAAAATAATTATAAAATAAATAAATACTGTAATATATTAAAAAAGAGCATGGACCAAATAGTCTGGGTAAAACAACATTTAAAATAAACCCTAAGAAAGTACCACGTTTTCACACGTGGGTGAAACTGCGGTACTATAATGTTTATTAAAATTAGTTGAATACAACATTGCAGTCTTTTTAAATCTATTTTTGATTAAATACACCTACGCGGGTGCTCAAAATAATATACTTTTAAATACCACATACAGAGTGGAAGTAGCAAATTAATCACGTTTGGGGTAGACATGCGCAATATCGAAATTAGTTATACGTTGATCGCAAAACGTTAGAACATTCATCGCAGCGTAAGGCGTTGTAATAAAGAAAATATCTGAATAAGCAGATATTTCTTTTCACTACTAATACACGTTATTTAAGTACTTTCGTCAGAATCGTTTGTTTAATCACACTCGTTATGATGTCAAAGTGTATATGTAGTATTGAACTAAACTCTATAGAAGTAAGTTGCCTAATTAAAAACAATGGGACAAAAAAAACAACGTAAGTCCTATCCATTATTTAATATGTAAAAGTGTCGGTTTGCATCATATTTTATATAGGTATTACCTATATTTTTATCCTGAAAATTTTAGAATTTTCGAAGGAAAACAGGAAAGTTGGCGGTAAAACTGCGAGGTGCTTGTAGTTATCTTATAAGGATTTTAGAAGTAAAATGAAAGCCTATACTTGCTATAAATTTAGACCTTTCTGTTATTTATTGATAAAATAAATTAAATGTCTACCCACACATTTGTTTCTGAATATGGTAATAATTGATAATCGAATAGAAATATTTGTAATGACAGTCGATAACTATGCACATGACTATATCGATGGTAATTTCTCAGTGTTTCTCAGCCTATTCTCATTGAGATGCGCACACGCCGCTCACTATCTGTACGTTGAGGACACGATTGTACGGTACACAATAAATTCAATTTTTTATGACATTTAATCTAGTGGTTCTAGGTTAACATTCCATTATTTATATAAATATGTTTTCATTTGTTTTTGTTGGCTGTAGATACTAATAGGTATATACTTGTATACTTAGTGAGACTGCTTTCTTTTCTGAAATATTATATTAAAAAAAAAGGAATTTCCCTTTTTTGTGGTGCATGACATAATATTCAATATTGGCAAGTATAATGTTATATCTCGTAGGCTTACACATACGATATTAATGGAACTGGCATTTGACACCAGTGCCATCCAATGATTATTCAAAGTAACCGCATCTTCTGGCATTAAAATTACCTACATAAGGTATTAAAGGACACGCGACATTCATAATATATATTAATAAATGCCTACAGATACTACAAATGTTTTTGAGCAACCGAAGTTGGTTTTATGAGCAACTCTTGTGAATTAAATAAAGCAAAAAGCTGGTTAAATAAACCTGAACTTTGAACTTTACCTACTGCCTAGATGTTTGAGGTTAGTACCCATAGCTTGGCGCTGATTGGGATAAAATTACTGAGATGTCGTCAGGTACTTAGTTACCATGACCATTATTGCGTACATATCTATAATTATATTGTAATAAAACTGTACTCAAGGTAATATTTGTGCCTAAAATTCTCTAAATGAAAATTTATCACGCAAAAGTACTGAATGGATTTGGTGTCGTTTGCTGTTATTTTTTAGGGGTCTGAGTTCTAAGTAGGCTATTACGGTTGTTTAATTAAAATTAATCTATTTTAGTGTCTATATATATACTATGAATTATAGGCATTTTAGATGAGTGCTTCCGCGCCGGGGTATATGTTATTGCACCCCTTTTTTGAGGTATGTGGGACTCGAACCCACTAAAACTCGACAAAAATATCGCGACAATGAAGTGTACTGTCATCGACATTTTCAAAAAAATTCGATGTCGAAATTTATCCGCGTTACAGTTTTATTATTAATGTAATATATATATATATATATATATATACTTATATAGAAGAAAAAGAAAGGGAGTAATGACGAAGGGGTGATAGAAGAAAGAGATGAGGAAAAGGTAATGAAATGAAATTGATTGTGGGTTGGTGTAGAGGGGGGTTATTAACTTGACTGAAATCGGAGCAAATCAGCTAGTTTTTAATAAAAGATGCATGTGTTCAAAATATCTGAAAATATTAAATATGGGTTGGTTATTTTATTTTTAAATATAAATCAATATCTTTCAGACTGATTGGCTAACTGACTGACAAACAAAGTACAATGTGGTACAGTTAAAACCACCGGACAAAAAGATTTCACGTTTGGAGAGAGCCTTCCTTTAATACATTATTTTAGAAAATTATATTCTAAAGGAATTAAATCAGATGTTATAGATTGTATGTATATGAATGCATGAATGAAACCACAAGGCCACTCAAGTAATAAATTTAAAAGAAATGTGGTTTACAATTGAAAAACCTGTAAAATACATACATTTATTTTGATAGAGTCATATAAGTAGGTAACATTACATTAAGTTAGAGAAATCTGCTCAGGGCCCGTACTATGAGTTCCAGGGCTCTTTCGCCGGAAATAATATAAGGAAATGCCTAAGCTAGGTTACAAAACTTAATTTAAAGTAAAATATGTTTGAATTAAAATAATTAATTTAAATTAATAAAATAAATCACATTCAATTTTAGATTAATATTCGCAAGCTAGAATGCTAATCTAACGGTTTCTGTGATTGTAAGAGACGGTATGTAAGTGTGTGTGAGGGCGTGTATATGTGTGTGGGAAGTATGTATATTAAGTGTTATTAAGTATTATAATACACATATAAAATACAAATACATTGTATATTTAAATGAATCACGACACATTTATTTCTAGCATTTCATATGATAAAGGACACTAATAGGTTGGCGACCTTGATACTCCTACTAGATGAATGCATCAACGCAATCTTTGAATTCTAGATGAACCTTGCAATAGTACAGAACCATGAAAATTCTTTATTATTTCGTTAAATTATAATCAAATTTAAATAAAATGCCTTAATCATAATATCTAGTTTATAATGAATCCTAAACGTAAAAAATTGCTAAAAGATCACGGTCGGCTGCACGATATCTACTAAACTGAACATAAGTCTTCTAAATTCTATTTGATAATGAATAATAGATCTTTAACTATGAAACTGCCGTTCTGCCAGTTGGACATTTTAATTCAAAATAAATTTTAAATAAAACTTCTTTACGCATGTAATGACTTGGCGAGTAAGCTGGCGAGGCGAACAGGGAATTTAATCGCATTAATATCTTTTTCCTCACGGATACGTTAAAACATCGAGTAATGAATGCTAATATTTCTTCATTACGGATACGTAAACATCACATCGAGTGATTAAATGTTAATCGATAAAACTTTTGGGATACATTTCAGTGAGAACGCATTGGAATTGTACGATTTGACTCCACCATTACGTCTCGGCGTAAGAATAGAACCACCCCATCTCTTACCGTAGGTGTCATAAAAACCGGCTAAAGGATTATCCAGGGAATGAGTAGCAGCATTCTCTTCAGTCTGCATTATCTACTGTGATTCCACCACCGGACAATCAGACATACAGTATCACGCAAACCATACCTTGCTGTCCGTGTTCTTGTATCCAATTGTTTTAATTCGAACGTTATACTGTTAACGAAAACATCACTAGCGTCGGTTTTCCCGAATAATTATAATCTTATCAAGAGATGAGTTAATTTGTTTTTTTAAAATGAGCATCATATTTATATAATGAATGTATTTTTTTTGTGATTATTGTGATCGAATGTGATTGTAAAAAAATACTACTCGTCTGGTATTTAAGGAACAAATTTTAATTTAGCAGGCGAGTTAAATGAACTTACTCAAATTAAAGTAAAGTAGTCTCGATATTATGGCTAGGTTTTACATATTATTAATATACCTAAGAAAAAATCTCATATTTAATATTCATAATATTTATGGTTTGGGTGTCGATCGTTAACTACTTTTTTAGTATCTACAAATCATCTATGAATTATATTCCAAAGGAATTTGTGTTTATGACTACAAATGAGTTTCGATTAAAAACTTGACAGAACACATTGTTCAAAATTGTATAATTAATTTTGTGTGTTACGGACCTGAGATCTATAAAATAAAGGACCGGTGTCTGGGTAAATGTTGGTAAGCCAAGGTCAGCCGTTCGATTATATCGGCCATCTCTGGGTAATCTGATATATATTAATATAATACCTACCTATCAACCATATATGATATCGTCAGTCAATAAAGGCATATGATTGACTTCGAACTTTAGCTTTTCTACTATAAATAGATGTAGGTATATCCACTCGCCTGATGATCTTTATAATAATATACATAATTATTCAATATTAAGTGACGTGAC
Source organism: Ennomos fuscantarius (assembly GCA_905220475.3). Taxonomy (NCBI): domain Eukaryota; kingdom Metazoa; phylum Arthropoda; class Insecta; order Lepidoptera; family Geometridae; genus Ennomos; species Ennomos fuscantarius. The sequence continues at coordinate 8,845,661 of HG992028.1, read as the reverse complement.
GGTTTTATCCGTGATAATAAAATAAATCTATGACATCTAGTTTTTGTCTTGAACATAAATTAGCTTAATCTTAATGAACTTCTTCATCTCGGTTGATTTTATTTGTAAAGTTTACATAAAAGTTGTAAACTAATGAATTTATTATAGTTCAGATTGATATTTGTGAACTGGGCGTCATCGGCTTCAGTTGTTCACTTGTTCAGTGGAATAATTCACCCACACTGAGCCTTACGAGTTCCAGCGACATATTCTATGATAATTAAAGAACAATATGTATTAATTTTAAATGTATACAAATACTGGCCCGATAGCTCAGTTGGTAGTAACCCTGCCTTCTGAACTGTGGGTTGTGGGTTCGATCCCCACTCAGGACAAATATTTGTGTGACGAACATCGATGTTTGTCCCGTGTCTGGGTGTTATATTGTATTCTATGTATGTATTTACAAACAAAAAGTATTTAAGTATTATATCAGTTATCTGGTTCCCATAGTACAAGCTTTGCTTAGTTTGGGGCTAGATGGCGCTGTGTGCATGGGCATTCCCATAGATATTTATTTCTTATAAGAAAAAATGGAATGCTATAATGCATGATTGCATTATAACATTCCATTTTTTCTTCAAATAAATAAAACTATAACGTGACCATTTAGTGGCCTATATTTAAAAAATAAAACTTTAATTTGTAGCAGTATAAACTTAAACGGGTGAATTTCTGTCTGAATCGATATTAACAGTTGTGTAACGTGGCAGCAAACAAATTAAGCAAAGCGCTGTCGTACAATCAGCAGTTTGATAAATAGTGATAACAACCGAACATAATAAAAACAAATCGAACGTTATAAAATGTAATGTGTCATTTTTAAAGACGAAAAGAAGAAATTCTAATCAAAAATTAAATCTAAACAATTATAAAATACTTACTTTAGATAAGTGTTTTGAAGTTTATGAATAAAAGAGATAACTTTTTAAGATATGTGGATTTGCTAACTTGGGCTAATTAGTGTTACGCTTTAACTTTCCCTCCCATACCCACCGCCTCTTACTTCATAGGTACTTTTTATTATTTTCCTATTTTTACTTCATCTTTACGCTTTACCTTTATAATTTTCAAACATAGCAACAGCCTTACATCACGGTAGATAGGTATGTAATGCTCGTCTGTACTAAATTTTTACAGCTCTTAAGTGCGCACTTATTCTTCTCTAACTTAGGAGCTGTCAAACTTTAGTAGAAACAAGCATCAGTATAGATTATATCTTATCTATTATATATATTACATTTCTTTATGTTAATGAATGATGTTAGGAGCTTGTCGTTGTCCTAGTGTTATCGACATTTACGCTTATCAGCAAACAGTTTCGGTGTCACCGAGAACTCTAAAATATAAAGTTTCACGTGACACTGCACTAGGTACGTCATTCTGAGATATTCTAATAATAAATTTCAGTACTAAACTGTGAGATCAATGAGATCAAGTCATAAAGTCTTATTTGCTCAGTAATTTCACTAGTTACAGTGCCCTTAAAAACTTGAACTCAAGTAGTGCTTGTATACTACTGCTTGGCGGCAAAAACGGGCAAAGCGGTCGTATCAACCTAGGCAAGCTTTGCAGAACACCTTTTGATTATTTGGACATGAGATCGGTTGTCACAGTAGGTTATGTAAAGCGTGTCCCGCTTTAAAGGCGGCTAATTATTCCAATAATTATTGATACAGCTATATAAATCATAAACAGCTATAAAGCCTAAATAGCTTAGCTAAAAAACTAGCTTTTGCCCGTAGCATTAAATATCTTTTCAAGAGAACAATTTCTGTAATAGGGGTTAAATGTGCAAATTAACCGCACCTTTGTGCTGTGCTAAGGCAATTGTAAGCCACACATGCCACATTTATCACAACGTAGCTGTACAAGGCTCATGGCTTTATAAGCTTTATGTGACAATTGTGAATCTAATGGTCAAACGGTCATCCCTAAGAACAAAGCTCAGAACAAAGCTCTCGTTGGCTCGTTGCGGCTTACGAGTAATTGGGACCCGCCCGATGACGATGTAAACCCGCCCGGTGACACGATGACGCTGGAAATCTCTATACTGTATATTTCTGTAAATATTTATAATACGCTATAAAGATCGATAAAGACCAATATCAATAGCCTATTAAGAAAACGAGTAGTTGGGTAGCATTGTTGTGTCTCTACGATTATATAATCTGTAGTTAAGCTATCAATTAAGAAGAAAATATTACATTGATTTTAACGTAGATAAACTATACATATAAATTTTAAAGTCCAGACTGACTGACGGACTTATATATCAACGCACAGCCTCAACCGCTAGTTCTAAATGGAGGGTGTGTCTTGTAAAGTGTAAGTATCCACGAAGAAAGGGTTTTTCGAAATTCCATCCCTATGAGGGTGAAATTGGTGGTCGAATTATTTATGAAAAATCTACTTTTTCGTTTCCTATAGGCCACGCGGGCGAAGTCGCGCGCAGAAGCTAGTACTCTATATAAGTTTGCACGTTCAGCCGTGAGATTTATTGAATGTTAAACAAAACAGTCCTTTTAAATTATACTTACAGGTAGCAATAAATAGATTTCATTGATTCAATTTCATTGATTTAAATTACCACTCATCAATGATCAAGTATACATCAAAACATAATTAGATTTATAATTCTAGGTAACATTTAAACAAGTCAGTAATAAAGTTCATCGATGATAGCGTCAATAAATAAGAGCGGATTCTTAAATAAGTTTACAAATAACTATTTAATGAATCTTCTAAGGTCAAAACGAAGATTAATCTTTTAAACCAGTTGGGTACAAAATTCGGTAGATTGCGTAATCACGAGATAGATGATCAGCGTGCAATCGCGTGGGTTCACAGCCGCCTTCTGCCGTGAACTAATGTGACACCTATAAAAACGAAGGACGGGCACCCATGAGAGACCGCAGCGCGATCGACCGCTAATCCTGCCATTGATTTATTGTCGTATAAGCGGCTGAACGACCAATCCCAGCAAGTCATTCGAAAATTACGGATCACTGGTGTCTCCATCTTGGAGAATAATTTGTTAAACTATATACGGACATTTTATTGATCCATCTCATTTACATTTATATTACACGATCTTCTGCCCGTAGCTTCGCCCGCGGCGTGACCTATAGGAAAATAACTCAACCACCCATTTCACCCTCTTAAGGGTGGATTTCGAAAAATCCTTCCGTCCCGATCCGTCCAGTGGTTTGCGCTATGCGTTGATAGATCACTATGTGAGTCAGTCAATCAGTCAGTCACCTTTGAGTTATATATATATATATGTGTATATATATTTAGAAAGGTACTTGTATTCGTTTGCAGTGAGTATGCTTATTTCCATTCGTTATACGTATGAATCATCAATTATATTAATTTTTTTTTAACAGGCTAATGCGGTTATTCTCTACCCACCTTTATTTACAGCGTCACCGGGAAGGGGGGCAGGCGCTTAAGGTACCCACACCCAGCCATCAAAAGTAGGAGGCAACTAGCTCATGGGTACCCCTGGAGTGCGAGCCTGGGGTTGGGCCGTTACCGGGATAAGAGTATAAAGAATACTACATCCACTGGAAGAGTGGACCCCATTGAAAGTCACGACCATTCTAGCTAACCAGCTGGGGTACGTCGACCTCGCCGGCGCGGGATCCTGAAATGTACCTGACCCAAAAGGACTAGACTGGTCCGGTGTCTCACGGAGCCAATATAATACTACGGCTGCTTTAGGATCATCCGGGTCGCCCAAAACGTGTCTCGGACGGCGACGGTGGGATTTATTATACTTTGTTTACACCTCATTGTATGAGCAGTAAATATAGCAGGTACTCAATTATGGTAATAAATATAGCTTCCTGCATTTAAAATCTGAATGACTAGTAAAGTGACTAATTAGATCACCTAATTTAAATTTATAATTTTATTGATCGATATTCATGAAGAATATTAGAAGATCCGCCTAATTATTTAAACTATTTTTTGTCTCATTTAGCATTATAAATAAATTTGATTGTTTGTGTGATGATTGAATACGATGATAATAGAATAAATATTATCTGTATTTGGATATTGATAATTAATATTAAGTCTTTTGAGAGAGTTTACTCCAGCTACATGTTTTATATCTTTAAAAAAAAAGCGTACTCACAGCGCCATCTAGGCTCAAACTAAACAAAGCTTGTACTATCAGCATTTGATAACTGATACAGTATTTATTTTTATACTTTTTGAATGGTAAATGCATACTCAGACTATTACTTACATTATAACACACAGACACAAAATAAACAACGGTGTCATTTGTATGAACAAATCTTTGTTCTGTTCGGAATCAAACAAATTACAGTTCAGAAGGTAGAGGCTAAATCCCAACTGCTCTGTGAAGCCAGTGCTCATTTTTGTTATACAAATACTAGCTGACCCGCCCCAGTTCCACACAGGCTGATTAATTTCACTACTACACTAACATACGTGTCGTCGTGGATTACTTTTTACTACCTTATCTTTCTTAGTTATTATTACCTACATAATTTTCTTTTAATCCAATCCTGCATTAGAGGAAACAAAATAAAAAATCTCCGTTTTATCCGTTTTTCTGTTACAGCATTTGTGGCTTACTGCGTAAGTCTGGTGGAGATGGTAGTCGTGTTCTCTCTTGCTCGCACTTGTGGACTTGTTAACTAGCGCGTGCAGGATGGCAGGCGAAGCCGATTCCCAGAACAGTTACGCGATAGGGGGTATTGAATTTTATATAATTAAGATGTACACATAGATATATAATACATATAAATACAGATATAAAATACAGTTAAATGCCTAACATTTGCCATGGCCAAGCCATTAGTCCCGCATGAGACCGCATAGAGACCCGTTCGAAGATTTTCAGTGATGTCACATCAGATGATGATCCGCATTCTTTTTTCTAGTAATTTTAATTGTTACCTACCTACTATTATTTTTCCTGGCTTTTAATCTATGAATTAAATTTATTTAAATCTTATAATCATGTTAATATGACCTTTACACTTATTTTAAGAATTGTTTTTTTAATACGACATACCTAACTGTAATAATAGGCATAGGTAGGTACATATCTAATCGGAAATACCAATTTGATTTTACTCAGGTGATTATTAAAATTGAGATCATAGCGCTTCATTTTGAAGTCTTGGTCAAATTCGTAATAGTATAGAATAATCTTCAAAGTCTTCATCAACTGAAGTGCATAATAAACATCGGCCCATTTTACTTACACAGGTAGTTTGAGAAAATATAAAATTATTAAATTATAGTAGGCATTTATAGTTACAAATAACACAATATAATTCTTTTATACGTAATTTATTTACACATATACATAAATTTGACTCTAAGGCAGTGTTTAACGTTCAATTCATTATCACATTTTGATTTTACTATTTACGTGAAATTATACAATGCTATTGTATCATAGTGTACGTGGTAATGCACAAGACTAGAATGGTTGTTTACTTTTGGGACGTCAAGGGGGCGTTGGCAGCGTTGTACGCGAGGCTGCGGGCGATCAGCTCGGGGATCGGATGCGGGGTGGGAAGAGCGTCGCTCTAGAAAAAAAACATTATGTAAACTTTTGCTATCTATACAAATTAACAATAATCATTGTACAAATATATAGCTGTTATATGGTTGGCGTTGTACTAAGTTACATAAATTGAAAATTTCATAAAGTACGAATCAATCATTAGATATAATTGGTTGAGCAAAAAAATTTTTTTGCTTATAAATAATCTATAAAAATCTAGTTACATATAGGCCAACAAAACTTTCCTACTAAATACGTAATTTTTGCCGTTGTATAACTTTTTCAGATGAGCGATCCTAGCGCAACACCTGTCTGGTATGTATTTCATAGAAAAATTAAAATCTACCTTAAAACTTAAAGTAGATATAACTAAAAAAACTTAAAACAACCCCATGGTTGTTATGATTCCATATCATACAGAGATTTGGCCAAACGTTTGGCCTCATGTGACTAGAATGCTGGCTTTTATTTTGCACAAAAAATTTGCATTGTCATTCAACATGGTAATGGTGCCAGCATTCTGGGTTACTTTTCATAGATATACTTTATTTCCCGATTGCAAGACTTAAAAATCATATACTTACAATGGGCTGGTATCCGTTCTCGTCAGCAACGTATTTAACGATAACCACTACACCCTCAGGGGTGGTGTAGGAATAGGAGCCTTGGACTACGACAGGGGCGACCGGTGGGTTGCCTCCCAAGCTCTTGGGAACACCCTGTGCTTGTGCTGCGATACCGTTATTAGTCTCGTAGCTAAAAAGTAAACAAATATGTACTAATTATAATAGAATCAACTTTGTTTTACGCTATTGTCCATGTAAAATAATTTAATAGACACAAAATGTACTAACTGAATTAACTGTATATCTTGTATTACTTACGAATAGGCGTAGCTGCCATCGGGGTTGACGTCGTTATCGTACTTGAGAGTTTCGGCATAACGGGCTTCCTGGCTAACCTTGGCAAGTACGGGAACTGGGGCGGGAGGAGCATACGTGGAAGGAGCGAAATAGGGAACAGGGGTTGTGGACACGAAGGGGGTGTATGTGGGGTAAGGGGTACTGTAGTAGGGTTTGTACTTGTACTCGTTCCTCGAGAATGGATTGTAAGCTCCTGGGTTATACTTTCCCGTGTTGAATTGCGCGGAGGCAGCAGCCACCAGAGCCAAAATCACAACCTGGATAAAAATACAAAGACTTAACTATATACACACTTATATTATGTACAATTATGTACATGTGATATTATTAAATATCACGATTATATAGCAAGGACTTACTGCGAATTTCATTTTTTAAAATGTATGGTTGCTTTGCTTCAATGGTCTACTTTGAATGCGGATTAAAAAATCCGCGCAAGCTTATATATCACTCTAGGAACCACCCACCGTAGACGTCAACCTGCAATAACATTTAAATAATTTGACGCGAGACTAGAAATTAGTTTATAAATAACACTTGGGCTATCCTTCCATGTTGGTCGTAAAATTTCCTGAGGTCATCATGAATTCGGGGGATTATAAAATCGCGTTGCCCTGAAGGAATTTAGGCTTTCACAAATTAATTTAAGGTTTACTATTGTTACAATTTACGTGTGCATGTCAGATTTATGAAAATAAGTTATGTACTTACCTATGTTTTAAATTTAACGATGCTTTACTGTTGTTTAAAAAAATTTTTTTTTTTTTTCAGTTTTATCATTAAAACTAACCTATTAATTACAAACTATTTCACGTTTTAAGTTAGTTTTTAGGGTCCTGTATTAAATTTTAATTTGAAAACTATCGTGAGTATGACACATTTTGTAAGATAAACCTGTCCGAGTAATTTCGACTTTTTAATTGTTCTGAATTCATTTAAATTAAACAGATCTTTTATTTAATAACTTTTTAATCTGTTAGACTGACTGAATATCCGTGTGTAAAGACCCTTTTTTAGCATCGGCTAAAGGTATTAAGTTAAATTGATAGGTCACAGAATATAGAATTTACTATGTAGTAGTACGTACTACTATTAGTACTTACTAACGTAAGTAAGTAAGAATCTCAGTATGTAAGTAAGAAACTAACGGAAGATAATGGACAATGACTACAAGTATTGATTTATAGTTTCCCAGCTCCAGGGAGTAGAATCCACATCTTGCCTCTGTCTTGTATTTTGCACCATCTGCTGTACAGATGATGTAGTGGTTATGTATTAGGGCAAATGTTTTCTGAGATGTCAACTGTCGTGTACAGCTCGTAGTTTTTGCTAAGTAATTGAGAACTCACTATTTTGTCAGTACTTTGACCGGCATCCGGAATAATTCTCGCTACTCTCTCTATAATCCTGCAGTAGTTCGTCATGAGCCCAAAGCTCTTCCACTGATTTTTTGATGTAATCTATCTGATGCCATCGCTTTGTGTTGTATATTGAGATGTAGTGGTGTCAAACCCAGGATGGACATATCCAGAGTAACAGATGGCGTCGTTTTCGCACATCCGCTGTTTGATGGGAATGTCAATTGAACAAAACAATTATTTATTTCAAGTACAGCTCTGCTTGATTTGGAGTTAGACGACAGGCCTATTTGTCGTTTTTAAGTAGGTCTAATTTCATTTTTTTATATTTTTTTACCCATTTTGTTATTGTTACTAAACTTAGATAAGCACGCAAAATTTCAGCTCATTCGGAAACTGAGAAGTAGAGAGGTCAAAATTGAATTCTAAGATTTTATTACGTTGTTAGTTAGGTAGTATTTCCTCGATTTTCTTGAGATTTTATCATCAGATTTTGAATTTACCTCGGGAGTATATCCTTTCGAACTAAAAAAGTTTATTTGAAATCGGTTCACAATTGGCGAAAATATCAATAATTCAAAAAAAAACATACAGACGAACATAGTACCTCGTCGTTTTTGGAAGTTTGTAAAAAATTTAGTTTCATATCTCTTTAGTCTTTCTGTGGCTGGGGCAGCTTTCCGTGATGGCATGATGCCATCACGGAGGTACTGCTAGGTGCGTTCGCAGTTCCAGGTATATAGAAGTAAGTATACATGTACACACACTCTTGATGCCAGGTTTCATGAGGCATGACATCAAGAGCCTTTTAGCGAGTAGCAATCTCATATATCTATCTATTAAATGTTTCTTCTTCGTAAACCAAAATAGCACAGTAAGGAAATCTAACATTTTCATATGTTATCCACTTAATTATTATTATTGTAAAGACAAAAGCATGTTAATAAGTTATGAACCTGTTTTCGCGGCAGAAGAGCCAATAAATTCAATACATAAAAGAAATGTCAGTGTCTTGAAGCTGATATCCTTGAACGATCTAAGCTTGGTATATTATGCCTATGCATTATGGATTTTTGTTGTAAAATACGTTCACGGATTAAGCTTTTGTTAGCTTTACTGTATTATGTGTTGATATAATTTTAAGGAAGTATTCAAGTAACAAAATATTTTGTAGGGTTTCGTACCAATTTCAGAGAAACAGAGCCCTCATAGAATTATTTTGTCTTTCAAGACCATTTTTCTCAGCAACAGCTAAATCATTAGAACCTGAAAATGACAACTCCTCATTATCATGATGTGATATAACTACCAAAAAGGTGATTCTGCTAATTATAGCTTGTTTTGTCACGATATAAGTAATTGCATCTTATAATATTATTTCTATTTCATATACATATCATATATACAGAATATGATAATATACAGAATACACAAATATGTGACATTTGTGAGACTAAGACTAGATTAAAACATGTATTGGAATTAGGTTAAACATTTTAGATTTGATTATTTTAAATTATGGAAGTTAACATTCTGATAACAACGATAATGTGGTACACTACCTACTGGTACGTAGTGGGCTGGAGCAGTTGGACTGTCTATAGGTCTTCGCGGCCAGTATATAGTCCATTTTTTTTTGTTGGTAGTATTTTGTGTTAGTTATTATATCATTGAAGTATTTAGTTGAAATATAAAAGCAGTTTGCCGTTAAAAAAAACGATAATGCTATTTTAATTTGGTATACACCTTTAAATATCAGATACCCGCTGTTTTGTAATGCCTTGAATAAAGTAGTTATGTTAACAACTATAAATTCACTAAATTGAATATATTGTAGTTGTAATTCTACGTCTGCTTAATCTTGCAGAAAATTCAAATTCAATGCAATAAACCAGCCAAGTGCGAAATGGGCTCGCGCACCGAGTACTACTACAACACCGCAGCTATTTTGGTTCGGGATAGTTAGCGCAAGTCCGACACGCATTTTGCAGGATTTTAGTATTACATTATTGCTAAAATACTCGATATGTCACTAAAGTTAGTTCCTAGCTTAGTCTATGATTTTTGAAATAGATCCTTTATATTTTGAGAGAAAGGCGTTAGCGTAAGGGTTAAGAGAAATGGAGTAGGCTGGCGGAAGAAATTTAGAATAGGTATTGTTGAAATTATTTTGCCTCTGCAAAGTTTTGCATGTTTTATATATAGGGGTAGATTTATATTTGAGTCATTAATTACTTTTAAATAGACGTAACCTATACGAGTAATTGTTATTTGCATTAAGTCTGATAATAATTTAGATATGGCCTAGATAATTCAAAACAAAGAAATATATTTCATTGATTGTATAAAATTCATGTATGTGCTATCAACTTAAAATTTACGATAATATATTATTTATTTCCATAGCCTTATGTTATTCAAAGTGTTAATTTCGATCGTTGCCAGATTTTATGACACTTAAAAATGTGATCTAATTTTATAATAAGGACATAAATATTCAGAACAATCGTTTCATCAGATCAAGATCAAGATGTAGCTGGAAGTCCTTTACCACACCTTTACTAATACAAATGTAGTAGAAGCAGAACATAAAGATAAAAGTTTTTGTAAATTCATCGCAATAACAAATTTTCAGTTTCTGTACCAGTTCATTAAAAATGGCCATCACAATTTCACTTTGGTCTATTTTGTTTTGATACCCCATAGCGGTCCAATAAGCATTTGTTGTCTGTTTGTTTTTGTTTTATAATTTATAGGCAAAGCATTTCATCACTCTCTCTCCTGATGGAAAGTGACAACACAATCTACGATGGTGCCTGCTTGCCTAAAAGATACCTTCTTACTCTTGACTTGAAGACTCCCAGGTTATAGATAGCTAGAAACAGGAACGACGGCAAGTTGTTCTACTCATTGGCTGGGTGTGTAAGTGTAAGTGCAAACTAATAAACGCTGAACGGGTGCTGCTTGCGGAAGCTGGTTTGCTCGGTGGTGTACGCACAATTAGAAATAATAACTTAAGTACTTATGTTTATGTATCTTTTTGTTATTGGCTGTATTGTCCTTCCTGTATTATATATACGTTCATGTTAATAATAGGCTTAATTCATAAATATAAAAAATAATCTAACAAAAAGCACGGACCCAGGGACTTTTGGAAATGCAGATTTTAAAAAAAACTAAAAAACGCAGACCACAAAACGCTTAGTGCGGGTTAATGGAATTTCAACAATGTATGGGTACTACTCCTGCGTAGGTATAAGATTTGGAACTGTATTTAACAGTTACTAATTTTCATTACGAGACCACATTGTCAAGGTGGCAGGTGTGACATGGACCCGAACAGCACGAGATCGGCATATGTGGCATTGCATGGAGGAGGCCTATATCCATACTTGGGTGCCCAAATAAAAATTTATTTATATAAGTAATATTCATTTATAATTTTAGTTCAAGTTGTAACACATGTATCTCTTTTTAAATAAGGGCAATAAAGGCTATTTTATTTTATTTATATATATATTTAAGTTTCATTACAGACAATCAATGCACGGACGTATCATCCTCCATCAGTAACTAATATTCAATCTGATGTAGTGTGGCTGGACGACGAAAAGGTTTTTCACTTATTTGGTGTCCGCACTATAAAGTTTCATGCGAAACGCTTAGAGGAATATTAACGATGTAAAGATGCCGAGTTTCTGTGCGTCTTGTTGTCCGATGAAAGAATGGAGATGAAAGGATTTTCGTGTAATTTTATCACACTTTCTCCAAAATGCAGCCTATAAAATACCGATAATCTGGCAACTTGGCGATGGTGCCCCAAGATCATGGAGCTTAACTTCGACCACCACCTCGATGCCAATGAACTTTTTGGCTCGTCTCTGTATAAAGTCCAACGCTTCGCGCTGGTAATGAGCCAAACTATCCCAGAGATGGCTACAATATTCTATACAAGATATATATATGTAGACAGAACGGGTTCTGCGTAGGTTGCAACCTATATAACAATAGGCCTTCAGCATGTCCACACCGCGCCGTGTCTGAAACAAGAATGATCCGTAGCACACCAATCGATCCCTTTATATAGCCAGACAGGTAGGGGCGCCATGACAGTTGCCGGTGCTGCCACTGTAATAAATTTAATGCCACCACAGGGTAAATTACGGTGCTCGATCGCTGTGCATAGAGTTTATAACTGGACGTAGCCGCCGTCATATATATATATAAATATACTTGTGCAACATAGAGCCTTATGAACAGCTCTGATGTTAATTACAAACGTACTTTTCTTAGGATTCTTGATTTTTTTACAGGTAATTTACCCTTGGGCTTGATGTATAAGCCAAAGTTGAGATTGGATGTTATAGCACCCAACAGCTTGAGGTGGTCAGTTATTAGTACTGCTACATCCTGGAAAGTCTGAGATAATTGGAAAGGACTCCATTTCGCGGTGCACATGCACGCCTGACTTTTACTATTTACTTTAAGTTTGCTGACAAGGCTATCGTGTCAGACCATATCAAAAACATTTTTTCAAATATTGTCTTTTAGTCTGTCAGTTTACAAGACTGTGTAAGAAAAAAACTAGGATCGCATCCCATTCAGCTTTTCACACAGCCTATGTAGTGTGGTGGTTAAACAGGTCAGCTCATAACCTAGAAGTGGTGGATTCGATTTCCGTGGCAAATTAAGTATTTGTGCACAGAAAAAAGCGCAAAAACTTGTTCTGATTCTGGGTGTTGTGGGACCATGGCCCTCGTAATTCCTGAGTCCCTATAGACACAGGGAATCTTAGTTAGGGTCCAGGATCTATGTATGTGATCTTTGGGCGTTATTTATGTTATTATTTATTATAATATTTATGCTCAAGTATGTCACGTTTTAGAATAAAACTTCCACATTTTGTATAATCTATTAACTTGACATTAGTGTAAGCGCTCATAATCTATATACTTGGCATGAATATTGTTATTACTTTCGTTTTAGGGCGCGAGCGTCCTTTTTTTTTTCTTCTCTATGATATTGAAGTAAGATATAATATTATAGAAACTGACGTGAGTAGTACTCATAACTACAACTATTACACGGCTAACACTCACGAGATACAGTCGAATAACGCGGTCACCGGTCGAGTTATTCGACTGTATCTCGTGAGTGTTAGCCGTGTAATAGTTGTATTATTTGACGTAAGGTGTACAAAAATATGCAACTTTCTTGTGGAAGCAAATCTCTAACGGGTGATATTTAAAAACCTGTTAGAGTGTAAAATAATAATAATAGATTGTTGTTGGCGACGCGCCACTATCAAGCGGTTTGCCCGACTTTAAAAAGGGAGGGTCACATTTTGTTTCAAATTGTTAAAGGCAACGCGCGGGGTGCGTGCTGAGGTGGGGGGCAGCTACCTACCCACCTTTGGAACAGTCAGTCGTCGTTTGCGCCACCTCCACGCACGACGCGCGTTGCCTACTTTAATATTATTTTGGAACTACCTCCAGTTAAATAAAACAAGTGCAAGTGCAGTTTTTTGAATTTTAATTTGCTACTTTCGGGTGTTGCGGCATAGTCGCCAATAATTGTGATACAAGAGATGAAAGGGACTTTTTTTACTATTCCAGACCATTTAGGCACGAGATAGTTTAGCACATAAGCGTAGCACAAAAATATTAAAGCCCGAAATGAATAAAACCCGTAGATTTCTAGTCAATGGCGCAACAAATACGTACGAGTGGCCTAAATAAGCCTTTCGCCCGAAGTAAGCTCTAGTCTTTTCATTTCGAATATGAGGAAAGTAAATAAAAACCTGAATAATTAAACAAAATAAAATAATATTTATATTTATTAAAACACAATTAAACAATACTGATAAGATAATACCTATTTGAAATAAATATTTAATTAGTTTAACATTAAATATACGCTCCTCAGAGCTGAAGATTTATGATACTTAGATAATTCGTTGAAATATGTAAATAATACGTATTCCGAATGAGACGACTACCGCTTTCCCGCCTTTTTATGTTTCTTTTTTTTTTGTGGCATTCTACCATTTACTATGTCTGTTATATTTATGATATATATTGATGGTAAATATTTCGCTTAAACTATGTAAATTAAATAGTAATTTTGTGAAAAGTAAATTATAAGTCATGTTACAAATTGTTGATAATATTTATTAATTACAATTTTACGCCGCAGTTTAATAGTGACTGTATAAATAATTAAATTTAGCTTGCAATTTTTTTAATTAACCAAATAATAACAATAATAATAATAATGCCTGATGATCACATACATAGATCCTGGACCCTAACGGAAATTCCCTGTATCTAGGGACCCAGAAACTATGAGGACCATGGTCCCACAACACCTAAACACAGAACAAGCATTTGCAATTTTTCTCTCTGTGCACATATACTGCAATATGTGCCTGTCGCTGTCATCGAATCCGTCGTCTATGGGTAACGAGCCCACCTGCTCAATCACCACACTACAGAAGCTGCCGAAAAAAGTATGATAAATAACATAACTTAACGGCTACTTATATAGTTTGGTTTAGGTTTTTAGTATTAAATTAACTTGCAAAAATTTGAACTGCGATATTATGTACAACATTTATAAAAAGTGAGCGAAAAGATATGACCAAAAATTTTGTTTTATATACTATTTTGTTAATAATTAACGCGTCATGTAAAACTATCCTAAATTACTTTCCTCTACATTAGAATCTTTGAACTTTGCACAACTATAAGTTATTTAGTACCTACAAATAAAGGAAGAAATATTTAATAAAACTGCAGTCAATTTCTGGAAGACTCGCTCGTCTAGGATTCTGATCTCAAGACTTTGGAAATTATTGAGCAATAATTTCTTAATTTATTTTATTCTTTTCATTCTATATTTTTTTTAAATTATATTTCAGTTCAATGTGCTGTAGATTTCGGAACAGAGAAATCTTCAGAGATCACAAATGACTGACGGCACACAATACCAAAAATTTTTGCATTCCTTGTATTTTCTGCCTTTGAATCCCTTTTTAAGCTCAGTATGTAGTTCTAGAATCCTTTACTTACTCGAAGTTCAAAATCAACACTCGCAGTTATTTTTACTAGGTGGTTGGACTTTTCTGTACAATTCATTTAAGCAGGTAGCACTGCTTTGGCAGTAATTCTGCCGCTCAGCTACACCCCACATCATCTTATCTCTCTCCGTATCAGCACAATTGTTAAAATAAGTCGCAAACATACCACCCTAAATATGCAAGTATGCAACTATTTACCCAAGCTTTCAAGACAGAAGTTTTGTAGGAGAAATTTGAAGGAATAATAAAACTTGATACTGGCAGATGCACAAGAAGTGCGATGCCAAAACCTTGGGAGGAAAAAAAACATTTTAGTTAAGGTAGAGTCCATTAACTATGACAGTCATAGTAAAGTCATCATCATTGTTCTCAGTCTACAAAGTATAGGCGTTAAATTAAAAAATGTATATATTTTATTAATGTTGTTTTATTAATAATTACATGTAAATATATAAACAGGAATGTTTATTTTAAATAGCGATAGTATACACGTCATAGTTTACTTCTTCTGTGGTGCGGGGGGGTTTCTCGCGATGTAATCCAGCGCCCTCAAAATAGCCTCTGGGATTGGGTGTGGAGTGGGGATGGCAGCTCCCTGAAAAGGATAATTATTGATATTGTTTATTCAAAAATAATAAAATGAGATGTTGTTAATGAAACATCAATAATGCAAAGCTTGAAATAATCCAAGTTAATGCCCGGGAAAAATATTTTTTTATCGAGCGGGTCATAGCTTTTTCTATATTAAGTTCATATTGGTTCGAAAAAGTCAAAGTATATTGCTAGCAGCAACATTTTTAATCATATTTCGTCCAAAATAGTATTTTTTCCGCCTAACTTCAATGTATGTTACACTCTACCAAATATAATGTAAGATATTTGCATTTACCTGCCGTCGGTTACCAGAACAATGGATTTTTTATATTTTTAAGGTCAATTTAGCGGTTAATAGGTAGAACATAGTTTATATTTAAAAACGCTTGTTAAAACAAATTAAGTTATTATATAATAAGGTTTACCGTCGCTTGGTATCCGTTCTCATCAGCAACGTAAGTAATGTCAATAGGATTGCCCTCAGGAGAAATCCAACTGAAACCACCTTGAATGATGTCGGGACGCACAGGGGGGTTTCCTCCTAAATCACGGGGTATTCCTTGAGCGTTGGCAGCAATTCCGTTGTCGGTCTGATACCTGAGAGAAAAGATATTTATAATAGATCAAGATTTTCGGGGGTGAGTTGGCTGGACTACAATCGCGACATCTTCTCGCCCCGGTACGGCAGACGAGGGCTCACGGGGAGGTTTTAGTGGGTTCAAGTCCCACATACCCCCTCCGTGGGGGCAAAGAAGTGCGAGGGCATTCCCTCCCCCCCCCCCTCAAAAAAGAGTATAATTTACATTGTAATTTTTTCTTTCACACAGCGCCATCTAGTTCCAAACTAAGTAAAGCTTGTACTATATACTATGGGAACCAGATAACTGATACAATACTTATATACTTTTTGTTTATAAATACATACATAGATTACAATATAACACCCAACCACAGAACAAACGTTGATGTTCATCACACAAATGTTTTGTCCTGAGTGGGAATCGAACACACAGTTCAGAAAGCACGGTACTACCAACTGAGCTATCAGGCCAGTCAAAATTTATATATCATGGCCTCAATGTCTATAAATTAAATTACACCTCTCTTAAAATCCGTCCAAATTTTAAAGCTATGCAAACGTGATATAAATAGTACAATCAGAATCCTGGTTATGTGTCGCCATGTTTATCTACAAGGTTTTCCCAAAAAGATTAAGTAGCGTTTATAGAAGATTGGATTATAAAATTGGTTTTGTCATCGCTCAAAATATGCAAATATTATATTTAGAGAGACTCGTTCTGTCACTTTACAGGCTTGCATCTGTCACACTTGGCATGGTTATGAGGCTTTTACGGAATGTGTAAAGTTTGGTTAAGGCACTATTAATAATATAAAATATATAGTATAAAATTAATTCTCTATTATTTACGAATCAGGAACACCCATCCCTAATCCCTACTTGTACATTAAAGTGGAATGTTGCCTGTTGGTTCTCGTGGCTTTCACGCCAAAATGGCTGAATCAATTTGTCTTGGCTACACATATATTGGTGACACTACTGAAATCAACAGGGTCATTATAACCACCCTGATCACTTACGCGTATCTGAAGCTACCATCGGGACCAATGTCATTTTCATAGAGAACGGTCTGGGCATCGCGGTCGTTGTTGGTTACTCGGTTTGCTACTGGTACCACAGGAAGAGGAACCGGTGAGGGAGACGGCACGGCGGTGTACTGGGGCTGGTACGGCCGGTACGTATTAGGCCGGTACGGCGGCGGTGTTGAACTAAACGGGAACTGCGCTGATGCAACAGCCAGCACCGTAGCGAATACAATCTAAACAAAAATCAAACAATATTAGCACACCAAATATAAAACAACCAATTTCAAACTTATTTTATAAACTTCACTTACAGTTAACTTCATTGTTACTGTTGTTTGGCTGTTTGACAACTGATGCTCATCGATAAGATTTTTTAAACTTTTATACTGTTCCACCGATTATATTTACGCAATATGGCATTGATATTGTCATCATATATTTGCATCTATGTATATTAATTAATATCTAATACAGCTGATGAACTATTCAAAATGTCAATAGAAAGTGTCTAGATTATTTCCCAAGTAAGTATATAATTTGATAAAAGAGTGATGTTCCGCAAGTGATCGACTTACGAAACTCATTATGTTATTCGGCATTTCGTAAAACAACATGGTTTCGGAATTTGAATGATGTATAAAGACGACGTTGGAAGGTCGTTCTATAGCTATTATGTATACTTTATAGCTTATAGCATATACGTAAGTATATGTACCTAACAGCTATTATGTATATGTACCTAAAATCGATTATTATTATACTCCTGCCTTTATTGCCGTTTTCAATTAAATTTAATTAATTTATTCAAAACAATTTTTATTGTGTCTGAAATAATGTGTTAACATAGTTATATATAGTTATGTATGTACCTATATAAATTAAAAATAAGTAAACAATACTTAATCATTTCTTAATATAGTCCATAGTGAAAACACAAGTAACCAACTTATGACAGAAAAATCAAATCAAACATTGCAGTGTCATAGGGAGTAAAAACACTTTTTCAGGAAAAGTCAAGTCAAGTCAAAAAGATTTCACTGGCTTAATACTCGAATTATTTTTTTATTGGTTATTAACATAGGAAAAAACCTATGTAGAAATTTAAAAAGATTAATCTCGGATAACCAAAATTTCCTCCAGGAAACCGGGCTAATTGCCCGCAACTCCCGACAGCATCGTGCCCCGTAATTAACTCGGTACTATTGTAAACCCAACACTATACGTTTTGATCCTCAATCCTCACCGCTAGTAATGTTAGCACTTATATTGTGGAATCCGAACCCACTTCTTCGAATAAGTTAAATATTAGGAAAGATTTCATAAAAAAAATAATCAGCAACTCTTTTTATTTGGTATCATATCATGGGCGTGCACAAAAAATAACTAGCTGGCCGTCTTGGTCCGTCTGCCATATTTGATTTCAAATGACGGCAATTAGCTAATATGCATTTAACATTCAAACTAAACATGTAATGCTAAATTTCTGGTGAAATTTTGATTACAAAACCAAAACATACATATAGGTACAAGTGAAGTGAAATTAAAAATAAAAGCTTTTGGTAAATTATAATAAATTTAAACTAATAATTAGAATTTTTAATGGTTAATCAAAAACTTTATTTAATCTTAATATATATGTAAAAATGAATCTCTATTTCCTTTGGTCATCGCATCACGCGTGAACGGATGGAACTTTTCGCTAATTCTTTTATTGTTGTGTTTATATAGAGGCTCCCATTACACATCTGCAAATTTATAGGCTCCCATTTCCCGTAAAGTCGGGTAATGGGATAGATTCTGTTTTTTTTGAAAAAATGTTATCAATGGCCAAATGCCTGATAATGTACAAAATGAAATAATA
This sequence comes from Ennomos fuscantarius, assembly GCA_905220475.3. NCBI lineage: Eukaryota > Metazoa > Arthropoda > Insecta > Lepidoptera > Geometridae > Ennomos > Ennomos fuscantarius. Next base: position 8,826,646 of record HG992028.1, on the reverse strand, counting down.
ACAAATAATAATAATAATGTAACAGTGATGCTGTGATTAACTGATAGTCAAATAAGTAAGGATGTAGTTTCTAATAAAAAGTTCCTGAAGTATCCAAATATGCCATTTATTGAACTTTTTCCTTAGTAGGCTCCAATTCCACCCTACTCCTCTATTACTGTCAGGAGAAGGTTCTTATGAAAGAAAAAATTAGGAATTTAAATAAAAACTTTGCCACGCGGATAAATCCTTCTTTTTTTTATGTTAAGGAATGACGTGACGAGCTAGCCGTTCGCCTGATGTTAAACGACACGGCCGCCCATATCAGCTGCAGTGTCACTCGGAACTCTAAAGTATAGAGGTTCGCGTGACACTGCACTGCGCACTTCATCCAGAGACATCAGCACAATCTAGTAATAAGATTACTAAACTGTGAGATCAGATCATAAAGTCTCATTTGCCCAGTAATTTCACTAGCTAAAGTGCCCTTCAAACCGGAACACAGCAGTGCTTGCGCACTACTGCTTGGTGGCAGAATAACTGGCAAAAAGGTGGTACCTACCTAGACGAACTTTGCAGTAAAGTCCTACCACCTAGTAAAACCTTCTCCCATGTTTTGAGAAGACAAAACTAAGCAACTGATCGGTGAAAATCACGATATAGCAGGTAAAACCACTTACAATTGTACAGATCGGCGAAGTTCGTACTAAAGAATGTAATTTCTACAATGTTTACCGAATCGCGACTTAATTTGACTTTATCTAACTTATCATTGAAAAGTGCTGTACTTTTTTGTATAATTTTATTACATTAATTATCAATCTTGCCTTATGGCATAACATTTTTTCAAATTGTATAATAATAATAATAATAATAAAATCTATTTGTTTATTATACATATCTCATAAGATAAACTGTGTCATTAAATAAATACATTACTTTAGTGATTCTTAGTTACTATCATCATACCTGTTCAATTTCACCCTATTAGTATTTCACCCTAGTATGTCTATATATATTATTATATATAATAATATATATAGACATACCAATAAATTATGATGTGGATTGTAACTTAAGACTATGTATACATAGTAGGTATAGGCTAGAAATACTTGAAGCCAAGAATCGTAGAACTGCATCATCATTTAACATCAAGTGATAGAGTGGCCAACCCCTTTGCCTACCCATACTTTTATTTTTTTAATATAAAAGGTTATTTTTGCAGTAAAACTTCTTTACGCAAGCTTTACTTGGGAGTTAGCTGGTGAATGCATAACGAGGTTAACGGAAGTCAAAATTTGTTGTGTTCACATAGATCTCCATTGTCAATGTAACAAAGTAAAAATTGGTAAAAGCAAATGTTGGTATGTCATGTAAAAACAAAGTTATACCGGCCGATAGCTGGAGCTAAACTAAAGAAGTTTTACTTCAGTCTATGGTCTAAAGCCCACTCGTTTTTTTTTTAATATACAGTTCAAGCTGGCGGGGCACAGCCGCCATTAATGCTGAAAGCCTCAAACAACACTCCTTGATAACGCTCACATATTTGTGGCGTTTGCAGAGGTGGAAGCAACCGGGTCCGTGGGAGCCGGCTGCTATGGAAACATACAGGGACTTGGCATACGTTCGGTGAAGGCGTCAGGTGACCAAAATGCTGGATTTTATTTTGCCAAAAAATAAGCATTGCCGTTCAACGTGGCTGCCAGCATTCCGGGCAATTTTCCCTCCACCAACGGGCTATTATATTTTTTTTTTTCAGTTTTAAAATATAGTTTATAGTTTTTTTAGGTCTAGGTTAGTTTAGTATTATATTAATATTATATGTAAATTGAAGAAACTGAATAAACGGCCTTTTCTAATTTACCTTATAAAAGCCTTAAAACTTTGTTTTTTCTTCGTTTGTTGAAACAGCTAAGCCTATTGAAATCAAATTTTGCGCACAGATTGTTTATATTGCCAAATTCAACACTAAGCAATTTGGTTATTATTCTTATATTTTCTGCAAAGTTCGTCATACCATCACTGCTACGACCGCTTTGCCAGTTATTCTTCCACCAAGCACTAGTGTGCAAGCACTACCGTGTCCCCGTTTGAAGGGCACTACAGCTAGTGAATTTACTGGGCAGTTGAGATTTTATGATATCATCTCATATTCGAGGAATCTTATTACCAGACTTTGCTGATATCTCAGGATGATGTGCGCAGTGCAGTGTCAAGCGAAACTTTACATTTCAGAGGTCCAAGTAACACTTTTCTGTTTAGAGTGGCCGTGTTGCTTAACATCAGATGAACGACTAGCTTGTCACACAATTCATTAACATTAAAAAAAAAATAGAATTTTTCCTGTAATACGGAAATGTTGCAGGTTAAAAAGCAGGGCGCATTTTGTTATAAAATAAAAACCTTGTGGCACATCCTCGTAATAATATTTTTATTCACAAAGTGTAGGAATTTAGCCTTATTAAGTTGCTAAAAAGTGACTCAGACAAGGATATCAAAAGTAGGTACATTTATACATACATTATCATGACTTGGTATACAAAAGAAGAAAAATAATGTTAAAATTAAAACGTCTTTGACCTTACTTGGAAGACCTCACCCAAGAAAATATTCTGAACAAGACATAAACGTTTTATTCCACTCATCGTACTTAAAGATTTAACATCGATTGTCGTTTTAGCACATTTTGGCTTTTAAATAAGTTCGTTTTTTTTTTAAATAAGAACTATTTTTTCTACACTTAAACAATAATTATATAAAATTGATATCGCATTTTCATCGTAGTTATTCCAAGAGATCAACTATCCTATTTTGCTCCTAGAACAGGTAAATGCCTGCCAACTGGTCGAAAACCATTCTCGTCGGCGGTGTAGTCTACTCTGTAAGTGAGTCCATCAGGTCCTACATACTCGTAAAACCCTCTAACTCTGGTACCTCCACCGTTGACTGTAGGCTCAACCGCTCCTTGCTCTTCTGCTGCTATACCGTTATCAGTCTGATATGAATAGTGATACGCTTTCAAATCAACGTCGTTTTCTTGGCGGACGATGTTTGCTGCACTGTCGGAGTTCAACTGCGTCCTCACTACTACCGCTGGTCTTGGAGTTGAGTATACGACGGGCCTCAAAGTGGTAGAGTACGCGGCCGGTGTTGGCGTGGAGTACACGACTGGACGGTAGGTCGTTGTAAAAGGACGATACGTCACAGGAGAGAAAGAAGACTCAAATGGTTCCAGATCGACACTGAAATGGAAAGTGATAGTAATTGTGAGACAGGCATTCTTAGAAATTTCACGAAGCTGATGAGAGTAATGTGTAATTTATAAGTTGTTGCTAGAATGTTTATCACTAGATATTTCTTAGTCAGATAGCTTGTTCTGATTAGTTCAGATTCATCAGTTCTATTCCATAGACCGAAACCCGAACAGCAAAGTTGGGTGAAGATAAAGGAATTCCAATAAAAGGAATTTGACTCGACTGGATAATAGTAAAAATGTTATAATTTAACATTTGGTGTGTACAATGAAGAGTTTATCTAAGTATGTCTATGCAGCAAACCAAACAATATAACCAAAACATGCAGCAAACTACAAGTTATAGAGAATGTTACAAAAACACCCATAAAGCCGAAAGGAGGTTTAATGGTAATTCTTAAATATTGTGAATGGACTCTATATAAGACATAGAGTCCATTCACAATATTTAAGAACCGTAGTAACGCTGTATAAAATTATTTTCACTGATGTGCAAACCCTATTTCAGTAAAAGTAAATAGTAAATTACACAGAATGTACCTACGTTTCTACCTAATTCGCGAAACGACAAAAATTTTAAAAGGCCTAACCTAACGAAACCACCTAAACGAACACTTAGTTTTACCACCGACAAATTGTTGTCAATACAGTTCGCGAGCACGATTTAAAGGGCTATCTTCATGGCCTACGCATAGCACCATATCTTAATATTCCGAGTTAGAAAGAATCGTTATTTTGCAAAAAAAAAACTCGAAACAGTTGTAAGAGTTTATGTCAAGTTTCCAACTTGACATTTTTTGTAGCCAGTACTTGAGTATAATGACATCCTTGTACGGGGGTAGCAAAAATTTCTGAATGAAAATTAGAAAAACTATTAAAGTAGACATTTATTAGGTAAAATAGGTACGTAGGCCATTCTGTTAAGTAATCTGGTTCCCTGACATGACAGCTTACTAGGGTTGACAAAATTTTAGGCTTTGATAATTAATTATATTTTTTACGGGGTATTTTGTAACACGATGTAGAAGTAAGCGCCTTAAAGCATATTATTAATTTGTAGTACGATCTTTTTATAAACCATGAATGTTTTATGAAGGAGTTACATACATTTTGCTCGATGGTATCTATAATTGTATACAGGTTAAAATAACCAAAATCTTGACACAACAAGAAACACTAAGGCAAAAAACACTTTCATAAATTCATGAGCTTAAACTTAACCATAGTATGAAATATAATATTACCTACCTAGCTCCATTATAAGAAATCAAAGGCGCTAGAAGATCTCTACTTAGCGCCTGGACATTTCCAGGCTGCTGGTACGCCGAGTAAATCGAGTTGTATTTGCCATTTCTATTCACCAGGCTCAGGTATTTACCGTCATCGGTCGCTTGATAGATCCCATGGCCATCGGGACGGTATTTACCATCGTTACCATTGTGCACTTTAGGATGGTAGCGGCCATCATCTTCAGCGGAACTAAAGGCAACCGCTGCCAAAATCACAATGGCGATCTATAAAAATAATTTAAACTAGTCTAATTTAATTTTATATGGAATTTTAAAATTTCAACCTTTCGGAATATTTAAAATGCGTAGTTCAATCTAATATTGAATTAAAAAAACCAACTTCAGACTCAGATTCTTTTTCAGTAATGTTATAATTAAGTAAGATTTTCCAAATCACTTTCCACTTTATGTTCAAGCACAAAACTCACCGATGTCGTTTTCATCGTTGTTGTAACTTTAACTAAACCTAATAATAAAATGATGGTTTCAATCGCCCAACGTATCTTTTTATACAATCATCAAAATCTAAAATGGAGTATTTATTACAACAATACAATACATATAACTATACCCTGTCTCGAAACAAATGCTAATTTAAATGTTGCGATTGCCTTGAATGCGTCTTATTTGGGCGCCCTGTGATAAATTGTTTTTTGGAAATATCGGCTTCCTTCTTCACCTCCTACCTACTTGAGTTCATGGTGTATCTTTTGCCATTATATCACAGAGTATTTAAATGGATTGAGAAGATTCATTACACAAATACGTTTAAAATTAATAATACCTATTGTTTCAAGTTTTACTATTAGTATATTTATTTAATTTACACAACAATACACAAAAATGGTTAAAACTTATATAATTGAACTTAGGAGAAAAAAAAACTAAACCATACATAAGAACTTAAAATAAATAATAATTGAATAAAAAGTAATATTGTGGGTAAAAAGGTGGTCATAAATAAAACACAGAATTTAGATCACCTTCTGCAGGAAGCGTTCCCAAAAAGCTAGCAACATTTCCTCGTTTAATAGCTAGGCTAATTCGTTGGCCGAGATATGTGCCAGCCTTTTGGTCGCGTTTCAGCTCAACTAGGCGTCTGGGAAGCAAAAGTATTCAAGTTTTGAATTTTGATATTAGTCGCCTCATTTTCTAACGCAGTCTTCTGATAGATTGGCTCAGTGGTAGCCCGTATGTCTTTAAAGCCGACGCATGCAATTTGAAATACCACGCAGCCCTTCCCAGCTGCACAAATATACTTTACACTTACACTTTACATCAATAAGACTTTTGAAGCTATCGGTGGCATTTACGCTCGCTGAAGAAAAACATCGCGAGGAAGCCGTGTTCAAGAATCACAATTTGAAACGAAAATGAACTTTCTCGAACTCTTAATCGAATATGTGTCACCCATCAGCCCGCACTTCGGCAGTGTGATGGATTATGGATATATCTCTATGGCTGATGACAATAGATACTATTATACAGATCTTCTATAAAACAACAAGTAGCAGCTTTATTTGCATTTTACAGCGGCTGTTATTAAGTATTGTTCAATTTATATTCAAAACTTTAAGTATGCGTAACTACATTATAGCTCATTTATCAAAGTCAAATACCAAAACAGTCCATAAAAATGCATCGTAAAATATATGAGATATTAGTTGACTTAATTCATTTTAATTTGGAACTAGCCATACTAGTCCAATCTACCACTACTTTGAATGAGTTAATTAATTGTACCTATACTTTTGAAATATTCACTTACATAAGTATACCACAAAAATAACGTTTATTTATGTAAAAAATCAGTATATCGAGAAAAGTTTGGTATTATTGCTGTAAGAAGAAATTTAAAGTTTCTTATTGCATTATTTGTATTTTTGTTCAGTGGCATATTTCTTTTTCCTTTCTTATTATAGAAACATATGTTCTATACAAGTGTGGTGAAATTTATTAATTGATTGTTACATTTAAAAATCAAGAGGTGTTTTTGACTTTGGTAGAATGTAAAAAATACTCTTTTGGTTGGCAACACTGTTGGAAGGGCCATGATTGGTTTATACCACCATGCCAATCATGGATGGTTGTGGCTCAGTAAAAATGAGTATGATGGGGAGAGTTGAGGCGCGAAGAAAAGGTCAAAAAAGCAGGCAGTTCTCGTTGATCGGCCGAAGTGTCAAGACATATCACTTGTTAGTTGACTCTGTATTGAAAATTTGTATAAGAAACAAGAAATATACACTCAAATATAACTCAAAATATACACTCTTACGACTTACATTCGTCATCTTTATAACACTTTTAATTTTTTTAATTGTTATGCTATTTTACTCAGATATTTGGCTATAATGATCATCATCAACAGCCGGTAAACATCCACTGCTGAAGATAGGCCCCACAGAGATCAACTTTGAGCGCCTGCATCAATAAACTCTCCGTGATTTTGACCAAGTCGTCCATCCTTATAGTGGGGGAGGCGTACGGTGTTGCGGGGCTGCAGTGTTTTCGAAGAAAATATAGGTTTCCAAACGAAGCCCAGCCGAGTTGGATTCTTCGTGCGACAGTAGAAGGTCGACCTACCTAATTGTACATTCTGTCTTAGGTAGACATATTTGCCTACAGCTTCGAGAGTATTATTCCCATTAATTACCAGTATAGATGGCTTCGTCTTCCCCAAATTTATCTTAAGAACAACTTGTCGGAAGACTATTAATATTAAACTAGAAGACAACTAAAGAGTATAGATATAACAAAAAATATTGTGTACTTATAAATTAATGATCCGTGACTTTTTTAAATTAATGTCGCTAACAGGCATATTAAACTTTTTCAGGACTAATAATATAATATTCTTTGTATGATATTATTAAAGAAAAAATGGCCTCTGCATATATCTATTAGCGTTCTCGTGGAGAATATTCATACCCATCCCAGACGGGCAAAAATTCTAAAAATGTTATTTTTGTATTTAAAAAAAAATGTTGTTTTAAATGTTGTTTTTGTATTCCATTTCAGTGGGTTCAATATTTTTTCTATTTCATAAAAATGACATTTCTATATCCTCTTCTATGTACAGACATCACCATAGTTTTAAGTTTATTGTAGATAGTAAAGATTCATCATGCTCCAAGCATGCAACCTAATTTATAAAATAACATCCGCCTGGCATTATGATAAGTCCTTTAAAATGTCAATTTTATAAATTCATAGGTGATTTTATAATTTACATATCTATTAACACTGTAACAGATTCATAAGAGTTATCAAATAGCATAACATATATGTTATATAGGTGTAGGTGTATGAAATATATGCGAGCTATAAAACTAGGCATGATCCTGGTTTGTTGTAACCTGAGTGGGAGTTTGGACTTTTGGTGCTACTAAAAGAAGCCTTAGGATTTCTTTCAGATCTCTTCCGACGTCCCAATTAGGGTGTGAATATTTCTCTCTGGGCCTGTATCTATAAACGATTTCAAAGTCGATAGTGTGTCACCATAACCAAACGATATTGGCTGAAGGTCATGTAACATCAGTATAGGCACTGGTCCTGGCTTTTTTTGAAGTAAAATTTCTTTACACACGCTTGACTTGGAGGTAATCTGGTGAGGGGAAAGGAAGTTAAGACAGAAAGAAAAGGCTACGTTTTGTATGTTACTGTAGGGGCAAGAGAGATGGAGCTAATTAAGTTTACTTCAGTCGTGTTGTTTAAAGCACACTCGTTATTTTTTCCGCATGTAGATGTAGATTTTATCTATGAGGATGTTTAAAAAAACCGAAGCCATGTATACTAATTATGAAACATAATCTACGGTAGACTGACAGAACTAGCTTTGAAGTTAATAGTGGACCAAAGTGATACGAGACTACAGGGTTTCTAAAGCTCCATGCGACACAACTTGGGCACTATTCTATGTAACTATAATATGAATACAGTTGAGTGAAAATAAGGCTTTAAGTTCATAAAAGATTTTGTCTATTAGGCGAAGCAGAATGATAAAACTAAACATGGAAGTCTCATTTCATCCAAGCTTGAATTTATGACAAATATTGGCACTTCTATGAACTATACGTCTCTACACGCAACACTATTAACACTAGCTACTTGTTCATGTTATAAAGGTAAGTGGGCCAAAGAATGGCCCTCAAGTAGCTTAAAAATAACAAAACGCTAGGTGAGGACAGAACTATGACAGAACTTCTGAGATCTGGTTGCCGGTTAAATACGCTGAACGGAGAAACTGGTCCTTGTAATGCTCCAAAATCTACTTATTTTCACCGTTCGTGAATATACAATGCCTAAACTAAAACTCTATTTAAAATTGTCTCTCAATCTGATATGAGAATGCCGCATTGCTTTCTTCTTATTATTATTATTCTTCTTATCTTATTCTCCCAGATAAGGACGAATGTATGTGGAGTTGCAACTAGAAGACGCACACTTACTCAAAAACGCAAGCAATTAGCCGTTCAAAGTGGCGTTCTACGGCTCAGCTGTGGACGTCTTCGTTTTTTTGTCATCACTATTTTCAATGGCATTATTGATTCTATTTCAACCTTAGATACATAGTAGACATGCTAAACTCATTCAGTTGTCATATTAATGTCAGAATAATAATCTTTAGATTATGAAGATATGAAGTTTCATTACATGGACTCGTAAACATAAATGCTATAATAATATAAACATCCTGCAGCAAATCAGAAAATAAACATACACAAACAGTTTTAATCACTAACATCACCGATGTTTGCATATTATTTACTGTTTAATAACAAAGTATACCTTGTGCCTGATCTCTCTCCGAAGGCTTAAAATAAAATGTAAGGTTTATGAACCCAGTGATTCATCACTTAGCAATCTTTATAGGAACTCATTTCAAGGGTTAGGAGAGAAGGGTAACGATCGAATACTTTACATCGGCCATGTCATTGCCCTAAAATATACCGTCAGAAAAAATAAAACATAACTAGATCGGTTATAACAAGAAATATAATAAAACATATATTTAAATATAAATGACTGACTAATTTTGCTTGTCTATAATCTAAAGGTTTGAGATTTAATACATTAGAGATTCCTACAAACTTACATCTAGTCGTATAATTACATAAACCAGCCCGCTGATATTAACCCAATAATAAATACCTATCCGGAGACACGTTCCGGCATAAGTTCTGCAATGGTCTTTTGGCATTGGCACTTATTTTTTCATACCTACATTCATTTTTACATAACACATTGAAATATATTCTCCACGCACTATAAATCTTTATTTATATTTATTAAATTGCAAAACGATACATCTTTAATTTTGCATGCGATACAATCATGATTTGGCAAAACGTAGGTGGAGACGTAGCCGGCTTTTTTGTTCTGGTCTTTTGAACGACCCTTATATTGTAAAACATTACACATAATTTTGCATGAAATATACCATTGAAATAATTTAAGTGCAACAATTTAAAGGGCATGATCAGCAGGCACGCTTTACAATGAGAGTAGATTTATTTGCGTAAAATGAATAAATACTTGCTAATTTGATAATACACGCAAATTACTGATACTATTCGAAGCCTGGTAAACACATGGTATACAATGTTAAAATAACTTACAATGCATTTTATTTTTAGCTGTTTAAAATATTTTGGTAAGGATTTAAGACAAGTCATCAATTCTATAAAATCTTTCCATTGTTTGCAGCTTAAAAATAATTTACATTGCGATTTTATCACAATAGCAGTTATCCATCTGTTTATAGCTTTAGCGCCAATGTACGCTGCCTACGCGTGTCCCAGCGTGTCGAGGTCACACTCCATAACTTCTTATTTGCTGCCGGTGTCAACTTCGACTACTCTGACAAATACTTCGTACTCAAGCTTCAACTTTTTGGTAATTGAGTCAGAGAGAACTTTGCTGCCTCTGAAACTGTAGTATGAGCCGAAATTCTCCCCGTCAGGGATGTTCACCGTCGGTGGGTATCTAGAAAATATAACTCTATATGAAACATTTATCACACTAATATTATAAAAACGAAAGTATATATGTGTGTGTGTGTATGTTTCTTACTCCTTCACGCTCAAACGGCTGAATGGATTTGGATGAAATTCGGTACCAAGATAGCTTATACACTGGATTAACATATAGGCTACATTTTATCCCGGAAAAGTGAAATGCTCCCGTGAGATGAGCAAATAATTAAAATACTTTTTATCCGCGGGTGAAACCGTGGGGCGCAACTAGTAATTTTATATTTTAAAAACTGTGCTGCAAAGTTAGTTATGAAATGCCTAATAGGTGTATAGTTATATAAACCTAATAGGCGTGATTAAAAGTGAAAAGATACATAAATAAGTTGAGAAGGTCCGTATAAGACATCTCCAAAGCTCATAGTTTACTCATTTGACAACTATCTTAACAGCTATATCTTGTAATCTCCAAATTGGAAACTCTAATTGCACTATAAGAGAGTTCATAAGTGTAGTGAAGTATATTCAAAGACATAATATTGGTTTGATCAACTGTCAAACATCCTGGACCTTAACTAAGATTCCAGGGACCCAGGAAGTACGAGGACTATGGTCCCGCAACACCTAGGCTTAGAACAAGTATTTGGGTTTTTTCCATTTGGATACGATACGATTATTTTTTCCACCTTAGGACTTTGATTTCCTTCAAAACATTCTTATCGCTCGCTACACGAGTTATTTGTCGTTAAGAAAATTCATACATAGATTTTAAATATAAAAAATCAATTCGCAAAGCTTAAGCAGTGATCCACTAAATAATTCATAGTTGTTATCTTAAACTGCATCACCAGATCCTGACCAAAGTTATATGGAATCACCCTGGAGGCAGACAAGAAAAAAGAATCAAAATCAGTAATCAATACAAGATTAATTATGATAATAATACCCAACGATCACATACATAGATCCTGGACCCTAACTAGGATTCCCTGTATTTAGGGACCCAGAAACTACGAGGACCATGGTCCCAAAACTCCCAGACACAGGACAAGTATTAGCGTTTTTTTCTGTGCACAAACACTTTTGTCCTGGCGTGGGAATTGAACCCACCGCCTCGGGGTTATGAGACGACCTGCTCAACCATCACACTACAGAGGCTGTCAATAAGATATCGTACATAACACATGAAAAAAAGTTCAGATGAATTGTATACATGCACCTTTTGCTCAAGTAACTGTAAAAATAAAAATTACTGCTACACAACCACGGTCTCTACAGCTTGGGTCCTATTAGTTGAACAAAATATTTGGACCACAACCCGTCGCAACTTATTTACTACATATAAAATATTGTTGTACGTACTGTGTAGTAAACTCCGGCTTAGTGTTATTCGGCATCAAGTACTTGCACTTGACAGCAATCTCACTTTCAGCGTAAACTTTTTTGTAATGGTTAATACTGCTTTCATAGTTCTCCGCGAAATTATCCAACGACACGTACTTGTCGACCAGTGACTTGATCACTTTATGGATGTAAGGATAACGTTTGGCATAAGTCTTTTTGCCAATGTAGTTGTTTACTCTGACTGGTGGGCTAGGACCAGGTGGGCCCCCAGGTCCGTTAGGGCCAGGAGGGCCAGGAGGGCCGTTAGGTCCGTTGGGGCCATCAGGGCCATCTCCGCCGTATCCGCCGTTACCTCCATAGCCTCCGTTGCCTCCTTCTCCGCCGTTGCCTCCAAATCCTCCTTCAGGTCCCGTCTGGTGAATGTATCGGTAGTCACCATCATCATCAGGATATAGCCCTTGTTGGTATATATAAGTGTATCTTCCTTCATCCCCCGGCACATATTTGCCCTCAGTTAATGGTCTATAATATTTTCCGTCGTCATAAACTCTGTATTTTCCAGGTCTGTATTTTCCATCGTCCCATGGTGAACACTTAATTAAAGTTACTATGGACACCAAAACGACCTGAAATAAACAAAATATTAAATTGTCATAGAAGTACATATGTGTAAAAGTGTGTAAAAAGTTCAGCTATGTGTAAAAAATGTTATGCAACAATGATTAATAGCAGTCTTACAAATAATACAAACTTTAAAAAACAATTCCTGCGAGTGGATCATCACATCTATCTGCAAGTTAACGTGTCAACATTCCTGACGAGCACTGTCACCGTTCAGAAACTAGCATCTATTTAAACACGTATAAATGCTATTACCATTTTAGTAGAATGACCATTAGACTCAACCTTAGCGTTGAATATACCTGCCCAATTTATTTATTTATTAAAAGCCACTTTTATTAACATAATTAATATAATATGCAGCCAAATTTAATAAATTTGTAGGTACTTACAAACTTTGAGACACGTAGCATTATTACTAAAGATTTTTGTTTACAATCTTTAATTCGACAGCTAGCTTAGCACCCTGTTGACGCGGCAAATTATGCTTTGGATCTGAAACTAGATCAAACTGTAGGTTATCATATGTTTAGGAAACAGATAAGGCCCGTCAATATCATCTTATTCTTCTTTGACATTTAATTAACATTTAAATCTATAATAAATTTTATTCAAAACATACCAAAATGTGGAACAGAATCCTTAAATCAAGGCGCGACGAGGTCAAGCAGATGGATTTGCATAGCTTATAAATTGTACTAGTTCCGTTGCGATTCTATTATACTATATATTTCACTAGTTTATTCTCCAGAACTTGAGTTCTTTTTATATATTTATTTTAAAAGTCCGAGCGCTTTCAATACTGGCGCAGTTTCGAGACGACTGACTTGCAAGAGAGTTGTTATTCTCTTAGGGAATGTTTGAAGATCCACTTCACACATCGATTTGCATAAAACAAAAATGATTAAAATGCAACAATATAATGCCCACCGCATTCTGAGAACCTTATTCCATTTACATCTAGATTGCCGTCTTACTTGACTTGGTTGACATACAAATCTAGTCTTCGCTTGTAGGTGTCAAAACATCAATTCTGATCTAGATTAATAAAAAACATAATGGATTGATTATCCTAAAATATGCAATCTACACAGCTTTTTGCAACTTTTTACGGGTATGCAATAACTCCCACGTAATGTGAAAAAATTAAACAAAAACGGTCTGTAATGGACCTATTGCCATTTTAGTAAAAAAAGAGACGAATATTTGGTATGGAAATAAATAAATTAAGTAGTAAAAAATAAAGAAATGTCAAATATTTTTCCATCTATAAGTTAAATCTGTTAAATTTATTTATCACTAGTTGCGCCCCGCGGTTTCACCCGCGATTAATAAGTATTTTAATTATTTGCTCATCCCACGGAAAAATTTCACTTTTCCGGCATAAAATGTAGCCTATATGTTAATCCAATGTATAAGCTATCTTAGTACCAAATTTCATCTAAATCCATTCAGCCGTTTGAGCGTGAAGGAGTAACAAACATACACACATACACACAAACACACATACAAACTTTCGCCTTTATAATATTAGTGTGATATATATTTGTTTACATTGACCCAGGTACTAGTTGCTTCATGTTTTTGTATACTGTTTTAATAAAGTTTGACTAGTGTAGTGATTGATTAATACTGAAGTACTAGTGTTTAACTAAAGCTTTTAAGACGGAGACTATTCACAAAAACAAAAATTAAAAAGTACTATTTTAAAAGCCTAGTGTGACAATATGTATAGTGTAAATAGGATACAAGACAAGGAACAAAGATGACCGAATACAATTTCATTAAGTACTTAGGTTTTCCCAAAACAAAATCATAAAATGAACCCCAAAAAAATACACTGTGAAATATAGAGCTCCAAATTTTCAGCGATAACAATACTTGTTTTACGAATATCACACCAGTAAATTATCATAATATCAAATAATTGATATTCCTATTTCACAATCCAGAAAAAACGTGCAAAATAAACACAGTCCCAAACGCACACCCAGTTTGACATCAAATGTGATTTGCGATTTTCCTCAAACACACGTAAAGTCCTTTAAAGCCTGCAAGTAAAATTTCCTATTGAACTTTGTCTCTTAAAATGTATTTATATACAACAATAATTATTGTATTTTATAATTATGTGATAAATAATAGATTGGTAGCTGTGTTTTAATTTTCAAAATATTCTTAATTATTTGCAATGTTTTTGCCATATTGTTATTGTAGGATCAAATATATTGAGTACGGAACCATTTTAAAATAACAGCTTCACACCACTACTCGTCTTCACAAATTAATTTAAATGTTACACAGCAATGATTCATCTCCTTGGATTATGCAAAATTGTAATAAATCATATATACACTAATCAACTGAAGTAGTCCGTGTGATTCCATCAATTAAAATTAACAGAATTCAATCAATTCAAGGTCATTGCTTAGTGAATAGGTTAAACTTTAGCAAACTACAGAGAAATAAAATAACTGACATATAGGTTTACTATTAAAATAATAATAATAAGAATAAATAATAATAACGCCCAATGTTCACACACATAGGTACTGGACCCTAAATTGGATTCCCTGTATCTTGGGACCCAGGAACTACGAGGACCATAGTCCCACAACACCCAGACTCAGAACAAGTATTTGCGTTTTTTTTTCCACAAATACTTGGCGGGAATCGAACCCACCGCCTCCAGGTTATGAGCCGACCTACTCAACTACCATACCACAGAGGTTATCAAGTCATTCTTACACACATCATCACCCCAAAGATATCCTCTGCTAAACATAGGCTTCCTCCATAACACCACATGAGAGAGTCATAACAGAGGGGGATATTCCACAATCACCACGTTAAGTAGGCGTCTTGGTAATCGCAGAAGATGTTAATGTACCGAGAAGAAAGCTGCTGCCCCGCAGGAAGAGATGTGGTTTAAGTATTTATTCCGGCTGTTCGACATATCACTGCTAGTCTTTGTATATTTCTGGCCCGATAGCTCAGTTGGTAGTAATCCTGCTTTCTGAACTGTGGGTTGTGGACAGGACAAATATTTGTGTGATGAACATAGGTGTTTGTTCTGAGTCTGGGTGTTATATTGTATTCTATGTATGTATTTACAAACAAAAAGTATATAAGTATTGTATCAGTTATCTGGATCCCATAGTACAAGCTTTGCTTAGTTTGGGGCTAGATGGCGCTGTGTGAAATGTCCACAGATATTTATTTATTTATTATTTTATTGCACTCAATTTTTTTAAGAAATCCAATTTTGTTACTAAATTAGTTTTAGTGTAATTTTATTATCATCTATATTTATATTCTGTGTGTTTATGTTTTTTGAATTAACTGACATATAGACATATCTGGAGGTTGTGAAATCGTATCTATTTATAATTCATCCTTGCACAAATTTAGTATCGATTAATTAATTAATAACAGTAACTTGATATCGTCAGAGGTGCTTCTAATGATATAAGTTTTGATTTAAATAAAATTATCAAGTTTAATTGCTCGTCGTAAACTATTTGACATTTAATTTAAAAAGTTACATTCATAAGCACGCATTTTTTTTTATTGTTAGTTATTGTTTTAAATTTATATGTCTCAGATACTAATTAGTCGAAGTGCATCGTTGTCGCCACGGCTATATCTTTTGAAGTTTCGGGCATGTAATTGGTATAAAAATAAGCAAATAAATAAAAATAACTTGCTGGATGTTATCTTACTTACCAATTTGAGTGACAGTAACTTGACAGATAATGCTTTTCCTCCAAACGAATAAATCAGAATATAAGTGGTTGTCTAAAAATTGTTATTATTAAAAGTACAATAATATAACACAATGCAATGCATCACTCAAACCCGGTTTGATTTTAATAATTACTTTTTTTTAGTATATGTATTTATTTATTATATTTATTTGAAATAGTTGAGTATAATGAATAATATCACATTTTTATTAAATTACTTGAAATAAGTACGTACACCATAGTTAGCTTCTGCAACCAAAATAATGAAATCACTTTAAATTAGAAGCTGCCGTTGTCGATGGAGATTAAAAAGAATATGTACCTTTTTTGCTCTTCAATTTTGCTACGATTCCAATAATATCTAGTCAAATGAGGTCAGCGACCAGTATTGGGTGTAAGGGCACCTTGCAGTTTTCTCCTAATATGGGCAACTCGCCTCCTCCGTCGACCCGTTTAGTATGTTACCTTCATTACGGTTTCTACGTTTTTATACCGCTGAAGGAAACAATAAAGGAAATGCTGACACATTCACATGGAATCTTACTCTGACGTTGATATTAGTATTTGGAAATAGAGTATGAATCCATAAAAATGCCTCATTGTACCTAAATATAAGCTGTTATTTTATGAAATGCAGTCGCACATAACTATTTGAGATTAAAATAATCATGTTTACTTACATGCATACATACATAGGGTATTGAATAAACATGGCACATTTTTCTTCTTTGTTGTTTACTGTCCAAAAATCATGGAGTTTTCATTAAAATTAGACGCAGTTTAAACAATACAAACAATATGTTTCTAATTGTAAGCCCAGATTTTGTTGATTTATCATGGAGTTGATCTAAATTAGCTTTACTTCGTTCAAAAAAAAGAGAAGTCCTCTCAAAAGAACCTTGAAGTTGTCTTCTTTCTTGACCAGACCGTCTAATAAGAAGACGTGTCCGCTGGCCGACAATGGTGAGCTTTGATGTACCTATAAAATTTTCTCAGAAGTCCCAGAATAAGTGATAGTATTAGCGTACAGAAGAATCATTCTTAAACTGAACTTGGGTTTATGTAAACATTTTCCTACTTCACCTGCCTGCAAACGACATTGAAACCTATGTGATGTGGCACTAGAATTCTTTCACATTCCCCTGTGCAAAGCTGAATCGAAACCCAGGGTTGCGTCTCACTGTTGTAAACATTAAAATAATCATAAAGATAAAAATGTGTTAAGGTTGACGATAATATAGATGTTTTTGTATATTTTGACAACAGATAACAAATTCAACCTCAACAACCTCAGCAGTCTCTCAACAGGTAGGTCTTAAGATGAAAATGGACAAGACGAAAATCCTAGTGGATGACTTACTCTAATGCCCATGTTCCACCTGTAGCCAAGCAGTAATGTACAAGCAGTAATGTGCAAACATTACTGTGTTTCGGTTTGAAAGGCACTGTAGCTAATGAAATTACTGGGCAATTGAGACTTTATGATCTGATCTCACAGTCGAGTAATCTTATCAGACTGTGCTGATGTCTCAGGATGATGTGCGCAGTGCAGTGTCACGCGAAATTTTATGTTTTAGAGTTCCAAGTGACGCCGTTCTTTTATAGGTGGCCGTGTCGATTAACATCAGGTGAACGACTAGCTCGTGACATCATTCTTTAATATAAAAAAATATACAACGTGTTACAAAATACCCCGTAAAAATATAATCAATTATCAAAGCCAAAAATTTTGTCAACCCTAGTAAGCTGTCATGTCAGGGAACCAGATTATTTAACAGAATTTTTACTGTAAGCAAATGGATCTCTCTGATCTGAAATAAATTATCAATTGATATTTCGGGTGATATTACTTGGTATTCATTTCCTTTCAAATGGTGAAAAATAGTTACGACTTGTTCAGCTATCAGGTAAACTTTCTAAATAATGGACAATGAAAGTGTTTGTAGCGTTCAATTGTATTCACCTACCTATTATGTCTACTTTAATAGTTTTTCTATTTTTCATTCATAAATGTTTGCTCCCTCAATACAAGGATGTCATTATACTCAAGTACTTCTGCTTCAAAAAATGTCGAGTTGGAAAAAAAATATGCGAAGGCCATGAAGATAGCAATTTGCAATTTGACTGGCCCGATAGCTCAGTTGGTAGCAACTCTGCCTTCTGAACTGTGGGTTGTGGGTTCGATTCCCACCCAGGACAAACATTTGTGTGATTAACATAAGTGTTTGTTCTGTGTCTGGGTGTTATATTGTATTCTATGTATGTATTTATAAACAAAAAGTATCTAAGTATTGTATCAGTTATCTGGTTCCCATAGTCCAAGCTTTGCTTAGTTTGGGACTAGATGGCGTCGTGAGAGATTTCCACACATATTTATTATTATTTATTTATTATAATTTAAATCGTGCTCGCAAACGGCAACGATTTATCGGTGGTATTATGAAAAAGTAGGTGTTCGTTTAGGTTGTCTCGTTAGGTTAGGTCTTTATAATGCCCCATTTAACCTTCTTTCGGTTTTACGGGTAGTTTTGTAACAACGGTAACTATTGGGAACCATACTCTCAAACTTGTAGAATATGTTTACCTAGGACAGAATGTCCAATTCGTGAGGTATATCTTTGACAAAGAAGTCTCACGAATAATCAGCTGAGCAGAGTTCGAGTTAGACTTATCTATTCGTCCAAAATACCGCAGAGCATGAAAACAAAGGTTTTCGGTCCGTTTGTGTTGCCAGTGATTACTTATGGCACATACTGTTATCCTTGTTTGTAAGCTCCAAGTCACATAACGAGCTATGAAGAGGTCTATGCTCGGTGTTTCCCTGCGAGATTAGATCATAAATGAGGAGATCCGCAAGAGTAATTCTCTGGTGACCGATATAGCTCTTAGAATTAGCAAGTTAAGATGACAAACAGCAGGCCACACCACTCGTACAGCTGATAATCGATGGGAAAGAAAGGTTCTCAAGTGGCGACCACTCCCCCCCCCCCCCCTACTGTTAAACAGTATACGTCTTCAGGCTGTTGATGATAATGATAAATATCTATATAATACATAAAAGAAAGTCGTGTTAGTAACACTATATATAATTCAAGAACGGTTGAACAGATTTGGCTGAAAATTGGTGGGGAGGTAGCTTAGAACCAGGAGACGGATATAGGATACTTTATATCCCATTCGGCTGCGTTTTACTAATTCACCCGTGCGAAGCCGGGGTGGGTCAACTATTATTTGTTATAGTTTTGATTTCATTGTAATTAATGAAATTTTTACTGTAAGCAAATGGATCTCTCTGATCTGAAATAAATTATCAATTGATATTTCGGGTGATATTACTTGGTATTCATTTCCTTTCAAATGGTGAAAAATAGTTACGACTTGTTCAGCTATCAGGTAAACTTTCTAAATAATGGACAATGAAAGTGTTTGTAGCGTTCAATTGTATTCAATGAATGAACCAGTATTTTTTTATTTGAAGACATTTCGTAGTTCATTTTTAGCGACGAGCACAAAAATAAATTGTGTTTCATTTCATACTACATTACATTACAAGACCTTAACATCAACCATAATAACTATTTACGCTACTTAATTTTTTGGATATTTTTTTGCTGACGGTTCATTTATCGGGTGTTGTTCACCAGCTGGTGCCACTACCCTGCAATGTTTTTTTCAAAACTGCCGTGTTACGATAGCCTAACACGTATCGTATTCTATAGAAATCTTTACGTTAATGCCTAAAATGTATTTGTATTGGGATATACCACTTCCTATATAAAACTTAGTTTTGATCTAACTATGACCAAACAGTAATAAAACACACCTTACTCTTTAGATTTGTCTAGAACTTACCTAAAAGTTTAATACCCATCTGCACTTATGTTGGACAGCTCTTAAGTTCTAACCTTTCTTCTTAAAACGTACCCAAATGCTTTGTTGTAGGTTTTATCAATAAATTTTACCTCGTGAATATACTTAGCTTCTTTATTTAACTTAATTAAAAATGTACATTATTATAACGATCATTAAGCTCACGTACTAGACTAGATTTTGAGAGGTTACGGCTAGTTCATGGTAAATGAGCACCCGTAGGAACGAATCCATTCTCATCAGCAGTGTAGTCTACTCTGTAGGTAACACCGTCAGGAGCTACGAATTCGTAAAATCCTTTAACTCTGATGGCCTCTTTTTCATTGTCAACCTTTTCTATCCGGCCTGATTCTTCGGCGAGAATTTTGTTCTCAGTTTCATAGAGGTAGTGGTAGCCCTCGGGAACAATATCGTTGTCGTAACGAATGAGACCAAATTTGTATTCGTAGTCTCCCGGGTTTCCTCTGGGGGCGCTGATGTAGTTAGTAGTCGAAGAGAGAACAGGGATCTTGCTAGGGGAAGGCGTAATGGCGGCACCACCCAGACCACTGCCAAATGGTTTGCCTAGCCCGCTGCTGGCACCTCCGCTACTACCGCTACCGGAACCGCTGCTGGCACCGCCTGTGTAGAGACCCCCAGCAGATCCACGGTCACCGCTGAAAAATAAAACTTGTTTATAATTCATTGAAACTCTTTAATTGAATTGAAACGAAATACTATTAGTTTATTTAGGTTGTAGATGAAGGCTTTGCGTTGTAAATAAGTTTACTAATTTTTGAGATATACCCAAAACTATTTCAAGCCTTCTAGGCAACTGTTCAGTGGTGAGAATATCCCGTATGTAGAAAAAAAATCATTAACCTGAATATAATATACTTATTTGTTAAAATCATATTTGTAATGAAGGTGAATCTCAAAATACCATATTACGCAAAAAAAATTAAGACCATAATTTTACACAACTAGCAGCTTCAAAAAAATAAATCATTACAATTATTTCTAAACCTTGAATATAAAAATTATATTATATATCTAACAATACCGAAGTTGGCGAACAAGATGGAATGACAACACATATCAAAATATACCTAATAGACGTGGTGACGAGCAAATCGAGGAAGAACCCGTTATATAAACTGAACCCTTATAGCATCACTATTATGCCTGTTTGTTGGTCTATTTGTCAAGTCTGTTTTTAGCTAAACAGCATAAGATATGGAGTAAAATTTAAATCCACGCTTCACTCTATAAAGGTCAATCTAAATTAAATTAATTCAGTAAAAATAAATAACTGAAAATCAAGACTTGGACCAAAACATTCCTGAAATGAATTTTATTCCATGGTAGAATTATAACAACTAAATAACAAGAAAAATAATAAATTGGGAGACATTTGTCATACAGCTTGTATAAAAATACCGTAAAGTTTGTCGGATAAATATTCCACACTTTAGATATTTACTTATAGATCTCGGGTCAGAATATACGAATAGAATGTATTTGAGAACATTTCACAGAGGAAGATAGAAAAAAAAAGCAGGAATGATGAAAATAGACCAGTTTGGATGCGAAAGAGGAGTATCTGAACCCTAAACACAATAATTTCATACTGCTATTTTATTAAAAAACGTAGTTGGATAAGGATATTTATATCTCATCTTATCATCATCATCAAATTTGTGCATTCATTTACATCACTAAAAAGGACTTGCTGTAGTTGCGTTACTATAAAAAAAGTTATAACATTAGAGTGTTTCTTTTTTTTTCTTTTGTTTTGGCTCCACACTTTTGTGTATTTAGCCAGTGTCAGGTAATTAATAATTTTTCATGTTAATTTATATTATATAATGTGTCAAGTCAAGTCAAGTCACAGTCCAAGTCATCAAGTTAAGTCATAGTCTAGTCTGGTCAAGTCATAGTACTAATAAAGTGGTGGCAACTTTACCAGAAGCTTCTATGGAGTTTTGGAAACAACACGAAAAGAAACGTTTCACAATCATTATACAACTTTCCCACACTCATACATGTAATCCAGCACTTAACAAATAAAATGCCATCAAATTTATGAACTAACACTGAAAATAACACAAGTTTAAGAAAATAATACAATGCGGTGACGCAATCATTTTCGTTTTCGCGCCAAAACTCCATTAGAGTGTTTCTTGGATGACATAATCATCATCAGTCAAACTTTAAATATAATTTAAATTAATAATGTATGTTTACTTGAAAACACCGCTGGAATCAGGCTTGTACTTTCCAGGGTCGTTCTTATCACCGACGTAGCCACTGCCGGGGCTGCCTGGACCACCGGGACCTCCTGGACCACTGGACCCGGAGTAAGCCCCACCAGGCCCACCACGAGTGCCTGATCCCGTGTAGAAGCCTCCTGCTCCACCACGATCACCACGGTCGCCACTGGAACATTACATTCTTTGGTTGAGTCATCACATAACTCGATCGTCCGCTATATCAGATGTAGAAATATCAGACGTTAGAAATTCGATACACCAAAATTTCGCACACTCGCAGCGCAAACATAAGCCCGTATTTATAGCAGTGTATAAATACAGGGCTATTCCCCCCACGAGAATTTTTGCTTTGGAATTTGTGATCGACCTGTAATAAATATGCGTTTACTGATTAGGTTATGAATTTCAAGATACCTCTGGCTCTTAGAACTAAGATGGACTTACAAAATATGGCCTTTGGTGTCTTATGTAACCTTTTTTTTAAGATACACGGTTGCTTAGTAAATACTCGCTAACAATATGTGTGAAAACTAATAAAAGCACGAAAAGCTCCTGTATGCCCCATTGCCGATATGCCATGGTCAGATTAATTGGTTACAGTATGTAGTACATATAGACTTACGCAATAGTTGGAACAATATACACAAAATTCGCCTTATTTTCATAGGAATAAGCATTAATAAAATGTTAAATACAGGTAGCCTCATGTTGTCATTATTAACAAGGTGAAAAACAAAAAAGGATACGCGTTAAAATATTGAAACGTATTTAAATTTTAGAGCTCCGTATACTTAAAAATTAATAAAACAATATCAATATACAAATAGAGCAATAATGTTGAATGGATAGCATATATAATGGAAAGAATGGATACATTTGTTTATTTGTTTGTCTATAAAAACGTCTTCCTATTGTGATTTGATGCAATTATAATAAAAAAGTCCTAATTTGAGTGTTTGTAATAGATTATTGAAGTTTTGACTTTTTTTTTAGACTAGTGGAACTTTTGGTGACAGTTTTATTCACCAGTTAGCTGGTTTCCGTGACTTCGCAAATACTTTATGTTAATAAAGTGCTCCAATCTAAATATATATAACTCAAAGGTGACTGACATAGTGATCTATCAATGCATAGCCCAAACCACTGGACGGATCGGGCTGAAATTTGGCATGCAGGTAGATGTTACAACGTAGGCATCCGCTAAGAAAGGATTTTTCGAAATTTCAACCTTAAAAGGGTGAAATGGGTAGTTGAATTATTTTCCAATAGGCCACGCCGCGGACAAACTGCGGGCAGAAGTTCGTTCATAATATTAATATGGATCGGTACCATCTGTTTTTATTCTGTTAATTGTTATCGTATATTTTATATCATAATTTACTACTACATTTTAAATGCTAATCAAATCAAAAATTATGGTTAGTATTCTATTGCGCCCATTTTTCTGTATTTATATCAAAGTTAGGCAACTAGGCAGAAATACACGGCCTTGTAAAGGTTTTCGTAAACCTTAACAAGAATTTTTCCTTATTTTTATCTTAAAATATTTTTGTGAATACCTTACTTTTAAATCTCACAAATGGTCAAACGGCCGCAAAATATTTGCAACAAGGAAAATAAAAACTGAATGAATACATGAGAATGGATTTAACGCTGGTTTGGGTTTTATGCTGCTTTTGTATTTACGTAAATAAAACTTGGGTGCTTTGATATGATCGGTGAGATAAACCTTTCTAAGGTCTATACTATCACCAAACTGCTAGACCTAGTACATGTAATGTGGAAAAAAAATTGTTTATGGCATAGCATTGTTTGACTGGCCCGATAGCTCAGTTGGTAGTAACCCTACCTTCTGAACTGTGGGTTGTGGGTTCGATTCCCACCCAGGACAAACATTTGCGTGATGAACATAGGTGTTTGTTCTGTGTCTGGGTGTTATATTGTATTCTATGTATGTATTTACAAACAAAAAAGTATCTAAGTATTGTATCAGTTATCTGGTTCCCATAGCACAAGCTTTGCTTAGTTTGGGGCTAGATGGCGCTGTGTGAGATGTCCACACATATTATTATTATTATTATTATTATTATTATTGTAGGCAGGGTTTTAAATTCAAACTCTAAGAAGATCCGATGGGGTGTTGAACAATATATGAATAGATGCAGGTGAACCCACGAGTTGCAACTAGTTATATCCTAAATACTTAAAAACGACCTTGTTCTTTATGACTCATAAAAATATGGTAAGATGAACTTTACGATGATATATTGAGATGATTCTAATGACAAAATTTACTTTATTTTATGGTCTGAATTTGAATATATCAAGTTGCTCAAAAAGGTTACCGTCTAACATTTCCTATTTAATGTAACTAGAGGCGCCCTGCGGTTCCTCGCAACTTACCTGTTTTGTCACAGGAATTTTTAGATTTTGGCATTATAAATACCTTATGTTGACTTTCACTTATATTAGTAAAGATACGAATATAAATTGTTAAATTTGTAAATATTGCATTAGTGTGATGAGATAGTGGTATACTGGTGTAATGGTGTAATGGCAAAATTGTGTTTTGGATTAATGATATAATAGTTTGGTAGTATTATAGTTTCATAGCAAAATTGTGACGGTGTATACAAAAGTGACTAAATATGTGACTGCAGGTGTAATTTATTAACGTTATATATGTAAATTGTGCAATGTAGCAAAATAATCAATAGTTAAGTACAGGGAACCTAATCCTTAAATTCAGGCGAGGCATAAAAATCTACATTGTATTTCAGCATTATCGTATGCATTGGTATTTTTACTTCAGATATAAAATCTGTCAAAAATCAACATTTTTAAAGCGTAAACAATAATAATTGCAGCATAATTATATATTTTATTTTAAATTTGTTATTAGATTCTTCTTATGAACTATGTGGTATGTAGTATATATATTATATATATGTATTATGTTTATGTAGTTTTCTTTATGATATATATGTACTGTATATTTATAGGTATATTATGTACGTATATCCACTGTTGTTGTTTTTTTTTTATGTATGAAAACCACCGTCCGTATATTACTGCGTAACTCTTTCCGTGCACGGTTGTCTGGAAGAAATCGCTCTGAGTGATAAGACCTCCCATTGTTACACTTTGGTTAAGTTTGTTCACTTTTTTTTAAATTATTTAAGATGTTTCAATAAAGAGTTTATCTACCTAACTATATTGTAGAATTAAATCAAAAGTGTCATAAAAATAATTTATCTAATACAAAATAGCAAATAAAAATAACACATTTTATAATGTAGTGATAGGTAACCTATATAATTTTTATTTGAAATGACCTTGACACTTCCAACTCGCTTTTAATAACCTAATTAGTATATATCTTATCTTCTTTGCATAATTTATGGACCATCAGTGACATTTTTAAATGTTAGCTTCCGTGTTATTATTAGTATATTATTTTATTAGTTCATGTTTCTGTGTGACATATAAATAGATACTTATCTTTATTATAAATTGTATCTAATTAACATTGTATTTGTTTGGTCGTAGTTTGATGTTTTATACTAGTGACAACTCATGGCTTTATACTCATGGCCGGTTCGTTACTATTCGGCGTCCAGTAATCACTTACTGTCTGACCCAATAGCTCAGTTGGTAGTAACCCGCCTTATGAGTTGTAGGTTGTGGGTTCGATTCCCACCAAGAACAAACAATTGCGTGATGAACAGCGATGTTTGTTCTGCGTCTGGGTGTAATATTGTATTCTATGTATATATATTTTTTTTTTTGTATGTTATTGATTTATGTGACGATCTAGTCGTTCACCTGATGTTAAGTGACACGGCCGCCCATAACAGAACAGTGTCACTCGGAACTCCAACATGTTAAATTTCGCATGACTGCTGCACTGCACACATCATCCTGAGACATCAGCACAGTCTAGTAACAAGATTACTCGACTGTGAGATCAGATCACAAAGTCTCATTTGCCCAGCAATTTCACTAGCTACATTGCCCTTCAAACCGGAACACAGTAGTACTTGCACACTACTGCTTGGCGGCAGAATAACTGGCAAAGCGGCGGTACCTACCTAGACGAACTTTGCATAAAAGTCCTACCACCTAGTAAATTATTTACAAACAAAAAGTATCTAAGTAATCTATCAGTTATCTGGTTCCCTTAGTACAAGCTTTGTTTAATTTGGGGCTAGATGGCGCTGTGCAAAAAGTCCACAAATATGTGTTTATGTTATTTACTTGCATATGTCGCAGACGGATTTTATAATCAACGGTATTCTATTGAAGCTAGCTGTTTAAAAAACAATTTGCTTTTTTATTACCACATGTCAACGATAAGCTGGATTGTAATTGCGATATAGTACACTATAGTACAACATGACAGCACCTATTTTGTTGTAGGTATAGTACAAGTTCCAGACCAAACCAACAAAATGTAACTGTTTAATTGAAAACTATTTTGTCTTGTCTTATGTACTGTCTTGTAGTGTCTAAATTGTTAAGGCAATTAGTATCCAGTAGGCAACCTGTTTTTTGGCAAATTGTACTAAAACGAACGCTGAAATACGGCTAGCCGTATTAAAGAACGCAAAGCGCCGTATACAATACGTTGTACTTTCATTCCGCCATAATGCAATCCGATTTATCATAATATAAAATAAAATAATACAAAAGGGTTTTGTTTTATTAAACAGCTAGCTGAAATATAATAAAAAGTATTTTATTTTCTGCTATCTTGTGTATGTTTGTTGTTTTCTTGTACCTTCATAGTATGAACTCAAATTATGGCAAGTTTAATATTAATTCATTCAGTAGTTTCGGCGTGGATACTCATCCAAAAGACAAACAGAAAGGCAAGCAGACAAACTGTCAAATAAAAAAAAATGATTTGGCTTCAGTATGAATTATAGAGTGCCCTCCAATAAAAAAATATGTTTAATGTGCAGAATTGACCCTGTAACAGTTTTATTATAGTATAGATGAAAAGTTGCTTCTTCTTGTGTTCTGTATGAAACTGCAATTGACATGTTGTTTATGAAAGTTTTGTGCATTGCTTAATTCTATCCCTGTAGAACGAAAATTCTAGAGCAGACTTTTAATCAATAAATGCTGGGAACTCACTTGTAAAGGCCGGATGTATCAGGAACGTAGCGTCCAGAATTATCCCTGCTGGGGTCATACTTTCCGCTTTTGTCATATTTTCCTGGGTCGTAGCGGCTGGGGTCGTAGCGGCTGGGGTCGTACCGGCTGGGATCGTAATAGCGGCGAGGAATCACAGTGGTAGACCGGATGGGGGCAAAAGTGAATGGCTTATACCTGAAGTTCAAACCAAATATTACAATATAGGTAGCATGATAATAATTATCTCATTATCTAAATTTTATTAGATAAGTAAATTATTTATAATTTACTTATCTAATAAAATTATCTAATAAAAATATTTAATTACTATTTACTTTTCTAAAAACAATTGCCGCTGCTGCTTTTAATCTTTTTTCTATTATTGTTTAATAATAATTGATATAGTACCTAATGCAATAATTGCGAATATACAAGAAAAAAAAATACAAGTCTATTTTGTAACAAAATTTATAATTATATCAAGAAAGATTTAATATTGTTATTATTGTAGATTGAAATGTTTTATTTTAGGAAAAAATACATTAGCTCAATTAACTGCTCCGTCATAAAAACATGAACATTATCTATATAATTAAGGTAACACTTGTACTCATAAAATCCTATCCACTTGTGAACATAGTTACGTAAATAGTCAAAGGTTGACTAAAAACCTTTAATAAATAAGTGTTTATACAACACAGAAGCAAAACATTAAAAATAACTTACGCTCCAGTTTCAGCCGCGAAGGCCGCTGTCAGAGACAGACCAACCACCTGAAAAAAATGGAATCGATCATTATCACTTCACTATTTGTAGCTGCCGTCTACTATAATCCATTAGTTCACAAATAATTTAAAACAACAGTAAAATTACCAACAATACTTTATTAGTCATCGTGACTGCTCGGACACTAAGTAAAAGTTCAACTACGCTGTATTCCACAGCTCAATGACTTACCAGAAGAACCTGCATTTTCGTTGTCATCAAGCGCGACGTACAACAAGAATGTGTTCTGCTATTGGCCAACACCTATTTATACCTTTTATAACTCAATTTATAATATTCCTCAACTCAGATCTTCTCATTTATAATTTGTTGTTTGACGTCCGTTCAAACAGTTTCTCAATATTGGAACCGCTGATTAATACCTTAATGTCCCAAATTGACATCGTTAAAAATTACACTTGACTGTGGCAGTTTAGTACCAATCTTAATATTTATCTATAAACTAATGTAATATATATATATAAAGAGGAAAAATTTGATTGTTTGTTTGCATTGAATAGGCTCTGAAACAACTGGACCGATTTGAAAAATTCTTTCGCCATTAGTATCGTACATGATGAACATAGGAAATGGAAACTGAGCGAGTGTGGCTCACCGATAGCCCGCGTGACTTTCAAATCGACTCACCCTACTTTGACTCCCATTTGGTCCAGCATCAATGATTTTTATAGATCTCATACCAATAAATTGGTAAATAATTCTAGCCTACATTTGTTTTTCCTTATGATGCGCTAATAAAACTTTAGTAATAATTTTCGTTTTAAAAGGAAAATAATAAATGTGATCGTTTCACGCCTGTTTGTTAGTGCTTATTAGTAATTTTAGAAATTAGAAAATCACGGCCATTCGCTATTTGACTACTATTAAAAATGAACAAATAAATATTATGTTCATAAAGTAGCATACAAAAAAGTATTAATTGAAAAAATAAGTAGAATCGGTAAATAAATTACTGAGTAGTACGCCTTTGAAGTTTCTGGAGTGGGCATCGTCTGTCCCTTTCTTGCCAAACAGAGATCGTGTGAAGCTTCCTCATAGCTACTATGAAGTATTGCTAGTGATGTCACATTCCAAAGAAATTAAAAGTAGAGCAACCATAGAGGTACCACAGCTTAGTAATGAGTTTCTGTGAGGACTGTTAACTGACGTCACTGCATTTAATTCCTGTATTTTAAAATTTCTACTTCTTTTAACTTAGCTAGGTATATATATTTTCTATTTTCACGATTGTCTATTTTTGAGGTATATTATTTATTTGTGCTACAAAATATAGCTATCAAATAGCCTATTGTTTATTAGAGCTAAATCGCACTAAACCATATTAATACCTCTTTTTTGGTGCATTTTAACTAAGTTTTTTTTTTATGTTTTGGCTCCACACCTCCGTGTATTTAGCCAGTGTCAAGTAATTGATAATTTATAAAGTTAATGATATTTCACGCAAATATGTGTCAAGTCACAGTCGAAGTCATAGTCAAGTCATAGTCAAGTCATAGTCAAGTCATAGTCAAGTCATAGTCAAGTCATAGTCAAGTCATAGTCAAGTCATAGTCAAGTCATAGTCAAGTCATAGTCAAGTCATAGTCAAGTCATAGTCAAGTCATAGTCAAGTCATAGTCAAGTCATAGTCAAGTCATAGTCAAGTCATAGTCAAGTCATAGTCAAGTCATAGTCAAGTCATAGTCAAGTCATAGTCAAGTCATAGTCAAGTCATAGTCAAGTCATAGTCAAGTCATAGTCAAGTCATAGTCAAGTCATAGTCAAGTCATAGTCAAGTCATAGTCAAGTCATAGTCAAGTCATAGTCAAGTCATAGTCAAGTCATAGTCAAGTCATAGTCAAGTCATAGTCAAGTCATAGTCAAGTCATAGTCAAGTCATAGTCAAGTCATAGTCAAGTCATAGTCAAGTCATAGTCAAGTCATAGTCAAGTCATAGTCATACTCCTAGTAAAGTGGTGGCAACTTTACTTGAAGCTTCTATGGAGTTTTGGAAACAAGACGAAAAGAAATGTTTCACCATCATTATACAATTTTCCCACACTCGCGCCTGTAATCCAGCACTTAACGAATAGAATGCCACCAATTTTATGCACTATCACTGAAAATAACAGAAGTTTTGGAAAATAATACATTGCGGTGACGCAATCTTTTTCGCGTTCCTGCCAAAAATCTTTTAACTAATTTTATCTGGCTATCATCACTATTATTAGTCCTAGACAATAATGTCCTATAAACAAAAGAGGTTAAATGGACTTCAGTCACCATAACTTACATTGAGAAATACTTGTATGATATTATCTATGCAGGTTGGTATTTTGAGAAAAGCGGTGATTGCAAAGTCAAAACCACGCGAGTCTTCGAATCTTAAAAAGAGCATGCCTTTGATTTCTAAGAAAAACTAACCGCATCATAAAGCCTTTTTGTTTTGAAATTAAGAACATCCTTTCGAACCAATAGTTGAAAATGAACATCATATAGGATTCTACAACGAATTGGTTGATGGATGGACAGTGGTGTAGTTGCTTTTTTAAATAATTTGTATAACTTCAGTACACAACGTTAAATGTGTTACTAGTGAGAACATATTAGAGCACCATATTCACGCCGGAAATACTAAAGTTTGAGAAGCTCAACTGGCTTATTAATTAATATTATCACAGAAACCTACTGAACTTTAACATTGCATAATTTGAACTATATAACATTAACACAGGTTTCGTGACATTGAGTGCTGTCCTCAAGGTCAAATAAATAATAAAAATAATGAACGAAATGCTGCAGTTCGTCATACTCTAAAAATAGAGTTTTAGACGGAAGTTTTTCGGGAAATATTTAATGGAAAGTCTTTTCTACAATGTAAGCAGCGAGTTATCAAAATAAATAACACTATTTAATGAAACGAAATAAAATATTAAATTAAATTAAAACGAAAAAATTAAATGAATAAATTTCAAACTAAACTAAAATTTCAGGTCAAGTTATTATAAAGACAATCGAGAAAAGGATGATGCGGCCCGTGCCGGTGGTTTACCCTGCCCTCAGATATATTAGTCACAGAATATATAAATAGGCTCAAGTACAGCCAACAAACTCAAAGCCACAGAATTCAGTCAGAGATGATGCAATACATTTTGGGTAATGATGCGTTGTTTCATTCTTATTTTATAAATCAAGCATCACAAGAAGATTTCAAAAAAACATTTTTCACAATAAGAATTTTAATACTTACAAATTGTTTAAAAGTAGATTATAAATTTAATATGTAAATATAAGAACGGTGTGCATTAAAATATGGCCAACTCCGTAGTTAGCTATTCCTATAGGTGTATTACCTACCTATACCATAGTTTTAATTAGGCTTTATAACATTCCCCATGATACCTACTAAGACTAACTTCATTATAGCCTCATTATTATGTGTATTTGAGAAAAGTCGCATAATATATATAACAACATCTATTCTGCGATTTTTCGATAATTATATAAATATTGAGATTATCGAGATACTGTATGAAACTTTGTAATATAGCTTTGTACATTAAATAGCATTCAACGCAACTGGTTTGAAGTTGGCAGCCAAAAGTTAGTAGCCTATATTCCAGCCAAGTTAATTTTTAAACACTGTATTATTCATGCTAGATTTTTTTTTCACTTTATTTGGGAAAACAAACAGTACCACATTAAAATTATAGCTTATGAGTAATATACAATAACAGTAATCAACGTGATACCAGCACCGTTTACCACAGAGTATCAAAATTATATTATAGCTAGATACTGAAACACCTAGATATTACTAGATATTACTACATATTATCTAGATACTGAAACACCTAGACCTATAAACTGGTTATCATGCAAGCACTATGTGATGCCGGCTTTGAGGCGATTTAACCACCAGCGTCTTCGAGAAAATTGTCTGAAATCTTTTTCAAACGCATTTTACCTTAGTGCCTGTATTTGTTGTATCCGATATTTGAAAATGTTGTGACTAAATTGTATAGCCTACATCAGTATCTAGATTATGATCGATTTCTTGATTTATCAGTTGATTGGTTGATCGATTGATCGGTTGATCAGTTAATCAATTAATGTCTAAATGCTATTGTAAGTTATTCAATAATTCAGTCATAAAATTTCCAGATATCGGAGGAATACAGGTACCTACATATAGAGTAAAACGCTACAACACTTTATAAACTTTCGCAACTTGAACTCATACAGCCTTATTAATAAACACAAACTAGCTTTAGATTAGTTACACCATCTTTTGTCTCTTTCGATCCAGCTAAATATTCCAGTAGCAAAAAAAGGACAAAAGCTGAAGCTAACTAACCCGAGACTAATACCCGTTTATTAATAAGGCTGATAGAGTTAAAGCGGTTCTATTCGCATACACAAAATTATAAAAACATAATTTGAACTAATCTTGAAGTTTCAACCCAGTTACATTGGCCATTGGTACGCGAATAGAGTGTCAGCATCGTGCAGGCCGGGCCTCACCTCCAACTACCCGCATCTATTCTTGTAACTCTTGACTATTAATGTCTTGACATACTCTTCTAGTATCAGCAGTTCCACACGAACACAATATGCGACGCAAACACCTAGGTACTTACCATCGGATTCCACGAAAAGGATACGTCTATCTCACATATCACATCATCAGCCTATACCTTTCAACTACTGGATGCAGGCCTCTCCAACAGCAATATTATGCCATGGACGTTGGTCTTCAGCTCTCTTCATCCATTTTCTAAACCAAGCGGTTACGCTTGATGAGAAAATTCTACTATTTAAACGTATAACAGTTATGTTATTTCATCCGTTCAAAAAGTAGATTTTTTCCGCCTCCCATTTCAGGCTATACGCGATTGCCAACACCAGCGTCATAGTGATTACGAGAAAAATCTAAAATAGTGGATTTTTTTATAGACGGCGGTCGCCGTGTAGCTTATAGATATTCTGGAATAGTAAACGTGCCACTAATGCATTATACTTACCTTGCAATTTTTAAAGTACTGCATGTAGCGTGGGGAGAGACCGCTAGTAGAAACAGTGCAGAATCCACATTTTAGTGGTATACGGCAAGAAAAGGCCTATAAATTAGGTCATACATACTCAGGCTCTATAACATGCGGGTGACATTATTCACGGCGACAGAAGGTGCAATAGGTGATAAAAACGCTATGGTATTAGATTGAATAGTTCTTCAGATCATTCTCCATGGTAGATACCTGCCGCAGAAAATACAGAGACCCAATATCACTGCGAATTCACTAGGCTCTAGGAAAGGTTTGCCAGCCATTTCATATTACATTCAAAACTATTCATATTAAAATACCTAAATAACAAAACTGAATACTAAATAAACGAATACTTCACAATCACCATAAATTATATCACAAATGCAGTAAGTAATTACGTGCTATGTTCAAAATCCTTCGGTAATAGTTATATGACGTTAATACCATTAAATAAACGATCATTATTGAACCTTCAGTATGACTAAATTATGGAAAGAAAATAAACCGTCATTTTTATGTAACCAACCTTAAGATGTAACATGGTAATCTTTATATGAAAACAAGTTAACATGTTGTATTTATGGCCAATGGCAGTAGACATCCTCGAGATCGAATAGTTATTGATACCCATATTAAGTACTAAGTGGGTAGTTTACAACTGGTTTGGTAATGCATACCACATGACACAGCCAGACGAAGGTATTAAAGAAGAACGAAAGTGACACAATAATTATACTATAGAGAACAATACTTATAATAAAAAAATCGAAGCATGTTCAGAATTTTAACCTGCTACTTACCTATACATATAATGCAATGACTGAGATATTTTTTAAATGGCAAATTTGGTAGCGATTTTATAAACTCTGCTACATTTTATATCTTTATATAATGATTTATAAGAGCATGGTCTTTTTTTTTACTTCAAACTTGTCTAGCATTGTCCACGCTCTCACCTAATATGAAGTGACGATGCGATCGAAGGTGTAGCATGCTAGCCAAGTAAATACCTATTCACTCTTCTCTTGAATACGCCCGGGTCAAAATTCGCCGGAAACACCGACGCTGGCAGGGTATTCCATTCCTTAGCCGTTCTAATTAAAAACGTGGAATCAAATCGCTTGGTACGAATGGGTGGTATTTTGACCACGAAAGGATGGCGCTTAGCCAAGCGTCTAGTAGTCCAGTAGTAGAATGGTGATGGAGGAATGAGATCATGCAGCTCTTGTGCGCATTCACCGTGGTGTAATCTGTAGATAAGGTAATCAATGGCGGTATATAGTAACGGTAGCCGGTTCTAAATACACAGGGAAGCAGCAAAAATATATTCGATAAAAAATAATTTACCTCATAGTTAATAGAGCTATAAATCACAGAATGATATTAAACTATAAAGAATTAGTTTTAATCACAATGACGTGTTTATTTTATGGGTTTTAAATTATATTAGCATTAATGATCTATTCGGAAGCGTTTATCTAAAGCTTTATTAATAAAAACCTTTCTCCTCCTGAGTGCTTGACCGATCAGACAACGTACGGCCCAAATAGTAAGGATTGAGATTTTTAGAGGGTTTCTTTTTTATGGCATAGGGATGTATATGAATAAGACATGTTCTTGAAAATCCTGACAGGACAATGAAATGAAAAATACATTTATTTGGATAAAGGCAAATAAGTACATTACATTAGGTTAGAAAAACCAGGCTAAAACCCTAGGCTCAGGGCCCATATTATGCGGTCCAGGCCTCTTTCGCCGGAAAAAATATGGAAAATGCCTGATTGTAATTTTTATAAATATTTTGTAACCTAACAAAAAAAATATACAAATTACAATAATTTTAAATTAAATTAAAGATGAAAAATTACAATGCTAAATCACTAAATGGGCATTAGTAATAGTGGTTCATTGAAACGCGAGTGAAGCAGCTTGTTCCTATTATTCTACTAGAGGCAGCTTCTCTAGCAAAATAATTATAATCGTATCCCAAACTACAACACCTTGCCCATTTAAAACACAAACACGAGTCACATTTAGCAAAAGAGACTAAAACAAGAATTTAGTTCAGTAATTTCACAAAGAAATACCTGTGTACCTAATTTACAATATTTATTGTAAATTAGGTACACAGACATTACAGCATCACAAACGTTTTAAAGCAATGGATTTCTAAAACTAGCGCCTAATTTTTTGGTAATTATTTTATAGAAGTAACTTTGCTCTCGGATTTTACAAATGCAATTCTCGCCGCATGTGTTTCACATAGCAAACATCCGGAGTACCAGTTTTAATATATTTAGCATAGCAAATTCATCTCGACTCATAAGTATTGTCATTTTAGCAGGTGATTCAATAGTAATACATACATTAAATACAGTCCCCTATATTATAACGTAATTAATGACTGATTAAAGTGATATTACATATTGAAATTATATACGATAGATGCTGCATTCAGAATCTCAATAGCTATTGAAGAATCCATCATTAGATTTTAAGTTCCACATAAGTATTTTGCTTAGGATTTTAAATTATTTTATTATTAGTTTTTGATTTGAAAATTACAAAAGCGATTAAAAACTGAAGTGTGAAATTGAACGAAAATTATGATTTATGTTGATATGACGAAGTTTATGATTTAAAAATTGACGTTTATTCAATTACACTTAATCTTATATTAACATCTCTTGATATTCATATACACCTTATGTTCATATACATGTTCATTTACTCAGCCTTATTTTTATATGACTCTATAAATAGGTAAGCGTTATTAGATTCACTTTATTTTTCGGATTTCTGTGGGTGTGTGCGAATATATTCCAAGGAGCGGAGGATGAATTCTGGCACTTCGGGAATGTGGCTGCCCTGTAAACAAATAGGTCCATTTCAAATAGGTTAAACAGCCTCAGTGGTGTGGTAGATCAGCAGGTCAGCTCATAACTCGGAGGTGGCGGGTTCGACTCCCGCGGCAGGACAAGTATTTGTGAAAAAAAAGCGCTACTACTGGTTCTGAGTCTGGGTATTGTGGGACCATGGTTCTCGTAGTTCCTGGATCCCTAGACTCAGGGAATTCTAGTTAGGGTGCAGGATCTATATATGTGATCGTTAGGCGTGTAGGGTGCAGCTCTTTGGAGGATCGTTAAAGATAGATAGTTATCTTCTAATGAATGGACACATTGAAAGTGCCTGTCATCGATTTATCTGCAAAGACACTAAAGGTTTTATGCAAACAACACAACATCAGTGTGCAAATAGGGTAAGTGTTTTGTGTAGTTACTGGGCGTATTATTATAATTCAACATTTTGCTGACGTTTCTGAGTGTGCGTGCACAGTACAGTGTCATGTTATTTTATCTGTATGGCCATGTGCTATGGTCAAGTATCAACGTTGCTTATCTCATAACTTGGGATTGTTGCAAATTCTTTACCTCAAAATCTGCATCATCAAGGAATAAAAGTATATGAATCTTACCCTAGGCTGGTAGCCGTTTTCATCGGCCACGTAAGATGTAACTACAATAGTACCATCGGGGGCCACGAATCGATAGGACCCTTGGGAAACCTGTGTATGAGGAAAATATGATTATTTATAAGATTCATCAAGTAATTACTACACAGATTACTGTATTCTGTATTTCCATTCAATATCTTTGATAGCTGAAGCGAAGCGTAGTCATATAGAGACTCTAATCTCAATTAATATACCTAAAAACGTCGTAAGAAAAATTATGCTTTAGAAACAGAAAATAAAGGTTATAATTAAATAAATCAAATGACTGATACTCGATCTTTTCTGGGTAAGCGTGCTCCACCTTCGACCTCATCGTCACTTACCATCAGGTGAGATGTAGTCAAACGCCAACCCATCGACAGTAAAAAAAAAAATCTACGACCGAGCTGCAGCTGCTGTTAAGCTGAATTAGCAGCACCTAAACGTTTGCATCAAAACAATATTGGTCCATTTGCGTTAAATTGGTAAGGTAATAAAACTTAGCAAATGTGTACCCCACGAACTGAAATGATAACCAACGCGAAGCATGCATCGAGACGTGCCTTGCACTGCTCAACAGGCACACAAACGAAGGATTTTGAATAGCATTATTACTTGCAACGAAAAATAGATTTTGTTTAACAATCGCAAGCACTCAGGAAGTTGATCGGAGCCTAGTTAAGCACCTAAACAATGCTCTTAACGAAAACTTAGCCCTAGAAAAATGATGGTCACTGTTTGGTGGTTTAGTGCTGGCGTAATTTATTACTGATTCATTGCAGATATGTACTGTGAAGAACTGAACACAGTTATGGAGAAACCCGCACATCTCCAAAAAGTTTTTGTCAATCGCTCGTCTCCGCTTCTCCTGCACGACAACGCGTGACCTCATAATGCACAGTAGATGGTCGACAAGTTACAAAGCTGGGGTTGGAAGCTCTCCGTCATCCGCCGTGCTCACCAGGCATTGTGCCTACAAACATCTACTTTTTCCAGAATTTTTTCAAGATCTTGGCGGCAAAAAAATTCAATACCCGAGAGCAGTACAAAATGCCTTTGCACAATTTGTTGCCCTCCGTTCAGCTGATTTCTTCAACAAGATCATCAATAAACTTCCAATGCGTTGGCAAAGATGCATCGATTGCATGGGTAATTACTTTTACTAAAAGAAGTAAAAAAATAATCAATATACATGGTTACTTCTTAATTAAAAACGGTGATTTTATTGGTGGGGTTAAAGACCAATTTAATTATAGAGGCTATATATAGTCAGCAATATTTTTTTGCTCTTTTGCTTACCATCAGGCCAATTAGCTTGATCGTAAGCGAAGGTGTGGCCGAAAATGAGCACGTAAATGAAGAAGGTACCTAACTCACTCTAATCACAATTATGAAATCTTCATTATTTACGTACCATAATATTTATTATTGGTTAAAAATACTTACAACGACATCAGTATCGTCAACTTTTTTCAGAATTCCAGATGCTTGAGCTACAATCCCGTTATCAGTTTCAAAACTGAAACAATGAAGTTTTGTTACAGGTATTGGTTTTATTGGGTTTAACATTTAAAAAAATATCAGTAGCATACTAAAGCTTTAAAAATTTATTCGCAAAAAATTATCGAATATGACAAAGAAGTAAAGTTAGGAAGAGACCGATACGGTAGGCCACCTATGTAAATAATAATTCGCTGCGGGCAGCGATCAAAGAAAAAGTACCAGGTGGATATGTTTCAACCCTATGTAATAAACAAAGTTGAGTAATCTAGTTATCATGTAATGTAGTCTCTTTAGATAAGCTCGAGATTTCATCGTTCAAATGTTACTGTTTGTAATAGAAACATCTATAAGTACTATTACGATTCCAAAGTTCATTAGTGGGTAATATAAAAAATAATAATAATAAAATTTCCAAAAACAATGAAGCCTGTACAATATATAGGGCTAAACATAAAATGTGAAACAATGTTTTCCAATTACTTAGGTAAAATTACTCACTTGTACGTGTAGCCATCAGCAGCAACATTAGACTCGAAGCGAAGTGTGGCAGCATCAGCTTCTTTGCTAGCAGTATACGCAGTCTTTGCAGGAACCGTGGGAGCAGCGGCTACAATCTCAACAGCATTGTAAGCAGTCTTGGCAGTAGCGATAGGTACAACGACGGCTGGCTTAACCACGGCTTGAGCGATGGTCTTACTGGTAAACTGTTGAAAAGGCTTGTTGGAATTGTAACGCTGATAGTCGTAAGAAGCAGCGCTTACGGTGCAAACGCATAATGCTAGAACCTGAAAGAGTACGTTAATAAGAAATAATTTGAAGCCATTGTATCTTTTGAGATTAAATATCTCGAGAAAATATCTTGATTTAATTTCAATAGTTAAGTAGGAAGTCTTACCAAAAAATTCATGATGAGATCTTTGTCAGTCCAGTTCCGAGCACAACAGGCGGTATACCAAAGTTTGGAGTTGTTTATATATCGAAATCTTCCTAGCAAAACTAAGCTTTAAAGTCATAAATTACGAAGCCATTGGACCCATGATAGTGACCTCGAAAATTCAGAGCTATTTATTGCCAACTGCAACATAATTATAGCAAATCGCAGCCTGTTGGGTTTATTATATCATCTCCTGTCTTGTTTTATTATCAGTAGCTATAAGAAATTGATGTCGTTTCATTTCAATCCACTATTTTGTTAG
The DNA here is from genome assembly GCA_905220475.3 of Ennomos fuscantarius. Taxonomy (NCBI): domain Eukaryota; kingdom Metazoa; phylum Arthropoda; class Insecta; order Lepidoptera; family Geometridae; genus Ennomos; species Ennomos fuscantarius. Next base: position 8,787,173 of record HG992028.1, on the reverse strand, counting down.
GGTTCTGCCATTTTGTTCAATATTTTTTGGTACCAAGATCTTTTATAAGCAGCGTGTATAATATAATATAATATTAGCACCTACCTATACAATAGACCCACACCGGGTCCATTTAACTCGCCACATACGGCAGACTTCCCTGATTACCTCATTACCTCGCTCAGATTCAGCATCTGAGTGAAGTCTGTTCCAGCTATTAGATGCTTCTAGACGGGAATCGATCTGGTCATATATGTCGACCAGATCGGTTCTCGTTCATTCTTATTTTAAGTACTATTTTATTGCTTCGTTTCTTTTTCTTTTTTCGTAAAATTCGTAAAAAGTGCCTGACGCGACGCTCAATCACCTCATTCCCATACTAAGAAGTTGCTAGAGCATCTTAAAAGCTCACTATTTGATCAGTTGACGACGAGTAGGTGCATGCTCTAGTGATTCCGAGTAAAAATTAAGGATGCATGCTCTATTTTGTATTTCATCATCATCTCCTCAATAAACTCATATGGAAGGTTCCATATGTAAAATCCTCCGAATGTAAAATCAGACTATACAATACAGAGTTTAAAAAAAAACACAATTCCGTCCATAAATGACCTAAATTTTGAGAATTTTGAAACTCACATAAAAATTACATACACAATACTGTTGTGCGTGTTATAACTAATAACTTTCAATTTACGTTTGCCTCGTCACGCATTCATCACTTACTCCTCAAGTCAAGCGTGCGTAAAAAAGTTTTACTTCGACAATGATCGAAGACTTCTTTAGTTTACATGTGGATGTTGGGGAAGATCTGCGGTGTAAATGGAATGGACAAAGCATGAGGAAGTGGTCCATGGTGGTAAAAAGGATGAGAAATCTTGCACAGCAAGGCTTGACGCAACTTGTGCCGGAAAATATAATGACGTCACGGATACAGTTTGAAATAAGTAGATAAAGACTGCGGGCGACTATAGTTTTGGTGAATCAATAGAGAATAGTTGCTGTATCTATATACAGGCGAACATAGAACCTCCTCGATTTTTGAAATCAATTAAAATTGTTGACCCTCAACATCAATTGTTCAATATCAGCAATAATTGTAAACATTACAAAGTTAAAAATTAATACTTGAAATTAATATTATTATGTTGGTATCTCCGGTAAAATGACAATTTACAATTGTCAAGACAGTAGCATTTAAAAAAAAGCAAAAATAAAGTTATACCGGCCGCTTAATGGAGTTAAAGAAATTTCACTTCAGTCGTGTGCTCTAAACACTCACTCGCAAACGCACACTCATTTTTATTTTATTTTAATAAAAAACAATGGATTTATGGATGAAATTTCTCGGAAAATTTGCACGCATATAATAATTTATGTACATCTACTGTGGAGGAACCCTAAAAAATAAGTAAAATATAGCACTGGAATAAAAATAGCCCAGGGTCATTTTAAGAGTTTTACGATCTATAAATCTAAATTTCTGTTAGTCTTTCGAAAGAAACGTATCTTAAAAGGAAGCATCGATTCTTAAGACTAATAAATTATATATTATATTTTAAAACTATAATTATAAATTATAGTTTTAAAATGTTTTTAATGTAAACAAATCGTATGACGAGCTAGTCGTTTGCTTGACGTTAAGCGTCACGGCTGTTCTTAATTCTTAGATAATTCTTGCCAAGTACCACTTACAAAGGGTACTTGGCAAGAAGCGCTTGCTGCCACGTGCTGCGCCACTGGTATTGGGTTCAGGAGCCGGCACCGGTTCTACGATGCTATCTCCGAAACAACTAACATCTCCATTTTTTTTGTTATTTTGACTGATTCAAAAAGCTCTTTGCATCATTTGGCTCGCTGTACCTCGCAGGCGACGTGAGGTGCACCGATCGCCTACCATATTCTGGAATCAATCTTAAGTTTACAATCTAAAAGTAAGGACATATTTTTACAATGGATCCCATCACATTGCCAATTGAAAGAAAATGAGGCTGTAGATCTTTTAGCTAAACAAGCTACAGTAGACGGAGTTCTAATATTTGAGGATATTCCTTTATTTACCGAACATGTCAAAATTGTAAAAGAACAATGTCGAATATTTTGGCAAGAGTACTTTGACGAAAGATCGAGGGAAAAAGGCATTGGGTTTAGAACGATTCAGCCACTGATCGCCAAACACCCATGGATTGATAACTGTACTATGGACCGCAAGTTGTTAGTGACTGCACTAAGGCTTCGCTCTGCACACATTCCCACTAATAAGTTTGCATTTTTAATGAAAAAAACACCATCTCCCAATTGCACCGAGTGCGGAGTACTCGAGGATGTCCTACATATTTTGATGGAGTGTGTGCGGAATGAAACCCACAGGAGAGCTTGGCTTAGTAGACATAATATGTTAGAAGTGGGATTTTGTTATAGTTCTCTGAGTGGTCCTATGTCGTATCAGGCCCTTTTATTATATAAATTAACGGATTTGGGCTTAATCAAATAATATTGTAATTTTTTTTGGTATGCGTCATTTTCTTACTGGGCGATGTGGTCGCACAGCGACAAAGCCCATAAAAAAAAAATAAAAAAAAAAAAACTCCATTTTTGCGTTGTCTTTGACTACATTTTTCCATTTCAACAACAATATTACTAACCCCAGAGAACAAAAGAATGGTAAAAAAAAATTGGTGGACATTTCACACAGCACCATCTAGCCCCAAACTAAGCAAAGCTTGTACTATGGGAACCAGATAACTGATACAATACTTAGAAACTTTTTTTGTAAATACATACATAGAATACAATATCCAGACACGGAACAAACATTGATGTGGATCACACAAATGTGTGTCCTGGGTGGGGATCGAACCCACAACCTACAGCTCTGAAGGAAGGGTTACTACCAACTGAGCTATGAAAGCCAGTTAGGATGGAGTTCACCAAATGTATGATAACTGAACGTTTACGTAATCGGCCGATGAATTCCCAAACGTCGTTTAACCGATTGATTAAATTGCTGTTCACCACGCAAATTCGGACCATGATCACTAAATCGCCCGGTCAGTGCGGCATTCAGAGTGAATGCACAAACGTTGTAAGACAACTTATTTGCGAAGTCATGTATCGGTATGTATCCTACGACTACGTCGATACCATGACGGATAGTTTGTATTTAGCAGCGTAAAATATAATACAATTTCAATTTTAAAAGTGCATTAGTAACGTACGCATATCACTATTGCACTACAGTTTCCAATTTGGGTAGGTAAATTGCCAGAGAATTATTTCTAGAAAAAAATAATTACATCATCTAGGTATAAAGAGATATTTACATATGTAAGTACAATTAAAATTCGTCCAAAAAGGTTCGTTCCCACCCAGGACAAACATTTGTGTGATGAATATCGATGTTTGTTCTGTGTCTGGGTGTTAAATTGTATTCTATGTATATATTTACAAACAAAAAGTATCTAAGTATATTATCAGTTCTCTGGTTCCCATAGTACAAGCTTCCTTAGTTTCTGGATAGATGGCACTGTGTGAAGTGTTCATAAATATTTATTTATTTCTTTTTTTTTTTTCACTTATAACTCCAGGAATATAATAACGTAACCAACTATGTTGCTCTGATCGCAAAGACAGCTCAAAAAAATGCACCATATGGCGTAACCGAGATTTAAACGACGTTGTCGAGGTCGGTTAAATTAATCGGGTGTTTATGGTATTTAACCGTCTGTTATGTTGTGGTGAACACCAAAAATGATTTAACCGACCGTTAAACTGATAACCGGCCGTTTTAAAATCTGGTGAACTCCACCATAAGTCTTGTTTTATCTTTATTAAATTTTGCAATTTTCTCTGTACAACATTACATTACACTTCTTTATTTCAGTTCAAGAGGCAGGGTACCACCAACTAAGCTTTCGGGCTTATCAAAAATGTGCCCGGATTCTAATAATGAGATACAAATAAGCTGTTACTCTTACTTTTTTTCAAACAGAATATTAAAAAGTATTATCCACCTAGGTAGCAACACTATTTAAAGCTTGAGTGGTGTAATTTGAATCTCAGAGAGGTTCTAACTCTAGAATCCTTCGCTCCGCTATAGACTTAAAAAAAACACTATCGCCATAAAAATAATTCTTTGCTCCCTTCGTAAACAATCTATGATTATTTCTTGTCTTTTAAATAAAAGTATCTACTTTTTGAAAGTTATTATGATCGATGAATAAAACAAAACAATATAAAACATAATTATTACAATTTTATTGTTATAATTAATTGCGATGTCCTTGTTTTTCTTATTCAAAGCAGTTATTTTGATCGTTGGTTAAGTAGCTTGATTTAACTAGAGAGATGGTTTAGTTTTCCTCCTTACGGGCGTTGGCACGACTCCATTCCAAAGATCTGAGAATGACTTCAGGAATAGGAGGGCTAGTTGGGATTACATCACCCTGAAAAAAAAACCAATTATATTAAGATTAATATCTTAGTTAGCCTCTCGATTTTGCTAAGTGCAGGCCAGTATGTGTACTGGCGTATATATTATTAATAGTTCGTTCATAAATATAGTCTGGATTCCACTCGCTCGCCTTTTTACATATCCTCGTAAGCCCGGCCAACATTATTAGAGGCAGCTTTGGAAATGACTCTGTTAGTAATAATAAAAAAATACCACTAATCACAAATTGTGTACAAAAAAAATCGAATTCGTATTAAATATATATGTTTAGTGTAGTTTAGGCTTATTACAAAAAAGTAGTTTAAATATAAAACTAAAGAAGATATTAATCTAAGAATTTCCCTATCCCTAAATTCCGTTCACTACACCCTTAAATATAATAATATAACAAATTATTTGCTGTAACTCGATTTACTTTTATATCACAAGAAATTAAGCACAGAATTATTAAGGATGATAATTCTGACTATAACCGCTTCACCACGCTGGAGTATGTCACCTGAGTAACGACTCACTTTTAATTGACCCTGATACTTGAAATGCTCTCTAGCATTAACTTCGCCTTTGTACCTATATTTTTTGTTTGTGCAATAAAGCATTTTCTATCATTTATCTATACTTCCATAACAAGTTTATATTTTATTATTATGAAAACAATTTGTTTATAATAATCAAGGTCGTGATCGCTACTCAACAAAAGCAGTATGGTGACGAGAAATAAGATAAGTATAATTTTAATAGGAAAAAAAATTTTTGAACTTCTTTAACAAATTTACCTAAATTACCTAATACCTCATCAAAAACTTAGTTCTATACAAACGCAATGATTTAATAAGGTTTATAATTTCCGAATGGGAAGTTTACAGAAAGGATATAGCAATATAATCAGCAAATCAATATTTAAGGAGTTGTTTAGACATTTATCAAATTAAACTATTTCGGATTGTTTTAGATATAAATTTAAATATAATTTAATAGCTTTATTCTTACCTGAGGATGGAAGCCGTTTTCATCTGCTATATATTTGACTTCCACAACGAATCCATTGGGGTCGATATATCTGTAAGAACCTTCGATAATCTGCACCTGTAAAAATATTCGCCAAATGTTATGGTCATGATTTCACATTATATAGGTATATACTATATGTACGAAAAAAAGGCCTCAAAGAGAATACCTACAACAGTATTGTCAATGTTTTTGAGTGCACCATTAGCCTCGGCTGAAATTCCGTTTGATGTTTCATATCTGTAATAATAAAGAGATATTAGCAAATCATATTATATCATAAATAATTATGTAAAAAAGCCCCCTGCCCAAAAAAAAAACACCAAATTTTAAATGTTGAAGCCAAGTAGCTCTAAAAGGTGATGATATGGTCTATTGATCTATTAAGATTTCTTACGATAACTCAAGTTTCAGTAATACCTATAGTAAATACTAAATAATGTTAATATAGATAGTTCACTGCATCAAGTAAAAAAATTAATGGTCTTCTGTCCAAGTTGCCTGTGTCACTCATTTATATCTCAATGGTTAGAGAATCCAAAAATATATAAATTATGGGTGATGTGTGTGGGTGTGTCGATGTGGGATATTCTAAACACAGATTAACTTAGGAGTTGGAGTTTGGGGGCGAGTTGGCTGGACTGCAGTCGCGACCGCTTCTCGCCCCATTACGGCGAACGAGGGCTCACGGAGGGCTTTAGTGGATTTTTTTCACCTCTTTTTTTAAATACCTCCTAAATTACTCGGTGTAGTGAGTTTCTACAATGGTTGAGTAGATGGTTACCTATTTATTTCCGAAATAAATTTCATTTCATTCTATATTAGGAAATATTTTGTGAAATCTATGAAAAACTCACTGGTAATAAAATTTATCAGCGGACACATCGGAGTCATAGCGAGTGACATCGGCTTCGTTATCTTTGTTTCTGTACGCATCCTTAGCAGCATTGTACTCGGGCTTAGCAACTACAGCGACGGTCTTGGCAGCAGCCACGGGAACGGCCACGACGGTCTTGCTGGCGTCGTAGGCAAGGGGTGCGACGGTGACCACTTCCGGGACAGTAACTACGGCCTGAGCAAACGCCTTAGCGCCCTGCTGTTGCTGTTGCTGGTACGGCCTAGCTCCAAAGGAGGCAGCGCTCGCAGCGCACACGCACAGCGCAAGAACCTAAATAATAAAAAAACCAACATTAACTTAAAACGAAAAAAAATATGCTTTCTAATTCTACTTTCTACATGTTAAATTAAAGTAAACACCTATTACTAATTGAAAAATAAATACTACGAAAGTTCTCACCAAAAACTTCATTTTTCTGAGATCTGTGTCTGTGCGATTACCAGAAACAACAAGTATTGATCTTTCGTCGTCTAAACCTTTTATATTAAAATTGCGAGAAAATAACGACAAAAATTTAAGGTTATTGACTTGTGATAATATGGCCTTGAATTTTTTTACCAGCGGCAGATTAATATTTAATTTTGGTTTATTTGGTCATCAAATGAGTCTTAATGAACTTGTGTGATTTTTATCACATTCTTATGACGGTTTTTTCTGTTTATTTTAATAAACTACACTTAAGTACTTTTATATACTATCTTATTTTATTATAAAAGTAATATTCGTAGATAGTGGATTTTGATTTAAAAAAGTAGTGTGGGGCACCTCACCTATACATATATTAAAATGAAATCATAAGTTAGTTTTCTATGCTATTTGACTTGATATTGAAATGATTCTAAGGAAAAAAATGCTTTATTTTAACTATATGAAGTGGCTTAAATGTTTACCGGCTAGCATTACATAATTATTTTATAGAAATTTTATCAAACTAAATGGTGTACACGAACACGGTTTAGCGCGTTGATATCTTTTGTACTAAGCTTTTTTTTTAATTTGTGGATTTTTATAACTTTCTTTAATATATTTTATTTTATTTTAATCTATAAACTCACGTGGAACTGAGTCAAAAAATATGGTGTTTAATAATTTTGACGAACCTCAGTCGCTACTTCGTCGCAGTCGGTAGTTAGTAGAATAGCTCTCTGCGTGGTAGGTTATGGGTTCGAGCCCCACCCCGGACAATCATTGTTAGCCTATCGCTAACAATCTCATTACCTTATAATTTACTAGATAGAGGTGCCGCTGTGGTTTCACCTGCAATTTATTACACAGACTGACATTAACATAGGATACTATGTTGATGTCAGTTTTATGTACAAAAGAAAGAAAGAAGAAAAAGGCCTCTGTTCGTCATCATCCCAGAACTTACATTCTCGTCTCGACGCACGTGACTGTGGTCGTCTCCGCTACGTACATGAAGTCTAATATAGTATATGCAAAAAAACTTCAGATAAAATGTGTTCAGAACAAATAAATGCTGGAGTATAAATGTTGTCATCTTTGACTAATTTAACCCATTTCTTTTACTGGAATGAAAGAAAGATATAGACAAGGGAAACGATGGCTAGGAATTGAAGCCAACTGCCAGAACTGTTAGATAAAAATAATCGACAACACAAAACCATAGGAAAAAACTCTCAAGAAATCAAATAACTTAAGGCACAACTCAACTCAATAGCTTTAGAGAATCTTTAAAAACAACCTATTTCGCAGAGCCTAAATGTCGCAATCATTGTAATAGAATTTTAAAAAAGCTCAAAAAATGAACGAAAAAAAATAAGTAAAGGAGATATTTAAAAGACATTGCAGCTAATCAAAAGTATTTGTACGAGTAACTGAATTGCTAAACATCTCATCAAACTCACTCGCACTTCGCAAATGTGGGACAGCAACTAGCTGAAATAATATAAAATCGACTTTTAAAAAAATTAATAATGAGTACAAATAAAATAAACCACACCTAAATACTTATACACTAGTTCTCTTATCAAAAGATGAAATAGAGACTGCAAAAATACTTTCCCTATACTTGTAACACTTCGCCTTTTGGATGGGATGGAATTCCGTCAACTCTTTATAAACAAGCCATAGATATCTTATCAGCACCGATTGATTATATCTGCATATTATGTATCTGCGTATTATGCTTTATTATTTGTCATTAATTATATAGCATATATACATTATACATCTATCTATACATCTATACATTTAACCCACCATATCTTTATTAATTACTTGCATAAACTCACCCTTGTAGACACACCCTAATACACATACACGAACCATAGACTAAAAATGAACACCGTAAAAAGATAATTATGTGATTATTTACATACCTAATCTACATATAGATTTCTGTAACCATTAAATCAGACAGTTTATTTATAGTTTACACGTTTGTTGATTGAAAGCTGTAAATTAAGTATTTAAATCTAACTAAGTATAACATATTTCCTTATACTCTTATAAAAAACCCTTATTCATATTTTGTAATTCCACTTTACATTGTCCCAATAGCTCAGCTGGTAGTGACCCTGTCTTCTGAACTGTGGGTTGTGGGTTTGATTCCCACCCAGGACAAACATTTGTGTGATAAGCATAGGTGTTTGTTCTGTGTCTGGGTAGGTATTATATTGTATTATATGTATTTAGATACAAAAAGTATTTAAGTATTATATCAGTTATCTGGTTTTCATAACACAAGCTTTGCTTAGTTTGGGCTAGGTGGCGTTGTGTGAGATGTCCACACATATTATTATAATTATTTAGAACAGCACTGTAGACACATGTACACAGATAGTAAAATAATATGATAAAATAAAAATCTAGGATCTTTGTATGTGATCGTTGGACGTTATTATTAACATTAGGCAACTTTCAAATAAAAAGGACTATATTGGAATGGTTAAATTTATATGACTATAAAGATACAAAAGCTTTACTAGAATGAACATAATTATACTAATATTAAAGAATTACATCAATATTTATGAATATTTGCATGTATATAAGTATATATATACTCATAATACAAAATACGGAATAGCCAAAAGTTACATCCCCCTGTATATACAATAGACATCAATATTATCTATACACATACACAAACACAATAATTTTGTATGTAAGAAAACAATTAAAAGTTACCTTTATAACTTAGTAGACTTTTAGTCAAACGAATTATTATGCTTAGACTTTAAATCGAGGGTGAACTGCCTCCTGGGCCACAGCTAACGCATTTCCTGGAGACAGGGCTAAATTTAAACTATATAATGTAAATTAAGGTCATAAAGATATTTTCATTTCATTATTATTATTATCATCACTCTCGGTGCATTATTGACACTCTCGTCCTAAAAACTTGCTTCACGTCCCTTTTGCACGCACTGTTCATCGCCAGAACTCTTACATTGTGCGATCTTTCAACAAACTCATGAAGTCTGATCTCTCGACCATAAACTTATTCATAAGTAGCACAGCGTCAGTGAGCAAAGCACTTTCCCTTAAGGATTGTGTCTCGCCCCCGTCGTTCGACAATTTGTAAATCTTTTATTTAAGTACATAGTTATAATTGCATGTTAGGCTATTGCATGTTCTTCTATTTTTCATAAATAGTTGTGGAGGCTTTTAATTGGCTCTTTAATTTTATGTCGTTATTTAGTTTTTTATGATTATGATGGAATAAATCTTGTGTATATACTTATTTTAAAGCAATAGCATCGGATATCACACTTAACACTAATATTATAAAGGCGAAAGTTTGTATGTATACACAAATGTGTGTATGTTTGTTACTCTTTCACGCTCAAACGGCTAAATGGATTTGGATGAAATTCGGTACCAAGATAGCTTATACACTGCAAGTTTAGGCAACCTTTTATCCTGGAAAAATGAAATGTTCCCAAGGGATGAGCAAATAATTAAAATACTTTCTATCCGCGGCTGAAACCGTGGGGCGCAACTAGTTGTATATAAACATTTAACTAAAGAGAGCATAGTCACGGGCTAAACTTGTGGTATGAAATACTATTTATCATAAACTATATAAAAAGAAAATTATTACTTTATGAGATCTAAATTAATTTTATAGTTAATGAGTACAACGCCCAGTTAATGATCATGATAAATAAAGGAGAGTATCCTTGTTGGCCTTCGGAATACAAGTATTTAATTTGGAAAATCAGCTTTTAGCTTATACACCTATGATGATCTTCTCGGGTTTTAAAACTAGTTTGGTTAAATGTCAACCAGTATTATTACATGAGGTCATCAGGGTCATACTTACCTATCTGCCGTCGTAAATTAAGCAACACCTTTTGCACAAATAATGATAGTAGACAGACAAGTACGTCAGTTATTAAAAAAATCTCATATGATTTATTTTATTATTTTTTTTTTTTAATTTTGTTGAATGATGTGATGAGCTAGTCGTTCACCTGATGCTAAGCGACACGGCCGCCCATAACAGAACAGTATCACTCGAAACTCTAAAATATAAAGTTTCGCGTGACACTGCACTGCGCACATCATCATGAGACATCAACACAGTCTGGTAATAAGATTACTTGACTGTGAGATCAGATCAAAAAGTCTCAATTGCCCGGTAATTTCACTAGCTACAGTGCCCTTCAAACCGCAACACAGTAGTGCTTGCACACTACTGCTTGGCGGCAGAATAATTGGCAAAGCGGTGGTACCTACCTAGACGAACTTTGCAGAAAAGTCCTACCACCTAGTAATTTAATTGAATACCATAAAAATGTTTTTATTATATATTCAGTAACTATATAACGCTCAGTATTTTAAAAATGTGATGTTGCGGTAATATACTTTTAATCAATATTAATTTGAAACATACGTATAATAGATTAACTTTTCATCTTTAACAGTTAATTTGACCCGATGAATATCTAATATCTAATGCGCATAATACTGGATGGACTATAAAAAGTGTACTACAGTGGTACCAACAATAGTCAAAAACCAGTAGACCATGGAGGTGATCACAAAACATTGATTGCAATGCAACAGGCATACTAAATATGCCTTTAAGCTGTGTATTCAAACTGTCAAATCCATACGAATTTGTGTTTCAATCGAGTCACGTGATCACCCAGCATGTCATAAACAAAAATCTCAAACAAGTAAAACCCCTCAACCACTACACACACATACGCCTAATCTTTCCGAGCCTTGTATGGATCCTTAAAATGATCAACATTATCATTACCACTCCTGAACAAAGGCCTCCCCTATAGAGCGCCACTTAGAGTAACTTCTTGCCTCTTACAACAATCGGCTCCACCCGATTGTGACTAGGGGGTGATCGCATCAGCAGGAGAACCATTATTTCGAATTTGAAAATATCCAATGTTTATACTTACATACTTAGTTCAACAAAAAATTAAAATTATACACTTTTTAACAATCATAGTGAACGAGTAAGTACGTAGTTAAGGTTTTGGCGGGAAAACAAAAAAGTACGCATCATCGCATTGTATTGTTTTCCTAAACTTGTGCTATTTTCAGTGTTAGTGCATAAAATTGATGGCATTTTATGCGTTAAATGCTGGATTACAGGCATGAGTGTGGGAAAGTGGTGTAATGATGATAAAACGTTTATTTTCGTATTGTTTCCAAAACTATATAGAAGCTTCTGGTAAAGTTGCTACCACTTTACTAGGAGTCTGACTTGACTAGACTAGACTATGACTTGGCTTGATGACTTGGACTGTGACTTGATACATATCTGCGTGAAATATCATTAACTTGATAAATTATCAATTACTTGACCCTGGCTAAATGCACAAAAGTAGTACGTTCAAAAACGTACGTAAACGTAGTTAGGTAGGTGCTAAAAATCTACTTTTTTATCTTTGCCATAGCCTAAGTACAAAAAAAAATTTAATAGGCCATTATTTCAGCTTGATTGTACTCGTTTTGATTTTACGATTGATATCAATCCCGAATAATTTAACAATTATGTATTGTTGAATAATCTAGGAAAGTTGACAAGAAAATTAAGTACTGATTTTGTTTAATTGATCCCCTGTGACACTGCTGCGTGGAACTGCTAAAGTACCTATGTGCCATTGATTTTTTTTTTCTCTTTTCAAATTCACACACAGTCTATAGATTAACCTTTGTTTATTTTTAGCGCCATCTCTTTGATTCCAAGTTATTCTCTTATAATTTGTGATTTCTTTTGAAGTAAAGCTTGATCGATGTGTTCTTAATTTCGTATAATGCCGCTAGATGGACTTAAAACGAATAACGCTTAGTAAATATCATGGAGCAAATCAAGCGCATTTTAATTTATCTTCCAAATTTTACGAGCTAAACAGTGTTGTATCGGTAATTTTAAGTTTTTGATTACTATGGGAAATAATAAGAACATATTAATTGAATTTTGATTTATGTATTTACACTGTGTAGAGATTTTAGGTATAAAAGTATAAAAATAAATTTATATGTTACATATACTTATGAGAACAATTTGCACATTTCAGCGGAAATTTAAAATGTTCCCTTATTACTTCCGTAAGTTTCAGGGCTTATATTTATAAATAAGACATAAATTAATCTAAGAAAAACCTAAAAATTACGTCAGCGCCTGGTTTGTTGCTGCGGTGGGGCGGTGGCGAGGTAGGCCAGGGAACGTTGGATAGCCTCAGGAATGGGAGGAGGAGTGGGAAGATGGGGACCAGAAGGCTGGAAGCCGTTCTCATTGGCAACGTAGGTCAGCTGGATGTTGCCACCTTCTTCGCTGGGGTATTGAAACTGGCCTTCCACCTGCAGAGCGGGTTCTTCCGCGCCCACGTCCTTTAGAGCTGCACGCTCGTCAGCAGAGATTCCATTACCGGTCTCATAAGACCACTGATAGGAGCCATCAGGACTTAAATCGCTTGCCTGCCTAAGTATCGGGATTGGCTCGGTGGGAGATTGGGGAGCGGCGCACGCTATCGCCAGCAATCCGAAGAAAACCTGTAAACAGTATAAAATTTAATAATTTTCCTTTTAACACTATTTGGTTGGGAAACTTGTAGGTCACTTAGCACTATAATTAATAACGATCCATGAAAACTTGGCGTCACTGTTATTGACCTAGTCTCGCGTCCAACAAACCAGAAGGATCACAGATACATACGGGACAATAGCTTTTCTATTTGTTATTTTATTTATCAATACATTATCACTGCCACTTACAATGGTCTTCATGTTTGTGTTAGAATGTCGGTGAAGGCACTAGACAATGTTGATCTAACTGTGTATATCGCTATATATACGCACGGGTCAGTGTGTGCCTTCCACCTCTGGATGGTAATATTGCGCCATGTGGCACGTCACAATCAAATCTACAAAATATGAGTGAGGCTACGTTACCGTAGGTAGGGTCATACATACACACTCGTTGGTGTCCATTAGAAGCTTATTCATTAGTGAAGTTGTATAAAATTCCAATTCAGCTAAAATGATTAACCGTACTAAGATAAAATTAACATAAATATGCTATTTTAAATAATATTACTGAATTCTAAAAATTGAGCTATTTAACCTATTCTTATTGTAATTTCTTTTACTTTAATATTAGTTATATAAAAATATTATACTCTAAATTAAAAAAAATACTTTCTAGACTAGATAGAAATACAATAATATGTGCTCTTTATGTACACCAGTCTAAAATATTATAATATAAACAGCGCGCTATTTTTTCTTTTTTTTCTCTTTATTTCTTTTATAAGAGCATAAGCAATATCTATATCTACAATAATATATAAGGCACTGTGTTGAACAGGCTATACAAATTTAAATAAATTTATCATCTGTAATAGATTCATATAATTATGGCCTACACAAATATGATTATGTCTCCGAATTTCGCAAACAGCTGAAGTGGTTACCTATTGGATCTCGACGGGATGCTCGTATTTTATCTCTCTTCTTTACAATTCTGTTTATCCCGTCCACTCCTCCATACTTCAAAGAACCCTTCAATTCTTACACCAGACCCACTGCTTGTCCCTGCGTTCTTCCAAAACTCTCCAGCTCGGGCCTCCTGTCCATACCTCCAATTTCTACAATAAATCCTACACATTGCATGCTGTTCGTCTGTGGAATGCGCTTCCCATAAAAATTAGACATGCAAGCCCCTGACCATATTTATAAGTATGGCGCATTATAATTTTTTCTATTTATTATTTACTGTAAGTATGTATTCTATTATTTTTTTTTTATTATTTATTACATTCTAAAATATAAACGTATTAGGATGAAGGTATATTTATTGCCAAGTTAGATAATTGTTTTTATTTATTGTTAATGAATTATGTGACGAGCTAGTCATTCACCTGATGATAAGCGACACGATCACCCATAACAGAAGAGTATCACTCGGAACTCAAAAATATAAAGTTTCGCGTGACACTGCACTGCGCATATCATCCTGAGATATCAGCACAGTCTTGTAATAAGATTACTTGACTGTGAAATCGGATCATAATGTCTCAATTGCCCAGTAATTTCACTAGCTACAGTGCCTTTCAAACCGAAACACAGGAGTAGTGCTTGCGCACCACTGCTTGGCAGCAGAATAACTGGCAAAGCGGTGGTACCTACCTTTTTTTTTTTTTTTGAGGGGGGAAATGCCCTCGCACTTCCCTGCCACCACGGGGGTGGTGGCAGGGGGTATGTGGGACTCGAACCCACTAAAACCCCCCCGTGATCCGACCGCCGCCGGGATGGGGCGAGATGGAGACACGCTGCATTAACCATCTCGCCCCGACGGTAGGCCCTTCCGGGCCTCTGCGCCAGTGGGTGGGCAACCTTCCACCTCAGTTGCCCACCAGACGTGTGGGGCCATGTAAGTGCAGCGGAGAGTCCCCCGACTCTCCGCCACTGGCCCCACTACGGGGGATGGAGAAAGCGCTCAATGAAGCGCCTCCTCCGTCTTCCCACCCGTCTGCGCCGGAGGGGGTCAGAGTTGGAATTATCCTCCCTGACCCGCTCCGCGGCCTCCTTCTGCGTCATCACCCTCTCGTAGAAGGAGACCGTGGCCTGCCACGCACTCTCGCTGTCGAGCATGGCTTTCACCACGCTCGGCAGCAAGAGGTCCCGGCCAACGACCGCTGAAAGTGTGCGCCGCTCGGAGTCCCAAGCAGTGCACACCTCCAGCGTGTGGGGCGCCGTGTCCTCTGGCGCCCCACATTCATGGCAGGCCGGGGTCGCCTCCCGTCTCGCGATTTGATGCAGGTTCTTTCCGAAACATCCATGTCCGGAAAGCACCTGCACCAAACGGAACGTCAGCGACCCAAAGGGCCGCCGCACCCACTCCCGGAGGACCGGGCGGATGGCCTCCACCGTCCTCTGTCCAGGGACCGGTGGAGCCAGGTCCTCCATCCACCGCCGCAACAGGGCGGCCCGCGCCTGCTTTCGCAGGCGCTTGACCTCCCCCCACGCTGGGGGCTCTCCACGGGACCTTCTCGCCGCCACGAAGTGGTAAACTTCGGCGAGGGTCTCCGCTTCGAGCTCCCAGGGGGGATCACTGGCCAGCACACATGCCGCCGTCCAGGACACCGTCCGGTATCCGCGGATCGCCCTCGTCGCAATGACCCGCTGCGGACGTCGCAGCAGGGCCTTGTTATTGCGACCGAGGGCGTCCACCCAGACCGGTGCCCCGTACATGGCCATACTCCGGATCACTCCGGAGTACAGCCGGCGGCACGTGGCGTTCGGGCCACCCACGTTGGGCAGCAGCCTCCCCAGAGCGGTGGCCGCTCCTATGACTTTTGGGGCCAGTTGAGTGAAGTGGGCCCCAAAAGTCCACCTCCCGTCCAGGATGAGACCCAGATATTTCATCTGGGTCCCAACCGGGACCGGGACCCCATCCAGAAGCACCCACGTTCCTGGAGGGGGTCCCCCCCGAGGCCCGTGGAACAACAGGGCCTCGGTCTTGGAGAGGGCAACCTCCAGTCCCAGAGAGCGGATGCGGTCGACCACGAAGGTTGTTTCCACCGTGGCCAGCCGCACCGTCTCCCTGAGGTCCCTCCCCTTGACTACGACCAGGGTGTCGTCTGCGTAGCACACAACCCGCATGTTTGCAGGCAGCGTGCCACGCAGCACCCAGTCGTAGCCAATGTTCCACAGGATCGGTCCCAGTACCGACCCCTGTGGAACCCCGCAGGAGACGCGACGGTGCCTCAAACCGTCGCGCCCTTCCACCAGGACCTCGCGGTCCTGGAGGTAGTCAGCCAACAGCCTCCGCAGATACAGGGGCACACCGTGGTAACGGAGCGCTTCCTGTATCGTTCCATGCGGGAGGCTGTTGAAGGCGTTGGCTATGTCGAGCGAGACAGCCAACGCCTTTTCCCCCCCGCCTAGACAAACTTTAGATGAGTCCTACCAGCTAGTAAAATATTAGGTCTTTACCTATGAAATTGCCGTTTTGTTTGAAAAAAGTTAAAGTATTTTTTTCGAACTTATTTATTTCTTTTATTCAAAGTGATCACCCCTGCAATCAATGCATCTTTGCCAACGCTGTGGCAGTTTATGGATGCCCTTCTTGAAAAAATCAGCAGGACGGGAGACAACAAACTCTTCAAAGGCGTTTTGTACTGCCTCTCGGGAATTGAATTTTTTTCCCGCTAAAAAGTTGTCCAAATTTTGGAAAAAGTAATAGTCGGTAAGCGCAAGATCTGGTGAGTATGGCGGATGAGGGAGAGCTTCCAAACCCAACTCATGCAGCTTAGAGACGGTCTGTTGTGCAGTATGGGGTCGCGCGTTGTCGTGAAGTAGCAGTGGAGACGACCGATTGACCAAAGCTGGTTGCAGACGTGCGAGTTTCGCCATCATTGTGGTCAGTTCTTCAATGTACACATCTGCAGTAATGCTCTTGCCGTTTTGTAAAAAGCTATGATGAATCACACCAGCACTAGACCACCAAACTGTGACTGTGACCTAGAAAGGTGATCCTTTCTAGGGGTCATTTTTCGTTTTGCACATTGCTTTGGTACCGAACCAGGATCTAACCAACTTGCTGAGCGCTTTCGATTGTCAAAAAGAATCCATTTTTCGTCGCACGTAACAATTCGGTTCAAAATTCCTTCATTTCTGTGCCTGTTAAGCAGCGCAAGGCAAGTCTCGACGCGTACGTTGCGCTGGCGATCGTTAAGTTCGTGGGGCACCCATCTATCAAGCTTTTTTATCTTGCCAATCTGTCGCAAATGGACCAATATTGTTTTGATTCTAACATCAAGAGCTGCTGCCAGCTCAGCTGTAGATTGAGATTCATCAGCTTCCACAATCGCCTTTAATTCATCATTGTTGACCAAAGTTTCCGGACGACCACGAGGTTCATTTTTCAAGTCAAAATTCCCAGAACGGAACCGAGCAAACCAATAACGGGTTGTACGTTCGTTTGTACAGTTCTCTCCGTAAACGTCGTTGATGTTACGTGTCGTTTGTGCCGCGTTGGTGCCACAACGGAACTCATATTCCATAATTACACGAAATTTCAAAGTATCCATTATGAGGAAAAATGTTGAAATGTAATGAAAATACAACGCTAATCAATAAACAAAAGACTTATATTGTAAATAGAATGTCATATTTTTCAAACAAAATTAATTTGAATTTAGAATTCATAGCCAATCAAAACTTTTTTTTGTTTGAAAAAGTCTGTACTGCAATACGGCAATTTCATAGGTAAAGACCTATTATAAGGTTGTCTGAAAGAAATCGTTATCTGCGATAACACCACCCATTGTTACACTAGTTCGAAAGTATTATATTGATTCCTACTTGTATATTCACTGTCTCAACAGTAGGGAGTTTTCATCTATCCATCATTGATTTATAAAGTAAGGGTGTAGAAGGAAATGTATTTAATTTTAGATGAAAAATTGCAATCTCGCATCTTATGCAACAGAGGTTGCGTTTATTCTGATTCGGATAAAATGTGAGTTAATATTTTTATAAACAGCAGTCCCATTTATGAACCTATTTATCAAAAGCGTTAAACGTTCAACATCGTCAGCAGAGGTCTTAAAAAGAAACCGAAATTGACAATTGTGTTGTGTGTTTGATTTTTTCCATATCTCGCGTAGTTTTTTCAATAATCAGTAATCACACTCAGTGTGATTATAATCCAAAACTACGCGAAAATATATTATAAAGGCGAAAGTTTGTATGTGTGTATATGTGTATGTTTGTTACTCCTTCACGCTCAAACGGCTGAAAATTTTTGGATGAAATTCGGTACCAAGATAGCTTAACATATAGGCAACATTTTATCCCGTAAAAGTGAAATGTTCCCGTGGGATGAGCAAATAATTAAAATACTTTTTATCCACGGGTGAATAAAAAAGGTATTATCACTGAAATGATTATTGAAAATCTGAAATTTGATCAACATTCCTAGGCTAGATTTTTTAAAGATCTCATCTACCTAAAAGTGTTCTAGCTTAACCATAAAACTAGGTCACTGATTGCCAGATATGAGCCAAACAATAGTAAGTAATGAGAAATCAAACAAAAACTGGCAAAAACTAAACATTACAAATAGACGTTCAAAAACAATTAAATAATATACAAATATGTTCGTAAAGTTCGAGGTAAAACTACCTGCTTAGAGCATCGTAAGTAGGTGGGTAAACTAAATGGACTAACCTAGCCATTACTTCTACTTCTTAATACGTACCACAGATTATAGAAAACATATGTGACTAACTATATTTTCGACTGTGTTGTTAGTTTAACAAATAAGATTTCAGTTTCTTGTTGGTTAAATATTTTCTTGTTTACATCGGCTGTTTTTCTTGACAGTTAACTTAAAACAGTATGCAAGTGATAATTCAATAACTAATTAACATTTATCGTTTTATTTTAACATGATACCCTTGAATTTGTAATATTAGGTACCTCTATTAAAAATACCAAACTTGGGCTACAAACTGAATATCACTATATACTACTACTACTATACACTATATTATATAGATACTTAAAAAGAATGTTCCTTATTCAACAATCTTTTTGATTATTTAACGATAATAAATAAAGAAGCGTGTAGGGAAACATGCACAGATCCTTACAATATTTTTTTACCGTAGTGTACTGTTTTTTTATTATTATCCATAATTATATAGATTGTCACCAGTTACTTAAAAAATTTTGATTTCAAGTACCCCGCGGAATACCTCATCGTGTTGAGACAACACTTGTTTGTCCCACCGAGCCGCACTACTATACAAGGTGGAATTAAATTCGTTCTTTTCCTTTAATGTATGTATTCAGTCATGCTAAAGAATGCTCCCATATAACTAAATAAAAAAATACTTATGAAATAAATCTTAAATCTAGGTATTATCAGATTTAAATTCTAAAGAAAAGCCTTGCGACATTGAACAAAGCAGGTGTCTTATTGCCTACGAAACATTTACAAAGCACTCAGCCGGTGCCCGCGTTGTGTGTACCGTTAAATAGACATTTTGGCTGTCATACAGTTATTTTAAGAGGCACTAAATACTAAAACAAAACCTATTTTTTTTAAATTAGCCCTTGCACGAATATTCTATGGCATGGTCTGAGTATATACGCTTAAGGAAAAGAGTCAATTAAATTCCACCTTTTATATGGCAGTAACTCACTAATCCCTCGGCTATGTAGATTATTAAATTAATGGTTTAACAGCGGTCCAAAGTGTTATTATTTTAAAGTATTGTAGCATAGTGTTAGCCTGTAATTAATTATGCTTTTAACTTTATTATGGTCATGTTCGTTACGATAGTTTAATTGTTGGTAACCTATGAAATAAAATAAATAAAATTTATCACAAAATTTTCATTTGATGTTAAAAATCTAAAGAAGTCGAACTTTGACTGGCCCGATAGCTCAGTTGGTAGTAGCCCTGCCTTCTGAACTGCGGGTTGTGGGTTCGATTCCCACCCAGGACAAACATTTGTGTGATGAACATCGATGTTTGTTCTGTGTCTGGGTGTCATATTGTATTCTATGTATGTATTTACAAACAAAAAAGTATCTAAGTATTGTATCAGTTATCTGGTTCCCATAGCACAAGCTTTGCTTAGTTTGGGGCTAGATGGCGTTGTGTGAGATGTCCACAGATATTATTATTATATACTTATTTTTCAAATAAACATATTGCTCAATAGAATACATGGTTTGAATTTTAACCGAAACATTGATATTAAATAAACTATCACATAAGACATATGACGCAAATGAACATACAGATCGTGTCTTGTAGCTCTCTACAACATAAGACATGATCTTTATATTGATCTTTCACTACACTACATATTTTGACAACCTCTGTGGTGTGGTGATTGAGTAGGTTGGCTCATAGCCCGGAGATGGCGGGTTCGATTCCCGCTCAAGACAAGTATTTTGGAAAAAAAAAATGCAAATACTTTTTCTGTATCTGGTACCATTGTGGGACCATGGTCGTCTTAGTTCCTGGGTTCCCTAGACACAGAAAATCCTAGTTAGAGTCCAGGATTTATGTATGTGATCGTTGGGCGTATCTTTCAGGTCTAGAAGGCTGGAAATAGTTTATAGCCTAAGGAAAGGACTAATGCCCATCTGTACAAAAGTTTGACAGCTCCTAAGTTCTAAGACTTTTTTTATGTTTTGGCTCCACACTTTTGTGTATTTAGCCAGTGTCAAGTCAATTTTCCAAGTTAATGATATTTACGCAAATATGTGTCAAGTCACAGTTGAAGTCATCAAGTCAAGTCATAGTCTAGTTAAAGTCATACTCCTAGTAAAGTGGTGGCAACTTTACCAAAACCTTCTATGGAGTTTTGGAAACAACACGAAAAGAAACGTTTCACCATCATTATGCCACTTTCCCACACTCATGACTATAATCCAGCACTTAACGAATAAAATGCCACCAATTTTATGCACTAACACTGAAAATAACACAAATTTTGGAAAATAGTACAATGCGGCGACGCGATCTTTTTCTTTTTCCCGCCAAAACTCGTTCTAAGACTTATTCTTCTATCATATACCTAAATATATTGCAATATGTATGGGATAAGTACTAAGTAGTAGTAAGATCTACCATACTTTAGCGCAGACGGGCATTACGATAATACTGATAAGCTGAAGTTCTCCCATGTAAAGCTGCTGACACAAACTGTGTTTGAATTTTCAATTTTGGCTTTATTTTATCGATGTAGAAGCCAAACATTTTGCGTTATTTATTAATTGTTATAAGTTCAGAGGTCTGTTTGCCTGTCCCTTTGAAAATTAAGCCCTGACTTGGGATAGATTTTGATTCAAGTTTACGTAGTGGTGAGATACAACCTTACAAATTTTAAATTTATATACACTTTTTTAATTTATATAGATTTAGAATTATTTTTATAAAGGATGCAAAGCCGTAGTGGGTTAGTTAATTTCCAAATAAATTTTGTTACATTAAAAATGCACCAACATAAATTTTAAGCTAATATTGTATATATTATAATAAATTTGAGTTGATAAACTACGTAGTTTCACGCACATAGCCTTCACTTCTATATAACAATAATAATACCCAACGATCACATACATAATACATAATAATTTAATAAATATTGTATACAATTTTAAAGGCACATATTTACCAATGGCGATTGATAGGTAGCCAAGCCAAGAGCTATATAACAGATTTGGCATACCTAACGTAAGTGTACCTATTTCTCGAGCATTTATAAATTCTGGATACCAGTAACGAAATATTACATAGGTCTAGTAACTGAAAGTAAGCGTTTCAATAAGATATCGCAATATAAATGCGCTGAGTCATGTGAAATTGTGTCTTACCGTGCTTACTTATGTAACAAATGAATAGTATCTTTAGATCCTCTCTAGTATTGAGCCTTACCTTATTTGATGCTAAAAAAGGTTACCAGTTCATCAGTCCATAGATAATAACTAGTTTGAGAAATAGGTAAGTAAGCTCTTGTACTTTCTAGTTAGTGATTCCTTACAAAAATTATGAGCACCACATTTTCATATATATAAATAGAGAGGGAATATGAAGAGAACTTGACAAAAGTAATCCATTAATTGATTTAGGTGCAACGTACACAATGTGCCGAACCAGTAATGTGTGAACGTGGGTGTAGAAACAGCTGTATACTTATGCGTCTTTGAGACAAGGAGGACACAACGCAGGGACATTTTTGATCTATTAATTGTTGTTGTTTTAATCAATGATCTAAAATTGCCACAGATAGTCCCTCTGTGTCGGGATTGCATACAAGAAAATGAGACTGTAAAACATGTGCTGCTATATATGCACAGCCACAGAAGAGACAGAACTATTAGAAATAGTAATTTGTATGGATTTGACAATTTTAATACGTAGTTTTTGTGCATGCGCTGTTACCAAGGAATTAAAATTAGGAATTAAATTTATTCTGTTGCATTGTAATCAAAGCTCCATGATATCCCAGATGGGAAATTAATCCCAAAAAAATAATAAATCCATTGTTTGATAACCAACGAAAGGCAAAGCAGACAGCTTTACAATACTTATTGTAAAGCTGTCTTAAACATACTTATGTTTATTACATAAACACTATAAAATTTGTATTGTACCTACTCATAGTATATGCTTCCCACTCCCAACTTTGCAAGATGCTATGAAGGTTTCTTTGTTACGGCGGAATAAGTTATTTTTTGTGGTTGGCAATAAACTTTAAAAGACGACAGTAAATTTTAAGACTATAAGAGATTATTCACAATTTTTGGTTCCACTTATAATTTTTATTGTAGGATTATTTTTGCGGAATTATTAAAATAAGTACCACTGTAAATCCTTACCTGAGTTTGGCCTAAGTAGATAAAATACCTTAAAGAGCTTTTTATGGAAACAAATGTTATAACGAACTAATCGTTCACATTATGTTAAGCGGCACAGTTGCCCATGACAGTTGCAGTGCCTCTCAAAACTGTACCCTGCAATGCGCACGTTATCCAGAGAAATCAGTACAGCCTAGTAACATGATTCTAAGATGTCTAATAATATGATCTCACAGTCTCGTAATATGATTAGTAGTTTTACTATCTACAGTGCCTGCAAACTACCTACTGCTTAACGGTGGAATATCTGGCAAAGTGGTGATCACCACTTTGCCAGATATTCCGTGTTCGAGTATGCACCTCTATACCTCTCCTCTGTCATACAGAAAAGTCACACCAAAAATTGTATACTATAACTGTTGAAAGAAAATGAAGTTGTGATTAAAAGATTAAATAATTTTCGTGATAAAAAATTTAATACATAACAAAAACAATGACTGAGTATTATTAGTTCACAAAACGAGCAATCTATTGGGATTGGGCTTCAGGCTGGGGAGGGGCGGTGGCGAGATATGCCAGGGACTTCTGGATGGCTTCGGGTACTGGAGGGGCGGTGGGGAGGTGAGCGCCTTGTGGCTGGAAGCCGTTCTCATCAGCGATGTAAGTAAGAGAGATGGTCTCGCCGTTCTCGCCAGGGTACTTGTATTCACCCTGCACTGAGATGGCATCGACGTCGCCGACCTTTTTGAGCTCGCCCTTCTCGTCTGCGCTAATACCGTTGCCGGTTTCGTACGCATACTGGTAAGAACCGTCGCCGTTGATCTGGCTGTCGTCTTTCACGATAGGGATGGGCTCGGATGGCTGTGGGGCTTGCGGGGCGGCGAGTGCCACGGCTACCAGCATAGAGACCAACACCTGTGAAACACAACATACAAATTGAAATGAAATAACGTTATTGAAAACCTATAGCGTGTGGTAGCACATACGATGGGTACATAACTAGACAGAAAATTTAGAAAACTTGATAATAGCACTTCATTTAAATTCCATTTGAATATTTTTACAATCAAATCCAGTTCACGATGTCGACCTTTCCCATTAAATGCGATGGATTTAATGCAGCGATAATTCTGTATTAGCATATTATTATTGAGACACGTTATTTGTCCGAAACGGATGAAAAGTCACTGAACTTTTATATCACTGCCACGTGTCGCGACACTTCTAAGTGAAATTATTTAAAGACACTTTTTGAAAAACACTTACAATAGACTTCATTTTGTTAAACTTGGGTAGATGTTGATAGATCAGATGAAGACTGAGAGTCGACTGATGCCATTCATCCTGAAAATTTGGGTTTTTATAGTTAGCACCATCTACCCACCACCCTGCATTCCTAATTTCACAATTGAATGCTATGTCGCAAAAATCAATGAGATAAGTAAACATTGGATGCATTACCTCGGCCCGTGTATGTCAACTTGGCGGGGCCACGTAATGGCTGTCAATAGGCCTAACGGACTTTTCATTTGTTCAGTATTAGTCGCACAGCAAGCACTATAATATAAGCGCTGTATTTGCCCAAACAGTTTTGGTGAATTGAAATTTCTACCTGCTTGTCGGCCGCATCCATGCCAATGGTGATTTTTGTGTAAACTAACGAATTTTTATTAATATATAATATGATATATATAATAACATAATTATAATATATAATCAGTATAATTATCGAAGTTTTGTTTTTATTGGGATGGTTATAGTATAACCAACAATCAAACTTGTATGCTGGGTAACGTTACCTACTGGTGAGGAGGAGCATATCGGCTGTATATAGGTCATCACGATTACAAAAATAAGTAACTATAATTACAATTATTACAAAAATAGTAACTAAGTAGCATTTAGTAGTAGTTGGTATTACTCTAGTGGATAGTATGGAAACGAAACGAACGAATAAAAATATTAATCAAACAATCATTTAGGAGGTGAAGTTTGCAAGCATTATCACAGCTTTTGACATTATAATGTCTACAAGTAATTTTTATTGGCAGTTATAATGACGTGACGTATCAAGTACGAAACTGCCATATCTCATATGTACGAACATATATTTATAGTATTTATAGTTCAATTCATAAGAACCATCTATTCTATTCTATACATATAAAATTCAAAGTCCTAACTGACTGACTTATATATCAACGCACAGCCTAAGCCCCTGGTCCTAGAGACTTGGAATTTCGGGGGTTTGTTCTTTGTAAAGTGTAAGTATCCACTAAGAAAGGGTTTTTCGAAATTCGACCCCGAAAAGGGTGAAAAGGGTGGTTGAAATAATTCAACCACATTTTTCATCCTCTTAGGGAACGAAGTAGAAAATTTTTCATACTTTTATATGAAAAATTTTCTACTTCGTTTCCTATAGGCCACGCGGGCGAGGCCTCGGGCAGAAGCTAGTTGTTATATATAAGGGCACTTATTCAAAAACCATTCACAGTAGCAAATTGATGCACAAATCAAGACTTTCTTTATAAAGTAACCATTTGAGCACAAATTCACTACTGAATTCTTCTAAAGTTCTAAAGTAAAGTACGGGACACATAGCGAATTCTATTATTAATAATAACACGTAGTCGAAGATTGAACCAAAATCTTTTAATACTGACATTCAAATGTTTATTATAGAATAAATAAAAATACCTGTAATAAAAGTCGAAAAGGTAGTGGTAAAACAGGAAAATCATCTGATGATTATGTAGAAGTGGGCTTATTCTTACGTAAAATGTTTGACACGTTTCAGGCTTAAATACATAATTTAAGATTTCTCTGCGTGGGTACCTAATAGCTCATTTTTATATAGCTTTTATATAGCATTATTATGAAGAAGATAGAAGATATCATTGGTGATCGAACGAACTTACCATGTAAAGCATGATTAAAACTATACGATGGTTTAATTCGAAGCGATTTATATCCACTCAGACTTAGAACCAGTATTTGCGCATTTTTTTGTACACGAATACTTGTCCTGCGACGGGAATTGAACAGGCCACTCCCTGGTTTTAAGCCGACCTGCTTATCCACCACACCACAAAGGCTGTCAATGTCAATGGAAGGTGTTAATTTTAATTTTAATATTATACTAATATTTTATGCAATCAAGATATTTTTTCCGTATCTACTCATTTATAAGGTCAAGTTTTCAAAAGTCATTCGTTTTTACATAGCTATACTACTTACTAACTTAGTTGGTTTTGATGAGCTTTGGTATGTAGATTATAGAATAAATTTTATTTCAGAAACAACAGACATACTTGTAGGTGTGGATGATGCGTAGTAGCAGCTAGTAATAATAAAAGAAACAAAAAAGAGGAGCGAACTCTACTTACACACGGATAAGATAGAGTTATGCGTGGGTTATCTATAGGTACATGATGTCTTCGTCGATTCACTAAAGCTCAACGCTACAATGTAACGTGGTAACAAATGAATAAACTACCCATATCTGATACTATATCGATGTCTATCACATTACGCAATGCGTTTATAGACAGACGGTTTATGAATAGGCATTCAGACAACAAAGGATTTCTCTCATATCTCTTATGTAAACCATATTGTACCTACATAGGCTCAATAGAATGTCTTCAGGCTTAGTATTGCTGCATTAACATCTATTTGTTGGGAGTGGCATATGATGGCTGATGTAAAGAACTTGCCTATTTTTTTATGATAATGTGATGAAGTCATATATGACATTTTAAATGTTGGTTAAACGAATGATGAGCTCTGGTACTTAGAAAAAAAACCTGAAGCAATGATATAATAAGCACGGATGTTTTTATATGTTGATTAGGTAGGCAAGAGGTTTTCAAGGCAATTAGGATAATATGGTAGATAAACAGTTATTGAATGGTTAAGGTATTGTTATTTAGGTAACGTAGAGCTACTTTTACTATACATAAGTTTATTAATAATTTTATAAAACTTAAATGGGATCATTTTAAAAGCGAGAACTTTCGAGGTTTCTCGCAAATAATACTATAGGTGTTTGTTCTGTATCAGGGCGTTTTGTATGCTATATTATTCTTCTATTTTATATTCTATATATGTATTTACAAACAAAAAGTATGTAGGTATCTTAGCGTTCTATCAGTTATCTGGTTCCCATAGTAAAAGCTTTGCTTAGTTTGTGGCTAGATGGCGTTGTGAAATGTCCACAATATATTTATTTAACGTAAAAATTACTAATAAGCTCGCAAATGCCACATTCGTTAAAGTTGTAAAAAACCGTAGTTCAAGAGGTCATCTTCATAGAAAAAATGCTTGTTTGCAACTACAGCGAAAGAATGCCGAATACCAAAATTCTGGTAGACATTAAAATTGAACAAATAAAGCGAACTTTAATTTGTCGAAGACAAACATCTAAAAGAAGAACCTCAAGTCCGTCTGGGTCATAGCGTTACGCAAGCATGTTTAGTTCTTTGACCTTCAATAAATCAAAAGTATTTAGATAGGCTATACATAAACCTCGACAGAGCAAACAGATGCCACATAATTATTCATAAATTTAATTATAAGATCATAGTTATAATATAAGTTTAAGTCTCTCAGTTCATTCTATTAACTCTTGAAAACATATAATTTGTTACATAAAGTTGCGAGGCAAGCCGCATTAAAATCTCCAAACTTGTTAATAAGGAAATTCAAGTTCAATGTCAGAGCTCAATCTAGTTTTAAAGTAATAAAACTCGAAATGGATGACCCCTGTTGCGATGTAACATCAAATGATTCAAGTTACGATTCAACTTTCGGTAGTGTTCACATCACACATATGTTCCACAAAAACGAATCGCGTTTGATTTATTGCTATAACACTTTGACCTTCAAAATGGCCGTGACAAATTGATAATTTTTCGCTAAGATCTGAAGCTAGTAATTGTTCATTTCGTTTTCATCGAGTGTATGAAGTGTATGAAGATGCGACCTTGACACGAGAGTGGGGAAAGTGAACCGACCGGTTGTTGCCAAAGCCAGGTCGCGATACCACTACTATGGCATGCCCACTCATGTTGAAAAACGTCTCTCATAATTGACATATAGGCGCCGCTGTACTTGCCAATTACCTGAACGTTATGTGCTTTATTATAATCAAATTATTAGTTGGGCCTGGCAATGCCTTGCTCCACTAACAATTCACCCCAATTTCCGCTAGAATTAAAAGACTTTTTAGTGTATAACGTATACCGTTTGTTACTCCAAAACATTGCCTTTATTTTTGATAATACTAAAAGATACTTAGGATGGTAATACTAAAAGTATTTTCAGTGGTAATGCTGTTGTAGAATAAAACCAAAGATTTCCCGTGAGGGCTATAATATTGGAAAAATATCAACATACTAGTTGACCCACCCCGGCTTCGCACGGGTGAATAATGGGATAATAAATAAAGTTCTAAGCTCCCCACCAATTTTCAGCGAAATCGGTTCAACCATTCTTGAGTTATAAATAGTGCAAGTAACACGAGATATCTGTATATCTATATATATAATTATTGTTTTGTATTAACTTTATAATGGCTTTATTCTTTAAGGTTGCTGCTACAGCTAGCTGCATTACCTACTGCAAAAAACATTGGGAATGTATACTCGCATGATGACCTATAAACGTTCCTCTTCATAATTGATATCAAACTATATACGTCATAGTTAGTAAAGTGATTCTGTGTATTTTGTATTTGTTTTTTTTTTCAAATAGTGTATTTTCGTTTGTGGAAAAAAACGACACATTTCAACAAATTATTCAAAGACTATTTTAAGACATTCTACTTGTTAAGTATTACAAATATTGCTCATGCAAGTTGAAAAAAAGAAAGTCAAGTGATAAAATATTAAATTATCACTCTATGTATTCAAGTATTGTGAGTTTGAAGTAAATAAGGAAAATAAGCTGGTAAATAACAAAGCTAACATAAAAAAAGAAATTTATTTAAAGCCATAATAAGAAATAACACTACTGATTTAAATAACCTAAATAATTTATGAAATATAACTATACTTAAAACTGTAATGTTTATCAACATAGATCTAGTATTTTTTATATTCACAATTTTGTATTAGTATTTTAACAAAAAACTAATCTATATTATTTCAAAAATATTAGCTTTTTTTAATTTAAGGCGACAATTAGTTGACAAGCTGAAATAGCGAGAGATGATGACAAACTAGTTAGGTACTTTTAGCTTAAATATTAATAAGAAAACGTGATACGATAAATTTATTTGCAGTTAGCGTGGTCTTGAAAAATATTGGGCAAACAAGATTTATGATTTCTAGCAGTATCGACTGCATATAATCTTTATCATAATCACTTGATGGATGGATTTCTAAGCTTGAAGTACTTAAATACATTAAAAACTAGCTTACAATACTATTTGATACATAACAATATTACGTAGACTTAAATTAAAGTACGTAAGAGAAAACAAATTTCTTAACTAAATTAATAGCATCATTTTGGGTTCAATTCAAAGATTCAGATTATCAACAAACTACGTTATCTTTTACCTACATTTTGTTCAAAATGGAAGCTTTGTGTCAATATACCAACGCATTGGTCACAAACACCGGCAGGGAGGTACAGAGCCCACTATCAGCCAATATTTAATTCTTTTAATCCTACAGAATTTTAGAATCAGCCGCTAACTACTGCAAATGTGGCTATTCCTTGTTAAAAGTAGCTCACCCAAACAAAAAGAGAACTCAGTGTCAGTTGCTTTACATCAATGAGCCACCATAAGTTTTTTAGGGGCGTCTAATATAAGCAGCATCTTGGGTAGGTGGAGGTAGTGTTGCCAGGAAGTCCAGAGCTTTCTGGATCTCTTCAGGCACAGGTGGTGACGTGGGAATGTGGGCACCTTGAGGCTGGAATCCGTTTTCATCGGCTACATATTGCAGCTGGATTAACTGCAGATAAACAAATTTCTTTTAATATTTAAAAGTAGTTCTATATAGACACATATACACCACCATCATAACACACGTGGCTTTCTCTTCAATTTTAAATCT
The DNA here is from genome assembly GCA_905220475.3 of Ennomos fuscantarius. Classification (NCBI taxonomy): domain Eukaryota; kingdom Metazoa; phylum Arthropoda; class Insecta; order Lepidoptera; family Geometridae; genus Ennomos; species Ennomos fuscantarius. The sequence goes on along the minus strand of HG992028.1, from coordinate 8,756,947 downwards.
GAATGTTCATGCAAAGTTGTTTAGAATCTAACAATGAGACTGTTACTGTTTAAACAAATTGATTTGCACCCCTACCACGTAACCGTTCTGGGAATCGGCTTCTCCTGCCATCCTGCACGCGCCAATTAACAAGTCCACGAGTGCGAGCAAGAGAGAAAACGATTACCATCTCCACCAGACTTACGCGGTAAGGCCCTTGATTAGTTTTTCTTGAATTAAATTAATATTTGGAGTGCAAATGTCAAAGGATATGTAAAAACTTATCGCACAGCCCTAAAATACTAATACCCGTCTGTATATGACTGGCCCGATAGCTCTGTTGGTAGTAACCCTGCCTTCTGAACTGTGGGTTGTGGGTTCGATTCCCACCCAAGACAAACATTAGTGTGATGAACATAGGTGTTTGTTCTGTGTCTGGGTGCTATATTGTATTATATGTATGTATTTACAAACAAAAAAGTCTTTAAGTATTGTATCAGTTATCTGGTTCTCGTAGTACAAGCTTTGCTTAGTTTAGGGCTAGATGGCGTTGTGTGAGATGTCCAACACATATTAGGTCTTTACCTATGAAATTGCCGTTTTGTTTGAAAAAAGTTAAAGTATTTTTTTTTCCAACTTATTTATTTCTTTTATTCAAAGCAATCACCCCTGCAATCAATGCATCTTTGCCAACGCTGTGGCAGTTTATGGATGCCCTTCTTGAAAAAATCAGCAGGACGGGAGACAACAAACTCTTCAAAGGCGTTTTGTACTGCCTCTCGGGAATTGAATTTTTTTCCCGCTAAAAAGTTGTCCAAATTTTGGAAAAAGTAATAGTCGGTAGGCGCAAGATCTGGTAAGTATGGCGGATGAGGGAGAGCTTCCAAACCCAACTCATGCAGCTTAGAGACGGTCTGTTGTGCAGTATGGGGTCGCGCGTTGTCGTGAAGTAGCAGTGGAGACGACCGATTGACCAAAGCTGGTTGCAGACGTGCGAGTTTCGCCATCATTGTGGTCAGTTCTTCAATGTACACATCTGCAGTAATGCTCTCGCCGTTTTGTAAAAAGCTATGATGAATCACACCAGCACTAGACCACCAAACTGTGACCATCACCTTTCTAGGGGTCATTTTTCGTTTTGCACATTGCTTTGGTACCGAACCAGGATCTAACCAACTTGCTGAGCGCTTTCGATTGTCAAAAAGAATCCATTTTTCGTCGCACGTAACAATTCGGTTCAAAATTCCTTCATTTCTGTGCCTGTTAAGCAGCGCAAGGCAAGTCTCGACGCGTACGTTGCGCTGGCGATCGTTAAGTTCGTGGGGCACCCATCTATCAAGCTTTTTTATCTTGCCAATCTGTCGCAAATGGACCAATATTGTTTTGATGCTAACATCAAAAGCTGCTGCCAGCTCAGCTGTAGATTGAGATTCATCAGCTTCCACAATCGCCTTTAATTCATCATTGTTGACCAAAGTTTCCGGACGACCACGAGGTTCATTTTTCAAGTCAAAATTCCCAGAACGGAACCGAGCAAACCAATAACGGGTTGTACGTTCGTTTGTACAGTTCTCTCCGTAAACGTCATTGATGTTACGTGTCGTTTGTGCCGCGTTGGTGCCACGACGGAACTCATATTCCATAATTACACGAAATTTCAAAGTATCCATTATGAGGAAAAATGTTGAAATGTAATGAAAATACAACGCTAATCAATAAACAAAAGACTTATATTGTAAATAGAATGTCATATTTTTAAAACAAAATTAATTTGAATTTAGAATTCATAGCCAATCAAAACTTTTTTTAGTTTGAAAAAGTCTGTATTGCAATACGGCAATTTCATAGGTAAAGACCTATTATTATTATATTTATATAACATTATTATCTGTTTCAGGCATGTTAGAGATTTTTTTAATTGATTTCTTTGAGAGGATTTCTCTAAGGAATTTAGAAACTCTTTGGTTATAAAATTACTGTATTAATAGTTTTGTTTTACAGTATCACTTGTTAAGCGCTTGCTCATGGTTAAGACTTGGAAAATCAGCGTCATAAAGTGATGTTTTAAGCAAGCAACTGCCTAAGTTTAGTGCAATGTATTTTTATTAATGAGTAGGTTCTAGGGTGATAAGTGCGAGCTTAAGATCTGTCAAGCTTTAGCACAAATCGTCATAACACCATGAGATACCCTTTAAAAATTACTAAAATAAATAAGATTGGCATAATGTAACCCACACAGTATGCCTACTTAATAATATTATAGGTATTTTTCCTCAAGCAGACAAAATTTTGAATCCAGTTTTAAGAAATCTGCCATTACTTTGCAAGGTTACAACACCTGTGAGTAGGTTCATCTGCCGCGCAACATAATTATCATCCAACCAACAGTTTTATTAATAATAATAATAATAACGCCCAACGATCACATACATAGATCCTGGACCCTAACTAGGATTCCCTGTGTCTAGAGACCCAGGAACTACGAGGATTATGGTCCCACAACACCCGGACTCAGAACAATATTTGCGGTTTTTTTTTCTGTGCACAAATACTTGTCCTGTCGCGGGAATCGAACCCGCCGCCTCCGGGTTTTGAGCCGACCTGCTCAACCACCATACCACAGAGGCTGTCATAATAAAAGAATCCTGTCACCAACCGGATAACTTTACACCATAGACGAAAAGATAATAATAAATCTAGCATGGTATTAAGAATCGTAAATATGTATTATTATAATTTCTGGGTATTTTTTACACGTGGTTTATGTGGTCTATAAAAGTATATTTTGACCTTTCTTATGGTTCAATTTATGTCCATACTTAATTCACCATGATCTTCATTTAGTCGTTAATTTTAAAAAGTTATTATCAAGCAGAAAGACGAACAAATAAACAAGAGCTACTTTAAAATAAGATATTCGCACGTTATTAGTATGGATACTAGTATACAACGATAAAATTATAACATTCAAATCACGCGCTGTTCACGTTTTCGATCTTATGGCTGGAATTCCTCGAATAGCTAGTAAACAGGTTTTTTATAGACAAATGACCATCAACGTTCACTTTTATTAGACGAGGGACGCTTCTTCATCGCAAACAATTCACAGGTTAAAATTGGTTTTATTAATGTCGTCAGCCAGGTGAGGTCAGCTAGTCAAAACAATTGCTTAGGTGCTTACGCTTATTACATTGCAAAGTATGCAAATCATTCTCATAATTTGCACACGCTAGTATTAAGGCCAACTTTAGTTTTCTTCAAGTTCGTAGTTTTGTAAGCCGAGTTGCTCATTAGTTATTGCAACTTTAAGTAGCGTCTGTGCGTATTAGCGAACTGTAGTTCAATATGAATCTAGTCACATGCCTGATGTTGCGATAACCGATTAAATACGTTTGAATTTTAAACAAAAACAATACTTATAACGGATACTAAGCAACAATAATTTATTTAAAATTATTCATTAAAACGTAAATAAAATAAATATTTTTGTGGACATTTTACATAACGCCATCTAGTCTCAAACTAAGCAATGCTGGGGACCAGATAACTGATAGAATACATAGATAATTTTTGTTTGTAAATACATACATAGAATACAATATTACATACAGACACAGAAAAAACACCTACGCTCATCATACCAATGTTTGGTCCTGAGTGGGAATCGAAGCCACAAACTACAGTTCAGAAGGCAGAGATGCTAACAACTGAGTTACAGGCCAGTCAGGTCAGTAATGCATTTGTTAAGGGCAGTACATATAATTTATATTATTTAGGTACCTGTCCGTCAGGAGCGGTGTAAGAATATTGCCCTTGCGCCACTTGTGCTTCTTGCTCGGGTATTCCTTGATTCTTCACGTAACCTTGTTCCTCAGCTGCGATACCGTTACCAGTTTCATAACTAAAAATCAAGTTGCATTAAATAATGAAAAGGCAGCATGTATGTTAACGATCACTTGTTGTGTTGCTAGAAGCAAATTCCTTAAGCATTACTGAAAGCGTATGCTTTATCTCTTGACATTTACCGCTTAATAAGCGAGATTTATCGGATTAAGGCCAAGCTGAAATCAGCAAAGCACGAAATTTTAAGTGAGTACAAAAGTTTAATGAATTAATTTAAAAATAGACACTAAGTACAGTTTTAGAGTGCAGTCCATATTTAGCATATACCGTATACCATAACATTACCTAGGGTAATTTCCTTAATTAAAGTGGTAGTAAATACAGTATAAATCGCCCATTTATTTAAAAGATACTGAAGTGCAGTCACGCCTTCAATACCCGCCAACCCTAACTCGAAATGCTCTTTTAATGCGGAGTCTACTGAGATTTCACTAACTTGCTTCTAACCTTATAAACAAGTGCTTTGATCGTTGCCAACATATATATATATTGCAAAATATTTTTGAATTACATTAATATAACCATAAATTGTCTTCTTAGTCCTTTACATTGATATAGTCTAAACAAATTTTCTACATTGTAAATGTTGGTAAATTAAATATTGTTTTGCTTGACTATTTACTGAATACTGTTTAACCTTGACTATTTACGTTAATATACTGGAAAACTTTTTATTTTAGGTAAGTAGGTAATAATTACGTATGTAAATGTATTTGTTGAAGCAATTTTAACCTATACTCTGTTTGCTGATCATATCTAATATGAGGCGCTCTCTCTTGCACAATAATTTTATAGAAGTGAAAATTCACTAGCACCGTGAGTGACCATGATTGAGGTCGTGGACTCGAATCCTACAATGTTCTAGAGATTTTGGTGAAGGAAAACATCGTAATGAAACCATAGCATGGCGGTAGGGTATTTTTGTGTCTGTTGGGCTAGCTGCCACTCTCAAGTTAAGAATCACCAGCTAATCCGGTATTCCTAATTATTAATTCCGGTACACACCGTTAAGTGATTTTAATGATTTCCAGAACACTTTGGCAGCCTCACTTGCCCTAATCCAAGCGTACTGTGGCTCCACCTTAATCTGTATATTGTCACATAATATTAGGTGAAATGTGGTTAAACGTTACCCTATCATATAAAAAAGATAATTAAAAAATAGTGCAAGGTTTACCTCCATTTGTAAGATCCATCGGGGTTGATTATTTGTTCCTGACTGATAATCGGGATCGGTTCTGTCGTATACTGTTGTTGCTGTTGTTGTTGCTGTTGTGGTTGGATAACAAACTTAGGCGATTGTTGTTGAAAGTTTTGGAAGCTGCTCACGTCGGCTATAGCCACCCCAACGACGGCTACTAAAATTACCTGAAAATGCGTTCCAACGTTACCAGGTCTAGATCAATGGAATAACCACCAGCTTTGACCACTGTTAGAATATATTTACACACTATCACGCTAAAACTGACAAACGATCAATTGATAAAAACTTTTCAGTAGAATTTTTTAACAGAATTTCTCAAGACTTACAATGGACTTCATGTTGACGGTGGGAGGCCGATTGCAATACCTGTAATGATGCATTTTGGATGCACCCTCCTATATTTATATGAAAATTTGTGTTGCAATTACACATCGCATCGAATTCTGCACATACTTTATGGGTAAGTTCAGAATGAAGGACAGTCGTCCCTTGCTTATTGTCGCCGCCAAAAGTTTTGTAGATTCAAACAAATGAACACTTTATTTTCAGTAACATATAGTTCATTGAACATAAAGTAAGGAAAACAGTAGGACATTGCAAATAAAAATCAGAAATTATTTAAATTACAAATACGAAAATCATCTTTTGAATGGATCATGTTTCCGTAAATTTATTCACTAGATGTAGTGAAAATTCGATAATAGCTTCTTATATTGTATACTGGTACATTATGTACGCTCTGAACATATCAAGAAAGTAATAGTAGTCAGCTAGAAAGTTCACGTATAAACTTTAGACTGGCCGCTTCATTCATACTTAGGTTTACCACATTTAGAGTTCCTAATACCAAGCCACCTAGACAATAAAAATCCTAACCATTTACTACGACTAAACAAAAGGGAAATAGTAAACTGTAGAGTACAATAAAAACTCTCTCCACTATATTATAAAATTCACGCCATTTTTCCTCTTTTACTTTTAATCCTCAAAAATCCAAGACAAATTGAAGGTCCGACAAATTATGTAATACCTCAAGTCGTAAAGTTGTCTTACGTATGAGCATCATCTCAAAGGCATGCGCTTTTGACATACACCAATATGTACAATTTTTGTTTTCATACCATTACATATTATACTTACTCATAATTTTAAATGAAATAAATTGTGTTGTCATCTGTCTGTAATCATTTTTTATACTCGTCTATTTTGGCATCAGCCTAGCACATTATTTCTGACTATTGACGTAGAAATAAAGAAACTGTAGTCCTATCAAAATCGTACATCCTTACATTGTAAACGTTGTATGTATGTTCGTACGTATATTTGAATGACTTTTTTGATTTAAATGACTAAACCGAATTTGTAAAATAACAATTTTAATTTAACAAATATGTCTGTTTTGTATCCACCGTTGAGTTATTAAAATCTATATTCGATATATGCATATCCGATACTTTAATCTTACTGAGTACGATTGGCTCAAACGCCCTTACTAATAAAACCTGCATAACAGCGGAATAACCACTCAGTGTTTTATCTTATTTTCTCTAAGCCCATTTTAAATTTGATAGAAAGAAGCAAAACACAATACAACTGTTCTTTACAATATATTATTTACAATGTTTATTGGCAAGGGGGAAAATGATTCGTTTGACTAAATATAAAAGTCTATTGAAATCGAATTAACTGTTCATAATTTTTACTTGTGAGGGTAACACTATAACACCACAAATAAATAATAAACATGCCTTTAACTCGAATAAAAATGACTTAATAAAAATAATCAAGTCCATAGAAACATACCTAAAGCATAAAAAGTGTAATTTCCTGACTACACAAAATGTGCCTAACTTATAACCTATGTACCTAATATACAAGCAAAGCCGCAGGCACGAAACTAGTCGAGAGATAAACTAGAAGTGATTATCAAGGTTTTGAATGAAACAACAATATTCCTCAATTGTGACTTCACGCCATATACGTTCATTGATTTCTCAAAAATACTTGAATTGTTTTAAAGAGAAAGACTTTTTTTTTGAACGAGCTAATGCTATTGGTCTCTATCGACCTATACAGCGTTACCGGGCCGGAGGGCGGGGGCTTGAGGCGCCCACCTGTCAAAAGTGGGAGGCAACTAGCTCAAGGGCACCCCTGGGGTGCGAGCCTCGGCTTGGGCCGTTGCCGGGATAAGAGGATCGAGAAGACTACGTCCACTGGAACAGTGAACCCTATTGAAAGTCGTGACGCGTTCTAGCTAACCTACGGGGGTACGTCGACCTCGCCGGCGGGGTCGGTGTCTGATTGTGTTACGCTGGTATCCTATACCGGTGCCGAAAGCGGTACCTGAGCCAGAAGGGCTAGACTGGTCCGGTGATCCTAGCGCAGCCGATACTACGGCTGCTATAGGAGCATCCGGGTCGCTCAAGACGTGTTTCGGGCGGCGACGACGGGGTGGCGAGTCTGTCGTGTCTGTACAAGCTGAAGCTTGGAAGCTTCCAACTATTGTAGTCCACTACGAGAGGGTTGGGGTGATAGGGTGCCGAATCAAAATAGCGGCGGGATGCATCCTTCATAAATTGACGGATGGATGGGAGTTCGAGATCGCAGTGGAGGTCGGACTTTCGCTGGTACCAGCGAGCCCCGACCACCTTGCGGACAAAGCGGTTCTGGATCACCTGAAGTCGATCCAGATGTACTGAGGGAGTATGAGCAAACGCGACAGATGCGTAGGCCATAATGGGGCGAATGCAAGTTTTGTAAAGTGTCACCTTATTTCTAAGGGACAGCTTACTACGCTTGCAGATGAGAGGGTTGAGGCGGCCTAAGAGAGAAAATGTCTTAGTTATATCATATCATGGTATATCAAACCGTTGCCATATTTTTTTTATAAGTTTACACGCACGATGAACGTGGTATATGTACTATCCTATCATTGTGTACCTAGGTGAGCGTCTTCTGTACTTGTCAAATGTCAAACTGGGTCTGCTCATGAAAATGTGTTAATTTTGCGATTTTTTTTGTAAATTACGTGAAATATCATGAAATATGTATATACAATAAATATTTTAACTGGCCATTCCTTTAAAACATAAGTCTGGCTATTATTTTGAAAAAATTTTTGTTAATTCTGAGAATTTGGAGAAATACGTTTATAAGGTTTAGGTAGTTGATAGTTGAGGGTCGTTAGAACGATTTAATTTTACTAAAACTAAAGTACTTAGTTCAGTTTTGTTCGGTCATTCCTGTTTTTCGTTTTATTTTCATATGATTATTTTAATATTTAATCATCATAATAAATAAATAATATTTTCATATGATTATTTTAATAATTATTTTACTAGGTGGTAGGACTTTACTGCAAAGTTCGTCTAGGTAGGTACCACCGCTTTGCCAGTTATTCTGCCGCCAAGCAAGCACTGCTGTGTTCCGGTTTGGAGAGCACTGTAGCTAGTGAAATTACTGGGCAAATGAGACTTTATGATCTGATCTACCAGTTTAGTAATCTTATTACTAGATTGTGCTGATATCTCTGGATGACGTGCGCAGTGCAGTGTCACGCGAAGCTCTATACTTTAGAGTTCCGAGTGACACTGCAGCTGATATGGGCAGCCGTGTCGTTTAACATCAGGCAAACGGCTAGCTTGTCACGTCATTCCTTAACATAAAAAAATTAATATATATTGTATATAATTATATAATATAATATTTATATTTTATTTTAAACTTGTCTAGCATTTGACCGTGCTCTCACCTGATGGGAAGTGACGATGCGATAGAAGGTGTAGCATGCCAGCAAAAGTAAACACCTATTCACTCTTCTCTTGAACACGCCTGGGTCATATTTTGCCGGAAACACAGACGCTGGCAGGGCATTCCATTCCTTAGCCGTTCTAATTAAGAACGTTGAGTCAAATCGCTTGGTACGAATGGGTGGTATTTCGACCACAAAAGGATGGCGCTCAGCCGAGCGTCTAGTAGTCCGGTAGTGGAATGGTGATGGGAGAATGAGATAATGCAGTTCTTGAACGCATTCACCGTGGTGTAATCTGTAGAAGACCGACAGACTTGCCACCTTACGTCGATGTGCAAGGCTCTGGAGCCTTTCACCAACCAAAGTGTCGTCGTCAATGAGCCTTTTGGGACGCCGTTCAATCGAGTCCAGAGCCTCAAAGTGGTACTTGGCAGACCCGTCCCACAGGTGACAGCAGTACTCCATACACGATCGAACCTGTGCTTGATAGAGATTTAGAAGCTCTCCAGATGTAAAGTACCGCCTTACCTTGGACAAAATGCCGAGTTTTTTTGAAGCTACTTTGGCTTTGGGCTCGATGTAGGATCCAAAGTTTAGGTTTGATGTGAGATTAACACCTAAAAGCTCAAGGTGGTTTCTCAAACTTACAGATGACCACGGAATGAAGGAGCCAAAAGGGCTCTTTTTAGCAGTGAATAAACACGCCTGTATTTTTGCAGCATTGTACCTAACCAAGTTAGCATCGCCCCAATCGGATACGGCTTTCAATGCCAGGTTCATGCGCTCAACCATAGCCTCTCTCTCAATCCGGACATCGTCACACACCACACTAATTTAATAACGCCCAACGATCACATACATAGATCCTGGACCCTAACTAGGATTCCTTGTGTCTAGGGACCCAGGAACTACGAGGACCATGGTCCCACAACACCCAGACTCAGAACAAGTATTTGCGCTTTTTTTTGTGCACAAATACTAGTCCTAATATTATAGAAACTGACGTGAGTAGTACTCATAACTACAACTATTACACGGCAAAAAGATGGGCATCTTTATTGCCCGAACACCGGTCGAGTTATTCGACTGTATCTCGTGAGTTTTAGCCGTGTAATAGTTGTAGTTATGAATACTAGTCCTGCCGCGGAAACCGACCTGCCACCTCCGGGTTATGAGCCAACTTGGTCAACCACCACACCACAGAGGCTGTCAATTCGTCATTAATGTGACACGTCATTAATGTGACACGTCATTAATGTGACTCGTCATTAATGTGACACGTCATGTCACATTAATGACGTCGAAAAAGTGTTATTTTTTTATTCTGGGCTTACACGCATAAATACGGTGTCACAATATTGTATCTACTTTACACTTATACTTACAACTACGCGTAGGTACTACTTAACAGTGCGAATATTAACATCAGAATGCGAAACAATAAAGAAGCTAAATAAATTAATACCTCACGTTAAGCTTTATAAGTGCCGACATTGTAAACTTATCGTTGTTCCACACGCATTCTTTTTTATGATACACTTTAGCTAAATGGTTTGTCGATAAAAATCCATATTGGTACGACACAGTTTTACGAATGCATTTTTTGTGTCTATCAAATAAATCAAATCAAATAATCATTTATAGACATAAAAGGGTTTCATACATGTCAATGAGTCCATAGACTCCCGAACATTGAGAACACTGTATTTCAGGTGCCAAGGCTTCTCCCATACTCTGACGTATATAATTATGTCAATTATGTGTTATCTTTCCCGTTTACATCGGGGTCTTCGTCGGATCGCGACATTGTATTTTTATACTCTGGTTCCGATTCACTGGTGTTACCGCTTCCTACGGGCGGTGAAGTTACATCGTGGGTCTGGTGTGCTTCAGCTCTTATTGCTTCAGCCAGGTTATGACGCAATTCTCTCACGGTTCGGTTTTCAGTTGTGATATTTCTTTTCATACACTCTTGTTCCAATTCGGGTTTTTTCAAGTTATAGATCCAGGAAGTTTTATCCGACATTAGTTTCTTATTATTTAATGGTATTACGCGGTTAATTTTTTTGTCTAGACCAATTTTATTTAGGCCACCCGCTAAGTGATGTATTCTTTTGGCTTATTTGCCGGAGTACGTCGCTGTAGTGAGTGGCACTATCCCCTGGGTTAAAATAAGGGTTATTAGTTGGGTGCCGATGTAACGGGGCAACCCTACTATCGGGTTTTCCGGTCGGGGTTTCGGTTGGGGTTCCGAATGGGGGTTTTTCGTTGGGCGCCAATGTAACGGGGCGTCCTTTCGGCTAGCTCGCCTGGGCGCCTCGTTATGATGGTAAGTCAGGCCTTCGCGTCTCTGAGAGACAGAATGGAGGATGGACCTACCTAAAGGGGGTTAACCGGGGATTTGGTCTAGAGAAACACGGATGTGAAGGTAACAACAGAAAGGTTCGTATATTCACTATTCACAAAGGTTCCGCTCATGTTACACTTAGTTACTACTTTAAATGCTATACACCAGATGCACACGGGAGGGTGACGTAACCTGGGCCTGCGTGGCCACGGAATGTCCTCGAGCAGTAGCGCGGCGGCCTGCGAGGATCACGGTACGGGTGACGGTCGGGACGGTACGGAGAATTACGCGACGGGTACGCGACGGATACGCGGCGTACGGTTTTGAAGTTTGTTAGTGCAAGGGTCGTGCGACAAAAGCCGAAGCCACGCGCGCGGTTGCCCCTTGCCGGGTGACGGTAACATGCAGGTTTCGGGAGTGAGGGTCCTGCGGCAAAAGCCGAAGCCACGCGCAAGGATGGCCCTCGGAACGGGAACGGGTCGGGTTACGTCGGGAGGTAATCGTGCCAGCATAAGCCCGAAGCCGCGCGCACAGAAAGCTACCTCCCGCCGGATTAGTGTGGAACACGGGTCAAGGCGATTTGCTAGAAACTTCTACTGCGCGGGAGGACTGGTGTGGCCGGCCACACGTGCGTACGCCGCGAAAGCATCGAGCAAATGCCCCCCCGAGCCGCGGTCGGTGTGGCTTATATAGCCTCGGTGCGGCGACGCGGCGCGCGCTAGTGTGCGTGCGGTGCCGACGGTTCAGGCGAGTACGGCGGTGGGGCGCGCGGGCGGCGCGCGGTGTCTGGTATGCCTGGTTGGTCGCTGTAGGTCCGTTACAATTTTAATATTAATTTAAACTTTAAACAAGAAAAAAAATTATAAGTGCCCATGTGCATAAGTACGTGAGAGAATGTCAGTTGTGTGTGCGCGTGTGTGTGTGTGTGTGTGTGTGTGTGTGTGTGTGTGTGTGTGTGTGAGTGAGTGTGTGTGGGTGGGTCTGTGTGTTTGTGTGTGTGTGTGTGTGTGTGTGTGTGTGTGTGTCCAGTGTTGTTGTTGTGAGTAAATACAGTGGTGTTAAAACTACCACTTCATTTTATAGTAGTATCAAAATACTGATGAAATTTTATCACTCCACTGATATTTTATAGGTACCTACCTTCATATCTCTTGCTCCATCACAGGCTAACAAAAACAGCACACACAGCACAGAAAACCACAATCAATGAGTTCAAAACTAAGAAGACCAAAAGTGTTCCCAAAATCAGAAAAATCATAATATCGGGAGCATGACGAAGATCTAGTTACCTGTAGCACACGGAAGACATACGAGTAATTGCATACAAATCTCTTGGCGCCATTTTTCTCTGTGCATACCTGATTACGGCACATTAAGTGACAATGAATTTTACTTTGACAGCCAGACAAAAATACAGCCAGTCATATCCAATCATACCAAGGTGTTTCTCTTAACTATAGTCACAGAATAGATAATAGTACAAGATTCACTCTGGAAAATCATTTATCACTCTAATATTATAAAAGTTAAAGTTTGTATGTGTGTTTGTGTGTATGTGTGTATGTTTGTTACTCCTTCACGCTCTAACAAATTTGGATGAAATTCAGTACCAAGATAGCTTATACACTGGGATGAGCAAATAATTAAAATACTTTTTATCCGCGGGTGAAACCGCGGGGCGCAACTAGTTAAATATATAGTGACTCTGGCTCCGACAGAGTAAAGTTCAATCAATTATTGGTTTTATAAGCTTGCTTGGTGTTTAACAAGTGCTTACTTGTTAAACACCATGAAATTTCATATGCTTAATACAATAATTTGGGTCTCTATTTTCATTTTGACTTTTATAAGTGACGAGCTTCTGTCCGCAGCTTCGCCCGCGGCGTGGCCTATGGGAAGATAATTTAACCACCCATTTCACCCTCTTAAGGTGGAATTTCGGGAATCCTTTCTTAGCGGATGCCTACGTCATAACATCTACCTGTATGCCAAATTTCAGCCCGATCCGTCCAGTGGTTTGGGCTGTGCGTTGATAGATCACTATGTCAGTCAGTCACCTTTAAGTTATATATATTTAAGATAGCCATTTGCAATAAAACCTTTTCACTTTGACTTTTTTGCAATATTGTGAACGTATTAAAATTACTTTAGACAGACAAAAAATTAATCCATTCATCCATTTTTACAAATGTGCACAAAACTCTATAAATCAAAAACAAAGATACGTTTGTTGAGTTATTATACTTAAACAAAGCTATGTGGACAGGAGACACAGATGTTAGAAGTAGGTGTAATATAAAACATCTTTCTCTTTATTTCTAAGATTTATTTGATCATGTGCTGCTCATGGATTAATGCTGTAGGACGGGCGGGGCTTGCGCAAGCGTCCGTCAACAGTCAACAGTCAACACATAGACAGTCTGCTCAATGATACCCATTGCCTGGCAAAGGACGTCAAAAGAAATAAAGGTGCTAACGTTACAGACTAGAAGTCACCAGTAATTTTTCATAGCATATCTAAACCAGACAGCATAGCCTTAAATTTTGACATATTATTGTCTGTGGCAAGATAATGTAATATTTAATGCTACTGTATCGAACATGAAAATGTTACTTTAAAGAGTCACCGCACCAAAAGGTCACTAAATCTGGGTACATACTCGTAAGTACAGAATAAAAATTTCGTAATACCTTCAAATAAATCTTTGCTGTCCGCCCTAGCACGAGTTAACCTCAATAGAAATAACAGTTGGTTCTTACACTAGCCGTCTAATTGCGTCTTCGTATTTACAAAAGCCGAACTTTGCACAGTTGAAACTGTTTGTAACACGATTAAAGAAGTCCGCAAGTAACCGCAACTAGCAATGGGCGTGTTTGAGTAAACTATAGTATGTTATTTAGGTCTGTTTATAATTGACACTTCAATTACGTTATGTAAACTATTAAAAGTAAAGGAATTGTGGCGTTTTTCAAAACCATACAGTTGTGATATCACAGAATTTATTTAGCAAACAAATAAAAAATATAGAGCACCTACTGAACAGGAAATAAAACCTCACACCAATTTATTATTTACAAAAACAAAAGTAATTTAGGTACATGTAGAAAACTAAGACGTACAAAGTTATTTTTAAACATAAGTAAATGTACATGATACATGTATGTGATACATTTTAATTAAAAGCATATCCTTTTCAAGCAGTTTTCTTGGTAGTATCATTGAGGTTCCTTAAGCCTGAAGCTAAATACTGGTTGTTTAAATATGGGTTATTGTATTTCGATGCCTCATATGAGTATCTGGGGTCGTATGGCCGATTTATGTTGCCGACACCTCTGAAGCGGTTGGGATAGTTGAGGCGATTGTACCCATTATACAACGGGTGTAAGATTTGTCTATCTTTGTCGCCGATCAGAGGGACCGCTGCTTTACCGCCAGCAGGGATGTGTACTCCCGAAGGTCGGAATCCTGTAAAAGGAATAATACTTTACAGAAATTGTAATTTTTGGTAAGTTTACAACTAAATTTTCACAGCTCCTAAGTTTGCATTTATCCCTCTATGACGTACATACTTTGGATCATTTATCTTCTATCTGCAGAAAAATTATCCAGTTTATTGTGCATCACATGAGAACTTCTGGAACGATTTGGTTATTTTTGTATAAAATGTTTGTCATAGTCTGAATTAGGTTTTTATAGAAAAAAAAAACGGACCGGGGGATTTATAGAACGGGGGGCGAGTTGGCTGGACTGCAGTCGCGACCCCTTCTCGCCCCCGATACGGCGGACGAGGGCTCACGGGGGGTTTTAGTGGGTTCGAGTCCCACATACCAAAGGGTGGTGGCAGGGAAGTGCGAGGGCATTTCACCCCCTCAAAAAAAAACGGTTTTTATAGAAACAAACATCGAAAAATAGGTCTTATGGCGAGGCCGAAAGCGAAAGAAGTAGCGGGCACCAACTATAGTCAAGGATAAATAATACTATCTTGAACCTTAACAACAAAAAAATACTATACCATTTTCATCGGCTATGTAGGTAACTTGTATCGGAGTTCCTTCAGGAGATATATAAGCATAGCTCCCTTGCACTACCTGAAAACAACAATAATATTAATTTTGAGTAATAGTGCCATCTAGCGGAAAAGAATGATACTTTTATCATACGACTGAGACTTCTTATGATAAACCTTAGAATTTTTTGTAAACTTATAGCTGTAAGAGTTAAAATAGAGCTTATTTATGCGTATGGCTTCTAATCCTTTAGCCGAAAAGCAAAGGATAATATTGTCGTAGCCATGATCACACGACCGTAGCTAGGAGGGGGGGCATTGTGGGGCAACGCCTTGCCTTGAAATCACAATGCCCTGCCTTAAAAATAACAAAAACCAAGATAATTTATTATAATTAAATTATTTGTGAGTTTGAGGAAAAAAAAATCGTAGATCCATACTCATGTTCCGTCACAGAAATGACGGTTACTGTATACGGTTTAACCACATAAGATTTTAACAAGCCTTAAACTAGTTTTGAACTACTGTTTTGTATTGTTAAACACACGTTTAACGTCTGTCTAAGCCTTGTTTATGTATTAGTTGGTAACATGGTAAATATTCTAGAGGGTTCTAGAGTCAGTGATGTACACGGTGATTGATTTAGGAGCTCGAGCTTCGAGGACAGATCAATTATGAATTTTTTTTTTATTCCATCCTACCTGTAACCAATGCTGCCTTACCTCAAATTCGAGCTACAGCCTTGCATGATCAGTAAGAGTGGTGATTATACCCCATTTATTCACAAGCAACCGCGCCGCTCCAAATGCCGCTCTATAGAGGAACCCTATATTCAGCAGTGACCGTCTTCAGGATGTGATGATAACGCTGTCGGATCTATTGTTTTTTTCTTTTCTGTCGGTTTTTCTAAATCTATGAGAGTACACATTACTTCCCAAGAGCGTGTCAAGATATGTTAAGGATACCTTTATTTTATTTTTTAAGCATTTGGTGTCTTTAAAAAGTAATATGCATCTTGAATCAAAGGTTTATAGGCTTAAGTTAAAAGTTGGTTGTGAGTTCAATTCCCACCCAGGACAAACATTAGGGTGATGAACATCGATGTTTGTTGTGTCTGGGTGTTAGGTATATTCTATTCTATGTATGTATTTACATTCAAAAACATATAAATATTCTATGAGTTATCTGGTTCCCATAGTATGCTATGCTTAGTTTAGGGCTAGACATCACTGTGTGAAATGTCCACAAATATTTATTTTTATTCTATTTTGTAATGCATCTCGAGCACTGATCGACGTCTGAGTATTTCCGTAATACGGGGCTGCGTAGCATAATTAATTTAAAGGCGATTTGACCGGCCGTATTTCAAAAAGCAATTTAAGTAGAAAAAATAAAAATATGTATTATAACTACCCACATATACTCAATAGATTTATACGATGAAATATAACTAAAAGAACTATTTATGAACTTTATAGCAGTATCGCCTGCTTAGCGTAATCCACATACTAACTCCAGGAGATGTAGCAAAAACAACATCCTACTGACTGAAATCGTCTCATGTTGTATTAGATATTATATTGAGAAATACTTGGATTATATGTATAGTTATCCAATTATTTTTGTCTAAAATTACCAACCCGATTTTGATGAAATTTCTATGGGACTAATCTGAAATTGTCAATTCAAATAAGAACAAATTTAAATTTTTCAAATCCATTATTAAATGTCGGAGTTTTGAGGTAGCAAACATTAAAACAAAAACAACCAAAAAAGAAAGCATACAACCGAATAAAGAACCACCACACCTTTTTTTGAGTTTGTTGAAAAATTAAGTCTCCTTTACGTGTAAGGGGGCCGCCTCTAAAATAATTAATAATTATTTTTAATTTCATCAAACGAAGGTTTGTCTAAACCATTTTTGTGCAAAAATTAATGCAGTTACGATGAAATCTGTCAGTAACATATAAGCTAAAAGAAAGCTAGGAAACTATTCTATCACGCTATTGATTAGAGTGTTAATATTCAAAAATCTCAACGAGACATTATGAGATAATTGATAATAAAAAAATAAAAAAAATGCCCAACGATCACATACATATATCGTGGACCCTAACTAGGATTCCTTGTGTCTAAGGACCCAGGAACTATGAGGACCGAGGTAACCGAACCTGCCGCCTCCGGGTTATAAGCCCTGCTCGACCACCACACCACAAAGGCTGTCATAATAATTGTCACGTTTATCCCAGGTCTGCACTATATTGTAGAAAAAGTAATTCTGTTATAATGTTAGCTCGCATAGAGCAACTGTAGTTGTACGAGTAGTACGACGGAATCCAAACAAATAGTTTAGTGATTACAGTAATACTGACCTGAGTTCCTTGAGGTTCCCCGGTGTTGTCAATATAGGCATCTTTCAGGTAGCCGGATTCTTGCGCTTGCTTCCCATCTGCTGTTGTAAAACTGAAATTCAAGTTTTTATTATACCTAAATAAAGATTCCAATACTATTCTAATTAATTATTCAAAAATACGTGCAAGAATTTTGACTAGTTATATTCTACCCAAGGAGCTCTGGAGTTGGAATTGGTTGAGAGACATGCGCGAGTCATACCTTCATATTTTTGGAGGCAATTAAAAAATATTTGTCTACTTAGAAACAATAAGTGGATGGAAAGCTATTGCTAGCTATGCATGGAGTATCGTTTCAAAACAGAAATGCGGTCACGTAAAACAAAATATAACTGACATAGCCCAAAGAGATTTTTACATATTTGAGTGGCAGTATGGTAGCCATGCGGTTGGAAAAACCGACAACCATGCAAAGACAAAGTTGTTGCAAAGACCATGAATTTACAAACGTTTCGATAATTATTATGAAATGAAATCTACAAGCTGTGCCGAATTCAGTTGGATGAGAAATGCTGAAGGTGGTGTTTATGCCCCTTGGGAAAGCCGTACATCCAGCAACAATAAGGCTGGCTAATGATATATATTGGTATAATTATTATGATGGAGAAGAATTTCAGTCCTAGTTTTTTTATGCAAGTCATATTTGTTCATTTTTCTAAATACGTTGGGTGTTGTTTTTTTCCTGATTATCAATACTCTGCATGATGTGTTAGAGAGTTCAGCAAGAAAAACTCGTTGGAAAAACGACTCGGCTCTCATATGAATGAACAAACATAGTTCTACTAACCTGAAAGAGTACGTGCCATCACCAGCATGTTCATTGGTATACGTCAAGATCGGAACTGAAACTGCTGAGGCGCGGTTGTACTGATTAAAGTAAGCATTATTGTACCCTGGTGCTGCAGGGACCAAAGGGTTATTGTATCCTGGTAGCCCAGGCACCAGTGGGTTTCTATACTCTGTTATCCCGGGCACTACCACTCTAGATGTGGGATTGAACGGGTAAGTTGTAGGTACCAAAGGTGCTATTGGAGTTACCACAGGTGGTATGATCGGAGGGGCGGCAAACGGAAAAGGCTGTCCCTGACATACTGTGCAGTACAACACTATCAATGTAGTAAATTGCAACATTCTGAAAAGAAAATTTTCTATTTAGTAAACTACAGATTTCAATATCCTTTTAAGTCACTAAAGAAAATAAGTTTTATTACGGTAAGCATCTTAGAGATATTATTAGGTACATTAGCATTTTCATGATGTAAAAGACACTCTGTTACTTCATTTCAAATGTAGAGACTAGAGATATGCGTTTGGTTCATCAGGTACAGTTATTTTGAATGAATAGGCACGATTTCTTTTAGTATTTTCTGAAAACTTAGACCTGTACAAGGACTACTATGCTATGACCGTAAAACCACGCATATGTTTTAGGGGTACCATTATGCATACTCTTTCTATAGTGCATAGTCTTATCTAGAGTGTCGTGTGTCCGAGTGTATAGCCTCAAATTACAGTGGTTTTTTTTTTCATGGAAAACTTCTCGCCCTATTCCTTGCTACATAATTTGAATAACATAGAACACTTTTGCAACTCAGTTTCAAAGACCAAATAAAAATACCTAATGACATAATCAGTGATAACTTAACTGGTGTTGTTACTGATCAGAAATAGAGTTTACCTTATTGTTCGTCAAATCCGAGTGCACGTGTGATACTGAACCGTGGGATCCGAATATTCCATTTATACGGAGCAGGGTTGCTTTGTGCTGATATTTTTTGTGTTGCCATCGCAGAAGCGTGAGGCTCACACACGTCTCATACCCACCAGCTGTCATTATCCTAGATACACTTGCAGTTATTCGCCAGAAGCACGAACATCGATTTGAAATCATTTAGCAATTTCGACCCAAAATTACAGTAAATGGTTTGAGTTGTACTTTAGAAGTTTCAGAGCATTATCCACTCAATTATATTGCACAAGTGTTTTAGACACAATTTCAGATATGCCTTATACCGATGTATAAACTTCAAATGTGTTATTCGATATAGTGTAAAACATTTCAATTGAAAGTATACAATACAATACAATAATACTTTATTGAACACCAACTAATACATAACAACGAACCTAAAAAAGTATCTATTTCTAAATCCTATATGTGTTCTTGATCATCAATGAAACGACACTGTACATATGAGTATATATTTCGATTATTTTGGTTAGTGTAGTAACTACTAGAAAAAATAAATCTATATAATACTAGTTGCGCCCCGCGGTATCACCCGCGGATAAAAAGTATTTTAATTATTTGCTCATCCCACGGGAAAATTTCACTTTTCCGGTATAAAATGTTGCTTATATGTTAATCCAGTGTATAAGCTATCTTGGTACCGATTTCATTCAAATCCATTCAGCCGTATGAGCGTGAAAGAGTAACAAACATACACACATACAAACTTTCGCCTTTATAATATTAGTGTGATAAAAGAAAGTCGTGTTATTTACACTGTTTATAACTCAAGAACGGCTGAACCGATTTGGCTGAAAATTGATAGGGAGGTAGCTTAGAATCAGGAGACGGACATAGGATTTTTTATCCCGTCGCGTTTTACTAATTCACCCGTGCGAAGCCGGGGCGGGTCAACTAGAAAAAATATAAATCAAACAGTCACAATACAAATAAAACCTATTTGAATACCCCCCCGTTGCACCTGGTAAGGTGGACGATGGTCATAGACTGGTAACAATACCTACTAAGTACTGTGGCCTTTTTTTTTTTTTTTTTGAACGAGCTAATGCTGTTGGTCTCTATCGACCTTTACAGCGTCACCGGGCGGGAGGGCGGGCGCTTAGGGCGCCCAGCCGTCAAAAGTGGGAGGCAACTAGCTCAAGGGCACCCCTGGGGTGCGAGCCTCGGCTTGGGCCGTTGCCGGGATAAGAGGATCGAGAAGACTACGTCCACTGGAAGAGTGGACCCTATTGAAAGTCGCGACCGTTCTAGCTAACCTACGGGGGGTACGTCGACCTCGCCGGCGGGGTCGGTGTCTGATTGTGTTACGCTGGTATCCTATACCGGTGCCGAAAGCGGTACCTGAGCCAGAAGGGCTAGACTGGTCCGGTGATCCTAGCGCAGCCGATACTACGGCTGCTATAGGATCATCCGGGTCGCTCAAGACGTGTCTCGGGCGGCGACGACGGGGTGACCTAAGTACTGTGGCCAATCGTTGCACTAGATACGAGGAGTCGCACACCTCGCTCCGGCTCCGGCTCGCCACAGTACGTACAACTGTTATCTATTCTATAACCATAGCCATCCAGCGCAGCAATGCAGCCAGCGTGATGTGCCCACTGCACTGGCTGCATTGCCACGCTGGAAGACCTTTGCACCGTATAGAGTAGAGGTGGGTTAATTGAATAGATTTTTTGTATTGCGATTGTTTTATGTATATTTTATAATAATAGGTTTTAATTTGTATTTTCGTATAAAGTAAATACAAATTTGTTTAATGTGTACAATTATATAAAACTGTGTTTAATAATCTACACCCGCCCATCCTTATATATTAATGAGTACACGGCATTTACAGCGCTCCCAATCATTAAAAGAAGGTCAGTTAGATTGTTTTAATTTAAATTTACAAGAGATAAGTATCTCATCAACGATTAATTACATTAATTGCATCATAATACAATTTATCACGTACATGCCGTCATTGTGTTCGTTATTTCAACTTCTTGTTTATATATTACCCACTTGACTACTCGTACAACAGTCTATTTAATTAGAGTGGAGTACATACAATAAGGTACACAGCTATAACTAACTAAAAACTTGATTTTGTTTTAGTATTTAGTACCTCCTAAAATAACTGCATGACAGCCGAAATGTCTATTTAACGCACACAATACGGGCACCGGCTGAGTGCTTTGTAAATGTTTCGTAGGCAATAAAACACCTGCTTTGTTCAATGTCGCACGCAAGGCTTTTCTTTAGAATTTAAATTTGATAATACCTAGATTTAAGTTTTATTTCATAAGTACTTTTTTATTTAGTTACTAGCTTATGCCCGCGGCTTTGCCCGCGTGGGGTATCCCTCAGGAATCATTAATTTTTTCGGGATAAAATTAATTTAACCCTCTTAAATTAATAAATGGCTGGAATCTCGTGCGTGCATTGATTTCTCATAGCGGCATTGTTGATTTACTTGCTACTACATGACTGACAATTTCTTCACGGACATCCGATGCCCTTTCCTGAGTCCAACACATTAAATAGGACAGGGATCGAAAAAGGTTGGGGAAATTGGTATGCAATACAATACAATACAATACAAAAATTCTTTATTGTACACCAGAAGAAAAACAGTTACAGATGAAGAAACTTAAAGCTATAGTACAATGGGCGGACTTATCGCTAAAAGCGATCTCTTCCAGTCAACCTTTGGATGGAAAGAATTGTTAGAGAGATAGAGGTCGGTGGTGTAAACGTGTAATTGAGTGAAATTGTAAAACAATGAAATTTATAAAAAATAAAAATAAATAAAGATAATATAGATACGTATAATAAATAATCAATAAATGACATATAACTGATACATATATACTATATAATATATAAGTATAAATACATACATAATAATAATAACATATAAATTATAAATACTTACATAATAACGAAATAAGTACAAATCGATGAAACTACTAATAGTATTACAACTGTGAAAGATAAAAACTTTTAACGCTGGATTTAAATATAGCCAACGACTAAGCCTGTCTGGCTGGAATTGGAAGCGCGTTCCAAAGGCCTGTACAGAAAAAGATTTGTCATAAAAAGAAGAAGTATGAATAGGCATTTTTAGTGAAAGATTTTCTGTTGATCTAAGGTTACGCTGATGTGAGTTGTGCCAGAAGTTAAATCGTTCCTTTAAATAGAGAGGGGTTAATGGATTAAACAGTATGTTATATAAAAGAAAAAGGATATGAGTATTCCGGCGAAGACGTATTGGCAGCCACTTGAGTTTAGCGCGAAAGTGTGAGGCATGGTCATATTTTCGTAAACCGAAAATAAACCTTATGCAGTAATTTTGAAGTCGCTCAAGTTTATTCAGCTGGTCCTCCGTGAGATCGAGATAGCAGGCATCGGCATAATCGAGGATTGGAAGAAGGAGAGATTGTGCAACCATAACTTTGGTAGCAGTCGGCAGGAAGTTGCGTAGCCTTCTAAGGGAGGCCCCCGAGGCAAACACCTTACGGCTGACAGCTGCTAATTGAGGAACCCAAGAGAGACAGCTGTCTAGCGTGATACCTAGATTTTTCACTTGGGAGCTGTACGGAATGAAAACCCCGTCGAATGTGATTTTAGGTAGTCCAGGGAAACCTATCCTTGCAATCATCCGTGAACTCCCAATGATGATAACTTGGGCCTTGGAAGGATTTACGCTTAAACCAAACCGCTTGCTCCAGTCAGATATACGACCCAAATCAGCGTTACTTTTATTGATGGCATCGACTAGACTGTCAAGTGGAGCCTGCAAATAGATTTGGAGATCGTCTGCATAAAGGTGGTAGGAAGAAGTAAGAGAACTGGATATGGAATTAATAAATATTGCAAAAAGAAGAGGAGATAAGACGCCGCCTTGAGGGACGCCTGCTGCAGTAGTGCACCAAGAGGAGAATGAATCCTCAATGCAAACCCGCTGCCGGCGTCCGTACAAATAGCTATGAAACCACTCAGTCACTGAAGGAGATATGTTAATAGAGCTGAGCGTGGATAACAGGATGTCAAAATCAACCGAGTTAAATGCGTTGCTGAAATCTAAAAGGGTTAAGACTGTTAGCTGGCCGGCTTCCATTCCAAGCCTTATGTCGTCAGTAATTTTAATGAGACTTGTGACCGTGCTATGACCAGAGCGGAAGCCAGACTGCATGGGATTCAGAAGGTTATTACGAGGGAGAAAGGAATTTAATTGACTATGGACTAAACGCTCGAGCACCTTAGATAGGAATGGCAGGATAGATATGGGACGGAGATCGGAAAATAAAGCGGGATTGGTTTTTTTAGGAAAAGGGATTAAATGAGCCTCTTTCCATTTGGTCGGAAAGACGCCATTTGATATGGAGTAGCTAAAGATATGGCAAATGATAGGCAGTAATTCATCCAAGATGAGGACAACCATTTTCCTGCTAATATCGTCACCTCCCATTGAATTCGATGTATGATGGTATGATGGTATAACTCACCATTTCACAATTAATGTTTAGTGACTCTTGAACTATATTTATTTTCAATTGCAATGCAATTTCTTAAATCTAACGAACTTACAAATCTAGAAATTTAAGAAAACTCAACTATCAAACACCTCAGAATATAAATGATAAATCTTTGTGTAAAATTCTGCACAAATTACGAAGAAAAATGTAGAAACACAACCAATCTAGGAAAATCACAAAACTTAACTAACAAAAAAATGAATAGAAATATTAATGTTAATAATCAAAGTAATGTTATAATAAAAGTAAAGTAATTGTATGTGTTAAGTTTCAAAACGGGATATTTCAAAGAATTTTAAGTCTCCAAAAGAACGCAATGTTACGAAATTTGGATGAAAGTCACTTTTTATTTAATTTTTCAATAATATAAAGGCCACCATAACCTTGAATGATGTAACTTAATAATCGATAATTATTTGTTAGGTCTTTACCTATGAAATTGCCGTTTTGTTTGAAAAAAGTTAAAGTATTTTTTTTTCGAACTTATTTATTTCTTTTATTCAAAGTAATCACCCCTGCAATCAATGCATCTTTGTCAACGCTGTGGCAGTTTATGGATGCCCTTCTTGAAAAAATCAGCAGGACGGGAGACAACAAACTCTTCAAAGGCGTTTTGTACTGCCTCTCGGGAATTGAATTTTTTTCCCGCTAAAAAGTTGTCCAAATTTTGGAAAAAGTAATAGTCGGTAGGCGCAAGATCTGGTGAGTATGGCGGATGAGGGAGAGCTTCCAAACCCAACTCATGCAGCTAAGAGACGGTCTGTTGTGCAGTATGGGGTCGCGCGTTGTCGTGAAGTAGCAGTGGAGACGACCGATTGACCAAAGCTGGTTGCAGACGTGCGAGTTTCGCCATCATTGTGGTCAGTTCTCCAATGTACACATCTGCAGTAATGCTCTCGCCGTTTTGTAAAAAGCTATGATGAATCACACCAGCACTAGACCACCAAACTGTGACCATCACCTTTCTAGGGGTCATTTTTCGTTTTGCACATTGCTTTGGTACCGAACCAGGATCTAACCAACTTGCTGAGCGCTTTCGATTGTCAAAAAGAATCCATTTTTCGTCGCACGTAACAATTCGGTTTATAATTCCTTCATTTCTGTGCTGTTAAGCAGCGCAAGGCAAGTCTCGACGCGTACGTTGCGCTGGCGATCGTTAAGTTCGTGGGGCACCCATCTATCAAGCTTTTTTATCTTGCCAATCTGTCGCAAATGGACCAATATTGTTTTGATGCTAACATCAAAAGCTGCTGCCAGCTCAGCTGTAGATTGAGATTCATCAGCTTCCACAATCGCCTTTAATTCATCATTGTTGACCAAGGTTTCCGGACGACTACGAGGTTCATTTTTCAACTCGAAATTCCCATAACGGAACCGAGCAAACCAATAACGGGTTGTACGTTCGTTTGTACAGTTCTCTCCGTAAACGTCGTTGATGTTACGTGTCGTTTGTGCCGCGTTGGTGTCACGACGGAACTCATATTCCATAATTACACGAAATTTCAAAGTATCCATTATGACGAAAAATGTTGAAATGTAATGAAAATACAACGCTAATCAATAAACAAAAGACTTATATTGTAAATAGAATGTCATATTTTTAAAACAAAATTAATTTGAATTTAGAATTCATAGCCAATCAAAACTTTTTTTTGTTTGAAAAAGTCTGTACTGCAATACGGCAATTTCATAGGTAAATACCTATTAAATGAGTTTGCTAAAGAGTCGTTATTTTAATAATTTTAACATATTTATCTTATAACTTTTTAAACTTCCATAAGTTGTCACTAACAACAATTACAAACTCAACTACCAAATAACGGCAACTCAAAACAAATAAATCACATGGTAAATATCCCGTTAATAAGTAATATTTTAGTAAGTAAAATTTATTTTATTTAAAAACATACAACATATAAATTTAATAATAACCGGGTTTCCAAACGTGACTTAAATAAAAAAATAATTGTGTTCATAAATCTTCGTTCCCATTATCACCTTTTAAATTAACCTTGCCAAAAAAAAAACCTTCAGAGGATGTAATCCAAAAAACGCCGCGACCCGTATCTATTTATGTCGTATGTTCTTCGCAGATTTTAAACTTCATTATGATACGGTAATTTTATTTGAAATTTCCATACACACTTTAACAATTTATTTTTACCCCCTTAAATATTGAATTTCAAAAAACTAAAAAGCAACATTTTTTTTATTTTTATACTTGTTTGTATGTGTTAAGTTTCAAAACGATACGTTACAAAATGTAGGTTTTTCATACAAATGTTTTTTTACCTTTTTCACCCACTTAAGAGTTGAATTTTCAAAAATTATTTATTCTTACGCGTTTACGTCGTAAAAGGTAGACACCCTCCAAATATCAAGTCTATATGTCCAGCGGTTTGGGCTGTGCGTTGTCTGAAGGACAAAGCTTTTTATATACCAAAAAAACCCTTCAGAGTATGTAATTCAAAAAACACCGCGACCCATATCTATTTTTTTTGTATGTTCTTTATGGATTCCAAATTTCAATATGATACGGTAATTTTATTTGAAATTTCCATACAAACTTTAACAATTATTTTAACCCCCTTATTTTTTATTTCAAAAAACTAAAAAGTACCATTTCTTTTATTTTTATACTTGTTTGTATGTGTTAAGTTTCAAACAATACGTTTCGAAATGCAGGTTTTTCATACAAACGTTTTTTACCCTTTTCACCCACTTAGGGGTTGAATTTTCAAAAATCCTTGCTTAGCACGCGGTTACGTCAGAAAAGGTAGTCACTCTAAATTTCAAGTCTATACGTCCAGCGGTTTGGGCTGTGCGTTGTCTGTCAGTCAGTCAGGACAAAGCCTTTTATATAATAGAAGATATGGGAGCATTCTATAGCATGGACTGAATACATACATTAAAGGAAAAGAACGAATTAAATTCCACCTTGTATAGGTGTATCTGTACATTAAGTATTTTTTAAAGTGTTGATTGCAGTAGCATCGATATAGAAAATCTATTTTTTTTTTTTTTGGTGTCTGTCTGCCTGTCTCGTTGGACACACATCACCCTAAATGTACTATACGGATTTTGATGAAACTTATGGTTATAGCAAAGTTTACAGAACAACATTTAGAATCATTTATACTTTCAAAAACGGTTCAGTGCGGGTTGCGTGTAGCAATCAGGGTTTAATTTTTGAAACAGTACATTTGACAATGGTAAAAGATTTTTTCTATACGTATCTTAAAAATGTCGCAGTTAATATACGTGTGATGTGAATTTGCCACAAGCTATGAAAATTCGTTTTCAATGATTTTTATATAGAAAAATTAATTAGGAAAATGAATGAAAAAAATGTTATTAGAAAATCCTTAGATATATCCAAGGATTCTATATTAGAAAAGTAGGTCTAAAGTTCCCTGAGGAGCGGGATGAAAGTAGTACTTTTCAACCCTAGGGAGAATCGTTTTCAACTGACAGCTGTCAAATTATTAAAATAACTAGTTTGATTTGATCTAACTTTCTCTACATCCATTACAGCGGGATGTAAAATGAAAATAACAATTATTTTTATTATTATAATTTGGTTTCAACTATTTCTTTACAATAGCATAGATTTGGGAAAAATATTTACCATTTTTCCAATGATGAAAATGAAAAATAAAATAGGCGGGAAAGCGGCAATCCCATCTTCAATGGTTTTTCGATATATATATTTTTTTATGTTATTGAATGTGACGAGCTAGTCGTTCACCTGATGCTAAGGGCCACGGCCGCCCATAACAGAACAGTGTCACTCGGAACCCTAAAACAAAGAGTTTCAAGCGACACTGCACTGCGCACATCATCCTGAGACTTCAGCACAGTCTGGTAACAAGATTACTCGACTGTAAGATCAGATCATAAAGTCTCAAATGCCCAGTAATTTCACTAGCTACAGTGCCCTTCAAACCGGAACACAGTAGTGCACAGTAGTGCACACGACTGCTTGGCGGCAGAATAACTGGCAAAGCGGTGGTACCTACCTAGACGAACTTTGCAACAAAGTCCTACCATCTAGTAAAATATGTACGAGTTTTGTTCATACTTCCATATAGCAGAGATTTGTATACCTACACTCACTTTTTCTTTAGCTAATTCATGTTTTTAGTTTTACTTTCCTTGTATTCGTAATGAAAAACACAGTGTTACCTGGGTTAAATACTTATTTAGTCCCTAGGATAACAATGTACTATTACGATGATAGGTAATAGTTATTCGACAATGGTTTAACCTAATAATCATTGCAGAGCAAATCCTTGTATTGGTAGTCCCATTTATAATTTCATATAGCTATTTTATAATATGTAACAATAGGTGAGCGGAAGCTATGCCGAGATGAGCTTGGCTAAGCCGTTCCCGATTACGCTAAACTGTTGTTCCTGTTTAAGCTGAGATGTGCTGATTCTAATTGCTGAACTGAGCTGATGATTACTCGATGATTAATCACGTAATTATTCAATATGTATATTTAATTTTCGTAAGTTAATCTGTTGAGTTGTTCGATCTGTCTGTGGAATAACTTAGTTTTAAGAATACGGTTTTTTTTGTTGCAATGCTATGCTGTGATGATTGCGTGGATATATACCGAGATGTGGCTGATTCTGTACTTCTGAATCTACTTTGCTACTTTTGAATCTACCCGTTATAAATGTAAAAAATACAAAGTGATATCATCAAGATGAATTTTATTTCACTAGCAAATCATGTTATTAAAAAACAACAAATAAAAACGTATAAAAAAATATGGCAGTGAGCATCAGTAAATAACGAGCAACAAGACAGTGCGGCTGATGCTTCGTCGTACCGTCTGGTTAACGGTAATCTTCATGTCCTTGTGTTAAAGCAGGTTTCGTGTCAGGCCGGTGAAGGAGCGATCAGTCGAGCGAGTGATCGATGATTCGCCAGCGATCGGTGTGCTTTCTTATGTACTGGCAGCAAGCTTGGGAATGGAGTCTCCAGTGGCTCGGTAGCCATTTTCGTCGGCTTCATACTGAACTTGGACGGTCTTTCCATCGCCACCGGGGTACGAGTACGCGCCGCGCACAACCACCACTTGTTGGGGCTTGTTTTCCTCATCGACGACTTGCTTTAATTCACCATTCTCATTGCGTACAATGCCGTTTGCAGTCTCAAATCTGCAAAACAAATAGTCTCATTACATTTTAGGTTTAAGCAGGTCCGTAGCTCATGAGTTCGAACCCTGTAATGATGTTGAACAATATCCTTTCAAAAAGGGGTTAAACTTACTTCAATCGCTTTAATTTCATACTGAGAAATACTTCGATGATATTGTCATATACGTATATATTTATCTGTTATTTATATGTAAAAGCCAAGCTACTAAACCGATTTTTCTGAAATGTCTATGTGACCAATCTGAAAGTATATCGTATCAAATCAAAAAATAATTTTCGTGATCGGCCAATAAATGATGGAGTTCTAAGGTACAAACATTAAAAAAATTGTTACTGATATCACGCCGAGGTCATTTAATGAGTAGCTACTTAAAGTAGCATAAATTTGACTAGCACTCTTAGGTTTTTTTTTACTGTCAGTGGGTTTGCCTTTGACTACATCTCACCTGATGGTAAGTGACGATTGCTTACCCAGAAATAAACTATTTACTCTTGACTTAAAGACACCCAAGTTGTATGTGGATGGAAACACCGACGACGGAAGTGAGTAGGGTATTACCCATTTTCACTCTAATACTGCATTAGCTATCAAAAGAAGTTATAGCGTAGGTGAATTTTTCACTAATCACAAAACAGAAATTCGATTATAACCCTTATAAGCTGTTTGCGACCAGAGCAGCGTATTTTCTTCTACTTCCGATATGGTCAGCTGTGGTCAAACGCTACTCTGCCTAATATATAAAAGATAAGATAATGTGTACTTACTCAAAATGGTAGCCACCTTCAGGGGATTGGTCAGATTCGGAGCGCAAGATCGGAATAGACTCAACATCGTTGATGGCGGGAGCTGCTGCAGCGACAGCCACGAGGGCAAGGGCGACGACTACGATCTGTAAACCATATTATTTCAATTTACCACAGTGTGTGAATTAAGTTCTAATTCACAAAATACTTGCACATTCAATAAGTACTCCGATATTAAAAACGGGACGTACCATTTTCATGTTTAAAATGTTGCTTTGATTCGTTTGCTAACAAATGAGCGACTGATGACTTGGACTCCGTGACAAAATCTTTTATACATTTCACCCGCGATCTAACGTAATGTCAAATATACGATGCCGATATTCCGGATTCGGTCATCGAAGATCACAGCACATGCAATGTCTACACAGAGCCGATACTATGGCGTTTGATCATTCGTTCGTGTGCGCCGATCGATGCGCACACGCGCGGCGCTGTCTGAAAGTTTAATTCAATAATCAATCAAAATATTTGCTTAGTACAACTAGTAGTCACATAAATTAAAATTAGTGCCTCACTTTAAGTTTTCGGTTATGGGTCGAGGCTTTGGAGATGGAGACTACTTGAGGACCTGAACGTAACAACCAGCATTGTTTCTGCAATAAAGAGCACCATAATATGATTTTTCATCTTGTATGAACATAATTCAGGTACAATACGGGCTTTTATAGTATGTAAAGTCAATGTGAAGTCGCTCTCAATGAATCTAGTTATTCTTTCGTAGTTTTGTCTATGAACACTAATAAATCAAGTGTGATTTACGAATATTCATACGGGAAATGCATATACTTACAATGCGACTCAATATTTTGTAAAACCTTCAGCTAGTTTTCTAAATATTTTTAATCATGTTTACCCCTGCTTACACACATAAAAGTGAAACGTCTAGATTGATGTTTGTTTGTGTGGCTTTCACGTCTAAACGGCTGAACCGATTTGGTTGTAATTTATCACATGAGTCACTTATATCATCGGGATCAATCAGGATATTTTTTTACCTGAAAAATCAATACAGATTTAAAAATCATGAAAATAGAGGAGTGTTGGGGGTTGATAACGTAAGAAATAGTTTCTCAGTTTTAAGTTATGCACTCGCGAGGCGAGGTCTACAACATACAGACCCACTGGTATTATAATAGTCTCCCCGTCTACTTGTTACCGTTTTGGTTAAACGGCTGAGCAGGTCTTGATTTAATTTGATATGTAGATAGTTTGAACCCTGGGAAAGTTCATAGGGACAGGTACGCAACCGCAGGCAGCAGCTAGCAATAATTAAGTAAGAGAACAAGAAGCGAGACGAACACATGCGAAGGGTAATTTAAAACTTAACCGTTTACGATAATTTCAAAGATACATTTTCATCATCAACAGCCTGAAGAATTCCACTGTTGAACATAGGTCTCCCCCACTGAACGCCACTGCGGTTGATTGCCTCTTACATCCAAAAATCAAAATTCGAAGAATTTTATTGCAAATACACTATTTTTAAGAGTCAAAATCTTTACGAGTCAAAATGAGATTACTTAAAATACTGAAAATAACACTAGCCTGTAAATCAATTGGCAGTTATTCCTCTGTGATTTACCCAAATACATCGCAGTGGGTATGTCATAGAGGGATAAGTGCGAAATTAGGAGCTGCCAAACTTTACTAAAGGTGGACATAAGTTATTGTATTAAGCATATAAAATTACAAAGTGCTTAATGTCAAATATTATAAAGCACCAATAGTTAAGTGAGTTAGAAAAAAAAACGAGTGTGCTTTTCTATTCTACCTATTTAGTACTTACCTATGGCAACATGAAATGAACCCAAACCCAAGATATGAACCCAAAATATGTATAAATCGATGACTATTTTACCAATAGGTACCCAATACAGAGCCAATGTGGTCTGGTGGTTGAGCAGGTCAGCTCATAGGCCGGATATGGCGGGTTCGATTCCCGCGGCAGGACAAGTATTTGTGCACAGAAAAATTGCTCAAATACTTGTTCTGCGTCTGGGTGTTGTGGGACGATGGTTCTCATAGTTCCTGTGTCCTTAATCCTAATTAAGGTCCAAGATCTGTGTATGGTAGGTTCATAATCCAAGACATTATATACGAGTACTTTTTATTTTACATTACGGCACTTGTGCCTTATTATAGCATCCCGATTCAGTTAAGTTTGTATCTCACTGCAAGTTATATGTATGTAGGCGAAAAATTCCTAATTTAACCGAATAGTGCAGTTAACAAACAATTTTTATCAGCTGCAATAGAAAATAGTATTTTTTTTAAAATAAATATATTGTACCTATCTCCTTACCTTAACATTTTAATAATATCAAATTATTCACAATAAGTTATGTTCTAAATATTCATTCACTTTATTTTTAATTATATCCTTCCTAGGTAGTTGTTATTAACATCTGTGTATTATTAATAGGCTGCATGCCGATTCCATTCGCGCCATCAATAATTTTTTCTCGTATCTGCGGTTTGCACCCTATCGCCCTTGTATTATGGTTAGGTATAATATACTCTTTGGTGTACATCTGCGCGCGCATCGTTGACGCCGGCGCGGGATTTATGAAACCTACCATTTGCCACGAAAGTTAATTTGAAATGTCTGCTTTTTCCTCGCAAGTATGATGAAGAGGTTTTGGCGGGAAAACGAAAAAGATCACGTTACCGCATTATATTATTTTCCAAAACTTTTGTTATTTTCAGTGTTAGTGCATAAAATTGGTGGCATTTTTATTCGTTAAGTGCTGGATTACAGGCATGAGTGTGGAAAAGTGGTATAATGATGGTGAAACGTTTTTTTTCGTGTTGTTTCCAAAACTCCATAGAAGCTTCTGGTAAAGTTGCCACCACTTTACTAGGAGTATGACTTGACTAGACTATGACTTGACTCTGACTCGACTTGATGACTTGGACTGTGACCTGACGTCACAACGACCATATTTACGTGAAATATCATTAACTTGATAAATTATCAATTACTTGACACTGGCTAAATACACAAAAGTGTGGAGCCAAATCCCAAAACAAAAAAAAGTATGATGAAAAGTCTTACGATACGTGTGTCCAAATTTAATTAAAATCATTTCATCGTCAAAAGGAGACAATCATCACACACGATAACTTTTGCATTTATATTAGTGTGATTGGTGAATTTAAATTCTATAGACCCGCGGGCCAAGCCGTGTGAAAAAGCTACTCTAACAAAGAGATACTTTTCGTTATAAAGCATCTTGAAGCATCGAATATCACCTCCTGCCTACACAAACCGCGATACCTACGTAATTCATGAATATTAAATTATTGCTTTAAACTTTGAACTTCTGACACACGCCTATATTTAAATTGTTCGGGGAACTTTTATGTGAGCAATTAAATTATGTTCATTTATATGTTAATTAGTGTTTTACCTTCGTAGGTACTTACTTTTTATTACATTTTGACAATGTATGATGACCTTTTCCCAGTAGTTAAGTAAATTAATTAGGTAGTACTTACTATGTACTTATATGAAAATTATGAACCAAATTTTATGCAGTTTTTTCTAAGAAATTATTTTACACAGAAAGTGTGTAATCCTAACAAACATTCAAATACTGTAGAAATTTCAGTGTTTTGAAAAATATAATAATAAACATAAGAAAATATTAATTGAAAATCGTCAGTATACGGCGTAGATAATACCGATTTTTCAATGAACAGTTTTGACCAGCTTATTTTGGGATACCCTTCGTTTTAATACATGTGAGCAATGGAATCTGATTTTTAGAGACTCGGTACCTATTGTTGTACGTACTTAATTCATAAGGCTCGTTTGCCTATAGTAGAGTATTTTTACAGTCATTATCCCGAATAAAACCAACAACAGTGAGTTCTTTATAAAGATTTTCTGAAAGTGCCACCTGTAATAAATTCTATAAAAATATCTTAGCACCGTTTTTCTCTCGCAGTAAATTATTAAGATTTCATAGGATATATTATATTCATTATATTATCGCGTTATTTCTATAGTTGTACCGCTTTGCCAGAAAACATTTTGACATTAAACACAAGCAGTAGTGTGCAAGTACTAATGCGTTCCGATTAGGCCACTGGGCAAAGCTTAAGTTTGGCATTATTTTAGGAAAATATGTAATTAATAATAATAATAATAAAATTTAAATACATATTAATTGCTAAAACTGAACTATTTTACAAAGTATTACGCACGCCAAAACGCCAAATCCTCTTTTACTGGTACAGATGTAGGTACTCATTATTTGGGGTGTGCTATAAAGAACTCATCCATCTATCTATGGTCTCGAATGATAGTTCCGACAGTCAATTTATTCTTAGTTTGCATTTGTATTCTATACCTCGTCCAGCCAGTGCGTCCGGACGAAACGTTTGAATTTTTATTGGTTTTAAGAACACATAGAAACCAGCGTCACATAAAACTTTGTAGATGACCGGCAATTTAATGAACATTCAAAAGGTCGCACAATAAAAAAATAGATGTTCACATCTTAGCATAATCATTTGTTAGTTAAAGCAAAAAAAACCAGTGCCGATGGACCATGGAACTTGTCCCTCGCTGGCATGAGAGACACAAATAAAAGTGATGTGCTCTTAACCTTTCCAGAGGTCGGAGATCCATGCTTAAATCGTGAAATTGCGATTCAAGGCCGCCTAGTTTTTACAACAGCGGGTGGCTGTGTAAGAATCAGTTTTATTATTTGCTAATTAAACATCGAGGCCTCTGAGCAACACCCAATATGACATTCCAAGCGACAACTTATAATCACTATTTGATCGAATGTTTGTTTGAAGCTACAAATATAACGTGTTAAGAAAAAGTGAATCAGCGCAAAAAAAAAAAATAATAATTTGATATATACCTAGGTATAAAAAAAATAGCCCACCGAATTTCACATGCGTGACATACCTAAATTTAATATTTCTGTGTTACTCACGTGGTTATTCATAAGCAAATTATAGATCAATGTCAATTCTACGCGATTAACAAGCACGAATGTGGTGGAATAAATATACTGGTGTCGATTCTGTGTCGCATTCTCTAAAGACGAAACTAACATATTCCCGTCTTTTTCATTTCCCCTTTATTAGAAGAGTAACGCCTTACTTACTTTAAGTTAACTTTAGTTTTAGAGAATGCGACACAGAATCGACACCAATATAAACGACAAAGGAAAGAAAACTACAGCTTACGAACAGTTGCTTTAATTAAACCATAATGAATCAACTACAGCTTCATATTTAAAAAGCACTAAATTCTAAACGCTTACAAATCTTTACCTACCAAGTCAAGCGCATGACGTGATCAGTCTTTCGTTTCGATGACTTTATAAAGCCCAGAAATTGTAGCTCAGCTACGGCCCGTGTGAATCTTAATCTGTAACAAGAAATAAAATAATATCTTCATCAATAATAACAACAATATTTAACATAAAAGTATTATGACGAATGACTTAAACATGTACTGTACTGCCCGTGTCATCCTGAGACACCGTGTAGTAATAACATTTATAGTCTGTGAGGTCACAGTCTCATTTGCCCAATAATTTCACTTGTTACAGTACCCTTCAAACCGGGACATAGAAGTGCTTGCACACTACAGCTTGGCAACAGAATACAATATAAGTGTTTTAAGCGCTTGGATGTGACAATATATAAGTTGTAAGTAAATAAATCAGTAAGCTTACAAAACTCAAAGACATTAATATTGTATAAACTAAATGCGTGTTTGTAATGAATAAATATTTTTCTAATCTATTTCTGTAAAATAGATATTATATCACAGTGATGAACGGCGAAACGAACTTGAAACTTTATTAGAAAGATATAGAAAAAGGACACCCTAAAAAAGAGTAAATGATTTCCAGAAAATAGTCAATATCAACTTAATGGTAATAAAGTTTAGATTGAAATGTATGAGAAAATAGTTTTTTTATTTATTTTCTAGCTAGCAATAACACAATTAATTTTACTCGTATTATAGAGTTAAAACGGGTTTAGGGGTAGATAAGGGTAGTCTTATTATATATATATATATTTGAAACGCCCTAATATATATAGAATTTAAAGAAAAATCCTCGACGTTTCCTTTATGAACTAGAAGAAAGCGCTGATGAACGGCTGAACCGATTTTCTTCAATTATAGCGAAGAACAGATTCCATCAAGTTACTTATCAAACAAAAAAAGAAAATTCAAAATTGATTCATTCCTATTAAAATGCTCAAGACCCATCTTGGTTAATTCGTTTGGAAATACGATGCCACAAGCCAATACAGATCATATACACAAATGTTAAAGTTATAACACGGTTCGGGTGAAAATAGACTCACCTAATAAAATCATTCAGTTTATGACGCGTTGTTCGCAGTCGCATTTCTATGAGACATGGGACAGGCGTGTTATGATAAATGACCCGCCAGGTTTTTTAGCTTTGATGACAATTCATTTTCTCATCAGGCGCATAGTTTTTATCCATAAATCTTAAGCAGATTACAGATAAAATCAAACGGCTCTTTACCTCATGCATCCATCCGCTCCCCGCGGTTTTGACCTAGTGCCTGCACTGTGTCTTCTAGTTCGTGGTCGCCGCTCAAGAACCTTTCTTACTTGTTTTAACTTACTAATTCTAAGAGTGTGGAGCTAAAGAAGAATAGAAATTAACTTACTGCACAGTGGGGTCCTGGTGCCTCTGTTCCTCGTTGTCCGGGCGCAACACCGCCGCGAACGCTTGCAGCCAATCGTACAGATTTATGTGCTTCCCACACTCGCGGTGCAGCTTGTAAGCCAAGCACACGTCCGGTAGAGTATGCACTACGCTGTCTCCTGACGGTAGGTGACAGCACGGACACTGGAGAAGTTATTTGCTTTATCATTAACGTTTTTCTCCAAAACTCCATATAATCATTCAATATGACTGGCCCGATAGCTCAGTTGGTAGTGACCCTGCCTTCTGAACTGTGAGTGGGTTCGATTCCCACCCAGGACAAACATTTGTGTTACACGAACATAGGTGTTTGTTCTATGTCTGGGTGTTATATTTTATTAAATGTATGTATTTATAAACAAAAAAGTATCTAAATATTGTATCAGTTATCTGGTTCCCAAAATACAAGCTTTGCATAGTTTGGGGCTAGATAGCGCTGTGTGAGATGTCCACACATATTATTATATTAATAAAACAACAATCGCCACAGGAAAGGGTTAGTCTTAAGAACATCCGTAAGTAAAATGTCATACCGAATTTCAGTAAATTCGATCTTGTTGACTGTGCAAGTTTTATATAGATCAATTTCAGTAAATTTTTATAGATAAACGTAAACACAGATAAAAATTAATATTTACCTGAAGATAATGCACCGGGTTACTAAGCGCGGTATGCAGCGCGCCTCGAGGCGAACCCACAATTTGTTTTTTCACACTCGACACTTCGTTAAAGAACAATATCTCGTGGAAAGTTTGCGTGTGCGGGGGCTGCAATCCTTTCGCAAACATTTTTTCTAGGTAGCTCAAGAACTGGGATCGAACTATTTCAAACTCAGACTGAACTTTATTTGCTCTTGTCGCTTTTAACAGTTTCTGGAAAATAAATACAACTTTGAACGCAGAAGTTTTCAATTTGTAAAGAGATGAAACCATGAATTTTTCACGTTGTTTTTTATTTGGGTGTGGTTTTGGTATATAGGGTCGCTTCTCTGGGATTCCTGTAACTTTTAATTCCTTTTGATCCACATATCTTGGGACACCTGCGTAGCTAGGTAACCAAAGGCCCTGGGACAAAAATAAACTAGGGTCCCATCTAAACTATTGAAATCGTTTGTTCCGTATTTTTCGTACTTTATTTAATTTCGAATGTGGATGAAGCTGAATCTGAAGCTCAAGTTGTAGTTTGTAAGTTAGAGTCCGAGGAGCCCCCTGAGCTTGGGGCACTGCCCCGTCTAGCTCTCCGGTAACTACACCACTGGACATCTGTATACCTTTTTATAAATACACACTTATCAATACATTACATTACATACAGAAGAAACCATGTTTATCACATAAATGTTAGATTATTTAAACTTACCTCTTTGAGTTTATATCGGTTTCCGAGCGTATTTTCTACATCATCATCTGGTTCAATATTATTGAAGAAAATGGTCGCTTCAGTATTGGCGTTCTCTATTTGCCTTAAGAACATAATCAAATGCACTCGAATTTTCTTAAGGAAATTCTCTCCGAGATCATCGTTTAGATGCTCACTGGTCATACTATTTTTTGTAGGTGTCGACCGAAGCGGCTTGACAGGCGAAGCTATTTGCAAAGATGTGTTGACAACTTTCAAGGCGCATTTGATACTCTCTATTAATTTTACTTGAGACTGGAAACCAAGCAGCTGCATGCTTTCTTTGAAAGCTGGGGTATTTGTAATGTATTCTATAGCACATTTTGTGTATATTTCTCGGACCTGAAATTATCCAATGTATACTATAAAGTTCTATGCCAAACATGTACAAGTGTACAACATCACATCACACTATCACACTAATATTATAAAGGCAAAAGTTTGTATGTGTGTTTGTGTGTATGTGTATGTGTGTGTTTGCTACTCCTTCACGCTCAAACGGCTGAATAGATTTGGATGAAATTCGGTACTAAAATAGCTTATATCCTGGATTAACATATAGGCTACATTTTATCCCGGAAAAGTGAAATTTCCCCGTGGAATGAGCAAATAATTTATTAATTTTTATCAGCGGCTAAAACCGCGGGGAGCAACTAGTATTTATATAAAACCGAGAATAAATAATAATTTTTACTTCAGTCGTGTGGTCTAAAGCATACTTATTTATCTATAATATTTCAATATTACACTTACAGACTTTCCCATTACATTTTTCGGCATATCCTTCACAAATGCACAGAGCAATCTCACGCAGAGGTAAAAGCTATACAAATACTCATGAAGCCTGTACAATTCCTTGCACAAAGTGTTTCTGAAGAAGTTATCGTCTTCAAATAATTTGATTTTGGTTCTACAGTCTTGCCTCTCTAAAAATGGTCGGAATGATAGAAGCTGCCGGATGTTCTCTAGGTCTTCACTGTTTAAATTCAATACTGCTTCTTCAATATTGTCTTTATCACAGCATAGCGACTTCAGATTATCGCCGTAGTAATGCTCCATCATGCAGTACTGAAAAAGAAATATTATAATAGGTCTTTACCTATGAAATTGCCGTATTGCAGTACAGACTTTTTCAAACAAAAAAAAGTTTTGATTGGCTATGAATTCTAAATTCAAATTAATTTTGTTTTAAAAATATGACATTCTATTTACAATATAAGTCTTTTGTTTATTGATTAGCGTTGTATTTTCATTACATTTCAACATTTTTCCTCATAATGGATACTTTGAAATTTCGTGTAATTATGGAATATGAGTTCCGTCGTGGCACCAACGCGGCACAAACGACACGTAACATCAACGACGTTTACGGAGAGAACTGTACAAACGAACGTACAACCCGTTATTGGTTTGCTCGGTTCCGTTCTGGGAATTTTGACTTGAAAAATGAACCTCGTGGTCGTCCTGAAACTTTGGTCAAAAATGATGAAATAAGGCGATTATGGAAGCTGATGAATCTCAATCTACAGCTGAGCGGGCAGCAGCTTTTGATGTTAGCATCAAAACAATATTGGTCCATTTGCGACAGATTGGCAAGATAAAAAAGCTTGATAGATGGGTGCCCCACGAACTTAACGATCGCCAGCGCAACGTACGCGTCGAGACTTGCCTTGCGCTGCTTAACAGGCACTGAAATGAAGGAATTTTGAACCGAATTGTTACGTGCGAATAAAAAATGGATTCTTTTTGACAATCGAAAGCGCTCAGCAAGTTGGTTAGATCCTGGTTCGGTACCAAAGCAATGTGCAAAACGAAAAATGACCCCTAGAAAGGTGATGGTCACAGTTTGGTGGTCTAGTGCTGGTGTGATTCGTCATAGCTTTTTACAAAACGGCGAGAGCATTACTGCAGATGTGTACATTGAAGAACTGACCACAATGATGGCGAAACTCGCACGTCTGCAACCAGCTTTGGTCAATCGGTCGTCTCCACTGCTACTTCACGACAACGCGCGACCCCATACTGCACAACAGACCGTCTCTAAGCTGCATGAGTTGGGTTTGGAAGCTCTCCCTCATCCGCCATACTCACCAGATATTGCGCCTACCGACTATTACTTTTTCCAAAATTTGGACAACTTTTTAGCGGGAAAAAAATTCAATTCCCGAGAGGCAGTACAAAACGCCTTTGAAGAGTTTGTTGTCTCCCGTCCTGCTGATTTTTTCAAGAAGGGCATCCATAAACTGCCACAGCGTTGGCAAAGATGCATTGATTGCAGGGGTGATTACTTTGAATAAAAGAAATAAATAAGTTCGAAAAAAAAAATACTTTAACTTTTTTCAAACAAAACGGCAATTTCATAGGTAAAGACCTAATATTTAACAAACTAGATAACAGCAATTCGGATTATAACCTACATATTATACTCTCAATCACGACTGCACGCTTCTTGATTAAAGGTATCGAAATCATTTTGAATCCTGGGATAGGAAATGGGATATTTTTATAGCAATAAGATTTAATTTGCACGTATGAAGCCACAGGCAAAAATTAGTAAATATTATGAAGTATGAATGTTTGTTTCTCATTCGAAGCTCAGTTGATAGTAGCTCTAGCTTCCATCTGAACTGTAGGTTGTGAGTTCGATTCCCACCAAATAAAAACATTCGCATGATAAACATATGCGTTTGTTTTGTGTCTGGGTGTTATATTGTATTCTATATATGTATTTA
This sequence comes from Ennomos fuscantarius, assembly GCA_905220475.3. Taxonomy (NCBI): domain Eukaryota; kingdom Metazoa; phylum Arthropoda; class Insecta; order Lepidoptera; family Geometridae; genus Ennomos; species Ennomos fuscantarius. The sequence continues at coordinate 8,716,248 of HG992028.1, read as the reverse complement.
CAAACAAAGAGTATAATGTCCTTATTACAGAACGATGCTCTGTCATCGATCGGTGCTCAAGCAGAGATTTCATTCGATAATTGATCACTTTATGAATGAAAACTCTGCTTGAGCACCGATCGATGACTGAGCATCATTCTGTAATACGGACATAAGTATTCTATCAATTATCTGGTTGAAGTCTGGTTGCTTAGTTTGGGGCTAGATGGCGCTATATGAAATATTTGTTTATTTTCATGAACCCACCTTGATACCCTGTATAAGGCCCGTTACAGAGAAGTCGTAAAACAGAAACACGTCCGTGAGCAACTCAAAAGATTTCCCGGACAGATGGAATGGGCTTGAGTGGGTAAGGAAAATTTCCTCAAGAACCTGTAAAATAAATTAAAATACATAACAAAAATTCAGTTACATTTAAAGTCAAAATCAAAGTCAAAAGATTTATTACAAATAGGCTATTTTTAGCACTTTTACAAATTCGTAAAAGTCCACTAAGTCCACTGGGAGTACCTACAGACTCTTCATGGATACAAGATACAAACGTGGACCCCAACTCAGTCTATGTTCAACAGTCGACATATTCTGGCTGACACTGACAATAATAAAAGCCTGCGATCGTCGACAGTGGTTATGATGAGACTGGTAGATAATCTTAGCAGCCTTAGCGGCCAGTATATAGTCTAATTTTTTTTTTTTGTAGTAGTAGTAGGTAGTGTTTAGTATTAGTTATTATATCATTGTAGTATTTAGAAAATAAAGGCAATTCAAAAATCTAACACTACCATATAAGGGGCCATCCATAAATTACGTCACATTTTAAGGGGGAGGGATGGGGTCGACAAAGTGTGACATTGACAAGAGGAGGGAAGGCTCCCAAACATTGTGACATCACATTTATTCAAAATATAATCTATACTAATATTATAAAGAGGAAAGATTTGTATGTATGTTTTGTTATCAATATAGGATTATTTACACATTACACACACTAAATGTAAAAGAGATGCTATAATTAGTCAAGTTATTTACGATATTTAACGTCAAAAGAGTATTATAGAATAGTGTAATTGACTTGTGGATGGTTTGGTGACTTGCCACCAGGTAGCGTTGTTGTCGACTGTCATGGCCGAAACTTGTTCCGTCGCCTCTTTAAAAAGGGCAGAACGTTGTTCAGTGGAGTTTTCCCCCGATCACGTTGACCCTGCCCACCTCCATACGGTGGTCAGTGAAGTCAAACGTCGCAGCTCCCTACCACCTTCCGACCCCCCGCTCGAGCTTATTAGGGCCGCCGAAGTTGAGTCTGTCATCGAGGGTCTCACTATCCGTAAAGCCCCCGGCGCTGATGGTATCAGCAACAAAGTGGTCAAGCACTTTTCTGTCCCCTTAATCTATCTCCTAGTCAGCATCTTCAATGCGGCTATGAGTAACTCCTCTTTCCCCGTTGCGTGGTCGAAGGCAGGAAGTCTGCCGACGTCATCGGCATCCACAAGCCAGGCAAGAAGGCTACCGAGGCCTCTAGCTACCGGCCCATCAGTCTCCTCAGTACTCTGGGGAAGATCTACGAGCGTCTCATTCGGAGGCGTCTTTGGTCCCATATCCACGAACATAAACTCCTTCCCGACGTGCAGTTTGGCTTTAGAGCTAGACACTCTTGCGTTCAGCAGGTGCACCGCATCACGGAGCACATTCTAGATGGCTTCAACGCGAATCCAAAACCTAAAGGGACTCTCGCAGTCTTCTTAGACGTGGCGAAAGCCTTCGACAAAGTCTGGCACGACGGCTTGATTTTCAAGCTGTACCACATCGGCGTGCCAGATCGTCTTGTGCACATCATACAAGACTTCCTTAGGGATCGAAGCTTTCGCTACCGCATCGAGGGGGAGCGATCGTCTCCCCATCCTATCAGAGCCGGAGTGCCCCAGGGCTCCGCGCTTTCTCCCTTGCTTTTCTCGCTGTACACCAGCGACATCCCGCGGTCATTTCATCCCAGTGTGCAGCTCGCACTCTTTGCGGATGACACCGCTATCTACTGCTCCGGATGGCAGAGAGTTCACATGCATGGTCGCCTCCAACGAGCCCTCACCGAGATCGGTGCTTGGTTCAGGAAATGGCGGATCACGGTTAACCCAGATAAAAGTGCAGCGATGTACTTTTCTGACTACAAGCGTGGTCCGCCAGCGAAACCGCTGTCCTTGTTCGACAAGCCCATTCCCTGGGCTTCGTCTACCAAATACCTGGGGGTTACCCTTGACACCAAACTCAACTTCAAGGACCATATTAAGCGAGTGCGCGATAGGGCTGCCTTTGTCTTAGGCCGCCTCCACCCTCTCATCTGTAAGCGTAGTAAGCTGTCCCTTAGAAATAAGGTGACGCTTTACAAAACTTGCGTTCGCCCCATTATGACCAACGCATCTGTCGCGTTTGCTCATACTCCCTCAGTACATCTGGATCGACTTCAGGTGATCCAGAACCGCTTTGTCCGCAAGGTGGTCGGGGCTCGCTGGTACCAGCGAAACTCCGACCTCCACTGCGATCTTGAACTCCCATCCATCCGTCAATTTATGAAGGATGCATCCCACCGCTATTTTGATGCGGCACCTCATCACCCCAACCCTTTCGTAGTCAGAGCTTCAAAACTGTACAGACACGACAGACTCGCCACCCCGTCGTCGCCGCCCGAGACACGTCTTGAGCGACCCGGATAATCCTATAGCAGCCGTAGTATCGGCTGCGCTAGGATCCCCGGACCAGTCTAGTCCTTCTGGCTCAGGTACCGCTTTCGGCACCGGTATACCAGCCGGTATACCAACCGGTATACCGGATACCAGCGTAACACAATCAGACACCGACCCCGCCGGCGAGGTCGACGTACCCCCCGTAGATTAGCTAGAACGGTCGCGACTTTCAATAGGGTCCACTCTTCCAGTGGACGTAGTCTTCTCGATCCTCTTATCCCGGCAACGGACCAAAGAGGCTCGCACCCCAGGGGTGCCCTTGAGCTAGTTGCCTCCCACTTTTGACGGCTGGGCGCCTTAAGCGCCCGCCCTCCCGCCCGGTGACGCTGTAAAGGTCGACAGACACCAACCAACCATTAGCTTGTTAAAAAAAAAAATCAGTGGAGTTCAGTTGGTCCTCGGCAGTGGAGTGAATAACACGAAACTATTGCCGATATACTATGAAACAGGAAACATATCTGGAGGTTGTTTATTAATTGTGCTGCAAATGTCTATGCTGATAATAGTTTGTAATGATTTGGCTCAAAAAGTACTGGACCGATTTTAAAAATTGTTTCACCATTTGAATGATACACTATCACTGATTAATATAGGCTATTTTAATATCAAAAGAAAAAAAAATTTATGTCAAAATGATTAAAACATAAATGTCCACCGTGCGCAGCCGGGACGGGCCGCTAGTATTTTATATCTAAGTATTACAAATTTATAATTTCATTCATTTCATTTCATTTGTTGAATTGCAAAATATGTGACATCACACAAGGGTGAGTCTCACAAATGTGACTAGCGACGTCCAGAAATGTGACAAGGACGGGGGAGGGGTCAAAAAATCATGAAATTCGTGTGACGTAATTTATGGATGGCCCATGCATACATATAGATATACATAGACATGATAGATATATAAAGTAACTTCTCACTTGATTCATGTACACTGGCGATGAGTGGGTATGGAACACTTTGATCAGCAGCTTTGATGAGACATGGTAGGGAAATGACTTGTGTAGCGCTGAGACTGATGTAGCCACTCCAAATACCAACACTATTGGCAGGTATGGGACATACGAACTGAAACAAATATATTACAAGTCTCCTCTATTTCTTTCGCGTATTTCTTACCGCTTCAAGCGCGTTAAGTTTAACGGGGATGGAACGGCCGGAATTACCCATCTGATTCAAAGTACCAGCAGTAAATAACGCACATCGAACTGAATAGGGAAAATCGGCTAGTCAGCTTTGTAAGCCGTCGTCTGTCACTTAGATAGATACGGCTATTGTCGGCTTTGTAGTGTTATCCCTGTCACTCAGTCTATTATGTGACGTTCTGTAGCTTAGTACTCCGTTCGACATAAGCAACGCTCTACCACAGATTAGACAATACTATAGTACTTAGGCTCTACTAACCCGAAACTAGCCGATTACCTCACTCTTTACCTCGAAGTGCATTATTTACAGCCGACACTTGTACATACTTATTTCTTCGCACCTAAAGCGCAGTTTGCCAAGCCTGGTGAGACTTCACCTTTTACAAGCAACTTACGAGGTTGCTAGCGTCGTCGTTTATTTACCTCACAATCATAACAAAATCCTGAAGAATACTACAGTTGAAGCTCTCAAAATCCGGTATAATGATAACAAGTGATCTTTTAGCTGCAGTTTGTTTCTTCTTTCTTGGAGATGATGTTATGTACTTTGATTGGTACCAGTTCTTGAGAGTTTTCATTGTACAGTGGTTCTTCTTTAATTTCGGCTTAGTTTGTATAGAGTCGTCGTCAAGTGATGTATCCTGTAATAAATTAATACATTTCAAATGCACAATTTACAATCATTTTGTGCAGTACTTGCAGCCTTATTTTAATCATGAGGGGTATTAACATAAAGGACTTTTTAAAGTCGTGATAGATCTGACAAGCTAGCTCTAGTTCGAGCTAGCTCTACGCTTAAGCGACATGGCCGCCTACACAGCCCATCAGCTGCAGTCTCTCGGAACTCTACTGTAATGTAAAGTTTCGCGTGACACTGCACTGCACACATCATTCTGAGACATCAGCCCAGCCGTTAAGATTACTAGATTGAGTTCAGATAATAGCGTCCCATTACCCAATAATTTCACTAGCTACAGTGCCCTTTAAACCAGAACATAGTGTGCTTGTACACTACTACTTGGCTGCAGAATAATTGGCAAAGCAGTAGTACCTGCCGAGACAATTTTTTCAGAAAAGTCCTGCCACCTAATAAAACATGGTTAATTAGTGCTGTTTTGATTTCTATTTAATACAATATACTTTTGCAATATTTACTAGTTTAACTAGCCCAAGCTACACGCAAATGTTTTATTTTTACAACAAACATATTACTAGATAACTTTATTGACTGTTTGAATAATCACAATTATTCTAATAATACAAACGCCATAGTTTGAGTATATTGTATGATTTTTTTATAACTTAGCAGTGAAACAGCTGAAAGGGTTTTGATTTATTTTGATGTACTACTTTGCATACTTTTTAGGTCCTGAAGTCACACTAACACATACTTTATAGCACGGAAATTGATGTCCATGTGGGTAAACCACATGACCAAATATTTGTTTTTATTCTGGGCGTTTTGAAAATCATAAATGTTTGGGTATTTTATCATATGAATATGCTGAAAAGGCTTCATTCATTTAAATTTAAAACTCGCCAAATGGTGTGATAAAAAAATTACCAGTTCATCTATCCCCTTTATCAGTTGCCATACAGCATTTTCCACTAAATGTCTGACACTGGATGCATCTTGTGAGCTCACAATAGCTACATGTTGCGTTACTTCATCCCTGGAACATAATAATAATCAACATAATATTTATTTCAAACTATAAATTGCCTAGAAAATAATCAATATGCTCCATATAAATTTCAAGTACACATTCACAAAACTTATTGCAATTCTTTATATATATGAGAAAACCTACATTCATTAAAGCAATCCATAATAAAATAATAGAGAAAAACACTTATTTTTATGGCTTTCTAAGTGGGATGATATTTGGCTGGATGGATATAAGATAAAAAACTGTGGGAAAACTTAATTGTGATTTTATTAATACATTTAACAAGTGTAACACAGGTTGTATTAAATATGGGTAGCTCATAACAGTTACCACACAAAAGATCCTAATCCTGAACTTTCGAAAATTGCTATCTAATCCCAAACATCGATTAACTGCTGTTCAATTGGATCCTACATCAAGTTTATTGATTTTACCATCTTCACCCAAAGTGCTGACTGTACTTGTATATAAATAGATAATAGGCTAATAAAGTAATTAATTCGAATAATCACAGTCAAATGCATGTATTACTATTATATGACTAAATAGATACTAAATAAAGATACTCTAGATACTAGACTGAAATACCAGGAGACCAGTAATATGGTGGAAGTTAAAGTTGTATGCATAAGAAGGTAAGGTACTTATGATTAAGTTATTTTTTTTGTTCAACAAATTGTGTGTCACAACCTTATAAAAAAATAAAAAGGATAATTGTTTTTAATCTAAATAGTATTTTAGGTAGTTTTACAACCTTACCGGATCATATTAATAAGAGCAGAAAACTGAGAAACATGATCAGGTTGACTGATGCCAGTCAACAATGTAGCACTTGGTATAACACCTTCCAGTTTAATAGTCTCATCCTCTTCATAGGACTCTTTCACATAGTCTACTATATCATTTAGCAGCATGCTGTATGTCTTATGATGTAAATCCTGAAACAAAAACCAGCAGATGTTGTAACTACTAATCATGTTAAAACCAAATTAAAGTCTATGAAACTATAATGCCCATCATTATATATCATCCATCCTCCACCATCATTATAATAATCACACTAATATTATAAAGGCGAATGTTTGTATGTGTGTATGTTTGTTACTCCTCCACGCTCAAACGGCAAATGGATTTTGATGAAATTCGGTACCAAGATAGCTTATACACTGGATTAACATATAGGCTACATTTTATCCCAGAAAAGTGAAATGTTCCTGTGGGATGAGCAAATAATTAAGTACTTTTTATCCGCGGATGAAACCGGGGCGCAACTAGTAAAATAATATAACTAAGTAACACATGAATATTATTTTTAACTGTGGGCGCAACTATGTATTGTTGGAGTGTCTTGTGTCGTGTCTTGTGTGAGCACTGAGCTTTGAACTAACTGCTTTGAACAATTGGGTAGACAGCTTTTTTAAAAATGTTATATGAATATTGGCAAGCCCGAAACCGAGCAGAGCATAATATTCTAAGCATTGAATTCATTACGGTAAGAAATGCTGCCTTTTTTATTATGCTTTAGGAGTAGTTCATACAATATTTCACAGCACTACTGGGCTTGTTTTTTTCTAGCCCTACACTACATCACAGACTAAGCACAAATTTGGGACAATCTATAAATCTGACTCTCAATTTGAATCATACTGTACCTATCCTATATATATATTATTTAATATGTCAATGGTTAAACCAGTAATTGTAATGAGACAGAATGAGTTTAGATACTCACCTTAAGTTCATTTTCAATAAACTTCCAATTTTTCTTGTATGTTGTGTACCAAACTTCTTTTCTGTATAACTTATCAAAAAAAGCTTGCCCAGATTTCTTTTTATTGACCGTTGCTTTGTTGAATCCATTAGAAAATAGAAACACTCCCTGGAAAACAGCAATACATACACATGAATAGAAAGAACGGACACAGTTACTACCTCAGTACTGAGGTGAGCCTCATGACCTCAAATAGAAATAACACAAAATTCGCCCTATTTACAGGAGTTTACAATTTTATTTAGCTCACTTATCTTATGCAAGTAAGTAGGTACATAATATTTTAATTTTATTAGGTACCTATTTCAACTTTTCCAGTCTTGGTCTCTCATATCACGAAAATACGTATAAATAAATAGCGTACCTTCGAAACCGAAACTGTACATTCCATTGCTGTTGAAGAATTGAGCACAAATTTAATATCACGTTTTTATTACAACAACGCTGTACTGCATATGTATATTAATTAAACAAAGCCACAACAATAACAAATCAAAGATATATAAATCGAATCTGACGATACTAGAGATGTAAAAAAGTAAGCGATTTTAATTTTACCATAATAGGTTTTTATAGTGGAATTAATCGATTTTTTGTAAATCGATTACATAATATACATGTTTAAATCAATTTACAGAAACAGGTCGCATATATTAGATGCGATGGATGAAAAAAATCTTGCAGTAAGTTTCAATTTTATAAACAGCGTCTATGCTGCTATGCGTTGGATGAAAAATCTCGAATTAAGTTCATACGATGTTGATTAAATAAAAACATTTATAGGCATTGATATTTTTTTTATATTGGTCAAATGTAAAATAGGGCTGAACATATATGGCAATTATTTTTATTTGATTTATATCTTAGTTTTTAAGTCAATAAGTATGTCATTTCATTTTTATCATAATAAGTAAAACGTTTAATCTATTTGGTTTCCTAATTTATTTATTCGCAGAAATCGATTTATTTTTATTTAAAGAGATTATGGAAGAATCGATTTATTATGAATTAAGAAAAATCGATTTTTATTTATTCTATTCTTTCCATTAATCTCACATCCCTAGACGATACTTCTTTTCTTTATTTTTTCTTCTTTTTTTAACGGCTTTCTATCGCTTTTTTAGCGATAATTCTGCCAATGTCAAGTAAGGAATTTTGTACTGGTATGTCATGTGAAAGTTGTTTTATCAAAGTCAAAATGCCACAAAAACGTGATGGATATTTTACTAAAGGCTCTAGGAAGCCTTGAAGAGAAAACAAAAAGGCGGAGTTTTGGTGGAAAAGCGAAAAAGATTGCGTCACCGCATTGTATTATTTTCAAAAACTTTCAGTGTTAGTGCATAAAATTGGTGGCATTTTATTCGTTAAGTGCTGGATTACAGGCGTGAGTGTGGGAAAATGGTGGTTGGAAATGGTATAATGATGGTGAAACGTTTCTTTTCGTGTTGTTTCCAAAACTCCATTAAAGTTTCAAGTAAAGATGCCACCACTTTACTACGAGTATGACTTTGATTAGACTATGACTTGACTTAATGACTTTGACTGTGATTTAACACATATTTGCGTGAAATATCATTAACGTGATAAATTATCGATTACTTGACACTGGCTAAATACACAAAAGTGTTGAGCCAGATAGTTAATGGCCTGGATTAACACATAGGATACTTTTAATCCCGATAGTATGTTCCCGTGGGACCATTATCGAACACCACGAGGGCGACGCAGCGGGCTTTTTGTGTTTTTTATTTGTAAGCTACTACTACTTACTATTACTACTTCTTACTATTATACACATTTCGTAGTAACAAAGTGATCCTTAAAACAAAATAAACAATTGTATCGCTTCTGATTTAAAGGAGAGATAAACTTTGTCTTTCACACTACACTATTTGGACAAAAAATATTTTAATTGACCTTTTTTGTAACAGTTAGGTACTAATAATTCCACTGCACGACACAGTTTGTAACCTTAAATACGTTTATGGTTAGGTAGTAGGTAGTTACTTATAACGAGTTAGGGTTTTTATTTTAATTGTTTAGATATTTTTTTTTTTGTATCTATATCTATCTATCTATACTTATAATAAAACTGTAGCCGAGCTAAAACTGTACATTAAATATTAATTGAAAATGTTGACTGTGAAGAGTTACATTCCCTTTCCTGTCCCTTTGTTACGCCTTAGATGCTGAAACAGATTTTATATTTGTCTGTCTGTTTATCTGTCTGTCCCTTTTTTACACCATCCATCACGCAAAATTTACACTTTTAATAAAACTGTACCTAGCTAAGCTAAAACTGTACATTAAATATAATCTTATCAAAATATTGACGATGGAGAGTTACATTCCCTTTCCTGTCCCTTTGTTACGCCTCACGCAAAAACTACCGGGCCGATTTTGATGAAACTTAGTATGTTTGGTAAAATATGCTTATTCTGCGGGTCAACATATAGGCTACTTATTATTTCAAATATAAGCATTCCTTAAAGTAGTGAGAAGGGTTGGTAAAGCTTGTATGGAGAGTGTTTTTTGTAAAGCTATTATTATGAAACTTTACAAATTTACCAGGAAAAAAATTAATATGTATTTGTAAAAACAATTGTTAAATTTTTTGTTTGTAAAAAATCAACATGAAAAGGGTGAAATGTGGTGTTAAAGTTTGTGTGGAGATATATTTTGTTGAATTTTATTATTATGGTAAGCAAATGGCAATGAAAAGTTTTAGTTCAGTCTGGTTCTACACATAAATAAATAATAAATACTTACATAAAAAACCTACTTTTAATCCGCGGGTAATCTGCGGGGTGCGACTAGTAATTTATACGTAAATAAAAACAGGTACATACATATAGACTGCTAAAACATATCTCTTTTTCCAGTACATGCCACAGCCTGCAATTTAGTAAAGGCACAATTAATGCCACTAGGGCGAATTCTGTGGACAATACCTACCCAATAATTTCAAAAACAAGAACATTTCAGACAAAGTTTCAAACCCCTTTTTTTTTTTTTTTTGAGGGGGGGAAATGCCCTCGCACTTCCCTGCCACCACGGGGGTGGTGGCAGGGGGTATGTGGGACTCGAACCCACTAAAACCCCCCCGTGAGCCCTCGTCCGCCGTACCGGGGCGAGAAGGGGTCGCGACTGCAGTCCAGCCAGCTCGCCCCCGGCTGCAGGCCCTTTCGGGCCTCTCCGCGCCAAAGGATGGGTGACCTTGCTCACCAAGGTCACCCACCAGACGTGTGGGGCCGTGCAAGCCGGCGGAGAGTCCCCCGACTCTCCACCAGTGGCCCCACTACGGGGGAGGGAGGAGGTGCGCGTAACGCCTCCTCCTCCCTCCCACTCGTCTGCGCCGGAGCGGGTCAGCTCCAGCGGCCTCCTCTCTGACCCAAAGTTTCAACCCCTATTTCAACCATTTAAGCAGTTATGCTAAAAGTTAAAATACGGTAGGTACCTACGTTAAAATAGGTAGGTTTTCCATTTAAACGTTTCGTACTGTTTATCCTAATTCTAATTGATAATGAATGCAATGCATGATTCAGATTGACGATAGAGCTTAGCTGGCTGTAAAAAATACTGGTTGGTAGGTATTCAGCCCAATAAATGACTGCGGAAGACCTTGTTATTAAACGTATTATTGTTTATACGTATTATTAAATATATTATATATATATTTATTATTAATACAAAAGAAACACTTAGATTTATTTCATAATTAAATTTAATAGTATTTTCATAGATGTAAATAAAAGAGGGAAGATAAGGGCAAGGTTCTGGAAAGTGGCCCGCTTAAATAAGAGCCATAGCACACAATTTCTTGTAGGTACAAAAGAAAGAAATAGAAACCTACGAGCCTCGAGCAACAAGAGCGCAATTCAGAGCCAGTTTTTGGCAGTGATGTGACGTAGGTAGGTACTTACCTCGTCTTCCCTCTTTTTATCAAGTACATCTAGGCTTGGATGAATCCAGACATCTAAGTTCTCTTATTCTTCAATATAAGTACCTACAACAATAATTTATTTTTTACTTACGTTTAATCTTTCTACACAAGAATATAATACAATTACTTTCAATGTATTGCTATTAGCATCTCCTAGTTCATTTTGATAAAAATGTAGGTAATACCTACCTACTTTATTATTATTATAATTAGGTATAATTTAAGTAATCTTTTAGCAATAAGGCACACCTACCTAAACCAATTTATGCCCGTCTGTACTCAATTTTGACAGCTCCTGATTTCGAACTTATTCCTCTGTGACATACCCTAATTCATTGCAGTAGGTATGTCATCGAAAGTGAGAACTTAAGAGCTGGCAAACTTGACAGACGGGTATTATACTTACTCGTATTTAATTTTTGAGGCACGTCATATATTTTTATTACAAACCTATCATAACCTTATTTATTACTAAAATAGTTGTTTCATGTCACTGAAATGCTAATTAAACTTAACAGATTCTTTGCTATTTTGATTTATATATAGGAATGAAAGTGACGAAGGACGGCAACATTTTTTGAACTGATGTCAAATTAAGTTTAGCATAGAGGAGCTATGTACAGAAAAAAATGACATCTATTTTATTCAACATTACACTGTAGCAACATGTTTAACAGAACACATCAGAGTTAGTTCATCATTGAGTCGGCGAGCGTGACTGTGACTCTTCACACGGCGAGTGACGTTCCTCCTCCGCGCTGAACTTGTACTCCCTCTCCGGGGGAGGGTGCTCTGGCGCGGGGGGAGGTGAACGGCCCTCAGTGGCGGCTTCAAGTGCGGGGCCGCTGGGGCCAAACGGCATCCCTTCAGGGTACGGCACTTCGCTGCCAACGTATTCGGACGGCTGGTAACCGTACGTGTTTAAACTGTTAAAAGAAAATGTTCAATTATTAATTTGAGTCTTAGTCTAGAACTTCCCTTAGACATATGGCTCCCCAATAGAGAACGTTGAGCAGCTGCTTGCTTCCTGCAAACACCCGCTCCCCGCAGTTTTGACCAGGTAATCGGTTGTTGATGACGAGCGATGTGGCCTGCCCACAGCTATTAATATTTAAACTAAGCATAGGTAATTATTTTCAATAACCTCTCAGTCTTAATTAAACTCAACTAAAATATCAATAAAAGAACAGAATACTAAAATGGAAGGCGGTTAAAACAAGATACAGCGTAAATGTCAAACGAAGGCCGAGCAAATAAATCAAGCTCAAATGTCAACATTCCAGCATTCCACTAACCTATTAGGCCAATAGGAGATGTCCTCGATGGCGTGATGGGCGTACGGTGCATACGCATGTTGGTAGTACGGTGAGTGGTGCTGCGACGAACTCTCGTATTGTAAGGGGTATAAGGGCGCAGGAGCCGATGTTGGGGCACTACTGGTCGGGGGCGCAGGCGCGTACTCGAGAGGCGCAGGGTACGCGTGTGGAGGCGTGCGGTACGGCGCGGGAGAGGTATTGGGCTGGGGCGAACTGCCCCCTTGTGTGCTCCAGTAGCCACTGCTGCTAGCCCAAGAGTAACTGCCGCTGCCGTTTGGAGCGGTGGTTGTTCGTTCCGAGTTGCTGTACGTTGCTGTAAATTAAAAATACGTCATCTTTAATCAATTTACGTTTGACCCTAAGCGATATTAAATAAGATTGTTTGTTCCAAAATAGCATGAGCGAAATACGAATATGACGAATATGAATATGTCTACGATACGTAGCTCTGGCGTAGTTTTGCTACGAAGTTCACGGGAGACCTCATTTGTTGATATTTCTATTTGTAATTTGTACATAATAAATTCTAACTAAGACATCGAAACACTGCTAAAACAATTCATATAGTTAATAATTAACTTATGTTAACTATATGATGTCGGAAAAAGATGTTTTTATGTAAGTAAATTGTGAGGTGACGATCGGATCAAGAAAGCACTCGCCAAATAAAAACTGGAATTTTCTCAATATAGGTATGATGACATGAAAAAGTTGATGAATGATACTATATACTACGGAGACAGGTGTGTGTATTGACCAAGTAACCTGACCATGAGTTTTTAAGAAACTCTACGAAAATTATTAATTAAAGCAATTAAGGTCGCATTACTCTTTTTATTCACTAACTAAGGTTATTGCAATTAAAACTCACATGGAGGCGAGAGGGTGCGCGGTCTTGAAGGCGGTCTCGGTGGGTAGGGCGCTGGTCTCCTCGATGTTGCATTACTACTGCCGTACAAAGGCTGCGAGGTCACGAACCAGCCACCGACTGTAATATACAAACCACATCATACTAACTGACAAAAAGACGGACACTGAAATTCTATAAACTCAGGTACTTATAAGGTTCAACGACTTTAATATAGATAAACCTTAAAAATTCAAAATTCATTAGATTTTATCTTGGTTTGGTTTTACATTTTTAGTATAGTAAAATATGGATGTTCGTAGACGGTCGGTAGACGATTCGTAGATGGTTGTTTTTTCCTTCCTTCCCTCTTGTGTAACCGTGTCAGATTTTTTTTTTAAATTATTACAGCTACCGTAAGCGAAGGCTTAAAGTGCCCTTCAACACACGATAACGCTTAGTGCAATTGCCTTCCGAGACATCATGATTAACTTTATAACATAACATAGCGTCAGTGTATCCGCATAATTTGAAAAAAAAAATGCTGCTACCATATTTTGTAAACGGAATGTAAAGAACATTATGCCGCATGTCATTGTACTTTTTTTCGCTAATTCATTTTGTGTTCTGTTTATTATTGTCAGGAGAAGCTGTTTATGAAAAGACAAATTATGAAAAGATAAGATATAAAGAAAGATAATTTATGAAAAGATAAATTAAGAAAGTTGAGCGGGGCGCAGCTAGTTTGCAGTAAAATCTTTTGACTTTGACTGTAAACTATATCCTCCAGAACATCCATGTAAGTTAAATAACTTCAATTTCTATCTATCATACAGAGCTTAAAAACTTACATTGTGGGTATTGATGCGGCGATGAACTTTGCTGAGGATAGTGCGTCCCAACAAAATCTCTCTGGTAATATCCTTCTGGTCTCTCCTTTGCATCCAAGAAGGCCTTCGCGAAGGGATTGTATTTGATCTTCAAAGATGTCACTTCTTCATTCTGATAGGCTGTGACGGCTATGAACTGTGTCTCCGGGAATGGATACGTCATGATTCTGCGGAGATCAGTGCCGACCTTCACTAGGTGCACCCGAGGTTCGTACTTATGTAAGCTATTTAACATTATCTGGAATAATAATAGATTACTTTTTAAAGGCAATGTGAAAGTTTTGTATAGTGAAAAACCACGTCTAGATGGGTTGACCACTCATCTGTATCTTTTGAACTAAGTACTGAGTCTAGCCTGATGAACCTGATGAACCATTAGTATATACTGATTCTCCAGCAAGAAACTTAGTGTACAATGTCTATCACATCATTTCCCGTAAGACGTCTACCTGCTAAACATATGCCTCCCCCATAAAACATACCTTTGGAAGCTTATCATAGGAGGGGATTTTCCATAATCAACACACGCTTGGGAGGTGGCTTGGTGATCGCAGAAGATTTTAATGTACCGAGGAGAATGCTGCCGCCCATTCCCTGGATATTCCTTTAGCCGGCTCTTACGGCACCGACAGGGAGAGATGGGGTGGTCTTATTCGCCAACCGGGACCATATTGAAAACTATACATATACCTATTAAATATCATCTACACTAATAATGCGAAATCCGTAGCTAACATTTACATACGCATGGAGTTTCATCTACGAGTATATAGTGATCCGATTTACAAAGACTTTAGCCTTATAGGCCACGCGTTCGCACCTTTAAGTTATCGAATTTTAGAGCATTTACACTCTACAGGGTGTAAACTTGTAACAAAACAGTTAATTATTATATTACAGTCAATATTAGCATGCTGTCTAGGGGGCAACTAACTTATAGACTAAAATATGTGTAATGTAAACATAGCGCAGAGACAATAATTATTACAAATGATAGTGCGCACAGGCAGCCGCTAAACAGTTGGTAAAGCTACAGATTTCACACTGAGATGTCAACATATGGATCTGGATGTATCTGATGTTTGCTTTCATATATCATTCGCACCACATTGAGCGTGAGAACTGTCTTCTCAGAACTAGCGGTAGCTCCTAACTGTAGCACTATAGCACCTCCGTAACGAAAGCTTTCTGGTTATAAATTAATATTCTGTCAATAATGTGAACTAATTAATATGCTCGGTCAGGCACGTAATCTGATGCGGCTGTAAACACGGCTTAGTAATCTGTTTATGCTCTTGTATCGTAAGCAGGCGGCCGAAATTAACAATTGTAACGACAGAGTTCCGGGACTTTAGCTCTTATTAATGAGACGGTGAATAAAAATCCAAGTTATTCTAATACTTATCACTCCAAATCCCACGCATGGATTATTTCAGGTTTTATTTAGACAGAAAAGAAAATAGTCTGAGTGCTGCTTTGTTGAGCAAGGTACCCATATACGAATATTAGGCACCAGGATGTAAATTTTCAGTAGTTCTATAACTAGTAACAATATTTTATATGGCTACTGGGAACAGAAGGAGTGAAACAAGGCAAATATAAATTTTATGTACGTAGTTACGTTAATAGGTACTGTAAGTCGGTAGGTATACCAAGTATCGACTTGGGATTTTCCAACCAAAAACAAACAGATTCATGTCCTGATTACATTACTGACGAAATAAAACTTCAAAGTAAATAATGGTAAATCAAATGGAAAAATCTCAATTTTTACCTGACCGTTTCCATTGGTTTTGTTTGTGAGTTTAACTTTGGCAAAGGAAATTGGTTCTTTCATCCAGTGTGCTCCAAAATTTGGACTTTCTGGGTGTATGTAGATTGCATTTGACGGGGGCACCTCAGCTTTTCCTCCAGGCACCTAGAGAAAAAGACATTTTCATATAATTACATCGTAACATGTAATATAAATATTAGTAATTTCTTAATATTTACTTACAACATTTTTAAAGGCAAGGCTGCATTTACAAAATTGTAAGAGATCAGCTAGGTGCCTAGGTGACATACATCACTTTATTATTTTCTTTTAAGTTATTTGGTTACTTAAAGTAGGTAGTCAATGTTTCTGAATAACGTAATAAAGTAATGTTTTTTTATTGGCATTTAGGTATTATGATTTGATGTGATAATTTGACAGCCTCTGTGGTGTGATAGTTGAGCAGGTCTATTTGGTCTATTAGGTATTTATTATTTTTATTATTCAGGTTCTTATGAAAGAAAGTTGAGCGGAACATTAGAAAATATTCATCACACGGGTGAAACCGTAGGGCGCAGCTAGTAAACAATATTTAAAAAGTAAATACAACATTTAAAAATGGAACTCTTTGGCTGTAGAATTCAATTGGTGTTATCTGACTGTCACTTGTGTTTACATCGTGGCGCCAGTGCCATTTTACAAATTGCATGTCTATGTATGCATCACATACATATAACTATATAGATATAACTCGAGAAAATTTTGTTAATTATAAAATAAAATATAAAAATAAAAATTTTGTTTTGTTTGAAAAAATGTTGATTTTGCTCAGTAAAGATTTTTTCAGCTGCATACTGCTTTTGATGGCAGAGTTCAATTAAAATTTTTAGTTTTTTTGATGAGGTCTGCCTTAACAGGAATCAGAGGAAGTAATCATCAATAATAATCGTATAAAAACGATCTTTCTGTCCTTTTCTACATACCCATTCTCCATTGACGTATTTCCACCGATGCGAATCAACCTGCACGAATTCCAGAAGCACTGTGTACATTGCCGTCGGATCCAGCCCGCTTGCCGTCACCTTAACTACGGGAAACATGCGCCTGTAAATAATGATATTTGTAAGTAAATTAACTGCTATTCGTGTTTATATGAGTACTTATTATTGTACCACCAAATATTTGAAATTTTCTTGACCTACGTAGAATAAGCGATCTAATGAACCTATTCACATGAAATTTTGCGCACTAAATTTCATACGAACCATTTCAGCACACCTATGAATAGGATATAACTGGATGCTGTGACACAGACGACATCCTCGACGTATATTTGAATTAGTCAGTGTTATTATTAGCTTATAGCAGAAACTTTGATGATTTTATGTACCTATATACCAATTTTGTGTACCTCTTAAGCTGTATATAATTAGATACATTCTTTATTGAACACATCATATTACAGGAACAATTGGTAGTTAGAATCTTCAAACCAAATGCGCGCTTAAATCTCTTTCAGACAAGCCAATTGTATTGGGCAAATAATGACAACAGTTGGTACATGAAGGTATTTGATTTTTCGTATCTACGTTTATACACGGTGGAATTTAATTCGATCTTTTCCTTAAATGAATGTTCTCAGACTATGCTATAGAATGTTCGTACAAGGGCCAATTTAAAAAAAAAGGTTTGTTTTAGTATTTAGTGCCTCCTAAAATAACTGCATGACAGCCGAAATGTCTATTTAACGGTACACACACGGGAACCAGCTGAGTGCTTTCTAAATGTTTCGTAGGTAATTAAACACCTGCTTTGTTCAATGTCGCAAGGCTTTTCTTTAGAATTTAAATTTGATAATACCTAGATTTGAGCTTCTTTTCATAAGTACTTTTTTTATTGAGTTATATGGGAGTATTCTATAGCATGGACTGAATACATACATTAAAAGACAAGAACGAATTAAATTCCACCTTGTATTATTAAATACAAATATAGTGTCTGGTTTTGAGCCGTTGCTCTTCAATGAGGATGTTTTTTTTTTATTACAAGAAAAACGTATTGATTACGACATAAAAAAAAGCTTTGACAAGTTTATTTTTATTTTTATTATGTTAAAGGGAGCAAACAAGCATACGGCCCACCTGATGGGAAGTGGTCACCGTAGCCTATGGACATCTGTAACTCCGGAGGAGGCGTCACCAATGCATTGTTTACTCTGTAAAATATAGCTATACTTCGTTCATAAAGGCAAAGTCCTGTTCGTTACATATTCAGTACTAAACAAGGACGTAACCTCAAGGGTAGAGTACCGTCATACGCCGGGCAACACCGTTTAGCCGCCCTGCGTTAATGAGTAAGACCTACCGCGTTAATAGCTGAAAACTAGCCGCTGACCCGACGGTTAGCACAAGGACTGTGTAACGTGCACAGGCACTGATCACATCCTTTTGTGTTAAATGAAAGTAATGGCTTGTTCAGACATTGTGCTGTGAATGGGGTATGACAATGGATAAGGATATAAAACGCTCTTTTTGTGATCACCTATGTCCATAATCTACTTTATTCTACTATACATCGAAAGCTTTCGTTAATTATCAAAGTTCTCTACCCAGAACACCTTGCAGATGCAATATTGACAGATGAAAAGTAAACAAATGCAATGTGGTCAAAAGTCTGTATAAAAACGCTAACAGAGCAGTAATGTTGAAAGCTACAGAAGATTTTTTTCATTAGTATTTTTTCTGAGTCTCTTCGTGCTAGCTCCGAAAAGTGTTTTTCTTCTAAAGCGACTATACAGACTAAATGGCCGGCCCTTTATGCGCTTATAATTTTTTGTGAATAGTTAATAATAAACATGTACCAAACGCGTCGCAAAGTGGATTGAAAACACGTGACTTCGCTACAATAATATCTATAAGCAATTATGCCAACATAGAGACGGACCTATACTGACTAATGAGTTGTTATAAGTAAGATTACTCATATTTTACTGACCCATAGGCTGGTTGTAACAATAAAATACTATGTAACTTAAGGTCTTATAAATAGCAAGAGGATTAGCATGATTTAATAAACGCATTTACTGCTTTTCTTATGAGGACAACTATTCTCAGTCGTTAAACAATATTGTAAGATGTATTGTTCCATTTAATACCTCAGGTATGCTCATAGATAATTTTTAGTTCATCGGCACAAAGGGCTCATCAACTATTAACCCAAAGTACTTAGGTTGTAAACTTAGCTCGTTTTCGTTCTATAGTTTATTTTATTTGCTTGCGTTACCTACGATGTTCGTTAGTTATTATTCATAAGCTTATAAAGGTTTAAGTTCATTCGATGAATGTAAATCTCCGTCGGTGAACTTATTTTTTTACCTACTTTTATTATATTATGATAAATAAGATGAGATTTTTATTTAATGTCAAATAATAATAATATATGTGGACATCTCACACAACGCCATCTAGCCCCAAACTAAGCAAAGCTTGTATTATGGGAACCAGATAACTGATACAATACTTAAATACTTTTTGTTTGTAAATACATACATATAATACCATATACCCAGACACAGAACAAACACCTATGTTCCTATGTACCAACTGAGCTATCGGGCCAGTCAATACTTTGAAAACAATATTTTCTACCATAACCAAGGTGAGCAGAAAAAAGGCTTAGGCTAAATTAGGCTTGCACATTAGAGAGAAAAAACAAACATCATATTTTAAAAAAATGACCTATCCATCCACCTTTTTATCCGAATTATTTCATAGACAATATTCCTGACTTTGTGATTCCAGTAAATTCATAGTGACATAATTTTTTCAACTTTTTAGTTTTTCTTCTTTTTCTTTAGTTTGGTGATAGAAATATCTTCACATCATAATTATTAGAAGAAAAGAAATCAACATGCATACATAACATAATTTTATTAAGAACAGACTATTAAATATTAAATAAATAAATATAAATATTTGTGGACATTTCACATAGCGCCATCTAGCCCCAAACTAAGCAACGCTTGATTATGGGACCCAGATAACTGATACAATACTTAGATACTTTTTTACTATGAGTCCAACTTTAAAAAAACATGGCATCTATGTGCTTACTAAAGCTGCTTTTAGAAATAGTATTATACAAAGAAAAGTGTATGGTCTACAATTTAAAGTACAACCGAAATATGTACTAACAATGCACAGACTAGATTTTTCAGGAAGCTACAAGGAGACTATTCGCAAATACGCATCTATATATTCCTTGCAAAATACTAAATGCAAACGCAAACAAGCAGTAGCTTCATCCAGCATTAAAACCGTATCAAATGTGATGGTATAACACTATTATGTATGTTACTCCTTCACGCTCAAACGGCTGATTGGATTTGGATGAAATTCGATAGCAGAAGCTTATAGACTGGATTAACATATAGGCTATATTTTATTCCGGAAAAGTGAAATTTTCCCCTGGGAATGAGCAAATTATTAAAATACTTTTATCCGCGGGTAAAACCGCGGGGCGCAAATAGTCTATTATATAAAAGGCTTTGTCCTGACTGAATGACAGACAACGCACAGCCCAAACCGCTGGACGTATAGACTTGAAATTTGGAAGGTGGCTATCTTTTATGACGTAAGCGCGTGCTAAGAAAGGATTTTTGAAAATTCAACCCCTAAGTGGTTGAAAAAGGTGAAAAATCTTTGTATGAAAAACCTTCATTTCGTGACGTATCATTTTAAAACTTAACACATACAAACAAGTATAAAAATAAAATAAAAGGTACTTTTTAGTTTTTTGAAGTTCAACAAATAAGGGGGTTAAAAAAATTTAAAGTTTGTATGGAAATTTCAAATAAAATAACAGTATCATATTGAAATTTGGAATTTATATAGAACATACGAAATTAATAGATACGGGTCGCGGCGTTTTTTGAATCACATCCCTTGAAAGGTTTTTTGGCAAGGTTTAATTTAAGAGTTGAAAATGGGAAGGAAGGTTTGTGAACACAATTATTTTCAAAGTCACGTTCGGAAACCCAGTTATTATAAAATTTATGTGTTGTATGTTTCAAAATAAAATAAATATTACTATGAGTACTACTCACGTCAGTTTCTATAATATTGAATATTACTCCCCAAAATATTATGTGTTAACGGAATATTTACCATGTGATTTATTTGTTTTGAGTTTAAGTGATTTTCGAAATTCCGTAACTTTACTTTGATTATTAACATTGTGTATTATTTAATATTCTTAGGTTTTTGATAATTAAGTTTTGTGATTTTTCTAGATTGGTGTGGTTGTGTTTCTAGTTTTTTCGTAATTTATACAGAATTTAACACAAAGATTTATTTATTTCTATTCTGAGGTTTTTAATAGTTGCGTTTTCTCAAATTTATAGGTTGTAAGTTTAACAGATTTGTAATTTTTTTCCGCTGTAAATTTTCGGTGTGGTTCTCATGTCAAAGATGGTCATATACTTATTTAATTATTTTAGTACAAATATGGTTCAAGAGTCACTAAACGTTATTTGTTAAATGGTGAGTCATACCATCATACCAATCATAGGTGATGGGGCTTGCCTCTTTTAATCCTTGTCCTATTTAATGTATGGGACTCAGGAACGGGCAATGGACGTCCGTAAATAAATTGTCGGTCATTTAGTAGCTAATTGGCGAGAATTTGCGATATTGTCATATAATGCTAAGTCTAACAATGCCACAATGAGAGATCAATGCACGCACGAGATTCCAGCCATTTATTAATTTAAGATAGCCCACGCGGGCGAAGCCGCGGGCAGAAGCTAGTTTATTATAAAACATCATACTACTATTGCAACAAAGTACTCACCGGCCATTTTTAGTAACGATCATTTCATTGGTGAGAGTCTGGAAGCGCACCCACAGTTCCCTGTCATCAAGCGCGACGTTGACTTCGCGCTCGCGTCCGTTGCGGGTGGAGTTGCCACCGACAGAAGGCTCCACCGCACTCAGGATGTGCGATGCTGCCATCCTGCGAAAAAATTAAATCAATTAGGGTAAACCATCTAATAACTGGCCACTTTAGTGCACTAGTCAGTTCGTACTAGTTTCCATACGGTAAAAATCGTGAACTAATATGAAAGCTTATAGATAAGGTAATGTTTAACTATGATCACAGGTGGCGTTACGTGAATGTAAGTCTTATTTCATGCAAATGTAGTAAATAGTGGCCAATAACAAATAGCGGCCAGTTTTTTTTTTATGTTAAGGAATGACGTAACGAGCTAGCCATTCGCCTAATGTTAAACGACACGGCTGTCCATATCAGCTGCAGTGTTACTCGAAACTCTAGAGTTTCGCGTGACACTGCACTGCGCACGTCATCCTGAGACATCAGCACAATCTAGTAATAAGATTACTAAACTGTGAGATCAGATCATAAAGTCTCATTTGCCCAGTAATTTCACTAGCTACAGTGCCCTTCAAACCGGAACACAGCAATGCTTGCGCACTACTGCTTGGCGGCAGAATAACTGGCAAAGCGGTGGTACCTCCTACCTAAACGAATTTTGCAGTTTTACCCTATTGCACACTTTACAAACTTTTCAGCATGCGCAATGTTGTTTTTCTTTTGTTTCGTTCGTCATTGTCAACCTCTGTGGTGTGGTGGTTGAGCAGGTCGGCTCATATCCCGGAGGCGGCGGGTTTGATTCCAGCGAAAGGAGAAGTATTTGTGTACAGGAAAAAAAGCGCAAATACTTGTTCTGAGTCTGGGTGTTGTGGGACCATGTTTCTCGTAGTTCCTGGGTCCCTAGATACAGGGAATCATAGTCCAGAATCTATGTATGTGATCGTTGGGCGTTATTGTTTATTATTTTATTATTGTTTACTTGTAGTTGCGTCTCTGAACGACAATTGAAGGGTTGAGAATAAAAAGGGTTTAACTGTCAAATTGACAGTTTCGAGGAAATTTACTTTAAACGTCAACGGCGTCATTTTAATGTAGAGTGCTTATAAGGTAATAGAAAAGGTTTATGTAAGTCTTAGTTGCTTGAAAATGTTTTAATTTTATTTAAAATTACGAAATATAGTACTAATTCATACAATTACTATAAAAATATAATATAATAAAATAAATAAACCACGACACGCCCACTTGAACGATATCATCCGTCGGGCTTTAGTCAGTGCCAGTGTCCCATCAGTCCTAGAACCTAATGGACTGATGCGAGATGACGGCAAAAGACCCGACGGGATGACCCTCATCCCCTGGAAAATGGGACGGCCTCTAGTGTGGGATGCCACATATGTTGACACTATGGCTCTGTCCCATCTTCCTTTAACTACAGTTTAAGCCAGCGCGGCCGCCGCCAAGGCCGATAACCTCAAATGACACAAATATGCACTCCTTGACAGGGCCTACGTGTTTGTGCCTTTTGGGGTGGAGACAATGGGCCCATGGGGGCCGGCTGCCATGGCAATATATAGGGACTTGGCCAAACGTTTGGTGGAAGCATCAGGTAATCAGAATGCTGGCTTTTATTATGCACAAAAAATAAGCATTGCCATTTAACGTGGTAATGCTTCCAGCATTTTGGGAACTTTCCCCTCCACCCATGGGTTATTTAAAATTTTTACTTTTCATTTACTTTAAGTTCTTAGGTAAAGTTTAGTTTTTAGGTCTAGTTTAGTTTTGTATTAACTTTCAGATTAGTTCCATAGAAATTTTATCAAAATCGGTTCTGTACTTTGGTTATTAAATCAAATTATGAATAGATGGTAATATTAGCTAGGTATAAAATTAAGATTTAACTCGGTATAAGCCATATATACAAATATTACCAGTGCTTCTCAAATAAATTTACTGTTGACTATATATATATATATATGTATACTGCGTAGACTTTAATTTAGTAAATTGATATCAGAAATAATAAAAACTCATTTACCAGCAGTGGATAACTGATGTTTCTTGGATAGAAAACGACGCACATAGGTACATTTGATCATCGAACGAAAATAATGTATGTTACAAACGAGAAATTATTTCAGGATGCCATCATACTTAAACACACATAAGTACCTACCATTGACTGTTTACATAAACTCACTGGCTTTATTGAATACCTACAAGTACAAACGCGAAGCATCACGAATTCGATGGCGATGGCAAATAAGCCGGATATTTTTATTGTACGTTTGGTCCGACCACGATTCTCGACAGTGTTTATAGTTCCCATTATCACTGGCTACGTAGGTTCAACGTCCCAGCGTGCCTCCCAGTAAACTCAATTTGTCAATTCCATGGATTTTCTAAAAGTAAGTATATACTAGGTACATACCAAAGTACGTAATTAATCCAATCTACCTCTAATATAAAGTCTTTTGTATTTAGAGTTCTAACAAATAACGGAGGAAGCCTTATAAGATCACTTTATCGTTCGTCTGCCTGTGTTGACGGCTGAACTTCAAGTTTTCACTTTGGTATTTGTATTGAATTACATTTTAATACCTAATACATAATAACAACTATAAAATCCGTAGCCTCATAGCCCTGTAAAAGATACAAGTTTCTATCCTTATAAAAAAAAGTATGTTTACACATTTAAAATGTCATTTGAAGTAATATAATAGTGGTAGCTATAGTGTATACATTATATATTACTACGTAAAAAGAAAAATACACATAAAAATATTTAAATAATCAAATAATCAATTAATATTCATAATAAAATGTCAAAAAACCAAAACTAATCATTAATATGTCAAAAAACAAAAATTTACTATGGTTTGGTAATATCAGTGCATCATTTATTAAAATTATTAGTATGTATCTACAAACAAAAAAGTATTAAGAATGATTTGTATCACAGAGAAAATAGTAGAATTGCGCTAAATATTCGGTATTATAATTATTCGTAATCGGCATACTCAGCGTAGTTTTTTTTTTTAATTTGGTATTTGCTCAAATATTTGGATGAAATACCGAATAATATTTCATTAAATTGGATGGCTTTCAAATCACGAGCCTGGTAGACGTATGACGTGGATGGCTTTATTCGATCTCTAATCAAAAATTGTTAGAATTGGTAAATGCATTTAAAAATTCGCAAAAATTAATATTTTACCTATTTATTTGAAATATGTTAGTCTCATTTTGATTGAACTCAATTGAGCTATTTGCAATTACCTTGAAAGTTTTGAAGGATAAAATATATAGGAAGTTTTCCAAATTAAACATTATTTCAATTTCAGTAGAGCTTTTGTTGAAATGTTCTTGCGATTGAATAAGTAGCAAAGTTCGCGCAAAACGAACCAAATACATAGTTGGGCCTCACATTCGGTTCGATAAGCTCTGAAACGTATAATATTCATTATTTGGTTCGTCTCATAAACATATTGAGACATTACGACGAAATTTATTTCGCGACTGTCACCGACCAATTGTCTGTAAACCAGAGCTACATAACTGTGAACCAGAACTGCGCTACTTGACGCAACCAAAATATGTGACCATTTCTGACTATTATGATAATTCTGAATATGACGGATATAGAACATTTTATTATTATAAATCATGTGAAATGGGTTTGAAAAAATCATCCTTATAAAAGAATTCAACGCGCACGCTCCATATTTTCAACTGGCCGCCGCGGTTTTTTTTTATAAATTAATATGTTCCGAAAGAAATATACTATGTTACTATATTATATTTACTATATACAGAAAATGCAAATTAGTATTCAATTTAAAAATTAATAATGAGTATAATTTACCTATTATCAGGAATTCGCAAGAGTCACTAAAAAGTCATCAAGGCTAGCTAGCCCTTAAGTTTTTCTGCATGTTCTGGAATGTATTTATTATTATTCATTTATTATTTAATCTATATTCAACGACAACTGAAGGTCCGAGATAGAACCTCGTGATTAATTAGGTATACATATAAAAATAGATTGCATTGGCAATAAAATTATAACTACAAAATAAATTAAGCTATAAGTTTTGTTGGTTAAAAGTAGCTTTTTGTACTAATTACTTTAAACCAATAAATTAATACTTACTATTAATTACTTTTGACTATATCCCCAAAGTTTTTCACTAACGTCCTGGAAGATATGTTTAACATACTCAAATGGAAATAGGGCATAAATATAAACGGCGAGTACCTCTCACACCTACGGTTCGCGGATGACATAGTTATTATGGCAGTGTCGCTGCAGGAACTAGAACAGACGCCGAACAGCCTAGCCAATGCTTCTTGACAGATTGGTCTCGGGATGAACTCCGACATAACTAAAACTATAATTAATCCCCTTGTTACCCCGAGACCTGTGATCGTCAAAGGCGTGCCTCTTGAAGTTGTTCAAGAATATGTGTATCTGGGGCAAACTTTGCAGTAGGGTAGACTTCAAGAAGGAAACTGACAGAAGGATCCGGCTGGGCTGAGCAGCTTTTGGGAAGCTGCGTCAAGTTTTTTCGGTGCCCATACCAAAAAGTCTTCAATGCGTGTGTCCTACCACTGATGACCTATAGAGCTGAAACATGGCCACTAAAAGTGAAGCTGGTTCACAAATTTAAAGTCCCACAACGTGCTATGGAGAAAGCTATGCTTGGAGTTTCTTTGAAGAGTAAGAGTCGAAACGAAGAGATCCGACAAAGAACCAAGGCCACCGACATAGCTCAAAGGATTAGTATGCTGAAGTGGCAGTGGGCTGGTCACATCTCGGGAAGTATAGTGTGGACGCCCACCGGCCAGATGGAGCGATGACCTACGAAAAGTTACAGACAGCAATTGTATGGAAGGGCTGAAGATCGGGCCCAGTGGCGTTCTTTAGGAGAGACCTATGTGCAGTGGACTGATACGGGCTGATGAAGATGACTTTTGACTAGTTTTGAATGTTGAATTCATCATGACTTTTGACTAGTTTTAAATGATAAATTCATCATTTAAAACTAGTCAAAAGTCATCATCATCATCAGCCTGTATCAGTCCACACAGTAGATCTTGGCATTTAGGTGCCTACAAAACAAAATTTAATACTATCGTCATCTATCATGGTAATAAGTACTCCAAAGCGACTGCTAACGTAAACCTCAAGCAAAAAAATGCAGCTAATTTGCAAAAGTCGTTCTTCCTTAAATTAGAACGACCCATCGTTGACGAGTTCATAGCTATAAATACAAACTGAATGCCAGCTTACTTATTGAATACTGTTATTTATTTTGCTTGGAAGGCTGCAATACCGCACTCACAATTTGGTTTTATGTCCTCCTCGCAGTGCTGTACGGCTATGGAAGTTCCTATCGTATTCCTACATTTAAGGTATAAACAGCAAGAAAGCAACATGTATGTATAAAGACGAGGTAATTACAGCGCTAGCCGGCTCGTCTGCAGCGTCATTATTCATCGTTTTACGACTCCATGAGGTATAAATATTAAACTTAAGTCGTATAGATGAATTGCGAACATTTTCTTTTTAATGGCGAGGCTAAATATGATGTGCGAGTATCGGCCTGGTTTTGGGTCTAACTCTGAAGCATGGACCGAGGGCCGCTCGTACAAAGGTTGAAAGCGTGCCTGACAATGTGTATATTTATCGCCTTTTAATTACATGTAATATAAGGTTCTTTATCAGTTGCCGCGTGGTAGTAATTTTGAACAACCCGAGAGTGATGCGACCGCATCGATGGACGAGGAAT
Source organism: Ennomos fuscantarius (assembly GCA_905220475.3). NCBI lineage: Eukaryota > Metazoa > Arthropoda > Insecta > Lepidoptera > Geometridae > Ennomos > Ennomos fuscantarius. The sequence continues at coordinate 8,688,491 of HG992028.1, read as the reverse complement.
GTCGCTTAATCGCTTTGCAGTGCCGGCGTTTTAGTGATCCCTATAAAATATCAAAGATAACGACGAGTGGCTCTGAAGGCTATTTCGAATGGAACCCGGACCCGGTGATTGGACGTTTATGGCGTGCTCTCTTCGATAAATGTAAGCATTATGTGCGCGGCGCGGCAGTATCGAGCAATTGTCCCGCCACGGCCCGTACGATGTGAGGCGAGAGGTGCTAATTATCAAATGCAAGACCGACCATACCGATATTGAAACCATTGAAACAATACGGCCTGTGTTTTCTTTTCCAATTTCAAAGTTTGCGGAATGGCTGCGTAATGAAGGCCGAGAGCGGTGCGCAAATGGAACGATGCCGAAAACTCAAGTACCTAAGTATTTTAATGGTCTTGCGTCATCGCCTTTTCAAACTTGAATTTTCATTATCACTTGGCATGTATACAACCACCAGCCTTGATATGTTAATCAAACAATAGTTTTAAATCAAATAACCGCAACACATGATCAATAACGTACGACCTTAAAAATAAAATATATTTTTCTACTATTGACTAACTGTTGACACAATGTTTGATTGTCTTCTTTATTAAAATGCTACCTACATAGATGTTTGTTATTTAACCTTGGTATTTTCCGCCACACAAATTCTATGTAGAGTCGAATCAAGTGATGAGGTCTGCCGTGGTGATACTAACTTGTTCAAATGTTAAAATGCATTATTAAATACCTCTAATTGAAAAATTTCAATCATAAAGATGTAACAGATAGACATCTCCTTATGTAAACGTTGTAAAACTTAATTACTAGTGCGTTAAATTGGGCTTAATAACTTTAAATAAACCGTTTTTTGGCGCATTACAAGGCGTAACAAATTTTCGTATCAATAAAATACTAGAAATAGTGAGACAACGACATTTAAAAATGTTACGGCTATCTGCAGCTGTGGTATTTAATACAAATTAGTTGCCTTAATAGTCCCAGCACCAGCTTACGCATTAATTGGAGTAGAGTTGGTAGCGCAGCAGTAATTACTGAGTAATATACCAAGTATGAAGGTGTCGGCACCAAATTAGGTGACTACACCCCTCATAGAACTGAGCTAGTTTTTGTTTTATTTAATATGCAGTCAGTGTAAATATTCAAATTCGGAAGCTGATAACCGCAATCAAACTTTTTTGGGTCTACATTTCAATTAAATTTTATTTCTCAATTCTGTGGTCGTCGTAAAGCTTTAAAGTTGGACGAGTAAAGCCCATTGAGAAACTCCGAATTGATATTAATTCAAATAACTCGGGTTAAAAAGTCAGGGTTTTATTTGTGCTGTAAAAGTTTATTGTAGGGCTTTGTGGCGAGCCGGACGCGCCGATAGGCCTTCGCAGGAGACGACAGTGACGATGGAACCTCCGCACCGCCACTGCCTTTGTACCCATGCGCTGGAGCCTCCGCCGCGCCGCCGGCGGCACTATGCAATGCAATATACAACCCTGCGCGTGCGCACTCAACCCAACCCACCATCTGCTCTAAACGCGCATTTTTATGACTTGCCTGTATAAGTGAGACTTTATAATTGCCAATTTATGCTAATGTTACTTCCTAAGTTGAGGAAGATCTGTCGGTTTTATCTGTGTGTTTGTTTTATCAGGTTTTAAAGCTACATAAAATAGTTGGCATCATTCAAAGCTTGATAAATCTTGCGTGTGTCTACGTGTAATTAACATTATTGACATGCTAGTACGTCTACTTTTTATACGCCTTCAAAAATGTTATTAAATTTCAACTAAGCTTAATTTTTTTGCTCTTTGTAATAAATACCAAACTAAACTAAAGGACCAAACTAAGGTGGAAAGGGGGTTAACGTTTACATGAAAACGTGCGATATTATAGTGTCATTTGTTTATTTTTGAATATAGAGCATTAAAAATCTGCATTAAGGTCCAATGATTGGTTTAAATAATAAATAACCGAATTCAAAATAGTTTTTTAACAATGTTGCGTACGTAGTTATACGTGCCCGCGGTTGGAACATAGGCTTTTTCCACATTAGAGAGTGTACCTAAGCCATATAGAAATTTTGTGATTCTTGAACATACCTAGAGGTTTTTAAGAAGTAGTAAATTATGGTAAAAACTAAAAAATGAAGATATTGTAAAATATTCATTATAAGTAATCAAGTCAAAAAAATAAAAAATAAACATCAAATCTAGATCATATATATATATATATATATATATATACCTATACCTAGGTATACAGAGCCCTGCTCTTATCGCAGGCTATTTCTCTAAAAGTATTCCAGAATTAACTATTTATCAAAGAAAAGGTCTTTCTTGGTCTCCCGGCGCTCAGCGTCTTCATATCTTACTTACTACATTCCTTCAACCACCTTACCTTGTTTCTGTTTTTCTTTAGGAAAAAGTCACATCTCATTATACACTTCTCCATATGAATTTGCTAGTGCAATACTGCGTGAACAAAGCCTTTAATAGAGCCTTATTTGTCTTTAGTTGTACAACTGTGCGAATAAATCCTAAAAAACATTTTTATTCTCAGATAGAATTACTCGTATCACATGACTTAAGAAAAATTCTCTTGCATCAAAAATCCGCAATGATCATTTTATCAGCGAATTGATCCACTGTATGGTTTTTTAATATTAATTAGGCAAAGCTATATAAACAGAGGTGCGGACACTTCACAAAGCGCGGGTTCACATTCGTACCTACTAGAATAGGAATAGTTTTTTTTTTTTTTTTGAACGGGTTATAGCTTTTAGTGTCGTCCACATATCTTTACAGCCGCACTTCATAAAAAGTACTATGCTGTCTAAAGTGGGAGGGAACTAGCTCAAGGCACTCCTGAAGGGCAAGCCAATGGAGACTGGAAGAGTATATAGCAACGGATCTACCTAACCTACCTAAGTACGTCAACCGCACTGGATGGGTTGGACTCAGATTATGTTATACTGGTATCAAAATCAGTATCTAAAATGTACCGGATCTAGAAGAAATGGTCCAGCATCCTATGTGCAAACAGTAGCTGCGATAGGATCATCTGCATCAGTCGCTCACGGCGACGTGTCTCGGGCGGCAGAATAGCTATGCGCCCAAGATTTAATTAAGATTTGAGGATGATTTTGTATGTCGATCATGAATAGACATATTTTTAAAACCCTGAAAGTTTTGTTCAATAGCTTCTCATAAAAAAAGCCGTAAATGACATTGTGTGCCTTTAAAATCATTTACATAGACATAACTTTTAGCCTAGGTCAGCAAATTAGGGACAATTTATTTTTACATTTCTTGACAGTGATCAGTAGTGATTGTTTTGACGTGGCAGTACAGTCATCTTTTAAACAATTAAATATTTTTTTTTTTATAAGTATTAAGAAACCTGTTATACTTACTACTTTCAGAAATTAAATATTTGAGTCTAAAACGGGGATTTTTTAAATAACCAATTTTGAAACATTTTTATTACCACGTAGGTGCAGTGTTTTAAAGATAAACAAAGATGTATTTAGACGTGATCCTGTAAGGATACGGCCTACTAATCAATCACCCTGTAGATAAAATCATGAAAATTACAATAATACCAAATGATGAAAATTAACAAAAAAAAGCAATAATTTCCAAAAAGTGCTACGTATTGGAATATCATTAATATATCACATCTTTACAGCAATGTCTCATAGGATACCTACGAAACAACGCTCCTCCTACGAGGTTCGTAGCGGAACTCAGCTGCGTACCGTAGACAAAAGTATAGTTTATACGTCATGCAGTGGTAAAAGGAGATCCATTCTACTTAATCATTAAATACTGTTTTAAAAAAACGGGTATTATTTTAAACTGGAACCCTTATGTTGATTTGCTGTCATTCTGTCTGTAGGTATGTAGAAATACGGAATCAGGAACGGATGAAGGTACCTACTACTACTAAGAATGTCACGCGTTATCAAAACCTACCTTTAAAGTGATGGGTAAAAAGTAGATCCTGTTGACCTAAGAACCAGGCCAACCACCATTTTACTAGGTGGTAGGTATAATATAATAAAATAAAATAAATATAATATATATAATGTTTTTATGCTAAGCGAACTGTATTCTTGTGACAGATAAACCGTTTTTAGACTCAAAATCTCGAGATTTAAGTCTCATTTCGGTATTTTGAGAATGTGTGTAAATTTCACGCTGAACCCGACGATACCCATAAGTCATTTTGTGAAAAAATCAGTTAAACCCTTTTTGTTCTCACCCCTTCAATTATTAAGCTCTAATTTCTGATTTTAATAAATAGATCGATAGATAAGCTCTTTATCTTAAATAGCCAATCTTAAATAGCTAAAAAAGTCTTATCGCTCAGAGCGATTTCTTCCAGACAACCTTGCACGGAAAGGAATAACGCCGTAATATATGGACGGTGTCGGTGAAATACTCAATAGTAGCGATCCACATTAATAAGTAATTCAAGATTTTATAGTACGTATTAAATATTACCAGCATAATATTTTCTATACTTAGAACACTTATAATACTACACAATAAACAATATCTGTCACGACTTCAACTTTTATTTTTTTTATGTTTTTAACGGTACAGTACGGTAATAGGTGCCTAATATTGTATACTAAGAAACATATAATACTGATTTTACTTGTTTCGATTTAATTCATTTGAAACCGATTCATAAGTCACTGTAATAAATAGTATAGCTCATATTTGGAACAATGGAATTACCCTCAGCATCTACCTACTAGCTTACCTATTGTTAATATCAATAAAATCTGATTTGTTAATGTACCTATCGTATATTTAAGGTTCTGTTTGTCTTTTCTGAGCAATAAAAATATTCTTATTCTATTCTATTTTCAACCTTAAACTAATGTTAGAAAGGTAGTTAGGTATATGTAGTTTTTACGCGGACAAATAGCCAATTTGTATATGTACTTAAATCCTTCCTTACTTTTTGTATAGTGTTCTCAAGTGGTTAGCGATGGCATCAGAAATTTTAAGCCACCCGAAAGCTTTTGCCTTGACTTAATAACTGTCTTACGATAGTAACCGAGATTGACAATTTACCGTGATCTCCGAAGCACTATCCTGATCACTTGTGAATAAATTGGAGACTAGATTATGGTATCTGAATCTCATAATGTAAGGATTCGGAAATACATAATATGGTTTGCCAACCGTAAGCAAATTATTCTTTGTAGTCAGTGCATGGCGTGTGCAAAATATAATAATTTACGCTTACCTACTTAAAAATTCGGAAGTAAATATTAAATTTTACTACTTTTGTAATATAGTATCACGGTAAAATTAAATATCTACTCAAATCATCGCTTATTCCTCAACTTCAATTTCATTGAAAATAAATGTGATATATAAAAAAACGTGTGCAAACAAAAATATGGGCAAGGTAGAGTATAGATTATCTAGAGTTAAAAACAACGCATTTCTTAATTACATTCATTTATCCGGATATCCAACAGGGAATGAGCAGGGGCATTATCCACGGTACATTAAAATCTTTTATTCACTTCCTCTTCATTTATAATATCTGCCCTTATTACCCCTATCTCTTATTAGCTATCAATTAAAATTAAATAAGACGCTTCCAAAAACTATTTGATTGAAAAAAAATGCATTAACTTTAGTTCTTACCTGTCGTCCCCCGCAGTTTTATCCACAATCTTGACTATTTAACAAAACACATCTACAAATAACTCCCAAAAACTTCACCCCGTTCACTTCACTAATATACACTTAAATCCATGTCATCGATCACTTAAAAAGTCTTTAACAACTGTCAAAAAAATAAAGAAGCAGTAATTAGCGCTAAATGTGATAAGAATTAGTTCCTCACAATTGTCACATATCACAAATCAGTGGTGGCGTGCCAACTGCATGAGCAACTACCGCGAACTCGACCACACTACACTTCATTAGCATGTTCACATAATAACATACCCACTGCCTTCCACCCAAAACGCTACACAAGCAACCTTAAATTCGATGATATAGAGTACATTTTATCGTATTGATCGGGAGGCTTTTCCAATATGTTTACAAACGATATTGCATCTTATTGCTTAGGTCAAAGAGCCAGTTTGAATTGAATATCGATGAAGGCTCATGGCCAGGCATCGGACCGAAACCCCGCCCATCAAGTTTTGTCAAATAAACCGATTGGTGGCGTACTTTGGCCTCTGATGGGACAATCCTGCGCATCTTAGAGCCGACTGCTCAAGTAACACCTGTACTTCAATAAACATCAACTTGATTGGGCTTATGTCACATGAAAGTCAATTTCTATTTAGACAATAGTGGCCTCTAGAAAATGTAGGTAGTTCATATTTAAATAAATAATGTTATACCTATTAATTTTTTCCAGTTTTATGTAACAGAATTATTTATAAACCGTAGTCTTTTGCATTGTAATAAAACGAACCTAAACATTTCATTTCACAAGTCTAAGCAGTTCAATAATTGTAACATAAAACATAAATTAACATAACATAACAAATTTTTATATAAATACATTTTGATATTTGACTCTGTTTAAGTAGTCTGTAATATTTCATTACAACGAAAGTTTTTCACCTTTTGCAACAACAAATTGAAGCGCCGTGACCAAATATCGTTACAGCTTTCTCGAGTCTTAAAATAATTGCATGTCACGTAACAATCTTGGTAAAGTGTAAAGCACTATATCTATTTAGATCTACAATGGTTCGTCATACAGTTGACTTCGAGTCGATTTTTCGATACACTTATTTCTCAGTACCTCCCGCACGAAGGAACTTCTGTAGACACCTAGTCAGCATTCCACCGCTCGCCTCACCCAGTTACGGCACTACGGTCTGCCGGCCGACCAAGTGCTAATTGATAAAGGAAACCTCAAACAACGAACGAGCTCAATGCTCTCCACAGAAATGTTTCATTTTTAAACATCTCTCACCGACCGTTATAACCGACCGTCTGCTCTTCAAATGTGAATGTTTCTGGATCTAGGTTATTTAGACAAAGAGTAATCAATTTCACATTGGTAGGTATAGCATAGTTCTTCTGTCTGATTTGGTGGTAGGTATGATATCATTGCATTTGCTAATTTTGTGGAAAAGTGATTCATTTGTGTCTGTTGTTTTCGGCATTGAAAGCAACATTTTGTGTTCGTGAGTATATTAGGTACTTGTTATATCTGCAACTTACTTATATATGATCCCGAACGAAGAGGCCAATAATTTTGGCCAAGAAAATCAAACCACAATCAGTCTTCTGTTTTACGTAATTTCTGTTGAAATGAAAGCTTTGAAAGCAAGCTAAAATATCCCTGAAAGTATGTTTGCTTTTTTTCTTCATTTTGAGAAGACCTGCCCTTCTTGTGTGGTTGATTTAAAAACTCAACCAGTCCCTTCTCAGAAACTACTGGACAGAAATACTTTCATATCCTTGTTTGTATAGGGAACGAAGTGGACTTGATTTAGCAACATGTTAGAGCCTTTATAACGTCGACAATGGGTCATGACTCCTAAACGTTTAGTGTATAATTGTGAAATAAGAGCAGCTAAAGATTAGGTATTATTATTACGAGGTAAGCCACTGAAGGGTACTCGTACCACTAATCTATATACACGTATCTCCCCAATCCCATATCGTGTAGTGGTAAAACTAATTAAGCCATGGTTTTTAAAATTGTTCTCTATCCGGCTATGCTGTCTCACTCTCTTAAATTCAATACATAAATGTTTTGATTTTCATGTTAATTATTATGAATACTACAATTATTATCTTTATATGTATAAAAATGAAATATATGTATATCTATTTCTCTTGGTCATCGTATCACGCGTGAACGGATAGAACTTTTTCACTAAGTCTTTTTTGTTGTGTTTATTATTGTCAGGAGAAGGTTTTGTGTTATGAATAAAAAAATTAAGAAAGTTGAGCGGAAAATCAGAAAATTTTCACCACGCGGTTGAAACCGCGGGGCACAGCTAGTTTGTACTCGTATACCTATAAGTTGATCTGTCTATGTAATTTATAATGCGCTTAATATTTTTGTGCGTGACTTTTATTGAATAAAAGTGATATTCGCTGCACCACGGTCATTCATTGTTCGGTTTGCCACGGATCTCCTACTGTAAGTATATAATACATTTAATAGGTGTCATTACATCAAGAAACCCTTAATCACATTGAGAAATAAATAAATATTTGTGGAAAATTCACTTAACGCCATCTAATTCCGAACTAAGCAAAGCTTGTACTATGGAAACCAGAAAACTGATATAATACACTTACTGATATATATTTTTTGTTTGTAAATTAATTATTAGGACATACAAATTAAAATATTGATGGGCCTGATATCTCAGTTGGTATTAGCTCTGCCTTCTGAACTGTAGATAGTGAGTTCAATTCCCACCCAGGGCAAACATTTGTATGATGAACATAAATGTTTATTGTGTGTCTGGGTGTTATATTGTATTCTATGTATATATTTACAAACAAAAAAGTATCTAAGTATTGTATCAATTATCTGGTTCCCATAGCACAAGCTTTGCTTAGTTTGGGGCAAGATGGCGTTGTGTGAGATGTCCACACATATTATTATTATTATTCATTTATTTATTTTACAATCTTAAATTTAAGTTTTTTACAATATTTCTATAAAAGTAACATTACAAAAATACAATAAAAAACCTAAACCTAGTGTGCCGCCAGCAGCGGGGCAAGGCCCAAGCTACCGGTGGTTAGGGCTGCAGAGTGAGGAACCTCCTGACAATACGTGCCGTGTCAAGAAGTACTGCCTTCTGAATCTGACCCTTGATCCAACCGTCTAACGAGAGCCTCTCGAGGTGTTGTTTGAAATTAATTTAAATTTTTTTGTTTTTATTATTATTATTATTATCATGCATTAATCGATATAAATAACACTCAACAGTATACGTACGTAGGTCTATAAGTTTATATTACACAGGGAGCCAACTACTTACTATAAAAATGATTATAATATTCTGCATAGCAAGGTATAGTATGTATTGATACTATTGCACTATTATTATTAATAGCTGCCTAGATAGAACTACTATGTAAACTTGACAGCTCGACTTGACTATACAGTAGGTAGATAAGTACATAGAACTTTTCACCATCCAATCTTTATATTATATACTAGTCCTATATATATATGTATATATATATAAGAAAGTCGTGTTAGTTACACTATTTATAACTCAAGACGGCTGAACTCATTTGGCTGAAAATTAGTGGGGAAGGTAGCTTAATTAGAACCAGGAGATGGACATGGGATACTTTTATCCCGTTTATTGTTAAAGAATCATGAAAATACTAAATTTTTCAATTTGTATGTTCTAATAAACAAAAATTAACTTAATAAAATCCAAAATCTGATTATTTATTGCCTAGGCGGAGCAGAGTTAGAAATTTAAGTTTATTAATTTTATTTTTAAATATTTGTATTTTTTTATAAATTGACTATTTTTTATCCGCGGGTGAAACTGTGGTGCGCAGCTAGTATAATAATAAAAGAAAATACAAAAATGATTTTGAGAGAGTCTGTATGCTGTATGTAATTTAAAATGCATATAAAAAATATAGTAGTTAATATTACACAGTAATAATTGTCGCGAAGCTCATGCACCGTCGCACGTCGCCAGCATCTTGCCTTGTTTATTCGGAGCCCCGTGCTAACTCCGCCGTTTAAACACGCCTGGCAGCCCATGAATTAACTTTTCATATAAATAAAATTCACGCTACTCTAACCTCCTGAAATTAACACCTCAGCGTAAATACTATTTAGTCTTGTCGTCTCTTTCCATATCTGTCTTCCATAGTAGATGATTGTGGTCAAACATTCTGGTTTAATTGGCAGCGATGTTGTCCAATCGGCAATTACACACCTATTCGTCAAATCTGAGATTAACGGTGCCGACGACATCGCCGTCACAGTTACGGTATTTTGTCTAATGATGTTAACACAATTTAATAATTTGCACTAATTTATCTAGTCGGTTCTGGCTTAACTGCGAGAAACAATTCATGCATAGATTATAAAAAGCGCATTAGGCATAACTTTGAGAATATGAGATGTGGACCTAACGTAATAATCAGGTAACCATGTCATTGGTATCTAAACATCCAGTCACGTAATACCTACCAACCTATATAATAATAATAATATTATAAATAATATATACTTGTCCTGCCACGGGAGTCCAACCCGCCGCTTCCGGGTTATGAGCCGACCTGCTTAACCACCACACCACAGTAGCTGTCAGAGGTTACTTATAACCTAAAAGGTTTAGGTAAGTAGATACCCATAAATACTGATGCCACACATTAAGATGAAACTACCAACAAACGATCAAATCAAACATCTGAACTCTCAATATTGGAACTTGTTAATATCACGTTGTCATTTAATAGGTACTTACCTAGATAAAGTTTTTATGTAGGTACTTACCTATGTTATAGGTAGGTACGTGCCTAGCCCGCTATGAATAAGTAAATACGTGCAAGCACAATTTGCGTACGTTCTAACAGATATTTACTTACAAGTATTTACTAAAACGCGTTGCACTAAATATTTTAATGTCGCGTTAACAAAACGCTAAAGATGGCAGTTTGAAATTGACTCGATAGAAAATCAACATTTGTCTACCTCCATTTTGAATTCTTAACCAGATGTGGTTATGCCGCTTCGGTATTCGAAATTGGGGACTCGCAGCAACGATTAGAAATCTACTCCGAGCTTTGCGAGTAGAAATCAAGTGCTTGCTCTACCTTCTCTCTTTATACTTTAGTATCTTGACATCGTTGTACATTACGCTAATTTATCATTTATATATGATACTTTACATTAAGAATACTTATATAAATAAATTAAAATGTCAATTTAGTGCCAAATTGTGACAACGCTTTGCTGTTTCTATCATTTGTGATACATAACTAGGTAAGTGTGCCTAACTTGCCTTCCACTTAGAAGGGAAAGCTGTCTAGTAGTTACCCCATATTGAAAATGGTCTTTACTCTTATTTACTTACTAACACTATAGAAACTGGATTGGCATTTAATATATGATCAGTTATACTTTTTACTAAAGAGGACCGTCCTTGGTACCGTCCGAGGTATTTGAAAATATTAATGCCGTCATTCTCCTATCTGCACGTGATAGAGACAACAGAGCCCGTGACTGAATTTAGATACATTTTAGCAATCCGGGGGAAATATTTTTCATCTACGAAATCATAAAAAAGCCTTTTGTTTTTGAGGTCAATCCTTTGTATAGATTATTTATGCCTATCCGCTCAGATTTTTTAAAACATATTTTGTTATCTAATTACAACCATTTTTCTATGTCAGGTATAATTTGACGTAAAAAATTCGTCACTAGGTGGCTGTAACTACGAAGATATTATGAAAACTGAATAAAAGTACATTACGCCTGATCATAACTTTTCACTGTGTTGACAAGAAACTACCAGAAACTTAACTAGGCATAGAAGCCATAAACCAAGAAGTCAAGTCTACTAGAAACTTTACAGCGAAATATATAAACAATAGATCGCTGTAAAGTTTCTAGTATTGTTTATTTATTTTTTTACTATGTTTTACAATATTTATATATTACAAAAATAACCACTCACACTTCACATCGAGGCAAGAAGAATAGAGATGATCTTAATAAACATTACAAATAGAAACTGAAATTAGACAAGGTCGGTACCTAAGATTTTATAACATTGAGCTTGTGATATTCAGGCCGAGCTTTTTTGTCTGACACATAATAATTTATTGTGTAATAGACTTTTTTCATCAGGTTTGATTTGACATGAACATGAGTGTAGGTATTCCATATCCTACGGGCCTCTACATCTAGACATCCAATCATGCTTGGAAGTTATCGACGTTGCTCTCACTGTCTCTAGTTTTCTGTTAGCTCTACCTACTGCCTGTCTCTTTACGATTCCGTGCGTAAACTTACAAACAACCAACCCGCTGTATCCGCCACACTCGTCCACTTTTGTATTTAAACATGCGCTTAAACATGGTGACATGAAACGTGTTCGATAATTATTGGAAGGATCAATAAGCCACGACAACTATTCGTCTTTCTGTAAACAAGTTTTATGAGCCGAGGAGACCGATGCGCCGCGCGTTTCTATTTGAATGTTAATTTCAAACTTAGTCCATTTACACGGACAAACACAGTTATTATTTCTGTTAAGTTTGCGTCAGAAATTTTCACGTTCACTTTAGGTACCTTCCTATCTCCTTGCTAGATATGAGTAGAGTCATTTGGTTGTTGCTCTCCTAACTGTCTTACGTAGATATACGCGTAGTATTTTGTCTAAGTAGGTATGTAAAATCTTTTTAGTTTATGATTGTGTTGTTTCCCAATGATATCTACGGCTTTCGTCAACACAATTATTAAACTTACACCAATATATCTTGGTCTTATGCTATGTAAAAAAGACATTACAGACGTAAGAAAACAGTAAATAGGTACTTACTCGTCTACCTCGCTCACAATCTCGATCATGTGGGATGTGTAATTTGTATGGAATTAAATAATTGTATAAGTAGTTCCTAAGTACCTACTTATAATTTAATAGAAAACCAACTTTGCATTTTTTTAAGGGCAAAATGGGCTTTTGACAACAACTCACCTGATGGTAAGTGACATTTTGTAATATAAGCTGATTAATTCAACAAAATAGGTACTAAATAACTAATGCAATTTTTCATTCATCTTGATTTATTTAACCGAAAATAAATAGACTGAAATGACAAACAGATAAGACAAATTTTATAAAACCAATTTCGGCTATTTTTAGTTTTAGTTAGTTTTTTTTCATCAGCCGCCTTTTATTTGCCATAATAAAAATAGTTTTAATAAAGTCAAATATTCACCGTGGGAGGTATTATGCAAATCATTTTACCTGTAACCTGGCAGCAGACCAAGGCAAATAGCCTTATCCTGTTTTAGCTAAAGTTTGCTTAAGTTTACGATGCGTCTCTAAAATGCGATTATTCAGCTATGTTTTTGAGTCCATAGATGATGCCGAATGGCGACACTCCTTTGCCGACACTTTTATTGTCCTTTTTTGCTCAACAAAATTTATGTGAATTCGTTTGTGGTTTCACAATTGCGATATAATAGCGCGATAAGTTGTGAAAAATAAGTAGGTAATAGATAAGTATTTAAATATGTGCTTTTAATGTTTACTCAAATTTATACCATATTTTATATCATGCCCATCAGCCGACGGATCTCGCTGTGCCGTCGGCAACTGGCGGGCAGTGACCGTTTTTCATCTAAGCTTATCAACTTTTACTAGTTACTTAGATGTCAGTATAATAGAGGCCGACAGAAGTCCGTTAAAAGGGTTACTTCCCTTTCTCTCCACCAGTTTTGTCCCATTAGTGGGGAGAAAGGTTAAAGATTTATTATTTTTATAGCAGCAGCCTACTTAGCAGACTAATTTAGCAGGCTAACAGATTAATTTGTAAGGGAAAAATTTGAGCCACGCATGGGATTTGAATCCGCAACCATCCGTCCCTACCGCCAGGACATAAGATGATAAAGGTGAAGGATAAATTTGGATATGAGATCAACACTTACCATATTAAGCTACCGTTACAAGTGCAAGTGTTTATTATACACACGCTTTACATTTTCATAACTGACTGACCCGATACCTAAGTTATAAGATACCCTGCCTTCTGAGCTGTGGGTTGTGGATTTGATTCCCACCCAGGACAAACATATGAGTGATGAACATAGATGTTTGTTCTGTGTCTGGGTGTTATGTTGTATTATATGTATGTATTTACAAACAAAAAGTATCTAAGTAAGTATTGTATCAGTTATCTGGTTCCCATAGCACAAGCTTTGCTTAGTTTGGTGCTAGATTACTAGGTGGTAGGACTTTACTGCAAAGTTCGTCTAGGTAGGTACCACCGCTTTGCCAGTTATTCTGCCGCCAAGCAGTAGTGCGCAAGCACTGCTGTGTTCCGGTTTGAAGGGCACTGTAGCTAGTGAAATTACTGGGCAAATGAGACTTTATGATCTGATCTCACAGTTTAGTAATCTTATTACTAGATTGTGCTGATGTCTCTGGATGACGTGCGCAGTGCAGTGCCACGCGAACCTCTATACTTTAGAGTTCGAGTGACACTGCAGCTGATATGGGTAGCCGTGTCGTTTAACATCAGGCGAACGGCTAGCTCGTCACGTCATTCCGTAACATTAAAAAAAAAAAAAAATTGATGGCGTTGTGTGAGATGTCCACACATATTATAATTCTAATCATTATTATAACGTACATCGTGTATGGAGAAAGGTAAATACAATTCAAATTCACCCGCTTTACGTTTTCATAACTACGATAATAATTATGATCCTTGGCTTTTATTTTATAAATAAAGTATAGTAAGTAATAAAATACTTCTTAAATTAGACATTATTACGGTTGCAGCTACATAACAGAACATTGTTTAGAAAAATTCCAACCCTTCGCTACGCTGCAGTCAAAAAAGCTACACAATCAATTGATGCATAGCTCTTTTATTTTATTCTCCATTTTAACACCTTGTACCTACCGTTTATTGCGTCAATAGATATTGTTGCTTCCGTGAATAAAAAAAAATAAAAGATAGAAATACTTAACTTACTGTCCATTAAGCCATGCTGCAGCCACGCTTATTTCACACTACTAAAAATAGATAGGTTTAAAAATAATATACTCGTAAGTACTAGAATATTTTTAACTAACCTAAAGCTCAGCTCAGGTCAGGTCATAAGTCGACAATATCCTTTATGCAAACAGCTTCTACTCTACAACTATTAAAACAATATATTAGTGAAAATGTACTACTTACACGAGTGATAAGTTAAGATTTTAAGACTTTTAGGTAAATTAAAAATATAGGTAATAACCCTGTAAGGTTGTAAGTAAAAAAGTAAACAGGTTTAGTTCAAATAGGAACTTAGTAAAACACATAAAATAATAATATGAATGCGTATATTTCTGTTTTAATTATAACATGAAAAAAAAAACTTTTATAATGTGAAAATTTGCATAATTGAGTCCGAGGACGATCGCACCCTACTCCTACGAGCGTACCGAGCAAACAACGCCCTGTGGGCAACAACACATCTCCTAATATCATTCATACACACCTAACAACAAATAGAAGTAGTGCGTCTCGCCTCGTGTGACAGTAATCAAATACTTTACAATAACTCTTCCATCCGCCTGCTAACATTACTCAAGTGATTTTTACACAGCCTTATAATAAAAATAAAACCCACTGCCACTTTGATTAAGCCCGGATATAATAAAAAGTGATTTGAATAAACTAGTTTACATTGATCTCTTAATGCCATAGATTGAAACTCGACCAGTGTCTTCCCGTCAGCGTACCGGTTTATAATGAAGATCTTAACGTTTTCCATCCGACATAAATTTAACAAAATATATAAACGATAAAGCATCGCGTCTCAGGCGAACATTGAGCCCTGTTTTCATTAGGCGAAATTTGTCCTGCAACCTTATTGCATAACACGAATCTTGCGTGTCGGGCGATGTCCCGCAGGAGATTTCAGGACAGGGAGTACAGTGAAAGAAAGAGATAGCAATAAGATTCTCGAGCATTTATGACTTGATATGGGACATGCCTGCATCTTTGTTAACTTCACATCAATTTTTTTTTATTTCAAACTTGTCTAGCATTTGAAAATTAACTGATCAATCAATGTAAATTAGCCTCACCAACTATGACTACACTGATTGAAAGTTGTAAACTGGACTGGCTGTAACATCCTTCGACTCTATGGGTTTGACCACAAAAGATTTAAACAAGTAGTGTTAAATTGCTGTTTTGTATTGTTAAACGTTTGACGTCTGTCTAAGTCTAGTTAGTAGTAAGTAGTATAACAGCACAGCGAGCGTGTTAGGGAGCGATGATTGCATATTTTTATTCTTTACGCGATGTAAACTAACTGATATTTTTGCAACGGCAAATGTAGCACGAGAGTTATGTGCAATGTAAACTACAGCCATAAAATAATATCTGCATGAGATTGACAATGTGAGCGTGCGGATTGATCAAAGCCGTTAGTGGCATTACATACATACATTACATACATCTCATGGGCAAGCGTGCTCCACCTTAGACAACTTCGTCACTTACCATCAGGTGAGTTGTTGTCAAACGCATGCCCATTTTACCATTTTAAAAAAATGCATTCTGTGTAATACCAATCGCTTTCACTTGATAGTTTAGTGAGTCTCAAATGCTTTAGACAGCGCGATTCTACTTTTGGCGAGTTCCAATAGTTGAATAATTTATTTATTTCCGATCACAAACCCTGTTCCGTAACCAATCATTTTATTTACCTACATAATAAATACATTTTTGAAGTAAAATTTCTTTACGCACACTCGACTTCTAGGTAAGCTAGTGAAGCGAAGGGAAGTGGAACGTGAAGATAGAAAGAAATAGTTATGTTTCATATATTACTGTAGGGGCAAGAGAGATGGAGCTAAAGAAGTTTTACTTCAGTCGTGTGGACTAAGCACACTCGTTTTTTTTTATCAATTGCACAGTTTTTTTATTTTTCATTAAAAGGTACTTGCTTTGTTTTTTGAGGTAGCTTTAAAAATAACGCAGGTGAATAGTATGATTGTAACTTCTACTGTATCACACTAATATTATAAAGGCAAAAGTTTGTATGTGTGTATGTTTGTTACTACTTCACGCTGAAACGGCTGTATGGATTTGGATGAAATTCGGTACCAAGATAGCTTATACACTGGATTAACATATAGGCTACATTTAAACCCGGAAAAGTGAAATGCTCCTATGGGATGAGCAAATAATTAAAATACTTTTTATCAGCGGGTGAAAACGCGGGGCGCAATTAGTTATTTATAAGATTCAATTAATAGTCATGAAATCGTTGTCAAGTTCAAGTAGAATTACAAGTTGATAAAATTACTCTATTTCTTCAACTTCAACTTTTGGTTAATGGCCTTTGTGGAGAGGTAACCACAAAAGTATCAAACAAGACTTAAACTAGTGTTAAAATGGTGGGGGCGAGATGGCTGGACTGCAAACGCGACCCCTTCTCGCCCCGGTACGGCGGAAAACGGCGGCGGGGGGTTTTAGTGGGGTCGAGTCCCACATACCCTCTGCCACCACCCCCGTGGTGGCAGGAAAGTGCGGGGCACCACCCCTCAAAAAAAAAGTTAAAATGGTGAATTGTATTGTTTAACACATGATTGATGTCTGTCTAAGCCTTGTTTATGATTTGTGGTAACATGGAATATTTCTCAGTTCCAGTCACTGGACGCCGATGTATTTTCCATCTAAATTGTAGTTCCATATTTTAATTTTACTTATGTCAACGGTATATGTAATAACGAACTGTCGCTGTGTCGACCAGTTTGTTTCGCTCGCGCCAGATATGTCTATCTTTGTCATCACATTGTTCTCGATTCCCGTAGTCGCTTGTAGCTGCGGCGTTACGAGATCAACTGAGTCGGACCGCGACTCACGATTTGTTTTTGAAATGTACGAAAATCACTGGTCTACCCTTGTTCAACACTGGGTTTATAGCAAAATTAACTGTTGAAACGACCTATACGCCGTTGAATTTTGGTTCTATACAAATGTCGTATCATAAGCGAAATAAACTAAAGTATCTTTAAATGTACCAAATTATATGGAGCTTTGACTTAATCACGTTACGCTCGCTATGTACTTAAACGATTGGTGAGAATGTTCGGTTGAATAATGAATACCTACAACAATACCCCACAGCCTCACGATACAGTCTGTAAATACATGTCCAAGCGTAATTTATGAGCGTGCTTGTTAGGGCAGTGAGCAGTGCTTTGAGATTAAACAACTATGCCTCAGATATGACGTAAATATAAGGGATAAAAGCGCGCTAGCTTCTATATAACTGCATGTGGCGTTCGGTGTCATATCTATTCGTTATTTAAACTCACTATTTCGAGAATCGACGCAAACACGTCACGTGGAATCAACTCTACACCTGATTACGTCCTAAGACTAAAAGACGCGTGAAGCAACGCAACTGTGATTCAAAAATAAATAAAAAAGTTTATAATAAAACAAACAATTACTCGAGATTGCGTAACACGTCTTGGACGCTTGGAATAAAATGTAAGCGAAAAAAAAAAACGAAAAAATCATTTACATTTTCGCACATTGCAATTGCATTGCTCCGCGTCACAAACATAATAAATACCGCCACACAATCAATTTTATTTTTTGTACCGTGTCTTCCGACCACATTTTGCAACTCAACGATTGAGTCACGAATAGCTTCTAATGAAAATTTGTTGCGCGATGCGCCACTGTATTCTACATTTCCAATAGTGACGTCTTCGCGTCGCGACCTCGCGTTGAACACACCTATTCAGCTCTACACCGATACACCATTATAATAATACCACATTATAATCGACTCAGACATAAATGCTGGAGACTGGAGAATGTTCGCGCATTCTAATGTCATAATCATATACGTTACAAAAATATTTAGCTGCTATTTTGTTTTCAGTTTTGTAACATGTGTTATCGCAAATCCGCCTCTAATGTTTTAGAGGGCGATTGACGTGAAATGGCATATGAAACTGTGTAGAGACACGCGTTGTTTATACGTTAAAACTGTTACAATTATCTGGAAAGTACCCAGCGATATCGCTAAAAACTTGCCCTAAATTCGATTTTCCCAACTAATTCGATGTTTTCGCGAGTAATAATTTAATCAAATCTCAACTCTCTGCAAGCAGCGATAACCGGTGCACGACAAAAATTTGGATCAACTGCCTTGCAGACACAATAAATAAACGCGAAAATGAATACAAACCATAACGGCGTTGAATTAACGAGCTACAATGTACTGAAGAGCTGAATAAGTGGTTCAGGTGTTACTCGTCTAATCCTTGGAGGAGGTGTCCATAGGGCTGGCTGGTTGGAGAATAGGCGGGGTGACGGCTGGTGGCGCCACCAGGGGAGCCAGGAGAGGTGGTGGTGGCGCCACCATAGGGTCCAAGGGGCGCGGAGGCAGAGAGGCGCCGCCGGGGATCGCTGGCTTCACAAACCGGTCACTAGCACGTCGCGTCTGCAACAAACATTCGGAAAATAATATTTTTTTTATAATAACGCCCAACTATCACATACATAGATCCTGGACCCTAACTTGGATTCCCTGTGTCTAGGGACCCAGAAACTACGAAGACCATGATCCCACAACACCCAGACTCAGAACAAGTATTTGCGCTTTTTACTAGTCCTGCCGCGGGAATCGAACCCGCCGCCTCCGAGCTATGAGCCCACCTGCTCAACCTCCACACCACAGAGGCTGTCATATTACAGTATAGATACACACATATATATAGTGATTTAGTGAGGGTTTAGATACAAAAAGACTACATACATTTGCCGTTAGTTGTTACACACAAGTCTCTATCGTAACTTCTAGCCGTATTATAATCTTTATTCACTCGTCAAAATATTGTAAGGGGCACAACAATAATGCTTGGTCTAGTTGCCCCCTGCCTTAAGAGTTCTCTGTACTCTGAAATACAAGTTTTCACTTAGTTCAGAGTTGGAGGTCTCTAAAAGGCAGTATGGGTAGAACACTGGAATTATAAGCTATAAACTAATATATTGCTACGGTAAAAATTGTTTGTGCACTTTCTATTTCTTTGCATTTTGTAAAATTGTAGTGTAATATTGTAATATTTGTATAAAATTTACTACTTTCACAGTGTATCAGGCTAAGTTTTTGGCAAATAAATCAATCAATCAATACAGTTTTTATTTAAATTTTTCAGTTTTAAACCGTTTCCTAAATATATCAATATAATCCACAGAGGGATCGTCCAGTAATAACGAGAGGTTCGAAAGAGGGGGAGGTAGTTTGGAAAAATCACGAAACATCACCAGGTACTTAAAGATGATAAACGCCAATTTTAAAAAATCCACATATTTTTAAAAGGGCAGGGGGAGGTTATACTAAAACCTCGCCATGCATCACATTGGGGGTTGAAAAGATACTAAAAACACATCACGTGACGACCCCATAGACAAATACCGTCCGCTGTGTTCACGCCCAGTATAATATGACCTAGACCGCATCGTTACTTACCATCAGGGGCGATAGTGGTCAAACGCAAGCCTATCAAACAATAAAAAATAAAAAAAATATGACCCCTGTCATGCTTAAGAAGTAGATTAATTTCTTAGTAATGAAGCGATGCTTAGGCTTTTTATAATCAGTTTTCAACCAGCTTCAAAATGGAGGAAAATGAAAGAAAGGAAAAACCAATTTCCGTCGCCACAATTTCATACTGCAAATTGACTTAGATGACATTATTATTAGTTTTTTTTGGTAAATATTGTGAATAAACAAACCAAACAACTGAACCGATTTTGATGAACTTTCCATGGGACCAATCTGAAACTATATGTATCCCCTTTCCAACAAAAAAGAATTTCTAAATCGGTTTATAAATGACGACGTTTTGCAGTAACAAACAAAAACAACTTTTTGAAGTCTGTTGAATGTATTATATAATACAGTGGTCGTCACACTTTTCTGGTCAAGGGCCACATAGGACAATGTGAGGTATCACTGCGGGCCGCCATTAGGTATTAGTTATAGATTTTATGAACTGTCAAAACGCGACTGCCTTATAGATGGCAATTGCTACTTGAGAAAACATTTATGTAATTGTCAATGAAATAATAATAATTATTAATTGACTGGCAACTGAAAATCTAACATGAAGTAAATCACACTAATATAATTAAGGCGAAAGTTTGTATGTGTGTTTGTGTGTATGTTTGTATGTTTGTTACTCCTTCACGCTCAAACGGCTGAATGGATTTGGATGAAATTCGGTACCAAGAAATCTTATACACTGGATTAACATATAGGCTACATTTTATCCCGGAAAAGTGAAATTTTCCCGGGGGGAACCGGGGGATGAACAAATAATTAAAATACCTTTTATCCGCGGGTGAAACCACGGACCGCAACTAATTTAAAATAATCGCGTTTAGGGCTGAATAGACGTTTAAAAAATAGAGTAAGCGAATAGAGTAAGGAAGGTAATACTTACCATTCGTGTACGCATACTTCTATTTAGTGCATTTCTTGCGTAAAAATAAGCTTATAACCCGCGCGGATAACAACGTTTTTTTTACTTTTTTGTTTATTTTCCAATGTTTTAATAATTATTCTGCTATTCGTGACAGAGACAAATACAATAGGTAAATTAACATGAAAATCGGTCCAGCCGTTCTCAAGCAGGAAGTGTTTGAACAAACCCGATTTCATTTTATATATAAAGATTATCTGCTGTAATTGTTTGCTTTGCAGAGGGCCGCACGAACATCATCCGCGGGCCGCAGATTGACGACCGCTGGTTCGTACCTGTGAGTTGAACTGGAGCGCGGGCCGCATGCCGGCGCCGGGCAGCAGCGGCGACGCGTACGGGGACAGCGGCCGCGACCCGCCCGGGGACGACACGCTGCGGGACCGCGCCTGCTCACATTGACAATAAATTAATATAAAGTAGTATGCAGTAGTGCGCAAGCACTGCTGTTCCGGTTTGAAGGGCACTGTAGCTAGTGAAATTACTGGGCAAATGAGACTTTATGATCTGATCTCACAGTTTAGTAATTTTATTACTAGATTGTGCTGATGTCTCTGGATGACGTGCGCAGTGCAGTGTCTCGCGAACCTCTATACTTTAGAGTTCCGAGTGACACTGCAGCTGATATGGGCAGCCGTGTCGTTTAACATCAGGCGAACGGCTAGCTCGTCACGTCATTCCTTAACATAAAAAATATATATATATAAATAAATATGTGGGGACATTTCACACAGCGCCATCTAGAGTTCTGGCGGGAACTGGCACATCTGGAGTTTTGGCGGGAAAACGAGAAGATGCGTCACCGTATTGTATTATTTTCCAAAACTTGTGTTATTTTCAGTGTTAGTGCATAAACTTGGTGGCATTTTATTCGTTAAGTGCTGGATTACATGCATGAGTGTGGGAAAGTGGTATAATGATGGTGAAACGTTTATTTTCATGTTGTTTCCAAAACTCCATAGAAGCTTCTGGTAAAGTTGCCACCATTTTACTAGGAGTATGACTTGACTAGTATAGACTATGACTTGACTTGATGACTTGGACTGTGACTTGACTTGACACATATCTGCGTGAAATATCATTAACTTAATAAATTATCAATTACTTGACACTGGCTAAATACACAAAAGTGTGGAGCCAAAACACAAAAAAAAATCTTTACACTTATGGTCACGTCATAGAACAATTTTTTGAAGTGAAAACTTCTATAGGCGCGTCGAACACTTTTTGGGTGAATTTAAATCATGGAATGACGCGAGTTCCATGTTACCGAACGCTTTCTATGAGCTATATGTATATTGTGCATATAATTATATTTGTGTACTTTTTGGGTCAAAAGAAAGCTTGAAACTCGCGTCATCGTCATCGCACGCGTCGCTAAATATCACAAGTTAATTAGTTTTAACTTTTTTTTCTAGGTCTTGCTGGGTGGACTGATAGATAGACGGACTCTTTATAGTACACAACAAAATAATAAATAAAAATACAATTATTTATATAAAGTGTAACCATGAGCGACCTTATCGCTAAAAGCCATCTCTTCCAGGCAACCTTTGGACGAAGAGAATTTGAAGAAGTGGTAAAGGATGGGGTGTTTAGTTATATTAAGGGCATAATAAATAATTACTTAATTAATTATAGATATACAACTAAAGCCTTCTGTTTAAAGTTGAAAATATCAGATGATAATTGGATGTCAAACTGGGTCTGCGTCATTCCTTTAGAACACCAGTCCAGTAAATTAAATTGTAAAAAAATGTATTATCCTCGCTGAAAATTTGGCAAACTACGTTCATAAAGTACTTTTTGGGGTTATGGGGCAAAATCTAGCTTCTTATTCAAACTTCTGTACCATTTAAAATTAACTCCACGGTGGGTGGATCAGTGAATGACATTAATATGTTCCTGCACAATATCTGACTTAACAAACTTACACTTAACGCCTCATTGAAATGCCTTTCCTCTTCCATCTCGAGTGAGGACTCGCTCTCAGAGAGGTGACGACACAATGCCTCGCGCCTCTCGACCTCCTGCTGCAGTTTCCTTTGAAGGCGTTTATTTTCTTCGCGAATATGCTTCTCTTCCAATGCAAAACGATGCATCTTTTCTTTGTTTTCGTTCTGCGAGACTGCCAACTGATTTCTGTTACAATAACGAGGGTTCAGATGAAATTGGTAAAAGATTTCGAAATATT
The DNA here is from genome assembly GCA_905220475.3 of Ennomos fuscantarius. Classification (NCBI taxonomy): domain Eukaryota; kingdom Metazoa; phylum Arthropoda; class Insecta; order Lepidoptera; family Geometridae; genus Ennomos; species Ennomos fuscantarius. The sequence continues at coordinate 8,665,068 of HG992028.1, read as the reverse complement.
AAACATTTCTATTGCTGTTTTGTTCGCACTACTTTACTTACCAATATTATTACACCAATATTCAGATCTTAATTAGATGTTATTGTGTTTTGTTGCTATATAACTCATGCTTTTTATGACTCACTTTTTTGTGAAATAAGCTCAAATTTTGACACAACAATTTTTCAATAAAAATAATATACATGCATTGTAACACCCGTCACTTTCGCCCACGTGGACAATTTTTTAAAGGGATAATAAAATAGTTTAAGGTTCTATCTAGCTTTTATCTGTCGATTATCTAAGATAAACTTTGGATCAACGACGAGTTATAGACATATTTGTATAGAAAAAATGCAGTTTGAAAAAACAAAATATGTTAGCATTCATATTAATTATTAATAGTAAAACAATGCTTTACCTTAATTTGACGACTTCTGAGCGCAGGGTCTGAATATGAGTGCTGATATTGGATGCCGTGTCGCCATTACTAATGTCCCTAGCAAAAATAAACACTCATCAATTTGGACAAAACATGTCTCACAATTTATAGAATACAAATTAATAATCAATAACCATGTTAGATTCTTTGACCTTGCGGCACAGTATATTTAACAGGTACAGGTACAGAAATATCACTCCGCGAAGTCACTTAAATAAATAGCGACTCTTGCTCCAACGCAATAAAGTGTAGTTCTGTCGAATCAGCTACCTTAAACAGCTGCCTCTTTCTATTAGTATATTTCAGATATGGAGTTACTACTACAGCCAGTGCAGCCAGCCGGGTCGCTACACGGAGTGAGCGAGGCCTACTTGCGGTTTCACCCGCAATTTACTGCACAAGTACTGTATAAGATGATACTATCATCTCCATTCTGAAATAGGACTACAGTCGTTTTCTATGTAGTAGATTTGATAATGCCGTACCAAGCGTTTCCCTGACTCTTTTTTACTTGGCTAGCATGATACACCTTCAATCGCATCGTCACTTCCCATCAGGTGAGAGCGCGGTCAAATGCTACAAGTTTGAAGTAAAAAAAAACTCTTTTATCCGAACTGCAAAGGAATGGAACTCGCTCACGGCTTCCTTATTTCCCGACAAACTAAATTTGGGTCTCTTTAAGATAGAGTGAGTAGGCTTCTCATAGGCCAATATGATATACCTTCACTGCACTTCACTCACTGCATGAATGCTTAACTTCAAGTGAGATTCTATATCAAAAACCAAATTAAATATAATTTGATAGTTTTAAAACTGTTTCAGTCCTTCTCTACATTTATTTTTTTCGAAAAACTAACAGCTACACTAACAATAGATATACACGGTGGAATTTAATTCGTTCTTATCCTTAAAGGTTTGTACTCAGTACTTGCTATAGAACGATCCCATATAACTGAATACCAAAAGTACTTATGAAACAAAACTTAAATCTAGGTATTATCAAATTACTGCGAATTCTAAAGAGAAGACTTGCAAAATTGAACAAAACAGGTGTTTTACTACATACGAATACATTAACAAAGCGCTCGGCCGGTGCCCGTGCTGTGTGTAGCATTAAATAGACATTTCGGCTATTATCCAGTAACTTAAGGATTTTTTATTTTATTTTTATATTTTTTAAATTTCACCTCTTACGATTACTTTATAGCATGGTCTGAGTACATACATTTAAAGAAAAGAATTAATTAAGTTCCACCGTGTATATATGTAGTTAACTTATGGCTAGTTAAAAGTTTTCACAAATAGATTGTTGCTTCTATGTATGTGAAAGAGACAGTCATATTTTTATAAAGATACTAATAGTAACCTATTGAGATGATAATATGGTCACCTAGGACTAGCGGGATCGGAGACTGGCTGGTCGAGTCTGATCTGCAGAGATCGCTTCTCAGCCTCGAGCTTATCCATCCTTTTCCACAGCCTGTTTACTAAAGCTTCCTGTTCTTGTTCCAACGTGTTTTCTAATTCAACCTGAAAAAAAACCATTTTAAGCTATCATTTTAAGTTTATTTCCGTTAACATTTAATTTTCTATTTTTAACATTTGATAAACATTCTTAATTGAGAAAATAGAATCGCTATGAGTTTAATAGCCAGGAGCATATTTTTAGCACTTATACATTCAATATAAGTCAAATTCAAAAAACTTAAAAAAAAATGAATGATCTAAGCAAATAACAACAACAACAGCCAGGTGCTTATGAAGAGGTTGCTATGAGTGATAAGACCGCCCATTGGTGCACTTCTGTAAGTCTTTATACCTAGTTTTGATGATTTGTGATGTGGTGTTTCAATAAAAAGTTTATTCTATCTTTCAATATCCACATCTTACACATTAATTTTCTACAGGAACTCATAATTTTCCAGGTAGAAATTATCCTATGTCACTATGTAAATATAGGTAGAATAAGCAGTCTGATATTTACAGGTCATCACACTTTACTGTAGTCAAAACTGGGCAAAACGATTGAAAGATTTCCCATTCCTGTCTACCTGTTAACATGTACATGGTGCAAATAACTGCGAAGAAATATGGTGAACACAAAAACATCCCATAAGTATTATAAATGTAGTGAACAATGGTGAGTGTTACTGCTGCCTATGTCTTTGATAGTTCCTTAGCTGGCTCTAATAACACCCATGGGAAGAGATGGGGTGATCAGTTACACACCTGGGACCACACAGCTATTATCTGTATAAATACCTTTTCCCTACGAAGCCTTTCCAAGTTGGTTTGCTTAGCCAGTGTCTCCGCCTCTAACTTCTCTATCTTCCGCATCAGCTTGTTCACCAGACATTCTTGTTCTTGCTCTAATGTCTGTTCAAGCCGGCATTTTTCTTGACGAAGCTGCAAAAAATGAAAAATGCAAACATTATAGTATTACATATTTAAAAGGGAATCATTGTTAATTACCACCATGAACCACAGAAATTATTTTTTCTTTCTTGACTTATCCTAGTGATCTTCATTTCATTCTCTTCTTAACCCCCCACACAAACAGGAGGGTGTTATAAGTTTGATGTGTCAGTTTATCTGTCTTTGGCATCACAGCTACTATTATTTTTTCTGTGTCACAACTCTAAATGGGATTAATCAAATGATTTGATCAAGTGTATTATTAACTATTAAAAGTATTTATGTCAAGGGTGATGGAAATATTAATGTAGTTGGTAATTTATTATCTGTACAATACTGATTTGTAATGCTATGTTATCTGTGGTTTCTCTCTTCTTCTCAATATACAGACAAGTTTACGAGACTGGCCTTTATTAATTTTGTTTGGGTTTGTTCAAGGGGAATTCATATTTTTTATTAATTATATATCTATCTTTCCCTGTGTGCATAATAATTGAAAAAAGAAATCCTAAGGAACAATTTTGTCACATATACACAACTGCTATAAAACAATAAAATATAAGTATTAATTTAACTTCACTGTGTAAAGCTTTTAGGTGAAATTGTAGAAAAAAAACTGAGAAATATAGAAATCAATTATGTGAACACTTAATAAACTATGATTAATGGAGTAAGTGTACATACAAAACATCTGTTACACAGATTATTGTTATCAGCGTAGCTTTGCAATTTTATCAATTGATCCAACATAGATTGAATCAATCAATGTCAGGCGGCACAACAATGCAGTTTTAATCCTATAAGTGATTACAAATTTAATGAAATATGTATGAAAAAATATAGGTAATGTAAGTTGTACTTTAGGGCATCAGAAGAAATTCATCAATCATCATCATCATCAAAGACTAGTATTACATATATGCCAATCCCTATATAAATACTTTCATAATTATGTTGAAAGATGGTTTGAAAGTTTTGTACAAAGATATTTCCACAGTATGTATAAGAAGTTAAATATAGATAGTTAAATCCTAGTAAAATTTATATATTGTCTGTTTGAAATTTCAAAAATTATTATTTACTGTGTATGTACTGTATTGTGTATTTTTATGATTTTTATTATGAAAAATGATTCTCTATGACTCAAAAGTAAATTTCCTAAATTACCTGATTCAACTTTCTGGAGAGATCATTAGTGAGGCATTCTTCTTCGCGCTCATAGTGATGTGCTAATGTCTCCTTTTCTTTTTTCAGTGCCTGAATTTTCTTCAATAGGGTATTGGAAATATATTCTTCCTCCTGTTCAGCTTTTGCTTGCTAAAAAGATAAAAGATTAACAAGTTTGAGCTTAATGACTGTTTTGTTAATCCATGGGTCAACTCATGTTCATCATGTTAGATCATTAATTATTTTGGTTAACATTCATAACTTTGGCATTGTATTGATGGGACCCCAGACTCTGAAACACAGTTCAATAACCAGTATGGGGACAAGCTTCACAACATACTGTATCCTAAATTATATCAATATTTATAAATAAAACCCAATTGATTGATAAATTATTAACACAAATAATATATTATTCTATGTACTACATTATGCATGTAACCAATGGCCTACTTATAAATCAAAATTCTTACAGAGATCTTAAAAAAAACCACTTTAAAGTCTTAAATGCTACCTCAACATTAACTAATTCAAATCAGCTAATACCACAAGCTAAAACCACAGTTTAATTCAGCATTTTAATCTATTATGTCAAAATTTCAGGATCATAACAGATATAAAATTATATTATAAATATAAATGTATAAGTAAATAATGACAAAAACAATATAACAGTTCTACTTTAGTATTTACATTATCATCTATGATAGGTTAGCACAGAAGTATTCTTACACAGCCTTATTAATAAAGACGAAATAGCTTTGGATTAGTTACACCATCTTTTGTCTCTTTAGATCCAGCTAAATATTCCAGTAGCAAAAAAAGGACAAAAGCTGAAGTAACTAACCTGAGACTAATACCTGTTTATTAATAAGGCTGTTAGTGTTTAAATATAAATCTACATAAAGCCGTAAGTATTATAGTTATACTGAACAGTCATAGATTTAGATAATAGCCTCCTGTGGTGTATTGAAATAAAAGTAGTTTCTAGTTAAAATGTCTGCTGAAATTTTCTTTTACTTACAATTGAAACAGATGCTTGTCTCAAGGCACGATTCTCTTCCTGCAAGGCTTTTACTCGGAGTTTATATGTGTCCACTTCCACTTTTAAAACCCTGGAAGGAAGTTTCGGATTTTTTATATTTATTATTTGTCATGGCCTATGTAACCAAGTTCAAAAGACAGTTATGAAACTTTTCAGAACAAACAAAATGATTTATTTGTGTGGTAAGAAAGGTTACCTATTTTGTTGTTGCAGAGATTCAATCCGTTTCTGAAGTTGATCACGAGATACGGTACTGGGAGGCAACATAGCTCCGCCATCCAGAGAACTGGAGTCACTCTCAGAAGCAGAATCGCCCATTTTATTTCCTATAAGAAACCATATAACGCTCTATACATTGTACAACTTTTATTGGTCGTAATGAAATGATAAAAAGGAACCTGCAGTTGCAGTTTACCTGGTGAAATCACGGTATCATCCATTTGCATGAGACGGGACGGCAACAAAATGTCATAAAACTTTATTGCGTTATCGTCGGACCAATTACTATTTTGTAAGTACTCTTAATTAACTTTGAAAAACCCAATTATATCAATAACTAAATTGGTGCAAATAAAAATATAAATGCAATTTTAAAACACTCGAAACTCTCGAAAGGCCATAAATCGTTGTTGCAAGCAGGCACAAAAACCACAGACTAAGAAAAATTAAATGGTATTATCTGTGGAAAGTTGCCAAAATTAGAGATAAAACAAAAATTATTTTTATGAAATCGAGAAATTCTGATCAAAAACTTGTGAATGTGCTACTTTATTGTCTTTGAATAGGTGAAGTTTTCTCTTTAATACACAGGTCTAGCAACATTCCAAAAAAAAATAAAAAAATTGACACACACGCCATAATGTAAATTGCCTCTAGATTTGGCGTTTGAGTTGAAAAATTAATATTTTAATGATAATAATTCGTAAAATGTACACTAACGGCATTTAAAATGTCTCTAGTGATAATCGGTAAGAATTTTATACGTAGCATAGAACGTAACCCTGCGCAACATCTTCATCCAATTGTATTTAGGTTGGATCAGAAGAATCGAAGCCATTTCGTTCTCTTGTTGTAAACTTCCAGTGAAGATGTTTTTCTTTCCCTGCATCGTATTTTACATTAAGTGATACAAATATTGAAGTTGCAAAAGTTAGAAATGGAAAGGCGTTGGTTCAGTCGTCGCCATAGCTAAAGAGTTCATGCAATCTCAGAAGTCATTCCTTGGTGTTGTTGAACCGTACGTAGCATTCAGGGTGTATAGCGTAGATGTCACCAAAATCAGAATATTTAGTCCCTCGTTTTTTCATAGCAGTGCTCATATGATACGTAAACATTATTGATGAAAGTGCATTCACATCAGCTACAATTTCCTAGGTAAGTTTTTTTGACATTGTAAACAATTCGCGTAGAGCCCTGCCACGGTCGAATTGAGATAAGTACAATTTTTTAAAGAAGTTTAATGTTTCCTTTTACTTTTAAACTCATTGTGTATCAATCAAATGTTCAATTTACCAAAATGGTTCATGCATCACATCATAAATATCACACAAACTCAGCTAAACAACCAATTATAATTGAAAATTAATAAGTAGTATTTATACCCATAGAGCATAATTATCAACAAGTGAAAAATAAAGTAGATATATCATCAATGTTGGCAGGTATAAATATTTAATTGGCAGTTTTTGGTCCATATTATTACAGGATTAAGTGTTACTTGTTTACCATACATTAGCTTAAATGAAATGTATCACAAAATGATTGTAATCTGTGTACTTACATAAATTGAAAGTAACATAAATATTATGATACATGAACACCTTAATTTTGTTACAATTATGCTCTGATAGGATAGGTGAAACTGTTCAGTTCACTTTCAATTCTGTTCCTATTTAGTATTTGTAAAATAGTAATATAAACCAGAACAAGAGAGAAACATGTTCAACCTTAGATGAAACCCCATGATATTATAAAAGCACTGTAACAATATGAAAACTGCAAAGATATATAAAAATGCATACTTCTATTTATTATATCTTATTTTAAATAGGTACACCAAACAAATTGAAATCAATGACATACAAATTAAATAATGCTCCCTGCTTGACTTTCATCAAAATTACATACCATCCATTCCCTCTTGGTATTGTTCTTGTACCCAAGAATTTAATAATTGCAATTATAATAAAATACACACCCATTTCACCAATTATGTACTTTCTATATTTTTTGTAAATATATTGTAAACATTGGCAAAGTTGTAATGAATCTCTATCAAAAGATGCTAAATCAGAGTTGCAATTAAACATCTTAGAAAGTTCTCTATAATGGTTGTTATGGTTACAGTTTTTATAGTCAATCAGCAGATATATCTGATCATTCAATCAACATACACAGAAATCTAAAAAGACATGCTTATACATAGCAAATGAAATACATAAGATTCCTAGCTACAATAATAGTAATCATTGTAAAACTGTTATTATGTATTATTTATTTGATTTGATTGATCATATTTCTAGGAGTATAGATTGTCTTTTCATTTCTGGTAGTATATACTATGTAGGGGCAGGGTGATATTCTCACTACACCTTAAGCATTGCTAAAGGTGTTATAGACCCCACCACAACTCACAAAGTAAGAATACAAATATGTAAATATTCCCTGAATTGCATTTAATTTTACACAAGATTTATCACTTCAACCAAGTATAAACAATTATGATATAAAACAAATATCCACCACATAATTATTGCAATGTTTCAATTATGTTTTTATTTTTCTTTTTCAATTATAACTCAGCAATGACACTGAGTTGGTAATTAGGTGTGGGACCACCATACCTATGTGGGCATTACTTTGTTTTGTATTTAATGGGATTTGTGCAGATACTTAATCAAAAGTAATGACCTTAAAAAATATTTTAATCAATAAATAATCAATCAAACACAACAATTAATTCTAAATTAATTGGTAATAAAAAGTTATTACTGAAAGAGGCTTTTTATGTCAAACTGACCACATTTCACTTGATGCTAAGTGTTAATGTAAACTACAATGGTGCATTGTTATGCCGGGATTAAGATCGTACTGGCTAATTCCTTGATTGCAAATAAAGTAAAATTAATTTTAATCTTAGAACATAAGAGAGACCCTAGATTAGGATGAATTAATAAGTTATAAAAAATAATGATTAACTGGAGCCTTAGTATCAAGTTTTCTATGGATCATTTCTCAATAAGAAAATATCCATCAGATTTATTTGAGACAACCAAACACCAAGTCTCCTTGTGAATCTGTTAGTCATATTTTTCACCACAGGATTTTAGTTATGAAAAATTTTGTCTAGTTTGATCCTCACAGCAAATCATGTTTAGACATTAAGTTTCTTCTTGAACACTCTGTGTACCTATACATAAACTCTTGTAACTTTTTTAAAATAAACATATTATTATTATTAAATACAATAAATTATCAGAATTTAGATGGAAAATTTATCTTCAACAGGCTAAGCTTCTGCAATGGCTCAATATTACCAGATAGTTGGTCAAGGGCATTCGCTGTCACTAGAAGAATTGCAGAGATATTGTCCAAACTTACGATTGGATAGTTTAATTTTAAATCAAGATGAACAGCAATATGGACAGCAGCAGGTGAATATTTCACAAAATTATATATACTTTAGTGATACCCTGCTTCAGAAATGGGATATATTTTTTTAATAATACAAGCCAGTTTATTTAAATCTATATATTTTTACAATCACACACACATCAACAGCCAGAAGATGTCCACTGCTGAACATGGTCTCCCCCATACAACGCCTCTTTGTGTGGCTATCATAAGCGGGTTTGCCATAATCACCATACTTGACCAAGGCTTGGTAATTACAGAAGATTACCAAGAACAATACTGCTGCCCAATCTCTGGATATTCCCTTAGACGGCTCTTACGACATTCATGGGCAAAGATGGATTTCATCCTATTTTTCCGTCGCCGGGACCACACAGCCAATATTTACAATACTTTATACCACTACTTTACTTTTATTTTTACAATACTTCAGTTACTATTTATTTTTACATTTTATTTATTTATTTATTTGCTAAAAATCATATTGATCATCTACTATTTTTTGGTTTGTTTTGAGACCCCTTAATCGTCAATGTTAACTTTTTAAAGGTTGTTGTGCAACAAGCGGAGCAACCTAATGACATTATAGTGAGTGATGGTGTGCAACCCCAGCTGGTAGTTAGTGATGGGTTGCAGTACCCACAGCAGTACATCATTCGTCATGAAACTTCGCAACCGCGACAGGACTTCCAGCAGCAACAACCATCGTCGCAACAACAACAACATCCTCAACAACAGCAACAACAGCAGCAGCAACAACAAGCCTTACATAGACAAGTCAGTTCCAACAAATGATCTAGTGTTGTAATTTGGTGCAATATATTTCACCTAATTTGTTAATTGAATTAAATTATATAAAAGGCCTTATGAAATAACTAGACAGTTATAATGGTGATAAGTATCTACAGTATTCATTTATACTATCCCTCTTGACTTTAATCATTGTACTGATCCATTTGTTTACTAGGTTCGGGTAAAGGTTTTTTTTTTAAATTAGTTCTCAACTAATAACTATATTTCAAATATTTTTAATATGAATTTGAAATAGTAATGTCGAAAACTGTTTGGATGTTGTATCATATTATACTCATCTGATATTTATTTGTAGGTTTACTACACATCTGATTTACCTGTGGATGCTCAGGTTGTGTTGCAACAAGCACAGCAGATCATTGATGCATCTCTGATGCAACAGTCGTCCCCACAACGACCACAACATGTATGTTAGATGACCATTGTTTATGCACTCAGTGCAACGAATAACAAATATACATCGTAAATAATCTGCTTGGCATGTTACCATTTATATTTTGGTTATATGTTTCATTTGGGTTTTAATTCTTAGTACTATTTCTTTTTAACATAGAATGAAATGGTAATTTTACTATGGCTAGTCTAGATTATAAAGGTGATTATATTAGCATATCCTAAGGTGTAAACCTTAATATTAACCCACATATTTCCTAACAAGGCTTAAAATCAATTTAAAATGGCTTTCTGCAAGTTCTTAGGTTTAACTTTGATAGATTTTGAATCAGCTACAACAATCACATCAAAAACTATTGTTGCAATCAAATCCAATGGTAGGTACCATTAAAAACAACATAAATCATCACCAGCAAAAAACCCAGAAAGCCAGGAATTAAACAAATCATTTATCCATAAAATAAAAATATAATCAATAAAGTTAAGTAATCAAAGTCACATAATACATTTTTGCATTCTAATGGTTTTGGAGTAACTGCAACATGCAACAATTGTATATTATAAATAAAATGCACATCAAATTAATAAATGCTGTGAAATATAAAAACATTACATACTAATAACCATCGATGTAACTATTTACAGGCAAACTATACTGGACTGCATTATTTTTCTTTTATATGCTATTTTCGCAAATGTTTCTTTTTTTTTTTTTACAAAATTAGCAATAGAGCCTGTAAATAATTTAACATTTATGTATGTAATAATGGTGTGCTTGGCTTTTGTCTCTGCTGCTTATTTTATATCATTTCATTTAGGTACTTACTTATATTAAGTATATACTTTTTGATATCTGACCTATATGTGGAAGTCATTATTAAAGAATGGCACCTATTTTACTGAATAAAGCTTTGCTATAAATAAATAACTAAAGTATAATATATATATCCATATCAGAATTATGTCGTATACTCCATCTTATGTATGCACACATAAAATTTTAACCAATGCATATTTAACATGCCACACCAAATCAATTGAAGCAACCATTTAACCCTTTAAAATCAATAGTACATTAGACAAAAAACGTTAAATAAATTGCTCGAAAGCCTAGCTGAAGGCTAACGTAGGTTTTTTCGGTAGCAGCTAGTAAGCCCGGCGCATGTCCTCTCGCAGCCAACTGTGATACACCCAGCGCAGCAACCGCCGCCGCAGCCGCCACCTCAGCCGCAACACGCGCAGCAACAACATGCGCCTCAGCAACACAGCCAGCAACATCCTCCGCAACATGCGCCGCAGCAACACCCGCCGCAACCGACTGTGAATGTTAGTCTATTATATTACACAGGTTCATGGAAAGAGTTTAAGTTAATTTTAAACTACTGATGTAGCTGTATATTTATTGTGATATACAGTTCATAAACTTCAATCTTTCAACATAGAATTTGTTGAAAGAGCTATGAAGTTGTCAAAAATGTACATATTATTTTTAACTATTTTGATAACATGTACTTCCAAAACGTACATACGTACATCCAAACATGGGGGCTGACTTAGATGTGTGCTTTATTTTTGGACTGCTTGACATGCATGACTTTAGTTCCTAGAACTCTGTATTTTTGGTTGGATCCCAGGTCATAGATACGGTCATCGTATTATAGACTTTTTTACGTAATACTTTTTTTGTATCGTTCATAGAACAATAATCCACTCTAGTTTGATTTATTAATTCATTAATAAAAAGCTACAGGTCATATTGCAGGCGCAACAACCGCAACAACAGTTGTCGCGTGCGTCGCCTCAGCTCATCCAGCATTTGCAACAGCAGCAGCACCAGCAACAGATCCACCTGCAACTGCAACAACAACAACAGTTGCATCATCAACTGCAACAACAACAAGTGCAACAGCAACACCAACAAGTGCCACAGCATATGCAACCGCAGCAGATTGGTATCAACCAACCACATCAGCAAGTTGTAATGCATGCAGCATATATCAATCCAGCTGTAAGTGGAATTTTGTTAAAGTTTAACTTATTTTACTTAATAACAAAATTATTTAAATGTTTTTATAAATCAATGTGCATTGAAATGATATGAATTGAAATAGGATTGTTTCCTGAAAATCGACTGGAAACAGTACCTAAGCTATATCAACAACATTGTACGAAAAATTTGTGCAAATTCCAGGGAACTCCAACTCGTCAATCGGCGCCTCGATTGCTAAACCAAGCTCTAAGCAGCCCTAATGCAGTGACGTTGGTTCGAACACCCGTGAGAACGGCGCGACCACGGCGCCCCAATCCTCGAGCAGCCATGCCTGCTTCGCCAATGTTGCCCGCTAGACTACTCAACCCGCACACGGTATGTTATACATTACTACTACATTAAATATTACAAAGAGTTAATACAGAAACGGCTATGCAACTTTTTAGCAAAACATCCACTAGAACGCAGTTCAGAGATCTAGTTCTTTTTCATAGAGACTTTATTTTGGCGAATGAATGAAAATTCCTGTCGGCGGACTGTCCACTCAATGTCATACGAACGGCTGCTAATCATTTGCACGACTCATACGTTTGTTCATTTAAGATGGAAAACGATTTCTTTTTTATGAAATAATTTTGATTAAATTTTTGCGACACATTGATTGGTCCGTTTGTTGGGTTCAATTTCGAAAAGAGATTAAAGAATAGGATACAGTTTTCACAGTCATATAGATAATGTACATTTCGTTTATATTACAACTTTTTACTGAACGAAGACAATGAAACTGGTGCAATTTAGTTAGGCATATGGATACATAACTGTGACTCAGTTTAGTTATATTAAAATATGACCACATTTATGACTCAATGTGTAACTTAACTTCTGATGCAGTTTCCCATTGTGAACAGCTTTCATTTAATTTTTTATTGTTATGTTTTTTTGAGATCAGGTAACACTGTATATTTTAATATTTTTAAGTTGTTGTAATTTTATTTTCTAACAAATGTCATAAATGAGCTCTGTTTTAAGTAAACGAATGACGTGACGATCTAGTCCTTCACCTGATTTTAAGCGTCATGGCTGCCCATTACATTTGCAGTGCCATGCATAATTCTAAAATATAAAGTTTCGCTTGACATTACACTGCGTACGTCATCCTGAGTTATGTCTCAATCTCATCATCATCGTCTGCCGGAATACGGCCACTGCTGAACAAAGGCCTCCTCCATAAAACGTCACTTTGGACGTTTATGCCACAATCCTCCAGGCTTGGCAGGCTGTTAAGTCATCGCAGATTTTAATGTACCAAGGAAAATGCTGCTGCCCATTCGTTGGATATTCCCTTAGCCGGCACTTACGGCATCCACGGGAAGAGAAGGGGTAGTGCGATTCGCACACCAGGACCATTTGGCACTGTGCACATTTCAGAAGGACGCGAAATGTTTTAATTATGAGGGAAGGACCCGCTTGTGCTCCGCCAAACGCCCTAAGTGCTCATTTCGTACCCAGGCCTACATTCACAGCATTCAGTAAGATGAAAACTTGAATTTATTCAAAAGTCAATGGATTATAGATTAAAATAGGCTATTTGACTACTGTATTTTTATTACATACATAAATAATATATCTCAAAAAATAGATAACTGTGAAAACAAAACTTGAATATCTCAAAAAATGACTAAGTTACAGGCATTTTAAAATACAGAAATAGAAAGAGACAACTCAAACACGCAGTGACGTCAGTTACCAGTCCTCACAGTAACTCATTACTAAGCTGTGGTAGCTCTACATACAATCTTTTTGGCATGTGACGTCACAAGCCATGCCTTCATAGTAGCTGTGAGGAAGCTCAACACGATCTCTGTTTTGCGAGAAAGGGACAGGCGATGAAACTTTAAACGCGTACTACTCCGTGATTAATTTACAGATTTTACTTATTTTTACAATGATTACATTCATTTTTAACCTACTTTATGAAAATAATATTTACTTGTTCATTTTTAATAGTAGTCAAATAGCCTATTATGTTTGTGTTAGCAAGTCCCTTGTCCGCAGACGGGCGGCGCTCTAACGGTGGCGCGGGCAGGTGGCAGCCCCCGTGGCGCGCCTCGCGTCCTCAACCCTCAAGCGGCACAAGCACAGCACCGGCCGCAGCGTCCTCGCCCGCCCCTCAGCATGCACCCTCAACTACAGGTTAACACATTACTAATCATACATCACACACCTGAACAGGGTTGTCGCAACTGTAAGTCAACACACACTAATCATACTTACACACATCCCGAACAGGCGAAAAAGCGTCACCGGCCGTGCCTTCGTCTGCTTCTCATGCACCCGCAACTACAGGTACACAATAATCATACTTTACAAACCATCTGAATAAACAAAAAATAACTTTGATTATGAGATCAAAATCATCCATGCAACCATTAGAAAATTCTCAGGAACAGATGTGCCAGCAACCCGTGCATAAAGCTAGCTCCGATACATAAAGAAGTTCAGCTGGATTGTGGAGATGCTGGCAGGTGGAACTGTAAAATTTCACCCAATTAGGATTCCGTGCAGGCCATATTATTAATATCGTAATTTTATTTTTATTATAATCAACCTTGTGTTATTATTATATATTATATAAGCATATATAATGAGCACCATGTCTATAACCAATGTTCTGCAAGTTCTGTTGGTTTGCTTATGTTTCTCACTTATTTAGTTATCAGCTGATTTGGTATGAAAGTTTATTAGTGAAACCAAATATATGTTTGGTCACTGGAGTGAAAATAAAAAAGATTTTAGAAAAAAAGGATAGAACCAATTATTCAATATTCATTAACAGCATTTTAATAGTACTTACGCGCTCTGTATCGTAAAACTGTGACTTAAAGGTTTTAAATTGCCTTTACAAATTTCAATTATTCATTTTGCACAAGATTGCCTTTTCCTTTGTTAAATGAGTTAGACAGTGTGATTCCTGTCGAAATGAACTAAATACGATGTATTCACGTTACGTTATTGAGTCGTAAAAACTAAATTGAGCACACTATTTGATAAAACTAAGTGCCAATGTCTTTTTTATTCTACCAAAATCTTCTTCATTCTTTTTAACAGCATCAGCAACTGCAACAGCAGCAACAACAACAGCAGCAGCAACAACAACAACAACAGCAGCAGCAACAACAACAACTTGTCCAACAACAACATGTCCAGCAACAACACACCCAACAACAACAACAAATGCCCCAGGCTCACCAGATGGCACAACATGCTATCAACCAGTCAGGGCACCCGCCTATAAGCCAGCTCAAAATTTCTCATCCGGTATGTACCTATAATCTGTCTTACTGGCGCACACCTACTCTAATTCAATGTGATTCAAAATTAAAAAACGCAAAGCGTAAAAAAAAACGATTTCAGACTTATATAAATTTCTCATGGATGCCATTGTCAAAACTGGACCAAATAGGACCACACGAGAAGCACCAGCTTTCAAATAAATAAAAAATCATCAAAATCGGTTCACCCAGTGTAAATTGCTGAGGTAACCAATTTAACAAACATATGACAACCTCTTTGGTGTGGTGGTTGAGCAGGTCGGCTCGTAACAGGCAGCGGGTTTGATTCCCGCGGCAGGACAAGTGTTTGTGAACAGAAAAAAAGCTCAAATACTTGTTCTGAGTCTGGGTGTTGTTGGACCATGGTCTTCTTAGTTTCTGGGTCCCTAGACACAGAGAATCCTAGTCAGGGTCCAGGATCTATGTATGTGATCATTGGGCGTTATTATTATTATTTTCTAAAAATACAGTCGAATTGGGAACCTCCTCCTGTTTTGAAGTCGGTTAAAAAGAAATCAAATTACTAAATAATGTTTTTCAAAGGTTTATAGCTAAACCTTAATAATAGCTTATCGAATAAAAATGCAATAAGCATTTTTTTCCAGCTGTGACTTTAACGTTCTAAAGATATAAATAAGAAACCACGTCGTTGTATCGCGCGCTTTGAATGATTTTCATATCCATCAAAAAGATATTTTACAAAAGACAATAATTAATTAAAACGGAGAAGGTAGAAACAAGACGATAACTAGTTAAAATATGTTAGACAGCCTCTGTTGTGTGGTAGTTGAGCTGATTGGCTCATAACCCGGAAGTGGCGGCTTCCAACAACTACAGGGAAACAGAAAAAAACGCTGGTGTTGTGGGGCCATGGTTTTCCTAGTTCCTGGGTCCCTAGATACAGGGAATCCTAGTTAGGGTCCAGGGTCTATGTATGTGATCGTTGGGCGTTATTATTATTATTATGTTGTTGCATTTGTAAACAACAGTTGATTAACCGGTTAGGCAAAACGTAGTTACGTTACTTAAAAGTAAGGGGTAAAAAACCCTTAGCAAAAGTATCACGTGACCTACACTTTAGCAATGCATAACTCATGTATAGGTCACCTCATCACCTGGACTCAATTGTTTCACTAACCCACATAAACCATTTTACAATATATTTTAAGCATAAATATATATACAGCACTTAAAAGATAAATGTGAAGATATTTTTACAGTTCCTTAAATTTTAATCTCTATTTGAACCAGCATCTTCGTACTGCCCGAGTTAGATGCTTTAATCAACTAAGCTGGTCGCGCTTCCCAGTTTTGGGAACAATAAAAATGTCTTCATGTTATCTTTCAGCTCATAAACACACCAGTTCAAGTTAACCCCTCATCTGCGCGAATCATCACCCCACACGGGACGATCGTTACTCAGAACATGTCAAATCAACTGCAGCAGCCTCAGCACGGTTCGACCAATCAGAACGGACCTATGACACAGAACACACTTGCAGCCATTCCGCAGAGATCATCGCCGCATCCGCAACAACTCCAAAAACAGGTTAAAAAGGTAGCAGATACACAACACACGCATGAATTTTTAACACGAAAATAATGACCAATCACATGAGCGTTTAATCTTAAACACCACTGCATTTAAAATAGAAAACATATGTATGCTAGTAATTGAATACTAGTAATAATCACAGAAAATGTAAGAAAAAATTGTTGTGTAATAATCTATATTTGAAAAAAAAATCAAACATTTTTTTTTATTGCCAATTTTAATTGTGCACGCACTGCATAAAGTTGACATTGTCAACTTTATGCAGTGCACAATGCGTGCACAATTTTAACTTGAAAACTTTGCCTACACATTTAAAATTCATTAGTGAAGGTTCCAATTGTCTATCATCTCGGTTTATTTTACACTACACGAATTTACACTGCATGTTATTGTATAACTAGATAATTAATTAACGCGACATCTATGTATAACTGTGCGGTGCTCATTTTTCTTATGCATGGCTTACACAGTTTGCTTGCGATGTGTGTTGCTGTTTCATAATAATACATTCTGAAAGATTGCCTTGCAGTTGATTGAACAAAAATGTAATAACTAACGATTACGTTATGTGGACCATCTGTAGAACGAGATCATATTTATACATTACATAAGTAATATATAAAATAACTATGCACGGTTGCACGGTCGTGAATAAGTGTCAAGACGACACTTAGTAATTCAAAAAATGATCAACTTGTTAATGAAAACTGAGCATCGTTTTGTAATATGGGACTTACATAATACTCGTTAATTTCTGCTTAGACATTTTCCGTGCTCCATTTCTCCATCAGCCAGTAGGCCCTTATTGTAGAACGAAACGCTCAGGCGTGAACTGGTGCCCAAGTAGATTCTTCGGGCTTTGTAGCATAAAATTTAATTCATTCAATTCAAATATTTCAATAATAAATTAAACTCAAGTCTGACCTTTTTAAATAAGAGGTGTCAAAACAAGATTTAAAGCAAATTGCAAAAAGGGCACACGTTAAATTGAATTAGACCTACGTACGACCCTTTTATGAACGGTTTCAGTAGTGAGAGTGATCTCGAAATGATCATAATCAAATTCGACACCCCTAGCATATGCGGTGAAGTGATAGTCTTCTCCCTATTTTATCCGCTACAAGTGGAGTAAAACAGGGGAATGATTACTCCACCCCCCGTGCTACGGAGGCAGACCTTTTTAATAAATAACTAACTGTGGTTCGAGATTAAAATTATTATACGAGTTAATTTATTTATCTCCAATATCGATATATTTATATAACATTTATAAAGATTTTGGAAAATTAAGAACGGCTACACTCACTTCAAGGTTCATATATTAGTGTAAGAATTTATCAAAATTGCTGAACTGGGTTCATGTTACTGAAAAAAAAAAACTCGTCGCGAATCGGCTGATAATAAAATTTAGATCTATCATAATTAAAAAATCCGTGTTGCCCAGCTTGACCTGCTAACGCTATTCACTTGGTATTCCAAGGGAATACATGAATATTTACACGGATAAAAAGTACTCTATGTTTATCTCGATAGTGTTTGCAATCTTCGTACAACATTTTCAGCCTTATCAGTTCAGCAGTTTTGGCGACAACAGAAAACGTTTCATTTTTATATATATTAGTAGGGATAAAAACTTGACTTGAACATTGATTCACGATCGCTCCAGAAAACGGGTCTAAGATTGTTTAAACATACTGACCTAAGTATTAATCCAGAATTCAATAAAACCACTTTTCTATATTTGCAGGTGGTAGTTCAGCCGAACAATGCCAATGATATGGACGATTTAGAAGAAAGTATAACAGCTGCGATCGTACAGAAGACACAGCCGGTGTCCGACAGCCCCGCCCCTCCCATTCAATACCACACCCCGCCGCCCACCATGCGTCCCAACCCTAACCAGGCCACCAGCTCTCAACAACAACCACAACAGCAACAACAATTGACATATGGCTACCAACAACAGATGACTTATGAACAACCACATATGCAACAACACCCGCAGACGTTGACGCAACTGTTGATGGAGCCGGATTCGATGGAGGAAGAGAGGCAGTTGGTGACGTTCAGTAATGGACAGAGAATGTCTTTGGCTGAGTACAAGAGGCTACAGCAGCCGGCTAGAACACCGGCGCAACAACAACAAGCTAGGTAATTTAATATTTATGATTATTTTACAAAACACAAGTGTAATATCGACTATAAATAGTTGAGCGTTTTACAGATAACATTTTAATTTTTGCATCTTCTTATTGAGTTATGGTGGGTAAGCGAAAACGAACTATCGCTTTTCTAATATTTTCCCAAATATGTGGATTTTTGAATGTATACCATACATCCATATATTACTGCCTTATTTCATTCCATGCAAGGTTGTCTGGAAGAGATCGCTCGAGCGATAAGACCGCCCAATGGTACACGTTGGTTAAGTTTGTTCACTTTTTTAATTATTTAAGATGTGGTGTTTCAATAAAGAGTTTATCTATTTATCTATACTGACTGCACTGAATAATAAAAAGTCCAACAAATAAAGTGTCCAACACTCTATATAAGCATTTAGAAAACTTCAATAAATTCCATAATTTATATCACACTAATATTATAAAGGCGAAAGTTTGTATCTGTGTTTGTGCGTATGTTTGTTACTCCTTCACGCTCAAACGGCTGAATGGATTCGGATGAAATTCGGTTCCAAAATAGCTTATACACTGGATTAACATATAGGCTAGATTTTATCCCTGAAAAGTGAAATTTTCCCGTGGGATGAGCAAATAATTAAAATACTTTTTATCCGCGAGGCGCAACTAGTCTTCCATAAATTCAATAATATTCTCCAATTAACTGTAGTGTGGCTGTTTTAACCATCAGACCTGACTTTGAGGTCACTTTCACTTGACTGGCGATTTTAATACAAAAAATACTTGAACTTCATTGTAAATCTGTCACTGGCTTCTAACTAAATACGTTAACCGTGTGGAGCCAAAATAAAAAACAACTTGTTAAGTTGTATGATGTACATAATTATATATTACAGGGAAACTGGTCGACAAACTTTAGTGAGAAGCAAAGAGCAGCAGAGACCCGTGCAGAGAGTACCACCGATGCAAACACAGCAACAAGTTCCTCAAAGTGGTAAATAAACATTTCATTTTGTGGAGGGCATCGGTATACCACAACAGATTTTCGTAGTTTGGCTATCATTGTAATCCAACCAGGATTAAAATAATTTGGGTTTTTCATATAGTCCGGGATCTATGTATGTGATTGTTGGGTGTATTTACCCAACAATCATATTCAAAGATCCCAGAGAAACTCCGAAGAAAACCAGGATTTATTTAATTAGTTTCCCTTTTTATTGTGGTCTCTAGCATGTGTATAAATAAAAAAAGGGAGTGTGCTTTAAACCACATGAATGAAGTAAAACTTCTAGAGCCTTATTAATAAACACGAACTAGCTTTAGACTAGTTACACTATCTTTTGTCTCTTTTGATCCAGCTAAATATTCCAGTAGCAAAAAAAGGACAAAAGCTGAAGTAACTAATCTAAGACTAATACCCGTTTATTAATAAGGCTGTTATAGTTTAGTTCCATCTATTGGCTGTTATAACTTTGTTTTTGCTTTGTTTAATGTTAATGTCGCCATCTTGACAAATGTAAATCATCATTTTACCGGAATGGTATAATAAAAATGTTTAACTTTGTTATATTGAAAATGGAGATCTACGTGAACCAACTTCAACTTCCGTTCGCCTCGCTTTCAACAGCTTACTCCCCAAGTCAACCGTGCGTAAAGAATTTTTACTTCATTAAATAATTCAACATCTTTTCAATCAATTGAATGCGTGATTTCAGATAACAATGAAGCTCATGTGGGACCCTCTGAACAAGCGTCAGAACCTCAATCAGCTAAAATGTTAATATTTCTACAAAACGGAGAACAAAGACTTATTACATTTACCTTACCAAAAGAAAGTTGTACGCTGCAAGAAGTACTTGAACAGGTAAGTATCGCAGCTTATGAATCACACTAATATTATAAAGTTTGTATGTGTGTATGTTTGTTACTTCTTCACGATCAAACGGTAGAATGGATTTGGATGAAATTCGGTACCAAGATAGCTCATACACTAGATTAACACATAGGCTACATTTTATCCCGGAAATTTAAATTTTTCCGTG
Source organism: Ennomos fuscantarius (assembly GCA_905220475.3). Classification (NCBI taxonomy): domain Eukaryota; kingdom Metazoa; phylum Arthropoda; class Insecta; order Lepidoptera; family Geometridae; genus Ennomos; species Ennomos fuscantarius. The sequence goes on along the minus strand of HG992028.1, from coordinate 8,644,124 downwards.
GGATGAGTAAATAATTAAAATACTTTTTATCCGCGGGTAAAAAACCGCGGGGCGCAACTAGTATCATATAAACCTAGGTTATTTATGTATTCAGAGGAAACATCCATTTATTCTGAGGCAATGATAAGATTCATATTACAATTCCATGAACAGAAAAGAAAATTCAGTGAAATTCATTATGATAATAATCACACTAATATTATAAAGGCGAGAGATTGTATGTGTGTATGTTTGTTACTCCCTCACGCTCAAACGGCTAAATGGATTTGGATGAAATTCGGTGCCAAGATAGCTTATACACTAGATTAACATATAGGTTACATTTTATCCTAGAAAAGTGAAATTTGAAAATTTCCCATGGGATGAGTTAATAATTAAAATACTTTAAATCCGCGGGTGAAACCGCGGGGCGCAATTAGTTGATCTATAAACGTGTATTGTCATGTGTCAGGTCCCTAGTTTTAGTTTTGCTTTGAATTGCTATTTTTGCTGTAAAGCAGGCGTAGCCCTTTCTGCATTACAATGGAAATTAAATATTATTATTTACAGGTCAATGTTCCATTTTCGGAGGATACACACATCCAATGTATGCAGAACACAAGTAGTGAAATAGACTATTTTGTATCAGTAGGATCAACCACTAGAATTGAGGAGATGCTGGAAAATCATCCTGTAAGTTTCCAGTATCTTAGAATACTTAAAATTACATGTAAAACAAATTAAAGTTTACCTAACTATTTAAATTATTTTTAACAATATTTTTTTACTAGGTGGTAGGACTTTATTGCAAAGTTCGTCTAGGTAGGTACCACCGCTTTGCCAGTTATTCTTCCGCCAAGCAGTAGTGCGCAAGCACTGCTGTGTTCCGGTTTGAAGGGCAGTGTAGCTAGTGAAATTACTGGGCAAATGAGACTTTATGATCTGATCTCACAGTTTAGTAATCTTATTACTAGATTGTGCTGATGTCTCTGGATGACGTGCGCAGTGCAGTGTCACGCGAACCTCTATACTTTAGAGTTTCGAGTGGCACTGCAGCTGATATGGGCAGCCGTGTCGTTTAACATCAGGCGAACGGCTAGCTCGTCACGTCATACCTTAACTCTAAAGGAAACTACAGTCTGGATCTATATATATGTACCGTCACCATAATAATTATTATATTTCAGATGCTAGTGGGCGATATTAGTAATAGAAGTTCCCCAAGTTTGATGTCCCAACCTCAGAGCAGTGAGATGTCTACTCCAGAGAAATCTCAGTGCCCTGACAATGGTATGCTGCTCTGTAAATTATTAACTTTTATCTAATAAGTATATCGTAAAAAATCAATTTCTGATACTGACACATTGTAGTATCTGGAATGATTTATTTGGACTGGAAAAGCCCCTTCGGGTCGATCACGTAACTCGATTGCAACAAATAGAAACACAAAATTGTATGGATTTGACAGTTTGAATACGCAGTTTATGTGCATAGTTTCAAATAAGGAAATTTCTCTTGTTGCATTGCAATCAAAGTTTCGTGATCACCCCCCTTAATAAAACTTAGAATTATCCATATTATTACGAATTATATGAGAAGAGATTAGGTGAATATGTAACTTGATTACAATGGAAAGAAACACAAGAATGTATAGATTTTACAGTTTCAACGCGCAGATTATGTGCATTCTATGTTTCTTGATTGGATAAAGAATTGTCGCAGCATACTGGTTAAGAAAGTTTACTGTATGTAGTCCTAACTTGATACTTATTTTATCCAAATTTCCAATATTGATATTTCGCTCCCTTCCTTTCAACTTCAACTCTTGTTTCGTGGCTTTTGTGGAGGTGCCACCACAATTTCGCCACTCCGTTCCTTTCCTTTAAATTTGCAAATTGTCACTAACTGTCAACGCCATGCATTGCGATGAATGAATTACAGTATGAAAGAGAGAGAAGGTGATAATTATGGAGTGAGATAGCTATACCAGAGTTTTGACACAAGTCGGTGTATGAAAGTCTACATCAACCGAAACTGAAACACTGAAATCTTGTTTCTGATACAAAGTACTAAAGTAATTGTAGATGTTTAAATTAATATATTTCTGATTGGTAGTACCGAATGATGAATTAAATATATTAATTTAAAATGAAATACATTCGTAATAATTTTAATACTAATAGTTAGATATTTTCAGTGAGCAATAATAGTCCTGAATCTCCCGAGCAGCGGTCACCTCCGCCGCGCCGCGTTGACGGCATGCTAGCAGTATGTAAGCTCTGTGGGTACACAGGGTTTGACTTCAGCCGTTGTGAACGGTAATATACTACCATACCTAACACAAAAACATTAACAAATTCACACTGCACCTAAATTACTTACTCTAAATTAGGCAAAGCTTTTACTATTGGAACTAAATTCCTGATATATACTTTTCGTGCTTTTTTTGTACAGTGATATCAATGAAACTGGTTTTCTGAGCTTTGACTTTGACTTGTAAATTTATCTATGTATGTTTTTATATACAGTTGTATGAATAAATCTAATACAATTAAATTCAGAGAGGCAAAGTTTTGTTGGCATCACTATAAATACGACTAAGACTACTCTTTTTGTTTCTCAAACTTAATAGCATTACTGAATAGGTCTCATGCTAACTTCATTAGCTGCCTACTACGAGCTTATTTCTTTATATACTAATGTTTCTATAGGTGGAAACTTGTAACTGGCCTAGTTTATTTTACTGTAAGTTTACGTTTTTATATGTATCTTGGCTGTAAGTTTTCCTAATATGAATAAATAAAAATAAATAAATAAGCCATATTGCTAAGATATTGATTATTGAGTTTTTTCTGTAATATGGTGTATATAATAAAGAATTTGTGTATCTATTGCTTCAATTGTAACATCCATCAGTTACAAAACAAGCTTCTATTGAACAAATACTTGTTTTGTAATGGGTAACACAAATGTTCATCTTGGGTGGGGAAACTAACCCATGAACACAAGCAGAGTGACTAAGTTCAAATTACCAACTGTGTTGTGAAACCAGTCACCGAAAAAATGAATGAATAAGAGTAATATTATTTAAAAAAGCATATATTGTATATTCATAAGATATTGGTGTCGATTCTGTGTCGCATACTCTAAAGCTAAATGAAATTAACATGTTTCCGTCTTTTTCATTTCCCCTTTATCAGAAAAGTACCGCCATAATTTAAGTTTACTTCAGTTTTAGAGAATGCGACACAGAATCGACACCATTGTATGTGCAAAATTAAAAAGAACAATTTTTAGGTAACTTTCTTTTTAAATTTAATACTTATTTTTAGGTGTAAACGAGTATTTGCAGAGGAACCTAAAGGTGTACCAATAGCTAGTAAGAAAGTAGAACAAAAAAAGAAAGAGCCAGAAAGAGTGACCATTGAAAAACCCAAGTTAGTAAACCTACAAATTAAGTTATGAAATATTTGTCTATTGCACTTGAGAACCGCTCCTAATGTTATATCTATGTTTCAGCACACTCAGTGAAGGTATTAAAATTAATTTATTGAAGTCAACAGTGAAGACAGTTAGTAATAAGACTGTAAGTATTAAAATGTCTCAAATTAACAGATTTATACTGTTGAAAGTCTATTGTAATAATTATATTCATATGGGGACCAATAGTCAATTCCTCATATCTCATCCATTTCTCTCAGCCATCCTGTAATCCTTACTACTTTGTGTTGTTTTTAGTTGAAATTTTACACACAAATTGTTTGCATTGATAAATTGGTTAAAATATTAATGGATTGTTAGGATCTAACCAAAATTATAAAAGAATACATTTTTCTTTTATAGTAAGGATGCCCCGATTTTGGCCCGCAAGCTTACCAGCGGGAACTTCGTATTGCGGGATAATAATTGTATCCTATATTGATCTCACTATTGGCAGCAATGTGTGTACAAAATTTTATATTAATTGGGTTAGCTGCAGCAGTTTTGGCGTAAAAGCCACACAAACAGAAATTTTCACTTAACATTTTAGGATTACATTTTAAATATAACGAATTAACTTACTAGCCATTTTGTCTACAAAATAGTTACATCAACAGCCTATACAAGAAAAAAAGCCAGCGAGAGTGCGAAAGCCACGTGGTAAGCAGCCTGACCCGGAGCCAGTTATACTGACTCTCAGTTCCGATGAAGAAGACTCAAATAGTTCCATGATGAGCAATCAGGTATGATGAGAAGACTTCTAATACTTATGACAAAAATAATTATGTTTTGTTAAAAATGTGATAATAAATTGAAGGGTTGAGAATAAAAAGGGTTTAACAGTCAAATTGATAGTTTCGAGAAAATTTACTTTAAACTTCAACACCCTCATTTTAATGTAAAGTGCTTATAAGGTAATAGAAAAGGTTTATGTTTCAGTTGCTTGAAAATGTTTTAATTCTATTTTAAAATACTAAATAGACTAAACTAGTTCATACAATTACTGTAAAAATATAATATAATAAAATAAATATAATAATGTTTTTATGCTGAGCGAACTGTATTCCTGTGACAGATAAACCGTTTTTATACTCAAAATCTCGAGATTTAAGCCTCATTTCGGTATGTTGAGAATTTATTATTGTAGATAGTTTCACGCTGAATCCAACGATACCCATAAGTCATTTTGTGAAAAAAATCAGTTAAACCCTTTTTGTTCTCACCCCTTCAATTATGATCTTTGAAAGTTCTATTAACCATTACATGATAAAAACTGATCTATAAATTAGACAAATAATCACACTATCTCACTTCACACTATCACACTAACTATAATCCTATAAATGTGAAATGTATCTTTGTTCCCTTGCCATGCCGCAACTTGAATGAAATTTGGAATGGAGACAAGCTTATATGTTGGTTTAACACAATATACTTTTAAACCGCGGATGAAACCACGGGGCCAGAGAGCCAACACCCCTGATGTTGTAAATCACTAAAGGCAATGGTGACCACTTACCATCAGGCGTGACAACTGCTTGTTTATCACTATAACATAAAAAACAACATTTCATTAACTTTCCAACCCAAGAATTATGAAAAATTAGTTGTTATTAAATTATTGCTACTAAAATCTTTATTTGGTTTTAGAATGATTATTCAGTCAGTACAAAAGAGCCAACAATGAGTGAAATTGAAGCAGGGCCGGATAGTGGAATTGGAATGGAAATGGATGGTAAGTTCTTTCCATTTTTTTGAGTGATGTGTAATATAGGGTTGCATCAGATTGACAGTGGTACTTTGTGAAAGGCCCACTAGGTTAACTTTTGCAAAGTTTGTCTACCTAGACCTAGTTACCACCGCTTTGCCAGTTATTCTGCCGCCAAGCAGTAGTGTGCAAGCACTAATGTGTTCCGTTTTGGCATGGGCATTGTAGCTAGTGAAATTACTGGACAAATGAGACCTCTGATATCACAGTTTAGAAATCTTATTACTAGACTGTGATGTCTCAGAAATCTCAAGATGATGTGCGCCGTAATGCAGTGTCACGCGAAACGTTAATATTGAGTTCCGAGTGACAGAAATCTGCTCAGGCGGCCGTGACGCTTAACACCAGTCGAACGACTTGCTCGTCACGTCATTCATTTACACAAAAGTAGCATAAAAAAATCTTAGCTGTGCTGCCATTTATTTAGTCACGTTGAATAAGTTTAGAACCATGGAAAGCCATGGCGTGTGTTGCCATTTATTTAGTCACACACAATGAATAATTTAGGACCAAACAGGGGCTGAACACGTCCGTAGCATCTAAAATAAAATAAAAACGCGGAACATGCATGGAATTAATTTGGATGTGTTAGAGGTTACTCGTTTACGACTTCTTGACACCTAATTCCTAAGACACTCGTACACATGGATTATTGCAGTTCGAAATAAATATTCTCGCAAAGTTAAAAGTCCATAATATATATAAATATTTACGTCAAAGCGCGAATTTTTGAGAAATCGAGAATTATCTCAAAAGGCGGATTTGCATTATATTACGAGTTGATCCCGTTTTGTCTTATTTGACTAGCTAGATTAATATAGCCACATGGACTTGGATTCCATGACAAACCGCTAACGTCGCTGAACACTACTCTGTGACGGCAGCTTCGTATCAGTGCTGTAGCACTGACGGTACGGTACAAAATACGGTAATATCATTGTGATTTCCATACACCCGTCAGTGATCCTACTGTACTTTAGAGATGTCAGCAGCCCATGCTTAATTAGTGCCAACTTTGTGATTTTTTGTTCATTGTCATTTTTGCTAAAGCTCTATATTACGGAAAATGTGTCAATAACATTATTTTTTCGGTTTATTCAATTACGTGAAATCAACTACTTCAAATCATCAGACTAGAAGAGTTTTTTATTTTGTATTATGTTTTAGCTCCACACCTCCGTGTATTTAGCCAGTGTAAATAGCTTAGTCAAATAAGCTAGCGTAAAAAACCGACTTCAGACAAATTGAGAACTTTTTTGAACCTCCTTTTTTTAAGTCGGTTGAAAAAAGGGGGTCAACCTCGGATTGAAACGGAATGGGCTAAATTTTTGTAAAATCTTTTATTTTGGTTTTTTAAATGTTATCTCAAAAGACACGTGTAGGCATATCCTTAGATATTCATGATCAAAAAGAACAAAAATCAGTTTTTTTTAAGTACTCTAGCCGATTTCGTATTGGTATAAAATTGTAGGTCATAAAATTATCTGCAAATACAAAACTTGTAACTTTATAAAACAGAGCCCAGTTTACTCGCTTCTAGTAAACTTATTTTCTATGATTTGAACTGAGACAAGAACTCTTCTAGTCGGAGTTTTGGCGGGAACGCGAAAAAGTTTACGTCACCGCATTGTATTATTTTCCAAAACTTGTGTTATTTTCAGTGTTAGTGCATAAAATTGGTGGCATTCTATTCGTTAAATGCTGGATTACAGGCGTGAGTTTGGGAAAATGGTATAATGATGGTGAAACGTTTATTTTCGTGTTGTTTCCAAAACTCTATAGAAGCTTCAAGTAAAGTTGCCACCACTTTACTAGGAGTATGACTTTGACTAGACTATGACTTCGACTGTGACTTGACAAATATTTTACGTGAAATATCATTAACTTGATAAATTATTAATTACTTGACACTGGCTAAATACACAAAATTGTGGAGCCAAAACATTTAAAAAAAATTCTAAAAATTCGCTATTTCATTCACTTCTGCTTAATTAGAATGATGAAAAATGTTCATTCCCAATCGAGAATCGAGATTTTGTTCCCAACATAATACTCTTTATCTCATCCCTATTTTTCTGACAGTTGTAAAAATCTTACTCGCTTATTTTATTGTCTTTGGTTCAAAAAATATGTCGTCGCATTTTGTGAGTGCCATGAAATTGTTGTGGATTTTCAAGTATTTTTAGCCAATTTATTTCAGTATATTGCAGCTATGTCTCAAAATACTTTCGCAGATAGTCAAGGTATCGTAATAATCAATAACAAAAATGCTTTAATAGAAACACATTTCGTCAGCGTAACTTGCAAGCTATTCGTTTTGCCGGAATTAAACTTAATATTACTTGAATATTATTAGGCTACTTTGCTCCGTGCGTTTAATTCAGATTCTTTATTTTTACAAATATGAACCGCATTACTGTCAATATATTATAGATGATTCAAAATATACACATGCACAATTTTGGTTCACGGCGGCGTGCGATTCCAACCCAAGTGCTAGCCATCTCGCATGCAATGCCTGATTCAAGAAGATTTCCGAATCGATACCACGATTATCTTAGTATAGTTATTAATGAACCCATGCTTTATACTCCGAAATAAGCTCGAGCTAAATGTAATAAGATACACCTGTGATTCTGCTATGTTTATTTGTAAAGTTATAATTTTGTTACATTTTAAATATTAGGATACGGCAACAAAATTAATATTCGCAAAGAAAAATAGCAAACATAATTACATAGCTAAAAAATAAAAAGCTATGTGTATAATAAATTTTAGATAATCAAATTGAACAACAAAGAGTTGATAAATACTGAGAAATCTCCAGGAACCCTTGAAAATTGAGGCATCTTAAGTCATAAAAATGGTGAACAACGTGGTCAAGGTCATGTGAGTTTATTACGATAGATCCACTATCCTTAACCATATCATAAATGGGTCAGTTGGAGTGTGGAAGTTTGAAATAAGATCGGAATGTCTGATTAAATTTGAATAAAACGATAAATAGTATTAAACAATTAAGACATAGGCTTAATGTGGACAAAGTTACAGATGGCTGCATACCAGTAACCAGTAACAGCAATAAGATATCAAATATGTAGAAAAAAAAATATTTGTATGCCCGTTAGAAAAGACCTACAGCCCCTTCCATTGCATCATAGTCTTGTTGTGTCCAGGTTTTACCAACACTTGCCACTAGTTTATCCTGCCTTCTGTGAAATTAAAATTAAATAGATTATAATGTACTCCTGTTTTGATTTTATTTATTATATGTATTGTTTTGTACCTTAATTACAACTACTTTTCTGCATTATAATTTTGACGCTAAACATTCATCACTTTAGGCGGCTATAATTACGAAGATATTGTGAAAACTAAATAAAGAAAGATGTATGAGCATAGGTTCTTACTGTGTTGTAAAAAAAATCATCAAAATCGGTTAACATTTAGGTGTAGAAAATTGTTGCCGCTTCTTGTATCAACAAGAGGGAGAGGTAAGGCTCTTAAGGGTTCACAGAGGGATTTGCCATAATCACCATGCTTGGCACGTGGCTTTGTAATCGCAGAAGATTAAAATGTACTAAGGTAAACACTGCTGCCCACTCCATTGATATTCTTTTAGCTGGCTCTTGTCTCAACTCAATCTCTTCCCGTGGTGTTCCTATTTGCACACCTGAGGCCACAGCCTGGGTAAATTCTTTGTAATTTTTACAAGACAATTGGGTTATTATGTTTTATATTAGATGCCATTGTAAGCTCGAATCTATTCCAAAATTTTGCAACAATGTAACCTAAGCTGTTTAAATTAAAATTCATTTTCTTTATTTGATTTCATACAGATGGCAGCAGAGAAGAAATTAACCCAATTAACATGCAAGGCTTTGTCACCTCACTCAATTGTCGGACTATTAGAATTGGATCATACAGATATACACCAAAAGAAAAGGTGAATTTTTAAAAACATTTTAATCATTTTTTTTATCTGGAACAGGAAAATATTAATGCATAAAAATATTATTTGAATTAAAAATCCTTAATTTTGTTTGTAGTAACTTGATATTAGTTGATTTCTTTGTTTAATTTGCTAATTTTGTCTGTCTACTTTTTAATAGTTTTATTAATACAAATAAATTTGTTTTAGGTTTTCATTTCAGCAAAAGGGATAAAGATAGTAGCACCATCACTGAAAAATGAAACAAGAGATGTGGCACTACAAATTCAGGTGAAAGAAGTTGTCAGAATCTTGGTACATTTTGGAAAGGGGCTTCCAGTTATTTTCTTATATACCATAAGCAAATGTGGCATTTACATTAGAAAATCACTAGACATGGTTGAAGATTCAGGTAAATTATGCAACTTGCAGTAATCCACAAAAATCATAATAATGTGAAATATTTTAATATTTATTTTTCTACAGGTCCATATTACAATCCATTGTCTAATGTAGACCCATTCAAAAGGATAACACTTTTACCAGAAGCAATATCAGAAGAGTCTAAAGTTGCTTTGAAAGCTTTGTTCGGACAGGTGATGGATGAATTAAACTCCAGAGAAGCTAATGAGATTTTAGTAAGAACATGTCCTAAGGAAAGCAATAATGTCAACAAAATAGCTACAAGATCTAACAGTTGTGCCTCAGCCTCTGGTGCAAAAAAGTAAGTACACTTGATTATTTGTAGTTGTTTCAGCTTGTATTTGGACCTAATTTTCACAAATAATCAAATAATGTAAACAATGTGTTTTTAGTGCAAATCCTGCTGAAATTAGGCAAATATTAATTTATCCCCCGGGAAAGGGTGGAATTCCAATAAATACCGAAGACTTTATGTGCCTTGCGCAAGACCAGTTCTTGAATGATGTGATCATTGACTTTTATTTGAAATATTTAGTTCATGATATATTAACCTCTGGGCAACGTGAGAGAACACATATATTCAGCACGTTTTTTTATAAAAGACTTACCACCAAACCTAGTAAAGTGAATAAGAGCTCCAACCCTCATGAATGGGACAGTGCACTGACAGCAGCACAGAAACGACATGCAAGAGTGAAAACGTGGACTAAAAACGTAAATATCTTTGAAAAGGATTTTGTTGTTGTTCCCATAAATGAAAATTGTCACTGGTTTGTGGCAATCATTTGCTTCCCTAGTTTAGATGGGTGCAGAAGTATGATTGACAATCGAATTGTTACCCCACAAGAAATAAAAAAGAGAGGTAAGATTAATAACAAAAATGTCTAGCAAATGCTTTGAAAGGAGTATTGCTGTTTTATGTACCTAGTAATTACTAATGCTTGCATGTAAGTAAGCTATTCTGTCGTTATTCTGATATTACAATTTTACAGAACGGCGATCTTCCATGCTGATAGGCAACACCACAATCACTCCACTTACAAAACAAGAACAGCTTACATTAAGCTGTGATTCCGATAACCTTAGTGAGCGGGATGAAGCTGAAGCAGATGTATGTTTTTTCAAATGCACAATTAATTAGTGGTAATACAATCATAATATCATAACTCATGGCAATTTTTTTTTTCAGGAAAGCGATCTAGACATGCAATGCGATTCTGATGAGGAAGAAGATAAAATTGCACAAGAAAAAAAAATTGAAATTCATGTGACTGCCAGAAAAACCGAACCTATTAAACAGTATGTTTTAATTTTCCTTTGATTTCAAAAATATTTTAGTACTTTTAATAAGAAATTTCATAATTTTTAAAATGTATTTGTTCCAGACCCTGTATATTGATTTTTGATTCATTAGCGGGAGCTTCTAGATCGAGAGTGGTTGCGACTTTAAGAGATTATCTCACATGTGAATATCAGGCAAAAGTAAGTGTCAAATTATTGAATGTATGTAATTCATTGCTGAAATGTGTATGGTTATATTATAGTCAATTTAATTCACATTTAAGTATACATTTTCTCAGGTTTCACCGAGTAAAGTATTTAACAAGGATAATATAAAAGGGAGCTGTCCAAAAGTACCGCAACAGAATAATTTCACTGATTGTGGCCTTTATTTATTGCAATATGTTGAGCAGTTTTTCAAAGTAAGTTATCTTCCAATATTCTACTAGCATTTAATATGTGAAAGGCATTGCGGCGGTAAATAAAGCATATTTAGCTAAAAAGAAGATCATAAGTAGTCTAGTTTCGGCTTTGTACAGTCTGCACATGAAAATGTGTTAGTTTTTCAGGTTTTTGTGGACCACGTGAAATATGGATATTAAATAAATATTTTATTTGGCCATTCCTTTAGAACAGGGATCCCTAAACTATTTTAGACAAGTGACCCCTTGGCCAAATGGCCAAACTACCTACTTTTAAGATCAACCCCCTGATTCATAATGGTCCGCCAACTTAAAACAGCTGCTTATTTTTCATGTTAAATTGCGTAAACGTCAAATAGAGAGAACTCATTCATCTTGCACAAACTTGTTCACACTGACTTGCCGAACTTTTCATCTTGTACGAACTTGAGACTTTACTACAACAATGCTATTTCCTACAAAAATATTAATTATTCTTAGTACACGTAACACAACATAAACAAGTACCTACCTACCTATCTTGAAAGCTTTAAATAATAACTTGAGTTAATTTAATAGGGGTCGATTTTTAGACCTCGTCGACCCCCAAAATCAGTTTTCGTTTATGTCGACCCCCTAGGAAACCTTTGGGAATCCCTGCTTTAGGACATCAGTAGCTCGATGCGCTTTATTACCGCCGGTACTACTTGTCTAATATATTACATACTATATGTACCTAATATAGGTTATCAAAGCTTAAGTATATTTTAAGTTTAGGTATATCTAAATGGATGTTTTGTGTTTCAGGATCCAGTATTAGATTACAATCTACCAATCAAACAATTACACAACTGGTTTGATGAAATAGTTGTCACCAGGAAACGTGAAGAGATCTCAATTTTACTTAAAACTTTAATGCACAAATTCAACCCTGATTCACATTTGACATTACCGGATATAGCATTTCCCACATTGAATGGTACTATTTTTGATTTCATAAAATGACATGCATCATCCATACAACAAAAAAGAATTAGTAGCTTTAATATAAGGGGAGCATAAATTTATTACAAAAAAATGTAGCATTACTGCCTTATATTATTTAAATTTTATGGAATAATAATAATAATACCTTGCTAATTTTAATATGTCTATTCTAGGTAAACTGGTTGAAACCGAAGATAGTCCTGATGACTCTGAGAATGACAAAGGCAGTTCAAGTAAAGAAAAAGAAAAGTCAGAAGGTCCAACACTGTATTTGAAACAAATGCCCACAGGAGACATTGTTGTGAAACGCAATTTTCCAGATAATTCATCTGATACAATACATTTACGGAAGACCATTAGACTTTCAAGTGATGGAGAAAATAGGCCAATGGTCCAACTGAAACAAGAATTTATCAAGAAAATGGATAGTGAAAATCAAATTTTGATTCCGATTAAGCTTCATGGTAGTGAACTAGTGGTTAAAGACATTCAAAATACTTTATTAGTTAAAAACAATAAGACTATGGGTGATAAAAAAAACAGTGTACATAATCAAAGTGTATCCAGTTTGAACTGTATGCGGCAGACTGCTAGTGAAAGTGACAGTAACTCATTCCTGAAATCAAGAAGGTTGAATAAACTTGATGATGTGGTGAATGAGTCAAGTAAAAAATTCAAAAGGAGTGAATGTTGAAATAGGTCAGCTGTCCATGTTTTATACATTAACATACCCATCTATTAAATTATTATAATTTAATGAAGTGAGTTGATAAATTTTATGTGGACCTGTAAATATTAGCAATTATTAATATTACAACCTGTATTTAATACTGTACCTATTTTATAGTTAAAGTGTAAAAATAAAATTACTGTGTATCATATATATAGCTTTGAAGATGAAGGTATTATGACTTTCATTTGATGATTTTTTTTTTATTTAATTACAGACCTAGTTAAGTACCTATTCCTAGAAGAATAAAAAGATTCAATAAGTATTGGATGTTATTGATTTTCCCATAAACTTGATGAGGTCAGCAGCTGCAGTCTGGTAGAAAGCCACAGTAGGTCAATTATTGGTTCCATTGCCAATCAATATATTGGGACTGGTGTCTCGTTAGCTTAATGCCAGATTATACTGCTGACACATTCTCAGAACCAGAAGAATGTACTTGTGGAACTATGGTGCTGGTGTCATTGTTTCAATGGTTGATTGCAGGTACCCATACTAGTACGGAAATCGAGATCAAAAGTTAAACAAAGGGGATAAGAGAGCAAAAAATTGATATAAAATTGTGCAATCTACAATTTAATTATAGAAATTAGTTTTACTTATTTTTAGAGCATAATATGATACAATTCAATTATTTTACAGCTTTTACATGATTATTATTTTATACAAATTTAGTCTGACCGAAAGTTTTTCTTAGACTAGGAACACTACCGAGGCTCAAAACATTTCGTGCAGTCGCCGCTTTTATTATTCGATTCGTGCTTTTTTTTGTTTTGGCTCCACACTTTTGTGTATTTAGCCAGTGTCAAGTAATTGATAATTTATCAAGTTAATGATATTTCACGCAAATATGTGTCAAATCACAGTCGAAGTCATCAAGTCAAGTCATAGTCATACTCCTAGTAAAGCAGTAACAACTTGAAGCTTCTATGGAGTTTTGGAAACAACACGAAAAGAAACGTGTCACCATCATTATACTACTTTCCCACACTCATGCCTGTAATCCAGCACAACGAATAGAATGCCACCAATTTTATGCACTAACACTGAAAATAACACAAGTTTTGGAAAATAATACAATGCGGTGACGCAATCTTTTTCGCGTTCTCGCCTAAACTGGGTTCGTGCTTCAATCCTCGAATTCGAATGTATTTTTTTTTATAACGGCCATTTTCTAAATACTACAATGATTTCATAACTAATACTACAAACTACCTACTACTACAAAAAAAAAAACATTTGGACTATAGTCTGGCCGCGGTGACCTATAGACAGGCCAAATGCTCCAGCCCAGTACCAGTAGGTAGCGTACCCAACATGCTGGCAGCATTGCCCCGTTGACTTGCAATATTTATTCGTTGTGCCAAATAAGTGCCAGCATTTTGGTCACGCGTCGCGTCGACCAGACGCTCTGATAAACTTTTGAAAACGCGATGAGCTCCCGATGACATACGCAAGGTAGCTGGCAGTACCTGAAAAAATAGAGCCGAAGACTGGGCTCAGTGGCGTGCTTTGGGAGAGGCTTATCCGTTGGGGTACTCGATCATGATAACAACTTTCTGGTGTTGGATTTTTCTGGGGGTTGCGTGATCCATCTCTATACACTCCATACATAGTTTTGATCCACCACTTCTGAGAGCTAAAACCAATTGTGTCAATTAGTCATCGGTCAGCGAGTTGATGGGTGTTTTTTTCCTATGTGTATACCTACCAATGGAAAAAAACTAGCTTCCTAGCAAAACTCACATATTGGAAAGATAAGCCCAGTCAGTGGGTAAATTTTTAACAATAATTAGCATGGCAATACTGTTTGACTGTATTTGACCCAGGTAGTGTCAGATTATGACACTGGGTCAGCAAAAATGTAAGCTGTCGACAATTGAAAATCATGTACCATTTTTTTTTAACAGTCATATTTCCAATCTACAGGCACAGATCTGTATAATCTGGGTAAATTATCAACCTGTATAATTTTATTGTTTAGAATGTTTTATGATGACTGATTATAATTATGAGTTTCAACAGTAAACCCTATCAGCCTTATTAAACACGAACTAGCTTACACCATCTTTTGTCTCTTTCGATCCAGCTAAATATCCCAGTGGCAAAAAAAGGACAAAAGCTGATGTAACTAATTCGAGACTAATACCCGTTTATTAATAAGGCTGTATGAGACTATTACACGCTACGCTTCAGCTATAATTATGTCAGTTTTAAAAAACTGTATTAGGTGCCAATTATCACATTAGCAGAATTGTAGTTTTTTATAAGAATAAGGTTGCACTTTGATCAATATCCATTCGGCCACTTTTAGGAAAGAGATCTTCTACTTTTTACTCTCACCAAAATCAAAGCAATTTTGTGCAAGTGTATGAGATTTGCAAATATCGACAAAGTTTAATGGGCCGTGTGGGTGCATCACTATTCGAGAGGCGTAAAATAACCCATTACTTATAGTAATACTAATAAAACTTTTAAATCTCCAAGTAATTATCATAACATCGTAATAATAATATGATGCCATAGATGTATATCTGAAGGCGGCAACGTCCAGTTATAAATGCAGCGGGCAGTACAAAAAAAGAGAAGAAGAATAGAGATTGTAATAATTATAAAATGTGTCTGAATGCTAAAGGGATAATCTATCCGGTCTAGCACTAATTGGTATTATTGCTTGGAATGATGATTTTTGGTTGCTAAAGGGACATCTATCCGGTCTAGCACTATTTGGTCCATTTTTTATAAATGAAGGGATAAGGTATTAATTGGAATGATGATTTTGGTTGCTAAAGGGATATCTATCTGGTCTAGCACTATACGGTCCATTTTTTATAAATGAAGGGATAAGGTATTAGTTGGAATGATGATTTTTGGGTGGTAAACGGATATCTATCCGGTCTAGCACTATCCAGTCCATTTTTTATAAATGAAGGGATACTGTTGGTCCTGAAGGGTTAACCCTGACGATGATTGGAAGGTTGAAATACTTTTGACTAACCAAATTGAAAACTAATCTTTTGACTTTGACTTTAAGTTTAACTCAATTTAATTGTCAGGATGAACGAACAATAACACTGATACTTATGTCCCTCACCAGATACAAAGTGAAGCTAAGCGAGAATGTACGCACGTCAGTATGGCCGTGACGGCGGCAACGTCGTTATAAACTCTATGCCCAGCGGGCAGTATCGTAATTTACCATGTGGTAGCATTTGAATTTATTACAGCGGCAGCACCGGCAACTGTCATCGCTGCCCCACCCATCTGGCTATATAAAGGGAGTGCTTGGTGTACTACGATCATTCTTGCGCCGGACACGGCCCGGTGTGGACATGCTGAAGGCCTGTAGTTTTATAGTTTGCCCGCCATGCCTAACCCCCAAGCCTATATATCCTTAAAGTGAAATGCATATTTACTTTGAAACTTCGACATTTAACATAATATCAGCCAGTAAACACTTACGTGGGAAATGATGATTCTGAAGTCCTTATTTCTCCATTTGTTGTTTTTGATGAACAAAACACAGCGCAACATGACATAGTTTCACTATAGGACACAATATTTAGTCCTGATAACAATATATCACTATGTTTTCACTTTTATATGCTCTCGCCATTAAATGTTGTCACCAGCTATTGTCACAACATTACACGCGATACGAGGTTGCCATACTTACTTTTCTTTTAAACTTTTATTTGCTTCTTTCTAGTAACTTTTCTTTTTTTTGTTGTTTCCAAGACTCCATAGAAGCTTCTGGTAAAGTAGCCACCACTTTACTAGGAGTATGACTTGACTAGACTAGACTATGACCTAACTTGATGACTTGGACTGTGACTTGACTTGACGCATTATATGATATTAATTAATTTGAGATATGATCAATTACTTGAGCCAAATCCAAACAAAAAAAAACGCTACATGGCTCCGTGTGATCATAGGACCATGGTCGGTCTTACTCTCTCTCTTCATAGATTTAAAATGAATATGGAATACCATACAGACATACGGACCAGTTTTCAACGGATTTATAAAGTATGTTTTAATTCAAGAAAAGAAAACGACCAATCCAAGGCTCATTAGACACAATCTTACATTATAAGCATGTCAGTCATCATTAATTATTCTATTTTTTCAATTCATCGCTTCATTTGTTTTTTTTTGTATCTTAGCGTAGCGTTCTTAGCCTTTGCCTTAGTCTAAGTTACTCTATGCCTTAGTCTATCTTTGACTAGTATAGTTTCTGAGCGTATTGATATGGGTATTACGCTATTATTACATTATCTTTGGCTTTTTATACTCTTTGGTCTACGTGTGAATCGTGCGGTTCATAATCTCTATCTAGTTTGTGGTTCATAATATAAATATATTAATTAGCCTTGCGCATTTTAGTTCGCGACAGGGAGCGCTCCGCAGGTCGTCGGTGAACTAGGTCGTTCTTCTAGTTCAGTAGTTCGCGGCAGGACAGAGAGCGGGTAAGACGATTGCTCTCAGCGATCTCTTGCCTGGTCCCGCAAGAGCGACCTACTTAGTTCGCAACAGCCAAAGAGCTGTAGTTATATCTACTACTATGCTCTATTTTGTTTATAAATTGTTATAGCTTCTGTTGTAATAACTACTAAATAGGTACATTTGCATATTAATTTATTAATTTAATGCCATTGCATTGATTGCATGGTATTTAAGAAAAAAACATTTTTTTATTAGTACCTATAGGTACTCAGTCTACTTAGGTAATGATATAAAAATATTATACTAGGTAAGTACCTACTAAAAATATGATATACCTAGGTACTTAGTTTCGATGAACATATTAAGTAAGTATTTATTAAAACTATGTAGGTATTCTTAATGTTTGTTAAAGAAAAAAAGACTTTAAAATTAACCATCATTTATGTAATAAATATTTAAAATATTCTAAGTAAGAATGATATGTACGATCATCGCTCTCTCCCGCTCCCGCTCCCGCTGGGGAGCGCGGCTCTCTCGCCGCTCGCCGCAAGTCGGTCGGTCAAAGAACGAACGAACTAAAATCAGACGCAACCGACACCTAGTTTGCGTCGTTCGCTCAAAGGAGCGCTCTTTTGAACTAGGTCGTTCGCGACCTACACAAGGCTAATATTAATCATTTTTATTTTCGATGTTTTGCTTTTGCTGTTGCAATACAAACAACTGAAACCACTAGCCTTGCGCATTTTAGTTCGCGACAGGGAGCGCTCCTTTTAGTTCGCAGGTCGTCGGTGAACTAGGTCGTTCTTCTAGTTCACTAGTTCGTGGCAGGACCGAGAGCGGGTAAGACGATTGCTCTCAGCGAT
Source organism: Ennomos fuscantarius (assembly GCA_905220475.3). Classification (NCBI taxonomy): domain Eukaryota; kingdom Metazoa; phylum Arthropoda; class Insecta; order Lepidoptera; family Geometridae; genus Ennomos; species Ennomos fuscantarius. Next base: position 8,625,832 of record HG992028.1, on the reverse strand, counting down.
CTCTTGCCTGGTCCCGCAAGAGCGACCTACTTAGTTCGCAACAGCCAAAGAGCTGTAGTTATATCTACTACTATGCTCTATTTTGTTAATAAATTGTTATAGCTTCTGTTGTAATAACTACTAAATAGGTACAATTGCATATTAATTTAATGCCATTGCATGGTATTTAAGAAAAAGACATTTTTTTATTAGTACCTATAGGTACTCAGTCTACTTAGGTAATGATATAAAAATATTATACTAGGTAAGTACCTACTAAAAATATGATATACCTAGGTACTTAGTTTCGATAAACATATTAAGTAAGTATTTATTAAAACTATGTAGGTATTCTTAATGTTTGTTTAAGAAAAAAAGACTTTAAAATTAACCATCATTTATGTAATCAATATTTAAAATATTCTAAGTAAGAATGATATGTACGATCATCGCTCTCTCCCGCTCGCGACACGCGCCTCGGAGCGCGGCGCGCTGGGGAGCGCGGCTCTCTCGCCGCCGCACAGTGGTCCCATTTTGAAAAAAGGTGGACTTAGGACCGAAAGTCGGAATTTCGGGCTGTTTTTTTTTTATAGAATAGGTCTTAACTATCCTAACAACATCTATTCTATAAAGAAAATCCGTAGGATGCATAGTTTTCGAGAAAAAAAATAATCTTTTTTTTCTTGTATGGAGAAAAACATACTTTATTATTTTTCTCAAGTTGGGTGAAATAGTGACGGCTTTTGTTGATATTTTATAAAAGCCCTAGTGGTATTGTATCCAGAAAAAAATAAAACCAATGCGGTCACCTGCGGCCGCGGGAATAATCAGATGTCAAAAATTGATTAATTTTTTTTGCGTATTTTGCAAACATTGTTCGTTTCTGGCCAATTATTTATGTATTTTAGGTTAGCGCTCCATACTTTAATTCGAACTATTATATAACATTTCAAAAAAGTTAATCAAAATCGAGTAATTTTTTTTTATAATTGCTGTTTTACTCATGAAATTGCACGCATACATGGTTAGTTCAAAATGCAAATCCTATATTACTCAGTATAATGTACAAAATAAACATGCACGTACCTAAAACGTAAAAAAAAATAAAAAAATTTTAGTTTTTCGTTTATGCTTACTAAAAGTCACCGGTAATGGTTACCGACATTACTTACCTACCACTGGCGGGCATTATCTGCATAATCGATTTCTTGCTTTGTATTTTCAAAACTGGTTTTGCGACAGCATTTTCACAACCGCGGTTGTTGAATGCGAGGCAGGATATAAACAAACGAGTCACATCTGATACTAGCTGTGACTGGTCGCTAGCTGGTCGCTTTGTTCCTGACAAATCCTGACAACAGGATAACTCGTATATGCATGCAAGTAACTACCCCCTAAAAATAAAAGTGATATAGCTACATCAATAATAATTGGCGTATGTTATACACCAATAATGTTTGTTATTGGTGTGTTTTAATCTTTCTGTCATCTGTATACGTATGATTTTCTACCAGAAAAAATGACTCATTTGTTTGTGCAGATTCCTGATTACTTATTACACGTTACTTAGCTCCCATTGGCGGACTTTATCTATACAAACAAATGAGTCATTTTTGATAAATGGCTGTGATTGGTCGTTTACTATTACCTTGCTCTTGCACATAGTGACTAATGACCTATCTGTTATGGCGTATTAAATACAGAGCAATGTTAATTTAAATTGATTCATCGCTAACTGTGAAGTACTAAAAATTACTATTTTGAATTTGCAATGGCTGGCTTAGGCACATATTTTGATATGTTCTTGATTCTTAAAGATAGTGGAAATCTTAAGGATTACAATAAATTGTGTGAATTTATAGTTTCCAAAATACCATGTGAAATATCTGAAGATGACCATCAAACAATTAAGGAGTTTTGTCGGCTATTCACCAATCTTGTAACTAAGAAGTGGAAAGATGCAAGCAGAAACTTGAAGACATTTATGAATCGGGAAAACAACCGCAAGTGGTTAGAGACCAATATTAATTGGCCTACTTGCAATACGGTTGATCTTGTTACTACAATGAGAATGCCAGAGGACTTAGTTGAAGAGCCGGAATTACTGCCGGTTGCTATTCCATCTGTCTGCACTGCGGAAGCAGGTACCTCTACTGTAAAAGAAGTTAGAGTGCCCTTTGCCGATTTGGGCAACAAACAGAAGAAAAGACGTTCCAGTGTCTTTGTTAACGATAACTCTGAAGAAGAACTACAGTATTATTTTATTTCCAAGTTAAAAGAAAATGGAAAATATGCTTTAGCGAAGATTGTGGAATATCTGTGCGAGACTCCCGAAGTTGTATCAGATGTAACAAAACTCCTTTTCAAGGAAGAAAAAGTAGTCAGTATAGCAGAGGATACATCTTTGGCTTTGTACACAGCCCTTAGCCTATCCAAATGGCAATACTTATCCTTGAGAATGTTTCTGAAGGATGAAAATTGTTCAGCTGCCTTTCCGTCTTATCACAAGTTACTTGACGCTAAAAAGAGATGTTACCCATCTGAAGAACACGTGGAAGTAACGGAAATGGGAGCTCGCATAAGGTATTTATAAAATTATACTATATGTTGTTTTAAAATTTTTAAGCTTCATTAGCTTACTTTTATTAATTTATTTTATTTTTCAGGTTGCAAGGACTTCTTAACCACACAGTGGAAAGAATTTTGCTAGACTTAAGACCAATCACAAGTTCAACCAAAGAAGGACTGAAGTTGATATGGAAATGGGGCCTTGACGGAGCATCGTCACAGAGTAATTACAAACAAGTCTCAGCTCCTGAGTTTGACGATTCCTCTGTTGTATTGATCAGCATCGTCCCACTCCGACTAGTTGATGGGGGAGAAATGATTATTTGGGAAAACCCAAATCCTTGCTCACCACATTACTGTCGGCCAGTGAAATTCACGTTTACTTCAGAGACTGCGGAGTTCATAAAAGGGGAACACTTAGAAATGCAGCGCGAAATTACAAAATTGGTACCAACAAATTGTGGTGATGTGGAGATAGCCCACGAACTGCACATGACTATGATCGATGGGAAAGTGGCGAATATTATTGCAGATGTACCTTCATCAGCAACGTGCCCCATTTGCTTGGCGAAACCAAGTGAAATGAATAACTTGGAGCTTTTGGCCACGAGACCGCTTCGACAGGATTTGTACCAATATGGAATTTCATCGTTACATATGAAGATAAGATGTATGGAGTGTCTACTTCATATATCTTATAATATGGACTTCCAGCGCTGGAGTGCTCGTGGCGATCACAAGGAATTGAAGCAAGCAAAGAAAAATGCCACACAACAAGAGTTTCGGGAACAGACTGGAATACTCATCGATATTGTAAAACAGGTAATTTTTCCTTTAATTTGCTTCCTTTATATTATATACTCGTCTGTTTTTGTATGCCCTACTAACTTAATTTCTTCTTTGCAGGGCTTTGGAACAACTAACGATGGAAACACTGCAAGACGTTTTTTCCGAGATTATAAAAGATCATCGAGAATCACTGGAGTTGATGAAGATTTGTTACTCCGATTTTCTGTCATTCTGCAAGTTATATCTTCAGGAAAGAACGTCAATATTGCGAACTTCAGACGTTATTGCAAAGAAACAGCAGAACTGTATGTGCATCTCTATCCGTGGTACTACATGCCTGTTAGTGTCCACAAACTTCTGATGCACGGAGCAGATATTTGCAGTCATTTTTCAGTTCTGCCTATTGGTAAGTAATAATAGATCAAGACAAATGAAATATAAAGCAGTTAACTAACTGTAAATCTATAAACACTAAAATAATAGTTTCAATGTCAACTTCAACGTATAATTATAGCATATTTTTTATTATTTTTAGGGTCCTTGTCGGAGGAAGCTTCCGAGGCTCGTAATAAAGACTTCCGGAACGTAAGAGAGAAGAACACGAGAAAGACAGGAAGGATCCAAACAAACGAGGACATACTACACGGGCTTTTAATAAGTTCAGACCCCCACATATCATGGCTTAGACCAAAATTTTCAAAGCCTAATCATCTAGAGATGCTTCCTGAGGCAATTCAGTTGCTCGAAATAGACTCGGAGTGCGTATACGTGGAAGAAGAGTAGAAAATGAAAATATACCAGATCCAATGCTATAATTTTTTATTTATTTTATCCTTTAAAAAACTACATATAAAACAGCCCTTTTCAAGGCTACACATTTATCTTATGTTTCTGGTAGAAAATCATACGTACACAACTACATAAGATTAAAACACACACCAATAACAAACATTATTGGTGTATAACATACGCCAATTATTATTGATGAGCTATATCACTTTTATGTTTAGGGGGTAGTTACTTGCATGCATATACGAGTTATCCTGTTGTCAGGATTTGTCAGGAACAAAGCGACCAGCTAGCGACCAGTCACAGCTAGTATCAGATGTGACTCGTTTGTTTATATCCTGCCTCGCATTCAACAACCGCGGTTGTGAAAATGCTGTCGCAAAACCAGTTTTGAAAATACAAAGCAAGAAATCGATTATGCAGATAATGCCCGCCAGTGGTAGGTAAGTAATGTCGGTAACCATTACCGGTGACTTTTAGTAAGCATAAACGAAAAACTAAATTTTTTTTTTTTACGTTTTAGGTACGTGCATGTTTATTTTGTACATTATACTGAGTAATATAGGATTTGCATTTTGAATTAACCATGTATGCGTGCATTTTCATGAATGAAACAGCAATTATAAAAAAAAAACTCGATTTTGATTAATTTTTTTGAAATGTTATATAATAGTTCGAATTAAAGTATGGAGCGCTAACCTAAAATACATAAATAATTGGCCAGAAACGAACAATGTTTGCAAAATACGCAATAAAAATTAATCAATTTTTGACATCTGATTATTCCCGCGGCCGCAGGTGACCGCATTGGTTTTATTTTTTTCTGGATACAATACCACTAGGGCTTTTATAAAATATCAACAAAAGCCGTCACTATTTCACCCAACTTGAGAAAAATAATAAAGTATGTTTTTCTCCATACAAGAAAAAAAAGATTATTTTTTTTCTCGAAAACTATGCATCCTACGGATTTTCTTTATAGAATAGATGTTGTTAGGATAGTTAAGACCTATTCTATAAAAAAAAAAACAGCCCGAAATTCCGACTTTCGGTCCTAAGTCCACCTTTTTTCAAAATGGGACCACTGTGCGCCGCTCGCCGCAAGTCGGTCGGTCAAAGAACGAACGAAATAAAATCAGACGCGACCGATACCACGCCCGGCAATGTGCCTAACAAATCCATGTACCGTACGAAATGATGTTCAGTCTGTAATGCCAATTTGCAATCCGGGGGGATTGTCCCCTTCACTCCATTTCTTCACCCCCTTTGGTCCCCAAGGAAGATACGTGGTATCCTCTATCGTCTCCTTAGTCTGTGAGGTTGTAGTATTATTCTCTACTTGGTCTATGGTAGTATTTCCTCTGTCTGTAGCGTAGTACTCTAAGGTCTGTAGTCTGTGATAATCTTCCAATCGCCATTTCGTTTTATTTTTCATTGTTTATGTTTACATGAAATAAATAATAAATGTGACCAATATTTCCGTCGAATCCATTCATAGTATTGTAGAAATCACAAATTGACCGCTGAATACATGGATAAATTACTTCTAGAAGAATATTAATGGTTAAGGTAAGTCCCTAGTCTAACAAGTTCGATCAAGTGCATACCACTGTAGATGCTATTTATGTAATCAGTCACTAAATATAATAAAAAAGAAGAAGGCAAGGTACTTGTGGGTATGATAGGCATTATTCTAGTTTTAAAACTTGGCCTATTTTTACCCAAGATAATAATTTTAGGAGAAGTTAATAGGTTATCTAGATACCTACCTAACATGGTATTTTAATATTTTCAGGCTAAGAAATGCATGTCTTCAGCAAATACTACCTACCTACTGCTGCTATCATGCGCTACTTGACTTCATATATTTGTAAGTAGAAATTTTAAGTGCTTACATACAATATTTTTGTCTAGGAACACCAGGCGTGTTAGGAGCTCTTTCTTTCTGGCTCTACATCTATCTACATTTATGTAAGTCATGACTGACCGGTTACAATCAATGCAGATAGCCTAGATCACAATGCTGGCTGGAAACATGTTTGAAGTGTGCATTCCTATGTTTTATGGTGCAGTGTTGTACTAAGAAAGGGTATTACAGTACATTATTTTGACTGGCCCGTTAGCTCAGTTGGTAGTATCCCTGCCTTCTGAACTGCAGGTTGTGGGTTCGATTCCCACCCAAGACAAACATTTGTGTGATGAGCATCAATGTTTGTTCTGTGTCTGGGTGTTATATTGTAAAGTATATAAAAGTATCTAAGTATTGTATCAGTTATCTGGTTACCATAATACAAGCTTTGCTTAGTTTGGAGCTAGATGGCGCTGTGTGAAATGTCCACAGATGCTTATTTATTTATTTATTCAACCCAAGAGGGTGTCAACAGTCAAGTAGGGTGAAAATGTGATTCTACTTAGCCTAATATGATAAATAAGTTTGATAAAATAGAAGTTCTTTCTTCTTTACAACTATGGTGCGAGCAACCCGGCACAGAACATAATCTGATCTGGAGAGAAACAAGAAACTGTTCAGTATTCTAATGTGTAATTTGAATGTTTATTACATTAAGAATCTTAGCCAACCTTGTCTCTGATATCTTACATATTCTACTTAGTTACTGAAAAAAACTGATCACAAAAATAATTGTACCACCAATTTTCTTTGTAGAAGACAAAATGTTAACCTTATTAAAATAATTACAGTGTGTTACGTACACTACTACCTACTACTATTACTAGCACATTTTCTAATGTTATATTACATTAACAGCCTCTGTGGTATGGTGGTTGAACAGGTCGGCTCATAACCCGGAGACGGCGGGCTCGATTCCCGCGACAGGATAAGTATTTGTGCACAGAAAAAAAAAGCGCAAATATGTGTTATGAGTCTGGGTGTTGTGGGACCGTGGTCCTCATAGTTCCTGGGTCCCTAAACATAGGGAATCCTGGTTAGGATCCAGGAAATGTATGTGATCGTTGGGCGGTATTATTATTTTTTATCATAGAATAGGCAAGGTTCTTAAATTACACAGCTTTGTCCGTTTTTATCTGTGGTGCTATCTCGAATTCTAATACCATTTTCTTTTTCAGCTTTATTTATATCCAATAAAATGGGGAGCCAATATGCCTGAGACTTAAAACCACATCTGAAAAAATTGTCGCTGCTGAAAATGCAAAGGAAGACTATTTATATGGTTATTTGAAATATTAAACGCAAACATATCATTTTCTAGTTTCAGTTCCGATTCCCTGTAGGTCTATATCTGTATCATGCAAAATGTACGCATCCATAGCTAGCATATACCTATACGTATGAATATTAGTATAATATATAGAAGTAGGTATCTATAGTTTCATACTATACTAGGTACATATATATACGTATAGCTATAGTAGACACAGCTGTCATCTTCTAAGTTTGCAACGATACATTGCTGATGTATGACACATTATCATCTGATACGAAGTATCTCTACCTAATCTGTGACCGATACCTAGTTTGCGTCGTTCGCTCAAAGGAGCGCTCTTTTGAACTAGGTCGTTCGCGACCTACACAAGGCTAGAAACCACATCAAATGCTCCCTAATCCCTATCATAAAGACATGTGCAGTAAAGTGGATATAGGTGTATTAGAAGAAAAAAGTAATTGGCTTTTGCATCCAAGATTTTTTCCAAGTAAAGTAGGAGGAAAACCAGCGTGGTTAAATCTCAAACACTACCCGGACAATGAAGAAATGACTTGTAAAATATGCCGCGATCCTCTTGTATTCCTATGCCAGGTATGACTGTTGCTTCGTTTCCTATACATCTGTTGCCTATACCTACTAAAATTTGTAGTAACTAACCTATAAAAATATATTTACCTAAGTGGTCATTTATACAACAACAGTATGATAAGTAAAATTTAAAATGTAGACATTTTCAATTTTGTATTCAGAAAATATTTAGCTTGAATGGAAGTTTTTTTTCTCACAAAACACCCGGTGTTTGTTTTCTAAAATTTGGATGGCGGAAAGGTAAGCCTTGGGTATATCTATTTTGTGCCGAGTATCTGCGTGTAAGTAGGAGGGGTATAAGAGGAATGGGTAGGGCTTTATCAACGTCCTTGCCTCGGAAATGTATCTGAACGTTTTTGAGTTGTTTTTAGTAGTTAACCTCACTTCTGCCATTACCATTGGAATGAGGCACCTAAGAAGGGGGGATTTTAATTTCATATCCACAGGGTTAAACTGACTCCCTATTACTAAGTCTCCAGTGTCTGTCTCCATGTAAATAGCTGGTATTTCTTGGATGATAATCAGGCTGGGAGGCAGGGATCAATAATACAATAAATATGCCTTATTGCAGTACTTAATTTTTTTTCATATATCTAATCTTAATATTACGTACCAGCCTTAAACTTGATATGATTATAGTGAATATTATTGTAGTATAACAAACAAGAAATACTAAAATCCAGCAAAATTAGTATATGAGTGAATACTATCCAATTTACGGAGCTATTTTAATTTTATTTGATCTTATCACAAGAGTTGTATCACATTTAGCCAGTAACTTTTTAATCCATCAATGTATAAGCACCAGTAACTTAACATTCCTCACTTCACTTGTCAATGTCATACCTACACTAGGTATATGGCTTACCTTGAATTACAAAAAAAGTAAAAATTACTTGTACATTTTTTGGAGTTTATATCAATAACTAATTGATGCATTTGAATTCATCCATTTTCGTCTACACATGACCCAGAAGTCAGGAGTAGCTCACTGCATAAAAGATAAATAGGATGAATCTCTTTTATAATTACAGATTTATGCACCATATGAGTCATCCGATGATTGCTTTCATCGGATCATATTTATCTTTATCTGCAGAAATGGGGCCTGTTGTAGGCCAAATTCATCAGATAACTTTATAGTGCTTCGTTGTCAACTGCCACGGAACAATGAGTTTTACTCCTTCAATCCATACGAAGAAAAGCAAAATGAGGTAACAATTTTAATTAATAGTAGTTTTATTAGCACCAGTAGTAATATTAGTTTTCATGATTACTCAAATTGGAAATAATCTCTAATAGGGTTGTAATAATAATTATTCCATTAATAAACATAAATACACCCACTCAAGACATATGATTTATTGCAGGTTTTCTCAATGGATGGTTGGCCTAAGCTTTGTGAGCTTTGTGGAGTCAAAGCACCATCTCACTGCTCAAAATGTAAAAAAGTTTATTATTGCAGTAGAAAACATCAAATTATTGACTGGAAAACATACCACAGAGAAAGATGTCCACAGTTGCAGGTATGAGACACTGATACAGTCAAACATGTGAGCTAGTGACTCATTTGATTTAATGTTATTGACTGATCATCATCATCATTAAGCATTATTATTGTATTGGAAAACCTTCAGGGAATCATAGACTAACTCATATTAGTAGCACAAAAAAATTATACACTTAGAGTAATAGATACACATTTTCTGTTAATATGTCTGGAGCTACAAAAGTTCAAATGTTACTTGGTGTGATTTGAGTTTAGAACATGAGGTAGGACATAGGATATGTTCTATCCTGAAATTCAGCACAGTCCCTTTGGGATGAGTCTAAATGTGTGGGTACCTATCTGTAATTGATTAGGTTAGTCTAATTATATTCATTCTTTTTTTTAAAGGTGGTAAGTGCCTATTTATGGCCTGTCCCGTAAGATTAGGCACTCTTTATTCTGTCAAAGGGAAAAGGAAGCTGCGGGCACACCTGCCTCCTTTCATACTTTTCCCTCTTCATTCTCTTTTCCCTTGGACAGGGTTAGGCCGTAAAATTAATTGAACTGGACTTGGTTGGCTAGTATTTTATAATTCTTGTTATAAAGCCAATAAATATTTTTTTTTTTTTACAGAAAGCAGATTTTGTAAAGCTTAACAACTTTGTGCCAACGCCAAGTGGAAAATCAACTATTTTTAAAGAATGGGAACTCGTAGTTGATGAAGAACATGAGGTATGTGTGAGAAGTAAATAATATGCCAAGAAAAACTACTGTATAGGTAGCGGCACGAAAGTTTAGCGCAGAGCGGAATGTGCAAGGGATAGCTGCGCATGGGTACTGTCGCGCGCGCAAACATTAATAAATAGTTAATGTTAAAGTTTTGCATAGCTTGTATAGGTTTTTACTATAGAAGATTAATCTCTTTATTTTAAAAATTTAAAGAATCAATCAATTCATTGGTTCCTCTTTTAACAAAACAATGCACGTCATACACCATTTTTCGTGCCTGTCTTTTCAAAACAGTATTTCTTAGTAAAAATACACTAATAAAAAACCAACAATAACAAACTTAACAAAAAAAAACAATAACAACGAATTGCAATAACAAACAATACACCTTAGAACGCGACTGTAAGTCCGCGGAGCGTCGCATGGGGCGTGGGACGGAATACGACTCGTTAGCCAACGGGTGCTATGTAGGCACTCTTTTGCCCCTCTAGGCCCTCTAGAAGTCAAAAAGTAGGTATCACCCTAATTTTTTACTTCTGCGCAATGACCCACAACGCTAGAGGTTCGTGCCGCTTATACCACTAACAATTGACAAAATCTTAAAAGTGTAGCCCTTACAAAAATATGCTTACCCATATAAAAGCATTGAAAAATACTAAAAATATCATAGATTGAGGTAATTATATATATACATATATATGATATTTTTAAATGTCAAAGGAGAATATATTATTTTTAGGAAGAAGTAAAAGATGTAGATGTAAACCAAGAAATTGAGAAACTTCAAAAGATGATGCAAGATAAGAAAGTGGGCACATTAGATGATGTTAGTGAAAGTGAGCTGGAGCAATATACAAGTGGGGTCCCTGAAGACAAGGTATTCAAGAAGTTCAGTAAGAGGGTAGCTAGGCATCCTGATCAAGTGCTGAGATATGACAGAGGAGGTGAACCATTGTGGATTACTGAAAAGCCAGAAGCCCTCATTGGTGTACCACCTTGTCAATATTGCTCTGGTGAAAGGCAGTTTGAATTTCAAGTAAGTTGATGATTGAGGTAGACATGATTTAGGTAGTTGACATTACTTTGCTCTTTTTTATTTCAGGTGATGCCACAGTTACTAAACTTCATAGATGTTGGAATTGATTTCCAAAGCATAGACTGGGGTATACTGGCAGTTTATACATGCAAAGCCAGCTGCAATGAAGGACCAGCTTATAAGATAGAGTTCATGATCAAACAAGATTTATCTTCTTAATTAATCATATTTAATAAAAAGTTATGTACATTACACAGTATACTATCTATTAGTACATTTTTATTAGTTCTTAGGTTTTTTTCCATAATCTTCTGAAATATAGGTTAATAAGTCATTTAAACCACTGAATTCTGTTCTTGATTGAGGTGGATTGTTTTTTGGTAGAGCTGGTAATATGCTGCCCATTTTTATTCTAAAATCTTTGAGCTGAAAGAAAAGGACATTGAATTAGCTTAATCCTGTATTATTAAGTTATCTATACCTAAATTAGAAAATCAGTGGGTAGCAATAGTTATCTCTAAAACTCTATTTTTTTCTTACATCTTTAGCACCAGATAACTTCCAAATTCCATAACATAAACATGAAGTTCCAGCAATGGCATATACAGTGCCCCAGCCAAGTGCTCTTAATGCTAATATTGCACCTGCATCTGCCATTTCTGCACTGCCATGTAAACCTGGAAATAGAATCACGGTCTAAATTATACTAAACAATGGTACAGTGGTTTATCTTCGGATTGGTCTCATCTGCCCAAGTGGCTTGGCCTGATTACCAGGATGTATGTGATCAAGTTCCATTGACACTGTTGATATGATTACCGGTGTAGAGGGCACTTTTTTGTTCCATCTGCCTCTGGAGCAGACACTCCAGATTCTGACTAGGTGCCAGTGAGGTTAGAAAAAAAATAGTACCATTCTTGGTGACATTAACATGGCTAGTAGTAATGAATAATAGAGCTATAGGATTCTTTACATCTAGGCTGCTGCAATAAAATACTCAAACATCTTCAATAATAGTTCAACACAAATAGATAACGATAGCTTTATAGTTGCATCGTTATCTATTTGTACCTGAACCATCTCTAAGTAATTCTGATGATGAAGATCACGAAGAAGTAACTCCTGAAACAAGGACTCTTCGAGACAGATCGAGATTGCGACCGCCGGCTCGGTTTGATGACTTTGTCATGTCTGCTATTGTTACTGATTTGGATGAACCAAGAACGTACAAAGAAGCTAAGAAAAGTCCTCAAAAAGCTGAATGGGTGAAAGCAATGGAAAGCGAGATAAAGTCTCTAAAAGAGAATAAGACTTGGATTTTAGTAGATCGACCAAAAGACAGAAAGCTGATTTCCTGTAAATGGCTCTACAGAATAAAAACCAATGCTGATGGAAGCCTTGATAAGTACAAAGCTCGACTTGTAGCGAGAGGTTACACACAAGAGAAAGGAGTTGACTACTGTGAAACATTCAGCCCTGTCGCTAGAATGGCAACAATTAGAGCAATAATAAGTATCGCTGCAAATGAAGGATTATCCCTCATTCAGTTTGATGTAACTACTGCCTTTTTGAATGGTTTACTAGATGAAGATATCTACATGAATCAGCCAGAAGGGTTTGATGATGGAACGAATAAAGTCTGTAAGTTGAAGAGAAGCCTATACGGTCTCAAACAAGCCCCAAGATGTTGGAACAAATGTATTGTTGATTATCTGAAAACAATTGGATTTAAACAATGTGATACAGATCCATGTTTGTTCATGCGAAATCGTAACGGAAATAAAATTATTTTGGGTCTATATGTTGATGACGGATTGATAGCTTCTGCAAACCCAAAGGAATCTGAGAAGTTTATGTCAGAACTGAAAAGAAGGTTCAAGATTACGACAAAGCCAGTCTCATACTTTCTAGGTTTAGAAATCTTCAACAACAAAGATGGTTCGATTAAAGTTTCTCAGAAACACTATGCTGAAAAGCTACTGGAACGCTTTGGAATGAGTGACTGTAAAGCTGTCAGTACTCCAATTATTAAAGAAGCGCAGTCAGACTCAGAGAAGGAACAGGAGATTAAGTTTCCTTATCGTGAAGCCGTTGGTGCGCTGGCATATCTTATGACAGGGACCAGACCAGACATCTCATATGCCATAAGTGTCGTATCCAGATCGCTTACTAATCCCTCTATAGAAGATGTTCACAAGGTAAAGCGTATTCTTCGTTACCTTAAAGGAACTCTAGATACAGCAATTGTATACCAGAAAGGGTATAAACCTGGAATTTTGGAATGCTACAGTGACTCAGATCACGGTGGAGATTCAACCACAGGTCGTTCTACTTCTGGAATTTTATGCATGTATTCGGGAGGAGTGATCTCTTGGGCAAGCCGCAAACAGTCGTCTGTAGCGATCTCGAGCACAGAAGCAGAACTCGTTGCAGCTAGCGAAGCAGCACGTGAAATCGTTTGGTTAAAGAGACTATACAATGAGGTATCTCTATTGAAAGAAGTCCCTACGCTACAAATAGATAACGATGCAACTATAAAGCTATCGCAAAACCCAGAGCTACATCGAAGAACAAAGCACATTGCAATAAGACATTTTTATGTCAGAGAACAAGTTACTGATAAAGAACTTGAAGTGAAATATGTTCCCACAGAATACCAATGTGCTGATATTTTGACGAAACCAGTACATAAGCCAAGAATGGTACTTATATCTAAAATGATTGGTTTAATGCAATAAAGTTTCCTAAAAAGGGAGGATGTTAAAGAAGGTTTTTAGTAAAAACTTTATTTAACAAACACTACTCTTTTTGGTTACATAATATGATTGAACTGATTAAATTACACTAAGGTTGTAAGTAATTAAGTACCTTTGCTGAAATATTTGGGGTCAGTTTTCTTAGCTGCTGCAAGAGTTGCACTGAATCCAACAACTGCCGAAATCCCTGCTACTGAAGCTAAGAATGCACCCGCTGAAATTATTTTTTTAGTTTGAAAATATAAAAGTATGTAAGTACCACAAAATATAAATGATGTAATTTTAACTTTCCTTACTTTTTATTCTTTGGAGCCGTTCTTCTTTCTCCATGTTTTCATGCATCGTGAAATGAGGTGAGCTTAAGTGTTTATCTAAATAAAGTATAACTATAATAGCCAGCAGGTAAAGGTTAATAACTTTCCGAAATACGTATCTTATCATCAGCTCGAAGACGTTCACTGCTGAATGTAGGCCTGCTCCATAGAGCGCCACTTTGACAGATTTCTTGCATCAAACGCGGTCCACCTAGTAGGGACCGGCCAATGCTGAATCTTCCGATTCGTGGTCGCTACTCGAGAATCTTTCTTCCCCATCTACTGATTGTCAATTCGAGGGAGCGAGTGGTGTCCTGCTTTAATTACCTAAAATCAAATTTCACTTCGAAAATATAATGTGAGCTTTTTTTTTACGATTTACTAAAGCCCTTGAACTATCGAAGGGCCAAAATATAAATTTATTTCAGACTGCAATGCAAGCCAGTTTCAATTGCGATTGTTCCACAGATTTCTCTTTTATTAGGTACACCTTTTATTCTCTTTTTTTTTTTTTTTTTTTTTTTTTTATGGCAATTGTTTTCACATTTTTGCCAGCATCATGTCAAAAGAGAATCAAATACGGAATTTTGAATTTTATCTGAAACAAAAGAAAAATATCCTATAACTACAAACTACGCTACATTACATTATATTACATACATTACATGAGAAAAACATAGGTAATTAAATAATACTAATCATAAAATAAGAATGAACATTATTAAATAAATGTGTTAAATGATAACGACTACAGTTTAATATTATTTTCAGTAATAAAAGATGATAATATATCAATGGAAATAGAGTCTATATTACACAAAATATTGTCTATGTGAACTGGGAATGGAAATTTATAATGAAGTAACAAGTTGAATAATGAACTATGATCAAATTTGGGACAAGAAAAGAAAATGTGATTCAGATCAGCTTCATCCATACCACACTCACAGATAGATGAATCTCTTATTCTAAGTTTCTTCAGGTGAACACCAGAACAACAATGGCCAAATCTCAGTCTAGATATTATAGAACAGATTTTCCTATTGCATTTAAACTTAAAGAACCAAGGTTTAGTTTGAATGTCAGGTTGATATTTAGCAAAATTTGATCCTGTCCGTCTACTAGTTACCGACCACCTTTTCAGCCATCTAGATTTTAAGTCATGGATAGGAAGAAGCAAAATATCTTGGGGGTAATTTTTAAAAGGAACTTTATCACCACAGACAATTGCTTGTTTGGCAACCTTGTCTGCCTTTTCATTGCCAGAAATATTGCTATGACTAGGAATCCAAGCTAAGTGTACAGAATAACCTAAATTGAAGCATCTCAACAGAAGTTCTTTACATTTAAATATAATCCAGTTCTTGGAGCCTGCTTTAAAAGGGTTACTGTTGAAAGCTTGAAGTGCACTCAGTGAATCTGAAAATATTACCGTTTTATTTAATTTAAACAACAAAATATAGTTGATGGCTTCCATAATGCCCCTGCACTCACCAACAAAAACTGATGTTTCAGGGGGGCACTTGATCTTTTGAACTATATTATAATTTTGGTGAAACAAGCCAACGCCAACACATCCATTTTGGGATACTTTAGAAGCATCCGTGAAAATGTTATGCCAGCCAAGCCAAGAATTATCTCTAATCCTAAGAAAATGTTTGTTTGCAAAGGTGTCCCCTTTCAACAAATCTAAATTAAGGTGTAAAGAGGGTTGACATAATATTGTTTGGAAGTTAAATTCAAATACAGGAAGCTTAGGAGTTCTATGGGTATCTAAAAAATATAATATCTAAAACGTATAATTTTTGAGTAACTAATAACTAAACAAGGAGTTTTTTTATGAATCCAATAAGGTAACGACATATAATTAAACAAAAGCTGTAATTTTGGGAAAAGAGGATGTGAAGAAAACTGAAACAAACGGAATAAAAACATATCTGATAAATATTGACGTCTTAAATCCAAAGGAGGATCATCACACTCTACTTGCATAGCATTTTTATGGGTAGACTTCATTGCTCCTATGATAATTCGTAACGCTCTTGCTTGAATCAAGTCCAATGCATTAAGACTTCTTTTAGAAGCAGGTTCATAAAGGAAAGAGGCATAATCTATAACACCACGAATAATGGCATTGTAGAGAAGTTTTAGATAATAGGGGTGAGCACCCCACCAAACACCAGCCAAACATCTTAAAATATTGAGATTTTTTTCGCATTTAACTGAAATATAGTTAATATGCGAAGAAAAGTTCAATTTACTGTCTAAAATAAGGCCTAAAAATTTTTTTTCATTTTCAATAGGAATCCTGGTATTATTAAGTAATATGTTAAGTCTCGGTTTCAACCGTTTTCTTGTAAAGATAACAATGGAACTCTTTGATGGAGCTATATCCAGGCCATTATGACCTAGCCAAACATTTAATGAGTCAAGAGCTTGAGATAAATTGTGTGCAGCACTTACTATATTACAATCTGCCATATATACAACGAGATCATCTGCATATTGAAGTAATCTACAATAGGGTGAGACAGACTTGTTTAAGTCATAAGTATAAAGATTAAAGAGAAGAGGGCTTAATACAGATCCTTGAGGCAGACCCTTATTTACCAATCTGGAACATTTTATCTCACCATTAATTCTAAGTTGAGCAGTACGATCCAAAAAAAGATTGATTATGAAGTTAATCATTTTCCCTGGAAGACACAGTTGTTCCATTTTATTTTTGAGGATTGAAAGAATGACGTTATCATAGGCAGAGCATATATCAAGGAATGCAGCTACAATGGACTCATTTCTAGAAAAAGAGAGTCTAATGTCAGTGACAAAAATGGATAAACTATCCAAAGTACCTCTACCTTTTCGAAAACCGTATTGTGATTCAGGCAAAATATTATTAAATTCAATTAACCATTCAAGTCGATTTTTTATGAGATGTTCTACAATCTTTATTAGAACAGATGACATGGCTATTGGGCGATAGCTATCAGATTTTTCAGGGTCTTTTCCAGGCTTTAAAACTGGAACAATTATTTGGGTTTTCATTTCAGCTGGAACAAATCCTAAATCTAACATCATATTTACCATTTCCAGGTAATAACTCAAAATGTTTTCTCCAGCGTTAACCAAAAAAGAATATGGGATTCCATCTGGACCAGGAGAAGAGTCTTTAAGAGAAGATAGAACAAGGCGTAATTCTCGCATCGAGAAAGGACTAAAACTTGGATCATTTACAGAAGAACTAGAAGTCATAGTATTGATAAAATTAGGGACAAAGGAGCCAATCTATCCATAAATTGTTCAAACCAACTCTCACAACTAGGGAATGGAGGGGATGGTTCTCTATATGAACCACGGAACTTTCGGATTGAATTCCACACAAAAGAGGAGCAGACATTAGGAGAAATGGTAGAGCAGAAACTTTGCCACCCCTCTGACTTTTTGGAGTGAAGAATTTGTTTAGTGTTAGACATAGTTATGATTAAATTGTCATAATTATCAATTGTCATGTTCTGACAATATATGTTTTCAGCACCTAATCTATCTGCGACAGCAGCTCTACACTCTTGATCCCACCATGGAGGAGATCTGTGCTTTAAATTTTGTACCTTTGCAGGAAATGAGTGTTTAGCAGCAGAATGAATACAATTTATTAATGCTCTAAGACAATTGCCTAAAAAATCAGGAAAAATTACAGGAAGTTCAGAAGCAGATTGTTCAAGGAATGATGAAAATTTTAACCATTCATCAGAATGAGTATTACTTTTAAGATTATATTCTAATAACGGTTTGAATGGAGGTGGCTGTATTTTAGAAAAAGGAAGGTCAAATAGAATTTGGAAATGATCACTACCAAAGGAAGAAGATAAAGTTTTCCAGGACATTGATGGAGCTAGACTCGCTGACACCATGGTCAGGTCAATGGCACTAACCCGTTCATTCGGCTTTGTACGACGCGTGGGAGAACCAGTATTCAGTAAACACAACCCTAAACTATCCATAATATTAAATATGTAACTAGCAAGAGAATCTGAAGCCTGACACCCCCAGGCAGGATGATGAATATTAAAATCACCCATTATGATAAATGGACCTTGCATTTGCGATAAGATATGAAGAATTTTATTTAATATATCAAATGAAGGTCTGGGGATATATAGTGAAATAAACGTTATGTTTTTTAATCTAACTGCAACTATCGAAAGATTGTCAACAACGGAGGCAGAAGGGATATTTACAAGATGATTATTTACAGAGTTTCTGACAAGTATGGCAGAGCCACCATACCCATCAGCTTTGTCATCTCTGAAACAAAGATACCGAGGGACCTTAAAAAAGGAACCAAGCTTAAGCCAAGTCTCAGAGATGGCAATAATAGATGGATCATATTTATTAATAATATACAATAGGTCAGATTTTTTACTGTTAAGACTTTGACAATTCCATTGCAGCCCTAGAGAGGGCGCCATCATGGAGGGATTGTAATATAGAAGTGGAAGGATTATGGGCAGCGTTGGACGGTACAAAAGCAGGAGAGTTAAGTAGCCTAGTGAGAGCTTGAATAAGCTCCAAAATGCTACTAGAGGATGGAGAAGGGTCAGTATTGGGATGATTAAAAGCAACACCATTATTACTAGGCATAGCTGGATTATTAATTATAGCCTGATGAGCAGAACGATCATAGCCTTGTCTTTGTAATGGGGGAGCTTTAGGTTTGAGGAAGATAGTTTTTCTATAAGACTGAGAGGCTGAACTAGGAGATTTATTGGAAGAGGATAAAGGAACAGCGGTAGCATTGGCATAGGATGTTTTAGCTGCGTCACTATAACTTTTACCTCTTATGGGTGAATGCAATTTAGAGGCTTCAGGATAGGACATATTTTTTTCTGCCATTGTGATCTTTATTTGCTTTTGCCTACTGAATTCAGGACAATTCTTACTTGTGGAGTAGTGAAGACCTGAACAAGATAAACAGGGGGAAGTGCCTTCTTCAACATCACAGGAGTCACCAGTGTGGCCTTCTCCACACTTATAGCAACGTGGCTTTGACCTACAGCTGTTTTTTGTGTGACCAAATCGGCAGCACTGGAAACACTGAACAGTAGGGTAATAGTATCGTTCAACAACAAGAGAATTGAAACACATAAATACCCGTGGAGGAAGAATTTGACCATCAAAAGAAAGAACACACGACTGAGATGGTTTGAAAACAGGAACCCCATCAATGACCACTTTATAGTTTAATCGGCGTACTTTTATTATTGGGCAACCATCAATAGGAACATTAATGCTTTCTATAATTTCATCTTCTGACCATTCAATTGGGATACCTTTAACAAGGCCCAAACGAATGGTGCTAAATGAAGGGATGAATGCTTTGTAATCATTGTCCTTAATGATATCATTTGCCACAAAATTGTTGGCAGAGTTTGCATCAGTGAATGTCAAGGAAATTCTATTGCGCCCAATTCTCTGAACGCTACCATCTATTATATTACGGATTTGATTTTTTGCTAGGAACCGACCAAAATTTACTGGATGTAAGACGGTGCCAGAAGTTGGAGAGGGCTCAATTTTTTGGACATGCACGACAAAAGGACCTTTATCTGTAGACTTATAAATCTGCCTACCTGAAGGGGTGTAAGGAGGTATAGCTGGCGTCTGCGATACCGTAGCAGACGGAGAGGCGAGAGAATCAGTAAGTTGTGAATCATGATTAGAGTTCAATGATGACACAACCTGACCCAAGGGTATGATAGAATCCTGCGATGGTTTTTCATCTTTGCTCTTTTTTAAATGTTTTTTCGAATGTTTTTTTCGTTTAATAGTAGTGAAGGAACCCTGCTGGAGGGAACGTTCCACAACATCTGAAGAGTCCGACGCGATAGAAACAAATTCTACCGGCGAGGGAATAGAACATCTATCTGCGAAGATGATATCATGTTGAGTTGGTTGACTATTATCAGGGGGCCAACCGCCCCTAGAATCCGTTTCCATCAACCCCAAAAGGAAACAGGATAAAACAAATGAAGACTATGTAAAAGAAATGAAAATATGCGAATTTACAAGAACTTACCGATAAATAATGTAACAAACTTTATCTACATACGTTTTACACTAATATTTTACACAAAATACACTATAAATAAGATATTTTTCAATTAAAAGATTGCCAAAGCGACCGCCCTCTTTGACAAGATTTTGACAATCCCTTTTATTCTCGAAAACTAACAACACACGCATTTTTCCACAAACTAGATAGAGATTATCATTTTTCTTCTCTTCGTTGATTTTTTTTTTGTTTTGACTCTACACTTTTTTGTATTTAGCCAGTGTCAAGTAATTGATAATTTCTCAAGTATTATGTATTTTTGTGTCAAATCAAGTCACAGTCAAAGTCATTTATCAATTACTTGACACTGGCTAAATACACAAAAGTGTGGAGCTAAAACATAAAAAAAAAATATTTGTCAGTCTGTCATCGCCGTGATCATATAATACATTCATCTAACGAACATATACTCTTTGGCCGTAATTGGCATTGCAATCGCAAATTGCTATTATTAGTATTTGCTATTTCCCTTAAACTTTCCAAATCCATTAATCCAAACAATTTTTCATAGCCTTTACTAAAAAATTACTTTGGGTCCTCATTAAAGAGTACTTTACTGTTCTACCTCAGATAATTTACCAGGTAAATAAACGCTTCTATAATGAAAGAAAAGACCGATATCGCACATTTATTTCAAAAGGCCAAATCAAATCAAAATTATCTAAAAGTGTGTGCACCCATGGTTAGATATAGTAAAGTACAGTTTCGGACTCTTGTGAAAAAGTGAGTATTCGCGATCAATTGCATTAAACTTCCACTCATTCCTGTCAAATTCGTATTTACTTCTAATTACCTAAGCAAAGACCTAGGTAAACCACAGTCCATTTCTAAATAAGTAAATACTAAGATGCCAAAATTAGCATGTCTAGTAAAGACATGCTAATTTTGGTTTATAGTATATACATGTAAGTAACTATGCTTCATAAATTTGTTTTTTTTTTAAACAAAATGCCCTAGTACTCGAAGTACTTACTTATATTGCAGTATTTTCTATATTCTAATCATTTGATGCTTGTTACAGTTATGGTGTTGATTTGTGTTTTACTCCGATGATTTTGGCAGATTCATTTTGTCAGAATGAGAAAGCTAGATCAAGCGAATTTTCAACTACTATTATCGATTCACCATTGATTGTTCAATTTGCTGCAAATAGCAGGGATGATTTTATTGATGCTTCTAAGCTAGTTTTCCCCTATGCGGATGGTATAGATTTGAACTGTGGCTGTCCTCAAAGGTGGGCCATGAAAGATGGCTATGGCTGTGCACTTTTAACAAAGCCTGAAGTTGTCCATGACTTAGTGAGAGGAGTAAGAAATAATTTACCTAATAACTTCAGTGTTTCAGTAAAGATAAGAATTTTAAAAGAATTAAAAAGAACTATAGATTTATGCCAACAGCTGGAGAAGTGTGGGGTGACATTTTTGACAGTACATGGCCGTACACCTTCACAGAAAAATGGTGATAAAATAGATACAGGGGCACTAAAGAAAGTTGTGGAATCAGTATCAGTTCCTGTGATAGCCAATGGTGGTATCAAGACTTTATGTGATGCTGATCAATTATATGAAGATGTAAACTGCAGTGGTGTGATGGCAGCTAGTGCTATACTTGCAAACCCAGCACTATTCAGTGGTGCTGGTAGAACACCTCTTAGCTGTATTAAGTACTGGATGGACCTGAAAGATGAGGATAGCAACAGAATAACATTTCAATGCTATCATCACCATTTAGTATTCATGTTAGATAAGTTGTTGACTAAGCAGCAAAAGAATGATTTCAATACTTTAAATACATTTGATAGTGTTGATGATTATGTACTTGAATATGTTTTAGATTCATATGTAGGTGATGTTGGTTTTGAACATAGCTTAGGTGAATTTGTAAAATGTGATTTTCCTGAAGAAGTTACATTAAAACATGCAAGTAAATGTAGAGGTTGTGGTAAAAGTACAGGTTATTGTATTTGTTCTAAATATGATTATAATGCAACAGATGGCAATTTTTTCACTTCTTATGTAAAAGAAAATGATTCATCAGATTATATGGACATTAATATATTTAATGAAGAATGATATTCAATAGTTTTATTATCTTTCAGGTGTGTTTCAAAAGTATCTTGCTTACCAAAAGTTTAGTGCTACTAATGTACTAATGATATAGCCTACAACCATAATAACTTGATTCTAAATTTATATTATTAGATTTATTAGACACTATGTGCAGAGCTATATTAAAATAACATCAAGTAGGTATATAATTTTTTTTTCTGGTATTCTAAGATGTAGATTGTAGTAGCTTGGAAATATAATAATTATATTTAAGATATTATTTATTATGTTAAAAAGTACCCCCTCATAATTACTTTTTTTTTAAATATTGTAAAGTTCCCAAAATAGTACATTATTTAAAGACAGTAGTGTTATATCATTCTATTATATAGTACTACAAATTTATTCTAGTGCACATTTTTAAGAAAATATGCTTCTATTGAATCAACTTTATGCATATTTGATAATGTCATGATGAATTACAAACATAAATGTAATGTACTGTGTAATGAGAATAATGTCAGTTCTGTATTTAAAATCTTATTTCCTACTTTAATTTAAAGAAATCACAAGAGCATGAAGTTCTAACATTTTCAGGTAATATAATTTCGTTTTTAATCATGGAATATATTATGTATAGAATATTGATTCAGAATGTACTTTGAGCTTGGTTATTGTATAAGGAAACTACTACTTCTACTAGTTCGATTTTTCTGATACAATGAAACGATCCTTACATGAAATCGTGTCAATCTGCATTAAAAACAATTTGATCAAAACAACTATTATTATATTAAAAAGAACTACGCCAAATCGTTTTCATGCAAAATGAGTAATTCCTAAGGCAGTTTCCCCTATTGCCTATCGTGTCGGATTTTTTTATGCTGCCCCAGTAAAATAAAACACTTTTGTGCCCTCAGTACCTCCGAGTTTATTTGAATGTGCTTAAATTACTGTACTCGACATCGAGTATCATAAAATATTAATATTATGTATCAAATCCTTGGTTACTACGTCCTAATACTACTGTGCTGTATGCTGTGCAGGGATTCCATACAAATATTTTATGATACATGCTCGATATCGAGTATGTATGTACTAATACAGCCTCTCCTCTCCTCTCCTCTCCTCAGCCTCAGGAGTAGTGGTTCAGCAGGTCGGCTCATAGCCCGGAGGCGGCGGGTTCGGTTCCCGCGACAGGATAAGTTTTTTTAAAATCTGCATTTCCACAGACACCGGGGTCCGTGCTTTTTGTTAAATTATTTTTATATTTATAAATTTAGCCTATTATTAACATGAACATTTATATAATACAGGAAAGGACAATACAGCCAATGATAAAAATATAAGTACTTATTTCTAATTGTGCATACACCACGAGCAAGCCAGCTTCCGCACAGGATAAGTATTTGTACACAGAAAAAAAAGTGCAAATACTTGTTCTGAGTCGGAGTGTAGTGGGACCATGGTCCTCGTAGTTGCTGGGTGCCTAGACACAGGGAATCCTAGTTAGGGTCGAGGATCTATGTATGTGCTCGTTGGGCGTTATTATTATTATTATAATGCACATTTAAACTCGTGCTAAGGGTACCTACAAAGATACGAATTCTATCCATATGATTATAGATGTGGGGTCTCTAAGGATCTTCATTACATAGATCACATCATATTCCTTTGGCAGTTGTAGAGGCTGTCTAAGGAGTAAAGGCAAGCGCCAATGTCAGGGAGTGGATGATGGATTTTTCGAGTCGGTTAATCAATTTTATAACAACTAAGCTGAGAGGGGGTGTTATAAGTTAAACGTGTGTATCTGTCTGTAGTATAGTAGCACCTAAATGGAACCAATTTTTTTTTTTATTGTTAGATAGGCTTGCTTTTGACCACTATCGCACCTGATGGTAAGTAACAATGCGGTCTAGGATGTAGCACGCTTGCCTAGAAGATACCTGTTCACTCTCGACTCTTGTTTTCGAAATGTTTAGTTAGGTTCTACCATATACATACCTACTCGTATTGGGATGCAAGAAAATCTGTTCAGCCGTTTGAACACTAGTTGACAAAGGGATGTGAGCAACTTCCACGCTCCACAGGTCTAATCTAAGTATTACATACAGGTCTAATTTGATATCCTGTCACTTCAAAGATATTGCAGGAACTTCGTAAACTTGATGCTATGCTGTGCCATCACCTGGAATTGCAAGATATAATAGCAGTTGTATCGAGAGTGTTTGAGCTCGTGAATGTTAACAAATATTACGTTGATAAATGCAAGTTTGATAAGTGGTTTATAATTTTTAATGTATCTAAGTAGGTACATAAAGTTGACTGTAAAATAACTAAGCGTTAATCGTGTACCTGCGCAAGCCACGTGGTGCTTCAGCCAGCGTTCAACGGGACACCTTATATTACGTGCATTAGGTATAGCAAGTACCTACCCAAGTAGCTATATATACAAGGTGGAATTTAATTCACTCTTTTCCTTAAATGTATGTACTCAGACCATGCTATAGAATGTTCGTAGAAGGACCAATTTAAAAAATAGGTTTCTGTTGTAGCATTAAGTGCCTCCTAAAATAACTGCATGACAGCCGAAATGTCTATTTAACGGTACACACAGCACGGGCACCAGCTGAGTGCTTTGTAAATGTGTCGTAGGCAATAAAACACCTGCTTTGTTCAATGCCACAAGGCTTTTTTTTGATAGGGCAACAATTTATGTTTTACTCTCTGGTACTAAGTTCTCTCTGCGTAATATATATTCCTTGATGCCGGTTGATGGCTGAAAAAGTATTTTGTTTTGTGTGTTGCGGTAAAGCAAATAAATAATTAAAACTCTCAAACTCTCTCATTTCTTCTTATTTATTCAAAACTTTTGTTTAGAATTTAATTTGATAATACCTAGATTTAAGTTTTATTTTATAAGTACTTTTTTATTTAGTTATATGGGAGCGTTCTACAGCATGGACTGAATACATACCTACATTAAAGGAAAAGAACGAATTAAATTCCACCTTGTATATATACCTACATTAAATCTATAGGTACTGTCATTACTTTGTAGTCACGCTTGTTTAATTAGCATCGTTCCCACTATTAACGCTTATACGATGTCATGGAGCTATAAAAAAATAAAAAAACTCCAAATAGGTGTTATTATGTGTTAAATGCGAGCGCGTAACTTGGCCACGACGATTAAAAGGCTTAGGACTGGATGCGGTTGAAATTCGGGGAAGCAGGTTTGGTAATTATGGAACAGATAATTATCTAAATTAGTAAGAGTGATACAGTAACGCAGCAGTTTAACAAGTTGTTTCACTTCGTGTCACACTTAGGTAAAGCACGTTGTACCTACATCTACCTACTGGACTTAGGTACTAGGTACGTACGTACTCCCTATATGCATGCAGATACAAATTTTCTACATGCTAACAAGAAATGGTGCTCTTCATCATAATAAGTACCTACCAGGTAATTTATATAGGTAACTGCCAATAATTTAGGTGCATAGATACCTAATTCACGTTTGAGCATCAAAGTAAATTTTCATTGAGAAAATATCGAGTATGAGTTTACACTAAATGTATTTTGTATTTGTATTTATTCATTATAATAAAAACGAAAACGCCTATTAAAATCATTCTTAAATTTATTACAATTTGCAAGCAATGTACTTAGATATCTATTTAATTTAAAAAATAAAATTATACCTACCATAAGTAGGAAGTCCAATAAATTAATACTCTAAAAAAAATAGTCAATTTTACTACTATTAAAAACAATATATCATCACTAGTAGTGCCCAGCGGCTTCCCCCGCGCATAAAATGTATTTTAATTATTTGCTCATCCCACGGGAAAATTGCACTTTTCCGGGATAATATGTAGCCTATATGTTAATCCAGTGTATAAGTTATCTTGACACCGAATTTCATCCAAATCCATTCAGTCGTTTGAGCGCGAAGGAGTAACAAACATACTCACAAACACACATACAAACTTTTGTCTTTATAATATTAGTGTGATATCAATAAATAAGAAAATTACAATATTAAAACAAAAAATATTCAGAATATCCATACCTGTTACTAGCTAGCTAGCTACTGACTGATGAATAGCTGATGATGGCTACATTTTACTACAATCCTATGTCAATGTAGAACAGAGCAATGTAAAGCATAATTCTCAGAAAAGCTCGATTAAAATTATAATTTTATGAGAATTGAATGACAATGCATTTCATTTTTTATTTATTTAAACATCTGTGTTTTATAAATTTTTTTATTCCTTACTAGATGCTTCGTTTTACCCGCATGGTGAAAATTTTCTAGTTTTCCGCTCAATTTTTGTGATTTTTTTCTTTCATAAGAGTCTTCTCCCGACAACAATAAACACAACAAAAAAGAATTTGCGAAAATGTTCCATCTGTTCACGCGTGATTCGATGACCAAGGAAAGTAGAGATTAATTTTTATACTCTATATATAGATTATATTTATGAATATGTTGGATTATTGTCATTTTCTTATTTATTGTTATGATGACGCTTATATACTACAGTAAAAGTACACATCTAGGTATATACTATCCTGGGTAACCTATCTCATTAGACAGCCTGTCCTGGGCCTGTCAGTTCCCTGTTAACCTGGGTGATTTAGGTGAACAAATGCCACCAATTATGTAGAATCAATTCATTTAGGTGATATCGTCTAGGTGAAATGAGGACACTACTTTTAATATATAATAAATAAATAAAATAATGACGCCTAACGATTACATACATAGATCCTGGACCCTAACTAGGATTCTGTGTCTAGGGATCCAGAAACTAAGAGGACCATGGTCCCACAACACCCAGACTCAGAACAAGGATTTGCGTTTTTTTTCCTGTCAAATATGTGCTTTGTTCACCCACGTAAACATAGTGGAATAAACTTATAGGTACTTACATGTTAAATGTAATAAAAAAACACTGCTATCACTACTGTAAATGTTTTTTTTAATTGCATGCTTGCAATGTGTTTATTATATAAGTAAACCTAAAGGCTAAAGAAATAATAAAGAGTAGAATAGAATATTTATTTATTTGCGCAAAATTAATAAATTTAGTTTACAATTAATTAATTACATAAATGATACCTACAAGTTAATTCGCATAATTTCGCTGTTTAGCGCAGTAGGGTTCCCTCTGTTGTGCTGAACAGTACTCTTCAACAACATTATATACTAATAACTACAAACAATCCTTTTGAGATAACTGTCAAAAGGATACTACTTATTTATTAACACAAAAGTGTATATAAAGGAATATGAAATAGCTTTTTGATCCCAGCGAAGACAAATTGAGGAAAGTTAAATCAATGAGCTTGTAAAGAGGTTAATTCCAACGAAAACTGCAAACGCCTAGGATAAACAATTTTTCTACAAACAATCGTGTAGACAAAAGTGCGAACAAATAACGTTAGTTAGAATGGTACCTATCACAGAGGTGGTGAGCGACAGCGCCTGCCGGTGCCTACAGCCAGTTGGGGACACGTGCGGTGGGCACACGCATCAGTTCGCAGATGCACTGGCCCGGTGCTGGTCTGTGCGCTACCGTCACAGCCACGGACAAATAAGTGATCAAATATTGAAGGACTAGACACTTCTGGATTTAAATGTAAGTAAATGCTACTCAAGCAGTATTTTAATGTAATAAAAAAATGTGTAAGCATATTATTATTATTATATGCTATTATTTTTTTATTAAAGTTATTTATTAAAATAGGATACTTAC
The DNA here is from genome assembly GCA_905220475.3 of Ennomos fuscantarius. NCBI lineage: Eukaryota > Metazoa > Arthropoda > Insecta > Lepidoptera > Geometridae > Ennomos > Ennomos fuscantarius. The sequence goes on along the minus strand of HG992028.1, from coordinate 8,597,679 downwards.
TTTTTTATTTACAAAGCAATAAAGATGGTTAGTACAATAGTTTTTATTAAAAATAATAGGTGATATTTATATTTTAATAAAATTCAAATAAAAATGCGTTTCCGGCGCTCTCATAAAAATTTACTCATATATCAGTTTCAATACAGTATGCTTATTGTTAGACTAAGAAGTGGTTTATTGTACATCTGGTAAATGCCCTCTAGGTCTGGGTGGCTCGTGGTATCCTGTATCAGTAATTTACCCGTTTTCTGAAACGGAATATTTTGGGCAGGTACTTTTGTTGGCGCGTAGCATAACATCTAGGCTGGTGGCTGGTTTTGTGGCAGAAAGGGTTTTTCGAAATTTACCCTTAAGAGGGGAATGGGTGGTTGAATTATTTTCCCATAGGCCACGCCGCGGGTGAAGCTGCGGGCAGAAGCTCGGTGTAAATAAAAATCTTGTAATAACTCGTTGGTGGAAGGAAAAGTACCCAGAATGATGGCAACATTACCACGTTGAATGGCAATGCTCATTTTTTGTGCAAAATAAAAACCAGCATTTTGGTTAACTGATGCGGAATGTCTAAATTAAATAAAGTACCTAAGAGTTTTCAAAAAGTCAGAGTACACTAACAAGGGGTTTTAGTTCGCCCTGTTTGAAAAATATAAGAACATAGTAAAAATAAATATCTGTGGATATTTCATACAGCGCCATCTAGCCCCAAACTAGGCAAACCTTGTACTATAGGGACCAGATAACTGATACAATACTTAAATACTTTTTTTTTGTAAATAATTACATAGAATACAATATAACACCCAGACACGGAACAAACATCGATGTTCATCACACAAGATGTTTGTCCTGGGTGGGAATCGAACCCACAACCCACAGCTCAGAAGGCAGCGTTACTCCAACTGAGCTATCGGGCTAGTCATTGAGCTATCGGGCCAGTCAAATATGTACTCCTGCATATTTTAACCTGCGTTCTCATGTTATATGTGCTTTGGTGTCATCCTTAGCGTAGCGGTTATATTTATGTTTTTTGTATATCATAACAAGGCTGAGATTTTAATCACAAATTTTAATCATTGTTTTATTTGTTGTACAAAAACAAAAGTAATTAGCAAAACGAGTTCAATAAATAGTACTGTACTGTATTGTGTCTACTTAATTATTTTCTATGTAAACTACATTGTGGCTACGCTTCATAGCGACTACGCTACGATGCTCGCGGGAGTTTAACAACATACTCCAAAAATAGGTAATGTAGCCATAGAATTAAATAAGAGTTATCAAAAATAACCTATTGTTATCTCAATTGTTTTTCAAGTGAGACATAAGTCACAATTTTTTCATTTATATATTGACAGCCTCTGTAGTGTGGTGGTTAAGGAGGTCGGCTCATAGCTCGGGAGGCGGTGGGTTCGATTCCCGCAACAGGACAAGTATTTGTGCACAGAAAAAAAAGCGCAAATACTTGTTCTGTGTCTGGGTGTTGTGGGACCGTGGTCCTCATAGTTCCTGGGTCCCTATATACAGGGAATCCTAGTTAGGGTCCAGGATCTATGTATGTGATCGTTGGGCGTTATTAAAAAAAAACATAATTTAGATAATTAGAAAATTATTAAATAAGTGCCCTAATACATAGATATAATGGTTTCCACTTATATTTCCCAACCAATTTCAGAAATTCTTAGACCCGTACATTATAAAACGTTGTTCAATCATGGAAATACTGCACTCAAGTCAAGACTTCATTGGGTGATAAAATGACAATTTTATGAATAAATTTTCGACTTGAACACCGATACGCGATTGAGCGTCGTTCCGTAACTGCCGTAATATTCCGATGTAAATACAATTTTACTTAGGAGGGTCATAGAACCCTACCAAATGAAATTATATTTACTCTCAGTGGACATAATTACGTGTAACCATAGAGTTAACGTAACATAATTGAAGGGGTGAGAACAAAAAGGGATTAGTTGATTTTTTTCACAAAATGACTTATGGGTATCGTTGGATTCAGCGTGAAATTATCTACAATAAAACATTCTCAAAATACCGAAATGAGGCATAAATCTCGATATTTTGAGTCTAAGAACTTATCTTTCTCTGGTATCTTGGTTTATCTGTCACAGGAGTACAGTTCATTTAGCATAAAAACATTATTATAATTATTTTATCATATTATATTTTTAAAATAATTACAGAATAAGTGAACCATATTTAGTATTTTAAAATAGAATTAATACATTTTCAAGCAACCGAAACTGAAATAAACCTTCTATTACCTTATAAGCACTAATAAAATGAAGCCGTTGAAGTTTAAAGTCGATTTTCTCGAAACTATCAATTTGACAGTTAAACCCTTTTTTATTCTCAACCCTTCAATTATGTCGTAGATATTCGTTTAAGAAATCTATTTGCAAAATTAGTTCAGCCGTTTTGGCGTGGAAGTAAACAGAAAATCTTTCACTTTTATTATTTTTTTGTGACAGGGATATGTATTTATTATACGTTGTCTTGTCAATTCTCAACGGATGATTGAGTCGCGAGCTTTATTCATGGCAATAAAACATAAGAGAGAGGGGTAGAGCCATTCATGCTGCCATCGCGTTAGTCTTTACACCTTCACGAGATAATCGTCCCGCGAATTGGCGATAAGCGTTACAAATGTTACAATAACAGCTGCATGTGTTCTGGACACAATAATATGCTGGAAATAATTGGTAATGTGCAAAAGATAGGTTTTACGTGTTTGTAGCTTTCTTTTTAATTATTCGCAGTTTTAAAGCAATTATTAATTTAGCATTGTTAAAAAGAATAATCATTTTTTTATACGAATACAAACGTACCTAATAGATGTAGGTATACGTAAGAATGAGTAAAGCGATGTATGAAAACTATGGTAGCTGTTAATAAGTACATAACTGTAAAACAAGCCCCATTTTCCGTTGAAAGAATTTTATTTTCACTACAGCTGCCAAAGTTGAAACGATATGCTAACTACATTACCTACTGCAAACAAACGGTGTAGGAAATGGATGGATCGTTGAGATGGAGCTTCTAATTTTCGTCTTATTTGATCGGAATTATTTGCTCTGCACTTTCACATGTGGTGCTACTTTAAAAACGTTGACCTGGCCGTGTGTGTTTGGTCAATTTTGTGTTTGGTGGCGTGCGGTGGTAGCATCGATGTGCGTTTACACGACTGCCAGTAGGTATGAAGTTTAGCCTATAGAAACCGAGCGGAGGCAACGTCTATTTGCACGAAAGCCTAAAAATTAAAAGTATGCCACGAACATAGCGTGTATACACAGTCTCCATACTTACCGGATGGCAGTCAGGCCTCATCCAAATTACACGAAAATTGCGTGAAAATAACTATAAAATTATTTCTCTACTTAATTCATTTCGTAACGGTGTGTATTCTCATGCTATTACCAATTGGTAATGTCAGTAGGTGTTCTGACATGCTATATCGTTGTTTGTTATTGTGGCTATAAGTAAAAAAGTTCTTTATTGTGTTTTTATTATGTTACCGTAAAAGCGGCCTCCTTTGAAAAAGTCTCGACGTTCTCTAGTGACGATTAACACGACAGGGAACTACTGCCATGAAGTTATTAAGTAGTGCTAGGGAAGTATGTTATTATACTACTACTACTATATAATATCTATTTGCAGTTTTTGAGGATAAACTAATCACCGCTTATATTTAATAAAAGGCTTGAATGACTGGCTGACTGGTAGGCCGACTAGCTACGTCTAGACGTAGAGACTTGATATTTGGAGGGTGGGCCTTTTATGGCGCAAGAATGTAGTGTACTAAGTAAAAAGGTTTTTTTAACTCTACCCTTTAGTTTAGGAGTCAGATCGTATGATAAATTGTGGGTAAAAAGATAGATAGGCAACTTTAAATAATAGATTGGATAAGAGGAATGAGATTAGGCACGAGATGGCTTAACCAATAGTTTAAGTGCCTACATAAGTATATGATCCTGAGGCTGCTTTTCATTTCGAATATGAAAAAATTAAATAAAAACCTGGTTAATTAAATAAACATCAACAAAATATGTGAAGTTTATATTTTATTAAATAAATAAACAATATTGGTGAGATAATATTTATTCAAAATTGATATTTACCTACTTAGGTTTAAATTAAATACACGCTCCACAGAGTTCAATATTCAATATTCAATGTTCAATATTTATGAAACATAGATAATTCATTGAAATATATAGTAACGTGTTTTCCGTCAAAATCACTCTACAAATACTTATACGACTTTATCACTCTTTTTACTTTTCTGTTTCTTTTCCTGTGGCATTCCATCAGCCAGTATTTTTATAATTGATGATAGTAAATAAATTTTAAACTCAAGTCTATGTAAGCTAAATAATAATTTACTGAAAAGTAAAATAAAGTTATGTTACAAAATTGCTGATAATGTTTAGTACAACTTTACCCCTCAATTTAATGGAGTGGATTTATAAACAGAATAAGACCTGGACTGCATAGTTTTTAAGTGTGTTGATTGAATGTTTTAAATTTGACTGAAGGAAAAATTGTTTCCCAAGACGGAAAAGTACTGCGTTCCTTCTTCTGATCAAACTTCAAGCATACTTTCAAGTATGAGTAATACAATAATATTTTTCAGATGTGCGAATGGCTATCTCGCGGCGAATGGTGCGATGTGAAGCTCCTGTGCGGCGGTCGCACATTTAACGCCCATCGGGCAGTGCTGGCAAGCGTCAGCACATTTATGAGGGTGACTATCTTACGGTTCAATAATTTTCTTATTTCGGCCAAATATTCACCTATATCTACAATTAATGAGCTTGTTATTCTTTCAGCATACCTTACTTTCTTGCCCTGCCGATGAAACGCCTACTTTTATCGTCTTGCCTGATTTCGATCTGGAGGCCATGTCATCAGTTCTTTATTACGTTTATAATGGTGAAGTTATTCTACAAAAACAAAAGCTTGGGGTATTTTTGGATATTATACAAGCTCTGCAAATTCATGTCGATGGCCAATACTTGTCAAAAATTAGTGACGCTGGTGAAGAAGGACGATTTGACTACAACGCGTGCTACGATGAGAATACGTTGAAATCAAATATATTCACGTTAGGGTTTGAAGATAATAAAGATCAGAGAATTATTAATGTACGTAAAGGAATAGAGACACAGAGCGTGTCTGTGCAGTATTCACAAGGAGATACGGATTTTCACGATAACAAAATACAATGTAAGAATGGGAGTGAACTACATATGTCTGGTTTAGGAGATATAAAATCGCCATATGGAGGCCGACAAAGGAACTCTTTCCTACGTGATTTATTTATCGAGACATATCCTCGAAACGGTAATGTTAACGGTCTGACGGAAGGCGTGCTAGCAATATCAAATGAATACTATCGTCCTCCGGCATCTGAGCTCTCCACGAATGCAAATGGCCAACATCTCAGCGGCGAGAGCGCACTCACAAAATGTTGTACAAAAACATCTCAGCAAGCTTTAAACACGTCTCCAGTATTCCATTCTGGTCAACGGCTTCAATGTACTAACAGTTATAATGAAAATTGTAAAATGCATGCAAAGAGTATTGCCAACCTTCCTTGCATTAAATGTTCAACTACGAGTGACATGGCTTTCATTTATGGTAATAGAGAAACTGCAGTTGAGATTCCTAATGATCGAATTCCATTAATAACGCAAGAAATGAAAGTCTCTCCTTTAGATTTCCAAAAAACTTTTAAGGAAGCCATGAAATATCGCTTGTTAAAATACTCTTCATGCTCAGTAGTAAAAAGTTCTTCGTTGAGATGTGATAGTGAAGAGAGAAGAAAAGACTTGAAATCAAGCAACTCACCCAAAGTGATATTTAATCAAGTATTAGAGAATCCGTGGAGTCCTCGTAAGCCAAATAATTTTCGGCCGTCTCGACGAAAAGTTGATAATCATAACATAGAAAATTTAAAGGTACAGGCACTTTTTTTAATGTTTTGGCTCCACACTATTGTGTATTTAGCCAGTGTCAAGTAATTAATAATTTATCAAGTTAATGATATTTCACGCAAATATGTGTTAAGTCACAGTCGAAGTCATCAAGTCAAGTCATAGTCAAGTCATAGTCTAGTCAAAGTCATACTCCTAGTAAAGTGGTGGCAACTTTTCCAGAAGCTTCTATGGAGTTTTGGAAACAACACGAAAAGAAACGTTTCACCATCATTATACCATTTTCCCACACTCACGCCTGTAATCCAGCACTTAACGAATAGAATGCCACTAATTTTATGCACTAACACTGAAAATTACACAAGTTTTGGAAAATAATACAATGCGGCGACGCAATCTTTTTCGCATTCCCGCCAAAACTCAGGCACTTTTTATACTAGCTTCATTTTTCTAGTAACTGGGTTTAGCAGAAAGCACTTTGTACATTTATTTATTTCAGGTTGAAAAAGCAGTTATCATGAATGATAGCAACAATAATGTTCAAACTCCAATAGGAGCTGGAAATTTAGAAAAGTTGACTGAGAGAATAACATTAGAAGCAAAAACACCGAGTGGACCAAGCTCTCCGATGTCTATAGGTATAGACAGTTTCAAGTGCACTCACTGCAATCAGGTGATTGAATATTTTGTAAATTATTATTTTTAACAAGTTCATCGGGAATTTTTGATATGTAAATTTAATAAAAGATATTTTACAGAATTGGCTCTTATCTGGTAAGACATTTCTATAGTATAAGTAGTACAAGTATTATTATTATTTTATTTTAAAGTACTTTCCTAGTTATTTTATTAATGGTCCATGATGTGACAATAATTAATACCCATCCCACCCTTTGCATCGCCTATTTGCCAGCTTTTTGGGAACACTTCTTGCAGAAGGTGATCTAAATTCTGTGTTTTATTTATGACCCTTTTTTACTTACAATATTACTTTTTCTTCAATTATTATTTATTTTAAGTTTATATGTATAGTTTAGTTATTTTTTCTTTCTCCTAAGTTCAATTATATAAATCACCTATTTAGTCTATACTACATTTATTCGGGAAAATTAAATCTTTAAAAGTTTCGGGATTAGGAATAACAGCTTAACTATATTTTATCCAAAATTTTCACGTTGATATGTGTAATCTTTTATATCTTTTATACTTACAGTAAACGTTGCTCGATAGGTACTATTTTTTTAAGATAAGTATCAGTACTTCCTTTGAATTAGTAATTGATAAGCACACGCACCTAAATGCATTTTTGCATTGTTGCGATAGTCATATGCCCGCACGGCACAGTAGCCCACGTGGTGCCTCTCTACAGCTCGTTTTACTCCCAACCTGAACCGTAGTATAGAACATTACAAAGCTTACTAAGGCGTCATCTCCTTTCACGATTTCAGGTGTTCACAAGCAGCGATTCGCTGGCGGTACACATGAGGAGACACTCGACCAACGCTCGATACACTTGCGGCGAGTGCGGCAAAACGTTCTCTCAACTCAGGAACTTTAAGTACCATATGTCCATACACAGAGGCACTAGAGAGTTCGCCGCGACCTGCACTGTATGTGGGAAGTATTTTAATGATAGAGGGTACCTGAGTAGTCATATGAAAATTCATCGGTAAGTGATCGATAAGTTTGTTTGAAATTGAAAATAAATCGACATTATCGTTTACAATTGAAGGGGTGAGAACAAAAAGGGTTTAACTGATTTTTTCACTAAATGACTTATGGGTATCGTCGGATTCAGCGTGAAATTATCTACAATAATACATTCTCAAAATACCGAAATGAGGCTTAAATCTCTAGATTTTGAGTCTAAACACGATTTATTTGTTACAGGAATACAGTTCGCTTAACATAAAAACATTATTATATTTATTTTATTTTATTATATTTTTACAGTAATTTTATGAACTAGTACTATATTTAGTATTTTAAAATAGAATTAAAACATTTTTAAGCAACTGAAACTTACATAAACCTTTTCTATAACCTTATAAGCACTCTACATTAAAATGACGCCGTTGAAGTTTAAAGTCAATTTTTTCGAAACTATCAGTTTGACAGTTAAACCCATTTTATTCTCAACCCTTCAATTTTGATTTTGCAAGTTGAATTGAACATAATCAACTGCATATTTATGTTTATATGCATTATGGTATTTTTACAGGAATAGAAAGGAGTACAAGTGTTCATTATGTCCAAAGTCATTTAATCAACGAGTAGCCTACAATATGCATGTGCGGATTCATACAGGTAAGAGAAGAAACTATTTTCTAATAAAAGAGTCTCAGTTGGTAGTAAGTCTGCCTTCCGAACTGTAGGTTGTGGGTTCGATTCCCACCCAGGCGAACATTTGTGTGATGAACATCGACGTTTGTTCTGTATCTGGATGTCATATTGTATTCTTGTACAAACATAAATTATCTAATTATGGTATCAGTTGTGTGGTTCCCATAGTACAAAGCTTTGTTTAGTTTAGGGCTAGATGGCGCTGTGTGAAATATCCACAAAGATTTTTTTTATTTTTAAATATTTTGATGACTATTTATTTATATAGTTTATTTTTATCAGCATTATAAAGTAGGTGCCTATTATAAACTCTTAAGGGTGGAATTTCAAAAAATCCCTTCTTAGCGGATGCCTACGTCATAGCATCTACCTGCATGCCATATTTCAGCCAAATCCGTCCAGTGGTTTGGGCTGTGCGTTGGTAGATCGCTATGTCAGTCAGTCAGTCAGTCACCTTTGAGTTATATATATTTAGATGTCGTTAAACCTAGTCAGAACAATTTAAACTGCTTACAAATTCTGACACTAGGGCTTATCTGTATACATGAGAAGGAAGAAAAGAGATGGATAGCCTAATAATATTCGATCATTTATGGCGTTTCTAGGAGTGAAGCCTCACGTATGCGAAGAGTGTGGGAAAGCGTTTTCGCGCAAGATGCTCTTGAAGCAGCATCAGCGCACGCACTCCGGGGAGCGGCCGTACGCGTGTCCCCACTGCGACAAACGCTTTGCGGACCGCTCCAACATGACGCTGCATTTGCGGCTACACACAGGTATAATAATAACAATAACAATAATATCAGGCAATTCACTTTAGCTCCAGCTGAAGCACCATTGTGTTTTGTGCACGATTGGTAATTCCCTAAACGGATTCTCGTCCAAATAACTTGCGAGTTTTCATTCATGTTCCAAAACGGATTTGATCGATAAGGACTTTGGAAAAGGAAGAAACACGCCGAAATTCGTCATTCTCACATCAAGCATTTGTGGCGTACCCACTGGTATCAGAGATATTAGAGAGATAAGAAATTATGTAGCTACAGGGTACCTAAGATTTTGCTTGCTTGGGGCATTCAGACAAAGCTTTTTTGTCTGACACATAATCATTTATTGAGTAATAAGCTTTTTATAAGCTTTGATTTGAAGACCGATTTAAATTTATGCATTAACGGTTGTTCGATTAGTCAGGCAACTTTTTATAAAAGCGTATACTATTTCCCATGAATGTGTCATTAACTTTAATTAATTAATTATCTGCACTTTGAATCTTTGTACTTTTAGTTTGTTTTTGTGCCTAGTATTGAACTTATGAATGTCACAATATCTGGGAAAAGAGCTAATGTTTAAGCAAGTGTATCTAATTTTCGTAAATGTATTGACTAGCGACTGTAAGACTAGTATCTCGTTGAATCGTTCTTGAGAGAGTGGCGAGATTTCATGTTATAAATTGTGTGAACGGCTTTTGTCTGCAAGACAAAATCGGAACTGAATTAGGCTAATATACTTACATTAATTTAATTTAGTTTCGACATAGATTCGATACATATTAGGTAATACTGTAGGTGTTGATCAAATTAGATTAACATTAAGCATGAGATTGTATTATTTTTGTATGTCAAGTTTAGTTGGCAAAAGTAGATTAGCTAAAGGCTAAACGTCATTTTTTTTGTTTTACAGGTGTAAAACCCTTTTCCTGCTCGCTGTGTCCCAAGTCATTCACAAAGAAGCATCATCTCAAGTCTCATCTAAATTTTCATACTGGATCTAAGCCATACTCTTGCCCTCGATGTAAGCTTGCCTTCACGCAATCCTCAAATATGAGGACGCATTATAAAAAATGTAGCGCACCCGACCCTGGTTCTGCTAATGAAAGTCAGGGTATATTTTAGTAAATATTCAATAATAATTGATGGCGTGAACTCTTTTTATAATTTTTACTGCAACGAAAAATGCCTTGATATAATATAAATAGCATAGGCAATGTTAGTTCAGCATAGAAATGTTAGATGACGCTGTTGATGTCAAAAGTACAATGGGTATTGTTCATAATATTTTATTACATTCTATTTCGAGAAATAGGCCTATTGATGATACTTATCTCGATTACAAAATACTCGAAGATTAATTTTATATCTGCGGCACTTGACCTTCATTTTAAATGACGTTACGGCTAGAAGCGATACAAAATCATAAAAGGTATTATTGTTGAGTCTTTATTGTACACAATCCGCATAAACTAAAATATATTCAGTATACGGCGGGTTCGATTCCCGCGGCAGGACAAGTATTTGTGCAAAGAAAAAAAATGCAATTACTTGTTCTGAGTCTGGGTGTTGTGGGACCATGGTTGGTCCTCGTAGTTCCTGGGAATATTAGTTAGGGTCCAGGATCTATGTATGTGATCGTTGGGCGTTATTATTACACAAAAAGTAACATTTTTTTTTAATGTTAAGGAATGACGTGACGAGCTACCCGTTCGCCTGATGTTAAACGACACGGCTGCCCATATCAGCTGCAGTGTCACTCGGAACTCTAAAGTATAGAGGTTCGCGTGACACTGCACTGCGCACGTCATCCAGAGACATCAGCACAATCTAGTAATAAGATTACTAAACTGTGAGATCAGATCATAAAGTCTCATTTGCCCAGTAATTTCACTAGCTACAGTGCCCTTCAAACCGGAACACAGCAGTGATTGCGCACTACTGTTTGGCGGCAGAATAACTGGCAAAGCAGTGGTACCTACCTAGACGAACTTTGCAATAAAGTCCTACCACCTAGTAAACTGGAAGAAAATGCTTCTTAACATTAAGTTTGCCGTGCACTTGTTTCATTTTGCGTAGTAATAAAAAGTAGTAATGTATTTTCTATCTATGGTCTAAAGAGCTTTCCTTCGTGTATGTAATGTATGGTCTAGTTTGTCATCATCATCATCATCTACCTGAAGACGTCCACTGCTGATCCTACGTCCAGGTTCTCTTTCCAGGAGGCATAGGCCACCTCCGTAGAGCACCTGGTTGCCCCTTACATTCAACGGTTCGAAGTGGTTTGGACCAGGTCACCGGATTTAGTTAGTGCCTGGGGGCATTTCCTATTTATTTACCTTTCTTGTTTTTGATATTTACGTTATTTTTATTAAATGTTTGAAAAAAAACCTTTTCTTTTTATTTGTTCACCATATTGGTATTGGCGAAACGTATTGCAATTCTGGTTTCGATTGCTAAAGGTTTAAACTGAAGATGAATTAAACAAATATTTATAATTTTTACTTCTTTTAATGGATTTGGTGTTGTAAAATAAATTTACCGATTAAAGTGTACAAAATTACATGCTTTTACAATAGGTACATAAATTCTGGCGCGTAGTAGTGGGTACTATAGTACTATTTAATATCGAACGTATGCGAGTCCAATATATATCTTACGTATAGATACATTTTTACAGGTATTTAGTTGAAAGTATACATTGATAATATTGATTACGTTGCTGAACGTTGAGGGATATATTGTTATTACATTTAAACTTTTTATATATCAATCGCATTAACTTAAAGCTTCAAAGTATTATACTGGTCAGTTTGTTGTTGAGGTCTAAGGATATTTTTATAACACTAAGTTATTACTCCCAAATATGTTACAACTTTTTTTTTTGTCGAATTGTTCAACCTTGTATAATACAATTGATATATTAAGTTATGAATCCAATTTATCAATGTATTGATGGATTGTTTATTATATAGTTTCAGTGTACCAAATAGTTAAATCTCCTTCAATGTTATTTACATTATTATAAAATAGCTTATATACAATCGAGATCAAAAATATTTGAACACACCTCGTGTCCCGTTTAGGTCTATTTTTGCACAGATTTTTGAATTTGAATGCAATTAGCGTGCTATGTGACATCGTGTTCATATATTAATGAAATCGCTTGTAATAATCTTATTGAGAGTCAATTTCCACAAAACCAATATATAATGGGTAATAATTGATAAATTTCGTTTGGAAACTAGTAGGTACATAATTAAAATTTGTGCTATACTCTTGTGAAATTATATTGTAATTACTCTGAAAAAAAAGATTGATGCCTGCAAAATTGATACACAATATGAGTATTCATAAATACTGTAGTTTAAGTATTAAGAAGTGGAAAATGTAACAAGGCAGTTTTTTAAATTCAATATTACATTCCTTACTGTTGCCAAATTTACAGAAATCTTTACAGTTACATTAATAATTATGGGATGCTATATTTTTAAAGGTATTATTATACTACATATTCATATTTGAGACGTAACGTTTAATTTTAAATTCGAGGTTTATTGAAATTTTATTTTAAGAAAGATGCTATCAGATTCTGAAGTCTTCTAATACCGATTTTACACATTCGTACAAAACTATGAGTGAGTTATATTTTAGTTAATATATAGTACAGCTATTTTAGTCCAATATAAATCTTTAGTGTGCTACGTGTTAGAGAATCTATTTTTGGAATCGTCCATTAATCACGTGAGGTTTAAAAGTGAACCCCCTCCGTTCCGAAAAATCACCTAACATCACCAGGGGATACAAGTTAGATATCACGTGTATTTATTTTAACATGTATTTTGTTACCGGTAGCGGCGCGTGGTTTTGGCTCTCCGTAACCAGGCCACGATATTTCCCAGAATTAAATTTGATTATAACTGTATTTAAAGATAATATTTTGAAATTTTATAAAATATTTTGTACTACAAGAGATACACGTGATTTTAACTATTTTAGTTTAAAACCTCACCACGTATCTCCAGGGCAGAGAAGGGGTTAAAAAGTTGCTAAAACATTGCTAGAAAGGTACAAAGTGTTAAAAAATGTCTTGCAATTTTTCATACTCTGTTGTAGAGCCTACGGTTCACGTAGCCGCTCTACGAAACGTAGCACACCTCGGGTTGTCATGAACATTTTACATGTTTACATGCAATGAAAATATAACAAATAAATTTGTTTAACCCTGTATTTTACCCGACCGCCCAAATTCAAAGGCAATAAAAATTGTTTCAATTCAATTTGTTTGATCGCAGCACAATAATATTATGTTTCCACAGGCAGTTATGAAAATTACACGCAGCCGGGCGTACCAATATAAATGAAATATCTATACTTTACAAATAAGATACATGTAACAATTGAAAATCAATGACAAGAATATGAAAAATATATATTATATCAGTATAACCTATAGATACAAGAGTCTTTGAACACTATGCCAGGTACTCCAGCTCAGTTAGATTTATATAGGAATAAGTTCATTTACAGAGCTTGAAATATATTATTGTGTGGCTCTACTACGTAAGTACATGGGAGGATTATAATTATAATTTATACTTATGTAACAGAGACGTGTTTTAAGAAACAAGTATCGTCGTGTGGAGTATTATAACATAGGTAACGTCGAAACTACAGTTCATAAAATTTTCTTTTATCGGCATCAGTACAAAAATGTAGCTTTGTAAATATTCGCAGTATAAAATATACGGATACTAAACCTAATAAGGATTGCGTGTAAAAATCTTAATTTTTATAGAAATATACAAAAAGCTAGTTTGGTTAACGTCATGCACAAACTACATGTACCCAAGCGCACACGAGTTACACAGAGTGTAAATTGATATGTGGATAAACAGAAGTGTTGATACACTTATTAAGTTACACCCTTTATAATCGAATCGGAAACTCTTACAATCATGCAAACCAATCAACCTTACGTTTAATATTTGCCAAACGTTACAATATAATTTTTATCTCAGCCTTTTTGAATAGGAGAATCATAAAATTATCGGGAATTTAAGATACGTAGTAACTAGTAGATTCGGTGAATTTACATTACAATGCAGTAACTAGCCGCGTCGCGGCGGTACCACTCTACGATGTGAAGCACCATTTGTTCTAGCATAGGGATAATGTACACGATTCCACGATTTTTACTCTAACAACATTAGTAATACGGTCATGCACATAACATGCGCGCTTACTCTCCGAATTAATCATTAGGAACAACAATTTAAAATACTATACGATTATCTCAATAACTTAAAAAATATTATAATGTGCTTTTGGCACTTAATACTAATCTGTCGACGTTAGCGTCTGAGTACGCAACAATCATTTGCGTTGATGGTCTCTGTAGCTAAAGGCAAACACGATAACAATCATTACATTTAAGTGGTACTTGAAGCTGCTTACAAGTTCTTTGGTGTTAAACAAAATATAGCCACTCTATATTTAACTTAGGGTTACTCTATATTTCGGATTTGTGCAATGCGTTTCAAAATTGTTCTCAAAATAAAAATATAATACCACATTTATAAGACACCATTATATCACTAAATTACCTGCACGTTATATGTTTGCTGTTCGTATATTGACGCTTTACAAAGAGATACAGCTAAATAAAATCGATGTAACAAAAATTTATTTACAATAGGTAGCATCTACGTAATATAAAATTGAGCATTAGTATAAACAAAGGCAGATAAAACTTCGGATGAAACAATGAAGTAAAATGCTTACTCGGGCTTAGTTTAAAAATATAAACTCCCAAATGGGACTAACATAAGTCATGGGACATACAGCTTACAGTTTACAACGTAATCTCATAGCCACCGGGGACGCGACGGAACGTTCCGCCTGTCCGAAGGTCCGTGCACAACAGTTTGGATCACAGGTGTGATTGCCGGGTGGTCAGGTGCACTCGATGATGAGCGGCTGGTTGGACTCGATGACGGTGGGCCGCGGCTCGGCGGGCGCGGCCGTGGGCGACGCGTAATGTGGCTCGTGGTACTGCGGAGGCATCAGGTGTGGCGTGGTGGAGTGCGGAAGCAGCAGCGCGCGCGCCCCGCCGCTGCCTGGCGCTCCCTGCCCTGAGTGGACCTCGTAGCCTTCGTGCCCCTCTCTTTCGTGGCAGTCTTTGTCGTCGGTACCTGCAAAGTGCACGCGAAAATGAAACCGCGCTCGTTCAGCGAGAGCGCAAGTGAAAGTTGCGGTTCACCTACGAGGAGAAAGTGCAGCGCGCTGCAGTTGCTCTCGCGCCGCCGTTCATTATCTTACGTTTTAATAGTGACTTTATTCATAAAATGAATTTCATTAAAACGGAAAAATGTATAATGTTAAAATATTTATTTTCTATTTGATTTGAT
The DNA here is from genome assembly GCA_905220475.3 of Ennomos fuscantarius. Lineage (NCBI taxonomy): Eukaryota > Metazoa > Arthropoda > Insecta > Lepidoptera > Geometridae > Ennomos > Ennomos fuscantarius. The sequence goes on along the minus strand of HG992028.1, from coordinate 8,582,214 downwards.
TCGACTTTTTTTGCAAGTGAAAGTTACTTAAATTGTGAAACTTACCGATATACTCAGTATTGGCAGCGTTTGTGATGGCTAAGACTTCCTCGATGTTGTTCGGCTTACAGCTAGTGGTTTTCCAGTGCGTCCGCAGCCCAGATGCGCTAATATATTTCTTGTCGCAGCCTTGGCATACGTACGGCCTATCATTCGTGTGAAGCCTTTTGTGTAGCTTCAGGTGAACGAATTGTGTAAACTTTTGCAGACACAGGTCACACGCGTAAGGCTTTTGGCCAGAGTGTAACCTCAGATGTGTCTTCAAGTTAGATGTCGAGGAAAACCTTTTCTTGCAAATGTCACATTGATGCGGTTTCTCTCCCGTGTGAACTAAATGGTGTTTTTGTAGATGAGCTAGCTGCGTAAATGATTTGTTGCAAACGTTACATTTGAATGGCCTTTCACCCGAATGCGTCCTCAAGTGGACCTTCAGGTTTGATAGCTGGCCAAAAGTTTTGCAGCATACATTACACTCGTAATGCATTTTTCCATCTTTCTTTTTCAAAGGGTAAGGTAAGCTCCTGTACCCTCTTGAGACCTGAGAATTAGGGCTCATCGGACCCACCATCATGCCGCACGAGCCGTCAGGGCTCATGGGGCTGTGTTGTGGAATCATTGCACTGTTCATGTTTGAATTCTGAATTAAACTTAGTTGTGAGCAATTTTTAAGAGTAATGACACTAGTGGAAGACGGGTAGTGGTGATTGCTTTGTCCATTTTGTCCTTTATCATATTGATGAGAAGAAGTAACGGTTGGTGAGTAGGTGCTAGGCGGAGATCCCAACTGAGTGATTATGGTGGAGTTCGGTGGAGAGTATATGTTGTAGGAATAATTTGGGTAATGGCTTTCATATCTTGTTTCTCTAATTTCTCTTATTTCCCGTATTTCGCGGATCTCAGTCGTATGTGGGATTGAATGCGGTGGCGACGTTGAGTAAAGTGACGCTGCACTTGGTGCTGGTAATTGCTGTGGCAGGGGAAGTAGCGATGGTAAAGGCGTCAAGTTTGAGCTTGAGTCTGGGCTACAAACGTTACCATACCTCTGACTTTTCTTATACGAGTACGCCATCTCAGTTGGGGAAGACGGTGGTGGTGTCGCATTTGGCTGCCGACGATTTGGTTCATTATTGTTCGTATCCATTCTATTCCCCGTTAGTATAGTCTCCAAGATACGAGACTCTGGTGGCGAGTATCTCATGAACGCTGGTTGTGGAGACGGTGACATCGTTCTATCCTCGTAATAAGGCTTGCAAATAGGCACAACCGTATTTTGGGAGGACTCTAGCACAATAACTGTGGATGTAGCTGGGTCTCTTCTAGGTGGTGATAAGTTTTGTGGTAAGCCTTCAGGAACTTCCTCTGCTATAACTAACTCTTTTTCACTTTCACAGTCCATGTCTTTGTGATTCTGATATTGGTAAGCTCTTGGCATTTTAATTTTGACTTTCCTGTATTCATTTCTGTGCATATCTTGGTCCATTTTCTGTACAATTACAGTTTCTTTGGGCTCGTTAGTTTTATTGGAACAATCTAATACGTAGTTATCAACATCAGAGTCACTTGAATCTTCTGGTGGAGTGAATTCGTCGTGATAGCCGTTACTGTGGTATCCTTCATCGGATCGCACTGAACCATCGTTAGGAGTCAACTGATGCTCGTAGTGGGGTCCCATTATAGCTTGGGTTAGGCAAGGTGACTTATTACCCATTTTGTCATGACTTTGTGCCATCGGTGATTGTCCTCTTACATCTCTTAAGTGGTGATTTTGTGCTGGTGATCTATTGCTCTGTATTCTTGAATTTTCTAGTTGATGTATTACTACATGTGATGTACTTTCTTTGTGCTGATGTATTATTAGCATTGGGTTTTCTCTATGGTGCATTTTTACAGGCAAAGGGCATGGCATTAAACTAGAAGGCGATAAAGGCTCACTGATCAGTGAGTTTTCCGTTTTATTATGGATAATGTTTGTAGAAATATCAGTTCTAATAACTCTCTCATTTTTATTGGCGCATCTAGGATCTTCACGAATATATGTGCTAGAGTTTTCATGGAATGGCTTATCAATAGATTCGCGCTTTCTGCGTCTGCACGGAATTTCTGCTTCTAATAAATCCTTAGCGTTGGACAAACCTAACACATACTTCATATGGTTTAATGCTATTTCTGGATGTACTGGGGCAGGAGGAATCCCGTAAGCTTTTTTGATGGTCTCTTCTTTACCTGGAATTGAATTTTTTAAATTTATTGCCAGTCAGAAATTTGATTGCCGTATTGGTTCTAAATAAACAGTAGGTAAATGATAAAATTATATTAAAATATAATTACGTAATTCTAACTTACAAATTGAGTAGGTAGCTCTTTCAGGGTCGATATCATAGCCAAGCCTGGTAGCAAAATCTTTGCAATACCACACCATTAGCTCTTCATTTGGCATTATATCCCTGTGTAAAGAAAAGGAAATGATTACTTGATCATTGTGAGGTCAATAGTATAAGTGAGTGACAATCAAGTGTAGTGAAGTGAATTCTTACCGGATTGTGTAGAAGTATATGTGCTCCTGGTGCTGGCAAGCCACGAGGTTCATCACGGAGAGAGAATAAGCTGAAGCCACGTATCGCATCCAGTTTGCAACACTCGTATCCGAACCATCCAGGTAATAATAGTCACTGTCCTTGAATATCTGTAATCATTGCAAAATATAAATATCTATTATCACTTTTATTTGTTAATAAATTGTTTCCTTTGCAGCTTAACCTACCTAATGATGTTAATTGAAGTGATTATTGTTATATCATCAGTCAGTAGTCAAAGCACACGTTTAATGAAGCACGTGTCACGTGCAGGATATTTACAGTGCGCGTGCAACTGATAGTAGCTAGCTTGCATTGTGTGTGTAGTGGGAGTCAAGGACGAGATGCAATGTCACTTCGGGGCTAATGTAGAGCGCTTGTGATAACGCTTATATGAACAATACTCTGTTATGTCTTGCATATCATACTAGAAATTAATAGCATCGTCACTTCAGTTGATATAAAGTAGGTATTTCGATAGGATTTCGATCAATACGCTATTCTATTTTAAGTAGCCGACACAATTATATAGATTCCAGCGACATAGCTGTTATAACCATCACCAAGAAATAAGAAAAGAAAAAGGGAACCCAATCTCACCTTTATATTTCCATAAGTATGATGTCTGACAGTTTCCTGTACCTGGCCCAAAATAGAGAGGAAATAGGTTAGTTAAAGGCGACGCTAATAGTGCAAAGTTCTCCTATATACTACAGAGATATGCCTCAGATTACACTATTACATTAGTGCATTACACTATTTGCTTAACTAGGGAGTTAATGTGCTGAGTATTCAGGTATATTTTTATACAAGATCACTATAATGAAGCCTTGACCAGGTAGTTTTGGCGGTAAGCGAAGGGAATAGGTGATTATAAGAGTGAATCTTAAAATTGGTTTTAAACTTACCCTCCAATAATACCGCCAGGAAATTTTGTCATTAGGTTTATTTGGAGTTCGAGTTCCCTCGAAAGGTCCAAAACGAGTTCCTCGTGGGATCACTCCGATACTCCATACACCTTCAGTCTGAAAAAATAATTAGATTTAAGTATTTCCAATGAAAGTTAAGTCTATACAATTAAACCTAATGTTCCAATACAATACGAGAATCAGTTTTAGGAATACTATATTTTTCAACAAATAGATTTCCAATTGGAAAACAAGGCATGTAATCATTGAAAATCATGGTAATTTACTTCAGTACAGATCAGTTCTCAGTTGCTCTTTGTGCAGATTATATAAATAAATAAATACTTGAAGATATTTTACATAGCGCAAAGCTATGTACTATGGGAACAGATAACGGACTATTGTCAAGTGTTCTTATTTGGATGATACTTTTTTGTTGATCTGCAATATAGTCCTACATACATATATAGAAATTAATTAATAGTGTAATAAATAGTTAATAGAGTGGTGTAGGCCCGAAAATTGTCCTTTAAAGCATTGGGTGGCTTTGCAATATCTATGACCTGAAGTGGCGGATGCTTAAACGTTTAATAGCTACAGAAAAACCTTAATTAATTCTATGAAAGATTTTAAAGAATACTAACCGGTGTATTGGGAGTAGATAATACTGCTGATGGTCTAAGGGTGAGGCTGCGAGGGAGGGTCCTCTCAGCCCTGTTGGGGGCACCGCGCTCGCAGGGCACGTCAGGCACGATGTACACAGTGAGTCTCTCAAACTCCTCCTCGCGCATCCGCGTAACGTCATATGCGCCGGCGCTGGGCACGGCGGCGGCACTCGCAGGGCTTCCGATCCGCCCCACGGTCGTACTCGCCACTTCTTCACTCGTCGACTGTTGACAGCATAAAACTATTATAATGCGCACCTAATCGATCAAGTGAGGAACATGCCGGTAATTTCCCTTGCACTTTAAACTCCTCGTTCACTTCATTCACACTTTATGTGTAATCTCCACTGAGTCTATATCTTTGGAAGATACGGCGATATAATTGTACTGTGATCATTTCGGATCTCCATCATTTTCACACCCGAAAATATGCAAACAACGTCGAAGCGAACTGCATTTTTCTCACTTTTCAATTGGTTTTCATCCCAGCCTTTTTGAAGATTGAAAGCTATGAGGTAGAGAAAAGAGTTCACTTTTGCTAAGTCAACGTGCCAGCGTTCAATAAAGGGGAGGTGCTACTACTGACCCAGTTCTGTGACAAGTGCGCACTTTTCACTGCGCATTGATACTTCCCCTTTGGATATATAAATTTTCTTAATTTAATAAATGCCTAAATATATTCCGCAAACAAAATTAGCTGATCCATAGCCTAATTTCAATCTTTATGACCTAAATGTAAATATGAAGTAGTTGTTAAATTCACCGGCAAGATTAATTTTCATGTGCTCAAAATGGCGTTTTAGAATTATATTAAAATGTAATAATAATTGGTCTAGATATGGAAATTATAAAAGGCATAGTTTTACTTACCAGTCTCATTTTAATTATTTGTTTTAGATGTTATGAAGATATTTTCATAGTAGATGTTTTCTTTCTTCAAAATATCTTAATGATACCTGAGAACAATAAAAATAAAATTGTAATAATAATTATGAAATTTAAACGCACAAATAAGAATATTTAGAGTAGCAATTTGTAAAATTTGTACATATAAAATTAAGTTAATATATATTTCACTAAAATATGACGATGGTATTCATAATAATAAAGGAAGTAAAATGTACAATAGGAAAGCAATTCAGTATCAAAATTGCCTCAACGTTGTTGACGGTGCATTGAATATTTGCCAATTTGGCAATACATACGTGGAACACGGAAGTTTATAAAGGGATAGTGGCACTTTAGAGTATTGTTTATATATAAAGCATTATATACCCACACAGTATAAGATTTCATGTTACGTATTACGTAATTGCCTAAGAAAACAGATTTTCAATAAAAGGTTTTGCTTCAAAATATTTTTCCGTGTGGAACCATCTCACTTTTATATACTACACAGATAACCGTGGATCCTGTGAGTGGACTGCAGTTTATTGTGACAGAAAATACACATAGTTTCATATGATTCGCTCTATGCCATACTTAATTCAATAATAAAAAATTCAATAATTTCCATTTTTTATGTATTATATTTAAATATATTTACTATAATATATATTTTATGTAGTAGTATATATAAATGTGTATGATTGAATATGTATAATATGTAGTTTTATGTGTAAGTATTCTTGTTTATCCATTGTTTAAACATTAATAAAAATATCTTTTTCGAATTTGTGCATTGGTTCCACCCCCTCTGGGTCTAGGCTGAAAATCAGCGCTGGATGTCTCTGATGACCAACAATATGCTGAGCCGACGCCCATTCGATACTTGTTTTTTTTTCTATTTATTATGTACATATTATGTGTATAAATTTAACCTGTTTTTGTATTTTAATTTTAGACAAGTATTGAATAAATGTTTTTCTATTCTATTCTAATAAACATCGGTAAAGTAACATTTAGCCGTGATAAGCTAAAAAAAGAGATATTTAATTTATACAATTTTACTTTGAACTTTGGGTTCTGGTTTAGACATTAGGTACTACACACCTACTTTATAACTGAGCCATATCATAATACTGTATCTACATTCAAGATGAAAATGTAAATTAAATTAAATATCTGCAGGTAAAACTGCTATTAATCTATATATTGCTTACCATCAGGCCCACGCCGCACATTATATCTACAAAATTTCTAAGAACTACTCGTTTCTTTTAAATACGTGTGCTGGCGGGTAAATTATGTAGTATTAGTCAAACGAACGATCAATCCACGCTATTATGTATGTAATTCTGTCTATCGACGTCTTAATGACTGAAGTTGAGCCATTTTTGTTAACAGTCAGTTAAGCCTATTCTACTACTCGCATATCAATGAAAGATTGAACGTATGAACTGTGCGTTAAACTACGAAGTGCAGTTAGTTTCCTATAAAAAGATTATTTTATTTGGTCAGTCTGCTTCTTGTTTATGGTCATAAAAATAAAAACAAAAAAACACAGTTACATGTTACTAAAAAAAAGAATCTGTCATTAATATTACCGCAATTGGATATCTGTTTATGTAAATGAATGATGTGATGAATGATGAGTTTTGGTGGGAAAACAAAAAGGATCGCGTCACCGCATTATATTACTTCCCAAAACTTGTATTATTTTCAGTGTTAGTGCATAAAATTGGTGGCATTTTATTCGTTAAGTGCTGGATTACAGGCATGAGTGTGGGAAAGTGGTATAATGATGGTGAAACGTTTCTTTTCGTGTTGTTTCCAAAACTCCATAGAAGCTTCTGGTAAAGTTGCCACCCACTTTACAAAGAGTATGACTTGACTAGACTAGACTATGACGTGACTTAATGACTTGAACTGTGACTTGGCTTGACACAAATATACATAATATTAATTAACTTGAGAGATTATCAATTACTTGACATTGGCTAAATACATAAAAGTGTGGAGCTAAAACAAAAACAAAAAAAAAGATGTGATGAGACAGTCGTTCGCCAGTTGCTAAGCATCATGATCGTCCGTCAGTGTTGAGATATCTTTATAAACTGATATGAAAGAGCAGGAATTAAGCTCAGATTCCAAGCGTATTCACACGTTGAGGTGTAGTGGTTGAAAGAATGCGTCGATAAAGTGGTGTGAAGCAATAGTAAAGTTCAACAATTCATTGCATAATTGCGGAAGCGTGCTGGGTTGCGGCCGACGACTCCTCGCTCGGGAACTTAAATTTTGTTTTTTAAACCGGGCCCATTTGACATTCAAATTGTTGCGCAAGCGCCGTTTGGGCGCGCTGTATTGTAAACATTATGTGCTGCAGTTGTAATGGTTTTATGTATGAGTTTAGTAACCGCAGAAATGCATCATGAATATTACAGTTATATTGACTTTATACCTATTTTTTATACATAATTTCGCTTTTCGTGCAACTGTGTTCTATGATAAAACTAAAGTTCATACGTAAAAGTGTCCGTAATGGTACTAAAATCTAAATACTTGAAATCAATCATTAAGATAATATGAAACATTTTTGAACAGGTTGCTTGAAACAAATAGGTCTTGCTCGAAAGTACAGTATCGTAATAACTTGTAATTATACTTAAATATATCAATAACGTAACGTATTAAAATTTAATTAATTTTATTTATTGAAGGTACCAACAACCAGGTAGCTTTTAACTAGAGATAGGTAACTTTTAAGAAAATATTCGTAAGGGTGCCTTTTTTGCGATACAGGTTATGTGACGTTTTAGATAGAAACTCTATGCGGCTAACTAGAATTACAGTTTGTGAGAATAATGTGATCATAATATGATAAGCACTGTATGTATTAAAATTTTACAATACTTGAGGAATACACGAGTCATTATAATTATATTTAGGTATTTCACACAACCTGGGTAATGTACATTGTATAAGTATTTTAGCCGTTTTTCATTAAAATTCTCATTAGAATCTGTTAAAGAAGTCTAACAGTATTTTATAATTGGAAAGTGGAATCTAGTAATAAAAGTATATTTAAGCACGTGAGTGATACGCGGGGAGCACAGACTGACTACATGCATGTGACCGTCAGGGCGGTTGCACAATGCGTCTGCGCAATGTCACGCAAACACGCGATCCACGAAATTGACCCGTTTGCTTCATTAAAATCAGCTATTATGATACTATTTCTAAGGTATTTTTATTGATTACAAGTTTTTATGTAAATTTATTAAACCGATTTATGTATTAATTTAAACTATGTGTTTGTATAATACGCACGAAATTCGAACGTAGGTACGATCATATTTATGTTTATGCGTGGAAGTGGCGCTAAATGCTGAAGTTGCACAATTATAATTTGACCACAACACACCGTCGTCTTTTTCTAGGTATTATTTTTCTATAGAATTATCAGTTCTGTAAATAATGTACGAAAAATTTATAAAAATGGAAGCTAAAATAAAACTAGGCATTCATAAACACGGACAAATAATGATTTCATTCGATTGCATTTGTTTTGCGCACTTTTTCTTAGTAGTCAATAAAGTAATGAGAGAGCAATTTTCCGACGCAACCATAGCCGGGTTAACGATCTTTTCTACTTTCACAGTAAAAAAATGTAAGTGCATCAGATAGCGGAGATCGCGGTGCGTTCGCGCTCGGTATTGCACCGTCGCTCGCGTCGCGTCCGCCGCGCATCGGCGCGCGCGCACCAGGAAGCAACCTTGGGCTGATACACTCGCACTTGAACTTGCCCCGTGTGGATAGCACGTTGCGTATCACTGTGACGTGTTCGCGTGTATTCAGCGAAAAGCGACACATTGCATTAACATTATTTCGTTTTGCTGGACATGTATTATTGCATTTAGTTAATTGAACGACGAATATAGATTCATATTTATCTTTTAAAAACGAGTATTAAGCTAAATAAGTGGAATTATAATGTTTACAAGTAGACAATTATCATTGAAAATAATGCCTAGATCTTAATTTTTTTGGAGTTGAGCAAGCATTAAAGTATTTTTGTGTCATTTTTAATGTACTTTTTACTTACTAAATAAGGCCAGGAATAAAATTTAAAAACACTGATATTATATTTCTAAAAAAATAGCAGGATTTGAACCCGTGACTTCCAACTCACCGGATTAGACAACGATCTAATCTTCGTAGTGTACTTTAGATGTGGTGTACACTTTAAAATCCATTCCATGATATTTTTAAGTATAATCAGAATTTTTCAAATTGTGAATCTTAATAAATAGGAAAATAATGATTATTATAAAGTGTGAAGTACCTATCCAACTGCCTTATTACGGTATTGCATAACTGTTAAAATAAAACGCAGTCATATCAATTTATACGTTTCGAAACTAATATTATAAAGAGGAAAGATTTGATTGTTTGTTTGCACTGAATAGGCTCTGAAACAACTGGACCGTTTTGAAAAATTCTTTCATCATTAGAACCTTACATTAGCCCATGATGAACATAGGCGATAGAATATATAAAAAATAAAACGTCCGTGCGAGGGTGCGCGGGGCGGACCACTAATCTTTAAATAAAGTTTTATAGTTTAGTTAATTTTAAACAGTAACTTCTAATTATTATGGAAATATCAATAACAGTTTTAATGAAAATATCTCAAAGAAGTTAACTTTGGAGGCAGCTAATATGATTTCAAACATAGTCTTACTCTACTTACGAAATTATTATTTCGTAATTATTTTTACATTTGAAGTTGGCATTCCTGCTTTACTCATACGAAAGTTTATCGGTAGTTTTCAAAAATCATTAATATTTTTTTCTGGTAGGGTCCAGTGATTTATTTAAATTATTATTATTTATATTACATGTATAACATTTAGATTCTTAAGTTAGGTTAATTTGTAATGTTTAATAGTATTAAAAGAAGTTTTGGAATTTAAAAAAGGGAAAATTAACAATTATCCGAATAAAAACTACCTAAGTATCAAATTATTTGCTACCATTTTACTTCTGAAATTTTTGCGATTTACTTTAATTTAGATAAACGTGATGATATTGGAATAGCCATAGTGAAAATTATGCTATGAAATGTTCCGTGCGAGAGTGCAACGGGCACTGTAACCTTGTTCTATAAATAATTTGTATACGTGCATTATTTCCATCACAATATTAGACCGCAATACATTATTACCGCATACATTAAGATGAATATAAATATTTTTTTTTGTTGAAATGTGTCATAGCTTTTTCACTTCTTCCACCGTTAATTGTTTTTTTTATTTGTCTACCCTCATTTTGCCTTTTTGTGTGTATTATATTTACACTAATTATTTATTACGCTATTTAACTACACACTTATAAAATTTTGTGTACAAGAGCTATATAAATGTAAACAATTATTTTTCATGGTATACGTATGTAATAGAAAAGATCTACATTAAAGCGACTATAATAAATTACGTTTAATACTTACAAAATAGCTATTGACAGTTCATTTCATTCTTGGAGTAACTACGAACTTGTTACACGGAAGTAGCGTCCCGACAAACTGAGTATTATCGTCTTTGGAATAGATCGCGACGCGACGTTCCGCCTAGCCGCCTAGGACAGCACAACGTCCAGCGACTTGAGATACTCGAGGAGTATGCGGAGTGCCAACAGCGGGACCAGGGGCCGGAGCCGGCGCGCCGCTCTCATGTCGGCCGGGCCGGGCTGCAGGCTCGGGCCGGGCTCGTGTGCGCCGCCGGACCACGCTCCGCATTATGCAACTTAGGGCTGCCGACCTGCCCCACGTCTAGTCGCCGAGCGTCGCACTAACCGACGCCGCCGCCGCTATACCCACCGACCTAGATGCACTTTTACGACGCCGAGAATGCAATCGACATACATATTCGCGTCTCGTTCCGATAAACGCATCGGCGACGAAAACGGCCTGTGACAGAGAATGCGGACGAATTTGACAGCGAATGCAGTAAGTACGTCACGTTCGCGCCTCCTATTCTCTTGTTTGAGAAGAGCGAGACGGCATAGTGCGACCGCGAGCTGCATTCAAGTTCATTACTTCCGTAGAGAGCCGAGCGGCTGCGGCGCGCGCCGGCAGCGGCAGCCCTGACCATGCTCTTGATCGAGTGCCTAGTTCATGCGTCGCTCATTAACACTTTGCCATTTATTATTATTAAATAAATTTTAATTTGACGTATCAAATTTGATTCAAACTGAAATAAAAAAGATACTTAAATAATGTAAAATAACTATAAATAAACAACCCATTTATAATCTGATAATCAATAACTAATTATGTAATCATTAGCGCATGAATACGCTATAATTATTCTGAACATTGTACAGGGACGTTAGTGGTAGCGCGTCATAAATTATAATTAAAACAAGTTGAAAACAAGGCGAGCGCGTGGCGTGAGAACGGTAGCGAAAGCCGTGCCAGGGCGGGCGGCGCGCCCGGCGAGCCACCCCGGAACACGCTTTCACTCTCACGGGTCGACGACACAGCCTGCCACCCTTAACTTCAATACTCGATCGTAACTCTTTACCACATATTATGTAAAAAATTGAATTTGAAAACCTTTTCATGTAATACAAAGAAAAACTAAAAACTAGGTTATCTATTAGTGATTAGTCAGAATTGGGCACCGATAACGATCCGTAGTGAGAGTGATTTCTGCACTTTCCTGCTGTAGCTACTGTTGTTCAATATATATTTCCCTATTAACAGCTGAATGAATTATTAACCATCACTAAAGTTTGACTGAAATTACAGATTTACAAACTATAAATAGAGCTTAGCACAAAATGTTACTAATTTGCTTGCAGGCTACTGAATTAATTAGTGGTTTGATTCATCAAACTTAGCGCAAACTCTTGCTATTTATGCAATATTGAGATCTCATGCTCATGTCCCACCAGCTCAGAGATCGTTTCATACATTTTAAATAGATGTCGTATCCAATCAACATAACTTTAGTCCTTATTAAGGCTCCCTTGTTCTTATGATTTGAATTTTATAAATAATTACACATCATTTATATAGGATTTAAAATTTAAAGCATCTTTTTTACAACTTTTTAATTATTTATCGCACACACGTAATAAATTACAACACGTTATTTGGAACTTTCAAGGTTGTTCACTATATTTATACTAATTAAATTAGCAGATTTAAGCTAAATCAAATAATATTGTAATTTTCTGGGTGTAGTTTCTTACTGGGCGATGTGGCCGCATAGCGACAAAGCCCATAAAAATACTAGTGCTGAAGGTTCGCTTACCAAGATTAGAATAATTTTTGAATTCCCAATATTCCCGTAAGTACCTATTATAAATGTAATAAATTGCGGTTGCAATCTATAAAAATAATAGTGTAGGTAACTTACTGATTGTAGCATCGACCCCTTTATTTATTGTGTCATCAGGGCTTTGTCCTGATCCGGTTCACCCCTTCAATGACCTACCCTAACGTCTAGCGTGATGTCTGGGATAGTACTTTAGCTCTGAAACGTTTACGTTTAATATGTGCTAGTTATATTTTTAGCAATAACCTGCCTTAACGTCTGGCGTATAGTGTTGTCTGAACCCCGGCGAGGTTTCGGTCGCGTCCCAAACGCATCGCTCACAGGCTTTATCGATTCAGACAAGTGCCTAATGTGTGAGCCTAATGGTGTCTAGCGTTGGGTGAGGGCATGGTGTATACTTTAGTAAGTCTCGTTTGTTCGCAACAATTTGCCACGCCAACGCCATATGTAACGCCATATTTACTGTAAGTAATTCATAACCAGGTAATGTAACTATTTCTATTTAAGTATGGGATCGCAGTAATTGCATTTATTCTTTAGAGTTACGCAAGAGATATAATAAACAATTTTATGGTACTTAGTTTTATGACGTACCTATTGACAATTTTTTTTCATCTGACTTCTGCGAGGAGGTTCTCAAATCAATTGTATTTTTCCTTTTTTAAACGTTGTTACCGCGTGTCTGTTATTTATAAACTGTTTTGGTAATTTTTTTTTTTGATAGGGCTTACATTCAGTTTGGTCTCATAGAAGTTTTTATCAAATCGGTTTAGTAGTTTGGTTTTAATCAAAAATATACTTATAATAATATCATCCAAGTATTTCTCAGTATGTAATTAATTACATTAAAGTCAGTAAAACTTTTTTAAATTTGATCGTCAGCATAATGAATAATGTAACAATTGTTCTTAGAAATAAGAACACCTCGTCTTTATATTGGAGGAAATAATAAATATTAGCCATTACATTTATCCAATAAAGTTGATGACTCCGTACAGTGTGAAAAAATAAAATCACGCGATTGGCCGTCAATTAGAGCATAAAAAGCGAAGCGCATCAAAGAAAATGTAGTTTTCCATCGTGTTGGAGGCTTGCGCGGTATCAAAACACTGGATCTTCCGGGGTGAACGACCGAGGCTCTTCCTACTAGCGGCGCCACCCGGCGTCGCTTGGCTTCCCCGGCGCGGCGTCTCGCTCTGCCATGGCGAATAAATCGCACGCTGTATGCCGTCGCTGCGCCTATGCTTGTGTGCGGGAAATGCGTTCACTGCACAACTATTGGGCAGGGTCAACGACATTACTAATTTTCTTTTGATGCGTTAAGATACTTGCTTGTTGTAAGTTGTAATTCATATTTCAATATCAGCTTTGAAAATGGTCGTTGATCTATGTTCGAGATTTTGAAATTCAAAAACTTATGCTGTGAAATCATGGTTCCGTTTGTTTGTACCGGTTTGTTCGTACCTGTAGGTATAGTATGTACAAACATTTTTGTGATGCACCATTTTAAACTGCCTCTATAGGTTTTATTACTTGGAAACCAACCTAAGAAAAACATATAATTAAATATCTTTAGGCACAGTATTGACGGTTAAAAAGTAGAGGCCTTATATTTAAAACGATTGGTTAAATAAATACCTTTGTGTACCTTTTTAATAAGCAATACCTTTTAGTTTTCATGTATCTATATTGTATTTTGCATAAAAAAAGACTTTATTTGTAGAGAGGTATGTCCTATACTACACACATTGATAAGCAAATCCATCGATTGAATTTAGCTGTCGTGTGATGTGCAGGACCCGTCTTTGGAAGTGTTGGTGCCGCAGTGCAAACTCGATTTCCCCCTACTTGGGGTAGGCTTCAATACTCATTCATGCCTTTTCCTGCTCTGCCGGGGGACGCACCCGTATTGTGCTCCCGCTCGCTTCGCTTCCGTGTTGTTACAACCACATACGCGCTGCCGCTAGACCTAGCCCAATGCAGCGAATTTTGCGTAGGGTCGACGTCCTCTCGTACATCTGTACCAACCAATATCATCTTAGTGCATGTCTGTCGCGCTAAATCTATCTTTTTAATCCCTCCAGTATCGAAGCTCGCTCAGCGATTATCTAAAAACGTAAAGTTTTTGCATTTTACAGTTTCACTTTTAGGGCAAACTGTGCATTTTGCTAGTCGTCGGTACGTTTACTTCATTGTTCATTAGAATAATGAAGGGCGCATTGATGCTAAACAAAGTTTGACAATGGACCCGCCAGTTTATGGCCAATTTTGACGGTAACAAATGAGATGCGTTAAAAAATGCCCATTTGCACAAAATGCCTTATCCTTAAATAAAAAGCGCAATTTTTTACATAATACAATGGGAAATAAAAGAAGTGCAAAAATCTGGGAAGGCCAGCAAAAAGTCTAAAGGACAATGTACAAACGGCACTTTTTATTTTTATTTGTATTACAAAACATTGACTCAAGGTTGTTGTGGCTTGTAAAATTAATGTTAGGCTAAATTACTTGGTAATTACCCACCTAAAACGAAGGGTAAAACATAATTCAAAAACAAAAAATATCCTGCTGTAAGCATTTTACAATAGCAAGTATGCTGCTAACTTCTCTGAATGCGTTACGATTCAATGTTCGATCGGAGCTATATAATGTGGTAGGCATTTATTTGTTCCAGGTAATCTTGTAGGTGTATAAATCGAGTGCATAGGTGTGAAGTACTAGTCTAGAATGTGCTAGGGTCAAAAGCCGCGCAGTATGTCAGCGCTTAGTATTCCGTGAGCTGGAGCTCGGGCCGCCTAACGGGACCCGCGGCCGTCTACACGGGCCTTTACTTTCATCGATCGGACGAACCGCATCGACGACGGTTACTTTCCTTTGTTAGTTTTATCTGTTGTACCCGTAAAAAATATTCATCTATAGTATTCTAATTTAATTTTCATTGGGAACAGGAACTAGATCGACCAGTCTAGTTTATTGAATTTGAATTAGCAACGTGATGACGATTCAATCTAATTTACAGGCCTGTTATTTTTATAATTTAACTTTTTTATTAAATTCCTTGTTCGTTGTAATAATATACGACATTATAAAGAGATTATCTACGGTCACAATAAAAAAATATGAAAAGGAACGGCAAGTGTTTGGTTAAATCGCAGGTAGAGGCGGAAAAATTATGAGGCTCGGGACAGCGCCGTCTTTGTGAACATGTACCGTTAGATCCATTTGAGATGACTATTAGCTGAGCATGAAGTATCATGATGGTTTCGGCTGTTTATGTTTTATTCACCTGCTCTTTTTGTATGTAATAATCGCATGTGATGATCATAAACCTGTATACTTATATTTACAGTACCTATATATTTTTAAAATTCCTATAGAAATTTTAATACTACAGTAATCACACCTTGTGCATCTTAGGTATTAGGTATCTACCTACATTCAGTCAATTGTTTTATTGTAGTTATCGTTTAATAGAAGATTGGTAGTTTTGGACATGGCATAGATTCTGTTAGTCATAAGTCACATTATCTAGTTAGGGGAATGTTATCATTATTCCCTACTCAATCTATAAATAGTCTTTTTTGTTTGTGTCGATTCCACGTCAAAACGGCTAAATCAACATGGATGATATTTAGCAATCTAAAAATTTGTACTACCAAGATAAAAATTGGTTATCTTTTATGCTGTAAAACTAAGATTTCCACAGGAAATTGTGGTGAAATTGATGGGATTAAAGTAGTTCGATGAAAGATGTAAATTCGTCTCTCTTTTATATAGTAGATTTTTTTTCCTTATTAACCCAAATTCATAGTCCTAATTATAATACAAGGTAGCTTAGTCTATTAAACGATCAGACAGGAAACGGACGGAGAAAAATGATCGTCATACATTACAGTATAATAGCCTTTTTGGAACGGTACCGATGGGTCGACTACCGTTAGGTCGCTCGATAAAAAACTAGGGGTGGGTGAAATCAGAGCACGGCGGGAAACGCAGGGTCGTTAATAACTTTACATAAAAATATCTCGATGCAAATAAATCATAATGAAAACTGTTTTCTGGTGTATTTTCAGTGTGCCGTGGTAACGAAGCGTTTGGATTTCGTTCGACCATTACCTTACTTATAATATAAAGATATAATTATTATTGGAATAATTTTATATTAATTAGTATTCACTTTCACTGAGTTTTTTACATAAAAGTAAAATCATGTCTTTTTTTTGTAATTTTTGTGTTAAAATGATTAAATTTATTTGAATGAAAGCAACAAATTGCTTACGCTATGGAAACTTGAGTAAGTATGAGTATTATACCGAAAAATTAATGGACCCTGCAGAAAGACACGAGTGAAATCGTAGAGCTGATTTTAAATGTTATGGTTGTTAATTACATAATACTTAACAATTATGATAAATCTATGTTACGTTAGTAAACCCACAAATTCAGTAGAAATATTATGACCGCGAAATAAGAATATATAATATATGAATATGAGATGTTTCCGTGATTGCAGTTATTGTTGCAGTATTGTAAGGATTCAAAAATTCTGTAAATACACGACTTTTGTACCATATCTTTGGTATTCCAGAGTAAAGTACTAATAACAATAATATAAATAAAATTATAAAGCACAACGATAACATACATAGATCTTGGACCCTAACTAGGATTCTTCATATCTAAAGATCCCGGGACTATGAGGACCATGGTCCCACAACACCCAGAAACAGAAAAAGTATTTGGGCTTTTTTTTTCTACGTTGGTACACATACTTGTCCTGCCACGGGAACCAAACCCGCCCCTCCGGGCTATGAGCCGACCTGCTCAACCACGACACCATAGAGGTTGTCTGATACTTAATTACAAAATATCTTAGTAGTGCTTAGTTATTGCCACGTCAGTTGTCCAACTCGCTACCTCACCTTACCTTGCTGTCGACAACGTGTAACTGTCCCGGAAGGCAGGCGGCATACATATTGCAGCTACCTATATGCATGTGGGACACTCTGTCATCGATATATTTTTACAGACACGTGCTCATTGCATTTCCTGCAACTTTACTTTCAAAGCCAATGCAGAATAATAAGCAGTTGATGTGTTACTTTTCATCAAAGAAACACATTGATTGTAATAAGCTAAAACATAACTCTTACATCACAATCAATTTGTATGTTTCAGTAAACATAAAGTTGATTTAAGTAATATCCTAGAGAAATGACACGGAAGCTAGCACAACCACGATATCGTGCTTCTAATATTAGCACCAATGTATTGTTTATATAATTGTATCGTAAATTCATTCAGAGTTCAATATAATATTGTTTGTTATATATACCTACCTAAAGTTCTGGGAGCACACAACTGCGAGATGACCTTGGAGTACTTTTGATTCGTCATCGTTATCAGCTCAAGCTGTTAGGGTCGGCCATTCTCCCACACGTACAAAGTATAGGCCAATATCTACAACGATGGCCAAGTGCAGGTTGGTTGATGACACATTTTCTCGAACTTTGTGTATTTTGAACATGCCAGCTTCCTCAGTAACACGGCTTTTCCTTCACCGTTGTTAGAGCGTTAATAAATATGCAGGGCTGAGTGGAATATTAACCTAGATGCGTCGGTTTGAAAAACGAACGGAACTATAATAAAACAATATGGTACCTTGTGTAAATGGATTATGATATCATAGTGGCATTTGTTATATTATTTCATCTCGTTCATAGTTGGCGCTGTGATATAATCATCGCATAAAGATGCACTTATACGTTATGTCAACCGATACCGAGGTAAGGTCACGTATTTCCAAGACGAGTCACTCAAGCAAGAAAAAGATTGTTACATAATGGGTGCGTGCGCGCCGGGGGCATGATACGAGGGTACCGTTGCTCGAACAGGTTCCATGCATTAATGCGCCCCCTCCCCACCCCGCTGCTTTCCTCTGCCCTGCGCCTGTACCGGCCACGCGCTTGAACCTTTACTTTCTACTCATCAAGGACCTTCCCGGCACGTCCAGCTCCATACATGCGCCGGTGATTCAATTAGGACATTAGATTAACCAATAGAGCGGCGCGGCCGATATCAACTATAACAAAATTGAATTTTTGAACATCGATGCACCTGCCACGCAATGCAAATAATGATAAAATTATAAAATTTTGTGATGAGATTTTAAATCAAATGCAGCATCACAATTTAATTAAAAATTTATCTTGTTACGTAGTAAGATAATTTCTTAAGCCGTGGGTGATTTGGATGAATATGTTGGCTTGTAATATAGTTGTAGTCTAATAAGCAGAGAGGCGAATAAAACTGTCAATAATTGTAAACCTATATGTAAATTAATAGTAGAGGTTAGACATCTTTCTCTTAAAATATTCGTTGTGTATGGAATTAGGCGAATGGTGGCTTCTAAAAACAATACTAAGAAAATATTTGCGTCATAATTTTGCAAGTCTGAATCTTAACTGTTTAACGTCTTATATTTGTATACTACAAAAAGTTGTAAGTTTGAACGTTATGGCTATAGTGGTAAGAGTGAGAATCGCAGAAGCGAAAGCGAGTAGAATGTAAGTGGGCCTTGAGTCACGAGCGCGGGTCAATGACCGAGTTTTCACGAGTTTGACAGCCTTCTGTTATATCATCGGTCGTTGTCATTGTCATTGCCGAAAACGCGAGCGGTAAGTATGCAAATTTGTTTCCTACGTGTTTGGAACTGGGTTTACTTTTCTTTGAACTTTGTGGACATATTTTTTCCATGATATGTTTTGCGCTTGATGATACGATTAAGTTTTCAATATAAAAATTGATTTAGAGACGTAGAGTAGATTTTTCTGGTGATCACCAGTTTTTGCTATGAGCAAAGGAAATTGCCGCTCTACTTTGCATTCTACTGGCCTTTACTGAAATTTGTAAAATTCATTCGGTAACTTAGAAAATTCAATATTTATTCAATTAATAAATAACTTTGATAGTATGCAGTGTACATATTTTATTAACACGATAATCCAAAATTTAATCATGCGTTTTCCTTATCTTTTTAGTTCTAAAATGGCTACTGAAATTAGCAGAAAAACCATATTTATATGTATGTACCATTACACATCTATTCAAAAGATTTGCGTAACTTAATTGGTTTTTAATTGTAGGTATAATACCTATAGGTAGATTATATGTATACTCAGCACGGGAATTGTTAACAAAGTCATCATGATACTTTTTTGCAATGGCGCCAGTGATAACTAAAAATAATAAAATACGAACTATGTCACTAATATCCCTATTGCGAATGCCAATAAAGCATGTGCTGAATCAGCACAAAACTGTGTAATCTGATATGACGTCATGTTATTAGACTTGTAAGCATAATATAAATGATTGACTAATTGATTGAATATGATACCAGTTCTGTTCAGCACGCACATGTGTTGTCTTTTGAAAATGATGCATTCGGCAATAATTAATCGCCGCGCTTACGCAACCGTCGTGTGGGCCCACCACGTGCTTTAAATGTTCACCTTGGGATTGAACTCTGCAAGTTCAAGGTTCTGTTTTTGCAGACGAATACAATAGCTGCGCTTGTGTGCCCCACGCTCACATGCTGATAACTATGATTATGTGCAAAAAATGGAGCGATTTGGAGTTCTGTTCGTTGGTTGCAAGTTGTACCTGTTGTTGCCAAGGACGTCCAGTTATGTCATGCTATGTAAATGTATAATAAATAAACTTATTTGTATCATGCACATACATAGTCATTTAGCTGCAATATTAGTTTGTAATTATTATGCCAACCAACACTAGAAAGCAAGGCTTAAATTACTGTTTACTTAATTACTATAAGTTTAAATTTAGCGTTTATTCTCGTAACTCTACGTAAGATGTTGTTATCGAGATTCAAGAAACGTCAGTGTTAATAAATCTAGCCATTTATCTATCTAGATAGTAAATACCCAGGAATTATTAATGTGTGCATTATTCATTATTAGGTACTTGTTATTAACGCATCGGCGATGCGTTGATAACAAGTACGTAGTTAATTGTAAAATACTTTATATTGCCTAATAATGCCTAAAATGCTTACCTAATAAAACTATTGTAACTGATTATTTTATTATTTGTTTACTATTAATACCCACGTTTAAAGAATGTGTTAAATGTTATTAAAATATTACAGTATTACAATTGAGTAAATCATTTAGTCAAAAAATTAAAGAATTATTAAGAAACACTCCACTCCACAGGGACGCGCGTTGAAGTCTTTTGTACGCAAGAAACTGCAAAGGAACCTGCTACAATAATGGGATGGATCACAATATACGGTTACTTAAATTTAAATTAGTAGGGTTAGTACTATAAAATTAATACTAACCATTAGCTGCCAGTTTGACTCGTTGAAAATCTTGAAGAAAATCCAAATTGAAAATCCTTATGGGAAATGTTTTGTTTATGTTTTCACTAACACATAAAATAAATCCACACGTCACTGTATCCGTCACTTATAATAATGAGAAAAATATTAAAATTAGTCTTATGTTGAGATCTATGTTGCTTTCAGTCTAGATAAATGCAAAACGTCACTCGAGTATCGTACTAGAGGGTCATGATGGTGGAGCGGCAAACGACACGGCGCGGCGCACCGACACCTCCGGATAACTGATAAAATGTAGCTCGGTTCATGGTCGGAGACGTCCTGCCGCGCGAGTACCCGCGCTCAGCGTCCCGCTGGTACCTGCGCGCGCGCTGCCGGCTCTTCCGTACTCGCCGCCGGGTGAATGAACTGCTGCGTGCGAGCGGGACGCAGCAACCTCCCTCGCCTTCTCGTGCCATCACTTCCAATGCCATGGCCGAAGCTGACAGTGAATTCACTACATCCAGCTCGCGGAGCTAATCTAGAACAAGTGTCAGATAATGTTTACCCAAATCGCAAATTGCTTTCGCTAACTGACATCAGCCTAAAACTGGGCGTGACTGGACTGAATTTTCTCTTTCACTCAAACTTCATTTTTTCTAAAAGCCAACGCCTGAAAAATCAATGATGCATTAGGGTTTTCAATTATTATTTTAAATCGAATATCATTTTGTAAAATGAGGGTATGGTAGCCTCGAACGTTTCCTGTTTACGTGATTGGCTTTCATACTCGTACCAAAATTACTGAAGAAATTTTGGTACAACTTTGCATAATATTAGGTCTTTACCTATGAAATTGCCGTTTTGTTTGAAAAAAGTTAAAGTATTTTTTTTTTCGAACTTATTTATTTCTTTTATTCAAAGTAATCACCCCTGCAATCAATGCATCTTTGCCAACGCTGTGGCAGTTTATGGATGCCCTTCTTCAAAAAATCAGCAGGACGGGAGACAACAAACTCTTCAAAGGCGTTTTGTACTGCCTCTCGGGAATTGAATTTTTTTCCCGCTAAAAAGTTGTCCAAATTTTGGAAAAAGTAATAGTCGGTAGGCGCAAGATCTGGTGAGTATGGCGGATGAGGGAGAGCTTCCAAACCCAACTCATGCAGCTTAGAGACGGTCTGTTGTGCAGTATGGGGTCGCGCGTTGTCGTGAAGTAGCAGTGGAGACGACCGATTGACCAAAGCTGGTTGCAGACGTGCGAGTTTCGCCATCATTGTGGTCAGTTCTTCAATGTACACATCTGCAGTAATGCTCTCGCCGTTTTGTAAAAAGCTATGATGTATCACACCAGCACTAGACCACCAAACTGTGACCATCACCTTTCTAGGGGTCATTTTTCGTTTTGCACATTGCTTTGGTACCGAACCAGGATCTAATCAACTTGCTGAGCGCTTTCGATTGTCAAAAAGAATCCATTTTTCGTCGCACGTAACAATTTGGTTCAAAATTCCTTCATTTCTGTGCCTGTTAAGCAGCGCAAGGCAAGTCTCGACGCGTACGTTGCGCTGACGATCGTTAAGTTCGTGGGGCACCCATCTATCAAGCTTTTTTTCTCGTGCCAATCTGTCGCAAATGGACCAATATTGTTTTGATGCTAACATCAAAAGCTGCTGCCAGCTCAGCTGTAGATTGAGATTCATCAGCTTCCACAATCGCCTTTAATTCATCATTGTTGACCAAAGTTTCCGGACGACCACGAGGTTCATTTTTCAAGTCAAAATTCCCAGAACGGAACCGAGCAAACCAATAACGGGTTGTACGTTCGTTTGTACAGTTCTCTCCGTAAACGTCGTTGATGTTACGTGTCGTTTGTGCCGCGTTGGTGCCACGACGGAACTCATATTCCATAATTACACGAAATTTCAAAGTATTCATTATGAGGAAAAATGTTGAAATGTAATGAAAATACAACACTAATCAATAAACAAAAGACTTATATTGTAAATACAATGTCATATTTTTAAAACAAAATTAATTTTAATTTAGAATTTATAGCCAATCAAAACTTTTTTTTGTTTGAAAAAGTCTGTACTGCAATACGGCAATTTCATAGGTAAAGACCTATTATAAGTAGATTGCCAAAGCTATGGAGATCTGTAATAATAGGAGAAAGGTCAGGTCATTCAAAAAAAACAAGCGGCTCCGGATATACAGGAATATTGCGTGTAAAAAACGGCGCTCCTCTATTGTAATAAATAAGCACACATCAACGCATATGACCGGCAAACAGGATGGCTGTACATTTACCCAAGATTTCATAATTAATAACAATGTAATGCATATCAAAGCATCATTGATCGTATTCTAAGATGGGGGATGCTGGCTTAGTATTCGGTAGCAATTTTGGCTTTATAATATTTGCTTTGGCTTTATTTTTAGCGGAATCACGCTAGATATTCTTATTTCATTTCGCATTTAAGACGAACTTCCACGAAGCCCCGCCTGATTCTATCAATTATTTTATGAAATCTATTTTATGTTTACCTGCAAACGCAACGTATGGTATACAGTAAAGAAAGTAAAGGGCTAGATTTTGTTTGATTGATTTTATTCGTCACACAGTGATTGTAGTACTACTCAAATTTTAATGTTGTTTCCTAATTTTATTGATAATTATTAAATAGGTATTTGATATTAGTTTTGATTTGAATGCCGCAGTAAATGTATACAACGATTAATTAGACCATTATTACTCTTTTCATATTAATTTACAAGACTGTGATAGGATGGAGTTCACCAACTTCAAAACGGCTACTAACGGTGGTAGGACTTTTCTGCTAGGAAGTTCGTCTAGTCTAGGTAGGGACCACCGCTTCGCCAATTATTCTGCAGCCAAGCAATGGGATGGGAATGAGATTTTATGACCTGATCTCAGAGTCTAGTAATCAATAAGATTACTTGTTGATGTAGATTGTGTGATAAACATTGATGTTTGTTCTGTGTCTGGGTGTTTATATTGTATTCTATGTATGTATTTACAAAAAAAAGTATCTAAGTATTGTATCAGTTATCTGGTTCCCATAGTACAAGCTTTGCTTAGTTTGGGGCTAGATGGCGCTGTGTGAAATGTCCACACATATTTATATTTATTTATTTATTATTTATTACTAGATTGTGCTGATGTCTCAGGATGACGTGCGCAGTGCAGTGTCACGCGAAACTCTATACTTTAGAATTTCGAGTGACACTGCAACTGATATGGGCAGCCGTGTCGCTTAACAACAGGCGAACTGTTAGCTCGTCACGTCATTCCTTAACATATAAAAAGAAAACATTGAACTGATTGAATAATTTTAGTATCCATATAATTTTGCGTGACCATCTGCATAACAGATAATCAGCCGAAATAACAAATCCGCCATCTTTCTTTGATGATCTAATCAATTAGTGTCAGTGAAGAGTCACTTTGTTTCAATAAATATATATATATGCAAAGTGTGGACAATATGTAGGTATTGTCAATAAAACAAAAAAATTAAACAGAGTTCATGTTAATGTAACCCAGGAATATAACTTAAAAGATTTCTACTGATTAAATAAATAAATAAGTGGTATTAGAAATATTATATGAGCTTGTGTCTATAACTTAAATTCAGACAAATATACAGGTAACATACGATCAAAATATTGTAACGTACAGCTAACTGGCCCTTCCTAAGATAACGGTATTTATGTTAATATCCTTGCAGTAACACCTAGATGGGTGATCGCTAAGTGGCATTCACAAGAGATCGCTACTTTACTTCTAAGGGAGACTTTATGCAGTCGTTTTCAGTTGTCATTATCCTATTTAAGAGACATCAGCCATTGAGAAATGTCAAAGCTGTCATGTGGTCTAATACACGAGACGGTAACAAACGATTAAAAGCTATTATTCTGAAATCTATAACATCGTTGCTTGCAGTTAGATCAAAGTTTAAATAAATGTAACTATTCGCTTCGAAATATAAATATGCTCTTGAACAGATCTTCCATTGTTGCCAAACCCCGTTAGCACAAATTTGCACATGTCTTCCTGTGCTTCATGCTGCCACTTTGAAACCTTATCAGAATTCATCAACAAAAGCAACTACCCAAGGTTTCAAAAAAGTATTATACAGTTACGCAGGGGCAACAAAATATGTGGAACAATAACAAAGGCATATTATGTAACTTCAATCGCTGCAGTAATCGAAGGCTTCGATCGAAAGATTCACTCTACCTGCGAAGCCCAAATATTTTTTTCCTTAAAGGGTGGCCGTTATAATGCACATTCAAAAAAAGAAACCAACGGTTCTTCAAACCAAACACACATTGCAACGATAAAAACACAATGACATACAAACTTTTGTATTTCCTGTGACTAAAATATGCGATTCAGAGAAATAAAGAAAGATCTACAAAAGTAAAAATCATGCAATCACTTATCAATTTCATAGCTTCGGCACTTAGGAGATAGAGATTAGATTTAGAGAACCAAACAGGAGACATATAAGCGCATGAAACCTAGAAGTAGGCTAAAATATTTATTTAGTATTAAATTAGTTCTAGAAAAAAGCAGTAATAGCGCCAGTTTATTGCATACCTACTGTCTCCAAGGCTGCATGATTAGACCCGCATGCTTCCGTCATCCGAAACTTTTGCTGTAACAAAAGAAAAGAAACAAATTTATTGTGCAGTAGCTTTCATCATAAAAGCAAGGGGTGCATTCCATTCACCGATTTTCACTACATTGTTTACTGCTGACCACCTTTAGCGTGAAGAATTAGTAATAAATTAGGAAAGGACTTTCTCATTGATTTATGACTCCAGTAGCCGTTATTGTTTATTAAGTTTTGTACTCGGTCTATTGTCCAAACAATAATCTTATACTTTTACATCAAATAGAATATTTTAATGAATTTAATCGAATTTGCAATTTGCACACTCACAAACAAGACACAAACATAAAGAGCACGTATTTTAAGCACTTGCTGCTTTAAAAATATATATTTAAATTGAAAGTACATGCTATGCCACTGCTTAAGCTTACGATTCTTGCCGGCTACCGTCTTAAGCAGTACCATAGTCATTTTTTAGGCTATTTAGTTTTTTGTTGTAACCAAACATGTTCTCGTACTCATGAAGTAAAAACTAAACAGCGCGTGAACTTCCGATAGATAAGCCGTGAGGCGACTGTGTAGGTAGATATAGTTACCTCAAGAAAAAAGCAACGAACTCTAAGCTAGTTCTATGTTTATTAGATATGTATTAGAAAAAAAAAGACGTGGACGCCGAAACTCGCCTGGTCGCCCCTCCACAGGCCGGCAGGACGCGATCAGCGATTTGGGAGCAACGTCCTCGGCCTTGGAACTAGATGAACTTACGTAACCGCCGCCCGCGCAGCCCCAGGCCGCGGGCCACAGAGCCTCCACCAAATATTCCAACACTTTTTGCACGTCCCGGCAGATATAACAACTTGATGCGCAAAAAACTCCCTTCTTAAAACCTCGCTCTGGAATAAATTAAGTTCTGTCTTTTGGTGATCACACCGCTATTATGTACGTTGTGATTTCTTTACGTGTTTTATGAGTGAATTCATTTAATACTTAGCATACATAAGAGTTACTTTCAACTTTGTTTTTAGGAAGGAGAATTCTCCTTACATTGCTCGTCAGCTCGTCACTGTTTGGTAGTACCTACGTTTTTCTGATAAAGCGTCAGTGACCTTTCTTGCTACATTACAGAAATCTTAAGGGTGGATAAAGGAAATTGCATGAGGTTTGAGATAAATGCAAATCCGTTCTCACTGGTTCAATTATTAGTTCCTTTGAGTGTACTAGTGGGACTGTGGGGTCTCATTCATTCAATTGTTGGCGAACAGAAGTACAATTACCAGTTCAATATTGTTATTTGTAGTCCATCACTGTTATGCCCGTTCTCAGTAATTCAAATATTATTAGTTCCTTTGACTGTACTAGTGGTACTGTGGTGTCTAATTAGTCAAATTGTTTGCGGAATACACATGCATCTGCAGTACAATAATTTTCCCGGAAGTACAATCGCCAGTTCAATTATTGTTTGTAGGTAATGGGTAAAAAGGTGATAATGAAACATTAGGCAAAATACCAAACACATTTAATTAAGAAGAACGTACAACAACAAATAAATTCCTATATACATATAATTACAAGGAAGCAAAATGCAAGAATTCAATCGGATTTCACTTTAAAAACTTTTTTGTCTGTTCTTTAACATTCCATAATGTTCCGGATATCCCAATGTTTTGAGAGAAATGTAATGTAAAATGTGTTCTTAATATTTGTACCTGTTATCACACTTTAATAGCACTACAAACTTCATCGTTTATCTGAAATGTATGCTTCCTACTTATTAAGATACAATTTTTATTGTGTTACAAACGTGATTATTTAAGCTGAAAAGTATGGATGTATGATAATATCGATTGAAAACAACTGATAATACATGAAATCAAATTCATGGTTATAAATACGATACTTAAGGCTGTATCCAATTCCATTTAACATAGACAAGTCTAGCATAAGTAGTTTACTATGGTTAAATACTGTATTTTAAAGCATTGATGACGTTCTAAAATCTCCAATGTTTACATTTATTTTTATTTTTATGATAAAATGGGCATGCGTTTGACAACAACTCACCTGATGGTAAGTGACGAAGTTGTCTAAGGTGGAGCACGCTTGCCCATGAGATGCCCATTCACTCTTGACTTAAAAAGACCTAAGTTATACCTTGAAGGAAACACTGTAAAAATATATAACATATTGGCTAGCACGCCTACGTCTGAAAATAATAGTACGTAGTACCTCGCGTGAGGTGTCCACGTACTGAGGGGCAATCAGATATGATTATATATCAAGAGGATGTTACATCCATAGGTAATACCTGAAGTTAGCGATGATGTCATAACCAAAAAGAGGAATGCACAAAAAAGCTATTGTGTAAAGAGTCGTGCGACTAGCTAGCCAACAGCGACGTGCGTTGAACTCTTTTGAGAGGCGGACCAAGTCAATGCCTGCTATTAGCCAATTTATACGACGAACTAACGACTGTTGAATTGCTTTTACAAACTCTATACTTAACTTGCTAAAATCGGGTATTTATCGTTAATTTTAAGGAACCTATCAGATAATTTCGAGTATAATGTGCTCGTCCTTTTTTTCTTATCGATATTGTGACTTTATTTTGCAGTGAATTATAATGTCGATCCAAATAATATGGTCTTGACTAGGCAGATACTAATGAGATCATAAATCATCAATTAAAACTATATTTTACTTGAGATTAAGCGTAATAGGATGAGAAAGGTTGATTCACGATTAGAAAAATGACTATTGTGGGCGTTAATCTAAAGAAGCTTGACGGATGAAGGCACTGAACTTTAAATATTTGACATAGAATAGTAGAAAATGTCTTCTTCTTCTTCTCTTCGTTTAATGGCTTGCTATCGCTTTTTAGCGATAATTCAGGCAATGTCAAGTAAGGAATTTTGTACGGTTATGTCATGTAAAAGTCTTATTTTGTCAGTCAAAATGCCACAGTAAAATGGTGGATCATAGACCTTAGGAGAGACTTATTTTACTGGAGGCTCTAGGAAGCCTTGAAGACAAAACGAAAAGGCATGGTTTAAACTTGGAACCATTTGCCAACACTCGTGCACGTTCACGAAAACTTAACGGATAATAATCCACCCTTATTACACATTAAAATTCAAAAATATACGGGTTATGAAATAAAGTTCAAAATTCACAACCAACATTTCCTTTTCAATGACCCTATGTGTATATGTATTTTAGAAAATGTCTAACAGTTCGGTTGACTTTTAACCCCCGACATTGACAGACGAGAGGCGTTATAAGCTTGCTCACTGTGTCCGTTAATCAGTCAATTTATGTTTGTCCGTGTGACTGTAAAGCTCCCAAGAACAGGTAAATAATCAAAGCTTCCGAGCAAAAGGACCCAATAGTAGTGGGTTTTTTGAATTAAAAACTTTGTTGTACAGCTCATTATCACCATCATCATCAGTCATAAATGTTCAGATTATTTCTTGGATGATTATCCTCATCATCATTATATTATATCTAATTTTCTTTCTCCTTTTTTTCGTGGCTAGCATGCTACACCTTCGATCGCATCGTCACTTCCCATGAAGTGAGAGCATAGTCAAATGCTAGAAAAGTTTAAAGTAAAAAAAAACATATCTATATTAGGAGCTTTTAAATTTTCATTTAAAATGGAACTTAAGCACGCAGATAATCATTAGTCTGAAGATGTATACTACTTAACATAAGCCTCTTCTGGAGTGCATTACCTTAAGCAGCTGTTCGGATCGAAATAAAAAAAAAATTCGGAAAAGGCTCACCGCGATTTTGATGAGGTCGTCGGTCCAGCTAGAAAGGGCCGGCCTACGCTGCGTCTTGTGGATAGTGGAACGTTTTCCACTCTCAAGAACCTTTCCCCTTCATCGACTGTTGGTTCCGATCGTTATCAGAACCAACAATCGATTAAGTTTAAGTGATAATTAGCATACCACATCCTTATGTGGCATGCTCATTTTCATTTAAAATTGCAAATTTTAAGAGCTATATGGGCGATTTTAGTTCTCCTGCAGATCTTCACAATTCGGAATTTATCTCGCAAGTAAATCCCGAGCATTAGCTCCCACCATAACTCGTCGCTGTAATATTACTACTATAAATAACAGTAAAAGACCAAATTTCAGTGGCATAAGCAATTATTGGCAACACACTGCATGAGAAAAAGAAGTACATTGCTTAAAAACCATTATTTTCAGGCCCTGCGCTATTTTGGACAAACAGATAGGTAAAGCCTGCTCGCTGCAGTTGGCAAGTTGTATTTTTCATGCAACCTTTTCGTCGATGTTACACCTACCTAATAATAATTATGGATAATCGTTAACAACTTCAAGACTCACAATTTCAAGTATCATTTGCAACAATTATGTGTATAGGTGGAATATGGGCATTAGACATCATTGTATTTTGATCTTGGTCCATTTTCATCTTACCTACTGGTTAGGGTACCTACTGAGAGTACGTATATGTTTCATCAATAATATTATAAGCAGATATGAAGATAGTTATAGCCATAAATTGTTTAATAATAATAATAATGCCCATCAATCACATACATAGATCCTGGACGCTAACTAGGATTACCTGTATATATATGAGGGTTATGAGCCACTCTGCTCAACCACAGAAAACTTTTCTGCAACGTTCATCGCTACCTATACCTACAAAGCTCGTACTTACGTATAAGTACAGTTTTGCCAGTTATACTACCGCTAAGCAGTAGTGTCCAAGCACTATTGTAATCCGTTTTGAACGCCACAGTTGCTAGTGAAATTAATGGGCAAATGAGAATGGCCTGGGGTGATCATGAATTTTATTTCAAATTTGAAAATTTCTATAGCATAGATCATGAAATTTATTTAAAAAATTTGAAAATTTCTATAACTTAAACTGCGTAGTGAAACCGTCAAATCCATACAAATTTGTGTTTCTATCGGTTGCATTCAAGTTATGTGATCGCCTAGCTGATCTCGGTCTCTCCCTATCTTGAAAGTGAAACTTTATATATTAGAGTTCTGAGTAGTATTTATAAAGTAGAATGGCCCTGGAGCATTGCTAAGACTTTTAATTAGTTTGGTACATACTTGCCACTATTTAAAAATTGCAAAAGTAAAACCTTGTGAGAAAACGGGCAGGCCTAAGAGCCACTAAGTTCTAAGGCATGTGACATTTATCAACCTGCATGAGTGGCAGAGAAAGATGTCTTTTCTCTGATTTACCCACTACACTGGGCCCTTGTGGATTATGGAACCCTCACTTTCTGGTAGAAGATGATTCAATTTCAAATTTAAAATATCTTTAAACTTCAACTTGATAACAATATTTGTTTTGTACATTCTAGTGTAAATTAGGCCTAGAAATACAAACGAATGAGCTAAATAAAATTGTTTTGCAGTTGCAAGCTTGCGCGATTATATAAAACTTTTGGCACTTGAAAGATGATTGCTTTATTAAGAGAAATTTGAAAAACATTATGAGAAAATTTTGTGTAGTATGAGTTTTCACAAAGTTAATTTTTTTTTTAACTTTGTGAATAAATATAATTATATAATTTTTTAATTTAGTGATTTTTTTTAACTTGGTGTTATAAAAAATAAAATGTAGCAAATTCAATACTTAGCAATACGCCCATTCCGCAAGTCAGTATGTGTACTTTAAAATTTGTAGATAGCAAACCATGTAGATAGCCCGCATAAAGAGAGGTTTTTGACATTCACAGCGAAGACCTTGGAAAGAATTTTCTTTTGTAGACATTAAAACTAAAATATTACCTATAATGTTTTTATAACTATAAACTAAAAAGCTCTTCAGAGGTTCAATATGAAATATTAAACTTTACAAAGCTAGATGCTGTATTAAGGTAAAATTATTTTATTACTTATAAAGATTCCGGATCGTTTTTTGCACTTCTTTAGAGCTTTGATGAAACCGTGGTTTTTATGACGAGCAAGTTGATGTGTTTCTTGCCCGCTACGGAGTTATTTAATGGTCAATTAATAGTTAGAGTTAAGAAGAAACATAAAAAGGCTAATTCTACCAACTTAATGCCTATTACGGAGATTCTGTAAAAATTTTACTACTACAGTTTTAGCCGATCATACAAACTTAAATTTTAGGCAACAGAGCTTAGAAGTTAGAAGTTTTAATAATTTTACTACTTACTAGAGGCACTCCACGGATTTACCCAAAATTCTTAAATTTTCCCGCAGGATCCTTTAACTTAGACGTATTCTATGTTGAATTTTAATAAAGCTTAAACCTATTTATGCAATGAATAGACTGTCCAAATGCCTATATCGCCCCTCGACTTTAGCCAATGTTTGTGTTATCCTACAAAAACTACACGATTTTTCGGGATGAAAAGTACCCGATGTGTAACTACTCCAGAGCCTAAAATCTACATACAAAATTCATCAAAAACTATTCGGCCTTTTCAGCGGTGAGTGCTACCAATACACCGTACATAGGTACTTAATTTATAACAGACTAGCTACGCCCCGCAGTTTCACCCGTATAAAAAGAAGCCTATGTCTTAGCTATCTATATTCCAAAGTTTCCTTTTTACCATTTTGGTATGGAACGCTAAAAACTTCTATATATCAATTTTGATTTAGGTAATTAATTTAGATATTAATATAAACTATCTGTGTATCCAATTTCATCCATCCGTTCAATAGTTTTGGCGTAAAAAGTCCGCGGTGTCGCTCTAGTGGTGTTGTATAATTGTCCCACAAGAACATACTCTCGGGATAAAAAGTATTCTATATGGTACTCCAGACTATAAAATATTTTAACTGAGGTGTAAGGTTACCCACCCACTGGAGCAGAGGCCCGGAAAGGCCTACTGCGCTAGGGCGAGATAGTTAATGCAGTGCGTCTCCACCTCACCCCATCCCGGCGGCGGTCGGATCATGGAGGGCTTTAGTGGGTTTGAGTCCTACATACCCCGTGTCACCAAGGGCATTTCTCCCCCTCAAAAAAAGGCTATATAATATCTATGTTCCAAATTTCATTCAAATCCGTTCAGTAGTTTTTGCGTTTTATCGATACATCCATACTCACAAACTTTCTCATTTATAATATTAGTAGGAAATGGAAGTAGGATAGTAGGATAAAATTGAACAATATTTTATTATTTTATTAAACTAAAATACATTAACAAAAACCCTACAACATTGAAATTGAACAAAACTCAAGATAACATCAGCTTCTTGTTTTACATCGAATCTCAACCAGTCTGATGCCTCATTAAAGATATATACATACCTACCTACCTACTACACACGCCAACGCAAAACCTGTGTCTCACTTCAACTCTAATGCCATCTAGGATTTAAACTAAAATGGCGGCGTCGATTTGTGTTCATCGACCTGTAACATGTGATGAGAGTCTCGTGTTTGGACACACGTCTCTAAAATACTATGAATTCAACACTTTTTTTTTGCAACAACATATAATATAGTATGGCTTGCTATTATTCTGTATTTTATATAAACTAACACTGTACTATCTCAACTTCTGTGATGTTAAACTATTTACAATTGCCACGTTCTATCATGAAGCTAATGACTACATCTGAGGTGGATGTACGAAGAGACGCTCGTCGCCAAATTTAAGAGTGCGCGCTGTGACGATCTACCAACGCAACCTACAGAAAATCTTTTGTGTAGATACTAGCTCAATGGCCGGTCAAAGCACGAGAATAAAGAGGTGGAAAGAATGAACTTCTTGCGGAACCATTTCAGCGCAGAATTTTAAAGTAAACAGTGCCTCAACTTAGACAATTCAGTCATTAAAGCACCTTACTTGACTGCAAGCGATATGATGAATTTAAAATGTATACTGACTGGTAACGGGAGGTAGATATAGGAAATAATAAATAAAATGCGATTGTAGGAAATTGCTCCCGCCGCATAGTTATCATGGTTAAATAACTTGTAAATGCACTAAGCAATGTGAGTGCGGCATATTATCTCCTTGTATGGAAGTAATGTACCGTTTTTGTGTTGTAGCAAAGAGGTTGAAAAGAATAAACTTCTTGTGGAACCATTTCAGGTTATAGTCCTTCTATGCTAACTCGGCGACACCTACACACTGTCAAACTGCCTACTACGTTAGGTAATTAGATCTTTGACCACATTCGTCTCTTTCAATTAACTGAACTGAAATGCTAAGCCTTAGTTTTGAAAGAATGGTAAATGATGATAAATGGACGTAAGTTTTTTAATACATTTACATCTTGTGTGGTGAGAGATGTAGAGTAACTATTTGAATTGTTTTTTTGCGGTTTGCAGTTCATTCACACCGTTCTAGATCATCACGGATTCGCCTTCCTTGTCCCAATTGTAATGATGATCGTCGTCATGCTTAAAACTCTCAATGATTTAAACTTTATACAAGTTTAGTGTAAGAGTTTTATATAATATGAGTAGATATTTTTAATAAATATATTTTTGTGTTATTACCATCAAAATCTGAAGAACCAGAAGCACCACGCTGATGCATTACCAACCTTTAAATTGGTGGAAAGAATGTAGGTTCCTTGTTTGAAAATTGTGGCTTGTTAATACATACGTTGACATTACCGCATAGAATATACTTGGAAACGGGAAAAAGTGTCCACAAAACGAAATATTGTATTAACATTATGAAGAAGAAAATAAGCTATCCGGTGTAAACTCAATAAATAATTCAGTCAGCACTCTTACATTGTTAATTTGTCATTAACATTTCGAAGCTTTAGCTATTTGAGAAAGGCGACCATTACCTACGTCAAGCCGGAGATAACGCGCTTAGTGCTTACTCAGGGGCAAGTTGCACACGTCAGCGGTTGTTGAGCGGGGTCTTTTGCTTGCATTTGTGTTTGGGAAAATCCAGCATCACCGTTATTTATTCTACTAAATAGGTCTTTTATACCCAACCTATATTCGTTTGTTGAAAAATAAAAGAATAGAAAGTCCTTTGAATGTAAATGAAAGTTAATTCTTATTTGTCTAAAGTTATTGCACAGCTACAGGGAAAGCAAGAAAGACACATATTTAATAAATTATGTATTCCAATGGACAACATCCTACTCAAGAAATCTCAAATGCCTATAACAATCATCAACCAAACATCAGTGCTATTTCTATACCTACAGCCACACTTTATTCAAGGTTCTTAGGATGATTTTCATTTCCAATAAAGGTAGGTACTGTCAAGGGGGAATGCACGGTAAAATTCATTTGAAAAAAAAATGATGATTGATTTTACAAACAAAAATACATTTCCCGATGAAAAAAGAAAATATTATTATAATTATAATATTGGATACATAAATTTATATAAATATCCTTTTAAAAAAGTAAAGAAAAAAGTAAGTAGTAAAATATCATGTGGTATTGTTTCCGTCTTATACTCGCCGTCATTCGCTTTTTTTAAAAACGTCAGTTTTTAATGGTAGTTTAACTTTTGTGTGCTACAACGGTTCTTTTAGTTCAGGGGCTTTTTTAATCCTGTAATTGTAATGGTTATGTGCAAAAAAAATAATGGTCGTGTTAAATTTATTTTTGGTGGTAGAGTTCCCGATGAGTTATTAACAAAACGACTGTAGATGCATAATCTAAATTTGACATACACAAACTAAATACCACAATAATTTTACATCTAACAAATCAAATTCAAAAGATTTATTGCAAATAGGCTAATTTTAGCACTTTTACAAGTCAAAATTATATTAGGTACTTAAAATTAAGTTATTTCACTAAGCATATAAAATTACAAAGTGCTTATTGTCAAATAATACATAGCAAGCCCATTACAATATTTGAGTTTGAAAAAAAGCAGTTCTCTTTTTCACTACTGGTACAAGCAATCCGGCACAATGCAGAATAGAAAACTTTGATCCGAAGCATCGATTACAACTGTAAAGAAGAAGCTACAAGAAACTTTACAGTGATACACCAAATACTATTAGGTACTAGCTACACTACCTACAAAAAAAAAACATTTAGACTATATGTTATGCTAGCCGCGATAACCTGTAGACAGTCAAAATGCACCAGCCCACTACCAGTAGGTCCAACAACAACACGCTGGCAGAATAAGAGAAATTTGCCCATAAAATGGCCGGAAAATTACATCCCGTAAAAGCCTCGTGCTGCTAACACTGCAATTATACTATCTAAGACGTATTGTCAATGGTAACGTCAACGTTGTATTCTGTAACGTAGGTCTAACGCCTGCTTATTGAGCGCAACTGCAGCTGGAGCTGCTAGACCCAGTGAAAACTGCGGTTTGCATTTTCAGCATCAAGCTCCAGATAATAGAATAATCATTTGAATTATTGACATTTGAATTGAATCAATAAACTGTTTTAATGACTGATTTTCGAAGTAGGTAAGTATTTTAATCAATTTAAGTCGATGTTATTTTATAGTTGCCAAATATTCACTTAAGTATTGATTTTAGAGCTTAGAATATGCCGTGGTAAGTATTTTATGTATTGTGACTTTGCCGCCAAAGGCACTTTTCATCAGCTGCTTACTTCACTTAATTACTCTTTTTTAGGTAGGTAAAGATTGTAACTATCATACCAAAGCCTCTAATTGAGATCGCAAAACAAGTAGGTAGTTGCTTTTATACCTATGTAGTAGCATAGAATAAATAATAGTAGCACTGTAATTATTGCGCTCACAAGATACATTTCCTGATAAGTGTAGAGTAAATGGGGGCACAGACCTATGTAATTGTCTATGAATGTGCAACTAGTATGTAATTACTGCCCGAAAACAAGATGTTTTTAATTTAACTTGAGTAGGTGTTAATGATTAAGAAATCTCTTTTGTTATTTCTTATGAATATTTTGTTAGATTAGCCAAGGTACAAACCATAAGAATAAACTTTGAACTTTGATTTTAGTTAGGAGTCAACGTTAATTGTTTCAATAAAGAGTTATTTCATTCTGTTTTATGCTTAAATTATAAATAAAAGTTCACAAAAAAAATGTATCGGTTCAAATTGACATTAAACAAATATTCAGTGAAAGTAAGCTGTAATGTTTTACAACTGCGGGAGCCTGCATGACTCTTTTTACAGAGGCGATGCAATAAAGTTATCTAATCGCCGATTTCGCACATGATTAGCGTGCGTAAAAATAATTGCGTGAAAATGTCGGGCGTCGGCGACGTATTGCCTAGTTTTCTACGCATGGCCGTAGCTCAGCGCAGCGCGGCAGCAGCGGCGGCGGTGCGGCGGGCTTGCCTCGAGTCAAGGTAAGTGTGCCGACGGCCGGGTATGACCTACTGTGGCTCCCCCACCCTTACTGCGTTCTGCACTCGCGAAAGTTCATCGAACCTAAGCAGAATTCTTACAGGCATAAGCGGTGCGGTTACATTACCGGAAAGCAGTTGCAATCCACTGCATAGCCCCATGCCATAGCATCGGCGCGACAGCTCCCTAGCACCATGGCATCGAGTATTGATTTATATGGCTAAGTAGAGCTGCCATGGCTTTCTATTGGCTAATCGTACAAATCGTTGTCTCGTTGTAAGATAATTCATGAAAATTTATAGCAGCGCAGCAAAAGCCTTAAATAAACATAAGTATTAAATTACCATCAACGTTGTAGAAATAATCATTTATAAAACATTTAAAAAGTTACTACTAGGTTTGCTCACGTTAACGTAAAAAGATCGTTAACTACAAAATTATACAGTACTTTTTCCGATTTTTTATCCAGGTCGCGTGAAGCATGAATCAGAATTTCCTGAAACGAAACATTACAAGCTTTTGCATTCACATTTGATTTTTCCTTGAAGTCAATTGATGCAGCGGCTATCGAGCCACCAGCATGAGTAAGAGTGACGGCAATGAAAGGAGTTTGAGCCAAAACCAGCGGAATTATGTTAATTCAGTTTATTATGTCACAGAGTGCTCGCTCGCTGCCGTTTCGTGAATCATGCGCTCACGCACTCCACGTAGACCGTAGACACCGTTATTACTTTCTACGAAGCCAATGGTTTTTTTCTATTAATAAACAAATTTGCATTTTGTTGTGATTGTTTTAAATTAATTATTTTTATATTAAAGAGTAGGTATTACGTTTATGGTACGGTACTAGAGAGTAAACACTTTAAACATGTTTCTATAAAATTATTAAAGAAAGAAAATGAAATAAACGAAAATTATACAAAATGGTTTGAAGAAATTATAGTAGTAGTATATACATATACATCGAGTAATCACTCGTTACATAGATATCACTCGTTAGATAGGCAATTGCCTGTCTCGTGACAATTTAAAATGTAACGCCATCCTGGCGGTGATGGCTAGCTAAACCATAGATAAACAAAAGAACAAAATCACTCTTGCCTGTTTTCCTCAAGCCCTACAATCAACCTAAAACAATACGTCCCACTCAAAAATTAATATCAAAAAGCTTTTACAACACACATTATCAAATATTATAGGTGTTGCATATGCGGCGTTGGCGTCGGCCGTCGCAAGCATCGGGCTGGTAACGGCGGTCGGGGCCGATGAACGCAGCTGGCCTTATTCCGCAGAACTATCGCAGCCGAGAAACGCGACGCGTACTTTCATTGTCACCTCGCAGCACTGCCAGTTGGTAAAGTGGAACCTCATTCTACCAGCGGTTGTGTGGAGTTAGAGGTGTCATCAGAAGAATCATGAAGTTTAATTTATATGGACAAATAAATACATTTCACATTTCACACAACGCCATGTAACCCCAAACTAAGCAAAGCTGGTATTATGGAAACCAGATAACAACTAACTAGAAGATAATACTTAGATATTTTTGTTTGTAAATATAAACATAGGATACAATATAACACACACCTACATTACAGCTATTCAGGATTTTTTTCCAGCAAATTATATAGCTAATAGCATCCATGAAATCATACAGCGGATGTTAATCGATAGACTTTCATGATAATTTAATTAATAGTTATTTTTAACATCTCCTTTTTGGTCCTTTATTAGACCCGCGGTTAATTATTATTATGGAACTTTAATAGAATAAGTTGATAGCTGTCTTAACTTATTAAATTTATACGAAATGAAAGTTAATCAACAAAATTAGCGGAAAAATATAAACACTTATTTGTAAAGGTGTTTGGGTGACGATATTAATAATTAGTTTTAAACTGAAAGCTTGCAATATTTATATTTAAAAAGAAGTTTCATTTTAGAACTGTGGTGTGCTAGCCCACGAAAAAGTTTACATACCAGTTTAATAGAGAACTTTTCCAGCTAGTTGCTAGGGGCAACGAATGTTGTTGATATAGACTACACATTAGAGAAAATTTTATTTTCCGCATTTTGGTTTTTGTAAATATCTTTTTAATTAATATATCTTATACAAAGTCAATCGGCATATCATTAATTCAGCAAACCTATGGACCTCCTTCTATTACAACAAAAGTGTATCGAACTTCGCTTTACTGGTGACCTGTTTTGAACCGAAAGTCCACGTTTGCAGTAAATGTGTGTGATTTTGATTTTGTTGCTGATTGCGATAATTCTGATACTGATTCACATAAAGATGTCGCTCTCAACCGATAAGAACGAAGATATTTGTCGTGTGGGCGTGCGCATTCCGCCGTTTTGGCCTGAAAAGCCGGCCATTTGGTTCGCGCAGATCGAGGGCCAATTCGCGATATCGAACATTACTACGGACAATACGAAGTTTTTCTACGTTATCGGCCAACTAGACCCGCAGTATGCTTCTGAGGTGGAAGATATAATCATCAACCCGCCCGACACCAACAGGTATGAAAAATTGAAGTCGGAACTTATCAAACGACTGTCCGCGTCACGAGAAAAGAAGGTCAAGCAATTACTTATGCACGCAGAACTTGGAGACCGTAAGCCATCTCAGTTTCTAAGACATTTGCAACATTTGGCTGGACCTGGAGTTCCCGAAGATTTTCTACGTACTATATGGACCAGTCGCCTACCAAGTAGCACGCAAACGATAATCGCTTCGCAGATGATGTCTTCACTGGAAGCGCTCGCAGATCTCGCTGACCGCATCCATGACGTTGTTTCGCCTACAGCGCACGTAGCATCAACATCAAGTGTCATGCCAGGAAGCTCTTTAGACGCCATGAACCAACAGATTGCTGAACTTACCAAACAAGTGCAAGCTCTAACTGCGCAGGTGAACCGGCATTCACGTGCACCGAATCGTTCAAACAAGAAAACGCGCGGTCGTTCTAGCTCCACACGATCACAGTCGAACTATAGAAAATTTCCTGTGTGCTGGTATCATAGTAAGTTCGGCAATGAAGCAAGTAAGTGCGTAAAACCATGCGACTACCATGCGGGAAACGCGAACAGCAGTCGGTAATGGCGACGACCGATTGCCAAACTTCCGGTCGCCTATTTGTCACGGACGGCGCTACGAAGATGCAGTTTCTCATCGATACTGGCAGTGACGTATGTGTCTTCCCCCGATCGGCACTCAAGGAACGTCGTGAGAAAACAAATTATGAGCTGTGTGCGGCAAACGGTACACCCATTTCTACTTACGGCTACGCTCATTTAGTGCTGAACCTAGGCTTGCGCCGTGACTTCACTTGGCGATTCATCGTAGCGGACGTTACAAAGGCCATAATAGGTGTAGATTTTTTATCATTTTACAACCTCATCGTGGATTGTCGAAATCAACGTTTAATCGACAACACTACAAGCCTTACGTCCCCAGCTTCACCTGCACAGTCAACTGGGAACATTTCATCGGTAAAAGTTATTTCTGGAAATTCCGTATATCATAACATACTAAGCGAATACCCTGAGATTACTAGACCTTCCGGTGTCCACCGTGTTCCGAAGCATAATACCATGCATCATATACAAACTACTGCAGGGCCGCCAATAAGCAGCACACCACGAAGACTAGCACCGGATAAATTAAAAATCGCAAAAGACGAATTTGCAGATATGTTGAGGAACGGAACAGCCAGACCTTCAAAGTCACCATGGTCATCACCACTTCATCTTGCGCCTAAAAAAGATAACGGCTGGCGTCCATGCGGTGACTACAGAATGCTCAACGCTAGAACTGTACCAGACAGCTATCCCATTCGACACATACATGACTTTGCACATTGTCTCTCCGGCTGTCAAGTATACTCGGTTATCGATCTCGTAAAAGCTTATAATCAAATTCCTGTCTGCCCTGAGGATATTCCGAAGACCGCAATCACGACGCCGTTTGGTTTATACGAATTTCCGTTCATGACGTTCGGACTACGTAATGCCGGTCAAACGTTTCAACGATTTGTGGACGAAATGCTTAGGGGCCTCGAGGAGTTCTGCTTCCCGTTTCTGGACGATTTTTTGATCTTCTCACCTGATGAAGAATCACACAAGAAGCACCTTCATCTGCTCTTCAACAGACTAAAGGAATACGGCATGGTAATCAACACGAACAAGTGCATATTCGGTGTATCAGAGGTAACGTTTTTAGGACACAGCATCTCAGCAGCTGGGACTAAACCATTACCATCGAAGGTAGAAGCGGTTGCGAATTACCCACCACCGAAAACCGTCAGAGAACTGCGAAGATTCCTAGGAATGGTTAACTTTTACAGAAGGTTTATTCCTGACGCAGCGCGGCATCAAGCGCCTCTGAATGCACTGCTCACAGGATCAGTTAAAGGTTCACATCCCGTGCATTTATCAGAAGAAGCTATCAAAGCGTTCATCACCTGCAAGGAAAGTCTCTGCCAAGCAGCACTACTTGCTCATCCAGACTGCCAAGCGAAGCTCGCTATAGTCACCGATGCTTCAGACACAGCAATGGGCGCAGCCTTACAACAGCATAGAGACGGCCTGTGGGAACCTTTAGCATTTTTCTCTCGAAAACTTTCGCCATGTCAACAGAAATACTCGCCTTACGACAGGGAACTTCTTGCCATCTACGAAGCAATAAAATACTTTCGTCACATGGTGGAGGCGAGAGACTTCATTATTTACACTGACCATAAGCCCATAACTTTCGCATTTCATTCACGAAAAGAAAAGTGCTCACCAAGACAGTTCAGACATCTGGATTTTATTTCACAGTTTTCTACAGATATCAGGCATATTTCAGGAAAGGATAACGTTGTGGCTGACAGTTTATCACGCATCGAAGAGATTACTCAGCCCATCGATCTATCCAAGCTTGCTCAAGCACAAAGCACAGATCCTGAACTAGAACAACTTTTGGATAGCGATACTTCTCTACGCTTGACAAAAATCAAACTGCCTGGATCTCACACAGAAATCTATTGTGACAAGAGCAGCAATGTGGCCAGACCTTATGTGACCAAAGACATGCGACGGCAAGTGTTCGAAAACTTGCATTCTTTTAGCCACCCTGGCATAAATGCGACGACGAAACTAATATCGGAACGCTATGTATGGCCTAGTATGCGAAAAGATTGTAGAGAGTGGACTCGTTCCTGCCTAGCATGCCAACGATCAAAAATAACACGTCATGTCTCATCTCCATTAGCATCATTCAACTTACCTCGAGCCAGATTCATGAAAATCCACATAGATTTGATCGGACCTTTACCTCTTTCACAGGGGTATCGTTACTGTCTCACATGTGTAGATCGCTTCACACG
Source organism: Ennomos fuscantarius (assembly GCA_905220475.3). Classification (NCBI taxonomy): domain Eukaryota; kingdom Metazoa; phylum Arthropoda; class Insecta; order Lepidoptera; family Geometridae; genus Ennomos; species Ennomos fuscantarius. The sequence continues at coordinate 8,540,185 of HG992028.1, read as the reverse complement.
ATGGCCCGAGGCTATACCATTACAGGAGATAACAGCTGAAACAGTGGCAAAAGCTTTAGTTCACGGATGGATATCCAGATTCGGCTGCCCTGAAGATATCGTCACTGATCGTGGTCGACAGTTTGAATCAGAACTTTTTAAGCATCTGTCCCACATCATCGGATTTCAACGCAGACGAACTACAGCCTACCATCCAGCATGCAATGGACTTGTCGAAAGATTCCACAGACAGCTTAAAGCCGCTATTACATGTCATGCGACCAGCAGCTGGCTTGAAACACTTCCACTTGTACTACTGGGAATCCGGGCGGCATTTAAGGAAGACTTACAAGCGACTCCAGCTGAACTCGTATATGGAGAGACACTACGACTCCCAGGTGACATTTTTTGTCAATCGGCTGATGGTACAGAGGACTTGACAGTATACACTGAAAGACTGCGCACATTCGCCAAAAATTTGTTGCCATTACCAACTTCTCACCATGGGAATAACCGCTCCATATTCATTTTCAAAGATTTAGCAACAGCATCCCACGTCTTTCTAAGAGATGACACCTCGCACCCATCTTTTCAAGCAGCTTATACAGGCCCACATGAGGTGATAAAACGAGGGGATAAAGTTTTCAAGCTCCGCATAAAAGGCAAAGAAGTCACTGTATCAGTCGACCGCATTAAACCTGCCTACATACTTCGTGAGTTGGACCATTCTCCCGCCGTGGCAGCACCTGAGACCCGAGACGCTCCAGTGACCACCACTCGATCAGGACGAACAGTGCGTTTTCCAGAATATTATCGCCCGTAGGACGGTCTCTGGAGGGGGGTGATGTGGTGTGCTAGCCCACGAAAAAGTTTACATACCAGTTTAATAGAGAACTTTTCCAGCTAGTTGCTAGGGGCAACGAATGTTGTTGATATAGACTACACATTAGAGAAAATTTTATTTTCCGCATTTTGGTTTTTGTAAATATCTTTTTAATTAATATATCTTATACAAAGTCAATCGGCATATCATTAATTCAGCAAACCTATGGACCTCCTTCTATTACAACAAAAGTGTATCGAACTTCGCTTTAGAACCATTCCATTAACATTCAGTTTGCTAAGTGTGTTACTTAAGACTTTAATAATGGTGAAAGGTCGATAACTTCAACCTCATTTCATGCCTTAACAAATTGCCAAGACTTTGTTACAACAACTCTGTATGTGTTAGAAGTATTTCAATACCTAGTTGAATATAATATGTAGGTAGATTTACTGTTAATTTTGAAGTATGTAGGTTTGAACCTAAGTTAGAGTAAGCTACCTACTCGCCAATAAAACATTTGATTATTTTAGAACTATGTCATTGTTGGTGCTTATTCATCTATATCAACTTTAGCAGTTATGTATGAATAAAAAATGCATATAATTCCAATCTTTTTCAGTAACTATAAACCTAACTTCGCTAGATGTTATCTGAACAGACCGTTATCTCGTTATCCACTATAAACGCGTTAAACGTTCCTACTATGCATCCAAAATAGTTATCTTAAAGTAAATCTAACAAACAGCAGAGGTCAGGTATGGTACACAATTATTGCCGGAAGACAAGCGGGAATATGCTGTGCTGATCAAAGTCTTATACGGACACGTGATATCAATAAGCACAACAACAACAGCAACAACTTGCAGTAAATAAAAACCTTTATAATGAAACACTAGCCCGTCTGATAAACATTGTTTTACCTACTCTTAAGATTTGCACAGTTTTTTTAATATCTGTAAAGGCTAGTACTTGACCGTTACCTAATGGAAAGTGATGAAGTAGTCTACGATTTTACTGTCTTACCTAGAAAATACAATACCAATTTCACTCATGACTTGTAGCCAAAGAAAAAATATTTGCGTATTTTTTATAAATAATATATACCTTAATTAAATCATAAAAAAAAAAAAAAAAAAAAAAAATTGACTTTGTCGCGGTTGGACGCATTTAAAACTGTTTATTTTAAATAAATTGTTTTCCGACCCTATACTTATCCCTCCAAGATATGCTTTTACAAAATTAAAGCCCACATCAATATTTTATGCTAAACCACTGCAGAAATTCCAGATTTTGCATCAAATAATACAGAGAAGTGTTGAAAGGCAATATATTTATGCAGTTTGACACGAAGTTGACACCATGATTGACATGGTTGCTCGGAGCAACTACAGTGCCTAGCCGAGTTGTGTATTGTGCGCAGCGCGCAGTACATGTGCGCATGTGCCCAACACATCAAGAATATAAGAAAAACTTGTTTTTAATTTATTTAATTTTGTATGCCGCTGCTGTCTCCACTTTCTAACGACGATGACGACCAATTCCATACTCCTGAAGAAATTTCAAAACACCCACTACTTCCGCCTCAACAGTCTCCACACTGCAGACGGCAGCTACCTTTCCTAGACAATGAAGCCGCAGGACCATCCAGTCAGCTTCCACTCATTGCTCCTGTTGCTTTTACTTCGAATTTGAATCTGCAAGATACGGCTAACCGCAATGTTACTCAAAATTCTAGTGTGAACGCCAACGTATCCTTGGAAAACCTAGTTAAGTGTGACCAGTGCTCCCAACCTCGTTTTTTCAAAGGTAATCGAGGCTTGAAAATTCATTTAAGCAAGGCCCATCGTTTAGATTTAAATTCCAACCAGGTGCAACATCCTACAACTCAAGTTTCTACTAATTTCTGGCAAACTTTATCAGATTTCAAAAACAACTTACCAATCGTGAAAAGAATCCCACGTGGTGCTCGCATTAGCGTTGCAAAATGCCTCCTACAAGACATAAAAAACGTCACCTCATGCAATAGTTCCACTTCACTTCAGGCTTGGGAGCACTTGTTGACTTTTCCCTATAGAATTCTTCATGTTTCGAAAAACCCATTAGACCAAAATTCTTTGACTAAAAAAATCAAACAAAATTGTCTACAAAATTCTAAGTCTTGCCCTGTTTTCTCTTTCTCATCACGTTCTGCAACAAAAGCTACCTGCTCTGTGCCCTACAGGTTAGTTGAAGATAAAATGGCCGAAGGAGACATCAGAGGTTCTGCAAGACTTTTGTTTTCCAATGACACAATGGCACCTAACACTTCGGAAACTTTGTTGGCTCTGAAAGAAAAACACCCATCTTCACCAGTTAACAATCAAAATCTCCCTCTGCCTCCAGATTCATCCGTAGAGAACTCTTTGACAGCTACTGCCGATGACGTCAGATTAGCGATTGCCTCCTTCCGAAGCGGTTCTGCGGGCGGGCTCGACTCTCTAACACCACAGCATCTGAAAGACCTAACTGGCCCAGGTTGTGGTGAGACCGGGGATGCCCTCCTAAAAGAGTTGACAATTTTAATAAACATAATGCTTGGAGGTAAGGTGGCTGCTAATATCATTGACATTCTCTATGGAGCAAACCTTTGCGCCCTCCTTAAAAAGGATGGAGGAATAAGGCCGATTGCCGTAGGTACTGTATACCGTCGTCTCGCAGCCAAAATCTGTTGTAAAAATATAAAAGAATCCCTATGTAAGGAATTTCAACCTCAGCAATTAGGATTCGGATCACGTGGTGGCTGCGAGGCAGCGGTACATGCACTGCGAACTTTCTTAGCCCACCAAGGAGGTGAGGTGCTGTTGAAGGTGGACGTCAAAAACGCTTTTAACTCGGTGGGAAGGAGCGTTCTTCTAACCAGAGTTAAAGACAAAATTCCACTTATCTACAATTTTATTTGGCAGTGTTATGGTAAACCCACAAAATTAATATATAAAAATAATCTTATTTCATCTGAAGTAGGATGCCAACAAGGCGATCCGCTTGGGCCAGCTCTTTTTAGCCTAGCTATTCATCCTATAATTAAAAAATTAAAATCAAAATTTAATGTTTGGTACTTAGATGATGGAACCCTAGGAGGCGATGTCAACACAGTTTATGATGATCTAAATTTAATAATAACTGAATTTGATGCAATAGGCCTTACACTTAATTATTCAAAATGTGAAATTTTTATCCCCAACATATCGATAACCTCACAAAAAGTTACTTTAAATCTTTTCGAACAAATTGCCCCCAAAATTAAGTTATTAGATAGCCAATCTCTTCGCCTATTAGGGTCTCCTATCCTAGACGATTCAATACCAAATTTTGTAAACGAAAAAATTCAAAATTTTCTTTCTGTTTCTGACCGACTTGGAAAAATAAATACACATGTTGCTTATTTTATATTACGTTATTGCCTTTTTGTCCCAAAATTTATGTATGTCCTTCGTTGTTGTCAGCTTTGGAATCACCCTATACTTTTACAACAGCTTGACAACATTCAAAGGGATACAATCACCGCCATACTGAACACATCTTTCGATGACCGCGCTTGGCGCCAGGCCTCACTGCCTATAAGGTTTGGAGGTCTAGGCATACGCAAAATTTCCAGTGTATCATTGCCAGCTTTCCTGTCATCAGCCTACAGTACTCAAAAATTAGTAAGCTCTATTTTGTCCCCATCACTTCAAAATTATAATCTAGATTTTCTTGCTGAGGCTACGGAAAGCTGGAGAGCAGCTTGCCCAAGCGATTCATTGCCCAAAACACCCAATTCTCAGAGGCAGTGGGACGGACCGCTCTGTGCTTCAGAATATAAGGAACTTTTAGACACTTCGAATTCTTCCGCAGAGCGCGCTCGCTTACTTGCAGTTGCTTGTTGGGAATCGGGGCTTTGGCTGCATGCTTTGCCATCACGAAATTTCGGTAATCTTTTAGACAACAACACCTTTCGGTTAGCCGCATCTTTGCGAATAGGTGCACCTAGCCAAGTCCCTCATCATTGTTCTTCTTGTGGTGAAATGGTACACGGGCTCGGATACCACGGACTGTCCTGTATAAAAAGTACAGGACGAATACCACGACACGCCGACTTGAACGATATCATCCGTCGGGCTTTAGTTAGTGCCGGTATCCCATCTGTCCTAGAACCTAATGGACTGATGCGAGATGACGGCAAAAGACCCGACGGGATGACCCTCATCCCCTGGAAGATGGGACGGCCTCTAGTGTGGGATGCCACATGTGTTGACACTATGGCTCTGTCCCATCTTCCTTTAACTACAGTTCAAGCCGGCGCGGCCGCCGTCAAGGCCGAAAACCTCAAACGACACAAATATGCACTTCTTGACAGGGCCTACATGTTTGTGCCGTTTGGGGTGGAGACAATGGGTCCGTGGGGGCCGGCTGCCATGGAAACATATAGAGACTTGGCCAAACGTTTGGTGGAAGCATCAGGTGACCAGAATGCTGGCTTTTATTTTGCACAAAAAATAAGCATTGCCATTCAACGTGGTAATGCTGCCAGCATTCTGGGCACTTTCCCTTCCACCAACGGGCTATTTTAAAATTTTTAGTTTTATTTTTTATTTTTCTTTATTTTAATTTCTTAGGTGTAATTTAGTTTTTTAGGTCTAGTTTAGTTTTGTATTTATAACTATGAAATAAACTTCAATAATAAGTAATAATAATAAATATGTATGTAATCAAAAAAAAAAAAAATCATAATATATATAGATATAGATAGAAGTAGGGAAGATGGCCATTGGATATAATAACGTGGTCACTACATATTTTTACCAGTCATGGTTAACTAACATAAAAATTCTTATTGAAAGGTAATGTTTGGTCACCCTATCCAAGTTGCAATGCGGTAATAGCGCAAGCAACAGCGACGCGATGATTGCCATTGACCCGGCGCCCGTGTCAAGTGCAGCGCGTTGACATTGCAATATCCTATTAACACATCTATTGTTGTCGCATGTTGCTGGTTGAATTATAAATTAGAGAACGATAAATGGATAAGTGGGCTCTGAGACACTGAAATAAATAAAATAAATATGTATGGACATTTCACACACACAAATGGTTGGTTTCAAAATAGTATTAGGGGCCATGGGGCCATGGGGACCATTCTAACATTAAAGAAAGTAGAGCAAACCCTCATAAATTGAACTGAGCAAGCACATACATTTTAATATAAAATGCTTGTCTGACCATAAACTACATAACACAAATAACGGCAAATACAAAGAAAAACTAAATTTGTTCTTAAAATGACAGTTTTCACAAGTTTCTTCTTTCAATTTTAATTTAATCAGCGATAATACTTTATTTCATAATATGTTGGTAAATCTCTAGAAGTGATTAGAGACGTTTATTGAGAGTGATGAAGTGTCTAAAGCTAAGCATCTTGTGTTTTTCAGCTTAATTAAAAGTTGGCCTTCTTTCTCAGTCAGCGATATAAAATTAACACGTTTTTCCATTTCTCTCTAAGTTCGTGCTGGTGAGTGAAAACCGCATGGCCGCGCGGACGTCATTCCACTTTTCCGAGGCGTCAGTGATTTACAACTCGACCAAGGTAAGCAGAGCTCCAATGTTTAGCTAAGCTTCTATTGGTACGTGTTGTTTTATGTTGTCTCAAAGGAGTAAGAAAGTTCTATTGGTGTTGGTTGTGGTAGATGCATATCCGCAGAAGCAAGCGTCGACGCGACGCTGTTGCATTTCGCCTGCACTGTAGTAGGTAAGTGTGTCAATGCACTCTAATCCCCTCCACTCTTTTCTCTGCAATTGCTCATGACAAGTTCAGCTTGTCTAGTCTATGGGCCCCATATGTGGCTCAGAGTAAGTGATATCAACAATGACTGATTATAAAATACATATAACGCACTAATTTCTAAATAAGTCTTTTTATAGGAGGGAAGCATGCTTTCTACAAACGAAACAAGTACTGGTATGCAAAAAACGATGTAGTTTTTATTATTATTATGACAACGATAGGTACCCATAGAAATAACCCAAACCAAAATTTCAAGACGGGGCAGCCACAGAATTCGACCTTTTTACTCGTACATAGGTCATGGGGCAAACGGTTCTATATATAAAGGTTTAAATCAAAACAAAAATCCGCTTTTCTAAACTTTTTTTGTGTTGATATTTATTAGTGTTAGGATTTGTTTAAGCTATGATGAAACATATACGGAATAAACTTATACCGTAGCTGCATCGCTCGAGTTCAACGTCCTGTCTCGTTTTCATTGGCACGAGTCAATAGATTGCACCTGAAAACTTCCGTACAATAAATCGGCACACTAGGCGACGATTAGGTATTTCCCGAAACATGTTATTGTAGATAGGTTTTTTTTAACGGGCAAAGTGCCTTTATTTTTTCAACTAACTAAATACTACAATAACCGATGAGCAATAAAATGCGATGAGCTCCCGGTATATTTACCGGGAGCTCATCGCGTTTTATTAGTAAGTAGTTGGCATATTTTTATATAAAAGATTTTTTGGTTTACACAAGCTTAAATTTTCTTCTGAAATTGGTTTTATGATATTACTTCTATCTTATCTTATAGGCTAGCCTTATACAAAGTGTATTGCTAGTCTAAAAAATGATCAGTCTTGAAATCATATTGGAGATAATTTCTCTAACGATCACAGCATCACGTCACATTTTGGGAGACCTATAGTGATGAAAATTATTTAGGGGAATTTATCATAATGACACAAACACACTTGCCATAGGCATTTTGGTGACGGTGAACGCCTAAGTCTGTTCATCCGAAACGTTTTGACAGTTTTAATGTCGGGATCCAAAGGAGTGGAGCTATTATTACGCTGAGATCACACAACAAACACAGAACCACCGACACTACATTGACTGACTATAGCTAAATCTGCGTCAATGTAAGTAAATAAACTTTAAAGCATCGTTTTGAGGTATGTAATAATTATTCTTAAGGAAACTTGTGCCTAATTAATGATTGACGTTTTAGTACCTAAAATGTAGATCGCAAATTTCTTAACTTCAACGTTAGTTAGACAATTTGAGGTACAATTTCGTATAAAATGATTCCTGCAAAGGTAGAATGAATACGATACTACGGCAGTATTAAAATAGAAATAAATAATCAATTATCCCGCTGTGCGACAAACATGAGACACAAAAAAAATATCGATATGTGGGTACTTAAACAACAAAATATTAAATTTATTAGATAAAAACGGGAAAGTAAAGGATTTGTAATTCCAACACAGGTGTTTATATCAAGTAAAAAACAAATTGAAAATAGGAACATTGCAATAAAATAATTGCTAACTAAGAATTTTTACTAACCTTCATCATCCGAACTTGTTGACGAGCTGCGCAACTTTAAGTGTTGAATTTTTCGCCGTATTTTGCAATTATGATACTCCTTTTTCTTTTTCTCCATAATAACACTTTTAAAACAACTTTATCACGAATGAAATGAAATTAAAATTTTGATGTTGCGACGCCTGCACATAAGAAAGGAATAAAGTTTGACAGGGAGGGCGCTGCCGTCGCTGACGTGTAGGTAATAGTCTGGTTAGAACTTATTTAGAATTATTTTTAATCTATGTTTTATATCCACAGCTTTAAAATGTATGTGACGCCTAGTACATTGACAAGTGAAACTACACAGTGTTCTTAAATCTCTTCGCATGTAACGTCTCGTATAATTATGGTCGAACATCACTTAAGGTAAGTTCGTTTAACCATTAATTATAACTAAAATTTTTCTCTCTATATTTTTATATGACCCGGTAGGACTTGATTTTAAGTGAAAATATTTCTGAATGGGACTTTGAAGGCGGTAGGCTGGTAGCTCACCAAATGAGCACTAAAAATGTCTGCCATCGTGCTATAGTGTTTTCCTACACCAAAATATCAAGCTCATTGCAAATCTACCACGATATTTGCAAGTCAATCTCACTACCAACTAAGATATTTAAATGGCAGGAATCAACATTGTATAAGTTCTTAACACTAATAAAATAGAAACTCTGAGAGTGCTAGATTTGACACGTTATGGCTTGCCGTGCTTAATTACTATGAGGATCGATTCAGATATACGCGGATATAGCATTTTCATCATTTAGATTAAATTTTCCAGTGCGCTTCCACTAAACACGTTAAGAAGATTAAATTTTTAGTCGAATCAACGTTGTTTCGGATGAGAACACTGCGAAGTATTTCACGTTCGTTAAATCGATTTCTATGTTGCTCTATTTACTCCTATTTAATTCTTTTGTAGATAAGTTTATCTGGGACTAGATATATAGACACAAAAAACATTTATTTATTTATATAAACTGGAAGCAATGAATATGAAGACACACTAAAAAAAGCTACTTAAAGAACTTTTAAATAGCTTCATATGAAAGAACCTACTATGAATTGAATAACGTGATAGTCATTTACAGTCTGAATGTAATGGGAAGCTATAGACTTTCCTATATATCAACTTAAATCATACATAATCCAATTATCAATCATGTAATCTGTCACATGCGTGCAACTCTTGCATGGCCCATGGCGCATAGGGTCATAGACGCAGGCAGGTGGGTGCGCGAGCGCATCGAGTTTCCTATCCGTATCTAGGCGAGTGACAGTAGCGGCTTGCGAAAGTGCACATAATTGGATCGGCGCTTTAGAAAGGGGGTTATGAGTTTGTAAGTGCAACGAACCCGCGTGCATTTCCCCGGGAAGATGCAGCACAAGCACAGTGCTGCAACCGCGTGGAAAGCGTGCCTTCCAGGAATCAGCAACACTTCGCGCGGCGCCCGCTCTCTCGACACCACTACACATATGGCGAAAAGTGAAAATAATTATCTCAATTGCTAATTAATCTACTTCATTACACAAACAAACAAAAATTAAGCTATCTTCGTTTGAATCCTAAAAAATAACTCTACCTTACAGTTACGTTTTTGTGTGCATACAGATTAAGATTTCTCCTATTATCGGAATCAAAATGAGCCCATCTGGCGCCTCCTGCATCAAATTCAAACGTTGACAAAAAATGGTTAACTTATAATGTGTTCATAATGCAACTGTTGTTAAACAATCGTGGTATAACGGGGCCAAAGGGTTACGGGACCATATGCTCCATATTGGTCTGAATGCCGGATATGGGTTAAGTAATCACAGGCTTTTTTGCATAGACTCTATTAACCCCTTCCTTTGTGAGTGGTGTAACAGTAAATTTGTAAAAAACGACATTTGCACGCATGGGTGGTATGTTAATTGAATTGCTCACAATCGATGCCATCATAGCGTTTCTTGCTAATGTATTTTTTTGCACGTCACTTTTAATCGAGATTTGGTTTGACGTCGGATTCTTTATTTGTATCTTTTGGTGGAATCTTTATTAGAATGTGTACAGGTATTTGGTTTTGTGTACAGGAACAGAGTGCTAGCCAATATTTTCTGTTTTTATACTTGTGATTATGACACTGAACGTTTGCCAAGCGATATGACCATGGTATCAACTGATTTCAGATTTAGATTATTTCTATTCATATCATTAAACGGGAAATTATTATACTATTCATCAAGTATGTCAATCATGCCAATTTAAATTTGTTAATAATTTAAATTTGTTGCCCTGCAGTAAGTATTTAGTAAGTGATTAGAATGCATTATCTACATACCATTTATACAATACATCATATACCTTTATGTATTTTTGAGTGGTCACTATATTACATTTCTTTTTCAGTTTAAAAAAACGCCTAAAGTTCATGTTATTATTATAATTTTTTACATAACTTCATACGTTTTTTACAGTATTTCTATAAAAGTAACACTATTTAAATATTATAAAAATGTATACTGTAATGCTAAATAATAATTTCATTGTAATTTAAGCATACTATTTTCTTGCCACAATAGTAAAATAAAAAAACTTAAGCCCGTCTTCCGATAATATTGTATTTAAACCTCAAATTGGTCACAGCTCAGAGAGTAATGACGAGTCATATATCTTCCTAATCTTTTGTTCGGTAAAGGTCCGTTCGTTCTCAGAAATGGCTCAAAAGGCTATTACTATAGGTCCCGGTTTACGACAGGAACTGTTATTCCCGTCCAGTACGATGGCAAAAGTGCATTTTGAGAAGAGTGCTTGTGACGTCACAAAGCACGTCACACGCAGTCCTCCCGTTATTTTATACAAAGGGCATGCTGACAAAGGGCCGCCCGTCTGTTTGGCCACAGCGTTGCTGCTGGCTATTTATTGTTTTATCTGTGAGATCATAAATCAATGCAAAATAGACATGCAGGCAAAATTGTTTCGTACAATTACCATGAAAGTTATTCTATCCTTAATTTTTTGTTGTGCAACTTTTACCAGTGACATCGTTCCAATCTAAGTAAAACATTTTGGAAAGATTTTTGTTTACTTATGCAGTACAACCTCGAACTCTTTTATGTAAATACAGTTTTTAATATTGTTTTAGTAGGAATTTTATTTGTATACATATCTCACCTACCATTTCCATTAGGCTACTGTTCCTGCCACTGTTTTGTGAAATAATGATAATATAATATAAAATAATGTCATAAGATAAGCCTTATTTTGTCTCAAAAATAAAGTTATTTTTATGATAGTGAATGATGTGACGAGCTAGTCGTTTGCCAGATGTTAAGCGATACGGCCGTCCATAAAAGATGCAGGGTCACTCCGAACTCTAAAATATAAAGTTTCGCGTGACACTGCACTGCGCACATCTCCCTAAGACATCAGAACAGTCTAGTACTAAGATTACTAGACTGTGAGATTAGATCATAGTCTCATTTATCTAGTGATTTCATTAGATACAGTGCTTTTCAAACCGGAACACAGTAGTGCTTGCATACTACTGCTTGGTGCCAGAATAACTGGGAAAGCAGTGGTACCTACCTAAACGCTGTAGAAAAAACTGTTTTCGTAAGTAACTTCTGTACATGACTCCTACTTTTTATCCTATAAATAAACTCTTCCCTGAAACGCTACTGTCATAAAATACTTAAACCTAAGTAAACAAACATAACAAAAATGTAACTATGGTCTTATCGCCCAAAGCAATCTCTTCCAGACCATGCACAGAAAGGAAGGACGCATAAAAATTATAATATTTAAACTGTTATTATTACAATAAAAAACAAAATCGTTTTATTCTTAGTTGGTTATAAAAAATAAGGACTGTACGCTTCACCATCACTCACCTCAAAGAAAAGCTTACCTAACATGGAGTCGAAATAGTTAGACGTCATTAAAAGTGAACGCATGCCATAGAATATTCGAGGTTGAAAAAAAGTAAAAAGACGGTCCGAGTCCCGTTATGATCCCGGAATCCCGCAGCGCAGCCGGCCGTGAATAGTTTTCAAATATACACTGTCACGTTTAATGGCCACTTGTGTAATGCGCTTGAAACTCAAAAGGTAACGAAAAGGCTTATCGTTTATCAAAGTTTTACCTTGTGAGGGACTTTTGAAGGGCTTATAACCTAACGTGGACATAAAATGAAAATGAAAAAAAAAACATTTATTTGGATAAAGGCAAATAGGCTACACTAGGCTAAGGGTCCGTATTATGCGGTCCAGGCCTCTTTCAAATGGCTACCAAAAACATGCATTTTTGAAGCGATTCTCATCTGGATCCTGGAATCCTACACGACTAAACAGAACCTAGCTCGTCGATTAGGATTCGAGGTTATGTAGCCTTGGCGATTATTTTTTATTTACATATGCCATTTTGTTTTGTTATTTAATATGTCTGTATCAATTAAAATGTAATACATATATGTTATAAAAGCATTTCTCTCGCACTTAGCTATTATCTATTCTGTAATCAAACAAAGCACATTTTTTATAAGAGCATTACCCTTAACTCGTACCTTTGTTCTAGCTATTTACTTTAAAGGTTCAATTTGGAATTCATAAAGTGCACAATAATTTGGATTCAGATTTTATTTTTCAATACAACCCAAGAAGGGTAAGTTTTATATAAACCATAATAACCCTTATTGCTACAACAGAGTGACTGACTGACGGACAACCACTCTAATCTAAACCGTTGAACGTAGAAACTAGATAGAGTGATATTCGGAGATTTATCCCTTTTATGGCCTACAGGTGTAAGTATTAAGATATTGTTTTTGACACTTGAACCCTTAGGCGGGCTAAATAGGATGTTAGTAAGATTGTATCAAGGACCGCTTCTAGTAAAAATTAACAGCCTTATTAATAAATACAAACTAGCTTTAGACTAGTTACACTATCTTTTGTCTCTTTCGATCCAGCTAAATATTCCAGTAGCAACAAAAGGACAAAAGCTGAAGTAACTAATTCGAGACTAATACCCGTTTATTAATAAGGCTGTAAAGGTCCATTATTGTTGTCATTTTATTTGTGTGGTTCAATCAAACAGGCTGGACCAAATGATGAATGAAATAATGATATAATATCTTATTATATTTAATAATGATATAATATCTTATTATATTTAATAATGATATAATATCTTATTTTATCATTATTTCATTACCATTATTTCATGACCTAGGTCTAGTCGTTTAAGCTCCGTATGTAACACTATTATATGATCTGTGGCTGTACGTAGGTTGTTGACAGTCAGTCAGTACCGCTCTTTTATAAAAATTCTTTAAATACAGGCCTGACCTCGCGGACGCAATAAAATTCTAGCTACAACCAGTACTGAACTCTTACGAAATAGTTGTATCTCCGTTAAACAACAAACAAGGTTGTTCAACAGAGTTCAATTTAGATTTTCTTACACCTATGATTTTGTAGACACTCCCTTGTATAATGTAAAGATTATTGAGAAGATTATCTATCGTCCGTCCATAACACGTAGGTATGTACAGTTTTAAATAAACCCTTTTTATTCAACATATTAATAAATCTCTTAAGGCTTTAACTACCGGTCACCATTACAATTATATTTTATTATTTAGTTAGTTAGTAGTTAGTTAGCAGTTAGTAGTTGAGTCATTTGCCGGCAACAGATTAACATTGATAGTAAAAGGTAACATTGAGGACAAAATAATCGATGAATGGAATCACATCTTTTTCCCTGGATATTGCTACGAGATCGAGTGTTGGAGGCAACGACCCTTTGCTGTAGGATACACAAGTACCACGGCTGCTTCCTGGACAAACAGGACTGTTAGTCAAGGAGGCAGACTCATTTTCATACCAATAATGTTATCACACTAATGTTATAAAGGCGAAAGTTTGTATGTGGGTATGTGTGTATATTTGGTACTCCTTCACGCTCAAACGGCTGAATGGATTTGGGTGAAATTCTGTACCAAGATAGCTTATACACTGGATTAACATATAGGCTACATTTTATCCCGGAAAAGTGAAATGCTCCCGTGGGATGACCCAATAATTAAAATACTTTTTGTCCGCGGGTAAAACCATGGGGCGCAACTAGTAGTTAATATTAGTTTGTTCTTTAATATGTATTTGCAATTTTAACAACTTCCACCATAAAAAGTATTCGGTCGCAACTGGTTACAAAAAAAATTACGGTCTTCGATCGCTACTAGTTTTGTATAAAGATAAAAAGTACACAGCAGATATAAGTACGAAGCCGAAGCGATTTTTTAATATTTTTTATCGGTTGTGGTCACTTGTGGTTTCTTCCGACTTCTACCTGTCTTACGACGAGATTTTAAAATTTTCCGAAATAAAATTTTGCCGTTTCGACATGAAACACGTTGAAACTAATAAAAATCTGGATGTTTTACTATTCATGGGTAAAACGAATTCCTGAAACCATAGTAACAATTTTTGTACCAGTATTAGTGTATTTTAGTATTTTAACCTTTGAAAACTAGAGTTTTTGTCGTTATTTAAATATACATAATATATGTCAGTGTATTTATGAAAATGAATCCATTATTATAGGTACATATTCTATAAAAAAGCTGTCCCAAATTCACAAAAGTTAACTATACGGTTGTCTCTTACACTATAGGGATTCCAATAAGAGGCACGAGGTCTTTTCAAGTTTATTTAATGGACTTTTGAGTAAATGCTACGCATAAAGTTAGTTTATAATAATATCTCATTGAATTAAAAAAAAGTTAATTAATAGGTTTTAATTTATCAGGTAAGAATAATAAGAATATATACAATATAATGTATATATATTTATATAACATTTGTAATATTCGATAACATTGACTAAGAAATTTTTTCTTATAAGATAATCCTTTTTTAATTAGTGTTAAAAGTAGAGCTTATTGGAAAGTCTCTGCTTTCGTGCGACGCTGCATCTTCACTGCAATGTAAAGAAAAGTCATTGGCGTAGTATAAATTAATTATTTTTCTAGAAAAGTGGCGCAAAGTAATTCTCGGTTGGAGCGTGCGGCGCTGGCGTCGCCGAGCGGCGTGGTGCGGTGGTGCGCGAGCGCATTGCTAGTAGGAAAGTTGTTTATGACGTCGGAAAGTGTCACGTTGAACCACTGTGAACCGCGACCGGTGTCTTCCGTGGTACCTGGCCTACTCACCAAATTGTCATTCTATCAATCCGTCACCATGACTTTATCTTCGCCATCTGCGGAGTAACTACATTCGCAACGTTAATGTGTCGTGAACATACCGTTGTTCGCATTAACAATCGCATTCACTGCGACAAATCGTCCAGATGATTCATAAAATTAATAAAATCAGCATTTCGATTTCCGATTTGGAGATGGTGTGACGATAAAAATGTAATCTATTCAACTTGATGATAATAAACGAGCAGTAAAATTAATTAATATTTTACAATTCCTCAACAGTTAATTATAGATCATCAAGATATAAAGACTGTAATGCATAATTATTACTTAATACGTCCATAAAAAAAGAAAAAAATATTTCATACATATTAAGTAGGAACTAATAAATGAATCATCAAATTATAAATTGATTATTAATTTATTTGTTGGTGTTTGCGTATTTTTTTCGTAGTATGTAAATAATTTTTAAAGTATAGATGGGTACTCAGTACTTACTTTTAAGCAAATGACGCAATTGTCTCGTTGATGTTAATTGAAAAGTTTTTTAATAATAATTATTCAATGTACAAAATTATTGATGAGACTGTCGCCCAAAAAAATTTAGTCACTTTTTCAGTTAAATGAAGTTCCTATAAAGTTAAATATTGTCGTCTAAGACACGTGCGTTTTCATTTATTCGTCTTAAAGTGTTAAAGTTACGTCATCAAAGGTGTTGTTGGTAGATTATACCATCATCAAAACATAAATGTTTTATAAGCGGAATCTTAATTTTCAGCAGCTGTGGGCTGGCCCCGCTGCCGCACACCGCAGTGACGCGAAACGGCGACCTCTCGCGGCTGTGGTGGCGAAATAGGGGTCATTGACAAGGCCTAGCTGCACCAACACCAATCCATTTGAATCAACAACGCTTTTTCTAGCCTCGCTCTCAATTTATTCATATGTTTTTCAATCAGAAACCGGAAATACCAGAAATATGATAACTCTATAAAAATTATGGACTAAGTGCAATGTTATTGCACCGCACATCCGCTGATCGCAAAACCTATTCAAAGAAAAGGATCTTATATTGTTTTCACACTTTTTGAAAGGATTGCTCAGTTTAACCTCATAACATTTTTGAGGCCCATTCTGATGTCAGATTGTGTGATTGATGTCGACTGAAAACAAATTGATTTGAGTTCATGTCATGATGGTGACTTTTTGGTTGAGTAGCATCGGGCTTTTTGTTCGTTTGTTTGAACAATGACGTGTTTGTGCCTAGTCGTGATCTAAGTTGGCAGAATGGGGGGCAATGGAGGGGAGAGGCGGGAGGAGAGAGAGGAGAGAGGTGGACACGCACACATCGGCGCGACCAACGAAACGAAAATTTGTGAGGTGAACGAACGCGAGTGGCCGCGCAACCAAACGTCAGGTTGATTCACTTTTCATCTACGTTCACTCTGTTAAAATGTGTTGGACGCTTCTTCACTTTATGCCTAATGAAATGAAAATTCAATTTTTTACAAATCTCGTATTTGAGTCACTCAATTGAAAAAAAAAAGCAAAAAATTTGCTAATATCTTTTGTCAGATAACCATGACAAGGATCAATAAAATGTTAATTTTTTTGTTTAGTTTTTACAATGGAATGCTGGTAGTAATCTGATTACTAAACTGTGCTAATGTCTCAAGATGACGTGGTCAGTGCAGTGTCACGCGAAAATTTACATTTTAGAGTTTTCAGTGAGACTACAACTGTTATGGGCAGCCATGTCGCTTAACATCAGGCGAACGACTAGGTCGTCACGTCGTTTATCAACATAAAACTGATTTTTTGTTATTTAAAGTACATATGGAAAGAATATAACTGGCTTAAAAGAGATTGCTTATAACTAGCACAGTGGCAAAATGCCTTCACAAATTAACTTATTAGTCACTATAGTCAAATATTCGAAGCCAGAGTACATGCTAATCTATGCTATACAATATACGTATAAATGAATATTTGGTAAACATTACACCATTGCAAGCAGTGTCACGCCTACATTGAATAGTTCATTTGTATCTACACCAAATCACCTGAACAAACTCACATTTGATGCGATATTATTTTGTTATAAAATGTTGTGGAGAGAAGAACATTTTAGTTTTACTTTTATCGCTCGTGAAACGGGGTGAATGACCTGCGGCATTTGCCGGAGTACTTGAGAGTTTTGCAAGTAACTGCCAACTGCTGTCGCGAAGCACTGATACCAAGAATTTTTTTTTTTAGGCAATTATTTGCACTGATAAAATCATCCAATCGTGATAATACTATACAAATGATTACTTTATCTGTTAGAAAGTACGTTTTTTTGTCATTTTATAATACTGTTAGCGTTATTCTTGAGTAACAAACATTTTAACCACAAAATATTTGAACAATTTTTAACTTAGTGTTAGGACTGCTGTTTTGTGTTGTTGGACACACGTTTGATTAAGCCTTGTTTATGTATTTGTAGTAGCATGGAAATTATTTTATAGTGTGGCTTTCTTTATGCTACATGTTTACCTATAGTAACAGCAGTCATAAATTATATACATCAAAAGAACTTCAAAGTCAAGCACAAAACTTTAATTTTTCATTATTTGTTACATACGTTAGATATTGTATCACCATCATATCGAACTACCTTTAATACATACTGCAAAAACGTTTGAACAATGTAATAATGAGATGTCGTAAAATAAATTCACATTACTCTCATTCCATTTTTCACATTAAGTTAAATATTTACGTGAGACCCTCATCAACCCTTTTCTAAAAATACATGCTAAGCATTTTAGTTAATAAAAATGTCAATTACCTCTCATTACAACTAAGAATACAATGCCTTTTGTAAATTTAGACGGAATAAAATGCAAATATTACGAACATGGCATCATTAAGATTCATTTCAAGATTTGAAAAACGTGAGAATATGATGAGTTTTTTTACTCACAATACTCGACGGTAAACAGTAAACCCTATATCCCAAATTAAAATTAAAATTACAATGCTGTTTAACAACATTTATTAAATATATTCAAGAAAAGTCGAGTGAGTAATCAGGCGCATGTACGGAGTGGTTGCGCGCGCTCGTTGATGTCTTTTGTATAAGAACATTTTCTGTGACGAAATGTCAATGTACTCTTCGCATTTTTACACAGTTAGTGTCATTAATTTTATTTTTTTTCGTCATGCATTGAGGCTAATGTTAAAATAAGACTTAATTGTAATATATTGTAGTGTTGTTCTAGTATTAGGTTAATCTCATGATGAATTTAGCAGGTTTATGTAGTGCTTGTGTGTGAATTTCAAAAAAGTACTTTTTAAAATAATAAACTCCTTACTAATTTATTCCTTACTTATTAATACTGCTTAGCAGTGGAATAGCCACTAAGTACTTTTTATTGTTTTACCTTTGCGTTTCAAACTCAACAGAGTGAAAGAAAACATCAAATAACAATTCTTTCGCTATACAATGTTTAATAGTAAGGAGATAGTGTGTTTATTCCTGTAATAAAGTTTTTGAACGTAGTTATTTCCAACTCTATAATATTATGACTCGTGTACTACATCGGCATGTTGATAATTATTATATAGAACTAAATAAATTAATATTTTGGCTTTATACAATAATGTACACCATAGCACATAGTTAAAACATTTATATTATAGGTAACTTCATTACAAATGTAGGATTAATTTATTTTCATAGACCGCCATGGATTTACGTATCGTCACAGCAGGCGAGTCCGGGTGCGAGTGCGGGTGCAAAAAGGTTAGTTTCCGCATTGCGCCCGATGCAGCCTGCAGTAACATTTCCGTGCTGTGGCGAGCCGCTTGCAACACGAGTCCAGCACTGCTCAACAGTTGGCTACTGTGAATTAAAAAAAATATGATTATTCATGTGTAATTTTTTTCTTATATTTTGTTATTGTTCTATGTAGTATGGTTGATGTTTATGATTTGGATTGTATGTTTTGTTTTCTATGATAGGATCAGTGGTTAAGAAGTTTATTGTGTCTTGAATACATTTTTATAAATTGTTTCATCTGGTGGTAAGTGTAGACACAGTGTGCGATTGTGCACATATGCCTAGAATATAACTGTTATCTCTTGCCTTTAATACTCTCAATTAGCGTGGAAATAAACTCACTGATAAGGTGTTCCTTTCCACTCTATAGTTGTTTGCACTATACATTTTGTAGCGAAATGCGGGTTGAAATAATTTTGCGATATAAAAATGGATGTCGTATTCTTGAACGTTTTGCTTTTAAACAAAATAAATGAGATGAGAGAAAAAGATGAGAGGATAATATTGTAATGCTATTTGTTGCACATTTTTCAAACTGCAGATTATTGTCTATAAGGTTAATGTTAAGAGAAAGGTAAGGTTATGTATAAGAGTATAATAAAACATAAATAAGCTCGATTTATGTCGATGCTAAGTTCTGGAGCTGAGCTTCAGCTGTTCATCTGAAAAATCAACAAATTGATTCCCGATAATGTCTACAGTGTTCCATACATGTGCATGCAATGCACATTTCGTCCATACATAATCAAACTTGTGCTGTAGATGTATTGTATTATATTTTAAAATCATTAAACATAATTTTGTTTATGGTTATTACGAGAAATAGACTATATTTTGATATCATTATTTCTATATCATTTTGCATGTAATAAACTTTGATTAGAAAATTAAATTAATTAAAGAATAGCATTATTTTGGTCATTTTACTTATTTTGAACCTATGAACACGATATATTTCACAGGCATTTCTATTGAGGAATAAATCAATATACTTAGTACGTTAACTTTTTTGTACCATACCTATCATTAATTTTTGTTCTGAACAAACATTTGTGGGATTTTTACTCATCAGCCATTTAAGATCACACTTATTTTGTTACATATTTCTAATAAATGATGCACATTTGTCTTTTCTAAAAAATAGTTTATAAAGTATGGACCTTAATTTATTAGTTGCTTTGACTTAGTTATAAATAAAATCAGCTGTACTTCGGAAATAGTAACGCTAACTTTAATTTACATAACTAAAATCACACTTTAATTTTGAAGGAAAACCAACTATTTTCATTATTAAGGAAGATCTAGATTTTGATTATCACCTATTTTTATTATTAAGGCAAATACAGAAAAATGAACATAGACAGATAGACAAGTAAGCCAAGTTCTGTTCGATGGCTTATTATACGGTGCAGGAATACTTTGGTTTGGATTTAGCAAAAATGCAGAAATGCATCCGAAGGTTGAGCTCACCTGTCGCTATCGGCGGCTAGCGGTTCGCAAGGTTCAGGTTCACGCGAGTTCATTGCCACAGTTTTGTTACCCTTCTTGTGTAACTCGCTCCAGCCGCCCTTCGCCTCTCACTTGCTCTCATTATTGCAACTTTATTTACTTTTCACCAATGCCGTGCGCTGGCGCTACTTCAGGAATGTCGGCTCTTGCGTTTTTGGTTGTCTGTGTATTAGGTTTTTAGCTATTATCCGTAAATTAGCATTAGATTATAGTTTATCGTGATTAAAAGTTATTTATTCTTTTTCGGGGTTCAACCTATATGCTATATTAAGATTGGTGTAGCGGCTTAGTGTTGAAAAGGTAAAAACAGGAAGAGACATATACACGGAATGTCTTTCAAATTATGGATATATTTATTATTTATAAATTATTATTATGAATATATTTGCTTGCCTATACCTATCTATACTTATAACAAAATGGTAACCAAGATAAAATCTGTACAAAGAAGATAATAGATAATACAATTAAAAATGTTTAAATAAGTAGAATCCAAAAATATTTTTTTATAATGATGCCTGTCTGTCTGTTTGAAATTTCATCACACAAAAACTGATTGATGGATTTTGATGGCATATTGATGTATTTTGTGGAGTTCTGAGTAAGCTCTTAAATTTGTTTCATCAAAATCCGTCAATCCAAAAAGGAGTTACAGGCATTTTTAGATAAGGGTTTCATCACCATACCAGCGCAGGATGCACGACCCGAGGATTGAATGTTAATTGTTTGTAAAAGAAAATGGGAAGAAGTATCTAAGGACAAAAGAGTGGAAATGGGGAAAATGGGGAAAAGGGAACGGGCGAAGGGGAACAGTGGAGAGGCAGGGGGTAATAAAGCGTAATGTTAATAAGCCCATGGGAAGCTAGTACTAGTTATAAAAATATGTGAATTAGTCTTTACTGTGTTTATTACCGACAAAGTATTCAGAATATGAATATATAAATATGTCTATAAAAATGTATCAAGACTGATTTGAAACATTTTAGAGCCCGCACGGCAAAGTAAAACAGAAAAACTGAAAGTGAGTCGCTGACCACAATATTGAAACATGAGCCTGGATATGTCGATATGGTACATGAGCACTTATAAAATATTGTATATGCGGAATGTTTAATTGAGCGGTGGCGTAGGCAGCGAGGTTCCGCGTCTAGCGGCCGTTCACCCCGCCTTTCGAGAGTATCGAACCGCGAGCATTACGTCACCGCGCAAGCCTCACCCCCCTCCACCCACCCCCTTCCTCCCGTACCCCACTCCCACCACATCACCATAGCCTCTGCCAACTGCCAAACCTATGGAATATTCCTTCGTAAAGTTTTTTTGATGGTAAAAATGATTTTATGTTTGATGTTTTTTTCCGTATGAAGGAATTATCTATACCTACTATCTACGTATGCCAATCTAAATTATCGGAAATTAAACCTTGGAGTTACAAAATAAGTTTTTTCTCTCTTATAATAACAATTATCTTCAATTCGATCATGTACGCGTAAATGATTATATTACTTTTTGGTTGCAGATTTTAATAAATTTTGTACCTGCGGAGAATATTTTATATAAAATGCAATTTAAGCTATGTATTATTTTTTAAAATTTTTATAGGCAATGCATTTGCCCACTGTCTCACCTGATGGAAAGTGATGCTTGCCTAGACTGCCTTACCTGTTCAATATTGACTCACTTCATTTTTGGATTCTTTTAATTAATAAATAACTAACTAATAAATTAGTGTGATATAAATTAATATGATATTGTTGAGTTACTGCACTGCTTTATTAAATGCGTAGATGCTACGAGTGCCGAAGCTACGGCGTAGCACGGAGAGTTCCCTAAAATATGCCGTGTTCTCAAAATTGTCGGGCGAAGTTTGGCGCTGGAACTTTCGTTGGTTACGCTCACTCAGGCGATAAGGTAAACATCATCGCGGCCCGCAGTCATCGACCGCAGCGCTCACAAGGCCACTCGCTTACACAACTAGCCACAAAATTTTATCGACTTCCATCTCATGCAGGTATCCGTTCCGACATTTCCAAACCCTTTTATTGCATAATTACCTAAAACCTCATCGACTTAAATTATGCAAATGCTCTGAACGTAACGGTATAGGAAGTGACTGAACTCTGTTTGGGCCGCAATTTTTGAAAAGCTCTTTGTTTTGAAGACATAATGGCGACTAAGCAACCGCGTTCTCAATACGGTGAACTCGAGCGATCGGTCGTGGAAGCGAGCGAGTGAGTGCGCGCGAGCAGCCAACAAAAGTACTTTCGGCCGGGTAACGGGACCCCGCGGAGAAATGCTCTACGAAATCGAAACATGGGATCCCGTTAGGCGGCCCTCGCCCTAACCACCGCGGCCGCCCGTGCCTGCGGGCGCAGCCTCTGTGCTGGGATAATCTTAGTACATCACAGCCAGCCGTTACTCGCTCCATCATGTTGTTATTGTGGGCCACATCATTCCACTATCCTGTAATGCGGACAAAATCATCACTGATATATAACGTATTGGTGCATAATGGTGTTTTATGTTGCTTAAATTGTTTTGATAGCTGACAAGTTATCATTCGTATTTTGTGTCTGTACCATCCTCTTTTATAAGAGGAAAATTATGTCATACCAAAATCCAAATGATAACACCCTTACTGCACAATATGTGGTAGAGTATTTACGATAAAACTTCGATCAGGATCAGAATCAGAATTTTTGTTTACAAGAAATGTGAGTCAAATATCAGTATTAGAATATGCACAATTAAATAGTAGGTACTTACATACACATTTAACTTATTTTTTTAGCAATTATGATACTTAAACATTTTAAGTTTCATCTTCGATTTACTACTAACTAATTATAAAATTGTTTATTAAACCACAAATAAAAAAACAATAAATTTAATAACACGGATACAACTACATTCTAGAAAATTTAATTCTATCCAATGAATAACAACTGAATTCAAGCTCCATTCAGACCATTCATTCATACATTATTTTGCCTTCATATTGAGCAAACCAAAAGTTGAAGTTGTCTCTGAAATAGCTATAAATCAAAATACTAAAAATATAGGGCTAACTTTAGCCACATGTTAAATAATACCAAAATTATAATGTTTATATTTATACGACGTATGACAAGTTTTCAATAACAATGAGAAGTAATTTCAACCAGAAGTGCCATCTAGCGTATTTCACTGACACCAGGCACGGCTGGTTGCAATGGGTGCTTTGCTTTCTCCGTTCATTCAACGTAACTAAATTCAAGAATGGAGAACATACAGAAATTGGTTTAGTAGTCCCTTTTCATAGGGATAGGTGTCGCATAGACCAAATAGCATGCAATATTTCTCAAATGAAAAAAGTAATAAAATATTTAACAACGTAAATTGATATTCTTGTTTAACTTTTATATCGTGTAGGAAATATCCGTAACTTGAATGAAATTATTGAAATTGTTATGAGACATTGTGATTGTTGTTTTGTTAAGCGTGATATTGAATTACGAAGAAATAAACAATAACTTTGAATATTTAAAAATGTATACATTTTTGTAGAAGGTTCTTATGTACCTACTACTCTAAAGGTTAAATTGTATCATAGTTAAAATAAACCAAAATAAGTGAATCCCTTGGTAGGGACTTACTTGGTATATTTAATAAAACGACTACATATGCATTGCAGTTGCCATTCGATTTAGGTAACATAATTTTAAATCATTCTGCCAAATAAATCATTAAATCAAAAACTATTTATATTCATTCCATAAAAAAAGGATAGTTGAGTAGCAAAAAAAAGTAACTCAGCTAAATTGGCCGTATGTATTAAAATAAAGTACACAACGTTTAGTGACGCACGCTACATAAGGGTAAATATTCAAGCGGGCCGTAAAACATGTTCGTTTTTTATCATTACGTTCTTTATTTAAAAAATGAGCGAATTGATTGGCTGCGCGGGTTAGCTGACGACCCTTAGCGTTGCGCGCAGCGTCCCTCCGGCAAAGGACCAATGGTAGCGTGGGATGCCTGGAGGGTCCGCGCCCTACACTCACACATTTGAACGATTACTGTTTGTAATCGCAAAATATTTTAACCATGACTATAATATTCGTGACTCAAGTCTACAAATTGGCTCAATTTTCTGGTTATTCTATAGCTGTTATTTTGAATTTCGTAGGAAGTCATTGCTACTCATGATGATGATGATGATGGCAAAAGATTTATTTAATATTCAATATTAGAAGAGATATCATTTTATTAGTGATAATAATCGTAGACGGCAATATAATTACAAGAGTAGATTGTAGCCTGGAGACGACCAACTCAGAGCAAACTTCAGCCAGAGGTTAGAATAAAACTATCACTGACTGGAGCTCATGAGTATGACCAACTCATAGTACTAGTTCGAACTGCCATTTTTATTACCAAAACTAAAACGCAAATAAAAGTTTATATTCTACGTAAATACCAAAATATCTACATTTTCAAAGGGATTTTTATTGACTGACTGATTGGCTGACAGGCAACGTACCCGGTAATGCTGCAAGGTCGGCAGAAATAAATAGATTTAGCCAGTTCAGAAAAAAAAAACAAAAATAGACAGACACAGTAAAGCCTATACCGCTGGACCTAGGGACTTGAAATTCGGAGGGTGTCTTCCGTTTGTGACGAATGGCGGCTGTACTAAGAAAGAGCTTTTGAAAATTCAACCTTTAAAAATCTTAATAAGGTAAATAAAGCGTTAAAGATTGTATGACGAAACGCGGCTGCAACCATGGGCTGCCTCTAGTTATTTGACAAGGTTGTGGTCGGTGGATGGTACATTCAGTTTTTCTCAATTCAAAGGCTGGCTAGAATATTTCGTATTTATAGAGCTACGAGCTTCTGCCCGCAGCTTCGCCCGCGGCGTCGCCTTTGGGAAAATAATTCAACCACCCATTTCACCCCCTTAAGGGTGGAATTTCAAAAAATCCTTTCTTAGCGGATGATTACGTCATAACATCTACCTGCATGCCAAGTTCCAGCCCGATCCGTACAGTGACCGATAATCACTAAATCAGTCAGTCAGTCACCTTTGAGTTATATATATTTAGATAAATAATTGTGTAATTGTAATTTTTTTAGGTATATGGTACAATAAAGACCATTTTAGCTTTTATAATATGAGTTCAAGTCGCAAAAGTTTAAAAAGTGTTACAATATAGAGTATATGATATTGACTGAATCGCAAACTAAAGCATAACCAATTCATCAAAATTTAAGTGCTAATAATATTCACAACTTGTTTGGTTCATCCACTGTACACACTCATCATGAATGACTTGTCATACGTGTGTCAAATTTTAATTCGCGCATTCAGCAGAAAGAGTGCTTATTTGGGAATATGTAAACGCCGACGTGAGTGCAAGCGCATTGTGTTAGGTAGGGGCAAAAAGTTGTCACTTTTGTGAAGGGTGCGGGAGTGCAAACGCCCCCAATAGATGCGTTTTGCTCTAGCCAAAACATTTTATACGAGCTTCGGTGACACGCCAGATTTTGTGTGCCTGTTCAAATAATTATGTTTATCAAACTTCTGATATGATATACATTTTCTAACATTGAGGCTTTATTTGAAATGATTGATGATAGTAGTATGCGTCAGGAATTAACCTCTTCAAATGCTTAATAGGCATTATTGAGAATTATAATCTACGTACTTACGTATTTACTAGGGGGTAGGACTTTTCTGCAAAGTTCGTCTAGGTAGGTACCACCGCTTTGCCAGTTATTCTGCCGCCAAGCAGTAGTGCGCAAGCACTACTGTGTTCCGGTTTGAAGGGCACTGTAGCTAGTGAAATTACTGGGCAAATGAGACTTTATGACCTAATCTCACAGTTATGTAATCTTATTACCAGACTGTGATGTCTCAGAATGACATGCGCAGTGCAGTGTCACGCGAAACTATAATTTAGTGTTTCAAGTGTCACTGCAACTGATATGGGCAGTCGTGTCGCTTAACATCAGGCGAGCGGCTTGCTCGTCATGTCATTTCGTACCATAAAAAAAAAAAAAAAAAAAAAAAAAAAAAAAAAAAAAATTATAATCTACGTATAGATAGATAGATAAAACTCTTTATTGAAACACCACATTACAGGAACAATTTACAAGCACAAACATAAAAATTAAGTGTCACAATGGGCGGTGTTATCGCTTAAAGCGATTTCTTCCAGACGACCTAAATATTATAATCCACGTAGACTTAGATTATACATGTATTTATGTTACATATATATATCATTACATATATATACATATGAAAAGTTAGAACAGCTAATATTTTTATTACGGACAATACGTAAACGAAATAAATAAACTGCTACGCAATCACTTTTCCAGAAAGTTCAACCGATATTGATATTTTGCACAACATAATCTAATTACACTTCCAGTCAAAGTTGTTTTATAATAAATCAGTCAGAAGTTCGTGATCCAGGTACAGAGTGTCATACAGTTCTTTCATACTATTCTTAGACAAAATTCGACCAAGCTCCTTCTACAAAATTTACCTTTGTGTAGTTAGATAATTTTGTTGATCAGCTTCTTTATAACCAATGATGCTATGTAACATAAGCCTAGTAAGGTTCCTTACAAGCATGTCCATGACAGCACAGTGTTTTGGGCCCTAAGTATTTTCGAGGATGTCACGCTAAAGAATTCAAATTGGTGGTTTTGGCTATTGTAATTATTATTGATATACTGTTGGTTGAAATTAGTTTTTGAACACATTTTACACGAATAATATGCCGAAAATGTTAACCTAAAATTATTACGATAATCAAATTTAAAATTTTATAATATCGTATATCAGTGTTGTAATATTAGTATGGTTATTTTCTAAAAAAATATTTCCTTTATAATAATATTTATTTATCATCATAGCTTAACCTATAATTACACAATGACAGAGAGTGGAGTGACAATAAGTAGTTTACAATGTATATCTTGTGCAACAAAGACAATCTTAGCTGTATGTAGGTACATAAAGTATTTAAATGCAGTATCAGGCTAACTACATATGAATATACTATGGGTGTTACAAGAGCCAGATAGTTCATTTTACATTATGTTTCACAGAGGACATGAAAGCGTGAAATATAATTATGAGTAAACATAAGACTAATTTCAGTAAATACTCAAAAACATTGTAATGGCAACTATAGAAAATAAAAATAGCATTATGACAAAAAAAATAATAACAAATTACATTTCAATCCTCAATATTATTGCTAACTTTAAAACATTGCATTGAAAGCTCATCATAATAGGTGTTTTCGTAACAAAATCGAAAATATTCAATTTATTTGCAAAGTGGAAGAAAATTACCCAGTTCAAGATTAAGCAATAAAACACAAGTTCAATAACCAAACCAAACAAAAAAAAACTATGTTGAGCTCCATTGGCATAAAATAGTCACAATCACAGTATTTTTTTGTAATATAATTTGATTGTTTCTTATTTAATAGATCATTTTGCCTATCGCTTTCATCATCGACCCAGCTACAATAATGTTTAAAGGAATCGGTACTTTTTACAAATGCTAAGTAAATCATTCTATAAAATGTTAGAGAAAGATAAATGTGGTAGAGAATCCAGTAAATCGATTTTTTCAAAATTATATCATTTTTTATTGGCATTTTGAGGGGTGACACGTGACTTAGATCCTGTGAATACTTTCCATTAATTCGTTTTTTTTTATCCTAGTATTGGGTTTTTGGGTCCTTTGTGTCCGGACTTTTTTGCTTTTTATACGTGGTCAACAAGGGGTCAGTTTTTTGCAATTACCTACCCCTCGCAGTGATTGATTGACAGACAACGGTCACTCGCAAATTGCCATCTGCATGCATGTCAAAATAACAAAAACTAAATCTACGAGTATATCAGAACAAAGACTATGGATTAGTTTTTTTTTGTCGCACATTATTTTTGTTATCAGTTATAATAAAGTATTAATGGCATACTTTATTTTTTAATAAACAAAAGAAATTTAGTTTAATAAATATTAATATTAGAAAATGTATATAGATACCTACCTAATAAATATCACTTTATCAGGACATAACAGATAAATAATAGTTTTTTAATATAAAAACCATGTATTCGTTTGTCAAAAATTTACATAAACTAGTATTTTTTTCATTGTAAAAATCTGTCGAAAGTAAAGCATTTCTTTATCGTGGGCTAATGCGCTATTGTTCAGCTTTGGATAACCGTGGCACGCGCCTCGTCTCCATTTTTTTTTTACTTCCATTTTTTGTTAATATATCAACATTAATTCATAAAAAGTCCACCCTATTTACAAACTAACAGGGACCTTTGATCCGGTCGCTTATTAAAAATAAATATTTCATGAAACATTATCGTGAGGTTTTTTACGGTCGTTTTAATGTATTTGTTAAGTATGATTAGATTTATGATTTTAATGTGACTGGTATGATTACTGGAAGTTATATTTATAGCGGAAATAATTTAATAGTTTTAATATTTAATTGTAGCTGCAAAAGTGAACCTTTTTTTATCATCACGTATCGAGCACGTACATTCAAACTTTAGTTTAAATATCACCGAGACTTAATAATACATTTGATCTTAATATTTACTTAAATATGTAAAAAAACAGTATTAACGCGTCACCATAATATTACTATTAGAAATATGTGCATCCTGGCAAATTTCACAAAAATGGAGCAGAAACGTCCGCTTCTCTCAGAGTTGGGGTGGGTCAGGTAAGCGTACAACGTCCATGATTTTGGACCATTTTGACCCATGGTCAAAATTATTATGTTTAATATTATGGTTTAAATTACAATATCACCATAGAACCTTAAACTAATTAATAATTAAAATCTGATTTTAAGAAGTTAAATAGTCAAGACAACAGGATCTTTAAGAAAATAACATAAGTAAATAATTAGCTGCGCCCCATGGTTATATTTGTGGCTGT
This sequence comes from Ennomos fuscantarius, assembly GCA_905220475.3. Classification (NCBI taxonomy): domain Eukaryota; kingdom Metazoa; phylum Arthropoda; class Insecta; order Lepidoptera; family Geometridae; genus Ennomos; species Ennomos fuscantarius. The sequence continues at coordinate 8,510,524 of HG992028.1, read as the reverse complement.
CTTTAGTTATTAATTTTTACGATTTTAAATTTTATGTTACAAAATGATTAATTTAATACCTGTTAAGTTCTTTTAAAACTGCGTAAAAATTCTTTGAAGAGCTTTTTGACTTTGTTCATACGTCCAAATTCTACCTTCACATATCTCGGAAACGTCAAAATCACATCCAATTTGCAAGGATGGATGCACTAGAAGGTAATTGAAGGGTTGAGAATAAAAAGGGTTTAACTGTCAAATTGATAGTTTAGAGAAAATTAACTTTAAACTTCAACGGCGTCAATTTAATGTAGAGTGGTTATAAGGTAATAGAAAAGGTTTATGTAAGTTTCAGTTGCTTGAAAATGTTTTAATTCTATTTTAAAATACTAAATATAGTACTAATTCATACAATTACTGTAAAAATATAATTTAATAAAATAAATATAATAATGTTTTTATGCTAAGCGAACTGTATTCCTGTGACAGATAAACCGGTTTTAGACTCAAAATCTCAAGATTTAAGCTTGATTTCGGTATTTTGAGAATGTATTATTGTAGACAATTTCACGCAAGCAAAACAAATGTTGCAAATGTTTAAGGGTGAGGCCTGTACTTGATGATAAACGTTATCATTTACAATAAGGTAGGACATCCGCTCATAAAAAAATAGCAGGTGGGCTAATTTCGTGCTTTTCGTTCACATCATAATATTTAAAAAAAATATAGGATGGTGACAGTAGCGAGCATTGTGTCCACGAGCTGACCAGCAGATGTGCGACGGCTGTATATTTGTATTCAACTATTCACTCGACACAGCGCATGCGCGACCCGGATCAAATCCCTCACCGATAAATTATTATTTTGCAAAATCAATTCCAATCGAAGTAATGATAATTAAAATCCTGAAACAAACCATATGCCTTTATTTTTCTTAACATAACATTGAAAAATAAATGTGAATTCTTTTAACACGCATTTTATAGACAAAATACTTAAAATCATATTAACAAGAGGTATAATAACATAAAATAAAAACTTGTATGACTAACTGGATAAAGCTAAGCAGGTCATACTGTTATCGTAAAACTTGTGATTGTGATTATTTTAAAACCAACTACATTTTGTCCACTGAGTTATTTGAAAAAATAAAATAACTAATAAAAATGAATTAAATAAAATAAATTTCAAAAAATAAGTTTTAACGCGTTTTTAAAAAAACGTTTTTTAGTGAAGTAAAATAAAAACCAAATTGCGATACTTTTGCTGTAATCCCATAATTTGCCCATTTTATCATTAAAATATTCTATGAGGAGAACTTTTATTCTGTTTTTATTCCATTATCAGATACTTGTAAGGCTAGCCTGAAAGTGCACTCTGTTACACTGTTTCTCATTGTTCATTCTTCTCACTGTTTTAATTAAATTTGTATTTTTCAAATATATCTATATATATTATAATAATATGTGTGGACATCTCACACAACGCCATCTAGCCCCAAACTAAGCAAAGCTTGTATTATGGGAACCAGATAACTGATACAATACTTAAATACTTTTTGTTTATAAATACATACATAAATAATATAATATCACACCCAGACACAGAACAAACACCTATGTTCATCACACAAATGAAGGGGTGAGAACAAAAAGGGTTTCACTGGTTTTTTTTTCACAAAATGACTTATGAGGATTCAGCGTGAAATTACCTACAATAATACATTCTTAAAATACCAAAATGAGGCTTAAATCTCGAGATTTTGAGTCTAAAAACGGTTTATCTGTCACAGGAATATAGTTCGCTAAAGCATAAAAACATTATTATATTTATGTTTTTACATTTTATTTTTACAGTAATTGTATGAATTAGTACTATATTTAGTATTTTCAAATAGAATTAAAGAATTTTCAAGCAACTAAAACTTACATAAGCCTTTTCTATTACCTTATAAGCACTCTACATTAAAATGACGCCGTTGAAGTTTAAAGTCAATTTTCTCGAAACTATCAGTTTGACAGTTAAACCCTTTTTATTCTCAACCCTTCAAATGTTTGTCCTGGGTGGGAATCGAACCCACAACCCACAGTTCAGAAAGTAGGGTTACTACCAACTGCGCTATCGGGTCAGTCAATAATATAATATATAAAAAACAAAGTCGGGCTAGTTCGAACACTTATATTATTATATACAACGGCCGAGACCGACGTATTTCAACTTGTGTACCTATGAGAGATCAGCGTATTTCAACTTATGTATACTACTTCTACGAGAGCCCAGCGTATTTTAGCTTTTCTACTATACGAGAGACCGGCTTTGCAAAAATTACAAGTCGGTGTTGCATAAAACTTAGAAAAAGCTCGGTAAGCATTTTCTAGACACTTTTTAGGGTTTTATATTCAAAGGGTAAAAATAGGACCTTATCCAAGCGTACAGTGTCTATCCGGGACCTATTAAATGCTTGTGTTTCCTTAACCGAGGCAAGTAATCGACTGAAATTTCTGGCGGATGACCTAACACATAGTAAAATATACAAAAAAGAAATAATTAGAAAATGTCTCATAAAAACGTGTTTTCAAAGGTCTTATATTTTTTTCATATCTCAAAAACGGCAACAAAGACAAACCTCAAACTTGGTTTTATTATAGTCTTTGTACATCGTCTCTGTAGAATTGTATAACAACAAATACATACTAAAACCAGCCAATTGTGGGTTGAACTTGCGATAAAGGTTTTCAACAACCACTATTCAATTTAGGGAGCCATTAAATTCAGTGGTTTTATTATATATTATATTATAGATATTTCAGTGATATCGTTGCGCAAATCCGACTTATACTTAGCCGGTATTCTTGCATTATCGGTACCACGTCTGATAGCCGGGTGCTAGTGTCGGATCCAAGGGAAGAATAGCTTTCAAAATTTCCTTCGTCAACTTTTGGAATATTTCAAGCAATAGCTACTCATATAAATATAATAAATTGTGTTATTTTATCCATAGTAAAATATCAAATGCATGTTTTTGGTTGGATTACAACAAGGAGCCTCTAAATTTCGTCTTTTGTCTATAGAATTTTACACTTTTTTTGCTTAACTATCACAATTTTATGACGTCAAAGATTAACGAGAAAATATTTTAATATTTTTTTCATTTATAATACTAACGTATTCTGTTCATTCATATGTTTTATATGAGAACAACAAACAAGCACTGTTATTTACTTGTAGTAAATGTGGCCAGCATCCCCTAGTCATGCGCGCACCCCAGTCCCACACGCTACGCACCACGCAGTCTTACGGCACTCGCCAAACGTACCACTACCCTTAAAATATACCAAATATATTAATATAAACGGTACATTAATAATTAAAACATATCAATTAAACCAAAACAAGTACTATAAACATCAGAAAAAACTCTTAAGATACATCTAAGAGTCAGGTGCGCATTATCATATTTTTTTCTTGAAAGATGGTTCTCGTTTATGAACATGTCGGTTTGTCAATGATTTTGAGAAGTGTGCGAGCAATAGATATGGTGACAAGGTTTTGAGAGGGTCACACATCGACGTCAATATGAAGGGTGAGCTATTTTCATCTAAAAATTTGCTAATAATTATGTATTCTATTTATGTAAAAAAAATTATTATCTAGAAGTAGAACTGCGAAAAAATAAATAAAGTTTTTAATTTATTTTTGATTGATATTGAGTTTTTAATGCATTTTTTTTAATAATGCTTAAATTGCAATAATGCTTTAATTTTCGTTTCTTTTTTCTATTTATCTTTTTGATTTGAAAAATAAATTTAATATGTCAAAATAATGAGCATGAAAAAAAAATTGATTATCCGAGTATAGAATTCTATATGCTTTTATTATAATTTATTTATTCTGTCTGTTTCATTGTTGAATGATGATTTCAGTAAATTTGAATAAACTGAAAATTTCCAATAAGAATCTTAATTTAAAATAGCTTAATAATTATAATTTTTCAACTCTAAGTAAAGAAATGCACTCACATTGAAAATGCTCAATTAGTCAATATTAATTTTTCATTTGCAGGTGTTAGTGGTTATTTTCATTTCATCATTAAATATAATATGTATAGAAGCTGTACAGATTGTGGTTTAATATTGTCCCTAACAATAACAGTCGATTAATTTTATGAGAATTTCTAACAGATTTATGTTCTTAAATGCATTATTGTTATTTATAGTATTCCAACAAGCAATATTTTTTTGCTATTTTATAAAAGTGTAGGTACCTAATAAAACTTAAGCGTTAAATTACCTGTATTTATCAACTGCTTAATACAAGTCTCACGATTCTCACAAATATAGCATGGCATGGCATGGCATGGCAAAGCTCGAATAGCCGTTCTTAGCCGATCGGTAAAGTTAAGCTTCTATTGCCATTGATCATCGGCCTTTACCTATGAAGCTGCCGTTTTTTTTTTAATTTCTTTTTTTTTATTTCTATTAATTAAAGTAATCACTCATGCAACCATCAATACATCTTTGCAAACGCATTGTCAGTTTATTGATGCCCTTCATGAATAAATCAGGTGGGCGGGAGCAACAAATTTATTAAACAGCATTTCAGCAAAAACTTCAACATTTGTACTGCCTCTCGGGTATTGAATTTTTTCCCGCCAGACATCCAAAATTTGGAACTAAATTTATTTAATACTTACCAAGTATCGTTATCCATTAAATCATAACAGAGTTGAGTGGTAACAAGCATAAAATAGTTTATTTTCTTCCATTTCAGAATGCAGTGTATGTGCTGCAGCAGCGGCTGCAGCAGCAGCGGCGGCGTCTTGGGCGGACAACCACGGAGACGCCATCAAGGCACCAACGGCCTTCGTAGTCAATGGCGTGGCGGTGGCCGTTCAGCCGATTGCTACGCTTAATGGAGGGCATGGTGCTCCATCACCTGTCCGCCTTGCGTATAATGGAACCTGTAAGTTACAATAATAAGCTAGTTATTTCAAATTAGTAAAAAATAATAGAAAACTGTGCAGTCCTGGCGGTGTGAGTATAGAACTACTCGTAAGAGCCGGCTAAGGGAATATCCAGGGAATTGGAAAGGCAACATCATTCTCCTCGGTACATTAAAATCTTCTGCGATCACCAAGCCGCCGCTAAGCGTGGTGATTATAGCAAGTCCTCCCTAAGATAAGCGTCAAAAGTGGAGTTTTATGAGGGAGTCTAGCTGTTGATGTAATGTAAAAGAAAATAAAACAATGTTATGGTTAATACCCTTACAAAAATATTTTTGTAAAAGTTGATTCAAATCCAAATAGATACAAACATGGTTAATTACTCGACATTAAACGCGCATTTAGGTATTTTTAAGTCAAGACCATCAAATTAGGTACCTACGTACTACATGGTAAAGTAATCTCCCAATTCAAAAACATATAACGAACTAGTTGCGCCCCGCGGTTTCACCCGCGGATAAAAAGTATTTTAATGATTTAATTATTTTGTCATTCCACGGGAAAATTTCACTTTTCGGGGATAAAATGTAGCCTATATGTTAATTTAGTGTATAAGCTATCTTGGTACCGAATTTTATCCAAATCTATTCAGCCGTTTGAGCGTGAAGGAGTAACATACATACACAAACTTTCGCCTTTATAATATTAGTGTGATAATACTAGAAAAAAAAAACTTTACAATGCTCCACAGATTCCATTACCTATATGGCAGTGAGCATCTGTATTACGAGTACCTATGCAATGCTAGATGCGGTTTTACGCGCAATTTATCCATTAATCCCTTTACTAATAAACATTGTGTAGCAAAGAAATAGTTTATTTTGTGTTGTGTGAGTTGTGTCTATCCAGCTTAGAATACGCAAATCTGTAGGTAAAATATTAAAACTGCTAAGCCGAGTTCAACAAAATCGTTTTAATTCGAATTCTTATCATGTTAAAAATTGCAATGGTCAAATTCTCTATTTTTTTAACTTTTCAGGTATCTATACATTTTATTTTCTGCTCTGCTGAAATACTTTTTTTTTTTTCACAGTAGTCGGTTCAATATATTTTTTTACATCATTCCATTAATAATATTCTTATAAATAAACGTTTATGTTTATATTTTGTTATTAGAATCTTTTTACATAAATTTTGTATTCCTAAAACAGTTTATCACAAGTTTAAATCTGTTATTTTTAAAGTAAGTTTAATGTTGAGCGGTCGTAGTCTCTGCCAGAACGTGAAATTTTCTTTCATTTGTCGATCTAGTTGAACGTTCGTACTCACATACACATACGTACATGTCGTATTTTTCTATTAATCTTGACAAAACTTAATATGTACAATTTTTTTTTTTTTTTTTTTATGTTAAGGTATGACGTGACGAGCTAGCCGTTCGCCTGATGTTAAATGACACGGCTGCCCATACCAGCAGTGTCACTCGGAACGCTAAAGTATAGAGGTTCGCGTGACACTGCTCTGCGCACGTCATCCAGAGACATCAGCACAATCTAGTAATAAGATTACTAAACTGTGAGATCAGATCATAAAGTCTCATTTGCCCAGTAATTTCACTAGCTACAGTGCCCTTCAAACCGGAACACAGCAGTGCTTGCGCACTACTGCTTGGCGGCAGAATAATTGGCAAAGCGGTGGTACCTACCTAGACGAACTTTGCAGTAAAGTCCTACCACCTAGAAAATTCATAGAATTTTAATTGTCGTCGACGATTTTTGGTTGGAGGTGTATTTCTCTGTAAAAAGGGGGACGTTTCTTGTATTGGAATTTGTTTATTAGACACCGTTCTAAATAGTATACCCTTAGATAGTAATAATATAATAGTGCCTACCTATATTTCAAATTTTATCAAAGTTTAAGCTCAATATTAATATCATAAATATAAAACAGTTTCGTATTTCCGGATGAAATTGCTATTTATCTACCAAGAGCTGATGTATTGAGGTGCGTAAAGGATACAGATCACTAACGGTAACTCTTTCACTGTCCAAAAAGGGGCCAATGACATCTGTTGACGATGATGAGAACACTCACATTTGAACTAGAAATGATGCCGTGGAGCAAGTACTCAAAAGTTTTACGTAAGAGTATTTAAACCACCCAGTTGTTTTGGCCATAAAAACTTTTGTTTAAATTTTATAGCTTAAGTAATAGAAACAAAAATTATCTGGGAAATCTGTGTAAAAGATATATAGAATTTATAGAATATTGTGTGTATAGTAATTTCATTAGTACTTATCTAGTAATTATTGCATATCGATACCAATACTTTACTGAGAAACTCCGCGGTAATCTTAAAAAATTGAAGATTCCTTCCTTGGTGTTACGTCTATGTAACAATACCGCTAAAGTATTGATTCTTCTCAAGTTTGGTAGGTATTCACCGACATACAAAAACTATAAATACCTACTGGTGTACTTTAGGGCTGCAAAGGCACACCCCTCGTAGGGATACGCCTATTGAAAACGCAACATTACATTTAATAAGGGGTCGCGATTCTGGGCACGTTTCTATGTTATTTGGCCTTAGAAAGTTCTACACATTTAAAATAGATGGCGCTGTACTTTTCTACAGTACTGCCATCTATGCTAATCGGTATACATTAGTTCAAAATCTAGGGAGTTGATTGGTGACGGACTCACATAGTTCAGGTTCCATTTTAAAAGACAGTCAGCTGGGATTTGACCCTTTTAAAATTATATCTCTCTGTCAGATGGCGCTGTGCGTCTCTATAAAATGAAGTAAAGGGTCGTTGGATTTACGAAAACACCAGCTAAACTATGTATTTGAAAACTCTACCGCTCATAATCTACTGTAACATTGATGATGATTATGTTGTTTTACCTCTGAACAACAATAAATATTGTAGCTTTACCAAATCCATGTTTTTAATTATTATCTATGCCAATTTGGTTTCCTGAATATCCATAAAACAAGCAAGTTAAGCAGCATTTTTAGTTATGTGAATCTTGACGTTATTTCGAACTATAGACTTGTATAAGAAGATACTAAATTTAATTTTGGTAAAGGTTTGTAATTTATAGCAGTATCAACTGCGTAGCGTGATCAATAGACTAATTCTTCCTTTACATTAAAATTAATTATTTGATTTAAGTTTTATTCACCTATTGCGGATACATTGCAGATGTTTTACCATGACGTTAATAACTATTTTTACTACGTGTAGATGAACGGTTTAATTAAAAAAAAAATATAACGGAATTTTTTAACAATGTAAATGCCTGTTGTTCAAAATTATTTTAATGATTAATTCATAGGCTAGTTAGGTCGCATGTCTGTGAGGGTAGCCCAACAATATGTAATCAGTAGGCGCAATTTACATTTGCAACTAAACCTGTCGAATTAAAATGTACAGCTAACTAGATTCGGTTAGGGTAAAGAGATCAGAGAAAGTGAACACAATCGTTTGCATTTTATTATCAACGAAACTCGTCCTTGTAAAGCGAGTATTGTCAAATTGTTGGTGCATAATCGTGTATGGATTAGATGGTAACAATAGTAGCGAAGTCCGTCGGGATGTCACACCTTTGAAGGGGACCTAGTTCCACGTCTGGGGTTACACTTTCTTATCTGTTTAGGCGTTAGCCGGAACGTGGAAAATTACAGGATGGAACTTTCTTCAAATCCATAATATCCAAACATATTTTTTTCATCTTATAATGTAGCAAACTTTTATTTCTAAATTCTAAGGAAGCATTGAAAAAGTCTTTATAACGAACTATGAGTCATTTCTAAGTATTGCTGGTATTTGGGGGTACTTCCGAATGTATGACGTATTAACTCGCTTGATGATTCAGGACGAGTTTTTGACGAACACGTTGTAATTGGTTACTTCTTACTCGTAGAGGTATATATCTAGCTAAAATAGCACCAAAGGAAAAATAATTTTACTTTATATGTCAAAGTACTATAGAATAGAAATTTCTAGGTAGCTCTTCTTTTTCTCTATAAAACGCTCTAGTTGTATTACGCTTTGGGTCTTCCCTTACCCCACCCCTCCGTTACACTTCATGTATTCTTCTCCTATCGTTTTACTTCTTCACTCATCTTTAGCTCATCTTCCTTCCTTGTTGTTCTATTATCCACCTCTGAAAGATACCAAATTCTCGTTTTTATAATTTTTTCAATACGGAAAAAATATGTTATTCTTACATTATTTTTATATAAACCTACTATTAGTCAGAATCAGACCTTTGAACTTATTTTAGCACCAGTAACTATTATTTACTTAACCTGAGGTTGTTATGTCTAAAGAATTCGCAGTCATCCATCAAAGTGCGGTGGTATGGTGCCTCAGGAGCCCTTGTCTAAAAATCTATTTCGATGGAAATATAACTATTTTTTTTTTTAAATTCTAACAAAAATACGCTATAGTAAACGAAATCTAAATCCTTCAGGAAATCTTTGAATATTGACTTTTCATTATCTTCACCTTTTTTTAGTTTTAATACAAAATATTAATGGAAACTCTACCACACGCTACCAAATTTATAGTTTAGGCACCATGTTAATAAGCAAGCAAGCAAAATAGCAGTACTTTTAGCAGTTATTTTATATATCACAAGCGATTAGCAACTTAATGGCGGAATAATAACAAAATAAGTATATAATTATAATAACGCCCAGCGATCATATACATAGATCTTGGACCTTAACTAAGATACACAAAACAAGTATTTGCGCTTCGTTTTCTGTGCAAAAATCTTTGTCCTTCCGCGGGAATCGAACCCGTCGCTTCGGGTTATGAGCTGGTCTGTTCAACCACCACATTACACTCGAGCAGAATTGACTACTAAAAAGGCTAGATTAGATTGTGGCAGTTCAGGATCCGAAGAATCTATACATATAAGTTGTAAAGCAGCAGAGAGATATAGTATGGCTTAAAATTATGATGTATTTCATGAGGTAGGTATTTGAGTATAAAATTAGTTAGTGAGGAATATTAAAACTTAATACGATACGATACGATACATTTTTTATTGCAATTTATGAAATTAAAACGATTGCATTTGGAGAATTATTTTATATTAGTATTTTCATAAAAAATAAGAGTATTATTATAAAAAATATAAAAATTACAACTTTTATTCAATGCATGTTACAATATTACATGTTAATTTTATAACATTTACGACTTTTGATTTAGTACGGTTAATTTTGGTCGAGTGTTTTTTCGGACTTAAGTAGCTAACAATTTACGTATCTATTAAAAGAAATTCTATTTGGTACAAAATTAAAGAGAGCCGTTCGTTATTCTCTTTAGTCCGAAATATAATATTCCTTTAATTCCTACCTGATCACGACAAGTATCTCGATTTAATACGCGTTCTAAACTTCGACACAAACTTGGCATTCCGTTCAAAGTTGGTTCAAGGCATCTTTGCGACCTAAATATTTCGATAAAACTTGTATTTTTTATCGGTCTTATATCTTTTATGAACTTATCAGGGAGTTTAACATTTCAACTAAATTCAATCACTCGTTCAAACTAGCGTTGTTTTTGTTGTAATAGTTGTACCATTATCTATCATAGGCATATATTTCTATGTAAAAACACATATATAAAATATATAGGTACGTTCATCTACGCTGACATTTGACACAGATAGCATTGTGTAACCAGAACAGTCGTAAAAATATCTAATAACTGCCCAATATCTCTTTATTGACTTGATTTAGTAAAATTTAAAGGGCGTGCATGTTAAAAATGTTTTCAATTTAAATATGTAACATTTACGCTATTTCGAACTTGTGAAAGATTCCGTTTGATGTGTTAGAGTAGGTACCTACTCAAGCTTGTTTTAAGGAAATAGGTATTTATGTATGTATGTACTTTATGAACATTTTAATTGATAATCATTACTATAATAAAAAACTTAAAGCATTTTCTGTTCAACCTGTACCTTATCTATATTACATGAACAAAACCACAGGTGCATGGGACATTTTTTTTTCTGTGGTATTTATAAAGTAAATTGCAACATCGTGGTCAGAAACCATTTAAGAGAATACCCTGAACAAAGTATTAGGCAGTAGGTATAGAAAACAATACCACCGAATGAAACAAGTTAAAGAAACAACTTCAGGTCGGTTAACATAAAAAACAAAAGTTTCTTAAAAGTTTGACATCCCCAGTAGACCCTCGGCGGTCGGTCCTGTGCGGCTTCTATTGAGAAATATTTTTTGTGAAGCTTGGACGCAGTCGGGTGTTGTAGGCAGTGCTGAGCGCCTCGTGTGGTGTGTGGTAGGTAGCTGGTGCCGTTCACCCTGCAGCGTGCCCGTTTCTATTGGAAGTGGCGAGGAGCGAGCACGTTGCGCGCTAACAAGTAACAAGTGACACATTTTGGGCTTGGGTTGGGGTAAAGCGACCGGCGCTTTCGGGCGGTGCACACGTACCGTTAGCTTCTCTATTTTAAAAAATACTTACTTGACGATATCCGGGAAGGGACCGACCGCATCACGCCGCGTCGACTCCTCACCACTGTCACTCATTTTCGATGCAGTCGACCTGCGTACGCGTCGTTGGTCGCTGTGCGCGCACGCGCATTTGTTCGCATGCACCCACACTATTTTGATGGTAGAAAAAAATTTCAAACGTGCGAAAATTTATCTGTTTATTAATCTAAAATTAAAGTGTATTTTATTCGGACGGAGGATGTCCGCAACGAAGAGGTGATACCAGTGGTGCCAGATTTACTGACAAAGTTACCATGAGCGGGAGGGAAGGCGGATATGCAGTTCCTTCTTCAAGTGAGTAGAAGCACCTTAACTTTGTTCGTCCTTATTCTTTATTTTCTAAGTTATAAGAATTGCACCGAATATTAACCAATGTAAGGGCAGAAATACAATACGCACATTAAAAGCTGTACCACTCAGTGGAACTTGACATGGCCCTTATCGGACGGATGTGTTACCGCGCAGGGCCCGCGAAGGCAATCATAAACAGTTGTTTATAACATCAATGAAATTATTTAAATTGAGGTTAATAGAGTCTCGTTTCACTAATGTCGCACATATGTGTGCCATGTTTACTGGGTATAACGTTGATCAACAACAAGATAATAATGTACCCACTAATTATAAATAGATATTACTTCCTAATTAGAGTAGGGAATGTCTTGTCTTACGTCATCACTGTATGGTGTTTTGTATGGTTGGTATTCCTATTTTTAGAGAATATGCGATATTGAAATAATAGTTATGAGATATTTTAATTATTATGTATGAGTAAGTAAGAAAAGTACTGTCAGAAATGAAATTCTCAATACATTTTGTCAACGAGCCATATTATCGTATCGTGGTTCAACTACTTGAAGTCCTTGTACAACTAGGGCCTCTAGTATTGAATTGGAAACATGTGACGTGAACATTTTATCAAACAGGGTCTACGAATCGGCTAGTTAATTGTTTACTATTCCTACGATACCGTTTTAGTCGGTCGCATGCGTGGTGCTTGCGTGCATCGTACCGCGCTACCACCAGTGCCGTTCTCTACCTTATACAGTCACGTCTAAGATTGAAACTACAACAATTAAACTTTTCCCATTTATTTTTATTTGTGTGAGTGATAAAACCATGAATGTGAGTGAGCCGACTGCATTTTCAAAGGACTTCATTCCCCACGACGTGTTTTTGTCATCGAAATACCGAAGCTGTTATAGAGAACCCTGTCGACGTTTTGATTCCGATTAATAAATGTTGTTTAATCAATCGAAAATCTTACGCAATGATGATATAAATAAACAAGTGACATTACACAATAAATAAATAAAATGTATACAACGTGGGAATGAGATTGATATTTAAATTGGATGTTAGGTAGACAGTGCATGTACTTAAACCTGCTACGCAGGCTCTACATGAAAACAACATGAAAGCGATGCGCACAACCACAAATATTTACCGTGAGAGCGCGCTGTTTCAAAAAGGAATTATCATTGAAGAACTATTCGGAATTTTTAGAAAGTCGATGTTAAGTAACGCGACGTCCCTACGGTAGGGCCCGAGTTCGTAACCAGTCAATTAAATCTGAATGGTGTTACGATAGTCCGTCTCTTTCGCTCTCGCCGCGATCCTGAAGAACTAGCGCCACTTGACGATGATTCACGTTCGAATTCCATGCCTACGATTGATAACAGCAAAAACTAGTGAATGGCAGAACGTTTTAGGTCATTTCATTTGCTTGCTGGACATGTGTTCTGCGATCATATTAGTATGCGTTTTGTTTACTATATGTGTGATCGTATTGCGCGATCACGCCGTTGTAATGATAATAAATGACAAACATATTGTATCGGTACGTATTGGTCCTGGTCGATTACCGTTAAGTATCTTGGTATGCATTACTTATAAATAAAATTCGTCGCAAGTACATCCACAGCTTTAAAATATACAAAATGCGCAATAAAAATAATGCGCATTTTGTCTAATAACTTCGAACGGTAAACAAGTAATTTAGTTACCGCGTCAAGATATTTTAACAATTTGATAAATCAGAAACTGTTGAATATTTAGTAGTTATAAATTACATAGCGTAAAGTTAAATTAACTTTACCTGCTGTTCTCTGGTGAACTTGAGCCAGTTGCCAAGTGTCAAATGTTAGTTAAATTTCCAAGTGGAGACTTGGATGGAGTCATAGATAATATCTGACCAGTAATATTATAAAGCAGATGTAGCCCACGGTTTCACCTGCTTATTCCGTATATGCTTATAAAATCTGCAACACCCTTTTTAGTAACCCCTACGCCATAAAAGGAAGACACCCTCCTAATAGTCAGCGGTTTAAACTCTGCGTTAATGTCATTTGTCATTCAGCCTATCTATCTGTCAAGCAGCATGAAGAAACCTGTATATTAGGTCTTTACCTATGAAATTGCCGTTTTGTTTGAAAAAAGTTAAAGTATTTTTTTTTTCGAACTTATTTATTTCTTTTATTCAAAGTAATCACCCCTGCAATCAATGCATCTTTGCCAACGCTGTAGCAGTTTATGGATGCCCTTCTTGAAAAAATCAGCAGGACGGGAGACAACAAACTCTTCAAAGGCGTTTTGTACTGCCTCTCGGGAATTGAATTTTTTTCCCGCTAAAAAGTTGTCCAAATTTTGGAAAAAGTAATAGTCGGTAGGCGCAAGATCTGGTGAGTATTGCGGATGAGGGAGAGCTTCCAAACCCAACTCATGCAGCTTAGAGACGGTCTGTTGTGCGGTATGGGGTCGCGCGTTGTCGTGAAGTAGCAGTGGAGACGACCGATTGACCAAAGCTGGTTGCAGACGTGCAAGTTTCGCCATCATTGTGGTCAGTTCTTCAATGTACACATCTGCAGTAATACTCTCGCCGTTTTGTAAAAAGCTATGATGAATTACACCAGCACTAGACCACCAAACTGTGACCATCACCTTTCTAGGGGTCATTTTTCGTTTTGCACATTGCTTTGGTACCGAACCAGGATCTAACCAACTTGCTGAGCGCTTTCGATTGTCAAAAAGAATCCATTTTTCGTCGCACGTAACAATTCGGTTCAAAATTCCTTCATTTCTGTGCCTGTTAAGCAGCGCAAGGCAAGTCTCAACGCGTACGTTGCGCTTGCGATCGTTAAGTTCGTGGGGCACCCATCTATCAAGCTTTTTTATCATGCCAATCTGTCGCAAATGGACCAATATTGTTTTGATGCTAACATCAAAAGCTGCTGCCAGCTCAGCTGTAGATTGAGATTCATCAGCTTCCACAATCGCCTTTAATTCATCATTGTTGACCAAAGTTTCCGGACGACCACGAGGTTCATTTATCAAGTCAAAATTCCCAGAACGGAACCGAGCAAACCAATAACGGGTTGTACGTTCATTTGTACAGTTCTCTCCGTAAACGTCGTTGATGTTACGTGTCGTTTGTGCCGCGTTGGTGCCACGACGGAACTCATATTCCATAATTACACGAAATTTCAAAGTATCCATTATGAGGAAAAATGTTGAAATGTAATGAAAATACAACGCTAATCAATAAACAAAAGACTTATATTGTAAATAGAATGTCATATTTTTAAAACAAAATTAATTTGAATTTAGAATTCATAGCAAATCAAAACTTTTTTTTGTTTGAAAAAGTCTGTACTGCAATACGGCAATTTCATAGGTAAAGACCTATTATTTTACTTGACATTGGCAGAATTATCGCTAAAAAGCGATAGAAAGCCATCAAATAAAAATAAAAAGAACACAGTAAAGATGAATACAATATCGGACACTGAAGCACCTATCTTTGTTTTGTGCTAAGGTGTACGTAAACATTTTTTGACCGTTTCAAAATTAGAAAATAAAAATTATAATAAACTCAGATCAACTAATATGAGACAAGTACTGAATAAAACTCGCTGCCTGAGGGTTCCTGAGCTTTCTTAATGCCTCTTGTGTATATTCTTGTGTAGTACTATATACTCGTATATTATGTGGCCTTGTCCGATAAATATAAGAAAGGAAAGTTGAAGTAATTACACAGGCAATCATATCTATCAATCTAGCTAGCTCTACAAAAGTGACACATCGTCGTTGGTATGTGTGTGGGGCTTTCAAACTCATATAAACTGTAACAGGCTTCCTATATAATATTTGATATTGAGCTCTTGGTAATTTTATATGCTTAGTACAATAACTTAATTCAAGTTCTCGTATTTGAAGTGATCACATTTTGACGTGTAAAAGGGCTAAATATAGCCTATTTGCAGTAAAATCCTTTGAATTTGACTTTGATTTTCTCCGCTCAGTGCCATTGCAAAGTTTGGTGGATACTAACAGCATTATAGCCCGTTTAAAAAGTGTGGTTTTATCACCAAAACGGCAAAACCCATCTGAATGAAATTTTGTTCAAATATTGCTTACACTATCGAGATCAACATATTTTTTATTGAGAAGAAAAATTGAGAGCTCTTGCGAGAAAATGGGTAAGTAGGTGGATAAAACCCCAAAGCAAATTGATCGAGTTTAATTTGAATTTAAATTTTCAACTCAACACTTTCAGCTGTTTCTGAGACAAGAGGTCCACGATAGACTGTGGAATAAAACTAAAAATGGCATGGAAGCATTGTTTTTTGATGAACCGTTGCGAGGACGACAACTTGCTTTTTTCCTTCTCGTATAGTCAAGTGATCAGAATTAATCAGCCACCTGAAGGCTTAACGACTGTTGTTAAGACAACAGCCGGGACCAATGGGTTAACTTGCCCTTTGAAGCACGGTAGTGCTGTCATAAATACGTTCTTGAAGTGGTCACCAATCCAAGCATTGAACGCAGCGAATGTAGTTTTACTTTGCCGTTCAGCTAAAAATGGCTTGGCTACATCACCAATTGTCACGCTTAGACCGTGATAGCCTGCGTGTTTTAAACAAGTTAGCTCTACACGCACACAGTTTAACAGCAATGCAATGTAGATGCATTAATAGTGTCACGCACAATATCGCAGATAAGGTCCGTCTGTTGTAATAACTACACAACTACATTTATGGATACAGAGAAACGTATAGTGATCTTATAATGGTTCCGTTTATAAGAGATACGGAACCCTAAAATTTGATATAACATACCTGTCAAAAAAATAACTTTTGCAGAGCAAATAACGTACTATTTAAAATAAGATGATTTCATTATCCATAGGAATTGGAATACAAACTTTCGATTAAAGTTATTTAAAACTCTGTGAGATGAATAGTTTTTGAAACCGTTATTTATTCTTTAGCTGCTTATAAGAGAAGAGTAACCCGAATGAGCTACCTTTTGCAAATGTTGAAGATCAGCACATGCCATCGACATAAATAGTTATAGCGCAAATTACAAAACTAGTATTGTCTGTTTCATGAGCAGAATGAACTAAACCCTAGACGATACTTTTTAAAATAAATTACTTTATTCACTTGGCTCCAAAAGGGTACTTATGAAACTTACATGACGCTATCGCCTGTTCCCTAACGTAATATTGGTAAATTAAAAAATATCTCACGTTATAAACTCAAAAGTAAATTATAGTTGCACTATTATATTTCCGGTGATATTTGATTTTATTATGCTACTAGAGTTAGCACACGGTTTCACCCAAGTTTCTTAATGTAATTTTCAATACTCCATTCGAAAATCTTAAAAGTTAGGATTCTCAAAGCCTTTGCTTTGTACACCTCTACGATTACTTTTAAAACGTGTATACCCTGTTACTTTCATTACTATTAACCATATAAAATTGATAAAATAGGGTTTGATACTTCCCGTACATACGCATTATTACAGGAGTCACTAAAATTAGCTCATAAAGCTTAATGTACCTACTTAAAAATGCGTTTATAATTAAGAATCGTTCCCCCTTTCATAAAGTCACTTTTTGATGGCGATGACCTACATAGCGTATGCATCATCATTTTTTACTACAATTAATAGAGAGATATTTAGTTAATAGTTACTCATTCTCTGTCAAATCCTTATTTTCTTTAATGTTCTTTTTTCGATATCCTTAGTAAATAAAAAAGAAATAAGTCTTAAAAGTGAGAAGGGCGCTTACGTGTACCAATTTTTTTAAATCTTTAGTTATGCACCATTCAATATTATCTGAAATAGCGTCTCAGTGAATAAAAAAATATATAAAGATACAAATAAACTAGATCAAATATTGGGTCAAAACTGACAAATGTGCCTTAGCAAAGAGCATTATTTGAACGCTACTTCCCTTTTTTTAAGTCTGCTATGAAGGGCTTTACTTATAGCTGCAAAATACACCTACCGATGTCTTCCCAAACTAAATCTTGTGATAGTGATGTGCTCGCATATCAATGGGTACGACAGAAAGTGGTGTAAAAGACATCACCTATCGACAGTCTCAAAATCACACGCAAATAACAGGTCGAAAGTACTCAAATCACAAATAATATACACAAAATACTTGAGAATTACAATCCTAAGCCAAAGAAATTGCTTAGCTTTATAATTTTGCTAGTACGAAGAAAATGCATATAGCAATGTTATCAAAAGTAAGGAAAAACACTTTCGATACACAGATGATAAAACTTGCCCACACTGGTATGCAGCAGGTGGGGGTTTGAAATTTCTTGTACATGGTGGGTGGCAGAGTGTTCGTGGTGGTGGAAACTAATGAATTAAACATGGTCAAATGATAGAAAAGTTTCAAGATTTTTTTTTTATAAAAAAGTTGTATAGTACGTACGTATTTTAAACATTAAGTTTGATTTTGTACCTACCTACAACGATATCAACTTCTAAATAAAAGACAGTGTGCTCTGGTACAGTAGGCGTTTGCCTTTAAATATGCGTAGAATTTCCCCTTCCTGCTTTGAAATTAAACGAACTTAAATTTAAGCTCCTGTTTTAAAAATAGTGCACCTAATCGCTTTGGGAAATAACAATAAAGCAGAAATGTCACGATTGCCGCCTCGCGCCCGACGAATGTTAGCTTGGCATTTTTGTAGCTATAAATAAAGCCAAGTTTTCGGGATATGGTCAATATTCATTCTGAACAGTTCCCGGAGCTGGTAAATGGGATCGCGAGCAACGTTAGTTGATAAACTTTGTATAAGCAACGATAAGGAATGCAATGAAATGCATACCGATGTTGTTGCATCAAAATTCCAGTGTAGTATGTAGATGTGTAAGCTGTGAGTGGAATGTGCGTAGTGGCGGGGCGGGCGGCAGCAGCGTGCGCCGCGCCGCAGCGCCGCGCCATGCTGAGTAAACAAAACTACAAAACAGGCACGCACACAGCTCGGATGCGCCGACGCAGACTGCTACCACGCTAAGCATATACAAGATAGCATATAAATAACATGCTACTGTGCCTTGCATTGGTACCTTACATAACAACAGCTGAAACGCTGCAAAAGTGCGTGCTTCTAAAATTATTAAAAAATAAAATAATTATATGGGACTGGGGTGTTTTGATTACTCTTATTTTAAGAAATCCTTAAAGTATTTATCATCAAATTTATTTCAAAGATCACTTCTTGGAATTCTACAGATTACTGAAAATTCGTTTATAGTCCGAATGGTTATGTCAATATTTAAGTAATTTTATCAAACCAATAAAATTTGCTG
This sequence comes from Ennomos fuscantarius, assembly GCA_905220475.3. Lineage (NCBI taxonomy): Eukaryota > Metazoa > Arthropoda > Insecta > Lepidoptera > Geometridae > Ennomos > Ennomos fuscantarius. The sequence continues at coordinate 8,491,445 of HG992028.1, read as the reverse complement.
TACGAAAGCAGAGCCGGTGGGGCTAAAGGAGAAAAGAACTAAAACACTAAAACAGAACGGCAACATTTCTAAGCAAGATAAAGAATACCTAGTTAAAATACCGGTTACATTCCACAGCCGAATGTTTGTTAACTGGCCAATCGATGGGTTTTTGTTTACATTATTGAAGTATTGAAAAATATTTTAAAATAGACCCCACGGAAATTAGAAACGGGTTTCTACGCTTTCTCATTAATGTGGCATAGGGAATAATAAATATTGAGTATGGGCCGCAAGGTGAGGTTGTGCGCCGCGGCGTGGCGATGGCCGGCTAGATGCAGTGTTACGGCAATGAATGAAAAGGTACCAGAAACGCAACCTAAATACCGCGCATTCTTCCAGTCCCCGTCCACGTGTGCACGCCACCTCGCTTTTACCGCTGCCGCCGCCGCCCGAAATAATATGCTTAGCTTACATACCAACACATGGAAATGTATATCGAATTAGCAAACCCACTAAAACTTTCATATGGCGATGATTTAAATAAGCCTCCGCTGTGAAAGATCGATTAATGAAACGTTGTTATGATGTCTGCTTTTAAACTATTCCATGGTTAAATTAGGTTTCATACCCAAGTTTTGGTATGAGTAACAAAGCATCCATGACTTGCTTGATCTCTCTTCAACGGGTTTCATGTAGCTTGACTATGGTGTAGATGGCGTGATCTAAATATATTTTGCGTTTCAATACTAATTGTGAATTATTTGAATGAGTTGTTTGCAGGTTGAAAGCGATGACACTAACAAAAAATGACTTAGTCATGATATTTATCTGTCAGTATGATTAACATCCGATTTTTTTTCAATTAGGTATATTAGTCACATTATGCTTCCAAGAAATGGAATTTTGTTTTTATAAGCAGAAGTTACAGTATTAATAAAACAATTGATAACCTTAGGACGTTTAAAATTGAAACTTAATATTCTTGTAAACTATAATTCGGAATAAAAGCTGCATTATTGAATATAAATAAAGAAGTGGTGTCTTTCTTTCATTCGGTTCCCACGTTACTTTTTGTGAAGGATAGCGATAAGGGGAATAGTATACCCTTTCTCAGAGCGTTGAACGATCGTGGGCCCTTATTTATTGCTAATAGATTTCCGAGCGTTAAAATGTCCATGCATGCATTAGAATTTAAGGACAACAACTAATTTGATGCCATTTAACTGTTACTTAGTAAAAACATACTCAACAAATTTAAAATTCATAATAATTTAAGAGATTTTTGAGGTCACTTTATAGTAAATTGTAGATAAAATAGGTGGCATTTTAAAACTTGTGGAATACAGGCCAATTTATAATAATGGATTAATTTATCATTCATTAATTTTACGGTGATTATTCTGTAGAGGAGTGGATGGCGCTGTGTTAAATGTCCACAAATGTACTTTATTTATTTCATTTATTAGTAATGTAATTCATAATTATGATCAAAGCTAGTTTCTTGTTTTTAGTTTGATGTTATATTATGAAAAGCAGAAAAATTATTGTTAAGGGTTGTATGTCTATGTATCTTAATTTATTATACAAAAAATGATTGACAAAATATCTTCGTACTGCAAATCATTACAAATATTGTTATTTTACCTTGTAATTATTCTAACATGTTTGTGCATCTTTAGATTCATTCGAAAACACAATTGAGCTTTTAATAACTATTGAGCGCACACTTCCGGTTGGTTAACATTGAGGAATTCCGTTCCACATAAAGTATTCAGAATTCTCCTTCAAATTAAACTTCAAATGAAATATTTAAGCTTTTGATTTTTATAAGCTTATTTAAAATAAATATAAATTGCGTACAGTTCTGGCGTTGTATTACATTTTATATTACAGTCACATAAAGGTATTACCGTCTGTTAAGTCTTCTGTAATAGTGTAATAATGATAGGTTCAGGGTGACTAGACTAGGAAAATAAGGTGATTTCTGGAAACGTGAGGCTTTAGCTAAATAGACAGAACACAAATTAAGTACAATTAATTAGATTATTTTGTAGAAAAGCCTTCACAAATCTTTTCTCATCAAGTTAGATAGGTTCCTGAACCAAACAATATTATATAGATCAAAAATCCGTTGTAAGAAAGAGAAAAGCAATCGCCCCTTTAAATAGATGTATATACCGTAACAAATATAGCTTAATTCGAATTTAGGGCTTTACTATAAAATTTTGATTTATGCACAAAGAACTAAAACTGATACCATATAAGTGGTACAGTAAAAGCTGTAACAACGGTAACGAATTGTTTGCAGGTGCGGGCAGCGCGAGCGGCGCCGGCGCAGGCGCAGGCGTCACGGGGGTGACGCGGCGCGGGCGGTGTAAGTGGTTCAACGTGGCGAAGGGATGGGGGTTCATTACCCCTGACGATGGCGGTCAAGATGTTTTCGTACACCAGGTGATTACACTTCCGATCAGTTAAAACTTAGAAAGCTTTTGGCGGGACAAACTTTAAGAACCCTGGTTCCTTCATATTTCAATTATTCGATTAGTTATTTTTATTAAAGCAGACTAAGATTTAAAATATTCGTAAAGCTATTGATCCATATTGAAAACAATAGTTATTTTTTATAGTTAATAATAAAATTTACCCCTAAAGGGTCTGCCACGTTTTACGAAAAACCGTTAATCATAATATACGTGAAACGCGATGACGAACTCTATCATAGTTGAAGTAGAAATATAAATCCATTCACAAAATAATGTGGCGTATCTAGCGGTTGACCCGATAGTGCGTTTATTTGTTTGTTCGGCTTATCAAGGCCGGATGTTTTTTCTATACATTTGCGCCACCAAACTTGTACTTCGTTCGCTGCAGCGACGTTAGCGGTAAAACTTATATTAGGTCAAGACTATGTTACTGGAGCCGATAACGTTGATTTTTTTCTCATAAACGATAAGTAAATTTATGTATTCCACTGCCGGCGAAGGAAACGGAATTGATAATAATAACAAGTTGGGAAACACAAATGCTCGATTTACCAACTAGGTAAGTGAAGTATTTTTATTTCAATGCCATGTAGACGTGAGTAGGTAGTACTCTGAAATCCCTACCGATGTTATTGTTCGTTAATATAATTAAACATATTTTGTTCGCTTAGGAACTACTGTACTACGTATTTCTACTAAATATTGATTGAAATCTCTACTCTACAGCTCATGTTAAAACATATGGAAACGATTTGTGACACTAGAAATAAAATTGGAATATGTATGATAGTTTAATGACATGAAACATGAAACTAATAATTTTATGCCTAAAGTAGATTAACAAATGACCTTAATCACTTAGCAAAGCGAGAAGCGTATGTGTTTTATTGATTAGTTCCTTTCAAAATATTTTAGTTTCAATAAATTAACCACTCGAACGTCGACTGCATCACAATGGATTTATGAATGAAAACTGTGAGCTCGACCAATTTTGACTTAATTCTACGATGAAATTTGGAACAATTAATATCTTTAATACATTGGTATATCACATAGATCAGATTAAAAAAAAGAAATATTTCAAGATGTCAAAATTTCATTTCAATGGAATGTACCCGATAATTTATCCTTGATGGAATATTATTGTGGTTTGTACCTTTCAATGAATTTAAAGGGTTAGTGTGAAAACTTCATTTTTTTATCTTTGATATAAAGCTTGCATTTGACCACCCATCTCACCTGATGTAATAAAAGGCGTAGGGTACATAGAGGATGTTTACCAAGAAGATACAGGATACTCTTGCCTTGGAAATCCCACATCGTATTTTTCAGGAAACCAATACGCTGATAACGTTTTGTTTCCTTTGCCGTCCGCGTAATATATATGTTGAAACAAAAAAAACTTTTGTGTACATTAGAAGAATATACGACCATTGTATAAAATTGTTTTATTTGTTATAATTTCAGAGCGTGATTCAGATGCCTGGATTTAGATCACTTGGCGATGAAGAAGAGGTGGAGTTCGAGTGCAAAGAGTCTGACAAGGGGCTTGAAGCGACGCGTGTATCGGGACCGTCGTCTGTTGACTGCCAAGGCTCGCATCGCCGCCCGCTGTCGAAGAAACGTTTCAGGAAGATTCGGTATGGAACACTTAGAATATTGCTAATTTGTTTTCTATTATATCATACCGTGCAACATTAATTCTCAACGCTGTCAGATATCAAGTATGATCACAAACGGGTGACACGAAATAGACTGATTATTACAATATAATAGTTAACAACTAAAATAAAAGAAGGTACCCAAGAAGACGTACTCTATAGATATCCAGTATCTTCAACATTAATCCTACTAGAGAAGCTGTGCCAGCAGCTCAAAGCCACACTCCGTCATTAGTGGATGAAAAGATAAATGGCTCGAGTAGTGCTGGTAAAAGAAATGCGCAATGTCCCCAAGCCGAGTCTCAGTGCAGGACTCAGCGGCTCTCAGTCCTCGCTTGGCACGAAATTTAATCCTCTTATTACACTCTTATTATTTAATCCTCTTATTCCTATCTTAAGAGGAGTGATAATTACACCGCTATCCTATCTTAAGAGGAGTGTTAATAAAATTTATAAAATAAAATTATCACTCCTCTTAAGATAGGAATTAGGATAACTATTGAGCATACATAAATTTTGAGTTTTTACATCTGTTTGCAACATGCCGACAGATTGTTTCTGAACAGAAAGCTAACCTAAAAGTAGTCTCAAGAGTCCAAAATGTAACTAAAGCATCACTAGATGTCATTCTGCTGCCGAGCAGTTTTTCGTAAACACTACTGCACTTCAATTTGAAGGGGAATATAGTCAGAGCAATTACATATGGCACATAAGTTTTTTTTTTTATGTTAAGGAATGACGTGACGAGCTAGCCGTTCGCCTGATGTTAAACGACACGGCTGCCCATATCCGCTGCAGTATCACTCGGTACTCCAAAGTATAGAGCCTCGCGTGACACTGCACTGCGCACGTCATCCAGAGACATCAGCACAATCTAGTAATAAGATTACTAAACTGTGAGATTAGATCATAAAGTCTCATTTGCCCAGTAATTGCACTAGCTACAGTGCCCTTCAAACCGGAACACAGCAGTGCTTGCGCACTACTGCTTGGCGGTAGAATAACTGGCAAAGCGGTGGTACCTACCTAGACGAACTTTGCAGTAAAGTCCTACCACCTAGTGTAGTCCTATCATCTAGAATATTATAATCACAGTGCAGTCCTGTGAGTTAGCCACTAGGTGGCAGGACTTTTATGCAAAGTTTGTCTAGGTAGGTACTACCGCTTTGCCAGTTATTCTGCCACCAAGTAGTAGTGCGCAATCACTACCGTGTTCCGGTTTGGCATGTAGCTAATGAAATTACTGGCCAATTGAAACTTTATAATCTGATCTCACAGTTGAGTAATCTTTTTACCAGACTGTGCTGATGTCTGAGGATGATGTGCACAGTGCAGTGTCTTACGAAACTTTATAACTTAGAGTTCCTAGTGACACTGTTCTGTTATGGGCGGCCGTTTCACTTAACGTCAGGTGAACGACTAGCTCGTTATATAATTCAATAACATAATAAGAAAATTATAAAAAAATAGGCGTGGTGCTGAATACAATTTGAACGTTTTGCTCGTCTTTGTTATTTTGTAATATTGATAAATTCAAGCGACAGATACAGAAGGAACAGAACGGTCGGTCACCTGGTGTTTCTGTACATCAAACCAAACTTGGACTATCCTGATACCTGCCGATGTTTAAATTTCTAGAGGTGAAAACGGGAGAATTATTTTTTATATTCCCAAAATCCCCAATAGTAGGGATGGCCAGAGATAACAGGAATAAAACAAAAGATTCAGTATAATAATAATAAATAAATAATGGTGGACGTTTCACACCCCACACACATAACAAACTAGTATTATAGAACTAGATGTGAATTTCTTAGTCTAACTACAAAATGGATAGTAGTATGTACTGCATTTTACTTTGCAAGTAAGTCTTGTACAATAAATACTTATGTTGGTACACATGGAGTAACTCTTGGTAGTACAACTCTGTCCTTTCTTGACAGAGTTCTTGACAATCCGTTTCTTTTATTACAACACATACAAAATTGCATTACTATTTTAAATCGAGCTTAGTAGTGTCAGACCATATGTATATTTAGATGACATGGTGGTGGTGGTATGGTGGATATAATATAATATAATAAAATTTATAGCGGCTTACGATCTTATACCTGAATTCCCTGTGTTTAGGGAGCCAGGGACTACGAGGACCATGGTCCCACAACACCCAGACTCAGAACAAGTATTTTCACTTTTTTTTTCTGTGCACAAACACTAGTCCTACCGCGGGGATCGAAACCACTGCCTCCGTGTTATGAGCCGACCTGCTCAACTACCACACCACAGAGACTGTCATGTGTGAGGCTGTGGATGATGATAATAAAATAGTTGGTTCACTAAATTTGCCTTTTCCGTCTTTTATTCTGTACCTAAATACTATATAACAATCTAAAAAATTACTAGGTGTGTTCAACTAAAAAATTTAGTTAACAGTAGGATATAAAGCTCGCGTGCCACAAACACACTATCAGCGTAATGTGCAGCGTCACACATTAAATAGAACAAAATATGAACGTTGTGCGCCAGTGTCACCGCATTCAACGGAGGTTATCTCACTATCTAATCAGGGAAAATAAAATTACAGTAATGTTACTGCCACCCGAAACTATTATCAACTCGTTTAAAAGCTTTTCTATTTAATTTACTTTTAAACAGACACCTTGCATTCCGATAACAGTGTTAACTTTTGATGTTAATTGAAACGATGTGACGGCGGTGGCGCTCTGCATTCGCTACTTGGATCGATCGTTAAAATAGTTTTAAAATAGAACACTATTGAGCCATTCTTAAAATGCAGCTAAAATTAAATGTAGCTTTATTTAAAACAAACTACGGACTTGTTTAATTCGAATTGGAATTATTTGATTTTTTATCCTGCTACAGCAAAAAGGAGGGTTATGAATTTGATAGTCTATATTTATGTTCATGAATAGTTCCCTCGAAACTCATAAAATACACAGTACATTAACAAAGTATCAACTTGATAGATCTTGCATGTTATGGCTACATAAGTTAGGTAGGTACCATACATTCAGTATGGAGTATAACATAAAAGAAAATTGCATGTATTTGCGAGTAATTTACAAATATGCATAATTTTTTATCTAAGTAAAACTATAGTAAGTTTTCAAACGTAAATTTGGACTAACGCTTTTCGTGTTTCATGCATTTGTTTTTTTATTTTTTCTAAACTATCTACTCGTTATATTTTGTCAAATTTGATACCTATCGACGTATCTTAACACCTCGGCTAACAAACCTATCCATGCACATCTTATAAATAATTGTGACAAATGATAAATAATAATATTGATGATAATAACACCAACGTTCACATACATAGATCCAGGACCCTAACTAGGATTCCCTATGTCTATAGGGAGGGGAATTATGCAGTGTTTAGTATCAAAGGAAAGGATTGAATGAATATATTCTAAAAATAACTATTGTGAAAAAAATTTGGCTTTATAATATTAGTATGATTTTACTAACACAGGTTTATTTAGAAAGCTATGCAGATCGTAATCGCTTCCACCTCAGATTTCGGTGCATTGCTTGTTATACGCAGCTGCGTAGCAGCTTAGTAAATTAAACAGATACATAAGTATGTAGGCAAAATGGGTTGTGGGTAGGTTGCAACCTATATAACTATAGGCCTTCAGCATGTCTACACCGCGCCGTGTCTGGAACAAGAATGATCCGTAGCACACCAATCGATCCCTTTATGTAGCCAGATGGGTGGGGCAGCGACGACAGTTACCGGTGTTGCCACTGTAATAAATTTAAATGCTGCCACAGGGTAAATAGGCTATTTGACTATTATTAAAAATGAACAAGTAAATATTATTTTCATAAAGTAGGTTAAAAATGAATGTAATAATTGTAAAAATAAGTAAAATCGGTAAATTAATCACGGAGTAGTACGCTTTTAAAGTTTCATCGCCTGTCCCTTTCTCGCAAAACAGAGATCGTGTTGAGCTTCCTCACAGCTACTATGAAGGCATGGCTTGTGACGTCACATGCCAAAGAGATTGTATGTAGAGCTACCACAGCTTAGTAATGAGTTACTGTGAGGACTGGTAACTGACGTCACTGCGTGTTTGAGTTGTCTCTTTCTATTTCTGTATTTTAAAATGCCTGTAACTTAGTAATTTTTTGAGATATTCAAGTTTTGTTTTCACAGTTATCTATTTTTTGAGGTATATTATTTATGTATGTAATAAAAATATAGTAGTCAAATAGCCTATTACGGTAATGCCCGCTGCGCATAGAGTTTATAACTGGACGTAGCCGCCGTCAAGTATAAATATTTGTGGACATTTTATGCAGCGCCATTTAGCCCCAAACTAAGCCAAGCTTGTACTATATGAACCAGATAGCCGATACAATGAGAGATACTTTTAGTTTGTAAATATTTACATAGAATATCCACCCAGACACAGAACAAACATCGATGCTCATCACACAAACGTTTGTCCTCGGTGGGAATAGAACCCATAACCTACAGCTCAGAAGGCAAGGTACCTACTTCAAACTGAGCTATCGGTCAGTCATATTGATAGCGCTTCTATTCATATAGGAAAATCTATATAAATAAAAGTTTCCATATTCCTTCATTTCGTTGTTTCCTTTACATTAAAATTAATCTCTTTCTTATCTCATTCTTTGCTTTTGATATTTTTTTAAATTTTACCTGTAATAAATATTCATTTTAATATAACAAAATCAATCATTTGTGTGTTTTAGGCATTATTTTTTTTATTAGCAAGTATATCGTATATTAATCTAACTTTTTTTTTAAATCGATGTTTTATAATCATTTTTAGTTGCTACAATTGTGGTGAGTTCGCCAACCACATAGCGGCTAAATGCAGCATCGGGCCACAACCAAAGAGATGTCACAACTGCAAGAGTGAAGACCACCTCATCGCTGATTGCCCCATTAAGGTATTATACATCGTTTATATCAAAGTATTGCAGTATGCAGAGTATAATTCAATTATTAATTTATTTGATTGGCGGAACTGTCACGCACTAAGGATGTATTTACATGATATTTTGCACTCGCCGCGTTTTGAATTAATCACCGTTAACGTTTTATTTTGTTCAAAGGTCGAAAAGAAGAAAGACGACCCGCTATCGAAGAGCTCAAGCAGCTCTCAAGACAGTCAGCAGGGCAGTCCACCGCAGTCATAACTTCAGCCTACAACTATGAAGTATATATACCAACACAAACCATCAAATATAGACTTTTAGCGGCATTTATTCGTTGGGTAATCGCATTTATATTCTTCTTACGTTTATATTTCAAAGACTCGTAAGACTAAGAAATCAAAAAAAAAAAAAAAAACGGGGTTATGCTGTTCAAGATTAAAACCTATAATGCAATAATATAATAATTAATTAAGAACAAACACAACTACCTCATTCTAACAATACTGAATTAAAGGAATATGCAAGACTGATCAGTACAAATCCATCGTTTTAGTACAAACTTTACAATTTAATAATATTTTAATGATAATTAACTTTAATTATACCTACCTAAGTTTGCGAAAGTAAACGCTAAAGTACAAATTTTATGTGTTCGAGTGTCAATATCGTAATATTATTTTACTTATATTGGTATTTATCCAAAGTTGTGTGTGTTTATATTATATTAATTTTGTTGCTATATACTTTATGACAAACTTTATGTTATTACTAAGTTGTAGCGATAAGTTAAAAAGTATTTCCTATTGCTCTGGCTATGAACAAACTGACAAGTTGATAAAAAAATATCTTTGACCATAGTAATAAGTAAGTAATTACTATAAAATACGAAGCATGATCAAATACTGGTGATCACCATTTACATTATTTTTTCTTAATAAGTACATATTTTTATGTCGACGTTATTTCTTTATTAACTTAGAAATAAATGTGCCAAAGTCAGAAAGTTGTTGCAATACTTTTACAATTTTAAATAAGAATAATTTCATGCAATTATTGAGCTTATTTTTAATTAGCTTGCCCTAATTATATTTTAGAATTAAGAGGTATACACAGTACAATCATTTATAAAAATAAAAATACCACAGTTACAATTGTTGAGTTTCTGAGCCATGTTTTGAAACTACAAACGATAATAGGATAAACCCACCTATTTTTTTTATTTTCAGAAACACTAGAAAAAATATTTTTTGTATCCAATATTTATGTTATATGCTTTTAGCAACGTTATTTATTTTTGTACAATACAATAAACAATTATTATTATTAACTAACTGCGCGATGCATTAATTTATTCTTTTTCAAAGTATGTCCTTTTATTGAAACAGTTTACAAACCGAACGTTTTAATTTAAGAATAATTGATTTTTGTTTGCTCAAAACGCTTAAATTAAGTTAAACGGAAAATAAAAAAAAGCCGTAGTCATCATGTCGTTTTGCAATAAATACAGCTAATTTATAATAAGGTTTATGTAGTAACTTTAGTACTCCGAGAAATCTGAATGAAATCTGAATGAATTGAAAGTTGCATCCACAAAATTCGATACTTTTTTAAACCAGTCAGCTGCAAAATGTCACAGAAATTCATTTAGCTCTTATTGTTAACTTTAATATCGTTCGTAATTTTTTTGGTAATTTAATAATAATTGATCTTATCAAATATCAAACTATTTATGTAACGATACAATAAGCAGATAATAGAACTAGCTAATTAAATTTTTCCTTTAGGAAAAACGCCATTGTTCTCTTATTTACCGAATAATATCATCGTTCGCATTAGAAACAAATAATTTTATTGTTAATAATTCTATTATAACTGTTAATTAAATGATAATTGATTATTGTAAAAACAAATAAGTAAATTTTAGTACATACAATGTGTCCATGGTATTCAAATTATAAATGCACATTGATACGTGATGTTCAATTACAACATTGAAAAATATTTTGCCAATATCAAGATAAAAAAAAAACAGTACTATTTAATACTAGGCAGATATCACACTATCGATGATATTATACTGGTAATATTATACAGCATACATAAAAATTTAATTATGTTTTTTACATAATGATTGTATCCGTAGAGTTCTAGAATTTATTACGGCTTAAGAAATAGTTATTAGTGTAAATCTACCTCAAATAATGTTAAAATAAATGTTAGATATTATGAAATTAAGCCATTTTTAAAGTTTAACTAATCAAGTAGTTTATATAAATAGATACGTTTTTACATCACCCATACCAGAGCGCACGTTACGAGAATAATTTTTTTAGATTAACTAATTAAAGCATTTAATAATACGGGTCTTTTTATAATAAGGCTGTATGCCAAATATATTTGAATAGCTGTAATACTTTATTTTATTACTTTTACATAAATTGGCAGCTAGGCAAAGTTAAGTTAATCACAAAATACAGTAAATTATCACTTAACAGTAAATATATTTTTTTTGTCTAGTGATCACATTTTTACTCGTACTACAAATATCACTAACAGATTGTATGTCACCCATAATTAATAGAGTTCTGCTAAATAATATGTAGTTTTGATTTAAAATCGAAAATTGTCTCAAATTATATCAGTTAATTACGTTAAATATCTACATAATAACTTTTTTGTAAAAGAAATGTTTGATTCTATCATAATGTTTTGAGACAATTATTATATTATAAGTTTCTAAATAATGTACCAAATATTGTAAATGGATAGTGTTATATGTTCAGACTAAAAAATATATTTTTATCAACAAATTATATAATAGATGAGAAAAGAGCCTCCATATTATCTCCATATTATACAAAATAATTCGTTTATCTCACTTTACCATGTAAAATTGTGGGTGACTTAAGATTAATGAAAGTGTTCGTAACGTTTTTTTTCCCACGATAAGAATCATTGAACAAAATTTATTATGCGCCTTCCAGATAAAGTATTACTTTTATTACAATTTGTTTTAAATCGTTTTATGCGTGGCCATTTTTGTCAACGAATGTAATTGATATTATTTCAGATAAACGTCATTATCTTCACACATCATGATTGTCGTCGCTCGATAGGTATTATGTGTTACGGGTCTTTTATATAGCTTTCTAGTTATGCATGTAATAGTTAGTTGAGTAGGTGATTAGGTATTTTGTAAGATTTTGAAGAAAGACTATTTGAAAACATCTACCTCATAATTTAATTTCGTTAAATAGAGTTTATTGATAAGTTAATTAACTTTTACAAATTCTAGCTATTATTTTTCCATTCTATCTTTGCTGAATGTCGAATTTTCTTAAGGATTTTCTTAGAGTTTAAATTTTGTTTTTTTATTATTATTCAAACGAAATAAATTATAAAATAAATCATATGTTTTTTTACGATTGTTACCCATGTTAGCCATCTTGTATGGGTGCGCACTGCAAAAACTAGGTGTTATCGAGTACCACGATGTGACGCACCTGTGTTGATACTTTGTAGTGTGGTTTACTAAGGGTTTTACTAGGTGGTTAGAGCTTTCTGCAAAGTTCGTCTCAACTCTAAGTAGATACCACCGCTTTGCCAGTTATTCTGCCGCCGAGCAGTAGCTTGGCAGCACTACATTACTGTGTACAAGCACGACTGTGTTCCGGTTTTAAGAGCACTATAGCTAGTGAAATTAGAGTCTAGAAATCTTATTGGTAGACTATGCTGATGTCTTGTGTTTTGGATGAAGTGGGCAGAGCAGTGTCACGCGAAATGTTTGGAAAATTTGGAGTTCCCAGTGACAATTCAACTGCTATGGGCAGCCGTAATGTTTAATATGAGGCAAACGATTAGCTCATGTTACGAACAATCATAAGAACAAGATATTGTTGTAGGTATATTTAATTTTTAATGAAATAAACTTGGTATTTAATATTTTATTGAATTTTTTTTTTCGCAGTTGTAGAGTGTGCCACGCGGGGCTAAAATCACATTATACATAAACTAGGTTTCTATTTAATAAAACTAGCTCGTATCTGGTATATACTTAACGGGCCATTTTAGCCCTTTGTACAATAATCTACTGTTAAGTTATTTGTTCAATCAAGCCTAGGTTTCCAAAGTGACGCTTTTTTCTTTTTTGTGGTATTCTAGTTTTTCACAAATTACCATTCGAATGATGAACTTCCATAAAAATACAACAAGGCTTTTGCAATAAACGAGCTGGTAATTCGATATCCAATCCCAAATTCATCACGCTTCACAGAAGTAGGTACTTCTGCCATTCTTCTGGTTACAGAACTCGGACTCGGTTTTTATTTGAAGGTATTTTTGTAGCCAGTACTAGACATTAGACAACTTAAGGCAATAAAATCATTAAACTTGCTAGTAACAACGTTACTACAACGTTAATAGTAGAGATAATCAAAATCTATGTACTTTTCGTCCATACAACATGTAGGCAGTTTCATAAATGGTCAAAGTCAAAGTCAAAAGATTTATTGCAAATAAGCCATTTTTAGCACTTTTATTTCTTCTTTCTTTCGGTCTTTAGCTGGACTCGTTTACTCAGGTTAAACTTTGCTGGTACAACATTAAAACTTCCCGTTCTCTTTCCATCATCGGAAAACGAATCGTTTTTGGTATGTATTTTAAAAGTACTCCAAAACAATGAATTCACTTCGCGGTTTACTTCTAATATGAGCCATTGTATGAGGTTACTTGTGCTTTCATTAATCAAAATACTTTTGAACACGTGTACTACATCCGGTAGTAATTTTGTTTGAGGCTCCATCAAACATAATTAGTATTAAAACACAACAAATAGTTAAATTTTATGGAGGAAGATGGTTTTGATAGCCCTCATTTCTATGTGAAAAGTGTATAGGTTAATTAGGTGCTTAATTGATATAGACTTTCGTATCAGCAAATTACTTGTACATCAAGGTAATGAGTTTCTGCAGAAAATGACCGCAAGTGAGTGATGATACGGTCTTCTGAGAGCAGGGTGCGGGGAGACACGCGGGCGTTTGGAGTGCGGGGGGCAGCCGGCGCGGAGATGTTACGTTTTTCAGTGGAACTGAGCGAAGATGGGCGCCGGAGGATGCAGTAGTGCGGGGCCCTCCTCTCCTCCCCGGCCCGCGCCCCGCGCTGACGTAACGCCGCTGCCGTGTCCGCCGCCCGCCCTAGTGTGTCCCGCGCCGCGCTCCCACGGAGCTCGCACGCACGCCGCGCCCTGTACCACATCAGTGCAAATCACTTGGCGTTTCACATTTTTGCGCTCTGATTCCGAACTTTATCAGTGTATGAGGTGCTTGTAGAGGCGGTGCTTATGATTACCCATCGCCGTAATCGTATGCACTGATTTCTGCTTTCTGTAAATATTTGACACCGCCCCTGAAGTTCAGATGCAACGGTGTCATTCTCAAATGGATTATCGCGTTGCAAAATTTCGTGTTCTTCGTAAACTCGGTTATCTTTTGATAGTAAGGCTTAGTAGAGAGTTCGAAAAAGTTGGCTTTAGAGGTTTCAGTAGAATCTACTGAAATATATTATATTTTGTAAACGATATTGATTATGGAAAACATTACTGCAACATAAAATATAAAACTAGGTTTCAATTATTTATCATATTTTAACTATAATGGAATAATATAGATAGAGCTAATAAATTACCAGAAAGTTTGTTGAAAGTACGACAAAATTAAAACGTTCAAATAAACATTAAAAGTAACTTTAAGGAAAAATTTAAATATATTTTTATTTAGAGTCAAAATCATTGTATCTAGACGATAGTGTCTTTGCTGAAATGTGAAATTACATATAATAAGGAACGGTATTAATCAAAGAACCCAATAATTTACGCATTGATATGACGCTACGGTAAGTTAGATGTAATTGACCATGAGAGCGTTCGTAGTGTGAACATACAAGAGCTTTTTAGTCTTTAGAGGCATCATCTTATGCATCTTCTGTATATTTCGAACTCCCAGGCTAAGTCTTCTGGTGACTGATTCGTGCATATACATCATCCATATTCATTGTAGTTTTATATACTGCAGTACTGTAAGTGGCCTTGAAATTAGATGAATATGTTCTTTATTTTTACGTTACAAAAACCAAAGTACACATAAACCCAGAACCGTAGGTTTCAAGTAGTTTAAATTCCATCGCAACATAACACTATTGTGGAATATTATGGTAACGTACCCAAATGGCGTTGTATCATAAAATGCATAAACGCGACATAAGGAATTATTTTCACTTGTATCACCATTTATGATTAATTAACGTTAGACTTGGTTCACCATCTTTATTAATAGGCTCTTATATTAATCATATGAGTGAGTACTTTCTTATCACGTACACTGAAATGTTTTTTTTAGTTATATAAAATGTCAATTGTTTAAAAAAGTAATAAACCTAACGCATAGTGACTCATGGGATCCAAGAAGAAAAAAGGAGATTTCTGTAACAACTTTCGGGTTTTGCAGAAGAATAGAATAAGAAGAATAGTGACTGCTACCTAAGGACTGGGCGAAGGGGTTTTAGTGGCAAATATGTTATTGGTGGATTCACGGGCCATAAGAGATCGGAATGAAATAGCAAGTATAGGTATTTCCATGGGGGACTGGAGTAAGGGATTCAAGTGGAAGTAGTGGATATGAGTAAGTAGGATTTTTTTTGAAATAGCGGGCACAGCTAGTAATATATAAAGTCTATATATATAGTTGACAGATTACAATGCAAGTATGGTAGCTCAGCTCGGCATTACTTTAGGCAGTAGTATTATAGGAAATTTCTCTCTCCCGTGAATCTCTTAAGAAATTTGACATAATAATTTTTTGATGACCTTCAGTAAGTAAATGGATATTATAAACTCCTTGGAGAAACCAATTCTTTATGGTACCTACGTAATGATTGAATAGTGGAATAAAGAAAAAAATCTATAATAATATAAGAAAAAAATATTTAAAAAAATCTATAATAAAACCTATACATAAAAAAGGCGATAAAACCGACCCAAACCAGTATAGACCCATTGCACTGCTACCTACTTCATCTAAAATTTTCGAGGCTGCGATGGGTAAACGATTATACTCTTTTTGCGAAAAATTTTCAGTTTTTGATGATAGTCAAAATGGCTTTAGAAAAAGGCGATCAACGGTTCTTGCTGTATACAAATACATGCAAGAAGTTCTGAATATTATAAATGCTAAAAAATATGCAATAGGTATTCTGCTCGATATGAGCAAAGCATATGACAAAGTTTCCTACCCTATATTATTAAAAAAACTTTATGGCATAGGTGTGAGGGGCCTTGCTAACGAATGGTTTGCGTCCTATCTAAAAGACCGCGAACAATCAGTAGAAGTAGAAAATTATAATTTACAAACAGGGAAAATAAAAAAATTTAGATCGGATCCCAAAATAATGAATAGCTCAATCCCACAAGGAAGTGTATTGGGCTGCTTATTATTTTTAATATATATTAATGACTTACCAAAAATATTCAAAGAGATGTGCGTGTTATTTGCCGATGATATCTCCATTTTATTTCCATACCCAACCAAAGGTAGTAATGTAAACACTGAATTAAACTCCATTTTATCCAAAGTCGTTGACTGGCTTGAAGACCACAATTTACAAATAAACTACTCAAAAACCAAAATAATGCAACTTAAACCACGTCAAAAATCACAATTAGAAATTAACTTCACTTACAATAACACAAAATTAGAGTGCGTAGACTCCTTTACACTTCTTGGACTGAACATCGATACAAATGTTAATTGGAAGACACACGTACAAAAAATAAAATCTAAGCTTAGTAGTTTTACTTACGCCTTATCGGAGCTAAAAAAAACAACAAATGTCGCGACAGCACTTTCGGCATACTATGCCTACGCTCACGCCTGGTTACAGTATGGTGTCATACTGTGGGGAAATAGCACTAGAGCCGATGATCTGTTTATATTACAAAAAAAGTGTATCCGCATCATAGCACACGTAGACAGTACAACAAGTTGTAAACCATATTTTATCCAGCATCAAATCCTAACTTTAACCTCTATTTATATACTAGAAATTTGCAAATTTGTTAAAAAATACCCCCAATTTTTTAAAACTTTGAAAGACAACTATTTCGGTACGTTTAATCTTAGATACAGGGACAGGTTAGCCCTCCCAAATTCAAAACTCAAAATGCACAGCACGAGTACTTACGTAATGTGTATAAAAATATATAACCATATACCCCTTCGTCTAAAAGAGATACAAAACGAATATGCCTTTATTGGTCGGTTGAAGTCACATCTCGTTAAAAAGTGCTACTATTCTTTGAAAGAATTTTTCGAAGATAATCATAAAATATAAATCTGTTAATTATGTTGTGAATGTTAAATTTTATTGAAATTTATTAAGCGTATCGCATGAAATATGTTAAATTTTATCTACTAACCCTCATCATATTAATCTGTAGTGCCCTACAGGGTCCATATTGTTACTATTAATATTATGATATATATATAATATTTGAAATGTAAGATCAATATGCACATATGGTAACAGAATAAATGAATAAAAAAAAAAAAAGTTTAGTATTATTATGGATTCATCCACGAAGTTGTTGGGTACAATGAAAGCTAATAAAACTAAATAGGTAATTCGTTAACAGAACGTTCGTTAGGTGAACAGAAAAATCTCGGATTTATTACGAAAAATTCTTTCGAGAATATTTCTTCGGTTAAAAGCGTTCCCGTGTAACCTATCGGTTTTACGTTTTAAATCTCGTCTAAGAGGTAGATTTCGTACTTGAAGTCTCCATCTAACTCGAACAAATATTGTAAGAATCAATTCCATGTATGTAGATGTAATTATAATATGCTTTTTAGAGTTTCAAATAACACTGCAATAGTTATAAGCGGCCGTGACGCTTAACTTTAGACAAACGACTAGCTTATCATGAGATTCATTAAAAAATGTAGCATCCATCGAATATTTCCATATTATAATGATGATGTCCCCAAAGCTCATGGTTGACTCAAGGTACCTTAGCAGCATCGTCTAATAATTTCCACACATACACGAACCCAGCAATTCTAATAATATTCTAATTGCACTACACAAATTGTTTGTTCCATACCCAACGGAAATTCTTAAGAGTTTTGAAGAATCAAAGATCATTGATTAACTGTCAAGTGCCTTGACAGTTTGGCCTGTTACTTTCAATGCCTTTCCTTCCGCTGAACGCGCACCATAGTCTATTTATCGTTATCTTAATAGAGATCAAGTTATTTCAGCACTGATGGTTTCCTAAATAGCTAGAAATTTACTCAAACCAATTCATAAGGTAATGGCATCACAATAAAATTGATAAACCAGTGGACAAGCAGCAGCATAAATCTCAATTGCAAGAGGCATGTATCCGAGAATTGCTAAGGAGGATAACTTATAAGGTTCCTTGATTTCTTGGAACATTTACACAGATAGTGCATACAATAAAAGGTGCAGGTTGCCTTTGTTACTCACCGGAGCTTTGAATTTCAGATTCCAAGCAATTCCGCCGCAGCATTTCAAGCAGAAAACATGGACTGTTTCTGGCGACTAGAGCACTTCTGTGCCTAGATGCCATCTATATAGCAATGTGTATTGCACAAGAACCAAGAAAATTAAATTGTAGTATATAATTCTATAATCAGAAGGTCCACAACTAGATTATACGTTCTGTCTGAGTGCCATCTAAACAGAGTAATTACTAGTAACAGGATCTTATCACGAAACTGTCATGGCCATCTATCATAAGGATGAATCCTACCTTGACTCTATCACGGACATCAAGGTAGAGAGCGAGGAGAGAATGGTGCCTCACAATACCTGCGTTAAAAGATACGCAAAGAGATTTTGGTGAGACTTTATTTAATATCACAGACATGGCAGAAACACTAAGGCTACTTGCGCGTTCCTTTTAACACAGGGTTATCTGAATAAATAACTAACCCAGGGATAGTTCCTTATTTCATCTTACACGTTAAAAATTATCCACTTATCCCCTTATATTTTTAACTCAGTCTAATTTATTGAAATGAAAGACAATCATCAAACTTTGCCATGTGGTATTTTAATCTTAAAATATCACATTTACTTACAATCTTCTACATTCGATGGTCTATCTGAGTACATGACATTAGTGAAATTGTGGTGAAATTGCCGCAGAAGCCACTAAGATTCAATTTAATCAAGTAGGTGCACGTAAACTGAAATTAAAAAAATATTATTCTTTTTATGCAGCCCATTCTATAAAACTTTATAGTACACTAGCTGCACCCTACGTTCTAAATAAAAAATAAAAATAAAAAACCGGGATTATAAGTATCCTATGTCCATCTTCTGGTTCTAATTCCCCACCAATTTTCAGCCAAATCGATTCAGTCGTTCTTGAGTTATAAATAGTGTAACTAACACGACTTTCTTTTATATATATGGATAATAGAGATAATAGATCGATATACAGAGTAAACAATTTATTTTTCCTGTATGCAGATTGTGCCTGAATAAAAATTATATTGTGGAGGACGTATTGAGATATTGCACAGTTACAAAAGAAGCCATATACACATAAGGAATACTAACACGAGATAACATGCATTACCCAACTCTAAAAATCTCAATTGCATCATCATAATCAACTATTGTAGTAGTCAATATCAGTACCACTGAAGCAGCTTTTCCAGCAGCTCAAAGCCATACTCCATTACCTTAAACAGCTGGGATGGCTTGGGTAGATATTGGCAAATGCATATTACACAAGCGGGCCGTGCGCGCAAGATTTGGATGAGTCATGGGACTCATCCAAATCTTGCGCGGACGGCCCGCTTGTGTAATATGCATTTGCCAATATCTACCTGCTGACATGGGTCGAATAAGAAACTAATTCGTGAAACGTTTACTGTGCATCCACTGAGAAATGTTAAATTTATATAGTACTCCGTCATCAGCTAGGTGATCCCGTAACTTGATTGCAACGTAGAAAAACAGAAATTTATATGGATTTGACAGTTTCAATGCATAGTTTGTGTCCATAGTTATATTGGAAATTTTCAAATTAGGAATGAAATTTCTCCTGTTGCGTTGCAATCGAAATTTCATGATCTACAGATCCTTACCAAATTAATTCAGCCTGGAAGTGAATTTTATAGAATATATATAAAATCGTCAAAACCGGTTCATAAATAAAGAATATGTTCCATAGCATACACGTAAAAGACTGATATCTTCGCATCTCTACCTACTAGGATGCAATTTGCGAAATCTACCTCAAAATTTTGGACACTCATAAGTACTTACACCTACTCGACGCTTCTCTCAGCTCGTTCAGTGGCACTTTTCCTTAGCATTAGCGGTATCAGCTGTCACGTCTTAAGTGACTTCCCCCTGTTCGGTTAATAGCACCTGTGCGGACACTGTGTAAGGTGACACATACGCTTCATATTACTGATCAATTTCTTGGAAGTCAATTTTTACCTATCTTGACATTGTGACAGAGTTCTGAGTGTCTTCGCTAATTATGTAAAAATAGAGGGTCTATCGAAGTTAGTACGAAAAATGCTTCTTAATACAACGTTGTTATAAATAGTTTATTGTTGCCAGGTCATATACTGTTACTGGCGGATAGAGTACTTCTATCATTAGAGGCAAACAAAGAGAGAATTAAATTCTCATTTTTACTGAAGGCTCACAACCAGTTCATACGTTCTAAGTACCATCTAAGAAGGTGGTGATACGTTGCGTACATATCATTATATAACATGTATGTAAGTAGCATACTTACCTTCCTATTAACAAAATTAAAACCTTTAGATCAGAATAATATCCATGTTACTTACAGGGCAACTTATTATTGTAAATATTTTTACAGAAAGATTAGAATTAGATAGATTGATTTTTGCTGTGGCATTTTACAACAAAATATTATAATAGTTTAGACTGGCCAAAGCAACACCGAAATGATTTTAACGGGCCTTCGTGAACACTGCTAAAAATAGCTTTCAAGTGGGGTTGCTCTCGAATAATTACATCGTACAGATATTGCAAAAACTCTAAAACCTCTATCAATATATTATTATTTGATGCGGTTATATAAATCGACTCTCTGACGAATATATATACTGACGAATATACTTATTTTTTATTAATATTTTCAAGTAATGTTTTAAGGACAAAACGTACAAACTCAAAAGACAAGTTAAAAATCCTTGAGGCATATTATAATATTTTGCACCACATAAATAATACCTTCATATATAGTATTTTAGCACATCTATTTTTGACTAAAGTGAACAAAACTCTATGTAGGTTACATTTATCAAAACGGCACTGACCTATATCGAGTCCGTCTACAATCTACATATTGTGTAGACAGGTTGATTCGAAAGAAAGACAACCTGCATTATACCTTAACATTTTATGGTGTTGAAATTTTAATAAAAGTGCATTTAAAAAGTCATTTTTTTGGGATGAATTGTTATTGACATAGGACATTTTGAGAAAAGGAATGGGTTAATTTTTTTTTTAATTCAATTTATGTCATGACAGGTAACAGGATGCCACGTTTTGAAGAAGAGTAAATTATTAATGTGAAAAATTAGACACTGATAACAGTTTATTCAAATGAGTGAACTTTATTCAATATCCTTTAGCATCATTGTAAATATTGAAAAAAGTTCGGAAATCGTAAATTAGGACTTCATACTAGTTAGCCATAGACTTATCATTCTCTGATACGTCTATGCAGCTAGAATAATAAATGGAGATATTTTGCGTCCATATTACACATTTCACATGTAAATCTTAACAGATGTCACCACTATTAACTACTAAGCCCAGGTATAGGTACATTATATTTCGTGTTTTGACACGTCAAGTCGTGAATTGAATTAAAAGTCCTAGTACAGCGAGTAAAACTAGCGCTATATTTCCTATTTTATCCACATGTCTGTCTTTTAAGATCACTTTTTTAAATGGTTGAAAGCAACTTGCTTATAGGCTGAAATAGATATAAAAATTCAAGCTTCCTCATTATATAAAAGGATCAGGTACTCTAAATTGGGTACGGAATGTTAAAAACTTCATAGGTTTGTCAGTTGATTGCTTAACTCTATGCTTATGCATATATTTTTTTATGGAAGACAGGAGGTTTTCTATTTAAGAGGTAACGGAGCTCTATAGTCAAGGCGCGAAATGTACTCACAGCTTGTTTTCTTATTTCTGTGCATCATTTAAATTTTAATATCTATAATATTAACAATTTTAATAGTGAAATTTCTTTGAGATTTAGAAAAAATAGAAATTCGGATCTATTGATTTTATCCTCACCATTATAATTATTAAGCCCACATGAGACGAAGCAGTGCAATAAAATATTTCACTTAAAAATGTCCTCTAAACATGAAATACTACCGATAAGGTATGCCAATATGTATCATATACGCATTACACGAGTCTCTCTGAAATCGATAGAAATGGCTAGAGCTGCTCTTCGTACGTGTTTATATATACACGTGCTGGAGAATAAATTAGTAAGGCTGCCTCGTAAAATTCTCCTACCACTGCCAGAAAAGTATTTTGAAAGCTATTCCAATATAACCAACAGAGAAAAACTTGTAGACGAGAAAAAAGTAGGAAAACAACATTCTAAGTCTAACAAGACTTCTAATGAACAAACTTATTATTTAATGGTATAAACCAAGGTCAAAAATACATATCAAATAATATCAATATAAAAAATAAACCTATTCGAATAGCCCACCCTTAACTGTACCCGGTGCATTTGAAGAACTATAAATTGAACTAAAAAAACTACTGAGCGAACGAGAACTACATTTGATACGTCACTTGTTGTTGTTGTTGTTCAATATACACAAGCTGAATTAATTTTTAGGTTGAATTAGATATCCAAATTGAAATTTTTGGAATGCGTTAACAGCTTAGTGACTTTAGACAGTTTGTCTTGATTAAATATCTATTTTCTACCATACTGTATTTACAGAAAACAATAAATTTTATATTGGCTATAATTATATGATCTATCTATACTTTATTACTTATAATAAAACTGTAGCAGTCCAATTCTGTACATTAAAAACAGCTTGAAATTTTTATTTTAAAAGGAACTTATATTTAAATATCAGTAATCGATACTACAGCCATAAATTGTAACGTTTTTTTGGTTTATATTGCTTTCAGTCTGTATATTGGCTGTGCATCACGCTAAAACTACTGAATGAATTCAAATAAAACTTGGAATTATTTAAGTTCCTACTACGTGGTAGGACATAGGATACTTTCATCCCGAAATTCTACACTGTGCCCTTGGGAGAGAGTATGAAAGTCAAAATGTGTATTTAGTTTTAATTAATTAAAGTGTAGTCCGATTTCATTCTTTCTGATTTCTCAGATTTAAATAAATATACTAAATGCACTACTATTCCTTTCCATAATATTTTGGCGAGCTTCGATCTGGACCCATATATATAACTCCTTTAATGTCTTTGGTAAGCGCTCATAGCGATTGCCAAAGGTTATCAAAGGGCCTGGTCTACGCGATGCGTGACCATAATGCTGGCACTTATTTGGCACAACGAATCAGCATTGCAATTCAACGGGGCAATGGTGCCAGCGTATAGCGCTACTGTTAGTGGGCTGGAGTATTTGGACTGTCCATACGTCTTCGTGGCTTGTATACATAGTACGAATGTTTTATTTTGTAGCAGTGTAGTGTGGTTAGTTTAAAAAATTAATGCATCTAGACCGTTAAATAAATTATTACTATGCTACGTGCATTTTATTTCTCGATCTCATTAAGACAAATCTTCAAGTGCTGCGCGAGCTGATTCAAAGTAACTCTTTTGGTTACCATACTCGTGTTTGACCTACTCATGTCTAAGTTAATAGTTTGGAATATGTAAACTTATTACAACCTAACAGCTCCATGGCTTAGACAAAAGGCTTTGTATATCTAACAGATAGGTAATAGCATAAAGGAAGATAAATCTATAGTAAAATTTGCATATTTGCGTGTTTTAACGAAACAATATTTTTTTAATGTAATACCGGAATGGGGAAGTTTAAGTGAGCAAGTGTGACTCATTACACTTCATTTGAACACACATGTGACAGGTCGGATCTCTGTAATTTAATTGATTTAAAAAATAAATATAAACGTTTTTCAGATTAGTGCCATAGAAAATTTTGACAATATTGGTTTAGTAGTTTGGTTTTCAAATCAAATAAACTAGAAAAAATATATCTTCTAAGGTACTTCTCAATATTAAATAAGGCGACTGATGCCAGGTTAATCTTTTCCAAGGGATATTGTTTTTAAAGCATAATCATTATTATTTGTAGATTCAAATGAAAAACTTGGTAGAAAGTAGGTAGGAGTAGGGGTACCACAGTGAGTCAAGAGATTCTAAATTGACCCTTACATTTAAACCTTTCTTTTGAAAGGCTAGACGCGATGTTGGTGCGTCCTGATAGTATCTTTGTCGGCCTTATCGCTTCTGTCATAGTCACAAAGCTCTACAGTTTCTTTCATGTTTGAAAATGCTTGATGATATAATACTTTACAATCGTTTCTTACTAAGTTTAAATAAATGAATATTGTCAAATTTAGACACTAAATTTTGGGCATTTTATTAAATATGCTAAAACAACTGATGATGGCTTTTTGGCGGGAAAACGAAAAAGATCGCGTCGCCGCATTGTATTATTTTCCAAAACTTGTGTTATTTTCAGTGTTAGTGCATAAAATTGGTGGTACTTTATTCGTTAAGTGCTGAATTAGAGGCATGAGTGTGGGAAAGTGGTATAATGATGGTGAAACGTTTCTTTTCGTGTTGTTTCCAAAACACCATAGAAGCTTCTGGTAAAGTTGCCACCACTTTACTAGGAGTATGACTTGACTAGTCTAGACTATGACTTAGACTGTGAATTGACTTGACACATTATATGATTTATCAATTACTTGACACTGGCTAAATACACAAATGTGTGCAGCCAAAACCAAACAAAAAACAGCTGATGATCGGTGATGAACGGTAATCTAAGAAAAGTTTGGTGTTATAAATCTAATGGCCTTATTCATGAAAAATTAAAACGTCTGTTAAAACCTTGGCCTGTCAGTAGTCATACTGATGTATGTCTGTCATATTCAAAAACGGTCCTTAAAAACAAATAAAAGTCGCAAGCTAAACTGATGTGGATAAAATTTTGCATACAGATTTATACTACTGTGAAACAACATAAAATGGTATTTTTAATCCCGGATAATTAAAAACTCCCGCTTAAAAACCTGCAAAATGTGAATAAAGCTTCGGAGAGCCTCTAGTTACACCTACATATTATTGAGGCAGGGTTTTACCATAAGCGGTCAATTTTGAAGTACAATCAAACCTATAGATAAAACTTCAGTTAAGTGGAAATGTCTCGCACCGTATTTTGTTAAAATAACATCATAATTTAACGGTGAGGTAGCTATAACTTAAACAAGAGTGGCCGAAAGTAAAGGTTATGGTTTAAAAGTAATAATAATAATAATAACGCCCAACGATCACATACATAGATCCTGGACCCTAACTAGGGTTCCCTGTGTCTAGGGACCCAGGAACTACGAGGACCATGGTCCCACAACACCCAGACTCAGAATAAGTATTTGCACTTTTTTTTTCTGTGCACAAATTCTTGTCTTGCCGCGGGAATCGAACCCGCCACCTCCGGGTTATGAGCCGACCTGCTCAACCACCACACCACAGAGGCTGTCAAAAGTATTCAAATATTGAAGAGAATGTGGAAGCATTGAACTGTTACATGTAATAAACATGATGGTGCAACACATGCTGATTAAACTTCATGGTCAACACACAGTTACCGTTAACTTTATGGTGAAACCAAGCCTTAAATGATCAAAATTTTAACGCCGCTTTACTCAAAATTTTAACGTTTTTTTATGAATAAGGTAGTAAAAACTCAAGTAAATATTATAAACTAGAAAATATTTTACGATATATCTGTTAACTGTTCAGTGAGATAAATATATGTATTAGTGACTAACACACGTATTTATCCTACTGAACAGTAATAATAATTAGTGAGGTATTAATGGAGTCATATCTTTTCCCATTTTAATATAATTGATAGAATCAGGCGTGACTTCGCGGAAGTTCATCTTAGATACAAAATGAAATAAGAATATCTAGTGTAATTCCGCTAAATTACTACAACTAGTACACGGCTAACACTCATGAGATACAGTCAAATAACTCGACCGGTGTTCGGGCAATAGGCGGTGGCGGCTCGGCGCTGACGGTCGAGTTATTCGACTGTATCTCGTGAGTGTTAGCCGTGTAATAGTTGTAGTGATCACGTGACTCACGTCAGTTTTTATGATATTATTCCGCTAAATGTATCTTTTCGCATTTTATATCAATTCAACTCATGTTAAATAAATTATAAAAAATTTCATCGTTGACCTTGTACTATATAATTTACGTGTATTTTAATATAAATTGACTATCTTATACTATATTATATCAGCAAAAGCAAAGCAAAGAGACGCAGTCAGCAAAGCTGAGCTCGTCTAACGGCCTTAAGCGAAAAGAAAGAAGGAGACTATTTTAGGCTCATAAATTAGGACAGAATTGCGGTTCCAACCCAGTTCATGCATTTCCCCGCGAAAATATTGAATTAAGTCGGGCCACTGCCCAAGTGCCCGCCCTGAAAATGGTTGCTTCCCATGATATATATTTTAGTACATAATTAGCATACCCATAAATTGACATTATATTAATAAAAGTAATACAATAAAAAAAATTGCTCAAGTAAATAAAAGGAACTAAAATATTTTATTTTATAATTTTGAAAAATTACAAATGCCGTAAATAGGTTATTACAAATTTACTACGCTTATATACTTTAAATGAAAATTTAAATTTATATATTTTAATTATACATATCAAATTCAAAGTCCTGACTAACTGATTGACTTACATATAAACGAACAGCCTAAACCGCTGACCCTAGAGATTTGAAATTTGGAGACTGCGTTCTTTGTAAAATGTAGGTATCCACTAATAAATGGTTTTTCGAAATACCACCCCTAAGAGGGTGAAATGGTTGGTTGAATGTACTATACAAAAAAACTTCGTTTCCTATAGGCCACGCGGGTGAAGCTGCGAGCAGAAGCTAGTGTTTTCATAAAATATGGAGACTACAAACAGAATTTTGTTTTGTTTACAGTTTTCAAGCGATTTCAAACGAGTATAGCGTAAACTAGCCGGTCATTCCAATAACCACTGATCAATTAGGCCAGCTTCAGCCATATCATGCTAAAGGGTGTTTTAACGTCCGTTTTATTATGCAGTGTTAGGATATTGGGTGGATCGGTGCAGCTAACATTTGTTTGTGTAACCGTAATCCCTGATTAATTAATTATTATCATTAGTCGACAAACGTTCAAAGTTAATAGAGCTTATTATTATGTGATGCATTTTAGATAATTTGGCACGTGATTTGGCTTGATAATGTAAAGACTTGATAATGTTGAGAATAGCGAGAAAATTTGCAAATTTTATTTTTAATACTTTGTCGCTTAACATCAAGAGAAATGTGGTTAAGCATTAGCCTATCTATTATAAAATAAATAGCAAACGCTAAAATAACAGAATTATGTGGTTTTCTCACGGATGTCATTGTCAGAACAGTGCCAAATTAAAATGGGACCACTCGGGAAGGAGCACCTTTCAAATAAAAAATATCCTCAAAATCGGTTCATCCAGTCGAAAGTCTGAGGTGACAAACATAAAAAACAGTTGAATTGAGAATCTCCTCTTTTTTAAAAGTCGGTTGAAAACCCCTCTATTTCTAGTATCCAGCGTTGATCAAGCGTTGTTACTTGCCAGTCACAATCATAGTGATGAAAACTAGCACTCTCATGTTCACAGTTGCTTCACACTAATATTATAAAGGCGAAAGTTTGTATGTGTGTATGTTTGTTACTCCTTCACGCTCAAACGGCTGAATGGATTTGGATGAAATTCGGTACCAAAATAGCTCATACACTGGATTAACACCTAAGCTACATTTTGTCCCAGAAAAGTGAAAAGTTCCCGTAGGATAAGCAAATAATTAAATTACTTTTTATCCGCGGGTGAAACCGCGGGGCGCAACTAGTAGTCTATATTACGCTGTAGCGTATAGATTAACAGCTGTAACACGTAATTTAACCATGCGTTTTGTGATGAATTACTTTTGTAGAGGAAAACTCATAATGCATATTTAAGAAGAATGCAATGAATAAATAATAACAAACAATACAATCTTGGTTAATCAAATTGGTAAAAGCTCTCAGCTACGAGGTACGCTTTGAGTGATGCTTGTGCTTGATACAATTTTTAATTTTTTATAATAGTAAATGACCAAGTTTGTTTGGAACTATTTACAAATGGGCTCGGTATAACATTTGGTGACATGACTTTTTTTTTTGAGCTTATTAATATAAATCTTGTATCGTAAAAGAATGAACTGTTAAAAAAAGAACACATACAGAAATTTTCAGATTACCACCTCTAATGTCATTTTTAAATTTTAGTGCTGCTATGACAAAAAAATTATACAATCTGAGTTATTTACCTTTAACCTATTGTTAATGAGATACAGCTCTACAATAGACTCATGAAAATGTCACAGACTTCCCAATAATACAAAAATGTATAAAAAATCAGGTTTTTATAACTTAATATAAACTTGATAAAAACCATTGAGTTGTATAACTTCAACTCTCTTTCTAGTTCAATAAAAGAAGTTTTCCGTTTACTTTATCTTCATTCTGTGCGCTTTCTTTTGAGACAGCTCAAGTTTAAGTTTGTATCCGGCTCGACGGCCTCACCAGCTTAAATATAAAAAGGTTATGTTGGTTTAATAAATGTCAATTGGGTGCTTAGGGGCTCTATCTAAAATTTAATACATTTAAAACTATTTGCTGGCACTGACTGAATATCATAAAACATTTTTTTAAGAAGCCATGTTTTCAATGTTTAAGTCACGAGTGAATTAGGTTATCTAGGTAAGCGTGTTCTATCGTATACTGCATTGAGGTTTAGTTATCAATTTCTCCTATTCTCATTTTCTTTAACTTCAAAAATGTAATAGTCTCAGTTTTTACAAGTATTATTACACTAAGATATCTTTACAACCAACTTCAAAGAGGTTGGCAATTCTGTTTTATTTACAAAGATATTTGTAACGGTATCTCCATGTTTTATGAACCGATTTAGAATAAAAATATTTGAAAGAGATACTTTTAATTTTAGTTCCATAGAAGTTCTATCAAAAAAGTTAAATTTACATTAAATTAAATAAAACTAATATAACTATTAATAAACTATATAGATGATGACTTCATCCAAATATTTCTGTGTCAAATGAAGGCTATTGAAGTGAGATTAAACCCTTTTTTAGAAGGATGCTGTGCTCAAGTCTTACTGCGCCCGTCGATATTTAAAAGTTTGTTAGTATCAACTATTGCCGTTAGTGGAGCCACTGTATTCCTAGCTTGAAATTTTTTTTCATATGACTATTTCATAATTAATTATCTAAATCATAGAGGCTTGTGTTATTAGACCGGTTGATACAAAATCAACATTCGACAATTTTTTTGCCGGAAAATAAGTCCTAAAACTATGATATAAAAATGGTCACAAACAGTATTATCCATTCCGGACGAACAATATAGTTAGGGACACACCACTTATAGTAACTAAATGGGTATAAAACCAAGTATTTATTTACAATACAATATTAAAATGCTATAAGGAGCTAGAAAATGTCTAGGTATAAACTTTATGTTCTTCGAAAATTTCATTTTCTTTATGAGAAATATTTTTTTAAGGATTTATATAAGCTTATCGAATCCACTAATTGTTGATAGTTCACAACTTAGATTACGTAGATAATTTAAGATTTGTAAGTTTAGATGTTGATCAGTAGGTTCCGTTAGAACACGATTTTTTTGAAAAACTCGGAAAATTGGCATTATTCAAGACGGACTTAGGCTAGATTAATACAAAAGAACTAGAGAATGGATTCTAGTACTAGATACTAGTTATATTTTTATCATTCGATATCAATATTTTGTTGTCTGATAATCAGCTGGTGTTTGTAAAGTTTTCCGCAAGTACATTTGGATGTTAGTTCTGTTCATGGTGACCAGTCATAAAGATCTTTATATTAAGAACTAAATCAATATTAGATTATAATAATACGCATTTATCATTTTTGCCCGTCCACGCACTTACGTTATAGAACCAACCCGTGTTATTCAGGCTTCTATTCATTCGTGCAAATTTTTATTACGTAAAAGAACTACTGTTTGTTATTTTTTGTCTATTTTTTCTTATTGCAGTTTAGCAATAATAATAAAAAAAATTTAGGATTTTTACAATAATAGAAACATATTGTACGACGTACAACGTTGTGCGAGGTTTGATTGACATTGATTGTGTAAAAAATTGATCTGATACGATAATGAAATGTGTGTAAGTGATCAGAAACATCTAAGCAGTTGTACTGAGTTTTTCAAGAAAGACATGTTGCACTTTTTCTGTTTTATTAACAAATAATCTGCCTTTTTAGGTATTTAATAGACGTAACATCACGTAAGAATAATTTTAAATTATAATAATTAGAACTTGGCATTAAATATAAAATTTAATTTAGGATAAAAAGATGGTGAACCAGTGTATTCTTTTCATATTACAAAATTACTTGTTAGTTTCATTATGGTGATACAGGTACCTTAGTTCGCAGGTTTTGTAAAATAAAATAATAAAATATGTAGTCCTACTCTCCGCTAAAGTCTAGAATGAACTATTAAAGCCTTTGGTGGGCCACTGTAAGCATCCAACAGTCATGGACCAAAATCGAATGTTGTCTCGGGCAGAGTGCGCGCGCAACTCCCGCCCCACGCCGCACCGCTCCGAACCTTCATTGATGATCTTCGCAATCTAGATACTTATTATTGATACTTTTATGCAAACTCCCATAACAAGATCTGCCTCATTCTGATATGACTTTACAGTTCGATGTGATAATACTAAAAGTACAAGGAGACGTAGATGATGATATAGAGCTGGTACAGTTAGATATCGGGGGCGCTGGCTACCGTAGAGACCACTAGGTTTGGGCGTCGCTGCGTCTCGGCTTTCGGCGGGCGGTCGGCGCGCAGCAGGCGGCGCGGCCGTGCGCACACAGCGCCGCCACGCACGCTTGAAGAGCGACCCAGTCTGCTCTGACGTTTAGGCGAGCCGCTAGTGTCGCTTCGCCGCACCATTCGTTCGTAAAACTGCCACTGCACAAATTCTGCGCATTTAGAATTATCCGCGTGTAGGCGAGCTCACCGATCACCTCGGACGGTGTAGGAGCACGCCGGTGATCGTGCAGTCACGGCAAGAGCGGTGCGGTCCCGTGCGGTAGAGTGCGGGTGAGGCGAGCCGCGCGACCAGCCGCAGCGCCGGGCCCGCAGCTGGCCGTGTTTACACGCCGCGCCGCGCCGCGCCTGCATCACGCGCCGCTCTGTGCGCTCGCTCTTTCGCTGCAACCTACAACACCCCTGATTTACTATTCAACGCTGTGAATTTTTTACTTAGCGAACGAACGAAGACAGAGGTATTTTATTGCTTATCAAAACCGACACTCGCATAGGGTTCGGCCATAGCCCGCACTAGTGTCACGAGCTCAGAACATACGCATCGAAGCCGATATCTCATAGTTCATTCGAGTGATTTCACAACACCGTAAATATGGGTGCTAAAGAAAGCGTGGAGGCTGCTAAATTTTCTTCGCAAAATTGGAACAATTTCGAGGTTCGTAACTACGTATAGATTATTTTGCACATGGAGTGTTTGTTCCCCCTACCTCCCCCTGAATGTCTGCTAAACGATGTGGCTTTTCGTGACATTCATAAATATTAATAATGAATATCAATTTATACCTTAAAAATTAAAACTTAAAATTTTGTGCACATTAACGTTCTGAGTGAAATTATGCATGTTCACGTTTATTTAAACTATTAACAAAATATAACTAAAATATAAAACAAACATTAAACACTAAAACCGTATTCGTTGATTTGGATTTTGATTGTGATTGTATCGTGGCGTGTGTTTTGTTTAGCTTAATAACTGATGTAATTTTAGTGTATGTTGGATTTCCTATAACGATGCTTTTCTATCAAATGTGTTAAAATCCACCGTAGATTTATTTGTAGTATGTGTTAGTATTAGGATTCATTTTTAAGAAAATAAGTATATAATTAAGATCAACACTGATTTTTTCAGATCTAGGTACATTATTGTATGAATAATTTAAATATTGAATCTAAAAATGAATATCGTACATATAGTATGTAGGTACATATTTACTGAGTACCTGAGATGGACTTACCAAGGCACTTGCCAAGGTGTCTCGTTACAGATATGTTTGCATATGATATTCTTGCGTTCAATATATATCGTAGTCATACATGTTTTGTTCATTTTTATGCGAGTCTCTATACTTAATTTATATCCATTGAGTGAGTGAGTTCATCTACTTGAGACATGCGTTGCCACAAAAATAGATGACGCATTTTTTTGTACATAGGTACATTCAAAAGGAACACTGGATTTTTTTACGATCACCACTAAATCTAAATACAGAATAAACAAATGAAGGAAGTTCTCATACAATTTACCTGGTCCACCAAACATACTCAGTATGGCATTAAATAATATTAGGCAGAGCACCGAGCACCGACACAAGCATACGGATACCTACGTGATAACGTGAGCTGTATAAAATATGAAGCCAAACTGGGCTGACCCACATACAGTTAAACTAATCTGGCATGATTGAAGGCACTGCTAACCGCCGAGATCGAAATGCGGTACTAGAATTTTAATTACTATTTGATAGGATAGACTCGACTCGAGCTAAATGCTTTCGATAGTATGCCAGTTTATAGCCTGCAATTTTGCAATTTAAACATCTTTCGGCTTAACGCATTTCTAATTGGTAATTTCTAAACATTCTGTTAAAATGGTAAAAGTGTGATGGTTAATAAAATCCGAAACGGAAAACCATACATAGATTTGGCCTTTATTTTTATAATTAAGTACTAAATTCCATAAAGATTTTATCACTCGAACTATTTCATTCAAATGCATACTTAGATACTATATAAAAATTTATATGAAAAAAAAAAATGTTTTATGAAGGTGCGGAAACTCAAAATAGTACCTGTGTTTATTTATCTACGGGGCAAATAGGATATTTACGAAGAGTTTAAAATATTTAATCCAGAAAATAGGAAGAGTTTCTAAATAAAAATTCTGGGAGTAGCAAGGAATTCAAGCTCACCCTTCATGTAAATATTGCGCTCGAGGAAAATACTCTTTTTTATCCATATGAGAAAAGTAATTGTCTGGTCGAATTTAGAAAACAATATTTTTGGTCTTACCGTGTCTCTCATCCATTTATTAGAAGGTTCCGAATTCATACTTTTGCTTGCAGTCAGTAAGCACCGGAATAAACACGTATTTTGCTAGGCGGGTTATTAAATGTACTACTGTGTAAGGTAGAGTGAAAAATACCTTTACTTCTATGTATATATTGAGCGTTATGTAAACAATTAAGTTTCATAATTACAGTATTAGGGTTATGGGGTAATATGCTGAGACTATTGGCAAGATTAATAAGCAACTGGCCTGATAGCTCAGTTGGTAGTGACCCTGCCTTCTATTGAGAAGGCAGGGTCACTACCTAGAATTGTCTAGGTTGTGGGTTCGATCCCACCCAGGACAAACATTTGTGTGATGAAGATGTATTTATAAACAAAAAAACTGAGTATTTTTCAGTTATCTAGTTCCCATAGTATAAGCTTTGCTTAGTTTGGAGCTAGAGGGCATGTGAAATTTCCACAGATTTATTATTTACAAGAAGATAACACTAATGCTATACTTGATTGATACTACTGATCCTTGCTGGCTGAAGGCTGTTTAACTTCGATAAGGATCAGGATAATAATAAAAGTTAAATGAATAGCTTAACACAAATTTCAATTTATAAAAGTTAATATTTATGTAAGAATTACTTGCAGTTAGTATTACAGAGTTTCCTCTTATGATAATACGGTTATGATTATGAGTATAAAATAGTCAAAGTCAAATTCTGCCGTCCTTATGATAAATGCAGTATGTAGGTAAAACAAGTTTTCGAGAAAAACGCGAAACAAAAAAAATATTTTGTATCTGTTGTAGCTTCAAAACTATACAAGTTATTAAGACATGCAATACGCCAAAAAAAAGGTAATAAGATATAGTTTTTATGAGGCCTACATTTTTATTATTATATTTAAGTTAAATAAGAATGATTTATAAAAATATGCTTATGCTTAGTTGTTGCTTAGCTGGCGAAACGAATTTTTCTAGTAATAATTGCAGTAAGTACATTACTTGCTGCACTTATTATTAGAAAAATTACTTAATGCGATTTTGGGTTTACAGAACAGTTACAGCAACTACGTACTTACTGCACTAATGATTATAATCCTACGTATTTTACATTGTGTTTGCATATAGATACTACAGTATTGACTACAACTTTACTTACAACTACATTAAAACTGTTTAAAAACGTGTAAAAATAGATTTAATCTTTGGTTATTTCTGCAGTTTCATATAAGTAGCTACTCAAAGCTAGATTTTGACGTACTGCTTAATCAATAATTAATATTGCAAAGATAAGAAACAGTAATTTGCTTAGGTGTTAGTATCAATATTTAGATCTGCCCTTGCTGTAGTAGAAATAATTTAGGTCTGCAGCATTGTAAAATACAGGCAATTTTTGCCAAAAAAGTCTTCGTGTTTCTGGCATTATTGGCACCAGTTTTGAGATGGTAGTATTTTATTTTTTGTTTCAGGAAACTCGTGATTTTTTTTTTGAATTGTGTTTCAGAAATAAATTTAGATTCATGCCATCCCAATTAATCATGGCCAACCTTAAATAGCAGTGTGAAATCACCTCTCTTAACTTTTAAAGCCACATCATGAACATCTTTCAAATATACTCTCAGCTCGCGCTTCTCTCACAAATATACAGTCATGACTTTGACTTCGACGACTTTGACTTAGACTTGAGGTCTTAATGGCCTAAAAAGTAAAAAAAACATTGTCAAAGTATCCACAAAGTCATCAAGCTCGTAGCCTTTTTTCTTCATTTTCAATTGGCGTTTTCCACTTCATGAAAGTAGTCTGCTGATATATATGAGTGACCAGGCTAGTAGTTAAATATTTTAATATGACTGATTTAGCTGCAATTACATTTTTTCACTTGACTCTAAATTTCGGTGGCATCTATTATTATCGATGTGCTGTTTATGTAGAGCACAGATGCCACACTTTTCACCTACCTAGATTAGTGAAGGAAATATTCATTTGTTTAACAGTTTAATGATATGTTTCTAGTGCTACTGGCTTACAGAATGTTTTTCATATATCATCAACGCATAAATTTTATTATTATTATTTATTTTACGTTCACAGCACTTTTGTTTTGACGTTCATACCTTCCACATCTATTTAATACGAAGAAGCGTCAATGTCTTCTTGTCAGGAAGTAGTTTTAATGTCTAATTGCTGGAGAGCAGCACTAATTTTTATGCTAGATTACTCTCTAGTGTGTATTTTCTGAAAAGTGCTGTCAATATCTTGTTGTTGGGGCCATATACGTCCATTTGCCGTGGAATAACGTGCTATAGGAAAATAATATCACTGTAGTATTTTTTATTCAGGCGATTTGGTAGATGTGTTCCATTTTCTGGAAAGTAGAGTTTTTTTTCTTTCAGTAAATTCCATCGGCATAGTTTCATTTAAGAGGTTTCAGTTGTCGATAGTTGTTTTTTTATTTGTTTATCAAACCTGGATTACATTTTCTAAATCACATGTTTGCATTTTATGTGATATAGTTTTTTAATGTGATATAGCTTTGAAGTCGTATGGTCGATACCGTTTTTTATATATGTTGAGACCATAGGTTTGTTTTTCATAGAAATGTAATGATGTTGCGAATTGTGACGATTTTTTTAAAATTTTTAGTATTAATGTTATGGTTTTCTTGAAATGTTCACCTGAAATATTAAAAAACATAAGCATTAATTGAGCATTGTTCGATAAAATCAAATGCTAGCTTTGAAATAGGTCAGGATTTCACAATCAGTTGACCTCTGACATCGTGGCATAGTATTGATACTGAAAGATAGGTATACGAAATATCAGCTAAATCTGTTTAAAATTCAATAGTAAAGTTTGATCTAAATAAACAATAAACAAACATACAGGTAAAGTTAATTTGGCGAAAGCTTGTAAAATGTATTGAAATAATGATTAAAAAAAACATTACTTATCTTTTGACGAGTGACGAGTTATCTACAGATACCTAGGTAAATTCATAAAAAATCGGTATTATTAAACTTATCGCGAGAAATAATTGATGCGAAACACAATTGCATTCCGTCTGGAGGTAGGGCGTAGACTTATTTTATTCAGATTACCCTGCCACGGACATGCCAATAGGCATCATTTAGCGAGTTATGCCTGCAGTATCTTTCTAAGTTATCACGATGTTAATAGTATTTTTACTGTAAACGTTGTGTTTTATGCTAATGATAACCACAATATCTTATAGATACTGCATTTTTAAGTAAGTAGTCTCAGATTTGACTTTTATGGTGTTTAAATAATGAAACTGCAGCATCTATAAGATACTGCGTTCATTATTAGTTAAATTAAGTTTGTTGTCCAAATATACTTGTGATAAATGCAGTTCATATGAAGATACTGCACTTATAATAGTAGTTAAATATTTTTTTAACAATGTACAAATAAAAAGGGCACAGTATCTATAAATACTGCATTATTTACTAGAATAACATAATCATAGCGTTCATACGTTATACGCACTGCACTTTTCATAAGGAAAATGTTTACTGAAATTCGAGTTGCTGCACTCTTGCTTTCTGAGTTTTTGGGTTCCAGATAGAATTTTGGTACGTGAGAAAGAACAGAATATAGTATTTTTTTCGGCGATTCCGAATATATATCTAACTCAATTTTGCCAAAAATGTTAGTTACTGCATTCTTCACTATGAGGGCAGAATTGTTTATTGCAAATAAATTATTTTTAGCATTTTTAGCAATAAGATTCGGGCACTTAGGTAGTTAGAAGATTACATGAAAGAGGTCTGAATGCAATGATGCAATTTAGCTTGAAATCTACCGAGGAGCTACAAGATCAGTAGGTTCTAATATGACTCACATTGTAGAGTTTTATTAACTGAAAATATAATAATAATAATAATAAAGCTCAAAGATCACATACATAGATCCAGGACGAGGATTCCCTGTGTCTGGAGACCCAGGTACTACGAGGACCATGGTCCCACAACACCCAGACTCAGAACAATTATTTTTTCTGTGCATAAATACTTGTCCTGCCGCGGGAACCGAATTATAGCTCTATGTGTACTTACACTTTTAAAAATCTTTTAGCAGTTTCATAACAGTACTATAAATCATGGCGAGTAGTCAAATATATTTAAGCAAATATACACAGCGCGTGTGTGGAAACATTGCATATTACATTGAAATATTTATTAGACATCCAGTGCTAGTTTTTAGCGTTAGTTTGTAAATAAATGTATATGTGGTGTATATTAAATGCATGCATAAAATTTACTGCTTTATGAGTAACACAATCTAAATAACTAAGAGTGTACATTGAAAGTTGTAAACACAACTTAAATTGTCTATTAAAGTTTTATAATAAAAAATGCAATTTGCAAAGTAAATTACCTGCTGGTGCTGTAGTTATATCTCTAATGCACGCTTTTCACAACACTCTAAAATTCATACCCATTTTGAAACTTCCACTTTGTTTTCTTTCTGTATTATACTTTACATAATTATAAAAAAATATGTTGTGCCTTAAAACTATATGAATCAAGCATGCATTCGTTTTTTCTTGTTTATCACAGTCTTTATAAAAAAAAATCTATTGATAGCAAGCACAATAATGAATAATGAAATGATATTATTATATTTTATACGTTAATTTATAATATTTATCAGGAGTTAGCTCCTTATTCATTTAAAATATTGTAAGCGTCGTATTATTAAATCTTTAAAATTATTTTACAATAAATATACTAACTGCAGATATAATGCATTTTTTTTACACAGAACATTTTTTTCTCGTATTTCGATTTTATATCATTTCAAAGTGCTTGATAATAGTTCAATATATGTATAATTGTACCTATTACGTAGTATGTACCTACCTATAACTGTTTAATCTACATAATACAAGAAAACCTATGGCAACTCCTAAACAATACAGCAACTGTGTAACGGAGTTGCAGCAGATTTTTTACTATAACTATTTAATCAAGTTGAAATTTCTTGAGTTCATTTTTGAATCGAGTTTACATTATGGTTAGGTTATAGAGTAAAATGCAAGATTTTGTATGTGCATTACAGCACGGCTCTGTAAGAAACCGACACAGCACGCAGCGTTCGCAGAGCTTGAACCGCGGACACTCTCTGTCGCGCTCCGATGGCACCTGGTGACATCACGGGACCGCGGGTAAGTCATTTAAATCTAATGTCGTTTAGAGTCTCTATTCTAGTTATAGTCAGACTATGGTCCTTTTTTATTTAAAGAGTGTCGGACGCACACCATATGTGCAGCTTTCAAGTAAGCAAGGGGTTGTAAGGGGTTGCTATAACTACGATGCTTAACAGGAGTCTTAGCGCTCGCAGTAGATTAAAATACATATACTGAAGAGAATGCTGCTGCATATTTTAAATACTCTCTTATCACGAAAGCTTTTCAAGAATTTATAGGTGTCCTTTGAGACGACGGTAAGCAATATTTGACGCGTTTTCCGTGAAGTGACAGACGCATTGCCTTTATACCCAGCTGGTGACGCTGTAAAGATCTGGAGATACTAACACCATTAGTTAATGTATTTCAACCTTATTTACATTTTAATGACCTACTATTTAACAATAACATAGCCACAAAACTTAAGTCAGCAGATAATTTTTAAGTAAATAGTCGTTTTGCTTAATTCTCTCTGCTATTACACGTTAGTATGTATCAATAGAAAACGGTTCTAGCGAAAGCAAGACAACATTGTTTTTTTATTATTTTATAATTGTTTAAATATTATTAGACTGTGACAGAAATATAAATTTCTCCTCTTTGTAGGTCATTTCTTTATTGGAACGCGTTTATAGTTATTTATGTTCATACTAGCTTCTATTCGCGGTTTCACACACGTGGCCTATAGGAAACGAGGAAAAAAATTTTCATAGATAATTCAACCACCCATTTCACCGTCTTAAGGATAGAATTTCGAAAAACCTTTTCTAAGTAGATACCTTACAAAGAACACACCTTCCAAATTTCAAGTCTCTAGGACCAGCCGTTTAGGCTGTGCGTTGATATATAAGTCAGTCATTAGGTTAGGCAGGACTTTGAATTTTATATGTATAGATAGTAAAGCGTGGTTAGACATACTTTTGTTATATGAAAGAAGGTCCATGGGTTTGCTAAATTAATGATATGCCGATTGACTTTGTATACGATATATTAATTAAAAAGATATTTACAAAAACCAAAATGCGGAAATATATTTTTCTCTAATATAGAGTCCCTATCAACAACCTTCGTTGCCTCTAGCAACTCTGGAAAGTTTCTCTATGAGACTGGTATAGAAACTTTTTCGTGGGCTAGCACGCCACAATAGCACTTTGAGCTGATCTCTTCTATGAATCATGTTGAACTTTATTCATTTTCCAGGCGGCATAGTGCAGTGCGCCGATTGCGGCTCGCGCACGATGGGCAATAAGCTATCGTGCTCATGCGCGCCTATCCTCCGCAAGGCGTACCGCTATGAAGACAGCCCGTGGCAAAACTCCCGCCGCCGCGATGGACATTTGCTAAGGTAATAAATAACTGAATATATTTATGTGATTACGACTTTAATAACACTTGATTCTCTAGTCTCTACCGATACCGCAACTATTTAATACTATATAATGTATAGTAATGTGTAGTAACTATTTAAACTATTTAATACTATTTAATAAACTATATGCTTTATTAAAGGAATTCCGGACGCACGGCTTGGTCATGCAGTGCGTTTGAGTACATTTGTGAATAAGAAAATAACGGAAATAAAAGTTGTTTTTCAATTACTATCTTATATAGCCTATGTTTATACATTGCAGAAGATTTTTATTCCAAAACTAGTTGTTTATTGCAATAAAAATACCGGAGGCCCTTCTCCAGAGTTAAAACTATCTCTATAAAAAATTTCATTACGACTGTTTAATCTTGAAAACGCAAACTAAGTAGAGAGAAAAAACATTTACATTTATAGTATTATAGTATGGAGGAACACGATTTTGTAACTTTTTTTCCAACACCTAGAAAAATTATAATAATTTATAATATAATAATATATAATAAATAATAATAATATGAGTGGACATCACACTAATATTATAAAGGCGAAAGTTTGTATGTGTGTATGGGTATATTTGTTACTCCTTCACGCTCAAACGGCTGAATGGATTTGGATGAAATTCGGTACCAAGATAGCTTATACACTGGATTAACACATAGGCTACATTATATCCCGGAAAAGTGAAATGCTCTCGTGGGATGAATAAATAATTCAAATATTTTTTATCCGTGGGTGAAACCACGGGGCGCAACTAGTATTAAATAAAAAATAAATATATAACGCCCGATACCCAATAATCATAGATCCTGGATCTTAACTAAGATTCCCTGTATCTAGGGACCTAGGCACTACGAAGACCATGGTTCCACAACAACACATGGTTGCGCGTTTTTTTCTGGGCACAAGTAATTGTCCTGTCGCGGATATCGATACCGCCACCTCCGAGTTATGGTCCTGCTCAGCTAGCACACCACAGAGACTGATAAAAATGAATTAACTGAATTTTGGGCAGAGATTATTTACAAAAATTAAATTCCACAACAAAAGTTATGCTACGCAAAGCTGGTTTCAATGTCTTAGAACATATCATTTGAACACGTGTACCAAGGATCATAATCAACATGATCGCTATCCACATCATTCACAACAGTCTTTATCATCCCTCTACTGGGCCTCTCTTTTAATATGTCATTCGTTATGGTCATGTGCCAATTACCAAATTGTACCAATGGTCAAAGCCAATGTTACCAGCGATTTTTGATATAATTATCGCCAAACCACCTCACAGTTGTGCGACGGGTTGTTTCGCTTGCCTTGTCTTACCTAAACCTTATATACAATATGATAATATGGGTATAAAGTGATGTGGGTTACGGATGAAAAAATGTTTCACCAACACGGTATTGACGACTCTTCTATTTATAATAATGTTATGGCAATGCGGTATTTTGTATTTGGGAAGACGCGTTTCCTTAATGGTACTGGTCAAATGAGTTCATGATCTTGAGATTTGCCTTGAAAACTCACTGTCACTCATTTTTAAAAGGCAGTATAATGCTTTGTTAAAAGTTATTTAGAAATACATTGAACATTTATCATAATTAGACAAAATATTTCACAGCTTCTTGATTTTGTTTCTCATTTACAAATACACAAGCTACGACCCGCGTATAGACACAATTTTCCGGGATGGAAAAATATTATGCAAGTTTTAGTCCTGAACCCAGTATTTTTATACAAAACTTCCAAATAGTACACATCCTCAAACACTACTATGTTCTGGTTTAAAGGGCACTATAGTTAGTGAAATTACTGGGCAAATGAGACTTTATTACCTAATCTCACAGTCTAGTTACTAAAATGTACTGATATCTCAGGATGACGGGTGCAGTGCAGTGTCACATGAAACTCTTCAAGTGACGTTGCAACTGATATGGGCAGTCGTGTCGCTCAACATTAGGCAAACGACTAGCTCGTCACTTCATTCTTTAACATAAAAAAACTGATAACAACCGCGTTGTAGCTCTCTTTGTTTCTAATTGTAGGATAGACCGTTATTGAGATTTTTTTTATTATCCTATCAATGAAATGTACAAGTATAAAGGGGACCTTATTAACTAGTGTTACAATGGGCGGTCTTATCGCTGACAACGATCTCGTCCAGACCACACACACACAGATACACATATAGATTGAAATGTACAAACATGCAACAATAGATCGCAAGCATGATCAGTATACTATAAAAGCAGGTGCAACTATTACACAAATGATACATCGTTAAATGTATAATTAAAGAGTCTGGTAAAATCAGGTCAGCGTGTAACTTTGATCTACAAACAGACTATGTATCGACATCAGACATAATATACGTGACATGCATTGTTAATGCACTGTGCGATACTCGATTCCATATAGGACCATCATGAATAGAAGAATATTTCCAAAATCTACTACAAAAATCAATTAATTGTAATTATCATCTGTTTTTTTTTGTTACATAGTACGCTTAAATTAGTTTTTATTCCACAATTATTGATTGAAAGTGTGATTCTTTTCATGATTAGAAATCAATACTATTTACTTACTTCTCAAATATTGTTAATAACTGAATATTTATTAGGTACTTTTAAAAAAATTGTTTTATAGGCTTGCGTTTGACCACCATCGCACCTGACGGTAAGCGACGATGTGGTCTAGGGCGTAACACGCTTGCCTAGAAGATACCTGTTCACTCTGTATTTTATATTATTTAATTAATTTATTTTGCGTTGGCAATATTTCGATGCCGTTTTAAGCACCACGATCATAATAGAATTGAAAAAAACTAGAAACATATTTTATATACTTGCTGTTTTTTTTAAATTGTTTGATATGTTTACGCTTGACCACGATTTCACCTGATAGTAAGGACAATGCAGTCTAGGATTTGAAGACTCCAAGGTTATAGTTTTCGGGGAATACGGACACCGGATTGGTTATAGAAGTTTTGTAGTCATTACAAAAATAAAGCTCATTTCAGACC
This sequence comes from Ennomos fuscantarius, assembly GCA_905220475.3. Classification (NCBI taxonomy): domain Eukaryota; kingdom Metazoa; phylum Arthropoda; class Insecta; order Lepidoptera; family Geometridae; genus Ennomos; species Ennomos fuscantarius. The sequence continues at coordinate 8,448,233 of HG992028.1, read as the reverse complement.
TATGTGAATAGGGTGAATTCTGTGGCTCATCTAAAGTCTATTAAAATACTACTTAGCCAAGCAACACTTTCCCCCGGGTACCGGAGTACTTGTATACGTTTGTTAATTTTGTATCTACTTGGTAGAACAAATATTGAACACTCATTGTTTGCCTGTTGATCATCGGTTGTATCAACCAATGAGCGTACAGTATTTAGGATATTAATTTGACACGAATTTCAAAAACATATGAGAAACAGGGAACTGGGGAAACTAAGTTAGTATCAACATGAATATGGCTATATCTGGTGCTGATATTTTGGAAAGTTAAGTTGATTCTAAAACACAGGTTTCTTTCCGACCGCTAAACATCATGCCTCCAACATCCAATACCGTTATGAAATTGTTTTTGCTACAAGTCACCACCCAATGGATTCTTGGCAATCACCAAGGGTTATTGGTTCACCTAAGCAATAAAAATATGATATTCTACGAACAGTTGGGTCGCCTGGAAGTGTTTTACTTCCATGTCGGTTTCATTACCTGCTGTGGCTTGTTATATTGGTTTTTCAACTTACTAAAAGTTCACAACACAAGCACTTTTCGTTCACACCATTACGACTGTAGACTTCAACGACCAGAGATTAAGGCCCCGTAAGCAATTTGCCCAGTTATACTGCAGATTGTGTGCTGGCAGCCTCCCAGGACGTAGCGGATAAATATACTGCATTTGCGGGTGCATTTCGGCTATGTTTAAAAGTATCAGATTTTATTACCGCCTTATCTCAGTTATCGTAAAGCAATTGGAAAGTTTAAAGCTGGTTTCATTGGTAAAATATTTTATTATTTTATTCTAACTTACAGTATAATTTTTATAAAATTATATAAGTAACGCAGTAATGTAAAAAGTACATAGCTATAAAGGTACTCTATTTAGTAAGTATTTACCTTAGAGAACTGTAAGTTGCTGCAGCTAGCGCATTTCAAAAGTTTAAGTGGCAAGAAAAGCTCATAAAACTTCTACTGAACATTATTCACCGAGCTTTGTATTCTAACTTTGCTACGTAGTAAGAGTAAGTATACGTAGTGTATTAAGAGAAATCCTGTAAAGAAATATTTATTTAAAAATATGGAAATTTTACTCAACGCCATCTAGTAACAAACTAAGCAAAGCTTGTACCATGGTACCATGATAACTGGCAGAATATTAAATAACTTTTTATTTGTAAGTTAAATACATAAATAATATACATCATCGTAGGTACAGTAGGTACTTTTGTGTTTAAATACCAAATAATCATAAAAACATGCCCAGGAATACGTTGCTCATGATTGATGATTTTTCAAACGGATGAAAGAAAACTGTGAACATGATAGTTTTGGAGTCTACCAGTTACTTTAGTATCATAAATTTTTTTTATTAAAAAGTAGGCTTGAGATCTCGGTTAGATCCGCAAAATTCCTGTTTACCCATGTATATGTAATTCTCTTTGAATATATGAACCATCTTGGCAATCTTAATCAAGATTTATTTGATTGGTGAGGTTTTCAATAATCGTCAATCCGTAACCCTTATAATGTATGATATATTGTTTGTGTGGTTTTCAAGTTGGAAATATCTGACCCGATTAGGATGAAAGTTTGAAACAGAACCCTGGAAAATTAAGAACGTGGGTATCCACGTTCTATGTGCGGAATTTGAACTGGCTCTTACAATGGTGAAGAAGAACATCGCGAGGAAAACAGAACTTGGGAACGCATACTTGGCCAGACTTGGCGTGATGAATTACGGCCTGCACTCTCACCTGTGAAATAAGGCCCGTGTTTCGGCACCGAGAAAGTATTGAGCTGATGACGATATGGATACTAATAACTATGTTTCTTCCAGACTATGGGCAGAAGTGTTCCATGTGTCGAACAGCAATGTCGGCGCCGTCAAGTGGTCCCAGGTGTCCGAAGACCTAGTCCCTGTGAACATCACCTGCGTCCAAGACTCACCGGAGTGCGTGTTTCACATCACTGCCTACAACTCGCAGGTCGACAAGATATTAGACGTGAGACTAATTCAACCAGGTGTGTACTTATCTCCTACTTATTTCCTTACTTCTTACTTTGTTCTTTAAAGCAACATTTTTTTTCTTTTGCTTTTTCAAAAAATCATTTCACAATTGGTTCAAATTGATAGTTTCGAGAAAATTGACTTTAAACTTCAACGACTTCATTTTAGTGTAGAGTGCTTACAAGGTAATAGAAAAGGTTTGTGTAAGTTTCAGTTGCTTGAAAATGTATTAATTCTATTTTAAAATACAAAATATAGGACTAATTCATACAATTGCTGTAAAAATATAATAATGTTTTTATGCTAAGTGAACTGTATTCAGATACTGTGTCAGATAAACCGTTTTTAGATTGACAATCTCAAGATTTAAGCCTCATTTCGGTATTTTATTACTGTATTTTATAAATGTATTACTGTAAATAATTTCACGCGAAACTATCAATTTGACAGTTAACCCCTTTTTATTCTCAACCCTTTAATTATGATCATTTTTCGAGTGAACAAACGTAAAAATTGTTTAAAAGCTACTAGACGTGCTTCGCAGTTTTACCTGCAATCATCAAGTTTGCCACAGGAACTCATAGTTTGTTTAAAACAAAAAGTCATATATTGATATCAGTAATGTGCAAATTTTGATCCAATTTTATCTAGCTACGTTTCACTTTTATGTGTACGCATGGTTGAACTTATTTAGTTTATGTTTTAATATAACAAACTAGAACAGATACTGAGTACTTTACGAAATAAAAATAGTGTATTTACAACAGGAGTTTTACTGAAATGACGGCGGAGTATCTCGTAACACATCTTTTTACGAGAGCAACACGAAGATACAGCACTGTAACCTAGTTTCTAATTTACACCATAAAGAAATCAACAGAATTTTGCTAGCGCAATAGTTCAGTAGTACTTTGTAGGTGTATACTATAATAAATTATTTAGTTTTCAATCAGTTGAATCTCTATTGTACAGAATTAGGTTAATTTAGTTTGAGATTAAATCAAACTGCGCATGCAGCAGTTTTGCTCAGTTCTACAGTTTACAATAGCTGACGTAACGAATTTCGCTTTTAGTTTTGGAAATAGGGCGTGCTCTTAAATATTTGACGCAGTGAGTTTAAAAGTTAGTATAGCAAATAAGTACATAACTTCTAGATGATTGATTGACTCGCTCAAATACAAAAACTATTATTTTACATAACATTTCATAGAACATAATAACTAGCAAAACGTGTGCTCACTTTAGACTTTGTTTTTAATATTACTGATTCACTTGTTTGTTATTTTAGTTTTAATGTTACTATTTTGTTATTTGCTTTCTAACACAAACGAATACTTAACCTGCAACCCATTTTCTAGTTTATTTTTTAAATAGTCACACTTATTAACTTTAGTTAGTGAGTTAAGATTAGTTTAACATCTATATGGTGTGAAATATGAAGTGTTGTACCACGCGTATACTAGGCCACTAATATTGTCTATTAGCTTTGTCAACAATAAACTCTAAGTTCTAATTAATATTCTAGTGATCTAGAGTACCTAATTATTAATTCTTGTGTAAAGCGTTGACACACGCTCATGGACGTCATAGCAGTCAATGCAAAAATAATATTTTTTGGTTTAGTTGATTTTTAAATTAACTTTTTAAAATCCTATTTGCAGGCACCCGCATAGGTCAAGCTTCGGAGTGTTTTGTGTACTGGAAAGATCCGGTAACTAACGAAACCTGGGGCCTCAACTTCACATCGCCCATCGATGCTAAGCAGTTCAGGGAATGCTGCGTGAGTTGCCTTCTAAATCGCAATAAAGTAAGTGCGAACTTTAAAATTCAGAGATGTAGGTCTTTGAACTTTAAAGTTCGAATTAATAAATATCCTTCATAATTAATTGCTTAAAACATTTGTATCATATATATATCAAACAATTGTAACAGAAAACTTTCAGCCTTACTTGTTTAGTTTAATACAAAAAGGTACCTAAATACGAGGTTTTTTACACTTGCAACCTACTGAAAACTTAAGTGTGACCACTATTCAATAATCCAGTAGGTACATAAATTTTAATAGCGCAGCAAACCATAGTTGGTGCATAATAAATTTTCGATTGAATAGAATTTAATTTTGAAGGTTTTTTAAGCATCGCACTATTTTATTTACTTTTGAAGGATATTTCCATGCTTGAGGGCTTGTTTATGAAGTCTGACGTGATGTGCGGCACGTATTTATAGATAAGCACACATCTTTACGTATGGCAAAAAAGCTTCGGCACATTTTGCACTTTTGAATTTCTCTCAGCTGTACTAGAACTAGCATTATATTATTAGGTATATTATCTGCTGTTGTGGTTGTACCAAATTCACCAGCATCGATACGATGAAAAAATATCACATTTAGCGGTACTAAAAATAAAATGCTCGATAGAATATTTATAATTATTTATCTTTCGCTGATAAAATACAACTATGAATATGGATATATACATTAGTCCTTCTGGAAAATTAACAAAGGGGTTCCTAAAAGAAAACTCACGACTACTAAAGATTGAGACTTAAAACCACCTAAAATCTAACCTCGCCCAATGTCTCACTATCCGGTCTGAATACATTATAGTCGGTGGTCAAAATAGGATATTTTTGGTCTCACGGAAAATATTAGATGAACACTGTCATGAAATAATCTTGAAGTCTTTAGTATACAAATATTTACAATCCGTGTAATTATTAGTTTATAAGCACACTGCATTGATGATAAACTTCATTTTATTTTAAATTATTATAGATTGTTAAAACAAAAATCATTTGGGTATTGAATGTAATTGGAAGTTTATAATTATGATTAAAATAAATTATTATAAATAATGCACTACGCATTATATATATTAATTTATTTCATTGACAATTTTAATAACTAAAACACTGGTCAAATTATTCATTACCAAAGATTGCTGGAAAACAATTAAAAACAGTGACTTATTAGAACCGCATAAGCTTCATCAAAAGTAGCTTACAAATAGTATTCAACTCTTTGATACTTAGTCAAAGACACAACTATGCACAATTAACCCACAATATATATTTTCTATGACACTAGTAACATTTTCAGTTTTTTCATACTTTATCATCCATGCGGGCTAACCTTCTTATTCATAAATTCTGAATTAAAAAAACAATATCTGTCGAATTCTCACTGATGAGAAATTAAACGTGTTAAAATTTTGGTTTCACTTATTGACTATTTATGAATAAGGGGGTAAAATATGTCGAAGCCAAATGTTCATATTAAACTTATTAGCTATTCCCCTATGATTTTGCTTACGTGGGCAGTGATCAAACTATCACACATGATCCACAGAAATTACCGTGATAAAAAAGCACTCTAAAAGTTATTACCGAAGCTAAAGTGATTACCTACACACTAAATTTCATTTAAATCTCTTTATCCGTATCTGTTTCGAGTGAAAATTCACTACTGTTTGCTATATATCCTGTCTTATTGATGATTGTAATTATGTACGGAATTTGCACTCGCTTCAAAAACACAGAGTGAAGACATCGTGAGGAAAATAGCATGTGTAAAACATAAAAAAATTGAGAAAAGAGCCATTTGCAATTCATGCTTGGCTTTTTTTTATGTTATTGAATGATGTGACGAACTAGTCGTTCACCTGATGTTAAGGGCTACGGCCGCCCATAACAGAACAGTGTCACTCGGAACCCTAAAACGAAAAAAGAAACAAAAAACCCTAAAAGAGTTTCAAGCGACACTGCACTGCGCACGTCATCCTGAGACATCAGCACAGTCTGGTAATAAGATTACTCGACTGTGAGATCAGATCATAGTCACTAGCTACAGTGCCTTTCAAACCGGAACACAGTAGTGCTTGCACACTACTGCTTGGCGGCAGAATAACTGGCAAAGCGGTGGTACCTACCTAGACGAACTTTGCAGTAAAGTCCTACCACCTAGTAGTACAATATCTTCATTTCATCAGAAGATCCGCGTCCCAGAAACGAGAACTTATAATGCTGATGACGAAGATAGGATAATAGGATTAGTAGGATACGATAGGAGTAGAACATCACTAAATAGGAAGTAGAAAAGTAAGATTTTCAGCATTCGATATAAATTATTAACCAATAAAGATGATTATTAGTTTATTATATATAGCACTAACCGAAAAAACTAAAAAGATACTATTAAATGTTTCAATACCCTGCATTTGGCTTCGATATACAAACGTTTGCAGTAAAACAAGACGATTCACTATCTGTTTTGTGATTTTAGTCACCAACATTCAAATTCTCACGTAAGGCTTCGTCGAGCTACAGCCTCAAGTTGGACCCGCCGGGGAGTAAGCAGAAGTTCAAGGCCAAGAGGAAACCGCTCTCAACGCCAGCTAGTCCAAATCGCTCAAGGTAAAGTACAAGTGAAATTATATACTTTAGGAACTTTAAAATCCATGTTACACGTTTAGCGTGATCAAAAAACTTTAATCGTTAATCAGATGATATTACACTTCATAAAATTATAATGAAATCAACTCTGTACATATTTAGACCTACTAATATTATACATAAAAAATAAATATTGTGCGTTTGTTTGTTTCACTTTCATACAACATATTTTTTTCTCCGTAAATTAATAGGTCCCTTGGAAAACAGATAAAACACCTATGTCATATTTTGTATAGGTACTTTTGAAATATCAACTTCAATCGACTGTTTAGAGGTCGCTGAACATTACATATGCACAGCTTTTCGATTTTCACATCCTAATGATAGCCCCTGAATTAATTTAATCCAACCTATACTGAAATCGGGCAGGTTATAAACGGAAATGGAAGAAAGTGATCCTCAACAATGAAATTATCATAATCCTCATTATCGGAGTTTTGGCGGGAAAGCGAAAAGGATCGCGTCACCGCATTGTATTATTTTCCAAAACTTGTGTTATTTTCAGTGTTAGTGCATAAAATTGGTGGCATTTTATTCGTTAAGTGCTGAATTATAGACATGAGTACGGGAAAGTGGTATAATGATGGTGAAACGTTTCTTTTCGTGCTGTTTTCAAAACTCCATAGAAGCTTCAAGTAAAGGTGCCACCACTTTACTAGGTGTATGACTTTGACTAGACTGACTTGACTATGACTTGACTTGATGACTTCGACTGTGACTTGACACATATTTGCGTGAAATATCGATAGCTTGATAAATTATCAATTACTTGACAATGGCTAAATACACAAAAGTGTGGAGCCAAAATAAAAAAAAAAAAATTCTCATTATCGGCTGGTGATAAGCAATGTATTTTATTATAGCTTGAATTACCGTGAAGTGGTCCGAGAACCGGTACAGTGTACGTGTATGACGCAGGACATGCAGCAGTACTCACGCCAGCTGAGAGGACAAGATCCGCGATATCGTAAGTGTTTCCTCTAAGTTGCAGCATAAAATTAGCACACAGAACTAAAACGTAAATCATAAATGTTACATCGTATGTCTTTATATAAAAAACCCATGCTTGATTCATAATCCCAATTTTTTAGGTCAGAGCAAACTTTGATTTACAAGTTTGGAACTACAAGAATATCCAGTTTACTTCGATAAAACAAAGCTCACAAAACAAGAGCAGATTCAGGATTAAGTAAATAATATATTAGGTTTTGTTTAAACCGGCATAGTTACTTTTTTCTTTTAACTAACTTCTACAACAATATAGCAACTACTACTGAATACTAGTAGCTACACTAACTGTTACAAAAATGCTTTTGCAGAACTACAATTATACTAGCCGTGATGACCTATAGACAGTCCAAATGCACTATCTTACGGTAGGTCACGTACCCAATATGCTGGCAGCACTGCTTTATTGAATTGCAATGATTCGTTGTGCCAAATAAATGCCAGCATATAGATCACGCGTCGCATCAACCAGGCTCTGATAAACTTCGGAAAACGCGATAAGTTCGGTTCCCACGGACCCAGGGTCTCAAACCCAAACGAACCAAACTCAAACTACTATGATTGCACCGTTTTAGCTGTGCTAAATTAGCCGTGGCGCTGGCTGTGTGTTTCGGGAAGATGTAACGGCGCCATAGTGTCGACGCAAGTAGCGTTTCACACTAAAACCCACCCCATCGTCCAGGGAACCAGAGTCATTCCGTCAGTCGCTTACCATGACATGCGATGTCATGAGACCATTTGGTTCGAAAATGGCTGCAATATTGGCGGTTGCAAAATACCAGCAAATACATTTTTTTAACACAAGAGATGGTGATGACTGAGCTGGTCAAGTGCAGTAGCTTACATTTTCCATATTTAAGATAAACTGCTGTGAACATGCCTGTCAAATAGTTATGGTAGATGTATAGTCAAGATCTTTTTTCTTGTCATTCATTTAGGATCATCAACACTTCCACGGACCGCCACCCGAGCTATAGAGACCGAAGCTGCTGGACCGAGCACCGGCACCACCAGCCGCCCGGAGAAAGTAGCTGCGGCTGCCTCTTCGACTTCACTGTATGACAACGTTACCAGTTCCCAGCCGCCACATCAGCCACAAGCTAAACGTAAGTATTTTAATGCACGCACACAAATCCAATGATTGATTGTGAGTGTGCAAAATTAATATCTACAGATATAAATGTCATCGACATTCTTAGTACGTCTAATTCCACCTAAATAAAGTGCTGTACTTAGTTGAGGGATCAAACGTGGATCAAAGAACTGAAATTGTCAACGTAGGCTTGTGTTAAGATTGGCGGTTATTTATCGGTATATAGTACTGGTGATCGTTGTTGTGACTGACAAAGTTTAGGATGACCTGCAACTAAATGAAATGACAATAATAATGAAATAATAAATTAAAAGAAAATATGGAAACTGGTATCAGCAATCGGAAAAAAAGGTTGGAAGACCAAGCTCAGATATAATTATTTTTCCTAAAATACTAAAGTGTTAATAAAATGATACCTCCGATATTCCAAACATACTAAGCTACCACAGACCAAGTAGAGGATACTATGTATTAAGCTATAGAAAAAAAAACGAGGGTGCTCTAGACCACGTGACTGAAATAAAACTTTTTTGGTTAGCTCAATCTATCGGCTGTTGTTTTTTTTTATTTATCGTTTGGCTCCACACTTTTATGTATTGAGCCAGTGTCAAGTAATTGATAATTTCTCAAGTTAATCAATATATTTTGTGTCAAGTCAAGTCACAGTCCAAGTTATCACGTCAAGTCATAGTCTAGTAATATAATAATTATTAATATTGAGTAATATAATATATATAACATAATTGAGTTTTGGAAACAACACGAAAAAAAAAATTCCAAGTTTTAAAACCATACCTTTTCTTTTACTCTTCAAGGCTTTGTAGAACGTTTAGTAAAATATCCACCATTTTACTATGGCATTTTTACTTTCACAATATAAGACTTTGACATGATATAACCGTACAAAAATAGATTGACATTGGCAGAATTATCGCTAAAAAGCTATAGAAAGCCATTAAATGAAGAGAAGAAGAAGATAATAATACAATTTTTTTATTTTCTTATGTTGACAATGGAGGTCTACGTAAACCAACTTCAACTTCCGTTCGCCTCGCATCCAACAGGCTTACTCCCCAAGTCAAGCGTGCGTAACTATGCGTAGTTCAACAGTAAAAATACTAAGCTATTTTCAGCGGCGGCTCGACAACCTGAGTCCCAGCCAGCGAGACCTCCTAAGTCCCAGGACACTTCAACCACCACGAGTCATACCTCAACCGGCCCTAAGACTGCCAGCGCTGGTGTTGGTACACATAGTACTAGTGTGAGTTATCTTGCTCGCAATTTTATTATTATTTTTATAAATCTAAGAACGACAATAACAGATAGGAACAACCTAATACTTATATTACGCAGACGATCCAGACGAGTTCAGAGGAGATTGACTGCAAATGACTGAATTATAACTAAACATTTCCATAGTTCCTTAACTATGAAAATTGAATTTATCGGGATGACCCAAGTATCTCGGCAGTGATCTACCTCTGAACTTTTATTTAATAATAATTTCTGGGATACTTTTGTATAAAACAAAAAGAAAAGAACCCAATCAAAATCCCTAACATCTACCATCTGCTATCGGCTAAGGTTACTTGTAATAAGTGCATGTTAAAAAAACTGACTGCCTGAATAATTTTAAACATATGTTATAAAACTGAATGTGTTTCATTCCACATTTATACATTTACAATTACATATTAATCTTAAGCATCACACTTCACACTAATATTATAAAGGCGAAAGTTTGTATGTGTGTATGTTTGTTACTCCTTCACGCTCAAACGGCAGAATGGATTTGGATGAATTTCGGTATCAAGATAGCTTTTACACTAGATTAACATATAGGCTACATTTTATCCTAGAAAAAGTGAAATTTTCCCGTGAGATGAGCAAATAATTAAAATACTTTTTATCCGCGGGTGAAATCGCGGGGCGCAACTAGTAATACATAAACACTAACGTACCTTGTAATTTATTTGTCAACTTCTTGCTCAAGAAAAATATCATGACTGTATATGAAACAAAATTTTTGGACCAACAGTTTGGCTTGATGTTGCGTTTATGCAGAAAAGGGTTAGTTTATACATAAAATAACAGCACTTAAATTAAATATGAATGAAAATAAGTAAAAATTGCAGACATCTGAGGAACCTACAACAGCTATTGGCGTAGCTGAGAAGCCTTGTCAAGACTTAAAGTCAGAAGGTGTGCAAGCAGGCGGGTATCTGACTTCCTCCAAGTCGACGGCGACCTCCACTCGGCCCAGCAAGGAACAACTCAGTATGGGCAAAAGCTTAGACTATGGAGATGGAAACGAATCTGTAAGTTACATTTATTTTATTCTTATAAAACAAGGAACCAAAAAGTAGACCATAGAGATGTAAGCTTATAGCTGACTCAGCAAGCGACGTGTCACCGTTTTTACTACTGGTTTTGATGTATTTCTATGAAATACCTACCGTAGCTAGTGACGTCGATGCGACGTGTCACTAGAACGTTCCGTCCTAGCGACACGTCGCGTCGTCTGAAAGTATTTTATAGAGAAACATAGAAACCAGTAGTGTAGCGGCGACACGTCACTTGCTACTGCTGCCTGGAGTTAGCTACGAACTGGTACCTTAATATCCTAGGTCATTGCTTAGTTATGAGATTTCTATTATCAAATGATTATGAGTCTACTTGTTTATATACCATTTAAGAGTTTAGTCGTTTAAATACCATTTATATCAGCGACCAAAAACCGCTAAATGGCTAGCATGCATATAATAAGCTTTAAAAATGTAATGTTTGGTACTACGATTGAAGGAACTTCTAGCTTGTAAATTAATGATATTTCAATCATTTTATCAGCGAAATCAATAAGCCCTCATTAGATTTATACTGAAGTTTGGCCTCTCCATCAAAACTTGTTTGTGTAATAAATCTCAATATTTCCACAATTATGTATTATACCCTAATGGAAACATCTGCTGAACCTTTCTATTGGCCATACTACGAGATTTTAAATCCTAGTACATATTATTTTTTAAAAAAGTTTTGTCGTTTTTTTTCATTATAGGCGACGCTGGTCTGTCTGATATAAATAAAAAAACTATGTGAGCTAAACAAACTGTCTTAATTCGTGTCTAGTCTCTGATTTCTATTTCCCTTCAGGGTCGGGAGAGCGACAAGCATAGCGCTCACCACCACAACGTGATAAACAATAATACATCGGGCTCGCGCCGAACTAAGTCGAAGAGCACCGAGGATATGAACATGGGTAAGGCCATTTTGTCTTCTTGATACTTGGTCACATTGAGCAGCCTAGTTTTACTTTAGTTGTTTTTGCGCTAGCACCTGTTACACCTTAGCCAGTTTTCTAAATGGAATTCGTACCTTGGTTTGACATACAGTATTTTGATATGCTCAAGTAATCTGTTTAAAGGCTTGCGACCATAAGTTATAGTAAAAAGTAGCTACTTGCAGCTCCAAACGCGTGTTATGAATATCCTACCGTCCATTGTTCAGAGTTGAAACAAAATTTCATCAGTAATTACACAGTCCGAGTTATAAGAAAGGAGATTAAGAAATAAGACCGTGTAATTCTTTTGCACACACTCCTAAATGCAGCCTATAGAAAACCGATAAGAACTGGCAACTTTACGTAGGTGCTCTAAGCTCCAATGAGTCTTTAACCTATTGCTGATACTCACTATATTTAAATAGATAAATATATTTTAATTATATGATGGTACATTGGTTTACAAGTGATTCATATTTTCCAGATTCTAGTACACTAAAACGCATGCTGAAGCCAATGCCATCGACAGAAAGCCCCGTGACGTCACCGGAGATGGGTCGGCGGCGGTACGGCGGCACGGCACCCTGCCCGCCGTCATGCGGCACGCACGGCCGGCACCAGCAACACCAGCAACACCAACAACAGCATCAACAACACCAACAACACCCGCAGCAGCCGCAGCATATGCACCACGGACACTATTCACACGTCGTCAACAACAATAGCAGTCGGCAGAGCTCGCAGCGGTTAGTATTATTACGGCATGTAAGTTTTCAATGCGTGTGTTCTACCTGTGACTTCTGACGCTGCTACTGTGTTGACACACGGAGCCGAAACATGGTCACTAATTGTGAAACTGGTTTGTAAGTCTAATTTAATGTCACTATAGATTGCCATCAATTATTGTGTAAATAGCTGACATGGTCTTGCGATCGCTGTGCGATTGTGAGTTTTGACTTTGTTTTTGTGTAGTTTTGGTCTTTGTTTTTGTGTTGTTTTATCATCAAAATCGTAAATTCTATAAGGTAAATTCTCTCAAAAACCAAGCAATTGGGATTTTTTGTTTCTCCAACCCCATGTGGGTGGCTCCATGGAAAAAGGAACTTTCTTTTTGCTACTCAAGTTTTATTTATAATAGCCGATTTGCATTAAATTATGTATTTCATTTTACACAAAAGTGCTGTATTAGTTACCTACAAGCTTTGCTTAGTTTTAGGTTATATGGCGCTGCGTGAAATATTCACGGCTATTTATTATTTATTCGTCACCAGGCGTGGCGTCGGTGTTGGAGCAGCTCCAAGCGGCTATCCTGGCCGGGGGCTGTACTTGGAGTTGGGTGGAGGCGAGCGCGATATGTCTCCTCCTTCCGATAACGTAATGTTTGACAACCAGTGCTACGCGACCACTCCCTCGTCTTCCAATGGTAACTCCGATCAAGAGCCGTGTCAGCGGCGGGATCCGAGACAGCACCATCATGCGGTCAGTATTACGTACTATTTATTCGTTCGCAATTTTTTCGATCATCATTATCGGCCAGAAGACGTCCACTGTTGAACATAGGCCCCCTTATAGAGTACCACTTTGTTTTCCTTCTGCATCCATCGGCTCGCCGCGGTTTTGAATAGGTTGTCAGTCTACCTAGTGAGTGACCAGCCTTCTCTCCTTTTTCAATCATCTGTGACCAAGGGCCAAGATTCACCATGGATTCTATACATACTTTATAACGAATATTGGTAACAAATTAATTCGTCCATGCCGTGTTCGTCTATGGCATACATTACATATAAATACGATGAAGGTGAATTGTTCATATAAACAACAGCGATGATAATTTATCTGTAAACTCTGTCTGAGAAGTTATAGTAATTATACAATACAACAAGTTCAAAGTGGCTCTAGAATAGAAATGATAGATAGTAATTATAATTTCAATTTTCACCTGTAGCAAGTACGGATAATAAAATGATTATTTAGGGACCCGTACCCATTTTTGAAAAATAGAACCATCTATCATATAAAGGTTTTATGGAAATATTTTCATATAAATCAATATTTTTGGGGAGTCGTTTTCTAACAACTTATAAAGGACTTATATCCTTTCAAAATCACTTAAGGGGTAATGCTTGGTAAATATTAATACATTTTTGAAATTTATAATCTAATCTACCAAAATTGCCACTTATATTCTAAAGAATTTCATCTGAAATCGTTACATAATGGTATTTTGTCGCCTGCAGCCGTGCCTCTCTCGGCAAGCGTCACAGTCAAGCGCTACGCCAGCTCCCGGATCACCCACTTCTCGCCTTCTTCTGGAATACGAGATGCACTTGAGAAACACTCTCGCAAAGGGCATGGACGCTGAGAGCTACAGTTTGCATACTTTCGAAGCCCTACTTAGTCAAAGCATGGAAGATTTAGGTGAGAAACGTTTACTCCAAAGCAGCTCTACTTACCTTCCGATAAAAGGTCACCATCGTTCATACAAGTTCACTTCAAAAGTTGGGCAAACATTACATTGGGCAAATTTATCTAAGAAAATTGCCCATTGCATAGAGTTCTCTATCTTCTAATTATCTATATAATTTCTTTCTAATCTTGGTATAATTTTTCTGGTTAACCACTCTAAATTTAAGAAACTGCCGCCGAAAACTTGTCAGTATGTTCTGTATCCATTCATTTTTAGGATGATGCAATATAACTAATATGGACGACATAATTATTACTTAAGATTAGGACGCACTATATGTTTTGGAACGGCCATTTACATAAGCACTTTTTAAAAAGTAATTACAATACTTGATTGGCTGTTGAATACATTTTGTTTTGTCTGAGCGTCACTTATTTTACATTGTGGCGTCATTTTAGAAATTGCGTCTTTTCATCATCATGGGTGAAATTTTTCGTAGTATAATTTTCTACGAATTTAAGTGCAGTGTGAAAGCTCAGCAGATCTTTCTTTGGCTTCAAACTGCTTTTCACAATGAAGTACCATACAAGACGACTATATATGGCTGATTAGCAGAATTCAAACGCGGTCGTGTCAATTTTGGTGATGAATTTCGTGATGGTCGCACCCCGTCCACCGCTGCAGTGTACAACGAATACCTGCATCGACGCTGTGCGCCATATGATCGAAATAGACAGGCACTTAGAAGAATATATGACATACCATGAGATTCGGGCGTCTTTAGACCATAGCCATAATGAGTCATATACAATCAATCTTATACATACATTTGGGTATGAACAAACTGTGCTCTTGGTGGACCCCACACAATTTGTTTGAGGCTCAAAAAACGGATCGCGTCACTCTGTGCAATGCCATGCTTATCAAATTCAACGAAGCACGTCAAATTTGGTGTGGCAGCATGACCAGCTTGAAAGCTTGTTATATTTTTTGTTATCAAAAATTAAGAACCATTTACGCGGTTAATGGGTTTTATCACCAGAAAAGACTCGAAGAGGATGAAAAAACATGTTTCTATTGTCACCATGAAGGAGTTGTATAAATATTTTAATTTTTAGTGCGCCCCACGTATGATCTCTAATATAAAAAGACAGCTGACGCTCATGAAAATCCTTCTGTTCTTATTTCTCTTAATTTCGATTCGACTCGTTTACACAATAAACAATGTTTAAACTATCAAGTCATTCCGTTGTTTTACTAATTTTGAAGACTTTTATCACCATATTTCACGTGGAAATAAAGATAAACTAATAGTAATTTTTTGTCTTGTCAGTCAAAGTCTAATTTAATTCACATATTAATATAATGAATTTTCTTTTTCATAGCGGAATACAATGACAATATGCCACCATCAAATCAACGAAGTCCATACCCTTCGCGGAGACGTGAGTATTTACGTAACCAGATACACACACAAGCACATGCTCACTTTTATTCGTTAAAAATATCAAAGCACTTTTAAACTTTAACTTTTGAAACTTTTATCAATACATATTTCAGTTACTTATGTAAATGTAAATAAAAAAAACGCTTTCTTTACACGACTGCTTAAAACAACCAGCGCATTTCAAGAAGTACTCTAAAAACGCTTTTGCTATGCTTCCCCTGATTAAGCCTTTTTGACATGTTTCACACAATTCCCTAATTAACGTACCCTGTTTTTGTTTCCTTGAGGTCCGACCCAAGACATGCTACAATCCCTGCGGCATTCTTTAAAGGAAGCTGCGCAAAGGGATCGAGGTGAACGATACACTTATTTATTATACTTATTATTAGTACTCATTTATTTTTCTTATTATATATGCCGTGCCGGTAAAGAAATAATAACGCCAAACAAATGTCGCCTATAAAAGTTAACGGGAATTGTGCCCCAAATTATTAAAAATGCTGTACTATGTAAAATAACAAAAGGTCTCAAACCTAAAATAAAATACCTAAGAAAAATCACACAGATATTTGATGTTTACACATTGTTTCTTTATTGGTGCGGGTTATTTGTTTTTGAAACCCGTACAATTTCGATGCAGTATAATTAAGATAATGGTTTTATTCACTTATAAATTTTGTAAATTAACACTGTTACTCATTGCTTTGTTTTGTCTGTCTGGGCTCCTTTTCTGTCAAAATAAAAATCACCTTGCTAGAGAAAAGTAAACATTTACGGCCCGCAGTGAAACATAGAACTTATACTGTATTGTATTTACAATTTGGTGGTATTTTGCGTGGTAAAAATATGGCAATTACGTAGAGTTTTTCAATTTTGAGTTACAATTAATTATTTAATCATACATGACAATTGGTATTGTTTTAAAAAATTAAGTTTATATATGTATACATATATATATTTTATGCTAATGAATGATGTGACGAGCCAGTCGTCCACCCGATGTTAAGCGCCACGGCCGCCCATAACAGAACAGTGTCACTCAAAACTAAATAAGAGTTTCGCGCGACACTGCACTGCGCACATCATCCTGAGACATTAGCACAGTCTGGTAATAAGATTACTCGACTGTGAGATCAGGTCATTAAGTCTCAATTGCCCAGTAATTTCACTAGCTACAGTGCCCTTCAAACCAAAACACAGTAGTGCTTGCACACTACTGCTTGGCGGCAGAATAACTGACAAAGCGGTGGTACCTAATACCTAGACGACACCACCTATTAAATATTTGGATTCGTAGAAACAACTTATCTCTATTATTTATATAAATGGTCTTATAATATTATAAAGTAACATTTTATTACCTAGTATTTGAATTTTTCTAGAAGACTGACAGATTATTTTTTATTGAGATGTTTTTGTCAATTTCGAAGTGCTTAGCCTCTTAATTAAGATACGAATAATTGGTACCAATTTCAATTTTTTTATCGAAGTAAAACATCTTTACGCTCGTTTGACTTGGGGGTGAGCTGTTGAGGCGAACGGGAGTTGAGAGGGGATATATATACTTATATCTCCTTTTCTACGTGAAGATAGAAATAAAGAGTTACGTTTCGTATATTACTGTAGGGGCAAGAGAGATGAAGCTAAAGAAGTTTTACTTCAGTCGTGTGGTCTAAAGCACACTCGTTTTTTTATTATTTGAACTTTCAGATTGTTACAGTAGAAATTTCATCAAAATCAGTATAGTAGTTTCATTTTTAAATCTTTATATCTAACTGGAAAAAATATCTGTATTATAATTATATTCCAAGTATTTCTCAGTATGGCATTTAAGCTATCGAAGTCGGCTTCAATTTAAACCCCCTTTTTAAGGATTTGTTTTAATATGGGTTTCAAAACGTTTTAATTTTTTTTATTATGAATAAGTTTTTATTCTTTTTTTTTTTCATAAACGCTTAATAAGCTAACCTATGGAATTATTTTATGTCTTTTAAGTGTGATACTCCTTGTCAGCAAGAATTTGATAAAAAATTAAGATATTGCTTATTATTAGTTTATACACAAATTTAACAAACGCACGAGAAACCGGGGGAAAGTGTTGGTTAGCTAAGTTGTATTTTAATATATTTTAGCGCAGACGTAGAAAACTAATAGGTACATATATATTAATATTGTATTTTCCCAATCATTCTAACTGCGTTATTTTTAAATTGCGTCAAATATTATAATTGTTAGTAAAAACTTAGAAAATGCTTAATAGAAAGTCGACTGAATCAACTGCGGTAGCATGAGTTATTGAAGTCGACATATTCTCCCAAGACAGCGTTTGACTAATGAAATGGCAACAACAAAATGACGTGATCTGCGCTATCGTTCATTGGCAAATGCATGCTCGAGAGAAGAGATATATTTATTCAAATTCATTGTATACGTAACGCTATCTCAAAAAGCTTAAACGTACAGTTTATTACATTTTTGAGAATTATCGCAGGCTTCAAACAAAATAAAATCCTCTAAAACATTATAAAGATGAAAGATTAAATTTTTTTTTTTAATTCTGCGTTGACCACTATCTTACCTCACGTAACACGCTTGTCTAAAAGATACCTGTTCACTCTTGATTTAAAGATTCCAAGGTAATATTTTTCTGAAAATAATTATTATCGCATGATAAACGTGGAGCCAATTCGCTTTGGTCGCACATGTGGGATGTTAACCATGTAACGGTGGCGTAAACAAATTATAAAAGTCGAATACAATAGTGCCTACTTACATCAAACTAATAAGATTATATGTAAATATTAAGAAAAGAAAGAAAAAACATTTATTCGTGACACACAACTGATAACAAATACATAACACCAAAATATTAAAACAATGCTACGTGGTGTCACGAATGGGCTCCGACTCAGCATACAATTAAGGTCCTAAGACTTTAATAACTGATTCTATATAGTTATATATACAGTTTTTAATATATAGTATTTTTGTGACAGGACCAACATCGCAATGTTCTGGAGGCGGTGGCAGCCGGTCCTCGACTTTACCATTGCCTCACCGTCTAGGGGTTGAGCGGCAACATAGCGCACGGTCTGATCGGGATGGATATTATAGGTTGGTATATTTTTCAAGATCTAGAAGAAAGAAGACCAATAATCTGATTAGATTTTCATCACTAAAGATTTGTAGAACTCTTGACACTGGCTGAGTACAAAACTAGCGAAGAGCCACGCCACACAAAAAGGTTCAAAACCAAAACCTGCTGATAAGTGAGCGAAATAAATTTGCTTTTTATCTGAACATAAGATTTGGTGTTACCTACAGTGCCGTGCCAGAAGAATGATATCAATCAAAAATGCAGTTTAAAAACATGAACTCTTACAAATAATAATAGTTTTTCTTTTTGTCCAGTGATCGAAATGAATTGATGCGAGAGCGAGAGAGGGAGCGAGAGCGGGAACGCGGCTACTTGAGTGACCATAACACCAGGTATCACCTACTACTTATTACTAATAATACTATTAAGTTTTCAGGTCGTACTGATATTAAATAAATAAATAAATTGTATGTATGGACATTTCGCACAATCACAAATCTAGTCCTAAACTAAACAAAGTTTGTACAATGAAAACCGGATAACTGATACAATACTTTTGTTTATTTATTATTACAATAGTTATATTGTAACCCGTACAGAGAACACCTATGTTCGTCACAAAAACGTTTGCTCTGGGTGGTATTTTATTCGGCAGAGTAAACTTTAGCAATCAAATGTAGTCACTTGTGTTATCCCAAGACCCTATAACCTAAATAATTTACACACAAATTTTTGTCAACTCGTGTTGTACATCTGCCTAAAAAACGCTCCGAAAATTAACCAAATTCGGATGGCATGGAACAGCTATTTTGGTTTTAATGGGTTCATGTTGTTGGCAGGATAATAGTGTTCTGTGGTTGTTGGTCTTTACTGACAATGACAGCGTATATACCTTTTTTGGGTTCACACTATTGTTTATTTAGCCAGTGTCATTTTCAAAAACTTGTGTTGTTTTCAGTGTTAGTGCATAAAATTGGTGGCATTTTATTCGTTAAGTGCTGGATTACAGGTATGAGTGTGGGAAAGTGGTGTAATGATGGTGAAACGTTTCTTTTCGGGTTTTTTCCAAAACTCCATAGAAGCTTCTGGTAAAGTTGCCACGACTTTACTAGGAGTATGACTTCTAGACTAGACTAGATTATGACTTGACTTGATGACTTGGACTGTGACTTGACTTGACACATACATGTATTAATTAACTTGAAAAATTATAAATTACTTGACACTGGCTAAATACGCAAAAGTGTGGAGCCAAACCAAAAACAAAAAAAAACACCATATATTAACCGTTTTTTATTTTGCTACTTTTGTACTAACGCATTATATGGGTAAAAGACCTAAAATATTTTATTTACCACAAAATTAAATAAGTTTTCATGACAGCTTTTTTGTTGCAGAGATCGTATTCGAGACAGAATACCCGAACGAGATCAAGGGTACATGAGTGACCACCAGTCGAGGTAAGTTTGAAGTCTTCAGCTAGTCCGTCATCAGCATAAATATATATTTAGAATGACACCTATTTGCGTGCAAATAAATCCATTACTGAGTATTTAGCTTATATCTAGTATAAGTAATTACTTAAGTAATCCTTCTTTACTAATATTGTAAACGCGAAAGTTTGTTTGTATGGATGTAAGGATGTTTGTAACTTTTTTACGCAAAAACTATTGAATGGATTTTAATGTAACTTGGAATGCAGGTATTTTATACGCTGGATTAAAACATAGGATACATTTTATCCGCGGGTAAAACCGCAGGGTGTATATAATTTATGTACAAACGATACTCTACACGTTGCTGAGAATAGGAGACGACGTAATGTCATAAAGAAGGTAATAGAAAATGGAGGTCACAATCTTCAGACGTGAGGAATACTACTCAAAGAAGAGGAGTGATAAAGACAAACAGAAATTGAACGTTTAAAGCATAAGATTAGTCCACAATGCAATCTTATCTGCTTATGTCAACACACTTTGCACGATTGGCGAGTTGTATCGTTCGCCGTGTGGTATCGGTCGAATGTATCTCCCCATCTATTTGCGAGGGTACCGTTAGAGCTTGGTAATATCCAGGGATTGGCAGCAGTATTCTTCTTGGTAAATTAAAATCTTCTGCGATCACCAAGATAGGCATGCAGACTTTTCTGCAATGTTCGTCTAGGCAAACTATGCAGAAAAATCCTACCGCCACACCACACCGCCACACTAGGTAGGTACCACCGCTTTGCCAGTTACTCTTCCGCCAAGCAGTAGTGTGCAAGCACTACTGTGTTCCGGTTTAAAAGGCAATGTAGCTGATGAAATTGATGGGCAATCCAGACTTTATGCTCTGGAGGATGATTACGAAACTTTGATTGCAATGCAACTGGAGAAATTCCCATACGAACTACGCACATAAGCTGCGTATTTAAACGGTCAATGCCATACAAATTTGTGTTTCTATGGGTTGCAATCGAGTTACGCAATCGCCCGGCTGATCTCATAGTCGAGATATATTTAGGAGTTTCGAGTGACACTGTTCTGTTATGGGCGGCCGTGTCGCTTAACATCAGTAAATGACTAGCTCGTCACATCATTCAATAACATAAATAACAATCATGGTGATTATGGCAACCCCTCTAAAGCAGCGTTTTATAGGAGACACCTAATGTATGTTCAGCAATGGGCGTCTTCCGGCTGATGATGATGGATGATGGATTCACGATGCACGATCATGATCGTTTAGCTACCATTTTTAATGCTGTACATAAACAACTTTTTGTAAGATTTTGTTCTATGAGTAAAGCCAAGCTTATTCACGCAGCTACTTACCAACTGTCTATAAGTCTCTACTTATAGAGCCTTATGCAATAACGACTTTTTTCCTAGCCATCAAATAATAATAATAATAATATGTGTGGACATCTCACACAACGCCATCTAGCCCCAAACTAAGCAAAGCTTGTGCTATGGGAACCAGATAACTGATACAATACTTAGATACTTTTTTGTTTGTAAATACATACATAGAATACAATATAACACCCAGACACAGAACAAACACCTATGTTCATCACACAAATGTTTGTCCTGGGTGGGAATCGAACCCACAACCCACAGATCAGAAGGCAGGGCTACTACCAACTGAGCTATCGGGCCAGTCAACTGAGCTATCGGGCCAGAAATAGAATCATTTTACACAAAAATAAACACACTAGTGTAGTAGGTTCATCATCATATTATTTCAAAGACATGGTATCTCTTGTTTATCTCAGTTATTTATGTTGTTGTGGCGCTACTGACTGCCAAACTGCTAAACTCATAACATTTTTCTTCAAGGAGAAAACTTTGTAGTTCTTATTGCCAGCGGTAGATGGCACTATACTTAATCAGTATACACACCCATTGTTATAGATATAGATAAATGAAATAACTGTTGTTCCTACATTTTGTATAGGTAAGTAGATATGCAAGCAAGCGTTAGGTTAGAATGTGTACTCTGTTAAAGTCCTTACATTTAGTGTTGTTTGACGATCCTCGCAGTCGAGATTTTAGTCTCTGCAATGCAAATAATGTGAGCCGTGTCGCTACCTGGAAGGTTTAATATTGTTATAAAGGGAGACACCAGTCCTCGCTCCACAGAATTTGGTTTGAAATGCTTTACGTTCAATGATATAACAAATGAAGGGACTATTTAACATTTTGCTCGTTTGTAAACGTGGTATGTTTGTCATACTTAGGCGATTTTAACTAAACGTATGTATAGACACTATGTGGGAAAATTTTATTGTAAGTTTACATTTATTTGGGTATTCCTTTGACAGTTTCAATATGCAGTTTATGTGCATAATTGCTATGGAAATTTTTCCCGCCCGGTGACGCTGTAAAGGTCGGTGGAGACTAACAGCATGAACACGTTCAAAAAAATTGAAATTTTTCAAATTATGAAAGTATTATCTTCTATTGCATTGCAATCAATTATGGTGATCAGTCACCCCCCAGGAATACCAACATTAACATCACCTTTTGATAAAGTCGCGATAAATATAAGATGATTTTGTTAATCATTCAATCCCTCTATAAACAAGATGGTCAATAAAAAATTACAACGATTTATAAGAAGTAGGAAACAATGAGTGACTTTATCGCTTGATCGATCTCTTCCAGGCAACTTTTAGATGAAGAGGATTCATCGTAGTCGAATAGCAGGGTTTCTAAGGTTAATAACACCTCAGAATATTATTTTACATAATATTTTTTTATTGTATAATTATAAAACGTAGTACAAGTTGCCATCCATTATTCATTTAAGTACCTAATTAAATAAAACAGCAATCGAAGTTTAATTTAAAAAAAACGAGTGTACTTTAGACCACACGACTGAAGTAAAACTTCTTTAGTTTAGCTCCATCTCGGCCGGTATAACTTTGTTTTTGCTTTATTTAATGTTAATGTCTCCATCATGACTATTATAAATTTTCATTTTACCGGACATACCAACGTAATAATACAATTTTTTAACTTTCTTATGTTTACAATGGAGATAAATCTCAACGAACCAACTTCAACTTCCGTTCGCTTCACATTCACCAGCTCCCCAAGTCAAGCGTGCGTAAAGAAGTTTTACTTCAAAAATATAAAATCTTATACGTATCTGAAAAATAATTATTTTGATAGAGTCGATAAACGATCGACCTTCGGTTGTCGTAGCGATAGCTCTGACCTTTCAATAATGCCCAATTTATTACAAGCCAGATATAGTAAATACAGTAGGATGGAGTCATGTCCTTCAGAATTCATTGGAATCAGCTTACTTATAAAAATACATATTGACTTTATTATTAGCTGATTTCTAATAATAATTTGTAATAACATATCGTTTTTCTCACCACTAAAGTTTGCTTCAATTTTTTATGATCTAATTTAATATTAGGTCTTTACCTATGAAATTGCCGTTTTGTTTGAAAAAAGTTAAAGTATTTTTTTTTCGAACTTATTTATTTCTTTTATTCAAAGTAATCACCCCTGCAATCAATGCATCTTTGCCAACGCTGTGGCAGTTTATGGATGCCCTTCTTGAAAAAATCAGCAGGACGGGAGACAACAAACTCTTCAGAGGCGTTTTGTACTGCCTACCGGGAATTGAATTTTTTTCCCGCTAAAAAGTTGTCCAAATTTTGGAAAAGGGTGTAGTCGGTAGGCGCAAGATCTGGTGAGTATGGCGGATGAGGGAGAGCTTCCAAACCCAACTCATGCAGCTTAGAGACGGTCTGTTGTGCAGTATGGGGTCGCGCGTTGTCGTGAAGTAGCAGTGGAGACGACCGATTGACCAAAGCTGGTTGCAGACGTGCGAGTTTCGCCATCATTGTGGTCAGTTCTTCAATGTACACATCTGCAGTAATGCTCTAGCCGTTTTGTAAAAAGCTTTGATGAATCACACCAGCACTAGACCACCAAACTGTGACCATCACCTTTCTAGGGGTCATTTTTCGTTTTGCACATTGCTTTGGTACCGAACCAGGATCTAACCAACTTGCTGAGCGCTTTCGATTGTCAAAAAGAATCCATTTTTCGTTGTACGTAACAATTCGGTTCAAAATTCCTTCATTTCTGTGCCTGTTAAGCAGCGCAAGGCAAGTCTCGAGGCGTACGTTGCGCTGGCGATCGTTAAGTTCGTGGGGCACCCATCTATCAAGCTTTTTTATCTTGCCATTCTGTCGCAAATGGACCAATATTGTTTTGATGCTAACATCAAAAGCTGCTGCCAGCTCAGCTGTAGATTGAGATTCATCAGCTTCCACAATCGCCTTTAATTCATCATTGTTGACCTAAGTTTCCGGACGACCACGAGGTTCATTTTTCAAGTCAAAATTCCCAGAACGGAACCGGGCAAACCAATAACGGGTTGTACGTTCGTTTGTACAGTTCTCTCCGTAAACGTCGTTGATGTTACGTGTCGTTTGTGTCGCGTTGGTGCCACGACGGAACTCATATTCCATAATTACACGAAATTTCAAAGTATCCATTATGAGGAAAAATGTTGAAATGTAATGTAAATACAACGCTAATCAATAAACAAAAGACTTATATTGTAAATAGAATGTCATATTTTTAAAACAAAATTAATTTGAGTTTAGAATTCATAGCCAATCAAAACTTTTTTTTGTTTGAAAAAGTCAGTAATGCAGTACGGCAATTTCATAGGTAAAGACCTATTATTTAATATTAGTATCTTCAGGTCGAATTTCATTGATATATTTTTTTTTAATTTTTGCCTCCACTCTTTTGTGTATTTAGCCAGTGTCAAGTAATTGATAATTTATCAAGTTATCGATATTTCACGCAAATATAGTATCAAGTCACAGTCGAAGTCATCAAGTCAAGTCAGTTTAGTCAAAGTCATACTCCTAGTAAAGTGGTGGCAACTTTACTTGAAGCTTCTATGGAGTTTTGGAAACAACACGAAAAGAAAAGTTTTACCATCATTATACCATTTTCCCATACTCACGCCTGTAATCCAGCACTTAACGAATAAAATGCCACCAATTTTATGCACTAACACTGAAAATAACACAAGTTTTGGAAAATAATACAATGAGGTGACGCAATCTTTTTCGCTTTCCCGCCAAAACTCCCTTCATTTATTTATTGTATACTCACTTGAGCAAGTAAACTAGTATTGTTTGCTTACTAAATATGTGCGACTGCTAGCGAGGATGTAAAAGAAACGAAATAAATTTACTTTTAATTAATTAAATATTAATAAAAGCGTGACAAATGGTCGATGTTAGAACCAAGAGTGACTAATACTATCCGAAACATAACTAATAAAGATTCTTAACAAATGAAATATAAAACAATGAATAATGGATCCATGCAATTGATCTTCAGCCACGAACGTCTTCCCGGTAGCGTTCGGTGCTCGGCAAGTATTGCAAAAGCCAGCGATGTGTCATCGTCCCTTATGCATAGCCTAATATTCTAAAGTTTCTTTGTCGTAGTATTTTATTGGTTATACCAAAAAATTACTAATATAATGTTATTGGTTATTCCAAAAAATTACAGCCCGGGTTTGTTAAAGTACAGTAATTACCTATTGTTGACTTTAACAAACCTGGGCTGTAATTTTTTGGAATAACCAATAACATACTATTTTTAACTTCGTTAAAAGTTTGTATTATTATATAGCCTTTCTACCACATGCCACTTCCCATTGTAATGAGATTGTAGTTAAATACTACCTAGTCATTGATAAAAAATAAATAAAAAGTTAATAGTTTCTAATGGTTTCTCCCTTTGAACAGCGTATATATAAAGCGTTGGTAAATGAGCAATTTAATTTTATATCTTTATTTAACTACGCAAAGCTTCTTTGTGCTAAATTTAAAAAGCTTTCTAATACACTGTTTTCTTTCCTATTCTCCCTTTAAAATAATCCTTTTTTTCTTTCCGTGCTTATAAGAAAGTGTTCAACTCTGATGTCAGACTTTCTAAGTTACCCAAAGTTTCTGTCTTACAGCAACTACCTAAAGCAGTCTGTAGTTAACGTGTCGTCCGAAGCTTGGAAGCTCTCAGTAGGCAAACATAAATTTTTATAGCGCTCACCCATCTAAATGATGACCACAGGATTCGTAACTGCACCGATATAGTTAAGAACGTATATTCAAGCATGTATATGAGCGCTCTTATATAATAAATCTAGAAAAGATCCAGACGAGAAACTCGCCTTTGAATTTATTTCTAGATGGGATTGGCAGTTCAGCCTGTGCCTTAACCGCTATCCCATGGGATTTCAGCAATTTTCTGATATGGCAAAGTAACCTATCTTAGCCTCTGCTACATAAAGTTTCCTTTTTTTCTCTAAGAAATTTGACATTAATGTATGAGAATCAATGGTCACGAAATAAGAACCATCAAACGTGATATTAAAAATATATAAACTGTTTATTTGTGAATGGATAGGATAATACACAAAATGTTATCGCCCTTGGACAGCTGCCCTTTGCAGAGCGTATTGGATTACGAAATTATTGAATTTTATTGAGTTCGGCGAGGATTTATTAAATTGTTTTTTCAGGCATACATTGTAATTTGAGGTCTTTGTCCAATATTATATTTTTGGTAATGTTGGTATGATTTGTAAAATATGATAGACCGATGCGCAAATGTAAAGGTATGAAAAACAGTAAATGGACTACAAAATGTGAGATGCGCCTTAATGAACAAACTAATGCCATTAAATACGTAATAGATTCAAAGCTGGCTCTGTTAATCTGACGCGGAACAATAGGACCCCACTGGGAAAGTCCAACGTTCATTTCAAATTAGTTTGCCGTTGGATGGGCTATTTATTTTTCAATTTATCATGGACTGACGCGCAAAAC
This sequence comes from Ennomos fuscantarius, assembly GCA_905220475.3. Taxonomy (NCBI): domain Eukaryota; kingdom Metazoa; phylum Arthropoda; class Insecta; order Lepidoptera; family Geometridae; genus Ennomos; species Ennomos fuscantarius. The sequence goes on along the minus strand of HG992028.1, from coordinate 8,421,049 downwards.
TCCTACTTTGTTAACTCGCTCTTTTGACATGGAAATACAGCAGCGGCTCTGTAAATTAATGTATACCATGCAAATATTGATAACTCTTTGAAAAAATTACATTGTACTTCTTTCAAAGGTTTTTTGCAATCACGAAGGTAATTTCGGAGGCTTGAGGGCTTTTTCTTTATCTCCGTCTAATTATTACAGTGGAACGATAATGTTTTTTTGATGTGAAATAGGAGGTATGAAATTCAGAGTTTGGATTTTAAAAAAAATAATCCTCTTAACCTAAGCGTAGCATTGACCAGACAGCAGTTGAGCAGTGAATTTTTTGACTAATTAATGCTTAATGAACTTATTATATTTTAGTTCCTTTTATTAATTATATCATACTTATTTATAGGTAATGTGATAATTAAGAAATTCTATGTACTGTGTCACTATACAGAGCTACAAGAGCACTCTCTTAGGTCTTCACTTTATTAAAATTGTACATTTTAAAAATAAATTAGCTAAATTAGCTTATTTTTTCTAATAGGATATCTATATAAAATTATAACAGGTGTTATTTTATAAATAAGAAATAAACAAAGATTATGAGCGAAGTAGCTATTTTGTGTATTAAATGGGTAAGCTGCTATGCAGTGTTTTTAGTATGGGAGAAACCGTTATTGTTTTGTTTTTTTATAAAAATGTAACAAAGGAATGTTGTACGCCAGTTCAGTATTTAATTGTCATGATAAATGTCAGCATTCGATTGGTTAACTAATTGACTTAATTAATACCATATTTGCTACTCTACAAACTAACAACATACTAGTACAAACTACCTAATAATTATATGTAAACAAAGCAAAAATTCAATCAAAGTTATTAGTCCCATAGGTATAGCTGTAGGTCTCTCTCTCTCTTTCTCTCTCTCTCTTTCTTTCCCTCTGTCGTCTCAAATAATTTATAAGCCTTAACTATATAACACGATAAATAATATGAGTCTACAAAATTATGTTATCCCACAAGAAACCTTAACATTACATAAAGTTACGAAATAAATAAAGTGCTACATTCATTCTACGAATTTGCTACGAGTTTCGTAGCGGCCGTAAAGTAGGACGATTGTTTGATAAAAACAATCTGATATCTTTGTAACCTGAAGATTTTAATGAATTACCTTAATGAACTGAATCATAAATTTAACACATACTTTTTTGAGATATTGAAACATAATTGACCTATACATATTTTAATTTGTTCTTTGTTTTAGTGTAAGTATTCACTAAGAAAGGGCTTTTCGAAATTATTTCCTGAAGATGATGAAATGGGTGGTTGAATTATTTTTTTATAGGCCATGCGGGTGAAGCCGGGGGCAGAAGCTAGTCTACGATAAAAAGTCCAGATACCACAATAAACAACATCATACAAATACAACTAAAAATAGTGTGTGGGCATAAATAATTGTACAAGGCAAAAGTATATACGATAAAAATTATTGAACAGTTTCGTGAGTGCATCGCGGTGTGCGTCATGCATCGGGGAGTCTGCGCGGGCAGCTTGGTACCGGCACTCGGATGGATGGCGCGGTGCCCCAGCTCCCGGCCCGCGGCGCTCCCCTTGGGACTCGCTGCCGAGCTTGCGACACGAAGGCAGTCTCAATGACTCTGGCTACAGGAGCAACAGAGCTGATAGCTTTGAACAGAGGTACGCAACCCTAATATCTTAAGGATGCACACGTTTTTTAAACGTCCCGACGACGCACTTGCTTTATACGCTCTGCGGGTAAAAGCAGATAGTATGGGATTGCATCGGTACCATCAGTGCATTTACTGCGCATCGTACGTTTGAAGCGAGTCGTATATAAAACTTCATGTGTAAAGGTCCTAAGAACGTTGACGGCACGTTCAAAATTGAAATGAAATATAGTAATATGAAATCGGGAAAACTGTAGCAGTCATGAGTACCGTCTAACATTATGCTTTGAATATGCCATCTATATTACTTTTCTATCCCGAGCATTGAAACCAGTACAAAAATGTAAATCAGACAACTTTTGCTTTTTAACTGATTGTGTAAAAAGCTTTTAATATTGTGCCTATACAGTACTCAGTGGGAGGCCACCTAACCACCACTGACCGAATGATCCATGAACAAATTATCTTGAGTATTTAATGGTGTTTTTACTGGTACTATTAGAAGATCAGTTGTGTCAAATATCAACTTGGTTATTCTGTTTTCAACCTCGTAATTGAATAAAAGGAGCTTAGAAAATCGATGTTCATTTGCAATTCGTGTCATCGAAAGGGATTGGCAGAGAAATCTGAACCTAAATGAAGTTCTCATTACCGAGTGTCTATCAGAGCGCGGTCCGAAATGGAGTGAACGAAATTTGATGCCACTTGACAGATCTATTTTTAATAATTCAGACGAAAATACGAAAATGATGTTATACCATTCCGGGATTTGAGAAGTTCATGAAGTATTTACATTTCAGGATCCTCCTTGTCACTTAACCGTTACCACGGTTTATTCTTAACTCCAAAGCTGAGTTACCTCTTGAATTCAAATTGCAATCTAAGATTCTAATTCTATTAGATTCCACTAAGGTTACCAAAGTGTTGGACTATTTTATAATTCACGTCTAACGTTGTCTAGTCATCGCATTTAAGTTCAAATATTTCGATGAACAAATTTTGTATTGACAATGCAATGAAAACTTCAAATAAATGTAGCGTGGGCTATAATTATGTCATTGAAAAAATTAATATCAAATGGAGGTCAAAACATTTTAATATCAAATTACATTCTCCACTGAACTCATCAGTCAGGATATACTAGTTACTGGAAGGTTAAGCCGAGTATCCATTTTATTTCCATTTGTTGCGTTTGAGTTTCAAAATCCTTTTATAGTAAGCCCTAAGCGCCATAAAAAAACACCATCCTTCTAAGTTTACGTTTTTGTATTCTGCTATTAACGCTCTGTGATGATAATTACCTGCCAATCAGTCAATTATGACTTTTAGGTAATAGTTCTACGGTCAGAGAGATAGAAATTAATAAATATTTGTGGACATTTAACTCAACTCCGCCTAGTCCCAAAGCTTGTACAACGGAAACCAGGTAACTGATAGAATAAATAAATACTTTTTGTTTGCAAATACATACATATAATACAATATGACACCCAGACACAGAACAAACACCTATAATACAAATATTTGTTCTGGGTGTGAATCGAACCCACTACCTACAATTTAGAAGGCAGAGCTACTACCAACTGAGCTATCAGGCTAGTCTGTCAAATGTTAATCAATATTTATTATGATAAATCAAGTATCATTAACACGTTACTAAACCTACTTCCATAAACTTTAGCTTATCTGCTAAGTCTTCTATGACGCTCAGAAAATTGACATATGGCTTCTATTTCAGAGGCACATTCGACCGACAAGACAGCGTGCGGTCCGAGTACACGAGCGACCGCGAGTCATCGCGCTACGGTATCGTCCAGCAAGCATCTATCGACAGCACGGATTCCAGAATATGCTACCTGACTTCTAGTGAGGTAAGTTTAGCTTATTAAAGAACAATATAGTGATTAAAATGTGGCCGTGGGGACCGAGTGCACACAAAATTTACAAAGATTTTTCGGAACGACTGATCGAGGCAACACGTGACCAAAATGCTGGTCTCATTTTGCACAATGACTAAGCATTGCCATTCAACGGGACAGTTTGGGTACATTGCCTACTGGTAGCGGCTTCTTAGATTGTTTTGTTTTTGCATGGATTTTAAATTTTATATAACAAATCTTTATTAAAACAGCTATCAACAAATAAATGATACTAAAGTATAATTTGACACAAATTTACATAAGAAAATTAAATTTAGATGAATAAAATTAAACAGCACAAATTAATAAAAAGAACTTTATCAAAATAAAGTCAATTATTTATTTAAACATTCTGCAACAATATTATGTTATACGCTTTTATAGATTATTTTTATACACTGACGAATGGGTCAGTAGAGCTTAATTTTTTAACTGTAAGTTTTCGGCCCTGTATTCTAAGATCGATTTTATAACATACTACCTTCTGCCTGCGGCTTTTCCCGCGTGGCCCATAGGAAACGAAGATTTTTTTCATAGATAATTCAAACACCCATGTTACCCTCTTAGAGGTGGAATTTCGAAAAACCCTTTCTTAGTTGATACCTACACTTTACAAAAAACATACTCTCCAAATTTCAAGTCTCTAGGACCAGTGGTTTAGGCTGTGCGTTGGTATACGAGTATAAGTCAGTCAGTAAGTCAGGACTTTGCATTTTATATGTATAGATTATCTGTGACTGTACTTATGTTGACTAAACATATCTCAGTTAGTAATATCATGAGTAGCACTGCTTTTTGGGTGAGTTTGATTCCCACCAGAACAAACATTTATGTGATGCGGTGTATTAGAACTACGTATGAATTCACGCACACAAAGTTTAGAAGTGTTAGATTTACCGAAAAGGTTTAATGAATAATTTTCTTTCTCTCTCTGTATTTGGTTGATATTTCATGTCAGTGTTTTAATTAATTATCTAAAAACACCTATGCTATCTCGAATTCTATTATTAGAACGATCTTGATAACACGATTAACGCAACATTCTGATTGAAGTAATAATAAACATACCAATTTTTAATTATATACTTTTAGGATTAACGTTGAAGTAAACACCGGATATTTAAATCTCATCAAAATGTTTAGAAGTTTGTACAGAGGTTCTATTGAGCTCAAAGTTTGAGGCCGCCTAATTGACTTTATTAGTGATCCCGGCCAGTAAAGGAGGTCAAACCTAAATATCTCGATAACATGAAGGCTTGGCGCAAATTCTATGGGCAGCTAACCCTTGATGCATGAGTGGACCGGCATAGCTGCACGGGCCTAAGAAAGGGTTGAGTAACAACCTGCATGAATACTATGTATGGTAAATAATAGACTTGATTTACGTTTATGACTATTTTCGGTATGAGTTCACGGAAGATGTTAACCTCTGAAAGTTTTGGGTCGAGCCTATACCAAACCAACATGCAGTGCTAAAATATTATAGAAACTGTGAGTTTAACAAGTTATTCGACTGTATTTCGTGAGTGTTAGCCGTGTAATAGTTGTAATTATGCAGTGCTAAGATCACATGAGTTATATAAGAAAACTTCTACGCAAGAAAATTGTATCGTCAAGATAAACTAAATATTTTTATTAAATTTGGTGGAGTTTGGATTATTGTAGAACGTAACTACGCAACCCAACTATTTGTATGTACATTGAGTAAACAATATCTTTATTTGAATCTGACTTCTGTCAGCTGTACCTTATAAAATTGGCAACATTTAAAACTTTTTACCCCTAGGTTATATTGGTTTTATTTAAAAATAGATTTAAAAATGAACTGGCACGTATTTTACAACCGACTTCAAAAAAGAAGGTTCGCAATTGTATTATTTTATGTTTGTTAGCTCAGAACTTTCGACTGGGTGAACTGATTTTGATGATTCTTTAAATAATAATTGAAAGCTGGTGCTTCCCGTGTGATTCCATTTCAATTTGGTTCAGTTCTGACAATGTCATCCACAAGAAAACTATATAAGTCTGAAGGTGGTTTTATACGCTTTGCTTTTGTTAATTATATTATTTTGTTTTCAAAGCATCTATTAAAATTGAAGATTTGTTTAAGATTTTGAATAAATAGAGGCTAAATTAAGAATTCACTGATATTTTTTTATATGACTAGGTAGTACAACTTTTGTTCAAAGTACGTCTATGTCACCGCTTTGCCAGTTATTCTACCGCCAAGCAGTAGTGAGCAAGCACTGCTGTGTTCCGGTTTGTTACTAGTGACACTGCAACTATTAAGGGCAGCCGTGTTGTTTAACATCAAGCGAACGACTAGCTCGTCACGTTTCGTAAAGGTTTTAAAAAAATTAGCTCTTTGTAGGAAAATAAGAATAGAATAAGGATAAGATGAATGAATGAATTTAAGTGATGTATGAGTGATTGTAAGGACTGTAGGTATAAAATAATTGTGAATGCTGTATGAGTGATTGTAAGGACCGTAGGTATGAATGAATTAAAGTGCTGTATGGGTGATTTAAGGACTGTAGGTATGAATGGATGTAAGTGCTGTATGAGTGATTGTAAGGACTGTAGGTATGGATGAATTGAAGTGCTGTATGAGTGATTGTAAGGACTGTAGGTATAAATGAATCTAAGTGATGTATAAGACTATAAGAACTGTAGGTGTGAATGAATGTAAGTGCTGTATGAGTGATTGTAAGAAATATATGAAATTAATGTAACAAATTAAACTAAGAATGTAAGAAATGAAATAATTTCGAAATGGTTTTCGGTAAAGGTACCGAAGTACCTCGCCAAAATGAATAATTTTCCATTTAGCCTTTACGGTTAGTTAGTTTCTGTGGTGTACCATAGGTGTCGGTGCACAAATAACCAGCACACTCGGATGCCGTGTCGAGGCGAGTCGATCTAATCACAGATCTAATTGGGAACTCGGTAAGCTGCTCTCGATAATACCTGACTTACCAAATCCACCCTCTGTGTCAGAGCTAAAGTAAATTGCTTTGTACAGGGGATGCTGCGCTGAGGATTAATTTATCTGTTTAATGCTCGTGTCAAGCATCCGTACCGGTAGTAGCAGGTTAATCAATACACCCTACCCATTAGAGTACTTTCTATCATCCCCTACAGCTATGACTTTCCAAATTGAAAATACCTGGTTGAGCAAAATATTCATTCCATTTGTTTATTATGGAAAGATAAAAATAAATCAAGTTACCGATAAATCACTAATAATTCTGTAAGTGATTTATCCCGAAGCGGGGATGAATTAATTATCTTGTTTTGTTCGAGCTAATATTATAGCGTTTCAAAGTTGCCACTTAATATTATGAAAACGCAACCTACAACCTACTACCTACGTATTTTATATTGACGTCACAAACTCATCACTTGAACCGATTATTTCATTCAAAATACAATTCTATTAACTAGAATGCCGCCTACTTGTCTAGCATCAAAACTTAAACATTAAGTCTTTAACCTTCCAAAATGTTTTACGCACATTTCCCACCCGGATTATTTCTTTTTTATCAAGCCTAGTAGAAAGTAAACACGATGATATAATTTTATTATGGAAACTAACGTGGTTTTCACACATTTTGTATTGATTGTACGAGATTTACTCACGTTATAATTGGCCGGACTAACCGACTATAGTTTCGACTGCGTTTGGCAGCCTTCCTCAAGGTGAGTGCGCGCGCGCGACGGCGACTTGCTTAGCACTGCGGACCGCCGCGCGCGCGCACTCACCTTGAGGAAGGCTGCCAAACGCAGTCGAAACTATAGTCGGTTAGTCCGGCCAATTATAACGTGAGTAAATCCCGTACAATCAATACAAAACGATGATATAATAATGGCACTTCTGAAAAACCCAGATGACTACGATACGATAACTCGTTGAAGCTAATTACGTCTTATTATTTGTTGCGATATACATACCCATACCCTACCCATTATTTACGATTGTATTAAACCTATGGGCCATGTTTTATGTATACCACATTATATTTTATAATGGCTCAATACTCCCTTACACACCTCACTTCTTTTCTATCTTCATACACATTACAACTTCACATACAGATAATAAGTAGTATTTAAACTAATTAAGGTATCTATGGTATCGTAATTACTTTAATTACTTTAGGTAATTCGTATCTCAGAGTCTCAAGGTACATACAGGCTATCGCCTACTTTAAGTCTCGCAGCAAATCATGTTTAGACGTTCAGTTTCTTCTTGAATACTCTATGTATCTGTTGGTGACGACTAGGCTTAGGTGTTTCCGGAAACGACTACTGTGCGAAATATAAAGAAGCGGCAGAGTTGGCGAAAAATATATTAAAAATTAAAAATTTTACATGAACTAAACTAAACTTTTTCTCACTGTCAAAACATAACGTTCTTAAAAAACTGAAATATAAAAAGCAACCAAAAGAGGCCTTATGCTTTTTCCTCCGTGTCGCTTACACTACCTATATATAAACTCTTGTAACTTTTTTGGAAATAAAAATATTATTATTATTATTATTATTACTATTATTATTATATTTTCATAACAGTTTCAGACAATAGAAAGCATTATGTCATGAAACCTCTAAATGTCCGTGATAATGTTACATATAAGGATGCTTTGAAATAATTGCGGTGTGACTAGATCACGTATAATGCTATTGATTTGTTTTTTTTTTTTTTTTTTCAACTTTGTTATGTTGAAATAGGGAATCTACGTGAACGAACTTCACCTTCCGTTCGCCTCACCAGCTTACTCCCCAAGTCACACGTGCGTAAAGAAGTTTTACTTAAAAAATGTAATATATGTACATTGCATTGCATGTGATGTTTTCAGACAACGGTTGTTTCGAAGCGTCTTTGTAACAATGTGAGAGCTCGTTAGAAACCTAGTCTCTCTCTGGTATGATTTACAACAGTAGCTGAATAAACCTAGATACGTCTTGTCGGGTGCTACCTATTGTCCGCAATTCACAAAGTGATACATATAAGTGCCTGGCAACGGCTATAGTAACTATATGGGGTGGGTATAGTGTGCAAAACGAGCAAAGCAAAATAATGTAGGTTCGTCCAGCCAGCTGCCGCCAGCCAGGGTGCGCTGGGAGGTTCGCGCGGCCTCGGGAGCTCTCGGCGGAGTCTGCGCGGAGAGCGGCGCGCGGCGCTGCGCCTCAACCTCCGCCAATCGTATCCTGAATCTACCATTAAAAATATTGTTTTGAGGTTAACTTCTTTTAGTTACTTGTAACATAATGAATTGACGCCGATCGCGTACACGAAACGCCTAAGCACGGCGCTCCACAGTCCTGTCGAATGTTGCGAAAAAGAACGTTGAACCGGAAACTGAGGCGGTTTGTTTGTGTAAATACAAAACTGTTACTGTCAAGTGCACGGACAAAGAACATTGGTGATCTAGATACTGTGTGCCACTGAGTTAATGAATTGAAACTCCACGGTTGTAAAAACGAAGCTTTAGATTGTCTGAAACTGTTGTGAAAATACGTATATTTATAAACATATCCCGCATGTGAAAGTGAAGTCAATTCTAAGGCCTATTTACCTATGAGTGAATTTTTGACATACATGATCATCCATCTTCCATTTACAATAATATAGTTGATTATTTATAGTAAGATTACTTCTTAGTAGAGTTCCTGCCTGTATATCGCTTGATCCACCTGTGATATTTCGTGTTACATATTTATTATTGTTGACCTTGGTGTATCTTCTGAAGCTGCAGTTGTTAAACTTGTTGTACCACAACTCTTAGAGTGTTCATATTGTGCTATTGTTTACGAACTAATAGTTTAATTAGTTGGTTAGTTTATCTTTATCATGAAGAGAGACTCTTCTGAACGCACAAGTCAATATAAATTTAAAGCATATATATATCCATATTTTTAATAGTGATTTTATTCTAAATGTTTGTATCGGTTATAGTAGATTAGGAAGACTTTGAACGTAACTTTTGGTGTAAGCAGTTATATGGGGATCACCATATCAGCGTCTACTACTTGCTTAAAGGTATTATAATTTTTTTCTAGATTACAAATAATAAATTTACCGATATCTTACATTTTATCCTATATTTTGAATACGAAAGTAATTCCGTCATAGATGAATAATTATATATAGAGTTTAGTATTTTTCATAACATCTAAATAATGCATGATGAACCAAGTGAAAGAGCATGCCTATTTTCGACTGATCTGGTTTTATTTTTAGGAGGAAAACAACAAATTTTATAGTTTTCGCGAACATTTGTAATTAATTGTAGATATAGATAACCCAAATCATGTTTGTCATTATGTCCGTGAACATCTTGTCACTATAGAATACTAACTACTCATAGCTCTATCTAACTTTTTAAAAATTCTAGGTTAAACATGAAAATTCCCTAGTTCTTTATAACATAGCCTTTATTGATAATATTTCCAATATTTAAGTTTCACTTGCAATAGGATTGGATTAAAAAAATAATAATTTCTACATAAACGTATTCCATAATTCCTATAAATTACAAATGACGCTAGTTACATTCGGTTTAGTATTTTTTTATTATATACCTACAATTATATAAACTTAACTTGGAATCATGTAAGCTATATACCATCCAATAATTAAAATCAATTAATGTATTTTTGTATCTAGAATGATATTTAATTTACATATTTCACGTTAAATAGACCGATGATCAAAACAGTGGGCACTTTTAGGTATGTGAGTTTTTCAGAAAGTCCTGGGAACCTATAAGCACTGCCTCAGACGCTAGAGCATACGCTAAAAACGGTATACTACTGCTGTACTACCGAGTAACGTATTCCGAGTAGATATTCCGCTCCAAAACAAGAAAATGTATCGTTGGCTTGGCTTTAGGCAAATATAATCTATTATAAATAGGTGTAGGTGTAATGAAATATTTTCTTTTGTCTTAGACATCAATTTCCCACTCCCTTGTTGATAGTACATTTGCACTTGTTTGTTCCTTGCCGTCCTTAATTACACCGTAATGTGATAGTGCGAAGGTTGTTTATTCTTGTACGCGTCTGCTGCCGCGGCTATGAAGGCACGGCTACTGTAAACTGTGTCAGGGTCGAGTCCTATTGATCCCCGCTTCTTTCTCAGTGAGATTCGACCCATCCCATGTGTTTTCTAGCTTATACAGCCTGAGAGGTATAATTATTTATCTCAATCTGCTAGCCGAATCGAACAGAAGGGTTGATCCTGAGATAGTTTTTTTAGGATTGGGTTTTCCAGATCCCGTGTGGAAACATAATTGTATTACCTACCTTATTGAGGTGCCTTCATCGTTCTAGCTTCTTTTCGGTCCTCACACAATTTCATCGGTAAACATTCCACCTTCACGTTTATAAGGCACTTTTCCCTTTTCAAATATTTGACGCGTAACATTTTTTTTTTGGTTTTTGTTTGCTCTTTGATCTCTAGCTTTGATAAAGATAAAAATACCAATTTTCTTCTTGTCTATAGAAACAGTGTCTTTTAAAAAAAACTTAAGTGTAAAACCTTGATAAACATTTTTTTGTCTTTCGTTCTGAGGGGATTATTTATGAAGTTTTAATATAAAGTTTGCAATAGAATAAAATAAACAAAATAAAACACTGAATAAATATCATGACGTCACAATTTTCATGAATCTTTTATTTTGAGAGTATTTTAATTTGAAGACCAGCCAGGTTGTTTTTAATTTTCTACTATGAATATTTATGACATACTAAAGTCTCTCCTGGCTTCGTCCACAATTTAGCCACTTTCGACATAAAAATATTCATGGTGATAAGTCCGGTAGTGTTATAAACAATGAGTGTGCAAAATGTGAAAAAACACAAGCAAAATGAGAGAGAATCATTCACATACATTATATTTATGTATTAGTATGATGGTAGGTAAGTAGAAATATGGATTTATAGAACCACGCTAAGACATAATTCCTCTGTGGTGTGGTGGTTGGCTCTTAACCCGGAGGTGGAGGTTTCGATTTTCGCGACGTGATAAATATTTGTGCACGGAAACATGAGCGTTGTTCTGAGTCTATAGTAATAATAATAATAACACTGTATGAAGTTTCTTTAGTAGATGATGCAGTCACCACCTATATTTTTCTGTATACACAAAAATATAGGTGATAATCTCATACTTTTTCAAAGTTACTTAAAAAGAAAACACTGATTTATATAGGAATTAGTTCTAAAAAAACTCATTCCGGTAAATATCCTTTGGAATATTGTAATATAATAAAGAGTGATACCACTTTCGTGTTAACATACTTGTCACACTAATTTAATACTTCCAATAATACCTAGACGTATAAAACATTTTTTTTGACGAATTTTTGTGTGATGAACATAGGTGTTTGTTCTGTGTCTGGGTGTTATATTGTATTCTATGTATGTACGAGTATTTACAAACAAAAAGTATCTAAGTATTGTATCAGTTATCTGGTTCCCATAGTACAAGCTTTGCTTGGTTTGGAGTTAAATGGCGTTGTGTGAGATGTCCACACATATTATTATTATTATTTTAAACACTAAAATCAGTTCAACATCGCTTATAGCTTCTTGCATTGGCGGCCAGGTTCAAGAGACTTAGTAAGCCTGCTCATAAGTGTGCAGCGAAAAGGCAATATTATGGTTATATGACTGGCTTCTCACTGGGCCTTTAAAGCCTTCTCTAGTTATGTTATTAAGTTATGAAACTATACACGTATAATTTAGTTAATAACTTGCTAAAACATAGCCAAAAAAACACGCGAGTAAAACATTACATTTATCTACGAGTATTTTCTTGCAACATTCTGATTTTTATTACCAAGAATCTATTTAGTTTTATACAATCCATGGCAGAAATTGTTTCTCTCACGTAAAACTGTTGAAAATACCTAAACAACTTTTGGCATGAAAGTCACGTATAAGTATCCAGCTAAGAAAACTTTCGGGAACACAAGTTCTTTGCTTTTATTATGACGTATAGACAACGCGTGATAATGATAAATAAATAGTACATTTGCGCGCGGTGGCGTGTGAGACAAATACGCAACGTTTTTCATCGAGTAACCGAATATACGGCTAGGAAAACTGCTCGACATGAACTATATCCGCAGGAAACAAATAATACGTTGAAGACAGGTTTATATATCGTAGGTAATGTAAACGCTACATGTAGAGAAAGCTTTTAGGAGGGACTATAAACTAACGGTGCGTGTTTTTTGTCCAAATTGAGCAGAGGAATCTTTTCACAGTCAATTAAACGTAGACGGTTTCATCGTGGTGTATTGTTTACAAGGAAAATCTCTTAAAATGTTTCGAGTATATGTAAAAGCAGCTGCGAAATAAACTACTAAAACAAATGTTTTTGCCTTGAACGTTTTGCGAGATATGAGATGCGTAATAAAAATACCCTTTTTAAAAGGTATTACGGAAAAAAAAATATGAATGAGATCTCTATCATGCTTTTTTCTTGTTGCAGGTAAGTTGGATTATAACTTATGTAATGTGATGCTGGTTTTGCAAAGGTAAGTACAAAGAGTAATACCTACTTTGATCTTTGGATACATAAATTGTTTAATATTATTTTATATTGGTTTTTATGCGAAAAAAATGTGTTTTAATGTCTTTTCTTTCAAATAAAATAACAACATAAAAGCTTTCCTTATATTTCTAGTACACAGACTTGATATTACTGATATTGAAATATCAAATCAAAAAGGAAAAACATTGACACCTTTTTTATACGGATTGAATGTTAATTCAACAAAAAGTACATCTGTTATTATAGCATCCATTTTAGAAAAATACTGTTAATACTAAAAAAATACATTTATATACCTCAAAAGGAGCTCGTAAACATAGTGTTCTTTAGTGAGTATTTAGATCAAAAAAGAAATACGAAAGGTTTGGGTTCTTAGAATAGATCAAAAAACTCCGATCAGTCACGTTATCCCTTCTATAAAAGAGTGATTACTCTATACTTTATGTGCTGTTTATTTGGTGAACTTCCCCAGTAAAATGGATTAAAAACTGGAAGTACAATTTTAGAATGTTTCCAGTTCTCTGTTTACCAGATTGTTTCTATATATATATAAGAGATAGCAGGAAACAAGTTCCTCCGTCATTTTTACATTTTACTTCTTGAGTACCTAAATAAAAAACATCTAATTTTTTAACATAAATACATTTTAGAATCCAGAGCTTAGAGAGCATAATCCAAATATTCTCGCGACTGTCATTTTAATTCATATTGAGGAGTTTTGTAACTTCAAAGGTCATGCATATTGTACCTAATATATCAGCTGGTCCCTGTGATTTCTAGCACTATATTGTAACTAGTTGCACCCCGCGGTTTCACCCGCGGATAAAAAGTATTTTAATTATTTGCTCATCCCTCGGGAAAATGTCGCTTTTCCGGGATAAAATGTAGCCTACATGTTAATCCAGTGTATAAGTTATCGTGGTACCAAATTTCATCTAAATCCATTCATCCGTTTGAGCGTGAAGGAGTAACAAACATATACATATACATACAAACTTTCGCCTTTATAATATTAGTGTGATTACCGTGCAGTGTCACGCAAGACAATTTAGCTCTAAATGGTACTGTAATGTACTCAATTAACTGATCAAACGGATGCGGTGCAAAACATAAATAATGAACATCAGTTAATTTTAAAAAGCCCTGTGATATTTAAGCCTTAAGCCAAAATTACGAAATATAAAGCGCTTAAACTGAACCTGCGATGCGGGCAGCAATTTTGTTGATCACAGCAACTAAAAATTTATATTAAACATGTTTCTATTCACACTGGAAGGTTACTCGCAAGTCGGTCTAATGGTTTTATTGGTTGTGCGACTGACCACATTGCAGATAACCACAAATTGATGTTGGATACCCTTCGCGGTCTATTTATCGTGGCAAATTAGTCTCTCCTTTTGTGAGGGTGCATCTAGTGTGGTATACCTCCTTGTTTTTATTATTCTACTTTCAAAACACACAATAATATTATTTGTTATATTTAAAATATGTTTTTTATCAGTAAAAATTCTGGTCATTAATTGTCCTATATTTGTGTCAGTGGTGATGATGTTGAGCAGTGCCAAATTTAGGATAAATAGCATGTTTGCATTGCAGTGTATTGCATTTGTAATGGTCATTTTTTTGACGCTGCTTTACCACAGACTCCTGGATTCGTGTTATTTTTCAATATATTACTAACATATTTGTCTATTGTATTTTTTTTTAACAAAATTGATACAGAATGGATTTTTTTTGTTGTTTTGTAATGGGCATTAGTTATAAGCATAGAAATTCGCACGTTTTAATTAGATATATACAAGTTTATTTGTAATACTTGGCTTAAAAATTACACGCAATCAAACACACAAAAGAATTAAACGATATGAAGGTAAAAAAAAGAATCAATGTTTTGTAACAAAACAAAGAATGATTGAAAGTTTCAATAGATGTTAAATGTTCCCAGCAAAAAAAACAAGCAGATAGCGTTAAATTATGAAATGTATCTGGAATGAAGATATACAGAATTCCTGTGATAACATTTAGAGCACGTACTCGACTGCCATTAGCCCTCGCTACTTTTAGCAGTGATTGCACGTCATCTCGGTCCTGTCCATCGCATAGACGCCGCATCGAGCCTGCCACTCACCTCGCTACGTGCATTGCCGGTAACGAGTGCGTCATAGGCGAAACAGGGTTCACGGAAGCGCAGGGCGCGGGCGGACGTGAAATCCTCACGCATGCGCCCCACGGCTTCCGCCATATTATTCTCTTGTAACGTACTTTTAGTTCGTTTGCTTGGTCAATTATCTTCGACGAATATCGAAGCGGCTACGAAACATACTATGATTCTTGTTCTACCGATAAATTAATAACCGTGGATTTCATTTCCACATAGCTATTTCTTATTCTTTACAAATAAGTTTAATAATCCATTTTTGAATTGCGCTTGTGAGCATTTAATTAAGTTAAGCACACGCCTTCTCACGGAGTTTAAACGTAATCATATTATTTGTTAATAAAAGCACAGTTACACCTTTGATGTCAATTTAATACAAGAAAATTCAGAAAGGTAGGCGCGTAATTAAATTGATCGCCATGCTCAGTGGGAGAAGCGATAATATTAATTTGCGATTCATTAACTTTTGCCTGTTAGCCGAGTATGTAATTTTTGAGAAATGAATTTATTGGTTTTACATAAATATCATTAAACCTCACCTAAACTTATGTACATTTCCATTTTCGACGATCTATGTGGACAATATGCTTATGATATAGAATATTATATAGCTACGGTTTGTCTGACCAATACGTAGTAAATGCTAAACCAGGCGTAGTAGGCGAGTGTGGGGCATGGGGTGCGCCTGGGGTGGCCAGCCTAATGACATTTTGTTTGCCGATTGATTGATCGCCGTTCAGATTTGATATGCCAATATGGGTATGATGAAATATTTTATTCTCTGCGTTCACAAAAACTGCAGCATTCGTTATCTTTTCGTGACAGATATTTTGCGCAACATTAGTGCAATAAGCTTACTTCTTTGTTTATAAATTGAATAATTATATTTTCATTAATTATTGTATTGTACTATATTATTGTAAAGGTTGTCTGGAAGAGATCGCTGTCAGCGATGAGACTGCCCATTGTTACACTAGTTCGTAAATATTATATTTATTCCTGATTTTATACTTCATTGGTGAGACAATAAAGAGTTCTCTATCTATCTATCTATCTATCTATCTATATTTTTACTCAGATATTTATTTTCATTTAGATAGATATCATATAATCTCGATTATAAGTAAGGTGATATGGGTTTTGCCTTCACTTTAATATTAAAGCCACGATATTGATACCCGCAAAATTGATACATGATCGGTAACACGGCGTACCTTCGAATTAATTGGGTATGCATAACACAATTACATTAACATGATCGTAAGCGGGTATCGATTTTCTATTTAATTAAATCATAATATTTATTATGTAACATCGATAATTGTATTATACTTTTTAGTGGAGACGTAAACGATTTTCTCTCTATATTACTACAAAGAGTTGACTTGAGATACAGTGATCTAAATATATATAACTCAAAGGTGACTGACTGACATAGTGATCCATCAACGCACAGCCCAAACCACTGGACGGATAGAGCTGAAATTTGGCATGCAGGTAGATGTTATGACGAAGGCATCCGCTAAGAAAGGATTTTACGAAATTCCACCCATAAAAGGGTAAAATGGGTGGTTGAATTATTTTTCCATAAACCACGCCGCGGGCGAAGCTGCGGGCAGAAGCTCGTCTGATATAGAATACTGGTATACTGATACTAGTATACCAGCACTGGAGATTTCTTTATTAGAGTGATGATTATACTGTTGACATACTTGACTTGGCTTGACTGTTTCTTGCTATTGTCATTAGCATCATCCTATCCTACTTATATTATAAACGCGAAAGTTTGTATGTATGGATGTTTTGTTACTTTTTCACGCTTAAATGGCTGGACGGATACGGATAAAATTTTATTCTATGTATTTTTTTCATTACTGTATTCCTCTTATTATGTTTGTAATAATTTAGGCTTACTATAAGTTTACTATAGGTACACTGCTTATTATTATTATTTAGGTATACATTAAAAATCTACTACATTAAAAATTTTGGATAAATTTTTAAAACTAAATTTCTTAATATTAAGAAAAACGAGTACCATCTCTTCTTTTCTAAAGTAGGAATTTTTACTATCGTAAAAATTTTCTATCTGGTCAAACGGGCCGTAAAATATTATCTAATACATAATATTACAGTCAGAATACATAATCAACAAGATTACGAAACCCTTTTCAGCCCAAAATAGGCATAATGACTGTGAATATATGTAAAGGCTCCGCATCGTTTCCGTGGCTTCGTTAAATAAAACAAAAGAAATACTAAACAGGATCGGTAGGCACGCATGTTGGTAGAAAAGTGCCTCAATTGGATTTTCTCTCGGCAACTGATATGATTAATGAAATTGGCCTGGCAAATAAAAGTACATACTTTGAGTATTGCGCGAGCATCTGTTGTAATATTTTCACCGTTTTAGTGCTATGTATAAAAACGCGTAGGATCTACACTTATCATATAGTAAAGAGATTCAATTTTTGTTTTCGATTTTGGATTCAATACAAAATGACTGTATCTATCGGCAGTACCTAAATGTACCTATGAAATAAAGTCTCCATAACAAAGCTTTCTTCTTTTTGGGTTATGCTCGAATTTTAATGTCGTTTTCCCGAGTACTTAAGATTAAAGAAATTTAAGGATATTTTTTACGTTATAGCGTGGTGCGTATCATCCTGGTGTCAGACTTTTCTTTCGATGCACGCCTTCATATTTATTTATTAGTTGGGGCTAATGTGTATTATGCTATATATAAATATATATCGTTATGTATACCTACCCGAGTTATTATTAGACGAAAATTGGAAAATAAAATGTATTTGTAAAATACGCGAATAAAATCTTTTAAAGGTAAACAATAAACGTGGAGAAAGACTGCCTTGGCGTGCGACTCCTAATGATTGCATCACATCACACTAATATTATAAAGGCGAAAGTTTGTGTGTTTGTGTGTATGTTTGTTACTCCTTCACGCTCAAATGGCTGAATAGATTTGGATGAAATTCAGTACCAAGATAGTTTATACACTGGATTAACATATAAGCTACATTTTATCCCGGATAAGTGAAATTTTCCCGTGGGATGAGCAATTAATTAAAATACTTTTTAAACGCGGGGCGCAACTAGTTGAGTATAATTTGTATGAGCATCAAAATGAGAAAGCTTAAAATGTGTAAGTAGTGTGAATAAGTTATCAGATAAAGACCCAGTTGTAGTAGTTATATGTAAGGCTCAACTTAAGCGTGTCCTTTAGGATAACGATGCCGGTCAAAACAGACATTCGCATCACTGCAGCGAAGACGTGATAATAATTAGGTACTTATCTATACTGCAAAGGGCTCGCTATAATAGCGGGAAATAAACCCTATTTTATCTAATATATCATAAACCCTATTTGTTGATCCAAATAAAACTCATAGATTACTACTCTAAAATCAACTATTGCTGTTGGATAAGTTTTGTTATTGTAACTAGCTGACCCGCCCTGGCTCGCACGGGTTTTGCGTCGTAATCTCATTCATGGGAATACACTGACAGACAGACACACAGACTTTTTATTTTTATTTTTACATCTAATCGATAAAGAAAACGACTAAAGTTTTCAAAACAATATTCTATATACAGATTTAGCCAAGTTACAGTTTCAGAATGAGTAAGGATTAAAATGGATGACACTAATATTTTTGTAAAATATATAATGTTAATACTTCTTGTAAACATCTACCTGAATCAATTAACGATTTATATCTTTAATGAACACACATGTGTTTGAAAACATTTCGAAAAACATACTTATAATGGAACAATATTTTTTATCAATACACACAGATAACGCAGGCACCACTAGCATATATTTATTGGTGCCTACGTAATCTTTATTTTTCTATACTTACAACACCTTTCGACACAATTTATTGTAACAAAAAGGCAATAAAACTTATAGAATGTCATATTCACCATCCTTGCCCAACTTTGGCACAAAACGTTGATATAAATAGGCACTAAAGTTATGAATTTGGGAGGAGGCGCCGAAAGTCGAGGAAGAGACACCCTGTGGTCCCCATTCCCAGACACATTATTATCTGCTTCGA
The DNA here is from genome assembly GCA_905220475.3 of Ennomos fuscantarius. Lineage (NCBI taxonomy): Eukaryota > Metazoa > Arthropoda > Insecta > Lepidoptera > Geometridae > Ennomos > Ennomos fuscantarius. Next base: position 8,401,658 of record HG992028.1, on the reverse strand, counting down.
TACACATCCCGCTATCTGTTATCAAGTAAAAATGGCCTGGATGTTACTTGGATATTTTGATGCTTTTTATATGCTATGACTACGGTGGTTGTTAAATGATAAACGACTCTACTGCTCATATTTTTTATATGAATATTCACGGAAATTGTACATGCCTCCGAGATAAAAGCGGAAAAATTGACATCAATCAATATTGACTCAGGGCGGACGACGACGTGCTCTCTATAATCTCGTAGAAAGTAAATAACCATTCAAAATGCATTCATCTCGAGCGTCTTGTGCCTGGATGTACTTCACGTTTTTTTACTTTTTCATCGTTACACGAAGACGATAGGCAGGTTTTTCGCGTGAGAGAAGTAAGCAGCAAAGCGTGACAGAGAGCAATAACGTTCAGCTATGCTGTTGGCTGTACTCTAATTAAATTAAGCTGGTTTTTAGCAAAACGCTGCTACATTTTACTTTTTACTCCCTGATTATTTATTCAAAGTGTAACGATTAGAATCTAAATACAGTTATGTAGAAAATAATTTACCTTGAGAATATTTACCATGATCTAAAATAAAGCTTTGATATAAGTTAAAAAAGAAAATATTTAAAGTCATTGCTTGAAGAACTTACAATTGAACCGGTTAAGTGGTGCGCGGCCCAAATGAGTCATTGATACAACTGGATTTGTGGACATGTACCTACAGAAGGAAACAGCTGCTTAAATCAATCAATCAATACAATCTGTACAACAATCTGAGTCTGGGTGTTGTGGGACCATGGTCCTCGTAGTTCCTAGGTCTCTAGACACAGGGAATCCTAGTTAGGATCCAGGATCTATGTATGTGGTCGTTAAGCGTTATTATTACTATTAATTACTGATACTGAACTGAGTTGGTTTCTATATCAATAATTGCACATAACGCTACTTAAAAAATGAGCTTGCATTCACACGCCAGAGGACTCCCATGAGACTCTCGTAGAAATATTCTAGCCAACATGAAATGGTAAATAATCTTATAGGTTTGTATGCTGTGGAATAAACTAATGGGGTTTTCTAGAAAGCAGTAAATCGAACATAATTTAATATTTTACTTCTATTTTATTTCATATTTTCGTTACATAAATACTTCTGTATTTATGTAATGGGATGAACTTTAAGAATGAAGGTAATTTATTATAACTACATAATTACACAAGTGTGAACATAACTCATGATATTTTTGTCAGGTATCTACATACATATACGCTGGAAGAGTTAGAACGGCGAATGTGATAAATTATTACTTTCCTCACGCCTAACTTACGCACGATCTACCGCTCCAATCCGCGCTGTAAATATCGTAATCGAACGAATTCGTTCAGGTGATAGCTATTACGATTACGACACGTCCCAATTTGTATCTTATTTTTTACCACAAGAAATTTCACTGACACGGCTTAATCGCTGTATCAAAATAATTAAAAGTATAAACGTCTTTGCTTTGTGAGAAATTCGTTGGCTTAAGCGCTCATTATCTTCACAATAAGGTATCGCTTAAATACTTCACAACTCGATTCATTAACTCGTTAATTTAGGCTTTGTCTTTCAGTTGTTAATTATAAAGCAGACTTAAGTTTAAAAACAATGCAATATTAAATAGGTTTTCTTGTAAGCAATACAGGAATTTGATAAGAGTAAAATTCTATAGCCATTAAGAAAATATGCTGTACAGTTTTTATAGTCATTTTAATGAAACATGTAAAGATTTTAATAATTGTATATCTATTTAAATAATCTTATTAGTGTACTTATGCAATTTGTCGTCTTTCATTAAATAAATCTTACAAAGGTGTAACGCAGACTTTCTTTGAAAACAATATACTTACTAAAACTGGTCATTTTAATGTCTCCTATAAAACACTGTAGCCAAGTAGCTTCTCAATTAAAAGTTATTTTAGTAATGACTTACGCATTTTGTAAGTGATGTAAGTTAATTCCAAATGAAATAAATGTAAAGAGCGGATTGTTGTAGTGTGTAGTAGGCGGGCGGAGCGGGCCACACGGGCGCCGCCCGCCCGCAGGCGCGCTTGCTCCGAAAGCGCCCGAGGACGTACGATCGTTTCATTCCGAATCGTAACGAAGTTCGACGATCGCAACCTCCCTCTGTCGGCGCGTGCTGCCTCCAGTCGCAGCGAGGCCGCCTGGGCGTTAGATCAGTTCATTGTGAACTCCGTGTCTGGTTATGTAATTCAAAAAACTTATTTATTTATTAACTCAAACAATTCAAGTCTCAACTTGATTGCAGACCTGTCGATATTTTACAGGTCGCCGACCGATGATTGGTTTTCAGACGATTATGTGCATAAGTGATGTGTACGCGTATACTAGCGGTGTTTAAAACAGGTTTATCGTGAATTGAAATAATATAATTCAATTTTACTAGCTATATGTTTTACCATCGATGATATGAAAATGTTTCTTTACGTAGGCTTATTAAAACATTCCTTAAATGAATTAGATATTTCAACGTTTCTTTATCATTTTATATGAAACACCGATCGTATTGATGTTAAATTGAAAGTAAATATATCATACCCGAGCGCTGCTTATTCAACTCTGTAACGATAAATAAAACGAGATTGTCAGAAATATTAAATGATCTATGATGAATCACAGTTATCGTTGTTGTTCCAATTAAAAGAACAAATAGAATGAAACCAATGAGAATTTGGCGCAATGCAGGGCGCTTCGTTGGAAACGTCCACGCAGTGACGGTGACTCATTCCAAATCTATAATTGCTTTGTGAGTTTTGCATGCCATGCAGTATTTCCATGTATTTACGCACTCGTCGTTATTTTATACTATGAGGCCTCTGCCTCTTCAAACGTAAACACTTTGTGAATAACAAGCAGAAAGTCCGTTTAAAAGTTCTTGTTTACCAGTTCAATTATGTCAAGCATTCACATGCATTCTTTAAAATTCAGCATCATTATTTTAATGTTCAACACAATGTTGTGATTGTTATTTTGTTTGTTAATTATGCATTCGCCTTATGAAATTAGTAATATAGTATAACCTTCATTTAAAAAGTAGTCGCATTTTATTATAATTATGTAGCAACTAGTAAGAGACTAAAATAATATAACATGCTTATCTAGATCTAGAAGTACCTATCTACCATCATAATGCTGAAAAATAAAAGTACGTACTGTATTTATGTTTCGTTTAGTGATCTTGTCTGTTTTGTAACGATATTTTTTAGGTATACAAAATACACAAATTACAAGAAATATGCTAATAACTGTACCCATGGCAAAACTGTAATGATGATATAAAAAGAGCAATTGCCAATAATTATGTGATGTGTAATAAGTATACCAATTACCAACAAGTATACCTACTTAATATATTGAAATATCTCTTTTACCATAGTTGATAAAATTGACTATGTACTGATTAATAAATGGAATAATATTAAATTTGAATAAAAATAAAAACTTCCATATTATTATTATTATATTGCTTCGAGCAAGCGCGTTTGGCTGTTTTTGAAAACATAAGGCAGGTACCTATATTAAATGCCATTCTGAAAACTTTCCTATTAGGTAATAAAATATGATATAAGTGTGTCACCGAAGTTCGTTTAATATTAGTTTCAACGTAAAGCACGTTTAAAAGTATAGATAAACAAAAAAAAGGACACACAGAAAATAAATAATTATATGAGAAACTGTGTGTTATATGTATGAAACCTAAAATACGTTTTTAGCGTCAATTATCCTTATTATTCATAATTATCATAATTTACTATATTATATGACTAAAATTGTATACTGAAATTTATATTTAAGAGTTAGCATTTTTTCGAGCTTGCGCTTTAATGGCAATGTGGTGTAGTGATTCCCTTTGTATCAACATAGTCCGCGCTAGTCACTTCATTTCGTTTTAGATAATGATGTCATTAAGAGTAGAGGTCATTAGCAAAAATAATTATTTCATCAAATTAATTATCAGCTTCAATATTTACGTAAAAATGAGTACTGTTCCATTAAAACTCAACGATGGCTAAAATTTTAGGCCCTTACAAAATTCCGCCACGTGAGACCATATTCTATGACGCTTTGCTGTGGTACATGCTCTACTTCACATGGAAAACTTCGCGCCAGCTATTAGCGTAATTAAAACGCTCTACGAACACTACAGAAAGATATCTAGGCTAGGAGCGACAGGATAAGTAGTCTTCGATGACAGCTTGAGAGGTCCTCTTACTGTGACATCGATAGGTACAACTTATCATTACAACTGTTTGACTTAGCAAATAATCATTGAATTAGGTTTAGTTTTCGATAGATATTACCTCAAAATCAGAATAAATTGTAATAAAATTAATATTTCAGTTTTAATCATTTGTGATGATGATCAAACAAAAATACGAAATTTTTGCGTTGCGCAGCATATATATATTCGGTAACATTATTGTTTCGTACCGTAGCTCCTTACCTAATCTACTTCCATCATTCTTACACCATGGCACTGTCCAAGTAACAGATCATTTGTTATAATCTTAACACTAATAACACTTCAGATAATAGCCAAACTTTTCTCTTTGTCGCTGTGTCTCGACAAAGTTGCTCTACTTGTAATATTCTTACTTACGATTGTTTTTGGTTACTCGATTCAAGTTTGACTCTTAGCTGGGTAGTTTAATTTAACTGCATAACTTTAAAATGATGTTACCGTGGTGTTTGGAAATACATATGCTTGGAAACAGAACTTAAAAAAATAGTTATCAACTCAAGCTTTTTTATCGGAGTTTCTCTTAATAAATCTCTTAATAAAAAATATTAATGAAAGTGGTTTTTGTAAGAATTATTTGTATAACTGTATTGTATAAAAAGTTTTGTGGATCTCGTTTTTCTGTTCGTGACTTTTACGCATAAGAAATTTCAACATTAAGAAAATCAAGTTTATAAATTTTCTGTCCAGCACATGCCTTAGCGAGCATTTGGCTTTTTAGCCCCCGGCATCAAAAAACGAGGGGTTTTATAAATTTAATGCCTATGTCTATGCCTATTTGAGGCACAGTACCTATGTAATATCTCGCTTGATGCTGCTTTTTATTAGAAAGCCGATTAAATCAAGGTGATTCTTAACTCATCATCATCACTATCTTAAGTATTTCATTTACCTTTACTTGAATATTAAGGATTTTTTGAATGGATTAATAATAAATAATAACTCTGACTTAATTTTGCAGTAAGTATTTTCATTTCTTTAAAAATGTAATGTTAACTGTGTAAAATCTTCTTTCAATGCCACCTGTAATAAACGTGATGGCTTGTTAACAAAGCTCCCCTCTAAGAATAAGGCTTCAAACACAGACCGTTTAGCGCTGTGTGCCTTCTTACAATAATCGTTTACCTGTCAGTGAATCTTACTTGCAAAGTAAAATTCCCCTTTCAAACACACTGGTTGAAGTATTTTTATACATCGTTATAAAGTTTATGTATATTTATGATCTATCTTCCAGTACATACTTATCGACATTAAAAGATAAATATTAAATTAAAGGAAAAAAATAATATCGGGATTAAAATGTTACTTGTACATTAAAATTCAATTACGGCATTACTTTATAATAAGATATTTTAATAAGTCAGTATTTCTATACTATTATAGTGAGTCACTATTTTTCCATAGTCGACCTATACGTTTTATTTCTATTTATTTATATTTATTAGCATGAATCATCAATACATCGAGAAACGTTGAAATATCTTTAAAATTTTGAAAACTTTGTGTTGTAGAATCAAATAATGTAATTTTATACGTAAACTAAACTTTATCATGAGTTTAACAAAATATTACAGTAAAAAGTAAACAATTGAGCTTCAATAATTATAAGTGTTAAGACCTAAATTTGGTAACTCTGGATGAAAGGGTTTCAAAATGAGTGTTGAAATGAATAAGAAACAATGAGAATTGTGGAACGATAACGACGTCGAGGGAGGTGTGGGGGCGGGAGCGGTTGGATGCGGAGCCGGGCTGGCGCGTGATGAGGTGACGCCGCGCGCCGGCCGCTGACGCCGCTCCTCGCCAATGATGGTGGAGACGCACCGCGCGCCGCCGCCTCGATGTGCGCGCGCGCCCGAGCCTCGCGCCAAACCCGTCTCTGCCTCGGCGCCTCCTTCGCTGGCCGGCAGCGGCTCCCTGATGCACCTGCGTCGGCGGCGACACAAGACGGTGCATTTTGGCGAGAATCTTTTGATGCAAGTGTGTGCTGATCGTGCGCACTTGGCAGCCCTCGGAGCAAGAGTCCCAGACGTTTCGTTTTGCCATAAAGACCAGACGGGTCTACGCAAAGGCGATCCTCGATTTTGCTGCGTTGCGCATCACTGCTGCCTTGCGGCTGGAGCACTTGCAGCTTTGACGTCCAACGGAAGACCAAAGCCGCGTAGAGAACGCAGTGGCGACTCGCATTCGAGTGGGGGAGAAACTTTTGATAAAGGGGAGAACAGTGGGAACTCTAAGGAGCAAAAACGCAAAAATAAACATCACCATCATCACCACCATCACCATAAGATTCACAACTGCCCTTATCACGATGTCGTGCCTCCTCCAGAAGATGAGCCTAGTGAGAAAATAATCGTTCCGAAGAAAACTGTGTCTCCTTATCTATACATTCCTAGTAAGTTAGAACCTAACGTTCAACAGCTGTTCAGCTTTATAGAAAGCGTGCTGAGTGCCTGGGCGGCCGAGGAGGGCCTTACAAGCACTGGTGAATACTCGGAACCCGATGAGCGTATGGTGCGCAGACGCAAGTTGAATAAATACAAGAAACGCACTGATGTCCTTAACATACGGCGCATAGTTTACGAAGTATCTATTTTACACGGCACAAGACTGCTAGGGAACGTAAGATATCGTCATTATCACTGGAAGGGCACAGCACAAACGTGTAACGAAGCATTTCTAAGAAAGGTGAGCTATGCTAAAATAAGTTTTATGTAATACGTAATACCTATTATTCTTTAGCGTCATTGTGATAACCGACCACGGCCGTAAAACTCAACAATAACGCTAAAGAATAAAGCCAGTGAAAGATAGCTAACATTTTGACCTTATTTTAGTTTCCTCCTCGTGGAAATTGCAATTTCCCTTTTGCTAATGAGGGCTTTTATTTTCTATTATAATAATCTATTCGTAACTAGAATTTAGCATCTTTATATTCGTCCTACTCCGATACTAAGATCAATGTTTTTTTGTATATGAGCCATTGTAGCCAATATAGAAACGAGAACAATCCAATTAGCAAAAAGATATCGTTGCTATATACTGATATACCTACCTACGTAGAAAATATGGCTCTTATATGTTTTATGTATTTATTTATTATTCTAGAACCATGATTTTCCACTACGTCCGTTTCAGGTACAACTAAGTACTAAATCTGCCTTAAAGTTTCAGAGTAGCCAGCTTTAAGGTGCCAAAAAGGAATTAATATTAAATGCAATTTAATAAAGCAGTACCTCAGCGAGCTTCGAAACTTTAGTTCACGTGAAATTGTGGAAACTAGGGTGGCGTCCATTGAAATTCATAACTGTTGTGAACGTGACAAACAAAATTATAATATCGCAGTATTTCCACAGTGTTCGTTAACAAAATTTTATTCGGTGTTTACTAGCTATATTTTTAAATCTCAGATTAGGAAAAACATTTAATTAATGATGCATGTGGCATGCAACAGAAGACATCTAGTAAAGAGTAACTTTTTCACCGAGTTGCATCAAATTAACTCGGTACTCGATAGAGTACAATGTTTGAACATTCCAATCACATCTCAATGAGAATGTTAGCACTAATTTGTGTTTTTTAAGGTAAGTCAACGTTTGTCATAGGAATACTATTTGTGAGACTAACACTAGATCAAAACTTGAATTTGAAATATATTAACTACGAGCAAAAAGGTTACAATCATAACTTTTTTGATTGTGAGAATGAGCAAATTTTCAAGTGTCATTTTAGTATTATTTATCTCTCGCTTAATGGCGTTGGCAATAGTTTTGGTAACAGTAGTTCTGCGTTCCCTCATTTATGGGAAGTTGTGCTTCAGTTTTGTAACAAATTTATCACTCAGATTACATAAGCTTAGATTAGTATTCATTTAGTATTATCTACCTCTTCTTGAATTTCTATATTATAAATTACAGCTAACAAAAATAACAATACAGATAACAAAAACAAAAATGGACGTATTTAGTTAATTATAATTTATCTGTTTTAATAAAGGAGAAATAAGATGAAAAATGATTAGAGCTTAATTCGAGCAGTTCACTGCTGATCATCATTATCGTTCCATCCAATATAGTCAGAGCCCTAACCCGTTGACATAGTAGTATTGGATATTGCTAAAGCAAACGTTTCTCTTGGACGTGTGAACAGCAAAAACCACATTATGGCATGGAAATATCAAGTTCTCAATTCTATTCTTTTATCAGTCACACTGTATTTTCAATGGTCTCATCCACATTTTTTTAACTTTCCATTACCTCAACTAAAACTTCTCAATGGACTTTAGCTAGTCGATCATGGAACTTGAATGCAACATAAGAAACAGTAATTTGTTTGGATTTAACAGTTTCAATACGCAGGCGTAACCACTTGCCTACACCAAAAAGGAGGAATCGTATAATTTATTGATTATTTCAGGAGACTAAGAATATATCATGTATGGATGAAAATATATACAATAATAATTATAATAGTAATAATGCCCAACGATCACACAGATAGAACTTGGACCTATCTAGGATTCTCTGAATCTAAGGGTTCAATAACTATGAGGACCATGGTCCCAAAACACAGACACAGAACGAGCATGTGTTTTTTTTTTCTGTGCGCTAATACCCGACGCCTCCGGGCTATAAGTCGACCTGCTCAACCCCAACATCACAGAGGCAGTCCGATATATATTTAAATATAAAATACTCTTATATTTACAGGCCATAAGATTTATTTTACTTTCAGGTTTTTGGGTTAAAATGTATACAAGAATAGAATAAATTAAACCGCACACTCATAATAAAACGTGCTTGCATCAGTTTGGTGGTGTTTTCAATAATTCAGACCGATAAACTCTTAAGCCTGCGATCACCAATATTATTGATTCAATTCAGCGTTGGACAAGCGATACTTCTGACATCGTGTATAACATGACGGGCAAGATTAGGTTGGACTTGTATTAAATTATGTTATAAAGAAAACGTGGCGTATATTTTGTTCTCGTGAAAAGTCGTGGCGAGGGCGCACAGCGTCAAGGGCCATCGAGGCGAGAGCGCGCTCCGTGGCTCGCATGCGTTTCAAAGCAACTCTTTCCTTGTTACATTGTGTCGTGATCAAAAGCGCAAGAGACAAAAACACGTATTTATTTTAATAAATATAATGTGGATTAAAAACAATAACATAAAATAAAAACAATTCTTGTTCAACATTCTTAGACAAATTTGGATTAATAATGTCAAAAGAACGTTAACAAAATTTATGTTTAGTATTAGTTTTATTGAAAAGAGGTATTTTTATTATTCACTATCTATTACGGCAGATCTAAGTTAGTAAAGTCTGTTACAGAGACCAGTACTGCCACGAAGAACAGCTACAACCCTAAAAAAATAATTTCAGCGTAAAGAAATAATAAAGTATTCTCGTTTAACACTTGTTATTGCTCTGCACCTAGCTACATGCCTAAGAGCCGAGGCAACAATTTCCAGAGGTGGAAACGAGGGTGGTCTAGGGGGAAAACTGCATTACCCAGTAAATGTGCCATATCTATGCATACCTTTACATATGCCGCTGCTACGACACGTAACTGACGCTTAGATGTGGGAACTCGTTATTTAAGTTAGTCGTGTTTGATACTTTTTTATTTTGAATTTTTTGTTTAATTTTGATTGTTTATTATTAAAAGAAACTTCAGCTATTACGGCACTGAACAAGATAGGCGTTATCTAATCTTTATTATTCTTCGTTAAGATCTTCACTGAGCCGTTGGAAGAAAACGATAGTACTTTTGGGGATTTTCATAATTTATTAAGATAACAGTACTTAATCAATTTACAAGTACAAGTCCCGGTGCTCTCAAATAATATTGCGTTACAACAGCGTTTTTACCAGCATATTTAAGTCGTACGTGGTTTCACTAACTTTTAGATCGCTCCAGTACCTTCCATCATATACTGCTGTGACACCTGAATTTTATGAAATTTATATTTTTTATGTATATGTTATGTATAAGTATTCATAAGATATTATGAAGCGTTTAGAGCGAAACTCAACTAGACCAATCGGTAAAGCGGTTCGCTGTGGTCACTATCGACCGCTACAAAAAATGGATTTACAACTGAGCCCTACTATGCTTCGGAGCACACGTCAAGAAATATATAGATCTTGTTCTTGTCCATACAAAAAGAGCCACTAGACTACACTGAAAGAAAAAGTTCTGACGCCAGGGCTAACAACTTGTCTACACAGAAGGATAAAATTCTGACGACAGGGCTAATCACATGCCTACACAGAAGGAAAAAATCTGACGCCAGGGCTAACCATTTGCCTGCACAGAAGGAAGAAAGTAAGGATTACATCTCAGGTTACATAGAAATTTTTGTGCACAGATATCGGATGATGATCGCATGTCCCTGACGACTGCGGTGTCAGACGAGGACGACGCCGGAGAGAGCGCCATGAACTCTCCGTACAAGGGCAAGCAAACGGGTGCGGCTGCCGCCTCCTTCAACTGCACGGGTGCCGTCAGAAAGGCAGGGTGAGTAACCTGACATCATTAGTGTTTTTATAAACAAATAACCATTACATGATTCCATGTACTTTAACATTCTTATCAATTACTTTAAATTTTCATGTAGGTTAGTAAATTAATTAAGTAAATAAAAGTAAAGTAAATTTAACTTCACTAATTTAAAACGATGGCTGTGACAAGAACGTTTGAATAATTCGAATTTATAAAAAGAAGTACTTTGCGTTAAAATAAATAATAACAACGCACAGGGATAAAACTAAGTCAAATTATAATAGATAAGATTTTATTTTAAACCATATTATAACTTTTATTTTTACGTAAAACGATATTATTACAAAAAACACGTTTCGGTATCTTGCTGAAAATAGGTACAAGGACGTGTGATTTTATACAATTTTACAGCTAAGGGCCGCATCAATCTTAGTGATCTATAGGAAATGGGGAACGCGAATCACACCTGGGACACCGTGCTCCGAAAAATATTAAGCCGTTACATTATTTATACTTAAGATAATTCCCAGTATTTTATCATTCTTATATATACCAACAGATCCTTAACCAGGTAAAATCCAAAAAATATAGTTCTTTTTACTCACAGTTTTCTAGAATATTATATTGACACATTTATTCCGAAATACTTAATTAAATTTTCTCAAATTGACTGATTAAATTACATCTTACTACGTACTCGTAGGTACATAAGTTGCTATACATAATTGGCTACTTAAGTAGGATCACTCATCATCACAAACTGTTAGAGTGAGCATAGATATTTTTGCGTTTTTAAATGTTATGATTAAAAATATAGGTATGCAGGTTTTTTTCTATTCACTATTCACACCGATAAATTTAACTCAACATCTTTTACTCAAGAGAAACAAAAGGTTTAATCTGCTAGGTACGTCGTCGTGACTGGTTATAATAAATGTAAGTGAAACAAGGAAAGAAAAGCGATGTCGTATATTCTCTGTGGTATAGCGAAGTTTCTATTAGAAAAAGCCTACGGCGTCCTTTATGTTCCTTGAGGCTACAATTCCTTCCATGAATCCCAAATGACCGGAGGGAAATCTTAGCCGTGACCCATTCAATGCGTCTGTAAAACGTACGGTGCTTGTAGACAAGATGAAGCGCCTTCGCTTCGCTTAGTTTTCTAGTACTTTTGTAAATGCAGATTTACTTGCCAGACACAGATTGGTTTAGGTTTTATTACACTCAAGTGTATATTGGATGTAATCGATTTCGGAGAAAAAGGATTACTGCTTAACTTTTTTTTTACCAAATGTACCTAAGAGAAATCTCAAAAAAGACTCACTCTGAAAATGATTGACAAGATCAAGATATGAAAAAGGAGCAACAAAAATTGTGACATTGACGGTAGACGTTATTTGAGAAAATTTATCAGTCTGCCACAATAATCCATTGTCCTGGCGAAATTGTGGCGAAATTGCCGCAGAAGCCACTACCTAAGATTCAATTCAATTAATCCATTGTCCAAAAATTATCCATAATGTTATAAAAATAAACGGTTCATCTAATATTTAATAAAACAATCCAATTCAAAAGTATCATGATGTTGATATCACATTAAAGTTTTATGTACTATGCCAAGTTCTAAATCATCCAAATCGACTATTTTCCGGGTTAGAACTGATTTCAAAATAGCTAAAGATAGAGGACAAAAAAATAAACAATACCCTACACCTATGAACGTTATTATTTGGGCCATGGAAATACTGAGCCAGAGATCGCAAGGCGTGCATTTAAAGAAGATTCAATCTTTAATAAGGAAGCATTTTACGTTACCCTGTAGAAACATGGACGTGAACAAGAAAATTGAAACAGCTATGTTTTTAGCAGTACAATTTGGAGTTCTTGAACAAATAAATGGTTTATTTTACCTTAAAAAAGCTAGCTAATTAGCTAATGGGCTGATGTTAGATACTCGTATATGTAAATGTTAACATAAAATAGTAAAACATTTAAAATAAACCTATTTTGTGTTTTGCAAAGTGAATACAAAACAATCAGTCGACTATTTTGAAATAAAAACTGTATACCTCATCTAAATAACTTTTATTAATAAACGTATCACTTATTACTATATACAGAATGTAAACGAATAATTATGTGGGTGATCGGTAGTTATCAGGCAGTTAAGGAATTTTTATGAAGCGATTCATTTATATACTCATTGCTACTAAGCAATGAGTATATAAATGAATCGCTTCATAAAAATTACCTATGAATTTAGATTAAACCTTTGCCTGAATTAAGTCGGGCTTGACAAAAAGTTAAATTGTTTCTCGATTTTATAGTTAAGAATTTCCGCGTATTTTCGACTTTTTCATTAAATTTCAAGATCATGCATGCCAACTTTTGATGCATATCTAACGGCGTCGTTTTGTGCAGGTTTTTGAGTGTGAAGAAATGGCTGTTACGAAAGAAGCACCAGATAGAGTTGGCTCGAAAACGAGGTTGGAAAGGCTACTGGGTTTGTCTAAAAGGCACCACATTACTGTTCTACCCGTGTGACTCCCGTGAAGGCCGGTCAGTGGAAGCGGCTCCAAAGCACCTTATCATAGTCGACGGAGCTATAATGCAGCCTATACCGGAGCACCCTAAACGAGACTACATTTTTTGCCTTAGCACGGCCTTCGGCGATGCTTATTTATTCCAAGCTCCGTGCCAAGTGAGTATCTATAACGTCAAGTTCATAAATATTTTCCCTTTACTTTCGTTTTGAAAACAAACTCGGTTGCCATTATTATTATATGCACATAAAATATTCCATGACGACGCACATTTATATCTCAGGACGTACTTGTGCCAGAAGATTTGTAACAATATGTAAAGAGCTTAAGGCATTCGTATAATTATTGCTATGAGACTTACATTTATCCTTTGTCACATAGTAGCACATGTTCGGATATAAACTCCAAATACTTAATTAAATTTTCGAGATGTACCTACTATTTTGTTCATTATTAACATTTAACACGTGGTTCATAGGTGGAGCTCGAAAACTGGGTAAATAGCATACATAGTGCTTGCGCTGCGGCATTCGCTCGTCACCGTGGCAAGACCGGAACGCTTCACTTATTACAGGAAGAAATTTACCGCCTGGAGAAAGCTATCGAATCCGTAAGTATTATACATAAAAAATACACCCACATAAAAATAACATTAACTCGCCCAATATTACTGCTTACTGTACGTACCCTTTCAAATGCAGAATATCGTGATCGGATTAATAAACATAGATCTCGACGTATAAAATGAAAATGTTTTGAACACAGAGTAGTTTCACAGTGAAATTATGCACCGCTCACCCTTAACTGCGCATCGCATCGGCCTGAACCAACATAGCATTGTTTGACTACTACGAATATATAACTGCTTTCTAGAACCTAGCCTGATCTAACGTTGAACCTTAGCACATTGTTATAGAAATCACTTTCAAACTTTATTCTTCTATTGCACACAATAAAGCTTTACTTACGCGCGAAACGTACACTGTATTAATGCAAGTAATTATTCATGCCGACTTGATTGTTCATTCAGTATATGTAAATCACTTTTGAATACATGTATATTATAGTAATGGTTCAAGTGACTTATACTTTTTTTAAACTTTGTTCATAAAGTTAGGTTAATCAAGAGTAAATTGAATATCTGCAGGTATATATTCATCATTGAGACGATTATTTGCTGCACAGCAGGGTTTTGTTTATATAAGCTTAATTTCATTTTTGATAATTTTGCATTAGTGTATTGTATAAATATATACATGAGAAGGACTGGTCTGCGGTTTGAAACGTTCGTCGTGTAAATCGCACCAATGTCTGACCCGCACCGCGTGACCGCAGCGCAGCACGCATCAAAGCCTTTGTGGCCGAACACAGTACTGGCGAGTACAGGCACGCCGAGCCAGACATGTTTGCGATTAACTCTGCGATGCAAATACTGGAAATGAAGATTCGCATTGATTCACAAAGCTCGTGCTCCGAAGGATTTACAATCCTCCCATTCTGCAAACGGCAGAAGCTTTTAATTAAATTTACGCGTGCATCTACGGGTTATACCATCTTTATCTTACTTGTTAATTTAATTCGATCATTCCTCTTCATAATATCGTAGCTGTAATCTAAACTAGTACCATGTAAATGAATGACTCGGGTTTTCAGCATCTTGTCACGCCAAGACGGGTCTATGTTGGCCCAGTTTTATGACTTTATGAATATAAAATGCAGAAGAATTCTTCGGGAGCGAAATATTCAAACTAGTGTACCGCAATTAAGGGCTTGCCTTTAACGTGAAACAATCAATTTTATCACCGCAATAGTTATCGCAGGCAGGTGGGCACGTGCTTATTAATATTCATAGCACACGTCATCCTCGGCACAAGTTCGAGGACCTGCCTCTGATGGTCGGGACATAAATACACATTACGTGGTACAAATTTTCTGCATAATTTCGTATAGTAGTAGTAGGTACTTACCACCGTTTTTACTGGGTTTTTTTTTTGTTTTTTTTTTCTTTTTTACTTCAAACTTGTGTAGCATTTGACCACGTAATTTTTTATATTTTGCCATCAAGTAGTAGTGTGCAAGTGCTACTGTGTTTCAGATCGAAAAGCACTGTAGCTAGTGAAATTACTTGGCAAATGAGGCAGCCTAAAAATCTTATGAAGTGAATAACTGATGACTAACAATATGTAAGTAGTATATTAAAAAAAGAGCATGGACCCAGGAGTCTGTGGTAAAGAAGCATTTTAAAAAAATCTTATTAAGTACTAGAATATGCTGATGACTTAGGACGACGTGGTCAGTGCACTATGATGCGAAACTTGGTCAATTTAGAGTTCCAAGTCGTACTGCATCTATTAAGGGTGGGCATAAAACGAACGTCGTCATTTGTTTACATTAAAAATATCTCAACTTACGTAGAAATTTCCTTTACTCGCCTTAAATCATAGTAAAACTTTAAACAGCTTCTGTTTACGCTCTGACGGGAACGAGGCTAAGGACGCTCTCTATAGATAAAGGTCGGCAGAGCGTGGAGGTCAGCAGTTTTCTTTAGTTTGGGGTTTAGCCTGCGGCTCTTCAGCCGTCTTTGCCGACGTTATTACTAATGCAAGTAGTTTTGTCCCGCCGGCTGCGCTCATGTAGAATGACATTCGTGCCCACGCAGATTCTTGCTTTGACTGGCCGTTTTAGCGGGAATGTATTTATTACAAAACGAATAAAATATGTGTAAGGGAATGCGTCAAAGGGATATTGGTATTTGCATTGTGAATAGTAGGTGATATTCCATGACTTTTCATGTTCTGTGAGCGAGTGTGGCTCCGCGGTAACCCTTTCAAACTTATAACCAGATTCATATCCCACTTGGCCCTTGGCTATCTCCACTTTTCGAGCTATGTGCAGGATTTCTCTCTCTCTTTCCCTTTCTCTGTGTGTGCGTGTGTGTCTCTCCTTTCCCTGTAAATGCACCATGACTTTATGTCAGTTTCTTAAAATTATTATAAATAC
Source organism: Ennomos fuscantarius (assembly GCA_905220475.3). Lineage (NCBI taxonomy): Eukaryota > Metazoa > Arthropoda > Insecta > Lepidoptera > Geometridae > Ennomos > Ennomos fuscantarius. The sequence goes on along the minus strand of HG992028.1, from coordinate 8,385,348 downwards.
GAAGTATAAGTGACTTTATTCAATATTGAAATTAAAAATATTGAAGGTATTAAAGTAAATTAATTAAAGTTTGCCTACTTTCTTTACACTTCCGATTTTGGAGAACTTGTAAAAAAAACTATTACCGACAAAAATGATATGATACAAGCCAATTGTAACAACCACATCATGCTTAATTGAAAATTAATAAATAAGAGGCCCTTCAACATGTAGTTATACCCACACAGGATCACAAGCTGAAACAGATGGCGGACCTGCAGCAGTCGGTGGTGTCTGATCCGGAGACTCGCGCCCAGCTTGCTGTACAGATGCTGCAATGGGAAGAAAACCTGGAGCGGCTTCACTGTGAGCAGTTCCGCCTGCGGTGTTACATGGCTAGCCTTCAGAGCGGAGAACTGCCGAATCCTAAAGTAAGTCACAAAGTTACTCACTGCATTCATAAATAATCTTACTTTTCTACAGATAATCTTACTACTTTTACTACGATTTTTTTACAGTTTCCATTAATCTTCGCAGTTCTCTAACTTGTCACTGTACATGTATAATGTATCGTTAAAGATCTGTAAAGTGTGTCATCTCATTCATACGAGTACTAACTTAACTTTATCAATCTCTAAGAATCGATCACGTCAGTGTTTCATCTTATTTTATAGGTCAAGTATTATCCTAACAATTTATAACGCAGTCCTATTCTGAGAATATAAATCTATCATTTATGTGTTCAAGTTGAAGCTGAGGTCAGCCTTATTTTCTTGATATCCTCTTTCACTTCGAATGAATTATCCCCGAACTGATCCACTCGCCAATTTATTTAGCTATTTTCCTGTTTACCCATCACCATAATTCATTTAAAAGATGATCGAAATACAGTATTGTTTTTGGCGATACCAAAATAACGGCCCAAACACAATTTATCACTCAATAATAAGGTAGAGAGGTGCTGAATTGTCAAGTGATTTCATCGAGGTGACAGAGAAAGGAAATTTGTTGGCTCTGCTATCAAATTGACAGTTCCGTTGACCGGAGAGCGGGGTTCGAATCTGTTACGCGTGACCCATGTCACGGCGTGTCATAACGGCTATCCTATACGCGAATAATAAAAATGCTCACAATTTATAACAGGAATGGGCCCTGATTAACGGATATTCCAATATCCTCCAAGGTATGCCGAAATTCCAAGCGATATTTTTGTCATGTCTCATATTTCATATTAAACATTAGAACATAATTTAACGTGTATAAAATAAACCTATACATCAGAGTTTATATTCAAAATAGACACTATATTATGATTCACAAGTGAAGTAGGTATGGGGTAGGTAAGAGGGTATGTATAGATATAGGCCTCTTATATAGGTTATCTAATAATAGAACAGGCTGTTTCAATAAGGAAAGATTTTCCGAGAACTACGTTCTTGAAAAATCTTTCCTGTTTGAAATACGATACCTACATATTTCATTACAAATCTGTAGTGTATTTTGGTAAACATGACGCATAGCTGCATGCAACTCGTAGTATGTAGCTCCATCTGTGATCGATCCGGGGACGTTATAAAACTAGTTTAAAATGCGAGACTCGAGGGCGCTATCTCTAGGTATAGAGGCTGCGAGCTCCCTGTGGATAGCACAAAGGTATTGATTTGTTGCAGTCTCTCCTGACTCACGTGTCTCGCGGAACAAAGAGCACTCTAAACAAGCTGGGTGTGTTCACGGTGTCGTCGTTTCATGCGTTCATCTGTGCGCGCTCACCGTCGCTGCTTAACAACTTGCTGGCGGGCCGCGGCGCCACCAAGCGACGCGCGCCCAACCTCTCCCGCTCCAACTCCGGCTCCAGCAGACGATCCATGCAGGTAAGAAATATAAATCCGACCCAAGCACACAGAATTCGCCCTATTACATAGGCCCAGAACAGCAATCACCATACAAAAACGTTTAAAAAAGTGAAGAAAATCATAATCTATGATCATAGAGCGCTCTCTCGAACTCTTTTAAATGTCAATTCAGACACAGAGTAGCCGTCTAAGTATACCATAAAAAAGTATTACCTGATTACTATTACTTATTATTATTATTACTATTATTATTATTACCTAAGTGAAATAAGTCAGACTAACTTAAAAAGTAGAGAAGCAAATCAAAAATGTTTTTTAACGTATGACGGGCATAATATATGCAACTATATTTATACTGTAGTAGGTAGGTATCATTGAACTGCTTAATTTTCATTGATTACTGCCCGTACTCTCTTACTACTCTCTTACTTTCTCACTATGATAATACGCTGAACAAATTTTTGAGCAAGTGCGAGCTGTCCAATATTTATTTCAATTTTGATGTACTTGCTACTTGTATCCATCTATCATGTAGAACTTGATCTGTTAGAATTTTAAGCGAAAAATCGGGATATAATTTTAGTCATCGTATGGCAATACTGGATATGACGTAACTAATTTTATTAATGAAATGGTTCTAAATTTTGGTTAGAGAAAACATTCAATAATACTGCCAAAAAGAAATAATAATGCCCTAATAGATTGTGGAATGGCTACATACACGAACATGGAGTTCGGTATTTCGTGTAATTTCAGTGACGTTCTATCGCGCAAGATGGCATATTCTGGTATGTTTTCACAACCGCGCTAAAGTAACGACTGATTTTGATTTTGACAGCTGAAAATCGTGTACACTAATATTAGTGTACACTGAACTGCCCTACCTTTCTCTCCAAGAACCTAGGTAAAAACGTTACCATGCGAGGTTTTCGTGAAATATGGCGAACTGAATACCTTCCCGATTGTCTTTTTTTAGATAATATCAGAAGGGATTTAACCCGACACAAGATTTTTCTTGCAGTCAAACTAAGCTTCTTTTGGAGGTGTAATCCTTCCGACCGATCCAAGTTTAACGTTGTCCGTCTCCGCACGCAACCCTCCATTAATTTCTTTGTCAGCCTCAACTAGTGGCACACGGACGGCACAAAACTATAATGTCAAATACCCATTTCAAAGTCGGCTACCCTTTATGGTAAATGGAGGAGTGGAATCATGATTAAGTTAGGTAAAGTACACAATAATATTTCAAATGGGACATACCCTACCAAGGATAATATAATAGTTGATTTATATCTTATCAAATATTTTGCTGAATCAGTTTTATTTTACATTCAGACTCAAGATTATGTTACTTTTATTCGAAAACTGGCAACGTTTAGTACAAGCCGCAGTCTTAGATCGTAGAAAGTTTGTAAAAGTTGTTTTTATGTGAAGCACTTTCCGGAAACTCGCTGAATCATTGTGAAATTGCAATATACACTAGTACCATATGGTTTCGAGTTCATTTTCCAAATGTTTGAGCAATGGAATACCTAAATATTCTGGGCATTCTTTTCGATAGTATTTCTAGAAAGTGTTTTTGTCTAAAAGAAAGGCCTTATAAATCACAAGCCATTGGAGTCGTGAAGGCCGAGGTGGGGCGCCCCTAATCTTCCACGAAACGTAATACAGGTCGTCACGAAAGGAGACTATTACCCAAGCCAGTTGCCACAGACTACTTGTAATTAGCAACCATTGTTTCTTCAACAAATTGCAGCCAAACTCATTTAAAAGCAGATTATTTTAAGATTCACTTTCTAAGACAATAATAATCTCCACCACATAATTTTGAATATCCATTTCAGTTACTTACGTTATTTATGTTAACGGCGTCTTAAAAAGCTTTTATGAATAAGGAAATTGTTATGAAAATCTTTGTATATTATGCGACTAATTTGAAAAGTTGATGATACAACTATATAATACGAGAATCAAGTAGTACTTCTAAGCTTACTCTGATTCGTGTATACTTGTTAACTTGTAATAAAATAATGAGCAAAAAAGTTAACATTTTTACATTACCCATTTTTTAAATTGATTTTCCAGACATTTTTTCATAACTAAAACAATATTGAATTAGGTCACATTTCTTAAATTTTAAATAGAGGATAGCTGATATTGTTTTGGAAAAGGATATTCTATTATACCTATCTCTCTCATCACGACCTAAATCGGAAGCGCCATGCACGTATTCGCTGGGGGCTATTTGTATAGCTGATTGTATCTGTACCTACATATGAAGCACCATGATAACAACTCAAATCCATCTCAAAGCGGTTACATTATGGGGTTTGTTGTTGGGATTTCAGCTGAATTAACATTTACAAATAATTAATTGCTTCGTAAATTGTATCATATTAATAAACAATATTTTCACCTACATTGTTGGGTATATTCCTACAAGTTTAGTTCTATATTCCTGGAACTTATGTCGTGTTTCTAACGTCAGTATAATTACATCATCTTATAGGCTCTTTTAATCATTTTTTCAATTTTAAATTGCAACTTAATTTTATCTCGTAATTTAAAATATTGATTGTAGTGAGTGACACGCAATTTTTAGAAAACGTCGCTACAAAAATACCCCAACGTGATTTAGGTGGAATAGTCAAAGATGCGTCCTATTCAAACATCTACATTGGTGTATTCACTTCGCAGATGTCTCGCGAAGACGGTGAAGCAGCGGTACGCGTGTCGCTCCCAGAAGGCACAACGGCGACAGTAGGCGTGCGTGAAGGCATGTCCGTAGAAGAGTTCCTAGCGGCTGCATGCGCGCGCCGTTCACTTAACGCACTCGAACACTTCGTTCGCGTCAAGAAACGCCGTGACATGGAAGACCACAACTACTTCGTGCCGCACCGGAGTGACCTCATCGAGACTTACGTGAGTTGTACCAATATTGTGTCAATCACGACATACTATAAAATGCTGATGAAATGAGGTTAAATTACGAGTGAGATTAGCAAAATTGCTTATTGAAATTCATCAACATTCGATGGGTCGTAAACAAAGCAGTGCAGTGTCACGCAGGACTTGGCACGTCTAGTTCCACTTTTCAGTCATTGTGGATCACCCTATATTAGATGAACAATTATATCAACTAAAGGCAAAGGCAACATCCATTTTTTTGCCAAACCAACAATCTTTTCTGACAATTTTTCTTTATGAGCATTTTTTATGTAAAATATGCGAGAGAGTGACGCTGACGTGTTACTCGATTGAAAGAATAACAAGTCGTACTGCACGCATTTCAGGAATTCAAGAGGAAATTGTGTCTTCAAATCAGCGATGAAATAGCGTCAAGCTGTCTTTATTCTGTGATGTACCTAATAATATGCACCCTGAAGGCTTCAAATACGTGTTTATTTACGTGTGTTATTTTATATTTGATCATTTGAAATTCATGCCGGAACTTTGATTTTTACGTAAACAGATTCGTCATCGTTTTAACAATTATATCTATTCCAATCTCCAAGTTAAAATAAAATATCTTAATCAAACTTTTTTCATTACTTTAAAAAATTACTCTAAAGTAACCGTATCTCAAGTAACCATATGATGGTTAAGTCAAGATTTAATGAAATAGGTTATTACTGTCGTCAGTGAAAAACAAAGCGCGGTTTGCTAACCTATATATAATTATGTTAATATCGTCTCTTCGTTATGAATGTTGAGATGAATTCCAATGAGACGATTTACTTTAAAAAAACGGTTTTACATTTTCTAGATGAGCAGAGGGTGTCATGTTCCCTAATTGTCCGCCAGGAAGCGACGCAACGTGCGATTTTTAAATTTAATTTTCACTAGCATACGGTTACGCCCTAAATATAAAATGTTTTGTCATCGTGAATGATGTGAGAAGGGTCTGACAGTGGCGTTCCATTACACAAATGCACAACTCACTTTTGTGTGGTTATCAAAAAGTTATATTGCAAACACTTTTTGGTTCAACAAATTGCGGATCTTGAAACGAGTTGATATTTTTTCATTTTAGCATTATTTTGTCGTGAATTCAACCATGTTTTGTTATTAAAAAGTATATTTTTAGAAATGTGAATTCATACAAAAACCCTCAATAGGTGGTATGATCACTTTTATACTTACGACGTGATTATAATGTTTTCATCAAGTCTAATGAGCTATTTTGCAAATATTATTTACATATAGTCTATCATGAGAATGAGCTCAACGCATATTTCCTTTAACACAATTTATAAAATATGATTGAAATTAACTTATTATTGTGTGGTAGGGAATGCGAAAATAAAATAACAAATGCGAGATTACACGATATATACAGAAGTAGGTATAACGGAAAATTGTCAATTTTTGTATTAAATCGAGAATAATTTAATGAAACAAATTAATTTTTGCGTCCTATGAAAATTAATCTAATTGTAATTTCGTAATCAAATCACATCACAGCTAACTAAAGACACAGAAATTAAATACGGGTGGAATAGTCAAATCAGGGAAAGGTAACTTCCTGAACAATCTAATTGCGTTTTAATCCATGGCCTTTGTGTGGATGGATTTATTATGTCTCTTCTTGATTGAGGTCCGACAGAATAAAGATTAGGTACTTAGCCGTATTCTAACATGACCATCTGAATTCCGTAACAAGCTATAAAGAAAGACCCATAAAGCGACTATACTTTTTTATCTACTCTACCCACATAATATATTAAACCTTAACTCAAGAAAGTAAAAACAAAAAAATATATTTTTTCATACAACTATAGAAAATTTTCTTGTGCCGTTCCTTATTCTTTCTTAATTGCTTTTCCAATATTTTCCAGAATGGTACTTAAAATGAAATACTTACGTATATTTAGGGTAATACTGTATAAACATACACACAAATATTTATGCTAATTGAGGTCTACTTAATGCGAAGGAGAACTCTCTCAAAGACCCTTCATAGTTAAACACTATATACAAAACATAACTACTAACATTGTCGGCAATTTCACATTTCATACCGACTAACAATTTCTTATCGCCCTCCAACATCAGTAAATGTAATGAAGTTCAAAATATACGTTATAGCCCCAGACTTCCCTAACGTCTGAAACTTGCTCTGGTGTGAGCGAAATGTTAAAATAACTTTATGTAGAAATCCCCTATGAATGGACATCTTTGCGCGCTTTGAGAAATATCTTGTGAGTCGTTGACTTTTGTTACATTTACTGCAAAACCGAGCTTTCGTATTACACTGAAGAAATTAAACTTTGCGTCGGGAAATTCAGATTCTAGGATTTAAGACAAAGTTTTGTAATTTTATATTATGTGGACTTTTTGTTTGTGTATTATTAATATATGGTATTTTTTGTAATGTACGGAGTTACAATCATTGAAAGAACCTTTGTTTAAACATATTCTGATTTGTGGCTTAAAATGAATTACATTTATAGCCAGCCCCATGGTAATTTTAAGAGAGATTTTCAGTAAATTAATGCATGGCCTTCAGCGTTTAACAAACACAACTGTGAATATAGTTATTATGTATTATAGTATAAAGCCTCCAGGCTCTTTACACAAACCAGATACGAACAGAACAAACGAATGAACCGCACACACTTGAGTATAGTTACAATTACAGCACCGACACTCCACACGGCTATATAACAACAACGATAGAGTACATCCAGTGACTACGTAACGCAAGTAAAATAAAGACAAAATCCAAGCTTTAAAATACGAACTTATACTGATATCTGCTTTGAGCGGCTACGACGCTCAGGTTAAGATTACGTAAAGACATCTCACTCGAGTTAAACCTTTTCCACTCTAATCCTTGCAGCAAGGAAGTGTCTTACGTTTTATAAATGCTAATGAAATTTGTTTACAAGTACGTAACTTGAGATTTATGATTTATACCAGTATCGCCCGCTTATAGCAATCAACAGTTTTTCCTTTTATAAACTTTAGCTTAGTCTAAAAAAATAAACGTAAATGTAACAGACAAAACGTTTGTACAGTTGCACACCCATGAAGTGGTGGAAGTGTGTGCCAAGATCCTGTATCAAGTGGAGCTGCAGCGGAACACCCTGGAGCAGATGTGGGGGTTCAGTGTGGAGGCCGAGCTCATAGAGAACGCGGAGCGGCAGGATGAGCTGTGTTGCTACGTCAGCCGCGTCGAAGACAAGAGCGTCGCTATGTCGAACGGTAATGTGCCCGCGACACCACACCGCCCGCACATACTCGCAGTACTACCAAAATTATAAAAATCCCACACAATTTTGCCTACTTGAGAAACTTATTATGTATTGTTTTCCATTGTGAGGGTGACTTTGTTTCCAAGTCGCCCTTTGTTCTACGTTTTAAGCCTACTTTATATTTTTTCGATGCCTTTATAACGACAAAAAAACGGTTTTCAACAGCTTCGCATCCGTAATGTTTCAAATCGATATTCTTAGGAACAACGTTCGAATTTTAATCTCAATTGTTTTTCTTTATAAGCGCGCTTTAAAAAAGGTAAAGACAATAATGGCAGACACGGCGGTTTCTGTGCCAGGTATAATCAAAGGCGACGAGATAATGGTGATCAACGGAGCAATCGTGTCCGACCTAGATATGATGTACCTGGAGAGCGTGCTGCAGGAAGAGCTATCCCTCGTCATGATGATGAGGTATTTATCCGTTTTATTTTTAGCTGCAACTTTTTCACCCATCACCAATACCATTTAACCTAAAACCAAATAGCCGCAACGAGTTTCAGCAAAGATTTTACTTAATTGTAAACGCAAATGGAATAACGAACTCGACTGTCTCGCCATACATTTTCCGTGTTGAGCCCCCGCGATTCTCGACCAAGTTAACTGCCGTTCGTTCGTTAATCGAGCGGGCCGACGGGCGATGCGCATTCGTTAACATCGAATTAGAATAAATCGTTGCGGACCGAAGCAAGTTGTTCGCAGTAAAAAGGTCAGGGCTTCCGCTATATAGTGTCGCGGCGGTAAAGCACTCACAGTGCGGAAGCAGCGCCTGGAGAACCTAATAAACGGAAGTTAAAGTGCAGAGTGCCTGTGCCGGGATGCCGGGAAGGGAAGGCCTTTCATTGGCGTTTCCCGCTCTCATACACCTGACCTTTCGTGAGCGCGACAAGTTTCGTGAAGCGGCCGTGCGACCTACATACGGCGCCGCAGCGCCTGCAGCCTCACCTGCCGACCTATTGTGGTCACAATCGAGCCCCTCTACTGCGCTATCCCACCCAACAAATTTAATGTCAAAATGATTGTTGCTGTACGTTTGAGTGAGTTGTTACAACTTCGAGACGGTTTTATGATCTCGTTAAAAGAGCTCAAGTTTGCGACTCGTGTAATTAACGAATTATGCGGCTAATGTTGCCCTAATTTTTCATTTTCTTTGTTTGTAAATGCGACACAATTGTCAACTTTTATACTTAATTGCGCATTAATATTACAAAAATGAACAATTGGTCACAGGTGTTGTAAATAAAGTACTGCAATAAATGGCTTTAATCAATGTCGATTGTTTTCGAAGTCAAAATAAAGTCTTAGCTAGAAACAAGCGAAATATTTAACACAATACGCTCTGGGTGTAATTGTCCTTTACAATGCTATATGTAGCATTGCACTACAACCATATGTACAGTTATTATGTACTATAGACATTTTGCCCATTCCGGGCTTAAAAAGGGAAACATTTTTGTTTCATCTTCATTATCGCGAAAACGCTCCGACGACTGTTCAGAGTCGTGATATTTGTAGGTATTTCCTGTCAAGTATCAGTTTCATTTGTCGTGCTTAAAATATAGTCATGATTAAAGTCCATTCATGGAAAAGCGTATATCTATCTACTGTAAGTGAAATTCTATATTTAAATCTCGATTCTCATCGTGATTTGCCGTGTATTCAGTGTCTCGGCGTTCACATTGTTTGGAATCTTTCTAATGCATATGATCTGTTTGTGCGCTCTGAATACAAATGTAGCTCGACCCAAATCTACTATCTAACGTGCATTTGAGTCTATATTTGCAGATCACAATGCAAAACGTTGCTTCACATGAACCATTTTGCAATGAGCAAGAAGGTGTACTGGCAGAAAATAAATACCTACTCAGTTTGTTTTTCCGTTATCACTTTCGCACTTTATCAAAATGCCCGTGTACAACCAGGTCGTCCCGCACGGAGCCACCCGAACTGACGGGCGTATCTCGCGTGGCCACGGACGACATCATTGAGGCGCTCGTGTGCCCGCCGCCGCCCACTGACCCACCCGTCATCTCCGACGACATGATTTCTGGACTCATCGTGCCTGCGCCCGCCTGGAGTAAGTATAGGCAACTCATTTCTCTAGTCATCAACAGCGTATAGAATCCACTGCTGTACACCACTGAGCCCATTTTTCTCATACAACAGTTGCCAGCCATGTCGTTGCTTCACTAAATTATAGGGCGTTCTACATGGCATTTGCTAAGTCGCATCACAGTCTCTCTCGGTGTCTTTAAAAAATAAGTCTATCAAAATTACTGTTCATTCTGCGATTAATATAATCAGCCGACGCCTCTTCAGTTTTCAATTTCTGTTGTGCGCTGTGAAAACTTCTATACACTTGCCTATCGGATCTCCTTATTCCTCCGCCCTCGTGCCTTACATAATGTGCCCAGCTAAAAGTAATAGCTTCTGCTTGGACTGCTTATGGCAGAAGAACAGTAAACATAATTCACTCATCTACCAGTGGGCATTATCGTTGCAGTCCACTTTTTTTTTGCTGACGAGGTGATGTCATTATCCGCTTTGGGCCGCAAAAATGATATCTGCCCTGGAATTAAATGCACATCGTAGCTTTTGACATTATCATATTCTTAGGTCGTAGGTTCAACGACGTTGAGTTTATCCTTTTTTTAAATTGGAATTTGGGGAATTATTTCTTAACTATTCTTACGAGCATAAGCGTGTTTAAGCACGCCCACTGCTCAAAAGCTCCCGCGTTTCAGTCCGGTATTTTTTTATTTCACTCAATAACAAATTACCGTTTTTAGAAAATGTTGACTTGAAGTCCTGTAACAGATTTTAAATATTTTTCATTATTTAAAGTTTCAATGTGTCTTTTATCAATACAGTTATGTATTTTAAAAGCAGTAAGCCCTAACACAACTACATTGTGTGATTTTTTATTTTCTTTGAGTGTGCAGGTATGACAAATATTATGAAAAGGCTCACTTGAAACTGTTCATGTATTCTATCCCAATGTGTAGGCAGTGTAATGTGTACTAACCTAACTCCATGAAATGCAAACTCATAGTTGGCTACGCTAACAAAACACAGCCAATTCTAAAGACCAATGGAGGTTCGTTGAAGGTAGAATTATTAATTATCAAAATTACACCAGGTGTTAAACTGCGAACTTAGCCGTTTTCTGCAGCCAATTTACATTTACACTTTCTTGTGTAAAATTTTGCCGACTGGTGTTATTTAATGCTAGGTTAATACCTTCCTCAGGAAGTAACTTCACTCTCGCCATAGTATTAAAAGCAAAAATGTTTTAGCTGAGACGTTTTGATGTTTTTCATTACACATCTACTATTCGACGGCTCGTCGCTACGATGACTTTGCGGATTATTATTTACAGGGGAGCTTTTAGCTTATGCCCTGTTTTGCTGCCGTTTCTCATCCCCTCAGCGAGGGCGGCCGTGCCACGTCACGATGATAACCTCCATGATATTAAACCCTTTCTATATTCTCCTGCAACTTCTTACTAACGATATTTGGAATAGGTTCTGTTTTAATGAAGCAGTTAAAGAGTCCAATGTTGTTACATTTACATTTGAAAAGCCAAACCGCTAAGTGGGCATGGTAATAATATCATACTTTGATGGTTATGATTCAAATAATAATATTTGCGGTGGAATAATATTAACAATAATACTATACCCATAATATATATTAGCACCAGAGATAGATATAGTTGTCGTTATGTTTTTTGAACGTCTATAGCCTAACAAGCAACTCTTCAATCATCGTACGTAATACTTGGCATCGATTTCGATTTACGCAAAGTCTTTTTCAAATTGTGGCTGATGGTCAGTAATTTTTCGTGCATCAGAAAGTAAATGGTACAGATTCATGCGAATTATTGATCTCCACAATTACCTTCCACGTATTTCTCGTAACAACAAAGTCGTTCACACATAAGTACAGCAATCAACGCTTGATATTCACAACATCTGTTGTAATCAGAGCGGTGTGTCTACCCACATAACTAACATTATGTATTCTGGTAATGTAACATACCTACACCAAGCGCTCTCATATTAAACGTTTCGCTCAAGCTGACACGTTAAACTGCCTCGTTATCATTATACAGAAACTACTTCGTTGCAATTTTAAATAATTTATTAATAAGGGTTTATCATTAAATTACATTTTATCAAATTCTAATTATATTTTGTCTCTCTCTCTTATTTTTTAGTTAGGCATGTTAGTTAGTCAGTTCAACTGCCATGATATTGGTACAGCACAAACAGCATTTACAGCCGTGTATTTAATACTATGGGAGATTCGCCGAGGATAATATTTGAAAGTACTAAAGCTGTAGAAATACATAAGTGCTTAATAATGATTTATCGAATGTAAAGGGCATAAGGTCCTCTATGCGGGTGTAACCGCGATCAAAAGCCATTTATCAATAGAATGTACAGCTATACACGTTGCGTTGGTGCCAACCTATATACCAATATATTACTTATGTTGTATCATTTCATTTTAGGAAACGTCCTCAACCCGGACGATATTAATCAAAAAGTCCCCAAAAAGCTATATGTTCAAAAGGAAAAAGGTAGACTTCTCAAAATGTAGTGTAGGCATGGTTGCTCGCTTAATGAAATAATATTGAAGCTTGACCTATTTTTTGCGTCATGACTACATCTAACTCTTCAAAATAAGGGCTGGCTAAATTTGTTTAGAAAGATCTCTTATATAAATGATACTAAGCTACTCGTGTCACACCTCTGACAGAAAACTAACACTACATATTTCACCTTGCGTCGTTTTCTATGTCGTGACTAATGCCGCACGTAGGTACTAATTACATTTTATAAAATTGTGAGGTCATTCAATACTTCTAAATATGAGCACGATATAATGCACTCTATTAGATTGCAGTAAGCAAACAATTAATTTCATTACTCTGAAACAAGAGCAATACAAGTGGCAATTATGACGACATATTGACTCCACTTGTAGTTGTTGTTTGTTTTATGATGGCTATAAGTGTATCGGAGCGCGGTTGATGCGACCCGAGTTCGGATGCGTACAATGACGACCTGTTCCAACCACAAACACATCACAAGCAGGATATTTATTACGACATAGCACACTAATGAAACTGCTGGCATACTCGTCAGTGGACTAATGACGCACATTCTTGATTATGCGAAGCGGAAGAGTTTCATTTTTATTCATTTCATACCGACCTTTTTATGCGAGCTCCTGTTTCATTTATCAAATCACAATCTGAGATTTAATTTACTCAAAACAAGGTTTGTTGATTTTCATTTTTAAAATATAGCTATTTTTATTGTTTTGAAACATTTTACAGCTGCAAGTTAGCTTTAAAAAGCTATGCGACAGATTGGAAACAAAAATAGCCCATCTCTAATGAAGGCCGTGACCCCACCGCGAGCTATTTGCTCGTCCCCGATGTTGACACACCGCGGCCTAAAACTCATTGTGTGACTTCTTGTCATAAAGCGAGCTTCACGTGAAACTTTCATCGCGAGCATTGTAATTTCCTCCCGTGTTATTGAAACTCGACAGCTCTTTTGATAGCGGTTAGGCATATTGAAAACGTCTCCTTCACGTTACTTACCCAACCCGCACCCGCATACTTGTTATCGTTATCTTCGTTTCCGTTTATTGAGTTTTATACAAATACAGAAGTTGATTGAAATGGCCTTTATTACAGCTTGGTTAAATATACGCTCCTTTTTTAACTCAACTGAAATTAGATCGCCGTTAGAAACTTTTAGGGTGAGACATTGTGACATAATCTTGGTTCCTTAACTTAATCATCTCGCCATTACATCTCTTAATTTGGTCTTTCATAAACCTTCACATTTATATTATATTAGGTATGCTATCCAATCAATTGAAAATAATAATATTTTGCAGTGTGATTGTTCAACTAGGACCGTATGAAGAAATTCGAAATCATATGGAACATTTATGCCTGATGCATGAGAAAACTTTGTATTAAGTTTTAACTTACTTCCACTGCTCCGATTTTATTTCAATTAAACGATCTTTACATGAAATTGAGCTTATCCGCATTAAAAAAAATTGACAACAACAAACGACAACAACTGATGATTAAACAAAAAATAAAATTAGCCCCAATCGTTTTCATACAAAACGAGTAAATGCCTTAGACAGTTTTCCTGTATCTCATAAGGATTCAAATATGCCATATCCATCGTCCAAGTTTAATGATCCAAGTTTAAATCGTTTATGTATGAAAATCTTGTGAATAGGCACGAAATATACATAAACATCTTCCGTGTTTATTTAGGAGTGGTAGATATCAAAAAGTTAATGCAAAAGTCAAGCTTTTACGGAGCACATAAATAAAAGTGTGTCTCGGAAGATTACGTCAAAATGGTCCACTCTATTTTGTCCAATTGGCGTGTTCTCGTTCCATTTCCGCACAATCCTTCAGGAGAGCGGCAGGTCGTCGGACCATCTCCGGGATGGTTACGGCGGCGTCGTTACGCGGTAATTGGGATCCATTTTGCGACACCGCAACCCGCTGATTATGCGGTAGATATAGCCCACCTGCCTCGCTCTGACCTCCGCCTCTGACGTGAATAAGAGATTTTAAGCTCTCGTCCGTAACACGCCATGCTACAATCTGGAGAAAGCTTCTCGGTATTTTGAGGAAACAATCTGGAAAAATCCTGTCTTATGAAAATTTTGAACATGTATTATTCGACATCAAGTCGTTTCCACGTGGAGTTTTTATCTTTCACTCGAGGTTGTTAAAATGTAAGGGGTATACTTCATAGAGTACTTCGAAACTTGAACTCTGATAAATACAGCGTGAAGTTTACGTGACGTTCGCTTGCGTAATATTTAATACAAAAGCTTTATTTAAAACCACACGTCACGGACCATTCTAAATATAAATTATTTTTCTCTGGTTCATCTGACGTAGGGGCCGAGGGCGATACAATTTATAGGTATTTAAATTTACATTCTTAATGGCCGTTGGTTTAACATATTATGAAAGTTTTCGTGTACGTTGTAAATAATTTTAGCTCTCGAATAACTTATCATGGCCTTATCCACCCACTTTAATTCCAACTCTTTCATTAATATAAATACTTTTTATTATGGAAACTAACGTGGTTTTCACACATTTTGCATTTTTTGTACGGGATTTACTCACGTTTGAAATTGGCCGTACTATCCGACTATAGTTTCAACTATAAATACTATATAAATATAATATAAATAATAATAATATAAATACTTATTTTTTTATCACATCACATAACACTAATACTATAAAGGCGAAAGTTTGTATGTGTGTTTGTGTGTATGTGTGTATGTTTGTTATTCCTTCACGCTCAAACGTCTGAATGGATTTGGATGAAATTCGGTACCAAGATAGCTTATACACTGGATTAACATATAGGTTAAATTTTATCCCGGAAAAATGAAATGTTCCCGTGGGATGAGCAAATAACTAAAATACTTTTTATCCGCGGGTGAAACTGCGGGGCGCAACTAGTATTAACATAAATTTCAACGTAATATTATGTTCCTGTAATTTCTGATAACATAAAATTTTCTAAACAGGTAAAGAACTGTATAGCCCTGACGCGGATGCCCACATCGGCGATGCAGTAGCTGGACCACCCAAAGTGAGCTCAAGGACTAACTCCTTCGAGATAGAAAACCTTCTCAAGGTAATATATTAGCACAGCTTTAAAATGCTAAACAGTACTTTAAGAATGCACCCTGTGATAAAATCCCTCAATCAATTATCTTCTTCGTCTGGAGTATTCTCCGTATTATTTTGTTACCGTACTCGAGTGTGAAATGTGTTTTTCTCTCTTCAAATTAATTACTATCTCTAGGGAGTATGCCATGTTCCTTTTCAAATACATTCCTTGACACACTGTGAGATTGCGGAGATAAATATGTATATACTATCACGTAGGTATAAAATACAGTTACTCATTTAATTATGCCTCTACGTACAGTACTGGCAACAAAATTATAAAGAGTTTCATTATTATTATATTTTGTGACAAATCTACATTATACGGTGAATCTATACTTGTATAGCTCTCGATGTTACATCGCTCCCTTCAAACTCATTGTTCCGCGAAATAAATAACGAGGTCGAGAGAATTTTTAATCGTGGAAAAGGATTAGACATTTTTAATATGGATCGAGATGATATTGTCATGCTGGAAAATTAAACAAATGTTGCCAATTTTTATAAAAATAAAATTGTTTGTTTCAGAGGTTTCTTTTTGGTTTATTTTGATGTAGATCCTACCTACCCTTATTTTATGGTACAGCAAAGTTTTGTATAAATTCAATTTACGTACCCCCCACTATATTAAATTTCATAAAAGCAACATGGCGGAATCAGGAATGGTTTACGCTTACGCTTTGATTCTCCATTAACCATTGCCCAAACCAACAATATATTTATCAGATACCACTTTTATGTATAAACTGTACCGTCTCTTGCTTTAACGCAATATAACAAATATTTAATAGTTAGCTATTTTCTTGGTTTCTCGTTACTTAAAATGAGCAAATCTACCTATTACTTTAGCATACATACTGCCTTTTAAGTGTTTACTTATCAAAACGAATCCAATAAAATGTTGATACCATACGTAATCATATAACAAAAATGAGTTCTGAAATACATCGGCATCGTGTCAAACAGAGTGCGGAACAAGTGACCGGCTGGTGTCGTTCCCCGGCGGAGACCCGCCGCGGAAGTCCTACAGGCAGTGTGGCGAGTGCTGCGGCTGGCACGCCCTCTAGGCACATGTCTGACGCGGACAAGCTGAAGAAAGTGCTGCTTGAGCTCGTCGATACTGAGAGGGCTTACGTTAAGGTATGGCATACGTTATGTTGAATGCTTAGCCAAAGTGGATGTTTGCGTCATCAAGGTGGATGTTTGCGTCATCAAGGTGCAGCCTACGACTAAATGCTAGATCGAGTTTTGGCGGGAAAACGAAAAAGATCGCGACACCGCATTGTATTATTTTCCAAAACTTGTGTTATTTTCAGTGTTAGTGCATAAAATTGATGGCATTTTGTTCGTTAAGTGCTGGATTACAGGCATGAGCGTCATACATCTAAAAGTGAAATCATTTATTTGTGTCCAATTTTCAGGATCTATTCGTAAATAGCTCCTGTATCGTGCAATAAATTATTTTTATAAAATGTCTTGTTTGATACTGTAATACACAGTACAGTATTATATTAAGTACCGTCATTATACGAGTATTCTCATCCACAAGAATAATTTATATATATTTCCATGTTTATAATAACCAACTTCATTCGCGTAGTAGTAGGCTCTACTTTAGCATCGCCATTAACGCTCTTTTCCAATTTTTCTTTCATTTATCATATAATATCATCACCATCGTCATCATCATCATCATCATCGTCATCATCATCAGCATCACCACCACCACCACCACCACCAAAATCATCATCATCATCATCATAATCATCAACATTTACATCAAAACCTACAATTACGAACATTTTGATAAAAGAAATATCCAAATCGGTCCAGCCACTCATAAGTAATAAGCGCTACTATACAGGATTTCATTTTTGTTTTATTTATATACAGAGGATAGCTAGACTATCTCAGATGATGAAACAATTTTATCAGTTTATGATGATCAAAGCACAATGCTCATCCACGATGAAATGATAGCTTGCACTAAGCATGCTTCTGACACAAACGGAGCCCGCCTAGAAAGATACTGGTAAATCGAGTCGACATCAAAGGCGTATATAGGTCAGCAACTGACATCAAACACTGTGTCATAGTTAACTTAGAACAGTGTAGTTGGTCATAACTATAACGGGAAAATCTCTGGAAAGATATGTAAAGAAATCGGCCGATCATGATAGGTTTTAGTAACCTAAAGATTTATAACAATGATCCCACTTCAGAGACTCTACACCTTATTTCATACTATAAGCGGGTGAATAGCGTTACCTTGTGTTGATATCGGGGTAACGTCAGCAATCGGTGTGCAAAGTTTCAGCCAAATCGACTTAGACTTACTCATTTAGGCGTGAAAGCCAAACAAACAGACAACGTTTTACTTTTGTTATGTATGAGAGGGGATTAACTAAACCTACCTACTATATAATTATGTAATAATCAACATGCTGGCCCAGTGCTGGTTATTCAACGTTGCGTACTTTTGAATATTTATGTTTTTTGGGCATTTTAATGTCAGTTTCCTCGGGATAACATTTTCCTGTTTGACCTGTGAAAATATTTTATCAAAGTATCCGTCAATGATAAAGTGAAATTTTAAAGGGAGCAAAGTCCGCTTTCTTAGAGCAATGCGTCCCTGATTTTAACTTCTTGTCTTCCCCTTTGTAACGTAATCTAATATAAACTAGACAGATCAAGCTCTCTTGACGCTGCAGCGAACAATATTTCCCCAAAGCCCTTCGTTATTATGTTTCGTAACTTGACACGTTCTGTAATTTTACCAGTTTCGTACAAGTTAATGGAAAGCTCTCGTGTTGAATATTTCATAACTAGGTACGTTATTTTGCTTCCTATTAATTCCATACTAACAATTACCCAAAGCTCAAACTTCGCGACACTTCCGCGAATAGTTCATTACAAACTTGAGCGGTTAAACTAGGTACTCATGAACGTTGCTGGGTTGCATTGCAAATAAATCAGCATCAAGCTTTTAACTAATTAAGATTTCGCAATCTTAAGCCAAAACTTTATCATTCGAATATTAAATAACAAAGGAAAAGTCAGAGTTACACGAATATTCTTCTACCCTGTATGAATATTCATGAATACAAAAACTTTGATGGGTTTATTAAAACAGATTTAAATCTCCGTATAACTGACCGCACCTGTCTCAGTCATCTAATATTACCGTTACTCATCAAACAAATTTATAAAACAAATTAGGTTCTGGTAGATTTACGGCTCAACTCAGCCGTCTCCAAAAAAAAACAAAAACATTTAACAACAACCGTAAAGATGGCCACAGTAAATCATTATTTACGACATCGTTTCGAGAAACTAAACTCACGTAAGAAATGAAAACAGCTTTCGTCCCATAAAAAGCTTGGGTAATATTATTAAAAAATCATTAAGTATTAAGAAAGTTGTACAATTTGCAGCACCTCAATAACTTGTTGGAGAATTACCTGGAGCCTTTAAAGAAGGAAACTTTTTTATCGAACGCCGAGATCAACGCGCTGTTTGGAAACATTCAGGAGATAGTGACGTTCCAAAGGCAATTTCAGCAAAACTTGGAGGACGCGCTCGAGGCTGAACCTACCTTCCACCACTTTGAATTCTCAAATCAATTCAAGGTAATTACAAGCTTTAGCACTGAAACCCGTAACTTTTTCTAATGCCGTATGCACCTTGTGTTGATTTATCTCTTATATGAACCACCAAACATGGCTTATAATTGTTCAAATCTTCAGTTTTTTATTTTCTATGGCCATGTCTTGATTTAATTATTTTTGTTCTGCAAAGATCTTTTTCCAAAGCAATTTTGCGTTGTGCCTACTACTTATCATATTAAATTCAAATGGAATCGATAGCGTGGTCATTGTTGTATCAAAAGCTGGTGCTTATTCAATTGAGATCAATCCTTTGTTCCTTATGCGACAGCATAAGTGGTTAGTCTTGTGTCAATTTATACGTTGGGTTTCAATAAATGATCGTTAGATAGAAACTGCCAATCGACTCACATATTGATGCCTTGATTGAATGTAACATGAGGCTGTAATCACAAAATATATCTTTAAATATAGTGCCTGTAATTAAGGTTTAGACCAAAACACCTAAATTTTAGATTAACCAACAATTTCTATACACAGGCTATGTATTGCAATTAACTCCATCAATAAGCCAACCGAAATTTCGATGAATCAATGACTTGGCTCGACGAAAAATTTCTTAACTCTCTATTTTTTTACTTTTCGCCGTACTTTGTCGATATTATAAGAAAGTTCACATAAGAAACTTCTATCAATATAATAAATACGTAGATCTTTATATACATTTACGTAAATAAAATAAGACATCTGTATATGTCAAGGCACCTAACTTCAGCTCTGAATTTGATTAATGTGTTTCTTTTTACAGAACATACTGTTTGCGGTCGGGAATGCTTTCTTGATGTACGTGAACCATTTCAAACTGTACAGCTCTTTTTGCGCCAGTCACAGTAAAGCGCAAAAGGTTTTACATCCAAGTAAGTGCTTCTTTTATTTATTAAGGGTTTACATTATCCGTTTTTTTTTTTCGACAATGCCTTTAATAAATATACCGCCAAAATTCATATACATGCCAGTAAAACTAACTAGGTGGTAGGACTTTTCTGCAAACTTCGTCTAAGTAGGTTCCACCACTTTGACAGTTATTCTGCAGCCAGGTAGTAGTATGCAAGCGCTACTGTGTTCCGGTTTGAATGGCACTGTAGCTAGTGAAATTACTGGGCAATAGAGACTTTATGATCTGATCTCAGTCGAGTAAACTTATTACCAGACTGTGCTGATGTCTCAGGATGATTTGCGCAGTGCAGTGTTATGCGAAACTTATATTATAAACTTATATTTTGGAGTTCCGAATGACACAGTTCTGTTATGGGCAACCGTGTCGCTTAACATCAGGTGAACAATTAGTTCGTCATATCATTCACTGACATAAAAAAAGATTATTTCTGTGAGAGTACATAGAAAAATACTTCTAGGCGTAATATTTTTACTATTCACGACTTTTTCTTCGTTTTAAAATTTAACATGCCTCTCATTTCAATATTTATTTCAATTGCCATATTTTATCTTTAATATTTTTTGCTCGACCCTTACGCATAGATGAAGGTAATCAAGCACTCCAAGAGTTCCTTTCTTCACGGAACCCCAAACAACAACACTCGTCAACACTGGAGTCGTACTTGATAAAGCCAATACAACGGATACTCAAGTACCCACTGCTGCTCCAACAATTGAGGAATCTGACTGATGTTAACTCTGAGGAGCATCTACATTTAGTTGGTAAGCATCGTCAATTTTTTATTAAAAAATAAACATTGCTTTGAATAAACTCATTCTTGCTTTGTAAACTTCTGAAAACCCTGTAAATGTTGAGAAACCAATGTTTGCATATTATTGAACAATATTTTATTCTGAAGGATTTTCTCCCTTGGTACGTTAATTGAAAATTTGCGTAAACATAAAAAGTACAACATAAAACAGCTTATGACTATTAACATACTAAGGCCTATACTACAGCTAGATTCTGTAATCTATTTCCATGTATTTTTATAATAACCGTGATTATAACAAAGAGGTAGATGATGTACAAGTTTTATAAGGTGGAATAACTTCTTACAATTAATTAATTATAATTGATTGCAGAGGCTTTAAAAGGCATGGAGAAAGTTGCGGAACATATAAATGAAATGCAACGAATTCATGAAGAGTATGGTGCTATATTTGATCACTTGTTTAGGCAACACCAGAAGTCTTGCAAGCAACCTATAGATCTAAGTCCTGGTAAGAAAAATAACTATCGCTTTATATAAATCACATTAACTGTGTAAAGATATTGGTTGTGATCATGATTATAAAAGCAATTTCTTTTTTTATTTTTTCTTTTTTTTTATTATGTAATAGGTTTGCGTTTGACCACTATCTCACCTATGGTACGTGACGATGCGTTCTAGGATGTAACACGCTTGCCTAGAAGATACCTGTTCACTCTCGATTTGAAGACTCCCAGGTTGCTATTTCTAAAATATTATTGATACTATAAATTCGCAAGCTAATATTGTTGATACTATGTTTCTCTTTCAGGTGATTTATTGTATTACGGTGGCGTAGAATGGTTAAATATTTCTGATTTCTTAGGAAAAATTAAGAAAGGGTTGGAACTTCATGCGATGTGTTTTGTATTTAAATCAGCTGTTGTCTTCCTCTGCAAAGAAAGACTGAGACAGAAGAAAAAATTAATGGTGAGACTGTACAGACACATTAAGTAGATATAAATTCGTAATATATAAACTATTTAATTATACATATTGTGCTCATTCTATTTTGAACAAATTGGGAAAATAGCAACTTATATACACTATGTCAAATTTTATACCGATGTACTAATTTCTCAGCAAACCGTCATTTATTTTAGGGTGTGTCGTCAAAGAACAATTCGAACGAAGTAGAGATAATCAGGTATCAAGTATTGATACCGGTGACTGAAGTACAAGTTCGCGCTTCTTCCGCTAAAGATATGGACAGCCACTTCCTGTGGGAACTGATTCATTTACGTAGTCAGTTACAAAGGCGCTCGGAGAAAGTCTACGTACTATCTAACAGGTACATATATGAAACTAACTTTTTGAATATTTTTGATTTTATCGTGAATATATTATACTAGGTGGTAGGACTTTACTGCAAAGTTCGTCTAGGTAGGTACCACCGCTTTGCCAGTTATTCTGCCACCAAGCAGTAGTGTGCAAGCACTGCTGTGTTCCGGTTTGAAGGGCACTGTAGCTAGTGAAATTACTGGGCAAATGAGACTTTATGATCTGATCTCACAGTTTAGTAATCTTATTACTAGATTGTGCTGATGTCTCTGGATGACGTGCGCAGTGCAGTGTCACGCGAACTTCTATACTTTAGAGTTCCGAGTGACACTGCAGCTGATATGGGCAGCCATGTCGTTTAACATCAGGCGAACGGCTAGCTCGTCACGTCATTCCGTAACATAAAAAAAAAAGAATAGTTCTAGAGTTTTTCTGAAGTTGAAGAATATTGCGTGTCGCTTGTGACGTCATCAAAGTAATCTTACTTAGGAACGGCTCGCGCGGGCGCTTTACGAACTTGCGTTGCGACATGCGTGACTGAAAACGTGACTCTGCGTTCCTTGCAACATGGGTTATTGTGACATCGTATATGTCAATAGACGGTTGACGTGGTTGTAACTTACTTTTAGAAACTTCAAGTGGAAAGGCGCCGTTCCCTTCAATAATTTAGCCATCTCCTACTTCTCTACTAATGCAAATGCAGTAAATTGATAAGTTAACGGAAATGTGGTTATTTATATTATTTTCATTTATAATTTTCTTTTGATCTTTTATTTATCTTTATCTTATTTATTTTTATTTATATATTATATTTATATAATTATATATCTATTTATAAAAATTTTTTTATTTATATTTTATATTTATATAATCATATATTTATTTATATAATTATCTTTATTTATTTTCTTTTCTTTATAAAATTAAATCATTTTTTTCAGAGCCATTAAAGATATGTAAAAATTAATAATAATGGTTTTCTATACAATATTATTAAATAAAGCGTTTACGCAAAACATAAGACGTGCGAAAACCTATAATTTTGGGAAACATCTAACGGTCAAATTGATAGGCAGATTAGGCACTGAACTCTACCATCAGACTTCCACAATTGGTTCGTTTATATGAATTTCATGATAAATCGACTGAACCAATGTCTTGAATCTAAAACTTTTTATTCTGGAACTTTTTATGATTTCGTGCAAAGCGAGTAAATTGCGGAGTAATATTGCAGTATTTTATGATATAAAAACAAATATCGTATTCTTTTGGGTATATAAACTTTACCTGGTCAAATGATTTACATTCCAGCACTGCCGATTTCCGCAACGCGTTCCTGAAGACGATCCGTCAGATCATCCGGGAATCGGTGCGAAATATGTCGCTACCCGCATCGCGTCCCGCGCCGCTGCCGCCGCGGGCGCCACACACGCTGGACCGCGACCGCACCAAGCATCAGGTACCTTATTGATGGCGATGGTGATATTGTAAAACATATTACACTAGAAATACGCGAAACGTAAAGTTTTTTTTTGTGCTGTTATGTACCATCAAACTGTAATCCAAACTATACCTAACTTATTGGTGAACATTTCACATCTAGTCCCAAACTAAACAAAGCTTGTAATTAGAAAAAAAAAAATATGTGTAGACATTTCACATAGCGCCATCTAGCCCCAAACATGCTTGTATTATGGGCTCCAGTTAACTGATATAATACTTATATACTTTTTGTGCATATATACATATTATTATATAGAATACAATTATAACACCCATTGAACAAACATCGATGTTCATCACACTAATGTTTATCCTGGGCGAGAATCGAGTCTATAACCTGCAGTTCAGACGGGCAAATTACTACCAACTGAGCTATAGAGTGATGATATCATCACCAAGCTCAGTTGATGGTGTCGTTTCTACTGAACTTAAACGACAATGCGGTAGTTACTGGCGTGAAGAAATATATTAAAGAAAATCCTACTAAAAGCTTAATTAAGCATACACATTAATTTAATATCATCATCGACAGTTTATCTCAATCCAGGTACAAGTGATGCAAGGCTCACAAACGCTTGGCAAGACGAAAAAACCTAAGACTTCTGGGCAGCGGCTCTCCGCCGGAAACATTGAGGTACGCGTGCAAGTATGTGATCCAATCAGTTTTATTTTTACATTTAATCATATTGTAAAACATAGTTTTCGTAACTTGGGTATAGTTTAATTTTTCTATCAGTGAAATAATTATTGGAATATAGGATCAGTAGTTCCAGAAGTCCTGCTACGAACATACTCACTTTTGTACCTTCTTTTTTTATTTGGACGTAGCATTAGACGACTGTATCATTGATGATTATGAAAGCTATGGCAGTGCATGTCCCTCTATATTTATGATATTTTTAATGATTAAATATTGTAATGAATGATTAAGTATTTATATGTTTTTTTTTTTATTATACCTATATATTTATATAGGTATAATAAAAAAAACATATAAATACACGTTTTTTTATTATACCTATATATTTATTTACAAATTTTTTTTTGGTACATTATATCTAATAGCATACTATTAGTATACAAAATAAGTCTGTTTTTTGTTGATATTGCGTACCGCTGACTTCTCTTATTGTGATACTATCCATCCAAAGGTTGCCTGGAAGAGATCACTTTTAGTGATAAGGCCGCCCATTGTGCTACCTATTGTAGTACTGTAATATCTAGTTTTATTTTATTTTGGTTAACACAATAAAGAGTTTTTCTATTCTATTGTTTTGCAATCAAAGTATCGTCGTCGACGTATTACAGATCGGAGACTTGTCTCGTGAAAACTCACAAGATGCGGAAGAGCCACCTCCAGAAGTAACTCTAGACGAGCCCGCTTTCAGACATCGAAGTAAAACTTTAGGAGATACAACAATTCATACAAATCATGGTGAGGCATAATATTGTTAAAAACTGTGCATTTTAAACCAGTTGTAACACTATTTTAGCTATATTTTAAATTTTATAAATCCATTCATTTATGTAACTAATTCGTTACTAACTTATAATCTCTTACACAACTTTACTACTCAAATGTGCACTGCTCCTATAACGTACGATTAATATCAACTAATTGAAGACGGAGGTTACAAGCTAATCTGGCAAAGTACTTGAGAGTGATTGAAGAACAGGCGAATTCATTACACTGAACAATAATCTAATCAAAAGAAACTTTGCAAAAAAATCTAATAGTACGTATCACTATTATCAGGATCTGGGATAGAAAAGCTTTACTATTATATTATCTGTAAAGTCGATATACGTTGTGTCCAGCATTATATTAACTTTATGATTAGCTAATAAATCAAATATTTAAAAAAAATATAAAAAAATCCGTTGTCTTATGGTTCCATTGGATTGTGAATGGGTATGCTAAATGAAGTTATTAAAACTCTCCACATACCATGCAATCTGTCTCTCAATTTGTCACCTCAATCGGCTGGATGAGAGCCACAACACGCCTCCGCATGATGTGTTTTGACTGATTGATTGTATGGTACGTAGAGTACTTTTAATTACTTCTAGCTGATATCAGAAATAAAAGAAACAGGCGAGCTGATAGTAAAAATAGATCTACCTAAGTACGATATGAAAAAATGACGTCATTTTAGCCATGCCTCTACCCTAACTAACCGATTAGATATTAGTGCAACTTTTAACTAAGCTACGCCTCACTAACCCACCTCTACTAACAGAAAGCATCATAAAAAGGCCGCCACCACCAGAGGCTGACAAGTCTGACGCTGGTTCCAAGTCTGAAGGCGAGGATGAGCCGCCGCCGCCGCCCGCCAAGCGAGGGTTAGGCAGAACTCCCAACCACCTCACTCTAAGGTACAACATATGTATGGGTCATCAATACACCTACACTGATCGGCACTCAACAGACAGTGGTTGCAGTTCTATTGGCACCTAATTAAAACTGAAATTACCAAATCTAAGTAAACGTAATCTATGGAATCTAATCTACGTAATCTTAACCTATTTAATATGAACATAAGTAAACTAAACCTAAGTAAATTGAATCTAAGTACAGTGAACATAAGTAAATTTAATCTTATTAAACTGAACATTAGTAAACAGAACCGAAGTAAATTGAGAATAAGTAAACTGAACCTGAATGAATGGGACTTAAGTAAATTGAAACTAAATCTAAGTTTAAACTGTAACTAAGTGTACTGAACCATTTCAGATGCATATTTTTTAAATAGCCAGTTTGGTATGAAAGTGAAATTGGCAAATTTTAATAGGAAACAAAAACAAAAAATAAAAACTTATAATGACAAAACACATGCGACTTGCGCAACTTTTCTTTCTATTGTGTCTGAAGTAAATTAAACATTAACCAGACCATATACTACATAATTTTCAGAATTCTGATAATGTTCACGTATTTGCGTTTTGTTCAATATTAGTAAAGTATTATTTAATAATACTTACGTGCCAACGGAATTGCTACCAGTTTATAGTCTCATCTGTATTCAAAACAGCCGTGGGTATGATCGCTCCACTCATACATATGTCACCGTCAAGCCTCCCCAATGTGATGTTGTTTAGAACGAGTTGTTATCCTACCGATAAAGGTGAGACAATTTCTGTCAGATGTATGTTGACAATGATTAACCATTGTACCAAAAATAATGTTTGGACAAAATTTACTTTAACCTGTAAAACTAACACTCAACCCAGCATGCTCTCTAAACCAACTGATAACCAAAGGTAGCCTGGAAGAGATGGCTTTTAGCGATACAATCGACCATTGTTACACTTTATGTGAATGATTATATTTTTAAGTTTTATTATATCTTGTGTGCAATAAAAAAATATCTATGTATAACTTTAATAACCAATCTCAGTATTTGATACGAGTAAGATATTTTCTAATGGTACCTAAATGCCCGCCAGTAAAAACTGCATTGATTTCTCAGACTAAAACAATAAAGCAATCAGGTTTGTCGTAAAATCAAGTCAAAAGTGAAGCTAATTAAAGTGGTGTACATGTGTATAACTGACGATCGCGGTCTGAAGATAATGTGGGTAATACATTATACTTGCTTTTTGCCTTTTAGATACTACTTTGGACGTACCATTTCCTAGCACCTCCTACCGTATTCTATTATCATGGGCAACATCTATAAGATATAAAGAACAACTGCGTAACCATAAATGTATCACTTCCAGTACGACATCGACTCTGAGCGCTGGTAGTACGGGCAGCCAGGCGCGGCTCATCCAGTCTTCGCATCAACCTACCCACTACCAGCCAACCATGGTCAAGGAGCTAGGTAAGCAGGAATCACTCTCTCTCAAATCTTCCCCTGAGAGAAAGCAGGACAAGAAGATCAAGGTGATTCGCTCGTGCAGTGGTGGCAGCATCAACCGTGACCGCTCGCCGAACCGCTCCGACGGGCCCTCCCCTGATCCCGACCGTGACCGAGTAACCAAGGTCATCGTTTGCAAGTCTCCGAATAAATCTAGTCTGAAACAAACGAAGACGCTGCATCGCTCGCCACGCGGGAGTTTCGATCAATCAAAATCACCTCGAGGCTCGATCGACAAATCGCGTTCACCGCAACAGAGTTTCGATGGGTCACGCTCACCGCGTGGTTCCATTATGAAGTCACGGGAGAATAGCGTCGATCGCGCTCGTTCTCCAAAGCCAGCGCCTAAGAAAGGCATCATGCGCACGCCACAAGCGAGCTTTGACCGCTCGCCGAGCCGTTCGCCAGCTCCAAGCCGTCGGTCCTCTCGCGGGGAAAAACTCGCCCGCCTCGGGACAAACTCGCTCGACCGTGTCACGCACTACTCGCAGCTAGCCAAGGCAGAGGATCGCGCAATGCGGATGGGGATCGTCGTCTCCAAGTCCACCGAGTCTATTGCGAAGACTATCGAGCACCCAACGTGCGTGCAGTGCTACCTGTCCGGGAAAAAGCAAAGCAAGACCTCCTAGCATAAGGGGAGGGGCAAGTCCCCTAAAACCAGGCGGAAATCACTGCCGACGCACTCGATCCTCGTGACTTCTTCGGATCGCAGCAGCATCGAAACTCTTGATGACTCCGCCGAGGGCACTTACCGTCCTCCCGCGCGCTACCATAATGTTAATGAATTCAATCAAATTCATGTTTAAACGGTACCTGAGGAAATGCTGAATGAGTTTTCAATGTGATTTGAATTGAAAAATAAGTCGTATTGTCATTTTTAAATTAATTCAAATTAACTAAGGAATGGCGTATAACGTACATTTTCAGTTCATTTTATGATCGAAAAAGTAGTAAAAATGAAGATCACAGTGAAAACTTGTCACTATGACTAAAACTGACAATTTTGCAATTACATCGTGAAACTTGGGACTCGTGACTACACCTACATACCTAACAAATGTTCAGTTTAATTTTATAAGATTATTTATCGATAAATGTAATTTATTTATGTTACCAAAGCCTATTTGAAAGGAATTGATTAGAATGAACATATAGCTAGTTCTGTGGACAGAGATACTAAATATGCCTATTGAAAGTGATATTCAGATATTTATTTAGGTACGAGTATGTTACAGATTAATTATTTTTATGTTCAGCAAAGCTTTATGAATATAACAATTTTTTAAAATTATTTTAGTTATAGTCTAATTTAATTATTGAAACTATGAAAGAAATGTACTTTTGAGGATCTAGTATTTTACGAAATTTATAATAAAAACAACAATGTTGAAAATAGATAGTTAATAACACAGTAAAATATTTTTTTCTCAAATAGTACATTTCATGATAAAATCAAATCTTGACAGATACTGACGTACAAATTAAGCGTATACGTGAAAATTGTGTTGAAACAAATGATCATATGAGGAGCACATTCTCATCGAGGTTTTCGAATTTAGAATAGTGACACGATTCTTGACGTAGAAGCAATGTAATTAGATGAAACAATTATACAAGAACACCTAGAAAATATTAACAATTAATTATTCTAACTCTAATTCTAGGTAAAATCCAAGTGCTAAGAACATAACATTAATGGCTGTGGTATCGAACTGATGTTTAATCCTTTAATCACTCTCGTCATAAATTTTCTCTATCTTTACTTTATTATACACGCATCCCGATAGTTATTACGATTAATTATGTAGGCCATGGATTAATACTATTAATTAAGTCTTCCATTTCAATGTACCTAATTAATGTTACTAATTTATTCATGCTCTGGCTGTCACATTCGCATTCTTTGTACCTGCTCAACTTAGATTAAGTTGATTCGTAACACCAATCTTGCGTAAGCTTGCAACAATTTCCACCATTACCCACCTACTTATATATTCAGTAGTGCTTAAGTAAACTGAGAACGGAAAAGGGGCTATATGTAGGTACCGGCTGTCTTATCTTATCGCACGCAGGCCGTGTATATACTCGACAAAACATTTCCAGATAAGGATGCTTCTAAACAAACTATCGTAACAACAAATATTGAAATAAAATTACTGCACTAGATCACATAATTGGTCGCCTATCTAGTAGAATATTACTCGCTGTTAAAAGTTTTGATCTTTATTAGATATTATGGTGATAATAATAATTTATCGAGAAAAAGACAAAAAAATATGAAAGTTATGACTATGTCGTCTATCAGACTGTGTATTATTACCCTGGTACCCTCTACCGCTTATTCTGTAGTAAACGTATATTAGCAGCTATAACACATCTTAAAAATGTTACCACTTTTAATAATGTTCTAACCGGTTCCAACTCTATTTTATCTTTATTTAATTTTTAATCGTAGCTCTAGCGCACGATGCGAAGCAAAGAGTTTAGCGCTAAAGCTCAAATGCATGTCAATTAATGTCATAAATCAAGGCAAAATGGGTTCTTGAATTTAAAACTTCATTGCTTACTAGATACGCAGTAGATATTTAACTAAAGTCTTTCTATAACTTTGTGTCCAATTTACCTAATCGAGATACCAGCTGACCCGACAAACTTAGTCCGGTCCATTTTTTTTCACAAAATCCCATCGAGAAGAGACGTTCAGTTTTCCCCGAATTTAAAACTTCATTTAGACTACGAACACATAAAAAATTAGTCAAATAGGTCCGGATTTTTACTAACTAAAACAATTTCATTTTTATTTATAAAATAAAAACCTGTATGAAGAAAACAAGATGATCTATTCAGATCATGTTGTTTTATTCCTTACTCAGATTCAATGTAACCTATGGTATTGTAACTTTTTTGTAACATTATTTCTAATAACGATTTAAGAGATGCTATTTAAAAGGTTCCAAACGTATAAAACAAAATAATCTAATAATAGTACTTAAATAGGTACGAGTAATTGCAAAAATAAGCAATCTATAGATGTAATATAATTGGTGTATTTAGTACTAACATAATTATTCCAACCTTTATTATTACCATAAATAACAGTGTCTAAATAATATCAAATAACAATAAAATGTATTTCTAATTACTAGACGTTAGTATTAATAATATCTATAATCACGTAGTACTTTACCTATCTATATTGTAGCTTTGCACCCTATCAACTCTGTAGTTCATGCACTCCGACGCCCTTTCATCCTGGTATCAGATTCTCCCAATAACTGTTGCTTTATAACATCCTAACTTTGTATAGTGAAATTGGCTTCTATAACCTGGCCTTTGATTCTAAGATCCAAGTAGTTGCTGCCATATATCTATTGCAATTTTCATTGTCAATGAAGTAGCAGTAAATTATGAATTCGATTGATTTGAATTGTTTCAATTTGGACCGTAAAGAAAGTCATTGTATTTTAGCTACTTTGTTGACTAAACTATTCAATAGCTTCTGAGAAGCCGATGCCGAAAGATAGGTAATGCTCTCGCTTGAATGTTCGATGACAATGTTGACCGGCGTAGATAACCCTCTATTCACTCAGACTCCTTTCTCATTCTCTCTCGCTCAATGGGCCCGCGGTCCGCTCGAACGCTTTATATCGGGGCGTCCCACGACAACATTCATCAAACATTCAACTCTTTCCGCGGATACCTGGCAAATTATCGATGCAAAATTTTCACCCGTACAAAATCGTCACGAACATCTACCTAAAGTGATGTGTAAAGAGTTCGGTGTTTGGTGTGTTGTAGGTTCGCCCGTTTGGAAACCACGCGACATGTTGAGTGAAGCGAGTGCGGGTGGTGCGGGGGGTACGGGGGGCGTAGGGCCAGGCACGCCTTCCGCTCCCACCACGCTGCCGCGCTCGCAGCGCCCCGCGCCGCGTGCTCACCATCTCTCCGCCAGCCGCAAGTCGCTCGCGCCGGACCACCGCCACTAACCGCCACCGCCGACCTTCCTCAACGGTAAAGCTGAGGGATTCAACCGTGGTGACGCAGTAAATTATCCCGGACTTCCCCGATCGCTTAGTCAGCGCAGTGTTCGCTGAAATCTGAACGTTTCCTTTGTATTCATCGCGAGGCCCCAACTCTACCTCCTTTCTACTTTACTTTTAGATGTGTAGATATCCCATTTATTTATATCTATCAGGCGTGTAAGTTCGTGTTACAACGAGGCAGCGGTTTAACTTAATATAGTTTATACATTTAAGGTCGTTGATTGATTCGTCATTGCGGTAAAATTTTACTGGTGATTTAAGGTTATTGTAGTTTTTTATCGTGAAACGGTATTGAATATCGTATAATATTCGTTACTAAGTTGTACATTTCCATGTGAACAATTTATTAAACTGACTTCACAAATCTTTATGGATCTTGTCGATTGGTATGAAATGAAATGCAGTGTTTAAGTCAAATATGTGCTTTTAATAGGTACCTACAATATCGGCCAGTTGTCCGGTAAATATTGTATACCCTGGAAAGGAATTGCAATGGTTACTCAAAAAAAAAATCACCATCTAGCGACACTATGAACAATTGAGCACTATTAACCATAAATTGGGGCATTAGCGTTAACTTTTTTTTCTAAATGTAGCCTCAATAAGCTTGCCAATGTGCAATCCATTTTAAGCCTCAACTACTCGTATGCTGGATTTTTTCCAAAATTATTTAGGTATTGATAACTGAAATTCAATGTTCTGGTTTATTAATACTAAAGTTTGTGCATCTGTAATAATAAAAGAAAATTGCCAATTTTATTATTTTCTGTTCAGCCTTTTCAAGTCCTGCAAATATCTGTCGGTTATCCAATATTTACCAAATACCCTGTATTTACATTTAATGTAGATGTTTAATTCTATTATTTTATATTCTATAACAATTGATAACAATATTTTATCACTTTTGATAACAGCAAATAGCAAATTCAGCAAGTGCTACTTAGGTGTGCTTCTTCTACAAAACGAAGAATATAACTAGATATTATCTAATGTTATGACTTCCAATAGCTAAAGTTACGTAATGTTAGTTAGTTTAGTACCTATTTATACCTTATTTTTATCGATCAAATTTAAATTCAGTAAGTGCATTATATATTTTGCGACATGTAAAGCAATTCTGGTTAAGTATTGAAATTTGAAATATCTCATTCATTTTCGAAAACTCGTAAGACTGCGCGCAGATTTGAGTGAGATTTAGATGCATTTACTTTGACAATTCATATTAGCCTATTAGTTGTACTGGCATCTTTACTGACAAAGATAGTTTATAGCGAAGAAATCGTATCAGATCCCAT
This sequence comes from Ennomos fuscantarius, assembly GCA_905220475.3. NCBI lineage: Eukaryota > Metazoa > Arthropoda > Insecta > Lepidoptera > Geometridae > Ennomos > Ennomos fuscantarius. The sequence continues at coordinate 8,352,171 of HG992028.1, read as the reverse complement.
AATGTATCATAAGTAAATAATGTTGACAGTTGCGTTTACCTGCTGCCTGCTAATCACGGTTAGAAAGGGAATAAATACTCAAAGAACTCACGTCGTTGTTAATTATGCTGTTTCAATAGGCAAGCGTTTGACACGCTTTGTTAATAACTTTGTAGGTAACTGAAAATTTGAAATATGGAACGTGGTCATACATGCGACACGGTACGCCTTGAAATGCAATTGTATAAAAAATTAAATAAAAAAATCATTCATCACGTTTGTAATCATATCAACGATTTTGAATGTACTGACCTACATTTAACAATAACCTGGATTTATTAGCGGGACAACTTCAAATGGATGATATTGAGGAAAAAAATATAGAGATAAATTGACTTGATAAAATTCCAATGTTTTCTAATCTAAAAGAAGTTGGAATAAAATATTTGTAATCATATTAAATGAAATCACACTTTCTAAATCCCAATTCTATTGGTGCCACAGTGCCAAAAGCACTTCTTAAGTATAGGTTTTACGTATGTAAACGTATAAATTGAATATCCCTTTTGTATAATTTAACTTTTATCATTCTTTTTTTTCTAATCACGGGCATAATTTAAATGCAATATAGTTATTAAGTTGACTTAAAATGAAAGCCGAGGATGTCATTGAGGTGACACTGTGTTAGTTTTTGTCATTATTACGACAAACATAACCGAGCAAGAAAGATGAAGTTTTCCCCGTTCATTTTTATTCACGGTGACATTCAAATCATGTAAGAGACTAAACACAGTGGAAATCTTTCGTATATCGTTGATGATTGAAGGCCTCGTAACTATTAATATAATAAATAATTCACCTAATGGATCATATGCGCGAATGCTATATTATAACAGTTATCGTCATTAATATATAAAGTAAATGTACTATTAGTCGTTAAATAAATATTGAAACCTGCAAATGACTATCCTCGTCTTAGTTTTCTTATGACTTCCAAAGTACTTACCTGCTTACTTATTTATTTAAATTTATTTTGTATCGGATTAATTTTAAACTTATTTTTATTATTGACTCTGTGCCAAATTAGAAATCCCTGCTACATGTTGTGCTTAATGACTTAACATTAATGATATTTCTGAATAAATATATCTTGAGAGTAGTTAGCTGTAATGTTCTTTTTTAGTTTGGTCACATCGGCAAAACAATAATCATTCCCAATATAGATATGCACTCACCAATCAAACACTAGTTAGCATTTATAATAATTTCTCTTTGTGATCAAATTGGAAAGTCTATCATAGGATAGGTGAATTATATATGACATGCATGTATCCCATATATATATATATATATATATAAATATTAATTTAAGAAATTTAAGTTTTTATAATTTAACAAATATATATAATTATATACCTAGGTAATTGTAATTATTACTGTTATTCTGTTGATATACTTACCTAAATTATTGATATTGTTAACTTAGTGTCATGAAGATTATTACTTGAGCGGGATACCTACATGATACTCTTGATTTGATATTAAGTTGTTCTTACCTGAAATAATTGTGGGGTTTGCGATAACAAATTGTTATGTAAAATATATTTTATGACTTTGTTTTCATTGATATTATTTCTTATAATTAATTCAAAGTGTTATAATGAATTAATACAATACATTGAAATCTTTTATTTTGTACATATGTATTTAGAATCTCATTGCAACCTCCGCCAAGAGAAATTATCAATACAGAATGTAAATATACACGATGTGAAGGCAAATAATTACATATTATAACATATAAATATTTTATTTAAGTATAAAGTTTAATTACAACCCAACATATCATTTCCACACAGAAAAATCCGCTGGGTTAATAATTTTCAAGGTACTGTAAATAAAACTATTTTATTTGAAGTATTAAGAAAGTATTTCAATAGTCTGAACATAAACAGTTTACGTGTATTTATGTATAGTTATATGTATAATTATTCTATAGAAATTAAAACTACAATATATATGTTTATATATATAATAATTTGTGGTCTATACTTTGTTTTGAATTCACATAATATTTTGTTTGGTGATTTAACGAAATAAAACTTGTTTATTAATATACATATGTTAAAATATTCGAATTTAATAATTACGAACTTATACATCAATTTATAGATTATTATTATTATACTAAGAAAACATAATTAATAAAATAAATAAACAAATATGAGTGAAAAATGAAATGAAGGATGAGCTCGTTAATCGCGATTGTATTTCATACTTCAATGACATTTGAAAAGTAATGTAGGAAAATGAATGAATATTTAGAAAGACTTATTGAAATAAAATACGAAAATAACTAATGTTATAATAAGTATTTGATCTTTTCATTGATTTGACGTTGTTTATTTTACATCTTCGTTTTCTTCAAGTTTGATATAATGTTTTTGTATAAAGTTAGTTTCTTTGCTAACCACTACACATGCAGTGTACTAGGTGATTATGAACTGATGAACTACTTCTGCTGTAAGCAGCTTATCAAATACCTATCAATACCATGCACCATTGTAACCTAATCCTAACTGTATAATTAAGTACCTAGGAAATCAAACCACAATATTAGTCAAACGCATGTTTATTATTTTCTTCTTGCAATTAACTTTACTTTATACTTAACAATCTTGATTTAAATAATATAATAATAAACATAATTAACTGAGTGTACTATTTTTTTTTGTTGTTTTACTTTTGGATGGTTTCATATTTTAAACATAAACAATATTTTTGTGTCAACAATGTAAACTCATTTAAAACACTTTCGGTAATCATTTAAATTAATATTGTCTATAAATTAAAAGTGCCTTCATATTATCCGAACACACTCGCGCATGTTGTTGATAGGTAGTTCTTTGGTAATATTTATAATTAATAAAAAAAGACTTGCTTATTTTTAAGAAGCAGCTCACCAGTATATTTCAGATTTAATTAAACTAATAATTTTGGTGTTGTTTAGTGGCTTCCATCACTTTAAGTATAATTTTCGATTTTATTGATGTATGAATTGTTTAGTTTTTAAGTATTTAATATATTACGTTAAAATTTTGTGACACATATGAAAATTACTTTTTATTGCTTATGAATAAATATGAAAGTAACTGTGTTTTTTATTTGCTTAAATCCTATTTTGACACCTATGGCAAAAATACAATCATCCGCTATTCATTGAACTACTGAGACATAAAAGTCTCACTAGTACAGTCGATGCAACTAATATTTGACTGCTGGGATTGGACAAAAATAATAACCGAGAACCTATCAGGTAAGTCATTTTACCTCATTAATGGATGATATACGGCCAAATTCGATAAGAAAACTGCAAAAGTAGAATTCCTTATTTGGTTTGTTACTGTCTGTTTCTTCGTTATATCCCCACGATGGGACGAACAGAAATAAAAATAATGAAATTTATTGTATTTCAAAAAACACCAAAGCAGTGGTACGATACCAACCAATCGCTAACTAGTTGAGCCTCGTAATAAATAAGATTGACTTACAGTCACGCTATTGTGTCATAGGCACCGACGGCGGCCCAGCATCTATGTACTCGTATTACCCTAGAAGATTTGTCACAGCGGTCTGCGCTGACCACCGCACTCGCACCTCTGCCTTCAGTGAGTTTAGCAGAGCTACCCGTGCTAACTGTAATTGCTGACAAACAATGTACTTAATACTAATGAATACAAAAACCTTATCATTTTGTACCTACTTTCCCATTATAAATGGTTTTGTGACATTTGTCAGCTAACATTTCATAAGCTGCACAGGTGGTTTACTATTTGAAAAGTTACAAAAACTTTATAAATCTATACATATAAAAATGAATCTCTATTTGCCTTGGTCATCACGTAACGCATGAATGAATGGAACATTTTTGCTAATTCTTTTTTAATTGTGCTTATTATTGTCAGTAGTCAAGGTTCTTATGAAAGAAAAAAATAAGAAAGTCTATAAAGTTTTCCGTGATGAAACCGTGGGGCGCAGCTAGTAATAAATAAAACACCAACTTTTCCGTACAATGTGTTTATTGAATCGTACATTTTATGTTCATAAATCAAATGTTTCAGTGTTTTCAAAACCTTACAATTTTCTAGTAAACAGTTGTCTAGATTGATATGAGTGAAACATTCAAAATATAATTATGATCTATTTACAAGGTTAATAATAATTATGACTAGTTAGATAGAATACGTTGATAGATTTATTTTAGACAAAACAATTTCATATGCACCAAAAATTTGTTGGCCAATTTATATTTAATAACAAATAATAACTTATCTACTGTATGGCGAATCAATTTTCAATTTCTATGTACTCCTACACAGATATTTTAAAGGAAATAAAATTATTCCAAAACCATGTCATAAAGCCCTAAGGTTTCTAATCGCGTAGCATAATAATAACAAGTAAGTTTATTATTATAATATTTTGCATAGTTTACGCTAATCTCACACGGAAAGAACTTTGGTAGTTTATCTACAAATTTTCACGTTATGTATGGCAATGGATAAAAGAGCTACCCCTATTTTTTCTTGATAAAAGTAAAACTCATGCGCTGCCAGTTTTATAAAGTATGTTCTATTAAGTATGACACAGGATATGGCTTATCAGAAAGAATGTGAAATAAATAAGATGTCACTATAAATAGGTATAGTACATTAATTAATAAAAACCTTTTCAAACAAAGTGGAAGATGCAAATGTGACTTACGAAGACTTTATATTCGGTATCTTCAAACAACTTTTCGAGCTACACTGTAAAAAATGGCCTTCTATTTATTAAGGCTTTAAACCGCTCAATTTTACATGAGTAAAACGACGCACTACAGTTTTAATGGTATACCAAATTCTTGTGAGAGTCAATTGGGAAGCTCTATATTTTGATTCCTTGTATTTTATAGTAGGATCCCTGTCATTCTACAATAATAATTATAATTAAAATTGTAATGATCTCTCCAAAACCTTAAATAAATAACAATAGGATTACCTAAGAAGACATTGTAATAATAGGTGTACCCTAGAATCGTATGCATATACACAATAATGTGGCACTGACTACAGTAGTAAAATATTAAATTTAATGACTATAGTAATAAAATATTTCTACGTACGTAAATTGCCGTTAATTTAGGCTTTCAATAAAATTTTCTACCTCGTATTTGAACCTGATACTCAGCTGTCATAATATCGTTAAAACTAAATAAACTGTAGGTACATCGGAAGATTTAGGATAAGGGTCACATAAATATTACTAATTATAACTATAAACAATACACCGTATTATCAAATCACCAAACATACTATAGACATACAGCTGATAGTTAGATAGATACCTAGTTGCAAGTAAAAAAAAAAACATTAAATAGTCGCCTTTTTGTTGTAGTCGTTATCAAGATATTTAAACTGCCGTTTTAACACTGCAGTTTTCAAAGTAAAGATTTTTATCCAATAACGAAATGTTTAAATAAATTATATATTTAATAAACCTATTTATTTAATTATTTTATCTAATAAAATATTTAGTATAATATAACTCCTGAAATTTATGTACTTATTTGGCTCAAAAGAAGGTGTAATAATCATATTACATTAATTTTATTTATGGTGTTTCTTCAAATTATGCTACAATAAAATTCATCCATCCTAATTTCATATCATATTAATTTTACGTAAGGCACTCCATTAATTTTGCTGTTTTGTCCAAAGAGATTGTAATAACAATACACTGACATAGAAGTTTCCTCTATAAAATGAAGACCACTGGAAGTTAAAGTTTTCCTTGCACCGCATATTATAAAACAATTTACTGTTTCAAGCTCGAAAAAAAAACATTTATATATCGTGTTTTTGTAATACATGAATTTTACAATCAAATTATCATATTTTGTCATTACACTAGTTGTCGACTTAGTTTAATGATAAAGTACAAGTTAATCTTCCATTTATAAATGTCAAATTATTTAAATGTAACGTAATACCTAAGTTTTGTTAGTAATATAACAAAGTATTTATTAAAAATATTATAAAACTGCACTACGTAAAAGTAGGTACATTTAGGAGCAACGGATTTTAGAATATTGCACACGAAACACATCTTATCACAGACACTACTAATAATAAAATAGATAATGAAAATAACACAATTAAAATGTTAGTAACTACATTAAAGGTTAAGTTAATACATTTAGACAAATCACGACACAAATAAATCGTACATGAACAATATATGTACCTCGAGACATAAAATTTTTGTTTTTTATTAACCTATAACAGTAAATGAAATGGGAATTTATTTACCTACTTTCAACGACGAGTCTTGCTGTGATTTTATGCGGTATGTTCCATAAACCCACAGCAATGAGTTGCGTCAAAGTTCTTGGACCCTAAATATTTAATAAAAAGCCATTTTGTTCATAAGTAACCTCTTTAAAAATTTTATCAAATTTAACTACCTAATATTAATTAGTTACTTACATGCATGACTAGTTTTAATTTTTCCTGAAATTTTGTGAATGCTTTTAGGTCCGCGCGGCGTCTATCTAGCCCCCTGATGTTTATTATTGGACTTCATAATAAACCTATATTTCTTATCTTATTTTTAGACATAGCCAGACCATTCATTAATCTTTAATTTTGTTGTAAACTATTCTTAATTTTATTCGTATGAGTTAAATCAAATATTGTTGTGTAAGGCAGATTATCATGCTATTCATCGATTAGATTTAGAAATATTAATGGTTTGTTGGCCCTTACATAAAAGTTGCAGAAGTCTGATTAATTAACAGAATATACTGCCTACCCTACCAATATTTTTATCATTGAATATCCACCGATTCATAGTTATATTTCTATGGTTATAATGAAATATCCACAAAGGACGTTTGATGAATATTGCACACGGGATGTGCACGAGCTGGGTCATGTATATTTGCCTAAATGTTGGTCCCTATAATAGGTATTGTAACGTTAGTGTCGTACGCAAGACGCACGCAAGACGTAGCGGGCTGGGGCGGACGCCGCGCGCGGCTGGCGGGCTCTCCGAATAAAGGCACATTGAGTCATGATTTATTTACTTACCCTACATGCAGTACCTAAATTTCCCACATCTCCTTATCAACAAACATATCATTTCTTTTCATAGCCTAAAACTAGTTAAAAGGTTTGACTAATTACATTATTCTACTTTAGTAGTTATGAATTAAACGCCACACCACTATACGAGTACGATCGCTTATTTTTCGTACATTTTAGTAATTTTGACATCACATTCTATAAGTTCTACGACATTGAACTTTTCATCGCTACTCATTTTGGCAACATGGTGGTGGAACTAAGATTGTCTAATTAACTAAGAGGCGGAATCGCCGAAAATTATACTAGATGGAAAACAACGTTAATAGTTGTCTTCGCATTTGATTTCCCGCGCAGCGGGCTGCGTCGACCACTGCGGTTCGGTTGGACCGTCCCACTCCGTGAATGACTCGTAAAGAAAGCTGTCGCCCGAAGTGTCTTCTTGTGCAGCTTCGGTACGTGTGAACGCTTCGGAGAATTTCCCGATTTCTGTAGAACCAAAGGCTTGCTGAAAAGCGGGTAGTGGCACCACCGGCGGGCGCTTCTCTTTGGGTGGTGACCGACGAGGCTCGGGGAAGTAACGGTCGCTGACCGGCCGCGCGTTCTCGGACTGACTTGTGACCGCGCTAAAATGGTGTGGATTTTCGTGCCTGGGAGTATTTTCTCCGTTATACGGAGGCGTTGTATCATATCCTGGATATGATGTAGATCTACCATCCTGTTGACATATTGGATTCTGCGCAGGTAATTGAGGACCCTGAAATACACGATTAGATCGATTAGTAGGTACTTTGAGTAAATGACTTGTATCTTAATATCATGAACGACATTATTTTTAAGTGAAATTAAATAATGAAAATAAGACACGTGTATACCTTAATTTGGCGACAGTCAGAAGGGTACCGTATGTGTTCACGTGAGCACGAGGCACGTGAGGCCCAGCCCCCATTGTTAGGATGGGCGCCGTTCCACCCACCACCGTTAATAACACCCATCTGGAAAAATACGATTAAAATTATTCATTTCTGTAGGGTTAGAAAGCTTATTGTAAAGTTACGTGATATCAATAGGGAATTATTCACAAAAGGCACTGAATTTGTAAACATATTATACAATTTTCTCTTTATATGCAAAAAAAGTATCTAGCAATTAATTTTATCTTTACCGTAAAATTAAGCTCTGAAATCTCTGACAAAAAGATTTTTCATTCGCTACTTGAACTCAAGACCAAAGTAAACTAAACTAAGACCGGATTTTTGGTACTCTTGAATTCACTCATCAGGGCTGCTCTCAGGCCCATGGCCAATAGTTGGTACTGAATAGAAAAGAAGAAAAAACTTGGTCGAAACGTCGATAATTATATTATTTTAATATACATAAAACAAGATAAATATAACATAATACATATAACCAAATATTTATATTCTCAAACAGATCCAGTCTCACATTATTTACACTATATTGAACAGTTGCTAATAAATAAGCAAGAACAATTCGAATGTTTACCAGTCCAGAAGTGAAATACAAATAATTAATTTCGAAATAGTCGGGTATGCATACAACAAATTTACCTGATAGTGAGACCACATTTGCGGTTCGCCATATGCGGGCCCTCGCCCATTCATCCCAGCTTCCAATGGAGGCTGAAAGTATAATTGTATTACAAAGCATACACTGATTTTTCTGGTTCAAATAAACTACGTGTATTTTAAGTACTTGAGTTACCAACTTTGTTTTTATTGCAAGTTAAAACTTTTTTAATTAATTGTAAATGTTTATTTGTGATATACATACATTTTCATACATATTGAATAAACAATGGATATATTTAATACTCTTAAACTTGAATGTATAATTATTATTCATTTATTATAAAAAATCTGCCGCAATATCTATATAAACTCATAAATAAAAAAATATAAAAAACATCTTTGTCTATGTTCTATCACTAAAGAATAACGCTTATGTAATTAACTATATTGAGCCAGCATGGTGTATCATGGTCTCTATAGAAGAAAAACTCGGCAATCAGACAGCTAATTCGTAATAACAATCATGTTCTACATCAGTTCAATCGAGACATTTGAGGTTGTAAAATATGTGTACCATTTGCGGAGCAGATAACATTTCATCGGCATCGACATTAGCGAGGACGCGGGGCGAAGTGATGGCGCGGGGTAGCGAGAAGCGTCGTGCGCCGATCGATGTCCGTTACTGACTGTGCACCCTACCGTTGCATCCACTGCATACATCATACGTCATACCAAAGAAATATAACCATAAAAACGTAACAAATAATAAACAAAACTTGATATAAAACTTTAACACTTTTCTCATGTAATAAGGCAACCCTTCATTGCTCAAGCCGAGCGTTTAATTTTTATCACCATCGCTATATTACCTTAATGACATTTGAATCAATGGTAAGTAGACATCAAAGTACAAAATCTCACACATTGTACGGGCTTTAAGGTTTTCGGTGAAAGTTGCCATTATATTTATAACTAGCTTCTGCCCGCGGCTTCGCCCACGCGGCCTATAGGATACGAAGAAGAAATTTTTCATCGATAATTTAGTCACCCATTTCACCCTTTTAGGGGTGAAATTTCGAAAAACCTTTTCTTAGTGGATACCTACACTTTACAAAAAACACATCCTCTAAATTTCAAGTCTCTAGGAAAAGCGGCTTAGGCTGTGCGATGATATATAAGTCAGTCAGTCAGTCTGTCAGGACTTTGAATTTTATATGCATTTATTATTTATTTTATTATTATTATTTCGATGCTGACATTAGTAGAACTTATTTCCTCTGGATCCCTAATGGCAGTATAGCTGGTATGTTGAAAAGAAATATATATTAGTTTTAGGAGATAAAGTAATTTTGAGTAGCCAAAATTGAAAGTGAAAGTGAAATTTTTTATGATGGTAGGAATCATAGAAAATATATATATATCAGTGACATGATATTGTAAAATATAATGAAGTGAACTTATCAGATAATTGAATTGTTCACAGTACTATAATAATTAAACTGTGACAATGATAGGGTTATAAATGTACACCTTTATTTATCTACAATAGCGTGTTTCAGTGTTGTATCAATTCACACGCAAATTTAAATACGTGATTGTATTATCATTAAATAACCTAACTTACTAATGAGTGTTAAGCTTTTTGATTACAAATACAACTCAATTTATTCAAAATATATAATGCCTTAAATAAACACACCAAATTGGACGCACGCGCAATTTAGCGACATGTCGCTACGTTACTTGCTACGGAGACGTTACTACGCTACAAGCAAAATGAAAAATGAAACTTCCGAAATATACTAAAATAAGCTTCAGTATAATTAACTTTCTTCATAATCCTAAGGTAAATTAAGTTTCGCCGTAAACCCACATTTAAATAAACGTAAAAGTCAATTTGTTGATAATCGTAGACTCTCTACGAAGCTTCGTAGCTCATGCTACGATCTCTTTACTCGAACAGTACATAAAAAAGCAGTTGTTTCGTATAATAAATATTTGTTATTATATTAATTACATAAAAAAAACAAACCAACTGATTAAAACATGTTTACATCTATTTTTGTAGTGTATACTGTTTTTGAGACAACAAAAAACTATTGTAATTATCACAGCAAGATGTATGATTTTTAAATTGTACCTATAAGTAAAATACAAGTTTTAGCTATAAATATTTTTGCTGTTTCTAGTTGCGTGCTACACCCATACTTGTACACTAGTGACGGGAGTTTTGCGGAGGCTAACTAACTATCGAGCGGCGAGCGGCGCGGCCCACGTGACTTATCGATCAGCGCTCACGACACTCGGAAAAATCAACCGCTGACAGCTTTCGTGCACAGTACGGTATACAAAATGTATGTAAGCTCCTAAAAAACAGACAATGTTACTCACTCACACTAACGCGTTTACACTCAGCAAGGTCAGCTATGCATGCTTGCTGTAGGTTTTGAAATTCAAGATCATTGGTGATGTAAATGACGGCACGGACATTAGATTTTGTAGAGTGAGTGAAATGCCTTTACAAAAATAGCATAGATTTTAATTTATCTGTTTTCTACTAAGCGGCGATATATTAATAACGTTACCAACTCATGATAGTTAGTCTCCGCTGTCTTCGATTGGATTAAAAATCATCAGTCAGTGGAGTGAGCTGGAGTACTGCAATATTCTTTCTTTCCATGGCCCACCCCATCCCCCGCTGCCCTCTAAACCCCCCGCTCCGCAAGCCCTGCCCTCATTAGCGCCTTTGTGACGCTCACTTGTCTCGTAATATGACGCCGTAATGATACCACTTTTGACTCTGTTATCTATTAACAGTAACTTCTCGGATATCCCATTCGGACTGATTCAAGTGCCCATTGTGCTAATTAGTTTCAGTAACAAACATTTCATTTTACCCAAAAGTATTTTAATTATGGACTCAAATTTAACTACCATGATTAAGGGTATAAATATTTATGTAGAAGTTACAAAAATGTAACCCTCATATTTATCCATGAATTAAAGCATTACTGAATGGAGTTGAAGAAGTTGATACTCTATGTTAATATTTGTTCTGAGTGCATCAATCAGTCAATAACTCAAGACAAAGCCTGACAGACAATGTACACCTCAAAGCTCTAGACGTAGAGACTTGATATTTGATTTGTACTAAGAAATGGTTTTAGAAAATTGAACTCCTAAGGTTAACAAGAAAACTTAACGATTGCATGAAAAAAACGCGGGTAAAACCCCGGGCGGCCTGTAGTTCTCAATATTACCATTTTTTCATCATAATAAATAACTTCAATGAAAAAATCATCATTATCAGATGAGGATCTTTACCAGTCAAAGAAGAAAAAAAGAAACTTTTTAAATGTGTTATGTGTGGAATGTTTGCGAATAAAGTTTGGAGATCCCGAATTCCAAAGTTTCATCAAATGAATGTAAACTCTACGCGGAGTGCATTTGATAGATAACACATTAAATATGATGGAGCCGACGACCGAGGATGGCTTGTGTCCTTTGACACTGACCTACTTTATTTTACCTAGTCTTTTTCTATAGCGATGGTTTATTTGTAAACTAGTTTAACTACTTGCAGACCGTTTTAGTTTTGTTGTTTTGTCTGATAACTTTTCTATAAACGTATTTAATTTGGCTATAATTTTAAAAGTTGGCTTTTAAAGCCATAATTTGTTATATAGTAATAAACCTACGACGCAGTTTTATTGCTTTAATGTTTATTAATACATTATTTTGTGAATGTCAAAATTACATATTGTCTTGGAACGAGATAAATATCCAAACTCTTTTCTTGAAGATACCAAATAATAAAAATATACAAAAAAAAATATTAAGAAAATGTTTAACAGTGTGTGACTATATCGCTAAAAGCGATCTCTTTCGAGAAACCTTTGGATAAAGAGAATTCAACAAAGTGGTAAAGAACCGCCCTATTACCAAATAGTTTATACAGAGTACAAGAATAAAAAAATACTGTCAGATTATAGGGCAAAATCTGTTTGAGCATCCAAGTGTCTAGGCAGGCACCACCATTTTGCCAGTTATTTTGCCAGTAGTAAGCAAGTACTACTGTGTGACGATTTGTCATAGCTAGTGAAATTACTGGGCAATCTCACAGTTTAACAATCTTTTTACTAGAGTGTGCTGATGTATTTGGAAGACGTGTGCAGTGCAGTGTCGTGCGCTATAAGTTTTAGGATTCCGAGTGACACTAAAACTGTCTTAGGGTGGTCGTGACGCTTGATATCATGAATGGCTAGCTCGTCACATTATTCATTAACATTGATGAAGGCTTTATTTTTCCACTGTCCCATAAGTAATAATTTTATTGACTTGCCCGGAAAAAACTAGGAATAAAGAAAAATAGGAAGAAAAATAAATAAATATAAACAAGCTTAAAATAAATGTACTGACCGTGGATGGCAGCGGCAGGTGTTGGGCGGGCGGATGCACACGCTGCTCGCGTCGAGCCAGGGCGCGTCGCGCTCGAACTTCCTTAGCTGCGTATGCGCCATAATCTGGGAGAGTAATCACAAATTTCTAAAATTGCCTCCTCGAAACTCTTGCTCAGCATTTTAAAGTATAATAATAATAATAATAACACCCAACAATCACATATATAAATCCTGAACCTAACTAGGATTCCTTGTATCTAGGAAACCAGGACCATGAGGACCTTGAACTACGAGACCATGGTCCCGACTCAGAACAAGTGTTTGCGCTTTTTTGTGCACATTTACCGGTTGTCCTGTCCTGTCCTGTCAGGAGTCGAACCCGCGTCGTCCGGGTTATGAGCCGACCTGCTTAACCACCACACCACAGGCTTTGTCAAGCCGTTACCGTCGCCTTTGTACACCTACAGCACCAGGGGCGACACTGATGCGTTGCAGGAAAAGTACTACATTCATAGACTAGTGAAAGTATTTCTTCGTTTATAGCAGTTTTTATTGTTTTTTAAATACTCCCTATAGGTAACTCACAAGAATGATAAGTTCCAAGCCTACAAAGAAAATGTTAGTGTTAATAAATGCATAGTATTTCCGTCAATAGTTTTAAATCGTATGCAAAATGAAAGTTGTAGATAATGTTAAGCAAATACATATTTTGCCAATAATAAGTGGCATATATATGCTTGTGTTACTGATATCAATAAATTTTGTTTTCCTATTTTATTTCATTGATGTTGAATTGTCTATTAAGCGAATACACCTGCAGTACTGCAGAAACTACGTATAATTTACTCATCTGAAAGAAGATAAACTTCCTAAAATATTATGTTCAACCTTGTCCAATCTAATATGCATATGAAAGACCTCTTCATTGCACAGAAATGACATTGAAGTCTAGGATATTGTTATTGAGTAACTCCACTTGCACTGTTCGTATCAAGGTTGTTGAGAAAGTTTTGAGTAAATGCTAAAGACATTAAAATTTTATAACATTCATAAAGTTTAAAATGAACATTTTTGTCTTCTACGAATGGAAAGAAGTTATCTATAGAGTTAAGTTTCTTGATAGACCTTCATCAGCCGTTTACCTGTGTTATACAGTTGAGCATACGCATCTCTCTCGACGATTTCAACTTTCACAGCTGATTATTTTACTACGGTTAGTACGCCTTACGATATGGTCATAAAAAGTTGGACTGGAGTTATATCGGCAGAATAAACCCGAATAGCATATGTTAGTTGAAATTGTATCCGCGTTAACAATTGAATCCGCATTCGATAAACAATCGACAAACAGATCTCATTGTGATAGAATGTAGATCAACATCCAGCTATAATGGTGTTTAATTTAAGCCGCGTATCTCCAATGTAAATAACAACAAACTGTGACAATGGACCGCTATTTGCGGACTAGTGAAAGTGAGAGCTTTATTCTGATTTTGTGAATCACTGTCTCTATTTTAGGATCGCGATTTAAGCTACGTTTTCTATTACGGCGGTAATTTTGCTTGTAAGTTTTAAGTTTTTATTAAAATATTTATATACATTTTTATCTGTCTGTTCTGATTTTGTGAATTACTGTCTCTATTTTAGGATCGCGATTTAAGCTACGTTTTCTATTACGGCGGTAATTTTGCTTGTAAGTTTTAAGTTTTTATTAAAATATTTACATACATTTTTATCTGTCTGCTCGGTACAAACATATATACATAATTGTATCATTGTAGTATTAAATAATTAATAAATAATAAATATTCGTGGACATTTCACACAGCGCCATCTAGAACCAAACTAAACAAAGTTTGTACTATGAGAACCAGATAGCTGATAGAATACTAAATAACTTTTGGTTGTAAATAAATACGTAGTATAAAATATTACACCCAGACAGAGATCAAACATCGATGTTTATCATACAAATGTTTAGCTTGGGTGGAAATTGAACCTACAACGTACAGAAGGCAATGTTACTACCAACTGAGCTATTGGGCTACTCTTTCTCTTTTCCTTTGTTCTTATTTGTGTAAATTCAACCACAGACATAAAATAAATGTAAGTAGTCGAATAGTGAATAGTGAATAACGTAACTACCAAGGAGGTAAGAAAAAATCTGAGATTCACTTATAATATAACTCTGCTGACATGAATTATCTCCGCTCTCTTTTTTATGAAATCAACACGACAATAGTACAATCGTTAAAATATAAATCGTATTTTAACTTGTTAAATTGCGCATGAACGTCATCTACATATTAATTAATCGTCGAGATGTCGAGAAGAGCTTTTATTGTAATGCATGCGTTTGTAAGTGCGACAGTTAACACGCCATTTGTAATAGTATCTAATAAAATAGGGCTGTTTCATAATGTTAACTATGGTGCCATAGAAAATATGACACACATAAACAGCGACTCAAATAGTACCATAGAATGGTGGTGTTATAACTTGGTAAGCGATCAATCAAAAGCTGCCATGAAGTGATTGATATAAAAAATCTCTTTTTTCAGTCAGTTAAAATCATCAATTCAACCCGAAAATTATCTACAAGTAGAATTAAAATAATGGTGGAAATAAAAGGTCACCACCTAACCACCCAGTTACAGAACACGAAAAATATACATATATATATATATATATATATATATATATATATGTATAATATATATATATAATATATATAATATATGTAAAAATATACATATATATATGTATATATATATATATATATATATATATATACAGTATATATACTCTCAAATTGAACTCGACCTAGTAGATCGATTATAAAGGCTCTCCAAATTTCGCCTATTGTGTAATCTGTTCAATCAAAACCAAAAATATATTATTCCATTGAACTAAATCATGAGGCTAAACTTAATAGTAAAATGACATAGATAGTTAAAATATGTCTCAAGGAGAAAGTGAGAATATCTCTATTTATTTATTTCATCATCAAAACTTCTCAGTAAACCATAAAGGTATTAAAGTTTTATAAACATAAAATTAAAGTACAGTATAAGGTCTATTTCAAGTATATTTTATCAAGAATACATATCAATAATGATAAATCTCGTTCTTAGCAACGAGCTACAGGGTTACATATTTCACGTAGCACATATACAAAGTTCGCAGTGAATCGCGACGCGGGCGTTAGTACCCCGGTCAATATGTAGAGTGGCTGTGCCGTGCAGGCGATCAATCGCGTTGCGGCGCAGGCGAAGAGGCGGCGGGTGGGAGGGGGCACAGTGGGGGCACCGACCACCTGTAGCGTCCCCTTCCGCCCCAACATCGACACGTGACGTAGACGCCGAGAAATCCGCCCAAACGTAAACATTAATTCTTACTTCATTCTTCATTGTTCAGAATGTCGCTCGCGCCACGCGTACAGATGCCGATCTCTCCGTATATTGGTAAACAAAATTCAGATCGCGCACTACTCGGTAATGTAAGAGTGTTATGATTACTTACACTGGCCAGCGACGCGACGTCGAACTAGCGCGCTGCTTGTAATTCAATTATGTTCAAGGAATTAGGACTCGCCGTATAACACGAATACATGAAGTATTATGGATTACTGTACTTTAATTAAGTAATTGTTTTTTATCTAAGGGCCTACCTACTAAGTAATCCCGCGATCAATACTCCTCATGCGGGTATAGTGATGAATGCTTAATTTCGTATATTGACGAGACTATAATGCATTGACTATTATCTAGTTAATATTATAATGAGGTTTAAAAGTTTGTTACTTAACTTTTGTAAGGGCTTGTCTGCATTTAACGATAGCTCGATCGATATCACACCCCGCAGTCGGGAAGACTGAACTCAATACAAAACTGTGCTTACTGTACTCTTACAAAATACAAATAGTCCTAAATAGCTACACTTTTATTTTAATTGCATTGTTATCTGACAGAAGTAAAACTTAAGTTGGTCAATGATATTTTATATTTATTTAATTATATAATTATTAAAACATGACCCCAAAATTATTGATCATTTAAAATTGTGTCTAATTAAAAATAATCAGAGTGTGGTCATTATGTAATGATCTGATGAATGCCTTGGTGTTGCAGATGTCCATTAGCGACGGCGACCACCGTCTGCTTGTTTGATACTCAATATTTAAAAAAAATATCATAATATTAAACATTTTACAAAAACGTAATCTTCATTTACTTCAGCTTAGGGGAATTACACTTTTCTATGTACTTACTGAAGACTCTCTATACTTCTATCTAGAAGTCCTTCATAAATATTACTAAGTAACTCATATCTGCAATGAAGTTCAGTTATGAAACAAAATCTTATGCAATCCTTTATTTATCTCACTACGCCTATTATTATCTGATGACGTTTCATCATTAAAGTTCTTAATTACGTCTACCAAATATGCTGTAAATTACTCCTATTATGTACAAAAAGCTAAACTTCGAGCTTTTCATAATAATTATAACTTTACTATTAGGAACACACGTGCGAAACCTGTAAATAAAATTACATATGTCGATACCTATCGTGCACCGTTATCATTGCACTTATTGATAACAATAAAAATATATTCTTTGCTAATTTAAAAAATTTAACACCATCTAACACCTCAGCATAAAAACAAAATTAATCGTCTATGCAACGGCAATAATAATTATTTAGCAAGTTATAGCTTGCTGTAATAATTTTAACGGATAGAGGTAAATAAAGTATTTCTGGTGTACTATATATTTAATAATAGTAAATATTAAAGAGGTTTTAAGGAAAATAAAATTTAAAAACAATTCAGTTATAGTAAGTATTATGACTTAACTATCCCGCGAAGTATTATAACTTAACTATCCCCAAAGTTAATAATAATAATATGTGTGGACATCTCACACAGCGCCATCTAGCCCCAAACTAAGCAAATCTTGTGTTATGGGAACCAGATAACTGATACAATACTTAGATACTGTAAATACATACATAAAATACAATATAACACCCAGACACAGAACAAACACCTATATTCATCACACAAATGTTTGTCCTGGGTGGGAATCGAACCCACAATCCGCAGTTTAGAAGGCAGGGTCACTACCAACTGAGCTATCGGGCCAGTCAGTTAGGTAAGTACCTGCCGATATTTAAATTGTAACTAGGTACATAACTCTATCAAGTATTGCCTAATATTCGGTTGCCATTCAATCAAGGGGGTGCCATAATGGTGTTGGTTTACATTAAACAAACACACATGAATTTTACTTGCTTGATATAGTAGATAGTAATATAAAATACCAACCCATTTGCATGTGCGTCTCAGCATGGTGCATGTGGTGCGCAGGGTAGTCGAGCCGGTAGTACCGCGCGTAGGGGTCGTGCGCGTGCGGCGCGTAGTATCCGTGCGCGTAGGGCGCGTACGGCGGCGGAACGTAGCCGCCCTCCCACGCCGCGCCCGCGCCATACTGCCCGTAGTTGCAGCAGTCCATGCCGCGGCCCTATGCACAGACCGCACGCAGCGCGCGCGCACTGCCCGCCGCCCATCCTCTATCGCACCCAGCACCCACCATTACACCACTCTGTACCCTCTCCTCTCTTCTGCTGCTTCTACTCTTTATCTAAAATCATCTCTTCTTATCTACTACTTTAAAACTCGCAATTCCCCCAAACGAATACTTTAATACACCCTTTCCTAAACTTTAAAAAGTTCAATAAACTAAACTAAAACTCGCTGAAACAGTTGAAAAGTCAGGCGAGAAGAGTGCGTCGGCGTGCCGCGTAGAGATCGAGCGCAGTTCGCGGCGGGAACCGGACGCGGGTGCGACGTTAGTTAGCGAAAAGAGGTCGTTCGAGTTTGCCGGCGTCGAGGAGAGATCCGATGGAGTCGGGCGGCGGGGCGCGGGCCGCGAGGGAGGGGCGACGCCCGCTCGCCGGCGGCTCGGCGCAGCGCGGCGCTCGACGGACGCCGACTGAAGGCGCCGCGGAATCGATACGCCGCCGCCGCCCGCGGCCGCCCGCACCACCTGCCCGCGCCACCGACACCGAACGGCGACCACCGAGCGCTGCGCGACGCGCGCCGCCTGCCTGCGCCCGTATTGCGCGCGAACTTTGTCTTCCCCGACGGAATTTTATATTTAGAACCATGGTGAAACGATTGATCGATACTTTGCACTACTAATTAGTACTTTCACTGCGTGACCTGAAGCGCGCTGTTCAATATGTTAAGCAATTCCTAATCGAGCTGAACACAATTTCTCAAAATTACGACTGGTCGTTCTATCGCTACTGAAGCGAGCGTTAAATTTGAATAAGTAGGTAGTTTTACACTGAAAATTATCTACTAAGTCAATAAATGGATTATGATATGAATGCGTCTTACAGTTTGAAGGGAAGTTTAGTAGTTATATTTCTAAGTTAAAGTTTAAAAAGAATACAGTAAGTGGCGCGATTTATACGATGTGGCGATAATAGCAAAGTTTTATCGAATTGCGCGTAGACGGCAGTGACCCACATCGAGACCGCGCGCATCACACGCGCCCTTCGTCCTTCACTAACTACCTACCCTGTTTACTTTACCTTCTAACTATGATGTGAACATTTAAGCACCACTGGCATATTTAATTCAGACGAAACAAAGTTAGAGACATTATATTCAAATTGTATGCGTCTAACATCATATCTCAATTAAAACACAAGTTCATCACATCTACAAACGCTGTAGGTAGTACAGGTGTGTAGGGTGGGAAGTTTCAGTGGAGTTCATCCCCCCGTTCTCAAAAATCGCGGCGCGCTGAAAACCTGAAAGGGTTACCGGTTACTGGCCTGTACTTGCGCTAGGAAAAGTCTTACATTACCTAGCGGGTTATTAAGTAAATTGGCAATATAACTCATTACTGTATCCAAAACTTAGGTACAACAATACCCTGCACATACAGCGGCTATTAATTAATGTACAATATTAGACAAAGTAGAGTTACATAGGTTTACGTAGATGAAGAATATGTAACATAAATAGGAATGTATCAAAATCTTAATGGAAGGAAAGTTATTAAATTAAGTAATATTGGATTCATTAATACATTCATGGTTTAGCTACCATGCCTACGTACGTAGGTAGGTACTCAATATGTTTAGGTTACTACTATAAATGATTTGGATGCCCCTTGATCTTGTTACATTAGATCTTTAGTTATTACACTGTTATTTATTGTACATGTGATATTTATTTTCATTTTTGTATCGTAATATTAAGTGCGTCTATAGTCGGCTCAGTCAGCAGGCTGAGTCAAGAACCTAAAATTCAGACGCCAAGCAGTGTTAAAAGAAATTAATATTTAGGTTTACATTAAGTATTTAAAAGTATATACTTAATGATTTTACAGTAATTTTTTTATGCAGTGTATTTCACCTAATGAAAATCGTACATATCAGGCGCTACGGAAGTAGCAACATTAATACTGTTTTCTCTTATTTTATAAATTACGAAATTCCGTTACCATGGCTGTCGGTGCAAAATTTGTAGAAAAATATAGAATCAGTAGTTGCTAAAATCCCACCTTCGAAATCGGCTAGTAGCGACGACCGGACCAGCAACCGGCCAGCATTTCCCGCTAAGTCCCATCTCCCATCGCCAACCCTCGGGATCACGCAAACTTTCCAACTTCGTTAAGTGCTCATGTTTATTTGATGCAATATAAATAGCCTTTTAACTTCTTGTGACTGTTAAAAGCAGTTAATAAAGTGTTAATGGTATTTTAACAATTTCAATCTTATAATATTATTATAGGTATAGTTTTTAATACCTATTGTTACTCCTGTAGTAGTAGGTATACAGACTATAATAATAATAATAATAATAACTCCCAACGATCACATACATCGGTCCTGGACCCTATCTAGGATTCCCTGTCTCTAGGGAACCAAGAACCATGAGTACCACACACAATACCCAGACTCAGTACAAGTACTTCGCTTTTTTTCTGTGCAGAAATACTTATATTGCCGCGGGAATCGATCCCGCAGCCTACGGTTTATGAGCCAATCTGCTCAACCACCACACCACAGAGGCTGTCAGATCAGAGGCTATTATGTAGAATAGAGTGGTAGGAAACGCGGATAAGCCCGTTAATTAATACTAGGGAAGAATTTAAATGGCACATGTGGACGTATTTTAAACACACATTTCAGTTTTATATGACTGTCTAATATATTTCTGCAAGTACTTCAGGACCTACGTCGATTTGATAGACCCACAAATAAAAAAGTGTTAGTAAAATTTATTTAGATATAATGTGTCTACACCAGTACGCAGCTATTTCAATAAATCATTAATATACTTTAGTAATTTGTAATAGTTAGGTACTAATACCTACAATTATTAATCTTACTAACTTTTATGTGATTACTCTTCAAAGTGACGTGCTATGGAGGTCACTCTGTGTATATCGAGCTTTACATTTAAAACGCTCTCGCGTCAACCGCCAGACGGCAACACCTGCAGCTAACTTCAAGTGTTTCATTCGTCGTGAAACTGCTTGGAAGCGCTTTTTCTGAAATGGAAGGTAATAAATAAAAAAGTACCATTGATACTACTACTAACATTTTTTAAAATTATATACTAATAATAAAATAAACTACTAATTTTAATAAGGTAAACCATTAATAGCGATAGCTAACTGCTCACTGTGAATAAAGTTTTCAGTACTTACTTAGGTAGGTACTATAGTATTCATAGAGTATATAAGTAAGTAGGTACCTACCTAATTAGTTATGCTAAGTTGCTAAGTACGTAGGTATCTATTAAAACTTTTTAAGCAATTGCATGGATATTCTTTTTTTTACAAACATTATATACATGCATTATATAAATATTAGGCAGTTGCTAAGTAAGGCTAAGTACTTGATAGGTTTTGTCAGCCCGACGTAACCGAAAATTTCGCGATCGTTACATCGTGCCGCACCTATATACCTACCTACTACATAACCACTATATGTATATAAAAATCGTTAACCATCGATGATAAGTTATCACACGTCAACACAAAGTCTGCAAACGTTCAATGAGTGTGTTCTAATGTAGTGTAGTTAGAGAAGCCAAGCGCGAGTTATCATGGAGATTGCGGCGGGCGAATCAATAGGGCGCCTCGGCCACTGACGGATCACGATCAATAGCGTCCCACTAGCTGTCTCCGCATTAAGGGGCTTCCTCGACGCCCTTACACCTACCCGCTACCTACGCCATATGTAGATGCAATGCTGCATATCACTAGCTACAGATACAACGGCTGAAGGATTTTCCCCCTTCTTTTGTATACAGATGTACCTACATGTAACCTATCTAGCTTTATAAACCTACAGCAATGCGACGTATGTTTAGGTATATACAGATATAAACATGCTTTTTCCAAGAAACAATGAGTACTTTTTAAGTTTTGAATGTGCCGTTATTGATTACCGGTGATAACCCTGATGGCAGACATTTGGCCGAACAGTTTTTCTCGTCGAAGGCCGAGTGATTGGTCAACATTGACGAACTGCTCAAGTTACGCTTTTCACTAAAGGTCAGGGGTTATGAAGTAAGTATTCGCTAGTTGGTTAACGTTCTCTGATGGAACGTGTAGTTAGATAGGCACGCTATTTGGGAAAGTATGATGTCGTACTTAGTATACGGGAAAATAATTATATTGATTGTTAGAGCAAGGGGAAGTCGCGATACCTATAGGTATAAGTACCTACACCTCTAAGCCTCTCTTCTTGAATCAATGGCGAGAAGGGTGTTGCAGTGAGTAGATGGCTTCTTATACTAGAGCTACAAAATAAACAGCATCTATGTAAGACGTATGTAGTTCTGCATAGGTACCTAATCGATATGTGCGGTTGTTAAAATGAACCGTATTACTATAAGTAATAAATAATATTGTGTCGCAGAAGAATATTTGAATGTTTTGTTCTCTAGCAAGAAGTAGTCAAAGGTAAAACAAAAGAAAACACTAAGGAGCTTATTCCAGTACCGTTTTGCAGTGGCATAGTGTTGTTTTCTTTATAAATCGTAAGTAGGTACCTATGTATGATGGGCTTTCACATATTGAACCGCCGACCAGAGGGGTGTATAATTTGAACGTATCTGTGTCTGTCTGTGGTATTACAGCTCCCAAACGGATGAACCAAATATGAATTTTATTTTTTTGTTTGAAATTTGACTTTAGCGTCTAATAATACGAATGGTTCAAGAAAATCTGTTCAGCCATTTGAAGATAGATACCTACTTCAGTAGGAAGGAAATTACGAAATTATGGACCGCTGCTTCGCGTAATCACAAAGATGGGGATATTAGAGAACCGTTGAAACCGGAGTGGGATTTTGAATTCCCTTCCTGTGTTCACAATAGCTACCATAAAATATGTAATATGTACTGTGGCAATATTGTAAAAGTCGTAGCATATGTATGTAGGTACCTCACCTCTGTACAATTTTATGATTTCCGTTTCCACGCGGTACCTATGCTGATCATTATGGTATTAAAGGTGCGATTTCGTTGGACAAGTTACTTGAATGCATGTTGCAAATTGCATGAAACTTGATCAAACCTGCATACAAGCTACAACTTGAATGTAGGAAGTTTGAACTTGTACAGCCTTTTTCTATTCAGTCGTTAATATATTATTATCTGACAAATGACTCTGCAATCAGTATGTCCATGTCCATGATGTCCTACTCAGTTGCTGTTCATTTTGTATCCAATGCAAGCAACTTGTACGAAAATGTAACTATTTACTTGCAAGATTGGCTAATTAAATCGCGCTTTTAGTAACATCACAGAATAGACAATAACTTCTGGTAAGCGTTCCACTGTATTAAAGGGCAATTATATATCTCTATCCTAAGAATGCCTGGAAAAAGCCTGTTTTAGAGGTAAGATAAGCTTTGCAGTTGTTACTATCGGTATGGTATGGATGGAAGTATGTAGACATGAGAAACAATTAATTTTTTATTTTAATAGTATTTTTTTTTTTCGAGCAAGCTATTCGAGTAAAGCTATTAGAGACAAAGATTGACGATACCGTGAATACACCGGGAGATTTATATCTCTTAAAATACAGCATTTGTGTTGGAAAGGGCAGACTTATGGGGCGCCCCTTGTTGATCACGATAACAAAACACTAATTTCTTTACTCCTTTTTTCAACGAGTCACACGAGTGATGGGAAAAATTTGGTATGGACGAATTGAGAATACTGAGATGTGATGTTGGATCGAACGGGAAATATAAACAGTGGTGTATTAGTAATAACAAATCATAAGAAGCATAAAATTTTATTCGTAACATAATTTAAAATGTAAATCTTGTAAAATTCTGAATAAAATATTCAACAATATTATTTTAACGTAAATAACTATTCGATCATTCATAGAACTAACATTTTATGTAACACATCTTCAGCTAATTAATGTCTGCTACAGACAAACATTTTACTAATGGCATTCGATATAAGGAGCAAAAGAGAAATAACGAAAAATATTTGAGATAATAAAAATAAGCATCTATAAAAACTACAAAAATAATTTCAACTAAAAATAAAATTAAAACTAAATCAACTTAAAACAAAAACTAAATTAATATAAAACGCGGTTACTTTGACACTGCTACGACGGAGCACAAAGTAAGTTTAAGCTTACTCTGTGGACGGCGTATATAGGATTTTTCAATCAAAAGTAAATGTTTTACCTATAAAACAGCAACTATAAATTAAGCCTTCGATTCAAGCTTATATGTATTGCAAAACGTCCAAGTAAAAATGGAGGTTTTTCAATAGCAGTGCCAGCTGTAACATCACATTTATTGGTAACTTACATAAATTCTTCAGGAATTAACTAGTTTTCTTACTAAACTAATTTACCCTAACTCGAAATAATTTTGGCACGAATTACCAAAATAAATACAATTTTCATTTTAGATAAATAATATTATCTAGATAACAGTTTGAAGGCTTCAAACAATTTATATGTATTCATAGAATATCATATTTAACAAACATAGAATATGTTTTACTTTTATTACAATTTTAAATACTGATCCCACCAACCGCCATAGTCATTTCCAAACATAACAACTTAAAACTAAAGGTATGTAAATGTAAATTAAATATCATACTATGAGATTTTCTATTTTCTAAAGAAAAATATCGATTACTTCGTACGATAAGTGTAGTGGCAGGACTTTCGACTTGTGAAACTAATAATCTAATACGACCGACTTTCCCTTCTACATTCACATTCAGCAGAATTCCACATTGGCCCAGATTGTTCGGTTTTTAGGCACTCGAAATCATCTATGACTAACATGCATACAGCTCTCAACACCACTCAAGGAAGGCAGTACAAATATATTGGTGTATTATATTTATAATTCCATATTTATAAGGTATATTTATATTTTCATTTTCACTGTGTTACGTAATGTTAAGAACGCAAAAACGTATCACAACGCTAATTAACTTTAAGCTGCATCCTATAGTGGTGAGAGGACCGGTTGACAAGTTTAATACATACCCATTTACTAATAAACGCTGCACAACAGTGGAAAGCTACTCAAGTGTTTTCACTTGTTTTATCTTTCTCCATTTCAAACTTAGCGATAGATAGAAACAAAACACAAACATATTTTGCGTTTTGTTTCCGCTACACAGGGTTTAATCACAAAAAATTTAAACAAGCCTTAAAACTGGGTTAAACTGTATTTTGTTAAATGGTTTAACTTTTTTGTTTTGTATTGTTAAACACACGTTTGACGTCTGTCTAAGCCTTGTTTATGTATTTGTAGTAACAATGCTTTTAAGTTAAAATATGAATGGTGTAATTTTATACAATGCATAATTAGGTTTTCCACCATAATAAGGGCTTTACTAAAGCATCGTTACTGTTTTCATTCAATTTACCAAAAAAAACAGTCCTAGGAGAATGATTATTCAGTTTTACCTTTTTACCAATGTGTGTAACTAATGTACAATGTTTCCCATTATTAAAGTAGTGAAACCGCAAGAAAAAACATCAGACTATATGTGGGGGATGACAGTTTTGATTCATTATATTGTTATGTGCGACAATTTTGATAGTAATGTAAACTGGGTGTATTCCAAAAATATTCCAAAATCGGTAAAAATATAATTATGGTATATTACTTTTAAGGAAGTAGGTATGCATTGTAGGTAAATAATACAGGAAGCATTAGCACCAATAACTGCCTAGGTATATAAACTTGATCAAAAACTTGAACACATGTCTGCACCACTGCTCAATGCTCATTACAAACCAGTATTTACAGATAAATTTGCCTGTATTTTAAACCTTAATAATTATTATAACAATTTGTATAATTATTACACAAATATGTGAGCTCCTAACTAACATAATAAATATATAGTAAAATTTAAATTCTCTACATTCTAGGCACTCCACGAATCAGTCTCTCACTAAATCCAATACCTTATTATATAGCTCCACAAGGCACAGTATACTAATATCAGGATTTACTCAACTTGTCTAATTGACAAGGAACTTTAAGGCACATTTTGCAGCGTTCTCAGTGTAGATTAATTCCTTTGACCGTGACTCGTCCACATATGCTCTTTGAACGTCTCGCGCATTGTGAACGACCTTGGACATAGATAGCAGCATAGTCTATTGGTTAAATCAGAGTGCATTAATCTGACGTGGTACTTGAGCGCTGATTGGTTAGAATATTTCATACCGCAGTGGGGGCAATCGCCGCAGATTGCCGCATGGTTCGATTGTTGGTGGGCAACAGCTTGTGATGTGGATGGTCCACCGGACATACCAGCCAGCATAAGCAGAGCTTGTGATTGCTCTTGAGTGTACGCATTCTCTGATTCTACACTATCCTGCTGCTCGGACAGTAATACCTCTGGTTCGTAATCAATCTCAGATTTTGGCGAATGTCTTTCCGGTTTTACAATTAGCTCGTCAGTTTTTATTGGGCTTTTAGTAGGTGGTGTGGTGTAGCTGATTGTTTCCGTGCTCATTTCTTTTGGCCGTGTAGGTACGCTTTCTGTATTTGACACTTTTTTAGCTGAGTTGTTGGCACTTATGTCGTTTTTGGAAGGGTTGATTCCTACAAATTTTGACGAAAGTATTAGGCATTGCATGATATCAAAAACGCCGTCAACGCAAATTCTAAATAAAACTAGGTTCAATAATAAACCAGATTTATGTCTATTTATTACTAGTTGCGCCCCGCGGTTTC
This sequence comes from Ennomos fuscantarius, assembly GCA_905220475.3. Lineage (NCBI taxonomy): Eukaryota > Metazoa > Arthropoda > Insecta > Lepidoptera > Geometridae > Ennomos > Ennomos fuscantarius. The sequence goes on along the minus strand of HG992028.1, from coordinate 8,324,850 downwards.
ACCCGCGGATAAAAAGTATTTTAATTATTTGCTCATCCCACGGGAAATTTTCACTTTTCCGGGATAAAATGTAGCCTATATGTTAATCCAGTGTATAAGCTATCTTGGTACCGAATTTCATCCAAATCCATTCAGCCGTTTGAGCGTGAAGGAGTAACAAACATACACACAAACACACACAAAAATTTTCGCGTTTATAATATTATAGTGTGATTTAAAAAAAGATGAATATGTAAGTAATTATGATATTCATTATAGATCTAAATTACCATTTGACTTCAAAAGAATCCAATAGCAGAACCAAAGAAAAATTAATATTATGGAGTATATTACCTGAAAGCAGGGACCTCGCAAGCATACTGTTTTCATAATCAGGAAGACTATCATCATTTTCAGAGTTTCCGGTTATAGATAATGCAGGTGAGTTGTTTTGCTCTTCAATGTGCTCTGTTTTTATTATTACTGGTGTGTCAGATTTAAGATTCATCTGAAAATTTGGTTAAACGAATGGTAAAAACAAGGAAATCGAACTAATTACATAAATTATTACTTACTATTAACTATGTCAACACCAATTTTGCAAATTTTGGGTGTAAATATTGGTATGAAAATCATCTTTAGTCAAAATTGGTATTGATTGCATGTCGCATTTCGCAGTAAAAATTGGTTTGAGGCATCATCCTTAGGTAAAATTGGTAGACTGCATGTCGCAGTTTAAATTGGTTTTGGGCATTGCATACTGGCGCAGTATGGTCACCAGTAACCACACACGTGAGGAACGCTCATCTTTTCGATATTTTTTTCACTATTGGTGATTCGTAAGAAAAAAGTTTATAATATAGAAAAAAGTTTATAGAGAATTTTCTATTCATAATCGTATGTCTTCAATTGTTGTCTAACTTATTTTTATTAAAAAATTACCATTCAGCTAAAAAATACAAAAATAATCATTTTCGAGAACTGTACCTTGAATGTTTTTTTTTTTGCAGATGTGGGATTAATGGGGATTTTCCACAATTTATTTAATATGGGGTTCCCAACATCTGTACCAATATTCAGCCCTATGCAAATTATTGTAACCTTGAATGTCTTATTTTACTGGACTATCTTTCAAGAATGTGTTTGACCAATAAATGATGACGCTGATCACGTCATAAATCTTTCGTTGAGTTTTTATTGGTTAAACGATTTAGAAGAGATTGTCGATTTCTACAGGTCATGCTGCCATCGCAGATGCATCCTAGTGCAACCTAGGTTGAGTTATTTAGAACTAATTAAGTAGATAAGCTGTAAAATTATTTAAAAAATATATTTAGTAAGTTACGAGTGCAGGTTCATAACAAGACTATGTTGTATTAATTTAAGTAGACAAACTTAACAAGCACACAACCAAAATAGTTACAAATTAAATAAATATTATACCTGTGAAGAAGTGCTTTTTCCATTTGTAGTGATTAACAGCTGTTCATTTTTAGCATCACCCTTCTTATCCACATTATTCTCATGCATCAAGAACGGATTATCTATTTTAGAAGCATTCGAGTTTCTTTTGTAAATATCACATGATTCCAGCACCTTACTCTTCTTATGACCATCTCCAATAGAGACATCATTCGGTTTGTCAGATGTGCTACTCCGTCTTTTTTTTAATGCAGGGATCTTTGTTTCTTTGTGAGCAGTATTAGAAGGAGATTTAGACGATATTGTCAGCTGCGTGTATAATTTGTTAGATGGGTTCGGAGAAGAGAAGCTTTCTTTCTGAAAAGTAATAGCACAATAATTAAAATAATTACATACCTTTTTAATCCCTTATTTATATCGGATTATAAAACAGTTTATCAAAATTTTATAAAAACATTAAATAAAATTATTTCGTTTATGTGCCTGTAGCAGGCCAAGGAACGTCTCAACGCCCTGTTGTTCCCCGTTCCGAAATACGCCATTGAGTCCGTGGAACACCCATTTATCAGGCCAATTGGACGCAAATAGACCAATATTGTTTTGACGCTAAAATGTCAAAAGCTGCTGCTAATTCAACCCTAAATTGAGCATCATCAGCTTTCACAATCGTCTTTAAGCGCCATTGCCGACTAAAGTTTTCAGACGACTACGGGGTTCATTTCAGTCGGGTTATTCAGATCGAAATTTCCAGAATGGAAGCGAGTAAACCAATAACAGATGGTGCGTTCGTTTGTAGTGTTCTCTTCATAACCGTCGTTGATATTGCGTGCCGCTAATACCGCGTTGCTGCCACGACGTACTCATATCCCATAATTACATAAATTTTCAATGTATCCATGATAATGGATAAGATTCTAATGCTATATAATAATAATTAATGCTAATCAATACAAAATTACTAATATTGAAAAAAAAAACTATGTTAACAAAAATTAATTATAATTCTCAGCCAAAGAAAACATATACTGATTTGAAGTAGCCAGTACTGCAGAATAGCAATGTCATAGGTAAGACCTATTATTAACCATGTTTTGTACAAATATATAATTTAATTTAATTTTAAAAAGAAAATGTAAGTAGTTTTAATCAATTACTTGCCTGTTGCGTAACACCAGTCAACCCTTTAACTTGCAGAAGAGCTGCAGTATGAAGAAATGAGGATAGCTTGCTTTCTTCAATAAACACTTCACCTTGATACATGTATGATAATAAGCTGACAATATCATCGGCAGATACATCTTTTAAGATGATCACTGGATGCTGGCAAGGGTTTTCCTGTAAAGTAACAATAATGATTGCTTGAAGTTGTTGATTATTGATAGCATTAAGTATGGCTATATTATACTGACCATACACATGGTATCTCAACATCATCTAGTGCTGTTGGGTGTACACATTGAATTATCTCAATTGAAGGGGTAAGAACAAAAAGGGTTTAACTGATTTTTTTCACAAAATGACTTATGGGTTTCATTGGTTTCAGCATGATCAATTATCTTCAATAATACATACTCAAAATACCGAAATGAGGCTTAAATCTCGAGATTTTGTGTCTAATAATGGTTTATCTGTCACAGGAATACAGTTCGCTTAGCTAAAAACATTATTATATTTATTTTATTATATTATATTTTTACAGTAATTGTATGAATTAGGAGATTAGTTAAATTCGTTTAATTAGTTCTTTAGGAGAGGCCTATGTCCAGCAGTGGACTGATACAGGCTGATGATGATGATGATGATGATGATGTATGAATTAATACTATATTTAGTATTATAAAATAGAATTAAAACATTTTCAAGCAACTGAGATTTACATAAACCTTTTCTATTACCTTATAAGCACTCTACATTAAAATGACGCCATTGACATTTAAAGTCAATTTTCTCATAACTGTCAATTTGACAGTTAAACCCTTTTTATTCTCAACCCTTCAATTTAATATTTAGGTAAGCCAGTGTAGCATACCTTAAACAACTCATATCACCTAAATTAAAAAGAATACTGATTCAAAACTGATTTCTATCCCTTTTAAATAAAAACATTGTCTGTCTTTGACTGAAATTTTGCACAGATTGCTGACACTACCTAAAATCAACATACAATACTTTTATTCCAGAAAATTAAGATTTACTGTAAGACAACAGTTAAATTGCACAGGGCACCTATCTGATACATACTTATGTGTCTACACTAACTCTGATTAGAGCAATTCCTGACATGATTATAACATTTATAATGGTTGTTACAGTCTAAATCTAAGACTTTCAGATGCATTTAAAGCCCTGACATCAAATGTCTGCATGAGAAGAAAGACTGGACCATTAACACAGATTATTACCTGTACCTTTATAATAAGATTTAGTTATTTGTATACACAAGACTTAATTTCATTAAAATCATATTTTTTATTTACCTCAATGTTTTGACCACAAAATATTGAGTTTTCCTAACAAATTCTTAATTAGGTAATCTTAATTGAGCAAGCAAGCAAAGTGAGTGAAAAACAAAAGTTCAATTTTATTCATTAACCTCCACAATGTTAACACCATTTTCTAAATTAAAAAGTTTTAGTAGTCATATTATAAGTAAAGTATATATAATGTAAAGTTTAGTGCTAAATAGAAAATATAGATGGTTCTAACCCAGAATAGATTTAGTTATAATTTGTAATGCTAATAATTATATACAACCAGAGTCAAGCATTCAGATAACCTTAGACTTAGTAAGAATTGGTAATGGTTCTTGACTAGGTACATACATGCATGCAGACAAGGCAAGACTATATAATATGCTACTAACAACTGTGCAACTATCACAGAGATGTTATCTAGTGACTTCATAAAACCCCATGGAAAAGTATGTCATGCAAGTCTTGCAATCATTTACATTGTACCTATATTTGTTTGTACAAATATGAAGGTTATTAGTGTCCTAAGTCATTCACCTTGAACACATTCCTGAAGTACGGACTGCACGCTGACAGTATGACTTTATGGGCCTTGATGTTTCTGCCTTCACAGGTGAGCGTAACGTCCACCAAATCCTCCGAACATTTTAAGGAATCCAAAGCACTCACAATGTTTGATTGAAAGTTGTTCCAACGTAAACAGAATTGATCGGCCATGCCTACAGTTTAGTGAAAATCTGCAAAAACAAAATTAACTTCGCTGACTGGCTCTGACACATGACAGGGTAAATAAAACTAATCAAAAATATACCACACCTGGTTGTTCCAAGCACCAGAACCAAATATTACATCACAAATATGTAAACCTAAAGACTTTTATTCAATTTGCCTTTTCATCAACAAGAATTTAGTAAAAAATGCACAAAAATGCAATGTGTGACCTCCATTACTTTGACACACAAACCCTAGAGTATATAAATTATACAACATAAACCACTACGTTGAAGAGACGGGACTTCAAAGACATAGGCCCGTATTACAAAACTATGCTAAGCAGTCGATTGATGCTCAAGTACTAATTACCTATTTGACCATTTTGCGGAATGAGGTGAAATCTCTTCTGAGCAGATTCAATGTTATAATTCATAATATCATCATTCCACTACGCCACGAAATAATAATGAATGGATTTCTGACAGGCAATAAAAAAACTTTTTAGTTTAGCTCCATCTATCGGGTGGTATAACTTTGTTTTTGCATTGATTAATATTAATCTAACTAATGTTATTGACTAATATTAATTTGTCAAGATTCTTGACAAATGTGAATTGTCATTTTACCTTACTTATCAATATAATACATATTTTTAACGTTGTTATGTTGATAATGGACATCTACGTGAACTGACTTTGACTTTCCACCACCGGACACCATTCCACTACCAGACTAGTAGACGCTCGGCTAAGCGCCATCCCTTCGTGGTCGAAATACCACCCATTCGTACCAACCGATTTGACTCCACGTTCATCATCATCAATTAGAACGGCTCAGATATGGAGTGCCCTGCCAGCGTCTGTGTTTCCGGCGAAATATGACCCGGGCGTGTTTAGGAGAAGAATAAATAGGTATTTACTTGGCTAGCATGCTACATCTTCGATCGCAGGGTCACTTCCCATCAGGTGAGAGCGTGGTCAAATGCCTGAAAGGTTGAATTTAAAAAAAAAATACTTCAAGTCACCTCGCATTCAGCAGCTTACTACACAACTCAAAAGTGTGTAAAAAAAAATTACTAAAAAAACGAGTGTGCTTTAGACCATACGACTGAAATTTAACTTCTCTATCTATTTATCTTCATTCATCTATTAGACAGCCACAGAATTCGCCCAATTTACTATTTACTATGAGTCTCCACTATCCGCCAACGTGAAATGTATTTTCTTTCACACATTCATCTCATAAAAACCAAAAAGTGAAATAGGCAGTCCACCGTGTCAATCTCTGCTCTGTTGCATAAAAAATGTCTTATTGTTACGACTTTGTAATAATTAAAGATGACCGCGGTTATGGCCAAAAACATTGGTATGATACAAAAAGTAAATTTTGAAGTTTGAAGTTGATATTTAATAATTTAAATAGTTTACAATGATCTAAGGTGGCAATAAATACACTAATTTGATACCTATTTTCTGTTTTTTTCATACACCGATTTTTAGTACAAATATACCGATTTTAGAGGGCAAACTTTATCATTAGCTTTGACGTTCGAGACCACTGTCTGTGAGTTGATAAAACGTAGTGGTTATTAGCCTTGCGCATTTTAGTTCGCGACAGGGAGCGCTCCTTTTAGTTCGCAGGTCGTCGGTGAACTAGGTCGTTCTTCTAGTTCAGTAGTTCGCGGCAGGGCCGAGAGCGGGTAAGACGATTGCTCTTAGCGATCTCTTGCCTGGTCCCGCAAGAGCGACCTATTTAGTTCGCAACAGCCAAAGAGCTGTAGTTATATCTACTACTATGCTCTATTTTGTTTATAAATTGTTATAGCTTCTGTTGTAATAACTACTAAATAGGTACATTTGCATATTAATTTATTAATTTAATGCCATTGCATTGATTGCATGGTATTTAAGAAAAAAACATTTTTTTTATTAGTACCTATACTCAGTCTACTTAGGTAATGATATAAAAATATTATACTAGGTAAGTACCTACTAAAAATATGATATACCTAGGTACTTAGTTTCGATGAACATATTAAGTAAGTATTTATTAAAACTATGTAGGTATTCTTAATGTTTGTTAAAGAAAAAAGACTAAAATTAACCATCATTTATGTAATCAATGTTTAAAATATTCTAAGTAAGAATGATATGTACGATCATCGCTCTCTCCCGCTCGCGGCTCGCGCCTCGGAGCGCGGCGCGCTGTGGAGCGCGGCTCTCGCCGCTCGCCGCAAGTCGGTCGGTCAAAGAACGAACGAACTAAAATCAGACGCAACCGACACCTAGTTTGCGTCGTTCGCTCAAAGGAGCGCTCTTTTGAACTAGGTCGTTCGCGACCTACACAAGGCTAGTGGTTATATGCTCTTTGGCTTTGTTGTAATAGTATTCTGTGTGTGCCTTTGTTTTGCTATGCAACAAGGAACGTAATACATATATGTATATTTGCAATTTTCCAATTTCCATTCCAATCATAATCTAACCTGTTATATTCAAGTTAATTGTAATAAATTTGAACTACAACTTATTAACAATGACCAATGATCCTGAAAAGTTCGATTCCATGCTTTTGGCAATGGCTCAGCAACATGAGGGCGGTGTAAAAGATGTGAGTAACGTTATTTGTATTAAAAACGCTGCCGCAAAGAACTTTCTAGTAAGTTTTAAGGATAAAACATATGTTTTTTCGCTTTATAGGTCTTTGGTTATTACATTGCGTAACATTTTACAACATTTACTAAATTCTAAGCGAGATCATTGAATAGAATCTATCATCGACAAAATAATATTCTATAATGAGTTGCTAAAAATGCATTTAATGCAATTGCTTTGTGCAGAACATAGTCACGTATTCTATCTAGCCTATACGGAATCTGCTCGACTGATCAACACTTGCAGGATGTTTCACTACAACATGTTAAATTTTTGTATATATTAAGAGGTTAAGTAGCTAGTACCGTACCTATTTTAAGTAGGAATAAAAGTAGGTAGGTTCATAGGCAGGTCTTTTGATTAGCATTATTCGATTTAAGGAGGAAATAAAAAGGTAGGCTCGAGAAAAAGGATGAGAATACATACCCCCTAAAGAAAAAACATGTTTATTAGTATATCTATAGTTTATAGTAGTCTATTACCTGATATGGGAGGTGAGAGTGAGGGTTAGAAGTGGAGGGGAGCTTCCCCACCAGTAAACCCCCTAGTAAATGTATAATTTTTGAGTTATGACTTTTTTGTACTTTGAGGTTAAGTATTATAACTTCAGCTATTTTCACTGGATTTGTGGGTGTTTTCCAGTTTGTTGATGGTTTCTCTTTGTATCAAGAAATAATTATGAAGACAAAGGCAGCTTAATCTATCACGGCCAACTCTGGCCATGTACAGGTGAATGTTCAAATAAATAAATAAAATTCTATGCTTCTTTCTGCCATTTAAAACTTCAAAAGCAGCCTTCACATATTTTTTTAATTCAGACTTTTCTATGAAAAACTTATAAACCGTCAATTCAAATGTTGCAACTTCAAAGCTAAGCCCATACATAAACCACAGCATGTTTTATTGCAGAATTTAAAACTTGTTAGAAAGTCTGCCATTACGGTGTTACTTAATGTTAAAAATATGTAATGATATTAATATTTAAGAAAACACATAGGTTAGGTTGACTTCTTGGTTTATGGCTTCTGTGACTTGTTGTCACAATTATAGGTTAGGTTGTTGATAAACATTATTGCTCCCACTATGTAGTAAGTATAGATTTTCTAGTAAACACATTGTAACATGGAGTGGTAATGCTTTTTGCCAAAAGTAATCTTTTCCATGTAATCATTGTTACTCATATGATTTTCTCCAAAAAACCTCCTTTTTTGTAGGATAAGAATTTAATTTCACTATTTTACCAAAATACTTAATAATTCAGGTGGAGATGCTTCACTACATGAAGTCGGTCCTGGCTGAGTAAATTATTCATAATCATAAAGTACTAATGTAATAATATGTGTAAACAGGGATTGAATTTAAAACTATGCATTTTGTGAATGTTTTTGAGTTGGCTTATCTTCTTAAGGATTTAGCCCTTTGACAATGAACATACATTTAGAAATAGATATAAACCACTTTCATTATGATATTCTTTTTTAAATTGACTATTTATTACCGGGTTGGATGAAATGGAACCCTCCATTTCATCAATGGTTTTTAGTGTATGTAAGTATCTAAGTAGGTATGTATTGTAGTATGTTTCCATGTGACCTGTAGCCCAAATGTCATAAATTCACTTGAATATAGGGAGTGTCACATGATCGACTGTAATTTTTCATAATAATACTAGCTCTCCATAATACTTACTTACATTGCTTGTAGAAAGAGGTTTTATCAATAATTATTAACTGGAAATTACCAGTGCTTATAACAGACAAACCTGTTTCATTTGGTTTTAAAACTTGGGTGTTTTGATTATATAATTAATTTATGCACCTCCTAGTACCTACTTTTTTACATCCAAATTAATAAACACAATTTCAAACATAATTCACCATAAAAGAAGATCAAGTAAATTGTTACATAATTTAGCTAAGTATTTTGTATAATATAAATCATTTTTTATTTCAGCTCCTGAACACAATAGTCAGCTTTCTTGCTAGAAAGACAGATTTCTTTACTGGAGCTCAAGAAGGAGAATGGGAGAAGGTAATATTGCTGGGTCAGAAATGATAATATTTGTAACAATATCTTTTTATGTACTTATGCAAAAAGCCTCATGGCTTGATGTGTGGAAAGATGCTTGTGAATCATTTAGAATTGTAAGAATTTAATTAAATGAATGGCAAGCTTTAATGTTGGTATTATCACAAAATACATAGATTTAGGGTTCAATCGGTTCACACATCAATATAGTGATATTATTGATTCTATCATAGTTAAAATGTATATTATGTGTCACCATTATATTCAACTGTATAAGTATCAGATTGTCCATAATGTTAATATTTGAAATCCCTACATAGTTATAACGTAAAGATGTCAAAAAATATTGGTGTTAAATGTTAAGGTGTTAAAACACTGGTGGCTATCTGTTGGCTTGTAGTCAAATCAGCATTGTACCAGCATAACCACAATATTTTTTTCATTTGGTAGTCTCCCATAAATTCACATAAAGCTTGTAATTTTTTAGTCATTTGTAGGCTGAAAAATAAAATTGTGTATTATTATTCATTATATTTTGTAGTGTCCATTTGTCCATTTGGTTTCAGGTGGTCAAAGATGCATTTTACACTCATGGAAAGAAGGCTCGTGAAGCAGCACAGAAAATTAAAAAGGAGAAAGAAGAGGCAGACAAGCGTCTGAAAGAAATTCAACAGAAGAAAGAGCAGGAGAGGCTAGCACAGGACTTTGAACCAGCTTCCGTTACTGAGATTACAGATGAGGAGGCTTCTAAACTACAAGATGACATAGAAAAGAAAAAGAAGAATGGTAAGTTTTATATTTGTTTTTTATATATTATCAGATAGGATATTTCACCTCATCGATTCACGGATGTTAATTCACAATAGGACCAAAAGTGATGCCCCTCTGCTCCTGGTTTGCAAACTTGTTCTTAAGTGGGGCTGAACACACTGATTATTGGTAGACTTATATTCATAACTTGTGAGTAGTAGCTACCCAGGTACCCAAAAATCTATCCATCCATCTATTTCATCTATCAATCCATCTATCCATCCATTCATCTATTAATCCATCTATTACATATCGGGACTGGTCCGATAGCTTAGTTGGTAGTAACCCTGCCTTCTGAACTGTGGGTTGTGGGTTCGATTCCCACCCAGGACAAACATTCGTGTGATGAACATCGATGTTTGTTCTGTGTCTGGGTGTTATATTGTATTCTATGTATGTATTTACAAACAAAAAGTATCTAAGTATTGCATCAGATCCTGATACATAGATCCTGAACCCTACTAATCCTAATACCTGTATCTAGGGGTCTAAAAACTGCGAGGACTACTACCATCTTCCCACACACAGAGCAAGTATTTATCCTTTCACTTTCTTACAGAGTTCAAAAATTAGTAACACATAAACGTTCTATTAACTAATCTATGCTATAAGATGATCTGTCAATTTTTGTCTAACGAAAACCGTTCGAGTGAAAACAAGACTTTAGATTAGTATTATAGATAGATTGATAGATTGAGAATAAGAATAAGATTTATTTCAGCAAACAATAACAACGATAACAATATCATCCTTACAAAATCATAAAATAAAAAACCAATTTGCTTATCAATCGTTTCCATAAATAAATGGCTAATATTATAAATTCGTGGTAAAGTCCGTTGTATCTTACGCTTTCGCTACAAAACGGCGGAACTGCTCTTAATGAAATATGGTACAGTAAGGCTTACAGAGACAGCACAGCTTGAGTATGAACCATCATCATTCAACACCATGTCCTTCGCGGGCGAAGCCGAGGGTTGCTATTGGAAGTGTTTAATACAACCACAATTTGCTAAACCCCAACAAAAGTAAAATATCTCCATCTTTTTCCTTTCACCAGCATCAGAAGAGTTACGGCCAACTTGGTTTTTAAATTATCCTTTTAATTATTTATTTACAGTATCGGAAGACGGCAGTGGTGACTCCGGTAACAACAGTTCAGAGGCTGCGGAGCCAAATGATGATGAAGATGATCCAAAAGAGAAAGGCAAGCTGAAGCCTAATTCTGGTAACGGATGCGATCTCGAGAATTATCGGTGGACCCAGACTTTAGAAGAAGTTGAGGTAAGTTGTACTCACTTATTTTATTGCAAATTATAGATGTTCACTCGCAAATTATCCGTTTTTTTGCGGTAGTTCCGGGATTAAAGGTATCCTATCTTGGTTTTGGCACTGTAAGTAATTTGTGTGCAAAAAATGATGCACGATGAGTTTGGGACTTTGTCGGGCTACGAGTCACACGAGTTTTCCTGAAGTATCCCGAATCGTAGTAATAGCCATTTAGAAACTATAATAAACAATAATATAGTGGATTTATAAAAATACATCGTATTTTTGGAACATTTACGAGGGAAACGCTATAGGTTTTATCAATTGTTTACGTCCTCTTTAGGATCTGTTTGTGCCCCTTAGAAAAACAGAAAGGTACAATTCCTGCTTATCTAGAAAAGTAGCTGGTGCCTAGACTTACCTCTTTTTTACTGCTCTGTTTGCTAACGTAATATTACCTAAAACTTACTTTTACTATAACATTATCCTGATTTAGAAAACAATACATCCCCTAGAAAAAAATAATAGTGACAGGTGAATGCATGTATGAAAATGGGGGAATATTCTGAAGAGTTATTCAATTTCATACTGGCATCGCGTTTTTAACATTGCAATTGTCGCCACCGCAAAAAAACTGATCCATATTATTTATTATTTTTGAGTCGTGAAAATCACACGACGGTACACCTCCAAAATTTCGAAGGTGCTCTCGCCAACGGTTTTTCTGAGCTACAACATGGATCACTTTAAAGGGTGGGTTAAAACAGTAAGAGTAAGCAACGCACTAGTGACAGTGTTACTACAGATGTCCATAGGCTACGGTGACAACTTCCCATCAGGTAGGCCATATGCCTGATGAACTATTATAATACCCATACTATATCACAGTAAAATCACAGGCTAGATAATAGTTATACTTCGGTAAAAGTAGGATGAAAACAGTTGAGATCATTACTGTTCCGTGAATAATATCCATGAAAAAATGAATGTCACCTTATATTTCGTCTCCCAAACTGAAAAGTCAATTTTTACTCTGAAAATGAATGAATAAATTTAAAATTCATACATTGAGGTATAATTTTTATTTCCATGCTTTATCACAGTTTTTGTAACAAATTAACTATATTCCATAAAATGAACAGAAAATTTGCGATACAACTACAAATAAACCTAGTTTCATGATCTATGTAATGATAGTATGATGATAGTATAATAACTAGATGTACTTTTATCACACAATTGTGCGAATTGTGTTTTTATTTTTAAGTAATTTACAATTTTAACAGAAAACTAAACAAAAGGAGAACATTTACAAACGTACTAATTTATCATGAATATGAACACACGAATTAAAATAAATAGGTCTCATGATAGTAATTCATAATCAATTCTAATTTATGTATTTTTGTATGTACATGATTCACAAAAGATGCAAATTTTCATGAAACCGACGAAAATGTGCAACTTTTTATGACAACGTAGTAATATTTATATTTTGATTCAGTTACTAATCAATAAAGCCAATGGCAATTATGAAATAAACAACACAAATGAAAAGATATTTGTACAACAACTGTTAAAAGAGAACTCAAAACACTTTTAACAAGTGTACAAGTCCACTAATATAGCCCTCATTTAAATTAAACTAAAAAATAGAATACCATTGAACATCACAGTTCTGTGGCGTCACTGCCTAACTGGAAAACATTTTCCAAACCACTATTTCCAATAAAATAAATACAAGACTTTTTACGTCGTTTTATACTGGGTGAGCAGATATTGCACTAAATAATTTATCTAACTACTTAGATCTACTGGTATTTATGAGCTTACGATTAAATTTACAATCAAATGGAGCGAATTCCTAAACATCAATAAGTTATGTACTTTTGAATTACCTAATTGTTTCGCTTAATTTATTTCTTAATAACAAAAGTTAATACTTTTCATTCATACGTTTTCGTATTTCAACAGATTAAGAATATTTGTAGATTCCGGTCTCCTTGCGCATCCGCACTGAAACATAAAAACACCAATTTTGATTCATAAAACAATAAAGGTAATTAACTCTAAATTAACAGCTTAAAATACTCCGACAAATAAATAACATCTACTAGCTAAAACAATCGATCAAATTCAATTCAATCAAATTCAATTTAAAATTAACAAAAATCATCAGTTTGAATTTACGATTCCACAGACAGCAAATACCTACAGACACACAGATAGATCGTCACGTAAAAACAATACTGATTTGCGCACTGAGCGGTGTTTTAATTCCTGCTTATTCCAAAGTACTAAGTAGCTAGTAAAGTACCTTATAAATACTAGCTACTTGTAAATACTAACTACTTTATAAACGGCCAGCATTCTTTTTACGTGACGGGACCTATTTATACACGCCTAATAACAACCCCTGTGTTGCGTAGGGGCTAAAATCATAATTGATTATTTATGTTAAAAATACGGTAAAAATATAATTGAATCAATATATATAGAACATATATGGCCTCGAATTGAAAAGGCAACATAGTGTTTTGCGCAAACATTTTAGCTTCAGGCAGTTTTGAAAGTTTGTGTACTCACTTTCAACAAAGCATATAGCCGCGAGTATACACGCAGAGAACAATATTGTCATCGATATGACGAGCACCGTGATCTGATGCGAGTGATCGCAACAACACGACCTCGGTTCCTTGTCAGGGCGGTGCTTCGTGTACCCATTGACGACTGTGAAATGGGTCGAGCTCGCAATAGATGCTGCGTCGTGACCTGACGCCGAACTTCGCTTCACGCCGTTCCATATTGAGTCCAACGGATCGTGCGACTCCTCAGGTATGGCCACGACGGCGTGGGACAGGCCAGACTTGCGGCCGTAGCTGCTTAACTTGTTCGGATAGTCCGGCCTTTCTTGGTCCGGAGCTTTCCCGTTCATGCGCGCAAGGTGCGCTGCACTCAGCAGCAGCGAGCCAGACGACACGCTCTGAAAAATTGAGTACGACTTATTAATGGAACTAGTTATGGGTATCCAAAAAACGGGAATCCCTATTGGATAACTTTGAAGTACGTTCGTCACGTCATGTCAAAATGGGCATGATATGGCTGAAGGTCTCATCTTTAAAAAGACAAATTATTATTTTTGTTCCTAAAAATATGACTATTAAAAAAACCTTAATTTTTAGAGTTGTTTGTATAAAATTCACGCGTCATACCTCCTATAGGGTACTTCAATATTAAATTAATGAAATTTAGCATAAATGTAGGAGTGCACAGAAACACGCTTAAATCGCTCACGGAGTTCACGTTAATAATTGCGTACCGATTTTTATATAGTGCTTATGACAATTGATTGCTGATAAGGACTAGGAAGGACCGATATCGCGCTTACAGCACTTTATATATACATATAAAATATTTGGTTTTGCATATTAAGACTTAACGCTGCAATATAAAAATATTAAAAACCAAAAAAATAATTATTCTGGTTGGGCTGTTGGATTATTTGTAACAGGGATAGAAGATTTTGAATTTCTCGCTTCCGAATGATACACATGAATAAGAATGTATTACTTTTGTAGCCAGCATAGGTACCTGTTGAATAGTAAGTAATGACGATCACGCGTAGCGGAGATTAGTAATTCCATTATTCAATAAAAATATTGAACAAAGGTGGGCCTTTAATTACACTCTAAGTGCTAACTTGCTAAGCAACCATTAGTTCAATTTTATAATTTTAAATTTCCCGCTTCTAAACGAAACACCACTTTGGTAGATTGACGGTGTAATCGCAAGATGGCGTCAGTCATGACGTCAGCAGTGACGTCACAAGGGATATTGTTTTCACGCTCACGGTGACGCGCGGTACGCGTATTAGCGCGGTACGCGTATTAGCGCGGTAATGTAAATTTTAGCGTGTCTCGAAATGCACTCTAGCTTTTATATCATAAAATATTCATTTAATCGGAAGTCGTATTCATCGCAACGATAAGTTTTTCAAGTAATTACTCTACTTTATGTATAGTTAATTAATTGATAGGTACCGATAGTGGTACAAAAGAGGTGCTTAAGTATCGAAACCAGGAGGCGATTTCTCGCACTTCTTATTATCTTATTTGTAGACTTGTAGGCTTTGTAAGTTTTCAATAACAGTTGTTTTAACGAAATCAATCGTAAGTTGTAAAGCAACGAGTGAATTTATTTTATTAACAAGATTCAGATCTGTACTACAACACGCAATAAAGCTTATTTTACATTACGTCTTATATAACACTGTGATAACTTTTCATCAGATTAACACTTTTACTCGAAAGGTCATGGATTGACGCAGGTAGGCGTTGACGAATTTAGCACATTGAAATTATGAATGTAATGTGCACGCAGGATTAGATGAAGTATTTCTCAACTAACAAAATTGGGCTACATCTCTATTTAGGAACTTGTTGGGAAACTGTTGAAAATTTTAAAGCTATAGCGGTCAGCCCCAATTAAGCAAACTCCAAATGGAATGTTGTTCAACAGCCCATACGAGCGGATCCTGGACCGGACACGGCAATATCAACCAGTTTCTTGACCCTCCAACCAATTATTACAATTCATAATTACCTAATACCGACACAAAAACAGCGAAGTAATAATTACTACAAAAACGTAAGTTTTTGTATTGCTAGGTAATTTGTTAAAAGCCATTATTGGCTTTTATTATATGAGATACATTGTGGTGGATGATGTGTTTCAGTTTTTGCAACTTCTAATTGACTTGGAGTTGTAAAATTAATGAATGAAAAAAACGCAGGATTTAGATAGACAGCTAATTAATTATTTCTCTACGTGATTTTGCTAACGGATATGCTGTATTGGAAATATCTGAATTCGTGTAATCCTATTGAAGTCCTTACACTTGAATGATGACAAAACTTAAAATACTGTAGAAAAGCTGTTCAAAATGTTAATTGCCAAACAATAAAACACCAGGTCACGTAGACCACTGCTTCAAAGGTTGGATGACCTGCGGAAAGAAACTGAGCTAGTAACAATGGGATATTTACATTGGACGTAGTCAAAAGTGTGAGATATGACTTTTTAACAATGCGTGAACAGTGATTAAAGATCGATAAGAAACACTAAATATTGAATAGAAGAATGTTGAAAAAGCCAAATAGGCATTTGAAATCTACCAACACGTATTGGGCCTGCAGCATTGCACCGTAGTTTGGGTAGATGCAAAGGCAGACTGAGAGTGGTGGAGAGGTGTGGTGTGGTGCTGCATCTTAGAGGTCTGAGATTATGACGTAATGCTAGAGAAGGCTTTACTAACGTGTGTGCTGTGGTTACTGGAAGAGCCTTGACTGGAGGCGGAGCCACCCCTGGAACGGGAATCGCTCAGGCTGCCGCTCGCACTGCTTCCTGATAGTGAAGGTCGAGGTATGTGCCACTCGTGCGATGTGATCTGTAATATCGATACAAACGGCATTAAAACGTTTCCATATTCTTCGATATCGAAAGTCGAATTAACAGTGATTGTTGGATTGTATAGAGTAAATATTTCCGATAAAGAAATTTGATGCACCAACAAAATCACATTATTAGAATTATTTTGTTCATCTTAGTATACATAATTGTAGTAACAGATTACGTTTTTCTTTCTTTCGAAATGAAAAAGACGTTACCGATAAGATGAGCTTTTTACATTGGAGTCAGAGCCAGGCCAGCGAAATTGAATTAGGTAAATACCGTGCTTTTGTGATATGTTTGGAAAATTAAAACAATATCAGCATTTTTGGGTTTATTTTAACAACTGGTCGGAGCATATTCTAGAATTAATTTGGCGAAAATGTATAGTTTCAAGTATTTGGTTAAATTATGGAAACTACGAAATACCTGATAATAAAGGAAGTAACCTTTTCATACAGACATCATAACATTTTAAATATATTTTGTGTTATGACAACCGCGTTGCGAATGAGATCACGTTTATATCGGGAAATGTAACAAATTGACATAAAGCAGTGCAATACTTTAATTGTATGTTGACTATCTGAAGACCTTGATTATGTATTCAGTTATGTAAAAAGGACATCGGATAATATGGATGTTTCTTCATCTTAAACATAAAAATTGAAATGGTGCAATGGCCAATAGTAGTCATATCCCGATTTTTTTTGGTTTAGCTCTACACTTTTGTGTATTTAGCCAGTGTGTCAAGTAATTGATAATTTTTCAAGTTAATTACATAATGTATGTGTCAAGTCACAGTCCAAGTCATCAAGTCAAGTCACAATCCTAGTAAAGTGGTGGCAACTTTACTTGAAGCTTCTATGGAGTTTTGGAAACAACACGAAAAGAAACGTTTCACCATCATTATACCATTTTCCCACACTCACGCCTGTAATCCAGCACTTACGAATAGAATGCCACCAATTTTATGCACTAACACTGAAAATAACACAAGTTTTGGAAAATAATACAATGCGGTGACGCAGTCTTTTTCGCTTTCCCGCCAAAACCCCTATATATCCCGATTGTTAAACATCTAATTTGTCTTTATTGGGGAACTGGCTATAACTAAAGAACTGATTTGTTCGCATGGAGTCATTTGTTATGAATACCCTTGCAAGAGGCCCTTCATTAGAAGACTATTTTACTATTAGATATCACTGCGCAATCTTCGTTTCCTGTAAGGTTGACTGTTGAAGAAATGCTAAGTTTTATTTCTATGTACTACATTTTTTATCATTAACCTCTTTCTTGTCTTCTGGTATCATTAACATCATAATTTGCCCTTTACTTCTTGCGATTAACATAATCCGTTCTTTTCCTAATTTGTATATTTTATCATTATTACCTTCTGAGCAACAATGTAAAACCTTATACCGGAAATCCGTATGCGCCTACTGATACAAATTTCACATTGCTCTTGATCTGAAATGCTTCGCAAAACAAAATACTCGTACATTTAGAATATTTGACATTTTTATTTTTACTAGCTCTATAGTGTGTAGTTGCTTTACCGATTGTCTTGTAACTTGCAATTTCAACGTTGTGCATTTCTGGAAATGTCAATATTGTCTCGTCCAATGACACAATGGTTCGTTAACGTGTCGTTGACTGAACTTGTCCATTCTTATTGAAAGAAATGTGTATCGGTAAGTAGGCCAACCTTGCAAAACCACTCCACGCTTGAATTTGTTCTTCAAAGTGCCTTTACTACATGTCCAGTGTTCAAACAAAAGGTTCACGTCAAATACATGCGCATATGCACATAAACAGACATGTGTACTTGTGTAATATGTGTGTGGGTGTTACCGAATGCGTACGGAAATCATTGCAGAAGCCTTCCTTGTCTTCTGAGATTAGGTTTCGTATGATCTCCTACGACATTTCTTAATATCAAGTTACGTAACACGCACATGTTGCGATTATCGTGACACTGATATTTTCTCAGTTACCTACTTTAGAACTATGTTTACAACACGTACGGTCAAATACAAAACCGGTCGAAATCGAAATGCGTCGAAGTATTTTTAATTAACCCTCACTGCAGCGGCGGAACAAATTTAAGCGGCTGATTTATGAATTTAATGCCGACTGTACATTTGTCTAGTTGATTGAACTTGAAATACTTTTAATCGTGTCATAATTTGTGAGTAGTTTTAAGTGGCCATTCCTTTCACTTCGTTATTTTTGTTTTTGTACATTTTAGTTGTAGATACGTTGGAAATGTGGTGAAGTTAATCAATTAACTTTTGGGTCAAGTTTGGTTCTGTACCCGATTGATTTTGTCAGATACGCCGTTCAAGGTTTGTGTTCTCTTTATTTGCGGTCTCGTTGCTGCGGCCTCTGTTGCAATAAATCTTAGCTTTACTTTCGGCCTCATGGTTCTCTTTGTTACTGCGATAACATGATGGATAAGCATTTTGGTTGTTAGATCATTAACGCTTTTTACTTTATTGCAAGGCCGTTGTTTTAGCTTTTAAACAACGTGTATTGTTATTATTTCAAACTATTGTGGTAATATATAAATAAATAAAGTATAATAAAAGAGGTTCTATCTATCTGTACATAGGTAAGTAGTTTGCATACGTTACGCTGACTCGTATTGATAGAGGTGCGGTGGGCGATTGTTGCAAAATGTTTTGCCAAACGCATGGAACCGGTTCCGGGGTTCGCGTTGTTACACCCGACAGCCGGCAGACCGAAACCAATGCCTCAACGCAACAGGACTTTCGCTCTGTGCATGAGAAACTAACAACAAAATGGTCAGATCATTGATAGCAAGTGGGAACTCGGTCGATCTATTCGCGCATTGTTTCTGATGAAGAAACAACACGTTAAGTATCCGAGTGTTAGTCAACGAACGCATTGATGCAGACACAAAACCCCTTATTTTCAATAATATTTGATAGACGAAGATGTCTTAAAATTTGCTACGTGCCTGATTAACGGATGAGTAATTTTATTGTAGATAGTCCTCTTTGTTCATAGACAAAAAAAATTATCAACGGTGCAGACTTAATTATGCAGCAGGTGCGTTTGTCTGCTTCTAATTTGAATTAACCGTTCCCGAGCATGAGCACGTGCCCGTTCACGGATGTGCCTATTTCATTGATTTGATTTCTATCGGCACGTGGCGTGCAACTGGTGCTGTACAAAGGCTAAAGCTGCCATAGTATCCACACTTAAACCATCTTACATGACTTTGGTTATCGGACTTCTTAATCGAGCCATGCTTATAAAGGTACATTCTAAGATGAACTAAATTCTCTAAGAATAAAGTACCTACATGCTAACTATCCCTATACTACTATTATCAGCTACATTAGTTTAATTTATATGTATAAATTTTAACATAAAACATTAGCTACTGAATAATGACCATTTCTGTCCAAAGTTTTCAATCAAATAAACACGGTGTTGACCGAAAAGTACAGAAGTGCTGAACCTATTTCGCATGTCTGATATAAGTGTTTTGGAGTGAGTGTAAGACGAGAAGCAGCTGTTTATGTACAATGCTTTACGTGTTTACTATATGCAATAAAACTTTATCTACCAGGAGTTTATAATGCGTAGGCAAGAACGCTCTTCACGTGTGGCCGAGCACGTGAAACGATGCATGTCTCCTGCTTTAAGATTTATTTTGCTTATCGCTCTTATGTCTGTGTAGGTTTAATTGCTTTTTTGAACTAAAAGAACGTGATAGTACTTACAAAGGTATACGTTATAGTATAGTATAGGTATATATATAGGTCTGAATAAATCTAAAACAGTTCGTAAGAGGACTACTAAGCGATTTCAGATCAAGTAGTTGTAAATAATTTCTGTGGTATGTGATTCATTTCAGTGGCGATGAACCAGGCTTCTAATTCTACCCCTGGCCAGTAAATGGGCGCAGTTTTACTTTTATTTTGTAACCATACATATCTGATTCAACACAAAGTTTAAAATAATTTACTCAACGATGACAGAAGAATTCGCTCACTGTTCGTTCATTGAACAATAGACGGCACAAAAAGCCTTGAGAACAACCGAATCCACTTTCAAAACGAACTTAATTGATGTTATTTCATAGTGTAGTTTCATATAAGGACGAAGCTTACTAGTTTAATGAACCTGAACGTGTATTGTGCTCATCTCGTTATTTTTATCATGATGATCTTGCTGTCATACATATTACACTGAGTCGTGCTTTCGGTTTCTTGAAAGAGACGTAGCTGTTAGATAATAAAATTAAAACTATGCTCAGATTTTAAGCCTTCCATTTGTGCCTAGTTTGTTTAGCTATGACTACATTGACATAGATATGTGACGCCCACTAAACGGGCAGGTAAATTGACGGACTGCATGTTTAAAAGTGAAGATGTGGAACGATAATAGTGACCTCAATTTAATTAATAAACCAAAAATACTCGATACAGCAATATACGCAATGGTGATGCTGATGACAGTATCGAAACGAGATGTTTTATAGAGAGAAAAAGAGTGGAATTAAATGTTTTTTTAAAGTAATTGAGAACCCGAGAAGACCTCAATCTCAAGATTAATAATAATATTAATATTGAATCATATTAGGTCTCTGACAAAAATAAACATGTATATAATAGAAAATTGCACACAACACACGTGCATCTAAATCTATTCGAAGTCAAAAATCAAATTAATGATTTGGCTTCAAAAGCAGATTCGGGCGGTGAACATGCGGCAATGCAATGACCACATGACCACGTGCGTTTATGTGCATATTCCAGAACAACATACACACTAATTAACACTGCACAGTTTGGCGACGAGCCGGTCGACACCATACTTAGCCAGTACGATAACAGGTGGTTAGTTGTGAAACACGAGATGGTCTACTTATGCAAGCGCACTAATCTTCACGAATCAACAGTCAATGCGTGCCGCGTGCCCATAACGGTGCATTGTAATCACGGAAATCGTTAAGCGTTATTATACGTACCTACTCGTCTATCGTCTAGATGAAACTTGTGACATAAGTACTTTACTGGTGATATTAAAATAGACGTAAAAGTTGGAAGAATAACGATGTAAACACTTGAAATGCAATTCGATAGAAGATGATAAACAGACTTTACACGTAAGTTAAATTTGATCAATGCTTAAAAATATCTAGTCAACTTTTCGCTGACATTGAGTGCAACAAGCGAAAAAAAGACAGGGCATTTTAAGCCTTGATGGAGTTTAACTTAAAAGTCTATAAATAACGTAAGTAAATGAGTAGAGTCACATCACCTTGGAACATTTTCAAACTAATTTAATACATATAATAGTGAGAAAGTCTACTTTATATAATCTTCGAGGAGTCATTTTATTTAACAAGCGGCATTAAATTATTTGCCAAGCAATTGGTTCGCTATTCTTAGAATGGCTTAGTCAGTACAATCGCTTTGTAAAAGTGCTCGTCCAATGCTTCAGCGGCGATGGCTATAGCATCTCTCAACTCTGCTCAACTTTCATAAGCCCGAACAATGGCTGCTACACTTAATAATATGATAATCAGTTAATGACCAACTAGGCTGTTCTCCTTTAGAAGAGAAAGCTAACATTCCTGTTGCAAGGCACTTCTTGGAAGACTGCTCTGCAAATGTCACAATGGATAACGGATTTCGAGCCACGATTTCGATATTTTGATTTCACGTTTCTATTCGGTCTGCCTTCACCTCTTGTAATAATTCAATGTAAATCTCGCAGCTAAAATAATTGCGATATCAAAAGTGAGCTAACGGTAAAATCGGAAGGAATTTATCTCTTCCAGATTTATGATCGTTGATAAATTCTTTTGTACATTAATCAAAGTCCCGCTCGATGCATCATGACTCGTCGTGTTGCGACTAAATCATAAAACAATTGGAAGTTTAGTCGGAGTCGGGCTGACAACAGCACGGCGGTCGACGTGGTATTGAGAGTCCAATTATCATATTTTATACGCGATTGCATGAGGACGCCGCAACATAACTCATTGTTCACGCTGGTCACAACATAGACATGATGCTTATGCTCGTCCTTGAACTCAATTGGTTGTATTTATGAAGCTAACGGGATTCGTGTCAATGCAAATCGCAGTGGAAGCTGCACGGTTACCGCCACTGGATGACAATGAAAACATGCTTTTTAATATTACTTATACATTATTCATCGTTTTATTCTTCTACTTTTTGTAATAAAAGCCGTGATTATACACTTTTCAAATTTTATTTAATATTTTTCAAGTTACCTGGAATTTTGATATGTAGATTATCTATTTTATGAACAGCTCAAACACGAATAAGTAGGCAAGCGATTGAATATTCGTTTAAAATAAACGTTCCGGTATCTATTTACTATGATTATTTAATTAATGGTTATGTGTTCTTCCCTATTCGATTTGATCATCGCAACGATCGAGAGCGATTATCTTTTTATTTACGCCCAAAGAGCTGAGTGGGATGTTGCCGCAGAAAAAGTGGCCATGAAATAGGATACTTAGCCGGATTCTTCTCCTGTTCACGTCGCGATTACATCATTGCTGACGTTTACAAAATGCTGTTAGACACACTGCGTAGACTAGTTTATTAAAGCAGGATATTAAATATACAAAACTATAAATCTGTCAACTATTTTATAACAACTAAGGCGGTGGCAGTGCTAGAGAATCATGTATCACATGTTCATTCGAACAATTGAATGGTGAACGTTAGTTACCGGATTTGATACAAAGCTTGTTGCCTTGACGAGTATAGGTCTTTGTGAAATAGTACATAAACAACGCTTCCTAGCTATCATGTTAATTATACTACAAACAGATCGTCCACCGTGTTAATTGATAAAAAGGTCAATCAATAAAATATATATAATATAAAATAAATATCTTAAAAATATTAACTTTTTATATTTCATGTTATAACTGTTTGTTAGATGAAATGCATTGGTGCGAACGAAAGTGACCTGATTAAAATTCATCATAATCCACCTGATTATGATTAAAATATATTTTAGATTAAGCGAAAGTTGCTCACGAGGCCAATGTTATAGGGCCGCATATTTTAAATACGTCTTGGACAGTAAAGGAAATTATCAAAAAATACAAAGTAGAGTCAGTGTCTATAATAGAGATAGTGTCTCTACCGCTATTTGCAATATTATTGTGCAGAACGTTTTGTCCTTGTTAAGAGTAGAGACCGGTTTACTAACTTTCGCATGCCTCTTATTCAACGATTGCATCGCCTATAATAGGTACCGTTATTGATAACGATAACAATTAATTCCTTAATTACGGGAGCGATGAGTGAGTCAGTAGAATATCTTCAACGAAAATGTGTCATGTTGTGTTTTGTAATTGAATGAGGTAAATCAAACGACCTTTGTTTGCTGTCGTGTGAAGAACGTCCAGTGGCGCGAAAATTTTTATTTACCAATTATTTCACAATGAGAAACTTGCTCGTTTTGATGTCGTCATATCGCCGTAAATATTCAAATTGAGAGACGTGCAGATAAAATCCAAAATCGGAATAACGAAAGGAAATACCCACGAAAATAGCCCATATAAATGTAAACATACATAGAAGTAGAAGTGTCCATTTATCACGTCTCAGATCATTGTGACTTATAAAGTTACAGTTCCGTTTACCGATGGGAAATCCAGAAATCGTGCTTACTGCTTACGATATACTTAGGCTACCAGGATTTCGCAAGGCGATTTATATTCTCCCCAGTTGGATTCCATTCATGTCATTGACTTGATGTAAGTCGGTATAACAACAAGATCAGAACCAGTTCTTTAAAGCTAATTTCAAGAATCACCGTATTATTAATTAACAGGTATTACATAGAAATATGTTCCAAAAATATCTCATAATGCCTTTCGTTAACGTTATTTCAAGGAACAATTTTGAAAGTTAAAAGCAAGTTAAAGGCAGCTAAAGACAAAAGCCATTTATTTAGTATGTTTAAACCTGACGTGAGTCTGATCTGATTATTATTATTTGAATTCGTACAAGCTTTGAAAAAGACGGTGTGATGTATAAAAATATGCTATTGTGATGGCGCTAAGTTTCCTGACCTACTCATGCGCTACATTGTTTGTTAGTTTGCAATGACAGAGTTCATATGACGTTTGAGCAATGTGCCGTACTGTGACGTAATATAGGCACTACTCGGTCTAAAATGGGAGGCGTGTACGTATATTTCTACGATTCGATTTACAAACATGATGTCAGAATTTCTTTATATTCGTAATCGATTACCCGAAATTATCTCGGCTGGCCAAGGTCAGCCCAATTGAAGATTTCTCAAAATATGATGACTAATGTGATAAAAATTCTAACTCGGCCTTAGAGTTCAATCTTGGTTCTGTTATATTCCTCGTTTATTAATAAATAAACACAACCGTTCTTAGGTTCTTAAAAAAATCTAACCAATCGGCATAATATTACATAATTATTTATTATGATTTATTAATGCTATATGCTAATACACCAATATTGCACAAACACAACGACCGTGAATTTCTAGAATTTTAAATTTCCATATATTTGACTGTTGACGCTGGGATGATATAAAATTTTTATCATATCTCGGAAATTTCCGCATGAACGTTATATTTTATTTTATATCCTAATAGAAAAACACTTAAAAGATTATTTTTATTATCAAGGTCAGGTTTTCAATCATCCGTTTTAAATGTCGATAAATAAATTGTGGATCATTATTATTGATCGGTAAAATGTGTGTTTCTCGCCTTTCGGTTAAATAATATGAGACATACTAGTTACTGTTTGAATCCCGTTCGTGATTAAAAAAAATCTTTACAAATTAATCAATAGACTAGTTTCTTGCTCCAACTTTCTTACAGATGAGAGAACTGATTTTTGTCCAATTCCCAGTCCTAAGGTATTTTAAAGATATATTGGGCGGAAATTCCAAACATCCTTTCAAGTACTGAACCAATTTCGTTTTGTAGTGCGGAGCGGCCGCCCCGACTGGATGCTCGCTAAGTCCGGGTGTTGTGAAATGTGAAGGCCGCAACTCGAGGGCAATTTTAGCCGTCAGTCCCTGTGCCATTTACTTAAGTGCTAATAGCACTTGCTCCGTTGCCGTACTGATCGTGATACCACATGCTTTCGAATCCAATATTTTTTGCTTCGAAAAGATGAATGTCAAGATCTTTTCTGTCCTTTTGTTTCGTTTAGTTTAATGGCGTTTGCGCTTTAATTGCTATAGATATGATGAATTTATGAATGCTCGAAATTTGTTATGTGGAAATACTGTTGTTTTTTTAAACTGCAAGTTTCGTTAAAACATGATGTATGTCCAAATTTCGTTTTACAGATTTACACTTGTGTTGTGTTGTTATCGTTATTGATGTTGTATCGATGCAGCTTTTCAAATGAGGATATTATTGATTAGATTATTCTATAAGTACCGAGGTAAAAACTATTATAGTGACGAGCTAGGAAGAGCAGACCACCCTTCCGTATATATAACCTTCTGACACGTCATTCAAGAGCTTTATTATTAGACAGACGGAGTCATATCAAAACAGTAAACACGGTGAATTATCTGATTAGGTACCTACATTATGTGACACAAAAATCACATTGAACGGATCAATTATAACCGATTGCTATTCCAAATTTGGTTAAAAAAAGTAAATATGTCTAACCCTGATTGCATTTGTTTTAGTACAAAAGCATACTTTCAGTTTTCAAGAGAGCATTATATTTGTGTCAAGATATAGTCTCGTAATCGTACTCGAATTTTGGAATGGGAAAGTTTAGCTTTGCGTGTGATCGATGTTTAGACATGACTTAAGTGAATGTTTAGCGAAGCTTTTGTTTTACACAAACGAATCACTAGGTGCATTATTATCTTTTTGACATAATTTATGTAAACCTATAGTATTATTGTACTTGTACAAGTTGGTTTATTTTCCTTGTCGGTTTTAACGACATCCTATTATCATTCTGTAAATCTTTATATCAACCGTTTATTACAAGCTACATTAATATTACTAAAGGATGCTATATTCTATGAAATGATTCATAATTAATACATAAATACTTAGAGGAAACATCGCCGTCTTGGAATGTTGTTAAGGATGTGTTTTTATCTACAACGTGACATTGATAGAGCCTTGTCTGATTCAACTAAACGAAGATTCACGTCTTATTAGTATTAATATATTAGTTCGTTTAACTTTTCTGCATGATTAGCGGCTGCAACTTTCTGTTGGGAATTTTAGCGATTCGTTTTAAATCAAAGTTCATTAACATTCGGTAGGTAGATAATTTAGTCTCTTGCCTATATATTTACTCAATTCGCTTTTCGCAGAAATTAATATTTTGCCTGCTGTATCCATTAGCTTAGTTTGTTAATCGTTTTAATTTTATTGGCATTTGGCATGTTTAACATAAAGTGGTCTCCCACTATCATCAGTTTTTTTACTAGATGAAAACTGTCAAGCATGGACGTATCATCACGTCCATTCTGCCAAGCTAAATTAATTGTTAGAGGCTGCGTTTTATGACCTAGTTATAATGATGGTAGATGGAAAACATAGAAACGTTTAATAAATGGTCAGATTATTTTTTGTATGAATGTCTTTTAAATAGATTACAAAACATGTAAAAAACATAAGGCATAGATTTTATCTATTCAAACGATTGAGCTCAAAAACAAAGTTTTGTTAAGATTGAAAAGCATTTTCCCCAGAAACGCTAACATATAAGGACACTTATTCACGGTTCTATATTGTCTCTATCGTACGTGCAGATATCAGAGTGACCGACAATAATAGTTTCTAATACCAGGACGGCCCTCTTAACGTAAATAACAAAATGTCAATCAGCAAAAAATATGTAGATACATGTTAATGAATGTTCTTTTTGCCCTTGATTATCCCATGGTTATCCACTGGTCGGCACTTCCTATTGTCATATACTGATGAATATTGGTTAAGGTCAGTTAATAATCCGTAATTAAATCATCTGCGCAGTTTTATTTCAAAATTTATTATAATAATTAAGTATATTCTATTGTGCCAATCTTTGCAGTACCTACCCACTATCTGTTACGCTCATTTACTGTTCAAATATATGAATTTATTACTAAAGTGAAAATATCGGGAGTAATCCATACTTAAGTATACGTCCAAAAACAGAATTTTCTTACGCGTTCTCGTGGATTTTGAGAAAATTTATTTTAGCTGGTTCTGCAGTATTCTACACAGTGCGCAACTGCAGCTAGATTTTTGATACATAATTATTATGATTGAGAATAGACATAATTAAACACTGGTTTATGACGTGACAGAATGGTTTAATGGTATTGAAGTACGGGATTCATTTTTGGTTTAAAAAAAAACCCTTTAATATACATCTTGTGTCATTCGATTAAAAACTAAAGCTGGTCAAAATCAAAGTAGAGTCGCTTAGTTTTGTAAAGCGTTTGTCTCGTTTAAATGTACCTCTGCAAAATATATGATGGTGTTATATGATATATTATGTACAATATATCATATAACATATGATGTGATCTACAAAATATATGATGGTGTTGGTGGTATTCATATCTTTGCTATTCCAAAATAATAAAATTAGAAAAACTATTAGGTCAGTCCATAGCCGTGTTGTTCATTTTGCCATGCTCTTTAATGTTTAAACAGAAGCTATAGCCTATAATTAACGTCTTCCTATGTTTTGTTAATGATCCATATATCATCTTGAAATATTAACGTCAAGTCCGTCTTTAGTAGTATACATTTTTATTTTACTATTATAGCATACAAACAATTGGCGTTATAAGTAATGTAATAAGCTGCATTTTTTATCAAGACGATTTAATGTATCTGGCCTTTATTAACTTATCTTAAAGCTCTATCGATACTTACTCGCATTGCATACCTGAGTATGTTCAATTAACTCATTTCGTAATTCACTCGTACTATCAATTGATCGACGTTTCAATGCTTAAATCACTAGATAAAGTCTTTGAATTCAAAGCTGCACGTTCCATGCCGGCAGCGTTCACACAACTCGCGAGACCTATAAACCGACTGCATTATCTTGGAATCTTAGTGAAGAGAGTTTGCATCACTCACCGAACTTTTGATATCCATGGTTGTATCGCCACTTCACTGTAGTCGTGTAATGGGTTCACTGTTACGTCACTGCACTGCATTCACTGTGTCCACATGTCTCTTGTTTACATCTGCTCGTCAGCTGTTCGAGTTGCTCTCTCGCCCTCTCCGTGTGGTCGGCGTCGACGGACGCGCCTGTACCAAGCGGCAAAGCGACTAGAGTCGTACTGAGAGTGTTGCAACAATCGTCAAGGTTTATATATGAGGTTGCACACAAGCGGTTGTTCTTAACACCAAATTTGCAATTTGTTTCTGGATTTTTATTAAAATTAAGATCTGCGTGTGAGAAATTATTTTTTAATAAAGCTCTATTATTTAAAATGTACAAACATATATGGGAAAAGTCGTATAAAACATATAATAGATAAATAGCAAAAATATTGTTCCAATATTTATTTGAAATCGATTTCTTTAATCTCATGAGGCGATCGTAAGCAACGCATAGAACCAAAATTAGTTATGTTCCCATTGTTGCGGCATTAGCCGAAAAAACGTGCCTTCATCTCCATTTACGTTGAAAGGGTAAGGACATCGGCAATGAGCAAGATATGAAATCTAACATTTGATTGACCAAGTGTCGTTAACGTCTACTTAAACTCCAAGCACACAGTAATATGAATACAAATTCAACACAATACTAATATATTTTGTTGTATTTGTATTATTATTTTATATACGAATAAAATGAATAGGTGTTTATGAAATACACACCGACTATGCACTAAAATGATGAATATTTAGTAAAAAACGTTAAAGGCAAAGGCTAAGGCTGTCAATTAAATGGCTTACCCGAAATGTTAAGCTATTATTAAATAATATAAAATTCGTATGCACTTCGATAGCAGAGGATGTTAATGTTCACGCGGCCATGTATGCGACTGACTGTAGCCTTAGCCCACAGGAAAATCGTAAAACGGTAATACATAGACGGAATCACGTCTTCGAATGTTCTGCATTGGGGTCATTTGGAGTCCGGTGACGTGGCACCCTTCGTTGCCAGGAATTGCGCAAGCGGCGAGGACGCGCCGGTGACAGATATTAGGCTACTGCGCAGGAGTCGATAATGCGGTGGTATCACCTTGTCGCTACCATTTGAATTCATCAGGTGATGTCTACGCACCGGATATTCTTTACACAAGATAGGAATTGTAGATGTTTTGGAAATTATTCACTAATATTTACTAGGTACTTACTTACTATACACTATAGTATAAAGAGCAGGAAGAATGAACCTATATAATTATATACCACCTCATGTGACTCAAAGCCAGGAAATAGGGCGTCAGTGTTTTTCGATAAGTACAATCTGGAGCCTCAGCAAGTCGCGAGTGAATATCTTCTAGGCAAGCATGTAGTACCATCGTAGACCACGCCGTCACTTTCCATCAGGTGAGACCGCGGTCAAATGCGGGCCTATTCAATTATAAAAAAAATGAGAATGAATTATAGTAACGAGCTACAAAATAAAAAATTCGGTAGCCGGGTTCAATCTCCGAGCTAACTGAAGCATGATAAGAATGACTAACACAAAGCTAGTGCGCCAATGAATGACTTGTTGGCACGCTCAATGGAGCGAATTGTTGGCAGCATTTTTCATGTTCCATCATTGCTGACCGATTACCATAGTGCGTACCATATATTACAATAATTGCATGTATAGGTTACATATATTTTATTCCAATTCATTATGTATCTGTAAATTACAATATCTACTGCAGACCCTAACTTATAAGTTGATATGTACATGTAAGTGTGGGTGTATGAAATTAACTGGCCTGCCATGACCGTGGCGCTTAGCAATGGATTCGCTTAAGCCACGAAGAGTTCAATGATTTTATTACACGACTAATGATGGTAATTTCCGTGCTTTAAGATTTTAAAGCATCTGTCTATTGTTGCTATTCTGAAAACGACGGTCACGACGTGAGACGACGGTTACGAAACTAGAATTTGGAAATCATATTTACGTATAATAATAATAACACTAATAGAACAATAATAATAAAACTCTATATGGACGGTTTTCAGCGCGTTGATGTCTTTTATAGGAAAAGTTATACGGATAATATATAGCAAATGTTCAAATTCATCGGCGATGTTACAATATTTTATACATTTTCTGTGTAAAATATTCAAAAGCTGAAATAATTATAGCTTATTTTAACTTGATTTTAATGTCGTTGAATGCTCCAACATTTGTAACAAAATACTCGTAAATGTAAGCAAAGCCCATTTGTTTATTACACATTTAAAATATTTATATTAATATGGGTGGCTTAATGCACATATATATAGTAAAACTATTGTTGCACGCTGCATGCTGTCCGAAATCATCATATCATAGTTATTATATTCTATACAGGCACGTACCGTGAAATTGATTAGGTTAGGCGTAGAATTGAATAATTCAATCAAAACGTTTGAGCGTGCAGCTTATAGGATGTAGCAAAGCTAGGGAACTTGTAGCTTCCATTAGAACGGACTCGTAATCGCGCATGATCGTGTGAATGTATTATACCACCTATTGAGCACAGTTACTACAAGGTTCTTATAAGAAGTTATTCGCTAAAGCAACAAAAGATTGAAGGCTTGCTTAATTTCTCAGTCGCACGCACGACTCGTATTTAATTAGATTGCAATTTTATAAACACCAATTTACGTATATCATTGCTAACGTTCACCATTTTGTTGCCACCCACTGCTTGACGTTTGAGGCTACATCTAGCCGGATCTCGAAATTGCAAATATAGTCATATACATAAAATTTATTCCAGTTTGCCAAATATTTTGTATGTGAACCAGTCTGTGACCGATTTGTTTGGCTCTTATTTAGATTTGTGGCGCCAAGAGTCGTTTACATCTGGTTGGAATTTTATGTTCTACAAAAGTTCGTAAATAGAAACGCTAATTACTTTGAATTTCCCAGATTAGATTTAATACTTCATAATATGCTATGCTAGCAATTATATTATTTTACTTTGAATCTTACAAAATCTTACGAAATATATTATTTTAGTTAATAGAGTTAAATGGTGTCATATTAGATAGTTCACACAGGTACTATCACATGTTACATACCTATACGTGTACTTGTGTTTGTGTAGCACTATAGCTACTGGGTGTATTAAGAGAAGATATTATTTCCCAAAAAAATTGTGTTTCCTCATTTGTTATTTGCATATGGTATTACATCATATTATATTTACCCAAGTTCCTGCTAACACTCATGTTGTAGTCATAGTTGAGCACGTATTACTGCCAATGTATCTAGTTCCTGTATTATTGAGTTTGTTTATTCGTGTTATTAAGCTACATGCGTGATCGTCTCAATTAAACAGAGAAGTTTGTCTTTTGTTATATTTCATGTTTCTATCTAATCATCGACATTGAAGTACCCATGTTTAAAACCGGACCATAATCATTATATTATGCATCGTCTTTGCATACCTGAATAATGATCATGGTCACATGGTTTGTTGATTTTGTTGGTTATACTATTTGGTTAGAGTACTAATTACTATTAATCAACGCAGATTTTGTTTGTACTACCTCTTACGTTCAAGGTCAAGGTGTCATGTCAATATTATTATGCCCTGTTCTACATTTATGCGTTGCACTAATTGTAATGTTCATATAAGAGATTGATATCTGCATCAGACATTTCAGTAATGTAGCCTCTACTAAAGTTAATATTGGTTATATGGCTTATGGTTTGGCATCGCAGTATTCTGCAAAACTTACATTTATTCTTAACTTAAACTTTCCTCAAGTTTTCCTCGTTTACAGTTTACTTGTCCCCAGTAAACGATCTGCTTAGCCAGAGATATAAACGATATTCTATGGCGATTATGTGCATTGCTTTTTAATCAACGTCGATACCTAACCTATACGGCCCAGCACATGCCGATGCCGTGGCGGTCCGGTTCGGTAGCGCGCAGACTCTATAATGATCATTCGTATCGTCCTTGCCAGGAATGCGAGGTCATCACGCCGTGCTTTGAAAAACTCGTACTTTGACTGCGCTCCTCTACCAAAACGTATATTTTTACTATACTTACGTCGTTTTAACATTAATTCCGTATTCTGAACATGTTATTATGATGTCAGTTCACGACCCACACCTTGGCTTGTTGGACTGACCAGCGATTAAAGCTTCACTGACGAATGACATCGTTAAAATTGCTTGCCATAGACGAAGCAATTTGATTTATAAGACTTTCGTAATACATGTAATTATCTTGAATTGGTTTACTAAGTACTCACGTAAGACCTCTGACTACTTGTACTTGTTATTTATTCTGTGCCCCGAGTCTTATTGGAACAAGCTAATATCGGCCGCCTTGTGCTTGTAATTATGATGTCACTCGTTTTATAATTTCAACGTCATACGAACATAATGTGGCACAATATTTTGACGTAAGACCCTTGTTTCACACCACACACATGCCATTTCCAATTGTGAGAAATGTTTAAGTATTTTGAACTTTGAACTTTTGTAATGTGTACAAAGAAAAGCCTTGCTTGTTACACTTATCCGTCTACGCAAATGCTTTAATTGTACATCTGTAATGACTCATGTTAATTACTGAGTCGATTTGTTACCATAATTATAATAATCGCTATCTCCGCCCCTTAACTGTGAGTTTTTTTTTGTTGTAAAAAGCATTTAAATGTGAATTATTTTTTTCGAGATTTAAGGAGCATTGTTTCACGTATTGATGAAATTATTGGTACTCCATTAAATGTTTAGAAAACCCATGATAATTCAAATTACTATTTCGTATAAGGTTGAAACATTTAATCTTGGGTGGTACTAATAGTTAGTATCCTTCGAAATATAAAAATATTAACAAGACATTCATACATTGTTGTTATAAAATGCTTTGAAGGTATTGCGAATAATATGTATGTTTTCTTCTTTTACCAACATATTTTTAACAGGTTTACGTAAAGTCAAAGTCAAAAGATTTATTGCAAATAGGCTAATTTTAGCACTTTTACAATGTTGTACGTATGGTTGTCAACAGTTACGTGTACCCCTGCGTCAGACGTTAAGGCCGCGAGACTTGAACGTGGTGATAGCCAAGCGCCACTTGAAGGTCGGCATCAAAGGACAGCCGCTCATCATCGACGGGGAGCTAGACGCGGATATCAAAGTGGAGGAGTCCACCTGGGTGCTTCAGGACGGACGCAACTTGCTGGTTAATCTTGAGAAGGTACATTTTAGTTTTGTTTTATTTTATATGAGTTTTTAACTGCTTTGTACGCGTGAACTTAGGTTCGTGCATTATAAAACGTACCTTATGTCTTCCCCATTTCAGGTCATTTTCATATAATATTTAATCAAATTTGGTATGAAAATGGTGTGAACTGGGGAATCGGTTCAGGTGATTCTAGTGGGATGTCGTAATTACTGTGATGATCAATGAAAACCGTGCACTGCATGTGTCTCGGTTTAACTATAGTTAATCTTAACAAACATTTTAGCTCATTCATTTTTAAAATTACAGACTTACTAGATAACTACTTTGTAGAAGCTATACTTAGTTCAACGGATAAGATATGAGCTAATCACCGCAGTGCCTCCTAAATACGTACCGGTAAACTTTTCTAAATGTCATAGGCGAACCTTGTAACACTTCTGAAATTGCTTTTGTGTACCTAAATAATTATTTTAAATGTAACTTCATTATTGCAAGAAATTAGATGTTTATTCTGGGCACCAATTTGAGGTAATGGTCAGGTTTGGTGTGGATTGAAAATACTGATAATAATATATTGTGTTTTATATATTTTATATAGGTGAACAAAATGAACTGGTGGGGCAAACTAGTGACCACGGACCCTGAGATATCAACGAGGAAAATAAACCCAGGTTGGTTGATATGTGTTTACCTACCTATTACTTGAAGGTTTATTTGTACTTACGCAATTTAATTGCTATTTTTTATTGTTTGCATTCATCTCGCATAAAGTTTATAACAATGTGTTTCATTAGAGTTCTCAAGGAAAATAAGTTGTATATTGGAAAAAAGGTTTTTTTCATATTGTTATTGCTATACAGCACTGCATACAGATACACAAAATTTGACATACTGAGTTACTTAACCTATATTTCTGCGTTCTTTTTATTAAAATATGTTAATCAATTATTTGCAGAGCCCTCGAAACTATCGGATTTGGACGGCGAAACACGGGGATTAGTCGAAAAAATGATGTACGACCAGAGGCAAAAAGAAATGGGTTTGCCCACCAGTGATGATCAGAAAAAACAAGACGTGCTAAAAAAGTATGTACCAGTCGTAACAGTAAAGTCATACCAATACAAAGAATAAAAACAAAAAGCCGTTAAGTATCAATAATAATAATAATAATAATATGTGCGGACATCTCACACAATGCCATCTAGCCCCAAACTAAGCAAAGCTAGTATTATGGGTACCAGATAACTGATACAATACTTAAATACTTTTTGTTTGTAAATATATACGTATAAACACCCAGACACAGAACAAACACCTATGATCATCACACAAATGTTTGTCCGGGTGGGAAAAGAGCTGTCAAACTTGTCAACTTTAGCGCAGATGGGCATTAGTATTTCTCCGCAAACATACTATAGATTTAGATTTTTACATAATTAGATAAAAATAGATGGCATAAACATTTTTTTTTGTTTTCAGGTTCATGGAACAGCATCCAGAAATGGACTTTTCTAAGTGTAAATTCAACTGAAATCATTTCAAGACGCAATTGTTTCGAGTTTATATTATGTTTTATTTTGCAGCAGAACATTTTAAGTTTTATCACCTGTGTTATCTACAAGGGTGCTAAAAATATTTCTTTTTTTACCGTCTTCGTGTGTGCTGTGTTATTAAACAAGAGTGTTGCATTTCACTTTGTACTTTGTAACTTAGCGTGATTCTGTAATACGCACTATACTTAAGTTGATTAAATATGGAAGTACTTTGGTTATAATATGCCTATTGGATTAAAATGATACATTTCCAAGAGCTATTTTATTTATGATCCATAACCGCTTTGTTGAAAAACAGACCGAACACACCCCGTCGTCGCCGCCCAAGACACGTCTTGAGGACCCGGATGATCGTATAGCAGTCGTAGTATCGGCTGCGCTAGGATCACCGGACCAGTCTAGCCCTTCTGGCTCAGGTACCGCTTTCGGCACCGGTATAGGATACCAGCGTAACAATTAGACACCGATCCCGCCGGCGAGGTCGAATTACCCCCCGTAGGTTAGCTAGAACGGTCGCGAATTTCAATAGGGTCCACTCTTCCAGTGGACGTAGTCTTCTCGATCCTCTTATCCCGGCAACGGCCCAAGCCGAGGCTCGCACCCCAGGGGTGCCCTTGAGCTAGTTGCCTCCCACTTTTGATGGCTGAGCGCCTTAAGCGATGGTGAC
This sequence comes from Ennomos fuscantarius, assembly GCA_905220475.3. Classification (NCBI taxonomy): domain Eukaryota; kingdom Metazoa; phylum Arthropoda; class Insecta; order Lepidoptera; family Geometridae; genus Ennomos; species Ennomos fuscantarius. Next base: position 8,288,453 of record HG992028.1, on the reverse strand, counting down.
GCTGTAAAGGTCGAAAGAGACCAAAGGCCTTAGCTCGTTAAAAAAAAAGAACAGACCCAAAGGGTTCTAGCGTGGTGAACGAACAAGAGTGGCCCCCAGTGGCGATTATAATGATATTTATACTGCAGATTTGGCCGGATGGGAATATTGAGAGTATTATTGGACCTTAACCTTTAATTATTTTTGCATTATTAACAATTATTAGTGTTGCGAACGCTCTTTTAAAGATGTTCCAATGTGTAATAGTGTACTAAAGTTAATTAAGGGTATAGATTTTGTTATTACATGACGCGTAACTGTAAATATCAGGCATATATAACGTTACTCCGTGGCACACCTAACCGGTATCTCATTTTTCTAATCTATGCAAATAAAAACAAAGCTATAAATCATAAAGTTGCTAATGCTGCCTGCAGTAATAGGCGCCGCGTGGTTTTTAACTGCAATTTGCCTATTCGCACGATTCAATTTTTTGGGACAATTTATTCTCGGTACCATTTTCTAATTTGTGTCAGTTGTCCGTTTATTTGTTTTGGTCTTATAAACAAATAAACGGGCAACGTTTCAATTTTATATAATAGTAGCCAAAGGCAGGCAGGGAAGGGATACATATACCAGCAAACCTGAAATCACATATTTGAACTTAGATATCCAGATACCTTACTACCGGGACAAATAAATTGTAGGTAATAAAGTAACATACTTAGCTAATATTAAGTAATATTAATAGCGAAAAACGAAGGTATTTTAAATAATATACACTGCTTAATAAACTGCGTATGTATTAATCAGCAGTAGATAGATTTGTCACTGAAGAACGTACCTATCATAGAAGTATAATTCCTCTAAGGTACCTAAATACCTATGATATTTTAAAAAAATCATGATAATTTCTCAAGTTAATTATTATTATGTATATTTGTGTCAAGTCAAGTCACAGTCCAAGTCATCCAATCAAGTCATAGTCTAGTCTAGTCAAGTCATATTCCTAGTAAAGTGGTGGCAACTTTACCAGAAGCTTCTATTGAGTTTTGGAAAAAAATACTAAAAGAAACGTTTCACCATCATTATACCACTTTCCCACACTCATGATGCCTGTTATCCAGCTTAACGAATAAAATGCCACCAATTTTATGCACTAACTAAATATAATGCGGTGATACGATCTTTTCGTTTTCCCGCCAAAACTCATAGTTTTTTTTGTTTTGGTTTCACACTTTTGTGTATTTAGCCAGTTAATTAGTAATTTCTTGAGTAATTAGTAATTTCTTGAGTTAATTAATATATATGTCAAGTCAAGTCATACTCCTAGCTAAGTGGTAGCAACTTTACCAGAAGTTTCTATGGAGTTTTGGAAACAAAATGAAAAGAAACGTTTCACCATCTTTATACCACTTTCCCACACCCATGCCTGTAGTCCAGCTTTTAACGAGTAAAATGCCATCAATTTTATGCACTAACACTGAAAATAACACAAGTTTTGGAAAATAATACAATGCGGTGACGCGATCATTTTCATTTTCCCGCCAAAACTCCAAACTGAAAACTCATAGTTACTTTTTTTGGCCTTTTGGGCAGGCTGAAATCGAGACAGATATAATATTGTCACCAAGAAGCTTAAATAAAACATGCTTGGTAGCGTGCATTCTCTCCTCCCACAGACTAAATGTTTTATATAAGCTTTCTATTGTCACACCGATTGACATTGACATTGAGTCTGGCTGTTAATATTGACATAATACATAACAGGGATTTCAACGCCCACCATATGTCATGGGGCTCTAGCCACGACGATGCTTTTGGCCTTGCCCTCTTAGAAATGTTTGATGATGCGAATCTTTGTATCATAAATGATGGTTCGCCCACTCGTAGGGTGTATCCGTCACAGAACCCTAGAAGTGCTGTTGATATTACAGTTTGTTCTCCTGTTCTGGCATCTGTCATTTCATGGAAGGTCCTAGACCTTTCCTATGGCAGTGACCATTTTCCCATAGTTATGTCTATCCCAGATAGAGTAACTCCTGCACGGAACTTTTGTCCTTCTCTTAAATTCCGATTATCTGGTTTATCTAAAGATAAATGGTCTTCTTATTCTTCCACTTTGGATAATAAATTGAGTGCTCTTGCTGTTTCTAACAGCTCTGACCTTTTTACCCTCTCTGAATCATATTCTAAATTTGTTGAATGCATTATTTCCAGTGCTGAAGAGCATTTTCCATTAAAAAAACCGTACAATTTTATTGTTTCAACTCCCTGGTGGGATGCTGATTGTTCAGAGGTTGTTAGAGAAAGAAAGCAGGCTGAACAAGAATATAATGCAGTCATGTCTTTAAACAACTTTATTAAATATCAAAGGATTGCTGCCAAAGCAAAAAAAACTCTTAAATAAAAAGAAAAGAGATGGTTGGTTTATTTATTGTGAAAATCTGTCCCCGCGTACTCCTTCGTCTTTAGTTTGGATGCAAATAAGACGGTTCAGGGGTGCCTACAATATCAATGATATTTCCATCAATGACCCTTTTTCATGGATTGAGGGCTTTTCTGATAAGATGTCTCCTCCCTTTGTTCCAAGTGTGGACGCTTTTCCTTCCGCTCCATGTTTTATACCATCAGTTAATAGCTTTGATTCTTCATTCTCATTTCATGAACTTCAGTTGGCGCTTGACGGTCTTATAGATTCATCTCCTGGGGCTGACGGTATCCCATACTCATTTTTAAAAAATTCATCTGATAACAGTAAACAGTATTATCTAGACTTAATCAATAACTTTTTAAATTGGGGATTTATTCCTCAGCAATGGAAAAACCAAATAATCATCCCTATTGCTAAACCTGGGAAGAATCCCTCCGATTCGAATAGCTATAGACCCATAGCTCTGTCATCGGTTTTAGCCAAAGTCTCAGAGCACATGATTAAACATAGGATTGAATGGTTTGTAGAGAGTAAAAATTTGTTGGCTAAAACCCAGTTTGGGTTCAGAAAAGGAATGAGCACTATGGACAGCTTAAGCATATTGGTATCTGATATTCGCATCTCCCTTTTACAGAAAGAATATTTAGTAGGAGTTTTCTTAGATATTGCCTCGGCATATGACAATGTTTTACTTCCTGTTCTCAGGGATAAACTCTCCTTTTTGGGTATTCCTGAGAAATTGGTCCGTTTTATATTTAACATGCTAACAGAAAGAACTATATCTATTAAAAGCCAGTATTCTATTCTTTCCCCAAGGGTTGTTTGGAAAGGCTTGCCTCAAGGGTCTGTACTCAGTCCTATACTCTACAGCTTGTACACTTGTGATCTGGAACTTTCGGTACAATCTTTTTGTCAAATTTTACAGTATGCTGATGATATAGCCCTTTACATATCTGACAAAAATTTGACAACGGCTTCTAATCGTTTAACTTCCGCTCTTGGTTATTTATCTGATTGGCTTGTACAGCATGGTCTATCCCTATCGACTGCCAAAAGTAGTGTAGTGGTGTTTTCTAGAAAAAGACATGTTCCTCTGGTTAATATCTCAGTTGACAGTGAAATTGTTCCACAAGACAACAAGGTGAAATTTCTGGGGGTGTGGCTTGACAACAAACTATCAGGTCTAGATCATTTTAATTTTGTGTCTCAAAAATGTGAAAAGAATATCAATATTCTTCGTTCTTTGTCTGGAGTTTGGTGGGGTGCACACCCATTCACCCAAAAATTACTTTATAATGCCATAGTTCGTTCTCATATGGACTATGGATCTTTTCTTCTAGACCCTTGTAACAAATCTGGTCTTAAGAAAATTGATAAGATTCAGTCAAAATGTCTGCGCATCATTCTTGGTGCTATGAAATCTTCCCCCATCAATGCCATGCAAGTGGAGTGTGTGGATCCCCCTCTCCATCTTCGCAGACAGTTTCTTTCCAACAGATTTTTCTTCAAACTAGTGCAAAATTCCGGTCATCCTCTTCTTGGTAAGTTAGCCCAATTATCTTCTCTTTATGATTCTCTTGGTCACCAGCAACCGGAAAAGATTTGTTGTCTTGTACATAGTTATCGACAGTTTATTCGTCTCCCTAACCCACTTTTTCAAATTCAATTAATGCCGTTATACTGTACTCCTTATGATGCGTTAATTTTCAAACCCAACATTATCTTAGACTTTGGAATCAATAAGGGCTCAGTGGACGCCAATTGGTCCTTCTCCCACATATTACATACTGATTTCAAGGATTGGTTCACTTTATACACGGATGCTTCCAAATCTGCTGATAGCTCTGTTGGTGCTGCAGTTTGGGTTCCATCTACTAGAATTATTTTAGCTTACAAGTGCCCTTCAGTTTATTCAGTTTTTACAGGGGAATCTGTCGCCATTCTAGAAGCCATTAAATTCGTAAAATCGCACAACATTAATAAATCTATTATTTTTTCTGATTCTAAAAGTTGTCTTCAGTCCATTCTCTCTAATCAGTTCCGTTCAAAAACCAGGTTCCCTGTAATCCTTAAAATTAGAGAGCTTCTATTTCAATGTAACAGATTAGGTATTAATGTTGTTTTAGCTTGGATTCCTGGCCATTCAGGTATCCTCGGTAATGAGTCAGCTGATTCTTGTGCTAGGTCAGCTGTTCATACAGGATCTCTTGACCATTCTCAAATATATTTTCATGATTTATGTACCACCTTTGAACCGGCTTTATTCAAGACATGGTCTAGTGCATGGCAAAATTCTAAATCTATTAAAGGTAAATTTTTTGGTGATGTTCAGCCTGAGATTCCTCATAAACCCTGGTTCTCTAAATTTAAAAAGGCAGACAAATTGACCACTTCAGTTGTTTGTCGTTTACGCTTGAATCACTCTTGTACTCCGGTTTTCTTAAATAAACTCAGGATTAGGGATAATTCTCTCTGTGAATGTGCTTTAGATCAAGGAAATGTGGACCATATATTTTTCAGTTGTTCCAAATTACAGTTTTCATTGTATGATGTTATTCCAAACAATATCCCTCGTCCCACTTCCCTCAAGTGTTTATTATGTCTGGTATTTTCTCCGTTTATAGGTATTTTATGTAAATTTATTAAAGTGAATAAAATTAAGTTGTAAGTAGGTAGTTATTTTAGAAATTGTGTAAGTATAGCTTGGCAAAATAGAGTAGAAATTAATAGGGGCGCCACTATCGCTAAAGAGTCTAAACGCTAGCAACCCCGATACTACGACAGCGTAATTTTGATACTTATAAAATAATAGTGAGTAAGAATAAGAGTTTTTTAATTTGTTCAACTAAATACCTTTTAGCCGTTAACAAGAATAAACCCAAAAGCTCTACTCGTAAATATAACAATGTTTATTGACTATACTGTACAATTATCAATGTTGTGTATAAAGTTGTTGTCGTGAGTATGAACAACAAACAACACTGGTTTATATGAATAAACTAGTTGCGCCCCGCGGTTTCACCCGTGGATAAAAAGTATTTTAATTATTTGCTCATCCCACGGGGAGATTTCACTTTTCCGGGATAAAATGTAGCCTATATGTTAATCCAGTGTATAAGCTATCTTGGTCCGAATTTCATCCAAATCCATTCAGCCGTTTAAGCGTGAAGGAATAACAAACATACACACAAACACACATACAAACTTTCGCCTTTATAATATTAGTGTGATAGTAAATCACATAAATCAAGACAAACTAAATATCCAGTGTATCATAACTAACACATGATTGTAGTTAATAAAAACAGATGGTTTTAAATATTTTTATTCGATAAATAAATATTCATATAAATAATCAATTCCTGAAAAGTCTCCTTCCATTTCTTAATTTGAGCGGGCCGCAATATCATTTTTAGATTTAGATGTTTCTGGTTCATCACTGCTTCTATAGTTTTGGATGTTTATTACAAGGCGATCACTGTTATCATACAACGTAATGCGTCTCTCGTAATACTAATTTTCTATTTAAATAACATGGTTGCATGAACTTTTCCAATCATTAGCAAAAACATCTTGAAATGCTCGTTCCGCTGCTTCCTAAAACAGAGGAACAATACGCATCATTACTACGTAAAACATCACAATAAATAAACGTATAATTATACATAATTCTATCATTAATTATGTACCTTCATGTCAATCAACCCAACATTTTGTGAAGCTATCAAGTGCTTGGCAATTCCCGAAATCGGCTCTATTGGATTCGAGTCACAGTGGTATGGATGCCCACGGGCATCCAAAATTTCGTCAATAAAAAAACCATATGAAATAAAGATCATATCCTATATGCACGTAGTATTCGAACAAACTGTTGTAATTCAATACACGCGTTATATTAAATTAAATAGTTTATTCGTTAATAGACTTAATAAAGGCCTTTTTAGTTTGCAAGTCACATTACTATATACTAAATATAAGCTATTTGACTGTGTTTTATAGTTATTACATTATTACGATAAATATTGATTGAATAAGGATATTTTAAAAACAAAAACAAACAATACACAAGTATTTACGTAGATTATGATCATAATATACGTAAATACTCAAAGACCAAATAACGAATAATCCATCCAAGATTGGTTTTAAATATTTTTACCGATTTAGTCGTACATGACGTGAAGTATCAATTTAGTTTATGTACACTATGCGCACTTTGTCAACATAACCTATATTGTTTACTGAGGCAAATATTACGAAAACATCGTAAGTAAGACTGTTATAACACTTTACAATAATCAACAGACAAATTATTCGAACAAAAAAAGCAGAATACATTATAACAAACCTGTCATATCGGTGGTTCTTCGGTAAACGTCGTCGAGTTTCGACAATATAGTTTGAGCCTCCAATTCAGAGACAAAATCGCTGGTAAACTTTATAAATCACTGCTCGTGTGGTACTGCGGATAGTTTTGTTCATAATTAATTACGTTTGACGTATTTCAGACACTTGTATCGCTGCGAAAATTAGAATTTACATAACTAAAATCACTTTGTTTACAATCTTCAACAAATAGACCATAGACAAGATAGAATACACGAACTATTGCCAGAGAAAAAAAAATTAGTTCCGTTTCAAGACTTTTTTGCCAAGCTATATTTATGTTATATTGTGTACTTAAATATTAGTTTTAGATTATTTATTATTTCATTATCAATATTATTACTTGTTGTAAATATAGTATTCTTTTGTTTTGTTTCAGCATTTTAGATTCATCTAGTACTTTCATAGTTGACCTCATTCTCCACATATACCAAAATTTCTCACTGAAAAATCTTCGTTTGATGTGCTATCTTTCTACGTGATATTGGCAAAATTGTGGTAACCTCTCCACAAAGGCCATTTACAAAGAGTTAAAAATTACATAACAGACAGATGACATGTTTGACGCGACAAAAATACAAAATCAAACCTAGTCAAAATCATTCATTATTCTATTTTAGTTTCATTCAGCCAAAACCAGACTATTTTTTTGTGTTGTACATGTGAAATCGTTATTTCGAAAATGGTTAGAACAGTTTATTCCCCGGAGTATTGTTTACAATATCTAGAACAGTACGCTTCGAAAGAATTTTTTGTCATTGGACTAATTCTTGGCCAGGTAAAAATAAAAAGTAGTCGCCTTAGGGCTTCGTCGTGTAATTTTTCAATGTTATAACTTTCTCTCGTGGTAGTTTCATCACCAGTTTTGTAAATTTTGTAGAATATAGAATCGAGAGAGAATGTCATACATTTGGCGAGGACGCCTGAGGAAAAATCTTCGGAAAGTGCTTCAGAATCCAGCTACCAAATGGATAATAAGGAGCCCTCGAAGACATTACTGACGGTATCAGAGGCGTGGGTTGCAGATCACGCCAAACATGTAACTAGGATGCTGCCTGGAGGCATGTTTGTTCAAGGTATTTAGCATTATTAGGCATTTATTTAATTGACTCCCTTTGGCTTATCTTTAGATGAGCACCATTCAAGTTGAAAGTCACATTTTTTCACAGGTATTTAATACCACTATTTAAAAAAAAAAATTAGGCTTCATGTGAAGTTGCAGAAGAAACACTTTGTGAGCAATGAGTTTTTGAAAATACTGAAATTCACCAGTAGTAGAGTCTAAGTTGGTTGTGATAGGTTAGAAGCTTAGAATATTTACTAAGATTAAGAGAGGTATGCTGAGATTCAATTAAGATAGAAGAGTTATATAGATAGAAGAGAGTAACCTCAAAGTAGAATAATAGCCATAATTCAAGAGCTTTCCATGCCCCCACCTCCACCTTTTCCCTCACTTCCATCCAGGCAATGTTCTTCTACAGATTTACCAAAAAAATAAAAAAGAACAATTCCTTGAGGGGGTAGCTCTGCAAGTTTTCTTCATATGGGGGTGACCTTCCGCCTTCTCCCCACCTCCACCTCTTCCACTCCTAAAGTCTAATGGTGCTAATCTAAAGTCCTACCCCCACTCCTACTTGTAATTTTGTTAACTGTTATCCACTAACCATCATTGTATACCTAGTGTAATTCTTAAAATTATAATGAAGCTAAGAGATTAGAGCTTATTATTTGAAATTATTTATTATTAAACTGTATTGTAGATAATATGTAATAGAGTAGGTAGAGCAATATTCAATATTTTAATAAATAAATATTACATTTTAAGCAGTTTAAATCATTGTCACTAAAGAATTAATATTTAATTCCAGGTATATTCATCACGGGTGATGAAGACATATTTGAGGATCCAAACAGCTTTAGCAAAGTGAAAGCCATACTGAACCACACATACAAAGCTCTTGACTCAAACCCATACATGTTTGGTAACTGCACAAACACAAATGAAAGACTTGTGCTTCACATGTCCACTAACACTAAAGTACTGACATGTAAGAGTGTAGAAGTTGGTGTTGGTAAAGCAACAATGATTAAGCCTGTTGAATGGAAGTTTTTGCCAAAGCCTCAACAGTGGCAGAGGTTAGACTGCTATTATGAGTTTGATGAAGTATATCCTGTGATTGTAAAAAAGAGTGGCATCTCTGTTAAACAGCAATTTCAGGTAAATAATTAATAATTACACTATCATTAAAATCCTACAACCATTAATTCCATAAATCCTTAACTACTTTTTTAAATAATTCCTATAATAATTATTAAATAATTTTCTGTCAGTTTGTGATGAGACAATTTATATAAAATTGTTTTATGTATACAAATATAAATATCACTCATTTAAATCCAACATTGAGTCTGAAGTACAGTCATGTGTTTATTCCATTTCTAGGTCACATTTCTCTTGAAATAATGACATGATGTTTGCTTTATATTGCACAATGCAACAAAAATACATAGATCAACTCAATAACATTCTTTTTGGGAATTATTGGTTCAGATGTTTTGTGTCTCCTTACACCATCTGCAATAACAGCAGTTTTAATCTTTCTTTCTTATTCCAGCAAATTTTAGAGTCTGCTCACAAAACAATAGAGTCCAGTGTCATATTTATTGATGGAGAGCTTAAAGATGGATCAGAGCCCTTGGAGCAGCTTATAAAAAAAAAGAAAACTAAGAATAATTCAAAGTGTACAGAGAAAGATACTCCAAAATCAATGCATGTATCATTATTTGTGCCTTTTGTAAGTATTAAATGTTTCATTTAGCATTGTGACATAATTTCAGGTAGTACTAGCTTCAAAAATTTCATAACTATGGTTATAAATCATGTTTTTATATTTCTAGGAAAATGTATTGCCTGAGACTGTAGAGTACCTAGAATGTGATGGCAGCATACACTTCAGCGGGGTTGTATCTTCAAGTGTTTTCATGTATCCAAAAGCAACCACCAACGAAGCCATAGCTGCTGTAAAACAGGACATCGTGCGATCACTGGCATCTCGATTTACTATGCACTGTGATGCATTGATTGATGATAATTTACTGCCAGAAGGTAACAATCATTATATCTAACTAAAGGCCAAGCTTTCAATTGCAGGTTAGATGTTAACGGCTACTTATTTGCTTAGTAAAACCACTTTAATAATAAAAAAGACACTGTTAATATTGAGAAATGGCCATCCTTTATTTTGATTTATGTAAACATGAAATATTATGTTGTGTGAATGCCACTACTAAACAAATGTTTGTTGATTGATGCATTAATTACTATAACATTACACACTGATTAATTATATTCCAATATTTCACAGAGAAGGTGTGTTTCAATGAGCCCCCTCGTCGAGTGCTAGTGCCAGTCGGTGCCCTCTACCTGTGCGACTATCTGTTTCCTGGAGAAGCGCCTGCAGAGGCCTTACTGTCTGTGAGAGAGTTATTGGATCTGCAGATCACTGAGACTGACGTTGTATGTGATGTTGAGACGCCTGCTGGTATGTGTTGTAATGATTTTATAGATAACAACTCAATAATAGCGACGCTCTACTTTTTCAACCAGTGCTTAACCATATTCCTATGGGAATTTGGTTTGTTTGCTGTGTGCAAAATTTCGTTCTAATCAGAATCCAGTTGGTGTGCTTTTGACATTAGTTTTTCACATTTATATATGACAAACACATGAAATGACACAAAAATATTTACATTTTGCGCTCGATATTTTCGTTAGCGTATGTACGTTTTGTTATAAAAAAATGTGCATTTTAAATCCAATATTTTCATTCGTGTAGATTTTGTAATAAAAAGGTGTATGTATTTCATGCATTTTCTTCTTAGGTGCAAGCTTTTATCTGGAAATATGTAAAATGTATCCTATTTTCATAGCTTTGTTCGTTTACAACATATATTTAGCATTACTAAATAACAAATATTATGTCATGCCTGATTAATAATATTAGGTCTTTACCTATGAAATTGCCGTTTTCTTTGAAAAAAGTTAAAGTATTTTTTTTTCGAACTTATTTATTTCTTTTATTCAAAGTAATCACCCCTGCAATCAATGCATCTTTGCCAACGCTGTGGCAGTTTATGGAGGCCCTTCTTGAAAAAATCAGCAGGACGGGAGACAACAAACTCTTCAAAGGCGTTTTGTACTGCCTCTCGGGAATAGAATTTTTTTCCCGCTAAAAAGTTGTCCGAATTTTGGAAAAAGTAATAAACGGTAGGCGCAAGATCTGGTGAGTATGGCGGATGAGGGAGAGCTTCCAAACCCAACTCGTGCAGCTTAGAGACGGTCTGTTGTGCAGTATGGGGTCGCGCGTTGTCGTGAAGTAGCAGTGGAGACGACCGATTGACCAAAGCTGGTTGCAGACCTGCGAGTTTCGCTATCATTGTGGTCAGTTCTTCAATGTACACATCTGCAGTAATGCTCTCGCCGTTTTGTAAAAAGCTATGATGAATCACACCAGCACTAGACCACCAAACTGTGACCATCACCTTTCTAGGGGTCATTTTTCGTTTTGCACATTGCTTTGGTACCGAACCAGGATCTAACCAACTTTCTGAGCGCTTTCGATTGTCAAAAAGAATCCATTTTTCGTCGCACGTAACAATTCGGTTCAAAATTCCTTCATTTCTGTGCCTGTTAAGCAGCGCAAGGCAAGTCTCGACGCGTACGTTGCGCTGGCGATCGTTAAGTTCGTGGGGCACCCATCTATCAAGCTTTTTTATCTTGCCAATCTGTCGCAAATGGACCAATATTGTTTTGATGCTAACATCAAAAGCTGCTGCCAGCTCAGCTGTAGATTGAGATTCATCAGCTTCCACAATCGCCTTTAATTCATCATTGTTGACCAAGTTTCCGGACGACCACGAGGTTCATTTTTCAAGTCAAAATTCCCAGAACGGAACCGAGCAAACCAATAACGGGTTGTACGTTCGTTTGTACAGTTCTCTCCGTAAACGTCGTTGATGTTACGTGTCGTTTGTGCCGCGTTGGTGCCACGACGGAACTCATATTCCATAATTACACGAAATTTCAAAGTATCCATTATGAGGAAAAATGTTGAAATGTAATGAAAATACAACGCTAATCAATAAACAAAAGACTTATATTGTAAATAGAATGTCATATTTTTAAAACAAAATTAATTTGAATTTAGAATTCATAGCCAATCAAAACTTTTTTTTGTTTGAAAAAGTCTGTACTGCAATACGGCAATTTCATAGGTAAAGACCTATTATTAAGAGTTTTCACATTAAAAACTTTTTGGAGATCGAAATATTGGCTCAATTGGCTGGCTATTTACTACACATGAAAAAAAAAATTGTAGCTTTTTTTGTTTTTGGTTTGGTTTCACACTTTTGTCTATTTAGCCAGTGTCAAGTAATTGATCATTTCTCAAGTTAATTACTATTATATAATGTGTCAAGTCAAGTCACAGTCCAAGTCATCAAGTTGCGTCATAGTCTAGTTGTATAGTCATACTCCTAGTAAAGTGGTGGCAACTTTACCAGAAGCTTCTATGGAGACAACACGAAAAGAAACGTTTCACCATCATTATACCACTTTCCCACACTCTTGCCTGTAATTCAGCACATAACGAATAAAATGCCACGAATTTTATGCACTAACACTGAAAATAAAACAAGTTTTGGAAAATAATACAATGCGGCGACGCGATCTTTTTCGTTTTCCCCCCTCTAAAACTCGTTTAATGGTTTTCTATCGCTTTTTAGCGATAATTATGCCTATGTCAAGTGAGGAATTTTTGGACGAGAAAACGAAAAGGCATGGTTTTAATATTTGGAACCATTTGCCAACACGTTCACAAACACTTGTTAATGGATAATAATCAACCCTTATCACACATTAAAATTCAAAAATACATGGGTTATGGAAATAAATTAAAAATTCACAACTATTTTCAGATTATTTCCAACAAGAGGGGGGCATAACTCTTTTCCTAGGCTTAACAAATTAGTTCCCTCGAAAAGATTTCAGTGATTCTGGGAGAAGTGTTTTTCTTTTGTAAACCTTTTGTAGATAAAAGTTTTGCTCTAGTGTAAGGTCCAACATCATATCAAATTAAGTTATTAAACCTGAACAATAATTTCTATTTCCACAGACACATCGGAGTTCGACGCTTTAGATCGAGACGCGAGCAGTGAAGAACTCGCTACACCGCAGGAAGCGAGTCAGTTCATGTACATCACCGGGATTTGTTTCGCGATGCTTGTTCTCATCATCTCCATCATCATACACTACTACGATGGAATCGTTACTGTCGTCGCCAAACTGGTTGTTAAATCGTGATTCAACGACACACCAGCTAATATGATTTATATTCGTTATATGTGATGAAAATGAAATGAAATCAGTATAATACTATAACATGTATCTCATCTCTAAACTCAACGTTTTAGTACCTATTTATTTTGTGTTAGTGTTCATTCCAATAGGTACTGAATATTTATGGGGGATAAAGACTTATTTTTGTTACAATTATTCAAATGGCACAGAAGATAGGAGCAGATATATTGCATTATTATTAATATTGCGCACGTATTTTAATGTACATACAATATCAGAATGTAAAATGTTGGAGCTTTTGAATAAATGACTTTATGTAATTTTTGAAGTTTTTTTTAGTAATGTTTAATGTTGATTGAATTGAGATAAAAAAAAATTATTTTATTTAAACCGGCAAATTTCTTTTAACCATACTACATACTACAGTGATATAATAAATAATACTTACTAAAAACTAACTACTACTACTACAAAAAAAAAATTGAATATATTCAATTCAACAAGTTTGGACGTTTTCAAGAGGTAAGTACGTACTAAGTGCCTACTTCGTCGACCGCACTGACACCTATCATTAAGCGAAATGAGGTCAAGCGCAAATAGTACAATTTACGTATCATAACATGTATAACATAAGTATATTAGACATACATTTTTGATTATTTATCTTTCATTCTTTCATCAATTATATTTCATGGTGGCTCAAACTAACTTCAAATGTCATGTACATAAATTAATTACTGTAATATAAATATCGACCTTGGGAGTTTTGGTGGGAAAACGAAAAAGATCGCGTCGCTGCATTGTATTATTTTCCAAAACTTGTGTTATTTTCAGTGTTAGTGCATAAAATTGGTGGCATTTTATTCGTTAAGTGCTGGATTACAGGGCATAAGTATGGGAAAGTGGTATAATGATGGTGAAACGTTTTTTTTCGTGTTGTTTCCAAAACTCCATAGAAGCTTCAAGTTGCCACCACTTTACTAGGAGTATGACTTTGACTAGACTATAACTTGACTTGATGACTTCGACTGTGACTTGACACATATTTGCGTAAATATTATTAACTTCAAAAATTATCAATTACTTGACACTGGCTAAATACGCAAAAGTGTGGAGCCAAAACATAAAAAAAAAATATCGACCTTTTTAATGACTTTGTTAGCGCCATCTGTAGTTACGATACAACAATAGTGATAATTCTAACAGATGGCAGCAGCTATGATCGAAATATAATGCTGGAAATATGAAAAGACAGTTCAATGAATTTGTCTTTGCACCTTGCCCTATTGATAAATATACAGTGTGAAAGAGAGATCCGATTCCATTGGCAGATAAGTGCAGCGTTTCATTGATCTGCGTATTGTTATATCGTCATTGATAATGTGGGTGCGTGTGTGCTGTGCTGTGTAATGTATTGACAACTTTTAGTACTTGGACTATTCGTAAGCCACAAACATGACTTTCAATTGAATAAGTTGTATCAATTAAACGCGCATAGTTGTGAATTCACGGTGTCGCCTTCGCTTCCTTTCGTGCAGTGTGAACACCATGGTGAAAAATAGCACCTGGCTATGGAAATCGATGAAGTTCTATTGGAATAATCGCATTGCGTGATTAATTATTCAAAAAACCGGTTTTTAATGCGCGTTTTATTCGCGATAGTGGAATCGGCGAAGACGCTCCTGTGTTTAGAATGGCATTTTCGTTGAATAAGTTGAAGAATTTTTTGAACATTAACAAGGATGGGCAATTGGCTGGGAGCGGAAGTTTGGAGCCGGAGATTGGGTTCAAGTTGGCTTTGAACCCAACAACCAAAGTTTTGTATGTGACTTGTATTGGAGCCCGGCATCTACCTTCACTATTTGGGCTGAGCCGAGCCCACGGGTATCTAGTTAAGGTAACTTCCATAAAATTCTATTAATTTTGTACTATTGATATATGTACCTCTGTATGTAACTGCATGGGCTGACAAACGGTCGTCAGGCATAAATATAAGTGGATAAATGGGCTTGTTTAGCAAGTATGAAAGGTACCTACCCAGCTCTTTTGTAAGTTGTTTAAATTCCATCGCACGTTGTTTGTTTAGAAATTTCACCAGTGAACGTGCGATCACGATTTATGGAAGCATCATCCCACTATCTACAAAGATTGTTTTAGGAAGAAGGTTTATAAAATACAAACTTATCAAGTGCAAGTTTTTAGGTAGGTAATGTATCTATACTGAATTAATCATGTTGATATAGGTATTAACGAGTGTAAATTATGTAAGTAGGTAGAGTAATAGACGTAACCCTACTGCGCCCTGACACAGCTATATCATGAAAAAAGTTGAGACTACCACACCACTTTGTGGTTCTTTCAATGCTACAAATTATCTTGGTAGAGTCTAGAATCTCCATCTAGCTAGGTGCCTACCTCTTGACTTACCTACTTAGGTAAGTATGTAGAGACGGGCTATCTTAGCCATAATTTATATAGCTCTATCATAATAATACCAAACTTCATCAAATAAACACGAAAACGAACTTTACGTATAGGTATCTGTGGCTGCCCGCGGCTACATAGGTACCTAGTTAGGTAGGTACGCGTAGACTCCACTTTATCGTGCTAAAAATATCCTGGTTTATTAATTCCCCAGATTCAAACTATCTATATTCACATCAAGTTCTGTTCAGCCGTTCATATTCGTACCTCATCAACAGCCTGAAAGCATACACTGCTGAACATAAGCCTCCCCGGCATCAATCGACTCCCCGAGGCCCCGCGGTTTTGACCAGGGGTTGATCACGGAACTGCAATGCAACAGGAGAAAATACATTCACAATTGAAAATTTCAACACACAAATTGCGCATTGAAACTGTTAAATCCATACAAATTTGTGTTTCTAATCGTTGCAATCATGTTTTGTGATCACCTCGCAGATCGTCGGTCCCCTAGTGGGGGCCGGCCTACGCTGCGTCTTGCGGTACGTACCTAAAACCATTTAATTAAATTACCGTATTGCTACAATTCAACCACAATGATATAGGTACGTAGTTAGATTAGGGCCATTCAATTATTGCTATTGGTACCTACCTACTTTATGCGGTCATTACATTCAGATGCATGTGGGTACTGTGGGATACCTAAGTCTACCTACTAGGCAGACGTGTTTTACAATTTTATTAGCGATTCGTAATTGTTTTCCTAATTGAGGCCGACCCCGCGTTTGTTATCTTTTGCATGTACCTAACTATGCTACATATAGGTACGGAAATTTTGAAGAAATGCTCTTAATCATTATCGCAGTGACGAAGTCGATCTTCACCTGATAACAAGGTACACGCCTTCGTAGAATAAATAACAATGTGTTTTTGTAATCCACAACTCGAACTGTAAAGCTGTATTGTTTATTAGGTAATTTTTAGAGAATATAATAATTCCCGACTGATACTAAATTTTGACAGATCCTAAGTTCGCACTTATTCCTCTGTCACATACCCAAATGCATTGCAGTAGTTATGTCGTAGAGGTAAAGTGCGAACCTAGGCATTTAACCAATAAATGCTCGAAGATTGATGCTGATAAGATACAGTTAAAGAACCCGTCGCGTCGATACTGTAATAGAAAATAGCATTAGCACAAAATATTAATAATAACGCCCAACGATCACATACATAGATCCTGGACCCTAATTAGGATTCCCTGTGTCTAGGGACCCAGGAATTACGAGGGCCATCTCAACCACCACACCACAGCGGATGTCAGAAAATTTTTTTTTTATACTGACCCAATATTTAGCCGTTAAAAATAAGATTACGAATAGCTACACATATTCTATATATAATCGAAGTACCAAAGTAAAATAAAACACATTTTACATAATAATTACAGGTAACAATTAATAAATTCGACACACACATAATGGTGGATTGCGATGATGTAAGCCGAAAACTATGGATTGTTGAAGGTGTCTGACAATAAGATTTCACGTTGTGATTTGTTATGTGAAAAGATAAAAAAAGAATATCGGCAATGGTGTCCATTCTGTGTCGCATACTCTAAAGCTAAACGAAATTAACATATTTCCGTCTTTTTCGTTTCCCCTTTATCAGAAGAGTACCGCCATACTTTGAGTTTACTTTAGTTTTAAGAATGCGACACAGAATCGACACCATTATCAGCTTATTTTAGTCCACTGCTGGACGTAGGCCTCTCTCAAGCATTGAGAGTGTCCTCTATGTCCAGCAGTGGACTACATAATTATGAATGTACGACGACGTGTATTGCTGGTCTTCGGCTCTTCTCATCCAATTGCAATCCAGTCACTCGACGAAAGTTCTCTCCACTTAGTCGGGGGACGTCGTACACTATTTACCATCACGCAGTCTCCACTCAAGAACACGTCTGCCCCATTGGATTCGTTGTCTATTCAGCGGCAAATATGGCCAGTCCATTTCAGTTTGCTAATTCTGTATTTTAGTAAACTTTGACACGGCATTTATAGGAAAGTTTTAAATTCAGAATGTTACAGTAATCTCTATAGATTTTGACATCATCATGAACAACCTGAAGACGTCCAATGCCGAACATAGGAATCCCCTTTGAGCACTACTTTGAGCGGCTTGCTTTTTGCATCTATCGATTCCTCGCGATACCAATGGATGCAATCGGTACATCACGAAAATAGATTTTGTAATAGTATAATTAATTCTAGAGCGAGATGTAATGTAACTTGAGTTAAATAGCTTATCTATCCTATTTAATATTTGACAGCCTCTGTGGTGTGGTGGTTGAGCAGGTTGGCTCATAACCCAGAGGCTGCGGGTTCGATTCCTTCGGCAGGACAAGTATTTGTGCACAGAAAAAAAGCGCATTTACTTGTTGTGAGTCAGGGTATTGTGGGACCATGGTCCTCGTAGTTACTGGGTCCCTAGACACTGGGAATCCTAGTTAGGGACCAGGATCTATGTATGTGACCGTTGGGCGTTATTATTATTATCTAAGCAATAATATTTCGCTCTTACCAAAATAAATTTAGCGTACTTAGTATAAATTAACCACAGCCTAATACAAACATATCTTTAATAGCCTACATAATATGCATGCGTTGTTTTAACCAGTATGTAGGGCATAACGTAATGTATTAAAGTAACATCTAATTTCTATAAACAAATAATGTTTACTGAGCTGCGAGATAATGTGAAGTTATTTTCGACACGTAACAGATGCGGCATGATCAATGTTTACGCACTGAGTTATACATCTAATAAAATGAATTTTCTAGTTTAAATAAATGAAAAATATCAAGAATAAGCTAAATGGTTCAATGTGTGTCTCTCAAAATGAAGATGTGATATTCATGTATTATAATTATGATGCAATGAAGTTCGTTGTAAAATCAAAATAAACATAACTTACTAAATTATACATTTTCTGTTATCATTTACGAATAAGGCTATTTAAATAGCTTCGTTATATATAACAAACATTTAAAAACATCGTAGATTTTTGTTGTTCCTAAATGGATGAACCGATTTTTATTTGGATTTATTTGTTTGATAGGTGATTCGATCGAGAGTGTTCTTAGTTATTTGATAAAGGGCATCAGCTCTTTTCTGTTTGATGAAGGGATGTGAGCAACTGCCATAGGCCTGATGCCATGACTATTAACTGGAATCTTGGAAAACTGGAAAATTGAAGGATATTCAACTCCTCACTATCTTGCAGAACTTGTATCGTTTTGGGCTTATTGAAATGATCACAATGAAAATTTAGTTATAAGATTGTAGTGACCAAGTCAAATTATAAAAAAATATGTTTTATAGTTGCTTGTTAGTTATCATTTGACTTGTATTCTCTTACAACGAACCTTTTGCAACTTCCTAGTGGTTTTTATGATTTTTCCATGCTAACACGACCTTATTAAGTATCGCTAAAAACGCTGCTAATACAATAATGCTAAACAAATCAATATTTATGTTGCTGACAACACACGAATTAGAACGAACGCGTCTAAAAATATTAGATTATGTCACGAAAACTTGTGTTTGTAAGTTATCAGAGAATGAGTATATCATACGGAATACGTTTACACGATAGCGTTCGCTTATTGATAGATTAATCGCTATGCTATGCTTTTCTAAGTAGTCGATCTTAATAGCTACTTGGTATGTATCGCACTTAGAGGTTATATTTCTATGGTATCGCATATGTTGATAAGTATTATGTGTAGGTTCTTTCAGATTCTAGAACGTTTTGGGTACAAAAACATCATAATATAATTTAGACAAGAAACCTGTATAAAAACACTAATATTTTTTTATGGACCGAGACTTCACGAGCTTCAAATTATAGCTTTGCCAGAAGTTTAGGTAGGCTATAATATCCACCGTCCCTAGTACTTATACAAACTTGCACGTGTATCTACGTATGTGATCGTTGAGCGTAAAATTAATAAATGAACACACAGAAAACAACATACAGCTTTTTGTAGAAATATTTATTATTATTTACTTTTTAAACAAGAAGCAACTTAGAGTTCTTATCGCTAGTTTAATGGGTGTCAATGTTACTGCTTATCTCAACGTTAGAAAGTCATTTTAGATAAGAAAAATACGTTAAGAATATTTTTTCTCTTACACTAAATACTTTGTCAAAACCGCTGTTAATGTTATAACTTTACCTTTCAGGTGAAACTATTCCCCGGGGATAGCAAATTTGAAACCGCATTACAGGAGAGCTCCTGGCCAGTATGGAACGAAGACTTTAAGTTTCAGCTAAAACCAAAAGATATAAAGAAGTCCTCAGAAAGAGTCGACCTTCAAAGTTTACTAGCCGGCCATTTTTTGTCGCTCACGATTTACGCTATATTGGAGCCTCCAAAGCATGAAGCCGAGAAACGGAAGAGCGTTGGCAAATTAGACACAAAAAAATCACCTAGAGTGACCGATCAGGACGAACCAAAAGCTAAAACTGGTTTTCTAGAAAAAACTTTTAGTAGTTTTAAGTCGACAAAATCTGAAGCTATAGTTCAAAAATCAATATTAGAAAGAAGAAGGACGGTCGGTGCTGCGACGTGGAACTTTGATTCAAAATTATTCCAGAATGATCTCAAGAATGGTCTGATTGGGACTCCTGATATTTGGAGACCGATAAACGCTATCACAAGTGGACTGACAACTACGGATTCCCGGGTACGTGATTTGAATAATATATAA
Organism: Ennomos fuscantarius; assembly: GCA_905220475.3. Lineage (NCBI taxonomy): Eukaryota > Metazoa > Arthropoda > Insecta > Lepidoptera > Geometridae > Ennomos > Ennomos fuscantarius. The sequence continues at coordinate 8,268,096 of HG992028.1, read as the reverse complement.
TGTATGTCAGCACACAAGTTTAATCAATGCATTTCCTACTCGCGATTTAATTATCCTATATTAATCTAGTCCATAGTCATAGCACAATTTTAGTTGATATTTAAGCAGTAAAAATCACGTTGCGATAAGAATCGAGTCATAAAAACCGACATTAACAAAGTTAACTATGACGGCTAACACTGTTCATTTTTATGTGGCATCTAATGAAAAATAACATCGTGAAAATGACCTTAAAATAGATTTAGTTCTAAAATAATGCTTCCATAATGATTCTCCGTATCTATCATTTTGTATTACGCAATTGTTGAAGATGATACAAACTCATTAAATATGTGAAGATATAAGATTTTTAGAAGTAAAAAATGTCCCACTTCATTATATATTAAAAGCAGAACTCAGGCGACAAATTATCACAAAAAGGTTTGAAAATTGTTTCTACCCAGCAAGCATATCAAAAGGCGGCAGGGTTTTCTCAAGGGAGTATTTAGGGCAGGTACACAAAAGGATATATGCTGGTGTATTTCTACTCGAGTAAGGGGAAAGTGCTGTTGTCGGTACACATAGGGAGAGATTTTTAAAACGTAAACTTCAATATACATAAGTACCTTTGATTATCAGCAGCAGTAATCATCAACTGATTAAAATTACAGTGAAGTCAACCTCTTAATTTGTTTGTAAAAGGTGAAGGATAATGGACATGATATAACTTGGCCTGATATTATGTCCCACCCGCCCAACTTTAGGTACCGATGGATAAGGAATCCTGCTAGCTATTTTTCCCTTTACCATAAAACTAATTAATTGTTACAAAAATGTATAACACGAATAATAATAATAATATATGTGGACATCTCACACAACGCCATCTAGCCCCAAACTAAACAAAGCTTGTGCTATGGGAACCAGAGAACTGATACAATACTTAGATACTTTTTTGTTTGTAAATACATACATAGAATACAATATAACGCCCAGACACAGAACAAACACATATGCTAAATAAATACCACCAGCCTATAATAAATGATTTGATAAGATGTATGCTAAAATGATAATTTGTTTATTAGGTAGTCTGCGGTTTCTTTTGACGTTTCTTCATACAATCTTTACCATCCCATTAGACCCCCTTAGGGTTTGTTCTATCAAAAACCCTTTCTTAGTACACTTCTACTCTACGCCCTATTAGGAAGAAACTTTCCAAATAGCAAGTCTCTATGTCCAGCAGTTTGTAATACGGCGCCTGTCAGTCATTCAGGATAAAGACTTTTATTAATGTTCCTATAGATAAATGAAGATCAACCAATTACTTTTTTCCTATTCTATGGTTCATATAAATGCTTTAAATATTAATGGGTAGGCACGCACAGGTTGTACAGTCTATTATTTGGCGCTATACTGATAACCCAATAAGAAACTAACTTGATTACAGAGCCGCAGCGGCGGGAAAGGTTAATTTAATAATTACAGGTCTCCCTTTGTGAACTTTGAATATATAACGAACCTAACATGCTTTGCTCACTCAGAAGAGTAGTTAATAGTTTTGCTTTGTGGTTGATAAAGCCGAACCGTTGGAAACTCACGCGAATAGATAATGTATACGCAATAGATAATAGCGCCAATTAAAGCATGAGTCATAAGTGAGCACTGCCTGGCAAAGAACGTGTGAATAATCTTGATTTGTACGTAGGTGCAGCCGACAATAGAATACGTTTGACCTCGGCCGATCCTCGCTATTATGAGCCTATTCGGTGCTTGTTTGAATCGTTAAATACCTACGACAAAGATTGAGCGAAACATGTACCTTGTGTTGAGGAGACACGCGAGATTATAAAGTTCGGCACTCAAGAAACATGTGACTTTAGAAACGGTGCTTGCTTTTAAAATTTTATTATCTACCTAAAATAATTTTATTTTTATTTTAAATTAATACTTTAATTAATAAAACTAAACTATATGTAATTATTTGAGAAAAAGCAAAAGGGTTTTTATTTCAATTATTTTTAAAGTGCAGATTTTGTACACAGGTTCTTCATTGGGTACATTTTAATTAAATTCCAAGACTATAAAATAATTTTATTATGTATGTGATGCTGAGTAATATAGAACCAGGGCTTATTTCTTACTACATTAAACTTCCACATGAAAAGAATAAGAACCAATAATGGCTTAGGCATCGAGGCTAATGAAGTAGATAGATCATAATAAAACCAAATTAATGACTAAAATATCTTCACGTGGTTCCACAGAGAGAGAACAAGAAGGGCCAGTTAGAAGTGACACTGCTGTACACAGCCAGCGAAGATGGCCTCAACGATATCGTCCAGCTCACAGTGAACCGTCTACGATGCAGTGTACTAACGATGCAGGAACAGGAGCAGTTCAAAGGTAACTATAAATCAGGTTGACTAATGAGCTCGAGTCTCGTGTACCACGACACCCGACCGCTGCACCGCCGTCTATGAATATCGATAACGGTTGTAACACAGGACAACACTGTTTGCATGCGTTCAAGACTAATTTATAGTTTACAACATGTTTACTATATTTTCAGGTGTTTTAGCAGGAATCGTTTTTCGTTTGTCGGTTTTGTAGAAGTCATATTGTGACTTGAGGCGTATATTAGTTACTACTTTAAATTGTGTGCTGAATTCACAGATTAGTCTACATTTCAGTTTAGTCTGTGATGTAAGTCAAACAAGATAGGTCGAGTGCTACAAAGAAAACATGTCCAATAGTGTTCTGAAAAGTTATACGAAATACTCCCAAAAGTGTAATAAAACGAAAGACAGCATTTCTTACCATAATTAAGTCAATGTTTTTGATATAGTACTTCGTGAAACATGGAATAGATTTTTTGCCATTATTTTGACAAAATAAAAGCTAGTTTAGGCATACCCTGAGTTATAAATCTGTATTAGTTAGCATACCCGCACATACAGTAAATACAGGCTCACCGCAGTTCCATCAAAAGTTTAATTTTTCCCGGATAAAAGTTCCTTATATATATTGTTATAGTTATGTATGGTTAATTGGTTGAGTAATCAATCAGTGTGCATATCACCAAAATCAGATTAGCCGTTTCGACTTGTAAACAGAGTGATTAAAATTTATTTAATTAAATATAAATAAACAGTCGTCAGTTTTAAACAATTTATCAATTGAAGTTCTGTTGAAACATCGTATCAACTATTAAATTTCTCTGCTATGGACTGTCGAAGACAGTTCTTGCGTGAGTAGTGTAGCTCTCGGATGGTAATGGCAGGTGTGTGGTAGAAATCAGTGACCTTACGCGATCGGAATTCGTACAATGAGACATGCCGCCTGCAATATTTTCTTCACGCTATTACGCTGCATTTTAATATCGCTATTTTAAACTATATTTATTTGAAAACCCTGTATTTTAATTTATCTTCGAAGTCATTTAAATTGTACAGTTTGCGTTTAGCAATATGTATGGTTTTAGATAAAAACGAGCTTCTGCCCGCAGCTTCGCCCGCGGCGTGGCCTATGGGAAAATAATTCAACCACCCATTTCACTCTCTTAAAGGTGGAATTTCGAAAAATCCTTTCTTAGCAGATGCCTACGTCATAACATCTACCTGCATACCAAATTTCAGCCCGATCCGTCCATTGGTTTGGGCTGTGCGTTGATAGATGACTATGTCAGTCAGTCAGTCACCTTTGAGTTATATATATTTAGTAGATATCGGGCGCCACGTTTTCTCCTAATGAAGTCTAGAGACTGGTCTAAATCTTTAAAATCAAGACTTTAACAAAATCCAAATTTGAACGATATGAAAGCTGTAAATCTTAAATGAATGAATTAAACTTTCCATAAAGTGTCTGTAGATCTAAATTAATGCGTAATGTTTATTATTTATCCATAATAACTTTTGCCAGTTCATTCATAATAATTTTCAAACTCCCCGTTAGGCGCTATGCCTCGTGATTATTAAGTAGGAGAGAGTTGTAGACGTAATAAAATTGTAATTTGAACTCGAATCATTGAATGTAAGGTACCCAGCTAGAGGCGTGAATGAACGACGACAGAGGAAAGTTTTGCTTTAAAATTAGTTTGTTAAAACAAAGTTACGAAGGATCTGTTACGTTACCTTAGACATAAATCGGGAGAAGATCTTGAGGATTAGATCTTGAAATGAATGATAAGTTTTAGTTCCCTACTTAATATTAAACCCACGCACTAGTAATGTTTAAAAGACTGACAATAAGTCCTCTTTACAACCTATATTAAGCAGTAGCTGAATCGCTCTTTATTAGTATATAAAGAGCTATTCAATCTGAGAAAGACATTTTTGCAATTTCTGCCAATTTTGTAGTTTACCAAACCTTTCCTACACGGATCTGTTGATAATAATCTTGATATGTACCTACTCAAGTGGTACTATGGGAAGTCTTATTCCAAAAAGCGATCTCTTCATATGTCAGATGTCTTTCGGTTGACAGTAAAATAGGAAGACTCATGGCTACGGTCTTTGGATAGGCATTAGTTTAGGATACCAAACATTAATAAATTTTATTTGTTTTTAGCTACATTAGATTAATTTTTAATTTGAAGTTGATATGTATCTGAATCTCGAAGGGATATAAACCCACAACCAAACAACAACCGCTACCATGACAAGTGATCTCATGTCAAAATGACTACTTTACTCTGCTGAATTTTCTTTTTTTATACTTACCTGTGCCACAGATAATACAATACTACTTAAATAATACTATACTAGTACCTGAAACTAGGTGGTCGACCTTTTCTGAAAATTTCGTCTAGGCAGGTACCACCGCTTTGCCAGTTATTCTGCTGCCAAGCAGTAGTGTGCAAGCGCTACTGTCTTCTGGATAGAAGGGTACTGTAGCTAGTGAAACTATTGGGCAATGAAACTTTAATATCTTAATATTATATTATCTTATCTTTATCTTTTTTATCTGATCTTATTACTAGACGGTGCTGATGTCTCAGGATAACGTGCGCAGTGCAGTGTCACGCGAAACTTTACATTAGAGTAGAGTTCTGAGTGACACTGAAACTGTTATGGGCGGACGTGTCGCGTAACATCAGATGAACGACTAGCTAGTCACGTCATTCATTAACAAAAAAACCCGTGCAAAAATTATACCCAATTATGTAGGTACATAAAAACATTATAAGTAGGTAACTCCACTGAAGTAACGCAAAATAAGTTCTCAATTTTATACAGCTACGAGGAATAACAAACTTTGAGCTATTCAATTAAGTATTAGGAGAGGCGAAAGACGAAGCTACCTTAATAAATTATTGCTCCACGTCTAAATTAGGTAGCTGGCCTGATTTCTCAGTTGGTAGTAGCGCTGCCTTCGGAACTGTAGGTTGTGGGTTAGATTCCCATCCAGGACAACCATTTGTGTGATGAACATAGCTATTTATTCTGTGTCTGGGTGTTATATTATTTTATTCTATGTATGTATTTACTAACAAAAAGTTCCATAGTACAAGCTTTGATTAGTTTGGGACTAGATGGCGTTTGCGAAATGACTACAAATATTTATTTATTTTTTGTAGCCTAACTCGACATGCTAAATTTTGTCTGTGCCGATTAATAATGTAAATGAGCAATGTTGTTATTAATAAAGCTACTCATAACCGCGAAAATGTTCCCGGAGAAAATTATATAATATAAGCGAAGGTCCTTAATGATGATCATTAATCTTGTAAGTCAACCGGAAATGCGACGTCGACAGGAAAAAATGCTTCAATTTATGGCGTAATGATCAACGCATTTCGCTTCGTTTAATCTCTTTTTCGAAGAGGGATTATGTATTTTTTTATAGAACAATGTGGCTTTATTATAAATTAAAATTAAATATGCTGTACTAATTTAAACGTTGCATACTGGTAATGGTTTGTTACTTTAAGTTTTTTAAAATTGTTTTATATTTTATTTATTTATTAAATGAATTTTGTATGACCAAGTTATTAAAATAGGTAAATGTGATTTTCCAGCAAATATATTAGTTATAGTAACTTCTTAAACGTAATGCCACACTGTGTACCTATATTACAAAAAGTTTTGGAGTAATATTGATATTAGATAGTCAAAATGCCAGCTTATAATTAAATGTTCGTATAGGTAATGGGTTATAACTCCTTTTATCGATATATTAAACACCATTAAAAGCCTATTAGCCATAGTTCGCTTATCAGCTTTTAACGCAACAGCTCAAACTTGTCCACATTTTCGGTTTGCCGACGATTAGTTAGATGGTTTTGTAAAGCTTTTGCTAAATTATGTAACTTATTCATATTTTGTATACATGTTTTAATTTATCTAAAACTTGTTAGGCCAGAAAATTAAACAAACAACTTCGCTTTACAAATGTCGATACATTTTTTTGTTATTTAATATTGCAAGACATTTAAAAAACTTAAAATCATACTGGTGCACTGTATTATTGGCATAGGAAGATTACGTTGTATAAGCAAAGTACCCAACCCACCCATAGTAACACAATTCAATAAAAAAAAGATAGATTTCTTTCTTTATTTCTTTCTATTATTTTATTAATTTTATTAACAAATATTGTCTACAAAATTTTGCCAATAATTCAGCTAATTATGTATTAGCAAGTAAATTTAAAAATAATCTAAAGGTGTGTTTGTATTCAAAACTCTTAAACTGACCAGCCAGTTATAACATTTAATAATCACTAATTAATTTAATATCACGATAATTTTCTCGTTTCAGCTCCTCTGTACCTGAAGGCCACAATTTTAGAGGCAAACAAAGCTGAGTGCTATTGGAAAAGCGATAGATTCGCCCCCGCAATATCAGCCAGATGGGACCCGAAATCTTCCACAGTGAAGCTGACAATTTTCAAAGCTAGTTTGGATAAAGTTAGCATTTATATAAGCCTTGGGTGCAAGATAAAGATGGCTAAGAAGGAGATTTTGGGGAAAGTTACGATTGATGAGAAGTCACAATATTCTGACACTTGGAGGGAGTGTTTTCGACAGCCCGGAGTTCCAAAAACGTTTTGGGTCAATTTTGAATGATGCTTTCATTCAATTCTGTATGTGTGACGAATTTTTGTTAATAATTGGTATTAATGTATTCAGTTTAATTTAAATTTCTATTAAAATGACTTTTCACTGATTAATTGATTATACGAAATGACGCAATTACTTCTTTCTGAGACTTCACTAAAATAACGAAATTTGTTTTTTTAGATCTAGTTAAATTATTATTGTGAATAACGTTAGCAATTAAAATTATATTACTTTATTATATTAATAAAATTGAATGACAATAATAATAATATAGTAGTAGGTAAGAATTAGAATATAATTTTTTCAGCTGTGAGTTAAGTATGACACATTTTTATTCATAACAATGTTTTATATTTTTTTTCCACTATGCAAACTTATTTTTATGTATAAATTAAACATGTTAACTTAATCATATTTCTTATGCCTATGTGTACTAAAGTTGGACAATTCCTAAATTCGCACTTATCTATAAAATACCAACTGCAATGCATTTGGGTATGTCACAGAGGAATAAGTGCGAACTTTAGAGCTTGCTAAATTTAGTATAGACGGGCATTATTGTTTTATTTCTAGCCACACCTGATTATAATCACAGTATTAATATACGTTTTTTTAGAGTAAATTGTTATTTAAAATTGCAAGCTCTTCGGTGAATGTTTTTATAAAAGCCCTGAAAATAATTGAGTATACATATATTACGCCACAAACATCTAACTGTCATGAACATCTTCGAGATGAAGCAAGCGTATAGTTACAAGGTTATTACTTTGCCTGACTTTAAATAAATGGCCAGCTAATATTATAATTTTGTACTTAAGTACATAATTATAACCTATGGAAACTTTCAAGTTGAGTGCTGTAAACTATGTATCTTCTAAGCAAGCACTGTACCATCATAGAACTGTTCATCGCTAAACTTCGGGCGAGTCTTCAGGCTGCATTGCCTTTTAAAATTTTAGGACCTTAATCATGAAGGCTCGATAAACTGGTATCTATGGTGTTATATAGAATCTGCCCCTTTGATAATAGGAAAAAATCAGGCGTGAATGCGAAACAAAAATAATTGTAGCTTAAATTATCGAGTGTTTATGAATAAAAAAAAACAAACGTGTGTTAACGGTAGTTAAGGACAATATAGTCAGAAAAATTAAAAGAAATTGGAAGCTTCAGTGTACTTACTATTTATCTAGAGCAGGTTATGATAATCTGAAAATATTTCTATGTGTATTATATTTGTAGTAATTTTTAAGTACATTATTCTAAACGGTGAATAGCCAAGACGAGAGGATCACAAACACATGCTTAAAGAGTGTGGCAACTGTTATATTTATTTACATAAATAACCGATGTAATTGTCCAATAATTGAATTAGTTATGAAAGCCGTAAGTTGTAAGTACCTATATTGAAACTGGAGGACTGGAACTCCCACCCAAAAGGGGTAGGTATAACAATGATTTATGATATTGAGTTTGTAAGGTTACCTGATTACTGCAAAAGTAAAACACCTATTCCATATTCAGGAACACTAGGTAAATGTACGGAGATGTCATCCTTTTGTGATAAGGGTAACGTAGGTAGCTATTTGCCACGTCGTTGCCGCCCGAGATACGTCTTGAGCGACCCGGACGACCCTATAGCAGCCGTAGTATCAGCTGCGCTAGAATCACCGGACCAGTCTAGCCCTCCTAGCTCAGGTACCGCTTTCGGAACCGGTATAGGATACCAGCGTAACACAATCAGACACTGACGAGGTCGACGTACCCCCCGTAGGTTAGCTATAACGGTCGCGACTTTCCATAGGGTCCACTCTTCCAGTCGACGTAGTCTTCTCGATCCTCTTATCCCGACAACGACCCGCTGAGGCTAGCACCCCAGGTGTGTCCCTTTGCTAGTTGCCTCCCACTTTTTACACCTTGAGTGAATGTCTTTCCGTCCAGTGACGCTGTGAAGGTCGGTAGAGAACCTCAGCATTAGCCTGTTCAAAAAATGTAGGTAGCTTTCAGACTTCATTTGCGTGTTCAAAAGTAAGCTCTAGCGAGACGTCAGGTGTCGTAACAAAGCCCACTAAGACCGGGAATTGGCGCTTGTTAGATATTCTTCTAGGAAAAAACATTATTGTTAGAAATAGGCCGCACATATCACAGATGTCGATTTCTTAGAACGTATTAGAGAAAGGGTTTCTTTCTCTATCTAATACGGGATTATAAAGAAAAACATTGAGTTTTCAGCATCTAGGTGGCACTTATGCCAAATTGTAGACCGACTGTCTAGGTCATGATGAAAAGTATATAGGACACAATTTAAAAAATTCTTGGTCTAGGTAGACGTAGTTCTAACGCCCGTTTGTACTAAAGTTCGACATCTCCTAAGTTAGCACTTAGTCCTCTGTGACATACATACGCAAGTGCCCAGTAGGTACGTTCATAGAGGGATAAGTACGAACTTAAGCTATCAAACTGTAGGACAGCTGAGCATAACACTCTTATATTCAGCAGGCGATCTAAGCAGGACTTAGATAACTCGGTAAGTATACTCTTCCGATCCATAGAGTTACGCGCGAGGCGCGTTCATGCACCCAGATGGGACTGAATTGGTGGTTACACGTATATAGCAAATGATATGTTTGTACCGTACCTACGTTTTGACAATAGAATAATCATTATGAACTGTGTGGTAAGTATATATCCATAATACTTATAAGAATGACTCGCAAAATTTTTAGAGTGCCCCCCTATGAGGATAACATGATCTGTAAAGACCCAAACCCTTTATAATAAATGATGATTAAAAAATACATATATTAGACGATATAATGCCGTACCACAGCCACCCTATGATTTTGATTATATATATATTTACCTATTGAATAATTTATTTTTTAGAGGTAAACAATTTTTTTGCTTAAATTGTTTATGTGCATGTAATAATGTGTAGGTTAACACTTATATTGATTCATTCGTTTTTGTAAATAATAATTATTGAATAATAAGTTGTCATAGTCTAATCATGATAAAATGTAATGCATTAAACTGTTCCGTAAGCTTAGGTTTTATGATAAAAAGTAATGAATATAAATAAAAATAAATTATGGTTTCTTATATCTACTCAATGCTTTCCTTCGCTTAAAACTCATGTTTTTATAAATTGAGTGAAACGTATGCTTTCGCCTGGAAAGTGTGGAAGAATCATAAAATCTTTACTTACGTCTTGTCTTCAAAAGCCTTTACGTAAGCCTTACTTAGGCAAATCGTAGGTTGAAAAATTACTAATTGGGGGTGTTCACCCGCGTTTTTACTTTAGGTTGTAATGTTATTACCTTATGTTTGCTTTTTATCACATCACTGCACATAACACATCACATATTATCTATTATTTCACCACATTTTTGCTCTTTATACATAAAAATCTTGGTTTCATTTCACAATTTTCTCGATTTTCACTGAAAATATGACTGTCATAGTTTACAATTGTTTTACGACTGGAATTTTGTTTCTATTCAAATCGATTCGTTTTTCTTTTTTATTGTCAATTTCGGCAAGGTTTTTCATAGTTTGGCCAAGATTTTATGTATTTAGACTCTAAATTTATTTTTTTTATCGTTCTGTATCCAAAATTTTGAAATATTTAAAAGTCTGAAGCATGGAACGCTGACGGAGTTTTCGTTAGAAGGGCTGTCGCTAAGAAATGGCAGTCTCAGTTTACTCCTCAAACGAGGAACACTAAATTGATATAAGGCCATTCCCGGGCCAGGCAAGGCCCGGGAACTCAAGAACGCCTTCAAAAATATTTGGCTATAATACTCCAAAATTGCAAGTGCCAATCGCTTAATTTTTCGCCAACCGCCGTGATACAACGCATCTATCGCCGAGCGCCAGCCGCCCAGTTACGGCGAATCTATCGTCAAGCGCCAGTCGCCGAGTTACGGCGAATCTATCGCCGAGCGCCAGTCGCTGAGTTACGGCGAATCTATCGCCGAGCGCCAGTCGCCGAGTTACGGCGAATCTATCGCCGAGCGCCAGTCGCCGAGTTACGGCGAATCTATCGCCGAGAGCCAATCACCGTACTACGGCGAATCTATTGACGAGAATCTATCGCTAAAACTGCATCTGCTGTCACCGTCTCGGTCGCTGACAACTGATCGAGTTTGCCGCTGAGCATAGAAGTCGGCCCAACTACAAAAGTCTGCCTTGTCGGCCTAAATCCTGGACCTACAGAGTTCTTCAGTCTCTCTGTACCGCATAAGTGGGCCCTGTTGGCCGAAGTTCTTAAACAACTAATTCATCTAAATTGAGACTTGTAATTTTTTTTATATATTTCACCGCAGCCTTTGTTTTTTTATTTTCTGTAATTATTCTTCAAATATAATTCTTTAACTTATTTTCCTCTTTTATTAAGCTCTTAGGATCCTGCCGATTTAGGAATAAGTTAGGTAGGTGAGGAGCTACTCGATAACTTGTGACGTTTAATTCTACCTCTCCACAAGAGGAAGGACGTAACGTGACAAGGTGTCTGAAATATTGTTGATCTAATCAGCTGCCACTGGCAGGCTGACAATACGACGGTCTTTATCAACTAAAAGTTACCCAATTGTAACAATAGATTCAAATATTTATATTCATTTTTGATTAGGTATTTCATATGCCTATTCCTTTGTTCCAGTTTTCATATTGAATGAATCACGATCTTTTCAGATTCAATTTAAAAACTAGGTTACGATAATGAATAATATATGTACTTACTTATCTCTAGTAACATGAAAACGATTGGTTGGCAATTCGTACATATATGCCCGTCTATACTAAAGTTCGACAGCTCCTGAGTTCGCAATTATTTTTCTATAACGTAGGTACCTATTGCATATTCAAATTAGTTGCGCCCCGCGGTTAATCCCGCAGATAAAAAGTATTTTGATGCTCATCCCATGGGAACATTTTACTTTTCCGGGATAAAATGTAGTTATCCAGTGTTAAACCTATCTTGGTACCTAATTTCATCCACATCCATTCAGCCGTTTGAGCGTGAAGGAGTAACAAACATACACACATGCACACAAACACACATACAAACTTTCGCCTTTATAATATTAGTTTGAAGTGAATATTCAAATAATGTACCTAAGTATTAAAAAATGTATGTATGTAGACATCGGTATATACAATATAATAGAGAAAGCTAATATATTTTCTTCCCTTAAACAGTTACAAGTACCCCATAGGTACTTATAATTTCTTGACTAATATTTTTTACGGATAGTTTTTATTAAAAAACAAAGATCAGACATCAGTGAAATGAGCGAAAGTATCTACTTCAAAATTTGTTTCATCTGTCCGGACGTACTCGCGTACAGGTTGATTTTCGATTGGAGGTGAACTTCCACCAAAAATAGGGGAATATTGCTCCGGCGCTATTTATTGGCTTATTTTGATAATATTTGGCAGAAACATTAGGTACCTACACGTCTGGCTGTTGATGAGATTATGTACAAAAGAAACACAATAGTAGCAAAAACGTTTGCTAATACGAGGTCTACCATTCGCAGAATTACTAGTTATATTATAGCAGATAGATTTTTTAGTGTCAAGAGAAGATCTACGTGCACTTCAAGGCAACAGTATTGGTTACAAATATGTCAATGTAGTCTACACTACTCATCGCAATAAAAAAAACCGTGCCTTAGCTTAGCCTAGTAACACGTACTTAATGTGTAAGTTTTCGAGTAGGTCGTTGGTAATTGGTATACTTAGAACAAGCGCGATTGGTTTACAAGATACCAAGAAATTGCTTCTGCTCGTGCTTCTGCTCCTCTTTGATCATTTACCTGTCAAATAATCAAAGCTGCTCCTATTTCAATTAGGCGTGTGTATTTAAGCTTCTATCGTTGTAAGGAGTCTCATCAATATAGTCTAGCTAAGTACCCAGTTTAGATACCTAGTCACATATTAGGAATGTGCCGAATATTCGGTAATTATTCGTATTCGGCTTTGTTTTTTTCTCTTTGGGTATCCGGCCGAATATTCGGTTGAAGTGCCGAATAATAACCGAATATTTTATCCAATAATTTTCGTTCCATACTTCCAAATTTATGATCTTTTCTGGAAACTCATTCTAACATGATCAGATTGATAGTTTTCAAAATAATAAATAACACACTATAGGCGCTTAATCAGCAGAACATTTTGTGGTGATTTATGTTGAACGGGCTCTACCGAATCATAGAGCGTCCTAGAGTTCTGGGGTGGAATTTTGTTTGGTATCTAATCTGTATCTATATATCTATAATATATTTATATATTAACAATAGCATAGGAAATACACAAAAATTAAAAATGTTTCAATTGCAGTGGAGCCTTTGTTGAAGTTTTATTATGACTGAATGTACCTACGGAGAAGTTCGCATAAAATGAACCGAATAGTTTTGGCTCGATATTCGGCTCGTTAAGCTGATAATGTTCGTTATTCGTTTCGGTTTAAAAATTTATGTTCAGCCCATCCCTTACATATTATTAATACTTACTATTATAGGAGTAAAGGTGAATTGAATAATTTAGAATTTCTCTTTAATAACATACTAAATTGATTCTTACCAAAGAAATTTTTTTTTGCAGGTGTAAGGCAAAAAAGAACATATCCAATCATATGAGATTTTCACGAGCCAATAATATGTGTAGACAAAATTTTTGATCGTCTTGTTGAAAATGCAATTAATATAAATACAATAAAACAGTGTTTTTTTGACTGGTAAAGTTCATTATTCTTTCAATTAAAAACAACAATGATAAAACAACTACTACTAAACACAACCTACTACAAAAAAAAATTTGACTAAGTACTAGCCGCGATGACCTATAGACAGTCCAAATGCTCTAGCCCACTCAGTATCAGTAGGTAGCGTACACAATATGTTGGTAGCATTTTGTTTTGATTTGACAGTGGTTATATCATACATCTGATCAGTTCAAGACTCGAGTATATACCTAGGTAAGTAACTTTCGCCATTCAAGCGTCTGTGCGAAACCTGAAGCAAATTTTAGTGAACCATTAGCATCAATGACATTAGTCTGATTAGTTCGCCCGTAGATTGATTAAATTGATTCGCTTTTTGCCCGTTAAAGCATAGTTGTGATAGTCAAGTTGACTAGATCACCGCTTTAGCCAATTTTTTTCGACACGTCTCAATTCAATTTGTTTCACAACTGAGATTGTTTTACGCCTGATAAGAAATAAGTAGTAAGAAAAAAATTAAAAGGGCGGATATTGCTATCGCTGTTCGCACTACTATCGATGATTTTGATTGACTTTGAAACTCTATATTTGAGCCCCTTAGGGGTATAATTTACAAAAACATTTTCTTAATGTATGCAATAAAAGGAGACACTATCCTAATATCAAGTTTTTACGGCCAGTGGTTTAGGTTCACAATTAATTTAGGCTAAGGTAATAGAGAGAATATATCGAATACAGCGGAAAGTAGTGCTACCTATTTCTACAGTTGATTGATGTCTATATTTGTGTTTACCAATGAAATAGTCGTTATTTTTAAGAAGAAGCTGTGATCAATCAAACTGGCGTTAGACCACCAAACAGTGACGATCACTTTTCTAGGAGTAAGTTTTCGTTTCGAGCATTGTTTAGGTGCAGAGCCAGGATCCTAAAAACTTTTGAGCGCTTGCGATTGTCAAACAGAATAAAATTTTCGTCGCAGGTAACAATATGGTTCAAAATTCATTCGTTTGTTTGCCCGCTGAGCAGTGGAAGGTAGGACTCGACGCGTACTTCGCGTTGACGATCATCGAGTTCGTGGGGCCCCGTTTTTCAACCTTATTTACCTTGCCAATTTGATGCAAATTGACCAATATTATTTTGATGCTAACGTCAAGAACCTGCTGCTAATTCATCCGTCGATTGAGTATCATCAGTTTCCACAATTGCCACTAATTCGGCATTGTTGACCAAAGTTTTCAGATGCCCACGAGGTTTACTCTTTTATTTGTAAAATTAAAAAAATAAAATAAAATTTAAAGTCAATTTATTGCCTCTGTAGGCACAAATAATTTCTTTATTTATTTATTTAATACTTTATGCACATAAAAAGTACAAAGGACTTAATGCTAACAGCATTTTCTACCAGTCAACCAAGGCGTGCAGAGAAACAATTTGATTAGGCGTGCATATAAGGAAATGAGCATAATTTTGAACATTCATTTTGGTCATCAAATAAATTAAAATAAAACTATAACAACGATACAACTATTAAGGTATAAAAATACATATTTTACAAATTTAATAAAATACAAATATTAATGAATACTACAATATAGATAATATATACATAATTAAATAAAATATACAAACTACATAATAATAAATAATTCTATGTTCTGCTAGTTCAAGTTTAGAGACAACGGGGGTAACTTCAGCATGTGCTGTGTTCACACGACATGTTACAGCGCTGTTTTTCTATTTACCCCGTGGATTTTCAGCAAAAAAATAAGTTACAAAATGATTTCAACTATTTAATTCCATAAATATAAACACAATACACATAATGACAAAACATATAATCAACATAAATATTATAGCGAGAACAGCAGCATTTGAATATTAGATATGACAGTAAAAGAAAAACCTGAATGGAAGCGGGCAATCCGCAGGTGGTGCGTTCGTTTGTAGTGTTTGCTCCGTAAATGTCGTTGGTGTTGCGTGCCGCTTGTGCCGCGTTGCTGACACGACGGTACTATTCTATATATACTATTCTATTGATATTCTGTAATTGCTCGAATTTTTAAAGCATCCATGATGTCGAAATAGATCCAAATGCGATGGCATTAATCAATAAACAAATAATAGATAGATAGATAAACTCCTTATTGAAACACATCTTAAATAATTTAAAAAAATAAATAAACTTAACCAAAGTGTAACAATGGGCGGTCATATCGCTCAGAGCGATCTCTTCTAGACAACCTTGCACGGAAAGGAATAACGCAGTAATATATGGATCAATAATAAACAATTTTGAAAAAATATATCTTAATTTTTAATACAATATTAATTTGAAGTTACAATTCCTAGCCAAACTAAAAATATTTTGATTTTAAATCTTGCATTCTCAGATTGCCGTTCTGCAATACTGGTCTGTATTTTATTTCTTTATTTTCGGCAATTTCATAAGTAAAGCTATTATCTAAGTAAAAATTATTAGATATATCGTGCATTCTAGGCATTCTAGATTTCTATGTCCTAATATCAAACCGTGACTAAAGGGAGCCAACCATTGAAATTGGTGTCAGTAGAACAAGACGACGATATGTATTAGACTAAACATTGGAAGACAAATAGTCCTTGTAATTAGTAAAAAACATCTGCGTCAACTTTAGATAAATTAAGAATAACAATTAAAGACTGACGAGTTGCTATAAACGAACGACTTCTTGTCTGTCAACTGAACAAACTTTTGATCGTACCATTATTTGATACACGACGTAAACAATTCTCTATAGTAAATATCTACAAAATAAGAAATTAAAAGGGTCGTTAAAAAGAATTCAAAAATGGCGGTTGTGAATTTTGAATTGTTTTCCATAACCCGTGTATTTTTGAATTTAAGCGTGTGATAAGGGTGGATTATTATCCGTTAAGTGTTCGTGAACATGCATGAGTGGTTGGAAATGGTTCCAAGTTTTAAAACCATGCCTTTTGGTTTTCTCTTCAAGGCTTCCTAGAGCCTTCAGTAAAATATCCACCATTTTACTGTGGAATTTTGACTGACAAAATAAGACTTTGACATTACATAACCGTACAAAAATTCCTAACTTGACATTGGCAGAATTATCGCTGGAACGCGATAGAAAGCCATTTAACGAAGGAAAAGAAGACGGGAATTTTGGCAGGAAATCGAAAAAGATTGCGTCACCGCATTGTATTATTTTCCAAAACTTGTGTTATTTTCAGTGTTAGTGCATAAAATTGGTGGCATTCTATTCGTTAAGTGCTGAATTACAGGCGTGAGTGTAGGAAATTGGTATAATGATGGTAAAACGTTTCTTTTCATGTTGTTTCCAAAACTCCATAGAAGCTTCAAGTAAAGTTACCACCACTTTACTAGGAGTATGACTTTGACTAGACTATGACTTGACTTGATGACTTCGACTATGACTTGACACATATTTGCGTGAAATATCATTAACTTGATAAATTATCAATTACTTGACACTGGCTAAATACACAAAAGTGTGGAGCCAAAACATTATGAAAAAAAAAAGAAGATGAAAATAAAAAATACAATTTATAAAAAAGTTAGACTCAACAAATCTAATATATAAAATACTCACAAATCGTATAATCGTAAAACATATTAAACGTTCAATAGGGTGTAAATTAGAGCTTTCATATTTCTACTAATCGTAGGCGTGATTATTATATCCAAAGGGATTTTGAACAATTATAAAGAAATATACATAAGAACTCGAATTCTTTTTACATAGGTAGGAATGATTTTATTTAATAAAATATGTTATAAGTAAGTATTTAATTAAAATAGTTGCAATTTTACTAAGTGGTAGGACTTTTCTGTAGTTTGTGTAGGTACCATCGCATTGCCAGATATTCTACCGCCAAGCAGTAGTATGCAAGCACTACTGTGTTCTGTTTGAAGGGCATTGTAGCTAGTGAAATTACTAGGCAAACCAGACTATAGATATGATCTGATCTCACAGTCGTGTAACCTTATTACCAGATCGTGCTGAGGTGAGGATGTCTAGATAATCTCTTAGGATGATGTGCTCAGTGCAATGACACGCGAAACTTTTTGAGTTCCGAGTGACACTGTTCTTTTGTGGGTGGCCGTATCGCTCAATATCAGGTGAACGACTAGCTCGTCACATCATTCAACAACATAAAAAAATTTGGTTATTATACATACTTGATGTTGAAATGAACATACCGAGTGAAATTCAATCAAAATTATAGTAACGGTTCCATTCGAAGCGATTCATAGGGTTTACATTAAGGTAGATAAAATAGGTACTAATAACTGGCCCGGTAGCTCAGTTGGCAGTTTCTCTGTCTTCTGACCTGTAGGCTGTGAGTTCGGTTTCTACCCAGGACAAACATTTGTGTGATGAACATCGATGTTTGTTATGTGTCCAGGTGTTATGTAGTATTCTATGTACCTATGTATTTACCAAAAAAACGTATACATGTATTGTATCATCATCATTGTTATCCGATCCCATAGTACAAGCTTTACTTAGTTTGGGGCTAGATGGCGCTGTGTGAACCACAAATGTCCACAAATTAATAATAATTAAAGGCTTTAATTTTTTAGACATGTATTATCTAATCAAATCCATAATATAATAGTGATATACTGTGATAATTTTCAAAGATTAAATATAAATAATAAGCAATAAGCACTTTCACTGAAACTTTTAGATAACATTGACCAGACCACTAAATATAGTAAATAGTATATGCCGTGTCTATGCTATGGATTCTATAAAAAATGATGATGAATTAAATGATTTCAAATATGAATTCTATAAATATAGAAAATCTTCTTTATCTATATTTAGGTATAATAAACTCAATTCAGAATACGTAACATAATAGTTAAGCAACCAATAATTGTCACTAGATACATTATTTATTATAATGATTTACAAAAAAAAACCGGTTGCAATAAATACTGCAGTATCTATTCAAACGGTTTTGCAATCGCGACACATTTTGCATTCTGTGACAGTAAACGATTCAACGCGATAGCAGGCACTGCCCACAGATAAGTTAAGTAAAGTTGATTAACGTTTATTGCGGTTGAAATGTTATAATTAGAAAGTATTAAAGTGTGCAAGTCCACACTTATTTACTCTCTCTAAAACATGATAAATGGCTTTAATTTTAACTACCAATGTAAAAGCGTTAAATATCACCTGCTTGATATTATTTATAATATTCAGTCGGAGTTTCTGCATTTTTATAATAATAAAAATAATAACTACCAACGATCACATACATAGATCCTGGACCGTAACTAGGATTCCGTCTATAGGGGCCCACAACACCCAGACTCAGAATAAGTGGCTGCGCATTTTCGACATATAGAAATACTCGCCTGCCACGGGAATCGAATCTGCTGCCTCAGGGATATGAGCTAACCTGCCATAGAGGCTGTCAAATTTAACTTAATTTTAACGCGGCGATAGCTAGCAGCTGAAATGTCAAAAATACGGGGTTCGATTCCCGTGACAGGGCAAGTATATGTGAACAGAAAAAAAGCATCTAATAATTTATGTATGTGATCGTAGGGCGTTTATTATTATTATTAAATAAAATGAAAATCAGATACGAGTTCCTCAGAAGAAACAGGGCTATATTTCATTCACATAAATTCTTTTAGAAAATTTCATACATTGTCTTAGAATAATTATGTCATAGTAAACAGTTCATCTGATTTACCTAATCAGACATCTTTTGTTTATTTTATTTTTCTTTATTTACAACACAATATTACAAAGATACTTAATTGGACAACAATGCAAATATACTTAATAGGCTATTTGACTACTATTAAAAATGAACAAGTAAATATTATTTTCATAAAGTAGGTTAAAAATGAATGTAATCATTGTAAAAATAAGTAAAATCGGTAAATTAATCACGGAGTAGTACGCTTTTAAAGTTTCATCGTCTGTCCCTTTCTCGCAAAACAGAGATCGTGTTGAGCTTCCTCACAGCTACTATGAAGGCATGGCTTGTGACGTCACATGCCAAAAATATTGTATGTAGAGCTACCACAGCTTAGTAATGAGTTACTATGAGTACTGGTAACTGACGTCACTGCGTGTTTGAGTTCTCTCTTTCTATTTCCCTATTTTAAAATGCCTGTAACTTAGTCATTTTTTGAGATATTCAAGTTTTGTTTTCACAGTTATCTATTTTTTGAGGTATATTATTTATGTATGTAATAAAAATATAGTAGTCAAATAGCCTATTGGACACCAATACACATAAAGCATAACCAATAAACTGGTATAAAACTATGTTTAACAAACTAGAAATTTAATCTACATATGTCACTAATATAATGAGTTCAATATTTGCTTAAAAAGCTTAATTTTCCCGTTATTCTAGTTTTGAAGTAACATAGTGAACTGGGATTATACAAAGAGTGAGACAATAAAGATTTATCTATCTGTAAGATTCACTCACAATTTGAAGAATTGTATTTATTAGGAGAAAATAAAACCAGTAAAGAGTTCTGCTTTAGTTGATCTTATAAATAGTTGAAAAAAAATTCAAAATGGATTTATGGAGACAGTCAAATTGTATGCCAAAGTATAGTAATTGAAAGGAGGTGACGGGCGGTAAGTCTGATTATGGCCCTCAGTGACGTGTTGCTTGGCAGCACCCCTACCGCGTAAGCATTCTGGTAATCGGCTTCGCCTGCCATCCTGCACGCGCCAATTAACAAGTCCACGAGTGCGAGCAAGAGAGAACACGATTACGATCTTCACCAGACTTACGCGGTAAGGCCCCAGGTCGGCTTGTAGCCCGGAGGTGGCCGGTTCAATTCCCGCGGCAGGACAATTATTGTGCACAGAAAAAAGCGCAAATACTTGTTCTGTGTCTGGGTATTTTGGTACCATGGTTACGGTCCAGGATCGATTTATAAAAAAAAATAACGTTAAGTTTCTGCGTGCCACTTGGAATTCAATGTAGCAGTTTCCATCCCCCGATTTGAGCCGCTGCTTGCTTCCTGCATCCACCGGCTCCCCGAGTTCTGTAACTGTTTATTAATTATATAGTTAATCCCATTTTGATATTTACTTACTTCTTTGCCTATAATTATGAAGATACTATGTATAATGTACCAAACATCTGTGTAATTGAGACGAAATTAAAATGTATTTAATTTACATAACAATACACAAAAAGGTTACTTATATAATTGAACTTAGGAAAAAGAAAAAATAACTAAACTATACATAAGAACTTAAAATAAATAATAATTGAAGAAAAAGTAATATTGTAGGTAAAAAGAGGGTCATAAATAAAACACAGAAGATAGAGAAGTTAGATCACCTTCTGCAGGAAGCGTTCCCAAAAAGCTGGCAACATTTCCTCGTTGAATAGCTAGGCTAATTCGTTGGCCGAGGTATGTGTCAGCCTTTGTGCCTCACTTCTTTTATAGTGGATTCTGACATGTAGTAACTCCTCCAAAAACAAATGTGGCAATAATTTTCCGTGATCATTAATTTACAAGTGAGCCTCTCTATTTCTTTGTGGTATTTCTTCTCCTTGATGGTTGTTGTTGTTGAGTTGTCTAGAATGATTAATTGAGGTCAGCTACAAACAGATTAGGTTCAGTATTAATGTAATTACGAAGTTTCATTAACATAATTGCATCGCATAAAGAGTGTTAATTAAATTGATCAAGAAAATGGAACGTTCAAAGAATGTCTACACTAGGTACTATATAGGTCTTATGCCTTCTGCACTAAAATGTGACAGCTCCTAAGTTCGCACTTATATCCCTAGCATCCCTACCCTCCCGGTTTCTCGTACGTTTGTCAAACTATTATTAAGTCAACCAAATACTGTACGCTTATTGGTTGAAGACAGCTAATGGTCAAGAAGCAACCAATGAGCGTTCAGTGTTTGGTGTGCCACATTGACACTAATTTAACAAACGTACGAGAACCTGGTTGTAAGTGCTGCTTAAACACACAAACACACAAAAGTGTGGAGCCAAAACTAAATAAAAAAAAAAGTGTTGCTTAGCTAAGTTGTATTTAGAATATATTGCATACGGACATTAGATTATCTGATAGATAAGTACATAATCTTAGCTTCAAAAGCATAATTGAGGATAGTTTTGTTGATCGATCGATCTTATATATATATATATATAAACACATATATAACATATATAACAAAAAGGTTACTTATATAATTGAACTTAGGAAAAAGAAAAAATAACTAAACTATACATAAGAACTTAAAATAAATAATAATTGAAGAAAAAGTAATATTGTAGGTAAAAAGAGGGTCATAAATAAAACACAGAAGATAGAGAAGTTAGATCACCTTCTGCAGGAAGCGTTCCCAAAAAGCTGGCAACATTTCCTCGTTGAATAGCTAGGCTAATTCGTTGGCCGAGGTATGTGTCAGCCTTTGTGCCTCACTTCTTTTATAGTGGATTCTGACATGTAGTAACTCCTCCAAAAACAAATGTGGCAATAATTTTCCGTGATCATTAATTTACAAGTGAGCCTCTCTATTTCTTTGTGGTATTTCTTCTCCTTGATGGTTGTTGTTGTTGAGTTGTCTAGAATGATTAATTGAGGTCAGCTACAAACAGATTAGGTTCAGTATTAATGTAATTACGAAGTTTCATTAACATAATTGCATCGCATAAAGAGTGTTAATTAAATTGATCAAGAAAATGGAACGTTCAAAGAATGTCTACACTAGGTACTATATAGGTCTTATGCCTTCTGCACTAAAATGTGACAGCTCCTAAGTTCGCACTTATATCCCTAGCATCCCTACCCTCCCGGTTTCTCGTACGTTTGTCAAACTATTATTAAGTCAACCAAATACTGTACGCTTATTGGTTGAAGACAGCTAATGGTCAAGAAGCAACCAATGAGCGTTCAGTGTTTGGTGTGCCACATTGACACTAATTTAACAAACGTACGAGAACCTGGTTGTAAGTGCTGCTTAAACACACAAACACACAAAAGTGTGGAGCCAAAACTAAATAAAAAAAAAAGTGTTGCTTAGCTAAGTTGTATTTAGAATATATTGCATACGGACATTAGATTATCTGATAGATAAGTACATAATCTTAGCTTCAAAAGCATAATTGAGGATAGTTTTGTTGATCGATCGATCTTATATATATATATATATATATGTTTATATATATATATATATATATATATATAAATATATATATATTTATATATATATATATATATATATAAACATCTTAATAGCAGGAATTTCAATTATAAACCGTTTCAACTATAACATTATAATATAGGTTCCTTATTGCTGGATAAACACGCTAAGCGCATGGAACCAAAATTTATGTACCTACGTAATTTTGTGCTAAGGTATTAATAAATAATCGAATACCGGGTAGAACTTGCGCCCCGAGAGTTACGCTCCTTGAAATCTCCTGTGTATCGACATGCTCGATAAATATTCCTGGATGGAATAATTAAATATTATCCAACTTATTTTACAACATTTTCATGTATAAGCTTTGTGAAAATGACTTATAGTTTGATATATTATTATATGGCTTGGCTATGAGACATAATATAGACCTTTTTAATACTTCCGCTAATCTGAAGAACCTGATTTGGCAATGCATTTTTTAATAATTAGGCAGCAAAGCGGTTACTGTGTGTAGAAGTTGTATTCTTTTTTTGTGTGTGTAATTGGCCTTCTTTATATGTTTACTTTTCTATACGTGTGCCTGTAGATATAAGTTTTAATAAATTTTATAACAAAATATATTACTTGCGATAAAACTATTTAGGAATAGGTTTTTATAAAGATATGAATTAGAAGTTAATAGTTTTTGGATTCATTATTTTACTTGTACCTGGCACGTGGTTGGACTTTGCTGAAAAGTTCGTCTAAGTAAGTACCACCGCTTTGCCAGTTATTCTGCCGCCAAGCAGTAGTGTGCAAACACAACTGTTTTCCACTGTATCTAGTGAAACTATTGGGCAAATGTGAGTTTATGAACTATCTCACAGTCTAGACTGTGCTGATGTGCGCAGTGCAGTGTCACGCGAAACTATATTTTAGAGTTCCGAATGACACTGCAATTTATGTAGGTAGCTGTGTCGCTTCACATCAGGAGAACGACTAGCCCGTCATGTCATTCCTTAACATTAAAATAAAAACACTTGTGCTATAAAGCCCTCGTTTATATGTTAAGTTATCATTGCTCTAGAATCCTGCAATTTGGCATGCATAACGATTTTGTTTGCATGAGGAATATATTTTAAAATCATGATAATTCTTCTTTTCATCAGCCCTATAGGTTCCCTGACACGGGCTGCTGGGACACAGGCATTCTGCTACAAGAGAAGAAAAGAGAAAGTACACTTGTAAAGGTCATAATCCTCCATGCTGGAGTTTGCAGATGGTATAATAATAATAATAACAACGCCCAACGATCACATACATATATCCTGGACCTTAACTAGGATTTCCTGTATCTAGGGACCCAGGAACTACGAGAACCATGGTCCCACAACACCCAGACACAGAACAAGTATTAGCGTTTTTTTTAATGTACAAATACTTGTCCTGCCGCGGGAATCGAACCCGTGGCAATCAGGTTATGAGCCAACCTTCTCAACAGAACGAAACAAGTCTTCGATATCTATTCGCCGTGATTTAATATAACCACATTATTATTAATAAAACGGCATAACTTATGCTTAAAGAGTTTTTGGATGTTCTCAACGATTATTAACTTGGGTCTTACACACATTAATTGTAAAAAACCACAAAATAATGAGCAATTACTCGAGTAATTGCTCCGGTTTACAGATAATTATCAGGTATATTATGTACTATGTATGCGGCTTTACACATGCAGGGGTTTGTTGTTTAAAAGGTGATGGAAGACCCTCAAAGTACAAGTTTTACCCGCTACGTACTTTTCTTCTTATTTTTTAATACGGTCGATTACGTTTATAGAGTTATGTACCTATAGATAACGCACGGGAGGTGGACGGGAGCGCTCGCGCCGTTCCGCATAGAGCACCGCGGAGCTACGAGTTATCTCTAGTAGCGTGCAGGCTTGTTTCGAGACCACCGTGTTTCAGTCAGCTCAGTTTAATAGTATCTATTTGTTATCGTAATCTGACGATGTTGTCAACTAAACAACGGAACGTTTGAGGTATGTGTGTTTTGTTTTTATTAATGTTATGTAGTTTCACTCATAAAGTTTTCGTTGGTTTTGATTGAATTTTGAAATAATTAGTTTTGTTATCTAGCTAGGGTTAAATTTAAACTACACGTGTAAAAAACTCGCTTTAAGAATGCATTTATAAAACATTTTTTTTTGTTTTTTTTTTGGGTCTATGATGTGCTGACTGTCAGACTCGTCATTATTTATACAATCAGGCTAAGTGGACTAAGTCATGAACCATTGCGAAGAGCGTCTTAGCTGCTTCACCCTATAGCATTGACAAGAGGATTTGTAGCTCACCGGTGTTCATTAAATTCAATCCATATTATACTTAGCACTATAATTATATAATTATACTACTACAAACATTTTATATAGTTAAAAGATTTTTTTTAAATTTATTGCTACATCCCTACTTAAGTATCTAAAAGTAAGCATTGTTAACTTTTAATGTAGAAGAATATTTGATCACGAACGTGATTGTTTTTTGTTTGTTACAATATTAGAATGAGAATCTACTTTTTTTTTCTGGAAAATTTACAGTTGCCGGGGAAACCATCATTATAGGTGAAACCTAGTTCTATAAAATAGGTACATAAAAATCATGGATCTATCATATGTATAGCAAAATTTTATTTAACTTTTTTCAGTAAGCTTTTTTCCCTATACCCTGGTTTTAGGTACTGTATTTGAAGAGCTGTTATGCCATCGTACTTCTCTGCAACCACGGGAGTGATGGCAGGGGGTATGTGGATCTCGAACCCACTAAAACCCCCCTGTGATCCGTCCACCGCCGGGATAGGGCAATATAGGGTCGCGCTAGCATTCATTATTAGGTACCTAACATAATCTAAACATAACCTCCCTACTCAAGCAAAAAAGCTTGAATTATTGACGAACGGCATCTATATAAGGTTGAAACTCTTTTAACCCGCATGAAGCGTTTTGCTAATAACTTTATAGTGCAAACAGCTAATGAATGGAACAGCTTGCCAGCGTCCTTGTTCCCAGTTAATATAAACTAACCTGGGAGTTTTTAAGTCAAGAGTGAACAGGTATCTCCTAAACAAGAATGCCTCGTGTAAGACCACGTCATTGTCTTAAAAAAAAATCAAAAAAGAAATATTCTAAATAGAGGAAGACTGACTCATGTCTCAAATGACTCTTAATATTGAGCATTATGAAACTGGAGTCTTAACCAAAATAAATATAGATTAACTAGGTTAGCAGATCGATTGATATCATTAGATAGTAGATTTATTGGTACAAATAAGTAGTTCACCAAATCGGTGAGAGCTCATTCTTTAATTTGCGGATATGAACGTTTATTGAATGCGGTAGGTGTTTCGAATGACGTCAGGTAACAAATTTCAGGAAACAGATGAATGAATGGCGTTATCTTATAAAGTTACAAACTATATTAGACGCTGGTTCTCGCAAACTCTACTTAGTCACGAATACTGAAGATCGTTACTCGCATTTTTCGTACTGATGTGGTCAGTTTCATTTGAACGAACATTATATATACAACTATTTTAGTTAGCGCATGCACCATTGATGCGTGAATATGGGTATGTCCTAGAGATAAATTTTGTCAATCTTTAGTGCAGATAGGCATTAGCTTGTATATAGATAACTACCTTCTGCCCGCGGCTTTGCCCGCGTCGCCTATAGGAAACGAAGAAGAAATTTTTTCATAGATAATTCAACCACCCATTTCACCGTCTTAGGGGTGGAATTCAAAAAACCCTTTCTTAGTAGATACCTACACTTTACAAAGAACACACCCTCCAAATTTCAAGTCTCTAGGACCAGCGGTTTGGGCTATGCGTTGATATATAAGTCAGTCAAACAGTCAGGACTTTGAATTTTATATGTATAGATAAATATTTCAAATGTTCCAAATAACGGTCACGTAACAGATTGGCAGTCACTTTTAAGAGCAACGATCGTTAATTCAGCTGATACTAGTTGACCAGTCCCTTCCTATGTCCGTCTCCTGGTTCTAAGCTCCCTATCAAATTTTATTTTGAATTTTATATGTATAGATTTTGTAATCCAAAATACTAAAATGTTTGTAGCAAAATTGTATCTACATTCGTATCATTTTGCATTTTTGTATCCTTTAGACGGCAGGATGATTGTCATGGGTTTTACGATCAGTTTATTATATGCTACCAAATCGAATAATGACGATGATGCTGGTGACATCAATGTGTCGTAAAAATGTTATTAGCTCATTGTTCAGACACAATTAATTCAGTGATCTTTAAAAAAATCACGTGAAAGTTATTAGTAGTATAAACATTGAAATATTCATGGGTTTAATTGAATTTTTGCATTATCATCAACCTGAAGTCTACTGCTGGAAATAGGCTTCATTCATAGAGCACCGTTATGATCAGCTGTTTGATTTGTATCCAAAGCTTCTCTATGATTTTGAACAGCTGCGCGATCACGCAACTTGATATAACCAATAGAAACACAAATTTGTATGTATTTAACAGTTTAGATATGCAGTTTATGTGCATAGTTCGTATGGAAATTTCTCCTGTTGCATTGCAATCAAAGTTTCGTGATCACCCCCCAGGACGTTGTTCAACGTAGTGCGGGGCCTATACGCTGCATCTTCCAGTTCATCGTCGTCACTCGAGTACTTTTCTTCCCCGTCGGTTATCGATTATGCGAGCGAATTTTTGCAGATGCAGTAACTATTATAGCATCAAGTTGATACTGATAAAATAAATTAAATCCTTATAAGCTATAACCCAAATCCCAAAACCCAAATCTTCTCAATAAGTACCGTACTCCTGAAATCGACCAGGTATGAAATTTCACGCAATAGAAAAATTATACGCTGAGATTAAATATTGTAACAAGCGAAATTGCGGGTTTGTGCCTCGCGATTTATATCTAGTCTTATACAAATTTTGTGCGTTGATAATATAGTTTTATAAATGATTCGACGGGCCTGATAGCTCAGCTGATAGTAACCCTGCCTTCCAAATTGTAGGTTGTGAGTTCCATTCCTACCCAGGAAAATCATTTGTGTGATGAACATCGATGTGTGTTCTGTGTCTGGGTGTTATATTATATTCTATGTATGCATTTACAAAACAAAAAGTATCTAAGTATTTTATCTGGCTCCTATTGTACAACATTTGCTTAGTTTGGGGCTAGTTTGCGCTGTGTGAAATGTCCACATATATTTATTTATTACTAAGCAGCAAAATACTATATTGTATATTAAAAATAGTTCAGATCGAATTATGTTTACGTAGCGCAATTGTAAGTGTTACATAACATATTCATACTAAAACCTGGTTATTTCAGCGTTTCTTTTCTGTAAGCGATTAGGCTGAAAGAGATCTCAAATGTGTACACAGTTGCCAAAATATGAGTGTGAAAATTACGTAAACATTGAAGTTTATACAATATTGTCTGATGGTGAATTCGGTAAGACCTGAGTCAAGGACACTGTATCTGTATCTATGTGAACGCAAGTTTAGGTACCTACGTATCAATTGTTATTGAACAAATGTGTATTATATAGGTAGATAAGTCACTGGAATATTTGTCCTCTAATTTTTAAATTTTGGTAATGCTTTATTCATGATAATAATAACCGAAGCAAATTAAATTTCGTCAAAGTTCGTGGAAGTAAAAAAAGGCCCAACGATCATATACGTCGATCCTGGACCCTACCTAGGATTCCCTGCATCTAGACCCAGGAACTACGAGGACCTTAGTCCCACAACACCCAGACAGAGAACCAGCACTTGTGTGCACAAATACTTGTCCTGCTGCGGGAATCGAACCCGCCAACTCCAGGTTATGAGCCGACCTGCTCAACCACCACAGCACAGGCTGTCAATAATGGCAGACTACAAAGCATTTCTATTTGGCCAAGCAGATGTTTTACATCAAATTATAAAAGTCTGGAATAAGATCATGTCATAGTTTATGAATCTGTGCATGGTTTAGCATATACGCGTGGGAAATTGTCTGCAAGCATTGTCTTAAATACTCTTCGAGCTTGGTAAGTTCTCTAAAGAAATACGAGTACTACATATAGCCATAACTAGACTGATGGTTTTAAGACTTAAAAAATACCACCCCGTAGTTGATGAGCAGCATTTCAATTTATGTCTTTTCAAATTAATTACTACGTAAATGTAATGTTTGTTACTTAATTAATTCACCACAGTAGACCTATTGCATCAGTACCTACGAATTCGGCCTATCTACGAAATCAACTGCAAAATTACGACTTCAGATGGTAGTAGGCAATTATTTTATGGAGCATAAATTAATTTTGTGCTGTTATAACGTTTGGAAGCAATTAATTAATGTAATATGCAAACCAATGATCGGGATCCAAGGCCCGCGAGTTGAAAGTCAAAGATTCGTTACGTAATCAGAGTACAATCGGAACTATGATAACGGAGTGACGTCATATTTGATTAATAATAATAATAGTAATAACGCCCAACGATCACACACATAGATCCTGGACCCTAACTAGAATTGCCTAGGTGTCTAGGGACCTAGGATTTACTAGGACCATGGTCCCACAACATCCAGACTCTGAAAAGGTATTTGCGCTTTTTTTTCTGTGCACAAATACTTTATTTTGATTGCTTGCATTTATTAATATTCCTTATTACTTATCACTTATGTAATCTGAAAGACATAATTAAATGTAGGTATGTATACTTGTTAAAAAAAATAAAAAACACAATATAATACAGTGGTATATTACCACAAACTCGAAAAGCCACGCTATTGCTATTTGGCCTGTTTGATCAATTTTAGTATATAATTTATTTTTATTTTCATGTTTCAAATTAGTGAGCGTATTATATAATAGTGTCTATAAAAAACAAACAATTCATTGCAGATACATTTATAGGCCACGTAGTTTTGTGTTCGATGATCCACGAAACCGAAGGGCATGTATATACATACCACGTACAAATATTTCCGGCAAGTGTATGTTATTTATTGATATTTGCTGCGGTGACGGTCTGCTGCGTGCTAAATCTATGCGTCGCGGGCAATGAAGCAGATATAATCCTAGAGAAAATACTAGTACTTACGTATAGATATTTGGTATATTTTATGGGTGTATTGAATTATTACTTAGTGACTAGACTAACTTATTACTTAGTATATTAATAGGCATCTACGCGTACCTGATCCATGCTAATGCTGTTGGTCTCTACCGATCTTTACAGCGTCGACCGGCGGAAGGGGGCGATTGAGGCGCCCAGCCATCAAAAGTGGGAGCCAACTAGCTCGAGGGCATCCTTGGGGTGCCTCGGCTTAGGCCGTTGCCGGCCCAAGAGGATCGAGAAGATTACGTCTACTGGAAGAGTGGACTCTATGGAAAAAATACCTAATACATCCTACATCCGTCACCAATAACCAGCACAAAAATAGAAGTGATAACCGAATATCCTCAAAAAGGGGTCGACGCAACTTCAATCGACTTAATTTAATGCTAAATTGTTTTGAAGAGTACCTCCAAGAACATGATGAATAATCACTTAAAACTAATTTCTTGTGATCTCCGGTACCAAATTAACTTTATTACGATACAACATAAAGCTGTTTATCACTTAGGAGTTCCTTATATTATAAGACATCTATAAAGCCAATGAAATAAGGTAGTCGAACTAGTATAAAACCTCTTTTTAAACTCCACTTCTTCGTCTTATGTGTGTGACTCGTGAAACCGTAGGGCGTAGCTAGTAATATTATAGAACCTAGAGATGAATTATCAAATAAGGGTTTTACATATTACTAAAACTAAATTAAATCTATGTAAACTTAAATAAGTTAAGTATCTAAATCTAAAACTATGTGTGGTAATAATCAAGTTTGTTTTTATTAAGACTTGGAGATTTTTTAGCCACAAATTATAACCATTTTCGCAAGCTTTGTAATTTTTAGAATTGATGATGTTGGGCCATCAAAACCATATACAAACCAACAAACAAATACTTTTTTATTTCTTTGACAGCCTCTGTGGTGTGGTGGTTGAGCAGTTCGATTCATAAACAAGAGGCGGCGGGTTCGATTCCCGCGGCAGGACAAGTATTTGCGCACAGAAAAAAACCGCAAATACTTGTTCTGAGTCTGAGTGTTGTGGGACCATGGTCCTCGTAGTTCCTGGGTCCCTAGACACAGGGAATCCTAGTTAGGGTCCAGGATCTATGTCCGTGATCGTTGGGCGTTATTATTATTACAATTTTTAATTATCATGTAGATATTACAGTACACTTACAAAAAAAAATGTTCCACGTTCAATGATAAAATATAAGGTCTTTACCTATGAAATTGCCGTTTTGTTTGAAAAAAGTTAAAGTATTTTTTTTTCGAACTTATTTATTTCTTTTATTCAAAGTAATCACCCCTGCAATCAATGCATCTTTGCCAACGCTGTGGCAGTTTATGGATGCCCTTCTTGAAAAAATCAGCAGGACGGGAGACAACAAACTCTTCAAAGGCGTTTTGTACTGCCTCTCGGGAATTGAATTTTTTTCCCACTAAAAAGTTGTCCAAATATTGGAAAAAGTAATAGTCGGTAGGCGCAAGATCTGGTGAGTATGGCGGATGAGGGAGAGCTTCCAAACCCAACTCATGCAACTTAGAGACGGTCTGTTGTGTAGTATGGGGTCGCACGTTGTCGTGAAGTAGCAGTGGAGACGACCGATTGACCAAAGCTGGTTGCAGACGTGCGAGTTTCGCCATCACTGTGGTCAGTTCTTCAATGTACACATCTGCAGTAATGCTCTCGCCGTTTTGTAAAAAGCTATGATGAATCACACCAGCACTAGACCACCAAACTGTGACCATCACCTTTCTAGGGGTCATTTTTCGTTTTGCACATTGCTTTGGTACCGAACCAGGATCTAACCAACTTGCTGAGCGCTTTCGATTTTCAAAAAGAATCCATTTTTAGTCGCACGTAACAATTCGGTTCAAAATTCCTTCATTTCTGTGCCTGTTAAGCAGCGCAAGGCAAGTCTCGACGCGTACGTTGCGCTGGCGATCGTTAAGTTCGTGGGGCACCCATCTATCAAGCTTTTTTATCTTGCCAATCTGTCGCAAATGGACCAATATTGTTTTGATGCTAACATCAAAAGCTGCTGCCAGCTCAGCTGTAGATTGAGACTCATCAGCTTCCACAATCGCCTTTAATTCATCATTGTTGACCAAAGTTCCCGGACGACCACGAGGTTCATTTTTCAAGTCAAAATTCCCAGAACGGAACCGAGCAAACCAATAACGGGTTGTACGTTCGTTTGTACAGTTCTCTCCGTAAACGTCGTTGATGTTACGTGTCGTTTGTGCCGCGTTGGTGCCACGACGGAACTCATATTCCATAATTACACGAAATTTCAAAGTATCCATTATGAGGAAAAATGTTGAAATGTAATGAAAATACAACGCTAATCAATAAACAAAAGACTTATATTGTAAATAGAATGTCATATTTCTAAAACAAAATTAATTTGAATTTAGAATTCATAGCCAATCAAAACTTTTTTTTGTTTGAAAAAGTCTGTACTGCAAAACGGCAATTTCATAGGTAAAGACCTATTATTAGTGGTACAAAAAATATATAGGTACTGTGTAATGTATATTAGAAGACTAAAGAGTAGTTAGGAGCACCGGCCAAAGAAAGTTTTGTTGTTTTCTTGGAATGGGTCGACATTACTTGACTTTGATTCATTGTGAAAGTTTTAGTTTTTGCTAAGCTTTACCTTGTTACGTGAAACCTCAGTATACAAAGGTATTAACGTAGTTCAAAGAGAATTAGTTAGAAATAGAGTAAATAACTGCCAAGTTTTGTCTTTAAGCCGCCTGTCAAACAATTGAAAGGTGGCTATAACACGACGTTTTTGGTATGTGATTACGTCAAGTAATTAGCCCAATACTTTCCCACAGCTGGGACAAGAGTTTCGGTTGCATCGTCTGGGTTGTATGAATTCTGTGTATACAAAATGTCTTAGTTGCAGAATGTCTATGTAGGTAAAAAGTAGTCGTAGTAAAAAGTGTGGTTTGCAGAAAGACTACTGCTCGTCTGTAAAGTTTGATAGTTCGCACTTATCCCACTATGGCATACCTACTGCAATACTTGGGTATTTCGTAGTATGTTCTATTTCACCATTGTAAGAGTGAGTTCAAATGTCACACACAACTTAAAAAATCATTGGTGCTGAGCGGATTTCGAACCAAGGTGCGTCGTCAGTTTGTAAGTTGGCACGGGCTACCACTGAGCCACACTCAGTTTTATATTTTGTTTTAGTGAGTTTTGGTTGGATTGGTTAACTGAAAGATGTAACGTGCATGTTAATATGTAACTAAAGTCAATGTCAATGTCATAAAGAACGCACAAACGTATACCTGATTATTATAGTTGTACCTTCTCATTCCAAGATCAGCATTATTTGAAAGATATATTGCCGTATCGAAATCGTATATACATAAATCGGCTGAAAATCCATAGAACCTGACTGCTTATCTATAAATATAAAATTCAAAATCCTGACTGACTGACTGAATGACTTATATATCAACGCACAGCCTAAACCGCTGGTCCTAGAGACTTGAAATTTGGAGAGTATGTTTTTTTGTAATGTGTAGGTGTAGGTATCCACTAAGAAAGGGTTTTTCAAAATTTCACCCTTAAGAGGATGAAATGGGTGGTTGAATTATTTTCTGCCTACGCGCGGCTTCGCCCGCGTGGCCTACAGGCAGAAGCTCGTACACCTATATTTTTAATGTTACAAAACAATGGCGTGGCTTGACGCACGGGCCGTGACGAGATAGGGCACGTTTAGACGTGCATATTATTTACTAATTTAAATAAGTTTTTATTATTAAACTAAGAGGCCGTTTATTGGAATTCTTTACATTTTTATTAGATTAATTGGGCCGCGCTCCGTTACACTAGCTAAGCATTTTAATACTGTCATCATTTCACATAATAACATTAAGTAAACTCTATCATTACCAAAGTTGAGTAAAAAAACGAGTGTGTTTTAGACCACAAGAATAAAATAAAACTTCTTTAACTCTATCTATCGCCCGGTATAGCTTTTTTTTCGCTTTGTTTTTTTTTTGTTGTTTGGTTTTGTTTCCACACTCTTGTGTATTTAGCCAGTGTCAAATAATTGATAATATCTCAAGTTAATTAATATCATATAGTATGTCAAGTCAAGTCAAGTCACAGTCCAAGTCATCAAGTTAAGTCATAGTCTAGTATAGTCAAGTCATACTCCTAGTAAAGTGGTGGCAACTTTACCAGAAGCTTCTATGGAGTTTTGGAAACAACACGAAAAGAAACGTTTCACCATCATTATACCACTTTCTCACACTCATGCCTGTAATTCAGCACTTAACGAATAGAATGCCACCAATTTTATACACTAACACTGAAAATAACACAAGTTTTGGAAAATAATACAATGCGGTGACGCAATCTTTTTCGCGTTCCCGCCATAAAACCATTTTGCTTTGTTTAATGTTAATGTCGCCATCTTGACAATTTTAAATTGTCATTTTACCGTACATACCAACATAATAATACAAATATTAAGTTATTTTTAACTTTGTTAGGTTTACAATGGAAATCTACGTTAACCAACAACATTCAACCACCATTCCATTCGTCTCGCCAGCTTACTCCCCAAGTCAAGCGTGCGTAAAGAAGTTTTACTTCAAAAAATACCTTAAATGTCAGACCGTCGGCAGTCCGGTAACAAAGTGCCGTGGTCGAGTGATCCACTGCCAGCTACAGAATCAAATAGATTCGAACAATGATGGGCGTCCCGAAACGGCGGGATCGAAATTGAATATCGAATCAAAGAATAGCCACAGCCATTTCAAGTGAACGAATTTCTTTGGGATCTATGGGGATGACAGTGTTGTTAGCCTCACGTCGACTCAACCTTGGAGAAACGTAATGAAAATCATTTCTATACCGTTTTCTACAAATAGAAATTCTCACCAAAAGTTGATCATGGAAACTTACATTATCAACTTTGTGTGCCTAATATTAAAAGTAATTTTATGTTGCTTAATGTGACCATATTAATCTAAATAGTAAACTTAGTACTTACTCTGAACCGAGATTTTTCTGGAAAACAGCTATATTGTGTAGGAAACTGAGGGGCGTCTTCAATAATAAGAATTCATAGATAGATTATAGTAGGCAACTGAGATGCATCTAGATTCAATTCCCACTCGACCTTGCAACAATGACTATTTAATATAATATAATATAATATAATATAATATAATATGTGTGGACACCTCACACAACGCCATCTAGCCCCAAACTAAGCAAAGCTTGTATTATGGGAACCAGACAACTGATACAATACTTAAATACTTACTTTTTGTTTGTAAATACATACATAGAAAACAATATAACACCAAGACACAGAACAAACATCGATGTTCATCACACAAATGTTTGTCCTGGTTGGGAATCGAACCCACAACCCACAGTTCAAGGCAGGGTAGGCAACTAAGCTATCGGGCCAGTCAAGTTATGTGCGGAATTTATCTCACTCTCACAGCTGAGAAGGAAAACAACGTTAGAAAACCGGCATTTTTTGAAGAGTTAAGTCGAGGACATGTTTTTCATGTGCCGGTTTAACCACTTACCAAGAGTAGCAATTGCTACCGGCCCTGCATATATAAACCCACTCATCTCTGCTTGAGCGTAATTTTTCAAGTGAATCTTATAAAGATGTGGTATATTGAATTTACTTGATGTCACAAAAATGTGAACAAATTGTATGTAACCTTTAGATGGCAAATAAACGAATTGAGTATTGAATAATTTTCTTACCACTTTATCCATATAAGAACTCATTGTAGATCAAGGGCTCTTAGAAAGAATTGGTTACGGGCCCCGCGGTTGTTTCATCCACCAGTCTAAACTTGGTGGATTATGGACTATCTCTAATCTCTCCCTGTGAGAAAAGGCCTGTATCTGACCAGTGGCAACGAATTGAGATTATGTCGACGATCATTGTTCTACTTATAATTAAATGAGATGCATTTAACACAGAAAGAAACAATGTTTTAATATGTGTTATAGTTATTTAGATAGTCTATTAAGATTACTTTAAAAAAATCTAGACAGTACTAGTCTCTAATATTCTTGACCCACTACTATTTTGGTAGACAATTTAACTGTCATCTAACAATCTCGTCAGTGCAACTATTCTAAATAAGGCGTATGTAGATAGAAGGTATTGTTATCTTTCATGCTAGTTGTCACACTTGGATGTTAAATGCATTGTTCTTGAGCCATTCTTGCAGACGAGCCATATATGTTTTTTTAATTGGCCATGCAACAAAAGTTAGCAACGTTTATTGTACAAAAATTTCACCTTTCACTTTAGTGGTTTAATGCACGTCTATACTTAAGACAGCGCCTATGTTCGCATTTATTCCTCTGTGGCATACCCAAATGTTTTGTAGTAGGTTGTATTGCTATGTAAAATATCCACAAATATTTATTTATTTATTTAGGTATGTAGAGGAGTAAGTGCGAACTTACTCCTCTAGCTAGGAGCTGTTAAACTTTAGTACAGATGAGCTTAAATCTAATTTGTTTTTCTTAGTGTTCCGTAACTCATACCTTTTGTCTTCTACATTGTGCCTAATCTAGCTCAAAGCAAGTCATACTTACTTTCTAGATTAGACATTAATAGCTTAAGATTTAAGACGTGATAGGTATATAAAATCATTATACCTACATTGTATTACTAAATGAAATAAAATAATGCCTAAATCTTTGTTTTCAAAATCTAGAAATATACTAATGCCCGCTTGTACTAAAGTTTTAATTTTATATCAACCTTTTTTTCAATCATTAACATTTAAGGTGAACATAACATTATATTTAACATTCATCAAAAATCATTGGGCGTTGTTTTTAAAATAGTTTTGATGATACGTAAAGCACCGAATACAGGTCTCTAAATGTAAAAAAATATGCAGTGTTCATACTACCTAAAATAAGGCTCAATATAAAAGGTAAGTCTGAAAAATGTCTTAGATAAAAATAAGGGTAGTAAACATCAATTTCGGTTACGATAACAATATGTTATATTTTGGAGTCTTCGATCAAATGTGGAGGTTTACATTTTCAAACGGTTTATGTATTTTTTGGTGGTTAATAATATATATATATATATCCCTATTATAATTGTATGTACACCTATTGACCCCCATATATACATATTATTTTTATCTCATCATCAGCCGTCCACTGCAGAACACAGGCCTCCCCATAAAAACTAATAATCACACTAATCACACTATCACACTAATCACACTATCACACTAATCACACTAATATTATAAAGGCGAAAAATTGTATGTGTGTTTGTGTGTATGTTTGTTAAAACTTCACGCTCAAACGACTGAATGGATTTGGATGAAATTCGGTACCAAGATAGCTTATACACTGGATTAACATATAGGCTACATTTTATCCCAGAAAAGTGAAATTTTTTGGTGGGATGAGCAAATAATTAAAATACCTTTTATCCGCGGGCGAAACCAAGGGGTGCAACTAGTAAATTAATACAACGCTACTTTACGACTTATTGGCATGCGGCATATGTATATATTACTAGCTGCGTCTCGCGGTTGTAGCTCTGGAAGAGAGTGTTGCTCAGCGGTAGCACAAATGACTTTCTAACCGACGCATCTGGTTAGAATTCCGCTCGGCCCTGCACCGACGACCGATGACTTTTCAATAAACGTGCGGTATTTGCACTAGCTTTTACAACGGTGAAGGAAACATCGTTTAGAAACCAACATCCTTAAAAGTTCGCTTGGCCAGCGTGGTAGATTATATGACCTACACTCTCAGAATGCATTTGGCTGATTCCATGCTAATAAACACGTAATTAATTTTTTAATTTAATTATATGTTTGCAAAATTAGGTATGATTTAGAATACAGAAACGATAAGATTAACAAGGTTTTATTATTACAAGTTTATATGATATTATTATAATAAAAAAGTACCCGGACCGAAATATTACATACTTTGTTGTCCGTTAAGAGATAGTCTAGGTATGTAGATATTTTTATAAGTATAAATCGAATACACATCAGTTTTGATAAAAGATAAACAGAATAGAGCTTTCATTGTTTAAGTAGTCTACGCTTCTTCGTCCTTGGACAGCTCGTTACGCGACATGTGTATAATATTAGGTCTTTACCTATGAAATTGCCGTTTTGTTTGAAAAAAGTTAAAGTATTTTTTTTTCGAACTTATTTTTTTTTTTATTCAAAGTAATCACCCCTGCAATCAATGCATCTTTGCCAACGCTGTGGCAGTTTATGGATGCCCTTCTTGAAAAAATCAGCAGGACGGGAGACAACAAACTCTTCAAAGGCGTTTTGTACTGCCTCTCGGGAATTGAATTTTTTTCCCGCTAAAAAGTTGTCCAAATTTTGGAAAAAGTAATAGTCGGTAGGCGCAAGATCTGGTGAGTATGGCGGATGAGGGAGAGCTTCCAAACCCAACTCATGCAGCTTAGAGACGGTCTGTTGTGCAGTATGGGGTCGCGCGTTGTCGTGAAGTAGCAGTGGAGACGACCGATTGACCAAAGCTGGTTGCAGACGTGCGAGTTTCGCCATCATTGTGGTCAGTTCTTCAATGTACACATCTGCAGTAATGCTCTCGCCGTTTTGTAAAAAGCTATGATGAATCACACCAGCACTAGACCACCAAACTGTGACCATCACCTTTCTAGGGGTCATTTTTCATTTTGCACATTGCTTTGGTACCGAACCAGGATCTAACCAACTTGCTGAGCCCTTTTGATTGTCAAAAAGAATCCATTTTTCGTCGCACGTAACAATTCGGTTCAAAATTCCTTCATTTCTGTGCCTGTTAAGCAGCGCAAGGCAAGTCTCGACGCGTACGTTGCGCTGGCGATCGTTAAGTTCGTGGGGCACCCATCTATCAAGCTTTTTTATCTTGCCAATCTGTCGCAAATGGACCAATATTGTTTTGATGTTAACATCAAAAGCTGCTGCCAGCTCAGCTGTAGATTGAGATTCATCAGCTTCCACAATCGCCTTAATTCATCATTGTTGACCAAAGTTTCCGGACGACCACGAGGTTCATTTTTCAAGTCGAAATTCCCAGAACGGAACCGAGCAAACCAATAACGGGTTGTACGTTCGTTTGTACAGTTGTCTCCGTAAACGTCGTTGATGTTACGTGTCGTTTGTGCCGCGTTGGTGCCACGACGGAACTCATATTCCATAATTACACGAAATTTCAAAGTATCCATTATGAGGAAAAATGTAGAAATGTAATGAAAATACAACGCAAATCAATAAACAAAAGACTTATATTGTAAATAGAATGTCATATTTTTAAAACAAAATTAATTTGAATTTAGAATTCATAGCCAATCAAAAATTTTTTTTGTTTGAAAAAGTCTGTACTTCAATACGGCAATTTCATAGGTAAAGACCTATTATATAATGATATACTCTTCAAAAAAAACTTTGTTGTTCATTTGATTTAATTTTGATTCAGATGCCGAATTGTGATGGAACTCCACAGCTGAGGACTGGGGAATATGAAGTGGCTGTATTCCGTTTTCTTTTTTAGTATTATCAACGAAATTAGTCTACTTAATCACGTAAGTATCGTTTACGACCCCATTTAAGTTCCATTTAATCCCAATAGCTATTGTAAAACGTTTACGAGCAATAAATTTCCCCGTAACTAACAACTGTTTCGCGTACTAATAGAACCGTACTTGAAAAGAAGTGCATTGGCTGTATCGTCAGATTCCTTACAAAAGTTTTCAAACGTCCAATCGGTGCTAGCTGAGTTGCATCCAACAATGCATCTATCACAAAACATCACAAAAAACGTCTGGCGCCCGTCCAAATTGAAAAATGTCTTGCTTTATCAAATGATTGAAACCATTGTGAGGGAAGCCATCCATTTTCAAAAGGTTTGGCCTAGTTATCCCATGGGAAATGTATTGTAGATACATGCTATTATACTATGTGGTGTCACAATAACAAGTCATTGTTATGAAAATTTCAGATTGATTCTGAGTCGACGTTTATACCAAATGCCGACGTTATTCAAAATAATATGACTGGTGTTGAACAAACGGACACAAATGAGAGATTTTCTTTTCAAAAAGGTATGTCGTTGAGCAATTACATATAAGCAATCTATACGTAGGCACTGCTAAGTAATATCCATTGTTACAAATGGCGTCTTCAAAGTCAAACAAGAACATTAATCAACCATTTCTACTGAAAACCGATCGATTCATCCACTCACTGCTTCACTCATTAGTGAAAATGATCAGCAGATTTTTCTTTGGAAAAGTTTCAAGAATAATCTATAGGGACTGTTAAAAATAATAATTTTGCAGTACTTCCTTATGAAGAGATATTTTCCAAGCTTGTACATTTTAAAGTGTTGTTAAACGTAATCGCTGTAATGGGGCTGTAACGCCCCCCCTGTAAGAGCCCCTTTACCGAATACCCTAACCGGCCTAACCCTAATTGATCTATAATAGTAGTAGTAGTAATATAAGTATAATAAGGTATATAAAGTATATGGTATATAAACGTTATATAAACGTTAGAGGTGTTATAGTTGGTGATGAAGTAAATATGGCCAAGTGATATGTGATCGTCTAATAATGTGGTAGGACCGTACGTTGTGATTTTGTAGTAACCCTAGTTCTTTAAAGGTAGTGAGACAATTCCTAAGGCGACCTAGCTAACCGATCTAGTGTTTATCCGTTTATTTATTATTAATGACTTTAGGATTAGTTATTAGGATTTGTATCGATACCTAATAATTGACCGCTATTATTAAATTATATTTTCGTAAATATGCAAGTATATTAAGAATATAGGTATTTATTTATTTATCTAGTATACAAGTATTATGGTATTGCTATAAATAGTAAGTAGGTATTTAGGTATTACATTATTGTAATTGTAAGCAACTCCGAACAGATACTAACTAGTGGCATAACGATAATAGAACTTGAGTAGGAACCAACGTATTGTCTTCGTAAGTGATTTGAGTTATATATGAGACCTAAGTAAGACCTAAGTTATTCCTTATAACATTCATCTCATGCTTTCTGAGTTTACATTAAATATAGTTTGGTTGCACTTATCAGCAAAACTACAGCATGTCATTTTCTGCTATAATTCTGTTCAAGGAGCTCCTCCCCGCCCCAAGAATGTGAGATTCGTCACCTGACTGGATACTCCCCACTGATAAGTGCTTTAAAACTGCAGATGGCAGTGCACTATAGTAAGAAAGAGGACATATTCTTTTATCAAAACAAATTCTTTGTGGGACTCTTTGGTAATTACTGAATTCGTTACCAGAGAGGCCCTAATCCCCCCTCCCCGTCCTACCTATTCCTATCACGATACCTTCGCCTAGACGCGATTAGACATAACCATTATATTAGAATTAGACATGGAATAATTACCCGTTGGTGTTTATTCAAGTTAATAATATTTATGGTTTATTTTTATAATAAACAATTCGAGTTTATGATTAGATTATTTGAGTATAGATTTTATATAGGTAATCAAGCCATACCTAGCTAGATTACAAGATTTTTAGGACATTTATTTATATCTTTATGAAATATCATGACATCACCAGCCATTAGTTACTTCATATATAAGTAATCAAGCCATACCCAGCTAGATTACAAGATTATCAGGATATTTACTTATATCCATATGATAATTCATGACATTACCAGTCATTTATTAGATGTTTGTTGAATTTAAAACAATCTTTAATTAGATTGATTTGGTCAGGTTAAACCATCTTAGGTTGTCCCCGAGTTCAGATCCAGAATACTATCGCAGGTAGAATTATATTATATAAAATCCATGATAAAATCCATCAATTACACAAA
This sequence comes from Ennomos fuscantarius, assembly GCA_905220475.3. Lineage (NCBI taxonomy): Eukaryota > Metazoa > Arthropoda > Insecta > Lepidoptera > Geometridae > Ennomos > Ennomos fuscantarius. Next base: position 8,226,121 of record HG992028.1, on the reverse strand, counting down.
TGAAGAAGAAGCTCTCTAATCTGTACAGCATAGAGAAACCTCAGGGTACGGCTCCGCAAGACCCAATGTGCAAACAGACTTTATCAAAGTAGTCAGTAGATATAGCCCACTTTTATGGAGCATATTAGATTTAGTGAATCCAGATCTTTAACCAAGTTCCAACCTTCAGATTTGATAACACAGATACAAACCAACCCATCTGATTAATAACAATTATTTGTTACTAGAATTATAATAATAGTAAGCTGTGTATATGTAAGTGTAAATAGTTACTCTGAGTAAGCATGACATTTCATAAAGATTATGATTAAATTTCATATTATTTGTTTTGAATAGTATTTATTCAGATATTATTTGTTACAACATTATATTATTTTACTGGAAATTATTTATTATAATTACTATTTCACTATGTAAATTACTTGGCTCATTTGGAATGTTTATATTTTAGTATTTTATTTATAATGATTTACCATGGCGTGTACCTCGACTTACCGATGACTGACCCCACTTGTATTATCACAAAACACCAATTTCACTTACTAACACCACTCTTAAAAAACGAGAGAGGACATCTAGCTCTTTAACGCACCTAAAACATTAAGGGATCACAATATCTGGAGTTAATAACCAAATCAGTGAATTGTTGAAAATATGCAAATTAACCCGCGCTCCGAGTACTTAACCTAAAAATATGCTCCGATCCGATCTACTCCTACGACGAACGCACAATCATCCTTCTATTCGAAGAGATCACAAATTTCACACGTTAATGACTAAATATTCGTAATTACGAAGATTATGCGAATAACTCGATGCACCGAGTACAAGCAACCGTAAAAATCCTATTTGTTTTCTTTTCAACGCGACCTACTCTCCTGACCCCCGCCATGGCTTCCCGCTAACTATCCCAATTCCTTTCCGACTAATCTCATCATCTCCTTCTAACGTGTACAATTCTGGCTCTTCTCTTCTCACTCTCACGCTCCACCCGACATTTCGCGGCTTTATTGCTATCTCCGGTGTTTCTTGCCCTTCTAGCCGATACATTTTTGTCACAGATTATATTATTTTGCAGACGGATGGGAAGTTATTGCGACAAAGGTCTAATTCACATTCCGCGACGTACATTTCTTTAAGTATTTGGCAGTTTTAAGTACTTTTCTTTATTACGATGTAGTTTTATTAATGGTTTCGCTATTTTTCGTTTTCGTAGCAATTTCCGTTTCAAGACATAGATACTTTAATGCTCCGGTAATATTATGTGAATGGAACTTATTTATTATGTTTTGTTTATTGTTCATTTAATTACTTAAATGCATTAATCAACTGTTTGAATAGAATTAGCGTAAAAATAATCTAATTTATTTTGATACATTTCTTATTGATTTAATTATTCTAGTACTGGAGATGTTCATAAATCTGAGTGAATTGTTTCTGTATATATTTCATATATAGTTTTCTAGCGTCCTGTGACCTTGAACTTATTATGGGATTATTTTACTTGATTTCATTAGTATATTTATTCAATATTTAATCTTTACTATATTTGTGACGTTACGGGACTTCTGTTCCGTTACATCCAACCCCCAAATTTTACGCAGGTGTCTAAATGTTTAACCGAAGTAAAATTTTTAACCAAAAATTCAACGACTATCACAAATATAGTTTGTAATGTGGTATTTTACAGTTCCCTCTTAATCCCAACCTATTTATAAGCAATTTATAATTTGCTAACGGTTTGACTTCAAACATGTGTGGTTCCTGCTGTAGGTGAGCCTTCATGTGTAGTGGATTTAAACCGAACCAAAAATGAACCAAAAAATTGTTCAGTATCCCAAGCTTATATTACCTGGATTATAACCAATCGACATTTTCAACCGTGTATATTACTAGACCCTGCTGGGGACCTGGTTGCGAGGCAGGCAGCCCTAGTAGCAAGCTGACAATCATACCTCCTAATTCCATCTTACAATTATTCAGTTTTATTTTGTCTGCTCCCCACAAAATCTTATAATAAAGCTAAAAATAGCAATCGTTCATGAACCCAAACAACCACTCGGAACAATCCCAATCTCAAACTTCATTCCTTTTTCGGAGTATGTGCAGTGTAAGTAGTTTAGATCTTAGCTTCTTGTGCAGTAGGGTTCCTTATAAGTGCATTACCTAATGCTAAGCTGATGACTTTAACCTAACTCCAAAGCTTTTCCTTACAAGAAACCGATTGTGAAGTGTATTATGTCTGAAACCAATCGTCAGCAAACCCCTTCAACCCTAGGCCTTGCCAAACCACTGAAACCCTCGTTGACTGTTACTATCTCAATCACAGGACCAAACCTTTCATTCACATGGTCCTAAATTCATTTATTCAAACCTTCGATTAGCAAAACAACATTTCCATCCACAATCGACACCCCGACTACATAGACGGAGTCCTCCCGACCTCTAGCATACTGTCTCAACAGTCTAGCAATTCCCAATTTAGGTGAAAGGCTATTAAAATTATTTGCTTATAATATTTATTGCAATATTACTACACTCAATTAAAATACACGTCCCGTTTTATTCCCAATTTCAAAGATTTATGCAAGATTTATAAAAGTTACTGATTATCAAAACAATAATTAACCCTCTGTTCATTTAATTTATTTAAGTTTAAATTGATTTAATTTTAGTTTTATTATTGATACATGAAATAATATGATGTTAAATTTATCTCTTTGTATATTCTTATGCAGTTACAAAAGCCTTTGATTAATTTATATTTATATAACTATAATATTAAAGAACATCTAACAGTTTGCACTATTTTATGGTTAGTATTATTATTATTATTTTTCGACAACAGTTAATTCAATTATTTTCCCATCCATTTAAATTTGAATTAATTTCTTTCAGCGAGTTACTGATTTTACAAAGATCAGTTATATCATTACAAAAATTTATAAATATCTTTAGCCGTAATAAACCAGAGGTCAAAACTCTTACACATTATACGTTATTTAAAGTCGATGAATGCATTTAAGTATTCTACTAATAATGGAAACGAATGTAACTTAGTATCAAGATTCTATTTTTATTCGCATTGCATTCACTGTTTATGGCGCAAAACGTTATTAAAAGTTTCTGGAATTTTTAAGCAAGTTCACTTATTACTCTCAACTAAAATGATTTGAAACAATTATGTAGGACAAAACCCATGCTAGCTTATAAACTGTAAATTCCCCGGTAACTAACCTTATTTTGACCTGTCCTCATCAAAACTACCTAGGTACTTCAAAATTCTAATTATTTAAGCAACCCCCAGACTTTTAATTTTATGACGTTTCGATAGAGTTTTACCTATCTATCATCATCATCATCATCATAACTATATATAACCAACACTTAAACCGTGTAATCATCATCATCATCATCCATGATTATCATATTAACCAGGATTATCATCATCATCATAACAGACCATAAACATAACTTTAATAAATCCTCATCATAATAGACCATAAATGTACACTTAATCAAAGTAGTCATCATCAAAATAGACCCTAAACATAATCTTGATTAATTTTCATCGTAATAGACCACAAATATGATCTTAACCAGAATAATCATCATCATCATAACAGACCTTAAACATAATCTTAATTAGTCATCATCATAATAGACCATAAATGTACTCTTAATCAAAAGAAGTCATCATCATAATAGACCCTAAACATAATCTTGATTGATTTTCATCGTAATAGACCATAAATATGATCTTAACCAGAATCATCATCATCATCATAACAGACCATAAACATAATCTTAATTTGTCATCATCATAATAGACCATAAAGTTACTCTTAATCACAAGTAGTCATCATCATAAAAGACCATATACATTATCTTGATTAATTATCATCGTAATAGACCATAAACATAATCTTGATTAATCTTCATCGTAATAGACCATAACTGTACTCTAAATCAAAAGTAATTATCATCATAATAGACCATAAACATAATCTTGATTAATTATCATAGTAATAGACCATAAACATGATCTTAACATCATCATCATTGCAACAGACCATATACATAATCTTAATAGTACCAACATCATAATAGACCATAAATGTAATCTTAATCAAAAGTAATCATCATCATAATAGACCATAACTGTACTCTTAATCAAAAGTAATCATCATCATAATAGACCATAAATACGATGTTAACCAGAATCATCATCATCATCATAACAGACCATAAACATAAACTTAATAAGTCATCATCATAATAGACCATAACCATAATCTTAATAGTACCAACATCATAATAGACCATAAATGTAATCTTAATCAAAAGTAATCATCATCATAATAGACCATATATGTAATTTTAATCAAAAGTAATCATCATCATAATAGACCATAAATATGATCTTAATCAAAAGTAATCATCATCGTAATAGATCATATATGATATATATATATATAGATTTTATTTTATGTTATTTTATTTTATTTTATTTTATTTTATTTTATTTTATTTTATTTTATTTTATTTTATTTTATGTTATTTTATTTTATTTTATTTTATTTTATTTTATTTTATATTATTTTATTTTATTTTATTTTATTTTATTTTATTTTATTTTATTTTATTTTATTTTATTTTATTTTATTTTATTTTATTTTATTTTATTTTATTTTATTTTATTTTATTCTATTTTATTTTATTTTATTTTATTTTATTTTATTTTATTTTATTTTATTTTATTTTTTTTTATTTTTTTTTATTTTATTTTATTTTATTTTATTTTATTTTATTTTATTTTATTTTATTTTATTTTATTTTATTTTATTTTATTTTATTTTATGTTATTTTATTTTATTTTATTTTATTTTATTTTATTTTATTTTATTTTATTTTATTTTATTTTATTTTATTTTATTTTATTTTATTTTATTTTATTTTATTTTGTTTTACTTTATTTTATTTGTTTTATTTATTTATTTATTTGATTTAATTAATATATTTAATTTATTTTATTCATTTATTTATTTGATTTATTTATCTAATTTATTTTCGCGCAGCAACAACTTAACAACCCTACTACACTATATCATTTAGTATACGCACACCATTTAATAATATCTATTACAATACAATATATCCCATCTACCTAAACCCATATCTATTACATTACCTAGTTTCGCGCTAACATAATGATTTCCATGCTATGTCCATCTTATAATAACTTCATCAACCAAACGGCAATCTCCGTTTCCGAACTAACCGATACTCCGATTAGATTCCCTATAGTAATTATATTTGCAGTTCTCGAGAACTATATCTAGCCTGGTAGTAAACGCAAATTTTACTTATCGTAACCACCGAGCTATCAAGCTATTCCATTATACATGTACATGTACCGTTTGTACCACACCTACCGATAAACTGAGTAATTAACAACGCTAGCCTTAGTCTTCTGACCATTTGTACTAAAGTACATAAAACCACAACTCCGCTAACCAACCCCCAAACAAAGTCTAACCCACACTAACTTTCTCTGCACCAACCCGCTAACGTTAAGTCGCTCCTAAATCCGATGTTTAGTAGATAAGTTTATGAAAGAACGACGAGTTCCTATATTGGTTTCGGTAAAAGATATTCTATCAGTAAAACATACTATTGCCAAGGAGCATACATAAAATTCAATATATTTGTTTATAAAAGTATTCCTGAGTATTTCAAACCGAACTAAGTTTCAATAAACTTTTAAAGTCCTATCCTTTCAACAAGTGCTTGTTTATATTTATATTATACTCGACCACTTGACTATAAATAATAATAACTACAATTTTCAATGCTTTAAAATATCAAAATATAACATGAACGAGTATACATAATAGTATGTATTTATAATCATCATTACTAGAATCAATAAATTTATTCCTAATCACACTCGGTATACACGCCTCCGTTATTAAGACCTAACAAACTATAAATTGTACACTGTCACCAAGTAGTAGTGTGCAAGTACCATCGCGTACCGTTGAGTTGATTTGATAACGCCTAGAGACAATAATAGTTAATCGTGACGTCTGAAAGTAGTGATCACTCTGTTTATTTATTACTTTAGTATCTAGGAATAAAACGCAACAACCCCCAAAAGCGAATTCGAAACGTAAATAATAATTCTTACACACAAAATGTATACTTATACGTAAAACTTGTCGTTTAAAATGTAACCGTTAATCAATCCCAATAAATAATTATTCTAATTGAATTTAATTATAATTAAATCGTATTGTTCATTGAATTAAAACTGTAATTTAATTGCATTATGCCTAATTGAATTAAAACAAATTGAATTTTATTTAAGTGACTGAATACCATTAAACATGTCATCATATTACAATTATCAATTATTATTGTTTACGCAAATATAGTGAGATTACTAATTCTAGTACGTTTGTATTTCAAAATTTGCGCGTTATATGTCATCGCTTAAGTTGTGGCCTAATATGCAACTAAACTGAATCTAAACCTCAAGTGATGTTGGGTTTAAAGTACAAAATCGCAAAACTTTGTTTCTACTGAGTAGCGAGGGCCGCTGTTAATCGGTAACAAAACGCTTGCGTGTTTTAAGGCGGCACAGCTCCATCTAGTTTATCTTAAAGTAAACACTACTTAGTTGCGTAATTTTGGTATTGATGTTTGACGAAATGACGATGCAATGTTTAAGAGAGAACTAACATTAATTCGATACAAGGCATAATCCCATTAATAAAGAATAGATATTAATATTATTTAGATCTATCTATATTCTGCCTGAATCTTAGGTACCACTAAATAATCGGATAAAATCCTACTACATCAATACTTTATAACCGATTAACGTAAACGCAATGTTAAACCAACACTTTGTTTAGTAAAATCGTGTGACATTATTTTACAATTACCTACTACATATCGATTTAATTTTCGAATCTTTTTCTTTTATTTATTTCTAATATAGGTTAATGAACTTGACTAAATCGTGGATATATTCAGACGTATCGACTTCATCCAACTTTATCTAAAAAGTTCTGGACATTACCAGTAGATGGCGCACTAACTATTTTGAACCTATCAAGCACAATTCGAAATCCATTTATTACTTATTTTGTCATACAACCCCCATTTTGTAAAACTAAAGAAACATTAAGTAATTGTTAATGTAATTTTCTAAATACTACTAAGTTTTATCTTTAATTTGAATAACATAATTATTCCGTACCGAACAAACTTCACCTACTAGTCGTTAGATGACTCTAGTATTTTATTATAGTTTTTATTTTAGGAAACGATAGTTTTATTGTCTGTTACAAAGGTTAGAATATTTATTAAAATAATATATTTAATGTTATGTGATGCAAGAAATGTATCTATTTACATATCTACGTATTTATTGTAATATCGTTTCGGCCTACGTACTTGGATCAACGACGAGCGCTCGCGGCTTAGCGGTGACCGCTGTGTCCAACTAACAGGTATCAGATTTGGTCACAGGTTCGATTCCGTAACCTTTTTTTATTCTATTTTATTTCCCTAGTACTACCTAATGAACTACGAGTATGTATACCGAACCACTTCACCTACTAGTCTTTAGATGACGCTAGTATTTTATTATAGTTCTAGTTTTAGAAAACCATACTTTTATTGTCTGTTACAAAGTAAATATATTTATTAAAATAATTATTTAATGTTTTATGATTCAAGAAGTGTATCTATTCACATATCTGTATTTATTGTAATATATGTCCGATCTACGTACTTGTACGAGCGACGAGCTCTCGCAGCTTAGCGGTGACCGCTGAGCCCGCAACTAATAGATATGAAATCGGTCACAGGTTCGATTCCGTCGTTTTTATTTTTATTGTATAATTTGTTTTCCTAGATATACCGAATGGACTACGAGTACGTACTAAAATCACACTATAATTTCTAACCGGAATAACAGCTTGGAGAATATTTAGGTAGATATACTATGCATAGTAAGTTAATGTAAACACTAAATTGTATTTTAATATATTTGACAACAGCATTAGCTTATTTAAATTATTTGAAACGTTTTTAACAATTTTTAGCTAAATAGTACCGACGCGTTCATAACTAAACACGACCTAGGTAGGTACCTATAATCGAAACAAAGTATCACCTATCCGCGTAACATGCGTAACAAAATTAGTTTAGGTAGCTAGAACTTCGACTAAATTTATGTTTTTATTATTTAAGGGTTATTGTTCGCAATCTTTATACTCGATTTCGGCAATACCTATGTATGCGTATCGCAAGTTGACGGGTAGGCACGGGTTCGGATCCCGCTCGTGCTTCGAGTACCTACATTTTTATTGTTTAAATATGATTTACTATGTCTTTTAGAATCGTAATACAGGTACTTAATTATTATTTTGAAGTTATATAATTTACTATGAGATTTAAGAAATTTAGTTAGATTATATTTATTTATTATTATCTTGGTTATTTGTTATTTATTTACCAACAAAATCGTAATTATGGGTTCAAACTAGCCTACTTTTACATTATTACTAAGTGTATCCGGCCTTTTTACCCAACCGTTCGGCTAAACTATTCGGCCTATCCGGCTATTCAGTTTTAAGACCTAGCAAACCTATACCTACATATTTTCTAATGTTTCATAAGAAAGATGAAATACGTTTATCATTAATATTGAGCATCTCTAAAATGTCTGGTGTATATTCACCTATTCCCGCTAAGTAATAGTATAACGGCTCGTTCGGTTTGCCGGGACTGATCCGCGGCGACGCGCCGTCGCAGTCCGCGCGCCGCGCAGGCGCCGCCCGCGCGTCTCGCCTTTCTAGGAACGAAGCTACCTATCGTACTACGAGCTAGCATAGCAACCCGCTTTTATTTGCCGTTGAAGTAAACTAAGGGTAAGCGGAATGGCAACGTCGCATGGCACCGTGTCGCGTGTCGCGCGAAATTCTTTTTAGGCAGCGTACTATCAATTATTCTGTGTGCTAAGCCGAACGCATTATTATTACTTGCGAATCTACTATTGTTTACGTTGTGTTATTAGATGAAATGCAAAGTAAACCCGCTATAATATTGTCTCAAAACCTCTCCGTTTTCACGTGCAACAAATTGTGCGGTAACTAATAGATATTAGATACCGCTACTATGACTCAAACCTTTAACTATAACACCTCTTTATACGTAAATTATCTAGATACTAATAAAATAACATCCTGGTCACGGCACCAAATTGTAACGCCCCCCCTGTAAGAGCCCCTTTACCGAATACCCTAACCGGCCTAACCCTAATTGATCTATAATAGTAGTAGTAGTAATATAAGTATAATAAGGTATATAAAGTATATGGTATATAAACGTTATATAAACGTTAGAGGTGTTATAGTTGGTGATGAAGTAAATATGGCCAAGTGATATGTGATCGTCTAATAATGTGGTAGGACCGTACGTTGTGATTTTGTAGTAACCCTAGTTCTTTAAAGGTAGTGAGACAATTCCTAAGGCGACCTAGCTAACCGATCTAGTGTTTATCCGTTTATTTATTATTAATGACTTTAGGATTAGTTATTAGGATTTGTATCGATACCTAATAATTGACCGCTATTATTAAATTATATTTTCGTAAATATGCAAGTATATTAAGAATATAGGTATTTATTTATTTATCTAGTATACAAGTATTATGGTATTGCTATAAATAGTAAGTAGGTATTTAGGTATTACATTATTGTAATTGTAAGCAACTCCGAACAGATACTAACTAGTGGCATAACGATAATAGAACTTGAGTAGGAACCAACGTATTGTCTTCGTAAGTGATTTGAGTTATATATGAGACCTAAGTAAGACCTAAGTTATTCCTTATAACATTCATCTCATGCTTTCTGAGTTTACATTAAATATAGTTTGGTTGCACTTATCAGCAAAACTACAGCATGTCATTTTCTGCTATAATTCTGTTCAAGGAGCTCCTCCCCGCCCCAAGAATGTGAGATTCGTCACCTGACTGGATACTCCCCACTGATAAGTGCTTTAAAACTGCAGATGGCAGTGCACTATAGTAAGAAAGAGGACATATTCTTTTATCAAAACAAATTCTTTGTGGGACTCTTTGGTAATTACTGAATTCGTTACCAGAGAGGCCCTAATCCCCCCTCCCCGTCCTACCTATTCCTATCACGATACCTTCGCCTAGACGCGATTAGACATAACCATTATATTAGAATTAGACATGGAATAATTACCCGTTGGTGTTTATTCAAGTTAATAATATTTATGGTTTATTTTTATAATAAACAATTCGAGTTTATGATTAGATTATTTGAGTATAGATTTTATATAGGTAATCAAGCCATACCTAGCTAGATTACAAGATTTTTAGGACATTTATTTATATCTTTATGAAATATCATGACATCACCAGCCATTAGTTACTTCATATATAAGTAATCAAGCCATACCCAGCTAGATTACAAGATTATCAGGATATTTACTTATATCCATATGATAATTCATGACATTACCAGTCATTTATTAGATGTTTGTTGAATTTAAAACAATCTTTAATTAGATTGATTTGGTCAGGTTAAACCATCTTAGGTTGTCCCCGAGTTCAGATCCAGAATACTATCGCAGGTAGAATTATATTATATAAAATCCATGATAAAATCCATCAATTACACAAATGAAGAAGAAGCTCTCTAATCTGTACAGCATAGAGAAACCTCAGGGTACGGCTCCGCAAGACCCAATGTGCAAACAGACTTTATCAAAGTAGTCAGTAGATATAGCCCACTTTTATGGAGCATATTAGATTTAGTGAATCCAGATCTTTAACCAAGTTCCAACCTTCAGATTTGATAACACAGATACAAACCAACCCATCTGATTAATAACAATTATTTGTTACTAGAATTATAATAATAGTAAGCTGTGTATATGTAAGTGTAAATAGTTACTCTGAGTAAGCATGACATTTCATAAAGATTATGATTAAATTTCATATTATTTGTTTTGAATAGTATTTATTCAGATATTATTTGTTACAACATTATATTATTTTACTGGAAATTATTTATTATAATTACTATTTCACTATGTAAATTACTTGGCTCATTTGGAATGTTTATATTTTAGTATTTTATTTATAATGATTTACCATGGCGTGTACCTCGACTTACCGATGACTGACCCCACTTGTATTATCACAAAACACCAATTTCACTTACTAACACCACTCTTAAAAAACGAGAGAGGACATCTAGCTCTTTAACGCACCTAAAACATTAAGGGATCACAATATCTGGAGTTAATAACCAAATCAGTGAATTGTTGAAAATATGCAAATTAACCCGCGCTCCGAGTACTTAACCTAAAAATATGCTCCGATCCGATCTACTCCTACGACGAACGCACAATCATCCTTCTATTCGAAGAGATCACAAATTTCACACGTTAATGACTAAATATTCGTAATTACGAAGATTATGCGAATAACTCGATGCACCGAGTACAAGCAACCGTAAAAATCCTATTTGTTTTCTTTTCAACGCGACCTACTCTCCTGACCCCCGCCATGGCTTCCCGCTAACTATCCCAATTCCTTTCCGACTAATCTCATCATCTCCTTCTAACGTGTACAATTCTGGCTCTTCTCTTCTCACTCTCACGCTCCACCCGACATTTCGCGGCTTTATTGCTATCTCCGGTGTTTCTTGCCCTTCTAGCCGATACATTTTTGTCACAGATTATATTATTTTGCAGACGGATGGGAAGTTATTGCGACAAAGGTCTAATTCACATTCCGCGACGTACATTTCTTTAAGTATTTGGCAGTTTTAAGTACTTTTCTTTATTACGATGTAGTTTTATTAATGGTTTCGCTATTTTTCGTTTTCGTAGCAATTTCCGTTTCAAGACATAGATACTTTAATGCTCCGGTAATATTATGTGAATGGAACTTATTTATTATGTTTTGTTTATTGTTCATTTAATTACTTAAATGCATTAATCAACTGTTTGAATAGAATTAGCGTAAAAATAATCTAATTTATTTTGATACATTTCTTATTGATTTAATTATTCTAGTACTGGAGATGTTCATAAATCTGAGTGAATTGTTTCTGTATATATTTCATATATAGTTTTCTAGCGTCCTGTGACCTTGAACTTATTATGGGATTATTTTACTTGATTTCATTAGTATATTTATTCAATATTTAATCTTTACTATATTTGTGACGTTACGGGACTTCTGTTCCGTTACAGGGCCACGATACAAAATAGAAGTAAGCTTCCTTTTTGTTTAGGTGTAAAACGATTGGCATTTTCTCCGTGGGGGCGTTGGAGTAGGTGCGAAGGAGGCTTAAGGAGCAGGCGTCGACACTGCCTACATAGGCACGTTTGCGGAGATTCACTACGCGTGGAAGTGGCAAGGTACTCGAATATTAACAACGTTTTACTACACCTGGATAACTCATTCAGTTTTATATCTCAGCTTTTAGTTGGTATGTTTTACATATGTACCTGTATATTGATGTATATACGTTGTGACAGCGGTGCGTCAATTCCGATGCTACTGCTTTTTGCGAGTATCTTTTGTATCTCTGGTATATTGTAGATAGTAAGTGAAAACTTTTTGTATGTACCTTCTGTACGATTATTTTCTGTTCTTAAATTCTGTTCTTGAATTAAAAATACAAACAAGTAGGTAGGCAGATATTTAATTGTATCAATACACCGATATTAGTGCTGAATCCGTAAAACTCATAAAGTATGTAATGAGCTACGATGACGTAATATAAATATTTTATGGCAAATAAAGAATATACATAAACTTCTTCTAAATCTTTTATATTTTTTTTACAGTTGCAAAAACGCTAAACGATTAAAGACGCTTACAGCAAGCGAAACAAACAAACTGAAGTTAATAATAGTAAGTAACTGTATGTGTTATTATTTAATGTTTCATTTCATCAGCTGTAAGACGTTCACTGCTGAACATAAATATCCTTCATAGAATGCGACTTTGAATGGCTACTACCTTTTGGAGGTATCCAATGGTCCACTTATATGGATGACTACATCTTTCTTTTTTCGCTTTAGTTTATTATTCTATATATACTTTATTATCAATCTGCAATTCTGCAATTCTTATCGGGATTAAAGGAAATTTTAGAGATCCCACAGAAAAACTGTTAAATATAGGTGAATACACAAAGACGCATCTTCTTTCAAACAGGTAAAACCAGGAACTATTTAACGCAAAATTTCTTATCTCATCAATTGAAATACACATCTGTATTCGCAGTGGGTAATGGTCAATTAGGCATGTTTACATAATCGCAGTTGAACAAAATAAACAGATTCTCCGTCCGACGTTAACAAATGGTTGTGCGATGAGTAAGAGCTTTGGACATAATACCAAAAATCTATTCGGCTCAGCTAGTCAGGTGGGAACGGAGAATTTGTTGATGAGTTATTGAAGGAAGTAATGTTTGGGAGTTTGTATATAATAAATATCCTATTGAAATATTATGTTTCTGATCCAAATACCTAGTCTATTAATATCTGACTTCCGTTATGGTGGTAACTATAATTATTATGGCCGCGTATAAGCCCATATTATTTCTTTTACCCACACGTAAATAGGACATATGTGTATACTTCTAGAGAATTTGGTAAATTTTGTATTTGTTCTAGTAGTGTAATAGTCTAGTTAGTTCTAGTAGTTACATGAGATTCCTTTAAAATTACAGAGCAGGAAAAAATATCATGCTCGCGTGATTTGTTTTCTGGTTATCTGTATTTAACAAAAAGCATCTGTCACCATCCCCAAGTTCTGATATTTTATTTTTTTAATATATGTGATAATTTATTGTTGTATTATATATGCAGATATAATTTCTACACACTAAATATGCTATTAAAATGCTTGTTTATAAAGAAAATAATAGTCCCTTAATAGGCAAGGCCATTAAATTTTCAGAAATACACAGAACTCCTAGAAACTTAGTTAAGAACATTTTCCTGTGTAGGGAGGTAGCAGCTATTCTTAGGTACTATCATATTTCAATCATTAACCTTTTTATTAAATTAAAGCTATACCTAATCTCTGTTGTTGGTCTATTTGTTTTCAGCCACAAAAGCGACAGTTGGACGCTGAGGAAGTCCAGAAAAGGTTCCGAGGCTTTTCTCCGTGGAGCACTTGGAGCAGTTGTACCAAAAAATGTGTGACTATTAGGCAAAGGTAATAGAGTCATAAATATATAATCGTTCTTGTTATAGTGTTCTTGTATATATTGTCATTGTCAAGCAGAGCAGTATGTGGTAGGAGATATTTTATAATCTCACTGTGCGCAAGAATATTAGTTGCATGTCGATAAAAATAAAGGACAATCTTGAGGACTGTTGCAAACCATAGCTGCATTTATTTATGCCTTTAACAATGTCAAATAAATTATCATATAACCACCAATCTAATTATATTTATATTAAATATGTATTTTCCAATTTTTTATTAGATATATATACTAACATTGAATACCTAAAAGTATCAATATTTCTTGAGCAAATAAGATCCTGTTCATTGGTAACATTTTCCCAGTTTATTGTGTCCCAGGCGTCTATCAGCATCACTGAAACTTCAATCTTTTTTCACTCGCCAGGTTTCTTCAGTGAAACTCATCTCTTTTAGTATTGTTGTACCTACTCAATTCGTGCTCGCTATGGAAACGTGTGAACGTTAAGACCACTATATTTTTGTTTCTATTATGGTCTACTAGCTTTTGTCCGTGGCTTAATACTACTAAACGCGGACTAAATGTATTTTTCCAGGGTCCAAACTATATTGGGATCTGTTTATCCGTTTAGTAATTTAATTTTATGTTGCAAAATGAAGTTATTCTATTAGTATTCTATAGTAATTCGTTTAATGATTATTTAATATAATCGTGAACATATTGTAAATGACTAACAAATATATAGTTCTTACCCAATTGAAAAAAACCATTATGATTAACGTTTATCTACTGACCCGATAGCTTAGTTGGTAGTGTCCCTGCCTTCTGAACTGCAGGATGTGGGTTCGATTCCCACCCAAGACAAACATTTGTGTGATGAGCATCGATGTTTGTTCTGTGTCTGGGTGTTTATATTGTATTCTATGTATGTATTTACAAAGAAAAAGTATATAAGTATTCAGTCAGTATTTATCAGTTATCTGGATCCCATAGTACAAGCTTTGCTTAGTTTAGGGCTAGATGGCACTGTGTGAAAGGTCCACAGATATTTATTTTATTTATTTATAATATTGGATGGACTGTAATACTTTGAATTCAATGTTAGAGCAAAAAGGTATGATTCACTACAGACATAGTCATATACATTACATAGTAGGTATACCTATAGATGTCTTCGTGCTTCAATTAATAGATTATTTTTTCCAGGCACTGCATTAGGCGAAACATTTGCGGGCACAAAGTGGTTCGTCAATCTGCGTACTGTTACATGGAAGGCACTTACTGCCATCTATGGATCCGATCCAAGATGCAACGGCGCAAGGATCCAGGTGAACTTGTACATAGGTACTTCACTAACAACATTTACTAAAGACGATCTTAAACAAGACGATCTCTATACTTATTCGGACTGTTTTTGGCTCGCCCTTAGTCTCGTTCATGGTTATCTGACTCGCGAATTTTCACATTATTAATAGTGTAATATAAGAATAAGAATAAGAATATTTTTATTTCTCAGAAAAGACAAACAGAACCTTAAATATACGATAGGTAGGTACATTAAAAAAAAAAAGCTGTTAAAATTTCTTAAAATGCATTAAAAGCATTTATTGTATCATGAAAATAAATTCAAGATTTTTCAGTTGACATGAAATATTAGTTTTTTATAAATCCACAGTAAAAATTGAAGATTTTAGTGAGTATTTGAAATTGTTAAATTTACAAAGATAAGTACAAAATACACATAAACAGCAGATAGTCGTCTACTGCTAAGCATCAGGCCTCCCCCATAGAGCGCCACTATGGACGCTTGTCATAGGGATTTGCCATAAGCACTACGCTTCGCAGGCGTCTTATGGTGGTTGCAGAAGGTTTTAATGTACCGATGAGAATGCTGCTGCTCATTCCCTGGTAATTCAATTAGCTCTTCGGCATCCACGGCCCGTCAGTTAATAAAGAAGGTTAATTTAAAGTAGTGCGTTTGACGCTGCTTCCTCCAAAGTTTACGCTACGTTTCATAACAGACTTCACGTCTGATGCTTTTGAAGTAAAACTTGTAGTCGCACACTTGGCTTGGGGAGTAAGCTGGTGAATGGAAGTCAAAAGTTGTTGGTTAACGTAGATTCTATTATCAACATAACAAAGTTAAAGATTACCTAAAATTTGTATTATTATCTTGGTATGTACGGTAAAATGACAATTTAAAATTGTCAAGATGGCGATATTAACATAAAACAAAGCAAAAACATATACTGGCCGATAGATAGATCTAAAGAAGTTTTACTTCAGTCGTGTGGTCTAAAGCACACTCGTTTTTTGTTTGGTTAGCTTGTTTAATAAGTTGTGTATGTATCAGTCAGTATCAAACTAAGTCGCGTTTATTTTAGAAATCAAACGTCGATCGGAAATTGTATCGTAAAATCTACGGGCCCCAGCCTTACCTATCTGTTATGAGTAAAACAACAACCTAACAACATAACATATGAAATTCTAACATAACAATTTTACTGTCAAAATTCAATATCACGCTGTTATTGTTATGGCCGGAGGTATTTTCATATTATACGTATAGAATTAGATTAAGTCTGCAAAAGAGTGACTCATAGTTATGAAGTGTCTTATTTTTTTTCTTTTATATATAGCTTATTTCAGTGCAGTATATAATATGCCCCGCAGCTTGTAAAAAAATTAGGATTTTTATATAAATTATTGATTTATAGGTAGTAGGTAATTTCGCTTGATTAACATGATCAACTGATTGATTTTAATCAACTGGATAAAATTGCATCTTTAACGGAATTTTGATCCGCATCTATCCATGCCCATATCCATGAAGCTACGGTGAGTGATCTCGTTTCCAAATGTATCCCTCACCTTTTACAACCAACTTACAGGGTTCGTTGGATGCAGGATCAAATCCCGTTTGTGATTAAAATACATTTTACGTCCAAAAACCTTAACGAGATACATCTCGTAAAGGTTTTTGTGACATAAACTAAAACGATGTTGCAATTTATGACTTAAACTCTCTTACATAGCTACTACTTCTTCCTCAAAAAATACCTATAAAAGTAAACTTTGTCTGGTGTCACGTATTGGTTATATTAGTGTCAACATAAGATACCATTTATCCCGAAATAGGTACAGAGAGTTCTCGCGGGAAAATGGTAAAGTGGCGAGTGAAACAATGAATCGATCTTAGTATAGCACAAAACAAATTCATTTGCTTTTAATAGTCACTGATTATTCAAAGCAGAAATAAAAATAATAGAAACACCTATATTTTAAAAAATCCAAAAAGTGAAACCCAATAAAGTTAATTTATATTGAAAACGCGAAATAGAATACAATACTTACAAAGAACGTTCAATAAAAGGGAAAATTGTCTATGAGCTTATTATTTCCTAAAACGATATCTTAATAAATTGAAGTTATAGGTTAAAGAAGCCTCAAATTATGCTGCTACATTACCATTATTCTGAGAGTAATGGGTTGGGTTGGGGCTGAATGTGTTGAATGGGACTTTTATGAGGCTACTTTTGATAAAAAGCACCACTTGTGAACTCCTAATTTTTCCGCAGCGCTCATCACGAAGCTCGATTAGCTATCTAGTTCTTAAGTAAAGTTGCTGCTGGCAATACTTGGATGGATGACCGATACAAAAAGTTGTATTATATACTCGCGGTACCATGCTTTGGAGGGCACGTCAAACGCTCAGTTTCAGCTGTAATAATAATAATATAAATAATAGTCGTAAAGCAAAGTCAGAAGCCCCAGGGTGGCCTAGACATTCTTACACCAGGTTCAAGCTGCTTACAACGAAACTTACTCGCTTACACGAAAAGTGTAAGCGAGTGGTAAAACTCTTTATACAATTTTCTATAAAATTATACTAGGTGGTAGGACTTTTCTGCAAAGTTCGTCTAGGTAGGTACCACCGCTTTGCCAGTTATTCTGCCGCCAAGCAGTAGTGCGCAAGCACTGCTTTGTTTCGGCTTGAAGGACACTGTAGCTAGTGAAATTACTGGGCAAATGAGACTTTATGACCTGATCTCACAGTCTAGTAATCTTCTTACTAGATTGTGCTGATGTCTCAGGATGACGTGCGCAGTGCAGTGTCACGCGGAACACTATACTTTAGAGTTCCGACTGACAGTGCAACTGATATGGGCAGCCGTGTCTCTTAACATTGGGCGAATGGCTAGATCCTCACGTCATTTCATAACAAAAAAAAAGAAAATTTTGAATACTCGGTGGTATAAATAAAGAAATACTCAAAACATAACTCAATACTCATTAAATCGTAACTAAGTTTACTCGAAAAAAGTACTAGGTTTCTTTCATAAGGTATCCCTGATTTTTTTACGCATCGATTGGTTAAACTAACGACGCCAATACAAATATATATTAAGAGTTATTTTTACAGTCTTCACTTCCATATTTCTGTAGAAATCATAAATTCTATACTTAAAAGCAATTTAAAAAATACCACGAAGGTAAACAAATAGGTTTTTGTGACATTAATTTTGCTCTCGCGTGATATTTTGAAATTTCTGCGCGGCTGTCACCGGGTGCTGTAGATCAATCTTATTTTTTTACAACTCTTCTTTCTGTACCCGTGTTGCCGTGAAATATAACACAATGTGCTTTTGATATCTTTGAGTTCGAAAAAGGAATAAACTGTGCGAATTTATATTTTGTTTTTTGTTGGTTGTGTTAGAAAACAAAAAGAAATAGACCAAGTCGAGTTAAAAATTAAAAAAAAGCCATGAGTGAATAGAACCTTCTAGGCAAGCATGTACCATCGTAGACCGCGGCGTCACTTTCTATCAGATGAGACTACGAACAAATGAGGGCCTATTGTGTTATATAAAAGGAATGAAAAATAAAAACGAGTGTGCTTTAGACCACACGACAGAAGTAAAACTTCTTTAGGTCCATCTATCAGCCGTTATAAATTTGTTTTTGCTTTGTTTAATGTTAATGTCGCTATCTTGAACAGTCAGTGGTTGGTTTTATTTTTTTGTTTGGCTCCACACTTTTGTATTTTTAGCCAGTGTCAAGTAATTGATAAATTTGTAAGTTACATATACATATATGTGTCAAGTCAAGTCACAGTCCAAGTCATCAAGTCAAGTCATAATCTAGTCTAGTCTAGTCAAGTCATACTCCTAGTAAAGTGATGGCTACTTTACCAGAAGCTTCTATGGAGTTTTAAAAACAACACGAAAAGGAACGTTTAACCATCATTGTACCATTTTCCCACACTCATGCCTCTAATCCAGCACTTAACGAATAGAATGCCACCAATTTTATGTACTAACACTGAAAATAACACAAGTTTTGGAAAATAATACAATGTAATGACGCGAACTTTTTCGTTTTCCCGCCATAAACTCCAGTGGTTGGTTGTTGATTCGTGACGTATTGTTATTTTGCCAGACATACCAACACAATAATACAAATTTTAAGTAATTTTTAACTTTATTATGTCGACAATGAAAAAAAAACGTGAACCAACAACTTTCAACTTCCATTCGCCTTACGCATTCACCAGCTTACTCCCATTGTAAAATTTGCATAAAAAAGTTATAATTAAAAAAAATGAACACCAAAGCATTAAAAGCGAGAACATCAGCGGTGAAGTGCATATTCAGTAGGATATTATTACATTTTATATGTGCTAGTGGCAACCAGAGTATAATGAAGTAAGTCACACCTAAAACTTTCGTTTCTCTAAGAATAAGAATAAGTTTATTCCGCAACAAACGTCAGTTACATAAGGTTATTTATGTAATTTGGACGATTTAACAGTTTTATTCAGGTATGTATGTATACTCATACTTAAACATAACAACTGTTTTATAGATATTTTTGACAATAGTATTGATAAAGTTAATAGATTTAAGATATTCTTTTTTTTTTAGTACCCAATTCAACTTCTCACGGTCGCGTTGCGAGCCAAGCTAGAAATAAATTATATAGGTATTTAGAATTCTAATATACTTAGCAATAAAATAAAATCGTACAATTAAGCTCAGCGATCAAATAATTGCGCCTTGAAAAAACTTGTCGATAATAATTTTAATTATTACTGAGGGCGTGGGCTTTGTTAGGGCAGTCACGGCACGGAGGCAAGGAGGGCACGGAGATTGAATAAGTTATCGCGCGCCTTCGCACTACCTAACACGGTACGATCATATATTGGTCGTGCATCTATATAAAATTACTAATTATAGTTATATAATAATAATAATAATATGTGTGGACATCTCACACAACGCAATCTAGCCCCAAACTAAGCAAAGCTTATTATATTATGGGAACCAGATAACTGCTATAATACTTAGAACCTTTTTTTTGTATATTCATAATTATAATACAATATAACACCCAGACACAGAACAAACCTGTCCTGGGTGGGAATCGAACCCCACAACCCACAGTTCAGAAGGTTACTACCAACTGAGCTATCGGGCCAGTCAGACCTAACTATTCTTATTTCAGGGTCAAGTCATGCCTTAGTAGAGTCGATGCCGACTCCAGCAATTGCGATCCACCCTGAAGACTCCCGATCAGGGTCTGGCAAGACTTCTGCTCCGATGATGGCCTCATGCGGCCGACTTGGGAGATACCGAGGCTCAGCTGCCGCTAGAATGCGCGGACGGATGAGGGAAATGATCAAAATTATTGGTGGAAAGCCAGCGCCGCCGGGAAAGTGGCCTTGGCAAGTGGCTGTGCTTAATCGATACAAGGTTAGTGCTGTGGGAAACTCCAGGTGGAGTTTATATTGTGCGAGTTTCTCAGAGTAGGTTGGGCCGCCGACATAATTGCAAGATATTTGTTCTGCTGTCAAGTGACTAGTATTCAGTGCTTTTATATTAATACGTTATAGTGTATCTATGGCATTTAGCTAATCGTATGATTGTAGTAGTTAGTTTAGGGTGTAAAGGCAAATAGCAAATTAAACAATACATTAAAAAGTAACTAATGTATTATTTTATAAAATTTTACAGCTTCTGTGGTGTAGTGGTTGAGCAGGTCAGGTAGGCTCATAACCCGGACGCGGCGGGTTCAATTCCTGCGGCAGGACCAGTATTTGTGACAGAAAAAAGCGTAAATACTTGTTCTGAGTGTAGGTGTTGTGGGATCATGGTCCTCGTATAGTTCCTGGGTTCCTAGACACAGGGAATTCTAGTTAGGCTCCAGGATCTAGGTATGTAGTCGTTGGGTGTTATTATTATTATAATTTATACAGCGGGGTCTCAACTAACTGAAATGCTATAACTAGTTAAGGTTACTTTTATCTGGTACGATTTTTTTAAAATCATATTTTACATTGATGTTACATATACATCATATCATATTATGTATAAATTTCAGTATTCCAGCTTCTAAAACAATCTAAGTAGGTACCTAAAGTGTTATCATACATTTAAGGTGACGAAAGAATGTGTAATGTCCTGTATTACATTGCATTGCATTACATTGGACTACGTTCTTCATGGCATAGTGAATATAAATATATACAAAATATACTGATGGCGTACGTAGCACCTCAAGAAAAATTAATATATTACTATATCACTCGATTACTATCAAAATAAAAATAAGGATATGTAGGTTACAGCATTGTAATTGAAAGATAGAGCTCACGTGAAATACTGGCGATAAGAAAGTTTAAAGCACCGCACTGGCGGTGAGGACGAGGGTCGCATACGAGAGCTGATCCGGGCCTACCTTGGGTCTACTGAGCCTTGAAATTAGCTTGTGGCTGTGTTGAATCGCAAACTCTGGTTTATCCTTATTCGTGCTTTAGGCGCACTCTGATACATAAATTAATAGATAATGCAGCATGTAGGGTTCTTGTTTGTATTGGTAACGAAACTGTCGATTTATGTTTTTGGTGCGATCTTGTACATCAATTTTAAATCAAAATTGACTTAAAATTTATATGATTGAAAGCTCAAAAGACCGATATAAATCATGCAAATTGACTTCTAGATTCGGAGTAATCGATGACCTATTACTAAGTTGGTTAAGCTCCAGTTTAAAAGAAGTAACAAATGAAGTAGGAAGTTCCCATTTTCCACCGTTTATCGCCCCTAGTATAAATACACTGTACTATAATACTGGCAGTAATTCTAGCAATAGCACGGGGAATTATTGTAGGCTGTTACGAATGTTACCGTAATAATACTTTTTCTTGTTGCGCGTGTTACTAATGGTAGTACGACCGGTAGTACCACAGGAAACGCTTTCCACTGGGTACATAAACAAAAAGTTAGTAACGAACAGAGCTTTTCTGATCGACGTCCGTATTAAGGTAAGCCATCTGGAAGGCGCCTTCAATTTGGTTGAACATCGCTTCACCAAAGAAAATAAATAGGCGTATTGAAAAAATTGCAAAGTTAGATTGCTTGTGTAAATAAATATAGAATGACAAGACAAGATTACGATTTTGTGCACGTCTTGGTATGAGATTGCTACAATCCATTATCCATTGAAAAAAGTATAATATCCAATATAATAATGAATTGTGTATACGTCAAGCATAATGCAGCATCGATTTGACCAAATCTATCAGAAGGACTTAACTATGTAATTGAGAAGAAAAGAAAATTATGTAGACTATGTAATTAGCTTTAATTGAGGATTTTACTTGTAACCGCCTAAAGTTAAATGAAGTTAGTTTAATTACTGTTGTGTGGCGCATTACATAAGAAAAACTGAATCACTACAGAATATTTGACAAAAGAAGGTCTTTGTAGAAAAGTCCTTACAACAGATACAACAGTATAGAACATTGTTGTATCAGAATCAGAAACATTAAGATCCACATTTGAGTAAGCCCAGCTTTATTTAACCGACTTTTAATATTATACACTTTTGTTATTGCCTGTTGGAGTTTTTGATTTGAAATAAAAAGCTAATAAGAATTTATAATATAAAATACTCCACGCGGTCGTAATAAAAGCTTACATAAAATATAAAGCGGTCTTAAATTACGCAGGAGTGAGATAAACGTACTTAAATTTATTGAGACAAGGACTAAAAGAACCGGAAGAAGCGAATTTTTATATTAATTTTCTTTTTTTTTTCATTTAGGAAACTGATTTTTGTGTAGGCTGTTCGAAGGCTAACGTGACGTTACGACTATTTTCGAGTAGGATTTGTCTTCCAGGAAGCATTTTGCGGTGGCACCCTTGTCTCTCTACGATGGGTGGTGACAGCAGCTCACTGCGTTCGGCGACGGTTGTTCGTGAGACTTGGGGAGCATGACCTGATGCTGCGGCACCGCGGCGAACTTGAGATGAGAGTCACTGAGGCGGTCGTGCATCCGAGGTACGACCCCGACACGGTCGTCAACGACGTCGCTATGCTGAGGTACGTGAATGAAAATACAAGCCAAACGTCTTGTTAGTTTAACCAATATTTTTTTAGTTAATTTTTATTTTATTTTAAGGAAAGATGTGACGAGCTAACTGTTCGCATGATGTTAAGCAATACGGCTGCCCATATCAATTGCAGTGTCACTCGGAACTCTAAAGTATAGAGTTTCGCGTGACACTGCACTGCGCACGTCATCCTGAGACATTAGCACAATCTAGTAATAAGATTACTAGATTGCGAGATCAGGCCATAAAGTCTCATTTGCCCAGCTACAGTGCCCTTCAAACCGGAATACAGCAGTGCTTGCGCACTACTGCTTGACGGCAGAATAACTGGCAAAGCGGCGGCACCTACCTAGACGAACTTTGCAGAAAAGTCCTACCACCTAGTAAAAAATTGTCACGTTATATAGGATAAATAAAATCTACTTTAATACTAATACAGAATAGTAAAAGGACGACCTACTGTAGTACATTTACGATAGTGCTATCACTATCGTTAACTACTATTAGTTTGAAATGATTATCAAATATTTCTGCACGATTAAAAATTGATAGAGGTTTTCTGCTTAAGTAAACCACCTACCTAGTTTACTTTATAGATAAACTTTTATGTTCCTTCCAAGCCTTGACTCCACTTTTGTTCATTTTATAGCTGTTGAAACGAGTTACAACGCAACAGCCCACGCCTAGCTATACAATCTTTTTATATTTTGACCCGATGGAGAATAAAGAAATATTTTTCACAAGAAAATTCTAAATAATAATATACTGTCCATCCAAAGGTTACCTGGAAAATATACTTTTTAGCACACACACACACAAGTTTAAGTTAATTTAATTGTTTTTATTTTTAATTTCATGCATAACAATTTTTCATACATATTTTCATATTTTATATCACACTAATATTATAAAGGCGAAAGTTTGTATGTGTGTATGTGTGTTTGTGTGTATGTTTGCTACTCCTTCACGCTCAAACGGCTAAATGGATTTGGATGAAATTCGGTACCAAGATAGCTTATACACTGCATTAACATATAGGCTACATTTTATCCCGGAAAAGTGAAATTTTCGCGTGGGATGAGCAAATAATTAGAATACCTTTTATCTGCAGGTGAAACCGCGGGGCGTACTAGTTACTTTATAAAAAGCTGTTAATGTTAATGTGGTTAATGTACACTGAGGTATTGTCGATGATACCCGCTTGTACCGGTTTTCTTCTCGGCGATCATCAGTCCGAGCAAGGGGTGGCTTGAAAAACAGCGCAGCGTGTATGTGAATACGTACATGCTGCACAATGCTGAAGTCATCCCTTTTGCTTTTAAAATAATAATTGAAGGGTTGAGAATAAAAGGGTTTAACTGTCAAATTGACAGTTTTTAGAAAATTGACTTTAAACGTCAACGGCTTCATTTTAATGTAGAGTGCTTATAAGGTAATAGAAAAGGTTTATGTAAGTTTCAGTTGCTTGCAAATGTTGTAATTCTATTTTAAAATACTAGATATAGTACTAATTCATACAATTACTGTAAAAATATAATATAATAAAATAAATATAATAATGTTTTTATGCTAAACGAACTGTATTCCAGTGAAAGATAAACCGTTTTTAGACTTAAAATCTCGAGATTTATGCCTCATTTGGTATTTTGAAAATGTATAATTGTAGATAATTTCACGCTGAATCCAACGATACCCATAAGTCATTTTGTGAAAAAAATCAGTTAAAACCTTTTTGTTCTCACCCCTTCAATTGTGATCCTTATGATGTTAGTTTATGTTAAAAAAAAGGCAATGAAGTACATTTTTATTTATTTTTATTTATTTATTAGTAATAAGGCCACCCATTGTATTATCTACAATAATTTATTATGTGAAATTAATTAAGCATGTGGTATACAATAAAGAGTTCGTATTGTATAGTAAGCAAAACTTAACAAATATACCATATAAATTACAATACTCAACAATAAAATACAATAATACTTTATTGAACTCCAACTAATACATAAAAATGCAATATAATATTACTTTACGTTTCTCATTATTATTAATAGTAATGACGCATAGAAAAGGATTAAAAACTACGTGATTATATTAAAATATTATACCTATATCACTTCAGGCTTGCATGTACACGAAACCAAATATTCTTCAGAAAACTCCTTCTCCTCTTCTCCTCCTTGACTCCTTACAGCGACGAGCCGTTAGACTCACCGATGATCCTGAGCTCACCAAAGATTTAGAACCACTGAGTTTACGCCGAGATATCGGCTCCCTCTGTGTGTTCTACAAAATCTTTAACGGGGAATGCTCTGAAGAACTGTTTAGCCTAGTACCTGCGTCGCGGTTTTATAATCGCACAGCTCGTCACCGTGAGAAAGCCCATCCACACCTTGTATATTTCCACGGGAATCTCGCACAGTCCGTTTATCGAGATCGTTTCTGCCACACACCTGCAAGTTGTGAAATAAGCTACCATCTGAGGTATTTCCGCTGATCTACAACATGGGGCACTTCAAACGTCGGGTAAATAGAGTCTTGAAAGGTAGGCAACGCACTGGCAGCACCCCCGGTGTTGCAGGTGTCTATAGGCGACGGTAACTGCTTACCATCAGGCGGGCCGTTTGCTTGTTTGTCGGACTGTTATAAAAAAAAACGCATGCGTTTAGTACAACTGACACTGCGGTTGCTTTGCCTATAGCAGGTCTTTGTGGAGTGGTGGGTGAGCAGGTCGGCTCATAGCCTGGAGGAACTGGGTTCGATTCCGCAACAGGACAAGTATTTTTGCATGAAGAAAAGCGCAAATACTTGTTCTGTGTCTAGGTATTGTAGGACCATGGTTTTTGTAGTTCTTAGGTCTCTAGATAAAGGGAATCCTAGTTAGGGTCTAGAAGCTATGAATGTGATCGTTGGGCGTTATTTATTTATTTACTAGTTGCGCCCCGCGGTGTCACCCACGGATAAAAGGTATTTTAATTAGTTACTCATCCCACGGGAAAATTTCACTTTTCCGGGATAAAATGTAGCATGTTAATCTAGTGTATTAGCTATTTTGGTGCCGAATTTCATCTAAATCCATTCAGCCGTGAGGGTGAAGGAGTAACAAACATACACACATACACACATAAAAACTGTCACCTTTATAATATTTAGTGTGAAGTATGATGTTATTTATTTATAGCCAAAGTAAGCATCTATGAAGGTTGAGCTCAACCTAAGTTCTCTGTTCTAATCTATATAATATATCTATAAGAAAGTCATGTTAGTTACACTATTTATAACTCAAGAACGGCTGAACCGATTTGGCTAAAATTGGATAGGGAGGTAGCTTAGAGCCAGGAGACGAACATAGGAAGGGGCGGGTCAGCTATATAGTATCAGCATGAATTAAAGATCGTTGCTCTTAAAAGTGACTGCGAATCTGTTTCGTGACCGTTATTTGGAATATTTATCTATACACATACAATTCAAAGTTTGTATATATAACACACAGCCTAAACCACTGGTCCCAAAGACTTGAAATTTGGAGGGTGTGTTATTTGTAAGGTGTAGGTATCCACTAAGATAGGGTTTTTCAAAATTTCAACCCTAAGAGAGTGAAATGGGTGGTTAAATTATCTATTAAAAATTCTTCTTCATTTCATATAGACCACGCGGGCGAAACCGCGGGAGAAAGCTAGTTGCTCATAAAGCATTTTACCGTTTTTTGTGTTGGGTTTTATTTTCTCATTTATCAATAAAGAACTAGCAAACACAAAAACGATATTAAATTCCGTAGTAAACATATTCACGAAGACCTTTTCGGGGTTTGCCTACCCGTCGAAGATGTATACCTATTGAATTTCATGACCTTTCCTTTTAGATCTTTTGGGCGATCGGAATAATAATAAAAAAATAAACCAATAAAAATGATTATGAAATGGTTACCATGGACCCGGTGATTGGCTTCTGAAACTTATAGACAAATTTTAAGCAATAGACAATAAACGGTAATTCCATTGGTAAAGTAGTTTAAGTAGTTGTATGGAAGTTATGTAATGTACTATATAAAAATAAGTCGGGTTTTCCTCCTGACGCTATAACTCCAGAACGCACGAACCGATTTCCACGGTTTTGCATTCGTTGGAAAGATCTCGGGCTCCGTGAGGTTTATAGCAAAGAAAATTCAGGAAAAATTCAGGACAAACCAACATTTTAAGTAGATGGCGCCGGTGCGTGATACATTGTTTTTCGTATATTATAAAATGTTTGATAAATAAACGTCCACCCGAGCGAAGCCGGGACGGGCCGCTAGTAATGCATATTTTTTAACAGAAATTATAATATATAATAATTGTTCAAAAAGTAACTACATTTTAAAATGGTGAGTTCATCCGTGTTTATCGGTTTTCCGTCTTATTTAGAGCAGTCAGTTTTCAATTAGTTCGGGGACCGAAGGCCTCTGTGGCGTAGTGGTTGAGCAGATCGTCTCAAAACGCGGAGGTAGAGGATTCCCGCAAGACAAGAATAAACAAAACAGTTTAATAGTTGTTTTGTGTCTGGGTGTTATGGGACTATGGTCCTTGTAGTTCCGGGGTCCCTAGATACAGGGAATCTTAGTTAGGGTCCAAGATCTATGTATTGTCAGAGAATATAAAATAGTACTATTTTTATGTGATCGTTGGGCGTTCTTAAAATTTATTAATATTAATAATAACAATAATAGATATTTGTGAACATTTCATACAGCGCCATCTAGTCCAAACTAAGCAAAGCTTATACCATAGGAACCAGATAACTGTTACAATACTTACATACTTTTCTTGTCCCAGACGCTGAACGAACACCTATGTTCATCACACAAATGTTTGTCCTAGGTGGGAATTGAACCCACAACCTACAATTCAGAAGGCAGCGTTACTACCCACTGAGCTATCAGGCCTGGCAAAATTAATGATATTCATGCAATAAAAACATTTGAATTGAATTGGAAATGTTTATTCCCAGATTACCATTCCCAGCTCGTCCAGACCTCGGCCATGGTGTCGCATGTCTGCCACAAACGCGACAAGTCCTCTCTCCTCACACCTCGTGCGTCATACTCGGGTGGGGCAAGCGACGCGCCACAGACGTTCATGGCACGAGAGTGTTACATGAAGCACAGGTGAGAATTCAAAGTCAAAGTCAAAAGATTTATTGCAATTAGGCTATTTTAAGCACTTTCGCAAGTCGAAAGTGTTTTAGCTACTTAAAATTAAGTTATTGTTCTAAGTGTGTACTAAGTATATGTCATTACAAAGTACTTATTGTCAAATAAAGATCGATCATCTTTACACTGGAAGTTCCAGTATTACAGATGTCCATAGGCTACGGTGACTTCTTCCCATCAGGTGGGCTGTATGCTTGTGTACACGTTATGATAATAATTTTCTTTAAAAGAAAACGAGTGTGCTTTAGACCACATGACTGAAATATTACTTCTTCAGTTTAGTTTCATCTATCAGCTGGTATAACTTTGTTTTTGCTTTGTTTAATGTTACTGTCGCCATCTTGACAATTGTAAATTGTCATTTTACCGGACATATTAATGTAATAATACAAATTTTAAACTTTAAACTAAACTGTAAAACTAGCTACAACTTTCGTTCGCCTCGCATTCACCAGCTTACTCCTCAAGTCAAGCGTGCGTAAAGAAGTTTTACTTCAAAAGGAGTAACCCCTTTTTTGAAGTAATAATCAACTTCGATCATTTTAAATTCATACTGAGAAATACTGGGATGATATAATCATCTATATTTTTTCAATTATTTTAATTAAAATATCCTACTAAGCTAATGTAAAGCTGGTGCCAATGAGATTAAATTAATGTTGAAATTTCATATAGTATTCTAATTATTATTTTCTACATTGAAATACAAATATAAACTATATCAATTTCACTTGAGTGAATAGCATTTTTAATGCATTGTTCCTTCCTATGGCACCTATTAAACTGGACTTTACTCGCATACGTTAGAATTCTGACTGGCACTTCAACTTATGAGCAACCGTGGCGCTTAATAATAGGTTACCCATTTAAATGACCCATTAAACGACAGAAAGAAATGTTCTGTAAAAAATGTACTCAAGTAGTAACTGGGGTGATCACGAAAAATTTATAGTAATGCAACAGGAGAAATTTCATTTCAAATTTGATACTAAATACTAACTATGCACATAAACTGCGCATTGAAACTCTCAAATTCATACAATTTTGTATTATTGTTGGATGCAATCAAGTTACATGACCGCCTAACTGGTTTCGTATAAATAAGCAACTACCGATGATAGAAATGTGAAAACGTAGCATATAAAAATCCCCAAATATTTTTATTGAACAGTAGCGTCATTTGAAACGCACAGGTGCGTAAAATACGGAAGTTACACGTTTTGGGGCGTCACACCCTGAATTCTCCATCTTACTGGAACTTACGGCATTTACTCAGCCTTGAAATATAAAGTATTGATTTTTCTTGGAAATATGTACAAACTTTCATCCGTTTATTGGCGTGATCAACTCCTGTATTCAACCAATATTGCCGTAGGTACATATATCAGGAAACTAAAATATAGACCGAAAAAGCTTGTCGAGATGAAAATATACGAAAATAGCAGAGTACAAATTTAATTTAAGAATCTGGAAAGTTTTCGCCGATATATAAGCTAATATAAGCTATCTCTTTATAGGAATGAAGTGAAATGTCAAAAAATAAAATATAAAACTGAATATAAGACCGAAAGAACAGATGTATAATTTGTCAGATAGAAGATTGAAAACTTCATCATTCAATGTTTGTACGCTCAACCATGCACTCGGCAAATTGCTTTATCAACTATTCCGCAGCAAGTATAATGAAGCTTGTATTCTGGAAGATTTATTGCTTCTTATAGGGCTGTTTTGCAATTCAATACAGGAGTCGAAGCGTCTTGGTCCTTCATCAACAGCTAGCTGAACTGAGGCTTCCTGAGCGCCAGTTTGAAAAGCTGCTAATGTTTTTCCTCGACTTTTTTATGTTAGTGTATGATGTGACGAGCTATATCGTTCACCTGATGTCAAGTGACACGGCCACCCATAACAGAACAGTGTCACTCAGAACTCCAAAATATAAGGTTTCACGTGACATTGTATTGCGCACATCATCCTGAGACATCAGCAGTCTGGTAATAAGATTAAGATTATAAAGTCTCAATTGCCCAGTAATTTCACTAGCTATAATGTCCTTCAAACCAGAACACAGTTGTGCTTGCGCACTACTGCTTGGCGGCCGAATAACTGGCAAATCGGTGGTACCTACCTAGACAACCTTTGCAGAAAAGTTCTACCACCTAGTACCACCACGTTTGATGAGAATTTAAAACTGTAATGAGATTCTTATAGCTGATGTAGTTTTAAAAATGAATATCTACTTTTTGTAAGGAAATAAAAAACTTCTATTAAAATTGAATTATACAGCAGTACCTACTTACACATTATATCAAGTCATGTGAATTTTATTTATCATTTTTATGAGTATACTTTTATGTTAAGAAAGGAGAGACGTGCAATTTTATCAAAATATGAGACTAAAATATTATTTTGAGTATGCAGCAAAACGTCTGGGCAGGGTAAAAATTTCAATCTCGCTAGACGTCGCACTCAAACATATTTGAAGTTGGTTAGCTTTTACAATATTGTTTCAATATACTGCTCATAAGATTGGTAAAGTAAACCAGGTGTAGTATTAAATTATATGTTGAAGATACTGCCTTAAAATCAAAATTCTATTTATTTTATATGTACCTATTTGATAAACGGTGTCTCAAGATATAAACAAACTTAAAAGAGAATAAGGTTGAACAAGGGCTACCAAAACTGTACACATAAATATAATATGAAAATAGCTACGAAATATGGCTTCATAATTTTCAGTGAGTTGCTTAATACTACGTGTTTTTATTTTGGAATTATTATTTTATAGGCACGACACCAATCTGAATTCTTTGTATTTTATAAGAACGTAAGTAGGTGACGGTTGACATAAGTTTTTTGTAGGGTTAGAAAACCCTTTATTGGTACCTTACATTTCTAAGGTTGTAGCGCCATATTTACTGCTTAGTTTTGAAGTGAAAACTCAAACTCTTTAGGCGCATTGAGCACATTTTGAGTGAACAAAAAGTGTGAAACTCACGTCATAGTCACCGCAAG
The DNA here is from genome assembly GCA_905220475.3 of Ennomos fuscantarius. Classification (NCBI taxonomy): domain Eukaryota; kingdom Metazoa; phylum Arthropoda; class Insecta; order Lepidoptera; family Geometridae; genus Ennomos; species Ennomos fuscantarius. The sequence goes on along the minus strand of HG992028.1, from coordinate 8,194,238 downwards.
CTTTTCATGAGCTATATTTTACAAATTACTTAGTTTTCACTTCTATCGGCAGTTCCCAAAGACTGTCCCACACATTTTACTATTATTTTATAATATTTTATTTTATTTAATATTTATTTTTTAATGGCAATAGCATGCCGTACTAGTCGTTCACCTAATGTTAAGCGTCACGGCCGCTCTTGACAGTTGTAATGCCACTAGAAACTCTTAAAATATAAAGTTTCACATGACACTGCACTGCGCAAGTCATCCAGAGACATCAGCAATAAGATTACTAAATTGTGAGATCTAAAGACTCATTTATACATATTAATAGCTATAACTGAACAACATCAACAAAGTATTAAGCCATTTCATTTTGTGTAGGTATCAACAATACAACAGGGCGTCTGTCGCCGCTCCTACTGGCAGTACGTGATAACTGACGACATGGTCTGCGCCGGCCGTGGCCGCAGAGACTCCTGCGCAGGCGACTCCGGGGGGCCGCTGCTATGCAAGGATCGCAGTATGCGGTATTATTTACAGGTATATTACTGACTGTGTATCTAAGTTTCATTTTCATTATAAGTTCACATTGAGATTGACACACGCTGCTTGTTAGGTATGCTATTGAGCTGGTTAGACTAAAATGCACCCGGTTCTTTATAACTTAATCTCAAAATACCCAATTTCAAAACGTCTTTGTATAACAGCTGACACCATAACGCTTAGAACCCTAAAATGTCTAATAAAGGGTAGCTCCAAGTCATTTAAAAGCCTTCGGGTGATGCTAACTATAAAAAAGTTACATGTAAGTGTATCCATCAAAATAATATTGTCTACTAATTCTAATAGGCGTTTACCTATGAAATTGCCGTTCTGACATTTAAAACAAAAATATTTATTGTTGTGCTAAGAATTCAAATCACATCCAAATCCCAACTTTACCGTATTTACCAAACACTAAGGATTGATCGGCGTGTCACCTGAGATAGACATCAAATTATATTCCAGAATAGTTCATCTGAATACGGATTTTGTACCCGTGATTCATGATTTAGCAGATCCTTTTGTCAAGTACATAATATATTTGACAAAAAATCTTACCACATACGTGCTGTAGGGGAAAGTGGATTTAATTTTACGACGTTACATCTAAAAAAAAATAAGATTGAAACCTTTTCAAAACACTTAAGCTATTTTTGTTTTTGGTACACTTTTACCTCATAGCCAAACGCTCAGATTGTTAGCGTGTTTTTTAAAACAAAACCTAAATCTAATATATGGATTCATATTACATTGGATCATAGGCGTCTCTATAGGGCCAATGGATCAATGGAATTTAGGAATTTTGTTCCGGTGCTCCAATCGCGGCAATTTACTTAAATTAAAGATGAAGATAAATTCTAGATTATTTTCAAATACGCGCGTTCTAATCTAAACACAAATATCTCGTTTAAGCGAGTCGTCCGCGCGTATGGCAACCGACAATAGTTCTCGTACAAACAAGCCATTTTAAGTCTTATCCCGTGGCTAGTACGTAAGAAATAGTCGAAGATCTTGTTATAATTAAGTAGATTACAAGATTTTCGACCAACCTTCAGGGTCAGAGTCAAGAACGTTGGGAAATGTTTGAACCCAAAAAGGGTCCGTTGTTAAAGCGGTTGCCTAATATTACAAAAGAAATTAGATGTTACAAAAGATGTCACTGAGATATGCTAACAAAGTCGAAAAAATGCTTGAGCCATTAAGCCGCCTAAGTTGTTAAAGCTTCTGCATAGAATAGCACCCAAAGATTTTTAAAATAAAAATTCTCTACCTACTCTTTATAATATTTCTGGATGTGGTCTATTCTGCACTAATGTATTAATAGTATAATTATTTTAGATTTTCATAGTGTTATATTTATATTAGGGTTTACAACGCTAAACTATTAATAGAATAAAAGAAAAGTATATTAAGAGAAATAAAATAATACTATACATATTCTAAGAAAATAATAAATACACAATAAGTTTTACTCTTTAGCTTAAATTAAGCCGTTTTGCATTTTATTTATACATTTTTATTCCTTTTTATTCATAGCACCAGTTAAGTCTTTTAGCGCGCGATAAGCCTTCTTCGTATCTTATTGGAAAACGATTTATACTTCACATTTCTTATCTTTCAATGTGACTCGATTTTGATTTTAAAATTTCTTCTAAAGGCTATGCCAGGCACGTATTTAAGTTTTGTTTTATCTCATGACAAAATTGTATGTTTTCGAAGCAAATTAGTTTACTACATGGTTTTCCTGTGCTCAGAAAAGTTTAGGTAACTAGTTTTAGTTCGGTCAGAGAGGAAAATACGGAGACATCAAGTAGACTAATGAGGCTAAAACCCTTCGGATATCTTTGTTTAAACAGGAATGAAACTCCGCTAGTCTTCGCACTAAAATCGACAATGTGTCTCGTTGTAATACATTTTTCTCATGCTACTCTCTGTGTAAATATAATAAGACTTAATAATTTATGCATCATTATAGTGACCTGAAAACTTTTTTTTATCATATTTATCGTTCATTGTCTTAAAGGGTTCAACGCTCCAAAATACAACATTACTAATAAATTTATAAAAAAAAACGTTTTGATTAGGTACCTAAAACTACTAATACAGTTTAGGTTGGTATACTTATCAAACGTTTTAGATTTTTAGATGTTTCAACCTGCTTAGCAAATTTAACCCCGCAATATCAAGAGTGGATTGAGAAGCTGAAGTAACTGAGGACAAGCAACGGCTTATTACGATATCAGTATATTTTCGCTATATTAGGGACAAATAGGACAAACGGCCTACGGCGCACTCACCACAATAACAAGATCCAAATATCCTATTCGCAAAAAAATAATAGGCTATTTCCTGCTTTTAAATACGTTACATACCCGTTAAATATTTCCACGTGCATCATAAAGTACAAGTTTGATATATCTTGTATTGATTGGCCCGTTAGCTCAGTTGGTAGTATTCCTGCCTTCTGAACTGCAGGTTGTGGGTTCGATTCCCATCCAGGACAAACATTTGTGTGATGAACATCGATGTTTGTTCTGTGTCTGGATGTTATACTGTATTCTATGTATGTATTCACAAACAAAAAGTATCTAAGTATTGTATCAGTTATCTGGTTACCATAGTACAAGCTTTGCTTACTTTGGTGCTAGATGGTGCTGTGTGAAATGTCCACAGATATTTATTATTATTATTCATTTATTTATTTTACAATCTTAAATTTAAGTTTTTTACAATATTTCTATAAAAGTAACATTACAAAAATACAATAAAAAACCTAAACCTAGTGTGCCACCAGCAGCGGGGCAAGGCCCAAGCTACCGGTGGTTAGGGCTGCAGAGTGAGGAACCTCCTGACAATACGTGCCGTATAATAATTATAAAAGTATAATAATAATAATAATTATTATTATTATTATACTTTTTACTGATAGATTACTAAACAATATGTAACTTGACATAACTAATTCTGTGGTTATTCTCATGTTAGAATATCAAGTCGAGTAAAATATTAGATTACACGCAGCATCGCAGGCATCCGGTAGCAACTCCATACCTGATCCCAGCGATCCGGTCACGTAAGAACTCTGATTTATGCTGATTATGGCTGGTTTCAGGGTATTACGAGTTTCGGCGACGGCTGCGGCAAACGCGGCAAGTATGGCATCTACACGAGAACGGCCGGGTACGTGGCCTGGATGAGAAGTATCATGAACAAAATCAATAAGTATTTTGATTAATAAAGTGCCACTTACCCGTATGTATTACCCACAAATCCTTGTCCCTAAAACGTGTATTTATTTCTTTGTTTGTGTGGTTTTTACTATAATACGGTTGAAGTGATTTTTCTGAAATTGTGCACACAGATTGCACATTATCAAGGTATCAAGATTGTATTTTTTTATTTCGAAAATAAATAGACTACCTACCAGCAATGGGTAAATTGTGGGTAATAGTTAACTCTAAATAAAAATCTATATTTTTTTTACTTTTCAGTGAATTGAAGTTCTAAGGACTACTAAAAAACTATTTAAATTAACTGATTGAACAATGAAATATGTGCAAAACAACTTTCGGTGCGGTTTAAAAATGCATATATTTGTCGGCAGAGCGGGTTTCTACGTAGGTTGCATCCTATATAACTATAGGCCTTCAGCATGTCCACACCGTGCCGTGTCTGGAACAAGAATGCTCCGTAGTACACCGAGCGGTCCCTTTTTATAGCCAGATGGTTGGGGGAGCAATGATAGTTGCCGATGTTGCCACTGTAATAAATTTAAATGCCACCATAGGGTAAATTACGGTACTGCCCGCTGCGCATAGAGTATATCACTGGACGTAGCCGCCGTCATATTCATATTATACGTAACTATATACGTACAAGCTGTTGTTTAGCATTCACGTTTTTAGGGAGATATTTAGAATCCGCACAAAATGTACATGTAAACGAACACATTTTTTTGTGCTAACTACTATGCATAAAATAACAGTAATTTAATAAGGTAAAGTATTTTATGCATTCTTGAACTGAGATACAGCTTTAGCTAAATAATAATAATAATAATAATAATATGTGCGGACATCTCACACAACGCCATCTAGCCCCAAACTAAGCAAAGCTTGTATTATGGGTACCAGATAACTGATACAATACATATAATACAATATAACACCCAGACACAGAACAAACACCTATGTTCATCACACAAATGTTTGTCCTGGGTGGGAATCGAACCCACAACCCACAGTTCAGAAGGCAGGGCTACTACCAACTGAGCTATCGGGCCAGTCAATCAAATGTACCTAATGTTCGAACACCGACCGATCGTTTCTATAATTTGCCATGTTTTTCTATGCTGAGTGTTAAGCTTAGACTTGGCTTACAGCATTTTTATTGTATTATTATAGATATTTATGTATTACGTTTACTAAGTATTAACAGGATAAAAGTGTCAATGATTAAATAACAGCGCCTTGTGAATTTGGAAACCACCTTATCAAATACCAGGAAAATTAATTATACGTAATCAATTTCCTTGAAACCGCAAACTTGCCTCTCAATTTCAGACAACGCAAACACTATACACAAACATGTTATAACTTGATGCAGAACTAAGCATTTGATTTGTATTTGAGTAGAATTCCATTCCACGTTAAGTGTAAACACTTTGAAAACTAATATGCGAGGGAACCTCAGTATAATAAAAACTTATAGACGGCGCGCTCTAACCAAATACCTATCGTATAACATACAAAAAACTGTGGGGGGCTATCTGATAAATAGGTGTAAAGAGAAAATACTGTTGGTTTTACTGCGAAACAGGAATTCAATTCAATTCCATCTCCAATTCACTTCGCCGCAAAACCACCTGGGGCCTTACCGCGTAAGTCTGGTGGAGACCGTAATCATGTTCTCTCTTGCTTGCACTCGTGGAATTGTTAATTGCCGCGTGCAGAATGGCAGGCGAAGCCGGTTCCCAGAACGGTTACGCGGTAAGGGTGCTGAATTGAGAATCAGCCTCTTTTTGTCGCTCAAAAATGTAACATGAATTTGTAGAACTATACTTTTTGGCCCACTTTATTATCGCGTAGTGCAAGAGGAACATCTAATCTAGACGTCCATCCCCATTCCACCATTGGACGATCGACGAACGGCATCTCGTCACCCATACATGGATGCCATCTCTCCTATCCGAACCAAGCGTTTTAACTCGACCTTAATAATACGAACGGCTAAGGCATTCCTTAGCCGTTCGTATTATAAAAAGGAAGGAACTCTTTACCAGCGTTTGTGTTTCCGAATAGCAAAGTATAATCTGGATGTTTCCAAGAGGAGAGTGAACTGGTTTCATATATGCTGCATACCATTATTATTATTTTTTTCTAAACACATGTACTGAGACATGTAATCAAACGCAAGCCTATCTAGCCTTAAAAAGTCTTTTTTAACGCTAACGGCATCGGTCAAATATGGAAAAAATGATTGACTTTTCCTTTGGATTCACACTTTGTGCCGTCTATTATTCTTCTTATTAGTCTGAGCGAGGGAAGTATCTATGTAAACGATGAGCGTCGTGTCATCAAATCCCTTCGAGCCTGAACTACACTCTATGCTAATGTATTAACAATAAGGGTGTATATTATTATAAGCATTATAATAATTATGTGATTTAACACTTACATTAGCAATTTATGAAATAAGTGAGCATACTGTGGAATTTACATATTATATTGTTCGAAAGCCTAAACAAAACGAGTGATAATAAGTATTGTTTTTTACTGTCGTAATGATATGACGAGGTAGTAGTTCGCCTTATGTTAAGCTTCACTGCTGCACATATGTGTTGCAGTGTCAATGGGAAATACAAAGTATAGTTTTGCATGATACCTACTACACTGCGCACGTCATCTTGAGACATCAACACAGTCTAGTAATAAGAGTACTAGACTGTGAAATAAGGTCATAAATTCTCATTTGCCCAGATTTTATCCAACTGAGTGGTGCAAGATCAATATCTACAGTAATACAGTAAAATTATATAGTATCTATAATGAACAAAACAGTAAAATGTTTTTGTGTTATGGCAAACCAGCTGCCCAATAGAATAAGTGATATTAAAATCTTTCCAATCTTTAATTTGTTTTTTCTTTCCTGTTTATTACATTCAATTACAATAAAAGTATAGCCAGGTAAGCAGTAGGTGCCTATATTATTAAGCAAGATTTGAAATCTATTTAATATTATTAATTTCTTTTATCTTCGCATAATTAATCTTATATACATCCAAACTTGAGTGTAAACAAAAACAATGAATGCAAGTAATAACTTTAATGAAATCACAAGAAAAGTAAAACAAAACAAAACATACAGTAAACAATCAAATACAAAAAATAAAAAAGATGTGCTGTTCGCTGTATACATACTCGTTTCATAGAAAAATAATTTGGTAAGCATCGATTTATTTGGTAGATAGTCCCTTAAAGCAAGCAAGCGGTAAGCGTCCAAAACACGCCGCACTCGGTACGCAAGTAACTAAGTCGTTCTTGTGGCGTACAACTCAGCAAGACGTTTTGAGTATACACCCTATATGGATGATTCCTACCGAAATCGATGAAGGATGCCTGGGAAATATAAATTTGTACGTAATCACAAGCCTAGGCAACTTCTGTTTACATCATAACAGAAAAAACCTATTTTCTACAACTTTTTTCTAAACCCAGTAGGTATAGTATTTCAATTCATGAAGATCGATGAATTATCCAATTTTGACTATTATTTTAAAGGTTATAAATTTCACACAAGACTTCGCGAAATGGATGAACAATACAATTAGATAATTAATTTTAAAAAAGTTTAAAAAAGTTGCTAATTACTAGCGAGATCCATATTTTTAAGAGGCCTTGCCTTTAAAGTTAACTTTAGTCTTATAAACTATTAGTTCTGTCTCGTAGTAAACGAATTTAATAACGCTCTGCGAGATTTGTAGCGCAGCTATGTGAGCTATTATTTATTCTGTGGCTACGCTACGCAGAAGCAGCGTACACGTAGATTACAAATTTGCATACTCACTACGAATATACAAACCAAAATTAATTCTCAAATAAAAATAATTCCCGTATGTCAACTGGGAAGTACCAACCTCGCCAGTAACAACTGTGATCCCAACACAATACTATAGCTGCGATACCTACATTAGCGGTTGTCGAAGAATTCCATAGTTCCGTAGTTTAAAGTCCAACTGTCTTAATATTTGACAGCTCCAAGTTCGCACTAATTTTTCTGTGACATACCCAAATGCATTACAGTAGGCAAATCATAGAAGGATAAGGGCGAACTAAGGAGCTGTCAAACTTTAATACAGCGAGGCATTAAACTACGAAACTACAGAATTCTTCAACAACCGCTAATGTAGGTATCGCAGTTATGATTGTTAACAGTTAATTGTTATTGGTGAGGTTGGTAATATCCACATGATCAAACCAAAACTATCGCGTTTGAAGATACTCTACAAACACATATACGAGTATCGCGTTTCGCTACGAGTGCGACCTTTTTAAATTATTTTTTTTATGTTATTGAATGATATGATGAGCTAGTCGTTCACCTGATGTTAAGCGTCACGGCCGCCTATAACAGAACAGTGTCACACGGAACCCTAAAACATAGAGTTACAAGCGACACTGCACTGCGCACATCATCCTGAGACATCAGCACAGTCTGGTAATAAGATTACTCGACTGTGAGATCAGATCATAAAGTCTCAATTGCCCAGTAATTTCACTAGCTACAGTGCCCTTCAAACCGGAACACAGTAGTGCTTGCACACTCCTGCTTGGCGGCAGAATAACTGGCAAAGCGGTGGTACCTACCTAGTCGAACTTTGCAACAAAGTCCTACCACCTAGTAAGCCATGTAAATTTACAAAAACGTAAAATTTAGACGCTTACCGGCTCGACAGAGAGCTGTCTTATATTTCGAATGTAAGGGAGTCTATATCGTCCGGTTCCTTAGCTACATCCATGAGCCATGGGATGAGGCGCCAGATGCCAGTGTATTGAGCGGACTGCTCGCCCCAAGGACGCCGCTCCTCCTAAATAATACGTATTACAATGTAGTATATAATGTACGAGAATACGCTGATGTTGATAATTGAGTCGGAGCGGCGAAAGCTGCTTTTTGAGACGGCGCAAGCCGGACATACATTGAGGATTTACGCCCTAGAGGTAAAATGATTCAAAGAGGTTATCTACTTGTCCTCTATCAGTTATCTGTTAGGTGACGTACTTGCTAGGTATGTTACATGCAATGTTACGTTATCACGCCTTAGTTCTCATAGTGTAAGGCTTTACTTCATGTGGATAGGCTATAAATGGCTCTATGGGAAATGTCCACAAATATTTGGGAATTTATTTTTCACACAGTGGAAACCAAAAGGGACGAAAACCCGAAACATCTGAATGATCTGTATTGAGTGTGCGAGCGCGAGCACGCGTGTTTGTGTGTGTGTGTGTGCATGTGCGTGCGTGCGTGCGAGTGTGTGTAGGAAAGGAGATGATATATACGCTGGATTAGAACATAGGATTTTTATCCGAGGTTAGGTACAGAAAGAATTCTTTAGAATTAATTAAATACTTATTAGTTTCTGAAAAATGTTCCATTGGAAGAACCTTACGATGTCCATGAGTTATATTTTAGGACTATATTACAGAATTACGCCCAGTAGAGAATCTCTGCACAAGAGATGAGATGATGATGATGAATATGCGGCAGTATAACTGGCAAAGTGGTGGTACCTACATATACGAACTTTACAGAAAAAACCTACCACCAATAAGGTACTTTATAGTCATACTTGTATAAATATGCATGAATCAACTTTTTTTCACGAACAGTTTGATTAGATAGAAGAAAAGTAATTAAAGTAGATCACCCACTTTCACCCTTACCAAATTTTATTTTATATAGCAGCAATGTAAAGAGACAGAGAGGAAAGTTCCGAAAGAAATTCAATTCTTAGATCGACCCGAGATTTGAGAAAACTAAATTAAATGGAAGATTGATTACGATTTTATCGGATATAACTTTAAAGAACTTGAGAAATAAAAATTATTTTTGCTGTTGACAAAATTAGGTCAAGACAGCTGAAACAATCGTTTCTTCAGGCATCAAAAAATTGCTATATAACATAAATTAAAATGAAAAACATCTGTACGGGAAAACAACGAGCTAAGCGATTATAGTAACTAACTTAATTGAAAAGTATTCTATATTAGTATCTTTTTGTCAGTTTATTTGACAGCCTCTGTGGTGTTGTGGTTGAGCAGGCGGGTTCGATTCCCGCGGCAGGACAAGTATTTGTGCACAGAAAAAAGCACAGGCGTATGCGCAAGTGGTTGTTGTGGGACCATGGCCCTCGTAGTGTCTGGATCCCTAGGCACAGGGAAACTTAATTAGGGCCCAGGATCTATGTATGTGATAGTTCGGCGTTATTACTATTATTCCAACGCTGACTTGACAGTTTCAGTAGGTACGCAGTTTATATGCACAGTTAATCTAAACCTATCTAAATATAAACATGACATGCTAATATGTAATAAAAGCTTTACGCAAAAATACGGATATGGTTTATAAAAGCGTGAAACATCAATCATAGCGCTCTTCAGAGATACATTGTAAATACATTTTATTATTTTCTCCCTTCCGGGGCTAATATACAATCTCGAAATAATGATGCAAAATATGTAAATAAACTGAGAAAATGGAAGCCCTTATTTAAATTATAAATAAGATTTAGGTGAACCCTTATTCTATCAACACTTTTTTGGGAAGGATTTACAAGACAGAAAATAATATGACATCGAATGTAAAAAAATCACCAAATGTGTGATGTGTTGTGGCGTCATCACAATTTTTGATAATTTAGAAAATAGTGGGTACCTACTCAATAATAAACAGCTGTAAAGGTCGGTAGAGACCAATAGCATTAGCCCGTTGAAAAACAGTTTTTTTTTTTTTTTTTTTTTTTTTTTTTTTTATCTTACGAAATGACATGACGAGCAAGCCGCTTGCCTGATGTTAAGCGACACGACTGCCCATATCAGTTGCAGTGACACTTGAAACACTAAATTATAGTTTCGCGTGACACTGCACTGCGCACGTCATTCTGAGACAGCACAGTCTGGTAATAAGATTACAAAACTGTGAGATTAGGTCATAAAGTCTCATTTGCCCAGTAATTTCACTAGCTACAGTGCCCTTCAAACTGGAACACAGTAGTGCTTGCGCACTACTGCTTGGCGGCAGAATAACTGGCAAAGCGGTGGTACCTACCTAGACGAACTTTGCAGAAAAGTCCTACCACCTAGTAAAATTAATATAATAATATAAATATTACTCTTAATTGTTGTTTTTAACGGCCTAATGCTGTTGGTCTCACCGACATTTACGGCATCACTGGGCGGACGAGCAATTTCGGTCAGAGGCTATATAGATATAAGTAATAAGGCCAGGAGACGAGAAGAGGATATCTGATTGAATATCAACTACTTCATTAATTGTATAGTTCTGCAAACACAGTTGATGTGTGAATCTCACTGAACACTTTCTAAACAAACGAATCTAACCTGTAAATACAATGCAATCAATTTTCCATTGGCTAAGAGTAGTCCTCCGTGCACAGGGTCGTCCTCTTCTCTAGAGTAAGGTGGTAAGGACAAGCAATGGATGTTGTTTACCCCAACCCCTTCGTCAAGTCGTTTCGCTTTGCTGAAAAGAAAATGTTAAACTATTCAAAGGCGTTCTAATAAACTATTCAGTGGATTTGAATAGCGAATGTTCAATATAGATTTTTTTGAAATGAAAAAGACGCACCTACATTAAATATATATTAAGGGTTAACAGTAACAAGTTGGACTGAAAAGGGAAATGTAAGTTCCAGTTGAAAGCGAGACCAACAGTTCAAAGGGTCCGTACCTTAACGGTAAATGTAATGAAATTCTTCATAGAAACATTTTAAAAATCAGGTTTATTTGGTAATCGAATGAAATATAGCAAATAAACCAGCTAACTATAGGCTTCAGTACTACTTTACTATAAAGTAGTACCACAGTTTGAATCATTATCAAAATGTGTTTTTGTTAATCATCATTTTCATCATGAAAGACATCTTTTATCTTGGATAACAACGATTTGAACAAATCAATTTTACAATATAATATATATATATAACCAAAACTCGGAGAGTCGCTTAAAAGATTGGAGGTTAATTGAAAAGGTCATCTTTCGAATAACATTGTATTTATGTCAAATATTATCAAACATAGTTATGTATTCGTAGATACCTGAGCTGTGTATTCTAAACATACATAGATCAGGTAGGTATCTGATGTTAGATTCCAAATTAGGTCTCGAAATGCTCCATTATATAGTTGTTTAGAACATTTGATACCTATTTGAACCTTGTCATTCGAGTGTAGATATGAGCCCTTAGCATAACTGTATTGTAAAGTATACATATACCTGTATCCAATATTACCCGGGCAAGTATCAAAATACACGAGGCTCTTGTAAATCATCAGTGGAGTTCTGGGCAAATTTGTGGCGCCGTATCTTGTATCAAATCTAGAGGAATGAAACTTTAAGTGAACATAAACAATAAGTAATCCCACTTAAACAACCCGAAAGATCTTCTATAGCAAACAGAATGTTGAAATCTGTTGGCAAACCTTTATAATTTCCTCTTTGTTTAGGCATAAGATGCCTAGAAGCGAAAAACTTTTGCGTTACTAAATCTAAATCAATATACTTAGACACCCACATTCTTAAGCTCTGAAATTAATTAAAGATGCGTCAACAATCCATAAGAAAAGTTCTTTGGCTTTCGGCCGAAATACTTGTCGAAGTGATTATAACTTAGTGAGTAGTATCCTGTGATTCTGCTGATTTATTTAAATTTAATTGAATTATTGACCCAATTAGGCCACGTGCCGATTTAAGCAAAGGGCAAAAGCGGAGGTCAAGTGTGAATCGTCGGTCATTGGCTCAAATCATGTAAATAGGCTTAAGCTTTTAACGGAAGAAAACATCGCAATAAAACCATGAATATTTTCTAAAATTATATTCTTGCTAAACTCAACAGCGAAATAAACTTAGTTGTAAAGCAATTTGTAGCTAAAAATCCATCTTCGTATTCATCATTAAATAAATGAGGCTTTATTTATTTATTTATTTTAATGACCGAACTCGATATATCAGATATAACTAGCACACTGACCTATCCAGGCCCCATCCAACTGCATATGCCCAAGAACCTCCAGGTTCAGCAGCGAACTGGTGAGACAACAGTGACACTGGCGCCCATCCAGTGCACGCAAACATCGAGTTCACCACTTGTATGAGGCCTTTAACAAATTAATATTAGGTTTCCGTAGGCCTGCCGTTCTCCACCCTTCAGTTACAAAGCTACAAGAACATTTGCTAAGCCAGCCTGAGTCTAACGTAGAAAGTAACGTCAGAACGGAACGTCAGAAGGTTTATGAGACAGATATGTGTTAGAAAAGGATTAGAATTATAATTTTAAGCTAACTCTATGTGGACGTATTTGCACTTTATTGCATACAAATACAATACAATACCAAAATTCTTTATTGTACACCAGAAACAAAAAATAAAGATGATGAAACTAAAAGCTATGGTACAATTGGTGGGCCTATCTTTAAAAGCGATCTCTTCCAATCAACCTTTGAATGGAAATAATTATTGGAGAGTTAGAGGTAAACAAATTAAGTAAGACTGAGATACATAAAAATTAATAAAAATAAATAAAGATTATAGATACGTGTAATAAATAAACAATAATTAATATACTGGATAATATATAAATATAATATATAATGATACCTACTTAGTTTCTAATACCTATTCAGTTTGGCGAAGGTATGTATATAACAAGTATAATATAATATATATAATATAATATGTGGTTACGAATATTTAGTTTTGTAAGTTTTTCCCAATCTTTTCCAACTGTGTATCTATGTACCAGTAACCAACATCGTCAGAAGCAAGACATTACTGTTATATGTGTTGACTGACGATGTTGGTTAATCAAATCACTAATAAAAGGGGTATGATACGAGTACAATGGCCACACCATAACGTAGCCTATTGTTCACCAAGGTTCAAGAGGGGTCGACGGGGTAAAGTTTTATTTATTAGAACGTAACTTTATTTTGTATATACAAGGGCAAAATATTTCACCCTGTAGAACAAAACATATTGTTTTCCTTGTCAATTCACAATGAGCTTTGAGTATAATATTATTACTACTGTATAAATGAGTTTATATTAATAAATAATAATATATAATAATATGTGTGGACATCTCACACAACGCCATCTAGCCCCAAACTAAGAAAAGCTTGTGCTATGGGAACCAGATAACTGATACAATTCTTAGATACTTTTTGTTTGTAAATACATACATAGAATACAATATGACACCCAGACACAGAACAAACACCTATGTTCATCACACAAATGTTTGTCCTGAGTGGGAATCGAACCCACAACCCACAGTTCAGAAGGCAGGGCTACTACCAACTGAGCTATCGGGCCAGTCAAATTATATAATAATATATAATATAATATAAAACAATAAAATTATTACTGTTGTAAAAAATAAGTATACATAGAAAATCCGCTTTAACATTAAAATAAAAAATATGAAATCCGTTTAATTTGATCGTTGACCGTAATATTATTAAAACTAAATGCTACATTTTTCACGTTTCAGTGTAGTTACGTTCACTTTAAAAACTACAAAATAATATTGAGAATTAATAGACTGAGTGTTTGTCGGCTTGTCTAGTACTTAATTTGTTTACATATAAACTGAAAATACTGTCACTATCACGCGAAAGATACCTACTGCTGAACATAGCCCCCCCTCCCCCCTAAGCATGGGGGAAGGGGAGTGATTTGCCATAATCACCAAGCTTGAAACGCAGTTTGGCGATCGCTGTTCTAATTCGTTTAATGATGGTCAGTTCTTGGACAAAATGATTCAAAGATAAAGTAAAATGTAATACCATGAAGCCAGTACAAATACTAATGATTATAAGACAAAAAAAAATTATGAGTAAATTAGGATAGAAATCTTGTAGTTCAACGTTAACAAAATTCCAGGAAACAGCCACTCACAATGAGTGGTTGTTTCCTGGAATTGATTGCAATGAATTGATTGTGTCGTTTGCCGAATCCCCATTCGAGCCGCACGCCACTGAATTGGTTACTGCTGAAATACAATTTCTCTAACATGTCCAATAACACGCCAAATGTTGTAGGTAAGTATTGAACTAAATCAAACCTATATTGTAAAGGTGCTTCCTCGTTCTATCCCGAGGGTGGAACAATGGATGAACAATGCTGTACTTGACATAAGCCACCCTCTCCGGCTGCCACCACAGTTCCCCACAGTACGCTACGAAAGCCGACCGTACATCCCCATCGAACTTATTACGGACACGTGAAAGACACGAGCCTGATGCAACTAACCAATGGGCATTAATTCCTGCGGCATCGCAGTGGACCTGAAAACAGCAATGGTTAACAAAACGGTACCTCGGCAATATAATAGTGATATGACGAATATGCATTAATGTAAGGATGCTCCATTCCGCCCTTTTGCATACCGTTACAAAACTCAATACCGTGCTATATATAATATACAGTCACGCATCGAGCGTTGCGCATTTTGGCAGTATATTGTAAAAAATAAATGTTATACAATATAAAAAATTCCACGACAATTCCAAAGCAACCGATGTGTGTGTGTGTGTGTGTAAAGTGTTGAATATTAATCCATCGGTTTATTCATACCTGCATTGGTTCATAAATATAAACAGCTGCAAAAGGATATTCAGACCAAGAAGCGTTAATATTTAAATTAGAGATAGATGATTTATAAGGATCGTGCATAATATTTGTTACATTTTTCTTCATGTCTGAAACCGCTTCATTGACCTGTACAATCAACGTGGCATTCAATTTGTGGTGTCTATCGTTTGCATCTTCTTCATTTGCTTTATCGTAGGATGGTTTATCAAGTGTTTGAAAATATTCTGTAACATGTTTCTTTGCATGTTTTGCTTGTACATGCGTGTGGGTATTTTTTTCATCTATATTTTCTAATAGTACTTTACGATCACGATGATTTTCATCATACCGGTTTCTTTTGGGTGTATTTTCTTTTACATCATACGGTATAGGAGTGTATCGATCATATATTTCAAAAAATCTAATCCTATCATAAGTTGTCGTAGACTCAGCGTTATCAACAGCTCTGGAGCTGGTACTATAAAATAAATCACTTAACGTTTTTGCTTTAGTCGTGTTCATGGTTGTTTTATTAAGAATTGATTTTTTATGTGCAATAGAATCAACAAGAGTTTTGACTCGCATTTTATTGAGTTTTGT
Source organism: Ennomos fuscantarius (assembly GCA_905220475.3). Lineage (NCBI taxonomy): Eukaryota > Metazoa > Arthropoda > Insecta > Lepidoptera > Geometridae > Ennomos > Ennomos fuscantarius. The sequence continues at coordinate 8,178,239 of HG992028.1, read as the reverse complement.
TTTTTCTTTTATAAATGAATTTTGGTCGGTTTTAGCAGTATTTTGCGTAACATTATGTGGCTTATTTATCCGCATTCCAGACACATTTACTGGATTATAAACAGGTTGATCTATGTAAGGCGCTCTTAAGTGAAACACAAGAAACGAGGGACTTGGATTTGATTTTCTTTTAACATGTTTGGAATTGATAGTGTTTTTGCAATTGTTCTGACAGTTTGGTTCTGAAATTTTGCTTGCACGATTATCATCCAAGTAATAGAATTCAATTTTACTAGGTGTTGTTGTTTGTGAATCAGTTGTTAATGCAGAAAATATGTTTGGAATTCCCTCTTTATGTCTCTTCATTAATACCTTTTTTGTATTTACTCGTCGAGTTGGAGTAGTAGTATAAACATATTCATCGTCAACAAAAGTTTTAGTTTTCCTCCAAAGCATGTTAATAATTTCATATTGCTTTCCAGTGACCCTTTCTACTTGCCTCTTTTTGTGTAGGTGTCTGGGCATTGTAGTAATGTTAGTACCATGCTGAAATATTTGTCCATTTTTGATTGTTTTAGAGATATCTCTGCCTAAAGATTTAGCCGAACCATCTTTCCGAAAAACCTCGTACGTAGCTTTTATATTTTTATTTTGATCCTGGGATATAGCATCGGTGGAGTAATAGCTGATGATTACATCTTCAAGTAGTAAAAATACAAAGTATAAGCCCGCTACACACATCACTGTTAATTTTGTAATCATTGACTACTTCATAGTTTTCGTTGGTGGCGGCTTAGATAATTTAGCCATCCGAAAACCAAAATAAAATATGTTATTTTTATTATTTTCCAAAAATCATATGCTTTGAGACATTTGACATATTTACACGCAGCGGTTTGAAGTTTAGTTTAGTTTTCTGGCTTTGAAAGTCAGACAAATAAGTATGTCAAATGTTAAAGACAATTAAAGAGAGTGGTTTAGGAATGCTTTGTTCTCATCCTCAACCCTAAAATCGGAAAAGTCATAAAGGAAAATCCTTTATTGCTTTTTTTATTAGTATTAGTTAGTATTGGTGCCGATTCTCTTATTAGTATAACTGCCAGTCAGGCGCGGATGCAGCCCTCAGATTGTAGTCATAGCCACCCGAAAATTAACTGAGTCAGTAGACCGTCTCACGCTGGATATAATATTGAGTTTCTACAAAAGACGTTTACTTACAAGATGTATGACACCCCGTATGTACAATGTATATATAAGCAAACCCGCGGGATGAACACTGGTAAATTAATAAATCGGTTGGTCTTTTTTATGTTTTGGCTCCACACTTTTGTGTATTTAGCCAGTGTCAAGTAATTGATGATTTATCAAGTTAATGATATTTCACGCAAATATGTGTCAAGTCACAGTCGAAGTCACCAAGTCAAGTCATAGTCAAGTCATAGTCAAGTCATAGTCTAGTCAAAGTCATACTCCTAGTAAAGTGGTGGCAACTTTACTTGAAGCTTCTATGGAGTTTTGGAAACAACACGAAAAGAAACGTTTCACCATCATTATACCATTTTCCCACACTCACGCCTGTAATCCAGCACTTAACGAATAGAATGCCACCAATTTTATGCACTAACACTGAAAATAACACAAGTTTTGGAAAATAATACAATGCGGTGACGCAATCTTTTTCGCTTTCCCGCCAAAACTCTCTGTTGGTCTTGCTCATGAAAATTACAAAAGTAAACAAAAAGACATCACAATATCATATCTGGACTGTAATCTAATAAACTGAGTAGTTATAATGAAACTTTTTTTATCTTGAAAGCGTACGTATCAGCTCTACATATGATCAAAAGTGTATATTTTCACAGTGAGTAAATTGATGGGTGCTTACTTAAATACTTACGGCCAACATAGCAATAACAACGTGATCTGTTTAGTTTGTCTAAAATACTTTTTTGATTACAAAGCAGTTAAGCAGTTTTTGTAAATTTAATTTCAATTAAATACTCACCTCCTCATTGAAATATACCTGTGTGGAAAATTACAATGTCTGATAAAGAGTATGTAACGCTACATGTCAGATACATAGTATCCTCTACTTGGTCTGTGATGTCAGATAAGGTATTTTTAAACTTCAGTTCAAAGAGCATATAACCACTACGTTTTAAGAGACGGCACTTAGAACATTATCTGTAGCTATAAGTGACGTAGCATAATAAAACCAACATTGCAAAAATTATGAAGGGCTGCCAACATTTACATACAAAGACACTGACAGTTTAAGAGATGTGCTAAATGTTATCGATATCTAGTGTTGTCATAACGTTAAAATATTTTACGATAAAAATCGAAATATCGATACTACAGTACCTATAACTATATGATATATTTTTAGGTGTTAATAAAAAGCAAATGACATAAATTTTATAGCTTTATTTAGAATGTGTTACAATTCAAGTTAAATTTTCTAGGGAACGTTTGAATATTGCTAAAGACAATAATTTTTTTTAATATCCCAGCGTTTTCCATGCGGCTTTCGCTTCTGGCAGCGAGTTTCTCTGCTAGAAAGCAAAATATCTGCTTTCTAGCAGATACTTTTAAGCAGACAGCAGGATTTTCAAAAAGTTTGACTCTAATTTGTTTAAATTAATGGATGTTTTAGCTAGTCTTCAGAGAGTCCTTAACAGTCTTGAGATGCTGCAGAAGAAGGAAGAAAAGAATTAACTGTAGTTAATTCTTTTCCCCAACTGCAACAAAAAAAGGATTTATTACAGACAAAAATTCGGTTAGCTTATTATGGAATTATTTTACTTGATTATTAATTCAATTTATAACCTTTACTAAATTTGTGACATTCTGGGATCTCTGGCCCGGTACAAACATACAAAAAAAACTTACCAGTAGACTTTCTATTTCTTGTGTGACTATGCACAAAAATTCTACTGAGGTGCTGGTGGATGATTTAGGTTCAACCTCTGAGTCAGTGAACCTGTAAATAAAATATTTTCAAAATAAAAACAGTGTACATTTTTACCATCAGATGTAGTGAAATGGTGCTGGCATATAAAAACATAATAATAAAACAAATACTGACCTAATTTTATCTTCATATTATATTTCATTTCCGTTGCAACAACACTAGATGTACTTTCTGTTACAATAACAGAAGTTGATACAATTGGTAGGCACATTTTCCAGTTCCATACACATTGCAGAACTGAACTATATTTTTTTGTCAAATCTGTAAAAAGTATAAAATATAAAATGTAAAAAGTATAAAATATAAAGAACTAAAGGGAGTATACTCGTTGTATGTTGAATTGGCAGACGACACTGTGTATGAGCTGGTTTGTTAGTTGTGCTTATGATTTATAAAAATATTTATTTAAATATGACACATGACTATTCAATAGAAAGCGTCAACTGCAGCAGAAGTTCATTGGTCTGATTAATACTTTGATAAAGTACCCCATTAGTACAATCACCGAGGATTGCTTGAACAGAAGAATAATACTTATTAGCATATTAACATTATTGTTTCGGCTGTACCTACATGTTCAATCATTACGTTAAATCAATAACAAATAAGCATTCAGACCCATCAGAGTCAGCATTGTAATTACTCACCTCATGGAAATTGTGCTCTTTGACATCCAAGTTTCAGAGGAAAATCAACAAATTACTCCTGTGGAAGAGGAAACTGTGGTAGGTTCAATTTGGGCACAGCAGTTTTCAGTAGACGATTTCCATTCTTATTAAAATCTTCTGCAGCAAAATGCATGCCACATACAAATACACACTTATGGAATGATTTGCAAATAGAGTCGCTGTCTTGTAAATACATTTTCACATTTTACGAAAACCACACAACAGTATCACATCAGACGGAAAGTTCACATTAATCGGAGGAGAAGAATCAACTCCACAATAATAACGGACTATCGACGCACAAATCAGTAGAAACTGTAAAATAATAACAGATATACGCGGAGATATAGAGAATGGCTGGTATAAATTTGTTTAATTTTAATGTCACCATCTTGACAATTATAAATTGTAATTTTACCGGATATACCGTAGACAACATAATAATACAAATTTTAAGTAATTTTTAGCCTTGGTATGTTGACAATGGAGATCTACGTGACTAGTACAACCCGTGCGAGTTAGCTAGATACATGGTGTGTGCCTACGAATGGCAGCGAGGTGCCTAGTTAATTCGTCCGGGTTGCAATAGCATTTCAATGTACTGAGTGACCACCCACTGCTTCAGTTCACTAATGTAAAATTAATGTACAATTTTCACTGTTTTTTTTATTTCACATAACATTAATTTCATCGGTAAGTAATACATTGATAATATTGTAATCTTCATCTTTATTTAAAGCAGGTTGGCTTAATAATCATAATAGGATTAGAATAGTATAAATATGTGACTAATAAAAATTTGTTTTCAGATCGAGTTGTAAATTATTATGAGTGAAATTCTTTCGTATCAGCCAGAAGGTAATAATAAAATAAAATCTTCTAGTCGTGTACAATATAATTTAGAAAATCTTGAAAACTAGTGACAAATAATAATATTCTATAATTTCCTCACTACAAAAAAATTGTTGAACATTGTCTGTAAATTGTTTGTGAAGCTTTTTCGTCAATCTTCAAAAAACTTTGATTATACTTTTTCATCATCACAGTCGTAACTAATGGTAGGACTTTTCTGCAAAGTTCGCCTAGATAGGTACAACTGCTTTGCCAGTTATTCTGTCGCCTAGCAGCACTACTGTGTTCCGGTTAGAAGGGCACTGTAGCTAATAAAATTACTTCGCAAATAAGATTTTATGACCTGATCTCATAAGCTAGTAATCTTCTTACTAGACTGTGCTAATGTCTCAGGATATCGTGTGCACTGTGTGCAGTGCAGTGTCACGTGATACTCTATTCCTTAGTGACACTGCAACTGATATATGCAGCCATGTAGCTTAACATCAGGCGAACGACTAGCTCGTCATGTCATTCTATAACATAAAATCTCTGTGGAGTAGTGGTTGAGCAGGTAGGCTCATAACCCGGAGGCGGCGGGTTCGATTCCCACGCAACAGGACAAGTATTTGTGCACAGAATAAAAGCGCAAATACTTGTTCTGTGTCTGGGTGCTGTGGGATCATGGTCCTCGTAGTTCCTGGGTCCCTGGGTCCCTAGACATAGAATCCTAGTTAGGGTCCAGGATCTGCGTATGTGATTCTTGGGCGCTATTATTATTATTAATTGCTCCTTATATAAAATATATGTAAGGATATTTTCATTAAATTAATTTGAACCGTTTTGTTTTCACCTAATTAGTATTCGTAAGTCAAATATAATCCCATAGCAACAACTAAACATATTCGTATTCAAAGTTTAATTGCCAATCTATAATAAATTCCGTACAATATTTATCGAAAACCATTGAATCAGGATTGGGTATAAAATTTTCTTTTCACAAAAATACTAAATGTGCTAAATTTTTATTGCTGCTTATACGTAATGTCTCTTACCTTCTTTTTGTTGTGGCTATATATACATAAAAGAATTTAACATTACATTCCTGACACCAACCCGTGATCCCAATACCATTTCTCACTAGTGGGTCCACGGGTGATTTATTTTAACCGTATCTTCATGATATTTAGAGTGAGACCTTTTCAACAAACGTCCATTTCCAGTGCAGTGTAGAAATATTTCAAATTACCCGTGGTCCCTTATAATCATTTTAAAGAAGTGGGACGACGAGTAATTGTAATATACGTAGACCCACGAAGTGAGACAGCGGTGGAACCACGGGTAAACGGTGTAAATTTAATTATCACAATAGGTTTAACACGGTAGTTATTATTATATTGCCTTTAAAAAAAAGCCTTATCACAGGTCTCAGTCTCGCAATGAATTCCACAATGATTGCATTGAACAAAGGCGCTATGCGCAAGTATGAAGACCTGGAGGTACCATGCGACAGGATACTAGCCAGCTACGTCTGGGTCGATGGCTCAGGTATCAACTTGCGGTCTAAGTGCAGGACTTTAGACTTTGTTCCTAAAAGTCATAAAGGTAAGCTATACAACGACAGATAATGTGGCTTACATGGGTCGATTTCCTCCGAATGAGTAGGTCGCTAAAAATTAACAAGGAATAGAAAATCAACTGAGTCACAGGTGAGTAAAATTGAAAAAGTCAAAATAGGCCATGTGACAGGTGACAGGCCGCATGCGGCAAGAAGTAGCTATAAAATCGACCCATTAAACCAGTAAATTTACTGCCATTGGTGATTACTCAGTGAATAAATAAAAAAATCATGCTGCTTCAGTCGACTGTGTTAATGGGGTAACAATTAGCTATGCGGTTTATGAAGTGATTTGGTAAGAAATCAACTACACGACTAAAATCGACCCATGTAAAACCTCGCAATAGTAAGGATTGAAAACCCTTAAAGGCACTCTACAGACACAATAAAGCGTAACGAGCGCAATAAGTCAGCAAAATTATAACACTTAAAATGAAACTGTTAGACTTATTAAATATTGATAATAGATTTTGGAAGCTTTCTACATTGTCATTCAATATTATTAATTTTGTATTTGTACCCTCACGGTCTGACGGCTTTTTGTCTATCCCCACTTTCACGTTGGTTTTTCGATAAATCCATAATTCATTCTAAATTAATTCCATGCTAATTATACAAGTCATACTATTTTTTAAAGAGCTCATTGATTATGCTGTGTCATATTGAAGCATAGATGTAAATAAATTAAGGAAAGATAAGGCACTGGATTTTTGCTGAGTGAAAGAATGATATACCAATGTGCATGCAGCATGGGTGCCTGCTGCATGCACTGTACACCTAATTTTGGGCCATTTGTTGACTGAACTTACCTTGACTGAACTCACCTACTTTTTGGCTCTACCTAACCGAAGAGCATTCTACTCTACGTTTGCCAGAACGTGGTCTCCACTTAAGAGCCTGCCTACTCGGAAGATCGCTGGTTCTGGCTCTAATATATTAGGGTCTGTCTACAGGCAGTTCAGTTTGTGTATATTTCTTTCTGACCAATTGTCAGATCACCTTATTTTTGATACGTCATTTAAGAGAAACTCCAACAACTGTTATAAATTATACTAACTAAATTATACAGCTCAGTTTTAATAAATTATAGACATAAATTTCAGTCATAGCGATTGTTGACTGAATGAATTATATACATTCTTTAGTGCGCATCGTTAGAACAGTGCTTAGGCTCGCGTTTAACATAGCTGTGCTAGTGTATGTTTAGTTTCCAAACACGTTTGAGCTCTACATTCACGTTCTAGCCAGTTTATATATACCACATTAAATAGCACTAAATAACTTCAAAGGCGTGAAATGATGGTTTAAAAAGTTAATCGCAGTTTGAACGTTTCAGATCTACCGATCTGGTACTATGACGGCAGTAACACATCGCAGGCGAATCCGGATAACTCTGACACTTTTATATTCCCCGAAGTGATTTACCACGATCCGTTTAGAAGGGGCCCCCACATTCTGGTGCTGGCTGACACTTACCAGTATAACTACCAGCCAACATGTGAGTAGATTGTATAATACCTACAAAATTATATAGACACGTAGTTATTAGATGGGGATAAAATTTATAAAGACTTTTCGGAACGTCTGGTCGAGGCAACACGTAACCAAAATGCTGGTCTCTATTTGGCCCAAAGACTATTTAACGGGGTTACGCCGTCAGGGTTGGGTACTTTTAATTTTTGGTACGTTGCGTAACTAGGACCGATAGCTCAGTTGCCAGACGTTCGGCGCGTTCCATTTGGCAGGTGCACTTTCACCCCCATACTAATCTCGTCCTTGTACGAAACCAGTTAATAATACAAAATAATCATAGCTTTTTATGATAATGATGTGACGAGCTAGCTATTCACGTGGTATTAAGTGACGCGGTCACCCATGACAGAGCAATGTCACTTGGAACTCTATATTATAGTATTATATAGTATCGTGTGACACTGCACTGTGTACATCATCCTGAGACATCAGCGCAGTTTACTAATAATATTACTATACTGTGAAATCAGATCATAGTCTCATTTGCCTAGTAAGTTCACTAGCTTTGTTCAAACTGGAACAAAATAGTGCTTGCACACCACTGCTTAGTGGCAGAATAAGTGGAAAATCGTTGGTACCTACCTAAACAAACTTTGCAGAAAATCAACCACTTTGTATATCACAATCATTGCCATCCATCCCTAAGGCAAAAATTCTGCTTTCATCCATGCAGTCTATAATAACTCATTAAATGGCTTACTATTGCACAGTCATATAGATTAAAAGAACCAACGGTATGTATGGCCCATCAATGAATCTTAAGGGTATTCAAATTTTCTTAAATTATGGTTAGCGTCTGCATAAACTCATTATAACATTAAAGAACGGAAAATGTCTCGCTAATATTTCAAAAGAGCTTAGCTGTGAAGGGAAGCTGTGAAGCAAATTCCGACTTTGCATTTTAGATCATTTATTAGTTTCATCGAAAAACCATAAATTACTTTTTGACTTGTACTCGTACCTCTCTCGCAGGTAGCGATTTTATGTAAAGGGAGCTAAGTTAAACGTTATTAAACATTTTAATTCAGCGTTTTTAAAAGTTGAAAATAAATATTTAATTTACACCGAAATAAAAAAAATGATTACAGCTTTTACAGTTATAAATTAGAGAGTCCATTGCTTTGAAACACTATTAAAGTGAAAGACACGTAAAACTAATCCAGTGTAATCAGTTTTTTAATGGAGTTTTTTTCCTTGAATTCAAATAATTAATTGCAAATAGGCCAATTTAAGCACTTCAGAAATGTTAATATCTACAGTTGTATATCCTTGTCTGAGTAATATTTTTTTTTTATGTTAAGGAATGACGTGATGAGCTAGCTATGGGCAGCCGTGTCGTTTAACATCAGGCGAACGCCTGATGTTAAACGACACGGCTGCCCATATCAGCTGCAGTGTTACTCGGAACTCTAAAGTATAGAGTTTTGCGTGACACTGCACTGCGCACGTCATCCTGAGACATCAGCACAATCTAGTAATAAGATTACTAAACTGTGAGATCAGATCATCAAGTCTCATTTGCCCAGTAATTTGACTAGCATTTTTGAATTTAATTTTATTTTTTCAATTATTCGATGAACAGATAAGTTTATATTTGTGTATTCATACTCATGGCAAGAAAAAAACCCAAAATCCTTTTTTTATAGAAATTGGACAAGATCATGAAGTTTTCATACTTTCTACTCGTATATAACTATTTTCATTAAAAAATTGCAATGCTGTAGTCTGTAGTCTTGTGCTAGGTACAAGTCTTCTAAAGGCTTTGATGACTCGTGAAGTAAGTACCTAACGAATCCAATAAATTCCTTCAAGAATATTTTTTTTAGTAATACCCTTATTTAATAAATAACCTTGAACTTTTTACAGGGTTATGAGACCGTGTGATTTAGTAGGCATTTAATATCAATTTCAACTTTATCCCTTTAACCATTTCTGAGAAACAGTCTTGATTGTCTATCGAGATTGTCTATTTCGGGAACGATGAAGATTTAAGTACAGACGAATAAATAGTGACCCAATTAGTGCTATTATTTTATCTGTGACTATAAGTGGATCTTTTCTAGAAAACGGTTACGGAGCTCTTTAAATTGGAAATGATTTGCTCTTTTCTAAAAGTGTAAGTTAATAGAATATTAGATATTAGTATTGTAATATTCTTTTAATAATATTATTTATTGATATAATATTTTATATTGGTGATATTTACTGTAATAAATATAGTAAATAATAATTGACGACTTATTAAAGTTTATAGATGTGCCTGAATAATAAAAAACCTTTATTGCGTGGATTTAGATATTGATACCGAAGTGTATGGAGTAAGGTGATGATAGATCATAGTAAAGAAATTTCAGAGTAAGGTATTTTTTGCAGTAGGTAATATTAATCAGGTGTGAAGGCTTAGGCTGCAAAGTCGTGAGCACTGACGTAAAGTGGCCAGCCTATCAGGTCTTCTACGAGCTGCAATTCGGAAAATGTGCAATGAAATCGCACAACTTAATTCTCTCATGTCCTTTTTATCGTCGCACAACACGACGCATGGAAACACGATATCCGCACTTGGTGGAAATTACTTCAATCCGCCCAAAGCGTTTCGCTTCAACATTAAAGGCGCGATTCCATTGGCAAGTATTGCATGCAAACTAAATAATTACTAAATGCTTTTTTTATTAATACATTTTAGTCCCAAAATGAATAATAATAATTATGTTCTTGAGAAATTGAATAGTGACACGGGTGTCCGTGACGTTGTGACATAAAGCTCAAAATGAATGGTTATATTTTAGCTTGAAAGGCCCAGAATCTTAATTATATTCAAATTAAATGCAAACAGAATACAAAACAAAAGACCGTGTAAATAAGGATGGAAATCGGAGTAATTGAGGCTTAGCACCCTAATCTGTGCTAACAGGGATCCACTTGGAAAGTTACCCTTATTTTGCATTTTTTTCCTCTTATAGGTCTTGGAGTTTATATTTATTGTACACATTATTTTACATAAACACTAGCTGATGACCCACCCTGAATTTGTACGGGCCAATTAATTTTAAGCATAAATGCCCTCTCCTCTTTAAAATTTAGGGTTGTATGTATTTTTTAATGCAGTATCATAAAAAAAAAAAATTAAAAAAAAATGTTGTCCTATAAATAACAAAAAAATTGGATTGGACCTTATCACTTAGAGGTATGAACGTCCTATCGTACGTCCTATTCTCAAACCTACTGGATATACACACAACATTTCATAAGAACTGATCAAGCAATTTTGGAAGAGTTTTGGTACAAGCACTGTGACACGAGAATTTTGTATATTAGAAGAAAGATAGATAGTTTACTGCAGAACCATGCTAAAAATATGTTAATATTTTTCTTCATCATTTTACTTGAAGTTTAGGTACTATGCAAATCAAAAGTTATCAATAACTTTCCCATGGGAAAAATATGAATACTGAGGCAAATTTTTAAATATGAAACAATTTTGTTCAAAGTGAAATAATGTTTTAATGATTCATATAGTTTTCAGAGTTCAACGTTCTTCCGTCAGTTAGAAAATTAATTTAAATAAACTTTAGACCGTAATTTAATGCGCCTAAGAGGATTGTAAAACGGTTTTACAACACCGAAAGCTGCTTGATAGCTATTTCGTGAGCAAAATGATTATTTTGTAATGCCGAGATTGCGATAATATTGTGTTTTTATTTAAATAGACTTTAGTTATATGCAAAAAGGGCTACTTTTAATTACTTACGTCTGTTTAGAGCCTTATTGCACTCGCAGCTTAGGAAAAATAGTGCAGCTTCTATAATCTTACATCTCCTCTGTAATGGGATAAAAATTCTTAAACTTTAAGGTACGCTTAGCCGGCCACCCTTAATCAAAGTAAATATTATCTGGATGAGACCGCTTTAAGTAATAAGACCACATATTTGACTAGCATATGTTGTTGAATTTCTTTGTATATTTATATAATCCGCATACACATTTTCTGAGGCTTCAATAAGTGGTATTAAACAGGTACGAGCATCAAGCCAAAGAAATAATTTGTTACATCATTAAACACTTCTATACTAATATTATAAAGAGGAAAGATTTGTATGTAAGTATGTTTATTACGAAATGGCTCAAAAAATAAAAAACCGATTTTAAATTTTTTTTAACCTTTTGAATGCTACATTATCACTGATTAATATAGGTTATTTTGATTGCAAGAAAAAAATGTTTATGCCAAACTGTTTAAAAAATAAATGTCCACCCGTGCAATGCCGCTAGTATATTATATTGCACTATCCAAAACTATTTCTATTATGCTATTAAGGGTAATAATGTATGGAAGTAAAGATATCCTGTCTCTTTGGCCCTTTAAGGGCCGTCTATCCACCTCGTAGAAGCAGCTACGGGCTGTCACGGTTCATGACGGTGAACTTAGGAGTTTAATTACCATAAAGTTTGTTATACCTATGTATATTTTGTTGCTTCATTAAGCTTTATGCGTCATTTGAGGTCCATAATTGAGATAAATTTGAGTTAATTCCTGGGTTATAATTTTCAAACACATAATAACAATAGCATTATAAACATTTGTGTGAAGGACTGTTGAAATGTTTGTTCTGTCCCAGACACAGAGTCTGAGTCACACATGTCTGGGTGTTATATTGTAATCTATGTATGTATTTACAAACAAAAAGTATGTATCAGTTATCTGATTCCCATGGTACAAGTTTTGCTTAGTTTGGGGCTTGGACTACTTTGCGATGTGATATTGTCAAATGTAGCCAAACATTATTCAAAGATTTATAAAAAAATATGCTTACCCACCTGGAACTAATCTATAGATGCTTAAATGCAATGATTTTGGAACTCCTTAGCTTTTGAATAAACAACAATATTTTTTAAACCCCTAATTTTCTCCTTTATTTCCTGCTCCTTTGTTTTTGAACCTTGTACCATTTGCAGCCACAAATTACCGGAAGGAATGCGTCATGGTGTGTGAGAAAGGGGAAGTAGAGGAGCCATGGTTTGGCTTCAACCAGGAATTCTTCCTGACTACAACTGACGGTCGACCGCTCGGGTGGCCCGCTGGTGGATTCCCTGCCCCTCCTGGCCCGTATTACTGCGCTACCGGGGCTAATAAAATTGTCGCTAGGGATCTGATGGAAGCTTTTTACAGGTAATATAACACTATCCCTTTAAAAGTCGCTATACTTCAAAATTGTTTGCAGACAGGTATTCCTAATTAACTGGCATGCCTTGTAATCTTACAAAAAATATAAGGTAAAATATTCTATATATAATAATATATATTCTAGACAAAAACTGTTCAAATATATTCGTATCAATCCTTATTAATATTATAAACACGAAAGTTTGTTTGTATGAATGTTATTACTCTTTCACGCAAAAACTACTAAATGGATTTTAATGAAACTTGGAATGCTCATATACTAGATTAACGTATGGATACTTTAAATCCACGGGTGAAACCACGGGGCGCAACTAATACCCATTAATGATATTAATAACCCAGGAAGATGGATACACCCAGCAGTGAACGTTTTTAGGCTGTTGATGAATATAATAATAGAACCTTTTTAGTATTTTTCTTATGATTTTTCATATTTTTTTATTAATATGTTTGAATGTACGTATGTGTACGCAAACGAATAGGGACTGGGTACTATCCAAACAGAATGATTTAATATTTAGAGACTAATATTTATTCAATCCCGATAAAATGCTTTTGATTGAGAACTTCATTGTTTGCTTAAACATTTCCAGACGGTTCACAGAATACCAATCGACTAAATTATTTTTCAGATGCTGTTTATATGCAGGAGTTAATTTAAATGGAATAAATCCGGGCACAACTCCATCTCAATGGAACTTCCAGGTGATGTAGTAAAAAGCATTTCATATTTTTTACATAAGACCTGCCAGTTAATTATTTTTTTAATTTAAAGTAAGTTCTTAGTTATGTAAGCAAAGTTCTGTGTGTAAAGTTTCTTCTAAATCGGTTCAGTCCTGCAGCATGGAAGCAACACAAACCATCAGACAAAACAGATTTGTTTTAAGATTTCGTTGATTGTTAATTTAAATAAAACCCCACACCAAAAGTTGTTGCCGACACCGCACTAAATCAGATTATTTACCTTTCTACAAAACTTGTGCTCAATCTCGCAATTTGTGGTTTTGATAAGTTTGTAAAATCGCGCGTAACTGCGGGTAAAGAGAAATTTTGCTTTGAAGGATTGAATAATTCGATTTACATAATTTGTCGTAGGTCGGCCCCAGTCCCGGCATAAGGGCAGCAGATGATTTGTGGATGGCGCGTTATATTTTGGCTCGTTTAGCCGAGGAGTATGGGACTGTGGCTACGTTTGAGCCGCAGCCCGTAGCTGACTGGCCAGGAAACGGGACCTTTGTCTACTTCTCGGTGAAAGATATGCGAGAGGACGACGGCATTTTGTAAGTTTTATTTTTGTGAATCTAGCAAATCCATTTGGATCCTGTTTGGTAGTAAATTTAATACATGTTTTAGTAGTTTTAGTAGTGTAAGCATATAGATATTGAGTTTTTTAGGCAGTTCATAGTTGTTCCATCGAATATTGACCGACGGTCATACCACAAATTAGATAATATTTACGTAAAGTATACCTGTTGTTGTTGCTTTAAATACCATATCATGAGCTCAGCCCGGTGACGCTATAAAAGTCGATAAAGAGCAAAAGCATTAACCCGTTAAAAAAAACGTCATGATCAAAATTGCTCTTGCCAGTTAAAAATGGAGGCTAAGTTAAGAATACTACAAAGTAATATCTCATAGACAGTGAATGGCATCATAGAAAATTTTATACATAGCCTAAAAATGATTAAGATTTAAGTACTAGAAAAAGACTATCATGAAAGTCCATTTTTACGAGACGCTTTCAACATAGACTGGTTTCTATATAGAAACCAGCCTTGCCTTCACACAAAACGGTTTCTACACAGACCTTATTATATAAAAAGAAAAAAAAATTAATGGTTATTTAAAAAATCTCTTTACATTTCAGGATTTAGGCTCGCATTCATTCATCCCTAAAGCTGGAACATGCTTTTCTTAAGTTACTGTTTCCAAATACACTGAGAAAAATAACTTTCATGATTACGAACAATTTATAAGGAATTTCGGGACTTTTATCAGTATTCCCAACAAAAAAGGACCAAGAGTTCTTACCAATATTTTGTGCGTAAATCATAAAACAATATCATGAACAGACGTCACCAATAAACATCAGGGGACACAGCACGATATTAAAAAGTGCTGTATACTCGTGTTTTATCGTTACACGTCATGACAAATTATCATGACGATCTCGCTGAACACTTCTAACGGTAATGACGAAACATCATGATTGGCATGATAGAAATTGTAGAAGTAATGGTACGGAGTCATTATTTGGATGTTAAGTTGGTCGGTACATCATGATAATATGTCGAAATTTCCTAATAACGCCAAGGGAAACTTAAGAATATTTTTCATTATTGTTTTGGCGGTTTTAACGAGCTTCCTCATATTTTATCATTACAAACTACTATAACCCAATGACCTTTTCTAATAGTTTGTTGGTATTGTAACGATAACTGTGAATTATATACCTTTAAGTCATCGGTAACGTCATATTTTGTCTGTATGCTTTCTTGATGTTTAATCGTTATTTTACCGTCTTTTTTTGGAAATATTCCTGATAGTTACAGCTATTTTTACTGGCAAGATCATAAGAAACTCTTGATTTGAAAACATTACCTACAGCGTATTCGTTGCCTTGTAATGACTACAAATCAGGAGTTTATTCTGATCCTGCCGTTCTGGAACTCTATAGGATTTAGTCATCCCAGACAGTCCAGTAGGTAGGTGTAACAGTTTTCGTCAAACTAAACAACTGTTCAATGGTAGCATCATGCACTGATTCCTCTGGAACAAATGCAATATTTATGCAAAATAGATGAACTACTATAGAAAAATCTGAATCATCTTAATTATAATAAATACAGCTTAAATCTACCAAACAGGCAGATTTAACATGATCTAAAATATAATATATATGTATATATAGGTAATTAGGTAGGTATCCTGTACCTATTTGCAACAATATACGTTAAAAATATCTTAAATTAATGTAAATAAATATTGTACTGGTAGAATGGCATACATTTTGTAAGAGGGTTTTAGTAATAAAAATCTAGAAAAAAAAAAACAATGAAGTATATTGGAGATTATATTACTTACTAACAGAATATACAATAATTATAAATACAGTCAAAGATACCTGTGAGCACGTTATATTATGTAGGTACTTTATACAAATCCAAATATTTTTAATTTAAGAAATACCTACACTGAATTAAAAATAATTAATGTTAAATTGTTTATGTACTACTATTTATCATCACATTTTTCAAATCCAGAAGGAGATTATAATATTGGAAACTTATTAAAGTAATCCGTTAATGTTCCCTCTTCGTAATAGAGATATCGAAGATGTGCACAAGCTGTGCTGCTCCAATAAATTTCCACTTGTTGCCATGGGCCTGGGTCTGGCGTCTCTAGTATGGCTAGGTGCTCCTGGGTCACCTAAAAAAATATTTTAATTAAACACACTTATATGTTTTATTTCTAAACAGACATACTGCAAAAAATAATGAATGTTAACTTAAACTTAAAATACTAAAACAAAACCTAAACCTTTTTTTATTGGCCCTTGTACGAACATTGTATAGCATGGTCTGAGTACATACATTTAAGGAAAAGAGTGAATTGAATTCCACCGTGTATAGAACCTGGTAAAAGTTCAGCTTGGTCCAAGTTTAATCTGATTGGATACCGTTGTCAAAATGCAGTTAGAATGCCAGTTGCTATGATAGGCACAAACAGGGTCTGAGTAGTATCCTCGGTTCAAGCACGCTCGGACAGTATTAACGAAGCCTAAATAAAAAATAAAAATACATGCAAAGCAGTTTGACAGCAGCCTTACCATCGGAGATGCTAGAAATGCGTCCGAATCAACACTAGATAACTCTTTCTTCCAAATTTCCAAGTTTGACTTGAATCTTAATCTATCCCCAATAGGATTGATAAGAGGATTAATTTCGTTGATGTTTGATTAATGGTGAAACGTAGTGGCAGTTTCTTTATCCACCTTTACCACATATTCCATACATGTGAAGATCACTGACTTGTGATGAAGATCTTCCTTCCTTAATTCCTTATTTTGTTCCTTCCAACTGTTCTGACTGTCGCACTTATGTAATATACTATAAAATAGTGTAAAAGAAACTGCCAGAAACTGCAGACCGGCACGGGAATGAAATATTGATATGTAGCATAATAATTAAAAAGTTAAAACGAGCTGTGCGGCTGGCGCCGGGCGGCAAAAAAAATGTTGCTATACTCAGTTTTTTTTTACTTCTACAGCAAAGCCTGGCCGACGTCGTCCTTCAATACTACCCATAGATTTCGTATAAGATGTTAGATTGGAAAATATGTAGTAATAATGAGAACGAGACCAATAACAACAAATTACACTTAATTATTGTGTGTATATGTGTTTGTGTGTATGTGTGAATGTTTGTTACTCCTTTACGCTCAAATGGCTGAATGGGCTTGGATAAAATTCGGTACCAAGATAGCTTATACACTAGTAATCTAGTATAGGCTACATATAGGCTACATTTTATCCCGAAAAAGTTAAATTTTCCCGTGGGATGAGTAAATAATTAAAATAATTTTTATCCACTGGTGAAACCGCGGGGCGCAACTAGTATATGATAAAAGGACAAAAAAGTATATTAGTGCACTTAGCAGTACATAATAATAAAACGTTTACAATGTTAGGCTCAGGATTAATTTAATGATTTTTTTACCATATTTATTTCAAAATCCGTTCTGCGCTAATTAGGAAATTAGTCGGTAGGTGCGCTAATTAGTAGGAACTTCGATTGATTGTAATTTTGTACCTACATACTTTTAAACAGAACAGTCACCGCCAAAATCTACAACTGGTAAATAACAATCTTTATATGGCAGCACTTCAACTTTGCATTCCTTCCTTTTCACTTAATAAATCGTTAACAATTACTTTTTATCGTGCCTGTCACGTAAGTTTATCATGAAATCATAATGAACTTTTCTATTTTCCCAACTAGTTTTTATTTCGGTACCTGATAAATAAAATTACGTCATGATGAAATCTTTGTAAATTCCAAAAATAAATCTATGATTGTTTGTACGTCTTATTGTGATTTCTCGACGAGGCATCAAGAAATCATGATATTTTTTTATTCGTTAGAACAATATTTTCTAGGTAGTAAATAATGTTTTTTTGTCATACTCAGTCTTGATATTTTCTAGTATTTTACGGATGTATGCGTGGTATATATTTATAAATTGTCGTGCTTACGTCTCTATCAGGACAAGCTTTCAAATTGTCATGAATTTCTCGATAAAACACCAAGTTAGTACCGAGAATTTAGTATTATGTAACTTAACTTTTAAATGATAAACAATAATGAAAATCAATCATTAAATTCCCTTTATCTAGTAGTGGTGAAACGTAAATTGGATTTGACCGATTTATATTTCGTCATGCTCATGATAATATTGTAGGCTTCGGACTAATATATTATTCTTCATGTTAACTTATAGTGAAGTACCGAAGTCATTTTTCTCAGTGTATATTCTTCACCTTTACTATCAGCTTACGTGATTGGTAGAGTCTTCTATTGAGAAATTTTTATCCATTATTTTTTAACCAGCATTGTCAAGTTATATCAACACAAACGCCTTCCAAATCTAAGATTGAAGAATTGAAGTTTTGCATTTTTTGCAAATCAATAAATTATTTTTTATGACTGGCCCGATAGCTCAGTTGTAGCAACCCTGCTGTCTGAACTGGAGGTTGTGGGTTTGATTTTTGCCCAGGACAAACATTTGTGTGATGAGCAAAGATTTTTATTCTGTGTCCGGGTGTTATATTGTATTCTATGTATGTATTTTCAAACAAAAAGTATCTGTGTATTGTACAGTTATCTGGTGTCCATAGCTTTGCCTACTTTGGGACTAGATAGCGCTGAGTGAAATGTCCACAAATATTTCTTTTTATTATTTTATTACGTTATTATTTGAAGCAAAAATATTAATCATGAATGGGTTTCGAGCTTACATCCATCCATCCCTAAAGCTGGAACATGCTTTTCTTAAGCTTCCGTGACAAGTGATCCCATGTCATGTGTTGTGTTTCTTCCATACTACATTGCGCGCTGGACGTAGAGATGGTGTGCGCTGGCATTTCGGTTTCATGTGATATGCTCCGAGCTATAAGCTTCTAGCTATGTATACAAGACTGGCAGTCGAATAGAAACCGGGCCATGTTAAAAACTGCCAGGTGTGAATGCGCTCTTTACAAGTTTTATCAAAGTTCAGACACGTTATGCTAGTAAAACTATTTCATTTGTTATACTTTACGAAAGGGGTCAGATGTTTCACATTTTGCTTGTATAACCATCGTAAAGATAGATGAAATGGGAGACGAGAATTATTCAAATTCAAGATGGTGATCGTCATTTGTCGACACCCCGTTGTTTTATGTTTACATTATCGTAAATACGTGTGCAGGATTGCTTATTTATTACACATACGCTACGCATTGAGCTCCCCGTTTTGGACTTTTAGCTGCTTTTTACCCTTGTCTTGACATCATGTAATTTGTTCCAGAGTACTGTTTTATGTCAAGATTTATCAGATTTAATTTCATAACCTAACTAAGCCAAACGAAGTTATATTTAATAAACTTTAGAGAGCAATTTTGACATGTTCCATTTATGTTTTATATTTAGCCCAAAATAACTTCAATTAATATTTACACGATTGCGTATAAATGCGAAGATGTATTAGTTCTCTATTTCAAACGACATCATTAGTGTATAATTCACAAATATAGAAATTAAAGCCTTTCTCTAAGATACTGTATTTTATTTCAATCTGATTTATGACTAGGGTCCGTATTACAGAACAATGCTCAGTCATCGATCGGTGATCAAGCAGTGATTTCATTCACTAATTGATCACATTATGAATGAAATCTCTACTTGAGCGCCGATCAATGACTGAGCATTGTTCTATAATACGGACCTAAGAGTGATGATACAACAAGCTAATACATTAGAAACACGATATATCGATTATCAACTCCCATCTATTATCATCAACATATAGGAAAAAATCTCTTAATTTCATACAGTGACGCGGGGTTTTGCTATCCACAGGGTGATTGAGAGAGCTATAGATAAGCTAGCGCGCAGACACGGCGTTCACATTAACGAGTACGATGCAAACAATGGCGCAGACAATATGAGACGTCTCACGGGGAAAGCTGGACTGCCCCACATAAAAGACTTTACTGCAGGTAATACAAATAAAATCAAATTAAAACCTCCAAAAACTTCATATGGTAAAAAAAAAATTATGTATGAAGGTGCACAATTATTTAATGATCTACCAAACGATACTAAAGATTGTAAAACCATGCCTATGTTCAAAACTAAACTGAAAAAATATATTTATGCCAATGTTTTTTAAACGTATTTACCGGCTACCATCTGGATAATATTTAGATTAATTATAACTAGGTTATTTAGTTATAATTTATACATACTTAAGCTCATTATAAGTGAATTATGTTCTTTATGAGTAAATAAATTTGTTAAACCTAAACCTAATAGTCATCGAAAACAAAACCTGTACCATGTTCGGCTTTTTCAATAATCTTTAATTTGACGTCAAATTTACGACTTTCACATTTATTTGTAGACAAATTTGAGCCTGTTTGA
This sequence comes from Ennomos fuscantarius, assembly GCA_905220475.3. Classification (NCBI taxonomy): domain Eukaryota; kingdom Metazoa; phylum Arthropoda; class Insecta; order Lepidoptera; family Geometridae; genus Ennomos; species Ennomos fuscantarius. The sequence continues at coordinate 8,157,772 of HG992028.1, read as the reverse complement.
TCCTGATGTTTCGAAGTAGAAGGCCAATATGGTCTGCCAGATGGAGTATAATGAATACCACGTATTAATGAATCCATTCACGTCAAGCCTTATTTGACTGCTATATTTTTATCGGATAATAAAATAATGTACCTCAAAACAATAGACAATCGTGAAAACAAAAATTAAGTATATCAAAAAATAACAAACTTACAGGCATTTTAAAATACAGGAAAAAAGAGAGAGGTCAAACACGCAGTTATGTAATTTAATAGTCCTCAATAGTACTTCATTACTAAGCAGTGGTACTTCTATAGTAGCTCTACATACAATCTCTTGGCATGTGATGTCACAAGTAATGCTTTCGTAGCTATGAGGAAGCTCCACACGATATTGGTTTTGTGAAAAAAGGAACAGGCGATGCCCCCTCCAGAAACTTTAAAAGCGTATAACTCCGTGATTTATTTACCGGTTTTACTTTTTTTTCCATTATTACATTCTTTTTTAACATACTTTATGAAAATAATATTCACTTGTATTTTTAATAATAGTCAAATAGCCTATTGCATTATATACTTGTGGTCACGGTATAAAAGATTGCATATTTACATTTAAATTCTGAGAGTATCTGATACAAACTAAACTATTTAAGTGAAAATTTGGTTACCTCGGTTTGAACGTTTTGTACTTCTGATTTGTTCCGTAACTCTACGGCCACTATATACAGAAGACGTTTCAGCGTACGGTTTTACATTCGTGAACAATTCTAGGGTCCATGTTTTGATGGTCTACAGCAAATCATCCGTGACTACCAATCTACTTAGATCCACCGAGCGTGAAGATTTCTTAGTGTGTTTACTTTTACTTAGTAGACCATTAATGTAGGCTCTCTGAGATTTGATGTTCATTACCTTCTAACAACATTTGTATGATACGTTACATTTTCCAAATCCTATGAAATGATACGTAGTGATTCCATTTATTTCAAAGTGACGCAAATGCGGAAAATGTCCAATAAAACCGTATTGCGGAGAGTGTGGGCTTTTCTCGGTAATTTTATATCATTTTAAATGGTTGTAATGCCGTAAAAGTATGAGCAAAACTCCTCGGTGTTCGAGTCTTAATGTTATGATTTCATGATAAACACGATCTTTTTACGACGGAATCGACAAGACTGAAATCTTTTTGCTAAGTACCTATGTTATTAATGCGTTGAAAATATATCGAAGTATCTGCTCAAAAGCTTCACCTGTACAGCGATCCGGACGAGTGACTCGCTTTATGTTTGTTTCTCCATCTAAATATTTATGCTGCACGCATTAACGGCGATTGATGGTATATATCTAAAATGTGGTTAAAGCTCACGATCGATTTGGAACAGCGTAACAACATGCGCAACAAAGCTCGTTGTACTTTAGGGGCTTATAAAGTGGTGATAATATCCTTTCAAAGTAATACTGGGTATCGAATAGCGATAGACGGAGTAATGAACTTTTATGATAAACACTGATACAATGAAGTTCATTGATCAACACAACAAGTCGCAAAATTATTTCCAAGATAATAAATAATTTTCTTAGAAGCTTGATACCTAACACTGAATTCTACAACACATACAAATATTTTTTTATTTAACTTTTAAGATTTTAATTTTCATATGTGTATTCTTCGGTTTGTCTCATAATAGGTATCAAGAACTCAAAATGGCGAGATTTCAGAATAATGAGATTTCCGAACCATGAAATCTCAGTACGACAAGATCTCAGACCGATGAGATCGCAGAATGATAAGATCACAGAATGACGAGATTGCAGTGATGAGATACCGAGATCAGAATCTCTGACTTGTACTGAGTAGTTCTGAGTGACTTGTAGTGTATATTATTTTATGTCTTAAAAATAAAAAAGGCAACTGATTCACCAACAAAAAATACCACTCATTTTAATTTTAATTTCAAATTAAACCAGTAACTAAATTTATTCTCGACCTCCATTAATAATTAACTCGCATGTTACCTGATATCAGTTACACCCAACAACACATTTTCTTCTTTTTTATAACGGTAAAGCTTCACAAAGCTTCTTTTTATATTATAGTCCTTCCTATAAATTTAGTATTACGTTACCTAAGCTAGATCATAAAATATACAACTACCGAGACTTATACAGCGACAGAACTCATTTGGCTTTAGTTTTATTTTTGTAAACAAATGACGTGACGAGCTAGTCGTTCACCTGATGTCAAGCGTCACGCCTGCCCATAACATATTATCGACATAATTCCATTTAAACAATGCACATTTAGGCACTGCTTGCTTTTTATTTAATTTTAGTTATTTATGGTTATCTAAACATGGAATGGATTATTTTACACAAATAAAAAATCTAGCTTGGGAGCAGATATGCTATTTACTACAGCATTTTTTTTGCATCAATATTATTACGCCAGCGCTGCTCTTTATGAATGTTCAATTTCAATATTTGCAGCACGTATCACGTAGAAGATTCTTTTACATGTAATATACATTGTTTAATGTTACGTAAACGTCTACGTAATTTTCTAACAAATCGCGTTATACTCTTACTGAAGGAATAATGAAGTTAAACAACTTAATTAATGTTGTACTTCTATATCCCCTTTAAATAATCTTATCCGTTATCGGATTGTTCGTAAGCTATCTTTAACTTTTGTAAGATTGCAAACGCTAATTTTTCAATAATAAGATAAAAGCAAGAAAGTTAAATCGCCAAAGAACATTTGAACACGAATCCTCTGCCCACAACTAACGATCATAATCAAACAGAAAATGTGAGATGCTGCCAAAAATAATGATGTGCTAAAAATATTTATTTAGTTCGACGATAAAGCTTTTCTTATCGAATTTAAGACAATGAAGTGGTAATAAAAAACGTATTACTTGAGTATAATGTGTGCTGAAATAGAACTGTGATATCATGCTGGAAAATACTCGAACGCCCACCCTAGTAAATATTCACTATAGCGTGCAAAGTAATTGATACTTTATCAAGGGTTAGAGACAGTCGATTCTTCGGTGACGCTTAAAGAACCACAGTGGGATCCATTAATTTTGTACAAACCCAAACAATCAATTCTGCTTTCTAATGTTTGCGGTGTGAAGTATCCGTTTAAATTAATCAAAGTTTGAGTTTCCGAAACAATCTAATCTAGTTTATGTACAACCAACGATAGTTTTTTTTTTAAATATAATTCCTATAATATGCATAAACAAACATGGTAAGTTTTTTTTATGTTAAGGTATGACGTTACGAGCTAACCGTTCGCCTTATGTTAAGCGACACGGCTGCCATATCAGTTGCAGTGTTACTCGGAACTCTAAGGTATACAGTTTTGCGTGACACTGCACTGCGCACGTCATCCTGAGACATCAACACAATCTAGTAATAAGATTACTAGACTGTGAGATCAGGTCATAAAGTCTCATTTGCTCAGTAATTTCACAGCTACAGTGCTCTTCAAACTGGAACGCAGTAGTCCTTGCGCACTACTGCTTGGCGGCAGAATAACTGTCAAAGCGGTGGTAGGTACCCTAGACGAACTTTGCAGAAAAGTCCTACCACCTAGTATCATTCTAGGCACTTTTCTCTCCACCAACGGCCTATTATAAGTTTTATCTATTTTAAGTTTTTAGGTACTGTTTAGTTTTCTAGGTCTCTAGTTTAGTATTACTTTTATATGTAAATCGTATCCTTAATATAAAAAAATATTATTAACGTTAATAAATATTGTAAAACACGGCTGTCAAATATTTAAAAAAATTGCGCTGGCTTAGGTAAATTTTTAAAATTTTCAGAGGCCTCTAATTCTTGACAATTTTATTAATAGACGTCATTAAGAAGTTAGTACCTGTGGCGGCCACAACATTGCTTTTATTATACAGGTATTTCTTATTTTACCTTAATGAGCTAATTTAGGGGTTTCTAAATTTGTACAAAATGTAATGTTAGAGTTTTTAAGCTTAGTAAACAGACAAACAAACAAAACAGTTACTGATATATAAATTTATTTATGAACATCAAAGATGAATGTTTGAAAACGAAAGGACGAACCGGAATAAAAGGAAAGAATAGACGTAAAGTTGAAATTTTATAACTTGATATTTAGGTCACTATTAATGAGCACTATCCTTATCCTTACTAATATTACTAATATTACTAACGCGGCAGTTTGTATGTATGGATGTTTGTTACTCTTTCACGCATACTACTTAATAGATTTAAATGAAACTTGGAGTGCAAAAAGCTTATACGCGGGATATCAGCTTATACATAGGATACTTTCTCCGCGAGTGAAATCGCGGGGCGCATCTAGTACTTAATATACGCAGCAATATTTCATTTTTCACAGCATCAAAGTAGATACAATTCAAAATCTTGGATATACGCAATGAAATAAATTATTTTCATCAAGATCCATTTATCTCGTTTTACTCTGCAAACTAAATCGGATCGCTCAATGGTAATTAGTTTAGTAAATGAGAAGGGAATGCCATTCATCTGGTGGCGAGATAGATTTACCGATCTCGTACAAATTTCGATTCCCTAAAGGATAAGATTAGCTTGAGATACAAGCGCGTCGTCAAGTTGTAAGCTCAACTACTGCTTCTTACATAGTGCATCATTTAGTGACTGCGTATATTTCTATGTATAGAGCTCGATAACGCCAAAACGACTACGAAAACGACACTAAAATTTAAAATTTTCGATGATTTAATGAATAGGCATTTAGCACCTAATCTATTCTAGAATGTATTACAAAGGGAAAGAAGTTTTTCGGATAAGCCACTTTAGAACTAACCTAGAACAGCTTAAGTGAGAAAAATGACAGTATTAGCTTAATATCCACATAAACGCAGTGGTTCTACGTAATGGATTACGGTCAAAACCTCTTTTTTCATTCTTTATTCCCTAAAGACAATATACGGAGAGATACAATTTAATAATATTAAATGGAAAAGGTTGTAGACCAAATGCTCTCTTAAATCTGTTTTGCTCGTCAAGGACCGCCAACACGATGAAACCACTTAGTAATCAGCCCCAATTTTCTTGATGTGATCAGTGACGCTGACAAACCCTAGGACCTTAATTTTACTTGTTTTTCTATCTATCAACTCTCATAACTGACCAAATGTATTTAGTTAAAGGAAATCGACAAAACTTGCCCAAAACCTTGGCTGCTATTTTACCTGTATATTCATCATTACTTTTGATTGAATGAACTCGCTTATCTTGTAAGTAATTTATTCTTATCGCTTATATCAGCCTCATTCCTACTTAATATATAGTATAACAAACGCAAAACGTAAAATCGATAAGCATAGAATAGAATTTCGACTTCAGACTTATATGGTTTTCTCATGGATGCCAATGTCAGAACTGGACACAGAAAGCATCTGCTCTCATATAATAAAGAATCGTCAAAATTGGTTCACTCAGTCGAAAGTTCTGAGGTAACAAACATAAGAAATACAGTCGAATTGGAACCTCCTCTTTTTTGAAATCGATTGAAAAGTACTGATTGTTTGTGTGACTTTCACTTAAAACGCTGAACAGATTTGGATAAATTGTTTCTCGTATAGGTTGCTTATACCAACGAAACCAACATAAGATACTGTTTATCCCAGCCGGATTTTAATCACTCTCCCCGAGATAACGATAAAATTACTTGTAATTTTATGTAGGTATTAGTTTACATAGTAATGTCTTATGTCTTACCGTTTTGTACACAGGCGTCGCCAACCGCAATTGCTCAGTGAGGATTCCTCGTCAAGTGTCAGAAGATAAGAAAGGATATTTAGAAGATCGTCGTCCCGCCGCCAACGCCGATCCGTACCGTGTTATCAGTGTCATGCTGAAGACTTGTGTCTTTGACGAATAATCTTGGCCTTCAGAAACTTATGCAAATTACCTTTTCCGTGAAAATCCCAAAAATAAGTTCATCTAATAAGACTGTGATAATTACAAATAAAAATTTACGGTAAGCTTTAGCTAAAGCTACGAATAAGTTGTTATGTCTATTTTGAGAGTTTTGTATTGTGTGAGTAAATTTTCAAGCTTAAATTATACGTACTGAAAACCAAATGTATCTGAAACTTTGATTAAACTCCTATAAAATCGATGTTAGATTTTTAGTTTATTTGAAACTTCACTATTCAACAAACGTAAATAGCATCAAATTAATGAAGTTGTCTGAATTGAGCCTGTGAAACAAATCTCGCTTTGAATATAATACATAATTTTACATTTTTATTAACTAATCATCAAATGTTCATCATAGAATATCTACATCATAATAGAAGTTTGATACACATTAGTATCTATGAATACCTCATAATTTATTTTTAATGATGGTACAATCAAGTTTTGGCTAATCAAATCTAAATATATATAACTCAAAGGTGACTGACTGATTGACTGACTAATATAGTGATCTATCAACGCACAGCTCAAACCACTGAATGGATCGGGCTGAAATTTGGAATGCAGTTAGATGTTATGACGTAGGTATCCGCTAAGAAAGGATTTTTCGAAATTCCACCCTTAAGAGGGTGAAATGGGTGGTTGAATTATTTTCCCATAGGCCACGCTGCAGGCGAAGCTGCGGGCAGAAGCTCGTACTAAATAAGGCTCGGTATGACTTATCTCCCAACCTCTTGACGACGTGGATTTCATCTTTCCTTTACGTTATTAGATAAATAAATCTGCATCTAGTATGCGGCAAGACTTTACTGCAAAGTTCGTCTAGGTAGGTACCACCGCTTTGCCAGTTATTCTGCCGCGTTTCGGTTTGAAGGGCATTGTAGCTAATGAAATTATTGAGCAATTGAGACTTTATAATCTGATCTCACAGTCGAGTAATCTTTTTGTAAGATAAATAACGATAAATAACTCACGTCAATTAAAAAAAGTCGAAGTTATTCCGACCAAGTTTCAAACATATTCGATGTCATTACTCATTCTTCTGGGAGCCAGTTACCAACGAAAGCCGCGGTAGCTTTCGCAAGCGTCAGCACGTAACACGAGTAATCTCATTACCAGACGGTGCTGATATCTCAGGATAATATGCGCAGTGCAGTGACTCACGTAACTTTTAGAGTTCCGAGTGACATTGTTCTGTTATGGGCGGCCGTGTCGCTTACAGAACAAGTCAACGACTAGCTCGTCACATCATTCATTACCATTTAAAAAAACTATGTACTTATACAGAGATATTTAGCATCAGAACAGTTATAGTTACTTACATCTATATCAATCTAAGCTTGTAGAAATTGGCGTAGGGCCAAAACAGCTTCAAGCGATTTTCGCCAAAGGGATGCTTGGATATATTTTTGATGTTTGAAACAATATTATTGTTTTCTCAGCGTTATTATCTTACTGTCCATGGACTACTGTTTTCTGCCACAGTTTCCGTATTTGTGTTAGGGTTGACTTATTTGTGTTATTATTATTGCTCGATCGGCAAGAGAGTATTGTTGAAACATCTGCTACGATTCCGTTCCATAGATGTAATTTCTTCCTTCAACATACTTTCATTCCGGTTACAAAGATATTAATTTCGGAGAATTTGTGAATCGTACACTCGAGAGTTATTTTCAATTACAATGAATTTTTCAGGTAAGTACGATTAGGACCGGTGCCCAGAATTAAACAGTTTATTGAAGAATTTAACTTTATGTATAATCTGTAAACTTGGATAATAATACAATTATTAATAATTCAATATATATTTAGATGTTCGCAATCATGAGAATAATCTTGCACAAGAAAAGACAGATTGATTAATAATGTTGCCTTACGTTCATGAATTCTTACCCTACTTTTTAGGACCAATAAAAAAATCATGGATGAATTCTTTAAAAGTTTGAGAAAGATTAAGACGGCACCCAAATTTACATTTTTTAAAACGGTGTTTAATATTTTTATAACGAGTTTTGATATCTAAGAAATCTATAGAAATCTAAAACTAATAAAACAACGGAAATTTGTTTCTCGATAATTTACTTTTATTTGCGTTTTCAACTACTTAAATTACAATTAAATTATCTATCACATATCAATTGATTTATTACTAAATTCTAAAATAAAATTATGATAGGTATTTTACACTTTGTCGTCGTACGATATGTCTGTAAATTCGACTATATTACTGTTTGGGAATATATATAACTCACTGACTCTTTCGTCCCCTATCGGCATATCGTCTTCGGAGTACCTCGACGTGGATTTCCTCTTACTTCTTTTATTATCGAACGGAACGTTTTGACATCTTTTGCTTCCTTTACGTTTGTCAAATTCTTCGGGTTTCATGAGACCAAACCCGTTCACTCGATTTTGCACGGCCATACAGTGACAAGAATTGCGGTTACCAATCTTCATACCGTCGACAGGCGTGATGTTGATTGATTTTCTTGCTGAATACGCACCTCTGTCGTTTGTGGAGCGAAACGACAGTATTCTCGTTCGGTACGACTGGCCGTCCTGAAATAGGTCGTCGAAGTCTGTATAATGAATAATAAGTTACTATTTTTCAATAAAAATATACTATGTTTGATGTATGCGATAGATGCTTACCTCATAGCTATCGTTGGCGTATCTATTAGGCTTTTGTCCAAACGTGAAGCGTTGCTTAAATTCTTTCTTAAACTTTTCCTGTAACAAAGAGATGTAAAAGGGTAAGCAAGTTTATAATAATAAAACCAAAGTAAATGGAGGTGCTATGGGGGCGGGTCATAATTTCACCGCATGCCAATATGAATTGCATCATCATAATCCCCTCGCGGTTAATAAATTTGACTCAAAACTTCGGCGTCAGTACACACCCATACTCACATATATATATATATATATATGTATATATACATATATATATATATATATATATATATATATATATATATATGTGTACACATAATATGTGTGTCTGTGTGTATGTGTATATATATATATATATATAATGTTTCCTCGATCAACCCTCTGATGTACTTCAAAGTTTGACATAAAATCATGTATTTAAAGGAAAATCATCTTCATAGTTCAAAGAGTAGTTCCGTTAGTTTCCACTCTTTTTACTCGTACATTAGTTCAACGTTGCTATAAGTATAGACTTATTCAAATAGTCGACTTACAAGACAAGTGACCGTGAATACTTACGTTATATATTGCGTAGATGAAAGGGTTATAGCATGAATTGCTCATAGCAAGCCAGTCGAAGCAGAAAAATATTACATTGATGTATCTGTACCTGAAAATAATATTCAAATTAAATCATGTATTATACACCCAAAAGTTTCTTCTTATTACTCTACTCAACAAAAAGATTAAAGTGTATACCTGCTTAATTTGAATCAAAGTTATTTAATCGAAAAGTTTTAATTTGCGAAGCGTTCTCCTTTTTTAATTGGTACAACTTTTGCTTGATCAAATACATGTAAGTTTAAAACTTAATGTATAAATAGCTTAGAAATAACTTGGATACAACTAATTCCTAAAAATTATAGCTTTATAAATTTAGGACTGATTATTAAAAAATAAATAAATTTATGTTATAGCAAAGATATAACATAGATAGGACAAAAAGAGTTCTTAAAAATTCGTGTGTAGTTTCTACGTAGGATTTGTAATATAGAATACCAAAGGCCTGATGGCATGACATTCGGTATGTCGTAAAGAGAAAAAGGGGTCCCTATCTCGAAATATGGCTCGGCATTCTTCCACGTATTCAGATTAGAAAAACTGAATCCAATATATTAATTGAATATTTAATATTAAATATTGCCGATATACCTTTTTTAATATATTATAATCAGCACCACTGACTGACTCAACCGAGAAAAAATACCTTGACACCCAACTTCCCAAGTATAATATTTTTATTTCTGGCAATAAACGTAATATTATTTAAAATATTTGTATGAAAAGTAAGAAAACACAACTACTTATTAAAAATGCTACTAGCACGTAATTATACCTGTATATGTGCCAGTTGGACACTGTACTAAAAGAGGATTACTTAGGCCATATATAAACATGAACATATCACACTAATATTAGCTTAAGCGAAGTCCAAGATGCTGAAATACATACTAACCCCATTAGTAGGCTTTATAAATATATATTGCTTAGTCCATATAAGAACTTAGTATAACAATGTGAATGTTTTGGCGTAGCTGTAAGTTCACAGTGTATTTAACAAATAAATAAATAAAGGCGAAAGTTTTTATGTGTGTTTGTGTGTATGTTTGTTACTCCTTCCATCAAACGGCTGAATGTATTTGGATGAAATTCGGTACCAAGATAGCTTATACACTGGATTAACATATAGGCTACATTTCATCCCGGAAAAGTGAAGTTTTCCCGTAGGATGAGCAAATAAATAAAGTACTTTTTATCCGCGGGTGAAACCGCGGGGCGCAACTAGTATGAACATAAATTCTAAAAAGCGATCTATAGATGAACGAAAGACTAGATGAGTTCAAACTTTTATTTAAGAAGTTATGAAGTGTAAGGTGAGCTTTATCGACTCATTTAATATCATCATCATCATCATCATATCATCTGTTCGACGTACGTCATATGTGAATACTTACTCATTTATAGAGGGGAAGAAAGACTGCAGCAGTAAATAACTTTGCAGTGGGAGCCAGCAGAGTGCAAACAGTGCAACTACCAGGACGAGCATTTTTATAACCTTAAAAAGAAATGTGTGTATTTAAAGGTTTGTTCATAAACCGTGAATACCAATTTTGTACACAATGTGCATAGTGCGTGACACTAAAAATAATACTTTTATATAAGATACACGAGCGTGCGAACGAAATATACCCGTAAATTTAATGAGTATTAAAATCATTAACCTATTATGATAAAAAAAATCTCTCAGCGGTTGGCTATCAACTAGGTGATCCGCTCGGTCCAGCAAATCAGCCTCGCCTCGCTCTTCATTTCATTATCCAACACTTAAAATCCAAGCTTAACTGGACTTGGCTGATTGGACTATGGGTGGGGACATAATCACTATAGCCTTAAGCTATATTTCTCCAATTATGAACTTTTTATTTCAGACGTCCCTCCCGCAGCTCATTTGATTTTACTAGAGTTAAATAGTTTGGTACCTACTATAACATCATTGACAAGTATTCACTTCGTTTACTTGTAATACTATTCGTATAGGAGAACGAGCTTCTGCCCGCAGTTTCGCCCGCGACGTGGCCTATGGGAAAATAATTCAACCACCCATTTCACCCTCTTAAGGGTGGAATTTCGAATAATCCTTTCTTAGCGGATGCCTACGTCATAACATCTACCTGCATGCCAAATTTCAGCCCGATCCGTCCAGTGGTTTGGGCTGTGCGTTGATAGATCACTATATCAGTCAGTCAGTCAGTCACCTTTGAGTTATATATATAATAATAGGAAATAAAATAATATAGGAGAAGGAGAAAGGAGAATATACGAATAGTATTTTCCATTTTGTGAACATTCAATTTTTAATAGTCTGAAATCTCACCTTCTTCTTATTCCTCATATGGTTAGCATCCCTCGCTTCTAAAGCGTTCCCGGGGGCTCTTGCACCCCACAACTTCATGGCCATGTGAACGTAGGCGAATGTTATCACGAACAGAGGTATCACATACTGCAACATAGAAGACATACTGAGGCATAAAATTACATACTAAACATTGGATACATATTATTACAAAAGCATATTAACATGTAGAGGAAGACGGACGCCTTTACTCGCGTGTTGTATTGGGATAAAAAATAATGTTCTTCTGATGTTTGATATAATAATAATAATACTTATATGTGTGGACATTTCACACAGCACCATCTAGTCCCAAACTAAGCAAAGCTTGTACTATGGGAACCAGATAACTGATACAGTACTTAGATACTTTTTGTTTGTAAATACATAGAATACAATATAACACCCAGACACAGAACAAACACCTATGTTCATCACACAAATATTTGTCCTGGGTGGGAATCGAACCCACGACCCATAGTTCAGAAGGCAGGGTTACTACCAACTGAGCTATCGGGCCAGTCAATACTATAATACTACACAGCAATATCCGTTCGATCGGTGAGTTGTGTAGTTCCAAACATTACGTAAACATATAACCACGGCATATAACTAAGCCAGTACCATAATAAAATATAGCTACGTCAATCAGGAACACTGTGGATCCACCATATTCACTACCAATACTCATGATCGTATGATAGATCCACCATGCCAATGGCAATACCCTTGATGGTATGATCGATCCATCATACTATTGATACCCTAGATGGTAAGATATATCCATCATACCACTAATACGCACGACTGTAAGGTAGATCTATAATACCACTGATACGCATGCAGGTAGTATAGTTCCATCATATCACTGATACACATGATGGTATGGTAGATCAATCATTCACTACCATAAAAAAATACCGATATCCATGATGTTATAATAGATCCAGCATGCTAATGGCAATACCCTCGATGGTATGATGGAGCCATCACAATCGTGTGATGGTATTGTATCACCCATGATGGTAAGGTAGATCCATCATATTATCGACACCCATGAATAGATGTTTGTCACTAGTTCACGCGCCAACGGCTAGACAGATTTAGACGAAATTTGGAATATAAATAGCTTGTACAGTAGATTAACACATACACTACTTTTTATCCGCAGATTAAACCACGGGGAGCAGCTAGTTGTAAATAAATAAATGTAGCTTTCTACAAGTAAATAATTTTTAGGACCAGCAGTTTTATTTCATAGACTTAAACACACTTACTTACAGTTTTCCTATGTAATATATTAATCTTCGATAAATAGCCGTATGTTATCTATATGCATGATTTCTTCCATAGGCTTCGGTTTATTTATTTTACTTTTATTATTTTGTAGTAGTGAATGTCAGATACTTTTAAATAGAGTAACATTAATCGGTTCTTCGTCATTTTGACCAGATCGTCGGTACACTTTATGTAAGGCTGGCCTACGCTGCAAATTCGGGTTGGTTTTTGCCACTCGAAAACATTTCTTCCTTATAATGGTCGTATTCCTCATTGCGACAACCAATGTTTTGCGACAATTTTGTGAGCATTGTAGATTGCCCGTTGCTATTTGAACTTTCTAATTCTAAGAGCTACATCGTAAAAAAGAAATAAAATACCCACTGAAAAAATGTCTCCATACAACACGGAGCCTGCTCAACTCGTAATCCCAAAGAGCTTAAAGGATTAAATCAAAATAAAATAGCTTTAACAAACATTTTGCATTCTTAAAAAAACTGAATCAAAATAAAATAAACTACCATATCAATGAAAATACTACTACACCAATAAAATATGCGACCTTAATGTTCTATTCCAAAGGTCTGATTAAAATTTCTAACAAGTAGCTTTAATATTCAAGATAGAATTAGGTTTCCAAATTTGATTAATGTACAGGGAACTTTTATAACTTTTTCGCGTTATTTCAGTGGTAGATTACAATAACTAGATTATTAGGTTAGTTTTTGGAGTATAATGTAAAATCATCAAATTTATAATTATGCTTAACATTTTCAAGTTTTTTAAATAAAAACCCTTTAGGTATTTCCGAAAACGTATTTGTTCCAAAGAATATCAATTTTGAAGAAATTTCAAGTTGAGATTGCTTTTTGTCACGGAACGGATCAATCGCCAGCAAAGGTCTTCAGGAATGCGGAAATAATCAGTTGTTTGGTATTGTTTTGTTATGTTCATAATACCTTCATATAAAGTTTGGCATGTAGGGTATAATCACGAAAGTTTATCGTCACTCGATGTCCTTCCTGTCCCGAAATAATGGATTCTTAATCGAAAATAGTTGGTGAAGCTATTTTATTGGAAAAATATGAGTAATAGTAAAGGAAAAGTATGACGTATATACCTACAAGGTTAGACAAGCGTGATATAGAGGCGTTTAAGTCCAAATGGAATGTCGTGAAAACTTTGGACACTTGGATCTTCAGAGGCTACACATGTTTATATAAAATAAACAGAAATAAGAGGATACTGAGGAATAACAGCGTTTCTTATTTTTCGATTTTATGAACATTATGTTAGTGTTTTTGGTATTATTATATAGGCACCTAAAAAGTTAAGATCGAAAATGTCGTTCTAGGTTTGCGTGTCACATTTTCAGCCACATGATCACCTTTCATCGGAAAAATTGATAGCTAAACATAACCTAAATACTATAAAAAAATAAAAATAAAAACTTGGAACACCAAATTCAGCAAACCTATCTAAAAAAAAAACTTGCCAACGGCATGCAGTATTTAAATCAAAGCACGAGATCATAACTCTAATTTAAAAACATTTCATGATACAGTTAATCAATGGAAATGTAAAGTAAATATGGCTTACCTGAAATATGTACAAAAGCAGTCTGTAAATGGCCAGCGAATGTGAACCAAACTCGCTCGCAGCGCAAAATGGTTTTTTGTAGAAGAGTTTGGTAACTGCAAACAAAAAATCTATTTACATACATTCAACGAACAAGTCCGAAAAAGAGATTTTTCACTGTTATTTATTATTAAAATGAATTATGAAAAAAAAATATCATGGTATACCATTTATAAATAGAATTTTTGATCTATTCTGTATATACCGTTCCATGATAGTGCTAAAAGGATTATTATCTTTAGGTACTTAATAAGTAATCAAAGTTTCGCAATAGAGACAAGAAATCAAGAAATTTTAATTGTGTGGGTGGAAGAGATGAAAATAAACCCACGCCTATTTGGAAAATGCCAGAACAATTTTAAAGTAAGCCAACAAAACGTCAAGTTTTTGAAAAATATGTCTAATATTCTTTAAAATAATTTATAAAACTAGTAGTTAGTTAAGAATGTCTCGTAATAATAGCAAAAATTATATAAAATATCAGGTTAAAAGATGTAAGCAATGATTCATCTAAATGTTATTTTGCAAGCTAATTTTTTATTTTGGTTGAGCCTAAAGTAAAGAAATTTCGTGTTATCTGTGTATATAATGTAGTAGTGTAATATTATCTGTATCAATCAAGAATTTTCAAACATATCATGGTTTTCATAATATCATTTAACTGTAATGTCTTAATAGCAAAGGATTACTAAATAAAATAATCCCACCTTGGTCTTGGGCGTCCACCATAATAATCTCCCATGACATAGCCATTGGCGCTGCCAATGAAAACGCGAGTAACCAAATAAATACAATTATCACTTTTGCGACACGTTTGGAGGTATGAGCACTGAAACAAAAATGAACTTATTAATATTGACGTTCTTTTTTCAAATGTAGATGAACATTTTTATTGTTTTTGGTAATGATTTTACGTATCGCGGTCGCGCACCTTGCATTGTTAGCAACTATGTCCTCACGTAAACTAAAAGAGGGCATGTATGTACTCGTATGTCATTATTTCGAGCAATGTTTGATTTAGGATTAAGGATAGTTATTTAATGAGTCCCTCGCTGTGCGTCCTAAGTATGAATACAATAGTCTGCTTAGGCATAAACTCATAACAAAGTTAATCGGCAGAATAAGCGCGTCAAAATTTTTCTATTTTCTTTCATTTTTAGTAATACATTTCTTTGCTCGATTGCTTTACAAGATTGATCTTTATCATAAATTGGCTCAATAAAACTAAATGTCTTTATTAAATCATTCGGTTTTTCCTTATAAATCCAGGGCGACTCCTTTCACGATTTTTCTCTAACTCTCGTGGTTTCTGATTTGGCCATCACCGCCCTTTTCATAAAACTATCATGTAGACATACAACCTAAAAAACTCAAAGTTAAGTATGGTTACTTAGACCAGCTGAATGGTTTCGTAGTGTAATCTGTTATTAAGTTTCTGCTTACAATTTAAATCAAATGGATATTTGCTTGGACCACGACACATTTATATTCATATTGTATTATGAAAGCCTTATCAAATATCAGTCTCAAAGAGAAAAACAACACATTCGGGGATTGTCGTTGCTTGTCAACCTCTAAATAAGTTAGTAGTGTTTTTTTGTTGATTTCTCACGCGTCTGCCATTTTTCTTTTTAAATCGACAGGCCTAACATCTGTGTGAGTTTATCTGTACCTTTTCCTCCCGCACTCTCTCCTTATATCGCTTCTTTTTTATCTTGATAGACTTTATTTATTATTAAGAAATCGATGTTCTCACACGAGAACATCTATTTTTTATTAATAAATATAAAAATATATAAGTAAATAATAAATAGAAACATGGTACGTGTTGTAAAAAGATTTATGACTTATCATTAATATATGAAATATAAATGAATAAAGAAAAATTGTATCAGTTTATGTTGATTATATTACAGTCATATCACATCGTATAAATTCAGTTTTAGTTGAATAATCGGCAAACATCGATCTAATCTAAACAAATTGGAGTCTGATTTATTATTTGCCATTAAATTAGGCTAGAATTTATATTTGAGTATAAATCAGATCAGAGAAAATATCGACGTCAAACAAGGGCATGTAAATAAAGTAATTTCAAGGGAAAACGATTTCAGCAACCTATATACGTAATAGTGCAAATATTAGGTAAGTAATGATTGAATAATAATGAGATGACGCATTTTTTAAATTAAATTTCTTTTTCTTTGGTTGCGTTGTGTGTATATACTTGACTAGTTTAGGTATCATTAGAAGAAGGCGCTTTATACCAATTATATAATAGTACAAAATATTTTTCGACCTTTTTTCTATTATTCCGTGTTTCAAAATAAGTGAAAATACGACTAGGTGGTTTACTAGGTGGTAGGACTTTTCTGCAAACTTCGCCTAGGTAGGTACCACCGCTTTGCCAGTTATTCTGCCGCCAAGCAGTAGTGCGCAAGCACTGCTGTGTTCCGGTTTGAAGGGCACTGTAGCTAGTGAAATTACTGGGCAAATGAGACTTTATGATCTGATCTCACAGTCGATTAATCTTAGTACAAGACTGTGCTGATGTCTCGGGATGTTGTGCTCAGTACAGTGTCATGCGAAACTTTATATTTTGGAGTTCTGAACGACACTGTTCTGTTATGGGCGGCCGTATCGCTTAACATCAGGCGAATGACTTCCTCGTCCATCATTCATTAATATAAAAAAAAAAATAGCTAAATCAATCTGTAATATTATTTTGTTTTTCCAATAACTGATACAAAAATATGTGTTCCCTTTACCGGATCATTTGCAATACAATGTAAGTAAGATATCACAACGTAAGTTCAAGCATTACCAGGTCAGAATTTTTAGCGTCTTAAGCTGCAAAGATTTTTTTTTCGAATCTAATAATGTGTGCATCTACATCTATACTATGTACATAAGTTGAATGGCGCATATTTTTGAATATGAATATTTTTAAGTATTCCAGCAGGCTTAGCACGGCATGTGGAGAAATTGTCTTTCCCCCGGTTTTTTCCACCTGTCAGTTAAAATAATCCCCCTCTCCACCTTACGTAGCACGGAAACGAGGAGAGGAAAGAAATATTTCCCTTTGACATTATCGTAGACATTATATCCCGCTACTCCCAGCTTCAGAGCACGGACTCGGAAGAAAGTGGATAATATTCTCTTGAATTGACATAAAGCAGAGAGTATTTATCTTCGACTCTTGTAGGTGGGTATAAGGAAGTCAAAGTTTTTTAATAGGCACAAAAATGACGCGTGCCTATTATAACTACGTTTTATCGCGGGAACTCGAATTTTGGAGCGAAAGTTATCCCTTCTAAATCACGGGAAATGAGTTTCAATACAAAAAAAAATACATAGCGAAATATTCGTGAAAATACAATTATTAGTTTAGTTTTAATAAGGAAATTATTTAATTTACGTAATTAACTTAAATGATGCATATATTTTTTGAGTATATTTTATTATAAAATATATACATAATAGGTCTTTACCTATGAAATTGCCGTATTGCAGTACAGACTTTTTCAAACAAAAAAAAGTTTTGATTGGCTATGAATTCTAAATTCAAATTAATTTTGTTTTAAAAATATGACATTCTATTTACAATATAAGTCTTTTGTTTATTGATTAGCGTTGTATTTTCATTACATTTCAACATTTTTCCTCATAATGGATACTTTGAAATTTCGTGTAATTATGGAATATGAGTTCCGTCGTGGCACCAACGCGGCACAAACGACACGTAACATCAACGACGTTTACGGAGAGAACTGTACAAACGAACGTACAACCCGTTATTGGTTTGCTCGGTTCCGTACTGGGAATTTTGACTTGAAAAATGAACCTCGTGGTCGTCCGGAAACTTTGGTCAACAATGATGAATTAAAGGCGATTGTGGAAGCTGATGAATCTCAATCTACAGCTGAGCTGGCAGCAGCTTTTGATGTTAGCATCAAAACAATATTGGTCCATTTGCGACAGATTGGCAAGATAAAAAAGCTTGATAGATGGGTGCCCCACGAACTTAACGATCGCCATCGCAACGTACGCGTCGAGACTTGCCTTGCGCTGCTTAACAGGCACAGAAATGAAGGAATTTTGAACCGAATTGTTACGTGCGACGAAAAATGGATTCTTTTTGACAATCGAAAGCGCTCAGCAAGTTGGTTAGATCCTGGTTCGGTACCAAAGCAATGTGAAAAACGAAAAATTACCCCTCGAAAGGTGATGGTCACAGTTTGGTGGTCTAGTGCTGGTGTGATTCATCATAGCTTTTTACAAAACGGCGAGAGCATTACTGCAGATGTGTACATTGAAGAACTGACCACAATGATGGCGAAACTCGCACGTCTGCAACCAGCTTTGGTCAATCGGTCGTCTCCACTGCTACTTCACGACAACGCGAGACCCCATACTGCACAACAGACCGTCACTAAGCTGCATGAGTTGGGTTTGGAAGCTCTCCCTCATCCGCCATACTCACCAGATATTGCGCCTACCGACTATTACTTTTTCCAAAATTTGGACAACTTTTTAGCGGGAAAAAAATTCAATTCCCGAGAGGCAGTACAAAACGCCTTTGAAGAGTTTGTTGTCTCCCGTCCTGCTGATTTTTTCAAGAATGGCATCCATAAACTGCCACAGCGTTGGCAAAGATGCATTGATTGCTGGGGTGATTACTTTGAATAAAAGAAATAAATAAGTTCGAAAAAAAAATACTTTAACTTTTTTCAAACAAAACGGCAATTTCATAGGTAAAGACCTAATATAAAAATTTAAAATATAACTACTACACAATAATTAATCACGTTTTCCCGCTCATATTACAAACAACAAAATAAAATTTAATATAAACTATTCACTTACTCTCACTCATATACCTAGTAGTCGTTACATACTCTTTGATTAACACAGGGACACAGACTCAAAAACCTTATTTTTGGCCGTGCTAGGCCTGCAGCAGGCCGTGCTAGGCCTGCTGCAGGCCTAGCACGGCCGGTGGACAACTTCTCCCCAGGGAGTGGATAACAAACTTATCCTCATTGTCACTTTATTCCACCCTGCGAGCACGGCCGCGGCAGTGGAAAGCTTTATCCGGGGGATAAATGAGGGGAGTAGCGTTTTAAGTTTTCTCTACCGTATTGTTGCCAGTATGAGAAAATTTAACTAAAATGACATTACATGCTTCAATATTTTGTTCAGTCCATCAAACCATCGATAATTGTTCGGCTAAATATACTGGGATTGAAGACAAAATATAAAAAAATAAGGTTTTTATAAGAAAAAATAAGGTTTTTGAGTCTGTGTCCCTGTGTTAATCAAAGAGTATGTAACGACTACTAGGTATATGAGTGAGAGTAAGTGAATAGTTTATATTAAATTTTATTTTGTTGTTTGTAATATGAGCGGGAAAACGTGATTAATTATTGTGTAGTAGTTATATTTTAAATTTTTATATTAGGTCTTTACCTATGAAATTGCCGTTTTGTTTGAAAAAAGTTAAAGTATTTTTTTTTCGAACTTATTTATTTCTTTTATTCAAAGTAATCACCCCAGCAATCAATGCATCTTTGCCAACGCTGTGGCAGTTTATGGATGCCATTCTTGAAAAAATCAGCAGGACGGGAGACAACAAACTCTTCAAAGGCGTTTTGTACTGCCTCTCGGGAATTGAATTTTTTTCCCGCTAAAAAGTTGTCCAAATTTTGGAAAAAGTAATAGTCGGTAGGCGCAATATCTGGTGAGTATGGCGGATGAGGGAGAGCTTCCAAACCCAACTCATGCAGCTTAGTGACGGTCTGTTGTGCAGTATGGGGTCTCGCGTTGTCGTGAAGTAGCAGTGGAGACGACCGATTGACCAAAGCTGGTTGCAGACGTGCGAGTTTCGCCATCATTGTGGTCAGTTCTTCAATGTACACATCTGCAGTAATGCTCTCGCCGTTTTGTAAAAAGCTATGATGAATCACACCAGCACTAGACCACCAAACTGTGACCATCACCTTTCGAGGGGTAATTTTTCGTTTTTCACATTGCTTTGGTACCGAACCAGGATCTAACCAACTTGCTGAGCGCTTTCGATTGTCAAAAAGAATCCATTTTTCGTCGCACGTAACAATTCGGTTCAAAATTCCTTCATTTCTGTGCCTGTTAAGCAGCGCAAGGCAAGTCTCGACGCGTACGTTGCGATGGCGATCGTTAAGTTCGTGGGGCACCCATCTATCAAGCTTTTTTATCTTGCCAATCTGTCGCAAATGGACCAATATTGTTTTGATGCTAACATCAAAAGCTGCTGCCAGCTCAGCTGTAGATTGAGATTCATCAGCTTCCACAATCGCCTTTAATTCATCATTGTTGACCAAAGTTTCCGGACGACCACGAGGTTCATTTTTCAAGTCAAAATTCCCAGTACGGAACCGAGCAAACCAATAACGGGTTGTACGTTCGTTTGTACAGTTCTCTCCGTAAACGTCGTTGATGTTACGTGTCGTTTGTGCCGCGTTGGTGCCACGACGGAACTCATATTCCATAATTACACGAAATTTCAAAGTATCCATTATGAGGAAAAATGTTGAAATGTAATGAAAATACAACGCTAATCAATAAACAAAAGACTTATATTGTAAATAGAATGTCATATTTTTAAAACAAAATTAATTTGAATTTAGAATTCATAGCCAATCAAAACTTTTTTTTGTTTGAAAAAGTCTGTACTGCAATACGGCAATTTCATAGGTAAAGACCTATTATGTATATATTTTATAATAAAATATACTCAAAAAATATATGCATCATTTAAGTTAATTACGTAAATTAAATAATTTCCTTATTAAAACTAAACTAATAATTGTATTTTCACGAATATTTCGCTATGTATTTTTTTTTGTATTGAAACTCATTTCCCGTGATTTAGAAGGGATAACTTTCGCTCCAAAATTCGAGTTCCCGCGATAAAACGTAGTTATAATAGGCACGCGACATTTTTGTGCCTATTAAAAAACTTTGACTTCCTTATACCCACCTACAAGAGTCGAAGATAAATACTCTCTGCTTTATGTCAATTCAAGAGAATATTATCCACTTTCTTCCGAGTCCGTGCTCTGAAGCTGGGAGTAGCGGGATATAATGTCTACGATAATGTCAAAGGGAAATATTTCTTTCCTCTCCTCGTTTCCGTGCTACGTAAGGTGGAGAGGGGGATTATTTTAACTGACAGGTGGAAAAAACCGGGGGAAAGACAATTTCTCCACATGCCGTGCTAAGCCTGCAGTAATTGACTGGCCTAATAGCTCAGTTGGTTACTAGCTCTGCCTTCTGAACTGTAGGTTGTGGGTTCGATTCCCACACAAGACAAAATTTGTGTGATGAACATAGATGTTTGTTGTGTCTTGGTATTATATTATATTCTATGTATGTATATGCAAACAAAAAAGTATATAAGTATTATATTAGTTATCTGGTTCCCATAGTACAAGCTTTGATTAATTTGGGACTAGCCATCTAGTCGTAGTACTCGTTGTGTGAAATGTTCACACATATTTATTTATTATTTATTTAGTGATCGGACCATTGAAACTTTTTCGTCTTTGTAGAAGTAATGATTTTAAATTGTGATATCCTGAAAGATAATTTTACTCCCTTTTTTAATAACTTTAAATGTTAGAGGAAGTTGAGAAAAATCTGCTACCTTACCCCTCCCTTATTCATTCTACTCCTTTTCCTTCCTCCACTGATTTATTTTCCCCTATCCTATCCCACTCCCGCTCTCCTCTTCACGTATGTTCAAAGGCTAATTCGATATTTAATGATATTTAAATAAATTAAATAATAATAAATACATTTTTCAACTTGTTTCAAAAAAGTAATAGTCTATGTAAGTCTTAATAAGTTAATGTTCATGAATATTTGCTACTGAAGCTACAATACGTGTTCTGAAAACCTTTTTCCAGATTGTGTAGCTATTTTCTTCCAATTTGTGGCTAAATTAAGAGTTATGAGAACGTCTATAATGTCTTAAGCTTGGCTACATCAACATTTATAGACACGTCGTAAGGAGCTGAAACTCAACTTTGACCCGACATTATATACACACATCACATACATTATAGCAATTTCCTTTTACTGATTTTCGTGTTTTTTATTAATTAATAAAGTTATGGCAGCAGCTTGAAAAAGGTAATTGATTCTTATGTTAATATTTTGAGTGCCGTTTTGTCGTGCTCTATGACAATTGAAGGGTTGAGAATAAAAAGGGTTTAACTTAAATAGATAGTTTCGAGAAAATTGTCTTTAAACTTCAACAGCGTCATTTTAATGTAGAGTGCTTATAAGGTAATAGAAAAGGTTTATGTAAGTTTCAGTTTCTTGAAAATGTTTTAATTCTATTTTAAAATACTAAATATAGCACTAAATCATACAATTACTGTAAAAATATAATATAATAATGTTTTTATGCTAAGCGAACTGTATTCCTGTGACAGATAAACCGTTTTTAGACTCAAAATCTCGAGATTTAAGCTTCATTTCGGTATTTTGAGAATTTATTATTGTAATGTAGATAATTTCACGCTGAATCTAACGATACAAATAAGTCATTTTGTGAAAAACAATCAGTTAAACCCTTTTTGTTCTTAGCCCTTCAATTAAGTTGAGAGGCACTAAAACCAATTTAGGACGCTAATTCCACGTAATATTTAACAAACTAGTTGGTCAACTTGAATTTACTAGGTTGTAAGACTTTTCTGCAAAGTTCGGTAGGTAGAATAGAATAGAATAGAATAGAAAAACATTAATTCATTACTTGTCTAAAATTAAAATACAAAAACAGGTTAAATTTATACACATAATATGTACATAATGAATAGAAAAAAAAAAAAAAAACAAGTATCGAATGGGCGTCGGCTCAGCATATTGCTGGTCATCAGAGACATCCAGCGCTGATTTTCAGCCTAGACCCAGAGGGGGTGGAACCAATGCACAAATTCGAAAAAGATATTTTTATTAATGTTTAAACAAAGGATCAACAAGAATACTTACACATAAAACTACATATTATACATATATACATATTCAATCATACACTATTACACACATATTACATAGGTATCACCGCTTTGCAAGGTATACTGCCGCCAAGCAGTAGTGCGGAAGCACTGCTGTATTATAGTGTATGGGCACTGTATGTAGTAAAATTACTGGGCAAATGAGACATTATGACCTGGACGTTGATCACGAAACTTTGATTGCAATGCAACAGAATAAATTACATTCCTAATTTGAAATTTCCATAGTAAATGCACATAAACCGCGTATTGAAAATGTAAAATCTATAAAACTTTGTACTCAAAAGTTTCATTAAACGAATCAACCAACCATGGTGATTTCGTATGAGCGCGTCAATATAAACTGTTAAAATTATAATATATTATTTGTTATAGTAATACTATAGTACTGTATATATACCATATATACTGTATATAGTACTATATATATATGATATGTACGTAAATTTTTATTAATTGTAGTTTAGCTAACGTCAATAATTTTAATAAGCTAAATATTTATAGTTGTAGCATAATTATCCTGACTGACCCGATAGCTCAGTTGGTAGTAACCCTGCCTTCTGAACTGTGGATTGTGGGTTCGATTCCCACTCAGGACAAACATTTGTGTGATGAACATAGGTGTTTGTTCTGTGTCTGGGTGTTATATTGTATTATATGTATATATTTACAAACAAAAAGTATTTAAGTATTGTATCAGTTATCTGGTTTCCATAATACGAGCTTTGCTTAGTTTGGGGATAGATGGCGTTGTGTGAGATGTCCGCGCATATTATATTATTATTATTAATTAAAATGCAATAGATTTTATTAGAACGAATCATTTTATGTAAGTTAGATAGGCCTAGGAACTACGAGGACCATGGTCCCACAATACCCAGACTCAGAACAAGTATTTGCGCTTTTTTTCTGTGCACAAATACTTGTTCTGCTGCAGGAATCAAACCCGCCGCCTCCAGGTTATGAGCCGACCTACTCAACCACCACACCACAGAGGCTGCCAAGACTATAACACATATGGTGTATATGATTATAAGCTTCATACTTCTAAATTGATGCTGCTCTAGTGAAAAATAACGTGGGTGACACGTTTTGCAGCATCGCTTTTTCTCAAGAATCCCCTTTTCTCATATGATCCGAATAAAATCGGAGTCACGTAGACAAGTAACACTGCAATATTATTTCTAAAAATGAGCGATTTAAACTGAGATTGGAGGTAATGAATGAAAATAGAACAATGGTCTAGCTGCTGAATAAAATGTAAAAACGGTACAATTCTTAATAATATTATAAACGTGTATGTATGGTGTATGGATGTTAAGATGTATGGAGGTTGTCTTTCAAGCAAAAACTACTATATGGATTTTAATGAAACTTAGAATACACATAGCTTATAGGCGGGATTAATATATAGGATACTTTTATCCGCGGGTGAAAC
Source organism: Ennomos fuscantarius (assembly GCA_905220475.3). Lineage (NCBI taxonomy): Eukaryota > Metazoa > Arthropoda > Insecta > Lepidoptera > Geometridae > Ennomos > Ennomos fuscantarius. The sequence goes on along the minus strand of HG992028.1, from coordinate 8,132,818 downwards.
AGGGGGGCGCAACTAGTATCTATGATACTCAATACTCAGTTATTTATCGCCTACGTATGTAGGTACTTATTTTCTACTACAGGTGTTATTGATGTGTTTGCGAAATATATGACCCCATTAGGGTATAACAACAGGTTAGGGAAGACCAGGCCGATCCATCAAATAAACAATATATCTATACGAGTACTATTGGCCAAAGTTAGTTCTAAAGTAGGTTACTTTAGTCATTAAAAATCTGTCAAATTATAATAACATTTCTTGACCAAAAAATCTTTTAAAACTTTTTTTAAACAAAAAATCTTTTTTATTAGTCTTTTTCTTGAGTGAGAATTACTTCCGCGTTTGAGTTGGAACCTGAACTATGTATTTTTAAGTTAGAATTTCAACACTGTTTAGTTGACAAAAGTTTTTGCTTTGATAATTAATTATATTTACGGGGTATTTTATAACACGTTGTATAGTAAATTATTTTAGTAAACCGTCTACGTGTCTTAGAAAGATGGCGACGTTTGACAGAGCCTTGATCGATGGTGTTGGATTTGGAGACGACAGTTTCCTCTAAAAGTCGTCGAGTTAAAACGGGTGGGGAGTTTTGGTGGGAAAACGAAAAAGATCGCATCGTGGCATTGTATTATTTTCCAAAACTTGTGTTATTTTCAGTGTTAGTGAATAAAATTGGTGGCATTCTATTCGTTAAGTGCTGGATTACAGGCGTGAGTGTGGGAAAATGGTATAATGATGGTGAAACGTTTCTTTTCTATTATTTCTATTACAATCTTGCAAGAGTGGAAATTAAATATATTTATCTGAGTGATGAATACCTTAAATAAACACTAGGTAATAAAGGTATATATAACTAGTAGCGCCTCGCGGTTTCACCCGCAGATAGAAAGTATTTTAATTATTTGCTCATCCCACGGGGACTTTCACTTTTCCGGGATAAAATGTAGCCTATATGTTAGCTATCTTGGTACCGAATTTCATCCAAATCCATTCAGCCGTTTGAGCATGAAGGAGTAACAAACTACACACATACACACAAACACACATACAAACATTCGCCTTTATAATATTAGTGAGATGAGATGAGATATTAGTGAGATGAGATGAGATATTAGTGAGATGAGATGAGATGATATGACATGAGATTAGTGAGATGAGATGAGAATATTAGTGAGAAGTGAGATATAGCGGGTAAACGTTGTAAACAGTTCCTATTAACTGTTCAAGTAAAAAAAAAAACTGTTGGCATTTTGTCTGGAGTTTCTGGATCAACCGACAGGTACCTACTTGAGTTTCAGCAAAACGCAAAAATAGTGTCGCAAAATCATTATGTGACATGTATCCTGTTTGTGGTTGCTATCATATTTTGAAGAGCTTACAAAGCTAAGACATTGTTTTTCAATAATCAGATAATAATTATTCATTGGATACTACAAAATAAAACGTATTCTAAATAAAAACTAAAACTGTTTTTTTTTTGTTTTAGGTATATTTCTTGGTTAGCTTTTATTTAGTCTGAAAAAATTTCTTTAATGCCCTAAAGTCTATTAAAATACAACTTAACTATGCAACACTTTCCCCGGATTTTCGTGCGTTTGTTCAATTCGCGTCAAATTGAACACCAATTACTGAGTGCTCATTGGTTGCCTGTTAACGACTGTCTTCAACTAATGAGCGAAAAATGTTTGGTGCGTTGATGTAGCACGAGTTTTACAAACAAACGAGAACCGGGGGCTAGAGAGATGTGTTTAGGAGCTGTCAAACTTTAATGCAAACAGGCATGTTATAAGTTAGTACTTACCTAAGTGGTGTAATAATAGCTCTATGTCTATCTACAGCTATAGCAGTCAATGTGAAAACGCTGACATTGACGCTTAAAGCTTGGACAAATGGACAAAACGGGCACATAAAGTGCGGAAGCAGCCACCTCTGTAGAAGCGCCGCTTGAAACTGTGGACAAAAACATTTTGTTTATTCAACAACAACAACATAATTTACTTAAAAACAACAACAAATATAACGTCAACATTTCATTCATTCATTCAACCCGCACTAAATGGATCGCTACTAATTATATTAGTGCAAGCATGTAATGAATGGAACAGCTTCCCGGCGTCCTTGTTTCCAGTTATCTATAATTTAGAGTTTTCAAGTCAAAAGTGATAGATATCTTCTGCAAGCACGCCCCATATTAGCCCCGTCATTGTTTAACATCAGGCTAGACAGAGCTTAAATGATATGCCTACAAGCAATAAAAAAAAACAACTTTATAATGAACTTTATAACTTCTACGTATTAATAATAATAACTTTAATTCGATAATAATAATAATAGTAATAAGATTTATATAATATCAATAGTATGGGTCTTGATCTGATTTATAAAAATTTATATTAATAAATAGATTTGATTTGATTTAACTTCTAGCTTTGTGTTAAAATGATAAGTTTTATTAAAGAAAGACATTTCTAGAGGAGAAAATCGAATGTAAAAAATATTTTTTGTCTGAAAAAAAATGTGGTGTAAAATCCTTAATTTCTTGAAATTTTTCGTTAACTTATGTATCCTTATATCTTGTGTGAGTGATCCTTAGGTCTTATTGCGTGTCTTTGTCACGGATTCGAATTTTTTCTTTAATGATCATATACATCCTGGACCCTAACTAGGATTCCCTGTGTCTAGGGACCCAGGAACTACGAGCACCATTGTCATATTATTTCAAGAATCTATATAAGATTATTATAGTTGAACTTTCACATTAATGCAACATTTATTTGCGTAAACATATAAAAAGAGAGCTATAAAATGTTTAAAGCGTACTTAGCAGGAATTTTCTCTCTAATTTTATTTACTTTAAATCTTCAAAGGTGAAACATCGCTTGGTAACAACACATCGCAACTATTCCACTGAAACAATCAGCCGTTAACTATTTATGTATCTGTTTTATTTTAACCTCATGTTTTATTTTCTGCGAATATCTCTTGATTTATGCAATAATTGAAACTTGAAACAAGAAATAAATAATAGCAAAACTGTTTGTATTCCTTTATCAAAAACAACGATCGGATGTAACATTACTTTGGCTCCGAAACTGCCTGGTCATATGCTTCTATTGTTGAAAGCCTCAATTTATAGTGATTGATAGAAAAGGGGATTAATTTGCGAGTATCTCTGTCACATATAATTGATTTCACATGTTCCGTATCGTGACGCGACCGCTTACGAGGCTTTGTGTGAAATACTAATCGCCATAGAATGATTCCGGCTTAACAATAACCACGGTATATCAGCCATTATATATTTTGAGTTAAGTTCCACAATGGTTTGTATGGCAATGTTTGTTATTCACATCAGCAGCTTACCGCTAAAACCAGAGCCATTTCTGAGAACTTCCACTGTAATATTTACCGCAAATAACATTAGCAGATAAGGATTGTGATTGATGGTCGGCGTAGTCTCGGATAACCGACTTATTAACCTGCTAACTTGTCGATTTGAGCTTTGTTCCAGAATTGATAATTGAAGGGTTGAGAATAAAAAGGGTTTAACTGTCAAATTGATAGTTTCGAGAAAATTGACTTTAAACTTTAACGGCGTCATTTTAATGAAAAGTGCTTATGAGGTAATAGAAAAGGTTTATGTCAGTTTCAGTTGCTTGAAAATGTTTTATTTCTATTTTAAAATGCTAAATATAGTACTAATTCATACAATTACTGTAAAAATATAATATAATATAATAAATATAATAATGTTTTTATACTAAGCGAACTGTATTCCTGTGACAGATAAACCGTTTTTACACTCAAAATCTCGAGATTTAAGCTTCATTTCGGTATTTTAAGAATGTATTATTGTAGATAATTTCACGCTGAATCCAACGATATCAATAAATCATTTTGTGAAACAAATCAGTTAAACCCTTTTTGTTCTCACCCCTTCAATTATCATCCATTTGTATTTGGGTACAAAAATTCTTGTTTTAGTGATGGATTTTAACGTTACAATAAATAATAGTTTAATAAATAAAAAATGTTTTTGAATACAATCTTTAACACCCGATTTGACTCGTATAGAGGTCGAATTTGAACCTTTTTTTAGTACACTTCTATGCCGTAAAAGAAACGGCACCTACCAAATATCAAGTTTCTAGGTCTAGCTCTACGGCATTTATCAGTCATTCAAGCCTTTTATTAATAAAGATTATAAAAATACATACTTGGAATGGTATTGCAAATAATCCTATGACTATATCTGCTAAAGCTAAATTTGAAATGTAACAGTTCGTGACGCTCTGCATCCGACGCGAAGTGGCGACTACCCACATCACAAGGAAGTTTCCGACCACGGCCAATACTGATATTGATCCATACAGAAAGGAAAGTAGTACTATCATCCCTGTAGGTACATCGTAGAGTGTATCTGAAACAAGAATAAAAGGGACCGTTGTAAATAAATAAATATTTGTGGACATTTCGCACAGCACCATCTAGCCCCAAACTAAGCATAGCTTGTTATGGGAACCTGCTAGGAGATCACGTAAATTGATTGCAATAATTAATGGGAACAATAATATGTATGTATTTGACTGTTTCAATGCGTAGTTTATGTGCATAGTTGCTATAGAAATTTTTAAATTAGGAATGATATTTTCTTTGCAAAGTAACTCCAAGGTAACTGATATAATACTTAGATACTTTTTTTGTTTGTAAATATAAACATAAAATAAAATATAGCACTTAGACATAAACAACAAACACTTGTGTTCAGCAAATGAACATGAACATGACAAATGATTGTCCTGGGTGGGAATTTAACCCACAACCCACAGCTTAGAAGGCAGATCTACTAACGGCTGCGCTATCAGGCCAGCCATTAAGTATCATTGTTATATAGGAAAGTAAACGCCATATATGAATAAGCCTTTTTAAACTTTTAGTACAAAATGTAAAAAATACAAAAGTTTTCATTAAATCATAATCGAGGGTTGTTATTTTTAGTTACTACTAAGCTACTTTGTAAATTTATAGCAATTATTAGTAACACTAACCACTTTTAGATGTTTTAACTATTATCTAAAATCAGTAATTTTAGTGTCGATATGCGTTGTTGGTTTGTATTTATTGTACATCTTCTTACGTTCTTAAGTTTGGTGTATAAATATCAATCAATTTGCTTCACACAGTTTTTACATTTGCAGAGTAGTCTTTACTTTCCTTCCATTAGCGTTAATGTAGAAAATCTTCATTCTTGTGACACACGAATGATGAACTGAGTAATGGTTTCTTTCTGAGAATCCGCAATCGAAGCTGGAGAATTTTATATCATAGGAATCTATCTCATTCATGACATTAGGTCTAAATATAATGTTCGATGTATCAACTTGTCATGCATGTCATTATTTACTTTATTTCCAATTACTTAGTGTCTAATACTTAATAAGTCATGATAAATATAATATTCCTTCTGGGAAAAGCCGGTTTTCTGAGTATTGTTAATGTTTTCATTACCATTCGGTTACAAATCAAAGTACCCAAAAAAATTAAATTTTCCGTCGTAACATTATTATTTAGTAGTTTTTTACATTAATTTAATGTAAAAAACTTGATGAATATAAAGAACAGCTTTAGTTAGAGAAGTATTATGCATGAAATAATATTTTGTATATTTTGCCAAGTTTCTTATTCTTCTTTCGTTTCTATAATTACCAGAACTTTATTATAAAGACATAGGCCAATCTTTGAATAGCTAGATAATATTTTTATTCTTAGGTGTTTTGATCAGTTTTTTTTTAAATAAAAGTAACCAACCGTTCATAATTTATCATGGAGTTCTGGAATTTATCCTAGATCTTTAAGATCGGCCCTTAAAGTAGTAAGCTTCGGTAGATAATTATTAATTTCTTGTTTACTTATAAGGCACGTTAACAAAGGGGCTGTTTCAATTAAAAATTGGTCAACACGGTCCAAAATTGCAGAAACTAAATTTAATAAAAATGTTTTAATAATAAGGCGACGCAATACTTAAGCCTGTTTTGGAAAGATGCTTTAATTTACGGTTAAAACTATCAACACAGCACCCGATTTTTCCCGTAAATCATCTATTAATATAAGAACTGAAATCTTTGATCAGACAAAAATCCTTACTCGGGGATTAGCTGCGAGAAGTAATTGAGATTAAAGAGCTCACAACATGTATTTCAAATTGACAGATAAAACTAGAACAATGGTTAGCGTATTGTCTATGACAAAAGTTCAACGATCTATTTTGACTATGTATATTATATTGTATTCTATGTATATATAATACATAGTATTTACAAACAAAAAAGTATCTAAGTATTGTATCAGTTGTCTGGTTCCCATAGCACAAGCTTTGCTTAGTTTGGGGCTAGATGGCGTTGTGTGAGATGTCCACACATATTATTATTATTATTATTATATTGTACACCTAGTACGAATACTAGTTTATACGAATGTATAATACTGTACTCAATATCGAGAGCGTGAAGTATTTGTATGAAACCCCTAGTTGCCTACGTATACCTATGTGGTGCCGCTATTGGAGCTGTGCCGGATTTAATTTTAAAAATATTATACGATACCATTTGACAGCGAGTACAGTAAGCATTGGAATAAATACGCACGAAGTGTACTCTGTAAATCCAAACTCAAAATCACAAGAATCATTATTCCCTCAGAAGGCCGAGGTAAAAGATTTGACCCAATTAAACTGGGCGCTACAACGATGACGTCACACAACAACCCCCTTGCTGTAAATCTAAACGTGCATTTTGGTCGTTTCTTGCGAGCAACGTATTGATCCAGCCTTGGGAATTACGTAAAACAACGTAAAATCTTTTAATACAGTTGATAAAGATCAAAGTTGACTCAAGTTCATTCTTTTACTTACGTTTCTATCTAAAGACAATTATTTTAAAAAACTTTTCTAATAATGCTCAGCGTTCTTTTTACGTCGATTGGAAAAAAGTTGAATGAAAGGAAAATTATGTTAAAAGCTCAGAGTGGTATGTTTTGATTAATGAAGATTAATGGAAACGCTATAACGGTTTAATATCTCGAGTACTAATAAATCGCCTTTTGTTTTTACGCTTAATTTCTAGGACAGACTATTTCATGAGTGTAATGTATGCGTTTGCATGAAACGAGTACCTCTGTTATGTTATGACTGATAAAATTTAAATGTATCGATAAACAGTATATAGGCCCTGATTGCTCTGACAAAGTAGGATATAATAGAACACAATTTGTACCGGTAGGAGGTAGATACTTACTTGATTTATGCTAGTAGTGGTACCGTGAGACGCAGTTACTCATAACTTATAGATAATATTACTAATGACATTTAATTTATTACTCACCAAATGTGTCATTTGTGGCATTTTGTGAAATATAATCTTCTATAGTTGTATTCCTCGACCAGTCCGCATCATCGTCTTGTGTTGAACTCGATGTACTGTAACAAATATAGAAATTCTTATTTTAGCTTAAAAAAAATAGATGCCCCCTGTTCCATGCTCTTTCTCTTTCTCCAGCATTCTTTCTTTGTCTCTCTCTCACGGGTATATTTGTAATAATAAGCAAACTTTTCCTTTCTTCTCGTAAAGGCAAGTACTTAAAATGGTCTAAGAAATATACACCTTTATATTTTCTTGTAAGCATGTAGTCAGCCCATGTGTTAGAATTTTTAAATTCAATTTTGTGAACAGTTCACACAGCGCCATCTAGCCCCAAACTAAAGAAAGCTTATAACTACAGATAACTGATACAATACTTAAAAACTTTTTGTTTGTAACTACACACATAGAATACAATATAACACCTAGACACAGAACAAAACATCGATGTTCATCACACAATCGTTTGTCCTAGGTGGAAATCGAACCCACAATCCACAGCTTAGAAGGCATATGGTTACCACCAACTGAGCTATCGGGTCAGTCAAAGCCACCCAAATGCTTCTGACCCCATGACTATTGTGTTAAGACAACAGCCGCGACCAACGGTGCCCTCCGATGCACGGTAAATACCACTTTTTGTAGCGATCACCCATCAAAGTAGTGATTACGATGACGTGGTCCAACTACTCTTTTCAACTGTTATTTGCTCTAGTCGGTACAATAAAATATTATTATGCACATACATATGTAGAGTAAATAATAAACAAAGAAATGTACATAAAATCGATTCGTATTTAACGTACACGATAAGAAATAGATTGACGTCCCGCTTGGGGTGTATTATGCATTCCCATTTCCCACGCTTAATATTCTCGCATTAAAGAGCTTTTTACCGTACTGTATCAGTCGAGCATAATTTCAATTTGGAAACCAAGAACGATGTTTCACTATTAGCTTATTCATATATCTCGAGTCTTGGAACAATATGAAGCGTTGCTCAGAATAAATTGGTAGTTGGTAAAGCTAGACGATCGCAAGATTTATTAGTGCAAATGATAAGCATTTCATACTACTAAGAAGTGATCTAATATGTAATTAGAGTGAGTAAAGTTATAAAGGTTCAAATGGTTATTTTATATCCAAGCTCTAATGGTAGTTAAACCCTTTTAAAAAAGGGATAAACTATTTTCCAATTTCTTAATTTCTTTTTCAATCAAATATTTAGATGATATTAATATCACAATATTATTTCCAGTAATTGTTACTTAAAAACCGATCGATCTAAAAGTATAAGAATTTTCAAAATCGGTTTAAGTATAACGGGGATAATAATATGATGTATCGAACATAATAAAGAACAAAAAATACAGTTAAATTTAAAACCTCCTTGAAGTCGGTTGTAAATATAGTTAATAGAACCGGTTGTTTCTACCCTAAAAATAACTGAAATCTCTTTATAAACAGTGTTAATATTAACGAGAATAAAGCCCTGCCGGCGGACGATATCGAAAATAATTGATTTTGTCCAGTAGATAATTAATGCGGATCCGATCCCGGGCGTGAGACTGGAGATGAGTAGCGACGTGTCACTCATTCTTTAGGACACTATATTTACACACTAGTTGCGCATCGCGGTTTCACTCATAAATAATCTAAACTAATATTATAAAAAATAAAATAAATAAATAAATATAAATAAATATCTGTGGACATTTCACACAGCGCCATCTAGCCCCAAACTAAGCAAAGCTTGTACTATGGGAACCAGATAACTGATACAATACTTAAATAGTTTTTGTTTGTACATACATACATAGAATAGAAGGGAGGAAGGACAATATATTAGGTCTTTACCTATGAAATTGCCGTTTTGTTTGAAAAAAGTTAAAGTATTTTTTTTTTCGAACTTATTTATTTCTTTTATTCAAAGTGATCACCCCTGCAATCAATGCATCTTTGCCAACGCTGTGGCAGTTTATGGATGCCCTTCTTGAAAAACTCAGCAGGACGGGAGACAACAAACTCTTCAAAGGCGTTTTGTACTGCCTCTCGGGAATTGAATTTTTTTCTCGCTAAAAAGTTGTCCAAATTTTGGAAAAAGTAATAGTCGGTAGGCGCAAGATCTGGTGAGTATGGCGGATGAGGGAGAGCTTCCAAACCCAACTCATGCAGCTTAGAGACGGTCTGTTGTGCAGTATGGGGTCGCGCGTTGTCGTGAAGTAGCAGTGGAGACGACCGATTGACCAAAGCTGGTTGCAGACGTGCGAGTTTCACCATCATTGTGGTCAGTTCTTCAATGTACACATCTGCAGTAATGCTCTCGCCGTCTTGTAAAAAGCAATGATGAATCACACCAGCACTAGACCACCAAACTGTGACCATCACCTTTCTAGGGGTCATTTTTCGTTTTGCACATTGCTTTGGTACCGAACCAGGATCTAACCAACTTGCTGAGCGCTTTCGATTGTCAAAAAGAATCAATTTTTCGTCGCACGTAACAATTCGGTTCAAAATTCCTTCAAAATTCAAAATTTCTGTGCCTGTTAAGCAGCGCAAGGCAAGTCTCGACGCGTACGTTGCGCTGGCGATCGTTAAGTTCGTGGGGCACCCATCTATCAAGCTTTTTTATCTTGCCAATCTGTCGCAAATGGATCAATATTGTTTTGATGCTAACATCAAAAGCTGCTGCTAGCTCAGCTGTAGATTGAGATTCATCAGCTTCCACAATCGCCTTTAATTCATCATTGTTGACCAAAGTTTCCGGACGACCACGAGGTTCATTTTTCAAGTCAAAATTCCCAGAACGGAACCGAGCAAACCAATAACGGGTTGTACGTTCGTTTGTACAGTTCTCTCCGTAAACGTCGTTGATGCTACGTGTCGTTTGTGCCGCGTTGGTGCCACGACGGAACTCATATTCCATAATTACACGAAATTTCAAAGTATCCATTATGAGGAAAAATGTTGAAATGTAATGAAAATACAACGCTAATCAATAAACAAAAGACTTATATTGTAAATAGAATGTCATATTTTTAAAACAAAATTAATTTGAATTTAGAATTCATAGCCAATCAGAACTTTTTTTGTTTGAAAAAGTCTGTACTGCAATACGGCAATTTCATAGGTAAAGACCTATTATAATATACAATATACAATAATAGGGAGGAAAGATTTGATTGTTTGTTTGCATTTAATAGTCTCTGAAACTACTGAACCGAATTGGAAAATATCCCACAAGAACCGCACAATGCCGTTCTAGGATCTTATAGTATTTGTACACCAAAGGGGATACAGACGATCATGGCCGCCATTCGGATTATTTTTTCTAAATTTTCATCCTTAATTCACTCCATCGCTGAGGAACATACATACATACTGAGCGTTACCTAATACCTAAAAGTCATATAAGATTATAAAAGTGATTGTCTATTTCCCACTGTATGTGCATTATGCAGCTCTCTTGAAGTAACATTGTGGTTGCGTTTTTCTTTCATAGAGTGTTGTATGATAAAGACCAAGTACCACCAGACCAAGACCAAGACCAAAAACTATTTTGAACATTTATTTAGCTATGTTTAGAGTAGGTCAATTCTGTCTCACATTTCGGGCAGAAGTATGCGATAACATTGGTGTGTTTTGAGATCAAACGTATATTTCTTTGATCATGGTCTTTGTAGTTCCAGGGTTTCTAGACACAGGGAATCCTAGTTAGGGTCCAGGATCTATGTACCTATGTGATCGTTCGGCGTTATTATTAGAATTATTTTTTCATGATAACCTATTAACTACGTTGACTTCAAGAACCACGCTGAAAATTGATCGGTTAATTATATCTACGAATTATCTATCATCATCATCATCATCATCAGCTTATATTAGTCCACTGCTGGACATAATCCTCTCCTAAGGCATGCCAATGAGTCCGGTCTTCGGCTCTAATTGTCTATCAATACTGACTTATTCTTTAGATAGATAAACTCTTCATTGCACACCAAAAATATAAAAACACATATAGATACTTAATATATTCTAATAATGTGTTGTTAGGTAGTCTTATCGCTTAAAATAATTTCTCCCAGACAACTCCTCTTCCTTTTATTAATCCGAGGGCAAGTAATTTTTCTATTTTGATTTGAGAAATATTTTTGTTTTTTGTGTCGCCCATGTCTAGAATTTCACATTAATAAATGACGTAAAAATCTTTAACAATTTCTTATAAAAATGAAGGGTACATTCTTACCAATTTACTACGACCCACGCATTCCAATCTATATACTCTGAGAGTAACTTAAAAGTATCTTAAGATGAAATGCCTCGAAAATCACTATTTTAGTCGGTTTTATTCAAGATTTAGTCGGTTGTCTAACTGGCTGGATAGAATAGTAATAATAATAACGCCCAACGATCACATACATAGATCACGGACCCTAACTAGGATTCCCTGTGTCTAGGGACCCAGGCACTACGAGGACCATGGTCTCACACCACCCAGACCCAGAACAAGTATTTACGCTTTTTTTCTGTGCACAAATACTTGTCCTGCCACGAGAATCGAACCCACCGCCTTGAATAATATTATATAGTTATATATTGGTCTTTACCTATGAAATTGCAGTTTTGTTTGAAAAAAGTTAAAGTATTTTTTTTTCGAACTTATTTATTTCTTTTATTAAAAGTAATCACCCCTGCAATCAATGCATCTTTGCCAACGCTGTGGCAGTTTATGGATGCCCTTCTTGAAAAAATCAGCAGGACGGGAGACAACAAACTCTTCAAAGGCGCGTTGTACTGCCTCTCGGGAATTGAACTTTTTTCCCGCTAAAAAGTTGTCCAAATTTTGGAAAAGTAATAGTCGGTAGGCGCCAGATCTGGTGAGTATGGCGGATGAGGGAGAGCTTCCAAACCCAACTCATGCAGCTTAGAGACGGTCTGTTGTGCAGTATGGGGTCGCGCGTTGTCGTGAAGTAGCAGTGGAGACGACCGATTGACCAAAGCTGGTTGCAGACGTGCGAGTTTCGCCATCATTGTGGTCAGTTTTCAATGTACACATCTGCAGTAATGCTCTCGCCGTTTTGTAAAAAGCTATGATGAATCACACCAGCACTAGACCACCAAACTGTCACCATCACCTTTCTAGGGGTCATTTTTCGTTTTGCACATTGCTTTGGTACCGAACCAGGATCTAACCAACTTGCTGAGCGCTTTCGATTGTCAAAAAGAATCCATTTTTCGTCGCACGTAACAATTCGGTTCAAAATTCTTTCATTTCTGTGCCTGTTAAGCAGCGTAAGGCAAGTCTCGACGCGTACGTTGCGCTGGCGATCGTTAAGTTCGTGGGGCACCCATCTATCAAGCTTTTTTATCTTGCCAATCTGTCGCAAATGGACCAATATTGTTTTGATGCTAACATCAAAAGCTGCTGCCAGCTCAGCTGTAGATTGAGATTCATCAGCTTCCACAATCGCCTTTAATTCATCATTGTTGACCAAAGTTTCCGGACGACCACGAGGTTCATTTTTCAAGTCAAAATTCCCAGAACGGAACCGAGCAAACCAATAACGGGTTGTACGTTCGTTTGTACAGTTCTCTCCGTAAACGTCGTTGATGTTACGTGTCGTTTGTGCCGCGTTGGTGCCACGACGGAACTCATATTCCATAATTACACGAAATTTCAAAGTATCCATTATGAGGAGAAATGTTGAAATGTAATGAAAATACAACGCTAATCAATAAACAAAAGACTTATATTGTAAATAGAATGTCATATTTTTAAAACAAAATTAATTTGAATTTAGAATTCATAGCCAATCAAAACTTTTTTTTGTTTGAAAAAGTATGTACTGCAATACGGCAATTTCATAGGTAAAGACCTATTATATTAAATTAATAAAATATTAATAAGTTATATGTATTATACGACAAGTTTATACAAATGTCTACATATATTTCTTAATACCTACATTTCTTTTCTTTTCTTTTACTTCCGACTTATTTAGCATTTAACCGCCCTCCTACTTGATGAAAAATTACAATGCGATCGAAGCCATCGTATTACAAGATCATATTTCGCCTGAATCAATTACCAACAAACATAAGAAAAGCTATATCTAAAGAGATATTCAAAAAGTAAGTTCGGGAGTACTAAATCAATAACCCTACTACACTATTTATTTACTTATTGTATGTAATCTTTCTTCTTTCTTTTAAATATATATAACTCAAAGGTGACTGAGTGACTGACTGACTGACATAGTTATCTATCAACGCACAGCTCAAACCACTGAACGTAGCGGGCTGAAATTTGGCATGCAGGTAGATTTTATGACGTAGGCATCCGCTAAAAAAGCATATTTCGGAATTCCACTCTTAAGAGGGTGAAATGGGTGGTTGAACTATTTTCACATAAGCCACGCCGCGGACGAAGCTGCGGGCAGAAGCTCGTATTTTATACATCTATTTTTCTTATGTATGTTATACTTTTTTGCTATATTTATATAATCATCACATCTCTAGTAGTGTAGTATTTATTTATAATAAAATAATATGTAATTTTAGTTTACTTTTTTTACTAATTGCTCCAACAAATTTTGACGCACGCCTACTATCCTTTCTCAAACTTTGTGTGGATGACTGTTTTAGAAACTATGACTGTTAAATAAAATGCTTTAGCAGTTAGCCCTTGTTTGTACTGCTTTTAGTGAAATAAAGAATTATATTATTATTAAAAATATTGTCTTAGAAAAGTTTGCCACTGTCTAGTCACACTTCATCCTGCATGTGTAAACCACTAGGTTTACATTTAATTGTATTACAAAAAATATGAAGTATTTAAGTGTTTATAAAATGTCGTTTTCCATGGGTACGGTTTCTGAATACCAATTCAGTTTCCGCCTCGAGTACGACACAAAAGATTCAATTTTTCCTTTCTGATTGCTTTTATTGCTATAAGAAGTCGAGGCGTAGATACTTATTATATGTAAGAGGAATAAAAAAATATTTGCACCTAGGGTTCAAAACCCGAGGTGCAAATAATTTATTTAAGAGGTTTAAATAGTATTTAACGCTTATTTCACTCGTTGCTTAGTACTGTTATTCTTATCTGTATACTAAAGTTTGAAAATTCCGCACTTATATCAATACTAGTTGCGCCCTGCGGTTTCACCCACGGATAAAATTTTTTTTAATTATTTGCTCATCCCACGGGAAAATTTCACTTTTCGGGGATAAAATGTAGCCTAGTGTATAAGCTATCTTAGTACTGAATTTCATCCAAATCCATTCAGCCGTTTGAGCGTGAAGGAGTAACAAACATACACACAAACACACATACAAACTGTCGTCTTTATAATATTAGTGTGATAGCTCCCGGTTACTCGTCCGCTTTTCTCGTGTTAAGTCAATATGAAAAATACTGTAAAGTACATTGTTGCCGACAGCAGATGATGAAGAGGCGATCAATCAGCTTTTGGTATTTGGTGTGGCCAAGTGTGTCAACTTAACATAACAGGACAAGGGGGAAAGTGTTGCTTAGCTAAGTTGAGTTTTAATAGCCTTTAGTACAGACGGGTATAAGAGTTCATTTCACACTTCGTAAACGTTTTTTCATATTTATTTGACACGAGTTTGTAAAACAAATTTTACAGAAATTATGTTTTTAAATACTATGTTTATTATTAAGGGGGGCAAGTCTTCATTCTATCAAGTTTAAACGGGTAAAGTTATGTCTTTTAAGCTTTACCTAATAAACATAATTTCCGTAAGTCCGTTTCACAAAATCGTGTCAAGTCAATATTTATTCTAAGAAACATTTATAAGTTACTAGCTTCTGCCCGAGGCTTCACCCGCGTGGCCTATAGGAAACAAAGAAGAAATATTTTCATAGATAATTCAACCACCCATTTCACCGTCCTGCCACCCATACCGGCTCATAACCCAGAGGCGGCGGGTTCGAGTCCCGCGGCAGGACAAGTATTTGTACACAGAAAAAAAAACGAAAATATTTGTTCTGATTTTGGGTGTTGTAAGATCATGGTTCCTGGGTCCCTAGATACAGGGAATGTTAGTTAGGGTTCTGGATCTATGTATGGGATCATTGGGCGTTATTATTATATTATTTATATTTATTTCTGAATGTAACGATGTAGACTGTCGTAAAATATTAAGTGCACCGTTGATTCTACGAAATAAGGAAGTGACGCTGTTGCACAAACTGACGCAGGCTGTTTATTAGATACAAACACAAATCTCCGCAAAAGCCAGTATAGGTGTCTAGACTGTCATATGATATAAAGTATATAATGTAAAATATCCAACTCGACCATATGTGGCAACATTATAATAGAATGAGAAGAAAGACAAATGATTTACGTATTAATAAATCAAATTTATAATCGGTATTTTACACTAACTTGGTATGCACCTTTTGTACTTTTTTTAATTCCCGAATTTGGAATTTCAGTATGAACTTAAAAACAAAGACAAAACAACTCTCCGTAGGTATTCTTTTAAATACCCTATCAATTGTTTTCAGTGTTTTAAAATAGCAGATTTGAAGTAAATTTTACAAACGATAATTTTGATAAAACATTTTCTAAATAGAAATGAAAGGTCGTAAATAACAAGATCATTGTCAACTGATGAAGAACCTGATTGAAAGGAACGACAGCCAATGAATATTAGAATTATAAGTGACTTTGAAGTCGAAAAGGAGCTCTACAAAATTGGGTAGTTATTAATAATAATAAGGTTTCAAAGGCAACTCCTTGAAGACTGACAAAATGCGTAACATCTCAGAATATTAGACCAACAAACAACGTGCTCAGAACGAAAAGTAGAACAAAAAATAAATACTTAAATGACTTGTCACTGAGGCAATAGCACAGAACTCAAACTAAATAAGGTAAGAGCCATATTGGACGTCTTTTTTGTAAGTACAAGCAAAATAGTTACGATTTTTAAAGTTATACAGCCTTATTAATAAACGGGTATTAGTCTCGGATTAGTTACTTCAGCTTTTGTCCTTTTTTTGCTACTGGAATATTTAGCTGGATTGAAAGAGACAAAAGATGGTGTAACTAGTCTAAAGCTAGTTCGTGTCTATTAATAAGGCTGATAATGTTTAACGTTGTTTAAAATTAAAATTCCTTTCTTCAGCGTCATTGAGATATGTGACACAGGCCACATTGTTCTAAATATTATAAGCAGATATTATGTAGATATTTTTATTATAAAACACACGCGTTATCGACTTCTTATAAATCGGCCGAAGTCACTAAAATTGATCTTATTTATGCATCATTGATTTCTTACGCTTGAATCCAATTTAACTTATGCCCGTTAGAACTTAAGTTTGATAGCTCTTAAATATATTATTTTTAATAACGCCCAAGCAACGATCACATACATGAATTCTGAACCTTAACTAAGATTCCCTGTATCTGAGACCCAGGAACTACGAGGACCATGGTCCTATAACACCCAGACTCAGAACCAGCGATTGCGTTTTTTTTCCTATGCACAAATACTTGTCCTGCCGCGGGAATCAAACCCACCGCCTGCGGGGTATGAGCAGACCTGCTCAACCACCACACCATAGAGGCTTAAGATCGCACTTATCTCTGTAAGACGTACCCAATTGCGTTGAGGTACGTCAAACTGTAGTGTAGACGGGATTACGCTTTCAAAGTACACGGCACTAATTTTGTATCATTACGTGATGAGCTTCCACAAAACTTATGTTTATTTGTATAAAGCTTGTTTAAAGAAAACATTCCTCTATTACGATTAAAATATTTTTTATAACATGTTTATGTTTACACGTAAAGGAATGAATAAAAATCAACTATTTCTGTAGCTAATGACTTTGAGAAACGAAATAAATCAAAGATACCTAAGCAGTTTTTTACTAAATGTATACCAAACTAGAGTTTTTTTTACTCTCAAAGGGCTTAGAATGTCGTGTGTCTTTTTGCGTAAGCTTTTTGCGAGTTAAGTAAGGAAAAAGAGATGTTAGTATTTTTACAGCTTTTCTACTACACATTTAGGCAGTAAGCAATGAGCTTGCTTTACCATAAAAAATGTATACCAAATTAATATTTTGAAACGAATTTTTTTCACTTGATACTCAGTAAACCTATGATAATAAGTTACACTTTTTATTTCCGCTAGATAACTAGATATCAAAGTAAATTGGCACACCAAGCATTCTTCTTCGCATTAGATAACCAGTAGCAAACTTGGTTTTCTAATAGAAAGAAAATAATTTTTCAACAAAATCTCTCTCAAGTATTATGAACCAGATTACTTTTACGAGTAGGTACGAGAGTGTGAATAAGTCAAAACGTCGTATTTCAAAACAAAACTGTGTCGTGATTTGAAGACCGATTTACGATTGAGCGTTGTTTTGGAATACGGGCATTGGCATTTCTCTTCATGATAATAGTAGATTGTTATACAAGGGTCTAAAATGAAACATTATATTATATGCGAGGTGGTTTTTCTCCCGGGATTTAGCGAGGGAGTAATTAGAAACCAAGTTATAATGGGTTTTTAACGCCGTGTGTTACACGCTACTTTTCACTACGATGGTGAGCATAAAATAATCCAAACAAATATTAAATAATATATATACCTAGTTTCTTACATTAAAAATAAATGTAAAGCAGTATATCTTGTCCGTATATATATAGATATAGATGTCCGAATGTCCGATGTCCGAACAACTGTTCGTAACCAAAGAGTGCGTGAACCTCTACGCCGTAACTTTGAATACTTGTACTCCGAACTTTGATATTTTTTGGAAAGTTTATCAAAATACTTTAGACAAACCCCCTCCGTAAGCGAAACCACTCGTTTTTATGTCCTCCACTTCACAAAACTTACGTAAGTAGATATATGTTTATATTTAAATTGGTATATTATGTATTATGACTTTGACGGGAAAAGATTGGATATTTTTTTCTTGTCAGTCTCTTACATCTGAAATTCTTCATTTTCACTAGTTGATGACATTTTCACTGTTATAAAATAAATTACGGAGTTCAATTTGTAATTTATATATTCCGTGCCAATGCCTTTTTTAAATTACTTTTGTAGCTGCAATGCAACGCACGCAAGCAATTTATCAAAGAAATAACCGATTTTAGTTCCATTTTCAAAAATGAATTGTTCTTTTTTGAAGGGGTCTTTATTTACGATTATTTTGCTTATAAATGAAGATTTTTTGGTTTTAGAGATCTCGTTGGTTACAGGACAAAAAAAAATTTTTCTCTACAAGATAGTGTGCTACTTTCTCCCCTCTCTTGTATGTTATAATGACGGACTGTTTGAACAAGAGGAGTGGAAAAATATTACGAATATGCAGCTCGGCAGTGGAATAGAATTAAATTTTAGCGTTCACAGTATATTCGATTGAAGAATGTTTAATTTATGACTTAAGTTAATTGGAACATATACAAAACATAAATCATGTACATAACAAAACTGATTTATAGAGTTCGCAGAACTTTGGGAGAGTAAACGCATTTAAGATTTCAGTGGAAAGATTCAATTTTTGTTGCTCTATTTGTGAGAGTTGTTATAAAACAATTTTCCGCATACTTTAGTGTACCACGTGGGTGCTATATAAGACGGCTTAAAGCCTTACCAGACGTTCCGCCGCTGTTGACAACATGTAATAATAATACCATGCCGAATAAAAATCCGCATACACACTCCATCCGCATGAATGCTACAATATTTAAAAATTATTATTTAAGTATACAGCACCGACCGCCGTACATCCGTTATGACGCAGCTATCGTCAGCCTTCTCGGTACCTAACAATCTAGTAGGTATTTTAGGAAACCTAAGAAATAGGGAGCAACATAGCATTCTCCTCAGTCTAAGGCCTTTCATCAGCAGTGGACGTCGCGGTGATTATTCCTGCTTCTCGGCATCATCACCCCCAAAAACACGTCTTGGGCGATCAAGAAGTACCTATCACAGACGTAGTATCGTTGGACCAGTCTAGCCCAGCCTGGTGCACTTCTCGTGCTTTAGATACAAAGCTAAAAGTACATGTGACCTGTCCGTCTTATCGGTCGGTCCATTAAGCGCAACGTGTCAGAAGAACAGCGCTATAATGATGAAAAAGAGGCAGCTATTTTATGATAGGCTTGTAGACACTGATCTGTACCCCTACCGCGTAACTGTTCTGGGAATTGGCTTCGCCTGCCATCCTGCACGCGCCAATTTACAAGTCCACGAGTGCGAGCAAGAGAGAACACAATTACGATCTCCACCAGACTTACGCGGTAAGGCCCCTGGTCGGAGAGGTATTTCCATATAATTTGACTTTTCTAGTATACTTCTTTGATAAAATTTAACGTTAAAAGCGTTTAAAGTAGTGCAAATAGAGCACCACTTTTATCCACACTTATCTAAGTATGTTGCTTTTTGGTTATCTATGGAAATGGTGGCAACATCTAAATGAGGGCCAAGATTTTTCAGCAGTTAGCTTTCTAGCTATGTATCGCTATTGTGATGACAAGTATTCTTTTCCCGTAATATTATATCTTTTAGTCTATTGCCTACGTTTCCATTGCTCAAACTTGAAACACTTTCTCATACGGAGAGAGTGTAAATGTGTGAGTGTCCATTAGCTATCACACTGGCAAAACGTGCGTGTTCGTGGATAATAAGTAACTATTCGAGTTTTATTTGTGTGATTCTTGAACAGGCTTTCGTCCTCAGGATGTTTTCCATTATTATAAGAGCAAGGGCAAATTCCATATATAACATAGTTGGTGCCGAGCTGAACGAGATTCGAACCGGGGTATGTTGGTTTGAAAATTGCATGAGCTACCGTAACTATGTGCAATCGTTTACTTTGCTACTATCTTATGAACCTCCCAAATTTTGGAAAATCTTTACTTGTTACAGGCGGGACTTATGTGTAAGGATATAGTTTGACTGAGCATGTAAATGTGTACTGATAATCTTAAAACTCGCTTAGACGTCGTGTGTAATCTTATTGAATTAAAATGAAATTGTCTCGCGTAGGTATCTAAATTTATTAAACAACACGTATCCGTAAAGCATTAACTTGCAATAATAATAATAATAATAATAATATGTGTGGACATCTCACACAACGCCATCTAGCCCCAAACTAAGCAAAGCTTGTGCTATGGGAACCAGATAACTGATACAATACTTAGATACTTTTTGTTTGTAAATACATACATAGAATACAATATGACACCCAGGCACAGAACAAACACCTATGTTCAGCACACAAGTGTTTGTCCTGGGTGGGAATCGAACCCACAACCCACAGTTCAGAAGGCAGGGTTACTACCAACTGAGCTATCGGGCCAGTCGAATCCAAGCAATCCAAGATATAAAGACATTAAACGAAAACTATTAGCTTTTAACAAGCAGTATTATACTATTTGACTAATAGTAATAGATTTAATAGCAGTTAGATCTGTCGAATATAAAAAAAAAAACAATGTATCATTATTATTATTGATAGCATGGTGTATGAAATTTTAAATTACCAAAAAAGACGTTATATAAACAAAATTAAAATTATAAGCTATTCAGTAGGAAAACTTAATCTAAGGTCCGTATTACCTACAGAACGATGCTCAGTCATTGATCGGTGCTCAAGCAGAGATTTCATCCTAAGAATCTTTTACCAGTAAGCAACGTGCCCAAAAAGCTAGCGGCATTGCCCCATTGAATGGAAAAATTCTAATACTCAATATATCAGTGGGTAAGTTTATATTTAAAATTTCTCTTTACTATCACCGTATATAACCAAATATACGATACAAGAAAATTAAATTTATATAAGTATTTTTATATGTTATTTAGACAATCTAATATCTAGATCAATCAAAGCTGCGTTGCACTGTCCTGCAAAAATGTCCATGTTATACCCAGGTTAACTGGAAGATAATGCGCAATAGCATTAAGTTCGCCTTTGTACCTACATCTGTTGTTTGTGCAATAAAGCATTTTCTATCTATCTATGTATAACCTGCTCGGTTTAGTTTTTAATATCATCTTTACAACACAAGATATACATAATTGGTGCTACAAACTTGATACTTAGTGTGTTCAAACATCAAGTTTCCAATCTATACATTTCACATTGTTCTTATCAGCATCCCTTAAGCCTTTCATCACACAAGGAATTAAGTTTCCATGACCCTTGTGATATATTTGAGATGTAACTGTTACAAAATATTTTGGGTTCGAATAACTGTATGTCCATTAACTTTCGTTTCGGTATAAAACATTTTATTTATTTACTTTCTAACATAGATGTGGTACTTAAATATATACTTAAAGTATCCTAAATATATGTTCTCTGACAAGTATTGCAATCTCGCTCTATTTAAACAAAAAGTTATGAATTAATAACATCTCCGATGCTTTAAAATAGGTTTTCTAAAATTACACTACGATTTCACATATGTATAGGACTTGTTTATACAACGAAATTTCAAAGAAAGTTCCAATATGGGTTTTTAAAAGATGTGTCATAAGTAGCTTCTACGCGTCCAGCTGACATCATTAACATCACATAACAAAAACATAAACATAACAAAACATCATGAATAAAAGAAAAGGAGACATAATAATTACCTTTTTTACAAAACCAGGTCTCTTCTACTCGAAGAAAACAAAAATCTTCTTTAGGTTAGCGCTTACATAATCTTATATATAGCTTGTCTGTGATCACTTCATCAGATTAGATTCAGTCGCAACGAGACTAAACCTAATGAGCTTTTCTTAAGACAGCTTACAACGTAAGCCTCTTTCCTTATATCTTTTTGCTTGGGAAATAATTCACCAAAATAATCACTTGAAGGAACAAAATCTTTAATTGAATATAGGTAGGTATTAAGTCGTGATATAGATAACAATAATGATAATAACGCCCAACGATCACATACATAGATCCTGGACCCTAACTAGGATTCCCTGTGTCTAGACACAGAACTGCGAAGACCATGGTTCCACAACACCCAGACTCAGAACAAGTATATATGCTTTTTTTCTGTGCACAAATACTTGTCCTGCCGCGGGAATCAAACGCCGCCTCCGGGTCATGAGCCAACCTGCTCAACCACTACACCACAGTGGCTGTCAAAGAGATGTTTTACTTTATAGATCAGTAAAGTGTGTTATTAATCAACGTTCATACTCGCACGCCTCCAGTTTATAACTTGGGTTACTTTTATTTGTACAGCAAGCGCTTCGATTAGGCATCGAACTATTAAAAAATAGACTCGGTTTATTCCCAAATAGACCCCTTTCAGTATTCAGGACGTCACACGGGACCGGAAAAGGATCAGTTTTAGTGCAACCGTGCATATTAATACCAGAGTATTGCTGGATACGAACAGGAATACTGATTAGTTGATTAAGATGTAATTCTTTACGTAATCTCATATTATACATCGATTGACCGAGTGACCCGGTGACATTTGCCTTCACTCTTTAATTAAGCATTTTTGTGTTTTGTTACTAAACTTCTAACACTTGGCTACTATTTTTATTCATCAACCTTGAGGAACGATTTAGAATTTTTTATAAGTCTTGATATTATCAAAAGAAAACAACAGTTAAAAAGGTGTAGTAAGTACCCATAATTATACTTGAGCATAAAAATTTCCACGTGGAACAAGGAAAATAAATACAACCTACAAAATTAACAGATTTTTTGTTACGTACTCGTTTCTAAACCATTTCAAGAAAATACAGCGCGATTAAAACGTCTACACTTCTTCGTGCAACACCAATTTTTGTCGCATTATGCAGAAATCTTGACATTTATCAAGAGTAACTGGCTGACGCACCATTTAACTATAGCTCTGTAAATAGCTACTGCATCTCAGCATACAATCTTCTAAATGTATAATAAACTATATAACTCAAAGGTGACTGACTGACATAGTGATCTATCAAGGCACAGCCCAAACCACTGGACGGATCGGGCTGAAATTTGGCATGCAGGTAGATGTTATGACGTAGGCATCCGCTAAGAAAGGATTTTTCGAAATTCTACCCATAAGGGGGTGAAATGGGTGGTTGAAATATTTTCACATAGGCTACCCCGCGGGCGAAGCTGCGGGCAGAAGCTTGTTTATTAGAAACTTGCGAGAGTTAAACTTGATTTAAGTGACAATTTTCAAATTGTATGACGATATAATACAATACATCCATACTTTGACAGCCTCTGTGGTGTGGTGGTTGAGCAGGTCAGCTCATAACCCAGAGGCGGCGGGTTCGATTCCCACGGCAGGACAAGTATTTGTGCACAGAAAAAAGCGCATATACTTGTTCAGAGTCTGGGTGTTGTGGGACCATGGTCCTCGTAGTTCCTGGGTCCCTAGACACAGGGAATCCTAGTTATAGGATCCAGGATCTATGTATGTGATCATTGGGCGTTATGCGTATTATTATTATTATACTTAAATATCATGTGTATTATAAACTAGCTATGCCCCACGGTTTTACCCGCGAACAAAAGAAAGTAGTCTATACCCAGTATTTAAGCTACCTATGTTCCAAATTTCATCCAACTCCGTCCTGCCGATTGAGCGTGAAAGAGTAGCGCACATCCATATATCAATACATACAAATTTTCGCGTTAATAATATTAGTAAAATAAATGATTAGCCTATTTCCATTGTACACGATCGGCATGATCAACTCTTGAACGGTCTGATATGTGTTATTTTTAGTAACACGATTATTTCCTATCACTGTGTTTAGGAATAATATTAAATTAGAAAGCGCGGTTTCGATTTCTGCGTAAAAAACAAAAGTACCTCCCTAAAAACGAGTGCGTCTCAACGGGAGATCATGTGGCTTTCAAGCCGACAACGCTTGGTTCGTATCACGCTAGGCACATAATATGATCGCGAGACGGGAGGCGACCCCGGCCTGCCACGAATGTGGGGCACCAGAGGACACGGCGCCCCACACGCTGGAGGTGTGTGCTGCTTGGGACTCCGAGTGGCGCACACTTTCAGCGGTCGTTGGCCGGGACCTCTCGCTGCCGAGCGTGGTGAAAGCCATGCTCGGCAGCGAGAGTGCGTGGCAGACCACGGTCTCCTTCTGCGAGAGGGTGATGACGCAGAAGGAGGCCGCGGAGCGGGTCAGGGAGGATAATACCAACTCTGACCCCCTCCGGCGCAGACGGGTGGGGAGACGGAGGAGGCGCTTCATTGAGCGCTTTCTCCATCCCCCGTAGTGGGGCCAGTGGCGGAGAGTCGGGGGACTCTCCGCTGCACTTACATGGCCCCACACGTCTGGTGGGCAACTGAGGTGGAAGGTTGCCCACCCACTGGCGCAGAGGCCCGGAAGGGCCTACCGTCGGGGCGAGATGGTTAATGCAGTGTGTCTCCATCTCGCCCCATCCCGGCGGCGGTCGGATCACGGGGGGGTTTTAGTGGGTTCGAGTCCCACATACCCCCTGCCACCACCCTCGTGGTGGCAGGGAAGTGCGAGGGCATTTCCCCCCTCAAAAAAAAAAAGGCACATAATATGAAAAATCATTCACATGAAAAATAAACGGTGCAGACCATTGATTTTTCATGTCATGTGAGAATAACTCTTACAACGGAAACTCACACTAGGTGGTAGGACTTTTCTGCAAAGATTGACTATTATTCCGTTTAGTATTCTGCGGCCAAGCAGATTGGAGTGTGCATGACTGTGTTCCGGTTAGAAAGGCACTGTAGCTAATTGAATTACTCGGCAAATGAGACTTTATGACCTGATCTCACCGTCTAGTAATATTATTACTAGACTTAAAAGGGCCTGATTTGTAGAAAAAAGTTTTTGGATTTTGCACCACGATAATGCGCCTTCGCACAATGGCATCTCTGTGAATGAATTTTTGACCAAAAACTCAACAAATACCATCGAGCAACCACCTTTTTCACCAGATATGGCTACAGCCGTCTCATTTCTTTATTCCTAAACTCAAATTACCACTTCGTGGCACCTGTTTTCATTCAGTAGGGAATTATAGGCATGCATAAAGGAGAATTTGTGGCGAGAACTGAACTCAATTCCGGAAAAAGCATTTAGAAATGTTTTTATGATTGGATTATTCGTTGTACGTATATCGTTCCCGAAGGAGCATACTTTAAAGGCGATAATATAAATTTGGATGAATAATTTAACATTCTGTGTGTTATTGATCTTTTCCCGGTACTTTCTTGACAGAGTAGTATAATGCAGTTAAATTTGGCGAAGAGGCATAAGTTCTTATTTACGGTCTAAATATGGATAAAGTATGTCAATTTTAAGCAAAGCGCCTTTTTACGATAATAAATTTAAAATAAATGAAATTAATTTAAAAAAATCAAAAATTTTCGATATATTAAATACCGCATAAAATTAGAAGCCCAATACTTGTTTATTATATTAATGAAAAAAACAGAATTATTTCCTTCTAATTTATTCATGAACCATGGGTCATGAAAAAAAATACAACTTCCGATGCCTATTAACAGTAGCATACGTAGCTACATTATTAAGGTAATCTAACTGGATTAACGATCGACAAAAATGAACATAAATTTTCTTATCTAAGACCTTTGGGTTTATGTTCGTTTAACGAGCACTTGCCTGGTGTCCATGGTGAAGGAAGCCGTGGTGCGGTGCAGGATGGCGGCGGATGATAACAGTGTCCTTTGTTCTTCCAACAAGGCCTTCTTAGCTCACTGTGCTAACACGCACGGCACACAACGAGCACACAACACCTCTTCGACTTACAGCTTGTTTGCGAAACGATTAGCACGCTTGTCCCCGCTCCCAAACTGACATTGCGCACTTAGTAGTCAGTGATTTTTTAACCTTCATATAGAAATTAGTTTTGTAAACTTCAGCAATTATTTTCGTACATATCACACTGTATCATATGAGAAGTTTAGTGTTAAATCACTTGAAATACGGAACGTTTTCCCGTGGATCACTTCACAGGTAGCTGTATCACTTCACTTGTTATTTTTATAATAATTTTATTATAAACTTAGTAATATTTATACTTATTATAGTACTAAGAAAGTTG
The DNA here is from genome assembly GCA_905220475.3 of Ennomos fuscantarius. Classification (NCBI taxonomy): domain Eukaryota; kingdom Metazoa; phylum Arthropoda; class Insecta; order Lepidoptera; family Geometridae; genus Ennomos; species Ennomos fuscantarius. The sequence continues at coordinate 8,106,313 of HG992028.1, read as the reverse complement.
AAAAGTCAAAATATTTACAGAATTGCCTGTTATTTTCAATTTAAAAAAATATAAAATTTTCTATATTGCCAAGAAAAAATCCATTTTCATCATAAAAATATTCGAAATTGTTTATGGAACAATTAACTCAAGTCTTAGATTTTCTCAGTGATTTCAATTACTGAAAATAATAAGACGTTTCAAAATTTTCGCGAGGGAAAGTTTCAGGCGCACAGTCGGCGGAAACGGGTCACCGCTACGCGATATCGCTAGCGAATGGCCCGACCAGACGCCTGCCTGAGCCACCGCTCTCTCGAACTCTAGCCGGCTTTTTGACGTAGGGCATCGTTAATCTCAACACCACAATAAAAGTTATACTGTCGCTATTTGGACACACCATTGTAAATCATTATGAATAGTTTCTTTGTAGAGAAAGCTTATACAACTTTAAGCTGGAGCAAAATAGTTTTTATTATGTTTTGCAATTTTTATACAAAATAGACATCAATTGCTGTCTCTCTTGTAATCTTTGTTGATGAAATGGAGTAACTGTCAACTTGAAGTGGGCGGTAACTAAAGTCGAGAAGGAATATTAAATAGGCCAAGCGCGCGTCACAAGAAAACTACTTTTCAATAGCACTGTAGACATATTAATCTGATTATGTTCCCGCAAATAGCACTGTGATGTTCATAATGATCATGAAGTTTACATGGCTAATAAAAATATTGACTAACGGTTGTAAAAAATTGTTGACAAAGCATACAGACTGTGTCAATACGTGTTCTTGATGGTTGTGGAAAATGATAATATTTAAGTAGGAAGATAATATACTTTGAACGAGGTGAGATATAATTTTCTTCGTAAAAAGCAAATAGATTAATGAATGTATAGATTTTGAACATAGAAATTACTGAGTTATAACTTTACTAGTTGGCATGGATTTTCTGTAAAATTCGTCTAAGTCGTTACTACCGCTTTGCACGTTATTTTGCGCAAGCACTACCATGTTCAAGTTTGAAAGGCACTATAGCTACTGAAATCACTGCACAAATGACATTTTATGACCAAATCTTACAATCTAGTAATCTTATTACAAGACTGGGCTGATGTCTCAGGACGACATGCACAATGCAGTGTCACGCGACACTTTTAACTTTATTCTGAGAGATACTGCACCTGATATGGGAAGCTGGGTCGCTTAACATCAGGTGAACAGCTTGTCATGTCATCCCTGAACATAAAAAGCTCTTTATACTAAAACGTTTTTAATTGTATTTTCAGCATTTGGTTTTCATTTATATTTTTATTTTTATTTATAAAACCAATAGTGGAAATTATGCATCATCCGTATTTATAGAGAACGAGCTTCTGCCCGCAGCTTTGCCCGCGGCGTGGCCTATGGGAAAATAATTCAACCACCCATTTCACCCTCTTAAGGGTGGAATTTCAAAAAATCCTTTCTTAGCGGATGCCTACGTCATAAAATCTACCTGCATGCAAAATTTCAGCCCGATCCGTCCAGTGGTTTGGGCTGTGCGTTGATAGATCACTATGTCAGTCAGTCAATCAGTCCTTTGAGTTATATATATTTAGATTTAGAATTTCTGTATTTAAGATTTAGGAAAACTCGTAAATGCTAAATTCTCTATAAATATAAATACGGAATACTTTAAAACAGTACACAATATAACTACACCAAAACTAGAGATCTATTGTATATTGACGTTACAGTAGATTCTTATCATAATTATTTTATCATTATCACGCCACGGCACGTACCATCCATTCATTTTTTTTTGTCTTTTCCCTCTTGGTTAACTTCTCTTTCGGTTCGGTTCATACTTATTGTTCTCTGGACTAGGTATCTATGCTATAAATACGCATATTAGGGTATTATTGTTAGCTGTGCGATCATGGAACTTGATAGAAACTTAAATTTGTATGGATTTGACAGTTGGAATGCTCAGTTTATTTACGTTTATGATTTTTTTCTTTAAATTAGGATCGAAACTTCTCTAGTTGCCTTGCAATCAAAGTTCCGTGATCACTCCCTACTTCCTATGAATAATTTGTTTATATAAATAATTTGATGTTAGTTAGTTTTTATTACTACTCAGTTATAATATTGTTACTAAAAAATTTTTCGGAAGCTTAGCAAACGTAACACAGGGTAACCTAGTACGGATGCTAAAGTGCTTAGATATCTTATGTTTGTAACTTACCTACCTATGTTTAAATAGTTACCAACTGCTTTTTTAAAGATGTTTTCCTTTTATTTATATGATATTTAGTTAATAACTATATATACCTAATAATTATAAGCCACTAGCATAAGATTGTTATTTACTTATTGGCAAATAAATAAATTGAAATTGAAATTCTCTAGCACAGGGTTAGGACTTGGGGGGTAAAACATATTAACCCGTGTGAAGCCGGGTGGGGTCAGCTAGTGCTCAGTAAAATCGAACTGCCTACTGACATAAGCATAATATCGGGAAATGTATGAATAAATTAGAAGTTACGAAATTGCCAGTAACTTTTGTCACTGACCACATTATAAATGTATGCGTTGGTTAACCTTCCAAAGGATAGAGTTATAGTGTTTGGAAAATGTATGAAAATGTATTATTTCCATAGACTTAGGATGTACAAGACCAACAATGACATTTAAAGGCGAGATAAGAAATTTAAGAAATTGTGTGTTTGGAAAACTGTTGTTATCGTTATGATCATCAGTATATTTACGGCAAATTAATGAAAGTTTTTACTAAATATTTAACTACGGACTACCACAGTTTTTTTAGAGTAGCAAAAATGTTATAGGTTCGTGGTTATTTCTAACATGTTGTATTTTGGTGGTGACGTAGCTTAACCTGGTTATCAAATCGCACCAGGCGGTGTCCTTTTTGAATATTTGTTAGTATAGGTACACTAACAAGACCTTGCGGAAAGTGATTATAACTTAGTTAACATTCCGTCTCTCCTTGCAGTTACTGTGTTTGAACAGCCGCCTTAGGGCCCTCGAAAGGTCTTCATCATTCATAAATTAGTCAGACAGCTAAACCATTATGCACTACTAACTTACCCTCTTACTCAAGACACCCACATCTTTCACCTTTATGGATCCGTCGTACGTAGCCTGTACCCATCGTAGGTACTAGTGTTCTCAAAGGTACATTACTGTACTATATAGTACGAAATATATCGCAAAATATTTTGAAGTAAAACTTCTTTCTGCGAGGCAAACGGAAGTTCAAATTGGTTCACGTAGATCTCCATTGTCAACATAACAAAGTTAAAAATTTGTATTATTATGTTGGTATGTTCGGTGAAATGATAATTTACAATTGTCAAGATGGTGACATTAACATGAAACAAAGCAAAAACAAAGTTATGCCGGCCAATAGATGGAGCTAAACCAAAGAAGTTTTACTTCAGTCGTGTGGTCTAAAGCACACTCGTTTTTTTGTGTAGTACTTATGTTTGACAGCTTTTAAGTTCACCCTAGTCCACGGTTTCTCGTACGTTTATCAAACTTGTGTCAAGTCAACATGCCAATTACTGTACGGTCATTGGTTGAGATAGCCGATGATTAACAACCAATCAATTAGCGTCCAGTATTTATTTTTCCAAGTTGACCCGAATTCAATAAACGTATACGAGAACACGGGGAATGTGTTGCTTAGCAAAGTTGTATTTTAATAGACTTTAGTACAAGCGGGCATTAGGTACGTACGAGTATAGTTACTTCTAAGGGTGTTGTGCTGAGATGTCATATAAACGTGGATTCTATAGAAGTTTGCAGTTTTTATTTTGCCACAGGTAGAAGTTCATAGAAGCCAGAAAGATTTCATATTATGATTTCAAGATTTGAAACTTTGTCATATTAACTACTTACCTCGTAAAATGAGGCTTAATTTCTAAAATAGTTGCACGGCGTATAAGTTTAGGTTTTATTTATTGCGTAAGTGAAATGTTTGAAAATTGTCCGCAAAAATATCAGACATTTAAACTTAATAACCAAGAGGCAAGTAACTAAAACCGCATTAAAACTGGGACCACAGTCTCACTTGTTTAACGCAATTATAAACGGTCCTCTTTTCTAATATACGTAAATACATATCACTATGTGCCTAATAAGCACACATTGATTCTTATTCTTAATCTTATTCTGCTCGGGGGTGATAAGACCTGCACACCGAGAAACAGAATGAAGGAATTTATACAATACGAGCTTCGCCCGCGGCGTGACCTATGGAAAAATAATTCAACCACCCATTTCATCCTTTTAAGGGTGGAATTTTCGAAAAATCCTTTCTTAGCGGATGCCTAAATCATAACATCTACCTGCATGCCAAATTTCAACCCGATCCGTTCAGTGGTTTGGGCTGAGCGTTGATAGATCACTATGTCAGTCTATCAGTCAGTCACCTTTAAGTTATTTATATATTTAGATGTATTATAAACTGTTTGAATAAAACATTTGGTTAAATGTTTTTAATCATTGCCATGATTGTTTCAATTTCCTTTTTTATTTTAATTAATATTATTTTTAATTTAATAATAAAAACATGCGTCTAATTTAGATATATAAATAAATACTTACAAGGCTGGAGAGCATGGCTCTCGTAATTAGGACATATAAAAATAAATAAAATAAAGTAAGAATTTATTGCTGTTTGTTTTACAAACTACATTTCTACATAAAAATATTTTTTACAATTTTTATATTTTGTTTATTACCTATATTTTACTCTTAATATTTATCGAAGGACAAGCTGTTACAAAAGACATATCAATACAAGTCGTAGCCTTATTACCTTCCTAATTTCAAAAACTTGACATATTTGCCCAATGTGGCTTTACTTATATGAGATTAATAAAAAGTTTGCCAATAAAGCTTTTTCGTATATTTTGCGAACCGGGAACGAACGTGCATAAAGTTTTAAATTACTTTTCATGCCTGTCAGTATATTTACCCTCCTCAGACCTCAGATTAACCTCGGATTAAACGGCATATTCTAACAGCAGAATGAAGCCAAAACGGAATAGGTAAGTACCAAGTAGAAATATCATGCCATTCTACAGACAGTGTCCTCGAACAACAATACTGCTCCGAGATATTTTAGCGCGCTGTTTCCTAGTCACAGGAAAGTTGCCCTAAATATAATAATAATAATAATATGTGTGGACATCTCACACAACGCCATCTAGCCCCAAACTAAGCAAAGCTTGTACTATGGGAGCCAGATAACTGATACAATACTTAGATACTTTTTGTTTGTAAATACAACCCAGACACAGAACAAACACCTATGTTCAGCACACAAATGTTTGTCCTGGGTGGGAATCGAACCCACAACCCACAGTTTAGAAGACAGGGTAGTAACTCTGGCTTCTGAACTGTGGGTTGTGGGTTAAGGTAGTAACCAACTGAGCTATCGGGCCAGAAATAAAACGGCAAGAATTATTTAGATGTCTATACATATAAAATTCAAAGTCCTGACTGACTGACTGACTTATATATCAACGCACAGCCTAAACCGCTGGAGACTTGAAATTTGGAGGGTTTGTTCCTTGTAAAGTGTACGTATCCACTAAGAAAGGGTTTTTCGAAAATCCAAAAATTCGAAAAATTGGGTGGTGGAATTATCTCTGAAAAATTTCTTCTCTGGATCAATTGACTCGAAAATGTATACACAACATGTTCTTCAATTAAAATAATAAGCTACCTGTCTTATCCCTACTTCATTTGACTATTATCATTACATCTTCAGTTTTACGAAGTAAAACCGTTCAACCATATTCTTTGTTTGGAAATACTGCATCCACTTACTGTCTCTAATCAGATCTTTTCACACACGCTTTGAGTACTGCTAAAACCATACTACTTTCATCCCAGAGTTTCATATTGCAGTACTGTTTTGGATATTGACGGTTTTTGTAATATATATATATAGAGAGAGAGCGTTTATAATTTTTGTTTCAGTACAAAAATATGCAATTCGTTTTCTATAGGCCACGCGGGCAGAAACTAGTCTACAATATTTGGTATTAGTTGTTTGGCGTCAATTTTTATTTCTACACACACTACGTGTATTGTTCTAGTCTGAGGTACAATACTTTCACACATCACATCATCAGCCAGAAGACGTCCAATGCTGAAGATAGGCCTCCTTCATAAAATATCACTTTGGACGCTTATCATAGGGAGTGTTCCTATATTTCAAATTGAACAAGTTTGTGGTAAATTTATATTGTTCACCATTAAACATTTGATTCGAGAATAATTGTAATTTAACTAGGCAGGCAGAAGTCTTCACGAAAATAGCAACGAAAGAAAAATTATCAGTGCTCTTTTACTTAGGGGTTCTATTTTCATTAGTGCTTTATATCGTAAATATTACTAACTTTATCATCTCATTCAATACAATATCGCCAAGATATTCCGAAGGTATAAATTGTTACAATTTCATTATTAAAACGCAAAAAGGTTCGCTCAAGAATTTTCTTAGAGGGAAAGGTTCAGTTTGGACTTTGTAAAAGATATTTATTATGAAACTTTCGGTTGGGTGATTAGAACAGTTGTAGGTGTATTTGCCCTTACAATATGCTTTGACAAAATATAAATAAGTACGACATAGCACGTGTCGTAGTTTATTGCGTTAATGAAAATCGCATACTTAGCATTTAGACATAAACATTTAGACATAAAATGTAACAAGCCGAAATCCTTACCGACAGCTTACTTATAAATAAAAAGAAAATTAAATAATAATAACTAACAGATCCTGGACCCGAACTAGGATTTCCCTGTGTCTAGGGACCCAGGAACTACGAGGACCATGGCCCCACAATACCCAGACACAGAATCAATATTTGCGCTTTTTTTCTGTGCACAAATACTTTCTTGTCGAGGGAATCAAACCCGCCACCTCCGGTTTATTTGCCAGCCTGCTCAACAACTGCACTACAGAGACTGTCATAAGAATGTTATCAAATGTATTTATTTCAAACCAATTAGTCATGATATGAACTTATGATATTAGTGGAGCAGATAGGAGTGTGTGGGAGTGGGACCGCTTTCATATCTGCTAGGGCTGTGGTACCAGTGGCCCAACCTGTTTCCAAATTTGCAAAACCGTTTAGATAAAGGTTTAAATGTCTTCAGACGACTAAGATGTGACACAACTAACACGGCGTAGTTAGGTGCAATGGAGATAAGACAAATATTTGAGCTACCCTCCGATGTGTAACACCCTATTTCGTTATCTGTGACCCTGAACATGCTTCGTTTAGATGTAGGTAGATTGAGGTATAATCTACATTGAATTTGTATGAGCGTTCAACGCTTAGACCAAACTGACTAAATTACCTTAAGTTTAGAGGCTGGTAATGGCCAGCACAATTTGGCACGGTAGTCACAATTAGCATAATATTACAATAATTTAACGAAGACTATAAATATTAGAGATTTACCTACCTTACAAAAAACAAATTATAAACCGTAAAAGCCTATAATATAGGTAAAAATATTTTTGTTTATTTATAAACGTTAAAAATGTAGGCGTTCGCTACGCTTGCGCTATGGTACCAAGTGCCCTTTTCGTTATAATCAAGTAGCTACGAGTACATATGAAGAAAGAATAAAACTGGTCTCTATATGAATATATACGAATAAATATGGTTTCCTTGAATGAACTTTATTTTTGAAAATAGTCAGAAATTTTCGAGTTTAATAAACGAGCAAAAGTTTGGCGCTCGCTTTGCTCGTGCATTTATATCGACTGTGTTCTGCGTTCATAAGGGATAGCCTGAAATTGGTAGCGGTGAAGGAAAATTTAGTCCATAATATTTTTTAGATTGGTACGGTGCTATTCATGATTGATAATATACGAGTAGGTGCTTAGACGCAAAAAGTCTTTTAAATTTCCAACCATGAACCTTCCATCCATTCTCTTTATCTGTATATTGATATTGTCGGTAAAAATCCAAGCTATGCTCCGGTCATTGCCTTGTAAAGTTGTTTACTGGAATTCAGAAATATATTTCAATTACTCGATGCTGTCTTCGAAAGAAATAGAACGCTATTTAACCACGTGACTCATTCAATTAATGTTAGTTTGCATTTGCCTCAGACTAAAAGACAGCGCAAACGGAAAATAAAAGGAATACCAAATTACAAAACCATACCACTATGCGGCTGTTCTGTATAAAATATTAGAGGCAGCTCGTGGTTTTTCTTCATAAAATCTACAACACGCTATTTGAACCTCTCAAAGGTTAAACAAAATCGTCAGTAATTCAGTTACTCAGGACAACGCTTTTATATTAATATAGACAGATTTAGAGAAAATATTCAGAGAACCTTAAGTAGGCTGATCTTTTTGTCAAATAATAGGCAAAATTTATAGATATAAAAATAATTTAACAAAAAGCACGGACCCCAGTGTCTATGGAAATGCAGATTATAAAAAAAGATCTTTTTGTCATTTTCTAAATAAATAGGTGCGAAAATTATGTGAATTCGATGTCGATGTAGTTTGTTAAAGATCGAAATAGTGGGGACAAGGCAGCAGCTATTGGGAGGGTACATAATGTGTATAAATATTAATAGCTTCTTAAGACACCGCGCGTTAAGTTTGAAAAAACGTATTATTTGAACAATAGCTCATCTAGCATTACACATCGCTACTACGGGTGATATACTCGTAGTATTTAGCTGATATTTCCTTTAAATAAAGTAATTGATGTTCCCAATATTTATATAGTGTCCAAAAATTTAAGAAAAAAGAAAAAAAAATTGTATATAAGTCCCTCCTGTATTTTGTTCATAAATAATAATAATAACACAACTAACAATATGTAAGTAGTATATTTAAAAAAGGACCCAGGAGTCTGTGGTAAAGCAGCATAAAAAAAATCCTTTAATATGTAGTTGCAGTTGCGAGTATCGTTTCTTTACTGTTTAAGTCTAAGGTGTAAACTTAGTTTTCATCAAACTTGAGCCATTAATTCGTTAAATACAACTTCAAAGCCAGTGACCTTATCACAATAAGGTATTTTCGTATTTTACATTCGTATTATTGACAGTGTTAAAATTAGCCATCCGTTGTTAATGGATAAAACGTTTGAAGCGATGCTATGTAGACACACTTTCTTAATTCATTGCAAACTTGGACGTTAATTAAAATACAGATACATAACATATCTTCTAAATATATATAACTCAAAGGTGACTGACTGAGAGATATAGTGATATATCAACGTACAGCCCAAACCACTGGACGGATCTGGCTGAAATTTGGCATGCAGGTAGATGTTATGACGTAGGAATCCGCTAAGAAAGGATTTTTCGAAATTCCTTCCTTAAGAGGGTGAAATGGGTGGTTGAATTATTTTCTCATAGGCCACGCCGCGGGTGAAGCTGCGGGCAGAAGCTCGTATTATACGTGACGTGTTGCTACAATGTTCGTGATTTCTTTGGTGATTGAAACTTTTACTAACAATTTTTTTAAACATATTCCATATTTAAATAGCTTAGCAAAGCTTTTAGTCCCTTAAGATTATAGAGCTATTTTAACCCTTCCATACAAAGAACAAACTAGCTATTTTCGAATAAGTATAATAAAAAATATATTGTTGTCTATCATTGATTCATGAATTTATATTTGTTGATTTTATGAACTCATGTACCTACAAAAGCCGGCTTCGGCTACACCTCAATTGGCACAAAATTTTCAGTTTGGTCCAAATTCTGGTGCTAACTACTGTAGTTGTTGTAAATACCACTCTAACGGTAACAACTTTAAGATTTAAGAAGGCTTTCTTCGCGTGAATATGGCATGCTATTTCACTTGAAATAATAGGTCTTTACCTATGAAATTGCCGTATTGCAGTACAGACTTTTTCAAACAAAATAAAGTTTTGATTGGCTATGAATTCTAAATTCAAATTAATTTTGTTTTAAAAATATGACATTCTATTTACAATATAAGTCTTTTGTTTATTGATTAGCGTTGTATTTTCATTACATTTCAACATTTTTCCTCATAATGGATACTTTGAAATTTCGTGTAATTATGGAATATGAGTTCCGTCGTGGCACCAACGCGGCACAAACGACACGTAACATCAACGACGTTTACGGAGAGAACTGTACAAACGAACGTACAACCCGTTATTGGTTTGCTCGGTTCCGTTCTGGGAATTTTGACTTGAAAAATGAACCTCGTGGTCGTCCGGAAACTTTGGTCAACAATGATGAATTAAAGGCGATTGTGGAAGCTGATGAATCTCAATCTACAGCTGAGCTGGCAGCAGCTTTTGATGTTAGCATCAAAACAATATTGGCCCATTTGCGACAGATTGGCAAGATAAAAAAGCTTGATAGATGGGTGCCCCACGAACTTAACGATCGCCAGCGCAACGTACGCGTCGAGACTTGCCTTGCGCTGCTTAACAGGCACAGAAATGAAGGAATTTTGAACCGAATTGTCACGTGCGACGAAAAATGGATTCTTTTTGACAATCGAAAGCGCTCTGCAAGTTGGTTAGATCCTGGTTCGGTACCAAAGCAATGTGCAAAACGAAAAATGACCCCTAGAAAGGTGATGGTCACAGTTTGGTGGTCTAGTGCTGGTGTGATTCATCATAGCTTTTTACAAAACGGCGAGAGCATTACTGCAGATGTGTACATTGAAGAACTGACCACAATGATGGCGAATCTCGCACGTCTGCAACCAGCTTTGGTCAATCGGTCGTCTCCACTGCTACTTCACGACAACGCGCGACCCCATACTGCACAACAGACCGTCTCTAAGCTGCATGAGTTGGGTTTGGAAGCTCTCCCTCATCCGCCATACTCACCAGTTCTTGCGCCTACCGACTATTACTTTTTCCAAAATTTGGACAACTTTTTAGCGGGAAAAAAATTCTATTCCCTAGAGGCAGTACAAAACGCCTTTGAAGAGTTTGATGTCTCCCGTCCTGCTGATTTTTTCAAGAAGGGCATCCATAAACTGCCACAGCGTTGGCAAAGATGCATTGATTGCAGGGGTGATTACTTTGAATAAAAGAAATAAATAAGTTCGAAAAAAAAATACTTTAACTTTTTTCAAACAAAACGGCAATTTCATAGGTAAAGACCTAATATAATATTGCACTTTTTTATTTTCTTTTTTTGGTCGACTTTTCAGTCAATCACGTGAGTGCTAGCCGTTTATTAGTTGTAATTCCGTTAATATTATTGTAATAATGCATATTGTGAGTGGTTGTTATTGTAAAGCTTTGATATCAATCAATAATCACCTCATACTATGCTGACTACATAAATTTAAATATAGGCATCCACATCACACTATTATTACCACACTACACTAATATTATAAAGGCGAAAGTTTTTATGTGTGTTTGTGTGCATGTGTGTATGTTTGTGACTCCTTCACGCTCAAACGGCTGAATGGATTTGGATGAAATTCAGTACCAAGATAGCTTATACACTGGATTAACACATAGGCTATATAATGTAGTCCCGGAAAAGTGAAATTTTCCCGCGGGATGAGCAAATAATTAAAATACTTTTAATCCGCGGGTGAAACCGCGGAGTGCAACTAGTGCATAATATAATAATTATTTAGATTGAAATGAAATGAAATGAAATAGTTTATTAAATGTTTACAAACATCGGTTTAAACATAAAACAGTCTACGAAATATACAAATAGTTTACTCCCGGTTGGAAAACTTTGGTACCCAAACTAGGAAAACCTGTGTTTTGGCATACCAATGCCCTCCGCCGGACAAAATTTTTTCGAGTACTTACTTATTGAACATTTTGTTTTCATTTTATTTATTTACTATGTAAACGTTTGTACATGTGTAAAATTATAAGTAACACGTAGTAAGTATATTAAAAATAAAATAGATTAATAATATAATAAAATAAGAGAAATGATGAATGCATGCCTGGGTGATTTTGAGGTGTAACTGGGTGTAAGGGTTTGTGTGAGTGTATGAGGGTGTGTGTCGTGTGTGAAGGTGTGATTGAGTGTGTATGTGATAGGAGAGGGGATGAAATGCAGCTGAACAAATATTTATTTTATTTATAATAATTATGACATAACAGATAGTATTGATTCTGTTGATAGGTAGTTTTGCTGTAGTAGCCATTCTTTAATCGTAATTTTACAAGAGTGTCTAGTCATTGGATAAATCTTTAGTATTTTATTTAATTTATTATAAATGTAACCTCCGAGAAAGTATGGTTGTCTTCTTGCAAAAGTCGTAGAGCAACGGATGGATTTGAATATTATGCTTTTTGCGGAACGCGAGAGAGACTGGTTAGGATCAAAAACTGTAGTTTTGTGGTATAGAAGTGTGAGATCAAGGATGAAGAGTTGGCGCACTGATAAAACTGATTAGTATTAATTTTAGTTTACTATTTAAATTAAAAGTATTCGAACTGTAGTCATAATATATGAGTTTGTATGGTATGATATAATGTGATGGTTTCAATTAAAACTTTTTATTCAATGGGCGAGGTTTTTTGCAAATTTGGTCTTGACTTCTATCTATTTATTGTGTAATAAGTGGTAGTAAACAGCGTAAAAGTCTTTATCACCGTAGACATAAGCGTCTCCTATGCACATAGTTCACCACTTAACCTCCCGAAAATTCCCAACTATTTTGGATTGTATAAATGAATGAAATAAATCTTGTCCTTTAATCCCCCGGTACTCAGGTCAGAACAACGGACGTTGGTAATCAATTTAACTAACTGGTTAATTGTGTATCTATCCATAGTAAAACAAGGGATCGGCTAAAGCAAAAAGTAACCAGGATATATTTATTGTTACACTTAAAAATGTTAGTTTGAAAACTATCGTGAGTATTACACATTTTGTAAGATAAATAACGGCTAAAACTCACGTCAACTGACGCTCGCGAAAGCCGTCCCGGCTTGCGTTAGTAACTGGCTCCCAGTAGAAGGACATCGAATATGTCCGAAACCTGGTCGGAGTAATTTCGACTTTTAATTGACGTGAGTTTTAGCCGTTATTTATCTTACAAGACTTAAAAATGGGTGTAGGAAAAGGCAATACCCAAAAGTACCGATCTAAATTATTTAAAGGATAGGAGCATACTTAATACTCAATGTATTTTTAGCACAACGAATACTTGTTCAAATTGAGCCGTATATTTCAAACAATAAATTTAAAAGTTAGACCAATTTGCTTATACAATCCTACAAATTTAGGTACAGCAAGCTATAAATTGATTTTACAGTATCTTCTAGCTTTATATTCAGAAGTGTTAAAATATATATTAAATACGATATTTCCATTTTTTTTTTAAATTTAAAAGTCATTTAGCCTACAATCTTCTTTGAATTCAATTATCACTAAGTATTTACTAGTACTTGACCTACCTTGAACTTGAGAGATTCTTAATTTTATTTCATCTCGAAAAGAATAAACACCATGTTTATTTTTTTTCGAGTACATTGTAAAAATAGTCTAAGTATGGTCTTGTATTTTACATAAACAAGCCCTAGCATTTAGTTAAAAAATGCATGACTTATAAACGAAAAATATCTACTGTATTTGTGCCATACGCGACAAACTCCCTCGAATGTTCTTTTTAGTGTGATAAAAAATTAAATGAACTCACCACATCGTTTTATAAATATATCAAAATATGGCAGGAACCTCTAACTGATATAATTATATACCTACTACAGTTACAAGACGTAGATACTTATGTGTATTGGAATTCAATGAACATTTTATTGATACATGATCCAAAACGTGAATTATTATTGAAAAATATAATGATACTATAGTTTCAATCAAGTAGTCAGTCACTTAACGAAGATCGATGAGAATTTGACTTAAAAAATATGAGAGTTGCAGCACGTAAATTACCTACTTCATGTTGCATAAATCTGACACTGCGATTGAGTAGATATACACACAAATGGGCAGCTATAGCAAAAACATACATTCGGGGAGTGGAACTCCTCTCTTTGTGCGCATTGTAAAGGCTACAGTGGACAAAGTTCAACATGAATTTGAACTTCCCAACGAGTATCATCATAACAGTCGTGCTAACAAGAGGTAAATTATAAATTTAATTTATTACGCTCCAGTTGTAGAACAAATCATAATCGCGGAGAAAATCGAAGCTGTCAAACGCCACATCACGTTTTGTCCTTAAGTCTCGCTGGAGAATTAATTATAATTTTCATCAGAAGGAAATTTAATCATCAAACTTTTAATTGAACTTATATTAGTAGATCAACAAGTTGTGCTCACCTTATGCCAGCCTAAACGTTTGATGAAAATTGTTTTCAAGAGTAGTTCTATCACTGAATACATTTATTACACAAATAATATTTTTGATGTGAACTGTGCTGTAGTGAAGCGTGAGACGTGCTTGTCGGATGCGAGATTTATCGCGCTACTATTTTTTAATTTTTTGGTCGTTTTTCCCCTGTCCTTGTCACACTGTGCCGCGACAGACAATTTCAGGCAATAACAGAGAATTTCACCATCATATTTCATATTTGTTTGCTTTGGTGGTTGATGAACGTTTTCGTTCGATTCTTAATTAATATTTCCATTAATTTTCACCCCGTATATTTATGAAACAGAAAATTGTATTTGATATTTCTAAATTAATTTATCTGAGTCTTTAATTATACTTGCCTGTTAACCATATATGCTTATTCATTTAGCAATTTGCTTAGCAGGTTCGTATGATGATAATTTGAAACAATCAATTTTTTATGTATGTTTCCTTTTTGGTTTTTTATTTACACTGTGTTTTATAGTTAAGTGGTTGATTCAGTAATTCATTATTTTTTGTTAAACATTCTACCATACAACTTATAAAATTGACATAAAACAAACAAAATTTAAAAAATACATTTGGAAATGGTGGGATAAAAGTTGAAAAAGTTTATTAATCCTATAATGGACTTCCATATTTATATTTTACCAATCTATTCCATATTTCATTATTCGCTACGTGTATATTCTTTGCTACCTATATAGGAGAGTAGGAAGTTTTAATTGAACTCAAGTTGGAAAATATATAATCACCCACCGTTCACTAGCCATTACAAAATGGACTTACGTCAACACTTGGAAGACTAACACGCAATCCGGCAATCGATAGATTCCGAAGCCCCATTCAGTTCGGAATCAAAGCTCACAATGTTTTCATTTCTCTCTAGATTTATGAGATTTTCTTTTTTGTTTCGGAACCAAATAGTCACAAATCGGTGGCAATTACCCTGTTTCCGTTTCTGTGTCGATTCTTTTTTTAGCAATATATTTTCGTAATTGGGCTTCTGGACCCAAACTCTGTACTAAAACGTTCGTAAAAATAAAAGGGTCCGAACGCGTTAGTTAAATAACAATGATGTATTTCAAGGATTTTCTATGTAGGTAATGCATACCATTTGGAACTATTATACCTATTGCTTAGGGAGATAAATAGCTTGTTTTTGTCAATGTATAAAATTATCATAACTAGGCCTGATGAATTTTTTTTCTTTCAAAGAACAAAACGTCTGTTAGTTATAAGCAAGCAATGATCGTTATATTACTAGATGTATTGAAGATGTGGCCGAACAGCATCAGCCTCACACTGCCTCGGTCAGCGACGATTTTAAAAATAGACGACTTTTTTTTTTGATTGTTTGATAGGATTGCGTTTGACCACTATCTCACCTGGTGGTAAGTGACTATGTGGTCTAGGATGTAACACGCTTGCCTAGAAGATATCTGTTCACTCTCGATTTGAAGACTCCAAGGTTGCAGTTTTTCGGAAATACGGACGCTGGTTATGCATTTCACTCTTTGGCTGTTCGCATTATAAACGTGGAGCCAAATTGCTTTGTCCGCACATGTAGGTCTGTAGGATATTAATCATGTAACGATGGCGTTTTTTCGTACATATTATACCTAACGCGATGTTGAATGCATTTTTTATTTATTTACATTACCTTTTGTGTCTGTGTGGACTTAATCTTAAGTTACTTTATTTTCATGTATTTTCAGTCAAACTTATGTTGGTTTTTATTGTATCTATTAACCCAATGAATTCCTTAAAAATAGTCCCTACAAAGATTATTCTACCGCAAAATATTCGTGAAAGACAGTTTTCTTTATCGTGTTAATTTGTCGGATGACCTGTTTTGTGGATGCTTGTTGTTGTTAGTGAGAGGGACTAAATTTTGTGACCAATTTGACCTAGGTCCACTTTTCAAGCAATTTTTATAGCTATATATACTATGACATAAGTTAATTAACGGTTCTATGATATATGATATTAAATATAATATAAATTGTGGGATGTTTTATCTAACTATATAATTAAACTTGTTGTTTGAGAGCGTTCTGGGCACTTTCCTCTCCATCAAAGGCCTTTTGATATCTGCTTTACAGCTGTATAATATGTTGTTTGTACTTTTTTCTTTATTAGTTTGTAGGTGGCTTATAATTTAATTGTATCATACCTTTATTGTATTGAATTGAATAAATTATAATAATCAGATATTACAATTGAAGTAGTTTTTTACGTTAATGAATGACGTGATGAGCTAACATTTGCCTGATGTTAAGCGACACGGTTGCCCATATCAGTTGCAGCGTCATTCGGAACTCTAAAGTATAGAGTTTCGCGTGAAACCGTACTGCACACATTATCCTGAGACATCACCATAATCTTGTAATAAGATTACAAGACTGTGAGATCAGGTCATAAGTCTCAATTGCCCAGTAATGTAGTATATAGTAATAATAATATAAGTAGTATCTTGTAATTAAAACTAGACCGGTTAGTTCACAACATATCGGAAATCATACTTAGGCGAATGAAATGTTGACCTATTACTGACGAAGGTAGATAGATAGTTGGAAATTAAAGATATGCTCCTCTAACCTTATTTTGTGGCGGGTAAGCGGATGTTAAGATTTGTCTTTAGTAAATATTTTGGTAATATTTCAGCGTCACAAGCTGCCGACGCAAAATGCAGCTTAAACGCGTGCGAAGTCTTCGATATGTTAGTCCAGGGTCATCGAAATGAAGAACATCTTCCTCCAGGACCTTGTACTACTGTCACAGACCTGCACTGGAGACAGTTGGATCGACGTCTACGGGCTATAGAACAACCAAGTATGTTAAAGTTTTCTGTATATGTATATAAAGTTGACTGTATTCTTATCATTCACTAACGTTGATTGGACACGATGCAAGTAGGTAGCTGGAACAAGTAAAATAAAAGAAAAGAAAAAATATGAATCTCATTTCTAGTATGTCTAAGATACTAAATGCGAAGCCCGATGGACACGAACGCAAATTACTAAGTAAGCGAGCGTTGTTTTTTTCCTACTCTGTGATCTGCTAAGCTATTATGGACCTTGATTGCAATTTTGGTTGGAAACAAAAAATTGTATAGATTTGATATTTTCAATGCGTAGCTTATGTGCATAGTTACTAGGGGAATCCAAATAAAAAAAGTTTCTTTTATTGCATTGCAATCAATGTTCCAAGATCACCGCTAGGAGTGGTGATTATGGAACATTATCTATACCTATGCTTACGTTACTTTAAAGTTTCAAGTTTCAATACTTACTGGAAAGTTGGTTGCAAAACTTGTACCGAACCGACGGACAAAAAAATAACATTAAATGTTGTCATCACAAGTTCTAAAACAAGCTAGACAAAGCAATGGTTATACGATGGCATTACCTGTTACCAAGGTATAGTAAATAATAAAGGTTCCGAATATAAATAATGTTGCAGCTCACATGTGTAGTACCCGTTTATACTCCGATAGTCATAGCGAAAGTGCATTTGCATGCTTATCTAGTAAGCAGTTTGTAAAATCGATGTTCAAAGCTTAGGTATCACAGTCTAGACATCGAAATGTCTGTGTTTGTTACCTTATATCTATGACTAGAGCGACCCTTTTCACCTGCAAATTATCCGTGGGAATTCTTAACTTTTCGAGATCAAAATTATACATTTATTTCGGTTATTGTGAACCATCCGTATATATCAACCTTATCGATATAGCTGTTTAGGCGTAAAGTTCCGGAATATAATAGAAAAAGTTTCATTAGACAAGTAGGGTTGAAATACTTTTATACGATGTTCATCTTAAAAATTGATGCTTGAAGGTTGAAGCGGCAACAAACGAAGGGCATTTCTTTTTTGTAATTGTTGTCTTATTGTGTATTTGGAGAAAAAAGATAATTACCGATACCCATATCTGAATTTGAACGATGTGTAATGTCATAAAAAGTGGTCTAAGTTAGTTTAGTGACTTACACCTAATTAGTTAGCTACAACTAATAATATATACTGAATATAATTTTTTAATCAATCATAATTGTTTAACTAACAAAAAGCTCTTTAATTTCAACTAAATCATAAAGTAAATTTTCCTTCTTTTGCCCGTAGAGAATAAGTCCTACCTTAGATTAAAAAGTATTTGGTTAATGACACATGCTAGAAAAGCCGGTGTAATTAAAGCTTGGAATACAATGGATTTATATTAATGATAATAATAATAATAGCGCCCAACACATACATAGATCATGTACCCTAACTAAGATCCCAGTATCTAAGGGTCCAGGAACTACGAGGACCATTATGGTCCCACAACACCCAGATTCAGAACAAGTAGATAAAAAAAGCCAATAAAAAACGATATTTCACACAGCGCCATCTAGCCCTAACCTAAGTAAAGCTTGTACAATGGGGACCAGACAACTGATAGAGTATATACAATTTTCTTTTTTAAATACATGCGTAGAATACAATATAACACCCAGACACAGAACAAACATCGGTGTTAATAATTTAATTATCCATCACATAATTAAATGTTAGTCCTAGGTGGGAATTGAACCGACAACCTACAGTTCAGAAGGCATAGCTCTTACCAACTAACGTATGAGGTCAGTAAAAAAAACTAATTTATGGTTTCAGCTTGGACAATAAGCTTCAGCCAGTCTCGATGGCGTCAATGCGCGAAGAGTGCTTGTCGTTGTGACGCTACCCGACGATCTCTCAACTGCTGGAGATCTGGAATCTCAACTCTTACAGCAGATCTGGTGGCACCTATTGATCTCCTCAATGTGTAAGTTATTTCTATACACCCGTGTACCCTGATTTCAACTATGAATCATTCGTTTTTCCGCGAGGACTCATAATTTTCCGGGATAAAAGGTACCCTGAGTATATATATATATATATATATATAAAATAGGTCTTTACCTATGAAATTGCCGTATTGCAGTACAGACTTTTTCAAACAAAAAAAAGTTTTGATTGGCTATGAATTCTAAATTCAAATTAATTTTGTTTTAAAAATATGACATTCTATTTACAATATAAGTCTTTTGTTTATTGATTAGCGTTGTATTTTCATTACATTTCAACATTTTTCCTCATAATGGATACTTTGAAATTTCGTGTAATTATGGAATATGAGTTCCGTCGTGGCACCAACGCGGCACAAACGACACGTAACATCAACGACGTTTACGGAGAGAACTGTACAAACGAACGTACAACCCGTTATTGGTTTGCTCTGTTCTGTTCTGGGAATTTTGACTTGAAAAATGAACCTCGTGGTCGTCCGGAAACTTTGGTCAACAATGATGAATTAAAGGCGATTGTGGAAGCTGATGAATCTCAATCTACAGCTGAGCTGGCAGCAGCTTTTGATGTTAGCATCAAAACAATATTGGTCCATTTGCGACAGATTGGCAATATAAAAAAGCTTGATAGATGGGTGCCCCACGAACTTAACGATCGCCAGCGCAACGTACGCGTCGAGACTTGCCTTGCGCTGCTTAACAGGCACAGAAATGAAGGAATTTTGAACCGAATTGTTACGTGCGACAAAAAATGGATTCTTTTTGACAATCGAAAGCGCTCAGCAAGTTGGTTAGATCCTGGTTCGGTACCAAAGCAATGTGCAAAACGAAAAATGACCCCTAGAAAGGTGATGGTCAAAGTTTGGTGGTCTAGTGCTGGTCTGATTCATCATAGCTTTTTACAAAACGGCGAGAGCATTACTGCAGATGTGTACATTGAAGAACTGACCACAATGATGGCGAAACTCGCACGTCTGCAACCAGCTTTGGTCAATCGGTCGTCTCCACTGCTACTTCACGACAACGCGCGACCCCATACTGCACAACAGACCATCTCTAAGCTGCATGAGTTGGGTTTGGAAGCTCTCCCTCATCCGCCATACTCACCAGATCTTGCGCCTACCGACTATTACTTTTTCCAAAATTTGGACAACTTTTTAGCGGGAAAAAATTCAATTCCCGATAGGCAGTACAAAACGCCTTTGAAGAGTTTGTTGTCTCCCGTCCTGCTGATTTTTTTAAGAAGGGCATCCATAAACTGCCACAGCGTTGGCAAAGATGCATTGATTGCGGGGGTGATTACTTTGAATAAAAGAAATAAATAAGTACGAAAAAAAAAATACTTTAACTTTTTTCAAACAAAACGGCAATTTCATATGTAAAGACCTATATATGTACATATCCCGGAAAATATATATGTAGGCAGAAAAGGGTTTTGCGTCGTCGCGCCGTCATATTTTTTTTTTTTCGGGATAAAATGTATATAACATATATACATTTTATCCCGAAAAAGTGAAATTTTCCCGTGGGGTGAGCAAATAATTAAAATACTTTTTATCCGCGGGTGACGGCGGGGACCCCATTTTTATTTAAATATTAAAGAGGCGCGTTTTATACATTTTCACTCATTCACCAGAACAACAAAACTTTGCGAATGTGTTCTCTAGTTTAAACTTTAAATTTTGCAAATACTTGTACAAACAGCGGTATTTTTGTAAAATCAACAACGGCCAAAACTCACGTTGATTAAAAAGTCGAAATTACTCCGACCAGGTTTCGGCCCATCTCTACTAAAGTCTATTAAAATATAACTTAGCTAAGAAACACTTTCCATTGGGTTCGTTTCCCACGTTTGTTGAATTCATGTCAATTTGACAGAACAAATTACTGAACGCTCATTGGTTACCTGTTTATCACCGGCTATCTTTAACCAATCCGCGTACAGTATTTTTGGCGTATTGAATTGAGACGAGCTTGACAAGCGTATATATAAGAAACCGGGCGGTAGAGTGAGCAGAGAGATAAGTACAAACTTAGGTATTTTCAATTTTTAGTGCAGACGGGTATAAGTCTTTTGGTTTGATTACTTATGCACCTACTGGTAAAAGTTATATCTTATTTTTTTTTATCAAAACAAAGCGCTTGGACATAGGAACAAATAACATTTCATTTCTAAAGAATCGTGAATTTGTGTTTTGTTTTATTTCTCTTTTTTTACCCCCAATAGCTCAAGAATGTCATCGAAAAATAATTAATGATATGGACGTAAAAGAATTAACAACATAAATACCTAAAGTAGAAAGATTACATAAAAGATTACGTAAAAGCGTTTTCCGACCCTTGTTACCTACTCGACCGAACTTTGTTCGTGCGAGGGCATTGTAAAACTTTTAAGATTTCCCCAGAAAATTTTGCATATTATTCTTCAAAAGTTGAGTATTTTATTAGCCTTTTCATTTCTTTCACTATATGAAATATGTCAGAAGGCGTCAAAACATTGTTTGCTTATAAAAACGTTGTGGTTTATTATCGATAGCTTAAATAATTTAGCCGCTGTTTTGAAATCGATAGCCGAAATTTAACGTTTTTCATTATATCCAGTTCGATGTTTCCTTAGAAAATTTAGCCACTTTACTTTACAACATTTCTCGTAAATTAGCTTCAATGGTTTTTGTTTATCTTTTATAATAGTATTATCTACGTTCTATTTATTAATATTTACAGGCACTCTATAAATAAAAAGTTACAACTAAAAAAAACATTATTTACAAAATAAATACGCTATCCAACTCACCACCGCGCGGTAAGGTTAAGGTTAAGGTTTAAGGTTTTTTAAGATTCTGCGTTCTATGGTTTTATCGACTTGTATAATGTTCCGAGATAATAAAAAAAATAGAATATCTTTCACTTTCCTGCAAAAACTATGCAAAATTCACGACCATCGGTAGCTATCATACTAATAATAATCCAACATTGAGTCTACCAAATTACTGTATGTAATTTAAAACCTTTAGTTACAGCGTTAAAAGGAGAACAAACAAACGCACATAAACACACAAAAACAGAAACATTCACATGCATAATATCATGACTACACGAAAGTTTAAAATATAATTATCCTTCATGTTTAACTTTCTCTTTATTCCGTTTCTGTTAATTGATTACGATGTTTATGTTTCCAGAGATCTTGGTACCAACAGACTACGAACGTTACATAAGTCCACCTTTAAGGGCATGCGCTCGCTAGCCGAACTGGACATGTTTGATAACCACGTCGAGTACCTCCCGGCGGGGATATTTGATTCTTTAGTCAATTTGAGGATTTTGTAAGTACTTTACAAGGCTATGTGTTCCTTATTAGGATCTAGAACTTTAAAAACGTTTGCTACTAACCTTTCTTTTTGCAGATTGTTGTAAATGTTATATCGTACATAAAGCGACCCCTAATACAAAGATGTCAATCATTGTTTGTAAAATTAAGCTAAATATTTCATAACTATGTACTCTGTTTATTAAATTGATTACCTTGATAATTGATTACTCTGACAAGTATATAATTTGGCTTTGTGTAATTTAAGTTTACAAAACAGGTTACCATTACATTATGGCCAACAATGTGTTTTTTACTGCCATTTTAGCTTTATAAATACCCATCATTTAAGTTAAATCGAGCGTTATTATGAAGGGTTTTACCAATTTGTTGTTCCGCTGACCATAAAGCAATATCCATTACAGGCGCCTCCAAAGAAATTACTTGGAAGAAATTGATAGTGAAGCGTTTAGACACACGAAAAACCTTTTCCACGTTGACCTGTCTAACAACTTTCTATACACGCTTCCTGAAAGATTATTCTCAAACAATTCGTTTTTGGAAACCATCGACATTTCAAACAACCATGTAATGTATGTACCCTCGGATAGCTTTCTGGGACTTGACTCGCTGCTCATTCTGGATTTATCGAAGAATAAAATTCAAAGAATAGAAAATGGTACGTTTATTTTGAAGACGCTTCAAATATTAAAACTTTCTGACAACAAAATATCTAACATAAGCGAGAGAGCTTTTGAGAGTTTAGTATCACTGGAAACATTACTAATAGATCGGAATAAGTTACAAAATTTACCAAACTTTTTATTTCATAATCTCAACTGTTTGACGTTCTTGGATTTGTCTAATAATAATTTGATGAGCGTAAGTATCCACTTCGCCTTTTGATTTATTCTCTTTATAAAATGGTTATGGCAGGTATAAATGTTTAATAACGTTTTTAGCTATCAGGTGTGGAATTTGAGAGGTTAAAAAGGTTACGCACTTTGGACCTCAAAGAGAACACGTTATCGGAGTTACCGGACCTCGTATTTTCCAATTGTACGAACTTGGAGAAGCTTGATTTGTCCAGAAATAAACTGAGATTTTTAAACGTCACTACTTTCCATGGATTAGAAAATCTCACTTCGCTGTTGCTGTCCGAAAATAAATTATATCAAGTGCATTTCAAAACATTTTCCACTCTGAAAAATCTTACCACTCTGTACGTATTAGTGATGCTCACAAATCATTCATATTTTACAATAGTCATTTCTCATATGCCTTACCTTTTGATTACATTAACGTTTTTGGTGTTTCTGGTCTCCTGGTATTTGTAATTAGGAAAAGCTAAAATAGTAAATGGAAATGATTCAAAGTAATATATAAAATTTAAAAAGTAAAATACACATTTTTTATTTTCTTTATATATGCTACTGCAATAGTAATAAAAGCATTAAAATTACCCGTATACTTACATACTTACTACTACAGCACTAAAAGTAAAATAAAATATGGACATACCACACAGCGTTATCTAGTCTCAAGCTAAACAAAGGTTGTACGTACTATGGAAACCAGATAAGTGATAGAATACTTATATACCTATGAATACATACATAGAATATAATATAACACCCAAAATCACAGAACAAACGTCGAAGTTCATCACTCTAATGTTTGTCCTGGGTGGGAATCGAACCCACAACCCATAGCTCAGAAGGCAGGGGTACTACCAACTGAGCTAGTAGCTCAGTTAGCTCAGTTGGTAGTACCAGCCATGGGAATCGAAACCATAGCCCACAGATGAGAAGGCAGGGGTACTACCAACTGAGCTAATGGGTCAGAAAATGAATGAAATCTTCAATTTGTTTTCAGCTATATGGACGGTAACATGTTTCCCTCACTACCATCGCGCACCTTTGACTACATGCCAAAACTAGCTATCGTGAAACTTTCTGGCAACCCATGGCACTGCGACTGTCATGCTTTGTATATTTCGGCGTAAGTATTATCCAATTAAACTAATTTTGACTAGGAAGCGACTTAAGTGCCCAAACGCTCATATTATTAATTATGTATGCTTTTATGGTAAGATAGTGTATACCTTTGGAAGAGCCAGAAAAATATATATTTTCCTAACTTTGAATAAAATGTTTGATAAACCAGTAGATACATTCATACCTACTCTTTTGAATTTGCATGGAAATAATAATGTTATACTAAATTCAGTGATAAATAATTTCAAAAGTTGTTATGAAATAATAATTAAATGGTTAATAAAAAAATATCAATTACGTATTACATACAAAACGAAACAATAATAAAATTTAGATGGAATAATTCATCCTGAAATTTCAAGGTACTTTTCCATAGGCCGCTCAAAACATGGCATTTATGATTTCGGAGAATGAAGACTTTTTATTAGTATTATTATATCAGTATCCAGATTAAATAAATTCCTGGAACGATACCGAAGAACTTTCTTTGTTATAAAGAACTTCATAAAACTTTCATCAACTTTTAGAAACTTAAGGAATAAGTTCCAGGGAAATCTTATCTACATGATAATTTTACCTACGATTGATCTAAGACAAGTCGGGTGTCATAATTGACACCGTCTGAATTGACAAAATGTATTGCTAAAATGCTTAAAGCCGAAAAGCAATATTTTGCTTTATTTTTAACTGACTTTCAAGAAGGAGGAGTTACTTTATTCGTCTGTATATATTTTTTTTATGTTCATTGATAATTCATATTTACCTACATTCTTTTAGTGTTATTTACTAAAATTACTGTTTTTTTTATTATGCATAGGTTTCGTTTGGTTGTAAATATAATGGTACATAACGTAGATCTAAGCTGAACAACAACAGAAACAATAAGAAAACTGCGATAACAAAGTTTCTGTCTAAATTGCTCGCAACCTTCGTATAGTAAATCTAGGCTTCCTGTGAATGTGGCTTAATTTCCGTTCTGGCTGCCGTGCTTGGTAAATCTACATACTACAATCTTATATCTGCCGTACAAGTGAGATTATATTTAAGCCGACTATTC
Organism: Ennomos fuscantarius; assembly: GCA_905220475.3. Taxonomy (NCBI): domain Eukaryota; kingdom Metazoa; phylum Arthropoda; class Insecta; order Lepidoptera; family Geometridae; genus Ennomos; species Ennomos fuscantarius. Next base: position 8,080,792 of record HG992028.1, on the reverse strand, counting down.
AATGTCTGATTTGAATCATCACAGAGATAAATTGGATGTCCCCATGTGTAGTACTCTCACACTATTCACTGCCGTTGGAGTTAATGGATCGAAATTTTAATATTTATGTGCTAATGCTATGAGAAAATGTGTGTTCATTAGCAATCACTGCAATCAGCAAGAGCCTTGCCCTACTATAGGACAAACTATTTGACATGTCAGATTAGTGCCGAATAAAGCTATATATATAAATATAAATATATATATATATATATATATTTTTTTAGGAATCAGAAGTGTTAAAATATAAAAAAAAAACAAACATTTACACATTACTCTAACGTCATTACTCTAATTTAATACAAAATCAACATATTTCAGCAATAATTTACTAGACAAACATAGTTTCGAACATATAAACAGCCGTTAATTTACACACAATAACAATTATCACAATCAATCAAAATGACAACAAAAATAAGATATGGAACGAACTCACAGTAGGCAGCGTCGGAACCAACCACCTTACCGACCGGCGACTGAGCAGCAAATGAACCGGCATTCGATTGAGCGCTTGCTTTTATAGCCGGTGGTGGGTACCGATGTTGCCTACCACAAGATCGGCTAATAATATATATCATAAATATATAATATATAAATGTATATTATACATTATAAATATGTAATATATAATATAAATATATATAAATACAATATATTTATGTATGTGCTATATTGTATGTAATATATATATAAATATGTTCACAATATATTTATATATAAATAAAATAGTTTTGTATGTATGCCGAATAAAGCTAGATATATATAGCTTTATTCGGCACAAATCTGACATGTCAAATAGTTTGTCCTATGGTAGGGCAAGGTTCTTGCTGATTGCAGTGATTGCTAATGAACACACATTTTCTCATAGCATTAGCACATAAATATTACATTAATATTATATATATTTATATCTCTTCCTTTTTCATCCATTCATTTTTCCTTATTTTTTCACTCTTGCTTTCCTCTTCCATTGGACAGGGTTGAATAAAATTATATATAGGGTTAAATAATACTATATATATCCCTGTCCAAGGTAAATTCTGTTGTTATTTCAAAACACCCCTCTTTATGAGAGCTTTTGTTCAGTAGTAAGAATCTTCCAGCGTGATTTCGAATATTTGTTCACAAAATCGGTGAATGAATGGGCCCCTTTAATAACAATTAAACACCACCTGGTGACGAGGAAGTTACGTCATAAGACGTGACAAAACTTTAACAATATTACCTAGCTCAGGACACTGTAAGAAACGAAACTAACGCAATATTTTGCTTATTAAGCTCTACAATACAATCTAATAATATAATAACGCCCAACCATCACATACAGATGCTAGACCCTAACTAGGATTCCCTTTGTCTAGGGACCCAGCAACTACGAGGAACATGATGGTCTCACAACATCCAGACGCAGAATAAGTATTTGCGATTTTTTTTCTGTGCACAAATACTTGTCCTGCCGCGGTAATCGAACCCGCCGCCTCCAGGCAACGAGCCGACCTGCTCAACCACCACACCACAGAGACAGAATAATAGGTAGCAGGTTGCGGACTCATGATATAACTAATTAATGAGGTAAAGGTGTTTATCACAACAAATTTACTAAGAAAAGTAAACGGATACCAAATTAATAATTGAAGGGTTGAGAATAAAAAGGGTTTAACTGTCAAATTGATAGTAACGAAAAAATTGACTTTTAACTTCAACGGCTTCATTTTAATGTAGAGTGCTTATAAGGTAATAGAAAAGGTTTATGTAAGTTTCAGTTGCTTGACAATGTTTTAATTCTATTTTAAAAGACTATATAAATATATAGTACTAATTCATACAATTACTTTAAAAATATAATAAAATAAAATAAATATATAGCAAACTGTATTCCTGTGACAGATAAACCGTTTTTAGTCTCAAAATATCGAGATTTAAGCTTCATTTCGGTATTTTGAGAATGTATTATTGTAGATAATTTCACGCTGAATACAACGATACCCAAAAGTCATTTTGTGAAAAAAATCAGTTAAACCCTTTTTGTTCTCACCCCTTCAATTATAAAGTATGGTCGATGACATTAGACACCAATCGACGAGTTTATTTAATTAATCTCAAAAACCAAACAGTCTGAAAATAAATTGAAAACCAACCGTATAGATTATTTTGAAAACATAATCAGCAATGATTTCGGCACGGTCCAAGAGATATCCAATTACTTTCGTCACTAAATTAGCAAACCTAACAGGGGTTTATAATTGAAACGTATTTCAGGTGGGTTCGCCTAAACGAAATGAAGATATGGGATTACTCTCCTACATGCGTTTCACCCTGGTACCTGGAAGGCCATTTTTTGAAGAAGCTGAAATTCCCCGAGCTGTGTTCCGGACAGTGGGCTAGTATGGTGAACCTGTCACCGAGGCTCCCCATTCATCAGCTGCTAGCTCTTAACGTTTCTGTCAACAGGAAGCCTCAAGACAGTATGGAGCAGAACCACGATGTCACTACCGTTGACTCTTGGCATTAAGTAGGATAAAAGTAAGATCAACTTGTAAATATTACATATTTATTTGATTATAATCAATTTGAAGAAACGAATTACGTTGCACTTTATTTTCATCGTTAGAAAAATGTAATCACACTTCACACTGATATAATAAAGGCGAAACTTTGTATGTGTGTATGTTTGTTACACCTTCATGCTCAAACGGCTGAGTGGATTTGGATGAAATTTGGTACCAAGATAGCTTACATTATTGCTATCATCATTAACATATAGGCTATATTTTATCCCTGAAAAGTGAAATTTTCCGTGGGATGAGCAAATTATTAAAATACCTTTTATCCGCGGGTAAAACCGCGGGGCGCAACTAGTCTTTGATATTAATCACAATAATAAATTTATTCAAATAAAATCTGAAGTGGTCGATATGAACAGCCTGTTTAAAATTATTACGATGGCAAATTTAATTATATTGATAAGTATTTTTGTTATAATAGCTACTTGTACATCATTGTGAATAAAATTACCTGTAAAGGAAAACTGCGGTCTTTGTGAAAGAACGGTTTAGCTTCATATCATTTGATAAGGTATTCTTATCATGTGATAACGTGGTTAATGACTAACATAATTTAAAAATAGCGATAATATTGTGAATGTATGCAAATATTTTTACCATTATTCATTAATGAATAATAATTAATTATTATGCAAGGGAATAGTTTTATTATTCTAACTAAACGCGAAAGTTTGTACGTATGGATGTATTATGTCTTGGGTAGAATTGCTTGTCAGTAACGAGAACCAATTGATGTAAATGTAAATAAACATTTTTATTTAATATACAAATTTATTTTAATGTAAATGTTTATAGTAATGGGCATGAAGTTCGATCCAGTGGTTTGGTCCTGATTTAAGCAAGTGTGGATGATTGCAGATTTATTGGTTTGTCGGTTGTTGAATAGACCCGTTTTATCTTTACAATATGAGTTCAAATCGCTAAAGTTTAAAAAGTGTTCTAGTAGAATGTGTTTGATTTGATCACAAAAAATAAGTGTCTCTTACAGAACCCTACTACACTTATATTTTCGGTTAATTACACTATTACATGCACCATAACGTTCTGTAATCTCAGCGTGATGACGCGTTGCGGATTGTGCCCTTGATGCCCATCTTTAACGTACACCACGGAATGGGATGATCGTATTATTACGTATTACGATCGTACGATCCAAGATCAGTCAGATTAAAAACCTGAATATTTTTTGAAACGGGATATTTAACCATGAAATTTGTTTGAATTGAGATTCAATATCATAGGCACTGATGCATGAGGACATAATAAATAAATCATTATTATGTAAACTAATTTTCCAAATTAATTGTAGGTACAAGAGTACATATGTATATATCACAGGGTACAAATTATTTCATCGTTACATTACGATCGTAACACTAAATATTACGTACAGAAATTATTGTAAATTCTGTTGTACTTGAAAAACAGCCCTAAAACTATTGCAGTCGTTGTAATTTTGACATTTATAAAAAGGACAACAACTTTTTTATCATTGTCAATTTATTATTAAATTTAGTTTAGGATTTATTTTAGAACAGAAACTATACAATACATAATAAAGCACATTATACATTTTTTATTTCAAGATCAATTTTAATTTTACTGTAAAACTGAGAGCCGGCTCTTGTTTTAAACAATAATTTTAAAGACACACTATTATTATAGTTAAAATTAACAATGTAAAAGTTAATGTATGCGTGGGTGGTATGTGTGTGTGAGTGTTTGTTCCATTTTGACGCTGCAACGGCTGAACGGATTTGAATATTTGGAGTGGGGATAGTTTATAGGCTAGATTAACACATACGAAAAAGCTTCAAAAATCGGCAACCACCGAGGAGTTGCCGAACAGTTCTATCGCGTATCATAATGAGTTCAAGTCACAAAATCGTGCTTCTATCGTGCCCAAAGTTTCAAACTGCAAGAGGCAAATAAACAATATAAGTAACATAATATATAGTAGCATATACGTAACTGGGTCATTTATAGTTCGAACGGCTAAGAAATGGAATACTTTTCCAGCAATAGTGTTTCCCCCTGGGTATAATCTGGGTCTTTTTAAGTCAAGAGTAAATGGGCTTCTCATGGGCAAGCGTGCTCCACAACTTTGTCACTTACCATCAGGTGAGATGTTGTCAAACGCAAGACCATTTTACCATTAAAAAAAAACTGGAAAATTAAGTTTTTCTTACATTATTAGTTCTAACCTTTAAATAGCATTAGTGAAAAAGCAGTGAGCATGTCGGTTACTTTGTTACTGATTTGACTCCGGCTCTGTGACTGATTATTCACAAAGAGGCGGGCCAGCGCAGTACTAAAAATATCTCATACAAATATCTCAATAACACTTGGAATTTTTCAGTAGCTATTTGAGAAGCAAACAAGTCATTGCCATTATGTAAATAAATCTATTGTTGTACAAAAGTAGCCCTGCATTTAGATATGCTAGAATTTGAATATCTTAGCTCTGTAAAAATGCTAAAAATAATTTCTCGCGACGAAAAAAGCAACATTTTCCGGTTTGAAAAAAGCTGTTTATCCGTAATGATGTCGTTTTCCAGAATATAAATCGCCCAGCATTCAAAATTTATGGTACTGCTCGAATCCCATTCTTACCATATTTCAAATTCAATAATTAATTGCAGAGGTTAAGAACCTGAAATAATTAAAAATTATTATTCCCTCCGAGCTTTAAGGGTGTAACCAATTTTATAATTTAGCCCATAGATAAAGATACAACGCAATCTAAATTTTTCCTTCGTTAATAATCTACTCAAATTAAAACAATAATTAGCATTTATAATAATTCGTTTGTTTTTCGCCTTATCGGCAGATTATGCTTTTATCGTGTTATTTCCTCGCAAAGATATGAATCAATAGATAAAAGTAATCTTCATTGATGATATTTATCTTTATTCAGTTCTGTGTTCATATTGTGTATATTCCGACGTATTAACATTTTAGAAGTTGATTGTTTATATCAAAGTCTTATGAAAGCCAGGGTCTGTGAAGTTTAAAATTTGTGGAAAGAAATCTAATACTAAAAAGTGGAATACTCATACTAGCCAGTAAGTGCCTGACCGGAAATGAAAACTCCTACTTTGTTGTAAAACAACAAAGACATCAACAATCATATTTTAGGAATGTCATCCGCCACATATTCGTAGCTAAATCAATACCGAACATAAGACATGAGGGAAAGAAAACGTTTCATTTTGAGTCTATTCCTTGCAACGTTTCTCCAAACCAGCCATGGTAAGTCCAAATATTTAAAGTCCTTAAACATTTTACAACTATGGTAAGTTATTCAATGTTTAACTTGTTTTGTCTGCCAATTTCACTGACTGCTCAATAGACAGAAACAAAACATAAAATCACTATTCCCTGCTACACTAGGCAAATGGCTTTATTTAATAAAAAAAAATGTATAATGGAGCACGTAAGTAAATGTGTTGCATGATAAATAGTTAAAAGACTGATAAACAGTAATTAGATCACTTTATTTACGTTGTTTTTACTAAACATACCTACTTAACGGTACCTACTTTGTTTTGACTTGTAAAAGTGCTAGAATTAGCCTATTTGCAATAAATCTTTTGACTTTGACTTTGACCTATATCTGATTTGTGATTTGCTTTCAGGGTGTCAAATAGAAGGTGTAACATTGTGGGCTTTGCCAATTCAGACACGCATCCTCGATACACATGAAGGCCTGGTGATCAGCAGAAGTACCTCCAATATTGAAGGTTGGAAAAATCTTTATAGCTAAAACTAACTGCAAAATGAATTAAGACTATCAAATCCTTGCCGGCTATTTGACTGCTATATTTTTATTGCATAATTAAATAATATACCTGAAAATAGACAATCGTGAAGACAAAAAATATATATCTCGAAAAATGACAGGGTCACAGGTATTTAAAAAATCAGGAATAGAAGGAACAGCTCAAACACCCAGAGTGACGCAGTAACAGTTACCAGTCCTCCATATTACCTCATTACTAAGCTGTGGTACCTCTATAGTAGCTCTACATAAGTATAATCTCTGGCATGTGACGTCACAAACTATGCTTTCATAGTATCTGTAAGGAAGATCCACATGATCTCTGTTTTGCGAGAAAAGGACAGGCGATGCCCCTTCAAGTAACTTTAAAAGCGCACTACTCCGTGATTTATTTACCGGTTTTCTAATAGTAAACAAATAGCCTAATTATAAGTAACAATTTTGTTTATTTTTAGCAATGTTACACCAGATGTTCTTGTTTAATTTTGTATAAACTAATTGTAAAGTTCTACTCTTTTTAGCTTGTTTTGTTCATTTTTGCATCAGCAATTTTACAAAAACATTGAAGTTAAAAGATATACTTAAGGTTATTTAGAAAAGCCTCAAGTTTTGTCTACTCATGTCGTCGTCAATTTTAATTTAGAAAACGCATGGATTATAAGGATCGCCAACTATAGAGGATTAGATATATAGAATTTTCTGTATTTCCTTTTCTGATAGCTTCCCTTTTGGAGCAAGCGATTTACTCTTGATAATTGAAATTGCTTTACACGATACCTAATATCCCTCATTTTCGACAATCGTTTTTGAGCGCGTTATTGATGTTCATAATATAATTATTGAATAGGAAACTTGTCTATTAGTTCCAGAAGTCAATTACCGGTTCTTGTAACCATTTTATAATAATTCATATAATGCTGAATAGAATCTCAATTTGAAATTCGTGGGAAAGTTGCCAGGTGTTCATTTTTTTTAAATTGTATATTTGCCTGCCTGGTTCAACTGTGCTTTCGAGTGACACTGCGACTGATATGGGCAGCCATGTCGCTTAACATCAGGCAAACGGATGGCTCATCACGTCATTAATTATCATAAAAAAAAGATTTGACTTGTCCCTTTCATATGCAGATTATTTTTTCGGCATTTTTTCGTTTCTAACACCTCTAAATATTTTTTACCGGTACAAAAAAATATCAAAATAAATAAATTATCTATATCTATACTAATATTATAAAGAGGAAAGATTTGTATGTAAGTATGTTTGTAACGAATTGGCTCAAAGGGTACTGGACCGATTTTAAAAATTCTTTCACCATTTGAATGCTACATTATCACTGATTAATATAGGCTATTTTAATTGCAAGAAAAAAATGTTTAAAAAATAAATGTCCACCTGTGCGAAGCCGGAATGGGCCGCTAGTCTACTACAATATTGTGAGAATCATTTTTGATTCTATATCTTTTCCAGATATAACTGTTGTCACATCAGGACAGGCTACAATTGCTGGTCCGTACTTTGATGTGTCACTCGTCGACTCCCAGCTTGTGATAGTGACAAATGATGCCTATAAAAGATATGAAGAAGTAGAGGTGTCTTCGAGAGTATCGTTGACTCTTGATTTTAGGTGTACTGGAGGCGATACCAACAGCATAGTAAGTTACGAAAAGTTTTGAACTGCTTTGCAGCAAAACCATTTAGTAGCCTCTCTGGTGTGGTGGTTGAGCAGGTCGGCTCATAACCCGTTTGATTCCCGCGGCAGGACGAGTGTTTGTGCACAGAAAAAAGCAATATACGCAATACGCAAATATTAGGTCTTTACCTATGAAATTGCCGTTTGGTTTGAAAAAAGTTAAAGTATTTTTTTTTTTGAACTTATTTATTTCTTTTATTCAAAGTAATCACCCCTGCAATCAATGCATCTTTGCCAACGCTGTGGCAGTTTATGGATGCCCTTCTTGAAAAAATCAGCAGGACGGGAGACAACAAACTCTTCTAAGGCGTTTTGTACTGCCTCTCGGGAATTGAATTTTTTTCCGCTAAAAAGTTGTCCAAATTTTGGAAAAAGTAATAGTCGGTAGGCGCAAGATCTGGTGAGTATGGCGGATGAGGGAGAGCTTCCAAACCCAACTCATGCAGCTTCGAGACGGTCTGTTGTGCAGTATGGGGTCGCGCGTTGTCGTGAAGTAGCAGTGGAGACGACCGATTGACCAAAGCTGGTTGCAGACGTGCGAGCTTCGCCATCATTGTGGTCAGTTCTTCAATGTAGACATCTGCAGTAATGCTCTCGCCGTTTTGTAAAACGCTATGATGAATCACACCAGCACTAGACTACCAAACTGTGACCATCACCTTTCTAGGGGTCATTTTTCGTTTTGCACATTGCTTTGGTACCGAACCAGGATCTAACCAACTTGCTGAGCGCTTTCGATTGTCAAAAAGAATCCATTTTTCGTCGCACGTAACAATTCGGTTCAAAATTCCTTCATTTCTGTGCCTGTTAAGCAGCGCAAGGCAAGTCTCGACGCGTACGTTGCGCTGGCGATCGTTAAGTTCGTGGGGCACCCATCTATCAAGCTTTTTTATCTTGCCAATCTGTCGCAAATGGACCAATATTGTTTTGATGCTAACATCAAAAGCTGCTGCCAGCTCAGCTGTAGATTGAGATTCATCAGCTTCCACAATCGCCTTTAATTCATCATTGTTGACCAAAGTTTCCGGACGACCACGAGGTTCATTTTTCAAGTCAAAATTCTCAGAACGGAACCGAGCAAACCAATAACGGGTTGTACGTTCGTTTGTACAGTTCTCTCCGTAAACGTCGTTGATGTTACGTGTCGTTTGTGCCGCGTTGGTGCCACGACGGAACTCATATTCCATAATTACACGAAATTTCAAAGTATCCATTATGAGGAAAAATGTTGAAATGTAATGAAAATACAACGCTAATCAATAAACAAAAGACTTATATTGTAAATAGAATGTCATATTTTTAAAACAAAATTAATTTGAATTTAGAATTCATAGCCAATCAAAACTTTTTTTTGTTTGAAAATGTCTGTACTGCAATACGGCAATTTCATAGGTAAAGACCTATTACTTGTACTGTGTCTTGGTGCATACAGGAAATCCTAGTTAAGGTCTAGGATTTACGTATGTGATCGTTGGGCGTTATTATTATCATTATTGCATAGAGATCTATATTATGCGATATGCTAATCCAAGAGGAATGTTGTTTATCTATACATCTATCAAATTCAAAGACCTGACCGCTGGTCCTAGAGACCTAGAGTATTTGGAGGGTCTATTCTTTGTAAAGTGTAGGTATCCACTAAGAAAGGGTTTTTCATAATTCTATCCCTACGAGGGGGAAATGGATGGTTGAATTATCTATGAAAATTTTTCTTCTTTTATTCCTATAAGCCACGCGGGCGAAGCCGCGGGCAAAATTTAGTTAAATATATTTAAGTTAATATCTTTGGGTAGCTGTAATTACAGGTTTTTTCTGATTTTTAATTAATTATAATTTCATTTAATATTTTAGGTTGTATGGATTGATATAACAGATACGAACAACAATCGTCCAGAGTTCATTCCAACGAGTGAATTCGAGTTTGTCGTTGCACCACCTCTGCCTCCCGGATTCTCTGTAACCGGATGCCTAAGTGACATCACCGCCAGAGACATAGACCTCACGACATCAAGGATTGATTTCACTATAGAAGACAATCCTCACTTTGATATCGAATACGATGAAGAGTCTTCAACTGTGGCCAAAGAATTTAAAGCTCATTTGAGAACGAAAACTTTCATAAGATCTTTGAGTGAACCCGTTACGTTAACGATAACTGCGACGGTAAGCCCCCAGACTGTAGTAGTAAGAAATAAATTAAACTAAGCTAAATTGAATAGTCAAAGTTATCAGATCAGGCATACTATTCACTGCAGTTTGTTGGCGGAATATGAAAAGCGCGTACTTACTAATTATTTTTGCTAGCCGTGCGTCTTTAATTATTTATACCAATATTTCTACATGACTACAACTATTACACGGCTAACACTTACGAGATACAGTCGAATAACTCGACCGGTGCTCGGGCAATATAGATGCCAATCCTCAAGGAGTAGTTGTAGTTATGAGTACTACTCACCTCAGTTTCTATAATATATCTACAGTCTAAACAATGCTTCAGAATAACGACGTGAAGTATATAATATTATATATATAAAAAAGGTAATCATCAGAAAGTGTTGTGATAATTTAGTCTATAGTAAAATCGAAGCTTTAAAGACAATATCACCACTACCACCTTACCACCTAGCAATGGCTAACTTAATATGAAGTTGGCAGTTTCCCACCATTTAGTGGTTTTACTTTAAACCTAACAAAGCGTTTAGCTCATACAACATACATATTATAATCTCGATGTTATCAAGATGTGTGTACATTAGACATATTTTGCATGATAATTTCAGTGCGTTAAAATCATAAATGAGTTCAGTAAAGAAATTGTTATACCGGATTATAGTTTTCTTTTTAAATCAAACTATATGCATGCAAACGTAATTTATTACCAAATAAAATAGTTGATCAATGCTTTATCGGTTTACACCACTTAGCCTTTATTGTCTACAAACAATAATCTGGTTTAGTATGTCAAAAACTACCACGTTTACTAAGGTAGGTTGTGTATAATGTAATGTGTGTAATGTATAATAATATATAAATATAATATATTATAATTCATATATATAATGCTATTTATTACCCACTATGATAATGCAAATATGTGTACCGAAACCTCTCTTCAAACGGATTTTTAATTGAATCCTGTTATTTTTAGGACGTCGATGAAACTGGCGACCCTCCCTTATCGACGACCGCCATAGTACGTATATTGCCCGACACAGAATTCCAATTTCCCGAAGAGCCTGTATTCGGTCAAACATTCTACTTAGCCAACTACACTGAGGACCACCAATTAAATTTGTTGGAAACTATATCACTACAACAAGGATTTGATGAATATGTAAATTTCACTTTGGAAGGAGGTACTATTGATCACATATTTAAATTTAAATTGCTTGTAGACGAACTATCCAGTTAGGCAGTTTAGTTAGATAAATTTTAGATTTCAGATGTTAGTTAGTATTTATTTTGAATATGTTACGTAAATATTATTGATGACAAGAATATTGTTATAGCTAATATTAATTAAATGAGTTTTAAGTAATGTAGTTTTATGTAATCTAAATAGTTGGAGTTTACACATGCTTTCGTTTATATTTATTACAATAAAAATTTAAGATTTTTAAGATCATGTAATACAATCCTGTAAAATCAGTAACTTAGTACTATTACCCTTAAAGTGACATAAATTAGGATACCAAAACAATTCTAAAACATAAGTTGCCTAATACCACTTTATGGTACCACTGGTTGGTGCTGTCTTTGTCTGTATATTTAACATTTTGTGTCAGTATTTACGTACTTATCCTAATTTTTATCTACACTGACACAATAATTATGTCTACAGTTGAGTAGTTATGAAAGACACAACACTTTCCAATAGTTTCATAAGTGTAGTCATGAAATTCTTAAAAAAACATGTTTACAGCGCAACATACTAATTTTGCTTTGATCACAAATGGCAATCAAGTTTCTATTGAAGTTACGAATCCTCTGCATGACGATATTTGGCTGGAGAGACAGATTTTTCTCATAGTACGAGCAGAAAGAGACTTCACAAGCGGGGATACCACAACTGTTATAGTGGAATTACCGGAAGGTACTCTTTATTATACTTATACCTACTAATTCTTAAGACCAAAGGGAATAAATATCACAAAAAACACCTAGAGCCGGAGTAAAAATTATATTGTCAATGCGACAAAATGTTGCTGAAGATAATAGAACTTTCAAATCATATTATAAAAGCATAGTTTTCCACATCACTGCCCTGCAACTGTTTACTTTATTATACCTATTATAATACTAGTAAATATAATATTATTATGGTTATTATGTTTTCAGAAATATCTTTGCAGTTCGAGAAGGTTTACTATGAAGGAGCTGTAATAAATAATAGTTTAGAACTATCACCATTGGTTTTAAGCCAGGGCTATGAAGCAAGGCCTGTTTCTGCTGAAATAGTTGGAGGTAACAAATTGACTATCTATTTACTACACTATTATTACCATACTAATAAACACTGCATAACAGTGAAACTACCCAGTGTTTTCTCCTGTTTTATCTTTGCTTATTTCAAACTGTATTGAGAGAAACAAAACACTAGATCACTGCACAAGGTTTATTAGTAAGGGGCTTAGTGTCTATCAGAATACTTATTAATCCAAGCAACATCATATATAAATTTGATAATGTTATAAGTACTGTGTTTTGTGACCTTATTTATGTTACAGTGGAAAATACGTATACACAATACAAAAATATGCTAAAAACTTTACTCTATGCTCTTGGCTTTGCCATGGTCGGGTTATAAAAATCCTTTATTTCGAGTTTTTCCGTGCTGCTTCCGTATAATTATATCTAATCAACATTCTATCCCCTTTATTTCTTTTTCCCCAGTTATTAAACTTTACCTTGTCCACATTGCTACCGGTAACTCCAAAAGTTTTGGATTGTCAACAATAACCGTGTTTTATAACTTATGCCCATATTTTATCTATAAACTTTTGTTTTCTTTTTAGATTTATATTATTAGTTAACTAACAGGGTCTTGCTTGCATATATAAATCTTGCGAAAAACTCAACAAATTAATGTTCATTATTAAAATTTGAAATTCTTTTATAAATTATTCAACTAGAGATAATTATTGCAATTCATTTTCGCTATATAGTTGAATAACTTGTATTCATTCTCTAAATCAATTGTTGTGAATAATAGTATATTTATGAGCCTTGAGAAAAAGTGAATTTCCTCTGCGACACAGCTTAAATTTACAAATACCCTGCGAAACCTAGTTAAGTTAAGTTAATTGATTCGCAATATGGACTTTTAAACTATCCATACTAGTCATCAAATGTACAATGCTTGCAGAGATTGCCTTCTCAAACAAAATTCCTTCATTTTGTAGGCAAGTCGTTAACCCCTGTATCAGTATTTTTAAACAGCCTGATGGCTTCTGCTGCTGTTGTCTTCCGACATCAACCCTAACATATAAAATTCGCATTTAGAAACAACGCTTAAGTATAATATTTATAGAAGATATAAAAATAAAATTCTAAATTTGATTAGTCGTCGCGTTTTTTGAGGAACCCATTTTTCATAATACCCATTGTTTTCCAGAACTATCAGCATATTTCACCGCTTCAGTCCAAGGAGAACTAGTTACGCTGACAATGAGAACATTATCGGACGACATTATTGATCAAAACAGCTTTATTTCCATACAAGTGGTCGCTAAAAATGATCGTAGCGAAACGACAACAGTAGTTAATCTGGAGATAATCAAGGACGATAATGTGACTCCGGTGTTTGATGAGTCAATCTACAGTGGGACTTATAATCCTGCGTCAGGATTGAACGCAGACCAAATCACTTTTGTACAAGGTTATGATGAAACGGTCACTGTTAACTTGATAGGAGGTAATTTTTTCTACATATTGGTAATTAATATGTTTGGTAAATTAATTAAACTATTACAGTTTATGTGTATATGGGCAGCAACGGTTTGTGGGTAGGTTGCAACCTATATAACTATAGGCCTTCAGCATGTCCACACCGCGCCGCGTCTGGAACAAGAATGAATCGTAGCACACCAATCGATCCCTTTATATAGCCAGACAGGTAGGGGCGCCATGACAGTTGCCGGTGCTGCCACTGTAATAAATTTAATGCCACCACAGGGTAAATTACGGTGCTCGATCGCTGTGCATAGAGTTTATAACTGGACGTAGCCGCCGTCATGTATAAAAGGCAATAGGTGGTAGAAACCTATATAGAGCCCTTAAAAGTAATAATAAATATTAATCTTGCGTAAATTCCATACAATATAGTTTGAGCGTATTTAAGTATTAGACACTATTATATATTCTTTGTTATTAGGTATAATTTCATTATACGCGATCACTTTGACGTTGAAATCGTAATTACTAAACTTCCTTCATTATAAAGTGAATATTGGCCAACTAATGGGATAAAGTAAGGTTTGCCTAGATAAGAATTTTTCTAACATTCTGTTGAATACCATACCAGCTGATATGCTTAACTTTGATATAATATATTTAGTTTATAAGTGTAGGCAGTTTATTAATGTTTTTTGTTTAATATTTGTTTAGAATATGCGCACTACTTTCAAATCAACCAAAATGGTGCTGTAATAACTCTGACATCGTCAACAATACCTCCTGAGTTATACAGCTTGCAGAACATCTTAATTTCTATACAAGCTAGTAAACCTAGGACTGTTGGTGCCAATGCTGCGATACACATTGCCTTGCCTGCAGGTAAAATATTTTGTCTATTAAAATACAAATTAGCTAAGTAACACTTTCTCCCGGGTTTTTATATGCGTTTGTTAAAGTCGTGTCAACTTGGCAGACTAAATACTGAACACTCATTGGTTGCCTGTCATCAGCACTCAACCAATGAGCGTACAGTATTTATCATGTTGATTTGACACGAGTTTGACACACGTACGAGAAACCGGGGGCTAGGGATATAAGTGTGAACTTGGTTTTGGCGGGAAAACGAAAAAGATCGCGTCGCCGCATTGTATTATTTTCCAAAACTTATGTTATTTTAAGTGTTAGTGCATAAAATTGGTGGCATTTTATTCGTTAAGTGCTGAATTACAGGCGTGAGTGTGGGAAAATGGTATAATAATGGTGAAACGTTTCTTTTCGTGTTGTTTCCAAAACTCCATAGAAGCTTCAAGTAAAGTTGCCACCACTTTACTAGGAGTATGACTTTGACTAGACTGACTTGACTATGGCTTGACTTGATGACTTCGACTGTGACTTGACACATATTTGCGTGAATTTTTTTTTTTTTTTTTTTTTTTATGATAAAATGGGCATGCGTTTGACAACAACTCACCTGATGGTAAGCGACGAAGTTGTCTAAGGTGGAGCACGCTTGCCCATGAGATGCCTATTCACTCTTGACTTAAAAAGACCTAGGTTATATCCTGAAGGAAACACTGTTTTTGGGAGAGCATTCCATTCCTTGGCCGTTCGGACTATAAATGAGTCAGCAAAACGCTTAGTGCGGACTTGGGGTACACTAACAACGTAAGGGTGTGACGAATCACCAAGTCTTGTAGTTCTATGATGGAAAGGAGATATCGATAACTTGATAAATTATCAATAACTTGACACTGGCTAAATACACAAAAGTGTGGAGCCAAATCTTAAAAAAAAAAAAAAGTGTGAACTTGGGAGCTGTCAAACTTAAGTATAAACGGGCATCAGTGTTCGTACAGCTAGAAGGAGTAAATCACGTTATTATTTTAGTTTAGTTATATCAACACAGAACAAGAAAATGTTTGGTATTGTTGTGTTTATAATGGTAAAGTATTGTTGTGTTTATAATAATTATCTATATCAACGAAAACCACAGTTTATATTTTATAGGTACTTAATTAAGTATAAAAATGTTACTTGTTATTTAAAATACTAAAGGGGCAATCCGATACATTTCCTCCTGCCTTTACAACATGTGCGTTTATTGCCTGACACAATCCTACTAACAGCACAGAATACTGCAGTATGCGTGAAACAAGGACCAACCAAGAGTAAGACTCCTGATCCATTAGAATTTAAGCTCACATCAAAATATTAACATACCATCATGAAAGACCGCTTCCCCATTTCGTGTTTGGCTCCGCTCTTGTGTGAAAGTAGGTACTTTATAATATATTTTCCGCAATATTTCAAGACCATACATTTACTCTTCCGCAATTTTGCTTGAATCTTTTGTTTCGTTCTTATTTATATTTTCTCACTGCAATTAATCTTCAGCTATCCTTTTTATCTTGCCCGAGGTTGTTAGCGCAACTTATCGGGTGTCTATCCTTTACTTTTTTAACTCACTCGCTTGCAGCTAGGGAATTGGAGTTTGAAGAATCTACTTACAGAGGAAGTATTCAGGGTAATGATTTAGTTCTGCCAAGCATCCTGCTGAGTAATGGATATGAGGAAGGCGTTAACTTTAACATCAGTGGTGGTAAGTTATATCGATATTTTTATCCTCGGTCTATTGCGTAAATCTGTGCTTAAAGTATACAATGTCTACAAGCTAAAATATTGTATGTTCCTTTACTAACTTTTTTATGTTAAAGAGTGGCATGATGAGCTCGACGTTTGCTTGATGTTAAGCGACACGGGTGCCCATATCAGTTGCATTGTCACTAGAAACTCTAAAGTATAGCGTTTTGCGTGACACTGAATTGCGCACGTCATCCGGAGACATCAGCACAATTTAGAGATAAGATTACTAGAGTAATGAGATAACTAGACTGTGAGATCTTGATCTCACAAACTAGTTTAAAACTAGTCATAAAATCTCATCTGTGTAGTAATTTCACTAGCTACAGTGCCCTTCAAACCGGAACACGGTAGTGCTTGTGCACTACTGCTTGGCGGTAGAATAACTGGCATAGCAGTGGTACCTACCCAGACGAACTTTGCAAAAAAGGCCACCGAGTAAACTTCGTTATATGACTTCGTTCATTTATCTTGTAAAAATATTATAGTAGAATTTTTTTAAACTCCATTTACATTAATGTACCGAGTTATAAAACTTTGTAAAATAGTGCTTAAAAGCACGAAACAGAGTTTAACAAAAGAAGTGAATTAAGTGATTCACCAAAACTTGTAAACAATAACATAAAGAATATCATAAAGCATATCCTTCTGGATCCGTCATTGCAATTTCAGAATACGCAGCCTATTTCACCGCCACAAACACGCAAGATCGGGTTAACGTCGAACCTTCGAGGCCTCTCCCTGAAACCGCTATTACACAAAACAGTGTCATTGTGCTGACCCTAACTGCATCTGGCCTTAACGCTGTAACGACCAGCACAACTATACTCCTGGACATAATAAAAGATGATACAACCACGCCTTCTTTTTCCCGTAATATTTATTACGGAACTTATTCTGGAGCTGCTTTTGAGGTGGAAGAGATTAATCTACAACAAGGATTTGACACCGATGTATTGTTCCGACTTGATGGAGGTAATAAATATATACTCAATTTTCTTTTCGGTTTTACCTGCTAATGAATTAAATTACCCGTTATTCCTTGGGAATAATTCGTTTTCTGGGATCTAATGTAGGATACATTGCTGATGCTGCCTCGGTAATATTATAATGTTACAACACGTGTGCAAACTTCTTTTATTTCATCCAAATTAGTCCAGCCGTTTTGGCTTTAAACAGAACGTACACCGAACTTTAAATATTAGTGTAGATTGTTTAAATTAAATATTAATTTAGTACTTGAAGCTCTCCGAAATGCACACTGGGAACTCTCAATATTTAAATTAATAAATAAATATTTTTGGACTATTCACACAGTCCCATCTAGCCCTGAACTAAGCAAAGTTTGTGCTATGGAAAACAGATAACTGATAGAATGCTTAGATACTTTTTGTTTGTAAATATTGTATATATTATGTATATGTACGAGCTTCTGCCCACAGCTTCGCCCGCGGTGTGGCCTATGAGAAAATAATTCAACCACCCAGTTCACCCTCTTAAGGGTGAAATTTCGAAAAATCCTTTCTTAGTGGATGCCTACGTCATAACACCTACCTGCATGCAAAATTTCAGCCCGATCCGTTCAGTGGTTTGGGCTGTGCGTTGATAGATCACTATATTAATCAGTCAATCAGTCAGTCACCTTTGAGTTATATATTTAGATTAAATTCAGAACAAACATCGGGATTTCGTGATCAAAAGTATTTATGTTCATCGTGGTAATTATATATGGTAATCCGTTTCGCCGGTCTGGATTGAATGCCATACAAACAAAAATACAATCAAACGGACATCGTTTCTCTTTTATTTATTAATACGAAATGGTATAGCAATTATGTTCTTAAATTCATGTCCACATGATGCGTTGTTATTTATCGTAGGTGTTTAATAAAATGTAGTTGTATTATTTGACTGGCCTGATAGCTCAGTTGGTAGTAACCCTGCCTTCTGAATTGTAAGTTGTGGGTTCGATTCCTACCCAGGACAAACATTTGTGTGTTTGTTCTGTGTCTGGGTGTTAAATTGTATTTCTATGTAAGTATTTACAAACAAAAAGTATCTAGACATTGTCTAGGCAGTGGCAGTGTCAAGTAGTTGATAATTTCTCAAGTTAATGATATTTCACGCAGATGTTATGTCACAGTCTAAGACATCAAGTAAAGTCATAGTCTAGTCTAAGTCATACTCCTAGTAAAGTGGTGGCAACTTTACTAGAAGCTTCTATGAAGTTTAGGAAGCAAGGCGAATACGTTTCTACGTTTCACTATCATTATACTACTTTCCTACACTCATGCCTGTAATCCAGCACGTAAGAAATAAAACGCCAGCAAGTTTCTGCACTAACTTTGAGTGAATAACAAAAGTTTTGAAAATTAATACAGTGCGGTAAAGCGATTTTTCTCGTTTTTCCGCCAAAACTCTCTGGACGTTTTAGATAATACTTCGTAATATAAAAATTCATTATTTTATTTTAGCAAACTCCGAGTATTTCCGCGTTAGCAACAATGGAAACAACGTAGCCATCACATTGCAATCTCCCATCCCAGAGGATCTGATTTTCAGAGAAAAGGTGCTGGCATTCAACGTGATAGCTGACAAGGCGTTAACTGTGGGTGCAAACGCTGCCATTTTAATTAACTTTCCCACAGGTAAGCGCTATTTACAACAAAATCGATTTTGACTTGACCATTTGTTACTTTATAACTACCGATTTGATTCTTGCAATAACCTACCTCTGCTATTAGAAACTAAACAAAATTGGTAATCGCTTTTACAATACATTTTATTCCATCGAAATCTTATAAACGACCTACTGTTAAAATACTAATAATATTTTTCATGAACTTATTGTTTTTGCGTTTCCTGTGATCTCAAGTGGAGTTGATAATTTTAGGAAGCTGGGAGCGTTTTATTGCCGCCTTAAATTGTCGTCAAACTTAAATGCCGTTTTTACGGAACGCATAACTTTATAGCTGAAAACGTTGGCCTAGAATTTATTCAGTCTCTTTACGTAGGCTCTGAAACAATAAATTACTTAAATCTTCTCTACTTTCAGAACTTACCGATTCAGCTATCATGAGATTTTCAAAGAATATTTACATCGGTACTTTAGAAGAAAATGAAATTAACTTGGAAAACATCGTTCTTGATATTGGATTTGCAGTTGGAACGGAATTCTTTATAACTGGAGGTATTTGAAATTTCCTTTTGGCTTTTTAGTGGAAATTTATAGAAATTTATTCAAAGTGGATTTCGTTCACAGAAAACGCCGAACATTTTTCCTTGTCAAATACAACCAACATCGTTCAAGTATCAAGTTTGAATACTTTGCCAAGTTACGTGGTAGAAGAAAATGACTTTATAGTGCTGGAGATTGAAGCTAGGAGAGAAAGGGCCGTTTCGGTGTGGACGAGTGTAGTCATCGATATCGTGAAACCGGAAGTTATTACTCCCGTGTTTGATCAAGCGTATTATACAGGGTTTTATACTGAGCAGACTGGGTTAACGTTCGAAGATACAATAAACCTTTCGGAAGGACACGGCGATACTGTTACATTTGCCTTGTCAGGGGGTATGTTTACTTATTTAATGCATATTAATGATAAGACAGCCTTACAAATCAAATTAATGAAATATAGAAATAATTCGTACAATATAAAGCAATAATATGTAGAATATGCATTGTAGATTTCGGAGTACACATTCTCATTATTCATCTGATTATCATTTGAATTATAGGTGGGTGATTTCTCAGTGAGAAACTCGTCTACCTACGATATAAGGCAATAAATAATAAGGTTTTACATTCTAGTTTGATTTGAAGTTAATATCAACTTGTATTTTTTTTAGAATCGGCTACATGGTTCTTATTAGATAGACAAGGCAGTTCTGTATCACTAATATTGGGAACCCCCGTGCCAGCAGATGTTTTAGAAAACAGCAATCAGTTGTTGTTCACGATTGTCGCTACGAAACCAAATAATATAAGCGGACGTGCAGTCATATCTATTGATTTGCCCAAAGGTAAGAGTAGGTATAGTAACAAATATTTTTAATGAAAACAGCCTTAGGGGTTGAGAATGTTGACTCATAGCCCGGAATCTGCGGGTTCGATTTCCGAGACAGGACATAAAAATAGCGCAAATACTTGTTTTTGTATGTGGATGTTATGAAACCATGGTCCTCGTAGTTCCTGGGTCCCTAGATAGCGGAAATTCTAGTTAGGGTCCAGGATCTAGACTGTAGATATGTAATCGTAGGGCGCTATTTATTATTTATGTTAATTATAATGTGTTATTTTACTTCCATGTATTGATTTTGACAAACTTTTCTAATAAGATAAATAAATTAAAATTAATGCTATGGTTTTATAGATTTCACAACAAGCTCATTCAGATTCCAACAAGACTTCTACGAAGGCACCATCGAGGATGGGAACATCATATTAGGCGAAATCATTCTTGGAGACTATACCAATGAAGTAAATTATACTTTAAGTGGAGGTATGTTTCACACCTACATTTTACTATAAGCATTGAAAACCTCAATGAAAATAAGTGTTATAGTTTCTTTCAGATTATGCGGAAAATTTCCAGCTAACAAATCAAAATGGAAATTTTACATTGGAAGTTAATGCTGAATTGCCAACAGAAGTGCTGCAACAAACAAATGTATTCGTATTTACGTTGGAAGCTCAGAATTTGAACATAAGAACTCATACAGTTATAATACTAGAGAACATTAGAACAAACGAAATGCAAAGACTGGAATTTGAAGAACCTTATTATGTTGGAGCATACTCTGAATCAGAACTCTTACAGTTTGATTCAATAATTCGTCTGACAACTGAAATGGACGAATCTGTAGAATTTGAATTGGAAGGAGGTAAAGTTAAACTATACAGTATGTATATTAATAGATAGATCAACCAATATCTCACCAGATTTGGATAATTTGTTTACCACCGTAAACAAATTATACAAATCTGAACTTACACATATTTGGATCTGACTATTTCAATAGAAAATACTAAAAAAACTACCGGTCCACCATTTCTAGAACCCATTTCTAAAATAATTGAAACATATTGCCAGAAAAAACTGATAAGTTTATGCAAACGAAAATTCACATTCCATATATTTTTAGACAAATTCCACAGTGTAAAATTGTGTTGTTGTTGTTAATTTTGATTTGAATTTTGATGGTGAATCACACCATCAAAATTAACATTTTTTATTCAGAGCTATGAATTATTATATAAAGGAAATCTGTGTGTGTAAGTGTGTGTTATGATGAAAACTGTGAACAGTTAAAATATAACTGTATTTCATTAATTTCGCATTACCTAAATTTTTGACCAAACTTGGAAATAAAAAAGGAAATTATAAAAGTTCCCTTATATACTCTCTAAAATTGGGTTGAATCGACAGTTAATGTGGTCCTTGACACCTGAAGTCCGTTGATCGATGTATTAATTAGACCTTAGACATAAAATGCTAAGTTTTTTTCCCATATACAATTATAAACTAAAATCTATGCAAGGTGGAATTTAATTCGTTCTTTTCCTTTAATGTCATTATTATTCAGTCCATAATATAGAACGCTCCCATATAGCTAAATTAAAAAAATACTCATGAAATAAAACTTAAATTTGGGTATTATCAAATTTAAATTCTAAAGAAAAGCCTTGCGACATTGAACAAAGTAGGTGTTTTATTGCCTACGACGCATTAACAAAGCACTCAGCTGGTGCCCGCGCTGTGTGTACCATTAAATAGACAATTTGGCCGTCATGCAGTTATTTTAGGAAATGAAATGAAATGAAATGAAATGAAATGATATTTATTTCGGAAAATAAAAATGGAATAGGAGGCACTAAATATTAAAAATAAATCTTTTTTTTTTAAATTGGACCTTGTAAAAATATTCTAAAGCATACTTTGAGTACATACGTTTAAGGAAAAGAGTGAATTAAATTCCACCGTGTATAATATTAAAATTCCAGAGGATTCAGAATGGTTCGGCTTGGTGCGTAACGGCAATTCAGTCACGGTGACGTTAACAAACACAATCCCAGCAGCTGTGCTAGCAAACAACCAACAACTCGTATTCGTTGTCACAGCGCAGAGACTTGGCAGCGCGACAGCGAGAGCCACAGTGGTCATTGCCCTCATCGACGGTGAGTGAACCCGCTTAACTCATTTAAAAACCCAGAGCAATTTGTTTTGTCTGTCAATAGTGCAACTCATTTATTTGTATCAACAAATCACGCAGAAGGTCAAAATGTATGAACCATTTGCTTGCAGAGTTCCCAGTGGGGTCCGATGTCCTTGGCTTCGATCAGGTCACTTATCTCGGCTCCATCGAGAACAATCAGGCGACCATTCCAGCGATCACTCTCAGCGAAGGATTCACACAGGGCGTGGTGTTCACTCTGCATGGAGGTGAGACATAAACAAACTGTTGTCAAGTCTTGAACGCTCGCCAATTTAGCATACGAACAATACTATCACGTGATTCACACGTTCATTTTTAATTTCAGAACTGTCTGACTACTTCAGCTTGTCGATACAAGAAGCCGTTGTGACAGTAGCGTTACGAGGAATCATTCCCGAACAATCAATCCCCGCAAACCGAATTATAATTCTGGTGCTTCAAGCGTCAGCACCGGAGGCGATGCCCGCGCATGCCACTATCGTATTTGAAGTAGTGGACGACGTTGCTACTACCGTCGTCGAACTCTTGTTTGCCCAAACATTCTACAGTGGGTCTTACAACTCGGCCACAGGTCTTTCATTCCCGACTCCGCTGTCTCTGACACAAGGGTACGACACGGACATAGAATTTGGCCTAGAAGGCGGTGAGTGTTTGATTTGTTGAAGATTTTTTTTGATATTTTTTCAAACTATTCGTTAAACATAAGATTCTAACAATTAATCGTTTTCAGAGAATGCTCAGTGGTTCGGCTTGGCGCGTAACGGCAATTCAGTCACGGTGACGTTAACAAACACAATCCCAGCAGCTGTGCTAGCAAACAACCAACAACTCGTATTCGTTGTCACAGCACAGAGACTTGGCAGCGCGACAGCGAGAGCCACAGTGATCATTGCCCTCATCGACGGTCAGTGAACACCCGTAACTTATTTAAAAACCCAGAGCAATTTGTTTTGCCTGTCAATAGTGCAACTCGTTTATTTGTATCAACAAATCACGCAAAAGGTCAAAATGTATGAACCATTTTCTTGCAGAGTTTCCAGTGGGGTCCGACGTCCTTGGCTTCGATCAGGTCACTTATCTCGGCTCCATCGAGAACAATCAGGCGACCATACCAGCGATCACTCTCAGCGAAGGATTCACACAGGGCGTGGTGTTCACTCTGCATGGAGGTGAGACATAAACAAACTGTTGTCAAGTCTTGAACGCTCGCCAATTTAGCATACGAACAATACTATCACGTGATTCACACGTTCATTTTTAATTTCAGAACTGTCTGATTACTTCAGCTTGTCGATACAAGGAGCCGTTGTGACAGTAGCGTTACGAGGAATCATTCCAGAACAAGCAATCCCCGCAAACCGAATAATAATTCTGGTGCTTCAAGCGTCAGCACCGGAGGCGATGCCCGCACATGCCACTATCGTATTTGAAGTAGTGGACGACGTTGCTACTACCGTCGTCGAACTCTTGTTTGCCCAAACATTCTACAGTGGGTCTTACAACTCGGCCACAGGTCTTTCATTCCCGACTCCGCTGTCTCTGACACAAGGGTACGACACGGACGTAGAATTTGGCTTAGAAGGCGGTGAGTGTTAGATTTGTTGAAGATGTTTTTTGATATTTTTACAAACTATTCGTCAAACATATGATTCTAACAATTAATCGTTTTCAGAGAATGCTCAGTGGTTCGGCTTGGCGCGTAACGGCAATTCAGTCACGGTGACGTTAACAAACACAATCCCAGCAGCTGTGCTAGCAAACAACCAACAACTCGTATTCGTTGTCACAGCACAGAGACTTGGCAGCGCGACAGCGAGAGCCACAGTGGTCATTGCCCTCAACGACGGTGAGTGAACCCGCTTAACTCATTTAAAACCCCAGAGCAATTAGTTTTGTCTGTCAATAGTGCAACTCGTTTATTTGTATCAACAAATCACGCAGAAGGTCAAAATGTATGAACCATTTGCTTGCAGAGTTCCCAGTGGGGTCCGACGTCCTTGGCTTCGATCAGGTCACTTATCTCGGCTCCATCGAGAACAATCAGGTGACCATTCCAGCGATCACTCTCAGCGAAGGATTCACACAGGGCGTGGTGTTCACTCTGCATGGAGGTGAGACATACACGAACTGTTGCCAAGTCTTGAACGCTCGCCAACTTAGCATACGAACAATGCTATCACGTGATTCACACGTTCATTTTTAATTTCAGAACTGTCTGACTACTTCAGCTTGTCGATACAAGGAGCCGTTGTGACAGTAGCGTTACGAGGAATCATTCCCGAACAATCAATCCCCGCAAACCGAATAATAATTCTGGTGCTTCAAGCGTCAGCACCGGAGGCGATGCCCGCGCATGCCACTATCGTATTTGAAGTAGTGGACGACGTTGCTACTACCGTCGTCGAACTCTTGTTTGCCCAAACATTCTACAGTGGGTCTTACAACTCGGCCACGGGTCTTTCATTCCCAACTCCGCTGTCTCTGACACAAGGGTACGACACGGACGTAGAATTTAGCCTAGAAGGCGGTGAGTGTTTGATTTGTTGAAAATATTTTTTGATATTTGTACAAACTATTCGTCAAACATAAGATTCTAACAATCATTCATTTTCAGAGAATGCTCAGTGGTTTGGCTTGGCGCGTTACGGTAATTCAGTCACGGTGACGTTAACAAACACAATCCCAGCAGCTGTGCTAGCAAACAACCAACAACTCGTATTCGTTGTCACAGCACAGAGACTTGGCAGCGCGACAGCGAGAGCCACAGTGATCATTGCGCTCATCGACGGTGAGTGATCCCGCTTAACTCGTTTAAAAATCCAGAGCAATTTGGTTTGCCTGTCAATAGTGCAACTCGTTTATTTGTATCAACAAATCACGCAGAAGGTCAAAATGTATGAACCATTTGCTTGCAGAGTTTCCAGTGGGGTCCGACGTCCTTGGCTTCGATCAGGTCACTTATCTCGGCTCCATCGAGAACAATCAGGCGACCATTCCAGCGATCACTCTCAGCGAAGGATTCACACAGGGCGTGGTGTTCACTCTGCATGGAGGTGAGACATAAACAAACTGTTGTCAAGTCTTGAACGCTCGCCAACTTAGCATACGAACAATGCTATCGCGTGATTCACACGTTCATTTTTAATTTCAGAACTGTCTGACTACTTCAGCTTGTCGATACAAGGAGCCGTTGTGACAGTAGCGTTAAGAGGAATTATTCCCGAACAATCGATCCCCGCAAACCGAATAATAATTCTGGTGCTTCAAGCGTCAGCACCGGAGGCGATGCCCGCGCATGCCACTATCGTATTTGAAGTAGTGGACGACGTTGCTACTACTGTCGTCGAACTCTTGTTTGCCCAAACATTCTACAGTGGGTCTTACAACTCGGCCACAGGTCTTTCATTCCCAACTCCGCTGTCTCTGACACAAGGGTACGACACGGACATAGAATTTGGCCTAGAAGGCGGTGAGTGTTTGATTTGTTGAAAATGTTTTTTGATATTTGTACAAACTATTCGTCAAACATAAAATTCTAACAATCAATCATTTTCAGAGAATGCTCAGTGGTTTGGCTTGGCGCGTAACGGTAATTCGGTCACGGTGACGTTAACAAACACAATCCCAGCAGCTGTGCTAGCAAACAACCAACAACTCGTATTCGTTGTCACAGCACAGAGACTTGGCAGCGCGACAGCGAGAGCCACAGTGGTCATTGCGCTCATCGACGGTGAGTGATCCCGCTTAACTCGTTTAAAAATCCAGAGCAATTTGTTTTGCCTGTCAATAATGCAACTCGTTTATTTGTATCAACAAATCAAGCAGAAGGTCAAAATGTATGAACCATTTGCTTGCAGAGTTTCCAGTGGGGTCCAACGTCCTTGGCTTCGATCAGGTCACTTATCTCGGCTCCATCGAGAACAATCAGGCGACCATTCCAGCGATCACTCTCAGCGAAGGATTCACACAGGGCGTGGTGTTCACTCTGCATGGAGGTGAGACATAAACAAACTGTTGTCAAGTCTTGAACGCTCGCCAACTTAGCATACGAACAATGCTATCGCGTGATTCACACGTTCATTTTTAATTTCAGAACTGTCTGACTACTTCAGCTTGTCGATACAAGGAGCCGTTGTGACAGTAGCGTTAAGAGGAATTATTCCCGAACAATCAATCCCCGCAAACCGAATAATAATTCTGGTGCTTCAAGCGTCAGCACCGGAGGCGATGCCCGCGCATGCTACTATCGTATTTGAAGTAGTGGATGACGTTGCTACTACCGTCGTCGAACTCTTGTTTGCCCAAACATTCTACAGTGGGTCTTACAACTCGGCCACGGGTCTTTCGTTCCCAACTCCGCTGTCTCTGACACAAGGGTACGACACGGACATAGAATTTGGCCTAGAAGGCGGTGAGTGTTTGATTTGTTGAAAATGTTTTTTGATATTTGTACAAACTATTCGTCAAACATAAAATTCTAACAATCAATCATTTTCAGAGAATGCTCAGTGGTTTGGCTTGGCGCGTAACGGTAATTCGGTCACGGTGACGTTAACAAACACAATCCCAGCAGCTGTGCTAGCAAACAACCAACAACTCGTATTCGTTGTCACAGCACAGAGACTTGGCAGCGCGACAGCGAGAGCCACAGTGGTCATTGCGCTCATCGACGGTGAGTGATCCCGCTTAACTCGTTTAAAAATCCAGAGCAATTTGTTTTGCCTGTCAATAATGCAACTCGTTTATTTGTATCAACAAATCAAGCAGAAGGTCAAAATGTATGAACCATTTGCTTGCAGAGTTTCCAGTGGGGTCCAACGTCCTTGGCTTCGATCAGGTCACTTATCTCGGCTCCATCGAGAACAATCAGGCGACCATTCCAGCGATCACTCTCAGCGAAGGATTCACACAGGGCGTGGTGTTCACTCTGCATGGAGGTGAGACATAAACAAACTGTTGTCAAGTCTTGAACGCTCGCCAACTTAGCATACGAACAATTCTATCGTGTGATTCACACGTTCATTATTAATTTCAGAACTGTCTGACTACTTCAGCTTGTCGATACAAGGAGCCGTTGTGACAGTAGCGTTAAGAGGAATTATTCCCGAACAATCAATCCCCGCAAACCGAATAATAATTCTGGTGCTTCAAGCGTCAGCACTGGAGGCGATGCCCGCGCATGCCACTATCGTATTTGAAGTAGTGGACGACGTTGCTACTACCGTCGTCGAACTCTTGTTTGCCCAAACATTCTACAGTGGGTCTTACAACTCGGCCACGGGTCTTTCGTTCCCAACTCCGCTGTCTCTGACACAAGGGTACGACACGGACATAGAATTTGGCCTAGAAGGCGGTGAGTGTTTGATTTGTTGAAAATGTTTTTTGATATTTGTACAAACTATTCGTCAAACATAAAATTCTAACAATCAATCATTTTCAGAGAATGCTCAGTGGTTTGGCTTGGCGCGTAACGGTAATTCGGTCACGGTGACGTTAACAAACACAATCCCAGCAGCTGTGCTAGCAAACAACCAACAACTCGTATTCGTTGTCACAGCACAGAGACTTGGCAGCGCGACAGCGAGAGCCACAGTGGTCATTGCCCTCATCGACGGTGAGTGAACCTGCTTAACTCATTTAAAAACCCAGAGCAATTTGTTTTGCCTGTCAATAGTGTAACTCGTTTATTTGTATCAACAAATCACGCAGAAGGTCAAAATGTATGAACCATTTGCTTGCAGAGTTTCCAGTGGGGTCCGACATCCTTGGCTTCGATCAGGTCACTTATCTCGGCTCCATCGAGAACAATCAGGCGACCATTCCAGCGATCACTCTCAGCGAAGGATTCACACAGGGCGTGGTGTTCACTCTGCATGGAGGTGAGACATAAACAAACTGTTGTCAAGTCTTGAACGCTCGCCAACTTAGCATACGAACAATGCTATCGCGTGATTCACACGTTCATTTTTAATTTCAGAACTGTCTGACTACTTCAGCTTGTCGATACAAGGAGCCGTTGTGACAGTAGCGTTAAGAGGAATTATTCCCGAACAATCAATCCCCGCAAACCGAATAATAATTCTGGTGCTTCAAGCGTCAGCACCGGAGGCGATGCCCGCGCATGCCACTATCGTATTTGAAGTAGTGGACGACGTTGCTACTACCGTCGTCGAACTCTTGTTTGCCCAAACATTCTACAGTGGGTCTTACAACTCGGCCACAGGTCTTTCATTCCCAACTCCGCTGTCTCTGACACAAGGGTACGATACGGACGTAGAATTTGGCCTAGAAGGCGGTGAGTGTTTGATTTGTTGAAAATGTTTTTTGATATTTGTACAAACTATTCGTCAAACATAAGATTCTAACAATCAATCATTTTCAGAGAATGCTCAGTGGTTTGGCTTGGCGCGTAACGGTAATTTAGTCACGGTGACGTTAACAAACACAATCCCAGCAGCTGTGCTAGCAAACAACCAACAACTCGTATTCGTTGTCACAGCACAGAGACTTGGCAGCGCGACAGCGAGAGCCACAGTGGTCATTGCCCTCATCGACGGTGAGTAATCCCGCTTAACTCGTTTAAAAACCCAGAGCTATTTGTTTTGCCTGTCAATAGTGCAACTCATTTATTTGTATCAACAAATCAAGCAGAAGGTCAAAATGTATGAACCATTTGCTTGCAGAGTTTCCAGTGGGGTCCGACGTCCTTGGCTTCGATCAGGTCACTTATCTCGGCTCCATCGAGAACAATCAGGCGACCATTCCAGCGATCACTCTCAGCGAAGGATTCACACAGGGCGTGGTGTTCACTCTGCATGGAGGTGAGACATAAACAAACTGTTGTCAAGTCTTGAACGCTCGCCAACTTAGCATACGAACAATGCTATCGCGTGATTCACACGTTCATTTTTAATTTCAGAACTGTCTGACTACTTCAGCTTGTCGATACAAGGAGCCGTTGTGACAGTAGCGTTAAGAGGAATTATTCCCGAACAATCAATCCCCGCAAACCGAATAATAATTCTGGTGCTTCAAGCGTCAGCACCGGAGGCGATGCCCGCGCATGCTACTATCGTATTTGAAGTAGTGGACGACGTTGCTACTACCGTCGTCGAACTCTTGTTTGCCCAAACATTCTACAGTGGGTCTTACAACTCGGCCACGGGTCTTTCGTTCCCAACTCCGCTGTCTCTGACACAAGGGTACGACACGGACATAGAATTTGGCCTAGAAGGCGGTGAGTGTTTGATTTGTTGAAAATGTTTTTTGATATTTGTACAAACTATTCGTCAAACATAAAATTCTAACAATCAATCATTTTCAGAGAATGCTCAGTGGTTTGGCTTGGCGCGTAACGGTAATTCGGTCACGGTGACGTTAACAAACACAATCCCAGCAGCTGTGCTAGCAAACAACCAACAACTCGTATTCGTTGTCACAGCACAGAGACTTGGCAGCGCGACAGCGAGAGCCACAGTGGTCATTGCCCTCATCGACGGTGAGTAATCCCGCTTAACTCGTTTAAAAACCCAGAGCAATTTGTTTTGCCTGTCAATAGTGCAACTCATTTATTTGTATCAACAAATCAAGCAGAAGGTCAAAATGTATGAACCATTTGCTTGCAGAGTTTCCAGTGGGGTCCGACGTCCTTGGCTTCGATCAGGTCACTTATCTCGGCTCCATCGAGAACAATCAGGCGACCATTCCAGCGATCACTCTCAGCGAAGGATTCACACAGGGCGTGGTGTTCACTCTGCATGGAGGTGAGACATAAACAAACTGTTGTCAAGTCTTGAACGCTCGCCAACTTAGCATACGAACAATGCTATCGCGTGATTCACACGTTCATTTTTAATTTCAGAACTGTCTGACTACTTCAGCTTGTCGATACAAGGAGCCGTTGTGACAGTAGCGTTAAGAGGAATTATTCCCGAACAATCCATCCCCGCAAACCGAATAATAATTCTGGTGCTTCAAGCGTCAGCACCGGAGGCGATGCCCGCGTATGCCACTATCGTATTTGAAGTAGTGGACGACGTTGCTACTACCGTCGTCGAACTCTTGTTTGCCCAAACATTCTACAGTGGGTCTTACAACTCGGCCACAGGTCTTTCATTCCCAACTCCGCTGTCTCTGACACAAGGGTACGACACGGACGTAGAATTTGGCCTAGAAGGCGGTGAGTGTTTGATTTGTTGAAAATGTTTTTTTATATTTGTACAAACTATTCGTTAAACATAAGATTCTAACAATCAATCATTTTCAGAGAATGCTCAGTGGTTTGGCTTGGCGCGTAACGGTAATTCGGTCACGGTGACGTTAACAAACACAATCCCAGCAGCTGTGCTAGTAAACAACCAACAACTCGTATTCGTTGTCACAGCACAGAGACTTGGCAGCGCGACAGCGAGAGCCACAGTGGTAATTGCCCTCATCGACGGTGAGTGAACCCACTTGACTCATTTAAAAACCCAGAATAATTTGTTTTGCCTGTCAATTGTGCAACTCGTTTATTTGTATCAACAAATCACGCAAAAGGTCAAAATGTATGAACCATTTGCTTGCAGAGTTTCCAGAGGGGTCCGACGTCCTTGGCTTCGATCAGGTCACTTATCTCGGCTCCATCGAGAACAATCAGGCGACCATTCCAGCGATCACTCTCAGCGAAGGATTCACACAGGGCGTGGTGTTCACTCTGCATGGAGGTGAGACATAAACAAACTGTTGTCAAGTCTTGAACGCTCGCCAACTTAGCATACGAACAATGCTATCACGTGATTCACACGTTCATTTTTAATTTCAGAACTGTCTGACTACTTCAGCTTGTCGATACAAGGAGCCGTTGTGACAGTAGCGTTACCAGGAATCATTCCAGAACAAGCAATCCCCGCAAACCGAATAATAATTCTGGTGCTTCAAGCGTCAGCACCGGAGGCGATGCCCGCGCATGCTACTATCGTATTTGAAGTAGTGGACGACGTTGCTACTACCGTCGTCGAACTCTTGTTTGCCCAAACATTCTACAGTGGGTCTTACAACTCGGCCACAGGTCTTTCATTCCCAACTCCGCTGTCTCTGACACAAGGGTACGACACGGACGTAGAATTTGGCCTAGAAGGCGGTGAGTGTTTGATTTGTTGAAAATGTTTTTTGATATTTGTACAAACTATTCGTCAAACATAAAATTCTAACAATCAATCATTTTCAGAGAATGCTCAGTGGTTTGACTTGGCGCGTAACGGTAATTCGGTCACGGTGACGTTAACAAACACAATCCCAGCAGCTGTGCTAGCAAACAACCAACAACTCGTATTCGTTGTCACAGCACAGAGACTTGGCAGCGCGACAGCGAGAGCCACAGTGGTCATTGCGCTCATCGACGGTGAGTGATCCCGCTTAACTCGTTTAAAAATCCAGAGCAATTTGTTTTGCCTGTCAATAGTGCAACTCGTTTATTTGTATCAACAAATCACGCAGAAGGTCAAAATGTATGAACCATTTGCTTGCAGAGTTTCCAGTGGGGTCCGACGTCCTTGGCTTCGATCAGGTCACTTATCTCGGCTCCATCGAGAACAATCAGGCGACCATTCCAGCGATCACTCTCAGCGAAGGATTCACACAGGGCGTGGTGTTCACTCTGCATGGAGGTGAGACATACACGAACTGTTGCCAAGTCTTGAATGCTCGCCAACTTAGCATACGAACAATGCTATCACGTGATTCACTCGTTCATTTTTAATTTCAGAACTGTCTGACTACTTCAGCTTGTCGATACAAGGAGCCGTTGTGACAGTAGCATTACGAGGAATCATTCCAGAACAAGCAATCCCCGCAAACCGAATAATAATTCTGGTGCTTCAAGCGTCAGCACCGGAGGCGATGCCCGCGCATGCTACTATCGTATTTGAAGTAGTGGACGACGTTGCTACTACCGTCGTCGAACTCTTGTTTGCCCAAACATTCTACAGTGGGTCTTACAACTCGGCCACAGGTCTTTCATTCCCAACTCCGCTGTCTCTGACACAAGGGTACGACACGGACGTAGAATTTGGCCTAGAAGGCGGTGAGTGTTTGATTTGTTGAAAATGTTTTTTGATATTTTTACAAACTATTCGTCAAACATAAAATTCTAACAATCAATCATTTTCAGAGAATGCTGAGTGGTTTGGCTTGGCGCATAACGGCAATTCAGTCACGGTGACGTTAACAAACACAATCCCAGCAGCTGTGCTAGCAAACAACCAACAACTCGTATTCGTTGTCACAGCACAGAGACTTGGCAGCGCGACAGCGAGAGCCACAGTGGTCATTGCCCTCATCGACGGTCAGTGAACCCGTTTCTCAATTGAATACTCCAAGTTGTTTATTTGCGTTTGACAGTATAAGTTATAGCTTCATATTGCTCAAGATGTTTTATCATAGCGTATAAACACGTTACATAGCGCGGCAATGTGAAGGTCATTACATAACTTTATCTTTTTTCTTAACATGAGGTGATGGTGATGATAGTTTTACTACTTTTAAGCATGCTTAATATTTATCTGAAAAATTTGCCGTAGTTTCAGCAAAAAGCGCTTTTAAATTCAAATTCAATCAACATTTGTGTGATGAATATCAATGTTTTTCCTGTGGCTGGATGTTATATTGCATTCTATGTATGTATTTACAAACAAAAAGTATATAAATATTCCATCACTTATTTGGTACCCATAGCACAAGCTTTGCTTATTTTGGGACTAGATGGTGCTGTGTGAAATGTCCACACATATTATTATTATTATTAATTGGACAGACTAACCAAAATAAATAATCGTTTTACTTCGGTATCGACAGTTAAATCTCATTGGAAATTATATATATATATATAATTATAATTAAACTATAACAGGTCTAATTATGCACATTGAACTAATATGGAAAAAAATTAGGAGGGCACTTTATAATCGATATTGAAGCCAAACTGTAATTTTCATAATTTTTGCCCGTGTGTATCTTGGCTGAGCATCACGTCAAAACTACTGAATGAATTTAAATGAAAATTGGCATAGTTCGCTCTTATGTTGATACTTTTTATCCCGAAATTCTGCACGGTTCCCTTGAGAGAGGAGATGAAAGTAAAAATGCTTATTATATTTTAATTCATTAAGGTGTATTCTATTTCCATTCATTATTTTTTTTTGTTAGAAAGGAGGCTACTTTAAAGGATTACTTTAATGTTTGACATCTAACCCTTCGTATTAGGTCCAAGGTAAATGAGGCAGGTGCGGTAACGACCGTCATCCATTCATCCTTTACCCCTCTCCCTTCTTTTTTCCTTTGGACAGGGTTAGGGCGTACAACTAACGAAACCGTGCGAAGCCGGGACGGGTCAGCCAGGAAGACATAACAAGACATACAAGTAAATATCTCTCTACTGCCTGTTTTTCCTGCAATTCTGAATCCATTGCTACCATTACCTTATTTTACGTGTGCCATGCGCATGTAGCTATTTATTCTTATATTATGTATGTTATTATGTATTATTTTTTCTTTACGTTATGTTTCCGTGAGCGTCCTTGATCTTCTTTTAGGAGAATCGTGCAAACTTGAAACTATGCTCTGGTTTTATGTATCGGGACATTTCGTCTTGAATACATATATTTTTTTAATATATTTAAAATCACAAATTCCTATTAAAAATAATAAAAACAGTTTTTTCTAGGAAGACGTGTTTGATGTAAATAAATGTCGTCATTTAGCACCCATATCTACATGTAGATATTGATAAGATTGCACTCTGAACAAGTTTTTATCGCATTAAGGCATAAAGGATATTTATTTTTTACTCTGCTTCCGTCTGGCACAAACTCTAATTTGTTTATTATTATGAGCAATTTTTTTCTTATCGTTTATACCTACTTAAATTGACTGTGGTTTTCGTTCTTAGTGATTCATTAGTATTAGATTTAAGATGCTAGAATTAATGTTACCTAATTTATGTTTGGTATTTAATGTTCTTTCATGTTTTAGATTCGCAGACTGGGTCAGATGTGATATTTGAGAAAGTACTCTATGGAGGAGTTGTACGGAACGGTGTAGTGAATCATGAAGTTATTATCATCACTGGGTTCTCCGGCTCGACTGTCGAGCTACATGGACGTAAGTAAAACTTATTTACTACTTATATTATGTACTAGTTGACCCATCCCAGCTTTGCACACACTGTAAGAATCATCATCAGATGAAAGTTTCTACTGCGGAACATAGGCCTCCCCCATGCATCCGTCAGCTCCCCACGGTTCTAATCATGTCGTCACGTGATTGGGGCCTAAGTATTGTCTTCTGGTTCGTGTTTACCACTCTAGAACCTTTCTTCTCAATCAGTTGTTGGTTCTGCAAGCAATATTAATTTTCTAAATATAAATACCTAAATATCTGTGGACATTTCACACAGCGCCATCTAGTAACAAACTAAGCAAAGCTTGTATTATGGGAACCAGATAACTGATACAATACTTAGATACTTTTTATTTGTAAATACTTATATAGAATACAATATAACACCCAGACACAGAACAAACATCGATGTTCATCACACTGTTTGTCTTGGGTGGGGCTCGAACCCACAACCCACAGTCCAGAAGGCAGGGTTACTACCAACTGAGCTATCGGGTCAGTCAAAATTCTAAGAGCTATGGCTTTAAAAGTGCTTATCCCAACTTATACTGAATCCGTGTATAAAAATCATCCAAGTTATTTAGGCGTTTTGGCTTGAATGGTCATATATACAGACAACTTATGTTTTACATTAAAAAGAAGGGATAGCTATGTGGTATATTTACGTTTTTCGTCGTTTAACTGTTTAATAATTATTAAAGTTATAACCTTTTTTTGTAGATTATACATCTGTTTTATTATAATGCATTATAATGCCATATTTCTACTCACATTTAGAATACTCATCTTTGTTTACGGCTACACTGTCAAGCGGCGAGATAACCGTCACCTCTACAAGTTCTCAAACCCTGCCTGTTGACACCAGTCATGTGGCACTGGAAATCCGTGCTGGAGCCGCCTCGGCTGTTCTTTTACTTGACGTTATACAAACAGGTGAGAGACTTTAAACTTTCATTACTCAAACAAGACTAGTCAGCGGTCAGAATTAGAAGATGAATCAAAGAACTAAAACAAAATGCACGATCATAATATCTATTTGGTTTTTGATTTGCGGGCTGTTTCCGCAACTAGGCTGCTCTGCGGCTCTTTTTGCGATCTGAGGTCATGCACATTATTCAAACCACTCGATGCTCTCCAGGTAGTCTAACAAGCTAGCAAAAACCATGAAAAATGTATATATAACATCACATACACAATCATACTTATAGTTTGATATATCCGAGTGTGTAAGTATACAGACAATATACGTAAGTATAATAAATATGTATGACGATAAATATCTTTTAGATTCTTGTCATAAAAATGTATTTTTCCACTTAAATACCTTCATAAATCTATTTTAGCAATCAATTAGATATCATAGATATACTTACATATAATAGTAGGTGCAGAAGAGTTTATACATTTCAGAATCGCTTAAAAATCAATCAAGAACATTTAGCAGTGTCTTACAATAGATTTAGATCTCAGTAACATCCTGTAGGTGTATTGTTGAACATACTATTATGTCGATAGGTCTTACTTACATGTTTCATTCCATCTTATAAACATTTCATCAGCATTCAGCCGTTACTAAGTAATAAGCGATTCTTGGAAGCAATTAAATGCGTCATGGTTGCATACCAGTGCCAGAGCACTGAGCTATTGATATTATTCGACCAGGGCGGATAGTGAATTAAGCGATGTATTATGAAACGTTTCATTTCAGTTTTGACTGTTGTTATTAAATGGCTTGTTACTCTGAAACAAAGCAATGAGATAATGCTATAAAATTGTATTTATTATATCAATAAGCTTTTCATTGAAGACCGATTATGAGTACTTATATAGCACATGGGATGTTTTTTCCTTAACCATCATTACATCTTTGTAATCGCATAAACATAAAACACCACCAATAACCAGGCTATACTTTACTACTGTATAATCTTAACATAAATTTCACCGTATATTTTCTCCAGATACCCCAACTCCGCCTGTGGTAACGTTCAGTTCTCCCTCGTACGCTGTCCGCGCGGACATCACTCATACAGGCCTGTTGGGGCAAGTACAGGCTTCAGCTGACAACGGGGAATCTCTCACTTACTCATTGCAGTTGAATAACGGTGAGTTTTAGATAGAACTACGCAGTAAGCCTGTTTCTCGTAGAAGCTGGACTCGTGGTGGTGCGCGTTGTCAGCGGATCGCTGTTATTGTAGGACCTCGTTCAAATTTGACCGATCCAAAAATGTCAGCTAGAAAAAATCGTTAAAATGGGTCATTTTAAACAATTATTATTTGGACATGAAAGCTGTAGGCAGATGACATGTAGCAGGTTACAGAATGATACAACAGCTTTCATACGTGTAAAAATATTAGTTGTGATCAAACATTGGCTTAGGTATTCGTATTAAGCAAACATCTGCCTACATATAACATTTTTTTTTTTTTTTACTTCAAACTTGTCTAGCATTTGACCACGCTCTCACCTGATGGGAAGTGACGATGTGATCGAAGGTGTAGCATGCTAGCCAAGTAAATACTTATTCACTCTTCTCTTGAACACGCCCGGGTCATATTTGGCCGGAAACACAGACGCTGGCAAGGCATTCCATTCCTTAGCCGTTCTAATTAAGAACGTGGAATCAAATCGCTTGGTAAGAATGGGTGGTATTACGACCACGAAAGGATGGCGCTTAGCCGAGTGTCTAGTAGTCCGGTAGTGGAATGGTGATGGGAGAATGAGACCATGCAGTTCTTGTGCGCATTCGCCGTGGTGTAATCTGTAAAAGACCAGATAAAGACAAGAAAAGAGACAAGGTATAATAACTGCTCAATTTTAACCAGTTTAATGACGATCACTAAAAGTCGTACTAGGCGTTAACTTTATGAGAATAAAGAGCAAGCAAACACATATATTTAATATGTTGTACTTTGATTTAATTTTCTGTAATGAGGAAAATAAATAAGTAGCAACTGCGCAATAGTCCCTTATCTAATTTTCTTGGAGAAAGGCAAGAACTCGATTCAAGTCAACTATAAAGTGATTAATCAACAGGAAATAGAAAAGAGCCTAATCAAGAAAAGTTTTCTATGAGAGTCCAAGTTTGAAGAAGGTACCTTTATAAATAAGCGGAATCCGGCGCTGTGAGAGAAATGTGGTGAATTTAACTTGTTAAGCTCATCCCAATTTTAGTAATAACAACAATAATTTTATATGATAATTTGTATCTATGTATAAATACGTCAATGTACTTAAAAGTGATAATATTATCTATTAGATTACCGAGACAGCTTATATGTATCTGAAATAAGCATACTGGTAAAGCATAGTCTTATGACATAGAAAATATGTACCTAGCGTATCACACATTTTATATTATTATTTAAATACGCTCGTTTTCATATATAAAAACTTGGTAAACAGCAGATCTAGAATATTCTCATACTTTATAGCATATGGGTATAATATTACAATACAATATTACATAAAGCGTTGATAAATAATAGTAAGAAATTAATACAGGCTGAACTCATGAGAGCTAATAGGTTCAATTAGATCTAGGCTTTGTTATTCGAATAATTAGTTCTTGCTTGCTTTTGCTGCCGTCAGCTGGAGCTATCCGTAGTGTCACGCAACCACCAGGTAACTTAAAAATAATGATAGGGTCACATGTACAAATAAATAAATAATATGTGTGGACATCTCACACAACGCCATCTAGCCTCAAACTAAGCAAAGCTTCTACTATGGGAACCAGATAACTGATACAATACTTAGATACTTTTTGTTTGTAAATACATACATAGAATAAAATATAAGAAGGAAAGAAGATTCCAACGTCTTCAAACTTTTCTCACATGGCCTTGAGTAATTCAACATCTACTGAAAACATAGAACTATTCATAAACTGTATCATTTAAATTTGAACGCATCGGTCTCTCAAATTAATTTCGAAGTCTGAAACTTGATTGATTGAGTAGAAATTCCCTGGGAGTTCAATGAATTAATGACTGCAGTTACGGAGGACTACCATTTTAGCTACAGCATCCTTAAGGATATACAGGGCGTCCCACGGCTATACCTATTAGCTTATTAGTTTCGTTTACGTATATCTACCTATATTTTTTATGTAATGCTCTGGAATGTTAGTGCCTATTAACGAGTTTATTTTCTTCCCAATTCGATAGGCGAAAATATTTTTTTAAACAATTGTGTTAAAGTTTGTAAATCCATATTTGTACTTCTTTTTGTTTTATGGAATAGTGTTACCCATGTATGATTCTTGCTATTAATTTATAGAAGGGGAATCGTTTTAGGTTTGCGTCGACATTGTTTTTAAACAACACATTGTTTTTCTGAGTGAAAGTAAACAGGCTAAACTTTGCTTGGCTAAACCCAAATTTCTGTAGTCTAGGGTGCCATAAGCGCGGTGGCAGGTCCAAACTGCGTATAATTTCCGGTGTTGTTTGCTTTTTGCTCATATTTGCTCATGTCCAAACAAAAGATAAAACGCCTAACGCTTTTACTTGTTACGCACGACTAGACTGCGAGCAAATTTGCGTATCGGTCGCTCAGTAGTTTTTAGTAGGCTGTTAATCCTCGATACCGAATTCTTATGCTCAATATGCTTCTCTTGTCTATCATCTAACAATCTTATAAAACTCAATTTGATCTATTCAAATAAATCTTTCTTTTTCGTTTGTTTTTCGTGGAAGCGCTCATCAAAATGTTGCGGAAAATAGGTACTTAAACAGTTTTTAAGTGACAATTTATATTCCAGCTCATCTTCAGGAGAGGTTGAGTATAAACGATGATGGCGAATTACATTTGTCTGCGCCTGTTAATAGCGGATCCTACACTTTTGCTGTTGCTGCGACGACAATCTTCACGCAAGCACAAGGCACTGCTACGGTAAGGACATCGGGTTAACTTTACTAAGCAAGTGCCTAGAATTTTCATATTAAATTTGGTACATGACATGAAAATATAACTTGCTGTTTTTCCTTGCTTGCTTTTTTCTATATGCTGTGTATATAATTATAATCAATTGTAAAGTTTGCTAATCAGCCTTAGCAGTTTGCTAGTCAATAATCCTATTTTTTCAAGAAATTTTTCAATGATTTAATTATCATTTTATATAGGATTGATATACCTTTCTTCCAAATGTGTAAATGTTAGTGTATGTATATAATTTGCTGCCAATTTAACATTCATTGACTAATTACACAATTAAAGGTCCTTGATGTCAGCATCTTTTTATGGCCGGCATATTTCCAAAACAATGCTTTCTGTTGTTAATATTATTCATTTTTTTATTACATTGCGATACCTAAAAGTGTTTGCATGAAAATTAGCACTTTGTATAAAAGGCAATTTAATACCTAGGATTGCACCTTATTTGCTAATTTAATCTCAAGGTATAGGTGAATGTCCTTTGAAAGTTAATTAATGAGCCTATGTAGTTTAGCTAATTTGCTTACGTTGTTTTGTATAAATATTTGAAAGCACTTAATTCTTGTTTATATGTTTAAACATTAATATCTTTGTTTGAATACATACCAGAAACTCTATATTTACATAAAAACAGGAATAAAATATTTTGATGACTGAGTTCATAAACACTAGAATATGTTCAGGCTAACATCATATTATTCATCCGTCAGCCTTTGTGCCATGACACGATCTAAGCAAATTCAATATTTGTATCTAGTAGACGTCTTTACCTTCCGTACTTATCTACCAGAATGACACGCCCTTTCCAAGCTTCCGAACATTTACCAAGCCGCCATTTAAAACTCTATAACATTAATGTATTCCTTATGTGAACATTTCTGAAATATTTCGCAACATATACTCAAAACATATAGGTACTTAAAACTTTTAGCACGATGATGAACTTCAATGAAATTATAAACTTGTTTTTACAGGTACATCTATCTGTAGACGCTATAACTGTATGCGGAGATGAACTTGTTATGCCGCCATTAATAGTGCTCGATTTTGATGAAGAGGAACCTCATTATGGATTGATAGACGGGACGCGATACGATAACTGCAATTTCACTCTCAGTAATCGCTGGCCCTTGGATCAAACTTGGGTCTATGTCGATAAAGACGGCCTTCATACTCTTGCGATCGATAGAGAGCACGAATCGATCGCTTTCATGCCAGTGTCGCAAGTGCAAGTGGAAGTAATCCTACATTGCGAAGGAGATTTGACTCGTACCAAGCGGTCCTTGACCTCAGATCCGCTTGATCCTTATGACTATGGTAATAACAAATGGATCCTTACAGACACGATCCTTTACAATTCTAGGAGGAGTTTTGTGAATTTGATTGTGAATGATATTAACGACAACTACCCGATATTTGTGGGTAAGGAAAACGAACCTATTGCGGTAGGATATCCAGTTCCAGAGTTAGCTGAAAAAGTTCTTCCTCGATCATTGGCCGAGTTACAGGTAGGTTTACTACCAAATAAAAATAATTATAAGAAATTTTGGCTACAGTGCCAACCATAAACGAAGCACGTACCGCTTTTACGAAGGCACGAAATCATCTCAACATCTTTGTTTTATTGTAATGTAATAAAATGAAACTGTAAGCAACTGACATCTGAAGTGAAATGGTCTGAAGTATTTTTCATGAAAAAATTAATCTATCATCGGGCCAAAATCTGTTCTTATATATAGGAGAAAACAAATGTTTAAATACTTACTTAATTCTTATATATTTGGGAGATTGTCACATTATGTGTCTAATGATATTTGAACAAATTATCAAGTAGATATGAGACGGGAAATATAATCGCAATGCGAAGTTGAAATACTCAAGGATTTTCTAAATCGAAATCTAGACGTGAGGACCTTTAATTGGCTTCCAAATGTGTAACATGTTTCTACAATGTAAGAAAAGCTGTTGGTCTTCACAAAAATAAATAAATAAATAAATATTATATTCATAATAATAATAAATAATTATTTGTGGTCATATTTCACACAGCGCCATCGAGCCCCGAACTAAGCAAAGCTTGTACAATGGGAACCAGATAACTGATAGAATATTTAGGATACTTTGTGTTTGTGAATACATACATAGAATACAATATAACACCCAGATACAGAATAAACATCTAGTGTAACGCAACATATACTTTTATATTGCATAATAGAGTGCTATTCTGCAATAGAACAGTTACTTTCGACATGAATACAAACGACTTTCATCAAATGCAGATTGACACCAGTGAACAATTTATACCCCACATGAAAGATGGAATAAAATGATGGGTTTCGACTTTAATTTCCGCACTAGGGCAAATATTGAACTGCTTTCAGCATATTTCTGCCTGCGCAAATATTATGTATTCCGATTTAGGATAAGAGACATATTTCTGAATAACATACGTAATACGCGCCATGTTACGCGTAAAACTCTAGTTTGTCATCGCAAAGTGTGCACAATTCTTAAATTTATTTTTCACTTTATTCTTTTCTTGTTGAATTATTATTTTATGTTTCTGTTAATATTCTATATTTATGAACTGTATGTTCCGCTTTTCTGTTTGATAAATCCCTATATCTTATCTCATTTAGCGTTAATTTTATATAATTGTTGATATAGATAAAAGTTTGGAGCAGAACAACAATATACTGGTCTCATGCGGCTAAAACAATTGTGTGCAATCTACCATATTGATAAATATTAATAATAACGCCCAACAATCGCAAACATAGATCCTGGACCCAAACTAGAATCCCGTGTCTAGGCACTCAGGAACTACGAAGACCATGGTCCCACAACACCATACCTACATAGAACAAGTGTTTGCGGTTTATTTTTCTAACAAATACTTGTCCTGACGCAGGAATTGAGCCCGCCGCCTCCGGGTTATAAGCCGACCTGCTCAGCCACCACACCACGGACACCCAAAAATTATGGATATAGCTTTGCAGCATTGATGGTTTTATTTTGGAATTGAGCGTTGCATTTTCCTTGCATTGCGTATGAATATATCACACTAATATTATAAAGGCGAAAATTTGTATGTGTGTTTGTGTGTATATGTGTATGTTTGTTACTGCTTCACGCTCAAATGGCTGAATGGATTTGAATGAAATTCGGTACCAAGATAGCTTATACACTAGATTAACATATAAGCTACATTTTATCCCGGAAAAGTGAAATTTTCCCGTGGGATAGTAAATAATTAAAATACTTTTTATCCGTGGGTGAAACCGCGGGGTGCAACTAGTTTTCCTATAAAGTAATGAACTTTTGATAAACCTAACGCGCTTAAGTATGTGAATGTAGTACACGTGCTTGAACGTGAGGGAAATATTTTATTTTAACATAAGTTTTGCAAGCTTAGAAAGCCGATGTCTATAAGGATTCAAAATACTTGAAAATTTTTCAGGCGACCGACGCGGATATCGGAGAAAATGCTGCTCTACGTTACTGGAGTGCGGCGCCAGAGTTAGCCGTGGCGCCTACCACCGGCTTTGTACATCTTCGAGATGGTGCCACTCTTGAAAACGGCATCAGGTTAACCATTCACGCTACAGATAGGAATGGAGAAGGCAATACCGGATCTATTGATATTCTGGTAAATATTTTTACTATTGCTGATGGTGTCATTACTACTATATTGATACAGGCTAATTACACAAAAATACAGATATTTTGATAATCAAAAACTCTGTGTTTTGCGTCCAAAAGATTTTAATGAATTTCATTTTGATAACAAAGATAAAAAACGAACTATTTGTTAGGTAACGCTTCCTTTTTCCTTCTCTGTGACCTTTTTTTATTAATTTATGAAAAGCCATGTTATGAAAAATGGAACGACGACCGCATCGCGGCGTAAGAATATAGATACTTATTTACTCAGAGTTTTTTTTACTTAGGCTGCTTGACTTAAAGCTAATAGAATTAGCTTAAGTAAAAAAAAATTGTATATAATTATATACAATTTTTTTCATCATTCTAGAACTATAAAAAGATTTCTACCAATTAAACGGTCCCTTTACGTATCATTAACTCGAAAACTAACTTGTAATAGCGTTCAATATAATTTTACTGATTTTTTTAATGCCTTGTTGATATGGAATAATCAAAATACTAAAGTAGTAGGACGTTTTGGCAATGTTCGTCTAGGTATCTAACCAGACTTGCCAGACTCACCAAGCAGTAGTGTACAAGTAGTGCTCCGATTTGAAGAGCACTGTAGCATAGTGAAATTACTGGGAAAATGAGACTTTATGACCTAATCTCACAATCTAGTAATCTTATAATCTTATTTATTTATTTATTATGAAACACCAACAGTATATATATTTAATATTATCTATAGTAGACCTTAAACTAATACATTTTTTTCTGATATATATACCCTTAACAGGTGCTTAC
The DNA here is from genome assembly GCA_905220475.3 of Ennomos fuscantarius. Classification (NCBI taxonomy): domain Eukaryota; kingdom Metazoa; phylum Arthropoda; class Insecta; order Lepidoptera; family Geometridae; genus Ennomos; species Ennomos fuscantarius. The sequence goes on along the minus strand of HG992028.1, from coordinate 8,036,413 downwards.
AGCTTATAATCTTATTATTATACTGTGCTGATGCTTCAGTATGACGTGCGCAGTGCAATGTCACGCGAAATTCTGTAATTTAGAGTTTCGAGCGACACTGCAACTGATATGGGCAGCCGTGTCGCTCAAAAACGGGCAAACGACTAGCTTGACATTTTTCATTTCATTCTTTAACATAAAAAACCTACGTAGCACTACGCCATACAATACGCACTTAACACGTATGCAGAAATAGTACTTTTAACAATTATTTATGAATAAATTATAGAGTAACATCATATAAATTTGGCAAGATGTTTTCTTGTATGGCGCGCACTCCCGGGTGTTATTGCGATCGATGGGCCACAGATTTTCTTGGAAGATATTAAATTTACGAGTTTCTGGTACTCCGACTGGGCAATGTTTATTATTTGTTTTAATTTAAATCAATCCTGATCAGCCTTAGTAGTAGTATAAATCTTTTTAACATGGCTGTAATTTTTATCGGTTCTGCGTTATTTATTTAAGAACTTGAGTCAGTAAGTCTAAGTTCAAGTAATTTTTTGAAACTACAATGTGGTTTCTCATTAGACGATGATGCTTGACTTTAAAAACTGTAAACAATAATTCGGTAGGTACCTGTTTAATTTTGCAACGTTTGTAACTAATCGAGCATGAAATATGCCTGCATGTTGGAACATTGCTACTGATGCATTGTTTTCAGAATTTTCTTCGAAGCGTAATTGTGGTCTAAAAAGAACACCATATGTATTTTATGGTGTCATATTTATATATATTTCAACTAGTTGCGCCTCGTGGTTTCACCCGTGGATAAAAAGCATTTTAATTATTTGTTCGTCCCACAGGAACATATCACTTTTCCAGGATAAAATGTAGCCTATATGTTAATCCAGAGTATAAGCTATCTTGGTACCAAATTTCATGCAAATCTATTCAGCTGTTTGAGCGTGAAGGAGTAACAAACATACACACAAACACTGACACAAACAATATTATAAAGGCGAAAGTTTATGTGTACACACATATAAACTTTATTAGAGTGATTTGATAATAATCGTAGTAAGCACTGACTCCATGAATTCACTATAGCCAATGTTGTAACAAAAGCCTCAATGCGTTTATTGCTTAAATTGCACTAATAAAAATTTGCTAGCAATTTCCTTTTCGTTAAATTTTATTTTATCAATTTCCGTATTCCTTGTGTAAATGTGATGTTATTAGTATTTTTTATTAAAAGACATAATAACTTCCTGCACGTCACACATTCTCAGCACATGTCAAAAATTATTTTCTTTCATCTTATTCCCGAAAATATAAATGAATTGATACCGATGAAAAAATTAAATAATGTATTTTGTGATAAGCCGATTCGACGAAAGCGGTAATGGTATGGCGTACTTATTTACTAAAGCCGATATTAAGGATCCCGCGTTATCTCTATGTCACAGTCTCACAAATCTGTAATAAACTTGAGCTCCTGCCACTTGAAGCTTGTATGAGATCACACGCCCGGTTCTGAATAATTAGCACTCGTATATAACTGAAGGCGACGTAAAACAAGACGATTGTCGATTTAAAATTAATCGTTACATCGGAGATAGGTTTTTGCTTTAAATTTCGTTAGCAACAAAAGGCATAAACTAAGAAAATTAAGGTAGCCATCAAAATATTTTTCTCATCGTCCATAAATTTTTATAAAGGAAATAAACTGGAAATAACTTTTGTATTATTTAATTTTTTATGTACAGTGTGTAGAAGAAAATTAGGAAATAAAATATCATTTGAATGCCCTCTGAAAGTGTATATACAATATTAATTCTATATGTAGATATGACTCTTAACTGGCGACTCGGCTGACATCAGCATTCGCTTTATGTAAGCACGTTACAAGTCGAATATTCGACAGTCAGTACAACGAGCTTGATGGCGAGCACCGAGCATCCGAGCACGCTTGACTTGGGGAGTAAGCTGGTGAATTCGTAACGAGGCGAACGGAAGTTGTTAATTGTTGGTTAACGTAGATCTCTATTATCAACATAACAAAGTTATAAATTACTTTAAATTTGTATTATTATGTTGGTATGTCCGGTAAAATGACAATTTACAATTATTGTCAAGATGGCGACGTGAACATTAAACAAAGTAAAAACAAAGTTATACCAGCCGATAGATAGAGCTAAAGAAGTTTTACTTCAGTCGTGTGGTCTAAAGCACACTCGTTTTTTTTTGGTGAATCTCTTTATATGTTACATAACAAATCAGTCGCTAACGCGAGCAAAGAGGAAGCACTGCACTGGGTGCACGCTTTTCGTGCTTGCGCTATTATTGTGTCAGTTAGCGAAATAGCATTCAGTAAAGTCAAAAGCATTTATTTATTCATAAGCTGCATTAACAAAAACCGCATTCATCTTTAACTTTGGGGTTCTGCACATCAAGATACAGAGCAACTAGTTCCTTCTTCAAATATTAGCACCGGATAAAGAAGCGCAGCACACATCACTACGTCCGCCTCTTTTACTACAACTGGATAATTAATAAAGCACCGCTAAGCGTATATTTGTAACGAATATTCAAGTGTTGTAAGCAACTGCTTACAGCGAGCAAATATTTACATCGAGCAAATGCTCATGTTACCATACTCCTCCGACACGGCTGAACCAATTTTAATGCAATTTTATATTAACACTTGGTAAGTCTGAGAATAGGTTGTTATCTATTTTTCATCCCACTAAGTGATAAGGGTGGCGCACCCGATTTTTTTATTTTTATATTTGCAAAGATTTTTTTAATGATGTATCAACCCTAAATTTTCTACGTTCTTCTATCATCCCTTATTTTTTTAATTTATATGACAAAGCACCGTTTGCCGGGTCAGCTAGTATAAATATAGTTTTGTAATGACTTAACGCCATGAACCAATTTGGATAAAATTTTGCAAATAGCTTACTAAAGACTACCATAGGATATTTGCATCCTGGAAAATTAAGAGAGATAAAATAGGAAAATAGCCAAGAGAGCTCAGCAAGCCAATGTTTAATTCAATTAGAGTTCAGCACTAAGCTTATAATTGAAAAGGTTTTAGCAACTGTGCTTTTTTAGCATGGTCCCGAGAAACTCAAATCAGCGAACATTAACTTTTAACAGCCTTTGTGGTGTAGTGGTTGAGCAGGTCGGCTTATAACCCGGAGGCGGCGGGTTCGATTCCCGCGGCAGGACAAGTATTTGTGCACAGAAAAAAAGCGCAAAAACTTGTTTTCTGAATCCAGAGAGAATCCTAGTTAGGGTGCAGGATCTATGCGTGTGATCGATCATATTTCATATTATTATTATTCCAAATGCTCTCTGTCTCACTTTTAATTAATGAAGAAGATGGAAAATTTAGATCAAAGACTTTAAGTAGATGTACGTACATAATATTTTAAAACGTGCCCACCTTCATTAACATCATTGATGAATTATTTGGAAACACTTAAGATTAAAATATGTACCTAATGTTAAAATCACAAGCTTGGGTCATCCATCTCTGAGTCACAGACAGTTTTTCAAGGTTTAAAGACACCAAAAAGGTGTTTATGGCGCAACAAAAATACTAAAGAGCAGTTTTATGACCACATTTGCCACCATGTATTATGTTTTCTGTCTACCATTAGGATTGTCCACAGGCTACATTTATTTCAAATCCTAATAATATTACAACTTTGACTAGTATAACTGGTATAGGTACCTACCTTTTTTATAGGACCAACCATCATAGAATTTTGATGTTGTATCTCTCTAGGTACGATATTATATGCAACGGTATCTAGATACTTAAACGTTTAAAGTGAAATGCTGTATTAAGTCCTAAATATTTATAATTAATTACAATTCTCCAACAACTTTACTTAACTGCTATCATAAATTTAACATTGAATCATGTTACTGATTCCGATAACAATTTATGGATCATCAATAAATCTGTTCATTGTATTGTGATTCATTTGATCTTAAACACGAATGATAGAATTAATACGCTTCGTATAACTGAATATAGGAAACCAGGAGTTTCACCCACGTATTTCTATAATATAAAAATTTAACTCTTTTGTGACTTTTTTAGAGATTAAATTATCATAAACCTTTTCTCGTTTCCGCTCTACTTATGTCATAAAATGAAGATACCCTCCAAATATAAAGTCCATAATAATGTCCACAGGTTTGGGATGTAAGTTTTTTTTTCAGTTAGCTACTTAAGACAGGAAGGACTTATAATGGGGCCCCGTTTTGTTGATTCAACGATGTTTTGTCGTAATTACTGCACACAATTTCCATATAATTATTCAAATGGCCAAGACAACAACATTTGTCCTGCGTTATTGGCTTAACGTCTGATGATGACCTTAACTGTATTCATTTTCCATAAAACTGTTATGTCTTTGCATATCATCATAATATTAACATAACACAAGCAGAGCAAGAGCAATAACCTGTTGCTTTTATGGCTCATAATCCTAAGTCATAATTTTGATTCTAGGTACGACTGCTAGACGAAAGCTACATTGCCGTTGTAACAATCAGAAATGCATTTTTAAACGATGAACAAACTGTAGTTTCGCATTTAACCGAAGCTGTTGGTTACGAAGTTAAAGTACTAAGATCTGTAGTCATCTCCGGTGAAGTTGAAACAGGAAATGAAGAACTAAAATCAAGAAAAAACAATGCTGACACAAGTGCAACGGGTGCATCACTGCAGCTTTATGTGTACGGATTGATCGCAAGAGAACCAGTCTCAGTCGACCGCCTTACTGCGTAAGTGAATTTCAATCGTGAACATTATTATCATCACCATCTTACAATGTATTAAATTAAGCAAATGTATTTTCTTTTCAGAGACATAAGTAACACAGTTATAGCCCCGGTCACTGTAGCGAGCTCGGTATCATTGCAAGATTATCTCGAAGCTCAGGAGATATGCGTCATCGCGGGACGTGGTGTAGGCTTGTTGGTCGCCACAATAGTCCTAAGTGTCCTCCTCTTTATAATACTAGTGCTGATAGCTGTGTGGTATTTCCTTAGATGGTAAGAATACCGTTGCCTACATTCCATTTATTTATCACTGTTTGACCAAAATCACGTACTAAAACGGCACTTTGCTTACAGGAGAAAGAATAGAAATTACGACGAGTTTACTGATGTGAATAGCTTGGCTTCTAGAGAAGAATCTCTAGACAAATTCCCTAGACCTGAAGTTTTACCTAAACCTAGGTTAGATATAGGAGAGCTGAAGAAAAGTGAACGAAGACTTCAAGAAATGTTAGATGCTCCTATTCAAGAGATCTCCGTTGGACCAACATCTTCGAGGAACGATGCTATTTTAGATATGCCCACACCGGAACCGATCACGCCGATAATTATTCAATCTATAGATAAGCTCAAAGATGCTGCTGACTCATCAGATGATGAATTCGGTGAAACTAGAAGCCCAAAAAGAAAATCTGTGGTTACTTTCAATGAAAACGTTGAAAAAATCATACATGTTGAAGACATTCCCGACATTGATGATATAAGCGCGGATCCTGAATATGAAATATATAAACTATAATATTTTGTGTGGATTAAAATAATAAGTATTTATTATAGTGAGAAGTTCAAAATATAATCTATTATTGGTGTGTTTCTTAATAAAATATTGTACCTTGTGAATATAATGAATGATACTCAATGAATTATAGATATTATAATATTATAAATGTTTTTGTAATACATATAAATTTATAAAGCATAAGGCTAGTTAATTATTTAAAAGTTAGTATAATGATTTGGTAAGCAGCCGTTTCCAGGAAACTCAAATCTTGAGATTCCCCCAAGTATTCAATTATCTTATCAACCAAATTTAACCATGCATCGCCCACGCAACCAAAATATCCTAAATCACACGATTGTGATATTCACAATGTTATTTAATTTAGTTGTGCTCAAATCACCAATTATAGAAAGTATCGTAAAGCGATCTAAAATGTCACATATAAACAGAATGTCCGTTCTTAGTCAATTAAAAACCATGCTTGGTAAAACTTTGTAAGGCATTATCCTCTTTATGGCCGACCCAAAGATATTATCAGACGTTTGAAATTAATTATATGACGTGTCACCTAAGTTACCAGACAAACGAACTCCGACTGTGCTGTGAGCATTTTTTATTTGCAAAAGCTTTAATATCTGGGCATAATCTGCCATAATTTCATAACCAGTTTGAAGAAAAATCACACCGATACGTGCAGCGAATATTGAAACACGTCTAGGTAAATATAAAATAGTGTTTTGAATATTACATTTCACAGTATCGCTATTAATGGAGCCTTTAAGCAAGTGCCTGAAACTATGATAGAAATTTTCAGTCGTGGTACCTTAAGTATTTTTAACGTAACAAGTTCATTTATTATGTTTGGACTTACGACATTACTATTAATTTAACTATTAATTACTATTAATTATAATTGTAGGTACGTACCCACTAGTACTTATAGATTAGATATTATAGATATACGTATTTGGTAAAAAGCTACGAAAAGGTGACACTATCATTCATACATCATGCATGAGCAATAAAAATCTGACGTCACTATAAACGACTCATGTCCCATAAAAACGGATTTTAAAGGTAGGTACATAAATTTGGTAAAAAGTCCACATTCCGAAAATTTTCCTTTACCTGTCCGTGTCCAGCACCTTAGCGGTACGCCAACGCTGTCACAGACAATAATATTTCGACTAAACTTGTATTTACAGTTATCCTTTGGCCGAGCGTTTTTTAATGGCATACCTACCCATGGCGTTTGGATATTCATGGGCGGATCGAGAATATTTGTGAGGCATAACAGGATTTATTGGACATGTAATTAAAATAATGGCGCCGAAAGCGTAACAGCCTACGCCATAAGTTTATACTTGTTGCCGGTTGTTAGCAGATAATAATAAGGTTTCGAAACAGAGTTATAACTCAGTTCCGAATGGAAAATTAGAGGCGCCTGGAAAATTTACGGGATGTTTCGCGTAACGATTGATTAACAATTAAAAGATTCGTATTCGTATACGTCTGACATTTTTTAGTACCTTAGTGGGTAGGTTCATTATGGTGTACCTAAATAAAAATGGGAAAAAAATAGATACAAAGCAAACATTTTTTGTATACGACAAGAAGATTGGAGACTGCCCCAAGACGTAGTCGGTTTTGAATAAAGAGTTGTAAGTATTGTTTGAAATAAATAATATTGGTCTTTACCTATGAAATTGCCGTTTTGTTTGAAAAAAGTTAAAGTATTTTTTTTTTCGAACTTATTTATTTCTTTTATTCAAAGTAATCACTTCTGCAATCAATGCATCTTTGCCAACGCTGTGGCAGTTTATGGATGCCCTTCTTGAAAAAATCAGCAGGACGGGAGACAACAAACTCTTCAAAGGCGTTTTGTACCGCCTCTCGGGAATTGAGTTTTTTTCCCGCTAAAAAGTTGTCCAAATTTTGGAAAAAGTAATAGTCGGTAGGCGCAAGATCTGGTGAGTATGGCGGATGAGGGAGAGCTTCCAAACCCAACTCATGCAGCTTAGAGACGGTCTGTTGTGCAGTATGGGGTCGCGCGTTGTCGTGAAGTAGCAGTGGAGACGACCGATTGACCAAAGCTGGTTGCAGACGTGCGAGTTTCACCATCGTTGCGGTCAGTTCTTCAATGTACACATCTGCAGTAATGCTCTCGCCGTTTTGTAAAAAGCTATGATGAATCACACCAGCACTAGACCACCAAACTGTGACCATCACCTTTCTAGGGGTCATTTTTCGTTTTGCACATTGCTTTGGTACCGAACCAGGATCTAACCAACTTGCTGAGCGCATTCGATTGTCAAAAAGAATCCATTTTTCGTCGCACGTAACAATTCGGTTCAAAATTCCTTCATTTCTGTGCCTGTTAAGCAGCGCAAGGCAAGTCTCGACGCGTACGTTGCGCTGGCGATCGTTAAATTCGTGGGGCACCCATCTATCAAGCTTTTTTATCTTGCCAATCTGTCGCAAATGGACCAATATTGTTTTGATGCTAACATCAAAAGCTGCTGCCAGCTCAGCTGTAGATTGAGATTCATCAGCTTTCACAATCGCCTTTAATTCATCATTGTTGACCAAAGTTTCCGGACGACCACGAGGTTCATTTTTCAAGTCAAAATTCCCAGAACGGAACCGAGCAAACCAATAACGGGTTGTACGTTCGTTTGTACAGTTCTCTCCGTAAACGTCGTTGATGTTACGTGTCGTTTGTGCCGCGTTGGTGCCACGACGGAACTCATATTCCATAATTACACGAAATTTCAAAGTATCCATTATGAGGAAAAATGTTGAAATGTAATGAAAATACAACGCTAATCAATAAACAAAAGACTTATATTGTAAATAGAATGTCATATTTTTAAAACAAAATTAATTTGAATTTAGAATTCATAGCCAATCAAAACTTTTTTTTGTTTGAAAAAGTCTGTACTGCAATACGGCAATTTCATAGGTAAAGACCTATTATATTGATTACTTAAGATTTATGTAATTGCGCGTTACTAAACCATCCTTCTTTACTTAGAAGTGCCGATTGTTTTACAATAAGCAGAAACGGTTTTCCACAAAAAAGATAATAAAAATAATGTAACTAATTGCCTTTAAACGTGACATAATTACGCTAAGTTTTTTTTTATTAATGAGTCAAATAAGCTTCTTATTAATATGTGACTTCCTTCTGCAGCAACAACTAAGGAGCCGGATTAACCAATAAGACCATATAGGCTATGCTGCCTAATAATATAGGGCCAGTGATGATCTGGTACACCCAGTACTAAGTACTTACGCTAAGTACTGGTACCTTGAGGTGGAACACGGCAGTAATCGGATGAGTCCTTAGTACTAAGGAACATATTTACTCTCTACCACAGTACAAAAAACATGTTAAAATAAATTTAAAAGTTTTTAGATACCTAAGCAAAAGGGAACACGCTTGAAAATTCTACACATGTACTTACTTACAATATTAACCTAAAAACCTAGTTACTTAGAGGAGATTTGCATTACCTAGAGACCTCCACATAGCATCCTCTACCACTAAGTATCTACAACACTTATTATGGGATGCTGCTATGCGGTTTTAAAAAATTTTCTTTGAAACGTATTCATGATTTCAGAGATACTGTATAACTAAATTGTTGTTTTGATGTATGGTAGCATACACACCCAGTTACGCAGATCACGGTCTGAATTTTAAGTTGCAGTAGATGCTATTTTATGTTTTTTTGGTAGTTTTGACAGCCTCTGTGGTGTGGTGGTTGAGCAGGTCGGCTCATAACCCGGGGGCGGCGGGTTTGATTCCCGCGGTAGGACAAGTATTTGTGCACAGAAAAAAGTGCAAATACTTGTTCTGGGTCTGGGTGTTGTGGGACCATGGTCCTCGTAGTTCCTGGGTCCCTAAACACAGGAAATCCTAGTTAGTTTAGGATCTATGTATGTAATCGTTGGGCGTTTTTTTTATGTTACGAAATGACATGACGTGCTAGTCGCTGGCCTGATGTTAAGCAACACGACTGCCCATATCAGTTGCAGCGACACTAGAAACTCTAAAGTATAGTTTCGAGTGACACTGCACTGCGCACGGCATTCTGAGACTACAGTACAGTCTAGCAATAAGATTACTAAACTGTAAAATTAGGTCATAAAGTCTCATTTGCACAGTAATTTCACTAGCTACAGTGCCCTTCAAACCGGAACACAGCACTACTGCTTGGCAGAATAACTGGCAAATCGGTGGTACCTACCTAGACGAACTTTGCAGAAAAGTCCTACCACCTAGTATGGCGTATTTTTTTTACGTTTTGAAATCCAAAGGTATTGTTTTCAATTCGATATGCTCTAGGTATGCAAGAATGTTACAGGATTTAAATTTTCCCATTCATCACATAACTGTTTTCCTGCTTCGTACTCTCTGCACGTGGTTGTAGCTCCACCCACGTATTGCATGGCCGAGCAATGAAGGTAGGTATAATACATCCTGACGGCTGTCACACACGTACTTTCTTATCTGGTGAAAATAAACTAACTTTTACACCCGCGACGCACGCTCGGTTCAGAAGTTAGCCCACAGAGAGCACATTTTGTGGACTAACTTTATAGTGCAAAATAACCATTCAGTTCTAACAAAAAGCAATGGTACCATCACGAAGCTTTTAAGTGGAAATGATTTAAACAAACCTCGGCTCACGTGGCTTTGTTTTAGTTTGATATTGTTTATTTAAAAAAATTTGCAATTTGAAATGGCAATCGGCAAGGCCCTATCGTTCGCAAAACCGACTACCGATGGGGACGAAGGGTGCTTGAGTGGCGACTACAAATTGAAAGACGCAAAGTAGGCCAACCCCAGCTAGATGGACAAACGATCTCAGGGGGGTTATCACGTAACTTTGATTGCAATGCAAAAACTCATTTTAGTCAAAAATAATGTAAAATTTAAATCGAGAGAAGACATCAATAATATGTCAATAGAGAAACACTTTGAAATATGTTGTATAGAATTAAGTAGTTGTATAATTCTGGTAGTGTATCGATCTCCTTCTGCTGACTTGTCTATTTTCCAAAATAATTTAGAACAATGTCTGGATAAGGTAACAAGTTGTACTAACAAAACAGTTGTGCTATGTGGAGACTTTAACATCGATTTTTCTGTAGTCAAGGGCACTAGAAATGTATTGTCTGATGTACTTGATAGTTTTTTACTGACACAGTTGATATTTGAATATACTAGAGTTGTAAATTCTTCCAAAACTTGTATTGATAATATTTTCACAGATGCTCAATGCATTAAAAATATCAAAGTTTTACCTGGTGTAAAGTCAGATCACAAAGCACAAATGGCTGACATAGAAGTTAACATTGATAATGTCAATAATAGCAAAAAGTCGTATAGAAAAATTACCGATTCTAAAGTGAAAACTCTCAAACTTGTGTTGAAACAAACAATGCAATGCTCTGAATCCTTTAAAGATTATCCAGCATATTTTGGTTTATTCCTGAGAAAATTGGACGAAGTTATTCCTGTTTCGGAAGCTATTCACAATCAACAAAAAGTTTGTGAATGGGCTACTAAAGGAATTTTAATATCAAGAAAGAGGTTGTTTGACTTATATGCCTTATATGACGATAATGCCATATCTAGATCCTATCTTACCAAGTATAGTAAGATGTTTAAAAAAGTATGTGTGACTGCTAAAAAACTACACTTAAAAAGTAAAGTAGAAAAGGCTGAAAATAAAATTGAATGCGCTTGGCAAATCATTAAAGAGGAAACTGGCAAAAATCCGATCTGTCAAGCAAGCTGTAATAAAGTTGTTAAAAGTAATGGTATATGTATTGATGATAAAACTGAAATCTGTAATGAATTTAATAAATATTTCATTAACATTGCTAATGACCTCACAAATGATTTGCATTGCTCCATTACTGAATCAATGTCATTTCTTAATGGATATGTATGCAGTCAAAACTCAAATTTTATTTTGAAGCCCATAAACTTTAGCCGAGTAGTCAAAATAATTAGACAAATGAAACCTAAGAGATCAAATGATTTTTGGTATATCTCACCATATCTTCTGAAGCGACTAGAAACCGAAATCACGATACCAATCATGAATATTATAAATACTAGTATTAGTAGTGGATCTTTCCCTGATGAAATGAAAGTCGCTAAGGTAGTCCCAATATTCAAAAAGGGTGACATAAATAACTGCAATAACTACCGTCCCATATCGATTTTACCTAGTTTTAGCAAAATTTTTGAAAAATATATTGCAGAGGAACTAATGCTTTACATGCTTGAACAAAAGCTACTAAATATGAGACAATTTGGATTCCTAAAAGCTAAATCTTGTAAACATGCAATTTCTAGACTGATTCAAGACATCTATTCGGGCCTTGAGAGATCGCAAATAACCTATGGTGTATTCTGCGATCTCTCAAAGGCGTTTGATTGTGTTTCACATGATATTCTGATTGCCAAATTGCAACATTATGGCATTAGATCTAAAGAGTCTGAAATACTAAAATCATATCTAAGTAACAGAATACAAGTAACAGAGCTAAATGGGTGCAGATCCAATATCGATCAACTTCATATGGGAGTCCCACAAGGATCTATTTTGGGACCCTTATTATTCTTAATATACGTAAACGACATATCTGTAGTAACTAGGGATATAGATGTAGTATTGTTTGCAGATGACACTAGTTTAGTGATAAAAGACAAGACCGAGGATGGTGTGGGTCATAAAGTTAAAGGTACCATGGATCTAAACAAAAAGTGGTTTTCAGCTAACAATATGTTGCTAAATATTGAAAAAACTCATATTGTTAACTTCGCTTTAGGATCGAAACATAATAAACAACCTGGTGGATGTCTTGGAGAAACGCTCAGGGGTCTAAATGTATCTACAACAAATAGAGTTAAGTTCTTAGGCTTATGGTTAGATAATAAGTTGACATGGTCAACTCAAATAGAAGAGTTGTGTAAAAAACTAAGCTCAGCAACATATGCTATTAAAAAAATTAAAGAGCTGGCAGGCATGAAAGCAGCTCGTGATGTTTATTTTGCTTGTTTCCATTCCTTAATGACATATGGAATTCTATTCTGGGGGACAGCTGCTGATTCTAACCGGGTATTTATATTACAAAAACGATCAGTACGGTACATATTGGGACTTAAACGCTTAGATTCATGCAGAAATAAATTTAAAGAACTGAATATAATGACTATGACGGGTGAATTTATATATCAAAGTATATTATATGTAATAGAAAATTTGGAAGATATGACTAAGACTAAAGATATACATAATTATAACACTAGATACAAACATCAAATAATTGTTCCTTATACTAGATTGACCAAGATAGCTAAAAGCTTTTACTGTTTAGGTATTAAGTTTTATAATAAGATCCCTGACTGTGTTACAAATAATGAGAATGCTGACACTTTATGCCATGTAAAAAAGTGTCTTATAGAAAAAAGTTATTATAGCATTACAGAGGCTATTGCCGATAGAAATATATTTCAATCATTTGACTGTACATCTTAATTTATTATTTACCAAATCGTATATATACCCACATTCTATTGTTAAAAACGTTATTTTAATGTATTACATTAATTACATAATTTGCAACTGTTTTGACGATGCTATTGCAGATACCTACTGTCATTATATTGTCTCTTTTGTTGTATTTTTAGTATGCATTACTATGTGTAACTAATCCTTTACAGTAAAATAATGTTATGACTGACTTATCTAAGTACATGTAATATGTCTAAAGATGAATAAATAATTGAATTGAATTGAATGCATCAGGCCAAATTTCATGCCTAATTTGAAAATTTCCATAGAAACTATGCACATAAACTACGTATTGAAAATGTTAAATTCATACAAATTAGTGTTTCTATTAGTTGCAATCAAGTTACGTGATCGCCTAGCTGGAGCCTTACCGCCTAAGTCTCGTGGAGATGGTAATCGCGTTCTCTCTTGCTCGCACTCGTGGACTTGTTAATTGGCGTGTGCAGGATGGCAGGCGAATCCAATTCCCAGAACAGTTACGTGGTAGGGGTGCTGGTCAGAGCCACGAGGAGCCGTTGGATGCAAGAGGAAAATAACCGCTCAAATTGGTGCTCTGATATGAGGGAGGCACCGGTATGTTAAGCAATGGATATTTTCCGGCTGATGATGATGATGATAGTGATATTTTGTATGATTTTAAGTATAATATAATGACATAAACATACAGAAAAAAAAAACAAATTAAAGTCTGGATCTGCTTGTTTTAGTTAAGTAGCTACCTCTAGGTAATACGATAGATTTCATTAGGATATTAAATGAAACAGTAATAATGTATCAGTTAACTAGTTGTCACTGGGCATTTTTTACTTTGCTACATCCGCAGCTTGATATATTCTCTTAAAAGCACACTTCAATAGTGAGACACAATACATTCACAATACGAAAGCAATCCGGTGACAGACGTGCCTCGAGTACGGAACTCATACAATAAGAATGCATCGTGCTATGCAAGATTTACATGAGCTTGTTTTCTTTCAGTGGGACGCCGATGTTTTTGTCGCAACAAGACAAATAATAGTTGATAGGTACATACTACCGGATGATGTAGAAATTACTCCGAATTAACGTTAGAAATTGCGATTTGAGTAGTGATAACGTTATAGTTGTATACAGAATGTTTTTTTTTTTTTTAAATGCGGTGGTGTTCATATCCTAAACCACGAGACAGCTCTTGATCCATAAGAAAACTATAATCGCATAACTTTTTCTTATTCAAATCTTTTAATCTTAACGTTATTCGACCCGAATGATGAATCATATTGTGATTTTTTTATAAATCTTATGATATGCTTTAAATTAAATACTACAATGATATAATAACTAATACTAAACACTACCTACTACTATAAAAAAAAACATTTGATCTATATACCGGCCGCGATGACCTATAGACAGTCCAAATGCTCCAGCCCACTACCAGTAGGTAGCCTACCCAACATGCTGGCAGCATTGCCCCGTTGAATTGCAATGCTTATTCGTTGTGCCAAACAAGTGCCAGCATTTTGGTCACCGACCAGGCGCTCTGATAAACTTTTGAAAACGCGATGAGCTCCCGGCCCCCACTGAGCCTGGGTCTCAACACCAAACGACTCAAATATGTAACTGCTACCGAGATTACTGTGAAAATTTTACATATCCTTAAGATTTTAGTTGTTTTTTTTTTAAATATTGATCCTTATGAGCAACAGAAAGTATAAGTTCAATAAAACGGGTTGTGTTATTATTTGACAAATCTTTTGGGTCTATTCCACAATACAAATAAGTAGGTATAAAATAAAAATGTAACTACATATTCAACCTAGCTAATGTCCGCTTACATTACGACTTACCTATTGCTACGAAGTAGGTAAGATAGAAGATGCTTTTACAATATGTCATAGTTTATATATTATATTGTAATAAAGTACCTAACGTGGTAGATACGAGTATAACATATAAGTAAGATTAGAGATAAAATATTGAAGTCTAAAATAAAAGCCAACATCCGCGTGTAGCCCAAACATACTTTGTATGAATTTTTACCGTGGAAACGGCGGAAACATGATAATTGAATTGCCACATTTTGAACGTCCAAGGTTGATGTAAAATTAAATAAATAATGCTTAACACTAGTTCCGTTTTGTCAATGTTGGGGAATCACTTACGTTTTTGTATTACGTTTATAAATTATATCACCTACCTATATAGGTACGTACCTACATCATTTTTATATATTTTTGAAGAATATACAATTATACATCCTTCTTACTTTTTTTGTTTTTGTTTTGGCTCCACACTTTTGTATATTTAGCCAGTGTCAAGTCATTGATAATTCCTCAAGTTAAATAATAAAGTAAATAATAATGTAAGTATCAAGTCAAGTAACAGTCATGTCATACTCCTAGTAAAGTGGTGGCAACTTTACCAGAAGCTTCAATGGAGTTTTGGAAACAACACGAAAGGTTGCACCATCATTATACCACTTTCCCACACTCATGTCTGTAATCCAGCACTTAACGAATAAAACGCCACCAATTTTAAGTATTAACACTAAAAATAACACAAGTTTTGGAAAATAATACAATGCGTTGACGCTATCTTTTTCGTTTTCCCGCCAAAACTCATCCTTCTTACTTCCTACTAACTACCTACTACCATTATAAATGCGAAAGTTTGTGTGGGGGTGTTTGTCTGAATGTTTGTTACATTCACATTTACATGTTGTTTGTTCATGAATTTTGATAACCCGATAGTTTTTGTGGTGTAGTGATTGAGCAGGTCGGCTCATAGCTTAGAGACGGCGGGTTCGATTCCCGCAGCAGGTACAGCAGGTATTTGTGCCCAGAAAAAAAGCAAATACTTTACTGTATCTGAGTGATGTGGGACCATGGTCCTTGAAGTTTCTGAGTCCCTAAATATAGGGAATCTTAATTAGGGTCCAAGTTCTATGCGTGTGATCGTTGGGCGTCATTATTATTACCCACGGCGGAAACCGCGGGGCGTAATTAGCATTACATATTAGGTAAGTATTAATATTTATTACCTACCATTTAACCGATTTCCCGGTGTGCATATTTGACACCTTAGCATAGTTAGCACTTAACACATTTTAAGGCGTACCTAATTGTTTCACGATATAATGTGACATTGTTAAATGTATCAAAATCACAACATTACCATCGCCTAAATAGGAGCGTGAAAACAAAAATGTAGGACCTAATTAGTAGAAACAAGTTGCTGTAGTCAAGCCTAGTATTATGAACCTATAAATCACACTAATATTATAAAGGCGAAAGTTTGTATGTGTGTTTGTGTGTATGTGTATATGATTGTTACTCCTTCACGCTCAACGGATGAATGGATTTGGATGAAATTCGGTACCAAGATAGCTTATACACATAGGCTATATTTTATCCTGGAAAAGAGAAATTTTCCCGTGGCATGAGCAAATAAATTAAGATACTCTTTATCCGCGAGTGAAACCGCGGGGCGTAACTAGTAAGTATAATAAATGAAAGATCTAATAATGCATGGTGTTTTACTAATTTCTCTACTTGTCTGTTATTAGCTGACCCTGAACTTCGTTCCGCCTAGCAGTATACGAATGTGTGTGTTTAGGATTTGTTTTTTTTTTTTACACCAATTTTATTACTTATTATCCTATTCCAGACGAAGATAAATCCAAAAACACACAAATCATAAAAATTGGTCCAGCCGTTCTTGAGTTATAAGTGGTGTAACTAACACGACTTTCTTTTATATATATAAAGAATAGACATGATGCTTATCAACAGCATGTAAAATAGATTAAACCACCCGCGTACCGAGTATGATGCCTCAAACAAGAACAACAATAATTGCGAACAGATATAACCAGTAAAACAGTCTAAGGCTCTTCGCACACAACGCAAATCTCCGAAACGACGAATTTATAATCTAGACTAATAAAGCAATACAATACCGATACATGAAAAGATTAATAATATTTATCCCGCACGCGTCGCGTCGCAAAATGTCAGCTCTGTATGAACCTCCGTATATTTACATTGCGGCAGCCGTCTTGATCTTGTACCATTATTTATTCTGTGTCTACAACTAGATCCTACAATTCAAATTTCAAGTTTAAGAGGTTTCCGCAGCGCAGCGTGGTGTACGGAGGACGTAAGAAAAGTTCATATACCGTACGCGTATCAGAACTAACAATCATAACTTGGCAAAAGGTTTAGCCATAAACAAAATATCTAATGGCGTATGAGGTCTCCTTTATGGCTACTTTTGACTTTTTTGAGGTTACAACCTTAGTTTCGATAACGGTCTTGCTATACGTTTAATGGCCATTAGCCTAGAATTTAAACATGTGTTCAGGAGCACATAAATGCATAGAAAATAAAAAATATGTTAATTTTATTTTTTATTGACTGATTTATGGCCATTTCTAACAGTTCACGATCTTGCGCTTTATGATGATTTCCATAATTTTGGCATTATTTCTGTATTTATATTTAGTCATAGCATACTAGTTTGTTTAACTCCGGGAGTGACCATTTACTGAAATCCTGTGACCCGATTGGGATGTCACTACCCCGATGGGTAGTGGTAATTTAAGAAAAGATTTTGCAGGAGGCAGGAAATGCCTTCAAACTTCCCGGCTACAATGAGGGTGGTGGCAGGGGGGGGGAGATATGTGGGACTCGAACCCACGAAAAACCCTCCGTGAGTAGTCTTCCACCGTGGTGGGGCGAGTAGAGTTCGCGTTTGCAGGCAGCCATCTGGTTAGGCAGACACCTAGTGTAACTTACATCTCTTACAAAAGCATGCTCCATTATCGACCGCGTCAACACTTCACCATCAGGTAATAGACAGTGCTCGAATGTTATCACATCTATGATAAAAAAAATACTACGAAGCCACAAATTAGGATAAGACAATAATAATTATCATAGCTCCTATACCTATGCATACACAATTCATTATTTTAGTATATGACGGCGGGAACGTCCAGTTATAAACTCTATGTACCATACCATGGCAGTACCATAATTTACCCTGTGGTAGCATTTAAATTTATTACAGTGGCAACACCGGTAATTACTGTCATCGCTCCCCCACCCATCTGGCTATAAAAAGGGAATGCTCGGTGTACTACGGATCATTCCTGCTCCGGACACGGCTCGGTGCGCATGCTGAAGGCCTATAACTCTATAGTTCACCCGCCATTCCTAACTCCGGGAGCCTATATATATTTAAGCAAGTTTTGGCTACAAAGTCTGTGCGCCAAAAGACCCATTCTCGCCTGTATAATATAAATATTAGGTCATTCTAATTTAAAGTGCTAAACTACAGTCATGCGTTTATACTATGGTACGGATTTCCGAAGCATTAAGTAATATAATAATATTCAAACAGAAAACGTTTAAAAATAAAAATAATCCTTACAAAAAAGAGAACTGCGCGACTTCAAACTCCTTAACAACATACCAAAGAGCTTGTAGGATATTTCTAAAGAACTCGGTCTTATCAACAACATAACATAATCCGTAGTTACGGTACAATGGCTGTTAGTAGTTGAGGATTTCTGATAAGTTAGGTAAATAGCTATTATTTAGCGATTTTTTAAGTATAACAACAATTTACGATGCGTTTGCTGTCATCCGTTGAGTTGTCTATGTTTATCGCGTACTCTATATCAACATCTTCACTCTTATAGGACTACCATAGTTGTATACTTTACATTAAAAAAATACAGCTTCATTGAAAACAGGCTCTTTATATACGTCATGATAAATATATTCCTCTTGGGATTATTAACAGTTACTCTACTGAGCTAAGACTTCACCATTTTGGTGTTAATTATTATTAATTTATGGAAATTTTTTCAAAGCATCGTTTCAATAACTTGTTTGATCTTATACTGGTGACATGTTATAGTGTTTCGATATTTGCAGTGGTGGTGGATTTAAATGGAATTTTAATCAAAAAAGCAAACAAAATATATATATATATCAAGTTTGTTGACTCTGCTACTACATTACCTAATGTTATACATGAGTGCATTTTTTTATGTTTATCATAGTTAAGTTATTTTAAGTTTAAGCATCATAGCAAATATTTTACTGTAACAATAAGTTTCTGCAGTTCATTGGAATTTAATTCCTACGTATCTCTTAATAAGTAACATTCAAGTTTGTCAAAAAAAATTGAGGCAACGCGGCAAATCGAGTATCGCTCTACCTAATGTATCCTTCCTATAAATAAACACTTGTTTTTTCCAAGTAATAAAACTTAACGGCAACGGTATATAGACCGTTACATTAATGGCGATACGATGAGTTAATAGACTGTTACAATTTAATAAAATCTGTGGATACGCTACTGATTGCGAATATGTTTTATAGGTACCCAAACAAATCGTAAAAACTATAATATTAGGTCTTTACCTATGAAATTGCCGTTTTGTTTGAAAAAAGTTAACGTATTTTCTTTTCGAACTTATTTATTTCTTTTATTCAAAGTAATCACCCCTGCAATCAATGCATCTTTGCCAACGCTGTGGCAGTTTATGGATGCCCTTCTTGAAAAAATCAGCAGGACGGGAAACAACAAACTCTTCAAAGGCGTTTTGTACTGCCTCTCGGGAATTGAATTTTTTTCCCGCTAAAAAGTTGTCCAAATTTTGGAAAAAGTAATAGTCGGTAGGCGCAAGATCTGGTGAGTATGGCGGATGAGGGACAGCTTCCAAACCCAACTCATGCAGCTTAGAGACGGTCTGTTGTGCAGTATGGGGTCGCGCGTTGTCGTGAAGTAGCAGTGGAGACGACCGATTGACCAAAGCTGGTTGCAGACGTGCGAGTTTCGCCATCATTGTGGTCAGTTCTTCAATGTACACATCTGCAGTAATGCTCTCGCCGTTTTGTAAAAAGCTATGATGAATCACACCAGCACTAGACCACCAAACTGTGACCATCACCTTTCTAGGGGTCATTTTTCGTTTTGCACATTGCTTTGGTACCGAACCAGGATCTAACCAACTTGCTGAGCGCTGTCGATTGTCAAAAAGAATCCATTTTTCGTCGCACGTAACAATTCGGTTCAAAATTCCTTCATTTCTGTGCCTGTTAAGCAGTGCAAGGCAAGTCTCGACGCGTACGTTGCGCTGGCGATCGTTAAGTTCGTGGGGCACCCATCTATCAAGCTTTTTTATCTTCCCAATCTGTCGCAAATGGACCAATATTGTTTTGATGCTAACATCAAAAGCTGCTGCCAGCTCAGCTGTAGATTGAGATTCATCAGCTTCCACAATCGCCTTTAATTAATCATTGTTGACCAAAGTTTCCGGACGACCACGAAGTTCATTTTTCAAGTCAAAATTCCCAGAACGGAACCGAGCAAACCAATAACGGGTTGTACGTTCGTTTGTACAGTTCTCTCCGTAAACGTCGTTGATGTTACGTGTCGTTTGTGCCGCGTTGGTGCCACGACGGAACTCATATTCCATAATTACACGAAATTTCAAAGTACCCATTATGAGGAAAAATGTTGAAATGTAATGAAAATACAAAGCTAATCAATAAACAAAAGACTTATATTGTAAATAGAATGTCATATTTTTAAAACAAAATTAATTTTAATTTAGAATTCATAGCCAATCAAAACTTTTTTTTGTTTGAAAAAGTCTGTACTGCAATACGGCAATTTCATAGGTAAAGAAAAAGACCTATTATTTAACAAGATGCATCCCTCGGTTTCACCCATAGCACATTCGTTTCCTGAGGAAGTTTTCTATTTTCCGGGATTAAAAATGTATTGTATATTGCTCTTGATAAAATAAGCAGCCAGTGTTCAAAGTTTTATTCATATCGGTTTAGCGTGAAAGCGAGACAAATAACATTTTAATTTTTATCTTACATTTTACAAAAAAAAATTTGTACAGCTTTTATGTAGTATCTATATTTATATTTATATAGGAATAGTATGATAAGAAAAGGGACTAATTAGGTTATAATATATCTGTACTTACCTTTCATTATATTATATCGTTTCCTTGACACTGATATACTTCCCACCCGGTGACGCTGTAAAGGTCGATAGAGACCAACGGCATTAGCCCGTTCAAAACAAAGACTGATATACTTACAATATAATTTTAGTATATTACATCGCTTGACTCGCATGCATAGAGTAAATAATAGTAGTTTGGTACTTGACCAAACTTGACTCATGGTAAAAAATCTACTCTTGCCTATCATGCCAAAAACGCACGAAGTAGCAAAGTAATGCGTAATGTTAATATTAACTTTTTTTTCCATCTACCCTAAAATGTATGATTTAAATAGAACTGTTATATTTATAAACTTTGTTAAGTGTTATTAGTTTTAAGAGGCGCCTTCAGTCTACAAAACAATTTATATTCTTAGAATAAATTTGTAACTTAGACACTAACGCTAAGTCCTACAAAATGAAATGTAATTTTTATGTCAATAAAGGAATTTCAAAATCAATCAATCAAATCACTCTTGCCTATAATTTTCATGACAATCTACAACGGTATGTTATGTATGATATTAGACACGACTTCATAAAAAAAAAGAAATAATATGAAAAAAAATATCGCTCATGTTCCAAAATTGTTAAAACATGGCTGATCAAGTTGATCAGCTGTTAGAAAGCCTTTTAAAATATATTTTATTTAACATTGCAGTAAGAAGTTTTTACTAAATTCTTAAGTATAACAATTGTTGTTACACTATAGATCTTAACATCTTTGTAAGGTTTTAGTACCTACCTACTTCGAAGACTTTACATTTAATTTCAAGCACTTGTGTAACAAAGAAACAAAGTTTACGAGCCTGCAATTCTCTTAGATCCTTATGCCTAATGTTTACAGACATTAACCCTGAGTATAACCGTGTAATGTAAAGGAACAAAAGCAAAAAAACTTAAACTCAAGGATACAGTTTTCCTCTTCAGATTGCAATCGCGACAATTGATGACAAGTTGCGTTCCGGAAACCGCAAACTTTAGAATTTAATTCGAAATAAGTAGTTATATCTACCTAATTATGTCGATAAAAGTCGTAAATAAAGAAATAATATTTTAAATATTCGAATTTAACGGGTGTAGGTGGTTATGAGTGTCACATGTTGGGTCATTCACCTCGAATCTCGGGCGTCTAGAACGACCAACTTGAAACATTTCATTCGTTCTACAATATCTTATCGAATCTGTATGAAAATGACAATATTGAGACATTCAAGTCACAGCCAACAGAAAGAACAAGACATCCTTTTTCTCAAATCTAAGTAAGACAAGCCATATACAGTCTGTTGTTTTATCTCTATCTATGAGGAAACTATCTTGAAGCGATGATAGGTCAGTAGTGAGGACGATTTATGATCCGCAGTTCGTGGAAACAAATCTTGCAATGAATTTGAACGTTTGTTAAAAGAATACTTTTTGATTTGTAAAGTATATTTAGTACTTGTCTGTCTACCCTCATGTTATGCATGTGTCACCATGCAAGCACCAGTTCTTAATCTAGGCTTATTATCGCTTTTTTACTGTCAATGTGTGATGTAATAATTTGAAATAAATGTGTGATATGATGTAAAAAACAATAGTTTTAGGGTAGGTTGGAAAGTAAAACAATTTATATTTATAGTGTTGGTTTTTGACATTTTCGTGCTATATAACATATTATATATGTAACTATATACAGGATCAATGTATACGGCAAGAACCGTCCAGTTGTTCATAAGTTTTCTTAACTTTGGCAAGAGTTGCAGAAAAGGCACTTACGAATATATAATATTATATAACACGAAAATGTCAAAAAGCAACGCTATAAATATAAATTGTTCTATTTTCCACAACACTACCCGTACCATATTCCAATTCATTCCAAAAGCCTTTTCTGCACCTCTTGCCAAAGTTGAGAAAACTTTATGAACAACTTCACGTTTCTTTCCTTATACATTGATCCTGTAATATAGTTACAATGCCACGGCTAATTTTAAAATTGTTATTTATTTAATCTCTTTCCATTCAGCCCATCCCCTGCACTATAAGAATCAAATGACGAGTACTGAGGATACGTTATACAATATTAACGACCCGTAGCTTACTTAAAATTAGGTTAAGGATTTATTATAATTATGAAACTTCGATAAATATACTGATGAGTCTTCAGCTTTACAACTTTAACAAAAATTAGTATTTTAACAAAATGAAGTCTCGGAATTTAATTTAATATACCCACTCAACACTTATACTGTCAGGATGGGCTAAGAAAGAAAATAAATGTTAGTTTATAAATTTTTCACTTTATAGAAAGATATTAATCACAACTGGATACCTGATAAATGTTCATGCGGTCAGATATTATATAAATAAATAGTGATGTCACCAGTTTTTGAACAACCCAACAAAAAATCCCAAATAAAAAAATACTTAGAGAGGTGAAATTGTTTCACATAATCTTACACAGTCCTTGGAACAAAAACACGTTTAAGTCTATATTATGTTAAGATATGAATACAATTGCCCCTTGAGTTATTTCGGATTCCATACCTAAATATACATACTACTTTAAGTTCTATTTAATCACACTAATATTATAAAGGCGAAAATTTGTATGTGTGTTTGTGTGTAAGTGTGTGGATATATTTGGATGAAATTCGGTACCAAGATAGGTTATATACTGGATTAACATATAGGCTACATATAATCCCGGAAAAGTGAAATTTTCCCGTAGGATGAGCAAATAATTAAAATATTTTTTATCCACGGGTGAAACCGCAGGGCGCAACTAGTACTACATACATGTCGAATTTGTAAAATAAAACTTTCAATTCTGACCGGTATCAGATGTAGTACGTAACTCTGTTGAGTCACCGAACCCTTTTCATCCTTCGACTTCAAGTGATATAAATTGACATAAAATTATTCACTCCCTTGCAATAAACATCACGCATCACATTGTGTTTCTTTGAAATGCAAACTAAAATATTTCGGGCTACGTTTCTCAAAAATCCAAAAAGAAAACTCATCGTACGACGACACGTATCATTTACAAGGCGCAAGGCGTCGATGGATAAATTAAAATTACACTACCTACGATTAATCATTGTTTTTGACAAGTAACCGGAGACACTGAATCGTTGATTAATTTTATCTTTATTAAATGGCAACATTTTATAAATTAAAAATAGAAAGACATGGTGCGTAGGTAATTTTTTTTTTAACACAGCAAATTGCCTTTATTTTCTAAATACTACAATGATTTAATAACTAATACTAAAAACTACATACTACTACTACTACAAAAAAAAAACATTTGCACTATATACTGGCCGCGATGACCTATAGACAGTCAAATAGGTAAATTGGAAAAATATTGTCGCAATACCACAAACCGCAGCAGATGATATATTATCTACTTAAGATTTGAGTTGAGTAAATGGAAACGTAATCTAATACAAGTGCATTTGTAATCACTTAAGTGGTTTCGGACTATTACGACACGATATGGGAAGGTAACATTTTAGTAAGACCATGAGACCTACCCTTTTTAGGGGGGGAAGAGCGAGGGCATTCCCCCACTAAAAAAGGGTAGGTCTCATGGTACGTATACGTGGGTCTCGAACCCACTAACAACCCCCGTGATCCGTCCGCCGTCGGAAAGGAGTGAGATGCAGCATTAACTGTCTGACCCTGGCGGTAGATGAGACTTACTCTTTTTTTTTTTTGAGGGGGGAAATGCCCTCGTACTTCCTTGCCACCACGGGGGTGGTGGCAGAGGGTATGTGGGACTCGAACCCACTAAAAACCCCCCGTGATCCGACCGCCGCCGGGATGGGGCGAGATGGAGACGCACTGTATTAACCATCTCGCTCCGGCAGATGAGACTTACCCTAGTTTATTCACGTTTCTCTTATCACATCATAATCCTTTCCTACTAATATTATAAGCGCGAAACTTTTTCATGTACGAATGTTTGTTACTCTTTCACGCTCAAACGGTTGAACAGATTTGGATAAAATTTGGAAAATAGATAGCTTATATAATAGATTAACACCGCCTACTTTTTATCCAAAGGTCAAACCGCGGTGCACTGCCACTAAAATTATAAAGGCGATAGCTTGGGTAAATTTGTGTATGTTTGTTACTCCACCACGCAAAAACGGCTGAACTGATTTGGATGGAATTTAGAATAGAGATAGCTTATATACTGGATTAATACATCGGATACTTATTATTTGCGGACAAACAGCGGGGTATAGCTAGTTATTAATTAATCTTGTAAAGTGATCTTCCATATCGAAATTTACAGGACACCATTACATAGACAAGGGTATCGAAATCTGCACGGGCTGAGACAATCAATTTCAGTTTATATTCATTTAAGATTTACGTGAAACCGACCTTAATCACACTATCACACTAATATTATAAAGGCGAAAGTTTGTATGTGTGTTTGTGTGTATGTGTGTATCTTTGTTACTTCTTCACGCTCAAACGGCTGAATGGTTTGCATAAAATTCGGTACCAAGATAGCTTATACACTAGATTAACATATAGGCTAGATTTTATCTCGGAAAAGTGAAATTTTCCCGAGGGATGAGTAAATAATTAAAATTCTTTTTATCCACGGGTGAAACCGCGGGGCGCAACTAGTTATAAATATGAGCATTAAGCCTCTTTGTGAATGACTTTAAGTACTTGTACCCGCAAAGTTGTAAAATTCGAAGTAACTAACCAAAAAGTGTAACGGCACGTTTAAGTTCCATTATAATAATAATAATAATAATAATAACGCCCAATGATCACATACATAGATCCTAGACCCTAACTAGGATTCCCTGTGCCTGGGGACCTAGGGACTACAAAGACCATGGTCCCACATCACCCAGACTCAGAACAATTATTTGCGCTTTTTTTCTGTACACAAATACTTGTCCTGCCACGGGAATCTAACCCGCTGCCTCATAAGCCGTTATGAGCCGACCTGCCCAACCACTAACCACAGAGGCTATCAATACATTGAAAATTGTAGAATTCCATTCATTTACATCAAGGAAGTATATAGAAGCGAAGAAAGAAAACGCGGTCATGTGGTGAGACTCATCTAGTTCCATATTCTTATTTCAAAATATATCAAACTAGGTGGCTGCGTCTCGTCGTTATATGACCGCTTTCTGTATTCCGTCATCCATAAAAATCTTAGCTATATTGGCGAGAAACTTAATTAAGTCAATTAATCAATTAGTTATTTAACGAGGGAATGTTGCCAGCTTTTTGGGTACAGTTCCCGCATAAGCTTATTTAAATTCTGTGTTTTATTTTTAACCCTACAATTATTTGTCTCAAGTAAAACAAGGCTTTATCAATAATTACGCCGCATTTAAACATAATTTAAGGAGTTTTGGCGGGAAAACGAAAAAGGACGTGTCGCCTCATTGTATTATTTTCCAAAACTTGTGTTATTTTCAGTGTTAGTGCATAAAATTGGTGGCATTTTATTTGTTAAGTGCTGAATCACAGGCATGAGTGTGGAAAAGTGGTATAATGAAGGTGAAACGTTTCTTTTCGTGTTGTTTCCAAAACTCCATACACATAACTTGACTAGACTATGACTTGACTTGATGACTTGGACTGTGACTTAACTTGACTTGACATATATTACTTGACACTGGGTAAATACACAAAAGTGTGAAGCCAAAACAAAAAAAAAACATAATTTAACTACCGATCAACGAATGTTCTGTCAATGATAATTAACACGTATCGTGTCATGCATAAATAACACGACAAAATGTTATGACATAATGATATATGTATTTTCGTTAATTTTGTAGGTAAAAACAATTATACTCATTAACATAATATATGCGCACACTGTTACTTTGTCTTTCACGGTATTAAATTAACATAAAGAATCACAGTTATTCAGCTGTAAATAAATTAAAACTACACCATTAATAAACGGGTTTATTTTTGAATATCGTCGTCGGACGTTAGTGATTGCTGTAACAAATTGATTTTACTTATAAAGCTATAAACCAATTATATCGTTATTCTTTTCACTACTAGGCGCTTAGGTAAACTTTTTTATGGATGGTTACGGCCCTATACTCTTTATACTTCGGATGAAATTGACTTGATTCTGTATTAATAATTGTTGATAGCTTTTCTCTTTATCTGTGGTGTTAATAAAAAAATGTCCTGACCTGATTAATTAATTGGCAGATAACGTACAACCCAAATCGCTGAACTTTAGAGAGTTATAATAGTATGTTCCTTACGCTAAACTTGAGGCTTGATATTTGAAGAACTTGAATTTTGAATTTGATTTGATTTGAATGGTTTTGCTTATAGAAACATATATTAAAATATATTAATAAATAATAAATATATTATATATAAATAAACACATATTATAAAACTTTACACTTATATCAATTTTTCTTATACAGAGATAATGTTTTTTAAAGCTCCACCCCTAAGGAGGTAAAATGGGGTGTTAAAGATTAAATGAAGAATTGCTGATGAAACCGTGAGCTGCTTCTAGTCTCAAATACAGCATTAAAAAATCATTTATAAAAATTAAAGAATAAAAAGGTTTCATGATAAGTAATTATGGTAATTTACGGTTGTTTTACTTGAAATAATTTAGTTTTTACATTAACTAAAAGTTTTTTTTTTGTTTATATTATTTTCTGCCAGCTTTCAAAGTGCAAAATATTGGTGCGGTATTTTGACCATAGGGAATTTTATACGAGGCCACATTAATATAAAACCGCCAAGTGTATGTTATACTTGCATACAGAGGGTCCGTATATCCGTATATCCGTACACATGTACTTACATTTGTAATGTAACTAAATAAATAGACACCTAAATTGAAAAGTGACTAAAAACTTTTGAAGAACTTGTCAAGAAAAAATCATTCAATTTTATATGTGATTCATCTCATTGGCGTCACTAATAATTAACTAACTTAATAGTTAGGAAAGACATCAACGCGTGTACTCTAATTGTTTACTAATACCTATCTAATACATGTGGTTACAATTATACCTGCAAATACCAATTTTAAGTTCATTCCTCTTATCGTGTAAAATAAAGACAGCAGATTTTTCAACAAAATATTCGATACAAAATAAAGATACCTTATAACTGTAAACTTTACACATTCCTCCACTAACCGGAGATAAAATATCATGGAAACGTGTAGGTAGGTATTTTAAATATACGTACTACCACACTTGTTTAATAAATTCAAAAGAATTTTGTCTGTTCCTTGTGTACCTTTACATGACTAAACGATTAAACTAATCTTAGTAAAATTTGATATAGAGATCATTCAAACTATGGAAAATAACACAAAATACTTTTTCATCTTGTAATTCAAATGAAGTAAACCCACGGGCAGCAACTAATAGATAGATAGATAGATAGAAAATGCTTTATTGCACAAACAACAAATGTAGGTACAAAGGCGAACTTAATGCTAGAGAGCATTATCTTCCAGTTAACCTGGGTGTAACATGGAAATCTTTGCAGGGCAGTGCAGAGCAGCTTAAATATAGATTGTCTAGATAACATATAATAACACTAACATAAATTTAATTTTCTTGTATCTTGTATTCACATACATAACTACTTAATTACTATTAATTTTACACGTATAAACTAGGAGTTTTATATATAACTGGCCCGATAGCTCAGTTGGTAGTAACCCTGCCTTCTGAACTGTGGGTTGTGGGTTCGATTCCCACCCAGGACAAACAATTGTGCGATGAACATAAGTGTTTGTTCTGTGTCTGGGTGTTATATTGTATTCTATGTATGTATTTACAAACAAAAAGTATCTAAGTATTGTATCAGTTATCTGGTTTCCATAGTACAAGCTTTGCTTAGTTTGGGGCTAGATGGCGCTGTGTGAGATGTCCACACATATTATTATTATATTATTTTTACTATATATATTTTATATATGTACACTAACTAACCTATATATATATATATATATTAGTTTAATTAAAAAGTAGTGTTAATTCACCCATACAAAGCCGGGGCTTTGTATGGGGCTTGCCGGGGGGGCGGGTTAACTAGTGGCTAAGAAACATGTTTAAACTCTACCTACCCGCGGCTACCTACCTACATACATTACCAGCCGCTGTCCTTAAAACGCTGTTTGTTTTTAAATGTTTTTAAAACAGCATTATACTTTTATATTACTTTGAATAAACCAACCGTACACCTACTTTCTCATTTCACTCGTGCACTTCAAAGTCTTCTTTTAAGAATAATTTTAGTTACAGTAAGCAAAGAGTAGGTACATAAATAAATCATGAGCATATAGCAGTCAGTCAATTATGAATCTTCTCGTGATCGTTGCAATCGTTTCAATTAAAATAGAAAAACGTAGCACCAACCTCAACGACCTCATATCACGGTCTATCTATTTACAATATAGTCTGAAGTAGTATTAGTTATTAGTAGTAGTATTAGGATGTAGGTATATTTATTTCTAAAAAATTAAGTATTTGTTTAATTATTGTTATTAGATTTCTTTTAAATTGTCCACACACCACCGTCTACCACACACCACTATTTTGCATTTGATATTGTCCATCCAAAGGTTGACTGTGAGACCGCCCATTTTAACACTAGTTTATAAGATTTCTTGATACTTTTATATTTCATTGGTAGAACAATAAAGAGTTTTCTATCTATCTATCTATCTGAAAGTTATGTAACAAATTAAAAAGTGCGGATCATAGATATGGGTGAACCAAGGAGTGCTCTAACAGCTGCTGGACATTCGCCACAGGGTAACTCTATATACCCTACTAACAACCGCATGTTAATATCAAATATAAAAAGAATACACATAAAACACACAAAAGCTATGTAAGTGCAATGACCATAAATAAAACACAATACAGCTGAGAATAGAAAGAAAAAGAAAATAAATTTATTCTAATGCTGCTTCATTCAAAGAAATGAAAAGAAAAATTTTCTACTATTACAAACAAACTGTGCTATAGAGCAAGAAAACACAGGTAAGTAGGTACGTATACGTAATAATCATCTACTACCTGTACAATAATAGCTACCTTATTGAATTTATAAATCAAGCCCTAAAATATACATACAACGTGCAAGGCATACAAATCTTATGTAATAAACACGAATACAGAAGGCCAGGGCCTTGATCGCCAAGATAATATAACGACTTGATGCACTTAACGCATTTATATCTCCCAAGATACGCTTCCAAAGAAAGCAACCGAGATAAGCTTTTGTTATACTTTTATTTACTCGAACTTTTGAGACCTTGCGCGTGTTCTTTAAATTGTAGAGGATGCATAAAGAGGTCGTTGACTCTCATGATCAAAGGGGGAAAATCCTTAATTTGGAACTGGCAATACTGCCCATGCGACTGCCTTTAAGAATGTACCAAGAACCAAATTTACCGCATGTTTTTCATACAAAATACCGTTACTTCGATATCCAAAAATAATCGTTACGTTTTTTGGAACATATGTTTTAGAGAAAAAAATGTAAATAAGCATCATTTGCATGCCAAAGTATTAAAGTGTCCTAAAAATAATATTCAGTCAGTCGAAATATCTTTCATTTGTCTGCAGTACATTATTAATTTTACACATAAAATTTTTGATTTGATTCAACTACAGGACTTTTAAAATCGTTTTAAATGATCCCGTGCTTTTAATCAGTGGTCCTAATTTAAGGCATGAGAACTTTTAAAAACATTAACGATTCAAATAATTAAACATAATTTATGATGAATTAATTAAAAAAATACATGTACCTGCAAGAATAATTAAGATATTCAAATGTATCCCGAATATTTTCGCCATGTTTAGGCGTATCTTTGCAATTTTTTACTTATTTTTCGCAGTGGGAGGCCAAGGACCAAGCAAGCTTTAAAAGTTTAGCTCTAATTTATATGTTTTTTGTTTTATATTGTTGATATTTGATTTAGTAAATATAATAACACATTGCACTATCCATATTTTCTAGCCTATTATTACAATGTAGCCTGTAAAAATCCCTAAAAGTGTAACGTTATCTGTTTGTCTGTTTATCAGGCTATCACGCAAAATCAGCTTAACCGATGTGGATGTAATTTTGTGCATTATCGGTATATTACTGAAATTAACATACGAAGCAGATGTTACTGAAATTAACAGTGGATGCTCTGGAGAAAATAAGTTTCCTTTTCTACTATAGGTGCAAAGAGTTCGGTAAAGAAAACTCCGATCCGGAGCTTTGATCACATCTGAACGTGTATCATGAAAAACTATGGCGGCCTTTAGTTAAGTTCAATATTTAGTAAAAACTACCATTAATATGTAGCTAATATTGCAGTAATTAAAATGATAGATTTTAATCAACACAATTTATTAATAATCTTGTCACAGCTTTGAACTGTCATTGTTAGTCTTGCACATTTTAAACCTATATTTTTTCTTAAGCCTTGCCTTAATGTTCCCTTGTGTGTTATTAATAAGTGTTATTTTCTTGGTATTCTTTAGTAAAAAGAATGTGTCCTACACAGGCGTTAAGATTAGGTATTCAGATTTATGGTACATGTGCGTATGACTGGGGCCACCATGATTATGTACGTTGGACCTTATAAAGTCATGTAATATTATAACAATTTAAATAGCGCAAGATATTTAAACAAACCTTTATTTTCCTTATTTGTAAACATGTTTTTGTATTAAATAAGTAGATTATTATAAAATATTTAAAATGCACCAAGAAAGGAATGTAGTTCAAGTACAAATAGGAATATAATGGGATCCTAGTTAAGTGTGAGATCGGTCTCTAGTGTAATATATCAAGTGTCATGGGTCATCTACCTCTATGATACAGGAAATCCTTGTTCGTAGTTGAAATGATCGCTATTAACAAAATAATAGTCTTTTTAGTTGCGATAAAATACCTTGATTTGGTATTTGCTTGTTAAGCTGTAGGTAGTCAGGTCATAAACTGGCGTTGTTAGATAAATATTTTCAATGGAAAGAAAATATTTAATGAATAGTTTACATATTAAGGACCGATCTTCCAATACTCAAATAATGTTCTTAAACTAAGATTAACATTGAATTTGTGTTCAGTTGTACAAAATTCGAAAGTTAATTTCATAGTTCTAAAACCATTGCGGTCGTTGTCATGTCAAGCTATATGAAAGGGACAGTTACATTATTAGACGTGTCAAATTACATTTAGCTTAGGATTCAGTAAAACAGATTCATCTCATCATCAACTCAACTGCCTAATTTTTTTTTTTTTTTTTACTTCAAACTTGTCTAGCATTTGACCGCGCTCTCACCTGATGGGAAGTGACGATGCGATCGAAGGTGTAGCATGCTAGAATAATTGTTTAAACATTTAAGTATCTGTTCATTCAATGAAAAACTGAAAGTTAACCAACGTTAGCTGTGATCACTATTTGAATTTGTGTCCGCGAAGTGGCTTTTATGGCTAAGCGCTACCGTGCTTCGGATGACATGACAAACCTTCGGCCTCCGTAATTGTCATTAAGAGGTAGACCATGCATGTTAGATACTAACGCATCTATAAGATTTGATAAGTATGGTGGAAACAGCTTTTTCTGGATCGCCGGATATATGCCAAAAACACAATAAATAAGTACCTACCTAATAACGCACGAGTGCTACATATTTATAATAGTCCTCAACCCCGATTAATCTACACGCCTAAAAACACACAAACTCTTGTATTTATAATATTTACTAGTGGTTTTACTCGTAACTCGTATCCGTGTATCTCCATTCCAAATTTGAGTCAAATCTGTTCAGTTGTTGCGGCGTAAAGACACACACACACATACACACACACACACATACACACACACACACACACACACATACACAGACACACAAACTTTCGCAATGATGAAATTTGTGGGATAAGTAGTAATTTATTGATACTCTATATTTTAAATGAACAACTTTACGCCATGACTCAATCCAATGGTAAGGTCAATTTAATTTGAATCTCAAACATTTTATTGTAATTGATAGGTATATTGAACTTAGATTAACGGAAACACATAATCAAAATTGGAGTCGAGTTGACTGGACCGCGGTGTTGTCGGGACAACAAATAAATTAACAAACGGAATAGATCGAGTTTTATACTGATTTGATTTTGATTTTAAGTACCGATATCCTGCTGCATTTGAAGTAGATGATTGCAAGATAATTGTAACTAAATTGCCCTTATTATAAGTCAGTAAATCTTAAAGTGGTCCAGTAGATAAAAAAAACCGAGATAAAAAAAGAAGAAAAAAAAAAGATGTTATTGTTAGTTTATGATGAATTATGATATACTCATTATGTTGGGTACAGTGACCCGATAGCTCCGGTGGTAGTAGCCTTGCCTTCTGAACTGCAGGTCGTGGGTTTGATTCCCACTCAGGACAAACATTTGTATGACTAACATATAGATGTGTCGTCTGTGGTGTCTGGGTAATATATTGCATTCTATATATACCTATATGTATTTACATACAATAAGTAAGTATAAATGTATTCTATCAGTTATCTGGTTCCCATAGTACAAGCTTTGCGTAGTTTGGGGTTAAGACGACGCTGTGTGAAATGTCCACAAATTATTATTTAACTACATGATAAAAAAAGGGAAGAAAACGATAGGTTTTAAAGTATAATAAGTACATAGTACTATGTATTATTTATTCTCCGGTATAACATCCCATCCTGTTTTATAATTCTTAAAAGGTTTCGTGCAATTTTGTGGGCAACAAACCGTATAAACAGTACTAGAAATATTGAAAACTGTACAGGTCGTTAAAATAATCACGTACCTATAGCTAGGTAATTGTAGTTGAAAAGTTTCGCAAACCTGATCTAAGGAAACGACTTTTGTATGTTATTCCAATTAAAATGAGAAAAACGGCCTCTTCAAAAGTTTTAAGAGTTATGTTCATAAAATAATCTTCTTAGAGAAAGATTGTTTTGTTTTTAAAAGTTTTCACACTTATTCTATTTATTCAGATATTAAAGACTTCAGCTTTTTCATACCTATTAAAAAACAAATGATTTAGAAGTATTCAAATTGTACGTGTATTAAATAGGTATCATTTTATACGAAATGAATTTAACGTGCTTACTGCAAGAAACATATTTTTAACGATAGATGCAATACACGCATTTTAGCCCTTTTATGCAAAACATAATGTCCCTTTCGGTATAAAGTAGCTTAGAATAGTTCATGTCGGTAGTAAGCTAAATTTGTGAAAATTTTCACCTGAATCAGTTTAGACATGCACGTTTAGTCGTCCATTTCCAGTAGCTCACTAGTTCAATTATTAGTTCCATTCTTTTTAATAATAATGACGCCCAACGATCACATACATATATCTTGGACCCTAACTAGGATTCCCTGTGTCTAGGGATCCAGGAACTACGAGGACCATGGTCCCACAACACCCAGACTTAGAACAAGTATTTGTGCTTTTTTTTAAGTGCACAAATACTTGTCCTGCCGCGGGAATCGAACCCACCGCCTCCGGGTTATGAGCCGACCTGCTCAACCACCACACCACAGAGGCTGTCAGTTTCATTGACTATACTAGTGAGAATTTTGTGTCAAGAAAATTAACGTACCAACAAACATTTAAACGAATATGCAAATAAACATGACAGAGATCGTTCTACTTGCTTATACCTCTATATTAGTATATAGTAGGGATATGGGTGTAATAATTGATTTCCAGAAGCTAAAACAACGCATTACGAGCATTCATTTCGATAAAGTGGTTGTAAATTCTCCTAATTGTTAGAAATAAAAGGAAAAAGCCATTCATAAGCCGTTCAGACCCATTAATTTCATTATCTTTTAAAATGTTCCAGCAGTTTTACATTATTAGTGGTTTGAGAAATATTGTAAATATTGCGTACTGGTCGTGTGGTCCCAGCTTCAGAATGGGACGACCCCATCTTTTCTCACGAACGCCGCAAGCTAAATAAATATCCAGGGAATGGGCAACAGCATTCTTGTCGGTATATTTAAGTCTTCAACGATCACCAAGACGCCTGCCTAGTGTGGTTGGTGGCATGGCAAACCAGCAGTAGCAGCGCATTGGATGTCTGCCGGCTGCTGACGTAATTTTTTCTTTGACCGACTAATGCTGTTGTTGTTTACCGACCTTTATAGCATGCCAGGAGGGCAGGCGCTTAAGACACCCAACCGTTAAAAGTTGAAAGCAACTTCATGGGCTTCTTGGGGACAACAAGTAGAATTAATGTTTATACTGTAAATGATTAGTTCCCACTTCGTACAACACTGTTTCGATCAACGGGTAATAAATGCTCGGTTCGTACAATTAGTTTTGCTCCTATGAAAGGGTCTTTTTCAATTTGCACAATGCTTAGAAGAGGAAATCAGATACAATGATATTAAAATTGTATATAAAATCTCTTTTAAAGTTATGTTTGGGTATTTATCTCCTGAGATGAAGGAGGGTCCTAGTATAAACATATAAACATAGTTTTGTCTAGTGACGTAGCGTTCATAGCAAAGCCCGACTAGCAATTTTTATCCAGTAGATATACAAAGTTAAGCTACGTTCGCAGCGGTCACTACTTGGATAATAATAATAGCGTCCAACGATTACAGATATAGGTCCGTATTACCTACAGAACGATGCTCAGTCATCGATCGGTGCTCAAGCAGAGATTTCATTCATAAAGTGATCAATTAGTGAATGAAATCTCTACTTGAGCAGCGATCAATGACTGAGCATCGTTCTGTAATACGGACCATAGATCCTGGACCCAAGAATTCCCTGTAATTCCTGGGTCCCGGAATTACGCAGGACCATAACCCCATAACGTCCAGATACATAATAGGAATCTGCTGTTTTTTTTCTGCGGACCATACCGAGCATTTATTACCCGTTGATCGAATTAGGTGTTGCACGAATTGGTAACTAATCATTTACAGTATAAACATTAATCCTATTTGTTGGTGACATCCCTTTACATGGACCTAAATGGTGTCCTTGGGAAATATAATTACCTTCTTTCTATGCTTTGACACGGTCACTACAATGTAAATTTGTATATCTTGATGTCTCACATGATCCATGTTATGCTCTTTGAATGTTAAACATGTCATTCTAACAAACCGACAGTGATGATAATCAATAATGTGGGAAGAGATATAAGTCGAAGTCAAAGTCAAAGAATTTAATTACTAGGCTAATTTTAGCACTTTTACAAGTCAAAATGAAATTACTTGAAATACTTAAGTTATTGTACTAATCATATAAAATTATAAAGTGCTTAATTTACAATATTATATAGCAAGACTGTTTTAGTATGTGAGTTTGTAAAAAGCGTGTTCTCTTTCCACTACTGGTGCAAACAATCTGGCACAATGCAGAAAAGAAATATCTGAACTGAAGTTTCGATTACAGTTGTAAAGAAGAAGTTGGTGTATTAAAGTTTACAAATATATATTTTTTATTATTATTATTTGTAATAAAATAATAATAATTTAATTAGCATGAACAATAATTAATTCATATTTAACTGTAATGTTTAATAGTAACTTAACTTCGATATTCTGGGACCCCTTGAGTTGTACCTTGATAATATCTTGAGAGAAGCTTTAGCGCAAAGCTTCTTCTTTGTTTCTTTTGTTTTCCTTCTCTTGTTGTGTCAGTTATTATTAGCAATTGACACTAGCAATAATTTACTTATACATATTACATTATTTTATCATTATCATTATTAAGACGTAAGTTATTGCTAGTTAACTTCTATTTTCACAACAACAAACCAACGCAACGGTGTTGACGGCTCTGGCGTTATTTGCACCTAAAAAGTACCCTCGCGCTGCCGAGAGCCATCGCCGCCACCTGCAAGGTGATCATGTAACTTGATTGCAACAGGTAGATACAATTTATTTTATAAATTTGACAGTTTCAATACCTAGCTTATGTGCACATTTAGTATGGGAATATCTCCTTTTGCATTGCAATCAAAGTTTCGTGATCACTCCAGCAACGGCATACCTGTCATACCAACATCATACATCTAGAGCGTTTTCTATGTTGAATTTTTTTACTCACCAGTTCCAGCATATCGACATTTTAAACGGTAGCATATCACTAATAATTTGTGAAGATGGTTGAGCAGTTTTATGTAGTTTTCGTTTGGTGTTGAGTCGATGTGAGAGAGTTGAGGTGGTTGGTCTGTGGGGACCGGGAGCTCATCGCGTTTTCCAAAGTTTATCAGAGCGCCTAGTCGACGAGGTGCGTGACCAAAATGCTGGCACTTATTTGGTACAATGAATCAGCATTGCAATTCAACGGAGCAATACTGCCAGCATATTGGGTACACTACCTACTGGTAGTGGGCTGAAGCATTTGGACTGTCTTTAGGTTAGTTTTTGGGAATTCCACTTATTTTATAGGCATTATGTAACATAGTTATCGTTTTGGTGTAAACTGTAAACCTGAATTTAGGTGATAATTGGTCGAAAAAGATAAGAGAACGTGTCATTTGATCATGACAAAACTTCGACCACTAAAAGTTTACTGGTAATGTTTTAACTGGTACAAGCAAAACTTAGCTGCTGGATTTTTTTACAAGTACTTTCCAAGCAATAACTGCATCTACACAGAATCAATATATACTGGAAAGAAGTTCAAACAAATAAGGAAACATTTTTGGGAAAATGATTCCAAAAAGGTTTTTTTGTGAATAAACGGTGTATACATTATTCCCAGTATCTCCTCTGACCTCTTCACCAGTTTAATGTTTGGGACGAAGCACTTATTGCTTAAAAAATGCTAATGGCGCTAATCAGAAATTAATCAACCTTATTAAGGATTTTAGTCCCATGGCTGAAATATGGTAAAAGGATATAACATTCCCTCACACACGGGCCGTGTCCTTATCTGTGTGTCACGATAGGCACACAGTCAAATGGAGGCTTCAATCTGATATTGACTGTTTCTTAATCTGTGTCACCATATACAAACAGTATGGAAGATATTCACAATTAGATTTCCCACACTAAACTATTTTTTCCAAAATCACATGCACTCATCGAAAGCATCGCTATCCGTACAAAATATTCTAGCTCATATAAAGGCCCACAACCCCCAAACCCCATACTCATAGTTAAAGTCCATATGATTTAGATATGTATAAATGAAAATATCCTGAAGTTTAGATGAAAGTCTTACAAGAATACACGTGATAAAATAAATTACTCGTAGTTTGAAGACGTTTCATCTACGGAGCTTATCAAGAAATCTAAGCAGGTTCCTTACTGTTATGTTCAAGTTTGCTGCTCCGCCAAAATCGACGCACACATGCGCAAGCGTCTCGTATATGCCAAATACGTTGCGGTATCCGTCGTTAACGTAAGAAGTAA
Source organism: Ennomos fuscantarius (assembly GCA_905220475.3). Taxonomy (NCBI): domain Eukaryota; kingdom Metazoa; phylum Arthropoda; class Insecta; order Lepidoptera; family Geometridae; genus Ennomos; species Ennomos fuscantarius. Next base: position 7,997,800 of record HG992028.1, on the reverse strand, counting down.
TATAAGAGGCGCATCTTTGAGTTTGCACATTTTAGTTTTAAAAGCCGGTCGAGCGGGCGGGTGATGTTAGCGGAATAGCGGAGTTGGACTTGCGGAGTTTGGAGTTTAGCAAAACGCGAGCGCCTTCGTAGAGGCTTTGTGTTGGCGCGAGTTTCAACATCTAGGGAACACGGCCTGGAAGGCCACCCGTGCCATGGGGCCGGGAATATTATTTTATTTTCTGGTGAGTACTAGTATTCAGGAATAGCCTGTAAATTAATAACACAGTGCGGGGAAGCTGTATACTGTGAAATCATTGGGAAATTATTTCGGTTTGATTGTATCGACAATTTTGGGTATCATAGTAATATATTCACTGTTTTGCGATTATTATTTTTAAGTACTTACTTTAAAAAAGGGTATATTATGTTCCTTAAAAAAATAGTACGTTTGCTTCTTGACAAAAATTGCTACTGATGGTGCAGTACAATATGTGACTTTTCAGTAAACAGCTTACGTTTAGGTATAGCGTTTTAGGTACCCATATATCCCTCAATGGTGTGGTTTGAATTACGTAGTCAATATAGGTTTGACTTATCATTTTATGCATAATTTTTAAGTAACAACTACTGATGTCCATCTGTACTAAAGTTAGACAGCTCCTAAGTTCGCACTTATCCCACTATGACATACACATAGACAACCCATTTGGGAAAGACACAGAGGGATAAGTGCCAAATTACAGACGGGTGTAGACTAAGAAAATCATGGTATTATCTACACATCGTAACGTTCGTGTGTCGCGGTTTAAATTTCCTGTAGTTTCCACCTGTTAAAATTTTATAGATAATATTTACCAAATTAATATGTGATGTCCATCATAATTATAGGTTTGCATATTTATTACGTATTGCTATTGATACAGCCTTCACAATTGCACATTACTTACTACTCGTAGCTTAGGAAGGAAAATTCTTCACAGAAAATCCCAGCAAAGATCAGAGGGTGATCATGGAACTTCGATTGTAATGCAACTAAGCACAGTAGCTGTAACTATGTAATTGACACCATCAAATTCATACAAAGTTGTGTTTTATTAGTTGCAATTAAGTTACGTGATCGCTTAGCACGTTTAAACTCTACGGCAACAAGAGCTTCAGGCTCAGAACAATACTTAAATAATCAATGATCACAGATGTCAAAATGATGTCATTGAATTTAATGTGGTACATAATATCATCAACCCATATATTGCCATTGCTTAAACAAGCCTTCTTTCACAAGGGGATAGTTTGGGTCATACACTACTCTGATCTAGCACGGGTTGGAGGATAATATGTTAGAGACTTAACTCATAAAATAGATAACTTAAAATAGATTGTAGAAAATAATGTAACAGCATTACTTGGTTTTGGCCATGGATAGAACCAACTTTATTATTAGAATCAGATAGGGATTCATAATTTTATGGGATTAGTTACAAAAATAAATAGATGTGATCGAATAAAGCTTTTTCTTTAATCTATAAATTAATATAAATTGTTGAGGGTACATGACAGTTGATTAAAAAAACTCAGTTGAGTAGAATAAATGCTCTTCTTTTTATTGTTTCCTATTTCAAAGACAGGAAAACAAGCAAAAAAACCCCTCTAGGGGTTTTTTTGCTTGTTTTATTTCATGAGAAAGGGTAACGATTTTTGATGGAATAGAAGAGTTTCATACTTAATATAAATAATGTTTTAAGTATAAAACTGGCAGAAATAGGAACATGAGAGAAAATAAAATTGGATTTTATTTACTTCCATGGACTTATAGTAACTTTTTGGGACTTATTTATCCATCTTAAGATTGTCGACGCGCTCGTATCTACTCAATTATACAGCAGATAGTTCTCCTGAAAAATTATTAAAACCTTGAACAACATTATTTTAATTATTATCATGAGTCATAATGCGTTTTATATGACTATGACTAGATGGTTGAGAATTGTTCATAATATTTGATTAATAATTCAATCACAAATTATAAGACTCTTAACCATGAACTTTACCAAAAATAAATATGTACGAGTACGCGTTTTTGCATTTAATATTTGTTTGACAGTTTTAAATGCATTATAAAGATAGAAGATTTACTTTGTTGTGTTAATTTAAATTCAATTTTACGTGAAATTAAAACTGAATATTTGTCACAGTTTTTTTTTTTTTTTAATAAAAACAAAATGATACATAAATATGAAGTGTAATTCCGCGATAACAAACTTGCTTTATTTTTACCTATGTATACATAAAAGGACTTTTTTGTAGCGGTTATATAAATAAGGTTAAAATAAATCATAGCGAGAACAATGATACAAATTACAAAACAATATCTTACATAAACAATAGTTACTCACCTAATCAGTTCTGGTTATTATCTGTCACACAACTATCGAGTTTCGTAAATTACCAATAGACTTTACATTCTGTAATTAGACCAAAAAAATTTAACGAATTGTCTATACGTGACCTTATTATGCTGCATTATATTACCAACAGTCATAAAATAGGCAGTAGGCACTAGCCTACTGCCTATTTTATGACTGTATAGTAGTCTATAGCCTCTGTGGTGTGGTGGTTGCGCAGGCCGGCTCATAACCGGAGGTGACGGGTTCGATTCCCGCGGCAAAACAAGTATTTGTGCACAGAAAAAAAAACGCAAGTAGTCGTTCTGAGTCTGGGTGTTGTAGACCCAGGAATTACGAGGATCATGGTCCTCATAATTCCTGGGTCTATGTATGTGATTGCTGGATGTTATTATTATTATAGAAGCAAAAATATCAATTAAACTATAGTTTCTATTTATTTTATTTCATCTGGTTTTTTATTTAATTTTTGGCAGTGTATTTGAGAGCAAGAAAACTATGTTCTACTATAAGCAAGCTCTTCACTTCACCTGCGTTTCTTTACAACATTTATCCTCCTTAGGGGTTACATTTTGATAATTCTTTTTAATACACCCCTACACAATCAATTTCAAAATGTCAAGTCCTGGGTTCACTGATTTTAGTTCTACGCTCTTTATCAGTCAGTTCGTACATGGATGACGCATTTTTATTGTAATAATAGATAGAAAGATTACCTGCTTCTTTACAATACAAATACAAATTGAACCGCGATACCAGTTCGGTACCACCCTACCGCATCAAGCTTTAGCCGAACATTTTTGGTCGTAGTTATGTATCTCATTCCACAGAATATAATTATGGATGACATTTAGATAGACTACTTTTAGGTACGCAGAGACATTTTGTATAACTAACAATATTAATATTATGTATAATTTGCATTCTTATTAGAAACTCTATTTATGATAATGTCCTTTATACGATATATTTTTAGGATTTCAAAATATATGATGAAATCCTAAAATAATCCTATGTATACCTATGTATACATAGGCATTATTTTAAATTTAATAGAAAAATGACTAAATAATCCAAAACCTACAAGAAATAACAAATATAGAGCACTAATATCAATTACCAAGCTTTAAAAATGTTAACCAAAAATTTGCTCTTCCTATACACTTAAAGAGTTACCATCAGATTATATCAGTGATATATTATAAACAAAATATATGTTACTGTCAATTGAATTGTATCAACGATCTTAAAAACAGGTCTCCCAGCTCAGAGTTACTAAAACTGTATCATCATCGATCAAAGTATTGTTGCAGGACACTTTATTATAATATCAAAAGTTGAATGACTTTCAATGGCATAAAAAATCGAATAATGACGTCACTGATCGAATTTATGATTTTATACTACCCACATACACCACACGAGTCCATCGTATGCTTTGAACATTCTTGCACTTAGCGTTAGACTGCCTCGTTGCTCAATGGGTCGAGAATTTTAATAGCATTTTCATTCAGCAGCTGTTAACAAACACAAAACAACACTTGATAAAACTCGCGGAACCTTGCAAGGTAAATGCGAAAGCGACGTTTTTTGCACGCAACTCAGTTCCGACGCTCACTTAACCGGATTTGTTCCTTAATTGTCGTGGGGCTGGTTTCCGAGGACCGATGTATTTTATGCGGGAGAAGCTTGACCTCAAAAAAATTGTATCCGTATTTTTTGCTGAAATAAACTAATTTAGCATTTCACATCACATTGCTTTGTTCATTCAAACGATCCCAAAGCACGTGCCAATTTCTATAATCCAATTTCTGTTTCAATGTATATGATAATCCCAGACTAGACAGAAAGTCTGTTAATGACATTCAAGCATCTAATTTGTAGACACCATTCACACTTCACAAGTCATAATCAGGTTGAACTATGGGAACATAGTGGAATAGTATAAGCGTAAACTTCGTGAGCATTGTTTGTTTTACATAACAAATGATTCGATAGTAGAGCGTGCTGTCGCGGCGAGGACTCTACAAAGACGTTCCTTCAATTGTTTTATGAAGCTATGTTCTCGTGACGTAGACACTTACTCAGGACATAGTGTTGGCAGATAATCTATTCAGAGCATCGTTGCTAAGCTGTCACAGGGTAATATACTACCTGCGGAATGGCTACCACAATTGTTCTTTAGTTAGGTCTTTGTAGGTAAACCGTTTTTTATGTTTTGAATATTTTACGTGACCTGTAGATTTAAAAACAAAGTCAACGTTTTTCAATAGCTCCGCGTTAATTAATCCGCCTTTGTTATTTTTAATAAAAAGCTCCGGTATTCGTATTGGATTGAAATAAATTCCCTATCATTTCCCTTACGGTTTTAAATAAAATTAATTTTTTTAAAAAGTTAATTGAATGAAGCAATTGGAAGATTTTATTCATATAACAATGGGTCACTTGATACCAAAATTAAACTTTCTCGACTCGTAATTGTTGTTTCTTTTAATAATGCCAAGAGTTCTAAGCAATTTAATGGTCTTGAGCTTCAGAAAAAATTCCTATAGGTACAGATATAACGGTTTTAATAAATTTCAAAGAGAGGATTTCGAGTAACTTTTGTATCTAAGTTACTAAAGAATATCTGAAATGCATTTCTAGAATTATTCAAAAAGATTTATTTAAGTTGTATAACTCTGACACTTGTTGTGTTATTGTTTCATTGATTACTTATTTTGCAACGGCTCGATAAAGGTTAAAATTAATTATAAGCTGATTGAAACTTTAAAACATTAATTTTTAATAGATCTTGGTTTACATAATTCACTTTTTATTTTTATAGCATATTTCGTTTTATTAAATGACTTTTAACTGACTATTAAAAAAATCGCGTCTTAGATGATAATGTAGTAGACTGTTGTATTTTAATAAATTACAAGTCACATATTATTCACTTAGGTAAACTATAACAGTGTTACGGGTCACTGACACTAAAATCGCAAGTAACCCTGAATAGGCGTGGTAAAACGGACGCAAATTTGTTTTGCTCATTGTCCTGTCAATCAATCGTCAACATTATAAGAATATTTGACAACCCTAAGCTCGCTATATCAACATCAGTGCGTTGAATAACATGTCACAGGATTGGAGAAACTTTAAATTAGAACTATCTGTTCAAGAACACGAATCTCAAATGTTAAAGAACCAGGATACTGATTTCGTTCGCCTTTAATCCTTAATTCTCTTCGGGCTGTGGAATTTAAAAAAGGTGTCTCGAATTTCTTTTTCCCATTTTTTACACCTCACTAAGTCGGGACAAAAACTTGATTTAGCTGAGCGGATCCTTCAATAAAACAAGAAACTAAATTCGAATAAAATTACCTTCTTAGGAATGCGTAATGTGAGTCATCACTACTTTTAAAAACTTCTGTCTAGAACAAAACGATACGAGTCGCATCGATTCTAAAACTCAAACAAGCACATTAGTCTACACACAAGCTTTTCTTCGTAATAACCCAATAAAGATCAGTGTAGAATAGTAAACCTGCTGTTGAAATATAGTTATTTCGATAAAGTTAATCATTGTTCACACATTGGCGGTACCGTCAGCGATGATGTCGTAGCTAGAAGTTTGAATAGTTTAAAGGTTGCGGATGCCAGTTCACCTCACGAGCCAGGTCGCGGGTCACGTTATGACGTAATAATCTTCTAATTTGACGATACGGCCTTTAAAAACACTTATATGAAGGTTCAGGAAATTTAATAACCAGATTATTGATACTAACCTTTAAGTTTGCACTGGTCGATACATCGAAGCCACGTCACGATATTATCGCATTTAGTTTTTAATATACAAATATAAGCATCGATCAGAAAAGATTAATATGTGCAGCGAACTGAAACAGAATACGGCGTCATATCCTACTAGTGAAGTAAATAAACAAAGGTCAATCATTCACGAGGAGTCAACATCGTCAAGTCACGATTCCACTATCTTCATCTTCTTGGATTTAGGTACGTGAGCAAGTTCATGCATCTGTCAAAGAGTTCCGTTTTCGAACTGAGTAATTTAATCTGTAATGCAAACACGTTAATCACCTCGTCATTTATTTGTTCAGCAAATAAATTAATCCTTTAGCGCCTTAATTTGATTGAATCCTCCATTTTAACGTTAATTCAGACCTGTCCAGTACCGATGTTCTGGTTTTGACGATCCGAACTTTGGAAGCTTATCGTTTGGCATTTGCCTAGCCCGGCGACGCCGTGCTAGTAAAATTTCTCACAAGTAATTTAGAAGATTTCAGATTGTTTGTTCCAATTTTCAGGTTCAATAGACGCCTATTTACAGTATTGATGAATTTGGGAAAACTTCTGCCAAGGACGATGTTTTTTATTCGTTTGCGAAAACCAGGCTTCTTAATTCAAAAACTTAATAAAGCTTGTTATGGAAAAAGTTAAACATAATATTATATACTTACCTATATAGACGTACATAGCTAAGTGACAAAGATGGGTGGATGTCATTACATCCACTAATTTAATATTAACCATTGGTAACTAGCAAATAGGCGTGTTTAAATTGGGTACATTGGCTACAACCATCACTTATGGCAATAATAAATTGCGAGTAACTCATACACCTTAAAGGTTAAACTTTATCGATGGTGGTCATTAGTGCTTTTTGGTATTAAAATAAGAAGGCTAGTATATCTGCTCACCCTAAAGGTGCACATATTTATAATGATGGTCATGACTCGACTCCGTAGCTCAGATATTCGCCCTTCATCGAAAAGTCTGTCATGAGTGAATTGGACTACGAGTAAAAGTTATTAGGTCACAAGGTATACCTAAAGAATATTGAGCTTTTAAAAATATGGTTAGCCAATTGTTCCAATTCTCACGGAATGTTCGCTTTCTTTCGGTACTCGATTTCTTTGCCTCATTCAATTAGGTTTAGTAGGTCATAGCTAGGGCTGGCTGCTTTTTAGTACTAAAAATTAGAGTCTATGTACCAAATTTTTTAAAACAGATTTTTAATGTTAATTCAACACGACAATCTACAAATTTTCGTACGTGACGACTATAAAAAATAAATCAATTATTTGTTGCTCTAATCAACAGTCCTGATGCGATTCCGTCTATTATTGTTGTTCTATTTATAAAAAGATTTCATATTCATCTCGTTCTAATATCATCAGTGATTATTTATATCAAAGTTGAAATGTTAGTAAATTCAATAAAAATTGTGTTAAGATTGTTATCAGAACGTATAAGTGACCCTAAAGTTAGACAATGTAGGCAAATAGTAACCAAGTATTCGTCATTAGCTAGGAACGTAAGCTTGATCCGACAGATGTAGCAAGCCACCAGCCATTTCTCACGACACCGGTTTATTCGTGTTTAATACTTAGCCGTTATGAAATAAGTTGTATTTGTCTATCGATTATATAAAATCACAGCCGAATAACTAATGAAATACGCAACGATCTTGATGTGACATGTTACACACAATTTCTGAAATGCATAAAAATATTATTATAAAGTAATTTTGTTTGGATCACAGACTTTAATTGCGTTCACACGAGTGTTTTGGTACAAGATATAAATAGTGGTTTGCACTACATTTAATACATTATCAAACTGTACCATATACTTTTGTATTCTGTGGTACTGAGTAGAAATGAAATTGATAGATATTAACCAATATCTATCAATTAATATTTATACTCAAAGCCACCAATATATACCGTATATACCGATATTAAATAAACATCTTAGCTGAAAAAAAGAGGTCTACTGTTTATGAATTACCACAACATATTTTTTTTAAATCTATTTCTTATTTTGCATATTTTAAAGATAGTTGTTTTTACTACTAACTTTAGGTAACCTTAACTAGGTGCATCTATGTAGTCATCATTATAAAAATATGTCCAACTAGTTGCACCCCGCGGTTTCACCCACGGATAAAAAGTATTTAATTATTTGCTCATCCCATGAGAACATTTCACTTTTCCGGGATAAAATGTAGCCTATATGTTAATCCAATGTATAAGCTATCTCGGTACCGAATTTCATCCAAATCCATTCAGCCGTTTGAGCGTGAAGGAGTAACAAACATACACACATACATACATACACACATACAATCTTTCGCCTTTATAATATTAGTGTGATAAATCTTGCCGTATTAGCTTCAAACGACAAATCACTTCATAGTCATAGTCATATATGTCAAAACCCGCTTCGGTAAATCAAAGCCCTTCAAGCTTATATTATAGCAAGCTTATATAATAAGTTATTAATGTCAGAAGCACCAATTCGCACCAGCGCCGGCGCTCGGAGTGTTGACCTCACTGAACAAAAGTGATGCATTCGAAACTATTGTGAAACAATTGACCTATGATGAAAACCAGACAGGTTATATGGTATCAAACATGGTATAGATAGCTATCCTTTTTATAATAATTGCCTTTTATCGCTTTCTAAACACTCAAGCTTGTTCCATTTTCACTGAGATGAATCCACCACTAATTCTGGGTTTCAAATCATATTGTTTGGGTTGTAAAAATTTTGAGTATGCATGCACATGATGCAATAATTATTAATTTTAGACCATTGCATTGAAATACTTCTATATTTTATATTCTATAATAATTTAGATAGGTATTTTTTCGTTTGTTAGTTTTAGGTATTCAATTTGGTTCCCGTTAAATAGAAGGAAGAATATGTATATATAATAAGCAAAACAGATGTAATATAAACAAAATTAAAAACAATTCAGTAAGAAAATTTAATCTAAGAAGCCGCTAGACAACATACCCAAAATGCTGGCGGTATTGCCCCTTGAATGGCAATGCTTAGCTTTTAAGCTAAATAGAAATTATTTTGGCCCCGTGTGTGACTCATGTCCCGAAAGACTTTTGTAAGTTTTGTATGCACTCGGTCCCCACGGTCCCAATGTCTCGACATTTAAATTATTAATCATGATAAAATTTTATATGTAATTACCCACTAAATTGAATTTGAAATTGTTAATCCATTGAAATGCAGCCTGGTCGTAGTCCTAGTCATACGATATTGTCATCGCGTTTCATTACAATACATAAGTGACGTTAGTTTTCTTTGAGTTTTCTTGTAGTTTTCCGTACATTTATCCGTCAATATAAAAAAATCATACAATTCCTACGAATCACAATCATTAAGGTATCCACCCAATTTATTAATAGGTACTCATATAGCAATTTTCAACAATTCATAATAAATAACTTTTTACGAAAAAAGTTTTATAACTATGCGTTGTTTGACAATAACAAAAACAAAATGTTGTAGAAGTTGTAATCTGTAGTAGTGGATGTAGGTTTTAGCTAGGAAACTAAAAGCTGGAAAGTCCCTTGATCACTTTCGCTATCGATGTCGGCTAGCCCAATCGCTGCCGGATGCATTCGACCTTCGTCAGTTTACGGTACTACTTATCGTCTAGTCTGGTCACTGCGGCGGAGAGTGTGACATAACCCAGTGGCGTCACCTTCCGTACCTTGACATACCTAATACAGATGACTATTTGTATTAATAAGTAAATAGCTTTACTGCACGTCGGTCAAGAAAATGCTTATTTATGGAACTCAAGAATGCAGTAGCTATTTAAATCTAGTATTGCAAGATTTGTGCTGTTTGTATTGCAGTTGAATTTATCAATACAACCTATTTTTAATAATTGAACAATTAAATATAAATTCGTTATAAAATTTTAAAATTTGCTTTCAGTCTTAATGAATATAACATCATACAAAACACTTAGTAGAGATTATACAATAAAATATGTTCTATAATACTTTAAAATTGTTATTTCAAAGAAATAACAGAAAAAAACCTCTACAGAATAACAGAAAACTGTATACTTACAAGGAACAATTGGAATCCAGAGAAAAGAAAATTTTGAATATGGGTACTTTAGTTTTAAGCAAGCTGGAACGTTACAACTTCTTAGATCGACGTTATCTTAATGTATTCTCAGACAGGAATTGTTTAAAGTCTTCTAGCTCTGAGTGGACATTTGGATGACCATTCCAAACTGGTTTTGTGCATGAATGTTTCTTAAACTAGCTACCAATAATAATGCTGTGGAACTTATATTCTAATCATCGTACTATCGTATGATTTTGATATTGGAGACTGCATCCAAGCAATATAAATATTATGTTAGGAAATAAAATAGAAATAAGTTCCGACCACAATATGAAATATTATAAAGACGAGCACTACAGTGCCACGCCGAACTTTTCAAACATATTGCAATAAAGTTAAGGGCGCGTGCTCTCCACAACAGATTTAAAATTCGTACATTTGTTGTAGAATACTGGGTATACCTACATGCAATATCCCCTGTTGGTAAGCGTAAAACAAGAATTCGTCCATGTTTTACTGCTTTATGACATCTCACGAAAATTATTCAAATTCTAAATCTTTACAACCCGGCGTGACACCGACACTCCACATTTCCCGAGTCTCCCTACCCGTAGGTATCTCTCGCCGCAATAAATTATGTAAATCTTTAGGGTTGACACAGAGCGGTTATTGTCGGTGGCAACAATAAATTATATTATGAAAAAGATTACATCTTATTGCGAACATTCAACGGCATGCCAACTATTTTTACTGCAATGTTATTTTTTATTACCCTCATCCCGAAAAATAAGATAATTTACAAGTTTATACGCAGTCAGTTCAATGATTTAATCCCAAATTATAGCTATCTTGATATGTGTAGTCCAACACACTTGAATTTCTTTACAGATATGAATAAGGTTAGTTAAATATTTGTATATTATATTTCCGCTACCTACATTTTATCGTTTAGCTAAAATTAGCTATAATTATTATTATTGTTGGGTACGCTACCTACTGGTAGTGGGCTGTAGCATTTGGACTGTCTATAAGTAATCGCGGCTAGTATATATTCCAATTTTTTTTTTTTTGTAGTAGGAGGTAGATTTTTGTATTAGTTATTAAATCATAGTAGTATATAGAAAATAAAGACAATTTGCCGTGTTAAAAAAAAGCTATAATTTGGGATTAAATTACTGAACTGATAGGTGCGTAACAAAAACATACAAATTGACTTGCAATAACTAACGTAACAACTTAACGTAATAACGTAACGCTTAACATTCCAATAACTAACGTAAGAATACAACTCAAACTAAACAAGAAGTATTTGAAATTAATATACAATGACCTCATCGTTAAATGTCACAAGGAATCTATATACATTATAATAGATATTTATGTGGCTTCGAGTTGCAATTAAATAAACATTTAACGGCGACGAGCAAGGGCATATAGACATAAAGATCCGCTTGGAAATAAAACAAGGGTGAGCAAGTGCTGAGCCATAAAGATGTACCGAATGATACGAATCCAGAATGCGACATGCACTGTGTTTCATGAATACACATTATTCACGCGGATCATCCTCAACCTTAATAAAATGTAAGCATCACCAAACAAAAGCTCAATTCACATGCGGACAGGTAAAAATAATAAATATAGCCAATATGGATTTTATTGAACCTGAAAATGGAATTATCGTCAAAATGATGCGTAATATGTATGAGTAATCCAATAATTCAAGACAGCCGTTTCATCGTAATAGGTAATTTTTATTAATTCATTAATTTTCATAACATGTTAATCGATTTGACGATCGTATAGTTAATGAAGGACAGAAATACTATGAATGTAGTAACATACCTAAACTTTAACGGACGTATTTAGCTAAATAGCGACAGAGTCATTGAAAAAAGCTATTCTATTAGATATTGTAATCCACAACACACAAAAGATTTAATAAACATTATTTAAATGGCTTCGACATTGGTAGCATCTGCACGTAGTTCTGAGCGAAAGTTATTGCTCGGAACTGCTGCCTCTGTCTATCTAGTTCCAGATTGACCGAACATCATGCCGTTTCAAAACAGTAGTTTAAGTCAGTAGAGACCACAGCTTAATTTTGTACCTTGGAGAATTGGAAAATTAAGTTATTCCGAACCATGTTCGGTGCACAGACAGGGGATCAAGGTGTTTGGGTTTCTATGCCAACCCGTGCCATTGTCTCGCAAATTTTCGTTGAAGTGTCTGCTTATGAATACTTACACGTGTATGTCCCAGATCAAAAAACAATTTACTTCTGATGGTTGTCTGCCAGTACGTGAGATTGTAACATAAGCCACCTGTTTGCGGGGTTACGGTCACGGACGTTGGCGGACATTGCCAAAAGCTTGAACTCAACGCGCACCGCATTACAATTCGTGCGAATTTAGACTAAACCACAACACCCACTGCATATCCTTTTACTTTGACCTTGATTTTGATCTCTCTCGATATAGATAAGATAGGTCTAGAGCAGGACTCTAGCCTCTTACTTCATGCTAAGAACACCAAACCCGTGTTATTTTAATCTAGCCAAACAAAACCACATCTGATTTCAAATTGTTATTTTGGAAGCCTACAATAGCTTTCGAACGTTATATATTTGAGTCATTTTATTTATTTTAAACTATTTATCGCCACTACAATCGGATAGCAATTAGAAGAGTAATATTAATTTTTGTGAATTATTTTATTTAATTTTAAGTTATATTCGTATTTCTTGGCAAACTCACGTGACAACAGTTATTTATAGGACAGATTCGTGATTTGGTTGCAGGTATCATACAGTCATGCATAAAAATAATGAATGGATAAAGTTCTAAAACTATAGTTAAAATAGTTTTCATAATAATTGATAGCTAGGTAGAACAGACTCTAAAGCTTTGAATTGCTATTGGCAAACATGACATCTTGAGAACGATATTTATTGAATGTTCAAATGCTTTTTATCAATAGATTCATCTCAATCATCTCATTAAATTCAATAATAATATTCAATATTCAATAGAGATTCACTACTACTATTGTAAAGTAATAAAAGATCTTTTACTATCGTAAAGTGCGACGATCGTGCTATACTGTATGAATTGGGTAATATTTTAACAAATTGATTATAATAACTTAACATTTGCTTAAAATTAAACAAAACACCGTGCCACCTTGAATACGTTTTGCAATAGATTAAAATTAACATCTCGCCACTGGGAAGTATAAAGTAAACAAGCAAGATGGCCATTAACACCTTCGTAATAGGATTCACATATTTGGTAATATATGACAATCACAATGTCTTCCAAGGAGTTTTTGGTCAAGACATTCTAATTGCTACTTGTAAATAATGAACTTGTTTCAATTACTATTGTATTTTTGTCATTTTTTTTTACTAACATGTTTCGGTAAGATCAAGAGTTATTATTTAATCACTGGTTTTGATAATATTCTATACATCATTATTAGACACATGATATTTAATATTATGCATATATTAATTATTCACTGTCTAATTATATATTTCGAAACATCGACAAAATTATCATATAAGCCATTATTTATATTTAGTTATTTTGCCTGCTTTAAAAACATAAGTGTTTTATTTTTCTGATAGGTATTGCAAGTGCATACATGATTGATTTTCAAATATTTTTAAGTTCAAATAGCAAAGTTGAACATGATAATGACATCATAAAGGTGTGCCTAGCCAATAATAATATTTTGTAAGCTGCAGTTGTGAAAACACTAACCAATGCACTCATTGAGCAATCTGTTCTCCTCGGAAATCCAAAGTAAAACGTAACATCAATCTGAGGAATAATTTATAACCTAAATGCATACTGAGCGACATCGGTTTGATTAATTCATTGACACGACAAACTTAAATTGATAGATAGATAGATAAACTCTTTATTGAAACACCACATCTTAAATAATTAAAAAAAGTGAACAAACTTAACCAAAGTGTAACAATGGGCGGTCTTATCGCTCAGAGCGATCTCTTCCAGACAACCTTGCACGGAAAGGAATAACGCAGTAATATATGGACGGTGGTTTTCATATAAAAAAAAACAAACATAAACACTGTAGATATGCGTACATAATATACCTATAAATATACAGTACATACATATCATAAAGAAACCTACATAAACATAATACATATCTATAATACATATCTATAATACATATACTACATACATTTGCTAATAAAAATAAATATAATAAATATACATTATAATTATTGGAATAAAAGTAGTTATGTTAATAATATCTGATAGCTAGTGCGAAAGATAATACTGTTTTACACGATCTTTGAAAACATCTATCGAAGGTGCTTGTTTTATTTCAGTGGGTAAGGCATTCCATAAGCGAACAGCTTCAACGGTAAATGAACAGTCATAAAATTTTGTTGTGTGTGCCGGCATATTTAGCATCAGGTTCTCTGACGATCTAAGAGAACGTGAATGACAGGCGTGAAGGAAATTAAAACGTTCCTGAAGATAGCGCGGGGAAGAAGGATTGAACAGAACTCTGTAAAGAAGAGACAGTATATGAGCATTCCGGCGACAGCGAATCGGGAGCCACTTGAGCTTAGCACGAAAATCAGAAACATGGTCATATTTGCGCAACCCAAATATAAACCTAATGCATACGTTTTGGAGACGCTCAAGCTTATTTAACTGATCCTCCCTAAGGTCAAGATAGCAGGCGTCAGCGTAATCAAGAATTGGAAGTAAGAGAGATTGTGCAAGCAATAGCAATAAATATGTCTTAACTGTTCGAAAGAAGAAGATCGACGATCGTTTAGACTAAGCTTGTGCAAATTAAATACTTCAACACATTTAACTAATTACTAGAATTATTTAACAAATAGTTAAATAATTCTCGTTATTTGTTTAGCGGGAGCAGAAACTTATATTTTGTTATAATGAATTAGTACTTAATGAATATTTCTTTCTTTACAGGCTGCGCTTGTAATAGTACAAGCGAGCGACGAAAAACCAAAAGACGACACACAGGCTATCAAAATCACTAAATTAGGAGATGTAATCCCCAAAGCTACGGAGTTAAGTGCTAAAGCAGCGACAAGAAGCGCAAAAAACGTAAAACTGACAGTGAAAGATGCGGGTCAAGATGTTAAAGATAGACAGACAGATATCGCAAAATTAAAACAGGATGTTAAAGATGCTTTCGATGAGAGAGAAGGTCGTCAGCTCGTTGGTTACCCCGGGCAAGGCGACAATGAAGTAGTAGTTAGCATCCAAGATGATGATGTAAACCAGTATTATGAAACTAACGCTGAGACAAGTAAGTATTGAGTGCAGTTATAACAGCTTCATTTTCCTCATAGTACCAACTGATTCTTTTCCATTTGCTGTCAGTGAGATTGTAGACATAAGACATACCGTGTCCTTACCTATGTCTGTTTGTACAATTTATAGTTACCGAATATGAAACAAAATACGTTAATGAATGCCAGTTTGTTTGTTGGGAGTGAGCAAATAGCAATTAGCATTGGAAATTGTGCATCTATTTTATATTTTAGTATTCAAAGTGGTAAATCAAAATTAACATAAGTAGATACTAAAATTTGTGCACAATTGTAATTTGATCATGCATTTTTAGGGTAGTATTCAAGGCATGGTCAAACTTGCACACAGCACGAGCCACTCTCGTGTATAAGTTCCATGCAATATCCTACGTTGATATATATACCTAGTATTAATTAGTATTATTGTATATACATTACTAATAACAGATTTGGTACAAAATATTTAAAATTCTTTCTTAATAAAAGATTAGATGCATACATATATTTATGTATTCAATTATTACTTTGAAATTATACCGCTTAAAGACCCGCGCTTTTTACTACTGCCGTTTATTTGTTATAGTACATGAACAAAGTTTTTTTTTTTATAACATAGACAGACAAGCAAACGGCCCGCCTGATGGTAAGCAGTTACCGTCGCCTATAGACACCTGCAATACCGGGGGCGCTGCCAATGCGTTGCCTACCTCTTAAGACTTAGTTAAAAATTATTAAGTATTCATTCATAAAATATAATGTTATTTCGCCAGACTCATATGGTTTCGGATACGATGTCGGTCCCAACGGTCAGTTCCACCACGAGAACCGCGGTCCGGACGGCGTCGTCTACGGGTGCTACGGCTACGTGGATCCCGACCGCTATCTACGCGTTACGCACTACGTCGCTGACAGCCACGGCTACAGAGTAGTGGAACCAGAGAAACCTGTCGAAGTTTACCCCGATGAGAAATATGAGTACGACGAAAAGTAAGTAAGCTTTTCCAATATTATTGTTTAATCCACTGTCAAGAAGGCGTGAATTTGTGCTACGGCTATATCGTAATGTGACTCCGTTATACTTAACTAAAGGAATATTATTCGTACGACAGCTGTACATTTTTATATTGCTCATCTATCCAACGGATTAACTACACTTGCCCTATTGTGTAGCAGAATAATTACGTTATGTTTTGTTTATCTCTATCAACTTTGAAATAGGCAAAAGGTAAAACCAGAAAAAAGATTAGTTTCTAGGTATTCCACTGCAGTGTTTAATAATAATAGGATTAATTAATAAATATATGAATATGTATAGATAATAATCTAAATATTTCTAGGCAAAAACTATAGTACATTTTTTTATATTTCTTTTAGTTCCGAAGCAACATCATCGAAACCCGGTCAGATCATTCCATGGGCCAAGCTGTTCTTCCCGAATGGATGCGGTAGGACTCCCGGTGGAGTACCCGCGAACCCGCCGCCAAAACCTAAGCCCCAGCCACCGAAACCGAAGCCACCCGTAGACAGTTCTGGACAAACTACCAACCCAAAACCTGGTGTCACATACCCTGGACCAGGTAAGTTTTAATTTTATTCGTGATGCATGTTACATATCAAACTACATAAACAATACTCGACATTGCAATTGAATTGTTTTGACTACTTCACGGATTGATGTGATTTGTAGCAGTACCTAATGTTTTATACATTAATAAGTACTTAGATGTCTATTTACTGTTCAACTATCTCACTAAATCTACTGATTGTGTGTATTTAACTCATCTAACCTAAACCAAAATCTCAATATAGAAGGAAATAAAGAAACTACATTTATTCAAGACATCATACAGCATTACAGTTTTACAAGTAGGGACTCATTTAAGACAAATCACTCAAAAAAAAAGAGAGAAACTAAAAATATAATGTTGCGTGACGTCATGATATGGGTCCCGACTCAGCAAGCAATTAAGGCTAAATAACTGATTTTCTGTCGGAACTCACATTCATGACACCACAAACCTCAGTATAGATGTTATGTCTATCTATCAGTTCATTCTGTGGTAAATAGCTACACTCACTTTGCTTTGAAACCCGCTTAATGAACTGCCCAGAGGTCTAGAATCCGAGTGTTGAATTTTTTAATTACTAATTACCTAGGTAGCTACTTATTTCATATTATGTTGAAACACTTACTTGAGTCAGTTTCAAACATAATTATCTTAAGGTACCTAAACGTCTTAGAGAATTTAGCCTCTGTTTGTTCGTGTTAGCATAAAAGTACGAAAAACAGAGTAGCAAAAATACTTAAGTGTGCCATTTCACACAGCGCCATCTAGCCCCACACCAAGCAAAGCTTGTACCTGCATACTATGGGAGACAGATAACTGATAGATACTTATATATATTTTTTTAATAATAGTACAGGTAGTCTTAGGTAAATATTGATCTGTTAACAATAATAATGATCTTTATTTTGATTCAGGTGGGCCAGGAGGTCCCGGCGGCTCTAATGGACCTTACGGCCCTGGCGGTGTCGGCGGACCCGGTAAGTTAAAAGATTTGTAACCGTATAATCATTTGCAGTAATGCTTTATCACGGCAAAATAAAACGTATTCGCTATATAAATATGCTTATAGGCTATGCTAAAGTACCTACCACGAGTGCCAATTACCTAGAGCAATTTTAAGAACTAGGTTTTGCCATCTATTTCTCGTAGGTACGATTTTTCAACTGGATTAATTTATAATTATTTAATTATTAGGCTATGCTTATTACCTATATTATATTATCGAATCAATGCTAATCTAGTATAGGCTTTACTTTTCGGGGGTATTAATAACTTAGACGCTACTTTATTTTATAAATATTGAATACGTTTCGTGGTTGATCAACTATCTCAACTGCATCCTGATAAACCGTCTTTTTCGAATATATATAATTATAACTGAAGTAATTTAGTTCCTAATTTGAGATGATATTTGATGACGCATAAACTACGCGTTGAAACTGTCAAATACATAACAACACAACCATACATTAGTTGCAATCAACTACCGTGATTGCCTAACTGGTGTGACTACTAAAATTTTATTCAAATCAGTTATCCAAAACTAGCAAACAACGTTAAATAAGGCTTTTATTAAGTAGAGCTATTTATTAAATAGGGCTTGTATTAAACAGGGCTTCTAAACGTATTAACACGCGTTGATAATAGCAAATTGTTTCAAAATAATCCAGAGCATATTATATTCTACAGCTGATGTCCAAAATCGACATTGCAAAATATACCTACTCAGTAAAATGATATTAAAAACGTTTTAATAAGGGTAATTATTGATTTTCAGGCTACTACCCAGGTACACCTGGCACTCCTGGAAGCCCTGGCACACCGGGAACTCCAGGATCACCTGGCTCTCCAGGCACGCCAGGCGGACCAGGTAAATTTAGACTTTTCATGTATAAGGTTCTAAATAGAACAAACCAGTATTAGAATTGATGCAAAATATTAAAGTTCTACTAATTACGAATTTCAATTATTATTAAATTTGCACCTTAGGTTATTTTAATGATTTATACAAGACAATGAAATGTAGGCGTCCAATAAGTGCTAGTTGCTGGTGTAGAGCTGAGTAATGTTGGAAGTTTAAACGATTAATTATTATTTGTAACTTTTGCCTAGGTATAGGAAAGGAATGATTACCTTCTACCCCTACGAACATCCCCCAAGTGGTGGTACATTATCTTAAATATAAAGTGTACTAGATTCTACACGTGGGGGCTGTTAGGAATAGCATTAATATGCTATCTGTCCCTGCAATCGTGGATAACCTATAATTTTTACCATCTGCCATTGTGGAGCTTGGTTTGGTGGCAGGTAATAATAATGTCATACCGTGTGCTCCTAGTTCGTGGGAGCATGCATTCATTATTCAAGTGTATAATAACACAAAAATAATTATCGACCTATAATAATCTATAAAATATTTTTTTACAGGTGGTCCAGGCGGCCCAGGTGGACCAGGTGGTCCCAATGGACCCTATGGACCCAATGGACCTAATGGACCCAATGGTCCTGGCAGCGGATATTACCCTGGCTACCCTGGCACTCCCGGAACTCCCGGTACTCCCGGCTCACCCGGCAGTCCCGGCTCACCAGGAACCCCTGGTGGTCCAGGTACATATGGCAAATAATTAATACTATGGTATTTTTTCAATTCTAATTTGTTGTAATAGGCAGGAAGGCCTTTTTTCCATAGAAATTACGAATTGATATACCTAATATCTACTAGCAGTAAAGTAAAACCAAAACCGTACTATAAATAATATTCCAAATTTGAAGGTTATTTTAGTGTAAATCTGCATGATGATAATCATCAACTCGTATGGATTTGGTCACAAATATTGAATGTTTTTAAGTAAGCCCTAGTAGAAACATCAACAATGTTTATTTTACAAGGTGGCCCAGGAGGTCCAGGAGGCCCTGGTGGTCCCCCTGGTTCTTACCCAGGCGGAAGCGGCTCATACCCAGGCGGAAGCGGCTCTTACCCAGGCGGCAGTGGCTCTTACCCAGGCGGCAGTGGCTCTTACCCAGGCGGTAGTGGCTCTTACCCAGGCGGTAGTGGCTCTTACCCAGGCGGCAGCGGCTCATATCCAGATGGAAGTGGCTACTATCCAGGCACACCTGGCTCACCAGGCACACCTGGGTCACCAGGCTCTCCAGGAACACCCGGTACTCCTGGTACTCCAGGAACTCCCGGCTACCCTAGCTCGCCAGGATCATATCCAAGTGGACCTGGTAACTATATTATTTCCATAATACTGCATTTTTTTATAATCCTATTTTTGTGCCTACTAATACATTTTAAAAGTAAAAATTGTGTTTGCCATAATTATACTATCAGAAAAAAAAACATTTGGGATCATTGACTAGTATTTACTTATTCAGTGTCTTTCATTTCATTTCAAAACATAAAACTTTTGAAATTAAAACAATTTGTTGGTGTTTCTGTGTAGGAGGACCTAGTGGACCCCCTGGCTCTGGCTCAGGTGGTTACTACCCAGGAAGCTCAGGCACACCCGGTACTCCAGGAACCCCTGGCACACCAGGTAAATATCGATAGACTATAATTTTTTAAACGTAATACAATGAAATAGTCAATTACAACTAACTACCAAACCATAGATAGTGTTTATTTTCATTTAACACCAAACAAACAAGTAATGACTAATGACTTAACGACAATCCTTATATATATCTAAATGCCAAATATTGCTATTACTAGGAGGACCTGGTGGCCCTGGAGGTCCAGGTGGCCCCGGAGGTCCTGGAGGTCCCGGTGGTCCCGGAGGCCCACCACCAACTACTCCTGGAGGTTCGGGCGGCGGCTACTATCCAGGGCAACCCGGCAGGCCTGGCTCACCTGGCAGCCCCGGCTCTCCAGGCAGTCCTGGGGGTCCAGGAGGACCCGGAGGACCCGGAGGTCCTGGCGGGCCTACAACTCCATCGGGCCCGGGCTCAGGTGGCTACTACCCAGTACGACCCGGAACTCCTGGCTCACCTGGCACACCAGGCTCACCTGGTACTCCCGGCACACCAGGCTCACCCGGTACTCCTGGCGGACCTGGAGGACCAGGTAAATTAATTTTGAAGGCTCATAATTAGCCACTTACACACACCATAATTAATTTACTTTTTTGGTAATAAAAATAGGTTAATAATAAATTAAATTAAATATGTGTAGTGTGTAGGTGCTGCACTGATCAAGCCATATATTCGTTCTTGTTATCTGTACGTACGTTACTGCATATTTCATTGTGGCTATTTTTTTATACCATTTCTTATTTATAAATTTAGATCAAACTTTGTTATAGCGTTTTAACATTACTTAATATTTGTATTATTACCAAGTAAGTCAATCAATTTCTAATCCTTATAAGAAGCATGCATAAAGTATAATAATTATATGTATTAGATATTAAAGAGACCATAATAAATTGATAATTTTGTTCTTAAGGTGGCCCAGGTGGTCCAGGTGGACCAACCACTCCATCAGGCCCTGGCTCAAGTGGTTATTATCCTGGACAATCCGGTGCTCCCGGTGGTCCCGGAGGACCAGGTTAGTACCAATATTTAACGTTTTTTATGATTGTAATGTATGGTATAGCATAAGCTAAAATGCTCACTGCATCATGAATTAGTCATAGCTAATCATTAATTAGCCTCTTTGGTGAGATGGTTGAGCAGATTGGCTCATAACCCGAAGGTGGCGCGTTCGATTCCTGCAAAAGAACTAATATTTTTGCACAGGAAAAAAAGCGGGACTATGGTCTTCGTTGTACCTGGGTCCTTAAATACAGGAAAACCTAGTTAAGGCGTTATTATTACTGTTATTTAAATTATTTTAAAAGTATTGTTTGCCTTTATAATACTAATCATTTGTTGTGTTTTTTCTTTAGCGGGACCTGGCGGTCCTGGCGGTGCTGGTGGCCCAAGTGGCCCTAGTGGCCCAAGTGGTCCTGGCTCAGGTGGTTACTATCCAAACCAGCCCGGCTCCCCAGGCTCTCCCGGAATGCCCGGTGGACCAGGAGGCCCTGGAGGACCAGGTGGCCCCGGTGGACCTGGAGGACCAGGTAAATTTCCTTCGATTTTTATATTAGACGGAGCAAACGAACACACAGCCCATATAATGGAAAACAGTCACCGTAGCTTATGGATCATCTGAAACTCTAGTGGTGTCACTAATGCGTAGCTTACCTCGTGGAACTCTAGCTTTTAAAGTAGCTTTTAAACCTTTCTTTTAAAGTGATATGTGCGGTAAAACATAGCGGTTTTACCGCACATATCACCCGTTTTTAAAACAGTCTTTTCACAAGCGTGAATAGTCTGTTTTAATATGCACTAACATAACTCTTTTTAAATGTTGATAACAAATGCTTTTCGGCCTTAATCTACTACTGGTAATAATGTTTCATTCATAAAAGAAAAGCTAATACTTTATAGATGTTTTAGGATGTTGGAATTAATAATTTCCTATTGTGATACATTTCATCATGAGACATTCCGCAAACATAACGAAAACTCAGATCAAATGCTGATTGGTGCAGCTGCTCAAATTTATAAAAGAATTCATTAAAATCAACAAACTAGCAGCATTGTTTAACTTTCATAGCATGCCAATTTTTTGATCAAAGTTAATACCACAACCATCTGACGTCATTATTAACTAACACATTGCTTACGTACGAATATTAGGAGGTCCGGGTGGTCCAGGTGGTCCAGGTAGTCCCAGCGGTTCAGGATACTACCCCGGCGGCGTAGATCAGGGGCAATCAGGTAACATTTTACTGTAAAATTTACCCAAAGTTTAAAATACATTAAAATTTCTTATTGGCTTAAAATTATTCAAGAGCCGATGGATGAATCATTAAACATAATAACATAATATGAATTTAGAGAATTTTTTTTATAATAATGTCAATCTAGCTTTTTATACGATGTAAACCATTACTTTTACTTAAATCCCCTAGCCCAGTTCCACAGGGGACTGTACAGCACTCGCTATTCCATTCCGATCCCATATTACGAAGACTCAACCAGTACCTACCAACAAAACCTATAAACATAATAAATATGTAATCTCGAATATGTCTTAATATACATAACTAGCTCATGTCATTGAAATTCCCAGTCAAGGCATTTCAGGGCTATTATGAGCTGTAAAAAAATCGACATAATATATGTCTTCTCCCGAGAAAGCGTTTGAACAATAAAAACGCAAGAAAGGTTTATGACGTGACATTTCATTAGTTCATTAGTAAAACGTTTCCTTAAAAGATGAGATATGCCGATGTTTAAAGCTCATGCTAGCCCCGGTAACGTAACGCTAACCTATCGCTATTGTAACATTATTCTTTTGAATTTTATCATACATGACATCGTGAAACTAAATGGTTTTTAAATTTATTGGTTTACCATTTTCATACATTTGATTATTCAGTAACTAACAATCAGTATCTAACGCTTTAATTTCACGTGCTTATCATAGGAGGTCCCGGCGGGTCAGGTGGCTATTACCCCACATACCCTGATGGAAGCAATCAAGGTAAGGCTTAGTTGGTGTATTTGTTTAAAATTTTCATGAGAGATCAGACAATATACATATAACAAAACATAGAATTTCATTCTTACATTGTATACCTTTTATCATTATAATCTAGCAATGATAAGGTGTAAGACATATTTAGTCATTAAAACCGTAACAATTAGTAATTTATTTTTTGTAATTGTAATTTAGTAATTAATTTAGCTTTTGCCATCAAACCACCATTTTGTGATTAACTTTAAAATAACGTGCATATTTACTTACACATCTTAGGAGGTCCTGACGGCAGCTACTACCCAGGCTACTACCCTGATAGCACAGGCCAAGGTAAGAACATTGTATACATATTGTATATTGTAGAGACAAATAGATACCTATTTTCTGATAAAAGCTAAAGAGCATCTTCTTATACATACTATTTATAGTTTCTTGTTCATTATTCTGTACCACTATTCCGAGTTTATTCGAATGTACTTAAATGTATTGACTGTCGAGTATCGTACGTATATCGTAGAATATTTATATAAAATTTAGCACGAAAACACTATTATTTTCAAAACTTCTTTTTGCCGTCAAGCCATTGCGAATACATGTAAATAAAACGGACATAAATTATTTAAAACAAGTCATATGTATTTATCCCCCATTTTTTTATTATATTGAGTAAAATGCAGCTCGAAATGCTTTTTGTTAAAATAATGCTGCTAACTTCTAAATCATAGTGGTGGATCTAATTAAGATCCTACAGTTCAAAAGAGCAGAACTATCATTTGTCATAACAACAATGCCACTTTAGTTTTAAATACCGTTGCCAAAAACTTTTTATTTTGGTTCAGTTAAGATGATTTTTCAGATACTGAATAAATCTCGCAAATTTTATTAAATATATTGCATTTTTCCAGGCCGCTAATTAATGTAAATCATAAATCAAGCAGGAATTACGATTTTCCGGAAATGTTTAGTACATAAAAGAATAGAATAGATTACTAAATTGAAGTGAATCAGTGAACTGTATCTTTTTTACCCAGCACTATTTTCTGTTTCACGAAAAAGATGTAACATTCATTGTGTCATTTTACTCCGTCTAATTAGCAAACAGCGTTTATAGTTATACTCGAACTCCGATCAAAGGACACTTCTATCAAAATGTGTCTATAAATAATTTACTTTACTCTGTCATCTAAAGCTTGAGTACTTACAATATTTATAATTTAAAATGACAAACGGCAAAATGTATAATTATATTTAAAATTAAATTTAAGTAAAATATTACTGGCCCGATAGCTCATTTGGTAGTAACTCTGAATTTTGAACTGTGGTTTGTGGGTTCGATTCCCTCCCAGGACAAACATTCGTGTAATGAACATAGGTGCTTGTTCTGTATCTGGGTGTGTAATATTGTATTCTATGTATGTATTTACAATCAAAATGTATCTAAGTATTGTATCAATTATCTAAGCTTTGCTTAGTTTGGGGCAAGATGGCGCATTGTGAAATGTGTATGTACATACTCCTCATAGCAATAAATACCTATTTACTATGTTTACATTTTTAAGGACAACCCATAAGACCCGGACAACCCGGATACCCTGGACAACCTGGACAGTCAGGACAACCTGGACAACCAGGCACTCAAGGTCAACCCGGGCAGCCTGGGTACCCCGGACAGCCTGGACAGCCGGGGCAACCCGGGCAACCAGGATACCCCAACAAACCTGATCAGCAAACTGGTGGACAACCCGGACAACCAGCCAAACCCATTCAACCAGGATATCCAGGTAAACTAAGCTAAGCTAATAAAACCAAGAGTTTCGCGTTTGTAAGCTAATTTATAGTAAAGACTGATTATAAGATTAATTTCTGTTTAACGATTTCTTAGTATATTTTGTAAACTCATTCAGTAGATCATTGAAACAAATATTAGCTATTGCACCATATTATTATTTTAATAAATGAATGTGGTAATTATTTTAATTTATGTAATTAGGTCAAGGACAACAAGGTCAACCCGGGCGACCCGGAACTCCAGGAGGACCAGGACAACCTGGTTACCCCACCCAACCGGGACAGCCTGGCCAACCAGGATATCCTGGCCAGCCCGGTCAACCCGGACAACCTGGATACCCTGGACAACCTGGACAGCCAGGACAACCTGGACAACCAGGCACTCCAGGTCAACCTGGACAGCCTGGGTACCCCGGACAGCCTGGACAACCAGGGCAACCCGGGCAACCAGGATACCCCAACAAACCTGATCAACAAATTGGCGGACAACCCGGACAACCAGACAAACCCATTCAACCGGGATATCCAGGTAAACTGCTAAGAAATCCCATATTCTCACGTTGTAAGCTAGTTTTAAGTTAATGACTGATTGTAAGATTGACTTCTATTAAATGTTTTCTAAGTATTATTTGAAAAATCATTAAGTAGATCATTGTAAAAAATATTAGCTATGTCACCATATTACTATTTTTATAAATTAATATGATTATAATTATAATAATTTAATGTAATTAGGCCAAGGACAACAAGGTCAGCCCGGGCGACCCGGAACTCCAGGAGGACCAGGACAACCTGGTAACCCCACTCAACCGGAACAGCCTGGCCAACCAGGATATCCTGGTCAGACCGGTCAACCTGGACAACCTGGATACCCTGGACAACCTGGACAGCCAGGACTACCTGGACAACCAGGCACTCCAGGTCAACCCGGGCAGCCTGGGTACCCCGGACAGCCTGGACAGCCAGGGCAACCCGGGCAACCAGGATACCCCAACAAACCTGATCAACAAACTGGTGGACAACCCGGACAACCAGACAAACCCACTCAACCAGGATATCCAGGTAAACTGCTAATAAAACCAAGAGTTTCACGTTTGTAAGCTAATTTAAAGTAATGACTGAATATAAGATTGATTTCTGTATAACGATTTCTTCGTATCGTTTGTAAACTCATTGAGTAGATCATTGAAACAAATATTAGCTATTGCACCATATTATCATTTTAATAAATGAATGTGGTGATTATTTTAATTTATGTAATTAGGTCAAGGACAACAAGGTCAACCCGGGCGACCCGGAACTCCAGGAGGACCAGGACAACCTGGTTACCCCACCCAACCGGGACAACCTGGCCAACCAGGATATCCTGGCCAGCCCGGTCAACCCGGACAACCTGGATACCCTGGACAACCTGGACAGCCAGGACAACCTGGACAACCAGGCACTCCAGGTCAACCCGGGCAGCCTGGGTACCCCGGACAGCCTGGACAGCCGGGGCAACCCGGGCAACTAGGATACCCCAACAAACCTGATCAACAAACTGGCGGACAACCCGGACAACCAGACAAACCCATTCAACCAGGATATCCAGGTAAACTGCTAATAAAACCAATATTTTCGCATTTTTAAATCTAATTTAAAGTAATGACTGATTATAAGATTGACACCTATTAAACGTTTTCTTAGTATTATTTGTAAACTCGTTGAGTAGATCATTGTAATAAATATTATATACGGCACTATATTACCGTTTTTTTTAATAAATGTGATAAATATATTAACTTAATGTAATCAGGTCAAGGGCAACAAGGTCAGCCTGGGCAACCTGGAACTCCAGGAGGACCAGGACAACCTGGTTACCCCACTCAACCGGGACAGCCTGGCCAACCAGGATATCCTGGTCAGCCCGGTCAACCCGGACAACCTGGATACCCTGGACAACCTGGACAGCCAGGACAACCTGGACAACCAGGCACTCCAGGTCAACCCGGGCAGCCTGGTTACCCCGGACAGCCTGGACAGCCGGGGCAACCCGGGCAACCAGGATACCCCAACAAACCTGATCAACAAACTGGCGGACAACCCGGACAACCAGACAAACCGATTCAACCAGGATATCCAGGTAAACTGCTAATAAAACCAAGAGTTTCGTGTTTGTAAGCTAATTTAAAGTAATGACTGATTATAAGATTGATTTCTGTATAACGATTTCTTCGTATCGTTTGTAAACTCATTGAGTAGATCATTGAAACAAATATTAGCTATTGCACCATATTATTATTTTAATAAATAAATGTGGTGATTATTTTAATTTATGTAATTAGGTCAAGGACAACAAGGTCAACCCGGGCGACCCGGAACTCCAGGAGGACCAGGACAACCTGGTTACCCCACCCAACCGGGACAGCCTGGCCAACCAGGATATCCTGGCCAGCCCAGTCAACCCGGACAACCTGGATACCCTGGACAACCTGGACAGCCAGGACAACCTGGACAACCAGGCACTCCAGGTCAACCCGGGCAGCCTGGGTACCCCGGACAGCCTGGACAGCCGGGGCAACCCGGGCAACCAGGATACCCCAACAAACCTGATCAACAAACTGGCGGACAACCCGGACAACCAGACAAACCCATTCAACCAGGATATCCAGGTAAAATGCTAATAAAACCAAGAGTTTCGCGTTTGTAAGCTAATTTAAAGTAATGACTGATTATAAGATTGATTTCTGTATAACGATTTCTTCGTATCGTTTGTAAACTCATTGAGTAGATCATTGAAACAAATATTAGCTATTGCACCATATTATTATTTTAATAAATGAATGTGGTGATTATTTTAATTTATGTAATTAGGTCAAGGACAACTAGGTCAACCCGGGCGACCCGGAACTCCAGGAGGACCAGGACAACCTGGTTACCCCACCCAACCGGGACAGCCTGGCCAACCAGGATATCCTGGCCAGCCCGGTCAACCCGGACAACCTGGATACCCTGGACAACCTGGACAGCCAGGACAACCTGGACAACCAGGCACTCCAGGTCAACCCGGGCAGCCTGGTTACCCAGGACAGCCAGGGCAAACAGGGCAACCAGGATACCCCAACAAACCTGATCAACAAACTGGTGGACAACTCGGACAACCAGACAAACCCATGCAACCAGGATATCCAGGTAAACTGCTAATAAAACCAACATTTTCGCATTTGTAAAGCTAATTTAAAGTAAAGACTGGTTATAAATTGACACCTATTAAACGTTTTCTTAGTATTATTTGTAAACTCGTTGAGTAGATCATTGTAATAAATATTAGCTACGGCACTATATTACCGTTTTTTTAATAAATGTGATAAATTTATTAACTTACTGTAATCAGGTCAAGGACAACAAGGTCAGCCTGGGCAACCCGGAACTCCAGGAGTACCAGGACAACCTGGTTACCCCACTCAACCGGGACAGCCTGGCCAACCCGGATATCCTGGTCAGCCCGGTCAACCCGGACAACCTGGAAACCCTGGACAACCTGGACAGCCAGGACAACCTGGACAACCAGGCACTCCAGGTCAACCCGGACAGCCTGGGTACCCTGGACAGCCGGGGCAACCCGGGCAACCAGGATACCCCAACAAACCTGATCAGCAAACTGGTGGACAACCTGGGCAACCAGACAAACCCATTCAACCAGGATATCCAGGTAAACTGCTAATAAAACCAAGAGTTTCGCGTTTGTATGCTAATTTAAAGTAAAGACTGATTATAAGATTAATTTCTGTTTAACAATTTCTTAAACTCATTGAGTAGATCATTGAAACAAATAATAGCTATGGCACCATATTCTTACTTTTATAAATGAATGTGGTGATTATCTTAATTTAATGTAATTAGGTCAAGGACAACAAGGTCAACCCGGGCGACCCGGAACTCCAGGAGGACCAGGACAACCTGGTTACCCCATTCAATCGGGACAGCCTGGCCAACCAGGATATCCTGGTCAGCCCGGTCAACCCGGACAACCTGGATACCCTGGACAACCTGGACAGCCAGGACAACCTGGACAACCAGGCACTCAAGGTCAACCCGGGCAGCCTGGGTACCCTGGACAGCCAGGGCAACCAGGGCAACCAGGATACCCCAACAAACCTGAGCAACAAACTGGTGGACAACCTGGAAAACCAGACAAACCCATGCAACCAGGATATCCAGGTAAACTGCTAATAAAACCAATATTTTCGCATTTTTAAATCTAATTTAAAGTAATGACTGATTATAAGATTGACACCTATTAAACGTTTTCTTAGTATTATTTGTAAACTCGTTGAGTAGATCATTGTAATAAATATTAGCTACGGCACTATATTACCGTTTTTTTAAATAAATGTGATAAATATATTAACTTAATGTAATCAGGTCAAGGGCAACAAGGTCAGCCTGGGCAACCCGGAACTCCAGGAGGACCAGGACAACCTGGTTACCCCACTCAACCGGGACAGCCTGGCCAACCAGGATATCCTGGTCAGCCCGGTCAACCCGGACAACCTGGATACCCTGGACAACCTGGACAGCCAGGACAACCTGGACAACCAGGCACTCCAGGTCAACCCGGACAGCCTGGGTACCCTGGACAGCCTGGACAGCCGGGGCAACCCGGGCAACCAGGATACCCCAACAAACCTGACCAACAAACTGGAGGACAACCCGGACAACCAGACAAACCCATTCAACCGGGATATCCAGGTAATCTTCTAAGAAAACTGTTTGCCTCACGTTGTAAGCTAATTTAAAGATAATGACTGATTGTAAGATTTACTTCGATTAAACTTTTTCCTAGTATTATTTATTCATATTCATTTATTTTCATTCATGTCCATTTTAATGACATAATAGATATATCGTCAAACGTTAATGATATAGTATAGTATTTTTAAGCATTTAGTAATTTCATTTTTGATTATTCATTTATTATTATGAATATTTGTAAACTCATTCAGTAGGTCTTAGTAAGAAATATTAGCTCTGGCACCATATTACTATTTGTATAAATGAATGTTATAATTAAATAAATTTAATGTAATCAGGTCAAGGACAACAAGGTCAGCCTGGGCAACCTGGAATTCCAGGTGGACCAGGACAACCTGGTTACCCCACTCAACCGGGACAGCCTGGCCAACCCGGATATCCTGGTCAGCCCGGTCAACCCGGACAACCTGGATACCCTGGACAACCTGGACAGCCAGGACAACCTGGACAACCAGGCACTCCAGGTCAACCCGGACAGCCTGGGTACCCTGGACAGCCTGGACAGCCAGGGCAACCCGGGCAACCAGGATACCCCAACAAACCTGACCAACAAACTGGAGGACAACCCGGACAACCAGACAAACCCACTCAACCAGGATATCCAGGTAAACTGCTAATAAATCCATAGTTGCACGTTGTAAGCTAATTTAAAGTTAATGACTGATTATAAGATTGACTTCTTTAAAAAGTTTCTCCGTATTATTTGTAAGCCCGTTGAGTAGATCATTGTAAGAAATATTAGCCATGGCACCGAAGTGAAAACACATAGAATGCCTCTTCAATAATTTATTATTTTCTTTTTCTTTATACACATTATATTACATTAAATAAATAATAAATAAATAAATATGTGTGGACATTTCACACAGCGCCATCTAGCCCCATACTAAGCAAAGCTTGTATTATGGGAACCAGATAACTGATACAATACTTAGATACTTTTTTTTTGTAAATACATACATAGAATATAATATAACACCCAGACACAGAACAAACATCAATGTTCATCACACAAATGTTTGTCCTGGGTGGGAATCGTACCCACGACCTACAGTTCAGAAGGCAGGGATACTACCAACTGAGCTATCGGGCCAGTCAGTCAACATTATATTATACATTTCTTATACTTCCAATACAGAGTCAACTAAGAAGTGTGATATGTCTTGACGCGTCTGCCGATCAACCAGAATCGACTGCTTTTTCGACCTTTTCGTCGCGCCTTAACTTCTCCCATTAAACTCAATTTTACTGAGCCAGAACAATCCATGATTAGCTGATGGTACCAACCAATCATGACCCTTTCGGCAGTGCTGCTAACCAAAACAGCACTTTTTACATTCTATTAAAGTCAAAAACATCTCTTTATTTTAGAAACTAAGAAACAATAAATATATTTCACGACAGCACCATATTACTATTTTTATGAATGTATGTTATAATTATATTAATTTAATGTAATTAGGCCAAGGACAACAAGGTCAGCCTGGGCGACCCGGAACTCCAGGAGGACCAGGGCAACCTGGTTACCCCACTCAACCGGGACAGCCTGGCCAACCAGGATATCCTGGTCAGCCCGGTCAACCTGGACAACCTGGATACCCTGGACAACCTGGACAACCAGGCACTCCAGGTCAACCTGGACAGCCTGGGTACCCCGGACAGCCTGGACAGCCAGGGCAACCAGGGCAACCAGGATACCCCAACAAACCCGATCAACAAACTGGCGGGCAACCCGGACAACCAGACAAACCCATTCAACCAGGATATCCAGGTAAACTGCCAATAAAACCCATATTTTCACGTTTGTAAGCTAATTCAAAGTTAAAGTCTGATTATAAGATTGACTTCTATCAAACGTTTTCTAATTATTATTTGTAAACTCGTTGAATAGATCATTGTAATAAATATTAGCTACGATAGATAGATAGATAAATAAACTCTTTATTGAAACAGCACATATTAAATAATTTAAAAAAGTGAACAAACTGAACCAAAGTGTAATAATGGGTGGTCTTATCGCTTAGAGCGATCTCTCCCAGACAACCTTGCACGGAAAGGAATAACGCAGTAACATATAGACGTTGCCTTACAAAATAAAAAATAACACTGTGCATGATATACATATAAATATACAGTACATACATATTATCATAAAGAAACCTACACCTATGGCTGTGGCACCATATTACTTTTATTTATATATGAATATGATAAAAATAACAATTTAATGTAATTAGGCCATGGACAACAAGGTCAGCCTGGGCAACCCGGAACTCCAAGTCAACCTGGACAGCCTGCGTACCCCACTCAACCGGAACAGCCTGGCCAACCAGGATATCCTGGTCAGCCCGGTCAACCCGGACAACCTGGGTATCCTGGACAACCTGGACAGCCAGGACAACCTGGACAACCAGGCACTCCAGGTCAACCCGGGCAGCCTGGGTACCCCGGACAGCCTGGACAGCCAGGGCAACCCGGGCAACCAGGATACCCCAACAAACCAGACAAACCCATTCAACCAGGATATCCAGGTAAACTGCTAATAAAACCAATAGCTTTGCGTTCTAAGCTAATTTAATTTTAATGACTTTTTATAAGATTGACTTCTATGTAACGATTTTTTAGTATTATTTGTAAACTCGTTAAGATCATTATAACAAATATTATCTATGGCACCATATTACTATTTTTATGATTAAAAGTAAGAATTAAATTAATGTAATGTTATTAGGTCAAGGACAACAAGGTCAGCCCGGGCAACCCGGAACTCCAGGAGGACCAGGACAACCTGGTTACCCCACTCAACCGGGACAGCCTGGCCAACCAGAATACCCTGGTCAGCCCGGTCAACCTGGACAACCAGGATACCCTGGACAACCTGGACAGCCAGGACAACCTGGACAACCAGGCACTCCAGGTCAACCCGGGCAGCCTGGGTACCCCGGACAGCCTGGACAACCCGGGCAATCAGGATACCCCAACAAACCTGATCAGCAAACTGGTGGACAACCCGGACAACCAGACAAACCCATTCAACCAGGATATCCAGGTAAACTGCTTATAAAACCCATAGCATAGTTTCACGTTCGTAAGATAATTTAAAGTTAGACTGATTATAAGATTGACTTCTATTAAACGTTTTCTTAGTATTATTTGTATACTCGTTGAGCAGATATTAGCTATGGTACCATATTACTACTTTTTATATATAAATGTGATAGTTATGTTAATTTAATGTAATTAGGCCAAGGTCAACAAGGCCAGCCTGGGCAACCCGGAACTCCAGGAGGACCAGGGCAACCCGGTTACCCCAATCAACCGGGAGAGCCTGGCCAACCAGGATACCCTGGCCAACCAGGATACCCTGGTCAGCCCGGTCAACCCGGACAACCTGGGTACCCCGGACAACCTGGACAACCAGGACAACCTGGACAGCCAGGACAGCCTGGGTACCCTGGACAACCTGGAAAGCCTGGACAACCTGGAAAACCAGGCACTTCAGGTCAACCCGGACAGCCTGGGTACCCCGGTCAACCGGGACAGCCAGGACAGCCCGGACGGCCTGGACAGCCCACTCAGCCAGGCTACCCAGGTAAATAAACATAAAAATTAAAACCTTAAGTATAACATATTTACAGTAGGTAATTCACCCAGAAACGAGTCCTACACTCGGGCCTTTGTTTGAAAATTTAAGAACTCATTTTAATCTGAGTTTACCATATAATTTCAATAATTACAACAGGTATTTATAGGTATTTGGTATAGTTACCATAAAAAAAATCTTATCATCATTATCTTAGTCAGTTCTATATATAGTTCAGTGCCAAGTATCCTATACAGATAAATAAATTAGACAAATATTTTTTTGATTTAAACAATAAAATTTCGTTTCGAGGTAACTACCTCTGTGTCAAAAAAACTGATTCAGCAGAAGTAGTTAAAATATATTATTTATTTTTATAAATATATATTTTTGCATAGAAGTAAAAAATCTAATATAACGAAAAAGCGGTGCGTTTTATCACATTATTTTTATTAATTTTATTATTTTGATGGAACCTACCACGTTTGTTTGTTATGGATGAAAAAACATACCTGCTTATAATAATTAGCCTAGCTCGGTCAATTTTAGTTGTTTACTAAATTATAAAATGCTTAAACATGAAAGGTAGTGAAGGAAATATCGCTTTTAATGGAAGGGGTGAGAACAAAAAAGGTTTAACTGATTTTTTTCACAAAAGGACATCGAAATGGTATCGTTGGATTCAGCGTGAAATTATCTACAGTAATACATTCTCAAAATACCGAAATGAGGATTAAATCTCGAGATTTTGAGACTAAAAACGGTTTATCTGTCACAGAAATACAGTTCGCTTAGCATAAAAACATTATTATATTTACTTCAATATATTATATTTTTACAGTAATTGTATGAATAAGTACTATACTTAGTATTTTAAAATAGAATTAAAACATTTTCAAGCAACTGAAACTTACATAAACCTTTTCTATTACTTAATATGCACTCTACACTAAAATGAGGCCGTTGAAGTTTAAAGTCAATTTTCTCGAAACTATCAATTTGACAGTTAAACCCTTTTTATTCTCAACCCTTCAATGATTATCCTGCCTATGCCGATACTACCGCCAAGACTTTTTCCATACTCTATTGAATTTAAAAATAAACGCTTTACGATGGTTCCTTATTTGACTCTATGCTATTTTCAGATTCAGTGGGATCTCCGACTGGCACTGGCGTGCAGCCACCAGCTTACTACCCATCCTCAGGTCAAATGCCTCCCTTCCCAATCTACGTCATACCGTACCCACTACCAATTGTGCCCAGCCCCGGCTCGTGCCCGTGCTACCTCTTGAACCCCGGCAACAATTCCACACAAGGACAACCAGGACATCCTGCACAACAAGGACAACAAGGACAATCGGGACAACCAGGACAACAAGGACAACAGGGACATCCGGGACAAACTCAAGGACCTGACGGATATCCCAATCAACAAGCATACCAACCCTACGGTATAATTGGCTTTGTTCCTGTACTCTTCGTACCATACTGTCCAGAAAACGCTAACGGCATGACTACCGCACAGCAAAACTTCCCTAACGCAGTATCTGTGCCATATAACTGTGCGGAGTGCAAAGCTAACAGAAACTACAGCAGGGACATATTTAGCTATATCGGCAGAACGAATGGCGGCCGCAGCGTAGACTTCAGCGATTTGAAGGAGCTGAAATCACCGGCTGACTTAGACCACTTCCTAAGACAGGCTGTCAAACCTACAAGGAAAGTTGTTCGCAAATTGGCCATCAAATCTAACAAACCAGGAGATATAGCCAAGAGCGCGAGGAAAGGCCGCATCGCCGATGTATCTGACAAACCGGAGATCATACAAAAACCGTGATGAGAACGATTAAAAACGATAAACTGAAGACGTAGAAACGAACCTAGGAAATAATTAATTGAATGCCATGAGTGAGATTTTAATAATTATCGACACGTCGAGGTGTAGAATAGGTAGGATATAATTTTGAGACTGTCCGATATTGAACTCTTGGACGATCTCAAAATTTATAAATGACGTATTTTTTAATATTTATTACTTATTACGTCATAAGTAACTTATATTGTATATTTTTAAGTAACTAAGTATATATTGTGTATATAAGCGCCTTGGCCAACACAGGTTTCACCAGTCATTCGTGTTATTTGATTAGTCAAAACTTTTATTTTAAACCAGATGCGCACCACCATCATATTTAAAGTCTATAAAGAAATTAAATAAATCTTTAAGAAATATGTTTGTGTTATTGTTTATTTTTGCAAACCTTATTTTAAAAATTAGTTCTTAAAAATCTGTAAAATACCTGTCAACTTTAGTGTAGCTGAGGAAAACCAATTTTCAAAGAAACTGGGAACAATCCTATTACCCTATTAATTCCTGTTGCTTACCTCTAAAGTAAAAATATCAATACATATTTGAATTACTTAATTAGATAATAAAATTGAATTTTATTTTTTGTTTAATTTATTAATAATTATTCAATTTTATTTTATTATTTTTTGTATAAAATGAAATCTCGCGCTTGACTCTTTATGTTACTAAAGTGTTCACTGGATTTTTATCTACTTTTTTTTATATTGGAACCACAGCCGACGCTAGTTAATAAAAAAAATACTAACCTTTACCTAGGGCTCGGTGGATCGATCTTGGGTACATCCACGGGTAGGTTTTTTTACCCGTAGTTTCTACCCGTGAATCCATAATGGGTAACACCCATTCTATGACACTAAAGATAAAAACAGATAAAAAAAAACGCGTACGAAGCCAGGGTGGGTTAGCTATTTACCATATAAGTATTATAATCAAGATTCATGAATAATACTTACTTGGGTAGGTACATTATACAATATGAATATAGGTTGTTATAAGTACCCACCCGATACTTGGTATGTGTACGTGCAAGTACATCTACTTACATGTAGTTGAGACTACATATAAGCAGCATGCATGGCCGTGACTCAAATGCATTGTCATGGGTCACTGCGGGCCTGCACTCGTGCAGTACCTACCCAATTGTCAAGTAACAACAGGGCCCCGAGTCTACTAACAAAATTTCGATTTAATTATTGTACAATTGTGGCTTTTTGACAGATTCTCCGTGGACATTCTGTCTGTCAAAAATCTAAAATTGTAAAGCAATGCAATCGCAATTTTGTTAGTAGATTTGGCGCCCAGTTAATAAGTTGTTTAAAGTGAGCAGGAAACTGATAGCCCGTTAAAATACCGAAACATCAGGGCGTACAAAATACCATTTTTTTAGCAGTTTTTAACTAAATTTTATTGTATTTGTATGTACTCTTTTATTTTAATCGTGTTTGTTGGATGCGTTAATAACCTGGCAAAAATATATAGATAGGCCGTTTTTAAAATATTCTATATTAAGTAAATTCAAATATATCAGCCATCTATTTAGATAAATCAACTTATTTACCGCAACAGCATAAAGAAAAAAAAAACACATAGCACAGTGCTTAAAAAATATGATAAAATTTAAATGTCAGTAGAGACATTGAGGGTTTTTAAGTAAATTAATAAAATGTGTCTACATTTCACAAAGCGCCATCTAGTCCCAAACTAAGCAAAGCTTGTACCAGGAACCAGGTAACTGATATACTTAATAACTGAAATACTTTACTTACTTTTTGTTTG
Source organism: Ennomos fuscantarius (assembly GCA_905220475.3). NCBI lineage: Eukaryota > Metazoa > Arthropoda > Insecta > Lepidoptera > Geometridae > Ennomos > Ennomos fuscantarius. The sequence goes on along the minus strand of HG992028.1, from coordinate 7,960,284 downwards.
TAAATAGATTCATAGAATACAATATAACACCCTGACACAGAACAAGCATCGATGTTCGTCACACAAATGTTTGTCCTGGGTGGGAATTGAACCCACAATCCACAGTTTAGAAGGCAGGGCTAATGCCAATAGAACTACTCGTATCGAGCCAGTTGTAGATGTAAATAATTAAATTTAAAAACATATTATTTAATACCCGTAATACTTTCAGAATCAGTAAAGAAGAATCAGTAATTTAAAATCTAAAACTATATAATTTCCACGGGAAATTTAATTTTTAATTGATTTATCAAATACTTACTTTTTCACGAAAATAAAAGATTGCTGAACTAATGTAACGCTTAATATTTAACCTAAATATCTGTTTAAATATACCTTCAAAGGATAGGAATACCGTCTACGAACCAATCAACCTGTATGTATGCCTACGTAAATAATTATATAGAGCCTCTCCAAAGAAATGCCGACTCAAAGAGGCAGAAATACCCGAGTAATTCTATCAAAGGCTAATAATATTTAGTAAATAACGGAATTTTTAAGGTATGTGAATGGGCATTTCGTGGTACCTCATCTTATATACCTACCTACGAGTATACCTATAGCCGAGCCGAGGTTTAATAGATATATATTAAATACCCGTGCGAAGCCGGGGCGGGCCGCTAGTATGTAATAATAATATGTGCGGACATCTCACACAACGTCACCTAGCCCAAAACTAAGCAAAGCTTGTGCTATGGGAACCAAATAACTGATACAATACTTAGATACTTTATGTTTGTAAATACATACATAGAATACGATATAACACCCAGACACAGAACAAACCCCTATGTTTATCACACAAATGTTTGTCCTGGGTGGGAATCGAACCCACAACCCACGGTTCAGAAGGCAGGGTTACTACCAACTGAGCTATCGGGCCAGTGAAGTCAGTTTTCTATACTTAATTTCTATAAGCGGGGACGAAGAACCTCAATTATTGAAGGCGGGCAATAAACTAAGTAGTAAGTACCTAATCGCTAATCACAGACCATGACCATGACTCATGTTGGAATCATAGGACGTTATGAATACCGACCTTGTCCCAAGACACCATGTCAAACGTACTGTCGCGGCACCTTGGTTCTATACGATGGTACGAGACAGGTATAGTGTAGTGTACTTATTTTAGTCAACTTTATTACTTAAGCACGAGAAGCCAGATTGTATTTTAAAAGTAGTTCTATATAAATTGGTGCGAGTGTACTTTGCTCGCTGTATCCAAAAAAAAAAACATAATTTTGCACGAAGTTATAAGATACAAAGCTACATTAAAATGGCGTAAAATTATCTTCCGGGATTATAATGACAAATTATTTTGCTAGAAGAATTACAGTGACAGAGATATGAATTAAAATATAATATGATATACAATTAATCTACCTACTACCCTGTACTTACCCTCGCCTTATTCCTTCTCGATCCTCTTATCACAACAACGGCCCAAGCTAAGGCTCCAGGGGGCAGGGGTGCCCTTGAGCTAGTTGTCCCTGTTTTGACGGCTGGGCGTTTTAAGCGCCTCCCGCCCGGTGACGTCACTGTGAAGTAAAGGTCGGTAGAGACCAACAGAATTAACGTAATAAAATAAATTGTACGTGTTAAACGTATTAAAATTATATATATATACAATTGGTATACTACTACCATGTTAAAGTAAGTACCTACATGTTTTTCAGAAATTAATCATTTTTCAGTTCATCCATTACAATGGTACTCGTTACGCACATTGAACTTTACCTTTATCCGATCTTCGGCTTAGTGATCGCGTAAATGGTAATGCATAACCGAAGGTCATTGATTGAATTATGTGGGCACGTCCTAGAAAGGCTGCGAATTAACCCTGTTGAACAAAAACCCTAGAATGTAATAAACTAGAATATTATAATAAATAGACGACGGATCTGTAAAATTCCTGCCATAAGCAAAAAATCCGTAAAACGTCCTACTTTTCGTCACATAATTAGGCATCTACATTACTGATACAAACTTAAAAAAATACAGTCCATGGTTAAAAGATTACAAAAAATACTTACATATAAATATTGTATAAAATCTCTCTGGAATCTTTTAGAATAAAATTGCATCAGTGAAAACTGTAATATCTATCGCATTTCGATATATTCATATTCGACTTCTGTCTATCTAGTGTCTAATACTATAGTGATATAATAATAATAGTTTATGAGTTTACACTTCTTAACAGGATCGTCCTAATATTCGAAAATGTTATTGCCGTGGCTCTAGTATCAAGAGCCACGGCAATAACACTTTCGAATTCTCGTTATCTATTATTCTCGTTATTTATTAAAATGTAGGTAAATTCACTCACGGGCTGTGTTGTCTCTATCACACGTGCAGATTACTATCTGACATGACAACAGAGCCCGTGAGTGAATTTACCTACATTTTACCGTTTCGGGGGAAAATGGCTTTCTAAATCATTGAAAACTAGCTGACCCGGCAAATGTTGTTTTGCCATATAAATTTTAAAATAGGAGGGGGGGGGGGGGGGCAGAAAATTCAGGGTTGTACGTATTTTTAATGCCACATTATAGTTAAAAAATTCTTGCCGGAAAATAATAAAAAAAAATGGAGTGGGCCACCCATATCACACAAATCCGTTCAGCCGTTTCGGAAGAGTATGGTAACAAACACTGAAACGATTCTTTTATATAATATATACAAGCAAGCATAAGCGTAATGATATTGACGGAAAAAATTCGCCACTTTGTAGCTATTACTACAAAGATATTGCGAAAACTCAGAATATTAAGGCGTGCAAGCATAGTTTTTCACTGTGAAGATAACATTTTAAACAATCATCGAAATCGAATGACATTTAAGGGTTAAAAAAGGCATTTTATATGGACACGAGGGGTGGGGCTCTCTTCTGTCTTTCCTATAAATGTCTATATAATAAATATGTTCGATTATATAGTTAAAAAGTACCTTCCTAAACACATGAAATTAGTAGGCGTATATAGTAAATGTACAAGTGATGTGAAGCAGTTCACATCCTTAGGGATATTGATACAATAGTGTTATGACTGAGTGCGATGCCCCCACCCAAGGGTCCTTTAACGCCTTTGATATATGACTCCATTTCACCTACTTGCTTACAAAGTTATTAAATTTCACGAAGTATGTAGCAATACAATCAAGGTAGCCATCAGCTTCATAGGTAGTTTGTTAGTCACACCACCTAACAAAGGCACTACCAAGTAGGTAGATATTTTTATTATTCAAATAGGTACATACTTAGATAGGTATGAGTAATTAAATATGAGATGCTACTTAAACAATAAAATGTGTTAACAGTTTACTTTAAAAGGCTGTACACTCCCAAATTGACATGAATGTAATATTCGGATTTACAAGATGTAGATTTACAAAATGCAATGTTGATATTCGTTGTGTTGATATAAACGAATGTTGATATTCGTCATATCTTTCCATTTGCGATATCACAGAAAAAATTCTCAATAAAAAAATTGTGTGAAGTTATCTCTAAAAAAATTCAAATGCTAACAAAGTGTTTCTTTATAATAAGGCCCCCCATTTAAATAAATCATAGCGATAAGTTATGTTTCAATAAATCCAACTAGAACTTAATTTATTTACAACATATACTTAATGCCCGTCTATAAAGTTTGTGAGCTCTTAAGATCGCACTTATTCTGTGACATACCCAAATGTATTGCAGTAGGTATGGAGAGATAATTATAAGATACAAGGTGGAATTTAATTCGTTCTTTTCCTTTAATGTATGTATTCAGTTCATGCTATAGAATGCTCCCATATAATTAAATAAAAAAGTACTTATGAAATAAAACTTAAATCTAGGTGTTATGAAATTTAAATTCTAAAGAAAAGCTTTGTGACATTGAACAAAGCAGGGGTTTTATTGCCTACGAAACATTTACAAAACACTCGGCTGGTGCCCGCGCTGCGTGTAACCGTTAAATACACATTTCGGCTGTCATGCAGTTATTTTAAGAGGCACTAAATACTAAAACAAAATCTTTTTTTTTATTGGACCTTATACGAATATTCTATAACATGGTCTGAGTAAACAAATTTAAGGAAAATAATTAATTAAATGCCACCGTGTATATCTACATAGAGGGATAAGTGCTAACTTAGGAGCTGTCAAACTTTACTAGACGGACATCAGTATTTCTTTTATAAATAATTATTTGTACCTCAAAATGGAAAATACGACGCGCAACGCAACGTAATCGTCATATTTCTGCTACGAAAATGCGACCGTATACTATACTGAATAAGTTCTATTTTAAGCTGCTGTAATAAACGTGCTCGCATTGGGTGTTGTTATCGTAAGTAGCTTTAATTGCACAATAAGTACTACCGTGCCATTAAAACTCTACTATATTGGGTAGCAAAGCCATTATGCGGTACAAACATCGTTACATCACTGCTGAAGTTTTAAGGTTCCGTAACCGTAACCCTTCCCTCATAGTTGTTTCTAACCGACCGCGAATGTCCGCCGATGTGTCTGCATATTTAAAACCATTTTATCTAAAGTCATTCCCTAACAAACATAGGTAAGTATGATTGTATGGGGATGTTGAAAAGTGGTAGTTAGCCAACTAGATATAACTAGGTAACCCAATGAACAAATTTTACAAAAATGCGCAGAAGACTTAATACAGCCTATGACTGTTAAAGGCTGTACTCCATAGTTGCATGGTATCTCTAAATAGTCTGTGGTTGCATGTACCATTTAGATATTTGTGTCCACAGATCCTATAATTTTATAGGATCTGTGTTTGGGTCATTAAAATTTTGTGAATGATGAAATAATTTTCCCCGCTTTGGACTGTACTACACTGATTTCTGAAAAGTGTTTGATCTTTTTACCATAGACCTAGGTACATTCAAGTCTCGACTTACTAATATATTTAGTATTACGACATACCTATATACCCTATTACTTTTAAGGCGCGATTCCATTAGGCAAGTATTGCATGCAAGTATGACGTCACATTTGTGTACAAGTGGCTTGTATTGGAAACCAACCATGTTACCACAAATACATAAACAAGGCTTAGGCAGACGTCTAACAGTTTAATTTAACCGAAAGTGTTTAACAAGTGAGTAGGGCATCGTGGGTGGGATATGTACAATTGTGTGGTCTGTGCTGCTTGCCCAGTCATTTGTGAGACAATAATATATAAACGATTTAATAAAAAAAGAGGCTGTATAAATTTAAACTACATGCAAGTTGTATCTTGTATGCAGGTTGTTTAAGTTGCATACAATTTGCAACTTGTAAGCAAGTTACTTGCTTAATAGAATCACGCCTTATAGCGGACTAAATTGAGATCTCCAACTGAAGAAGGTACACTTATCCATTTCAAACGACAAATAGGGAAGACTTGACCTTGCAAGATGGCCTCTAGACTGGCCAGCCAAGCGTGTAACTTTTAAACGTCACATTACAGTAATTTCACCAAAATTATCCATACCTACATCACATGCTTCCTTTTCCTTGTAATTTAAAGTAAAATTACGGGAAGATAGAAAACAGCAAAACGTTAAAGCATAGATCTCATTAAAATTGTATTCACCTAATACGTGTTTATAAACATTATCCTTATGAACAAATATAAAGAAAAAAGGAAAAAATTGCAACATCACTTAATATTAATCACAATGTATGCCTGATTATTTCTCTGGAGGCTCTATGAAATATATTAGGTACATTTATGATGCCCCAAAAGGGTCCCAATGCAAGAGCGACAGATCCGAAGACGACTAGGTTACGTTGAAACCACATAATAATACGTTGTAGTTAATGCTAATGCTAAAGCAACTCGGATTTCATGGAACCACACAGGCATTCTATAACAACATTAACAGGTTAGGTATGTATACCCAAAATTATACGATGGATATCATTCGCAATTATTAACCATATGGTTGCTTTCCCATAAGAAGTTTATCATAATTGTGTTTATGCTGTTTTAGTTAAGACTCATCAACCTAATTGATTCCCGATGTTACAGTAGGTAGTAGATACTAATTTGTCATTGAAATCCCCGGAAATTACGAGCATGTATACAATAACACTCCGCAGAGAATAGGCGCTCCATTATTTGTTAGATGAGAACTATTGCATTGCTTACAAGCGTATGCGTCATAGTCTTGACAGAAGGACGCATCGACTACAAACGGACTCATTACCTCCCCAGTGACCATTGTCAATTATAAGACAAAAACTCCCACGGTTTATAAAGGTCCGACCGTATGCGTACTCACGCAGAGCGCATCTCCGCTCATATAGTGCCAGTGCCACCAGCGTCAGTGCTTTACTGGAAACCGTGATATCTGCCGCTTTATCTTTGTATCATTACCTGTAAGTAATACCCGCATTCATATTAAATTATATAGATTTCCGTTACAAATCGTTTTGGAAATTCCCGCGCGAGTATATAGGTACAATAGTTGCAGTTTTAGCAAATAAATAAGATACCTATGTTTTATTGCATCCAGAATTTGAAGTGGAATTAATAGACGCTCCTGATTTTTGGAGCAAATAATTATTTGTAGGTGTAGGTACCAGATACATAAAAAAGACGCTTGAAAAAACGGATCCCCAAACGGTTATTCAGATAAAATGATGATCGAACTCGAACACGAAAAAGTTAATAAAACTCAAGTTACGCGAACTCGTGAAAGTTGAACCTGCAATTCCAGTCCCCAAGCTAAATTGGCACAATTTACATTTTTTAATCATCTTGACTTTCGTCGGAACTCTTCTCAAATTTACTAAGGACGGAAGACTTTTAAATTTGTTTCATTACATTTTGGTTCTTCTATATTTACTTACGTTTCTGGTTTACAAGGGTTATGATAGGTCTTATTATGTTTGTATATATAAAACAGTCAGGTTTGTTCGAACACTTTTAACTCAAGAACGGCTGGTTTCATGCCGATTATAATAGTTTTTAGTTTATTGAATTTGTCTCCATCCCGAATAGTAGAATAACTTTTAAAAACATTGGAAAATAGACTAGAAAATTAAAAAAAAAACATTTGTCCATACAAACATTCATTGAATGTTAGGCGGTACGAAGTTCATCGGGTCAGCATATACAACATATACAAATAAGTTGATTCAGGCGTAGGTAATCTGGTAGGTACAAGTACATAGCCTATGTACCTATTTAACATAGGTACCTATTTTATAATCGACTTGTTTAAGAAGCAGTTTTCTTGTATCTATTAAATGCATCAAAGGTTATCTTTTAGGAAGTAAGCTACCTAGCTTGTAGTAGGCTATACGGTGCCGGGGCGAGATGGTTAATGCAGTGCGTCTCCATCTCGCCCCATCCCGGCGGCGGTCGGATCACGGGGGTGTTTTAATGGGTTCGAGTCCCACATACCCCCTGCCACCACGGGGGTGGTTTTTTTTTTTTTTGATGGGGGAAGTGCGAGGGCATTTCATCCCTCAAAAAAAAAAAAAAAAATTAGGCTATACGGTAAACAATGTTTGACTCAATTTTACTAAAATTGTCCGGTTTTGTAAATTATCAGTTTACGAATGAAACCTGAAAACTCTGAATGTAATTAGTTTTGCAGTGTTTTACGCCCGTATGACAGAACGATACTCAATGGTCGATTGGTGATCAAGTAGAGATTTAGGTATGATTTCGCTCGCGTTGAAAGCACGAGCGTTTTTTTGCAATACGAGTCTTAAAAACCCCAAAATAGACACAAATGCTAGTAAACATAATCGTTCGCGTGTTTATAGGCTCTCAATATTACCTCGTTCTTGACTGGTGTTAATGACGGTGAGAATATGTCTAGATAAGTGTAGGTTCAATACAAACCGGCGATTATTTTATTTTGGGGGTCATAAGCCAACAGAGCTACACAGTATATTATGTCTGTTAATTACTAGGTACCTTCTTGTACCTAACAAAAAATAACTTGAAAAAATTTAGCTAAAATCATACTGAATAATTATTTTTACCAAACACAAGTATCAAGAACTTGCTTTGGCTAAACTATTAGGACCCATTTCTTTTGAGTGAAATCTGTGCTTAGTATAGGTACCCATGCCTATGGACGCTCTTTATTGGGACGATCTGATTCATGTATGCTGTTTGTTTAGGATCGAATAGGTATCGAATATTATAATCCAGTGACACGGAATCAAATACGTTGTGTTAAGCCGGTAATTTTAATATCCTTTAGCCTTATTATTTCCGCAACGGATATGACATTCGCGCCCCTCCCATACTCTGCCGTCCATACATTTAGGTAATATAAAAACAAACGATAAAATCTTTAAGACATTGAATAAGCAATTGCTAAGGATTCTACATGGAATATTTCTGATCAGGAATATACTACTTACAATATCTACCTAATTACATGACCTACCTCTATAATTCCAGATTATGTTGAAATTACTGACGCTCCTGATATTCGGGTACGCGTGGGCAGCGCCTGCTGAAAATGCCGCTGTCTCTACAAAAGCCGCTGCCGTAGAAACACAAAAAGTCCATGTCGCCAGTGATCTCAATACAGATGCCAGTTCTTGTAAGTACCTATCTGCTTAAATTACATCATCCGAATCAAAACATCTTGTGAAAACCACATCTGAACTGCAAAGTATCTATTTAGTACAGACCTACGCTGCAGTGTTGCAGCGTAGGTCTGTACTGGTCTGGTCGTTCTCTGGAAAAAGTAAAAATTGTTAGTTGAACAGGTAAAATTAAATAACATAAAAAAAAGTAATTGTGTTAGAAACGATTAAGTAGGTAGGTAAAATAATCGTATTTCGTAATTTTCATCCAACTCAACATTAACTAAGTACTTATCTCATTATTTTCAGACTACGATCGTTATTCAGACTTTGGTTCCCGGAGCTATCCCTACGGCACGGGTGGTTACGGCGGCGGGGTAACGGGTTATGGCTCTGGGGGATACACGGGTGGCTACGGAGGCAGCGGGGTCACAGGCTATGGTTCGGGTGGTTACGGAACTGGAGGGATCTCAGGCTACGGCTCAGGTGGCTACGGGAGCGGCGGAGTAACGGGTTACGGCACTGTAGACGACCGGTACAACGTAGGAGCCCCAGACAACTACGGCTATGACAGAGGTTACGGCAGCGGAGGATACGCTGGCTACGAAGGCAATAGAGGCGGCTATGGAGCTGGCGGCGCAAGCTACGGCGGGTACGGTGGCTACGGCGGCAACGGAGGCAACGGAGGCATTAACTCATACTATGGCTACAATAATCCGAGCTATCAAGGCTACGGCCATACAGGATACGGATATTACAACAGGCGGCCCGGTTATGGCAACATTTACAACGGCGGCATCACTCCCAGTTTAGTCACCGGCTATAGAGGCTACTCAAGGAAATAATTATTATTTAAATTAGCAATTAAGATTTATTTATTGTCGCTATAGTGTATTCTACCAAAGTACTTCCCAAAGTTATAATGCAACATTGATCAAGATACCATTGTAGGTACCTAATCTGTATAATCTTAATAATGCTGTTATAATTAAATTTACCTATCACTTTAAAGTAAACAAATAAAACAATGATGAAGTTTAAAACTTTATTACTAACAATGCGACATACAAGTTATCTTAAATTCATACATGCCTAATCAAAGATTTTTAGTAATAATATTGAAAATAATAGACAGTAAATCATTCATTAACCACACAGGTAAAGTCTAAGTAATGTTATAAAAAAGCGGTGGACAACATAATTATACCTATTTAGTCAGACCCGGATGCGCTAGTCTGTTTCTTCATAGACTTCAATGCCCTTTCTCGGAGTTTCTTTTCCAAATCCTCATTGTTCACTTTTCCTTCCTCCTCTTCTTCTTCCGCCTCATCGCTATCTGAGGAGTCGTCCTTCTTCTTTGAAGCTTTCTTATGTTTCTTGTGTTTCTTATGCTTCTTAGAATGCTTCTTATGCTTCTTAGCTTTCTTCGACTTCTTAGGCTCGTCACTGTCCGACTCAGAATCGGATTCCGAAACCTTTTTCCTTGGCTTCTTCTTAGATACTTGGTCACTGTCTGAAGATGTTTCTTCTTTTTCACGTTTCTTTGCCTTTTTCTCGGAATCTTCTTTTGGTTTTTGCTTAACTTCCTCCACATGTTTAGCTTTCAATGCCTTCTCTTCTACTTTCCTCGATTTTGCCTCTGGTGAAGCGACTTTTTCTTTAGCTGTCTCTCCTTTTTTACTACTGCGTCGCATTTCCTTATCCGAGCTAGATTCACGTTTTGCTGCTTTCTTCTTGCTAGATTTAGCGTCACTATCGGAGCTATCGTCTTGAGAATCGTCAGAATTGTCGGCTTTTTTTGATTTAGCTGGTTTAGGATCAGCCTTTTCCAGCTTTGAGCGGTCGATACTGACATCTTTGTTTCGTTTTTTCTTTTTATCGATATCAGACTCTTCTGGAATGTTCTTTTGTTTGGATTTAGAGCTCTTGTGTTTGACTTCCTCCTCCGAACTAGAATCTGAGCTTGAAGATCGTGCCCTCTTCTTGCGCGACTTCTTTGCCAATTTCTTTTTGGCGGTCTTCTTGCTCTTCTTTTTTCTATCTTCGTCCGAGTCACTCGATGAGGAGTCTTCGGAGTCGCTATCAGACGAAGAAGTTTCTTTTCTTGATTTCTTGCTTCGCTTGGAACTGGATTTCTCTTTGCGTTTAAGCTTTGTTTTGCTCTTAGATTTAGCGACTTCTTCACTAGTTTCGCTTTCAGTTTCAGATTGGCGAGATTTGCGCTTAGCTTTCTTAACTTCCTTAGCCTTTTCTTCCTCCTTATGTTCTTTTTCCGATACATTGTCTTCAGATTTATCATTTGCCTTTTTGTTTTGTTCAATCTCATGTTTTCGTAGAAACGGTGACGGCGTACGAGACAGGCTCTTAGAATATTCTCGTAGATTTGGAATAGTAACAAAATCCCTGTGTGCCTCTTCATCAGATGAATGCTCCGCCGGTTTTTCTTGAGCTTCGTTCTTGACAGCAGGTATTTCCTTGGCCACCGACGATTCTCTACTCGAACTAGAAATAACGCGTTCTTTAGATTGCTCACGTTGAACCGAAATCCGCTCGATAGACTTCTTCCGCAACTTCTGCTCGAGGTTTTCTGCAAATACAAAAATTTAATTTTAGGCTACAGCTCGTTGGGATGTCGTTAAATTAAGCTTTGTTATACTTTTATAATAACCTTTTCTCGGAATCGAGACTGACTTCTCCAAACGCTCCTTGATGATGTCGCTGGACCTCCTGTCACGGGATTTCCGGTCTCGTGATCTTCTATCCTTAACGGCTGCCCTGTCTCTTGATCGTCGGTCCCTATATAAATTAACCCATGTGTTATAAAGCGCCTCTGGAAACAAGATGAGTTTTAAATATTCTAGCGTAACTGAGCAGGGGTTGCTTGGAACTAACAAAACTCATAGACCATTAAAGCAAGAGATCTATAAAAAGTAGCATTGCATAGTTAATTTGGGTTGAATCTTTAGGGCTAAATCAGGCAATGCAATGATAGGCATAAAAATTGGTTTTCAAACACATATACAGAATCATTTCTTGACATAAACATTTTTACTAATAGTAGAACCGCGGGGAGCCGATAGATACCAAAGTTGCAGGATGGAGGCAAGTAGCTGGTCAAGGTGGCGCTTTATGGAGGAGGCTCAACGGTGAACGTCTTCCGGTTGATGATAATGACATTAGACAGATTGATAGATAAATTCTTTATTGAAACAACACATACTTAACGAAAACCTTAAAAGGAGAATAAAACTTTACAAACGTGTAATTGGTGGTCTTATCGCTCAGAGCGATCTCTTCCAGACACCCTTGTACTGAAAGAATGACGTAAAAGTGGGTTTCATAAAACCTTAGACATTGAATGTTACCTGGATCTAGAGCGCTTGTCCCTCGAGAAGAAAACATTAAAAGGAGAATAAAACTTTACAAACGTGTAATTGGTGGTCTTATCGCTCAGAGCTATCTCTTCCAGACACCCTTGTACTGAAAGAATGACGTAAAAGTGGGTTTCATAAAACCTTAGACATTGAATGTTACCTGGATCTAGAGCGCTTGTCCCTCGAGGTGCGGCGGTCGCGCGAGGAACGTCGGTCACGTGACCCGCGGCCCGAGCGCCGCCGCGACACCGAGCGTCGCCGAGACCGCGAGCGGCGCCGGTCGCGAGATCTAGTGGGAACACTACCTTGTTAACATTATAACCATCCTTCCGAGTATACATTTCGGACAGCTCTAAAGCACAGACAAAGTAAACCTGCACAGGTAGCATGAATTGTACAAATCGACAGCCTCTTCTCTCGAGAAAGCGTTTGACCAATGAAGGCAATGAACGATCGCGTCATAACGCTTTCTTGCGTTTTAATTTTTTCAAGAGATGTCTCGAAGTACAGTATTCAATAAAAACGGGCTTGGACCTCATTTGACTTTTCATAATCTACTTATATGTGTGACAAACAAGTTGAACTTTTTCTTATTGAATGCATATTTACAAGCCAGATGGCGTCAAGTGCAAAAAATCTGTTTTTTTAATTTTATTTAACTTAAATTTTATTTATTTTATTAATTATATTTATTTATTAATTTTATTAATTTTAAATTTTATTTTGAATTTAACTGAAATGGTTGGAAAATAATGAAACTGGTGTAAGTTAACTATTAAATGTGTGACCCGGTATCAAAGCCAACTTTTTACTTTGTCCAAGTGTCCTTTGGCTGCATAGACTTCTAAGAGAATTCACAGACTTTAAAATTGGCGTTTCTCTTGAAATCTTAATCACATTGCTAGCACAAAGTTATGTAAACACAGATAATCGATTAGCAACATTCACTTCATTATATGCGAGTAGATTTTGTAGATCACCTATATGAATATATAGGGAGGCCACGTAACTCAGGTCTACTGCGACTACAGTGCTGTAAGGGAAAGTAACAAGAAGGATCAGGCCGTGAGCAGGGGATTTAAACCTGCCCACTCCACCCGCACAATACCCTTTATCATCTGTAAGTAACGTCTCGGGTTATTTTTCAAGTTCTTGACAAGTCTATAATGATTCAGGTTGTGGTGTGTGGATTGAGCAGGTCTGCCCGGAGCCCGGAGGCGGCGGATTCGATCCCCACGACAGGACCAGTATTAAGTGCACAAAAAGAAACGCAAGACTTGTTCGTATCGTAGTTCCTGGGTCCCTAGATACAGGGAACTCTAGTTAGGGTACAGGATCTATGTATGTAATCTTTGGGCGTTATTTATTTATCCTGCAATTAACAATACCACATTGCTATTTGCAGATCATTTGCTTTTTTTGCGGAAGTTCATATAATGGAATATATTGTTCCAAACTCTGTTTATACTCTACACATACAAAGCTTATAGTCATGGACATTGAGAAATTTAACTAATATTATAAATGCGAAAGTTTGTGTGTGCGTGAATGTTTTTTACCATTTATCTCCAAAGCTACTGAACCATTTTTTATGAAATTTGGAACGCATTAGCTCATAACACTGTATTAACACATAAGATACTTTTTACCCGCGGGTGAAATCGCGGGATGCAACTAGTTGTATCAGATGCAATGAATAATAAAACTACATGCGTTTTAACGAAAATATTTATAAATTAATCAAGCTGAAATGTTAATAGTTAACACATGTATAATTCGCTATATAAAAACTGTGTTGCTTTAATTGCCTTAGGCGACCCACACACTCACTATCAATCTAAATAAATAATCAAAATAGCAAATGAGTGGCTGGTGAAATGGGCATTGTTAGCTTAGCGGGCGATTAAAGAAACACACTCTTCATATTAATTAATTTAAATCACAAACTACTTCACAATGTTGTGTTTTGATGATGTTGAAGCGAAACTCGAAACAAAAAATGGACGATCGCAAATTGGGAAGCGCGGGAAGTGATCCATAGCGTGAATAGAGCATAACAAACTATTCAGAATATAAATAGAAAATAAACAATCAATCAATCAATAAACCATTAAAATTGCGATTATGGTTTGTAAAACAATTATAATTGAATTAGGACCATAACGTATAACGTCGCTTATTAAAATGTCCCTTACTCGAAAATGTATTTTTCATTATATTTTTGATTGCATTTGATTTAGTGGATTATCAGTTGGTTATGTCCTATCACGTTATGGCTAAAGATACTATGGAACAATGGGAAGCCATGCAACTGCAACATATAGAAATCAGAAGACAGGTAGGTACCTTCTGTCAGTGGAACGTCGACGAGAGCGTGATCGCGACCGTCTGCGCCTTTCAAGCGATCGGCGACGTTCGCGCGACCTAGTAATTAATCATTCGTACTCAACATTACTATCTTCACAGGGCAATGATAAAAGTAATGCGCTTTTAAATATCAACTGGCATCAGCGCTATAAGTGGCAACAAAAAATATCATTGAATATCTGAAACGGCGAAATAACAACACATTTATTTTACGGTTCATGTGAAACGCCGCGGAAATCTTGATCACTTTCGAATGGAAACTTGGAAAAAGCGGCTTTTCTATATGCAAAAATATTATTATGAAGTTTCTAGTGAAGCAAAGGCATACCGCTCTCTTCTTTCTCGTTCACGCCGTCTTCTCTCTCGCTCCCTCTCGCGTTCTCTTTTGCGCTCGCGTTCGCGTTCTCGCTCCCTCTCGCGACGATCCGCCGATCTGCGTCGGCTACTACGGCGGCGTGACTTGCTCCTGTAAAAATTTTTTTTATCAGTAATCTTTGATTGACAGTCATCTTTAACGTCAGCCGGAAAACTGCTGAACATTGGCCTCCCCCAATAAACGAGGCATCGTTGAAAAGAATCCGAAAATGGAGGTTGTAAATTTTGAACTTTTTGCCGTTACCCGTGTCTTTTTGAATTTTAATGTATAATAAGGGTGGATTATTATCTTTTAAGTGTTCGTGATCGTGCACTAGTGTTGGCAAATGGTTCCAAGTTTTAAAACCATGCCTTTTCGTTTCCTTTTCAAGGCTTCCTAAAGCCTTCAGTAAAATATCCACCATTTTACTGTGGCATTTTGACTGACAAAATAAGACTGACATGACAACCATACAAAATTCCTTGACAGTGGCAGAATATTATTAATGAAATTGAGATTATTATTTTATTAGGTGTATTAATAAATTATGCTGCAAAAATTTTATGACCTAAAATAATTATGAATTTCTGGCAGGATTTTTGTAAGTCAATACAAAAATACATTACCTATCTCTACGAGAACTGCGCCTGGGGCTGGCGCTGCCCGAAGAATCGCGATTGGAGCGATATTGACGTTTCTTGTGCGATGACGACTGCTTCTTGACACTACCATCTGTACAAGTTTACATTCACATGAAAAACATGTCACCAACCACTATACAATTAACGCCTTAATAATAATCGTGTACAGGAACTGCAGTTATTTTGTGTTATGTTTCTCTTTATCATGTTTGAAATAGGCAAAGATAAAACAAGAGAAAACATTGCATCACTGTTCAACTGTTATGCAGTGTTTTACAGTAAGGGACCACTAGGCAGCTACAAACAACGTGGCAGCAACATGGAATGAGGCTGTATTATGCTCTGCCAGCGACCAGAAATAATTTGTCACTGTAGCTTGTAGCACATGCCCTTCCTGCTAAATTTTAGGGATGGATTGATGTGGGTTTTTATTCTGCCGCCAAGCATTACTGCGCAAGCACTGCTGTGTTCCGGTTTGAAGGGCATTGTAGCTAGTGAAATTACTGGGCAAATGAGACTATGATCTGATCTCACAGTTTAGTAATCTTATTACTAGATTGTGCTGATGTCTCTGGATGACGTGCGCAGTGCAGTGTCATGCGAAACTCTATACTTTAGAGTTCCGAGTGACACTGCAGCTGATATGGGCAGCCGTGTCGTTTAACATCAGGTGAACGGCTAGCTCGTCACGTCATCCCTTAACATAAAAAAAATATATATACCATTCATAATGCATATTTATGCTTTACATTAAAATAATGTGTTGATTACGCTAAGCAGGCGATACTGCTATAATAATAATAATAATAATAATAATAATAATAATAATAAATCATACGACTTTTTGAATATGTTGTTAATGGGCGTAATGCACCATTTTATGAGTGTTGAACATAAGAAGGTAAGATTTTGTCTATTAAATAGTGTTTAAGTATGTAGAAACTTACGTGAAGACGCCGATGTTGAACGCCTCACGCTAGAAGAGCGCCGCGACTTCTCAGCAGGTTTTTCATCGTCTTTATCGACTTTAGACCTAGATATAAAACTTTACAATTAAAAATAATTATACACAAGTCTCTATGAATGTTAGAAACACCATGTTCACTACATTTCATGTAAAGAACATATTTTATGTTTGTTTCAACCCATTTTTTTAAATATCGCTTTTCCTGCTGATGTATAAAACTGTGATGTTGTGTGTTTATTTCTTTAGGTGGCTTTGACACAAAAACCGTTGGACCAATTTGCATGAAAAATTGCAGTCACGACTTATCCAACAGAAAATTTTGAGTTCAATCGGTCATGTTGCAGGTGAAACCAGGGTTCTAAAGGATAATTATCAATAATAACTGCAGATGAATAATTATAATATATCGATTGATAATAACAATAAATTGCGTTGTGAAAGTGAAGTGTAATATCCCAACGCACGAAGTGCCAACGCGCCGCGCCCGCGCTGCCGTGGGGATTCCCCTTACCATAAAAATCCAGTTCGGATTTATGCAAAGTTGAGTGAATACGAGTTCATTGGTTTGTTAAGTAAATTTACATTTACATTTAAAAGTTTATTGCGTTAAATTTGAAAAATACCTTGTGACAAAAATACAATATGGTCATATTTTACTTGCAGGAAGACGAAAATAGTGGGATAATTATCAAGAAGCGTAATTATCTTGATAGTTTCGAACCCTGGGTGAAACTTTGAAGCACTTCTAAGAACAAATAATAGCAAAAAAAAAATTAAAATATTTAACTTACTTCGCGGGTGAAACCGATCTAGATTTAGCTTTTTCATCATCTGGTTTATCAGCCTTGACAGGAGTTTCCTTGATGTCTTCCACAGCTGGCTCCTTTGTGGTTTCACCTCCTTCAATCTTCGGATCATCTTCTGGCTTCTTCTCTGGTGACTTCCCATTCTCTACACAAAATAAGTGAAAAAATGTTTAAAATTTAAGTTTAAATTTTTAATATAAACTGTAATAATTTCAAACAATGTTAAGGTAAATATAAAAAAATAAAATATATGTATACATGCTTAGATGTTAGTACTAAAGCGAAGTTCGATACACTTTTGTTGTAATAGAAGGAGGTCCATAGGTTTGCTGAATTAATGATATGCCGATTGACTTTGTATAAGATATATTAATTAAAAAGATATTTACAAAAACCAAAATGCGGAAAATAAAATTTTCTCTAATGTGAAGTCTATATCAACAACATTCGTTGCCCCTAGCAACTAGCTGGAAAAGTTCTCTATTAAACTGGTATGTAAACTTTTTCGTGGGCTAGCACACCACATCACCCCCCTCCAGAGACCGTCCTACGGGCGATAATATTCTGGAAAACGCACTGTTCGTCCTGATCGAGTGGTGGTCACTGGAGCGTCTCGGGTCTCAGGTGCTGCCACGGCGGGAGAATGGTCCAACTCACGAAGTATGTAGGCAGGTTTAATGCGGTCGACTGATACAGTGACTTCTTTGCCTTTTATGCGGAGCTTGAAAACTTTATCCCCTCGTTCTATCACCTCATGCGGGCCTGTATAAGCTGCTTGAAAAGATGGGTGCGAGGTGTCATCTCTTAGAAAGACGTGGGATGCTGTTGCTAAATCTTTGAAAATGAATATGGAGCGGTTATTCCCATGGTGAGAAGTTGGTAATGGCAACAAATTTTTGGCGAATGTGCGCAGTCTTTCAGTGTATACTGTCAAGTCCTCTGTACCATCAGCCGATTGACAAAAAATGTCACCTGGGAGTCGTAGTGTCTCTCCATATACGAGTTCAGCTGGAGTCGCTTGTAAGTCTTCCTTAAATGCCGCCCGGATTCCCAGTAGTACAAGTGGAAGTGTTTCAAGCCAGCTGCTGGTCGCATGACATGTAATAGCGGCTTTAAGCTGTCTGTGGAATCTTTCGACAAGTCCATTGCATGCTGGATGGTAGGCTGTAGTTCGTCTGCGTTGAAATCCGATGATGTGGGACAGATGCTTAAAAAGTTCTGATTCAAACTGTCGACCACGATCAGTGACGATATCTTCAGGGCAGCCGAATCTGGATATCCATCCGTGAACTAAAGCTTTTGCCACTGTTTCAGCTGTTATCTCCTGTAATGGTATAGCCTCGGGCCATCGTGTGAAGCGATCTACACATGTGAGACAGTAACGATACCCTTGTGAGAGAGGTAAAGGTCCGATCAAATCTATGTGGATTTTCATGAATCTGGCTCGAGGTAAGCTGAATGATGCTAATGGTGATGAGACATGACGTGTTATTTTTGATCGTTGGCATGCTAGGCAGGAACGAGTCCACTCTCTACAATCTTTTCGCATACTAGGCCATACATAGCGTTCCGATATCAGTTTCGTCGTCGCATTTATGCCAGGGTGGCTAAAAGAATGCAAGTTTTCGAACACTTGCCGTCGCATGTCTTTGGTCACATAAGGTCTGGCCACATTGCTGCTCTTGTCACAATAGATTTCTGTGTGAGATCCAGGCAGTTTGATTTTTGTCAAGCGCAGAGAAGTATCGCTATCCAAAAGTTGTTCTAGTTCAGGATCTGTGCTTTGTGCTTGAGCAAGCTTGGATAGATCGATGGGCTGAGTAATCTCTTCGATGCGTGATAAACTGTCAGCCACAACGTTATCCTTTCCTGAAATATGCCTGATATCTGTAGAAAACTGTGAAATAAAATCCAGATGTCTGAACTGTCTTGGTGAGCACTTTTCTTTTCGTGAATGAAATGCGAAAGTTATGGGCTTATGATCAGTATAAATAATGAAATCTCTCGCCTCCACCATGTGACGAAAGTATTTTATTGCTTCGTAGATGGCGAGAAGTTCCCTGTCGTAAGGCGAGTATTTCTGTTGACATGGCGAAAGTTTTCGAGAGAAAAATGCTAAAGGTTCCCACAGGCCGTCTCTATGCTGTTGTAAAGCTGCGCCCATTGCTGTGTCTGAAGCATCAGTGACTATAGCGAGCTTCGCTTGGCAGTCTGGATGAGCAAGTAGTGCTGCTTGGCAGAGACTTTCCTTGCAGGCGATGAATGCTTTAGTAGCTTCTTCTGATAAATGCACGGGATGTGAACCTTTAACTGATCCTGTGAGCAGTGCATTCAGAGGCGCTTGATGCCGTGCTGCGTCAGGAATAAACCTTCTGTAAAAGTTCACCATTCCTAGGAATCTTCGCAGTTCTCTGACGGTTTTTGGTGGTGGGTAATTCGCAACCGCTTCTACCTTTGATGGTAACGGCTTAGTGCCAGCTGCTGAGATGCTGTGTCCTAAAAACGTTACCTCTGATACACCGAATATGCACTTGTTCGTGTTGATTACCATGCCGTATTCCTTGAGTCTGTTGAAGAGCAGATGAAGGTGCTTCTTGTGTGATTCCTGATCAGGTGAGAAGATCAAAAAATCGTCCAGAAACGGGAAGCAGAACTCCTCAAGGCCCCTAAGCATCTCGTCCACAAATCGTTGAAACGTTTGGCTGGCATTACGTAGTCCGAACGTCATGAACGGAAATTCGTATAAACCAAACGGCGTCGTGATTGCGGTCTTTGGAATATCCTCAGGGCAGACAGGAATTTGATTATAAGCTTTTACGAGATCGATAACCGAGTATACTTGACAGCCGGAGAGACAATGTGCAAAGTCATGTATGTGTCGAATGGGATAGCTGTCTGGTACGGTTCTAGCGTTGAGCATTCTGTAGTCACCGCATGGACGCCAGCCGTTATCTTTTTTAGGCGCAAGATGAAGTGGTGATGACCATGGTGACTTTGAAGGTCTGGCTGTTCCGTTCCTCAACATATCTGCAAATTCGTCTTTTGCGATTTTTAATTTATCCGGTGCTAGTCTTCGTGGTGTGCTGCTTATTGGCGGCCCTGCAGTAGTTTGTATATGATGCATGGTATTATGCTTCGGAACACGGTGGACACCGGAAGGTCGAGTAATCTCAGGGTATTCGCTTAGTATGTTATGATATACGGAATTTCCAGAAATAACTTTTACCGATGAAATGTTCCCAGTTGACTGTGCAGGTGAAGCTGGGGACGTAAGGCTTGTAGTGTTGTCGATTAAACGTTGATTTCGACAATCCACGATGAGGTTGTAAAATGATAAAAAATCTACACCTATTATGGCCTTTGTAACGTCCGCTACGATGAATCGCCAAGTGAAGTCACGGCGCAAGCCTAGGTTCAGCACTAAATGAGCGTAGCCGTAAGTAGAAATGGGTGTACCGTTTGCCGCACACAGCTCATAATTTGTTTTCTCACGACGTTCCTTGAGTGCCGATCGGGGGAAGACACATACGTCACTGCCAGTATCGATGAGAAACTGCATCTTCGTAGCGCCGTCCGTGACAAATAGGCGACCGGAAGTTTGGCAATCGGTCGTCGCCATTACCGACTGCTGTTCGCGTTTCCCGCATGGTAGTCGCACGGTTTTACGCACTTACTTGCTTCATTGCCGAACTTATTATGATACCAGCACACAGGAAATTTTCTATAGTTCGACTGTGATCGTGTGGAGCTAGAACGACCGCGCGTTTTCTTGTTTGAACGATTCGGTGCACGTGAATGCCGGTTCACCTGCGCAGTTAGAGCTTGCACTTGTTTGGTAAGTTCAGCAATCTGTTGGTTCATGGCTTCTAAGGAGCTTCCTGGTATGGCACTTGATGTTGATGCTACGTGCGCTGTAGGCGAAACAACGTCATGGATGCGGTCAGCGAGATCTGCGAGCGCTTCCAGCGAAGACGTCATCTGCGAAGCGATTATCGTTTGCGTGCTACTTGGTAGGCGACTGGTCCAGATAGTACGTAGAAAATCTTCGGGAACTCCAGGTCCAGCCAAATGTTGCAAATGTCTTAGAAACTGAGATGGCTTACGGTCTCCAAGTTCTGCGTGCATAAGTAATTGCTTGACCTTCTTTTCTCGTGACGCGGACAGTCGTTTGATAAGTTCCGACTTCAATTTTTCATACCTGTTGGTGTCGGGCGGGTTGATGATTATATCTTCCACCTCAGAAGCATACTGCGGGTCTAGTTGGCCGATAACGTAGAAAAACTTCGTATTGTCCGTAGTAATGTTCGATATCGCGAATTGGCCCTCAATCTGCGCGAACCAAATGGCCGGCTTTTCAGGCCAAAACGGCGGAATGCGCACGCCCACACGACAAATATCTTCGTTCTTATCGGTTGAGAGCGACATCTTTATGTGAATCAGTATCAGAATTATCGCAATCAGCAACAAAATCAAAATCACACACATTTACTGCAAACGTGGACTTTCGGTTCAAAACAGGTCACCAGTAAAGCGAAGTTCGATACACTTTTGTTGTAATAGAAGGAGGTCCATAGGTTTGCTGAATTAATGATATGCCGATTGACTTTGTATAAGATATATTAATTAAAAAGATATTTACAAAAACCAAAATGCGGAAAATAAAATTTTCTCTAATGTGAAGTCTATATCAACAACATTCGTTGCCCCTAGCAACTAGCTGGAAAAGTTCTCTATTAAACTGGTATGTAAACTTTTTCGTGGGCTAGCACACCACAGTACTATAATTATTACTCTAGGGTTTTATAATAGCTGTGTATAATGATCTGCTATCAACTATTTTACAGTATTATGATAGAAATCTATGGAATCAGTCGGAGACCTTTTTAAAAAAAAAAAGTGAAACAAAGTTGTAGAGGCAAGTTAATTTTTCAACAAATCATCAATGTTATATACCTTATATCTACATTATTGTTACATTCTACTTTGTCTGAAGTAAAAGTTATATTATTAATGTTGTTAAATATCAACTACTTTATTAGTTTTGAATGCAAAATTTATTATCATAATAAAAAAAAGAAATGGAATATGTATCATCATCATTAGTAATATTGTTGAATCTAATGACTGAATCTATTGACTCCTGTACTGGTATAATATATTATGGTTTTCCTTGAATTAGGAATTGGCCTATTTTCCTTGTCTCCTTCAGTTATACAATACCTTTCGGCTCTGCTGCCTTAGGCTCATCTACGTGAGATGTGTCCCGCGCAGGACTGCTCTTGTCCCGGCTTTTCTCCCTGCTCTTGTCCCGACTGCGCCTCCGCGAGCGGCGTGGACTGCCTCCATTACGATGCCTATATATTACCACAGAATAATTACACTGAAAAATTACATCATCTTGAGTGCAATTTAACCGTAAATTTATTCACAACACCTAATGTAATATCACTGACAGTTGTGTCTAAGGCCCATGCTCCACTAAATAAAGGAGTTCAACTAGATCGGATACATATCGACAAGAGTAAACATACAATATACCATACGGAAATATAGGACATCAGTGCAGAGCACAGGCCTAGAATATTATTGCGTCACAATAGTGGAATAATGACAGGAATCAATCGCGGGTGAATCAATATCGTGGAGGGCAACCTATATGACCTACTTCCATCAGTAAGAACAGACTGAAAATCTAAAGGAATCTTTTATTTCTCTTGCTTTGGAGAACACATGTTTACAAAATAAAGCAATATGAAATCGCGAATAAATTGTAAGACAGCAAACTGGAGCGCATCCTTGTGGAGCAGTAAGCATGCATGAGCATAAAACATGTACATAATTCAAAACGTGTGACCCCATCCCCCCCTAAAAATGTATCTTTTGCCTACTAGTTCATATACATACGAGTATATGAAGAGCCTTTGAAGAAAATTTGATGTAAACAATATTTAGGTAATCTCCTTTGCATCATGTACATAGTAGGTATACTAACTTCCTGTCACCAGAGCGATCGCGCGATCGGGAACGCGAACGGCGACGGTCCCGCGAGCGTCGTCGCGAACGCGACCGCGTCCTAGATCTGCGCCGCTCCTTGTCCTTGTCCTTATCCTTGTCCTTCTGCTGTTCTTCCTATAAGGACAAAACATTTAAGACCTAGGTGCGACTTTGGTTTCATAATACGAGAAAAAACCAGAACAACTATCTAGCCTACTTATGCTAAATAAAGTAGTGTAAAAATAAGACCCTTTCTGAGCGACCATAATTATTTGCAGTGACTAGCAGCAGTTGATAGAGAAGAGCCAAAGATCAGGTTTAGTGGCATACATTAGGACCTTTACCTATGTCCAGCAGTGGACTAGCATGGGCCAATGTGATTAATTCAAGTCATAACTATCCAATAACAATTTTAAAACATACCATCCTCTTCTTAATTTCTTCCTTCTTCTGCTGCGTGAAGGACTCCGGGATTCCGTTCTCGCTGGCTTGTGCACTGAGTAGCAGCTCCCACAGCTCACCCATAAAAAGCCGCGCGTTTTTTCCGTTTAAGAATCCAGTCAAATTGATCTGCATTTTCTTGGGACAGGGGAACTAGGATTTGAGACAGGAACAGGAAAGAAAACAAGTCTTCATTAGTAACCTTCAAAGTAATCCTCACAAACACCCTAGCCCGGTCCTCCTTGATATGTAGTTTTGGTAGGTATAAGAAACAAAATTTTTTTTATCAAAAGTTGTCAAGAGTGCCCGGTATTGAATGGAGAATTAGCTACATCGTCGATTTGACTCGGGTAGGGAAGAGAACAAGTGCAATAGACAGTACACCAAATGATTAGTGTTCTTGATGTGGACACGACGAGGCGACGCCGACGGCTTGAGGTGGGAAGACGCAGTGAAGCTTGCAGGCTGCAAAGAAGCTCGGCTAATGCTGCGTTGACAGATGATGCGATGTCTTCATTCTTCAAGCTCTTGCATCTGTAAGGGTTTTGCGAACACAACCACATTATGCTGAACGCAAAGCCTACTATACGGAACTTCCCCATCTCAAGTCAAATCAACCTCTTGACAACCTTGTTATACATTTTAGGTTATTTAGAAAAAAAGTATGTTTTTTTCATGAACTAGGGAGCTCCACTGCTCATTTTGTTCTATACAGAGTTAGCATTGTTTAAGTACTTAATTTCCCCGTAAATACCGATTCACACTAAGGGCCTCCAACGAGTCGAGCCGGGGGGCTGCGGCGGCTCGCGGGCGGCAGCGGGCGGGCGGCATCGACGGCGCGCTAACCGGTGGAGACCATAAAAATATCCATACGCAATCAATACATATTTTACATCATACTTCAATTGCAGTTTCTTGTAGCAGTGACCCTTACAGAACACTTTCTCAAAAAAACAAAAAATATAAGAGAATCAAACTGTGAAGAAACTGCAATGATTACATCTGTTTATTAATTTATAATAAATGTAATGTTGAATATACTAATCACCTTTTCCTCAAGCTGATTATTGACATAATCAATGACGACATCATCTTCCATCTTGAGAATTTCTGTGATCTTCTGAGTGATCCATGGTTTCAGGACATCCAGCTTCACTTTGGACATGTCCACCTAAATGGGGTACATCAACTTTACTTCTTTACAGGCTTTCACCAAGAACAGGAATGTAAAAAAGCCAGTTATGATTGTTACACACAATGTATATTCTATATCACCAGCAGCCAGAAGACATCCACTCCTAAACATTGGCCTCCACCATAAAGTGCCCCCTTGAGTGACCAGCTACTTGACTTGCATCCAACAAGCAACCTTGGTTTGACCAGATCATTGGCCCACCTAATGGGTGACTGGCCTATATTGTCTTCCATTTCATGAACTACACTTAAAAACCTTGCTTCCCTATCAACTGATGCCTGCGAGTAATGTAGTCTGCCCATTGCCAAATTTCTCATGCTTTATAACCACATTATAACAAATAGGTTTAATGGCTATTAGGTATGTTATTATGTATCTAACTAGACCTACATAACTAACTTCTAGAATTTGATTAAAATGAAACAGATTAACAATTCATGTATAATGTACATAGATGATACATTCCAAATAGGTTAAAATTAACCTTTAAAAAGGTTCAATTTACAACACAACAAGAGTAACATAAGTATCCCTCCAAACCTGTTGAGTCAAGCAGTCTCCAAACTTCATTTGTTTCATGAGCTTCTTCTCCTTATCGCTGAAGCGGGTGTCCTGCTCCGTACTGGTTCCCTACACCAAAAAATTTAATCTCATTATTCCGGATCATGCTAAAGCAAATTTTCCGATCGTATACTATTTAACTGAGCACGTAACTTAGTAGCTATAAATGAATGTAATATAACGTTCTTACCGTATACATCATCATCTTGGAAGCGATAAAAATCAATACTTTGCTAAAACTGCTAGGATAAAATCCGCCGTGGCGTGAGGGAGGACGCCAATATTTAATCACGCAAAGACCAACAAATATAACACAATCCTTTGATATAAGAATCTAAACAAAACCGCAGATTTACATTCGGTTTCAATAACTTTGCTTTTTGCATTTTATAGCATAATTCGCACAAAAATTACAGATTTCGAGCAAAGCACTATAAGACGACCGTACAGAAAAATGTGATCGCTATACCTCCGCCATTTTGATTAAAGATTTTATTTTTTCTAATGTAGTGAAGTCCGATACTAGTAAATAAAAGTAAGTACTTGATACTTGTCTTTCGATAACAAGTACCAGTAACTACCCAAAAAAGAGTGAGAATTATTTATAAGAGTAGATATTTCACACAACGCTTTCTAGCTCCCAACTAAGCATAAGCAAAGCTTATACTACTATTCTCATTTTACCGGACATGCCAACATAATAATACAAATTTTAACAAATTTTTTACATTGTTATATTGACAATGGCTATCTACGTTAGCCAACAACTTTCAACTTCCGTTTGGCTCACCAGCTTACTCCCCAATTCAAGAGTGCATTTAGTTAGGCTCTATCTATCAGCCGGTATAACTTTGTTTTTGCTTTGTTTAATGGTAATGTCGCTATTTTGACAATTGTAATATTAATAAACGAGACGTAACTCTTTCTTTCTATCTTATATCGTAGAGTATATCTCCCTCTCAACTTCCGTTCACCTCACCAGCATACCCCCAAGTCAAGCGTAGGTAAAGAAGTTTTACTTCAAAATTTGAGGTAGGTACTAACCTTACCTTCTCCATGCTCATAAACCAAGTAGACTGCTTGTATGCTCGTTCCGTAATATGTAGAAAAGTACTTTTCAGTATGGCAAAGATAATTAATGTAATAAATACCTTGTAGTATGTGTCTTGCACTGTACCCTCCACCTCTACCACTATTTGATTCTCGTCTATACTTTACAATTAGAGGTCCTCGTGGGAGTAACATAAAGCCGGTAAAACGTAATGGTTAAAACCTCTTTGGTAATTATAATTAAAAAATATTCTGTGACTTTGTCTTAAAACTTATTCTTTTTTAGTGGTTATCACGTAGTGGTTATATGCTCTTTGGTGGTTATATGCTCTTTGCTTTGTCTGTGAATATTTTTTTTTGTTTTGGTTTTGGCTCCACACTTTTGTGTATTTAGCCAGTGTCAAGTAATTAATTTTTCAAGTTAATTTATATTATACATTTGTGTATGTTGTATGTCAGGTGAAGTCACGGTGCAAGTGATCAAGTCAAGTCATAGTCTAGTCAAAGTCATACTCCTAGTAAAGTGGTGGCAACTTTACTTGAAGCTTCTATGGAGTTTTGGAAACAACACGAAAAGAAACGTTTCACCATCATTATACCATTTTCCCACACTCACGCCCGTAATCCAGCACTTAACGAATAGAATGCCACCAATTTTATGCACTAACACTGAAAATAACACAAGTTTTGGAAAATAATACAATGCGGTGACGCAATCTTTTTCGCGTTCCCGCCAAAACTCTCTGTGAATATTACTCTTTTGGAGTCTTCTGGAATCTGGCGTATCCTCTACTTGGTCTGTGCCAAAGAGCATATAACCACTACCACAGATTAGGTAGAGATACTTCTGTTAGGTTAAGCGTCTTGGTAGCTGAGTATGGCAGTGGGTTTTATGGGAATATGAAGCAAACCACTTTATATTAGGCAATAGTTAATATATTTGCGACCGGCACGTCCGCCGTATTTTACGAGACACATTTGACAACTAGACAAAGAGAATTATAGAGGTTGCCACAGACAATAGAAACTTTATTGCAAACCTACATATGAAAACTCTTACACGCCCCCTCAATAAAGTTTCTCGAAACTTTTAAAATAAACTAAACATTAAACAACCCTTCTGATATTGTTGTGTGACAACCCTGACACCTCGCAATCTCTATAACACTAGAAACGAAATAATGTACTTTCCAACAAATCCTTAATTCCCTACTCTATGACATAACGCTAACATATATACCAAGAGTCCTTCATTTTGTAAACACGCACAACCGAAAAATCTTTAAAATTGAACACCCCATAAAAATAATTACAAACTTATACAAATCAGTCAAACACTAAACTTTTCCTAAAATTATCAACATATCATTTTCACATGAATACACAAGTTTTAAATCAATTGTGCTTCTGACGTACTCGTATCTCAATACGGTTTTAACAGCTTCACACAAATTCTCATCAGCACAATTTAATTGAAACTTATTCTCCATTGGGCACAGTTTCTGTAGGGGTGGTTCTCATGAAACGCAGCCAAATATTCAATAGATTTATTTTATAACATTAAAGAATACATAGGACATTTTTCCTAGTTGACGTAAGTCATACAATCTGTCAAATAAACAAGAGCAAGACCATAGTACAGCAGAGCGGCGCTGCACCTCAAACTCCTTACAGAAGGACTTTGAGTTCCAACGTTGTTGTGCATTACTCACACTCCTCCTCACAACACTAGTTGGATAATCCCATGATCTCTTTCAGTCGGGAAAGTCTTGGTCCAGTTAAAGACTTAGTTAATATGTCAGCTTCCATGTTTTCAGTCGACTGGTATTTCA
Organism: Ennomos fuscantarius; assembly: GCA_905220475.3. Lineage (NCBI taxonomy): Eukaryota > Metazoa > Arthropoda > Insecta > Lepidoptera > Geometridae > Ennomos > Ennomos fuscantarius. The sequence continues at coordinate 7,932,105 of HG992028.1, read as the reverse complement.
CTCCAATGACTTCATCCTTAATGCAGTCTCTGATAAAATGCATCTTCAGGTCTATATGCTTTGACCTGGTTGAGACTATGGGGTTCTGACATAGCTTGAGTGCTGCCTGATTGTCATTCCAGATAATGATTTTACTTTGGTTAGCACCCAGGTCTTTGTAAAGTGCTTTTAAATGAATTGCTTCTTTAGCAGCTTCAGTAATAGCCGTATATTCGGCCTCAGCCGTAGATAGCGCAACGCTTCTCTGTTTTCTAGATGCCCAGCTTATAGGAACACCTGCAAATTTAAAGCAATAGCCTGAAAAAGATTTACGGTCTAATTTGCAAGCACCCCAATCTGCATCTGCCATGCCGTATAAGTCTTTTCCAGTCTTTTGAAATATAAGGCCCACATCTCTGGTACCTTTTAGATATCTGAGGACTCTTTTTGCACTTTTGAAGTGTGCGTCATCATAGCTGTCATTGAATTGTGACAAATAACTCACTGCAAATGCTATATCTGGTCTGGTAGCTACAGCGAGATACATGAGTGTTCCAATCAGATTTTTGTAAGGTAAGTCTCTTTTTTCTTTCTTACTTTTTTCTAAAATTAGACCTGGCTCTATTGGTGTAGTTGTGGGATTACATTCCTCCATATTAAACTTTTTCAGAGTATCATCAATATATTTTTCTTGACTCAATTTTATTTCACCATCTCTGCATGTTATATCTATCCCAATTAGGCGTTTTGGTCTTCCTAAATCTTTCAATTCAAATTTCTTTCTTAGTAGCTCTTTTATTTCTTTCAATTTCTTAGGACATGAGTAGGCTATTAGTATATCATCGACATATATAGCGATTATGATTTTTACTCCTCCTTTCGCAAGAATATAGACACAGGGGTCAGCTAGTGATGCTAAAAATCCTATAGACTTTAGTTCTGTGTCTAGTTTGATATACCACTGCCTCCCTGCCTGCTTAAGTCCGTAAAGAGCTTTTTTCAACAGACATACTTTTTCTCCATCTATGGCTTGCATGTCTTTTAACATATCTCTGGCCTTATTGTAGAGACTAAGATCATCTGCGGCGCTTTCTTCTATTAATATTTCTCTCAGATACTGTTCGACGTAATCGGGTAATTTCATTAATATATTCTCTTCCAGATCTCCATTTAGATACGCCGTAGTGACATCCATTTGATTAAGCTGTAAATTTTCTTCAACGGCCATCCCTATTACGGATCTGATTGAGCTTAGTTTTGCAACAGGGGCAAACGTTTCACTGAAATCTATACCCGGTCTTTGAGTAAAACCTCGAGCAACGAGTCGGGCCTTCATAGTTTCTTTATTATCTGGGCCTATTTTCTTTTTGAGAATCATTTTATAATCGATTAGTTTCATCCCATTTACTTTCTCGATTACTTTCCAAGTGCCATTTTTTAAATGCGCTTTTATTTCCGCTTTTATAGCACCACTCCAATCTTCACCATTCTCTTTTTCATCTGACAGATACGTAACATCTAATATAAATGAGTTTTCATCCAATTCACTCCCAGTGACATAATCATTTAACCATGAAGGCTGCTTTCTTTCTCTTTGTAATCTCGGAGATGTAGTTCGATCCTCAGGTGCATCTTCATAAATATCGTCGTCATCTATTACAGGAGTTTCTATTTGACTACTAGTCTCAGCTCTAGAATGTTCATATTCTACGTCTCGTTGATGAATATTTATGGGAAGTTTCTCAAAAGGTAAGTTTTTATTCGTGTTTTCTGTTAATTCAATATCTATTACTTTTACAGTATTTTTACGATTTTTATTCTTATTCCGTTTATTTTTATTTTTTACAGGTTCCGGTTGCTGCTGCGGCTTTTGTTGCGGATTTGAAACGATATTATCATAATTTATTTCATCGTCTTCGTAGTACATCTTGTTCATGACTTTCACATCCCTACTAACAATGACAGTGTTTTCTTCAGGTATGTAAATTCGAAAACCTTTTGTATACTTAGCATATCCGACAAACATGCCTTCTTTAGCTTTTTGACTTAACTTACCCTTTCTATTTTTGATCATGGTAAAAACTTTACTTCCAAATATATGGAAATGGTTCGCAGATGGTGTTCGGCCCACCCATTTCTTATATGGTGTATCTCCGTTTAAAGCTTTGGCTGGACATCTATTAATTAAATAATTAGCAGTAAATACTGCTTCAGCCCACAAGTTTTTAGGAGCATTTGCCTCTATCATTAAGCATCTAGCCTTCTCCATCAAGCTTCGGTTTTTACGCTCGCTTATCCCATTTTGTTGCGGGGTATATGGTGCAGTCAACCTTCTTCGGATACCTTTTTCTTTCAGAAATTCATCAAATTCATTATTGATATATTCTTTTCCGTTATCTGATTGCAGATTTTTAATCTTTTTATTTGTAAAGTTCTCTACTTCGCTTGCATATTCTTTGAACTTCTCAAATACTTGACTTTTTCTTTCCATGAAATATACATAACAGTATCGCGTATAGTCATCTATGAAAGTCACATAGTATTTAGATCCGGCTAGTGACTCACATTCAAATGGGCCACATACATCACTGTGAACGATTTGCAGTGGTTCGGTCGTTTTTATTTCGTCATGTTTCGGGAAAGGTAGCCTTGCGAATTTCCCTTTTATACAGGTCTCACATTCATCAAGTTTTTCGTTATTCAGATCGATCCCGTATATCAGGTTGTCTTTTTCCATTATTCTCAAGTCTTTTTCATTTACATGTCCGAATTTGCGATGCCATTGCATAATATTTCTTTCAGTTCCAGCTGTATAATTTGCAGTCACGTCCGGTGTGTCAAATTTTATATAGTATAGCCCATTCTTCCGGTTGGCTGTTTGCAGTACCTTGTTGTCATTTCCAAGTATGGAGGCTTTATGTTTTTCAAATAGTACTTTATTTCCTTTGTCTGTTATTCTTCCGACTGACAATAGGTTAGTCGTCAAATCAGGTACGTACAGGGTCTCCGTCATATTGAATTTTGATTCGTCGGCTGTCATGGTGACTTTTCCTTTTCCTTCAATAGCCATTGTATGGTTTTTAGATGCCAACTTAAGAGTACCCGTTTCGGAAGTTATGTTGGTGAATAACTTACTGTTTCCACAGATATGCGACGAACAGCCGCTGTCAAGACACCATACTTCTTCTTTCGTAACTGACTGACTTGTATTCATGCACACATTATAATTACTTTCGCGATTTTTGTTGGTGTTGTTTTTCTTTTGTTTTCCCCAGCATGTTTCTATAGTATGGCCTTTCTTCTTACATTTCTGACAATACTTTGTATTTTTCTTTGAGAGAAATGCACCGTCGCTCTTTTCTGGATCATTATTTTTTCGAGCTTCACTCTCCTCGATGATCTTTATTTTCAGTTCTTCGGGTTTTGGTAAGCTATCTCTAGATTCCACTGCGATGCGGAAGTTCTCATATGATGCTGGGAGACTATATAACATCATAATGCTCAACAAATCTGGATGAAGGTCTACATTCATATCGGCGAGCTTATCCACGATATCCATAAAGTTATTTAAATGTTCGCGGACATCGTTGTGTTCAACCTTTTTCAAAATTAATTGTTTCAGTAATGTTGCCTTTCGTGCAGGACCTGTGCTTTGGTAGATACTTTTTAGTTTATCCCACAGTTCATACGAAGATCTGCAGTTTTTGACCTGCTTTAGTTCAGATGGGGATATAAGCAACAATAGTTCTGATCTGGCTAACAAATCTTTTTGCGTGAACTTAACTCTTTCGTCTTCCTTTGACGGCGGCGTTTCGATTCCACTGGCGATTTCCCACAATCCATTTTTGATCAGGATTGCTTGGGCTTGTACGCTCCATGTATCGTAGTTTTCTTTCGTAAGTGCATCGATGCGATATGACGTCATTTTTATTTTTTAGTTTATCATAATCACACTTCACTCAAAACTATTTTTAAATAAGCAGAGAACCACGCTCTGCTACCATTTGTAGGGGTGGTTCTCATGAAACGCAGCCAAATATTCAATAGATTTATTTTATAACATTAAAGAATACATAGGACATTTTTCCTAGTTGACGTAAGTCATACAATCTGTCAAATAAACAAGAGCAAGACCATAGTACAGCAGAGCGGCGCTGCACCTCAAACTCCTTACAGAAGGACTTTGAGTTCCAACGTTGTTGTGCATTACTCACAGTTTCTTTTTAAATTTCATATTCCAGTATTTAAGCGATTTTTCTTTATCAATTTTACCATTCAGAAAATCACTACGAACAACCATGTGATGTACTGGTACATTTAATTTTATCGCTAATACACTCAACTCTTTCTCCATAGCTTTCTTCCATTTTTCCGAGTTCTTACTATTTATGCCCTTCTCGTAAGTTGCTGGTTCTATCATCATACATAAGAAATTTGTATCATAATCACTATGCCATACCGGCCTTCTTATTTCTCTCTTTTCCTTCTCTCTACTCGCACTAACCACTTTTCCAACATCTTTCTGATCTTTAGTGATAATTTCTTCTTCTGGTACTTCATATTCATCATCTGATGATTTTTCTGAACATTTTTCTAATTCTTTCACTTCGAAACATTCTCTGTAACACTCTCGTAATAAGTTTGATGAATTTCCTTGTTTTTTCTTTTCCTCTTTAAAAACTACATCTCGCTTTACATCGACTCTTATGGTTCCCGGTGTAAAAATCCTATATCCTTTGCTTTCAGTTGCACCTGAATCTCCATATCCCACAAATAAACCTTTTTCACATTTTGAATCCCATTTCTTTCTTCTTACATCAGGTACGTGTACATACACTTCTGTACCAAACACTTTCAACTGGTTTATGTTGTATGACTTTTGAAACCATATTTCATAAGGTGTCTTCTCCGCTACACAACTTTTTCCTGTTCTGTTTATTAAGTATCTAAGAGTATAAAACTTTTCTATTCTCTCTGTTTGAGTATTGTCAGTTTGATTTGTTTTGTCATATTATAATATTTACTTCAACTATGTGGTTTATTTTATTGGCGACGAAGTGAAAATTATTTAATTATAATGAACGATGAACAATTTGCACAGTTCTTGTGTGCTCAACAGGCGCAACAAGAACAAATAACACAAATTTTAAAACTGTTGATACAAACAGTACATAAAGGTCATGACACACACACAAGGAACGTGACGAGCGCCCCGTCTACATCTAACGATAAAATGATGATCATAAAGAATTTCAATATGGAGAAATTTGACCCAGAACATTGCAGAATAGAAGATTTCATTGATTTCTTTGCAAATAAATGTCAAATTCTCAATGTGACCGAGCAAAATTTGCAGAAAGATATTCTATTAAACACATTAACGCCAGACATATTCCGTGAGGTCAAAATAGCATTAACACCGAATTTTGAAACAAGTACGTACAACGACATATGCTCCAAACTTCTAGACTTATACCGAATTAAAAAAACAAGATACCGCGCATTGACGGAGTTTTGGAACTGCACCAGGGAACACAATGAATCAATGGAACACTATGCGAACAGACTTAAAAGTCTTAGTCGGGATTGCGACTATACAGAAGGACTGCTTGAACGACAACTGCGGGATCGATTTGCTACTGGGTTGAATCACCCAGATTTAGAAACCGATCTGAAGCAAAAGTGGCCTGATTTACAGGAGTCTGGAAGAGAGGTGACATTTCTAGAAATTTTTTCAGTTTCTCAATCTCGGGAACAAGCAGAGCATGATACACCAAGTACAACTGTCAATGTTAATAGAATCAAAAACAACCGTACCCAGAAGTCCAGAGACTTAAAGTCCAACTATAACACACAACGAAAGCTATATTCTGAACAATGTTTTAGATGTGGCAAAAGCGACAGACATGACATCTCAAAGTGCGCTGCAAAGAACCACACATGCGACGAATGTAATATAAAGGGACATTTTGAGAGCTGCTGTATTAAGACCGGACGGGCCTATATTATGCCAGCCAAAGGGAAACAACATACATCGAAACAGAAATTACAAAAAATAAGAGATGTTCAAGCTTCTACTTCTCATTCTTCACGTGACTCCGTAGACAGCAGTAGTGAGGATGACGACGAGTTTGTGTGTAACGTAACCACCACTCGAAGCAAAGACTGCAAACAAATTGATGTTACTATCAATGGAATGAACTGCACTATGGATTGGGACCCTGGTTCTACCTATTCTATTATCAGCACCGATGTTTGGAAGAAAATCGGATCACCACCCTTAGACAAGGGACCCAAACTCAAGGCCTACGGCAACAATAAACTAAAGACAAAAGGGATCACCGACGTAAATGTCAAAGTTGACGGTCGACACAAAATTTTACCTGTTGTAGTAATAAAAAACGCAAATCCGATGCTTTTTGGTCTACGATGGAGTGAGATGTTTGGGATGGAGTTTCCAAAACCTGTGTACTCCGTTAAAACCGTGACACCAACAACACTCCAACAAGTACTTAATAAATATAAGGACCTTTTTGATGGTAAACTCGGTAAAGTAAAAAACTACCAGGTTAACATCCATATCAAACCCGGAGCTGAACCAGTACACCTCCCTGCAAGACCTATCAAATTCAGCATGAAGAAAAACGTTGAACGCGAGCTGGACCGTCTTGTCGATACAGGTATTATACACAAAGTAGACCCAAACATAACCCCGCTAGAATGGGCTACACCTACCGTTAATGTTTTGAAACCTACAGGCGATGTCAGGATTTGTGGAGACTACAGCACTACACTGAATCCAGTTTTAACAAAACATTTACACCCAGTACCTGTCTTTGATCATTTACGGCAGAAACTTGCAAACGGCATAATGTACTCAAAAATTGATCTCAAAGACGCATACTTACAATTTGAAATAGCTCCAGATTCAAAAAAATACTTGACAATATCAACACACAAAGGATACTACCAGTACAACAGAATGCCATTTGGGATTTCAACAGCACCATCTATTTTTCAAAATTTTCTTGACCAGCTTCTTGGTGACATCCCTAACGTTGCAGTGTATTTTGATGACATTGCACTGACAGGAAAGAGTTTAGAGGAACATTTACGTACACTCTCTACTGTTTTAGACCGGTTAAAACAGGCTGGTTTAAAGGTTAATTTAAAGAAATGCAACTTTTTAAAAGAACAAGTCGAATACCTTGGCCACACAATTGACCGACATGGAATACGTCCAACAAAGGGAAAGATAGATGCAATCAGCAAGGCCTCACAACCAACCACCGCGAAAGAACTGAGATCTTTTCTTGGCCTTATCAACTACTACGAACGCTTCATTCCACACCTTCATGGATTATGTGCAGATCTCTACGAACTAACTAGCGGCAAAAATAAATGGCATTGGACAGACCACGAAAAACAAATCTTCGAGGACGCTAAGACAAGCATTGCATCTGCAAAACCTCTAATAGCATATGATGAAAATCGTTCCCTCTTTTTAGCATGCGATGCATCTGAAAAAGGAGTTGGAGCTGTTCTTTACCACAGAAACAAGAACGTGGAACAACCTATAGCATTCGCATCTAGAAAACTAAGGTCAGCTGAACGTAAATATTCTGTAATTGACCGAGAAGCTTTAGCCATATTATTTGGAATAAAAAAATTCGACCAATACTTGAGAGGAACAAAATTTACGTTAGTTACAGACCATAAGCCTCTCATCCACATTTTAGGACCACAACGTAACCTGCCAAAACTAGTCAACAATAGGCTTGTAAGATGGGCTCTTTTGATCGGAAGCTACCAATACGACATTTGCTACCAGAAGGGAGAAAACAATATTTTGGCTGACTGTTTATCGAGATTACCAAATCCTGATACAGAAGCCTCACTAACTGAAAACGCTATACACAGTACAACCTTACGACTCCTAGAAAGTAGAATAGCTGATCTTCACTTAACGGAAAAGAATTTGAGCCAGGAAACATCCAAAGATCCAATTTTGTCACGTGTATGTCAGTACCTAAAAACTGGATGGAGAGAACTTGAGTACAGGCAGGACATGAAACACTACTACAGGAAACGTTTCGAATTATCAGTAGAAGGCAAAATAGTTATGTGGCAAGGCAGGATGGTCATACCAGAGGTACTCAGAAAGACCGTCTTAACCTATTTGCATAGAGGACATCCTGGCATATCTGCCATGAAGGCACTATCACGTTTTTATATATGGTGGCCATCGCTCGACGATGACATTGAAAATTTTGTTAAAAGATGCACGAGGTGTCAGGAAAACAGACCATCTAATACTGAACTACCAGTCTTCTCCTGGTCGATACCAGAACAAGTATGGGAGAGAGTTCATATTGATTTTGCGGGTCCATTTGAAGGCACTTACTGGTTGGTTTTGTGCGATGCGTTGTCCAAATGGTGTGAGTTAAGACCAATGAAAAACATAACTTCAAAAAGTCTATGCCTAACTTTGGATGATATTTTCAGTACCTTTGGCCTACCTCAAATGATAGTTTCAGACAACGGTCCACAGCTTGTATCACAAGAATTCAAAGATTATTGCAAAAACCAAGGCATTCTACACATCACGTCATCTCCATATCACCCTCGGTCAAATGGATTAGCTGAACGTTTTGTAAGAACTTTCAAAACTAGAATGGCTTCGAGTAACGGAACTCATCTTAAGCAACGATTACTGGAGTTCTTATTCAGTTATCGGAATACACCACACTCCACTACCGGTAAATCACCAGCACAGATGATGTTTGGGAGACAATTGAACTGTTTGTTGTCAAATATCCGCCCAGATAAGAGAAGAGCTTTACAATATCAACAAGTGAAGGCCAACATTATGTCTTCTGCTCCCACATACCAGCCAGGCGATAAAGTATATATCAAGACACAATTGGAAAGAAAGTGGCAACCTGCAACAGTAGCGACCCGCAAACACAAGTATTCCTACGTGGTTACTACTTCTGATGGTGTAGATAAAAGAAGACACGCTGATCATATGAGACTGCGACTTGCTCCTTCAGACACAATGGCTACTGCCACTGCCGCTACAACTCCTACATGTATTGCAACAAATGCCATACCCTCTGCACCGGCACCGGCCTCATCCTTTGCTCTACCCATACTGTCACCTTGCACACCATCTCCACATATGCCACCTACGCTAGTTTCATCTGCGTCTACATCCCCTTCATCTTCCACTTCATCTCCCGTATCATCTACAGCTTCACCATCCACATCACCCACATCTTCATCTCCAGTTTTCGCAACACCAACGGCAATTGTTGCGGCACCTCAGCTCCGTCGCAGTCAGCGTCAGGGCCGACCTCCACGGCGCTTGATTGATGAGATCTAAATCTCTAAATGGGGAGGAATGTTATAACCTCAACCTAAGAGTATAAAACTTTTCTATTCTCTCTGTTTGAGTATTGTCAGTTTGATTTGTTTTGTCATATTATAATATTTACTTCAACTATGTGGTTTATTTTATTTACTTTATCCATTCTGGCTGGTCTCCTTTTTCTCGACTTGCCTTCTCAACCGAACTTTCTAGTTCCCTCGTGTTTCACTTTTTTACTTCATATACCTAATTCCTCATAAAACACACGATGCCTCTGGGCCCATAACCTGTTAGGTTAAGCGTCTTGGTAGCTGAGTATGGCAGTGGGTTTTATGGGAATATGAAGCAAACCACTTTATATTAGGCAATAGTTAATATATTTGCGACCGGCACGTCCGCCGTATTTTACGAGACACATTTGACAACTAGACAAAGAGAATTATAGAGGTTGCCACAGACAATAGAAACTTTATTGCAAACCTACATATGAAAACTCTTACAACTTCGTATACGTTTGGTCTGTGCTGGAGTCTAGTGGTTATATGCTCTTTGCTGGAGTCTTCCAAGAGTTCCAAGCACCACTTCCGATCTTTCCACATTCTCTCAGCCCTTCTACAAATTATAAAGTATTAATTATATACAAGTAAGTCTTGCCCCCAACTTGATAATAATAATGATAATATCAACCAACCTTAATGATAAACCTCAACAAACTTTTGAATATTGAAAATTTTCTTGATCTCGTTAATTATTTATTGTACAAAACTAAGCCTAAAATAATGAATCTTCAAGTCTTTCAAATGCTTTAGCAAAAGTGACAGCATTCTGTATTGCAACTGATTTTAGTCACAGCACCATCAACCCAAACCAGCTGAGTCCTATTGTTTCAAAGTCACAAATATATTTCATTGTGGCCCAGGCAAGAAATCATCTTATTTACATAGTATGTGCGTGTATGGGCCCAGCAATTTTTGCACTAAAAACCTCAACCACTTTTGAAAGCAGCCTTCGTTTGAGTACTTTTCTATGCTACGGAACAGCCACAAATGAAATGGATGAAAATATCCAGTCGAAAATCCTGGTCTGCCACTGCAAGATTGACATTCGCTCCAACATGAGAAAAGTATTCCAGATGTGCTTGCCATTAAAACTATATCATCATTAGAAACCTTCTTCATCATTAGAAGTCTATTGATGGCTTAAATATACATAATTATGTATTTATTTTTAAATTGCAGAAGCACAATATTTTCTGAACCCGACAAAAAGAGCCTGAAATTCAACAAGTCTTTTGATGGCTTAAGCATAAATATCTGTTTATTTTTAAATTGCTTACAGCTGAAAGGTTATTTTATTTTAAAAAGTTATTTTAAATTTTAAAAGTTATTTTATTTTCATCTCAGTATTTTTCCATACACTTTTAAGTTGGTTGAAACCAGAGTTATTATTTTTTTTTTGAAAATAACAAATTTTTCTTAACAATAAAATGTTCTAACTGCAACTTAGAGATTACTAAATGCTCGAAGAACTCCAAAGGAAAAGGTACCTTCAATTATATATGTATATACCTCTCTGTATAGTTCTTCATTCACAAACAAAATTCACATTCACAAAATTCTAATCATGATGAGGATAATAAAACAAATAATACATATTTTTATTTGATTTGGGTACTACACACATACATACTATAAATTTTTCAATTGAAGTAAAAAGGTTACCCATTGTTTTACCATATTTTGTTTTGTGTCATGTGCATTGTTGATACAGTATTTTTGTATTTTATTATTTGTATTATATTGCATATTACTATGATGAAATTCTATAAGTTACATTAAAGATACTATTTGTTGTTATCAACACAAACTTATCAGCTATTTATCCTTGACATTTTAATATTTTTTCACATTTTAGCTTATAATTCTAAAAATACAAATGTGTAAATACGAACACTAATAAAACCCATTGATACCCTACTAATGGTGTCACTTTGAAAATTTCAACCCCTTGTTTTGGTGTATTGATTCGTCAATATCTCAAAATGCCTCAATCAATTTTTCATAATAAACACCCATTATTACAAACTTCCATTAAGATCTCATCATGCATTTATAAGTTATTATCAAACAAAAATTCTATTGGCTATGGTAACACTGCTCTAGTCTATTATCGTTAGTAATTTGTTCTTTGAAGTTGTCTAATAGAAGGCTCGGTTTCTGTACATACGTAATCCTGAAAATGTGAAAACTAAATTAAAGAAATAGTGCATGTTTATTTTGTGCTTCATTTAATCCATTGCAGATCGCTAATATAAGTGTTCAGGTTATGGGCCCAGATATCGCAAAAAAATGGAGTGTAAAATTAACAAACACGGAATCACACCCTTTTCGGGTGATGAATTTGAGAATTGGCTATTCCGCGTGCGGATGGTCCTAGAAGAACAGGATTTATTAGAAACCTTAGAAGAAAGGTACAGAAAATCAGAAAAATTCACAGAAGAAGAACGGAAGAAAATGTCAAAGCGAAAAATATAATTATTCAGTGCATGGCGGACAGCCATCTTGAAATAATAAAAGATTGTAGAACGGCGTACGAAATGGTGCAGAAAATGTCTAATACATTTCAACGCAAAGGAATAGCATCTCAGCTACTGCTAAGAAAAAGGCTATTGACCCTAAAATATAACGAAAATGATACTCTGGACTCATTCTTGATAAAGTTTGATAAGATGGTTCGTGAGCTGAAAGGGTCGGATGCAAAGCCTTCTGAAAGCGAAATTATATGCTATTTATTGCTTTCGATGCCTGCCTCATACAACAATGTTGTTACAGCAATAGAAACAATAAATCAAGAAATTGCTTTAGACTTTGTCAAAAAAAGACTTTTAGAAGAAGAAATAAAAAAGAAAGGTCTTAATAGTTGTGAAGAACAGTCCCAAGTATTCTGCAGTAATAAAAACAGTAACAGAACAGAAGTATCTAAGAAGTTTTTATTTGACTGCTACAATTGTGGCAAGAAAGGACATAAAAAATCAGAATGCTTATTTAAAAAGAATTATAATAATCACAAGAAGGAAGTTACAAAGAAGGAAGCGAATGTGATTGAGAAAGAAGGAGAAGAGCCTGTATGTTTTATAAGTTCTGAAGAGAGAAATTCAGGTCAGTCTCTAAAATTTTATGTAGATTCCGGAGCTACTGATCACCTCATCAATGATTCTTCCTTCTTCAAAGAATGCTTGGAATTACGGAATCCAATAAGAATAAATATTGCCAAAAAGGATCAATCCTTATTTGCTACTAAAATAGGTTCGATAACAACAGAGACTTGCACCTTGAAAAATGTCATGTTTGTGCCAAACTTGAGATGTAACCTATTGTCAATCAACAGGATTGAGCAGAATGGATACAAAATAACATTTGAGAACAACAAAGTTGTTATATACCGAGAAAATAAAATAATATTAGAAGGATGCAAGAAAAACAATTTATATGAAATGGAATTCACACTTCAAGAAACAGCATCAGCTCAGAAAGCATATTCAATTCCAGTAAGTGATGAAATGTGGCATAAGCGCCTTGGTCATGCTTCTACAGAAAAATTGTTAGAACTGAAGAAAAGAAAATTAATAAATTGTGAATTGTCAAATGAAGAAATACTGTGTGAACCATGCATTAAAGGTCGACAAACAAGGTTACCTTTTCATAACAGTGAGTATAAGAAAACATCGAGAATTATAGAATTGATTCATTCAGACCTTTGTGGTCCTATAAATCCAGTCACACATGATAATAAGAAATACGTACTGACGTTTTTGGATGATTATAGTAATTTTGTCATGGTATATTTACTGGATAGCAAAACCGAAGTTCTAAAATATTTTCAGAAATATGTTAAAATAGTACAAGCAAAGTTCAATTCAAAAATATCCAGGTTCAGATGTGACAATGGAACAGAATATATAAATAAAAGTTTTCAGAACTATTGTGAACAAGAGGGCATACAAATAGAGACAACTATCCCTTACTCGCCACAACAGAATGGAAAAGCAGAAAGATTGAATCGTAGTCTGCTAGAAAAAGCAAGAACAATGATTATAGATTCTGGATTTGAGAAAGAAATGTGGGGTGAAGCTATTTACACAGCTGCATATATAATTAATAGATTGCCAACAGTAAACAAGAAAATTCCAGCAGAAATATATTATGGTACGGTACCTAATTATGAGAAATGCAAAGTATTTGGATCAGAAGCATATACATACATAAATAAAGAAAAGCGGGAAAGTAAGCTTACGGAGAAATCAAAGAAGTTGTATATGGTTGGTTACTGTGATAATGGATATCGCTTGTGGAATCCAGAAGAAAGAAAAATAGTTAGAGCTAGAGATATAATTTTTTATGAAAAAGAAGCTAGAAAACAACAAATTCAAATAGATTCAGAATTATTGGAAAGTATAATTGAAAACAAGAAAAATACAGAAGAATCTATTGTATTATTACAGAATGATCAAGAAAAAGAATCTACGCTATTAGAGAAAGAAAGTCAAGAAACAGATGTTTTATCTCAGATGAGGCCTAGACGAAATATTAAGAAACCAGCATATCTAGAGGATTATGATTGCGAAGATTTCCATGAATGTGAGTTTTCCGCGTATAACATCGTAAATATGATAAATGATGTTCCAAGAAATAAAAAAGAAGCTATGAAGTCAAAGGATAAAGAAAAATGGATGGAAGCTATACAAGAAGAATTAAATTCATTAGAAAAACATTCTACTTGGACCCTAGTAAATAAAAAAAAAAAAACAGAAAATATGAATATAATTATTAACAGTCGATGGGTATTGAAAATGGGAATTAAAAAAAATAGTACCTACAAAGCAAGATTGGTTGCAAAAGGATACAAAAGTACAGAATGGGATGACATATATGCACCAGTAGGAAAAATATCAACGTTCAGAACTTTAATGGTCATCGCAAACAAAGAAAAGAAGTTCATTGAACAATTGGATGTCATAACAGCATTTTTGCATGGTACATTGTCAGAGAATACAACATGAGTTGCATTCATATGGGAAGTATTAGAGAAAATACTAAAAGAGTAAAACACATTGATATTAAGCATCACTTTATTAGAGATGTTATAGACAAAAGAGATATTGTGTTAAAATACATTCCTTCTTTGAAACAAAAGGCAGACATATTTACAAAAGCCTTAGGCAAAGAACTGTTTTATAATAATAGGAATAGTATATGTTAAAGTTAATGTTTGCTTAAAGGATTGTCTGTCAGGGTTTTATTTAAGGGGGAGTTAATTGTTTTCTTTTATGGAGTAGTTTTGTTTTGGTTTTCAATGTTAGTTAGAAGTGCAGTGTTAAGGGGGAGTATTGGCTATGGTAACACTGCTCTAGTCTATTATCGTTAGTAATTTGTTCTTTGAAGTTGTCTAATAGAAGGCTCGGTTTCTGTACATACGTAATCCTGAAAATGTGAAAACTAAATTAAAGAAATAGTGCATGTTTATTTTGTGCTTCATTTAATCCATTGCAGATCGCTAATATAAGTGTTCAAATTCCAACTCACTCAAGTTGCCACCAAGACTTTTATTTGGTCCACTATCACATAATTTCGACTTCAAAACCCTGTCAAGGTTTGTTAAATATGATGCATGGTAATTTGTGTTTTTTGAAACAATACTGTGCTTTGTAATATTGATTCTATGGTAATATACAATTGATACAAGCATGCAATTAATTAATTCAGTGTGTAGGATTTAATTTTGCCCTAAAGGTTTTGTGTTAACTCTGTTGGAAATCAAATACACCTCAGACATTTTATCTTGTGTACTCTATAAATTTCTATAGAAAGGTTTTTATCTAATGTTATGAATAAAAAGTAGGTAGGAATCTCTCGTCCAGAAAATCGAAACGTTTTTAAAACAGTTGAAGGTTGATTTCTCATTATACTGTAGATGTATTTTTATCTGTTTTCAAGTTGACATTGCATAAGCTGATGTTTGTTCATTATTTGTTTCAGATAGTGGTGTCCTACAAACTGATAGTGGGTGATCTTTGACATTGATGTAAGAATTGTTCGCATACTATGTTCAAGATTTACCGAGTTGAGCCCCAGTCTAGTTAGAGTAATCGGTTTGAACATATCAAAATGACTGTGATAAGATTTTTCTCAACGGAAGCATTTAGTGCTCATAAGACAAAAGAAATATTGAAAAGATTAAAGCTAGTTGACCCTGATGTGTCACAGCTGTCTACAGAGAATTGTTACCATGTGGAGCTCAGTGCAGGGAGTGACTATCTCAACATCAATCAGATAAAGATTCTGAAATGGTTGCTCAGCTCACCGCTGCAACCTCACACTTTGAGAAATGAAACAAACTATAAAGGTGTGCAAAATAATCAAACCTTGATTGAAATTGGACCCAGGTATGTTACAATATTTCAAACAATAATAATAATAACGCTCAACGATATACACCCTACATATTGTGGACCCCAACTAGGATTCCTTCAGTCTCGGGACACAGAAACTACGAGGACTATTGGTCCCACAACACCCAGACGCAGAATAAGTATTAGTGCTTTTTTTCTGTGCACAAATACTTGTCCTGCCGCGAGAATCGAATCTGCCGCCTCCGGGCTATGAGTCGCCCTGCTCAACCACCACACCACAGTCTGTCCAATACAATATAAAATCAATGCTTAAGTAGGTACTTTTACTATATTACAAAAAGATTTGCAAAACCTATGTGAATCAAGAACTATAATCAATGCAAGGTTGTCTGGAAGAGATCGCTCTGAGCAATAAGTCCGCCCATTGTTACACTGGTTAAGTTTGTTCAGTTTTTTTTTTATTATTTAAGATGTGGTGTTTCAATAAATAGTTTATCTATCTATCTATCAATGAAATATTTTCTTTGTTACACTCCTCAGATTCAATTTCTCAACAGCAGACTCGAGCAACTCAGTGCAGATTTGTGAGAGTGTAGGCTTACATGACGTAATACGTGTTGAGGTCTCTGTAAGGCATCTCATAACCTTCTCCAAAGTCAAAAATGTTTCAAAGCAGTTGTATGAAGAGTTGGCGGCCCCTCTACACGACAGGATGACACAGTGTATTTATACTAAAGCTAACCTACCTAGACATAGTTTCAATGAAGGTTTACCCAAAGATTTGGAGCCTTGGTTTGTGGTTCCACTGCAGAAAGAGGGCAAGGCTGCTATGGAGAGAGTTAATCAAAAATTGGGTGAGTGCACAGCCAACAAAAAGTTTTAATATTCTAAGATTGCTGTATTTTAGGCAGAGCTTATGCTAAGCATGGTTTATATATCATCTAATTGTCTACGTAGTTGTTTGATCGGGCTAATTCTGTGCTCTACGGAACCGCCTTTACAGCCATACTATACTACCACGTAAGTACCACGCCCTGCACAGGTACCATGAGCTGTAGAAATAGACAACCTATACCGGTATCGAAAACGATATGTTTCTGAGCAGATGAACTATGTACTGGTCGGACGATCCCAGCGATATAAGATCGTCTGTGGGGTGGTGATGGGGATGTAGAAAATAGTATATAAGTAGCTATGTTTACGACAAAATACTTGGTGTAGGAGAAATTCCGATATTTCTAGGTTTGGCGTTCGATTCCTGGGATATGGACTTTTACATGGATCTTTTTGTAAATAAACTAAAACGTGACCCAACCAGCGTGGAACTATTCGACCTCGCTCAGAGCAACAGCGAACATTCTCGCCATTGGTTTTTCAAGGTAATAATCACTATTAAAATGTCATATCAGACTCGGTTCCATACAAGTAGCTTGCTAATGTAAAATGTCAGTATGAGATTTTTGGTTTTATAGGCATTACATGCATCAATGCGAGTGCACCCATTTGCTATGTAGCTCTTCATTCCTATCGCTATTTAACGCCGCTCCATATTCGCGCCGTGAACTCCGAGCGTCGTTCATGCACGATGTTGCCTCCTCACGCGCAGTTTCTCGGTTCGTTCGCGGTTTCATTACGTTTGCCCGAAACCGCATCTCACTCCCAACTGTAGTGATTTACAAGTATGGATGTCGTAACTACGAGTTTGCGCGTGGCGTCCCCTTAAACTGGGCCAAAAACTGACTCCAATCGGGGAACCCGCGAACGCGAAGCCGCGAACAACAATAATGAAACTGTGAACGCATCTACACTCGTGGTCCGTGGTTGACGGGGCAGGCCCGGCGCGAATGTGGTTAATACACAGTCAAGATGCGTAAACCTACATTGTATTGAAAAACAATTCTTTGAAGTTTCAAATAACCTCGTAATGACCCAAGGAGTTTGATTTTACTTCAAAAAATAGGTATATTTACCATGACTATCTGAATTTTATTTCAATGTTGTATTTTGTTTTAGGGTAAAATTATTTTAGATGGCAAAGAAATTGATCAGTCACTTATTGATATGGTCGCGTCCACTCAAAAGACATCCAATAACAACAACGTCATTAAATTTGGTGATAACAGCAGGTATGAATAATATATATAAAAGTGGACACTAAAATAAACAGCTCAAAGTACTGGTACCTATATATTTTATTGCAGTGCCATAATAGGCTTTAAGCACAAGAAGATTCGTCCAAGTGACGTGCGCGCTCCATCTCAAGTTATCCAAGAGGAGACAGAGTCGGATATTATTTTCACTGCGGAGACTCACAACATGCCGACTGCAGTGGCGCCATTTAGTGGTGCGACCACTGGCACTGGAGGCAGGATCCGGGATGTCCAAGGGGTGGGAAGGGGAGGCCACACTGTGGCAGGAACAGCGGGGTATAGCGTCGGAAACTTGCATATACCGGGTGAGAGTTACAAGAATATTCATATATCGCTCATATCCCCACTTGGTCATTTTTCCCGATAAGTGGTGCATATTCGGTGGATATATTTGCTTTGAAAATGTTCATAATAGGCATTCATTGATGATTTCAATTTACTCTTTATTCGGGGCCTTTTTTTGCTAATGTCCCGGATTACGATAGACCATTGAACTTGACAACTGCACCGATGAAAGCGCTGTATATGATAATCTCAGATTAGGATTTTCCGCGCTTCCCTGTCGTCTTGACAAGCTGGCCAAAGATCAGGCTTATTGGTAACCAGCCGTTGACTAGCACGTACTAATGATGACAAACTCATGTGGTTAAATCAACGACAGCAAACTAAGAGAACGTTGATGAGATAGACGACTATATTCTCGAGCTGACTACAATTTCTTATTTGTCTATTAGAGCCAGAATTAATCGTGGTTTTGTCTACAGGATATGAACAGCCATGGGAAGAGAAAGGCTGGGAATATCCAAGCAATTTCGCGTCACCCCTGCAAATCATTATAGAAGCAAGTAACGGTGCTTCCGACTATGGAAACAAATTCGGAGAGCCTGTTATCACAGGTAACAATAGTTCTTGTTGTCTAGTATTTACGTCAGATTATTCTTTACACTTTCGCTTATCGAATAGTGCGTGATTATAATGTTTTGTTTTGGTCGTGATTTTTAAAATATATCTATAAGTATGTTTTGCCAGAGATAGAGTTAAAACTGATAACGTGAAGAGTTGTATTGCCATTCAAATAATCTCTCACATAAATAAATCGTATAGAGTAAACTTGGTGTAACTGGCCGCTATTAGTTATTGGCCACAATTTACTGCATTTGCATGAAATAAGACTTACATTCACGTCATCATTACCATCATTACCTCACGAGAATCTATAGGCTTTCATATTAGTTCACAATTCTTACCGTATGGAAACTAGCACGAACTAAAATGAACTGGCCAGTGCACTAAAGTGGCTAGTTATTAGATGGTTTACTCTACATTGGCGCCATTCATGTAGTGATTGTAATTAAATGCGACTAAATTTTTTAAAACACTGATTATTTTATCATACGAACTGCTTCCTTGTTTCCTGACAAATACAATTTGGCTCTCTTTAATACTAGAGTGATCCTGAACAGGCTCCTCATAGGAGCCCATGAAAGTGTAGGATTGGGAGATATAATTAAGTGGCTACAAATAGTCTTATTTTACAGGATTCGTCCAATCATATGGATTGAAAAACCCAGATAATGTGCGAGAAGAGTTTGTTAAGCCAATCATGTTCAGTGGCGGAATCGGATACATGCCACACACTATGATCAAGAAGAATAAACCTGAAAAAGGTATGTATTTTGAATTTACCGGCTGCCTTCGACAAATCAAGAGTCTTCGAGTTATCCAAGTAATCTAATCAAAAGTAGTCGATTCGAGCTGCCATTCTACAACATTTTCTTCGTTACGCCTTTGGACCTGCCGATCCTGGGCTCATAAGTCCTCCCATCTAATTACTTGTTGTTTGGTTCCCAGGGATGTTGCTAGTAAAAGTGGGAGGTCCAGTATACCGTATTGGCGTGGGAGGCGGTGCTGCTTCCTCCGTGGCCGTGCAAGGTGGTGACTCGCGCGACCATGCACTTGATTTTGGAGCCGTTCAGAGAGGTAAGAAAAAAAGAAATATGTCATTGTAATAGTATCTTTCTTTTCAACCGACTTCATAAAAAGGAGGAGGTTCTCTATTTTAGATTGAAAACTATCGTGAGTATGACAAATTTTTTAGACATAATAAAAAGTTCTCTATTCATTTCTATTTTTATAAATGTTAGTACCTCAGCTAGGCGATCACGTAACTTTTGTGCTTCTGATAGAAACACAAATTTGTATGGATCTGATAGTTTCAATGCGCAGTTTATGTGCATAGTTAATATCGTAATGGTCAAATGAAGAATGTTATTTCTACTGTTGCATTGCAATCAAAGTTCCGTGATTACCCGTGATTATATGATATTAATTTGAGGGACATTGTTCTTGATCCTCAGCTTTCAGCAACGGCACAAGCCGAGGCTCGCGCTTCTTGCTTAAGACCTAGTGGCTCGACGCGCCTTTAATTTTAGATACATAGTTCAAAATAAGGTACATTTTAGTTTGGTGTGGTGGACCTGTATCCTACCAGAGGGGCGAATACCAAATTAAAGTTATTCCAGTTGATCCCACTGATCTTTTCATTCCGGAACGTGAGTTATATTTTTTTGTGTCTTTTCGTCCTATAAATATGCTTGCTTTTTCACAGGCGACGCTGAAATGGGCAACCGTCTCAATCGTGTTGTAAGAGGGTGCTTGGAAGCAAATATAAACCCTGTTGAATGTAAGTTCTATGCAATAAAATAAATAAAAGCTTGCCATTGTTTATATATCTTAATAATATCAATGTAAAAAAAAGTATTATATCAACTAAACCATTTTAATATGATCTCCACAGCTATTCATGATCAAGGAGCTGGTGGCAATGGAAATGTCCTCAAAGAGCTAGTGGAACCGGAAGGTGGCGTGGTTTTTACAAAAGAGTTCCAATTAGGCGACCCCACTCTAACTACCCTCGAGCTTTGGGGTGCTGAGTACCAAGAGAACGACGCCCTGTTGTGTTCCAAACAAAATAGAAGTGTCCTTGAAGGTGAGTTATTGTCTTTAATTATTTTGCAGCAACATTAAAAAGTTCTGAAAAGAGCTACTGTCTATATGTAGGAGCCGTGTTGATCTTTATTAAAGACCACAGCTAATGTTATATTTTACTAAAATACAGAAAATCATGTCTTTCTATAGTATTAGCTTCGCCCGCGTGGCCTATAGGAAAATAATTCAACCACCCATTTCACCCTCTTAGGGACAAAGAACACGCCGTCCAAATTTCAAGTCTAGGACCAGCGGTTGAGGCTGTGTGTTGTTATATAAGTCGGTCATTCAGTCAGTCAGGCAGGACTTTGAATTTTATATGTATAGATCTATAGTAAGGAGATAAGGTTGAAAATCTAAATGTTATTTCTAATTACAGAAATCTGCAAGCGAGAGAGATGTCCAGTGTCGTTTGTTGGTGAGGTAACCGGTGATGGATATATGAGCCTCATTGAAGATTCCTACACGGATAAATATATAGACAGAGCCGATAGACTAAAACCTGAAATCAAATCGATACTGCCGTATGACTTGCATTTGGAAGCTGTGCTAGGTATGTTAAAAATAGTTTTTTTTTTTTTAATTTCACCGAATAACGTGACGTAACGGGCTAAGCGACACGGCCGCCCATTACAGTTGCAGTGTCACTCTGAACTCAACACTAACTCTCTCTCTCTCTATCTCTCTTTAAATCTAACTTCTAAGTTTCGTGTGACACTGCACTGCGTAATGCGCACGTCATTCTTTAGCACAGTTTCGTAATAAGATTATTATACTACAGGGCATAAAGTCTCATTTGCCTAGTAATTTTAATAGCTACAGTGCCCTTCAAACCGGAAAATAGTATAGTGCTTACACACTCAGTCTGCTGGGGTCATTTCTAATTTTACATTTTAGTTTAAAAAGAGGTGTATTTTAAATAAGGACTTGGTTTGCATTATTATAAACTAGCTGCACACTGCTGTTTTGCTTGGAGACTGAAACAGAAAATACACAAAAACACTATAGGCGTAAAATCATGTTTAATTAAAAAATTCCATAGTAACTATATGCACATAAATTTTACATTGAAACTGACAATTTCATACAAATTTTGGTTTCTAATGGTTACAAAGAAGTAACGTATATATTTCGTGTATATAGTCGTAGTATCGTGTCCATAAATTTAAAAAAATAGGGAAAAAAGTGTAAATAGGATCTTGCTGTATATAATAAATTATAATTATAACACAACTAACAATATGAAAGTAGTATATTAAAAAAGATCACGGACCCAGGAGTATGTGGTAAAGCAGCATAAAAAAAAGAAGTAACTTTATCGCCTAGCTAATGTTGATGTGAAATGATCAATTTTGTACACAATTCTTTTATCACGTCTTTACCGAACTGGTTGATTTTTTATTGACTTTGCCTAGTCAAATTGTGTTAATAAGGGTTGTTTTGTTCAGGTAACATGCCGCGGAAGACATTCGATCTGAAAACCGATAATAGAACAAAGTTGCCGTTGTTGTTGCCAAAGGAAATAACCGTGAAGTCTGCCTTAGACAGGGTATTGAGGCTCGTTAACGTTGCAAGTAAACGATACCTGACAAATAAGGCAAGTAAAATTACGGTATTACTTGTGCAATAAAAGTATAGCGCGAAATGTTTTGAATAGGCTTGACGACAGTATCAAAAAATGGTCGATTTAATGTTTTTAGGGTAAAATTTATATTAAATAACGTTGAAACACTGGTTTAGTTTTATTAAAAATATTAAGATTTCTTAGATTTTCAATAAAATAAAACATTAAAATACTGCGATCGGCCATTTTGACTGAAACGCCAATCACAGCGCATGACGTCACACGTAGATTTTTGCTGTTGTGAATATACGCGTTTGGATTGATTTTGTTATTTTGAATTCTTTTTCTACGTCTGTAGTAGTGCAGTGACATGTTTTCAACATGTCATTGTGTAGGTAAACACCTAGGAGTGACGTCAGAGCCGACTCCATGACACCTCGAGCTGTTTTCGCGCCGCATTTAAAAAATATTATGAAAATGGCTTTAATCTTGGTTAAAATTAAGTCTATTACCGAAATAAAGGTTTTTTCGTAAATAGTAAATGTATACCCACATTACGGAAGAGGATTTCAAAATCTTTCGTCATGCCTATTGTCCAATGCTATTCAAAAATTGATATTTCGCGCTCATTCTACGAGACATGGCCTCCGTGTGAGGCATAAATGCGAAATTTCATTGACCATAGATTTAAAATCGTTCTTCACTTACTCAAGCCTTGAGATATTATCGCAAAATCGCAAATAGGGTAAGTAAATAAATCCATTGAGACATCACAAATGAAGGCTGAATGTCTGAAACGTTTTTGCATACTAGTACAAAACCGTACATAAAAAACGTTTTGTTTTTAGGTAGACCGCTGTGTCACAGGATTGGTAGCTCAGCAGCAGTGTGTAGGTCCCCTTCACACACCATTAGCCGACTGCGCGATTATAGCACTTTCTTACACCGATTTAGTAGGATCCGCGACATCTATCGGTACTCAGAACATCAAAGGATTGTTAGACCCGGCGGCCGGCGCGAGGCTGTCGCTTGGAGAGGCTTTGACTAACTTGGTAAGCTTTTGAAAAACTTGGTTGGTCTTTGATTAATATGATTAGCTAATGATTAACCTTAGACTTACGTCTTTGAATAACACCGTTGGTTAGCCTTTAACTTAGTAATGATTAGAATTACATGTTTATCATTTGATTTACTTAGTAAGCACAAAATTAAACGACAGTTTGTAGTGTAAATCTGCTGAAAACAGGCAAATAGCTGTTTACTAAAACATAGACAGCCTCTGTGGTGTAGTGATTGAGCAGTTTGACTCATAACCGATTCCCGCAACGGGACAAGTATTTGTACAAAGAAAAAATGCGCAAATACTTGTTGTGTCTGGGTGTTCTGGGACCATGGTCCTCGTAAATCATGGGTCCCTAGATACAGGGAATCCTAGATAGGGTCTGAGGTCTATGTATGTGATCGTTGGGCGTTATTATTATTATTATAGATATATAAATATTATCTAAAATTTAGTGAACAATCTGTTTGAATCCTATGGATTAGTTTTGTAAGACTTTATTTAACTTGATAAGATTTCATCTTTTTTTTTTCATTGACTAACAAACCTTGATTACTTGGTTAGATTAGTTCATAGCTCTTCTAAGCTACTATCAATTTAGCAATCTTTTCACTAATTTAGTAGTCTTTTGATTAACTTTGTAACTACCATAGCCATAAAAATATAAACTTATGCATTTACAATTATAGCACGATAGCTAAGACTTGTTAAAAATGTAAAAAAATATAGATAGATAGATAACTCTTTATTGGTTCACCAACGAAATTCATACAATACAGGAATTATTAAATCTTACATACTAGTGCAACAATGGGCGGTCTTATCGCTAATAGCGATCTCTTCCAGACAACCTTTGGATGGAAAGTATCAAAAGATAATACACGGCGGTCTAAAACAATTTAGAATAAAAAGAAATACAGATAAAAATAAACTATTACCTATAACTTGGTAAATATAAATATATCCTAATATTTACATATTTTATAATAAAATATGTGATTTACTTAACGAAGAAACCATTTCAGGTTTTCGCCGGCATCTCGGAACTGGAAGACGTAAAATGCTCCGGTAACTGGATGTGGGGCGGCAAGACGGGCATCGAGGGTGGCACGTTAGTCGTGGCATGCGACGCGCTCTGTGAAGCCATGAGTGTGCTAGGAGTCGCCGTCGATGGAGGGAAAGACTCTCTATCCATGTGTGCACACGTAGCTGGAGAAAGAGGTATGATTTGTGAAAAACGGAAACTATTAAAAAAAGGCAGTTCTAGTGTGGGAGTGAGATAACAAGCTGGTCATTCGGGATTTTGGCTGTAACATTTGCTTAAGGTCAAGGCATGTTTGTGTATCCTACAATATCGTGAAAGGCCGCGTGTATGTATGGCGCTAAAACCGCTGAACGTATTTTGATGATGGTTACGACTTTACGAGGATAGTTAAGGTACATGACGTGGGACATTTTTTTTATGTTTTGGCTCCACACTTTTGTGTATTTAGCCAGTTTCAAGTAATTGATAATTTATCAAGTTAATGATATTTCACGCAAATATGTATCAATTCACAGTCGAAGTCATCAAGTCAAGTCATAGAAGTTATAGTCTAGTCAAAGTCATACTCCTAGTAAAGTGGTGTCAACTTTACTTGAAGCTTCTATGGAGTTTTGGAAACAACACGAAAAGAAACGTTTCACCATCATTATACCATTTTCCCACACTCACGCCTGTAATCCAGCACTAAACGAATAGAATGCCACCAATTTTATGCACTAACACTGAAACTAACACAAGTTTTGGAAAATAATGCAATGTGGTGACTCAATCTTTTTTGCGTTCCCGCCAAAACTCCCGGGACGGGACATTATTATCCCGCTATTTTGTCTATGAAAATAGGTACAACATAGTATACATATGTAGGGTTAGTTAACATTCAACCTCTTTGGTAATATTTTATTCTTCTTTTATTCTATTTTATTTTGTTTCAGCTCTTGTCTTCCCAATAAGATGTACTTACTAAAGTTATTGAAATCGTTTTATTAAACATAGTGCAAATGCGCCTCAGAAAATCTCGTCATAATTCAGAAATATCTATATACAGGGAGTAACAAAAACCCTGTTAAATAAATGAAGTATGTGTACAGATCATTACAAGTAGTCATATAAAAATGTCTAACAATACCTAAGTTATACGCAGTATCTAAACACAAAAAAATAATACCATTTCCCAAAAATGTTTATGACACAAGCCGTGCCTATTTTTAAATAGCTAAGTAACTAAGGGAAGAGCAAACGCGGAACCGACAAACGGGGGCCGCCTTTGTCGGCTCTTTTGTAGGATGCCGCCTTTGTCGGCTCTTTTGTAGGATGCCGCCTTTGTCGGCTCTTTTGTAGGATGCCGCTCCTGCACCTGTGTGCCTACGGGGAAATGGGGTGCGCGGGCGGCGCGGCATCACTCGGCATAGGTGCGGCGCGGCCCGCGGCTTACATTCAGTCGCACGTGCTCTCTCATGCAATTTAGTCGTTTCCAGTTTGAATTTAGTGTCGAGTGTTATGTCGTATTCTAACGACGAATACTACAATATGTTAATGTGCCTTGGTAGAAGCATTTGTGTGATGTGTTTTTGAAAGCTCTTTTAAGAGCTAAAAATGATGTACCTATCTTGTTTCTTAACAATACAAAATCACACGTGAATTCGATTGTTTAGCCTTTGCTTGACGTAAAATGATTAGAATATGTCAGTGCGGCAGAACGGCGCGCAGCACTTGTGTGCTTACCACTATTGGTTAAAGAGACCTTTTACGTCATTAAGTTACGGTCTCGCAATCCTACAACGTTGTGGTAGTGGTATAGGGCACATAAACGTATGGAAAATGCATAAGAAGTAATCTGTGGAATGGCCTCTAGTTCCGTCGCAGTAGGTATGCGCGGTGAATAGACTTAGCGTACCATGGCGGGCGGTGCGGGGTGCGGGCAGCAGGCTGCGTCGGTGGTGCAAGTACCTATGTTGTCAATATCTGAGGTCGTCAACATTTTTAGTAACGGCATAAAAGGTTTTAATAAAAAGCACACGTAAGTTTTGTATGTCTCGTATTGAAATAGAACTAGTATTACAACAACCTTGAGTTGACACTGGATACGCAGCTCGCGGATATAACAGGGTTTTTGTTACTCCCTGTATGTACTTATTAAATAGTTTGCAAAAAAAATTTGGAGCGTCGACATGTAATAAGTTTACATTTTTTTATCATACCTTTTATCTACAGCTTGTAGAAAACAGAATGAAATAGTTTAGTAAAAATCACTAATGAATTTATTGATGTTTCACAGTGAAATCACCGGGCACATTAGTCATATCGACCTACGCTCCTTGTCCTGACATCACCGTGAAGATCGAACCGGTTTTGAGAGAAGAGGGAGCAGCTCTTATTTATGTACCGGCTTCTCCTGGCAAATACAGGTAAAAAAGAAACAGTCAGTGCCATCCTTTTCTTATAGGTCGAAATAACAAGGACAAGTAATAATACTAATAAAACTAAAATTATTGGTCAATAGGCAAGGTTCAGGAAAACATACTTAAATTATGATTACCTCTTAATTTTGTCTTAATCTTGCGCTATGGCTGTACATATCTGACATATGTTATCTGACACCATAATAGTAAATTGTAAAATTAAATAGGTAGACAGTATGTATGGTACATACTATCTACCTATATATATTTATGTATCTAAAGGTATATAAATAAAAATAATCATACCCTCATTGCAGTCACCCCCTGTCCCGTTCTAGCTATTGGTGCTCTCGCTCGCGGGTTTACCGACCTCTACACGCATATATTCTGTAGTGGGTCCATGTTGTTAGTATTTAAATTATATTATCATACTTGATGATCCATTCAAATTACAATAAACGTGTAATTATAACAGTTGAAATGTTTCACCAACAGGCTCGGTGGGTCCGCATTGGCGCAATGCTACAAACAGCTCGGCGATACCCCGCCAGATCTTGACGAACCCGCTATACTTAAGTCGCTATTCAAAACCACACAGAAGTTGCTTAAAGGTACGATTATATAATTTTACATTCCTGTCGAGTATATTAGAATATTTAAATTAAATCTAGTATAAGGCCTAGCGGCAATCGTACATGACTATTGCCAGGTGAATTAAATGCGGTCAAACGCTACCTTGATAGTAATTATTTGAAATCTTTTGTTTCAGAAAATAAACTTCTCTCCGGTCACGATATAAGTGAAGGCGGTTTCATAACAACAATTCTAGAACTGGGAATTGGAGGTGTTCGCGGATTAAATGTCAATGTAAAAGTTGAAAACAATGTATCTGTCATCGAAGCGTTGTTCAATGAAGAGCTTGGCATTGTGCTTGAGGTGGCTCAAAAAGATTTGGAGTATGTACTGAGTGAATACAGGAAGAGTGGTGTAAGTGCTAAGAGTATTGGCACTACTGGGAAATATGGAATGCACTCTGAGGTCAGTATTACTTTTCTTAATACCTTTTTTAGCACTTCATACTGTCCACCTTTAAGTTTAACGGCACAAAATATAACAACACGAACATACTTTACTAGGTGGTACTTACGTTTAGGTGGTAGGACTTTTATGCAAAATGTGCATTAAAAAAGTTAGAAAAGTTTGTTTTTACGTACCACCGCTTTGCCAGTTAATTTGCCGCCAAAAAGTAGTGGGCAAGCACTGCAGCTAGTGAAATTACTGAACAAATGAGACTTTATGACCTAATCTCAGTCTAGCAGTCTTATTACTACACTCTGTTGATGTCTCAAAATGACGTGCGCAGTGCAGTGAAACTCTATACTTTAGAGTTCCGAGTGACACTACAACTGGTATGGGCAGCCGTGTCCCTTAACATGGAGCGAACGACTAACTCGTCATGTCATTACTTAACGTAAAAAAACGATCATACTAAAACAGTGCCACAGATAATATTGTATAATATACTAGCCAGTACCACCTAAAACATGGACAAGCCATAGTGGATATCTTTGACTGTGAGCACGCAGCGATGGTTCTGTAATAAATACTTCTATTCACAGGTTGTGATTGCAGTGAATGGAGAAAAAGTACTCGACACAAAACTCATAGATGTGTTTAGGATGTGGGAGGAAACAAGCTACAGGCTCGAATGCCTTCAAGCTAATTCTGAATGTGTTGAACAAGAATGGAGAGGTAAGGTCGTTCAAGTAGCCAGATAAGTTGTGGCCTGACAGGCTTCATGTTCTTCGACTGTTTTTTATACTACAGTTGTCCGCTTTTAATTGTTTATCTATTATTATGCAAGGTGGTGGAATCTGACTGCAAAATACCGAAAATAATATGAAATCTATATTTTGCAAGTCACATGGTGTCTTTGCCACAATTCAACAAATTTCCTAATTCTTGTCTTTCCTAAATGGTTATTTACATATTTTTTCTAATTCTTGTAATTCTAAATAATCATTTAGAATAACAGAAAAATTAAACTTGAAAATTGAGAGAAAAATAAACCAATTTTTTTAGCTAGCTAAGAAGGACCTTAATAATTTTATTATTAAAGGTACGATAATGATCTGACGTCATAGTAAAATATTTACAGGATTAGAAATGCGTAAAGGAGTAACGTACAACGTAACATTCGACCCATCTGCTGCTCTAGTCAAGACGAAGTCTGTAAGAGTCGCAGTTTTGCGGGAAGAAGGTAACCGAAATATATTCACAATAAAATTTTGCCTTGGCTTGAACATTATCGATATGCGAACATTTTAAAACAAAAATAGTCAAATCGGTCCAGCCGTTCTCCAGTGACAAGTTCAACAATAAACAATATTTTTTAATTATTTCGAGGTATATACTCATTAGTTACTCGAAAAAAATATTGCATTCAATTTTATACTTCCCGATGAGACTAGCAAATTAAAACCATTGGTCAGAACTTGATTATTATTAACTCGATAAAACATGGTATTTTACAATGTTTAAATATTGGTATTCTAATTGTGACTAGTAAAAGTGCTAAAAATAGTCAATAGTAATAAGAGTTATTGACTCCACGACTTTGTGACTTGCAGGAACGAATGGTGATAGAGAAATGATTGCGTCTCTAATGATGGCCAACTTCGAAGTTTATGACGTAACCATGAGTGACTTGCAGAAAAGAAAGATTACGTTAGACGCATTCCAAGGCTTGGTATTCCCTGGTGGCTTTAGTTATGCAGGTAAGAAGGACATAACCCATTACCAAGTATCAGTACTATGAAGAATCGCTGATGAGTTTCATTTTGTTTGGTTAAGCGTTTGGGTCATGAGACAGTTTTCTTCCGTGAATGCCTGTTGAGACCTATGTTATATAATAATTCAGGCATTGAATAAAAATCTGTGTGTATTTTGTCCTGAAATGAAGCCAGCGGTTTCGTTTATGTAGTTTACAATGCTATAACTGAATCATAAGACTAACTAAAAAGATTTGCATTCATTTTAAATTTTATTACATGATAGGTACTTTAATCTAATCTATGTTTCGGTTATGTTTCAGACACACTTGGTTCGGCCAAAGGTTGGGCGGCGGGTATTCTCTTCTCGGAGTCACTAAGTTCGCAATTTGCCCATTTCAAGGACCGAAGCGATACATTTTCGTTGGGAGTGTGTAACGGATGCCAACTTATGGCTCTGCTCGGCTGGGTCGACCCTGACGGCAGTGCTAGAGGCGCGGCAAGAACACAACTATTCTTAGACCACAATACTTCCGAAAGGTACTGAACTTGATATTAAAAAGGGTTTATTTTGGCAACTTATATTAGTTGCCAAATACTTATAAAGTTGCTCGAGTTGCCAACACTTTGGCAACTCGAGCAACTTTATTGGTTACAGTTTTCATCTTTGTATTGACAACTTTTAGCCTTAGAGAAAAAAAAAGATTCCTGTACCTATGCGCTCGACTGTTATTTGCACCACAGTAGTGCGCTTTTAATTGTTTATCTATTGTTATATAAATTAGTGGCGTCCTAACGCACACATAATTATGCCTATTAGCCTACACACATATACCGGATTGAAATTGTGTAGCAGTCTTCACATTCTCAGTATTTTTTTTTTAATTGGCTTTTATAAGAATCCTTATTTAATTGTAATGCAACTGGATATTAAAACTGATATTCTCAACAGATTGAGCATACACATTTAGTTTGGATGGCAAAGCATGGTTGGTAAATTGATGTCATTCTAAATGCCATATGGCCGACGGTCCAATATGCCGAGTAGTTATTTTTTTTGCATGCTCTAGATAGAGGTACCAAATAAGGGTTTGCTGAGAATACAAAATTGTTTAAAAAAATTTTTTTACTATTCATTTATCAGATTTGAATGCCGCTGGAGCGCAGTGAAGATCACCGAGAGTTCATCAGATGTTTGGTTCCGTGGTATGGGAGGCAGCATCCTAGGTGTGTGGGTGGCACACGGCGAGGGAAGGTTCTCAGTCGCCGAACCACATTTACTGCCTATGTTAATGCAGAATGGACAGCTTGCTATGCAGTATGTAGACGATAACGGCTCGCCTACGGAACTATACCCGATGAACCCTAACGGCAGTCCAGGTTAGTTCAGTTTAACAGAATTATTCATATGACGGTGGAGTGCAGCAATCTTTAAGACTTGGACAATGGACATGTTCAGGAAGCGTCTATATTAATAATTACGTAAATTAATTGGCTGCATTTGGCAGTCGTGGGTATATCCTTTTAAAAACAGTTTTAACTGACTTCAATCGTCAAATCTGCAGTGAAAAATTCTTGATATTTTTATCTATATCTTTTTCCCATATATATTTTATCTATATCCATATATTGTTATATTGATTTAAAAACCAAAGTACTGAACCGATTATAAAGAAATTTCTATATCTGAAAGTATATCCTTTCAAATAAATATAATTTTTCAAATTGGTTTATATATGACGGAGATCTGAGAAATCAATCGAATTACAAAAAATACAATCGAATTTAGAACATCCACCTTTTTTCAGTTGAAAGCAAATAATTATCAATAACATCATTATACAGGTGAATTTTTTAAGTGCGTGTGCGTGTACTCAAAGGAGTCTTGTGCCCAATTTTGATGAAAATTAAAACTACATCATTGGATTTTTGAAAAATAAATATTTATGCTGTATATTAGCTGCGCCCCGCGGTTTCACCCGCGGATAAAAAATATTTCACCCCACACACCCACACACCCATGGCTCATACCATGGGAACATTTCACTTTACTGGGATAAAATGTAGCCTATATGTTAATTCAGTGTATAAGCTATCTTGGTACCGAATTTCATCCAGCCGTTTGAGCGTAAAGGAGTAACAAACACACACACACATACAAACTTTTGCCTTTATAATATTAGTGTGATTTAAGCGACTTAATGGAATGGAAATTTCTGTATTACTGTCAGCCTTCCGTGATAATGTACCTATCGGAAGATAACCCGTGTTTAATTTTCCAGAGGGCATAGCGGGCGTACGGTCGCGCGACGGTCGTCACGTAGCCATGATGCCCCATCCAGAGCGATGCGTCCTTCGATGGCAGTGCCCGGTCGCTGTCTCCTCTGCCTCCCTTGATTTCCCTGGTAGTCAGGTAGCACCGTGGCAGAGGCTTTTCCAGAACGCATACAGCTGGGCTGTGCGTCAGTAGTAATCAACATTAAAGTAGGTATCTCTTGGTACACAGAAATATAAATGAGATTTTGCAAAGACTTAGCCAGAGACCAAATAAATTAGAAAATATAAATATAAAGTGGGTAAGCATGTAAAAGATGCATGAAAAGTTGCCATAAACCACTGCTCATTGACATAGAATAGGTTCTTCAACCCAGAATGGGTGGCGATTTAGATTTCACGCCCACCAGAAACGTATTCACGTAATTTAAACTTTTCTAGCAAAGCAGTAATAAAACGCACGAAACTAGTGGAGACAGTGACGATCTGAAGACTGGGTATAAACTTGTGAAAACCTAAATTATTTCAATAGCGGGATAGGTATATATTATAACAGGTAAATAGGTTTATCTAATGTTTTTGCAATGAATTTAATGAGATGCAGGTTATGCTCGAATGATAATATTTAGTATTGTTTGTGTTTTTATTTAGTTTAAATGTTAGATTTTATTATAATTAAAAATCATTCGTTAGCTTTGTGTACCTATTTGTTTTTGTGTAGTGTGTACAACAACAACACATTTTTGTGAGCAGGTTATTAGCACCTATTTATACTCGAATGGTAATTTTTTAGTAGTAGTTATAGTTTGAATTTTTATTTAGTTTAAATGCAAGAATTTATAGAAATCATAATCAGAATATTTGGATTAATGAATATCTGTGATGAAGTTGTGCCTTAAATATTCCATTTGCAATATTGTTAACATTCCTGTCTCAATTCATTAATATAATCTTAATATATATAAATCTCGTGTCACAATGTTTGTCCTCAAGGGACTCCTAAACCACTTAACCGATAATAATAAAATTCGCACACCATGTGCAGTTTGATCCAACTTGAGAGATAGGATAGTTTATATCTCAATCTATAATAGATATATATTAAATACCCGTGCGAAGCCGGGGCGGGCCGCTAGTATGTAATAATAATATGTGTGGACATCTCACACAACGCCATCTAGCCCCAAACTAAGCAAAGCTTGTACTATGGGAACCAGATAACGGATACAATACTTAGATACCTTTTTTTTTGTAAATACATACATAGAATACAATATAACACCCAGACACAGAACAAACACCTACGTTAATCACACAAATGTTTGTCCTGGGTGGGAATCGAACCCACAACCCATAGTTCAGAAGGCAGGGTTACTACCAACTGATCTATCGAGCCAGTCAAAATAAATTAGTTAATGTTAATGGGATTAACAAAATTAACAAAGTTAATGGAATTGAATCATGTATAATCATATTTCCATCTATGTAGCATGTAAGCAAATATGAAATTAAATATATTATTAATAATTTTATGTCAATGTTTTTTATTTACAACATATGTTTTTTATTTATGTACATAACCCATAATATATTAAAACCATTTACTAGAATTAAGTGAGCTTCCTCATTGCCCACAATATTTTTAAAGCTTCAATGTCATTTGTGAAGGTGTAACCAGAGAGAACTCAAAAAATCCCATCCAGGGATCTAAATATATGGAAAATGGTGACACTGTAGACAAATTATGCAATATTAATATATTAGTAATTTAAAGCAATAGGTTTAAGCCTGAGGAACTCAAAACTTAGCACAAGAAACTCACTATCATAACTTTATTATAATCTCA
Source organism: Ennomos fuscantarius (assembly GCA_905220475.3). Taxonomy (NCBI): domain Eukaryota; kingdom Metazoa; phylum Arthropoda; class Insecta; order Lepidoptera; family Geometridae; genus Ennomos; species Ennomos fuscantarius. The sequence continues at coordinate 7,898,250 of HG992028.1, read as the reverse complement.
TCCAGTGATTTAACTTCTGCAATGTTTACTGATTTACTGCATATTATTGTAATTTGAATGATTAATGAATGAAAGTTCGTGAGGCAATATTAAAATTAGATGTTCATCATCATTATTTCTTGCACAGAATGTCTCAATTCTTTTCTACGAATTGCATCCAATGCATCACAAAAAACAAAATGCCATCTCTCAGTATCTGCTCTAGCCTCAAAACATTTTAACATTTTGGATGCTTTTGTTGCCATTGTACTATAGCGGCTATCTATGCCCTCAATGTCACATTCTCGGATTTTCAATCTTCTAGCCAGATCTTTCCATCCACTACCAATCTGTTCTGTCACAGTTAGGAAGATCCTTTCTTTCTTCTTATTCCAAATGCTTGTCTCCATTCGTGTAGTATTGATAAAACCGCCAGATGCTACCGATATATTTGACTTTTCTGATGCTGGAAGCAAAAAATCAATTTCACATTAAACAAATTTGCACTATGGGCTTATGTTAGGTTTCATTTAGGTAAGGTATATGCCATCCATACTAAGCTTTTTTATCTAGTTTTAACTTTACATAGTCTATAATAAGTGTGTAATTACATAGTTTGCTAACAATATTTTATCAATGCCTTGTCATCAGCCAAATACATTCACTGCTGGGACATTAGCCTCTGATAGCAAAAATGAAAGCCACATTCCACCAAAACTGACCAAGTGAAACCTCCATGTGGCTAGTGGATGATGCATATTCTTGAATTTTGAAATTAATTGAACTGGCTGGTTTCCTTACAATGCTTTCCTTCAGATGTAAGAGCAAGTGCAAATTCTGATCACACAGCCCTGTTGTTTTTATTATTAGAGGTATTTTTCTAATGTTGTAAGGAAAACTTGAGAGTAATTGAAGCTGGGCCAAGCGGATTTCAACACTTGCATCAATTTAAAGTTGCATGGGTTCACCGCTGTGGGGCATCCACTCTGTATGTGGAATTGAAACAAGGTTTCTAATTGGACAAGGACAATCGATTATGTACTCACCATAATAGTTCACATACACTCTGGGCTCATGATTTTCCTCGTATTGATTTATCTTTTTCAGCAAGTTTCCGTTTTTTACTTCCTTAGCTATATCCTTCAAGGGAGTGACACTATCTTCAGTTAACACACCTCTGAGTTCCAGAACTTGTAGCAATTGTTCGATAGTTCTAATTTGTTCAAATCTTCTTATAGAGTTAATGTCTGCTCTGAATAATTCTTTTAAAGAACGTAGCAGGCTACTGTGACCGTCTCTTGACACGACAGACAGCACCACGTCGTTTTTTAGTTGTGTATAGTCCGATAAAGTCATTTCGGGTCACTTGCAGAAATTTGAACATATAAATATGTACAATTATATACGCGAAGCAAATAAATAGGTAGGTACGTATTTCAAACTATATGAAAATGCGGGAAGTCCTCAGTAAAAACCTACACCGTGACCGGAGACAGTAAATCGTAGACAACAGCATTTATGCCAGTAAATAATCACTTCATTACTATTTCAAATCTATAGTAAAGTTGATATCTAACTACATTATTAGGTATTTAATTACTAAAATAAAATAAAATATAAATTAACTATATAAACATACACAATCTACATATTAATAACAGTAAAATTAGTATAAGTTACTCTATGACTATGATTAGTATTTAGTATTCTGTGATCCGAATCTGCGATTATTGACATTGACAGAATCATAGTTTTGTGTTTTTTTTTTAAATTATTTGGCTCCACACTTTTGTGTATTTAGCCAGAGTCAAGTAATTGATCATTTATCAAGTTAATGATATTTCAAGCAAATATGTGTCAAGTCACAGTCGAAGTCATCAAGTCAAGTCGTAGTCAAGTCATAGTCAAAGTCATACTCCTAGTAAAGTGGAGGCAACTTTACCAGAAGCAGCAGTTTTTTCTATGGAGTTTTGGAAGCAACAGGAAAAAAAACGTTTCACCATCATTATACCACTTTTCTACACTCATGCCTATAATTCAGCACTTAACGAATCAATTGCCACCAATTTTATGCACTAACACTGAAAATAACACAAGTTTTGGAAAATAATACAATGCAGCGACGCGATCTTTTTCGTTTTCCCGCCAAAACTCCAATCATAGTATTCTGTGGACAGAATACTATTTTTTTGTTTGTTTTTAGTTTGGCTCTACACTTTTGGTATATTTAGCCAGTGTCAAGTAATTGATAATTTCTCAAGTTAATTAATATATGTGTCAAAAGTCAAGTCGATCAAGTCACAGTCCAAGTCATCAAGTCAAGTCATAGTCTAGTCTAGTCAAGTCATACTCCTAGTAAGGTGATGGCCACTTTACCAGAAGCTTCTATGCAATTTTGGAAACAACACGAAAATAAACGTTTCACCATCATTATACAACTTTCCCACACCCTGTAATTCAGCACTTAAGAAATAAAATGCCTGACCACAAATGAGAGAAAAAAGAATTAAATTGTGACTGAGGAAGTGGTATACGAGAATATCTATATTCACAGAAATATGCTTGCATGCATAGTATCATAAATTATACAAAACTAAACTCTAACTTTACATTAATATGATTTAATATGATTGGATGACTGGTAGAAAATGCTTTAGCATTCAGTCCTCCGTTTGGACTGTTTTTAGTGCAATAAAGAATTAAAATAATAATACCTAATTGAATAAGGTCCGTATTACAGAACGATGCTCAGTCATCGATAGGTGCTCAAGATAGTACCCAGGGAGCCATCTGTCTTTTTCTTGAGAAAACCATAGTATCCGTAGTGTGTAGTATAATAAAAATTAATTAGTGTAAGTTGGTACTAATAGCGTCCTAATTAGTCTTATTTTTATTTTTTGCTGTAACTGGCCCTGTCCTGAAACAGTACTTACATATTTCCAAAGATATACTTGATCCAGGAGCACCTATAGTGGTAGGAGCACAGATAACACATACTTATAATACTATATACTATTAGGGGGAGAAAGAAAACATTAGGTTATTCTATGCAGAATGAAAATAATTCAGACCACCCCCTTTTCTAGAAGTTGGTTAAAATCACAGACCTAGAATTCGCTATTTTCACAAGGAGCTTTGATTATTAGGTCTGCTGTGGATAACCACAGCAGACCTAATAATCAAAGCTCCAATAATGGTGCGAGATCTTGTGTTGTAGGCAGATATGTGGGCAAAAAAAAGGTATACTATAGAGGTACCTTATAATGTAGCAAATGGCACAGAATTCATGTCATAATAGTACTACGCATTGGGTATGCAAATATTATAAGTAATTATATAATTATAGATAAATAGGTTATTTTTAATTACCTACAGCACTTATCAATAAAAGTATGGACGTATCACACTAATATTATAAAGGCAAAAGTTTGTTTGTATATTTGTTACTCCCTCACGATCAAACGGCTGAATAGATTTGGATGAAATTCGTTACCAAGATAGCTTATACGCTGGATTAACATATAGGCTAAATTTTATCCCTGAAAAGTGAAATGCTCCTGTGAGATGAGCAAATAATTAAAATACATTTTATACGCGGGTTAATCCGAGGGGCGCAGCTAGTACGTTCATCAATAAAGGTCATGATAATTACTGTGTCTCTGTAATGACCAATCCTCGCGTAATGATAGATATTATTTGCTTAAGGCTTATCGCTCCAATATTGTCAGATGACTTGACCTCTGTATCAACAGTTCAGTACATTACTGTCGCTTTCTTGAGACGTACACCCAGCATAATGATATGGAATTGGTAACAGTGCTATAATTTAAATAAACAAAATGTATAGGTTATTAAATCGTAGTTGGTCCAAAAAATCATTTACTAGTCTTCAGAGATGTGTTCAAAAAGAACAGACGCTGTGGGAAGGTGTAAGATGTGCAACACAAAGTTCAAAGTCGGACAGTCTGTTTCCAGAAAGGGTAGACTTTCCAAGCAGACATATTGGGCCCAGAGATCAGGATATCGTGACTATGCTAGATTTATTGGGATATAAGGTAGGTACCTACCTAATTTATGTATGCTTATGTAGCATTTGTACACTTCAAAAACTCTATGTACAGTAGTAACCTTGAGTAATCATAGGTGTTAATATGTTATCTGTATCCTTGACCCATCTTAATAAGTTGTTATAGGTACCTAAATCCTCAACGTTAAATAATAGGCAACTAATTGCTCACGGTAGAGAACTTGACACTATATATAGGATTTTACTACCACACCACCACCATCACCACCACCAACACCACCACCATCACCACCACCATCACCACCATAAAAGTTACGCGTAGGTATACCTACGCGACTTATCCGTCTGGATCCATCTGGTATGGATAAATCCATCGGTCACTTCAGAACAATGGGCTGTGAGCAAGTCTATCACAAAGCTGGTAATATGAGACCACCGAAGCTCGAACGCGTCGTTCGATTGAGAGAACGATAGAGCGAAATCGGGCATCAGAAATCTTCGTGCAACAGCTTAGCCGAAGCCAAGTGACAAAGTTGAAAATATAGAGCGGAAAAGTTGTCGTTTCTAAGCCTCCTATTAAGATTACTGCGGAAGTTAAAGAGTTTTACAGCCAAGAAGAATCGTCGTTTTATTATTTTAAAAAGATTACATGACAAGATTCAAAAATGTTCGACCCATTTTACTTCTGAGCTATGTGTATAAGCTGTTTTCAAGGGTCATCACGAATTATCTCGCGCGGAAATTCAACGAATACACCCTACTCCTTAAACAACTTGAAGTTGAACTTTGAACTGAAGGATCGAATGATAAATGAGGTGATTTGACAGAGAACCAAGGCTTACAGAATTAGCAAACTGAAGTGGCAGTGGGCTGGCCATGTTGGCCGCAGAACCGATGAGGCAGACTTGTTCTTCAGTGGAGACCGCGACTTGGTAAACGTAATGTACGACGCTTTCCGACTAGGCTAGGTGGTATAATGATTTGCTCCGAGTGGTTGGCAGCAGTTGAATGAGAAGAGCTGGCTCATTGGCGTACCTTCGGAAAGGTCTATACCCAGTAGTGGCCGATGATGATGATTTATGTGTATATTTTGATCAATGCTGCTTTGATTGCGACTTACTTAAAAGGTAGATATTTCTCTAACTCGAATTATAGTAGTGTCAATTCTGAATGCAAGACAGAATCGATATACACTATATTAGGTAAGTCTAGTAATTCTGTGTGGTAAACGCGGCCATGATTCAAGAGAAGGTCAAGTACAGAAGGGATCTTTATAGGCTGAAAATAATTAAAATTATATATCACCACAAATAAGCACATATAATATTTATATTAGCTGTTGTATTAATAACATATTTTCTTTATAGAGCTTAGATCAGTTAACAGACGATGCAGTTCCAAAAAAGATCCAGCTTCAAGGTCTCATGGACATAAGCGAACCAATGAGTACGTATATAAATCTACTCAAGCAGTACCTACGTATTTCACCAGCCTCATTTGCTTATGCTATTTTATTTCAGGTGAGTACGACCTCATAGAGAGGATACGGAAAATAGCAGAAAAAAATGAAATATGGCGATCGTATATCGGCATGGGATATCACAACTGCTGTGTTCCTCACACAATCATGAGGAACATGTTTGAGAATCCTGGATGGTAGCCCCTACATATATTTATATTATATATTAATGTGCCCACTAAATTTTTTTGTTATAATCATTTCATAACTATTTAAGGACGACACAATACACCCCTTACCAACCCGAGGTAGCTCAAGGGCGTTTGGAGGGTCTCCTCAACTATCAGACCATGGTCAGTGATCTGACGGGCTTGGACGTGGCCAACGCGTCTCTATTGGACGAGGGTACCGCTGCGGCTGAGGGGCTGTCACTTTGTCATAGGTAATATTATATACCTAGGATAGATGTCATCGGTTCTATTCCGACTTCCGAGTATTACAATAAACCTAATTAATATAACATATAAAAAATTTAAACTATGGATATCATTACGCTACTGAAATAAAATAAAAACCATTGCTAAATTCAAGTTACGCTATGACCTAACAATAATACGATCGACCAGTCTAATAATAAGCATCGTAGGTAGGTGCATAAAACTTATTATAATTTCTTATAATGGGTACTGCAATTTTCTTCACTGGTTAATATATAAAATGTTACGGATTATTGACAAAATTTCCAACAACAGCCCTTTACACCGTTTAGAATTCAGTTATATAAAACTAGCTCTTGCCCGCGGCTTCACCCGCGTGGCCTATGGGAAACAAAGAAGATTTTTTTTTCATAGATAATTCAACCACCGATTTCACCCTTTTAGGGACGGAATTTCGAAAAACCCTTTCTTACTGGATACCTACAATTTACAAAGAATATACCCTCTAAATTTGAAGTATTTAGGACCAGTGGTTTAGGCTGTGCGTTGATATATAAGTCAGTCAGGGTTTTGAATTTTATATGTATAGTAAGTGTTATTAATTAATAATATGAATCCAGCTTTTCAGTTTAATACGAGACCAGGTTTTTTCAGACACAACAAAAGAACAAAGTTTGTGGTATCAGAACGGCTTCACCCCCAGACATTAGCAGTAGTGCAGACTCGACTAGATGCCCTAGGCCTTGAAGTCAAGGTGGTGCCAGATGTTCGTCAAGTGGACTTCGCTCAGAGAGACATATCAGCAGTTCTGCTGCAGTGTCCCGATACTAGAGGCTTGGTTTACGACTACTCAGGGTTGGCAGCTGCGGCTCAAGAACACGGAGTAAGTTCACTTATTACCCATTATTATCCCATGCTTAAAATATTTTGTACGTTAGTTTCACATAATGAGTGATATGAATTTTACTTTAATAGAATCTGAACTTCTTTTTGTTGATAATAATATTTGATTCTGTAGATTTCCGTTTCTTCTTTTCACCCGACCGCCGAGAAAGGTTATTTTTTTTAATAGGTATGCCTATAGAACTTTTGTATAAATGCTGAAGTGGATATACAATCACAGACTTTTGTCAACATACAATTTGGAGTGACTACGGTTAATATAATTTGGCTAAAAATCGAAGTTAGGTTCAAGTTATACTTCGATAAAATTTCGTTCGCGAATAGATCATGAGTTTAAATCGTGAAAGCTTAAAAAATACTATAAAAAATTTTAGTTGAACAGGTATAATAATAATATGTGTGGAAATCTCACACGACGCCATCTAGCCCCAAACTAAGCAAAGCTTGTACTAGGGGAACCTGCTAACTTATACAATACTTAGATACTTTTTGTTTGTAAATACATACATAGAATACAATATAACACCCAGACACAGAACAAACATCGATGTTCATCACACAAATGTTTGTCCTGGGTGGGAATCGAACCCACAACCCGCAGTTCAGAATGCAGGGTCACTACCAACTGAGCTATAGATGTACAGATAAAATATTCTTGCTACGTATAGCTGCAGTCGTCTGATCATAGACGTATACTATTAGACGTAGAGCGTTCTACAGACTACGGCCATGATATTGAAAATTGATGTTACGAAAACGAAATGTTATAATGGTTATAAGAATATGTTGTGCTTTGTTTGTCGCTAGTACATAAATGTATTTTCAGACTTTAGTGGTTGTGGCCACAGACCTTCTTGCAATGGCACTGCTACGGCCACCTGCAGAATGTGGTGCGAACCTCGCAGTAGGTACTTCACAGCGGCTGGGCGTGCCCCTTGGTTACGGAGGACCTCACGCCGGGTTCTTTGCTGCCAAGCATCAGCTGGTCCGGCTCATGCCAGGGCGGATGGTGGGAGTTACGAGGGATTCGTCTGGTAGAGACGCTTACAGGTGAGAAAACAAAGAAAGCAGATAAGAAAGCTTTAGCTTAATTAGCCTAAGGGTTAATTCAGGTGTGAATAAATAAAAGCCAATTTAAATTTGGTATTAAAAAGAAGTAGACGTGAGATAAACCATGCCAAAGCTAAAAGTGGCATAAGAATAGTCAACAATTGACTATGCTGACTGCAAATACCCTAGTATGTTAAATTGTAGTGGTTTCACGGTTTAATACCTAAATCAGCGATTTGACATAATGATTACATGCATGTAGCACTGTGCGCTTTAATGTGACTGAAATGCACAAAAGTAGCCACAAGAATAAAATTGTATTGACGACCCGCATACGTTTGCATGAATAGAGCAAAAAAAAATCCCATACTATTAACAATGACTGCTTATTTTCTTATGAGTTTCCAAATTAACTTTACATAACTAATATGGATAGGATAAATGAATTGTGGTGTGTGGATTTAGGATAAATGTAAATAATAGCCAATTTTCTTTCAGGCTTGCTCTGCAAACTCGAGAGCAACACATCCGTCGAGACAAAGCGACGTCAAACATTTGCACTGCGCAGGCACTGCTTGCCAACATATCAGCTATGTTCGCTGTTTACCACGGCCCACAAGGACTTAAGGATATCGCCACACGAGTGCATAATGCTACACTGGTGCTAGATCATGGTAGGTGTATATATTTTGTAGAATTGCCTTTAGTATTTGCGAAGAATCCAAATTATCAACATACAGTATCACATCAATAGAAGAAAGACTTCCACTGCTGAACACAGGCATCCTCCATAAATCGACGATTACAATAGGGGTTTTGCTATAATCACCACTCTTGGCGGGTGACTTGGTGATTGCATTAGATATAAAAATATTGAGGAGAATTCTGTTGCCCATTCCCTGGCTGGATATTCCCTTAGCCGGCTCTTCCGGTACACACAGAAAGAGATGGGAGGGTATTCGCACACCGCCGGGAGCACACGGCAAGAAGTATACATGCAGTTTAATTATATGTAATTCCAATGCGATAGAATTCGACCCATGTCAATGACAATTATTTTTGTCCTATTTTTTTCCTTGGGACATAGAGACCATTGAAACTCAAAATTTTTAATTTTTGATCTTAAACTGTGGTCGCATAGGTATTAGGCAACGTGGGCATAAGCAATCGAACGACGTTTACTTCGACACCCTCCACGTCGTCCCTCTGGCTGACCATGACGCCGCATCTATAAAATCACGTGCGGAACAAAAGAAGATCAACTTGCGATATTTCGACGATGGTGCAGTGGGAGTAGCGCTTGATGAGACCACGACTAAGCAGGACATAGACGACTTACTATGGATTTTTGATTGCAACAATGTTACCGAGGTATGAACACACTGATAACCTATTTATGCACACTTGTATTTTACCTAGTAATTTAGAAAAATATGCCTACAGTATTTAGTTAATCTACACAATTCGAATCTGGAAGAAACAAAACAGCCTCCTTTATAAAAAAAATTACGTTACATTTTGCAAATATATAGTGATTTATGTGCCTTGCTTGAGGTCCAGTATAAGTGTTAGCTAACGATGGTGACGCAGCAAATAAAGTTCTGCTGGCAAACGTTGTGGATATAGATTTTTTCTGTAACTATAGAAAAGAACTTGGTGCCACAGTCCAACAATATTATATTACTATCTTCTAGATAGGTACTAAAGGCAGAAAATGTATATTTTGTAGGTTACGCAATCAAGTGACATGAGATCTCGCAGCATCATGCAAGGAGCTTTCAGAAGAACGTCTCCATATCTTACCCATCCTGTGTTCAACATGCATCACTCTGAAACCAGGCTAGTGCGGTATATGAAGCGGCTTGAAAACAAAGACATATCACTCGTACATTCTATGATACCTTTGGTAAGTGCTGAAAGATGTAGGCAGTACTGTCAAAGTCCAAAAACATCATCACATAAAATGTCTAACGTTTACGTGAAAATTGTTTCAGGGATCATGTACAATGAAGCTGAACTCCACAACCGAAATGATGCCGTGTTCATTCAAACATTTTACTGACATTCATCCGTTTGCGCCTCTCGATCAGTGCCAGGGCTACCATTCACTATTTAAAGAGCTGGCCAGTGACCTGTGCGCTATCACTGGTTACGATAGAGTTTCTTTTCAGCCGAACAGGTGCCTATTTGATAATATCATTGACATCATGACTACTTTATGTCCCATTGCTTTTTTTTATTGTTTGATAGGCTCGCGTTATCCCACTATCGCACCTGATGGTAAGTGACGATGCCGATTACATCCTAATGTAACACGCTTGCTTAGAAGATACCTGTTCACTCTCGATTTGAAAACTCCAAGGTTGTAGTTTTGGGAAATACGGATGCCGGTAAAGCGTTCCACTCTTTGGCTGTTCGCATGATAAATGTGGAGCCAAATCTCTTTGTTCGCACATGTGGGATATTAACCACGTAACGGTGGCGCTTTTTCGTACATCTGAATGTCCGACGGTGGAACGGTGATGGCGGAATCAGGTTATGCAACACCAATGCACTCTCCAAAATGCACTCGATAGAAGATAGAGGCTGTCAAACTTTTTCTGAAAGAGAGAGAGCTAGTAGGCCTTTTATCACCGCAGAAAACAATTTTTTTTAAATTAGATGTCTGGAAAGGACTAATTTTTTTTTTGCTAAAATCACTACTGTCGAACAAAGATACCAATATTACATTCTTTTAGTGGTGCCCAGGGAGAGTACGCCGGTCTGCGCACTATCAAACGTTACCATGAATTTCGTGGTGAGTTCCAAAGAAACATTTGCCTGATACCTGTATCAGCACATGGAACAAATCCTGCATCGGCTCACATGGCGGGTATGAGAGTGTGTGCGATACGGGTCACACCTTCCGGAGATATCGACATGGAACACCTGAAAGATATGGTAGGATAAATTCGTTAAATCATTTACCCATAATCTACATAATTATTTTATATTTTAATTCACACTCACACGTATGTGACATAAACGCAGTATAATAAGTGGTAAATTTATCAAGCTCGTTTCGCCAGCTTCTTTTAAATGAAAGTCCCGTTTATGAATTAAAATGAAAATGAAACAATATAACCATGTGTTAGAGTCGCCAGTTTCCCATTGTAGTCCTGCAGAGTAATACGCAAACTTTATGGTCAATCGTCACAACAACATTGGAAATATGATTTTGAAGTACCATTTCCTGTGTAGTGGTGCTATGAATGTAAAATGTTATTTTAAGACCATCAATATGTTTTGCGCACGGAACCAATCCAGATAATGTGAGGTTATGACACGTGCCTATGTCGCGTGGGTGGGTACCTGTATTTGGTCTCGCCGTACAGAGGTAATCCACAAGAACAGTCATACCTATTCTAAATAATTATATGTTTGTAGTGCTCACATAGGTATAATGACGAATTCTATGATTAAGTAAGTAGTAAGTAGTAGTAGTAGTAGGTAAGTACCTATTTAATTGAAATACTATGCTATTCAAGATAGTAGAATTAAAAATACACCTATCCCACAAATAAAGGTATAAATAACAAGATTGACGAAATTGAATGAAAGTTGTCGAAAGAGTAAGTAGATAACTACTATCTACTTACTCTTTCGACAACTTTCATAGTAGTAGTAGTAGTACTTCGTCTGCCTGTAGAAAAAAGAGGCAATGGCTTCGAGGAAAACGATAAAAAATTACTCACGGAATAAAAGGAATTAAATTTTTTTAGCTGTATAAAATGGCCAATTTCACACATTGATAATGCTGAAATGGTTGCTTTTAAACAATTCAATTTTTAGGCAGAAGAACACAGCGAGAATATATCGTGTTTGATGCTGACTTACCCCAGCACGTTTGGGGTGTTCGAAGAGCGAGCTGCCGATGTGTGCGCGTTGGTTCACGCCCATGGTGGTCAGGTCTACTTAGATGGTGCTAACATGAACGCTCAGGTAAAGAGGCTTGGTACAAATAAAAACCTTCCCAACAGTTTTTATTTAGATTTTGAGATGATTTTCAAATATTTCTTATATTTTCGCTAACACTTTCGATAAAACAACAGACGATAATTATAATAACAAGTTTAATAAGTGGTTTTTACAACGCCTAATTTAAGAAAGAAGGAAAGAAAATTTATTTATTATCATTAAAAGTTTCATTGTTATCTTTTAATTTTACGATTCCAAAGAAGCCTTGTGCATTATTCTTTCACATATCCACAAAAACATATCTGTGCTAAGGTATAGTTACACTTATTTTTCTTTTGTTCTGATAGGTTGGGTTGTGTCGTCCGGGTGACTACGGCAGCGACGTATCTCATCTGAACTTACACAAGACCTTTTGTATTCCACATGGAGGTGGTGGGCCTGGAATGGGACCCATTGGAGTGTAAGTACTATTGTACTATTGACAAAAGTAACATGTAACTAGATATAAGTCTAGGATCAACCAACCATAGAGTTATAATTTCTTACAACATCTTTATTAAACTTTCAGTAAAGCACATCTTGCGCCGTTCCTACCTTCACACCCAGTGGTAGACCCACTTGCAGACTTAGGAGACGCGGCGCACAGTTTTGGATCAGTCAGTGCTGCCCCGTTCGGATCATCCGCTATCCTACCAATTTCTTGGGCATACATCAAAGTAAGTGTAATCCAAATATCATAATGTACTCGTCTTAAACTCTCAATAAGATCTTATTTTACTGCATTGCGGAAAAAGTTTAATGTTTCCGTAGTAATAAAAAGTTACACTTTCCAGATGATGGGACCCAAAGGATTAAAACGAGCGACCCAAGTAGCAATTCTAAACGCGAATTACATGTCAAGGCGCCTGGAAGATCATTACAAGACCCTTTACAAAGGCGAGAGGGGTCTAGTGGCTCATGAGTTCATTATTGATGTCAGAGATCTGAAAAAATCTGCTAATATTGAGCCTGGAGATATTGCGAAACGACTTATGGATTATGGTTAATTTCTCTTTACTCTTAATAATTTTATGACTCACGCACGTTGTGTGTTATTAACTGAGTTTTAGCATGTTTTGTATTGTTTAGGTTTCCATGCTCCAACAATGTCATGGCCTGTAGCAGGCACCTTGATGATAGAGCCAACCGAGTCTGAAGATCTTCAAGAGTTGGACAGATTTTGTGAAGCCCTTATCACTATTAGAAAGGAAATTAAGGATATTGAAGATGGACTTATTGATAAAAGATTGAACCCGTTAAAGGTGAATAGGCTTCTTTAAACTTAAAAAAACGTTTAAAAGAAATAACATTGCCGTCATATAAATAAAGGTAAACGATGATGATAATGATGTTGCAGCACAAATGGATGCTGGGCGACAGGTTGACTCTATATTCCTTGACTATAGGCGTGCATTTGATGTAGTAGATAATGACATCCTGCTAGTGAAGCTTTCTTCACTGGGGGCATCACCTAAGTTACTAATGTTCTTCTCCAACTACTTGAAAGACCGCAGACAGTATGTGAAGGTAAATATGTACCAATCGGATGAATTTTACACAAGATCAGGAGTGAGTCAAGGTAGCACGCTTGGACCTACTCTGTTTCTCGTTATGATTAACGATCTCCCCAGCGTACTCAGCACGACAAAGTGTTTAATGTTTGCTGATGATTTAAAAATGTATCAGTCGGTGGAACAAGTTTCTAACTGCATAGACCTGCAGCGAGATATCGATTCGGTGGAAAGGTGGAGTCAGTCCAACAGGCTGGCGTTTAACGTCGCTAAGTGTAAAGTACTGACTTTCTCAAGGTTACAATCACCATTAGCGCCTTCGTACACCTTGGCAGGTTCTACGCTTGAGAGAGTTAATACTATACGTGATCTGGGAGTTATTATGGACTCTCGACTTAACTTTCGTGAACATATAATGTCTGTGTGTAAAAGCGCTAATAAGACCTTAGGCTTTATTATGAGAACTGCCTCACAGTTCCAGGATGTTAGAGTGGCTATAATGCTATACAATGCTTTTGTTCGTAGCAAACTAGAGTTCAGCGCTGTCGTCTGGGATCCGCGTGAGGCTAAGTACGCTGTGATGATAGAGAGAGTGCAACGGAAGTTTGCTAGATACATCTATAAAAGAATGTATGGGTTTTATCCTTACCTCTACCCGTCTCTATTTGTCTCAGGAATGATTGGACTAGACACATTGGAATACAGGCGTAAACTACTGCTTGTGATCCATTATTGCTCAATACTGCATGGCATAATTAATAATTCGGATGTATTAGCTTCCATGAATCTGTACGTTCCTAACAATTATTTGCGAACAGGACGTCGTCGGCATCAGTTGTTTGCTTGTCCAGTACCACGGACTCACCACTGCAATAACTCACCCACGCTGCGGGCACTGGCCCTACTTAATGCGTTCACTCATGAGTGCCAGCATGTCGACATATTTTACGATAACATAAGGACTATTTGTAATAACTTTAAATTTACACCTAAATAATCATTAAAATAGTTAGCGTTTTGGTCATAAACTGTGAGCTAATTATTATAAATTGAACAATAATAATAAATAATAATAATAATAATAATAATAAATGAAGATAAAGATCGTGATTTTTAAAAAGGATTTTTTTCTTTTGTAGCTAGCGCCGCATACACAACAAGAAGTGATTTCAGAGGACTGGAACCGTCCCTACAGTCGAGAGCAGGCTGCATTTCCAGCTGTAAGCTTAAACCATTCAAATATACCATACCTTGCTGCACTTACAATGCCCACCTACTTGATATTTAATTTGCTTAACATTTCTTTTTACAGCCGTTTGTAAAAGGTGAAACGAAGATATGGCCAACAGTAAGTCGCATTGATGACATGTATGGAGATAAGCACTTAGTATGTACTTGCCCACCTGTTCTTGATGATTTTGTTTAGGAAACATATTTCGATTTGAACTTGAGATCATGTTTTTTACGTTTATTGCAAGTCCTAAAACACTTGAAACACTTTGGTTAAAAAATACAATTCTTACAGATAATAAGTTTAATATAAAGTTAAGTTTAATCTAATTACCTAATATGCAAAACAGGTAAAAGTATATCTACATATGTAAATGTGTAAAGAAATAAAAATTCTTTGGTTAACAACAGATTTTTTTTTATTTCGCAGAGATAGGGATAACTATTATTATTCAGAATTAAGTGTTGTTAAATTACTGTAGACACTTTTTTTATTGACATGGAACAATTTCCTACCTCCGCTATGATTACGATATTACTGTACAATATTTTTATTGTAAACTTACATAATGCGCAGGTTTGTAAGTGACGCTTTTGGATTCAAGGCAACTCGTTTGTTTTGTTTAAGCTAATATTACTGGAATACCGAAGCTTCGTATTTCATAACAATGTACAATATTATTTCTATAATTGTATGCCTATTTATTACCTTTTAGAATAATTTCCGTATCCCAAAATAAATATTTGAATCAGTACGTAACTTTCGTTATTATAAAGCAATAATTTTCAGCCTGAAAGCATATTCACACAAGGATATATTTATAATTATTATCCTATAATTTTTCATACATCACTTTAATAAGTCATATTAAGGAAATTAGCTTTACAAATCGCAATATAAATCAAACTACGAAAAAAATATTATAATGACAAAATAAGTAGTAACATAATCAATAAACTGCTATTTTCCACAAGTAATTTAAATTTCACTATCACTTACAATAAAGCTTAAAAAGTCAGGTATCAAAATAATGTGGCATAGCTGTTAACATTATTGTTCATAATCAAAACTACCATAAAAATAGTGAAACAGTATACATAGAACTAAGCTTATATTCATTTTGGAGCAGAATTAGCAGTGTCCTTAGGATACATACCTAACTTAACTCCGAGTTCTTTCGGCATCCTCAGCGGGCGAGTGGGGAATGGATGATAGGACCCTGTTGAGGGACTTCGAGGGTAAGACAACGAAGATAATGTATCTGTTTCGAGAAGAGACGTGATTGCACTACAAGTATCATCAGACTCTAATTTTATTGTATCACTTGTGTCAAAATTATCTTTAGGTAACGTAGGAGTGTCTCTGATAGAAAATAATTTCGGTGATATAGGAGTAGATACTTGATCTAGCGATGTAATTTGACACAGTGTATCACTTGAGTTACTTTTTGCACCTGTGGGTGAATCATCCTCTATTGACGGTTCGTAAGTAAAGCTGATTGAAGAAGTCACAACATGAGCAAAGTCACTAACTTGACTGTCATCAGTCTTTAGTAAGTTATCGCAGACTTTTGGTAATTGATTCACGGCTTTTCGGCAAATATCACTTGCTTCAGATAGAACGTAGTCATTATACTTACTAGATAAAGGATAGTTACAGTCATCTGACGTAAATCTTCTTTCGTATAGAGATGTTTCTTTTGGTGCCGATGATGGTAGTGTAATCGATGTCTTCGATTCACCTGAAAAGGAATGTCGGGACCAGTCCGAGACCAATGTAGGTTTTAGTTTAGCTGCATGTTCTTCAGGACTAGGAACATGTATAGTTTTCCGTTTATAATCTAAGTCAACCTTTTTATTACATTTTTCTGGGAAAGGTGAATGATCACATTTAGCCAAAAATCCTTTATTTTCCCATCCATATGTGTCTGTTTTGTTTCCTAAACAATCAACGCTTGGACTTTTTGCATTTCGGGGTAAATCTTCCTTAATTGGTACAATGCTACGCGCTTCCAAAGAAAATGGATCATCAATGGAAATCGGCCTTATCCTTACAAAGTCCTGGCTTTCAGTTTTGTCAGAAGCATTCCGTTTTATACAACCAATCAAAGAGTCTGAAGTAGATTCTTTTAACTGTGGAGACTCTATCAGCTTCGCTTCAGAAGGTTTTTCTGTAATCGGTCTGCAGAAGTATTTTGGCTTCTCAATAAAAGTATCAGTGTTAATAGCAGCACGAGTAGTTGTATTTGTTTCAGGTATATTCTGTTTTGTTAAAATCCTGCTTAAAATTTTGGAATTCTCCTGTATTATTTGTAAAGCTCTTTCACTGTTTTTCCGCCCACTTCGAACAATAAAATCTTTTGGAGAACTGGAAATAGGGGTTTTTGGTTTCGTTGAAGGAAATACCTCGTTCTCAGATTCATCTTCGCTTAGTTTTTTCGTAAAACTGTGACTTTGTGGCAGAGAAGAAGCTCTCTCCATATCTTCTTTTAAAAATGTATCATTGTTGCTACTTTGTAAGGTCAAAGAATCTGGTTTTTTGGGTAGACGCGAGACTCTTCTCGTAGATCGTCGATTGGGTATATCAGCATTATTAGCATCTGAGACGCGGGCTCCAAAAAATTCAGGGCTGTGTTCAAAATATTTGTCTATTTTCAGTGGAATTGGTGGTTCATCTTCGCTGATTATAATACTTTCTTCATCAGGGCTTTGAGGAGTACTTCTGACTTCCGGTGAGTTAGTGTCTGACAAATCTATGTCAGGAACAAAATTAGCATACATAGTAAAACTGTCAATGATGTCTGGAGGTCTTGTGTTAGATACATTTATTCGATTTATGGGACTTTGAAGATTTGATAAAAAATCACAGTTATTAGGGGTTAAATCAACAGGGCTCAAGTTAACTGAAGATCTGGTATTTCCAGTTTTGATAAGCTCACTATCAACCTTATTACTAAAGTTTAATCTGCTTATTAGTCCTGCTTCTGTGATACTGCGTACTGGAGAAATCAAATTGGGAGATATTGGCAGTGGCGGCGGTATATTAATAGTACGAGTAGTTTGATTAGAGGGTGATAATATTCTCATGTCTCTAGTTATTACATTTTCTGTTTGAGACAGAAGTGGTGTCTTTACGAGGTGTGCAGTTTTTGGTGATGGCGCTCGATGAGACGTTAACACGTTGTCGAAATAAGCATAAGTTCCTTTGCAAGGTGAATTAAGCGAATCTAGTTTTATGACAGTAGAAGGGGAAGATATCAATATATCATCTAGGTCATGAGGGTTCTTTGATACATACATTTTAGGTTTATTATCATAGCTGTAACATTCAGATTCACTAATGGATAAGTTATCTTTTAGCTTAGATTCAAATTCATCAATGTATGTGCGAAGAGGTTCTCCAGCTGCAGAATCTAAGTAATCAGTTATATCTTTTATGGAACTCTGTTCAGTATCTACAGCCTTATTATATGAAGAGGAACTAATGATCCCTGATTCTTTTTGACTTTTAGTATGTGATTTCTTAGTGTCTTTAACATTAGGGGAAACGGATAATTTACTTTTGCGAGCACTTACATTTTTGTTGTTTTCAGCGTCATCATTGGGTATATCCAGTTCGGAGTCACTTCCACGCTCATTTTCATCGCACAGACTAGTGTCTGTACTCGAATCAGTGTGTGATGAATATGAAGAAGTTTCACTTGAACTTCTAGATCTTAATGTAGCAATCATTTCATTTGCCTCTATCTCAGACACTATTGTTCCATCACCTGTTTCATCTAAGTCGATAGAGGCTTTTCTTACTTTTGTTAACTTATCTTTTTTTATGTCCTTCCATTTGACAGAATTTCTTCTGCTAAGGGATTTTTTACTTTTTTCCTCATGCCAACTGATTGTATCAGTAGAGCGCACTCGTAAGTGTGATTCAGTTTTTTCATGACTACGCGACTGTCTTGAAGGTGGAACAGCGCCCGGTGGAGGGCCGAGTCTTCTTCCTCGGGAACTAACAATGGCACTTTTTCCTAGTAGCAGATTATTTACTGTAAGTGACGTCGGTGACGTAGGTACTCCAACTGAAATAAATCAAAACAAAATGGATATTACAGATACATTCCAATTAAACATCAACAAATGGGATAAACAGTGAAAATAAAAATAAAAATAACTACCTGCAGCGTGTCTAGCACAAGCCGCTGCCAAAATGACATGAGCCTGCCTTTGGCGTTCACGAAGTCTTGCATATTGTCTTTTCAATGCACCGATGTCTAACGAAAGCCGGTCTCCTGCTCCAGTGCGGTCTCCATGCCTAGGTATTACCTGTTTAAAATTAAAATGTGCTTAATAGTCTCCTATTGGATTTAAATTCCCATCTGCGGCACGTCGACCCTATTTGCCGCCACGAAAGTCATTCAAAGCCTTAGGTTATGTTAGTATTACTTTGTTGTGAATCAGCTATTGAATATACAACAATGTTGCCAAGAACTGAATGCAGTATAGTGTTATAAGTTTCATAGTCTTACCGTTGCCAGCGCCATTTTATTTCCATCGTCACTTGAGTCTCCCTCGTCTTCCGAATAAAATAGTCTTAGACCTCTTTTTGTCATTGATTGCATCTGCAATGTGCTGATAATGTTAGGCGTCTATAATTTATTCGATTATGTTATTTTACACAGTTAAAAATTAGACAATTTCAATGATACAACTTCTCAAGTCTTTTCAAAATTAAAGGTAAAAATTACCAAAGAAGATAGCGACGTTCCTTATAGATTGTATTGTGACACAACTATTTTGGAAAAACGCAACGTGCAGTAAATATACATTTGGCTTACGTATAATCTTTACTTATGTTAGTATTAAGTACGTATATATAGCACCATTGATATTGTTATTAATGGACTTACTGCAGAATGTAAAGGAGGGTGATAGATCGGCGCAGAAGTAGGTGGAGCGGGTGGCGCCACCCGGTACCTATGCAGGTTGCGCAGTCGCGGCAGTTCCGGTGCAGACCCGAATGCCACGACCCTTGCTACCAGCGCCTCGCCAGCCTCCCAAATCACACCGGCTCCACCCCCCATGCAACTGTAGAACTCGTCTGCTGATCGTGCAGATAGTATTCGACTGGAAATGATCTTAATTTAAAGTTATTGCCTATTGTTTGGACAGTCGAATGCCCAAAACACTGTCTGATTTTGCTGGTTGTCAGACTTAAGCAGATCGTTTAAGATAATAATATACTACGGACTATGGTATCTTCGCGTTTTCAAGATACCAAGATACTTGAAGTAATCACCGAACTTATTCTATTTGAGAAGAAATTTTTTGAAACCTTGTCGTGGATCCGCTTTTGCAATTGTAATAATTTTCCTCAACGAGGATAAGCATATATATGCACTATGCGAAAAAGATGTAGATAGAGATTATTAACGTAGACAGGAATGGCTGAAGGAAACAATGTGCTGTACGAATGACGAAAATATACCATAAATGCAGCAGTGAAATTTTGTTGACACTTTTGATTGCATAATGTAACAATCTAATTACAATTTATTAAAAACAAAACGGCCTCGAACGACCCTGTTGATTGATTTGTGGTTGTATTCAATTCAATGGTTCGGATCAATACACACGGTGGCTCGGTGAGTTATGGCTTCCTCTTTTATTCATGCCAATTATTTTGAAATATTGTCATGCTGCAAATTGGTTTTCTGATATACTTAAAATTGTTACAAAAATACTATTAACAAAACGGGTGATTGTTCTGTTATTTATCTAAACTTAAATATGAGCTTACATTTTATAACTACAAGTACAAGTTTGCGAAAGATCTCTTCAATATGTTTGGATATTGCTGGTAAGTGGAACGAAGAAAGAGTTCAACCTGAACATATATTGTAAAAATATATATAACATATTTATTTTTTTATTGTTTGATAGGCTCGCGTTTGACCACTATCGCACCTGATGGTAAGTGACGATGCGGTCTAGGATGTAACACGCTTGCCTAGAAGTCACCTGTTAACTGTTCTCACCTCATGTAGAACATATATTGTAATAGCCCGTTGTAATATGCCCGTTTTATTTTTACAATATGAGTTTAAGTCGCGAAAGTTTAAAAAACTCGAACATAGTACTTAATTTCTTTGAAAAAAATATTTTATTGCCACTTATGAAGAAAATGCCTGTCGGCAATAAAAGTTTACATCACATGATCGGTAAAGGTAAGAAATAACAAGAAAGGGTAGCAATACTTACTCTTGAAGCAGGTCCCAAATAGCTAACGCAGTTAAAAGCAGCACCTCGTTGCCATCCAGCAATACCAGGTCCCATATCCTGAGGAGACATTCGCGTGGCAGCCACGTGGCGTACAGTGTAAGAAACCATTGCATTGTAAACACGTCTGGTAGGGGAGGCTCGACGCCACCACCTAGAACACGAGTTTTGCTGATAATCGTATGGGGTATCATTCTAAAATATCATTCTTAAAATGAGAATGATATTTTTGAATGATAGTTTTTCTATACAAATCTTTAAACTATTTGAGAATTAATTTTTAGAAATTATAATAATAAAGTTCAATGCTTCTTAAATTTTATTATTAGAATAGTCTAGAATCTATAATATTATTGAAACTGACGTAAGTAGTACTCATAACTACAACTATTACACGGCTAAAACTCACGAGACACAGTCGAATAACCGGTGTTCGGGCAATATAGATGCCGCGCGTTCTCCTTGAGGATGGGCATATTGCCCGAACACCGGTCGAGTTATTCGACTGTATCTCGTGAGTTTTAGCCGTGTAATAGTTGTAGTCTAGAATCTAGTCTAGATATATATAGAAAGATAACTCAGATATTCTATCTGTATAAATAAAATTCAAAGTTCTGACTGACTGACTGAATGACAGACTTATATCAACGCACAGCCTAAACCGCTGGTCCTAGAGACTTGAAATTTGGAGGGTGTGTTTTTTGTAAAGTGTACAGGTATCCACTAAAAAGGGTTTTTCGAAATTTCACCTCTAAGAGGGTGAAATGTGTGGTTGAATTATTTTCCTATAAGCCACACGGGCCGCGAAGCCGCGGGCAGAAGCTAGTACTATATAGATACCTACGTAGCATTATTGGCGGCCTTAAAATATGTGATTTCAGTTACTGCAGACGGACACTTTCACGCACAATCATGTGTGAAGTTAGCAGATATTAAAAGTTGGATTATGAAGCTGTGAGGGGTGTTTATAAGTATTCATTGAAAATATTACCATCAGAAATTTTCTGCAAATAGTCCATGTGTTGAGCGAGCCGCGGCAAGCGTAATCTCAGAAGGTCCCTGAATGCTGCCATATCGGCTGACAACCCTCGGAGGTCATCAGCGAAGTAGCCTTCAGGAAGCACTGCTTCCACCAGGTATATCATCACCTGTGAACAGATTCAATTCTGATTCAAATTGCATGTAATCCATCCACAGGCCTGATAGCTCAATTAGCATGGTAACCCCGCCTTCTGAGCTGTAGGTTGTGGGTTCGATTCCCACCCAGGACAAACACTTGTGTGATGAACATCGATGTTTGTTCTGTGTCTGGGTGTTGTATTGTATTCTATGTATATTTTACAAACAAAAAGTATCTAAGTATTCTATCAGTAACTTGGTTCCCATAGTACAAATTTAGCTTGGTTTGATTTTAGATGGTGCTGTCAAATGTATTTCTATAGTTAATTTATTTTGCATGTATAGGATGAAACATTGAGAAACAATGCACAGGTATAGAAAAAACACCCATCCGCATAGAGGACTCCACATGGGTATAAGTTCTCGTACTTGACAGATTATCTAAAAAAGTACAATAGCAAGTAATTTTATTTAACACCTAACCTTACTCCCTATTTCACCTTTCAATATGTACCTATGGAATCTAGGTAAATTTTGTTTCACCAGTGCATCTAAATCACTTTACCTTACCTTTAACGAATCCGACTCGGACTTGTCCATTACTTCTAATATAATAGCAGCTAGCATGTTGAATCCTTGGCAGTAACCAACTTCTTTGTTCCATCTAAAATCAAAATACTATATTATTTTCTATAGCAATTCCAGCCACATTCATCTATTTTAACGCTCCCACGAAGCACGAAGCCTGCATTATATTATTTATAAATAAGTAATATAATAATGAGAATTGCCCGAAGGCTTGTGATAAAAAGGCAACAATAAGAGGATATTAAATTACCCGCCTTCATCATAATGTCAAAGTTAACATGGTCCTTACCTTGCGTAAGCTAACAATACTCTCCGAAGCATCCCCTGGTTTTCTCGGCCTTCGGCGCCACAGAATAAGGAGCAACCGGTTCGATGTAAATCCTAAAAAGTATATCAAATTTCAACTAAGGTAATAATAAAAATAGAAATCTACGTAATATCATAATTATTATAGAGCGTTTTATAGGACGTCTATAATGGATGAAAAAAAGGAAATTAAAAGTGTTTGCTTATTTATAGTTAAGCAATTAATTTGCAAGCCATATGCTACATATACCACATCTGACAACCAATCAAAATAATTTACAATTTACACAAATAAAGGAGTAAATTTACCATGCAGTTCCGGCGTAAAATAAACTACCCTATATCATCCCGTGGGTGCTGTAAGAGCCGGCTAAGGGAATACCCAAGGAATGGGCACCAGCATCCTCCTTGTTTTCATTATGATCTACTGCAAAAGTCTTGCCAAGCGTGATTATGGCAAACACCCCTGCTATAATAAGCGTCCGAAGTGGCGTGTCATGGGGAGGCCTATGTTCAGCAGTAGACGTCTTCCGGCTGATGATGTGATATAATGACTTTATTTTTATTTATTATATTGCTTATTTTAGAAAGAAAGAAAGAAGAAAATTCAAACTAAAATCTATTATAAATATAGAAAATGGCTTTCTCTAGAACTACGAGTATCAAACTCACGAACATATTGGGTTCATTGTACAGATAAATAGACACTTTTAGGGTTCCGTACCCATATTTAGGCTATTTGATTCGTCCAAGCTTGTATATATCACAGTGAAGGTGCAATTACGAGTATGCCTGTGTACATATCGAATATTGAACAAACAAGTGTTTTTTTTGTTCTTGTCGGCTTATAATTTATTAGCAAGATAACATTTATCCAAAAATTTAAATATCGCCCCTTGTTATATATCGCCACTCGTATTTAAATATTCAAATTGGCCGCTTTAAATATAAGATATTTCGGAAGGTTGTATAATTACCGACTATTACAGTTTTGGTCATGTTTTCTCTTATAAAATAATTGATAGTTAATGATATTATTATTAATTGATAATTAATAATGAAATAAAATAATTGACAAAATATTTATATCTAGACAAAAATATTTTGAACATTCGAGAAGACTTGGCACCGATACAAGATCCTTTGTATCTAGTGTTTATTGGTGGTAAATTACGTAGAATTACTGGCCCGAATATATTACTTATATAGATGTTTACGAAAGTACGGTGATAAGTATTATATTTTATGTGAGACCGTTCTTAGAGCCTAATATTCTAAACTTAGCTTATTAATGTTATATAGATACGACATCAATATTACCTGTTAAACTTGCCTAAATTTGACAACAGTTTCAAAATCCTCTAGCATGATTATCAGACTAGCAAGAGCTTCTTTAATATAGAAATAACTAATACTATCTACAACATCTAATAGTTATGAAAGGGAAAAGACTACGAAGGGATGGGAAATACAACATTTTACTACCGGACTACTAGACGCTCGACTAAACGCCATCCCTTCGTGGTCGAGATACCATACCACCCATACGTACCAAGCGATTTGACTCCACGTCCATAATTAGAACGGCTAAGGGATGGAATGCCCTGCCAGCGTGTTTCTGGCGAAATATGACCCGGGTGTGTTCAAGAGAAGAGTGAATAGGTATTTGAGTAAATGGCCAAGTGGCTTGCATGCTTCGATTGCATCGTCACTCTCCATCATGTGAGTGCGTGGTCAAATACTAGACAAGTTTGAAGTAAAAAAAAAACTAAGTTGTACCAAGTAGGTAGAAGCTGTACTTACTTTGATGATTTGAGCACCAAGTTCTGTGTCGTCTGGTTGTGCAGTGCCTCTGAAGCAGGCGCGTTCTGCTGAAGGCCAGTCTACGCCTCTCGCAGTTAGGTGGCGTTCGGCCAGTGTCTGCCATAGCTAAGAAAATAAATTAGGCTTAAGGTCCGCTATAAACGTTTCAATACTCAAAACTCAATTATTTATTGCCAACATATGTACTTATTTTCTACTACAGGTGTTATAGATGAGTTTACGAAACATATGACCCCATTAGGGTATAGCAACAGGTTAGAGAAGACAGGGCCGATCCATTAAATAAACAATATACGAATATAATTGGGCAAAGATAGTTTTAAATAGCTTACTTTTGTCATTAAAAAATCTGTCAAATTATAATAACATTTCTTGATCAAAAAATCTTTTTAAACTTTATTAAAAATGGAGTCTTTTTCTTGGGCGAGAATTACTTCCTTAGTTAGTTACATGAAGCTAGGTTATATAGGCCAGTACCTATACCCGCACAACATACCTAATACCTATGCGTAGGTATATATACGCAATCGTACTCTAAATGATAATGGGACATTCAAACGGAATGCTATAAAAAATCATATTATTACAATCATATTCGTTTTATTGCAATAAAAACAAATATGACTGCAATGTTTTCACATGAAAATGCTGCATGCATAATTTAATGTATTCAAATTTCGTTTCAGAAAAGGTTGTATACAAATTAAAACAAAATATTCCATTGAGATATTCAAAGGGCAATCAACTCCGCTCCAATATTATTACTGTTGGTTTTTGTCTACAGACTTGGCAGATTTCCATTCCACCACTCGCAAAGAACCTAGTGTACGATCATAAATGTATAGAATATGATATACATAGATAAGTTAAGTATATAAGCAAAAATATCAGTAGCAAAAAGCCATAAAGTAATTATTTACTAGGTGGTAGATCTTTTCGCAAAGTTCGTCTAAGTAGGTACCACGGCTTTGCCAGTTATTCTGTCGCCAAGCAGTAGTGCGCCAGAAAAAAAAAACTATTTATGATGGGATTTTCAAGGAATATTTCCGATTGTCAAAGAGCCGTTTAATAATCTCAATAATGAGACATTATATACTTTAAACGTTATTATTTTTATAATTAAGAGTTAAAATAACTAAGCGATTGATGGATTGATGAATCATAAAATTCAAAACTATTATACTTAAATTATTAAATGAGTTATGAAAAGTTTAAGCTGATACCAATTCAATGTTAAGTGTGTAAGTTATTTAACCATAATTTAATTATAATACCATTCATTTAGTTTTTTATCTTTGTACCTTCGTATTTTTTTTTTCAAATCCGATTGAGTGTTAGTACCCAAACATTAACAGTAGGCAATAAACTAAACGCATCTAATTTCGTAGTTTTTTAAGGAATGTAGTGAAAAGAGAGTTATTGACCTTTACCATCTTCGTTGGTGAATATACCCAAATTAAACACAACAAAACGAATATATAAATCGTGAGTTCATACCTATACTCTGTCTTGTCGATGAATACATCTAATTCATCAAACATCAGACAAATCCAAATTATTCTATATAATTTATTATTAAATGTAAATAAAATAATTTACTAGGTGGCAGGACTTTGTTGCAAAGTTCATCTAGGTGGGTACCACCGCTTTGCCAATTATTCTGCCACCAAGCAGTAGTGTGCAAGCACTACTGTGTTCTGGTTTGAAGGGCACTGTAGCTTGAGTAATTACTGGGCAATTGAGACATTATGATCTGATCTCACAGTCGAATAATCTTATTACCAGACTGTGCTGATGTCTCAGGATGATATGCGCAGTGAAGTGTCGCGCGAAACTATGTTTTAGAGTTCCGAGTGACACTGTTCTGTTATGGGTGGCCGTGGCGCTTAACATCAGGTGAAAGACTAGCTCGTCACATAATTCACTAACATAAAAAATAAATAAAATAATAATTACCTTCATCCTTCGTCAAAGACATTTGACGAAGGTTTCATACTGTCTGCGATAAGATACACATAATTATATTGTATGTCATTATTTCAGTGGTAGCGCTTTGAGAAGTGATCTATTCTAGTTATTGACAGTTTGACATTTAAGAAGGTATGGTGCGGCAAAACACTATCAGGCTACCTACCAATCGAAATGTATATAACAGGACCCGAGTGCGAGTTTATTAGAATCTACATTACTGTACTGGCTATCGATTACCTATAGTAATATAGTATAGTAAAATTACCTATATTATTTTTATTATTATTATTATTATTACACTATTACCTATAGTATATTTATATTTAAAAAAAGCAAAACGAGTGTGCTTTAGATCACACGACTGAAGTAAAACTTCTTTATTCTATCTATATATCGGCCGGTATAACTTTGTTTGTGCTTTGTTTAATGATAATATCGCCATCTTGACAATAGTAAATTGTCATTGTATCGGACATACCAATATAATAATACAAATTTTAAGTAATTTTTAACTTTGTTATATTGACAATGGACATTTACGTGAACCAACTTCAACTTCTGTTGGCCTCGTATTACTCCCCAAATCAAGCGTGTGTATAGAAGGTTTACTTCAAAAATTACCTTTCTTCGGAAATGGTGAGGAACTCCAGCAGGCAGACGCGCGACCAGTCGCATCGCCTGGTGCCATTCGGCGTACCCACCCTCGCCAGGGCCTTCGCCCCCGCTGGGAGTCACGCCGAACCGGGCTCCGCTCACACCACCTTGACATACGCAAAATAATACATCAACGTCAGATCATGGAATTATTTCCCGGAAATTGTTGTTGATAACTACTAGTTTTATTTCGCAATTGTCATCTCGTGGATATCTTTTTGCTTTGCTGGCACCAAATTAGATCTATAAAGGGTATCGAAGGCGGCGAAAAAATATGACTAGGTACTAAGAGTATTTTCCTCACTACCTACATAATAAAATATATGAATAATATGAACTCTTCAATCTCGACGTTACATAAGTATAGTAAGTTTTATATATGTAAGTAATTTTATTCATTAGAATTATGTAAGTAGGTATTTTATATAATTAAGTATATTATACGTAATATATATTTATTATTATATACATAGACGTATTTTATTCTAATATCAATTTTTACTGAACCTCTACCATTTCTTTTCTTGCACATCCAGGTTGACTGATAGATAATGCTTCATAGCATTAAGTCCTCCTTGTACATTATTTTGTGCTAAAGTATAAATAAATAAAACACTTATCCATTCAAGTAAATTTAGCTTATTTTTCGGTAGGTGTAAAGGGTGAAATAAAAGAAAATGGTAAATTTTTTGACTGGAATTTTACTGCGGGGAGCCGGCTGATGCCAGAGGCAGACAACCGCTTAAAATGGCGCTTTTCAACAATGGACGTCTTCAGGCTGATGATGATTTACTTTGATACACTTCTAGCATCTTGATTTTTTTCTTATATATGGCCTATATATATAAGAAAAAAATCAAGATGCTAAAAGTAGCTAGCTCTTAATTGCTTATTATGAATTTCAATAGGTCATGTACAGAACGTTATGAACGCTTGAACTTTTAGGTTATTAGGCAATACTACTAAAAGGAAAGTTGGCAAAAAAATTATTGTAGACGGACTACTGTAGATGGACCGTTGAATATTAATGATCGAGATGATGATGATAGATCAAATATTCAAAAAGATTTTAAATTATTTAGACGAAAACTTAATTATTTGAAAGAGAAAAGGTCGCTATTGTTAGGTTAGGTTTTGTGTATCAATATGAACTGTAAGCAATTTACTGAACCAAGGAATATCGCAGCATGCGAAAAAAAACTTCAATGTGGGCAATACAGATAACATAACTACATAATGGTAGAGATAAAACCATGGTAATTTGTAAACAGTTCGTACGGATATTCACTTCACAAGTTACCGACACATGCAAGCTTCGGGCTATTCGCAGAATTTCTGACATTTAAAATGAAGTTAACTTTAACAAAGAACATAAACACTCATCTACGTAGTATTTGCAAAGAGATAATTTGGGTACCTCACGCAAAACTATGAATATTACCAATGTTAGAAACCAAATTAAAGGTTAGATCACAAATCACATAAAACGTATAAAATGGCAAAAGTATGTCTAAATAAGATTGCTGTCAAAACGATAACTTAATTACTTCGTGATATACTACGATACGCGAACGATCATACCTGCAGTGGTTTTCGACGAACCCGCTAAGTTCCTTAGAGAGTTTAGAAGTGCACTCATCAGTCTTGAAAGCGGCAACCATTTGACACTAAACGCATATCTTTATAACTGCACTAAGCACAAAGTTAACGACCTGACATCCTTGTTCGATGCAGGACTACTGCAAGCACACACGGAAAACACATTCTTTGACAATGAGACGCCTTAGAACTTTCAGAGACAGACTTTGCAAGTGATGGAAACAATAAACCGTGTAACAAATGATATAACTTAAAGGCCATATCTCGGAAGCATTTGAGATTATGTAGTCGGACAGCTGATGTGATGTTTACTGGGAAAGCCATGAAACGAAGCGGCGAGGCCCTCAGCTCCTTACTACCGTACTGCATAGGAATTCCGCCCACGTCCGAACGCACATCGCTGGCGAAGAGGGAGAAAATATTCGCTTGTCAAGTTGTTGGCATCGGTGAATATCGTGGTATGCCAGGAGCATGCGCGCGGCCACAATGCCAGGATGTTCGTGTGTGTTACGTATCGATTTAGTTCCACTGTGTACGTCAGTGTCGGAAGCAGATACAAGGGAAAAGGTACTCGGTCGCTTCGATGTGCGTAATTCTATACAAGGCCTCTATGAATGAAATCGTTTTTCTTCAAAAGTATACAGACAGTTACTCGAACTTACAAATATTCAAAGGAACAATCATTGATCCACGAACTAATGTTTACAGCCTGAACATATTCTAGTGGATATTGCTTCATTAGACAGGATACATATGGATAAATTTATTCGGCTACCTTTGATACCCTACTGCTGGGACACGCACGTTCTCTAACAAGAGAGATATTGTGTAAGCCATGATGCACCATTGGCCTATTGTGGATTGGTGGATGTTTTCTATTATTAGACAGCTTAATACTGGCTCATAGATCTCTTCCGAATAATAAAAAAGAACACGATTATCATACGATCAAACTTTTTGTACAAATTTTAAAAAATGTTTCGGTAAAAAATTATCTAATACTTGTCGCGTGTAGTATCTTTTTCAAATTGCCGTGCCTTTTAGAAATTGATACCTTTTATTAAATCAGTCAGGGTTTTAAGCAGCGGGTACCTTAATGTTCCTTACTTACTTATATGCCGAAGCAGTACAGAAAATGCTTCACACAGTCGCTTCTGATTTCTTCGTAGTCGATCTCGAGCTCTTACGCATCTCGCGAGTCTTTCGCCTGTTTGCTGCAGCCTGATTTCCCCCTCGAACACCTGATTTTGGAGCTCGCTTACATCTGCCACAGTAAAAAACACTGTCAATGGAATTTTACACTTATTTGGATACACAGTAGAGTACAGAATGCGGATGAATTCAAGACGGACGCACATCATCTGTGCGCATCTTTTAATTGCAAATCCATAGTTATGAAAACATTTGACTCATGCTCATGATATCATAAAAAGACTAAAGATTATGTAAGCGATGAGTTTATCTGTAATTATATCTTGCTAATGTTATTTGGAATTAGCTAATTATTACTCCTTAAAATGAGCAAGTGACAGATATTAGATAAAACTATATTTTTTAGTTTTTATTATTAGCTGTTATTATATTATGGTAGAATCTAGCCATCTAATGAATAGAACCTAGCTGTCCTTGTTTTCAACTAACTTATAACCTGAGAATCAAAATCTTCAAGTCAACAGTGAGTGTCTTCTAGGTAATAAACCAGCACAGGTTAAATGTTATAGTAAAATTTTATAAAAAAGTTAAGATATTACCTTGATAATTTACCTACCTACCTAAACTTTCTAAGTAACTTCGCTCTATGGCTTCTGTCTCTCCATAGTTCGAGTGAGATGATGAAAACGAAGGTTCTGATGTCGACCTAGAACAAAGTGAAAACGACAATTTATATATTGATAAATATGATGAAAATTGAAATTGATGATATTCATTATAAATTCTGCGTAATGTCAGCTTAACGAGCAAAGTCTTCACAACAACGCATTTGCTTTCATCTGTCCGGATCAAAGGTCCGGATGCGTGTATGGATGTAGGTAGTCGCGTACAGATCGTGTTTTTCAACTAAAATTGTCGATATTTGGTATATTAGGTTCTACAGTTTCATTGCTATTTTTGTTTTCGGTGATTTTTGATTAACTAATACGTGTTCTTTTATATCTCTGACTTGTGAAATGAACTGCAATGCGCTTCGGTCTTGAATCAACGTTCATACAAGCATTTTCATTATTGAGAATGCTACTCCTGGTCACGTGTAGATGTAACCGGATACTTCAATCGTAATAAAAACGATATTGCCATCGCTTCTAGATTTCCATAGTAGTCACAATGTACGCACCACTGATCGGGCCGTCTGATGCTATTTATTCCTAATATACTTAGTTATATAGGTATAACTGTAATTTATACTTGAAGAGTCATACCCTCTACTGTAGCCAGCGCCACTGTGTCCGCTCCAGTCTCGTTGATCAGCATACAGTTCGTCTAACAATTCTTCCACAAGTTCTTTCGTATCGCGCTTCTGTGAAACATTCATTGTAGGTCATCATTTGATTTATGAAAATATTTTGAAGCTTTTTATTATAATACAAAAAACTGAAAGGCGTGAGAATACTTGATCTCAATTTTATTTTTCTAAATGCTTTCTCAATGCACGTTAGAACTTATCTAGGACATATCGGATAAGTATAGATAGCTATGGTCTAAGTTAGATCTTAATATTATTTTCACTTAGATTTTTATTTTATTTGGTTAGGACTTAGGTTTGGAGCAATCGGTGTATTGCGTATAAAAAGCGACAAGTTAGTAATAGATTAAATAGTCAATTAGGTATATTTAAAAAAATATGAACACTACTTCCTACTAATATTATAAATGCGAAAATTTGTGAGTATGGATGAATGTGTGTTACTCTTTCACGCAAAGACTACCAAACGAATTTTGATGAACTTTGAAACACAGAAAGTTTATAACTTGGATTAACACATAAGCTACTTTTTATCCCAATAGTATGTTCCCGTGGGTCATTTGTCAAACACCACGAGGGCTACGCCGCGGGCTTATTACGCAATAACTACGGAACGGATTTGGATGAAATTTGGATCACAGATAGTTTATAATCTGGATTTACACATAGGATACTTTTTATCCACGAGTGAAACCGCGTAGCGCAGCTAGTTTGGTATATTTACCGATATAGATTAATTAAATATAATTATTTTGATGTTCTTATATTTTTAACAAATTTACTTTGTGGAGCGAAATTATTTATATCATTTTATATTCATGAGTGTAATGAGAACTGCGTTTCAAGTTTTCGGAAACATTACCTGATCAACTCTTATCGGCGGAGGCGCTGGAACTTTATACTTTTTGTTCTTATTGATTGTAATCTTCGGAACGTTGATTTTCTTGATTTCCTTTTCTTGAGGCGGTTTTTCTAATAAAGAACTGAAGTCGAATTCAAATCTCACCACTTTTAAGTTGATAGGTGTATCAACGGTGATAGTTTCCATTGTTGATATAGTAAAACTTGAATTTTAGATAACTGATAAAATAAATAAACACAACAAACAATGCAATCGGCTATAAGAATCTATGACGTACAAAGTCACTGTTCTAGAGAATGTCATTATCATTGAAATTTACTACTGCTTTTTTGTCAAGATCTTTGACTCGAAGCTTATAACAGAATTTAGACACTGTAGGTTTTTAATATCCGTTTTCGTTTTTAATATTTCTCCAAACTTAAAATACAATAACACAGATAAACGAGATAATATAAGGGTTTGGTATTTGACAAGAATTAGCACTTGCACTGCTTACAAAACAAGTTAAAATTTAAATTATATAGGTAGTTTTAATTTAAAATAGATAGGTAGTTTAAATTAAACCGACTAAGTTTAAACAGCACAGTTGACTAAGCACGACGACGGCGGGAGGCGGGCGATAGTCACCCACTCGTCCTGATAGTGGTGATAACGGGTAATATATTCATACCAATGCATGCCGAATGAGGTAAACCCTAGAACACACTGAGTTCAGTAATAATAATAATAACGCTCAACGATCATATATCGATCCTAGACCCTAAACAGGATTCCCCGCTGGGAATCAAAAGAAGCGCAAATACTTCTTCTGAGTCTGGGTGTTGTGGAACTACGAGGACCATGGCCCCGCAACACCCAGACTCAGACCAAGTATTTGCGCTTTTTTTCTGTGCTCAAATTCTTGTCCTGCCGGGGGTATCGAACCCGCTGCTGATTATGAGCCGACCTGCTTAACCACCACACCACAGAGGCTGTCAATAAGTTACTAAGTAACAGTAACTAAAATCTATTATACCTTTGACGAAGAGAACGTAGGAATGATAGCCACATCAACTGTAAGTCTTTGGATATAATTTCACAATGCTCCATACGGGGTGGTGTAGCGCGTACACACGCCACATAAGCACTTCAGACAGGACAAGCCGTAATATGTATGTTTTAGGTTTTACATATATATGTGTAAGCTGTAACGTGCGACTTTCACACGAGTTTCGTTAGATTCTTGTGTAGAGGCGAAATACGTGTCTCGGAGTTATACTTTTTGTCTACGCCGAATATTGAGTGTTTATTTTATTTATAAACGTATATTGTGATTATAAGTGACATATGATCATAATATGTGAGTTAGTCCCACTGACCCTACAGGACCAAAGGGGAATATCTCGAAGGAACCTCCATAAACATTCAATATTTCGAATGCTGTTACATTTTTACGCTCCATTGTAGACTGGCCTTTATATTTTAAGTAGGTAGCGTACACATCTGACATAGAGATAAAGCTCGATAATTAAGTCACTTTAAGTACAAGTGCGAGTAATGTATTTATAGGTGACTTCATTATTGATTTTTTAAATGTCTGTAGGTACTTGTGTTATCATTTTTTTGTATAATCTATTATCCGGGAGTTTTGGCGGGAAAGCGAAAAAGATTGCGTCGCCGCATTGTATTATTTTCCAAAACTTGTGTTATTTTCAGTGTTAGTACATAAAACTGGTGGCATTCTATTCGTTAAGTGCTGGATTACAGACGTGAGTGTAGGAAAATGTATAATGATGGTGAAACGTTTCTTTTCGTGTTGTTTCCAAAACTCCATAGAAGCTTCAAGTAAAGTTACCACCACTTTACGAGGAGTATGACTTAGACTTGACTATGACTTGACAAATATCTGCGTGAAATATCATTAACTAGATAAATTATCAATTACTTGACACTGGCTAAATACACAAAAGTGTGGAGCCAAAACCTAAAAAAAAACGTTAGCCACAAACGTCACAAAAGACGCTGTTACCATAGTAACACACACATTGTTTGATCATACTCCAAACAGGAAGATATTTTCTATTATCTAGCTCTACCGACAGTCGCCCACAGAATACCATTACTTCTTTTCCCTATTTTGTTTGTTAATATGAGCGAAATCAAGGCAATAGAAGGTAACCAGCAGGAAACGCAACCTGGATACTGTTCAGCCACATGCACGGATCGAGCCAGTCTCCAAAAAGAAATTGCACAACCACCGAAGACCTCGGACGTTTTCACAACCTGTAACTTGCCGAAGCGATTTGAACATCCACGTGAGCATTACTTATTAGATTTTATTTCATTTGAATTACCTACAGCCCAGAGCATACTGAAATATCCTTAGCTCGTCTACTCTTCTATTATGATACCTTTCTTGGCGACGAACGGTGAGCCAAATTAACATAACACAATTATTGTCATACGCATATTCCATACCTTAGAGGAATTCGCGTTACATTTCTATGATCCATATCGTGTTGTGACTTTTCATTGGCTCAACTCATGCAACTATGTAAGTATGGTAAGAGAATATCCAGGGAATAGGCAGCATCAATCTCTTTGTTCTGCACCCAGACACCTGTTAAGCTTGGTGGTTATGCCCCCCCCCCCTTATAATGGGGGAGGCCTATGTTCAGCTGTGGATGTCTTTCGGTACGCAGTTTTTGTTTGTTTGTTTTTTTTTTTTTTTTATGTTTTGGCTCCACACTTTTGTGTATTTAGCCAGTGTCATGTAGTTGATAATTTATCAAGTTAATAATATTTTACGCAAATATGTGTCAAGTCACAGTCGAAGTCATCAAGTGAAGTCATAGTCTAGTCAAAGTCATACTCCTAGTAAAGTGGTAGCAACTTTACTAGAAGCTTCTATGGAGTTTTGGAAACAACACGAAAAGAAACGTTTCACCATCATTATACCACTTTCCCACACTCATGCCTGTAATTCAGCACTTAACGAATAAAATGCCACCAATTTTATGCACTAACTCTAAAAATAACACAAGTTTTGGAAAATAATACAATGCGGGCGAGGCGATCTTTTTCGTTTTCCCGCCAAAAAAACCGGGTACGCAGTTGACGGATTATCTAGCTAAAAAGTTGCCAACGACCCTAAGCTAGGTTGCACCTCAGGGCTTTGATCTACTTCCCCATTATACTTTAGAAGATTGTGCGCCATATGAGCTCACCGTGGCTTTTATATATTAACTTCTCCTTCTTTATAATTATTATTATTATTATAATAATGTTAAAAAACATCAACCAATTATTAACTTTATTTGCGTAACTTATTTATAGCTAATGTAATTTGATAAACAAACTTGAACTCACCTGCTCAATATTCAAATTACGTTTCTTTGACCCTTGATATTTTCTTCTAACAAACTCAGGTAATAAATAAATTATAAACTTTCTATTATAGTTTAAATTTTCGCTCTTGTTTGTTTATTTTCATATTTTTCCTCGTTCCTTTTTGACTTAGCGTTTCTGTTATCTTGGTTTTGATCTTATGTTCATAAGAAAAGCTATACAAAGTTTGCAGATCTCCATTACTACAAAAAGAATGAGTAACGAGATCGCCTTTTACTTTGATTCGACACATTAATTGAAATAAAATATTCATACTAGAGATAGTTGAGAAGACATATAGGAGGAAAACCTACAAAGGTTTTAGTTTTACCTGCTTTATTCAAATCTATAATAATATAATTTTAAGCTTCAATCGCTTTTTCATACTAAGAAATACTTGGCTGATATTTTTGCCTTGAAAACCAAACTAAAGAAACGACCAACAGCCACTTCAAAAAAAAAACCAATCGAATTGAGAACCCCTCCTCTTTGAAGTCGATTGAAAAGTAAATAACGAAATTGTGGTGATTTTTTCTCATTATCATTTAAGTATAAGAAATATGGCTAGGAGCAAGCCTATGAGAAAGCCTAGGAGAATAATCCCTTTCAGATTGCTCTTTCTACTCCTTGAGTAACAATTACATTTTAAGATCTGAAGAAAATAGATCGCAGCTATTCACCCTTTTAAATATTTATTACTAGTCCCGGAGACACCCTCGGAAAAAAAGTATCCTACGTGGTAAACCTTTATTTCAAAGAACATCGACAAACTGCACTATAAATGAGAATATTCATGTAATACTACTGTGGGTTTTAAAATATTAATTATAATTTTTAAAGCTTGAAATTTAACATAAGTTTCGTTCATTTTCTACATAGATTTTAGTTGTATGAAATCTGAACGCACATTGATGTATCGTTCATCTCTGGTATTATATTATGTCTGTCACTGTCTTACATTAATTATCATTATACATTTAAACTCTTAGATACATTTTTTTCTCTCGCTCATCTCTCATCTTATCTTTGTGATTACTTCTACATATTCCTATTATGTATTATAATTACACATTATAATAACACTTAGGTCCGTATTACAGAACGATGCTCAGTCATCGATTGGTGCTCAAGCAGAGATTTCATTCATAAAGTGATCAATTAGTGAAATAAATCTTTGCTTGAGCAGCGATCGATGACTGAGCATCGTTCTTTAATACGGACCTTAGATTCATATCCTATCTGTGATTCCTAAAGTAGTTGTGTTTGAGTTGACGAGAGGTTTTCCAATAACTTTTTTGTCGCATCTTCTACAGAAATGATTCAATTTAATATTTGATTATATTTAATTCATATTTTTGATACGTGCATATTATTCATGCACGCGGCTTCTTTCTGCAGGCTGCAAAATTTATAGGATCTGCCAACCTTATATTTCATTCAAAACTGTTCAGCGGTTGCGGCGAAAAGAGGAGGTAACAAACTCGTACACAAACTTTCGAATTTATATTACTAGTATAGTAGTCTGATACTGAGTGAGATATTGATAGAGAGTGTTTATTACTCGATTCTCATCTTCATCTTTAAAAATGATCATGAATGATGATGACAAAAATCTCTAAAAATGAATCTATAATATTTCCCTTGGTCATCGCATCACGTGAATGGATGGATCTTCTTATCGCTAATTTTTTTTGTTGTGTTTATTATTATCAAGAGAAGGTTCTTATGAAAGAAAACATTAAGAAAGTATTGATTTTGATTTACCACGCGGGTGAAACCACGGGTGCAGCTAGTAATATATAAAAATGCATCTCTATTTCCCTTGGTCATCGCATTACGCGTGAATGGATGAAACATTTTTGCTAATTCTTTTTTTGTTGTGTTTATTATTGTTCGGAGAAGGTTCTTATGACACAAAAAATGAAGAAAGTTGAGCTGAATTCGGAAAATTTTCACCACGCGGGTGAAACCGCAGGGCGCAGCTACTACTGAATAAATAATGGCCGTAATTTTATCGCAGATTGGTTCAATGGTTATGGATGTCAACTGAGCAAGCAGCACCCGTTCTACCGGACTTCAGCAAGTGAATACGGATGGTATCCTCCAGGTAATTCCATAAAATACTTCGTCATCGTCCGTATGATTGGCTTGATAGCCCAGTTGGTACTAGCCCTACATTCTAAACGGTAGGTTGTGGGTTCGATTACCACCCAGGACAAATATTTGTGATTGGAATATAGGTGTTTATTTTGTCTCTGGGCTGTATTCTATGTATGTAATTACAAAACAAAAAATAAAGAATTAGAATTCTATCAGTTATCTAGTTCCTATGCTTAGATTGGGACTAGATGGCGCTGTGTGAAATAATAATAATAAATAATAAAGAAATGTCTGCAAAGATTTATTTATTGAAAATTATAGCGTAACATCCTTCAACCAACCAAATCAACCATCTGGTTTGATTTTCCATATTGTTACATGATATTTCTATTAAATTTTATAGTTGTTTAATTAAATAATAAAATAATTAGAATCAAACATTTTGATTTTTATTTCCTAGGCTAAATTTTGGTTGAGTGGTTTATGTGAGTCGGTGATACAATAAAGAGATCGTTATAAATACCTATGCCTAGTAGTATACCGACTTAGATTAGTACTCTATGCAAACTATTACGCTACAACGCCACGCGAAACTCGCGGGCGTTTTTTGATAAATCCTTCGAATTGTGTTGGAAAATCTTAAATATATACAGTTTCTTAGATAAATTATGTAGGTACTATATTTTATGAAAGTTCGCGTTACAATAACTGTTTCTTACTATAGAAGTTACTATTAATTGGTTGTACAACATTTTTCTATTAATCCTTTACTAAGAAAACTCTTAATAATGTCGTATCATTTAAAACAGAACATGGTCATTAAGTATATATACTGTTGCTGTCAAAGTACCCACAATGTGAGTAAATAATTCATTAACTAAATAAAATCGTTAGGGTAAGTAAAGTATCTAATTAAAAGAGGTTATATAACCTCTATATATAGAGGTTATTTACCTACCCGTATCTGCTGCTAATTATAATAAAAATACATATTATATCTACCAACTTAGCCTCTTCAGCAATGATAGACAATATAAATATTCCCATAATAACAAATTCCAGGTCTCCATTCAATACCGACGGTTTTTCACCCGAAGACTCAGAAGTTTTCTAATGCGCTGGCGCACGCGGGCATGTACAGAAACTACTCGCTCAATACGGCGCTGGACCCTGAGCCAATAAATTAAGATATTACTCAAAATACTAGATTTACTAGGTGGTAGGACTTTTCTGCAAAGTTCGTCTATGTAGGTACCACCGGTTTGCCAGCTATTCTTCCACCAAGCAGAGTAGTGGGCAAGCATAAACCAATAGGTCTAATAATTATGTATCTGGTAACAGTAGCATTATTATCTTTTGGATTTAAGATAACTTAATTTATAAAATATGATTTTTCTAGAGAGCGTTAAAGATATCAGGAAGTGAGCACAAGATATCACAGAATAAATAATAATACAAATAATAACGTAGCGTACACATCGCAACATAAACAGAAAATGTAACATTCTAAAGGTATGTAGCAGCATAGTGACGATAAACAGAATTGGCCTTTAAAAAACTTATAAAAATAATGTTATGAGCAAAGAGAACGTGCCTATTTGTAATATCATTTTGTTCATATTTTATCCTTTTGCTTATTGGATTTACACACTTATTATGATAGGTAAGTGTGTAAATGTCGGTATTATATTTATGTTTGACTCTACCTAAATGCACTTGTTACGTTACAGTTTAATATAGAATGTATGTTATAGGTATTAAGGAGAACTTTATGTTTATTTTTGTTAAATTTAAGCTAAACTTGCAATAAACGGCTTCAACATTAAACGAAAAAATTGTTTCTTTTACATACCACCTCCCAAAAAGTACAAGAACAACGACCACGAGATCGAAGGCAATTGGTCTCTAAACCACCCATACCACCAAATGCGACAACACTGGAACAGTTGTGCCAGCGTCCCAAGGCAGTGCTCCGCTACATGAAGGAGTTGGGCTGGCTTGGGTAAATGCTGGCAGGGGGAAATGCACAATACACCCCACGCGGGACATCAGTGCAGGCTTGACCTCCCCCAAATAGAATTAGAATTAGAATACCACCTCCCGATCTGCAACGTGGATGTCTCATAGGTTCAACAGACTCCCGGTGGACTGTAAAAACAGGCACCTATAACAGCTTGTCTCTCCCAACGCCGCGAATTCCTATAAGACTAGATCATAAAAGCTCCCACAAGGAAGCTAATAGGCTAAAAGACCGAAGGCCAAATTAGATTATTAAGGTAAATGTAGGTATAGGACATGATAATTATGATTCTGAGTATCTTCAAGAATTGTCCTATTGCAGGCATCTACTCGGTGCCATCAGTGTTCTACCCGGCTGGGCAGACGTTTACGAACAAACTTACTGCGGCAGGAATGTATCGAAACTACAGCTTGAATACTGGCATGGATCCTGCTGGATATAATTAGTATTATTCTTTTATTCTTTTTCTCATTTTGATTTTAAAGTTAAACCTTGACATGAAGCAAAAATCGTCACAGCAACAAAGGCCTACCTGAATAACTTTATATATAGCACATGTTGTACAAACATTTATTTTTTTGTGTTTAAATGTTAATATTACTATATGTATTTTCATAGGTTCTCTTATAGACTCTCGTAGAGTTTCATCAATTTTTTTAAAATCAATGCATGAATTGTACATTATTGCCGCGGTCTGTAATGACTGCGTTATTGGCTGCGATGATGATGACCGAAAGCGCAGTATAGCGTAGGTCCAAGACATCACAGCGCAGTCAGCATTGCAGCGCTTGACGGATAAGCTGAAATAAAGGTCTCTAACGGAAGGTCGAGGCCTTTCAATTCAATTCAATTCTTTATTTGCATGATTATGGGTAAATATATAAATGATAACAATAATAGTTTGTTTCTCCATGTTCTGCCGGAATGGCATGCAAAATTTTTTACAATTATTACTCATAGAAAACTAAAATAAAAATGTTCTAAATTAAGCATTACTTAAACACTACAGTAGGTATTATGTCAATATGCCAAATTAAATATTCTAACCATACTTAATGATTCCCAGAATTATATAAATTGAAATTACAGTTGGTTATCATTTAAATATTCATCAACTTTGTAATAGCCTTGTCACTAAAAGTAAAAGTTAAACAGCTTAGTTTTAAATATTAATACACTCTCCGAATCCAATATTGGCTTTGGCAAATGGTTATAAATTCTTGGCGCCATACTAATTATGCTTTTTTAGTCAAACAGTGCAGCGTAGCGTAGACAGTAAGGACTGCTTCAATGATGACTAAGCTTGAAGACTGTGAGTGTAGCTAAGCTAAGCTAGAGATCATCAGTGCAGTCATTGCAGAACAAGGCTTGTTTTACTTACAGAATGCGAGTAGTTTGTATAAAAAATGTTTGAATTACTATTTTGAAATATATTTTTATTAAAATATGTAAAACTCTAATAAATAAAATAATCTTTTATTATTTCTGATTTGATAAAATTAAATTATTATTCTGCATTCATTCAAATTATTATTCATTAAAAAATATTTAAGTGCTTTGATGTTTTTTTTTTTTTTTTTTTTTTTTTTTTTTTAATGTTTTGGCTTCACACTTCCGTGTATTTAGCCAGTGTCAAGTAATTGATAATTATCAAGTTAATGATATTTCGCAAATATGTGTCAAGTCACAGTCGAAGTCATTAAGTCAAGCCATAGTCAAGTCATGGTCTAGTCAAAGTCGTACTCCTAGTAAAGTGGTGGCAACTTTACTTGAAGCTTCTAAGGAGTTTTGGAAACAACACGAAAAGAAACGTTTCACCATCATTATACCATTTTCCCACACTCACGCCTGTAATCCAGCACTTAACGAATAGAATGCCACCAATTTTATGCACTAACACTGAAAATAACACAAGTTTTGGAAAATAATACGATGCGGTGACGCAATCTTTTTCGTGTTCCCGCCAAAAAAACCTGCTTTGATGTTCATATTCATAATTCACAAACATCAAAAATAACAAACAAATGAGATAAGTTCTTTAAAAATGAACTAGGTGGCGCTATACAAGGTATATAGCGCCATCTAGTTTATTTATAAGAACTCGCAATCGTTTGTCATTCTATAAGCAAAACACGACAATAATGGATTTTCAAAGGAATTGCTGGTGGCCAAATACCATCAATTTTGCAGGCGTTTTTTCGAGTAGCGCAGCAATATCTAATTTTTGTTGTCAAAATAATGACCATTTAGAGTAAATATAAATTAGAAGTCAGTTAATTTATCAATATCATTAATATTGTTATTTAGATCATGAATAGTGATAGCGCAAAGTTGAAATAAAAAGGCATTTTTTTCGGTATTAACTTACCAAAAGAGGTATTTATTACATCATATAGAATAACATGCATTCAAATTCCATTAACATATTCCATCCGAACATCGGCATGAACACCACAAAGAAATATGCAAAACGTTAAAATTATGGACTTCTTGAAATTATGTCCAAAGATATTCAATAGATTAAATATCCCGCATTCAGTAACCGTTTGTGACATTCGATGCCCATTTATATGCCTTAGACTACAGAAGATTAAGCCGTGGCAATAAAATAAACGGAACCAAATCCTTTTGTAAAGGCCTTGCTTGGCTCCAAATATTTTTGTACCAAGACAAATCACTATAAAAGATTATTTATCCATTATTTTTCATATTGAGTATATTATAATCCATACTAATATTATATTGTATAACTTGTTAGCAACAACAACAACAGCGTTTATATTAATTTGAGTGTTTATATTATTATAATCTTAACAATTTTAACAAACGTTGGATTGTTTGAA
The DNA here is from genome assembly GCA_905220475.3 of Ennomos fuscantarius. Classification (NCBI taxonomy): domain Eukaryota; kingdom Metazoa; phylum Arthropoda; class Insecta; order Lepidoptera; family Geometridae; genus Ennomos; species Ennomos fuscantarius. Next base: position 7,855,675 of record HG992028.1, on the reverse strand, counting down.
CGTATTTAATTAACTAAAGTTTACATTCTATAAAAAAATATTAACATATAATGAGATCCTCACGATTGTAGTTATATTTAAATTAAACTATAAAAGTTGATTCGCTATGGGATTCCATTTTCCTAATTGATACAATAATTGAATTATTTAGTTAATGTTAAATTTGACTACAGCGCCGCTATTACATGTACTAACATTTGTGTAAAGTCTACCTACAGGTGCATATACTTATACTTATAAAATGTTAGGTGATATTTTGGTAATAGTCTACTTAGAATATTACCAAAATATCACCTAACATACTTTAGGTAAGTACACAAAATAGGTCATGGAACAGTATCAAGGCCACAACTGATAAAGAAAGATAGTCTTTATTAAATAATGAAGATTTATATCTATTGCTGTGATCAAATTCAATGTCTTAACTTAATGAATAATACTTACAAATTGTAAATTCTTTAACTATTTCGTTGTAAAATCTACGATAACAAGTGGGCTTCGATTATTATATAGTTTTAATTGTTATGTTTTATAATTATTTATAATATATTTGTCAAATTAAAAGCATTAACGATCTACTAAACTCGTGTTAAATTAAATATTGCCTACATATTAAACGTCTACATTTATTAGCATTAGCTAAGGAATAATATACGTAGTATGTATAGGTAGAGTTCGTATAAATAGCTCGAAGATTAAAGACTGGTTTAATGAAAGTTCAATGAAATTGCAAATATGGATAATGCCAACAATCTTGATATGACCAACAATCACGCACGCAGTACCACGAATACTTCATTCCACGATAATAGAACTAAATATACCAAACCGTTATAATAGATACAGTAAGTAGATGTCAGTGCATGTAGGAATATATAATGTACGTAAACTATCAAAAACTTAAAAACTTTACGGAGCTCATACAACAACAATCAGATGTTCTTAAATCTAATAATATTAAAGGGTATATAAATTACCTATGTAGGTATATAAAATGTGGATTAAATTGCGTTTAACAATATTGTCTAAATAGCATTGCTCTCAATTGTCACATTTTAAGATCTAAAAGTATGATTCGACCTTTTCTCTTGTCCTTCAGAATTATTGAATCCAATTGGATCACCAAATCCATCGATAATTCTTACTGACACATATTATTCCCATGGCACTAGCACGATAGCACGTCCCAATGGAACAAATACATATGTGTTATACTCGTAGTTCAACCAACCATATGGTTGAACTACGAGAATAAATCACTAACCACTTTTCTCAGTTTCATTTTCTGGTATCCATTAGAAAGAGAAAAAGAAACTATTCGTCTGGTTCAATATCTCATACCCCTAACTCATAAGTTATTGCCATTTTAGAATAATTCTATAAGCTGCGGTTAGAATCAGAGTTTGAAGGGTTCGAATGAACATAGGCGTAAATGGGCGCAGTCTTTATATTTAGCATTTCATCGGATCGGTAGGTAATTAGAATGGAATAGAGTAGAAATACATTTATTCAATTCTTGCTTACAAATAAGGTACAACAAAGCAGCTGAAACCATGATTAATTTTTTTTTAAGGTTAAAAAGATTTATTTTATAAAATAAAACGAATATAAAATAATACGTAAGTACGGATTATTCGTATATTTATTATACAAGTAACCTAAGTACCTGTGCGTAAATGTGGGCGATCTTGCATAATTAGGTATTAAATGAGTTCCAGTTTCCAAAAATTAACATAAAAATGGCATAAAAGCAGCTGCATATCAATAATAATACGAATAATTATAATTATCTGCATGGGTAATAAATAATTAAATAATCAACTATACCAAAGCATAGTTATGTGAGTAATTAATAAAGATTTCTGCCCAAATACGCCTATGTGAAATAATCTACGAAGGTGCACCGAGTGTAGAAGGGAATTGCGTACAGAGAGAAGAGACACTACTTGCTCCGCAACCGCGGGCTTCCAACGGGTTCAATCACAATGCAGCTCAGTTGATTTTCGTATATTTAACTTACTGTATAAAATCTATATTTATCGTACATTTAAAACTATACCTAAGTTTGTTAATGGTTACCTTTTACACTCGTCACGAAGGGCGTACCCTTCAAATTATGCTAGTATAGAAGACTTGCGGATTTCACTTCAACTGCTTTAACTAATGAAGACCCAAAAACGAGTTTCGGGTTATCTTCATAATGACCATGTCTCGGTATTATTTTATTTATTTCTGTGTATGTATTTGGATGAGGTCTTTATTTCACTTGTTAACTTCTTAAAACATAAAAACAGTTTTTTATTACCAGATACAAAGTTATTTGGAAAGAATTTTGCATCGGGTCCTTTATTTAAAATTTTATATTTTTTGCAGTTATACAAATAAAAGTATCATAAAAAAGAGGAAATACCGTGCAAGAGTTCATTTCAGTAACACACTTTTTGTTGATTATTGTTATAGATTATTATAATTTCATTTCCCATATAAAACTCAACACTAATATGTGTTTTGATTTTATCGTTCCCGGTTTGTCTTGAGTTAAAATAATTGACACGCAAAACAAAAGACTTTTTTCAGGGTTTCGCACCCAAAAGATTCCCAAAATCTACAGAGAAGCGTGACAAGATGTTAACATGAAGGTATTTCCTCAATCACTCTCCTTTGTTTTACATATCTCCAAAGATGCCAGCGAACGTTTTCCTAAGATTCTTCATGGTGTCTTCTGCGTCTTCAGTGAGGGTAGCACTGAGAGAGCCCTGACGGGCAAAGCCCGCGCGCCCCCCGGCAGAGCTAGGGGCGGTGCCAGCTGTGGCGCTGCTGGCCGTGCTTGGAGCTGCAGAGGCTGAAGACACCGTCGACGATTGAGACGCTTTAAAGAAAAGAAAACGTTATTTGACATGATGTATTCTGCTTATAAACTATATCAAAGGATTGCTAAGATAGAATTTTTTTATGATGGTACTTAGGTGATGTACTTGTGTGTGTTGTATGTCCTGAAAGAATGCAGTCTACAAGCCAATCGTTCTGTTTAGTACAATTCTACAAAATGAATTGGTTTGTAGACAAAACTAGTGGAAATGATACTAAACTCATTTTTAGAAGTCTGAATGCAGCTATGTGATACAGTTTTTTTATCAGCACACATCATGCTGTTGTTTTTGTGTGAAATATGGGATGATCGAGTGTGAATTGTTAACAGATTAATATTTTTAATTATAAATATAATAGGTCTTTACCTATGAAATTGCCGTATTGCAGTGCAGACTTTTTCAAACAAAAAAAGTTTTGATTGGCTATGAATTCTAAATTCAAATTAATTTTGTTTTAAAAATATGACATTCTATTTACAATATAAGTATTTTGTTTATTGATTAGCGTTGTATTTTCATTACATTTCAACATTTTTCCTCATAATGGATACTTTGAAATTTCGTGTAATTATGGAATATGAGTTCCGTCGTGGCACCAACGCGGCACAAACGACACGTAACATCAACGACGTTTACGGAGAGAACTGTACAAACGAACGTACAACCCGTTATTGGTTTGCTCGGTTCCGTTCTGGGAATTTTGACTTGAAAAATGAACCTCGTGGTCGTCCGGAAACTTTGGTCAACAATGATGAATTAAAGGCGATTGTGGAAGCTGATGAATCTCAATCTATAGCTGAGCTGGCAGCAGCTTTTGATGTTAGCATCAAAACAATATTGGTCCATTTGCGACAGATTGGCAAGATAAAAAAGCTTGATAGATGGGTGCCCCACGAACTTAACGATCGCCAGCGCAACGTACGCGTCGAGACTTGCCTTGCGCTGCTTAACAGGCACAGAAATGAAGGAATTTTGAACCGAATTGTTACGTGCGACGAAAAATGGATTCTTTTTGACAATCGAAAGCGCTCAGCAAGTTGGTTAGATCCTGGTTCGGTACCAAAGCAATGTGCAAAATGCAAAATGACCCCTAGAAAGGTGATGGTCACAGTTTGGTAGTCTAGTGCTGGTGTGATTCATCATAGCTTTTTACAGAACGGCGAGAGCATTACTGCAGATGTGTACATTGAAGAACTGACCACAATGATGGCAAAACTCGCACGTCTGCAACCAGCTTTGGTCAATCGGTCGTCTCCACTGCTACTTCACGACAACGCGCGACCCCATACTGCACAACAGACCGTCTCTAAGCTGCATGAGTTGGGTTTGGAAGCTCTCCCTCATCCGCCATACTCACCAGATCTTGCGCCTACCGACTATTACTTTTTCCAAAATTTGGACAACTTTTTAACGGGAAAAAAATTCAATTCCCGCGAGGCAGTACAAAACGCCTTTGAAGAGTTTGTTGTCTCCCGTCCTGCTGATTTTTTCAAGAAGGGCATCCATAAACTGCCACAGCGTTGGCAAAGATGCATTGATTGCAGGGGTGATTACTTTGAATAAAAGAAATAAATAAGTTCGAAAAAAAAAATACTTTAACTTTTTTCAAACAAAACGGCAATTTCATAGGTAAAGACCTAATATTATCCTCAGCTTCCAATGGGTGCTTATTTTACGATACGTAGAACTACATAACAGCACTTGAGCAGTCCACTGCAAGAGCCATTGTGTATTTATCAGATTTAGTTAGTCAGCGTTAGTTCACAGTATAAATAACTATACTTGGTTTATAAAAATTACACGCTTAAATTACTGGCATCCTTAAATCTACAAGACTTACTATGAATGTGGAATATGGAGGAGCAACTTGTGATTCTAATGAGCTTCAAGTGATGGGTGCTTCAAGTAGGCTGCGTGATGATGAGTGCAGCGCAGTATAGTCAGGCTCAACATCGAGCTCTGTTTGGCAACAGAGAGCCTGATGCTGAGCTTGACCACACCACTACATTTACACTTCTTCGAGACTTTACAAGCTGGTTGGTTCACTGGAATGAGGAGCTCGTATATTTCTATTTTATACCCAGTACCCGTTTACGTTCTGTCGTTTGCTTTCAGGTTGGGTTAGTATCTTGCCAGTCTGTGAAATGACTCTAATTTATATGGCATTAGTGTGGAATTTTTAACATGTGGATGTTTTACTTTGTATGTAATTTGATCTAGCTTTGAAAAAATGTGATTGGTCTGGGTCGTTTACTGGGGTCATACTTAAATCTCGATACGGTGCCCAAAAAGTTTCAGGTACTTCAGCTTACTTGGTCACATCAGGACATTATTTGATGGTAAATCGGGTGGTTCTAGTGCTTACATGCAGTGTTTTAAAATAAAGGCGCGTGCAAAATTATTGTGAATCTAGAAATCACTCAAAACCAACATGGTTCCCAAAACTGACGATTGGAAAAACCCCTTAAATTGTTGCCAGTAGTGACTCTTGATATTTTATGGTTCTTGATGAAACTATTATAGCTAGCTAGTGGTATTGGTCTGAGTCAGTCTGCTACTACACTAATATATATTTTTGAGAATAGAGTTATCCACGTAGATCTATTTAAAGTTACGATGTTTCTCCTTTCTTCTTGCTTATCAACTGACGTGCTTGCTGGACTAATCGGACTATTAATCTTCACAAAAATATGTATGTTACTAGATAATCATAGTATCAATCATAGTGGCAAATCCATATCAAAACATTCAACGTTTAGTTTGTACATCTTATAGGTTGGTATCGTAGTGGTATTTGGTCCAGATATTTGTTTAAAGCCTGGAAAAAGCCAGGCTTGCCTGTCTATAGTGCTGAGCACTTACCTTGGGAGTCTCGTCGCGTGAGCGGCGGTGGCGGTGGCTGGATGGGCTCAGCCGGGATGGGCGGCAGCGGGCGGTCAATACTGGCGGCGGCTGCAAGCGGCGCGGGCGGTGGCGCGCTCGGAGGACCTGCACCTCCCACTCCCCCTGCTCGCTCCTCGGTCGGCGAGCCAGCGGAGCTGCCCGACACCGAGCTCCGGGATGTCGCCTTCGTTATACCGGGCCGGCAGACTGACTGCAAGGACGTGTTGAATATCGAAAAAACAAGACTTGTGAAAGGTTGTCAGGAAGATGTTGAATTAAGACAACTATTGAAATAACAAATCCATTAATGATTTTATTGCTTAATGAAATGACGTATAATTACCTGCATGCGTTGGAGTACGAGGTCAGACAAGTGCCGACGGTCTTCCTCCTGGGAGTCCCCCATGAAGGATGTAGCGGAGTCGTTCAGCTCGATAATATGCTCGCGCCCGTCCTTGCCCACCACAAGCTCCAGAGCGCATACTTCTAAGCCACCGAAGATCTCGCTCACCTGAAAAATTATGCGTTGGTAGGGCTTTATCATTGCTTTCTAACTTTATATACTCTTGAACGTGTTCTCAACTGCTTTGCTCAAAGCTTTACTAAATGTCTCAACGTTGATCTCCGAACAGCTAATCTATCAAATGAAATGTTTTATGTTGGTGGAATCAAATTAATATTACCTATGTAGTAGGTACCTATGCATGTGGGCTTGAATTTGTACTTTCTCCATCTGGTGACATTGCAAAAGTTTGGTAGAGGCCAATTTATTGTCCGTACATATATACATTTGTTTTAATGGCTATTTAATGAAGTAAAATTATTGAAGTATAATTACCTCATCGATCCACATCTTGTATCTATCATTCATGCCGATAGCTTCGAGCATGGCGGAACCTTGATTAGTTTTCCAGTTCCCGGAAATGGATTTGCGCCTGAGAAAATCAACAGAAGCTTTGTTTACAAATAACAGATCTTATAGAGCGACACAAATAGATCATCATTAAACGGCTCAATAAGAACGCCTGTATCATTATTGTTTGTGTCTATTTTCCAGAGACTTTGATGTTTTTAAAGGCGTCTGAAGGTTAGCAATACTCACATAAATGCTTTGTAGTTGACGCCGATTTTTTGTATGTGAATGTCGTATTTTGCATCAATATACGGCTCCACTGTGCAGTAGGTCCCCAGCATAGCAACCACTCCAGCGATGTCCTGTGATAATAATGTCAAAGAATTACATAAGAAAGTTTTGGCAAATGGACAAAACAAAAGACGTTGTATTCACACCGTTTAGACAATGTTACTTGATAGTATAATTACCCGACCCTCACCAATTTCGCAGTGTCTGCCCTAAGCTGTCATTCCGTTTGTCTCAGAATCGTGGTCATTGTAGCATGTTGAAGGTCTATAAAAGCTTATTGATAATTCCCTTTGAAGTGACCTAAATTTGAAAGGTAATTTTGGGAGCTTTTATGCCTGCCTCATAATCACGGTTCAAAAGACACTACTGGAATACCTATATATACAAGAAGATAGTTACTGACTATTTGTTCTTGTAATATAATTAGTAGAAAAAAATATTCCAGGTTTTTCCACCAAAAGAACAAGTAGTAAAATAAATACTAATGTGTGTAGACAGTGGAACGATTAATGAATACTTTTAGAGAGGTACATTAAACTTACTATTTCTTCTAAATCGTAAATATATCTTGTTTTAATGCTACATTCAACACGCGTAGTTCTTAGTTTTACATAATAACTTCTGTTTAAAAAACATCATGGAATGAGTAAACACAAGCAACAATAACAAGGTCGGTCGGCAAAAATCTAATATCGTGTAATGGGAATTATTTATTACTCGGAACATGAGTTTTGAAACGAGGCAGATTAGCATATTAATCGAGGTGTGTAGCTGCGAGGTGTTCCTACCTGGAAGTCGGCCAAGGAGTCCACTTTCACCTTGGCCACGCCACTGTGCGCATGCCCTATCTTGATCACCACCGGGAACTTCGGAGCAGTTACCTGCAACAATTGCGACCGCTTGTTATGTCTCCATCCCACTCATAACTCCTTATTGGGAATACTGTTAGGTTCAATTTATGTTGGAATGGTCTCGTTAAATGTTGATAATTTGAATCACAGCAGCTTAATTTTAATAAACATCAGCCAATCTAGTCTTATATGAAAACAAATTTCAACCACAGGTGATATTAATAACTTAATAATAAAAAAAAAATTTGGAGCTGTATCTACGGAAGTTAGTCTCTTCCCTACTAATAAATAAAATTGAAAATGTGTGTTAGTTTACAATCATTTGTCTAATACTACCCAATCAACATAGGCTTATCCCAAAAAGTTAAAAGTTTTCGTGTCGCTAAATTGCTAAATCGCGGATGAAACCACGGCGCACCTCTAATTATGGATAGACAAAAGAATTGAATGTTCTACGATGGGTATCTATCTGCAAACGGAATACTTTACCAGTATATCTATGTACCATAACGTTTGCCCTTTCACACACAATTAGTTCGAGTGTATATAACGGTGTATTTTCAAAAGGGCTCTATTGTTTGACCATCAACATGCTTGTTGTTAGTACTATCGTAGGTTGGTAGTGTGACGTTAGCAGAATAGGTTGGGTTAATTTTATAGAAACGATGCGATCTTAATGGCAATAAGGAACACGGAACGAGCAACCGTATAATTATGAACAATAAACATCGTGTCTTCTTAATTGAATGGAATTTAATAGAGCACTTGACTGATTTACTTCATTGTAGAAAAATATATTGTACAAACTATAAACATTCGTAAAACAATTAAATATCTTTAAAAAATAAAAAAAATATATGCATTATAAGATACAAGAATAGAAAGAGGCGCCTCAAACACAGAGAGGCGTCACAAAATAGGTTGCCTAAAAGCGTATTCACTTCGCTATTTATTTACCGTAGTAAATGGCGGAGCAGTACGTATTATCTTTAAATTATAAATTCTTTTTAACGTACGTTAAGAAAATTATATGTCGTGGTTAATTTTTGATAGGTATAGGTAGTCTAGTAAAATAACACTAAGCAAGGTCACAATAAAAGTATTTCGTAGATTGTGCAACTCTCCTATTTTTCACAGTCTTCAGACCGTACATCCTGTTTTATATAATTTTTTTTTCTAAATGTTACATCTCGGCGCGTAATTTGGGCTGGCAATCATTGAGTTTGTGGAGCACCCATTTGCCAACCTTTTTTAATTTGCCAGTTTGACGCAAATGAACCAATATTGTTTTGAAAGCTGCTGCTAATTCAGCCATAGATCGAGTAGGAATATACCATCAGTTTCCACAATCACCTTTAATTTGTCGTTGTTGACCAAAGTTTTCCACGACCACGGGGTTCATTTTTTAGGTCGAGATTTCCAGAACGGAAGCGGGAAAACCGTTAACTGCTGGTGCCTTCGTTTGTAGTGTTCGGTCCGTAAACATCGTTGATGTTGCGTGCCGCTTTTGCCGCGTTGCTGCCACGACGATACTCATTTTCCATAACTACTTGAATTGTTAACGTATCCATGATAGAGAAAAAGATTCAAATGCGATGAAAACAAAACGCTAATCAATGAACAAATTACTAGTTTTGAGGTAAAATTTCAAAAATAAGGTTTAAATAAAATTAATTTAAAATTAGTATTCTTAGCCAAACAACAATTATTATTATTATTTTTTTATTAAAAATGGCCAGTACTGCAGAACGGCAATTTCAGAAGACCTATTATTTATGTGTAGCCTGTCAGCATAAAATTGGCACTGCTTCAATAAATCATTTTAAACGATCAGTGAGACGGCTCTAAATCGATGATACAACAATATATAAACATTAGAATGTTTATATTATTTTTGAATAAGACATTTGTTTAGTCTAATGGCTACCACTCTAATATACCCAAGTCATCTATAATAATAGCTCAGTGAATTAGAGTAAACCAGGTTGTAAAATGAGAACTGAGATTAAATCCAACAATCCAATAAACTTACACAACCCCAACGGAAGACCAGCGCTTGTTATAGGTACAACCATGAGTACCTATTACTAGTTGAGGCCGGTTTGTGGCATATGGCAATTGAAGGGTTGAGAATAAAAAGGGTAACTGTCAAGTTGATACTTTCGAGAAAATTGACTTTAAACTTCAACTGCTTCATTTTAATGTAGAGTGCTTATAAGATTTATGTAAGTTTTAGTTGCTTGAAAATGTATTAATTATTTTTTAAAATACTAAATATTAGTACTAATTCATACAATTACTGTAAAAATATAATATAATAAAATAAATATAGTAATATTTTTATGCTAAGCGAACTGTGTTCCTGTGACGGATAAACCGTTTTTAGACTCAAAATCTCGAGATTTAAGCCTCATTTCGGTATTTTGACAATGTAATATTGTAGGTAATTTCACGCTGAATCCAACGATACCCATGTCATTTTGTGAAAAAAAATCAGTTAAACCCTTTTTGTTCTAACCCCTTCAATTGTGAAAATAAGTAATCAGATTTGCACTCCATTTCGTAATTGCAAATGTATGTGTAATTGTACTATAATATAAAGCGTTATATTTTTCATAAAATTGTATTTCCTTCTTTCTTTCACAATAGTCTGCTTTTTATTACAGTTCAATACAGTGTTCTCGCTAGTTCGGGAGTCTATGGACTCATTTACATGTATGAAACCCTTTTATGTCAATAAATGATTATTTGAATGTTGACCAATGGTACTTCCCAATATTATATCTGAGACGGCTGCGGGATATGTATAGGTGTGATGTAAAATTTAAATACCAATAAGTAAATGCAATTGATCAATCACTGAGCGAATTGACGAAGCAGTTCCAACCAACGTGTTTCCATTTTTGGTACCGCAAGCAGTACCGATTATAATAAAGATAGTGAATACGACAAGCTGTCATATTGTGTTGTAACTTCATGCTAAGTAAGACGTTTGTTGAGAAATGTGTGAGAAATCTGCAAATATAACTGAGTGCGTATTTTAAGAAATAAACTATTGCGTAGCACTCTCGTTTTGTCAAATGTTTGTTAAAGTAAAAGGGCTTTACGACGAGTGTAGATGCATAAATTTAGACGATAGAATCTAGGTATTTGTGTAAAATAAAACAAAACAATATCAAGTCGTCTCCATTCACTCAAATCTACTCAAATCTCCAGCGATGTTATTAGAAGTATTGTTTTAATAATACTTGACTAAGATTTGGTTAGGTAAGTTATTTTAGTTTTTGTAATTGATATATCAAGTATTTGTGATATCAAGTTTTTATTAAATTATTTACTGACATGTAACGCCCAACGATCACAAACATAGATCCTGGACCCTAACTAGGATACCTTGTGTTTAGGTACCCAGGAACTGCGAGGGCCATCGTCCCACAACAACCAGACTCAGAACAAGTATTTGCGCTCTTTTTTCTGGGCACAAATATTTGTTCTGCCGCGGGAATTTAACCCGCAGCCTCCGGACTATAAGCCGACCTGCTCAATTACCACACCATAGATGCTGGACTGAGACTTTATGTGGACTAATTCATCAAGTCATATTAAATAAAGCTCTATACGAACCATATTATTAAGAAACCTTTAGTATATTGTAGGTACCAATTGATAAAATGTTTATAATTTAAAACTACTTTCTAAAAATTCGATATGGCTGAATCCAATCAATCTGAAAAGGTGAGTAAGGTCGGCCCTCACGGTCTGCATTTCATCGCATGTCATAATTAAGCGGTATGTTAATGAGTGTGACGTCAAAACCTGCCAGCATGGAGGCGTCATAGTGGGCGGCACGAGTCAAGTGTTGACTGTTTAACTGCTGCCGCATCAGACGCGCTTCCTTCTTTGTATCGATGACGCATCTTTCACTCATCACAAGAAAAATAACTCTTGTGTAAATTACTATTTATGGTGCGTCGTCTATGCGACGTCTTATTTTGACGTATTGCCTACCTTTACCTACAATTTTATTTCAGTAACATTCAAGCTAACCACGCATACGTTTACATACACGTCATTGAGGTCTAAGTTGAAATAAAAATATACATAACGAGCTTCTGCCCGCAGCTTCGTCCGCGGTGTGGCCTATGGGAAAATAATTCAAGAGTGGAATTTCGAAAAATCCTTTCTTAGCGGATGCCTACGTCATAACATCTACCTGTATGCCAAATTTCAGCTCGCTCCGTCCAGTGGTTTGGGCTGTGCGTTGATAGATCACTATGTCAGTCAATCAATCAGTCAGGCACCTTTGAGTTATATATATTTAGATAGCGTATGCATAGATGGAAATAATAAACATTCACATAGTTATTTATAACTGTTATAGAATTTATAGCGAATAAATTCATGACGGAAAATTAATGTACTTTCCGTACAGAATACCAAACCATATTGTATAGATATCGGAATCACCACATTTACCCACAGGTTTTACCGTTTTACGCGAGCTTTATGTCTGACCTATAGATGACATCCAATAGGCGCCTGCCGTAAGTGACATTCATTTAACCAGCATCATTATAAATGACAGTTATCCAACGATCAATCTTTAAGATAACTTTGTCGCGGCTGTAGATGCATTCAATTCAAATATCAGTGCTATTGCTGACAATAGTTCTTAATGATCGTAAACAGGCGAGGAATATTGCACGAGTCTCGATGGTGTATTTATTGTCCTCGGAGGAGAAGACAATTGTCATTTATCACTGCAGTAGCCGCCTTTGAAGTCTGATATTATCTTGCCGCTAAAAGTCTATATGAACGCCATCATAAATCAGAGCTATTCTACAGTATACATATATCTGAGTACCTACCTATATTTAATTATTTATATCGCTGAACGGTTTGTTCTCACAATTGAAGGGTTGAGAATAAAAAGGGTTTAACTGTCAAATTTATAGTTTTGGAGAAAATTGACTTTAAACTTCAACGGCTTCATTTTAATGTAGAGTGCTTATAAGGTAATAGAAAAGGTTTATGTAAGTTGCTTGAAAATGTTTTAATTCTATTTTAAAATACTACATATAGTATAATTCATACAATTACTGTAAAAATATAATATAATAAAATAAATATAATAATATTTTTATGCTAAGCGAACTGTATTCCTGTGACAGATAAACCATTTGTAGACTCAAAATCTCGAGATTTAAGCCTCATTTCGGTATTTTGAGAATGTATTATTGTAGATAATTTTACGCTAAATCCAACGATACCCATAAGTCATTTTGTGAAAAAAATCAGTTAAACCCTTTTTATTCTCACCCCTTCAATTATAGCATTATATTAGAATTAAATCCAATTTTAAAATTTTTCATTATTTAGGTAGGCACAGAGAGACGGTAAGTACATTCATGACATTAAACTAAGTGGTTCTGCTATTGACCTCGGCCAAGGTGAAGAATGTGTTCATCGACGAGATTGCGTCCGCAATAATTAGCACTTTAATGCACCTTACGATAAACCGAAGCACGCGTTTAGCGAAGGCGCTAATTAACAGCTCAGTGTTGCCGCATTACGGAAAATACTGAAAAGCTTGTTTAAAAATAACTGGTATATTTACGCACTTTACTTCTCTGAACTATGTTGTTTAGCTTACGGAGAACTATTTTATCTACTTTGTGCTCTCTAGTAGCCCTTTTACTTGTTTAGGGTCGTTCTCAGCTCAATATGTTCCCAATGCTGCGACACGGGACTTCACGTATAGGATTAACCTCATTTTTTTTACACGTACATAGATCCTGGACCCTAACTAGGATTCCCTATGTCTATTAGGGACCCAGAAACTACGAGTACCATGGTCCCAGACACAGATATAGTATTCGCGCTTTTTTTTCTGTGCACAAATACTTGTCCCGCCACGGGAATCGAACCCGCCGCCTCCGGGTCATGAGCCGACATGCTCAACCACCACACCACAGAGGCTGTCAAAGCTATCAATCAATGCTATATAAGTGCGGGTTGGACACCATGTTCTCGAATTTTGTGATTCTATATCATGCCGGTTTCCTCGCGAGTCTATTAAGGTATTAAGAAAGTACTGCGTCGAGGTTTTTGGCGGGAAAGCGAAAAAAATTGCGTCACCGCATTGTATTATTTTCCAAAACTTGTGTTATTTTCAGTGTTAGTGCATAAAATTGGTGGCATTCTATTCGTTAAGTGCTGGATTACAGGCGTGAGTGTGGGAAAATGGTATAATGATGGTGAAACGTTTCTTATCGTGTTGTTTCCAAAACTCCATAAAAGCTTCAAGTAAAGTTGCCACCGCTTTACTAGGAGTGTGACTTTGACTAGACAATGACTTGACTTTGACTTCACTTGATGAATTCGACTGTTACTTGACACATATTTGCGTGAAATATCATTAACTTGATAAAATATCAATTACTTGAAACTGGCTAAATACACAAAAGTGTGGAGCCAAAACATAAAAAAAAGTACTGCGTCTGAAAGGACATTATATCTCTTTTACAATGGTCAACCATTAGTCGTGGCACGTCACAAATGACGGCATGGCTTAAGAGATATATTATTGTACGAGCTTCTGCCCGCAGCTTCGCCCGCGGCGTTGCCTATGGGAAAATAATTCAACCACCCATTTCACCCTCTTAAGGGTAGAATTTCAAAAAAATCTTTCCTTCTTCCTCTCTAAGCGGATGCCTACGTCATAACATCTACCTGCATGCCAAATTTCAACACGATCCGTCCAGTGGTTTGGGCTGAGCGTTGATAGACCACTATGTCAGTCAGTCAGTCACCTTTGAGTTATATATATTTAGATTATGCCATGACTGGTAACTATCATTCGCTATTAACTAACCTCAAATAGTAGGCAGAACATTTTTAATAAGCTGGCAACGCCTTTTGAAATAAATATTGATATGGCGCCAGTCTAGATCTTGTTTAAGATTTTTATGATTATAGGTAGGTATAAGTAGGTGGTATATTTAACCGAAGATATGAGCTCATCTTCGTATGTATCAGAATCCTAGCATCCTGTAAATAATTGTTGATAAATAATAACGTAAAAAGATCTTTTATGTAACTACTATTTTACATAACTAGCTATCAAATTTGGGGTGCTATTGGGGATAAAGGTTATATTATTAAGCACCTATGTATACTAACTTGTAATTTTTTCGAGTCATGAGTAATACTATACTAGACAAGCGTGCTCACATAATCGAACAGACTCTTCCTATGAGGTAAGATCGTAGTCAAAATCTAGCCCAGTCATTATAAAAAGAAATGGTAGGTAAATATAGAATTGTGAGATTTAATTCAGTTACCAAGTTATATTCACCATTGATTTCAAAGATATGAAGATATATGTTTTATTTAAAAATTTGATTCTATAATGTTATTTCTTCTCTATTTTATTTACAAAAACTGGAAATAGTTAAGTCTATGTCCCATTTTACTAAGCCTATTAACTATTTCATATGTAGATATATTTATATCTAAGGTTATTTTGCTGGCCTGTATAGTTTCTAGGAGATAATTCCCACTCATCTTCACCAACATTATACATGTATACATATTCGAACTGCTGTGATTGAGTTAAGCTGGCTTGGGTATCATAACTATGCAAGCAGGAGAAAATGTACGCACTACAAACGGGACGTCAGACAGTACAAGCGATTTTGCACCGTAAGCAGTGGGTTCGATTTCCATCCGGGGTAAATATTTGTGTGATGTATATTGATATTTACATTGTGTCTGGGTGTTATCATAAGTATTTTTTACAATTTAAGTTTATACGAATATAATAAAGTGTTTACAATTATTATTGTTAACAAAATGAAATATCTACATATAAACACCTATTATTTAGCAGTTATCTTCCATAGATCTATATTTAAAAGAAACTAATATATGGGTGGGGCTAAAAACATGAGTTTTTTATATTTATTTGTACAATCATTTACGCTGTCTTGGTGTTATGAACGTAAAGTCCCTCGCAGTTATCAATGTCTCTACATTGATAACTGCGAGGCATCTAAACTAAACCAACATTTTACGTGTTTTTTTGGAATTCCTTTATGAACAAAAAATATTTAGTATGTACTAATAAAATAATGAGTCATTGTGGGATTTGCCAATTTATCATTGATAATGTAAGTTACTCGTAGTAAGTAGTACTCTACATTGATAACTGTGAGGCAACTAAACTAACATTTTAGGTGTTTTTTTTTTTTTTGGAATGTCTTTATGAACAAAATGTATTTAGTAGGTAAAAATAAAATAAAGAGTCATTGTGGGATTCGCCAATTTATCGTTGATATGTAAAGTTAAACCAAAATTATAATGAGATATCTTAAATGATTTGATGATTAACAAAGTTGAATGTCTGTAATTAGATTAAACTACTATTGTACATAAAGACAGATAATACTGTTTTATTTATGATGATATCAACTTAACGAAACTTTATCGCTTTTTTATCAAGTTGTCTTCTATATACATATAAAATTCAAAGTCCTGACTGACTGACTGGCTTATATATCAACGCACAGCCTAAACCACTAGTCCTAGAAACATGAAATTTGGAGAATGTAGGTATGTAAAATGTAGGTATCCACTAACAAGGGTAACCCTTAAGAGGGTGAAATCGTTGGTTGAATTATCTATGGAAAAAATTCTTCTTCGTGTCCTATAGGCCACGCGGGCCAAGCCGCGCTGCACAAACTAGTGTTAAATATTATTTAAGAATAGATTAGCCCTGCAGCTTTACCCAATACCCATGGTTTTTTTTTCATACAATATTTGGCAGCCATATGACACTCTAGGGATTCAAGCTCCACGAACACTTGTTTAGAAAAAGAAGCCACCTTCTAAAGTCCACATTTCTAGGTCTAGCGGTTTAGATTCTGTGTTGATTATCATGACATTTATACTCAGACATTCAGAGGACATACTCTCCTTAAATAATAATAGGTATATATATAGAAGATAAGGAGCTACATCATTATGTCGAAAGGATCGCTGAAGGTACATAGTGAGGAGGAAACGTTGCTACAACACATCTCGACCCACATTGATAAGGGCTTCGTGCAAGTACTTAGGTACCTTTAGTTTCTGCAAACAGCCACTGTTAACACCGTGAATTCATCGAGATTTTAGATTAGTTACAGCCAAGTACTAGGAACAAACTGCTTCTCAGCCGGTTTTAAATTTTACAATTGTAAAATAACTACAACTAGCAATTAGATTATTATCTAACCGGGATTTTCTTATATTATTGCGGACTTTTTCGATCGGTGACCAAACATTTATGAATGTAAAATTTATTGTTATAATAATTCTCTGTAAAAATATTGTATCATACCCCGTGGATACTTTGTTCAGTGGGCGGGCACGACAAGGGTCACAGAAATAAATCTTTATTTGGTTGACTCATGACTAATCATAAACTACATGTGACATTGATTATGATATATTATTACTCAAAAGTTATTTAATTCCTTTTATTAGAAATGGAATTTGCTATTATTTCAAGAAATGTATCATGTAATATTCGTTCTTAAAAAGTATTGAAGGCTTCCTCGACTGAGCGCGCGATATATGTCTAATTCCCAAACAAGCAGTAGGTACTTGAGATTAAGGGTATCCCTACGTTATATCGTTTATTGCCACCGACGACTGGATTCTTGCGGTGAAATTCGAGTGAAACTTATGTAATCATTTCCTCGGTGGTACTCGACACTCACTAACGCCAACCGCAGCGGCAATTCCGCAGTATCTTTGGAATTTGCGATCCAAGTAATCTTTCTCAGACATTGCCTAGCACAGGTAAGATAAATATTTGAAGCAGTCAGACAGGTATAAAGACGTCACGTCCTGCAGGCACACGAGTATATACTTACGTGGTTAGTATGTGTATAAAATCGTTGGGTATACAAGGCTTTCGACAGGCTGTTTACATTATGCATAGCTTGGTGATGTCACGCGCGAAACCTAATTCTGGTGAATCATGAGCTTTTACCAGCGATGCACCGATAAGCGGCAACGGCGATGCGGCACCCTACATGTGTGATATGACTGAGCATACGCAGACCCACGTGTTAGTGGAGTTATTGATGGCATCGGTGGGCGCATAATAACTGGTCCGGCGCGGACAAACGTTCAGTTACTGATAGTCCGTTACGGGGAGCGCGTGTCGCACACACCTCGATTTCAAGAGTTGCGCGAGCGCATACACGGTACTTCGACGATATTGACATTACACCAATTCAGTTTGAACATAAATTGACAGTTAGTAGTGAGTGCATCGATAGCAGTGCATGTGCTCTACCTTGGATTCGTGTCCCTGAACGCTGTAATCTACGACTGCAGGTGCAATTGTTTGTTTATTTATTTACAAGTTATGATGCTTGTACTAATTTATAACATAATGAATTTAACTGATGTTACGAAAAACTTTACGATGAATTTTAGACAGGTATGTTAACTGAAGAGATAAGTAAATATAAAGATGAAATTTCAATACCTAATAAAATGTAAATAGATGAAAGTTTTACTAAAATATCAATAATATTATTCCGTGTGATCGATCATAAATTTAATTACATTGACAATAAGCAAAGTGCTAAAGATGTGATCTTGAACTTTGCCCTCTTCAGAACTGACCAATCAAAATTCCTACATAGCACGATTTTTCACTAATTACCTACCTATTACATTACTTATACATTACCAATTGGCAAGTAATGCGTAGCCAGCGAAATGACGTCAGCTAGAACAATTGTCGGTAATTTCTTGTTCGAGCGTTATTGAATTAGACTCACGTCTAATATAGGTCATGTGCACCTTTCGGTGTTTCTTGCACAAATGAGAGTAATGTTTATTCTCAGAAAATGAACAGTACACACCACACTGGGTGCAATAATTATACATCCAAGCATTTAAAGAGTTGGCACAGAGTCACGGCTCCAAGCCATTGCATTCGGGACAAATAAGAAAAGTGAAAATCATTTACTAATAATTGATGACATTACAATAACGAACCTTTAAGTATCAACTTTTTCAACTACCTGTAAAAAATAGGTATGATACCTACCAGCTACATAGCACATACTACATAGCAACGAAACTTTATTAAGTAATAAATACTTACTCTTATGGAGTTTTGGCGGGAAAACGAGAAAGATCGCATCACGGCATTGTATTATTTTCCAAAACTTGTGTTATTTTCAGTGTTACTACATAAACTTGGTGGCGTTTTATTCGTTAAGTGCTGGCATGGGTGTGGGAAGGTGGTATAATGATGGAGAAACGTTTTTTTCCATGTTGTTTCCAAAACTCCATAGAAGCTTCTAGTAAAGTTGCCACCACTTTATTAGAAGTATGACTAGATTATGACTTGACTTGATGACTTGGACTGTGATTTGACACATATCTGCGTGAAATATCATTAACTTGATAAATTATCAATTACTTGACACTGGCTAAATAAACGAAAGTGTGGAGCCAATACAAAAAAGCACTTATATTTTTTATTATCTAAATACCAACTGAAGTAAGTATCTATGAACTGTAATTAAAGATCCTACTAACTCATTTCCGCAAACTACTTTCATTGCCGGGCAATAAAAGTTCTAAAGTTCAAACATGCAGCTGCTTAGTAGCTCTAAGCGGACACAGGAATTGCATCGAACAACAGAAATAGACGCATGAAACAATTTTATTCTAACTTCAATGCCATGAACAGCGAGTACGTATTAGGTACGTCTGTTGTTGACTCCTATTTCAAGAATAGGTTCTTCATAATCGTGAGAAGTGGATGTCGCTTTATTTAAGTCCAACGGTCCACTTTGAATGGCAACAACACCTCTGTTTAGAACACAGCAACGCAGCATTTAAAATAGCATTTTCATAATGGACTACCAACTCTATATTTTACGTCTGACAGCTGTCAATCGTAAAATACTGATTCAATAATACAAATGGAGATTTGGCGGGAAAACGAAAAAGATCGTGTCACCGCATTGTGTTATTTTCCAAAACGTGTTATTTTCAGTGTTAGTGCATAAAATTGGTGGCATTTTATTCGTTAAGTGCTGGATTACAGGCATGAGTGTGGGAAAGTGGTGTAATGATGGTGAAACGTTTGTTTTCGTGTTGTTTCCAAAGCTTCATAGAAGCTTCTGGTAAATATGCCACCACCTTACTAGGAGTGTGACTTGACTAGACTATGACTTAAATTGATGACTTGAACTGTGACTTGACACATCATATAATATTAATTAACTTGAGATATTTATCAATTACTTGACACTGGCTAAATACACAAAAGTGTGGAGCCATAACCAAATAAATAAAAAGTCTCATTTCAAGATATACCCATGCGAAAATTTTCTGATGTGATGACATGGATAATTGGATATGTCTACATAATAACAAGTATGGACGTTTCATGGTATATTTCTAAAGTACTTATTACATATATGCGCAAGTATTGCCGTTTAAATAGAAAGGGTTTCGATTACACAAGAATTTCAAGTTCTACACAAAACGACCACGGAAGAATTTATGACAATAATTTTCTGTGGTAGGTTTTATAAGTATAAATTTAATTTCAAAGATAACAAGATAAATGTGTAACACATAGAACATACCTAAATTATATATATTAAATAATAAATAAATACGTGTGGACATTTCACACAGCGCCATCTAGTCCAAAACTAAGCAAAGCTTGTACTATGGGAACCAGATAACTGATACAATACATAGATACTTTTTATTAAAATACATACATAGAATAAAATATAAGACCCAGATATCTACTTAGCTAATAGGCTGGCTTTCGTTATTACTTCAACAGAAGCTAAGAAACATCGCTATGGATTCTAAATTCAGGACTCAATCCATTTATACATCAAGGAATACGAAGCAAGGAAGTGCGTCGTTACAAGCCTGGTGGCAGGACCCACTTCGCTCTATTGATTAATTCAACTGATTTTATTGCATAATGGCTACCAGCTGAATTGCTTCACTAGCCTGATGCGTAGATCATCACTCGTTGTTGTGAACGGCGTCTTATAAGGAATGTATCAGTCCTCGAATTTGTGCTTCATTGTTTATTATTAGCTTGCCATCAGCATCCTGACGCTCTTATCTATGCATCAGAATTCGCAATGAGTCAGTCGAAAGGTATTTTAAAATGAAACATGCAGTGCTATGCCCCAGATAAAAAAAAAACACGTACATAATGATGCGTAAAAAATGATTATGTAAAGTATTCATGAAAAGAAGTTTTTCTAGTCATAAGTAAGAATAGGTAATGCTGAGATGATAATTTCCACTTATAAGCTTGATAGAGCTTGTTTTATACCCTGACCCTTGTATGTTGACCCTGGTGCGGATGGAATTAATCTCACGCGCCTGGAAGATATATGTAATAGTACTCATATCTCTCTAACTAGTTGTGGCAATTTATGTTGCTATTTTATTATTAACAGTTCTATTAAACATAGCCATAACAACATAACTTCTGCTTTTTTATATATGAAATATGTTTTCAGTTTATACAAGCTATGATACAGGAAATTATGTCAAAAATTCAAGGAATTTGTTTATACTACATATCACAAATTTACTTACAATACATTTTTTGAATGTATTTGCACAGCTGCGTCCTACATCAGGTATATACAAAATTACGAAGAATATACACAATCTCAACGGATCTGATGGAACAGACAAAGCACAACTAGATGCAAGTGGTCTCCGTGCGGTCGATTATTATTGCACTTTATTAATGGGTCTGGCAGGAAGGCATGTCGCCAGTAAGAATCCCGGCTAGTTGACCTAGTGTCGTGCGCTGTAGAGAACACAGGCCAAGTTCAAGCTCAACTCGTGATCGAGAACCAACCGATTCTAGCCATGTAAATGTTGCAATGTGAAAGCACCGCTTAAAACCTTAAGTGGAAAAGATAAGAAAAATTCTCTACAAATTGAATTAGAGAACCTATAAAACAGTTATCTTAATTTAAAACGCGAGCCGCGGCAGTTATCGATCGAGTTCACGAACATAAAGAAACACGAAGAATGGAGCTAAATGAAGGCGGCTACGATAGACGAATATTTGTGTAAACATAAATATAAAAGTAGAAGTCACTTTTGAACGAGTTGAGTTAGCATAATATTCTTAGGTCGTAGTAGATTGGACTCTGATCACTTGCGTATAGTTGCTGAAGCCGCAAGTACCGCAAAGCTCAAGTTTCATCGTTCACTGGAATGAAAACAATGAGTCCTTCTATCGCAGGTGACAATAGAGGCTATACTTACGTACCTATACTACCTTTACTGAGAGTACAATAAAACGTGCCTTGTCAAATTGAAAGCGCTCGAGTCCACGAGAGAATCAATATACCTACTTCGCTCTATAGAAGAGAAGATTGATTATCTTACATTTGATAACAAAAATGTATCAGAAGATAATGGCAAATATACTACCGACGTGCTAGGATGAATTTCTTAGAAAGTAAACTAATAAAACGTGAGATAGTGACAAGAAATAACTGTATTTGATACAATATTGGAAAACTAGAGATATTTTTGTTTTATTACATTCGGAATAAGGATCATGTATATTTGGAAAATTTACATGCATTGAAATGTATTTTTTTCGCTATTGTACACATAAATTGGTATGAATTTGTTCATTGCAAATATATATAAGTATAAATTCTAAAATACAACAGAAATGCTCCTATATAGAGAGCTAAAAAAAGAAATGAAAGGATCTCAAAGCAGTTGGAAAATGCAGAGCTCAAGTCGTGACCACTAGTTTATGGTACTTTCACGCGATAATGTCTCCCAAGGGTTCGGGTCATTTTCAGTAGTATATCGGCAATGGCGTCCGCCTTAGATTTAAATGTAATCCTGAGGGTTCACTGGGAATGAAACATTCAACGGACGTACCAAAGATAGATTTTTAAAAATCAAATGATGGGCTAGTTTGCTTGATGTAAAACATTGCAATGCCACTTAGAACTCTAAATTATAAATTTTCACACGAAATTGCACTGCACTCGTCATTTTGATACATTAGCACAGTCTATAAATAATATTTCAAGACTAGAAATCTTCTCATTTGCACATGAATTTCCCTAGATAGATAGATAAACACGTTCCTTCCATTGCAGGTAAAAAGTCGATTATCAATGATATTACATAGGACCCAAAGTGTTGTATAAAGGTAGGTATCATTGTCTATTATGTATATCATCTATTATATCTATACATCTTAATGGTTTCATAAGACCAGCTATATTTTTAACTCTCAGCCTATCCTTTCAGTGGACATAAAGCAAGAAGCTAAAGTCCTACCCGAGCACTCCCCACTTCATCTCTTCATTTTCATCGTTATCCCTTTCAACTGACTTGATGCTCAATGTAAAATCGACTCGATTATAATACCAATTCCAATAAATCTCTTCAGATATAAGATAGAATTCAACTCTTATTTCTCGTAATACGTTTATTATCTTTTATCGAAAAACTTACCAAGGTCAAACGAATAATGTATTTAATAAAAAAAAGCCAAAATCCTCTTTTGTTTTTACAAGAACAAGACAACTAATCATCGTAATAATGTAATTCGCTAATATTGTTCCACTAGCTTTAGGCTACTTTTTTAATATTTTGTGATATGTAACGTGCTATGGGTAAAATTACCAAACAAAGCATTTGTTTCTTTGATGCTGTAAGTATATCCACAACCTATAAGTAAACTTCACAAGTAATCTATACAAAGTTTGCAAATGAAGCTAGGATATTACAATATTGAAACTTAATCATGATGCATATGCCATACAGCGTGTTTGCGCCTGCTCGCCCATAACGGTAATACGAGATGCCTGTTTAAGCTCCTTCCAGAATACCACTCTGATATGCACCAGGAATCGGATAGATTATAACCCAGAAAAAGGGCTTAGTAGTAGTTCCATTATGGACATGTAACAGGAATTCCCAAGAGTTAATCACCGTGTCGGCGGTAAATCCAGACTCTAGGAATGTCTTTGTAAACAATCGATCGACCCAGATATGGGACTCGAGAATTCGATACCGTGAGGCTAAAAATAACACCAGTTTGAATTATAGGACGATTCTTTTTATTGCGGTAACAAAAAGTCAAGACAGCAGCGCTCTCGGCTTCGTTTGCACGATTCGAAATCGACGCGTGCTCATAGATAATCATAAAATGTATACATACTGAACTTAAAGCAATTAATTTTTAAATACAAAACCATTTTTCATCATGTTATTAGCTCATATATTTCCCACTATCTTTTTTTAATCCGCACTATAATACTGCAGTGTCAAAGAAGTTAAATTACTTACGAGGCAAATTCATTTTGCAAGCTACCAAAAGTTTCAAAAGAAGTCAGACCAATGAGTTTATTCAAGCCGCCAAGGGAATCAGTATAATAACAAGCGTCATGTCAGCCGGGTTTTGGATGCCGTAATCAAAATAAATTCGAGCAAATGAAACGAATGACTCCAAAACAAAAGTCGTTATGATAACAAAATGTTACAGCCTCAGAGGTAGTTAAAATCAAGCATTGTGAAAACGTTATACTTATAGCTGCAGAACATTCTAATTTATATTTAATGAAAACCCCGTCATTCGCAGTTAATCCTAATAATATTAACATGAAGTTTCTTCGATCAAGATCGATGTGAATATAACTTTTGTCATCAAAACAGTAGGTAAACTATGTATGAATGAACGTAAGTGTACCAAAATTAACTAGGTACATCAATATGAATAATGAAAAATTACCTACAAGTTAGCGCCAATTAATTAAATCTTATTGAACTCGCGCTTTAGAATGACAACAATCATTCCATTTCAACGGAAACCGTAATCCGATCAGCTTTACATTAGACATTATACCGATTGTTACAAGCTGTTTGCTTGAAGTTTCAATAAACATGCTGACGCAGAGTAGGCAACCATGATATATAATTATGTTCATTTTATATGTGATTTTATTCGCAGTTACAGCGCCATGACATTATTCTCTGACCTGGTTCCGAGTAACCCTTATATAAGGTTGGCCAGTTCACTGCACCAGCAATTGTCGCTCGCCAGATTCACTGAATTGGTGCAAGTTATACGACTGTTCCATATAAACGATTGTTTTGTAACCGCTTTTTCCTTTCTTACCATGGTAGGTGATGGCATATTTTTTAAGAAATTACTTGAATTGATTTAAGTCATATTAGCTGCGGCAAATAATTATGTGATCGAAGGAGGTGATGAGCTGATGAGATATATAATAACGTGAACTGCGTGAATTCTGTGGACGATCACGACAAAATATATTTTATGCTATTACAAAAGTATATACATATAATCCTACAACCATATCAAACTATTACTCAAGTAATTTCACAAGAAAATTGCATCTATGAACACAAGACCTATGACAATGTCTTCTATGAAATGCCGCTATCTACTTACCATACCATCTACTTATGTAGATAGATCCGCTATCTTTATTGTCATCGCGAGTCGTTGTTTTAATGTATTTTCCTTGTTTTAATTGCAACTATTAGATGAAAACTCCACCGAAACTACATAATTTGATATAAGCGTTTCAGATCTGCAGAATATTTTAGTGGATTGTTAAGTATGTATGGCGAATTGTGGGTGTGTGTCCTTTCGGACTCCTGAAGCATGCATTCATCGGTCATGGCGCATACTCTACAAACCATTAAAGTTTTGTAGCTCCTAAAATAAACATGACCAATGACGATTCGGGAAAGGCGTCATACAAGCCGATAAATGTGAATGCACACACACAAACAAACAGCGGATTAAACAAGGGACATTTTTCATATGAGCTCCATTTAACTACGCTTCATTAATGAACCAAAGTTTCATACTGATTGGAGTACGTAACGGAACGTGAGTCAGTGGAAAGACATGTGCCGCTACGGTCTGGTAAAATCATAATGACTTCATTTGCAACTTTCAGGGAATTTTGTATTCGAGATGCAGACGTTCTCTTTTTACGGAACGTTAGTCTATTTGTTAAAATAGACATTAAATACATTTTATGATCAAATTCTAAAAAGCTTTAGAAAAGAAAATTTCAAATGTCATCCGTATGCATTGTTTGCACAATAGAGTATTTTGGATCAAATAACAGCACACTCTCTAAAATTAAGTCTAGACAACTTACAGACAGGAATGTCGATCGAATTGAAGTGTATCCCTGCCATTGGAGCGTATGACGTAACGACTATCAAGAGAAGACTTATCACGTATAAGAAAACGTACCTACATCGATTTAGTACATTAAAATCATGACTTCGTGGATACTGCTGAAGGTCAGCTGGTCTTTATCCATTATGTGTATTTACGCTAATGTTAAACGCTGTCGTGCTAAATTGGAATAGCAGCATATAGGTACTTATACCGACTTATCTTTTTCTAAACGGTGATGTTATTTCTACGTTACGTGTTAGATTTTTGCTATAAGTATTATGTAAACTTATAGGTACTAATTGACTGCGAATAACACATTCCAGATTGCCTACTCGGCCAAGGTTGAAGCCAAAGCACTATAGGATGTTTACACATTTTTCCCAGTTTACTTTCTTCTAAACTGAAACATTAAGATAAGAAGAATAAACACACTGCAACAATGTTACACATAAGCAAACAATTTTTTTTTCTAGTCCATAATACACATCCCCAAAATATTTGCTCAGCGCCGCTGTGTGTGTAAACGCTATAGTTACGTTATGCTTTAAGATAGAACTTAAAAAAATATTGATGTCGTCATCGCATGTCATTGCACTAAGTTACTACGGAGAATGAATCACAATTGAAGATATTACTGTAGATTATTACGAAATTCTTGCTCTGGGAACTTCTGGACGTGTGTTAGGTAGATACGCTATCGATGATGAATCGCGTGCGCTGCGCCGTAGGTACTATTAATCATCCATTAATAATAAGTCGTTGGATAACGGCCAGACGCGCCCCGCATCAGATTTACTAGCCAACGTTACTGCAGGAAGAGCTTGAAACTTCCCAATTCTTCCGTTGTTTACGATGACATAAACAGACCGTAATGAAATCTTTTTACGTACTATCGTCAAGAAATGGAACTCCCGTATACGCTGAGCTGTGACGACAGTGACATGCACAGTTCGTATAAAACGTTTATTTGTCTTGTAGGTTAATTAAATGGGTTTATTTTTATTCGTACTATTAAGTCTTCTGTGCTTCTACTGACTTTAGGACGTGATGTAATTATTATGTATTGGTATGTATCTATACAAATACCTACATATCAGAGGTATTTTTATAGGTACTTCGGAGGTAAAATTCTTCGCAGTTTGTTCGAGAGCTCTTTAGAATTTACGACGAATTACGAATTAGAATGTACGGAACTAAGAAGCTGCATTTTGTCTGGACATGCTTGAACCAACTTTGTGCTACTCTGACTTATAATGCTACAGATTGTTTTGAACTGCCTTTTTATAATGATTTTTAAACCAGGGTATAAACAACAACAACCACAAAAATATAAAAAGACTTTTGCCTCGACCCATTTTAACACGAACGGTTATGTAATGATGCGTATTGGATGAGTGTTTGTTTACAATGCTTGCGTTGGAACGGTAGTGCATGTTTCCTGCATCTCACTGCATACCACGGTTCTATACCCGATGTGGACATATTTGTCGGGGTTAAGAGTATCCCATGAGTTATTCTACCTAATATTTAATTAACACAACACTTTCATCGAAATGCGTGATCATTATTTAATCGCTGAGTGGTAACAACTATAAAGTTTAAACACAAACTTTCGCATTTTAATTATTAATAAATATAGTAAGTAATTAGGAATAACTGCACTCGCACTGTCATGTATATACAATGCTTTATTATTTATTTATTATCGTTCAATTTATAATAATTAGCTCACAGTTTATGACCAAAACGCTAACTATTTTAATGATTACTTACGTGTAAGTTTATTTGAAATGTTATGCCTGCATTACACACTATCTAAAACAGAGAATATGAATGCCTTGTATTAGGACTATATACACAATTTTTGCAGTTTAGTTTAATGGTAATCTAATTTTCCACGTCAATAGTTGGCTTCGTAACCTTGACCTTTATGATGAACTTAAAATCCGGGTGTACAGTTGATAAAGAACAGCTGTTGGCTTCAATCCAAACTTTCTAAAAACAACCTGCAATGCCTCAATTAAGACCAATCTGAGGATGATGCGATGAAGAGTTGCAATAAACTGTTCAAAAACGCATAAAGTTTAGTATCGTGTGCATTTATATGGCATTTTTATGTTTCGAGTATTGTTGTGGGTGATAAATGTTTTTATTAACGAAATATCGCCGACAACGGATTGGCACCGTCTTCATCCTCATAACTTCAGGTACCTAATGCCTATTTTTCGCCGTACCATCGTCAAATTTTTATCTTTTATATATTATTCAAGTTTCTTTAGATGTTTTGTTTACTTCCTTTTTAATTATCCTTCTCAAGGGTGGCTAATTTACGGTATTTTATCACCAGCGAGCAATATTCTGAATCTCGATTTTCTGTATCATCATCTAAATAACTGAGTTCAGCAATGCGCCAAAAATAAAATAAAAAAACATCTTTATTCGCTATGTGTGGTGTGCGGGAGACTGATACCTCAGTAAGCATCAGGTATCGCGACATTCCCACTGAGCTATAATTAGAATCGAGTCAGATTGCTTATGCGCATCTGAGATGCAGAATACTTGCCCCATTTATCCTGAGAAACACTCGTTTATTATGCCATGTATGTATGCAAACTGTTATAATTTTAATGGCCATAAATTGTAACAGCTGCGGAATACTTTTTGCCTTAAGTTGTCCATAAAGTAATGGTTTTTCTTGTCCAAAACATATGTTCGCTATTTTCATGTCATTGGCAAAAAGAAACAAAGTGAACTGAGCTAACATTATCGTGTTATAGATTGCTAAGTAATCGATGGTTTAAACTTGGATTACTTCAAACATGGTACAGGATAAAGACCAGTTTTGGCACCGTTGAAAGACCGTCGGGTGTCTTTGCCAAGTTTCAGTTATAGTTAGTTTCCAGTTATGTAATTAATTGGAACAAATGCGAGTAAACTGGAAATTATACATGAACAATTTTCTCACACCGTAGCTATTATAATGACTGTTAGCTTAAGTCAATAAATAAAATATCAATCTTTCAAGAGCCAATACAAAATTTATAGCATACATATTTCTTAACACCCACGAAACTATTGTGAATTCGACGTGAAAGACATAAAAATGTAAAGTGATTTGAAATGGAAATGATTTATAAAACGAAAAAATGTTTAGGTGGACTCTTACGAAATGTATATCTAATATGTATACGTATGTATTTGTCTCTATTCATATTGTATCTATTTAAGTTTTTTTTATCTAATTAAGTGAAAAATAATAACACATATATACCTACTGTAGGTACCGGTAAAGAAGTTAGTACATTAGAATATTCAAGCAGTAAAAATTTATAAAGTGATGCCACCCACGAAAAAGCAAATAATAATGTATACAGAGCACTTCATTTGTAATGAATACTACATGGCATTTCAAAGAAAAGCGTTAAAAATTTCTACGATTGAGATTTTTTGCGCAAAAGAACTAAGAGGATAGACTGACGAAGTGGCGAGACTAATTGAAGGGGTGAGAACAAAAAGGGTTTAACTGATTTTTTTCACAAAATGACTTATGGGTATCGTCGGATTCAGTGTGAAATTATCTACAATAGTACATTCTCAAAATACCGAAATAAGGCTTAAATCTCGAGATTTTGAGTCTAAAAATGGTTTATCTGTAACAGGAATACAGTTCACTTAGCACAAAAACATTATTGTATTTATTTTATTATATTATATTTTTACAGTAATTGTATGAATTAGTACTATATTTAGTATTTAAAAACAGAATTAATACATTTTCAAGCAACTGAAACTTACATAAACTTTTTCTATTACCTTATAAGCACTCTACATTAAAATGACGCCGTTGAAGTTTAAAGTCAAATTTCTCGAAACTATGAATTTGATAGTTAAACTCTTTTTATTCTCAACCCTTCAATTAAGAAATCATATATTATAACTGCCGTGATTTCCATAATTATTAGGCCTATTTATTTGTTTATTAAATGTAATACTTTGAAATATAAATGCAAAGTGGATAAACAAAAAAAATCCCTAGAAAGATAAAAATTCAAAGAAGAAATACGTGCCAAAGCTAGCTTGTTAGTTCTTTTGAAAGCGAAGCAAATGTAGAGATTTATAGGGTGACCTTGGCACGCCTGGGACCGATAAGAGTAATACTACCTACATATTCTGTACATGTTTACTCGTAGCCATAATGTGACATGTATATGGCAATCTGCTGCATAAGATAAACAGATAATAAACATACTAATCTGTTAGATAAGTGCATGCTTGTACTATGACGAATTAATATGATGCTGTGAACGGATTTGCATGAAATGCGGAAAATATTTTGATGTCACATGTTTAAAATATGTATTTGAGCAAATATTTTACGGAACGCCGGAAGAGTTTACATAATTTTGTATCAAGGTGGCGTCTACTTATTAAATTATTTACTCATGGAAATTAAGTGAATATAATATTTTTGTATTGCGTATAATGCTACAAGATTTGTCTCTTAAACAAACTATATTGGTACATGTACAAGGTCAATGTATGCATTATTTAGCTAGGCTAATGTTTGACCTGCAATGGTTCTAGGACGTGACCAACGATGCTATAAATTGAAATGCATTATCATACGACCGATCACCGAATAACAAACGGCTATATTGTGTACTGCAATCGTGCGCCGAACAGTGCCTATGTGATCTATGAATCGTGCGCATCAATGGAGTCATTACTCCACAGCTATTTATAATTGAGCTATTTCGTCCACAAAAGGATTTTTCATTAACTTACAGATGCTGCGCGATAACAAATCCAAAGAGCGTTTTTTGCTTCGTATTTAAACGAAATAATTGTTTGAATAATGCAAGTTGATTTTATTTTTAGATACTGGCACGGATTCCTCTCCGACAGTAATGTGCGATAATATGATACGTCTAGTCTGCAGTCATAATAATGTTCTCGTATATCTGCTTTTCTCAGATGACGCCTGCTTGTTAGTAAAATCACTATCACCACATTATGTAATTTGAAGTCAATTTCACGTCTTTTTCTTTCTAGTAAAATAACTGGTAGGTTTTAATACATACAATTTTCTCCAAAAACGATTACATATATCCAAGCCTCAAGGGATTCGAAAAAAATAAGTTCGCACCAACGTAAAGCCGAGGAGGGTCAGGTAGTAATTAATAACATGCAGATAAAACAAAGATGTTGTCCTTCGAGATACTTTTAAAACAGCTCCAATAATTCATCCAATATCATGCCAGTTAATTAAAAAGTGGCTCAGTCCTACAAAGCAGACAGTATATGTAACTTGTATTAAAAAAAGAAATTCATTTGTAAGTTATAAATTGTTTCAATGTACTTTGAAAGCAATTCGTCCGTTTATGCCCAATGAAGTATGTTTTGTATGCTTGTGTAGATAGATACTTACGGTACGTCTTATTGATTTTATGCACTGTTACTTTGCGATTATAATTAACTAATGGGGCTGAACTATTTTTTTCTTATAATTTACTGGTTTTTTTTTGTTTCATACCATCATCACAAGTACCATTTTATGACATGTTTTAATATGAGCTATGTGGGTATATTATGCAAATAGTTTACGATTTTATTTTCCTTAGACAAGTAGGCATGGTTGCCTAACTATTACTCAAATGTGATTCATGAAGGAATTCGCCGTGGGATTATTCATAGGAATAATAGAATATGAAACACGAGACCCTGATTACTTTTTGGAATTCGCTAACGGTGAAGAATAGTCCATTCCTTACCTACTGTTAATATACTCCGGTGAATCACGAAAGAGCTGATAAGCAAGTAAATGTACGGTGTACCAACTTATTAATCAATACATATTGAAAATTTGATATGCATGCATATACTGAAGAAGATTCCCATGCACCTATTGCCAATTGACAATTGACAGCAAATATATAATCACGTAAGACATTAATAATTACGATTTCAAAACATACCTACATATCTAAATATATGTAACTCAAAGGTGACTGACTGATTTACTGACTAATATAGTGATCTATCAACGCACAGCCCAAGCCACTAGACGGATCGGGCTGAAATTTGGAATGCAGTTAGATGTTATGACGTAAGCATCCGCTAAGAAAGGATTTTTCGAAATTCCACCCTTAAGAGGGTGAAATGGGTGGTTCAATTATTTTCCCATAGGCAACGCCGCGAGCGAAGCTGCGGACAGAAGCTCGTATGGTCATATAAATATAAAAAATTTCTGAAAATAAATAGCACTGTTAATACAAAATTTAAACTTTATAAAATTATTTTAAACCGAGTTCTGTATAAAGTAAACTTACTAATATAATTTTAATAATATGTAATATTTTTGCCACCTGAAGATAAGAAATAAAATACGTTAAAGGGAAAAGTATAATAAATATTTGTGGAAATTTCACACAGCGCTATCTAGCCCCAAACTTAGCAAAGCTTGTACTATGGTTACCAGATGACTGATATAATACTTAAATACTTTTAATTTGTAAATAGATACATAGAATATAATATAACACTCAGACACAGAACAAACATCGATGTTCATCACACAAATGTTTGTCCTAGGTGGGAATCGAAACCACAACCTACAGTTCAAAAGGCAGGGTTACTACCAACCGAGCTATCGGCCTAGTGACAAATTATAAAAATAAAGTAATATGTGAAATTAATTCCTTAAAATCAGGGAGTAAATAAATTAAGATAGATATATTATATAAACAAGACCAGCGCCCCATAAATCTACTTACTGCACACTCGTACCTCATTCTTCAAACATGAATTATATTGCTGTTCAAATTATGATTCTCAATAAGTAACTGAATTTACCTAGGTGTTATGTCGCCAATATAGGCCGAGGCCGAGTCCATTGTCTGACCTAAGTAAACCGAGTAATGCTAATATTATTCCATTCTAGATTTTAGGTATGTTTGTATAAAGCTGATATTAGATCCTTAGTATATATCTTCATTTTGACTTCACCCTGACCGCACAGTTATATACAATAGCTATTTCTAACAAAATAACAGGATGCCTTGAGTTTACAAAATGTTGTTACTTATACTTATACTTTTATTTTTTATTACTTTGCTATATTTGAGAATGACTCAAAACTTTTGCGAATGATCAACGTTTGTACCAAACATTTGATATTCAAAGGCTGCAAACTTGAATAATGAGGTAAATGCGGAGTGCCCTTCGCGGTCGGAGGTTCAAATCGCATAGAAGGCGTCAGCGATGATTTCACTTCTCATTTATTATGTCTGGCTCATGATATCCTGTTTTGCAAGAGAAAGTTAGGAACCGATAGTGTACCAGAAGCTACGTGCGCCTAGACTTCCCTGACTCATTGTTTACATTGCGCAACGTCTGTTTATGGGATTGAAATGCGATCCAAATTCTCGTAATTAAGTGTGTCATCATTAAACGTTTGCTTGTACTTTTTAAATTCAGAACAATAACTCTGCTTAATGGAAGCCCCAAAATAACGAACGGACGAATATAAAGTTCCACTTTTGTAATTTCCGTACGTCACGTGTTTTCAAAACGTTGAATTTCACGAGGAAACGACCATCGATAGAAGGCACTTATTTTCGTCTTCATAAAAACAATTAAAGGCAACAAAGTGGTGAGTTTTTCAGCAAAGAATGCAGTAGAAATCGTGTGAAGTATGTCGTTAGTGCTGGCGCGACACCGCGGCACACGCGACATCTCCATATGAAGGGCCGCTAACTGCACCCGTGTCGAAAGCAGCACTCGTTTGTTTAGCACGCAACTAAGCAGCCACGTGTTGCAACACTGTGAGCCTAAACCGTTGCAAATTGGTGAAACTATGCTAATGATGCAGCTATAGGTAACAAGTGAAAACTGACGTGTGGAAACAAAGGAAAATTGTCATATTTGTCTGTCAACGTAAACAAACGTCAAATAGATCTCTCCAACCTTTAAAAAAAATAATTCCTATACACAATAGTCAAAGAAAACGAAATCAAATACACCACCATGTTTGTAACCGTCGTATTAAGTCAAAGTTGCAATAAAAGCCTATGTGAGAAGCTCGCAGGCGGGTCCGCGGAACAAAGGGTAATACATCTTCGAATTGGCTTTTTGAGAACAAGTGAGGCCGCGTCAATCCTGTACAAAACGCATTCACTTTTCATCGCAACAGCCCAGAGAATAAAACGTGAATAAACGAAGGCCGAGCGCTGTTTTTTATTTGCGAGCCCACCTGGTTTTATGCCCACGTATTTCAGATTGTTTTGAGCATTCTTTCATAACTTAAACTGGGTTTTAGAGACGCAAACGGTCGTAAATCCTGGTTTATGTTTGCACGTTTAAAAACTATTCCGATATAATTTAAGAAATTATGCAATCGGCTGTTTATAATGCCGAAGCCACCCAAATGCTTTTAGGCTAATATGTTTAAAACTTTTAAAGCCATTATGCCTGCATTAAGAAATGTTTTATGCAACATCATTCATAAATAACAAAAATATGTAGGTACGCATATAATATAATCAAATAAACGTTTTAACATTTGCACTTTGAAATGTCAGACAAGATATAGAAGAAAAATTACCAAAAAAAAATTATGAATATTGAACAGAATGCAGGATAATAAAAGGGGTCCACGCTTTAGCTTTCCTGTACGGTAGTAGTGTAAACAACACGATAATTATTGTCGTAGTCATAGCTCATAATATGTACAGATGACATAACTTACAAAAAACTATACCTACACTTATTGAAGTCACTTAAAAATGGGAAACACAATACGAATCATTAAACAACTATAGTACTCGTTTTGTGTACGAAGAATATAAGAAACCCAAGAATAGTTCAGTAAAGGTTGCTTGCCATTGAAGCACTCTTCTACAAAACGTAAAAAACTGAAATGTAAAGAAACTGACGTTAATGAGGGTCCATAAAATGTCATGCATGTCAATTAAAGGTTCGATGCTCATATTCTGTCATCGCTAGCCTGCACAATGAAAAATATTATTTTATTGCTTCAGGGTTTACTTCTTATTTCCTCTACCAGGTACGGGACATTATTGTAAAAGATTTCTTTTTTTTTTTAACAACTAGTGCTGGTGTTTGTCTGCTACAATATTTTTCTAATTCGTACGAAATATTATCGATGATATTGTTTATTATTTCTTGTGCACAGAGTGCTTTCACTAACAATTTGGATTTTACTCCAGATTTTTTATGAAACAACTTTAAAATTCCATGGTTTAGAGAACGTGATATAATAAACAATAAATCATTTCACGTATTCAGTAACATAATATACTTACAAGACATTCATTTTACAGAACAGAAAGGCGAAGAATTACTTTTACACTAATTATTCACTGCACTCAACATGGCACTTATGGGTTCCAAAATTGCCTAGCATTCACAGTAATGGCCACAGCCGTGAAACTTACATAACTTTGTAATTTAGCAAAACTTCCTAATAATTCTTGTTTTTTATAACCTATTGAATTTTTAAAGAAGGAATGGATTTTGACGTTTTGGATACTTTTTCATAGAAGCGCATGACAGTGTCACGCAGCTGACGGCAACCCTCAGTAGGTGTAACCGGATACCTAAGAATTGCCGACAATCCAGCGGTCGGTAAGTAATTAGCGCGTGCAAGTACATCGAGTGAAAGAGGCCTAGCCTTAGTTTCAATGTCGTCTTTGACAACGGTAATAGTGCAATTAATATGGCAAGTAAAATTAAATAGAATTCATTACAAGTTTGAGGGACTCCTCAAATTAGTGGCGCCAAAGTAAGTAAAGGCGTGTATTAACACGTGGTAAGTAATATATGAAGCAGTTTAAGTTTGATTTCTCCCGAAAATTCAAGTTAAATCATATCAAAATATGTTCAGAGAAACACCAATCTTAAATTAATTCAATCAGAACTTAACTACGGCTAAGTCAATGCACGCGAAGACTGATTTTGACGGTTTTTAATTAATACTTATGTTTATATTGTATTTTTCAAAACCATGAAAACTATAATATTTGTTTTTTTTTTTAATATGTTCTGTATGAACTGAATAGAATTGCTTCATTCAAGTTTTTAGGTAAGTTTTTTTCTATGGAACCTATTTTTTTTACTTTAATTTCACAGATAAGTTCTAAATATGAATTACGCAATACATTAAATTCAATGCTCTTCATGCTCATTTTCACCAAGAAATGTGCTTAAAATCTACATCTAAATCTAATGTTTGCCATACCCTTTGTCTTAAGAAAATTACCCATGCACTCGTTAATGTGTCAACTGTCAACCCACAGGGTTTACGGGTAAAGACATTAATTGCCACTATGCCTGCGAAAATAAAGGCATATTTTATGCTCAACAATGTTTTAAAAGTAAAACCTTTCTCAAAATGTCATACCTTTATCCCTACTTAAATTACGTGGGAAATATTATGATAAACTTTTACTATAATTTCCTATCGTAATATTATCAAAACCAGTGCCTGCTTCATTGCTTTTAATTCGTTTTCCCGTCGTGTCGCAGTCGGACGATAATTTATCGATGGCTCACACTGACTTGGTAGATGTCCCTCTTTTGACGCCAACTTCGCTGGCAGTGTGTCGACACTGACGATATGCTCAATCAATCAGTACGTACGTCTCCTTTCAACGTTGGAAATGTAGAAAACATTTCTTGTAATTCACTTTGTTGAATAAGGTTTTAGATGCCAAATTATTTTGTATTTCGGAAGAACATTAGGTATTGGTTCTCTCAAATCTCAATTACTTAAATCAATTTATTAATTAGAGTAACGTTTAATAGGTACATTAATGAAAAACAAATATATCTGACAGAAATTTCTATATTAAATACAGTATACCTGCATAACCAGTAACAACTCCTCACACACAATTTTATATTTAAAAAGCAAAAACAACATAGAAACTTATTTTCGAACCACTTAACAACAATGATATCTTATCAACATCAATTTCATATACCATTACGTATGGACTGTGTAGCTACATCTTGCAAGCGGGTGCATGCGCATTCATACTAACCCAGTTTCTCGCTAACGACAGGGCGACGATAATACGAGGCAGTTGGTCACCGACCACATCCTAAAATGTTTTATTGGCTCGACAGCTCTGTTCGTTAAATGTTTGATTTACGGCGCAGACAAAATGGCTCCAAACTTGGTTGTTTACACGTTACCAAAACAATATCATGGTATACCATGCTTATAAGCATTACTATTAGACTGGCCCGATAGCTCAGTTGGTAGTAGCCCTGCCTTCTGAACTGTGGGTTGTGGGTTCGATTCCCACTCAGGACAAACATTTGTGTGATAAATATAGGTGTTTGTTCTGTGTCATAGCACAAGCTTTGCTTAGTTTGGGGCTAGATGGCGTTGTGTGAGATGTCCACACATATTATTATTATTATTATTATTATTTATTATTATTATTACTTTTTTCTGTGATATAAGTAAACTATGGACTATAGACAGTACCAAAATTGTATAACCGTTTCTCTTAACAATACTATAAAAAATTGTGTGTGTTTGTGTGAATGTTTGCTATCATTGATCTCCTATTACTACTGAACCAGTTTTAATAAAATTTGGATCGTACATAGCTCACACGCTGGATAAACACAGAATATTTTTTATACACGAGTGAAACCGCGGGGTGCAACTAGTATAATAATACTAAAGGTGTTTTTGCGGAACTAACTTTTTTTGCAAATAAATAATGACATATTAATTTAATGTTTTATTGATGACAACAAATCGAAAATTTATTTTAAATGGGATCTAAAACCGTTAAATTATAACGACGTAATCAGCATAAATATATTCAAGGCTACATCATCTTGCTAAGGTTGAAAAGGACAAAGTTAACAATATGTGAACAAAGTTGAATGATTAATTTGCTTAATGTATTAAACCTAGTACTCGAGAGCCTAGATTCTCGTATTAGTTAGATTTAGTACCACCAGTAGGTAACAATTAATCATTAATATACTTCATACTGCTTATCAATTTTGTTATCTATGAGATTCAACATTCTATAGATAATGTTTTGTTTGGTAGTAATGTTTCATTTTACATTTATTATAATATAGAAGTGATCTATTCATTCAAAATATTAGACCATTACCCAAGTATATGGAATATATTATAATAATAATAACGCCCAACGATCACATACGTAGATCTTGGAACCTAACTAGGGTTCCCTGTGTCTAGGGATGCAGGAACCACGAGGACCATGGTCCCACAATACCCAGATTCAGAACAAGTATTTACGCTTTTTTTCGGTGCACAAATATTTTTCCTGCCGCAGGAATCGAACCCGCCGCCTCTGGGGTATGAGCCGACCTGCTTAACCAACCTACCACAGAGGCTGTCATGGTCTAATGTTTTGAATGCAATTTTACCTTGACCAACAAAAATATTTCATTTTCCTCTTTGACCATTCTGTTGTAATCTAAAAGGCAATGTTAACCTTTATGTCAATGAATAATTTTCCTGTAAGCCCGTAATTAATAAATTCAAAAGTAAGTACATAGAATGTTAAATTTTCCCATAAAGTTTTCCTAAACATACTGAGAAGTAAGAGTCAACTAAAGCAACCAACTTCAAAAGAGAACTTTTCAGACCCTTTTTATATGTTAGATATTTATCGGGACTTTAACCTTCAGTACGTGATTTGATTGTGAACTTTTGCTCATAATATAAGACGTAGATTAGACGTAGATAATTTATTTTGTAAGAGTTAAGGAAGGAGACTCGGAAATAAGAATGAGCATATTATAATAGAAACTCAAACCCAGCTTAGTGAAAATGGCTCTTCTTATTAGTGAAAGAAGAGCCAGTTTTTCTAGGCCATTCGCATAATTGCAGATGCAAACAAATCATACGCGCCATTTTTCCCAAGAGTTAATATTAATACAAGTTCTTTACTCCAAGTTTTTTCCCTCGCTATTGTAATGATATACGTCACGAAACGCGTGTGCATTGATCATAATACATTTGTATCATAACGTACTAATAAGTTTCTATATTATTGCATTCATACAATTCGACCATCACTGATTCCGCGCCCTTCTTTATTATGCTTACAAATAATTAATAAATAGTTTTATAATTATTAATAAAACCTTGGATTTTTCAACAGAATAGAAGGATTTTAATAATAATAATTTCTTTGAGATTTTAAGAATAATTTCTTAACAAAGCTTCATTAGAGAAAAAAGGATGGCGTAGGCAACCAATGGCAAATTATACAATTAATGCATTTACACAGAAATAAGGTATTCAGTAGCGCAAGTTCACTGTTGTGTCAAATATTTGGACGCAATACGTCCAATCAATAAGTCAAATTGTACATGCCTGATGAGTAACAGTAACAATTTACAAAAGAAAAATAGTTATAGCTGTATACATAATATTGTAACAAGAACATAAATTCGATTGAAAGCGGTTGGATACTTGTGATCTAGGCCATAAATGCAGGCGCCGTTTTAAAATGAATTACAGCTGATATTTGCGATCTAGGTGTACGAACATTCTCTCAGACACATCGATCACCATCGATGTGCGTCCGATAAATCAGCATCATTCAGGTGACCAAGTGGACAGCCTCGATTATTCCACGGCGGCGGTGACTCAGACCTACCATTAATGCCATTTGCCTAAAGGCTTTACGCATAAATATCATAATTGCAGACGCGTAGACAATGCAGGAACAAGTGAGGCAGGCAATCCTCGTGAATAATACATGAAGGCACCAACAAAAAGCTTTCGATACCTCCAGCAGATAGGGGTTGGTGAGACACGATAGGCCACGATTTGTTTTTATTTAATCGTACCGTTTCAGGACGATTCTCCTTTCCAGGAGGATATCGTATGAATGAAAATATTCTCATTATTCGAGTTCGTTTTATTATGGTAATGTTCTCTATTTAAATTCTCTGAGTATTAAAAGCAATATAGGAGACACATTTTTTCATCATCTATTACATATACAGATACGAAATGAACGTTATTTATGTAGAACATTAAATAATTCTGATTCGTCAAGTGCATTAATTAAAAAGACATATCAATGGGCGTAAGAATAATTGTGTTTCGTAGTAAAATTATTCAAATACTGTGCTAAATATAATTTTGCGTGAATCATGGTCCATTCAGTAGCTCTGTGAGATGACGCAGCTTCGTTGCTCTTATCGCTACGATAAAAGACATTCTGTAAAATTTATTGTTTATCTATTTTAAATTAAGTAATGATAGATATCCAATTAATGTAGTGGATGTTATTTTTAATGACTTGTTAGTGTCCTTTTTTTTCTATATAAGACTCAAATAATACAGCAAGTGGCCCGCTGTGTTATTTCTTTTGTAGTTTAGTATTATACGTAGGTATAGAGACAATGGGATATTACCATTTTAGCGTATATTGTCCTGAATTCGGCAAATTCCCGCATAATGCAAAATTAGCATGTCGATACCTATCGGATGGGCGGTCTTATGTTAATGCGGGACTCGTTCCATTCATTACTTTTTAGGTTATTTTATTTGTTCTTTGTAAAACAAATTTTACGGGACGTTGAACAAAACATTTATTTTAACAAATAAAATGTATATAATATATGAATAAAAACCGCTTGTAAGGCAAATTTGTCGTTTTTCCACAGCAATTAGGTGTAAATTACAGTGTTTATAGTGATGAACATATTTTTAGTACCAAACCAAAGGTAATCATCACATTTAATGGATTTCCGTCACAACAGTGTATGCGCGGTTTTGGTATGGAATTCAAACACGAATTAAAAGCGTGAATCAACATTTACATTTGTAGTAAAAACAACTTTTGGTTACGAAGAAAACTAAGAAAAAAAGTGTGAAAGGTAATAAATAATCTCAATCTTATGTATAGTAGGTATTAGATGTCATTCATGCTGTCACTCAACTATAGTTATATAATTTATAATATTGATTTAAAATAATATCAATCAAATTAACCAAAAACAACCCTTCCAACCCCACAAACCAAATCTAAAAACATAAATATAGTAATAAAATAAAATACTTTAAATGCCTCATTAACAGACAGTCGCCAACAATCCCTGAACTTTTAAAGATATTTTCTTATGTACACCTCAAAAGATATTATGAACACGTTTCTTGGGTCAGGGAGTTTAGGTTTGACGGGGGGCGAGTTGGCTGGACTGCAGTCGCGACCCCTTCTCGCCCCCGGTACGGCGGACGAGGGCTCACGGGGTTTTAGTAGGTTCGAGTCCCATATACCTCGCACTTCCCCGCCACCACCCCCGTGGAGGGCATTTCCCCCTTTAAAAAAAGGGGGTTTAGGTTCTGCGTTGATTGTCCGGTGTTAGCTAGTCAAAACTTACGTATATTACTCACTTATAGATATGTAGATAAATATAGATACTTAATTTAATAGCATTACTCAATTACGCTACGTTATTGTAATTGTCTAAATGTAGTACGTCTTAGTATGTATGTTGTATGTAGTTAGTCTGTATATAATTTACAAACTAATTTTGTGTATTTTAAATTGGTTTTTGGCTTTAATTATATTATCAAACGGTTGTGACCAACTATAATTGGATTTAGTGAGTTCTACAGCCTTTTATGTTTAACTAAACATTAATTCCACCTTCTAAACATAAAATCACAGACCGTTAAATTTGCGAGACGCAAGCTGCAGCGGAGTGTATCCACTAGGCAGCCGCGAAAGTTAGCCTTGAGCTTTAGTGCATCGGAGATTAAAAGAGCGCCTGCGCCGCGCCGACGCCGCACCGCCGCACAGTGGTCCCATTTTGAAAAAAGGTGGACTTAGGACCGAAAGTCGGAATTTCGGGCTGTTTTTTTTTTATAGAATAGGTCTTAACTATCCTAACAACATCTATTCTATAAAGAAAATCCGTAGGATGCATAGTTTTCGAGAAAAAAAATAATCTTTTTTTTCTTGTATGGAGAAAAACATACTTTATTATTTTTCTCAAGTTGGGTGAAATAGTGACGGCTTTTGTTGATATTTTATAAAAGCCCTAGTGGTATTGTATCCAGAAAAAAATAAAACCAATGCGGTCACCTGCGGCCGCGGGAATAATCAGATGTCAAAAATTGATTAATTTTTTTGCGTATTTTGCAAACATTGTTCATTTCTGGCCAATTATTTATGTATTTTAGGTTAGCGCTCCATACTTTAACTCGAACTATTATATAACATTTCAAAAAAATTAATCAAAATCGAGTTTATTTTTTTATAATTGCTGTTTTATTCATGAAAATGCACGCATACATGGTTAATTCAAAATGCAAATCCTATATTACTCAGTATAATGTACAAAATAAACATGCACGTACCTAAAACGTAAAAAAAAATATTTTATATTTTCGTTTATGCTTACTAAAAGTCACCGGTAATGGTTACCGAGAGGCAGGATATAAACAAACGAGTCACATCTGATACTAGCTGTGACTGGTCGCTTTGTTCCTGACAAATCCTGACAACAGGATAACTCGTATATGCATGCAAGTAACTACCCCCTAAACATAAAAGTGATATAGCTCATCAATAATAATTGGCGTATGTTATACACCAATAATGTTTGTTATTGGTGTGTGTTTTAATCTTATGTAGTTGTGTACGTATGATTTTCTACCAGAAACATAAGATAAATGTATAGCCTTGAAAAGGGCTGTTTTATATGTAGTTTTTTAAAGGATAAAATAAATAAAAAATTATAGCATTGGATCTGGTATATTTTCATTTTCTACTCTTCTTCCACGTATACGCACTCCGAGTCTATTTCGAGCAACTGAATTGCCTCAGGAAGCATCTCTAGATGATTAGGCTTTGAAAATTTTGGTCTAAGCCATGATATGTGGGGGTCTGAACTTATTAAAAGCCCGTGTAGTATGTCCTCGTTTGTTTGGATCCTTCCTGTCTTTCTCGTGTTCTTCTCTCTTACGTTCCGGAAGTCTTTATTACGAGCCTCGGAAGCTTCCTCCGACAAGGACCCTAAAAATAATAAAAAATATGCTATAATTATACGTTGAAGTTGACATTGAAACTATTATTTTAGTGTTTAGAGATTTACAGTTAGTTAACTGCTTTATATTTCATTTGTCTTGATCTATTATTACTTACCAATAGGGAGAACTGAAAAATGACTGCAAATATCTGCTCCGTGCATCAGAAGTTTGTGGACACTAACAGGCATGTAGTACCACGGATAGAGATGCACATACAGTTCTGCTGTTTCTTTGCAATAACGTCTGAAGTTCGCAATATTGACGTTCTTTCCTGAAGATATAACTTGCAGAATGACAGAAAATCGGAGTAACAAATCTTCATCAACTCCAGTGATTCTCGATGATCTTTTATAATCTCGGAAAAAACGTCTGGCAGTGTTTCCATCGTTAGTTGTTCCAAAGCCCTGCAAACAAGAAATTAAGTTAGTAGGTCATACAAAAACAGACGAGTATATAATATAAAGGAAGCAAAGTAAAGGAAAAATTACCTGTTTTACAATATCGATGAGTATTCCAGTCTGTTCCCGAAACTCTTGTTGTGTGGCATTTTTCTTTGCTTGCTTCAATTCCTTGTGATCGCCACGAGCACTCCAGCGCTGGAAGTCCATATTATAAGATATATGAAGTAGACACTCCATACATCTTATCTTCATATGTAACGATGAAATTCCATATTGGTACAAATCCTGTCGAAGCGGTCTCGTGGCCAAAAGCTTCAAGTTATTCATTTCACTTGGTTTCGCCAAGCAAATGGGGCACGTTGCTGATGAAGGTACATCTGCAATAATATTCGTCACTTTCCCATCGATCATAGTCATGTGCAGTTCGTGGGCTATCTCCACATCACCACAATTTGTTGGTACCAATTTTGTAATTTCGCGCTGCATTTCTAAGTGTTCCCTTTTTATGAACTCCGCAGTCTCTGAAGTAAACGTGAATTTCACTGGCCGACAGTAATGTGGTGAGCAAGGAT
The DNA here is from genome assembly GCA_905220475.3 of Ennomos fuscantarius. Classification (NCBI taxonomy): domain Eukaryota; kingdom Metazoa; phylum Arthropoda; class Insecta; order Lepidoptera; family Geometridae; genus Ennomos; species Ennomos fuscantarius. The sequence continues at coordinate 7,811,600 of HG992028.1, read as the reverse complement.
TTGGGTTTTCCCAAATAATCATTTCTCCCCCATCAACTAGTCGGAGTGGGACGATGCTGATCAATACAACAGAGGAATCGTCAAACTCAGGAGCTGAGACTTGTTTGTAATTACTCTGTGACGATGCTCCGTCAAGGCCCCATTTCCATATCAACTTCAGTCCTTCGTTGGTTGAACTTGTGATTGGTCTTAAGTCTAGCAAAATTCTTTCCACTGTGTGGTTAAGAAGTCCTTGCAACCTGAAAAATAAAATAAATTAATAAAAGTAAGCTAATGAAGCTTAAAAATTTTAAAACAACATATTGTATAATTTTATAAATACCTTATGCGAGCTCCCATTTCCGTTACTTCCACGTGTTCTTCAGATGGGTAACATCTCTTTTTAGCGTCAAGTAACTTGTGATAAGACGGAAAGGCAGCTGAACAATTTTCATCCTTCAGAAACATTCTCAAGGATAAGTATTGCCATTTGGATAGGCTAAGGGCTGTGTACAAAGCCAAAGATGTATCCTCTGCTATACTGACTACTTTTTCTTCCTTGAAAAGGAGTTTTGTTACATCTGATACAACTTCGGGAATCTCGCACAGATATTCCACAATCTTCGCTAAAGCATATTTTCCATTTTCTTTTAACTTGGAAATAAAATAATACTGTAGTTCTTCTTCAAAGTTATCGTTAACAAAGACACTGGAACGTCTTTTCTTCTGTTTGTTGCCCAAATCGGCAAAGGGCACTCTAACTTCTTTTACAGTAGAGGTACCTGCTTCCGCAGTGCAGACAGATGGAATAGCAACCGGCAGTAATTCCGGCTCTTCAACTAAGTCATCTGGCATTCTCATTGTAGTAACAAGATCAACAGTATTGCAAGTAGGCCAATTAATATTGGTCTCTAACCACTTGCGGTTGTTTTCCCGATTCATAAATGTCTTCAAGTTTCTGCTTGCATCTTTCCACTTCTTAGTTACAAGATTGGTGAATAGCCGACAAAACTCCTTAATTGTTTGATGGTCATCTTCAGATATTTCACATGGTATTTTGGAAACTATAAATTCACACAATTTATTGTAATCCTTAAGATTTCCACTATCTTTAAGAATCAAGAACATATCAAAATATGTGCCTAAGCCAGCCATTGCAAATTCAAAATAGTAATTTTTAGTACTTCACAGTTAGCGATGAATCAATTTAAATTAACATTGCTCTGTATTTAATACGCCATAACAGATAGGTCATTAGTCACTATGTGCAAGAGCAAGGTAATAGTAAACGACCAATCACAGCCATTTATCAAAAATGACTCATTTGTTTGTATAGATAAAGTCCGCCAATGGGAGCTAAGTAACGTGTAATAAGTAATCAGGAATCTGCACAAACAAATGAGTCATTTTTTCTGGTAGAAAATCATACGTATACAGATGACAGAAAGATTAAAACACACCAATAACAAACATTATTGGTGTATAACATACGCCAATTATTATTGATGTAGCTATATCACTTTTATTTTTACGGGGTAGTTACTTGCATGCATATACGAGTTATCCTGTTGTCAGGATTTGTCAGGAACAAAGCGACCAGCTAGCGACCAGTCACAGCTAGTATCAGATGTGACTCGTTTGTTTATATCCTGCCTCGCATTCAACAACCGCGGTTGTGAAAATGCTGTCGTAAAACCAGTTTTGAAAATACAAAGCAAGAAATCGATTATGCAGATAATGCCCGCCAGTGGTAGCTAAGTAATGTCGGTAACCATTACCGGTGACTTTTAGTAAGCATAAACGAAAATATAAAATATTTTTTTTTACGTTTTAGGTACGTGCATGTTTATTTTGTACATTATACTGAGTAATATAGGATTTGCATTTTGAATTAACCATGTATGCGTGCATTTTCATGAATAAAACAGCAATTATAAAAAAAAAAACTCGATTTTGATTAATTTTTTTGAAATGTTATATAATAGTTCGAGTTAAAGTATGGAGCGCTAACCTAAAATACATAAATAATTGGCCAGAAATGAACAATGTTTGCAAAATACGCAAAAAAATTAATCAATTTTTGACATCTGATTATTCCCGCGGCCGCAGGTGACCGCATTGGTTTTATTTTTTTCTGGATACAATACCACTAGGGCTTTCATAAAATATCAATAAAAGCCGTCACTATTTCACCCAACTTGAGAAAAATAATAAAGTATGTTTTTCTCCATACAAGAAAAAAAAGATTATTTTTTTTCTCGAAAACTATGCATCCTACGGATTTTCTTTATAGAATAGATGTTGTTAGGATAGTTAAGACCTATTCTATAAAAAAAAAACAGCCCGAAATTCCGACTTTCGGTCCTAAGTCCACCTTTTTTCAAAATGGGACCACTGTGCGCCGCCACAAACTGCTTTCGCTGACACTCGTATAGCATTTTATGCATAATCGAAGAAATTTTCACATGAGCATAACTCTACTTAAAAACCACCCTATTTCATTATTAAAATTATATAGTCATCATATTATTTAATATATCAGTTAGCCCGTTACTGCCTACTTGCACCAACTTCATTCAAGAATTGAATTATAATGTCTATAAACAATATACCGCGTGGATATACCGTGAACCGTGACTCATCATAACATTGTCATAAATATTTTTAGAACATTGCTAAGTATTTTATTACCACTATAATATAAATGCCCCAGGAGGTAAATTTATGAATATAAACCTACGCTAATAACTTCATAAAGAAGTACGAGTCATTTTCGTTTTTCGCAGGTACAAAAATACCAAAAGTGAACCAAATAACAATAGAATGAAATGACAGCGGCTACACAAATCTCTCTGTGAATTTGATACATCGCAATGAGTATCAATTTACGGAATAACAGTAGATCCGATCGGAAAACGTTTGACATATTTACACCGCTTAGGTAGCGGCGTATTGTGATAGAACAAAATTGGCGGAAAGATTTATTACGTACCGCCAACATGAGATCTCTTCTTATAAATCGATGTAATGTCGATACGAGAGTCGCTAGGGTGATATCGGTGCCGGGGAACCGCTATCGCCGTACTTCGGATAATGGTTGTGAAAGCTGCCTGCACCGGGCGACAACGGCTTTGAATTGAGTCAATATGCGCCGTGAAAAGAATGACAATGATTGATCTTGAGTGATAGATGCGTTAGACAGCTGCGTGTAATGCGTATCCGCAGATGGCCGCGTAGGCTTATTGATCGTAGAAACAGATGCCGCACCAGCTTCCCGTAGTGTATCTGCGCGTGCGATGCTACATCTAGGGCTGATTTAAAGGTTTATGGAAGTGTTTGAGCGCGTGGGCGGTCAAGTTCACTTTTGTGATCCGCTGTTAGGGGTCATCGGGTCACTGACGCCGCCGCTTACAGAATGAAAGAGCCGCTTTAAGTCATACGGAAACTCTCCAGGGATAGGTATAAGCAGACAGGTTACCCTATAGGTTGTTTGCTCAAATTTCCTAGTAATATGCTTTGGTTTAAAATGTGGTTTAGCAGAGCTGATAAATTGTAGTGAACGTGGTATATAGTGGCAATACTAATGACCCGTGAGTAATTATAAACTGTAACAGCTGAGAACGCGGACGACTTCTCATGCAAATAATTGTAACGTAATAAATTATTTATTAAAGTGGGGGCTTAAATAAAAGGGACTAAACACACTTCAATGAACATTTAAACAGACAATCTGTTTCAATAGAATATTTCCGCGTGAATGAAGAATACGATTCATTTGTTACAGCTGAAGAAATAAAATTTTCAGTAACAGAATAGATGAGATTTTGTCTGAACGAAAAGAGATTAAAATTTATTTACGCGTTTTTATCCTTGTTCTTTTTGTGTCATCAACATCGAAGTCAAATACTGACAATAGACAGTGTAACTGTGTCGACAGCGACTGGAAGGAATCACTGGAGATTCGGAGAGCGACCCACATCATAAGTACGTGAGTTGGCCACATACCAAACATCTTGTTTTCCTTCTACGTGCCGCTGCACTCAAACGTTGCATAAACAGCAATACTACTAATATTTCACATACTCAATGCAACGTCTCACAATGTTAATGTTTACCAGCCAAACGTGCGAGTTATATAATTACGGCAAAAATCCATGTTAGTCTATTTATTTTTTGAAAGCCTCGTTTGTAGTGAAAATCTTGTGCTTTACGCATAATTTATCGCAAACACGTGGTCTACTGTTTACCACACAATACGTTTTAAAATTTCTTATTTCTTCCGTATTGTGGTTGTATAACCAGATCGGATGAAACTGCACCTTTCCCTTCTCACACTTTCGTTTACATGCACAGTGGTTGCAGAATCACAATGGGATACAGAGCAAGGGTTATTGAGCCTCAATGTATTTTGTATGGATTCGAACATTGTCTAACATCTTGGGTTTGCATTTAACATATTGGATATAATTCAAATATACATGTCTAAAACAATAAATCCTTATTAATAAACAGTGCATAACCGTTAAATAGCTAATCAATGCTTTCTCTAGTTTTATTTTTGGCGGTTCCAAAATTGATAGAGTGAAAAAATAATCCGAAATAACTATTTTTACGCTACACAATGTTTATTAGTAAGGCAGTTAATTTTTGGTTATATTTGTCCTTTATCGGTAAACTAATGTATTATGCACATATTTAATACCGTTTTTTATTTGCACATAACATCAGCACATCCTTTTTAATTTACTGTTAACCTGAGTTAAGACAGTTAAATGAAATCGTGCAAAATATCGCTAATAACATTGCTATGTAAACCACCTATCGTAAAAAACGACAAACTAAGAAAGCTCATAAGAAATAGCATCGTCCTCCCACGGAGCAATTACAAAGTACTTTTTAGTAAACAAAGAATCCATTACAATTTAAGCGAGCTTTAGACTATGACAGTTACAATCATTGGTGATTAAAATTAAAAAGAACTTGACATTATGCTATTTATTAAGTTGTCCTTAATAGTTAATTTTTGTAACATTTTCAATAAAATGCCCTTGTCTGACTTTATGACATTCACGGTATTTTAAATTCAAACAAACAGGCTATAAATGATAGTTTGACCTTATTAACTCGAACTAACCTAAAATCAATAAAGTCATTATAATAAAACCATTATAAAAAGCTATTGCACATCAAAGACCAAGACCAGCAATAAATGCTATAAAATAAATTACTAACATTATGCTATGAAGCGTAGATGGTATAATAAGGGTAGATAAGCCTCGGAAGCCTGACGGAAATCAATGATGATTTTGCTGGTCTTCTAATTAAACCGTAACTATTATTACCATAATTTATAATGACAGTTAATCTAATTACATCAATTGCCTTATTTACATAACAATTTATAAACCTATTAATTTTATCTGAAGGGCGTCTTGTAATCAAAGTTTCTGAACTGGTACTTGATTTTGTACCTACAAAATAAATATGAAAGATTGGTAGGTGTTTACAAATTTGTACAAGCTTGTTATAGCCGAATATTATTAGAATAGAAACACTTTATCAAATTACACGTTGCTTAGATAAGTATTGGTTTATCCGCCGTAACTTCAAAGACTTTAAATAACATGTTTACAAAGGTAGAGTCGAATTACATGCTCCAATAGAATTATCGTTCATTTATTTGAGACTGAGCCGGCTGATCATACGAGATTCCAGTTTACGATCGTGTGTGGGATGCCGTAAGATTGCTTTCAAACATTATACTTTCTTTGGTGCTCTTTCAAGTCACATTCTACTGTGCATTATACAGCTCATCGTTAATTTGTAAAGATTTTTGTGAAAGGATGTCTCAACTTGAGACATATTATGATCCTTTCACATCATTGAATCACAAATCTGTTACAAACAAGTGGACAACTGGGTAAAAAACATTCTAGTCTTGTAGTAGACAGACATCTCCTGTTCCTGTTAAAACTACCAAAAGCCTCCAGCACGGATTCGACGATTGGATATTTGTATGTAGCTTGTAATAATAATAATGATATTTTTGGTAATTTCACACAGCGCCATCCAGCCTCAAACTAAGCAAAGCTTGTACTATGGGAACCAGATAACTGATACAATACTTATATACTTTTTTGTTTGTAAATACATACATAGAATACGATATACACAGAACAAACACCTATATTTATCACAAAAATGTTTGTCCTGGGTGGGGAATCGAACCCACAACCCACAATTCAGAAGATAGGGGTACTACCAACTGAGCTATTGAACCAGTCATAGAATATAGAATTTAGCCACGGATTGGTTCGTTTTACATATGTGTTTTTTGTTAAAACATACTTTAAAAGTGTCGTTGAAGTTTTTTCACTGCTAAATGAGGCAAAATCATCCAGAAATATTGCATTTTTTAATCTGTTTTTAAGCGTACAAATGACCGTTTACATTACTGTCAACAATTGTGATACAGATATATTTAACACTTCATTGTACGAACCTTAACGTCTCAACAGCTGAGCTTTTTTACATTTATCTTGCGGAATCCGAAATAAATATTATGCATAATGGATTCACGTGTTGAGTTAAAGACATGCAGTACCGTTTCTTAAAATTCATATTCCTTTAGCATTATTTATGACATGACGCATAAGGCAATTGAAAAGTTGTTAATGTAAGTACGTAGTGAATAGTACCTATCTCACAAATTACTGGAACACTGTTATCAATATAATTACACCATTGAAAAGCTATAATTTGGTTGTAATCTCTACCTTTTATCAATGGGAACAATATATTTAACTAGGTGGGAACTCGTAGTTAACCTTTCAAATACAATGACCCTTATGAGTTAGGCCAGTGATTTATATCATTTAATATCTGAGGAGAAATTGCTTTTCTATTTTAAGCTTTGACACTGTGGAATAAGTGCAAAAGTTTACGACAAATGGAAGATTGGAGCTTAGAAGAAAGCTAGCAATATAATAATGTAAACTCAAAGAGGGACTTCAAAAGTTGTAACAAGGTTAATATTTTAACTCGAAGAAAAAAATACAACAAAAAATATCGTAACCTTGATAAAGAAAGAGAAATGTGGTGGAAAAAAACGGCGTCTCGGGAATTTTCGGGAACTAACGACCGGACGCACAGACAGGCTGATTGAAGGGGCTTTTTTTACAATTTAGCTGCCAAACAACCTTCATTCACATGCTGGTGCTCTTACACACCCTGTGATTACTTACAATCAATGTTTTTAACAAATTGGTGGTTATATAACAAAGTGTTTGAACCACTGATCTGTGATTTTGATGGAAGCACACAGACAACCGAGTCCTTAATAACACACATCATTGCATTTTAAAATCTATTACAAATTATCGTGTAATTACAACTTACAACGTGTTTTAAAAAACTAAATTAGAAGGCTTTTAAAAAAATTCTTGCTTATGTTCGCCTTTGATTAACGATTTCGATTGTAAAATACTTATTTACAAACGAAATCGATAACGTTAAAGGTTGTCTGGAAGAGATCGCTTTTTATCGATAAGAGCACCCATTTTAACCTACTCATTAGTTATTTGCTGTTTTTGTATTTGTTACTTTGGTGTCAATAAAGAGTTAATCTATCTATTTCCTTATATTTTCAGTTTGTGTTGAATTTGCGCCTCATATACGCCTTTGTAGTAACACCACTGAAGATTGCATTAGGCATTATAGCTAACTAAGCTTTCCTAGTGTTCTATCAACGTTATAAAATATTCTCACGGCCGATGTAAACGTGACCTACAAACATATATTAATCTAAAGTCATATAATATTTTCATATGATAAATGCCTATGAGTTTGCTTATTATTATAGCAATCATTGGTTAACTACATATATAATGACCTTTCACTAGTCTTTATTACCTTTTCAGAAACGAAAATATGCTACTTTACATTTTTGAAAAGCTTAGACTTTTTTTAATGTTCTTGAATGATGATACGAGGTAGTCGTTCACATGATGTTAAGCCGCCCATAATAGACCAGTGTCACTCGGAACTTTACGACACTGCACTGCACACATCCTGAGACACCAGCACAGTCTAGCAATAAGATTACCTTACTGTAGATGAGATCATAAAGCCTCAATTGCCCAGTAATTTCACTAGCTACAATGCCTTTCAAATCGGAAACCAGTAGTACTGCTTGGTGGCAGAATAACTGGCATAGCGGTGGTACCTACCTAGATGAACTTTGCAGAAAAGTCCTACCACCTAGTAAACATGTGACGCTAAAGATTACAGCTAGTATTTCGTAAAACTATGTATCTAATATAGATTAGTGTACAAAATAGCATTGCCAACGTGGAATATAAGTTAAGTATAAATAAATATGAGCACAATTAATGACTAACAGGTAGGTAACCAAATATTGACGAATAGACCGCGGTATCGAAATTGACTGACAGGTTTACTGTAATAATTGATACATCACGATATTCACGAGCGAAGGTAGGATGGCAGTTGAGATTTATGTGATCCATATGTTTTTCTGACAGGCTGACAGCGTCCGCAGTCAGTGCGATTAGAAACTCGACACTAATTAATATAATGATCGAGGATCGATGGTAGGGCGAGTGAACAATGTCTGTCTAATATATAAAGATTTTTATCTTGCTCCTAATTTTAGTTAAATTACCTTAAAAGGCAGATCTTTAATCATCATTTAGTTTTATAAATGCCAGTTGTGGACATTTATTTTCCGTTGTCCACCAAATCAAGATTATTATCTTTGAGAGAAAGATTTATTAGGTGCATGTTGTATAACACGCTGGGTCTCTGCGTGTTGGCAGATATAAGTGTCCTTGACTTTAGTTCTTAGGCCCGTATTACCGAACTATATATGCTCAGTCGTGAATCTCTGCTCAAGGCGAGATTTCATTCACAAACCGATCAAATAGAGAATGAAATCTGCACTTGAGCATCAATCATCAACTGAGTATAGTTTGGTAATACGGGCCTTAGACATGTTGGTTGCTTCAAGACCTAACCTTTCCGTTACGAAATTACAGATTAACCTAATTCAAAAGTATATTATGTATTTAAATTTTGATGAAACTAAATTTATTCAGTTCATTTAATTTGATTGTGCTTTTATGTTATAGCGGGAATAGTTTACCAAATATGATTGATATGTACGTGATAAATGTTACAAAAATATTTCTAGCAGACATCGAACCTAAACAAACTTCACAATTTCCCTATCTCTCAATATAAAGGTATTTCCATGACCGCGTTTCACAATTAACTCGCGGAGTGAGTTCACTGGTGGTCAAATAAATAAAGCTAGCCGCATCCTTAGTTCGCGAGCGACCACCGGCGGAAACTTATTTGCCTAATACTCTATAACGCGGCAAACCGCAATTCTTGTCTGCGCCTTGAACTAAAACCACGGAACACTGATGGTACCTATACTTCACACTTAGCTACACAATGTATTTAAAGCCTTATTGTACCTATTTTATTGCAGGCTTAATACACGCACTCAACAATATGAGAGGTTCTTTGGTAAAATAATATACCAAAGTTTGCTAATACAAAAGTTTATCAATTGAACTTGGTAACATAAAAGCGTAATTATGATGTTCAGATTACATTGAGCAATTTATTTTAAGGCAATTTTCTAAAACAGCCTTATGCGTGTATTAAATCATGTCTAATATTTAACATATGTATACAAGACTCAAAATAGCTGCAATTTTATTAGTAAAATGAACTACGTTATGTAATCCATGACGGCATTTTCGAACAACAATAGTTTATATGGTCTTCTACTTCGATTAATGGCTTTCTATCACTATTTAGCGATAATTCTGCCAATGTCAAGTAAATAATTTTTTTACGGTTATGCGGCCACAGTAAAATGGTTAATATTTTACTGAAGTTATTTATAAGTTAAAGTTTAAGTTTTAAAATTAAGTTATTTATTTTACTTGAACAGAAAACGAAAAGGCATGGTTTTAAAAACTTGCCAACACTCCACGTTCGCGAACACAAACTTGTAAAATCCACCCTTATCACACGTTAAAAATCAAAAATACAAAGGTTATGGAAAAAAAATCACAACCGCCATTTTCGGATTATTTTCAATGATCGGTTTATATGGTCGTATTGATGCTTATGCATAGTGACATTTCATTTACGATAGGTACATTTTGAAAGTCTTCTAATAGATGCCGACAAAAACTTATTCGAATAACTTTACGAATTTCCGTTGAAATCCTTACCTAACCGAACGTGACAGCTGTAGTAAACAGTTATCAGCTCAATATAAAAATAGTCCTGTCGGACTGAAGGGACGTGTTTCAATTAGACTTGTATTCATAATACATAATACCTCGTTACTCTGTAGCTACAGAAAACGTCTAACAAAAACATGATCATGGCTCGACAATCGAGAACTTTTTGCACTTGTTAACTTAGGTGTCAACCTAAAAAAGCCCAATAGTGATTATTAAGTTTCCCAGCTAAGTTTAGACCGAATGATATCATAATTATAACAAATGACATCAGCGGCAAAGATACAATAAATTATATTACGATTACTTATACATTTTTTATTTCTACAAGGTACATAGGATATGTCAGTAAGTTTGCTACAAATTGACATCGTGTTTTTCTACAAACATTATAAATTAATAAATGCCCAACCGATTAATCATGCAGTGCTTTAATATTTTTAAGCATAAATGTTATTAAATAAGAAGATGAGTGAAAGAAACAAATGAAGAATACTGTATTTTTTTATTGGGATATAAGACAATTAAATTTTATTAGGTATATAACCCTACTTACTTTTAATACTCTTTTCTTTAGAATAATAATTTGTGTCAACTTATTGCATCAAAGAACGTGCCCGCCGTACACCAACATGCATACAAATCCTCATAAACATAGTAAAAAAAGTATTATGACCGTCAAAATTTCCGATGACCCCTGACGAATGGTCCATTGTTAAAACTGCGTTATATTATGCCACTGCGTCCAATCCAACAGCGAGGTCGGGACTATGGGAATGCACTCATAAAATTTCCGCATCGTGGTTTTTATCCGAAAACCTCTAGTTGTTAAGCTGTAACGCCGGCGCCGGTACTTCTTTATGTAGTCATGCATCATGCATCGGATACAAAAGGCGCGCATTGCATGAACGAACGTACTTGAAAGGACGTTGCTGTGCTGAGTGGACTGTGCAATGTGACTTGCAAGCACGTGGATATTGTAAGTCAATTTAAATTATTCACTATTTTAAATTGAGAATTTCTACGCTAAAACACCATAACCGATGGTAAATTGATTATAAATAACTTTTTAGTTCTGCATCATAAAGAGGCATACACAATTGTTTGTGGTATATTTATTATCTAATACTATCCCACTTATTATATTCTTGTCTATCAGCTTTTGGTTCAATGTACAAGATCTTAAGATTTATTTAGAATAGATCATTTTTCCTGTGAAATTCTAAAAATTTATAAAAACAAGTGTATATGTTATATAATATAGAGCCTAAATAAATATAATACTTTAAACACTTATAAAATATATCCATCTTGTAATATATAAGCTGTATTAGTACCTGTATTAGAACCAAGCATTATAAATGCTGGAAACAATAAAACATTAAATTAAAACACAATGATGACATCATTTTTTACTTATTATAGTAATATGTATTTATGGTTTTATATTAACAAGCATAAAATATAAGTAACCAAGTTGTGTTGCGTAAGCATTTATTTATATTATCTGTAGTAATAGATACTTATAGAATATTATTTAAAACAGTATGACGATGAAATTTCTCTCACAAACACTTTCTTAGTACAACTCTAATTAATATTAGGAATTACGACTAAATAAAATATAAAATTTATGCCATAACAATTTTCTACAGTTTTTTTTAATAGACTCTTAATATAATGAGGAAAATAATGAAATTTGTCCTTATAAAATGAATACTTTTTCCAGTGATCATTTCAACTTCGTCATGAATAAATAAATTTACTACACCTTCGATAGTCAACAATAATTTATTGAAATCACTAACTAACTTTAAACACCAGCAATGTAAACTGAACTACATTAAATAACGACTTTATCAGAACCGAGGTCTTTAAAATAAATGCAAATTAAAAACCAAAAACTCAGTGTTTATTTTTAATGTTTATGAAGTAAGAAATGGTTAGAATGTAATGCTATTCCTGTTCAGAAAATAATAATAATAGTATATTAAACAATTAAGCCACGTAGGTATAACTTAACTATATAAATAAATAGTAAATAATAACGAACAAGCTAATGAACACATTTCGTGCTCTCGTATTCCACCTACACTCTCAGATCCCGACTTGGTTATTGTTTGTTAACTAAAGCTTATTATTATGCAAATCTTATTTTAAATGTTGCTTAGTGACTTGAATGTATTATGACTGTATTGTACTGCTAGGTTTACAGATCCGTTTGGTAAGTCATGTGATGTTTTGATAAACTTCAGAGTGTTTAAAAGGGAAGCTATGTAAAATATGAATCGTAAACATGCACAGGCTCATTTCGTTTTAGATTTTTGTTGCAACAACATAAATCTACACAAATCTAATGAAAATAATTAGATGTGATTTTACCCTCAACTAGTTAATAAAACTACAGAACATGCTAACGAACGGTTGGCATTTTCACATATAAATTAAAAGGTTAATTGCCCTATAGTAACCATCATATGTGAATTTAAAAGCGAAGAGATTAGATGACACGGTATCACACGGTAAAATACTTTTTTACGCGGGTGAAACCGCGAGGCGCAACTAGTAATATATAAAATGATGGTCTCTTATTTGGATTTCCATTTTGACGAGTTAAAAAATACAATAGAAGATGTGGCATTTGTTATGAGAGTGACGTTAATACACTGATCCTAGCGTAGATTTAATCCTTTAAACCGACGTATTCTAAGAGGGTTCTTATTTCCGTTAATTCTTACAAATACTCGGTATACATTCGAATCGTGAGACTAAAAGAGTAAATCGGATTAACACCAACGCGCAACAAAAGAATAGCTAACAGTATCTTTTTACGCTTTGGTTGACAGGATGACACTTAAGATTTCCCATACAATGTAAATAAAGTCTCTTTCAGGGCTCGGCGACATTTTGTTCTTTACGAGCGGGGAAAATAAATAGACGAAATAAAAAGTTGTAGTCTTGTTATTTAAAGTTATAATCGAGTATGAAAAGAATAAAAACAAGCTTAGTTGGGTATGTGGGTCAGGCACGCCATCTTGTGGTCTCCCAGAGGTGGTTAAGCTAATAAATTACATAGCTTGTTCCCGGCTCAACTCGTCTGCAGTGGATATTGATGGCTTTAATGCCAAACTTAATTAATTGAAAGTGTGCAATTTTGCGCTTATTAACCGATGCCATGATTATAAGGCTTTACACCCCGTTTCATAAGAGCTTACCACTGCATATCAGATTTTATGGATATAACAACGGGTTTTCAGATTTCATTGTAGGGAACTGGTATAAAACAATACCGTATGTAGTAAATGCCATCTAGGTTTGATGGTTTCGTCTTGTTCAGGTTGAAACAATACCATAGACATAAATAATTTATTATAAATATTGTAAACGTTTAAACCAATACTTAGTTATCTTTAATCAACTCGAAAGCATGCACATATAATTAATTTGAACGATTACTACCAAATTTGCAAACATTTGAAAGTGGCACCACAAACATCTCCAAATTATTGAATTATTAAAATAAAGCTTCGAGTTACTCTAATTGGACCTGTAAATAACACATCACAGAAAACAATTTGAGACGAAATAAATGTAGAGTTATTATGTATAAATTCAACATTTAAAATAATGTAATTTTAAGTTTGATACATTTGTTTTAAATGAATACTCGTTAATTAGTCTTCGCCAATAATTGTAATAACAAAACCTAAAATAAAGTAAGAAAAAATAAAGTGTAATGTTTGTATCTTATTCTTATACATTAAAAGTGTCTGAAGAAAAAAAGTTTTGTTTCGTAGGCATAAATAATGAATACGCTATTTAACTTTGACGTCTGTATTTTGACCTTCAAACATGAATGCTTCCTGTATGGATTTATTAAAGCAATGGCTTTGTTTATATAGTTGATTAGTAAAGTTTACCATTCACTCTCATTTTCATATGACTGGATTGATAGCTCAGTTGGCAGTAGCTCTGCCTTCTAAACTAAAGTTGTTGGTTTCATTCCCACCCAGGATAAACATCTGTGTGATGAACATAGGTGCTTGTCCTGTGTCTGGATGTTACATGTTACATCTATGTTACAAACAAAAAAAAAGAATCTAGGTATTCTATCAATTATTTGGTTCCCATAGTACAAGCTTTGCTTAGTCTGCGGCTAGATGGCGCTGTGTGAAATATCCACAAATATTTATTTATTGATATCCTAGAAATTAAAGATCTATACATATACGAGTAAAATTCAAAGTCCTGACTGACTTATATATCAACGCATAGCCTAAACCACTGGTCCTAGAGAGTTGAAATTTGGAGGGTGTGTTCTTTGTAAAGTGTTGGTATCCACTAAGAAAGGGTTTTTCGAAATTCTACCCCTGAGAGTGTGACATTGAATTATCTATGAAAAAAATTCGTCTTCGCGGGCGGAAGCTACTTCTTTTATACTTTACTTTTTAAAGAGATATTCTTAAACGAAAATATTTTATATTTAATAATTCTATTTTAAGACTAGACTGAACGCACTTACAAGCTAGAAAGTCACAAGGTCGATAAAGGACCTTCAAAGTCAAAATCAAATAATTTATAATTTAATGCAAATATGTTACTCTTTAGCACGTTCGCAAGTCAAAATCAGAATACTGAAAATATTTCTGCACTCATCTTAATTCACTACTACATTAGGTACTTTCGTAATAAATTAATTTGCCGTTTAATTTTGAAAGAAAAACAGCTTCAAAATTTAAATATGTATTACGAAACCCTTAAAAAGTAAATTTTAAAACTAAGAATCAGTTGAGTTATGAAATTAAACTTTTGGCATGATTACGGAACTACTGAAAGTATTCAAAGAGTGGTACATAAATGCTAAAAGGTTTATTTTGGTTGTTGCAGATTGTACAACATAGCATGCTGACGAGGTGGCTAGCGTTGGTGATGGTGGCGGCGAGCTGCCGCGTCGCTATCGCCTGCTCTTGCGCACTAGAACATCCGCAGACACATTTTTGTAATAGCGACTTTGGTAAGTTAAAAGTTAGTTTAAAACTAAATGGTTTGAATTAATCTTTCTTTCAAAATGAAGAACTATTTTTGGTTGTGTGATCAACGTGCACAAAGTAAAGCACATTTTAGTTTTGTTAATTAATTTTTTTTACAACTAGCTCAACTATGTTATAAAACAGATGGTGTACTTAATTTTGATTACACATACATACTTTGTGCTTACATTATTAGCTTTGTGTACGTATACTATTATGTAAGTAAAACAAAAAGTACACACCAAAACAACAGTCCAATTACTAAATACTAATATTCAAAACATTAATTTCATTTTTACTATTACGCGTGGTATTTATGGGAAACTGATTGAATAATTTCAATGTTTGTCTTCAGTAATCGTCGGCAGAGTACAGAAAACGTTCCGAGACAAAGACGACTTCTACGATTCGTACAAAGTGAAAATTCGAAATACATTCAAAGTGAGTGATCTGAACCTATTGGGATAAGATTTATTGCGTTATAACTACAAGAATATATTTAGTTATGAATTCTGAATAAAACTAGACGTGAGAGCAGGATGTGGATCGTTAAACTGCAGTCGTAAGATTTTAGGATACAATAAAGAGCGCAAGGTTTCGGATCAAGGCCTGTAACTTTTTATCGCCACATATTATTACTGGTAATGCGAAATATTATGTCGCGAAATAATGTGTCTGGAAACAATAATCATTTTATATCGGATTGTTAAATTGCAGGTGACGCCAAAAGCCAAGGATGTGTTGAAATCTGGACGATTACTGACGCCCTCTCAAGATTCTCTTTGTGGAGTCACTCTGCAGCCCCGAGAAACTTACGTTATAACAGGTAACTTTTTCATACACGACATATTTTTGTAAATATTTTAAAATGTTCAAATCTTACGTCAACTGAGAATGGCTTTCATTATAGTAAAATAGTAATCTTGCCCTACAGCATTTGGTTTTCGTAGCCTTGTTTTCGGCTTGATGTGTTTTGTGAACAAACAATGTTATCTTGTTATTTAAAAAATTTGAACCCACGCTAGTAAATAAAATGGACTTACAAACAAAAAAATATTATTCACTAGCCTACACAAACATTGTTTGTTACCAATCACCTTAAATGACGATAACGGTTAGCTATAGTTTTCGCTTTCGTCATCACACAATTTTAAACTACAGATTCCCCATGACTTTATCTGCAAACTACCGGTTTTCAAGCGATAATTCTGGTATAAAAAATTCATCCAAATCAGTTATGGCATGAAATCCAAACTAATATTATACTCCACATGTACTCCAGGCAACGTTTTACTTGTTGTGCCGCCACTTTTTGTATGTTTTTACATTTTGTAAAATTGTATTGTAAGATTGTAATATCTGTATAAAATTAAATACATTCACAATGTATTAGGCTAAGTTTTTGGCAAATAAACAAAACAATCAATTACTGTTATACGAGTATGTTAGTAAGGAACACGAATTAGAGGTAGAGATCATAGCACCTAGAAGGCACTTTAATACTTCTAATTATCTCGCTATATAACATAAAAAATATCATAACAGGACAAAATATTATTTCACTTTTACTACAACAAATTAATATGAAGTATTAAAAATTTGTGTTATTGAATGGTTTCAGGTCGAATAGTACACCTAGAAGCGCATATTGACCTGTGCTCGTACGTCAGCAAATGGAAAGAAGTAACTCCGCGCCAAAGGAAGGGCTTCAGACTTTTATATAAACAGGGTTGCACTTGCAAGGTACCGTCATTGTTGTTATTTTCTTAGATATAATACTCTCTTTTACATATAGTTTTCCTTTTCGCTATTTACAGGATATGTTGAATAAATTAATACTATTCCAATCGGAAACTTAATTTCTTAAGATATGAAATAAGTTACCACTATTTCAAGACAGATAATTATTAAGTCTTGTTTGCATGTTGTATACATTAAAATCGCTAACTTTCATGAAAATGTTTGACAATTATAAGAAAAGTTTAAGTAAATCTGTTACGGAAAAAAATGGAAAATCTTAAATTAAAACGAATTTCTTACTAACGTAGCATAAAATTGTCTAAACAAGTAGGTATACGTAGCAAATTTCAAATATAATATTGCTATTTGTTAATATTTGTACCATCATAAACCAACCAAATCCCAGAAGGTATATGTCATTAGATTTATTACCTAGCTACTTATTAAGTATGATTTCAAAAGCAAACAATAATTACTCGTATTCCCAAATGAGACACTCGCCAGCTGGTTCCACAGTTAATTGCAATCTACCTCGATATAAATAGTAAACTATTTTATAGCCCACAGATAATGCCCATATGGGATGTAGTATAGCGCAAACAAATACTCATATGTATATATTTTAATTCAAATTACAGTACAATACAACCAAAAATATCCATAATAAATCACAATACAAAAAACGAGTGTACTAGTGTAGTATACCACACGACTGAAGTAAAATTTAGTTTAGCTCCATCTTTCAGCCGTGACTTGACAATTATAAATTGACATTTTACCGGACATACCAACATAATAATAAAAAAAATTAACTTTGTTATGTTGACAATAGATATCTATGTGAACCAATTTTAACTTCCGTTCGCCTCGCATTCACCAGCTTATTCCTCAAGTCAAGCGTGCGTAAAGAAGTTTTACTTCAGAAACCTATTCGAACTAAACCTGGTGCAAATTTGCATTGCTATTTGATGACTGCGACCAACCGTTGCACCAGATAGGAGTCCAAGTGGGAGTCACCAGTATTCTCCTTTATCATAAATTTTGTGTATTTTAATCATCCGTTACTTATAAAGTTACCTACCTAAATACTTATCTCTACTCAAATAAAAGTTTGCGTTGGTTAATAAATTGGATTGCAAGTTGTGAAATCTGAAATATGTTCGATAAAAGTTTTAAAAGAATTTCTTACTCTTAATTTCCCGAAAACTTTACCTGGCGTCTTCAAAGCTGGCCAAATCTTTAATATTTACCTTCATTTTATATAATTTATTGTAAGCTTAAACGTATCGTACCTCTTTTATGGTTGTCATAAGGGCACGTTCTCGGTGTATACTGTTTGAATTCTGATTTCTTTTTACATACGAATTACACAACCATATTTTATGTAAATGAATGACGTGATGAGCAAGTCGTTCGCCTAGTGCTAAGCGTTACGGCAGCCCATAACAGATTGCAGTATCACTTGGAACTCTAAATTAAAGTTTCGCGTGACATTGCACTGCGCACGTCGCGCTGAGACATCAAACAGTCTAGCAATAAGATTTCTAGTCTGAGATCGTTCAGATCATAGTCTCATTTTTCAGTAATTTCACTAGTTACAATGCCCTTCAAACCGGAACACAACTGTTTTGATGATACAACAGATATTTTGAGCAGCGTAAAACTAATAATAATATTTTTATTGTGAGAAATGTTTATTAGATTACTGTAAAAACTTGTTAGCTTTATTGGGTGCTAAATATTGGGTGTTTTGTTTGTTTAGGTTCGCATGACCCGTCGCCGAACAAAGTCGCCGAATACTTGCGTGACGAACAACGACGAATGCTACGAGCGGCACGGCATCTGCATGCACGACCGCGAACGACGCTGCCGATGGACTAGGTAAAATATTTATTTAAACAAACTCGTCGTATATATTACTCAGAAACACCAGGAAATAAAAAAAATATAGGGCAAATAATTATGAAGATAATTATTATTATTTTTTTAGTCTTGTAGTAAGAAGCTTCGTCTTCTGATCCACTAAAGGTACAATAGTTAGTTTAATAAGTCTATTGATCAGACAACTAATTTATTTAACTTTAAATTAAATTAAATTAGCTTGTTTGTATCAATAATAAGCTTTCCACAAGACCGAAACTTACTAAAATATTACAACAGTTTCTCAGTAGCTCTTACCAAACGAGACCAGAAAAATAAATACATTTAAGTTTTCAAAGGGCATGTTTCGTATTCCCAAACAAATAAAGTCAACACCTTCGACGTGATTACACCCGCAGTACCCACGAAGCGGTTTGCAAACCAAATACAGGCTCTTTGATGTTGTGACCCATTACAAAGTAACACAAATAAATGAAACAAATTCGTAGAATTTTCGTAGAATTTATACCTTGTGTAATAATAAGGTTCATATTTGGGGTTGATGGTTCACCATGTTGGTAATAAAAGATGGTGTTGCGGTGCACAAGTGTATTGGTCGGCGTCTACATGATGACTATCTACTTATTACTCACTTATATGCTACGTTGGCTAAACTATATAGGACGGGCGTGTTCATACACACTACATCACCCTCCTTATTGAAAAAAAAAAATGGATTTACTATGAAGAGACATTTTTTCTATTACAATTCAATTTTCATACTTCATATTCTAAAAATAAATATAAGTCCGTCTTACTTCCAATTTTATAATATGTTCATATCGTTACAATTCCAACTGATTAATAAAACAAATAATATTTGAACAAGATAACAACTACCGATTCGTATTACTAAAACCTATTTTTAACGCTACGTTCCATAATTTTTTAAAGTTTTATTTTGATTATTCTAATCCTTTACTTTTTTATTTTAATCCTACGTTTCATTTATAAAACCTTAAAATAATTAATATACTTTGATACATAAAAACATCTTACTAATTTTCATACAACTAATTAAAAATGCTACAAACATCATTAAATTTTGAGTACACATTATGTAAAAACATGTCTATAACTTAAAAAAGATCTATCATCTATATATTTTTACTTTCTTTTTTTTACGTTCGTTTTATAAAATCAAATAGAAAAAATATTACAAATATTCTTATATATAGTTCTTTTATTATATTTTATACTTTGAAAAAAAATCTAATTACCTATTTTCATACCAAGTTTTAGGTAAATATCTCACTACTTAGAGGCTAACACAAAAATAATGCCAATAGTTGTCGTAATGCGATCAATTTAAGCTATCTATCCTATACACTTCTAAGTTATACCCACTGAACGTCTGTCATACTTCTCATTAAACAAAATTCCTTCAAAATAACTCTTTCTTTCTTTTAATCGCATTTTTTCATCAACACTTTCCTCATAATACTTCGCTAACTCACTTTCTTTCCTATTTTCTCTCATCGTAGATATAATGTTCCT
Source organism: Ennomos fuscantarius (assembly GCA_905220475.3). Classification (NCBI taxonomy): domain Eukaryota; kingdom Metazoa; phylum Arthropoda; class Insecta; order Lepidoptera; family Geometridae; genus Ennomos; species Ennomos fuscantarius. The sequence goes on along the minus strand of HG992028.1, from coordinate 7,791,151 downwards.
TAGTTTTTTAAAAGAACAGGCTCTTTCCACAGGTTTTTCATACCTGGGTTCGCAAGAGTTTTCATTTGTCAAGTCCGTGTAAATTTCTTCTACTTCTAACTCTGTTTCTAACTGTATTTCGTCATTATCATTTTCTAATTCTTGATTCTGAATCCTCTCTATGTTTTCTAAATTCTTAACTGTTTCTCTATCTCGAATTAAATCAAAACTCTCAATTTCTACAAATAAACTTTCGATGTTATAATCTAAATCTTCTTGAATGGAATCAGATTTCATTACTTTGGATTCGTAACTGTCTTTAAAAGTGCACAAATCCTCAGCAACACGATGTATTTGCTGATCGCGCAAATATGGAGCGCGGTCCGGAATGCATGACTCGGACACCGGACACCTCGTTGTTATCGGTGCGCTTCGCTTCTTCTCGACAATATTCCACATGTTTGTTTTGTGATAATTATTACATGAGAAATAATTGCGATTTCTTTGATTTTGATGAGTAAAATTTCCCTGATAATTATTGTTCCTGAATGATAATATCGTATTTTCATCTATAGCAGTCTGAATAGCATCTTTCAATGATTTAAATTGTCTCGCTATTAATATAATATTTATATGATTATTATTTAAACCATTTACAAAACATCTGATCGCCAATTCTTCGTTAATAGGTCTCAAAATGTCATACTTATTCCTGTCACCTTCTGACTGAGCCAAAGTTAAGTCATAAAATAATTCATCAACTTTTTTTCCAAATTGTTCTATCGACCTATTTCTTTGTTTACAATTAAATAATCGCGTCTGAATTGCAACTGGACACTTTTTGGATAGCAAATGCTTTTTCATGTCTTTTGATAAACTTTCAATACTGTCATAATTTTCGTTCAAATAAAATTTAGCTACTTGTGTTAATCTGGTTTTCAAAACAAAATTAATTAAATACTTATGAGAATGCTCATTAATCATTTCACCATAATATTCAATTTTGTCGATTAAAGATTTAGTTACTTGCTCTTGTCCTGTCATCTCAGGTAACAAGGCGATGGCCGTTTCCAAATCGAAATTCTCCATTTTCATGTAAAAGTTGTATACAATCCAGTAATATAATAAAATAAATGTAATAAAAAATCCTCGAAAAAAGTAATTTGTAAAATAAAAATATGACTATTAGATATTAGTAAAAAAAAATCAAGACCTTCTAACCTTCATTAAAAAAAATCTATGATACGAGTACTTACGCTTTCTTAGAAAGATATCGTTACTTATTCAAATTTAAATATAACAATTTACGACGGTTCTCTTGGGCTTCTCTTGAATCTTGACTCTTGACTCGGCGATTTTCTAAGGGTTGCCTGGTTGTAGTAGAACTGGTGCTTGCTGCTACAATCCTTCTTGCGTTTGGGCCGGGAATACCCTGGACACCGATCCTTGCTCCCGTGCTCCTTGATGCCGAAGAACTCGTTCACATAAAAAAAGTTTCAATAGGCCTTTGAAGAATGTAAGGCACTATCACTCGCAGGTAGAGTCGACGTATATTGTACCGCTCTATTTTAGAAGATTTTCTTCTCGCAACAAATTACTTTCTTCTTTCTTCTTTCTCATCACCATTTAATATTATCGTTTAATTCTTCATAATAAATCTTCACAATACAATATTACACATAATATATTTCTTCTTCTTCTTATAACACTTTTATATTGTCTTCATATTCTTGTTTAAAAAAAAAATCTTCACTATAAATCTTCATTAAAAAAATCTCTTCTTTCTTCTTCAAATATTTATTCTTCATAATTAATTATCTTCTTTATTCATATCTATTTTCTTCTTCATATATATCTTCTTTCTTCATAACTTTTATTCTTATTATTCATAACTAGTCTTGCTATAAATCATCTTCTTTCTTCAATATTATTCTTCTTATAATTAATCTTCTTTCTTCTTAATATACTCCTCTATTTTTATTCATAAAATACGTCTTATTTTCATTTTTAAATCAACTTCTTCTTTAATATTTTCATTATTTATTATAATCAGCCGCTGCTATCATTTTAATTTGTTTTTTCACAATTTCTTCCAAACTGCAGCCGCTGGCAGGGTCGCCATGTAATAATAAGGTTCATATTTGGGGTTGATGGTTCACCATGTTGGTAATAAAAGATGGTGTTGCGGTGCACAAGTGTATTGGTCGGCGTCTACATGATGACTATCTACTTATTACTCACTTATATGCTACGTTGGCTAAACTATATAGGACGGGCGTGTTCATACACACTACACTTGTGTAAAGGAGTAAAATAACAGTAGCGGAAGCTATATTTATGTTATGTTCAATTTAATATTAGCATTTGCATTATGGTGGCACGCGATACTTCGTTCCAAATTATCCGTTCGTGACGCGTGTGGAGGAGAACCTTTTGTAACGCCTTTATTTGACAATATTTATTGAGTTTTACCTTAGCTTCTCCTGGGACTTCTCAAGTCAGGAGTGAACAGGTATATTTTAGGCAATCATGCCTCATCTTAAACCACGTCATTGCTTAACATAAGACAAGGCAGTGGTCAAAATGTTTGCAAATAAACATTTTTTTAAATATAATAACTCCCTATGATCATATACATTGATTGATACTGGACCCTAACTAAGATTATCTGTATCTAGGGACCCAGAAATACGAGGACCATGGTCTCACAACACCCAGACATAGAACAAGTATTTGTGCTTTTTTTTTCTGTGCACAAATACTTGTCCTGCCGCGGGAATCGAACCCGACGCCTCGGGGCTATGAGCCGACTTGCTCAACCACTACACCACAGAGGCTGTCAACGTAAAATTTTTTTTTTTTTATTCACCTGATAATTTAGATTAGGGCTATATATATACTCAGTTGTTTCTTTGACCATTTGTACGGTCTAGTATGCGTGTACGAACAGAGTTCCTATTATAAGAAAAAACCCTAAGCTGCGATACTGTGTCGATGTGAATGTACCTAGAATAACTACCCAGTTACAATGGTAGACATTTTCATATAAATACGAATACGAAAAAAAAATATTACACAAAAAGTACAGAGTAATGTCTTTATAACTTACTACCTACATAAACCGTCTTTTTTATTTACATACTAGTTACGCCCCGCGGTTTCACCCGTGGATAAAAGGTATTTTAATTATTTGCTTATCGCACGGGATAATTTCACTTTTCCGGGATAAAATGTAGCCTATATGTTAAACCAGTGTATAAGCTTCTTAGTACCGAATTTCATCCAAATCCATTCAGCCGTTTGAGCGTGAAGGAGTAACAAACATACACACAAACACACATACACACATACAAACTTTCGCCTTTATAATATTACTGTAATAAGCCTATCAGCTCAATAAAAAATTCTATATCATATTGAAATAAATTATTATTTGATTTTTCCAGGGCCCCGGCACTGACGCGATGCCTGCAATCTCAGCACTTCAACAGCACGATGACTTGATTCGCTAACGAAAAAGTATTTAAAATTAAAACGTACCTTTTTATCACGTCCTCATGAGAAATTACAAAGCCATCTCACCACTAATTCAATCAACCAATGCAGCTATGTCACATTTAGCCAAATAATTATATAATAGCTCCGATATTGCTTCGTGTCGAGATTATTAATTTTATAAATTTAATTATGGATCTGAAAAATGTATTAAAATAATAATCTTTCAAAGAACTGCACTGAATCGTAACTGAAATTGATATTTATTTTCATGTGATTTTTCTAATGGGCGGTCCAAAATTGTTGTTTGTCTCTGCAGACAAAATTAGTTTTAGCGTTATTTTTACATTATTTATTTGTAAGTTAATTATTGTAAATTAACATGTTATAGTGATATTTAGGATTAATAAAAGTTTTAAACACACTTTCAAAATATTTTTATTATTTATTTCTAGTCTCTAACGTGGTAGAGTCACCAAAAAAAAACCGAGAAGATAATAGGTAGAGATGTCTAACGCCTACTATAAATACACGAACAACACAGATCTGTAAAAACAAGGCGATACGAAAACAAAGTGCCGTAGCAGTAGAGAAGGTAGAATTGGTAGAGCTATCAAAACATATCTACGAACTCACCATGTCAGTGTGGTTGTGGTAGTAGGTCTGCTCTATGAGGGGGAAGTTCTCCCTTCCCAGACGACGTTGCAGCTGCAGCAGGTGCCCGAATACCCAGGGCCGATCCTAAACGACAATTTGACATTAATTAACTCTACAGAGCTCTGTCATAGCTCCATGCTCCAGCTTCTATAGATTTTATAGGTTTAGTGAAAGAACAAGGACTGTGATAATGATAACAAACACTCTTTTAATTTTCATAGCTTGTGTTTCCAACATAGACGCTACTTGCAATGCTATCAGCAATGACAATGATAATAAACATTAATAAAATAAATGTATAAAATATTGTATTCTATGTATGTATTTACAAACAAAAAGTATCTAAGTATTGTATCAGTTATCTGGTCCTGGTTATATGGTTATCCCATAGTACAAGCTTTGCTTAGTTTGGAGCTAGATGGCGCTGTGTGAAATGTCCACAGATATTTAAAAATAAAAAATAAAAATAATAAACATCATCTAAACCGATATTTTAACTGGCTGAGGTTTCTAAATGAGCATACAGAAAGGAGTTCTTATTCATAAATTCTAAGCACAATATCCCGTAATAAAATGAATAAAGATTTCTGTGTTATAACAGTGACATGTAAAAATATATAAATATATATATATTTACACGCATAAAAAATACTGCTTGGTATAAGTACCTGAAAATGGTAGATAGAGTTCAAGCTGTTGATAGAAGGAACGCCACCAAACTTTAGGCCCAGGAGTAGCGCGCGGAAGTCTGCGCCTGCGTCGCGGACATTTTGTCGCACCAGCACAAAATCGGGCCTATTCAATGAGGAAATTTTATTTTTGTGTATAAATGAAGTTGATATTTAATAATTGTAGATAATATATATTTAAATAATTTACTGTGTGCTTAAACACTGCATTTACTACAAAGGTGAAATATTCAATCTACAGAACGTAAGGAAGATTTAATATAATAGATAGGTATGGGACATATTTTAATGTAGAGGAACTAGGAGCAGCAATGACGCTGAACATCAGGCCAACGATAAGCGTCAACGTCAGGTCATATAATTACATATGTAAAAAAACTATCAGAACTTTTAAAATGCAGCAGGTTATAGTAATAATAATTTAATAATAACGCCCAACGATCACATACATAGATCCTGGCCCCTAACTAGGATTCCAATAAACTACAAGGTCCATGGTCCCACAATACCCAGACTGAAAACAAGTATTTACGTTTTTTTTTTGTGCACAAATACTTGTCTTGCCGCGGGAATTGAACCTATAAAAATAAAATAAATAAAACATAAATAGGAGTAATATTTTTAACGAATTAACAACTCACTTGAAGCATCTAGTGACCTTAGTACCGCTACGGTAAACAGCCATCGAAACATTGGAACCGTCGGCGTTCGCAGTCACAGACAGCTCCTGTTCAAATTACAATAGGCATCAAATATTTCACCACAGGCAATAAAAACATCAAATCCGTTTGAAAGGTCCAATATACTTCGCTATTTTACTTTTATTACACGCCCCAGACGACTATTAGCTAAGCGGTAACTGCCGAAGTCGTATCATTTACATTTCATGCGGGGTGGAAGATTTCACGACTACGGGGCGTCTAACTCCCCAAATTATTAATAACCCAAAGCTAGAACAAACTGAGAGTTGACATCGAGTGGATGGTGCTCCTGAATTTGGAAGTAGTTACCACCTAACAAGTGCTGTTTGCAACATAATCTGCATAATGAATTAGGGATGTTTTGGTTGCTATCGTGGTGAACGGATCCGCGGAGTACTGGCATTGAAACTTTGCGCGCGACACGCTTTAGCGTATTTCTCTAAAAACAGAAGTTATTAGTACGAGTCGAGGAAAAAATGCGCGACTATTACTGGTGTGGTATGCTCTTATATATATTTTATTTTTATCTTAACAGTGTTTAACTTAATCGTGTTTTCGAATGGAATTAATAATGCAGCTACTCTAATCGTCATGGCTACTATTAGACTAGTGACTCAGATCAGTTATTGGACAGAACTTTTAAATATACTTATTGAACACGTTTTCTAATAATTATGTTGGTGTGAAATAATTAATTTAGTAGTATTTTTTAGGTAGGTATAGTGTTATGTAAATACCCAGTCTTGATAGATATAGATGCAGCCTAGGTGGTAATTAAATGAATCAATGGTTCATTACACGTTGACACACAGCTTGCGTAATTTCTACGGCTTCGATCGCTTGGCATTGGTAATCAGTTGCGACCACACACAAATTACTTGCCATTACAAATTTGTTGGTAACATCGCAAAGAATTAGTTTATGACGGTAAGTTTATGGGTAGTGATTTTTCGTGTGTCGTGTGTTTTTATAACTATGAATGAGCTAAGCCTTAAATATTTTATATTCTATGTATAAGAGCCAAAGTATTAAGAATTGGTTTTACCACTTTAAATTCTTTTTACGTAACTGAGGGAAATATACTGATCAGATCTATTTATTGCATTGAAATTCTCATTATTAAACATCGTGCTGGCAACCTTTCTCCAAACTATCATGATCGCTTTTCCTTATAAGTTTAACTTTATTTGTTGACGTGTAAGGAACAAAATCTCTTGTCTTGTATTTAAATTTATATTAAAATTGATTTCCCGGCCGCTTACCCTGAACTCCGCTTGTTCTACGCGGATATCCCATTCCCCAGGTAGACGTCGACCACGGAAGTACTTGGACCAGTCGGTGTTCTGGTCGTCGATGACCAGGAGAGTCACACAGCGGTCACGGTTGTAGCCACGGCCAACTGATGCAACTGACGTCACACTGCCTATTTGGAAATAAAGATAATCAGACTATCAAATCAAAGTTTCCAATCATCAATATCAGACCTTCACTGCTGATAAACATGAGACTACGTTAAAGGTTAGGTAAGATTATTATTAAATTATTTTCCTTCTACCGATAGCCCTAATTTCTACCCAAAATACAGCAAATTCTCACCCAGCAAGTTAGCGCCTTGATCGCGAGCAGCCCCAGTAAGCGATTGCACCCGCTGCAGTAGTGACTCCCGTGACTTGGCTGGTGAAGATGGTGCCGAAGTCCCACGAGAGCCTCCACGCAGGTTCAGTGATAAGTCTCCACTCCCCGCCGAGCCCGTGCTGGCGGTCGCAGCGGAGGCCGAGGGCGCCGGTGGAGGACCTGACCCGCTGCCGATGCTGCCCCCGGTTGCTATATCATACACATTTAATGATGAGTGATTGTTAGAACTTTGTAAAACTTTCGTTTTGGTACTTATATTGTTATTATATTGTTTATTGTTTGTTTAGAGAGAAAGTCTTGATAAAATTCCACAAAAGTTAATAAGACAGCCAAGAAATGTTTATACAATATATTTCAATTAATAGTCAAAGAGCTTACCCTGGGAGGTCGGCCTCTGGTTTTGCGGCTTGGGTTGGCTGGTGGTGGCCGGGCGGCCGGTGTAGGGGTCCACCTCGCCCTCATCGCACTCAGACTGCAGGTCGCCCGAGCTGAATCTGCGCAACGCCTCCGCTGAGCTACTCCACACCACACCACCGACACCGCGCCGCCACCGCACCACACCGGACGGGAACGGACGCGCCACGCAAGGGACAATTCACACTATGTAGCCACTCAACTCACCCCTTAACCATTTTACCTTTATTGGGAATCTCTAACGTAATGAATTCCAGACTTGATACAATTCACAATTTACTCGGTACTTGAATATTAAAGGGGTACGACTACCTTGTCGAAACGATATTGAATACATTTAACAGATTGGTTTTTCTGAATCGAATAAGAATTTCATGACATGACAATTAATTGAAAAAAATTCAGAATCAAAACCCGTAAAATATTTAATAGAATAAATAACATCGCATTCATATGCAAGAATAAATCTGTGAAGCGACAACATTGAATCACGGCGATGACATCGAGGCAAGCGCCATGCATTATGCGGACCGCATTTGCTATTCGGTGGTGCAAGATAACGAACCCATCGAATAACAATGTACCTGCAATCACGTTTAGGATTTCTGAGCAGATGAGTGGTGCTACACGTATGCGAGTGGAGGTCAGGTTGGGCTGCGGGAGGCAGGCGGGGCGGGGCGAGAAAGGGTGGCTCCGGTGCGGAGGGTTGAAGCGCGGTGAAGCGGTTTTCGGCTTTTTTTTTACGGTGCCATAAATTTGGTTTTAAAATCTCGCAAGCTTAAAATTACTTTCACGTCATAATTAATTTTAGGTGCTCGCAACTTGTTACCTTAGGGATCGTGTTTAAAACGTGTGATGAGCTCTGCTAAAATTATATTAAAGTGATTAAAGGGTTTATACTTCATCAAAATTCAGTTTCTATTAAACTCTAATCGTACGAAACATTTGATATTTCTGCTGCTACTCTTACAGTTAAGAGGAAAGATATGAAAAATATAGAATGCAGATAAATTGGAAATTTTGTAATTCTGACATCTAAAACGCTGACATCGTGAAGGCACCATTTTAACATATAAAAAGCATAATATAGAAGACGATCATGCAAACGTGAACAGAAAAGAGAAGAAAGAAGAAGAATAATATAAAAGATTCGACATACCTTCGTTTCAAGTAATTAACATTGGAGGTGAAGGAGGTTCGGAAGCTTGAGAAAGACAGGGTTGATGTGGTCGCGGCCTGCGGGCCACAGATCCCAGGGCACCCCGCGCGCTCTATTTTGACGTCCCTTTTAGTAAACAATTATAAACAAACTTGAGAAAGTATGATTAGTAAAGTAAACATCACAAGGTCATATTAATGATCTTGTGATGTTTACTTTGGGTACAGAGAATGGTACAGAAAAATGTTTTTTTTTTAACGAGCTAATGCTGTTGGTCTCTACTGACCTTTACAGCGTCACCGGGAGGGAGGGCAACGCTTAAGGCGCCCAGGCGTCAAAAGTGGGAGGCAACTACAGGTGCACCTCTGGGGTGCGAGCTTCGGCTTGGGCCGTTGCCGGGGTAAGAGGATCGAGAAGACTACGTCCACTGGAAGAGTGGACCCTATTGAAAGTACGGAACCTATTGAAAGTAGGAGGTAGAAAAATGTTAAGTCTATTGGTAATTATAGAATAAAACTGCGTCTATTTTACAACAGCACAGTCTGATTGTAAGTATGCCTTTATGGTTTTTTTTACGTTAGACAGAGACAATATTGTCTGTATTTATGTGCTAGACAGAATCAAATGACACCTTGTTTTTACACAAACGTTATACTACCCGCTGTGGTTGTGATTGCGTGGCTCATGCCCACACAAAGGCCCATATTTTCCTTCATGTTTGGCATTCAGAAATTTCTTGATTTTTCAGCAGACATAAAGACATGGTTAAGATCCGCTCTACGTTTTCCCCTTCTATATCTATAAAGTTTAAATTGTAGGTAGTACTCGGAAGTATACGAAGCTTAATAATAATATATTTTGAAAAGTTTACGTGAGACTGAAATGTTATTATAATTTAGGATGTTTGCTAAGATATTCAAATTACTTTTAGGCACTTAAATGTGAATCTGTTTATAGATACATATTTTATTTTAGAGTTCCTACCACCATAACATATTATAAATAAATTCCATTTCAATTTATGAAAAAACTTTCACTTCTCCAAACTGAAAATTAATCTGATTAATACCAATGTATTTTCTTTTTTCCACGACTTTGAGCTCGTTGCGAATCATTAAAAACAAGAAATTACAATATCAAAGGAAATAAGAAAAACCTAAGTAAGCTCAGATTACCTACACAAAACAAACAGGTTATGAAATAAAACTAACCTCGGGATATCTACACGCAAGTGCGGCAAATATTAACAATTGGGAAGCAAGCGGCTGCGAGGAGGCGACTTGGATTCTGATGTTACCTGCAAGAAAGAAGTGGGTGTGAGTACGGAATACGGAATAACATACAAATTTTGTGTCGAAAAGATTTTTATGCCACCTATTATGCTTTATTGAGATTTTAATCTGCTTGAATAAAGAAAGGAACAAACAAAGTGGCTCTGTATGGGGAGGCCAATATTCAGCAGTGGACTTCCGAATGATGATGATAAATAAAAAGCTTTGTTCTGAGTAAAATTGTATAAAAAAAACAAGGGTGTTGTAGCGCAGATTGTTTTAGTGTGATATAAGTTTATTACCAGTCTGTGATAAAATTTGACAACTCCTAAGTTCCCACTTATCCCTCTATGACTCTGCACTTATCCCTACTGAAATGCATTTGGATATGTAACAGAGTAAGGAATAAGTACAAACTTAGGAGCAGTAATACTTTACTACAGTAGAGTTTTGGCGGGAATGCGAAAAAGATTGCGTCACCGCATTGTATTATTTTCAAAACTTGTGTTATTTTCAGTGTTAGTGCATAAAATTGGTGGCTTTCTAAACGTTAAGTGCTGGATTACAGGCATGAGTGTGGGAAAGTGGTATAATGATAGTGAAACGTTTCTTTTCGTGTTGTTTCCAAAACTCCATAGAAGCTTCTGGTAAAGTTGTCACCACTTTACTAGATGACTTTGACTAGACTATGACTTGACTTGATGACTTCGACTGTGACTTGATACATATTTGCGTGAAATATCATTAACTTGATAATTTATCAAGTTAATGATATTTCACAAAAAGTGTGGAGCCAAAACATAAGCACGACAAACACAAAAAAAGACTTTACTACAGTCGAGCATATGTGTTATTTCTGTTGCACAATAAAAAGCAATCATATTTATAGTACAAGTCAGTAGTTCCAGTGGGATCTAAACTAGTACGAATCTCATCTGATAGCGAATAGTGGAATCTTTTAAAGGACTGAGGTTTTTTTTGTTGCCAGATCGGTAACTAAGATTGTAATATGGTTGTGTTATTTTCTACTGTACGTTGCCCGTATTACTCTTATTATGTATGTATGTGATGTAAAAAGGACAAGAAAGGAAACAAAATGGAATTTCATGAAATGGAATTTCATGAAATGTTTTATGCGCAAAGTTGATTAAACTACAGAAAATTATAAGAAAACATTGCTAACAATCCAGAACCATTCTAAATTGTACCAAACCTTATTATCTTAGGACGAATTCAGTTAGCTATTAGTGTGAAGAATGACATCTGGTGTTTGGTATAAGAATTACCCATTTGTATTTCGGTCAGGGGCTTGAGCGAAAACGTGACAGGAACATTTATTGCGAGACTGCGACAGGAAACGCTGACATCCCTATCTCGAAACTCTCACGCTAAAGTCGCGGTTATTAGGAAACTTTTATTTACTTTTACCAAGTAATTTGCATAACCCTGAGGTTCATCAACTAAGTTGTGCAAGAGCTCTTAACGCATTTTGGTAGTATATAGATAGGCAAATTCTTGTCTTTGTTAGTCTCTCCACTCTAGTAGATACTATAATTTACTCTCTACTCTGCTTTCTCAAATTGGGCACTGTGAGACCATGGTCCTCGTAGTTCCTGGGTCATCAGGAGTCTTAGTCCTTACTAGGATTCCTGATGACCCAGGATCACATACATAGACCCTGGACCCTTACGAGTATGTGATCGTTCGGCGTTATTATTATATTTTGGTGAAAAACAAAATTATATTTTCGATTTCGTTGCAAACTATTTATTGTCTTATTTTTTATTCACTTATACCTACCTGTTTTATATTCATAGAATTGTAGTTGGCAAAAATCTTCGTAGTTCGAACATTCCTCATATTTTCTGTAGATATTAGGTCTTTACCTATGAAATTGCCGTTTTGTTTGAAAAATGTTAAAGTATTTTTTTTTCGAACTTATTTATTTCTTTTATTCAAAGTAATCACCCCTGCAATCAATGCATCTTTGCGAACGCTGTGGCAGTTTATGGATGCCCTTCTTGAAAAAATCAGCAGAACGGGAGACAACAAACTCTTCAAAGGCGTTTTGTACTGCCTCTCGGGAATTGAATTTTTTTCCCGCTAAAAAGTTGTCCAAATTTTGGAAAAAGTAATAGTCGGTACGCGCAAGATCTGGCGAGTGTGGCGGATGAGGGAGAGCTTCCAAACCCAACTCATGCAGCTTAGAGACGGTCTGTTGTGCAGTATGGGGTCGCGCGTTGTCGTGAAATAGCAGTGGAGACGACCGATTGACCAAAGCTGGTTGCAGACGTGCGAGTTTCGCCATCATTGTGGTCAGTTCTTCAATGTACACATCTGCAGTAATGCTCTCGCCGTTTTGTAAAAAGCTATGATGAATCACACCAGCACTAGACCACCAAACTGTGACCATCACCTTTCTAGGGGTCATTTTTCGTTTTGCACATTGCTTTGGTACCGAACCAGGATCTAACCAACTTGCTGAGCGCTTTCGATTGTCAAAAAGAATCCATTTTTCGTCGCACGTAACAATTCGGTTCAAAATTCCTTCATTTCTGTGCTTGTTAAGCAGCGCAAGGCAAGTCTCGACGCGTACGTTGCGCTGGCGATCGTTAAGTTCGTGGGGCACCCATCTATCAAACTTTTTTATCTTGCCAATCTGTCGCAAATGGACCAATATTGTTTTGATGCTAACATCAAAAGCTGCTGCCAGTTCAGCTGTAGATTGAGATTCATCAGCTTCCACAATCGCCTTTAATTCATCATTGTTGACCAAAGTTTCCGGACGACCACGAGGTTCATTTTTCAAGTCAAAATTCCCAGAACGGAACCGAGCAAACCAATAACGGGTTGTACGTTCGTTTGTACAGTTCTCTCCGTAAACGTCGTTGATGTTACGTGTCGTTTGTGCCGCGTTGGTGCCACGACGGAACTCATATTCCATAATTACACGAAATTTCAAAGTATCCATTATGAGGAAAAATGTTGAAATGTAATGAAAATACAACGCTAATCAATAAACAAAAGACTTATATTGTAAATAGAATGTCATATTTTCAAAACAAAATTAATTTGAATTTAGAATTCATAGCCAATCAAAACTTTTTTTCGTTTGAAAAAGTCTGTACTGCAATACGGCAATTTCATAGGTAAAGACCTATTATATAGGTTCGGTTCAAACGGCTACCCGAGCCCCTCTGGCCAATCATATTTACATTTTTAGTGGCAGTCGTTCTATTCAAATGCGCTTATTTCTAGAGCAATACAAGTTACTAGTGGTCAAATACAGCGAAGCCGATTTTCTTAATGAATTATTTTACACTAAATCTGTAGAAATAGCGTAATACTCCTAATAACGAAGCCATGCTTGAATTTTCTGCAATAGACGACGCTATTAAATTATTATGGACCTATACGTATTTGATGTCTTGTACGTATCGGTTAATACCGATACGTACAAGACATCAATTCTAATTATTCACTATAATATTAATATATTATAGTTTATAGGCAACAGAAACCTATGTACCTGATATGTTTCATTAAATAAAATAATAAATAAGTAAATAAATATTTGTGGACATTTCACAAAGCGCCATCAAGCCCCAAACTAAGCCAAGCTTGTACCTACTATGGGAACCAGGTATGATAGAATACTTAGATACTTTTTTTGTTTGTAAATACATATATAGATAACAAAATAACAGCCAGACAAAGAACAAACACATATGTTCATCACACAAATGTTTGTCCTGGGTAGGAATTGAACCCACAACCTACAGTTCAAAAGACAGAGTGGCTGCCAACTGAGCTATTAGACCAGCCAAATAGGTAATAGATAAACTATATTAGAGGAATAAGTCCATGGAACACGATACAATTAAACCACGAATAAACAGTGGTTACCCGGCAGTAAGCCACATCGAACATTTCCTTTGCTGCTACACAACAACAAAGTTTATCACACGTTGTCCCACTTTATGTAGCTTTGTTGGACACGTATTGTCCTAAGTTATTTAGCTTAAACAACTCTGGCTAGTTGCCAGATAGTAGAAGGGTACGAAGCGCAAACTTAGTGACTTGCTTTTCTTTCATCTTTCTATGCTTCTATTACGCAAGCGTTAGTCATAACCAATTTTTGGACCATTGACTCCCGTTCTCACGTTTCTACTTTCCCGCAAACCCATTTTTATGTAACAAAGAACACTTTATACGTGGAGTGGCTTGGGTGTTGGAGTATTGTCGGCGCTTGGGTCAACCACTAAGCAAGGCAACGTTTGAGGGGATCAAGTAATTTAAGAGGCGTTTTTGGAAATAGTTGCGCTTAAAGAGATTCGCTTCTTACATAAGTATTTTGTCCAAAACGTGGTGTCTAATATTTGCTTAAGCTACATTTCTATTTGACCTTAAAAACCGTAAAAAAAAATGAAACACGTGGGCAGGTTTTAATAAATGACAACTTGCTAATTATTTTGCTGGGCTGTAAAAGGGTAGAAATTGTATAAAGGTACGGATGAAAGGGTACAGGCCTACTCATATGAAATGACCCTGAAAACCGGCTGTTAAATATTTTAATACGAAACACACATGTAATAATGTAGGATATTTTGTAGCCTCTGTCTAATCCACGTTCCACTCACTCATGAATTTATAAGCACGTGCATGGGCACTACTTATGTGTTATATTTAAAATGTTTGCATGTCCGTTAAACATTGTCCCTCCAGCCATAAATTCTATTTCTATACAGTATAAGATAGGAGCCTGATTCAAAAGCCAAATCAATTCAATTCCTTTACTTGCGAACATAGGTGAACAAAATATTTTGTGGTCTTAAAATTAACACAATTTATCTTTAGTCATTACATGCAAGAGTTTTCTATAAAATTTCGTTATTTGACAATTTACTTTACCATTTTGTTATTATGAATAAATTAATAAGATAATTATCGAAATAAAATAAATAAATAACACAATTAAGATCTTTATCCCCAAAAAAAATTGAATATATATATATGGATCCTTTAGGGAATTTCGTTCATACAGAACATACTGGTACGCAAGAGATGAATTTTGAATGATTTATTTGGCAGTTCTCCTTCTCGCCAAAAATTATGCGGGAGGCATCCCGCATACTTTACAAATAAGTTGTTACTTTTTACAAAATTCTTAATGTATAAGGATTATTTAGGATGGTGCTGTGAGAATCTTCAGCGTTTAGAAATGCTCTTTACATGATTCTATCTGTTTAACACTAGCATTGCAAGCACACATCTCTTCTGATCTCTAAATACGCGTAATGTGTCGAGAATCCCCAGAACAAAAATTCCGTATATGAGTAACGGAATTTTTATTCTGGGGATTCTGGGGATGGGACGGAACCACAATTAACATGATATGATACACGTAAAGTTTCTATATTAATTACTCTAGTCAATTTGGGGTTTTCGGGATAGCTTATTGACAATAACTAATCCCAAAAAAATATCAGAGTATATTTCATTATCAGACTTGCGTAAATAATTAATTGTAAAGTCAGAATGTCCATGATGTCGCTGTTCAAAACTCATTGTAATCTTTTTGCAAAAATGTTTCATTATCATTATAGAACTTATGTTTACTATTATCTTGCTGTAGTCTACAAACAGTCATATTACGATTAGTCGTAACATTTGGGGTCATTTACGTAGCATAAGGAACAGTACCAGCCCAAGTACGCTCCCCTGTTTTACTCCACGGCTAATTGCTCTAATATTTGATTAATATTGTATGTTAATGTGTGTTTTTATACAAATTCTATAAATACAGTGCTTGCTAATGTTTTTGAAAGTGATAAACAAAAACGCCAAAAGTATATGATTTTGCTGTTATCAGTAATTAATAAATAATTTCCGTAAAATTAACCACAACATATACAAATATAAAAATTGCTCAAATTCTAAAACGTTGACATTTAAGCGCAAGAACGGAACAGATCATAGCTAGGACAAATAACGGTCGTTTACTACCTCCTGGCTGGCAGCCAAGCCTGTGACGTTTACAATTACGCAAGGAATCGATACACAGGGAACACTAATGGTATCTTTGTTTTGGCTTTCAATAAATGTTGCAATAAAATATTTAGAGTTAGAGTAAAACTTGTGAAGAGATTGACTTGTATTAGGTAAGTACTATCATAAATTCAATCAATACTCATATTTAGGTAACTACTATGCAATATCATTTCGCAAGCTCAAATTTTTTATTAAGTACTAAGTAATTTATTAATTTTAATTAATAATATTAATTGTTTTAATTTTACTGATTTCTATTAACTTTTGTTTTTTTTAGTAATGTTGATTAAAAGCAAAGCCAATTTATTGCAAGATGTAATAACAAATGACTGTCAAAGATGTTGTAATATAGAAATTAGTAATAAATGGCCGAAATTAGTAATAATAGTAATAAGTGCCGCTACGCTAGGAAAACTGATTTATCTGAGAAATCTGAATAAAGTAATACCAATTTTTTGCGATATAGTTTTGTCATATAAAAACGCCGCACTGCCGTAAGTACAATTTTGGATATAAGGTAATAATGGTTATTATCACCAAAGAAGTGCATGCTACGCTAGGCGAACTCATTCATCGGAGATTTAAACATTAGAAACAGCACTTTTATTGACAGATATATAAAGCGCTATTGAATATCATCCTCTTGATCCCTTAACTAACGTTGTAGCATATTTGGTAATCTGTGACTTGGCTGAGAGCTGGAATTTATAATAGAACTATTAAGTGGAACTAAGCATAACGTTTAATAATATATTGTTAAAAAAAGGGCTAAAAAAATTACCCACTATATACGAGGTATTTTTACTCCTGAGCTGATGAGAGTGGAGAGTAAATAGAAACCAAATTTTAATGGATTTTTTGCGCCGTGTGTTACACTCTACGTTTCACAACGATTGCGGTAAAATAAAATAACCCAATACAATATTAAATATTTAGCTGCCTTACAAAATATTTTATGAAACAGTTATAAGTCGAGTCATTGTTTATGATTATTCTACGTATAAATAAAAACTTTGTAAGCTCGTTGTTAACAGAAAAAATATTGTATAAAAATTAACTATATTTTCTAAAAGATAATGTGCTACTTTATTCCCGCTCTGGTACGCTAATTTTTACAGTACAGAATTTTTGCAGTTGAATTATCTTGAGTAAACTTACAAATTCGATACTTGTCTAAGTAAATGAAATGGTAAACACATTTATCATGTTTATTTAGTATAAAATAACTATTCAAAAATAATAATGATTAAAATAAATAAGGACGATCCTTCTTGAGGTATTGACCACAAAAGCAAAAAATACGTAACAGGAGAAGCAATACAAAAAGAAGCCGCAAAAACTGAATTGACATTACAGTACAATATCACAGAGTGACATGGAAATAAAATATAATGTCACGAAACACTATGTCCCTGAAATCTAGAAGTTTCATGCGAACACGAACTCACCCCGTCTCGTGTCGTGCGAACAACTGATGTAAAACATAGTACTAAATAATGGAATGTTCGCGTGCAATCCGCTGCCGTCCATAATGTCCCGGGATCCGTGTGAATCAATGCGAGGAACTCAAATTATTACGTTATTGTTGAATCATTATAGTTAATTCTATAAATCATTTAAAAATGATAGCTTTTATTGAGTACCATTTCAATGCAGCATTATTAATTTGAGAAAAAAAAATTGAAGCACTTCTACAAATAAACCTAATAATATCAAATAACAATCTTTCATCGCCAAAATTTGATTACTTCGCTACCAGATAAGGAATTCGACTTACAGTTGGGTAAGCAAAAACATCATTATCCTTTACAATAAGGAGACGGGAAAATTCTTATCTGCTTTCGCATTTTAATCCACTTTCATATTGCTCTACTTATGTAGATTACTAGTCGTGTTTAATTATATGGGATCAAGTCTGGGATAGGATAAGTCTACCTCCTTAATAAATATACACTCGGGGAATAAAAATGCTCTGTCACTTTTGCTTGTACAAATGTCATACGCCTGTTTTACCAACTCCACGATGTACAACATAACCAATATAAAAACCAGTGTACCATATGTCAATAAAAATTACCTACACGAATCGCTTAAAACGTAGCTGCACATGTCCAATAATGCAATATCTTTGTTAAATCAACAATAATATAAGTACATTTGAACTTAATTGCTTAGTCATTACACCTAATTTCTATGTACGTGTTCTAAAAAGGTCACATGTCCCAAAAGGCCCATCCTAAATTAATCAATTTGGAAACAGACGAACCTTCTGATTTCGGCACTAATGTCTTCCCTATATTATGTAAAATTGACATAAATAAGATAATTATGTTTTCTTTAAACCTAATACTTCATTCCAACATAAATAGTCAACCAACTTTGGGTACAATACGACTGCGGTAGAAATGGGACAGGAAATGAGATTTCTCCCCACAGAATCGATATTTTTAGCAATAATGGGCTCTACGAGATTCTCGTATGATATAATTTGCACCAACAATTTGTGTAACACTATTGCCCTTCATGTGTATATAATGTATTAAACAGCCCGAAATAAATACAAAATGGATTCAATAAACCATGTCAACCATCGAGTAACGTAAGTATGCATGAGTGTGCTCATGTAATTTTCATAGGGTTAACGACATCGATTAGGAGGTGTCCCAGAGGGGCACCGCAGAATGCCCAAAGTAATAAAACGTTATGGCTCGATCGGAACACTGGATAATTGCTCTCTAAACACTGGTTATTCGACAAGGCAGTGCTATCTGTATAAACATGTGTTTTTTAAGCTAAATGTTATTTATTTACGAAACGGAAGTTTATTCATTTGTAATAATACTGAAATAATGAATAGATTAAAGTTAGTCATGTTAGTTTACGTTACTAAAGTTCCTTCGTTCGTGGTTATCTCAAAATCTGTTTTTGGTATTACATTAATGAATTATTTGTATAATCTAAGCTGCAAAAATTAAGATTTGGTCCGGATGATAAAAATAATTTATACCTTTGGTAAATAAAGTTACATCTATTGTCCGACTGGTTTTTAGACACATAATAATTGTATTATGGCATTAAAAATAAACAAACAAATTTTAATTATCTTGAAACACATTCTTCTTCAAAATGTATATTACGGTCCTTTAATAAATTCTATAAGCTACACGGGATCATCCCAAGAGGTTTTATAAAATAACTTTTACTTTCTTTTCTATAGATATCCCTTGGGTCAACTGACCGCGCGTGTCCCTTTGCTCATAACTTCAGGACCCAATCGATATAAATTCTATTCATCTTCTTAAAATAAATAACTCATGTTTACTTCAGAAGTTGGAATTTAATTTTACAATAGAAACCAATTCATAGAAGATATATTTCCCAATGGATCAAAAGGCTGGTATCGCGTCTTGCTAGCTTTGATTAGAATCAAACCTAGCAAGACACGCTACATTTATATAGCGTAATATTCTCAATACTCTATAATAATAATAATAAACGATTTTGTAGGAAATTGCCTACATATCTAACTACCCTTCGCGTGCTTGGTTTTATAACTTTGCCTCAAAATATCATGACTTTCAAGATAAGAGTTTCCTTTAGGCACTCTGAACCTTTTTAGTGACAAATAGGTAATTGTATAAATCTTTTGAATACTACGTAGGAAAAATTTATTTAAACACGTTTTTGTGTATTAAATCAATTTACACAAGTTATAAATAATTCGAAAAAAACAGAGCTAATGATGATCTTACTGCATATTGTATAAATTTTGGTTGTTAACGCTACACAAAAAATGGTACATTTGTATCAATAAATTTGTGGTATATTTATTAATGTTACCTAAGTAGTACTCAGATAAGATACTTAATAAAAAAAATTTTTTTTAGCTAAATTAAGCTATGCGCTATACAGTATAAGTATAAGTATATTTTTATTTATTTCCAAATAAACATATATAATATATAATACTCACAACATTCCTAACCTAAGTTGATTAGCTATTAATACTAGTGAAATAATATAACATTAAATACATAAAATTATACATTTTGACAACCATACTTAGGAATGTCGTTAGTGGCCGTACTAAGGATATAACGAAGTAAAAATAGAACCATTTTCGATGATCTTATAAAAAATAAAATGAAATAATTTTTATGCTGCATAGGCATAATGTCGTAATATTTTTATCAAATTTTGTAATTTAATTTGTATGTTGATAACTATGACTTGCCAATAATCATTTTCGACATAATTTAAATGTGACAATTAAATCTGCCCAACGAGGTCATTCCCCGCCCCAGTGTATAGCGACTCAACCCGCGATGTAATACTATAATTTTTGTCTCTATTTACGATGCATTTATTTTCATGAATTACTTTCGGTGTATTATATGAAATGTTGGCAGTTGAATAAGGTTTACTTACCTAATGAGTGGAATTCAGGTATTGTAGAAACTGTCTTTAGGGCACTGGTAGCGCGTTAGCGGGTAAGGAAATGGGCAATAAGGGGGATGCCTCCTGAAACACTGGTGAGAAATCGGAGGGACAGCGCGCGCTCGCCGAATTATTGATTTAGGGCGGGCGCCGGGCGTGCGACGGTGGCGCCTCCAGTTCAAAATAACGCCATCATTCTATTTTCTTAACTTGTAGTGACAATGTCAGATGGCATGATAATCGCTATTTCAATTATGTATACAAAAAAAATCACACGTATTTTCTGACTTTCCTGTGATCACATTGTTATTTTGTTGCTGATTTTACGAATTTAGATTTATTAATAACAAGTAAGGTTACTACCACCAGGTTACTACTAACTATAACAAAAAAAAAAAAAAAAAAAAAAACTATAACACTTTTTTGACTCAATATCTAAATATAAATTTAAAGGTTTCCTAAAATGAACACAAAACTTAAACATACAAAATGTGTGTATAAAAGGAACGCGTTGATGTCTTTTTCGCTACTTAGTTGTGTTTATAAAAATATTATGAAATATTTAAATAAACGCAACTAAGTACATAATATTTGCAGTTGTATCTCAAAATAACCTTTGTGGTTATAGATAGCTATCATTTTCCACAATAGGTGGACAGTAAAGTAAACTAGGTAGCGTTTCCACGAAACAAAGCACGGAGCTAAAACAAACAACAAAAAGTTATGCTAGACAAAGTCTGGCGCAGTGATAAGAAAAAGGATACAAAAAGTTAATCGGCAGGATCATTTTGTGGCATACCTGCGATCTGAGTGTGCGTGTGTGCGGTTGTGTGGGACAGGTGGCGTGCGTGTGGGCGTGTGGCGTAACGTCGCCGCCACCGCCTGCAACCGGCGACGCTACATTGCGTAGCACTTAAGCTACGGTCACAATGAAGGATATTGGATTTTATTTGACAGTACCTACTGATATGTTTTTAACTGTTGATATATCAATTCTTTCAAAACGAAAAATTGATTGTATTTTTTTTTCTTCACTACTATTATAAGTTTGGGTATAGCACCTAAGACGAACTAACACATTGACTAATTCTTTAAGATGAAGGCACACATAGTCCATATTAAGTAAAAATTAGTAAAGAGTTACTGAAAAAAAAACGAGTGTGGCACACCATTGAAGACCAAACGACTGAAGTAAAACTTCTTTAGCTCCATCTGTCAGCCGGTATAACATTATTTAACGTCACCATCTTGACAATATTAATGTAAATTGTCATTTTACCGAACATACTACAACTATACAAATTTTAAATAATTTTTAACTTTGTTATCAAACATTGGAGATCTACGCTAACTAACAACTTTCAACTTCCGTTCGCCTCGTTACGCATTCACCAGCTTCCTCCCCATATCAAGCGTGCGTGAAGAAGTTTTACATTAAAAAACAATTAAATATATAGTAAAATTAAAACAAGTTTAATTAAGTTTAAACAAGTTTAAATTATTTGTCATTAGCTAAGACTAGAAAACGAAAGATTTTAATGTTTACAAACCATGTAAGGTGTTTAATCTGTTAGGCTGAGATACTTATACTAATTGAATACATATCTGTATACTTATTAGCGAAGTATTGTGTGCATGGTATTGGACGGTGGTACTGGTGTGAACACAGGCGCTCACGGAAAGTAAAGTGGTTGTGGTACGAGCAGTGTTGCTCCGACTCGCGCTCCGACCGGTCCGCCATGTTGCGCTGACAGCCCGCGCTAAATAACTGTCAAACTCACTGACAAATGATCACTGTGACAACCAAAGAAACGCGGACAATGTCTTCTCTATGGTGCCTCCTCGTCACGCTGCTAGCAGCAGCGCATGGACAGGTATTATCTCTTACTGGACTTGGAATAACCCTCATGTTTTGTTGTCCAGCCTGTTGCGTTTGTTGTCTTTCTTGCTAATCAATTTCGTCATCAGACACCTTCACCTCGTTGATGTAGGGCTGTATTGTTTTATGACTCCAAAGTTTGACATTTTGTTTTTATTGTAACTTGGAAAGTTAGTTCTCTACCGCATAGGTATAATCATTGGTTCGGCATTGAGTTTTTATGATACTGCGTGAATCTTGTCCTCGGTGTCTGATGTAATGATTATCTTATACTTATAGAGTATTTATTTTTATTTGGTAGATCAACGATTCGATCATAACTCAAGAGCTAATATTTTTAAGACGAGCAAAATAGCTTCCGGAACAAACTACTCTGTTGCCAAATTTTACAAACATTTGATCAATCAATCATAAGTTTTCGTTGAATAAACATGTAAACGCTGATGATTCCAAGTTTTCACAAAAACTCGCTTCGCCGTATCAAATAGTCGTTCTACAAAAAAACTTGAAAAGCATAAAATGCAGTATAAATTATCATGACTGAGTAACGGATGCGATATAATATACGTACTTCTACGTAATAAAATTGTACCATATAATTAATCATAGTAATAAATGCTTAATGATCATACAAACAAAGTTCTGCCTTACGTATTATAAACTGTTGTAATACAAATGTTATGTACGGCCGCGTAACTCGCACAACCCAGTTTACAATGCAGCGAAGAATTCACACCACACTGGGCTGGATGTGAACTCATCTGTTCAATCAAACCCAGTATTTACTGTACTCAAATACACTGTATTCTGTTTGAGTAATCCACGCTGAATATTTTATGAGGATTTTATGTAAATGAGTTTGTGGAAGGTTGATCAGCTGCGTGGTTGAATAAATTGTAGCTAAATATTATACTCCTTCGAGCAAGCATTGGCTCACACTCCTGTTAGCCTTTTATGGCTCGTCCTTCGATCCAAGTATTAGAATCATTTCATGGTTGTTAACAAATACATTACCTTTTACAGTCTCTATTTGATCAACATAATGAATGAATAGGTAGGTAACTGAAAAATAACCTTCGCCTAAAATACAAATTATGGTATGCTAACAAAAAACCTTTGAGCAAATCAGTTTCAGTGTTTTCCTTCGATTAAGTGCAACCTACAAAATGCTGCTAAATTCCATCTGTATTAAAGTTTGACAGCTCCCAAAGTTTTTACTTATCTCCTTAACCCCCGATTTCTCCAGAGGAAAGTGTTCCTTAACCAAGTTATATTTTAACAGACTTTAATACAGATATTAATGCGTAAGATTCTTTAGATGTAGAGCTAAACTTAAACTTAAACATTCTTGAGACCAAGAATCTACACGTTGTTTTATACTGCCGAGTAAACTAGAATACTTATTATAGCCAAAGGACTCATTATAAGATAAGAGAAAATTGAACCGACTGGATTCTAATTTGAACCTTAAAAGGCACAACAGATTCAAAGTATGTACCAATGCCAAGTTACCACAGCAGAGTTGGGCGCGGTGGCGGCGCGGGCGCAAGGTTAATAATGCACCCACGCATCTTATTATGTAGCCACTTCGCTAAAAATTGAAACAATACTGGCATCACTCCACATGCAAATCTTTGACCTATGTGCACTTTTGAAAGTGAACTCTTACTGTGATTATTTGTAACCCAGTGAAATATTGTTTCAATAGTTTTCTTTATATCTCATTAACCATTTTTGGGAGTATAGTGCATAGGAAGGATTAATTTGTCCGTCTCTCGTTTTAAAAATTCATGTCAAAAATCCCTCGACGAATCAAGAAAATATTTATTGGTAAAGTATAAGTATTACTGTAGGTTTCTTTTCTAAAACACTGTAATAAAAGAAATTTCCAGTCTCAAATAGCAATTTTATTTATAAAAAATCCAGAAGATCAATAGTCGAATACATTTAGGCGAACTTATTCATGCTATTCGTAGTAGCATTTTCTTACAGTTAACCTTCGTGTAGTGTGGAACGAGTGGTAGTACTGGTTAAGAAAAGAAAAAAAATTCCTACCTATTATAATAATACTGCGAGACGCCCGCAGATTTACCCGCAACTTACACGATCAAAGAGGTTTTCTCACAGAAACGGCTTTGTCCTGAGTGACTGACTGATAAACAACAATCGAAACCACGAGATCTAGAGAACTAATATTTATAGGCTGTCTTCTTCTATAGCATTTTTTTACGCGATTATTATTAGTACACAAAAAAACAGCGCAAATACTTGTTCTGTGTCTGGGTGTTGTGGAACTATGGTCTTCGTAGTTCTTGCGTCTCAAGACACAGGGAATCCTAGTTAGGGTCCAGGATTTATGTTTGTGATCGTTGGGCGCTAGTTATTAATTATATAATCGTTTCCGATTTTTACTCCACAGCTTAAAAATCGCACCAAATAAAAATCATAGTGCACGATTAGCCTAAAACGTAAACTGATAGCTGAACATTCTTGCATACCTAAAATTCACAGTTTTCATTCATTCACAGAAACCACTGTGACTCAATCAAATCTTACAATATTGTCCCGGGTCCTGAGTCACTATGTTAATAAGAATTAGTATATTCCACTGCTGTTTCAACAATGAATCACATGATATAAACACATACGGTATGTAGTTATTCTACTTTTTAAATATTCAAGCCTTAAAGAATTCAGCAACTTAGATGTATATTATAGATACAAAATCTACACATAAGTATAACTTTCATTTCCGTACAATAAGTACTAAGTTTTAATATGTCTTGTAAGATCGTCCATCTATTGTCCACAAATATTTATTTATAAACATTTACCTTACCTTATTTAATAAGTTTAATCAAAATCGGTCCGGTAGTTTTTGCGTGATGGCGTTTCAAAGGGACAGAGCAGAAGTGTTCCAAAAAATTTCTAGATGGCGCTGTATGGTTTTGTCAATGATAATGCATAGTTTCTATGGAATTTGAGGTAGTTTGTATGAAGTTCTGAATCGCGGTTACAATATTTTCCGTATGCTCAGCGCTATATGGAAAAAATCTACATATAATCCATAATGAATTCGTTCCAACGCGCGTACGACCTCAAATATTATATGTATAGATTTGTGTACTTAATTATGTAATTTATTAGCCGTGGTGACCCATTGTGGAATAGGACCACCCCTTCTCTATCTCTTCCCGTGGGTATCGTAAGAGTAAGGGAATATCTAGGAAATGCGCAGCAGCTTCTCCTCGGTACCTAAAATCTTCTGCGATCACCAAAACGTCAACCAAGCAGCATGATTGACAGCCTCTGTGGTGTGGTGGTTGTGCAGATCGGCTCATAACCCGGAGGCAGCGGGTTCGATTCCTGCGGCAGGACAAGTATTGGTGCACAGAAAAAAGCACAAATACTTGTTCTGAGTCTGGGTGTTGTGGAACCCTGGTTCTCGTAGTTTCTGGGTCCCTAGACTTAAGGAATCTTAGTTAGGGTCCAGGATCTATGTATGTGAGCGTTGGGCGTTATTATTATGATTATGGCAACTCTACGCCCCATGATAAGCGTCCAAAGTGGCGTTTAATAGGGGAAGCTCATCAATCAATCAATCAATCAATCAAGTTTTTATTTCAGAAAAATATTACAAAGTTATGTTCAGTAGACGTGTTCCAGTTGATATGGTGATGTAATACATTATTTCTGCATGTTTATATCTTGGTGTCAGTAAACAGTGTTGTAGGCATTGCATTGTAAGGTCAAGATTTACAGAACAATTAATTTTATTTATTTAATTACTTACTCATCAAACTCTTCATACTTCCTAATTCCCCACGCAGATTTCTCGTACTTTTCCTGCTGTGGGCTAAAATTTGCAGAAATACATACATAACTAAAGACTCTCCGGCGTTTCATTCGTATTCTATTACATATTAATTTTTTATCGAAATTCTAAATTTTAAAAGGACCTTTATGTTTATTCCAGCAGTAAAAACAAAATTTGCAAAGTGTGCAAAATTTCATCCAAATCGGTTCGGCCATTTTGACGTAAAGGTTACACAAACAACGTTTTACTTATATAAGTGGTGAGCAGGGATTGCCAGAAGCATTTCATCGTAGATTTTACTAGCTACAGTAATGCTTGCGCACTACTGCTAGGCGGCAGAATAACTGGCAAAGAGATGGTACCTCCCTAGACAAACTTTGCAGAAAAGTCCTATTACCGAGGTGACATAATTTCTTGAATGAGTAGTAGACCATTTCAAGCAAGTAGCATTATATATTCCATAAGATTGGTAAATAGATCGATCTATTCATATACAACGCGTGGCATTTATTTACATAAAAACATGTTTTTATATCGTTCCAACTTGTGACGAGAAACTAATTAGACCGGACAAAGAATCGAGTTTTTGAGTGGGCAGACGCCATAATAGATCTAATAATAGGTAGTCTTAGGCTGGACGTGACCTTCAGAATAGAGTATAATAACCTATACTATTCAAATATAATTCATCTCGTCCGCGTGCTACGTTACACTCGTTCTTACATAACGAATGCGTTATAATCTAAACATATACAATTCAAAGTACTGACTGATTGAATAACTGACTTATATATCAACGCACATCCTAAACCGCTGGTCCTAGAGGCTTGAAATTTGGAGGGCGTGTTCTTCGTAAAGTGTAGGTATCGACTAAGGGTTTTTCGAAATTCCATCCTTAAGAGGGTGAAATGGGTGGTTGAATTATCTAAAAAATGTCTTCTTCGTTTCCTATAGGCCACGCGGGTGAAGCCACGAGCAGAAGCTAGTATATTACATACAACGAAGTTGAAATGACAACGGGTAGACCAGGGGGGTCATCACGAAACTCGATTGCAACCAATAGAAACATAAATTTTGAATGGATTTGACAGTTTGAATACGCAGTTTATGAGTAGGTATAGTTAGTATGAGAATTTCTCCTGTTGCATTGCAATCAAAGTTTCGTGATCACCTCCCTAGTCAAACCGCGGGAAGCCGATGGTTGCGGGAGGCAAGCAGCCGTTCAAAGTGGCTCTCGGTAGGGCTTGGTCAGCAATGGCTGTTGTCAAATGGCATTGATTTTCTTAATCACACCATGCACCTTGTATTCCTAATGGTCATTTATATTAAATTCGTATTTTCACTCGCTTAGTATAGTTGTCTCGAGTAATTCTAAATTTTCTGGGAAATTTTATGTGGTTCTTGGTACCTTAGCTTTGACTTTGCCTGTGTTTTTGGAATGTAAACACATTGGGTAAATTATACCAACCGAAACCATTTTCTTTCAGCTTTCTACTAAGTATCAGTGGTATTTATTACAACAAAGGCCTCTAGGCTCTTTTGTAAATTACGGGAACCAATAAAACAAGTAAATATAATTGGCAAACTTCCACCTTCAATATACCCACTCGCTCTCGCAGCCCGCTAGCGGCCTAGCCCCAAAAAAAACACCATCTTCTACCACAGGTCACCTTCGCTACACAGTCGCTCTCATGGGCCGCTTGAAATATTATTATAGTTTCTCTACATTATGCTTTATCGGTTTGCATCCACAATGAAACGAGATCCCTGCGAGTCCAATACTCACGACTAAAGTTTTGAAGCACTAAACAGACTAAACTATGTTAAAGTTAATAAATCATAATAATATTTTCTTTGCCTATTCTCAATAGCATGCCTCACCGATGCTACAAGCAATCACTGTAGCTATAAATATAAAGTGCACACGCAGCTAACTCCATGGACGAACATGACATCACATCGGCGGCACAAAAGGAACACGGAGTCCAACATGACTCGTGCATTCAAGGCAATTTCCAATGAAGGGCAGTGTTCTGTAATCACAATAGGTACTTTTCCATCAGACTACCACATAAGACGTTGAATAGAAATAGGTAGGTCCTGAGATGGTCTTGATATTACTTTTAATACCCATAATACTAGTATACTATTTAAAAATATGTCCCTCCCGTATTGCTTTTGTCAAAACAAAAATACTACAAACAAATATGTAAGTAGTATATTAAAAAAGCGCACGGACTCAGGAGTCGGTAGTAAAGCAGAATTTAAAAAAAAATTAGTATGTTATTCCTAATTTATGTGCCATAAACCAACTTTTTATTGGGTGATTTAACGCCTAGATAGCTAGTATGAAGCAGGTATAAAAATAGTGGCTTAATATTATAAAGGCTGGTATTCACAAATAAATAAGTTTGCCGTAGTACCCGGTAGTAGTAGCCCGTGTCAATATCTTCACAAATATCTATGTATTCTTTGACATAGAGTAGGTAGTGACAAATTTCTGATCGTGGCCTTGTTGTGACTTACAGAGACAATCGTTAGGTTATTCTCCGCAAACTGCACACCTACATGACCACTGTAGGAAATAAATGTTATAATTTTACCGTCAGTACTGTGAAATCGATACCTATAATTCATCAGCTATATCTATACGAATTCTATACTTAGTCCATTTGTTGAAATTATAAAAATCTTGTTCTCTTTAACAGTTTCAACATGCATCTGAATGGTGTTCTGTTCTTCAGGAAGCGGTGATATTTATATTTACTTTTTCATTCATACGGTTTGTGTTAAATTCACACTTATTCTTCAATCTGTGGTAATAACCAAAATAATTTGCGGGCACAATGAAAATAACCCTACAATTGGTCAGTTTTATTCCCACACCTTACACAAAACACAACACTTTAATAATACCATCGGAGAAAGTAAATGGTGGTAATGACATTAGCGTCGATAAGTTATTAAGTTCGCGTGATGGATGGAGGCAGTCGCGATGGAGCTAAGTGATTCGGCCTGCGCCGGCGCACGATGCCTACAACCTTGAGCAAGGCCGCATCTTCCTCCATCATTACCTTGTTTAATTCATCTTCCGTTTAATTTAAAAATTACCTATTAATCATTGTAAGTTACACTTGTTATGATGTATTCCTTTTACTCAAAACAAATTGGGGCCTCTAAGGCTTACTTACCTTGTTTTTCAATGTTGAATTTCAATGAAAAATATAGAATCATCAAGAGCTTTGTTTTGTTTTGATTAGTTTATTTATGACTACGCTTAATTTCTTAATTTCTAAGTTCGTAGTCATAAATTAAATTAAGTATATTTTCGAATTCTTACTCTTGCTCGTTCCGTGGTTTATAAAAAGTTATATGCGTCAGTTTTGTAATAAATTAGTTACAAAACTGACGCATATAACTATAGTATTCAAATAAAGTATAATTATAGTATTCGTTAGTAGTATTTTCTACCTTCTTAATATTCTATATTATAAATTACAGTGAATGATACAAAAGAACGAGTGTGCTTTAGACCACAGGACTGAAGTGAAACTTCCATAGTTTAACACCATCTATCGGCCAGTATAACTTTGTTTTTGCTTTGTTTAATGTCAATGTCACCATCTTGACAATTGTAAAGTATAATTTTACCGGACATACCAATATAATAATAAAAAAATAAGTTATTTATAATTTTGACAATGGAGATCTACGTGAACCAACTGCAACATCCGTTCGCCTCGCATTCACCATCAGCTTACTCCCCAAGTCAAGCGTGCGTAAAGAAGTTTTACTTCACAAAATAATCGTTTTATTTCGTTCTGCGTTAATAATGAGGTGAACAAAATTTAAGTATGTTACATGACACTGGTTTCGATTCTGTGTGGCATTCTCTAAAAATAAAGTAAACTTAAAATACGGCGGTACTCTTCTGATAAAGGGGAAATGAAAAAGACGGACATATGTTAATTTCGTTTAGCTTTAGAGTATGCAACACAGAATCGACACCACTGCCAATATAATAATAAAAAATTCAGTAGGCTTGAAATTATTAGAGCATAAATGTAGTTCTTAGATATGTTTTGTACCAAAAGTAGGACAGAAGAAAGGCCTTTATTGCACGAACGTATACATTTAATTGCTTGATTAAAACACTCGAGGTTTTGAATTGTAATATAAACGCCTATTTTAGAAATATTTATTATTAATTTTGACTATTTATGTAGCAATTAAATACTTGTAATTTGCAGTATCCATTACATGGACGCATCAACACATAACAACAAGTAGGTAGTTACCTACAATCAATGATGATATTTATCTTAAGACATTCGCTACGCATGCGCGTTGCACTGTATGCAACGCTCTGTTTACCCCGCGGCCGATCGGGATCGCGCTTCGATAGCAATACTCGCGGAAGAGTCGGTTGCTTCAATAACCCTTTATACTTACGTACCAGTATTTCCATACAACGATTTTCGGGATAAAATGAAACTCTCACAACTACTCACAATCTAAAGAAAACTTAAATCTTGTTATTTGTTAAAAAGTAAAATGGTATATTTTGCTAATACGTCATTTTAAATCGCTCATTATCTAACTGAATCGGTCAAAATAAATTATAAATTAATTTGATCAACACGTGACCAAAATACTGGTCTCTATTTAGCCCAAAGGCTAAGCTTTGCCATTCACCGGGGCAATACCGCCAGCATTTTGGGCACTATTGGGTTTGGGTTGCCTATTAATAACGGCTTCTTAGATTAAGTTTTGCTACTGCATTGCTTTTAATTTTAATTTTGTAAATAAACTATTAGTTAATCGGTGGTATTTTCTAATTTACAAGATGAAACGTTACACTTTGTTACATTTCTTATTATAGTTATCAGCAGCTGGCTACAAGGCACGCAATCTTTACTTTTAGAAAACAGACCTTGCCTCTTATTACTCAGTTCTATTATTATCAATATTGGTCAGGAAACTTAACAAAACTTAGTTAACATACGTGAGTGTATGTAAATAAAAAATATCTATAGTTTACGTATTTTTAGTCACGATTGGGGGCTTACGTCATGCAATGTATGGAAATGGTATTCTCGACCTGTTTTGAAAGACAACCCGACTGATCTCGTTTACAAGCGTGTCCGTCACACATTGTCTTACACCGACAAGTGACGCGGTTTCAAAAGCCTTGTCGAATCCTACAAGCGGTCAGACAGATATCCACTGAATATAATGGAAAAGGATCTTCTACATTCGCAAGTAAACATCTACTAGAAACACTTTTGGAAAACGGATTTTGAAATTACGATTGTTTTGAAAGCAATACCGCATTAACTGCGCAATTTGCCGATTCCTGGATTGTGTATGGGCGGGCCACGACCGACAAATGACTTGTCATTATTTACGCTGATCTGATGGTCTCCGTAATCATCATTGACCATTTCCCGCTCGCCAAATGCGTTGGGCCAACAATGCGCCAACGTTTCCGTGGGAAGTCACAAATTGATAGAAACTTACCGCTAGGACGCGCTAACAATCTGAATATGATAATCCAATCCAATATGAATATAATATCAAACTACCCATCT
The DNA here is from genome assembly GCA_905220475.3 of Ennomos fuscantarius. Taxonomy (NCBI): domain Eukaryota; kingdom Metazoa; phylum Arthropoda; class Insecta; order Lepidoptera; family Geometridae; genus Ennomos; species Ennomos fuscantarius. Next base: position 7,759,376 of record HG992028.1, on the reverse strand, counting down.
CAGTATAAATAAATAATAATCCATTTAAATAAAAATAATCTGAACTGGGTTGTGGAATATCCCATATCAAATTATGTCTATACGAGCTTCTGCCCGCAGCTTCACCCGCGGCGTGGCCTATGGGAAAATAATTCATCCACCCATTTCACCTTCTTAAGGCTGGAATTTCGAAAAATTCTTTTAGCGGATGGCTACGTCATAACATCTACCTGCATGCAAAATTTCAGCCCGATCCGTCCAGTGGTTTGGGCTGTGCGTTGATAGATCGCTATGTCAGTCAGTCAGTCAGTCAGTCACCTTTGAGTTATATATATTTAGATAAAGAAACAATCAAGAAATTAAATCAAATGTAAGTATGTATTAAGCATAACGCACGCCCACAGTGGTAATAGATGACGTTGGCAGCTGAAATATTGAGGCCAACGAAACCGGTCTGCTCAGTCATTGCATCAAAACAGATTTATATAGGAATGAGACTACTAAGGTACATATTATATAACAGCTTACAAGTGTTACAACAATGACCTGTTCAAAGCTTAAAAAGTTACTGAACGGAACATATGAGTACCTATTATGAGCATAATAAGGTAGTCTCACTATTTCACAATATGTAGGATGAACGCATTATAATTGTACTTGCGTATTATTAAAACAATTCCAGATTAAATCAACCTCTAAACTTGAATCAACGGAACAGAACATTCCATTTTCCGGTTGGCATAATTACGTAAACATAATCTATACGGGTGAAGGATGCGGTTAATGACTTCAGAGCCTTCATTGGATTTTATTATAGATTAGAAAGGCAAAGCCAGATAAAGCTCTTTTACCCACTGTGCTATATTAAGTACAGCTTGGATTGTTCTAACGGAACCACAGAACTTAAACGCAAATATAGAGGTTCGTCGATTGAAACCACGAAAAAATGATCCAGTCATGCGATAACGTAATACCCATGATCGAAACCATCAATTTGTAGTAAACGGGCCATGTTACCGTTTCACACAGCGCCAGCGCCTTCCAAAATCATAATGCGTTATCAATTTTCGTATCGTGGCCATGTAATTCGCTCAATTTAGATTAACATCCGCTGTGAGAAATGGCCTAATGTTACAATTATATATAAAGTACAATGATTAGAATTAGATTTTTACTTTAGAACGCCGTTAGTAATATATGCATAAGTATAACTGTGTGGCCGTAATAATAAATGTAAAGTAAGTGGTACCTTACCTGTAGATGGCACCGTTTGGAGACTGATCTGCTGACATAGGTAATTAAAATGTATCTATTAAATACACACCTACAACAATATTTTGTAAATTCTATATATTATTAAGTTATGTAATATAATATATGTCTAAGATTTATTTCCATTCAAACATACTAAACTAAAGTAGACTTAAAAACTTAAAACGATATAAGTAAGGAAGTAAGGAAGGAAAAGTGCCAAGAATGCTGGCAGCATTACCACGTTTGTAATGCTTATTCTTTGTGCAAAATCAAAGCCAACTTTCATTCCATATAATTTTGTGTATATATATGTTGTCATATGTTGTTATATCTATATAAATATATTATATATATATATATAACAACATACATGACAACATATATATATTTAATATGTAATATAATATAAAAAATATTCAAATTATTTTTTATTATTATTATAATATTATATAAATAATTATAATCATTAAAATAAGCATTAAAAACGTGGTAATGCTGCCAGCATTCTTGGCACTTATATATATAATATAATATACAGATATATACATATCATATATATACATATCTATACATATTTTATAAGACGTAGGTAATTAGCTATACAGTAATAATAATAATAACGCTCAACGATCACATACATAGATCCTGAACCCTAACAAGGATTCAGACTGAGATCAAGTATTTGCGCTTTTTTTTTCTTCTGTGTCTTGTCCTGCCGCGGGAATAGAACCCGCCGCCTCCGGGTTATGAGCCGACCTGCTCAACCACTACGCCACAGAGGCTGTCATTACTGTATGATACATTCTGGCTTCGTAATATCTTCAGCCTACTTCTGACTGTATTGCATAGGCAGAAGTGACCTTCGAGATTTCGACTGCTATTGTGATCGTAACGGGTTTTATTGGCTGGTACCCATATCTAAGCAACAATGTTAACAACAATGTGCACGATTCCTATTTTTATTACATTTCTCATTTTATCTACAGTTTATGTACTTATTATTGCTACTACAATGTTATGTGTTATGTATATATGGTATATAATATAGGTGGTATATTATTACTCAATATTATTATCCACCTTAGCTTGTATAATAATGGTATGAATTCTATATTACGTTGCTATTTTACGGCTGCAGCTGCGTTTTTACAAATTCATCCCGTAATAATTTTGTCTCACGTTATAAGGTTAAATTAAATTCATTTTATTCTAGGTGTATAGAATGAATTTTTCAATTGGGCTTGATATTAATATGGCAACTATGAGGAATACCGAAACATACTCAAAGGAGTTCTGAGTTCGATTTTCGTGAAAATCAAAACTGCATCATTCGATTTTTTTTTCAATAGTCTAACCTAATAGTTTATTATTAAATGTACTTCGAGTACGTTTCGCTATCACAGTAATCACACTAATATTATAAAGGCGAAAGTTTGTATGTGTGTATGTTTGTTTGTTACTCCTTCACACTCAAACGGCTGAATGGATTTGGATGAAATTCGGTACCAAGATAGCTTATACACTTTTTTTTTTTTTTTTTTGAGGGTGGGAAATGCCCTCGCATTTCCTTGCCACCACGGAGGTGGTAGCAGGGGGTATGTGGGACTCGAACCCACTAAAACCCCCCCGTGAGCCCTCGTCCGCCGTACCGGGGCGAGAAGGGGTCGCGACTGCAGTCCAGCCAACTCGCCCCCGGCGGCAGGCCCTTTCGGGCCTCTCCGCGCCAATGGATGGGTGACCTTGCTCACCAAGGTCACCCACCAGACGTGTGGGGCCGTGCAAGCCGGCGGAGAGTCCCCCGACTCTCCACCAGTGGCCCCACTACGGGGGAGGGAGGAGGTGCGCGTAACGCCTCCTCCTCCCTCCCACTCGTCTGCGCCGGAGCGGGTCAGCTCCAGCGGCCTCCTCTCTGACCCGCTCCGCGGTCTCCTTCTGCGCCATCACGTACTCGCAGAAGGAGACCACCGCCTGCCACGATCTCTCGCTGTCGAGCATGGCTCTCACCACGCTTGGCAGCGAGAAATCGTGGCCTACTGCCAAGGAAAGTGTGTGCCGCTGCGGGTCCCAAGCGGCACACACTTCCAGTGTGTGGGGCGCTGTATCCTCCAGCGCCCCACACTCATGGCAGGCAGGGGTCGCTTCCCGCCTCGCGATTTGGTGCAGGTACTTTCCAAAGCATCCGTGCCCGGAAAGCACCTGCACCAACCGGAAGGTCAGCGACCCGTGGGGCCGCCTCACCCACCTCTGGAGGACCGGACGGATGGCCTCCACCGTCCTTTGCCCTGGGACCGGTGGAGCCAGGTCCTCCACCCACCGCCTCAATAGGGTGGCCCGCGCCTGCTGCCGCATGCGCCTAACCTCGTCCCACCCTGGGGGCTCTCCCCGAGATCTCCTCGCCGCCACGAAGTGGTAAACTTCAGCGAGGATCTCGGCTTGAAGCTCCCAGGGTGGGTCACCGGATAGAACGCATGCCGCTGTCCAGGACACCGTTCTGTACCCGCGTATCGCCCTCGTCGCAATAACCCGCTGCGGACGTCGCAGCAGGGTTTTGTTACTGCGACCGAGGGCGTCCACCCAGACCGGTGCCCCGTACAGCGCCATACTCCGGATTACTCCGGAGTATAGACGGCGACATACGGCGCTCGGACCACCCACATTGGGCAGCAGCCTCCCCAAGGCGGCCGCAGCTCCCACCACTTTTGGGGCCAACTGGGCAAAGTGGGCCCCAAAAGCCCATCTCCCGTCCAGGGTAAGGCCCAGATATTTCATCTGGGCCTTAACCGGGACGGGCACCCCATCCAGTACCACCCGCGTACCTGGAGGGGGTCCCCCCCGAAGCCCATGGAACAATAGGGCCTCGGTAGATAGCTTATACACTAGATTAACATATAGGCTACATTTTATTCCGGAAAAGTGAAATTTTCTCGTGGGATGAGCAAATAATTAAATTACATTTTATCCGCGGGTGAAACCGTGGGGCGCAACTAGTTCTTCATAGTTTCGAATTTGGTCTACCACGCCCACTTGAAAACTTACTCTGTACATACATAAGTATATAGGTAACTAAATCCTAAAAATGTATAAAATTATTTATATCTAACTCAACATAAAGTAATTCTTGCTAATGTCCTTATAGTAAAATATTAATAAACCACTAGAAATACTAGTAAAGAAATTTTGATGTCGTTCGACTAACAGTATTGTTCCCCAAAACCAAGTCTACAGATTCATTAGTACAGTCATAAACAAGCATAACCGATGCTGAATAGAAATGCCGCGTGCAAGCGGTGTTTTGTTCCTCCAACTTTGAAGAACGTGAAGAAACCCGCCGTGTCCCATGCGCCAGTCAGTCGTACGATGACCTCAGCCAGAGGGCAGCATCCACATTGACAATTGCCGACTCTGCCAAGTGCACTGTTTACGAGCTCTGTAAGTGCTCTATGCCTGAGTTTAAATTCAAATCCTTAGAAAACTTTAATTGCCTATATAAATTTAGTTTAACGTTAAGATCTAAATGGCTACATAAAAAGTGCTAAAACCCAATCTTGCACCTAAGTACCAAATCTTAATTGTTGCGTCTCTAATTATTACGTGTATGAGACCTCAAATATTTCTAATGAAAAATTACACCCAATGACGATGATGATGTATTATGCCATTAAAATAACCGCACAATGTGAATACATTGTGTGAATACACAATTTTGAAAAATTTCTTTCATGCTACCACAATCCTTTATTTATTAGTTAAACCATGGTTGTTACGTAACAAAATATATACTTGTGTATGCGCAGAATCTGACAAATAACAAAAAAATTGGTAAATACTTCATACTTAGTGTTGATTAAGTAAAGCGAATAATAACTCACATTGGGGTATGTATATACGAATGATACCTACATAAAAATGGAGCCATGACAAGAGCATCATGATGAAGGTTAAGACATTTTGAATTAGTAAGAAAAGGATAGTGTTTTAATCTTTGCCAAATGTGAGTAATTTTACACTTAGATATAGGTAGAAAAATAAATTCTAAAGTACAAAGAGCTTAAGTATAAGGTAATCTAGGCTTTTTAGATTATGTATAAATCCCTACAAACATGGCAATTATTTCATCAAAACTCTCAAGAGGGTAAGCTCAACTAGCAGAACACTGTCGGTTCCATAATAGGTATAAACAGACTAAGCTCATTTCCCCAGTGAATTACGTAAAACGATTGCGAGATGTACACTCAAACTCATTTTTTATTCTAACGTTAAAGTAGATAATGTGGTTAAGATTCAAGCGTAATGTGTTGTAGCTATAGCTAATATATAGAGTTAGCACCAACAGCTCTAATACTCTGGTTTTTTAGTTTTAGAATATTATTGCAAATACGCCGAAAACTGATTTTAAATGAAACTTGTTACACACCAAAATACTAAATAAAATTGGTAACACGTCTTTTGTTTAGCTAGTTTCTTCTACATTTTTAGATAATTTTCTTTACAAATGGTGATTACTAATTCTAATAGGATTATAATAACAAACAAAAATTGTAATACAAGATTTCACGACTATTTAGCGTATTGCTGGACAAATACTCGGCAGGCAATACTTGTCATTCAATAGATTTTGACCTTCAATAGATATTGTTTTTTAGTTACAGAACTACGCCACGTATGTGACGGACAAGTAACTTTTAATCTTATATCTCTATTAGGTAGCTAATGTATATGTGTGTGCTATACAACATTCATAATCTTTGTTAAAAGTCTGTTGTGATCCTTTTATAAAAAAATATTAATGATTGACTTTGAATCTGTTTTCGCAAAAGATTTTTGAGTCCTTCCACTGATATTGTTTTGGTCATTAGTATTTTTACGAAAAGTATATGTCATTATTATACGTATTCTTGTTGTCGGTCTGCCTTGCTGAGGCATATATAAGTTTCATTTTTTAATGGTGATTACATTGAAAAATAACTGTAAAATATCATTACCTCAACATTTGTTCCAAATAAGTGCCTCGATTTTCCTCGTAGCCGCGTAGGTAGATAATGCCATAAACTATCGCAGGTCGTGAGATCGTGAGCTCTTACCACCATGTGGCGTCCAGTTATATTGCCGGACAGTCAAATTGCATGTAACTTTTTAGGTAGATATGTAAATATGTATGTATATATTTTCAATAGATACCTATTAATTAAGATTTACTCAATTTTTACTTATGCAACTTAAAAGCCACGCAAACAAACAGACAACGATAAACTTTTATATAATTAATACGAAAATTATAACAAACTTAGAAAAATTGATTTGAATTGATTGATTATTCCGTTTAGATACTTAACCACTTGGCGAGCGACAGCTTGGCCAATAGCACAATTGAATTCATGAAAATGCAGTGAATTTCAAAAAACCTTCGCTCTGAGATGTAATGAATTTTCAACATGAAAAGATTTACTAAAAAACTACAACTTAAACTTACAATAAAATAAGATCATCCAATGTGATTAGGTTGAATTATGTGGTTTTTCCTAACACGTTTTACGTTCAAATCCATCGTAAAATTCATGTGATGGCAGCCCTATCATCCCTACATCGTGAGTGGCCGACAACGACATAAAGATGATATGCAAATTTGCTCTCTGGGATTTGTGCATTGTGAAGCTTTAGTTACAGTAGGTACTTAGGTATCTTATGTAATGGCAATTTATAAGTGCATGGCTATCCAGTGATCGAGACAACTTCTCTAAAGTAATGAAAATGGAATAATAGCAGAGTTTTACCTACCATTAAAACTCTTATTATGTCTGGAGCCTTATTCGAGGCCTTGTAAACAATATTGAGATGACAGTCTTTCCGTTTCCGGCCGTAATATAATCGTTGAAGTCCCTTTTAACACGCGGAGGGAGGTGACTTCCGTCCGCCATGTTCACCAGGTGAGGCACCGGCCGCTCTCATCATTGTGGTCTCAATAACTTAGTTTTTAGACTATTTAAACCTTATATCTAGCTTACTTAACACCAGGCAGGAATTACTGTAAGGCCTCGAATAAGGCTCCAGACATAATAAGAGTTTTAATGGTAGGTAAAACTCTGCTATTATGTCTTTCCCCGTTATTCGAGGCCTTGTAAACAATATTGAGATGTGTTTGTTATCGCCTGGTGAACAAGACGCCAATGTGATGAAATTACTGATAAACAGATTTACATAATTCAAAATTTAACTAGGTACGACAGTAATAGCATAATATACATCAATTAACTTAAAGATTAATTACACTAATATTATTACACTAGTTTTTTTTTTTTTTTTTACTTAAACAATAACATAAATACTAAATTATTATTTATTGTAACGGTTCAAAAAGGGCTCCCAAAGAATGGTTAGTAGTAACATTATGAACAGGTGCCGGCCTTATTTCTTTTTTATAAAATTTAGAGAAAGTATTCACTGACCTCCAATTGGCCCTTGCTAAGATCTTATCTAGCGGTTGCCTGTCGAGCCAACCCCTTGAAGCTACAGCTGATCTTACGCTTCCCGGGGTTGCCTCGATACCCGCATCTGACAACACGGATTTTACCCAGCCCGCAATCACTGTTCTGGACGCAGATTTAGCCGGTCCACGCGCAGTGACGAATAGATTATTACTATTTGCTTTGCGTCGTCTATCACACGCAATTTGTAGCAACTTTCTAACCCACAAAACAGGATCAAGATTAGGATTTTCTAAATTGGAATAAAGTTTCCAACCGGATTGAACATGTGATTCTGAATCAGTTTTTGATCCGTACATGGGCCAGAAAGTTACACAATTCTGCTCACCGTGGTCTACGAAAAAGCCCTCCGAAACACTTAAAAGCGTTAGGTCATGAACTCTACGCCCTGAACAAAGTAACAAAAGGATAGCGCACCGTCGTGACACTTCCCACAAATTTTCAACAGAGATATTTTTGCTAGATAGCCAAGATATCAAGATACTAGTATCCCATACGCTTGCTTGAGGACGTTTCTTAGCATTATTTGTAGCAATTGATTTTAAAATCTGTTTTACTAAAACATTAGAGCTGAGATTTGAGTTATTATTAGTATTACACAAAGTACATACTACAGACTTATGCACAAGGATTGTTCGGTAAGCTAATTTTTCAATTAGGTGTAGATCGGCCAAAAATTGGGCTAGCTGAGAACCTGAAGGGTTTATAACATTTACTCCCGAATTCAAACACCACCTAACCCATCGCGCCCAAGCCGGTTTGTAAGTGTTTAGAGTGGAATCACGCCATCCCGCCCTTAACAAAGCTGTTTGTTGTTCAGTCCACGTTTCTATCGCCTCAGACCACCCCCACATTTCCAAACTTCCAGCCTCAAATCTTGAACCCTCAGCGGAGGTCGGCCTGTTGACAGATCCACCAGCTTGAACTCTAACTGGTGAATGGTGAATGGAGGTGCTACTGCTCGAGCTTTTAGATCTGCTCTCCAGAACGCCTGCGGCCAATTCGGTGCTACTACAAGGTAGGTGCCTTTCGCTCGATTGAGATGCATTAGGACTCTTGGCATCAGGTTTGGAGGCGGAAAGACCCACGCCAACTTGAAGTCCCATTCCCATGCAAACGCGTTGTGTTTCCACGCTACCTGATCTCGCTGATCCAAGCTGATATATTTCGGTACGACGTGCGCTTGAGCCGAGGCAAATAGATCTACTTCGGGAACCCCCCATTTTTTGAACACTACCTCGGTTAAATTGGGAAGCAGGTGCCACTCCGGGAGTGATGTTTTTCGAGAGAGGCGATCGGCTACACCATTGAATCTGCCTGGAATATGGTGAGGAACTAAGTGGATGTCGAACTGGGCTAAGAATTCGAAAACCTGATAAGTCAACTTCATCAGTCGCGCCGATCGGCTTCCGCCTTCGTTTCTGAGGTACGCCACAACAGAATTGTTGTCGCACTGCAACAGAACTGAGGAGTGGCTCAGAAAGGGACCGAATCTGTACAGACACTTCAGAACCGTTATCATCTCTTTTTGGTTCGAGTGAGCATGCTTTTCTCGGCCTAACCACTCGCCCCCTATATGCACCCCGTTCAACTCTGCTCCCCAACCCGCGTCTGCTGCATCTGTAGTGAGAAAATGAGTTATCGATGGAGGATGAATTCGGCTGGCTTTGTTGCAGTTCAACGCCCACCATTCGAGTTCCCTGATCGCCTTGCATGGCAGGTGCGCCGATGCCTGGAAATTTCTGTGGAGTAGATTGTTGCATTGCATTAACAAGCAACGAGAGTGTAGTCGACCTTGTGGAATAGCTAATCGAGCAAAGTTCAGACTTCCTAGGAGACTCTGAAGTTCGCGAAGTGTTGCTTTTTGGTGAGCTAGCATTTTCGATATAGTTTCCCTTAGACCTCGAATTTTCTTCTCTGGAAGAAATTTTTTGTTCTGCCACGTGTCCCATAATAGACCTAGATACTCCAACGACTTTTGTGGGACAAGGACTGACTTGGCAGTGTTTACGATCCATCCTAGCTCTTGCATAGTTCTGAGCACAATCTGCGTCTGGTCCAATAATTTGGACCTGTCTTGTCCTACTATTAAATAATCGTCGAGAAATACTACAATACGAATTCCCTGTTCTCGAAGAATTTCTGCAGTCCAGTTGGAAAGGGACGCAAAAACTTTTAGAGCAGTCGCCAGCCCAATTGTAGGAGTTGACCCTTGTAAACGAGCCTTAAAAAACAACGATGGGACGGTGCTACGCTCACATGATAGTATGCCTGTGTGAGATCGATTTTCACCATCCAATCGTTTGGCTGCAAAACCTCTGGAATCCGATGAACTGAAATTAATCTGAATTGAGTTATTTTTAGAAATTGATTGAGACGTTTTAAATTGAATATCGGGCGCATGGAACCATCGCCTTTTGGGGTCAAAAATAGGGTTGACAAAAAACTGGGCGTTTCGGGGGCACATTCTAAGATTTGTTCCGTTAGCAAATTGTTTATTGTCTGGTCCATTTCCAGAGATGGAACCGTTTGATATCTGAAGCTTGTGAACAGTGGTAAGGCAAGAGGTGGTTGGGCCTGAAAAGGGATTTTGTAACCCGCTATTATTTTGAGCAAGGAGGCAGGTGCGCCTTTTCTCGCCCAAGCATTCACAAACATTGTTAACCTCCCCCCCTGAAACGCCTGCACAGAGTCAATACTTTCTTTCACCTCTACCCCTGCCACGTGGGGCATAGGCTTGGTTACCTTGGCCGGTACGGCCGGTTACGGTTGAAAGGCTTTTTCGGGCCTGCCGAGGTTTGTTGTCTTGCACTAAATGATTGTGGTTTAAACTGAGGTCGAAAAAACCGTTCATTATTAGCATAAGCTGGAAAATCATAGCTATTATTGTAAGGGTGGAATGTTCGCACGCCTTGAGGAGACTGCTGTCTATGGTTGTGGAAACTGAACGGTGCCGAGGAGCGACCGGACTGATTGTAGTAGCCACTAGGTCCAGGTTGCGCAGCCTGGGACCCGGGAGTAATTCTCTTCTCTTGCGCAGAGAAGGAAGGTCTATTAATTGCAAATACTTTATTTACCCCCCCGTTGCTCTTTATAAAATCGGTTAATTGCTCTTTATCGAATAAAAACTCACAAGATGGGGGAATCTTTTTTATACTAGATTTGAAAAACTTGTCTTTTACCATATTCAGAAAATGTTCCCTTCGTTGTTCAATAATATCGGCCCTGCGACCACAAATCAGTTGTAAACAATAAAGAGAAATTTTTTGAAAATCACCAGAGAAAATGTCTTTAATTTTTGACATTAACGATTCTCTATTTATATGGTCACTATCCAGAGTCCATTGCAGTAACTCAGATACCCCTTTCTTTAAAGCATCACTTTGCATAATCATGGCATGAGTAATAGCATCCAAAGAGTTGTCGGTTGCAATTAAATTGTTTGCTTTTTCAAACTGTTTAATTTCCTCATTTACTTCCAACTCAACAAACCCCGGCCTGGCATTGTACGATTTTTGAATTTCAGAATAACGGACGTTTGTCCAATTCTCTGAACTAAAATGTTGTAAAGAATTTAGTAATTGTAGATGTTCCTGAGAGGTATGTGCAATAGTTGGCTCTTTAAGATTTGTCGTCAAATCAAAATTGAAGGTTAGGGCCGGCTCGGCGGGCACCTCACTACCCACAATTTGTTCACTTTGTTCATTTTCCGCATTCGAACAACTATACTCGGGAGGGTACCAGCCCGGAGGGGGATAGGCATTGCATGCTAAGAAGTTCTGAATTTCACTTACTTGTTCGGTAAGGCGTTCCAGTGCCTTACCGTCTTTACGTGATCTCTTAGCATCGCCTGCTTTGCTGCTCTTGCCCTTCCGCTTGCGCAGGATAGGTCGCGCTGTAGGACCCCTGTCATCCTCTTCGGAAGATGACGAGGACGTTGAAGATGTCTGATCACGCATTTCTTCTACACTACTATTTTTTGACATTCTTCACAATAATTCCCAAACTATAACTTTAACTTAACAATTTCGAACGCTAACAGCGTTAATTTACTGATTTATTTAAATTGTACGTCTACACGGCACGAAACTCAAGACGCCAATGATGAGAGCGGCCGGTGCCTCACCTGGTGAACATGGCGGACGGAAGTCACCTCCCTCCGCGTGTTAAAAGGGACTTCAACGATTATATTACGGCCGGAAACGGAAAGACTGTCATCTCAATATTGTTTACAAGGCCTCGAATAACGGGGAAAGACATAATATTCGTAATAGTTCGAATCACGTTTATTTATGGAAAAAAAAACATTGGAAAAGATATCCGGAAAATTAGCAAATTCAGGTAAAACTAAGCTTTGTCGAGAATACAGAATAATTGAATTATAATTATACTTTGGTATTTTATAATAAGCATTACTTATAATTAATATGTCAATTGAATCGTTTTCCAGTAAAGATTTAAGTACAGATGACAATAATACTATTATATCTGCTAACATATAAGTAAGTGAGCATATATATTATAATACAGCAAAACCCACTATACATTTAAAAAAAATTAGACGCTGTTACTAACATACAGGCCCATATTTTGGCTCATAAATCAGTGCCTCAAAATACTAAACGTTGCAGTAATAAGAGCTGCAAAGGGCCTTCCATAAAGTGCAATAGGATTGCGTTATTTTAAAATGAAGTTAGTGTTTACCACCTGATTTGCAAAAGTGGTCACCGCCGCTTATCATCATGGGCATTGCCGGTGAATGAACCGGAAAAGCGTCCTCTCTATGAGGGTAGACTATTGCCTATCTACTAGCACTTTTCTTGATCTTCCCCATACTGTGGTTATCCGGAGTCTTTCTCATTCAAACGTCCTTATGATCAGATACATCTATAGGCATTAACTCAGTCTGGCGCCAATGCTCACACCGCCCAATAGAAGCAGCATATAGGCTTCGTTCACAATGTGGGCGCGACATGCCAGCGGCGGCAAACAGCCACCGTACAAGGAAGCGGTACTGACGAGTACAGGAAGTCCATGTGCGCCGTTCCTTATGAGTAAGCCGAACAAATTGCAAGTGGAGTATTAAACACTATTATAATTGCTGGCAATACTATAAAAAGATAATAGATGTACACTTTCCTTTTCTATTTACATTTATGGAACTTGGACTTTACATTGTAATTACGATTAAACTACGGCTGAGAATCTACCATTATAAAATATCGTTTATTAACGGGATATATAGGAATAATATAATATTGGCTCATTAGAATTTAAACCATATATTTAGTTATGTTTAATTTTGGATGAATAACTGGAGTTTAACATATATAAAGAAAGCTACATATATATTGATTAAAATTATTTTTATTTGGTTGCAGAATACGGATGGAACGGGTGACTTTTCGCCGGTAGTAACTGCGATATGCAAGACGGGAGTAATGTCAATCAAGATCAACTTCAACCAGCCTTTCAACGGTGTCGTACACGCAAGGGAATTCAGGTACTCGATAATTTGTTTTTCCAACTTCTCAATCGTAGATCTCTGGATAAAATGGTTGTTCGGCTATCATGAATGTGGCTCCTGGTGCTATCTTTCTACGACGTAGATATTTCCATACCCCTCGACGTTAAATCAGACACATTGCCTTACATACATACATAACTATCGCCAGCTACACATTTATGAAAAATTCACTCTGTACAGAACTAACATTACCTTACATTCCTTTAAAATGGAATGGCGTTATTTAAAACTTGCGTCCCAGAATGGTGATATAGAAAAAGGTTTTCTTTAAAAATGTAAACGAATGACGTGATGAACTAGTCGTGCGTCTGATGTTAAGCGGTACGTCCCCATAACAGATTGCAGTGTTACTTGGAACTCTAAATTATAAAGTTTCACGTGACACTACACTGTGCGCGTCGTCTTATATCACACAGTTTAGTAATAAGATTTCTAGACTGATGTGAGATCAGGTCATAAAGTTTCATTTGCCCAGGTAATTCCACTATAGCTACAATGCTTTTCAAACGGAAACACAGTATTGTACTCAATGCACACTACAGTTACTGCTTGGCGGCGATTATCTGTCAAAGCGGCGGTAGCTACCTATCCTATAGAAACCTTGACGAAATCTGTAGAAAAGTCCTCGAGCACGTAGGGTAAACCTATAATGATGAAAATTCGTGACGGGATGCAGACCGAACCGGTTTTTTATTTATCCTTTTATGCGTTTCAGAACACCAGCGTGCATGGCGCTGGGTAATGGCACCGAGTCCCTGACTTATGACATTAACCTGGTCGCCCCTCAGGGGTCGCCGGACTACTGCGGGGTGTTTTGGAATAATGTAAGTTTTAAAAATTCTGTATTCACATTCGATTTTTTAGATTTCTTTAAGCGTCAATATTTTGAACGCTTTCAATTTCTTTTTTTGTATATGAATTATAAAATTAATCAAATGCACGAATACTTTCGAACTTTCATATAGGAATGTCGTTTTTTAACACCATTGGTTGAGTCCTAAATGCTTTCGTTTTATTGATGGATCATTTAAGAAATCTCTATTTTATAATGTGCTCAGCCCATAAGTATATAAAAGATATCAATTAAGTGCCTTACTTAATTATAGTTAAATCAAATTTATTTAAAATATCCTGTCAACTTTCCGCTGACGTAAAATGTCACGAGCGAAAGTGAGACAGTGGCTTAAGAAATCTTCGTAGGTATAGAAAATTTCGTTCATAAATGTATCCAGGGGCCTTAACGCGTAAGTCTGGTGGAGATGGTAATCCTGTTCTCTCTTGTTCGCACGCGTGGACTTGTTAATTGGCGCGTGCAGGATGGCAGGTGAAGCCGATTCACAGAACAGTTACGCGATAGGGGTGCAGTTCTTCATATAATCATAAAGTATAGAATTATAAATAACTTTTGTAACTCTATCACAGCGAACAGACGAGAGATCGTTACCGCTGGCGGTGCGCGTGCACCGGACCCTGGAGCTCGCAGACGACAAGATTTTTGTCATCACCTGCGGCAAGGCCGGCTTCAGAAACGCGCGGTAACACACTTATCACTTACACATACTGAGTAATAACCGGCTTGATGGCCTACATTGGAGTCAAATTACGTCAAGGCCAACTTCAACTCTGCATTACTTATTGGTTGATGAACTGGCTGCTTAAATTGTAAGCGATGCGACACAATTGCAAAGTAGATACTTAACATATGCCTTTATGCTGCGATGAATTTGTTTATGATTAGATTACTTATTAGCTGATAAAATACAAAATTTGACTGTCATGGAAAACGGTAAATATAGACAGAGGAATGAACCGATAAAAGATGGATAAACATAGTACAATCTGACAAAAACATTCAAAGCTCTACCTTTTCTTTTCGAGACCCATTTATCACACGTATTGCCCTCGCGAGGCCCATAACCCCATATTTCATTTAGTTCGCTTTATCTTGTTATTATAAAAAATGCGTTGTTTTTGCAGGAACGAAACTTCTCTCGTATCATTGCGAATGTTAAACGACCAAGGGCGGAAAGTGCTGAATGCAGCCTTTGGATTGCCCTATACCCTTCGAGCTGAACTTAGCAAACCTGACGGTAGGTGTTTATTAATTAACCTTATATATTCTCAGTGATGTTTAAAAAAATAGATATGCTCTTGCGTTAAAATTACAAATTACAAAAAAAATAGACAGAGTATGTTTACTTTTCCCTCCCAGGTGTAATAGCTGAAACTAAAGGCCACTTTTCCCTCCTAGGTAGGAACAGTAAAATAGTTCGATGTAATATTATTTTGTATACTTAGGAGTGTCTTACTCGCAGACCTAGAATATCTTCACTACCCATAGTTGGATGTATAAAGGTTGTGGATGATTGATTCGATAGCAGCCCAATACGTTGCCACTCCTGGGACGTAAACGTTCTTTTACATGGAGAGAGTATATGCTATAATCATGGACGTATTATCGTCAATAATTCCGGCCTAAACTCTCCCATACTGGCTTATACACGGTGGAATTGAATTCACTCTTTTCCTTAAATGTATGTACTCAGACCATGCTATAGAATATCCGTAAAAGGTCCAATTAAAAAAAATGGTATTGTTTTAGCATTAAGTGCCTCCTAAAATAACTGCATGACAGCCGAAATGTCTATTTAACGGTACACACCGCGCGAGCACCGGGTGAGTGCTTTGTAAATGTTTCGTAAGCAATAACACACCTGCTTTGTTTAATGTCGCAAAGCTTTTCTTTACAATTTAAATTGGCAGTTATATGATAATACCTAGATTTAAGTTTTATTTCATAAGTACTTATTTATTTAGTTATATGGGAGCGTTCTATATAGCATGGACTGAATACATACATTAAAGGAAGAGAACGAATTAAATTCCACCTTGTATAGATATGGCCATGATCAACCATGCTGGCCGAATGCGAGTTGATAGATGACACATGTCCTCTAGCTTTGGGATTCCTTTTTAACGGACAAAGTTCATTCATTCTGTTAACGACTACTACAATAATAACAACTACTACTGAATACTACCATATCGTATCGTACCAGCCACTACCGAGACACATTCACACCTTTGAGCTACATTCACTCCTTGTGAATAGGATCATGGTCTTTCTTAGAAAGTATTGAAAAACACATCACAGTAGACAAGAAAATGGTGAAAGGGTTTCATGAAAATCTATTTTGTTTACTTTCAGGTGCACATGGAATCAGGATGAAAAACTGTTTCGCTTTCAACATGCGGAACAGCACTGTCGATCTCCTCGATAACAGAGGGTAAGCATTATCTTTACAGTACTTACATAACTTTTGGTTAGATGTAATTATTTGTACTTTGGAATCATAAATCTCATCTTCTCCATCCCAAGGTTTCTCTGGATGATAAAGATCACCCAGAGAAACCTTGGAATAAACAATGAATAAATAGCTATCTATTTATTCATTGTTTATGCGGACGGTATAAAAGTTTGAGGCAAAAAGCGGTCCTCTAAAGAGATCATTTAATTTGAAAAACGTTACTGCACGTAGGTAATTTTTATTTGGTTTTGACTACTTAATCACTTCAGATTATAGACCGCAACCAACTCGTTTATTTGAGCTGCACAGAAACAAGAAAATTAGGTACCATTACCTAATTATCAGGTCAGATTGACTGGCCCGATAGTTCGGTTGGTATAGTAACCCTGCTTTCTGAACTGTAGGTTGTGGGTTCGATTCCCACCTATGACAAACATTTGTGTGATGAACATCGTTGTTTGTTCTGTGTTGGGTGTTATATTGTGTTCTATGTATGTATATACAAAAAAGTATACAAGTATTGTATCAGTTATCTGGTTCCCATTGCTTAGTTTAGGGCTAGATGGCGCTGTGTGAAATGTCAACAAATGTAATTTATTGTTTCCTATTGTCATATTTGAATTTACGACGTTTTTACAGATGTCCTGTGAGACAGCAGTCCGTTGTCGTAAGTTCCTCAAGTGGGTCTGCGGAGATAGCAATTGCGTCCATGTTCCGATTCCCCGACTCCTCGCAAGTTAATTTCCAATGCGATATTGGAATATGTAGAGGTAAGTTTAAAACTTTTTTAAAGGGAAGTCTTAAAAGTCTCTGATTCCCGACTGAATCCTGCTCCTTGTCAGATTGGCTTTCCATTGAACTATTATTGTAGCAACGGAGGACGGCGCACTCTTTGAGTCTCGCCAACAGCACCCTATGTCTACCTATGTCTATAAAATTATTCATTTCCAGTAAAACTTAATCTTGTCTCTGTAATTAAGTTTATCATTCAAAAGTTTCTCTATAAATCACAGACGAATAAACCAATAAAATTGGAAAAGCTTATAAATCGTACAATCAAATAAACTAACCCAAGATTTCATATTTCAGCGAGTAGCTGCTTAGCCGTGGACTGCGCTGAAGATGGGAAAGCAGAAACTGGGGATGAAGAAGCTTCCGTCACGGCGTCGACTGGGATATTTGTGCTTGACCCTAACGACGCCACGGGTAAGGCCACTACACATTTGACAACTTTATAGTTTTACTCACAGGAACCACACAATTTTTTTTTTTTTTTTTTTTTATGTTATTGAATGATGTGACGAGCTAGTCGTTCACCTGATGTTAAGCGACACGGCCGCCCATAACAGAACAGTGTTACACGGAACCCTAAAACATAGAGTTTCAAGCGACACTGCACTGCGCACATCATCCTGAGACATCAGCACAGTCTGGTAATAAGATTACTCGACTGTGAGATCAGATCATAAAGTCTCAATTGCCCAGTAATTTCACTAGCTACAGTGCCCTTCAAACCGGAACACAGTAGTGCTTGCGCACTACTGCTTGGCGGCAGAATAACTGGCAAAGCGGTGGTACCTACCTAGACGAACTTGCAACAAAGTCCTACCACCTAGTGAAAATTTTCAGGATTAAAAGTACTACCCGTACACATTACGCCAGGATCTTAACTATCTAATTTATTTTAATTAATTGATTAACTGTTGGAGTGATTCTCATTAATCTCTCAATATTTTATATGACTCAACACCCCGTAAGTATCTAGATTGCAAAAGTCAAAGACGTGAAAGATAAATTTTGACATGACATCACTTGTCACGGTGCTAAGAAAAACTTTACAAACGGATATAGATGCTGGTTAATTTAGGATAAATTAATCTGTTTATTACAATACCAAGCAGTTGCTGTGAACCATAAATCTAACATGCGGCTAAGCTTCGTCACTTTACAGTAGAAATTGCTTCGATCAGGTTTCACCAAAATGAATTATACACATGATAGTACTTATTCAAATTAATGTTAGTAAGCTTCAATATACATATATTTTCTAGTTGCTGCCCTTTCGTGCATGGAAGGTACAGTCCGGCCCCTGTGGCTGCTGTACCTGGCCATCGCTCTCGGAGTCCTATTCTTAGTGATGCTCCTCGTCAACTGCTTCCTCTGTACCGCCATGACGTGCTCCTGCGCTAGGACTGATGTGAGTAACATTTCACTTTAGCTTTTCATTTTGATTCATAACCACTTTGAATTGATTGAACACTTTAATTGTAAAGGTTCAATAAGTTATCTAGTTCCCATGTACCCTACAGGTACTGGCGTTAAATGATACACATCGAGCTAAAAAAGGAGTCGACACTAACCGACTATATCCCTCTTCAGATTGATGTGATTATTTACAGCTAGTGCCTGTACTTGCTTTGCTTAGTTTGGAGCTAGATAGCGTTGTGTAAGATATCAAGAAAAAAACAAGGGAAAGCAAAAAAGTTAGTGAGGCTATTTAACCATTTATGTGCTAACATAACTTACAAAACTGATTAATTTGTTGTTATTAATATCATCTAAATGTTCATAATTAAACTATCCTAACATGTAGGCATATTTAGTCAGGGTCAACTCGTTGAGGCGTTAACGAGAAACTAATGGTTGGAGCATACCGACGTGGTAGCCGGCGCGGCCTATGTAAATGATAGGTCGCCGCGAACAGTGGCCAAAGAAAATGTACCAAGCCAGATCGCGTCGGTGTGTTTCAACCTTGAGAGGTTACCACGATTAATATACAATTTCAATACATATTCTTTGACTCTACGTTTACGCTCGTGCGTTAATCTGTCATATTTTTTAAACTAAATCCTATTTAGTGCTGAAAAAACTTTATAACACATATTGATTGAACTAAAAAAGATCGCTTAAGGGCAGTGTTCAATAAGCTACCTACCGCTTGTAGGTATCTTATTGAAATTTAGTAGTTTTGATTGCCTGTAACAAAAGCACACAGCCAATCGAAGACGAGAACTACACAAATAAACAGACTACAGAAATAAATCCTCTAAATATCTGTCGTCTTCAGGTAATCGAAAAGGATCCGTCAGTGGTAGAAGACTACGATCCATACCGTAGTTGGCACGGCAGCCAATACGGAAGCAGGTACCCATCCTCCACTATTCATTCAGCGAGGTAAGATCAAATCATTCATCATCACCGCCATCATTTCAGACTACACCTACCCAACGATAAGTACCAGCCTCTAACTTACCAAATCACTATCGACTTAATATGTCGTGTTGTGGAAAGGGAAAGATTTCGGAATACATACTGCTTTATACATAAGGATAATATGCACATTGCACTGCCCGATACAATGGATTACAGCACTTGCAAGCAAATACAACTCTAATTGACCTAACATGTGTTTTAACCCACTAAAATCGATAACTGTGTGTTAAATTTCATTTGTTTAGATAGAGCAGATATTATGCCTCCACATGATGATTGAGTATAAAGCGAACGCCGTTGCTCGTCTATCAACATGTGTAGGTGCTTTTAAACTAATCACACTAAAATCGATAACTTTGTGTTAAATTTCATTTGTTTAGATAGAGCAGATATTATGCCTCCACATGATGATTGAGTATAAAGCGAACGCCGTTGCTCGTCTATCAACATGTGTAGGTGCTTTTAAACTAATCACACTAATTCCAAGAGACTTGAAGTTACGTTATGCTAAATTGTGTGGTTTTTAACAGGTCAGTATCGGACAACAGTGATCATTACGCAATAGTGCAGTCAAGGCCTGGCAGTCGACACTCGGGCGTTCATCGCACTAGACATTAATCAGGTATCACTTTATATATAAGTCACATCGTATAGTTTAACCCTAATACGATAACAATTCCTAAATAATGTAGATAGCAAAAAATAAATAAGTTCCTACTACCATTAAATTTATAGTTAAGAACCAATGAGTTTTTACATCGAAAGACTTAATTTTTTTTATTATTCCAAATCTGGAAATTAGTATCAGACTCAGGTCAAATTAATAAGATCTTTAACCGTTTCCAGGTAATTGAAAAAAGCTGGGTATCCAGTGGTGGAAAACCTATAAAATAAGTCAAGTGACACCTTTTAGTGGATAAACAGGTAACGGATGTTTCACAGTCGCAACCTTATTTTTCTTTAATCAGCGATTCTTCACTGGCGCATCGGACAGGATAGAATAAGTAATTTCTTTAACACAGTTTTATTTCCTTTTTAATAGATTGAACTACGCAAAGTAAGATCAATTGTGCATAGAACTACTATCGATTACGAAATAATCCATTCGTCAAAATGGCACCCCTTGCTTTCCGATGTAAACTGACTTTTTTACGCTGTTGTAATTAGCCTATAACGCCTGTAACGTCAACGCTAATTAATTAAAAATAAAGTTGTAACGTTAAGCAAAATATACAGGATATATATCTGTATACTGAATAACTATAACAATACAAATGGTGCTTAATTTAATAATAATGTAAATGTAAAACTAATTAGGGTGTATTTAACTTATAACATGAGCTAGAGGTAATAATGTTAATGTAAATTCACTTACGTTCTGTCCAAGGCATAAAGCTAAAAGAAAGATCATAATAAGCTCAGAAACCTTATGGTCTATGGTATAGGTAATAATTCCTAGTAACGTTACCTTTAAAGAATATAACTTTGTTTAAATCCTGTATAAACACTTCGTGCCATTGTAATTTTCATGTACCTTACGTGTTACGAATCCCTTAGTAATAACTGAAATGTTTGTTTCTCTAGCAAATATTTTAGGCTCTGTGCATATCAAGACAAAATAGCATTAAAATAAATGAAAAGTTTAACCATACAAACACGCATAATAATTCTATTATATTCATTTTCATGTAAAAAAAAAAACAGTAGATGTTTTGACTTCATGTGCGTAGGGCCGATTAAAAGCAACGAATCCGTGTGAATTGTCTCATTAGTATATAAGCAAGTAAAAAAGTAAAAGAGCGTCGATTCTTGGCTATCCTACTTTATTCCGTCCTTTTAATTTAAGTTCTTTTAAAAACCAATTTATAAACTAAAAAGATAGACAAGACGAATGGCCAAGAGTTGAGCGCAAATCTTTATTTATAAATGAAAATTAGAGTTAGCAATTTAGAACCAGAGTAAGGCTTTGAAATATAAATTACAATATGGAAGCTAGAGCTTATTAAGTTTGAACGAACTAAACTAATTAAATTAATATATCCTTGTTTTATCACTTACCTAAACAGTAAGCTACCTTTTTTACATTATATAGTTTTTGGTAAGTATACTTGCTTTTACACTCACTTTCTTCTAACTTCAATAATGGTATTATAGCGGTGTAATATTTTACCTTTTTATTTGTCACACCAAGAATAAGAAACTCCAATTCCATTGTAAGTATACCTCTATTATATCTCTTTTACTAAAGTATATCTGCAAATTGAAACATTGTTACTAAATTGTACCTAAGTAGGTAAACTTTAAATAGTTGACCACGTAGTAGGTATTAATAAATTTTCAATTTTATAGTAGTTAACGTTAGTTATTATACCTATAAGTATTAACTAAACCACATCATCACTGTGAACTTAGTAGTATTAATAAAATTGATACTTTTTAATGAATTTGCGGTATCACTGAGACATTTAATATCATGGAAAAAAACTTCTACACTAAACCACCACATTATATGTAATTAAAAATGATGTCTAATGTGTTCGCCAGATTTTATTTTATTCATTTTTAAGTTTTATTCCAAGCAATTTTTTATCTTTGTTTTAAGGGTCAAAGTAAAAAAAGTTTATTGCGAAACCGTTAATCAATATAAATTGTTGGACTGATGTAAAAGTAATTTTCAACTCAAAATAAAAATTTCTGAGCAAAATTTTTATTCTATGGACATTTAAATAATTAAGTTCTCAAGCTAAGCAAGACTTCAATGACTGTAAATACACCGTTGAACGAAAAAGAAGTCAAAATGTGAAGAAATATAAAATATTAGGAATAAGTACCAAACTTAGCATTATAATCGTGTTTGTAAGTACGAATTAAACACATAACAAATTCTACTGCATAGTTTTATTTAAGGAATTTTTTAATGCGTTTGTCAAGTTAAGATTTATGATTCTTTGAAATCACTTCGAATTTTCTAACGCATTTTCTGTAATAAAGCTGGTAATCGAGCAAGGATAAGTGTTGGGAACGGTAAACAATTTCAAAATAAAAAAAAGTACAACTACGACGAAAGAAACATATGAATGCACACAAACCATTATTTTATTTAAGTGTTAAACACTGTGTTACAAATGTTATACTCATATCATACCAAAGAGCAGTTTTCCATTAGGAATCACCAGTTTTTATCGTAAAGATGACGCTCGCGTAGCTTTTGGTAATTCAGTTTTTAAACATTGAATAAATAGTTTTGAAAATATAATTAGGTACATTCATTTTAATCAAACCAATCATATTATATTATAGAAGGTACAAATACTACTATTGAATATTGTAATAAGTAATAGATTTGTTACAAAACTGACGCACAACTTCCCATAAACAAGGGAACGCAGAATGCTTTATGTCATACTACACTATTGTTACCAAAACTGTCACCAACGCCATCTAACGAGTGAAAATTAATGCTAAAATAACACTTAGAAAATCGCTCATTGCGTGAATTACACTAAATATATTATCTAACTAATAAAGTCTGAATATAGTGTTTCCTATTTGCGGTAGCATGATACCGGTGACGTGATGGTGACGTTAAAAACCGTACGTTACTTTTCGATCTTGATCGTCACCGCGTTTTTTATTGTTATTTTTATATGTTGATAAAGAGAACAAGATTTTGGCTGTGAGAATCGTTATCGATAAAATTGAATTGCATAATGTCACTTCCCTAGTCATGTGATTCTGACAGCTGTCACCTAAAGTTACATGAACCATGCTAAACCGCAAATAGTGTAGGTTATAAATATTAAGAAAGTGGCGACACTTGAATTTTATCTGATTAGGTATTATAAAAGTTGAAAATACTGCAGCAATAAGCAGAAAATACATTTGATAAACCATACGGATTCTCTACTTTGAACTGCATAACATTCAATTAAATATAATAACACGTACACATGCTAAACATTTACAATTACATAATTTCAATTCGAATCACTCTAGAATATGACTATCTATACTAAAATATAGGTACATTTGTGTTAGTTAGTTACATAAAAGATATTCTCAAACATTAGACTAGAAAGATCTACTTACTTTTTATATTCACTTTTGTATAACAATAACAAACGTAAAATTTCAAATATTTTATTATATTTATTTTATTATACAAAATATGTCAGTGATGTCGCAAAAATGCAGTATTGCTTTAGGTCACCAGTGACTTCCTATGGCACTTATCGTTTTGCATGTCCTGTGATGTTTGGGTTATCGAACATACACAACAGCTTTAAATAAGTATAGATTTTAAATCAATATTGTTGGGTACAGTATTGTGTTTTTTAAGATAAACTTATCGTAGAATGGACTATGTTATTATAGTTACTTAAGTGACTTGAAATAAATAGATAAACACAAGTTGTAGCCCTTATCATAAAGGCATAAGGTAAGTAGATAAGAACAGGTTTAATAAAATATTGCTTTCTTCATTATAAATGATTCAAGATGAAAAGTATAACATAGGTACACAATTAATATTAATATTTGATATAAAGAATTAATACTACGCATAGCCTTTGGATAAGACAATGTTATACAAGAAAATATTGTTTTTCTGGTAATTGGTTGATCACAGTGTATTAATAGGCTCCTTTACCTTACAGTTAAACTTTGAGAATGACGAAGATAAATTTACGTTTAAAGCATCAAGGAATGGTAACTAAAAGATCGTGGACACAGAATATTTTTACATTAATACGGTCTATTGTTTTGAGGTATCTTTCATAGCTAGCATCGTTTCTGTGACTTTATCGAATATGGAACGTTTGTATATGCGAGGCTGATCGGAGAGGCCGAGTGACTCAAGTCCGAAGCGAGATTCGTCGTCGAACCAGTTTGAGGCATGCTGAAATAGAACAATTAATAATGAAAGTTTGTACTAAAAATTAATATAAACATGTTTGGTTGACCTTACATGACCGAATAATAGACGCTTTTGGTGAAAACATGAAATAATATTTTTTATAAGTATGAAGAATCGAAATCTTGATGGATTTTTTTTTATTGAGAGAAGCTTTGAACTACTTCCAGACACAATTAGAACTAACATGGAAATAAACCAAAGACACCAAGTAATAAGGTAGATACAGCTTCTATTGTGTGGTGGTTGAGCAGGTCGGCTCATAAACCGCAGGCGGCAGGTTTGATTCCTGTGGCATGACAAGTATTTGTGGACAGCAAAAAAAGTGCAATAACTTGTTCTGAGACTGGGTGTTGTAGGATCATGGTCCTCGTAGTTCCTGGGGCCCTAGTAGCCTCAGGGAATCCTAGTTAGGGTCCAGGATCTATGTATGTGATCGTTGGGAGTTGTTATTATTATTATAGACCTGATCAATAACTATATATCTATATTTATGATACAACCAATCTATCTAGTTATATATTTACATAACATATCAATAAGTACTATGAAAGTATCCTAATATTTACCTAGATTACACACACATACTGAAGCGATATGGAAAACAACTACCTAAGTTAACTGCCCTGCTAGCTCAGTATGGTAGTATCACTACCTTCTGAACTGTAGGTTGTGGGTTCGATTACCCACCCAGCACAAACATTTGTGTGAAAAATATCGATATTTGTTCTGTGTTTTGGTGTTATATTATATTCTATGTACGTATTTACAAACAAAAAGTATCTTAAGTATTCCATTAGTTATCTGTTTCCCATAGTACATGCTTTGCTTAGTTTGGACCTAGATGGCGCTGTGTGAATTATCCACACATAAACGAAAGTCCGAATAAACCTACATCTATTAAAAATATAACAAACGCAATATGGATGATAATAATACAGAAATACCTGTACATTATTATGTTTCGTTTCATAATACAAATAACAAACACCATTACTGCAAAAGGTTGCCAAATAATATATAAAAATTCCATCACCGTGAAAGCAAATGGGCTAAAATTAAAATAAATAAAACATTTGAATAAAATACTTTTAAGCTGGTCTTCACGACCACAGTTCATAGACAGACATATTATATTTAGCTTTATATCCAATCAGAATAAAAAGAAATAAATATTGTGACTATTATCTAGTATAGTGTTATTATATGTATTATTTATTATCTGTGCTATTATATATAGAAAAAAAATAGTCTGCCCACAATTCCAAAGGTCAGTTTAACATTATTATAATAACGTATATAATTTACGAGGATTGCGTAGGCAACCGGACTTATACGTAGTACATTACAAATTCAACATTTACTTTCAACAAGTTATTCCATATGATTTAAGTAAGCGGTAAAAAGAATAAAGAACTAGACCTTGATTTAGGCCATACACGCAAGACTGATTAATAACGCCTTTCGATTAATTTACTTCCTAGTTTAACTGCCATTTAATATTGTGCAATGAAGTATATGGAATTTAAATTATATGTTCAATTACAAAAAAAGCACAACAATTATCATCAGTATCACTGGCAAAGTAGATGGAGCATTGTAGCTGTTGCGTACGTCATCCTGAGATATTCCGTGAGATTAGATAATAATTTCTAATTTCACTAGCTACCAGTGAGTGCCCTTCAAACCGGAACACAGTACTGCTTGCATACTACATACTTAACGGCAGAATAACTGATAAAGCGGTGGTACGTACCTAGACGAACTTTGTAGATAAGTCCTACCACCTAGTATCAGCACTGTGCCTTTTATTATTGTAGCATATTTCACGATTGAATAACTTGGATAAGCAATTTATCGATGATAAAATTAAATGAGCGCCCACAAAGCTATCTATGTCACCTATAATACGTCAAAGCACTCAAGTGTCGAGGTATATATATTAATAGATAAGAGAATGACGGAGTTTTGGCGGGAAAGCGAAAAATATTGCGTCACCGCATTGTATTATTTTCCTAAACTTGTGTTATTTTTAGTGTTAGTGCATAAAACTGGTGGCATTCTATTCGTTAAGTGCTGGCTTACAGGCGTGAGTGTGGGAAAATGGTATAATGATGGTGAAACGTTTCTTTTCGTGTTGTTTCCAAAACTCCATAGAAGCTTCAAGTAAAGTTGCCACCACTTTACTAGGAGTATGACTTTGACTAGACTATGACTTGCCTTGATTACTTCGACTGTGACTTGACACATATTTGCGTGAAATATCATTAGCTTGATAAATTATCAATTACTTGACACTGGCTAAATACACAAAAGTGTATAGCCAAAACATAACACCAAAAAAAGAGAGAATGACGTCAAAGGAAAGAAGGTTCGACCACAACTAATCATTTTGTAATCGTAGCGTCTCCTACCTATATCGGAGACTTGCTTTATATTATGCGATAGTCACGGCTATTTATGTACTTGGCTGCATTATAAGTATTATAGAACGGCAGGGCCGAAATAGGACATACAATTATTAGTAAATTGTGTCTGTCAATACACAGTTGATTATTATAGGTACCGCCATAAAGAAATAAGACCCTATTAGTTTTATCTAATCATACTATTGTAACTGAGTCATTAAGATTTATTTGTAGATACCTACTTAGGTACCTAACAACGAAACTTCATCACTCACTAAACTAAGAATGAAAAGAAATTAGTACCTACTTCTGCAGCGAGAAAAGGAACATCCGTATTCCCGCTGACTCACTATATACAAGGTGGAATTTAATTCGTTATTTTCCTTTAATGTGTGTATTCAGTCCATGCTATAGAACCTCCCATATAACTAAACAAAAAAGTACTTATGAAATAAAACTCAAATCTGGGTATTATCAAATTACTGCAAATTTAAATTCTAAAGAAAAGCCTTGCGACATTGAACAAAGCAGGTGTTTTATTGCCTACGAAAAATTTACAAAGCACTCTGCATGTGTCCGCGCTGTGTGTAGCGTTAAATAGATATTCTATGTCATGCAGTTATTTTAGGAGGCACTTAATACTAAAACAAAACCATTTTTTTTAAATTGAACTTTGTACGAATATTCTATAGCATGGTCTGAGTACATACATTTAAGGAAAAGAGCGAATTAAATTCCACCGTGTATAGAGAGTAATTTCCTAATCTACGCGTTTGAGTGTATTGTACTGTGTACCGCCACCTTCGCAAATAATATTGCCACCTCTTCAGGCGAAAAGTGGTTGATGCCACCTTTCCGATATAAAACTGCTATCAATATTTAAAACTTACCTCAAGCCTAAAGTTAACAACGACTGCCGACGTCTGGTGCGGTGGCACGGTCACCACCCGAGAAGCTGGGAAGTACCCGGGGAAACTCGCAGTTACTTCATAATGCCCCGGAGTCAGCAGGCGATAGTAGTCACCATAGGGACCTAACAAGTTTATTCATTAACACTTTCAATAATCATTTAAGACGGCTTATACTTAAACACACAAGTGCTAAATCAGTGAGGTGATCACAGAACTTTGATTGCCATTGCAATTGCAACAAGAGAAATTTCCATACTAACTATGCACATAAGCTGCGTCAAATTCATACAGTTTTTTGTTTCTACCTGTTGCAATGCCTGTCGCTTTGCTGGTGTGTATCATTCAAAATTTCCTATAAAATTAAGAAACGTTGATCTTGAAACAACAGAAAACTTGTTTTATTTATGTTTATATGCACCTAAAGATTATAAATAAGAAGCTTAGATTAAATTGAATTTATCTGTGTCTATAATATTTGACTGCTTTACTATATTTAGACCATTATTCAAATTACATCAGTTCACTCGTGCTCGTGAACATAACGACTTGCAACAATACAGAAATGACGTAAAGTAAATTCTAATACATATATTAGAGGTTATTTAGGTCACTTATAATTTCCTTTTATACACTATAAAAAAAAATTTAAGTACCTACTTATATAGTCTTATCCAAACCTTGATAGGTTAAGGATAATCTATAAATAGTTTAGACTAGAAATTGATCTTTATGACCTTCCTTTAGATATGTTCAGCTTCTTGTTCAGCTGGCATTTAGAAGATAAGAGACGAATAATTTAATAATAATAAGACCACTATTGCAAAATGGTACGATAAGTGGCCATCCTACCAACAATATTAATACTAAGATTTCTAGTTTGATTAAGGACTTGATAGCCAACAAAAATAAATATAAGAAAAAATTAATATCAAGCAATAATGTAACCTACAAACCTACAGTTCAGATTGACATGTGAAATGTGTATCAAACAGTCAAAATATCTCAATTTACTATGCTAGTAGAAGGCCGTTAGTTTGCGATTCCCGGAAGGTTTACATATTGGTAAACCTTCCGGGAAAAATGACAATGCTGCTAAAGGCCATTAAAGTTTCTTAACGTTAAATATCATGAGTTTATCGGATCACTCACTTAAGGAACTCAATCAGAGTCTCGTCTGTCTTATTTCGTCACATCGCTATTTATTCTTCTTCATATCGTCGTGTCGTAAATTTAATTAAAAGTCTTAGAACAGTGAATGGTCGCTATATTTAGGTTGTTATCTTATTGTGTTAAAGTACCAAATGACCATTGCATCTCCAGACAAGCGATGCATACTAATTTAATCACATGACCCATGACAAGCTGTGAGGAAACACTTGGTTACATCGCCAACATCGAGCTCAATTTACCGAGCTGAATGCAAACAACTGTTAATTCCATGCACTGGACAATAGCGTATTTATAAACGAGCTGGAAACTATAACCAGGAAACAATGACTAATAAAAACCTATTATTGAAAAAAACTTAAGATTCAATCTGTTCGATTATGAGAAGATCCGTCGGCTTATAGTTCCCGCTTGCGACATAATCTCGTGACATTGATTTAAAAAAAATCATTTGATTATTTAATTAAACCACACGCCGGTGAAGATTGCACGTGAATCAAGAAAGCCGGTTCGAACGTTGATGTTATATATAAAAATGTATTCATATCATGATTATAGCTGATTGATGATATTGGACAATTCGTAACTTACTCTAATTTCAGAGACCGATGTAAAACAAGATTATTTGAAAGATTTACGTAAAAATATTCACCAACAAGCTTCTACTTATAATCTAAGTAGATACTACACTAAGGTCCGTATTACAGAACGATGCTCAGTCATCGGTCGGTGCTCAAGCAGGGATTTCATTCTCTAATTGATCACTTTATGAATGAAATCTCTGCTTAAGCACCGATTGATGACTGAGCATCGTCCTGTAATACGGACCTAAGCTAATAGGGCTAACAAACCTGCAGTTGTGACGTCGTGACGGATAGGCTTTGGCACATCTCCAGTAATATTGACCACCGATATGATAGCATTCTCCAAGTAGTTAGCCTCGTCGCACACCGTCCCTTTGACTCCAATGTGCGCTTGCCATATGTATGCTAAAAGAGCTTGTTTGTTGCGCTCCCATTCCTTCTCCAGGTCTTTCTCTGCTGGATACTTCTCGCAACCCAACTCAAGCGTTATTTCAAAAGCGTTCGTTGCCAGATAATTAAAATCCTGCATTCCTGTAATAGAATATGTGCTGCATTGTGTGTTAAAAGTTAAGAGCATTCTCTATATATTCTATTCATAACAGCATCTTCAAAATACACAGTCGCACATTCTCTAAATATTATATTCATAACAGCTTCTTCAAAATACACACACACGCACATTCTCTAAATATTCTATTCATAACAGCTTCTTCGAAATACACACACACGCACATTCTCTAAATATTCTATTCATAACAGCTTCTTCGAAATACACATACACGCACATTCTCTAAATATTCTATTCATAACAGCTTCTTCGAAATACACATACACGCACATTCTCTAAATATTCTATTCATAACAGCTTCTTCAAAATACACACACACGCACATTCTCTAAATATTCTATTCATAACAGCTTCTTCGAAATACACAAACATATTGTGCATGTTTGTGTATTTCGAAGCAACCACAGTAACCTCGGCCTAACGGTAATTAAATGTAGGTAGCTTCTAAAACCATAGTGTTAAAATTTTCAAACTTCACAATTAGCCAAGCGTGAAACAGGATGAGAACAATCTATGCTAATAAGGGGACATACAAGACACACCCAATAACATTGTTATAATAAATTAAGCTGGGGAATGTCCAAGCAAGACTCGTTTATTAAGCCTTGACTTGTTGCTAGGTGTGATGTGTGATGCCTATTTTGCGTACATTTGTCACAGCATCTGTCGGTTTTTAAATAGTTTACATGTTTGATGAGAATTGACCGCATACCGGACATAGTTATCAGAGGATCTTGGTTGAAAAGCAACTCAGAAACAATCTGAACCTCAAAGTCAGTTTCGCTAACCAGCTCACTATTCACGGTCAACTCGGCTTAACATAAAATGTCAGCATAACACACCTGATCTATTGATATGCTTCCTGCTTTACACACTTCCTATTCAAGTCAACTAAACAGCAAAAGAAATGGAAAACTTAACAATAGGTAGGAAATAATGCTTATTCAATTATTTAAGTAGATATTCTTTTTAAAAGGTAGCTAAACTTAGATCTTGTATAACACAATAATTTTCTTTGTGATTGATCTAAGACAAAGATAAACGAAGTTCAAAATTTCAAGTAGGTACTAATGAAATGATAGTAGGTCAGTTTGCATCAAATTTAGCAAGGCTGTCGAGTTGTTTTTACTGTGGTTAGCTACTTCAATATTCATAAATGTCAATAAAAATCAAACAGCTATAAGATTAATAGGCCATCTGGTTTCGACACATGTACCTACTATAAATATTCTATAGCTATTTATGTCGAGATTGGAGATGCACATTTTGTAACGAATATTTAAGAACATCCTGCTACAGGTAAACGAAAAATTTAACACATCGAAACGCAACATCTTAACGTCCTTGCTATGTCAACAAGCTTCCTTTTAGCTTTTGAAATTATCACTGTTACTAATGTGATGTCATAATGAGAATGTCCACCATCTAAAGTGTCTAGAATGCAAATTAATGCAATTTCCAAGCTTATACGGCTATTATAGACAGACCCGTCGCTTGAGATAAATATCCAGTCATTTTAATAAACGCTGTAATAACTACAATTACTTAATCTACAAACCAAATCGGCGTATAATGCGCTTTTTATGTTTTCTAACAAGTGTGATGGCCAAAAACCCCAATGGTCAGGAAACTCAAAAAGAATTTAACACTCGGTTTACTTGTCTTTGACAAAATTGTTAAGATAAATCTTACAAGGTCTTCAACCACTTTTTGCATATCTTACCTCCTTTCAGGCTGTACCAAGCGGCACCATTAGTGACCCCTCCTTGTTTCCCGAAGTTGTAAGAGGTAGATTCATCGGAGCTCGTGCTGTGACATCCGCGACGCTTTGCCGAAGCCATGTCTGCGTGAGCTGACGCATATGTCATGGCTAACTCCCTAAAGAGACAAAAATCTTTACTATTTTAAAACTTATAAAAGTAGCTAAAATAAAATTTAACTTATAAATAGCAATATGTATATTAAAGACGGATGGATCACAAGTGGTTTCATTTTATATAAGTCATTCAATTGTTTTATGTTTTTTTTTTGTACGTGGACGTCAACGATGACGACGACGTCCACGTGATGATGATCAAAATGAATAAAAATAAAAATAGATGAGTCTTCACGAACGCTCTACACAATACTATATAGTATTCATAGCTTCCTTACAAATAATTAAATAAAGAAAAGATTTACATTTTGTTACTGTGTAAATGGAAAATTATTGTGCAGTAGCTATTCATAATAAATTTGAATTGCATATCAGAACAACGAGAAAGAAGTAGAACCCAAGGTAAAGATAGGTGTAGTTAAAGAGGTAGAATAACTAGGTTATCTAAACATACCTGAAAGTGTCATCATCAGGACTAGCAGAGTACTCAGACACCGGGGCACCGCTCCTGCTTTCATCGTAAGGATAGTTGGCTACTAGATCTCCTCCATGCATCGCCGCACTCAACACAAATGGTATCGACATGATCCATCTCATTACAGCCCTGGTTTCAGGCTCCAACTAAAACAATGCGCGGATTTTGTAAGGTGAAAATCAATTTGGAACCAGAGCTATACAGGTACAATTATGTTTGAAATGTTAAGTTTAAATCCTATTTGATGGAATAACACACGGTGAAAATTGCTGAAACCGGTGCTCCCAAAACTTAGCTAGATGTGATAGATAGTTAAACTCTTTATTGACATCAAGATGACGATATACAAAACAGGAAAGCCTATAAGTAGCTTAAATGGGCGGTTTTATCGCTAAAACGCGATCTTTTCTAGACAACCTTAAATTAATTATTATATTAAATTTGTTGGATTTTTAATTCTATTTCTGGTGCTGGAGATTCAAGCTCAAATCGTATTAAATTTTTTAACGTAGTAGATACTAATAACAGACAATCAGGTGGATTCTAATTTTGGAGAACTAGTCAGAAACACATTGTTGTTAAACTTACCGGTGCAGCAAGCCTGGTTAAATCCTTTAGCAAATGGTTGTTATGGCTGATCCCCTGACGTTCGAACTCAAATGTGATGGCATCCAAATCAGGGAAGTTCCGATTTAAGTCCACAGAGTGGTTATTCGTACGACCAACCAAATAATCGAGGGTACCCTAATAAAAACAATATGGAACATAAAATCATATACATATCACTCATTCTTCAAATTTAATTTTGAAAAGGATAAAGTTTTGAATTTCCTAAAGAAAATAAGGGACATTTAAAAATAGAATCATATACACATGACTCACACTTCATATATATTTTTAAACAGTATAAGTTTGTATTTGAGTTTGAATTTTCTGTGTGCGTATGCATATAAGTACACTGTTAAACTGCGAGATTTTGAAGCCAATTCGAACGTATTTCTTTATTATCAAATGAGGGAAGTTTATCTCAAATATTATATTAAGTTTGGGATTTTTTGTATGTTAAGTAGGTAGGTAAATCCATTTAAAGACATTGAGGAACGTATTTGGTTCCGAGACTTACATTGTCGGTCGAAAGCTGCCACCCATCAGGGTTCATCGAGGGTAGCAAATGAATCCTGGTGCTATGGATAAGGTCCCGTATGCTGCGATCATGATTCAAGTATTGTTCACACAAATGATAGGCCAAGCCCAAAAGCAGCTCACGGCCAAGCACTTCATTTCCATGAATATTTCCAACATATTTCACTTCTGGTTTATCTGCACACCAAAATCAAACATTGAAAATTCAGCACTAAAAATTAGTTAGTATGTAGGTACTTTCTAATTCTACTACTTGATTGTTTAAAATTATTTAATAATTCATTTATGTATATTTTATGTGAGCACTTACATGGCTGATGAAAACCAGGATTATCAGAAAACTCGATGACATACAAAGGAACATTCCGAACAGATGGTTCACTGAGAGTGTACACTCTAGTTATTTTGGGACATCTTTGGTGCACTTCTTCCAGTAATAAGGGTAGTTCTTCGTTATTATGATGTCTCCACACGAACTCCGCTGATGCCGAGGAAGCTAATACTAACCACAAGATTAAATTTATAGCCATGGTTAGTTTTTAGTCAGTTTACTGATTTATCTAAGCATATTTGGCGAGCACAAACAATCCACACGAAACACGTCGCTCTCAATAAAATTATCGATCGATTTTCAAGCCCGCGCGCGCCGCACGCTCTCAGTCGCTCGCCAGCGCTACGCTACGTACGTCATAGACCCACACACGCATACGGCGCTTTCCTCTCCCCCTTTTTATTCAATGACATAACACACACAGACATCGCCCACACTTGAGAGAGGCGAATACCGAATACTATCGATTATTGAAGTTATGTCCGACTCGATTCTGGTGAAACAACTCGCTGAACAACTGGATTTAACAACTGGTAAAATAATCATATCGTTAAAATGAATACTACCTGCTATTGTAATACTTACTATCCAAAGCTACATGGAGTCATTATTGAAGTTAAAAAGTGAAACAGGCACCGTCAATTATTATGAGTAGGTACTGTTTTACCGTGCGCTTCTACCAAAAAATATTCACACGTAACTTTTTTTTGATCTTATTTATTTTATTTATTATTTATTTTTTACATTTTTATAAATTTTTATAAGCATTCATTAGAACTGATATCGATGTGACTCGCCTCAAAGATTTTAATATCCATGATATTGAAATATACTTACTTGACAATGGCTACGATGATGATAATGCCGCCAACGACAATAATTATAACGAGATCTAACTTTAATTTTTTAATGTTACTTTTAGTGAAAAATGTATATGGCTGTACAAATCGCAAAACAATATACAAAGGATGAAATGTCAAACATACACGACAGAAACATAGACGGAACTGGGAGCGCTAACCGAAGAAACATCTACAAATTGTAAGCAGTTTTGATAATGTCTCGTCAGTAGAAAGCCACAGTTACACAGAAGATTCCCATATATTTTTGCTTCACCTAACCAGACAGCCCAAGAAAAATTATAAGATTAGCCATCATTGGGTACTTTTTTTAAAACGCGGTTGTACCTCTACTACCGATTAAGCTTTGGTAAGACGAGAGCTTGAAAGTAATCGGTTACTGTCGCTCGAGTAGTAGATAGTACCCATCTCTAGTAACTAGGCCATCAGTCACAGCCGTCAAACTTGAAGAATGTCATGGTGTAATTGAACTGTGGTTTGACGTCAAAATATAATACTGCTCCTATCCAACCCTCATCAATATTAAAGATAAAAATAATTCCCTAACGGCAATTTTCAATGAGATGCCTATCTACGGCTATCGACCTATGATCATCAGATCCTTAGCAAATATTACATAGACGTCTATGAATGTATAGAATATTAGCTGAGCATCAATTATAATCTATGTTTTTTAAAAATATCTTTTGTATTCTAACTACAACTACTTATTTTCGTTATAATTCGAATACAAAAAATTCACCACTTTTGGTGGCTATAGCTACAAAGATATTACGAAAATTAAAAAGGATGAGCATAGTTTTTTCTTATAAAAAAAACATAAAAAGCAGATAACATTCAGGAGTAGAAAAACGTTGGCCCTTTTTGTATGGATAAGACCCCACAGTACAAGTACTCTCTTTTTAACAACTGAGTAGCAATAAATGATTTCAACAGCAAAAATTAAAAACGATTGAATGATTGTTCATCCTATTATTTATTTTAACATGCCTGTGTTGCGAAAAGCCTATGTGACTCATGAATATTTAAAATATCTTCGTAAATCTTTCTAATAAGAACAGTATCAGGGAGAGTAGTATTCCAATCACATATAATATGAAGATCCCCTGAAACAAATATAATATTATTATTATGAATACAAAAACAAAACGTATCAACCTACTTAAGTACTCACCAATACATTTTGGGTACCCAAAGGTATGACTATTCCTACATCGCTTCTCATGCGCGATAGCTTCACTTCTTGCTGTACTTTGAAGTTCAGATATTTTAAAGCTACCTGAAATACCAAAGCCAAAAAAATAAGAAATTACTTGCCGTATTGTTTCATTACAGATTTAGTACACAGCTAATATTAGATGTATTTCAAAATAGTACCTATAAAGGTTTGAATCGACTCAGCTCTTATTAAAATTAACAAAATGAAATGGCAATGCACAGGCCATGTACAAAATATTAAATATATTGATTTAACAATCTTTTTTAAGTCGAACTACATAACTTGTATGCATTCCTTTTAATTGTGGAAGATGTCATCTAGTCTTCCACGGTGCTACAAAATAGAGTATGGGAGAACTTTAAAGTGTTATAAGGTTCCTTATAAATCGGCAAGTCACCACCACTCCCTGGTGTTGCACGTCTCTATAGGTGACGGTAAACGCTTACCATCAGGCATTCCATTAGAATGATTATTATATTATATTACTATTGTATACAAAAAGTTATAAATGGTATTTGACACCTGAGTTTCCCAAACAAGTAAAAGTCCTGACTGGTGGAGCCTCCCAACAAGAACATTAAATTTTTCCGTATACGGTGAGCTCTTTCGCATCATAATCACACACTGTTCGTAGTAGAAATCCTCGAGCATCAGTGTGAAGTCTAGCAATGCATCTTGTGTCAGATATTCTCCAATTGCAAAATTACCTGCAAACCAAGTTACAACAATATATTATACCTTTTGTATCTGGACGATGCAGCTATTGGGATAATTTATGTTATTTTAATAGAACTTAACCTGCTGGTAGTTTTTCAATACTGAACCCCAGATTTCTGGTAAAGCTTCTCCTCTTTAATTCCTCTTCTGAGTATATTCGGAACTGACTCACTAACTTTTTCACCAAAGGCTAAAACATTACAATATTAAGGAGTAAATAGTTCACGCATAGGTAGTGTTTTCTTCCACCTGCATGAGAGACAGATATTAGTAAAGTACCTCATTTGACATTGACAAAGAGAATAACCAAGCGTCATGCGTGGCTCCCCATTCCAATTTTCTATCCACCATGTCCTGCACAGTGTCAATTGATGCTTCATACTTAGGAACCGTGAAAGTGGAAGCCAAACCTCCTTCGTATGCACTGATGAGAATCAAACCCGTAACTAGAAGCCAGCCAGTCACTCTGCGAACTCGCCAATTCAATTCAGCGCTACTCTGAGACTGTGAAAACAAATATTACCTATATATTTACTGATATTGCTACATATTAGAAAAGTATAATTAATTATAATAGGTAAGTATAATATTTTGTTAACCCTTTACTATTCGAAGGTCTACTTGGAATTACAATGAAACCTAGGTACTGTTTACTAGTCATTAACTGTATGGCCTAGGTGCACTGTTGATAAGAAGACAATAAGATAATTATATTTGCCGTTTGGACACATCATCAGTCGGAAGACGTCCACTGCTGAACATAGGTCATCCACGCTACGTTGGACGCTTATGATAGAGGAAGATTTGCCATAATCACTACGCTTGGTAGGCGGCTTGGTGATCACAAAAGATTTTAATGAACCGAGAAAAATGCTGCTGCCAATTCACTGAATATTTCTTTAGCAGGCTCTTAAGCAACCACGGGAAAAGATGGGATGGTAATCTACCCGAAACGCACAACTGTTTGGACATTTGCAATGATTTCAATAGTTTAAAGAAGTTTATACATGTTTGAAAATATAATTTGTATGCATTTTGCGCGACTTACTTGTGCAATTAGTACCCCAAAAACCGTTAAAAAGACTCCGTCAGTTGAACACCCCTTCGCCAAGGCGAGGATAATTGACGTAAGTATAAATGTGATTAGAACAGCATACCACATGTGTGGAGTAAATGGCATCAACGGTATTAACCAGCTCGCCAGACGTCTACAAGTTGAAAGAAAAATCATTGACAAAATTAAGCGCTTATCACACGGCACTGCGCACCGCCGCGGCTGGCGGTGAGCCGGATTTCACGTTGCACTGGTCTCTTAGTCATCCGTTAATGCTAACACACGTGCACCACCCGACCGCGCGCTCGAGCGGTGCTCTCGCCGCCACCGCCCCTCCGCGCGGACGGCCAGCGCGGACGGGCGGCGCTTCACACACGGCGCGCCGTGTAACCGAGCGGAACATTGTGGGAGGACATGGTTAGAAAAAAAATGGGTTTTATGTCGAAAAGGCAAATGTATCCGCGTGGACAGGCGCGCAAACCGCCTCACCGCACGGCGCACCGCTACAAAATCCGCTTAACCGCCTCCGCAAAACGCAGCGGCGGTGCCGAGTGATAACCGCCTCAGCGTAGTTTGGTTGCTAGTATTTCAGTAAGTATCTCTGGTATAAAAATGCAACATAAACAAACCTTGGAGATGGCGTGACACAGGTGACTGCAGATCTTATACATGTTGCTGAGAAATCTAAATATAGGAACTCTTCGTACCAAGAATACAAAGCAGCTGAAAATGAAAACATGAATTACTCAGTTGGCTAGAGTTAAGCAAAAAGTAAATATACACACTAACAGATTCCCATGTCAGCTTTATCTTCAACGACGCTTCCTATGACGCCAATGCCTGTACCATTGCTATAAGCTTCTCCCCATTGGTCTTTATCTTCTCTTACTAACTTAATCGTACAATTAACCCATCTGAAAAAAAAAAGAATACTAGGTACTTATCTATACTTGTAATAAAACAAGTCTGTACGCTGAAGATAATTTGAATAATTAGCGTGATATATTTTTAATATATCACGCCAAAACTACTGAAGCAATTGAAATTAAACTACGTGATTTGAGTTTAGAACCCTCGTGGTAGCATACTTGCTATACCAAAATTCGGCACGCGCACGGTTCTTTTGAGAGAGAAGATGAATGTCTAAATGTGTATTTAGTTGTTATTCATTAACGCTTAGTCCAATTTCATTCATTATTGTATTATTTAATATATCTTTAAAGGTAGTCCATTAAATATTTCAAGGTGATGGGTTTTATAGTTCAGAATTTACAGATATCACAACCTTTAGTAATTCAGTCCAAATAACTTGAAACCCGGAATGTACCCTTAGAATGTATGACTTATCTTAAGTTGGTGTACATATTTTATCTTAAATGCCAAAGTTAGACCACTCCACAGAGTCAGATATGGCCAAAAAAATTACTAAGGTATGTAACTCTCACGTTGATTTTCTACTCCAAAAAATAAAAAAATCGGCAAAAAATCGGCAACGAGAATGAATTTCTATAATAGGAAAGAAAGAAGGGAGAATGAAACGATGAATAAAGGCATAAGCACCCGCACCTGCATTTTTTCATCGTCATCCATTCATCCTTTTCCCCTATCTTTTCCCTATCCCTTCTCTGTTCTCTCAACTGACACTAACTAATCTTAAAATATTATCACAGAAAATATCAAGTTAATATTTGTGCTATTTTTTTTTACTTCATACCTGTATATATTATATAAATATATATACTTATATATAAATATATATCATACTTCATTTGACCACGCTCTCACCTGATGGGAAGTGACGATGCGATCGAAGGTGTAGCATGCTAGCCAAGCAAGAATGCTATTATGGTAGTTCTAAGAATTAAATAAATAATAATAACGCCCAACGATCACATGTATAGATCCTAGACCCTAGCTAGGATTATCTGGGGACCCAGAAACTACAAGGACCATGGTCCCACAACACCCAGAGTCAGAACAAGTATTTGCGTTTTTTTTTTCTATGCACAAATACTTGTCCTGCCACGGGAATCGAACCCGCCGCCTCCGGGCTATGAGTTGACCTGCTCAACCACCACACCACAGAGGCTCTCAAATAATTTGTATACATATATTACATATCCATATACCCACTTATGTAGAATCACTTACCTGCAGAATTCTTCAACCATTCTGACTTCTATGCCATCTCTACCCGTTGGAGTTAATGTAGCATCCAAATCCAACAAAACATATGGTTTATAGGTAAAACCAGCGACTTTAACTGTCTTACCATGTAAATTTTTTAAATCATGAGGGAATAAATTAGCGTTTATTTTGAATTTCCCTGTACATGAATCCCATTTATCTAAGTACAACGGTTGTTCTACTTCTGCGTCTGAACCTCCGAATTTATGGGTTACCATATCGTACACATTACACTCCGATTCAAAATCTTCCTTTGATAAAATCACTAGTATGTTTGCTACAAACCCCGTTTCTCTCATGGAAAACAATCCTAATGTATTATTTATATCATAATTACTTTCAGGGTGTGTAAGAAATATAATTTTTCTATCGCTCCTTCGAATGTTTCCCAATTTACTGACTATATCGAATGCAGTCATGAACATTATTGGGTCTCGCATATTTACTATGTAATCTGAACATCCTTTCTCTGAAACGACTAGTAGCTGATCTTTTAGTTCTTCAACTGTTTCATTAGGCGTTATGTATGCGAAAGGTAAATTAAATTTAAAATCTAATGGTTCTTCAGAAACTAGAGTTAAACAATATGAATCAGAAAGGAACTGATTGATTATTGACTGCAGCAGTAAGCTCACGGTCGGTGCACCCAGCACGGGTGAAATTAAATGAAATAGTGACATGACTGACAAACTTTGCTCACAACTAACAATGGCATTTATTACGCTGAGTTTTTAATTTAATTCTTTGCATATAGCTATAACTTCCGCCTATAGCTATAACTTCCGTCTACAGACGGAATTTAAACCATTTTTGGGTTCTCCAACAGTAAAAAGGAAAATTTTAAATTATCGATTTATATATTTAGTACCTTACTGCTTTTAATTATATATAAAAAATAAATTTATAGTAGTATATATAGTATAGATTGTGGTGCTAAGCACGATGTGTCATTTTGCCTCGCTTCAGTTTTATATAGTGAGTATACTGGCAATCATAAATACGACCCCATCCCATTGGTGGGATCATATCATGAAGAATTTCCTTTTATTCCACTAGTATAGGTGTTAGGTTGACGGGAATTATTATTCCTGAAACCACTGGTGATAATGTGGAGAGATTTTTTTCTTCTTACTACTAGTGGGGTACGGGTTACGAGAAGCCCTTTCATGCCACTCTTCCCACTGCTGTACCTACATATGTGTCGGGATCCTCCCTGACCTGATAAGTTGAGTTGGTGGGTGCACACTGTCACAATTATTATCACCAAACGAACAGCTGCAAAAAAATACATCAAAATAAATTTATAGCTTACCAAGATTCTTTATAAAAATTAGCCTGAAAAGTAAAATACCACTTTTCAGTGCCATAAGTCATCACTGTCGACACACTCTGTTTGAAAACCTTTGTTTTCAGGCTCTACGGCATTATGGACGAAAAGATACATGATCCAAACTTCCCGAACGCTGACTAGCCGAGTTAGATTCTTCGTGCGAACTTTTTGTAGAAGTTGAACCTATTATGTGATTAGACAGTCTGTCCTACTTTGAGAATATCGTTCCCGACAATTACCGGCATATTTATTAATTATATGTGAAACATAGGTAATTAAACATGATTTTCATTGTCCGTGTTCATCTTAAGTAGTCGGGCTGACATTGTGGCTTTTCTGCACAAACACTTCGATATACCTATAGTCAATTTGGAATCGCTGTGAGGACTGCAGTATCGCCCAAATTTCGATAAAATCAAAGGCTTTCTCTAGTCAACGAACGCTAAGCATAAAGGAAATTCTTTATAAAATCCAAAAGTCTACGGAACCGTATTCAAAACCATGGGTTATCGTCTAATATAAAATTCAAAGAGACATATCATAAAATTACGGTCTTTGTTTTTGTTTGCTGCTATTATGCTTCGGTTTCAAAGAAAATTTATTGGCTCCAGTTAATAACACCATTATATTCTGTTTGGTGACTGTGTTCATAAATATCTTGAATACATCACAGCACATCGATGTCAGTGTGAGAAATAACGCTTATTAAATAAACATAAAGTAAAAAATCATTTGATGTTTTAAATACTCGTTTGGAAAGGAATCCACTAAAGCTAATGGATATTTTGTTATTGTTACGCGACAAGACACACGCGGCTAGCGCCACCATAATATTGATATTGCGGATGAAGTGATTTGATACTAGCTATGTTTTACCAGTATGGTACCCACCTAGTTACTATATAAAATAACTTTCTACAGAATTGACGCTACAGAATTGGCATCATCACATCATCATTATTATTTAGTCACTGCTGCTGGATAAAGTACCTACGTGCCTGCTTTTGATATGACATACTTTCCGGTCTTTTACTGCACACATTTCCTATTAGGTACTAGTCAGACTAAAGCATTTAAACTATACCTAAGAACTTAAAATAAATAAAAACTAAAAATTTAAAATAACCCGTTGATGGAGGGGAATATTGGTTTATATATAGCATTTAAACTGTAGTGACATGATAATTACAAGTATTTGAAAAAAATAAAATTGAAAGTAACAGAAAAACAATGAATACCTTTTACCATTATTACGATAAACGCGGGCATTTAACACGCTGCTATCGTAATATATATATATATGTATATATATGTACTACAAGATGTTATTTTATGTGAATTGTGTTATAAGATACATATTATCTTATAACACAATTCACGGAAAATACGTTATGTGGTTTTGCGCAAGAGTTCGTCAAGGTACCTACCACTGCTTTGTCAGATATTCTGCCGTCAAGTATCTATACATATATGTAGCGAGCAAGCACTATGTTCCAGTTTGAGAATACTCTAGCCGCATAATGGTAGACATAGTGAAATTGCTGTGCATAAAATGAGACTTTGTGACCTGCTAATGCGGACTATAGATATCTGTAACGTAATCTCACTTGAGGGTTAATTTTGCGTGGCATTGCAATAGCAAAAATAAGTTTTGATCTAAAAACTTATATACAAGTACCAAATCTGCTGTCACCTCATACAAATTATGACAGTATGACGGTGTGTGGTCGGGAATTCGGGAGCCGGGTAGACGGTGGCGGCTTCCTCACTACAAACGGCTAATTAAAGAGATAACAAAAACAAAGATATTCACTTCCACATAATATGACACAGCATGTGTCTCATGTTACTTTACATCTTTACAACACAAATTGCGATTTTACAGTGACCCTTGTTGATATTCTGAGTGTTCTGGTTCTGACAAAGCATATACATCTGACGCTGTAAAAAATAGTCATAGTAAGAGTAGGTACAAATTGTTGTGTAATGACAACAACGATAATGTTGATATTGGTACGCAGTAGCTTTAGTGAGTATATAATATAATTTTATACATTTTACTTTATTTATTTTGGCTTCCCGTTGTTACCTATATAAGGAAAATATCTAATTTGGCCACTGTAAAAATAATAGGAAGTGATTCTTTTGATAGATATACTTTGTACCATCATTTGAAACAAAATAAAAGTTCTTAAAATTATGGAACTCTAGCTGCGGTTTTACCCGCGGATATAAAGTAGCCTATGTTGATCCAGTATATAAGCTTTATGTCATTATTATAAATCTTGTTTACATTTACGTAAGAATAGCTTTTAACATACTTATACGAAACATTTAGAGAATAACATAAAAAAAATCATTCCAACTATCACTCTCATACGAAATTACATTTTATTATCAACTTTATAGTTATAAAAAGAAGGCTCAATACCCTATGCGA
Source organism: Ennomos fuscantarius (assembly GCA_905220475.3). NCBI lineage: Eukaryota > Metazoa > Arthropoda > Insecta > Lepidoptera > Geometridae > Ennomos > Ennomos fuscantarius. The sequence goes on along the minus strand of HG992028.1, from coordinate 7,715,431 downwards.
AGTGTGTAACTTCAAATCCCTAAAATCGTGTCCTTAATGTGCAGGTTGTATAAACAGTAACATTACACGAGGCAATGACAAGCGCCAGAGTGCTGTGCTGGTGAAACACGATACTTATTTAATTTTGATTTGTTTTTCTTTTTATCCCAACTTTTTACCGTACGCTTAAAAATTATAGTAGGTATATTTACGAAGAACGTTTATAACCGTCGTCGGTCATGATTCCGAGAAGCAAACTGTATTGAACGCTACGATTTTGAAGACGATGATTTAAATATGCAGTTCAAACAATAGCAAAGTACTTCCTACTGAATCGTGATGCACAAAGGTGTTTTATATTGACCTCTGTGGTGTGGTAGTTGAGCAGGTCGGCTCATAGCCCGGAGGCAGCGGGTTCGAGTTCCGTGGCAAGTATTTGAGCACAGAAAAAAATGCGCAAATACTTGTTCTGACTTGAGTCTGGGTGTTGTGGGACCATGGTCCTCGTAGTTCCTAGTTCGCTAGACACAAAGAATCCTAGTTAGGGTCCAGGATCTATGTGTGTGATCGTTGGGCGTTATTATTATTATTATTAAAATATTAATAGGTCATAAGCTTCAGAAACAATATATTATTAATAGGCGTAATGACAGTAATTAAGAATCACTAAAATAATGTGTTTATCTAATAGATAGGATACCTAAATGTATTTATCTATTTAGAGCGAGATTGATAATTTCTTTAACAAAATAAACCTAAAAAATGCAGTGGTCCATCAATAATTACATCACGATTGGGTTAATATTAATAACATTCATAATAACGCCCAACGATCACATACATAAATCCTAGACCCTCCCTAGGATTCCCTGTCTCTAGGTACCCAGGCACTACGAGGACCATGGACTGGGGGACCGCACACCACTTACACACATTGGAATTCATATTTAACACGTAAAATAACAGATTTGTTGCTTTTTGGCTCGCCAGTGTTTACGATTTGTTTATTTTATTTATATTTACTTTATTTATTTGTTTACGATTTGAAGCAGACGCGATGACACAGACGATCGTTTTGGAGCGAATTTTAAACTTAAAATCTAAATATATTTTTATCTAATAAATATTTGTTTCTTGCAGAAATAATATATTTTTTGGAAATAGTAGTTAATATTGAATATTATATGACAGTTTTTCAAAATAAATCATCATATCTATTGTTATTGCACTTGTAATCTCTACTCATGTATCTACATGAAAGACATTTAAACCGACACACTATTTTTTTATTCTTCTATCAAATCTATTCTACTTCAAAAACATACTAAAAGTAAGTAAAAAATCAGAACCCTTTATTATGAAACACTAAAAAACATTAAAACATTCAGCGTTAAAATCTTAGTCCTTCTTCCTAAGCCTGGCACTTGAGATTTCTATAGACTGCAGCCAGTGTTTTATCTCCTCAGGGCATTCCGGTTTCTGGTCTGCGCCAGGGATACCTTTGAAAAGTCTCTCAGTTTCAACTTGGATGAGTGTCTGACGGGAGAGGACTATGGCACGGACAAAACCATCATTGAGAGTTATAAACTTCTGTTCGATGAAAAGCGTCTTGTCATCCCAGTATGCCAGCTGTAACCGGAAAAATATTAAGTTAATATTCGAAAAATAATCCTTCTACGTAAAAATATCAATAGTTTGTTCGACAAAATCTAAAGTCAAAGTCAAAGTCTTATCTAATTTTATCATTTCCTGGCATTACTTATTAACTTCTGATACTTATTACATTTAAAAAAATCTTTTTTTTTTAATTGGCCCTTGTACAAACATTCCATAGCATGGTCTCAGTACATACATTTAAGGAAAAGAGTGAAATAAATTCCACCTTGTATATAGCGTGTTTTTTCAAACTATTATTTATTTTATTTTATTTATGACAGCTTTGATTAACAATAATGTAATTATGCTGACCATTCGGAGATATTTAATTTCATTGTAAGTAATTAATTTAATTTTTGTTTAAAGTTTTGCAATGGAAATCAACAAATCACAATCTTATCAAAGATCTCTTATGCTACATGTTACACAAATCATTATATACCTATATTTACTGCTGTGTCATACTGTGTCATTTACATTATATACTATGACATATCGATGTAAAAAAAAATTGAGTAGGGTAACCTAGAAGAAACACCTTGTGCTGACATCAGCAAAATTCGTGCTACAAGTACATATCAAGATATTTTTATTCTTACTGTACGAAGTACAATACCATTTTGCAACTCTGCACATTCAACTCACTATTCCTCAAAACAGTGCGCTTTTACACGCCACGACAGATACACGCGCGAGTGGGGGAATCGGCTAAACTAACTGCTGTGATTCTTTGTATCTTATTAAACTTTAATTTAACTTAGAAACTTTTTCTACAACTTTTACTACTTTACCACTAAAGTGTTGTGTACCTCAACTGGGACGCAACACTTACCTTCGTCTCCACTTTATAAGCTGTGAAAATCGGTATCGTTCTTCTATACCGAATGCTGGAGGCTCCCTGCATGATATGTCCGTTAACAGCCTTTATGTTACTATAGATCCCAGTTCTATCGTAGAAGTGAAATCTGGCGAAGTCAAGTTCTCGTACGTAGCGAGCGTTGTTCATGTGTCGAAGGAATATGTCCACGTCCTGAGTGGTACAGAACCCTGGAATAAGAAAACACCAAAAACTTTCAGAAATAATTAAAAAAAAACGCCCAATAATCACATACATAGAACCTGGACCCCAACTACGATTCCCTGTATCTAGAGACCCAAAAACTATGATGACTATGGTCCCAGCACGATACCCAGACTCAGAACGTGTATTTGTGATTTTTTTCGTGCACAAATACTTGTCCTGCCGCGGGAATCGAACCCGCCGCCACCCACAGAGTCTGTCAGAAAATATATCTGGTCTATAACAATAAGGATTTTTTATGAAATAATTTCTTTAATAAAAGAGGGGGTTAACCCACTTCAATCGCCTTCATTTCATGCTAAGAGTTATTTCTATTTAAAAACATAACCAAAGTATGTCCTTTTAAATAAAAAAAAAATACTTTTTCCTTCTTCGGCAATATGAGGTAAAAAAAACCTATGGAAAAAATACCGAATCTTAAAACCTCTTCGAGACCAGTTGAAAATTAAAAAATAACTCAGGTAGCCATGGAAGAACAAAACTCCATAAGATCTAGGTATAAGTTGTTTACATATTTCTTGTCTACGTTTTACATTACCTATACTTTTCATAAGACAGTTCGATGTTTATATAAGCCTAGAGACAATGCGCATTTTCGGATCTTTCTACCTTCACTTTTTGTTAGCCGGAAGAAGTAGAAGTCCACTACCAAACATGTAAAACATGACATAATCAGCCGGAAGACGTCCACTGCTGAACAAAGGCCTCCTCCAAAGTCGCACTTTGGATGCTTATCATAGGGAGGGATTTACCATAGCACATCGCACTAATCACAACAATTTGGCAGGCCTGATAAGGTTATCTCAGATAAATTATGATGCAGATCAAGGAGAATTGCTGCCCATTCCCTGGACACTCCCTGTAGACGATGCGATGAGGATAGTCACGAAGAGGCGGAAAGTAAATGCGCCCGTACGACAGTCGAAGCTATCAAAAACTGTTGTGGTTTTAAAGGTGACGTACGGACGGCCAAGCTTTATTTAAAATATTATACATAAAAACGTAGGTCGTAGTTGCTGCGAAGGTCTGTAGTCGACACTCCCTTAGCCGGCTCTCATGGGATCCGCGGGAAGAAATAAGAAAATTCTACAAATCACATGCCAAGAAATAAATACGTAGCTGCGTACGTAGATATAAAACATCCATCCCATTCCTTTGGCTAAAGTGAAACTACAATTTGCGTGGCTTTCACACTGCAATGACCAAACCGATTTGGATGATTTCTTACAAACGTGGTGAATAAAGAGTACTTCGCATGAAATAAAACTAAGAATTTGCCGCGGGAAAACTCAGTTAATTGCTGAAGTCTCCGTGGGGAGCCTTTACTAAGCTAATGTACACTAAATATTCTAATGGAATTTGAATTAATCTATATCATAAAACAATTGGATCCATGTCATCTACTAACTATAAAGTTTTACGAGAAATATTAGAAATATGCGTCGTAAATTTCGAGCAGGTAGGACCTATCTATCTATGTATAGATACGTAATACCTATTCCATTAATTACTTTGCATATTATGACATTCAAATTTAACCAGCTACCTACCTACTGGTAATGGGCTGGAGCATTTGGACTGTCTATAGGTCATTGTGGCCAGTATATAGTCCAAATGTTTTTTTTTGTAGTAGTAGTAGGTAGTGTTTAGTATTAGTTATTATAACATTGTAGTATTTAGAAAATAAAGGCAATTTGCCACCAGCTAGCATAAATTGAGTGTATAATTTATAAGCTAACTCATAGAAATATAATTTAAGAGCTTACCATTATTGTAAGAAGTGAATAATAAATTTGTACTGTCCTATTTTTTGTACTTAGTAAAATTAAAATAATAAAGTGGAACCTTACCGTAAACAGTTGTCGTGTCGTTCACTCCGCATTTCTTTTGAAACAATCTACCAATTCCAATCGTGAAAGCTATCCGAAGAAAGTAGTTCACATCCCAGAATACGTATGCTAATGCAATAACTGTTGCTATAATGCAATACATTTTAAAACTATTTAAATTTAACTTACAATCTTTTGTTAAAAACTACCGAGTGTACTAACTTCTTTAAAGTATTGCGGTGAACTAAAGCAACTTGACCAATGCAATCAGACAGTGTTTAGTGAAGCGACTTAGTACTTTTTGAAACCAAACACAAATGAATGAATTTACAACAATTTTCTAGACCCGATTGGGTTGTCTGTCCTTTTTTGACGTATGCGGTTGAAAGAGACAAAAAAACAAGTAACATAGTGCCGTAAAGTCAATAGGTCGCATGAGTACTGGCTCTTGCTTCGTGCGCATATCTTTACGTACTAATTTAGTTATACGCTCATTATGTATGCATTTTGATATTATTTATTCTGTAGCATTGTGCATGTTTATGTATGGAGTCGTTGACCAACACAAAGCGCTAGCAGCTAAAGGATGAAGGTGAGTTCCTGTAAGCCATCTCTTTCATACTAGAAGAGTCCCAAACGATAGCAATGACCTGGGGCCTTACCGCGTAAGTCTGGTGGAGATCGTAATCGTGTTCTCTCTTGCTCGCACTCTTGGACTTGTTAACTGGCGCGTGCAAGATGGCAGGCGAAGCCGATTCCCAGATCGGTTACGCGCTAGGGGTGCTGCTCTATTTATTTTTCGTTTTTTTATTGTTTATTATTTTCAGGAGAAGGTTCTTATGAAAGAATAAGTCAAGAAAGTATGGAAAAGAAGAAAAAAAGTAAAGAAGGTTCTTATGAAAGAAAAAAAATTAAGAAAGCTTTGGAAATTTTTTCACTGTGCGGGTGAAACCACGGGGCGCAGCTAGTGAACTTATAATTTCAGCCCGATCCATCAGTGGCTTGGGCTGTGCGTTGATAGATCACTATGTCAGTCAGTCACTTTTGAGTTATATATATTTGGATTAAAGTGAATGGGTCTCATTGTTTAAAAAAAATTAAAACATGTAAAACTTACTTAACATTTTACAAACAATACGATATAAAAGACAAAAACGCGCACAATTTAAAGGTTAAGACTCGAACTCTTTTCTCAAGTTCATGCTGGATATTTGCATACTCTCTAACCACTTCTTTATGTACTCTGGGCATGTAAACGTTGCTTCTGAACCAGGCAGGTTTTTGAGAAGAGCTTCTGACGAGTGGCCATGAGTCCCGAGGGCGTACTGACGGGATAGCAGAAAGCACCGTCTTTTGCCATCATGTAATGTGACTACTTCGTGTTCTAGGAAGAGTGAGCGATCGTCCCAGTATACCAGCTGCAATTAATTTCTTTTGGTAATCACACTATCACACTAATCACACTAATATTATAAAGGCGAAAGTTTGTATGTGTGTTTGTGTGTATGTTTGTTACTCTTTCACGCTCAAACGGCTGAATGGATTTGGATGAAATTCGGTACCGAGATAGCTTATACACTAGATTAACATATAGGCTACATTTTATCCCGGAAAAGTGAAATTTTTCCGTGGGATGAACAAATAATTAAAATACTTTTTATCTGCGCGTGAAACCACATGGCGCAACTAGTACAATAATAATTGTTGTACGCGAATAGACCCGTTTTAACTTAAAAAAACAAATGAGGTAGATAATCAACATATATTTAGGTATTTCACTTTACCTTCTGACTTAGTTAGATTTTCAATCATATAAACCTTAAAAAATACAGAAAAAAAAATCATTGACATCATCATTGAAACGTTACTCTCTCGTTTTCTATCTTCACTAACTTAAATCTCCCTCTCAACTTCCGTTCGCTTTGACTGATCAATTTCCGTAACGCTCTCGTCACGCACCCACCAGCTTACTCCCCAAGGCAAGCGTGCGTAAAGAAGTTTTACTTCAATAAAATATATATACCTACCTATGTGTTCAATTGGAAATCTATTTTACAATGTGATTAAAACGTAATAACTCATTTACCTTTGTGTTAATTTTATATGGAACAAAAATAGGAATAGATTCAATAGTAATAGTCAGGGTGCTCCCCTGCAAAGACTTTATGTTGAGATCCTGACTTCGTTTGTAGATTCCTGTCAACTCGTAGAAGTGATACCGAGCCATGTCCAGCTCACGTACTAGTCTTGCTAGACGAACGGATTTTAACCTCACGTCGCAGTCTTGGTAAGTGCCAATACCTATAATTAATAATAGATAATTATAACGCCCAACGAGCACATACATATATTCTAGACCTTAACTAGAATTTCCGTCTCATTATCTATCTCATTCCATGAACTACGAGGACCATGGTCCCACAGCATCTAGACTTTGAACATGTATTGTACTGCCGCCGCCTCTGGGTTACGAGCCGACCTGCTTTGCCAGTTATTCTGCCGCCAAGCAGTAGTGCGCAAGCACTGCTGTATTCCGGTTTGAAGGGCACTGTAGCTAGTGAAATTACTGGGCAAATGAGACTTTATGATCTGATCTCACAGTTTAGTAATCTTATTACTAGATTGTGCTGATGTCTCTGGATGACGTGCGCAGTGCAGTGTCACTCTATACTTTAGAGTTCCGAGCGACACTGCATCTGATATGGGCAGCCGTGTCGTTTAACATCAGGCGAACGGCTAGCTCGTCACGTCATTACTTAACATAAAAAAAACCACCGCACCACAGAGGCTATCAATTGAATTTTCTTTATCCGTACTAATTTTATTTTTAAGCTAACTATACTACATTCATACCAATGATTACTAAATTCTACTAGCTGCACTACCTAGTACAAACAATATTTGAACTGTAAGTGGGCAGCCTATTGGCAGTCTAAGTTGCAGACACTAACAGTGCGCACCCAAATTTTTAGCAGCATTGACCCGTTTAATTGGAATTGGGAACGTTGCTTGGTAGCAATATCGAAGCTGCTTACCGACCGCGTTGTCTTACAAATTTTTAAACCATTACCTGAAACAATTCTGCACTCAATTATTTAAAAAGGAAAATGAGCTGCTACTAGACAAAGCCTATTATATTATACTATCGATGAATTTTGGAATGAAATACATCTTAAATAATAATAATAATTGTAATATCTTAAATTTGAGAATCATTACATTATCTATCTATCTTATATCATGTTGACATTGTTGCATTAATTATATTATTTGTTTGTAAAGGATTGTAAAATAAGCAACGCTGAATTTTGTGAAAACGCTTGTACAATGTACATATTTATGTATGTATGTCATGACGACGGAAATAGAGATACCACTGTGTTACTTTTAAGACAACAAATTTGGTTGACCTATGTTCACAAGCAAATAAATTGATATGATTTGATTTGAAAATTATTAATTAAAGTAGAATTAACTCTTTAGGTAGATGGTTTAGTACCTATATCCATAGTTGTACGCCTTATAGAACTATAACTGGGATAAAATAGTGTCAAATGTCCCATTACTTATAAATCGGCGAATATAACATTTACATCGATTTTTTTCGAAACATATTCTATATAAAGAACAGACATCACATCACATACAATACATTAGTCACTCACCATAAATCATTGTGGTATCATTCAAATTACACTTGGACTGGAATATTCGACTTAATAACACAGTGAACAGTGATCTTATGAAGTACTTCAAATCGACAATTATATTTAAGATTATAAATATTAAAATTACACTCAGGTATAACATTTTAAAACTTAATAAACTCTTCTACGTGAAGTCTCCTTCACTCAGCGCGTAAGATTGCTTTATTTGCTTGCGTACCTATTACCTTATTATAAATACGGTCCAACAATGTGTGTGAAGTCATTTCCTGTTGTTACAGACTAAATAACTTGGCCGAACCTAACATGGGGACATATTTTATCCATTGAATGACATTAAAATCTGTATATTTTTTAACTTTACGCCTAAAATACATGGCTTACCTATACCATTTCCATTACGTCAACGTTTTTTGACACGTTGAATTAAGAGATTGCTACACCAAAACATTTCAATTTTTTATTCGATTAAAGGTAAATTAATCGTACATCGTACCGTATTTACACATCCTATTTTGTGATGAATACAGAAACACTACAGACACTCATTTGTGACTACTCTATTCTATAAACCACATCGCGGCTGGATGTAGGTAGGTACTACCACAGAAAACTATTCTCGGGCCCCGAGTTTGACCGTGTTGTTTACACGTAGTATTAGATGGTAATAGAGTGGGCCTTCTTTATTTCTATTAGCAGAACCTCTCGAGGATTGTCAACTGTAATAGCCTAAGGCATAGATCTGACAAGACCCTCTTGTTTACATTGGTGATTTTATTAGTGTCTCTATTGAGCATTTAGCTATATTTTGAATGAAGAAAGCTCATAAAAGCGTCCATGATCTGTTTCTTTATGTAACTTTTTTGTGAATATCGAAATGCTAACAAATTTTGCATATCATTATAGGTACCTAACCAAAGATAATTTATGGTCAATGTAGGTAACTGACAACTTTAACTCCGCGGCTTTTATCAAACTCAATAAACATTTGAAGTAATCTTATATTTTTTTAAATTAATATTTTAATATTTACAAATCATATAAATACATACAAAAGTACATAGCCTGTAAAATTATAATATATATAGCTACGTAAAAGTTATTAAAATATATACGCACAACATAATGATTTTTAGTTTTATTTTATTTTTATGCAGATGTTGTTAAGAAAGATATTTGCTAGAATATTTCCAAACATCCAATCCTGTAAAACACGTAAGCATATAATAGAAATCTACGTTAATGTGAAACACACATCAAAACAATTGCATCTTTACCAAAACGATTTTATCGACTAAAAACAATAATTCAAAGTTAAACCAGTGAACCTACCTATTATATACCTACCTGGTTACATACATTTTAATAGAATCTGTAAAGCAAAATATGTAAACAACAATTCATATTTTAAATACATTTATTAACATTTAATAACATTTATCCGTTTATGTTTAAAAGCCTATTTATAACTTGCAATCTAACTTAGTGTTAAAAATTTTAGCACAAGAACATTTGGCGCTGAAGCGTTTGGTAGTCTTTCAAAATATGCCCTACCTAATTTTATTTTAACAGATGAGACTACATAAACCGATGACAGATTTTTTTCTATAGATCTTCATCTTCCTAAACGCGTATTTATGTAACCGCCATCATATCGTAATATCCAATGACGTCATCTGTTGTTGATGTCGTGATTCGATATTAAATATTATACATTATTGATATTATACCTAGTTATGCTTGATTATACGGGAAAATACGCCTTAAAACTCTATGCCTTTTACACAGCTGCCACAACCTCTCAAAACTAAAATTTCGGTTATTGGCCATGGCTACGGAATTTTAGTGATGGTTGTTGCATTGACGGCAATCCGGCGCGCACGGGTTACATTGAGGTGGAGGTGCGTGATGTTGAAGTGCAAATAACGGAGTAGATAAGGCCGGTAAGGTCGGTAAAGGTACCAGCCAGTCGGATCCGCAGACACGGCCCATCACTAGCGCGGGAAGAAAAGGCGCACGCGGGCCGACTGGCCTGAAGGCAGACCAGCGAGATTCCACCTCCTCAGAGCTCGATACGGATGATTCGAAGCTTGGCCCACTTGCGCTACTGCCTGGTAGCTTGTCTCTTGGATCCTGTAGACAAAGCAGTATCTTCAATAATCGTTTGTCGTTTCCACCGTTTAATAGATAATAGCGTTAGATTGTTTTGCATAGACTTTCACAATTGAAGGGTTGAGAATAAAATGGGTTTAACTGTCAAACTGATAGTTTCGAAAAAATTTACTTTAAACTTCAACGGCGTCATTTTAATGTAGAGTGCTTATAAGGTTATAGAAAAGGTTTATGTAAGTTTCAGTTGCTTAAAAATGTTTTGATTCTATTTTAAAATACTAAATATAGTACTAGTTCATAAAATTACTGTAAAAATATAATAAAATAAATATAATAATGTTTTTATGCTAAGCGAACTGTATTCCTGTAACAGATAAATCGTGTTTAGACTCAAAATCTCGAGCTTTAAGCCTCATTTCGGTATTTTGAGAATGTATTATTGTAGATAATTTCACGCTGAATCCCACCATACCCATAAGTCATTTTGTGAAAAAAATCAGTTAAACCCTTTTTGTTCTCACCCCTTCAATTGGTAGTTACACTTTGTACCTAAATGGGATAGGAATAACGTGATATAACTCTACTCTGTGGTGTGGTGGTTGAGCAGATCGGCTCATAACCCGGTGGCGGTGGGTTTCATTCCCGCGGCAGGACAAATATTTGTGCACAGAAAAACAACGCGCAAATATTTGTTCTGAGTCTGGGTGTTGTGGGATAATGGTCCTCGTAGTTCCTGGGTCCCTAGACACAGGGAATCCTAGTTATGTATGTGATCGATAGGCGTTATAACTATTATTATTATAAATATATAAACCTGTGTGGCAAAGCGCTTCAACAAATATCACAGGACCTACTTGCTAACATTCTGTTAACAACCATTTTTTATAGAAGAACTAGCGGCCCGTCCCGGCTTCGCTCGGGTGGACGTTTATTTATTAAACATTTTATAATATACGAAAAACAATGTATCACGCACCGGCGCCATTTACTAAAAATGTTGGTTTGTCCTGAATTTTTCCTAAATTTTCTTTGCTTTAAACCTCACGGAGCCCGATACCTTTCCAACGAATGCAAAACCGTGGAAATTGGTTCGTGCGTTCTGGACGCTATAACGTCAGGAAGGAAGACCCGACTTATTTTTATATAGTAGATTATATATAATATATAATCATATTTTATTTGTATTAGAATTCGACTCCTATTGTGATTAAACCTAGGTAGGTATTTAAACCGCAACGTAAGTACAAAATTTAAAAAAAAAACGAAAATCATTTGATCGTTAATGATCCAAGTAATATATAACAATAACATTCAAATAGAAAAAAAAACACATAAGAATCAGCCTAGCTATTCAATGAGGGAATGTCGCCAGGTTTTTGGGTACGCTCCCTGTAGAAGGTGATCTAAATGTTGTGTTTCTGTGTATTCATAACCTTTTTTACCTACTTTATCTTGTTCTCTATTTAAGGCTTTTTATAAGCTTTGTGTACATAACTAATATTAGGTAATTTCGAGTAAATTAAAATTTACGAAATCTAAAAAAATCCGTAACAATAAAAGTAGGCCACATTAAGTTCGTGCTGTCGTTTGGTATTCTCCAAGATCGATGCATTTATCACAACTATGGAATTTAAAAAAATAATTTTTGATGTACTCACGTGTGTAGCGTTGAAGTGTTCAACAGCCCGGAGTAAATCGTGGTTACATCGGCGGAGTACAAGCTCGAGCACAGAGCGTTTCTTGCCCGGGAACAGTTTTCTCAGCATTTCGAGACCAGCCGTGCTAACCGTGCCGTCTTCCGGGGCCGCTTCTGGTCCAACCCTGTTCAGATTTTTAGGAATACTTAAAGATATTAAGTGATATTTTAAAAAGTGTTAATTAGGCGATATGACAAACTTTTGCAAGTGGGCATTATTACTTTAACAATTGTAAAACAATAGTTTAGTAAATTACCGTAATGAGGATGCCGAAGTGTTCCCTCCAGAATCAGGAGACGCGCTGCAGCAATCGGGCATAGAATCACTTGTCTCACTGTCGATATGGATCGGCTGGTGAAATAAAAATAATGGATTTGATATATGTGTTGTACATATGAGATGTAAGTATTGCGATTTGAGTCGATTGACGACAACTATTATCTACTAGATGCGCCCCGCGGTTTCACCCAAAATTTCATCCAAATCCCTCCAACCGTTTGAGCGTGAAAGAGTAACAAACATCCATACAAACTCTTGCGCTTATAATATTAGTAGGAGTAGTTCCAGTAAAATCCTACAGAGGTCCTTTCACGCGGTGCATCTGCATAAGGACATCCCTTTCACTACAGGGACGTAGCGATTTCTTCTTTACTTGTTGCGCCCCGTGGTTTCATCCGCGGATAAAAAGTATTTTAATTATTTGCTCATCCCAGGGGAAAATTTCATATATGTTAAACCAGTGTATAAGTTATCTTGGTACCGAATTTCATCTAAATCCATTCAGCCGTTTGAGCGTGAAGGAGTAACAAACATACACATATACACACATACAAACTTTCGCCTTTATTATTAGTGTGATTCTGTAATGTACGGGAATAGGTAAATGGTGGTCTTTACTTACAGCATGATCGTCAGCAGCAGAGTCCGGTTCAGGCCCTGGGCTGGGGCAGGGCTCCGTTACGCGCATGCCGTAGATACGCCCTGGAGGCAGGGCATCCAGTGCTGTGCCGCTCTCTACCGAGGCTAGGTGGAGAGCTATCTTGTCTTCAGCCGCTTGTTGGCGCTTTAGAGCAACCTATTTACATTACACATTTTTGATCTTAATTTAGTACCTATTAGTCCTTGATAGTGGTTTCAAAAGGTACAATTAACATAATATTAATAACGCCCAACGATCACATACATAGATCCTGTACCCTAACTAGGATTCCCTACAAAGGACCCAGGGACTACGAGGACCATGGTCCCACAGCCTCTAGGTTATGAGCCGACCTGCTTAACCACCACACCACACAGGCTGTCTGACCGAAAGCTCAAATAGTAAAAGCTCAGCGCTTTAGCACTTATTTAAATAAATTAGTCCTACATTTGTATAGTTTAAGTAGGTACCTACTATTTAACCAAAGCGCCCACCATATACCACGAACCTACCACTTTTATAAATAATCTAATGCTATATCTTATTGGTAAAACACAGTTTAAAAATACAGCATCGATTTATCTGCACTATCTTTTACTGAGAGAAACAACAAAATCCGTTCAGACATTCGAAACACATGACAAATCGTATGAAGACAAAATTAATTTAGCGTTAAATCAACGACAAACAGACAATGTTTGTGTTTGCGGTGAGCGGTCACCCCCGGGAGCGGTCCGCGACGATCCGTAGCCCTAGGGCCGGTGGCTTCATTGGAAAACCAAACAAAACTCAATCTCTGAAATCAAATTACTGTTGGACCTGTGTGGAATACGCGTTATATCGTATTACACAAGCAGGCGGGTTAGATAAATGATGATAAATTTTTCTCTCCACTCCACTCCATTACTCTCGAGCCTGGTTCATTTTTATCCTTTATCTTCAAAGATTCATTATATAGACACTGGTAAAGAAATCAAACTTAAATTTCACCTACAATCACCGCAGCGCATATTTCAGTGCTCTGGAGCACGCAATGGACGTTTATAATAAGAGTCTGCCATAATACTATGCGTAGCAGACATTTTGATCAGTGTTGGCAGCCTCTGTGGTGTGGTGGTTGAGCAGAGTGGCTCATATCCCAGAGGCAATGGGGTCGATTCCCATGGCAGGACAAGTATTGTGCACAGGAAAAAAGCTCAAATTAATATTCTGAGTCTGGGTTTTGTGAGACCATGGTCCTCGTAGTTCTCTGGGTCCCTAGACACAGGGAATCCTAGTTAGGATCCAGGATCTAATGTGATCGTTGGACGTAATTATATGATTACGAGCTTCTTCTTTTTTTCTTCTTAAATTTTATAACAAGGTCCCGATTACGAGCTAAATAATATATGACAGTTTAGAGTAAATGAAAAGTTAGTTTGTATAGATAATAGCGAAGGCTAACACAATTTATTACTCCTTTTCAATTTATCTTATATCTTAATACATAAAAATGAACCTCTTTTTCGCTTGGTCGTCGCATCACGGCACGGGTAAACGGATAGAACATTTTCGTTTTTTTATTGTGTTTATTATTTTCAGGAGAAGGTTCTTATGAAAGAACGAACTTTCAAGAATTTCGAAAAATCCTTTCTTAGCGGATGCCTACGTCATAACATCTACCTGCATGCCAAATTTCAGCCCGATCCGTCCAGTGGTTTGGGCTATGCGTTGATAGATCACTTGTTTGATATCAATTGATGTGATGGCTTGAAATAAAAACTTATTTTTGCTTGAAAAAATAACTGTAACTTTTATTTCCTTGAGCGTTATTTAAAACAACTGAAACTAAAAACTTCACATTCATCTCGGATACAAAAGCTTAATGATTGGCCAACATGGCCGCCGTGTTTTTTTTTTTTTTTTTTTGTCTTATGCCTCCTTTTTACACTTTTTAAAAAACAACAATCTTTATTTTGTTTCGAGTCTTAAATATATTTATCAACCTATCGTGCTACTAAGTGACATATTTGAATCAAATTAATATAATATGTAAATGTACTGTATAAAACCTTAAACATTTTTAATGCAAACAAAATGGGTATCCGATTGGCGACATACCCCCCCCTTGGCACGCCTCTGTTAATTACTAAGTGCCCAAAAAAGTACGCCAATCGATTTAATAATGAGAGACTTGAGAAACACAATCAGCTTCAACAGGCAAGCGAACAACTTTATTTGTAGGTCTACGGAAGGTACCACCTGTTGTCTCAATGTCTACCACTCTAACTCGGTTGTCTTGTCCAGGGTGAACAGATTTGACAAGCCCCTTGGGCCACATGTTGCGTGGCAGTGAACTGTCTGTAATAACTACTAAGTCCCCGATTTTTAGATCTTTGTCGCAGTCGAATCCTGTTCTTGGCAAGAGAGTGGGTAAATATTCTTTGAGCCATCTCTGCCAAAACATATCAGCTAAGCGCTGAGCAATTTTCCACTGCTTTCTAAGCATTAAGTCTTTGTCGTCAAACTTTCCGGGTAAAGATACGCCTGATGAACTACCGATCAGGAAATGATTGGGTGTTAAAGCTTCTGCGTCATTGACGTTATCTGATACGTGTGTAAGTGGTCTACTATTAACTGTATGTTCTGCTTCTACTAATAAAGTGGCTAATGTCTCTTCACGGGGTGTTCTTTCATTAAGTGTGGCGTACAAAGCTTTCTTAATTGACTGAACTAGCCTTTCCCAGGCACCTCCCATATGCGCTGCTGTCGCTGGAATGAAATGCCATTTTATTTTCTTGTTTAACATTACATTCTGGAAATGATCGCTTTTTGTCAGCGCAGTCCATTCTCGCTTCAGCTCGGCGTCGGCTCCTTTAAAGTTCGTTCCATTATCGGAGTAGATGTCAGTCGGGGTTCCTCTGCGGCCTATCATACGCCTAATTGCCATAATAACAGAGTCCGAAGTAAGGCTTGTTGCGACTTCTATGTGGACTGCACGAGTAACCATACACGTAAATAAGGCTCCGTAACGTTTTTCGCGTCGCCTTCCTATTGCTACTTCTATCGGCCCAAAGTAATCTAAGCCACAGTGAGTGAATGGACGTTTGTGATGATCCAACCTGCAAAGAGGTAAGTCACCCATTATTGGAGCTGAAGGGGTCGCTCGTCGAATTTTACATAGTTGACAATGATGAGCTGCTAATCTGAGTGTTGATCTTAATTTGTTGATGTAGTATCTTTGCTTTATTTCGTTCAACACGGTTTCGGTACTTGCGTGGTTTTGCTGTTTGTGGTAGTGTAAAATAAGTAGCTTTGTGTAGGGATGAGAATGATCAAGGATTATAGGTCTTTTGCAGGTGTCGTTAATGGCAGGTGCACGATCAATTCTTCCGCGAGCACGCAGTAAACCATCGTTGTCCAGGTAAGGGCTTACTTGCAGTAGGACGCTTTCTTTTAGAACTGAATTATTCTTCAATAGGCTTATATCTTTGCTGTAGCTGTCGTATTGTGATTTTCGGATCAGTATCTTTTCTGCCATATTCAGTAAATTTATTGTTAGCTGTTGATCACCTGTCTTTTTACATTTATTGATAAATAATAAAACATAAGCTGTTGTTCTGTTAAGTCTCTGTAATGACGAGAATCTGGTAATATCTGGAACTGAAAACTCCACTTTCTGTACCACAATATGAACTTTTTCTTCTGTCAATGCCTCTGATGCTGGTCGAGGAGTTTCTTTTTCTGCTGGCCAAAAATCTTTCTGTTGATATAAAAAACTTGGACCGATAAACCATCTATTCACTGGCGAAAAATTGCAGGATTCTACGTCTCTTGTTGCAATATCTGCTACATTTTCAGCTGTGGGTACCCACTTCCATTGGTTAGGTGAGGATAGGTCATCAATAGCAGCAAGACGATGACCGACGTAAGGTTTATACTTTCTAGGATCGGATCGAATCCAGGCGAGCGTGGTGGATGAATCACTCCAGAAGTACTTATCATCTATTTTGAGACCAAGTTCATCTTCTACCGACTTCGCTAATCTTGCACCAAGAAGAGCGGCTTGTAATTCCAATCTTGGAATGGACATAGGCTTGAGTGGTGTTACCTTTGCTTTGGATGCGACTAATACTACTGTAACTTCTCCGTCTTCGTACTGGTAACGTAAATAACAAGCGGCTGTATACGCTTTCTCGCTGGCATCACAAAAGGTATGTAAATGTATGTTTCGTGCATTTAATCTTGGTGAGTAGCAACGTGGTATTTTACATTCTTTAACTAAACTTAATTCTTGTATCCATTTTTTCCATTTTTCGTACTGCTTTTCTTCTATCTTATCATCCCAATTTACTTTAGTTCTCCAAACTTCTTGTAGTAGGATTTTTCCTTTAATGGTCAGCGGGGTAACCAATCCGATGGGATCGAAGACACTCATGATCACAGATAACATCTGACGCTTCGTAGGAGGTACTTGACAAGTAGCTATTTCTAATGGGACCCTATGCATGGACATATTAAAAGACAAAACGTCTGTGGCCGGTTCCCAAACCATACCTAATGTCTTGTTCTTTTGTCCCGCTTCTGGTGTCAAATCTATATTCTCGTGAGCTCTTTTATTTTCTGGTATGGCTTTTAAAACTGCTTCGGAGTTACTAGCCCAGCTCCTTATATCGAAGCCACCTTGGCTATGGATGTATATTATTTCATTAATTCGCTGTATAGCATCCCTTTCAAAATCGAAGCTATCTAAGTAGTCGTCGACGTAATGATTTTTTATAATTGCTTGGACTGATTCTGGATATTGAGCTTCAAATTGTCTTGCATTTGTATCCTTGACATAAATTGCGGAACACGGGGAGCACGTAGCACCAAAAACCATAGACGTCATCTTACAAACTTTTGGAGGACCGGTTTCAGTTGGTTTACGCCACAGAAATTTCTGAGCTTCCTGGTCATTTTTATTTATTTTTATTCTTAAAAACATGTCGCGAATGTCAGCTGTCACCCCAATACGTTTTAATCTAAATTTCCATAATAAACCTAACAGTGATTGCAATAAATCGGGACCGGTTAATAAATTGTCATTTAGAGATGTACCCACGGTTTTAGCAGCGGCATCAAAAACGGGTCGAACTTTTCCCGGTTTATTGGGGTTTACTACGGCAAAATGAGGTAGGAACCATGATTTATTACCTTCTGTATATTGACGAGAATCTGAGTGACATGTTACTGCGAAGTTGTTGTCAAATAACTTTTTCATTTGTTCCGTATATGCTGCACCTAGAATGGGATCACTGTTTAATTTCTTCTCTAAAATGTGAAAACGTTTTAATGCCATGTTGTAACTATATTTTTCGCTTGGCAATGTGATATCGTCGCTTTTCCATAACAATCCGGTTTCCCAAGTATTACTGTCTATACGCTTCGTAGTCGATTGTAAGATCTCGATAGCACGTGTCTCAGTTGGGTTGGGTCGAACTTTAGGTTGAATACCTAAATCATCTAGATCGAAACTACGCTTAACCAACTTGTAAAGTTCACTATCGTTGATATGATCAGTGTTAAATTCTGAATTTATGTTTTCGTTATCAGCCACTCTGTATTTGGAATTTTCACAATCTGATTCTTTACATCCCATAGTAGCGCTATTTGACACTTCAGGCACCATTCTTGAAATTTTTTCGTTACCCACCGTGTATATTGGTTTTTCAAAATTTTTCACCTGTGATATTGACCTTTGACGACCTGACTCTTTAGATACCATAGTAACGTCATTTGACACTTCACACACCATTCTTGAAATTTTTTCATTACCCACCCTGTATATTAACTTTTGACAATCTGACACCCTGTATACTGTGTTTACCTTAATATGTTGTTTATTACTAAAACTGATAAGTGAGGTCATACACCCATGCAAAACCCACCCTAAGGCTGTTTTAGATGCTACTGGTTCCGAATCTGTACCTGCACAAATTTCCCTGGTAACTATGAGATGCCAATTATCCTGTCCTATTAATATTTTAGGGATGCTGTGTGTTTGCCAATCTATTGCATTATCTAACTGTTTTATATGTGGATACTTAAGAAACTCATTTCTGTTGATTGTCTGTAGACCTAAATCTAAAGACTTTTTGGTTCGAGCTTGAATGTCAAATGACTGACTGTGTTTCCCACGGATAGTAAGTTTGACTCGTTTGCTGTGCTCAACAGTACTAAAGCCTAGGCCTTGTAAGTGTAATGGACTACCTATGCCATCTGTGCCTATTTCTTGGGCAAGGTCTTCATTTATTAATGTAATGGTGGCACCCTCATCTAATAAAGCATAAGTATTTACAGATTTCTTAGGGCCTGAAACAATAACTGGTACAATTTTTAAAAATGTTTTAGTTTCAGTACTCATCATATTATGACAGGTATTTAGCTGATGAGTAATACATGGTGAGTTTTCTAACTTATCCTTTCTTAACAGCCTATGCAGGTATTTTGATAATTTACAATTCTTTCCTGCATGCTTGTAGAGAATACAACGGAAACACAACTTATTGTCCTTTACCCACTGATAACGTTCATCAACAGATTTCTTTAAAAATTGATCACATTTTGGTAATAAATGTTCACCACTACATAGGAGACAATTGGATGTTTTCATACCTGATGATGCCATGTTAATGCAATACCTTTCCTCTGGGGTGGTGCTGGTTGTAGCAATTGGGTTTACTGCTGGCTGCGGCTGGACTGTAGAAGTAACAGGAATGTGGCTGGCCTGTGAGTATGGAGCAAAACGGATGCCTCTTTGTGTTTCTTTCTTCAAAAACTCTGATAATGTTAATAATATAGGTGTGTTATCGCTGTGCACTAAATCTGCATAATCAAACCACTTATTAAGTGTAATGCTGTCTAATTTCTTGATAATAGCATTATATAGCTCAGGATTATAAAGATGTTCATGCTTATTTATTGCTTTGATTGTTGTGATACTATTGATGATGGAGCATGTGAATCTTGCTAGGCTCTCTACATCGGTGGCTGAGACATATGGCAGGTTGTTCAGGATCTGTAGTTGTTCACTCATTAAATAAAACTGGTTTCCGAACCTCAACTCTAATGCTGATATAATCTCATCAGGATCTGAACTTGTTATGAGAAGAGCACTCACCGTTTCTCTTGCAATACCTTTTAAGCTTGCTCGTAGGCGTAGAAGATTTTCTGACCTTGACAAGTGTGCTTCATCTTCCTGATAAGAGGTCTTAAACATAAGCCAATCTGATATTTTCCCATCGAAGATTGGAAGCTTGTTCCCATTGTGAGCTCGATGAATGCTTTTCTGTAACGCTTGTGCTAGGAGGTTGATGTCGCTGGGCGCGAATGTATCCGGGGGCGGAACATCACCTGCGACAGGTCTGGTAGGCTGTGGGGGCGGTGCCGGGTCGGTGATCAGTGGTGCACCTTGTATAACGGTAGTATCAACCCAGTCCGCTACTCTAAATGATACTTTACTGGATGTTTCGACGTTCTCTTCGTCTTCTTCCTCCAGATCGATCGCTTCGTGTTCCAAACGTAACTTTTGCTGAAATGTTTCTTCGACTATCCGTAACTTGGCCGCCGCCAGATCGTCCAACGCTTTCTTTTCTGCTTGAATTTTCTTTACTCGTTTTAGGCTGGAGCCACTTATTTTGCTGCTGGGCGGTTTGGCGGAAATAACTTGTGACCCTTGCTGAGGCGGATCGACGACTTCTTGCTTGGAGACTTGTGCTTGTACGCCGCTGCATGCACCTGCGTCTGCGCGTGATTTCGATCGCGTGGATGGCATCTTTGAAATTTCTTCTTAATGGACTGTATTCTTAACAACTTTCACGGTCGCGGGTCTCAAGGGCGTAGGAGGACCACATGTGATGGCTTGAAATAAAAACTTATTTTTGCTTGAAAAAATAACTGTAACTTTTATTTCCTTGAGCGTTATTTAAAACAACTGAAACTAAAAACTTCACATTCATCTCGGATACAAAAGTTTAATGATTGGCCAACATGGCCGCCGTGTTTTTTTTTTTTTTTTTTGTCTTATGCCTCCTTTTTACACTTTTTAAAAAAACAACAATCTTTATTTTGTTTCGAGTCTTAAATATATTTATCAACCTATCGTGCTACTAAGTGACATATTTGAATCAAATTAATATAATATGTAAATGTACTGTATAAAACCTTAAACATTTTTAATGCAAACAAAATGGGTATCCGATTGGCGACAATTGATATGTCAGTCAGTCAGTCAGTCACCTTTGAGTTATATATATTTAGATTACTTGGGCGTTTGGTACCTTTATTAAAATCTGCGACAATACTATAATTTTTATATAGGAACCTATGAGGAGAATGCTTTTGCCTATTCCCTGGATATTCTCTTAGCCGGCATTACGGCACCCGCGGGAAGAGATGAGGTAGGGGGATCTTACAACTTCGCTTTCGCACTACTCATCTTTTCTCATCATGTGAGGATTTCCGCACAGTAAATTTATTCAAATCCTGATTCACTTGAAACTTGATCACCGCAGTATCTCACAAAGAATGAACATTAAATAGATCAGATGCAAGGCAAGTGGCAGGGCGGGCACATCGACAGCGATGCATTACTGAGTCAACCGATCGATGGCTCATCCGGCGTCGCCGTGTAAACACGTGCCACTTGTTTAAATAAACTTAGACAGCATTAGCTGCTCTCGATTTCAGTACATTAAAACGCATTAACTCCACCAAATTAGTGGTTATTTTTGTACTATATAAGGTATCGGTGTTTACTTGATGTCTGATGATAAAAGCTCTAACGACTCCTATTGGAATGCGACTAAAAAGGTGAACTTTTAAGAAAACCATCTTACTTACTTGTAAAAGCTTTTGTGCATGCAAGTATGTATGTACTAAGTTTTTTTTTGCGGGCAAATGCTTTTGGTCTCTACCGAATTTCACAGCGACACCTTAGTCGCTTAGGGCAGGCGCTTAAGACACCCAGGAAAAAAGTATGTATGTAATAATGCATGTATTTATAACTATGTAGTATGCATGTTTTTTAGCACTCACTGAAACGACTGAACGAAATTTTAGGAATTTTAGTAACTACCTGTTTAGGTCGTCGAAAAGGACCAAGGATACTTTTTATCCTGAAAAATTTAGTCTTAGATAGTTTCCAGCAGAATATAAGGTCTAGCTAGATTATAATTTACGCTGTAAAATCGCGGGGTGCGGTTAGTTAACTATGTTATATGTTACTAAATATGTATAGTTATCTATATGGTACCTACTACTATTGACGTACTTTAATTTTAGGCCTTTAGGAGTAAGTAAATATTCTCAAAATACCGTAATCAATACAACAACATTTACGGTACCTACAACCTGGGCCTAGACTAGAGTAAATTCACTTTTTCATCTGATGAGAAGTGACGATGCGGTCGAATGTGAAATCTTGTTTTATACAGTTAAAGTAAGCTCTTACTTAGTTCTATAGTAGGGAGAAGAAACTAAAGGCATTTTATTTTTTTACCTTTTGCTACAACAATGAAGAGTCTACGTCATCATTTAAACCATCTACGACGTAGAAGTACTTGCTACTATTCGTAGTACCCAGGTGCGGTGACGGTGAGGTTAATAATTTAATTTTCACTCTTCTTGCTTAAAAACTCCGTCATTTTACCATCGCGAATAGAGTGGCAAATTATCATCTAGGGGTTAAAGCATTTTGTTTTTTTTTAATATTTGCCTGTTACCAACGACCCTACAAAAACGAAAGCCTTTATTCATAAGTAGAATAATCATAAATAAAGACTCGAGTCATTAATGTTTTAAAAAAGGACATTTCATTTTTGAGTCTCTTTGGTACATTGCGTTGCGGCTACAGAAGACATTATTAATCGCGCGAAATTTTTCTCTTGTTACAAATATGAGTTGGTGACCGTAATTTATTTTACAACAGTGAAAACGTCATCATATAATGAGAATGGAGAATTGCAGATGGAAGAGAAATTAGAGAAATAATTTTCAATCTGTTGTCGTCAAAATCATAAAGCATTACCTATAAATGCTTTGTGATTTTGACGACACAGACAGAAACAGAACAGATTAAAAATTATTTCTTTATACCCTACAAACCGGAACACAATAGGGCTTGCACACTACTGCTTGGTGGCAGAATAACTGGCAAAGGGGTGGTACTCCGTGGTACCTACCTAACTACTACAACTACTATATTTGCGGAAAAGTTCTACCGTCTAGTAAAAAGCTATTGAAACTGTCAAATTTATTCAAACTTAGTTCCACTTGAACAAATAACATTTCTTTGATTTAACCTAGTCGACCATCACATAAAAAGGATAATAGTTCCACCAAAAATACAACTTATGTACCTCCTATATTCATATACCTACTCAATATTCTTGCATGATGAATATCTGATGTGGCTGAATATGTACAAATAACTACAACACCCTGTACCTGAGCTGCCATGATCCGTTGTCTTTCTTTGATGAGTCCGCATTTTGGACACTGGCAGTGGCGATATGCACAAGCCTTCTTGTGGCCTCGCAGGCTGGAGATCAGACCGTGGTTGCGGCACCGGGCACACTTCGGCACCCGCGCTCTGCCGCTATTCATTGCAGGCGCCTATTATTAATTTCCTGCGTTTCTGGTTATAACTGAAATAGGAAAACTTATTCTAAACTAGAGACAGCCCCTCAAGTCTCTATAGTCCAGTGATTAGGCTGTAGTGTATATACATACTTAAGAATAATTTCTGAGTAGGTACCTACTTAATAATAATATGTGTGTGGACATCTCACACAACGCCATCTAGCCCCAAACTAAGCAAAGCTTGTACTATGGGAACCAGATTACTGATACAATGCTTAAATACTTTTTGTTTTTAATATACATACATATAATACAATATAACACCCAGACACAGAACAAACATCTATTTTCATCACACAAATGTTTGTCCTGGGTGGGAATCGAACCCACAACCCACAGTTCAGAAGGCAGGGTTTAGAAGGCAGGTATTCTACTACCAACTGAGCTATCGGGCAAGTCAAAGCTATCGGGCCAGTCATATTTAAATAGTTTTAATAACATTCTAACGAGATAATTTTAAAGGTATTTTAACCTAAAAACAAGGTCCTGTACATATGTACATAACTATATTATACCGTACTTATCTAGTAGGTAGGTACTTATTATATAATAAGAAGATTTATCTCATAATTTAATTACTTATTTATTCTAATTATTCGCTTATTTATTACAGGAAAGTGAGGTAAATCATTATAGAGTCAAATCGAAATACAAAAAACTTACCTTTTTCCCAATTATCGATTCTGGTAAGTAACCTAACTCTTTAACTTGCACTCAATAAAATCATCACTGATTAATATTGTTTACTGCTAAATAGTTTTTTTTAGACACTAAACACTTTAATTTTCAAAAACTTTAAATGATTGGTTACCGCAGAATGACCGAACTTTCAGGCACGCAAGGTATCGCCCAAGACTGAAAGCAATCCGTCATGGATGCCGACTGCTGAAAGAGGATAGATAAATCACAAGAGGCGTAACAGATGTGCCGTTAGTTATACACGAACTTGTACCACATTATCTTAGTAACAAATGTCATGTTGGAAAACATGTAGCACCGCAAACTCACCCGGGAGTCTGTGTATCCCGAACCGCCCACACCGATACCGGCCAATGGGAAAGAGCGTCTTTCAGGATTGGTTACAACCTTGTGAAAACAACGGAAAATGATCCTCTGTTATTGTGTTTCATTTGAACAGTATACATTTGCTATGTATTTTAACAACTAATAGAAATTTACAGTGTTGATTCAAATAGGTACCTACTCGCGTTTATTGGGTTCGATAGATGAAAATTTGCCCTTTTACAACGACTGCGGATTAAATTAGTTCGCGGTGAGATTAAATAAAATAGCACTCTATTTTATTTAATCTCACAACAAAGCTCAACTGCATACAATTACAGCTCTAGGAGGTATATTATTAGTTGATAAATTAACTCGATTGCTTTAAGGTATTCCTCTCACCGCGAACTAATTTAATCCGCATTGGTTTTTACAGGGGAAATTTTCATTTTATTTGGTGCAATTTCTTGCAAAAAGTATCCTAATGTAGCTACCTATGTTGATCTTGGTAGGAAAAGGTAGGCATAACCTACCTACCTTCTGCGTTGCTTTTATTAATGACGAGAGACGATCGAAATTACTCCACCTATGTCCACTATAGTGAACCGTAAATGCAATCTTCACCGTTCTTACTAAAATGTAGGTGGGGAGGTATATGGGGAGCACGCCGTTACTGGTGATATATTTGGTTAGCATAGTGCTAACCAAATATAGCCCTACACCTACTATGGTGCCAAAATAACTAGACAGACACCGGCCGGTATCACCCACTTGCTACCCTAGTAAAGCTTGGGGTCCCTAGTGCCTAAGAGCCTAGCCCAATAAGTGCGTAATAGCGACGAACGACATTAATACCGAAGTATTAATTGTCAACTATTAACGGACAGTTAACGGATAGGTAAAAAACCCTCGTTCCTTTTTAGGGTCCAGTAGTAGGTAGACATTATATAAGTACACCCCCGCCCCCTTAAGAGCTGGATAAAGCAAGAAGAGCGGTCGAGCTAAGATGCCAGAGGTAATCGCGCGCCAAAATAAAAAATTATCAAACAAAACAAAATATCAAATTAAAAAACAAAAAAATGAAAAAATATATAAAAATATTTTTTAAATGCGCCGGTCTAATTGGCGAGGCCATATAATCGTTGTTTATTACCTATTTACCTTTATCTTATATAAATATATATCTCATTGCATCTACGGGCATTTTTAACCTGATTTCAGATAATCGTTTTTGTGGGTAACGAAAACTGCCGGATAATTCTACTGCGGTCTCTATTACAGAACTATATTCAAGCAGAGATTTCATTCACTACTTGATTATTTTGTGAATGTAATCTCTTGAGCAATTTCATTCACCGTTTGATCATATTGTGAATGTAATCTCTTGAGCTTTGAGATTCACGACTGAGAGCAGTTCTATAATACTAGCCTAAATATTAGGTCTTTACCTATGAAATTGCCGTTTTGTTTGAAAAAAGTTAAAGTATTTTTTTTTCGAACTTATTTATTTCTTTTATTCAAAGTAATCACCCCTGCAATCAATGCATCTTTGCCAACGCTGTGGCAGTTTATGGATGCCCTTCTTGAAAAAATCAGCAGGACGGGAGACAACAAACTCTTCAAAGGCGTTTTGTACTACCTCTCGGGAATTGAATTTTTTTCCCGCTAAAAAGTTGTCCAAATTTTGGAAAAAGTAATAGTCGGTAGGCGCAAGATCTGGTGAGTATGGCGGATGAGGGAGAGCTTTCAAACCCAACTCATGCAGCTCAGAGACGGTCTGTTGTGCAGTATGGGGTCGCGCGTTGTCGTGAAGTAGCAGTGGAGACGACCGATTGACCAAAGCTGGTTTCAGACGTGCTAGTTTCGCCATCATTGTGGTCAGTTCTTCAATGTACACATCTGCAGTAATGCTCTCGCCGTTTTTTAAAAAGCTATGATGAATCACACCAGCACTAGACCACCAAACTGTGACCATCACCTTTCTAGGGGTCATTTTTCGTTTTGCACATTGCTTTGGTACCGAACCAGGATCTAACCAACTTGCTGAGCGCTTTCGACTGTCAAAAAGAATCCATTTTTCGTCGCACGTAACAATTCGGTTCAAAATTCCTTCATTTCTGTGCCTGTTAAGCAGCGCAAGGCAAGTCTCGACGCGTACGTTGCGCTGGCGATCGTTAAGTTCGTGGGGCACCCATCTATCAAGCTTTTTTATCTTGCCAATCTGTCGCAAATGGACCAATATTGTTTTGATGCTAACATCAAAAGCTGCTGCCAGCTCAGCTGTAGATTGAGATTCATCAGCTTCCACAATCGCCTTTAATTCATCATTGTTGACCAAAGTTTCCGGACGACCACGAGGTTCATTTTTCAAGTTAAAATTCCCAGAACGGAACCGAGCAAACCAATAACGGGTTGTACGTTCGTTTGTACAGTTCTCTCCGTAAACGTCGTTGATGTTACGTGTCGTTTGTGCCGCGTTGGTGCCACGACGGAACTCATATTCCATAATTACACGAAATTTCAAAGTATCCATTATGAGGAAAAATGTTGAAATGTAATGAAAATACAACGCTAATCAATAAACAAAAGACTTATATTGTAAATAGAATGTCATATTTTTAAAACAAAATTAATTTGAATTTAGAATTCATAGCCAATCAAAACTTTTTTTTGTTTGAAAAAGTCTGTACTGCAATACGGCAATTTCATAGGTAAAGACCTATTATCTACAACCAAAGACGACTATTTCTACTCGGCTGTGCAAGAAGCGCAGTTAAAAATGCTGACTGAATTCCACGCTCTTTTTGCTTGTGCCGTAATAATTGTTTTGTTGGGATTAGGACTAGGAAATCTAATACTACCTATAAAACATTTGCGCTAGTTTCACCCGTTATATTTTTGAATCAAAATCATATTGTTTATTGCAAGCAGACCATCTTTAGCGCTTTTACACGTCAAAATTCCTAAAAAGAATATGAAATTGATTAAAACTTGCTTCGGTTTATTGCGCATTTTGGAATTTACTGCTCGAATTGCCATACGTATTTTCTGAACAGGACATTTAATTTTTAGCAAAGCCCGTTTGAGAGATCCTATAAAATTAGTATGAAATCTACTATGTTACCGCTAGAGAGCTGCGAATTATTTTCTCCACCAAAGGTTCGCTACCGATACAATCACACCCGTTGAATTTTTTTTGTAAATAATCGTTCTTCTTTTTGTAAATTTTAATTATTTGGTGCGGTGGGTGCCTTGGGCTCATTTTACCAGTAGAGAGAAGTAATAGTATTCTGTGCATTTTACATTGCCGCGGAACGGAATGGAAGCGAACGGAATTGTATAAAGCATAATGAGCTTTCTGTCAATTGCGTAACGCACAAACTAAAACACGCCAAAGAATTCCCGAAAATATGCGAGAATTCGAGTTTGTATTCTCGTCTAGTAGTGTTGTATAGATTACTATTATATATCGTAGTAAAGGTCAATAGGGAACATCGACATTAGATTAGCAGCCCATAAAAAACCCTCATTTGAAGACTAAATATCTAAACAATTCTACCTAGATTTCTATGCATTACTAACCTACTACTTTTTGGCTATATGATAGGACAGAGAAATAATAATTTGTGTTGTTATGAAAATTTTGTTTTAATTACTGTATATAATTATTATTTAACGATTCTCCTATGCCCAAGATACACGAGGCTAACTTAACAGGGCAAGACAGTCAGATAGTGATAGCAAGCTAGCATGCTACCATGTCCGGCTTAGTGTAAACTAGTAGTATCTAGTAAGCAAGCATCTTAAGCTAGGATAGTTTAATAGAATAGAGTTCTATTTTTTAAGCTAGTAGTAGTCCATACCACTGATTTTACTATCCTGGCTTGTATACATACATATATTTGAGTGGCCGCTGAATGTAGTATTCGATTGGATAGTTCATTTTACTTCACTGTAGTAGATCAGAGTTTTAACTTGCTAGATAGGTACTTTTCAAACATGAATCAAAGATTTTGCCCATCGATGGAGAGATATCAACCTGTCCCCTTATCCATGAAACAACAGCCTATCAATTTAATTAGCAATAATATAGAAGTAGGCAAGGTGAAATCAACCAAACTTATAACTCCAAATTGATTTTTCTAGACACTAGCTTTTATAGTTATTGTTGCTAAACATTTGTGAACAAAATTTCGAATACAACAATATTTAGTTTGACTGAAATTGAACACAATATAGGGCCAGTTACAGGAAGTAGAAATGCTAAAAACACTAATCATAATAGGCCTATTACATACTTAGTTACAAGTTTAGCCGCTTTAAAATACTACTTTTTTGCAAATTCTTAAACATAGCCCTGAAAAGCCAGCTAAACTGCTAAACACAAAACATTACTTGGAGCTCTTTCTACCCTTCTCATGCTGTTTAGCAGCCTTCTTCTTCATAATTTGTAATCTCTTATCTGCAGATATAATGTTTATACTAGGTGTAACAACTTTAGATGGTGACGATGATGCAGAACTGCTGGATGACATCTTCACTGGAGTTGTAGACCCAGAAATGTGAGGTGGAGACTTAGAAGATGACGAAACCCTGCTTGAGTAACCAGTAGTAAAACCTTGAGTCTGAAGACAAGATGCACATTGCCATCCAGAACTCATGTCATTGTCACTTATCACCGGCTTGTGACAATCCTGAAAAACAGATTACATTTTTTAATGATTATCTTTATATTTTCAGGAATTGACTTTGGAAATAGACAATTAAGCGTGATTACCTGATGATATAATGCATGACAAGCATCACACTCTACCAAGCGATTTCCCGCCTGCACAGCTATTTGTCTACACACAACACAAGTCAAGTCCTCTTCCAACAAATCGAACGCCAACTCTCCATCCATGTCGTCACTATCCCGCTCAGGGATCTGTATCTGCTGAGGACTAGGCTGCGGGACCGGCACAGTTTTACTCGACTTCTCTTTATGTTTGGACTTTGAAGACTCCATCTTCTCTTCATTGAGATACTTTTTTGGCAGCACATTGCCAAGTGTCTTGGCGCTACCGTAAGCCTGCCGAATATGGTCATCAAGAGTCAACCTTAGCTGTTCAGTAGAATCAGGAGCGCTTGAATGTAAATATTTGAGGCAAAGTTTTATAGCCGGGTCAAAATCTATGGAAGACATGTTTGAATAAGGCTATTAGGCCCAAATAGCCCAAGCCCAAAAAATATTTCTTCAGGTAATAATACAAGTAAAAGTCACAGAATTCGCCCGTCACAGAATTCGCCCTATTTATATTTATAAGTCCAAAATAGCAATCACAAAGCAATCATCACCATACATACGATGTCAGTTCATGAGTTCAACCACAGAGTAGCTTTTTGTTTTTTTTTTATGTTTTGGCTCCACACTTTTGTGTATTTAGCCAGTGTCATGTAGTTGATAATTTATCAAGTTAATAATATTTTACGCAAATATGTGTCAAGTCACAGTCGAAGTCATCAAGTGAAGTCATAGTCTAGTCAAAGTCATACTCCTAGTAAAGTGGTAGCAACTTTACTAGAAGCTTCTATGGAGTTTTGGAAACAACACGAAAAGAAACGTTTCACCATCATTATACCACTTTCCCACACTCATGCCTGTAATTCAGCACTTAACGAATAAAATGCCACCAATTTTATGCACTAACACTAAAAATAACACAAGTTTTGGAAAATAATACAATGCGGGCGAGGCGATCTTTTTCGTTTTCCCGCCAAAAAACCCCTCTACTTACCTACTTGGTCCGTTATATTATAATACCGTACTCCTAAGTGGTCTGTGTACCGTACTTAGTATCCCCTACTTGGTCCGTATGTGTGTATGTGTGTATCTGTACCAGGGTTGGACTCAGAACCTCAAAAAGATATTGTACGTTGAAAATAAAATTATACCATTTGTCCAAAATTATACCACGTTTGAGGTTTCATGGTTTTTTCATATCGTATATTTTTTTATTTTATATATCGTATATTTTTTTATTGTTTTTTTATATCGTATATTCTTTTATTTTATATATCGTATTTTTTTTTATTGTTTTTTTATATCGTATATTTATCATCGTTTTTTTTTTTTTAAATATCTTTAGTGATATTTCGTTTTAATAGCGTGCCTGTTTCCGTACATACAAAAATTCCCGATATTGTAAGGTAAATATTAAAAAGTTAAAGGGTTCACTGTTAATACAAGTCAGTCAACCTGAAAATAAAATTATAGTGTTTTCGCGTAGTATAGTGGCATTACGATACTACATACTACACACTATGAATTAATGGTACAAATAGTATAATTATACTACGAAATCCAACCCTGATCTGTACCGTACTTAGTATCCCCTACTTGGTCCGTGTGTGTGTATTTCTATTGACTATTTGACTACGATGAATGTATTCTGTATATATGCTATTTGTTCTGTCTGTATTATTTGAACTACTTTGAACGTTTGTCGCGGTAAACATAATAATTAATATTTAACAGTTTATACAACAAATTAAATGTTTTCGGTATTTTGGGTTTGTTTAATTATGGTGCACATATCTCGAATCAGCACTCAATCAGGACCAGATCCATGGGATTATCATACTAAGCCACCAGAGATGAGTGAAGACGACAAAATTCCTCCCGATATACGAATGCTACCAAAAAGTACAGCTCAAACAGAATATAAACCAGGAATTGGAGAATGGTTCTTCAAAAGAACACTTGTGATATTCTTGAAAGGAGGCCAAAAACAGGTAAGTAGGTAGTGTTTGAATTGATTTCATAATGAATGAGTCCAATAAAAGTAAAGTAACTAATCTTCAAACACCAGCTTGTATCTGATACACTTGTGAATACAATAATTATTACCTATGTTATTCA
Organism: Ennomos fuscantarius; assembly: GCA_905220475.3. Lineage (NCBI taxonomy): Eukaryota > Metazoa > Arthropoda > Insecta > Lepidoptera > Geometridae > Ennomos > Ennomos fuscantarius. The sequence continues at coordinate 7,683,928 of HG992028.1, read as the reverse complement.
TCTATAGCAAAATGAAGATGGTAGTGTGGACATATCTCTACAAATGAAGTTTGAACCAAATGAATGGGAAGTTGTTGAGAATTGCTTGAAATCGGAAACTCCTCTGTCAGAAGACATGCTACGCAGAATATTAGGATTAGTCCATGAATCAATTTACAAACCCTCTTTTGTAGAAAAGGTTGCAATGGCATGGAGTGACTATATCCAAGTATACCTCACAGAATATAAGGTTAGTTCATTTTATTATGCTCAAACTCTCTTAAAAGCATAAAATGACAACAAAATTTACATATACTTTAATAAGGTTCTATGAAGATTTGTTGTATAATCAGCTTAGGAATAGGAAGGCCTGTAATTCCAAAGTTTATTACTGAAGAGTTGCGTAAGATATTGTCAAAGTCTGTGATCAGCTCATTTCAGCATTAATAAGTCTGATAGGTGGAAGTAAACTCGACCAAATAAAAAAACATCACTATGTTACTGTTAAGGCATAAAACGTAACTAACTCGCAGAGCAGGTCAGCTAGTATAATAATAAAACAATAATGTCCATGTTATAATAAGTCTACCCTGTCTCTTCCTGCAGGTGCCATATGAGCTGTTTATGGGAATATCCACCATTCTCCTTGGTACATCAAAATCTTCTGCAATCACGAACTTGCCTGCCAAGCGTGGTCATTATGGCAACTCTGTCCTCCCTATGATAAGCAACCAAAGTGGCGGTTTATGGGGGAGGCCTGTGTTTAGCAGTGGACTTCTTCCAGCTGCTGATGATGGATTATGTAGGCAAATTTAAATAAAAATTATGTACCTATATTTTTCTAACTTCTGAACCCAATATTTCAGACATACATCACATGGACACTTGCCTTACTAGCAACAACAGGAGGATTATTTTGGCTGTGGACTCACATGTCTCACAAACATGCCCTCATTATTTTGTTTTTAATATTTTATGCATATGAAGTTATTATTTCATATAAGGTAACTATATACTTTTTTGGTGTTATGTATCAACTAGATTAAATAGTGAGACCACAACAATAACTGTATTTGCATATAAGGTGAAATTTATGGTTAAATCATTTACTTTTAGGAATAATTTAATAATGCTTTTGCTAACAATGTTACATTAATGTACATTTTTTTTACATTTAATTCCATGGGCAGTTTGCTGGAATTCTATATACTTCCTAGAATTCTATATACTTATGAAAATTCAGTTATGTTATTATCCCAATCAGGCCACTTCTGGTTGGCGCTGTGCTCCTGGTTAATACTAAAACAATTTGTTAACGTTTTTACAGGAAGCAGAGCAAAACGAACTTAACAAGTTTCTAGAAGCTGTGAACCGATGCAAATGGTATTTCTGGACACCAACATGTGATGTGCCCCCGCAGGACTATCTTGTATTTTTGAAACACATGAATCCATATAAGATTGCCATAAGAATGTTTATGACTGCTTTAGCAGAGCCTCTTGTTGCCATAAGTGGCACAGTTGATATTATGCTTGACAAGCTCACAGGTTGGTTGCATTATTACTTGTACTTAAGAAGAAAGTGTATGATATTTTATTTTATTTTATATATCCAATTGCTATGGTTTTTTTTATGTAGTCTACATGGTAAAAAAACTCGTATTCTTTATTTTTTTAGTAATGATTGTTTTTGCGTACCAAAATTATAAAGAAGTTCAATAAAAAAAAAAAGTGTTCTTTAGACCACATGACTGAAGTAAAACTTCTTTAGTTTAGCTCCATCTATCGGCTGGTATAACTTTGTGTTTGCTTTGTTTTAAGTTAATGTCGCCATCTTGACAATTGTAAATTGTCATTTTACTGGATATACCAATATAATAATACAATATTTTAACTTTATGTTGGCAACGGAGATCTTCATGAATCAACTTCCTTTCGACTCTGCATCTTATTTATCTACATTTAAATAGGTAGAGAAGCGGAAAATGAATGATTAATTAATCAAATTAACTTGTGCTAAGCTGGATTAGTTAATTAGTATCTAATAATCCATTAGTCAAGTAAAATATTTATTTTTCTCGTTTTCAGCTGGTTTATGGTACCCGTTCAACAAGCTTACGTACGGAATAGTTAGCGTCGTTATCTACATTTCGTTGATATTCTTTTTCGTTATGATATTTTTCAACTGGTTACTGAATATCCCTTGTAATTTTAATTTTATTTTCGGGTTATTTGGTATCAGCCTTGGCCAACGAAATAGAACAATTTTCTCGAACTCCACAAATCAAGAACGAAGAAGCGCTCGAGAAGCCGAGAGACTAAGTGAAGCAACTGTGAATAGAATCTTAGATGTATGCTCTCTAGCTTTAACAAATACGCAAAGCAATAGGGACAATGCGGCTATTTCACAGGCCAATAGGAATAATGTGCCTACTTTATTGCCTACTTCTGGTATACGTCGATCGGCAAGTACAGGAAGGTTGCAGAACCTAAACTGGTCCTCAGATAATAACTTAGTACCCTTAGAGAATATAGCAAGAAGAAGAAATATACCTCACAATGGAGGCGGCGACGCAAGATAAATAATATTATCTAATCATGAAATTTAGCCATAAATATACATATAAGTGATTAGTTATCTTATTAGGTATTGTTTTATATTTTTTTACTATCTAACTGTGATAATGAAATGCATGTATTTTTAATGAATAAATCCTTATTTTAACAATATTTAATCATTGTTTTATAGTTTGAAAACTATCGTGAGTATGACAACTATTATTTTTCTAAGAAAGACATCGAATATGTCCGAAATCTGGTCCGAGTAATTTCGGATTTTTAATTGACGTGAGTTTAGCCGTTATTGAGGAAACGAGGAAACAAACGCACACAAGCTGTTCGGATTTATATATGGTTAGCGTTGCCGTCAACTTAAGCCTTTTTGTGCCTTAACTATGTACTTGTCTTTCATTTTTTAATGTAAGTATAAATATTAGGTCTTTACCTATGAAATTGCCGTTTTGTTTGAAAAAAGTTAAAGTATTTTTTTTTCGAACTTATTTATTTCTTTTATTCAAAGTAATCACCCCTGCAATCAATGCATCTTTGCCAACGCTGTGGCAGTTTATGGATGCCCTTCTTGAAAAAATCAGCAGGACGGGAGACAACAAAGTCTTCAAAGGCGTTTTGTACTGCCTCTCGGGAATTGAATTTTTTTCCCGCTAAAAAGTTGTCCAAATTTTGGAAAAAGTAATAGTCGGTAGGCGCAAGATCTGGTGAGTATGGCGGATGAGGGAGAGCTTCCAAACCCAACTCATGCAGCTTAGAGACGGTCTGTTGTGCAGTATGGGGTCGCGCGTTGTCGTGAAGTAGCAGTGGAGACGACCGATTGACCAAAGTTGGTTGCAGACGTGCGAGTTTCGCCATCATTGTGGTCAGTTCTTCAATGTACACATCTGCAGTAATGCTCTCGCCGTTTTGTAAAAAGCTATGATGAATCACACCAGCACTAGACCACCAAACTGTGACCATCACCTTTCTAGGGGTCATTTTTCGTTTTGCACATTGCTTTGGTACCGAACCAGGATCTAACCAACTTGCTGAGCGCTTTCGATTGTCAAAAAGAATCCATTTTTCGTCGCACGTAACAATTCGGTTCAAAATTCCTTCATTTCTGTGCCTGTTAAGCAGCGCAAGGCAAGTCTCGATGCGTACGTTGCGCTGGCGATCGTTAAGTTCGTGGGGCACCCATCTATCAAGCTTTTTTATCTTGCCAATCTGTCGCAAATGGACCAATATTGCTTTGATGCTAACATCAAAAGCTGCTGCCAGCTCAGCTGTAGATTGAGATTCATCAGCTTCCACAATCGCCTTTAATTCATCATTGTTGACCAAAGTTTCCGGACGACCACGAGGTTCATTTTTCAAGTCAAAATTCCCAGAACGGAACCGAGCAAACCAATAACGGGTTGTACGTTCGTTTGTACAGTTCTCTCCGTAAACGTCGTTGATGTTACGTGTCGTTTGTGCCGCGTTGGTGCCACGACGGAACTCATATTCCATAATTACACGAAATTTCAAAGTATCCATTATGAGGAAAAATGTTGAAATGTAATGAAAATACAACGCTAATCAATAAACAAAAGACTTATATTGTAAATAGAATGTCATATTTTTAAAACAAAATTAATTTGAATTTAGAATTCATAGCCAATCAAAACTTTTTTTTGTTTGAAAAAGTCTGTACTGCAATACGGCAATTTCATAGGTAAAGACCTATTATATAATTATAAATACATAACAAAATTATTTATGTATATTTGTTAATAAATAAAAATAGTTTAACATATCCTGTGCTATCACTTTACTGTATTAATTTAAAACACTCATTAACGTTTTTTTATATGGATCAATAGTTAAAATTTTAAAACAAAAGTAATGATGTGTACATATTTTAAATTATTTTATTGGGATATAATTTGAAATATGGGTATAATATTTTAATGGGCACCCAACAGGGGAAAAAACTCCATTGGGCCAGTTGGTTGGGGCGTCTAAGCAGGGCACAGAATACATAACAGTATCTACTATGCACTTCAAGTTCCTCAAGTCAAAAAATCGGCTAAGCACTACGGGTGTTTTGACTGGCCCAATAGCTCAGTTGGTAGTAACCCTGCCTTCTAAACTGTAGGTTGTGGGTTCGATTCCCACCCAGGACAAACATTTGTGTATTGAACATCGGTGTTTGTCTGTGTTGCGTGTTATACTGTATTCTATGTATGTATTTACAAACAAAGACTGCCCCTGAGTAGGTACTCTCCGAGTCTGAGTTAGTTTGGGGCTAATTGGCGCTGTGTGAAATGTGTACATATATTTATTATTTTATTTATTAGGGGTGTTTCGGCTGCAATCATGTTCGGTCATATGGTCATTTAAAATCAGGTTAAATGTGGTCAAACGTTACACAGTCCGATATAAAAAGATTAGAGAATATAATGTGGGGTCATGTGGACTTCCGCCTAATGTTTTCAACTGTTTGGGATTATTTAATCAGTCAATTGTCAAGGAGTTTATTTTTAAGAAAAAAATCCATGATGGCAATATGTTTCTAATTTGAAAATAAACAACTACTACCTGTTTATTTGAATTTTAATACGTAAGCATTCGAGTCATATTTTCTATTACGGTTAAACTAGAATATTGATATCCCATGTACCTATGTATATTAAATATAAACCACAATTTCTAAAATAATAAATAATTTAAAAAAAAAATCTTCACCGGATAATATATAACGTATTTGAATTTTCAAAATAAATTACATATAAATAATTACAAATTGTGTTGAAATAGTATTAGATGATTACAAACTGGTCGTAAATATGGTTCTCGTGTTTGATTCTGTCTTTTTTTTATGTTAATAGTGTTCTTACGCTAAACGTTTTCATTAAGAAGTAACCAAACGCTTACATTATATTAATATGTATTAATATTTCGAATGTGTGATTCGATAATAAAGTGCAGTGATGGAAAAATATGAAGTAATGGCGGTGATTCTTGCACTGGTTTGTAACTACTTATGTATTTGTAAAGATGCATCATAGTTTCTTATTTCTCTTTTTTTTTTCTTATAGTTATTCTAAAATATGTTTACTCCCGCCAATAGTTAATTTTTAGTTGATTAATTTATCATAGACAAGCACACTAACGTAAGTTCACAAATCTTAAGAATAATTTCGAGAAATTGTACTTACACTTATAAATTTAGCAGTGGCTACACACTAATAAATAATATCATAGAGGATGTGTCGATGTGGGGGACCTAATATCCTAAACACAGGTTAACTTAGTTAGGAGTTAGTGCTCAGACATTTATACCTACTCGAGTTATGTTATACCACTAATAGTGTATCAATTCATACTGTCATCTATATGTGAGCCAAGTTACACCTACATCCATAAACTGTTAAAGTTTCAAAAGTACACAGTTTTAATATCGAAAAATATAAATCCTAGTTTTTTTTTTTCTTTTTTAAGTATGTATATGTAATGTAGCTCTAAATTTCTTAAAATTGCTACGATGTTTGAGTAGGTGGTCACCTATTTTTATTTTCCGAAATAAATATCATTTCATTTCATTTCATGCTATAAAATTATATAAATCGTGGGTAGTAAGGAGTATTTTTACGTTATCGAAATAATACAACAATTGTATGCTTTACTTTTTACTTTCGTGATGCTTTAGTGAGAAGTGTAATAAGATCAATTAAAAGTAATGTACATATATGGAAAAATTCAGTTCATTCGACAAAGCGAAATATTTCGTCAAAAAACGATACAAATGGAATTTAAAATGTGAAGCAAAATCTAATTTCCATTTAAAAAATGTGCTTAAATATATTTTGGTATTGGTCAACAAACATTCGCAACCTCAGTATAATTAACATACAACGAAACATTTTATGTACAATACGATTAGGACTTCAACTCTCATTAAAAGTGTATGACGACCAGCTGGGCTATCACGTAACTCAATTGCAACTAACGTAAACACAAATTTGTATGGATTTTGATGGTTTGAATACACAATTTATGTGTAGTTAGTAAGTAAATTTATCCTGTTGCATTGCAATCAAAGTTTCGTGATCACCCCCAGGTACAACCATGTACATACATACATAATTAACATCCCACGCGCTCTGCAAACTAAGTAGATTTGTTTCCACCACCTTTTTAATTTATGATTATTAAATTACAGAAGATCAAATTAATAAACTGAAAAACGCCCCAAACTGGAATTATTTACATAATGACAATATCTGAAATATGGTATTATTCAAAAAGATAAAACCAATTTAAAAATGCTCCTATCTCTAATAGGTAAGTAACTGGTCAATGGACAAATATCTACACTAAGTCCTTCTAAAGTTTACTTTCGTTTGTATACTTAATTGAAATACACATGCTACTTGGTACTTTATGTTCATTTAAAAATAAAACATGGCTTCACCGACGAAGGCAAAGGCATCGATGTTACTTTAGCCCTTTTTTTCTTCAAAAAGTACCTACCTAGCGTGCATATTTCGATCGATTAAAATTCATGCTACCTTGCTAGCCGAACAAGACCTATCAGGCTATCACTCAGTAGATACAAAGTGGAGATCTCTAACTTAATTACTAATTTATTGCCGAATGTGTTATTTGATGGGTACCATCCAAAATATTGTTAGATTGAATATAATACACTATTACTTACTAGAAGCATTTACAAGATTTAGAAAATGTATACAGAGTGGAACTATAACCACGATATTTAACAAAATATGATCAGCATTGGTGACTGAGCCATTTTCTGCAGTAATGCTTGACATGAATACTCATAAATTTGAAATTACCGATGTTATGAAAATTCTATTTAAATAGGTATACAGAGAAATTAGTCAATTAACAAGGCTGACCAGAAACCGTGTAGGTTTAAATACGTGGAGATTTTTACACTGTGTCCTTACATATTGGGAAGAAAAGACTACTAAGAGAGCCTCACCTTGACTAGGTAACTATAGCTAGTTCAAAGCATTAGACCCATATCAGAAAATAGACCTAATGAAGTATTGATCACTATAAAATGAATAAACAAAGTTATTGAGGCATTTCCGATATCATATTGCGGCAACCAATCATTAACGTCTACTTATGTGCCCAGACATAGCTCAAAAATACACGAGCCACTAAGGTTACTGTCATTGATTGATATTGGGATATAGCATGAAATAGCGCTGGGCATCTACATATTAACATTATTTAAAGGGAAAATATACTTAATGAGTTTCATTGCTTTTTTATTGAGAAAATAAAGCGTCGTTTATATTTGACGTGGTGTCAAATGATGTACCTTTTATTAGACGAAAAGTCTGCAGAATAATTAAATAACTTTTTGGTACCGGAAACACTTTATGAGCATTAAGAAAGAAAGAAAATATTTTTTTACAAGTAGGCACTCATACAAGACAAATCCCAAAACAAAAAAGAAAAGAGAAATATAATGTTGCGTGACGTCATGATATAGGTCTGACTCAGCATGCAATTAAGGTCGTACGACCTTAATAACTGATATTCAGTCGGAACCCACATCATCTCGTGATCAAGAACAAGTCAAGTGACTGTGGCTTACTGGTGTCTATAGAAATCAGTGAGAGCTATAAGAGTTTACGATTAAGTAATAGAGATTTTATCAGAAGTGTATGAAATAAAAATAGAATTCAAGAGAAGAAACAACGCTCGAAGCACTGTTAAATGGCGAACGCTAATTAGAATTGACAACCATTATTATCAATAAAAACATAAATCAAAAACTACTGTAAACTTACATCAATCAACATGAAACAACTTTGGTCCAGCTATAACAATTCAGTATTTAACAATCACTATCAATATACAATACGATTCTGCCAATAAGCAAAAACAGTGCATTAAAAACGAGATCATGACAAATTCGTGCTGATGATAAGGTGTTTTTTTTAATATTTCGATAGATCTTGAAAATTCCACTCCTGGCCCCGTGTGTACCAGGTGTTACCGTACCTAACATAAAACTCGGTAACGATAATTGTAAGCACATTACTATTTTGTGTGTAAGGTCTGTTTAGTTCTCATTGTATCTAAACTAAGCTAAACATTCTGTAACACAGTTTTGCACCTATATATATCACTTTAAAACCTATTTTATTTATACTCAGAAATCATGAACTTGGTAAAACTTTGTACAATACTCGCTAAGAAATAGTAAATGACCGTTAAGTTAAAGTTACTTTGGTATAATATCTTTTTCTTTGATATAAGGAAACTTCTTTTTCTTCGTCATATTATTATTTCTTGTGGAATATCGTACTCACATTTAGGGCCCCTTCGGCTTTTCCGAATTCCGTAAATGTTCAAAAATATATTGGATTATAAACGAAAAAGACGGGTAATATCTTAAGTTAAATTGGCAAGAATTTATCTCCACATCTATTTTTATGTATTTGAAACGGTAAACTCTTTCGAATCTCGACTGGCATCACACGTTTTAACACAGGAACAAGTGTGAACTTAGGAGCTGTCAAACTTTAGTAGAGACGGGCACAAATGTTTTGTATTAATTTGTACTTATTTCTTTCTTTTATACTTAGCACAATGTTCCAACATGGTAGAGCCACTGTAAAAATAGAGCTTGGCATTGCAATACCACTTCATACTCAATTTAACTATAATGTATAGCCTAAAACGCAACAAAACATAAGTACAATAATGTTATCAACTTTTATTAACATGTGAATCGTCTACATAAAGCTTTATTATTTTGGAAAAAATCTAATTGGATATGTAAGTGAATGATATCAAATAAAGTGCATTATTAACTAGCGTCAGCTACTTTAGTATTAGTAAGTAATGACTAAACTGTAAATGTAATGATTAACAATTTTATTGATTAATGAATTTAAATGGTATTCGATTGGTTTTTATCCACTGATTTGATTAAAATTGGTAATGCCATCGCGAGAAATTATAACATGCACGATTCAAGTATTGTCACACAATTATTTAACTAACATACCTATCACATTAGCCGATACTTTACTCAGCTCGCTTGAATAATTTCATTCTCAATTCAGGATTATTAGATTTGACTCACTACACCAGCAAAAATGGTAATGTTTAGCAAAGGCTTTATTATTCTGAAGACAGAGCTCTAGTAACATTGATGGTCAGGCAATGTCCAAGCATTATTGTTTCCCGATTTAATGGTCCTATGGCCCAAAATTAAGTATTGAGCAATATGATAAGAACTTGATCTTTCCTGGTGACGAAATAAGTGCAGCACTGAATTTGTCTTACCATTTTATAAATTTATAAACAAGATAGATTTGGAATCTTCTCCTATTTATTTTCTTTGGACTGTATTATATTTTTGATTCAGAAAATGCTACAATTTGGCACCAATTTCATTTCCCACTATGGCATACCTAACTGTTAATCTGCATCCACTTTCTTATTCAACTCAGCATTATCTACTACTTCCTGTTTTTATTAGGAATACTTAGATAGGTACTTGCACTTTTTAATATGTATAATTAATATTGATACAGCCACAAAATTTTTGATTCCCGTATTTCGTATTTTCGCTTTTGATATACTTGCTATAGAATTTTTGTCTGACTCTATGAAAGAAACTTGTCTTATCTCATTAACAATGTCGAATTTTAATTTGAATTGGATCTTGAATTAATGTAATAAGTTAAATATATCACAATTTACAGAAAAACAATATAAATTACAATAGTGTACTACTATTGTTTAACACCACCAGTATACCAATACAATTGAATAACAGTAAGTCCTATAGACTTCATTTCGTTGTATTTTCACACTAACAATATGGTTTTTAATGTCACTTCAGTCATCGTAAAATTATATTATCAATAACTTACTATTAGCAAAATATGTATTAGATGACTTCTAAGCTCCATCACATTAGAAATTAATATTATTAAAAGGCATTACAATACTATGACTACTTTGCTTTTTTAAATGCGATATAATACTTATGCTAAGTCCGTGCTTAACTCGATCAGGACATGATTTAATGACTAGGATCAAAATGACTACGAATTATTGTAAATTTGTAAATAAATCGGTGGGCTTACTCCAAGCGGAATGATTACCGTATTTACATAATGAGGCATTTCTCCCGGCCGCCTGCCGAGCCACCCTCGCCAGCGTCTTTCACAACTTTGTCTTTCTTTTTCTTTCCTTTGCCGTCTACTTGAAGGGACACATTTCTATTCTTTTCCATGTTTAACAGCTCCTGAAATTTAATATTCAATGCTAAATACATAAAGTAGGTGGGAACAAAAAGGCGCAAAATGTTAGTTAGTGGTAGTGCTAGTTTACAAACATTTGCACCTGTATTGCTCCATTAGATTGGTTTCGTAAACTAATAAGTTATGGGCGGCCAGAACACTTAACATCAGGTGGAAAAGGTGAGCAAGCTGAACATCACATAATTCATAAACTTAAAAAAGCACCCTAACGTTATTATTATTTATATTATTATTCCTTGCATAAACAGAAACCAGAGAAGCATCCAAATACTTTAGGTTCACAGGTAACAAACCAATCTATACACCACCACTCCTCAAAAGGAAGCAAATGATACCCCTAGAAAAAGGGTAGAGTAAATGATGAGCATATATTTAGCAATATCCGACTTATTTATCGACTTACTATCTGCCTAAAGTGATTACAGATGATAGAAAAAGAAATCCTCATATAATGTTATGTGAATTATCACTATTGACATCATGGTATAACCTATAAGCAGGCCACACTTTAGGTATGAAGATACCAGTACATGTGTCTTGCGCTAAATACTGGGCTGGTCCATGATGCAGAATTTATCAGAAGAGCACTTTATTGTATTACAGCAGATCACTCATTACTTAAGTGACAGAGTAGAGAGTAAGTCAGAGTGAAGCTTCTGTACCTGTATTATTACATTTTATGTGCTATTAGGCCGCATTAACATTCACAAATCTATTGATGTGTAACACAATGGCAGAATCATCATATTCAAATCTTTCGCAACATTAGCAAGCATCACCTAGTCAACTCACAACTGTATAAAATACAAACCTGAAAGAGCTGAGTAACATTGTGATTAGTCTTAGCTGAGGTCTCCATGAAAGATACACCCCAGGCTTGAGCTTGGGCCTGTCCTTCCGATGCAGACACCTCTCGGATTTCAGGGCTCTCATCACACTTATTCCCTGCTAGCATCACAGGAATGTTTGGCAGTTCTGTTCCTTTTATCTCTTTTATTGTCTGCCATATTGGTTTTAGCTCTTCAAGAGATTGTCTACTGCTTACAGAGTAGACTAGAATAAAAGCATGGCCCTGAAATATTTGTGAGTAGTTATTAAATGTTTGTTGGATACCATGGAAGAGTAATATAACGAACTACATACTATGAAAGACTATTTACTGTTTACTGTTATAATGTGAGCAGTGAATACATGCATCAGGTTCAACATCCACATTATTCTGGGAACTAAATTCACAATTATAATTTTAAGTAGCCAACCTTGCTTATTGACAATCGTTGCATAGCAGGAAACTGATGTGATCCTGTGGTGTCTGTTATTTGTAGTGTACATATTGTTTTGTTGCTGCTTATCACCTAAAAAGACAATTATTATAATTACATTAGATAGGTATGACAGGCTTGTGTTAATGAAATAAAAATCTGTGGTGTTTAGATGATAATGTATTTAATAAAATTACATAAAACAACATCAATGAACTATAGAATAATAAATAACAGTGTGAGATAGATGAAAAGTGCAAATTTAACTATTGTAAGTTCAACTAATAAATTATATTATCATTTAGTCAGTGTATCAATTTATGTTTTATTATTTTTATAGTATATGTTGAGCCTGACAGATACTCAGACAGAATATTGTAAACAACATCAAATATTTATTTAAACACCCATATTCAACTTCATTATGATGGATATTAAAGCTCCTTCAATTATAAATCTAAATTCACCACAATAATAGCATATAGATTAACAAAATCTATCAGTCAAAGATGTATGAATATTTTTTTATTGTATATACACCTGTATTTTTTTGCCAACTTCTAGCTTTACATGGACATTGAAAACACAAACCAACTCTTACACAATTTAATGTACTTATATTTATGCCGATATTTTATTTTGTAAGAAAAATTATGGCTATAATAATTGGCATGCCCCCAAATTGGTGTCAGGACCCAAGGCCTTGGCAAAATTTCAAGGAGCTCAAGGTTTTTCTTTTTTAGATGTTATTATATTTATTGCATTGAACTATTACAATATTTACATGATTCTATTGATAAAAATGACAAGAAGGCAGAATAAGAGAAGACAGATTCTTGCAGGATAGATAGATAGATAGATAGAGAACTCTTTATTGTCTCACCAATGAAGTACAAAATCAGGAATAACTATAATATTTACGAACTAGTGTAACAATGGGCGGTCTTATCGCTGACAGCGATCTCTTCCAGACAACCTTTGGATGGACAGTAGCAGTAGATAAGAATAAACGGCGGTGTAAAACAATTTATAGATAAAGTAAATATAGATAAATTATAAACTATTACCTGATATATTTATATAATATATATACCTATATTCTAATACATATATATTTTATAAAAAATAAACTAATATATATATGTATATATATAGGATGTTAAGTTTCCTACATTTTCAATAATATAACTATTTTAGGAAAAGTGTCGACCTATTACTGGAACCTTAAAACCGATTGTTTTTGTGAGGTGAGTGACTACTTTGTAATGGATCAGCCTATTATAATTTTAAGCTCAACCTCGTAAATCTAAATATATATTGCACGAATTCAGCTTACCTGTCTGTAGGTATCCTCAATAGTAGGTATATATGATTCTCTGAAAGTGCCTTTCACAAACCTCAGTACAAGGGAACTTTTACCAACACCACCCGCTCCAAAAACTACAACACGATAATCATTGCTTTGCTCCGGCATAACTTAATCCTGAAGAGTATCTCCAAAATCAATTTAGATACTGTGACAACCGCATAGAAGCAGCCGTTTTATAACATTTTATTTGTGTTGATGTGCGCTTTTTTTGCAATATTATTGATGAAAACAAAAATAAAGGGTACACATTCTCGATAATAGAGGTTTTTAAATTTTTAGTGTAAAATAAAAACTGAGCAAATACGCCCTTGTCGAATTGTTGAAATAGAAATCAAAGAGTATATATCCGCTAGATCGTTTGTTTCCGTATTCGCATTCAAAGAGTATAATAATGTTCTCTTTGACCGTAGTTCTGTATCGGAAGTTTGTATAAGAAACAAGAAATATACAAAATGGAAGAGGTATATTCTATGTATTTTCACTTCATTCATTTTTTTAACACGGCAAATTGCCTTTATTTTCTAAATACTAAAATGATTTAATAACTAATACTAAAAACTACCTACTACTACTACTACAAAAAAAAGTTTGGACTATATACTGGCCGCGATGACCTATAGACGGTCCAAATGCTCCAGCCCACTACCAGTAGGTAGCGTACCCAACATGCTGGCAGCATTGCCCTGTTGAATTGCAATGCTTATTCGTTGTGCCAAATAAGTGCCAGCATTTTGGTCACGCGTAGCGTTGACCAGGTGCTCTGATAAAATTTGAAAACGCGATGAGCTCCCGGCCCCAAGGACCCAGGGTCTCAACACCAAAGGGCTCAAATATGTAACCGCTACCGATATTACTATATTTGCGCCGTTTTAGTGCTCAGCCGAATTAGCCGCGGCGCTGGCCCTAACGTGTTTCTTGGGAAGATGTGACGGTGCCATAGTGTCGACGCAAGTAGCGTCCCACACTAAGGGCCGTCCCATCTTCCAGGGAACCAGAGTATTTCATTAAAAACAGATTGCTTATATACCTATACAATTTTACCTATCTATATATTTATAAAATATCATGAGATATTTAATTCTACAAAAAATATGTTGATTTTTATGTTAGCAACCAACGCCGTCAGTAATGGACGCACTCACATAATAACATCACCAACCAGAAGACGTCCACTATTGAACATAGGCGCCTGCTTCAAAATGCTTACACACTTTAAACGCTTATCATGGGGAGGGATGGCTGATCAGCCATCACAGTAAATATGATATACTACTTACGCAAATACATTAAAAATGTAAATATCTCCAAAACACTACCAAAGAAATTTCATTTAATTATGGCAACATGCTAGACAATGACAAATTACGCTTTCGGAGCTGTTTCGCTTGGCTCGATTTTCTACTCTGACTTAATACAGATGAAAAAGTTTCATATTTTTTGGGGTATAGAGTGTAAATTTAAATGAACAATGTTTAATAATCTCTTAATCTTAAATACGCTATCCCGAATACGCAGTATCCACGTCCGTGGGGTTTTCTTGTTCCTAGTATCCTTTTTATAGTCTGTGAACATATAACCAAAGCCTAATTTTAAAAAGTTAGAAATAAAATAATTTTACAAATGGCTTCCGTTTTCATCTCACGGCTTTAATAATTTCCTCTGGCATGGTTTTTTAAAAGGTTCGTGATATTTTTGCTACGTTTAATTCACAAATATTGTTTATATTGGTTTAATCGTAGTTTTAGCCTGATTCTAATATGCTTTGAGTATTGCTACTACGTATTGTTGGGTATGTTGCCGGCTTTCATGCAGTATCGAGGGGTTTTGTCCATTATCCCTACTTTTATTTATTCTAATGATTTCCGATTTTATTTGTCGGTTACCCAAACACAGAAACTGAATATTAGACGTATTTACACATTCTGAATTTGGGTAATCGTCATATTTCTATGTACCTGTCCCGTATCACCTATATCTACTAGTTACCTACGTCTCTGTTTAGCTCGTGTATAGATAGTTACCTCGAAGCATTGGTATGTTTAGTAGGTAGTAATACCGCATAATTATTTTGTTTCAGAAAAATAATTCGTTGCAAAGAACCTGTTTATTTGTACTTCAATAAAATAGTTGCAGAATCATGGGTATTCAAGACATACAGACAGTTTTAGAAAATGAGGGTATCGGGGTTGATTTATTTAGAATTGCCAGAAACCACCCTGGTGGGTTCCGCCTAGTTCTTGATGCTGAGGGGTGTTTGGATCGCCTCTATGGAGGGTACTTTTCAGGTAAATAATGACTACAAAATTTTAAACAAGTATTAAATGTGTACCTATCTGTTCTAATATATCAATTTTTATGAACAGATTGGGCATGTGGAGGACAATGGGCACGCTGTGTCCAGTTCCTCACAACACTTGCGCAGGCCCTGGCTGAGCATCAAGTAGCTCTCTGTGTTTGCTTCAATGGATCTCACCCAACACCGCCAGCCTTGCCCCAGCACTGGATACAGACTCAGACTACATACAGACAAAGAGTCAATTCTGTAAGTTGCATGTATTTCCTAACAACATGATGAGTCAAAGTTCTCATGGGGGTGAAAAAAATTGCCTAATAACTCCTGATCCCACTATGGCTTCTGGAGTTGCCATGGAGTTATAAATGTTGGCTGCAAGTTATCATTTGTTTATGATTTGATAACAGCTGCAATTTAATATCAGCCATTTATAGAAAAGGCAAACTGTGTACCATCAAGTTTTTTGAAAAACAAACATTAATAAAGAATATATCAACCATCTTTTATATATATGGGCAAAACGGGTTGTGGGTAGGTTGCAACCTATATAACTATAGGCCTTCAGCATGTCCACACCGCGCCGTGTCTGGAACAAGAATGCTCCGTAGTACACCGAGCGCTCCTTTTTTATAGCCAGACAGGTAGGGGCGCCATGACAGTTGCTGGTGCTGCCACTGTAATAAATTTAATGCCACCACAGGGTAAATTACGGTGCTTAATCGCTGTGCATAGAGTTTATAACTGGACGTTGCCACCGTCATATAATATATTTAAAATGTGCAAATACCTGAAGTAAAAGTGACATAGACTTCGGACCGGACACATTCCATGCAATAAGTTTTCATATCTAATGCGAAAAAGTAGCTCCCTGAATTGTTTAGAATGTAACTCAGTTGATGATCTGTATTATATTCTAATGGAATGTGTCCGGAAGACAAGAGAGATAAATTATTTGGGTCTCGTCCACTACACCTGGGAGATTGTAACTTCATTCTTGCTGAGCCTCTCTCAGACTCAGCAAGAATGATGTACAAACTTATAGAGAGGGATGGAATTAATCTATAATATTAAGTTAGTATATATTAGTTTAAGTATTAGTACTAGTTAAAATAACCAGGGCGGCATAATCGCAAATGGCGAATAAAGCCATTTATTATTGATTAAAAAAAAAAAAAAAAGTGACATCCAAACCGCTACCCATCCCCCAGCTCAGCCCCCACCGCCTTGGATTTTTAGTATATTCATCAGGATACTTCAAATAATTTGACAGACTTTGTGGTGTGGTGGTTGAGCTGGTCAGCTCATAGCCCAGAGGAAGCGAGTTCAATTCCCGCGACAGGGCAAGTATTTGTGCACAAAAAAAGCTCTAATACTTGTTATGTGTCTGGGTGTTGAGACCATGGTCCTCCTAGGTCTCTAGATACCTAGACTCTAACAAGGATCCCGTGATCCTTGTTAGAGTCTAGGATCTATGTGTGTGATTGTTGGGCGTTATTATCATTAGTATGATGAATTGAATTGAATTATTTCAGGTAAATGTTCAGTTTTGAGCAAATGTTCTTATATTAAATACAATGGAAAGAACTATTTTATTTCACATGCAATTAACTGTTATTACCGTGTCTTCCACCACAGCCAGTATTGCCAACTACTCATAATACCGTTTCTGCACAGGTATTGCGCCATATTGTATCCAAAGGCACTCCACCTCCCAAAGTATGGTGGGTACCACCAACTGGACTACATTCCTGCTTAAGGACTGCTTTGAGATACCTTAATATTCCCATTGTGAGTATATTAACACCACCGACATTCTGTTAACTAGTACATAATACTCATAAGATGTCATAACATCTTTGCTATTAGTAATAGTTTAACTGTCACAAACTTACCAAAATCACCTACAAAAGTGTTATTTGCATACAACAGAAATGGCTAGTCCTATTTCTTGTCTTACATTGTTAACTATGTATATTTAGTATATTTTATGCAATGTTGATAGATAACCACTAAAACAAACATTTATATAAAATATGTGGTATTAAATTTGTATTTTATACAAATCTATTTAATACATGTGTTGACAAATTTCTTAAAAATTGCAGAGAAACCAAAACATATCTAGCTATTTTATCATGCATATTATATTCTACAGATGGTATCTTCAGATGACCACTGGCAGGAAGTAGTAGGCCTGTGCCGTGAGAAAACTTATGCAGGCCTAGTGGGGTGCTCTGGGGAGTATTTAGTCTTTCAACCACCAAGATACTTCAGTTCTGCGCAGCTGAAGCTTACATACAGGGTATGTGTTGTGTACACTAGTCAGAAATTAAAAACTCTACATCTGTAACGGAGCATGGGTCACAGTTTGTTGGGCTCTACAGACTTCTTTCGCCTGCACATCGAAACCACACATGGTAAAGCAAAGGCATGTTTGTGGTTTATATTAGTTCATAGTGACAATATAAGTCGATGACCAAATAGAAATAGTAAAAATAGGCCCTAACGAATATGAAATTTTCAGTCATCTCTAGAGACAAAGGAGTATATGGTGCATGAACTGCCTACATTGCTGGATGTGCCACAAGATAGGCTCTGTCTTGCAGCAGCATTACTTGGGGGTACCATTCTCTCTGAACAAAGTCTGACTGATTTCTACAAACGGCTTGGAATCAACCAAAAGAAGGTAAATATTAAGGTATATATATGTTACAATATTTCCAGTAGATAAATAACTGCATGGCAAAAATGATAGCCTTAACACCTATAAAGTTTTCCATTTTAGTAATCAGTTAAATTCATACAGTATCATTGATTACTAAAAGCTCCCAAATTGGTACGCAGGGAGATTTGCAGTGTGGGGCCACCGAGTTATCCATTCAATTAGATTTTCATTGTCTCTTTCTAATAATTCAGAGAATGGCTTCATTAGAAAAAGATGGGAGATTAACTGCATTACTTGGAATAACTATACCTAAACTATAACTATATTAGTTACCACTAACTTGCTTGTAGATACTATTCCAGTGTGCCAAGTAGATAAAGATTAATGAAATACAAAAACATATTGGACTTTTGTTTTCATTGCAGCCTAACAATGGGAGCACATTCGATTCCCTGACTGTAAGTCAGAATACTAACAAAAATTATGGAAAATTTCTTTGTGTAACACAGGTTATTATAAAACGGATTTGATTTTACAGACACCAGTGCCTCCTGAGACAGTAGTGAAAACTATTTGCCAGTTCGTTAAAGAGTTGCCGTCATCCGATGTAGATGCGGCCTGCGTCGAAATATTTGGTGATATGAACGATCTCCGCGCTGCCAAACTGAAACAAGCCGTACAGTATTATTTGAATGGCACTAAAGATGGTTTCCTCAAGTATAGGACTGCTTCTGGTAAGTAGTACAAGGCCCTAGACTAACGCTACGGTCCGTATTTACACGCTTTTCAAAGCTGAGAGAGTGATAATGAAATATCTAAACGAATTAGTACATTTCTGTTTCTTATACATTGTGTAAACTGATCTTAGCATTCAGATTTGCTCCTGAGATGAGTACATCCGAGTTCAACCGATATTAGAATCTAAAACCACACTTTAAGACACATTTTTATTATGATCTAAAGTCCGTATTACAGAATTACGCTCAGTCGTGAATCTCCTCAAAATTTTCAAATAATAAAATCTCTACTTGCCCATTAATCGACGACTGAGCTCTTCTGTAATATGGGCCTAAATCTTATCGATTTCAGATCTCTACTTGATACCGTAACACTCAATGATCGTTATTTTTATTATGTAACAGGACGCCGCCCTAAGAACAACAAAAAAGGCCCGAAGGCCGATCAAAACCTACCCAGCCCTACTTCAGCAGATATGGATACTTCCAAGCTAGCAACGGAATCATCGGAGCACGAGGTTTTTATTTTAACGACAGAACTGGCTATTGCTACGGTCATCCACGCCTTTTGCATCGTCATTAACACCATTGGCATTTGAAACTCTTATCACGCATGAATAACCAAACACAAAATTAACTTATCTAAGTGCGGAGTGGTCCCCAATTTTTTTTTTCCTACTAAGATTTAAAAACCTTAATTAAGTCAAAAAACAAAGTGAAATAACAAAATTATAACGATTTCCACGCATTATTCACGTGCACCGATTAAGAGCAAAGTATGATGCGTGTGTAATAGGCACGCTGTCTTGTTTAACTAGAGGAATAGACGTACGCTCCCGATTGTTGCTCAAGAATATTATAATACTATCGCAACTGTATGATTTTGCGATTTCGTATTCCTTTGGCTTTCATGTCATCTATATTATTATAGTATCATTTACGTATCATTTATTTATAGTATCATTTTTCCCTAAAACCTCATTCGGTTGTTTTTTTTATGATTTTGATCCTTTTCACAAAGCACTTGAGATAGTTGAAAATTGCAATTGCAGCAAAAAGGCTTGGAAGATTACAAATTGGCTACAGCGAACGCGTCTATGAATGCCGACTTTAGTGTTGAGGAGATCTCCGATGTACATCGCGGCATGGCGGTGTTGTCGCTGGACTCTGGAGACGCGACTGCGGCCAAACCGCGGCCCAGCCTAGACAAAACCGAAAAACAACAGCATCCATCGACTTCGAAAGAGGTGTGAATATTTTATTGTGGTTCAGTGTCTTACGGTTTGGCATTTGGAATTTCAAGTTTACCTCTTTGATTTGCTTGAAACTACTACAAGGTCTTCCGATTAACTTTTCTCTTTTTGTTGCACTATTTTGCTATTCTGTTTCTTTGGTCCGAAATCACGAGATTTTACAGATTTAAAACTGACTGTTTCATATTCTACTAAATAGTTTATTAACAAATGCAATAAGATTTCGACTGTATTATTCTCCGGAGAGTTACGGTCGCTAGCGTTAGCAGTTCCGCAGTGATGCACAATATGATTCAAAAAATAAAACGAATAAAAAAAGGTCTGAAAGTGAAGTCATGACCCTCGCATTTCCCAATTTTTTTTGTCGATATAATCGATGGATACAAATACTACCAAGAACACGGGTGGAAGATAAGTCAACTTCTGTGGTGTGGTGGTTAAGCAGGTCGGCTCATAGCCCGGAGGCGGCGGGTTCGATTCCCGCGATAGGACAAGTATTTGTGCACAAAAAAAAATAGCGCAAATACTTGTTCTGAGTGTGGGTGTTGTGGGACCATGGTCCTGGGTCCCTAGACAGGGAATCCTAGTTATGGTCCAGGATCTATGTAAGTGTAAAGAAAAAAAAATGGCGCGAGCATCTGACACCTGCAAGGCTAGCATGAGCTATAAAAATCGACATATCTCTTCTCCCCAGAAAGTGTTTGGCCAATGAAAACACATGATTTGCGTTTGACCAATGAACATGATCGTTCATTGGTCAAACGCTTTTTCGACAGAAGAGATATTACGATTTTTACAGCTCACCCTTCCCATTAAGGATACCCACTTTTTGTTTACAATATTAAA
Organism: Ennomos fuscantarius; assembly: GCA_905220475.3. Taxonomy (NCBI): domain Eukaryota; kingdom Metazoa; phylum Arthropoda; class Insecta; order Lepidoptera; family Geometridae; genus Ennomos; species Ennomos fuscantarius. Next base: position 7,662,666 of record HG992028.1, on the reverse strand, counting down.
GCTTGTTTTTAATTAAAGGGTCGTCAATCATCGAAACTCGCTAGCCCGACTATCGACGACACTTGCCCGCCGGCGCCGTCCGAAGTACTGCGAACTTGCGCCGAGCGTCACACCCGTGGTCTTATGCACCCTCAAATGCTCTCGATCCTCTCACACCGCCAAATCACGCTCTCCGTGGTAATGGAGGACGATAACCACCGCGAGATACCATCAGTGCACCACTTCTTCAGACCGATCCGGCAGAATGTGTACGCTATATTGTACAACATGCATCATCATCGGTTCATGGCGCAAAAGGCTAAAGGTTCGTTTTTAAAAGCTGGTTTTTTAACACGGTGCCATTTAGTCCCACACTAAATTTGTAGGATGGTTAGTTGTACCGTGACGCCACCGAAACGGTCCCAACTGAAGACCAGCGCTGGTCATGCTGGATATGCTGACCAGCAATATGCTGAGTTGGGACCGATATGTGGCAACGAGCAAACAACGATTTTATTCTTTGTTACACTTAATTTTTAAACTATTGCCCTTTTGTCATGAATAAATATTTATTCTATTCTATTCTTTATAACAGAACTATAATGTCTAAAATATAAGTAAGCCAATGTAAAATTATTGTTGCTGACGACGACTAAGTGTTTCCGTGGTAGAAAACAGTAAAGTGCGAGATATCAAAGAAGCGGGTAACGTGACTAAAAATCCAAAATAATTAAAAAAAAATTACTTAAAGACTAAACCGACATATTCTTCTTGTCAACTAATGTTCTTAAGACAACTTTTAAAAGTAAACAAAACGAGGCCGTAAACTACAACCTCCGTGTCGCTTACAATCATTTTGTGATGGATTATTTTAAAGGCTAATGCAAGAAATCAACAGGAGCCAACTCAACCCATCTTGGTGTTGGTAATTAGCGTTTATCGTCTTAGCACTGTTGCATAGACAGTCTACAACGTACATTGGTGTCGATTCTGTGTCGCATTCTCTAAAACTAAAGTAAACTTAAAGTATGGTCGTACTCTTCTGATAAAAGGGAAATGAAAAAGAAAGAAATATGTTAATTTCGTTTAGCTTTAGAGTATGCGACACAGAATCGACACCATTATCATTATAAAATAGTATAAACACGCACGTGACTGGAATTAAAATATACTGAATCGGTACATAGATAAAAGGTATTATAGTGGTAATAAAGCTGATTATAATGGAACCATGTAATGTTCGTGTGTACAATTTCAAATGTGGTACTACTTTTTTTTTCAATTATGATTACATAAATAACAAGAATTACTGACGTGACTGAAATGACAACTTCTTTTAAATGGAAATAGACTTGACATATTTGTAGAATGAAGATAGATAGGGGATAATAGAAGTAGATGGGCTAAAAGAAGTACACAGTGGATACAAAGAGACGAAACGAGAAATAGTTAGGCTGAAAAAAGGGAGAGTGACATTTTCTCGAAAAAGATAGGACCAGAATGAATGACAAAAGCTAGAGGTAAAAAATGGTGGAAAGAGGGAGAAGGGGGTGGGGGAGGTCTACGCCAAGGAGGGACTACTACTAAAGAAAAGAAGAGGAAGAAGATTGAGATAAATACAAAGAATAAAATATGAAATTAATTATTTTAATGAAATATAATCATAATAATATACTTATAAAATACTAGATTAAACAACACAAAAATTTGCATGCACAAAAATATTTCTTTATTTTTTGTAATTAATAAATGTGAGTTAAATTATTGTAAAGTAGTAGAAATAATAGCTTTAACAAAAGCAAGCTTAAGTTTAAAAGCAGTATTTATGTTGATGGAAGAAAAGAAGAATAAAAGGATCATTGGATGGATGGTTTTGTAAGGGCAGATTTAATTGAAAAGAAACTCATTGAAATGCTGATAGCCGACATGGAAGAATAAGACGTATTGCGCCAAACTCTAAATAAAATTGCCACTACTAGACAAAATAAATCTTTCTGAAGAATGTCGGAACTCTTGACCCACATCCGGTAAAAGACATAAAAGCCACTTGAGGTAGGAACGTCATATTTACCTAGATGAAAGAGTTAATTTCTAAATGGCCCGCTAACGTACGATAGGAAACTCGAATCTTTGTACTTTGGTAAGATCCCAGCAATGATAATTCCCCTTCCAGAGGAAGGAGCAACCAGCTGTTCTTCCACCACTGAACGCGTTTGCGTAGTGCAAGTGTCTGAATGGATCTACTCGCGCGCCAATCCCGGGAAGAGTGGCGAGTTAGTGCCCGGCGTCATGCTGGACTGGCCAGTGCCTACTGTGCAGAGGCTTTGGTTCGGGTGAGCCTCAGGCTTTACTATTACTTTTTGTCAGGTTTATAGTGTCACGTTTCCATCGGATTCGGGCGCTGGTGTCTCATTTGCAAAATGTCAGGCCAGGCCAGTCCAACTCATTGCATAAGCCTTTGGTCGCTGTCTCATCTGTTTAGTATTCCCTGATGGATCATTGAATGAAGTAGCTATAATAAAAAGTTGATATGAAATTAGAAAATTTTATATATTGTCCACTGGAATAGATTATCGAAATGTTGTTCTTTCATAGACCTTAAATGATGTGTATTTTCCAGAACTGCTCAAGATGATAAGTGTCGCCGAATGAGAGCCTTCCTATCGTGCATGCGATCTGACACTCCACTAATGTTAAACACGTCATACGTACCGCAACATCTGCTTATTTTAGCTACAGTGCTAAGGTACGAAAATGTTACTGTGACTTATATATTCCACGCAATTTTCTAATATCAATTCGTTTTATCCAATTTGTTTTTTTTTTGTAGGTATATTATGACATCCCAAATCCAAATTTTGCGTCGTCAAGAATTGGACGCATTTTTGGCGACTGCTTTTTCCAATGATCTCATGAACGCTCTCCATTTGCAAGAAATGAATGTAAGTACTCGCAAAAATACACTAAATGCTATAATGTATTGTGTAAAAAGTGTACTCTACAGAAAATATGCAGGAGTATTCTTAAATATTCTGAAATTAATTTATAAAATTTTCGTTCAAGCTGGCTCAATTGGCTGATCATAACGTGAGTTATTTGTAAATTTATTAGCCTCACGTTAATACACTAAACACCGCTCTAGAGAGGGCACCAAATGTATAAGTAAATAACACGAACATAGTGTCTAAAATCCGTCGAAACCTTTCGAAGCCCAATAAAAGAATTTAACTTGTTGGGGGTAGCTCTTGTTTTGTAGAGATACCACCAACGTTGTTGTTAATGTTGTGAAGTCGCGTAATTAAATGTTATTATGTTTTAAAAGTAAAACGATGTTGTCGGAACGACGGTTTATTGTCTACTAACTTAAATATAAATGTTACATAAAGAGTTGCGCTCGGGCGACCGATACCGCTTATTCTGCTAAATACTTACACCTACTTATGTAATAATGTATGTAGATCGTACATGCTACCGACTTAAGAAAAAAAAAACTCAATTAAAACTAAACACTACGGCCGGTATCGGAGAGCCAGCTAGCTATCCCAGCTGGGCAAAATATGCGGACCGAGCATAACTTATTTCTTTATGCAAGACACTCTTCAGAAATTAATATACCTAGTATACGAGGGAACACTCCAAATTCTGCTTGTAGCTAATATCATAAGTGAATGTATATTGCATATCACTCGACACGTTTTCATACAGCATACATATAAATAGGATAGCCTATAATAAACAAAATGTTTTATTTTTACTACCTGTATTTACCAACGCACAGGCGCATGCACCAGTCGCAAAAAGTATGCCGAAAATATAAATATAATCAAATAAAACCAACGTTCGTTGTCTTTAGGTGATAAAATGTTTCCAAGCGTGTAACGTATGGTCTTTTACGTCGTAGGTTTTAAGTAGAATTGGGTTAAAAAGTGATTCATTGTGCAGGTGAGCAATACTGCGTCTGGTATAATTAGAGTACCGCAAGGTCATAATTTTGTCAGTTATGCGCAGTATGAAGAAAATTTAGTTTCCCGCGACTACTAAAGTATTACGCGATAAAAGGTATCCTCTGCCTTTTTATGTTAAAGGTTGCAAACAAGCATATAGCTCAACTAATGGAATGCGATTAATGTAGCTTATGGAAATCTGTAACATTGGAGGTGTCACAAATGCGTTGCTTTACCCTGTAGAACTCTTTTAATCCTCTTTTTAAAGAGCTCCATATAGTGTTTACGGCAAGGAAGAACGCATGAATCGAGTTGCGTGTGATTTCCACTACTATGGATAAGTTTTTGATGAAGTAACGAAAGGAGCGACCGGTGGTAGAAACGCGATCCTGGTATAAGATTGAACTGGAAACATTCCCCAGCCTTTCTCCAGGGGTTTCCATACTACAGTGCCTTTATTTCTAACATTAGTGTGATTGATGAACCCTGTCACTAATAAACACTATATGGCAGGGTTTTCAGGGATTTCTTTTCCCATTTCAAACTCGATAGAGGGAACAAAACGTAATTTTTCCCATTACACTGTTGTACCATTACAATGTTTATGATAGGATAGAATTGTTTATTATTGTGGTTGTGTGCAGGTGAACACTATCAGCTCTCGGGGGGTGCAACTAGGCGCGCTAGTGATGGCGGGTGCAGAAGCGGCACTCCTAGCGAACGACGCGTGCGGTGCGCCCGTGCCTTGGCTAGTGGCCGCGCCCTGGCTTTACTTCGACGGGAAGCTGCTTCAACGGAACCTGCAGCGTGCGGCGCATTGCAAGCATCTCGCTATGCTGTGCGATAACCACCTCGATACTGTCGTCAAGGTATGTTGCTATTTTTTTTTTTTTTTTACTTCAAACTTGTCTAGCATTTCATTTCATTTCCTTGCTATTTACTTTATTGTTACTGTCGGCAACTTGTTTATAACTACCAACATGCCTCTTTATGCTAATCGGTGGTTATCTCGGCACTGTTTAGTATCGTCAAGGCGTCACTGAACTTTCTCGTTTGTTCACTAAACTGTTTGTAATTTGGGATTTTGCTATGAATGAAATACAGTCACATATACCATGTTCTCATATTCACCAGTAGACTGAAGAATCTGGTTGGATAATAATAAAGTAATAAATAAAGTTCCAGTAGTAAAGTCCTCTAAATATTTCGATATTTTTTATCATCTTTTTCGTCGTCCTTATGATGCAGGTGCATGTAACTGCGCCGAAATATCCTAAACTCAGAAATGATCAAATTACGGTAAAGATCCCGTGTAAATGCTTTTACAAATCGTCAAGTTATGTAGAAGTATACAATGCAGCTTATATTTAAAATTTGGGCTACACTATTAGCTCACTCATTATTAGTGCATCTACAGCTCTACACCGCGGTAACTTTTGAAAAATCGGTTGTTGCCTAACTCAATTAGGAAAATTGTAGACGCACCTTCAAATGCTAAACTGAGATCGGTTTTATGAATACGTGCTGTAAATACAGTCGGAGACGTTATCATTATATTGTTCCCAGGTGGAACGCATGCGCAAGGCGATTCTAGAAGGGCTGGAGGTAGAGTTTGCGATGCCGCCGCTGCCGCTGGTGGGAGGCGCGCTGGGCGGCGCGCTCGGCGGCTGGCCGCGGGCGCGCGCCCGCCCCGCGCGGCTCGAGATCGCCGGCGTCGTGGTCGGCCAGTGGGGCGGCGGGAGCTACCCCGCGCGCCACCAGCGGTACCCGCAGGTAACCTCTAACGTGCTGGGAACAAGGTCTAGTCTCGTGTGTCTATGGTAAATTCATAACTAAAAAAAATCTCAAATATATTTCAATATTTTATTTGGTGCAATCATTACATGGTAAATTCCTAAACAAAAAACCTCAAATGTGTTACATGATGTTTGGGTATAGCAATATTGCATAGCAACAATTCTTTTATGTTGTCTATTTTTATTTTATTACTAGCGGCTTCGCTCGGGTGGACGTTTATTTACTAAACATTTTATAATATACGAAAAACAATGTATCACGCACCGGCGCCATCTACTTAAAATGTTGGTTTGTCCTGAATTTTCTTTGCTATAAACCTCACGGAGCCTTTTCAACGAATGCAAAACCGTGGAACTAGGTACTACTTCCGGTCCTTTTTAACCACACAACAAACATTTTAACCACAAAAGATTTGAACAATTTTTAACCTAGTGTTAGGACTGCTGTTTTGTGTTGTTGAACACACGTTTGATTAAGCCTTGTTTATGTATTTGTAGTAACATGGAAATTATTTTATAGTTTTGCTTTCTCTATGCTACATGTTTATCTATAGTAACAGCAGTCATAAATTATATACATCAAAAAATCTACTAGGTGGTAGGACTTTACAGCAAAGTTCGTCTAGGTAGGTACCACCGCTTTGCCAGTTATTCTGCCGCCAAGCAGTAGTGCGCAAGCACTGCTGTGTTCCGGTTTGAAGGGCACTGTAGCTAGTGAAATTACTGGGTAAATGAGACTATGATCTGATCTCACAGTTAAGTAATCTTATTACTAGATTGTGCTGATGTCTCTGGATGACGTGCGCAGTGCAGTGTCACGCGAACCTCTATACGAGTTCCGAGTGACACTGCAGCTGGTATGGGCAGCCGTGTCGTTTGACATCAGGCGAACGGCTAGCTCGTCACGTCATCCTTAACATAAAAAAAAAAATAATCGGTTCGTGCGTTCTGGAGTTATAGCGTCAGGAAGGAAAACCCGACTTATTTTTATATAGTAGAATAGTATATGAATCGAGGGTCTGTTAGATGTTGTCCATGGAATTTCTTACTTACTAATAAAAACCCCTCCCTATGATAAGCGCCCAGAGTGGCGTTTTATGGAGGAGGCTTGTGTTCAGCTGTGAATGTCTTCTGGCTGTTGATGTAGCAGGGATGTCCAGACAATGGCCCGCAGGTCGCATGCGGCCCCCGTTTTGTATTCATGCGGCCCGCGACGCATGTTTTAATTAGAAAAAAGTTTACTCAGCATTATACTGAAATGGGAAATTTAAAAGTATTCAACTTTTTTGATCATCTGTACATCAACGAGGTAATTTTTGAATTTAAGCAGCGTTTCGCAGAATTCTTGGAGAACGCAAATAAACGTATAAAGAAATAATAATCATCGGCCCTCCAGCTTTTGTAGTAAATTTAATAAGCACGCGAAGGTATGTATAGATCGTGCAAAACTTTATGAGCTCGGAGGTTAGGCCCGAGTACCAAACTGCGCATGATACAGTAGAGTGCATTGTAAAAGCGGCCATACGGTAACTATAATATGCGTACTGCGCAGCCATCCGCGCTAACTTCGAGAGTTCATAAAGTTTTGCGCGAGATATAGTTTGGACAGCTCTGATGTAAAGCATCGTTTGTATTGCCACCAGCAACAAGTAAGCTACGTGGGGTACACGCCGCCGACCCGCAACTCGTACGGGTCTCGCGGGTCGTGGCGCGGCGGGCGCGGGGCGCGCGGGGGCCGCGGGGGTCGCGGCCGCGGGGCCCCCGCGCCGGCCGGCGCCCCGCGCGCCCCGCGCCGCCCCCGCCGGGACAACGACGAGCCTGCCAAGCCGGCCACGCTCACTGTTAACGGGTTAGTAGCTCGATACACAATCATTTATTGCAAACTAGTTGCGCCCCGCGGTTTCACCCGCGGATAAAAAGTATTTTACTTATATACTCATCCCACGGGAAAAATTCACTTTTCCGGGATAAAATGTAGCCTATATGTTAATCTTGTGTATAAGCTATGTTATCTTAATGTCGTTAAATGTACAATGTAGTGATTATAGTCTTTGCTTAATGTCGCCATCTTGACAATTGTAAATTGTCATTTTACCGGACATACCAACATAATAATACAAATTTTAAGTAATTTTTAAATATGTTATGTTGGCAATGGAGATCTACGTGAATAAAATTCCGTTCGCCTCGCTACGCATTCACCAGCTTACTTCCTAAGTCAAGCGTGGGTAAAGAAGTTTTACTTCATTAAGTAAATATATTCTTGTTTTATGTGCGTCGCGTGCCAAACACATTGACCCCATTATAGGGTGTAAAATCAAATAATATCCCAGTCCTTGCTAATGGTAACGACTGGGAATAACAATTAAAAGGGTGAGAACAAAAAGGGTTTAACTGATTTTTTTCACAAAATGACTTATGGGTATCGTTGGTTTCAGCGTGAAATTATCTACAATAATACATTCTCAAAATACCGAAATGTGGCTTATATCTCGCGATTTTGAGTCTACAAACGGTTTATCTGTCACAGGAATACAGTTCGCTTAGCATAAAAACATTATTATATTTATTTTATTATATTATATTTTTACAGTAATTGTATGAATTAGTTACTATATTTAGTATTTTAAAATAGAATTAAAACATTTACAAGCAACTGAAACTTACATAAACCTTTTCTATTATTACCTTATAAAAACTCTACATTAAAATGACGCCATTGAAGTTTAAAATCAATTTGTCAGTTAAACCCTTTTTATTCTCAACCCTTCAATTAGTTAATGCTTCAGTTCCTTCGACTTAGGATGGATGATCTGTTTATTATTTAAATAACGCTCTAAAATATATACGGACATTCTTATTGATGTATCAGTCCAGTGATGTGTCAGTCTTCATTTTCGACATAACTGTAGAAATGAGAAAACAATATTCGGTTCCCTTTCTCATTTGCAATTATTTTTTATACAGAAAAACCGTAAGGCCTGACGAGATTGGATCTCAAGCTGAGGAAGGAAGCCCGAATGATGAAAATTTTGCACCTGATAATGAACCTGAAGGTATACTCTAATTATCATCAAGCAATAACTCTGTACCTTGGTTCACGTAGTATTAGAATATATGTGTAACTTTATTATTTTCGTAGGTATGCAACCTCAGAAAACCAAATCATCTAAAAATTCAAAGAAGAATATCGGTAAAGGCAAGAGGAAGGGATCTACTTCCAAATCCGACGTCGCCCAAGCGTTGGAGGCTAACGGCCCCCTCGACAAAACCAAGGTTACCGCCGAATAAACCAACTATCGCAATAACACGACAAAACAGGATTATACGACAAGCTTTCCTTTTATTTTACACGTTTGTAGCTATTATTTTCTTATACGTTTTAGGCGGCGGAGCAAAGCCACAATTCCGAAAAGGGACACATCGGTCAAGGCGATGCACCCGTTTCGAATTAAATGTTTGTGCATGAAGGTAATTTCACATTATATTTTATTAGGGTTTTCCATGTAGTTAACTTTTCACTCTTACTTTTTGTGTATATTATGTTTCATATGTTTTTATTTTATTTTTATTTATTTTAAGGAAAGCTTATTATTAGCTTAACACGGACAGTAAAGGTTGCTGGTGATGGTCACAAAACTTATGTATGAAATAAAACAAAGACAAAACTTACGTGAGCAAATTGTAACCATTATTGCAAATAGACTTTAGTTAATTTTAATCATCAATGTTATGTGATCTTCACAAGCACTCATACAAAACTATGATACTACCATTGGAATTACACTAACTACTTGGGAAATAAAGTAAACATCAGATTGTAACTGATAGCACGTATTTTTGAGGTTGCATTATACTTGTAAGAAAAGTATTGAACATTCGTGTGTATACGTGCCTGAAGATCTATAAGACTTCCCTATTGTGAGACTGATTTTGTATTACTATAATTGACACATTAGTGATCAGTTAATAATAATATGATAAAGACAAATGACTTTGTGTTGAGGCTAATTTTAAAGCTTCGATAAATCTTATTAAGACATAAACATGCCTCTCTGGTTATTTTGTAATGTGCTACTGAAAAATAACAAAAGTTACTTCTACCAATAGAGAATTAAAAATTAAATGCTAGAGTGTATTGAGGTAGCACAAAATCTTAGAAAGGTAAGAACCCAAAAGCACCGGTTAATCTGACAAGTGATAATTAATAAAATATATATTGCTAAATTGACCTGTTGATTGTTATCATGGTTTTTTGAAAATAAGATGACTTGGTAAGTAATATGTTTTGTTGTAAGCATACGATGTGCTGAGTCAGCGTTATTTATTTACATATAGTATATTTACAATTTACCAAATCATTACTTTATTTTTAAGATGGTTTAGTCTATGTAATCCGTTTTTAAGTCGCATATTGGGCCCCCTATATTCTTATAGCAATAAAATTGACAACACGTGATTATTTTAGGAATTGGTTTTATAAACCTTCATTGTTTGATTGCATAGATTAAACCAAACCGTTTTCAGACTTGTTTTTGGGATTTCTTAAAGCATTAGATGTTTAAGCGTATCGATGCGTGTGTGAGAATGTGTATAAAGTGGTGCAAAACTTTTGGAAATGGTGAAGTCGGTTGATGCGCTTTACTTTTGGCTGCGGGAGTTACCGGTCATGTTACATTCAGCGTATAAACATATTTATAATGTATTGTTGAATATCTTTGGCACTTTCATGTCAACGGAACCATAATAATAAAGGGGGTGATATATTAGGATAGAACTTGCATTTATTGAATGATTGTTGGTGCTTTGAAATTAGTGGGACTGCCTGAAACGAGTCTGAAACTAATAGATTTAAGTCTAACGATAAACGTCTATTGAAACTGAATAAACATTCGCATTTTGGCTTTCCACATCATAGGGTATTATTTCGATAGAAAAAAAAACTTAGATTTGTTAGTTATAATATATTTATATGCATTTTTGGAAATTCATAACTGCGAATGTTGTTCAATTTATATGTATTTTTGTAAATTTGTTATATTGTTATACTTAAATTTAGCTGGAATGACGTAACAAGGATATTTGAGACGAAGTCTTGAAACCGTTGAAACTCGGTCGGTGCAGAGGCTGTTACGGTTATCTGCATATAAGTTACATTCCATTTTGAGCACACGAACCTACAGAACTAATTTTACAGCCAACACTGACCGAGAATGGAACATAATGAAGACTTTACAATTTTGAATGCTTATACCTGGCCGGAACATACAAGAGATATGTTGCTACTATAACATATATAAAGTAATTGATTTTTTAAAATCAAAACATGATCAGAACTCAAGTGCTATGCACATGAAAACAGCAGCCACAACGCTGTTCCTAGTGAATTATTTCAAGTGAAAGTATAATGCACTTGTGCCGAATGAACCGTGGCCAATGCCACGAGACGCGAGGCGCAGGTGGCGGAGCGCCCGCCCTCCGGACTAGCGATAGCGCCGGCCGTGGACGCGACCATTGCTAACTATTCGCTCCCGAGCTATCGTCTCGGGCGATTAGCACTTTTATATTATACATTTAAACATATATTATTGCTTGCTTATTAAATAAACACAATGTTAGCGTTTAGAATTTTAACTTCAATGTATTTTGATTTGTAAGAATATTATGTATCAATGATAAAAGCATGCTAAAATATCTTTCCTGGGATGGGAGGCGGTATACTCTCACTGTATAGAGAGATTTCTTATTTAAAAGGCATCTTTAATGAGAATATTGTATAACTTCTTGATTCGGTGAATACTGAATTCACCATATTTCTTGCTATTATACATTTAACATATTTTAAAACTTAGATTTCAAGAAGGAAGTAGATTTTATTTTTCTCTTTAAATCCATTATTCAGCGTAGTTTTAGATTATCCAACAATATGATACCTTTTAGTGTCATTTTTTTTATTGGTTTGCTGACAATGGTTGTTACTGTTTTCAACATAAATATGGTAATCAAATATATTAGAAAATACTTGTCATATTGTACCTACATACTTAACATTTTTCGTAATTGAAGTAGCAAACGTGGAACTGTGGCTTTTTGAAAACACTTATAACTTAAACACCTACTTATGTAAACTTGCATTATAAAATTTCTAATATGTTCATTACTACTTAATTTAGTTTATGGACACAAAAATATTGGACGAATTTAAATTGTAACGAGTTGTATTTGTCTTCAAATAAAACGTTCCATTATAATCAATTGTTTTATTTCATGAATCAAGGTTCAACCGCTTGTGTATTTTTGTAATAGTAGTACCTTCTAGGTTGGCTATGTGGTTAATGACTATTTGTGTCGCATCTTTGATGTCATTATACTGGTGCAAAAGTTGAACATGCAGGTGTTTATTCTTTTCATCAAGAAGATGATCAATCGTCTTTTCTGTTTGTAAAAGCTGATCATACACTTCCCTTTTACTTTTGGACATCTGCAATAAAAGAGATTTAATATACTTGCATAATGTTGACAACAAGGACATCAATAACGACAAGAAGCTTTAGTTTACCCTTAGATCTGTATGGACACAATGGGAAGGCTATTTCCAGTTGCTACCACTAGCTCCATTTCAGTGTCGATTGAGAAATAAACCTCCATGTTTGCAGTGGTGAGTGCTGGGATGAAAAATTCTCAGAAAAGATATGGATTTAAGGGACCCCTTTAATACAAAGTTTAACTTGTGGTCTCAGCTTAGTAAAATATGAACAGTATCACCATGAGGGCAATGGTATGTATATCCTTATGCATGGTCATACTAGTATGACCGCAAAGAAACTGCGGAATTCCATTCATGTATGATGCAGAATCAAAGCCTTGTGAGGAAGAGGGCGATAGCCATAATAAAGTATTATTTATTTATTAAATTATGTACAAGCGATAGCTCGCAGCAGCACAGGGCATACTTACCTAAATTCGATTAAAATATTTTGTAGTATGTATACAATAAAAAAAACATTCAAATTACCCTGTTATACCTACTGTTAATCACAAACAGTAAGGACGCATAACGCAGCGCTAAAATAAATCTATGGATGAGGAAATAAATAAAAAACGTAACGAAAGTCACATATTTTATTAAAAATCGGTATGAACATCAACTGGATCGCCTACACCCATAGCACAGGCCAACATGCTATTTATATGTCTACCTTCTTCTGCTTTAAATACAAAACCATTTGTCTTATCCACTAAGTTTTTCACATCTATAAGACTCTTTTCTTTATACATATTTACCAGTTGAAATGTGACTAAACTATAGTTTTCTATTATTGATACAAAAGCACTGTTTAATTTTTTATATTTAGCTGTAAAGTGGTCAGAATCTAAGCAATCCAACAAATAATTTAAATCTAACACTTCAGTGTAGAAATCTATTCCAAATTGCAATTTATCCATATGCTTTTTCAATAAATCAACCTTAGTTAAAAGGTTTATATGAGGCAGACCAATTTTTAACATTGCACTTAAAGATAACATTAGTGCTGATATAAATTTTCCTGCATCAGAACAATGGTGAGAATCAACTAAATGAATAACACACAAATGCATGTTAAAACTTGTAAGCTGGGAGAAAATTTTAGTTAAACTATGATGATGACAATATAACTCCACTTGCCCTGGTAAATCAAAAATAAAGTTTGTGTTATTTTCTCCTTTTATTTGAGTTAAAAGCCAGTCTACATTTTTCTCCAAGTACTCCATACAGTAAAGCAGAGCACCATTAGGGCCAAGATTGTATTGTTGCATAACTTCTTCTAACACAACTAGATTTCTTATATCAATATCAGGTTCATAACACATCATATCATTAGCAGGATCCAAGTTGACAACAATCACCTGCCTACCCAGCTTTTTTAATAGTTCTGACATTTTGGTGCAATAAGTAGTTTTACCAGCTCCAGGGGGTCCAATAACCAGTTGACCATAATATCTTTGTGCAGGTTTGAATCTTTTTGTATTTACCAATGCCATTATTTGCTGTCTTCTCTTTTCAAATCCAAAATGATATCTTTACAAGCTTTCACTGTCTCAATATCATACGACTTTAGATTGATAAATAAACAGAGTGTGTTTGTAATATTGATAGCTTCTGCCAGATACCGCGCTGCCACTTGCTGCTCTTCTGCTGAAGCACCAAAAATTACTTTTGTGGTATAAATATTATCTGTGCCTAAAGGATTATGGACTTGATCTTTCTGTATTGTTAACATGCTCCCAATCTTTTGATATTGAGAAACAATTAGCAATGTTTTATCTGTGTACTCAGCCAAAACTATTTCAGTAGCAACATCATCAATATCAGCTGATACAGATTTGAATAGCTTTTGTTCACTCTCAGTTGACTTTATTGTTAAGTTTTTCATTACATCTAGGAGCTCCATTTTTTCAGGTGATTTTCTAAAAGTGTATAGTTGTTGTTCATTCAGGTATAAAAGTAACTTACTAATTTGTGGAAAATCTGGTGTTCACTTAGTAAAGCAACATCATCAAAGGTAGAAATTTACTGGGCAGATTTTCCTAGACCTAGTAGGTATTGTTATTATTAATAAGTCATTGATACTTTCAGAGATAATCCAAAATGTAGATTTGTTTGTGCTTTGAGCAATTTGTGATGTGATGAAAGTGTAAATAAGTTCTTTATGCCATAAGCAGTTATACTTGCCTTTACCATCACTCAATGTCCAATCCTGCATCCTACTTTAGTATATAGATGCAATTATTATAATTAAAACACTGTTTCCATATACTCTTTTTGTACAATGAAGTACATGTATGATACCTACATGAATGATTTAATCTGTTAGTCTGGTGTTAACCAAGTGCAGCTAATATTAATAGCAATCAACAAGGAAGTGGACAAACTAGGATAGATAAGGATATATTATATTATACATAATATTCTATTGTATTAACTTGACCATGGCATTAGTAAGGGGAGTAACCCATTTTGTTAAAGTTCAGAACTTCCTACAACTTTAATGTATAATCTATTGGAGGTTTTGTCAATCAATCCGTGGCGCCTAATCTTCTACCACTTCCACTAGTGCTACTTTCCCTTAAATACTATGAACTTCTAAAAATACATGTAATAGATTGTGAGAAACTTTCATCTTGCTTCCATCTTATAGTTAACTTAGAGGCTCTTCACTGTTCCTAGCTCTTATTATTTGCACTTTAGTGGCTTTATTTATTTTATGTTAATATACTTAACAAATATTTAGTTATATGTAAATTTAAACTCTAAATTCGGGAAAAAGTAATACAGGCTTAATTCAACTTACAATAAGAATGCACTAACCTTTCCCCTTTATAAAAAGGTACTCTCTGTGCGTCTATAACTACGCTGTTTTGCACAGATCGGTATTTATGTAACAATCAGGAATACTAGGTATATTATATCGTATAATTCGTATTTGATACTTTATTACTTGTGGACTAATTAATTGGATAACCTCTTATTACTTTTTTTGTTTGTTTTTGTTTTGGTTCCACACTTGTGTGTATTTAGCCAGTGTCAAGTATTTGATAATTTCTCAATCAAAAGTCGAGTCAAGTCACAATCCAAGTCATCAAGCTAAGTCATAGTCTACTCAAGTCATACTCTGCCCGTGGCCCTTTGAATATATTTATCTCTCTACGTCGTGGCCGCAGCAGATTAATATTATTCATTCGGAATACAGATACTGCATAAGTAACACGTTTTATTAAATAACTAGCGGCCGGCTAGATGTGCTCCTCTCCTGCTTTCCGGCCCCGGGGCTCCAGCGCATCACGGCAGCGGCATAGCTGCGAGTTAATTTTAATTATATTTTTTTAAGCTTGTAATATCTTTCAAATGGGACGTCCGATTTTAATAAACTAAAAATAATTTATAGGTATTTAAACAGCTTTGCCTGAGTAATCATTTATTTAAGTAAGGGTTAAGGCAAAGGTATAAATAACTTGGTCTGATTTTGGTTGGAATTTCTATTAAATTTTAAAATGTTAAAAAGTAGTTATAGTGACATAACTACAATAGTAAGCCACATGTTCTTGCGATATTTTTTTAGATATTAATATGTTCTTTAATATTGT
The DNA here is from genome assembly GCA_905220475.3 of Ennomos fuscantarius. Taxonomy (NCBI): domain Eukaryota; kingdom Metazoa; phylum Arthropoda; class Insecta; order Lepidoptera; family Geometridae; genus Ennomos; species Ennomos fuscantarius. Next base: position 7,646,822 of record HG992028.1, on the reverse strand, counting down.
GGAACATTTTTTTGTTCTATCATCAATAGTTTTTGGAGCGCACGCGATGAAAAATATTTTTAAGGTATTTTTTTAATATATTGAGTAACATTATTGTAGTTTTAGTAGGGATCCTTAACTATTTTTCTTGCATTTAAAATAGCCTATATTAATCAGTGATAATGTAGCATTCAAATGGTGAAAGAATTTAGACCAAGAAGTACTTTTTGGGCCAATTCGTAACTTAACGTAATTCGTACAAACTTACATACAAATCTTCCCTCTTTATAATATTAGTATAGATATAGATAATATACACACACATTACATTTTTCTTCAGTTAGATTTTAGACCCGTTAGAATATCAAGTTTTAAATTTGATAACTGGTTATCTGGTGGGAAAAAAATCTTGTTACATTACTGGTTATGAAAAATGATTTTTTTTCATTATTTGTTACCAGCGGAAAGAAAAATTCTTGATAGATTACCGGATATGAAGCAGGAATTGTTTTTCCATTGAAATTCCAAGTTTTATGACTGGTTCTATGGTATTCTCTTCTAAAAACATTTTTACAAACCTTCCTTGACATAATAGATGTAATACTTCCTTGATATAGTATGTACTATACAATTTCATTGGAACGAACACATTTTTTTTTTCTCTATAAACTGTATCACCCTCTGGAACCAGATTTCGTAGCATAATTATATGATTTATATCATTAGTGTGTAGTATTGTAATACGAAAATATCATAATTTTATCTTCAGGTTGACTGACTTGTTTTATTAGTAAGCGAGTTTACTTTTTTAAATTGATACATTATTGTGCCGATTACTAAGGATGAAGTTCCGATTGACGCATTAGCTAAGATCGACGTCCATTTGCCTGAACTTGATTTTCCTTAAGATTTCGTGAATATTTTTATCCTGATTAAAACAAACTATCACTTACGATTTGCTTTTGAATTTTAATTTAAATAAAACGTACACGAAATGTACTCGATATTAAAAAAAAAAACATGATACGTGAAACATTTTGTAATTTTGGACAAGTTTTATTTGTTAAGTGCTTGATTACAGGCGTGCGTGTGGGAAAGTGGTGAAACGAATAATAATGATGGTGAAACTTTTTTTTCGTATTGTTTCCAAGACTCCATAGTCTCTAGTAAAATTGTCATCATATTATTATATTATTAGGTGTATGACTAGATTATGACTTGACTTGATGACTTGGACTGTGATTTGACACGTATCTTTCATTAACTTGATAAATTATCAAGAAAGTGTGGAGCCAATACACAAATAAAAATATGAATTTTTTTTTTTCATTCTCCTCTTTCGATGAATGTGTTTTTGGGTCTGAATCCAGCCCTGTTACAAACTTTGAAAAGTGTAACCATTTGTGGTACATTTCTGCTATTTTGGTAGATTTTATCTTTTGTTTGGGGCAGATTTTGGCAGAATTAAATAGCATATTTATATTTAGGGCAGAATCCGCATTCTTGAATTTACAGATGGTCACACTGCTCGGAAACCTCTACGATTCTATTTAATCTGTGGTTTTCTCTTTGATTGTCAGAAACTGACAAGATGGTAGCGTATTTCTTTAAAATTTTTATAAATCCAAATAAATCGTGAAATTTGACAACGCTTTTCATGAAATGCTTTTGTTTTGAGTGATAAAAATATAGCAAGGACGTTAATTGATGTGTATAAGTTTACTTGATTGAAGTTGTGTGAATATAACCTACAATGTTTATTACAGACGAAAGGTACCAGCAGCTTTGGTAAACGTCGAAATAAGACACACACCTTATGTCGAAGATGCGGTAGATCTTCGTACCACATCCAAAAGTCAAAATGTGCACAGTGCGGATATCCCGCAGCTAAACTCCGTTCATGTGAGTAGAAAATAAATAGTTGTTAAAGATATAATACACCTAATTAACAGCATTTTTGGTCTTGTATTGTGTCAAATTGTTTGAATTTTACTAGTAATTACTAAGTAGGAAAGTGTAAAAGTTCTAATTCATTGGTTAGATTTTAATACCGGCTAAATTATCATCATATATAACCTCAAGTTTCAGCTAAGGTTTCCAACCCAACTGGGAGTTTCTTGCTCAGTTATTGGTGAGAGTTCCCTGAATTTAATAGGTTAGGTATTGATTAATAGAGAAAATTAATATAAACTAGTTGCGCCGGCGGTTTCACCCGCAGATAAGAAGTAACCCATGTGTTTATTCAGTGTATAAGCTATCGGCATTCCAAGTTTCGTTAAAATCCATTCAGTAGTGAAACAGTAACATACATCCATACTTACAAACTGGCTTCTATAATATTAGTTAAAGGTATATTGGAAATCTGAGTAAATCATAATATTATTATAATTCTTCTGTAGGTGTGCATGTCACTGATCTTAAGGCTGGACCAATATTAATAAAGGAAAATTTGTGTTAGTGTTTGTCCCTAGATTAGATAAACCCATGTGAAACCAGAGTTGGTTAGCTAGTACCTAATAAGTTATTCTGTGGTTAATTTCTTTTTTACTAAACTAATTTGCTGCTTATTTTCTTGTGTGTGATTATTTGATTCTACTACACAATAGATTGTTTATTATTGTATCTCTTCAATGAAGAACTTAGTTATGAACTTATATAACTTGTAATTTATTTATTTTATTATTTTTGTATCTCATTTAATGTGGTGGGCCGCACCACAACACAACAAAATTCCTAATGCTGCCCTTTAACATTTTATATTAACTATCACACATTACTAATTGATATAAATAAATAATAATAGTGGGCATTTCACACAGGGCCATCTAACCCTAAACTAAGCAAAGCTTGTACTATGGGTACCAGATAACAGATACAATTCTTAGATACTTTTTGTTTGTAAATACATATGTAGAATGCAATATAACACCCAGATACAGAACAAACACCTCTATGTTCATCACAGAAATGTTTTTTTTTAAATATGCACACAGACCCTTGGGTCTGCGCTTTTTGCTAAATTATTTTTATATAAATTTAGCCTATTATTAACATGAACATATATGTCACAAAAAATGTTTGTCCTGGGTGGGAATCAAACCCACAACCCACAATTCAGAAGGCAAGGGTACTACCAACTGAGATTTTGAGCCAGTCTATAAAAAAATAATTAATAAAAAAATGTTTATACTATTAAAAAACAATAGTTCAATATAAATCAATCAAATGTGATGGAGGAGGATTTTGTTAGCAATGCGATGCACCCTAAAGTGCACAAGCTCTTATAGTGAAGTACTTATTGCTCACCATTATAGGCAGGATTTTAAGTTATCACAAGTTTGATTAAATTTTCATGTATGTGCAACGCAATCAAATACAACATAAATTCTTTGCAGTTGCTATAGTCATATTGATATTATAATACTTCATCAAACTGCTACTGAACTTGGTTAAAGATTCCTACTCTAATTGGAGTGATATTCTTTGCTGGAATATTTCTTTGTATATGTAGGAATATAAATTTAGAAATGTTCTTATGAAGGTGTACAGCAAACATTTATTTGACACCTCTATGGATATTTCTTACATTTAAAGCACAGCTTCTCCAGCGGTACTGGTGTTGAGTGTTGGAATGATGATGCATTTGAGGGTTCTATAGGATGTTGTGTGATAAGGCCCATGTAGTTCATTTGATAAGCTTGTTTAATTTGCCTCTTAGTATAATCATTGTGAGTAGATAAAACACTCTTATCTGTACCCTTATCCAAGTTTAATGTTATTTAAATTTTTTCAGACCATTGGTCAGTTAAGGCTAAGCGCAGGAAGACCACTGGAACTGGCCGTATGCGTCATCTGAAAATTGTGAGGAGGCGTTTCCGCAATGGCTTCAAGGAAGGCAAACCCACCCCCAAGAAAGCTGTAGCCTCATCATAGATACATACGAAATAAATAAAAACAGTTAAAAAGCATGTGTGTTTTTATTACATAGGTTTCAGCACTACATCCAAGCCATATCACTTGACTTCCAAATACCAAATTAATTGTTATTATATGTAAAATCACAGCAATAATATTATATAAAGGTTGAATCAAGCAAAGCCCTCGGGCAAAGTATCATAGATTAATATTTGATGTACATATACAAGTTGGCAAGAAGGAAACAGTTATATATATATAAAGAACAAAATAAATAATCACCAATTTACTTTTGTTGCTTGCATGAGCCAGGAATTAAATTCACCAAATTTAGAACGTAAACTCAGTGTTTGAGAAGTAAATGTGGGAATACATAATTTTTTTGTATACTTAATCACACTATAAAATAATATAATATAATTTTATTTTTACTGCATATAGCAATAGTATATTAACTTTATTTAAGGGCTTTAATTATTTTTATTATGATATACAATCTAATTAGTAATTAGGGTTTAATAAAATCATGTCGCATAAGCGAAGCGGATTATGTTATTGTACATACTTAGCAATTCGGAAGGCCGCGTTATGGACACATTCCATCTAGACATGCACTGGGTACACCGCAATGGTAACAGTTAGGGGACCTTTCCCATGAGAAAACAAAATTCTTAGATGGGTCATGGGATGTGTCCACAACGGAGCCTTATGATTACTACATACTACATCTTTTCTAGACAGATCGTGATTATCTGTCCACGGAATAGTGGTTGTGGCTGATCGGTTTTATACCAAATGCCCTTGTCCCTAGAAGGCAATTGAAATATTCTATTCAAAACTTGTAATATTGTTTTAAATCAAACAGATGCAATGTGTGTAATATGGATACACAGAACCTGATGATGGATATGGACGTATACTATATTCAACGCTAGCAGTATTAGCTTGTTTAGTTAATATATCTACTTTTTCATTACAATCAACACTGACGGGATCCACTGCAACTTAATAGATTTGGAGCTAGATGTCAAAACAAAAATGCTATCAAAACTGTTATAGGCTGTGGGGCCTCGGATGTCCGAGGTACCTACGTATGAGCCAAATGCTGGAGCACGCTTATCGAATCTGTAAATACAACTATCCTGTATAAATACAGCGTAAGAAAGTGGCTTAAACATTCACCATTCACAGCCGTAACTAAGGGCGGGCATTGTGGGGCAGTGCCCTACCTTTAAATATACCAAAAATATATTTTATTATTATACTTAAACTGTTTGTTCATAGTTTAAGATAAAAAAAATCTTAGTTCCATGTTCATGTTCTGTCACAGAAATTATTTGTCTACGAATAGCTTTTGAGTATAGGTACATCACTGACCTAGAGGTCAGTGATATACATGGTGATTGATTTAGGAGCCCGTGCTTCGAGAGCAGATCAATTATGATTACATTTTTACTTCCGCCCCACCTGTAACTAATGCTGCCCTACCTACCTCAAATTGGACTCGGCTACAGCCCTGCTTCTATTATACGTAATATGTCAGATTTTAAATTTAATACTGAGGTATTATACAAAAAAAAAGCGCAAATACTTGTTCTGAGTGGGTGCTGTGGGACTATGGTCCTCGTGGTTCCTGGGTCCCTAGACACGGAATGTGCACGGAATCCATGTTAGGGTCCAGGATCTATGTATGTGATCGGGCGTTATTATTATTATATTATTTCATAACTGCAGAAAGACACATCTCAGCCCGTTCTATCACCCTCTGCCAGGTTCAACCATGGAAGAGCAACACCGTGTCATCCGTAAACATTAATATATCCAAAGGCAGAGTAGTAGAGCATAGGTCTCGTTTATATAAATTAGAAAAAGCGTAGGCCCTCGCCCTAGTATCCTACCCTGAGGAATGCCATACATTTGTACACGAAGCACTCGTATTAAATAAAAAATATAAATAAATAAATATGTGTGGACATTTCACACAGCGTCATCTAGCCCCAAACTAAACAAAGCTTGTACTATGGGAACCAGATAACTGATACAATACTTAGATACTTTTTTATGTTTATAAATACATACATAGAATACAATATAAACACCCAGACACAGAACAAACATTCATGTTCATCACACAAATGTTTGTCCTGGGTGGGAATCGAACCCACGACCTGCAGTTCAGAAGGCAGGGCTACTACCAACTGAGCTATCGGGCCAGTCAAACAGACAGAGACAGCCTCTGTGGTGTAGTGGTTGAGCAGGATATAATACTTAAATACCTTAGATACCTACCTACTTTTTTGTTTTGTAAATATATGTATATATATATATATATATATTTACAAAACAAAAATATATATATAACACAATATTAAATCCAGACACGGAACAAACACCTATACTCATCACACAAATATTTGTTCTGAGTGGGAATTGAACCCACAATCTATAGTTCAGAAGGAAAAGCTACTGCCGACTGAGCTATCGGCAGTCATGTCAGTTTATGTAAAAAGGTAGGCTACTAATATAGGAATGCAGACCACAACACAACCGCAAAGGCACTGAACTGACTGATCAACTGATGGATGAACGATGACGTGCAGCGGCAGGGGCGGAGCGGTCGCGGCGCGGCGGCGGCCTCCAGTCGGTCGCTGCTTGCCTCCGCGTGCCGGCCCCTTTCCAGCCGCTCCGACCTCTGCCATAATACCACAATAATAATCTCAACCAATATCGCCATTGGGCGATAACTTATCGTGCTATGACGCGACGATATATTTTAAAGTCTTTACAAGATAAGAAAACGTGTGGTGATTAAAATTTTACTGTGCACTAGTGGAGAATGTGCGCGCACTGACGTTCTCGCCAGAGGAAAACTTTATTACCGTTACGTAGTGATATTTTACTATGTCGTTATTCAAGAAGAAAGCGCCGAAATACGCGCCGCCTCCGGTGCCGCCGACTGCACCTCCAGCTGAAGAGACGCAGCATTCCAATGGCGTTGACAATAACAACGGCTCTCAGAAGTCGCAGCTGGTGTTCCATTGCCAACAGGCTCACGGTAGCCCCCTCGGACTTATTTCTGGATTTTCAAACGTCAAGGAGTTGTATCAGAAAATTGCAGAATGCTACGATTTCCCACCTGAAGATGTAAGTAAGCTACTTACCTATATTTCATCTTGAAAACTTGTTTTTCTGGATCTTGTATTTCTTGTAGCTGTATCTACTTTTATTTTTCATTCTGTAGTAGCCACAGAAATAGTAGCCTTATATTTCTATTTTAGTAGGTTACTACGTGTACCTAGGTAATAGGCCTACCTGTTACCCTAAGTAGTAATGCTTCGGGGCGGTGTCTACCAGCTAGCAACTATGACTGACTTACATAAGCAAGTAGAGTAATTTATTTGCATACGTAGCAGATGTTTTCATACTAAATTGGATTTATCCTGAATTTCTTTCATTTTTAAAAATAGAGGCACGTGTAAAATCGCCATCAAAAAGAATTAAAAGAAGAATTTTAACCTAATTTTGATAGACCTTGTCAGAGGTACCTATACATATACATTGACGCATGTATGCTACATAACAATGTTGGTAGGTAAATACGTGTCGATTACTCATACTCGACTCGAGTTCAATCATTATTATTGATTAAAAAAGTTTATTAACTAGTTGAGCAAGTTTTTGTTCCATTATTATAAAGGACTAGTTGCGCCCCGCGGTTTCACGCGCGAATAAAAAGTATTTTAATTATTTGCTCATCCCACAGGAAAATTTCACTTTTCCGGGATAAAATGTAGCCTATATGTTAATCCAGTGTATAAGCTATCTTGGTACCAAATTTCATCCAAAATTCAGCCGTTTAAGCATGAAGGAGTAAAAAACATACACACAAACACACATACAAACTTTCGCCTTTATTATAGTATTAGTGTGATGTGACGTGAGATTGAGTGTTTCTTAATCATTGTCAAGACGATGACGTCATGACAATGATTAAGGATTTTTAATCATTGTCATGAGACAATGATTAAAAATCCTTTACAATGTACCTACACTTCAGTACTGAAGTGTACATTGATACGAAGTGGATCAACGAAAGCTGGGCAACTAAAAAGCAAGGAAAAGTATATCTACCTCAGTATACCTATCGATGTTGCCTATTTTTTTATAGTTTTGGAGCTAAGGGAATTTATTTATAATTTGCGGTGTTCTATTCCCAGTTTTCCATAAACCAAAAGTCAGTGTTATTCTTGGTTGTTTTCGTAAGCCCTCCGATAGCTATTACGCCCTCAAAACTAAAAACTTTATTAACATATCAATATTTATGTTTTTGATGAAAGTTTATGTTAGAAAATACAATCATAATACCTACCTCTGTAGATACAATACCTTCTCACATTCAATAATTGGTTTATAATTTATAATAAATCACCTACTTACATATTTTATGATGCGCATAACCATGATGTTAGTCAATATTTTAATCATAATGTTAATCATCATTTCCTACTTATTGATTATTAATTTGAGTATAAGTACGTACTTCAGTAAGTAGATACATTGTTATGCATTCTATAGGTGTCTATTAAGAATGAGGATCAGTAAAGTTATAGCAATAATTTCTTAACTCTATAAATCTGCATTTTCATATTACAAGTTCGGATCGACGAAGTTCGGATGAACGGATCCTCATTATAGCATAGCATACCTAACTTTATATAATAATACTACTTAAAGATATCATACAGTTTTATGATTAAAATCTATTCAATGTATACTTATTATAATGATTTTACGATGATAGTCATTTCTGGGAAATATAAGTTATCTACAAAACATGAACATGTCAATTAACATTGTTTGCATTGGTTTTGAACTAGCATGTAATATTCACTTGGGTACCACTACGAACTTACCACTAGCTGATATGGATGGTCATACGTACTTACTTTTAATTTTTCCCGATTTTGTTCATAAATTTAAAAAGATCATTTCATGAAAGACATCTCGTGTTGAGCACAGTTCGGCGCGGCGACGCGATGCGACGCTGTCGTTTTACTTTGAGCTCTAAAGACCATGAAAGAGATAAAATAAAGAAATAAGTAGGTGTAATTTTTTATTTAGAATATCGGGATATACCTAGGTGTTTCGCTTTAAGTAGGTGTTCTCTACTGCATCCATTAAAGCTAAGTTATCATTATTTTTGACTAACAGGTACTATCCTATAAAAAATCTACCTACCTAAAACACCCTTTACCCTTTACTAACTAAACGGTCTCAAGGTCTATGTAATCTTCGACCGTGTCGTGGCGTAAAGGTCGCCAGGGAAAATGGCACCAAAGGCGCTATTTCATGATATTTCACGGCTTGTGAAATTATCAAAAACTGAATGTGTACCTGAGCTTAGGTAATTGTCAAGGCCTACTTGTGAGAACGAAGATAATACAATTCTCACCTCTGTCTTGGTGTTAGAATTTGCCCAAATAAACAAACAATAGATAGGTACTTATTAGTTAGGTGTCTGCAGTGCTATACGTAGGTACACAGTTTTTTTACACAATTTTTAACAAAATTTAAAAACTGATAATTTCTCACTGACGGAAAATTTCATGTGCAAAAACGGGACAGAGCATTTTAAACTTTGATTTGAAATTTAACTAGCGTCTATATTATTATGTAAGGCCTGTAATAACTAAAGTAGTAGTTCTACGTACAGGACCTCTGGGTGCAAATGACCTCACGGCCTTAGAGAAATTACGATCTCACTCTTGACAACCTCTTAATCGGTATATATATTCAAAACTCCTTTTTAGAATAATTGAGTGCCCAGGAAATCATTTTTATCTTAAAAACTAATGACGTGTCCAGATTCGCCTGATACTAATTAAGCGTCGGGATAACTGAAGACCGAAACCAGTATACACAATAAACTTCCCATGTTTTTGACTCGTTAGGTCGCATTTCTCAACTAACCTTGACGTAATTTGGTAACACGAACAAACTCGCACTAGGGGTCATCCAGATGAAAGAAAATTTTGGTAGATGTTGCACACAGAAACGCACATTTTTTAATCAATTAAAAATAAAAATTAATTAGTGTGGCACTTGAGTCTCACGGTACACCTACTTACTAAGTAAGGCATCATCTTCATCATCATTATCACCTTTTATACTAGTCCACTCTACTGGACATAAGCCTCTACCAAGGCACGCCACTGAGCCCGATCTTGTCTTCCAGTTGCTACCAGCTACCTTGCGTAGGCACTTACTGATATTGGAGAGAATATTGTACCAGATACATAAATTACATACCTTAGAACCGAAAGTAGGAATCTAGGTAAATAAATTTTGTGCTGTTACTGAAATAAGCTTATAGAAATGTCAACGCATGCGGAAGCACGGACGGCTGGGCAGCCCAGGAAGTGAATCGGCCCAGGGGCGCAGTCTCGCTCTCATATCATACAAACGAACGAGGCAAGTGACTGCAGATACGCTCTGCCATGCACGCCATACCAACTACGTAATACGCGATGACCTACAACGCTTGGGTCAAGGACCGGATGAATGCCCATGCCTATATTTTATAATTAGAATATTTTTGTAATCTATAAATATAAATTAAGTATACCTTTATCTACAACCTACGTCTTTTACCTAGATGATTAATAATTTCGCAAACAACAGACCTCATAAGCACATACTTTTTAAAATTTGGTTTGAGCTAAGTTGTGTATAAGTTTATCTCAATTGCTATGTCATTAAATGATTTTCTCTATTCCTGATTCTTTTTTTTTGATTCCCTATCATCGTAAAATCGAAATAAGCATCCATCCAGACGTACATAGGGCGAATTTGGGACGTCTTTGATTTGTATTCGGATCTCTTCTAATCTAGACCCTAATATGGAGCGTTAACCGACCATAATTAATTAATTTTAAATCATTATATATACTTTTGTAATTAAAGGCTATCATATCAGTATGTACGTGAACCGCTTTTTACTTCATTAGGTATATAACTAATTATAGCGAACAGTCATTAGGTCTGGTTTTTATGTATGCTTAGTAATATGTAGTAGTCTACTATGGTTGTCTGTATTAAATTTAGACAACTCTTAAGTTGGCACTTATTCCTCTGTAACATGGTACCCAAATGCATTGCAGTAAGTATGTTATAGAGGAATAAATAGAAACTTAAGAGCCGTCAAACTTTAATATCTACCGACGGGCATTACATTCAGATATTGAATAGGTACCACGTTACGTCTACAAAACAAACGGGAGTGTTTTTTTAGTTTCTAATTTTATTTTACTATACTAGTGCGCCCCACGGTTTCACGCGTGGATAAAAGTATCCTATGTGTTAATCCAGCGTACAAGCTATTTGAATTCCAAGTTTCATTAAAATCCATTCAGTAGTTTTTGCGTGAAAGAGAAACAAACATCCATACAGCCTCTGTGGTGTGGTGGTTGAGCAGGTTGGCTCATAACTCGGAGGCGGCGGGTTCGATTCCCGCGGCAAGTATTTGTGCGCAAACACTTGTTCTGAGTCTGGGTGTTTTGGAACCATGATCCTCGTAGTTCCTGGGTCCCTAAACAAAGGGAATCCTAGTTAGGGTTCAGGATCTATGTATGTGATCGTAAAGCGTTATTATTATATTATTATTATACATTCAAACTTTCGCGTTTATAATATTAGTACCTAAGGATAGGTATGCCATTTTACTCATTTAGTGACGTTGCTTGTAAGTATAGGTACTCTCGCACAAACAGTTTTTTCTCTAATCTGCACAGAAAAAAAATAATTGCGAGACACTCACTTTAGTTTTTTTTTCTGGTTTTGGCACGCATTATTTCTTTCTTCATTTTCGTTCTGGATAGTTTTTATAGCAGGTTTATTGCATGGCCACATGTCCACTGAACGTTTACCTATATAAGCTAATACAAGCAATAATTTTATTAGGTACTGACGCGTAATTCTAGCTTATTATGCTTTTGATATTGTTTGAATCTACGTATATGTATTCTGTAACAAGAAAAGTGAATTGTAAATATAATTACTTACCTTAATTAATCAATCTAGGTATTTATTTACCTAAATATCAATGTAAGCGATTATTCGTCGGTCCAAAGTAGGTGTAGGGTATCTTACTTATACTGATAAGCAATAAATTTCATATCAGTCAAATTCCACTTGATTGAATTAGTTAAATCATTCAACAAATCGTATCTCTTGTTCTTTGTTTTCATGCAAAAGTAAAAGTAATTACAAATGTGTGCTGTTTTTATTGAAAAAGAACACATAAATCCTAATCACAAATAATTAGTGAGGAGATAATAAAAGGTCGTGTAGGATTTGGGCTTGGGACTAGAGCAATATGAACCAAATAATATAAAACCAATGCCTTTTGGTCACGACATGAGAGAAAACTAGAGCGTCCTAATTAGGTCAATGTTGTCTGCATCAACTATAAGTAGGTTACATTTATCATCATCTAAGCTTACTATCAACTAATTGATTTGGGTCTATACAATTTTATTACAAGACGTATATTTTGATGGCCCAGCAAATATTCGCTTGACCGCTTTTCGTCAAATAACTACATGATAGGCAGAATAACTACTCTACTTTATTAAGCACAAGTTGCAAAAAATATCAACACAGTTTATTTTTCTGGTTTCAGATTTTATTTTGCACACTGAACACCCACAAGGTGGACATGAAAAAGTTACTAGGCGGCCAAATAGGATTAGAAGATTTTATATTTGCACACAGAAAAGGTCGACCGAAAGAAATAGAAATAGTGAAGACGGAAGACTCATTGGGATTAACAATCACAGACAATGGAGCGGGATACGCATTTATTAAAAGAATAAAGGAAGGATCTATCGTATCCAGGATATCACACATAGAGGTAATTTTTGATTTATGTATATAAATATGTAAGTACTAAAAAAAATCTCATAATGTAGGTAAAGTTGGGCGAAATTGCTGTATTTACCTATATAATTCATTAAAATATATTTTCCTAGCTGTTATTTTAAAGTGCTCTAAAATATAATATATCATATAATGTATACGCAGTGATAGTTTAGTTGTCGACCGCAAATCAGTCACAATGAATGAACTTCACACGATGATAAAATATAATTTTTAAAATGCTATATTTTAACAGCTACAGTGTAGATAAAATTATACATTATAATTACAGAATGAAAGTTCATATTGGTATGAATATAAAATATGACTTAAAATGTTGTGTTTTTGTATAGAGGATATACCTTAAAATAATTGAGAGAGAGAGAGAGAGTTAGGTATTATATTCGTGTGAAGAAAATTGATACATGTTATTTTTGTTGGATGGCGTTGGTTGTCTAATAATAATAAAAATTATATCAGTCACGGTCGGATATTCATAATGTTTTGTAAGTATAGAAAATTATAATGCAAAATTTTGCCTACTCTCTCTTATAATGCCCAACTTTACTTGTAGGTAAGTATTAATATTCATTGTTCGTACTTATGCATTGACGTGACCATTGTGGTATTTAATTTGATTATTTATACGTACAGTCATGGATACGAAGATGTAGAACTACATAAACTATAATAATAATAATGCACCTAATAACTGACTTTGTTTTCTTTGTTTCAACATACCATATCATTTTCATTGCGTAGTATGTAGGTACTAAATTAGGTCACTGATTATAATGATAAACACTATTGCAAGAGAAGTAATGCAGGCTTTTTTAATGTTTATGCGTCGAAGAGTTAGTCTAATTTAAGTTTAAGTTAGTCTAGTTTAAGAGCCACGGTTGGTCGTTTGAAGAGGACGGCAGTGAACTCATTTCCCTTGTTAAAAGAAATTAACAGGAAACCAGTCATTACGTTAACAAACCCGTTCATTCTTAATTTACAGGTTGGGGATCACATCGAGAAGTTGGATGGAGAGAATATGGTTGGCAAGAGGCATTATGAAGTAGCTAAAATATTAAAAGAAATTCCAATAGGAACCACTTTTATAATTCGACTTGTGGAGCCGCTGAAAAGCGGATTTGGGAGCATTGGACCAAAAAGTGGTGCTAAATCTGGTAGAAAACAAGCATTCGGGTCTGGGAAAGAAACACTTAGGTTTAAATCCAATGGTCAAGCAACCATAGAAAATGAGGTAACCAATTGCATTTTTATACACACATTTTATACCATTGTTTTCTTTTATGTTAAGAAATGAAATGACGAGCTAGTCTTTCACCTTTCACTTTTGATCTTAAGCGAGACGTCTGCCCATATCAGTTGCAGTGTCACTTATAACTAAAGTTATTGTAGGTACGTAGTTACTGAAATGAGTTGGTAGATAGGTCATTCTCTCTACATCTACAACAATTCAACATTGACAATTTCAATTATACAATTCAACAGGGACAATTTCAACTTTTCCTATATTTTCCATTGTTTTATTTACGTTTTTTTTTAATATAGTACCTAACAAATAATCTTAATTATTTGGCTTTTATTGAGTTTATTTTCTTATGCTTTCCACACCACCTCATGTTCAAGCTTACATGCAATAGGTAAGAAATACCTATCTAGACCAATGACTAATGGCAAATATCGCACAACCACGAGGGCTTGCTTCTTGCGTCTCTGTAAACATCAAAGACATCAGACATCAAAGTCATACTATCTAGTAAAGTTTGAAAATAAATTAGCTCTTTCTCACTATTGATGCACAATCCAGCACAATACAGAACAAAAAACTCCGATCCGAAGCTTCCTCCTAACCTAACCTGTAAAGACGAAGCTACAAGAAACTTTTCAAAACATATAATTATTTCATCCAGTTATTTATATTTTAAACTAAACTACTACACCGATTTTGAAATGTCTATGGGACCAATATGAAAAAAACGTCCATTTTTTTTTCCGAATTCCGAATTTTTGAGGTAACAAGCATTAAAGAAACATACAATCGAATAGAATCTATTCGTTTTTGAAGTTGGTTGAAAGGATAGGTTTCCTATGAAACATAATACAAAAATAGGTACCTACACCTAAATACGCATTTATGAAATATCTTCGAAAATGCGACCAGTATTAAGTATTATATGGAATTTATCTACATTAATAATTGATAAGGATTTGCTTTCTATTTCAGCATGATGATAAATCGAAAGCAGGCATCGATAAAATTAACGGCTTGCTTGAATCATTCATGGGAATCAACGATTCAGAGCTCGCATCTCAGATGTGGGACCTTTCCGAGGGCAAAAGTAATTCTATGCAACTAGCCGAAGCGATTGACAATAGTGATCTGCAAGAGTTTGGCTTCACAGATGAGTTCATCATCGAGTTATGGGGAGTCATCACTGATGCAAGATCTGGAAGACTAAGCTAGAAGAATACAGATATTAATTATTTATAGATCGTGGTTATGTGTAAAATGTTTTATAGTTTACTGTAAGTAAGTGCATATGGTACAACTAAGTACAACTTGTTGTGATAATTTTCGTCAATATTAAATAGGCAAGTAAGAAATTACAATAAAATTATTATAGGTTTTAGATAGGATGAACTTCATTTTACTGTAAAAATTGTTTGATAATATTATTGGACTCATATTATTCTTTCCCACAGGACTGCTTTTTGTCCTGAATAATACCAATAACTACAACCTCTAGTATTCTTTATTAGCCAGTCTGTTTTTTTTTACTTCAAACTTGTCTAGCATTTTACCACGCAGGTCATATTTCGCCGGAAACAAGGACGTTGGCAGGGCATTCCATTCCTTAGCCGTTCTAATTAAGAACGTTGAGTCAAATCGCTTGGTACGAATGGGTGGTATTTCGACAACGAAAGGATGGCACTTAGCCGAGCGTCGAGTAGTCCGGTAGTGGAATGGTGATGGAAGAATGAGATCATGCAGTTCTTGAGCGCATTCACCATGGTGTAATCTGTGAAAGACCAAAAAAAAGACCTGTTGTCGCAATACCACCCAAGTTTAAGCATCAAAATTAAACCGTATTCAATAGTAAGCAAAATTAGTAATGAGCAACAAAAACGCTCTATCTATATTAATTGAAAATTGAATTGAGTGTGTTTGCTAAGCATACCTAATTTTATTTTTCCTCTTCTTCTATTCTTCTTCCTTTCCTTCTATTCTTCTTCTTTTCCTTGATAGCCAACTTATTTTTAGATATTTAATAATTTATTATAGTTTATCGTACTGATCAGTCGTAGTCGTAGCAGTTAGTGTTTGTAGGTCATAAATATTAGTTTATGACATAGACCTAGTTTGTATTATTGTATTTGGTTGCTTAGGTTTTCACTTAGTGACACGCCCCTTGGCCCATTTGTATAATGCCTACTTCTGAGTACCCATCTCTAAATTATGTATATGTTTTATATTATATTTGCAACAAATAATTTAACGCTATTCTTATAAATTTTCCTTCAGATATAAAAGATAAAAAACATCCCTTGTATGGGTACCTAACCTAATAACAAGAGTATATATGATAAGTATCTAGATAGGATAGATAGAAAATGCTTAATTGCATAAACAACTGTTCTACAACACATGGCATTTATATACACACCGGCCCGAGGAACGCCAAGCGGGTTTCGTTAGTCCTGTCTTTAGCGAACACCAACGATCGTTCGTTGGCGTGTGCCGCTAACATTAAAGGAATCCAACCAATATTATCGAACTCAGTGTGGATGGTCGCCAGAGGTCAACGAACGAACGCCCAGAGAAAAAGGTCTACATTACAGAACGATGCTCAGTAATCGTTCGGTGCTGAAGCAGAGATTTCATTCACTAATTGATCACTTTGTGAATGAAATCTCAGCTTGAGCACCGATCGATGACTGAGCATCGTTCTGTAATACGGACCTAAGAGTGCGTAGCATGCAGACGAATTGCGGATGTAAGACGAAATCGTGTGCCAACGATCGTTTGCTTTACCACTAAATGTATTTGGGTGAACCTTCGAAGGCCAACGAGCGTGCGGTAGTCAACGCTGAAAATCCACCCGTTGGCCGGTGTGTACCCATTAGTAAATAATTATGCTGTATCTCATTTGAGTCTGAATGTAAAGTGTAATTACTGCAGGTTACTTATATGTAGGTATTAAATGTAGATAGATGCATCATATATGAATTCGAATTACTCTGCAGTTTCAGCCGAAATTTACATGTTTTCTTACTGCAACTCTTAATTTTTCGGGGTATAAAGTACCCTATGATGATCTCGGTATAGAGTGTATGTGCAAAATGTTATACAAATTGGTTCAGCCTAGAAAGTTACACAAACAAAACATTATATTTATATACACCGATGAACAACGTTGTTTTAAACTTTTACGGTTATTCATTGAGATTTTTATCGTAATTGGAATAATTTCTGAATTCCTGATATTTCGGCACAGTTACATGAAATATGTTGATGAGTAGACTGAAGATGAAAGAAATAAATATCGGTTACTCAGAAATTATTCCAATCACATTGTTTTATGGCCATAGTTTTCTATATGGCTAATATTTATTTCATCATTTAGTTTGACAAATTACATTTTTCTTACATATATGTAGGTACAACAAAAATATTTGATAGTTACAAATCCTACAATGAACACATGGAGTAGATTGTAGGTAAGTGTTTGTAGTGCTGAAATAATTATGATTTGTGATAATGAGTAGGAACCTTCGTGTATAGCTATTGTATGTACATAATATGGAGAGTTATAGTATAAGTATAGAACTTTGGTCACCTGGGCGATATTACTACCTATATATCTATCTACAGGTATTGATAATGACGAATAGATTTTTTGTATGAATTGAATTTTATTGTTTGATATCATAACATAGTAGGTATATTATAAATAAATTCATTTTTGACCCATATTGCATAATAACAGATCGTTTTTTTTTTCAAATCGTAAGGTATTCCGCTCTATTTACATAGCAAATTATATCGTAATAATAATTATAATTATGACCTCCGCCTAACCTATGCGACACATCCAACAAAACGAGTATGCTTTAGACCACACGACTGAAGTAAAACTTAAGTTTAGCTCCAACTATCGACCGGTATCGGTAACTTTATTTTAGCTTTGTTTAATGTAAACGCGGTTTGCCATCTTGACCATAGTAGATTGTAATTTTACCGGACATACTAACATAATAATAGAAATTATTAACTTTGTTATGTTGATAATGGAGATCTACGTGAACCAACTTCAACTTCCGTTCGAGTCGCATTCACCAGTTTACTCCCCAAGTGGAACGTGCGTAAAGAAGTTTTTCATCAAAAATAATTAGCGAATAGTCTAGTCTAGTCAAGTCATACTACTAGTAAAGTAAAGTGGTGGCAACTTTACCAGAAGCTTCTATGGAGTTTTGGAAACAACACGAAAAGAAACGTTTCATCATCATTATACCACTTTCCCACACTCATGCCCGTAATCCAGTACTTAACGAATAAAATGCCACCAATTTTATGCACAATCACTGAAAATAACACAAGTTTTCGAAAATACTACAATGCGGCGCGGCGACGCGATCTTTTACGCTTTCCCGCCAAAAACCTCTAGGATTTTTTTTTGTTTTGGCTCCACACTATTGTGTATTTAGCCAGTGTCAAGTAATTGGTAATTTATCAAGTTAATGATATTACACGCAGTCAAGTCACAGTCCAAGTCATATTTTATGCACTAACACTGAAAATAACACAAGTTTTGGAAAATAATACAATGCGGTGACGCATTTTTTTCGGTTTCCCGCCAAAACTCCTTCTATACTCTTTGATTGTTAAATCTATGATCTCTCCTTAGTCTGTGGATTAGATTAGAACTTCTTTTAAGACAGTTATTATACTCTTTGATTAGAACTTAAATTTACGTATTACTGTGCTAGTGTGCTCCAATTTCGAAAAGAGAACTATGGCTGCTACTGCTCTTAGACATTTTTTAAGTGTTAATAATTCGGCGTATAATCCGAAAAAGTATATAACTTTCACTAAAGTAAGTTTATCATTTATTTATTAAATAATACATTAGTACATATATGATTATTTTGTTCTCGTAGCTTCATAGCTTGATTATTGTTAATTTTATTAGTAAGTAAATATTTAACAGTTCAGTTAATATTTCTGTACTTATTTATTTATTACACCTACTACAAGTTAGCACTTTTAGTTACAGATATCATGCACAAGCTACAGCACACGACCGCAGAAGAGTAAAGTTTATAACGATATCAATGAAGCACTAAAAGATGTTCATGATGGATCTAAACTTTTAGTCGGTGGCTTTGGACTGTGTGGAATACCTGAAAACCTTATTAAAGCACTGTACAGTAAAAGCATCTCAGGACTAACAGTTGTTTCTAATAATGCAGGTAAACTATAAAAATATTTATTGAATCATTAAACCTTAACAATATTATTATGATCAAATGTGAAAATCAGATGTGACAGGTTCACATCTGATTTTCACATTTGATCATTTATTTTATTGGCACACATTTTTTTATTACTAGAAAATTGTATGATGCCAGTCCCATTGTCCATGCTTGCAACTGTGTTGCAGCTATAGTCATAAATAAAATTTATTCACTACTGGTTTTTGCATTATTAATTTACTATCTTAGTATTGTTGTTTACCATGTTCTTCTATGGATTCTATAGAAGTACCTATTGTAAAATACTAGCAAAATAATAATAACGACTAAGCTGGTACTTATTCAAGTTGTTGTTGAATACCTGTTTATGAATAAATTAATTAATACAGGTGTGGACGACTTTGGCCTTGGCATTTTGCTAAAGAATAAACAAATAAAGAGAATGATTGCCTCCTATGTTGGAGAAAATGCTGAATTTGAGAGACAATATCTATGTGGAGAATTAGAGGTAAGCATTTGATTACAATTGATTAATAATGAATCAATTATTCTATAAAATACAAACTACCTTTTTTACTTTGATCAATATCTCTTAATATTTATTTATTTATCTATAAAAACACATAATATAAACAAAACTAAAATCAAAATGAAAAACAATGTAGTAGTAAAACTTAATCTAAGAAGTCGCTTAAACTAAGACTAACTTATTCAAAATAATGTATGTAAGATATTTGTAACATAAATTAATTTGGGCATTTAAGATTTTCATTTGCTTACTTATTTATATATAAGTATTTAGAATTTAGATAAAAGGTTTTAAAATACAGAATAGAATATATATTACATATATATATTATATACATTTATATATTACAATTTAAAGATAATATTACATCGAAAGCTTATTAGGTACCTAGTTATCTAAAATAATTGAATTGATTGATTTAGGTGGAGCTCACCCCTCAAGGTACTTTGGCTGAGAGGTTAAGGGCAGGAGGAGCTGGTATACCTGCATTCTTCACACCAACTGGCTTTGGCACCCTTATTCAAGAAGGTGGATCGCCTATCAAATACACAAAAGATGGAAAGGTATAAAAATACAGTGCTAAATGTGAACCATTTTTTTAAAGTCAGGTTGTTATACAGTATGATATTAAAAGATTTTGTCCTGAGTGACTAAGACTGACAGACAATTAACAGCTCAAACCACTAGAATTACACACACATAGAAAATTTAAATTTAGAGAGTATGGCATTGTGTGGGAATCGAATCAGCTGGTAAAAGTTATATAGATAGATAGATAAATCTTCTCTCTTCTCTTTATCGAAACACCACATTACAGGAACAATTGACAAGCACAAACTTAAAATTAAGTGTCATAATGGGCAGCTTAAAGCGATGTCTTCCAGACAACCCAAAAATAAATGATATGAATAAATCCAGCTCCAAGTAGCTTCATAAAAGTCCAAGTAATCTATGAGTATGATTAACAAGTGTTCGTAGGATGTGGTTCATTCATAGATGTTAAATTGTGTTGTTTAAGGTTGAGATCCCAAGCTCTCCTCGAAACGTTCAACAGTTTAACGGCAAAGACTACATCATGGAGGAAGCTATAACTGGTGATTTTGCTCTTGTAAAAGCATGGAAAGCTGACAAGCACGGCAACTTAATATTTAGAAAAAGTGCCCGTAATTTCAACCCTGCTATGTGCCGTGCTGCCAAAATAACGATAGCCGAAGTAGAAGAAATTGTAGATGAAATCGACCCGAATATTGTGCATGTACCTTCAGTTTTTGTCCATAGAGTTATCAAAGGTGAAAGTTATGAGAAGAGGATTGAAAGGAAAACAATAACAAAGCCGGGGGAGAAGCCTAAGTCAAATTCGATTCGGGAAAAGATTATTAAGCGGGCAGCTCTGGAGTTCAAGGATGGAATGCATGCTAACCTTGGAATAGGTGAGCGCTTGTTAGAGGCAAAAATCTACAATCTATATAGATGATTAAAAATTATAGATTAAAACAGAAAAAGGGGCAAGCATCAAACAAATCTTATCTAACAACTTTGATGGACCAGAGATTCACAAAAGTTACTGATTCACAGATTGACAACTAAAGTTTTTAAAGTAAAACTTTACGCACGCTTGACTTGGGGAGTAAGCTGGTGAATGCGAGGCGAACGGAAGTTGAAGTTGTTCACGTAGATCTATATTGTCAACATAACAAAGTTAAAAATTTGTATTATTATGTTGGTATGTCCGGTAAAATTTCAATTTACGATTGTCAAGATGGTGACATTAACATTGAACAAAGCAAAATCAAAGTTATACCGGCCGACAGATGGAGGTAGACTAAAGAAGTTTTAAAGTTGTGTGGTCAAAAGCACAATTGTTTAAAAACTAAAAAAGTTTTATATCGAAAAGTTCAGTACCGAACTGCTATAGGTTAAAGGTTACATGAATTGTTATCTGATATGCATTATTATTTATTAAGAAACCTTTGTATGTAACTTACGTAATGGTTCGTAGGTAAGTTATTACATACAGTTTATCCTTAATTTTTAGGATTGCCAATGTTGGCAAGTAACTACATACCTAACAACATGACGGTGCTGCTACAGTCAGAAAACGGCATCCTTGGCCTCGGCCCGTTCCCTACTGAGGCAGAAGTCGACGCCGATCTCATTAACGCTGGAAAAGAGACCGTTACTGTTTTACCAGGTATTTTATTTCGTTTTCAATTTTTGTATGAACTTGTGCCTATGGAATTGGGCGGGTCACGTGGGCCGGACGTGGTTTTAGACAGTCAAAACGGTGTTGTAGACTATTTTGATATGATTGGATAGATGAGCCCTATGATAGAAAAATTTGAAGGGAATGAGAGATCTTTAGACAGCAGTGGGTCATATTTATACATAAATAGTCGCAGATCAGATGAAACTGTATTCTATTAAGATGCCACAGATTATACAATATTATACTAGTAACCATGTCATGTCACTATTATGACATTGACCTACAATCGTTTTATGATAAAAGGTTACGTTTTATTGTGGGTACCTAAGTATATTCCCGTCGTAAGGTCCTGGTTTCGAACAGGACTCTTCCCGTGGGTACTGTAAGAGCGGGCTAAGGGAATATCCAGGGAATGAGCAGTAGCATTTTCCTCGGTACATTAAAATCTGCGATCACCAAGACGCCTGCCAAGCGTGGTGATTATGGCAAATGCCCCCTTAGAGACCATCCATAAATTGCGTCACACGTTAAAGGAGAGGGAGAGTGTCGACGAACTGTGACATTGTGTGACACGGGGTAGGGAGGGAGAGGAATTTTGTGATATCACATTTTTTCGAAATGTAATATTTTATATCTAAGTAATACAACACAACTTATTTATTTACAACAATTTTAAAATTTTTGGTTGTACATTACTTTTTATTAATTGTAAAATGTAAACACAACTTTTTTATTTCCACAAATTTCTAAATGTAAAAATGCAAATATGTATTTGTGTGAAATAGGTAGGGAACGGAGGGGAGGTCTCTCAAATGTGACCAGCTGTAACAAGGACGGGAGAGGGGTCAAAAAATCATGAAATTCATGTGACGTCATTTATGGATGGCCCCTTACGATAAGCATCATTTGTTTATATGTAGAAAATGTAAAAGTACTTTATAGGTGAGAAACTAAGAACTAGAGAAGAGACCTTGCCACGCGACCTTGCTCCTACTGTATAACAAATGTAACATTGTTTATCATTTTATCGTGCACTTGCAAAAATATAGATAAAAGTGTATGATGCGAAAATAATAATAGTACTAGCCTGTGACGTCACAACAAGGACAACTTCAGTTGGGTTGGATTTGGTACAGATTTTGTCGTTACGTTACAGAATGTAGCCATATTAGTTGTTACGACTACCGGCCACCTTACTTTAAGTGTGAAATTCGCGCAGACTTTGTCCTATTCTTATTTTAATCGCATTGTAACATGGAATACTACGTCCATGACAAATATATACATTATCTACATAGATTTACATTCGTTAGCGACGTCCATGACAACTATAAGTACAAGAATAATTGTATTACTTATCTACATAGATTTACATTTTTTTCCACACGGCAAATTGCCTTTATTGTCTAAATACTACAATGATTTAATAACTAATACTAAAAACTACCTACTACTAAAAAAAAAAACATTAGGACTATACTGGCCGCGATGATCTATAGACAGTCCAAATGCTCCAGCCAACTAACAATAGGTAGCGTACCCAACATGCTGGCAGCATTGCCCCGTTGAATTGCAATACTTATTCGTTGTGGCAAATAAGTGCCAGCATTTTTGTCACGCGTAGCGTCGACCAGGCGCTCTGATAACGTGCCATCATCAAATCTACCTACGTAGCCTAGAAACAAGAAATAATATTTGTGTATTTTATCTTTCCACGCTTATCGTACGAGTACGTCTCACGCATGACATTGCTTATCGAAAGGCAGGGCTCTGATTTAATTTTAACAATAGATAAATAATTTACATATGTTATTTATTATTGTATTATTTTATCTATGTATAAATTCGGCCATGATATTTGATGAATCTACTGCGTTTATTTTTAAATGGTTCCACAACGCCCAGAGTCAGAACAAGTAATTGCGTTTTTTTTCCTTTGCTCAAATACTTGTCCTGCCGCGGAAATCGAACCTGCCGCCTGCGGGTTATGAGCTCAACCACCACACCAAAGAGGCTGTCAAATTTTCTCCTGTTCCTCCTCTTGCTGTGCTATACAGTTGACTGTTTTTTACTTTATTATTTATGCAATGATATTAAAGACAATATTACGAATATAACATTGAATCAGCAAAATCTTGTGTGTACGATGGTACACCGCAATAGGCTATTTGACTACTGTATTTTTATTACATACATAAATAATATACCTAAAAAAATAGATAACTGTGAAAACAAAACTTGAATATCTCAATAAATTACTAAGTTACAGGCATTTTAAAATGCCAATATTTTAATTAAAAATGCCAAATTCTATGAAAATAGAAAGAGACAACTCAAACACGTAGTGACGTCAGTTACCAGTCCTCACAGTAACTCATTACTAAGCTGTGGTAGCTCTACATACAATCTTTTTGGCATGTGACGTCACAAGCCATGCCTTCATAGTAGCTGTGAGGAAGCTCAACACGATCTCTGTTTTGCGAGAAAGGGACAGGCGATGAAACTTTAAAAGCGTACTACTCCGTGAATAATTTACGGATTTTACTTATTTTTACAATGATTACATTAATTTTTAACCTACTTTATGAAAATAATATTTACTTGTTCATTTTTAATAGTAGTCAAATAGCCTATTTCTTGCTTGCTTCGTTGCGCTAGTAATTCAAATCAGCACTTTTTGCTAAATCGGGCTATCGGCGGTAGCCTACAGCAAATGCCTCCGAGTTCTAGCGGTCCACCGTGGTGACGTATTGGCCACCCTTGAACTAGGGGCGTCATGAGGCGGCGCCTTTAAAAAACAAAAACCTACAGTCTTCTCCATTCGACAAATTGTCTTATTATTCCCGAGCTTCCAAATATGTTATGTGCTGTCTTTATGTTTAGCAGTTTCGGCTGTGCGTTATCTGTCATTTAGTCACAACTCAGCTCAGTACAAAGCCTTTAGAGCTAGCAATTAGTGGCGCACATAAAGCGTTTTATTCATTTTATCGTTTCGAGTATGTAATTTTATGGAAAATGTTGCCTTCATATTTGTCTCGGCCGTCTAACTATCTACATTCGATCAGGTAGGTATAATATTTAACATAATCTTACGGCGTTTACGGCGATTTATAATGTAACCGGTTCACTATACATATATTATCTATTATATTATTTTAGCAAATAAATGAATTGACTTTATTACCTGACGGTATATGTGCCAAGTATTTATTTATTATTGATTACCTGACGGTATACGGTTTGTTGAGTGACATCCCCAATAGGAATAGAAATTCACGACAAGCCGTTGGCAGGCGTTTTGGTGATTCTAGAAGATTTTAATGTACCGAGGAAAATGCTGCAGCCTATTATTCCCTGGATATTCCCCTTGCTGGCTCTTACAGCACCCGCAGAGAGATGGGATGCTCCTATTTGTACACCAGCACGGCGTATAATCCTGAGATAGGGTATAACTTGGTGTAATTGGCCGCTATGAGTCATTGGCCACTATTTTTTACATTTGCATGAAATAAGACTTACATTTGCGTAACGCTATCTGTGACCATGGTTTAACATTACCTTATTTATAAGCTTTCATATTAGTTCACAATTTTTACCGTATGGAAACTAGCACCAACTAACACGAACTGGCCAGTGCACTAAAGTGGCCAGTTATTAGATGGTTTACCCTATAATTATTGTACTATTATTTATTCTGTGACACTAAGACATTTATATCATCGGTTTCAGGTGCATCATACTTCGGGTCTGACGACAGTTTTGCTATGATTCGCGGCGGGCACATAGACTTGACCATCCTAGGCGCTTTGCAAGTCTCCCGCTATGGAGATTTGGCCAACTGGATGATTCCTGTAAATTTATTAATGATATTTATTTATTAAGATAACTAATAAATAAGTAACGCTAAACGATCACAACATAGATCCTGGACCATAGGACTCCCTGTATCCAGGGACTCAGGAACTACGAGGATTATGGTCCCACAAACACCCAGGCACAACAAGTATTTTCGCTCTTTTTTATGTGCACAAAAACTTGTCCTGCCGCGGGAATCGAACCTGCCACTTCCGGGTTCGCGGGTCCCAGCTGATCTGCTCAACTACCACACCACAGAGGCTGTCTACTAGAACTCTATTGAAGTAAAACTCCCCAAGTCAAGCGTGAGCGTAAAGAAGTTTTACAACAATAAATATTGGTGGACAATGGGAATGCTAACCAAAACTAAAACTTGTAGATGTTTTATGTGAAAGTTTCATCAGTGGTACAAGTAAAACTCTCGGTACCTAATATTCTTTTTATTATATTTCTAGGGTAAAATGGTAAAAGGCATGGGTGGAGCCATGGACCTTGTGTCGGCGCCGCGAACCAAGGTCGTGATCACAATGGAGCACACCTCGAAAAACGGCGGACACAGAATAGTGCCTGAATGTGCATTCCCACTCACAGGGAAGAACTGTGTCGACATGATCATTACAGAAAAGGTTAGTTCTTAAACGAGGCCTTAGTAGCAACTTTGGCGTTCGTATCTATCTATATTTGCTCGACGATTGCTTACGAATTATTGCTTATGAAATTTAGCAGAAGGGTGGTAGAAGACGATCATCATCATCATCATCATCATCATTATAACTATGGTCATCCACTTTTGTTTCACCCGCTTTATCATCACATCAACAGTTTAGCCAGCGACCCAATAACGTTATGACATCGGCTATTTTATGAAACTAGTATGACTACGAATTTCATAAAATATAAATTTCATAATAATGGGGTGTTCTGCACTTACTTAATAGATTGGTGGGGAAAATGCAGAACACCCCATGCGGGACGTCATTGCAGGCTGTTCGGGCTTCAGCCCGAGTCCCAAATACCTTTTTTAAATAATAAAATTAAAACATCAAAAAAAACGATAAATAAAAGTGTATATTTTTTC
The DNA here is from genome assembly GCA_905220475.3 of Ennomos fuscantarius. Lineage (NCBI taxonomy): Eukaryota > Metazoa > Arthropoda > Insecta > Lepidoptera > Geometridae > Ennomos > Ennomos fuscantarius. Next base: position 7,619,855 of record HG992028.1, on the reverse strand, counting down.
TCATGACAATTTCCTAATTGACATAACACATTTCTTTTTTTTCTTCTAAAACGAGGTCCGAACACAGGCCTTTATGTACTATTTACAACTACCTCTATTTAGCAATGCAGATGTCTAACTACCCACCTATTTTTGAATGGGGTTGCCATTCAAAAATAGGTGGGTAGTTAGTTAGACATCTGCATTGCTAAATAGAGGTAGTTGTAAATAGTTCAATATACATATTTTGATATTATGTTATATCCCTTTATTTTCAAACTAAATACTACAATGATATAATAACAAAAATTTTTAACTCTATACTGGCGCGATGACCTATAGACAGTCCAAATGCTCCAGCCCACTACTAGTAGGTAACATACCCAATATGCTGGCAGCATTGCCCTATTGAATTGCAATGCTTATTCTTTGTGCCAAATAAGTGCCAGCATTTTAGTCACGCGTAGCATCGACTAGACGCTCTGATAAACTTTTGAAAACGCGATATAATCCTTACATATAATACATGTGTAATGTATAATGTATTCTATATATAATGAGAAACTTTTATGAAGTACATACTATTTTCTATTTTGAAGTTCTGAGGTTAAAAACAACCGATTCGAGAAACTCCTCTTTTAAAGTCCGTTAAAAATACCACCATTTTATTTTGCTTTCAGTGCGTATTTGAAGTGGACAAAGAAAAGGGTCTGACATTGACCGAGCTGGCTGAAGGAGTCACGATTGAGGAAGTTATTGCTGGCACGGGTTGTGAGTTCAACATGGCTCCTGAAATCAAGGTGATGGGTGACGTCACTAAACCGCTTAAAGAATAAAGTGTTAGTGTTAATTTGACCGAAAATTCAAGCGACGTCCATGGAGATAGGTAAAACCTTTGATGAGTTTTGGCGGGAAAACGAAAAAGATCGCGTCACCGATTGTATTATTTTTCAAAACTGGTGCTATTTTCAGTGTTAGTGCATAAAATTGGTGGCGTTTTATTGGTTAAGTGCTGGATTACAGGCATGAGTGTGGGAAAGTGGTATAATGATGGTGGAACGTTTCTTTTCGTGTTGTTTCCAAAACTCCATAGAAGCTTCTAGTAAAATTGCTACCATTTTACTAGGAGTATGACTAAACTAAACTATGATTTGACTTAATGACTTGGACTGTGTCTTGACTTGACACATATATTATATATAGTAGTAATTAACTTGAGAAATTATCAAATACTTCACACTGGCTAAATACACAAAAGTGTGGCGCCAATAAAAAAAAAAAAAGGGTTGTGTGAATTTGACCGGAAGTTCATGGAGACAGGTAAAATCTGGAGGGTTGAGCCATATCTGTCAGCATGGAATCGTATTTTTTCGTGCTCTATCCTTTTCTATCGCGCAGGTTCGTCATTTCCTAGAGCGAGAAGGTTGTGGGAGTGCTATCGCGCTCGGTAGCGTCTGCGATTCGATAACGTTCACGCTATCTTTCTCGCTCGAGGTGGTGATTCTGAGCAATAGAAAAGGATAGAGTGGATCAACCCTAATTTAAAACAAAACATTTGAAGCTTTTGAAGGCAAACTGTTAATACCCTTAGAGAGGGATAAATTCTGTATTTACTGATTCATTTTGGCAATTCAGCGCTTTTATTGAAAAATAAATATCCCACTAGTTCTATTATAAAATTTACCAATGGACCCATTGAAAATGATCCTTATTTTTACATAAATGTTTTTGCAAGCCAAATTGATATCAGAATTCGTGGATTGGTTCAAATGTTTGTTCTGCATTTAAACCTTTATGCGCATATTCATATTTAATTATTATGTTTCCATGTGTCGATCTTACATATATATATATATATATATATATATCTTAATCCTATCTCCATGGCTCTTTTAATGTAAAACAAAACAAATTAAATACATCATAATATGTATATTTTATGGATGCGTGGTGTATTTTGGATTTAACTTTTATGTAAAGCAAATATTACAGGGTTTTCTAATAATATATTAGCTATAAGCATATCAACCATGGGATAAACTAGTCTACAAAAATTTTTGAAGAAAATTTTCCATTGTGAATAAGTATGTAGTACGTAAATAAGGTTTAAATTGAAGGGGTGAGAACAAAGGGTTTAAATGATTTTTTTTCACAAAATGACTTATGGGTATTGTTGGATTCAGCGTGAAATTATCTTCATTAACACATTCTCAAAATACCGAAATGAGGCTTAAATCTCGAGATTTTGAGTCTAAAAACGGTTTATCTGTCACAGGAATACAGTTCGCTTAGCATATAAACATTATTATATTTGTTTTATTATATCATATTTTTACATTAATTATATGAATTGGTACTATATTTAGTATTTAAAATAGAATTGAAACATTTTCAAGCAACTGAAACTTAAATAAAACTTTTCTATTACCTTATAAGCACTCTACATTAAAATGACGCCGTTGACGTTTAAAGTCAATTTTCTCGAAACTGTCAATTTGTCAGTTAAACCCTTTTTATTCTCAACCCTTCAATTATAACAGCCGTTTGTACTAAAGTATATGTTCCAGAGGGATAAGTGTGAACTTAGGAGTTGTCAAACTTTAGTATAGATGGGCATTAGATTTATAACTATTTTTAGACACGGGAGTGGGTATATATGTACATTATATTATTGTTAAGTACAAATTTATGAATGTAGTTTTAAAAATGGCTGACTTTGCTTTTACTAGGTGGTAAGACTTTTCTGCAAAGTTCGTCTAGGTAGGTACCACCGCTTTGCCAGTTATTCTGCCGCCAAGCAGTAGTGCGCAAGCACTGCTGTGTTCCGGTTTGAAGGGCACTGTAGGTAGTGAAATTACTGGGCAAATGAGACATTATGATCAGATCTCACAGTTTAGTATTCTTCTAGATTGTGCTGATGTCTCAGGATGACGTGCACAGTGCAGTGTCACGCGGAACTCAATACTCTAGAGTTCCGAGTGACACTGCAACTGATATGGGCAGCCGTGTGACTTAACATCACGGTTAGCTCGTCACGTCATTCCGTAACATAAAAAAAACCTTACATTTCCAGTGATGTTGATTCGATTCATCAACATCACTGGAAATGTAAGGTTTTTTTTAGTAGCTTTCTCTAGTAGCGTTTAAGAAAGAACACTACAGTTAATTTTTCTAATTTAGTTTTTGTTTATTATGACTTTTCATAGTAATAATATGGTCAATAACAACTAACAGGCACGTTTTGTCAACTGATTGTTTCTTCGATTGAATTCGAAATCGAACTTACTTGTGTAAACAAGACTATTGCGATCTTTAAAATGTAAATGTGAATTTTATAATAACTTACTTTACTTTAGAGTAACTTACTTAATAATTCTATAATAATAACACATACATAGATACTGGAACATTACTGGGATTCCCTGTATCTAGGACCTAGGAACTACGAGGACCATGGTCCCACCACAGCCAGACAAGGAACAATTATTTGCGCTTTTTTTTGTCCACATACACTTGTTCTGTCGCGGGAATCGAACCTGCCGCCTCTGGGCTAAGAGCCGACCTGCTCAACCATCACACCAAGCTGTCGAACTGTTCTAGGTTTAGGTTAACGTCTAAGACTACTCATTAATGCGGTTTGTTATCTTAATATTATTAATATAAATATATTTTTTAATTTAAAACTGAATGTTTTTTAATTTAGAACTATATTCAATTACAACCCTACATTGCTATTTTTAATTCACCTAAAACCTTAGTATTAGGTACTTAAATTAAAACTGCTAATAAAACTTAATTTCCTTTATTGACGTGTTGGCTAATAATACAGTGTACCGACCTTACTATACAAATAATTTAAACAATATTTTTTGATAGTTTTTACATATAGAACCACAAAATTCGTCTTAGTTATAGAACAAAAGTTTGTTGTACAAGTGTTAGTTCCATTCCTCCTCTGAGGAAAAGAAAAAATAAGTGTTATGGACCAAAAAGGTTTAAGAGAAATTAAAAATAACCCGGTATGGATACTTTTTGAATCAAACTAATTGTAAGAGTTATGTACATAGTTTTTGGCAAGGACTATACATAGTTACAAGGAGTTTTTTGTTAGTTTGTCAATGTTTGTAAATAAGGAACATTCTATCGAGTTTGTAAACAAGTTTACAAGTTTTGCACGATGTTTTGTATATTTAAATAGAACCACTTATTTGCTCTTTATCAGTTTTTAGGAATATTATTAGTGTTGTAACTATGGGTGGACCGAACCGTCCGTTTGTCGTTTGGGCGTCATGTTTCCTGTGGGTTATTTCAATGTTTGCGATATCTTGGTCTCTCACTTTGTTCTTTTGTAAGTTTCAACTACTTAAACTCTTAAGTTATTAGTAAGAAGGATTATATTTCCGTGATACTTTGTCAGATGTAGGTGATATGCTGTTCATAACTGGAACAGACCTCGTGATGGCTGTAGTTCTGCTGTCAGGTCTCATAATGCTTCCAACTAACCTGTACATGCTCTACACGATAGCCAATGGACAGAGGATCAGGTAACTATGTAGTTTCCTTGTTACAAAACTTCTATTTTTAGAATTTATGCTATTTATCGCCTGCATAGTTAATAGTAATTTTTCGAAATGGAAAATGGTGTAACATCAGTATTATTGTTCTATTATACTCAGCGAACTAAGAACTACGTACCTAAGTACCTAACTAAATATAGTAATATGTTTGTTAGGTTATAAATTAGGCTAGTTTGATTTGGATTTATTGTTAGTAGGTATAGTTCTCAGGTTGTTGATTATACTGAGTGAACTGAATTTGAGGTTTCAAATCGTCTTATATTCAAGCATTTTCCATAGTTATGTAGGTATATCACTCATAGTCAGAAATGTTCCGTTCCTTCGATTGACTATAATTACGGGGGTTTTTATATGTTGCAGTCATAATTCTAAAGTCCTTTGCTGCCCGCTCTGGATGTTGATGGTATGGATAATGATTATAAACTGTGTGGGTATCGTTCTTTGCATAGAAAAACTGTATGCAGCCAAACCAATGGCGGTTATATCCCATAGCATGAAGCACTATCGAAGTGTACCGAAGTACAAGCATTTTATGGATAACCTGCAGTGGTCTCTGAAATGTTGTGGGGTAAATATTGTATTATTAAAAATCTAATGTACCTTTCAGCCTTTGTGATTTATATCTAAATATATATAACTCAAAGGTGACTGACTGACTGATATAGTGATCTATCAACGTGCAGCCCAAACCACTGGATGGAACGGGCTGAAATTTGGCATGCAGGTTGTTATGTTATGACGTAGGCATCCGCTAAGAAAGGATTATTTAAAATTCCACCCTTAAGAGGGTGAAATGGGTGGTTGAATTATTTTCCCATAGGCCACGCCGTGGGCGGAGCTGCAGGCAGAAGCTCGTTATACTAATAAATATAAAATGTATTGCTTTATCACGCAAAAAAGATATTACGGGTGAAACAATAAGGCACTGTTAATACACCAATATATCGAAAAAAAATCAAGACATTGGTTTTTTTTTTCAGTTGGATTCCTACAGAGATTGGTTCAATCAAGATTGGTATGAAAGTGCACGCGATTACGAATGGGATCCTTCTAGAAATAAGTTAAGACGTGAGGATAGAACTGATTCATCTATATCTGATAGCGTTCCATTGAGGTAGGTAACAGTAACCTTGGTATAAAACAGTCGTATTTTGGCGTTTTGTTTCAAATCCTCGTTTTAATTGCAGTTGTTGTAAAAGCGGCACTTGCTTACCAAATTACCTTCTAGAGTTGGGGACCCACTCTATCCATACGAAAGGTTGTAACAAATCTTTGTCGCGCATTTATAAGGTGTTGATGAACGCTCATCTAATCGTGTTTGCATCGATATTCATCACGGAGGTACGACAATCACTCAGATAATGACTTTAATTAACCTCATTGGCGCGCGGTGGCGTGCTATAATTATTTGAAGTGTTAACTAATTCAACATTTCTTGGAATTGTTAATTACAATCAATCAAGAACTATCTGTAATCTGCTAGGATTTCTTATCTCAGATTCGGATTTTTGCCTACTTATAAAATAACACGAAAAGTGAACACGTGCTACCCAATGCAAAGTAATATAAATAGGTACTAATTAAATCCAGCAAAGCGTCCCTGGCGGCAGATACCTAAGTAGCTAGGGATTTCATAAAAATATATTACGATACTCTATAGCTACAGTAATGTAATGTACCTACATTCGAATAAACACGTACAACGCACTCGTAACAAATGTATATACCAACCACATTCTCTTCAACAGATAATACTTTTGACGTGCATAATGAGTACGAAAGTTAATGCTAACGCATGCACATGTGCATGTACAAGGCACAGGCACGGTGAATACAGTGTAAGAAACTTGATGACGGTAAATAGTAGGTTTGGAGAATGTAGCAGCACCGACTCATGTCCTGGATTTAATAGAGACAGCGAGGAAGATGAAGAATTAAATCAACGCTGAGAAGTGCAATCAGTGCCTAACCCATTAAGATAATATGGTAACATCTTTCTGTCGATGAAGTAAACGTCGAACATATTGTTCTTGGTACGTCTACGATAGTTGTAGCTACTCCATAATCAAGGCTTTGAATTGAGCATTTGAGGCCTTAAACATTAGTTAAATTTAATCAATGCTTTAAATGCCCTGTCTCGCTTTTGGCCGCGACAATTCACGTTATTGAGAAGTTTACAGGCTATTTTAAGCAATGATTTTTGAGTGTTTAGGCTGCTCATTATGCATGTGCCTTTGATTAGGTATGCATATTGCTCGAAGGACCAAAAAAAATATGAAAGACCAGGGGCCTTACCGCGTAAGTCTGGTGGAGATCGTAATCGTGTTCTATCTTGCTCGCACTCGTGGACTTGTTAATTGTCGCGTGCAGGATGGCAGGCGAAGCCGACTCCCAGAACGGTTACGCGGTAGGGGTGCAGGCCCGTATTATAGAACGAGCACCGCTCTATACTCGATCACTGCTCAATATTTCTTTCAGAAATTGAAGGAAATCTCGAATTGTGAAAAGATTCACGACTCAAAATCGCATCACGCGTGAACGGATGGAACATTTTCGGTAATCCTATTTTTGTTGTGTTTATTATAGTCAGAAGCTCCTTATGAAAGAAAAAATAAAGATAGTTGAGCGGAAAATTACAAAATTTTCACCACGCGGCTGAAATAGCGGGGCGCAGCTAGTACATAAATGAAAATATTTGCTAACTTAAACAACCTAAAATAAAATATCTTAGTAGAAAATTATGTAGAGATTATATATCATACATATAATTACTATCATATTTATTTAGTAAATAATATTGTATTACATAATTTTTTTTTGTTTGGTTTTGGCTCCACACTTTTCTGTATTTAGCCAGTGTCAAGTAATTGATAATTTTTCAAGTTAATGCTATTTACGCAAATATGTGTCAAGTAACAGTCGAAGTCATCAAGTCAAGTCAGTCAAGTTATAGTCTAGTCAAAGTCATACTCCTAGTAAAGTGGTGGCAACTTTACTTGAAGCTTCTATGGAGTTTTGGAAACAACACGAAAAAAAAACGTTTCATCATCATTATACCACTTTCCCACACTCAAGCCTGTAATCCAGCACTTAACGTATAAAATGCCACCAATTTTATGCATTAACACTGAAAATAACACAATTTTTGGAAAATAATACAATGCGGCGCGGCGACGCGATCTTTTTCGTTTTCCCGCCAAAAGTCCCCATATTAATGTTTCTGTTGAATATAGCACTGTAGAGTTTGGCACCACTGACGTTGACATTATAATGGCACTTGACAGCTGCATTTGATGTAGAGGTTTAGGTTATGTCATTATGTCACTAAACAAAACATGTTACGAGTGAATGTGAAGTGAATATTTATTTCTTTTCGCACTAATATAATACAATAGTAGGTAACGTACAAAATATAACTAATTGAATAATTCATTCCTGTATAATTAAATAATTACACGTTTAAAAAACCGTAACATATATTTCAGGCATGGTATTCCTTTCCATCGTTAATTGGGCCCGAGCTCGTGGACCCGACGAATTCTGGCGAAAACGGAGGGTGTTCAGATTAGCCGCCCATTACATTGGCCGTCGTAGGAATTGCTATTCTATCGCTGTTCGCAATGTTCATCGAGCCTTGGTTTATGCGACGAAAGCCAGGCGGTTAAAGAAACAGGATATGAAAGCTCTATGGAACACTCGAATTACAGCGGCTTGCGAACAACACAATATGACCCATTTTTCTCTTAAGGAAGGATTAGAAAGAGCTAACATAATGCTGGATAGAAAGTCTTTATCTGACCTGGCATGCTGGGAACCTCGCACATTTGAATCACTTGCTGCAATAGCAAAACAGAAACTAGAACTAGATGGGTTTATTGATGGATCGGACAAGAAACACCCTACAGGGATTAACCTGAATCTAAAAGATGTTATGTTGGAACATTGGCTGAAGGAAAAAAAGAACTAGTGAAGAAATTAGTACTATTTCATTTATTTTAGACTAGCAATAAAATACCTGTACAATATTTACATAATTATTTCTATGAATTTCCTAACTCTTTTCTCATTTGTTTAGCTAGTTCATTCTGTTTCTCCAAGACATAAATATTTTCTATTTTCCGCTTCTGTTGCCTTTCCATATCTCTGACCACACCTTCATGCATTTTATCTCTGAAATAATGATCAAAAATGCATTATTACAAGTTCATTGAGATGTTGAGTTGTTTAAATTGTTAACATTAAGGCTATAAGGGTTCAGCCCCTGTAATGTGTTATTCAAATGGAAATGTGGATCATTTCCATTTGTATAACACATTACAGGGGCTGAACCCTGAAGCCCATTCATCAATTACAATTGGCTTTGATGGTAGTTTGAAATTTGTGAAGGTTGCAAGATTTCATGAGGTTAGGGATTGCAATTTAGAAAATTGGATCTGATATTCCAACAGATATGTCCACTGGATTCAGATCCAGTAAACATTGAATATCGTTGTTGCGCGTGCAAGAGTCGCTATGAGCTGTTTAGTTATTTTCCGTTTTAGATGCAGTTTCAATCGTTGTTTCAATACAAACATACTGTAAAAAGAGCTTTGTGATAAATGCAATATTTAAAGAGTTACGAAATCTAGCTATGTGTTATTCATATATCAAAAGTCTATATGAACATGTTATATAATAGGTCTTTACCTATGAAATTGCCGTATTGCAGTACAGACTTTTTCAAACAAAAAAAAGTTTTGATTGGCTATGAATTCTAAATTCAAATTAATTTTGTTTTAAAAATATGACATTCTATTTACAATATAAGTCTTTTGTTTATTGATTAGCGTTGTATTTTCATTACATTTCAACATTTTTCCTCATAATGGATACTTTGAAATTTCGTGTAATTATGGAATATGAGTTCCGTCGTGGCACCAACGCGGCACAAACGACACGTAACATCAACGACGTTTACGGAGAGAACTGTACAAACGAACGTACAACCCGTTATTGGTTTGCTCGGTTCCGTTCTGGGAATTTTGACTTGGAAAATGAACCTCGTGGTCGTCCGGAAACTTTGGTCAACAATGATGAATTAAAGGCGATTGTGGAAGCTGATGAATATCAATCTACAGCTGAGCAGGCAGCAGCTTTTGATGTTAGCATCAAAACAATATTGGTCCATTTGCGACAGATTGGCAAGATAAAAAGCTTGATAGATGGGTGCCCCACGAACTTCACGATCACCAGCGTAACGTACGCGTCGAGACTTGCCTTGCGCTGCTTAACAGGCACAGAAATGAAGGAATTTTGAACCGAATTGTTACGTGCGACGAAAAATGGATTCTTTTTGACAATCGAAAGCGCTCAGCAAGTTGGTTAGATCCTGGTTCGGTACCAAAGCAATGTGCAAAACGAAAAATGACCCCTAGATGGTGACGGTCACAGTTTGGTGGTCTAGTGCTGGTGTGATTCATCATAGCTTTTTACAAAACGGCGAGAGCATTACTGCAGATGTGTACATTGAAGAACTGACCACAATGATGGCGAAACTCGCACGTCTGCAACCAGCTTTGGTCAATCGGTCGTCTCCACTGCTACTTCACGACAACGCGCGACCCCATACTGCACAACAGACCGTCTCTAAGCTGCATGAGTTGGGTTTGGAAGCTCTCCCTCATCCGCCATACTCACCAGATCTTGCGCCTACCGACTATTACTTTTTCCAAAATTTGGACAACTTTTTAGCGGGAAAAAAATTCAATTCCCGAGAGGCAGTACAAAACGCCTTTGAAGAGTTTGTTGTCTCCCGTCCTGCTGATTTTTTTAAGAAGGGCATCCATAAACTGCCACAGCGTTGGCAAAGATGCATTGATAGCAGGGGTGATTACTTTGAATAAAAGAAATAAATAAGTTCGAAAAAAAAATACTTTAACTTTTTTCAAACAAAACGGCAATTTCATAGGTAAAGACCTAATATTAATTAATGAACTCTTGAGATTACTTAATTATCAATAACTAAATAACACATAGTGACTTTTGCATGCGCAATGGCTATATACTAAGTTTAGTGATAATTATGCCATTTATTAAACAGATTCATCATGATTTTGGTCATAAGTATCAGAATGACACTTGTTGGCAAGTTCATGCTCATGATTAAATTGCTAATTATAGTGATTTCAGTAGATAAAGTAAAGTTGGTTATGTTACATTTTCAATATATCCAGGTCCAATTGGATGGATGAAAATTTGGATTGAAAATGACATATGGGAATGAAACATTTTATTGTCATGAATTTTTACGCACTGCCCATATTCCTACAAAAAATATCTATAAGTGGAATAGTGGAGATAGTCAGTTTTTTGTTTGCCTGCCCTTCCCATGAAAATAGCTGAAATTTAGTTGAGACTATGGATATCAATAAGGGTATACTTTTAGGCTCTGAGAAAACTTAAAAACAATTGAAAAACACCAGGATTCTATGAATAAAGTAAATGTTGTCACTGCTATTAGAAGGTTAGTATGACCTATAGTTTTGCTGCTTTTGCCCATTAATGTATACAATAATTTCAGAGTACCAAATTCATTATTGACGACTTGGACACAACTATTAGTATGGTTGAGGTGGGTTAGTACTTGACTACCTGTGTGGGGATCACCTAGTGTTAGTATCAATTTATACCTACGAATAACAGTCAGTTGTAGTGTATAATAAAACTTTACCTGTCTTGTTGCTGCTTTAGGTGAACGTAACTTACAATCCCAATAGTTCCGGCTAATGAAGTGCCTAAAACTATCTTGGATAAATACGATGACATTATTATACGATTATTAAGTCATGATAAGGAATAAATCAATTATTTTTAATTAACGCAATATATAATAGAAGTACTATAAATAAAACGATGAGTATGTATTATGTACTTATACATAATTAAATAATAAATAATGGCACGAGTTGACGTTGACATAAACTTTGGCACTTATCTATGACTTTTTTTTTGTTTTGACTCCACACTTTTGTATATTTAGCCAGTGTCAAGTAAATGATAATTTCTCAAGTTAATTAATATTATATAATATGTGTCAAGTCAAGTCACAGTCCAAGTCATCTTGATGACTTGTCAATTCATAGTCTAGTCAAGTCATACTCCTAGCAAAGTGGTGGCAACTTTACCAGAAGCTTCTATGAAGTTTTTGAAACAACACGAAAAGCAACGTTTCACTATCATTATACCACTTTCCCACACTCATGCCTGTAATCCAGCACTTAACGAATAAAATGTCACCAATTTTATGCACTAACATTTGCAATGCAAGAGGCAAGCAGCAGCTCTATTAGAGGAGACTTATGTTCAGCAGTGGACGTCTTTAGGCTGATAGTGATGATGATGATGATGAACTCAAAGACGAAAAGGCCACGCCATCTTAATATGCCCTAAGTTCTGCCCCCTTATTCTTATCTTCCATAAACTTTTTATCGACATGTTCAATGTACGGCATTCAAAGCATCTATTTGTATAAACAAATTGCGCGAATTTGAAGTCAATAGTATTTATCGAAGACTCGCCCACATACCTAAGATATAAAGGATTGCAGTATTTGCAGCACTACCGCCACAGAGTGCATTGTATATACGGGCAGCAGCTAGAAACGTTGCGGTAGCGCCATCTTTTTCAAATTGTAAGAACTAAACTTAGAAGTATATATAAGCATAATAATATATATGCATAGGGTCCACGGCGCCACTACGCCGTCACCGCCCGCGCCTATCAACCCATGGCGTGAGTTTGAAATTATGAAAAAAGATTCCTGCATAAAGAATTATGCAATCCATTTGGTCTCCGGAAGTTGGGGTTCAGGAACCAGATTAGGTTAAGCATGTGAAAAATCTATATAAATGAAATGGAATGCTGTTGAAAAAAGAAACAAACTAGGTGCCTACATTTGAGTATTTTAATTAAATATACACCCTAAAATAAATTCATATTACACTGTCTATATTTTATAATTAAAACTTTCAGCAACGCAGTCAATTAGATAAATAATTATATATACAGAATTAGTAACTGACTGTTTTGCTACCAATAATGTTACAAATATTATATTTTCTTAAAATTAGCATTAGAGCTATAATTTAGTTAAACACTCCCTGTAATATTACTTTCACTGATTCGCAGCACTTCCACTATCAACCTTAAGTTTTTTCAACTCAACACAATTTTTTGGTTTTGGAAAGTCACTTGTACGTAACGTCACACTATAAAACAGTGCTACTTCTCACGAAATACCGAAATACCGTAACTTTGGTCTTGCTATGCTAATTGATAGCTAAAAATGCTCGCTTTAAATCGAATGCGTTTTCGGCAACGATCCAATACGCTGTCTATTCATGTAGCCACGAGCTATAACATAGCCTGTTTTCGCGTGTACAGCACAGCTTCCGCTACCGGCTGCAGTCGTAGAAACTGGCCGATCCTCGGTTTGGGATCTCGGCGAACTCTCGCTTTGGCGTACACAGTTTTGTACTGAAGTCCACGTTACGTTTCCTAAAATTTGAAAAATGCAAGGTGATTTTTTATCAAAAATAATATCTAAGTACCCTTAAAAAAGGGGGTTTACGCGAATACAATCGCTGAGGAGTTTTGTGGGTATCTTTACAGCACATGGTCGAATATGAGTCACTTTACGAGTTACTTTAATAATTAGTATTTCTTGTGATCACAGCAATTTAATTTTATATACATAAGGTGTATTTCATTGAGGAGTTCTATATAAGTACGACATTTCTAAAGCTCACGGTTTGTTCAACTGACAAGTACCATTAACAGCTATTGGTATCCTGTTAAGGGAATCCGGTTAAATCAACTTTTTATTGTAAGGTGAGAAAACGATTAGTACGTTTTTTTTTATAAATAAGTTATTGAATATATGCCGGAGCTATGCGATACATAGATCAATATCCGCAAGTAGACTGTCTGTTTCATATAATTATACGTTATATACATTAATGGTATGTGTATTCATGTGAGTTGTGACTTTGTGACTCATTGAAATGGATGAAAATGTACACTGGAAAATTTAGAGTTCCAAGGGGAAACTGGTAAATTATGGATAAAAGTACAGGGCATATGCTAATTAAAAAAAAGCAAGTACCCTCTGCTAGGCAGTTCCATCTGGTCGACGACGACCGACTTCACGTACAAGCGGTCATTGCACCACAGGATACATAGAGATCGCGGCTCCAGTACATTCATGTCGTACTCCCACGATAACTCCACCTAAACATATAATAGACATGATTTCAAACAAAGTACATATGAAAAACCACGCGTTCGAAAACGTGTATTAAGTCTAGTATTATATTATCTGTGTCGTTGCGATCGGTAATTATATGATAATTTGACTTTATTGCTCATTCATTTTTGGATAGATTTAGTCTTTTCAATAAATAAATTTACCTTCCTAACTTTACCACCCATATCCATTGGGTGAGTCACCACGATGGTATAAGAGGTGCCATGCTCTAACCTGCAAGAGACATAACATTTTTATCACAAATAGTTTTTTTGCTTTGACGTGTTGGGGCGGCAATGGTGCAGTGATGCCTCTTACTTGACATAGTTGTTTGGTGTCAAGTCCATCCCTCGTATCACTCCTCGATCCGACATCAATGTGACTTTTAAAAATCCCTGTTGAAGAAACCAGTAAATAAAACCAACTACCAACAAAGCTTGTCAATAACATATAAGACCCTAAAAAAATTGATCGTTTACCTGGACCCACGACTCGGCTCCTTTTGGATTTGCTAATTGTATGGACACCTTGTAATGCCGCTCTGTAAAAATAAATCATGTGATCTCAGAAAATTAAAATGTTGTAATCAACATTCCAACACAGAATTCGCCATATTACATTGGTCCTTTCTAATCCCAATTTCTAATTTATCGTCACTTTGTATTTGGCTTTAAGCTCTGCATTGTTATTCGTAATTTTGTACGACAGTCGTACACTTCTACTGTTATGCAAATTATGCCATCGGATAATATATTTGGCAAAATATCATCGAATGTACTGCTCTGATTTATTCTGCTAAAGGTGTCATATGTATAAGACAACTTAGCAATTCAAGAAGGTAGATACTCACGGCAAAATGGATTCTCTTTGCCAGTGCTCAAGTAGTATCTGGCGCCAATAGTCTCCTGTTCTTCAGAAGGGTACACTTCATTTTCAGTCTGGTTACTTTTATTTGTAATTAGCCCTGGAGAGCTGTCCGAGTGAAATCTGAAATCGAAAAATACACATTATTATAATCTATCCACGGGGACGCCTATGTTTAGCAGATGACGTCTTCGGGCTGATGAGGATTATTGTTACAATATGTATTAATGTAATATTTTGGGTAAATACTAAAACATAAACTTACCCCATGACGGCACAGCCATGTCCGCAGTGGAAGCATTTCCCATTTAAAAAGTGTTGGTAAGATGGACATTGATGGCCTGAAAGTAAATTAAACAGATATCATCTGCGTTATATCTGAACGAATGTTTTGCCGTGAGATAGATTAGCAAAATTATGTTGAAAAAAGACTTACCAATATATGGGCACTTCCCATTAATTGATTCGGTGAATAATTTAATTGCTCTAACATGATTACATGCCACCAAGACCCTCGAGGCTTCTTCGAGGCCTTGCTTGACAAGCGTGAGGGGTACCAGAGGCCCTTCCGTGAGGTCACACCCGGGCTGCTCCTTCCCATTGTTTGGATAAAAATCTAAATGACCCACGGGTTGCGACATCCCGTATCCTGCCATAAACACAAAATCTGTCGCACGCGTGAAATAAATACGTCGGTCAATTAGTTCCATTGCGAATACCATAAAATATAATAATATAATTCTATATATACATGAATGATGGAATTATAAGCAGTATAGCGTACATATAATAAATATTTACATAATAAATACATACAACATATAATATGGGTTAATAGATTAATGATTCATAGCAACGAAGCTTATCTAAATAAATGAGTTAATTTTGTCAAAAACGAAGTGCATAATGGATTAGGTAGGTATATAAAGCAAACGTGCAATAGTGATTAACATCATATAATAACGGTCATATGTATCGTGGTTACCTAAAAGGAAAATGCTTTTTCCGTCTGTGTGTATGACGTCAACGAACAATGCGTCTGTCGGGTCGAGTCTCACATTCGTTGGCATGCCTTGGAAATAAGGTTCCGCAGGATCCAAACCTGTAATTCTTCCTAAGCCCTATGAAAAGAAAAGCTAATTCAAAGACAATTATGAGGACTCAATTTTTTCCAGTTTTGGAACTATGACAAGTCATATGCGCTCAGTATAAATGGTATATTCTTCCTTACTTGTATTCTTTCGCCAGCGTAGCCGGCGGTGTGGGCTCCTAACGAATGGCCTATAATATGGACATCCTGTGGATTAAGGCCATGTTCTTTCTGCAACATAAAATTGTATCATAAAAAAGAAATCAAGCCACAACGAGATGTGAAACGCATTGATTTATAGCGAAAGGAGACGTACCGGTTACTTCTCACGAGTACAATTCGCGTGAACAATCGTCGTTTCGCGCCTTTATACACTTAACTCGCAGGTCATGCATAACTTACCTGTAAAGTGTTGATGAAATGTGCCACTTCTAGCCCCACCAGCCTGGTGTTTGCCGTAGCTTGAGTGTAAAGCGGCAGACTTCCACCTGCCCAGTCAACAATAACTACGTTGAAGTCGCCAGCTTTTACGAGCTCGTCTTTCATCTCGCTAACCTGTAACAAGTGGTACAATTCGCTTGGACGCTAAGAAAGTTTGCCTAGTGTCTCGTTTACAATTCTAATACAATAGTAGAGTTGTAAAGTCTCAAATCTCTGTTTCACTCAACTGTTGCATGACTGCTCTCTCCGTTGGAGAAACTAATAGGAATATTAGTTTCTCCAACATGTTTTATGAAACTTATAAAATTTAATACCTACCTAGCGAACATAATACGGATAATTGGTACCTACCCAATTTGAAAGTGGGGTGTCAATGAACCCGTGTATGATCATCTTTGTTAGTCTCTGTGGACTGAAATTGGACTTCACAATAGTTTTGTTTACATTCACATTTAATATTTGCCCATCTGTTGGATTCTTCTTTGAATATAAAATGAATCTGGAAGAAAAAATAGGTAATAATTTTGAAGCGATAACGCTGTGCTGTCTATTCTTCTGGTTGTTTTGAGGGTTTTTACTGCTCCACCCGCGAAATCAAAAAGGGTGCTTCTAACATTAGCCACGACCACACCACCATTCTTTATTGATATTAGACCCTCAAGACAACCAAAGTTAAATATTTATTAGTAGAAGTGTAAAAGCTGAAACCTTCTTTAGTTTTGACGAGCTTCTGCCCGCAGCTTCGCCCGCGGCGTGGTCTATGGAAAAATAATTCAACCACCCATTTCAACCTCTTAAGGGTGGAATTTCAAACAATCCTTTCTTAGCGGATGCCTACGTCATAACATCTACCTGCATGCCAAATTTCAGCCCGATCTGTCTTTTCAAGGTTTCAGCTTTTATATTTATATATAATATTATACATATATATATATATATATATTATATTTTTATATATATATATATATATATATATATATATTTTGATGTATCGAAAACCTCACTCACGCTGTGAATATGAAGTACTACCTACCTAGTAGTCACTAAGTTTAGTAAAAATACCTAGTATTGATGACTACCCTGGGTAGTGGGAATACGTTGAAGGGCCTGTGGATCAGGTGATACCAGCTCCGTGTGATGTTGAGGCACCCCAGCTCGTCGTAGCATCGTGTCTCATTTTCAACTGAAAATGAATATAATAAAAATAAATAAGAATATAATAAAAGAGATAAAATATGTAGATAAAGACGAATGACGTTTATATATTATTACAATATTAAATTTGAAACAAATAGTAATGAATCTAGGGTGTAGAAATACCATGCAACTACAATCTAGAGCAAGTTTTTTAAAATTCTAACCTATAAGCTTTACTAGAGTAAGTTTATTTGTATAGGTACATTATTTTATTTGTACATTATTTTTATTATTATATGGAAATATAATAATAAAAATAATATACAAATAAAATAATTGGGCTTGTATTGTTATTAATATTTACAAATAGTAATAGTATAGGCATGTAGCTTTTGAAGATACTTGAGACCATTCGATGTACTAATAGATACGCATTTGTCTTATGGTGCGATTTATATACGTGTAATCTATTTTATTACTATTCTTTCTAGTATACAACTACGGAAATTACCAGCCACCACATACATACACGGTAGCCAGGGTATGTTGACCTCGATTCTGTCCGACCGGGCCCAGTTGAAGGGGTCTAATATACCAGCGAATGCTGGTTGTAAGCCAAGGAGTATGCACCAGAGCATCACGCGAAGATTACTGTCTGTCAGGTGGAGCCGCCACATCACAGTCTGAAATGTGAGAAAAGACTTTTAATACAAAACAAAAAACCTAGTGAAACCTTTCAAATTAATACAGGCGTATACGTAAGTATAGGTAGGACATCTCTTCTCTTCCCGTGGGTGCCGTAGGAGCCGGTTAAGGAAATATCTAGGGAATGGACAGCAGTATTCTCCTCGGTACATTAACATCTTCTGCGATCACCAAAATGCCTGCCAAGCGTGGTGATTCTGGTAAACCACCTTTTTGATGAGCGTCCAAAGAGGCGTTTATGAGAGATGCCTATGAAAATGAATAATGAAAAATCATTTATTTGACAAAAGGCAAAATTACATAATGTTGGAGATTGGAACACCTGGCTCCCACACTGGGCTCGAAACCCGTGCTGTGGGAACCAGGACTCTTTCGTCGGAGATACAGTTTTTATACGCCTATTAGAGAACTTGAATAAATATTAAGAGTTACATCACATGCAAAAATATAACTTCATTAAGTGTAAGTGTGAAGATGTGGGACGATGGTGTAAAATAATGATGAACACATATAGGTACCTAGATGAAGTGTGTGTTCTATGTTCAGCAGAAAACGTCTTCTTGTTGATTCGTCAACTTAAGGTGGCTATTATGATAGCAGTATTTGATCTTAGTTTCAGATGTAGACAAGCAAGACAACCTGAGTGCAAGCCGTCGGGTTCGTAACATCGTCCTTGACTCCAACTTTTCGCCGTATCTTGAAACAGGTGGTCAAGGCAGCTACTATATACGTTTTAATCAAGTAAGGTCCATTACGAAAATACCTGTTAAAAAATTCAGTACACGGAGGCGACTATAGCAGTAAAGTATCGTTACTTTGACGTGTCGATAGTACGTCTACGTCGATGATGTTTAGTTTAAGTAGGGAATGCTAAACACGATACACCACTTAGGTAAACTTTACCTACAGTTTAACGAGTAACTTCAAAGTGGCAAAATAGCTGGTTAAATAAATTAATGTAACTTTACCCGGTTTTATGTTTTAGGTACGCTAGCAAGTGTCTGTATACTTGTAACACAGACACAGAAACTTGCTTTTTTGTTGTTGCAATGGCTTTTTAACTTTTTTTTTGTTGTAATTGTATTTGTATAACGTACTTGTGGTCTATCTACACGTCGATTACATACCAACTCAACAATTTTACTATGTATGATCTAAGATCCAATTTTTTTAATGAACTAAAAAATGTTATTTCAGAAATAATCCACACTGTTTTGGTTGCACCGAATCATGTACTGCGTTCCTAAAGTCACGACTTCATAACCAATCAGTTTTTCATTTTATGAATATTAATTTGAGGTCAATCGGCAATCGACGCAGTAGATTATTTCAATATAAACACACGCAACAAAAATATTAATTATTAGAATGAAATTAAAAACGAAAAAGAAATAGAATCCTTTCTAAGATTAATTGACAAGTGAGCAACTAGAAACACAATCGATGGGACAGATTCACTTTCACCCGTCACTGAAAATAGATTTGATTTAGAACCTGATTGCAATCTTATAGCTTAAACACTTCTGAGAGCCGAGAATATAATGATAATATTGATGAAAAAGGTTCTTGATGATAGTTATAATGGTCCTTAATAAAAACAAACTGCGTTCGGGAAGTGTGAGCGCTAGTGGCCAGTGCGGAAGCGGTATCAGATGATGCAACGGACTCATTGTACCTTAACCTGGTAACTCTGATATAACTGTAATGTCAGTGTTGTTAGTTGTCAGCTTATGGGAACTTTATGTAAGGCGATAATGGACGAGCAATTTGCGACAAACTAGAATGCGCTTGTGACAATTTTCAAGCAAACAATGGATTTTTTAAATGCTGCACTGTTTGGAAAATTCTTGGTTATTGGGTCATTGGGTCATCTTATGCAATATATTACTGACTCTACCTGTTCATTTAAGAGTTACATTATATTTTCATAACAACATAAATGCGATTTAAATGAATAGATCCCACCAGCAGAGATCCAATGATTCACATATCAATTTATACTCTGTATATTTTGTGAATCATTATCGTCTTCGTCGTATTCAACACTAGAGCCATGAGCCACGAATTTTCTTTTCGGCAAATATAACAAGACGAACAAACTTTACAAAAACAGCTATAAGAACATATCGAGTGGTTTTTCGCCTGGTTAGTAAAGATTCATTTACTTTAGTAGCCTAAAGCTCACACAGATTGTGATACAATTCTTCGAAGGAGTGAAGGATGATCGGCCGGCAGGGGTCGGAGGACTGGTTGAGATTTTCATAATTAAGTATAATTGTTAAGGGGCTGGTCGCATCGTTCCTGTAATTGTACAGTACGCATGATTAACTCCAACCGGTAGGCTTGCCTCGGTCAGTTGCTTTGCTCGAATTGTTTCGCAACGCATTGTTCGCGCGGCCTTTACGTAACCATCGCCGATTCCACTGATCTTCGCATTTAATTACACGAATATGCTGCTTAATTTTTCTTTTGGACAAAAAACATGCGCAACTTAAAAAGTAGCCTTACCTATTTTGTATCATTTCGTAATTATGAAGTACATTTTGTATGTATTTTGGTATGCAGTAAAGTATTCTTCTATTTTATTATTTAATACCAGTGACTACCATTCATTATTATATGTGCTAAGTCTCTAAGAAAGTCATATTTACTTTGATTTCGTAAATCCAAAATATTATTTATTGGAATTAATCTAAACAAACATTGACCAATATGACCTTAACATTTATTATACTTATGTTCCGTTGTCAACCTTGGGTTATATAATACTGAATTTCAACTATGATTACTTAATATATTATTAGGAATTGATATTCGCCATTTAATCTTACTGTCTGCTTACTAATAGCTGACCTTACGTCGCCTGTATGCGACTTGTTGACCCAAAACACTTTTAAAATATTAGCTTGCATAATGTACAGTACCTGTCATAGTTGAAATAAATGACCGACAAAACGCAACACCTCTTGTAATATTAAGTACTGTGTTGTATTACTTCATAATAAACATTGTTAGCAGTGTATTTAAATGTTTACAGATTAATTGGCGTAACGTGGCAATAGGCTTTTATAAGGTCTTTTCGTTTGGACACGGTTTTAAATAATTTGATATTGGGGTTGCCGACAAAATTAATTTCGTGGTTTCAGTGAAAGTAGAATATTTTTACTAACATCACTTAATTAGGTTTTGTTTGTTATATCAATCAAGTTATTTTTTTTACGACACAGATTATATCGTCTATGATAAAAAACATATAATATTGTTACTGTAGTATTATCCTGTTTCCTTTTACAGAGTTTTTAAGCCGACTACGTTTCGATGCTCTATGAAAATATGTTTAAAACGCAAGTAAATAATATTTGATTTTTGTTAAACAAATCAGAAAAAAACAGCTCTTGACCGTGGTGGTATTGAAACCAAACAAATGTAACGACGACCCGAAGTAAGTGGGTAAAGTGTTATTTACTTGTTATTGCGCCAACGGCTGCGAATTTGGGACAAAAGTTCATTCGTTTCATTTTGCATATCGTATGACTCGGCCGTCAGCCGCAAAGTTTAAATACGATATTTATCTCTTACAATAAGAGATTTGATATAAATGTTTAGACTCACGGTGATGTTCCGCCAAATTTATACAATAACGAGCTTCTGCCCGCAGCTTCGCCCGCGTGGCCTATAGGAAAATAATTCAACCACACATTTCACCCTCTTAGGGGTGGAAACTCGAAAAACTATTTTTTTACTTTTTTCTTTTCCTACACTTTACAAAGAACACACCCTCCAAATTTCAAGTTTCCGTCTCTAGCCAGCGCACAACGCACAGCCTATGCCGCCGCTGAGCGTTGATGTACAAGTTAGTCATTCGGTTATCAGGAACTTGAATCAGGACTTTGAATTTGATATGTATAGACTAATAAATGCTGCCTGCTACTTTGTAAACGCGTGAAGTATATCGCGATAAAAATGTATACTGTTATATCTTTCCCTAAGGCTCAAATTATATTCACATTTATCATGCTTATATGATATACATTAGTTATATATTACAGACAGGGTGTTTGTAAAATATAATTTCTTAATGTTCATACATGAATATGTACTTATGAATATATACGTGTGTCTGAATTTTAATTTGATTGCTGCTGTTCACATTATCAACCACAAAATTATAGATAACCATGCCATTTTAATGACTGTGCATTATTATCTATTCAAACAAAATATAAAACCATCTTATTCAAATTTGTAAGTCCATTTTTGCCATATGATTTGTAGCCATCCACATTAGGTACTTATATGAAATAATTGCCATCAATTCGACATTTTATGATATCATCTGTATTTGAACGCAAAATAATTATCCATAAATATCATGGCTTATTATATGTAATTTTAATTGTTTTGTAAGTTACCATTCATATGAAAAGATGACGAAGTACGTACTATCCACCATAAATTCTAACGCTGCGTTTTTTTATTTAAACGTATTATCTGGGTGAACTGAGTTTTTTATGATAGTAACTTTAAATTATAGAGTACATAACAATTCTGACTGGCCCGATAGCTCAGTTGGTAGCAACTCTGCCTTCTGAACAGTGGGTTGTGGGTTCGATTCCCACCCAGGACAAACATTTGTGTGATGAACATGGGTGTTTGTTCTGTGTCTGGGTGTTATATTATATTCTATGTATGTATTTACAAACAAAAAGTATCTAAGTATTGTATCAGTTATCGGGTTCCCGTAGTACAAGCTTTGCTTAGTTTGGGGCTAGATGGCGCTGTGTGAAATGTCTACATATATTTATTTAATTAAGCAAGCGGTCTTCGTCCGTCACCTTTTGGATGACCGTAAGTTCCGTAGCGCAGTGGATGCTAGGTTTAATACCATACAATTTTTAGTTTACTTTTCATAATTCTGTTTTGTTATAATTCTACGAACAGCCGACAGTATGCTTATTCGTTATCCTGCCCATTTGTATGTTTTATAGTAAAAATATTATTGTAACATCTCGAAATACCTGTTTCTATTGTGTACTCGTGCATAGAAGTCATATACATGCCACACTATTTTTATAAATTCCAAATTAACCTTGTATGCCTGTTTGTTACCTTTTCAAGATTTGCAGTATTGATTAGGAATGAGATCGTTTAAAATATTTTTATCGCGAAAACGTACTTCCTCGTGACCGAGGTGCTAACATGCGGTGTTAGCTACGAGTATGTACACTCGGGGAATGAAAATGTGTGCGTGTGTGTCACTATAATTAGAGTCCACTTTTGCTTGTTCGAGAGACAAAGTCTGTATTACCGACTTTATCATGTCAATGATGCAAACCATTTTGTGTCATATTACAAAACTGACAATTACATACCGTTTAAAAGCTGTAGCTATGCATCTGCAACATTTTCAAACATCAAATTATAATCTTCTTTGACGGGATTGAAAAACTAACTACTTTGATCTAGATTTTGAACTTTATTGTCTAACAGTATGGTATATTTTTTATGCAAAGGTGTGTTCTGTGACAGGTGTGCTACTACATGCACATGCTGGCGACATTTTAAATGAATCAACTTAAAATCTGAAGAACCTTTTCATTCCGGCATTGTACACAATGCTTTTACAATAAAACTGACAACTCATGTTTCAACCTTGACACGCCAAGTAACAACTATTATGTAAATTCCAATAAACCGATCAAACACGTTGCTTTTGGTGTTCATTGAGTGACCACCACATCACGGTTGATCATAAAACGTTTATGTATAAGCCATTAAAGTTATACTCGCTTATTATATAGGTAGTTATGGTTTGCAACAGATAAATACAAAAGTATAGATGCAAAGTGATAATAATATGTCAAAATTTGCAATATACTATTTTTCGATTGTAAAAATCATTTAACCTTAATAGCTTTGTAATAAAACAAATGAATATACATTAATTAACCTTATTAGATATGTAATAAATGAATATGAACTTTTGTTACAACTCTTTCAAATTGCAATATTATAGATGTAAGCGACACGGAGGTTGTAGCTTAAGGCCTCTTTTTGGTTGGTTTTTATATTTAGTTTTAAGAACGTTTGTGGGGAGTTTTGGCGGGAAAGTGAAACAGATTGCGTCACCGCATTGTATTATTTTCAAAAACTTGTGTTATTTGCAGTGTTAATAAAATTGGTGAAATTCTATTCGTTAAGTGCTGTATTACAGGCGTTAGTGTGGGAAAATGGTATAATGATGGTGAAACGTTTCTTTTCGTGTTGTTTCCAAAACTCCATAGAAGCTTCAAGTAAAGTTGCCACCACTTTACTAGGAGTATGACTTTGACTAGACTATGACTTAACTATGACTTGACTTGATGACTTCGACTGTGACTTGACACATATTTGCGTGAAATATCATTAACTCGATAAATTATCAATTACTTGACACTGGCTAAATACACAAAAGTGTGTAGCCAAAACATAAAAAAAGAACGTTTATGACAAGAATAAAAGATCTGTTTAGTTTAATGTAATTTTTTTTTATTTATATTATATTTTCGCCACGTTTCCTGCTCCTTTATATTTCGCACATTATTGTTTACTTTTTTTTACGGAAACGACTAGACGTCAGCAACAATAGACAATACCTACTATACCACAAAAGCATAGAGACGAATAAAAAGATTAATAATATTATATCACTAATTTAAATGCCAGCTTTGCCGTTTACATTTTATTTTGACATCTATAGATCAAGAAAGACATCTCATTTTGTACGTGCATGATTTCATGTTTAACAACTGTGACTTAGCACATTTCATTCTGAAAATGACTTGAAATTATCAACCTGTAGTCTTCAATTGCATATCGTGAGTAATAACAGTTTAACGTATACATGATTGATTTGCATAACGCTCTTGTAAAGAGATTTGCACACTTGGCCTGTCTAAAGCAAAAGAAGGAAGTAACAACGTGTCAACACTGGTACTTCGGGCTTATTTAATAAGTAACTTCTTTTTTCACAGTACTACAATTTTCGTCTAATGCGTAGTAAGAGTAAAAATATCTTTTCAACTTTCTTCAGAACGTAAACATTAATTGAATTAACTAATATTGATTACGCTTATATAGTGTACTACTGATTTTTGATGATCCATAATTTAGATCGTTACATATTTGATCGTTCCACGGATTGTACGATTCAAACCGGAAGCTGATTATCGAATGGCCTGTCATTATTTTTACGATGTAGTCCGATTTGATTGAAGTCGACAGGTCTATCGTAATTTGAGAATCATTAAACGTATTTTTTCGTTTTGAGTTCTTTAACGAATACCGAAATTGCAAACGTTATGAAAGTTTTACTTTATGGTAGGTCTGTATTAAATTAAACTTCAAAGATACATAATAATAAATTACATTCAAGGCAATACTTTTTTTTATATAACAAAAATTGAATAAAATTCAACGAATTATATATATACTTAACAATATATATAGAAGGTGAAAAGTTAAAACGCCTACAAGTAACATTGTACGAGTATCTTTACATTTCGACATCGTTTATGTATACAGCTCGACATTAAGGAAACAACGCGTTTAGAATCTTAATAAGTCGACAATTTAAATTATATCTCGAGAATAAAGACATTGTACTAAATGGGATCCTTTAGCTAGTTTTTATTTACATAAAAGTATAAATAAACAACAAGGATTAGTTTTTTATTGTATTATTATAGGAATAGAAAAAAAAAAAATGAAAAGAAGTGTCTCATTCGTTGATATAATTTATTGTTAAACTTTTTTTACAATAAAATTATCTTGTTTGTGTACTTAATGTGCTAGTGGCTTATTTTAGGTATAGTTTCCTGCTAAATATCATATTATTTTAATGGAATTTTATTATTATATTTCGGAAAAAAAAAATTTTAAAAACAGTTGGTAGCTATTTAAACATATGTAGGTAAATTATAAACATAAGATATCTAAGCACTTTAGCATCCGTACTAGGTTGTTATGTTAGGAACTCTATAGTATCGCGCTTAATTGAAAGTGCAAGACTGCATTTGAGTGCTGCTTATTTTAATTTGGAGAGGAAATGACGAATAGGATTTATTAGCTTTAGTTTGATATTGAGTAGTTTTAGTCAATTCATTAAACATTCTTTTTTAACCAACTTCCAAAAAGGAGCAGGTACTATGTTCGTCTGTGTTTTTTTTTTGTGTATCTTCTTAATATATTGAGTAGGTACCATTAAAAAGCAATGAATTAAAGACAACTAGTGGTCCATTTCAGTAAAAAAACTGCACTCACGTAAGTTACGGGTGGTCGTAAAATTGGACTAATAAAAGACATCAACGCGCTAGGCAAGGCGTAGGCGCGCGGTGCGTATCGACTACGCAAGCTACGAGCGTCTACGTAATTATTGTCAAGATTTGCCATGTTTGACGATAATTAACGATAGTTGATTGTATCTTTATGAAATTTAGCAGAAGGTTAGTTCGGTTTAATAGAATTTTGATGTTTCTTTTGTGTCTCAGGATGACGTTTGCAGGGCGGTGTCACGTGAAACTCTATACTTTAGTATTATACTTCTATGGTTCATATTCGAAACTAGATGTTCTACTAGGTGGTAGGACTTTCCTGCAAAATTCGTCTAGGTAGGTACCACCGCTTTGCCAGTTAATGTTCTGCTGCTAAGCAGTAGTACGCAAGCTTTACTGTGTTCCGGTTTGAAGAGCACTGTAGCTCATATCATAGCAAATAAGAGCTTATCACCTGATCTCACAGTCTAATAATCTTATTACTAGATTGGGCTGATGTCTCAAAATGACGTACGCGTGCAGTGCTACGTGAAATTCTATACTTCAGGGTTTCGAGTGACACTGCTGCCGTGTGACTTAGCATCAGACATAAATAATTTTTTCTTATCTATTTTTATTGAATACAAAGTAAAAGTTGGAACAGTGCTTAAAATTACATCTGAGTTCGAAGCGGACGATTTATTTAAGTGAACTGATTAATACTAAAAAAAAATCTGGTTTAAGAACTTTATTTCTCAAAAGAATACTATTCACTTATATGAGAAATACATGATATGAAACTAATTTATATTTTATCGTATACTTAAAACTAATTGTATCTACTTGACACTAAAAACAATAATATGTAGCATCACATATAGAAACAGACAGTATCTATAAAATCTAAAATTTTCAAAAATGACAAAACCAACAATTTTAGATCCATAGTGAACTAAACCAAATCAATAAAGCGCATATTTGATTTTGTAAACAATATCAAAGAATAAAAACAGGTAAACAATTGAATTGAGAAATTGAATTAGATCTTTGCTTTAAAATAATCCAAAACATATTAATGTATTGTAGTAAATATCAGATTACCAACGTAAAGTTAGACAACTAATAAATCCCATAATTGAGTAGCTATTGGATTTTTAAACAGTATTAATACAAAACTTATTCCAAGTGGACATCCACACACCACACATATTTCTTTACTGCTGTAGTGCAATTTTGTATGCTCCGGCTAAGTTACTTTCTCTGAACTTGTCATTGCGGTCACCTTTGTGCATACATCTGTACTACGTGAACCAATACGAAACCAGTAATAAATTAATTCCTAACTCTTCAATCAAGCTACAATTTTTTGATGAAAAATCATTGCTTTTTTATAAGCCAAATAATTAAATGAAAGGGCTTAAAACTAATTCTAGCAAAAGTATTGAATATACAGAGAACTTTCGCTGAACGAAAGTTAAAGTCGTAGAGGTCTTACTACACCAAATTATTATTAACATACAATACATTAATGTACCCAGTAATCGAAAAAAGCTAGATTAATTAAATAAACAGCCAAATTAAACTTTGTCAACGTTTATTGCTCAGATTATTTTTTTGCTATAACGTAATTTTATGAAGTTTAGTGAAACGTCATAGAAAATGTACTTTAGTATTAAAATTCCCACGAGAGTGATTGTTTTAAATTTGTATTATTATAGTGTGCTTTATAATAATTTACGTTTGGGTAATTTAATATTAACACTGGCAATATAGAGCCTCTAAACATAAATTATCTAAGCTTATTAGTTAAAAAAATCCCAGAATATTATCATATTTTTTTCCAGGTATGAATGTATGGCTATGAACTTTTAGTCAGCAATGGAGAATGCCAATCCCACAAAATTTCTATGTCATTCAAATATTTTTTTTGTAGGTACACTACTTCAGCCAGCTATTTTAGGGTAAAAAAACAGTTGATTTCTTGGATCTGCTATTCATGTAATGTCTGTACTTCAATTTGCTTAAAATGGCATTAAAATTGGACACTTTCAGAAACGAACAGTTCAAGTAAAACCACATTTCTATTTATCGCATTAATTAATTAAGTACTGAGTTGATGCCAAATTTGATACCAAGGATTTTGCGCTCTATTTGTTAATTAAGCTTAATTTAAGTATATTTAATTTTACATTGATATCTAGTAATGTTAGTATAGTTTTAACTTTAAGTAAAAAAATATTATTAATCCACTTGTGAACGAAACGTAAGTTTCGGGTGATATATTAATTATGTAGGAAAATAAAGCAACGTTTTATTTATATGTTGTGGGTACCTGTTTCTTCATAATTGTTCAACTATGCATCTTCATGGTCTTAATACTTGTTGTTTCCATGGGCAGTGTGGTAAGCCATCTGCCGGTTCTGTTGGTTCTATAAACAATCGAAAAGAAGTGTTTAGTTATGATAGATACATAGTGGATTGACTTAAGTGTATAGAAAAAAAGCAAAATAGACCTTATGCCAACCGATTACTTGGTACGAGACCTTAATGGACAAAAATTGAAAATTGAAACGCAATTGAATTGGAAATATACAGAATATAAAAAGAAAAATATCAGGACACAAGCGAGTGTGTGTTGTTTTGAGGTTTTACTTGTATTAATGGTTTATATTCGAAACTAGGTGGTCGACTAAGTAAGAAAGTTCGTATCGGTAGGTACCACCGCTTTGCCAGTTATTCTGCTGCTAAGCACTAGTGTGCAAGCTCTACTGTTTTCCGATTTGAAGGGTAGCTAGTGACATTACTGGGCAAGTGAGAGCTATTCTCTTTTCTACCAAATTATACACTACACATGTATCATTGTTGACGGGTCTATATGTAAAGCAGTCAATGCAAGTTGCAATAAGATATACAGGTAGGTGTAATTATATGACGTAAAACGAAGCCGAGATACGACGGTGCTTAATTGCAA
Organism: Ennomos fuscantarius; assembly: GCA_905220475.3. Classification (NCBI taxonomy): domain Eukaryota; kingdom Metazoa; phylum Arthropoda; class Insecta; order Lepidoptera; family Geometridae; genus Ennomos; species Ennomos fuscantarius. The sequence continues at coordinate 7,590,517 of HG992028.1, read as the reverse complement.
ATTGTACATTAACTAAAATTTATGACATCATTACAATATTAATAAATTGAGATAATTACTTAGGTACGTGTAGTACATGCCACGTAAGAATGAATTATATGCGTATTTAAATAAAACATTTTTTGGCTTGGCTAAATTAAAAATTTTGTACTATTATTATAAAGCTATTTCCAATCCAGGCGTTCCGAGTATCTTTTTACTTTTACACATTATTCAATTTAGAAATTTTACTGTAAATTACTAATGTTATTATAGGACGCTTCTCATATATTCATGTAGATGATGAAGTTGTTTTATGATAATAATGATAATCATAACATACATTAGGTGTCTCGTAACACCTAATAAATGCTTCAAGCTGGTCCGAACTAGTCGTTATGTCTGATACAATTCAAGTTCCAACTTTCTAATAGGTTAAGTTAAAAAGTATAATTGGAATGTTTTTCAATAAATTACGTTTTAAATTATCACATTGTAGTCAATTATTAACAGAGCTAATATATGCAGTGGGTATGTAACGTGTGACACAGTACAATTAGTCTAACATGCAAGGTGATATTTTTGTTCGTAAATGAAAGTAAATTGATTTCTAATAGACAGCCTCTGCGTACTTTAACTGCGTCTTTAGACGAAAAATAATCAAATTAGAGCTTTAGCATTTCTACCAACTTCTTAACCACGCTTGAAATGTAGTGAATGAATTGAAGGGCTGAGAACAAAAAGGGTTTAACTGATTTTTTTCACAAAATGACTTATTGGGTATCGTTGGATTCAGTGTGAAATTATCTACAATAACACATTCTCAAAATACCGAAATGAGCCTTAAATCTCGAGATTTTCAGCCTAAAAACGGTTTATCTGTCACAGGAATTCAGTTATGAATACATATAATATATAATAATATAGAATACAGTTCGCTTAGAATAAAAAGCAGTTCGCTTAGCGACATTATTATATTTTATATTTTTAAGTAATTGTACGAATTAGTACTATATTTTGTTTTTTTAAATAGAATTAATACATTTTCAAGTACTACTTACATAAACCTTTTCTATTACCTTATAAGCATTCTACATTAAAATAAAGCCGTTGAAGTTTAAAGTCAATTTTCTCAAAACTATCAATTTGACAGTTAAACCCTTTTTATTCTCAACCCTTCAATTGTTAGTGCTTTTAAACGAATATATATATATGTATATATTATTAGAATTATCTCCTATCTACCGAGTCGTAAAATCAAGTTTTATAGGTATTACTGCCATGGGACGTAGAAAGTCTACGTTTTCTCATCAATCGTTTCAAGCTTCGAGCTATACACTATGAGAGCAAAACCTGTATCAGAGCTCAAATAATGGGGTCACAAGTGAAGAGAAAGTCTACTTAACTGGATAATGCACAGGCATGGCTGAAAGGTACACTGGTATACCGTATAATGTAAAATGATGGAACCTAGCCTTTCTATAGTATGTCACCTCACTGTATATACACTATAGATTTGGACATCCACCAAACTCACACAGAACGATTGTCTATGCTGTGTAGCCGGCACTATTATTTATTCTGCGGCTATGTATCCAAAGTCCTGTTATGTATACGTGTTTACTTTGTGTATACGTTGTTTTTTTAATATATATATTTTTTTTTAATTTTGAACGATTTGCTACATGTTGTTGTTGTTTGTAATTAGTAAAAAATTGAAAATTATGCTTGTTTGTTATGATAAATAAGTGCCAGCATTTTGGGCAAGGAAAAGAGACCCGATAATAAGTAGAGACTAATTTACAATACTCTCTACAAATAATATCTCAAGAATCCAGTATAAAAATAAATTCTATGTTTTAGTTATCAATTATGTAGTATGCCTAATCATCTAAATACGAAGACTCGTATTGTTTTTCGTTCTTGAAATTATTTGAACACAAAAAGCATTAAACGTAAGAAATGCATATGGTTGCGTACACCTAGTAACATTGTTATTGACCTCTTCTGAAGCATCATTGAAATATTAGTTTCTATGTTGCTGTTTTGCCTGCCCACAACCAGCTACCGGCAATTGGTGACCACAAAAATGGACAGTGATGGCCTCTGTGGTGTGGTAGTTGAGCAGGTCGACTCATCCAGAAGTGGCGGCCTCGATTCCCGTGGCAGGACAAGTATATGTGCACATTAAAAAAGCGCAAATACATGTTCTGAGTATGGGTGTTGTGGGACCATGGACCTGGTAGTTTCTGGGTCCCTAGACACAGGGAATCCTAGTTAGGGCCCAGGATCCTTGTATGGGCTTCACGTTCATAGTCCCTAATTTTAATAAAGTTACTCATATACACAAATGATTAGATCGTTACGTCATATCAGTGATCAGTCGCTTATCCCAAGCTTTCCGTCGTTCTAGCGTACATTATTTACGTGCATCACTCCACAGAATCAGATTATTTTAGTTCCGCGTCCGTGCCGATACCGTCACGTAACCGATAAAGGTTTAAATAATGACTCGGATTATGCGCAAGTTAGGAATACTAAATATCTAGTTTATCGACGATCTTAAATAACTTTACTTTACTTGACTTGACTTCTTGGTTTATGGCTTCTGTGACTAGTGGTCACAATTCTGCCAATGTCCGTTTCATGCTAGTGTCATGAACTTTTGGAGATTGTGCTATTACTAATAAGAATACGATCGGTGGAATAGAGGGAGACTCAACCCAAATGTTGAAGACCAAGATGATTTATTCTGAAAACATACAGACAACACAAATAAGACAAACACTATGTTAGTAAAACTACGGTGTTTAAAGATTGTTATAGTTAATTATAAATACATATAAATTGTTATTGCTATTTATATTATTTTGATACACAAACTTAATAATGTTCTATATTCTACAACTTAATTTTATTTATACGTATGAATTTACAGATTATATAATTGACTAATGGTGAAAAAGTAAGGGATAATAGGCATTTTATGGAGGTAGGACGAGGGATAGCTACTTTACTTATATTGCTTATTTCAGATTACGTCAAGGCAACTATTAAAAGACGCGTTTTTTACAAAGGCATACAGTTGATCATATAAGACTTTACTACCATTTTTTATCAATAAGGTACAACTTAGTTTTTTACAGAATGCTGCCGCCTTGGTATTCGTGTTAGGTCGAATATTTACGAGAGAAAACCGTTTCTTTTTTTGTTGCACGTACTAGCGTAATATACTAATGTAGTGTACTTTTGTAAGGTTGATTGAATATCGCTTGAAAATAAAATATAAAAGGTAGTCTGACCGTTTTAGATTACTTCCTCGTCGTGGGAGGCACACCGTAAATTATTTCTTATGTAGGTAGATGTAATGCGTATGATTGGACCTTTGTGGTGCTTAATAAAAGTAATCTTCGAACTAGTGAAAACAATAATGCGCTGTCTAGCGCGTACGTTCGAGCACCTTCCTGTGAAAGTGATAATGTAATTGAGATGAATAATTAACTTTTAAACGTTTTAGGACGGTTTTTTATTTGTCGTAGTACAAAGCTTGACGTTTGAGTCCGAACACAGAAACCATTTTATTTTAAAAATATAATTATGTATTAAAATTTCTTGAGCTAGTTTTTGAGATGAATTAAAAATAAAAATTACTAGCACTTATAAGAACGTAAAAGTAAAAAACAACTTCAACGATGCTAAAAAAACTTAGGAAATGTAGCCTCATGGTTAGTTAGTTTTAGGCAATACCTTACTTTGTCATCTATGAGCTATCCTATATAAAGAAAATAATGGAATTCAATGCAATTATTTTAACCGCAGACGTACGAGACGAAAAAGATACGAAGAGTATATTAACAAAGTAAACCAAACCTGTATAATGATTGGGCAACGATAAAATCTGTCTTTTACCATGGGAGAGTGTCCACTGGACTGCAACGCGTAAAGTCAACGCTGCAGCGAACAGGGTTACTAAACAAATTCTTGTTTTATTAAATAATTAATTAAACATAAGTAACCAGGTATCTACAATTCACTTGGAATGAGAATTTCCCAATTGTGGAACTGATTTTACCTACTAAATTAAATTTTAATTTTATACTATGGTACAAAAGCTAAAGAAAAAAAATAGTTTAGAATCGTGACCGTGAAGTTAGCGAGAGATAGAAGCAAATTCAAGTTTTAATATACATTCTGCTGTAACATACAGCTATTGTATGATGTAGATCTGGGTAATCTTTTTGGTGAATAATATCACATTACATCTTAGACCAGTATAGCAAAAAGTCGAGTTACACAAAGTATAGAACCCAAAGTAAAAATTGAAAATAATATTTATCTTATCCAAGAGGATATTTTACTACTGTACGGTATATTATTTTAAAGTTTTACTGGTGGCTGTCAGCCCTAGCCGTGTCCTTGTCTATATGTGCTTCACACACTGGCCTATAGAATTGTGAGTCAAGAGGTCAACAGGTTTATGTTTTCATGGAAAGCTTTATAAAAGCTTTCTTCGTAATAAGACAGACATTGATATGTGACAGAGACAATATTAATTACAGAGTATCTAATGTTTATTGTATTCAAGTTTTTGAATTGTTAATGTTATGTAAGTAATAAAGTTACTTAGATAAGTTGGGTTTCATGTGGCTCATGTCAGCATTGGAAGGTTGCCCACTCACTGGCGCAGAGGCCTGGAAGGGCCTACCGTCGGGCCGAGATGGTTAATGCAGGGCGTCTCCATCTCGCCCCATCCCGGCGGCGGTTGGATCACGGGAGCCTAAAAAAGGCTCACGTCAGCTCCGGTGGATGGATCACGAGTTTATAATGGGTTCGAGTCTCACATCCCCCTCCCCGTTCCTGCCTTCACCCCCGTGGCAAGCTAGTGCGAAAACATTCCCCGTCCTCAAAAAAGAAATGCTGCTGTCAGCTCTTTTGTCGCACAAGCATACGTTACGTTCTCATTACCCATGACACTACCAAGCTACACTACAATAATGACACAGTTCGTTTTGCAATTGAGACCTTATGATCAGATCTCACAGTCGAGTAATCTTATTACCAGACTGTGCTGAAGTCTCAGGATGTTGTGCGCAGTGCAGTGTCACGTGAAACTTTATATTTTGGAGTTTCGAGTGACATTTCTGTTATGGGCGGCCGTGTCGCTTAACATCAGGTGAACGACTAGCTCGTCACATCATTCACTAACATTTAAAAAAAGTTAATAAGAAACGATATTTTTAGAAACGATGGAATTTACAAACAATTTTTATTTATTTATCTATATTTATTTTCCGTATATTTTATCATTATCATATCATTTCTCTTATCAGCAATAGCTATATGTCTAAGGTTAAAACAGAAATATTCATCCGTATGAGACATTATTTCAATTATTTTATTCTCTACTAGTAAAACAAGTTAGTAATAAATGCAGTTATTCAAGTGTGCACAGGAGCGGGTCAGTTGTACTCGGCGAAAGTATTTGTTTTCTCTCGAGACTAGATCTGGTTTTGCTTCTTGGCGTTGGCACATAGAATTTCTTTTTCCACTAAGTCGATGAAAGTTATTGGAAAATTGATTGCTTTAACTCTTGGTTCAAAGGTTCAAGTAAGTATTTATAATGTTTATAATATGCTGACTGATTTTTTTGGAAAGTATATTACGTAAAATATTTTATCGGGATTTAAGTAGGTATTTTCATTTATTTATAAGTAACAAACCATGTCTACACAATAGGAATCTATTACGCTTGTGATTATTTATTATTTAGTCTGCACCTATCACCCACGGATATGATAAGTACTACCTATGTAATAAAAAATCTACGTATAAACTGGGATTTCTATATATGTATATCCTAATTGACTGGCCCGATAGCTCAGTTGGTAGTATCCCTGCCTACTGAACTGCAGGTTGTGGGTTCGATTCCCGCCCAGGATAAACATTTGTGTGGTGAGCATCGATGTTTGTTCAGTGTCTGGGTGTCTATATTGTATTCTGTGTATGTATTTACAAAAAAAAAAAGTATATAAGTATTGTATCCGTTATCTGGTTCTCATAGTACAAGCTTTGCTTAGTTTGGGGCTAGATGGCGCTGTGTGAAATGTCCACAAATATTTATTATTATTAATTATTTTATTTTATAATTTAATTTAGTTTTTATTTCCTACACTATGTGTAGAGATGCATAGTAGAGGTAAGTAGTACTCATAATGATCTTTATTTTATGATATTAGTAGAAAACGAAGAGTAGAGTAATTCTGAAAACAGATTGATGCTTATCTTTTTTTTGTAAGTTAATGATTGGCGTGACGAGCTAACCGTTCGCCTGATGTTAAGCGACACGGCTGCCTTTATCAGTTGCAGTGTCACTCGGAACTCTAAAGTATAGAGTTTCGAGTGACACTGTACTGCGCACGTCATCCTGAGACATTAGCACAATCTAGTAAGATTACTAGACTGTGAGATCAGGTCATAAAGTCTCATTTGCCCAGTAATTTCACTAGCTACAGTGCCCTTCAAATCGGAACACAGCAGTGCTTGCGAGCTACTGCTTGGCGGCAGAATAACTGGCAAAGCGGTAGTACCTACCTACCTACCTAGACGAACTTTGCAGAAAAGTCTTACCACCTAGTAAATTATTGTTAATTACGACACTGTTGGAGTTATATCCGTGTGTACTAAAGTTCGATTCTTATTCCTCTGTGACATACTCAAATGCACTGCAGTAGGTCGTACAAGTGCAAACTTAGGATCTGTCAAGCTTTAGCACAAACGGTTATTAGTGTTGTGAAAACTATTATGTCTACAATGTAAACTTCTTACTAAGTTTTTGGCGGAAAAACGAAAAAGATCGCGTCGCCCCGCATTGTATTATTATCCGAAACTTGTGTTATTTTCAGTGTTAGTGCATAAAATTGGTGCCGTTTTATTCGTTAAGTGCTGAATTACAGGCATGAGTGTGGAAAAATGGCATAATGATGGTGAAACATTTCTTTTCGTGTTGTTTCCAAAACTCCATTGAAGCTTCTGGTAAAGTTAACTATGAAACTATGACTTAACTTGATGACTTGGACTGTGACTTGACTTGACTTGACACATATATATTTAATATTAATTAACTTGAGATATTATCGATTACTTGACACTGGCTAAATACACAAAAGTGTGGAGCCAAAACCAAACAAAAAAATCTTACTTTGAAGAGTAAAGAGTCACGTAGATACCATTATCACTTTTCTATACTTAGATGACCTAAAACAACCGCAGCAGAAAAAACCATACAATGTTCATTATAAACAATAGTTATTGTGTAACTCATGCAGCGGCGACGACGGCAGCAAACTATTGCTGCTTATTGCCATTCGAAACATTGTAAACCTAATCATTGCAATGCAACTCGCGCTCTGATTAACAATACGCTATCGAGTATCGACGCATCTAGAAACGTAGCCGGCTTTTTGTTTGATCGTTATGAAAAGAACAGATTCAGTTCCTTGATCAAAATTGTATTATATTCAATATTGACTAATATTTGTAGGTAATTATATTATTACCTACTAATAATGTTATAATATATGTTGTAATATTATATTATTTGTAGGTAATTATAATTTTTACTATTAACATCCACGTAAATTAATATTTTTCATATATTTAGCCCGAAGGTAAGCCGAAAATGCTGGCGGCATTGCCTCGTTGAATGGCAATAATCAATGGGGCAATGCCGCCAGCATTTCGGCACGTTGCTTACTGGTACCGGCTTCTTAGTTTATGTTTTCCTACTACATTGTTTTTAATTATAATTTTGTTCATATTACGTTTCCTTGGTTACGCTTTTTTACCTGTAACTAAGGTAACATATTGTCAATAATAATTAATAAATATCTGTGGACATTTCACACAGCGCCATCTAGCCCCAAACTAAGCAAAGCTTGTACTATGGGAACCAGATAACTGATACAATACTCAGATACTTTTTGTTTGTAAATACATACATGGAATACAATATTAACACCCAGACACAGTACAAACATCGATGTTCATCACACAAATGTTTGTCCTGGGTGGGAATCGAACCCACAATCTGGAGTTCAGAAGGCAGGGATACTACCAACTGAGCTAACGGGTCAGTCGAGTAATAATAATTTAATTAGGTACATTAACTAATTAAATACATTACAACTACACACTTTTAACCTAGGTTTATGAGAGTATAGCCATAACCTTGTTTAAAAAGTTTTTTAGAACGTTTTTGTTTTTCTATTTCGAGAAATAAAGATCATTATAATAACGATCAGACCGAAATCAATTCTTGGGAACAATTAAATTTAAATAGCATATGATACTATTATAACATAGATAGCCCCTAATTATAGGCACACGATTTTTGATAGCATCCTGACGCCAAATTTGTTTAGGTAGGTACTTACAGCATACTGCATTGCGCTATTTTATTCACCTTAAAACACTTAGAAATTACTGTTGGCCTCATAATTGTTTGGGTAGTCAATTAAATTTTATTTTGTAACTTTGTATATTCGTGTAAGATTTACACAAGTTTAGTATCTTAGGAATATTTGCAACGCTTTTTTTGTTTTTGGTTTGGCTCCACTCTTTTGTATATTTAGCCAGTGTCAAGTAATTGATAATTTTTCAAGTTAATTAATATATATATGTATATGTCACGTCAAGTCACAGTCCAAGTCATCAAGTCAAGTCAAGTCATAGTCTAGTCTAGTCAATTCATACTCCTAGTAAAGTGGTGACAACTTTACCAAAAGCTTCTATGGAATATTGGAAACACCACGAAAAGAAACGTTTCAACCATCATTATACCACTTTCCCACACTCATGCCTGTAATCCAGCTCTTAACGAATAAAATGCCACCAATTTTATGCACTAACACTGAAAACAACACAAGTTTTGGAAAATAATACAATGCGGTGACGCGATCTTTTTCGTTTTCCCGCCAAAACTCCAATTACAACGTTATTGACGAGCGAAAAACGTTGATAATAAACGATCTGCAAAAAAGTTAATAACCGTTACAAGGTAGCAGAAACTGCGACGCCTCCGCGACACAGTATGACAACAAGTCTGCGTGCTAGTGTACTATTAGAAAATTGTATTTGATGCAATAGTGAGTGCGGAAACCTATCGCAATAGCACTTTAGTGTATCGTATTATGAGACAATATACTTAGGGAGCATCGGACTAGAACATGTGCGTAACTGTTACATGAGTTATGTCATACACAACAAACAACACAACACATGAAGATTGAGGTCGGTAGGTCGGTCGTTAGGCTGAAATTTTGAGGTACACAATGACATAAAGCAGTTCAAGATTAATGTTCCATAGTAATGTGCGACTTATTGATTTATACACGTTGCTACATTACGCTATTTTTATTTAGCGTAACATTGAAAGTTTTAACTGATTGCAGTGCAGTCTTGATGAACTGTTTGTTTAGAAAGCAGCGCAGTATCAACAGAATAATATTATGAGGTTTAAAAGGAGGGTAAACCTATTTAGTACAAATTCTTGCAGTGTGGAATTGATAACTGGCCACAATGGTAAAGGAAAAAAAACAATAAAAAATCATTTTTTTCAAATCGAAACGTACTGTGGGTCTTTGATGCACGCCGTTCAAAACGGCGCACTCGCGCACACTGTCTACTTCAGTTGTCCGATTGCTGTGCACGTAGGTATTATGCCGCCCGGATGGCCGCCGTCGGGGGCTATGTACAGTATCGAAAAAATAATTATTTTTTTTTTATGTTAAGGAATGACGTGACGAGCTAGCCGTTCGCCTGATGTTAAACGACACGGCTGCCCATATCAGCTGCAGTGTCACTGGGAACTCTAAAGTATAGAGTTTCGCGTGACACTGCACTGTGCACGTCATCCTGAGACATCAGCACAATCTAGTAATAAGATTAATAAACTGTGAGATCAGATTATAAAGTCTCATTTGCCCAGTAATTTCACTAGCTACAGTGCCCTTCAAACCGGAACACAGCAGTGCTTGCGCACTACAGCTTGGCGGCAGAATAACTGGCAAAGCGGTGGTACCTACCTAGACGAACTTTGCAGTAAAGTCCTACCACCTAGTAAAAATGCATTTTGTTCGTTCCCCCCCCCAATACACCCCTGCAATATTGTGCACATATTAGCTCCAACTTTATATTACCCAAATGCTAATAGACATGCTTAAAGACATGGACAACAGACAGAGTATTATCATACTTACCTACCTACAATTTCATTGCTGTTACCACTAGAAGGGCTCAAAGTTAATCGGGCAAAGTGCATTACTGCTTAGTGAAGTAAAAATTCCAAGGACAAACTGAACTAAAGATGTGCACTTACGCAACTGTGAGAATGTCATCTCTACCTCCATGTAGGTAATTAGGGCTACGTAACATTTACCTATAATCAAACAAACAATAACACGTGAATGAGTGCGTAAAATTGACACGCGGCTTAGACTCAGCGTTAATAGCAGCGAATTGTATATGAATTACACACTATAGTATACCGCTATTTATAAAATGAAAGACAGTGGGTAATTCAAGGCAGGTAGTTAAAAATAATGTGATATTGTTCGCATTGCTAGTATCACTGTCCGATCGGTATGAGGTTACCTATTGCAAATCCACTAGAGATTGGCGATAAGTAATGTTTGTTATCAAGGCCATCACATGTCTACTTTTAAAATTAAATTATTTTTTTCGCAACTTATATGATAATGATATCGTAATAAAATAAATGAATTGTAGACTGGTATTGATTGATCCTAGTTTGCTAGTAAGCACTTCCCATGTTTTTGTAAGTATAAAAATAAAGTGGAAAAAATTAAAACGTTCGATTATACAATACTTTTTGTATGTTTTTTAAGATGCGTTGTTATGTATTAGTTGGTGTTCAATAATCAATATTATTGTATTGTATTGTAATACCTTATAAAATTTTAAGTCGAAAATAAGAATGGACAAAAAGATTGTATGTAACAGTTTATGTAGATATGAACCATAATACTATGGTTAAACAAATTAATTAATTATGCGACGGGGAAAGTTAATCATGTGTAGAAAAATCCACCACGAAATTACATGCCAGATGCAGCCTAAAGCATCGAGCATATTTCGATTCATTTTACGTAATATCACGCGATTAGATTGTAGTTCTTATTAGACAGCAAGAAATAGTATGCCACTTTAATAGATACCTAGGCATTTGAAGTTTGCGTGCGCTTCCAATAAGTTGGTAGATGAATATATAAAAAAACTCTGAAATAAATTATTGTAAACTGGTATAGCTTGTTGACAAGAGTTGTACCGTGGAAAGGCACGCGTCCTTGATATGCGTAGAAATGATGAGTTTCGGAATGCATGTGGAAATTAAGCGCGTCATAAGAAAATGCCTTCACACATATCTTAAATACTGATTTACAAAAGAAAAAAGTTCATTATAATTACTGTGAAAGTTAATGTCTACACAATTGTAGAAAAATATTAGGTGGGTACCTAATGAACTGAATACACGATTACAAGCAAAAGTAGATATCGTGCAAACTTTTAATTATTTCTCTCCATGACACTCTAATAAATCATTCTCATCCTTATTAGGGCGTAATAAGTGATAAGATTGCTAAGCTGACCAGCAGAATTATTAATTAGTAGCTGCTTGTCTTCCGGTAGTTATTGCGTAATTAAGCAGAGGAAATGATGTCGTCTTTCGTCTTTGATTCGGATAGAAAAATAAATCTAGAGAAAAAAAAGACAAAGCAATTGAAGATTGTTGGAGACTTCATTTTGTAACTACCTACTTGCAAATATTATAAATGCGAATTGCAGAAATAAAAGACTGTGTGGTTAAACAAGGAAAGCTAGCTAGAGTTGCAAGAAGGTACTAATTACATATCTGTCGTAGAGTAACTACGTACCTAAATTGTTAATATAATAGTAGATATACAGGTACATATACCAACTAGGTAGGATACATTAAAAAGATGACAAATGATCTAACGCCAAGAGCCCCTGATAATATATTACATAACTAAATTAAGAGTAAGTTACTAGTTATCATGCGTTAACTTTATACAGAATATATCATCAGGAGCCTTTGCCAATTTGAGGTGAATTGCTGCAATACAATTCGTACTGAAACGATTAACTTTAGGTCTGCGTTTGTGCAAAGGTCGGTAGTCTGCAGAGACAAGATCTTTTACAAAATAACAAATAAAATCTCGCATAAGATAACACGAAACAATTGCATTCGCAATATAAACTAAGATCAATTTTTGACTTACAACAGCCATCTGTGTACAGAATCAGATAAGTAACAGCGTAAAGTAATTCAAAGCACAGAATATGTCCAAACTATTGTGCAAACTGTTTTGCATATTCACCCAATGCACTGTACCCAATGCCTGCTATGTTCACCTACTGGCGTATGACGTATCAAATGCCCAGTTGTGCAATCTTTGTGAACTCGCACCGCTTCCTGGAGATCTATTGACTGACTTGTAGCATTAGATTGGTGTGTGATTAAATTCACATTACCCTTTGTTTAATAATAGGCGGATAGTAGGACGTAATACAGGTGAGAAGCTGTTTGCTTGCTAGTATGTATAAAAAATCTAACCAACCAATAATGTTAAAGTATCTGCATGGTTTTTTGTTTGCTGAAACAACTAACAATTCTGACACTTTTTTTATTCTGACTTTTCTTAGGTACTTATAGGTACAAGGTAATGTTCTTTTTATCTACCGCATCAAGCTTAGGAATGTTACCTAGTATGTTCATACAAGTAATATTTTCATCGTACTATGAAAAAATAATATAAAATATAAATACAAAAGCTTATATATTAATAAATTGAACCAAATCACTTGACACTGGCAGATGCATATTCAACACGCGAAAATTCCCTTAGATGGACCATAAACCTTGGTGTTGTTGCACTGCCAAATGAAAATTGTGATATTTTTAAGTTTTTAGGCTATATCGATAAAAATAATTGTAGTATGTAGGTAGGTGACCAAGGTAAATTTTTACTATTTTTACATAATGTTTTCCTTATCTCCAGATTCTATCATTCCCACTTACATTTACTGGAATGTATGACGAGCAAAAAAGATGTTTTACCTATATGTATATTTTCATGAACATAACAAATCATAACATTTTAGTGGGATCCGTTGGGACACAGACAATATTGTCATCTTTTGTAACATTCGAAAACAGTTGAAAAAAGTAGGTATTACTAAACTTAATACAATCTTCTGTGATAAAATTGGCAATGTAAAACTGATGGATGGCATGGCTATAGCGCGCCGCTAAACAAAAAGTTTTGCTAACCGCACTATCGCACAATCTAGAAACAATCATGGGTACTCAGCGTGAGAATTACGAAGAATATTAATAAGAACACCGAAGATAGACTTTCATGTTATAATTTCGTGTAATCGATGCCACTAGCTTTCTAATCACATGCTGTCGATTGAGATGTAAAGTATTATTGGCACTCTGGGGAACGCTTCCTGCTATTCGATGAATGACGGGAAATTAAGATGTTTACGGCATTGAATTAAACAACTTGGTATTTAATTTTTATCGCGTGAACTTTGCGATAATTCAATGATAGTAAAAAGATTTCCGAAAACCTACATAAATTTAATATTTGTGCACAGAAAAAGCGAATAATTTTTCTGTGTCTGCGTATTGTGGGACCATGCTCCTCCTCACCCCGTCGTCACCGCCCGAGACCACCCCGCCCGCCCGATGATCCTATAACAGCCGTAGTATCGGCTGCGCTAGGATCACCGGACCAGTCTAGCCCATCTGGCTCAGGTACCGCTTTCGGCACCGGTATAGGATACCAGCGTAACACAATCAGACACTGACCCCGCCAGCGAGGTCAACGTACCCCCCGTAGGTTAGCTAGAATAGTCGGGACCTTCAATAGGGCCCTCTCTTCCAGTGGACGTAGTGTTCTCGGATCCTTTTATCCCAGCAACGGCCCAACTCGAGGCTCACACCCCAGGGGTGCACATGAGTTAGTTGCAAAGACAAACTTTTGAAGTTTACATTATTAAGCCCTCTACACACCATGTAATCCGCACATAATTTGTCGCCTCAATCTGCTGGATAAGAGTCGCAACACACCACCACACTATGTGATTTGACTGATTAAGTTGACAAATCGTACGGCAGGTTGTATGGTGTGTAGAGTACTTATGTAACTTTGTACTTATTATTAATTTAATAGATCTGTATACCAAATATACTTAACCGGTTTGGAAGCGCCAATGAGCCAGTATTGAACATAATAAAACTCTTGGTAATCTACAACGTTTTAGGAAACCGTCGCTTAATGATCTGAGATATTAATGGCAAAGGATGTTCATATATCTTAATTGCACATCTATGAAGGTGACTTGGAATCAGAGCAATTTAATAATATCAAGGGTAAAAGCGACTGTTAATACCGGTTAATCCACTTCAATTCAAGTCTGTCTCATTATGAACCTGTAATCCTTCAACACTATTAGGTACTTACGCTATACCTGAAAACTTACTTCAAATTAAGTACATCCTTATTATATTTTTAGCATACCTAATTTTATTTTCAATTTTGGTGTCAAGTTCCTATTTGTGTAATGAATCTAGTACTTATAATGGTTTAAACGTCTCTAGTATAGATACCTAATGACTCAAAACATAAATTATAATGATAAGTTTTCAGATAGAACGTTTTTCCGCTATGATTTCGCTCGTAGACAGGCAGCAGACAAACTGTGTTTATCTGCATAAAATCTTAGAAGTATAGAGCGCTGCGTGACAAGGAAACCAATTATTCTGTAACTTTGGTAAGGTAAATGCTACCATAGACTCTACATAACTTGGCTAGCAATTCATTAAAAAAACGAAACTGACGTCCATTTCAAAATCGTTTTAAATTAAGTCTGTTTTCCACATTTCCGAATGTTCCAGCGATTAGAAAGCGATGCGTTTTGCAAGTGTCTCTGAGCACCACCGGTGAGTGTGACTTGGATGGTTGTGAGGCGAAGCACGCGCCGGTTGCGGTTCCAAGGCTTCACAACAAACATTGTGTAACCAGCCGTGATAACTGTACCGCTTGCTAAATCATATTAAGATTTTAAGAAATTTTGTTGCCCTTTGTAATTTGCTGCAGATAAGCAATTGCTTTTCATGATGCAAAATCGACATTTGGTACCTTTTATTTAATATGGTTTCGTGAATCGTAAAAGGCGTTTATGGATATGGACAGGACAAATACCTTTATGTTTGTATATTATTACCTTATCTGTCTGTGATGATCTATCACAAAACCATTAAGTATATGGTATTGCAAATTTAAGAAATATTAATATTAATAAATATTACTTGATTTAATTAACATGTACATAAATAATATTTAATTGTATCGTGAAGTTAAATAATGTGGTTTGAAAAAAAATTATGTAATTACCATTTAAACTGATCATAGATTCAAATCTGGTTAATTAATCACGTTTAGGCCAGGTTAACTTTCTTAAAATACACCTATTAAACAGTATAAAGTGCTGATGGATAGCTTCAAATTACTGAATATCGATCCGAGTTACGTAATCATTAGAAGTTAATTTATTATAATTTATAACACAACCTTGAACCGAGTATAATCTACAAAGAATTTTATTACCTACTATATTCGGATAGATGTCGTGAAATAATGTTAGATTTACGGAACTTCTACTTGAGTTCAAACAAAATTAATCGAAAAAGCTAGCTACTACCTACTAATCTGATAGCTCAGTTGACATAGCCTTCTGAACTGTAGGTTGGGGGTTCGATTGTGAGATGAGAGAGAGAGAACCCAAGTTATTATTTATGTGTTTGTTATGTGATTTTTTTTATTTGAAATATAGGTACAAATAAAATTAATTGTTTTTTCTTATACCGAAAATATAAAAAACCTTAAGAGTAAATATATACGTATATATAACATTTTTGTCAAAGCATTTGACCACAGTATCGCCTACGTAATGACGTGACCTAAAATGAGGCATGCTTGCTTAGAAGATACCTGTACATTATTGTCTTGAAAACTCTTAGGTTATAGTTAACAGGAAACAAGAACGCTGGCAAGCTGTTCCACTCATTAGCTGCTCGCACTATAAAGTTAGTAGCGAAACACTTAATGGGGTTGCTGGAGTCTTAACCATTATCAATCACGTGTTTCTGTGCGTCTTGTAGTCCAATGAAAGAAAAGAGATGGGGGCATTAAATCGTGTAATTCTTTCGCGAACTCTCCAAAATACAGCCTATATACAGTTAAAAGCTAACAACTTTACGACTGTGATCCAAGCTCTGAAGCTTAGCTTCCACCAACGCATCGTCATCGATGAGCCTGGAATGGAGTCTAGGGCTTGCAGCCTATCCATAGATTAACAATTTGTAACATTAACAGTCTTATTAATAAACTCGAACTAGTTTTAGACTAGTTACACCATCTTTTGTCTTTTTCGATCCAGCTAAATATTCCAGTAGCAAAAAAAGGACAAAAGCTGAAGTAACTAATCCGAGACTAATACCCGTTTATTAATAAGGCTGTAAGAGTATTTCTGAATTTTCATCGTAGATAAACCTTCAAAATTGGCCTCAATCGTAAAATATTAATTCCACATTAAGATTTTGCACGATTAATGAGATTGGAAGGTAATGATTGGCGCACTTAGATAAAAGCTTTTAAGCTTTCATAAACGTTGAAGGCCAGGTTGATTGCGAGGTCATTATTATACGAACTTTATATGTTGGACTCTACCGACCTTTACACATTTCATACAGAGAACGTTAAGGTATACGAAAATCGTTTAAGTGTTGGTGAATTTAATTCGTCTATTCCTGTTATTCTTCTTTCATGTCCCGCACTGGTTGCCATCGGGATCAAATTCAACGGGTATCAACTTTTTAAGTTGGGAAGTCAACGCTACTAACATTTTCCCGCTGACCTCTAATGACGGAGATCGGTTACGAACGTTTACTTTGTCCACAAATGTTGATATCGTAACTAAGCGTAAACAGCATGGGTTACAGTTATATTACTTAAATAATTCGAAATTTTGGCGGTATCTGTATATTTGCGACTTGCGAAGTACGTTGTGGTAACGGATAGTTGTTGCAAAAAACTTTAAAGCTACTAATTACCCATTTTATTCAAACTGCGATGAGTTAACGTAATGATGTTTTTAAGTGATTACGTGTTGGAAACTGATCGCGGTTTTCATTCGGGCGTGTTAGAACGTACGTGACTTTAAATTTTAACCGTTACAAACTCGGAAGTATTTTCCTTTAAATTAACTTGAAATCATTTCGTTTTTGTTTACGCATCAGGTACCTCCCTTCTGACATTGGACTCGTGATCTCCTTTCAATTATTAGCCAATAAGCTCTTGCTTGAAATATGCGTAATATTATTTATGTTTACGTTAAGTAACATTGACTAATTTGCAACACGATACCTACCTACAGTTGCATAGAGGTGGTAGTTTTTCAATCAAAGGTTTTTAATGTATTGGGGTATTTATTATAAACTGAAATATATTTATTATTTCAATTTATATCTAGAAAGATAAATGTTGTTATTCATAAAATCATGTGTAACACAACAGATTGGCGTAGGATATCGCGCGCCACCAGTTGCTAGATGTCTTGTGTAAGACTGCAGTTTTTAACTTAGCTTCGATTGGCCTATTTGCACTTAACAACTAGTTATGAACACACATTGCAATATAACGAAAGCAAGTAGATATGTGCTGGGCGTAACACATTCCGCGTTTCTCGTTCTAGGATACGTTAAGTTTAAGTACTATAATTTATGGCCACTCACCCTAGAACGTATGATCAGCTGATTCTTCCGCTTTCCGACGATACACTGAAAATGTGAGCTCACAAACAAAACTACGAGACAGTGAGTTGTATTACTCAATGTTTTATTTATTGCTTTTAAAGGATTTAAGTGGCTGCACTGAATGGGAATGTCTTTAAATGGAATCGCGTAATTCGGAACGTTTCCGAGTGTTGTAAGTTGCTGGTGTGAGCGCGCGCGGTTGCGTGCGAGACGCGGGAAAGTGCTGCGTTGACTGGCGGTATTCGGTGAGGCGCCCGTGGTCGGATGGAGTGGCCAGACCTGCCGCAGACGTCGTTGGATCACTTTCTGCACCCCCTGTATGTACAAACATACCTCTTGGCGCCACTTTGAGAAGTCCAGTGTTGTACTAGTCTAGTTGTAGTTTGGGTACTCGATAGATTAGAAAACTTCTTTACCCACGCTTGGGGAGTAAGCTGGTGAATGCAAAGCGAACGGAAGTTGGTCCACGTAGATCTCCATTGTCAACATAACAAAGTTAAACATTTGTATTATTATGTTGTTTTTTTATACCTAACTCTCAAGGCTAGGAGTGAAGAAAAACTTGATAAAACTTGCTCTAGTATCTGCCTACCTATTAGAAATTTTGCACAATTCTTTAATTATTTTTTCGTTTGGCATTTGGACCCATTGGCCCTGAGTTCAAAAACCTGAAGACTCTGAGCTTGACACTAAGTTATAAACACTAATAAGTTCATGTCCAGCGTATGCCGTATATGTTTTTCTAGGCAAGCATGCACCATCGTAGACAGCGTCGTCACTTCCCATCAGGTGAGACAGTGGTCAAGCTTTATGTATAAACAAAAAAGGCCGTTTAAGTAAAATTAATTCAACCGTACGAGGATGTAAAAATAATGCTTTTAAGATCTTTCATCAGCGCGATGGTGAAATGTTGATGATGGAACCGGTATATACCTACTGATTTAAAATACATGATATTTATTTTCACTAAATTTAAAATGTAGGTACAGTATTAGTAGTAGTCGCGAAAGTCGGCGTGCGTTAGTGACTGGTTCCCAGAAGAAGGACATCGAATATGTCCGAAACCTGGTCGGAGTAATTTCGACTTTTAATTGACGTGAGCTAAGCCGTTATTTATCTTACAAAATGCGTCATACTCACGATAGTTTTCAAACTAAAAAAGGTACAGTATTGGTTTTTCTCTTACAGACTCTGTGCAACAGGAACATAATGGACACACGTGTTGACATAAATTAGGTACTAGCTATAGGTGCGAAAAAAAAAAGGTAAAGTCTGTACATGGAAGAGAATTTAGAAAACCCATTCGGCACATTTTTTAGCTAGTTAAATTAAAAAATAAAATCGAATTTGTATTTTTTGTAAATAAGGTAAGATAAATGAATATATTAAACCCACTATCACACACATTAATTATATTAATATGTGCTGATTGTGGGTTTCGTAAAAAATTTTGTTTTAGAGTTTATTTATATGCAGGTATATTCAAGCCAAAACCTAATAGTTATAACAGGTTTTAAAAAATAAGTTATTTATAGCACGCTACTAAAAATTAGTTACCTAAACCTATTCCCAAACCAGAAAAGCAAATCAATTTATGTAAGCATAATTATTATAAACGATTACGGTAAAGATGCGGTTAAAAGGGTGGATCTGATTATTAATAATTTTAAATGCTTTCGCTGCTTTCTAAATTATCTGGAAATTAGATTGATTACATAAAACGCATAACTGGCAGTTTAATGATATTTAAGTAGATATTTTCAAGTTGTATGGTCACGATTTTGATGGTTTCATTGTTGATAAGAGTTTATTTAACGTCAAAATATGTACCTACCTACTACTACACGGAATTAAAGAGAAAGTTTTTGAGGGGCTTGTATATTTTTAATAACTACTGACTTGTTTAGAAACCTCTTCACGGATTATGTGAACACTTGGAAACCTGTCAACAGAGTTAGCATAAAATACCGTAAGTGGATAACAGCAGGAACGACTACTGAATAAAGATATATCCTCGCAAAAGTAACTGTATTTCGGAGTTGACAAGACCTTGTTCTGTATAACGTTAGCATTTGCCAGAGTATGTGCTACGGTGCCAAAGTATATTAGTTTATCATTGGGATAGCATTCTATAGAATATATAATAGTATCTACTACGTACCTTACCTACCCAAACAGTTACGGTAGCTAAAAAAAATAGTTGAAACAATCATAAAGGGGTGGAGCACCTGTTTCCCGTACTAGGCTCAAGACCCGTGACACAGGAACCAGGACTCTTCCGTCGGAGACATAAAATAAGTGTAACATTGATTAATAATTACAAAGGTGTTAAGTTAACGTTACCTAAATATTTATTCTGTTATAACAGAAGTTAATACTTATATAATTAAAAATATGTATGCATAAAATATAATATCGCTCGTGTATCGTGTATGCTCTACCCCCATACGGTTGATTGTTGTTTGTACCGACAATCAATTCGTAGGTAAGACGTCCTACTTCTCAACTAAATAAGTAATTTACGCACACGTGTTCCCTTATCATTATAACATTGACTGGCCCTATAGCTCAGTTGGTAGTACCCTGCCTTCTGAACAGTGGGTTGTGGGTTCGATTCCCACCCAGGACAAACATTTGTGTGATGAACATGGGTGTTTGTTCTGTGTCTGGCTGTTATATTACATTCTATGTATGTAATTACAAACAAAAAGTATCTAAGTATTGTATCAGTTATCTGGTTCCCATAGTACAAGCTTTGCTTAGCTTGGGGCTAGATGGCGTTGTGTAAAATGCCTAAAAAAAAGTACAATACAATACAATATTTAATGAAGCGAAAAATGTGCCATTGAACTCTACTTATCATTTTATGGTCTGTCAAAATAATGGAAAGTAATCAGTGCGTAAATAAGTATATAATAGTTCTAACAACCTTGACTCCAAATTCAAAGTAAAAACAATTAGGTTCTTATAGATGCGGTGGTGATTATCTCTTGTTTTACACTTTCAGTGAAGGCATTGAGACATTATGGTAAGAACATCCGTAGTAGGTAAGGCCTGTATCCCCTATAATGTGTTTAATTAAATGTTTGCTCTATCTAGTATCCTAAAATATTTTACAGCTGCCGTGGTGTGGTGGTTGAACAGGTCGGCTCATAATCTGGAGGCGGTGGATTCGATTCCCACGGCAGGACAAGTATTAATGCACAGAAAAAAAAGCGCAAATACTTTTTCTGAGTCTTAGTGTTGTGGGACCATGGTCCTCGCATTTTCTAAGTTCCTTCGGTACAGAGAATCCTAGTCAGGGTCCAGGATCTATGTATGTAATTGTTGGGCGTTATTATTATTATTATTTGTATATAATTCACATGAAGGTATCTGTAAATATGGCCGTTTATTTTTAAGCTAGTTTCAGAATTAAATTTATTATTAAGTATCATTGTTATTTACTCAACCTGACTTTGGATATAAATAGGTAGATAGAGAGATAAACTCTTTATTGTACAAAAATTTTCATTAAATTCAAACGTATTATAATTTATTCAATGATTGACCCTAAAAATAAAAGGTTTGTTAAGATTTAGAAGGTGAAAACAATTTACTCGCGAAATGCTAACATAATTATAGTAATTCACGGACTTTATTGTCTCTATCGCACGTTCAGATAGCAGTAATATTAGGTCTTTACCTATGAAATTGCCGTTTTGTTTGAAAAACGTTAAAGTATTTTTTTTTCGAACTTATTTATTTCTTTTATTCAAAGTAATCACCCCTGCAATCAATGCATCTTTGCCAACGCAGTGGCAGTTTATGCATGCCCTTCTTGAAAAAATCAGCAGGACGGGAGACAACAAACTCTTCAAAGGCGTTTTGTACTGCCTCTCGGGAATTGAATTTTTTTCCCGCTAAAAAGTTGTCCAAATTTTGGAAAAAGTAATAGTCGGTAGGCGCAAGATCTGGTGAGTATGGCGGATGAGGGAGAGCTTCCAAACCCAACTCATGCAGCTTAGAGACGGTCTGTTGTGCAGTATGGGGTCGCGCGTTGTCGTGAAGTAGCAGTGGAGACGACCGATTGACCAAAGCTGGTTGCAGACGTGCGAGTTTCGCCATCATTGTGGTCAGTTCTTCAATGTACACATCTGCAGTAATGCTCTCGCCGTTTTGTAAAAAGCTATGATGAATCACACCAGCACTAGACCACCAAACTGTGACCATCACCTTTCTAGGGGTCATTTTTCGTTTTGCACATTGCTTTGGTACCAAACCAGGATCTAACCAACTTGCTGAGCGCTTTCAATTGTCAAAAAGAATCCATATTTCGTCGCACGTAACAATTCGGTTCAAAATTCCTTCATTTCTGTGCCTGTTAAGCAGCGAAAGGCAAGACTCGACGCGTACGTTGCGCTGGCGATCGTTAAGTTCGTGGGGCACCCATCTATCAAGCTTTTTATTCTTGCCAATCTGTCGCAAATGGACCAATATTGTTTTGATGCTAACATCAAAAGCTGCTGCCAGCTCAGCTGTAGATTGAGATTCATCAGCTTCCACAATCGCCTTTAATTCATCATTATTGACCAAAGTTTCCGGACGACCACGAGGTTCATTTTTCAAGTCAAAATTCCCAGAACAGAACCGAGCAAACCAATAACGGGTTGTACGTTCGTTTGTACAGTTCTCTCCGTAAACGTCGTTGATGTTACGTGTCGTTTGTGCCGCGTTGGTGCCACGACGGAACTCATATTCCATAATTACACGAAATTTCAAAGTATCCATTATGAGGAAAAATGTTGAAATGTAATGAAAATACAACGCTAATCAATAAACAAAAGACTTATATTGTAAATAGAATGTCATATTTTTAAAACAAAATTAATTTGAATTTAGAATTCATAGCCAATCAAAACTTTTTTTTGTTTGAAAAAGTCTGTACTGCAATACGGCAATTTCATAGGTAAAGACCTATTATTTTTAAATACATATTTATCAACTTACCTAAGTAAATAAATGATATCTGCAAAACTGTTTTATGTGTACCTAAGAACGAAGTACCAGGAGACCGAAATATACGTGCTGCGGGAAGATGTCGGCTTCGATTCCCGCGACAAACGAGTATTTGTGCATAAAAAAGCGCAAGTAAGTAACCTATAGGAGATTTGGCGGGAACGCTAAAAAGATTGCGTCACCGCATTGTATTATTTTCCAAAACTTGTGTTATTTTCAGTGTTAGTGCAGAAAATTGGTGGCATTCTATTCGTTAAGTGCTGGATTAGAGGCGTGAGTGTGGGAAAATGGTATAATGATGGTGAAACGTTTCTTTTCGTGTTGTTTCCAAAACTCCATAGAAGCTTCAAGTAAAGTTGCCACCGCTTTACTAGGAGTATGACTTTGACTTGATGACTTCGACTGTGACTTGACACATATTTGCGAGATATATCATTAACTTGATAAATTATTAATTACTTGACACTGGCTAAATACACAATAGTGTGGAGCCAAAACATAAAAAAAGTAACCTATAGCTGCCTCATTTTCTTGTTTTTTGTCTGGTTGTTGTAGGAACAAGGTCATCGTAGATCCTGAGTCTTTAGATACAGACCTATACGATCTTTGTGATGGTATGTGGTCGTTGGGCGCAAATAATAAGAATAATAATTGAATTATAGGAAAAAAAATAGTGACATACCTGGCTGCATGCGCTATCAGGAACAGGTGGCGATAGATCCGCTCGGGGTCTGTAATCTTTATTCTAGATATTTTCAGTCAGTTTTCGAAACCTCTTCTGTTACAGATGATTATGACTTAGAAAATGTAGAAGTATTGGATAATCCAGATTCAGATGTCATTATAAGCGATATTTACCTTAATATGAATGACGTTAAATCTGAATTACGCAGGTTGGATCCAACAAAAGGTGCGGGTGTTGATAATATACCTCCATATTTTTTAAACCGAACAGATGACGCAGTCTGTTTACCTATACATTATATTCTTAATTTGTGTCTAAAGGAGGGTGTCTGCCCCCGTATTTGGAAGATGGCACGCATAGTACCAGTCCATAAGGGAGGTTCGAAGAAGGATGTAGAGAATTATCGTCCAATATCAATTTTACCCACTCTGTCGAAGCTTTTCGAAAGACTTATACGTAATGCGGTGTATCCTAGCTTACATAGTTATATTATTCCGAATCAACATGGTTTTGTGCAACGTCGCTCTACAGTCACAAATTTACTAGTGTATACCACTGAACTATTTGAAAATCTTGATAAGAACAAACAAACTGATAGAGTATACACTGACTTCCAAAAAGCTTTTGACAGAGTGGACCACAAAATCCTTCTTGACAAAATTGCATTTAACGGCATTCGCGGTAACTTGTGGCGCTGGTTTAAATCCTACATTACGAACCGTAGACAAAAGGTAGCTATCAATGGTTATGAATCGGATGTACTTCCCATTAGTTCTGGCGTCCCACAAGGATCGATTTTGGGCCCTTTGCTTTTTATTTTATATATTAATGATATTAACCACTGCTTTAAATTTAGTAAGTTCCTGTTATACGCAGACGATTTAAAAATTTATCAAGTTATTAACACATATCAAGATCATGCAAACTTTCAGTCTGATTTGGATCGATTCTCTGCTTACTGTATAAAAAATAAACTAGCATTGAGTCTAAATAAATGTAAATCTATAATTTTTACACGCAAGAGAAACATAAGTAACTTTACCTATTCTCTTTGCGATACTAATCTTGATAAAGTTAAAGTAATAAAGGATCTCGGCATTACTTTAGATAACAAGCTAACCCTAGATATTCACGTCCAAAATATAATATCTCGTGGTTTTAAAATGTACAATTTTGTTATTAGGTCGTCATGTAATTTCAAGAATGAGCAAACGTATCAACTATTATGCAAGTCATTAATTCGTTCACAATTAGAATATGCCGTGTCAGTGTGGAGTCCACTTTATAATTGTTATAATAAGGATATTGAAAGAGTACAAAAGAAATTTTTGCGCTGTGTACATTTCAGGTGTTGCCGTTATACTATACCTTATGAAGACTTATTAGTAAAATATAAACTTTTAGATTTGAAATCTAGGAGACAACAACTTGATGTTATGCTATTGTTTGACATATGTCACAATCGATACGACTGCCCGGACTTGGTCAACAGGATTCGCCTAAAAGTACCATTTAGATCTCATCCGCGTGATACAATTAGTCATAAAACCTTTTCCACGGCTACCTGTCGTACCAACTCCGGTCACCGATCACCTCTTTACCGCATGACTAAAACGTATAATGATATTTTCAATTGTTTAGATATATTTAACGATCGGGTGGGATGTTTTAAGCGATCAGTGATAGACCTGCTTGGTGAGCGTTGTGGGTTTGGCAGCGGTCAATCATAGTAGGGGGTTGCACTGTACCTTACTGCATCCCACTGATCTGTGGTGTAATCACGGAACTTTAGTTGCAATGCATCAGAAGAATTTTTATTTGTGAATTTAAAAATTTCTATAGTAACTATGCATATAAGCTGTGTATTTAAAATGTCAAATCATACAAATTTGTGTTTCTAGCTTTTGCAATCGGGGTACGTGATTACCTAGCTGTAAAATCCTATAATAAATGTTTAAATGCTTACGTTAGGTTACACTAAGAGTAATAATTTGTTTGCATTGGCCGTTCTCTTTCTCTTTCTCTTTACTGTATAATTGTAAGTATAGTATCTTGTCTCAATATAAGTAGGTATCTAATGTTTTTATTTAGTAATTTGTGGTCAATAATGCTGGTAGCACATCTGTTAAACTTTTTATTTATACCGATAACTTAAATAATGTATGTGATACTGTTCATTGATCCTTAAAAATAAACAAAAAAAAAAAAAAAAAATTAATTGCATAATTACATAGGTGGTATACCTACTCCGTAATACCACCTATGTAATTATAATACAGTTTCAATAACTGAAACCGACAAATTCAGGTAAATGAGGGTAGGGTAAAAATAGCCTCGCAGTTCAACAAATGGCTGTATCATTAGAGTATGTACCTGTCTATGGCTGTATCCTTCCTAGATTGATATTCTCACCCTACATCAGTGAAATAATTAGTAAACCGACTTAAGCCAATTTTTATTTTAACTACGCAATTAACCAATTTAAGGTTATTTAATCGATGAGCTTTTGGATACCTACTAGGTATTACCAAGTAAATGCCTACTGCATTCGGTGTAATTTCTAAGAAATTGAAAGTTACGTTAAATTTCAGACAAAAACACTAACTTTATAGAGATCACGCGATGTTAGACATTGAAGTGGTATATCCAGTACTTGAGTTGTTGCCTCCACAGATTATTCGTTGTTAGTGCCCACTAAATATTATATAATAGGTGGCAAGTAGTTCGAGTGCATTACTAACATTGCCTAAGATATTTTGCTGTACCTATCTGCTTGTCCAATAGGTATAAATACCTTGTTGCAATGAGCGGTTGGCGCCAGTCTACAGGCATCGAAATTGCCAAATTCGGTTATGACAAAATTGCGTTTCGGAACACGATTTTTGTTTACGACTTGTTACACGAACAACATTTGGACATAAGCATTCAATTTCAAGTACTTATAGACTAGATATTGGCTACTTATGGTGCGTTTGTATGCACGGTTTTGACACAGGTCTCCTATGTTATTTGTTCGTTATGTAACTGATATCGTGCTATATGCATTATGCAATCATTTACGCTCAGGTATTCAATAAGCTATCAGTAATGCAGTGCGTTTTTATATAAATTCATAACATAAAATCCTAAATTCAGAGATCCATGGCTCAGCATAATTAATTTTTTTTTTTTTTTTTTTTTTACTTCAAACTTGTCTAGCATTTGACCACGCTCTCACCTGATGGGAAGTGACGATGCGATCGAAGGTGTAGCATGCTAGCCAAGTAAATACCTATTCACTCTTCTCTTGAACACGCCCGGGTCATATTTCGCCGGAAACACAGACGCTGGCAGGGCATTCCATTCCTTAGCCGTTCTAATTAAGAACGTTGAGTCAAATCGCTTGGTACGAATGGGTGGTATTTCGACCACAAAAGGATGGCGCTTAGCCGAGCGTCTAGTAGTCCGGTAGTGGAATGGTGATGGGAGAATTAGATCATGCAGTTCTTGAGCGCATTCACCGTGGTGTAATCTGTAAAAAACCGACAGACTTGCCACCTTACGTCGATGTGCAAGGCTCTGGAGCCTTTCACCAACCAAAGTGTCGTCGTCAATGAGCCTTTTGAAATTTCATACATTATCTTGTTGAGTCCATGTTTTAGTAGGTCCGGCTAGCAAGATAAAACAAAATATGATACCGGGCACATATATACATCTTTATGTACTTGTAAAGAACACACCAGTACCAAAACAGGAGACCACTGATATACACTGATGACTACTGATAGCCCTTCTGGATCAGTTACCGCTTTCGGCACCAATATAGGATACCGACGTAACACAATCAGACACCGACACCACCGGCGAGGTCGACGTACCCCCCGTAGGTTAGCTAGAACGATCGCGTTTTTCAAAGGGTCCATTCTTCCAGTGGATGTAGTCTTTTCGATCCTCTTATCCCGCCAAAGCCCAAACCGAAGCTCGCACCCCAAGGGTGCCCTTGAGTTAGTTGCCTCCCTCTTTTGAAGCACCTGCTCTCCCGTCCGGTGACACTGTAAGGGTCAGTATAGAGTATAGACCAACAGGATTAGTACGTTTTAAAAAAACAGCTGGTGACATAGAGTCCGAAAAGCACACAGACACATTTATTTTTAAAAGAACAATAATTTATAAAAAATGCCTACTTTTTTAAATTATATAAATTATTTACACTAATTCTTTCCATTCGTATGCAAGATATAATAGGTATGCAACTGCCTCAGACGATGCAATGGTGTTGCACATTACAATAAGTACCCAACTGTTTAATTCACTAGTTGCGCTTCATCACGCCGCGAAACTTACTCAAGATGTGATGATTGCGGCAAGATTTGCTCATATTAAAAGGTTCATCGCGTAATCGTCAACCGCATGCATTCTGAACCATAGAAAGCAAACGTATGCAACTTCTCTTGGGACATACGCGGATAGTGTGCGCTGCTCATTAATATCCAATTAGTCTTTTGTCGTGGTGTTTAATTGGGTTTAGAGCGTGCTAGCGGTAACTGTTCCTTCTAGCTACCTGCATAAATTCATAGTAGTGTATATATTCAAGTAGTAGAAGAATCATAGCACAGAAATCAGAATAGATAATTGTAGTTGTGTATAATTGGTCACTTTGTGCCGTATAGCGACTCCGTAAAATCCAACAGTTTTCCCAATGTACGAATCTGTCGAATAGAGAATCTGCCGTATTAATCTGTCCAATCGAATACCGAACAATCGCTTACCTTACCTAGTGTAGCCATAGGAGTATAGTATAGCGGGGGCGAGTTGGCTGGACTGCAGTCGCGTCCCCTTCTCGCCCCGGTACGGCGGACGAGGGCTCACGGGGGGTTTTAGTGGGTTCGAGTCCCACATATACACCACCCCCGTGGTGGCAGAGAAGTGCGAGGGCATTTCCCCCCTCAAAAAAAAAAGGAGTATTGTATAGACTGATTCCACATTATGCCGCTAAGTTGTTACCCAGACTGGGTTGCAGACAGAACATTTTTTTAATTGTTTCTGGCAAAAAAGTGTATAATTGAGGTAGGTATTTGATTTGACAAACAAAATTAATATCAACAGTCATATATTTTTCAGTTCTTAGGAAAAATTTACTTTACAGTTACGAATTTAATATGATTTTTTCAGAAACACAACAGTATTGGTAAGTATGGAAAATGTTTGAGGCAACGCCTCAAAGTCCCGAAAACGCAGCGCTGCAGTGGCGCTATTTATTCTTGTTAAGTTATTGCTAATTTCCGCGGGACTTGCACTCGTTGTTCGGACTCTATCAAACCAATAATATTTGTTCTATAAATTAATTTTAATACTATGGTTACATACCTAGTATCGTTATAATATATTCTTTGCTCAATTCTGTGTGACATTCCTTAAAGTTAAACGGAATTGATGTTTCCGTCTTTATTGTTTCCCTTTTATCAGAAAAGTACCGCCACATAAGTTTCGCTTTCCAGAATCCTACACAGAATCACCACCATTTACATGTTTAACAACAGTACAAATTAAAAGGACACCATGCACACAATTTTGGGTTATTTTAGACCAAACGCTGGTTGAATCTGTTGTACAAAATCCTAAACTACAGTTTCATTTATGATGGCATTGCTCTACAAACGTCCATTTTTACAGATTGTTAATAGAAATGTTAGAAATAACGTAACAGTTGTAGTACAATAATGCCCCTGATCTTTAGTATCAAGCTAGAAGTATCTTCAGGCCCATCCTCATTAAATACAATATATAAGAGAAATACATTAAAGAGGCGACCGGCAGTAGGTGAATATAATTTTAGAATGGCAACACTATGAAAGCTGCATTTTTCTTCTATTTCTGTACCACCAATTCTTCTGTCTTCTAAAACTTGGTATCTGTGCTTTTTAAATTTAGGATAAAAGAGATGGCAACATTATTGGAAATGTAGATTAGATTATAGAATTTTGCACAATAGAGTCAACATTGATGTTTGACTGAACTAATATAGGCACTCTTCAGGCTTATCCAAGTGTAATCATGTTATCTGTTGTCTCTGCATACAATTGGTGATTGCCCGTTGTAGAAGGAGCAAGAGAATGGTGAGGTCCGACAAGACAGTATTGCAGCGAGCAACCAACATCTACTGTTGCTCCCGTGTAGACTACAGTATCTTGGAGCACACATCTGTAAATAGATAGAATAAAATTACTGTACTTGATGCAAATTTTCAACTGACTTCAAAAAAGGAGACGGTTCTCAATTCAACTGTTTTTTTTTTTATTTTTGTTATCTCAGAACTTTCGACTGGGAGAACCGATTTTGATGATTTTTTTTTTATTTGAAAAGTTAATAATTTCAATATTTTCGTGTGGTCCCATTTAAATTTAATCAAGATCCGACAAGTAGTTTTTGAGTTATCCTCAATTATGCGAATTTCGATTTCAAGTACATGTGATGATGTTCTCATTGGGATTGAAGATGGTTAAAACCCTTTTTATATAGTATAATATCGTGGAATAGATTTATTCTGGTATAGTTACTCGTGTATAAATCCAAGTTTGGTTGAATCCACCCTAAGTAGCAAGAAACTAAACATCTAACAGATATCTACTTAAAATTTGTCATTGCTGTAATGTTAGAAGTCATTTTATGCGAGTCAAAACTGTGATGACATACATTATACATGGTTTATTGTCAATGTTTTACAAGGAACGTCACTACTTACCCTTCTTTTATTGTGACATTGTTCATTAATATACAGTTAGTCAATCTAACTTTGTTTTCAATGGTACAGTTGGCACCAATGAAGCTGCCTTTGATTGAAGTCTTTTCACTGACAATACTTTTCTCTCCAACTGTACAGGACTCATCTATTTGTTTGGTTTTAACCTCACTGTTTGGATGAAACTTTTCAGAGAGGGGGATGCCGGTAAGTTCTTGCCATTTCGATAGAATCTGGAAGAAGGCAACTAACAATGTATTAGGTCATATTAGTGTGATTAGTTCCATATTTGCCTCATTAACCCCCAAACAATAGGAAATTGATTGTTATGGTTAAAATAATCTACAGGTGGCATTTTGAGATAGTAATGTAGCCTTTTAAATATTATTAGTGATAAAAGTTAATGATTTGGTTTTTTTTTTAATTAAATTAATTTAATTTCAATAAAAAAAAGTATGTTCATCATCATCATCATCAGTGTAAAAGTATACTATGTCTTATATTTGTATTATGTATTAATTAAAGTACAATCATCACACTAATTCACACATTTTATCCTGGAAAAGTGAAATTTTCTCATGGGATGAGCGAATAATTAAAATACTTTTTCTCCACGGGTGAAACCGCGGGGCGCAAGTAGTGTTCTACAAAATAGATTGTAAACTTAAAAATAACCTTTCTTACCTTGTTATTAGACAGATAAAAAGCTGACAAAGTGTTGACTCTAATTCCAAAGGTATCTAAGCTCGGAATGTGTGCGTAACATCTCAAGATATCATTGTAATATACTCCTTTACTGCCAAGGGCATGGTCATTGAATGCAGACATTTCTCTGATTTTACTTTCATATCCATTTTCTACAGCAAATGAGAATATATCCTTGGATACTTCAACATTCTTTTCCGAAGTTCCTTTCTTCTCAGCTGAGCTCTTAGGCTTGGTGAGCTGTTTCTTAATAATGTGAGGTACTAATTCTCCTTTTAGAGATGTAAACTTATCCATCTCAACTATATAATCAATAATCCATTGTTTCATTACATAAATATGAGCATCTAACAACCTACTGTACATTGTTAGTGATGAGAACTTTTTCATTAAAACTCTTGGTATTTTGACATTTTCCTCAAAATCACTAGCACTAGCTAAGAATACTAGTCTACTGGTTTCTTTATCAATACAAACCAAGTCTCTGTCTGGTTTTGCTTTTGTTTTAAGACCAGGGACTTCTATCCATTCTTCAGGGCCATTATTGAAGAATAAAGTAGTGAGTGCAGCATCATGTTTTCTATGTAAATTTAAGACTTCATTCAAGTTAATGTTAGTAATCAAATCTCCAGATACTACTAAAACATCTGTTGTTATTCTGCTGCTGATATGTTTCATAGAGTTCGCTGTGCCCCAGTCTTCATCTGATGGTATGACAATAAGTTCATACTTAATTTTTAGAGGACATTTTTCTAAGGCATTCAAGATGTTTGATTTGTCTTCATCAAGCACAACCACCATGGTCTCTGAAAGAAATGAATTATAAAGAAATTGTAAATTTTTTATAAACAACACACACATTGCTTTTTTTCTTTATGAGCTTGTAAGACTAACAGCTTGACAAATATAATCTCTGAACAGACTTACCTTGAAATCCAAAAGCCTCAAGCATGTTCAAAGAGTACCATAACACTGGGTATGGTCCAACAGGCAATAAGCATTTAGTTACTGAACCACCCACGTCGGGCAGGCGAGACCCTCGGCCCGCCGCCAGCACTACGGCTTGGAACTCGAGTATTTTGTGCATTTTCACCTAAAACGAGCCTGAAGCCAAGGATGAACACGTTTAATTTTATGCAATTGGTGCAATACCTTTACGGCTTATTTCTATCAATATGTTTGGTTGCTTAATAAACAGATGTTTTTACCTTAATATTTTGTATAACTTCTATCAGCACTAATCTATCATTTCATAAAAATTGGTTTATTTGCTATAATAATAAAAAGTAAATAAGGTTAGTACGGCTGACTTGGCTGGCTGATGAAATCGGGAAATTCGGAATTTCGGATTCGAAGTAGTTTGACGTTGACGTTTAACTTTTTTTTTGTATAGCTTCACACTTTTGTGTATTTAGGCAGTGTCAAGTAATTGATAATTTCTCGAGTTATGTAATATATATGAGTCACGTCTAATCACAGTTCAAGTCATCAAGTCAAGTCGTAGTCTAGTTAAGTCGTAGGTACTCTTAGTAAAGTGGTGGCTACTTTACCAGAAGCTTCTATGGAGTTTTGAAAACGACACGAAAAGAAACGTTTCACCATCATTATACCACTTTCCCACACTCATGCATGTGATCCAGCATTTAACGAATAAAATGTCACCAAATTTATGCACTAACACTGAAAATACAAGTTTTGGAAAATAATACAATGCGGTGACGCGATCTTTTTCGTTTTACCGCCAAAACTCCGCTTGGCCGCTTTTACTTTTTTTAGTAACAGTTCGACAAATAGATATTTGTCGAACTGTTACTAAGGTCCGTATTACAGAACAATGCTCAGTCATCGATCGGTCCTCAAGCAGAGATTTCATTCACTAATTGATCACTTTATGAATGAAATCTCTGCTTGAGCACCAATCGATGACTGAGCATCGTTCTGTAATACGGACATTAGGTAATGACCATTTGCCTATTTTTGTAAACGGTAAAAATGTTAATATGAACGTAGTTTCAAAGGTAGGCTCCTTTCAAAAAGATAGTAATAATATAATGCAATGAACTTTATTAGGTACATTATTGTAAATAATTTAAGGAGGTACAATAGTAATAATATTATTACCATAAAATACATTGTTGTGCTTTCTCGGATAAAAAATATGATTATATGTATAATGTTGTTATTTAAAATTAGGTGAGATTATGTAGGTGTCTAATATCGGTAATTGATAATTTTTTCAAGTTAATTACTATTATATAATGTGTCAAGTCAAGTCAAACCACAGTCCAAGTCATCAAGTTGCGTCATAGTCTAGTCATACTCCTAGTAAAGTGGTGGCAACTTTACCAGAAGCTTCTATGGAGTTATGGAAACAACACGAAAAAAAAAACGTTTCACAATCATTATACAACTTTCCAACATGCCTGTAATTCAGCACTTAACGAATAAAATGCCATCAATTTTATGCACTAACACTGAAAATAACACAAGTTTAAAAAAATAATACAATGCGGCGACGCGATCTTTTTCGTTTTCCCGCCAAAACTCTTCAAATGTGTTTAAATTATATAAAATACATAGTTTGAAATCAGTTGGTCCCAAAACTAGGCGGAGTCACAGATATAGTTTCGTTCACACGGCCTGTGTTAAGTGTGGCGCAGTAATCATAAGGAATCATATCCGAGTGGTCATCCTTTACTTTATTTATTGGTGGTTCTGGGATTGGTTTCGGCTTGTTGCAATACGAACAAGGCACCATAGGTACTGGTTCATCTACTGCATACATCTGAAACAGAATTTATTTGATATAGCCATATAGTTCGTAGATTTATGTGTGATTTATAATTTATTTATTTACCTATATTAAGTAATAATGATAGCCTTAGTCCTGAAGTAACTGATAGACAAAAAAGAGCCCCAACCAATGGACCTAGATATTTAGAGGTTGCTTTCTATTTATAGCGTGGGGTGTATTAAGTATGTATAAATCACACTATCACACTAATATGAGCAAGGCGAAGGTTTATACGTGTGTTTGTGTGTTTGTGTGTGTGTATGTTAGTTACTCCTTCACGCTCAAACGGCTGAATGGATTTGGATAAAATTCGGTATCTACCAAGACAGCTTATACACTAGATTAACATATAGCCTAAATTGTATCCCGGAAAAGTGAAATTTTCCCGTGGGATGACTAAATAATTAAAATACTTTTTATCCGCGGGTGAAATCGCGGGGCGCAACTAGTGATTTCATCCATTAATCCATATATTCATGAGCAACAATACTGTGTAAACCACTCAACACGGACATGGACGTTCTATATACTGGCATTCCAAGTTCCAACATGCCAATTTTTGCACTGGCCAAGCCAGCACAAGTATGTGATATAGAAGGCCATTTTATAGCTAAGTATCTCTGTTAACTCTATCCTGCAATGTGTATGTAGTCATATTCATCGACTAGTGGGTATTATATTTGTATTGTATAATCAATGGAATGTCATGTTCTATTTACCTTTCCATCTGTACCCATTTGCGTAGTAGCATTTCGGTTTGCTTGTGTTATGATCATGTCGGGAGGAACTCGTTTTGCATTGGGCAGCAGTGTATGAGAACCTCCACACCAACGATGGCATACATGAGATCTGGGAATATGATATATTAATACAATAAAAGAGTGTGCTTTAGACCACACGACTGAAGTAAAACTTTTTTAGTTTAGCTCTATCTATCGGCCGGTATAACTTTGTTTTTGATTTGTCTAATGTTAATGTCACCAATTGTAAATTGTCATTTACCGGATATAACAACACAATAATACAAATTTTTAGCTTTGTTATGTTGTTGATGGAGATCTACGTGAACCAACTTCAACTTCCGTTTTCCTCGTATTCACCAGCTCTCCCCAAGTCAAGCGTGCGTAAAGAACTTTTACTTCAAAAAGTCTCAAAATTAAATCAGTTCAGTTTTTGTGGTAGGAGAAATAATTAGGCTTCAACATTTATAACTTGATAAAAACATATAGGGACAGTCACCTTGGGTCTGTTGGATGCGGTAATGGATACCCAGGATAACACAACCCGTGGTCACCATCTGCCTTTGGTGTCCTTGTTTCAGTGCTTATTACTGGAGGCCGCAGTGCTGGCAACATTGGCACGCCACCATCATCCTCGTTTAAATGTGCTGGATTGCCACAGGATAGGCAAGCGGCGCCAGTGTTTATCTTTTTTGACAAAGCAGCGGCACAAGGCTCTCCAACTATATCTTTCATGAATTTTATCTGAGCTCTGAATTGTTCTAAGTATAGGTTGATGTTATCGCGCAGTCCTTCCACTTGGGTCAGATCAGCTTTCTCATTTAGCTCTCTATGGAGATCATCAATAGCTTTCTGTATATAAAAATTCAAAGAGTCAGATTAAAGATATTTTGAATTAAGTAAATTAAATCAAACAAGTTTTATGGGTTACATTTGGGAACATTTCAAGGAGTACATATATTATATTCCTGAATTAGTGAGAATACTGTATTCAGGAGCATACGTAACAGTTCATTTTAATTTTAACTCTAAACTCGAACATACTAAGATTAATGTTGGTGAATAGGGCTAGGACAGTTGAAATTAATATCAATCGCAAAAAATTACCTATTAAATTGAATCATTTTTTTTTGCATGGATATTCTTCCTGCCAGTTTAATAAGCATATATTTATTACCTTCTACTCTATTTAAGCCTCAGCTTACCTGCCAAACCATTTCTTGATTATTAAACTTATCATGTGCGGCTCCAATGCGCTTTTCAAAATCTCCTTGAACAGCGTCAAACTGTTGGTGTGAAATTAACCCATTTAGGGCTCCGAGTCCAGCTTTATCACGTAGAGCATCAACCACTTCCTCGCGATCAGATTTAGTAGCGCGTAATATTTCTATCTCTCTCCGTAAAGCCTGACAACAACCGGAAATTTGTATAATCCGAATGCAGGTAGGTATAATATGTTACATAGGTAGGTACTAGTATTACTATATATACTATTACTATTACTTACTGTGTTTCATCCAAAGACCACTCTTGGCTTCATCCTACATCAAAGGTCATCTCAGGTCTTATTGCAAAGAGTATCTTATACCTATAGATCGTAATCTGATACGCCGACTTATATGATTAAATAGATATAAGTACGCGTCCAATTATTTAAACTGTGACTAATGACATTCCTTCATCTATTTTTGATCGATGGCAAATATGATTATAGATCAGCTGTTATTGCGCTTAGTTTGATTATGATCTATACAAAGCCTACATGGGTATTCAGTTAAATACTAATTTTATTAGAGAGTTTTTTTCTAACTGCGTTGTATAATTGCACTAGTTTAGATAATTCAATTACCTACTTCACCCTCTTTAATGATGGAAAATCGAAAAACCCTTTCTTAGTGGATACCTACACTTTACAAAGAACACACCCTCCAAATTTCAAGTCTCTAGGACCAGCGGTTTAGGCTGTGCGTTGATATATAAGTTAGTCAGCCAGTCAGGATTTTGAATTTTATATGTATAGAACATAACGCAGTTAAAGAAAAAACAAAAGTAAAAGAACCGAAGCCCATTAAAATAAAATATGAAACTGGTTACAATACATTAAGGTCCACGGATAAAAGATACTGAATGTCTCTCAGTTCCTTCTGTCTCGTCAAGGTATTGTCGATATCTTGTTGCAAATCGCTGAAGTGTGAATTTAATTCCGCAACGGCTGTAAATAAATTGTGTTTAATAGAGCTTTTTATTTCAATATTATTTACTTTTTTAAACCCTTATTCCTCTCTCTTTACTTCATTTTACGTTTGCTTTGGCCATGGGGACAAAACATTTAATAAATTACAATACATAAATGTACATATTTTGACAACACCTGTAGCATCCCCGCCTGTGTTGGCCAACACTTCGGCCATTGTCTCTAGTCCGATTTCTAAATCATGTTGCATTTGAGTTAGCTCTTCTTGATAGTTTGTCATCTAGGAAAATATCAGTATTATAATATTTAAGATACAGTGTGATTTTATGCGCCAAACAAGAGAACAGTCGAGATTCTAATGCGATGCTGTTGTTGCTGTGCAGTGGTTACATCTCAGCATACAGTCACTACAGTCGCGATCCAATCTTTACCTTATATCATTTATACAGATTACATTTTTATTTACAGTCAGACGCGATTAAACATCGAATTTGTTATAATAATAAAAAAAAATCAATACTCTACTATTTTTCTTTTTTTTCACACAACGCCACCTAGTCCCAAACCAAGCAAAGCTTGTACTATAGGAACCAGATAACTGATACAATACTTATATACTTTTTGTTCGTAAATACATAGGTACACAGAATACAATATAACACCCAGACACAGAACAAACATCGATGTTCATCACACAAATGTTTGTCCTGGGTGGGAATCGAACCCACAACCCACAGTTCAGAAGGCAGGGTTACTACCAACTGAGCTATCAGGCCAGTCAGTTTTCCATGATGCGAATTGATACAGCTGCGTCAGTATGAGCATAGCGATGCTGAATCGATACAATATGACTTTATCGCTATTTCTGACAGTCTAGTTACGCGCTCACTAACATAAGCACTACTAGCATATGGCTATTATAGAATCATTTATAACTTGGCACATACCTGCGACGACATACCAGTGTCAAGAATATTAACTTGCTCTGCATAGTTAGACACTACATTTTCCAAATCGGCCATCCTATTCCCAAGGTTCAATGAGGCGTCTATTTTCCCTTCTGCTCATTAAAAATTATGGAGTAAAGACACGTTATATTATAAAATTTTTAATAGACGCTAGATTATAGATGACTGGAAGATACGCAATTCAAAATGAACAAAGACGGTTTACGGTTGTATTTAATTGTGATATGTATATTGCTATTTTTGAAGTTTAGTCATGCATAAATAATGTTTTTTGAATATAACGGTGCTTACCGAGTTTCAACGCCAATTTTATAGCATTGTCTGCATTGCTACTACAGCTATTAGTTATGTCAGTAACAGCTTTCATCATATTTTTTTGTATTTCTTGTAGCGCAGTTCTGAAACAAAATAGAATTAAGATTATATACTGTAGTCGAATGTCACAGTGTATGTCAAATTATCGACCTTGTACTGTACGATATACATACCTAATTAAGAATAATTAAGTTTCTTAGCGATACCACCACGGATAGAAGATAGATCATGATGATAATTATGTATAGATAATAAAAAAATTGGTAGGTAGATACTTACTCCAACTCTTCATAAGTAACTCGATCTTCAGGGGGCTTTTCAGCAGGACCTTCCATCTTTGATATATGCTTATCGGTCTGTAGCACTGATAATGCAACAGAAGCCTCAGAAGGTGACCCTGCTATAGGAAGTTCAACTTTTTCCACTTTTGGCTTTGGTTGTGGTGATTTTTGGTGATGTTTAGAGGATTCTCTAGCTTTCTTTTGTTTTTTTTCTGATCCAAAAATAACTTCTATGTCCTAATATAAAAAGAAAACGGATTGTGTGTATGAATCAACATTAAACTTATGTGGGCAACTTACACTCAAATACTTACATCATCAAGATGTTCTAGGTTTACATTTGATGTTTGTTTGGCTAATTCTGTTATTATAGCGAGCATATTTTTAATTGTTTTCTCTGTTGCTTCTAGTCGAGCTGATAACTGTAATGCTGCCATGGCGTCAGTAAGGGAAGCTCCTTTACGAAGCTCATTCATAAGCAGTGCGTTTTCAGGAAGTTCAGCTGTTCCAATCGGTCCAAATTTTCGTTGTATTTCGCGTACTACATTAGCCAATGTCTCAAATTGTTCTTGGGTGACAACTGAGATCCGAGGTCCAGCATCACTCCGTCGAGTGCCGAGTCTTCCTCGAGCTGAATTGTTAGAGTAAAACATAAGCGCTTCGTGGTTTCACTCTCCATTTACTTGCAAATGAAAACGAATACTTTTAAATGCCATTGAAAGCAACTTTTGAGCAAAATTTTATTCCGAATAAATTCCAATCACTTCTGACAGTAAAGCCAGACAAACGAAGTTAAATGATCAAACAGACTACAACATTAAACTATGATAGAGTCAACGGTAGAAATTAATACTATTCATGAATCAGATTAGATTATCCTTAGATTCTCAAGTCTCAAGGACCGTTGAAAAGTGTGAAGTATTCAAAGATATAGTAACCAGTTTTCCCTCTTTTTAATAAAAGCATAATTGCTTAACTTAACGGAAGAAGATAAAACAAGAAGTAGAAGATAGAAGAACTTGTATAATATAAAAAAGATTTATTATT
This sequence comes from Ennomos fuscantarius, assembly GCA_905220475.3. Classification (NCBI taxonomy): domain Eukaryota; kingdom Metazoa; phylum Arthropoda; class Insecta; order Lepidoptera; family Geometridae; genus Ennomos; species Ennomos fuscantarius. The sequence continues at coordinate 7,551,170 of HG992028.1, read as the reverse complement.
ATAATAATATATTTTAGTCTTACCGGCTCTAGCTTCAGCTTCTTCAGCAGCAACCCTCTCCACTGATCATAGAAAAACAGTTGTCACGGAAATTAATGAATAACATTAAGTTACGAAACTAAAATGAAAATAGGTAAACTAAAAACATATAGTAGGTACACTTATTTATATCTAAGATCTTGTAGAGCATAAGTTATACGCAACCTACTTTTGAAAGAATGCGAGCAACTTTTAAGGCTTCTAAAACATTCAAATCGTTTCTTCAGCGGTAGATCAATAATAGGGAGTCATTATGTTGGTAGAATAAATTATCTTTATCACCTGCACCATGCCATAGAACATTTTTAGCTCAATCACCTATATGTATCACATTAAGTAACAATTTTACTTACGGACAACCGTGACGATTAACATCAGGCAAATGACTAGCTCAACACGTTATCGTTTACAGTTAAAAAGTATTTGTTGACTTATTGAAGAGTCTGTGATTATCTACTTGTCTAAATAAGACATGGAATAGATGAAAAAAAAAATTGTTTTTATAAAATCAATAATTTTATTAATATAGGACCTACTCACCTATGAGTAACTTTTCATATTTCGATTCTGTAATAAAAAAAATGGTCTCGTTAAAAAAAAGCAAATTTCAAACTAGTCACAAACTATTTGAAATAATAGGTCTTTACCTATGAAATTGCCGTATTGCAGTACAGACTTCTTCAAACAAAAAAAAAGTTTTGATTGGCTATGAATTCTAAATTCAAATTAATTTTGTTTTAAAAATATGACATTCTATTTACAATATAAGTCTTTTGTTTATTGATAAGCGTTGTATTTTCATTACATTTCAACATTTTCCCTCATAATGGATACTTTGAAATTTCGTGTAATTATGGAATATGAGTTCCGTCGTGGCACCAACGCGGCACAAACGACACGTAACATCAACGACGTTTACGGAGAGAACTGTACAAACAAACGTACAACCCGTTATTGGTTTACTCGGTTCCGTTCTGGGAATTTTGGCTTGAAAAATGAACCTCGTGGTCGTCCGGAAATTTTGGTCAACAATGATGAATTAAAGGCGATTGTGGAAGCTGATGAATCTCAATCTACAGCTGAGCTGGCAGCAGCTTTTGATGTTAGCATCAAAACAATATTGATCCATTTGCGACAGATTGGCAAGATAAAAAAGCTTGATAGATAGGTGCCCCACGAACTTAACGATCGCCAGCGCAACGTACGCGTCGAGACTTGCCTTGCGCTGCTTAACAGGCACAGAAATGAAGGAATTTTGAACCGAATTGTTACGTGCGACGAAAAATGGATTCTTTTTGACAATCGAAAGCGCTCAGCAAGTTGGTTAGATCCTGGTTCGGTACCAAAGCAATGTGCAAAACGAAAAATGACCCCTAGAAAGGTGATGGTCACAGTTTGGTGGTCTAGTGCTGGTGTGATTCATCATAGCTTTTTACAAAACGGCGAGAGCATTACTGCAGATGTGTACATTGAAGAACTGACCACAATGATGGCGAAACTCGCACGTCTGCAACCAGCTTTGGTCTATCTATTACTTTTTCCAAAATTTGGACAACTTTTTAGCGGGAAAAAAATTCAATTCCCGAGAGGCAGTACAAAACGCCTTTGAAGAGTTTGTTGTCTCCCGTCCTGCTGATTTTTTCAAGAAGGGCATCCATAAACTGCCACAGCGTTGGCAAAGATGCATTGATTGCAGGGGTGATTACTTTGAATAAAAGAAATAAATAAGTTCGAAAAAAAAATACTTTAACTTTTTTCAAACAAAACGGCAATTTCATAGGTAAAGACCATATAAGCATACCAACGGAATCTAATGAACCAATAGGAGTTGGAGTTCTGTTTCCTTCTTCACGTGAATTAGCTCGCTGTAAATACATAATAGTACCATTTAATTTGTGAAAAATATTTAGCATTGTTTATTTATAATTTTTTTAAACGTTGCACATTATTTACTTATTAAACACTAGTTGCGCCCCGCGGTTTCACCCGCGGATAAAAAGTATTTTAATTATTTGCTCATCCTACAGGAAAATTTCACTTTTCCACAATAAAATGTAGCCTATATGTTAATCCAGTGTATAAGCTATCTTGACACCGAATTTCATTCAAATCTATTCAGCCACTTGAGCGTGAAGTAGTAACAAATGTTTGTTACTCCTTCACGCGAAAGGATATTAAAAAGGCGATATTAAAGAGGCAATATTATAAAGGCGAAAGTTTGTATGTGTGTTTGTGTGTATGTAGACACACATACAAACTTTCGCCTTTATAATATTAATGTGAAGTATGATAGTGTTTTATAATCGTTAATACAAAACTAAACTAGACCTAAACTATACTAAAAATTTAAAATAGCCCGTTGGTGGAGGGGATAGTGCCCAGAATGCTGGCAGCATTACTACGTTGAATGGCAATGCTTATTTTTTGTGCAAAATAAAAGCCAGCATTCTGGTCACCTGATGCTTTCACCGAACGTTTGGCCAAGTCCCTATAAGTTTCCATGGCAGCCGGCCCCCACGGACCCATTGTCTCTACCCCAAACGGCACAAACATGTAGGCCCTGTCAAGGAGTGCATATTTATGTCGTTTGAGGTTTTCGGCCTTGACGACGGCCGCGCCAGCTTGAATTACTGTAGTTAAAGGAAGATGGAACAGAGCCATAGTGTCAATACATGTGGCATCCCACACTAGACGCCGTCCCATCTACCAAGGGATGAGGGTCAAATTTATCAAATTTATTCACTTACCCGTCACAAAAGCCAGTTAAATAATAATAACAAAAAACAGCAAATACTCAGCATCACGAACATACTTAAACAACAACAAAATTGAAATAAAGTAAAATATGTTTCATTTTCACAAATAGCACCTGGTGGATGACACGTAGTTCTCGCTCCCTCGTCTCCTCTAACCGATCCAAAAGTTTGTGATAATCCTGCAGCTGAACCATACAATATTGTATAGAGCAAACCAGCCAGTTATAAGAAAATATTGCGAAAATGTGTGAGTACTTACGTCCATAGTACTCCCAGCTGTTGTGGAGGATTTTCCCGTCTTTGTATAGTCCACCGTTGATTTAACAGTGGATGAAAATTCAGCCGACTTTTTGTCAGTTGTTGATTTGTTGGCAGAATTAATATCTCTTGACTTTTTTTCGCTGGAAAATTTTGCGCTAGATATTTCATTGGACCTTTTTTCAGTAGATTTTATGTCCCTTGGTGATTTCTCAGTATGTTTTTTGTTGCTGGATGGTTTTTCAGAGGATATTTTGTCAGCAGATGGTTTGGTGAAAGTTTTGTCTGACAAGGGTTTTCCAGTCGGTGTTTCGTCATTTGACGTTTTTTCGGTTGAAACTTTATCGGTAGACGTTTTTTCGGTCGTGGGTTTGTCAGTTAGTGTTTTTTCGGTCAAAGTTTTCTCTGTAGATGTTTTGTCAGTTGAAGTCATATCAGTGGACGTTTTATCAGTTAAAGTTTCAGTTGTTGATATTTGGTCAGTCGAAGTTTTTCCGGTCAAACTCTTGTCAGTTAAAGTTTTACCAAATGAAGTTTTATCAGTTAAACTTTTTTCTCCTAAATCTTTACCAGTTGTTGATTCTTGGGCTGAAGTTTTGTCACTAAATTCTTTTTCAGTTAAAGTCATGTGTGTAGTCTTAGTCATAGTAATCTTTTCTGATGAGATAGATTTTCGGGCTGATAATGGTTTATCAGTTAAAGCATTGTCCTTTGTGGATTCAGGTCTTGATTTTGTCGATAAAGCCGTTTCTTCGCCCTGCAGCCCCTCTATTTGTCCTTTCCCTGATTTGGTTTTCTTTGTACCCATCGTGTGCAGTTTAACTTCGGTGACTGAAAGGCTAGATGAAGATATACGTTGCATATTTGGGTTGATCTGAACTGCGACGCGTCTTTCTAGCACTCTTAGTTGTCTTGCTAAGAGATAGAGTATCGTTTGTAGGTGTTTATGATGGACGACATTTCCCTAAAACAAATCCAGTAGTACATACCAGTAGGTACATTTATTTAAATAATTATTGATAGTGTATAACGCGATAAATTCTGTGCGCGCGCGGAACTCTCGTTTCTTATCTTTATTATATCACTTGCTGTGCCCCGTAGTTTTACTCAGGGTTATAAAGTATCCTATGCGTAAACCCATATATTACTATTTCAAATTAATTATACGTTATAATTATAGTTATTGTTATTATTTCAAATTCATACGACGTGAAAAGGAAATAAACACACTCACAACCTTTAACTAAACACGCGTATTTGTAAAATTAGTGTGAAGTACTGTGGTAATAATTGTACCATTTATTTATGTAGGCATCTAAATAACTTTGCTAACTTGTGGATTTATAGGTAGGTAAATAATTAGAGTAAAGGTTTATTAGAAAATAAAAAAAAAAGAAAGAAATAATTATTAATAAAGAATCATCTTAAGCTCTTTCAACTGTAGTTTTTGGATTGTATTGAATCTTTTTAAGTATTAGTACTGGAGCCCAGAATTTACGTCATTTATAGTTGTGTTTTTGGTAAAGCTACAATAAATTGTAAGGTTTCCTACTAACTTCATAAAACAACTGTTACTCTTAGCTGCTCTCAGCCATAAAGTAGTACCTGCAATGGTATTGGTCGGTACGCGGTAGAGCGAGAAACAGCCGCCACACTGATTCAAATAACTTATTAGATTAATGCTTGGCTACTAAGCTATTGATTGATTCATTATCTAGAAGGTACCAGCTTTCTCTTATAAGGCCAACATGAACGCCATATCTTTTGGTATTATAAGAGAAAAATCATAATCATTCTGCAAAATCTAAGATAAACTTACTTCAGGTTCTCCAAAAGCACTGTCAATAAGCTCAGCAACAGTCAAAATGGAATCGTTCGACATGTTGGAAATAAATGTGTTACAAATATTCACAAAGCATCAATAATAAGTTTCGTAGTATATTATTGTTGATTACATAAATGTACAATCGAGTTGGTCTCATAATTTTGTAACCTGTCTTTCAGTAGAGAGTATATATTATGTTCCTTGATTCTGTCATCATATGTTGAAACTGTCCAACTTTTTTTTACTTTGTGACATGACATTTCTAAGACTTTTTGTGCAAAGAGATAGGTACCTAACATAGACACTACATAATTGTTTTGGTTTGGTAACAAAATAACAAAAAAAAATGTAAACTGCTTTACTCTAATGGTACACCCGCAATTCACTAGTTTTTCCCAGAAAATCTACTATGTTAATAAGAAAGATATTTACAAAAAATATAGGAAAATGAAACATAGTAAAGCCCTAATATCTATATCTATCTATCATTTATAGTAACATTTCTTTCGTAGAAAAGACAGGGTAGCTAGCGGTCAGAGAATTTAGCTACTTCTTCATACAACCGTAATAATTATTACATGCGATTTATTTGTTAGATAAATTCTACGTAATATTTTTTCTGATAATATAACAGGTACTCCATTAATTATTTATACGATTATTATTTTGTTCAACCATTCGTCACATATGCATTATGTGTGAACTCGAAGCAAAGTCACTCCTAAACAAATTAAATTAACTGGAAATGACAGCGTTGAAATGAAATGGTTGTATGTAGGTATACATTTTTCCATGCACTTATAATATTTTTTAAGTATGCTAAAATGTGACCTTTGAGCAGTGAATACTTTTTTCTCTCTTTCGTTCTAAGTTTATAAGTAATAAAAATACTTTATAATAATAGGTCTTTACCTATGAAATTGCCGTATTGCAGTACAGACTTTTTCAAACAAAAAAATGTTTTGATTGGCTATGAATTCTAAATTTAAATCAATTTTGTTTTAAAAATATGACATTCTATTTACAATATAAGTCTTTTGTTTATTGATTAGCGTTGTATTTTCATTACATTTCAACATTTTTCCTCATAATGGATACTTTGAAATTTCGTGTAATTATGGAATATGAGTTCCGTCGTGGCACCAACGCGGCACAAACGACACGTAACATCAACGAAGTTTACGGAGAGAACTGTACAAACGAACGTACAACCCGTTATTGGTTTGCTCGGTTCCGTTCTGAGAATTTTGACTTGAAAAATGAACCTCGTGGTCGTCCGGAAACTTTGGTCAACAATGATGAATTAAAGGCGATTGTGGAAGCTGATGAATCTCAATCTACAGCTGAGCTGGCAGCAGCTTTTGATGTTAGCATCAAAACAATATTGGTCCATTTGCGACAGATTGGCAAGATAAAAAAGCTTGATAGATGGGTGCCCCACGAACTTAACGATCGCCAGCGCAACGTACGCGTCGAGACTTGCCTTGCGCTGCTTAACAGGCACAGAAATGAAGGAATTTTGAACCGAATTGTTACGTGCGACGAAAAATGGATTCTTTTTGACAATCGAAAGCGCTCAGCAAGTTGGTTAGATCCTGGTTCGGTACTAAAGCAATGTGCAAAACGAAAAATGACCCCTAGAAAGGTGATGGTCACAGTTTGGTGGTCTAGTGCTGGTGTGATTCATCATAGCTTTTTACAAAACGGCGAGAGCATTACTGCAGATGTGTACATTGAAGAACTGACCACAATGATGGCGAAACTCGCACGTCTGCAACCAGCTTTGGTCAATCGGTCGTCTCCACTGCTACTTCACGACAACGCGCGACCCCATACTGCACAACAGACCGTCTCTAAGCTGCATGAGTTGGGTTTGGAAGCTCTCCCTCATCCGCCATACTCATCAGATCTTGCGCCTACCGACTATTACTTTTTCCAAAATTTGGACTGCTTTTTAGCGGGAAAAAAATTCAATTCCCGAGAGGCAGTACAAAACGCCTTTGAAGAGTTTGTTGTCTCCCGTCCTGCTGATTTTTTCAAGAAGGGCATCCATAAACTGCCACAGCGTTGGCAAAGATGCATTGATTGCAGGGGTGATTACTTTGAATAAAAGAAATAAATAAGTTCGAAAAAAAAAAAACTTTAACTTTTTTCAAACAAAACGGCAATTTCATAGGTAAAGACCAATATTATAATTTTGGAGTTTTGGCGGGAAAGCGAAAAAGATTGCCTCACCGCATTGTATTATTTTTTTAAACTTGTGTTATTTTCAGTGTTAGTGCATACAATTGGTGGCATTCTATTCGCTATGTGCTGGATTACAGGCGTGAGTGTGGGAAAATGGTATAATGATGGTGAAACATTTCTTTTCGTGTTGTTTCCAAAACTCCATAGAAGCTTCAAGTAAAGTTGCCACCACTTTACTAGGAGTATGACTTTGACTAGACTATGACTTGACTTGATGACTTCGACTATGACTTGACAAACATTTGCGTCAAATATCATTAACTTGATAACTTGTCAATTACTTGACACTGGCTAAATAAACAAAAGTGTGAATTCAAAATATAAAAAAAAAGTAATAAAAAAGTAGTTACTTACCTATCACTCAATCATTTTACTACTATTACGCATAAAAAAGAAAAATGCATAAAGCTTTCTATGAAACATCACGTGTAATTCAAAAAGATATTTACAAACTTTTCTGTATAAATATCGCTAGGCAACTATTGAATGAAAGTGATCCGTATAACAGATACATAATAGCATATAAATTTAAACCGTAACTATGTATTTACATTGATCGTCTAAAGTACATATTATAAATTATTATCCTAAAGCTCTCAGCAAACTGTTTAAAAATAATATACAAAAGATATAAAAAATATCAGTTGAGCAATATATACCTGCTACAAAATTGCGAAGAAGTCAATTTCACAAAATTTTATATACCTACTTAATGCAAAGATTCGATCAAAATGTTGAATAACCATATTACAAGTTAAAAAAGTAAATATAGAGAAACAGTGGACATATTGTTTGAGAGAGCCTAAACTATCAAATAATTGACTTCTCCATTAGGACACAAAAACATTTGAATGTGTAAATTCATTTATTTTCAAATAATTCTTGTGTTCGCAAAACGGTTCTTTGATCGTCATCAACAATTGTTAAAATTTCTCTACCTATCTAATTTTATGTATACATCTAGTTATTAAAAGGTCTAAGTTTATTAGGCACGAGTCCGACAGTCAGCGGGGCGCGAGGCGCACGGAGCCTCCACGGGCGGCGCGGGCGGCGGCGAGGCGGCGGGCACCACGCCACCCACACCACTTTGACTAGAGGTTGCCTGCAGAGCAGACGGCGACGTCGGCTTGGAATGATCCACACGACCAGACTTCGAGTTGTAATCTCGATGGCTCCTTTCTCCCACTAAATCATTCTTCATCTGCCTTTCTTTCATAAACTTGTTAAGGTCGTGCGCTACCAAAACAGCAAGCGGCGGTATTGGTGGAACGTACGCGTGAGGCTCATAGTTATCATCTACGTAGTCATTTGGATTCCAAGCCGCCTTTGTTGTAGTCACTGGAGCTTTCGTTGTCGACGCTCTATTCGTGGTAGTAGCTCGGGAAGTCACTGGGATAGTCGTAGATGATTTACCTTTTCCAAAGTCCGATGATATAGTCACGGCAACAGGCACTGTGAACACTTTCCTATTATTATTAGATCTAGTCTTTCTTCTTTTCTGTAGTTTTGGCACATCAAGGAAGAACGGATCAAATATTAAATCTGACTCCTTGTAATCATCATAATTTATCGGTACGATCGGTTTCACTGCACTGACTACATTACCGACTGTATAGTTGAGCCTCTTTCCGTTACTGTCGCTAACCGATGCACTGGCAGTGACGATTACTCGTGGTGGACTTTTCATTTTAGGTGGAGACCGTTCGGTGACAGTGGGCGGTGCGACAGATCGAGCGGAGAGGGATGATTCGTTTTCCGGGATCGTGTCGTCGCTTCGTTTTCGATCGTAATAGAATGGATTGAATGGCAAAGGTCGTTGCGCCGGTAGCGCGGACGCTGGGTAATTCTGTTGCCTGTGTTTTACAGACGTTTCATATCTCTCCGAAGGTTGTGATGTTGGTCCAGGACGTAAAAGCTGATCGCGAGGATCCAGCGTTGTTAGTCGAAACGGCTGAGGCTGAGGTCGCTGCACGAATGGTGTTGGACGTTGCTGTACCGGTCTTGGTGCAGTTCTTGATGACTCGTATTGAAAATGATCGTATTGCTGAGGTGGAGCATGTGTGATGTATACTCCGTCAGCAGGACGTAAGCTTTGAAACGAGATAGCCTCTGATCCTGGACCTCGGTGATGGTAACTGAATGGATCTAGCGTAGGAATGGATTGCGATGGAGGCGCTGCCGATGGTAAAGACGGAGCTGGTGGTGAAAGTGATGTTACTATCGGAGCCGGTGATGAAAAGAAATGCGGTATTTGTGACGGGAAGCGTGAAGAGGTTGATGGTAATGGTGTAGTTATTGTTGGCTTCGCTGTAATTGTTGTAGCGACTGTCGTTGTTGTTGTTGTTGTTGTCGTCGTTGTTGTTGTTGATGCTCGAGTTGTCGTTGATATTGGGGCATGTGAATAGTCCTCGTAATCTCCATCAATTTCATCTTCTTCTTGATACTCTGAAATTGATAACATTCAGGATTAAGGTAACACAAGTATAGACTTTAAATTTTAATTGAATTGTTAATGTAAATTTATATGTGTTGTTTGAATTCGTAAAAAAGCTAAGATTGTACCTTCAGTCAGATCCTCATGCTCAAGAATTTGAATCGGCAGATTGGTTGATGTTGGTTGTGATTTTATAGGCTCATCCCTTTTTATTTCTTGCACAGGATCTTCTGTCGAGTCTGTAAAATCCGGCAAGTGCGCTAGATGCTTATCATGAGATGTGGTTGGTGTCACGTCTACTGATGGATCTGTACGTGTCTCTTGACTGGGTTTTGTCTGTTGTTGCGACTGTTCTGTTGCTTGAGGTTTCTGTTGGTCTGGCTGAATGATAGGTGGAGCTGTACTGCCGTAAAGTTCTAAATTTAAACTGTAGAATTTCTCAGATTTTGTACAATCCACTTCATCTACACGCTCGCATACTCTTGTCTCCTGTAATGAAAAATATAAATAATTAGATTTGTCTTATCAGTTATTGATATCAATAATTACTATGCTGGGAAGAGCGCGGGCAATTCTGGATGTAAAAAAACACTGAGTAAATGGCTGTTACTGTGCCAATTAATATATTAAATATAAAAACTTGGCTTGAACTGTTTGTATTGTGTGAAAAGTAAGATTTTGATCTCTATTTCAAATATAAAAATAAAATTTTAAACTAGACAAAGAAAATCTATGTCTGTGATCAAAGATTTAACGGCAAAGCCGGTGGAGTGTATAAAATCACCTTTTTTTTTGTTTTTTGAGGGGGGGAAATGCCCTCGCACTTGCCCCGTGGTTGCAGGGGGTATGTGGGACTCGAACCCACTAAAACCCCCCCGTGATCCGACCGCCGCCGGGATGGGGCGAGATGGAGACACACTGCATTAACCATCTCGCCCCGGCGGTAATGTATAAACTCACCTGGTCGAAGACAGTGCCGTTAAGGCAAAGGAACTTGATATCCATGGGCTCGTCCTGTTGGCCGACTGTACACACGTGGAACATTTGGCAGGAGGTCTCGAGGTCTGCGTAGTATCCTCCTATAACTTTTCCTGCGCACGTGAAGTTGGTGTCAGGCAAATTGTCGAAGTCCAAATACTGAAAAAGTAAAACAAACGACGATATCTATAAGTGATTCTTTAAAAAATAACACAAAATATTGTAGATGATGTCCTTAAATAATAAGCACCAGTATTAATATCAAGACTACTACTTACATAGTTGTTTGTTATATTTTTTTTAACAAAATCAATACGAGAACTAGTTATATGATTAGTTTTTTTTTAAGTTATTTGGAACAGAATTATATAGGTCTTTACCTATGAAATTGCCGTTTTGTTTGAAAAAAGTTAAAGTATTTTTTTTTCGAACTTATTTATTTCTTTTATTCAAAGTAATCACCCCTGCAATCAATGCATCTTTGCCAACGCTGTGGCAGTTTATGCATGCCCTTCTTGAAAAAATCAGCAGGACGGGAGACAACAAACTCTTCAAAGGCGTTTTGTACTGCCTCTCGGGAATTGAATTTTTTTCCCGCTAAAAAGTTGTTCAAATTTTGGAAAAAGTAATAGTCGGTAGGCGCAAGATCTGGTGAGTATGGCCGATGAGGGAGAGCTTCCAAACCCAACTCATGCAGCTTAGAGTCGGTCTGTTGTGCAGTATGGGGTCGCGCGTTGTCGTGAAGTAGCAGTGGAGACGACCGATTGACCAAAGCTGGTTGCAGACGTGCGAGTTTCGCCATCATTGTGGTCAGTTCTTCAATGTACACATCTGCAGTAATGCTCTCGCCGTTTTGTAAAAAGCTATGATGAATCACACCAGCACTAGACCACCAAACTGTGACCATCACCTTTCTAGGGGTCATTTTTCGTTTTGCACATTGCTTTGGTACCAAACCAGGATCTAACCAACTTGCTGAGCGCTTTCGATTGTCAAAAAGAATCCATATTTCGTCGCACGTAACAATTCGGTTCAAAATTCCTTCATTTCTGTGCCTGTTAAGCAGCGCAAGGCAAGACTCGACGCGTACGTTGCGCTGGCGATCGTTAAGTTCGTGGGGCACCCATCTATCAAGCTTTTTTATCTTGCCAATCTGTCGCAAATGGACCAATATTGTTTTGATGCTAACATCAAAAGCTGCTGCCAGCTCAGCTGTAGATTGAGATTCATCAGCTTCCACAATCGCCTTTAATTCATCATTATTGACCAAAGTTTCCGGACGACCACGAGGTTCATTTTTCAAGTCAAAATTCCCAGAACGGAACCGAGCAAACCAATAACGGGTTGTACGTTCGTTTGTACAGTTCTCTCCGTAAACGTCGTTGATGTTACGTGTCGTTTGTGCCGCGTTGGTGCCACGACGGAACTCATATTCCATAATTACACGAAATTTCAAAGTATCCATTATGAGGAAAAATGTTGAAATGTAATGAAAATACAACGCTAATCAATAAACAAAAGACTTATATTGTAAATAGAATGTCATATTTTTAAAACAAAATTAATTTGAATTTAGAATTCATAGCCAATCAAAACTTTTTTTTTGTTTGAAAAAGTCTGTACTGCAATACGGCAATTTCATAGGTAAAGACCTATTATATAGGAAAAATACTTACACCCGGTTTGATGCATCTGCATATCCGGAATTCATTTTGAAATATAAATATCAGCAACCACAGCCAAACTGTAAATAAATTTAAAATAATGGTTAACATACAAAGTGTAAGTAATATAATTATAAAGCATTACGTTTGAAAATTTGACTGGGGCGGTAACATGGCCTGACATGTACTTATTTCAAGTTTTCTAATAGAGTTAATCTGAGAGTAAAACGTTTAACTTTTATTCAATTTCAATTTTTTTTTAAATTTTATTAATTTATTGCACTGCGTTAAAATCTTGACTACTTGATTATGGCTTCTGCAGTCGTAGATTCTAAATTATAGAAAATTCATAGAAGCATGCAGTAGAGTGTGATTCAAACGTAATTGGCGGCTGTGAAGTGCGCTCACCGCTTTCCTTTGCCCGCCCATATCAAATTTTTGCTACTGCGCAGTCTCTCGCTCCAACTTCACAAGCCCCATTAAGTCTGAATCAGAATATCGTGACTTTGAATCAACTAATACTTTAACAGTCCTTAGCTAGAATATGATATAAATTGCACTGGCTAATCGCGTGGTGTCAGTCAATAATATAGGTATTGAAAGAATGATTAATACCCATAGTGTATAACAGAATAAGGTATATAATTGAATGAATTATAATTAACTTCTAAGTTAATAATAGTACACTATTCATTAATTTTTTTTTATGGTATGGAATGACGTGACGAGCTAGCCGTTCGCCTGATGTTAAACAACACGGCTGCCCATACCAGCTGCAGTGTCACTCGGAACTCTAAAGTATAGAGGTTCGCGTGACACTGCACTGCGCACGTCATCCAGAGACATCAGCACAATCTAGTAATAAGATTACTAAACTGTGAGATCAGATCATAAAGTCTCATTTGCCCAGTAATTTCACTAGCTACAGTGCCCTTCAAACCGGACCACAGCAGTGCTTGCGCACTACTGCTTGGCGGTAGAATAACTGGCAAAGCGGTGGTACCTACCTAGACGAACTTTGCAGAAAAGTCCTACCACCTAGTAAAATAAAATAATAATACTAATACTCGTTTATTAATAAGGCTGTTACAGCCTTATTAATAAACATGAACTAGCTTTAGACTAGTTACACCATCTTTTGTCTCTTTCGATCCAGCTAAATACTCCAGTAGCAAAAAAAGGACAAAAGCTGAAGTAACTAATCCGAGACTAATATCCGTTTATTAATAAAGCTGTTAGTGTATAATAGAATAATGTATATAATTGAATGAATAGTATACTATTATTAATTTCTAAGTTAATAATAGTACCTGCACTATTCATTCAATACTGCAATAAAACGTACCTATTACTTGAAAATAAAAAACAAGGGTCTGTTAGACCACACCCCTGAAGTAAAACTTCTTAGCTCCATCGCTCTTGTCCCCACAGTAATATACGAAACGCAACTCTTTGTTTCAATCTTCACGTAGAGAGGCAGATATATATCCGTCTCAACTTCTGTTCGCCTCACCAGATTACCCCAAAGTCAAACGTGCTTAAAAGTTTTATTTCAATAACAATATGATAATTAGGAGAGTTTTGGCGGGAAAACGAAAAAGATCGCGTCGTTGCATTGTATTATTTTCCAAAACCGGTATTATTTTCAGTGTTAGTGCATAAAACTGGTTGCATTTTATTCGTTAAGTGCTGAATTACAGGCATGAGTGTGGAAAAGTGGTATAATGATGGTGAAACGTTTTTTTTCGTGTTGCTTCCAAAACTCCATAGAAGCTTCTGGTAAAGTTGCCTCCACTTTACTAGGAGTATGACTTTGACTAGACTATGACTTGACTACGACTTGACTTGATGACTTCGACTATGACTTGACACATATTTGCATGAAATATTATTAACTTGATAAATTATCAATTACTTGACACTGGCTAAATACAGAAAAGTGTGGAGCCAAATTATAAATAATAAAAAAAATAAAGATAATTAGGTACCTTGCAATGCAGAGGCGGAGCGCCACACAAGCGCGCCGCCGGCTGTGATCCGAGCCTGCCGTCGCATCTGAAAACGATAATTAACACATTAAGCAATAACTCAATTGCAATCAATTTTTAATCAGCCTACATCTAAGTAACAAGCTATAAACGAAATCATCTATACACAACGGCTATTGTTGTTTGCCAGGTCGGACAGTTCGCACGCATCGTCTCGACGCCCCATTGCAACAATAAGATCATTTGTAACCGCATTTTGATACAGTTAATAAGCTTTTTACAGAAAGTAATAGTACTTGTTTCGTTTATAGCTGTTTCCTGTAAGTACTTAGTGCTTGTTAATGTAGGGTTTGCAATTTCAATCAGAATTATATACCTACAAGGTAATTAGTTTAATTGAAATGTCAAGGTGTCCCAAATACTATTAGGTACATCCGAAATCTTTTTGAATCTGACTGTCTAAATTAGATTAAAGAGTATGGAAAACATAACTTAATTAAAAGTTTTTGATATGAACACCAGTTGTTTATCATTCGATTTAGAAGTTAGCGTAGTTTCTTTAGTATACGAGTACATACTATAATTATTGTTAATCCATAAAAAAAAGTTATGCATACCTGGCCTGTCAATTTGACACTAACCTTTCATTGTTTAAATTTTTGCCCTAAATGGATTGATTTGAATTGGATAAAATGCGCGTAGCTAAGAGTAGCAGCTAGGCAGCTAGGTGGTAGGACTTTTCAGCATAGTTCGTCTAGGGAGGTACCACTGCTTTGCCAGTTATTCTGCCGCCAAGCAGTAGTGCGCATGCACTACTGTGTTCTTCTTAAAAATGTACTGTAGCTAGTGAAATCATTGAGCAAATAAGACTATGGCGTGCGCAGTGGAGTGTCACGCGAAACTCTATAGATCTCCGAGTGGCACTGCAGCTGATATAGGTAGCCGTGTCGCTTAACATCACGCGGACGACCAGCTCGTCATGTCATTCCTTAACATAAAAAACTGTTATGTTTGTAATAAAAACACTAGCTTAGAACCGGAATATAATTTTCGACTCGACTTTTTTGCAGTTTCAGATCATTCATATGCCCGTACACGATACTGACTTTCAGTTACACTGTGCTGCGATTAAGCAGTTACAATGAATTGTTCCGATATGCTTCATCCAAAATTACATAATATGACAATTATGCTTTCGATGTTACAAATGTTCTACATTTTTGTAGAGTAAGTAACTAGGGGAGTAGAGTGTTAAAAGAAACAATTCGTTCTTTGATTTTATTTTAACGATAAAGTCGTGACTAATTGGTGCATCACACATTCATTTTAATTTATGTACATACTGTGCGGTACGGTCCTAATTAATAAAAATATGAGTGACATTATACACGGTGGCATTTAAGTCACTCCTTTCCTTAAATGTATGTACTCAGACCATGCTATAGAATAAACTTGTACGTGTTACGGTCCAATAAAAAAAAATAGATTTTATTAGTTATAGTTATAGTATTTACCTCTTAAAATAACTGCATGACAGCCGAAATGTCTATTTAACGGTACACACAGCGCGGGCACCAGCTGAGTGCTTTGTAAATGTCTAGTAGGCAATAAAACTGCTTTGTTCAATGTAACAAGGCTTTTCTTTAGAATTTAAATTTGATATTACCTAGATTTAAGTTTTATTTCATAAGTACTTTTTTATTTAGTTATATGGGAGTATTCTATAGCATGAACTGAACACATACATTTAAGGAAAATAATGAATTAAATTCCACCTTGTATATTTGAATTTAATTGTAAGTTTCGTTGTTATATCGTTATTATTATTATCGTAAAAATAGTATGGTGCAGGCAAAATGACAATATTATTACATACTGTTAATCGGTATAACGTGTCTTTTCTGCACTGAACGGTGCAGCATTTTACACTAAGCTAAGGTACATAAAGTAGGTACATAATAAAGGGGCACGTAAAGTTTAGTAAGTATAGTTAAGACATGCATCTCTTTTTTAATCGTTATAATTATAAAACTAATCTAGACCTAAAAAACTAAACTATACCTAATAACTTAAAATAAATAAAAACTTATAATTTAAAATGTTGGTGGAGGGAAACGTAAAAATGGTATTGTTACAAAATACTTCACTTCGGGAGCTGATGCAAGCGGCGTAGTATATATACGAGCGACGGAGAAGGCTCGGGCTCACTTTTCGGGCAGCGCTCAGAGGCGACGGACGTTTTATAAAATCACGCTATTAATTATTGTCGGTTCTTAGTAAATCTTAATAAATATTCTTAGCTTGATTGTAAACTTATTTTTTTAAAACTAAAACCACTTAGGATTACCAACATCAGAAGCGGGATCTAACTCAATTCTGACTTGGTTATTCTGATTTTAAATATTGCTTTGCTTTTGCTGTTGTGATTTTAAAGAATATCCGCTTAAATTTTTGGAGCTATATCTGAGACTAGTAAACGTAAAAGTCGTAAGCGAAATCGAACGTCTATTCCTGGTTTCGAAGCCCAGCTTCAAACTTTCATAAGCCGCTTAGGTGTTTTGGAAGATTCCAGGACACGCAGTGCAAGTGTTGTTGCGAGTACATCGCGCGCCATGTCGGCGCCAGGACCGGATGCGCCAGCCGCGTCGTGCGAGCTGTCTGCCCGCTGACTGCGCCGTCGAGCGCCGAGTCGTACCCTGCAAGTCTGGACCTGTCCGTGCCGTGTACAAGCACGCCTCCGCCCACCGCGGATATGGTTATAAGTAGCCGAAAAGCTCGTTAATGCTATGATGCCATGCCGGTAAGATCGAACCATGTGTTTATGTCGAATTTCGATCTGTCTTTGCATGATTTTGATTCCTTGTGTGGTCATATTGATCATGTGCGCAAATAAATAGATGGGACGACAGTGAGTGTTTAGCACGTATAGGTAATTGTCTGAAAGGTGACGCGAGGTCGTGGCTATACGATTGGGTTAGTAATGATCGTAGTTGGCCAAATTTCAAGTGTGAATTTAAGGCATTGTGCCCTATAGGAGTAAATATCGCGAACATTTTATTTGATGTTATGAAAACTGATTCTGATAACTACCCCACGTATGCAGAATACGCTAGACGTTTGTTGTTGCGTTACGCATTGTTAACGATTTGAGTGATGAGTTCATTGTGGCGATAGTTACGCGCAACTGCTATGAATTTAGCGAATTTTCTGTCCATTTATGTGAAACCTCATCAAATTACACCCGTTCGAGCTCGTGGTGTTTTTCGCAAAGGTTATGTTCAACAAAACAAGCGAAAACGCGAGTATAGTGATTCTAAAGAGTGAGGCAGAATTTTCCATCAACGTTGAATTTTTTACAACTGAAATAGATTACTAATGGTCAGGTGAGACCGAGCGAGCACAAGGTAACGAGCACGTAAGTGCCAAGCAATGTCTAAAGAGGTTAGACATTTTTAATGCTACTAAGTTAGTTTTTGTTACTTTAGACGGTACATCCCCGGTTATTCATTCAAAACAGAACTCGCAATGGTACCGTTAAGATGCGGTGATGAATAATACTGCGTCCACACTACCAGACGCTGACCAGCAACTCAAAGACGCTTATGTCAACAAGGGTCGTCAGTAGTCACGAACCTTCACCGTTGGCGATTTTGTGTTCGTGAACAGGTCGTCACAATCTACGGGAAAGCTGGACTCTGGCATGCGGGGGCCCTACAAGGTCCTGCATGTGCTGCCACCCACCGCTGTAGCTCGAAACTTCGCGGCGGGTCTTATGGCAAGACAACGCAAGCGGCCGCCGATCACATGGTGTTTTGGCGGGGCGAATGGACGCTGGAGGCTTGTTCTGCGTTCTCCACTGCGGATATCTGTCTCACCAATGTGACTCAGCGATGACTGCACTTTGTGTGGCGTCGTTTGCAATGTGTGATCATTTCGCACAGTTGCCTTCTCTCTATTTGCAATGTGTGAGGTGGCCTATGCCTCTTCATGCAGTTGCCTTTTGCAATATGTGACGAGATTATTCTCTCCACATAGTTGCCGTTTTTGCAATGTATGACGTGGCTTGTGATTGCCATGTCATATAGTTGCCGTTTTTGCAATATATGACGTGGTTTGTGATTGCTATGTAATACAGTTGCCGTTTTTGCAAAGTATGACGTTATTTATGAATGTTATCTTATACAGTTACCGTTTTTGCAATGTGTGACGTGGTTTGTGAGTGCCATGTCATACAGTTGCCGTTTATGCTATTTATGACGTGATTTGTGAGTATTACATTATACAGTTGCCGTTTTTGCAAGGTATGACGTTATTTATGAATGTTATCTTATACAGTTGCCATTTTTGCAATGTGTGACGTGGTTTGTGAGTGCCATGTCATACAGTTGCCCTTTTTTCAATGTATTACGTTATTTGTGAGTGTTATGTCATACAGTTTCCGTTTTTGCAATGTATGACGTGATTTGTGAGTGTCACGTCATACAGTTGCCATTTTTGCAATGTGTGACGTGGTTTGTGAGTGCCATGTCATACAGTTACCGTTGTTGAAATGTATGACGTGTTAATGAGTGTCATATCATACAGTTGCCGTTTTCTATTACAATGTGTGGCGAAGTTTAGAAGTCCGGAATTCTGAAATTCGCAATACATTTATTTTTCTTTATTTACAATGCTAACATGCGCCTATAACCATTACTTCTTCTTACATCTTTTCATAAAATGGTTATGAAAACTGCGTTGGTTGTACTTGAGTGCACGCTTGTGCTTCTAACACAGTTGTTTTGCAGTCTCCGTTTTCAATGTTTATTACAAGTACCTGTTGAATTTTTCTTAATTGAAATTTCTTTGAATTGAGCAACAGCTTCATTTTAATTTTGAAATGGTTTCAGTTACCAACGTTATGCCTGTACATCGGGTCCTAAAATCATGTTTTGTTGTGTTATAGAAGAAGACACAACGGCCGAGGTCGACGACAATGTGCCGCTTGAAGATGAAGCAGCTGTTGAGGACAACACGCAAGCAGGAACGGCCGTGTTACAAAATACTTCACTTCGGGAGCTGATGCAAGCGGCGTAGTATATATACGAGCGACGGAGAAGGCTCGGGCTGGACAGACCTACTTTCAGGGCTCGAGCCAACCCACCAGGCTTACTGGCGGCTGGCTCGAACTCTGAAAAGTGACACACTTAGAACGATGCCCCCTCTTGATAGGCCAAACCAAGTCCCCGCGTTCGATGATGAGGAAAAAGCCGAGTGTTTGGCTGAGAGCCTCGAGGCCCAGTGCAACCTTTCCCCCGATCACGTTGACCCTGCCCACCTCCATACGGTGGTCAGTGAAGTCGAACGTCGCAGCTCCCTACCACCTTCCGACCCCCCGCTCGAGCTTATTAGGGCCGCCGAAGTTGAGTCTGTCATCAAGGGTCTCGCTATCCGTAAAGCCTCCGGCGCTGATGGTATCAGCAACAAAGTGGTCAAACACTTTTCTGTCCCCTTAATCTATCTCCTAGTCAGCATCTTCAATGCGGCCATGAGCAACTGCTCTTTCCCCGTTGCGTGGAAGTCCGCCGACGTCATCGGCATCCACAAGCCAGGCAAGAAGGCTACCGAGCCCTCTAGCTACCGGCCCATCAGTCTCCTCAGTACTCTGGGGAAGATCTACGAGCGTCTCATTCGGAGGCGTCTCTGGTCCCATATCCACGAACATAAACTCCTTCCCGACGAGCAGTTTGGCTTTAGAGCTAGACACTCTTGCGTTCAACAAGTGCACCGCATCACGGAGCACATTCTAGATGGCTTCAACGCGAATCCAAAACCGAAAGGGACTCTCGCAGTCTTCTTAGACGTGGCGAAAGCCTTCGACAAAGTCTGGCACGACGGCTTGATTTTCAAGCTGTACCACATCGGCGTGCCAGATCGTCTTGTGCACATCATACAAGACTTCCTTAGGGATCGAAGCTTTCGCTACCGCGTCGAGGGGGAGCGATCGTCTCCCCATCCTATCAGAGCCGGAGTGCCCCAGGGCTCCGCGCTTTCCCCCTTGCTTTTCTCGCTGTACACCAGCGATATCCCGCGGTCATTTCATCCCAGTGTGCAGCTCGCACTCTTTGCGGATGACACCGCTATCTACTGCTCCGGATGGCAGAGAGTTCACATGCGTGGTCGCCTCCAACGAGCCCTCACCGAGATCGGTGCTTGGTTCAGGAAATGGCGGATCACGGTTAACCCAGATAAAAGTGCAGCGATGTACTTTTCTGACTACAAGCGTGGTCCGCCAGCGAAACCACTGTCCTTGTTCGACAAGCCCATTCCCTGGGCTTCGTCTACCAAATACCTGGGGGTTACCCTTGACACCAAACTCAACTTCAAGGACCATATTAAGCGAGTGCGCGATAGGGCTGCCTTTGTCTTAGGCCGCCTCCACCCTCTCATCTGCAAGCGTAGTAAGCTGTCCCTTAGAAATAAGGTGACGCTTTACAAAACTTGCGTTCGCCCCATTATGACCTACGCATCTGTCGCGTTTGCTCATACTCCCTCAGTACATCTGGATCGACTTCAGGTGATCCAGAACCGCTTTGTCCGCAAGGTGGTCGGGGCTCGCTGGTACCAGCGAAACTCCGACCTCCACTGCGATCTCGAACTCCCATCCATCCGTCAATTTATGAAGGATGCATCCCGCCGCTATTTTGATGCGGCACCTCATCACCCCAACCCTCTCGTAGTCAGAGCTTCAAACTACTGTACAGACACGACAGACTCGCCACCCCGTCGTCGCCGCCCGAGACACGTCTTGAGCGACCCGGATGATCCTATAGCAGCCGTAGTATCGGCTGCGCTAGGATCACCGGACCAGTCTAGCCCTTCTGGCTCAGGTACCGCTTTCGGCACCGGTATAGGATACCAGCGTAACACAATCAGACACCGACCCCGCCGGCGAGGTCGACGTACCCCCCGTAGGTTAGCTAGAACGGTCGCGACTTTCAATAGGGTCCACTCTTCCAGTGGACGTAGCCTTCTCGATCCTCTTATCCCGGCAACGGCCCAAGCCGAGGCTCGCACCCCAGGGGTGCCCTTGAGCTAGTTGCCTCCCACTTTTGACGGCTGGGCGCCCTAAGCGCCCGCCCTCCCGCCCGGTGACGCTGTAAAGGTCGATAGAGACCAACAGCATTAGCTCGTTCAAAAAAAAAAAAAAAAAAAAAAAAAAGGCTCGGGCTCACTTTTCGGGCAGCGCTCAGAGGCGACGGACGTTTTATAAAATCACGCTATTAATTATTGTCGGTTCTTAGTAAATCTTAATAAATATTCTTAGCTTGATTGTAAACTTATTTTTTTAAAACTAAAACCACTTAGGATTTCCAACAGTATATATAAAAATTAAATGATGTAATATATAAACAATTATATCAAAAAGTATTCTTCACTCAAATTGAAAGTCGAGTCCATGACGTTTTGACAGGTCATTAGTTAAATATAACACGATTATAGCCTTTCTAATCTTAATCATAAAGTAGGTAACTGTGTCTAACTATCTGCACTTGTGGAAAGTTATGATTGAAACGGTCAAAACATGCTGGATTACCGTGAATTTTAATCAAGATAACTTTAAAGTAATCACAAATGATTGAACGAAAAACAGCGTTTGGAAGTAAAATTTCTTTACGCACGCTTGCCATGGGGAGTAAGCTGGTAAGGCGAATTGAAGTTGAAAGTGTAACGTACGAGTAGATCTCCATTATCGACATAACAAAGTAAATAATGGTATTATAATGTTGGTATGTTCGGTAAAATGACAATTTACAATAGGCTATTTGACTACTATATTTTTATTCCATACATAAATAATATACCTAAAAAAAAAGATAACTGTGAAAACAAAACTTGAATATCTCAAAAAATGATTAAGTTACAGGCATTTTAAAATACAGAAATAGAAAGAGACAACTCAAACACGCAGTGACGTCAGTTACCATTCCTCACAGTAACTCATTACTAAGCTGTGGTAGCTCTACATACAATCTTTTTGACATGTGACGTCACAAGGAATGCCTTCATAGTAGCTGTAAGGAAGCTCCACGCGTTATCTGTTTTGCGAGAAAGGGACAGGCGATGAAACTTTAAAAGCGTACTACTCCGTGATTAATTTACCGATTTTACTTATTTTTACAATGATTACATTCATTTTTAACCTACTTTATGAAAATAATATTTACTTGTTCATTTTTAATAGTAGTCAAATAGCCTATTATTGTCAAGATGGCGGCATTAACATTCAAAGAAGCAATAACAAAGTTATACCGGCCGATAGATGGAGCTAACCTAAAGAAGTTGTACTTCAATCCTGTGGTTTATTGGTCTATCGGTATCGGTCGCACACTCATTTTTTATTTATTTATGGCAAAGCGGTAATAATTTCTACATGCAATAATTATGAAAGAATCGTTTGATAGCTTGGTGGGTTTCGTACTCAATCCCTTTAATATCCATTATTGTTATGTAATGTCCATTTAATTTGTAACAGTCAATTCGATTGGCTTATTTGTTACGAGATGCTATGATATCCACCGGTGTAGCGTTATCATTAAATATCGATTATGAAATCAAAAACGTTGGTGTGGAATTTTAATGCTTAAAAGCCGGTTGTGCTTGAAAGGTTTGCTGTTTTTTAAATTTTATGTTTTGTTATGTTGTACGTCACAATTTTTTAATGATCCCAATGAAGCAACTAAACGAAAGGATAGGTAGAAGAGTTTTCTAATGTAGCTTTAAGTCCCGTCACTTTCGATCTTTATAGGATTATCCTACGTGACGCGACCTATACATTTAAAATTCAAAGTCCTGACGGACTGAATGACTGACTTATATTAGGTCTTTACCTATGAAATTGCCGTTTTGTTTGAAAAAAGTTAAAGTATTTTTTTTTCGAACTTATTTATTTCTTTTATTCAAAGTAATCACCCCTGCAATCAATGCATCTTTGCCAACGCTGTGGCAGTTTATGGATGCCCTTCTTGAAAAAATCAGCAGGACGGGAGACAACAAACTCTTCAAAGGCGTTTTGTACTGCCTCTCGGGAATTGAATTTTTTCCCGCTAAAAAGTTGTCCAAATTTTGGAAAAAGTAATAGTCGGTAGGCGCAAGATCTGGTGAGTATGGCGGATGAGGGAGAGCTTCCAAACCCAACTCATGCATCTTAGAGACGGTCTGTTGTGCAGTATGGGGTCGCGCGTTGTCGTGAAGTAGCAGTGGAGACGACCGATTGACCAAAGCTGGTTGCAGACGTGCGAGTTTCGCCATCATTGTGGTCAGTTCTTCAATGTACACATCTGCAGTAATGCTCTCGCCGTTTTGTAAAAAGCTATGATGAATCACACCAGCACTAGACCACCAAACTGTGACCATCACCTTTCTAGGGGTCATTTTTCGTTTTGCACATTGCTTTGGTACCGAACCAGGATCTAACCAACTGGCTGAGCGCTTTCGATTGTCAAAAAGAATCCATTTTTCGTCGCACGTAACAATTCGGTTCAAAATTCCTTCATTTCTGTGCCTGTTAAGCAGCGCAAGGCAAGTCTCGACGCGTACGTTGCGCTGGCGATCGTTAAGTTCGTGGGGCACCCATCTATCAAGCTTTTTTATCTTGCCAATCTGTCGCAAATGGACCAATATTGTTTTGATGCTAACATCAAAAGCTGTTGCCAGCTCAGCTGTAGACTGAGATTCATCAGCTTCCACAATCGCCTTTAATTCATCATTGTTGACCAAAGTTTCCGGACGACCACGAGGTTCATTTTTCAAGTCAAAATTCCCAGAACGGAACCAAGCAAACCAATAACAGGTTGTACGTTCGTTTGTACAGTTCTCTCCGTAAACGTCGTTGATGTTACGTGTCGTTTGTGCCGCGTTGGTGCCACGACGGAACTCATATTCCATAATTACACGAAATTTCAAAGTATCCATTATGAGGAAAAATGTTGAAATGTAATGAAAATACAACGCTAATCAATAAACAAAAGACTTATATTGTAAATAGAATGTCATATTTTTAAAACAAAATTAATTTGAATTTAGAATTCATAGCCAATCAAAACTTTTTTTTGTTTGAAAAAGTCTGTACTGCAATAAGGCAATTTCATAGGTAAATACCTATTATGTCAACGTACAATCTAAGCCGCTGGTATTAGAGACTTAAAATATAGAGGGTGTGTTCTTTGTAAAGTGTAGGTATCCATTGAGAAAGGGTTTTTCGAAATTCGACCCCTAAGAGAGTGAAATGGGTGGTTCAATTATTTTCCTACAGACCACGCGGGCGAAGCTGCGGGCATAAGCTAGTATGTGATATGGCTATTAAGAACTGTACCAAAGTGCGAAATGTCACCGTAAAACATGATTCCAATTCCACCAGCGTCACACTTGTTGTGAACGGTATCGTGAAAGCTGTCGCAATGGTCGTTGTGTCAGTTGTCCTGGGGCGTGGTTTCCTCAAGACCTACGCGGTGGAGCGGCACGAAACTGGAGCACGATATGAAATGCACTAAAATAGCTTAAGGCAGGTGCAGGTTTTATAGGCTTCCATTGAGTTGGTAAACTGGTGTCACATACTTACGAACTAGCAAGCTCTATACAAAATGAATATAAGTAACTTCTATGCGTATAAATTAATAAGTTTATCTCTATAACAATATAAGTAATGTAGGGTTACTTTTACTTTACCTGTTATAAGTAGGATAAGTATTAACCTAAGTACTGAGTCTTTATGACCTGATCATAGTCTAATCTTAATACTAGATTGTGCTGATGTCTCAGGATGACGTGCGCAGTGCAGTGTCACGCGAAATTCTATACTTTAGAGTGTCGAATAGAAAATGTTTTAAATTATGACTTATGCACCGTATGTCCATTATTTGCAAATAAAACGTGTTAGTAAAATAATGTGCGCTTTTTTTGTAGAGTAAAATGCCTTCGCACTTCCTTGCACTTTCTTGCCGCCATCTCCGTTGGATGAATAATTTTGTTGACTTAGTTTAATCATGATAACTTTATAATGGTGACTCTTAATAAAATATTGATTGTGGATATTTACCAATTAAGGGTTTATTAATTTTATGTTATTTTAAATTCTTCAGTTTGCTAATTATGGTGCTTTCGACAGTGCCAAAATATCAGCAACTCGAAAGAAATAAATTACAATGTAAATATCCCGTTCAATAGATGGTAATATTTCATATGAAAATGTTAAGTATAGTTCCTATAGTGAACATTTAAGCGCGTGAACTTGTAAAAAGCTGTCTACTTGTAAGACAAGACGTAAGAATTTGACAAAACAACGAGAATGGCAACGATTGATTTTGATATACTAATTAGTTCAAGCATATTACAGCCAAATTATGCAAACTTCTTAAATTAGCCCAACGACGATGACCGGATGAATTTGTCATAGGACTATGAATTTTACTGCTATGATGTAACAAAGTGGAATGTACGAGATTTCATTGAAACAGAAACAAACGAATTAAAACAAACGAAAGCGAATGAATGAGTAGTGAAGCTAAAAAACAAATGAAAGAGCAATAAAATTCTTTAATAGAGTGATAAAATTACTCGTAGAACAGCAGTTGATTTTCCTTGAAATCAGCTCCAAGAGCACGCTAAAGTGTTTCTCAATGTACTTTACAATGCGCTGCAACATGAGTGTTAGTGCATAACGGACCGCGTGGTTTGCCGTTATGTCATCCATCGTCACAGTACATGCATACTCTATGTCTACTGTGCCAGTGCGCTGCATGGTCGGTCACTGTTCTAGTGCTACTGTAATTCACGTGTCTCCACATGCCTGAGACCTATGGGCTCTGCAATGCCAACACGAGGCTAAAATGTAAAACCATAGTCATTGCAGCGATGCATGTGATAATAACCTAATGACACAATACCGTCAAGCTTTAGGTGCTTCATATATAGGTACACTTTATGAATATTTTATGGGGAAGGCACACACAGTAAGTGGTTTAGGTGGTACCGAAACTAGCAAGACGTGACAGTAGAGTGCTATATAGTTTTTGATACTACTCAGCCTTTACTTATATATTCATGATTAAAGCATGGAACTGGATAGGTAAGACATAAGGGATATAGAAATAAAAATATATCAATAAGTCTCATGCACGAACTCACGCCAATTTTAACGTAACAGATTAATCTGATACGATAATATTTATCCAAATGTCATGTTCCGTCACCGTACCAATATCCAGGAAGACAAGTCGTGACGGAGGAAATGGGATTTAAAAAGAAACGATTGCGTAACTATGCGGCCTTTGATCGACGATATGTTTTGACCACTTTGGCAATGCCCAGAGTTATCTCAGAGGTCTAGTTGTTGGGTTGTTAAGAATCGAGGTCTCGTATTATGACGAAATAAGATTATAAATAAGGAATATGAACCAAATAAACTCTTAGATAGATCATGCGATATACACAACAAAACTGTGAACAATGGGTCGCCTACTCCGCAGAGACAATTAAGTTAATAATTGTGACCTATGTCGACACGCGTAGTGAATATTAGATATGTGCACCATATTAGGGATGTTTAACTACCGGTTTCGTTCTCGATTCAGCGTTGATTCACGACTCGATTAGTCTTATCAATGAAGCGTCGCGTCGCGCGCCCACTCGGCTCGTACTCACTCAATTGTTGTGCGTTTAAGGAGGAGCGCATTTTCTTTGTTAACTCATCTTAAATCACATCTGTCGAGAGTTTTGTAATTTCAGCATTGAAATCTTGGCAAGTGTAGGTAACAGTGTACTGGTAAAAGTATCACGTACCTGATTAGTGGGGTTCAGTTTCGCAATGGATCTTGAAGGAACTCCCTGACCTCAGCCATATGAAGAATGAGTGTAGACGTGATCGCGGGCCCCAATATAGAGTGACAAAGATTTATGTAGGTATACGTTTGTTGGTACAGTTTGCTTTTCGTAATTGTGGCTTGTGATTCATATGTATATCTGTCTCTGTCTATACATAGAGTCGAAGAAGGAAAATTCCTGAGTCTTGCCAATTGGCAGGATTGTAGCTAACAACAATTTGAAACAAATGTATACTAAGCAGTATTAAGTATTATTCCAATTACGTACAGGAAGAGAACTGTTGAATTTATTTTACGTAATATAGATGTATGATGTTACATTGGTGTCCGTCTGTACTAAAGTTAGACAGTTCCTAAGTTTGGACTTATCCCTCTATGACATACAATGCATTTGGGTATGCCACAGAGGAATAATTGCAAATATAAGAGTTGTCAAACTTTTGCTGGCATGAATCACACAAATAAGCTTGGTCGAGAAATTATTTACTTCTACAAGTGCCCCTAATAAAAATATAGGGGCACCTAATCAAATAAATTGTAGGTACTTACATAGATTTGAAATTTGTGATTATTACTTTGGAAATGCAGGCAAAATTACATAGATAACATGAGCTTTAGGCAAATATGTAGATATTTTTATGTAGTAATATTGTAATGTGGATAATGTAGTATTAAATGTTAATCGAGATTAGAACGGCAGAGAGTAGGCACTTTTTTCCGAGAAATTGTTGCAATTTGTTGAAAGTCGCCTAATGCAGACAATTTCGTTGATTCCTATTAGAATACCAAGTTCGATAACTGGTTTTCAAACAAAAATGTTTACCTTTACTTCTAGATAACCTATTTGATAAATGAATACAGAATTATTTCAGTCCCTGTTCTTTAGGTGGACTTTTAAACACATTAAAACTATTATGTTTAAGAAAATTACTTATATCTTTAAGATCAAAACACGTAGTAGCAAACATCATGAGAAACAAAGAATACCATCATAAAATACACGCGTATTGTTATGATGACTGTACCGAGAGGTGAGTGTCCCATAACGAGTAGCAAATAGTGCGTATCCCGTATGAGTGTACGCGGGAATGCGGGACCAAGGTCGTGTGCGGACGCTCCGAGACACTGTGTGGGTTCGCCTTCTTCCTTTTTAATAGTCTGGGTCATAAGCTCTAGCGGAAAATACCCACTAGCATTACCAATCACTGTTGAACAAAAGAAAGTCGCGTCTTTATTTTATAAGTTTGCCAAAACGCTGCCGTGTATCACTACATATATAAGTATTTAACGCAGTTTACCTATAATAAAGAAACTGTATATTGTAACTCTTCTTATACCTATACTTGCAAATAGCAGTTCTACGAACAGTAGACCTCACGAGCACAAAACTTTTGCAACAATTGTGTTTTCTTACTCAGAACCCACGACCTTGACAATCTTTTGTCTTCACCAATATTGCTCATAATTATTACAAATACTTGCTTAGAGTTGAGCATTGAATGTTTCTGCCAAATATTATCTAAATTGCCCAGTATCCGGCGCCGCAGCACATTCCTCCCAGTTTTGGGGATATACTACCAATTGTAACCAAGATTCGTTGAATATACCAACAATTTCACGAGTTGATTTCGCTCACTCAGTCAATAAAGTTGCTGACCTGGTAATAATGGTGTAGGTAAGTATATTAGCGTTAATATACTTACAATCTTAAATCCCGAGACATAGAGTTTGTTTTAAAGTTGCTTGGATGATAAAATTACCTAAGTAAGTAGTGTATGTAGTGTTTAGCAAAAATTAAGGTAAGTAGGTATGTATAAAGACCAGCAGCAGAATCAAACGGGTAACTAGCTTGTGGATCATAATACTCGTAAATTGCTTATAGAAAAACGTGCTACACCTTTGACTGCATCATCGTTTAACATGTGGAGAGTCGCAGTCAAGTGTTGGCCTATTAGTGCCAACAATAAAAAATTAAAAAATAATTGTAAACCGCTCTTGACTTGCACTGTTCACCTGTCTGCCTGCTGCCAGTCACTCGCCGCCCCCATCGCATTCCGCGACGTTTTCTCTGTCATTCACAACTTTTTTCATTGTTTGTTCGTCAATTGAACTGATGAATGAATTACTAATAGGATCATTAACAAGTTCTTCTGACATACTGCGCTCTTTGTAAAAGCACGAGTTACTTTACAACCATTCATCAAGTCATGCCAGTTCTTCATGCCATTCAGCTATGTATAAGTTTATTTCACGAGTAATTTGTAGTTTTACTTACGTTTACTTTTGAAGTTTAATATGCAGTTCCCCGACTGACATTTAGCAGCTGGTAGCCATTTCGACAGAAAAGTTCCCATGCGGTTGCAGACGATTATATAACGTTTTAGTACAGGACCGTGTCATTTGCGTAGACATTTGACCTCGGTGATATGAGCAATAGGCATCGACTCAAGTTTATAAAACATATTAAGGCTACGTAGGCAGCCTGATTTATTATTTAAAAAAATATTAATAAATAAATCTGTTACTTATTTAAATCATACAAATTAACTTTAGTTTAGTTATTAGTTGTGTACGTTTTCTTGAATCTATTGTCTTGTTTTCATCTAGAATTGAATGTTTTTTTATAATTATATGAATCATCTGCTGAATAACACAACTATGTAGGCTAAGGACTTTTTTCCACAATTATTTAAGTTCATGTTACTTGTATAATCCTCTTTTGGCCTTATTGTTATTTCAAATGTATCCTTTAAACGTATATAAAATGTAACGCTGTAGAACTATCGAAATAAAATAAAGCACACTAATATTATAAAGGCGAAAGTTTGTATGTATGTTTGTGTGTATGTGTGTATGTTTGTTACTCCTTCAAGCTCAAACGGCTGAATGGATTTGGATGAGATTCGGTACCAAGATAACTTATACATTGTATTAACATATAGGCTACATTTTATCCCGGAAAAGTTAAATTTTCCTGTGGGATGAGCAAATAATTAAAATATTTTTTGTCAGCGGGTGAAACCACGGAGCGCAACTAGTAAATAAATAAATTTGTGACCATTTCTCAACAGGAAATTACTATGTCTGCAAATCATAGACACATAATCACTCTTGCGAACTATGGTTCCTTATAAGGATGATACATTTCCAACTCAGCCGTAAACATTTTAATTGGCTAACAATCACATAAAAGCAGGTCTATAAAATACGTTAACTGATGAATATTAATAATGACGGAATCATTATTCATGTTTGCTAATAAAAATCGAGAGGAATCCGACCATGATGTAACTTACAAGATTTTTCGGAATCACTAAGGTAGTCTAATATTAGCTTAGGGATAATCTAGTTGGCCGCCGGGGGCGAGTTGGCTGAACTGCAGTCGCGACCCCTTCTCGCCCCGGTACGGCGGACGACGGCTCACGGGGGGGTTTTAGTGGGTTCGAGTCCCACATACCCCCTGCCACCAACCCGGTGGTGGCAGGGAAGCGCGAGGGCATTTCCCCCCTCAAAAAAAAAGGGGATGATATAGTTTCTGCTAATAAGTTAAGTCTACGAGTACCTATAACGCAAATTAATCGCTTGTATCTTATTTTGACCAAAGCCTAGATAGAAAAATATGCTATTGGAGAACGCATATTGAAATAGTTTGACTTATAGCTTGATTTTTGCGGTGCCACAGTAATACGCGTGGAAACGTTCCACTGTGATGGTCAATATGTTTGTTATAAAGAAAACTTATTCGGTTAAAAGTATTACAGAAAACAGTGGTATTTAAGATACTATTAAGTATTCTGTGACAGTAAATAAATTCATAAATGTTTGTGTGTAGACCAAATTAATGCGTAAGGAATTTGTACATAAAATTTATAAGAATTATATAAATATATGT
Organism: Ennomos fuscantarius; assembly: GCA_905220475.3. Lineage (NCBI taxonomy): Eukaryota > Metazoa > Arthropoda > Insecta > Lepidoptera > Geometridae > Ennomos > Ennomos fuscantarius. The sequence goes on along the minus strand of HG992028.1, from coordinate 7,520,229 downwards.
ACCAGGGGTATTGATACGATTATTTAACGTATAATCAACACTTACAGCCTTATTAATAAACACGAACTAGCTTTAGACTAGTTACACCATCTTTTGTCTCTTTCAATCCAGCTAAATATTCTAGTAGCAAAAAAAGGACAAAAGCTGAAGTAACTAATCCGAGACTAATACCCGTTTATTAATAAGGCTGTTATAGTTTAAAAAGTACAAACATTTTTTTTGCCTCAGCTGTTCGTATATTTGCACGCACTATTTGCTGCGAGAAAACAGTGTGCAAAATCGCATTTTGTGGTTGACATGACTCAAAAGTGCTTTTTTTTTACTATGGCTCCACGCGACTAGCATATTGAGTCAACTTTAGGCTACCATTGTATTTAACTTTTATTAAAAACCCGTATTAAATCACCAAAATCGAGTCATTCACTTAACTGCTGAATTTATTGTCTGCGGTTCACTTGAAACCTCCTCCTTTTTGTAAAGTCGGTAAAATGTTCCAAATTTCTACAAGGAAACCGCAACACAACATTCTTATAAAATATTTTTTAATTTCTATAAGCAGGTACTAAAAACCAAGACTAGTATAGCAACAAAAAAAAATGCTACTATTTACCTCTATACACTTTAGCCTATTATAATAACCATGCTTTATTTGGTCATACAAACTCGTGATCAGTGTATTGCCGTACGAATGATATTCCCGTGACCTTTTCATCTCGTGGCTATACAGTTTTTTTATTTATAATTTTAATAAAAGCCTTCGACAATATCAGAATGTGAGTATGCATGGAAATATCTAATTCACACTTATGGTATCTTAAAATTTTGATTTATACTGATACTAAATCAATTTATTAATAAAAATAAAAATACATGCGTGGTTTTCAAGATCATTGTATAATGAATAGCATTTTTAACGGAAATATTAACCTTCTATGAATGCGAGTCGATATTTGAACAAATGTGTATAAACGAAAAAATTAAAAAATCTAAATCAAAAACCCAACATTAATTCTAAGCAATAAAACAACATACTAATGATATGCAAATTGAAATTTGTCTTATTATCTTCATTATTGAACCTAAATGTTAGGTCTAGACACTGAGTATACCCTTTATATGACCTAAGTGTAAAAGACGGTTGGAGCTGTAACTTAGGTTTATTAGTTCATGACCGCATGCGCCAGAGATTGGTACATTTTGTCACGTAGGTTTATTGAGTGGAGGCATTCAACCAGCAGATTTGATTTAGTAGACTTTTTTGTTATTGGTGTAAAAATAAAACATTGAGAAATGAGATTTGATCAGTAAGCCAGAAAAAAAATTATGCAATATTTAATTTAAAACACTATTCAACTAGAGTGTAATTAAATTGTAGTATCTTGTATATACATTAAAAATTTACAACAGTATTTATTAAATGTAAATTTATTGAACCCCTTTTATTTAATAAATAATATGCAAATAATATGTTATAAATATAATGTAAAAGCCACAGAAATTAATTAAAAAATAAGTAAAGTATTCCATTCCGTAACTATAGAGGACTATTTTGAATATTTCTTCCACCGCAACTGCAGGCCTGTAGACTTTTCTTACTCAGGGAGTGGATAATAAACTTATTCTTATTGTCGCTTTATTCCACTCACCAAACACGTCCGCGGCAGTGGAAAGCTTTACACGGGGGATAAATGGCGGGAGTAATGATCTTTTCCACAGCAGCCGTTATGAAGAAATGGAGAAAAGCAGGAGAAAGACAATTTCTCCACATGCCGTGCTAAGGTTACGAACCTCTGGTTTCATACAAGGTCGAAGGGAAGTTTGTATGCAGGTTTTACCTGCGTAAAAATTTACAATTTACCCTTCGATATACACACACATATCGTCGTATTTCGTTTGTAGTAAAGTTCGATTTACTACAAACGAAATACGACGATATGTGAAATGTGTGTGTATACAAACACTTTTAAACTATGACTAAAGACTAAGAGAAACTCAAAATATATGACTTTGCGTCAGCCGCTAAAAGTAGCCTAAAAGTCATGACCTTTTAAATATGTAGGACAATTCTTCACTTTGACGGTTCTTCTGAAATCGAAATCACATCATCATAAATCCGACAGGTATTTAATAACCGCAGCCATTATTCATATGTCATATTGTCTACGAAACTCAATCTCAAAAGTTACTTAATAGGCACACTGGCAATAAACTTAGTCTAAAAAACTAGGCTCATGTTCCAGCGGTGATTTCGATTGATGGTCTGCTTTCCCCATTGTTTGTGTATCATAATGTAAGAGCTACCATTGCGTCCCGCCACCGGCATCCTTAGAGTAAGTATATTGGTATAACATAGCTACATCTTACGAGTTCAGTTGCAGTAGCTTTGCCTTCTGCACTGTAGGTTATTACGTTGAATATAATATACCTAAAATATATGGTTATATTATAAATAATATTATATTATATTACATTATTTAAAATAGATGGTGTGTAAAAGAAAGGGGGGCGAGTTGGCTGGACTGCAGTTACGACCCTTCCTGCCACCAGTACGGCGAACGAGCGCTCACGGGGGGGTTTCGAGGGGTCGAGTCCCACATACTCCCTGCTACCACCCCCGTAGGGAGTATGTGGGACTCGACCCCTCGAATCTCCCCGTGAGCCCTCGTTCGCGTTACAAGATCTTACTTTCACATTATTATAAAAAAATAATGTTATTCTTTTACACACCTTTTTTTGACGGTGGAAATGCCGTCGCACTTCCTTGTGCCTGTGCGTGAGCCCGACTCGCACTTGACCGGTTTTTATTTATATCATGATGAAATGCTCCTCAGAATATTATTATTAAGGTAAATTATTTATTTACAATAAGTGCAATAAAATTGTAACTGGTCTAATTTTATACATTGAATGTTTATTGAAATTTTTAATATAGAAGAAAATAGGTTCTTTTTATTAATTTTCGTCTGTCTTTCTCTCTGTCCATTTGAACACGCATAATGCTGCAAATACTAGGAAGGTTTTAATGAAACTTATATATAGCTTTTGTTTTGGTTAAAGGGTAAACACGGTAGTATGTCCAAATCTCAAAACGTACGATACGTCATGGTCCTTCGAAGCGAATGACTGTCTCTACGTTATGCTCGTACGCTCCAGATATCGTTGTTTGCACACAGGTCATGCTTTCAGTGGCGATGCGTCTTATGGACGAGTTCGTAAACATAACACACGCCCGTGGTCGAGTAAGGAAATACCGTATACCTTTTTGAAAATAAAATATGAGCGTTACAATACATCAGTAAAATATTACGTCAGATCCTAAATCATGGAGTCCTCGACAAGTGAGTGATTAAAGATCAGATTAGGACATTGTACATATATGCTCACTTTCACCACCATTCCAAGTCATCCATCCTTTTTGTTACAATTTCTGTATTAACCCCCTTTTATTCCGTGAGCATATTATATTATATATATTGCATCTTGCGTAGCATTCCCCTCTTTGACAAGTTCAGTAGCTGACAACCCCTTTTTTAATATTAAAAAATACAATTGCCCGTATTTGTTAGTACATCTAGAAAAGAGTTATGAATACACGAATTATAACCAAAAAAAAGGATGGATTATACAATACAATACAAAAATTCTTTATTGTACACCAGAAGAAAAAAAAATAGTTACAAATGATGAAACTTAAAGCTATAGTACAATGGGCCGACTTATCGCTAAAAGCAATCTCTTCCAGTCAACCTTTGGATGGAAAGAATTGTTAGAGAGATAAAGGTCGGTGGTGTAAACGAATTGAGTAACATTGAGAATAATGAAATGTATAAAAAATAAAAATAAATAAAGATACCTAATATAGATATGTTTAATAAATAATCAATAAATTAAATATAACTGATTCATATATACTAGAAAATAAATAATAACTAACTAAATAATAGAGATTATGATGATAATCTGAAACGGTGGTTACCAATAACATAGAAATTAGCTAAACTAAATAAAACAAAAAAAAACTAAACTAAAAAAAAACTAAAACTAAACTAGCTTTTCTTCATTTTCGGGAATTTTACACAATTTAGCGAAGAATTAACATCATATAAAACAAAGTTATTGCACAAATTGTACGTTTCATCTCAACAGCGTGCGCGGCTACATGAAGCCCCGGGTCTAGATCATGATTTAACAATTTGCACGTCAACCGGCGCTGATCAGATAAACAGTCAGAACTCTCACTGTACCACGGAAGTGCTCGTCCCGTCGTGTAACAGCAAAGGCGTATGCGGATGTCAAATTAGTAAACAGGAATAATATCATTATCTATATAGTCAGTTTTTGGTCTTAAAGTTAAAGCCGGAGTAAGGTTGGAACAGCATACTTACATAAATGACTACTAGTAAATGGTGCATGCTTTGATTACTTTACGGGACTGCAGCACTTGGATGGTGATAAAAATACTAGTTGGGTACTGCGGTTTCAATTGCATAGGCAATAATATAGATTGTAGGGTGCCATACTCTGGTGCCTAGCAGATTAGCATATCACGATCAGCCTAAACCGCCGTTCCAGGTCCATCTTTTTTGTTACAATTCGTGTATTAAACCCCTTTTATTCAGCGAGCCATATAGCATGCGTAGCATAACAACATTGACTGGCCTGATAGCTTAGTTGGTAGTAACCCTGCCTTCTGAGCTGTAGGTTGTGGGTTCGATCCCCACCCAGGACAAACATTAAATTTGTGCGAGAAATTAGATGTTTGTTCTGTGTCTTTGTGTTATGTTGTATTTTATGTATGAAAAGTATCTAAGAATTGTAGCAGTTATCTGGTTCCCATAGTACAAGCTTTGCTTAGTTTGGGACTAGATGGCGCTGTGTGAAATGTTCACAAATAATTATTTATTTATGTATTCCCCTCTTTGACAAGTTCAGCAACACTTACTTGCGAATCATTACGGTTCTAAATCATGCCAGTTCGGCACTGCAGCCTAACAATACCGCGAAACGTTGTCTGGGCGCCATTAGTACATTGTAAATGTAACAAATAGGTACCTACTATAATCATAACTCACACAATTACACGTTGTCAGACTAGAGACAATTTAATAAAAAAACGATTGTCTACTTTCCAGTCTGTATTTCCCACAGGAACCGCACCATTTTCCAAGATAGAGGTACCTATCTTTTATTTTGCTCCACTAATCCAGTAAAGTATGTACAAATTTCACCAATTCCATTTATACATTTCAGCGCTGAATAGATTGTGTGTGTACCTATGTATTTACATACATATATAGGTACACACACAATCTTTCACATTTATTATATTAGTAGGATAGGAAGCCATGGGATTCCCAGCAGTGGGCACGTATTGGGCTGATGACAAAACCAGGCAATCAAAGTTCTGTGATCAACCCCACAGGTGATGTTTTCTCTCAATACGTACGTAAGTAAGGTACCAGGTACCTACAAGTTTGTTACTGACTCCACGCACGTATTTAGGCGCACGCTTACATAACGTATGCAATAACGCAAAGCATATACTTATTATATTAGACAGAAAATGTTATTACAGAATTACTATTACTATTACTATAAATGTTACATTTTATTTATATTGTTAAAACATTAGTCCCATTTAATGTCTATTCAATAGATTTCTGAGAAAAAGTAAATAATTTCAAATATTCCGATTTCCAACAGATCTCAAACACAACACATTTCAATCCCATTCAATTCGTTTTTAATGACAAGATTACATGATAGCCATCATAAACAGTTTATTGTTAGAGAACTCAATTTTATGTTTGATGAATTTTACTGGCTACAGAATGGTATTATAGCGGTATGTGTTAAAAGGATTGCATTGAAATTATTTAAGTAAAATTTGCAGAAAGTTGAAAATCTTGAATCTTACGACGTACTTGAAGAAGAAACGAGTCTGTTGTGTCGACACATGTAGTAGGTGCTAGGTACTTAACAACATAGGAGTATGCTAAGTAGTACCTAAGTGATTCATCGGATGCTATTCTATCAATAAGCCCATCACGGTGGGAGTACGTCGTGCATAGGCTGCGAATCATTGTTGTGCCAAGGGCGCCGGTTAAGTTTTACATGCTTTGTCTTCAAGGCTACTGTATAATACCAGTAGGGGAAGTATAAACAATAGTTGAGAAAATCTCATCTGTTGCTTTATGACTTTTATCCCATGATTATGAGAAAGTTTGGTTTTTTTTATCACTAAAAAAAACGTGGAATCAGAAGAGGAGTAAACAAAGAAAGACAGAGTTGTAAGAAAAAGAAAAAAATATAGGCAGTAGCGATAAAAGTGACAAAACGATATAAGATACTACTAGGTGGTACGACTTTTCTGCAAAGTTCGTCTAGGTAGGTACCACCGCTTTGCCAGTTATTCTGCCGACAAGCAGTAGTGTGCAAGCACTACTGTGTTCCGGTTTGAAAGGCACTGTAGCTAGTGGGCAATTAATAATTACTGGGCAATTGAGACTATATCACCTGATCTCACAGTCAAGTAACTTTATTTGGTAATAACGCTAGACTGTTTTGATGTCTCAGGATGATGTGCGCAGTGTGTCATGCGAAACTATATACTTCGGAGTTCCGAGTGACACTTTTCTGTCATGGGCGGCCGTGTCGCTTAACATCAGGTGAACGACTAGCTCGTCACATCATTCACTAACATAAAAAAAGATACAAAAACTTAAAGTACGAAAAAGCAAAAGAAAAAGTTGGACAGCGAGTGTGTTCAATATTAATAAATTGGTAACATTTAATAGAGTTGGGAGTTCAGTATCGATAGATGTAGCGATGTATTTGTCCGCATGAAAATATCGTGTCGATGAAAGCTATGCTGCTTGAATGAAAACTGAGGTAGCACTGTTAAAATGTTTAAATCAAACAGTTATAATATTATTAGGTATACGTCTTTCATAGACAAGTTCGTTTATGAGCAAAATATGCAAAAAATAATGATAAACAAAAGAATTCCATCTGAAATTCTATGCACTGTGGTCTGTGGTTAACCGCAAACGTTTTGAAGATTTACAATTTGCATATCGCAAAAAAGCATGTCGTGAATGAACATCAGCCCAATGCGCAAGCTTGTGCGAAGCTTCCATGATATTTCTAGTGTAATACGTATGAAGTACAATAATATTAGGCGTAGATACTCACTCGACTCAGTAGCACAGCAAAATTTTATTTTTTCGTTAAAGGCTCAGTTGATGACTGGATTTAAAATTGATTATTGATATTAGAATAGAATGTGGATCATCTTATTGCGTTACGCTATCATTATGATTTTAATTTCGTTTAGTTTCGATTCTACCTATTAAAGCTATTAGCTTTAGGGTTGCTCTCTTGCCAAAATTGATTTATTATAATTATATTAGGGTCGATTTTTCAATGGCCAGATAAAGGTAATCGGACAAATAAATTACAAAGTGACATAAACGAATCCCTTTTTAATATTCAGACTGATAAATTTACGTATATATTTTTTTTCTGTGTTTTGCTTTATACAATGTATAACTTATATTAGATTATTGAATAAATTTTATTTTTTAAAGATTTATTTATATTTATTTATTTATCGTGTCTATCAAATACCAATACAAAAAAAAGTTGGTCGTAGATCATAAAATAAGCTCAAAAACGAATAATGTTTTCCCTATGCAAATATTTCGGCCACAGAATAAATAATAACTTATTTTCCATTACAGGCCACAATTGAAGGGTTGAGAATAAAAAGGATTTAACTGACAAATTGACAGTTTCGAGAAAATTGACTTTAAACGTCAACGGCGTCATTTTTATGTAGAGTGCTTATAAGGTAATAGAAAAGGTTTATGTAAGTTTCAGTTGCTTGAAAATGTTTTATTTCTATTTAAAATTACCAAATATAGTACTAATTCATAAAATTACTGTAAAAATATAATATAATAAAAGAAATAAAGTAATGTTTTTATGCTAAGCGAACTGTATTCCTGTGACAGATAAACCATGTTTAGACTCAAAATCTCGAGATTTAAGCCACATTTCGGTATTTTGAGAATGTACTATTGAAGATAAATTCACGCTGAATCCAACGATACCCATAAGTCATTTCGTCAAAAAAATCAGTTAAATCCTTTTTATTCTCACCCCTTCAATTAAGGTAACGGGTAATACAGTGTTATGGTAGAAGATAAATATTTAATCCTTTGTAGACCGTAGCAGGTCTTTATGAGTCTGTGGCGATAAATACTACCTGTTTATTAATCTGTGTCGGTAGGCTCAACGGCGCACGCGCGACTCTTGCGCGGGCGCAAGATTACACAACTATCAACTAGGTGTATCAGGGTTGCTAGATGAATGAAAATAAAAGTAAATTTATTTTTGTAACGCAATATTTTCTGATTAAGAGATTATAGGGTTTGATATTAAGTTAAGTGGTATGAAACATTTCATTGAACCTACTAATTCATGGTAACCCGCTTTTTCAAAGGGATTTATAGCCTACTAGCTTATTATGCGTTGCGGTATATAGTTACGAATTACAAAAAAAGGTTTGTTTAGCAGAAATAAGATAATTGATAGAATCAGACGTGACTTCGCGGAAGTTCATCTTAGATACAAAATGAAATAATAATATCTAGTGTGATTCCGCTAAATTAAGGTATTTAAATGATCTATATTGGGGCAGTCGCAAAGGATTACTGTAGGTAAATTAATGAAAAAACATGAAAAAAACTGGAAAAACCTAAAAAAGCCTGAAATTACAATAACAAATTTAAAAATGCTTATTATTATTATTATGAAATATAAATTAATTATTATTATTTTTATATATTTAGGTATACAGGTTTTTTCATTAACTTACCTACAATAATCCTTTGCAACTGCTCCAATATAGATAATCTAATCACCTGAATTTAGCGGAATTACACGAGATATTATTATTTCATTTTGTATCTAGCAAATATAAGAAGATATAAGCAGCTATGTATTTAAAATTTTGAAAGTATAAACTAGACACATATATATTCAAGTTTGTCTGGAAGAGATCGCTCTGAGCGATAAGACCACCTATTGTTACACTTTGGTTAAGTTTGTTCACTTTTTATAATTATTTAAGATGTGGTGTTTCAATAAAGAGTTTATCTATCTATCTATATTCGATAGTAATTAATAAAGAGGATGTATCGAGACATACATAATAATTTCTAATAAATTGAGTGAAATAAAAGAATTCAAAGTCAAAAAGTTGTCAAATTTTAACTTTTTCTATCTGAACTTCTTACTAAACAAATCTAGTATATTCATGCATCAATATTGTTTATTATTGCAATCTCGTAGTAAAACAAATAAACAAGGTACGATAGACTGGTTTATGTTCCAAACTTGGCAACCTTACCGGTTCGCTTTTACTATCCGTTTACATGGAACGTGCCAATTACGTAAATCTGTATCAAAATTCGTATTCGCGTAAGGTTTTTTATTGAGCGCCGCAGAATATGTAACAGTATTTAATACGCAAAGGTTTTATGCTAACTTGATTAGTCGGTCCAGTTATTTAGTTGGTTTGTTTACGGAAAATATGCAGGTATTTCCTCGCTCACTCCTACACAGGTAAATAAAACCTGTGTAATGCTAAGATTAATGTTTTATTACTAATCATAGAACATTATATCTTTAATTTTGTAGTGCGTGGTTACCCAAAATTTCAGTAGTCAGCAATTTATGCAGGTAAAGTGCTTAAATTATATAAATCTTTTGCATTAGATACGCACAAATTGTATGAAAATGTTTTTTTTTTAATTTGACCAAGTTCGTCTGCTACTTGACCAGAAATTCTATTAATCGATGCATAACAATGCGATGGAATGAAATGAAATGATAATCAATTAATGAAACCTGTACAACTGCCACGTCTCAAATAAAGTCATAAATTTTTCATGATAAATATAAAATTTGTAATGATAAAAGACTTTTTCTGTGTCAATTAGGAATTCAGATTTCCCCAAACTTTCCCAAAGAACAAACATATTGTTAATGTTACATTACACAAATATAAAACGAGGAAAAATATTACAGCAATAAAAAATATACTACAATGATATAATTACTATATCTACTAAACACTACAAAAAAACGCTGGAGCCCAGTGAATTTGGATTTTTATGCCAAACTTCCAAATCGGTTCAGCTAAGCCCAGTCTTAGATGTTAAAGGCACAGAAAGACCACGGTCCACTTATATATTAGTAGGAATAACGTTATATAGAGCTGTTGTAACATAACAACGCGTTGCCACATCTCTACAGATATGTAGGTAATTGATATTTAATTAACAGTTAGGGTAAAGTAAAGTAGCGTAACTGGTCGGCAGTTTGGACATTGTTATAAGTGGAACGGCCAATTATATCGTTATTTGTACTAACGTAGTAGGACATTTTATCATGATTAATAAGACGTTCTTGCGTAAAGTATAATAAGCATTTAAAACCAACATAATAAAACTATAAATATTGGTTAGGTGTGTTACTTTTGGCATGAGACAGACTTTAATCTTACAGAAATTCAACTTAATAATTTGTATTATCTGGATCATCTACTTACCAAAATTTTTAATTGGTTCAATACTCTACCGGTATCCAAAGAGTATTCGATTTTCCAGTAACAAATAAAGAAGAACCATTCAAAATATAAATTGTAACGAAAGCGTTTTTTTCATTTCGATATTTCGAATGTATAATTTATCTCAATATTTGCATTTGACATTTCTATTAGATATTTTTCGGAGTTCATTTTGCATCTGACTTTTTCACACGTCACTTTTTATTCGACATTTTCCATAAGTACTTCATATTTCATTCAACTTTTTAACACGGAAAATTTTCCTTTATTTTCCAAATACTACAATGATTTAATAACTAAAATGTATTTAATTATTATTATTTATTTAATTCAACTATGCAATGAACTATGTAATGAAAAATGTCGAATAAAAAAAGGTACGGACATACCTTTTTTCATTCGACATTTTTTATTACACATTGTGCATGTAATTACTAAAACATCACCATCTATGTTTTTATAATATAATGTGTTGAGTAACATTCAAAATTTAGGCTTCATGATTTCACCGGTGATCTTTTCCTATCAGTAATAATAATAATAAATATCACCGCTGTCATTTCAAAATTGTACCAAAACTTTTTCTCAATTTGCAAAATGTTTAGTTTCCTGTTCTTAGAACCTTGTTATACAATTATTTTTCTGCCTCTATTATGTTTCTTCAAGTGAAGTTAATTTTAACAGAGCGGCTTATCTGTGTCTATTTTCTACTTATGCAAGCTGCCTTTTACTTTCAACACAATACTTATATCTTTTAAAGCGGTGATCAAGCATTTTTTTATAGCACGTAAAGGTAAAATCACAGGTTGGTCTAAACTATACTTATACCTGCAGTTCATCTGTTTCCCCATGGGAACTAATAAACTTTTCGGATAAAAAGATGACAATGTATTTATGCACTAAGAATGTAACATAAATTTTGTTTTATTTTGATATACTAGAGTCTGCCTGCGGCTAACTTTTCATCGTAATATACCATGCATGCAAAACGCGGGCATGGAAGCTAGTCCATAAATAAAATCCAATACAAATACGAGCTGAGTCGCCAGCAAAAGCTAGTAAACCATAAAAATTAAATCACCATACGCATGTGTTAAACTACTCAAATTTATAGTCTATGCCCCAATATCTACAATTTTACAACATACACGTATAATAAACATCATTGTTCAAGGCTGTTCAACACTCGATGGCACGCATAAATTGACATTGGCCCTGATATTTGAACCAGAATTGGAGCTATGTTTGACCTGGCTAATCAATGGTGGTCTTTATGATAAGTTAGTGAAGTCATAAACAACTTTGATTCGATGTTAATAAATAAAAACATTTGGGAATCATCGATTTATGGCATGAGACAACTTAAATTTAATAAACCTTGATTATTAAATTAAAGTTGTTATAAAATTAACTACCTAATTATTAGTTGATATGATTTTAAATTGGTCACTGAAATTTTTAAAATATTGTGTAAAATATATAATATAAATAATTAAAATAAATCATCATCAGCTTGAAGACGTTCACTGCTTGCCTCTTGCCTCTACCGGCTCCCTGCTTTTTACCAACTTGTCGGCCCACACATAAGGGGCTGACCTACGCTACGTCTTCCGGTTCGTGGTCTCTACTCACCAGCCAAAAACCTTTCTTCCCCATCGGTTGTTCTGAGAGCTGATTAACAATAACAATAACGCCCAACGATCACATATATCCTGGACCCTATTAGGATTCCCTGTGTTTAGGCACCCAGGAACTACGAACCAGGAAGAACGAAGACCATGGTCTCACAAACACATTCTAAGACTTCATCAGTTCTTCTGATCTCTTCATTTCGGCAATACCGTGAATGAATCATATTTTAGTAGCAATAAGTTATTACAATTAATTTTTTTTTATCCATTCAGCTGTATATGAAAATTTTCTTGCCATCTTCTAGTATATGATCTGGAGTCAATAAAATTTTTCGCACACCGCCACACCGCTCGGAATTCCGGATCCATTCAGTGAAAATATTTCACCGCACCGGCTCGTGATAGAGAAAACTTTTCTTTTGATCCAAGTTTATTGGACGTGATCGTGGATGTCGATTCTCTAGACTTCATTCCATAGCCGGCTATGTATGAACAGATATTGTGGAAACAATATTTTTTTTACACGTAATCCCGCTTAATATCGTTCAAGTATACTGCATTTCAAAAGTATTTCATTTTGAATAGCATTCAACACGAAGAAAAACGGATATGTTAGATTCATGTTCTTTTTTTTTTTTTTTATTTTAAGGAACGACGTGACGAGCTAGTCGTTCGCCTGATGTTAAACGACACGGCTGCCCATATCAGCTGCAGTGTCACTCGGAACTCTAAAGTATAGAGGTTCGCGTGACACTGCACTGCGCACGTCATCCAGAGACATCAGCACAATCTAGTAATAAGATTACTAAACTGTGAGATCAGATCATAAAGTCTCATTTGCCCAGTAATTTCACTAGCTACAGTGCCCTTCAAACCGGAACACAGCAGTGCTTGCGCACTACTGCTTGGCGGCAGAATAACTGGCAAAGCGGTGGTACCTACCTAGACGAACTTTGCAGTAAAGTCCTACCACTTTTTGTTTAATTGTCGATTGGATAATATTGATATGTATAGTTTACTCTAAATATCTCTAATATCATTAAGAAGCAGTCTTAGGGTATAGGTTATAAATAAAGTTGCAGAGTTTCAAGTTGAACTTATTCGGGTATGATAAATAATGTGCTCTGTGATCCTTATTTTTTACACATTGTGTTAGGGAAACCGTCACCTATATTATAATATAATAATCAATTAATTATTTTTTAATAATTAGTGAATAAAATCTCTGCTTAAGCCCCGATCAATGACTGAGCATCGTTCTGTAATACGGATCTCAGAGCCGAAAAGTAATGGTGATGTCACCAACCACCGTATTTCAAACAGCGAAGCACAAAGCAGGACCCGTATTATAGTCGGGTTCATTAATGTATCAAAAAACGGCTATGTTACAGCATTTAGCTACGGTTTAAAATGTAATTTGCGGTAACATATGCACAACGACACGGCTACTAACCGCAGGACAATATATTTATTTTAATTATATACAATTTTATGTATGTGTACGTAAATAGCTACATTAACGGCAACTAAACCTTCGTAGTTAAAAGAAAAGTTGCATGTAGCCGGCGCTCGGGCTACCCTTGACATTTCGTTACACTTCTTCACTCCGTATCTCGTCTCAGACCTTTAACTTTTAATACCCTTTCATATTTTACAGTAATTTACGAGAATTAATTATGATGCTTACACTACGGTGTCTTAATAAGCCTGAGAAGTTTTGCTTGTATTTTTCTAATAGATTTGCACGTTGCGTTTTTGGATTCCGTACTTATAAATCGTTTTGAAATGCTTGCTTATTGGTTACTTGAGTTGATGATTCTGTCATTTTAAATTGATAGTTTTTAGTGAATTTTCCATCTTTGGTTATATAAAACAAGACTGAAATATTATATATATCATACTGACTTATATATGTATTAATTACGCTTTTATAGCATTAAATATATGTATTTTACGTTTTTGATATTATCAGAGGAACGCAGCTGGTTTATATTGTGACTGCAAATTATTATAAATCCCGTTAAATATTTTAATTAAATTTTTAAACTTACGACACACATCTTCCCTTTTCCGGTGTGGTACATATAGCTATTGAAAGTGGCGCTGTGCGATGGAGGCGTATACAATTCAGCTGTAGACGTCTTCCGATTATTGATGATGATGCTCTTCTTGTTCTTGGTTCATGGTTCATGGCTGAAATCATGATTTTGGTCATGCGATGTCGTTAGGTATACATTGACATACCAGTGAGTGTCGCTCGCTCGAGAACCACGTTCAAGTTGAAATAACATCCAGAAGGTTGGTGCACACTTTTACTACAAAATATACCCCCCCCACACACATTTAGCAGCCTAAGTATCTGTGATCAGTTTTTATCCAGTGAAATAAGTAAGGACATTAGTATGTGTGAGTTCCGGTTGTTCAACACAATCGTACGTCCAAGGCTGCGCCGTTCTCGCTTACTGTTTGCTGCCACAGCCAGTCAATCATACGAGTACAGCACAAATACAGCTTTAATGTTACTTCTTAGTATTCTGTGGTTTAGGTGAAGTGGCACTCCTTTGATCACATACCTCTTTGAACCAATACGAACAACTGTAACCAGACTTTAACAGACCGAGTACAAAGCGAAACGAAGTTACAGATTCACGTGTTGAAAGGAGGTTTTACTATAGAAACCTTTAAATTAAAACGATTACTGAACTACTATGTTACTGAAGATTCAAAACGTGATAGTTTTTGAGTAAAAAACACATCACGAAAAAACTTTAAAGGATATCGAATCATAAATTATTTATGTATATAGCAGCAAAAGGATAATAGTTCTTTTCTCATAGCAAATCTAAGATGAGAACTTCTTAACCTAATTTAATAAGCACATGCTTATTATTAAATTTCGAAAACTAAATTACGCGGTAGGTGCTCATTATTATTTAATTAAAGTAATCTAGTGAATCGTGAGCCTGCAGTAAAAGTTTCAACAGTTGATAGCAAAAAGTCGGTTAAGAACTTTCGACCGAGCTTCTTGTAAGTAGGTAAGTAAGCCGTAGGCCTTGGACTAATTATATGGCAACGGTAAACCTGGTATACAGCAAAATAATGCAGTTTATCAAAACTTTGTATTCATATTTATAACACGTTTCCCGAGGGATTGAACACTGATAAAAGTTATGCTCTTTCTCTATGACCTCAATAAATAAAAAGTGAAGCTGAAAGTGCAAAAATATAGGCAACTAAACACATTTTAACTATAGAAATAAGCAATAAAATGTGAAACTATGAACTCAAATGTCTGGCGCAAGCTATTTTTTATTTGTTATATTACGTCTCTTTCAATAAAGAAGTGTCAGTAAATATCACTTACAATTTATAGCCGTACAAAAAGTAATAAAGAATACACTGATCCATTAGATATACTATTACTCAACGTGTCTGCATGAAAGCCTTGCCTACACAAAGTCGATATTCAAGCTAATGTCATGCAGTTAATGTTAAATAATGTTCACTCCACTCATTCGTAGATAGATGATCCTTTAGATGGATAAAGACCTATTGGTTATTGGCTCATGATTACCTCATAACTATTCTCGGGGTTGCCTTGCGTGATATAATCCGGAATAAGGGGGATTTGAAGGAGAACTAAAGTCAGCCGAATAGCTCTCAAAGTTGGCAAGTTGCAAGTTGAAGTGGCGATGAGCAAAACACGTCCCTCGCAGAACCGACAATCGATGAGAAAGAAATTAATATGTAACGTCCAACGATAACATACACTATGTATGTTATCGTTCGATGTACATAGGGACCCAGATACTATGAGGATCATGGTCCCACAACACCCAAACAATATACAAGAGTATGCGCATTTAATTCAGCGCACAAATACTTGTCTGGTCGCGCAAATCGAACCCGCTGACTCTGGATTATGAGCCAACCAGCTCAACCACCACAACACCAAGGCTGTCTCTCGGGAAATGTTCTCTAGTGGCAACCATGAACTCTAAAGCGTAGCTTAGCCTACGCTGCGTAGGCCGACCCATAATTAGGCAGACCAAGTACCTGCTCAAAATCACGTCGAGCCCTTGAATTTATTCACATTATAAACTCTAGCAAAACAGGACTATTTTTGAACTTTTTTACTGTTTTTATCAAACATGCATTTTCCTCTCTGCTTGGTCGATAAGCAAAACAAAGTATCTCCAAACTGTAGCCTCTCGCGTCAATGCTTAACCATTAAGCACCAAGCTAGTATAACTTGTTACTTGTTTTCAGAGTACCATTTGAGACCAGACCGAATCGAAGATAGTATCATGAATAGCAATGGCACCATTATTTTACAAATATCATCATTCCGTCTGTAAAGTAGGTCGTCAAAATGTTTCTGCTTATTCGTTATTTGCTGGCAGTCATTAGTGCATTCGTAATTTCGTGCATTGCGTCGCAATGATTGATGACTTTGATGAGTATCGATCGTAATAATATCGCAATATACTGCAATCAATGTTAGTGTTCATGCATATTAACTTTTTAGGACCGTGAATTGTGCGCAGATTGTTACAATATAATTAACTCACAAAAGGAATAATAACGACTATCTCACTAATAAGTTTTTCAAGATTTTAATTAGAGATTGTTCGTCAGCAGTCAATTATTGCTAACAATTAATTTGAATACATCATAAATGTCTATTATTATTGAAGATGTAATAAAATCTTTGAAACGGAAGTTTTTGTTGCAATCACAAAACATGCTCGTTCTAAGGTTATGAAGCAAACAATTAAGCTAACGAGACGAAGATCACAAAGGTCTGGGAATCGAATAAGTGGAATGTTTATGTAATGTTACTGTGCATAATATGATGTGACACGGCCGAAGGTCACATCATACTATCGATGCCATCAAACGTTCTTCGAATATGCCTTTATAAACGTTATGTTAGACTGGTCAATTGACTGTATGTTTTTTTGTTTTTGTTTTGGATCCACACTTTTGTGGCTAAACTGTCAAGTAATTGATAATTTCTCAAGTCAATGAATATTGTATATATCAATTCATAGTGTAGTTAAGTCATACTCCTAGTAAAGTAGTGGCAACTTTACCAGAAGCTACTATGGAGTTTTGGAAACAACACGAAAATAAACGTTTTACCATCATTATACCACTTTCTCACACTCATACCTGTAATCCAGCACTTAACTAACACTAACACTGAAAATAACAGAAGTTTTGGAAAATAATACAATGCGCTGACGCAATTTTTTTCGTTTTCCTGCACAAAACTCCTACTGACTGTAGTTTAAGTGGAAGTTATGTCGGTCGTTAGATGCATTGCCTTTTATCATAGCAAACTGCAAATACGTGGAACGACTTGGCATTAATTAATTGCGAACCAGACGGTTGTCGGTCGGTCGTCGTCAACTAGTCAGACAACAGCACATCGCAGTAATAGTTTATCAAAAAACTTATTCAAGCCACTTGAGAGCTCGTCGACCCCTCAACTCGCAATCGACTAACAAAGCAACATCGATTTCGGCTTAATTACATTTCAGAATGTTTGAATAGTTTCTTTCAAGAAATTTCTTAATTGAATTAAGTAACAAAATTCAAAGACGGTCGGAAGGTAAAAGAATAGACTATAATTGGCAAGCGCTGCACTCGCTGAAAATCGTGACAATCAAGCTTGCAGCGTAGGTCGGTGCGGCAAACTCTCACTAGATGTAATATCAATTTGTTCGATGGCCTTGGCACACTAACGTATTAGAGTTTCTCTCAGCAAAATGGGGGCGCTGAGTCTAATTCAAACTACGGATGACAAGTACTAGGCCCGGAAAACGCGATTGCAGTATTCTCGTAACGCCACATCTACCGTCTCATTAAAGTGTTGGTGTGAATATTTTCGTAACGTATGCTCGTCAAAACTTTTGTTTTGGCTGCCTTTGAAACTTGCAACGGTTTGTTAAAACTACAATGTATCTAGACTAACCAGCTAGTGTGGTCTGTTTTGTATATTTCAGCGCCATGTCGCAATATACCTAAGTCGTTTCATTTAAATGATTTTTCTGAATAGAGTATTCAAAACTCATTCATAAGTTGATATGAATTGAATATGAAGCATTGGTTGAACGAATTTTACTATACGCTGTCAGCAACTAATATGTAACATGGAACTCTTGACAATAGATGCAGCAGCAACTGCAGATAGACTATGTATGCATAAAGTGGAATGTATTACCTCGATCTCAGAATGAAATGCGCAATGAGGCCGTGCACCGTGTCGGCTAGACGCTAGTGAGTGCGACGCGTGAGCCCGTCCGCATGATGTCGGCGCCTCATCTCACAGCGCGGCCGCGCACTTGCCGAGCGCCTCGAGCATTCTCTGAAACAACCAACACAATTGACCTTCACACTTCATCAATATTCCGAAAATAAAACTAAACGTTCGGTCAAATGTCAAGCGTTAAATTATGCTCCAAGTTACGGTTCGCGCGTGCAAAATTAATTACTATTTTTTACATAATATTAATAGAATGCCGCGTACGGATAAATTTGCATTGACATTGTCTATCGTGATTCGTAATACCAGTGATGGTCGATTATCTCTACGAAATTCGGACATTCAATTAGCAAAATCTTATTATATTGTTTGAAATGAAATCCTAAAGGTCAGGCTGATTTACGTAACGGTGTGCTTAACCGCGATTTCGGTGGAGGCGCAGGAAGTACCAAATTGTCAATCTGTTTAAAATGAAGATGAGATGATGCAAATAATATTTACTAAATTTGTGCTATTTTTAATAGGCAATGGCGAAAAAGGCAGGTCATCATTGAAGTGATTGAGAATGTTAAAGTTGATTACTCGCCGAATGCCACACGACCGGTTGGCTTAATGTCGGCGGCGCCTGATACAGCTTATACGGTTCATGATATAATTTTGTTCCTAAGGATATTTTTGCCCAAATTTGATCGGCAGAGAAATATAGCTCAATAGCGAAATATAGCTTATGAAAATTCCCTTGTGAAATTGACGAAGCAACTGTTCTGTAACGCAGAAAACTTTATTTTCATTTCAATGCAGCCGGAATCAGATATACGCAAGACCATCGCAACCGGTAATAACATTATATGTATATAAAAAAATGTTCATATCAAGACTTAATGCAGACTTACACAAACAGTTTCGCCAAAATTACGTGTTAAGTGTGAAAGTATGTATCGGTAGATCGCACACGAGGCCGAACATTCAATGGACGACTCCACATCAATCAAATCCAGCCATACGTTCGATACGTCTAGGATGTACTGCAAGGGTAAACCTATCATTAAATTTCCTTATTGGTGTATGAAAGCGGGCTTAGTTTTTGCAGTTGACCAGGTCTTTGTAGGCTTGTGTTTCAAGGCATGTAGCAGGGTCGCAAAGCTCACGTTTGTACTGACCTCCACTGGTAAATAATAACCAATCACACAATGCAATAATTGTTCACCCACCGTGATCTTTACTTACAATAGTCAAACAATATAGATTCTTGACATACAATAGTTGAACAATCTTGTATCGATTGATACGTGAGGTGTCCGGTAGCCAAACTATGTCATAACAAAGAGTAGAGCGGCACCCAATAAAATAAGCCAGCGGTAGCGGTTACCATTATAAACAGTTGAGCCGTTTAGTGTAGGGATCCTGGTTCCTTGGGGATCGGGAGCTCATCGTGTTCGCCTAGTCAATGCGATGCATGAACAAAATCCTGACACTTATTAGGCACAACGAATCAGCATTGCAATTCGAAGTAAGGCTGGAGCATTTGGATTGTCAACAGGTCATTGCATCTATCATGCAGTCAAATGGTTTATTTTTGTAGTAGGTAGAATAGTTTGTAGTATATATTAGTTGTTGTTTTATTGTAGTCGTTAGTTGAAAAAATGCCCTTTAAAAAAATGCCCTTTCATTTTTATTTCATTTCAGTTTATTACTTTATTAATACTAGGAACAATTAAATATACTTTACTAGTATATATGTATTATGTGATGTCGACGGAATTAGTTACTTTGTTTATTTATGCGTGATAAAATTAATTAAATTTAAAAAGTATTATTTAGTTATTAGTGCATTAGTAGTTGATTGATTACAATTTTCTACGTTACGGTCTAATCTAACGCCATCTACGATGATGACTATTTAAGTAGGTATCACTCTGCGGTAGATGCGTGCGTATTAAAACGCACTAATTCCCAAATAGCCATCGTGCATTCTATAGGCGAAACGAATCGCAAGTTATGTGATTTGCACGTTTCTGTCTCATTGTCTGGCATCGTCGGAACCTTGACTAAACATGATTAAGGCTGCTCTTTGCTTAATCCAGTAGTACGTTAAACAACGTGTTTCCGTATTACGAGTAGCATTGATTTTGTATTCGATATAACAGTGGAACGTACTCATAACACGAGTGCAAACGAAAAAACTTTTACGTAGTAACTTTTTTCACTTAGCCGTTATTGCAATTATCGTAATGTATGCATTGCTTAATCGTTGTGTATTTATTGAACAATACCGGTGTGTTGAATGAAACGTAGTAGCTTTAAAGGTGCATGATGCTAATGACAGTATCGTGCGTGAAAAATCAGTGTTTGTTTAACTACGGAACCGATTTTGATTCACGTTCAGTCGCGTCGCGGTCCGCAGCTTGGTATTGACCTTTTAATCGTATGAAGAATTTTAGGTGAAGCGTGTTTCTATTAAATTGTGAGCTTATTAGTGAACTAGACATACAATGGGCTCGTTCAATGCTCGCGTGGGAAAGGAGGTGGCATTTAGTGAGGACGGACGCGCGGCTTCGGTTACCTAACCAATGACATACTCACGTAGGTACTATGTAAGCAATGCGAGACATCTTACTAACATGTGATACGTTTGTTCAGTAACTGCGCCTCTTTCATTGCTGGCTTTTTATTAACTACTTATTATAGTTGTTAGGTCAACCAGAAATGCTTACGCTCATTTGTATACAGCCATGCTGGAAGCATAATGATGGCACCATAATCATTATATTAACGGTCACGGCACCATTTTGTGGTTATAACATGAGTTAACAATGGACTATTGATTGACATAATAATTTATTTTGAACGTTATTTAGGTATAGTTTAAACGTTTGACCTCTGTTCGTGGTAAGAAGTGACGTATAGCCATTTTTAAGAAATCTTTCAAATGTTATGGTTTGAGGCTTTATTATTTGTATATACAAAGAATATGTACAGTAGCACTATAAGTGCAACTTTTTTCTTCCCCAAGCAAATAATGTAAGGAATATTGACAAAATTGCGGGTGAAGCTATGAGATGCGTCTATTTAATAATAGTAAGGGCCAAGCAAGGCACTGTTATGGACTGCGTACACAATTCACAGCATTTTTGCTTTGTCCTTTGACCTTTCCTCCAAGGCACAGACTATTTGCACTGTGACATCAGACCTGTGTCCCTAGATTTACCTGTCCTCTTATTATACGTAAAAGTATAAAAATACCTAATTTATAAATATGTTACCTTAGAGGAATAATTAACTATTAAATAATCCGACAGAATTTTTAATAAGTTTAATTTTTGTTTACTTTTTATTCCATAAAACTAATAGGTCTTTACCTATGAAATTGCCGTATTGCAGTACAGACTTTTTCAAACAAAAAAAAGTTTTGATTGGCTATGAATTCTAAATTCAAATTAATTTTGTTTTAAAAATATGACATTCTATTTACAATATAAGTCTTTTGTTTATTGATTAGCGTTGTATTTTCATTACATTTCAACATTTTTCCTCATAATGGATACTTTGAAATTTCGTGTAATTATGGAATATGAGTTCCGTCGTGGCACCAACGCGGCACAAACGACACGTAACATCAACGACGTTTACGGAGAGAACTGTACAAACGAACGTACAACCTGTTATTGGTTTGCTTAGTTCCGTTCTGGGAATTTTGACTTGAAAAATGAACCTCGTGGTCGTCCGGAAACTTTGGTCAACAATGATGAATTAAAGGCGATTGTGGAAGCTGATGAATCTCAATCTACAGCTGAGCTGGCAGCAGCTTTTGATGTTAGCATCAAAACAATATTGGTCCATTTGCGACAGATTGGCAAGATAAAAAAGCTTGATAGATGGGTGCCCCACGAACTTAACGATCGCCAGCGCAACGTACGCGTCGAGACTTGCCTTGCGCTGCTTAACAGGCACAGAAATGAAGGAATTTTGAACCGAATTGTTACGTGCGACGAAAAATGGATTCTTTTTGACAATCGAAAGCGCTCAGCAAGTTGGTTAGATCCTGGTTCGGTACCACAGCAATGTGCAAAATGAAAAATGACCCCTAGAAAGGTGATGGTCACAGTTTGGTGGTCTAGTGCTGGTGTGATTCATCATAGCTTTTTACAAAACGGCGAGAGCATTACTGCAGATGTGTACATTGAAGAACTGACCACAATGATGGCGAAACTCGCACGTCTGCAACCAGCTTTGGTCAATCGGTCGTCTCTACTGCTACTTCACGACAACGCGCGACCCCATACTGCACAACAGACCGTCTCTAAGCTGCATGAGTTGGGTTTGGAAGCTCTCTCTCATCCGCCATACTCACCAGATCTTGCGCCTACCGACTATTACTTTTTCCAAAATTTGGACAACTTTTTAGTGGGAAAAAAATTCAATTCCCGAGAGGCAGTACAAAACGCCTTTGAAGAGTTTGTTGTCTCCCGTCCTGCTGATTTTTTCAAGAAGGGCATCCATAAACTGCCGCAGCGTTGGCAAAGATGCATTGATTGCAGGGGTGATTACTTTGAATAAAAGAAATAAATAAGTTCGAAAAAAAAAAATACTTTAACTTTTTTCAAACAAAACGGCAATTTCATAGGTAAAGTAATAATACCGACAACACACCCATTTACTTAGATAAATTTGCATTCTTTTGACTAACCAATCTGCTGGATTAGTCGTAAAACTGGTGTTTTAGTGTCCATTAAAATACAATACAAATGAAAATACAAAACAAGACAAATAGGATGAGAAGAGGTGGAGCAATAGGTCATGACATCATCTTTAATTAAAAGCCTGCATACATGAGTTTATCATTGGCCATAGAAAATCATTTGAACGTTTAACATAAGGTCGAGAAAACAATTGAGCGTTCTATCTAGTATCTAGTATCTACTACCGATAGAATAAACAAATTGGCTTGAATTGTTAAATGGATTTTGACATTTTTACCACTGATCATTACACCAAACGACCAGTTGAAAAAACCGCATTTTAATGATTCCGGCAACGTTTCAATGATTTCTATATTCTATATATATTCTCGGCGCTCCTTCATAATCAGTGTTATCTTTCATAGCGTATCATATAATTACTAAAACGAAGTAATAATACTGATAGAAATCTTTTTACTGGAGAAATAGTTGCGATAAACGACTGCAAAAAAGGGTTATAAGCAAAACAAACGAAACACCCGATCGCACCACATCAATGTCTTATTATATTTTGATAAAATACAAAGTGTAATGTATACTTAAATAAATAGTTTTACGATTATAGCTGGCATAGTGAGCAAAGACCCTAAACGAGAATTCCATTGGTATAATATGCCCACAGTTGTGTAAAATGTATTGCGAAATGTGTAAACATGATCAGTTAATCACTAGTTTCGGCACGCAACTGCTTTCGTACGAGTACTGTCAAATAAAATTTAGTTTTAGAGTAGGGGTTGAGGAAAATTAATAATGTATAGTTGCAACCTGTGGTTACTTTACAACTAAAAATAAAAGCTAAATCGGCAGAACCGTGCTAATAAAAAAAATTACAAAGAAAGGTGATGAGACTGATGAGACCAAGGCATTAAATAAGTTTTATTCCAGAAAAAGGATTCGTTTTTAGGCGCAACGAAAGATTACATTAATAGAGAACCTAAATAAAACTTGAATAATGTCCCAGCACATACATATAAAAAAACTTTTTCATTGAGAACACTTTCAATGTAGTTACCATACAAACAAAATTTAAATGAAAACTTACAAGCTGTATGCCACGGTCAGATACACAAGTACACAGATTTTCAAGTTGGTTCAGTAGTTTTAAAGCCTATTCAATGCAAACAAAAAATCAAATCTTTCCTGTTAATAATATTAGTTTAGACTTGTAGTGTTTAATTACTGAATTTCATTAGATTAGAGATTAATCTTTTTTTTGTGATCCTATTGTGGTATTCATAAACGTACAAACGAAAAGTTCTAAAACATAAAAACGGGTACGAAAACATTTTAGCGTTTATCGTGAATAGCATCGGGATTTGTTAAGCGAGCGACTACGGAATTATAAAAGACCTTATATCTGTCTACTAATGGGCAATATTATTTGAGATTACTGTGTAGTATTTTCTCTGTAAAATCATATTTAAAGAAAACAGTAATTTATTTCAATCGTCCCCATTCCAGGGTCGGTTGAAACAGTGCCTGGGGTCGATTGAAACATAGACAAATAATACAAACGTAACCGTCAACCGTACCCAGTCTACCCTCTGTGATCCGACGTTTGAAGCCTCGAGGCTACTGCGCCGCGGTTGATATAATTTATTGTCATTTTAATATAGTTTCATCATAGCGCCGTATTCTGATGAGCAGGTTTTATGGCAATAGTAGGTTAATTGTGTTTGGGCCGCTCAGCTGTTTTGCGAAATAACTCTATACCTGTGTCACGAAGGTTAGATTTGATGCTTCCCGTGTGTGTACGAGAAAAATCAACGAAGATGTTGTGATTCTTTGAGATAAGAATTAATACATTAAATAAGTAAGCATTTTATGTTAAAATTAGATGCAAGCCGCAGCTTTAACCAGTTATCTTCATATAATTTTTAACATTTCAGTTGACATTTGACCCAATTTTGAGTTTGAATTTTTTAAACCCTTTCTTAGTATCCCCTTACGGCTTAATAGAAATACATCATAACTCACTCTCAACATCCAGCGGTTTGTTTTAGCGTGTGTACATTATCTATCAGTTGGTCAGTCATTCGGGGAAAAGCTTTCTATTATATATATCGAAGAATAATAAAATATTAAATAATAAAAATATTAAAATAGTAATTAAATATGTTATTCCAGAAGAAACGCTTTTAATATAAACTATCTAGGAAGTGTATACACTTTACTTTGATAAATTATATAAATTTTAAAAATAACTTTGAATATAATTTACTCATTTATGTGGTTAATTATTTAAATCCAATACATTTTATTATTATACTATCTATTTATAACATAAATACGGTGAATGTAAAACTACCTAAAATATAATGAATTTCGATTTTGTTACTTGGTTTTCCGGTTGTAATTCTTAGATTTGGAAATTCTAATTTTCTCAGTATTTTGTTCTTGGTTTAATCTTTGAATTCACCGACTATATAAGTATTTATGGAAATGATATATTAAATAAAATATTTTTTGATATTTTGGCAATAGGAATCTGTATTAAACATAGGTATTGATAAGTGAAAAATATTATATTAATATCAGTTTATTTAAAGGTCTTAAAGCGACATAAATACCAGTCACTCCACCATAGCCAAAAAATGATAAGTTTTTTCAAGTTTTACAAATTTTAACGTTAAAAATAATAAAGCAAGTCAGACCTCTTTTTAATGTTTGATAGGAAATTTTCAAAACAACCTAATTAGATACTACAATAATGTAACAACTATTACTTAATCCTACAGCTACACTACATAGTACAAGAAAGTCAGTATTTATAAGCAAAAATCCATTCATAGTCTGATGGAAAAACGTTTACTAGTATTCGATTGCACACTATTGAAATTTGAATAGAAATTGGTATGGCTTTCACATCTTTGACTGTTATTACAAAGTCTTTTACTTTGTAATTAAAGTTTAAAAAAATAGTCGCCCGGTTTCCTCGTCACTGTCATACGAATTTCACTTGGCATGGCTCAGTCACGAGTTCTTTTAACTTCTGTTTGCTGGTTTTCAGTTTTTGTGACACCTGGCGGAAGGCGGCCGTCACGATACAGCTATTAAATCCGGTAGTCTATTATTGCATCAAGTTGAATAACACTTTAGAAACGCCTACTTGTATACAGATAAACCATGGACGTGGAGAATTAAATTGTTATCGGTAATTTTTTTACCGATTTGTATAGCTACTTAAAGTAGCCATGGGTTTATTAAACGCCACAGCTGACCCGGCCCGGCCTGGCTCAATATATTGATGTTGTATATTTTTTAATTACAAAAATAAATTTTTTTTTTTGGTAATACGCAATGTGACCATCTTCTTAGATTGTATATAGGATAAAGTAGTTATGTAATACATCAACATGTACATAAGTATAAAAACATTAGTAGGTACTGGAGTCGATTTTGTGTCGCATTATCTAAAGGTAAATGGCATTAAAATATCTTCACCTTTTTATTTCTTCTTTATCGGAATAGAGTCGCCGTCGTATAAGTTTAGTCGCAGTAAATAAAAGTTTTTAGTTGGTTTTATAGAATTTAACATGGAAACGATATTATGCTTGTGTGAACTGTAACGTTTCAGAGCATAATTATTTTCGACTTTTAACTATGAGTTGCCAGCTACGGAAGGCGTGTGAGGAAATATGTCAAGAATGCCAATGTGCAAACTTTAAATGGAGGAACAATAGAGCGCTGAGCGACTATCGTGAGCTGACACCTCCATGTTACAATATATGGAATGCGGCGCTATTTTGAAAGTAGCCCGTGCAAGGTCAAAAGTGCAACCGGCAGACGTTGTGTCAAGCCAGATATCCGTTCCAATAAGTCATTAATCAGTCTTTTGCAACGGACAATTGCATCGGAATTTATTTGTTTTGACGTCGTAAACAGTGAACTATTTTATCGAAACACTCGTCACTAAAATGTTATTTATATCTTGGCTGTGTACGCCCAGTCTAATATTTTATTGCAATTTGATCAAGAAGGCCATCGAGGGCGAACGAGACAATAAATATTGCAGTCCGTAGATTGGCAGCTGAGTGATAGAAAGTTATAGATCGGATCGGAATGAGTCGTTTGTGTGAGTTCGTGACCGTTGTCGATGGCGATCACTTGTCACCTGGACACTCGCACATTAGTCGTCTGCGCAACGCACTATACTCGTATTGTGAGGGGACGATCGTGGGCCGTGACGTATGCGGTTACGAGACGTCTTACTTGATCGAACTACAAGATCATTAAAAGACACTATCTGACCCGCCCTGGCTTTGCACGGGTTAATTAGTTTACGTTCTAACCCTGGCGAATAAAATCAGATCCATTCATCGGTTCTCCTATATTTTTCTCTTCTTTTCTCTTTGACAGGATAAGTGAAAGCTAATAAATATATAAATCAAGAAATCTCGCATAAAATTTACTTCCTTATTGATCCTTACAACCCGTAATCGCCCCTTTTCAGTAACATAAAGATTTGTTGTTGTACTAAATGATGTTATGCTAAAAAATTTACTATAGCCATACCGAGTTTCATTGAAATCGGTTCGGTAATTTCCGCGTGATGCGCGTTCAAAGGGATAGACAGATAAGAAAAAATTAAAATAGTCTTTATTTCTGTATAATATCGATTGACAAAGAAGTGTATCGTTACTGATGTTAAGCGACACGGCCGCCCATAACAGAACAGTGTCACTAGGAACTCTAAAATATAAAGTTTCGCGTGACATTGCATTGCGCACATCATCCTGATACATCAGCACAGTCTGGTAATAAGATTACTAGACTGAGATTAGATCATAATGTCTCAATTGCCCAGTAATTTCACTAGCTATAATGCCCTTCAAACCGGTGTAGTGTTTGCGCACTACTGCTTGGTGACAGAATAACTGGCAAAGCGGTGGTACCTACCTAGACGTACTTTGCAGAAAAGTCCTACTACCTATTAACAGATTTAGTTTTATTCTATGTACCTAATGTATATAGATAATGTGTTTGCTCACTGTGAAAGCAATCTATAAATACGTCGACTTTAGTGTGGTTTATCAAAGTAATTCTAGCAAAACGCTCAGAAATTATTATTATGTATTTACATAATTGCACGCACCAGTTATATTTTCCTATTAAGTTTTGAGTGGGCACTCCCTAAGTTAGTACAAAAAAATATGACGCAAAAACGTAGTAGGCGCGAAAAAATGATTGCGAAGCGCGAGTTCACTTTCACTATTTATTTATTGTGTTTATGTTCCAAACTGCGTAACTTCTAAGATATTTAAGCAGTTAAATGCAAAGTAAAATGTGGTCGTTACCATGTAAAGTTGGAAATAAATAGAGAGTATAGAGTTATGGTATGCGAAACGGGCCGCGCAGCGTCGTCAGATTGCAAATATGTGCGCTGTATGGTTGCGGTCGCAGAACTTTTGGATTAGGGGATAACTAAAATGGACTTATTCGTAACGACATTGGTTTTCAATTACAATGGAGTGCTTGGAAGAGGCTCGCGGCGTCATCGGTGGAGTATTTACACACGGTGTGGGTCGACGACCCGCGCATCTGTGTGTCGCGTGAGCAAGCGCCGTGATTGCTTATCGTAAGTTATTAATAGCGAGCAATAATAACATAATGCAATTGAGTCATGTTATAACGTGTTATTTTTACTAACGTGCATTTATTTTAGCGTTTCCCGATCACGTAGGCACTACAGGTAGAGCAGAGCACCTTTCATGTCCAAATCCAATAAAAACCTAGCAAAATTCTGTTACAATAGTTATCCATAATTATGTTGCCGACTCAGAAAGATACCGTATGAATAATATAAACGTGCATTCATTTTAGGGTATTCCGATCACATTAGGTCGTGACTTACACGTGGCACAGCTAATACTTTACAGGCAGAGCAGAGCACCTTTGACTGGCCCGATAGCTCAGTTGGTAGTAGCCCTGCCTTCTGAACTGTGGGTTGTGGGTTCGATTCCCACCCAGGACAAACATTTGTGTGGCGAACATAGGTGTTTGCTCTGTGTCTGGGTGTTATATTGTATTCTATGTATGTATTTACAAACAAAAAGTATCTAAGTACTTGTATCAGTTATCTGGTTCCCATAATACATGCTTTGCTTAGTTTGGGACTAGATGGCGTTGTGTGAGTTGTCCACACATATTATTATTATTTCAATAAACAGAAAAGCTACCAAGAGTTTGTAACAAAAGTTATAGATGATGACGTTGCCAACTGATAAAGATCATATTATATTATATAAACTGTTTGTTTAAAGGATTTTCATACTAACAGTAAGTACATCAATTATTTATAGACATCTACGACCATCAGACATCGGCATCGATGAAATAAATAAATAATAATAATAACGCCCAACGATCACATACATAGATCCTGAACCCTAACTAGGATTCCCTGTGTCTAAGGACCCAGAAACTACGAGGACCATGGGTCCCACAATACCCAGACTTAGAACAAGTACTTGCACTTTTTTAAATACTCATCCTGCCGCGAGAATCGAATCTTAGCATCAATAGCAATACAATATGAAACATGTTGCTTTAAACAGGGCTTCTAAATTCGTAGCTTAAATAGCTGCATCGAAATAATGCTGTTATGCTGTTATGCCAAAATCACATTTAACTTGAAAGCTTAGGCTTCAAATTCGTGATAGATCGCATCATATTTTAGCAAAAAAGCACACAGGTGCGTTAGTGAATAGGTGCGGAAAATTATAGCAGAGGTTATCTTATCCGTGAATTATGGGTATGAATTTGTATTCATTTTCAAAATAAGAATATTTCAAGAGTTGTTTTGCCAGTAATTCATCAACAACACCATATTACCACATATTCTATTGTTATTGTTATTAGTCTGGACATTGAAATATGTAAGCTAGGTATTGTGTACATTAGGTAGATATTAAACTGAAAAACTTCAGTGATTAAAGCATGGTTTATAAGCAATAATATAATAATACTATTTTAACAGTGGAAGACGCTAAATCCCACGACACAGATTGCCCTAGTGTGGGCTTCAGAGTTTCATAGTTATCATACCCTCTTTTACTGTACCAACATTCAATGTACCAATTTTATCGAATGTATTGTTTTTTGTCAAATAAATTATTATTATTATAATTCTTTATTGCACTAAAAAACAGTACACATGGAGGACTTAATGTTAAAGCATTTTCTATGTCATCCACTCGTAGTTTGAGAAAGAGGGATGTAGGCGTGCATCAAAATTAAAAAAAAAATTAAGCAAAGTGATTATATACATAAAAAGAATAAATACATAAAATATCATACACATATAATAAATAAATAGTGACAAATTATTTTTATTATTATATTATTATTATTATTAATAACAATGTTAAAGTTAACTTAGCTGTTAAATTTATCTTATTCTAAGTTTTAGACGTTTTTTGCCAAACTAGGCAGCACATGCAGTTTGACACAATGCACATTGTCTGGTGTCAGTTTATATGACGACAATTAAAAACATTACAACTGGCATCATAAAAAATGTCATCATTTATATAGCCGGTAAATTTGCAACTGCCTTCAGAAATGTTGAAAGAACAGATGAAGCTCTACGTAATATCTCCGCGGTAAATAACAGAGTAGCAGATTATGTTTTCAGCAATTCTTCGTGCTCTCGTTTCGTCAATGCAATTAGAGTTTAGAGCTTTTGAAAGCTGTGTCACTGGTAAATAAGTATTGGGTGCTTCTCCATAATTTAATATAGCCCGTGTTGAAATCTGTCGGTGGTCGATAATGGACTAGGATGGGCAGCAATCATTGATTGCATTAGTTTCTGCAGTGATGGTTGTGTTCAAACACTTAAGTCTTATTGCGTCTACAACAATTATTATTATTACATGAACTTACTGAAGTAAGTATGTAATATGAATATTGTTGATGGACATAATACCCATATATTTTGCGTTGTTAGAAATTGATTTTACCCAATTATTTTTTACTAGTCGCGCCCCGTGGTTTCACCCGCGGATAAAAAGTATTTTAATTATTGGCTCATCCCACCGGAAAATGACACTTTTCCGGGATAAAATGTAGCTTATATGTTAATCCAGTGTATAAACTATCTTGGTACCAAATTTCATCCAAATCCATTCAGCCATTTGAGCGTGAAGGAGTAACATACAAACATACAAACTTTCGCCTTTATAATATTATTGTGATATTATTGTGATTAAAAAAGTAGGATAATAAATACTACTACTAATAAATATAATAATAATATAAATAAGTAAATACGTACACGGAATAAACAAAATTTTGGTTCAGGCTTAAAAATATATCCGGTATTAGTTCTCGTTCTGGATGATTTATAACTTATGGACTGGCCCGATAGCTCAGTTGGTAATAACGCTGCCTTCTGAACTGTGGGTTGTGGATTCGAATCCCACCCAGGAAAAACATTTTGTGTGATGAACATAGGTCTGTTCTGTGTCTGGGTGTTATATTGCATTCTATGTATGTATTTACAAACAAAAAGTATATAAGTATTTTATCAGTTATCTGGTTCCCATAGTACAAGCTATGCTTAGTTTGGGGCTAGATGGCGCTGTGTGAGATGTCCACACATATTATTATTGTTTTTTTTTTGTTTTATATCCATTATTGTGTGATGATGTGGTCAAGAATCTGCAGGCAAAATCTTTGAGGCTCTTTAAGGTGCAGCGGCTACGTATATTTTATCTACTAAGACTATGGAAGCATCAATTTATGTTTTAAACGACCTTTACCGCACTATTATATTACCTAACTATACTAAAGAGCCAGCCCGTGGTTTCGTCCGCAATTCTTCATACAATCTTTATCACCCCAGTAAATTTGTTTTATGGGTACAATTTTGTAAAACCCTTGCTTAATACACTCCTACGCTACGAAAGGAAGACACTCTCTAAATTACGTACGTACTTACTTCAGAGGGTGAACGGTTTGGCGGTACGTACACATTGCCAGTCACTCACTCATAAGAAAGCTTTAGGTAGTACAACAATGCTTTCATTATTGACATTTTATAATTAAAATTTTAATAGGTAAATTTCCATGCTTGCCCTACATTTTCATAAAAAACGAAGCACTGCTGCATATATAAAAGTCTAGAACAAAAACGCGTTAAAATAAAATAAAACGAGTGTGCTTTAGACCACTCGACTGAAGTAAAACTTCTATAGTTCGTTCGTTCGTTAGCTCCATCTATTGGCCGGTATAACTTTGTTTTTGCTTTGCTTAATGTTAATGTCACCATCTTGACAATTGCAAATTGTCATTTTACCGGATATACCAACATAATACAAATTTTTAACCTTGTTATGTTGACATTGGAGAAATATGTGAACCAACTTTCTTTCGCCTCGGATTCGCCAGCTTACTCCCCAAGTCAAGTGAGTGTAAAGAAATTTTACTTCAATAAGTCATCGACTATAGAATGATCCAATAATATCTAATAAAGCCAATTGAATAAGCATCTGAAGAAACTCATGAATTCCTTACATTTAAGCGTAGAATTAATAATAGTACACGAGGTCGGTATTCGGTTTTTCGATTGGGCTGTGCCAGCTGGTGTCAGCTCACAGCTGAGCGACACGTTCGAGCGCGTAACTGTGTTGCCACACCGCTTGCGTCAGTGATCAGGCGCATCGGGGTGTCTTCCGCGACTTGTTGACCTTCGGCATCCTTTAAATACCACATCACTCTATGCAAATAAAGACGTCAAACCGCGACCAATCTCTATAATCTCCAGGTATATTTAGCAGCAACAATATTTTCGTAAGACGCTAAGGAAAACTATAACATGTTTTATGACACTTGTTTCCTAGCACTAAGGTAAAAGGTTTGTTTTTTCTACGATATTAAAAAAAAACCTCTACATAGGTTGCGTTTGACCACATTTATCTTGATGCTAAGCGGCAATGTGGTCGACGATATAACACGCTCACCCATTAGATACCTGTCAATTCTCTTGAAAACGTCCAGATTATATATGCGGAAAAATTGTATTTACAATGCATCAGTGGATCTTCCGAAGGCTGATGACCTATGATAACAAATTGCAGATGTGTTAGTTTAGTTTTAGCCCAATATAGTCATATATTGGGCGCCTTTTGTATAAAACATTCTTATATTGTGTCAACTCTCACGGGTCGATCTGATCTGCGACATGTAAGCAGTGCATTGCTTCACTGTGATGCTTGCGTCAGATGGATATCTCCGCATTGTGGAGTGTCTTACGTGACACGACCTTGAATGTCCTCGATAGGTATACAATTAAAAAAGGATCAGTGAAATTTATAAAATGTTTAATCAAGTTATGATCTATTTGGGCCTGTTTTAAAGTTGGTTCCCGGAATATGAATTTTGTTTTGTTTTATTCATATGTATGTAATCTATAGGTTAAGGATTTTATATTTATATTTATTCAATAGCTTAAGTGTAAATAATAATTGTAGAACAAATGAATTATTTTATTAAATTTTGATAAAATGTAACACATTAGACTGTTCTGTAATGTTATGTTTTATGGATAAATAAATAAATAATAATAATGAATGTTAATAGTACCAATTATACATCCCAAATTGTTATGCCAATATTATTATTGTCAGCCTATTTTATGGATATTGAGGCTTCAATTGAGTCTGCTTGCGTGATCCATTCTTAACATTTCATGTCACATTGACAAACAAAAGACACGCTGCATTAACTAGTGATTGTTACCCAATTCATCACCTTTTGGCATGTGTCGGCACTATCGTTGCACGAAAAAACCGAAAATATCCGTAGAGCAATTTGTGATTACAAAAAGCGAAGGTCGGGATGAGTCAAAGTCATCAGACATATTAGAGAGCCTGCCCGAGGCCGCATCGGCGTGTCGGTCGAATGCTAAACACCTGTCGAAACACCTCGTTATCCAATATTGCTGACAACAAAACACATATTGCACTACCGTCCATAAAATACTTTGCGTTGTTACACACGAATTTATTATGAAAATTTCAAGTGCGTGAAATGCGAAGTTATTTTTGTGTCGTGCGGAAACATTTCTGATCTGTCAATGTTAAAAGATATTGAATTAAAAGTTGAAGTCGAAGGCCATTCTCTGAAATCCTTAGCAGAAGGCTTTCTGCATTCGGGGGGTCGTTGGAAAGTGTTCAGTGGAGCGAGACGCGGCGGGTGCGAGCATTAGTTACGCCATCATCGGCTAGCTGAGGCCGTAGATATACACAAATTGATTGATTACTTCAACTAATCAGACTTTATTAGTGTTATTAACTTTTTTATTAGCTGTTTTCTTATGCAATTCGTAAAGTAGAGCAAATATAACCGAAATGTGTAAAAACCATTTGTACCTTCATGCACTTAAAGACTATAATAACTATTTATCAATCAGGTTTTAAATAGTATATCGCCTGAGTTGGTATTAAATATTGGGATAGTAATATAACAAACGCGAACCGTAAAAACTGACTTCAGAGTTTTGTGATTTTCTCATGAATTCCATTGTCAGAACTGGATCAAATTGAAATGGGACGCCACAGGGCGCGCCAGCTTTCAAATAAAAAAAGAACCATCAAAATTCAGTCAAATTGAGAACCTCCTACATTTTTAAAGTTGGTTGAAAAGGTGATATTCTAAGGTCTAAATAAAAATTAAATAAAAATCCGGTCAATTGGTCACTCAACTCCGTAGTTGAGTGGTGTCAATGTACTGATCCAACAAATCAAGTCCGAGTGTAGCCATGGGCAGAAGCTAGTATTAATAAAACAGCCTACTCAGAAATAATATAGCCTTGCATTAGCTTAAGAATTTTCAAGAATCAAGTTACGGATAAGTCGCATAAGATGCGTTTCATGCGTTCGTTTCTTGCAGGATTTGGAACGACCTTCATCGACACTTGGTTTTACCGCGACATTATACCCTGAGGACCATCAAAAAATGTGTTCAAAGAGTTTTTCTTAAGCAACGCATCGGCAATAATTCGAGTGTTGTAGTCCAGACCACTTTCCATGATGTGGGCGCTTATTTGTCACTTGGAATGTAAAAAATACGATTTTGCGACGTGAGACCGGTGACTGCTTTCTATTAAGCAGGTTGGTATGTACTTCTCGTGCATTCTGGTTTACGATATATTATTTAGTTTTACCGTAATGTATGCCGTATTAATATGTAATAATAATAAAGATCGAAAAAGTTTTTGTATCTGAGCAACTGCGTTTGAGGGTAGACTATAAAATTTAAAATAAACTGGGACAAACTATGATACTTATTTTACACGAGCTTCTGCCCGCAGCTACGCTCGTGACGTGGCCTATGGGAAAATAATTCAACAACCCATTTCACCCTCTCAAGGGTGGAATTTCGAAAAATCCTTTCTTAGCGGATGCCTACGTCATAACATCTACCTGCATGCCAAATTTCAGCTCGATCCGTCCAGTGGTTTGGCATGTGCGTTGATAGATCACTTTGTCAATCATTCACCTTTGAGTTATATATATTTAGATATGATAATATCATATTTTCTCATTAAGTTAAAGGAAATCAAAGTCTATTCTGAATACGATGAAGATAAACATTTTCAATAGTGCAGAATAATCGTATAGACATTTTTTTTTTTTACGGTTTTTTTAGTACCTACCTGTATTCTATCAACTGACTAAATATATACAATAATATAACAACAAGAAAAAAGATTATATACTAGCCGCGTGGACCAATAGATAGTCCAAATGCTTTAGTCAATTACACTGGTAATTAGGTAGGTTGACGTTTTTAGACATTGGATATAGATAGATAGATAGATAGATCAACACTTTATTGTACACCGTAAAAAAGAAAACAATTTACAAAAAGAAAAACTTATATAATAAACTA
Organism: Ennomos fuscantarius; assembly: GCA_905220475.3. Classification (NCBI taxonomy): domain Eukaryota; kingdom Metazoa; phylum Arthropoda; class Insecta; order Lepidoptera; family Geometridae; genus Ennomos; species Ennomos fuscantarius. The sequence goes on along the minus strand of HG992028.1, from coordinate 7,484,058 downwards.
GTACTATAAGCGGTCTTATCGCTTAGAGCGATCTCTTCCAGACAACCTTTGAATCGGAGGAATCTGTAGCTTAGAATTTTGGGCTTTGGTGTACAGGTAAAAAAAATGAATAATGGATATTGTATTATTGTAAAAGAACATATTAATATCCTTAGTTATTGAGGTATAGTTATCGTTAAATTTTCATCTTCGCCAATAAAACTATTAAATGTAACATTGATATTTTTTTTAATAACTTCATTTAACTTTGCGGATGCAAGGCTGCGAATGAGGAAATGTTAGAGGTGAAACAATCTGGAAAATTCTTACAATGCCACTGGAAGAGGCATTGTCGTTTGAAGATTTGAATATTATCCATTGTGTTACTAACTAGCATCTTGTTCTGTGGTATCATCATAGTTTTAAGACGACAAGTGCATGAATGAATTTTGGCGGGAAAACGAAAAAGATCACGTCGCCGCATTGTATTAATTCCCAAAACTTGTGTTATTTTCAGTGTTTGTTCATAAAATTGGTGGCATTTTATTCGTTATGTGCTGGATTATAGGCATGAGTGTGGGAAAGTGGTACAATGATGGTGAAACGTTTCTTTTCGTGTTGTTTCCAAAACTCCATCGAAGCTCGTGGTAAAGTTGCCACCACTTTACTAGGAGTATGACTTTACTAGACTAGACTATGACTTAACTTGATGACCTGGACTGTGACTTGACTTGACACATTATATGATATCAATGAACTTGAGAAATTATCAATTACTTGACACTGGCTAAATACACAAAAGTGTGGAGCCATAAAAAAAAGTGCATGAATATTAATTTCATTACATCTTTAGGTTATCAAAAGACCCTATCTTTTTTAATTAATACGAATTCACATCAACGAAAGCAATCTATAATCCTTTTACTAATAACCACTGCATAACAGTGGATTAACTAACTCAGTGTTTTCTTGTGTTTTATTCTTGCACATTCCAAACTCAATAGAGAGAAACGAAACTCAAAATACCTATTACTGCACTACAAAATGTTTATCAGCAAGATCCTTCAGCAGACAATGTTTTACCTCGTATTACGAGACTCGTAATATTTTCCACAGAAGATATATTAACAATTTTATTTTTGCGATGTTCATTTGTTTATATTTCTCTAGGGACTACTTTCATGGTCGTACTCGGCCGTCAATAAAAAGGAAAATATATTCGAAAAACGGAAGCACATCAGTTAAACGGTTTTACCATACATCGTGGATAGTAAATATAGTAGGGAAAGCATCTTATCGCGTCTACTTGATACGTGAGCAACATGTTCAGTATGTAATTATACTACTTTCGATATGTTTTGTTTCTCTGAGGATCTACTTGCATTACGTTAATGGCATGTTATTCATTGTTTCCAAAATTACGTCGTTAGAATTTTGTTTACTTGACAATGGATTTTCTTCTTTACTTCTTATAAAATGCGGTTTCTAATGTTGAGTTTACATTTTGTACGAAATTGTGTGTATCAAGCAAGCATAGAGATGGCTTGCCGGATGGCAAGTGAATACTACCAGTAGTGTAGGTACTTGCAGGACTGCCTGTCGGTACTTGCGATGATTTGTTGTTTAGAAAGGTTTTATTTGTAATGATTAAATTTTATTACATCATACACATACATGCCACTCTTATCTATTATCATGTGGATTATTAAGTTTTGTGTCATTAATTAAGCTTAGTTACATACGTTGCTAGAGATTTATTATTACATCAATTGGCTGCATTGATGTAATTTATTTGTGGTTTATAATATTGTAATTTATTTTGATTATCTGCGGAAGCAAACTATAAAATAATTAAGATTTATTTTCAAAGCAGAAAACCAGGCTACTCTTTGATTTAATAATGAAAGATAACATCCCTAGGTGGCAAACAACAATTCAAAATGACATAATAGTTAATTGATAAAACTTAGAAGCAGGATAGATACCGGATCCGTGCGACAAATCTGGTTCTTGAACAAAGGTATACAAGTATTTGTCTATGTCTATGGCTCCGCAGGGCGACACGTGTCTACACTAAGTATGAAACCAGTTCTAGTGATCTGATTGCAAGTTGATTTAGCCACTCGTTCACCGAGTAGCCGGTGAGCACATAACCGGCCGTCGCCGTCGCCGGCGGCGGGAAACGCTCGACCACTTTCATCACCTCATTAATAAACTTTAAAAATACAACGGTAACCGTTCAACATTACGATACATACTGAATATAAAATCTATCAACACCCCTCATATATAATTCCTTACGCATATTATCTAATGCCAACATAAAAAGGTCGCTATAAACGGATACGGTAGACGTTTTTTTGGATGAAGTGAACGAACCGATTGCACAGCAGTTGAACTCAAAGAGTATAAGGAAGGTTGAATCATTAAATAAGATAATAAAAATACTTACGTTCAAGTGAGCGTAACATCCAATATTGCCAGCAAGTACAACAACTAAAAAATATTCAAATTCTCATTAACGTTATCATATAATTCAGGCACAGGTAGTTTTGGCGTAACACTAAATTTTCCAAAACCAGTCACTTTGAAAATATGAGGTAAAATGTCACAATAAAAAAAATGGCCCTGTAAAAATCGACACTGGCCGCGATATCGATGTCGAAAAAACCCCCGAGAGCGCGATACGTAGAGCCGCGCGGTAGGAGTTGGCGAAACTGACGTACGCAGTGCGCAGGCGCTGCCAAGGTATTGTTAAAAGTTACTTTTACTTACGCGACTTGCGGCGTGCTTGCGCCCGCAGCCGGCTCAGGCGCTCAAGACCTTGCGCCCGTCGCGCCGCTAGGCCCACACCGCCGCCACACTCGCGAAAGAGAAAAACAGAGGTCTCTCTATTCGCCTTTGATACGCGATCTGGAAAATTTATTTTCGTGTTACACTTAGGAATACCAAAGAATGCGCAAGATTAAAGCAAATTATTCCAATGCAAAGTATTTAGTTTGTTCACGGTTCATTGAAATTTTAGGTAAGTATTGCATTATTTCCTCGCGTGGAACAGAAAATCGAGGGAACGGAAAAATGGCCAGTGCTGGTCTTCGTACATATAGAGTTGTTCGGAATGTATTAGCATAAGGTTGAAATTTGTGTTGGTTTGATGAGGATATGGTACGGGCGCCACTTATTTTGTGTCAATTTGTGGCTTTGCACTAATTATTAAATTTCGAACAATAATGGCCAGTTCTCAAGCTGATTTGCATACTTATGACCAATGTCGTGTAATGGATAAAATTACAATATAGAGTCGCTCGTAAACCTTGATCTGAAAGGTATCTGTTACTAACGTGTTCTGAACCAGTATTTAGTGTTCGTGACAAAAACTTGAGCACTGTCTACGTAACATGCTATAAATCTGTAAGACAAATATCGGTAGCCTTAAGTAACCTACTTAAAGTTTCATATATTGACACAGATTAATCTTTTTTTTATATTAGTGAATGATGTGACGAGCTAGTCATTCACCTGATGTTAAGCAACACTGCTGGCCATAACAGAACACTGTCACTCGGAACTCCAAAATATAAAGTTTCGCGTGACACTGCACTGCGAACATCATCCTGAGACATCAGCTCAGTCGTAATAAGATTACTTGACTGTGAGATCGGATCATAAAGTCTCATTTGCCCAGTAATTTTACTAGCTACAATGCCCTTCAAACCGGAACACAGTAGTGCTTGCACACTACTGCTTGGCGGCAGAATAACTGGCAAAGCGGTGGTACCTACCTAGACCAACTTTGCAGAAAAGTCCTACCACCTAGTGAAAATCTGAAATCTATTGAGATGAACGCAATACCGACTTAGTAAACTAGTACTAATGTATGCAGAAATGAGCTTTCCATTAATTGTCGAGACAAAAATCCTAATATAAGTCAAAACGAGATAAAATTAGCAATAAGTATTGACATTTAGGCGTTTTTTTTTTGCAATGCAAGAATAAACATTTCCTTCAAACTATACTTAACTATGAGCCCCAAACTAAGCACGATTCTTCTTGCGGCGGCGTCGTGTGTCGGGTCGTCCTCTTCCCTCAAACATGCTCGAAGAGGGCGATGGCTGGAACATGCGTCAAGCTCGTGAACGGGTGCTGCTTGCGGAAGCTGGTTTGCTCGGTGGTGTACGCACAATTAGAAATAAGTACTTATGTTTATATTTTAGTTTATATTGGCTGTATTGTCCTCCCTGTATTATATATATGTTCATGTTAATAAGAGGCTTAATTAATAAATATAAAAAATAATCTAACAAAAAGCACGGACCCAGGTGTCTGTGGAAATGCAGTATAATAAAAAAAAACTAAGCACGAAGCCTGTATCTTGGGACTCTAACAGGTACACTTACAATCATGATAAGCAACGTGTCAAAATAAAATAAAATATAGATGCATTGAATTTGGTTACGTTTACCAATCATACTCGCTAAGGTAAGTTGGGCTTTTGTTACAATACTTGTAGATTAGATGATAAATCTGAGTATTACGAAAGCACACTTGTATAATGAATAAGTCAACCGTACACTACCGTTGACACATTCACCTTCTGGCGAGGTTAATCAAAATTCAGTTGGCTAATAAGTTGTGTTTATCGCCAAAACGAAGGTATTCAAATAGGGTTGGCCCGAGTTTGTTTTCATTTCGAACATACGCAAAATATCACAGATTTGGAAATACGAATAAGTGTCAACGATTAATCTCATTTATCTGCCGGAAATCTCAACGTACTCTATAATTGCCTTTTTTGCCAAATAGGAAAATTAGGTAATTTATATAATTGGTGATGTAATATGGATTAAATTAAATAAAAAATTTATTATTTGCATAACAATAGATTTTGATAAAAATATGGATTACTAGTTGCGCCCCGCGGTTTCATTTGCGGATAAAAAGTATTTTAATTATTTGCTCATCCCACGGGAGCATTTCACTTTTTCGGGATAATGTGTAGCCTATATGTTAATCCAGTGTATAAGCTATCTTGGTACCCAATTTCATCCAAATCCATTCAGTCGTTTGAGCGCGAAGGAGTAACAAACATACACACATACACACAAGCACACATACAAACTTTCGCCTTTATAATATTAGTGTTATAGAAAAAAAAAATTTTAAATACTAGTAGTGTCGCCGAAGATGGCCCGGCTCCTAAGATAGCCCACTTTAAAAAAAATACAGTTATGATTAAACGAAACATTTTAAATTTCGCGGGTTTATGCTACTAGTACCATAGACAATAATGCAAGTGTGTTTTAATTATTATTATTACAACTTCCATTATGTTTTTTCTATACTTTATTTATCTGCAAGATTTCACGAGGTTTTGAAATTAAGTGGGCCTTCATTGGCTCCTGTACCTTATTTGTGAAACCATTTTTGTTATATCACTGCTGATTTTCACGTTAATGTATAGTTCTGAAACGATGAAGAATTTTCATGGTCAACCCTATACATGTTGCAACCTGCGCATGCGCACAAGGGTTTGCATCAATCGCATTGTCTATGAAGTGATAGAGTGGTGGGCTTAACCCAATCGTGCTTTCTGCGGCCTCGGATCTAAATAATTTGATACGCCCGAATTGATTAAGTAATCTATTAGACATGTGATCGATATTAGATTTCGTCGGTCAGGTTGTGTGTAGGTGCAATAAATCGTGATTAAAATAGCTCTTTCTGTCAAAACTGCTACAGCTGTGCAGAGATGAGAAGCTTTTTATATCACACAAATATTATAAAGGCGAAAGTTTGTATGTGTGTATGTGTGTATGTGTGTTTGTGTGCATGTGTGTATGTTTGTTACTCTTTCACGCTCAAACGGCTCAATGAATTTGGATGAAATTCGGTACTAAGATAGCTTATACACTAAATTAACATATAGGCTACATTTTATCCCGAAAAAGTGAAATTTTCCCGTGGGATGAGTAAATAATTAAAAAAAATTTTATCTGTGAGCGAAACCGCGGGGCGCAACTAGTACTCAATAAAAATATTTTAAAACCTTTTTTACTCTAATTCCAATGGTTTTTCGTGGAATTAGTTAATATTTTTTTGTTTTAGCGATGTACCACAACACGAATCTACTATTACATTTACGTGTAAATTTTGGTCTTAATATCTGCATATTTCATAACAAGAGGTAGATCATACACGAAATTTCAACACCTAAAAACTTTCAAAGTTTTTGAAAAGTTAGGTTTTATTTATTCTAATTTTTTTTAATAAATATATTGTACCTCCATCAATTCGTTTCACGTCAAAGCATTATCTGGTAATTATCAAATCATTAATGTGATCGTGGCACATGACTGGCACACGATTAACATAACACAAAAAATAATGACTATTGTAATAATTAAAAGCAATCTATTCCTGCCATTATTGTTAACAATGCGACAGAACCGATCGCATTGATTTCGTTACCTTCTACCGTGGCCGTGGAAATTGAAATTAGTTATCTGATAGATAATATGGATTGTCAGTTAATAATACCAAAATTAAGGTGCATTCTCTGCGAAATTGTTTTCACTAAGAAATTATTAACAAAATCTTGCAATATCAATAATCCAAGCATGATCTTCTATCCGTACCAAGCATTTTGATCCGACTTTTAAAATACAAATAGTTGAAGAGTGGAACTCTTTACCAGCGTCGGCGTTGCCGGATAGCTATATAATCTGGATGTTTTCAAAAGGAGAGTGAATAGGTTTCTTATAAGCGAGCATGTTTGTAAAACGCAGGAGAAATGTGGTCACACGCAAGCCTATCTAATATAGAATAAAAGCTTACAATAATAAACAATGCAGCTGTTAGCTATAGGCGGTGTTGGTGTAATGCCAAACTTCTTGTAAAAAAACCTGTGAAGGCTAGCGTCCACGTTTCCGTATTGGACGCACGAACGGAAGGATTGCATCAAACTGATTTTAGAACTCTTTCTAATGACATCTATAGTCCGTTGGGGTCAGCCGGCAATGTTATTGCCCCGGTCACAGTAGATGCATTACCAGAAACTAATCATACAATATAAATAAGGTTTGATACGAGCGACTGAATCCTTTGATGCACACGTTGCGAATAATTGGACGCTAGCTATTAGTTAATAACAAAATTAAATTATTAATTATAAGTATAGTATTTTCAGCTGAAGGACTACAACACTTAACGACAATGGAGAAAAGTTATACAAAAAATTTAAATTGGAATTTATTTGTGTAGAACTGCATTGTGCTAATCTAACCTAAATGAAAGCACTTTACTCAAGTTCTTCCATGCTTTTTAACTTTTAGCTGGCAAATATTATTCTGACAACGTCACCATCAAACATGACACATGACCCCGAAATTAACACATTAGTCAGTGTTCGTGACATTTGGGTGAGATCAGCTAGCATGCCCGTTACATTTTCGTGTACAAGAATTTACGACTACAAATAACTGATACTGTATTCATAAGCGAAGTTGATGATTAGATTTTTATGGACGCGGCTTGTTTTGAATTTATAATGCACGGTGTACATTCGTAGAAGTAGTAGTTAGCGAATTTATATCTGACTTGCTCAACTATGAAACCTAGAAAACCGATGCGGTCTTTCTTTGGTCGTATTTTGATTATAGTTGTGTCAACATCGTCAAGTGGAAGACGTCAACTGCTGAACTTAGGCCTCTCTCATAGACCACCACTTTGACCAGTTACTTGCGCCCAGCGGCTCCCCGTGGTTTTGACCAGACCGTCAGTCCACAGCGTGGGGCCGGCCTATAGGCCAAACCGGAAGATTTGACAGCTGGCAGCGTATATGTTTAATTTTAGTAGTGGTTTGTGTTAACTTTTTTTTAGTGTTCGCAACCTATCTTCCCCATTGGTTATAAGTTCTGCAAGCGACGTGGTTTCTCCATTTTGGAACATGCTAATTATTGTGGAAGCTATATGTCAATTACTTTAGTTCTCCTGGATTTCCTAATTTTGGATTTTACTACGCAAGGAAATCTCGAGCACATAGCACGCTGTGTGACTAAGCTTATTAACGTTGTCAACAGTAACATGCCACGTCTATTATGTAGAAATGATTCCCAAAAAAATTGTTTTTTGATAATTCCATCTAGAAAAATCCAATCACAGTTTTTCGAAATTTTTTAAAAAATCTAAATTATTGACCAATTTCCAGGTCAACGAACTCTATGCTTTTCATAATGGGTAGAATAGCTAACAGAGTGGCCCAATAGAAAGCCAAAAAGTGATCCTATAGGTAAGTACCTATAGGCTCCGTTTTATGAAATAAGCACGGATCCCTAACAATTGATAATTGTGGTTAGCTTAACTATAACAATATAAATGATAAGGAAGTTTGTTTCATTATGTAGCTTATATTATTTTCAATTCGTTTCATAGTCTAGATTGCTCTTGGATAGACTATTGAACAGCTCTACACTCATTTAATTATATGTATTTAACACTTCCTTATTATTTTAACTAACTACCGAGAATTCGTAAAAATAAATCTGTGTTGAACTTGAGTTGTAACTGGTTATAAGCGTTTGTTCTTCGAAAAATATTTTTGTATTATATCGCGATCGACCGCAATAAAGTGATCCATACGTAATTATTGTATCGGTGTGTACTTACATGATGTTTTTTTCAATATCGACCTAAAATATGTATCACAAAGGTAAGAAGGTTTTAATAAACTATGTATACTTATTCTTGATATACTATGCCTTTTAAAACATTTGTTGCAATATGGCCAAAGGCAAGGCAAAGTTTGTGAAGATTTCCGAAGAAATAACTCTGAATATTAAAGCAGAAATTGCAACAGACAAATTTAACGCGGCTATGAATAGTTGAATACCATTATAAAATCGTTTAAGTGTGTGAGTTACCGCTCTTTACGATATACGATACGATTCAAATAACACTCAATAATCATATCAACCGGTTTCCACGAAGTATTGTATTCGTTATATTTTGGCATAATCGATGTGATTAATAGATTCTTAAAGCATAATCTTGATTTGAATACATCTCTGTCTTTATTAGTATCATGAACATACATTTTGATTTGTGTATGTAGACAGGAACCTGTTTCTGCGTAGGTAGGTTGCAATCTATATAACTATAGGCCTTCAGCATGTCCACACCGCGCCGTGTCTGGAACAAGAATGATCCGCAGTACATCGAGCGCTCCTTTTTTATAGCCAGACAGGTAGGGGCGCCATGACAGTTGCCGGTGCTGCCACTGTAATAAATTTAATGCCACCACAGGGTAAATTACGGTGCTCGATCGCTGTGCATAGAGTTTATAACTGGACGTAGCCGCCGTCACGGCCATACTGACGTGCGTACGTCCTCGTACGCTTAGCTTCACTTTGTACCTGGTGAGGGACATAAGTATCAGTGTTATTGCTCGTTCATCCTGACAATTAAATTGAGTTAAACTTGGAGTCAAAGTCAAAAGATCAGGTTTCAATTTGATTAGTCAAAAGTATTTTAACCTTCCAGTCATCGTCAGGGTTAACCCTTCAGGACCATTAGTATACCTTCGTTTATAAAAAATGGACCGAATAATGCTAACCGGATAGATATCCCTATAGCAACCAAAAATCATCATTCCTACATTTTTTTAATGGACCAATTAGTGCTAGTCCGGATAGATTATCCCTTTAGCATTCAGACACATTTTTCTTGTCATCATTTTTACATTCTCTTTTTTTCTCGAAAAAAACGAATCGTTACTTTTTTTCCATTTTTTTTTTCACTGGTCCGGGTTAACCCTGCAATTAAATTTGATATTAGTGTCACCCGCCGTCACGTCATCATATTTTCGGCGTTGCTTTAAGAGTGATGTTTAAATGGGCATCCCACTTCTGATGTAGACAGGAACGTGTTTCTGCGTAGGTAGGTTGCAACCTATATAACTATAGGCCTTCAGCATGTCCACACCGCGCCGTGTCTGGAACAAGAATGATCCGCAGTACATCGAGCGCTCCTTTTTTATAGCCAGACAGGTAGGGGCGCCATGACAGTTGCCGGTGCTGCCACTGTAATAAATTTAATGCCACCACAGGGTAAATTACGGTGCTCGATCGCTGTGCATAGAGTTTATAACTGGACGTAGCCGCCGTCATGTATTACCTACTATTATTAACTAATATACTATTATTATTGTAAAGTACGTGTTTCCTGAAACGACGGCGACGTTTTGCAACAATTCAATAGCGATGCAGCCGCAAAAAGAGTGCGATACAGTCGCAAAAAGAGTGCTTACAGTCGCAAAAAGAGTGCGATACAGTCGCAATTCTGTCACGGACCGTATATACTTTCGCCCACGTGACTACGATTCTGTATCACTCTGTCACGGTACGAAATCGCTATAATAATAATAATAATAATAACGCCCAACGATCACATACATAGATCCTGGACCCTAACTAGGATTCCCTGTATCTAGGGACCCAGGAACTACGAGGACCATGGCCCCACAATACCCAGACTCAACAAGTATTGCGTTTTTTTTTCTATGCACAAATACTTGTCCTGCCGCGGGAATCGAACCCGCCGCCGCCGCCGCCACAATATGTCGCTATAGTCGCGATACTGCGTACAACATAGCTGCTCTTACTCCCCCCGCTCTTTTTTTACCCAATATCGGCCAAAACAGTCACGCGTTAGTAGCGATGCTGAATTAATACAGCAGCACGTTTAAAGCGATACTGCGATACAATCACGCATCCGCGTCGATACAGTCACGCGTTGCAAATGCGACCAAGGGCCGAAATTGGCGATGCAGACGCGCGTTAACGAAAAGCGCTGTAAAATCGCTACAAAACTCATCGTGGTTGACCTCCCTTTTTTTTGTTTTAGTATGGCTCCACACTTTTGTGTATTTAGCCAGTGTCAAGTAATTGATAATTTATCGAGTTAAGTAATATATATGTACGTCAAGTCAAGTCACAGTCCAAGTCATGAAGTCAAGTCATAGTCTAGTCTAGTCAAGTCATACTCCTAGTAAAGTGGTGGCCACTTTACCAGAAGCTTCTATGGAGTTTTAGAAACAACACGAAAAGATACGTTTCACCATCACTATACCACTTTCCCACACCCATGCCTGTAATCCAGCACTTAACGAATAAAATGCCACCAATTTTATGCACTAACACTGAAAATAACACAAGTTTTTGAAAATAATACAATGCGGTGACACGATCTTTTTCGTTTTCCCGCCAAAACTCGACCTCCCTTTATAACCTACGTGTCTTCAAGGTCAAAGTGAGCACTTACCCTCAGGCATGTTGGTGGTCAAACGTAAATCATAATCGTGTTAAAAATAAATTGTTTAATGGATATTTGAATTCTTTTTTTAATATAGGTCATATCATTTTTATTTATGTCATCATAATCATCCTGTGTTAGTAAATGAAAAAGTTGGATCATGTGAACAAACGCACGTGCTTAGATTATATGCTTCACCTGCTACACAAGGCTTTACTTAGGTATTGCATTCTACCTAAATTAGACCGACCTTCCAGCTACAGCCAGTCAGCAGCAATACTGCAGTAATTTTGTTACATGTGCGCTATTTTATTCCCACAAAATCACAGGTATTATCACACTTCACACTAATATTATAAAGGCGAAAGCTTGTATGTGTGTTTGTGTGTATGTTTGTTACTCCTTCACGCTCAAACGGCTGAAAGGATTTGGATGAAATTCGGAACCAAGATAGCTTATACACTGAATTAATATATAGGCTACATTTTATCCCGGAAAAGTGAAATTTTACCGTGGGATGAGCAAATAATTAAAACACTTTTTATCCGCGGGTGAAACCGCGGAGCGCAACTAGTTTTTATATAGTTGGTTTACACAAAGTTATCTAGTGTTCTTTTTGTAAATTAAGATATCATATTCATGGTATATAGCTACTTATAAATTTAATTATTTCGATTTAATAACCATTCACAATTAAAAAATTCAAACGTTTATCTTTCACTAGCTGACCTGACAGACGTTGTCCTGGCCACACGAAATTCCCATTCAAAAAAGGACGATCAGTTAATCACGAGGTTGAAAAAAAAATGTATCTATAAAAGGCTTAATTCGGAATATTACGAAATTAAAATATAACACAAAAAATACATACAGACCATCATAGTACCTACTTCCTCCTATTTGAAAGTTGAATAGCCAAATTGATCAAGTCTTTCTTCTATGTGCTTACCAATAAACAAAATTTATTTTTTATGTATATGGATAGCTTCAGCCAGCGGCTTCGTCCACGTGACCTATAGGGAACAAAGTAGAAAATTTTTCATAGATAATTCAAACACCCATTTCACCCTCTTAGGGTGGAATTTCGAAACACCCTTTCTTAATGGATACTTAAACTTTACAAAGAACTTATCATCCAAATTTCAAAGTCTCTAGGACCAGAGGTTTAGGCTATGCGTTGATATATAACTTAGGACTTAGTATTTTATACGTATAGATATCATTCATCAAAATGTATTTAACAATATGAAATGTATAGATTTGAAGCAATATACTCGCGAGCAAGTTATATTGGCATTTTACTGGTAACCGTCACCGAAGTCACCGGATCTCCCAATACCTAGAACATGGAGTGAGCGGCAAGGTCGCAGATTAAGTTTATTTCACATTTTTCGAAGTATTAAATCGTGTAGGTATGAATCATATTACATTTTGTTGTAAAGATTGAGAGACAGCATGGTAGGTATAGTAGGGCTTATTAAACATACGTAAGGTACCTCAATTTTAATAATTTTACTTTTTATAAATTTACTTGCGATGTCACTGCCAAAGTCAAAGTCAACAGATTTTATTGCAAATAAGCTATTTTACCCTATGCTGAAATATAATTATATTAAACATACGTAAGGTACCTCAATTTTAATAATTTTACTTTTTATAAATTTACTTGCGATGTCACTGCCAAAGTCAAAGTCAACAGATTTTATTGCAAATAAGCTATTTTACCCTATGCTGAAATATAATTATATATAGTCGTCTGGGTCGTTGAAAGGAACCGAAAATGGCGGTTGTGAATATTGAATTTTTTTTCATAACCCGAGTATTTTTGAATTTTAACATGTGATAAGGGTAGAATATTATCTGCTAAGTGCACGAGTGTAAATAAATGGCTCCAAGTTTTAAAACCATGCCTTTTCGTTTTCTCTTTAAGGCTTCTTAGCACAGAATACTATTAGTTTCCTAGAGCCTTCAGATCATCCATTTTACTGTGGCATTTGACTGACTAAATAATACTTACACTTAACATAATCGAACGAAAATTCCTTACTTGACATTGGCAGAATTATCGCTAAAAAGCGATAGGAAGCCATTAAACGAAGAAAAAAATATAGTCGTCCTGAAATTTATAGAAGCTTGTATAAAATATCACCAGCTTATATAAATGCTCACATATTATTAGCTATTGTATTTATTGTATATATTGTATTTCTTATTTATTTTAAATTATGCGGTTCTATTATTCTTATTAAAAAAGACAGATTTAAAGGTCAGGTCACGAGCTAATTAATTATATGATGCTAAAGGCATTTTCATTAATAAAGCCATCCCGCGCTTTTTCCCGCAACTTGTTTGGTCACATTGAACTTAATTTTCCGGGATAGAAGCATTTTTTAAATATACATTAATGGTGATCCCCAAAAGCAAACCGTGTGCAAAATTTCATTAATATCGGGTGAAATAGAAAATAATACGTAAAACAGGAATTACCAAACAAGTAGTTTCTCTATAAAAAACGCAAAGCACAAAAAACCGACTTTCAACTTATATGGATGCCATTGTCAGAACTGGACCAAATCTATGAGCACACGGGATGAGCACCAGCTTTCAAATAAATAAATAACCATCAAAATCAGTTCACCCAGTCGGAAGTGCAGAGGTGAATACATAAAAAACCTCTTTTTTATGTGGCTCCTGTTGTCCATACAATAATCGCCAACATTTTTCTACCCCGGAATATTATCCGATTTCAATGACTTTTTTATTGGTTGTCTACAAAGAGAAAAGCTATGCTCGTACGTAATCTTTTTTTCATTTTTTGCAATATATTCGTAGTTATAGTCACCTAAGCTGACAAATTTTTTGCTGGTGTATTTTCAAATGGTGAATAGCAGTGCCATCTGTCGGTAACAAACGACACGAGCAACGCAAACCAACTTCATTTGTGTTGTGGTTTGGTTAGCGCGGCTTGCTGGAAGTTTTGCCGGAGAGAAACTATAGAGGACATGTCTGTAGATTATGTTGTTTTAGTAAATTACCTATACTTGCATTTTGATCATTATTGTACTAACTTCAAAGTGATAGTCCTAAATTTTGTTTTACTTTAGGAGGCCATGAGAGCCAAAGTGGCCTAACTGCATTTTTTTTCAATTTTCCTTCTTTTTATTGGAGTCTGTTATAAAATACAATATAATAAAGATATTATTATAAAGGTAAGGAGCCATTTTCTTTCATCCTGTTTTGATCCCTATTTATTGGAGGCCTTTTATTAGTGAATTTATTAATTACACTATACCTTTTACCATTTAGGGCATGAGATGAAAATTGAAAAAAATGCAGTTAGGATAATGCACTTTGGCTCTCATGGGCATATCGAGTCTGTGTCTTTCAGTCAACAACATCCCACCACCATCATAATCAGCCGAAAAACATCCACTGCTGAACAAGGACAAAGGCCTCCCATATAGAGTGCCACTTTGATTATCACATGGAGGAAGGGAAGGGATTTCAATCACATATCAGATCATAATATACTTTTGAACATTTTTATAATCCTGCTACTTCCGATGGAGACCTCATCCGAGCCTGTTATGTAACTACTTTTTTTAAAACCAGCCAATTGCCATTATATTTTCAAGGAACTAAATACTACTAGCTTTACAGTCTCCAAAAAAAAAAAAAAAATAGATGAATAAAATAAAAAGACTATAATAGGTAATACTCAAATACATAGGTTAACTAAAAAGGTAACTCAAAAACTAAATATACTTAATTGTTGATTTATATTTATTTACGTAAACTGGGTGCCGTGCAGTTGGTTGCTTTTCAATATCAACAACTATAGTCACATTAGTAAGAGACTTTCGATTTTGCCTGCACCGATTCTAACTGTAGAGACTTAGTAATGTTTCCATGCGAAAATTAGAGTTTTAGTTTTTCCATTTTTCAAATCTGTTGTTTTTCCCTGAAGGGCCATAATGAACATATTTTTTGTAGTGTACTCTATACCAAATTTTGCACTCAGCAATAGAAACAAACCGTTATATTTGAGTTTTGCCATCACTTTTCATAAAGGTGCTTGTAAATACCAAGCAGAGGTATTAAGATCTTTTAACGTTTTATTAAACAAAGTCACCATGGACGGCCGTAAAATAGGCCGCTACCTACTAATTAAAAGTGATACTGCCAAACCACCCCTTGGCGAGTAAATTAATGTTTTAATCTTAGAACCCCATTTAGACCGCACAAATACTCCTTATCTTATCACAAAGATGATAAATTAACGAATATCTAACGGCAAATGGTGACTTATAATAGACTTTTGAATTATTATTATAGTCAAATCTAAAATTATTGTATGCCGTTAGTTAAATGGGTTATAATCAGTCTCAACTTTAAAAAAATAAGTAATGCATCAATAATAAGCATTTGCAAGCCTATAATTACATTATTATATCTAATGGTAGCCAAAATAGATCTTTCTGTTTAGACCTCTAATATTCACGTATATAGTAAACGAGCTTCTGCCCGCAGCTTCGCCCGCGGCGTGGCCTATGGGAAAATAATTCAACCACCAATTTCACCCTCTTAAGGGTGGAATTACGAAAAATCCTTTATTAGCTGATGCCTACGTCATAACATCTATATACCTGCATGCCAAATTTCAGCCCGATCCGTCCAGTGGTTTGGACTGTGCGTTGATAGACCACTATGTCAGTCAGTCACCTTTGAGTTATATATATTTAGATAACATAGATAAATAGCATAGATTTTGGACCTTAACTAAGATTTCCAGGACCCAGGAACTACGAAGACCATTATACCACAACACCCAGACCCAGAAAAAATATTTGCTCTTTTGGTTCTATACATAAATACTTGTCCTGTCGCGAGAATCGTACCCGCTTCTGGGCTACGAGCCGACCATGCTTAACCACCATACCACAGAGGCTGTTGATGAGTTAAAATTAATTTAATAAATTATACTAAAGTTAGAACTAACACGTGGTTTTTAGTAATTTTATACACGGATACGTGCGATCATCGAAGCATATGAGAAATCGGCACAAGCAGGTTTTCCAATCGATCATCGCCATATCGAGTTTTACTGAGGAAGGTGAAAAACTCTTTTCAAACTTCTAACAGCAATACGTATAAACTTTTTTCCTTAGATGATAAATGTAAGAACATGATTCTCAATGAGAATAAAAATCATTAGCGAAGTTTGTGTGTTGTTTCTAGGATTGATGAGAAATATGCGAATGTTATATGGTTTTAAGAAGAACACTGTTAGAATGCTTTTTAGGCTAGGTTAGATCTGTGATATCGCTTAGTGAAAAAAAAAAAAAAAAAACAAAACAAAAAACAAGTGTGTTTTAGGCCACACGACTGAAGTAAAACTTCTTTAATTTAGCTCCATCTATCGGCCGGTATAACTTTGTGTTTGCTTTGGTTAATGGTAATGTCGCCATCTTGACAATTGTACATTTTACCAACATAATAATATGAATTTTTACCTTTATGTTGAGAATGAAGATCTATTTGAACCTAATTCAACTTTCGTTCGCCTCGCATTCATCAGCTTACTCCCCAAGTCAAGCATGCGAAAAGAAGTTTTACTTCAAAAATCATAAATAGTTATTGTTATAGACCAAATATATAAAAGCCTAACTTGCAACTGCCTAACTCGATTATTAACATTAAAGTGTGATGAAACATTAAAATTTTGAGCATAAAACTCTCTACCTAAAACAGAACTCGCTTAAACTGATCATTTGCCCGCTTCGCCACGTCGTGGACCGAGTTTTAATTGAAGTTTCAGCTACTGACCAAAACAAACCCCCGTAAGCATGTGTCTAACGACTGTCCTTGTTCACTGGAGAGACGGAAAATTGTCGGGGATTTCAACATTTTCTGTTTACATCCTGTCTTACGTTGTGATAAAATTTTAATCGAGTTTTCTCAGTATCGACTTGAACAAGGTTGAAATTATCTTTTTATGTAGGTTGTGCGCTGTCACTTCATTCTTTTACAGGTATATAAGCTTGGATGTTTTATATAGTTACTTCGAAAATGAACAAAAGAGTTTTTTATCTAAAATAAACATAGATTAATTATTATGCATACGTTTACTAGGTAGTAGGATTTTTCTGCAAATTCGTCTAGTTATTCTGCTGTCAAGCAGTAGTATGTAAACTCTACTCTCCGGTTTGAAGGGAACTATAGCAAGTGAAATATATATTGAGCAATTAGACTTTATGATAGTCAGTCTAGTAATAAGATAACTAGACTGTACTAGTAATAAGATTACTAGACTGTACTAATGTCGCAGGATGACGTGCGCAGTGCAGTGTCACGTGAAACTTTACTTTTTTTAAAACTTTATTTTACACTTTACGCTTTTTTTAGTAGAGTTCCGAGTGATACTTCGACTGTTATGGGCGACCGTGTCGCTTATCATGTCATTACCAGCTCATCATGTCATTAATTTAAAAAAACAATTACAAAGATCTTGTCGCTTTTTTTTTTGCATAAGCTTTGTTGAACTAAATACAAACTTTCACGATCTCTCGCTGCGAAGCGTGGTGAGAGCCATGCTCGGCAGTGAGAGATCATGGCAGGCGGTGGTCTCCTTCTGCGTGTACGTGATGGCGCAGAAGGAGACCGCGGAGCGGGTCAGAGAGGAGGCCGCTGGAGCTGACCCGCTCCGGCGCAGATGAGTGGGAGGGAGGAGGAGGCGTTACGCGCCCTTCCCCGTAGTGGGGCCACTGGTGAAGAGTCGGGGGACTCTCCACCGGCTTGCACGGCCCCACGCGTCTGGTGGGTGAACTTGGTGATCCATTGGCGTGAGGAGGCCCCAAAAGAGCCTGCCGCCGGGGGCGAGTTGGCTGGACTGCAGTTGCGACCAATTCTCGCCCCGGTACGGCGGAGGAGAGCTCACGGGGGGGTTTTAGTGGGTTCGAGTCCCACATACCCCATGCCACCATTTCCCCCCTCAAAGAAAAAAAAATTACAAACTTTAAACATACTCACCGCAAACTGTAAAACTATATACCATCAAGTTTCATCTCATTAACACCGTAACATAAATATACGTAATGGAAGCCAACCGTAATTTTAGTATTATTGTCCGATCCGAGTCTAACTATAGCTAGAACTATCGTGTATTAGGCTGAATAGACGACATAATTAATTCGTGTAGGTACTACCGGTTGACTACCAAACCAAAGCCCATTCAATACATAAACTAATTTATCTTTCAAAATCCATGTTTATACAAGTATACACATACCAGGAATACAGGAGTATGGATTTGTGGCAATATTGGTTGAATTTGAATGACATATTAAACCAACTACCTGTGCAGTGTAGTCTTATATCTCTATAAGTAATATGTCAATGTGTACTGTTATATGAACTGTCTGCTTGGAGGACAGAACTAGATCTGGGTACTTAATTTCATTTGAACGGGAAACGTTTATTGAAAATTCCGGTGCAATCTTTCGTCTGCAAGTCGGACGGGAAATTGGATCTTTAGAGAGGTTTTCAAATATAATTCTTACTTATCCCTTGAGGTGTTCCAAAGTTAAACATTATTGAATGGGTTGTATGTCATCTGAGGGGTTTACCCAATTTTATGCGCATGTATTTTTACAACGTTTATTTGTTTTTAATGTTTAAAGATGTTATAAACGAGAAAAGTTATATCAAATTGATTGATTTCTTGGTTTTTGGATTAACTAAAAAAGTAGTACAACTCCCACTCTCTATTTCTAGTTCTATTTATTTTAATGACAAACTTATAGGGTAAGTTATACTCTAAAGTGAATTATAACATCACCATCTTTAGGCTAACGCAAACATTGTACCTAATATATTACAAAAAACCCTGGCTCGAAAGTCACCGTCTGTTTTGTGAACTCTGTTAAAAATATATGAAAATGGTCCAACAAAAGCTTGTTTGCTCCACACCAAGTTACGACTGTAGCAATATCTCCTGACACGAAATTTATGTAAATGAGTCATTTCTATTACCCACCCTTTGAACAATAAGGACCATCTGTTAAAATTTCTGATGGGCCGTTAACCCCACTTTCATTTGACGTTTGTAATTTGAGGCCGCACAATAGATATAGAGATGAGGTATGGGAGGATTATCTTACTCTAGCAGATTATGGTAATAAATAACTTGATGACGATGCCTGCCACAGATTAAATCTTATCTTATCTTATAAATATATAAATAACTCAAAGGTGACTGACTGATTGACTGACTTACATATTGACCTATCAACGCACAGCCCAAACCACTAGATGGATCGGGCTAAAATTTGGCATGCAGGTAGATGTTATGACGTAGGCATCCGCTAAGAAAGGATTTTTCGAAATTCTTATCTTAAGAGGGTGAAATGGGTGGTTGAATTATTTTCCCATAGGCCACGCCGCGGGCGAAGCTGCGGGCAGAAGCTCGTATTTATATATTTTAAAAGACATTATTATTATTAATATGAATGAATACATTATTATTATGAATGAATATCAAGGTAGTTAAAACGAGATATCATTACGATGATGTGAAATAAAAATTAAAATTAGTGAAACGTTTTTTTCTACCCTTAAATATGATAAGATTTTGATGATTCATGGCCTCTATTGTCTCTATCATAAGTGCAGATAACAAAGAGACGGCAATAACATTCTGAAAATATGGGCGGTCCTCTTTACTACTTTATAATAAAATACCCTCACATATGAAAAAAAAACGTTCATTTAACGCATTCAAGAAGCGATCGACTCAAAACCTTATGACGGATCAGTTGTCGAAGTAAACATTTAAATAAACATTTTAAATTAAGTCGTTTGAAATGTAATATTACTTAAGCACGTATTTATGTTACTAAACCTACATTATTTAACATGACGACGAATGTACTTATATGTAAATTTTTAAGTCTATGTTCTCGTGGAAGTTACTTTTTGTCTTATACAATTTGTGATTTCTACACTTGAATCTTAGGTTCAAAGAAATTTATTCCCAAATAAGACAAATACATTTCTTTAAACCTAAGATTCAAGTGTAGAACTCACAAAATGTTTTCCTTAGAACAACAATTTTGGATACTGTGGTGTAACTGTATTGTCAGGTATATCCCAGTCTATGAAAGGTAACAAAGATTTATACTGCGGTTAGTACTGCGGTTAATTTTAATTGGAAAACATTTTGCAACGCGATGACCGCTAATATTCCCGGGGATTGTGGTCGTAGGTGTTCATTGTGGCACTCGAATGTGAAGTGGTGATAATAATAAAAGAAAGCTTCATCAGCTTTGTAGTGCTCTTAATATTTACATTCTTTCGATCAGGGTTTCCAACAATTATAAATAGGGAAGATAAAATAATCGTTGTGGTTAATATCCGGTGTGGTTAATATGTGGTTAATATCCCACATGTGCGAACAAAGTGATTTGGCTCCTCATTTATCATGCGAACAGCCCAAGAGTGGAACGCTTTACCGGCATCCGTATTTCACGAAAACTACAACCTTGGAGTCTTCAAATCGAGAGTAAACAGGCATCTTCTAAGCAAGCGTGTTACATCCTAGACCGCATCGTCTCTTACCATCAGACGCGATAGTGGTAAAACGCGAGCCTATCAAACAATAAAAAAAAAACGGTTGATTAATGCGTGATTTCGCGAAATAAAAAATATTTTGTTTAGTTTGAGGGAAATAAAGAACAGTAATAATAAAAATAATTGTTCCAATAAAGTGCATTATTGAAATAATGTAAAGAAATTGCTTAATATGTTCAATTGCTTTCTTACTATATTACTGTTTATATGGATCACGTTCCCAATAAAATTCTGAAAAAATCATATCTGCAACCAATTTTTATCCAAACCATTTGACTAAAATATTTTGATAAAATTTGGCATGGAGACAGTTTGAACTCTGGAGGAAATGAGATACTTTTCACCGTTATAAACTTTAGACTACGCGTGTGTAGCTTATAGTATAGGTACCTATTTAAACAGTCTTTAAGGAGAGCCATCGAAATGGGATAAAATAATTTTGAAGGTCCTCCACGCTGCGTAGAGATAACGTTCGCGTGAGCGTGTCTATTAGAACGGTCTGACACGTGTACACACCGACGAAGCAATTCCTTTATAGAATAATCTCATTACTTATCATAGGAATGAGAGTGTCTGTAGTGAGCTAGTGATCTAGTACCAAGAAATAGATATCACAGTCGGGACATACCATTCATTTCACAGAATAATGCTTATTTCTTTTAGCATTGGAAATAATGCTTATTTCTTTTAGCATTGGAAATAATGCTTATTTCTTTTAGCATTGGAAATAATGCTTATTTCTTTTAGCATTGGAAATAATGCTTATTTCTTTTAGCATTGGAAATAATGCTTATTTCTTTTAGCATTAGAAATAATGCTTATTTCTTTTAGCATTGGAAATAATGCTTATTTATTTTAGCATTTCATACATCACTTTCTTTCTAAGTGGCTTCCGGCTACTTTGTCACCTTATAAAGTATGCCATGTAAAATGAAATTAGTTCGTGAGATGACGGTAGAGAAAAATGTTGTTTGGGAAAAAATAACGTTACGTAAAAAGCACTTAATAGAGCTTCTAATCCATTAGGAACGCAGCGGTGAAAAATCTACGGTGAAAAATAGTGACTAAAGATAGAGGGTTTTTTACAAAGAATACGAGTAGAATGAGTAGAGAGAGAGAGAGAGTAGAGACAAGAGTATATCATATTGAAAACTAATTTTGCCATCGTCATATTCATTATTATCAGCTGAAAATAAGTACAATTTCTTTCTTGAACGTGACAGTAAAATATAAGAAGATTTCTTTAAATTCATTTTTCTACTAACCTAACCCAAACATTTATTTGATTTACAATAAATAGTAATTAGTCGTAAATAGTTCTATATTGTTCGTGGATTACTGAATCCTTGGCTCTAATTATATTTTCCAAAGCAGCACTCAGATAGTATTTCAGAGCTTCAAGTTTGCTTCACTCATTGCTGCTGATCACTGCTCCCCGTTTCCAACAATGATAGTGTAAAGGTATCATTTAAGTAGTAAACATAATTAGGTTAGTATAAGTAATACGGGTGATCAAACATTGATTACATCGATATTAGTTATCGAATATCGATAATCATCAAACATGTCTATCGAGCGTCGGAAAATAGTGACCAAAAAGAAGAGATTATTTATTTTTTAATTTTAACCCTGCTACTATAGTGTAAAAAGTAAATTTATATAAATGTATACCTAACACTAACATTTTCATATCTTGTTTAAGACGGAAAATGAAAGCAATAAAAAAGTTTGGCAATCTACGAAGATTTTGAACTAATCAAATACTTACTGACCGACCCGAAAATATTCGCAAAGTTCAATAAGTTTACGGGATTTGGAGGAACAGAGATTTAATCTATATTCAATTACCTGCTTGTTTTATGTTCGTTATTTATTAACTTGGACCTTTTGCTGTTTTAGAGAAGTCGTAACAAACTCCAGTTTGTGTAGGTACTCCGCTCGCCATTACTTTAGGGAAGAAGTTGTTTACTCTCATAGCAATTTACTGCGTAGACCTTTAAACTGATCTTAGAATCATGAATTGTCCTTGTTTAAAGAACCTGAGAGTTTTTTAATTTTTTTAAATGGCATAGATCCCCTTTATTCTCCCCTAGCAAATTATTGATTACAGTACCAAATAAGCGATTTCTTTCACCTACAGTTGTGTTGTGACCAGTTTATGAGTCACGGCAATGCTAGACCAGGGAGCGCGTAAAATGGGAGAGTCGAGGTCGGCCTCTATGATTTGGGCGGCAGAGTGGCGGATCCCGCGTGACGTCAGTCCGGGCGCAGATCCGTGGCGCGCATGCGCGGTTCCCTCCAGCCTCCGCCACCCGCGCACACCCCGCCCGCCACTTCCCGACAGGCGCGAGGACTAACCACTCGTTCGCCCGCCCGTCTCAACTTTCGCCTACCCGCACCGATGACACAAAATAAACTTTCAGTTATTAGTGCGTGGACTCTCTTATGGACATGGACTGAGATTAATTTTCAGTGAAAAGACTCGAAATTATCGTTTCGGTGTCCGTATTAAAGTTCGTAAAAGTTGAGGTAAGTTTGATGTTGTGGGTAGATTTAGAATTGTATATCGCCGCCACTTTTCATACGCCATTAAAAGTCTTTATGTCAAAAGATAATTTTATAATTTAGGGGATTATAATATCTACGTCAGAGAAATAAAGGTATTATCTAATTGTATTGGCCGCAGCGCCAGTGGTCAAGTGCACTTGAGAGAGGGTTGCGTAACGACTGCGCCGAATCTGATCAGAGCCGCGCCGCCGCCGCGCCGTCGAACGATTTTACTATCTCTAATACAAACGGTTCTAATCCAGAGGATCAACCTATCTTAACAATAAAACCATTCTAGCTACTAAATAGGTTTATCTCTACAATCCCGATCATTTGTTTTGTTAATGTGGGCAATTACCTCGCCTTTTATTGTCGATTTTCGTTTTCGATAGCATCAATGTACAAATGGCCTGTTTAAAAATAAGCAATGGTGTACGTGCCGTTGGATTTCTTTATAGTATTTTGTTTCTTGTATTTTAAGCAGTGTACACTATTGGCTTAGTTTGCTTTACAGAATGTAATATTTTTGTGTTTTGTTATTTGATGAACACAAAATGAAACAGGAATATCTTACTAGTGTAATTTCGCTATTTAGCGGAATGATAAACTCCCGCGTGGTCCCGCCTGAGTTAATCAGTTATTTGTTACAGGATAACTTTTTACAAGATAATTCCAATATTCAAAATCGTATTTTAATATCATATTATAATAGTCTTTATTATTGTCTATATATTATATAGACAATAATAAAGACTATTATAATATGATTATTATTTTGAATTTCTTGTAATATTTAACTAGATAAAAGAAAGGAATGAAAAAATGTGTTGAGATATAAACGTAGCCTAGGCTGCTGGCGTAGGTATATTAAGTAATCTCATTTCCTAAAAATAGCTATATAAAATCCTTTGGCTTTGTCTTTACAAGGCACCGATTATCCTTGATAAGATTAAGATCTTCATAAAAGCATTTTCACCTACAACATATTAGTATTTACCCGTTTGCAAACATAAAACTATGCTAAGATTCTTTAGAGAACTCTAATATGCTGATTTTTCATTTGTGTCTGATTAACCTTTGACAAGTGCTTTACTTTAAAAACCGAATATTCCACAGCAGCTAAAATCAGCTGTGACATCAAAAATAATACTAAGACTTATATTATTCCGACAAAGAGCTTGAAATTGAAAGTGTAGATATTGTGTTGCGAATCATTAATACATTAAAAGTTCACGACACATTCTCATGTTAATTTTGTTAACGGGAAAAGCGCATTTATTCTTTTAACTAACTACTACAACAATATAAAAAGATCTACTAATAGCTACAAATAGTACCAACACTACCTACTACTAATAAAAACATTTGGACTATATACTAGCCGCCATGGTCCAAATGCTCCAGACCATTTACTAGTAAGTAGCGTACCCGATATGCTGGCAGCGTTAACCGTTGAATTGCAATGCTGATTCGTTGTGCCATATAAGTGCTGGATGAGCAGTTGGTAAAGATTTTTGTATATTTTATTATTATTATTATAAATATGTTAAGAAATTATGTATAACGGTGCTTAGACCACAAGCCAATATTTTTTATATTAGTTTTGGTTTTTGGTGCGTCGAAGCGAAAACAATATGCGAACAAAATTAGGTCTCCTAATAGGATATTAAAGATTCTAAACGATGGTGATAATGATGATGATTTGTCGCCAATGACATACCAAAATGTAACTGTTTGTTGAATTTTTGTAGAAATATATAGAGGAATACCAAATAACACAAAGATACATAACTATACAAAGCATTTGACAAAGTCGTAGTTCAATGGGGCAGTTACCGCTTATGTGATCTTTAACAGACAACCCTTGGTAAGAAAGGCATAGATTTTGAATTATAGAGGTCAGTGGTGTACAGGTAATACTTGAATATTTAGGGGAAAGGGGCTATCAATAATATCTACAAATCCCAAAATTATTTTTTTGTACTTTTCCAAATAGGTTGAAAATATTTTTTTAATAAGATTGGGAAGGGAAGCCTTGGAAATATAAGCGTGTTTTGGAATAAAATGTTTTCTCTCTTCGCGGCGGCGTCTTTCCTTATATCGCTTGGTAGGTCTTCATAAAGATCTTATCGTATCTTTTCTTGCTTCGTCGAATATATGATCGTCCTGTGCGACAAAGAAAATAAAAGATAATTTGAACGCGGGGTGCTTTGTTTCTATTTTTTGATTAGACTTATTATAACGTATAATAACTAGTGTATACCTAATGACAACTATTTAGAGCTGTGTGTTGAATTTTTATTGCAACTGATTATAGTAACTATCTCCTATCTTTTGCGATTATTTTGTCTTTAGAAGAATATTTCTTTAGTGCTCTATTACAAAAAAAAAACAACTGGCCTGATGATCTGTTGGGCGATCTCGTAACTCGATTGCAACCTATAGAAACACAAATTTGCATGGATTTGACAGTTTGAATACGCAGCTTATGTGCATAGTTAGTATGGAAATTTCTCCTGTTGCATTGCAATCAAAGTTTTGTGACCACCCCCTGATTTCATTACTTACATGTTCCATTCAGTTACTTACCTATTCGAAACAGCCTCAACGGAAGATCAGTAGAGTGATCACGGAAATTTGACAACAATGCAACAGAAGCAATTTTATTTCTAATTTGAAAATTCCCATACTAACTATGCACATAAACTGCGTATTAAACCTATCAATTTCATACAATTTTGTGTTTCTAACTATTGAAATCAAGTAACATGATCGCCTAGCAGTAGCGAGATCCACGATGCACGGGAAAGATATCGATCGATCGATACAGAATCTACATCACGCTTCATCTCCTTCGTTTACATTAAAAAGAGAAAAATACGAGTGTTAAATTGAATATACAAGGTGGAATTTAATTCGTTCTTTTCCTTTAATGTATGTATTCAGTCCATGCTATAGAATGATCCCATATAACTAAATAAAAAAAGTACTAAAAAACTACTTTACTAGAAATAAAACTTAAATCTAGGTATTATCAGATTTAAATTCTAAAGTGACATAAGGACTACGTTAGTTTTCATTTCTATCGGCAGTCCCCAAAAACTGCCCCGCACATTTTCTTTCATATTATGATTTGACACATCACGTTACTTTAGTAGCGTCAAAAAGTGCTTTTTTTGATTTTAGGCTTACACCGCTTAATCATACCTTGCGCTCTTTGCCATGAATATATAAATATTTATATCTTTTATTTTATAAAAACACACAAATTATAGTGTACATAAAAAATAACGTTTTGTAACGGTGACGGAAAAAATAGTTAGGTTATCACTACGAGCCTGTAGTAAACAAAGATAGTCATAAAAAACTATAAGTAATAAAAGAGAAGAAAACTTTTGTACCTACAAAAAATACGGATCCCTAAAAATAACAAAAAAGCTTTTAACATTCACTGTTCTGAGTTTTTGTAGTGCTTGTTTTTGCGCAGTATTATTTTGATGCTAAGTAACGTTTACTACATTTTCACCACAAGCTGTAGAGTTTCATGTTCCACAATTAGTATATTGCTTCCGGAAATGATAGGATACTATCTGATTATCCCATTATTTTAATATGTATTTTTCCAATGGCTGTAGTCGCCAACATTAGGTTGTGTTCTATATATTTGTGTACCGATTGTTCTCAGAAACGATTTCGCATTAACTCCACTCTCGGTTTGTAAACACAGTCTAATCGAAAACAAATATTACTTTCTATTTTTTCAGCCATTTTATGTTTAGTATATATATCAATACCTAAAATACCTAAAAACATTGCAAGATAAGTAAGGTTATATAAATTCACAACGATTGTACTATTCCAAGTTTATTGATCATGTAAAAAATCGAAAAATTAATTTAGATGTACATTTTGCTTTGAAGATATCTATTACTTTTTATTTATCCCAAGTATCACACTAATATTATAAAGGCGAAAGTTTGTATGTGTGTATGTTTGTTACACCTTCACGCTCAAACGGCTGAATGGATTTAGATAAAATTCGGTACCAAGATAGCTTATACACTGGATTAACATGTAGGCTATACTTTATCCCGGAAAAGTGAAATTTTCCCGTGGGATGAGAAAATAATTATAATACTTTTGGTCCGCCGGTGAAACCGCCGGACTCAACTAGTATGAAATATCTACGGGTGAGAGCGGCTAGAACTTATACAGCCGATATGTTTTTGTAGGTATTTATATGATGATAACAGTTAGTTTAGAGAACCAAAAAATATCAATCTAACGAATGCTGAATGTAGAATAGCAATGTATAAATGTTAACTGCAATAAAGTTACTAAATTGAATTAATAAAATGCGTGAGTATTGAAATACCACATTGTGTTTGTTTCACTTTCGCTCTATGTCGAAGTTTCAACAATAATTGGAGTACATGAATAAAATCCAATTTAACCTGAAAAATAAACTAAACTAGCCTCTACCAGTATGGTTGATATTGGCAAACCACTCGAAATTGTCAGAGTTTAGAGCCGAGCAGAGCGCGACTGTGGCTTTATCTGATTTGATTCTGATCAACGACGCTAAGCGGGATCGCGCTGCTGTTAGGTTAAACCTAATTAAGGGAAACTTGAATTAGCTCTCCGGATTTATGTAAGGTTATTGGGATTACTTGGAAAAAATCCTTGACGCCTGTGTGTATATTACTGTGTGTATTATTGATAGCCTTAGTGGTGTGGTGATTGAGCAGGTCGGCCATACCCTGGAGGTGGCGGGTTCGATTCCCGCGGCAGGACAAGTATTTATGCACAGAAAAAAAAGCGCAAATACTTGTTTCTGAGTCTGGGTGTTGTGAGACTATGGTCCTCGTAATTCCTGTGTCCCTAGACACGGAATTTTAGTTAGGGTCCAGGATCTATGTATGTGATCGTTAGGCGTTATTATTATGACAAAAAATTACATTAGAAAAACGTCGCATCACTATTGCTATGTAATTTTTGTGATTGAGATTAGCGATGAGATGAGATATTTATTTATTACGATGCATAAAAAATCTGCTTAATGATAATTATAATTGAAAAATTAATGATAATTGATATTATGTAACTATATGTATATCATTAATATAAATTTAAGATAATATTAAACATACAATAATTACAAAATTTTCTGTGTCTATTATACTGTATTACTTATAAATATTCATCATACTACTTCATATACTTTCATCTAATTTAGAAAGCATCAAATTATA
Organism: Ennomos fuscantarius; assembly: GCA_905220475.3. Classification (NCBI taxonomy): domain Eukaryota; kingdom Metazoa; phylum Arthropoda; class Insecta; order Lepidoptera; family Geometridae; genus Ennomos; species Ennomos fuscantarius. The sequence goes on along the minus strand of HG992028.1, from coordinate 7,455,346 downwards.
ATATTTTAGTTACATTCAATAGACATTTATGTATTTTTTGTTTATAGGTAGGTAGTATTTTAGAATATATCAGCCAAGAATATTATATTATTATTCCACACGAACCGTCATTGTTGGCAACGAAATAACAGGAAAATTCAAGTTTTGCGAGTGACACCCTAAACATAAATCAACATGGTTGATAAGATTACGTAGTTTCGCACTCTGCAGCGTCTTATATTCACACTTGAACAATTAATGTTGGCACTTGTTTGTTTGATAACGAATAAATAACTCGATTTTAATATCTACGGGTGAGAGCGGCTAGAACTTATACAGCCGATATGTTTTTGTAGGTATTTATATGATGATAACAGTTAGTTTAGAGAACCAAAAAATATCAATCTAACGAATGCTGAATGTAGAATAGCAATGTATAAATGTTAACTGCAATAAAGTTACTAAATTGAATTAATAAAATGCGTGAGTATTGAAATACCACATTGTGTTTGTTTCACTTTCGCTCTATGTCGAAGATATACGTATATATATATATTATATACGTATATATATTATATATGTATACACGGCGAGAGCCATGCATTTTGCTCATCTGTAAGTCGTATATAATAGCCACTATTTTAATATGTCATGTGTAAACACATTACTTCCAGGAGTGACAACTAATGCGTAACATAATTATATTACCCGACCACAAAAAAAAATGGTTCAGCTCTTCAGTATTTCTGCTCCCCTGGTACTTTAATGTTCACAATATAGCACAGGTAACAGGAAACAGAAAATGCATGATGGTTTTTCATTCAATCGTATTTTCTATTTAAAATACTTTGTGTTACTTAAGTATCTCCCTATTTTCCTTCTTTTTTTGTTCGAGGAATATTTTGCAACGATCAATCAATTCATATAACATGATGTATTTTATCAAATGTTTTACAATTGAATACTGTTTGGTAGATATGACTTTTTGTACTTGTTATTAACGTAAAATATTAGATTTTGTGCTCAATCTATTTTACTTTTATAAAACTGTGGTTAGGGTTTGACCTAGGAATACTAAGGTAGAAGGTTTTTGGCATTGCTCCGAAAGTGGACTAGGTACTGATTTATATTCGCTTCGGCCCATTTAATCTTCATGTTTCTGTAAGTTATCGCTCCCCGGATTCTGGACCTTTTCGCTGTACTCATTGTAACTATTGTTAGATATCTTTCTGTGTTGATTTATTGAGTCTGAGTGTGTGTGATGGGACATTGTGTTTTGTTAATATAACCTGACAGAGTTAATTTTTATAAAGGCATACATGTCGCTCTTTGATAAATAGCTGTTTATGATAATACAACAGAACATAATCCAAAAAAATATAATGAAATGATAAAAATGAAAATATAACTCACAAGAGCAACTAGATTGTAGCCAACAATTATTATTACTATACTACGAGTAACTAACCAACCAACCCACAAATTAATAAATCCGCACTCCTTTTAACTAAAAGAGAGAGAGAGTGTGGATTTATTAACCTCGCTTATTCCTGTAGATTATGTTCAAAATACAAAATGTAGATTCAAAAATGGCTTAAGGGCAACATGGCATGTAACAGTGCTATAAAGGAATGGATATTAATAAGCTGTGATCTTAGATTAATAAATAAATGCATAAATAATCAGTAAGTATTATTTATAGTTCCGAATTTTATAATTATTCAAATTAGTTGTCAGTTAGATTTGATCAGCAACTATACCTAACGTAATGGCGTAGACGTAGGCTAAACATTTGATCATTGTTTCGCCTGATGTTAGGCAATGACGTGTTCTAAGACGGAGCGTGCTTGTCTAGAAGATACCCATTCACTCTTGACGTAAAAACTTCTCATGTCGTAGTTAAATGGAAACAAGAACGCCGGCAAGTTGTTCCATTCATTAGCCGTTCTCACTATATAGTTAGTAGCAAAAGCGGGTCGAAGGAATTTAAACCATATATAGATGCCGTGTTTCATGCGTCTTGTAGTGTAGAAAGAAAGGAAATGGGGGGAATTAAATTGTGTTATTCCTTCGCATACTCCAAAATGCGGTCTATAAAACACCGATATGCCAGCAACTTTACGACGGTGATCCAAGCTCTGAAGCTTCGGTGACGATGCGTTCATGGAAGTTATTCGCTAGCTACTTGCATTTTGTCTCGTCGTTATACTTTTCCTTGTCTTTGATCTCTTAAAGTCTTTCAGCAAAACGTGAATTCCTCCAGAAATAATTCATCCCCAATATCAATTTTATCCCGAGATAACTCGAGCACTTCTCACATTTACGAAATCACATGTAAATGAGGTCTTTGTAACCGAAGCTTCGAAAATAAAACGGCTGCTATAAGCCATTTTTCACAGGCTCCCAGAGAGGTAATTACTTTTGCCCGGATAAAGGACCAGTTTAATAAACCTATGTGAATCGGAACCAGCTTATCCATCTAATTGAGGTATTGTCATTTTACTTCATCAGCACGCAAATTTATGAGATAGGACTTTTCGTTGAAGTTTTGAAGATACATTCAAAGTTAGTGAAATTAGGACCTTTAGAATTTCCTTTTAAAGATTGTGGTCTAGAGGGTGTTTTGCCCATTTTATTAATCCTATTTTGGGTAGTTTTTCAATTAATTTTGTTTTATGAAAGTGCGTTTAATTTATATAATTTATCAATATATTGATCACCTTGCGTAAACCGTGTATCAACTTGAAAAAATACACAAGAGATTATCACTATGTGTACTCGTACATTTCACACTCAGTACGGTTCTGTGCTAAAGAGCACGAAATGAAAAATTGGAAAAGCTATTACTGGGTTTTTGGAGAAGAAAATGTTATAACGGCAGCCTTTGCCCCACTTGACCAACGAGCCAATATTTGATGTGGCTTTATGAAAACAAACGCCAGGTAGATTTTTTCAGGCATTAAATGTTTCATTTGGTATTAATAAAAAAGATTTGTTTCTTAATACAAAATTCGGCTTTCAATTTCTACAATAGAAAGTAAAAAATAATGGTGAATATAAAATAATAACATGAAAAAATGAAAATATAAAAAATTATAACATGTAAATAAAAAGAAAAGTAAAAAAGTCAAATATAAAAAAGTATACGTAAAAAGCTAAATCCATCAAGATAATACCTATAAACCAAATCAGGCTCTCCCTGAGAAGAAAACACGTGTATAAAAGGGTGCGTATCATTATATATTTAATGAAATGTTAACGCTATTTCACAAACATACATTTTGCCAACCTTTCATAAATATTTTGTTAAATTCAACGGCATGCTTCGCATCGCCAAGTCTAAAACTTCTAGCTGATAAGCCAGATAATAAGTAGGATTAATTCATGAACAAAGTTTCATCTGCCCAACAAGTTATGTCTACATTCAGGACAAGCCCATTGGAACATTTCAAAGAAATAATTGCAGGATTGGAATCCCTGTGCTGTGGTCTTCGGGCTTTGAGTTATGGTCCCGTAGCGAATAGGAACATTCGAAACAGGGCGATTACCGCATAAAGCAATCTCGATGCTATCACCGTTTATATTCTGGCTCATTTGGCAATAAATCTACTACATAAACTCTGTCAAACGAATCTGATAATAGATAGATAAGTAAATTCTTTGTTTGTTAGTTAATATATACCAAATCATAAAAGTCAAAAAGAATGTAATGGTAAGAGGTAAGAGTTTTTTACAGGCTAATTTATAATTCTAATAAACAGTGTAGTGTAGTTAATTCTGAAGCACCAATTAATAAAAATATATTCATCACACTAATATTATAAAGGCGAAAGTCTGTATGTGTGTATATGATTTTTTTTTATAACATAGACAGACAAACAAGCATACGGCCCGCCTGATGGTAAGCAGTTACCGTCGCCTATAGACACCTGCAACACCGGGGGCGCTGCCAGTGCGTTGCCTACCTTTCAAGACTCTATTAACTCGATGTGTATGTTTATTACTCTTTCACGCTCAAACGGCTGAATGGATTTGGATAAAATTCAGTACCAAGATAGCTTATACACTAGATTAACATATAGGCTACATTTTATTGCGGAAAAGTGAAATTTTCCCATGGGATGAGTAAATAATTAAAATACTTTTTATCCGCGGGTGAAACCGCGGGGCGCAACTAGTTTATAATAAATAATTTTGTGAATAATCATACCTATTCGACAGCCTCTGTGGTGTGTTGGCCGAGACAGGACAAGTATTTGTGCACAGAAAAAAAATCGCAAATTCTGTGCTGTGGGATCATGATCCTCGTAGTTCCTGGGTCCCTAGAACTAGGGAACCCTAAATAGAGTCCAGGATCTATGCATTTGATAGTTGGGCGTTATTATTACTATAGCCAGATAAATACGGTAATACTATTTAATATATTAAAATCAGAATCAGGACATTTTGATAATGTGCATTGTGTATGTACCAATCATTCCCCTAATTAATTGTGTTAAGGGTAAGAAGTGAAAATGTTCACCTTGAACTTTCACAAGAAACCTAATTTTGAGCCTTAAGGGTAGCTGAAAAAGTCAGCGTAATTAACTCCCGGGCAGATATTTTTAAAACCTCTAACGCCCCGATATTTTTTCCGGCACGGTCCCGGGCCGGGTCATAATTTAGTCAAAGTCTGCGACACCCGGCACGGAAGGGATCGTTTGTAACTCTCACGGTCATTATCTCATTTCATTTATACTCCGCAAACAATGTCGTCGCGTCTCCAACTCCAACACACATCCAATATTAATGGTGTCCTTCACAAACAATTATCAAGTTAATGTTTCTTTACATCGATATTCAAATACATTTTCAATGGTGGTTTGAAGCCATGATCTTCTAATATATATAGATAGGCATAAATAGGCTTACCTTTATAGTTTTTTACAGGTGGTAGAACTTTTCTGTAAAGTTCATCTAGGTAGGTACCACCGCTTTGCCAGTTATTCTGTCGCCAAGCGGAACACTGTACTGCGCAAGCACTACTGTGTTCCGGTTTGAAGGGCATTGTAGTTAAAATTACTGAAATTACTAGGCAACTGAGACTTTATTATCTGATCTCACAGTCGAGTAATTCTAAAGAATTAACGTTTCATTAATCCTGAGACATCACCACACTGTGCTGATGTTTCAGGATGATGTGCACAGTGCAGTGTCGCGCGAATCTTTATATTTTGGAGTTCCGAGTGACACTGTTCTGTTATGGGCGGCCATGTCACTCAACATCAGGTGAACGACTAGCTTGTCACATCAAAAAGTACGATTTAAAAAAAAGTTAAAAAAGTAAAATAAACGAAACAAAAGCAAAAGCAAGGAATTGTGAGTTTTTAACGAACGCGATACAAAATTAATAAAAATGTTACACAGTCAACGTGATCTGAAACTCTAGTTGGCGAGATACCACCGGGAATGTTTTTAATTAGGACAATACAAATTGCAGCGCGGCTTTGAAACTAAGTAGTAACAAGTGTTACAGGCCAAGTAAAATGAAGGTGTAGTAACATAGTAGAAAAGCTCTGGTGTGCGTGCTTTTGTGTGGAAATAGCCGGTTTAGCTCAAGTCGTGAAAGCGAGCCGTCTCGTCAAGAGGTTGTGTTAAGATTTCCACCTGGCTGAAGGGTAGTTAACAGTACTGTGAGAAACCACCTGCGTCGCTGTCTGAAATTTGTAGGTCTGAATTTCCGCCCTCATTGCGGTTGTCGTTGAGTGGATGAGCGCTATATGCAAATTTCTAGCTTTATGGAGAAACACCAACATATTACTATGGTATGAATGCTGCAATAAGATTAATAACGTTTTGAGATAGCTAGTGTACAGGATTCTTCTGAATAAAAAAAAAAAAAACTGAATCCTTTTTTTTCCTCTTTCTTGGTCGTTATTTTTGTACCTGTCACTGTCATGTCATATTATCGATATAGAAAAAATAATAAAAAACGTATTCGTGTATGATTTTCACAAAATCAAAGAAATCGCAGTTTTTATTTATTTGATTCGTAAAACAACCAACCTGAAAAAATAATTAAAAAAATGGAGCAGCAGCTTTAACATCTAGACAGAAAGAAAAAGGTATTTATTTGGCTCAAACAATTTGTAACAAATTATTAGTCACTAGCTTCTACGGAAGAATACTGATACTGCGGCAGCTAGTTCTCTTCGAGGTTCAAATATTATGATAAGTTAGTAGTAACAATAAAACTAACGTTATGAAACTTTATTTCATAGTTTTTCCATGGTTTTTACAATGGAAACACTCACTTGAAGATATGTTTAGAGCATTTGGGCACTAAATACCTAACTACTTAGTTATGAAGGTATTTTAGTGCCCAAATGCGCTAACCATATATTCATAAGTGAGTGTTTCCATTGTAAAAACAACGGAAAAATTATGAAGTAAAGTTTTATAACGTTAGTTTTAATGTTATTACTTTGTTTATTTATGTACCTGTCTAAGTAGATAGGTACATAAAACCGTAAAAAATTCTAATATAATAGGGAAATACTTCATGCCAAGGCCATTGAAGTTCCCTCGCTTACTTTTTAATTTTCCTTTCATTAATATTTTTGGGTAATTCTCTGTAATAGTGACGTAGATTCTTAAATTATGTTTGCTGCGTCATTTGTATATAAGTTATGTAAGTAGAAACTGAATAATATTTGGTTCTTGCCGGGAATATCGTTAGCAACCACTCAAAGCTTGCCTTGACACACGTCGCTCAATATACGGCTCTATAGCTATAGCAGTTAAAAGCATCCTGCCAACTTTTACCCGTTTTGTGGTAGATTACGTCACACTGTACTTCCATGAGTGTACGTGGGTACGTAGTACGCACGTAGTACTATTATTTATTCTGTCGTATTATTGTGGTGTGCGTCAAATTTTTACTACATTGTGATAGAGCCTGATCGGCACCTACGAAGAGGAAATACGTCTACTGAGTGGGTGACAACCAGGTTGTATTACAATGTAATACAAACATGTAGCTTTCCCTTACAGGTATTTGGATTAATTACTCCATGTACGGTTTCACTTAAAATCTATACGTTATCCCCGCTATACCTCTTAATTTTTTGGTATAAAAATTGCTCTGAAAAATGTGGCACTTGCGTTAGCGTTTTTGCCAAGATTGGTTCGTTGTGGTGTGAAAATCACAATAACAAATAAGTAACAAAAGTTACCTTTCCACGCATGGCACGACTTTCACAAGCAATATTGCAACTGAAATGTATCCTATTACAAATATGTTGTGAGATTATTTTTTTAACTTGAACGATGCGTAAGCTCATTTCAGTGTGTACCTGACACTGTTGTATACACGGCGGTGGCTGTTGTGCTTTAATGAAAACTCATATTAAGAACGAGTTTCTGCCCGCAGATTCGCCCACGTTGCCTATGGGAAAATAATTCAACCACCCATTTAACCCTCTTAAGGGTAGAATTTCGAAAAATTCTTTCTTAGCGGCTGCCTACGTCTTAACATCTACCTTCATACCGAATTTCAGCCCGATCCGTCCAGTGGTTTGGGCTGTGCGTTGACAGATCATTATGTCAGTCAGTACCTTTGAGTTTTATAGTCGTATATATAGACTACTTGTTCTAATTATTTGCAATAAAAAAATTCAATTCATTTATGGTTCCACGAAACCCTCCAAGTTTCGTGGAACCATAATAAGCTAACCACATCTTACTGTTGTTTAAAATAGTATTCAGATATGTATCACAAAGAAAAACAATCATAAATCTTTCACGGTTATAGGTACCTGTAAGACATTTGAAAGCTAAAGACCGATTTTCACGTCATGCTCACTTTACAAGAATTAAGCTCGCCTTCTTTAGAGTTGATAAAGCTTAAAAACAAGGGTGAAATATTTCAGAATTTATGAGAGGAAAGTAAATACTCTCAAACAAAAATAATAAAATAGAAATGAAAAAGGAAAAGTAGCGAGACATCAGATATAAATTTAAGGACAAGGAAATTCTTGCTTCGTGATTTTTTTTTGCATGTCGTCATTTGATTGTATTATTGTATTTGGACTTTGCCACAGTCGTACCTATTGTGAATTTTTTATTGGGTCAACAATGGTACATTTTTACGTTACATAATAAAAAAAACACAGTATGGTGATCAAAGTTGTATAACATTAAACCAAATGAGTGATTCATCAGCTCACTCATTTGAATAAACTGTTTACAGTGTCTCATTCATTACATCACTATTCTTTTCTTCTTCAAAGTTGGCATCCCACTATTAATCTAGTGAATCGAATTAAAAGTGATGGTATTGTTATCTGAGCATTTGTAATATTGTAATACTGCAAAATACCTTTTTGCCCATTTTACAATTAATATTTAACACTATAATTAATGGGGTGATAAGTGTAGCTCGATCGTTTGCTTAATATGAAAAAGGTGCAAGGTGTAATAATAGGATAGAATTATTGATTATTGAACATCTTAAATGAACGTATGCATTTTGCGTTTGATAAATACACACAATGTGTTAAATGCGTAGGTAGTAATAATTTACGTTGTTACTTAATATTTGTGTACTTATACGTAAAATGTATATAAAATACAAAATTATATTATAAATTATGATTTAAGCACTTACTTTTACTTTCCATCATTGAGACACAAAAACTTGTTTTTTTTTTTTTTTTATGTTAAGGAACGACGTGACGAGCTAGCCGTTCGACTGATGTTAAACGATACGGCTGCCCATATCAGCTGCAGTGTCAGTCGGTACTCTAAAGTATAAAGCTTCGCGTGACACTGCACTGCGCACGTCATGATTACCTAAATGATGATGTGATGGAGGATGTACTGATTGAAATAAATGATGTAGATTAGAAAAAATGCAAATGTTTTAACGTATCAAAAATGCGTCTATGAACTACCTCTTGTCTTGGAAAAATAATTCGGTGAATTCGGTGTAATTTGTTGGTTTGTTGGTATTATAAGCAATCTGTGAGCAACATTAGAAGTACATTAGTTAAGCTTTTTTGGCGTAAAAGCCACACAAACAAACACGCATACAAAAAATCGGACAGTATTTCACCTTCATATATAAGTTATTAGGAAGGATTGATTGTCAATTTGCCAATATTATTTTCTGATAAATTAATAACCAAAATATTCATCATTACCAAAAATCAATCATCTTTGGTCAAAAAATAAGTGCATCCACCGCCGGCGTAGACCTAAGCGCATGAAATGTTCTTGGCCTTCAGTTCTTTGCATTTACAGTTCAGCAGGTGCTTTCTGTAGCCGTCACTTCTATCTACCAGCATGGTAACATACATTTACATCGGAGATGTTTCCACTCAACACTTATCACAAAGTCATCATTATCAACAGCCTGAAGACTCCACTTTTGAACATAGGCCTCCCCTACAGAGCACAACTTTGAGTGGCTACTTGCATTCTGCATCCATCGGCTCCCTGCGATTTTGACCAGAGGGGTGATCACGAAACTTTGATTGCAATGCAACAGGAGAAATTTCCATACTAACTTGAGACTTTATGACAGTCGAGATTGTGTGTGATGTGCTGATGTCTCACGATGATGTGCGCAGTGCAGTGTCGCTTGAAACTATGTTTTAGGGTTCCGAGTGACACTGTTCTGTTATGGGCGGCCGTGTCACTTATCATCAGGTGAACGACTAGCTCGTCACATCATTCGATATTATAAAAAAAAACTATGCACATAAGCTGCGTATTCAAACTGTCAAATCCATACAAATTTGTGTTTCTATATTTTGCAATTTAAACCGATGATCTGGGCGATCATGTATCGCTCTAGTGAAGGACCGGCCTACGCTGCGTGTTCCTATGCATGGTCGCCACTCAAAAACGTAATAAGACCACAAATACTAGTAAAGTTATACGCTTACCTACAGTAACAGTAGGTTAAAAGTGATGTGGAAGTTACACTTACCCCTACTTACAATACGACCATAAGATTTCCCAAGCTCCCCGGGCTTTGGCCAAGTTAGAGAAAGGACAAATCCCCTTAGCGAGCGTCATATAAATACTAACCAGGGAAGTTTTGCTTGGCGCGGAGCATTGTACAAGCTATCAAATTGCATTATGCTTTAGGTACCTTTGCACCTTGTTGTTGTTTTCAAGAGATTTCATTTTGAGTTTTGAGTATCGTAATAACTCTTTGTACTATTTTCTCTTTGTAGCTGTTTCTGGCTTGTAATTCGCCAGCTGGATATAAAACTTTTACATGGTTTATTCCACTTTGTTTACCTGTGTGCATTTAATTTTATTAATTTAATTTAATTTAATTTTACATCCTTTGCAAAACAATTTGTGATTATTAAGCTTTACTAACGTAGGCGTTGATGGTAATTAAGTATTTATGTAATTAAGTCAATTTCGTAATATTTATCCTAATCTATGTACTGATGACTTTATTCTTGGAAGTCAATTTATGGATATGTAGGACTTAGTTGTATATAATGATATTAAAAATAATAATAAGTAATTTGCTTTTATCAATAAAACTAATTATTCCGCCAAGCATTTTTTTGATGGAACAGGATATGAAAAATGTGATTTTTTAAAATTAAGTATATATTAGGAACTAAAATATACACCAAAACATGTGTAGGTAAACGCACATAAGTAAAAAAAGTAAAGGCAAAAGATCTATCTTCGTCGATAAGAATTGCCTTGACACAAAATTTGCGACCTATAATGCTTAAATTTCAATTTGTTCGCTAATCACTTGACGGATTAAATTTTGAACAAAATAAGCCATCTAAAACTTACTTTAAACACATCTGGCCGCAATTGAGGTCACCGAAAATTCCCCCGAAACACGCGTCCAGCCGCTTTAATACCTTCTCAAATTATGGAAACAATAATGCGGGGTGACATTTCCACCGTGAGCTATTTGGAATCCATTTACAAAACTCACCAGATAAATAATTCGTTTTCAATTTGAAAAGTCACTCAGTGTTTATATATCTATATTGTTTATCTTTATACTGAGCAATTATTGCCATAAAAATATACTTGACAATTTGTAAATTGCTATGTGCAATTAGGTAAGATTATAGATGTACTTTTTTTAATCATTCAAATTAATTCAATTAAATTAATGAATAACAAAATAAACCCTATTTTAACGCTTGTTTTATACGAAATATGACTTCCTTTTTTCTCGGCGCAGTTGGGTATTCAACCGTTTTAAACCATTTATTTCCGTTTCCATTCAAACCGTTGTTTATAGTTTTAAATAGTTTTAAACGGTTTTGTACAACTATAGGTAAGGTCAAAACTGCGGAGAGCCGATGGATGCAAGAGATCTAGCCGCTCAAAGTGATCCTTTATGGGATATGCCTATGTTCAGCAGTGGACGTATTCAGGCCGATTGCAATGCTGATGATGAATTAAGTAATTGCTAAGTGTTTCAGAAAATTGACAATTTATGTGTTTCTATATTTCCAATTCTTATCTATACTTCCCTATCCATATCTCTCCCAATATAGATAAATGAACGTTGTCCTGTTTGTTTGTGTGGCTTTCACGCCAATGTGTGGATTCGTTTTGGATGAAATTTTGCACACGGATATAAGTATCGTGATCATGTACCACCATCGACCACGTCGTTACTTACCATCAGGTGAGACAGTGATCAAATGTCAAAAGTATAAATACTTATAATATCACACTAATATTATAAAGGCAAAAGTGTGTATGTGTGTATGTGCGTTTGTGTCTATGTGTGTATGTGCGTTTTTGTGTATGTGTGTATGTGCGTTTGTGTGTATGTGTGTATGTTTGTTATACTTTCACGCTCAAACGGCTGAATGGATTTGGAAGAAATTCGGTACCAAGATAGCTTATACACTGGATAATATTTGATTATTATTACTTATATTACTGGAAACCGCGGGGCGCAACTAGTAATATAATAAAAATACTAACTTTTATTTTTTAACTCAAACGTTAATTGTATTTTTATTTTATACCTATATGCAATTTTCATCACATGACTAACCGTAATAATGTACAATAAATACAGCAATTTAAGTATTACTTATGTACCTATAAACAAAATAACAATTTCAAACTATGCTTAGAACAAAACTACGAAGAAAAGATCATGAAAGATAAAGCCCTAAAATATACACATAAACATTACTAATAAATCACAGAAACATTCACTTGTTACGAAAACATGACTCATATAAAAAAATATGAAATGTAGATAATTCTGATCCGATACCTATCTGTTCACAGAATTTGTTTTTGTAAAGTAGATACATAAATTATGTATAATATTTTTTTTATAATATGGAACGGAGGTCTAAAAATTCGGAGCTCCAGAATCATGCCGTGAGGATGTATATAGCCGTGTTACTAGATCTTTAGAAGTAAGCAAAAACGTGATTATAATAAATACATATGCTTTTTCACAATTATTAGTATCATTTTTAGATAATTTAGTATTAGTTCGTCTATACTATAATTGATTCAGTTGTTTGTTTAAGTTTTATCACCGAATAAATAATAGTTATATCAATCACTAATGTAACCCTGGTAGCGGAAAGTGTTAAAATCGCCAATGTAGTTTATAGCTAAGTTTTAGTGATATCAACAGTCTTACGCAACTGTAATAAGACTGCAAATAGAGATGTATTAGTACATAGAGTTATCGAAGTTATATGCGAAAATATATGCTTAGAGCTTACTGCATCCATTCACGCGTAAGCCGAATTTGATTGGAAGACTTCGGCTGCATTGAATCGAATTTTGATTTCGCTTAGCCACCACCCGCTTAGGAGCTCGAGAATTCTAGAATTTTCTGCAAGTTTTCTTCTCTTGACATATTGATGTAGGTGCAGGTATTTGAATTATTTGTGATGTTATCGAAGAATAGTAAAAATGCTGAAAATAAAAATCCAAATTTCACACTTAATTTTATTCTGATCGGAGCAGTAAGCAAATCATGGGCGTATAGGCTATTGACTGTTGTCGTATTATTGTCCAATTTTATTCAAAAATTTAACCGATGTGATCCGAGCTTTTAGATGTTTTTTACACTCTGTAGTTTTTCATCACACACCACAGAGGCTGGTAATAATGGTGGAATATTCTTGCCTAGGATACTTGTTCAGTCTAGGCTTTAAGGCTCCCAGGTGTAACAGTGGAAACAAGGACGATGGCATAGGAAGTAAATTAATAAATCACGGCAGCTCACTCGTTAGTTGTTAGCACTGTAAAAGGTTTTAAATAAACGCTTCTAGTGCGGGTTGAAGTGCTAATTAATGATGTCATATTTATGTTTTTTTTACATGTTCCGTTCCATCCATTTTCTCCTACATAGTCTATAAAATATCGATAGGCTGGCATATATCTTCGGTGGCCCAAGTTCTGAAGCTTAGCATTTGAGAATAGGGACTTTTTGGTTATCTTCGAATGGATTCGAAAGCATGGAGCTAATTTTTCTCCTATCTGTCCTAAGGGATGGATTTGTGCTGCAGTGAGAGTAAAAAGTTTCTCTGATACTTTATTACGTATAAAGTCATTACCTTATTAAAAACTTAGTAAAGCAAGCAGTAGTGCGCAAGCACTGCTGTGTTCCGGTTTGAAGGGCACTGTAGCTAGTGAAATTACTGGGCAAATGAGACTTTATGATCTGATCTCACAGTTTAGTAATCTTATTACTAGATTGTGCTGATGTCTCTGGATGACGTGCGCAGTGCAGTGTCACGCGAACCTCTATACTTTAGAGTTCCGAGTGACACTGCAGCTGATATGGGTAGCCGTGTCGTTTAACATCAGGCAAACGACAAGCTCGTCGCGTCATTCCTTAACATAAAAAAAAAACTTGAAAGGTGAGGCGGTGCCTTTCAAGGCACTTTTCAAGTTCTTAATACTAAATAATTCACCAGATTTTTCACAGCTATTATAGTTCAGACAAAACTAAGAACAAATTTGAGATAAGTTTAAGTAGCGTGCTATTTTCTGTACTGGCACGTGTAGGAAAGGAAGGAACTGTATGTCACGGAGGACAGACATGTAGAATCTTAATGGGATTAAACTTGACCGAATCGGCATTTGGCATCGCCCCAATTGGAGACTGCTAGTAAGGTCAAGCTTATGCAACGAAACATGTCTTTCTCTGGGACTAGTTACCCTTCCCGCTTTTTTTCGGTGCGAAGTAAAGAAATAAGATGTAAAATCTTGACTAAGCAATTTTGAACGTGCCTCGTCTTCCCTTTTTTAATTACATCCATGAATTCAATTGAAGTTTTGTACCCACACAAATTTTAAGTGTAGGAAAATTTTCTGCATCCTATTTACCTACTTTGAATTCCTCTTAGCGGTATATTAAATTAATCGTTGGTATTTTAAGTTTAATTAACCTATCAAAGAGCTCTTGATTATTAGGGCTTTATAGTTGATCCTCATTAGCTAAGCTTATTTAGCGGAATGGTAACTAAATAAAGCCGTTAAGGCTGTATCGTTAGCTTAGACAGGTTAGGTAAACACTTCGCAACCCCAAAACCCTATCGTTCTGAGTTCGTACGCTCTGACCAGGATAAGGGGATTAAAAACTGGGAAAAGCACCGTGCATTAGATATCTAAAGAATGCATGTATGTGGTGTGTCTAGATAGCATATATATTACACACACACACACACACACACACACACACACACACACATATATAAATAATAAATGAAATAATATTATACTATCATTCATCATATATTCTTTAGAAACCCATAAAAGCGGTTGTTTTCTAATACTATTAGTTTATTTTATAATACACGCTGGAAATTTATTTCTACAGCATTCTTCACAATAAGTCTACTGGAAAGAAAATTCCGATAAGACTCAGCGATTCCTTTATTATTATTAACCGGTAGAGTGCTTTAATTTGGATAATAGATCCACACATAAAAAGAGTACGAGTGTGGTACTTTTAAAATTATTTTTATTGGATTTAATTTATGTTATTAGGTCTTTACCTATGAAATTGCCGTTTTGTTTGAAAAAAGTTAAAGTATTTTTTTTTTCGAACTTATTTATTTCTTTTATTCAAAGTAATCGCCCCTGCAATCAATGCATCTTTGCCAACGCTCTGGCTGTTTATGGATGCCCTTCTTAAAAAAATCAGCAGGACGGGAGACAACAAACTCTTCAAAGGCGTTTTGTACTGCCTCTCGGGAATTGAATTTTTTTCCCGCTAAAAAGTTGTCCAAATTTTGGAAAAAGTAATAGTCGGTAGGCGCAAGATTTGGTGAGTATGGCGGATGAGGGAGAGCTTCCAAACCCAACTCATGCAGCTTAGAGACGGTCTGTTGTGCAGTATGGGGTCGCGCGTTGTCGTGAAGTAGCAGTGGAGACGACCGATTGACCAAAGCTGGTTGCAGACGTGCGAGTTTCGCCATCATTGTGGTCAGTTCTTCAATGTACACATCTGCAGTAATGCTCTCGCCGTTTTGTAAAAAGCTATGATGAATCACACCAGCACTAGACCACCAAACTGTGACCATCACCTTTCTAGGGGTCATTTTTCGTTTTGCACATTGCTTTGGTACCGAACCAGGATCTAACCAACTTGCTGAGCGCTTTCGATTGTCAAAAAGAATCCATTTTTCGTCGCACGTAACAATTCGGTTCAAAATTCCTTCATTTCTGTGCCTGTTAAGCAGCGCAAGGCAAGTCTCGACGCGTACGTTGCGCTGGCGATCGTTAAGTTCGTGGGGCACCCATCTATCAAGCTTTTTTATCTTGCCAATCTGTCGCAAATGGACCAATATTGTTTTGATGCTAACATCAAAAGCTGCTGCCAGCTCAGCTGTAGATTGAGATTCATCAGCTTCCACAATCGCCTTTAATTCATCATTGTTGACCAAAGTTTCCGGATGACCACGAGGTTCATTTTTCAAGTCAAAATTCCCAGAACGGAACCGAGCAAACCAATAACGGGTTGTACGTTCGTTTGTACAGTTCTCTCCGTAAACGTCGTTGATGTTACGTGTCGTTTGTGCCGCGTTGGTGCCACGACGGAACTCATATTCCATAATTACACGAAATTTCAAAGTATCCATTATGAGGAAAAATGTTGAAATGTAATGAAAATACAACGCTAATCAATAAACAAAAGACTTATATTGTAAATAGAATGTCATATTTTTAAAACAAAATTAATTTGAATTTAGAATTCATAGCCAATCAAAACTTTTTTTTGTTTGAAAAAGTCTGTACTGCAATACGGCAATTTCATAGGTAAAGACCTATTATATGTGAGTAAAGATCAAATATAGTTCACTTGCAGATTAGAGAGATTTGAAATACGATGAGTTTTAAAAGTCTGTCTGATGGACAAAAGAGGCGAGCCTACATCAAATAAGAAAATAGCCGGCATTTCGAAGATATATTGCTAATCTGTACATATAAAATTCGAAGTTCTGACTGACTGACTAACTGACTTATATATCAACGCACAGCCTAAACCGCTGGTCCTAAAGACTTGAAATTTGGAGGGTGTGTTCTTTGTAAAGTGTAGGTATCCACTAAGAAAGGGTTTCTCGAAATTCCACCCCTAAGAGGGTGAAATGGGTAAATGAATTATTTAAAAAAAATATGCCATTCGTTTCCTATAGGCCACGTGGGCGAAGCCGCGGGCAGAAGCAAGTTCATAATAAAATTCTTATCTTACGGTGTATAAAGTGTTGATCTATCTACGCTGAGAATCTAAGAACGTTTCCAATATGAGATTGGAATTCGTCTTGTGTCCGTACCCTAAGGTGCGTTAAGTGTATGTCAACAGGGATTAAGAGAAGCGATAAATTCTCCCGTTTTGGCCGATTTATTTTCCCTCGTAATCCTTGGGAGTGTAGACGTGCTTTATGTATGACTTGATAGACAACTATTGATTTATTGCGACTACGCTCACGAGCTATAAGGAAACTCATTAATTTCAGTGTAATTAACTCTAAATACGCAAATAATCAGGTACCAAGGAAATGTTCAAGGTAAAGACAACCTTATGGAGTGCTCTTTTGAATTTAAAGTGCAATTTGGGACAAAAAATTATAATTTTATTCATAGTAATTTTACGAAAAACACTATCTTTGTTGCATATCCTCTTAAAAAAAGATAATGTAAAAAATAGCAATATAGTGTGCATTTTTTTGCATTTATAATTGTTTGTGTAATAGTAACCAATTTTGAAGTGCTTGTCAAAGTTTGATCCATCAAGGTGTTATGTTTTAGGAGGCCGCAATTTTCCTCCGTTAAGTGTCAAGAGCTTTCCACATTGGTGAACTCGTTGTAAGTATACTCGTATATGTACATATCCCGGTACATAAAAAGAAAGGGAAATGTAAAGATTATAACATTACAGCCCTCGGTTCACTTAGGTTAAAGGACAACTGCGTCCGGCACCTTTTTGAGACATCTCAGTATGTCTTTTAGATTACCCTGCCTTAAGTTCATTCTAATGTGCGTAATTCAAGCACCGAAGACTGGCCCGATAGTTCAGTTGGTAGTAACCCTGCCTTCTGAACTGTGGGTAGTTCGATTCCCACCCAGGACAAACATTTTTGTGATGAACATAGGTGTTTGTTCTGTGTCCGGGTGTTATATTGTATTCTATGTATGTATTTACAAACAAAAATTATCTAAGTATTGCATCAGTTATCTGGTTCCCATAGCACAAGCTTTGCTTAATTTGGGGATAGGTGGCGTTGTGTGAGATGTCCACACGTATTATTATTACTTACAATAGTGCTTTACTTTACTTTTAAGCTTCTACCTATATAAATTTCCCACTTATTCATGTATTAAGTTTTGTTCTAAATGTTTTACTGTATTCGAGCTCAAAGCGCTTGCGTAGCGTCTCCGTTTCAGTTTGGGAAAAAATGATTTCGTATGTCTGGCGGATGTCCGGTTGTTTTCGTCTACAGTTCGCATTTCTCAAGCATCACCCGTGAAGCAATTTTGTGAGCATTTTCGATTGTTATATCGAATTTTCTTGTTGTTTCAGTTTTTGGAGATTTTCTAATAAGGCGGAGTAATATGGGATCAAAACGTAAAAAATTGTTTTAAATTTTTAAGCTATGCAAAAGCAGATTTACTAGTCTACAGCAACTGTTTTTCTGCATGCTTCAGTTGGCTTGGTTGGTTATTTCTAAGTAATATAAATCAAATAGTAGTGTAGGTACCCGAAGCCCAAACTAGACTTGTTATACTCAGCCAGCTGGTTTTAGGCTCGATAATACGCTTGACACACATCGGTATATACAATGTAGATATACATGATAACCGAAACATCAATCTTATTCAGACGCCAGACTAGTTACACCATTAATCAAAGAATTGAGCATTGAATGCTAGCAAAGATTATAGAGAATCTGGATAGTGGACGCCCACACAATGCTTAATTAGCCGTGTAGTCCTGGCGTAAGAATAGAAAAACGCCATCAGAATTGGCAGCAGCTTTCTCTCGGTGCGCATCATGTGCGATTACCAAGACGCCTGCCAAGCGCGGTGATGAAATACATGTGGGAGATACAATAATTTGAAATCCATTTAAGCTCATAATATGACTTTTATTAATAAAACAACATTTAACAATATAATTAAATCATTATTCTATCAATTGTTTTAACATAATCATAATAATATCAAATATCAATAATCAAACATCATATCTGACACAGAAAAGACAGTTCAGAGCACTTGGTAGTGCCGTGTCCACAGCTGGACAACTTCTGATCCGTCGGCAGTGAACATGGCCTTTTTATGTCAAAGCACGGCTCGTCAGAGGCGGAAATGACAACCAATTACAAATCTTTTAAAATGGAACAAAAATACCACAGACCAAAAATACAACTATAAACAATTGAGCAACTGTTAAAAGAGGTTCTAGCTCCCACATACATTTATTACATGAACACACACACAATATCATAAAACAAATAAAAGATTAAAATTATTTGTATATGCAAAAACGTTTGAAACTGCATCTTATGAGAAATACATTCAGGCATATAACTACTAATGATTATGGCAAACCCCTGATGGAGGAGGGAGCCTATGTTTTGCAGTGGACGCAAAAAAGCTGATGACGTGTGAAAGATTGAAGAAAATCTTATTATTAGACGCTCACAAAACATTCATTGTTTTGTGAGCGTATTATTAGACGCTCACAAAACAATGAATATGAACCTACTTTTCTACAACATTACAACATCCATTTCATACATGTCTTTTCTACCAAATACAAATATTATGAAACAAAACAAGTAAATCAATACTTAAGTAAAATATTTGGTCATCATTTATTATTTTCTATCTCAAATCAGAGCCAGTTTGACTGGGAAAATTTTGCTTGCATACTTTATTAAAAATACTTTAAAGTTATTTAGAAAACGATCGTAAATTAGGTTGGTTTAGTCATTTCAGTTAAATTTTAGTATGTGTTTTATTTAGCGCAGGTGGACAAAAGCTTTACCAAATGTTGCTTGAATCCCTGGCCGAAACAAAAATTTAAATTTAAATTCCCAAAGCACTAAAATTCAGCATACGCAAGCGTAACCTCTAACGAAGATTAAAATCGGCGCAAAAAAGTTTCTCGCGCAATATTTTCGAACCGATAATTTCGTGAGAAGTGCCATAAATCAGACCCGAGTTTTGTCCCTGATGAAATCGATGCCTCAACTTTGGAGAGGTATTCGAATGAAATGCCGATTAAGGGAAAAGTATTCTCGCATGTTTTCGGTGCCGCATATTGTATGAGGGGAAAAAACAGCAACGTTATTTGAATATATGAGGTAAAGATAACGGCAAAACAAATACAACGGAAAGGTCGCAGGCTCACTGGGAGTTACGGGTCGGCGTGCCAATAAATCTGTAGAACCAACGAACTATGGTCAGAGTAATCAGTTTCACGCTGTTATTTAGCCAATTTATTTAGTATTTGTATATAGAACGTAGCAGTTTTATTTGTTTACCAGTAATTTAGTACGCAGTAGGAAGTGTGGAAATGAATGGGGTCGTAAATAAAGTTGGAATTACCGCAAATGATACGAACATAACACGCGCTAAGTTTAATAACTCCAAACTACCCTCGTCTGAAATTGTACCGCACAGATCGTATATGATACGAGCTTCTGCCAGCAGCTTCGCCCGCGGCGTGGCCTATGGGAAAATAATTCAACAACCCATTTCACCCTCTTAAGGGAGAAATTTCGAAAAATCCTTTTTTTAGCGGATGCCTACGTCATAACATCTACCTGCATGCCAAATTTCAGCCAGATCCGTCCAGTGGTTTGGGCTGTGCGTCGATAGATCACTATGTCAGTCAGTCGCCTTTGAGTTATATATATTTAGATAAAGAATCCTTAATTTAACTGCTTTTAGCTATTGTTTGTTTTTGCTAAAGGCATCACAATTCCGTTAAAACTTTCAAAGGAGTTATAGTTTTAGCCAGAATTCTAAAATGCGCGGTTTTTGGTTTGTTATATATTTTATTATATTTATATATAAACATGAGTGGTTTTTAATGAGACATAAGTAGTGAAGTGACACAAATTATAAATTATTAAATAGATTTCTACTGGATTCTAAAATCCTCACTCCTAAGCGATTTCAACAAAAATAGAGGTTTTTTTATTTCGCTGTATATTTTTTTCATATGTGTTACACGACATATAAACTGATTCTCGAGTAGAATAAATAAATAAATAACTCCTAATGACCAGATACCTATATATGTTAGTTAGGGTCCAGGGTACTATTACCCTGGACCCTAAATAGGATTCCCTGTATCTAGGGACCCAGGAAGACTCTGGTCCTACAACACCCAGATACGGAACAAGTAGGTATTTACGCTTTTTTGTGCACAAATACTTGTCCTGTTACAGGCATCGAACCCGCCAAATAAAAGAATGTTGTTGGCTGAATTTTCATTTACAAAAAGCGGTGACTGTTTCTAAGCTTTTTACTAAAGTTTGTTTGTCCACAACCGACACAATCAGCGTGTGTTTACTTGTGCTGGCGAGAAAACAAACACACAGTTAATTTCTATGCGTCGATTTTGTTCATGTTGTGCTCTCGAGGGTGCAAAAGTTGCTAAAATATAAGGCTCGAGTTTAATAATAATGACTTCTGAAATAAATCTTTTATGATGAAAAATGAAACGTAGCTTTATGATTTTATTTCTTTTATGTTCTTCTTCTTAATCAAATTCTACAAAGCCAAAAAACGTTATACATTTTGTACACGTCAAAATCACAAAGGAAACTCCGTCCTCTCTAATGTTAAGCGAAACTGTCTATTTCTTGGTTAGAAAGTAATAACATTATTTTGTCTGTTCAATCTAATATAGCTCCAAAGGTATTTAGTGAACTAAGAAAACTATCATAAAGCAAATGGCCAAATGGTAACTACTGATTAAAACTGTTTTATAGATTAGTGTTGAAAGTGAATGTTATAAACCAGAGTATAATAAAAAACACAATGAATTCATTTTATTATCATCACAGTATTCTTAAGCACGTGAAAATGCCTCCTTAAATTATTGTTCAGCGAATTTACGAAGAGATAAAGAATAAAACTCATCTAAAAGCTCTGTGTAACTTCAATCTGGAAGAAAAATGAAAGTGACTTAAATGTTAATTTGTGTTACGTGAAGTAAAACGTAATTAGAAAGAAGCGGACGTAGTACTTTTATATTAACTTTAGTTTAAAATTGTTTCTGAAAATGACTTTAGATACATTTTTATTTACTATTATACTATTTGCCTATTATTTACTATTATACTATAAGCATCTATAGATATTTTGTTGAACATCATTTAGGTCTTAATTTCATTAAAATATTCAGCTCTGCTGTAAATGGATACAAAACCAACACGGTCACCCGAAAATATAAGACGATCTTGGTGCCGTGGTCTATCCAATCTTAGTAGCAAAGTAGCTTCAATTAAGGATAACGATCGACGCAGAAAGAAATGGTTTAACAGTTAACCGCGATATAATGAGCTATAACACCTAGGTACCTACTTATTCAGCGACACGAACTCACGGAGCTAATTTTGTTCTGATAATAATAAAATTAATATTTAATAAGCTCGATTAACGATGGGTTCATATTCGGAATTATATACGAGGCATAAAATGAAATTTCTGCGACAGGCGCCACACTTGACATAAATCCCGTTCAATAGCACATTCAGTCGTTGATTTGTTTGTGGTGAGATGTCGTTAATTTGGAGGCCCACGTTTTGTTCGCCGTTACCATTGATGGCGATTATTAGCACTCGACAATTATGAGCTATGCCGATAAAATCTTAACCTGTCATTCGTTGAGTTTCAGGCATGTGCTTAAATAATATGGTGTGAGAGTTATAACTCGCATTCTAAACACTACCACCCTTACTTAAGCATTGTGCAGAAGAACAGTTTGTATTTTGTTTCTATCTATCGACTTTGAAATAGACAAAGATAAAACAAGGAGTTTTTGCGAAAACGAAAAAGATCGCGTCGCCGCATTGTATTATTTTCCAAAACTTGTGTTATTTTCAGTGCATAAAATTGGTGGCATTTTATTCGTTAAGTGCTGGATAACAGGCGTGAGTGTGGGAAAGTGGCATAATGATGGTGAAACGTTTATTTTCGTGATGTTTCCAAAACTCCATAGAAGCTAATGTTAAAATTGCCACCACTTTACTAGGAGTATGACTTGACTAGACAAGACTAGATTATGACTTGGACTGTGACTTGACTTGACACATATATCTAATACCTTTTAACTTGAAAAATTATCAATTACTTGACACTGGCTAAATACACAAAAGTGTGGAGCAAAACCAAAAACAAAAAAAAAGATAAAACAAGATTCACTGAATACTGTTATGCAGAGTTTATTAGTCCTTACTGTACTGTACGGGTACGAATAGTGTCAGTTTCTAACGCATGTTATTTCAACTTATATAAACGTCGCCAGTGATAGTTTTGAACGATAAGTTTTAATGTGTTTGTAAACTTTTAAGGCCATACAAACATTGGTACAAAGAGATATCGCCAAGAGAAAATCGCAAGAAAAATCGAAGTGTTATTTCACGGAACTATGTAAACCCGCTTGACTAGGGCCGGATAAACTTTCAGGAGTGCCCCGAAGGAAATACCTATTCGTCAAAATATTTACGAAACCAACAGACGGGAACATCCAAAACCTTGTTTGCTTATTTGAATTTATCTATCGCTTTTTCACCGGAAGCATTTCTTGTCCATAATGTTTGACTCGGTTTCATGGTAAATAGAGTGAGCAAGTTTCTCGAAGTGCTATTTAACCTAATAAATATCCAATAACTATCTACATTATTGTTGTCATGCTTTGTTATTGTAATTTTCTTGAAATTTTATCGGCATAGAGATATTTTTTTATGATACTAGCTGATCAAAAGTTATATTGCCATTTAAATTAAAAAATCGGGGATAGCGAAAGAAGTTGGAAAATTTGGGGTTGTACGTTTTTTAAATGCCACATCTGTAGGGGCATGCGATGCAAGCGTGGGCGAGATTGCTTGGTTAGCAAAATGAGACCTCATCATTTGCGGCACCATCTTCCACTCGCGGACGCGCTGGTCTATATATATATATCTAGGGGGCAGAAGGCTTCCTCTACGTTAAACATCATAAAATAAAAAAAAAAAAACAACTGTTTTCAAAAACTTTTTGAAAAATATATTTTTGGGGGTGGTCCCTTATCACTTAGAGGGTTAAAAAATAGATAACAACCTATTGTCAGACCTACCAAGTGTGAATATAAAATTTAATATAATCAAATAATAATCAAAATCGGTTCAGCTGTTGCGGAGGAGTATGGTAACAAACACTGACATCATTTTTTTATATACATGTATTTATATAGATGATTCTTGTCACAATAGCAAAGGTCATCTTCAAAACAAAACGTTTTGTATCTATTCTGAACCCAATTTTTTATGGCATGTAATGTCATGAACGAGTAAGCCGGATTACAATAAAACCTCAGTGTGTGTGGGGTTGAGAGGTCGGCGGTTCGTAGCCGCATCTATGGGATGAATAAGGAAAGTCGTAATTTAAAAAAAAAAATGCTTTGCGGCAGCTCACCAGAAAAGGAACTGTTTTAGCCCCACATATTTCACCCCAGCGTCCCATTTTACACAGAAACTCGTTCGCTAATGTCGTGATAGATAAAACTTTTAAGAGGCAAAAGTCAGGCTATTCTCGCTTTTTAAGCTTTTGAAGCTTTCTGTCTTTTGGCAATTTTTCATTCTTACGACTGTCACGAGCTTGAACGCTGATCTCTTAACTAATTAAAATCGTTGGTCCACTATTTGTCAATTGTTACTGCAAAAAATGTAATGACGTAATTAAGTGACCGGGAGTGCGTTTTCCAAAGTTTATCAGAGCGTCTGGCCGATGCGATGCTGGTTCAAAATGCTGGTACTTATTTGACACAAAATCAGCATTGCAACGGAGCAATGCTGCCTGCCAACACATTGCGGTAGACTACCTCCTGCTGGGCGATAACGTAACTCGATTGCAACCTATAAAAACACAAATTTGTATGGATTTGACAGTTTTAATACGCAGTTTATGTATGTTGTTGTTTAGTATGGAAATTTCTCCTTTTGCATTGCAATCAAAGTTTCGTGATCACTCCCCTGGTCCCCTGGTAGCGGGCTGGAGCCCAAACGGCTGCCATTATAGGGTTTTTATTAGAGTTTTTTTATAGTAGGTAGTGTAGCTCTTAGTTGTTATATTATTGTGGTAGTTAATTAGTTAAAAGAAAAGAAGCACTTTGCATGTTGAAAAAAAAAATCACACATATCTATAAAAACATGTATTTTTTCTGTAAAATAAAATCAATACATTGAATATGATATGAGGATGCTATAAATCATAAAACTTTACATGTAAGTATTATAATAAATAAATAATAGTTATATAATTGGTTGCGCATTTTGTTATAGCTGTATTTTAAATAAATAAATATCTGTGGACATTTCACATAGCGCCATCTAGCCCCAAACTAAGCAAAGCTTGTACTATGGGAACCAGATAACTGATACAATACTTAGATACTTTTTGTTTGTAAATACATACATAGAATACAATATAACACCCAGACATAGGACAAACATACATGTTCATCACACAAATGTTTGTCCTGGGTGGAAATCGAACCTACAACCTGCAGTTCAGAAGGCAAGGATACCAACTGAACTAACGTGCCAGTCAATGCACAAAACAATTAAAGATCAGTAAATAAAGAAATAACCCTTATTTATCTACATATATTTGAAAGAAGATACAAAAGCTATTTCAATCACATACTTGTTTGAGAATGGGTATTTTGCCACAGACGATTTTCCGTCAATGGATTTCGGAGGTCGAAAGTAATTTCCATACTGTTGAAAATGGCATATGTTAGTAGAACCTTCGGCGTTGGTTAGCAATGGTCCTAACTCCCAAGAGCCTGTTGTCGAAATGGGAATCCTCTCAGATAGATTGACCCCTACAATGGTGACTTATTTTGATAGATGTCCTATTTGAGACGAATATATTCCAGACCTCAATCAACCTTCTGTTAATTTGAATGGATGTGCCGAAAATGGTTTGATTTAGGTAAGTTATATTAGTTGCATTTGTGATTTGACATGATAATAATATGTGTGGACATCTCACACAGCGCCATCTAGCTCCGAACTAAGCAAAGCTTGTACTATGGATACCAGATAACTGATACAATACTTAGATACTTTTTGTTTGTAAATACATATATACTCGTAGAATACAATATAACACCCAAACACAAAACAAACACCTATGTTCATCACACAAATATTTGTCCTGGGTGGGAGTCGAACCCACAACCCACAGTTCAGAAAGCAGGGATACTACCAACTGAGCTATCGGGTCAGTCAAACACCATACTATAAACTTATATCCTATTTACTACGTAGTCTACGTTTTTCACAATTTTCTGTTTCATGAACTTTTAAATTGTACCAACTCTCCTATTTATTATTTGGTTAAATTACATAAGTTTCCAGTATAATTTTACGAAAATCATCTTGCCTGCTGCAAACTTGGATCTTATGACAAATTAATATAAAACTGAACTCAATAATTACATGTCCGTCTGCACTAATGTTTGCAGTTATCTCTAGGATGTACCCAAATGCGTTATAGTACGTCATAGAGGGATAAGTGTGAACTTAAAAGCTCTCAAGCTTCAGTGCAAACAGGCAATAATCTCGTATAGCTAGCCCTATTACGTTCATTAATTCTTAATATTTCCAATTCTTTCATTAACTTGAAATTATATATGTATACGAACCACAGCCTGTACTATAATAAAAACATCTAACGCACAAAGTTTACTAAATAACGT
Source organism: Ennomos fuscantarius (assembly GCA_905220475.3). Lineage (NCBI taxonomy): Eukaryota > Metazoa > Arthropoda > Insecta > Lepidoptera > Geometridae > Ennomos > Ennomos fuscantarius. Next base: position 7,428,909 of record HG992028.1, on the reverse strand, counting down.
GGTAGTCAGGGTTATGTGCTCACTAAAAGAATAGTGTTTTTGGCATGTCTGTGGGACGTAAGACGTGATGCTACCCGTGGCGCTATAAAGTGGCGGAAACCAGCTCATGATAAAACCCAGATTGCTTTTGTAGAAACGTGGTACGATTCAGCAAGCGAGATATGGAAAAGTACCTATGTAATAAGTTAAATATTGAGTTTTGGCGGGAAAATGAAAAGGTCGCGTCACCGCATTGTATTATTTTCCAAAACTTGTGTTATTTTCAGTGTTAGTGCATAAGATTAGTGGCATTCTTGCATTGGTTTCATTTTATTATTTAAGTGCTGGATTACAGGCGTGAGTGTGGGAAAATGGTATAATGATGGTGAAACGTTTCTTTTCGTGTTGTTTTCAAAACTCCATAGAAACTTCAAGTAAAGTTGCCACCACTTTACTAGGAGTATGACTTTTTGAAAGACTATGACTTGACTATGACTTGGCTTGATGACGTCGACTGTGATAAATTATCAATTACTTGACACTGGCTAAATACACAAAAGTGTGGAGCCAAAACATAAAAAAAATACTACTAACATATTGTTAGTTATGTTATTGTGTTATTATTATTATTTATTATATGCAAGAGGAACTTTTTTTTTTTTTACTATTTTCTTAAATATTATCTATTTTTTTTATTTAGATGGTTATGTTGGTTGTATTGTTAGTATGAACCAACCAACGTGGGTTCTGACTATTTTAACTTATTTGACCTATCCAATCAGGGACGTTTGTGTACGCGCGTAAAAGAATAGTGAGCGCGGCCACTATAACATAATGGTTCAATTAGTAGCTCTACTGAATTTTGTTTGGCATATCACGAAGGAAGGAGGAAAATAGAACAGTTTTAAGGTCCAAGGCCGATTTATATGGCGAAAGGAAGAAATCACTAGGAAGTAGTTTAGTTGTTTGTTTGAACTACTGAAGTAGAACTTCGATTTAATGATACCATACACAATACTTACGTATATACTAACTACATAACTATATTTTTTTTGTATTTAGATAGATAGATAGATGAACTCTTTATTGTACACACCAAATAATAAAAAATACAAAGAAAAAAATAATCAATTTCATAAAGTGTAACAATGGGCGACCTTATCGCGAAAAGCGATCTCTTCCAGGCAACCTTTGGATGGAGAGTATTTGACAAAGTGGTAAAGGACATAACTATTTCGTTCATATATATATATGTATATATAACGCAGCAATAATATTTATACTTTCAATATTATTCAATATAATTATTATTACAATAGTATTTATACTTTCTATACAAAGGTTGTCTAGAAGAGATTGCTGCTAGCGATAATACCACCCACTGTGACATTAATGGGTAAGATTTATTTTATTTCTGCATATTGTATATTCATGAATGAGAGAGAGTTATCTATATATTCTATCCATAACTGTTTCAAATTTGCTCAAAAAAGACATTGTATAAAAACCGCCAGTTATGCCATAGATGAGATAATTTGGATCATGATTACGACGATTATATTTCATTGCCATCATTTCCTTATAACGTATAAACCGTCTGCAGAAATCTTTTCTTGCCATTGGCTTTTGTATTCTTATTTACGTTGGAGCTTCGCTTTGTGTAGTATCTCTTTCGGCATTTTATGTGTATTGTTTTGTGAACACAGCTTTCGGAAAATAATAGTTATTATTTCGGAGGCAATGCCAGTAGCAGTATGAAATATCCATTGTTGAATCTATATTCAACTATATTTCATCATCCATGATAGTTTTTTTTTCATTTACAGTTTATCTATTTTGGCAGTCTCTGTGGTTTGGTGCTTGAGCAGGTCAGCTCATAACTCGGAAGCGGCAGGTTCGATTCCCACGGCAGAGCAAGTAGTATTTGTACACAGAAGGAAAGTCACAAATACTTGTTCTGTCTGGGTATTGTGGGACCATGGTCCTCGTAGTTCCTGGGTCCCTATACACAGGGGATCCTAGTTAGGGCCAGGATTTATGTATGTGATTGTTGGGCGTTATTATTATTATTATCTATTTACATTTATTTGATTATATTACTTATATTACTATTATTTATTTATTTATTTTGCGTGCGTGTGGGAAATTTACAGTACAATTTTTATGGATTACATCTATCCCACATGAAATGAGAACCACGATCCATACAGACATTATAATAATAATAATAATATACAGACATTATTGGTTATTATACTGCATAAGCCCCATATTCATGTAAAACAAAATCTCGTATTCTTTATATTAACAAGTGTCGTAAACTTTTGCAAGTGCTACTTTTCATGTAAGTATTCTAAGCTCGCTTTCCATTCTTTGTTTTTCTAGCGTATCAAAAATGCAGCTCCTTTTAAAGTTGCAATCAAATCCCGGAGTGGAGCGCTCTCGAGTTTCCGATCAACATACACATCTTGATCTCAAACTTTCTGTCTCTAAGTTTCATCTAAATTGGACCAAGAGAGTGGCGATTTTCGAACGCGAAGAAAGTTGTCAGATACCTAATCTACAACTATCTACAATTTCACGGTATTCAAAAAAAGAGAACTGTTTATTGACGGTGTTCCTAGAGTAATTGCAACACACATTTCCAAATTCTTATTGTATATCATGTTAGCTTAATTTACAACGTTTTATTACACCATTTTTTTTTCTAATTTTGATAACTCAATATGTAGTTAATAGATTTTTAGTGATTTGTTCACTTTGACAATATAATATATTTACTTAATTAAGTCATAGAATAAATAATAGGAATAATACTTCGTATTTTACTAAGTCCCTGGATTCGTGGGGACCGTGAGCTCATCGCGTTTTCCATAGCGATGCGTGACCAAAATGCTGCACTTATTTTCCACAATGAATCAGCATTGTGATTCAACGGGATAATGCTGCCAGCATGTTGGGCATAGTACCTACTGGTATTGGGCTGGAGCATTTGGACTGTCTACATACCAGTGTAGCTAGTAGCATTTATTAGAAGTTTTTATTATTATAGTAGTTAGCTTAAAGAATAAAGGTCCATTATATAGTTACATCAAATTGTAAAAAGGTGTGAAGTTATGAAAATTCAATTTGTGGTCACAAAGGCAGAGCGGATTAATTCTTTGAACAAGAGAAAAATTGTGATAAACTAAAATTACGGCTAATCCTTACTTGGCACCCAAATAAGATACGGGAGATATTTTAAGCAGTCATAAGTTTTGATGTCGGTTGTCTCATTATTCTACACCTAGAATGTACTGTAACAGTAACAATGAAAAATCTTAACTAAATCCAAGTATTGTTTCTCGAAAACTAGAATAACTAAAATTACAAAATGAATTTTACAATAATGAAGCCATACGGAGATACTGAAAATTACACAACTTTTAATCCATTTTTTATTAGACTTCATCCCAATATCGATAACCCTACTTACTGATACCTTTTCTTTTTCATTACTTTTATATAACCAACAACCCTCCAAAGAGCAAACACTGGGGTGTTTTCAAACGTAATGACAGAAAATAAATTGAAACATATGTGTTGGGGAGCAAATGCAATAACGATAAATTTCCAGGACGACTTTTTAAATTCGTTTCCCGCATCGTTACGGACGTGTCGCCATGCCAACTGCACACCAGCTAGGATTAAATATGAAGTGTAGTGAAGCACATGCTTAATTAAATAATTTTAATAGAAAAATGTGTGTGGTTAGTTACTTTTGTGACAAATACGCGAGCAATACGATGAAATTACGTAGCATGTATTTTCTGTCAGCCATTGACCAGTTTACAGTTTATATCTCGTACTCCATTATTGGATCCTTACCATATTTTTATGAATCTCCCTGAAAGTATAATACTACACTGTAGAATTATGAATCCACCCTGAAATTATAATCCTTCACTGTAGAATTGCTTCCAGGATGATTTTTTATTATTATTATATAGTCTATTTAATAGAAGAAATCATCTAAATCAGTGCACAATTGGTGGAGATATCGTACATTCACCCGAATAGAGAGTAGGATCCTGTTGTGAAATCGCGGAGATTGCCTTTCATCTAAAATGACATTTTATAATAACGCTCAACGAACACATACATAGATTTAGGACACAGGAACTGCGATGAGCATGGTCCCACAACACCTAGATACAGAACAAGAATAAGCGTTTTTTTTTCTGTGCACAAATACTTGTCCTTTTGCGTTTATCCAACTCGCCGCCTCTGGGATAGCCGACTTACTCAGTGCTCAGCCACCACACCACAGAGGCTGTCAAACCTACCAAAACTATAGAAAAATAGATAGAAAATAGGTATAGAATTATAGATAGAATGAATGTATTGTTTGAAATAATTTTCTTTCATACGGAAACGCAAGCTCAATAACCCGATGAGTTTTCATTTTAAATAATATAAATAACCGTGCAAAAGATTTCCTGTCTGCCAAGTTTTGGCATATCAAAGTAACTTCACTGACTGTGAAACGTGGGGACGTCACGCTCTCGGAGTTTAGTCGACTGGCCCCATCCCTAATACTTATTGTCGCTCTTTGTTTTGGAATTACGCGAGTTTTATGTCATTTTAATTCATATTTCATTATTGTCACTGAATTTGAAAGTAATTTTATTTCATATACTGTGACATTTTTATACCTACCTTAACATTAGCAATAAATATGACGTTCAATTCAATTGACTTAGGCACGACGTCACGGAAAATCGATATAGGTAGTTATTGGGTGGTCTTTTCTGCAAAGTTTGTAGGTAGGTAGGTAGGTAGGTAGGTACTTTACCAGTTATTCTGCCACCAAGCAGAAGTGCGCAAGCACTACCGTGTTCAGGTTTAAATAGGCATTGTAGCTAGTGAAATTACTGAGCAGATTAAATTTTATGATCTAATCTCCCAGTCAAGTAGTCTTATTATCACAGTCTGGTAATCTTATTACTAGACTGTGAGATTAGGTAATATTATTACTATACTGTTCTGATATCTTCCGTTCCGAGAGTTCTGAGTGACACTGTAACTAATACAGGCAGCCGTGTCACTCATCACCCGAACGACTAGCTGGTTTTGTCATTCATTATCATAAAATATCGAAATAATCGAAAGGTTTATATAAGCTTTCATTATCACTAACATTTCTAAAACATTGTATATTAGCGGGAACATGGTAAATATCCCGTTATTAAACAATGTCCTTAGATAACAGATAATGTATATATATAGATAGTGATGATGGTAATGATATGGTAATTGTATATAGTACAGTACTTAGTCCGGTTGACCAAATTAGTGCCACATTTCTGTGGCAATAGTCCAGTCTGTTCTTAGAATTTATACTCAAAGCGTTATACGTGTCGCGCACATACTAATCTCTAATTGAAAAAAAAAATGCTTCAAATAAATGCTTTCAAAATTAATACTATCTCCCGCGATTATAATGCACCAGAGTAATGCACAGTATTAAAGTATTGAAGCCGCAAACATCAATAAGCGCACAATGGAACAACGAGCCTTGTTGAACTTTTGTATGAAAATAAGTTCTGCCTGTGCATATTGGTGCTGACCCACTGTTTAATCTTGCGTTTTAATTACTAGGTTAGGTAAGAACAAAGGCAGATTCAAAAAGTTTGAGTTAATTAACAAATGCTTTATACTATATTGGTTTTGTTAGTGAAAAAGCAAAAATGCTAAATAACCATCCTGGGTTAGAGTGATATTATCACTGAACTGCTTTTTTTTTCTGTGTCAGTTTTTCTATGTTTTGCGTCAATGTGAGCACTTTTTGGCGCTTTAGCACCACAAAGTTTCTTACCATTTTCATTTATTACGGCTCGGTACTTTCATATTTGACAATGGTTTAGCATTTTTTGATTTCTATATTTGATGTGTAAAAAATCTTGCACTTTTACGTAACTACATAATTAATTACATAGTGGTTTATGAAATTGTTACCACTTTTTTTGTCATAATATGTTTTTTCGCCGTTCAGGTCTGTAAATTTATAGTCTTCTAAAATTGCATCGAATGATGAAAAGGTAAAATACATTAAAACAACATATTGCTATCTTTAATGCGTCATAAACATTATCGGCAGAAACGATATATTAGCCATTATCATTTATTAAATTAATCATAAATTAGGTATTCAAATAATTGCTCATTTATAAGACCGCATTGTGACAAACAAAACCAAACTTACAGATTTTTGTGGTCTGATATTTAAGAAAAATTAGTTTCAGTAAAAATAGCTCACCGGGGTTTAACTACTCCGAGGATTTATGTCGCCACAGCGTCCTTCGGTCGTTTGACCTAATAAGTATGTGTAGGTACATTCGAAGGGGTCGTACCCTCGGCCTTGGCGGCGCCAGCCTCTCATTTTCAGGCCCGATACCGAAAAGATAATATACCTACAACATGAACGACTGAACGCTCGCTATGGGCAAATGTTTTCTTTAGACTATCATCGTATAAACTGAGTGAGCTGTCCCATTTTTGCAATTTCATCAAATATTTTCAGTTTATTACTTGGGATCACCGGTTTTCTTGCCGAAAATGACATGTACAAATTTTAGTTGCAAGTGATCTTCACGAAAACCTACAATGAATAACTAAGAAAAAAAAATCAACGGGTAAAGTGCCTTTCTTTAAACTAATTACTGCAGTATTAGTAGAAAAGATTCATACTCGAATCTTTACTACTAAAAGTAATAAAAACTACTACTAAATCCTACTAGCTACACAAAACTAAACCTATTGTCTTTTTTTACTATTTGAAGGTATTACAGCGTTCCTTGGAGATCATATATAATAATTTCCTAGACACAAACAATTTATCTTTTCATTTAACCGACCGTGTTCTCCGTTGACTTTATTCATTCATTCATTGTTTAACCCAGACGAATCAAAACCTGATAAATGACGTAGACATTAAAATGTATATAAACTCAAGCCGTTAGTATTCTAATAAAATATAATATCTTGATAAATAATAATAAACAACTTATAGTTCTGTTTTTCTGTAATCAAATAAATAAGAAAGCGGTTCCATGGCCTGATGTACCCACAAGCCCAAAAAGTACCTATATATTTGAAGTGGTAGTCGTCCCAAGGCTTATTTTACAAACGATCCGGGTCGTTGTCTTTCAACAGTTTTATGTTAAGGCCATCGTATTTATTTTAGTGCCATTTTCAGGCTCTCATTTATAAGAGTGCAAATAATATTCAAGTTCTTTTGCACTTGTTCAAATCACCGCTGTTTGAGTTGAATGATGGAACTCAATAAAATTCTAATAAAACTTTTCTTCAACTTTTTTTCCATCAGCGCAGCGGCTGCTATTATTATGAGAACTTATCGCAGAAACTTTTCCAATGGGATTTCTTAGGTTTTTTGCTCATTGTCATCGGACTTATGACCAAAATATCTATTACTTATTAACCGTAAAAATTAAATTTACTTGTATCGAATACGTATAACTCGTACCTACCTACGTTAATATATATAGAAGCAGGTTTCCAAAAGGGCACATAAGATTTAATATTCGTAATTTCAAAAGTTTCTTTACTCAACGTAATGCCCGCGGTGGTTTATCCAAATAACAGTACCTATACTTTAATCAAGTTAGATACGTACCCGCTGAAGCTTTCATCGTTTGTACCAAGATTCAATAGAACATTTTCTCGGATAATAATTCAATGATGCAGGAAATAATGTTAATGTTACATTCGATTTGCCCTTTGATTTTTATTTTTGTGTTATTCGGTTTGGTAATGCTAACTTTGTATTTTGTTCTGTTCTATCAGTTATACTATTCTAATCTCGATCAAATAATTATGTCAGTTTTTTTTAATAGGCGTGTGGGACCACTGATGGAACCGAGAAATGAAGCCGAGACTTCATTCACAAATCGATCATTTTCTGAATAAAATCTCGGCTTGAGCTCAAATACACGACTGACGGCATAGTTTTGTAATACGGGTTTGAGAATAAATTGAAACTTGAATTTGAACATTATGAAAATTGGGCTCAAAGTTTTACTCTGGGTTGCTTGATTATTTGAAACGAAATACAAAACCATACCATTTTTACAGTCCACTTTAGTGAAATTTGAAAAACTCTATGACAAGTAACTCCCTCGTAATAATATTATTTTTCTTTCACGCTATTTTTATAACTAATATTATAATTAAAGTGAAATTTATAGAAAACATAAATAATTTAATTCACTGTGCATACGTCATAATAATTGTTATGCCTTTGTTGCAAAAGTGCTAAAAAAGCCTATTTTGCAATAAAACTCTTTGACTTTGAATTTATTTTACTTACTTACTTCTGAAATAATATCCACTACTACTAAATGTTACAACGACCTACTACTAAAAATATCGACCTTTTTATTTGAACGAGCTAATGCTGTTGGTCTCTATCGACCACAACGTCACTTCGCTTAAGGCGCCCAGCCGTCAAAAGTGGGAGGCAACTAGCTCAAGGGCACCCCTGGGGTGCGAGCCTCGGCTTGGGCTGTTGCCGGGATAAGAGGATCGAGAAGACTACGTCCACTGGAACAGTGAACCCTATTGAAAGTCGCGACCGTTCTAGCTAACCTACGGGGGGTACGTCGATCTCGCCGGCGGGGTCGGTGGCTGATTGTGTTACGCTGGTATCCTATACCGGTGCCGAAAGCGGCATCTGAGCCAGAAGGGCTAGACTGGTCCGGTGATCCTAGCGCAGCCGATACTACGGCTGCTATAGGATCATCCGGGTCGATCAAGTGTCTCGGGAGGTGACGTAGTAACAATGACAAATTTTATATCTTTTCCAAAAGTACATGTACAATTTATAAAGTTCAATATAAAAACAGTATGTAAATGCATCTATAAGCTACAATATTTGAAACTAAAATACTCTGTAGTGCTTTTAATAAAAAGATAATCTGATCCCAGCGAGACGTTCAACGCGATCCGCGAGGCTTTATTGAATAGTATATTTTTTTCTGCATTTATATCAAGTGGCTGGCTGGAATCCAAGTAATTTGTTCCAGACCATTAAGGAACGAGCACTCCTTATTAGAAAGATACTCTAAAGGTTTTTAATGTAGCCAATCTTACAATATATTAGCCCTAATGAAAGATTATGTTAAGTACTTAACTTAATTATTTCAAGAAAATACCTGAACTTTGTTTGCGTTTTTTGCTTTGACTTAGGCTTGATAAGTTGTCTTTTATTTGAAGATTTTAAATCCTTCGAAAAATAAACGGACATGGAAAAAAAAGTCTAGACTAAAATTGTTTTATATTTTTTTTTGTATTCAGCACGAATGTTTTTCGAGTTAGATTTGAATAATGCTCACTGGGCCAACTCTATATCACACTTTCTCGTATCTATAGTATTATATTATCTATGCTCTCTCTAAAATGAAATTACAAGGTATATGAAAAAAACGATAAAATATCATCACCGTATTAATTCAATTAGCGAGGAGCATCTGTCGCTATAAGATTTTTATCGATAACTTTGTTGCAGAATTTTATAGGGTCATCGCGTATACCGAAAGCTGCTACGATCCATATATTTATTACGAATTTGAAAATAACTCTGTCTGTGTACCTTATCACGATTAAATTAATAAATTACTATTACTATCGTATGAAAGCGTTGCTTAGATAAGTTCGTTTTAATATGATTCAGTTTAGACGGGAATTATATATTGTACGTTGGCATTAACTATTGTGTACCACGTCAAAGTTTGCACCACTGATAAAATTTGATTCAATTCTGCTAGACAATATGCCATCGTTCAAAGTAAATCCATATAAAAATATCTGCTCTGCATTGGTGATCTGCCTATTTTCAAAGCCATCAAAAAATTTAATGGTAGAAGATGTTTGGTGCCACCTAAATTTGGTTTTCGTTGATATGAAAAATAAAATGATTAAAAAGTAATAACATAGTAAAAGCCATAATTAATCAAGCAACGTATTCAGCTGCCAGGAATCAATGGAAAGACGGCTTCATTTTCTATAGGACAAAGTGACTCTACAGTCGACATCTTTAGAAGCCGTCTAAGAAACAAGGGACTCTTCGATATCTGACTCCTTTATCGGGAAGTTGTTAAAGACAGATTTTGTTAATGAGTTTTGTTGGCTTCTCTCGGATTCGGCTATCGAAATCACCATAGGCGTTATCTTCAAGGAGCTTTAACCAAGTGGTTCTTATCTATTCCCCTTTTGTTATACTTTAGATGCCGTATTTAATTAATTTTGGGTCAATAATTCAGATGAAATGTCCGCAGCAGTGAGATTATCAAAATGCGTTCTCATTCGTATCCAAGCACAACAAGCAGAGATCGAATAAGTAGATAAGTAGTAGATTGAACCATTCACAAATTAATACAATTCTATTTGCTAGGTATAACATAGATTGTAGCTTTAAAATTAAGAGTCAAAATATTATTGTAATACACGAACAACAACACAACTCCCGATGAATATGTTCCAGATAAAAGCCTCGGGTGAAGTTGTTTGATTAATGAAGGCAAGTTCGAGACCTGCCGATACTTGAATGTGGCTGAAAGAGTTTCTAGGTCGCGAACATTCTTAAGGGTGAGGAGGCGGAAACCTTGACGCTTGGGAGCAACCGTCAATTAGACTCTGTCACGTCTCTGGATAAGTATATCATTTAGAAGCCCAGACCTGTGTCAGAACCTTGAAACTATTACTTTTGCCTTCTGTATTTAAACTGTATATGAGATTTCAGTAGTTACTCTTGACATTTCAAAGACGGCTAGATGGTACCCTCGGGCGTCCTTTTATAAAATTTATTGATAGTTAAGGAATAAGATATTTTATTTGCGACGTGAAATGTAATTGCCATACACACGCAATAAAAATCTTATCATGCGAATCAAACGATTCAGCGGTGTAATTTTTATGGTGCTGTAAAGACGCCGGTCGTTTTTTATTTTTCGAATTGAGAGCTGCCTAAATTCTTTGATCCAGTTTCAATACCATCAAGTTATATTATACACCTATCTTCTTTCAACATAGACAGGTCTTTTATTTTATTTTAAAGGAACATTCTTTCTTTTTAATGATTCGCGAATAAGGATATCATGTTTTATTGGGTCGCATGTAAAGTAGGCATCCTCTCGCTATTAATAAGGGCAAGGGGAGCTGGTTTCAAATCAGACATTAATCTGGTACAGTCACTGAATTCAGATAACCTCATTTGAATCTATCATTACGAATGTATCTGGAACAGATTTCTTATTAAATTTCTTATTTGCTTTTGGATAACATGTTACTTGGACTGTAAAGTAATTTTTATTATCGTGTTATTATACTATTAGTTAAATACTAAACTGTATGATCAACTTTTATCTAGAGACTTTAGTAATTGAATGAACTAGACAGAAAATAAGCAAAATATCCGAGATATTGGAAACCAAAAACAAGAAAAAATCGCTCGCAAGACAAGTTTAAAATTGTCCATTTTATATTGCTTTGTATAAATACTGAAAATTTCAGAGAGGAATAAAATGAAATATCTGCTACATAAATGAGAAATCCCTTAGACTAATTGAAAAATGACTAAAGAGTTTCTCTTGATGTCTGTCGAAAAATGGTAAAACGTCTACTTACTAAAGAATAAATTTTATTCGCACAGTTTTTTTTGCAATTTGCTATAGCCTTGAAGCTACTGTACTATGTTTTCTGCCCAATTTACGCAAGAGAACTGTCATATTTGTTCCGTTCTACTAACTCCGGAGGATTTATTGCGTGAAGTTATTCTTCACAAGTCAAAACTTCGCTTTCCCTGGATACAAGGGATAACAATACTCCAAGAAAAATGTTTCTGAAGTAAAGAAAGTTTCAGTTGTTATAATGCCAAATAATAGTGTTTTAGGGGCTATAAAACGCTTGATTAACGTAATTTTTATTGTGTTTTTAAGCGGCATTATGGAAATGGAACTCTTGTGTTTCTAATGTTGTCTACAACTGAAACTATGATAGTGCTAAATTTTTATTTTCAAACTAAATACTACAATGATATAATAACTAATACTAAACACTACCTACTACTAAAAAAACATTTGGACTATACTGGCCGCGATGACCTATAGACAGTCCAAATGCTCAAATGATATGATAATGATTTCCAAATGATAGTGCTTAGTTGGCTCAGCTATAAATTACCTTTTATTTATTAATGATAGATGTGATGAGCTTATTGTTTGCCTGATGCAACTGGTTATGTTAAGCATCACGGCTACCCATAACCAGTTGCAGTGACACGTAGAATTTTAGAATGTGAAGTTTCAGTACCACTGCACTGGGCACGTCATCTTAAGACAGCACAGTCTTAGTAATAGTAATAATACTGGACTGTGAGATCAGGCCATTAAGTCTCATTGTTTTTTGTACGAGCTATTTCCTTTGGGCTCTACCTACCTTTACACTGGGCGCGAGCGTCACCGGGTGGGAGCGTCACCTAATGGGTAAGCGTTACATGGCGGGAAAGTATCATTGCTCAGTAATTTCACTAGCTACTAGTACCCTTTAAATCAGAACACAGTACCGTTTGCAGTTTGCACTCTACTGTTTTTGGCGGCAAAATAACTGGCAAAGCGGTCGTACTTAATACCTAAATGACCTTTACAAAAAAATCCTACCACCCAGTAAAATGCATCTTATCATAAATCAATTCATAATCTATAAATTAATGACAAGTTTTATTTAATTTGGTATGCTAATAGTCTTTATTATTTATAAATCTTCATCTGTTTGTATATAATTACATTGTCCTACCATCCCGGAACCGTTGAGTTCTCACTCGTTTTATTTTTCAGGAGCGAATTCTCAAGAGAGTATTATTAAGGAACCCATTATAAACACGTAGGCAGCTGGAAAATTAACAGCAAGTCGCTTTGTGCAATTTCACAAAATAAATCTTCTTGCACGACGCTGTTAAATGTCGTGTAATCAGTTTAGTTATTTTTTATATTTATTTATACTCAACAAAAAAATATTATGCTTTTTGAACCACTGGATGGTCATGAACATGACTTGGCACATTTTTTTGTTTTGGCTCCACACTTTTTTCCTTTAGCCAGTGTCAAGTAATTGATAATTTCTCGAGTTAAAGATATTTCATTCATATAGTCAAGTTAAGTCAAGTCATCAAGTCAAGCCATAGTCTAGTCTAAGTCATACTCCTAGTAAAGTGGTGGCAACTTTACTAGAAGCTTCTATGGAGTTTTGGGAAGAACACGAAAGGAAACGTTTCACCATCATTATATCACTTTCATACACTCGTGCCGGTAATCCAGCACTTAATGGATAAAACACCACCAATTTTATGCACTAACACTCAAAATAACACAAATTTTGGAAATTAATACAATGCGGTGACGCAATCTCTCTCGTTTTCCCGCCAAAACTCTCGCCTTCACATTTCCCTGCCACCACAGAGTTGGCAGCAGGGCAGCTGATTCCATTAAAAACCCTCAGTCAGTGAGCAGTCTTCCCCGTGGTGGGGCGTGAGGGGGTCACGTTAGCAGTCAGCCGACTAGTATCAAGCATGCCTTTTTTTTTTGAGGGGGGGAATGCCCTCGTACTTCCTTGCCACCACGGGGGTAGAGGCAGGGGGTATGTGGGACTCGAACCCACTAAAACCCCCCGTGAGCCCTCGTCCGCCGTACCGGGGCGAGAAGGGGTCGCGACTGCAGTCCAGCCAACTCGCCCCCGGCGGCAGGCTCTTTCGGGCCTCTCCGCGCCAATGGATGGGTGACCTTGCTCACCAAGGTCACTCACCAGTATCAAGCATGCCTGAGTCAACAGAGTAATCTGAACACTGCAAGAAACTACTTTTTGAAGTAAAACTCACGCTAGACTTGGGGAGTAAGCTGGTGAACGCGTGACGATAGCGTCACGGAAATTGATCGGGCGTTGAAAGGGAGATATAAATTAGTGAAGATAGAAAGAGAGAGTTATATTTCGTATAGCAGTTTTATTTTAGTCGTGTAGTCTAAAGCACGCTCGTTTTTTTTAAAGTTTTATGATAATTTTTTTCAAAAGATAGAACACTAATATTGCTATTGATATATTTATAGTAAATCAATGGGTAGCTCCTAACGAATCCCAGCAGCCCTTCTAATATTGCAACTGATCCCACAAAATATTATTAGCCTTATACCGCATGTTGCTTTGCATCCTTTCCATATTGGTAGGGTTCATTATAATGCGTACTCTGAATCACCTAATGCATTTTTTTATATTATTGAGTGATGTGACGAGCTAGTCGTTCACCTGATGTTAAGTGCCACGGCCGCCCATAACAGAACAGTGTCATTACTTACAGTAATAAGATTACTAGACTGTGAGATCAGGTCATAAAGTCTCAATTGCCCAGTAATTTCACTAGCTACAATACCCTTCAAACCGGAACACAGTAGTGCTTGCACACTACTGCTTGGCGGCAGAATAACTGGCAAAGCGGTGGTACCTACCTAGAGGAACTTTGCAACAAAGTACTACCACCTAGTAAAATTCTACATTTAGATATATTGTAGCCGAATATTTAATAAAACATTTTTATGATGAAACATAGTAAGCCCCGTAGGAAGCCTTTGAGTGGGTTTGTGTGGCGTGGAAAAGAACGCATTAGACGTGATTCGCTAATTTACAAAAGACTTATTTTGCATTTTAAATGAGGTCGCACTGTGGTTTTATTTTTAGAAAATTATTTTTGACAGAAACAGGTTTTTATTTTTTCATTGATTTTTTGTTTTTGTAAGTGCAGTACATCAACCTTTGTTAATATTGCAGGGATGTCAATCACATACCACTTGGAGAATCAACATCCAGTATAAATAATGTAGCAATTCTGCGAAATATGAACGTGAACAAATACAGTTATTACTTCCCAGAATAATTGATATCTTAAGAGAATTTCCTTTCCTACATAATGTATAAACCTACATCAATTACACGATTAAGGAAATTGTTGACATAGAAATCTAATTCATATTAATTACAGACAAAACACAAACAATATGTATTGGTTCGTAGATTCCATTTGTCTCGACCTTGCGGAGGATTCGACTGAGGATCTCCACGATATAAAACGAATTGCCTATGCTATATTGAATGTAGACAAATTGCTCAGATTTGCTTGGGTTATTTGGATTTAATAGCTTGGGTATTAGATTCCGTACAGTATTATTGTACAGAGCTATTGTTATAATGTAGCTACGTATTTCTTATACAGTTACTCACACAACCCACAAAACGACACTTAATATTTTTGCAAGGTACCGTTACACGAAAAACATTTCGAGGTTATTCTATAAAGACAAAATATTAGACTTTAATATTCAGTATTTTTCATGTTATTATTAAAAACAAAGTGAGGATTTATGGCGTCAATGTGTAAAGCCTAAATTTGTCTTGACTTGGCTTGACTTCTTGATTTTAGCGTCTGAGACTAACAGACGTCGCAAAATTTTGCCAGTGTCACGTACTAGCCTAATTTTGTGTAATCTATGCATATAAAATTCAAAGTCCTGACTGACTTATATATGTATATCAACGCACAGCCTAAACCGCTGGTCTAAGAGATTTGAAATTTGGAGAGTGTGTTCTTTGTAAAGTGTAGATATCCATTGAGAAAGAGTTTTTCGAAATTTCACCCCTAAGAGGGTGGATGTCATCTTCTTCGTTTCCTGTAGGCCAAGCCGCGGGCCGAGGCAAGTGACATATATTAGGTCTTTACCTATGAAATTGCCGTTTTGTTTGAAAAAAGTTAAAGTATTTTTTTTTCGAACTTATTTATTTCTTTTATTCAAAGTAATCGCCCCTGCAATCAATGCATCTTTGCCAACGCTGTGGCTGTTTATGGATGCCCTTCTTAAAAAAATCAGCAGGACGGGAGACAACAAACTCTTCAAAGGCGTTTTGTACTGCCTCTCGGGAATTGAATTTTTTTCCCGCTAAAAAGTTGTCCAAATTTTGGAAAAGTAATAGTCGGTAGGCGCAAGATTTGGTGAGTATGGCGGATGAGGGAGAGCTTCCAAACCCAACTCATGCAGCTTAGAGACGGTCTGTTGTGCAGTATGGGGTCGCGCGTTGTCGTGAAGTAGCAGTGGAGACGACCGATTGACCAAAGCTGGTTGCAGACGTGCGAGTTTCGCCATCATTGTGGTCAGTTCTTCAATGTACACATCTGCAGTAATGCTCTCGCCGTTTTGTAAAAAGCTATGATGAATCACACCAGCACTAGACCACCAAACTGTGACCATCACCTTTCTAGGGGTCATTTTTCGTTTTGCACATTGCTTTGGTACCGAACCAGGATCTAACCAACTTGCTGAGCGCTTTCGATTGTCAAAAAGAATCCATTTTTCGTCGCACGTAACAATTCGGTTCAAAATTCCTTCATTTCTGTGCCTGTTAAGCAGCGCAAGGCAAGTCTCGACGCGTACGTTGCGCTGGCGATCGTTAAGTTCGTGGGGCACCCATCTATCAAGCTTTTTTATCTTGCCAATCTGTCGCAAATGGACCAATATTGTTTTGATGCTAACATCAAAAGCTGCTGCCAGCTCAGCTGTAGATTGAGATTCATCAGCTTCCACAATCGTCTTTAATTCATCGTTGTTGACCAAAGTTTCCGGATGACCACGAGGTTCATTTTTCAAGTCAAAATTCCCAGAACGGAACCGAGCAAACCAATAACGGGTTGTACGTTCGTTTGTACAGTTCTCTCCGTAAACGTCGTTGATGTTACGTGTCGTTTGTGCCGCGTTGGTGCCACGACGGAACTCATATTCCATAATTACACGAAATTTCAAAGTATCCATTATGAGGAAAAATGTTGAAATGTAATGAAAATACAACGCTAATCAATAAACAAAAGACTTATATTGTAAATAGAATGTCATATTTTTAAAACAAAATTAATTTGAATTTAGAATTCATAGCCAATCAAAACTTTTTTTTGTTTGAAAAGGTCTGTACTGCAATACGGCAATTTCATAGGTAAAGACCTATTATTATGAGAGTTATAAAAAAATTGACTTCAACCCAAAGCGATTACCCCACTCTAAACAAAATTTAGAAAAAAAAAAATTGAACGGACTAAAACAAATTGAAAAAAAAAACGTGTCTATTAGTTTTTAACTAACTCTTATTCCAGCAATAAAAATGGGGGATTAAATTTTAAATATTGGCAGTATAAATCTAAAAATGCTTAAAGTTGGACATAATTAAAATGGTAACAATAAATTAAATTTTGCTGTCATTATTATTTTGAGAAATAATTTCAATTAGTCTTTAAAGTTTTGAGAATATTATTTCATTTGAGTAAGATTTATTTCATAGCATTCAGTGCGCACAATAATTGTCAAAAACTTTAGAGATATTTTTCCTTTTAGTTGCTCAATTTACTACAAGTCAAAACAAAAGTTAGCAGTTTATTTCCAAATACGAGACCAAAGTTCCATGAGCGAATTAGACTTGCTTTAACTGTACCGTAATCATTTTGTCTATTTCATGTCATGTACTATTTCATAACCATTTCAGTAGAACTCTTGGATTCAGTGAAAGAGATAGTAGGATATAATGTTAAACGGAAACGATAAGGATAAATGCGATGTGGAGCAAGAATGGTACGCTTTTATGGCCTCAAGCTATCCCGTATGTCTCCTTTGTTGCCAAGTTTGATTATATACTTCTAACTTCTCAGGAGAAGAGCTTCTTGGATCCTTATACTAGTATTTTGCATTATATTCCTTATTATTATGTATCCACGGAACGTATTAGGCTACGGTGACCACTTCCCATCAGGTGGGCCGTAAGCTTGTTTGCTCTCTTTAACATAAAAAAAAAAATTTAGACATCATTTTAAAAAGAAAAGTAGGTATATTTCTATCTCCATGTTGCACACCTCTATTAATTCATGCCTTCGAGCCTTGTTTGAGCTTATATTTTGCCCCAGTAAGAATATGAAAGCATTCTATTTGAAACTTAAAATGGTATTTTCTTGACGGCCTTAGATCTATTAGGTACCTAATTTTCTTGAGGATATTTTGGTATACCAAGGATATTTAGATTTAAAAACGCCATAGATTGTCGGAGTTCAAAAATTTAAATCGTACCGACACAACTAGTTTTTAAGTACTTACATAGTGTTAAGGCAAGATTTGCCGTTATACCGAGGCCCTGTTGTTCCACGGGCCTCGGGGGGGACCCCCTCCAGGAACGCGGGTGCTTCTGGATGGGGTCCCGGTCCCGGTTGGGACCCAGATGAAATATCTGGGTCTCATCCTGGACGGGAGGTGGACTTTTGGGGCCCACTTCACTCAACTGGCCCCAAAAGTCCTAGGAGCGGCCGCCGCTCTAGGGAGGCTGCTGCCCAACGTGGGTGGCCCGAATGCCACGTGCCGCCGGCTGTACTCCGGAGTGATCCGGAGTATGGCCATGTACGGGGCACCGGTCTGGGTGGACGCCCTCAGTCGCAATAACAAGGCCCTGCTGCGACGTCCGCAGCGGGTCATTGCGACGAGGGCGATCCGCGGATACCGGACGGTGTCCTGGACGGCGGCATGTGTGCTGGCCAGTGATCCCCCCTGGGAGCTCGAAGCGGAGACCCTCGCCGAAGTTTACCACTTCGTGGCGGCGAGAAGGTCCCGTGGTGAGCCCCCAGCGTGGGGGGAGGTCAAGCGCCTGCAAAAGCAGGCGCGGGCTGCCCTGTTGCGGCGGTGGACGGAGGACCTGGCTCCACCGGTTCCTGGTCAGAGGACGGTGGAGGCCATCCGCCCGGTCCTCCGGGAGTGGGTGCGGCGGCCCTTTGGGTCGCTGACGTTCCATTTGGTGCAGGTGCTTTCCGGACATGGATGTTTCGGAAAGTACCTGCATCAAATCGCGAGACGGGAGGCGACCCCGGCCTGCCACGAATGTGGGGCACCAGAGGACACGGCGCCCCACACGCTGGAGGTGTGCGCTGCTTGGGACTCCGAGCGGCGCACACTTTCAGCGGTCGTTGACCGGGACCTCTCGCTGCCGAGCGTGGTGAAAGCCATGCTCGGCGGCGAGAGTGCGTGGCAGGCCACGGTCTCCTTCTGCGAGAGGGTGATGACGCAGAAGGAGGCCGCGGAGCGGGTCAGGGAGGATAATACCAACTCTGACCCCCTCCGGCGCAGACGGGTGGGGAGACGGAGGAGGCGCTTCATTGAGCGCTTTCTCCATCCCCCGTAGTGGGGCCAGTGGCGGAGAGTCGGGGGACTCTCCGCTGCACTTACATGGCCCCACACGTCTGGTGGGCAACTTAGGTGGAAGGTTGCCCACCCACTGGCGCAGAGGCCCGGAAGGGCCTACCGCCGGGGCGAGATGGTTAATGCAGTGCGTCTCCATCTCGCCCCATCCCGGCGGCGGTCGGATCACGGGGGGGTTTTAGTGGGTTCGAGTCCCACATACCCCCTGCCACCACCCCCGTGGTGGCAGGGAAGTGCGAGGGCATTTCCCCCCCTCAAAAAAAAAAAAAAAAAAAAAAAAAAAGATTTGCCGTTATGGTGACCTTAGGGGAGTTGGTTACCGCTCGCCTCGCGGCATTTGAAGACCGGCTCCTGCCTGCCCCCACGGTTCGCCCGCCCTTAAAAGCGGACACGAGGAAAAAGCCGGCGGCCGCGGCCACGTCACAACAGCCGGTGCCAGAGCCGGCTCGCACCCCCGCTCCTAAAGCGGGGAAGCGAGCCGAGATCAAGAGGACGGCTGTCACCACCACGGTGACACCGGCTGCGGCCCCCACAACATCTAGGGGGCCCCAAGGCATGACCACACCTGCCGCCGTCAGAGCCGCAGAGGGAAGCTGGGCTACGGTCGTAGGCAAAGGGAAAGGAAAGGGCAAGGGGAAGGGAAAGTCTTCCCTCCCCCCAATGGTGCCCATAGTAGTACCCGCCTCCCGTGGTCCAGCCAAAAAACCGGCCGCTTCCGCCGCCTCCAAAAAGCCGATAGCCCCTTCCAGCAGGGCTAAGGCTAAAAAGGCGGCGTTGAGGCCCCCCAAGTCCGCAGCGGTTGTAACGACCTTACAGCCAGAAGCCGCGGACATGGGGGTGACATATCGTGCCATCATAGAGATGGCGCAAGAAAAGATGGACATAGCGGACCTGGGAATTACTGAGACCCAGGTCCGCTTTAAGAGGACGGCCACGGGAGCCAGAATGCTGGAGATTTCTGGCTCCCAAAACTCGGAGAAGGCGGACCAGCTCGCGGAGAAGCTCCGTGGCGTCCTCTCCGAGGTGGCCACCATCTCCAGGCCCGTAAAATCAGTTAACTTGAGGGTTATGGGCCTGGATGATGCAGCCACGGGAGAAAAGGTGGCCGCAGCGGTGGCTAAAGTGGGGGGCTGCGACGTGAAGCTGGTGCGGGTCAAAGAGGTGACCCCCGGCTTCGACGGCACGGGCTCCACCTTGGTGACCTGTCCGGTATCGGCGGCAAAAGTGCTGTCGAATCAGGGCAGGTTACTGGTGGGGTGGAGCTCGGCGCGAGTAGTGGCATTGGACGCGCGTCCTATGCGCTGTTACAAGTGCATGGGACTAGGGCACACGCGCGTCCAATGCCCCTCGCCAGCCGACAGGAGTGACCAGTGCTACCGCTGCGGAGGCACTGGTCATCGGGCGGCCGGCTGCCAGAAGGCTGGCCTGCACTGCAGCATTTGCGCAGAGGCAGGCAAGCCTTCTAAGCACGTCATGGGGGGAAACATCTGTGTCCCCCCCAAGACCAGAGGGAAGGTCCGAGGGACCCAGGCCGCCCCTGCGATGGCAAGCCGGGCCACGCGGTCCCCTGAGCGCGAGGTGGTTGTGATGTCTGATGATTGATGGATCAAGTCAGACATCACAACCTCCTCCAGACGAACCTCAACCACTGCGCCGGGGCCCAGGATCTGTTCATGCAGACCCTGGCGCAGTGGAGAATTGACGTGGCGGTTGCCGCGGAGCCATACTACGTCCCTCCCCAACATCCTTGTTGGGCTGGGGATCTGGATGGCTCCGTGTCAATAGTGGGGCGGTCAGGTGGCGACCCACCCCTTTCGGTAGAAGAAAGGGGCTCGCGGTTCGTCGTGGCCAAGTGGGGGGAGTATGTCATCATTGGCGCATACTTCTCCCCCAACAGGACCGCCGCGGAGTTGGAAGTCTTTATGGACCTCCTCTCTGCGGCGGTCAGAAGACAGTGGCCTCGTCAGGTCCTCCTTATGGGGGACCTGAACGCTAAGGCAACTGACTGGGGCAACCCACTCACTAACAGTCGCGGGGAGATTGTTAGGGAGTGGGCTGTCGCCACGGGGCTGATCCTATTGAACAGGGGGTCAACCCATACGTGCGTACGACATAATGGGGGGTCCGTGGTGGACGTATCGTTCGCCACCCCATCTGTCGCCGCACGTATCCGTGGCTGGAGGGTGATGTCGGAGGTGGAGACTCTCTCGGACCACAAATATGTGCGGTTCGAGGTCTCCACCTCCCACAACCAAGGAGGGGCTACCCGGGTGGTGCGGGCCGACTTTCCGCGCTGGACGGTCAGCTGCCTCGACGCCGAACTGGCGGAAGAGGCTGCGATCGTCCAGTCGTGGTTTGCCGGCCCCCTCCACCCGGAGGTAGACGTCGCGGCGGGCCAGTTTCGGGAAGCGATAATGGCCGTGTGCGACGCGGCCATGCCAAGATCCCGACGCTGCTCCCGCCCCCGCCGCGAGGTCTACTGGTGGTCCGCGGAGATCGCCGAACTCCGGAACACTTGTTCCAGGGTTCGGCGAATCTACGGCCACCAGAGGAGACGGCGCCATGGCCGGACTGATCTCCAGCTGTCTGACCAGGAGCTGGCGGCCGAGACTCTCGCATATCAGAGGTATCGCGCCGCCAAGCGGGAACTGCAGCTCGCGATCAGTCAGGCCAAGGAACGGGCGCGGAGCGAGGCGCTGGAGGGACTCGAGAGAGATCCATGGGGACGTCCGTATAGGGTAGCCCGGAACAAGTTCCGGGGCCAGACGTCCCCAGTGGCCGAGTCCCTCGAGCCGGAGGTCCTCGGTGCGGTGCTGGAGGGGCTATTCCCCGATCGCCCCTCCCACACCCCGCCGATGATGGCAGTGTCCGTCCCCTTCCCCGAGGAGCTGGACGTGGCCTCCATCCCGCCTGTGTCGGAGGTGGAGATGGAGGTCGCCGTCAGTCGGCTGCGTGGGAAGAGGATGGCCCCTGGCCCAGACGGAGTCCCCGGCCGGGTCCTTGCGATCGCCCTGAGGGAGATGGGCGACCGGCTTCGGGAACTTTTCGACGTG
Organism: Ennomos fuscantarius; assembly: GCA_905220475.3. Lineage (NCBI taxonomy): Eukaryota > Metazoa > Arthropoda > Insecta > Lepidoptera > Geometridae > Ennomos > Ennomos fuscantarius. Next base: position 7,406,567 of record HG992028.1, on the reverse strand, counting down.
TGCCTCACGTCGGGAAGGTTCCCGAAGCTGTGGAAGGACGGCCGGCTGTGCCTGTTGCGCAAGGTGGGTCGACCAGTCGACTCGCCTTCCGCATACAGGCCCATAGTGCTGCTGGATGACACGGGAAAGCTACTGGAGAGGGTGGTGGCTTCCCGTGTCATCCGGCACCTAGAGGGGACGGGGCCTGCTCTGTCCGATGCCCAGTACGGGTTCAGGGAAGGGCGGTCTACGATAGACGCCCTTCTCTGGCTCAAAGGGTGGACACAGCAGGCGGTCCGCGAGAGGGAAAAGGCATTGGCTGTATCGCTCGATATAGCCAATGCCTTCAACAGCCTCCCGCATGGAACAATACAGGAGGCTCTCCGTTACCACGGAGTGCCCCTGTATTTGCGGAGGCTGTTTGCCGACTACCTCCAGGACCGCGAGGTCCTGGTGGTAGGACGCGACGGCCTAAGGCACCGTCGCGTCTCTTGCGGGGTTCCACAGGGGTCGGTGCTGGGACCGCTCCTGTGGAACATAGGCTACGACTGGGTGCTGCGTGGCACGTTTCCCGCCAATATGCGGGTAGCATGCTACGCAGACGACACCCTGGTCGTAGTGAGAGGGAGGGACCTCGGGGAGGCGGTGCGGTTGGCCACGGTAGGCACTAGCCTCGTGGTCGACCGCATACGCGCCCTGGGTTTGGAGGTCGCTCTCTCCAAAACCGAGGCCCTATTGTTCCATGGGCCTCGGGGGGGACCCCCTCCAGGTACGCGGGTGGTACTGGATGGGGTGCCCGTCCCGGTTAAGGCCCAGATGAAATATCTGGGCCTTACCCTGGACGGGAGATGGGCTTTTGGGGCCCACTTTGCCCAGTTGGCCCCAAAAGTGGTGGGAGCTGCGGCCGCCTTGGGGAGGCTGCTGCCCAATGTGGGTGGCCCGAGCGCCGTATGTCGCCGTCTATACTCCGGAGTAATCCGGAGTATGGCGCTGTACGGGGCACCGGTCTGGGTGGACGCCCTCGGTCGCAGTAACAAAACCCTGCTGCGACGTCCGTAGCGGGTTATTGCGACGAGGGCGATACGCGGGTACAGAACGGTGTCCTGGACAGCGGCATGCGTTCTAGCCGGTGACCCACCCTGGGAGCTTCAAGCCGAGATCCTCGCTGAAGTTTACCACTTCGTGGCGGCGAGGAGATCTCGGGGAGAGCCCCCAGGGTGGGACGAGGTTAGGCGCATGCGGCAGCAGGCGCGGGCCACCCTATTGAGGCGGTGGGTGGAGGACCTGGCTCCACCGGTCCCAGGGCAAAGGACGGTGGAGGCCATCCGTCCGGTCCTCCAGAGGTGGGTGAGGCGCCCCACGGGTCGCTGACCTTCCGGTTGGTGCAGGTGCTTTCCGGGCACGGATGCTTTGGAAAGTACCTGCACCAAATCGCGAGGCGGGAAGCGACCCCTGCCTGCCATGAGTGTGGGGCGCTGGAGGATACAGCGCCCCACACACTGGAAGTGTGTGCCGCTTGGGACCCGCCGCGGCACACACTTTCCTTGGCAGTAGGCCACGATCTCTCGCTGCCAAGCGTGGTGAGAGCCATGCTTGACAGCGAGAGATCGTGGCAGGCGGTGGTCTCCTTCTGCGAGTACGTGATGGCGCAGAAGGAGACCGCGGAGCGGGTCAGAGAGGAGGCCGCTGGAGCTGACCCGCTCCGGCGCAGACGAGTGGGAGGGAGGAGGAGGCGTTACGCGCACCTCTTCCCTCCCCCGTAGTAGGGCCACTGGTGGAGAGTCGGGGGACTCTCCGCCGGCTTGCACGGCCCCACACGTCTGGTGGGTGACCTTGGTGAGCAAGGTCACCCATCCTTTGGCGCGGAGAGGCCCGAAAGGGCCTGCCGCCGGGGGCGAGCTGGCTGGACTGCAGTCGCGACCCCTTCTCGCCCCGGTACGGCGGACGAGGGCTCACGGGGGGGGTTTTAGTGGGTTCGAGTCCCACATACCCCCTGCCACCACCCCCGTGGTGGCAAGGAAGTGCGAGGGCATTTCTCCCCCTCAAAAAAAAAAAAAAAAAAGATTTGCCGTTATACCTTAAGATTTTTTTCTATAACTACTTCCATCGAATAGGTCTGTATAACAAGTCATTCCTAAATATTAATTTTGATGACTGTTAAAAAAAGGGACAGATAAAACATTTAAAATATTAAGGAAATATTAAATAATTAATAATAATAATCTAAATATATATAACTCAAACGTGACTGACTGATTGACTGACTGACATAGTGATCTATCAACGCACAGCCTAAGCCACTGGACGGATCGGGCTGAAATTTTGCATGTAGGTAGATGTTATGACGTAGGCATCCGCTAAGAAAGATTTTTCGAAATTCTACCCTTAAGAGCGTGAAATGGGTGGTTGAATTATTTTATCATAAGCCACGCCGCGGGCGAAGCTGCAGGTAGAAGCTCGTAATAAATAAGTGTGGACATTTCACAAAGCAAAGCTTGTACTATGGGAACCAGATAAATGATACAGTACTTGAATACTTTTTGCTTGTAAATGTATACATATAATACAATGTGACACACAGACATAAAGCAAACATCGATGTTCATCAAACAAATGCTTGCTCTGGGTAGGAATCGAACTCACAACCCACAGTTCAGAAGGCAGGGTTACTACCAACTGAGCCATCGAGCTAGTCAAGTAACTAGAGAAATAAAATGTAATAGGTCTTTACCTATGAAATTGCCGTATTGCAGTACAGACTTTTTCAAACAAAAAAAAGTTTTGTATGGCTATGAATTCTAAATTCAAATTAATTTTGTTTTAAAAATATGACATTCTATTTACAATATAAGTCTTTTGTTTATTGATTAGCGTTGTATTTTCATTACATTTCAACATTTTTCCTCATAATGGATACTTTGAAATTTCGTGTAATTATGGAATATGAGTTCCGTCGTGGCACCAACGCGGCACAAACGACACGTAACATCAACGACGTTTACGGAGAGAACTGTACAAACGAAAGTACAACCCGTTATTGGTTTGCTCGGTTCCGTTCTGGGAATTTTGACTTGAAAAATGAACCTCGTGGTCGTCCGGAAACTTTGGTCAACAATGATGAATTAAAGGCGATTGTGGAAGCTGATGAATCTCAATCTACAGCTGAGCTGGCAGCAGCTTTCGATGTTAGCATCAAAACAATATTGGTCCATTTGCGACAGATTGGCAAGATAAAAAAGCTTGATAGATGGGTGCCCCACGAACTTAACGATCGCCGGCGCAACGTACGCGTCGAGACTTGCCTTGCGCTGCTTAACAGGCACAGAAATGAAGGAATTTTGAACCGAATTGTTACGTGCGAGGAAAAATGGATTCTTTTTGACAATCGAAAGCGCTCAGCAAGTTGGTTAGATCCTGGTTCGGTACCAAAGCAATGTGCAAAACGAAAAATGACCCCTAGAAAGGTGATGGTCACAGTTTGGTGGTCTAGTGCTGGTGTGATTCATCATAGCTTTTTACAAAACGGCGAGAGCATTACTGCAGATGTGTACATTGAAGAACTGACCACAATGATGGCGAAACTCGCACGTCTGCAACCAGCTTTGGTCAATCGGTCGTCTCCACTGCTACTTCACGACAACGCGCGACCCCATACTGCACAACAGACCGTCTCTAAGCTGCATGAGATGGGTTTGGAAGCTCTCCCTCATCCGCCATACTCATCAGATCTTGCGCCTACCGACTATTACTTTTTCCAAAATTTGGACAAGTTTTTAGCGGGAAAAAAATTCAATTCCCGAGAGGCAGTACAAAACGCCTTTGAAGAGTTTGTTGTCTCCCGTCCTGCTGATTTTTTCAAGAAGGGCATCCATAAACTGCCACAGCGTTGGCAAAGATGCATTGATTGCAGGGGTGATTACTTTGAATAAAAGAAATAAATAAGTTCGAAAAAAAAAATACTTTAACTTTTTTCAATCAAAACGGCAATTTCATAGGTAAAGACCTAATATAATAGCTTAACGGACAATAGACACATATTTTGTTATTGGCAAACTACTAATGATATACAGATTTTTTTATAGTGAAGTGCTTTTAGTGTGTAAACTAACTGCCACAATTATGACAACAATTGATACTAGTTAATACAGTTTTTTTAAGTTAATGAATGACGTGATGAGCTAACCGTTTGCCTGATGTTAAGGGACACGGCTGCCCATATCAGTTGCAATGTCACTCAGAACTCTAAGGTATAGTTTCACATGACATTGCACTGCGCACGTCATCCAGAGACATCAGCACAATCTAATAATAAGATTACTAGACTGTTGAGATCAGGTCATAAAGTCTCATTTGCCCAGTAATTTCACTAGCCCTTCAAACCAGAACACAGCAGTGCTTGCGCACTATTACTTGGTGGCTGAATAACTGGTAAAACGGTAGTGCTTACCTAGACGAACTTTACAGAACAGTCTTGCCACTTAGTAAAATAGTGTTGTGATATTCGTAGCATTACCTCGCACTGAAGCGAGTCAAAGTATATTTAGTAATCTTTTATTCATATTATTCAGTTGAAACAGATAGAAAAGAGATTCCATCCCATTCGTGATTCAAATTTTTCGTTTACAAATTAATTTGTAGATTACGCTACGCAGGCGATACTGCCAGAAAAATCATAAAAATTCTATCCATAGTTATAATGGTCCAAATAAGTTATATAGACTTTTCATTCTGTATATATATATATATATATTTCGTATACGGGCACAAAGTTTATTTAATGTACGATGCTAGTACAAGAGTTACCTAGCTCCTATTTTATACCAGTAGTTTGAACGTAAATCTTCAAAGTTCCCAACTTTAGCAAGTCCGTGAGTTTGAGTTATAAAGATAAATGCCTTCATTTCCTCTAATGAGATAAACTGAGCTCCACTGTATATCTCAGTTCATATAAAGCATCGTGGATTTATTTTGTACCGGGATACTAGGCACAAAGCAATTTTCGTTAAGAGGCCATTTCGGTCGTGCCTGCCTGCAAGCGTGTGCGAAGCCACCAAGCTTATTCGCTATTCTTTAGCGGCAGATGCTCGATGGTTGAGAGTCTTTCTTAAAGCACAAAGCATGTTTGTCTTATTAGAACAGTTTGGGTTTGTAGAGTCAACGCACTACTTGAAAATATTGTACTTTACAGATTGTTTTTTTATGTAAAATATCCAGTTATAGTTTTTAATGATTAAAGCTTAGGTACGACTTATCCTCCATTATAAGGATAATTGATTGAGAAAACAAGTGGTGCATGAGGTTTAAATGCATAAAACATTTAAATTATATTTAAAGTTACCGTTATTCACTATTATTATTTACAAAATATGAATAATAATCATAATGATTAAAATACAATTGAAAGGGTGAGAACAAAAAGGGTTTAACTGATCTTTTTTCACAAAATGACTTATGGGTATCGTTGGATTCAGCGTGAAATTATCTACAATAATACATTTTCAAAATACCGAAATGAAGCTTAAATCTCTAGATTTTGAGTCTAAAAACGGTTTATCTGTCACAGGAATACAGTTCGCTTAGCATAAAAACATTATTATATTTATTTTATTATATTATATTTTTACAGTAATTGTATGAATTAATACTATATTTAGTATTTTAAAATAGAATTAAAACATTTTCAAGCAACTGAAACTTACATATACCTTTTCTATTACCTTATAAGCACTCTACATTAAAATGACGCCGTTGAAGTTTAAAGTCAATTTTCTCTAAACTATCGATTTGACAATTAAACCCTTTTTATTCTCAACCCTTCAATTATGATATTATTTTTTCATAATTTTAATAAGAAATGAATAAATATTTTTCGCATTTCAATTGACTATTTTCTATGTACCCTACATATACATATTTTACTAACGAAAATTTGACAAATAAATCAAAACATGCTTTCGTAGTTTTTATGACATTCGTGAACTATTACAGTAAACTAGCGTTTGAATAATGGTATCGGTGTCTACGCAGGACATCCAACTCAATTAATTTAAATGATTAACTGCCAACCATTGTTAAACAGCAATCACAGTCCGCATAGCTAATGACTTGGAATGGGTTCAGAACCGAATATCGATGGACTCTGATTAAAATTGTTGTTTAATAATTTACGAGTGTTAAAAGTTCCTCTTTGAAGAAATATATAAGAAAGCGTTAGCGTAAGTATGAGGACTAACTAATAACTTTGCTAATAATTATGTTAAATAAACACTATAGTAATTGCTGCCATATGCCTCCACTTACTCGTATCTAAGTTTACTCATGTACGTCTGTACAAAAGTCTATTAAAACTTAGCTAAGCAACACTCCCCCAGATTCTCTAATAAGTTTGTTGAATTCGTGTTAATTTAGCAGACGAAATACTGAACGCTCATGGGTTGTATGTTGATCGTCGGCTGTCTGAACCAATGAGCGTACAAGTATTACGAATGCTGACTAGACACGAGTTTGACAAACGTACGAGAAGGGGCTCGGGAGATAAGTGCGAACTTAGGAGCTATCAAAATTTAGTACAGACGAACATCAGTTTCCCGCTAAAAGTTTGGGCTTTTATCGTTTCATAAATACCTATATTCACTATAAATTTAAAATTCTTAAACTTTCATCTATCATATTACTAACCATGGGCTCAGATGCAAGGACTACAATTGAATGTAAATTATCTACGATCTCAAGATACGAATTAATTCCAAATAAAATTATATCAAAGATTTTCGTAGCCCTGTAATCTTTATATTTGAACAACTTATTGGTAATAAAGACATAAAATGAATTTTTACTGTTGCCGATGGACCAACCTTTTTTATATTTATTTTTAATGTTTTCTACTTTCAAAGCTTTTTTGATGAGTATATGGATTTTGTTTGTCTGTCATACTGCTTAAAGATACTACTGTTCTAGATACAAAAGAGTCCGCTTCAATTGGTTTTAATAAATTATTTATGGCCAATAGAAAATAAGCTTACATATAATGTGGCTAAGAGAAAATTAGCATATGAGTGCTAATTGATATGCTGATTTTCTATTGGACTTGCTCATCCTCGTCAGTTACAATAAAAATTGTACTGTACCGATTCAGTTTAGGTCTTCATTGAAATCGCGTTATAGTGGTGATATCAATACCCGTACTTTACATTCAGTTTTCAATCCTGAAAAGAGAGACAATATGCCTTATAAATTACGTTTTTTCTATACATTCGGCGCACGTTTTCCCTACAATACGATGCGCAAAGGGTAACAATGTAGCACTGCATATCACGGCGTAGCTCGTAGACGTGACTACGCGACCCTGCTGCCACCGGATCATATTATGTTATTCTAAGCAAATTCATGTAGCGTACAATTTTATTAAATAAAAACTCAGAATAAGCATAATTGAAGGGGTGAGAACAAAAAGGACTTAACTGATTTTTTTCACAAAATAACTTATGGATATCGTTGGATTCAGCGTGAAATTATCTTCAATAATACATTCTCAAAATACCGAAATGAGGCTTAAATCTCGAGATTTTGAGTCTAAAAACGGTTTATCTGTCAAAGGAATACAGCTCGCTTAGCATATAAACATTATTATATTTATTTTATTACATTATATTTTTACAGTAATTGTATGAATTAGTACTATATTTAGTATTTAAAACAGAATTAAAACATTTTCAAGCAACTGAAACTTACATAAACCTTTTCTATTACCTTATAAGCACTCTACATTAAAATGACGCCGTTGACGTTTAAAGTAAATTTTCTCGAAACTGTCAATTTGTCAGTTAAACCCTTTTTATTCTCAACCCTTCAATTGACAGGCTCTGTGGTGTGGTGGTTGGGCAGGTTGGCTCATAACCTAAGTATTTGTGCATAGAAAAAAAGCGCAGATACTTGTTCTGAGTCTGGGTGTTGTGGGACCATGGTCCTCATCGTTCTTTGGTCCCTATACACAGGGAACCCTAGTTAGGCCCGAGATCTATGTATGTGTTGTGTTATTATTATATTAATATTATTTAGTGCTAATATTAAATTACAAAACTGTATATAAATTAATTTGTAAAAAGGTTTCCAGTACTCAATTTTTTTTAAACTAAGTTATTTTATTTGTTAAAAAACAAACACCTATATTATATAAATTACAGGACATACCAACATAAGAAAATTTCATTTAAGTAATATTGACACATTCATTCGTATAAAAACTAAACTATATTTAATTATTTGCAAAAGAGTAATATTGTAGATAAAAAGAAGTCATAAATAATACACGGAATTTAGATCAGATTACATAATAATAAAATGTAAACTTTAACAAAACTGTATCAATAATGTGGTACGCTATCTACATAATAGGCATTTTATACCATTTAATACTATTATATCATGAACACAAGATCTATGTGAAATTTTATCAAAATGTGTTTCCGCCGTCAATCGAAAAACAGACCAGGAACCAACAAGCAATCAGAGTTAAATTCATAATATCCGTTTGAAATTTTGGATACACTTACACGCAACTAAAAATCAATAACTTTGTAAGCTAGATGCTCCTCCTGGGTCCATCCCTTATATATACATATTCCATATGGTATCTTTTAATTTTCCGGGATAAAAAGTGATCTTACATTAATCTTGATAAAATCAGAAATATGTGTGCAAAATTTTACCCAAGCTTAAAGCTGCACAAACAATTAATCAACGTTTCATTTTTATATATATTTAGTGTGGACTCATTAAGACTGATTGATATTTCTCCCTGGACTTCAATTTGTGCAGAATATGGATCCAATGTTTTCAACAATCAGTATTCAACGAGCTGGATAATCCCACTTCTGATTTCCATAATCACAGGAAGCTGTCCCCGTCTTGTTCGCATAACAAATTTAATTATCTCATTATGTAAGTCGTTTCACAATCTTTTGGAAGTATTCTGCCATAAAAACACAAATTAGATCACTAACAACTGTTTCTGAGTTTTATTAATGTAGTTAAGTATATAGGAACTGTATATAGAACTTTTTAATTCTTGTTTTTGTAACTAATAAATTACACCAGAACCTATCCTGCTCCCGATGAATACGAAATTAGTAACTTTGTCTTCGAGTAACATGCTTCTTCTTTTATAAATAGGACAATAAGCATGATCACTTTAATCAAGCAATTTATTATCTTACGAAATAGGTAATACTAAAATGTGGTCTAATGCTATATATATATATATATGTAGTCTGCAGTTCTATATGTAGTCTCTGTATTTCCGTGAATAGGACATGCAAGCATTTTGATTTGTCAATATTACTATTCATTTTGCAACTAATCATAATAATGTAAGATAACTCCACAATGCTGATAGCAATACCTTTATTCCAATTTAAACTACAAAATGGCTTATTAGAAATCTACAGGTGGCTTCATTTTTTGTTGTATATTATTTTTCTACTTTTCAGCTCTTTGCTTGCGGTTTCTCCATTTTTATTTTTCGATTTGGCGATTCTGGCACCTCGCTTTGCGCCCGTCACTTGTTTTTGACAGCCAAAAAGTGCGGTAGAATTTAATTTTTTTTTTTTTAATTTTTAAAAGTATCTATCATTCAGAACCCAACAAAAAACACTAAAAGCTTATTTATTAGAAAAATATACATAACGTTTGTATAAGCCGTGCGAGGAATACCTTATATAAAAGTCAGAAAAATTTGATATCCAAGTTCAAAATATTTCAATAAGGCGCGGGTTTTCACTAATCAGATAAACGTTATTGAGTTGATAAAATAAAATTGACTGCAAACAAAAAGTAAATTTAGTAAACCGGATGAAAGTAAAATCTGTATTATTTTTCTGTGGGTGGTTGGCTAGTATATAAAGTTCGAATAACTTATGTATATAATTCAAAATGCTTACTTTATACCTCAGCTATTTGATGGAAAAAATCATCTTTAAGTTATACCCGCAGTGAGTAGTATTGACTTTAATTTAGAATGTAAAAAATACACGGCACATTCACAATAAAATTTAGAACGAAATGCTATTCTGGTTTTGCATGATTTTTATCACGTGACATTCGCGAAACTTATTCTTTAATTGAAATATTTTTGTTACGAAACGAAATGTTTTAGCTGTTTCTGTATTTTAATAAATTTCCGAAACCATGACAATGGATCTATGTTAGAACGTGTAGAATATTTTGTTTCGTATTTTTCGTTTTTAATAAAACAGCTTTTGGTCAATTTAGCTACTGGCATGTAAATATTTGGTCTTTATTCTATTCAATTTTGGAGCAGAGCAAACAACACAGTACCGTTTGCCATTTGAAAGTTCCATTTTGATTTATTCAACTATACTTAAGTAATTTTTTTTTGGTAAAATATAAATTTCTTTTTTACTCTATTTTATTCTTGGTAAAAATCACGTAGCTTGCTTACATGGTAGAGCATGGAACGTCACAGAGGTTTCAGTGATTAAATAAATATGTTATAAACTAGACACCAGTAATAATATTCTATTATTTTCTTTGTTTTTCCACCTGTCTACCATTCTTATGATATATAATTAAACTAGCGGCCCGCTCCGGCTTCGCACGGGTATAAAATATATAGTTTATGTCATTCACTGAAGAAATGATTAAAATCGATCCAGTAGTTTTGATTTATTCATTACTGTCTTTGTCCCGCACGCGTTAAATATAGAGTAAAACAATTCTTTAAAATGTTATTGTGGGATATCCATGAGAGATAGGCATATACCATAGCGGAGTTTTTTGTAGAACTTTTCAATGTGTACAATACTAAGTACATTATTTTGATAAATCTCGTAGGGTTCAGCCTGCGTTTGCAATGTAAGCGGAAAAAGTGTTATTATTTACGACATCACATTAGAAACCTCTAGATGTTATTATACATATCAACCTTCCTCTTCAATCACTCTTTCTATTAAAAAAAACCGCATCAAAATCCGTTGCGTAGTTTTAAAGATTTAAGCATACATAGGGACAGATAAAGCGACTTTGTTTTATATTATGTAGGTAGTGATAATGTAAATGCAAATTAATTAAATGTAATCAATATGAAATGCCTATCTAAGTAGTTTTGGTTTAGTTTTTTAAGCCACGTTGCCACAATACTCTACGACATAAGCCTCTGTGGTGTATTGGGTGAGCACATTGGCTCATAACTCGACGAGCTAGGTTCGATTTCCATGACGGAACAATTGCAGAAAAAATGTGAAATTAATTTATCTGAGTCTGGGTGTTGTGAGACCAATGGTCGTGATTCCTAGGGTCATAGATACAGGGAATCTTATTAGGGTCTAGGATCATGTATGTGCTCGTTGGGCGTTAGGTATCATTTTTATTATATACCTACACTTACTCCGCGCTAACTACGCATATGTACGTAGCTATAGTTCCTGTTGTCGAATTACACAAGCCATTAAGGAAGGGTCTTAATGGAACGACACCCGAAACGAGATAGTCGTCGTAAATTGACGTTCTGCCGCAGACTTCCTGTGTTTTACTCAATCTTTCCTTGTGGGGTCAACGTACATGGGTCTAACGTTCGCGGAAACTATGATATGACGTGTATTACGTAGTATAAATAGTATATACCCGGTTAAAACTGTAGCACTTTGGTTATTTATTAACATCTCTATACGTTAGAATAGTAGTAGCAGTTTTACGAACAATGGGTTATAGTGGTTTTCATTCCGCATGGCGTTCTGTTAACTAAATGAAACAAAAATATCTTCCTCTTTTTCATATATCAAAAGAGTACCGCTACACTTTTAGTTTACGAGTATGAGAATGCGACGGAATTATCAGTTTGACACAGAATCAAGAGGGTATGTTATATCTTGAATACTACTACTGTCTCACCTGATGGTATATGCTCTATTGACGATGCGATCGACGATAGAGTATCCTTGCCTGGAAGATAATAATAAACAAATAATATAAAAATTAATTATATATATATGTTGACTTTTCCCATAGCAACATCTAGTCCCAAACTAAGCGATGCTTGTACTATGGGAACCAAGTAACTGATAGAATACTTAAACACTTTTTGTTTGCATCATAGAAAACAATATAACACCCAGACACAAAACAAACACTAATGTTCATCACACAAATGTTTGTCCTGGATGAGAATCGAACCCACAACCCAAAGTTCAGAAGGCGCAAAATAACAGTTTATTCATGCTTAATAACCTTCCAGATTCTGATTATCAGATAATAATCCTGTAGACAAGGTCTCTTTACGCTTCGAATTGATGTGAAGTAAACACACTCTGAGATTTAAGGAATCCGTATATGCATGCTGTGATCGCGAAATTCAAATCAAAATTAACAACCGTTAGTACAATAGGTATTGTGTTCCAATTCACCAGCAAGGCAAGTTTACTTTGAATTGAATGTGTTGTACTATAGGCCGTTTCCGCCTCAGGCGCCATTCGCCCGGACATAGCTCTATTGTTTTCGCAAAAAAATTAATCCCTACATCCCAAGATAGTTTTGCGTTTTATTTTCAGCGCCAAAGCTCCTTGTTAAAGTGGCAACATAAAGTTTTATGGGAATTAAAAAGGATTCCGCAAATGAATTCGTTTTTGAGAGAGGTATCAGCAGTCAGAAAGTTTTAATCTTTTCTATTCGTTATTGTTTTAAGCGGTCGGCAGGAAAACCTTTGCAATTTATTTTCTCAAGGTTTTAATGAATATTTATTTAATTTCGTTTCTGCAGGGTAATCTTGTTCAGGTGGGATGCCCATGATAATATAATAACGCCCAACGATTACATGCACAGATCCTGGACCCTAACTAGGACTACGTGGGACCCAGAAACTAGGAAGACCATGGTCCTACAACACCCAGACACAGAACAAGTATTTGTGTTTTTTTTCTGTGCACACATACTTGTCTTATCACGGGAACTGAATCCGCCACCACACCACAGAGGTGAGATGTGAGAGTGTGATGACAGAATCTTTTCTTTTTTTGAAAAGTCTCAATAAGTTACAATTACGCAAGTATTGAAAGAGTATAGGTAAGGACTGCTGAATTTGCAATATCTATCTGTGACAAGATATTATTATCACCCACAGAGCTGTTTCACTTGTATTTTATTATTATTCCTATGGTGAAAAAGAGATACACATTGATTTTTTTATGTTAGTGAATGATGTGACGAGCTAGTCGTTAACCCGATGCTAAGCGACACGGCCGCCCATAACAGAACAGTGTCACTCGGAACTCCAAAATATAAAGTTTGGCGTGACAATGCACTGCGCACATCATCCTGAGACATCAACACAGTCTGGTAATAAAATTACTCGACTGTGAGATCAGATGATAAAGTCTCAATTGTCCAGTAATTTCACTAGCTACAGTGCCTTTCAAATCGGAATACAGTAGTGCTTGCACACTACTGCTTGGCAGCAGAATAACTGGCAAAGCGGTGGTACCTTCCTAGACGAACTTTGCAGAAAAGTCCTACCACCTAGTAAAATAGGCTGGGTTTCCTTAAAAAATATAAAATATAAAAAATCATTCGGGGTATATATGAATAATTACTTACATCAAAATGAAGGTTTCAGTGAAATTAAGGGCAATTCTGTGAATTGTGTAACGGAACGTACAATTTGCCGATTCTCGTTGATACAGAAGTAGAACAAGCGCCTTTGTAACTGCGGGGACATGTGTTCTTGGAAAACGCATTGGAATTGCCACCAGCACCCTCACTCAATGTGAGCACTTTGATGAATGAAAATAGCCTTTTTGTTAGGTATGTTAACATCGCTGTGAAAGGCAGAAACGTGTTTTTGCTATCCAGTTGTTTAAACATTGACGTGAAAATGATATTTTTGTAATTAAAACAAAATACACTTTATAAACATCGTTTGTTTTTCATCTATTTTTAATACACGTCATAGCTTTTCAATCACACTAATATTATAAAGGCGAAAGTTTTTATGTGTGCTTGTGTGTATGTGTGTATGTATGTTATTTCTTCACGCCCAAACGGCTGAATGGATTTGGATAAAATTCGGTACCAAGATAGCTTATACACTAGATTAACATATAGGCTACATTTTATCCCGGAAAAGTGAAATTTTCCCGTGGGATGAGTAATTAATTAAATAATTGAAATGAAATGAAATAGTTTTTATTAAATGTTTACAAACACCGGTTTAAACATAATACAGGCTACGAAAAATACACATACATGACGGCGGCTACGTCCAGTTATAAACTCTATGCACAGCGATCGAGCACCGTAATTTACCCTGTGGTGGCATTAAATGTATTACAGTGGCAGCACCGGCAACTGTCATGGCGGCCCTACCTGTCTGGCTATATAAAGGGATCGATTGGTGTGCTACGGATCATTCTTGTTCCAGACACGGCGCGGTGTGGACATGCTGAAGGCCTATAGTTATATAGGTTGCAACCTATCTATCCACAAACCGTTCTGCCCACATCAGAAGTGGGATGCCCATCTCCACATCACTCTTCAAGCAACGCCGAAAATATGATGACGTGACGGCGGGTGATACTAATATCAAATTTAGTTGCAGGGTTAACCCGGACCAGTGAAAAAAAAAAGAGAATAAAAGTTATGGTAAAAAAAGTAATGATTCGTCAGAGAAAAAAAAAGGGTAAGAAAAAAGTTTAAAAAAAGTGAAAAAAAGAGAAAAAAGAAACTGAAAAAAGAGAATAAAAAGAAAAAAAGAAAGAATGTAAGAATGATGACAAAAAAATGTGTCTGAATGCTAAAGGGATAATCTATCCGGTCTAGCACTAATTGGTATTAGTTGAAAAGATGATTTTTGGTTGCTAAAGGGATATTTATCCGGTCTAGCACTATCCGGTCCATTTTTTATAAATGAAGGGATAAGGTAAATGATGATTGTTGGTTGCTAAAGGGATATCTATCCGGTCTAGCATTATCCGGTCCATTTTTATAAATGAAGGGATAAGGTATTAGTTTGTTGATTTTTGGTTGCTAAAGGATATCTATCCGGTCTAGCACCATCCAGTCCACTTTTTGTAAATGAATGGATACTGATGGTCCTGAAGGGTTAACCCTACAATTACAACTCTTTGTAAATGGCCTTTGTGGAGAGGAGACCAGGGTTAGCCCTGACGATGACTGGCAGGTTAAAATGCTTTTTTCTAATCAAATTGAAACCTGGTCTTTTGACTTTGACTCCAAGTTTAACTCAATTTAATTGTCAGGATGAACGAGCAATAACACTGATGTCCCTCACCAGGTACATAGTGAAGCTAAGCGTACGAGGACGTACGCACGTCAGTATGGCCGTGACGGCGGCTACGTCCAGTTATAAACTCTATGCACAGCGATCGAGCACCGTAATTTACCCTGTGGTGGCATTAAATGTATTACAGTGGCAGCACCGGCAACTGTCATGGCGGCCCTACCTGTCTGGCTATATAAAGGGATCGATTGGTGTGCTACGGATCATTCTTGTTCCAGACACGGCGCGGTGTGGACATGCTGAAGGCCTATAGTTATATAGGTTGCAACCTATCTATCCACAAACCGTTCTGCCCACATCAGAAGTGGGATGCCCATCTCCACATCACTCTTCAAGCAACGCCGAAAATATGATGACGTGACGGCGGGTGATACTAATATCAAATTTAGTTGCAGGGTTAACCCGGACCAGTGAAAAAAAAAAGAGAATAAAAGTTATGGTAAAAAAAGTAATGATTCGTCAGAGAAAAAAAAAGGGTAAGAAAAAAGTTTAAAAAAAGTGAAAAAAAGAGAAAAAAGAAACTGAAAAAAGAGAATAAAAAGAAAAAAAGAAAGAATGTAAGAATGATGACAAAAAAATGTGTCTGAATGCTAAAGGGATAATCTATCCGGTCTAGCACTAATTGGTATTAGTTGAAAAGATGATTTTTGGTTGCTAAAGGGATATCTATCCGGTCTAGCACTATCCGGTCCATTTTTTATAAATGAAGGGATAAGGTAAATGATGATTGTTGGTTGCTAAAGGGATATCTATCCGGTCTAGCATTATCCGGTCCATTTTTATAAATGAAGGGATAAGGTATTAGTTTGTTGATTTTTGGTTGCTAAAGGATATCTATCCGGTCTAGCACCATCCAGTCCACTTTTTGTAAATGAATGGATACTGATGGTCCTGAAGGGTTAACCCTACAATTACAACTCTTTGTAAATGGCCTTTGTGGAGAGGAGACCAGGGTTAGCCCTGACGATGACTGGCAGGTTAAAATGCTTTTTTCTAATCAAATTGAAACCTGGTCTTTTGACTTTGACTCCAAGTTTAACTCAATTTAATTGTCAGGATGAACGAGCAATAACACTGATGTCCCTCACCAGGTACATAGTGAAGCTAAGCGTACGAGGACGTACGCACGTCAGTATGGCCGTGACGGCGGCTACGTCCAGTTATAAACTCTATGCACAGCGATCGAGCACCGTAATTTACCCTGTGGTGGCATTAAATGTATTACAGTGGCAGCACCGGCAACTGTCATGGCGGCCCTACCTGTCTGGCTATATAAAGGGATCGATTGGTGTGCTACGGATCATTCTTGTTCCAGACACGGCGCGGTGTGGACATGCTGAAGGCCTATAGTTATATAGGTTGCAACCTATCTATCCACAAACCGTTTCTGCCCACATACACATTAAAATACTATCTACGGGTGAAACCGCGGGGCGCAACTAGTAGTAAATAAAACCCTAAGACAGATCGTTTTAATTTTTATGTTGCTCCATCGTCGTACTCACGATCCTATCCAATCACGCGCCAGACAAATGTTATCAACCAGAAAACACCTTTTGCTCAATTTGATTAAAAAAAAATGGGAACAAATTAAAAAAATCACGGCAATATAGTACCAAGGCTAATTATACCTAGAAACGATACTTTTCTATCACTTAGTTCAAAAATAAAGCAAGCTTAGTGAAAAATAAAAGCAATGAATTGTTTGTTACTATTTTACATTTACTCGTGCACAGGCACTTATTATCCTTTCATGTGATGAGTAATTACCCTTCGTTACACATTTAAACACAAAAATAGTACAGTTCCAATCTGAGTTAAGCTACACGAAAACAAAGGAAAAAGTCATGTACGAATAAAGAAACAATACTTACTGTCTCTCTCCCGCAAAATCTTTTAACGCTAACCAATTATCATCTCGTTTTTCTTTCCACTAAGCTGGTAGATAGAGTCGTTTATACTAATGCTTGCAAATTTTTATTCCATTGCGATTATTTCTCAAAGAGCCTGGCTGTAAACGACCTAAACGAGCTTTAAAAGTTTCAAAAAATACCCATAGTCTACTTAAAGTAAAGTGGGTGAATGGAAGTAATGTAAAAATTGTTAAGTTTAGAGAATTTAGCCATCTGTATGCAAGGCAAATAATACTAAAACTGACCCTTTCTTTCTTTCTTCTATCGTATCGTGTAGGCTGGTTACAGAATTTTGAAGCCAATCGTGAAGTGAAAATGAAAGTTTTTCTCTATGATACAGACAAAACTTTTTAGCATGACACAGAGATCGAACGTCTAATCATCTAGATTTTCCATACATAGTGAGTATGTCGGTATTTACGGAGTGAGATTGTATTATAGGAAACTATATAGGTATATATAGGTGACCTGAAACAAGAATATATATGTCGAGCGCACTTTGATGCGTAGCTTCTCAAGTTCTCATACGCATTCAGATAAAATCCTCTTTAGATGAATGAGTTCACCGCTTAGCGTAATAGCCTAGTCATTGTTTTTTACTAATCTATCTAAATATATTATATAACTCAAAGGTGACTGACTGATTGACTGACTGACATAGTGATCTATCAACGCACAGCCCAAACCACTGAACGGATCGGGCTGAAATTTGGCATGCAGGTAGATGTTATGACGTAGGCATCCACTAAGAAAGGATTTTTCGAAATTCCACCCTTAAAAGGGTGAAATGGGTGGTTCAATTATTTTCCCATAGGCCACGCCACGGGCGAAGCTGCAGGCAGAAGCTCGTATATCATAAATATAATCTCAAGTTTGTACCTGATATCATTTTTCGCTACTCGATAAAATAATCTAGGTAAAAATGGTGATTTCGTATTATTTACTGCCATCTTCTAACTTATACCATCTGTCAGTCAACATAAAGGTTTATAATTATGATGTTAATCTCGTTTGGGTATTTTTTTTTACATTATAATATAACAGGCATGTGCTTGCTGAACCACAGTTTAGGAATATGTATATTCTGCACACTCATTACTCTCCTCCATAATTCACATCCATTCAGTGTTGCAAGTATACAGGTGTGGAAATCTGCGTAAAATATAATTTACCACCATAAAATATAATCATTCAAAGTTAATTAAAACCGGACACTACGGAAACTAGCCTTAATGTAGTTTGCAGAATTTAATGCGCTGTCATCACGTAGTTAATTTGGGAACAATTCCATTTGGCTCGTTGATAGCATCGGGCATGAAATCCCTTAAATTCATGCTCAATAGCATATGAGTAAACATTTGGAAAGTGACGCGATTGAATATTTGTTACCTTTTATGACAAAATGATTGAACCTTAATGAAATTGGGTCAGAGATATATTTGAATTTTGAGACAACACTCATAGTACTCACTGTATCGCGATGATGTGCTTTAGCCTATGCGTGATAATAATGGCATACACTATTATTCATGAACACATTGACTGTGGGTAGCTACTGGTGTTTAGGTACATTTCAGTATTATTTAATTAGTTATGACAAAATTATATTATAACGTGAAAATATTTATTCGTGCATTAATTAAAGAAAACAAAAATTTTTAGAAAATCGTTTTCCAAATCCCAGTCCCACCTCAGCATATAGTAACCTACGGCATAACAAGGACTCTACTTAGTGGACAATTATGTG
The DNA here is from genome assembly GCA_905220475.3 of Ennomos fuscantarius. NCBI lineage: Eukaryota > Metazoa > Arthropoda > Insecta > Lepidoptera > Geometridae > Ennomos > Ennomos fuscantarius. The sequence continues at coordinate 7,387,621 of HG992028.1, read as the reverse complement.
GACATAATATGCGTTATTGTCGTTGGGTGTATTACTAATAACTATGTACTTATAAAACAAACATTTTTAGACCAATTTTCCTCTTCAACAAAAACTGCATTGAAATACACACCAAGTAACAATAATTAAAAGTTTAGCTAGCAGTCAGGACAGCTAATGTAGCTTTCGTGAGTTTTCACCATAGTCATGTAGGCATTTTCATTCGTACTCCCCCGGCGAGGTTTGCGATGAACTGCTGAAATTCACGCTAACGACTACTATTTATTTGATGTAGGTTGAAACTGCCCTGTTTTTGTGCCCATGCTCTTGGGGGATGAGATTTCATTCAGTAGATACCTACACTTGTTAGTTTTATTGATTAATGCTAGCACAAAAGGCAATCAATCAAGAAACGAGACGAAACTTAACGAGTACGTAACAAGCCTAGTTGACATTCAAATCATTCTTACTGCGACTAAGCATGTGAGATCTGAAACGCAAAGTCCCCAAGGAAATCGACAGTTCACTTTAAATATTCCTGAAGAGATTCCTTAGAGAGAACAATGCCTATGACGGTTTTAAATTTTGAAAGAAGGAAATCGTGGGTTGTTAATAACATCAAATGCATGAAGAATGGATCTCATTCTTAGTAGGTACATACTGCTTTGTATTATCAATCTTTGATGAAATATTACTGGGAAAGCACTTTTAGTATACTATTTTTGTCATTTAATAAACCTTTTGACCTTATTTTTTTCGTCATCAGCTCATTACTTTCTCTCCGTTTTCATAGAAGGAGAAAGAGAAAGAGTGAAAGAGTTGGCTATAACCCAACATGCTGGTCAGGTTCGAGTTGGTAAGTACTATTCAATTATAACATCGTTACTCTTTATTGTTCGGAAACTTAGCAAACGTAACACAGGGTAACCTAGCACGGGTGTAAAGTGCTTTAATATCTTATGTTTGTAATTTAGTTATTGGCAATATAAAATACTATTACTGTTTCTATTTCTATATCCTCAAATTTTGTGATTCTTGTCTATGCCGATTTCCTCACGATGATAACCTTCATCGTTATAGGAGTGGGTGAAAGGGTCCAGCTGAATTCTAACCAGGGTGCGTTGATCAAATTTCGCATGGTCGACCACTGAGCCACATTCGATCACATCAATTAATTTTATAATATCACGCTTTCAAACTATTCACAATTAAACCATCACCAATTTTAGGTAGATTTAGGTAGAGGTAGGAAAATTCCAGAGTATTATTATGACCGTTAAAACGTTTTCACTGGAGACCTCTTTCCGCTGTCGTTTTACATGATAATGTTTGTAAATCCTTTCGAATATTGTCAGCGTAGTAGCGGAGACTTTTACGGTCCACTTGGAGGATCGAGCGGCTTACCTCAAATAACTAAAACATCCCTCAATACCCTTCATACTTTTGAAATGATAAATTATATGATTCATCGTCATTTAATTCAATTCAATTGTTTATTAATCTTTAGACATATTACATGTACTTAGATAAGTCATTCATAACATTGATGATGGATCATGATATAGAATGTGATGTGCAAATGTGTTTGTGCATTTTATTGTTACTACTTAGCCTACTGACTTGGTAAATAATTTGCTAAGCTTCAGAATTTTATTCGTAAACTTTTGTAGGTAGTTTAGATTAATGCTAATTGGTTGCCTGTTGATCATCGGTTGTCTGAGACACACAGAGATATACACGTTTAACTTGTGGATAACGCGACACTGCTTTGTCAGGAATTAAAAACGAAAGCGTAGGTAACCTAGAAAATGATACTTTTATTAAGTACTCTACGACTACTGAGCTAATAGCTTTGGAATCACCAAAGGCCCATGAAATATTTCCACCATTCATGTTGATCCTGCTCCAAACACAGCAGTGCTGCAAATCTTGGTAGCAAAATGCAAATGTGACTGTAACTTCACATCACTGTGTATAAAACATTAACTCAATTAAAAGTGGAACTTTTAACATGAAAATGTGCCGAGCGCCTTCATAACTTGCTCTCAACGTCGCGAAGTTAACCATTAACACTTCGTTTGCAGGAATCGTGTAAGCCGGACTTTATTTCAGTCTTATCTTAAAATTTTCCCGCTGTGAAACTCAATGTATTGTAAAAACGAACGTCGAGCATGTTGTTTAAAGGTAGTCGATAAAATGCAACGTAAGGGGAACTGGGAATATTCTGACGCGAACTTATAAAACGTTATACGCCTCAAAATAAATCAAGCGTGAAAAAGCGTTTCCCCTCGAAAGGTGATATCCAGTATTCGAGAACAATTTGATTTGCGACTTAAGTTGCATTTCTGAGAGCTTGCCCTAAAAAACTTATTGTTTTACTAACACATTTTTTTTAAAATTATTTTAATATGCTTGCAATTTTATTACAAGTTGCTGCACTAATTATAGTGTCAGTTATGACTGGAATAAAATCTATTAAGAAGAAGTGGAGATATAAATAAAAATGCGATGCAACGGATATGCGGACTGCTGACCGCTTCTTGAATTTTATATATATATAGACAGGACGCGTGGTTGGAGAGATAAAAACGTGTGCATCGTTCTCTTCTCTTTTTCTCTTTTAAAAACATAAGTTAAGTCTAAGTTTTTAGCTCGGACAAATAACACATAATATAAAATCTTTACAACGACTGATATTAATTTCTAAAGGCGTGAGAACACCTTCAGCGTTTAGCAGACAATCATTTCTATGGAGCTTGAATCACAATTTTAGAAATTTACACTATCAATTTTCACTAATTTCAGAACTCCTAGTGACGTATTTAACGTAATGAAAATAAACTGCCTCCATTTGTTCGATACTTCCGCAGCTGTCTACGCTTAATTCCGATTAAAATTGTCGGTTCGCTTCTACATGTCCAATTACTGAGCAGAAAACTGGCCGTCCGATGCTCGGGGATATTATTTAACATGTAAACGCTGTTTGCACGTTTCAACTATGAAGACTTAGCTTGACTATACGCCGTACAGAATTTTTAAAGCCTCATTGTGACAATGAGTCTTTGTTTGGTTGTTTGAGAGATTTTATATAGGCAGTGGTGGATATGTTGTGAGAGACTTGTTAATGTATCGTATGACACTTGTTTCTTGTACCAGATATAAGTCCAGTGAAGTTGTTCCTTGACTTTGTGTCATGTGGCGTAGATTATGATTATGTTTGAAAACTATAATTTGTATTATACGATTTTCTTTCCCATCTGTACCAAAGTTTGACAGATCCTTTTTTTTTAAGTTTGCATTTATACCTCTATGACATTACTACTGAAATGCTTTTGGGTATGTCATAGAAGAATAAGTGCAAACTTAGAAACTGTAAAATTTTAGTACAGATGGACGTCAGAGATATATTTTTATATAAATAAGGTTGTACAGTAAAATGTTATTTTGTAAGTTTTCTTCCGAACGATAATGTCTATAAGATAATTCTTAATACCTAATGGTACAATACACTATAAATAAAATTATTACTAAAAGTAGACATAGTTAAGTATAGTATTTTAAAACCAGTTTTATACAATTGCAGACCACGCGTACCTATCAGTATAGACTAATAGATACAAATTAAATAATTAAGCTGAACTCAAATTAACGGTATTGTTCCAACTTTACTTGGGTTCGGAGAGAATTAATTTGGCATCAGTTTATTTCGGAATTATCCAATGCCGCAATAATAAGCCGACCACGATACTCGAGACATGAGAGGCTTATATTAATGCTGGAATCAAACTTGCACCGCATTTATAATTGCTACTTGGACTTATTGTATAGGAGGTGAAGCTAAATAATTTATTGTTAATATGTAATCATGGGCGATATATAACTCAGTGGGAGTTTTCGCGGGAAAACGAAAAAGATCACGTCGCCTCATTGTATTATTTTCCAAAACTTGTGTTATTTTTAGCGTTAGTGCATAAAATTGGTGGCATTTTATTCGTTAAGTGCTGAATTACAAGCATGAGTGTGGGGAAGTGGTATAATGATGGTGAAACGTTTCTTTTTGTGTTGTTTCCAAAACTCCATAGAAGCTTCTGGCAAAGTTGCCACCACTTTACTAGGAGTATGACTTGACTAGACTAGACTATGACTTGACTTGATGACTTGGACTGTGACTTGACTTGACGCATTATATGATATTACTGAACTTGAGAAATTATCAATTACTTGACACTGGCAAAATACACGAAAGTGTTGGAGCCTTAAACAAATTAAAATTAACTACATGCAATTATTTTTCAATTGTTTTAAACCCTTGGGAGGCATAAATAGACATGATCTGCGTGTATAGAACAGTAAAACCAGAAAGGTAATATAGTTCTTGGCTAGCATGCTACACTTTCGATCGCATCGTCACTTCCCATCAGGTGAGAGCGTGCTCAAATGCTATACAAGTTGGAACTATATAAATAAAAAAATAAAAAAAATTCTGGTAGGTCTCATGGAGCCATCGATAAGCCTCAATTTATCTACCGTTTACTATGCCAACTATGCCTTTGGTAAGACAATACAACTTCTTATTGAAAATAAAAAGTACATTTTTAGTGAAGTGTGACGTCATAAACTGTATCCTAACCACGTGACCTAATAGACAGTCTGAATACTCCAGTTCAGGTAGCATCAGAGGTAGCGTATCCAACATTGTGCCAGCATTGCTCCGTTGAATTGCAATTTATTCGTGAAGCCGTCGAATTGGCCAAACTCTCTGATAAACTTGGAAAACGCTATGAACTTCCCGGTTCTCACGGGCCTAAGGCCTGACGGCTCAAATACGTAACCACTAATATATCAGCTGCCAAATGGTAGGCATATTAAATTATATAAAATAAAAAAGATTTTTTAATTAAGAGATCAAGTTGGTATTTACAAACGTACAAACAAAATCAAACATTAAATAAGACTGAATTTATAATACATTTCTTACGCTACGAAAAGGGAAGTCACAATTACTCGCATCAAATATTCAAGCGTCAAACTAATTACATACCAACCTCTGCGAATTTTCTCTCGCATTTTCGCATGGTTTTACGTTTCACTCGCTCCTGTCTTTATTATGAAAAGTTAGACTCAACAGTGTGAAAGGATTGAAATTAATAAACAGCATAAGCTGTGGATGGCTCGGGAGTCAGTTTCAATTAGTGACGACACGGATGATGAGGGTTTCGTTTCACACCGATAATGATTCAAACATTATATATTTACAAAAATATTTTTAGAATAATTTGATTATTAAATTTTTTTATTTTATGAATTTAATTAAAAAAATTTGAAGCAATAGTAATACCAAAGTAATCCTAAGCATTTGTATATTTTTATGATCATAGTAAAAACAACTAAATTCTATTAAAATAAAAGTTCCTTTATTTAACCCATCCGTTAACCAATGTCATTGCATTTAGTTCCGGTTGCAAATTAGTTGCCAAGTTATTATTTGCAACCTCAGTAGTCATGCTAAGCTGGGAGGTCAAATTCCTGACATTACAATGTATGTTTGTTTTATTCTTGGTTTCCACTGTAGATTTCGATTTCTTGTATCCTATTCCATTTAATCATTTTTAATTAAACAATACAATATATATATATATAACAATAATCGTTTTTTAAATAAAGTTTGTACAATAAGCAAATCGAGCAGTAAATAATGGTATTATTATAACCTTCGGATATAACTGTCTTATCAACGTTTAGTGCCTACCCGTTAACACCCTTCTTGCTATGTTGTAGTGTTATTTATTAGAACATAAAACGTATTACGTTTATAGGCATATCACGTAGAGATAAACGTATATGGGGCGTAATCTTCAGTTATCACATTGCCCACTCAAGTGTCTCGAGGCTTCCCTTCTTAAGTATATCTAAAATAATTAATGAGCGGCGTTATCCAAACGCTTTTTCGTGAAAATAAATAGGTTGTGTCGCGACAAGTGCTCGCGGGCTTGTAGGGTCGAGGTCTAAATTAAGCTCAACGCAGAGGCAACGGCGAAGTAAGCACGATAAGGATGAACATAAATTAATTAACGCATCTTTTTGGGTAAATAAGATTAATTGAGACATTTCGTTACAAGCTGCCTTACATTTTCCCGGGCCTCGGCAATCTGCTAAACATATATTAGAAAATGAGAGCGGCAGTTAAATAGCTTAGTTCATTAGTGTTTTCTCTTTGTTTCAGATAGCCAACGACTGGAACGCGAAACTTGTGCGAGTGTAGAATTTGACTAAAAAGTAGAAGAGAACAAGACCTGTGTTGTTGATTAGAGATGTGATGCAGGTGCGAGTGGGGGGGCGTTGAGCGTGGATGGTGTTGGGCGGGCGCGGGGTATGGCGGCGCGGTGCGGGCGGCGGCGGGCGGGGCGCGCGCGCCGGTGAGATTGGGCGACATGCGCGGGCGGTTGGCGCTTGCTGCGGTCGCGTGCTTGCTGGCTTGTGCGGCGGCGGCGGCGGCCCGGGAGCTGCAAGTGCTGCAAGCGGATGCGAGGACCGCCTTCTACGTGGGAATCGCCGCGCCGCCCTCGGCCGCCGCCGCCGTGCGCGCGTTCAACCACTCCCTCGCGGAGATCTCGCAGACGTACCTGGCGGGCGACTCTCCGCTCTACCTGCGCAACATCACACTGCTGCCGCTTTACATCGAGCTACCAGAAAATGAAAGGTGAGAAAATGATGTTTTTGGATAGGCATGACTACCTGACACAATGCGGGACCATAGCTTTGGTAGACGTTAATTTAGATAAACCAATGATAAAGTTACCACTATTTTTTTAAATAACATATGTCGTTCTATTTCACATGAACGACATACTAGACTAGCTCACCATGTCATTCCTTACCAAAAAAAAAAAAAAAAATCCCGTACATATTTTGAAATAAATCAAACACTATCAAATGTAATATTATTATTGCGAAAATAGCTTAAGGTTTTATTAAAAAGATAAAACGGGCCTATTCGCGCACAAAAATAATCAAAACATAATTTTGAAAACATAACCTCGACGTTTCGACCAAGTATATTGGCCGTGGTGTAGAGTCCCAGTTATGATATTTTGAGTGCGCAAATAGACTCATTTTATCTTTATAATATGAGTTCAAGTCGCGAAAGTTTAAAAAAGATTAAAAGTGTTATGGCTTAAGCTTTGTATAAACATTTGTTTTAATTTCAGTGTGTGTACCTACTAGTTCAATAGTTTGATTTTTCGGGATCCTTAAAAGAAAAGAAATTAAATAATAAACGCACTTCTAATTGATTTTATTTAGTACAATAACCGATGTGAAAAAGGTGCTAAAGAGAAAGTGCCTTATATACGTTAATTACCCAGAAGTTGATGGATAGTCACGGCTAGAGCTCGTTTGGATGATTACGAAATTCAAAACCAATCGCTGATTAAGCACAATCATGACTTAAAACCCCGTACCAAGTAGCTTACCTACCGCTAATTGAGGGGGCTGTTTCGCTAATTGCATGTGCGAGTGGCATCTCGCCTACTGAACACTATGCTAATGGGACTATTTTCATTCACTAGATTAGACCTTTGTCATGCAAATTGTGGCATTGTTGGTATTTATGCTTATCTGTGATGCTTATCAACTGAAAGTAATCTACTCTGATAATCTACTTATACACGATGGAATTTGATTCGTTCTTGTCCTTAAATTTATGGACTCAGACCATTCTATAGAACAATCGTACAAGTTGCAATTTAAAAAAAAAACCCTTTAAATAAATATACCATACTAAACCAGCCGAAATGTGTATTTAACGTTACACGTAGCGTGGGCACCAGCTGAGCGCTTTGTAAATGTATTGTACGTAATAAAACACCTGCTATGTTCAATGTCGCAAGGTTTTTCTTTACAATTTGAGTTCGCGGTAATTCAACAATACCTAGATTGAAGTTTTATTTCATAAGTACTTTTGGTAATAAATTATATAAGAACGTTCTATAGCATGAACTGAGTACATACGTTTAAGGAAAAGAACGAATTAAATTCCACCGTGTATATTTTGATGATCTGTAAGTCCACGCGTACGATGTATTTAGTTAAACACACTAACGTTGTGTCTGAACAAACATGAACTTTACTGAGGTGAGCCTGTTTTGTTTCATAGATCATCTTGCATACAACGTTGGATAAGTCGCGTCTTTCGACCGTCTTTATTTGCTTTCCTTTAGCTCATTGTTGTATGATAATTATCAAGTCATCTATATATATATAAAAATGAATCTCTATTTCCCTTGGTCCTTCCGTCCGTTCACGCGTGATGTGATGCATTTTGCGAACATTTTCGCAATTTTTTTTATGTTGTGTTTATTACTGTCTGGAGAAGGTTCTTATGAAAGAAAATACTAAAAAAGTTTGAAAATGTTCACCACGCGGGTGAAACCACTGGGCGCAGCTAGTACCTAATAATTATACTTTTTAAAATAATCTTGATTATTATAACCTGCAAAACGTAAGAATAACATTGACAAGGTCACGTCACAGAATAAATTATAGTTCAGGTTTCCTCTCGGAGGTCATATGACCTCTCAGTGACAGGGTGACTACCTATGAAAGCGTTTAAACATCTGTACGTGCACAGGAACAAAAACTGATTCAGAAACCTTGATCTCGTGTCTTATTGATCCTATAAGCTCGTGATCTATTTACCCGTAAACAGTTAAAAAAATGCGTTCAACGAATGCCAATCAGTATTCTTCTCGACAATACAACAGCCACCGTCTAACCGCTCAAGTTCCCTTTCAAACAAGGCCAATACACACGACTTGAACGAGTTGAACGACATGAAATACTTTTATGGATATTGTTCAAGTTGTTTTCATTGAGAAGACAGAGTTGCCATTCGGGCTGTTTGTACTTTGATTTATTCCGTAACGCGGTTCCTTTTGATAAACTTTGGCGGTAAAATATTGATACGGGCTTATAATAAGAGTTATACGGTTCAATTTATTTCTGTATTATTTTTATGTCAAACTGACTACGAAGAACAAAGGAATGTCATATTATGTTTGTTAAACATAATGTTATAGGAGTCAGACTAGAAATTATTATTTTGTTTCTTTATTTGGGTCGTTCTACATTATGTATCTCGTTTTTTAATTAGTCATTTGTAAGTTTTGCTTGGGTATGTTGCTATTATACATATTTAATAGATTCATATAAAATACCTGTGTCAGCCATAAGCATCTAAATAAAAGTATATTTGTTCATATATTTTATAGATCTCAAGTGCCGTACAGTTTTTATATCTCGCAGATGAATACATTAACTTTAATTTATTAGAACATTTCTCGTCTATGCAAGTGGTTAGTCTTCGTGGTAGATGCACTTATTTTATTAGAATATTCATAAATTTCAATGCCAATGCTCGTGCCCAAATAGAGTGACCAAATAGTCGAATATTTGACGCTTCGTCTAGCATTCAACCGGATAGCGGCGTCGGCGTCTTCAAATATTAAAATTATTATATGTACATTTATTTACAAGCTACTGATGGTGGCGTAGGCATAACAACATAGCACTAACATTACAGCTATGAGAATGCGTCTTCATACAGTTCGTTGTTAGGTTCTCAAGATGCCTCCAATAGAATCAGCTTTATTTCTATCATCGACAGTATGAAGATTTGCAAAGCTGAATATAGGCCACCGAGCGCCACTTTGAGCGGTTGCCTGCCTTCTATATCCATGGGCTCGCCGCGGTTTTGACCAGATCGTTGGTCTATCTAGTGGAGAGCCGACCTACCCTGTGTCTTCCGATTCATGGTCAGCACTCGAGAACTTTCTTCCCCATCGGATCTCAGTTATAGAACTGTGACACTGTGAATGTGGCCGTGACAGTGTGATACGTACAAATCTATAACTTCGTTAAAGCTAAGTAAAATAGCAAGAAAGTTAATTTCATTTTCTTTACTTTTAATTTTATAGCAGGTTTAGTGCGCAGTGTAGTAATGTCGCCAATTTCGCTTCGAGGAGACGATACTATCGAGATCGGAAAGACATTTTGTCGTCAAGCTACTATTGTCTTATTTCTTTGACCATTTTATTGTTTTGTACTGTGTCGAAGTTTATCTAGAAGTATGCAGAAAGCCTCGTTGGTCATTTTCTTTTTAGTCGACTCCTTTAGACTAAAAATAGCATATTTGCGATAACATTCTTTGATTTTGACTTTAGTAGTGGTAATTACTACTCACGGTAGTTACTATAGTCTTGTCTAGGTATATTATGAGCTTTATACAAATACTATAAAAACTTAATATATAAACTAAATTAATCTGTGGCTGTTCGGATTTTGGAAAAGGAATACATATATTTTGGCTAAACGTGAGATGTAGTCAAACGCAAGCCTATTGAAAGTAAAAAAAATATTAAATAATTAAATTGACTTCAGCCAAATCATCATCATTTCACCAATAAAGCATCATCCCCCATCATCATCGTTTTTCATTTATGTTTCACATTTAATTTTTTGTTTGTTTCATCAACGTCAATGTCATAGTAAAATTATAACGGCCTGTTAAATATTTCCTGTAATTGTTAACTTACTTTATGATTAAAATTTGAACGTGTTGTGAACACCTTATTAACATCAAAGAAATGTATTCATGCTCACGCCAAGCTTTCGTGGAGTTCCCGGTGAGATCTTAACTCTTCCAAAACGGCATTACTAGCTAATACTTACTAACACCGACAAGTCATATTGCCAGGAACTCCTTTGGTTTGTGATTTAATATTCAATTATTCATATCAACTTCTCTCTAAATATTTATAGAACGAGGGGATCGAACCGACTGGCTAACGGTTCCTTGTCATTACCATTTACCATGTGCCTCACTTTGAATATCGACGGCTTTCAATCGTAGCTCTTGGTGTCTGGTTACTAATTTAGTCGAACATGACAAGTAAAGCTAATATTAGGATCTCGTGGCTTAATAATTTTAATATTCGCTATGAGCCAGCGGATTAAGATAAGGTTTAATTTCGACGGGTTAGCGCGGTCAACTAAGCACTGTTTGAGTAGTGGTATTCTACAGAAGTATCTTGACACCAATTACCTAATAAAGTTCTGAAACTTCTGAAGTTGGTTAGATTCGAGTATTATTAATTGAACTTAGTTACCTACAGATTTCAGTAATTAGTATTTCGTTCTTTAAGTGAAGCTGATTATATTTACGTACCTATTAGAAACGACATGATTTAAACTCGTCCAGTTCAACAAAATCCTACTCCTACTAATCGTTTGAGATCCTACTATCTGTCTAATTATTATAAATGCCTTAGTTTATGTGTGTGTTTTACTAAAAAATTACTAAATGCATTATGATGAAATCCATTGTGGGATGAATATAGGCCATGAACAAATGAAAACTAACACAGGATACCTTTTAGCCTGGAGTTGTGTCTACCGGTGGTCGTACCTTATAAAATAATAGCCAAGATGAAAATATCGGTCCAGGGAAATGTCGAAAAATATAACAAAGGCCAGGCTCCGATTTTATCCGCCCTGAATCACAAAATAAGCTGGAGGTACGCTGAGCCCGGGAGGTATGAATCATCCGATAATTTATTTCCAAACATTCACAAAGAAGGAACCAATACATTTAATCCGTTTATGGCGGTCCAAAATCCCCAGACTAAAGATTATAGAGAAGCCAGCGAATAAATGGCAGTGTTGCTGTTTATTTAGCTCACAAAAAAATACACGACACATACACACATTATATTCTAGACTGGATGGGTGATATATTAAAACTCAAAATGGAGTTCATTTAAAATAACATGTTGCTTTGTATGCCATTGCGTTGGCTATTGCTATTCCTTTCACTTCGTTCAAAAACTTTGGTTGATTTCTAAGTTTTCTAACGTATATCCTAAAATAAGCCCTTAATGCAAGGGTACAAGTCTGAAATATTCGGGTGCCTTACAAATTGTGAATTCAAGATAGACCCATGCAGTTAGCTGTGTGAAAATAAAGAAATGGGTACAACAAGCACTATAATTTATTTATATTTATTGTTTTTTATTTGTGGTTTTTATTTCATTTATCTAAAATAAAATGTGCAATGTTATATTTTATACTCAACATATTAATTTTTTTACACAGACTTATACGTATATTACTTGTTAAATCAGCTTTAAAACAGGAACTATTGTATTGAACTGGAGTTGTTTGCATATTAGGAAGGTATCTGGAAGTAATCTTTATAATAGGTCTTTACCTATGAAATTGCCGTATTGGAGTACAGACTTTTTCAAACAAAAAAAAGTTTTGATTGGCTATGAATTCTAAATTCAAATTAATTTTGTTTTAAAAATATGACATTCTATTTACAATATAAGTCTTTTGTTTATTGATTAGCGTTGTATTTTCATTACATTTCAACATTTTTCCTCATAATGGATACTTTGAAATTTCGTGTAATTATGGAATATGAGTTCCGTCGTGGCACCAACGCGGCACAAACGACACGTAACATCAACGACGTTTACGGAGAGAACTGTACAAACGAACGTACAACCCGTTATTAGTTTGCTCGGTTCCGTTCTGGGAATTTTGACTTGAAAAATGAACCTCGTGGTCGTCAGGAAACTTTGGTCAACAATGATGAATTAAAGGCGATTGTGGAAGCTGATGAATCTCAATCTACAGCTGAGCTGGCAGCAGCTTTTGATCTTAGCATCAAAACAATATTGGTCCATTTGCGACAGATTGGCAAGATAAAAAAGCTTGATAGATGGGTGCCCCACGAACTTAACGATCGCCAGCGCAACGTACGCGTCGAGACTTGCCTTGCGCTGCTTAATAGGCACAGAAATGAAAGAATTTTGAACCGAATTGTTACGTGCGACGAAAAATGGATTCTTTTTGACAATCAAAAGCGCTCAGCAAGTTGGTTAGATCCTGGTTCGGTACCAAAGCAATGTGCAAAACGAAAAATGACCCCTAGAAAGGTGATGGTCACAGTTTGGTGGTCTAGTGATGGTGTGATTCATCATAGCTTTTTACAAAACGACGAGAGCATTACTGCAGATGTGTACATTGAAGAACTGACCACAATGATGGCGAAACTCGCACGTCTGCAACCAGCTTTGGTCAATCGGTCGTCTCCACTGCTACTTCACGACAACGCGCGACCCCATACTGCACAACAGACCGTCTCTAAGCTGCATGAGTTGGGTTTGGAAGCTCTCCCTCATCCGCCATATTCACCAGATCTTGCGCCTACCGACTATTACTTTTTCCAAAATTTGGACAACTTTTTAGCGGGAAAAAAATTCAATTCCCGAGAGGCAGTACAAAACGCCTTTGAAGAGTTTGTTGTCTCCCGTCCTGCTGATTTTTTCAAGAAGGGCATCCATAAACTGCCACAGCGTTGGCAAAGATGCATTGATTGCAGGGGTGATTACTTTGAATAAAAGAAATAAATAAGTTCGAAAAAAAAATACTTTAACTTTTTTCAAATAAAACGGCAATTTCATAGGTAAAGACCTAATATAACAAAAATGACAAGTACTAACCGTGTGAGTTTTGGCGGGAAAACGAAAATATCGTGTCACCGCATTGTATTATTTTCCAAAACTTGTGTTATTTTCAGTGTTAGTGCATAAAATTGGTGGCATTTTATTCGTTAAGTGCTGGATTACAGGCATGAGTGTGGGAAAGTGGTATAGTGATGGTGAAACGTATCTTTTCGTGTTGTTTCCAAAATTCCATAGAAGCTTCTGGTAAAGTGGCCACCACTTTACTAGGAGTATGACTTGACTAGATTAGACTATGACTTGACTTGATGACTTGGACTGTGACTTGATTTGACATACATATATATTACTTAACTCGAAAAATTATCAATTACTTGACACTGGCTAAATACACAAAAGTGTGGAGCCATACCAAAACAAAAAAAAAAAAAAAAAAAAAGTACTAACCGTTATGGCGGACGGATGATACCATCTTTTGTTTTATTCAATAACTTGCACGCCACCCCTGTCTCATGCAATTCAATATAATATAAATAAGGTTGAAAGGGTATCGCTTCCGAAAGCAATTTAGTGGGTACAAAGTAATTCATATCCATATCAGACGCAGAATCTCCCCTTGCCATATATTTTGAACCGACTACAGAGAAACACATGCACCGTGTTTATTGAAACACGCTTGTTTATCGATTATACGATACAACTTTTTTGTGATTCACACGGACAAATCTGTCAAAACGGTTAGGTTAAATCGATAAGTGGCTGCTCACAGCCCGATGCCTGTATTTTTGTAAAGGAATTTATCAGCTAAAAGCATTTGTTGTTTGTTCAATCCCTATCGCATATTCAGATTGATCGCACTCTATTTTATTAGTTGAGCCTTTAACTACTCTCATTAACAACGTTGCCAAAGGGAAGAAAGTAAGAATTTTAAAGGTTAGGTTTTTTTAAACCTTTAAGAATTTTCAACTACTTACTAATATAATTGAACGCGAAAAGTTGTTTATGTGTATGTTTATCTGTTTCTTTCATTTCAAAAAAAATGAACCGATTTGCCTAAATTGCTGATACTACGGAGAATAACATAAACGTAATTTTTATATGAAAAAAAAATAACAAAAAATGATATTTCCCACTTGCCGGCATCATTATTTTCAGTCTTGTCTACATTTTACTGAAAACCAGAAAGTTTTCAAGTAAAAAATGAACCGGTATCTTTAAGGCAAGCATGCCCCATCTTAGAAGTCATTGCTTAACATCAGACGAGGTAGTGTTGCCAATAACCAATAAAAATAGAGGTAGCTGTTAAATTTTGAATGAAACCGCCACGTCCCTCTTATATTATATACTTATTGGATACGTACTACCGTAAGTAGTATGTAGTGTATAAACACGCCCGACTTACATACTTTAGCTGATGTAGCACAGGTTTGTTAAAAGCTAGAGTAATCGTCATGTAGAAGCCGAGTAATCTTCAACACCATCCTTAATTACCAACATGGGACATCATAAACCCTAGGAGTTCCCTTTACATGGCGAACCTCCCGCCTTTACAAGTAGTTATAAATCTACATACTAATAAATCGTAGTAAAACCGACCTAAACCGTAACAAAATACTCGCATACTACCTAGGTGTGCTGGATTAAATGCCTTGACCTAGATGAGGGAGGATCTAGGCCGCGGTTGACTTAAGTACTGATATATTGTGAAGTGAGATGTTAGTCGCCTCTGAGGTTACGAACATATTAAATAGAAATACAAGCTTTATAAGAAGAGGCTCACAATATTATGAAAATAATCCAAAGGGGTGTGAAGTGTAGAGTTTCAATTCAAATGCTGAGACAAAATATAATTTTGCACCGCCGATGTATCGAAATGCTTTTATTATTAAAAACAATTTTAGGGCTTTATTCTTCTTTTTGTTCCAATGAGAAAACAACAGTGCTATTACCTAATGGGCGCTGTTGTTTTTACTTCTATTATTACTTTAGATCAATGTTTTAAGCCCTCGTTGGATTATATTTTTTATGATCAAACAAAGAGAGGAATACGTAAAATGGTTTTAATAAAAATAAACCGTGCCTATTTTCTGATTCAAGGCATTGTTGTTTTTGCGTCAATTGTTTTTGACGTATATGTATGACGGCAAAGGAACAATTTACCAGCGAGAGTCTCGGTTTCCTGAAAAATATAATCTGGGAATATGTTTATTTTTTAGCTTCTTGCCCGGAACCGGTAGCTTCTAGGCAAGCATGTTCCACCATTGACTGCGTCGTTACTTATTATTACAGCAGTCAAACTTATCAAAGGTATTTAAAAAGGAGTGCGCTTTATACCACACAACTGAAGTAAAACTTTTTTAGTTTAGCTCCATCTATCGGCCGGTATAACTTTGTTTTTGCTTTGCTTAATGTTTTTTTTTTTTTTTTTTTTTTTAAATGTTTTGGCTCCACACTTTTGTGTATTTAGCCAGTGTCAAGTAATTGGTAATTTATCTAGTTAATGATAGTTCACGCAAATATGTGTCAAGTCATAGTCGAAGTCATCAAGTCAAGTCATAGTCTAGTCAAAGTCATACTCCTAGTAAAGTGGTGGCAACTTTCCTTGAAGCTTTTATGGAGTTTTGGAAACAACACGAAAAGAAACGTTTCACCATCATTATACCATTTTCCCACACTCACGCCTGTAATCCAGCACTTAACGAATAAAACGCCACCAATTTTATGCATTAACACTGAAAATAACACAAGTTTTGGAAAATAATGTAATGCGGTGACGCAATCTTTTTCGCTTTCCCGCCAAAACTCTTGCTTAATGTTAATGCCACTATCTTGACAATTGTAAATAGTCATTTTACCGGGCATACCAACATAAAAATATGGAGTTTTGGCGGGAAAACGAAAAGATCACGCTACCGCATTATATTATTTTCCAAAACTTGTGTTATTT
The DNA here is from genome assembly GCA_905220475.3 of Ennomos fuscantarius. Classification (NCBI taxonomy): domain Eukaryota; kingdom Metazoa; phylum Arthropoda; class Insecta; order Lepidoptera; family Geometridae; genus Ennomos; species Ennomos fuscantarius. The sequence goes on along the minus strand of HG992028.1, from coordinate 7,371,169 downwards.
TCAGTGTTAGTGCATAAAATTGGTGGCATTTTATTCGTTAAGTGCTGGGTTACATGCATGAGTGTGGGAAAGTGGTATAATGATGGTGAAACGCTTTTTTTTCGTGTTGTTTCCAAAACTCCATAGAAGCTTCAAGTAAAGTTACCACCACTTTACTAGGAGGATGACTTGACTCGACTAGACTATGACTTAACTTGATGATTTGGACTGTGACTTGACACATTATATAATATAATTTAACATGAAAAATTATTAATTACTTGACACTGCCTAAATACACAAAAATGTGGAGCCAAAAAAAAAAAAAAAACAAAAAAAAAAATGTTTATGCCACTATCTTGACAATAATTGATTTAATAATTTTACCGGGCATACCAACATAAAAATATTTTTTTTTACTTAAAAAAGATCCACATGTCGCTCATATAGCAGCAGTAATAGGTACCTATTGTATGTAAATGTTAAACGTAAATAATATGACCTATATATATCATCGAGACGAAACTTAATATTTCATCTAAAGCACTCCGAGCACAAACATTAACCTAAAAGCCACTCCGTATATTACTTGCAGGTGAAAACTAAAGTGATTTTAGTGTTTTTGGGACAGACAATGAATTTTCTTTACCTTTGTAATCTTGAATTTCATCGCCTTGGTCTCATAACCTTTACAGATGATATCAAACCCATTGTATACTTATACATTTTTTGCATGATATTTTAGAATACGTCGAGAATCCATTCATATCCGTATGACCGAGCGAGCACAAAGCGTCCCGCTGTTTTTCGCTACACGTCGCATTTCAACAACCTATACGTCAACCTATTCTAGTGAAATTTTATGAGCAAATTCGATAAATAAATTGATTTTTTTTCGATTCAGTTTTTGGAAATGTTTCAAAATAGCGAAGCGGTGGGAGTTGAAAGCATTAATATATTTCAGTTATAAGCTATGCAAAAATAGACTTACGAGGTGTACAAACATACAAGCAAGTAGACAAAAAATGATAGGTAAAATAAGAAGGTGCCAACTCGCTTGCACCTTCCTATTTTAACTTCCTATTTTGCTAAATCAATAGGCTTTACGAATCAAGGGGATTTTTTCTTGTTTATTGATTATTTTTATATTATAATTTGAACCATCGAGAATGATTTGAATTCTTGATCATTATCAAAATATTTAATCAATTCATCATTCAATCAGGCAAAAGCAAGTACCTTAAGCATACTTATGTTGTTTTTTATTATAACCATCGGCCTGAAAAAGTGATCATAAGATCATAGGCCTCCCCTATAAAACATGCCACGATGAGCGATTGGTAACCATTCTATGGATTTATTATATCTATCTACTGAGGAGTACAATCCATCTTTCAGTCCATAATTATTATTTCACAAGCTTAATAACTAACAGCTTAATAATTAATATTTGCAAATTCTTAGAGCATTGATAATTATGAAATTTTAATACAATCTCCAAATTGTGCAAATAGACATGAATGATTTATTCCGCCGCCATTATTTCCAATTATCATAAAACTAATTTTAGATATAATCATTTAACAGAATAAGTCAAGAAGCCATTCAATGTATTTATTAACTTTTTTATTCATACCTAAATATATTGTAGTTTTTTTAATACTGTATGCATTGTTAATAGTTTAATATCACAAGAAAAAAAATCTTCGTTAAGTTCTGATTCCAAAAAACTTCAGGTCCTTTGTATCTGTATCGAAAGTAATCTTACATTTCTTTGCAAAGTTCTTATACGGCGTCTGATACAAACATTCCAAGCCGGCAGTTTCTGCTGATTTTTGTACTTTTGCACCTGTGAATATGCCACCTGTTGCTCGAAATCCCAATTCTTTGGATAAATTCTTTCTGGAAAATAAAAACCAGTTCATGTGATAGCGTAGAGAATATTATATAAATAAAAAAATAACTTATACCTCAATTGACACAAGCAAGACCTTGCGGAAGTTCATGAATGATATAAATTAGTTTAAGCAGTATTACATTTATTTCTGTATCATTTTATATTCAACTTGACAACAACTCAACGGCAATAAATTTGGCTTAATCTAAGGCATCAAGCGGTCGTTGGTCGGCAGCGAGAGTGGGTGGCAGGCCACGGTCTCCTTCTGTGAGAGGGTGATGATGCAGAATGAGGCCGCGGAGCGGGTCAGGGAGCATAATGCCAACTCTGACCCCCTCCTGCGCAGACGGGTGGGGAGACGGAGACGCTTCATTGAGCGCTTTCTCCATCCCCCGTAGTGGGGCCAGTAGCGGAGAGTCAGGGGACTCTCCGCTACACTTACATGGCCCCACACGTCTGGTGGGCAACTGAAGTGGATGGTTGCCTACCCACTGGCGCAGAGGCTCGAAAGGACCTAACGCCGGGGTGAAATGGTTAATGCAGGGCGTCTCCATCTCGCCCCATCCCGGCGGTTGTCGGATCACGGGGGGTTTTAGTGGGTTCGAGTCCCACATACCCCCTGCCACCACCCTAGTTGCAGGGAAGTACGAGGGCATTTCCCCACCTCAAAAAAATGCATCAACGGCGGTGTTCAATAAGAATATGTATGACCGTAGGAAACTTTTTGCTTGTAGCAATTATCGTTACAGACAAAACTGCTAGATTCCCAATGGTAACTCAGAGGTAAACAAACTTTCTTAATTTTATTTTAGTCTACATCACAGAGAGTTTGTCGTCATAAACAACAAAACAAGCCCAATCTCGTTTTCTCTTTAGCAAATTTCCATTTAATTTTCTCATAACTTCGTCATCGTTGAAGTGACAAGGAGAAAGCTATTACATGAAAAAACAAACACGTATTTCTCTTACCTCGCTCTAAGCAACTCGACGGCAATTCCCAGGCGGCGGTACTCCGGCGCGACTGAGAGTCCTGTCCCCATAAGGTATGCATTCACGTCGTATTTGTCATAAATAGCTGTCACTTTCATAGCCTCCACAAACATGCGCAAGGATAATAAACCGGCTTTAGTTTTCGGCTGGAAAGCGATAGGTAACGTAATATCAGTCATGTGTGGTGTGGTTTTGGGTTAGGATAAGTTATTGAACATTATTTGTAATTTATAACGGTTAGAAACGTTGAACTGACATTCGACAACTAAAGTGCGTCATAAAAAACTGTAAACGAAAATAATTACTGCATTGCACTTATGGAAGACAAAAGTAGAAACATATTGTTTGGGGTAAAATGTACCTGAAATTCAGCAAATGTTTTTTGCCGTTTCTCTGTATAAAAAATCATCACGCAAAACTACATGCTATTTACTATATACTAATAATATTAACTGTGGCAAAGTGAATAACTTTAATGACTTGATGGGTAAAAAGTAGGTCGACCTCGAATGGGTAAAACGAGAGTAAATGGGAATGGATCCAAAGGAAGAGAGTAATAGCGGCGGCAACGAAATGGAACTTAGAATAAAAAGATCACGCTAAGCTTTCAGCCATAAAAGTTTTGCATAATAACTCGGGGTTGGTGGAGGTATAATTTTTGTGACAGTGTAAATTATTACTTGCTGCAAGCCGTGTAACAATGGAAGTGCTCTGCCAGCGTCGGTTTCTGCCGAAATATGACCAAGGCGTGTTTAAGAGAAGAGTGAATGGGTATTTACTTGGATAGCATGCTACACCTTCGATCGCATTTTCACTTCCCATTAGGTGAGAACATGGTCAAACGCTAGACAAGTTTAAAAAAAAAAAGAAAAATAAATGTGGGGTAAGAGGAGGTGGTTTAACAATCATTTTTACCGGGCTGTGCTCGACGAAGCGTCCTTTTTCCTGCGGCATGCACATATTAACGGCGACGAGTGTGCGCCCCATACCATCTCCTTCAGCTAGGAAGCAAGCCAGGCTCATTTTTTGCCTGATGATAGATGACAAAAGCACGCGGTACTCCTGGACTGCGTCTAAATCTTCTGATGTACCTATTAAAACATAATTCCTTTAAGAAAAGCGGTTTTAACCGATTTCAATCCCAATGAGAATATTATCAATGTAGTCGAAATCAAAATACGCATTATTAAAGATAACTTTAAAACTAATTTTCAGATCTTGATCAAATTTAAATGGCCATTTACTTGTATAAATTTAAATAGGACCATACGGAAAGCACCAACTTTCAAATAAAAATATCATCAAAATCGATTCACCCAGTCAAATGTTCTAAGGTAATGAACAAAAAAAAAATAGTCCAACTGAGAACCTCCTCCTTTTTTTAGGTCGGTTGAAAACCTGGTGATCGTAGCTCGTTCTCATAAATTAACTTAAAATAAATTCACGTAAACCATTAAGCCAAATATTTCATCTTGACTTTGTTTTAAATATCTTATAAAATTATTATGATTAAGGGTCATGTTTTCAATCTCATTTACAAATATTATTCAGCAAACGGGTACGTTGTTAACTCTTTGAATGGAGTGTAAAGTTGGGATTTACAATTTGCAAATTTTATCCATAATAAAATTAATTAGAGACCCAAAAACTGGGCTTAAAGCGAAATCGTAGGGGTAGGTGAGACTTTCGTGGACAAATGCCGTACTGGAGACGATAAGTAAAGTTTAAATTTTGAAATCGAGTTGAGATATAGCCTTCACGGAAAGGGTATCTAATGACACCACATTAGAGGTTTTTCCTCGGGTCCCTACGTAATTGGGAGACGGGACACGGTACTGCTAATGACTACGTATTTTTTGCCTGAGAGCGCTCAACAGCCTAAGAAGAGCAATTTGCTAATTGCAAAAAATTATAAGGCTTTTAGCAAATTTGTTTAATGGTCAGCAAGAACCCTTGGTAAAAACTTGTCACCATTTTGCTGAAACTGGGTAATTAAAGGTATAATGGTTCGCTGTTTTTTCAGACTTGTATCGGGCTTGCTTGTAGAAATAGATTCTGTAATAGTTCACATGCTGCATGTGAATAGACTGTTCAACTAATTATTTAGTTAATTAGACAGCCACGACATTTCACGGGAAAAAAGAAGATAGTATTTTCTTTTCTATAACAATTTTTATAAATTTATTTTAATGATCTATCAAATTTTACAATATTTAAAGTTTTCTGAGAGAAAATGTTATATAATAAATAAATGTAAATAATAATATATAGGCTATTCGTTGATAGTCCACTTAAATAATATCATAATATTCTTTAATGTTGTAGTCTAATTATTATTTTTTTAAACTCCTTTTTTGACTGATAGGTCATTTGGTAGTAAAACTGCCTTCTAAGCTGTAAGTTATGGTTTAGGTTTGATTCCTACTTAGGACAAACATTTGTGTGATGAACATCGATCTTTGTTCTGTGCCTGGGTATTATATTGTATTCTATGGTTGTATATAACAAACACAGAAAATTATCTAAGTATTGTATCAGTTATCCGGGTCTCATAGTACAAGCTTTGCTTAGTTAGTGGATAGATGGCGCTGTGTGAAATGCCTACGATTATATATTATTAAACTACAATTTAAATTGTATAACTTACGAGCAGTGGCCCACCACACGTCCTCTCTGATATAATTCCCGAGCATAAACTCAACTGCAATGCTCCACGAAGACGGCGGTATATCTTCTATCTCGAACTTGAGCGTTCTCTCACCTTCCACGACCCTTTCAAAGCGGTTCCACACTTTAGGATACTCCCGAGTAGACATTTCTTTATCGCAAATACACAATAGTGCCGAGACGCTTTTAAAGTTTTAAATTTAAAACGACTTCTGAGGCGTTGAACGTCTAAATCTAGACTGAAGTGTACTCTTAATGCAACGTTTTAGATCCTACATTATTACACTGCAGCTGTATTGCAGAATATCTAGATTCGATAGTGTACTACTACAGGATGACTGAAAATGATGCATTTTCTTATTAGAAACTTCACATTAGGTACTACTTAAAACTAGCTTTAGTTTTGTTTTAATTTTTAGTCGTCCATTATTTGTGTATTTTGATTGATGTAATTGTGAGTTCTGCATTATTTATTTAAGACGACCTGCGCCGAGTGGCTGGCAGTAATTGGATAAAAAGAGCCTAAAACCGGGCTTAATGGCGTGCCTTGGCAGAAGCCTATGTCCAGCAGTGGGCTAACACAGGCTGATTATGATGATGAATTATTTATTTATTTTACGTAACTAAAACTTTAGTTCTTTTTATATATAATATACCTATTGGCTTAAAGAGTCTTCATAATATTTTTTCTTTGATTCCATGTAGTAAAAATATTAAAAAATAATAAAAAATAGTTAATCACATTAACTATTTTCAACATTGTCCTGTCATGGTACCTTATAGTACCTATAATTATTTTATAACAAATAAACTACCAAGTCTACCAAATACCAAAAATTAATATTCTCAATGGCTGGCACTGTGTTACTATCCAAAAAAAGTACCTACTGACAAGAAATAGTAACATTTTTTTTAGTTGCATCCCCCTGTAGTTATACCTGCTGTCACTGATGCAAATGGGTCAATGTAACGTGTTCTGATCCGTGTAAACGATACCGATACGCACAGATATAATTGTGGTTTTAAACGTAGATATATGTATTCATTCGCTACCGTGACAATGTAGGCATTTGTATAATTGTTATCAGAGCAAAGGAGATCCACAAATTGAGCCCTGGAAGTCTCAAATTACTTGATTGAGCAGTTTTTTCTTCCACATACTTGTAAAATAAAATATCAAAAGTTATTTGACTGGCCCGTTAGCTCAGTTGGTAGTATCCCTGTCTTCTGAACTGTAGGTGTTGGGTTCGATTTCTACCCAGGACAAACATTTTTGTGATGAACATCGATGTTTGTTCTGTGTCTGGGTGTTATATTGTATTCTATGTATGTATTTACAAACAAAAAGTATCTAAGTATTGTATCAGTTATCTGGTTCCAATAGTACAAGCTTTGTTTAGTTTAGAGCTAGATGGCACTGTGTGAAATGTCCACAGATATTTATTTATTTTTATTTCGCTGTGCTTCAAAATGCAGTTCTTTAAGATTGTATAAAAATTTGTCGAGCCTCTGGTTTGCAACGCATTGGATATGGTCCCAGTATATCCTAAATACGCTTATGGGCAGCAATGGAAAGATTTACTATCCATCAGACGAGAAGCACCTGTTGTACAACTGAATCACAAATTAATAGCAATTTATAGGTAAGTACATTATTAGAATACCTAGAAGGTACTATATCATACACTTTTTAATATTTTTATTTATTATGTAACATTAAGCACAAAAACTTTATGACGATGAATTACGTGTTAAAGAAGTATAAAGTTTAAATTAAATAAATTGTGTTCAAATCGTAGCAAGTATTAATATAGATTATAAATAAAACACAGAATTTTAATAAGTATTTAATGATTAAATATTGAGTACAGTTTCAGGTCATATCTTTGTATTAATAGTTATATTTTATACCTACTTGCTTGTGAATTGGTAATGTATGAACATATTTAACAGTATCTACGTATTATCGTTATTTGTAATAATACTAAAATAAGCACCTCACTCAAGAAAATTAAACAAACGATTAACCCCAGCCCGTGCTAACAAGGTTTTAAGGATCAACATAAATAAATAATATACTTTGAATTGCGACTGCCTGTTTGTTCGGTGGAAATTAAATAAACTTAGGCCTAATGAAAATATTAAGTTCCTGCGGCAGAACGGAATGACGTTTCAAAATTGTTTACACAGTGTTAAAATAATATTTACAATAGGCAACCGCGTATCCAGTGGTTTGTTGGTATTGTTATTGTAGTATTATGTTTCCAGCGTTGTAATGTAGCCTTCTTTGTTTACCGGCATAGTTAAAGTTTCATTAGGTTGCCTACAGTATACCCGCTCTATAAACGTGAGCCAAGTGTCTAACATTGGAGTACTTATGTTAGGAGTAAATTATGCCAAGGGTTGTTTAGTCAAATACAACTATTTACAAATTTAAAGCATATTACTTCGTATACATATACGTATATTAGCTTCATCTTGATCCTTTATGCAGTAATGGTTTCGATAGTGCGGTAGACTCATCTCTGAATTAACCAATAGATTAATCACCGCGTAATTTTGTACAAGAATCTATGATTTTGTATATTTGTATATTTATTAAAATAAGTTATATTATACCAGTCCGCGTCACAGCTATGATTTTCAAATAAATGTATGTTCATATTTGATTCTAATGGCTCCAACAATGCCCAGCAACAGCTCTGTTACCTTTTTCATAATAACAGTTTTAAAGTAAATAGCGGTATAATTTTACATTGAAGCTTGTATTCAGGTTTATTAAGGAACTTTCATATGAAACAGAGAAACCGGTTTTAATGTTGGGTGCCAGAGGAAGCTGCATGTTTTTGAGTTAACTCTCCCTCCGGGTGTTAATTTTACAATGTTAGCGTTTGCACGACGTAATAACGCGTATTCTACAAACTTTCAACTCAATTATAATGTGACTGTCATAATTTAGGGAAATACCTGACATTTTTATACGACTTTTATATGACAGCATTTACAGCTACTTCAGCGTATATATAAGTAGATAAAACTACTACTAACTAGTTTTTTATCCAGTTTGTAATAATTTTATTACTTCTTTCTTGCAGTAGTATAGTTTTTCTGTATCACAAAATAAATACCTCAATAGTAATATTATAATATTTGAAAGTAATTCGATCTACCTGCGATTAATAGTGCGAGATGTTTATTATATCGGTCGCGACCTTCACACCAAAATGAGTGGACTGATTTGGATGAAATTTTGCACACGGAATATTTTTTTTACCAGGGTAAACATGGGATATTTTTATTCATACTAATTCTTACGAGAAAATGTTCTAGGTGCAGGTATAGCGTGGGGCGTACATAATATCACTATAAACTGTAGCCAATGCATGCTGCTAACGCAAGCAGCAGTAAGCTTAAAAGAAGTAGAGTTAAATAGAATTTATTTTTGTTCGCAGGTTCAGTGCCCGGCTGCTGGAGCGAACGTGTGCCATGCTGGGCGGGCGGCGGGTGGCCGCCCTGCTGGTGTGCGGGGGCGGACCCGCTGCCGCCGCCGTGGTCACCGCAGCCACACGCGCCGGCGTCCCTGTCCTTCGCACTTCACCCTCACACCTGCACCTCTCTTACACCATCGCTAATGTAAGGAAATATACCTAACTGCGCTAGGCACATAGCTAGCTGGAAAACTTTATTTTTTTTAATGTTACGAAATGACATGACAAACAAGCCACTCGCCTGATGTTAAGCGACACGACTGCCCATATCAGTTGCAGTGACACTTGAAACACTAAAATATAGTTTTGCGTGACACTGCACTGCGCACGTCATTCTGAGACATCAGCGCAGTCTGGTAATAAGATTACAAAACTGTGAGGTTAGGTCATAAAGTCTCATTTGCCCAGTAATTTCACTAGCTACAGTGCCCTTCAAAACCGGAACACATGAGTGCTTGCGCACTACTGCTTGGCGGCAGAATAACTGGCAAAGCGGTGGTACCTACCTAGACGAACTTTGCAGAAAAGTCCTACCACCTAGTGAACTGAGAGCTGATTGGAAAAAATCAGCTCAAGAGTTGACGTTATTAGTTGTAAGACGGTGAAATGGTTTTCAACTGCTTGTTGTAGAGTTTGACCAGGTAATGATCTGTGATTATGAAGTAATATTATCAATATGAATTTATCAGTCATGTCATATCCGACTCTTATTTTCGATAGCTAATATATATTATATGTTTTGCATTCTAAAGTTTAAATTGAGATGCGATGGTTGTAGAACGCAAAATTGTTGGTAGCATGAAATATAATTTATGTCCGTTTGCTTAAAGTTTTACCAACTTTGAAATCACGTTCCTCCTTGCAATACTTATTATTATTATTACTATTCACTACGTTTCAATTGTAATTTATTTGTGTGTGTACGCTAGAGAGAATTTGCGAATTCAAATTTAAAAAAAATGCTCTCAAATCTTTAGTGCAAACAGACATTAATCGCTCAATATTTATTAAAAAATTAGGACTAATAATTGTCCACTTTTCAAAGCTATGATTATAAATTAAATATTTATAATAGGTTTTTTTCGTCAGAAAATGTTTTTGAAACATCATTTTGTTCTTGATAAATTCATAATTATCATAATTGACATGAATTAAGTAAGCATTTATCGCAGGACTGAAAACGGCTCTGTTCTTGCAAAACCATTAATCATGGCCATTGTGATAAAGTCGGAAATAGCCAACCACCCTCTGAAATAACGCCTGTACGTGACTACAGTACCAACGAAGCACCCGTCATATATTCAGACTTTATTTAGGGGCATTACGATGATGTTATTTGACGCGTCATACCAACATGCCATATTATTCTTCATAATTTATTAATTTGAATGTCGTCGCGAAAATTATGATTCCACATTTATCAAGTGCTTTAGAAATTTAAAGTTTTAAGCTGCAGATAATAAAGTAGTGTCTATAGGGGTACAGAATAGCATGGAAGATATTGTTCCAAGCGGTGACCGGCTTTGGTTACTGCGCCATGTATTTCATATTTTCACCCAAGAACAATGAAAACTAGCCACAGACCTGTTACCACAGTATTATAAGTGGAAAACTACTATTCAAATCTAATACAATGTAGACGCGTCTAACTAGAAACAAATTAAAGATAAATGAAGCAAGAACGTATCTCAGTTTGAGGAAACTTATCATTGAAAATAATTTTGTAAAGTGCAAAATAAATAGGAACATTTACTATTTTACTTGCTGCTATAGCATGTGTGTGATCTGAATTGCAAATAATTTCAACTTTATTCCTAAAGTGGCCTGACAGCAAGTCTAAATTAGTTCACTGCCAGCGTTTAAAACTGTGTGTGATTCGCGGGCTTATATTAGATTTTCCACGCTTTACTTTGCGGCTGATTCCACGCGATGCTATATCCCTTATATTATACCCACGTGTCTTGTTTGTATTGTACTTTGCCAAATACAAAACATTTGCTTTACACCTCCATAGACCCGCAACTCGCACCTCGGGTAAAACACCCTACCGAAAAAATTACACCGCCACCAAAACAGACAAGAATAAAGATAGACAAATTTTTCATGCGGCGAGAATCAGATTTTATGATGTGTATAATAATAGTCTGGAACCTTGAGGTATTTCTTTTCTCATTTTCCAAGGAATTTATTGTTTGAGGTAAGACATTTGCCCGGAACCCGCATTTCTTTCTAGCTGCGAGAAAGACGTGAACCTAGTACGGGTGTCACTAGAAAATTATAGTCATTTATAACCCACTTTAGCGTCGATTACCGCTTGACGTAGACTAATAGGTAACACTTGTATAAAACACTCAAAAATCCCATAGTTAAAGTGGCCATTTTTGATGTAAATAAAATAATTTTAATATACAAATTATTTTCCAATCAGTTGACGCTATACGAAAGGATAAGGTATTTTGTCGTGTTGTATTTATATTTATAACGATTGTTTTAATTTTTAGGAAATGCTTCCACTAGAAATTCGTCTTGAAATTACTGCTAGAGAAACCTTACATGCGCTTAGGTGAGTTACCACTTAAGAAACTTGAATAGTTTATATTTTTACTTAAGATAATGAAAATAGTGAGACCTTATGTGTAAGAAATTAACCATCTGTTTCAGAGCAAGTCTCCTTCATACACACTGGCATAGCTTTACATTACTTGCAGAGGAAGATATTTACTCAACATTATCGCTACGGAAAGATTTGTCTTCAATTCTAACTACTCAGCCTCTAAATCCAAAATGGCTTTCACTTCCCAAGAAATTTTCCCGACATGTTCTTTTTAGGTAAGCACATCTGTGAATGTTTTTAAACTTTGTGTTGATAAATAAGACGTCATATTTTAACTTCCCAATTATTTTCCTTCAGGCGCCTCGCTGAAGTTTCAAGGCTGACACGGGGTGTTGTCGTTCTGATATGTGACATCCATTATGTTAAGCTTGTTATGGATGAGGCAAAACGACTGAACATGCTCGATGGACATTTTTTCTGGCTATGGATTGATGCTTCGAAGGACATAGATGTTTTCCATAACGTTGTTAATAGAACACAATATACTGAAGATAATGATTCAGAGATGGAAAGCTTAGCCGATAAAGAAGAAACTATGTCCTATAATAGCTTTGATCGCAGTAAACGAGATGATGCAGACAATAATACTCTACAGTATGTTATCCATCCCAAAGAACGTCTAGAGAAGGATGATGTAATATTAAATGATAATGTAACTGAAAAAAGATTATATGTAAAAACTAGTTCGGATTATATAGTAAAAAGTAGTAATATTACTTATACGAAGACGCACACTGATAATGGCAAATTATTAAATTTAAATTTTAGTCTATCTAACGATAGTATTCGCAATAATAAATTGAAAAATGTAAGATATAATAATGTAAATAATGACAAAGGCGTTGAAAGTTCTAAAGTTGAAAATTATTCAATTGAAAAGGGGAAAATACCCATTCTTAGTAATGATAGTAATACTAGACATAGTAGATATGAAGAAAAACAGAATGAATCTTTTAATAAGTATGTAAATAGTATACCTATAGATGAAACTAAAAAAATAAGAACAAACATTTTGGAACGAGAATTGAAAATGTTTAGAGAAGATAATACAGACATAAAAGATAAAGTATCATTAGCAAGTGATATTAGTGATTTTTTATTGAATCCGACGGTGCATACATATAAGATGCATAGTAATTTTAGAGATACTATAGAAAAAAGGAGCGATAAGATTAAAATGATGAAACCTAATACTAGTTTTGATGATGAAGAAGTTGCGGAGAGAGGGAGTAACGATGATATATCTGTGATCATAAATAGCCTTCCCGTAGGTCTATTGGCTTTACATCCACAGCCTGCAAAAATCGGTGAGTGTCATAGAATATAATAAATAAAAAACCAAGTTGTTACTATTTAATTAATTATCTTTGTTATTTATAGGTATAGCCTATGATATGAAATTACGTTAATACATGTTTTGTTTACACAGATCGTTTATTTGTACGAGCGTCACTTAAGATAGCAACTAGAGCGTTGAGAAGAGTTTTACACGCATGTGACGCATGGTCAGCCCAAGCACAGTTTTTCAGTGACGCAACCGCGTCTTGTTGGGATGAGCCCAGTGACGCTGCCGCAGACTTCTCTACAGAATTCGTAAGGTATTAAATTATTTCGTAAATATTTTTTCACTAAACCAAAATAAAGATCTCAAAATTTTTGCTATAAAATTTTGCATCTGATGAATTTTAAAGTTGAAACCATATAAAAACGGTCAAAGTTATCTTTGTTCAGAATTAATAAAAGTTTGAAAAGAAAATCAATGTCCAATATCGAAGCCCCAGCAAATAATGGTGTGAAAATTACGCAGCGAAAATTTCTTTTGTCATCCGTTCAACTTTCTATACTAAGCTATGAAACGGATAATGACCTCAATTCAAGTTCAAACCTGGAGATATTAGGTGAAGCTGCGGTGACGGATTGCAGCCTTCGTCATGATGGATTTTATCCCATTTAGGGAGCGCTTATTAAACCATTTTCACGAGGCTCATGAGTATGTTCTATACGCCTTTTTATACCCAAATAATGTCACGGTCAATTCATAGCGAACTGTACTGTTTAGAAAGAAAACAACCATTTTGTCAAACTCATAAACAAACGGAACTTTATGAGATAAAATATTTTACACATTATGTGTTTCAATTGAGTAAAGCATTTTTATAAAGATGACGTATAAATTTAATAAGATTTGTGTGTTTAAATATAAACAAATTGCATGGAAATACGTCAGCATTTATAGGTAATTTAGAGCTATGAGTAAGTACGTGCATAGTACTTTTTGCAAACCTCTCTTTTAAGACTTGTGTCTGCGTTACGTCGTGATACTTATAAATAAATAATTTGCACGCGTTATATAATACATAAAACATTTTTAATAAAAATGCATGATATTGGAGCACGATATGAAACGGTACTTGGCAGTGGTGTATTTGCACAAAAATATCTAGTCTCGACCTTTTCTCATACAGAGAATACGTCGAGATTAAGTGTATGTTGCACGCCCTTATCTGAAAATTGTCGTTTAGTGGGGTAATGTTGTAAACTGTGGGATGGAGTCTAGAAAATATAACTTGCAAAGCTGGCTGAAAGAATTCAAAGGAAAAAAGGCTGGAAGAATTTAAGTAGTTTTTTTTTTCACTGTACTTTAATATTAAGTTATGAAGCAGAGCAGAAGAAGCATGTTAATAAATTGAATGGTTATTTATTTACACTTCCACAGTAACAGTAATTGAAAAAATTGTGAAAGAAGATAACTGAACACAACGTAATTTGTCGTTAAATACTGGCAGCTCTAAATTAAATAATGGATAATAACATTTTTCCTCAATAAAAATTATAGTCTGTGTACAAAATCCACATTTAATTAGTTCAACCATTTTAGAGTCATCAAACAGCCACCGCTAAGTTCAAAAATTATGTACTAGAAGGCCCCGCGGTATGCGTGGAAAATGGGAAAAATGGGAATGCTCAATTTGGCGAGATGAAAAGTAGTCGGTTTTGATCCCGCGCGTTATTACAATGCTTAGATAGAGTGGTTCGTTTAAAAAAAAGCTAAAGTGATAACAATGAAATGCTTAGAGGTCAGTTAACTTCCAGAATTAAAGGGACATATAGTAAGTAATAACCGTCTGTCAACAAAAGCTAAGTAACACACATAGAAAGCTCAAAGATTCCAAATGAAGATACAAGGGTAGAAAGACAATTAATCGTGAAACTTACGATTTAAGTTTATTTATTGCCAGAGCCTTCGATCCGGCGCGTCGCTTCTCGCGACCAACTGACAGTGACGAAGGTACGCCGACCAATTTTAGAAGATACTATAGTCATCGTGCAATCTGAACGCGCTTAAAACCTGAAATGGATAACCAATCTCTTATATAATTATTGATACTAATCATATCAAATTGATGAATTTTCCAAGCAGAACTCTTTCGCAAAAGCAGTAAAGTTAATAAAGAAGCAAATAGGAAAATATTTGCCGCGTTAGAAACTCAAAACAACGCAGAAGCCGTTATCACATATTATTAACTTCAAAAACTAAATCAAACAGAAAAAAACAACGACCCCATCCCATTTTCAAGGCTACCAATATGTACATTCAAAAGGAAACAAACCCTTTACATGACTCAGCTCGAGAGCAAAGATGATATATAAAAATAGAAAAGTGTAAAAATACATACTTCTTCTGGCGGGATTTGCGTGAGATTCAATTTGTTGAAGTCAATAATCTACATTTTATTCAAATATTTCAGTTTTATGCCGTGACAGAAATATACCCAAAATTTAATACTTTATTGTACATTCTTTCTAACGAATATTAATATATTTAAAGCTTTTGAATTCTTAAAAAAGAATATTCCCTTAAATTCCTCCATGAAACTCTTTTGGAACCTTAATTCAAAAGTTTTGATTGCATACTCAACATTCTGCAAACCTAAAATTATAGCACTTTTTA
Source organism: Ennomos fuscantarius (assembly GCA_905220475.3). NCBI lineage: Eukaryota > Metazoa > Arthropoda > Insecta > Lepidoptera > Geometridae > Ennomos > Ennomos fuscantarius. The sequence continues at coordinate 7,355,582 of HG992028.1, read as the reverse complement.
GAGATAAAAAGGAACTGGATGTTTTTTAAGCTTTAAAAGTAACTCTTCTTTAAATAAAACCCCTTCAGTAAAGAATGCAAAAGAAATACTTCAAAGGAAACCACTTGCTGGTTCAAGACTTTTCAGTTTTTAGTTACAAAGTTGTGAAATGCAAACACCTGTACTTAGCAGTCTTACTGGATCTTTGGTGAGCTGCATTCCGAGATAATAGTGTCCAAACACGAGCTTAGTTGTCTCACCGAACATAACAGGAATGCTGTTGCTTCGTATAGAATTAAATATTTAAAAGGGTCGTTTGTTTCACTACCAACTAACGTACCCTCTGGAGTTTGAGTAAATATTCAATAGAACAACGCCGTTTACTTGATTGTAGTAGGCCCAATGTGTACTTCCTAAAATAATAACCTCGTAAACACATTATAATAATTTTACTGTTCAACCTTTGTTGTACAGAGTTCTGTTTCAAAATGGTTCCAAAACTTTGGAGTAATGTATACGAACATAAACTTTGTTTTTAACAAACAAGAAACTTTCCGGGAACATTACGGAGAAGTAAATAAGCAATCAATAACATACCGTAAACCGCAGAGTACCACAGAATTCATAAGATATAGTACACTTTATGAATTTTTTACCGTAACTCCTTAGGAAAATGTTTGCAAAATTATTGGAGCGATAACAAACACCGTGAAAACGGAGTTGAAATAAATAAAAGGCTTTATTTGACAGGGGTAATACCTACGACTAAGGGGCAGAAAATCCTCTGATAGGTAACCGGGTTATCTAAATTGTAGCTCCAAGTTCCAGAGTGGAAAATTCAAAGACCAGCCGCTCTTGACCCATCTACTACTGGCGTATGAAGGAAGGTATACGGGCTACAGAGTGGTATTCAATAAAATACGTGATCGGAATACGATCGAGGTCATGTTGAGTCGTCTTCTAATATATCCAGAAAAAAACGTGTAGCAGCTAAGATTCGGTAATGATTAATGGATCGCCAATTGAATCAATTTCTCTTCGGAATAAGGTCACTATGATAATGTCGTGATAATCATATTTATTAATTTACGCACTTTATATGTATATAATTGGTCTCATTAATTGAACTGACTTTTATTGATGATTGTATAGAAGAGACGGCCGTGTGGTCCCAGTCTGCGAATAGGACCACCCCATCCTCTTCCAGTAGATGCCCTATGAGTCAGCTAAGGGAAGATGTAGAGATTGGGCAACACAATTTTTCTCGGCACATTAAAAGCCGCCTGCCAAGCGTGATAATTATGGCAAAAGAATTAATAAATTAAAAATATGATAAGCCTCTTTAGTGGCGTTTCGCTTAAGATGTGTATAAAAGAGGCCTATTTTTAAAAAGTGGACAACTTCCAGTTGATGAATAAAATAGTATTTTACATTTCAAAAACTTTTACTACTTTACGTCACTTATCTTGAATATATCAAAATAAAGATGCAAAATCAATGTCTATTTTTATTTAGAAAGAATAAACATTTATCCTAAATTACTGAAACATTCAGTGTAAACAATTATTTTGTATCCAGCAAAAAACAGGCGCGTACGTTATTTTTTTTTATGTTCACGTTCATGGCAGCAGTATATGAAAAGGCTAAAAAGAGTACCTACGCTCTGTGTAAATGACAATTTTTTTCTACGCTGCTTTTGAAATTGATAATAGTATATCTATCTTGCTACAAATAGTAAAAATATGATTGTTATTATTAATTATTATTATGTCACTTATACACATAGTAACAATAGATTTATCTCTAATCTGTGACTTATCCTGTCGAATAACGCTGCCATTTTGCATAACAATAGAAAAACAATTAAATTACTCACGTTTAACATTCTTTGGATTAAGGCATGTCTTTTAAATATTCAGATAAAAGGTACCGATTATTCGATAACATATAACATAATGTAAATAAAAAAGAATTAGTACAGTATATAGTCCAAATGTTGCTTTTTTTGTGTGAGGTAGTGTTTAGTATTGACTTGATCGACCCGATAGATCAGTTGGTAGCCTGCCTTCTGAACTGTGGGTCGTGGGTTCGATTCCCACCCAGGACAAAAATTTGTGATAAACATAGGTGTTTGTTCTGTGTCTGGGTGTTATATTGTATTCTATGTATGTATTTACAAACAAAAAGTATCTAAGTATTGTATCAGTTATCTGGTTCCCATAGTACAAGCTTTCCTTAGTTTGGGGCTAGATGGCGTTGTGTGAGATGTCCAAACAAATGTTTATTTTTATTTTATTTATTATTATTATTATAGTATCAGTTATTATATCACTGTAGTATCTATTTAGTTTGAAACTTTAAAATTACAAGATTATCGCAGGTTACACAAACTATACATACAATAGAGGAAAGTGACCAAATATGGAATACCGTTTTGATTTTCAGGCATAACTTTCACAAATTTTATAAATAAAATACTTTTTGTGGTAATTATTAAAAATCATATATTTGCACTTAAGTTAGTAACAATTTTAGATTATTTTGTTCAGTTTGAAGTAAGAAAAATTTTCAAAAATTAAATAACGATAAAGGTTGGTGATGAAAGGTATGGAATAGGTACCCCAAATATGGAATACTATAATCACTATGAAAAATTAACCTTAACTTATAAGAGACTCTTCGAAAACTTTGGTATAATAAAGAAATGAACACAAATTATTTATAAAAATCGCAAATCCAGGTATCAAACTCTGGCCCAGCGCAATCATTATGTGCCCAGAGCCCACACATGAGGCACTTGATCCATGTTTCCCCATGAGTATCATTCGAAAACAGCATACCACAGAAAATACACTTCGAATCTTCAGAGTCTGGAGCTGTACATCCAATCAAGGCATCGGGTCCGCTATCTGTATCAAACAGCATCACCTCCTCATCATCTGAATCAAACATAGGCTTAGTCTTTTCTTTTGGTTTTTTCCTTTTGATTTGTTCTCATTCTGTTTTTTATTCTTGTTTTTTGCTAATTTATTTTCTTTTTCTTCTTTTTTCCTGTTTTAACAAAGTCATTAAGTCAGCTGATACGTCACAGTGTTCAATTATGGAATAGTCTAAAATTGGACACTGTGATCCGTTCATATTTGGATTTTCCAACTATTTCAAACTGATATTCACATATTTATATTTCAGAAAGTAATATTATCTAATACCGCTAAATCATACTAAGGAACATCTAAAGGATCTCTAAAAGTTATAAAAACAATACTGTGTGCAGTTTCTGTACGAAAAATAATTATTTTTTACGTACCTTAGAAAGTTATGCGGCAGCGATAAAACAAAACACTGTCACTACGACGAAAGGGCTGGCTCGACTGACATGCTACATTTTGTACGCGTAAATGGGAGTAGAAAGAGACAGAAAATCACTGTTTATAGCGTGTGTGAGTTTGCATTTAAGAAAAATGGGGGTATTCCATATTATGGATACTATTCCATATTTGGTCACTCTCCTCTACGTTTACAATAAACAACTATGTAGAAGTTAAGCTTGTAATATAAACCACATTTAAAAATTATAAAACAGTGTTTGCTTCATAAAAGCTTGGTAGCTCTTTTTTATGTTTTGACTCCACACTTTTGTGTATTTAACCAGTGTCAAGTAATTGGTAATTTATCAAGTTAATGATATTTCACGCAAATATGTGTCCAGTCACAGTCGAAGTCATCAAATCAAGTCATAGTCAAAGTCATACTCCTAGTAAAGTGGTGGCAACTTTACTTGAAGCATCTGTGGAGTTATGGAAACAATAAGAAAAGAAACGTTTCACCACCATTATTCCACTTTCCCACACTCATGCCTATAATCCAGTACTTAATTAATAAAATGCCATCAATCTTATGCACTAACACTGAAAATAACACAAGCTTTGGAAAATAATACAATGCGGTGACGCAATCGTTTTCGTTTTCCCGCCAAAACTCCAAAACTTAGGTTATCAGTATGTGTGGTTTTCACGTCAAAGTGATATACTAGTTGAGATGTATTTTGCAAACAGTTTGATACGTTACACTACCAAGGTTAATGAGACTGAAATCACGACTTTGAAATATTAAACATCATGACAACTTGTAATCGAGCAGTAATTTATATCCCAGCGAATCGCAATGCTCTGCGGTTTCAATAAATAATTCATGTCATATCCAACTAAACTTAGTTGTAGGTACTCGCCCGTATAGCGCTCTGGATAAAGTCGGTTGCGGATGGAGTTTTATTAATTAGCAATGCGATTAGTCCAGTCGTCGCTCGCAATTCAGCCATTAGAATTTCTGATAATGGAACTATATCAACGTAGTAGTAGATAGCTAGGCTCATTGAATTAACTGCTGAATTTACACAGTCCTGCTATTGAGAAATTTTATTGCGAGTTTTAGATTTGTTTATTTGATAAAGGTATAGGAATAATCCAGTTTCGACTAGTAATGAAATTGTTGGTAACAAAAAACGAGTGTGCTTTAGACCACATGATTCAAGTAAAACTTTACATCAAACAATATTTTAGGTACCTATTAAATTGATATCACCATACCGTAGTGGTATTCTTCCTTATTTAATGAAAACATAACTTGAGCACCAGCAAGTCTAAAGTTAATAGTAAAGTATCTTCTGATTTAAAAACTACAACTTTCGCTACGCCATTGGTCGCTACTGGGTGAGTACGGACAAAAAGTAAAATAGCTAGTGTTTGAGTTGATAGTCGGAGACGCGTTGCATAAAAAGTGATATAAATAACAAAACGAATTTAAAAGATATTTTACGCGAGCTCGCACTTTACATGGACAACTATGAAAAGCATCGGTGGTGACTATCACAACCCCAAACATTGGGCTGGCTTCCAACTGGATCGTCACTCACACGTCATAGCTGGCGCATCAAACAGCCGAAACCGTAACAGATAACAGTCAGTTATGTAGATATTGCCATATTTTGGGTATTTTCCAACTTGATCACATTATCATAAATCGGTCGGACTGCATAGAAGAAAATTTTGGCTGCCAGCCAGACTTAGTAAGCTGACTTGCCGAATTGATCGCGATCTATGACACGACTTCAGGAAGATAGCGCCCCTTTTTCGTTCATTGAGAAATTAGGCCGGATAAACTAGGTCAGGTCACTGAATATACGGTTTAACGCACCCACCCAACGTTTATAATCCTTCTTTTCCGCAATCATCCTCTTTTATATCCGCGTATTTAATAGAGGCGTCGTTTTCGTGGTATTTTTCCCTCTCCGTTTTAGTGGTACGCATTTGGAATCTTTCAGAGCACGTTTTCTCGAACCCTTATTTTATAATTGAATTGAATATTATATATTTAGCACTGGACTGTAATCGAACTAAAGGTTCTTGCAATATCAGAAAGAAGTTGGTGAATTACGTTTAATTAAAAATCTTTTCAATATAACGAAATTTTCTCCAAAAAATTAACTCCTCAGTAGCCACCATTAAAAGCGCAAGACTTAATTTAATTAAGATGTAAGTAAACAGTCATAAAACTGAAGGGAAAACTTCGCGGGTTTTATTTAACAAAGTTTTCCGGCGCGCTTAAACAAAAAAGCTTTGAGATTAACTCTTTTAGTAAAGCTGATTGCATTGTATCAAACATGAATATTTATAACTGTCATGGTCTTTTTTGGATGTGGCTTTAAAATTCTCTCTTCTTGATTGCTTTTTGTCCTGGTTGTGGAATTATAACAGCTTCGGCGGATATTGCATGTTCGGTACCGTTTCCTTTTCCGTGAACCCAGAATTTAACTTGTATGTACGAGGAATTAACTGATTTGCTGTTTACTTGTGTCCGGTATATAAGGTTTTGATTTCGAAAACATTCGTTGTCCTTACTAAAGGTTTCATATACCTACAGACATAATCCTCAAAATGTTAAACAGTTTCATAAGCTATATTGTTAATTTTTGATATATGTATGCACGATATAATAAAGTTCTGTCTTAACTTATTTCTATAATAATCTTATTTTTTTAATTTGCCATATATGGTTGAAATGCTTTGAGTATCATCTGGTTAAGGCGCGGTGTAATCCCAAAATAAAAAAGCACTTTTTCGACGTCACTGATGTTACGTGACGTCTCAATATAATCATATAATTTTTTTGTAAATAGTAAATTAAACGAACAACTTGACTAAATAAGTACTTTAGTTTTTTTAAATAATATAAAATAATTGTAACGACCCCAAAAATAATTTATGAACATAGTTCTTCAAATTTTTAACAACACATTTTTTACTAATTAAATAGCCAGACTGTTGTTCTAAAAGAATGGCGAGATAAATCCACTAAATGACATTTTCATGCGCAGACCCAATTTGACATCAAATTATGAATGCTACAATTTTTAAATTCAGTAAGAGAGACCTCGTCAAAAAAAGCTCGCTATAACAGGCCTTAAAACAGTATATACGTATTTATAGACTTTAGTATTTTTTGTGGTGCATATAATTTGATGATTTCAGCTACACAATTAATAAATTAATAGTTAATCGAAACTCATGATCGTAATTGTTATGAATTATTTTGAATGTTGTATTATAATAGCATATTCTATTTTGATCAATAAATGAACACAATGTATGATGTATAGGTAAAATATACCGTCCAGTATATTGCGAAATTTTACTTCCAACATGGACGCACCTTAAAATTAATGCTGAATTTGTTGTTTTCTTTTAAAAGTGGCTAAATTAGCATACTGGTTGCGCCCCGCGGTTTTACCTGCGGATAAAATGTATTTTAATTATTGGCTCATTCTATGGAAAAATTTGACTTTTCCGGGATAAAATGTAGCCTATATGTTAATCCAGTGTATAAGCTGTCTTGGTACCGAATTTCATCCAAATCCATTTAGCCGTTTGCGCGTGAAGGAGTAACAAACATACACGCATACACACATACACAGATACAAACTTTCGCCTTTATAATATAAGTGTGAAGCACACTTCACACTTATATTATAAAGGCGAAAGTTTGTGTGATGATATCGTTTAAGTTGTATCATTTTTTTAGTTTATCCTACAGCTACGATAATGCTATGTTTAAGTATGATTTTTATTTTATCTACATTTGATTGTATTAAAAAAAGAACCATTAATTATAATTTAACTAAAAATCAATTATATTGACTATCAAGTTTTAATAGTGCTTTTATTTACAGGGAAATGCGAATATCTGCTGCTGAAGCTCTAGCAGGTGGTAGCGAAGGATCAGATGAATTGACTGCGTCATTTGCACTTCTGAATCTAGTGCCGCGAGGTGGCGGCAATAACATGTGGAGACAAGTAGGTCGCGTATACGGTCGTAGTGTCAGGCTGCATACGATCGTGTGGCCAGGAGGCAGACTGGTCGCTCACGGACAATCAGAAGGAGCACGAACAATATTCCGAGTAGTCACAGCCCTAGCCCCACCCTTCGTCATGGAAGGAGAACTCGACGAAGATGGACAATGTCTCAGAGGCCTTCCCTGCCACCGTCCCCAAACATCTGACCGCGATAACCTCACTCTGGCTTTCAACGAACTAGAAAGAGATTTCGAACAAGAACCAGAAAGCTTTTTCTTTCCCACGCAAAAACCAGTATTTTCGAGGATGGCCACTCACTGCTGTTACGGTCTTGCCATGGATCTTCTAGAAAACATTGCACAAGAACTTGAGTTTGATTTCCATTTGTATCTTGTTGAGGATGGTCTGTACGGCTCAAGGAAAAACGTCAAGCCGTTTTATAAAATGGATGAATATAGAAATGTAGAGACATATACTTCAACGGAAGATCAACAAAGCTATAGATCTCAGTACAGAAACAAAGTTGCGGATTCCGAGGGTTCCATGTATTTCGCAGATTTGGATGACGATAACATGAAATGGAATGGCGTTGTGGGAGATTTAGTATCTGGAGCGGCTCATATGTCTTTCGCGGCACTTAGCGTTTCGTCGGCGCGAGCCGAAGTGATTGATTTCAGTCAGCCTTACTTTTTTAGCGGAATATCAATATTGGCGGCACCTAACCAAAGGCCGGATATACCATTACTTGCATTTCTTTTACCCTTTTCTCCCGAGTTATGGGTTGCAATATTTACTTCTTTGAACGTGACCGCTATTGCAGTAGCGATATACGAATGGCTTTCGCCATTTGGACTGAATCCCTGGGGACGGCAGAGATCGAAGAACTTCAGTATATCCAGCGCTTTATGGGTGATGTGGGGTTTGCTTTGTGGACATTTGGTTGCGTTTAAGGCTCCAAAAAGTTGGCCTAACAAATTTCTCATTAACGTTTGGGGAGGATTTTCTGTGATATTTGTTGCAAGCTACACAGCCAATATAGCTGCTTTAATTGCTGGATTGTTTTTTCATAACGCTGTGGATGACATTCAAGGGAGGAGTAATGTGAGTATTTAATGTGCATAACGGAAACAGTATAAAAATATTTTTTTTTAATACGTAATAATTATAATGACGCAATATATTTTCAGTGGTTATTTCTGCGGGTAGGTACGGCCAAGTCTTCTGTGTCAGAGTATTATGTCCAAAGAAATAATCCGCAGCTGGCGCAGCAAATGCGGCGTTACGTTCTGCAAGATATCGAGGCTGGCATCGAAAGGCTCAGGTAAAATAATGCCTACTTCTTATTACAGTAACCGGGAGTGTCTGAGTAAAATACAGAGCTTATAGTCTACACTATAAGAGAGAGAGTTAATTATGTATGTTTACAGATAATCCGAAGGATCGGGCTCAGTGGCGTGCCTAGGGAGAGACCTATGTCCTGCATTGGATTAGTATAGGCTGATGATGATGATGATACAGATAATTGGCTCTCTCTATCTCTTTCTAAATAATTAACGTATTTTAAGTAAATATAAGGCCACTACTCTTCAACAATTTAACACTTTTATGTCCACAATAATTTTCTCGCACTCAGCATACACACGCCAGAAGTCTACAAAAATAACATTTTACAGCTTTTAATATGGTTTATGTTAGAGAAGAACCCTGTGACCGACTGATGTATATGGCGATAAAGAAAGGTTAATAGGCTGCTCGGTTGTAAACTCACGGAACCTTAAAAATGGGCCAGTTAATCTGTTAACCCTCTTTGATCGAGAATGCTTTGCGTAAATCCAACGAAATTGAATTGATTGAGTTCACGCCCAATTACGTAATTCATTGTACAGTTAATACTTAACGCAATGTAGGTGATCACAATGTAATTAGAATCGCACCGAACAAAATCTGCAGTACCTGGTATCATAATATAATTTTGTCTTTGATAATCGAAACCGCCTGGTTATAATAAAAAACGCAATGAATTTTATGAGGTAGTAAAGTTTTCTACCCCCAAGCGACCCGATAGCCACCTAATGCTCTTCAAGTACATTTGTTTTATGGTCCACATTTAGTACCCCATTCCGCCAATTATGCTATAAACCATCAGTCAAAATAGAGATATAGTCATTATTTTGATTAAGTAGATAAAGAGACATAACTTTTGTATATAACAGTCAGACATGTAGAAGATGCTAAAAATACCTATTTACTATCAATTGTTTAACTTCGACTCTCACTTGATCCGTTTCATTTTTAGCTTTATGATACTTCTATATAAAAAGGTAGAGAAGAAAAAAAAAATTAATCAATTCGCAAATTCTGGTTACCTCTATTAATATTGTTGGTCTCACTTTTAGTGGCACAATCCAAAACAACAAACTTTGTTCTAACACAAAGTAGCTTCCTAAAACTGCGATGGAACTTTATAACTAGCATAAAACTGCTCTCTAACTTTAGATTTCTAGCTTCTATGTTCAGTAACTTTACTTGTTGCAGGAACGGAACTCTAGATCTTTTGATAGCGGACACGCCGGTTCTAGATTACTATAGAGCTACGGACCATGGTTGCAAACTACAGCGTATAGGTGAACATGCTTTGAACGCCGATACGTACGCTATTGGCATGGCTAAGGGATTTCCTTTAAAGGTAAGAACGAAGCTTCGAGTTCCAAGAAGTCGTTGGATGGAAACGCTCAGGAAACGTTTGTTGTGGGCTACAACCTCACAACTTGACGAACAACGAGAGGTCTGTGTTCAGTAACGGGCATATTCCTACTACACGCGATGATAATAATTATGATGAATGTGTACTGTAAAAATTTAATATGTACCGTAAAAATTGAATATTTACTACAAAATGCGATTTCATGTTCTGGTATTGATATAGCTTTACTAATAATATTGCATTCGATATTGTTGTGTTTTCTTGAAAACAAAGTACATGTAACTGTTTTTACCTTATGAAACAGAAACAAGTGTTAGATGTTACTACGCATTGGCTTCGTATATCTTGATTATTACTCGAATAATTGATGTTTGTTGTTCGTGAAAGGTGCTGAATTCCTCTCAATCAAACTAATTACTAGATGAAACAGTAATTTGGAGGTGTTCGTTCACACCTTGCTAATAATAAATATACATTATAGTACAAGGCGGGATATACATACGTAAGACCAGTGTAGCAAGAACATAACTTTAGCTTTCAAATCAACAGTGGTATATGTAGCTCAGTAAATACGAATCAAATATGAAACCTACTTAAAGAGATTGAAGGCAGCAATATACAACTGATTTTTAATGGAAACAAAAATGACGCTGCGTATGTAGGTAAATCTCGCCTTTATGCCATTATTCTGTACTTCAATGCTTATGTAATACGCGCTTTATGTGACGTGTAGCTACACGAATGAGCATCATTTAAATCAAGCGTAGTGTGATTAGTTAACGTATCCCAAGAAATGTAGCACGGATTAACATGAAACGCAAGACCTTAAGAACGCTGGAGTGGAAGCGAACTCCGGATCTTTGCTCCAAAAGATTGATGGATGACAGGAGCGAGCTTTCTAATGGCGTGATCGATAGTCGGGTGTCATGTAGCCCCGACTCAGCCGATTATACGTCATTTTATCTTGACGTTGTTCAATATACCTCTGGGGTTTCCGCGGATCACTCACATAAATCAAACGGATCAGAACGACAGTTTTTGTTTCACGACAACGCCATCAGTGACATCCTTTTTCGACGCATTGTTAAATACGGACAAATCGGCGCAGATGTGACGCCCTTGTTTTTATTTTTTGCACTGATTTTTCAGACGTTTACAAATTATCCGCAGCTGACACAAAACCCAGATCTGTTATTCGTTTCGTAAAATATACACCGATATTTCTTGTTTCAGGACAGTATATCTGCGGTGATCGCAAAATATTCGTCTAATGGTTACATGGACATTTTGACCGAGAAGTGGTACGGTGGCTTGCCTTGCTTTAAGCTGAGCCCGGACTATGGGATACAACCAAAACCTCTGGGTATGTTTAATAAAATCTAATTTTCTTGCACTTGCGTCAGTTGCTATAAGTATTATACAAGAATTTATTTTGTAAATAGACAATAGCATAAACATTAAATCTATCGAAATTAATAAAACATTTAATTCTTTTTTTATTCATGAGATTCAAAAATCAATATTGTATACAATCCAATACAATAAACATAGAACAAAGAATGGTAGGACGAAAGGCCGCCTCGCCGCCTCAAGCTATTTCTACGAAACACCTACCTAGTTAATCATAGATTTCCATTAATACATTTCTTATAGTATACACATAAATAGAAAGATAGATTTATATAAATATTTGTGGACATTTCACTCGGTGTCATCTAATCCCAAACAAAGCAAAGCTTGTACAATAGAAACCATATAACTGATACAATGATATCATATATAATGAAATTTAGATAATACATATTACTAGAGATACAGAAACAGTATTATTTTCTTTAACTAAATTCTACTATCATATACTATTGATCTACTAATATACTTACGCATAATTTAGTAAAGTTATTCTACACGGCAATGTATCAGCAAATGGAATGGTACATTACTATTTTAACGTGTATTTGTTACACCGCGTACCGTTCAGTCAGCTGGTTCGTCTCTTGCGGAAATTTCATTAGAATTTATCGCCACCCCGGCGTTAATCCTCCTACAGCGTGCCAGTAAGGGTGGCACCTACGTATTACCAGTCGACCTAAAAGATTAAACATGGGATTTATCGCTTCAAAAAAATGAGGTGACACCCCAAGTGTGTTTATATATTATATATCTTATTTGAAATACGTTCACGAAGAGATTCGATTAAAACGAAACGACATTTTGGGACGTTTTCCATCTGAAGCGGGCACCAAATTTGATTAGGGATTTTTAAAGTAACGAAGTACTTTTATTAAGCAATATATTAATTTCGTGTTTATGATTTTCTATTAAAACGTCATGATGATTTTATCTTAAAATACGTTGCCAATAGATGTAAAAGAAAAAAGATAATATAATATTTCATGACCGCATTTATGAGAAAATGAAATAGAAGGAGTGGCACAGATCAAATTGTAGATATGGCGTAAAATAGGATCTGTTGCAAAACTTTGCGGTAGCACAATAGCTTCTGTATGCTTTGCTAAAGTTTTCGTATCTGTTTTCGGTATTGCTCATAGTTCCATGGTATTGGTTAAGTTTTCAAATAATTGTTTCTCCTAAATGATAATATTATATTTGGTGAGTTGTTTCCTACTAATTAATAATAATTTTGGTTTACAAACTATTGTGAGTATAATTCATATTGGTCGCCAATAAAATTAGTTAGATTGCTAGTTAGAGAAAAAACAAATGATTACAGATGATAAAGTATTTTCCATATGCCCTCTGCTTGCAATGCACGCGACAATGAGTGGGCAATAATATACCTCCACCTAAAAATAAAAGATCGTGTCTTCCATTCTCTTTATCATGATAATATTTTTCTCAAAGTGTCAGACGATAAAGTGCCCTAGGATTCAAGAAGGGCGAAACATTCTACCTCCTTATATTCTTGTTTTACGGTTACCGTTTCGAGGACATAATATGCGACTTGTTTTCCTTGCCAATGACAGTAGCAGTACTTATAAACATGACATTATTTCGGTATATAATAATAAATCATTATTCATGGCAACAGCTTAAAAAATTAGGCCCATGTTTATAAATAAGTACCTTAATGACTAACATCACGATTTCATACAAAAAAATATACAAGAAAAAGCGCCCAGGCTCAGGAATATTCTTTTGTTTCTCTTAGATTTGATAGCCTCTATGATGTGGTGGTTAAGCAGGTCGACTCATAGATTTGAGGCGGTGGATTCGATTTCCGTAACAGGAAAAGTGTTTGTGTATAGAAGAAAAAACTGCTTATACTTGAGTGAGTCTCCGTGTTGTGGACCATGGCCCATGTACCTGGGTCCCAAGATACAGGGAATCCTAGTTCAGTATTTATGTATAGGATCGTTGGGCGTTATTGGGTGCAGTTTTTGTGTCGCTGGAACACAATTCTTCTATCCCAGCAGTAGAATAGTTATACCTCCACCTCTGCTTCCAAAACTAAACCAAAATTCTCACGCAAATCAAATAGGTAGCGTAATTTAACTTAAGTAGGACTTTATAAAAGCGTACAAAGTCACCGCATGAAGTATTAAATAAATAAATACCTACTAGAGGTACAGAGGAGGACCACTAAAGGTTCACGTTCTCCTTTGACTTATCACAGTCTCATGGTATTACCGATCAGGGATTCCAATAGAATCCAATTATAAAAGAAAAAATCTGTACAATATTATACTGCTTATTTACAAAACGTTAGTACATGTTAAGTATAGCTTTAATACAAATGAAAAGAGAGTAATTCAGCCTCGAGCGTTCCGTTGTAACGTGTACCCTAATATTGTACTGAAGTTTCGATGTTTTATAATTTAATTAATTTTGAGGGTTGATTCCACGTAAATCTCTTTGTTTAAAGGCGTGGCTGCAGTTGCTGGCGTGTTCATTTTACTGGGAGTTGGCGTCATTCTGGGCCTTCTTATATTAATACTGGAACATCTGTTCTACAAATACACGTTGCCAGTATTGAGACGTCAACCGAAAGGAACGATTTGGAGAAGTAGAAACATTATGTTCTTTAGTCAGGTAAGAAAAATTATAATCAAAAATTCCTTATCATTACTTCGGTGTACGAGTACGTATGTGAACCATTGATAGATAGATAAATCTATATATCTATTATATATATCTTTTATATATATCTATTATATATATATATCTATTATATATATATATATCTATTATTTAAATATTTGACAGAAGTTAGCATTAAACTCTTATTTCACTTTAAATATTCCATACTTACTTTCAGAAACTTTGTTCCGGCTTTGTGTTTCAGTAAGATAAGTATGTTAAAGTTATTCAAAACTAAATTTGTAAGTTTTTGCGCAGTCTCAGCACAAACGGTTTCCAAATATGTGTATTATGCATAGTCTCCCAGACGCCTTTATTGTTATTACAATGCAACCCAAATATTGAACACAAAAACGCTCGGTTCATATATCGGTGTGTAAACATGCGCTTGATGTAATCGGCTTAACTAAATTATAATGTGTACTTACTGCTCGGTGAAGCCAAGTCAAAGGGTATCTTCTAAGTTCAAGTACAGCGTCCATCCATACCTTGAGGGCACTTTGTTTGCCCTACTCAACCATGAAGCCGGAGGATGACTGGGGATTATGTCGACAGAGGGTCCGTGAGAGCAAATTTTATCTTTGAACGAGCACTGCTCGGATATATTCCAAATTATTGTGTCTTGCCATATTTGTTACTATTTTTATCTCTTTCTATATGGTAGTCGGATGATTTTTACACATTCTTGAAAATTGTTTAAATAATGATTCCGCTTCATAGACGCAAATAAAAGAGGGAATCAACTTGCAAGAGTGCAACCACAATCTGTCGTGCTAAAAAAACAGTTAGCAATACCAGTAGAACCAAGACCTAGGGCCAGTTTTTAACGAGTCAGTTTGTGGATGTACCTCATGATCTCTATTCGTCTAGGTAATATATTGATATACGTATATATACTCCATATATCCATTTGCTCTTCTGACCAAAAACAATACACATTTTAGGCGTGGTTTTTCAATAATCAGATAAAAGCTATTCATTGCATAAAACAAAACACAGTGAAAAAAAAAATATTTTGTATAGTGAACACTGCAGTAATAATGGTACTTTTTTTAGTCACATAATTTGCTAGTTGAATAACCTTTAACTAGTCATTGAAAATCGCACCTCAGTGTTATTAATTAAAATGTGTGCTATTCTGTAAAGTATAAATTCCCTATTATTGTTACAGAAATTATACAGATTTATAAATTGCGTGGAATTGGTCTCACCGCACCACGCGGCACGGGAGCTTGTCAATACGATCCGCCAAGGGCATTTCACTTCCCTTTTTCAGAAGAGCGTGAAAAGGGTAATTAGTTTTTCTATTGGACACCTGTAAATACTTTTAAGAAATAAATCAGATTACGTCAGGAGAGTGCCTTTGTTTCAGAAGGAACACGAGCAGCGTAGGAGGCGTAAAAGTAAAGCTCAGCTATACGAAATGATTCAAGCAATACGAAAGTACGTTTGGCATTTTATTTCGTTCCAATATAAAAAGATTTCCTGTACGAGTATTGCTCAGTTTCTTTTTTTTTTTCAGGGTCCAGCAACGTGATCATTCTCTGGGATCAATAAAAGAACAGGAGCCTGTAGATACGTCAGAAGTTTCTGAAGAAATGACAGAATCGAAGTTCCTATCCCCTTCACCAAGCCAAGATGTGGCCAGTCGTTCACCTCGGCAGGGTCGGTCTCCGAGGCAAATAAGATCTCCCAAAATTAGAAAAAAAAGATGCAGCCTCGCTGGTCTTAACGTAAGACGATTCAGCACCGATTCCGTTCTCGGTTCCGATGTATCCGTATCCAATATATACGAAAGAACTAGTCACAATATCGGAAGAAGACTAAGTCGAGATGTTAGTTGCTTAACGAACTCCCCTCCCGATATCAACACCCGTCTGCGAACACCTTCACCGATGGTCCGCCGAGCTGAAGGTTCTTCCACAAGATCTTACCAAGACGTTTCAGAAAGGTCGGAGAAGTCGGAAAATTACATCAGCGCCGATTATGTACCTACTTCTAGAGCTAGCGTGGAAATTCTAGTTTCTGACGAGCATGATATTCCGCCTGCACCGCCTTACCCGAGAATTTCACCAATGGGAGCCAGGTCAGAACTTTCTTTGTTATCAGAAGATGAACTCATCAGATTGTGGCGAAGTTCGGAACGAGAGGTACGGGAGGCTCTGTTAGCAGCTCTCCAAGAAAGGAGAGCTAATTTGGATCCAAAGCAAGACCCTGGATGAAAGGCACACTCTGACACATTTCTGGAAAGAAATTGGTCCGTATCAAGTAGTTGTGTCGTCGGTAGCTCGGCGAGGACACGTTAAGGAGTATTGACTGGAACACACGCTTGTGGGTTGATTAGTGCCTTCTTTACATTGTTTGATGCGGACACGTCTGCCAGGTGTCACTTAGGCGATCGGTGTTCATTTTAGTGTCTTGGTATTATTACAGAGAAGTTGCCTTACTTTAAATAATTTACCGCATTTCCCATTCAATCTGCGTCAAACAATATAAATAACGGTACTCGGTAAGTTAAAGAAAAGCTGTTAGCGTCCAGTAAAATGAGATTAGCTATTAGATGTGTAAATGTTTAGGATAGCGAAATTTAAGTGCATTTGTAAAATATGAATAGCTATGACCACAGATAATTAAAGTGCTTTAAACATTAGTCTAGATGATGTTAGATATTTCATTCAATATTAAAGTGATGTATTTATTGTAGGTGACAGTAATAACCGAGCAGTTTTAAAAATGACTGTTCCCTTAACTTTACAATAAGTCTTAATTCAGTCGTTTTAAAACCTTACCTTTGTAAGTAATGGATTAACGTTCCTAATTTTCGTGTATTGAAAGTTAATCTTAACACAGCGTTTTACGAAAATTATAAAACATAATTTATTAGCCGTGTTAAAAACAAGAAGTAACAAATTTAATTGTTCTAATTGATACTAATTGCACTTAACAATTTGCTGGGAAGCCCTTTTAAAACGATCGATTTGTTTGAATGAACCGAAGCAAAGGGCGTGTGGTTTTGCCCTTCCATCAAAGACACCCTTTAGCGGGTAAGGGTAGAGGGTCTTTGATATAATATTATGAACACAAAACACTATGACTGAATTAATTTATATCATTACTAATGGAGATAATTATTTGAAAATTTACTAACGTTTATACCTACATAAGATACTAATTATAAAGTATTTTACTAACCTAAAAGCGCAAGTGCTAACAATGGCAATGTAAAATAAAAAAGCCAGTTCCCTATTTAGCTAGGTGATCATGGAACTTGATTGCAGCCGATAGAAACAAATTTGTATGGATTTGACAGTTTCAATTGATAGTTTATGTGAATTCTATGGATTTTTTCAAATTGGAATAAAACTTCTCCTGTCACATTGCAATCTATGTTCCGTGATCGACCTTCAGATGTGTCTTTTCGGTATGTTACATGATATCTCCGCCAATTGTGAACCAATTTGGATGATTCTTTATTTATTCTGCAGAGTATACTTCCAGGGTCGTTGTATGTAATTTGGTGAAGATCCGATGATGGGATATGATGTGAAAACTGTAATTTCCTCAAATAAGAATCGCTAAGAGACACCAATTTACTAGATTGTGCTGATGTCTCCGGATGACGTGCGCAGTGCAGTGTCACGCGAAACTCTACTTTAGAGTTCCGAGTGACACTGCAGCTGATATGGGCAGCCGTGTCGCTTAACATCAGGTGAACGGTTAACTCGTCACGTCATTCCTTAACATAAAAAAGGGGTTCTTGATGATCTCTGGGTCATTTAGGTATTTCAGTTAACTAACCTTATTAAATACCATACGAAACTTATCAGCATATAGATAATTAAAAAAAAAATTAAACCAACTTTAATTTTACCTATTTTAGTTATTGTTCCAAAATATTGATAAGTATGCAAAATTTGAGCTCTATCGAAAACCAGGAGTGGATCAAAATTGACTTCTGAGATTTTATTAGTGTTAGTTATTTTTCCTTCGTCTTTCTTGTGATTCTATTGTGGTGTGCTAGCCCACGAAAAAGTTTACATACCAGTTTAATAGAGAACTTTTCCAGCTAGTTGCTAGGGGCAACGAATGTTGTTGATATAGACTTCACATTAGAGAAAATTTTATTTTCCGCATTTTGGTTTTTGTAAATATCTTTTTAATTAATATATCTTATACAAAGTCAATCGGCATATCATTAATTCAGCAAACCTATGGACCTCCTTCTATTACAACAAAAGTGTATCTAATTTCGCTTTACTGGTGACCTGTTTTGAACCGAAAGTCCACGTTTGCAGTAAATGTGTGTGATTTTGATTTTGTTGCTGATTGCGATAATTCTGATACTGATTCACATAAAGATGTCGCTCTCAACCGATAAGAACGAAGATATTTGTCGTGTGGGCGTGCGCATTCCGCCGTTTTGGCCTGAAAAGCCGGCCATTTGGTTCGCGCAGATCGAGGGCCAATTCGCGATATCGAACATTACTACGGACAATACGAAGTTTTTCTACGTTATCGGCCAACTAGACCCGCAGTATGCTTCTGAGGTGGAAGATATAATCATCAACCCGCCCGACACCAACAGGTATGAAAAATTGAAGTCGGAACTTATCAAACGACTGTCCGCGTCACGAGAAAAGAAGGTCAAGCAATTACTTATGCACGCAGAACTTGGAGACCGTAAGCCATCTCAGTTTCTAAGACATTTGCAACATTTGGCTGGACCTGGAGTTCCCGAAGATTTTCTACGTACTATCTGGACCAGTCGCTTACCAAGTAGCACGCAAACGATAATCGCTTCGCAGATGACGTCTTCACTGGAAGCGCTCGCAGATCTCGCTGACCGCATCCATGACGTTGTTTCGCCTACAGCGCACGTAGCATCAACATCAAGTGTCATACCAGGAAGCTCTTCAGAAGCCATGAACCAACAGATTGCTGAACTTACCAAACAAGTGCAAGCTCTAACTGCGCAGGTGAACCGGCATTCACGTGCACCGAATCGTTCAAACAAGAAAACGCGCGGTCGTTCTAGCTCCACACGATCACAGTCGAACTATAGAAAATTTCCTGTGTGCTGGTATCATAATAAGTTCGGCAATGAAGCAAGTAAGTGCGTAAAACCGTGCGACTACCATGCGGGAAACGCGAACAGCAGTCGGTAATGGCGACGACCGATTGCCAAACTTCCGGTCGCCTATTTGTCACGGACGGCGCTACGAAGATGCAGTTTCTCATCGATACTGGCAGTGACGTATGTGTCTTGCCCCGATCAGCACTCAAGGAACGTCGTGAGAAAACAAATTATGAGCTGTGTGCGGCAAACGGTACACCCATTTCTACTTACGGCTACGCTCATTTAGTGCTGAACCTAGGCTTGCGTCGTGACTTTACTTGGCGATTCATCGTAGCGGACGTTACAAAGGCCATAATAGGTGTAGATTTTTTATCATTTTACAACCTCATCGTGGATTGTCGAAATCAACGTTTAATCGACAACACCACAAGCCTTACGTCCCCAGCTTCACCTGCACAGTCAACTGGGAACATTTCATCGGTAAAAGTTATTTCTGGAAATTCCGTATATCATAACATACTAAGCGAATACCCTGAGATTACTCGACCTTCCGGTGTCCACCGTGTTCCGAAGCATAATACCATGCATCATATACAAACTACTGCAGGGCCGCCAATAAGCAGCACACCACGAAGACTAGCACCGGATAAATTAAAAATCGCAAAAGACGAATTTGCAGATATGTTGAGGAACGGAACAGCCAGACCTTCAAAGTCACCATGGTCATCACCACTTCATCTTGCGCCTAAAAAAGATAACGGCTGGCGTCCATGCGGTGACTACAGAATGCTCAACGCTAGAACCGTACCAGACAGCTATCCCATTCGACACATACATGACTTTGCACATTGTCTCTCCGGCTGTCAAGTATACTCGGTTATCGATCTCGTAAAAGCTTATAATCAAATTCCTGTCTGCCCTGAGGATATTCCAAAGACCGCAATCACGACGCCGTTTGGTTTATACGAATTTCCGTTCATGACGTTCGGACTACGTAATGCCAGCCAAACGTTTCAACGATTTGTGGACGAGATGCTTAGGGGCCTTGAAGAGTTCTGCTTCCCGTTTCTGGACGATTTTTTGATCTTCTCACCTGATCAGGAATCACACAAGAAGCACCTTCATCTGCTCTTCAACAGACTCAAGGAATACGGCATGGTAATCAACACGAACAAGTGCATATTCGGTGTATCAGAGGTAACGTTTTTAGGACACAGCATCTCAGCAGCTGGGACTAAACCATTACCATCGAAGGTAGAAGCGGTTGCAAATTACCCACCACCGAAAACCGTCAGAGAACTGCGAAGATTCCTAGGAATGGTGAACTTTTACAGAAGGTTTATTCCTGATGCAGCGCGGCATCAAGCGCCTCTGAATGCACTGCTCACAGGATCAGTTAAAGGTTCACATCCCGTGCATTTATCAGAAGAAGCTACTAAAGCATTCATCACCTGCAAGGAAAGTCTCTGCCAAGCAGCACTACTCGCTCATCCAGACTGCCAAGCGAAGCTCGCTATAGTCACCGATGCTTCAGACACAGCAATGGGCGCAGCTTTACAACAGCATAAAGACGGCATGTGGGAACCTTTAGCATTTTTCTCTCGAAAGTTTTCACCATGTCAACAGAAATACTCGCCTTACGATAGGGAACTTCTCGCCATCTACGAAGCAATAAAATACTTTCGTCACATGGTGGAGGCGAGAGACTTTATTATTTACACTGACCATAAGCCCATAACTTTCGCATTTCATTCACGAAAAGAAAAGTGCTCACCAAGACAGTTCAGACATCTGGATTTTATTTCACAGTTTTCTACAGATATCAGGCATATTTCAGGAAAGGATAACGTTGTGGCTGACAGTTTATCACGCATCGAAGAGATTACTCAGCCCATCGATCTATCCAAGCTTGCTCAAGCACAAAGCACAGATCCTGAACTAGAACAACTTTTGGATAGCGATACTTCTCTGCGCTTGACAAAAATCAAACTGCCTGGATCTCACACAGAAATCTATTGTGACAAGAGCAGCAATGTGGCCAGACCTTATGTGACCAAAGACATGCGACGGCAAGTGTTCGAAAACTTGCATTCTTTTAGCCACCCTGGCATAAATGCGACGACGAAACTGATATCGGAACGCTATGTATGGCCTAGTATGCGAAAAGATTGTAGAGAGTGGACTCGTTCCTGCCTAGCATGCCAACGATCAAAAATAACACGTCATGTCTCATCTCCATTAGCATCATTCAGCTTACCTCGAGCCAGATTCATTAAAATCCACATAGATTTGATCGGACCTTTACCTCTTTCACAAGGGTATCGTTACTGTCTCACATGTGTAGATCGCTTCACACGATGGCCCGAAGCTATACCATTACAGGAGATAACAGCTGAAACAGTGGCAAAAGCTTTAGTTCACGGATGGATATCCAGATTCGGCTGCCCTGAAGATATCGTCACTGATCGTGGTCGACAGTTTGAATCAGAACTTTTTAAGCATTTGTCCCACATCATCGGATTTCAACGCAGACGAACTACAGCCTACCATCCAGCATGCAATGGACTCGTCGAAAGATTCCACAGACAGCTTAAAGCCGCCATTACATGTCATGCGACCAGCAGCTGGCTTGAAACACTTCCACTTGTACTACTGGGAATCCGGGCGGCATTTAAGGAAGACTTACAAGCGACTCCAGCTGAACTCGTATATGGAGAGACACTACGACTCCCAGGTGACATTTTTTGTCAATCGGCTGATGGTACAGAGGACTTGACAGTATACACTGAAAGACTGCGCACATTCGCCAAAAATTTGTTGCCATTACCAACTTCTCACCATGGGAATAACCGCTCCATATTCATTTTCAAAGATTTAGCAACAGCATCCCACGTCTTTCTAAGAGATGACACCTCGCACCCATCTTTTCAAGCAGCTTATACAGGCCCACATGAGGTGATAAAACGAGGGGATAAAGTTTTCAAGCTCCGCATAAAAGGCAAAGAAGTCACTGTATCAGTCGACCGCATTAAACCTGCCTACATACTTCGTGAGTTGGACCATTCTCCCGCCGTGGCAGCACCTGAGACCCGAGACGCTCCAGTGACCACCACTCGATCAGGACGAACAGTGCGTTTTCCAGAATATTATCGCCCGTAGGACGGTCTCTGGAGGGGGGTGATGTGGTGTGCTAGCCCACGAAAAAGTTTACATACCAGTTTAATAGAGAACTTTTCCAGCTAGTTGCTAGGGGCAACGAATGTTGTTGATATAGACTTCACATTAGAGAAAATTTTATTTTCCGCATTTTGGTTTTTGTAAATATCTTTTTAATTAATATATCTTATACAAAGTCAATCGGCATATCATTAATTCAGCAAACCTATGGACCTCCTTCTATTACAACAAAAGTGTATCTAATTTCGCTTAACTATCATCAGATCCTGACTTGATAATAATGGGACCACCTCGCAAGTATACCCTTTCGAAATAATTTTTTTTTTAATCAGTTTACAATTGGCGAAAATATCAATGAACAAACACAAAAAACGTACAGACGAAGATAGTAGTACCTCGTTCTTTTTGGAAGTCGGTTTAAATTAAGGCAATTGAAGTGGCGTTTACCTTTTTAGTTTTCTTATACAAATGACGACATTCATTCGTTTTTATGAATTTTTAAATATTCCTGTTTTAATTACAATTATACAAAAGCTGTACAATTTGTATGCCTAAAATTAGAATCGTGTCTTATTTCTTTAGAATAAAAATAAGATAGTTAATTAAAATTATAAAACTGCCACGTTTATCAAGTAATAAATTAGATAGATAGAAAAAAATTATAATTATTACCTACACTTCTTCATAGAGTTGCACCCTGTAGTTTAGTTTAGATTTTTTCTCTTTCTATCTTCCTACAAATTCTTGCGTACCTTTACCTATACCACTTAAAATTATTGTTATGTACTAAATTGGATTGACTATCTCTTTCCTTAGAAATTAGAAATTTTGCGTCTTATTTGAAGTGTGACTCTCCGACACGCATATAATGCAAAGCGATGCAATGTTCTTAAAAAAACATTTAGAAATTAAATTAAAGTCATTACATTTCATTACAAGCCCAGTAGATTTTGATCCTAAGTATTTAAATTAGTAGTACCCACCTTATAAATCTGAATAAAAAGCAATATTTTCCGAATAGACTTTTTGTACTATAAATTAGAAAATTATATACTAATCGTAATTATTTTCTTTACGTACCTATGATTGTACCTATTGCTTCTATATAATATGTACCTATAGGTGTCACAGGAATTGCTGTCAACTTAAAATCCAAACGTAGAGCACTTAATTTGGGACATCCGAATCACTAAGTGTAGACACTAAGACTTATTCCAGGCACCAAGTTTAAAACTTTTTTTTTAAATCTTTGATTTGTGATTTTATTATGACAAGGGTCAAAGTCAAATGAGGACACCAACCAACACGTGTTGCTTTATTTTTCGAAAAAAAAAAAGCTTTTAAAATATAATAGTACCTATAAAAAGAACTTCAATGAACGTTGGGTATTCTAAACTTATACCAAACAGAATAAATATATTATAGTTCGTTCATAATGAGTGTCTAATTTTTGAAGAATATTTTGGTTATAAAATTTAATGCAAAATATTTATCTAAACTAAAAATCATTTTGAGAATCGATTCTCTTGCTGCGTACTGCAGTCACTATAAATAATAAAATAGCGCCATGAGACAATAGCTTCTTTTCAAAATGTAAAATATTTTTTTTCTGTTAAAGTTACTTTCCAAAATGTGAAATATTAAAAACTGTTAAACATTTTAATTCAATGTTTATTTAGTTTCCCGTTCTATCATTTCCAATCAGAAATACCTTTTCATTAACCTGCCTTTTATTTTTGTTACCCTTTCTCTTAAAATGTTCCAATTTCGGACCAACTAAAAAACTTTTCTTTGAAATTCATTTATTGTAAATTATAAATCTATTGGATGTGAGTCATCTAGTGATATTAAAGTCTTATGCGTATTATCTTATTTCACTTTCTACTGTATTTAGATATATATTATGTAACCAACTTATATGTAGCCTTCGTAAAGATCGTTAATGAAGTACAATATTAGTAAATAATACTAAAATGTAATGAAAAGATGGAATTAATTAAAAAATTACGGAAATATAGAACAAACTGTTTGCTTGCATGTTTTGTAGGTTGTCATTAAGTTTTAATTACGTTCTAATAAAATGAGTATGTTTTATGGAGGTTGTTGAAAAGAATCCGAAAATGGCGGTTGTGAATTTTGATTTTTTTTCCAATACCTGTGTATTTTTGAATTTTAATGTGTAATAAGGGTGGATTATTATCCGTTAAGTGTTCGTGAACGTGCATGAGTGTTGGCAAATGGTTCCAAGTTTTAAAACCATGCCTTTTCGTTTTCTCTTCAAGGCTTCCTAGAGCCTTCAGTAAAATATCCACCATTTTACTGTGGCATTTTGACTGACAAAACAAGACTTTGACATGACATAACCGTACTAAATTCCTCACTTGACATTGGCAGAATTATTGCTAAAAAGCGATAGCCAGCTATTAAACGAAGAGAAGAAGAAGTATATTTTATTTGGATCTTATGTTGTTATGGGTTTAAACATATAATTTTGGCTTTTGCATGTTAAAATAACAAAGAAATCATAGAAGTTGCATGAAGAATTTATCAGTGTATCTTATTTTACCGCAAAATTAATTTACAGAAACAGAATTTTAATAATGAACATACTTATTTTAAAAAATCTATATTTTTATCCGTTACAAAAATTACAACCATCACAAATATAACATTAGAAAGGTGATGATGATTGACCAGCTGATATAACATTAATTTATGGATCAATTGGTATCCTAAAATTACGTAACTTATGCCACAATTCAATTCATTACGCGTTGATTAGGTGATGACTAGGAATAGGATAGTAAAAAATTATGTATCATCTTCAGATCAATAATTTGTTTGTATTTAAGTTTGACAACTCCTAAGTTGTCCCTTTATGACATAACTACTGCGATACATTTGGGTATGTCACAGAGGAATAAGAGTGAACTTGGACCTGTCAAACTTTAGTACACACGGG
Organism: Ennomos fuscantarius; assembly: GCA_905220475.3. Taxonomy (NCBI): domain Eukaryota; kingdom Metazoa; phylum Arthropoda; class Insecta; order Lepidoptera; family Geometridae; genus Ennomos; species Ennomos fuscantarius. The sequence continues at coordinate 7,330,233 of HG992028.1, read as the reverse complement.
CTTGAGGGTAATATTATTTGTAAAACGATCATCATCACACGTCAAAAATACCTTAGTTGTAAAATAAAATAAAATTACAAACGCCAATTTTAAATTTATACATAATATAAACGCAGAAGCTGCGTGATATTTAAACTTTATTAATGTATTGTAAATAATTCATTAGAATATGAAGGAAATATTACTAGAGAAATTATTATTACTTATTGTATTTTATAAATTGTAAATTTCTTTGATAGGACAGTAAGTATGTACGGTAGTAGATAAGAAATTAAAAATGGATGTAAAAGCACTTATAATTTTTTTTTATATAATATCTCATCCTATCTAGGATTAACCCAGGAACTACGAGAACCAAGCACCCAAGACACCCATTTTTCAAAACAAGTAAGTATGCTTTTTCCCGTACACTAAACACCTGTTAGTGCAAGTATTTACGGGAATCAAATCCGCCACCTCTGACCTATGAGCTGACCTGCTTTATCACCACACCAAAATTATTGATACCCGTTTTGAAAATGTTGTAAGTATGATTGATAAAAAATATCGATCCATTGTTATTTAAAAGAATAATTTGTTTGTTAAGTATGAATAATAAGTTACATTTATGTTTGATAGTTGAAAAAGGTTCAAGTTGAACCAAAGTAGTACATGTGGACGTTTTTTTGTGCAATAGCATCAACGATTATAAAGTTTGAGTGGGTTATTAAGTATTTATACTAAAATAACCGTATTATTCAAAATATTATCACTCAAATAATTATGCCAGTTGCATACTGGCTACAATAATAGGAGTGCATATTCTACAGTTGTTATTGATATATTTGTGATGCGATTCCGATTGGTGATTACGAAGAAATTGTTACAACTACTTCGATTATTAGTTTGATTACTACGATAGTATGGATAATAGTGGAAATGTATGCTTTTGTAAATTATATTTGTAAACTATTTAATTATTACACGAGGCCAATAACTGTAAGCACTACTGACTGTCCTATTTATGAAGAAAATGATGATCAAAATGATAGTTGACAGAAATAAAATATTTGTGCCATATAATGATCGTTTGTTTTATTTGTATGAGCATTAGCTAGACGATCACGTAACTTGATTGCAAGCAAAAGAAACACAAATTTGTATGGATTTGACTGTTATTTATTTATATATATACTGTTTGTTATTAATACATAGTTTATGTGCATAGTTATTATGGAAGTTTTGAATTAGGAATGAAATTTCTTATGTTGCATTGCAATCAAAGTTTCGAGATCGTTCACCCCTTCGTGTTCAGTCTTAGCTTTCAACCAAACTTGTGATTCAGAGTGTTTTTTTCCGTAAATTTTTGCTTTGCTTATTACGATTATTCAGTTATGTAATATGAAACTTCTACTTAGTTATTTACGCTTCCTTGGTACTTAATTGAATATACCAGTAGCGTTAGTCGCATTATCCCTCGTAATGATTATAATTTTATGCTAGTCATTGGTCAGAATGTTTAATTAACTAAAAAGTGAGATGAATAGAAATATCGATGCAAGTAAATAAATAATTTAGTAATTACAAAAACATCAACTAAAACAATGTGGTTATTCAATGCTTTTCAGAGAGAAAGAATGTTTTTAATAAATAAGGCGCCACACAACATATTACTCACAAAAACACTAAACTGCTATAAATAGACAAAAAAATTAGTAAACATCAAAAGTGTCCATCTCAATATGCATAAAAACTTGATTAGAAGTAGGTACCGATTTATTTAAATGTAATAAAAATAAATAAACATATAACCGGTATCGAACCAGATTATGAAGACAAAAATGAATTTACATTCAGTGGGTGATTTAGCTTCATGCAGTTAACATCGAATCAAAACTAATTTGCTCTTAAAATCGTGAAAAATATAATAAAATTAATCAAACTTTGATTAAAATGAAGTTGATACTATTGTTTATTTTTATATACTTACAATGTGGAAGCTCTCTCTACTGTTATTGGAATACCGGATGCCCTTACAAATTTTTGTCCAGTAAAACTCCTTATGGAGCCGTTAGGAGCGACATAAGGGACTCCATCATTAAGTTAACAGGTTAGTGCATAATTTATGTATGTAAACAAAGTTTTATCAGCGAATTGGTATCTGTAAAAATTTATTCTAATTTGAAAACAGGTTGTGAACCAATAGGCATTTGGGGACTAGTGAGACATGGTAAAATAACTCCTGGTTCCGAATCTGCGACTAATATGAAAGATGCTATGGCAATAAGAGACAATGTCATATCCAGTTACGATAAAGGAAACAGTTCCTTGTGCGCTCAAGATGTAGAGAATTTAAGGCTGTGGAAACTCGATAGCAAAATGTTTGACAAAACCCACCAACTAACTGAAGAAGGTTCTCGAGACTCACAAGGCCTTGGTTCCAGACTTAAACAAGCATTTCCGAAGTTGTTAGGAAAACTCGACAAGGAAAATTACACATTCCGTTCCGCTCAAGGAAATGGGATCGAAGATAGCGCCAAAGCTTTCATGAATGGTCTCCAAAATCAAGGCCTGGTTATTGACGAAGTCAGAGAAGATTACGATGTTATGTTTGTAAGTTATATGCTTAATAGCCTTTGGGTTTAATCAAATGTTAGTGATACTTGCAATTAAATTGGTTTCCTCTGTTTTATTTCAGCCTTATAAAAACTGCGCTAAATATCAAAGCGAGGTTCTAGATAATCCTCAGACGTATGCTGAAACAAAAAAGTACCGCGAATCTTCCGAGTATCTTGCCGTAAGTTTGTGTCCTTATTCATAATTTATATATACACCCGAGGAATGAATATATGTACAAATATTAGAATTTTACATAAAAATGTATTAAAATACTGGCCTCGACTGGCCCGATAGCTCAGTTGGTAGTGATCCTGCCTTCTGAACTGCGGGTTGTGGGTTCGATTCCCACCCAGGACAAACATTTGTGTGATGAACATCGATGTTTGTTCTGTGTCTGGGTGTTATATTGTATTCTATGTATGTATTTACAAACAAAAAGTATCTAAGTATTGTATCAGTTATCTGGTTCCCATAGTACAAGCTTTCCTTAGTTTGGGGCTAGATGGCGTTGTGTGAGATGTCCAAACAAATTTTTATTTTTATTTTATTTATTATTATTATTATAGTATCAGTTATTATATCACTGTAGTATCTATTTAGTTTGAAACTTTAAAATTACAAGATTATCGCAGGTTACACAAACTATACATACAATAGAGGAAAGTGACCAAATATGGAATACCGTTTTGATTTTCAGGCATAACTTTCACAAATTTTATAAATAAAATACTTTTTGTGGTAATTATATTTCGGATAATCTTTAAATCATTTTGTTAGGTAATTAAATATCACTATATGAGAAAAATCTAGCTTGTTCCTTATTCTTTTTGTTGGGATTTCAGATGAAAGACAGAATCAGACGTAGAGTGGGTGTTGATTATCCTTTAACTGACGTGAATATCACTGCCCTTTACGATTGGTGTCGTTACATTTGGTCAGGAGATGACAGCAAAACGAGTCCCTGGTGTGCACTCTTTACAACAGAAGACCTAAAAGTTTTAGAGTATGCGGAGGACTTGGAACATTTCTATAAAAACGGATACGGAACGGCAATGAACCTACAGTTTGGCAAAGTTCTTTTAGCAGACTTATTCCAACATTTCCGAGAAGCAAAAGAGGGAAAGGGAAAACAAATCGTTACCTATTTCACTCATGATTCTATGATTGAAATGGTATATACATCGCTCAACCTCTTCAGAGATGATAGCCCTCTAACCGGGGCACGTAAAAATCCCAAAAGGAAATGGAGAAATAGTAAATTTTCTCCATACTCATCCAACGTCCTGGCTGTGTTGAATAGGTTTGTATATCATAAATAATTTTCTTATACCGCTGTTGTTTGTTATAAGAAGAGTAATACTACCCTTTGTTAGTTTTTCCGAATAGGATATTTATATTTTATATTGGTAGTCTTGTAAACAATGTATATAGTTTCTCTGGTAGAAAACAACTTAGAAAGTTTTAACTTTTAATCATTTGGACACAAGTCAAGTGGTTTTTAAACAAGCCTCAGTCTTCAAATGTTATAACGCGTTAATGTAAAATATTTAAATACATGGTTTTAAAAGTTCAAAAATGCTAGAATATTGCATGTCATGTCACAAACAGTATTTGCATACCAACTGAATTTTCGCAGCCGCTCCGTCTGCTGTCATAGCAACACCGCATGTTACATATAGAGTTTGCAAAAATATTTTTCTAGTCAAACTTCATGTTCAATATTTTGTGGAACATTAACTTTACAGTAGGTAAATACAAAATTGTAACTACTGTACTGTAATTGAAAGGTTGAAAATAAAAAGGGTTTAACTGTCTAATTGATGGTTTCGAGAAAATTGACTTTAAGCTTCAACGGCGTCATTTTAATGTAGAGTGCTTATAAGGTAATGGAAAAGGTTTATGTAAGTATCAGTTGCTTGAAAATGTTTTAATTCTATTTTAAAATACTAAAATATTATATGATTCATACAAAACCTTACCTTACCTTAATAAAAAACCTTAATAGCAAATGTACACTGGATATTCTTTGTTTCATTTTGGACATAGGTTAAATTTAATTCTATGCTTTTGCGGTTTTAATTGTCTAAATATGTCACGTGGTGTATATACTCGATTTATATAATTATGTAGGTAAATTGAACTAGAAAGTAATTTAACTGAAATATGTACTTTACAGATGCAATGCAGAAAAAGATTACAACGTCGTATTTTACCTGAATGAAGAGCCTTTACTGATACCAATTTGCAAGGATGGAGTATGCACTTGGAGAGAGTTCGAAGATAAATTAAAATCATTTTCAACAGCCAAGCCAGATTTTTGCTGAATAATTTACGTGTGAATGCACATCAGTGTATAACTTAGTTTATATACCTACATATTATGATGTTGAAAATTAATGAGGTAACATAAATCTTACATGATGTGAGTACCTATTCATTTTTGATTAAATAATTTTATACAAATAAAAAAAATATGTTTCAGTTCTGTTTTAATATATCCAAGGAAATCTAAGCAATTATATTGCAATTTAAGAACATCGACTTCGATTCATTCCTTCTTACCAACAAAATGATTTACGACTAGCTTATGATATAGTTGTAATTTGGCATTCAAGAACGAGTAAAATAATAAACAAAATGGTTATAGTGTTTATACAATCAAATTTTGTGAAGAAACTATAAATACAACGTTAAATTCGTTACCCATGTCCCAATTATATGACAATCTGTTGTTAAAAAAAATATCAACACCTATAACAATAACAATCATTTTGTTTTCAATGAGGTAATAAGAATGACAATTTAGAAGACCTATACTTAGACCTTGTTTCCAATAAAGTAATGTCAAATTAGAAGACCTATACTTAGTCCTTGTTTCCAATAAAGTAATGTCAAATTAGAAGACCTATACTTAGACCTTGTTTCCAATAAAGTAATGTCAAATTAGAAGACCTATACTTAGACCCACAAAGTGTTGAGCAATGAGTTTTTACGTAGGCGTGAGCGTATTTTTTCTCCTGCTCTGTGCTTAGTAGTTAATTAATTATTTCCTACCTAATTATGAAGCAAAACATATTCAATTTTTGTTCAATATGACTGAGTTAATATACTTTTAATGCTGCTCTATCTAATACCTAACTGAATCTCCATAATAATTTTAAGTAAAATAGAGTAAAAATAATCAGTGAAAAGGAAACATTCTATCATCATCATTAGGTGTTAGGACTTTTGTAATGTCCGTTTAGGTAGGTACCACCGCTTTGCCAGTTACTATGACGTCAAGCTGAGTGTGCAAGCACTACTGTGTTCCGATCTGAAGGGCACTGAAGCTAATGAAATTACTAGCCAAATGAGATTTTATGACCTGATCTCACAGACTAGTAATCTTATGATTAGAATGTGCTGATGTCTCAGAATAACGTGCGCAGTGCAGTATCACGTGAATCTCTACAATTTGTGGTTCCGAGTGACACTGCGACTGATATGGGCAGCCGTGTTGCTTAACATCAGGCAAATGAGTAGCTTGTCTTGTCATTCGTGAACCTAAAAAATATGGTAATATTATTTGTCTTATGTATGTTTTGCTAAAAAAGTCGTGTCATCTTTCTTGGAATCCAGGTTACCCCTATAAATATTTTTCGGATACAACTCCATACAATGACGTAAAAGGTGATATATGGAACTGGATCGTAAAACTAAAAGGTACGTATCGTTTTATTAGACAAACAGTAACTTTATTACGTGAAAAGAGCAGTTTTATATATATCTATAGGCTTGGTGCGAATGAAACAGACTGTATTATAGAAGATATTATGATAACATCGGATACTTACCTATATGATATTATGTATATGTATGCCTCTGTACATGGATAACTGTATATAAGTAGGCATGTAAAGTACTCATGCTACGGACGAAGCTATATACCCAGGGTTTCCTTGAAAATAAGATCTGCAGGAGAAATAAAGTCACCGATATAGCTCTAAGAATCTAAATATATTAATATAAAGTCACCGATACAGCTCTAAGAATCTAAATATATGAATATAAAGTCACCGATACAGCTCTAAGAATCTAAATATATTAATATAAAGTCACCGATATAGCTCTAAGAATCTAAATATAAGTATACTAAACATAAGAGTAAGTATACTCAAAGGTGACTGACTGACTGACAAGTGATCTATCAACGCACAGCACAAACCACTGGACGGGTCGGGTTGAAATTTGGCATGCAGGTAGATGTTATGACGGAGGCATCCGCTAAGAAAGGATTTTTCGAAATTCCACTCGTAAGACGGTGAAATGCGTGGTTGAATTATTTTCCCATAGGTCACGCTACGGGCGAAGCTGCGGGCAGAAGCTCATTATCTATATTATTAAGTTGCAATGGTAATAAGCGGGTCGCAGAATCTACAACCGATGGGAAAGACAGGTTCTCGAGTGGCGAACACGAACCTGAAGACGCAACGTAGTTCAGCCCCTCATATGGTAAATTGACGACCTGCTGGGCGATCACGTAACTCGATAGCAACCCATAGAAACACAAATTTGTATGGATTTGACAGTTTGAATACGCAGCTTACGCGCATATATAGTATGGAAAGTTGCATTAAGTCAAAGTTTCGTTATCACCCCCTGGTCAAACCACGGGGAGCCGTTAAGAGGCAAGCAGTCGCTCAAAATGGCGTTCAATGGAGAGGCCTCCTCTGAGGCCTGTTTCACCAGTAGACGTCTTCCAGCTGATGATGATGATGTGAGCCTGGAAATCGAGCAGTAAGATCTGGTAATTAATTAATAATTATTCGAATAAATTAACGAATTAGCCATAGATTTAGCCATTAGAGAAAGGTCATACCAAGTAACAATCATACTGGCCAAACTAACCTTTATGCCCAAAAAAAATGGCAACCTTCAAACTCGCAAAGTAGATAACACAACTCTGAGTAAGCTGAACTACCTGTAACTACTTATAGGAACCGCAAACAAATTAAAAGAAGCATTTCTTAAGTTATTTCTAACCAAACCCCAAAGGAAATTACAAAATAGCTTCGAATGCGGGTGTTAAGGAAGAAAGTGCAAAGAATTTCATATAAAATTCTTTCGAAATGAACGCTATTGAGAAAAACAGAGTGATATCCTACCTATAAGGATAACCTTGTTTACAAATATGAGTACCACAAAAGCGAGAACCTAACATTAAATTAAATGTATTCCGTATCTGTAATCCATATTATTGAATCCAAACTTTTGAAAATTCAGACCCGATAATCTGACTTTATAAAGTAAGCAACGAGTCTTCCTTCCAATTTTGTTTGGGTATGCTGTTTTTTATATAATATTATTCACTGTATAAATAGTGTGTGTGGAATAGTGTAATGAATATTATATAAGTGACATTTTTACTTGAGGGGTGGTGACGTGAGGGCGAGGTCAAATGCAGAGAGGTTTGAATTTAAAAAAACATGGCCCATAATAATAAATAAATAATAATAACATCCAATGATCACACACATAAGCCCTTGTTCCTAACTAAGGTTCCGTGCCTTCCGACCCAGGAACTACGAGGACAATGGTCCCACAACACCCAGACTCAGAACAAGTTTTTGTGCTTTTTTCTGTGTGAAATACTTGTCATGCCGCGAGAATTGAACCCACTGCCTCGGGGCTATGAGCAGACCTGCTCCACCACCACACCACAGAGGCTGTTAATATATGCCATAATAGTTTCAGTGTCACTCGAAATTAAACTATACTGAAGTTTCACGAGACATTGCACTGCGCACGTCATCCTGAAACATCAAAATTACTAGACTGTGAGATCAGGTCATAAAGTCTCAAACTGGAACACAGTAGTGCTTACATAACTACTGAATAACTATTTTACCACCAAGTAGCAGTGTGCAAGCACAGTTCATCTAAGTAGGTAACACAACCTTGCCAACCAGCAAAGTGGTGACTTTATAAAAAGTCCCACCTGTGTGGTATAGTGTGATCATTGTCGCGGGTAAAACCTGGGGCGCAGCTGTTAATGTTAGAAGTATTTCCAATGTAATTACATAGTTTATCAATATGAGTAAATATTATAACCGTTATGTTATTAAGGATACTATTAGTTTAAGTCTTACCTTCTTCATAGAGCCTAGGTTGTGATATAATATTAATTACGGTGGCAAAAGTGTTGTCAAGAATCAATAATCAAAATGTTCGGGACAATCTGTATTTGGGTCAGCTTTATGCAATCACTAATGGAACAGATCGTAGGCACCTTAATTGAACGCCAGGTGCACTTTTTAAATTGAATCTTTATTCTTTTATACCGAAGCTGCTATTTGTATTGCTATTGTAAATACACAATAACTTTACGCAAAACAAATATACTGAAAGTTTATGTACCTCCCTTGCTACTTGTGTGAACAATAAAGTTTTTATTTATTTATTTAGCTTAAGTGATTACTCTGCTCTGTTCTAAGGCAACCGATAAGGTGCAACTATAATGTGTAATCGTGTCAGTTACTATACTGTATTAACTAATTAGTACCTACTTACTATACTGTAATAACTAAGTACCAATTACTATATGGTTATAACGAAACACCTACATACTAAATTGTTTTAATTTATTAATTGATATTTTAAACGTGATCTGCCTAAAGGTTGTAACAGACTGGCGTGGTAGGCCGTGTGGATATGTGTCAACCTTAAAATGAAGTTAAATATGTATATGTTTTCATAAAATATATAACCCTAAATAAATAACGATATTACCAGAACGGCTTTTAAAGTATTTCCTGAACCCTATAAACTTGTATATCTGAATCTCTTTTAGATATTAAACATTTCTACGATACAGTGCCGTTGCCGCCTAAGGGTATAATTTTAATGGACCGAATGTATAAATCTAAGCTAGGTGGTAGAACTTTTCTGCAAAGTTCGTCTAGGTAGGTACCACCGCTTTGCCAGTTATTCTGCCGCCAAGCAGTAGTGTGCAAGCACTACTGTGTTCCGGTTTGAAGGGCACTGTAGCTAGTGAAATTACTGGGCAATTGAGACTTTATGATCTGATCTCACAGTCGAGTAATCTTATTACCAGACTGTGCTGATGTCTCAGGATGATGTGCGCAGTGCAGCAGTCACACGAAACTTTACATGTTGGAGTTCCGAGTGACACTGTTCTGTTATGGGCGGCCGTGTCGCTTAACATCAGGTGAACGACTAGCTCGTCACATCATTCAATAACATAAAAAAAAACACCAAACGGGGGCTGCAATAATTGTGAAGATCAAAATTAAAGTATTCCCAGTCTCAGATATACATATAGGTTTAATTTAGAGGTATTTCCAAAGCAGCATCTAACAGAATACCTTCATTGATAATACACTAAAAATAACCTTCTACTTGTTGTATGAATTCTTTATCTCGCTTTCTAACGTGACACTTTCCGCCACCGAAAAATTCGTAGATTTTGTAATTTATAGTTTGCGCATAAGAGGATATATATGAGATGATATATAAGAGGATTGTATATGTGTATATACAAACTAAAAACAAAATACCAAAATAAAATAATCATCATAAAGAACCTACGTCATAGTATTTTGTATTACGTATCTAATTTAATTTAGTTAGGTATAAGGTTTGGATTTAGAGACCTTAAGATTCGTTTAATTAATCCTTAGATCCTTAGACTTTAAGATTCGTTTAATAAATCCTTACAAATTATTGCTACACTTATTGATGGACTCAATAAAATGTAAAGGTCTCTAGTCTTGTGACATTCAATTTACAATAACAAGGTCACCAGATTACAATGACCTTTGCACGTTTTAACTCTTTAATGTCCTTCATTTGATCTGTGTTTGACGAGTTCGTCTTATATTGCATACAGAATAATTTGTAGGTTTATTTATTTGGATTGTTAATGAAACATCAAAATTTATAACCTTCGCATTGATAACAATCAAATAGGTATTTAATTAAATTTTGTTAAAAAAAATATTACGTACTTATGCGTCTAAAATCTATAGAAAAATAATGTGTCAAAGTAACACTTTGTATATTTGTATATATTTATTGCCAAATCGACTGAACCAATTTATACAAGACGAGTTTCTGCCCGCAGCTTCGCCCGCACCGTGACCTATGGGAAAATAATTCAACCACCCATTTAATCCTCTTAAAGGTGGAATTTCGAAAAATCCTTTCTTAGCGGATGCCTACGTCATAACATCTACCTGCATGCTAAATCTCAGCCCGATCCATCTAGTAGTTTAGGCTGTGCGTTGATAGATCACTATGTCAGTCAGTCAGTCACCTTTGAGTTATATATATTTAGATTTTGTAAGTTGATCGTGACTAAAGACTAATTTTGTACACTTTCGAAACAAACAACAATACATTTAACTATCGGATAATTATGAATTCTGCGGATAATCAGGTACCTCAGTTGATATCAATACAATAACAGAACTTGCCACCAAACACAATGATGCTTGAGAAGTTCTTGTGGGATAAGATGAATATGTACGAAGGAAAAACAGAAATATAGATAAAAAGAAAACAGCGAACAAAAACCCGTCTGGGGTCAAATAAAACTGTGGCTAAGGACAGTCGGCAGAAAATACATTGGCCCAGTTTGACCTTGACCTTTAGGCATGTCGGGACATTGTTAGTAGAAGTAACTGTACACAATATGACAAATAATAACCGAAATTGAACTACGCCAAAAGTACTACAATTATTTTATGCCAGACAGGTAATCGTTTGACCACATTCACGTTTTTTGTTATTGTATGACGAGCTAGTTGTTCACTTGATGCTGAGCATCACAGCTGCTCATAACAGTTGCTGTACCACTCGGAACTGGGATTCATTGGGAGCTACTTGTAATTCCAAGCCATAAGTTTAAACTTAATAGACTAACCTCTCAGACTAAAACTTACTTTTCTAAGAAATCGATTTTTGTACGTAAACTGACGGATTGTACCTACGTATTGTATATGTAGCGCACCGTAACCGAATCGTTGAGTGACACTTCACTGATTAGCCGGCTCCCTTGTCAACCAATCTAAGTGAAGGCAGCTCGACAAAAACAGAAACGGGCGTTTTATGAAATCAGGCTTTTTCACGTCCCATTTTATGCCTGAATAGCCTTACGGTTTTCGTGAAGGTGTATTTTTTAAATGCTGCTTTACTACCGACTCCTGGGTCCGTGCTCTTTTTTAATATACTATTTAAATTTTTGTTTGTTGTTTTTTTTTTAACAAAGTCAATACTGATACTGATTCTTTTTTTCTTACAATTTTGGATAAGTACTTGCTAACTTGCTGAGTTTGTCATTCTCAACCCTCATGGTGAGGTTCTCTTCGTGTGGATAGGTGACATGAACGAGCACAAAGCCTGGCTTTGTTTGCTTTGCTTTGCAATCACTTATAGGCTTATTATTATTATTTTTATTCACGACTTTTTTGCATATTTACAACAATTGTAACAAAATTCCACAAGCTTAATTTAAAATATCAATTTATATGCCTCAATTAATTCTCAACATGAGACATTCACAGCAAGGACTGGCTTTGAGAGGTTATTTTACAGGTCGTTTAAAAAGTGTGTAAATAAAATTATACTAAGTTCATTTATTAATTTATTTTGACAGCCTCTGTGGTGTGGGTGAGTAGGTCGGCTCATAGCCCGGAGGCGGCGGGTTCGATTCCTGCGGCAGGATAAGTATATTTGTGCACAGAAAAAACAGCGTAATTACTTGTTCTATGTCTGGGTGTTGTGGCACCATGGTCCTCGTAGTTCCTGTGTCCCTAGACACAGGGAATTCTAGTTACGGTCCAGTATCTATATATGTGATCGTTGGGCATTATTATTTATTTATTTATCACACTTGGACGTAATTGTAGGCGAGTGTTTGACGGCGCTTCTTTTAGACACGATAATTTATTATTGAAAACTTTATATTCGATTTGATTTAGTTTTTGTATTTTAACATTTTTTAAACGTTATCGGTTTGACTACAAAAGATTTAAACAACCCTTAAACTGCTGTTTTGTATTGTTAAACGCACGTTTGACGTCTGTCTAAGCCTTGTTTATGTATTTGTGGTAATACGGTATTTGTTTTTTCCATATTATAATTTTGAAAAATGAGCTTTGTAGGGTTGTATTAGGGACCTTATAAATGTTAGGGTACTACTTAATCAGTCATTTAAATGCTCTGTCTCATTTGAGCTCGTGATTTTTCACGTCAGCAATAAGTTGACAGGACAATTGATTAAAATTTATTAAATATATTATAATAAATATTTATAAATAAGACTGAATTACACAGAATAAAATTTTTGCGTGTCTAATCCAAAAGCTCCGGAACTATGGTCTAATAATTATTATGTGCCTAAGCTATAAGTACTAGTGCTCATATAAGAGCGCAGAACTAGCCGTTCTTAACCTACTTTTTAAACTATGTAGCGGTCGCAGTAACCAGTGCTTGGATAGGTGACCGCTAAGTGGCATTTACAATTGAGCACTACGTGATATGGAGAGCACGTTAAGCTATCGAAAGCAGAAGGATGAAATGGACGTAAAATATTGTAGATAAACTTAAGATAAAAAGTAATTATGCTTCTCATGGCCTTACGTTAATTCTTAATACAAAGCTAAGTAAGTTTATACCCAACTTTTCCAAAGCTAACATCAGCACCTGTTAGTAATACTTCGTTAAACTTCGTTTTCCAGTTAAAATTGTTTAGAAACCTGACCCACTCCGCGGAAAATGCTTTCCTTCAGCGTGCCTTCAACATACTAAAACTAATCCCATTTTCTAACAACACGTTTGAAAGAAAATTGGACTTTTAGGTGTCAGGAATAAGACTGATTTCAGCTTCGTATTAAATTATAAAGTGAGTCTCAAAACAGAAATTATTAATCGTCGATACCTTGATAGTAGAAGCAAGGAAAATGACAAACCTTCCCTAAAGCATATTAAAAGTTATTAGAAGAGTGACTCTTTGGTATTTGTTATCTTATCTTACCCTATTTCATATTTCCAACTAATTTATTTTATTGTTTTTATAAAATTCGAGTAACTTAAGCCTGAGTACACCTTAAAATATCATAAATTCTCTAATACATATCATAATATATACGTTAATATAAATTGTTTTGTATTTGTTGTCTGTTAAGAACAGGCAAAACATAACGGTTTAATCACAAAAGATTTAAACAAGCCTTAATCTAGTGTTAAACTACTGTTTTGTACTGTTAGCACACGTTGATGTCAGTCTAAGTTTAAATATGTACCTACTTGAGGTAACACGGTAAGTAATCAAAAAGCATAGACACAAAATGAGACCGAACTGATTTTCTTACGCGAACCTATAGTGCCACCAACTTATCTGTGGAATGTAGCGATGGCGCCACGATCGAAAAGTAAAGCGATTAAACAGCACAGACATCATCGACTAACAACAACAATATGACGTTTTCAAAATGGCGTCAGTAGTTCTGCTTTTGGCCGCTCTACAGATAAGTTGGTGGAACTGTATACGATTAGTATTTTTTAACTACGTTCATCGTATCTTAATTTAGTCAATTGTTTTTTTCTCTGATCTGTGCTCATGCTTGATAATCATAATTGACCGAACAAACGAAGTGAATGAAGTCTCTTCAATTCTCAGATCAATCAAAGCTTTCATCTACTAATTATGCTTTCATACCACCTTAATAGGAAAATACGATCTGTACGCCAGCACAAAATCATTATTTATTTTACATACAGGTCATATTATTCAACTAATATTGATGAAACTTGGCTACAGGATCCACAATTTCATAGATTTATATGTCTTCGGCGATTTTTGACTGAAGGGTTATTTGATGGTGAAGAAGCCGAGAGCATTCAGCTTCTCTCATATGTTGAATAAATAATAAATCCTGGATATTGACACACTTGTTTTATTTCTAATTAATATGAGAACAGTAATTTTATATTATAAATGCAAAAGGAAACGTCTACCATATTTGAATTGACACAAGAGAGAGAGCTATGGAATTGTACCATAGACTATCTATATTAGGGATGGGGCCAGGCTACTAGTGCTGTCACAACACTCCTCCTCACTAGAGTATGGCACCAACATCTTCATTGCAGTAAGCCAAGGACGCTCCGAAGCTCTTTCAGCCTTGGGGCAGGAACTCCTTTAGTCAGGATATCAGCTTCCATCTTAGCAGTCTCGATGTAGCCAATCTTTATAGTGCCTTGCTGCACACATTCCTTAATGAAGTGATACTTGATTTCAATGTGCTTGGACCTTCCGCTTATGATTGGATTTTTACACAGTCCCTGCGTAGCCTGGTTGTCACTGTAAATAAGAATTACATTTTGATTAATTCCTAAATCATTAATTAACACCTTGAGATGAAGGGCTTCTTTTGTGGCCTCAGTCAGGGCAATATACTCGCTCTCTGCTGTAGAGAGGGCCACACATCTTTGTTTTCTTGCTTCCCAGCTGATGCATGCATTTGCATATTTAAAGCAATATGCAGAATATGATTTTCTGTCTAACTGACAGCCAGCCCAGTCAGCATCTGCCATGCCATACAGTTGTTTTCCTGTCTTTTTATATTTAATACCAAGGTCCTTGGTGCCTTGTAGGTATCTTAGGACACGTTTTGCATATTTATAATGTTCTTCTGCATAGCAATTGTTAAATTGGGATAAATAGCTAACTGAATAAGCTATGTCTGGCCTGGTAGCCACTGCCAAGTACATGAGTGTACCGATTAAATTTTGATAAGGTAAGTTAGTATCGCATTTTTCACTTTTATATAGCTTTAAGTATGGTTCTATTGGAGTGCTAATTGGTTTACAATTTTCCATATTAAATTTTTTCAATGCTTTTTCTATGTATTTTCTTTGGCAAATTTTTAACCCATCTTTTTCATTTTAAATTAATTAATGAATCACACTCATGAGAATTTTAATACCATCTTTTTCTTCAATTATTTCTAGATCAATGCAATATTTCAATTTTCCCATTTCTTTAATTTCAAAACATTGTTTTAATTTTCTTATTATTTCTTGCATTAATGTCTCGTTTGAATATGCCAAAATCAGATCGTCAACATATATGGCAATTATTATTTTTTCATCTCCTTTTTCATATATGTAGATACAAGGATCAGCTTGTGATGGTCTGAAATTCATTTGTTTTAGTTTTTCATCTAATTTCAAGAACCATTGTCTTCCAGATTGTTTTAATCCGTACAGTGCTTTTTTCAATAAGCATACTTTTTCATTACTTCCTTTTCTTAGGTCTTGTAGCATATTTCTGGCTTTATGGAATATATCTAAATTTTCATTTTCACTTTCATCAAGCATGATCTCATTTATGTATTTTTCTAAATATTCTGGCTTTTTCATAATTATTTTTTCTTCTAGGTTTCCGTTTAGGTATGCAGTGGTGACATCTAATTGACATAATTTTAAGTTTTGTTCGACAGCTGTAGCCAATAATAATCTAACAGAGCTGAGCTTCGCTACAGGTGCAAAAGTTTCATTATAATCTATTCCAGGTCTCTGGGTGAAACCCCTGGCTACTAGCCTTGCCTTTTTAGTCACACTGTTATCTGGGCCACCTTTTTCTTTTAATATCATTTTATGGTCAACTATATTTTTTATGTTCTCCTCCTTACTTATTATTTGCCATGTCCCATTTTTAATGTGAGCCCTAATTTCAGATTTTATAGCATCATGCCATTCTTCATTTTTTATGTCATCATCGGACTCACAAAGGTAAGCAAACTCACAATTTTCTTCCATTACATAGTCTTTAGACCATACAGGAGGCTTTATACTTCGTTTTGAACGCTTGCTTGAGCCTTGTATATGTTGTTCGCTTTGCTGATCATGGCTTATAGGTTGCGGAGATTGTGAACTTACATATTCAATTTCAGAAGCTTCAAGATCATTTATATCTTCTTCATACTCACTACATGATTTCATTTCATCACTTTCATTGTCATCATCACCCTGAAATTGCTGAAAAGAAGAAGGCTGAAAAGGTAATTTATTTTTTGTTGTTATTATCCTTTTGTCTTCTTTTTGTATAATCATCTTTTCTTTTGTTTCAGATGCTGATTGTTCCGGTTCACAGAGGATATCATCGGGTTGAACATCACTTCTTTTCCGGTAATACATTGTGTCATCTAGGACTTTCACATCTCGACTCACTATTATAGTATTTTTACTTGGTAAATATATTCTATATGCCTTACTGTATTGAGCATATCCCATAAACACACCCTCACTTGCTTTAGGTTGGAATTTACCTTGCCTTTTATTTTTGTGTAGGACAAATGCCTTTGAGCCAAACACATGCAAGTGTTTTACAGATGGAGTACGATTTACCCACTTTATGTATGGAGTATCTCCTTTCAGGGCTTTTGTAGGGCATCTATTTATCAGGTAATTTGCTGTATATATGGCTTCAGCCCACAGTTTTCCAGGTACATTTGATTCTATCATCATACACCGTGCTTTTTCCAATAATGATCTATTTTTTCTTTCAGCAACACCGTTTTGCTGTGGTGTGTAAGGTGCAGTAAGTCGTCGTCGGATACCATGTTTTTTCAGGTAAGTATTGAAACTTTCATTTACATATTCTTATCCATTATCGGTTTGAAGACATTTTATCTTTTTGTTTGTGATGTTCTCAACTTCATTTTTAAATTCTATAAATTTTTATAATGCTCCTGACTTTTGTTTCATGAAGTATATGAAGCAGTATTTACTGAAGTCATCTATGAATGTGATAAAGTATCGTGATCCTGCTATTGTCTCATCCTTTATAGGACCACACACATCACTATGGATCAAGTCAAGAAGGTCACTTGTTCTCATGCTGTCATGTTTTGGAAAAGGCAAGCATGACATTTTGCCTTTTATGCATGTCTCACAACTATGCATATTTTCATTTTTGTTGAAAGTTAAACCTCTTGCTAAATTATTTGACAACATATTTTTCAAATCTTGTTCATTTAAGTGTGCTAATTTTTTATGCCACTTCATTATGTTGCTTTGTTGCATGCAGTTTACTTGCTCACAGCTCTTGTTCATTTTGACATAGTATAAACCATTTGTTTTCTCAGCTTTTAGCAATGTTCTTCGATTTGCATCTTTTATGTATGCTTTATTTTTTGTAAATAATACTGTGTGATTATTTTCAGTTATGCGAGCAACTGACATCAAGTTTGTCGACAACTCCGGAACATATAAGGCTTTGTTTAAGGTTATATTTTCTGATTCTATTTTTATTTTTCCTGAACCTTTTATTTCAGTTGTATGTTGATCAGAAGCTAATTTTAGTGAGCCTTTTTCATATTCAATTTCAGTGAATATTTCTTTTTGTCCACTCATATGTGAAGTACATCCACTGTCCAGACACCATATACCAGATTGTTTCTCTGGTGAAGCAGAATTCAAACAAACATTAAAGTTTTTGGGCTTCTCTGTAGTTTTATTTTTAATTTTGTTAGACCAACATTTATCGGCTTTATGGCCTTTCTTATGGCAAATATTACATACAATTACTTTCTTTTTCTTTGTGTAAAATGCCTCACTCTCTTGAGAGTTATTAGTTGGATTGTTTCTCCTTGCTTCACTTTCTTCTATTATTTTAATTTTTAATTCTTCTGGTGTCGGTAATTTGTCTCTTGTTTCTATGGCAATTCTAAAGTTTTCGAAACTTGCTGGTAAGCTGTAAAGTAGCATTATGCTCAGCAGTTCTTCATTTATGGTGACATCCATACTTTGTAGTTTATCTACAATTTCAAATGTAGTGCAAAGATGGTCGCGCACATCGTCGTTTTCCGACATTTTTTTTAGAATTAACTTTTTCAATAAAGTTGCTTTTCTCGCTGGCCCTTTGCTTTCGTATGCATTTTTCAGGGTTATCCAGATCTCTGCAGCCGTTTTGCAGCTTTTAACTTGTCGTAATTCTGAGTAGCAATAATTCTGAGCGCGCCATTAGCTCAAAGTCCACATGTTTCCGTTTTTCTTCGCCGCCGTCTGGGGGACTTATTTCGCCAGAAACATATTTCCAAAGGCTGTTTTTTATTAGCACTGCTTGTGCCTGAATGCACCAGGTATCATAATTATTCTTATTCAACAATTCAATTTGATATGATGCCGGCATTTTTTCTTGCACGTACACCACGAGGCCACGCCGTATAACCACGCTCTGCTACCATTTGATGGTGAAGAAGCCGAGAGCATTCAGCTTCTCTCATATGTTGAATAAATAATAAATCCTGGATATTGACACACTTGTTTTATTTCTAATTAATATGAGAACAGTAATTTTATATTATAAATGCAAAAGGAAACGTCTACCATATTTGAATCGACACAAGAGAGAGAGCTATGGAATTGTACCATAGACTATCTATATTAGGGATGGGGCCAGGCTACTAGTGCTGTCACATTATTTCCTCCAAAAATGAGTAAATTTGACACCACGCCGTCACCGTCGGCTGATTTTGATAATATTTGGAAGAAACTAAAAAATATTCTGGCTAAAGAGATGGCGCTCGCGTCACTTTTGGTAACTTTTTAAACAATGCCATGGCAGGGGAAAACTTCGTTTAGCCAATGTAAATAGTTTAAAAAATACAAAATAATGTACCTAATATCTTTGTGTAACGTGTTTTGAAATGTTTACTTTCATTAATTTCAATCGTAGACACACAAGTCGCAGAACTACTGGTTATTATTAATTTATATACATTTCTATATTTATATATAAACCAAGCTGATGCGTATTAATTTTAAAATATATAGAAAAAAGTAGAAACGTTTTGATTTTCAGAAAAATATTGAAACGAACATTCAATTTAATATTATACATTTAATCCATATTCGTGAATCTTTTACATGGGTGTATTTTTAAATAATTCCTTTATTTTATTTAACACACAACAAATATTTAACATACATTAATCGAATACAGATAATTTTTATGATATCTTTCTCTATCGTGAGCTGAATGTATTTATGAAGAATAATTATATTAAGTCTTAAGCCAATATCAAAGGAACATTAACATAGAAGATTGAAGACTGAACAATTAAAAAATAGACGGCTTTTGCAAATAAACTACACGATTTCGCTAAATAATTATATTTTTCTACCTAAACTCCACTTCTACGATATGCCTTACACATGCCTTATGTGTAGGGAACCACAAATTTTATACCTAGTATTAAAATAAACAATCAATAATTTAATAAAATCTGAGAAAATAGGTATTTACATCAATCTAACTTGTGTGAGACAAATACAATTATCAAATCGAATATCGTTGTAATACGACCAAATAGTACCGCTATCGAATTAGCAAAGTTTTTTAAAGGAAATTACAAAGATACCCAAAAATTTATTTAAAACCTGTTTGTATATTTTGAGCTACTAAGTTAATCAGCCATTATTAAAATATTGATCAGCGAATATTAATCCATAATGTATCTACGACTTATAGATATTATATAAAAGCAAATAAAATCGTGGTTACACCTAACACACTCCCAATAACTTCTAATTTATCTTCGTTTATCATATTATTCAGGTAGGACTATTCCTAGTATATTTAAAGGAATCAAATTTCTACTCCATTTCAATTTAATCTGTAAAATTGACTTTCATGTCTTTGGTACAATTTTGTTATTAATAATAATAATTCAATAGCTTACTTTCAGTTTGATGTGAAATTCATAATTTGGTATTTTAAAAATAGCATTAAGTAATTAATTTAATTCGCTTAGATTCTTAGAATTTGGTATTCATAAGATGTTTTCATAAACCTGGTACTTCTGTTTGTAACAAATTAAACCAGGATAATAGCGGTAAGATAAATTATTTTAAAATTATTTTTGTGTGAAGCTGTTCGTAACCATCGGATAGATGCTGATACATTACACTAACTAACACACCTACGATTACACTAAAAAAATAATGTGCTCATGTATTAACAGAATTTTATAATAATTCGTATTGTCTATGTCTTCTACAAGATAAATAGATCTAGTCATCCCGATGGCAAGGTACACGTAAAATGGGTACTCAAAATACTCAGACCATAGGAAAAAGTCAGACGGCGCGTATAGGGCGACAAAACGAAACCACTCACAACAACATGAAGTAGCAAAGCGTATTCCATTCTCTCTCATTTCAGTAGTTTTTGCGAGTATACTTAAAGTATTCAAACGCTCGCAATCACTGCTACAAAATACTTCAGGTAACACAAAATTGGTATGTCTTTGCTATTTTGTAACTCTTTAATAGGATAAAATAAAGGTATACTTTTGGTGGCTTCGTTTTGTTCTATAGGCACGCCATCTGTTAGTCTGAGAAGAATACGTACACCCGACAGATGCGGTTCACTAAAAGGTAATGTTTAATGTAACTTACGTCTAACGATATTGATAAAACAAACGCCTATAGTTAGTTATAGACAGCGCAGTAACAAGAATACAAACAGATTTATAATATATGTAGATATAAATACTATACAATTATTTATACATTGGTAAACGTATTTACAAATATTTTAGGTAATTTATATACCGTTTATACGATTATTCGTTATTTGAGGCCGAGGAATATGAAAGCACGTTCAGTTAAGGTCATGAATACTGAAGGTAACATAGATAAGTGGTTATATTTTTGAGATAATTACTATAATGTTATATAACATAGTATAACAACAATCATTGATTAAGTAATACAGTTATCCTAAATATATTATTAATGACACAACAAATCTAATGCAGGTATAATGCCACATCTATTAACGTAGAATAACTTCAAAGCGCCCAAGGGGTGGAAACTGCTTAGTATTTCCACAACAACACTTATTATACTAAATAAATATTACAATTTATGTAAGTACCTTATAATATTATTTTGCGCTCTTGGATATTTATAAATTAATTGCACAGAGAATAAATTATTATAAAAAATGTCATATAAGTTAATATTGGTATTGGTCCAAGATGTTTCTAATATTTTTCACGTAGGTTCAAGTTCTTTTTTATTTGAAACAGGCGCAGCCCACAGTTCCTACTATTTACTTATTTTCTTGCGAAAGCTTTGATTTTCCGGGTTTAACATGTATTTATCGCGGTATTTTATAAGAAATCTGTATGTGTAAGCAATTTGCTTCAGCCGTTTCAAACAAACAAACCAGTTCACGTTCTACTTTTCTATATTAGTAAAGAAAGAGCTAAATGTTGAAGCGCACTGATTACAATAATTATTGACTTACTATTAAAAGGCGCGCCTGGGTAGTTTCCTTTTACCTGCCGTGCAAGTAAAAAAGTACTAAGCCTTGACTGCCACATGGCTATCTCATATACATAAAATATCTATCAATACAGATTCCTACTCAAAATTAATAAATAGTGGTAATTATGTAAACGTAAAATCAAATAACACAGAATAAAATAATTGTACAAACCAATACACCATGCAAAGGTTTTATACTATAAAATTACTTAATTTTGAAATGTCAATAACAAATTCATATATATTAATCATAGTTGAAGAAAAATATATGTATACAAAATTATATGAATTTAAATTGTATTATATAACTGGATCTAAACATAGTAAATTTATGTACGTGCAACCGACGCTCGTTGAGTGCATTAAAATATCATTCATTTCTAGCTAGTTGTCAAGCGACAGAGTAGTCATCTATTATGAATTTTACTGAATATTTTGTACAAACATACCTACATTTGTCATTGAACAATAGACAAGCTCATGGTGAAACGGCTAGCGAAAGAAATTTACACACAACAAAATATTAACGACAGAATTCATTAGATCCTACTTCCAGCTCGGAATATACATTGACATACTACCTAACACCTATATAATTAATAATACTAATGCATAATTCATATAGTTATACAATTTCAACAATTATTCAAACATGTTTAAAGAAACTTGGAAATTAACTCACATTTTGAAAATAAATACACATGAGAAAGTAATTGAGAGGGAAAGAGGACAAAATTTGAAATAATGAAAATTTGAACAGAATATTTTATTATTTGTGCTTGACTGAGTCACTATTCTCATAGAATTAACTGTCAAGCCGACGCCCAGAAAGTTGCACTCTCAAAACTTCACTGGATCTCTAGTAGTAAGTGTCGGAAATGTGTACATAGTTAAGGCATTCCCGAAATAGTGCATTCGATTCCTTATCAATTAAGCTTCAGAATTTCAACAAGTTAAAACCAACCTGTTTTAAAGAAAAAAACACTATTATTGCACAAAAGTGCTTCTCAGCCAAGCATTTGTCCGCCATCAAAAGTACCAAATATTTATTTAAAATAGATGTTATATATTATAGTAACGCAACAATATTTCACCCTTAATTGAACAAACAGATCGTCTAACAAAAGCGGTATTTATATGATTTTTTTTTAATATTTCTGTTCATGTGTGAAACAATATAACTAAAAACACCTGATGTGATGGTGCTGGCCATAGTTAAACATAAGAGCCTCCCTTCAGTGTTCCTTTGTCAAATTGAAACATTAGTCTTACAAAGTAGTTTTTTTTTAGTATTTCTCTGTGTTATGATTTCTTTCTCAATTCTTTAAAAACTTAAACTTTTGTTTTACAAAATTGAGTCCTATTAACAGTTACAATTAGGAGTGGTGGTGCCCTGGCCTTCTTTCTGCTGCGTTAGACGTTGTCCGCCTGCCACAAGCATCGCGGGCTCAGAGTCCAGGCTTTCAGACATTTTGTCGCAGATGATGTCCACCAGTCGTTCGAATACAGCCTGGAATTGAAGAAACATTCGTTAACAAATTAAAGTTTGTCGAACAAAACTTTTCTCACGTAATATTACCTATATACTATAAAGTAGTTCTGCGAACCTACCTACCGAATGTTCCTGCCAAATATTATTAAAATTGGCTGCTAAGTAGTGTTATTTATTAAATCTA
Organism: Ennomos fuscantarius; assembly: GCA_905220475.3. Taxonomy (NCBI): domain Eukaryota; kingdom Metazoa; phylum Arthropoda; class Insecta; order Lepidoptera; family Geometridae; genus Ennomos; species Ennomos fuscantarius. The sequence goes on along the minus strand of HG992028.1, from coordinate 7,306,615 downwards.
GTAGACCTGGTAGTATGGCCTAAACTCAGAGCTCACAAACTTATTATTTTGACAAATCTTGACCAATTTTGATCATATTTAAAATACTTATTCAGAATTGAATAATATCAATATCAGCCAGTAAATAATGCCACAACAAACTTTCCCCTTTTTGGGGAAAACACAAGATGAATTTTCTCCAAAAAAGGGAAATGGGAAACCAATCAAAAATAGCCGACGACGAAACATTTTATAAAATTTTAGAATCCGTGTATAACAAGTTTTGTCTCGATTAGTTAAAAATATAACCTGTATGCGAGTACCAACATCTGGACAAATGAAGCTAATTTCGCCAGTTTATGCTAAAAATTCACTTTCTATGAAATATTTAGCGGTTGAAATATTTAGCTCATATTAAACCTCTTTAAATGATATCAAACTTAGGTACTAGTTAAGTAACTAACGTACCTAAGATATTTTTTTATATCTTTTTATATATTTTTTTATACTGCATTTCCACAGACACCTGGGTCCGTGCTTTTTGTTAGATTATTTTTTATATTTATTAATTAAGCCTATTAATGTATCTTACGTTTATATTATAGTACATTAATTACCTTGACATTAATATTTTCTTTAGCACTGGTCTCGTAGAATTCTACTCCGAGCTGGTCAGCGAGCTGTCTTCCGCGTTCCACGCTCACTACACGCTCTTCTTCCATGTCACACTTGTTGCCCACTAGAATCACTTGGGCGTTGTCCCACGAGTAAGTTTTTATTTGTGTTACCCTGAAAAACCGCAATGTATTCCGTAAGCATTTTAAAAATCTTTATGTTTATTTTATTCTAATAAATAAATAGAAAGTATGTGTGAAACATTTTACACAGTGCCATCTAGCCCAGGAACCAGATTACTAATACAATACATGAACTTTTTGCTTATAAACACATACAAAGAATACAATATACGATACAGACTCAGAACAATAGTGATGTTCATCACACAAATGTTGGTCCTGGGTGGGAATCGAACCCATAACCTACAGTTCCGATGGAACGGTTACTACCAACTGAGCTATCAGGCCAATCACAAATAGAATTTAATTCCAAATTATAAATCGAAATGATTATAGACATTCAAACCGCTCTACATGTTTTGAACAGAATTGTTTCAGTGAGGTGATGCGTTTCGATTGTGCATTTGCATTGATAACTCTCGAAAATAAACATGTTCCAAATTTCATGCCCTATGCAGTAACCTAAGCCCTACGTTGAAAGGAGAAAACTTAAAAAGATATTGCATACAATATCTTTTTTATAAGTAATTTACCGGTTGTATACATTTTTCTTGCTTTCTTTATGAAGAAAGCAAGAAAAATGTCGGTTGTATTTGGTAAAAACCGGTTATATACATTTTTCTTGCTTTCTTCATAAAGAATTTCTTCATAAAGAAAGCAAGAACAATGTCAGTTGTATTTGGTAAAAACCGGTTGTATACATTTTTCTTGCTTTCTTTATGAAGAAAGCAAGAAAAATGTATATAACCGGTTAGATAAGCGCAGCAAATAGCGAGAGTTAAAAACTTTACGCTTCCGGCGTTAAGCATAAACTAAACGGTTACTAGGCTTAGCTCACGTTAATTAAAAGTTGAAATTACTCCGGCCAGGTTTTGGACAAATTCCGCGGCTTGCGTTGGTAACTGGCTCCCAGAAGAAGGACATCGAATATGTCCAAAACCTGGTAGGAGTAATTTGGACTTTTAATTGACGTAAGTTTAGCCTTTATTAATTTTACAAAATATATCATATCATACCCACGATAGTTTTCAAACTAAGATTATTATGCTACAACATACCAATCTTGAACACTGTTGAAGCTTTCTTCGTTTGTGATGTCATACATGAGGATAAAGCCCATAGCACCTCTGTAGTAAGCAGTAGTGATAGTACGATAGCGCTCCTGTCCCGCAGTATCCTAAAAACCAGTATTTCAATAAATTACAAATACAGAATAAGCGAATACAAATATATTCTTAATATCAATAATTTATGAAAAGTTTTGAAAACGTTTGTAGTTAATTAGTTACGTATATGATTGATGTACGTTGTATTTATAACAGTATAGTTATTTAAATTAAAACTAGTAAGAGTGACAATGCTAATGAAAATATTGTGAAACCGCAATGAATTTTTAATTTTTAATAAATAAGTTTTGCTCAAAATAACATGTCTTCCTTTAAATAGAGACATTAAGCACTCCACTGGCACTGCTTTGCTTATTGTTAACATGTACCATGATAACTTAAGAACCGTATGTAATGACTTTAAAACGTATACATAAATTATTAAAGTAGTGTTTTGGTTATAAATGAACTAATCAACTATTATTATATGAACAATAAATAATAAAATGAATAAATTAAGAAGAAATTAATGGAATCATTCTTAGAAATCTACTAAGCGGTGTAGGGCTTAAATTATTTATAACTATAAATAAATAATAAATAATATAATAAATAAATTATTTATTTCGTCTCAATTACACAGATGTTCGGTACATTATACATGGTATTTTTTAATGTAGTTTGATATCTATACATCATAATTATTGCCGTACCCTTGGGAACCTAGTCACATAACTACATTGTAATTTTAACGAAGTAGTTTCACAAAATTTTATTACAAAAACTCTACAAAACTATATATGTGCTATTTCGTTCTTGGTACTCAAATATGTTGTTATAGAAGAAGCCTGAACACCAGTTGGCAATGTTCCAGATAATAGCGACAATGGGAACAGTGTCGACAAACCCTTCTGAATAATTAACGAGACACAGTTATTTGAAATCCACTTTTTGCTCTTCGCTCTTTTGTGGTGCAAGAGGCAATTAAAATCTTGATCTATTAATTATCTAACTCAAAAGATTGGTTAATTGAAATTGGTCAGTGTTAATTTCCTTCCCTTTTATTCATTCCTTTTTTTTTTGGACCCTACGTTATAGCCTTCTCTTTAAATATGTCACGGATGCACTATTGCTACGAAATTTGCATAGATAATATTAAGAATTTTCTCGTTGTTAACTTAAAAATGTAAATAATACAATTGAGCAAAACAGCCGTTCTTCTTACAAGAGACTTTGAGTGACGGCGAATAAGACCCGCGTAATGCTAAAAATTGGTAACCAAAGCCTATGGATATCTGAAGCACTAGGGGCGTTATCGATAGATTACCAGCTAAGTAAGGTTAGGCTGAATATTTTGGTTAAAAAGAAGATCGATCTTTAAAACTTTTAAATTATCTCTAGCAATATAAGATACTTAACATTAAATATAGGTCATTTAAAGATTGGATGTTGATTTTACAATCTCTTTTATTTTTATTTTTTACTTGTTACGTATTTCTGAATCAGAAATTGGAACTCACGAAATCGTTATTAAACTCATAGGAGAGAAGATCATGAAATACACGTGAATTAGAGTTAGATAGATAGATAAACTCTTTATTGACACCAAGGCAACAAATACAAAAACAGGAAATAACTAATGAGTAGGTAACAATGGGCGGTCTTATCGCTAAAAAGCGATCTCTTCCAGACAACCTTTGGATGGACAGAGATAGATCAACGAGCAAGGACGGTGGTGCTAAAAAGTTACTGTGTACATACATACTAAGACAAATATAAAATTATATACTACTTAAATTGAATACTTAAAATGAATTAGTTAGATCCTAAGCTTACGGTTAAACGGCTTAAGCTGCAACCAAGATTCAACTGAACCCTTATTATGAGAATCTTTTCTACAATACACCTTTTATTAAAGTACTGATAGATAGGTACTTAGTAAAAGTATCTCTCCGTGCCACAAAGAATACAAAATACATACCCATATCTGGAGCTTGACACGCTTGTCATGCCGGAACACCGTCTTGACTTTGAAGTCGATACCCACGGTGGAGACAAAGGCAGACGTGAATGAGTCATCTGCGTAGCGGAACAGGAAGCTGTAATGTTTGAAACGTTTTCATTAGGCCTTTTTCACAGATGGTGATCGTGGCATGACATAAGCGAGTAATTTTATGTCGAAATTTGTTTTTCTCTTACAGTATTACATAACAACAACATAATGGCATTTCATGCATCCGTTGAATATGCAATGTTTCTATTTTAAACTAACAGTGCACCCTGCATGTTTTGTGGGTTTCGATCAAGTTTATTCCGTGTTACCACAAATACATGAACAAGGCTTAGGCAGACGTCCAACGCGTATAATAGTTTGATACTGGTTTAAGGCTTGTGTAAATCTTTTGTGGTTAAGTCTTTACGAGCATTACGAGAAATTGTCTATCGTGGAAAAAATATTAAATTTAAAGTTTAATACAGTGGGTCGGTCGTGATTGACTAAGTTTATATTATTAGATTGTATATTGTAAAATACATCGATATATCGATATTTCTTTCAAAGCCTTCACGTGAAAACTGTAATACATACAATAGTCCGTATAAGACATTATACGCCACTGCCAATAAGCATACATAAAATGTCAATATAGATGTTCAAAGAATCGACAGCTTTACAACAATAACATCGAACATTGCTCTAAGCAATACCCGGTATTATTACGTTCTGCAAAATTTAACAAAACCTTTTTATTATTTTGATACAATACCCTTCGTTATTCACAAAAAATATACCAACTATCATTAAAAATTACAAGTAGGGAAAAACTATGTGTGGTAAGTCTACGGACCGCGTATTCTTGTTAACTAGAAACGAGGTCAGAGCCCCACAGAAGAACAACCATGTAACAATGAAAAAAATAACAGATTCTAAGAAATAAAGGATAAGGTAAAGGTTTATATATTTCTAAATGAGTGTATATTTTCTACAAACAAGTAGCTATGTTGTAACTACATCACAAGAAATCACAGAAAATTAATTTCTGTACTTATAGCAAGAGGGAGTAAAATTGAAATTCCTTTGGGTAGAATATTGGAGTCTGAGCTTTTGATTGTTTGATCAAAAGCTCAGCCACGCAAAGATACAATTAGTAGCTAGAGGTAAAATATACTTATATATTAAATAAACCTAAATTTTGTTCAGCTTCAGGTTAGCCATTATCTATATCCCAAACATATATTTACGTTACCAAGAAAGCTCTTAGTCTGACAACTTATATCAATTGGAAATAAACAGTCAGCCACGCAAACTGTAAAATTATCTAGTTATCCAGGAAACACAAGTTCCTTTGAAACTTTCTTACCAATTGCATTTTGAGTGTTCAGGATTCTCTCAAATTTCTATGTTTGCCAAGCTATTATTCAAAAATGCTATGTTAGATGTGTTTAAGGTTATGATTTACAAGACAGTAACAAACAAAAGGCGGAATACACTTCAGTAATTTATTTTGATACTATCGCAACTCGCAAATCTTCTCACAGTTATTTTATTGATAGAATTTTTGTTAACTAACCTCGTTTTTCCAACTGAGCTGTTTCCGATGATGAGCAACTTGAACATGTAGTCGAAGTTTTGATCTCCCGCATCCTTCTGCCATTTCGCGTCCCCAGTCATCTAAAAATTACGAAGTGACGTAAAATAAGACTTAAAATGACTTTCAAAGACTTTTAGTAACTTTATAACGACTACCGCTGTGCCTTTGGAATATAATCATTAAATCAGGGATACGAGTCTTAATGAAATGAATCTTATTCATTCCAAGTATTCACGAAGTATATATACATCACCATTGTTAACTGTTAATTATTCTAAGATTATTCCGTTATTTTTTATTTATTTATTAATTTATCTATTGCTAAAATATATTTTGTACTTAAGTATATATTTAAAGTAATCTAAAATATATTCTCTAACAAGAGTGTTGCAATTGTTAAGGCAAATATTGCTATTATTTTATCAGCTCGATTTGTTTGAATATCTACCTCCTCTTCAGCGTCGTGGATTATTGAATTCGGGTTTACTTTGTTCATTATATATTTTTGAATTCACTCAGATTAGACAACCGTCACCAGAACAGTAGAAACTGTACTGAATTTTGTAAACACGCAGTACAATTGATGAAACGTTTTCCACATAGCAGCTTGATAAGCTAAACTCGACCTTCCATGTTTTGTTTTAAAAACATTTAAACCTACGTTGTCTTAACTTTTCCAAATGTGTAAATGTTGAACTATAGATTACGGAAAAATAAACTTTAAGAACAGTGTCATTCAGTGCATTTGAAATTAACACTGACCTTGGTCTAACTGTACATTGACAAGCGATAGAGGAGGCATGTCGTCATTTCCTAAGCGATAAGTTTTGTTCGTAATAGACCTAATAAAAGGGCATTGAACATAATTAACATAAAACACATCAGAGAAAATCTAACTAGCTGTTTTAACATAAAAATCTAAGCTTTTCTACGAATATAATAAAAATTGAAACATATACTCCTTAATAAAACATATTAGACACTTATACATAATTCATCATGAAAATAAAGTTCAAACTCAGAAAATAAACCACCAGCTGTGAAAGGAGATGAAAAGTGAGTGAGGCATCAAACCAATGAGGGTGATTCAATTTTATCCCAAGTAAGTGGGTGTAAGATAATCACATTTCACAGTGAGCGTCTATCAATGTAATAATGAATTGTTTGCTTCAATTTGTGTGCCCTCTCGGGTGAAATAAACAAGTGACTGCGTAGGAGGTGAATGGTGACAGTAGATATTGACGTTAGCTATTAGTGTCTACTTACTCCATAATAATGCAAATAAGCTGTTAATGCAAATGCAAGAGAGTTAATGAACGCTGAACGATAAGTACACAATTATCAAAGAAACCTTGAACCAAATTACACGGAGCTTTATGCATTAAGCAAGGCAGATAAGCGGCTACATACTTATGGAAAAATAGGTATGAACAGAATGGTCCCAGTTGATAATATAATACCAAACTTTATCAGCTTTTTTCTATCAAATCAGTAAGGGAAAGTTAGCACGAGCCTGTGATCCATCACTATTTTTTTTTATCGCAACGTACGGGCTGTGTGACTGTAGACGCGCGCGCGTTTCTATCCCTTTAACATTCAAGCCACGCAGCCAGAACGGGTGCAAGTTATGCTCGTTTATCGATTTCTTTTGCCCATGCTACTGACGTTACAATACCTATACCACTTATGGAGACCTTCGTAAAACCGTGTGAACTAACACAATGTCGACCACAATGCCACCAGTTTGTCAATCAGAAACATACAAAATCAATAATAGGGTAATGATATTTCGTAACTCACTTTTGCACTCTCCGATACTTTTGTTATTCAGCAGAATGCCGTGAATACCGTCGCTGTTAAGATTCGTTTCCTTGGAACTATTGTGTTGCAAAAAATTGCTCTAGGGTTGAGACTGTTTCGCGCTCACAGCTGTTACGTCCTATGAGCTCCCCTCTCCTTACGAAATGGGAATGGGATGGAAATTCAAGATGGTGGCAGGATGCGCGCGCAGGTTTTTCGCGCAGGCTGTCAAATTCCTCGCAAACAAATCTGGCTGTTGCCGCCCTTAAGCCCCGGTTTTGAATCTCAATTTCTAAATATTTGATGAGCGCAAAATAAAGCGGTTTTGAATTATCTGCTTTTTGTATTCTACTTTGACCTTTATTGATCTTTGCGTCAACGACGGTTGGTTCTTAAAATTACATTAAGGCCTTTCAACTACTTACAATAGCAATACCAGTATTACTTTATCTGCTCTCATGTTGGAGTAAACAGCCACTTTACAAGATATAATGCACGAGTTACGTTTTTGTTGCTATTTTTAGACACTTCTTTGGAAGTCTCAGTATCTAAGATCTGATAGTGACAGCAGGAACCGAATCAATTTTCTTCGGTAGGTTACTTATAAATTAGGTTGGCTTATTTCAGTTCTGGTATTGTTGTGAATTGCCACAGCAATAGCGTATTACTTATCATCATCATCATCAGCCTGTATCAGTCCACTGCTGGACATAGGCCTCTCCTAAATTTACTAATATTACTTATAAGGCCAAGATAAATAAATAAATATCTTAAGATATAAATAAGTTTATCGTAAACATTAAGTATTATAACATGGTTAGCTAGCTAGCAAAATGTAAATTACGCTATATTGGCGAAATAAATAAACTAATACAAAAAATATATTAAACTTGGTACCATCACTCATAATAGGATAACTTCAATAGAAATATAAAATTTTCCTCTAAATACCTACTCATAAAATGGATGTTTAAAAATGTATCTTGAAAAATAGGAATATTATAGGAAATTTATAAGCAAGTTTAAGGCCCGTATTACGGAACTATCCTCAGCCGTCGATTGATGCTCAAGTAGAGATTTCATTTGCTATTTGACCATTTAACATTTCGTGAGTGAAATTTCTTCTTAAGCAGGTATTTGTGACTGACAATAGTTCTACTTTCTAATATACGGGCTTTATCTGCAATCTTTAAATATTAACACACATTTATATGAAATGTGTATATATACGATCTATAATATAAATGTTTTAACGGTTCTTTTCATAAAACCTATGGTAATTACTCTGATTGAATCATCATCATAATCAAATATACGTTCTTGGTTATTACTAGGTATAAGGTAACTGAATATCAAGACTGCTAAGTTAATGTTGTTATCAACAGAAAGTATGGCTGAATACAAAAAAGCATTGGATGAATGAACTACTTCTCGTTGAAAAGAAAAGCCTTGACCCATATCTGGCCCAATTACTCTCTACCTGTACAATCTGAAGTACCTGAGCTAAGGCTTTAATTACATTGGAATATGGCTTCACAGTCTTTGTAATAAGGTGCCTCCAACATTTTCAAAACTGCATACAAAATTCTATAATTACACATACGTACTCGTTAGATATGATTACAACTACCTTCGCTCGGGCACCAAGCCACACGATCATTAATAGTAGGTACAATACCTAATTGACACAACTAATTAAGGGCTAACTTTCTTTTACTTTATTTGATCCATAAAGAAAACTATCATAAAATTATGTAGACATTAGGCTCTTATTGGCTCTTATAATTGAAAGTTACCTGCCTTACTATAAATCTTTAAAATAATAAATTATGATAAATATTAAAAAATTAGGATAACAAGATCCTAGTTATTGCAATATACTTAGTTGTTAATACATAAAGGGTGGAAAAAGTGATCTGTTAGCAAAACAGCCATCTATGTAAAGGATGGGTAAAAATGTTCACTATTACTAACAAAATTTGTTAAGTCTTTTAAACCTTCCTAGCATTGCAAATTGTGAAGGGAGAGGCATGTGTTTTGCGGCTCAGGATTGGTTTGTTAGTTCTGGAAACTCACCATAGATGGCGTGATCACTAATATTGAAAATAACGTAAAATACGAGATCATAACCAATAACCAAATAATACATAAATTTGTGTAGAGTTATTTATTGCCGATTAAAATAAATATAGAATCAATTCAAAATAATGATGTTTCAAAGTATAATTTATAATATCCGTCGCCATCTATCAAAACTTTATTAGACATAAAAGTTATCCAAATATGATGTACCAATACGAGTAAACAGTAAAATTACTTACATAATTTATTTGACATAAATAATGGAAAGTTCACTTTTCAATTTTCCTAAACGGCTACTTCGTTCGAAACAATGCTTTTGTTTTATCCCTTTTATAGAAAAGTTTTCGTCCCTTGACAAACCTCCACTTTGTGCCTCCAGGGTTTTGTTCCTGCGTTCTTTAGGGATAAGTACGTAGGTACTATGACTTTTATAACTATAACGTTTGCTTTATTTATTTGCGTTTCATTTCAAAAAATATAGAAAACGACATTTATATTGTATATTTGACAGCCTCTGTAGTGTGGTAGTTAAGCAGGTCGGCTCATACTGAGGCAGCGGGCTCGATTCCCGCGGCAGGACAAGTATTTGTGCACATAAAAAAAGCGCAAATCCTTGTTCTGAGTCTGGGTGTTGTGGGACCATGGTCCTCGTAGTTCCTGGGTCCCAGACACAGGAAATCCTAGTTAATCTATGTGTGTGTGATCGTTGGGCGTTATTATTATTATTATTATATTTTTTATTTGATAACAATTGATATTCATTCGGTGGCAACCGCTAAAATGTAGGATCTCTAATTTTAATTTTAATTTTTTATGAATCAATTTTTAATTATTTACTCTTATTCATTAATAGTAAGCATACTTAAATTAATGGTTGAAACCATTAAAATGTCTGTATTACAAATAAATCTGAAAAAATAGAAGTAAAAAACGAATTATTTTAGAATGTTAACTTGATTTTATTCTAAGTTTTTGTATATTTCGAGAGACAATGATGTTTTAAGAACAAGAAAGGTTAAAAATTCTTTTCTTTGTTAGTTTGTAGCGGATTTTTTTCATAGAGGGAATTTAATTGGAAAACGAAGAAACTTTCGAACCACAGGCACATTTTTACTTGCGCGTGTCTTTGGACAACATCAACAAATCGACAAATCTGAAGATTTGACAACATTGATTCGATTATATACAATCGTAAATGATCTAACTAAAAACAAGTCATGTGCTGCAAAGTTGTTGAAAGTCAAATAATAATAATAAAACATTGATATTTAAATAGGTTTGTAAATATTCTAATATTTTAAAATAAAAGTCAGTCAAAATCAAAGGGTTTTATTGCAAATAGGAATGAAAATGAATTTTGTTTTTATTTTCCATAACCTATGTATTTTTGAATTTTAATAGTGTTCGTGAACGTGCACGAGTGTTGGCAAAAGGTTCCAAGTTTTAGAACTATGCCTTTTCGTTTTCTCTTTAGGGCTTCCTTAAAAGGCCTTCAGTAAAATATCCATCATTTTACTGTGGCATTTTGACTGACGAAATAAGACTTTGACATGACGTACAATAATTCCTTACTTAACACTGGCAGAGTTATCACTAAAAAGCGATAGCAAGCTATTAAAAGAAGAGAAGTCGAAGAATCACATCAACTTAAATAAATAAATTAAATAAAAATTAAAACAACATTCTGGGAACTTTCCCCTCCACCAACGGGTTATTTTAAATTTTTAGTTCTTATTTATTTTAAGTTTTTAGGTATAGTTTAGTTTTTTAGGTCTTGTTTAGTTTTGTATTAACGATTATTGATATCTATGAATATATATGAAAATATCTCCGTTTAAGAACTGTAATATGATAACTTTTTCCTTTTTTTAAGTGGTTAGGGATTACCCTGCTTTTGAACTATCTAAAATAAATACTGAAATTAATTTATTTTACTAAGAACAATTATAATTATATAGCAAGCCTTATATATAACGCACACATTGCCATTTTTGGGTTTGAAAAAAAAGTTCTCTTTACCACTATTGGAGCAATCCGGCACAATGCAGAACAGAATACTCCGCTCCTGAGCTTTGATCACACCCTTAAAGGAGAAGCTACAAGAAAATTTAAAATTATGTATAGTTTTGTTTAAATATTTTCTTCTATTATTTACAATAAGTATTTTTAGTTTATTACAATTGAGACATCACAATAAAACATACTAAGTACAAAACCACCTACACCGGTGTAAGAATAATATTAAGATTATCTTAATAAAAATAACAAATCGAATAACGAAATGATATAGCAACAAGGAAGGCGAGGTACCTACAATTTCATAACATTGTGCTTCGGATATTCAGGCCCAGCTTTTTTGTTTTTTATTACGTAATCGGCTTTTTCATCAGGTTTGACTTGACGATGTCACGAAAGATAGACAAAAGCAAATTTATAGTCTTTGAAAAAACTAGTGCCTTTACATAAGATTTATCTAAGTAAATAAGTAAGTATGTGCATCATAATATAGAATAACTAAAAGCCAACACTATGAAGCTCTCGAAAAATCGTTTTCAACTGTTTTACGTAATGACAATTTACAACACAAGTATAGACATCGAAAATTATGGTTGTTTGTACGACTGACCTTTGAATGTCGTCAAATAGTATCTCTATGTCTTTTCTTATACACGTCTGTGTAGTAAAATAAGAATTGATTCTTATTTTAGTAAAGCTAGAGTTGAGAATCGTGTTGTGTAATTTGAAGATGCAATCCACGGAAATGTCGCATGGGCCAGAATAGACAGTACGTCGACAGTCGCGTGTGTCGTCACGAGGACGCGTCAACTCACGCGCAAGCCCAGATTTTTCAGCGTTTCCGTCGCGAAAAAATTTAGGTTGATTAACAAGAATCTTAACAGCTGTTGTATGTCCCTGGGTTGAATGCCAGATCTGGCAGCGTGTTGGGATTTAACGGAGCTCGCATTTAAAACGGGATGAATGTGTGGCAAATAATTATCATCTAATACGTAAAGGATGTTTTATATAAAAAGTGACGTATTGAAATGATACAGACGTACGTACACGTACGTTGTAGGACGTACAAATAACATAGCATGAATGACACATACATTTTTATATGATAGAGATTCGTTAATTTATATCACCTAATATTTATAAAAATAATAATAATAGACTATTGACACTATTTTGTTAGTGTTGTCCATCTGTTCCATCACTATTCGATTTGTGGTTTCATGGGAACTAGTTAATAGAATAGAATCTGTGAGACCACTGGTATTTGATAAGGATTTGAGGACCTAGGGGTGCCACGGGTCTGGAATGTCAAACGATATGACCTGGGTGACTGATAGAATTACTAACTTACTTTCTTACTGACTGACTAACTGATCTGACTAGGTGATCACGGAACTTGATTGCAACCAATTGAAACAGAAATTTGCACGAATTTGACAGTTTTCATACATAATTTGTGTGCATAGTTACTAAAGAAATTTTCAAATTAGTAATGTAATTTCTCCTGACGCATTGCAATGAAAGTTCCACGATTGACTATGACTGACAAACAAGTTTAAACCTTTAGACATAGAGACTTAAAAAAGCGTATAAAAAGCCATACCTATACACAGACAACGTTTCACATATTAGTAGGGAAAGGATTACCACAAAGCTCATCATGACAGTCAATAATGGAAATACCACGTCATTGAATCTTATCGTATCATCACGGTATCAATTTACGCATGTCTACTTTATTTTTGAACGACTTATCTCCCCACAGTGATATGATATTGTCGTCAAACACTTCCCTTCCTTCATTTGATATGAATATGACGCATATTACTTTGGCATAACGTAGGACGTAGTAGGTGGGTAGGGCTTAGTTTTACTTGAAATAAAAAAAAATATTTCGATGAAATTTAAATGCAAAAACTGTACCTAGATTTACTACTTTTAAATATAAAAAAGGAAGGCATTACATTGCGATGGCACTAATAGTTTTTTTTAAAGTGAGTGTGAAGTGCGACTATCCTAAATTAACAAACTATTGAAATATTTATTGGTACATTTTTGAACATCATATTAGTTAATTACTTAAGTCTGCTAGCCGTTTAGTTACCTTTATATTACCGTTCCTACTCGCATTTAAAAATGTTATTTTGTATTTTCACTTGCAAGTGAATATGATTCTTTTAGTGAAAATAAATATTTTAAACCTAAAAAAAAAAAACCTATTACTTTATACCTATTTCTTTTAAATCTATTTCTTATATGAAACTTTCTCCGAGTGTTAGTATAGAGATATTACTTTCTTTTTTATCCTCATAATCATCATCAGCTGGAAGACGCCTACTGTTAAACATTAGGCATCCTCCATAAAACAACACCTTAGGTATGTCGTGTTGTGTAATTTGAAGATGCAATCTTAGGTATACCTGAGGTATACCTAAGCCACCAAAAATAAACTAATAACTAATAAACTAATATAAATTTAAAAAAAAAGCTTAAGCCTCCAAAGTATTGTTTTATGGAGGATGCCTAATGTTCAACAGTAGGCGTCTTCCGGCTGATGATGATAAAGAGGATAAAAAAGAAAGCAATATCTCTATACTAATAGTTGGAGAAAGTTTCATATTTAGAAATAAATAATATTTATAGATATAGTATACAGATGTATACTAATGTATAATATACCTATAAATATTCTTATATATATATATAGATGTATAGAAGGGGTTTTGCCATAATCACCACGCTTAGCACGCGTCTTGGTGATCACAAAAGGTTTTAATGTACCGAGTTGCTGCCCATTCCCTGGATATTGCGACTCTTATGGCACCCGCAGTATGAGATTGGGTGGTCTTATTCGCACACCGGGACCAAAAAACTAAAGAAAAGAATATGAAATGCTATCCGAGTACTATTAGTATTGTTTTTAATAATAATATAATAATAATTTATTTATTCAATCAGTAAAAAAGAAACATAGTATAGGGTTGATCCCTGGATCCCATACTAGGATGACCTGTGTCGTGGGATTCAGTCTCTTCCAATTTATATAATGAACTTAAGAATAAGGGTAGGCTAAATTATATGTATTTAATATATTAGGTACACTTAAAAACGAGAAAAAATAATAAAAATAGGTAGGCAATGAATTAAGTTTAAAATGTCATGTAACTTTGATTAAGTAGGTATACAGATAAATCTTTTTTATCCTGCTGGAAAATACATATATTGTGCAAAGAAAGAAAATAAGTAATTTTTTTTAACAATCAAGTGATTCCAGCCAAAACTGTAGTGCTTTTCAAAGGCACCGACATTTTATAGCCATTTCCAGTGTGGTTTTGATTATAATTTTATGTAGATTGGTAAAGTTTATACTGAAAACGGTAATAGGAAACAGTTTGCCTTTTTTCCCTTTTAGTCATCATGAACCACTTGGCAACGGGCGATTTGTTCCAACTTTAAATCATTATTTGCAAATAAAATACAAATATCGGTAAAATAATTTAAAAGCTAACCAACCTCTGTTTTTAAATATCGTATACCACCAAACAGTTATAGCTGTATGGCGTGTAGGCTTTATTTTAAAAACGTTCTACGTGTTTAATATAGCTAGACTTAATTAAACACGTAGAACAACTAAAATATTGAAAGAAATTAAAGTAGGTTAACTACCTAGCGTGTGTACAAAAATATAATGGTGACCAGATGCACTTAATGAGATGAGGCATCCTCACATCGTTTAGTTAAAAACTGGACCTGCGTAGGTACTGGTGTACGCAGGTCCAGTTTTTTTTGCTAAATAATGACCGCACTATTGCCATATCTTTCGCACTGCAAATTGTGTGCGTCTATGGAGGACCATTTAAAATTGCACAGAGTTCATGTCGGGTGTGCAAGGTGCGACAGCGGCACGAGAGGGAGTTCGGGACCTCGCTGCCTGAGCCGTCAGTCCTTTGCAGAGCCGCGCGCCCGCCGCCCGTGCGCCGCCCGCCCTTCGCGACAACCCGATGGACTACGATCGACCAAACGAACACGCACTTTACTTTCCAATCAAGCACTCGACGCCCCCCAAAATCTGTCAACGAGCTTCTAATGACTCTACAACTCACTTCCCAAAACTTTCTCCCACTTTACACTCGAAGTGATTGACACATCCTTCTCCGAAATATTTTAAATCGCTTCCAAAATATTTTCGCATAAATATGCATCTCCGAGCTAAATTTTATCGAAACCTATTTATACACAAAAAACGACTGAAATTTTCTGATAGCAACCTTTAACTTTATACCCGATTTATGAACTATTTACACTGTTTTACAAACGGTTTTGGACATTATTTTTATCCTTCAAATACCCTAGAAACTAAGTTAAAGTGTGTGACCAAAGACGATTGAATTTAGACTAAATAGTGTGTGTTAAAATAAAAAGTAGTCTAATAGAAGTGTTTAAAAGACATTCTTATGTGTGACATACTGAGTAGTTAACTGTGTAAACTATAGTGGCTGTTTTATTGTGTTTTAATTGGTAGCCTAGTGTGCAATTTTCCAATCGCAAACAGGTAAGCAAAAGGTTTGAATTTATTTCAGCCAGATGTTCAAAGGAACAACCGTTCCGTATCAACAAGCACATAAAATTGATTATCCAATAGCATAACTATGTCAAATGACAGGCAGTATTTCAAACAACAGTCACTATTGAAAATCAATTTAATGCTAATGGTTTATTATTACAGGATAAACGTTATGTGTATCAAAACTTTCATTTCTAAAGTGAAACGATTTATTAAAATGTCGTAACCACTTTGCTAAATCGACGGAAGTTAAAAATTTTTACAATTGTATCTTAAAATAAACATGTTTTCGTGTACCAGTGCCAATGTTCTACTTTTATTTAGCTAATAACGAGGACACTGAGTTTGCACAGAAAGCGAACTCCGACGCAGAGTTATTTATTTTAAATAACTTCAAAGTATTAGACAATGTTTTAAAAAAGCTCTTACAGAATTGTAGTCATGCAAAATTAGGCACATAATAACTAAGTAGGTATTTTATAATTAAACAGATCGTAATTCCGTCGTTCCCGGCCTGTGCCAAGTCCAATGACATCGTGGGATATTTATAAAATTGATTTTATAATGCCAAACGCCTCTCAAGTTTAAAGCTATTGAGGTTGTGATAAACTGAATTATGCTTTAGTATCATAAAATCTTGTTACACTAAACCTGTGATGCTATACATATTATTATATGACAAGAGTACTAAAACACTACTTGTCGACATTGTTCTAAAACTTCCCAACATTTTTATTGAAATAATAATAATAATAATACCTGTGGACATCTCACACAACACCACCTAGCCCCAAACTAAGCAAAGCTTGTGCTATGGGAACCAGATAACTGATACAATACTTAGATACTTTTTGTTTGTAAATACATACATAGAATACAATATTACACCCTGACACAGAACAAACACCTATGTTCATCACACAAATGTTTGTCCTGGGTGGGAATCGAACCCACAACCCACAGTTCAGAAGGCAGAGTTACTACCCACTGAGCTATCGGGCCAGTTAGTCAATCAGAAATGTTCAAATAAGAAAAAATGGGATATGCATTATAAGTTGGTTGATTAACATTTTAAGTCTCGTAGCACATGTGGGTCCCGGTAGACAGTTTAAGCCGCCCAAGTCCGGGTAACACTACCCCAAACACCACTTCGTTGGAAAAAAATGGGACGCCACCGGAATAATTTTAGCCTTTGTATGGGGACATTAAGTGTTATAAATAATTAAATATGCTACACCTAAAATCAGTTTGATCCTCTTTTTAATAATAATCTGAGATGTACATCAACAATATAAAGGCAATTATTTCAGTCTTTAATGCACACTCCTGAGTGGTAGTTTCTGGTCCTCAACACATCCCTAGCGTTTAATAGACACTACAATTTTTGATGGTCTACACTTGACAAACATAAAAGTTTCATAAACATAAATAAAATAAATTTCAACGTTTCTGCGGAGTACGTATGATTGTGCTCAGACACATTTCAGGTGTACCGAACTTACTTACGAATATACTTACCAAACTCTACTCTCCTTCCTTGAAACTTTACGTGTAAGAATTTTCACTTAGCGTTGTTGTAGAAAGTTCTCTGCGTGTAAAATACCTACAGCTATAAATATATATATTTAGATAAAAAATATTTTGATATTTATTAACTCAAAGGTGACTGACTGACTGACGTAGTGATCTATCAACGCAAAGCCCAAACCACTAGACGGGTCGGGCTGCAATTTGGCATGCGGGTAGATGTTATGACGTAAGCATCCGCTAAAAAAGGATTTTTCGAAATTTCACCCTTAAGAGGGTGAAATGGGTGGTTGAATTATTTTTCCATAGGCCACGCCGCGGGCGAAGCTGCGGACAGAAGCTCGTTGACTTTATAATTAACTAACTCTTCATGTTCTTACACCAGACCCACTTCTTATCCCTGCGTTCTTCTTAAACTCTCTAGCTCAGGCCTTCCGTCCATACTTCCAAGTTCTACGATAAATCCTTTACAGTGCAAGCTATTCATCTGTGGAAAGCGCTTCCCACAGAATTTAAGCATGCTAAATCCCTGAACATATTTAAAATTATGGTGCATAAATGTTATATGTCATATTAACTAGTTATTTTTTATTTACTGTTACTATTCCATCCAGTTTTTTAATTATTTTTATATTCGTTTATTTTATAATTATATAATATTATTATAAAATAATGTATTAGGATGTAGGCATATTACCAAGTTAGGCAATAGTTTTAATTTATCTCTTTTTACTTTATCTATAAATTGTTTTACACCGCCGTTTATTCTTTCTCTACTGATACTGTACATCAAAAGTTTAGATGAGATCTCTGTCGGCGATAAGACTTCCCATTGTGACACTAGTTCGTAAGGTATATTTAATTTTAGTTTTATATTTCATTGGTAGACAATAAAGGGTAATCTCTATCTATCTATGTTCCGTATTACAGAACTGCACTCAACTCCCCAATCGGTGCTAGGTCGAGGTTCAAATATCGACTTGAGTATCGTTTCTCGACTGAGTGCAGCTCAATAATGCTAACATAGCCCCATAGCCTGCGTTAGTAGTCAGAATTTGTGTGAGAGTGGATAAAGTTCGAATTCTTTAGTTATATTTGTTCGATCCTGAATCATAACATAGTATGTAAGATTTGACTACCCTGACAGCTCAGTTGGTAGTAACCCTGCCTTCTAAATTGTGTGTTGTGGGTTCGATTCCAATCAAGGACAAACATTTGTGTGACGAATGGATGTTTGTTATATATCTGGGTGTTATATTGAATTCTATGTGTGTATTTACAAAAAAAGGCATCTAATTATTGTATCATCAGCTATCTGGTTCCCATAGTACAAGCTTTGTTTAGTCTAGGGCTAGAGTTTCTGTGAAAAATGTTCACACATTTATTTTATATCATTCTAAAATGGTGAATCACCACACGCCATGAAACACATACTATGGGAGCATAATTTAAGGTAATGTGACATTTGCCGACCCTTATTATCAATGATTAAAGAGAGTCCTATCTTGAAATGGAAACATTATAGATTGATGATAACATAATTTAATACAGTAATAAGAGAGACCAAGATATTGTAAGATATTAGATGTTTAAGATATTTTTGTTTGTGTCTCACAACTGTTCTTAACAAATGGATTACATTTTATTTCATACTATGTCGCTATATTTTGTAAATAAATATGATCAAAAATCACATAACATCACACTAATATTATAAAAGCGAAAGTTTGTATGTGTGTTTGTGTGTATGTTTGTTACTCTTTCACGCTCAAACGGCTAAATGGATTTGGATGAAATTCAGTACCAAGATAGCTTATACACTGGATTAACATATAGGCTACATTTTATCCCGGAAAAGTGAAATGTTCCCGTGGGATGAGCAATGAGTAAAATACTTTTTATCCACGGGTGAAACCGCGGGGCGCAACTAGTAAACTATAAATCAACTTTTAGGAAGAAATCTGAATAAATAATCCTTTCAAATAGCAAAGAATCCAAATGTCGGTGCACTATTATTAAAAACTTTTATTTAAAACTTATTTGCTATATCTCTCTGAATCATGAATGATGGTGAATGATCTTCATCCAATAGCAGAGAATGGCTATTAGGTGTCTTAATGCCTTTAATTAATCATAAAGCTCAAGTTACTTAGCTCTGCTTAGACAACAAAGAATTATGTCATATTTTAAAATTCCTTGCAATACAATTTAAAAAAGTATCACGTTCAAGTCTATTACTGAAAATGTTTTTACCTTATAAATTCAACTATAGTACTGACAATATTTTGGATTCAAAACATTTTAAAGCAGGTCAGTTTAATTTGTAATATTTCGGTCCCTCCAATTATTAAAATTCTTAAGATTTGTATGAAAATAAAAAGCCTAAAATATGAGCCCGAAAATTATCACTTGTCTAATTATGGATGTCCAAAATATGACATTAAATGTCTTTTTATTTTTAACTTTTGTAGTATTTATAGTATTATGTTATAATAATCTATAACAACAACATACTTTTACTAGGTGGTAGGACTTTACTGCAAAGTTCGTCTAGGTAGGTACCACCGCTTTGCCAGTTATTCTGCCGCCAAGCAGTAGTGCACAAGCACTGCTGTGTTCCGGTTTGAAGGGCACTGTAGCTAGTGAAATTACTGGGTAAATGAGACTTTATGATCTGATCTCACAGTTTAGTAATCTTATTACTAGATTGTGCTGATGTCTCTGGATGACGTGCGCAGTGCAGTGTCACGCGAACCTCTATACTTTAGAGTTCCGAGTGACACTGCAGCTGATATGGGCAGACGTGTCGTTTAAAATCAGGTGAACGGTAACACAGCGCCTATTGTGTGGTGGTTGAGCAGGACGGCTCATAACCCGGGACAGCGAGTTCGATTTTCGCAGCGACTAGTATTTGTGCACAGGAAAAAAAATCGCAAACACTTGTTATGTGTCTGGGTGTTGTAAGACCAGGATCCTCGTAGTTCTTGGGTCCAGAAACCCGTTATTATTATAGTTGTGAAAATTAAAGTAAGTTATATTATATCATATTTTCATACAAATGCTTGAAATAAATGATAGCCATTTTACCATAAATTATAAAAATGAATAAAAGATCATCTCTACAATAGAATACAAAATTCTTTTTTGACACCAATATAATATAAACCAAAAGAAATTATAACCACATAATTAGATAGATATAATGGGTGGTCTTATTGCTAAGAGCGATTCTTTCTTTCCATACAACCTTTGGATGGACAGAGATGTGAGATATCATAAGCATGGACGGAACTCTACATATTTCTTAAACAATAAATATACTAACCAATATTTTATTTGTTTTTCTACTTTATTGCATAAATAAAACAAAAAAATTCAAACATATTTTGTACAATCTACGATGGAATATTTTACCACTTCTCTATTAAAATAAGGACGTTAAGTAATGAGGCTCATTCACCCCCGTGAGACAATCGCGTCCCTACCCCAGGAAAGTATAAAATGGTTCTAAAAAGTAAGATGGCTGCTAAAGAAGAATTGAGGTTTCTGAATAATTTGCTTAATTATTTAAATGAGACCGTCGGAGTCCTGGTCATGATTCAAAAGCTTAATACCTGCCAAAGTACGAGTACCAACATATCTTTGTTTAGCAAAATATTTTGTACTTTACAATGATTCTTAAGTGATATTGGCATAGTGTGACTAGTATAATTGATCTGCAGGCTATAAGTAATGATAAAAAAATCTCCCATCAAAAGTTTGATTTACTAATAATGATCCGTAGTCTTTCGCTTGATGAAGAAATGTTTGATTAAACTAAAATATAATGTTTCTATTTCGTAATCAATTTTAAATCCACATATTGGTAAAAATAATAAGGTTAGATCTCTCAATTACAAGATAAATGTTAATGGCTATATAGCTATTCTCTTAATTATTACCGTCTTAGTTATTAAGTCACCTCTATAGCCTTGGAACATAAACATTACTGACTGTATTTATTCTGGATATCACACAACATAACTCTACATTACAATATGTATAGCGCTGCAACGAGCGTGGCCAAATAATCGACAAGAGTGAAGTAAAAAAAATTGTTGCAAAATGTTGAAAAATCAACCTTCAACTCGAGATTCAGAAACGTGGAATTCAGAGGGTCAGGTGTAGGTGGTGCAGATACTAATAAGAAAGATACTAATAAAAAAATAAAAAGTTTTTTTTATTTTTATTTTATTATTAGGACCATCTCAAAATACTACATATTACAATTACTAACTATAGATTCAAAATTAAAATTAAAACAAAAACAACATTATCTTACAATTTTTTATAAGTAATATTAATTAAAATGTACACGTAAAGAAATTCAAGTACCTAACGGATAACTTCACTATGATATACTTTAATTCAAAATTAGTAGCTTCAACGAAATTGGGGCTTATCATTTGAGAATTTCAAATAATTGTCACTATTTTTATGACAAAAATAAACTTTTCATTGTATTTGCTCATGACTGTCGCACTGCACGCAAATTGCCGCATGTCCCAGTTACGTTACGTTAATGGCATCATGATATTTTATATAATAGCATTCAGCATGTATGTCTTCAATGTTCAGAGGGGAAACGCTTTTAGTATACAATACAAATATTTTAGTTGTGTTTCTATATCCTACATTACGGTAACGTAGCCCGTAGGTACGTTTACCCGTTTATTCACCATTTGCGTTCTACTATTCCATTCTTTTTATTCTTAAAGTGATTTCAACAAAAGAAGCTCTATTCTCAATATGATCATGTTTTTTTTTATGTTATAGTTATTTTTATGTATTTAGATTGTGTATGTATATGTATTTATTAATTTTATTGTTTAGAGTAAAAAATAAATAAATTCATATACGTTCATAACAAAAAATAACTATAACATAAAAAAAAAACATTATCATGTTGAGAATAGAGCTTCTATAATTCTTTTCTTTTATATTTTTACTGGGTGGTAGGACTTTTCTGCAAAGTTCGATGACGTGCGCAGTGCAGTGTCACGCGAACCTCTATGCTTTAGAATTCCGAGTGACACTGCAGCTGATATGGGCAGGCCGTGTCGTTTAACATCAGGCGAACGGCTAGCTCGTCACATCATTCCTTAACATTAAAAAAAAAAGTCAAGAAGTTAAAAAATATTATAATTATTTTGCCGTTGATATGAACTAAATATTTATGTGCACCCCATCCTTTACGACTTCGTCAAATTTTCGTTTTTTTTGTAATTTTTTTTTATTTGATCTGTACAATAAAGAGTTCATCTATCTATCTACGATGACCGTGTGGTCCCGGCAGTGTGAGTAGAGGACCACCGCTCCATTCCCGAGGGTGCCGTAGGAGTCGGCTAGAGGAACCCATTCCCTGGACATTTTGCCGGTCTACAAGTGATAATTCCAGTATAACATTCGTTCATTGTCAGCTCATTACGCTGGGATCCCCACCACTTTCCCACTGCTGGGACTTGGGCCTTATCTCACATGGAGATAATGTGGCCCAAAAAACAACCGCGCTGCCCAAGTGCGAGATAGTGGATGACACACGGTCACGAATTTTAGTAATTCTTGAACTGGAACGCTGGTCTCCTTACAATGTTTTTCGCCACTGTTAGAAGAGTGTGTGCACACCTTACTTGAAAAGTAATTGGTGCATGGCAGAACGGGATTCGAACCTGAACTATTCTCGCTCTCAATATTACATTATTTATTTATTTATAAATACGCGTGGACATTTCACACAGGGCCATCTAGCCCCAAACTAAGCAATGCTTGTACTATGGAAACCAGATAACTGATAGAATACTTATATACTTTTTTGTTTGTAAATACATACATAGAATACAATATGACAGCCAGACCCAGAACAAACATCAATGTTCATCACACAAATGTTTGTCCTGGGTGGGAATCGACCTATAACCTGCAGTTCAGAAGGCAGGGGTACTACCAACTGAGCTATTGGGCCAGCCATTGTATAATTAGGTACAAGTATATTCTAGTCATGTTACAAATACGTAAACAAGGCTTAGACAATCAAACGTGTATTTAACAATACAGAAGAGTTTGTTTAAGGCTTGTTTAAATCTTTTGTGGTTAAGCTGTACATAGCTACGTGCATCTCTGTGCATCCATGTTCATTGTGGCCGCCAGATCAATATTCGCTTTCACATTCGTTCTAATTCTAATATATTCAGATTCCAGCTTAAATTTGGCTAGACTGCTATATTTAATTGAGCTGGTCAAGCCAAATCTAGTTCACTATTCTGAGGGTACTGATTATACAATATTTATCTTGTGGAGTATTCTAGTATTATGAAACTTTTTGTTTTGTTTGTTGTGTGCTTAACTAGATCCTACGAGAAACAGTTTCCAGTTTGAGTGAAAATTATATTAAATATTTTTGTTATTCAGCAGTCTTCCTTGCTTAGAACGGTCAACATAATTAGCGTTTAAGTAATAAAAAAAGTATTTGTTAGTCAAATCGGTTACACTTATCAAGATCAAAAGCCCAGTTTTAAAAATTCAGTGTAAATATATTAATTTTGTTTGTTTAATAAATAATCAGATAGATAAAAAATTAAAACATTCAACTAAAAGTACGTAAGCCGCACTTTTACATTCGCTTATCCAAATTAAAAAAAAAAGAATAATAATGTTAGCATCTTTATTATAAATACCACAGAGCAGAGGAAAAATTTACGCTCGCATCCCGATATATAGAGACGAAATTCATGGCAAATTTTGTGCCAAATATATAGGCGCCAAATGCTTACTCGAAATGTAATTAATAGAAATTTCATTCTAAAACCTGACATGCTTACAAGGCTCTATTAGAGAGTCAGGTTTTTTGCTCGGTGAAATAATAATTCTATAAAATTCCTAACCCGGATATAAAGACGAGATATATTGAATATCAAGCGTTCTGGGAACTTTTGCCCAGATATAACACCGGGGGCAAACTATCCTCCGACTTTGCCACAACTCGAACAATGCGAAGCAGGAAAACCAATAATACTGTGTAAATCTACACTAGCTTGCGGTTAGTTTCAATCTTCTTCTTGCCAGATCGATAATATTGCAATATTGGTAAGATACATAACTTTGAAAATTAAATAATTATAATAATTACATTACGTGTTTTATGTCTTATACTACAAAGATGGTATTTAACCGTTCGTAGGCCACGTCACTTTACATCAGGTTAGGTAGTCAAATGCGGGTTCCGTTAAAAAATAAATCTCTTAACAAAACCCTTTGACATGTATTATAATTTATACAATAGAATCAAAAGATCAATCTAAACCATAAACACATTTTTTATCATTGTTAATTCTACTTACGCTGTCTCACTGCAACTGGGCAATGCCTCAGTGTTTTTCTTCTGCTAATATTTGCCAGACCATGTCAAAGGTGTCAAGCTCGTTGCGTTATCTCTTACGGGGCTTTTTTTTAAGGAGAGAAATGCCCTTGCACTGCCAATACGGGGGTGGTGGCAGAAGGTATGTGGGTCTCGAACCCACTAAAAGCCCCCGTGATCCTTCCGCCACCGGGCGGAGTGAGATGGAGTCGCGCTATAATTTACCCTCTCACCCCGGAAACCTCTTACGGGGCTTGCTACAACGCCGTCTAACCGAGCTGGCAGTCCAAATTGGTGGTTATATTGGCTCAAAGCTTTTCTGTCAAGCAACCGACTTGTGATGCAAAGTGGGTAGTTTAGCTTAGCGGCCTTTAAAACACATCTTGACAATCTGAGTTCAAGAGCGCACCTTTGTATGTAAAATATAATATTTTAACATAACGCCAAGAATGCTACGCGCGATGACAAGCCTGGAGTTCAGACTTTTGGACCAAGTTTGTGCACAGTTACTTAAATGGAAAGGATGCACATGTCCAGATTTTCTCTCAAGTGGAGGTATTGGGAGGTCTCCAAGCCCTTGCAAGGACTAATAGCTCCACTGGAAATTTTGCGCCCTTTCTCGTAACATTATGTTTAAGATATCCTGGAAAGATATAATGTAGCCCAATTAATATATTTATACGCATTCTGCATTCTTTTACTATAGACAGTCACGCAGCGTTCTGTGCTGTTGGATTAGACATTAACTTGATTGCCACTTGGACAATATTATGATCAACTAGTTGCGCCCCGCGGTTTTACCCTCGGATAAAAACTATTTTAATTATTTGGTCATCCCACGGGAGCATTTCACTTTTTCGGGATAAAATGTAGCCTATATGTTAATCCAGTGTATCTTGGTGGCGAATTTCATCCAAATCCATTTAGCCATTTGAGCGTGAAGGAGTAACAAACATACACAGATACACACATACAAACTTTCGCCTTTATAATATTAGTGTAATTGATCGAAGGAGTGTTTCACGAATACACGTATATAAGTCATAGGGAAAATTGTATAAAGAAAACAACACTTCCGCGTGTTGAATTAGCCTGCCAGTTTGGCTAATACGATACGCGGAACTGTTAGACAGACCATACGATAAATTATGCGCATTACACGCGACATCTTCGGCTATCAAGGATCTCTTCCTCTTTGCCTGTCCAGAAATAATACCGTCAATTTCAACTTAACAAGCAGTGGTACCCATTGGAAAATAAATTTCACCAAGATAGTATAACTTAATTCGGTGTTACTCGTTAAGTACCCACCGTTACTTTAATACTAAAGAATAAACATAAAAACGCCCAACGATCACATAAATAGATCCTGGACCCTAACTGGAATTCTCTGTATCTAGAGACCTGGGTACTACGAGAACCATAGTCCCACAACACCCAGACTTGAGTCAACAAGTATTAAATACTTGTCCTGCCGCGGGAATTGAATCCGCTGCTTCGGGTTATGAGCCGACCTGCTCAACCCCCACACCATAGATTCTGTCAAATATACGTTATATACGATACGTTAACTAAAATCTACATGACACGAAAATAGCAAGGACTATGACGAAGAAAGTTTATCTTCTTTTGAGCTGTCTTCCACTATTCTATTAGCCACTATTGTAATACTCATCGTCATAGAAATATCACATTTTCTCAAAAATAATCCTTGATGATCAATTTATTACAACTTAAAGAATTTACAATAACACTTTTTTTATAACTATACTTTATTTAATCATAACTATACTTTAATTAATTATATCACTTTTTAATTTATAATGTTAAATTTTCGTTTAGTGAAATTAAATTATTTGGTTGTCTGTCTCCAAGAGCTGCTTAAGTAAAGCAAACAAACCCCAAGCAAACACTAAAAGTATCATCGAAGGGTAGATTACTAGTTATCACCCAAAGGTCGTGGCCTAAGAGGACTGCCTTTATAATACGTAATGATACGACTTGTGAAATGAACAGCTGAGCTGAAGTGCTACCGTGAATTGACGTATTTATTGGATACGCGTGTGTCGTATCGTTGGCAATACGTGGGTTATGGCAGACAAAACAATCGTATAACGCGTGTAATTAAAGGGAAAAGTTTTTACCTAATCTTCTTAACTTTTTGAAGTAAAACTTCTTTACACACTCTTGACTTGGGGAGTAAGCTGGTGAATGCGGGGCGAACAGAATTTGTTGGTTCACGTAGATCTTTATTATCAACATTACAAAGTTTAAAATGTATATGTCCGGTAAAAAGACAATTTATAATAGTCAAGACGGAGACATTGACATTAAACAAAGTAAAATTGGCCTATAGATGGAGCTAAACTAAAAAGAAATTTTACTTCAGTCGTGTGGTCTAAGGCACACTCGTTTTTTTTGTCTTTTTGAGAGTCATACATATGCTATGCGTCATACGTATATCAAAAGAAGTGTTACTTCAAAAATTAAGGAGAGCTAAATACAAGTCACATTTCACCAACATTGACGTAACCTCAAGCGCCATCAAAACAATTACTGCCACCGTTTTACAGCAGTTTTACAGTAGCATATCTACCGCCCCGGCCACAGGTGCGCGGCAAAAGTATATTTAGAAGCCGCGTTCATTGTCACCAACCGATGCCAAGGCCCAACAGTGAATTGTTGGCCCACAGCACATCACTATTGCCATTATATAATTTTAGCGGGCAGATTGTTGTTGAGATGTTTCTTTTATCTACATAGATTTATTACTTAATTTCTTGATATTTTCTTTGTTGTCGCATTTTGACACGTTTGGTTGATATCTCGAAATATTTTTGTGTCTCACAGCGTCTCTATTTTTATTCATTGCTCATTACTAGGTTGAATAGACGCCTTTGTTACATAGTATTTTTCTATCTCAAATAATGTTATTTACTAAAAACCATAACATTACATAACAACATACAACCGATAACATTTAAATAAGGCAGTCACACATACACGTATCTATTATCATAATTATATTATTATTATTACATTCTCTTTTGACTGTACAACGCATAGAAAATGTTGGTATACGGATTAGTTTGTCATATGTGAGACTACAGAAGAGAAAAAAAATAGGGACAGAGACACACCCCCACACAAATTAGCCAGACGTATTCCTTTTAGCCATTTCCAGGAAACGCTAATAACAACTTGCTTCGATTACAATCTGTAATGAGAAACTGAAATACCTCGAGGACATGTTTCTCGCCATTCAAAGTCATGATTCCAAGCACCAAACAGCTCTAGACCCTAGATAAGGCCTCTCATGCTAAAGGTGAACGTAAATAAACTCAACGCCTCCTCATCCCGATTGTAATTTCCATTTCCAAGTACAAGAATTTAAATACAAGTGTACGTTTGAATCACGAGCCACGTCATATCCCCAGCGCCTTTTGAGTTGCCATCAACAAAGCCCAATTAAAAGTTCCAAATCTTGTTTATTTGAATTTCAAACTGTCTTTTGTTTTACTAATGTTGCCAAGTAACAAAAGCCGCAAGATTACCTTTCAATTAAACAGAGCTAGAGTCAAAACCACCTGAGTGAATGTTGTACCTAAAGCTAAACAATTATTATTAGCTGAAGAATTACTTACAATCGTCATAGGCTAACGCGCCACACCTTCGACTGCATTGTTATAACATCTAGTGATTTAGTCAAACGTTGGCCAATTAGCGTACATAAAAAAAACATACGAAATGTTCAAAAAGGTAGATACAAATGACCAAAAGAGCCGGTGAAGTTATAAGAGAAGTAACTGTTTAATTTTTTTGCACGTGCTACTATAAATTTGATTGAAAATGCCATAATAAATAATAATTATATCCATCATAATAATCGAAAATTAATTTTCAGTATATTCCTGCTATCTGGCCGTTCTTTCAATTGCAGTTAAACGTTAAAGCTTAAATAAATAATTGTGGACATTTTACACAGCGCCATCTAGCCCCAAACTAAGCAAAACTTGTACTATGAGAACCAGATAACTGATACAATACTCATATTATTTTTGTTTGTAACTACATACATAAAATACAACCCAGACACAGAAAAAAAACATCGATGTTTATCACACAAATGTTTGTCCTGGGTGGGAATTGAACCCACAACCTAACCAGTGCAGAAGGCAGAGCTACCAACTGAGCTATCAGGTCAGTCAGAAATAGAATTTACGAACTATAAAACGAAATGATTTTAATTTAGTTAGTTATTCTCTATTACCTAGAAGAAAAATATTAAATGACAATCGAAAAATCAGCCACTAAGAATATAAGTTCCGGTATTTTTAACTTAACTAACTTCCACTTAAACTTAAACGTAACTTCAATTCTCTTATAGCAAAACTAGCTCAGGAAATTATTTTCGTTCCCACTAACAATACCGACCCACGGAGTTGTCAAAATTATTATCCTCTCAAACTTTAATTGTCGCTGTTAATAACTAATCCAAATTCCTGCTGAAATATTCAAAAGTTAATTAAAGACCTGATCTCTCAGTTAAGTTTTGACAAGTATAATACACGCGCTGCGCGAAGATGCGAAAGCGGTCGAATAAATTTTATACTGTCAATGATAAATTAAGGCGTATATTTTTAATTGTTTAGATTTGTTAGTCGTGTGAAGCTTGACAGGTACTGATATTTCTTTTAATTCGCGAAATTGCGGACAATTCTGCTGTATATAAAGTTAGTGTCTTTCACCCTTCAGTCTGGATTCGAATCAGGGTACTTTGCGTCTGTTTGAGTCACACGAGCTACTTCTGAGTCACATTTGCTTTAAAACATATTCACATCCTTAAATTATATTTTAAGTTTTTTTGGTTTACAATGGTTTGGTTACATGAAAAAACTCGTTAACAAAAAGATTCTCTATAACGTAATGTCTACACGTTCTTCAGGAATCCAGTAAACAAAATTTACGACATAAACGACAAAATAATCAGAGAAAATAAATTGCATTGGAGAAAAGTATGTCGCGAGTCCATTTTACGAACTCTGATTTTTACGCCATAAAATACCCTACGGGAAATTTTTAGACGTATTTTCCTATAAAAAATACTAAATTGCTTCAACATCAAATAAATAAAATATAAATTTAAAAATATCATAATATTTAAAATTGTTTTAATTATTGACAGCCTTGTGGTGTGGTGGTTGAGAAGGTCGGCTCATAGCCCGGAGGTGGCGGGTTCGATTCCCGCGGTAGGACAAGTATTTGTACATCCATTATAATTTAGACGGAACTATTGAAGATGTTCTCAAGACGAAACTCCTGTTTTAGACATCGTGTTTGCTTGTTACTGTTAAACTATTTCTGTTGGGTGAACTATAATTGTACTTTGTTAAGTAGAAACTACTAGATTTTTTTATTATGTTAACGAATGACGTGACGAGCTAACAGTTCGCCCGATGTTAAGCAATAGTGTCACTTGCAACTAAAGTATAGAGTTTCGCGTGACACTGCATTGCGCACGTCATCCTGAGACATCAGCACAATCTAGTAATAAGATTACTAGACTGTGAGATCAGGTCATAAAGTCTCATTTGCCCAGTAATTTCACTAGCTACAGTGCCCTTCAAACCGGAACACAGCAGTGTTTGCGCACTACTACTTAGGGGCAGAATAACTGGCAAAGCGTTGGTACCTACCTAGACGAACTTTGCAGAAAAGTCCTACCACCTAGTAAAGTTGTTGTTTGCGACAACATAAGCTGAGACAAATAATGCTTTATTATAGTGTAACTAAGAGACGACTATACTATACATTTAGTCAACCGCATATTGGTTCTTAATATCAGGCAAAGCTCTACAACTCTCTGGGATTTATGTCCATTTATCCTCACCAAACAAGCTACGAGACATTAATAGGCATTTTTGGATAAAAAGCTTCCCACATTCCCACCGGGCATGCTGCGCGCTACAAAGTGCTGTATTTGCCAAAATACTTTGCATCAAGTTTATATTTTATTCTGTAACTCTACAAACTTCTGTCTCTAAAACCGATACATGATTTTCCTATTGATCTTTCCCAACTTTAGAAGCCGATGGATCTTTGTTGAAACTATTTTAGTATCGCCAAAGATCGAAGGAATTAATATTCTTGACAACATTGAGTATATTACTTACGTTATTTCTGTAGAATTCCATTTCTTCACTAAATGTGTCAGACCTCAAAATATAACAGAAGATGACCTTACATAACTTGATTGTAAGTCACATCATCCCCGATCTGAAGTTACGTCCTCTAAAGTTATATTTGTGTTTGCGTATACGAGATTTATGATTATTGAAGTGAGCCATGTTTTAGTTTCTTAGCTTTTTTTTATGCAAACACGAATTGAGTGGATATCATGCAAAAACGTCTGAGTTCAGCAGAGTTTTCGTAGCAGTGTTATTTGCTTAGCATAAATCAGAGGCATTTGAATCAGACTTCTGTCTCTAAAACCGATACATGATTTTCCTATTGATCTTTCCCAACTTTAGAGGCCGATGGATGCATGTACAAATTCCGAAAGTGTATAATTTTTTCCTTTTTTTTAAATTAATCTGTCAATTATGCTAAGCACTTTTTTAAATCTTTATTCCGTAGTGTTTGTATTCTCTGCCTTTACACAAGGAAGCTGTTATCGTATGAGGCATGTGGTTATTTCCACTGAATGTGTTACATCATTTACAAAGTGGATGCTAAACTTAGAATTTGCTTCTTATTATAAATAATTAACGAAACAAAAGGAAACCAAAGTTGAACTGTTTTTCACGAGTCGAATTCCAGTAAAGTTGTGATGATTAATAATAAAGGGTTGTTTGAAGCGTTAGTATATTCACAATATTATGATAAGCAAAACAATGGTCTAAGTAGTAGGTAAATGGAGTATCTATAAATAATAATATCATTCTAAAAAAAGTGGTCAAACCCACTGTAATCGCCCCAATTTCGTGAGAATACTTGGATGATATTGTTATCTATATATTTTTCAGCTATTTTGATTTAAAACCAAACACACTGAACCGATTTTGTTTTTTTTTTTAATATGAAAGTATATCATTTGAAATAAAAAATACTTTTCCAAATCGGTTCATAGATGACAGAAATATGAGATAACAAACAATCAAAAAATAAAACGAACTAGTAACCTCCCTTTTGAAGTCAGTTGAAAAAAGTAGCTAACCATATATTTAATGTTTGATGAACAGTAATGATTTTTGTATTACCTCTCTGATGGAAATAGGCCTGCAGCAGCACAGTGAAAGGCCCAAAATATTAAATAATAAACTATTGTGATAAAGCTGTAAATGATTTATATTTTGTAGGAACATCTGTCCATAAAGAATATTTTCAAACAACTGTTGCTTAGTAACGGAACATAGGCTAAGAAATTACACGCAATAACTATCACATTTGATTCACACATGATTTAGTAATCTCTAATCGGATCTTTTATTTTAGTGTATATTAGAATGTTTAAAGACTTAACCCGATTTCCACCAAAAAAAAAATCATTTTTTTATTGTTTTGTAGGTTTGCGTTTGGCCACTATCTCACCTGATGGTAAGTGACGATGTGGTCTAGAATGTAACACGCTTGTCTAGAAAATACCTGTTCACTCTCGATTTGAAGACTCCTAGGTTGTATTTGATTCATTGTATTATTTGATATTTTGGTTATTATGTGGTGTGTACAATAAAGAGTTTATCTATCTAGTTTTCAGGAAATATGGGTCATTAATTCCTAAATTCATCCAAGTTATTATTTTGACGTTAAAAGTTACATCTTTGCAATTTTGATTTTAAATAAAACAGTCTCCATTATCCCATAATTATAAATACGGTACCTAAACATAATAAATGCACGCTAATTATAGAAGCCGCTGCCCCTAGCAGTATCTTATTTTAGCCACGGGTAAGTATAAGACTTATCACTTAACTAAGTACGTAAAAGGGTACTAAAATATTAAAGTATGCTCTACTTTCGCACTCTTCAGATTATAAGATTAAGTTTAAGTAGTCCTTCATTTTACACGCTTATCACCTTGGATAAAATCATGTCTTTTTGATGATCAGACCAAGATAATAATAATCCGTTTTAACTACTTACCTGCTATATTATTAGACAGGATTTTTTAAAGCTGGTGCTTTAATAATTAATCAAATAGATTATGTGATTATTTTGGGGTGAGTATATAATGTTAATATTGATTATTATATTTTATTAAAACAAACATTGATGTTAGAGCAACCAAATTTACCGAACATTCATTGTGTTACGCATGACGCAATAAAGCCATTTCAAGGAATTAAACTGCTGCAACTGCCCATTTTTTTTACCTAAAATGGAATATATACTGCTACTTTCCCTCATCAGATTCCTTTAAGTTGCTCAGGATAATATATTTAACTATTCATCTTTTAACAGAAGTATGTTTATTTTAGTGTAATTTTGAATGTTTCAGTTTGTTATGCGTCACTACTTCCAGGTGTTTCTGTAATAATATTGGTATCAGGTGACTTACGTGTAACAAAGCTTGTGTTAATGGTACGGATCTCAATTTATACTCTTAAACGAGGCTCTAAATTGCAGACATCACTCTTGCCGACGCGACATGAAAGTGACTTTACAGAGAGTTACAAAGTAGCTAAACGCTCTATCCAGGATCCATCGGGACACAATTTACAGCGGTTGTAAAGAGTTTTATTGTCCCACGTGTGCTTCAATCCAGAAGAGAGTAATGGGTAATTTTCTTTACGTCTAGTCGATTAGGAATATTACGACTATTTCAAAATATGTAGTGATCTGTTTAGAAATACTTTTATGGTGTAGTTACTTAAAATGGTTAAGATGTAAGATAGAAAATTGTATGAATGAGGTTTTTTTTTTCTATTTATTTTAAACAAAGCTTATTCTTAAAGAATATGCCACCCTTATTTCTAATCAGATTATTTAATTTATTATAATTATTTTAACAAATTTATTTAATCTAATTTTAACGGCTGCTTGGTACAAATCGGAAAGATTTTTGGCATCGTCAGATTCTGGTAGAGCTAATATCTGGTTATAGCCTCCAAACTGCCAGAAAACGTGGCCAGCGGGGAACAATTGCCGACGCAGACCCTCCTTTCTGGTACATTCCGTAATAATATGAAACGCGTCCTATGATTTTCTAATCACTGAACAGATTTTCTTGAGTCATAGCTAAGAACCAAATAAATAAGTTTTAGCTACCTTAAGGTTATATAACATAATATTCATTTACGGTGGTATGTCAGCGTCTTAACTAATGAATACTTCCCAACCAGTAGGACCAAAAAGATTGAAATTTTCACGCCTTTTATATTTTCTTTACTGATTAGAAAATCCAATAACTTTGTACTGGTTTACACTTTTAACAAATTCAGTAGTACAGATAAAATTTATGTCACAGGATTCGTTGTTCGGCATCAACCAAAAATAATAATAATAAAAATAGATTTTATTGTTCAAAAAATAATAAAATAGCGTTCAATGATCACATACATAGATCAGGAACTAGGATTCCTTGTGTCTAGAGACTCAGGAACTGCGAGGACCGTGGTTCCCCAGCAACAGAACAAGTATTTGCCCTTATTTTCTTCGTACAGATACTTGCCCTGACGTGAGAATCAAAGCCGCCTTCACCGGGCTATGAGCAAACCTGCTGAACCACCACACCGCATGGGTTTTAGCAATACGTTTTACACTTTCTTTCTTTTATACACAGATAATATATGTCTACAAATGAAATCAATATTTGAAGAAAAATACACTTACCATTTACGTAAATGCTGTGTATGTCAGTGAATAAATGCTTCATGTTTAATATTTATTTATTCAGTAATTCATAACACCAAGTGGCATTTAGTGGTAGTTGGTAATATTTAGAAAAAAAAGTAATTCTGGGTAACGATTTATGAAATATATATTTTTAGATATATTGTAATAATCATTATCAAGGCGAACCTAAAAATACAAATTGGGTAACTGCACAAAGTATTCTTAGAATATAAAATAAAAACATTTGTTTTATGAGTTCTTCGCGCTTGCACATATATGCTATGTATACTGTTTGTTTCAGATAATATATTATTTCTTTTTTTTCCTTTTTTTATAATTTTTTTTTCGAAATTAGAAGTTGGCATTGTAAATTTTTACCATTTTGCCAAAATAAATTTTGTTCCACAAAGCGAGCGAACGAGTTTTATTCACAACTTGTCCATTAATTTTTTACTTTTGTTAAATTTTAACAGCTACTTACTTACAATGAAGGCACTCTTTACATTCTCTTTTAATAAAAGACGTGATCATTATCCATTATAAAGATATTGAAGGATCTTTTCAGAGATTTAATGACGGAGATAAAGGCAGCCTCAAAAAATAAATCCTACCTCCATTCAAATGCCTACACTTATTTGTGAGTACTTCCGAAAAAACGTTCTAATATCACGAGCGACGAATTGTTTTAAACCTATTAAACAGATTTATTTTTGACCGAAACCAGCTTAAATGTCCTAATTTCACTCCTACACAACTCTAGATAAAAGTTACCTGTAGGCTGTAAGTATACTTTGTGACTTACTACCAAGGCCTAAGGTTCAAAGTATATCTAAACCATTGTTCAGGATTTGATGACGTTGAAGTTTTCAGTCAACCTTTATTACAAAGGAGTACAGTTTAAGTTTGTATGGCATTGTTAGGGGTGTCAAGAATGAGTTAACTAGGGGTGGCGACCTGCTTGGAATCGTTGTGTATTAATGACGCAGCGCGACACGCATTCATTTCATTAATAAATTAACATCCGCAGTCTATTTGGTAACGTCAAAAAGCTGCCTAGAAAATGTAAGCTAGAGTTTTGGAAAGTTTTGTTTTAGAGCAACTTGAACTTGTATTTTGATAAGACATACATAATACTGCTTCATTTGTTTATTTTATTTTATTTATTCACATGTTATATTATTATTACCTTTGTGCAATAAAATAGAAATATCGCGTTATCAGTTTTTCAATTTTATTTTTTTTATGTTAGTGAATGATGTGACGAGCTAATCGTTCACCTGATGTTAAGCGCCACGGCCGCCCAAAACAGAACAGTGATAATAATAATAATAATAACAATAATACTAACTTTATGCTATTTTATAGAATAAAGTTTTAAGATTTTAGGTACCTATAGTTTATATTAATAGTTTAGTTTGGCATTATGTTTATATATATATATATATTTTAACAATAAACATTTCAGAATTATACTTATGTAAAATTGACAGTACATCAAGTGATATCTTCAACAAATAAATTACTGTTTTATTTTCTTTTATTGAGAGTGATTATTCTGGTATTTTATCCTCATCCGAAAGTTGCATCATACCTATAAGAAATAAAAGAAAAAAATAATGTAAAACATTTACTAATGTATGTATTTTTAATGTATGTATTCAAGACATCACACAACATGACATTAATAAGGATTTTGATTAAGCAATCCTTATATAGATATAATAGATACATAAATATAATAGATATACATAAAATGTATGTATTTAATATTACTTTATACTATATAATTATGTATTACTATTAGCCACCCGTTTAACGTCTTTTTAATTAGGTATTCAATTAACTTATTACAAACCTCTAAATAAGGATTACATTAATTTAAAAAAAACATTAATTGGCTGGCTTCATGAAAATAACCAATATTAAGTACGACGCTCCACTCGACCTGAAAAAGAATACCAATTATAATGCACACGAGGCGGGCATATTCCAATTTATTATGTCGACCTTTTAAACATTTTTCTTTGTGATAAATCCTCGCAATTTTTATTAGCGATATATAGCCGAAACAATGTAACATAGGTTCACACAAGCCGGTGTTGACAGTGATCACGTAACTTTACTCAGATTTATGGAACCTATATTTTGAAGGAAAAAAATGTCTTCTTTTTAAAATTTATTACTGAGGATTGTATGGTAATTTACTACGATGAATTGAGGATAAATCAGGGTTAAATTATTTTATTTGGTAATAAGGTAAAAAAAACTTGTGTAGTAATTCTATAGCTACATTAACAAAAGGTTCTTGAGTGACAAACTGACTGACTGACAAACAACAGCCTTTGAAACTTGATATTTTGAGGTATCTTCTTTTTATGGCCTATTAAGGGTGTATTAAGAAAGACTTTTAGAAAGTTCAACCCCTAATATGTTAAATAGGGTGTTGAATATTATCTGAAAAACGCGGTTGAATCAGCTGGTTGCCACTAGTCATTAAAATAAAAGCTTGATTGACTAAGCAGAAATATATACTTCCATTAATGATAAATGCTTCCATGCATCCGTCATCATCATCATTATATATCACACGCAGTTTACAGGCTCTAGACTCTAGACTAGTACCTAACTAGACTCTAACTATATTTTTCGTCATGCACCTAGCCGTGGGGGAACACCAGAACACTACTATAGAATCCATTACGTCCAAGGATTCTCATCTATACTGTAAGGAAAACTAAATTAAAATAGGTTTCTGATACCTCTTATATCTAACGAGCTTCTGCAAGCAAAACAATCAAATAAATATTAAAAAATAAATTAAGTTAATAAAAAGTTCCCCATAGTATTATGCAACTCATAACTTTTTAAAAGTATATTTATAAAAATTTAATTAGCAGATTCAATACCCGTCCACTAAAGTTTGACGGCTAAGTTTGCAAAGACATACCTAATTCAACGCATTTGGTTATGTCACAGAGGAATAAATGCGAACATAGAAGCTGTCAAACTTTATTAAACCTGTTTCCGGAAAAATGTTTGGTTGCCGTGGAGTAGATAGTCATCTGAGTAAAACCACCGGGCGCCGTTAGTATAATAAGTAATCACACTAAATTATAAAGACGAAAGTTTGTATGTGTGTATGTTTATTACTCCTTCACGCTCAAACGGCTAAATGGATTTGGATGACAATTAGTACCAAGATAGCTTATATACTAGATTAGAATATAGGCTACATTTTATCCCAGAAAAGTAAATTTTTCCCGTGGGATGAGTAAACAATTAAAATACTTTTTATCTGCGGGTGAAACCGCGGGGCGCAACTAGTTTATATACAACAGATTGTTTAAGAAAGTTTTTACCCGAATTTGTGTTAATATTTAAGAACCAATATATTCATTGGGTCTTTATTTTATTGCCACCTCAAACAACAATAAATTAACTTGGGTACAAATTTATACCTATAGTCCGTAAAATATGGCGTGGCTTAAAGGGACCAAATTAGTTTGAATTGCTGTTTCTTTGTTAAAAGTTTTATAATTTTATAACATCGCCATAAATATTTATTACTGAAATGCTTAAAATAGATAATCATGTCTTTTGAAAGTCCTATATAGTCGGAAGGAAATTCAATACAAGAGCTCCTTTCATGATTCCGCGTCCAATATTGCGAAATTAATCACTAAGTACTTAT
Organism: Ennomos fuscantarius; assembly: GCA_905220475.3. Classification (NCBI taxonomy): domain Eukaryota; kingdom Metazoa; phylum Arthropoda; class Insecta; order Lepidoptera; family Geometridae; genus Ennomos; species Ennomos fuscantarius. Next base: position 7,268,236 of record HG992028.1, on the reverse strand, counting down.
ATTGTCTATAAAGGCTTTAATAATAACTTCAAACAAACATCTGTCCAATTTTGATTTCATTATTCAGTCTTTGGGAAACGATCTTATTAATTTAAAAAGTGTTTGTAGCAATGCTGAATGTTCACTGAATGAATCACTAGGTGGTAGGACTTTTCTGCAAAGTTCGTCTAGGTAGGTACCATCGCTTAGCCAGTTATTCTTCCACCAAGCAGTAGTGCGCAAGCACTGCTGTGTTCCGGTTCAAAGGGCACTGTTGCTAGTGAAATTACTGGGTAAATGAGACTTTATGATCTGATCTCACAGTTTAGTAATCTTATTACTAGATTGTGCTGATGTCTCAGGATGACGTGCGCAGTGTACTGTCACGTGAAACTCTATAGTTTCGCGTGACAGTCAGTCAGACGTCATCGTATACTTTAGAGTTCAAAGTGACACTTCAGCTGAGATGGGCAGCCGTGTCTCTTAGCATCAGGCAAACGGTTAGCTCATCACATCATTCCTTAACATAAAAAAAATGTTATCAACATTTTTAACAATCGTGTCGCATTCTCGAGGAATTTACGTAATCGGTCAGCTGTCGTCCGGAACGTAAGGAAACAATAATTAATTTCGCTGTTCGATGCTGCGTGACGTCACGTTTGTTCCCGGGTCGCACCGTCTAACTTCTGGCACGGACAGATAATGAGTTGCCAAAATAGATGGCGAATCACACTATGACACGGTTTTGTTACGCGGCCAAGTGCGGTGGCAAATATCGGTCAAGTTTGAGAAGTGTTCAACGCATCACCTTCGTTTAAGTAAACATGTCAGTTTTGTATGAATTACCCGTTCCAGCGCTTTTAATGTGGCAATTAAAACGAGTAATGAATGATTTTCATTTTGTATTTATTGACTTTGTTGCTCATTATTGGCAAAGCAAAGATATCTATCAAATTATTATTACATTGTTACGTTTGATGATATTTATCTATGAGCTTCTTATCTGTAGCGGTACATTACTCAATTCATTTTATAGCGTTCACTAAGTTATTGTAAATTGATCAAACACGAAAAATAAAAAATATATCAGCTAACGTTTTTATTAATCTCAGTAGATCCAACGAACGCTTTACTAACCAAAGTTTTGAATAATTTAATTCTTCTTTATTTTCTTTAAAATTCCGCGCTCTTTTAAAAAGCTCTTGTACGTAAACAGTGAAATAAAATAGCAGGGAACAGGCATCATCCTATAAATTTTAACTAACCGTGGTGAGTTTACGCTTTTTCACACTCTACAACAAATAAATTTTTAAGATTCTTTAAGTTACTGAAACGTACGTGCGAGGAAATTGCGTTGAGTCGAGTCAACGCCCCACTAAAAAATTTACAACTTTACTTAGGTATGTAAACCGACATAATGAATACGTATAGATTTGTAGTTGTACATTCATATCCGGAAATTAGACATACTTGACAGCCTGTGTCATGTGGTGGTTGAGCACGTCGGCTCATAACCTGGAGGCGGTGGGTTCAGCACAGAAAAAAAAAACCCAAACACTTGTTCTGCGTCTGTGTGTTGTTCTCGTAATTCCTGGGTCCCTAGATACAAGGAATCCAGGTTAGGGTCCAGGATATCTATGTACGTGATCGTTGGGCGATTATTATTATATTATAATTGTCTGGCAGAAATATCACATAAATATACTAATCATTATGTTGTTTAATGAATACTGGCGCTTGATGTTGAAAACTTCGTAAAATTGTTGATAAAGTATCACATAATGTTGATTCCTTGCGTTGTATCCCGCATACGTGATCAAGCCACAACTAAGGCCGCCCAGTTGCTGAAAGTCGGTAGAGATCAATAAAATTAATGCATTAAAATTACCTTTTAAAAATGAAATAAACTTCAATGGCTTTAACTTCATACTGAGAAGTGCTTGGAGGATTTTTTTCTCTTATTTAATGTTATTTTAGTTAAAACCAAACTTTTTTTTTATTTATTTAGGATCAACAAACAGTACACAACAAACATAATCTTAAAGTAGTATAAGCCTTAGAATGTAGGTAGTTAGTGTACCAACAACGCTGACCACAAATTAAAAAGAAATATAACGAAAACAGAACAGAGAGATGTAACTTAAGATATTTAGTAGGTAACTGATTCCTATCTATATATTATCCTATCTATATTCCTATCTTGATTCTTAACTATCGCCTTAAAGTGAGTATCTAATTATATACTATAAAAAAAGTGTTTCTAGCATTCTAAATTACAATCCAAAGGTAAAAACCTTTCGAACCGTTTAGGATAAAATTTATGATTTCAGAAGAAAAAAAATAAGGTCCCCGTGGGTTTGACTAGGTCGTAGGTCCATCTATAAGGGCCGGCCTATACACGCTTCGTCTTTCGGTTCGTGGCCGCCACTCGAGATCCTTTCATCCTCATTGATTGTCGGTTTTGCGAGCGATGTGGCCTGATTTGCGATCTCAACATAGTAACTTTGAAAGCTATGTCGGTTATAGTTCCTGCGGATCTCCTCATTTCGGATTTTATCACGCAAGGAAACCTCGAGCATAGACCTCTCTATAGCTAGAAATAATGCTAAAAGGATGAAGATTCCGCATGTCACGTCCTTCGTTTTCCACAAACTTTTCAATCCACTAAAAAGTTTGTGAGTACCTAAGCAAGACGTAAAGAAGGTAAGGTAAGTAGTAGACACGTAGTACGCACTTCACGCTCTGAATTATTAAGAAAAGTCGCTTATTCCCCGGGCACCAACAGGCAGTAAACATTTTTCTATTTCACGCTTGACTATTACAAATAGCGGTAATATATCAAACCGGTTACCAAACGTTCGTTATCTGCTAGACGGTCAAAGGTCTAGTAGATATTGCCCGTTGACCGCCATATAAATTTTCATTAGCAAACCTCTCTGGGAATTCGTTCATTCGTAATAAACACGCAGAATGTGGCATATTTTTCCGCTCTTAGGATCCCGGACCCGGGGGACCAAAATGAAGGTAACACAAATGTTGGCTGACTGCTTGGAGCTTACATTAGTAAATTTGTTTTGTGGTTACGTCGCAATTAGGTTACCTGCTCGCTGGTCGCAGCTGAAAATGCTGGATGTTTACATGTGGTGTGTTGGTTTTGAATTCCACTACGAAATTGAGTTTTTATATAACACCATTACGAGCCTTCTCCATAGTCTTGTTTGTAGATTGGACAAATAGTTATATGGTACTTTAGCCGTGCGGTTCTAGCGGTGAGATTAGGACCATGGTGGTCCTATTTTTACTTGTCTTCCTATGGTTGCCGTAAGAGCAAACTAAGATAATATCTAGAGAATGGGCAGCAACATTCAATTACATTAAAATTTTTTCAATTTTTCAATTCTTTGATCACCAAGATGCCTGCGCGTGGTGATTATGGCAAACTTTCTAATTAGTAGCGTACAAAGTGGCGTTTTATGAGGGAAGTCTATGTTCAGCAGTTGACGGCTGTTGTTATGTGTGTGATACTATTTCACCTACTTGTGTTGAAGTAAAACTTCTTTACGCACGCTTGATTTGAGGAGTAAACTGTTGAATGCGTAGCGAGGCGGTAGATGATTCACGTAGATCTCCAATGCCAACGTAACTGTAAGGTATAGTATTCCATCACCAGTTCAAAGACACATAGATTATAACTGGACTTACATAGTCCATGGTACTATGCTCTCTGGAGTTCCGACATGGCGTGTGAAAATAAACACTTATCAAAATAATTAAATAACTTTCCTATGTGCCCACCAACCCACACTACAATAACAATGTTAAAAATTTGTATTATTATGTTGGTGTATCTGGTAAAGCAAAAACAAAGTTACACCGGCCCATAGATGGAAATAAGCTAAAGAAGTTTTACTTCAGTCGTGTGGTTTAAAGCACACCCATTTTTTTTGTTTTCAATTTGTTCCTAAAAATGAATCCGGATGTTTTCAAGTGCAAACAAAACTTAATTTCCGCTGCCATCAAAACTTTTCCAAAACATTGAACCAAATAAAAACAATAAAAATTGGAGAGTAATAAATGGTTTCATTCACGCGATCGACAGAACGTGATCAAACATAAATTGGTTTCCCTTGGGCTATAGGTATTTCTAAAGGACAATGGCCGATGGGACATTTTTGCCGTATATATACCATCGTTCAAACCGATGTCATACAGGCAGGAGTATCTGGTGCAGCTGAGTGTTTAATAAAATAACCCAATACATTCCCGAATCCTATTTTATGTTTTAAACTGCCAAGTAGCATATAAAGTAGTACATATTTCTATAAAAAAATTACGGGTTGAAGATATTAAAGAAACAGAAAGTCTAAACTTCAAAACACCTTAAATCGGATCGACTACGTCTACATCTTTAGATATTGATAATTCCATTTTGATACATTGTAACTGTTTGCGAAGTTTATATTTGATTCGAATTATCACTGAGTTTCAGTGCTAAACCCTTTGGCAAAACAATGAGATTATATTACGTAAAGTGCTGAACAATCAGTGTTGAGCCGCTATCAAATTATACTGGGCATTGTTTGATTAGTCTGTGACTCTGAATGACTTTGGCCCAACCAAAATAATCAAGGCTATAGGCTACTACGAAAATTTTTGGTATTCTACTACTTGGCAATAACTATTCGTAGAATGATAATAATCCAATCAATATCGATTCAAGGATAATAATTGCTTTAATTTTAATAAATATTCTAATTAAATACAAAATAACCCCTAGACATAGAACAAGCATTGATATTCATCACACTAATGTTTGGGAATCTAACACACAACCTACAGTACAGAAACCAGAGCCATATAGAGACCATAGCAACTGAGGAAACCAAAAGTTCTTTGTTTTTTCCATCAATATACCTCTGAAAGTAAAATCCATGATGTCCGTATTGGAAAAAAAATCCTCATGAAAACGGATAAAAGACGGGTGAAACGTCAATAGTTTTACAATAAATCCGTTGCTACTATTAGTTAGCCATGCAAAGGATTACCTTTATTACTTATATTAAGAAGTGATGTGTTTTAACATTCATCATCTGACTTAATTAGATTTTATTTGTTCAGTTCATTCAGTGTTTGTGTATTGTATGTATTGATAATATTTATATATGAAGTGGATAAACTCTCTAAGGTACTTCAATACTATATTCCGAAATGACAGACGTGCAGCGTTGAGGAAATGATCTCACAGGAATCAGATCACTTACGTATAGATATTGATAGCTACGGTTCACACAAAGCCCGCAAGTTTATTCAATACACGATGGGACTGGACAAATTGAAGAAAGGCGAACGTAAGAAAAACTCTAGAAAATCCCTCATGAGAGAAAAAAAATGCATCAAAACTTTCCGGTGATAGCTTCGATCGCGCAGGACTATATAATATATATATATATATAATAACTACACGGCTAACAGCCGAACAGGTGTATATTTGATGTGGTATTGAACAGTGAACATACCTTCCTTTATTATATATAAGTTCATGTTAATAATAAATATAAAAAATAATCTAACAAAAAGCACGGACCCAGGTGTCTGTGGAAATGCAGATAAAAAAAAACAGTGAACATATCGCGCTTTCGAGCGACTTGGAGGCACAGATGTAGTATGAAATACATAACTATCAAAATTCAAGAAATACACTTTTTGCCTTTTCCAATCTGACCAGTTATTTATTCCAAGCACCGTGCACTAATATGTCATTAATAACTCTGACCATTTTTATGCGATGCATATTCAACAAAACAGTAGCTTAACTTTCTAAGGATGTATAATATATAGCCTACTAGTTAGGCCCCGCGTTTTCGCCCGCGGATAAAAAGTATTTTAATTATTTACTCATCCCACAGGAAAATTTCACTTTTCCGGAATAAAATGTAGCCTATGTATTAATCCAAAGTATAAGCATTCTTGGTATCGAATTTCATCCAAATCCATTCAGCGGTTTGAGCGTGAAGAAGTAACAAACATACACACAAACACACATACAAACTTTCGCCTTATAATATAAGTGTGATGTGATAGGGTCAAATAGCGTCAATAAAATGCATCACTTTAAATAGGCAAACACTACTGCAACAAAGAAATTTTGTGACGAAATTCTACAGTGTTCAGGACACAGGTACTCCCTTAAAGGTACGTCACCATTTACAGCAGTAATAAAATTGAATAATACGCTTATTTTATATGAGCATAAAGTAAAGCGTGTGAAACGCGTAATACTTCGGTATATTGGCAATTTTCAGTGTGTTACCAGCGTTACTACCCTTAAATATTTATTTAGGGGTTGAGTTATGGGCACTTACGAATATTAAATTATTAGCTCTATCTTTTCTTAACTTTGTTTACCTAATAACTAATAATAAACTTTATTTCACTTTTCATACTCTAAGTGTCCATTTAGCAAAACGTGAAAATTTTATTTTATTTTAGATGTCAATATCATGTATATTATAAATCTGATATTATATAATTTGTTCTTTTAACAGAAATTTAAAAAAAAATTACAATAAACGCGATGGAATTGAATTAGTTCCTCTTCTTTTAATGTTGAGCATAAGTTAATTATTAGGGTACAATTTTCAAAACCGCGTTCCTAATTACATTAGCGAAGGCAAAGGCTCAAATGTAATGTGCCCAAAGCAGAAGATTAAATAACTTTTTATGATTCCTTTTGAAAACTCATATCGTTAGGCAAACATGAGCATGTAAATTATTCTCAAAATGATTGTGGTTGTATGTAGAAATTTAAAGCCTTGGTGGTTTGGCGGAGGCGAAAGGGTTTTGAAGTCCTTTTAGAACAGCTACAGTAATAGCTGAAATTACAAAAAGGACGTGCCACTTGTGGTTTGCTCAGTTAAGAGGCGTTTGACCTTTTTCCACAATGCATAATTAATTTCGAACTCAGAAAATAATGATCTACGACATATATAAAATTAACATTCATATGCCCCGTTCTTTATTGAAAAAACATTTATTTAGTATTATATAGGTCAACATTGGCAACCTACTTCAAAATTAATTTAAAATAGTGTATTCGCAGGCCGTGTGGTAATTGAAGGGGTGAGAATAAAAAGGGTCTAACTGATTTTTTCACAAAAATACTTATGGGTATCGTTGGATTTAGCGTGAAATTATCTGCAACAATACATTCTCAAAATACCGAAATGAGGCTTAAATCTCGAGATTTAGAACCTAAAAACGGTTTATCTGTCACAGGAATACAGTTCGTTTAGCATAGTAACATAATTATAATTATTTTATTATATTATATTTTTACAGTAATTGTATGAATTAGTACTATATTTGGTATTTTCAAATATAATTAATACATTTTCTAGCAACTGAAACTTACATAAACCTTTTCTTTTACCTTATAAGCACTCTACATTAAAATGAAGCAGTTGAAGTTTAAAGTCAATTTTCTCGAAACTATCGATTTGACAGTTAAACCCTTTTTATTCTCAGCCCTTCAATTAAGAAACGGTTGCGTCTATTTTGTTTCATTAAATATATAAGTGAGATCACTTTGTTATCTGGTGTATTGTATGGAAATAGTTTCATGACAACCGACCAACACAAGTGTTAAAATCACGTAAATTACAAACGGTGCGTTGACAAAGTACTGAAGCCCTATGCAGACGGATAAAGAAGTCTGGTCACGAATCAGACTAAACCAGTTGATCCTATTTTCGCGGAACAACCCAAACAGTGAGCATTAGTCATAAAAATAACATGAATCATAATCAGTCATAGTTTTAGCCTTGACTTTCTAATAATCAAAATATTTGTATGTTATAATTTTATGAGAAGAGTTTTGTATATTTTTAGCACGCGTCTATTGATGCAGCATGTTTATTATATTCATAATTGAAGGGATGAGATCATGAAGGGTTTAACTGTTTTTTTTTTTCACAAAATGACTTGTCGGTATCAATAGTTTCGGCGTGAAACTATCTACAATAATACATTCTCAAAATACCGAAATGTGGCTTAAATCTTGAGATTGTCAGTCTGAAAACAGTTTATCTGACACAAAACTGTATTCCTGTGTCAGATAAACCGTTTTCAGACTGACAATCTCAAGATTTAAGCTTAGCATAAAAACATTACTATATTTATTATATTATATTTTTACAATAATTGTACGAATTAGTACTATATTTTGTATTTCAAAATAGAATGAATACATTTTCAAGCTGAAACTTACATAAACCTTTTCTATTACTTAATAAGCACTCTACATTAAAATGAAGTTTAAAGTCAGTTTGCTCGAAAGTATCAATTTGACAGTTAAACCCTTTTAAATCTCACCCCTTGAATTATGACGTACTAGTTGCGCCCCGCGGTTTCACCGGCGGATAAAAAGTATTTTAATTATTTGCTCATCCCACAGGAAAATTCCACTTTACCGGGATAAAATGTAGCCTATATCCAGTGTATAAACTATCTTGGTACCAAATTTCGTCCAAATCCATTCAGCCATTTGAGCGTGAAGGAGTAACAAACATACACACATACACACAAACACACATACAAACTTTCGCCTATATAATATTAGTGTGATTAGGTAGTGAAACGATTGCCAATTAAAAACTAATCCCAACTTATTTATCAATCATAAATGCACACTTTTTTTTGATAGATATTAGATGGATATGATGATGATGATAATAATAGGTCATAATGATGATGAATGGTGAACTGATTATATGGACCATCATAATAATTAATAACGTTGTAGATGAGTTGCTCTTATTCATGAAAGATTAATAGGTTAATAAGTAAAGGCCAGTCCGCGCCTGCTGAGAGCTTGTAGGCATACAATGTTGCCGTGCTTTTATGCGTAAAGTTTCTCATCAGCAATAAGTTGAATGATCATTGTATAACATACCTAATAATACAGAGCTGCATGTACCGATGATGTTATAGCATTTATGATTGTGAGAGAAAAAGTAAAAAATAAATTGTGGTTATCCAGTTTTTAAGTAGGTACATATGCAGTTATTTTCTTTAAGCCATCATAATAGAGTATACGAAAATATTCACTCAGTTGTTATCAAAGAAATTCCAGTTCACATATATCGCGGTGGATTAATCAAAGGGAGGATTACATTCACTCCGATTAACGGGGTGGATTCACGCTGCATGAATGCGTTCGAATATGGGTAGAAATTTTTATTATACTGTTTTTTTATGTACCACTGCATTAACTTTTTCATCAAAGTAGCGGATAAATTGGCATTATCTAATAACTGCCTTTAAAATGGTCAGCGCATTAGGTATAAATGTGTGATGTATTTATGTAAATACCTATATAATATTTGTTACCTCTCTAACAGCCTTATTAATAAACGGGTATTAGTCTCGGATTAGTTACATCAGTTTTTGTCCTTTTTTTGCCACTGGAATATTTAGCTGGATCGAAAGAGACAAAAGCTGGTGTAATAAGTCTAAAGCTAGTTCGTGTTTATTAACAAGGCTGTATCTGATTGAGTTATGGTAAATACCTACTTTAGGTTGTAGATTGATATTTCAAAGATAACTTTCAGTGCGCACAATGATAATAATGCAACACGCATATTTATTAAAGTATAAGGCATCCAATACACAGCAATTGACAGCCTCTGTGGTGTGGTGGTTGAGCAGGTCGGCCTGGAGGTGGCGGGTTCGATTCTTGCGGTAGGCAAATATTTATGTACAGAAAAAAAGGCACAAGTACGTGTTCTGTGTTTAAGTGTTCTGGGAATTCGAGTTAAGGCCCAATATGTGATTGTTTGACGTAGTACTATTATTATTAATAATAATATTTTAGACACATTCCCAGTCCTATACTTTTGCAAATCAGAAAGCACATTACAAATACAATCGACTATTCGATCCTCATATCGACGTCCCGCGGGAAATTAATCGCGGTGGCTGTAGCTTGTGAAGAAATAAATAAGCACAGTACATTATAATAAGTGCCGATCGTCATTAGAGAGACTGACGATCGCCACATATTTCTCTCCTGTATTTTCTCTTTCTAGGTTGAAATGAAAAGAAAATGTAAACTTTTAAATAAATAAATACGTGTGGATATTTCACACAGCTCTATCCAGTCCCAAACTTAGCGAAGCTTGTACTATGGGATAAAGGGCCTACCGCCGGGGCGAGATGGTTAATGCAGTGCGTCTCCATCTCGCCCCATCCCGGTGGTGGTCGGATCACGGCGGGGTTTTAGTGTGTTCGAGTCCCACATACCCCCTGCTACCACGAGGGTATGCTGGGTGTGGAAGTGCGAGGGCATTTCTTCTCCCCAAAAAAAAATGGGAACCAGATAACTCTTACAATACTTATATACTTTTTTGTTTGTAGATATATACATAGAATACAATATAACACCCAGACACAGAACAAACATCGATCATTTTTCATCTTTTTTTATATATAATGTGTACATAGGTATAGTTACAGAGCAAGTTTGGCTCAGTGTTAGCCAATGCGACATATAAACGCACCCTGTGGTGTTTGTACTCGTACAAGTAATTATTCGTACCATAGTTCTAACCCCTTTTCCCCCTTTATCCCTTTATCCCGGCCCTAAAAAATTACATTGAATTGCACATAAATTTGCACTTATTATTATAACGGTTCAAGAATCGCAAAATTGAAGAACATGGAGTACAAAATTGGCTTACGTGTTGGTCTCTACCGACTTACTGGGTGGAAGGGCAGGCGCTAAAGGCACCTAACCGCTAATCGTGAGAGGCAACTATCTCAAAGGCACCCCTGGGGTGCGAGCCTCACCTTGACTTGACAGCTTGGAAAGATTACTTCCTTCTAGTGGACCCTATGGAAAGTGCAAAGATTACGCTCTCTCTCTATAAAAGAAGACTCCCATCAATGGCAACATATTGGGTTGATTTTAAGGGCGAAATTAAACTTATTTCGTATAGCTATAGTGCACGAGTGCGAGAATTCGTTCCAATCGGTTTATTGTCAACAACTCGATTAATTTAATTACGCTGACTAGTCCGCAATGCGCGGAATGCAATTAAGTTGAACCTTACTATATTCATGCTGCTTTTGCTGTTGTTTTGGCTTCGGTGATAAATTACCACTTGATGATCATTAATTTGGAATACTCTAATGAACTAGACAATAATTTGTATAAATAAAACATTTTGATTTACACTATAGTGCGAGAAGTCTATTATTATTGTCATAGCAAACACTAGTGAATAGATATACCGACGATCTGTTAGGTGATCACGGAATTTATTTACAACCGATATACATACAAATTTGTGTGGATTTTATATTTTCAATATATAGGTTATACGTACTAGTCAATGTTTTTTCTTTCATTAATAATACTTTTTTCACTCGCGTTTTTTTCTGTGCACTAATACTTGTCCTGGAACAAAACAAGGACTTAGTGTAGGCGTCTCAATAATAAAAAAGTAGAGACTCCAGCCGGAGAAATTGTAATTTGGTGACATTCACATTAACTAAATTATCTTAATTTTTTTCAACAGCACATCAGCTATATTTTCGTTCTTGCGCGATATAAAATAATAATACGAATTCAAAGTCAATAACAAAAATTTATTCAAAGTACAATACAATACATAAAATCTTAAATAACATGAATGAAACAGTGAACTAAATAAAAAAAAAATTAAAAAATAATATATTAAAATAATAACGAAACCAAAATTAATGACGAAAGCTATAAATAATGCCCGTCTGTGTTAAAGTTTGACAGCTCCTTAGCTCGCACTTTTTTATGTTTTGGCTCCACACTTTTGTGTATTTAGCCAGTGTCAAGTAATTGATAATTTATCAAGTTAATAATATTTCACGCAAATATGTGTCAAAATGTGTGTGTGTGTGGCTAAATACACAAAAGTATGGAGCCAAAAATAAAAATAAATAAATAAAAAATATGCCAAATACAGTACGTTGATTGATTGAGAAAGCCGATGATCAACAGGCAACCAATGAGCGTTCAGTATTTGATCTGTCAAGATGACACGTTTAACAAACGTATACGAGGGTAGTTTTGGCGGGAAAACGAAAAAGATCGCGTCACCGCATTGTGTTATTTTCAGTGTTAGTGCATAAATTTGGTGGCATTTTATTCGTTAAGTGCTGGATTACATGCGTGAGTGTGGGAAAGTGGTATAATGATGGTGAAACGTTTCTTTTCGTTTGTTTCCAAAACTCCATAGAAGCCACCACTATACTAGAAGTACAATTTGACTAGACTAGACTAGATTATGACTTGACTTAATGACTTGGACTGTGACTTGATTTGACACATATACACGTATTAATTAACTTGAAAAATTATCAATTACTTGATACTGGCTAAATACACAAAATTGTGAAGCCAAAACAAAAACAAAAAACGGTAGCTCATCTAAGTTACCTAAAGTCTATTAAAATACTTTAATAGACTTTATACAGACGGGCATAAGGCACGCGTTGAGAAAAATTAAAAACTGGTCTTTTCACAGTGCACTATATACTATTCAAACTGTCTGTAGAAAACAAAATCATAGATACGCATATAAAAAAAAAAAAAAAATAAAAAAAAAAAAATGATTTAATTCAGGCAATAGACCCATAAAAAATAAAATAAAATATCAATGAATTGGGACAAAAGTACGACGACGGCTACACACTGTCGTGCTGCGTCATTTTTTGTTGTCGTTCGTGTGCACAGATATCCAATATGTAAATATCGGACTCTGGACATTGTCAGAGACAGCCTCGAGTATTTTGTTACCAGAGCGGCGCAGTCGGCTCCAGAATGACGCCACACGCGATCTGATTACTGCGAAAAAGTCGGGAACCCTCGCTTCAGCAAACATGTTCGACGCACTACAGCATCTTGGCAGCTTCATAAGGACCCGGTACGCGTCATTGTACTGAACCCTTATCGTGTTAATCGCTTTCCGAGTAAACGTTATCCACAGCTGACACGTATACATGCAAAGGCAATACGCTTTGAATAGAGTGGTCTTTACGTCTGCGCTGCAGTTAGCAAATCTGCGTGCAATCATGTTACTTCTGACCGCGAGGGCTCTCCGCTCGCGCTCGATATCAACGTCGTCATGCAGCCGCTCTGTTAACATGTGTCCTAAATACCTGAACTGCTTCACAACATTAATCGTTGTACCGTTCAAATAAACCGCGGGCACCCTGTCCGGACCACTACCAGATCGAAACACCATCATTTCCGTTTTAGAAACATTGTATTTCAGTCCGTGATCATCTGCATAATGTTCACAAATTGAAAGTAGCTTTCGCAACCCTTTGATCGAGGGACTGAGAAGTACCATGTCGTCCGCATAGCTCAGGTTGTTTACACACACATTTCCTAGATGGCAGCCGACCTTGGTACTTCTCAGTTCCCCGATCAGTCCATTGACGTACAGGTTAAACAGGTCCGGAGAGGTTAGCCCCCCTTGACGAACGCCACATTCTAGTCTATAATTACTAGATGTTGTGTCGCCCCATTTCACATTATTTGTTTGGTGTCCGTACCAGTAGCTCAACAGATTGACCACCTGACTAGGCACATGTGACGCTAGTAGTTTGCCCCAGAGAATCTCATAATTAACTAGGTCAAATGCACGGCTGAGGTCTAAAAAGCAAGCATAGATGTTAGTGTCACGTGACGTGTAATAATTAACGGTACTTTTTAGGCTGACAATTGCAGCATCTGTTGAGAGACCGGCACGAAAACCAAACTGCGCATCATCAATCTCAATATTTTTAAGCAGTTCAGGGTGAATGAGCCTTTCTAGAATTTTACCTACTATCGTACCTAAAGATATAGGGCGGTAGTTGGATGAGTCATTAAGATTACCTGTCTTATTTTTAATAATAGGTATTACAGAAGTCTTCATTAAGGCCTCAGGCAGATATCCGTACCTTATACACAAATTAAACAGATGACATAGATGATCATTAATTTTGTCGCCGGCCCACAGTATGTGCTCAATACTGAGACCGTCATGACCCGGTGACTTACCATGCTTCATACTTCTGATGGCTTTAGCGACATCGTCACGCGTAAACTCAATTTCCTGATCATTAGGACATGTCTCAGTATCGGGCGCACACCGCGCAGACAACGGAGCTACTTTAAACCTCTGTGCAAACATATCGGCTATATCCCCAGGCTCCTGCAGACCCTCCACTGACACAGGCAGGCTCTGCTTATAGCATATATATATAGCAGAGGCTACCCTTGCACTAGGGATTACTCTGTAATTACATTGGTATTGCTTCATGTCAGCTGGTATTAACTCTCGACATCAAATTAAACTTTTGATGTCGGCTTTAAATTGGTTATAGTCCCTAGAAATCTCCCCATACTATAGTCGTTAGCTAGGGTATATTTAGTCTGTGTCTAAGGTTGCAATGTTGGTGATTAAATAAATATGTCTAACATCTGTGCAGCATAGAATGTTTATGGAACGTGTTGTTAAAAGCCATATTATTCATCACGGCACACATTACATAAAGAAAATGTTTATCTATTTATTTATGAAGAAAGCATACAAATTGTAATAATAATAATAACGTCCAACGATCACATACATAGACCCTGGACCCTAACTAGGATTCCTTGTATCTAAGCACCCAAAAACTACGAATATCATGGTCCCACAACACCCAGACACAGAACAAGTATTAGTGCTCTTTTTTTAAATGCACAAGTACTCGTCCTGCAGCGAGAATCGAACCCGCTAACTCCAAGCTATGAGGCGACCTGCTCTACTACCACACCACAGAGGCTGTGTGTATTGTAAACTACGAACTTTTAACGCTTTTTGTATTATACGAGCTTCTGCCCGCAGCTTCGCCCGCAGCGTGGTCTATGGGAAAATAATTCAACCACCCATTTCACCCTTTTAAGGGTGGAATTTCGAAAATCATTTTTTAGCGGATACCTACGTCATATGTTTTGGGTGTTGCCCAGTGGTTTGGGCTGTGCGTTGATAAATCACTATGTCAGTCAGTCAATCAGTCAGTCATCTTTGAGTTATATATATTTAGAAGAAGAAGATTACAACATTTTGGATACATAATTTTCCCTTGAAGTAACAGTAGCCTCAGCCTCAGCTAGTTCTATAAGCAATCCAATCTGACCTTCATAAACTATCTAAACTTTGAGTGACAGTTTAGTAACACATCCACCAAACTTTATTTACTCTATATCGTCACTAGCCCGTCCTTAGTCCGGATTAAGTGATGTTCCGGATTTGCCTTAATCTAATTCTATTATGTACATACAGTACATCCAGCAAATCTGCAATCTTCATTCAAAGCTTAGAGATGGCTTAGCGAAATTAGCTACTTAGTTCCCGAAGGAAATCCTAAAGATTATGTTTTCTTAGAAATATACAGTCGTCTTTGAAGAAATAAGTTCAATCAACTTAGGTGCTATGTTCTTGAATTAATGTATGAATATTATGAATCTTCCCGCATTAATGGTTAGTCGTTTGTTTTAATTTATCATTTTCTGCGTAAAACTCTCATACTAAATCACTTTTTAGTTTATATACATCAAAGATAATGAATTCGTCGTCAATGCCAAGACCTTCCTCAAAAAAACATCCGCAGATCTCGAGCTAAGTCAAGGGCCTTTGGTGTGTTTATTTTCGTAAACGACAAAAATAATAGCTGCCGATGTTTTAAACGGCAAGACAGTTGATTGGAAACAGTACCACACGAGCCAATAAACGAATAAAGCACATAAAAATGTGTAAGCAACTGTATCTAGAAAGCTAGGTTGGGTTAGCAAAACTCAAGAAAATAGTGTTGATAGACAATACGTGACATAGAAAAGTTACGGCTATCTTAATATTAATTGGTATGTATTTAATGGTATTGATATAAAAGTAGCGCCCAACGATCACATACATATATCCTGGATCCTAACTAAGGCTCCCTGTATTCAGGACTCAGGATTTACGAAGACCATGGTCCCACAACATTCAGACTCAAAACAAATATACGGGCTTTTTGTGCACCAATACTTGTCCTGTTGAGGGAATCGAACCCGCCGCCTCTGGACTACGAGCCCACCTGATCAACCACTACATCATAGGGGCAGTTCTAATACCAGATAATTCCAATACTTTTATAGGAACACAGAACTTTTACCAGAGACACGGCTTTACATTATACGTGTTGAAAGATCATGATTTAAAGAATCCGCGGGGAAACTACACAACTGTTTAAAAATAAACTGCCACGCTGAAAAGATAAAGCAATTAGTATATCCGCGTGTGGGTGGTTACAGCATCGAGCATGTGCTCAAAATATCGTAACATTATGCAAAAGATTCGCAAGAACACTGATTCTAATAATAAAAGACTTGTTGCTCTTAATTGGAACGCTTTAACTTAATATTTACATGCGGAAAGACGCTTAACACCTACGCGATGTTAATTTATAGTGCCTGTAGGTTCTTAATATAAAGTACCTGTAAATAAATTTAATAGATAAAGATAATAATAATACAAAACGTTCTTAATGGACTTTTATAAAAGCATTAAGTATCATCAGACACTACTTATCATTGATAAAATTACCTCTACCTTAAATAAATTTATCTAACTTTTCCATCACATTTACCCAAGTCTCTGAACAATAATATCAAAAATGAATCACAGAGAGTGCTCTGAAAGTATACAAATGGTTATTAAATTGCCCCGACACGGATGCTGTCTCACTGTCCGTTATATAGTCGCGTGGGCCGAGCCTATTCAATTTGTGATATGGGAACGGTGAAAATATATTGTCCAGCACAAAACTGCATTGTTATATCAATTGCAATACAACTTTTATTTTATTGGAAAAATAATTTAAAGATCTTCCCAATTCGACTTTTTTTTGTTTTGGTATGGCTCCACACTTTCGTGTATTTAGCCCGTGTCAAGTAATTGATAATTTCTCGAGTTAAGTAATATGGTATATATGTGTCAAGACAAGACAAGTCACAGTCCAAGTCATCAAGTCAAGTCATAGTCTAGTCTAGTCTAGTCAAGTCATACTCCTAATAAAGCGGTGGCAACTTTAAACCAGAAGCTTCTATGGATTTTTGGAAACAAGACGAAAAGAAACGTTTCACCATCATTATACCACTTCCCCACACTCATGCCTGTTGTCTAGCACTTGACAAATTGCTAGAAGCTTCTCTGGAGTTTTAGACACAACACGAAAAGAAATGTTTCACCAGCATTATTCCATTTTCCCGAACTCTTTGTCTGCACCAACACTTAAAATAACATAAGTTTTGGAAAAAAATACAATGCGGTTGTGCGATCTTTCTCGTTTTCCCACCAAAACTCCCTAACAATGTTACTGATGCGATGATGGCATAATATTTTTTTTTTCTTTGTTTTGACTCCACAATTTTGTGTATTTAGCCAGTGTCCAGTAATTGATAATATCTCAAGTTAATTAATATCATATAATGTGTCAAGTCACAGTCCAAGTCATCAAGTTAAGTCATGGTCTAGTCTAGTCAAGTCATACTCCTAGTAAAGTGGTGGCATTTTTACCAGAAGCTTCTATGGAGTTTTAGAAACAACACGAAAAGAAACGTTTCACCATCATCATACCACTTTCCGACACTCGTGCCTGTAATTCAGCACTTAACAAATAAAATGCCATCAATTTTATTTATCTTTACGTTTATATTGTATGTCACATTGAGGTGTCACTTTAGGTTTTTGGTTACGTGCAGTCGTGTATCGTTGTATTTATTTAAATTTCTTTAATTTTTATGCTAAATATTTAAATACACAGTTTATAATAATTTTTCACCATCTTACACCTTTGTTTCTTCTTTCATTTAGTTAATTCAGTCTAGTTCGCTATCGGCTAATTTCAGAATGAGCAACCTTTTTGTTAGTGATGACGTGACGCGAATTGAATTCCCTGAGTGCCCAAAAGCGCTTAAAGTAATTGAATTTAACTTTCTTGCCTTATTAATGCTTGCTTACTTTAAGTAGGTACAGTAATACTTAGTAATAAGAGAGCTTTAATATTTACATTAACTTAGCTATAATAAATTCAAAGAAAATATCTTAATATTATACAATATCATATTACTATGATATAACCACAGACTAAAACAGTAAAAATGTAAATACACAGACTGAATATTTTCTTTGAAGTCTTTGATGTAAAGTTATATTTTTTATCCATGGAGTAGGAGGAGGAGTAGAATATACTTTGGAATTTCTCCTTTTGTCCCTAACTTTTGGTAACTCCTTGAATTTACTTATTCCTACTTCTATACTTCTTTACGTATTTAATTTATGTTAATTAGTCACATGACGAGCTAGTCGTTCGCCTCATGTTAAATGACACGGCTGCCCATATCAGTTGCAGTGTCACTCGGAACTCTATAGTATAGAAAGAAAGTTATTTCTTTATATACAATAAGATGGCTTGATTATGGCCACATCATAAAATCTCATTGCCCAATAACTGCACCAGCTACAGTGCCTTTTAAACCATAACAGCCTTAATAATAAACGGGTGTTAGTCTCGGATTAGTTACTTCAGCTTGTGTCCTTTTTTGCTACTGGAATATTTAGCTGGATCGAAAGAGATGAAAAGATGGTGTCTAGTCTAAAGCTAGTTCGTGTTTATTAATAAGGCTATGACAGTAGTGCTTGTATACTGCTGCTTAGTGGTAGAACAACTAGCAAAGCGGTGGTACAGGTACCTATACGAACTTTGCTGAAAAGTCAACCTAGTAAATGTATTTTAAACCCTTTTGAAAAATAAAAATTTTAAATATTACATTCAGGTTGCTTACAAAACAAGATCAACTTGTAATATTTTTTTATCTGTAATTAATGTATTTGTCCCAAAAATCTAGAATACCGCTCAACTTATGATACTTTTTTATTTGTAATAATTAATGTATTTATTCCAGGATACTGCAAAAAAAATTGAACAATTGTAGCGTCTTCCTCTAGTTTTAAACTAAACGAGTTGTGTCAAAACTAATTTAGTACCCAAATTTATTTCAAAGACATCCTACTAAAAAATAGAGTATCAGTCACACATAAAAATATATAATAATAATATGTTGCTATTAAATATATAAGAAAATTTTCTCACGATAAATTGTTCTCATAATGGGCATACCGGAACGCATTGGCATCCACCATTCAAGCCAGTACCAAACGACATACAATCAATTGATAGTTGATATCTACTGCAGTCAGTTATTGCCTAATAATCAACATAGATTTGCTAAGTTAATATGTGCATTTGACGCAATACGCAAATTCTTCCCCAGTTCTCTCATAAAATCAGGGAAATAGTCATCCATTTCCATAAATTAATCCATTACGCACTACTATATTGCATTAAATTTGTACGTAAAATTCAATACTGTGTCATATTGTCAATGAACATTTCCGGAGCTATTCGAATCGAAATCCGCTTTTTTTTTCATTAAGAGGGATAAAGCCATTGTCCGAACAGTTGGGTTATATTCCGTACGCAAATATATTTAGAACTCTTTTTCTATTGTGTGAATGTGATATGGTTTTCAGTTTTCTAATGAGGAAAGGACCCTCAGTAGGTTCTATTGTAAAAACACTCTCAACCTTAGCTTCATTTTCGTGGCTAAAAATAGAGATCTAATGATGCTCGGTTACTCGGTCATTTTTAACCAAATTTAGTATAAGCTTGAGAAAGTATGAGATATATCATTCTTAAATTTTTTCGTATAACATGAATATATTATTTTTGAATTGTTGTCTCTAAAAAGGTATCTTAAAACATATTGACCTATTTAAATGAGAGATCAATTTGCCACAGGTTTATAGAAATCTTGAAAAGTATAATTTTTTTTTTTTTTTTAATCAGACAAATATCTCCCAAAATATTTTATGTAAGGTCCATATTTTGTGCTTGTCTGTTAAACAAGTGCTGAAAATTTGATTGTTACTTTAAAACCAAACACTTTAAACAACTTTCATAAACTCTTTAGCATTTAAATTGGTCCAACGAAAAGTTTGGTATAAACTCAAAGATTACCATTGGGGGAACTGGGAGAAAAGGTAAGTTACATCAAGGTCTGTGGTTACGCAAATTTTAGACAAGCTATTATGTTTTATCTATAAACTCTGTTAAACTGGTTCATTAAAAAAGCTTTTAAGAAGTTCTGAAATTAAAGGTAATAATATACAAAACAACATAAACTGTAGAAACATATTATATGACGCATTAAATGTACATAATACATTAAATATATATACACAATTCTCTCTCTCTCTCTCTATATATATATATATATATACATATAATTATAAATGAAAACGTCTAAGTAAATAAGTATTGCCAAGCTTACACAATAAATTTTCAGCGTTAATTTTTGATTGTAGATTTTTTTATTGCTTCGCAAAATATTGCAATGTCGCAATAAGTTATAAGAGGTTACGCAAAAGTTTTAGAGAACTCTTAGAAATTTTATCAAATCAGGTTGTTAATTAACTGAATTTGATTTTCGTAAAATCTTGCACGTTTAAGTTGATGAAGGTATTTTTCCCAATATTTCACTTAACCCAAAATCAAAGTCAGAACCATTATAATCTGAATGATCAAAAAAATCCTACTTATCTTGTTTTTATTATTATTATAGACTAACCTTAATTTATTAGAACATTTTAAAGCATAATACTAAACTAAACTAGACCTTAAGTTATACCTAAAACTCAAAATAGATAAAACTAAAAAAAAAAAATAACTTGTTGGTGGAGGGAAAATATGTATGCTCTACAAAAGTAATAATATGATACATTATTTTTCATGCAGTTATATAACTTAAGGAAAAATGATGCTAAAAAGGGATAAAAAATGATGATAAAATAAATATGAATTATGTATGATAAGTTTATCACATCCATGGTTAGTCTAGATCGGTAAGCACGGATTTATAATAAGTTAATCTAGCTAGCCAGACCACATAATATAAGTAGGTACTAACTTATTTATTCGACCGTGTCATAATTTAATTTTTTTTTATTTTTTTATTTTAATGAATAATGTGACGAGCTAGTCATTCACTTGATATTAAGCGACACGGCCGCCCATAACAGAACAGAACTCCATAATGTAAAGTTTCGCGTGACTCTGCACTGCGCACATCATCCTGAGACATCAGCACAGTCTGGTAATAAGATTAACTGACTGAGATCAGATAATAAACTCAATTGCCCAGTAATTTCACAAGCTACAGTGCCCTTCAAACCGGAACACAGTATTATTATATATTCAATGGTTTTAAAGTAAATTACTATTAATCAATTTAAAAATTATAAAGTACGTAAAACATTTCTATAATTTATTTACCAAATAATATACCGATTTAACGATAATAAAGACAGTGCCCTATGTACATAAACTACCGTATCCCAATCTAGCCTACAGGCAGATTACACCACATAATCGGTTCTAACCAATTCCTTGTGATTTGAAATCCATTCGATTTTGCAAATTACAGTGCGTCCCTACAAATTGGAATCATAATGATAACATTGGATCGGTACGGAACTATGTTAGAATATTCTAATATTTCTAACATAGTTCCGTATATTATATATGTTTTCGCTTTTCGTCGTAGACGGCAGCCCGATGGTAGTTGTAAGTAATAGTCTAAACCACTGCACTGTTCTAATAGTTTGTTGTATTCGTTGTTCCATAGGTTGTTAACTAAAATAAGTATCTGCATTTACAATTCAAATATACCGTGGAATTGCGCATTAAATGCCTAATTGTGTTGTATAAATGCACGTTGTTTATCGGTAATGGGTTGTTATAGGACATCTGTATGTACCTAAGTATCTACTCGCACATGTAATCGAATCGGTCAGTAACTCACACCTGACTACGTTATTTCCTGTTTCGCTCACCACTTACGTTCTCTTACCTCGCTGAAAGGACTTGAATGATGTCTTTCTGATAAGAACCCGTTCCCTCACAACCACTTCCACCGTAAAAAAGGGCGTTATCTACAGCCAATTTTACGTAATACGTTTTTTTTAATGTTAAGGAATGATGTGACGAGCTAGCCGTTCGCCTGATGTTAAACGTCACGGCTGCCCATATCAGCTGCAGTGTTACTCGGAACTCTAAAGTACAGAGTTTTGCGTGACACTGCACTGCGCACGTCATCCTGAGACATCAGCACAATCTAGTAATAAGATTACTAAACTGTGAGATCAGATCATAAAGTCTCATTTGCCCAGTAATTTCACTAGCTACAGTGCCCTTCAAACCGGAACACAGCAGTGCTTGTGCACTACTGCTTGGCGGCAGAATAACTGGCAAAGCGGTGGTACCTACCTAGACGAACTTTGCAGGAAAGTCCTACCACCTAGTAAAACCTAAATACGTATTTTAATTTTCATGCAAACAGTACCAAAATGTATTAACAGTCTGAAGGGATCCAACTATATGTAAGACAATCGAATATGTTCCTTTACTGGATCAAACTGGAATAAAAATTAAATATAAAGTATATTTGATCCACCAGAGGATTGCCCAGTAAAACAAACAGGAATAAAAATTAAATACTCAATATTTTTGATCCACCAGTGGATCGTTCCAGTAAATCAACTGGAATAGAATGGGCGAAGCGAGTTGAGTTAGCTATCATGAAAGTACAAATTGAATAGAAAATAATAAACAAATGACGATGGGATAAACAGAATGGGATGACATTTGCATGTTACTCAAAATAAAGCATTAATCCGTAATGTTCACTACTAACAGATCTTTGCTGTCATGGGATTTTGCTATACCATTCTATATATTGTGACAAATTTGCATAGCTGTCTACTATCACATCAACAACTCGTACTGTATAATTAGACCACATGATCTCTGAATAGAGCAAGCAAGTCAATCAAAAGATAATTTCCCATATAAACATGATCAAACTACATATTTGAACTATTTGAAAGGTAATTGACTATCGAGGATTTACAGGTTGTAAACCTTTTAACATGTCATAATTATCGATCATTCAAGCCCGAAAATAGTCAGCCATTAAATTTACCAGTAATTTGCCAATCAATTCAATAGAGATCTGCCCACACGTCAATGTGTTCATTATCGTATAATATACACAAATAAAAAAAAACTAGTGTGCTTTAGACCACACGACTGTAGTAAAACTTCTTTAGCTCCATCTATCGGCCGATATAACTTGGTTTTTTCTTTGTTTAAATGTTAAAGTTTCCATCTTGACTCTTCTTGTAATTTAACCGGACATACCAACATAATATACATTTTAAGTAATTTATAGCTTTGTTATGTTGACAATGAATATCTACGTTAACCAACAACTTTCAACTTTCTTTCGCCTCGTCATGCATTCACCAGCTTACTCCACAAGTCAAAAGCGCGTAAAGAAGTTTTACTTCAAAAATTACTTTACTTTACTTTTCCTAGTAATACTAAACAACGCGTCATTTATGCGTTGCTATATCGCTCGCACGCTCGTGCAATTTTAGATACATTAATCTCGCTGAGGCCGCCCGCTGAGGTGTACTTTTGTTTATTTTGAAATAGCATAGACAGCATGTTTTACATTGAAAAATCAATACTTAATTTTTCAGTTGCTATTCACCCTAGATTTTTTAGCAAATGACCTCAGCCTAAACATCTATCGAACCAATTTGATTGAAACACAGCTTGTATGTTACTCAAACATAACTGGCATTAATGCTGAACCTTTAGCTTGAGAGAAAACTGTACTATCGCAGCCTCATTAAAACCAACACCGACCTTATTAGAGTGGCAAAGTAAAAAAATGGGATCCACACAGAATCGCCGCGTTGTAAAATTTCAAGTGGTCCTCTAAGCCACGAGCGCACTCGCTATTGTGGCAGCCCTTGACCCTCTTGTCTTAGAGCCTAGATTTAAAAGCCCTGGTATCGGCATTGTAGTAGCCAAGACTAACAAACTAACAATTTGTAACTTAACTATAGTTTTTGTTGAGGCAGATGTTGGTGTCAATTTTGTCTTTACAGCTAAATTGAAACTCAATTTTGGCGGTACTCTTAAATAAAGGGGGGATGAAAAAGATTTGAATTTTGTTTAGTTTTAAAAATCGAGCCAAATTATTATAAAACTGTGTTATTTATTTTGATTAAATATTTTTTTGACGTTTTAACGTCTTATAAATCGATGAACATCGGCAGCACGCACGAAAACTGTCACATACCTCCTGAGCCGAGCGTGCAAGCGAGAGCGCGGAACAAGCGATAGAGAGACACAATCGGCCGCAGTGCTATGACATTATCATGTAAAATTATCATCCGTAAACCAATTTACAGACAACCATTTTTATTTTTGTTAACCAGTACTAGATCGCAATAAAGAAATGACTTTTTCTTTGCCTATGAGTAAAATGCTTGTAATTTTTTTTACCTTTGATAGATTTACATCGTACCACTGTCCCGCTTGGTAGTAAATTACGACATGGTAGACGATGGAACATGCTTACCTAGAAGATAAATCACTCACAGTGTTTTAACGAATACATAGTGATTTGTTAACAAAGGACATAATAGAGGTAAAAAAAAAAACATTTTATATTGTAATTCTCCAGTAACTTAGTTTTAAAATCGCAAGAATTTAAGAAATAAAGTTTTTAATGAATGTAATAAAGAAGCCGCAGGAATACAACAAATAACAATTTTATTGGTAACTTGACCTTTTATTAATTATGTACTTGGTACTTTACGGTATTATAATTATTTTTGGTCAACTTTGTTAGTTGAGCGAGTTGAATGCTTGTAATTATTTTACAATGAAAGCTAATGACGGATAGGTCTTTGTCTAAGCCCGCATAGCTCGTAACTTTGACAGTCACAACTAAAGCAATAACTACTACAGTGTAGTAAGTACCTAAGTGCTTCAACGACTTTGCTAAAGAGAATGCCAAAAGCAATCTATAAAATTAATTTCATCTGCGATTAGACAACAGAGAAGCTGATGAAATGCGAAAGGTAAAGCTTCGATCTCTCGTTTTAGGATTAAAAGCTTATGGATTAAGATAATCATTAATAACTTGAATATAAAGTTTTTGCAGTAAGCCACTTTAATTTTATTAGAGTAGCTCGCTTTTATGCTACTCTACAAGGATTGAATATCATTTTGATTCTTTTTTAATGTTTTGTTTTTTTTTTTCTCTCTCTAGATTGAAGATTGGTTGAACGGAAAAGTGGCTGAATACCCGAAGACCCTCCTCTTTACCTACTAGTCATGGCTCAAGATCCCTCCCTTAAAACATTCCTTATTCGTTCTTCAATGATCTTAATTGTAATCAAAAACTTATCGTACTCTTAAAAGACAAACATTCCAGTTCAGTCGACGTAAGATTTGAAGATTATTTTGTGAGACTATAATTCTCTTATTTTGTTTTGGTTAATTGATTCTTGGTTTATTGATTCATGTAGTTAGTATTACATTTAAAAAGACGCGCTGAACCTCTTCGGAGGGCGCGAGGGGCCTGCGCGATGCGGTCTCACCAGGGATGTACGTAATATATCCTGCGGATGAAGTAGTTTCCCTGACATACGTCTCGCAATCGCTGCCTCGGCCACGGCAGCGGCCAACGCTCGACGTCCTCATCGGGCCGCTGCCATCCGCGCCGTCCAGCGCGCAACCCCCGACCCTAATCCGCTCCCTCCTCAAAACGGCGCCCCCGGAGCTAGTAGAGCGCGCGCCGGCCTCGCCGACGCCGTCGCTCGAGCGCAAGGCAAAGCTGCGCGAGCGCACCAAGGCAAAGCTCCTCAAGAAGCTCGGCCGCCATGAGGATAACGAATTCGGCAAAATCGTTAGGACCCCCGCTCCCGATGAATTTGAACTCCCCGCTCCTTTGCCTACTCCGGCGTTTTCGCGGAAGAATATCTTCGACCGCGACTTCGACGCCTTATTTGAGGTGGCGAGCTCGCCACAGTTTGGCGCTAACATCCGCGTGACGACTCCAGAGCCGGACCGCACGTCAGATGTCTCGGCGGCGCACTTCCCGTCTCCTGCGACATCACATCTGAGTTTACTTCCACCTCGACCGTACTCAGAGCCAACTCCTTCTCTCACGACCTCCGCTCGCGGCTCCACGCCTTCTACACCAACTCAGCGGTCATCTCTTGAAGGTTTTGAAAAAGTGTGGATTTGGGGTTGAGTACGCCTGATCACTGACTAACCGATGACGTCACCCCCATTTAGCCTGGTACTTATTCTTAACAATACGCTGCAAAGTATCATGTCATCCTCATAGGGTTTTCTAACATGTGTTTGAAGTTTTGATTGAATTAATACGCAAATATGTATTTAAAAATGTTCTCTTCTATTTAAATGTTGGATTTTTCTGCTTACGATGTCTTTGTTTCTCAGGTTCAAACTCAAAGCCGAAGAAGGTCAGTTTCTTCCGCAAGCTGAGTCGGTCTAGGGACGCTCAACCAAAAGCTGCTGTCATCATGCAGCAACCCTCACTGGAGATGGCTCTGCGGGAGCTTACGCACCCAAACCACAACGATCAGCTCAAGAACCAACAGCAAGTCACGTTTAAACTGGTTAAAACAGGTAAGTGCTGTAAAATATAAGACAAATATCACATATTCATACATAGATACATTTATAGAGAAGCGTTTGTTTTTTATACAATAAAGAAAAATACATATCACAAAAGTAACAGTTATTCCAAACGGCTAATTAAAAAGTCTGTGAATACGAAATAGTCAACCCATTTCTTTTTTACACTTCAAAGCGAAACAATGTGACTGTTTCACGAGCACGTCCGTTGCACAAAGGAACCCTTCATACGTTTTAGGTCACAGGCGTAAATTTGTCACGTCATGTCACGTTTCTACGTCAACTGAAATCATCCGTTACTAAATTACCTCTACATTACTGTTTCTTTATGGATGCAAGAGCCCTTTCAATGGAAATGGATTTGAAGCAATATACTTTCAATTCCGGTGGCATTTGTTTTTAGAATTTCATTTATCACAAAAGAGCATAGTTTCGCTCTGTCTGCATATGAGCTGAAATTTCCATTATAATTAAACTACGTGACGATGTTCAGCTGAAATATTTAAAACGTCATAAGTTTTAATGATCGTAAATGCAGTTAAACCGCTAATAGAAATAACCATACTCCTTTCCGAAAATTAAGATTCATTTCAACTTTCGCCAACGACCCTGTGGCATATTAATTATTCAAACTGGTTGAATTGTTACCAAATATGATTTGACAGTATAGAGAAATGCTCGAGAAATCAACAAACCCAATTAAGCCTAAAATCCAAGGCATTTTACAATAATTTTACGCTAGACCTGTAAAGTAAAAATATTTTAAATTGAGACCCAGCGTTCCATTAGTGAATCTCAGTTAGGCTATACAATTTAGGGGCACACCGCAATCTATAGTGTTTGCGGTGGATTATTTACCTAGGCTTCGCAAAAAGTTGAGTGCTTTGTGCCGCGGTCACTTTGTTATGCATTTGCGTCTATTTGTTACTTTTGAAAACGAGCGCGCTTCTTTATTTACTGAGCTAGTGTGTTAAAAAATGTATTTTCATTTGCTTTCTATTTTGTAATCTCAAGTCATTTATTACATAGATTTTATTTTATAAAGATCGAACATTGTACTCTTGTCTAGTAGCAAAATTATCCCATCATACTGAATATTATAAATACAAAAACATGTGCATAATTACTTATAAAAATATATATGTATGTAATGTGTTTCTTATCACTCAACGCTGAAATCACTAAACGCATTTTATTGTATGAAAACTCTGTAATTCTTGTTGGATAGGTGACCATTTTCTACGAAAGCGAAACCGTAGGCCGGGACTAGTTGGATGAACATTGTAACGTAACAACTCCGTTCAGGATCCTAGGACGCCCTATCATCATGGCAATCAGCCAGCACACACAGTATGTGAATCAGACCCAGGAGGTAGACAGAGACATGAAAGAAACAGAAAAATGCGCTTAAAAGAAAGACATTTATAAAAAATAGAAAAACAGGATAGGTTCTAGATTAGAAGAGACGGAGTCGAGGAAGGATTTATCAGATAAAATACATATCTCTTTATGGTTATGTAATGGAAACTCTTGAGGTGGTTGTAGAATTAGTAGCTTTCGGGGACGCTCCATTTCCAGCCTGACCACGCCAAAGTATCCTGAGTAGAATATTAAGCCTCCTTCTTTCATCAAATTATAGCAGCGCCAGTGAATGCGTATTTCAGGGCTAACAGCTTCATTCTTATTGATTTACCATAAAATCAGGATTTCAGTCAGCCCAGCTCATGTACCAAAGCTTTCTCCATCTCTTAGTTTTTCCTTTTTTTCGTGATACTAGAGCTATGGTTGCTAATAGTTGATATCTAATATAAAACTCAAAGGTGACTGACTGACATAGTGATCTATCAACGCACAGCCCAAACCACTGGACGGATCGGGCTGAAATTTGGCATGCAGGTAGATGTTATGACGTAGGCACTGCTAAGAAAGGATTTTTCGAAATTCTACCCTGAAGAGGGTGAAATGGGTGGTTGAATTACTTTCACATAGGCCACGCCGCGGGCGAAGCTGCGGGCAGAAGCTCGTTAAATGTATAAAATAAGCATGGCTCATGCAAATGGTTTGGAATGGTGGTGAATGTAAGCATGCAACAGCATAATGGTATGTTTGTGTGTTTCTATCTACTTACTAATAAAATAAAATATCAATATATTCTGTCGTTAAAACTTCAGCCAATTACTCGACTTAATTTAACCAAAGGTATATTATTAATTAGTTAAATCCCTTGATACGTCATGCCCCAAATGTTACAGTAGGAACGTACTTATGAAATATTCCAACAAGGTTAAAGGGGAAATACATGTACACCTTCACATGAATGTGTACCTACTTATTAATTACCTAAAGGTGAGATCAAACGACGGAAACCGCGGATATACTAAGATTTATGCAGCGTGAGAATAGGTGAAAAGGATATTTTATTCATTTACAAGCTGTCCCGCCCCGGCTTCGTATGGATGAGTTAATTAATATTACATCCTCAAGAAACATTTGAAACTTTTCTTTTTATGATAACATCAATTTAATTATTAACCCCTGACAACTACAAGGCGCGCGGGAAATAAAACCGCACAGAATTTAATCTAGTAAATTTTTGAATAATTATAATTTTGTTACGAAACTAGACAAAATCTGCATTTCTAAACACAAAATACGAAACATCAGCTCACTTGTGTTTCTTCACATAATATTTAGCAAGCCATTTGGCTGTAAAGAGGGTTAAAATCTCAAAAAAATAACATTTTCTTCGTACACCTTAAAATATACTATATGATACTATATACGCCACAAAAGTTAGGCACTCTTTTGACTGGCCCGATAGCTCAGTTGGTAGTAACCCTGCCTTCTGAACTGTGGGTTGTGGGTTCGATTCCCACCCAGGACAAACATTTGTGTGATGAACATCAATGTTTGTTCTGTGTCTGGGTGTTATATTGTATTCTATGTATGTATTTACAAACAAAAAGTATCTAAGTATTGTATCAGTTATCTGGTTCCCATAATACAAGCTTTACTTAGTTTGGGGCTAGATGACGCTGTGTAAAAAAAAAATCGTCTTTACATACAGCAGTTTGAGCTACGTAATAAGTCAGTAGTCACTTAGGGCAAAGCCTACCGATAGAAGATTTGAATTGTTTAGATGATGAAACTTGTCAATAACAAAAATGAACTACTAATTAGTATTCTACTACGATTTATTCATTAAAATTAATCTCACAATAATATAATTCCTGTAGCAGTTCTACATTTAATAATAGAAAGCTCAGTCAGCGAAATTTATAAGTGAGTTAGCAATACCGTGAGAGTTTGTGGTATTAGTTATTTACGAATCGAGAATTTGGGCCAATCGAATAAAACTTCTAACTCCAGTCGAACTAATTAGTGACTTGAACAGATTAGGTAGATAACTTTCCATATTCCCCGGGGATACCTGAAAATGATTACTATAAATATACAATACAAAATATATGTAAAAAAAT
Organism: Ennomos fuscantarius; assembly: GCA_905220475.3. Classification (NCBI taxonomy): domain Eukaryota; kingdom Metazoa; phylum Arthropoda; class Insecta; order Lepidoptera; family Geometridae; genus Ennomos; species Ennomos fuscantarius. Next base: position 7,238,081 of record HG992028.1, on the reverse strand, counting down.
GCTTAAAATAACCTTAGTAACATTTACTGGGAAAGAGAACTTCTTTTTTTAAACTCACATATTTTAATAGGCTTGCTCTTTAATACTTGATACACTTTGTACTGCACTAAGCATATAAAAATATGCTTAGTGCAATAACTTAAATTAAGTATTTTAAATAATAGACATTTTGACTCGTAAAAATGCTATAATTTTGTAATAAAATTCTTTGACTTTGACATGTTAAATGATTACAACATAAAATACCACATGACACAGATTTAAGTTTAAAAAAAAGTTTTATAGAAATAATAAGATAAACCATCTCTGATGATATTAAAATAAAAAGTTAAACGTACAGTACACAAATACTTTAATCAACTAAGTAAATAAATGTATTTATCACAAGACTTACCAAATTCAAGAAGAAAACAAAAGTAACAAAAAGCCAAATGAAACAAATCTGTAAAAGTTGCCAATTAACCTGTCTACCTTTGCTGTCTGCTCAAACATGTAGTAATTACGTGAAAGGTATTTATTAGTTTAACTCTTAGGCTGGAGTATATTACTAACCTTCGTTTTGATGAATGCCGATGATTGTATAATGGCGGAGTCGCTTGAAAACTTTGGCCTAATGCTCAACGATCTCAGTAGTCTCCTTACAGGTTGATCTTAACAGGTTGAATGAACATAGACAAGACAAAAATCATGTCTAATGCCCATGATCCGCGGTTAATTGTTAGGAACGATACGTTGTTGACGAATATGTCTGCTTAACAGACTGTCAAATAGGTCCAACTTTGACAAAGAGCTCGCACGAAGAATCCAACTTGGCTGGACAGCGTTTGAGAAGCTTCGACCTATCTTTTTATCGAAAACACTGCAGAGCTTGAAAACGTTCAATCATACGTGTTGCCATTGATGACTAATGGCACTAAATGCTAAGGCTTAAAGTCACGCAATGAGCTTAGGAGAGAGCTATTATTGGTATTACTCTGCGAGATAAGATCTGAAATGAGGAGATCCGCAATAGAACTAAAATGACCGATATAGCGCTTAGAATTGGTAAGTTGAAATGGCAAAGGGTAGGCCACATCGCTCGTTAAACCAACAACCGATGGGAAACAAAGGTTCTCGATTGGCGACCATGAACTGGAAGAAGCAGCGTAGGCCGTCCCCAACATTAACTGGACCAACAATCTGGTCAAAACAGCTGGAAGTCGATGGCTGTAGGAGCCAAACAGCTGCTCAAAGTGGCGCTCGGTGGGGGAGGCCTATGTTCAGCACGATGTCTTCAGGCTGTTGATGATTAGTTTTGAGTATTCTTGGCAAACGCTTAGAATTTTGCGGCTTCTGACACATGACGAGTAAGCTACTTGACTCTGCCTACCTCTTAGTATCACGTTTTTGTACATCAGACATAATACCGCTCGTTAACACAATACCTGACACCACCCTTCGCTTAGATCTGTAACTGGCTCTTAGGTGAGGCTGTACCAGCGCACACTGCTAAGTGCTTGGTAGCAGGTTCTTTACAGAAGGAGGCCGTATAACAGAGTATGCTAAGCTGCCATCATTATAATAATATAAATAATAGTAATAATAATGCCCAACGATTACATACATAGATCCTGGACCTTAACTAGGATACCCTGTGTCTAGGGACCCAGGAACTACGAGGAACATTGTCCCACAACACCCAGACTCAGAACAAGTATTTGCGCTTTTTTTTCTGTGCAAAAATATTTGTCCTACTGCGGAAATTGAACCCCCATCTCCGGTAATGAGCCGAACTGCTCAGTCATCACACCACAGAGTGTATTAAATTATCGTACACTTTTGCTCTTCAAGAAGAAACTTTTATCAGTTTTTCAATATGAACCATGTGCTAGAGCTTAGTTATTGTTAAAAATCATGTGTTTATCCTAGAATAATTAATTTCATTATCATAAGGCATCCTATGTTTACATGAAGCATAACCTCGCGTCGTGGCTGGCAGTTGACACCCAACGTGGCTCCGCCGCCACAACGTCTGTTTGTCTTTCGCTTGCCTCATTAAATTTGCTTACACTTGACTATTAATAAAGAGTATATGGCCCTTTTTAAGGTAATTTTGTTTATAGTGCTATTTATACTTTTATACTTTATTATATAAATGTAGGTTGAGCGATCAACTTCTACTTGTTCACTCTTGGTTTATAGATTTCAAAATTCACATTATCTCTTGATATCAGATAAAATGTGGTCTAGTACAATGCAATCTCATATATAAAAAATGCTTCACTTCAATGTCGTATGGAGAGGGACATCCCGGCTTGTCTTTATAAGTATATAATTCCGATAATTTTCTGATGACGCTTCTGATCATTATTGATAGTTTAAATTTCCATTATCTTGACTAATACAATCAGTACTAAAATTCTCATGAGTGTTATTCGTATTGAATTAATTCAAAATAATAGTAATCATTTAAATATAAGGTAAAATCAATAAATAAAAACTAGTAGAAATTAAAATATAACCTATCCATACTTTTAGTATAATAGACACTACAAAATTTAAAAAACATGTCGAGTGATATTATATATTTCCAATACCCAAATCACTACATTGGGGCTAAGCACTGAACTTGAAATTCCATGATGAAAATTTCCACTTTAACCGATAGGTCCCGCTCGGAACATATTTTTAGGTCAATTGATCACAAGAGAATGATGACGTCGTAAATGTCATATATATTTATTATTACTTGATGCCTTGTTTTTATGTTATTATAATACTGTATATTATTGATTGTTTTTCTTTTCTATTACATTATAAATAATAATCGAAAAAAAACCTAGGTAAAACACATTTTGACTAAGTAATGTTAGTTAAAACATATTTCATTAGCTTCTTGAGGATTTTGGAGTTGGTTTGTCAAGTCTTATGCCCGCTTATACTAAGCTTTAACTACTCGTAAGTTTTTACTTATCTACTGCAAGACGTTTGAGTACATCACAGACGAATAAATGCGAACTTAGGAGCTGTCAAACGTAAAAGGTAGAACCTAATATTGCTTGAATATTTTAACATATTTTTAAGACTTCATTGGAACCTGTTTAGCGTCAAGCTGTTAATAGTTTACCATCAAAACGCTGACATTGACAAGCAGCTAACTGAACTGCTTTTGAACAAGGAAATGTAATTATGTCACGGGCTATGACTGCTTTCTATAACTGCCTAATTCTGACTGACTCTCAGCCTCATTGTAACATTTGATTCAATTTATCCGTCACATCTTATTCTTAATTTCGTTACAATTAATTCTGTAGTACAATTAAAAAGGCTTTTATCTTTTTTAACCTTTCGAATATTACGTACCTACAATATGGAACGGACTCGGCACGATATCAACAACACTTTCTTTTGTTTGGTACATTTGGATTAGGTATAACGTAATCTAAACCACAATTTTAACCTATTACCTCCCCATAACGGCTATTGTATTAAGTAAATAAGTTCATGAAAGTATTCTATAACAAAACATTACCTAAATGGCCACATTTCGTGCAACGTTAAAAGCTATGAATTATTTAAATACCGGCTCTATTCATTCATTTTAGCTCTGGTGACCAACTACGCTTTCAGTTAAATGTGGAATGCCCGTATGAAAAGTCAACCATGTGGAGTAAATTGAATCAGCATCTGCTTTTGCTCTGTCGGAGAATTAAATATACTTGCCAGAATTTAACACTCCACGGACCCAGTTTCCTTGCTCGGAAAGACGTTCATTTTGTTTACAGAGCTATTTATTTCATCATATACTTTCAAGTATGGATAGCGGCTGTGGTGACAATCCGAGGGTACTACAGTCACTATAACACGAATACAATTCGCTTCACTACCCGCACAGATTACTTGGATTGGAACACTACTTTTGCATCGGTGACCGTTTGTGAAATCGCAAACATTGATAAAATTTGGCAACTCGAGCAGAAACTAGGTGAACAATACAACGGAAAACTTGACCGGTTCATTGGAGACGTGGCTTTCTTTAGTGGACTGTGCTTCAGTTGTGTCTCCACTTGCGTAGATGAGCCGTTATGTTCTACTGACTACGAGAAGTTGGCAACATATGTTCGCTCATCATGTAAGGACTTGTTTCTGAGCTGTAAATGGAATGGTGAAAAAATTGACTGCTGCAAACATTTCAAATCTTTACAAACAGAATATGGTCAATGCTTTTCCATAAACAATAGACACACCGGTCCGACCGATGTGGTGTATGTAACGTCTACGAACCGCAGTCAGATGGGAGTACTGGAAATCGTTTTGTCGCAGGATTACGAAGCGTTCATTCATGCACCTGAAGATATCCCATTCTGGAATATGGAATATGATAGAAGAATTAGAGTCGTTTATGGGTCTGAAGCTATGGTCATGTTTTCGATCATGGATGTAGTAAACGAACCGGAAGTTGCTTTAGCTGCGCCAAATGTTCGTGAATGTAGATTCCCAGAAGAAGTGCCCAACAACTATTTCGCGTTTAGTTATTACGGCTATTCAGTTTGTATAACTCAATGCCGAATTGAGGCCATGTTAGAGTTGTGCAACTGCACTCATCATTTATCTCCATCTTACTACAGAGATCAATACTGCGATCTGGAAGGCTTACAGTGTTTGACAGAGCACCACGAAATTTTGAGAAAGCTTAAAGTTCCCGATAGAAACGAAACAGGGTTGGATTGCGATTGTTTGCCCTCATGCATTGAGCCAGATTACAACGTTATAACTAAAAAACTAGAACAGCCTGAAAAGGCATTAAAAGCAAAGCCAGCCCAATTTTTATTAGGAAACGTACCTTACCAACGAGTTACACGACAAGTCGCCCGGACGACGCTAGATTTGGTGGTGGCTATGGGAAACTGCTTTGGCCTTTGCTTTGGTGGATCTTTGCTATCTATAGCAGAACTGGTCTACTACCTTTGTCTGAAACGATGGAAACATATAAAAGGAAAAGAATAAAAATAAGATTAGAAACTATCATTGTTATTACAAAAATACTGGCCAAGATTTAGTTATTTAAATTGCAAGCTTTTTATTGGTTTCTACAAAATATAACAGTAACCCACTTGGTTAAAAAATAGTTCCTTTTCTCCAACAATAATAATATAATAAATTTACATAATTTTATTTAAATGAGGATTTATTTTCATATTATTGTCTGGTACTGTACGTCTATAATAATAGAACTCATTTTTGTTATAATTATGCTATTGTGTCATTATTTTGTCATTGCATAAAAATTACTTCTATAAGGGTCCAACTGTCAATAGTCGATAATGGTTCTTATTTAAAATTTTTACTTAGCGTCAAACTAAAAGTTAATTAAAAGTATTAAGAAATTTAAAGAATGTTCTCGAATAGATGTTGTTCATTTGAATACCTGCTGAAAATTCAATTTCGAATAAGCCCTGAATAAAAAGACAAAGAAAATGATGTGATGGTAACAACAGTGTTTAAATCACGAGCTAAACTTTTACGGTCAGCGGGCATTTCATTACTCACTCTTTGTTTGTTAGGACTTTAATGAATTCACCATCCCTGAGATATAATAGTTAGTTACCTCGCCTACCTGTATATTATGTTCAAAATACAAAATGTAGATTCGAAATGGATTTAGAGCAACATAGCATGTAACAGTATTATAGCGGAACGGATATTAATAATCTTACATTAATAAATAAATAAATATTAAGCATCCATTCATCAAGTTTTTTTTATGTTAATGAATGACGTGACGACCTTGTCGTTCACTTGATGTTAAGCAAACGGCCAAACAATCTCCTCCCCTTTTTGGGAGAAATACCCCAGCAATCATAAATAGACTACGATAAAAAATAATAAACCTGTACACCAAGTCTTGTCTAAATTCGTTGAAAAATACGACCTATATGCGAGAGATAATATCAAATCTCGCGAGCGGTGTTTTGTCTGTTTACATACATCTATTGTATTTTTTTAACACGGCAAATTGCCGTTATTTTCTAAATACTACAATAACTAATAACTAATACTAAAAACTACCTACTACTACTACTACAAAAAAAAAACATTTGGACTATATACTGGCCGCGATGACCTATAGACAGTCCAAATGCTCCAGCCCACTACCAGAAGGTAGCGTACTCAACATGCTGGCAGCATTGCCCCGTTGAATTGCAACGTTGTTCTAAATTGTTTAAATTAAATTGTATATTGTAATTTTTTTATTTAAATTGTTTCCGTTCTATTGTATTGTATTGTGTTGTGTTTTCACTTCAAAACAACTAAAATAGCTTAGGCAGGCAAATTGGCAGAGGTTTCTAGTACAAAATATGTAAAATAATGCTAAGAAGAAAACATGTTTAGTAAAAAAGAGCAATGACGTCATACGAAGATGAAACTTACAATATTAGTACAGAAAAGGAAAAAAACAAGAGAAAGTTATGTGATGTCATAACAAAGAGTCCTGCTTCAGCAAATAAATAATAAAAATAAAATAATTATAAACAGACACTAGTCAAAACTCGATTGAACGAAAGTTAAATAATTAAAAGTAAAATTAGAATAAATATAGAAACAGGTTCTATATTTTTCCTAATTGTTTTACGTATGCACATTGAATTTGACATTACCGTCCCTCTTTATTAGCTTTGCCAGCAACATAATATTTAAAGCTTTTTAAATATGTAAAGCAAGTTAAACCTGCTAAAATCGCTTACATCCAACAAGCTTAAAAGCAATTATTCTTTCCACCGCGTTAATCACTATTTATTTACCTCTACGTGCCATCCCTGCCTCTAAACCTCCGTGTGAACACAAAGATTACGAGGCACGTGCCCCTGGTAGGGTTGGCACGCAAACAACACTAGGTGGTAATCCGTAGCTGATTTCATACCATACTTAGATTCGGAGCACACCTACTTATGTATGTAATTAATACGTATGTTTATTTGTTAGGCATACTCCCAACGTCCCTATATGATGTACTAAAGGAATGACTACAAAGATCACTTAAACTTACTGCCTACAGTATTTTTAAAATAATTTCTTAATCAAGAATCTATTTAATATAGAACGCTAGGCTATTTAATTCAAGTAACCATTTTTAAATGACTACGAGAATTTCTATATAATTCATAATTTAAATTTTATGAGAAAGGCTGTAGAAGAAAAATTGAAACTACACATAATACCGCTCAAGTTTGGATTTATTTACAAGGTGTATCACAAAATGCACACATCATGACGAATACCTAATTTTGTACTGAGATTTAAGAATTTTGAATTTTTTTTGATAATATATTATTACATTTATAATTTAAAAGACTCAGCTGCTGCGCTATACTCTCTTCGCTAAACTCAACAAACAAGTTAACCGTTAAGGTCAATGTCCTTAACACTCAAAAAACAGCTGACTTTTATCTGATTATGACGTACAATTTTCTAAATCCAAAAGTCATATACTAAAAGTTATACATAATAACGAGCCGAATAAGCCCTTTGGATCTATATACATAACTTATAATACACCTTGTATAGGAATTTAATAATAATCCTACAACGCCTGACCGTGCAGACCTCGGGTCTCGTGTCTTACACTACAATGGTTACAAATTTGCGGTCGTGCAACTCGAAGCGATTATCCTGAACCTGCCTCTACTTCCAAAGATATATTATTCATCATCTAACATCCTGCTCTTCACTTTATGTTCCTTGAATATATATCTTTCGGTACACTGAAGGTTCCCTGGTATAGTGTAAAACATACTGAATTTTTAAAATTCAATACATCTTAACCGAATTTTGATCTTTTCCGACACGGTCTTCGAATGAGTGATTTTCTTCAATTTTAATACGTGAAGCTCTTGTAAATTGTTATGGACAGTTGCAAGCCAATTTTCAAAAAACTTCGCACACTACCGCTGGTTTGCACATATATCAGGGATCTTTGTGTTTTTGTCAAACAGTATCCTCAGTATTTCCAAATACAGTCGGAGGTATAAGAAGTACTAGATACAAAAACAAACTCTACCTTCCTCAGTGCAAGCTAGAACTGTACAGAAGGAATGCTTATATAAACTCTATTAGAGTGTACAATAACTTACCTGACATTCACAAGAATTTGCCTCTAATTACTTTTAAGACAAAATTGACTCAATGGCTCTTAGATAAATGTTTTTACGATTTAAATGAATATATGACTTATAAAGAATGTTAATATACCAACAATTGTATGGCTACTAATTAATAAATGTAAGGAACTTATAACATTGCACACCACTGTCGTGGTAGAATGTACGAGCTTTTGAATTGTAATACCAACTATTTATGTACTACATTCTGCAATAAATGATATATTCTATTCCATTCTATTCCATTCTATTCCATTCTATTCCATTCTATTCCATTCTATTCCATTCTATTCCATTCTATTCCATTCTATTCCATTCTATTCCATTCTATTCCATTCTATTCCATTCTATTCCATTCTATTCCATTCTATCCCATTCTATTCCATTCTATTCCATTCTATTCCATTCTATTCCATTCTGTTCCATTCTGTTCCATTCTGTTCCATTCTGTTCCATTCTATTCCATTCTATTCCATTCTATTCCATTCTATTCCATTCTATTCCATTCTATTCCATTCTATTCCATTCTATTCCATTCTATTCCATTCTATTCCATTCTTTTCCATTCTATCCATTCTATCCATTCTATTCCATTCTTTTCCATTCTATCCATTCTATTCCATTCTAATCAATTCTATTCCATTCTATTCCATTCTATTCCATTCTATTCCATTCTATTCCATTCTATTCCATTCTATTCTAAAGATCGGTCGTTTGTGTACTGATTTTTTTTCTAATATGTGCATTTGAATATGATCCTATACCATTTGAAACTTTAAACACGTAATAGAAATACCTCAGGAGACCGAATTTGAATTTTAAACAGTCTGTCCACAGAATGAAACATGTTACTCTGAAATGACTATGAGCTCAATATTTATATTGTGTTTCTACAACAAAAAGCGTAAATTATGGATAAACCTCCTGAACCGCCTCAAGTTTGATAATTAATTCATGATAAACATTAATTATACACACTTCCAGGTTATGTGGTAGATATTGCTTCATAGCACTAAGTCCTCCTTGTATACTATTCTCTGCTAAAGTATAAGTAAAAGCACTTAAACAAGTTTCATTTAAATTAAGTCATATACTAAGTAAATTTAGTAAAAGATTAACTTTCCAGACTTATAAAAGCAATATCAATTAAAAGTTTCCAAATCTTGCCTCGTTAAGTAAACTTTTATTACATGAAATTTTCATTCCAAGTGCAGGTTCTTCACACAGCTTATGATGCTTTGTTCTCAGGCTCTATTGTAGCCAGCTAATGGAAAAGTTGGAATATAATTATACTCATTAGTATTTGTCTTTGTCAATTTAATTAATTATACTAATGAAATCTTTTTGTTATGTTAAATAAGTTTAATTAATTTAGGTTAATAAGCACCCATTAAGCTTATGGCTTAGGGCCCTAGGAAATGAAGAAGAAGAAGCTTATAGTTAAGCTTATATATTGGTGTATTGCGAATGTACTTCATATGAATACAGCTATAGTAAAACTGTATACAAAGTAATGTATGTACATAGAAGCGAATTTGAAAAGACTTTTAAATATGTCATTGGAGTTTTGGCGGAAAAATAAAAAAGATCGCGTCGCCGCATTGTATTATTTTCCAAAACTTGTGTTATTTTCAGTGTTAGTGCATAAAATTGGTGGCATTTTATTCATTAAGTGCTGAATTGCAGGCATGAGTGTGGGAAAGTGGTATGATGATGGTGAAACATTTCTTTTCGTGTTGTTTCCAAAACTCCATAGAAGCTTCTGGTAAAGTTGCCACCACTTAACTAGGAGTATGACTTGACTAGACTAGACTATGACTTAACTTGATGACTTGGACTGTGACTTGACTTGACACATTATGTAATATTAATTAACTTGAGAATTTATAAATTACTTGACATTGGCTAAATACACAAAAGTGTGGAGCCAAAACAAAACAAAAAAAATGACATTATATGTATTTTGATGCTGTTTACTGTATTGCATTGTTTTTAGCCCTGAGCAGGTTCTTTACGTCCTACATACTACGTGCCGCTACTTATTGTATATATATTATAATATTTCAGGCGCTAATGTTCAAAAGATATTTCTATTTTATACGATACGCGATATTTTGTTATAACTGAAAAACGTAACAGAAAGACAGTAGAAAAACTATAATAATCTACAAAATTTTTATCAACAATTCTGAAACTAAGACATTATTTACAATAGAAATATGCCGTCCAACTCGCCACCACGTGACAGAGTTTCCAGGATATTCACCGAATAAGAAAACTTAGCTTCTGAGCAAAGTATTTGCCAGCTCTGGGATCCCTAAAGTGATAAATTTGTCTTATATTGTTAATAATTAAAATTGATGATTTATTAAATAATTTGAAAAAATAACAACGTCTGCGTGTTCCAATAAATTTAATTAAATTAATTTTTGATAGTTTTTTGAATACATCGAATACATATAAAAATATTCTCCATATATGTGTGTGTGTATATATATATATTATATATATATTAATGGTTGGAAAGGAATTGGAGAATATTTAGAATATATATGAAAATAATAAATAATAAATAATTTGGTATATATATATATATATATACCAAATTATATCAGTAATATGAAACTAGTTAGCACTCACAAAAGTTACGATAAAACGTAGAGGCTCTACAGCCTTCTACGATTATTCGTAACTTATAGTTACAGAGCAGCGTAGGCGGATTTGTAGCACAGAAAAAATATACATACATTTTTTAGATGTTAAATTTTAGCCGTTTTTAACGAGGACGTATTTTTAAGGTCTATTCATTAAGACAAATGCTCTTTCTTACTTATGCCGTTATATATTTAAAATTGATTGTCAAAAACATAAATTAGTGTACAAATTCAAAAGACAAGGCACATAAAAACGATGAAGAAGGTTACTGTATGGTCACACAGTTACTTCTTGACTCATCTCATTATTTTAATTATAGGTTCATTCTTGAATATAAAAACATACCTAAACGTAGGTTCCTACGTCTAATTCCAACCGCCATTGCAACCAAGTTTCGTAAAGGTATATAGCTAAGGAAAACTTCTTATTTATTCATCTAGTCTACGAAAAGCCAACCAAGACAATTTGAAGACCAAATTGAATACCTTTATATACCACGTTGAACATAGCATATTTAAATCATAATATAGAATAAAAACTTAAAGCATCGAGCACTTACGACTACACGTCGCCACTTAATCATATATTCTGCATTATTCATGAAGCAGCCTTTGGGTTGCAGCTGACAAAAGCTTTGATATTCCATTCTTTATTATATGTGCCCGCTGTTTTACATACAATATGGCTCAAAATCGCATGTATGGAATTTGTGATTCAAATTGTAGTATCAGCTATAAGTTCATTAAATTATAACTATAAGGCCTTTTTTATTTACAATAATCATACAAATAATTTGGATATACAGCAGCTTATCGCGTAACCTGAAACACGGGCCTTTCTTTAAATAGTAGGACTTTATCCACTACGCTGATCATTCGGGCTGGTACTGGCAACATTCCTCGACTCTCGTAATTCTTGAAAATGCCGGTTTCTTCACGCGAAGGAATACTTCATCGCTGTTGTCAAGTAAGTGCATAATACGCACATAATTTAAGAATTCACTGGCGGGAATCAAACCTTGGTGCGTAGGATTGAAAGCTGACGAGTTGACGCTGAGCCACACTACCTAAGTTAACGCTAGAGAAACGTGAAAACTTTACCTTCGTTTCCCCGCTTGAACGTGTAAAGTACTTAATTAAGCCCCTAGGCTCTTGAACTTTAACGAACTCTTGACGTATAGAAAAGACAACGCAGATCGCTGTTTATTGAACTAAGTAATGATGTCGAACTTTTTAAAAACAGAATGTAAAATACAGACTTTCTAATTGTGGTAGAGTTTCTACGAAGTCTTGTATCATAATATTATTAAAACAGCCATGTTATATACTTTAGAATGTTATAAAAGGCCCGAAAAATATCTTAATTTTACTTAAACCCCTAAATTGAATTTTATCTAATTTTTCTTTTTAAATACTTGTTATATTAATTAATATTTTTCATGACAAAAACACAGCTATATCAATTCTTTGTTCTTTTCTGAATACCTACTAAAGTAATTTTATGTTTTTTCACGGCATAAACATGGCCTTTTCTTTGCTGGATCTTGGAATTAACAAGATCCATTTCAAGCTTCATTAACAAGTTTACTAATCACTAGTACTATGTGATTGTAAACCATTCGAGAAACAGAAATACAGAATATCAATTTTATATCGATATCACAGTTCTTCAATAGTCTTTTAAAACTTGTGTATGTTATCCGCAAATAGATCAATAGTGACATTATTTGGGATCCTGTAAAACTGTTTTATTAGGTGGTAGGACTTTACTGCAAAGTTCGTTTAGGTAGGTACCACCGCTTTGCCAGTTATTCTGCCGCCAAGCAGTAGTGCGCAAGTACTGCTGTGTTCCGGTTTGAAGGCCACTGTAGCTGGTGAAATTACTGGGCAAATGAGAATTAGCTGATATGGGCAGCCGTGTCGTTTAATATCAGGCGAACGGCTAGCTCGTCACGTCAGTCCTTAACATTAAAAAAAAAAAAAAAAAAAAAAAAATCGTTTAAGCTAAGATTATTTTTATTTTTAATAATGATTTATTAATAATGACAGAAACCTGTTGTACTGTACTTATGTTGTAAATAAATAAAAGTTTTCAGTATCACACGCTCTTCACAGTTTTCTGGAATAAATGTATCCTATGTGCTAACCCTGGAACTACTACTAAAATATTATGATTTCGAAATCATCAAAGAATAAAATTAGAAAAAAAAATGTTATGAACAAGCATTTAAATATTTTTGTCATTATTAAAAATTAAAATGTAACAGTTAATTTTACCAACTGATTCAATCACGCAATATTCTCATCGATCACTGTCAATTTTTAATTGCGAAACATTAACATCACAACTTTTGTGTTGGATTCTTATCAACTAATTGCGAAGTTAATAATGGTTTTGCTTTGTTTCAGTGTCTGACTTCACGACGCAACTCTCGCAGATATACGAGAGACACTCTGCAGAGCTTCAAGTGCTGGTTGCAAACTTTAGGAAGAGAAACAGTGAAATTAGGAAGGAAAGGTAAGTGTAGGATAATGCCCTTAAATAAAACGGGTACACAAATATCAACTTTAGTTGTTCTAAAAATTGATTCATATATTCACAGAACATAAAATAGGTAAATATTTTGTAGTGTGTACATACATATATGATGGCGGCAACGTCCAGTTGTAAATGTAAACTCTATGCGCAGCGGGCAGCGATCGAGCACCGTAATTTACCCTGTGGTGGCATTAAATTTATTACAATGGCAACACCGGCAACTGTCATGGCGCCCCTACCCGTCTGGCTATAAAAAAGGAGCGCTCGATGTACTACGATTCATTCTTGCTGCGGACGCGGCCCGGTGCGCACGCTGAAGGCCTATAGTTTTATAGGTTACAACCTACGCTCTACCGTCTGCCTATATATACTTTTAAAAGGGCTTAGCAAATTTGGGTTTGTGCTGCATCGTGTTCATTTTTTTTACTCAAAACGCGCACTACTTCTTTCTATCCACATCGGCAAATTATGTGCGCTGTACTTAATTTATGTACGTTACTATCGAGGACCTATCTATCTTTTTTACCTTCTTATATTACACAAGTGCTGGTTTATTATTCATCACAGTTCCTGTCTTTACCAACTCGTCGATTATAGCGAGTTTTTTTTTATCAGCCAACAAGATATTTTATCGTTTAAATATAACCTTAATCCTCTGCAAACAAATACTAACCAATTCTTTTTCATAAAATATATCACGCAAAAAACGCGTGACTGACTTATATCGGGGTACAGAAGAAACCTGTCTAAATAACGAATATTTTGATCTTACCTTGTGAGACCTTTCTATTTATTTTACTTTCTGCCTATTCTTTCAAGTTTCGCAAGAAAATGTTTTGCAGGTCTTTCAATAATGTAGATACAACGAGTCGTTTACATAATCGGGCCTTTCAAAATATTTATGGTTTTACTTACTACGGGAACTACAGGCGGTTCTTAAGTATTTAAAATATGGAACAGTTTTTTTATAAAATTATGTTTAGCTGGTTTATGAACATAAAAAAATTATCAACGAAACCTAATTTGTGGTAAAATTTATGAATAATAAAAAATAAAGCTCGTATTTTTGCTTATTAAATCTACAATGATTTGCGCCACTAAACCAACAAAGTGTGCAACATTGTGAAGATGCAAAAGTTTATGCTTCAGTCTCTTGTCTAAGTAAATAATAGTAGTCGTTCTATCGATTTTCTGCAAATGCAAACTCTGTTGAAATATTCATTACATTTCACTTCAATAACCAGTATTAATAAGCCTATCTGTGTCAGAGTCTCAGCACCTGTTCGATTATGCTCGCTACACTACATTATATTATTCATGACTATCTACTTTTGAGAGTCAGTGGAATATAAGGACGATAAGAAAATTATCTGTTTTAGACTCTGGTTAGATAGTGGTAACATGAAAATATACCGTAAAATTTAGATGGTACAATCAAGAGAACAAATAAAATTAGGAGGCTCAAAGTCAGAAACGCGTTTTGTTTCTCGGTCGTCGCGCGACGCATTTCCACCCTATTAAACCTTACTATTTTGTAAACATACTGTTGGGATAGGCGTTAGTAATGTGTTTGTGGCCATCTAGTTATTACGGTTTAATTTATTAGTTTTGGTAGATACAAGTAGTATTAACGATGCAAGATTTCTTTAATAACTTTCTAATGAATAGTTTACATCCAATGTACAGCAGCAAAATGAAATGAATTTACTTGGTGGTATTACTTTTCATAACTTTTGACTGCAATGTTTTTTTTTCTTTTTCTATTTGCATTTCCACAGACACCTGGGTCCGTGTTTTTTGATAATTTTTTTTATTAAAAATTTAGCTTATTAACATGAACATAAATGCAATACAATACTGACTGCAATGTTTGTCCAGTTAGGTACCACCCCTTTGTCGGCATTACTGCGTTCCGGCTTAAAAAGCACTGAAGCTAGTGCAATAACTAGAGATTTTATGATCTGATAAAATCAGCACTACAGTCTAGTAATAAGATTACTACAATGTAGTGATGTCTCACGATGATATGCGCAGTGCAGTGTCACGCGAAACTTAATATTAGATCTCCGAGTGACACTGTATCTGTTATAGGTAGCCGTGTTGCTTCACATCATGCGAACGACTAGTCACATCATGTATAAAAAAGAAAATTAAGCACTCAAATTATATTATCATTGAATATAATTTGAGTGCTTATTTGTATCATAAACTTTTTACACGGCAGAGACTAATACTTCCGTAAAAAAAATATTTTTAACGCTACGTCGAATAATTCAGGAATATAATTCAATAACGTAATCCATAAAAAAGTAACCATTAAAAAGTGTTTAAACTTGATCCTATTTCCTATTTTATATAAGATTAAATGCCATTGATTGGATCTTAACGGATCTAAAGGCAAAATCAAATTTTATTGTCAGCCCCAATCGAGCAATAACAGAATCTATTAGTGTAATGGACCAGCTCTATTTTCAATTTATTGAAGCTGACTGTACTCAAAAGCTATTTAAAGTAAAATTATTTTTGTTGCACAAATCTATCACACAATTTGAATACGTTATGACAGCGCCTGCATCAGACAAGGAACACTAGATCGGATACAGGAAGCTTTGAAATTGAATTCCGGATACGGACGAGTATTCAAATCTGGACAGGTGGATGGAAACTTTAACAGTTGTTTTCTTGTGAATCTAAGTTTAGTGCCTGAGAATATAAAGAGATATTCTAACAATTTCTGGTACACGATGATAACTTAATTTTGTCAATGTACACATAAGACGTTTAGTTCTATTTAGCTAGCTAAAACTTTCACAAAAATGTTAAAAGAGACGTCAATGTCAAACAAAAAAAAAATACTAGAGACAGAGCATTTTTTTTTTTTTGATAGGCTTGCGTTTGACCACTATCGCCCCTGATGGTAAGTGGCATTTATACGTACATCACCATCGACCAACCTTTAATCCAATTAAATGTAGTTTGAAACTACGATGCATTTTTCACTTAAATTTATCTACTATGCAGATGAATTAAAAGGCTTTTGTAAACATGTGAGCACACTAATAATAATGATATGAATAAACTTCAATTAAATTTATCTACTTCCAGGTAAAACCTCCGACTAACCAGACCTTGTTAATTCGTTAGGCATAAAAAGGAGAACCTCTAAAAAGAATAAAGTAAACCAAATCACTGGCATACGAGCTATATAAAAGATTTGCGTATATGCTAGGATATAACAAGTTTACGACCTTGTGATACATACATAAATTATACGTAGGTAACTATTCTACTCTATTCATTCCGTCGGTAACATATTTTATGTCTGTTGTAAAAGCATTAAATTATTTCTGTTTTCATACTTAACTACCACCTAGGATGAAATACGATTCAAGGGAACCAATTTTTTGTATGATAAAATGCATAATATAATATAACATTACTTACGTATTTGCGCTACGACCCGCTACAAATTTGTAGCCGTCGTACTACGCCGTAGGCGTTTAAAGCTTTTGAGAGTTTCGAGTGACGATGAAAATGCCATCGGCGTGAACTCAAAATGTTATTTTAAAATCCGAAATATTTTTAAATATTTATATTCCATCCATTGCCATTAACATTTATATACTAAGCATTTTTTAAATCTTATTTTATTGAAAGCGTTCAAAAAAGACAATTTTCAGATATCCATTTCACATACGTTGCCTCACTACGTTGTCTAATATCCTCCACTTTACCCTATTTTTTGCTACCCTTTACGTCCAACCCTATGTAACTATCACTCACGGCCGTGGTTAAGCTTTCTATCTTTTAGATTTCATTATACTGGGTAGCTCCTTTTTGTGACGGGATAAATATATTATATCTTGCCACACTCAAATACTTAAGTAACTTTGTGTTGCTTACTTTTATGTCTAGTATTATATTATCTGTGTGTTAGTACACGAATATTGCAATTGTTTATTTTAATACAATGGTAAAAAATATGGCGAAATAAGTGTTATTAGCAAAGGAGTTAAATTCAATTTCTTTTTATTTCTGGTATATCGCTGATTTTCGTAGATAACTTAGAAACTTAAGTTTGATAATTTAAATATTCGTGACCAATCATAGCAGTGCGTTGACCAATCAGAGTAGCGTATTTTCCATTTCCTTCAACCAAATTGGCTGCTTATTTCTACGATAAATACGTTTGGTAAGAAGTAGTTCCCTAGTTACCTGCTTAATTCTAACTACCCACCTAGATAAAATAAGAAATAAAACAAAGATGCTCCCACCACATCCTACCGCTTGGGATTGAAAATTTCTATCTGTATATATATCTATATATATACATATCCTATCTTTGAGCTCATTCCTAAACCATATTTCAAGCGACTTCGGACTATTAACCAATGAATATTTGATATCGAGTATTTGAGAAAGATTAAAACGTATATAAAATGTAACATTCGTTCCAATAGAATTTCTGAGGTTCGAGAATAATATTTGTGAATACATGTAACTTGAGCTTTGATTTAACTAATCAAGGCAGTATAAAAGTTGAAAGTTCATAATATACAACTCTTTATTACTTTTGTATTTGAGTATAGTTGGTCGGTAGAAACATTCTGTATCATAACTTTCAATTACTTATGAGGTAAACAAGTTAACTGAACGTTATACCTTTTTACTGTACGAGTATTTGAGACAATCTATAAGAGTTCACAAAATCCACAATTTTTTTTTTTACTTCAAACTAGTCTAACATTTGACCGCGTTCTCACCTGATGGGAAGTGACGATGCGATCGAAGGTGTAGCATGCTAGCCAAGTAAATATCTATTCACTCTTCTCTTGAACACGCCCGGGTCATATTTTGCCAGCTTACACTAAATCTTTAATTCTTTCCCCATTAGTTGTTGGAATGAAAAATGACAAACATAACTAACAAAATATTATAGGCACTATAAAAATTGTAGCCGATCTGAAGCCTATTTCTTAGAAAACGTTGAAAAAAAATACGTATGACGTCAAATCTTGAATAAAACTTTGTATGGGCGTCATCCAAGACAATTGAAGGGGTGAGTATAAAAAGGGTTTAACTGATTTTTTTCACAAAATGAATTATGGGTATCGTTGGATTCAACGTGAAATTATCTACAACAATACATTTTCAAAATACCAAAATGAGGCTTAAAGTTCGAGATTTTGAGTCTAAAAACGGTTTATCTGTCACAGGAATACAGTTCGCTTAGCATAAAATTTTTATTATATTTATTTTATTTTATCATATCTTTACAGTAATTGTATGAATTAATGCTATATTTAGTATTTTAAAATAGAATTACAACATTTTCAAGCAACTGAAACTTACATAAACCTTTTCTATTACCTTATAAGCACTCTACATTAAAAGGACGCCGTTGACGTTTAAAGTCAATTTTCTCGAAACTCTCAATTTGACAGTTAAACACTTTTTATTCTGAACCCTTCGATTATAGCATCATCTTGCACGTGACATCTTATCAATAATTGACCCTCGACTCTCAAGATTAGGTAACTTGATTGAAATCGATCATTATTCTTCGTATGAATTTAACAGTTTCAATATTCAGTTTCAGTGTAATCAAATTCAGATAAAACGGTAAGAATGAAAACAGTATTATTTTGACTGTTGCCTTTATCAAAGTAACGTGATCACGCCGGATTGCTATGACTAACTTTTAATAAACAATCAGCACGGTGTTGAAAAATCCATGGCAAATACTATTTAGTTAGGTACTAATGGCTAACTAAATTCGATTTATTTAACGTCAATTCACTTAATTCGGCAATCTCTCCAGTCTTTGGTTACTCGATAAAAATAGACTATCACAATTCAATCGAAGCAATCCTTCGCAGGAATCAAATCGGAATAACCCTGACGAGTATATTAAAGATGAAATAAAAAGAAAACCTGGGCCGGTTGAAGAAGGGTAATTACTCGTCGGTCCAAGAAAAGCTCAGTTTAAACGAAGCTCCCTGAGGTTGAATAAGCAGTTTGTTGATTGTTTAATTAGTATTTTCCACCTCTTTAGTATTTTCTAATTACTTAATGGTTTAAGAAATTTCATGAAAATATCTACACTAAATGGTCCCAAAAAAATATGAAATTTATAGCTAGTCATTGGCCTGTTATCCTTCTCTTAGGTACATTAAAACGTGCTGCGATCATCTAGTTGCCTGCCAAGTGTTGTGGTTATGGATAAACCCCCTATGATTAGCATCCAAAGCGGCTTTTTATGAAGGAGGTCATGTGCATAGCAATTGGATGTCTATCGACTGTTATGTGATGATAATGTGGTTTTCCTGATGTAAAGCATCGTGGCTGCCTTACCTTACAATGCCACTCAGGACTCTAAGTTAGTTTAATTCTTTTCTTTAGTTTAATTGCATTCTCAGACATAATCATAGATAAGTGATAAGATTTTTACACCCAGATCAAGTCATAAAACCTCAATAATACAATAATTTAACTAGCGACAGTACCCTTCATACCAGAATATAATACCTAGTGTTTGCACACTACTGCTTGGTGGCAAAATATCTGATAAAATAGTGGCACCTATACGAACGAAGTCTTACCACGTAGTAAAAATTTGTAAAGATTGTTGACTAATTTTAGTAGATTGTTCGAGCAACCCTTATACTTCGCTCATGACGTTACCACGTACAAAGGCGGAGGTTTTGACTTTGTGTGCTTAATTAATAATAAATATCATTTATATACTGTGTGTGTGTGTGTGTTTTACATTTCAATATTGTGGACATTTCACTCAGCGCCATCTAGTCCAGATAACTGATACAATACTTAAATACTTTTTGTTTGTAAATACATATATAGAATACAATTTATCACCCAGACACAGAACCAACATCTATGTTCATCACACAAATATTTGTCTTAAACCCTCAACCTATTGTGCAGAAGGCAGAACTACTACCAACTAAGCTAATAGGCCAGTCAGTTGAAATATTCAGTAAAACCATAAAATCAACGTTTCTCTATTAATTTCCACGTGATAAAGCCTACTACGTTGACGCTCACCAACTGAGGTTTATGCAAAATAATGTTAAGTATTCACGAAAAATGCGTCTTGTTCCACAAAATTTGCCCTATTTATCTAATGCTAGGTCTATGTCTTGATCGTTTATGTAAGAAAAACTAAAGTAGGTATCTAAAATTTACGCGCCAAATATTGTTACAGCCCAAAAAGTATTTTTCCAAAAATAAGTTCTAAGAATAAATTTAGTAAGTTCCCGGCTACACTCTTGGGAAAATAGAATGACATTTTATCGAAGAAGGTTCTTCCCTGACAAAGTTAAAAGTGTCATGAATTTGTATACTAATAAAAATATTCTGACAGTAACTTTAACATAATTTGACGTGCCTTACTATATATTTATGCTTATTGTATAGAATGTAGTAAAAAACTCACTGTACTACCGATATAATTTAAAATGAATACTTAATAATAATAATAATATGTGTGGACATCTCACACAACGCCATCTAGCCCCAAACTAAGCAAAGCTTGTACTATGGGAACCAGATAACTGATACAATACTTAGATACTTTTTGTTTGTAAATACATACATAGAATACAATATAACACCCAGACACAGAACAAACATCGATGTTCATCACACACAAATGTTTGTCCTGGGTGGGAATCGAACCCACAACCCGCAGTTCAGAAGGCAGGGTCACTGAACCAACTGAGCTATCGGGCCAGTCACTTAATGTATTGGGTGTATTAATAAATAAACAAATGAATATTTGTATGGTGGAAAAAAAGTGCAGGCTGTTCGATGAAATGCTGCGTTCAGGTGGCATTTTGCATATAAAATGGGATCACTGAACTCTTTTGGAATCAGGATGAAATATTGCAGTAATTGTGTGCGTAACGTAGTTATTTAGTATTCCGGCGTTTTCAATGAACTCATAGTTAAGTTCAGAATCAACAATATTTGAGCCCCTTTCTGATTTTCAGTCTTTTTTTGGTCACCCAAGAATACTTTGCTATCAGTAACCGGTATCGTACCAAGGTTAGTTTTTATTTTTGCGTAACAATTATTTCATACAAACATATTTTATTTTTCAATACAGGATACAAATTGAAGAGAAACCGTAGAAAGAACTTCTTTTAGTTTGAAAAGTTAGTTAAAAGTTTTAGTTTATCGTAAGTAAGACACATTTTGTAAGATAAATAACGGCTAAATTTACGTCAGTTAAAAAGTCGAATTTACTCCGACCAGGTTTCGGACATATTCGACGTCCTTCTTCTGGAAGCCAGTTACTAACACAACGCGCTAGACGTTATTTATCTTACAAAAAGAACCTTTTTTGTCTAGGAGTTCAATAAAACCATATTATCTTGTTTCTTAATCCACTATCGGAACTGTTCGACACAGCGAACCAAGAAAGTTTGAAAGGAACTACCGAAATCAGTTAGGACCGATTTCGGTAGTTATTCTTTATATTTATTAAGTTTACGCACGAAACAGGGCCAAGAAATGCTCGATAAGAATTGCATGAAGACTGCAGACTGCAGACACGTAGTTTATGACTTGATCCACTATTATGCCCTACAACAAACTCGGTGAGACTCCACGCAAATTAAAAGCGTCAATCATTTTACGAAAAAGTTTGATAGTCGCGTCAACAGCAAACTATTACTGGAATTCGATTTAATATAGCAGACATGGAAAATCTATGGAAGGTTTAAGAACTTTCAAACTCGTTTTATGTTACCCTATAGTAGTTCTAACAAATCATTTTCTCTAAATATTTGCATTACTATTCAAATATTTGTAATATACATAATTCAACACAGTTTACTTGTGTTATGCGCGTTCAATTTAAGTCTGCGTATAAGAAATGTGAAATATATATTTTCAAGCTCATAATATTAAACTATTTATAATAAAAATTAGGTAGTGCTAAACTTTATAAATAATAGGTAACCTATATGCTGGTCAACTTCATATTTTACAAGCAGATTTACTGGAGTAGTCTTTACGCAACTTAAGTGTGCCCAAAATCTTTTATTTTCTCTTAATGTATGTTGAAAAATGTAGCTACATGTATGTATACAATGTAGTTCGCGCTTATTCTTCTGTGACATATGCCAATGCATTTCAGTATAGAAATAAATAATTTATTAATAATATATAATCATATAAAAATCTAATACATATAAAATTATTATTTGTTATTCTGTTAATAAAATTATTGGAATTTTATTCAAGAATTTAAAAATACTACTGGTGTTCTTAATTTACAAATATCAATACATACAAAACAAAAGAAATTAATTCTTTTAAAATACAATACATGGCGTTCGTTAAGACACGCGTTTGTCGCACTATAAACAAAACTCGACAATAATGGATTTTGAAAAGAAATTGCTAGTGGCAAAAAGTCACCAGCAATGAAATTTCATACAACTTTGCTGGCGCCATTTTGGAGTAGCGCAGCAACATCGACTTTGCTCAAATAAGGTCATTAAAATAATGACCACACATTACGAGCACTTTTACGTAAAAGTCATGATTTGAAGTTACAGAAGTAACATTTGGTTATTTTAAGGCTACTTAAATAGTCATGAAACTGGTTATCTTCCATAAAATTGATTGAGCTAAGTAACAGTTTAACCCCTATTCCGTATGTTTTCGTTACTTTTATAGTTCCGTGAGGATATCAAAATACTTTATCGCTAAAAAGGTTTCTCCGCACGAACGTAAAAGGAATACTTTAGTCAGCATTTTGAGAAAAGGAAATATATTTTTACTACCTACCTTCATAATTTAAATAGCGCAGATACACAACGGCGTAACCCCACTAGATATAAAGCAATAATTAAAAAATGATCTGCTCTGAATTAAGCTGCGATAGAGCATTTATATGGCTGCATCTCGGCCAGTTTTTTTAATACTATTAGCAGTAAACAACCTGATGGCCCATCTTATCTTAAGAGATCACGGTCGCTTATAAATATCTACAACCCCGTGCCAGCCATCAAAACATTATTTTAAGCGAGACAAAATAAAAAATGGAAACAGAAACTAAATAAATACTAATAATAAATATTTGTGGACATTTCACACAGCCCCAAGCTAAGCAAAGCTTGTACTCTATGGAAACCAGATAACTGATACAATACTCATATAATTTTTGTTTTTAAATACATACAAAGAATCTAATATTACACCCAGACACAGAACAAATATCGATTTTCATCACACAAATGTTTCTCCTGGGTGGGAATTGAACCCACAACTTACAGTTTAGAATGCAGAGCTACTGCCAATTGAGCTATCAGGACAATATATATTTCGACCCAATAAAGTATAATAAATTAGTCCCAAGGTAGGTGTAGGTTTGATCAAAGATGCAACAGTTTTGTTCATTTTAAACAAAATATATTGCATTAGATTGTGCTAAAAAACAGAAACTGCCTCTATAATTATTTCCTGTAAAAATATCAGTGGATATAGATAAAATAAGATAAAATATATAGAGTTACAATATGCTAATATTATTTATCTATCCACCTTTACGTAATATTTTAAAGTAGGTCAAATAAACTGAGCAGTACTGCGTACTTTCAAAAATAACAAAGTATCATTTTATTTTATTGTTATTTATTGCCTTAAGAAACTCTATTAAGGATAAAATATCTAACTTGACCCTGCCAAGAAATTTTCTTGGCAGATCATAGCAAACTTTATCCGTGTACTATTTTCATTGTTATAATGCGTCTGCATTGCGCTGGGTAGAGTGCAGGTCACCACAGTATAGTACCCACTAATATAGAGCATAATTGGCACGTAAACTTCAAATAGTCGGTTATATCTAGCGAAAGGGCCAGCCTATTCTAATATTGCAATGTTCTAATACATTGAGTATCGCCCAAGACTTGTATCTCCACATCACCCAAAACAAATGAGCTGAAATCTAAATAACCAATACTGCGATCTAAAAATATATCAAATATAAAGCGAATACACGTACTGCATTACTAAGATAAAGTAGACTTCATTCAGGGGGCGCCTTTGCTTGGTGACTGCAAAATTAATAGTTAATCGGCTTACGCGCCATGCGAAATGATGGTTATACCTTGCCTGAGTAAAAACTTTTAGGGAATAATACAAAATACCCTGGTTGCAATCAGCGAGGAATATGAGAAGATTGATGAATCCGGATGATATGAAGGGAAATAAAGCAAATATTAAGGCAGAGATATGGCGCGCCGTCTTCCGGGCCCTTTGGAAGAGATTTAGCGTGAAGATGGATGGTAATTGTCGCTGTCAGTGTGGATTTTCCTGTTAGTTAACAAGGTTCATTTTTGTTTAGCGCAGCAGTAAATGGTAAGTCTCCAGCACGTGTGGTTTCAATTGCAAACCCTCCCTCAACTCAATAAATAAATCAAACGTGAAAGGATGTTCTGTTTTCCCGGTGAAATATTAAAAAATTCTAAAGGTAAATTGCAAAGGTTCGAGAGGTTTTCTTAAAAAACAAACCCATTTTTCTCATTTTTCCTTTGGTCTCTTTCAATTTGTTATCAGCAGCCCATAGATTAGAGAGAAAAAAAAAACAAATGTTACTCTGTGGAGCCGCCGTAAGATGGTATAAGAAGCAAGCATCAATATCTTTGAAAGCCTTCATGCAAAAGCCTTGTACAACCAGAATAGTGTTTTAAAAATGGAAGTAAGCAAGCAAAGGTTCAATAGGTACTTTATTGTCCTGTAGACTGTAAGACTGCAAAGGTACGGAGTCGTCAACTCAGGGTTTGCATTATGGATGAGGTCAAGGCCTCATTTCAGGGAAGTCGCAGTGCGGCCGGAACCGATTCTTGCGTCCCGTATGTATTTTAAATGACAAATTGGATTCAATTCTTTGGTTGTGAGACTGGCAAACAGAAAACATTCGCTACTAAAATTTGCAAAGAAAAATGAATTTTTCTTCCTATTCCATGCGGGAGAAGAAAAGCTTTTTGATATTGTGACTTATTTATTACGTACATTTTCTACCAGGAAGCTAGTTTGTCAGCTGATTGATTCAAAGACAATCGATTTCGTAGTATTATTAAGTTTACTTTATCTAAACATAAAAAACTTGATTAAGTTATTCACTTTTATTATTTATGTTATTATTGAGTACCCGCGGGTTCAACCGCAATTTATCCATTTTTACTAAACTCGTTAATTTACCGGGTTACTTCAACCGTTTTGGCGTAAAAGTAGTCGCAGTCGCAGTCGCAGTACAAAAAATTAAACATACAAACAGACAACATTTCAGTTTTGTACATTAGTTGGTAGGAGTGTTTAGAACGAAAGTTGAGCTCAACAATATTATTTTATTTAATATACCAAAGCCTAACAAGGTCAAATGTAAGAGAGAACCATGAAACACTACAAGGCCTTGTATTAAAAGCAAAAATAAATTATCTAGATTGCCAACTCCACACTCCACATATAGCTGAAATGGCCATTTCTAGTTGACTAAAAAAGCAATGAAAACATTTCAACAAAAGCTCTCTAGAGAGGCGCACGTTTATGTCGCGCCTGCTCTTGGGAAAGTCCCTTTTTAAGAAAGAATTTCAACTTTAATCGAGTTGAGTTTCATGAATATTACAATTTCGGTTGCTTAATAATTTGTTACTTTGTGTTTCGGGTTATTTTCATTTTTACAAGCAATTTAACAAATGAAATTGCAATCCTTTGCCAAGTCATTTTTAAGAGCATACTAGGAGTGTCATGGGTCCCTAAATACAAGGATCCTAGGACAATGTCCAGGATCTGTGTATGTGATAGTTGTGCGTTATTATTATTATCTTTTGGATAGTAAATAGCATTTACCCTATAAAAAAATCGTAACGGAGCAAGTTTGTATACAAATCGTACTTATTATATTCAATTTTTAGCTTGCAGCCACCATCGCAACTAAATTTCACAATTAGTTGCAATGGAAAGATGAACGCTAATGGTTGCGACACAAAAGTTTCATAAAGTTTCACAACTAGTACCTACAAAGGAGTTTATTTTCTTTGTAACTTCTTCATTACACAATAAACAGAAAATATATTGAAAACATGGTACTTTGATTACCTTATAGATCGTAATTTTATAGCCAGAATGACTAGAATGTAAAACTCATAAATTACTATTAGTTCCAAGCCACCGCTCCCAACCCCAGCTCAGGTCCAAAATGTAACTTATGTAAAAGTTCAACTCACACCTACTCTATCCATTACACGCTAATTGCTTTGTTGCTTCCTCTGAAACGCCACGGGTGTCCACTATAATTACTTTAGGCTTATAAATATTATACTAGGCTAAAATGTGAACACATATCTTTATAATTTTGTTAGTTACGCCCCGCGGTTTCACCCGCGGATAAATATATGTATTAAAGCATATAAGATATCTCCATTCCAAATTTAAAGACAGAAAAAACACACGCGCTCTCATACACACACACACACACACTTTCATATTTAAATATTAGTGTAGATATATGAACCTTGAGCAACATAGAGCATTATATGTAATATAATAATCACATCAAGAGCCTTTTTGCTTCCGCTGCTTTATTCACTACCAATAAAATAAATCATACTCATTTACTAATTTGAAAATGTCCATGTCCAACTAGGTATTGAAACTGTCAAATTCGTACAAATTTTTATGCAACACAGTTTTCGGGAAAACACACACTTCGGGAAACTTATTCCCAAAGGGTGTGTTGTCCGTTTCAGTGTGCAATTTTCGCGTAAAACAAACGAAACAGCCAAGATTTACATGTTTAATGTGTTAATGGTTTATTGCTATTAAATAGGATTGCTTGAAGTCCAAACAGATTTTTGCGACCTTGAAAGAAGTAGAATAATAAATCGCTTGAAACTATCCACACACGCACACATGTCAGACTTTCAATCATGAATGTCAGGGTCAACGAACTCGTTTACATGTAAAACAACTGATTGAACTGATTTAATAATTGATTGATACAAAATTTACTAGTTACCTTTAGAAAGTTGTAGTAGTTGGTAGATGTGACAGGTATCTACATAATTATATAATGTATATTTTATGATAAGAATCATTCCTTTATTATAAGCACCTGTCCTGTACATCTAGTACAAGTTTATTTGAATGTAGATTACATTACTGTACTTGATCAAGTAAACTATTTGTATTAAATCCTTACTTACAGCTACCGGTGATAAATAATGCACATCGAGATGGTTTGGTAGAGAGTGACAACTCACAGGGAGACTATTGGCTTCGTGGAGCGTTGTGTCTTTAGCTCAATATAAACACAAATGTGCGTGCACGTGAGTGAAAGGTTGACTTAGTTTGTGTGTTTTTATTAAATAATAATACACAATATGTGTATGAGTAACTAGTTGCTCCTCGCGGTTTCACCCGTGGATAAAAATTATTTTAATTATTTGCTCATCCCATGGGAAAAAAAATCACTTTTCTAGTATGAAATGTAGCCTATATGTTAATCCAGTAACGAAATTAGCTTAAGCTACTTGGTACCTAATTTCGTCCAAATCCATTCAGCTGTTTGAGCGTGAAAGAGTAACAAACATACACACAAACAAACTTTCGCCTTTATAATATTAGTGTGTTGTAGTGTGTTATAGAGTTGCATAAAATAATGATTTTATATGATTCAAAACAGCTAAAATATGGGCAGGCATTTAAGACATTTTATCCATAGTTAATTTGAAAACTCTTTGAAGTCAGATCACACGTTTGCATGTAGCCCTGAAGAAAGTAGAATAATAAATCAAATGGAAGCAATTCTGAGGGGATTGCGGTGTCATTCGTTGCCGGTTGCCGGTAGTCGGTAGTTCGGCGAAACGCCTGTCATAATTAACCTTGTTGGCGAAGCGCGGTCGTGATCTTGACAGTAGATCGCTGTCAGAGTATAAAGGCTGGATGTGACAGTTTTCAGATTTAGTACGAAGTAACAAAAAGCAATTTAAGATGGATCTTTTTATTTGTTTCGTTATTAAAATGTCAATGCCAGTTTTTGCTAGAATTAAATTTAATGAAAGATTATAAAACTTGATAGTCGTTTAAAACGTAGTGGTTATATGCTCTTTGAGTCGTTGAAAAGAATGCGAACATGGCGGTTGTGAATTTTGAATTTCAACGTGTGATATGAGTGGATTATTATCCACTAAGTGTTCGTGAACGTGCACGAGAGTTGGCAAATGGTTCCAAGTTTTAAAACCAAGCCTTTTCGTTTTCTCTTCAAGGCTTCCTAGAGCCTTCAGTAAAATATCCACCATTTTACTGTGGCATTTTGACTGACAAACGACATAACCTCATAATATTCCTCACTTGACATTGGCAGAATTATTGCTAAAAAACGATAGCAGGCCATTAAACGAAGAGGAGAAGAAGAAGAAGAATTATTATAAACCTTAGGTAATATAAGAAATCAAATAAATAATTCAAGCTATACTAAGTATAGGTAATTTTATGTCGACAAACTGTAAAGCTAACAAGAGCCTACGTTTATTTTAAGTGGAAAGATTGCAGACGTCATTAAATTGCAACGCTATTACGTAATTTAAGCCCAGGTCATGACCTCTAAAATATTCGCGCCTGTACCGAACCACCTAAGTAATTTATTTCCCATATTACTTTCCCGTGAGAAAATAAAGTGGCACATGATAAATTGCCACGCTCTGATTGATGCCCTTAACTTCAAGACTACAATCACAAAATGGAAAGTGGTATCTTTAAATTTACACCAGGATACCGGAAACCATTTCTGAAAGTTTTCCAATCACGATAATGTGTGCGGAGTTGCAGAACTCGTAGGTTGCTTTTGAAAACGCACGAAAATTCAGCGCTTGAGACCAAAGACGTTTTTGTTTTGTTCTATTAAATATAAACTGCAGGTAGCTACATCCCCTTACTCTATTTTTTTAAACAATAAAAACGCTCTTTTGTAAAATACTGCTTTTTATTCGTTTTAGATATCATCATCCCTTAAATTACATCTAATATTTCCTCAAAAACAAATAAAGGAAAAAATCAAGTTAGTTTCTTTTTATTTTAAGGAATGACGTGGCGAGCTAACTGTTCGCCTGATGTTAAACGACACGGCTGCCCATATCAGCTGCAGTGTCACTCGGAACTCTAAAGTATAGAGCTTCGCGAGACTGCACTGCGCACGTCATCCAGAGACATCAGCATAATCTAGTAAATAAATTACTAAACTGTGAGATCAGATCATAAAGTCTCATTTGCCCAGTAATTTCACTAGCTACAGTGCCCTTCAAACCGGAACACAGCAGTGCTTGCGCACTACTGCTTGGCGGCAGAATAACTGGCAAAGCGGTGGTACCTACCTAGACGAACTTTGCAGTAAATTCGTACAACCTAGTAGTAGTTTTACATAATTATCAATATCTTCACTACAATCTTTACATCTAGGAAGTCACGTGATAGAACTGGCTATTGGCCGGCACTACGACCAGCTGTTTGGCACTTAACCAGATGCGATTCAGCTGATCTCTACAAGATATAAATTGTCCACATGGTCTATTTTATCTCGTATTTGTCATTTAGTGGGTGAGAAATGAAATTCTTTTTATTAACATTACGATAATAGTTATGATCATTGACCGATAATGTCATCATTATTATGGTTGTGAGAAACTAAACATGTATTAAAAATCTTCAGAACAGCGTCCGTACCTCATATGCATCTTTCATGCATTCTGTACCTTTCTTGAAAATAAATCTAAACCTAAACTTTATTAAAATTAGAGTCATATTTGCAAAATACTATGACTGTTAATGTCGATTTCAGTAAATATTTAAACGTACATACAAGCAGACTTATAACCTACACTCAGAGTTTATTACTATCGCGTGGGATAAGAAGTGTATTGGCCCTTGGTTGTCGCACCATGCTGTCTGCACGCCTACACATCTGGTGTAGCTCTGATCTCAGCCTGGGTTATTGGAAATGCATTACGTTAGATATATTTAGCTACCACCTGGCACGTGGCCGTTGAAAAGTATATTTAGTTTTATTATGAGGAAACAAAACTGCTGTGAGATCGTTTTCCCGAAATTGATGAGGATGAAAATAGACGATCTTAAGTTTTATAGACGTTTGTACCTGTGCATTTATTTATCGACCACTATAGCTGACCAGGTAAACTTCGTTCTGCCTACAGTCATAGTATTTTGCAATTAATGTATATGTTAGTTTTTTTTTATTTTTTATTTTTTTATGCCCGACGAAGATAAATTCAAAAACACATAATACATAAGAATTGGTCCAGCCGTTCTTGAGTTATAAGTGGTGTAACTAACATGACGTTTGTTATATGTAACAAAGTTAAATCACCAAATAGGTACAAATAGTTATTATACTTAATATCACATTATTATATATACCTATATACACACCTATTTTTTACGCTAGTATATAGTTTTAGATTTAGATACATAGTGTATTTTAGTTTAGATTTAATTTAGTTTTAGTCATTATATTTTGGTTATTTATTAATACCTATTGAAATAAATATCGCTAGTTTATAATTTAATTGGCTTTGGCGTCACATATTTATTTAATTATTTTACAAAAACTATCTAGTCCGTCGTCCAATAAATTAGAAATCTGCCAAGAGAACAAGTAATATAGAAGGCTAGGCTTTTTATTCACCGAGGTCTAGAGCTCTAAAGCCAATTTATATCCAGACAGGGTATAAAAGCAATAAGGGGCAAAGCTTTTGTTAAATCTAAACTCTGTATGACAGAATTTACTACGGTTACCCGACAAATTTTTAAGCTCCTTATTTATGTGAAGTAGTGTTACTTATAAGAGATTCAAGAGAACTAATTTAATTGCATTTTTCTCTGCTAGAAATGTAACCAATTATTTTTTGCATAACCTCATCTTTAAACCTTTCCGTACCACGATATAGCAGGGCTGGATAAAATGCATGAAACAAAAAGGTGAGGTCTCACTCAGCAATAAAGTTGGGGTTAGAATGAATTATGTAATACGATCCAATAAGTAATTTTACACTTTGTACTTTTAGAAAAGTCAACTGCACATTATGTATAGAAAACAATAAAATAGAAAAATACTCTACGTAGACTCAAATCATAAGATGATATGACGCTAGACGAATTCCTAAGAAACATGAAATTAATCTGAGTATTATAACATTTTGTTTTGGCGATTTGTTGAGTAGATAAAGCTTGTGGAGACTATGAAATTTAATATGAATTGCATACTCGACTTTCTATCAAATAACACATCATTAAAGAATATCAAGCGACCTTATAACTATAAACACCACAACAAACGAAGCTGGCGAATCACATCGTGACCTGCCAGACCCCTCGGTTTGACCCAAGCTTAATACGGCTCTTAATGAGTTTCCTACTCTTGAATTAATTAACGCGTCCCTTGCGGAAATTATTCTTAATTTTAGATCATGTTACCAATTACAATATTTCGCTGTTAACTTGTGAATTTAAAAAGAACTGGAGAAATGTTTTAAGTGTACAAAAAACATAACCCGCGAGAGCCGCTGTCTTTTATTACGACAACCTCTGCGGTGTGGGGGTTGAGCAGGTTGGCTCATTACCCGGGGGCAGCGGGTTCGATTCCTGCGGCAGGACAAGTATTTGTGCATAGAAAAAAATAGCGCAAATACTTGCTCTGAGTCTGGGTGCTGTGGGACCATGATCTTCGTAGTTCTTGGGTCTCTAGACACAGGGAATCCTAGTCAGAATCCAGATATAGGTCCATGTATGTGATCATTGGGCGTTATTATTATTATTTACTTTATAGTTTGGCGAAACATCTCTTTTAAGTGAAGTTTTATATTAATTGGTTATGTAAGGAGATTTCATATGGCTCCAAACTAAGCAAGAATTGTATTATGGCAGCCAAATAACTAAATAGAATATTAATGTACTTTTTAATTGTAGATACATGATTATGCTAGACAGTCCGCGGTTTTACCTGCGCGCGTTTCTTTTTCCAAAGTTAACAATCATTTGATCCGCTTAGGGGCTAATATTTTTAAAACACCTTCACTTTTTCTCTCTAGGTACGCTTCTAGGAGCTTCTACGCTTCAAAAAGAAAACACTCTTCAAATAACAAATGTCTACGCCAAACAGTTTGGGCTGTTGTTTTAGTCAGTCACTCACTCTGGCTCTCTAACAAAGCATTTTGATAGAGCAGAATAACAACCAAACACAGAACAAACACTTTCGTTCAGATAATCACATCCACAATCTACAGCTCAGAAGGCAGAGTTACTACGCGGACTTACAACTACACACGGACTAGCTGAGCCTATTTACTTACACTATATACGTATTTACATACTGGGAAAAATTATTGTAATTTGTTAAGCTTAAAATGCGGGTTGCATGCGGCGGTTAATATGCGTTTTCGTGTTTCAGTTCATACACGTCCAGGGAAGATTGGTCACGAGAGCTATTTGTATTTTTACTGTGCATTTCCACTTCTAAGTCCGTGTCACTCTGCATTCGAACTCTTTTTTATTAATATTTTTTGTTATTATGAATACGTGAGTACGTAGTAAGCATTAAGAAAGTTGTTGGTAAGTTTAAGGCGCAAATCACACGAGAATTAATGTAATTTTACCACTAATAAATGTCTTATGATTTTAAACTCTATAAATTTTTCACAATAATATATTATACTAGTTGCGCCCCGCAGTTTCACCCGCTGATAAAAAGTATTTTAATTATTTGCTCCTCCCACGGGAACATTTCACTTTTCCGGGATAAAATGTAGCCTATATATTAATCCAGTGTATAAGCTATCTTGGTACCGAATTTCATCCAAATCCATCTAAATCCATTCCGTTTGAGCGTGAAGGAGTAACAAACATACACACATACAAACTTTCGCCTTTATAATATTATAGTGTGATATTGTGATTAAAGTCGGAAGACGTTCACTGTGTCACGTTACGTCCTTCCTCTTGTGGAGAGGTAGAATTAAACGTCACAAGTTATCGAGTAGCTCCTCACCTACCTAACTTATTCCTAAATCGGCAGGATCCTAAGAGCTTAATAAAAGAGGAAAATAAGTTAAAGAATTATATTTGAAGAATAATTACAGAAAATAAAAAATTAAAGGCTGCGGTGAAATATAAAAAAAAATTACAAGTCTCAATTTAGATGAATTAGTAGTTTAAGAACTTTGGCCAACAGGGCCCACTTATGCAGTACAGAGAGACTGAAGAACTCTGTAGGTCCAGGATTTAGGCCGACAAGGCAGACTTTTGTAGTTGGGCCGACTTCTATGCTCAGCGGCAAACTCGATCAGTTGTCAGCGACTGAGACGGTGACAGCAGATTTAGTTTTAGCGATAGATTCTCGTCAATAGATTCGCCGTAGTACAGTGATTGGCTCTCGGCAATAGATTCGCCGTAACTCGGCGACTGGCGCTCGGCGATAGATTCGCCGTAACTGGGCGACTGGCGCTCGGCGATAGATTCGCCGTAACTGGGCGACTGGCGCTCGGCGATAGATTCGCCGTAACTCGTCGACTGGCGCTCGGCGATAAATTCGCCGTAACTCGTCGACTGGCGCTCGGCGATAGATGCGTTGTATCACGGCGATTGGCGAAAAATTAAGCGATTGGCACTTGCAATTTTGGAGTATTATAGCCAAATATTTTTGAAGGCGTTCTTGAGTTCCCGGGCCTTGCCTGGCCCGGGAATGGCCTTCAATTTAGTGTTCCTCGTTTGAGGAGTAAACTGAGACTGCCATTTCTTAGCGACAGCCCTTCTAACGAAAACTCCGTCAGGGTTCCATGCTTCAGACTTTTAAATATTTCAAAATTTTGGATACAGAACGATAAAAAAAAAATTTAGAGTCTAAATACATAAAATCTTGGCCAAACTATGAAAAACCTTGCCGAAATTGACAATAAAAAAGAAAAACGAATTAATTTGAATAAAAACAAAATTCCAATCTTAAAACAATTGTAAACAATGACAGTCATATTTTCAGTGAAAATCGAGAAAATTGTGAAATGAAACCAAGATTTTTATGTATTGAACTTTGAATAACTGTTACTGTGCTCAGATGTTTAGAACTGATAAACGGTTAAGTGAACTAAATGTATAAAATATTAGTATAGTTTTATCAAACTACTTTGCTCGCCGTTCGTGACCGTGTGAACCAAAGTATAATCTTTAGCAAATAAAAATAAAGCCCAGCGGGAATTTCGTACCTGCTTTGTGTTTACTTGGGAAACGTTTTGAAGAAAAGTTTTTACCCGAACAGCAAAAGCTATTATTGTGTAACAAAAATAGGAGCTCTTTGCAAAAAGTATTCTATCACAGAAATCAATCAATAACATGAATAATTTTTTTTGTATCGTTAAATATGTCCTGACTACTGATGTATGACTATTCAATGCCTCAACGGTATAATTTTATCCATTTCATGCGATGTACTATCACAGATTAGACTATTGTTACTGCGTGCGTGTCTGACTGTTGTAGAACCATTGTCCTCGTAGTTTCTGGGTCCCTAGGTACAGAAAATTCTATTTATGGCCCAGGATCTATGTGTGTCATCGGTGGGCGTGTCATTATTATTATTATGTAAATTATTTGAGAAAATATAAGTTTCAATCTTTAAGTATACGAAAACTTGCTTATATAAGCTAAGAAATGAATTGGTGGCAATATATACCTACCCGTCTGTAGCCTGCAGCTGCTGCTAGTTATAGCTTATTCCGGTATTCCGTATTCAGCCATTAATAATATGACACAAATCCCTTACCTCGATCTATATACAGGTACTTTTAGTGAAATCGCAAGAGACGTTTCACAAATCGAATTTCATCGTTGAATTGAAGAGCATCCAATCAACCGACAGTAATTTGTGTTTTAGATTCTGATTTATCTTCGGGATTGGTTGTCTTTCTTATCAAGTTTGAATTTGAGAGTTTCTATTGTGTTTTTAAGCCCACAGAGATTTTGAAAAACAATTTTTTATTCAACCTGTTATTTCAATTCTCGTCTGTAATTAATAGAACCGGGTGAAATTTTGCAGGTAATCATTTTCAATTTTCTTGAGGCAAAATATTTTCTGTAAGCTTTTAAATTTCATCAAATCAGTTTGACCTACGATATATATTCAATTTGTTCAGATTGAGATAGTAACTATGTAAAAATTATTACATAAGACCAATTTTTTATTACCTATAACAATAAGATTTGTATAAATATGGGTAACGAAAATTACATAAAACGTATTATTATCATTATTTAATGCGCATACTTATAGCGCCTCCATTTATGAAATACTGGTTGCGCCTCGCGGTTTCACCTTTAAACTTTATAAATTTTTCACAATAATATATTACACTAGTTGCGCCCCGCGGTTTCACCTGCGGATAAAAAGTATTTTAATTATTTGCTCATCCCACGGGAAAATTTCACTTTTCTGGGATAAAATGTAGCTTATATGTTAATCAAGTGTATAAGCTATCTTGGTACCAAATTTCATCCAAATCCATTCAGCCGTTTGAGCGTGAAGCTGTAACAAACATACACACATACAACCTTTCGCCTTTATAATATTAGTGTGATGTATAAAGTAATTATTTTATGTTCTAAATTGCATTCATTATACTTACTGATAATATCTTAAATTAAATCACTAAAGTGTCGTAACGTAGTCAAGTGGAAATTCTCTGATAGTTTAGGTATTAATTTAATAATACACAACCTAGGAACTGCATATTGTGTGTATTCAATCGAAGCAGTGAGTGACAGATTAATATAAACTGATGGGCGCTCAGCTCCGAAGCTTCAGTTACCGCAAATAATTTGATATTCAGTTCCAAACTACCAACCAGAAACCTCGTGATAAAATATTACACACAATGGCGACAGAATATATTCAATGAACTAGAAATGTATTCATTCGAAAAATATTTTTTAACTTTGATATTGTTTACATATATACAATTTAAAGCATCAAAAGTTCATACAGTGATTTTATTTTTCACGCTTATAAAGATAAGAATCAACTTTAATTGAAATTTAGACAAA
The DNA here is from genome assembly GCA_905220475.3 of Ennomos fuscantarius. Lineage (NCBI taxonomy): Eukaryota > Metazoa > Arthropoda > Insecta > Lepidoptera > Geometridae > Ennomos > Ennomos fuscantarius. The sequence goes on along the minus strand of HG992028.1, from coordinate 7,201,617 downwards.
TTGTGAAGAGCAGCAAAAGGTTTTTTAGATGTACCAAAAAATACAAAGACCAATGTGTGTCAATGCCTTACGAGGGCTATGATTGGGGTTTCCTCCGTGATAAAATCGGGATTACGGATATCCGCAGGAGGACCAAACTTCTCAGAGCAATTAAGTTAAAATAAAACCTTTATTTTCAAACTAAATACTACAATGATATAATAACTAATACTAAAAAGTATCTTATACTACTACTACTACAAAAACAACATTTGGACTCTATACTAGCCGCGACGACCTATAGACAGTCCAAATGGTCCAGCCCACTACCAGTAGGTAGCGTACCCAACATGCTGGCAGCATTGCTTCGTTGAATTGCAATGCTTATTCGTTGTGCCAGCATTTTTGTCACGCGTAGCATCGACCAGGCGCTCTGATAAACTTTTGAAAACGCGATGAGCACCTGGCCCCCAGGGACCCAGGGTCTCAACACCAAACGGCTCAAATATGTAACCGCTACCAAGATTACTATATTTGCGCCGTTTTAGCTGCTCCGCTGAATTAGCCGCAGCGCCGGCCCTAACGTGTGTCTCGGGAAGATGTGACGGCGCCATAGAGTCGATGCCAGTAGCATCCCACACTAAGGGCCGTCCCATCTTCCAAGAAATCAGAGTCATTTCGTCAGGTCTTTTACCACCGTCACGCATGAGAACATTCGGTTCGAGAATGGCTGCGGAAAATTAAAGTTAAAATTGCAATGAGCAATCCACATTGCTTGCAAAACCGACAATCGATGGAGAAGTAACGTTCACAGAACCACTCAGATCCACACAAAATCTCGTAGTTTTTTATATATTATTAATTTTACCGGTATGATGGTTATGTATGGTATTTACTTGCCATGAGGGAATCGTTTACTGTTTTAAGCGGAAATACGCTTATCTATTTCTGCATATTTAGGTATTTCCGTATAGTTTTTATAGAAACACCGTACCACCACTGATTAGCATTTTCAATCCAATTTAGTAGGTATTTCATGATGTCTTACAATATGATACAGTATCATTCAGTGTTGGACAGATTCTGGATTGGCAGATTTTTAACATGGTAGATTTTCTATTTGACAAATCCATAAATTGGGCAGATTGTTGGATTGAACGGATTCGCTATACGGCACAAGTACATTTGTTAATAAAATAGCAAGTGGAATCACTATCGGACATAGCGACATATTGAAAAAAATCTTCAGTAAATCGGTAGATAGCTTCCCGTACAATATTATAAGCCCAGCCACCCAGTTTTTTCATTCTGACCACTTCATTTTCTTTTCTATGTGTCTAATCTTGGTACAATACTTATTCAGATGAACTTACGCGAAGTCACGCCTGAGTAAATTTAAATCCTCAAATGAACGTTAATTCAAATCTGTATTTAAATGCCCGTTAGCAATTTTACTTTCGATATTCATATACGATAATATTTATACGTTATACAAATAATTGTTTGGCGTATGTTACCAATTGGTATCCCGTTTATTATATTATTCTAATAATAAAGATACGATATTAGAACCACGCGCTCATTTAACATTGTAATAACATTGTTGAAAGTTGAAGCGTTAAAATTTAATTTAGTTTTAGATGAAAGGTAAACTATAGATAATAACTCTACCACTTTACCTAAGTTTTATATTGTATGTGTATATGTAAAGATCTATAATAAAAAGACATTATAACTATTTTATTACCAGCTCTGATATGCCACTTTAGCCGTCTATGAAACCGGAGCTTTGTAATCAGTTACGAACGAATACTTTTCTTCCGTGTACGTAATCAGTTGCGATCAAAGACTTTTTCACCTTTGTATAAAACCAATTGCGATCTAAGCTTTCTCGCCCATATAGGAAACTAGTTGCGATCGAAGAATTTTTCATGCTTATACGAAACCAGTGCAAGTCCATACCATCAGAGTATTGGCATCAAAACTCCTTAGGAGTCTTTACTAAGGTGGTAGAACTTTTATGTAACGTTCGTCTCATTTTCATGTCCATTAAAAAGAAAATGAATGAAGAAGACAATTTAGGCTATAAGTCCCATCAGTATCAAATTTATGAAGCTACATACAGCTCGTCGTGCCAATACCTCTTCACTCGTTCACGATAAAATATGTCATTCCCTTCAGCTATCTCAATACTTTGATCGTAAAATTTTTACACAAATTTTGTAACTGAAAATTGTCAGTAAACACGCTTAACGAGTTTCTTTTTAGAAAAGCCGAGTACCGTCTTGTAAAAATGGATTAGTTTGTGATAAATTTACTTTTGAAAATTGACTTTCAGATTGGTTTACCTGTAAAAAAATGTTATTTAGATACGCTAGTGTAGTATAGTGCTTTAATAGTAAAAATCCTATCGTTAAGGTGAATGTTAACATTTAATCAAGATCTCGAATATGTAATTGTAGACATAATAAAATTTTAAAGAAACGCAATGAATATTCTATAGATGACGAGAGTTTTACCTTACATGCAGTAACTACATGCCTACTTGCCTTTACTTACACAGAATTATAAAAATCTGCTTTCTATAACAGACACGTGGATGGTTATAAGCCAGCACTAAAACAATAAACTTAACCAGACTATGTGCCGACTAACTAAATTACCACAGAATGAAAATAGTAATACCTACGTACGTACTACATACTATTAGTATTATATTATAGGTAGTTTTTTTTATGTAACTAAATGACACGACGAGCTAGTCGCTCGCCTGATGTTAAGCAACACGACTGCCCATATCAGTTGCAGTTACACATGAAACTCTAAAGTATAGTTTCACGTGACACTGCACTGCGCACGCCTCTCTGAGACATCAGCACAGTCTAGCAATAAGATTACTAGACTGTGAGATTAGGTCATAAAGTCTCATTTGCCCAGCAATTTCACTAGCTACAGTGCCCTTCAAACCGGAACACAGTAGTGCTTGCGCACTACTGCTTGGCGGCAGAATAACTGGCAAAGCGGTGGTACCTACCTAGACGAACTTTACAGACAAGTCCTACCACCTAGTAAAAGATTGCCGTTGTTGTGTCGTTTTGGCTTAAGTTTTACAATTTTAGAGTAGTAGTAAAAGTTCTACGTCCTAAGCATGCTGATAGTTGGCACATAATAAGGGTTTTTTTTTTTCATTTAGATTTAATGCCAATGACTAAGAATTTAAAACTACATTAAGATTGATACAATCATCTCTCTATCTATCTCTCCAATAAAGCATTCGCTACAAATTTATAAAACTTCAATTGGCAGTAACATTGACAAACTCCTCGTTACAGTTACTGTAAACAAATACAAAGTGGTTATTATGCTGTAAAAGTTTAATGCACTATAATGATCCAACCAAATAGATAGGTGACTGGCCGACGTAGTCGCCGATATGAATATTTTACTGGACGGTCAACAGAAAAATTCAAACATCAAAACCTATTTTTGCAGAAAAGGCGAAGCTTTTTGTTCAATTGCGAATGCCTAATTTGTTAGACAGCAATAATTATGGGTATAAATAAGTATTTTTAATTTATTTCAAGTAGGTATTCTTTCTATTATTTTTTTTTCCAGTAGGAACACAACAATCAATATCACTTAATTAAGATTAGCTCCGCTACTTTATACAAAACTGTGGCCGGATTCGACATTGGACACACAAAATACCTACCAACCAACGTCTACATTGTCTACTACATACTACGCCATTACCTTCTGTGATGTCCATTCCGCACACACTTCATCAAAATATGTCGATTATTTTCAAGTAGCCCGCACTCAGTGCCAGGGTGACAGGTGGTGTTTTAATTCATTAAAAATTCGAATGAAAGGCAAATTGGACCTACAAAATAAGGTCAGTGAAAACGTAGTTTTAATGCTGTCTTATACAACACGAGCTTCTTCCCGCAGCTTCGCCCGCGGCGTGGCCTATGGGAAAATAATTCAACCATCCATTTCACCCTCTTAAAGGTGGAATTTCGAAAAATCCTTTCTTAGCGGATGCCTACGTCATGACATCTACCTGCATGCCAAATTTCAGCCCGATCCGTAAAGTGGTTTGGGCTGTGCGTTGATAGATCACTATGTCAGTCAGTCACCTTTATATATTACTTTATATGTACACTCGTCAAAAAGGCTGTTCTATTTTATATTCTGTGCCGGGACGATTACACGACAACCAACATTGGTTGAACGACCGATGCCGTAATATTCTATCCACTGTTATCGATCGAAGTGTAGGTGCTGTAACATAGGTGCTATAACTGTTATAAAAGATATTTAAAGGACTTTAACGGGATAGTTTACTGGAAGAAAGTAGAAATATGCTATCTGACTCGAGCGGTTGTTTAATTTTTCTTAGCACACTTAATATTTGGGCACCAAATCATCTTTCAAAATTAGGGCACCTTATAGTTAAGTTTTATATTGTTTGAATGGTTTTTGTACTAGCTGAACTCGCATGGCGTGACCAAGACATTAGCTGCCCTTTTGTCCTGAAACGCAAAGGTAATTTGACTATGTTTATGTAGGTACCTGCGGAGCTGATTAAATATTTGTAGTGCAGGAATTTGTGGTTAGTGTGGTAAGGTCAACGAAAAATACTCTCAGGGTAACTTTTTTAGCATTATTCCGTATTACGTAGAAATAGAACATAAGTAGACAATTTTCATGTTACAATGTATTTTTATTATTTTTTTATGTATGTGATCGTCGGGTGCTATTATAATTATTCTTGATCCCATCATTTCATAAAAAAATAAGCATTTTAAGCATGGTTTAATAACTCCTTAGTTATAACTCTCAGTGTGGAAACACTATCTACTCCATATGTTGCGTTCAAGTTTAAGTAACAGTATTCACTAGCAGGCTCTATTTTTAGACAGATTTGATTGATTAACGGTAACCAATATCCAAGACTAGAAAGTGAACTTTATATGTAGGTATATATACTTATAGATTTTAATCACATAGAATTAAAAAATATACTATCCGTCTTTTATCTAACCTGTCAGATAAAAATAAGGATCGCTACTAGTATCTACTAACACAGAATCGATGTCAATAATAGGTTTACTTACGTCGTATTCTTCTTTGAAATAGCATAATATAATTTTGCATGATAGCGGATCGTTGGGGAGAAATTCATGACGTGCAGTATGGCTCTGGCATCGGGTAACTCAACTAACAAAGACAAACTTGAATCCGTGGAGTGCAGAAAGTGGACCGTTTCAGAGAGCCACTCATTTCCGTAAGCGCAGTCGGCCGCAGCATAACCGCAGGCATATGCCAAGCTAAATTGAATCTTAATAATGCACCGCTCCGGGGACCACCATGATTATTCAATTCAAAATCTTCTGGATATAAATATTCCCAGATATTATTTCACATAACATGGAAAAGATGCCTTGTGGCTGAGAGTCACATAATTTGCGCAACTTTGATGCTAAACATCTATAAACGAAATGGATATACTTAAATCGATTTTTGACGCTTATTTTTTTATCAATGTATGTACAATGAATATTATATTGACAAAACATCTTTCTGTAAATACGAAGCCCATAAGGGCATAAGCCAGACACGTCTCCATAAATAAACCAACTCTATTTACAATTTCCCAGATTAAACGAGACCTTACTTGATTACATATTAGCGTGAAATGTTTTAGATATATTACCTTGAGAAACCCAGTAATCAAGTGAATTCTGCGAAGGTGGCTATGATATTGATATGAATTAAATTAAATCTTACGCAGTTCAGAATTCTTGCACGTGACTATTATATTTCACCACACAAATAAGCCGCAAGGCATACAGTAGTTTACATGTCTAAATTAATCATAGAAACATAGAAACATATTAATTATACACATACCCACCAGAATACTAGCAACAACTCGGGCTTCACACAGGTGAAAACAAGTTTACGGCGATAAATAGTATTCCAATTCTTTTCCAGGGTTCAAACTACTGTCACTTGCGAATGCAACGAGTCGTATATTATTATTGCAATAAGTAGATATTAAATATCTGAAGAGCAATTTAATGCAAAGGTACAGTAGATACCTAAAAAACAAACGTGGATACAAATTTTATTTCATTAAGGTTTTTTATTTATTTGTTGGTTATAGTCAAAGCATTTGAGTACTACCTCGCCTGATGTTAAGCAATGCCGTGGCATAAGATGGGGCATGCTTGCTTAGAGCATACTTGTTCATTCTTGTCTTGAACTCCCAGGTTTTATTTAACTGGACAAGAACGCCGGCAAGCTGTTTCATTCATTAGCTGTTCGCACTATAAAGTTAGTAGCGAAACACTTAGTGCGGGTTGAAGGAATTTCAACCATATATGGATGCCGTGTTTCTGTGCGTCTTATAGTTCGATTAAAGAATTGAGATTGTTGTGAGTTGTGACAATAATTACGGATGATTTTTCATTATAATACTTGCATAATATTGTAAACCTTTGTATAATCATATAGAAGAGATTGATAATTAAACACATATGTACCTATTTTTAGATTTAAAAAATATTGCAGTAACTAACATACGTACAACACAAATCAATAGCATTTTAGTCTTTAATACTGTTAAGGGCTTAGTTTTATAATAATCTTGTGGTGTTGTGCTATCATTCCTCATACGACATAGTTAACAAATTAATACATACAATTAAATTATCTACTATGAACGTACTGTAGTAACGTTGTACCCAGACAAAATTGTTACTGCGCATGACAGTTGTGCCAAAATGTTAATTGATGATAGATAAGACACAGGAGTGAGTGTGGCTCAGCTATAGTTATAGCTCATGTTACTTTTTGGCGTTCATAGCAAAGCACGACTAGCCGTTCTTCCTACGATTACTTAAACCTATTTTATAGATGCAAGGAAGCTACAAAAAATTATGGTATATACTCGTACAACTGAGTGATACTTCTCCGGGCCGATGGTTTGGGTGAAAATTGACCTTAAAACCTAACTTAATAATTTTTTTCACTGCTTCAGGTGTACCTACATTATAAAAAACACACACTATTTCAACCACGGACAATATTCAGTGATTTCAACACAATGGAACCTGTCAAAACCAATAAACTTCAGGGGCTACCGCAACTTGGCCGTCAGAGGCTGTCTAAAGCCTTAGTAACCGTACTCAAGAAACATATTTGTGTCCAGATAAAAGCTAACATATTGATGCTAAGCTGAATGGGGTATAACCGCTTCGACCGCAGCCTCTCATAATGCGGCAAGAGCCCATTTCGACACAGATCTCGGATGCATTAACCTGGGTTAACCTTTTAAACTTTGTCGAATTCAATTTTGTTGATGTGGTTTTATTTAGCAATTTAAACAAAACAGTGATCGTGATGTGAACACTGCTATAAAACAATTTGAATTTGAAAAGAAAAGAATGAACCTTTGTTGTTAAAAAGTTCAATGATTAGTAAATAAAAAGTCGATTGGATTTGCCGCTTGATGGTACTTAAATATTAGATCCACGAATTTTACAGGCGAAAACAAGTCAACAAAATCGGGTGTTGCTTACATACAATATCTATAAATGATTGGTTTACAAAATGTACGTCTACATATATAAATCCAAAATTCAAATAAGGTCACCGGAGAACTCGATCGAAACGTTCCTAAACAAACATTATCTGGATGTTTTCGCGAGTAGCGTGTTTGTTTTATTGGCACTGTAGCTGTAGATAGACTCTCTGATCCCTTACATTTTACTGATCATCAAGTAGCCAAACATTAAACATTGGTATTGCAATTCAGCCGAACTTTAATATAAAGTACTTATATTTTCACTGTTTTGTATGTTTTTATTTATAGTTAGAGGCACTTCGTGGTTCCACATGCATTTCTTTTACACAGTTAAAGGTTGAATTTAAAAAAAAAAAGTCTTCCACCTACTTACCAAAAAAAAACACGTTTCAAATATCAAGTAATTTTAGCTGTATCTACGTTGTCTGTCAATTACCCAGGAGCCTTACATCGATTTAAATAATAGCCTTTTCGTAATATCAATGGATAAAGCTAAAACAAAAACAGCATTTACAGCTGTTGAATAGCTAATATAAATAAAATATCTACAATTTTCAGTTAAAAATTGTCAAATTGCTATACGTACGGAAGATTTATTCCCAAACGGGCCCAAATTAGGTTTTAAAGGAGGCACCAGCCGTAAACATTAAATTTTGTAAATTTGAGCTTTGATTAAACGAAGTTGTAATTCTGAAACCAAATTAAGTAAAAGAAATAATTGAACAGAAAACATGGATCCATGTATATCTTATTTATTTTATAATTAATATTTAACTTTCATCTAAGCAAATAATTATTCCGACTCTGGGTATCTAATTTTGTATTAAAAAAAAAATTAGATGAACATTGGCACCACTACCAAAAAATTCTACATGTGAATTTTTTGGTAGTGGTGCCAATGTTCATCTAATTTAAAAGTTCAAAGTTCTAATTTAAAAGTTCAATTTCAGTTCAAAAATTCTTCGCTGGGCACTTTACGATTTCAATTCTTTATTATTATTATTTTTTGGAAAACACTGTAACATACATTTCATAACTTTTTCTACTGTAGGTATATTATCTATATATATTAGGTCTGCCGAAAATCTAACAAAGCTCACCCAGTATTACCAACAATTTTTTTACATCATATTTTCCTTTTCTCCCTGAATAATGGCAACCATTCCACTGAAGAAATGTGTGTATTATATATATCTATTGTACTCGTAAGTACTCTTACTCCATTCATGCATTTTTTGTTGGGTTTTTTCTTAGTTTTGAATATTTTCTCTATTTATGTCATTAATGGTTTAGAAGCCTTAAGGTTAACCTTCGTCTAGAAAGAGACGTTTTGGTAGAAATTTATCTACCGCAGGCAACTGAGATCTTCGTGGAAGGAAGTATACTAAGTAGGCTATAGCTATTCATAGATCTGAAATTAAAATCATTTATTTTATATTTCATTCATCGAAGTATTTGTAAAGTATAAAGTATTTGTCTGCTATAAATAAAATTAACTAAAATGTTGTGAAAAATATTTAAAAATTACGTAAATATTTTTTTTTGTACGTATTCATTTTATTAAATATCCCTGCTTCTCTTCTAATATATGAAAGCAAAGTATTACTCTGTTTTAATGTCTAGCTTTCACACCAAACGGCTAAACTGATTTGAAAGAAATTAGGACATAATTTCAATAATACTGTCGAGACCAACTTAATTAAGGATGGATATAACTCCAACAAAAAACCTTAGGCGCTTTCCATTGAATTAATTACGGGATAAAACTTAAGTATTATAATTATTAAGTTGGTATCGGTAGTGTTATTGAAAATGTGTCTAAAATATGATCCAAGCCAGTGTCGCCGTTAATGATTCAGTGCTTTTTTTTTCATTTGTTCATGCTAGGTAAGACTTAAGGTGGCATCCAAGAATAACTTTTATGTTTTGAGGGGTCCCTATAGGGGCTTATTATACAGTTGAAAATCGCAAATCAAATTTTATGTCAAACCAATTTGATATGAAGTCTGTGTTGGAAACTGTTAATTTTTCAAATTTTATGTAGATTACGTGAAATATGATATATGAATTTTAAAAAAATGGATATACATTTAAAATGCCAGTATGGATAATTAATTCATAAAAAAGAAATTTTCTCATCGTTGAAAATTCTTAGCACATACGTTCACTAAGTATTTTTCGGGAGTCATTTTACAATTTTATTATGGGAAAACCAAACTACTTAGTTAAATGGTATTCAGTCACAATTATTCTTCGTTTTATTTCCTATGTTGATTATTCTGTTTCATCACGTTGCACCGAGCTTTCAGAACAGTGCTTTTATAAATTTTGTAATCAGACGACGCTTTAAACGTAGGTAACTGTCAAATTAGCGTGGCAACCACTTAAATATACTAATAGTACCCTGTGAAATCTATAAATGTGTGTCAGGCTGTCAGAGCAGCTCACGTCCACTCCAGCACGTCTGCCGATGGATGGCATCCACTCCATGGAAATGCCGCGTCATGATACCCAACCAACCTTTTAACTAATGGGGATGAATATCTGGGACAGGCACGGCTTGCCTACTTGTTCGGTCTTAAAGACACGTCTTTGTTTAACAATATGCTAGTGTCTCGTAGACTTGTAATAAACGTATGGCAGATTACATTGAATTAAAGTCGCTATCTCGACGGAGTCTTACACGTGTCGAATAATTTATTAGAAATCTCAGTTACGGTTTCTTTTTTCGTCTCTTGAAATAAAATACAAAACTAATTCGAAAATTGTCTCTGTTAGATACGTAATAAATTACGTCTCTTTATTGTACCGCGCTTGCTTTAGCTAGATTTATTATAGTATGAAAGTACTATACTTATAACATTTATCACCTCTTTTTACCCTATTTTTTTCTATTAAGGGCTTTTCTTAGTGTTTACCTGTTGCAAATTTCATATTTTATTTTTATTCCCATAAAAATGTTTTTAATTCAATATATAAAAAATACTTATGCGTTTTTATTACAGTTTTCTTCACATGTTTTAATACCTACAATTCTACTAAGCGGACCATTTGTATAGGTTCCGAAGAAATTCAAAGAAGATCATTCCATGGCATTGTCGATTTTGACTGCGCATCACTCGGACGGTTAAAAAAAAGTTAGAAAAATCTATGATTTATGACATTTCATAAATCATAGATTTTTCATATAATAATAATATGTGTGGACATCTCACACAATGCCATCTAGCCCCAAACTAAGCAAAGCTCGTGCTATGGGAACCAGATAACTGATACAATACTTAGATACTTTTTTGTTTGTAAATACATACATTGAATACAATATGACACCCAGACACAGAACAAACACCTATGTTCATCACACAAATGTTTGTCCTGAGTGGGAATCGAACCCACAACCCACAGTTCAGAAGGCAGGGCTACTACCAACTGAGCTATCGGGCCAGTCAATATTATATAATATAAAATATACTATATATAAAATATTATATAATATGTTTTAATTGTGAATGTTACCTTACATATTCTGACATGACACGAGAAATCTGTAACACAAAGGCAGAACGGTATCTGAATCTAAAAGGACTTAACCTAAATTGAAAATCATCTGTCTACATGTGGCAGATATACGTCATAGATCTTCTACGCTTCGTAGTACACTCTTTCAACTTTAGTAGTAATTTTGTGTATATCTAGAAGTAACTATGTATAAGTCTGTGGTGAAACTAATCACCGTCGTTGGCCGCCTCGGGCAAGGAGGATAGGTCGCCACAAAATTGCCTGACTAAGTACCTTCTTGTTAAATTGGCGGACAGGGTTGCTGCTGTATTTGTGTCATCAAGCCGAGGTACCTAATCAATGTTCAATATAGGAAAAAACTAAACGTGTATACATTTTTTTTTATGTTAGTGAATGGTGTGACGAGCTAGTCGTTCGCTTGGTGTTAAGCGCCACGGCCGCCCATAACAAAACAGTGTCACTCGGAACTAAAACACACAGTTTCGCGCGAAACTGCACTGCGCACATCACTCTGAGACATCAGCACAGTCTAGCAATAAGATTACTCAACTGTGAGATCAGATCATAAAGTCTCAATTGCCCAGTAATTTCACTAACTACAGTGCCCTTCAAACCGGAACACAGTAGTGCTTGCACACTACTGCTTGGCGGCTGAATAACTGGCAAAGCGGTGGTACTTACCTAGACGAACTTTGCAACAAAGTCCTACCACCTACTGTAATCAATAATAATAGTAATCAAAAATTTTACAGATCCATTTGATTGGATTAAAATAATCAATTAACAAGATATTTTTAGTTGTTTTGTACATATTATGTAGGAATATGTGGGCAGAACGGGTTGTGCGTAGGTTGCAACCTATATAACTATAGGCCTTCAGCGTGTGTACCGGGCCGTGTCCGGAGCAAGAATGATTCGTAGTACACCGAGCGGTCCCTTTTTATAGCCAGATGGTTGGGGGAACAATGATAGTTGCCGATGTTGCCAATGTAATAAATTTAAATGCCACCATAGGGTAAATTACGGTACTGCCCGCTGCGCATAGAGTTTATAACTGGACGTAGCCGCCGTCAAATATAACTTGTGGTTTAATTTGAGGCAAGTATTGATTAAATGCCTTTCAATTCTATTCTATTCTAAATAACATAGTTTTACAGAATTTAGCGCCGCATAGAAATGTGATGGATTTGTTTCGACGTCGCCATAATGCAGGTGAACGTGTCTTAGCCTCTACGAATGTAATAATAACTTTCGTACATAATTATTCGAAAAATAAGAACATGCCACCTTTTTCAAGCCATTCAAAATTTTATCATTTAGGTTATATGTATGGCTGTAACATTCTGTAAGGCAATTACCGACTTACGCAAATAAAAAATAAAGATGAGAGATTTCTTTTTATTTTCTCCGTATGATAAGGAAATCTAGAAATTCAAGGAAACGATTTTTTTCCAAAACTTTATTATTTAAATATGTTTCATTTATGTCACTGTCTATTTAAGTATAAAAATTATCCAATTCGGCTTCTGCAGTAGTCAAGTAGGTGATTTTTTACTTGAATAGTATACACAATGTAATTATGTGTGAAGTTAGCCCCGCACTTTTTGAAATCTTGATTTTTTTTTTGTTGTGCTGAATTGTGCTAGGTTTTTTACATACTGTTCCAAAATAAAAAAATCTAGCGTGAATATTGCGGGAGGAAAACAAAAAAAAAAAAAAAAATTTCACCGTAGCGGTATTTACGGTATTCACAAAATAGGGGTATTTTGATAGATCCTATTTTTCTTTGTTGTGCTGGATTGTTATAGGTTTTTTGTCAATTGTGTTGAAAATATAAAAAAACTTTTATGTGGTAGGCCCGCACTTTTGGAATTTCCAAAATCTCAATGTTATTCTAGATTGTTCTAAGGAATGTTCTACGTTGTTCTGAAAAAAAAATTAAAGTCAAAACTAGTGCGGGGTTAACTTCACACGCACACATTGATAGTACATCCACTCAAGCGCAAAGGTTGAGCCGTTTTATTGAGTACAGTGTTTCATTGCCGAAGTGATTGATTGCCCCAATTGATAGGACGAGGAAGCGCTCTCAATGTTCTGAAAGTATGAAGACTGGGATAAGACCCACTCGATGTTTTCGACAGATATTCTCAAACGGTTAACTCAATTGAAGATTCTCGACGTGATTTATCTAATACGAATATATTTCTGTATATTTCCGTCGGTTTTGTAGAGGCGATGAAAGCCATTTACTTATCATTAAGGCATGATATACAAATGGAGCTTTCAAGATAATTTGAAAAAAGCTTATTCTTAGAATTGTATGTTTTTTCTTTACATGCAGGTAGTACATATTGCCAGATTTTACGATTTATTGTGTTCCATATTTTTTCTTAGATTTTTATGTATCGGTCATTTAATATAACAAAGTACTTGGTATCGTAGGTAAAATATCATCATAGATTTTATTTTAAAAAACGAGCAGGTTGTGAAAATACCTACCTACCTTACTATATTATTATCTAGGTACTTATGTATATTCTGCAAATTCCACAATATAACAGATAGTAAACTAGCATAAAATAAATCAACCGCAGACATCGTACATTCAACGATAATGTTGAAAGAACTACCAACATATTAAACAACGAGTAAGCCAGAAATAAACTCGCCATTGTATAATAATTTATTTATCTTACTGTATCGGGAATGCGCCCTGAATCGGCGATATCAATAGGCTGTGACCCCGATTCCTATCTCCGCACTTAGCACGGCAGCGTCAGCTTCCATGTCAAAAGATAGGACTTACATAGAGCAGTAAACTACATATCATCTTATGTAGAATTCAAATTTGTTGTGCATATATTACTTTATGTAAGTAAACTGTTTCTGTACTCTACTTGTCGCGCGTGCGATTTTTATTGTCTTTGGTTTTAATGTTTGAAAAGCTTGCTTGGTAAGCGTTTGACCACTTTCTCCCCATGGTCTAGAATATAACACGCTTGTAAGAGAAAAAATATTATTTCTCAATGGTTGTGATTTCCTGTTTAATGATAATACTGATAATATATAACGATCTGACTTCTAATATAGTTAAAAATCGGTCATAAATCTAAATATATATAACTCAAAGGTGACTGACTGACATAGTGATCTATCAACGCACAGCCCAAATCACTGGACGGATCAGGCTGAAATTTGGCATACAGATAGATATTATGACGTAGGCATCCGCTAAGAAAGGATTTTTTGAAATTAAACCTTTAAGAGGGTGAAATGGATGATTGAATTATTTTCCCATAGGCCACACCGCGGGCGAAGCTGCGGGCAGAAGCTCGTTAGAACATAAATCTCAATATCTGGTAAATAGCCGCGTTCTTGCTCCGGTACTTTGATTGCATAAAAACAACATCAGTACATAACGTAACTCACACCATAATCATGTGGAGTGACGGCAAGAAAAATGGAAAAGGCAAACGGATAGACAGACAATGATCGATCGCTCGTGCTCGGTTTTCCACCATTTTTCACAACAAAGATCACTGTTTTTAATTACAAATACTTATAGCACTTTTGTGGCTTGATCGTCGATGACTTTTACGTAGATGTATCTTTTAATAAAATTTTCCTTTTCATCTTTGATTAAAACAGTTCAATTAAAAATCGAATTTGAAACATATCACAGCTAACCCCTTTTTATGTATTCGCTCCACACTTTTGTGTATTTAGCTAGTGTTAAGTAATCGATAATTTATCAAGTTAATGATATTTACCTCAGATATATGTCAAATCACAGTCCAAGTCATCAAGTCAAGTCATAGTTTAGTCATAGTCCTAGTAAAATGATGGCAACTTTACTAGAAGCTTCTAAGGAGTTTTGGAAACATAAAACGCCACCAAGTTTATTCACTAACACTAAAAATAATACAAGTTTTGTAAAATAACAATGCGATGGTGCAATCTTTCTCATTTTCCCGCCAAAACCTAATCACCTTTTATTGTAGAAACTTAAATATTTCAAAGTATACCTTTGTTAATAAGACAAGTATATATTAGCGTTGGCAAAGTCACATATTTTTTATAGATGTCTATAAATACGTCCCTTCAAAGTCGTGATGTCATATTTCTATTGTATTTGCAAGCTATCTTAATTTGTTCTAAAGTTTATTATGAGGGTTTGAAAACGTGACCCCAAAAAGATGTATGTACACGAGGAGTCTGTCCTCGATTCCCGTCTACCCACTTAAACGATGACCGCAGGCGTCAGAGTCAGCTCCTATGTGAAGGCGTAATACGAGTCTGACGTATTCAGTGCACTACTTAGGAGCTACTGACAGACAACCTACATGGGGTCAAGTTAGTTGATCTTGAGAGATCTTGTTACGCAAAACCCACCCGTTTCTTGCTTGTTACATTTTTCACATTTTCTTTTATTGAAGTAAATTTTTTTTACGCATGATTGACTTGGAGATTAAGCTGGTGAATGTGTTACGAGCGCGTTGCGGAAAATGATCAGGCGAGGCGAACGGAAGTTGAGAGGGGGAGAGATAAGCTAGTGAAGATAGAAAGAGAAAGTTTTCGTTTAAAGTTAAACTTAAAGTTTAGTTTACGTTTCGCATAAAAGTTTTACTTCAGTTTTGTAGTCAAAGGCAAACTCGTTTTTTTTTTCGTTTTATTACCGATTCTCTTGTTTTCGTTTTAAAAAACCCTAGTATCCTGTCCTATTATTACAAATGCGAAAGCTCTGTGTTTATGTCTGCATATATCTGTGTGTATGTTTGACACTACTTAGCGCTGAAACAGCTGATGTGTGAACTATAGTGTGTTTAATTCATACTCATATTACATAGAGTACTAACTAAGCAGGCGATGGATACATAGTGTACCTTACACTATCTAAACTTTATTATTAAGAACGTAAAGGTTAAACTCTTTGAAAATGTTACTCATAAATTATTAGGTTTTTCAGCAGTTGTCACTGCAAAAAAGTATGAAATCGGTTGCTTCTATCTACCGTGACAAAATTACCATCTTAATTTGGTCGGATTTTAAATATAGTTTCATTCTAACTTCACACCGGTAAAGTCATAGAAATCACAGACATCACAGACTAGGTGGATAGACACCACAACAAACCCACTATAAACTCTTTTTTATTTTGTTTTTTCAATAATGATACAACATATAAACCACAATCAAACTGTAAAACAACAAAACAATGTCGAATATTACGCAGTTATTAGAATAATACTAATTCCTTATCAATTAAAATTATTATAAAGAATAGGTAGTTGTGGTTGGCAGAGGGCACCTAATCCAGTGAGTTGGAAACCTTGGTTAAAATCTTGCTATTGCTAAAAACTTTAGGATTCAATATAAAATCTTCTTTGTACTTTTATAACTTAAGTGTGGATATACTTAGAAATCTATTCCATGATAAATGATTTTCATACTATCATTAATTAAAATACAATAATTACAATAGAAAGTACACGACACAATGAAAATGCGGCATAATCGTCTATTGTCATTCGTGTAGGTAGGTGCCTATTACTTTCATTTGCTTACACTTCGCAATGTCACGGCTATTTTGATTAATTATATATTAAATAATAAGTGTTATAGACTGTAAAAGCTTGTCAGCGTTGCTTTTCCTGATACATAAACACTGTAACCACCCAAATATAAAGTTACATACTATTAAAATTTGAAATGGTAAAATTTTTTTTTTTTTAAACAAATATTTGTACACCTTTTACACAGCGTTATCTAGCCCCAAACTAAGCAAAGCTTGTATTATGGGAACCAGACAACTGATACAATATTTAGATACTTTTCGTTTTTAAATACATCTCGTAGAATACAATAATTAAACTATCAATAATATTGCTCTTACTTAACTCAAACACCGAGGGCTTTTAATGAATTAAAAAATACGCAAAAAATAATCAAGCTAAAAGTTGCAAATATCTATGCTACATCAAACATCTACTTCGCCGTTGTTACTAAAATGGTTTTAGCTAGCGGAAAGCTTTTAACCTTATTTCTACTACTTTTAGTTTACGCCAGGATAATTAACTAATGTATTTTAATTATGATATTATGACAGCACCGATGACATGTTGTTTTAATGGTGTATCGATTTTTGTGGAATAATTAAATCGAAAGCTTAATATAGACAATATACCTACTTTCACTACTGTTTGGTAATCAACACTAACCTAGATATTTAAACCTAATTTTATCGCAAGTCCTGGATAATTATTTAAGCCAATTTTTTTATGTTAATGAATGATGGGACGAACTAGTCATTCGCCTGATGTTAAGCGACAGGGCTAGCCATAACAGTTGCAGAGTCACTTGGAACTCTAAAATATAAAATTTCACGTGACACTGCACTGCGCACATCATCCTGATACATCAGCCCAGTCCAGCAAGTCATAAAGTCTTATTTGCCCAGTAATTTCACTAGTTACAGTGCCTTTCAAACCGGGACACAGTAGTGCTTGCAGACTACTGCGTGGCTGCGTGGCGGCAGAATAACTGGCAAAGCAGTGGTACCTACCTAGACGAACTTTGCAGAAAAGACCTACCGCCTATTAAAACACATTACATTCGATGGGTTTGGGTTTTCCTGATAAAAAAATGAGCTTGACAAGATATATATTTATAACTCTGTAGCTAAAACACAGCTATATGTCTTACGGAATATCACATATTACATTCTTTTATCCCTGAAAATTATCCACCCGGGTGATACCGCAAGGCACAGCTGATCCAACCACAAATAAACTGAAAAAAGTCTTAGGCAAGCGTTTAAACAGCCCTTTGTCATTTAAACATCCGTTTGATGTCTGACTAAGCCTTGTTAAAGCTGTTTTTTTTGTGATTTAAGACTGCTGTTAAGCACCTATGTCACTGTAGATCTGTAAAGTCATACCTAAATATTATTTCTTCAGAATTAATCTGCCTGTAATCTGGCTTATCTTGGGGTAAACACTTATCATTGTAGACTTGTTTAATATCTATAAAACCTTTGAGTTTTTTTTATTGATGTTAAACTTCTTTACGCACGCTTGGCTTTGGGAGTAAACTGGTGAATGCGTGACGAGGCGAACAAAAGTTGAAAGTTGTTAGTTTACGTAGATCTTCATTGTCAACATAACAAAATTGAAAATTATTATTATTATCATGTTGGTATGTCCGGCAAAATGACAATTCACAATGGCAACATTAACATTAAACAAAGCATAAGCAATGTATTACCGGGCGATAAATGGAGCTAAACAAGTTTTACTTAAGTCGTTTGGTCTAAAGCACACTCGTTTTTTTTTTCTTACAGAGCGTCATGTCCATCCTCACTCTTCCACACGTGGGAAACACTCCTCCAAGAGGTGGAAGCTGACGTGGTCGGGTACAACAGCGCGGCATCGTCGCTAGAGAGGCTGGTGGCCACTCCACTCATCGAAAAGACCTTCCACATGAAAGTCCAAGCTAGGAAGCTCTTCGCACATCGGGAAGGCTGTGAAGTCATCTTGGGGAAGGCGGATGATCAGCTTACGAAGGTAAGAAATCTTATACAGGTAAGGGGCTGATCTCTCTTTAGAGTATACGATAGGTATATAAGACATGAGTAAAGCAGTATTTGAAAGATAACGAGAAATTTACGCTGTTAAGATTTAATCAGTATCGTTATTTATCATTTAACCAATTGAGTAGCTTGCTATAAATTTTTAGATTTGTATTTTTAGACATCCAGCTGCTTATTAGATTAATCTAAAACCTAGATAAATATTCTAGCGTTGAATTTAATTAACTAATAAAAATTATCAAGCATTATACTTACATCTATCTAAATATATATAACTCAAAGGTGACTGACTGAATGACATAGTGATCTATCAACGCACAGCCCATACCACTGGATGGATCGGGCTGAAAGTTGGCATGCAGGTAGATGTTATGACGTAGCCATCCGTTAAGAAAGGATTTTTCGAAATTCCAACCTTAAGAGGGTGAAATGGGTGGTTAAATTATTTTCCCATAGGCCACGCCGCGGGCGAAGCTGCGGACAGAACCTCGTAAAACATAAATCTAATCTGAAATCGTAAATGTCAGTGACATTCATTGAGATATATTTCTAAGCCAATAATAAATAGAAAGGTCTTGGAACCAAATAGAGCCGCAGAACCATTTTCGATTATTAACTAGGTAGCAGGTTTATAGTACATCAGAAACGTTCTATTGAATTTAACCTCTATATTTGCTTAGTCACGTTTGCTTTCTAGTTAATCTTAGTTGTTATTTTCTGAACGACGGTCCTTGTATATTAGGATTAATTGTACTGATATTTTTATTTATCAAGAAGCTATTTAGGATGTTTAACCACAACATCTCGATAACTACTCAATAATACTAACATAAAATAGAACTAGAAATTAGAGTACTATAATAGATAGGTATCACAATGGGTGGCCTTATCACTAAAAGTGATCTCTTCCAGGCAACTTTTGGGTGAATAGTATCACAAGATTAAGGAGTAGTCAGCGGTGCTCAATATGAATACAAAAGACTTTAAACTTTAACTAACCATAACTAAAAGGCATGGTTTTAAAACTTGGAACCATTTGCCAACACTCGTGTAGGTTCAGAAACACTTAACGGATAATTTTACTCGTACACCCTTGTCACACGTTAAAATTAAAAAATACACGGGTTATGGAAAAAAAATCAAAATTTAAACAGCCAATTTCGGATTCTTTTCAATTCCCCTACCTTTAAATTGTCTAAATATGTTGTTTTTACAGAGTCCGTTAAAATGTCATAATTATTGTCGTTTCTAAAATGTTATACCAAGCATGTTTGTATTTCAAATTAGGTGAGTATAAGGTATACAATCTCTCCAATTCAAAAAAGGAATCTGTGTGATATTGTATCTATTTCCCGTTCCGAAAAGGGTTGTTTGGGGAATCGCGTTAAAAATAATGGGATTATTTTATCCATTTCCGTCGCAAATCCGCCCGTCTACCGTTTTTATAAGGATTGTATAAAAGATGAGAAAACCGATATTTAGAACGTGGAAATATTGTTTCTTGGAAATAAAAATTAAATATATCAATAAATATCTACGTATCTACATAATCTCTCCCTTATTGATATAGAAGTCGGTAAGGATTACCAGCATTGGTTGCCTATAAAATATTTATATCTACACTAAAACATTTCAAGCTAAATTATTATGTATGTGTGGGCAGAAACGGTTTGTGGGTAGGTTGCAACCTATATTACTATAGGCCTTCAGCATGTCCACACCGCGCCGTGTCTGAAACAAGAATGATCCGTAGCACACCAATCGATCCCTTTATATAGCCAGACAGGTAGGGGCGCCATGACAGTTGCCGGTGCTGCCACTGTAATAAATTTAATGCCACCACAGGGTAAATTACGGTGCTCGATCGCTGTGCATAGAGTTTATAACTGGACGTTGCCGCCGTCACGGCCATACTGACTTGCGTACGTCCTCGTACGCTTAGCGTCACTTTGTACCTGGTGAGGGACATAAGTATCAGTGTTATTGCTCGTTCATCCTGACAATTAAATTGAGTTAAACTTGGAGTCTAAGTCAAAGTCAAAACATTAGTTTTCAATTTGATTAGTCAAAAGTATTTTAAGCTTCCAGTCATCGTCAGGGTTAACCCTTCAGGACCAACAGTATCCCTTCATTTATAAAAAATGGACTGAATGGTGCTAGACCGGATAGATATCCCTTTAGCAACCAAAAATCAACAAACTAATACCTTATCCCTTCATTTATAAAAATGGACCGGATAGTGCTAGACCGGATAGATATCCTTTTAGCAACCAAAAATCATTATTTACCTTATCCCTTCACTTTTAAAAAATGGACCGGATAGTGCTAGACCGGATAGATATCCCTTTAGCAAACAATAATCATTATTCCAACTCATACCAGTTAGTGCTAGACCGGATAGATTATCCCTTTAGCATTCAGACACATTTTTTTTTCATCATTTTAACATTCTCTTTTCTTACTTTTTTCTCTCTTTTTTTCACTTTTTTTCACTTTTTTTTACTTTTTTTTTTCTTTAGCTTAACCTTTTTTTCTCTTTTTTTTTCTAACGAATCATTACTTTTTTTACCATAACTTTTATTCTCTTTTTTTTTCACTGGTCCGGGTTAACCCTGCAACTAAATTTGATATTAGTATCACCCGCCGTCACGTCATCATTCACGTCACGTCACGTTTCGCGTTGCTTGAAGAGTGATGTAGAAATGGGCATTGGGCAATCCCACTTCTGATGTGGGCAGGACGGGTTCTGCGTAGGTTGCAACCTATATTACTATAGGCCTTCAGCATGTCCACACCGCGCCGTGTCTGAAACAAGAATGATCCGTAGCACACCAATCGATCCCTTTATATAGCCAGACAGGTAGGGGCGCCATGACAGTTGCCGGTGCTGCCACTGTAATAAATTTAATGCCACCACAGGGTAAATTACGGTGCTCGATCGCTGTGCATAGAGTTTATAACTGGACGTTGCCGCCGTCATATGCGATCGCTGGGCGCTATTTTTATTTTATTTTACCTATATTTAATTCATTTTAGTTAATCGTGTACTTGCTGGAATTAAAGACAATAATATATTAAGCAATTATACTTATTAATAATAATAATTAAAAAAGGAATAATTAAGTAGCAAACAAGCAAGCATATTTTGACGGGAAGAGTGTTAAAGTAAAAACTGAAACTATGAACGCAAATTGAAGAACATATACAGTCAATTCATTAATATTTCATCAGATCGACGACGGTTGAGCTCCAAAGCGATACAAACCGATAATATTGAAGTGGTCTTTTAATAATTCACAAGGAATATGAATTTATGAATGCAGTCCTACTTCTCAATAATGCATTGGGTTTTCAAAAGAGGACTTTCTTTATGTAGGTAGGAACTGAATGAAGTATACTTACAAGAAAGATTTATTTAGTAGGTAACTCTATGCAGAGAATAAAGTCTTTGATTGCAAACGATTTCATATTGCTTATGTTCGAAACAATAAAGTAGGTAAGTATAATTATGAATATAAATATACAAAAAACATAATAATAGTAATAATTTATAATACTTACAATAATTACTTATATTACAAGTGCGTAAACCTTAAAACATTATTTTTAAATTATATCAATCACAAAAAAAAAAACAATTTATTCGCTGTGTTTGCGTGGGTGAGGGAGGAATGAAGATAGGTAGGTGTGTGTGTGTGTGTGTTTGTTGTTTTTAATACTACGAAAAAAAATATAAGCACTCAAGGATAATAATGCTGCCTTACTAACTATAAACTAGTAAACTACTAACTAAGGCCTGTATTGCAGAATTATGCTCAATCGTCGATTGATGCTCAAGTAGAGATTACTTAGAGATACGGGCCTAAGTAACGCATTAAATAGATACTTTCGCATCATCTTCGTATGTAATAGGCAAAGATTAAGAGATCTCTACGCTCTAGTATCTATACTATACTTGGCGTTGAATCCGATGTTAATCTCACTAAAGACTAATCGGCCGAATGGTCACACTACGTATAGTAAACAGGTCGGTTATAAATCTAGTATATAATACATCTCCCATTTACCAGAGGGTTATCTAAAAATGTTTATATACCACGAGCTTCTGCCCGCAGCTTCGCCTGCGGCGTGGCCTATGGGAAAATAATTCAACCACCCATTTCACCCTCTTAAGAGTGGAATTTCAAAAAATCCTTTCTTAGCAAATGCCTACGTCATAACATCTAACAGCATTCCAAATTTCAACCCGATCCATCCAGTGGTTTAGGCTGTGCGTTTGATAGATCACTATATTAGTCAGTCAATCAGTCAGTCACCTTTGAGTTATATATATTTAGATAAATTCATATATTTTTGACTGTTACTCACGAATAGTGTGTCGATTTCTCGACCAGGTTTCAAGCATACTGGGTGCTCTTCTTCAGGACGTGAGTTCTGAGGAAGAGCATCGGATATGCTCGAAACCTGATGGAGAAATCTACACACTATTCGCGAATAACAGGCGTAAACATATTAATTTAAAATGAAACCCACTAATGTAAATTATAATACAAAATTTTTGATTTAGTTACTAGCGGCATTGCTTCGTTGAATATCAATAATTAATCTGCATACTTAAAGATGTAAGTAGACACAGTTAAAATAATACCAATAACAATAGTAGATTTGGAGTGAATAAAGATATAATAATCACCATATTTAATATTAGCTGCGTCCCGCGGTTTCACCTGCTGTTAAAAAGTAGCATTTGTGTTAATCCGTGGATTAACACATATGCTATTTTTTAACAGCAGGTATACTGCAGTATATAAGCTATGTATATTCCAAATTTCATCCAAATCCATCCAGCCGTTTGAGCGTGAAAGAGTAACAAACACACATTCATACATCTATACTCACAAACTTTCGCATTTATAATATTAGAAGGATCACCAAGTCAAGAATAGATAAGGTATCTGCTAGACAAGCTTGTCCTTCTTAGACGTCATCATCGCTTAACATCGGGCCAGGCAGTGGTCGAAAACTTTAGCTATCACATCACACTAATATTATAAAGGCGAAAGTTTGTATGTGTGTATGTTTGTTACTCCTTCACGCTCAAACAGCTGAATGGATTTGGATGAAATTCGATACCAAGATAGCACACTGGATAGATATATACACTGGATTAACATACAGGGTACATTTTATCCCGGAAAATGAAATGTTACCGTGGGATGAGCAAATAATTAAAATACTTTCTATCCGCGGGTGAAACTGCGAGGCGCAACTAGTAACCAACAAAAAAGGTAATGTTTAAAAAAATACATTATAATATAGCGTCGGATCTCCCAAACTCATGGCTTGCTAGCAAAGTGTTTATTTTACTGCACGACATAAATCCGAAACGGTTTCAAATAGAATACGACATTTTAATAATAGATACTAACAAATTTATGCGTTCCGACCGTGATTAATCGTGAAACAAAGTACCTACCTGAGCCTATTATTGCTGTCAGAGAGCCATCTGGATTATTGTCAGGAGCTGTTTAAATATACATAAAACTGAATAAAGAAGATTTCAGGGGCGTTTTACGCTTATATATAGGTACTTTAATTGTTCGCTATGTTTTTATGGCTTTTTACAGTAGGACAATAATCAAATCAAATAATCATTTATTGACATTTTTTTTTTATAAAATATGTTAGTGAGTCCATAGACTCCCGAACTAGTGAGAACACTGTACGTCAGAAGCCAAGGCTTTTCCCACTCTTTCCTTTTTATTAAATTTAATCCTTTAAACAAGAAAAAAAAACTATAGTTTATATATATGTAGGCAGAACGGGTTGGGCGTAGGTTGCAACCTATATAGCTATAGGCCTTCAGCATTTCCACACCGTGCCGTGCCTGGAACAAGAATGATCCGTAGTACACCAAGCGGTCCCTTTTTATAGCCAGATGAGTAGGGAAGCGATGACAAATGCCAGTGTTGCCACTGTAATAAATTTAAATGCTGCCACAGAGTAAATTACGGTACAGCCCGCTGCGCATAGAGTTTATAACTAGACGTTGCCGCCGTCATATAAGTGATCGTGTGTACATAAGTAGGTGAGAGTATGTCAGTTGTGTATGTGTGAAGTGTGCGTGCGGGTGTGTGCGTGCGTGTGTGTGCGTGTGCGTACGTGCGTGTGTATGTGTGAATAATAGAACCTGATACTTACATGTCGTTGTATAGGTACACAAATATCGTACTTCCTGCAACACCACTTTTAATATCCGCTTGTCGGAACCGTCTTGTCGAAGCTATTCGCGGTAGTTCATATTTCTAAGGAGAAATGTTTGAATTCTCATTATTTCTTTTCAAACAAATAATAATAAAATTGTACGGCTTTGAATTGTGGACCAACTATACAACATACTTCTCAATATTAATAGATGTACTAGGTGTACGATCACTAGGTGGTAGGACTTTATTGCAAAGTTCGTCTAGGTAGGTACCACCGCTTTGCCGGTTATTCTACCGCGAAGCAGTAGTGCGCAAGCACTGCTGTGTTCCGGTTTGGAGGGCATTGTAGCTAGTGAAATTACTGGGCAAATGAGACTTTTTGACCTGATCTCACAGTAACTTATTACTAGATTGTGCTGATGTCTCTGGATGACGTGCGCTGTGCAGTGTCACGCGAAGCTCTATACTTTAGAGTTCCGAGTGACACTGCAGCTGATATGGGCAGCCGTGTCGTTTAACATCAGGCGAACGGCTAGCTCGTCACGACATTCCTTAACATAAAAATAAATAAATTGTAAAACCATGCTGCGCTTAAACGCAAAACGGATTTGATGTTGTGTCAAATAAGTGCCAGCATTTTGGTCATGCGTAGCATCGACCAGGCCCTTTGATATCTTTTGAAAACGCGATGAGCTCCCGGCCCCCACGGACCCAGGGTCTCAACACTAAACGGCTTAAATATGTAACCGCTGGTGAGATTACTATATTGGTCAATTATCCTGGTCAATTGCTATTCGTGTTATAAACAAAGCCGAAGTAAGATTGGATTTACGATTTTTGCAGAGTCGAGCTGATTACCGTGCCGCGTTCGTGACCTACTGCAACACGCCAAGTCCAGCCGCTCTCGCCACGTACTATGACTCCCACAACACCTACGTTCAGCAACTGACTGCCACAAACGCGATGCTCGACCAGTACCACAAACATACTCTGCCAACTATACTACAGGTATGTAACTCCAAGAATTAAATAAATAAAATAAACATGTGTGGCCATTTCACACAGCGCCATCTAGCCCCAAGCTAAGCAAAGCTTGTACTATTCATTTATTTATTACTAGGTTTTAGAAGACTATCGACTATTATAAGCTAAAATATACAATAAAGTTAGGTAACAACAAAGACATTAAAAAGTCCACCCAGTCCTGTTGGTGGGAACTAAATAACTGATACAATACATATATACTTTTCTGTTTGTAAATACATATATAGAATACCATATAACACCCAGACACAGAACAAACATCGATGTTCATCATACAAATGTTTGTCCTGGGTGAGAATCGAACCCACAACCTACAGTTCAGAGCTAGTCAGCTCAGTTGGTAGTATCCCTGCCTTCTGCCTGGCTTGCCTGCCTGGCCTGCTCAGTTAACTCAGTTCAGTGGCCACTGAACTGAGCTAACTGAGCAGGCCAACCAATTCGTTTTTTTAATTGATTGAGTGTATACTTATTATTGAATTTTGGAAGTAAAACTTCTTTACGCCCGCTTGACTTGATAAGCAAGCTAGTGAATGCGAGGCGAACGGAAGTTGAAGTTGGTTCACGTAGATCTCCATTGTTCCAACATAACAAAGTTAAAATTTTGTATTATTATGTTGGTATGTCCGGTAAAATGACAATTTACAATTTTCAAGATGGCAGCATTAATATTAAACAAAGTTATACCAGCTGATAGATGGAGCTAAACTAAAAAAGCTTTAATTCAATCGTTTCTTTCTTTTTTTGTTCTTCTTTGTCTTTTTTTGTATTTATCTACTCTATAAGAGGGTACAAACTCATCCTATTAAATTAGAAGGCGTCTTCCTGCAGTATATAGTCTTTCACATAGTTAACAAAGTAGTTTGGTACTTCCTGGCTAAATAAATTCAATGTTGGGAGCCAAACAAAAAAGGTGCAAGGAATACTACATAGTTAACTGCCACAAATGTGGGTGATGTGCACAAGTTAGTAGGGAGAATCGCATAAGTACCTACATGGATATTCGTATGAAGGTAGGTATATGAAAGTGATCCGAGAAAATACCGTATGGTAGCCGGAAAAGTGTTGCCGACTAAAGGTTTTTCCCCAAGAGACTCAAGAAAGCGAACACAGTCAAGCTGCTTTCTCAGCAGATACTTAATTAACTGATGCGTTATTATGTGTCTTGGTCATCACTGCAAATACTCAGGGGGTTCTTCCAGGTAACTACATAAGTGCAAATGTGGTGCCTTTAGTTATTTTTAGAAAATAAATAAGGATTATTTCCGATATAAACACCAGTGGTTAGTTTATCAAATATCTATTACTATGAATAGCCTGATAATGGCACGAATTCGTCTTCACTGTTAAGTCACCACAATGTAGAGCTACGTATATTGTAACCAGTATCTATGTACTTACTTAGGTATGTATTTATATTATAAGGATTCTAGCCTTCATCCTTCCATCCTTCATCGGAATTACCTTCACAAATATTATTTTACGAATTTCTCAATGAGTATAATAATATATCATACTAGTCGCGCCCCGTTCATCCACGGATAAAAAGTATTTTAATTATTTGCTCATCCCACGGGAACATTTCACTTTTCCGGGATAAATGTAGCCTTTATGTTAATCCAGTGTATAACCTATCTTGGTAGCGAATTTCATCCAAATCCATTCAGCCGTTTGAGCGTGAAGGAGTAACAAACATACACACATACAAACTTTCGCCTTTATAATGTTAGTGTGATTATAACATTTAATTATTTAGGATAGGGCCGGTTCATACATAAACGTGTCCAATAATATATTTATTCACGAACAAATTATAAGTTTATAAACAATAAAACTAAAATAAAATTAAAAACTATTATATGCAAAACTTAATCTAAGATGTAGTACCAGTAGGAAATGTGCCCAATGCTGGTGGCTTTGCCCCGTTGAATGGCAATGCTTAGTATAAATAGAGGCCAGCATCTGATCTTTCGGAACGACTGATCGAGGCAATACGTGACCAAAATGATGGTTTCTATTTAATTATTTATTTTATAAAAATGTGTAAGTAGGTACCCACCTAACTAACTTTTATAATGAACCTAGTTTGAAACAATCGGAAACAATTGTTACGGCGCAAACGAACAGCTTTTTTTGGCTCCACACTACTGTGTATTTAGCCAGTGTCAAGTAATTAATAATTTATCAAGTTGATGATATTTCACGCAAATATGTATCAAGTCACAGTCGAAGTCATCAAGTCAAGTCATAGTCTAGTCAAAGTCATACTCCTAGTAAAGTGGTGGCAACTTTACTTGAAGCTTCTTTGGAGTTTTGGAAACGACACGAAAAGAAACGTTTCACCATCATTATACCATTTTTCCACACTCACGCCTGTAATCCCACTAGAAGTATAAAGCACTTAACGAATAGAATGCCACCAATTTTATGCACTAACACTGAAAATAACACAAGTTTTGGAAAATAATACAATGCGGTGACGCGATCTTTTTCGCGTTCCCGCCAAAACTCGAACAGCTTTTAATTTTACTAGATTTAAGTGATGACAAATTCTACTAATAAATACGGTTATAAAGAATTCATCCTTCATTAGCTAATGCTTGAGTAAGTACGGGGATATCCATAAAAGATGTATTTAATTTGAAGGACATCTTCCACAAGCTACTTTTGGACCATTTCAATTTCATCACATTAATGGCAGTCACTTCAATCGTCCTCGTAGCTTGGGAATACGAATTTATGTTCAATTCAATAAATAGAAGATATAAGTACCTACAAAAGATGCTCAGTAAACTTATAATATAATACAAGAGGCGCCCTGGGTTCCGCCTGCTGTTTGAAACTAATAAAATTCCGAGATAAAAGTATCCTGTGTTGATCTCCGTAGCATTATCGATGATGTATGCAAAATTTCGGTGAATGCGCACAAGACTGCATGAGATGATCCCGTCGTCAATATAGGACTCAAAGGTTTTTATCATGCTTAGTTCTACTAGAGAATGAAACTCACTCCCGGCTTCCTTGTTTCCTGATAAAAAATATATTAGGGTCACTTTGTGCAAATAGGTTCTCCATAGGTCAATGTGCTATAGCTTCGACTGCATTGTCGTTTAACGTCAGGTGAGTTGCATTCAGACGTTGGCCTACTAGTGAAAAAAAACATCAATGGTTTTCATGAAAAAACAAACAAACATTCTGAAGTCCAAAAAAAGGATAATAATATAATATTATAGAAACTGACGTGAGTAGTACTCATAACTACAACTAGTACACGGCTAACACTCACGAGATACAGTCGAATAACTCGACCGGTGTTCGGACAATATAGATGCCCATCCTCAAGGAGTACGCGCGGCGGTGGCGGCTCGGCGCTGACTCGCCGCCACCGCCGCCGCGTGATAGGATTATAATAGCTAGGCAAAGATATATTGTAATATAATACATAAAGAAGGTAAGAACATCTTTGGGTAGATACCATCGAAGTTGCTTACAAACTTTAACTGTTCATTACTTTACACAAACAAAACAAATTCTGATAAACTCTATAAGGTTGCTTCCTTCAAGTTATAATTGCTCTTAACAAACTTCCGCTAGATGCGCTTTTGCTCTACATTTTGTGTATTATGTAGGAGTGAATATTATTTTCTCTGACATATTTACCAAACAATGGCAGGGCAAGATAACAACATATTTTCTGCGTTTTCTGGACCTCTGGTCGACCCACCCTGGCTTTGCATGGGTTAATTAGTTTATCATATAAGAGGTGTGGTATAAGGGGTAGGTATTATAGATAGGTAAATTTCAATCAACAAGAAGGAAACTAAATCTAAATATATATAACTCAAGGTGACTAAGGGTGGATTCGACCAAACGAGAGTAACTTTTATTCTTAGAATAAATCGCCATTTGTTCGAGAATAAATCAGTTTCACGTTTTACCATCTACAATTCTAAGAATAGCAAGCCTATTCCAGTATTATTACTATACCACCGTTTTTGATGGAATAACAGAGTTATTCCGAGAATATTTTAATGGCGGCAGGGCGCCATATGATTCAATACTCTTTTGTAGTGACATTTCAACTCATAGAGTAACTTATTAAACTCAACGCACGCATTTCGTCAGTAATTATTGTTATAAAAAATATTTAAAATGCAACGCTTAAGAAATTTGATTGAAGATAGTGATAGTGACGAGGAAATTATTCCAAGACGTTCAAGGTGGATAAAAGAAAGGAAAGACTTATTTCAGTATTACGATGATCGTGATTTTGCCACCAGGTTTCGTTTGAGCAAAGAAGCAACTTTGAATTTGCTAACAAAAATAGAACATAACTTGGAATACATTTCCGACCGGTAAGTGCCTATGGGTTATTGCATTTCTAATAGATAGTTTATTAACAAAGATCTCTTTGTATACTAATCAAATTTCGTTGGTTGGTTTTGCTAGGTCAATCATACTTGTTTTTGTTCCTAAAAACTAGGTACCTATTTGGGCAATTAACTAATGATTTTGTTCTTTTTTAGCAACTTTTCCATTTCACCAATTAATCAGTTGCTGGGAACCCTGAGATTTTATGCAACGAATTCCACTCAAATGGGTATTGGTGACATCTGTGGTTGGAGTGCTCCTACTGCTAATAAAATAATCCACAGAGTTAGTACTGCAATTGCTGCATTGAACAAAGAATTTATTAAATTTCCTGCAACTCAGCATGAGATAAGGAGAGAACAAGATAAATTTTACCAAATAGCTCGCTTTCCACGAGTTATTGCTGCCATGGATTGCACGCACGTAAAGCTGTCGTTTGTCCCTCTTCGATGTCAGGTAGGAGGTGAACAAGCAGAATTATACAGGAACAGAAAAGGATATTTTTCTTTAAACGTGCAGACCTTATGCAACGCCAATTTAGAAATTACTGACATAGTAGCAAGATGGCCAGGGTCCTGTCACGATAGCACAATATTTAATAATAGTGTCATCAAAACAAAATTTGAAGATGGTTGCTACGGTGATGCAATTCTGGTAGTTGACGGGGGATATGGCTCCACATCGTACATGATGCCTCCATTAGAAAACCCAAGAACACAGGCAGAGCAACTTTATAATGAGTCACAAATACGAACAAGAAATCCAATTGAAAGAAGTTATGGTGTATGGAAAAGACGATTTCCTGTTTTGGCTCTTGGAATGCGTGTCAAATTAGAAAAAGCACTAACGATTATAGTGGCCACCGCAGTTGTACACAATATTTTACGCCGTAGAGGAGAGAGCTTACCTCCGGATGACCCAGAACTTGATGTACCAGCTCCATGGGAGCAAATTTTAAGTGATGGCCAAATACCTGAAAGAGAGCAAACGCCTGCTCGACGGCATGGGGCCCGTGATGCACTTATTGCAAATTATTTTCAGAGTTTGGTGTGAATTAAATAGATATAAAAAGTATTTTTATGTAATGTTTTAATTTATTATTAAAATTCATTTATTTATTTTTTTTAAAACGGTAGAAAAACTTTCGACAATATGTACAAAAAATCAAATTTACTTTTTGACTAATTTTAAAAAGAGAAAACTAATTAATTTCTCTCAATATTATTAGTCAAAATTATAAAATTAAACATAACACAATAATTAACCTTGCACAACGCAACAATCAAAATCACAATCACATATTTAAAGTCCACTCATGCAACAGCACAATTATTTTGTCAAAATATGCAAACACCGGACCCGGTCACCGGATATGGTTTTCTGGATTCTAATCCTTAGGTTCAATAGATCAAAGATTCTGGATGACATAGAATATTCATCATCAGCCTGTATCAGTCCACTGCTGGACATAGGCCTCTCCTAAAGAACGCCACTGGGCTCGGTCTTCAGCCCTTCCCATCCAATTGCTGCCTGCAGCTTTTCGTAGGTCATCACTCCACCTGGCCGGCGGGCGTCCTACACTACGCTTGCTGAGTCGTGGTCTCCACTCAAAGACGCGCTTAATCCCAACGGCTATCCATCCTTCTAGAGATGTGACCAGCTCACTGCCACTTCAGCCTACTAATTCTTTGAGCTATGTCGGTGACTTTGGTTCTTTGTCGGATCACTTCGTTTTGAATCTTATCCTTCAAAGAAACCCCGAGCATAGCTCTCTCCATAGCACGCTGTGCGATTTTAAATCTGTGGACCAGCCTCACTGTTAGTGGCCATGTCTCGGCTCCGTAGGTCATCACTGGTAGGACACACGCATTGAAGATTTTTGTCTTCAGGCATTGTGTTATGGGCGCCGAGAAAACTTGACGCATAGAATATTATTATACATTAACATTCATGGCGTTCTTCTTTTTTTAATAAAAAGCTTTCTTTGCCTGTACAGCAACATGTTTGTTTTAATTTTTTCTTGTTTAAGTATTTGTTTTTTTATTTGAACATCTAAGTCATGCAGAACCTTTGCTCTCTCCATTTCATCCGCAGCGAGCTTTTTCTGCAGTTCTATAGCATCAATTTTTTTCTTATGAAGTTGTTCTAAAGATGTGTTTGAATGAGCTGGTCTTCTCCTTGAAACCCATGGCCGATGAGTTGGTATCTGCTTTTCAGCCTTTTTAGCTGTGTCAATTTTGAGGGCCATTGATATGGGAGTCCTTAATAATTGAGGTGTGTAATCGCCCCAATCCTAAAACAAAATTTATGTAATTAGTACCTATGTTGAGTTTCACCAAAATCGGTCCAGTTTCAAGTTTTAAGAGTTAAAAAACAAACATAATAGACAAAAATTACCATAAATAATTGATTCAAGTTAATTTTTGTAAAAAAATATAGTCATGGCTTGTTACAGTTTTCTAGTTTAATAGAAGAATTGAATTATTTATTACCTTTTTCACACATTCTTGTGTATCACTCAACTCATCCATACTCATCTGATCCCCAACAATTCCCATTGTTGGAGGCACTGAGATATCTGCAAACACAGGTAATAATGATTATTAATTTTGTGTTAACAAAATATTAATACATCAGTACACTTTAGTAAACTTACAAACTATTTTTGATAAAGATTATTATTTTTATAAAGAGTGGTCTGATTCCATGAATTGTACATACTATTTTGGAAGAGGCTTAAACTAACCTTTATATTGTATTGGTGGTGCTTGCGGTTCATCCTCAATTAGTGCAGCAGGAATTACTGCTTGGTCTTGCACCGCAGGAACAAGGCAGTCGCTGTCATAAAGATTAAATAACCCAACAGCACTGGTGGATATCAGGTATAGAATCCGCTGAAGAAAAGGATCATCCTTTTTTGGGGGTAATGAAGTTCCACCTCCTAAACCAAACAAAAAAAAAATTGTTTTTATAAAAATACAGAAGAAAAGTAACACAATCAACATTGGATGTCTTTCGTAATGAGAGTTTAGCACATCAACCTCATACAATCAGGATGGGTTTCGTGAACTAGGTATATCCGTGATTTTTAACCTAAATAATATGTTAAAAATTAGGTACGTAGGTACCTATATTAGATATAATATCCAAATACTAATAAATTATACTGACCTGTTTGGATCATATGTTTCCTATTATTTGCTGCATCCTTTCTAGCCACCTTTTTCATGCTCTCCCACTGAGCTTTCAAGGTTTCTCCTGTGCGAGAACAGTGTGTTGTTTGGCTATTATATTGATCAGCAATAATTTGCCATTGAGCCAATTTAGTTTTTATTGTAATGCCATCAGTTTTTTTATTTTCTATTACATTAAAGTGAATCTCCACTAGGCTCAATAAAAGTTCTTTTTCAGACTGCAGCCAGTTGGGACTGCGTTTTCGCACTTCACTCATTTTAAATTTAAAACTGGGATAAAACTTTAAAACCACCGAAACCGAAAGAATACAATAAATAACGACAAAATTTCAAACAATTTGAGTTTTGACGTCCGACGATATATTTTGACATTTTCTTTCCTACACTATAATACGGCAAAAGCGAGTTAATATGACATAAGCTTGAATACCATGTCGTTGTAGAACTACAATTGTTTGCTGGGTAATAGATTCGTTCATCATTCATTCCACTATTCGCGTATAGTAATTCTAAGCGTAGCTATACTTAGTATTGCGTGGAAAAACGACTAATGAATTACTCGAGTATAAGATCGTGGAATAAATTTATTCTGGTATAGTTACTCGTGTATAATTCCAAGTTTGGTCGAATCCGCCCTTACTGATATAGTGATCTATCAACGCACAGCCCAAACCACTGGACGGATCGGGTTGAAATTTGGCGTGCAGGTAGATGTTATGACGTAGGCATCCGCTAAGAAAGGATTTTTCGAAATTCTGCCCTTAAGAGGGTGAAATGGGTGGTTGAATTATTTTCCCATAGGCTACGCCGCGGGCGAAGCTGAGGGCAGAAGCTCGTTACCTATTACTTTTATTAAATCCTTGTTACAAGACGAGTCGTAGCTTATTTGGTGACATCCCTGTATAAGTTTGCTACTCGCTCGTACCTACCCGCATTTGTATAGGCTAAAGCTCCGCGCCGTCCCGAACTAAGTTCATGTTTAATTAAAATTACATACACGGAGTTGCAGACTGCCAGCATTGGAATTTATTATCTGTATAAATAGCGTAAACTTAGCATAAATTGCAACTTGTATTGCTTCAGTGTTTTGTAGATGATTTTGACTCTAAACTGGATACCTTCTAAGTTACCTTATTAGGTATAATAAGGTAACTTAGTAATACGTATAATAAGTAATACCTACATAAATTTGTCACAGATATACATAATAATTGGTACTTAAGGGTAACTTGTTACGTACTTAACAGAGTGGTAAAGGTATATTGTATAATCAGTTAATGACAATGACTGCTTTTGTGGTGTGGTTGAGCAGGTTGGCTCATAACGCGAAGGTAGCGGATTCGATTCCCGCGGCAGGAAAGGACAAAAAATCGTAGATACTTGTTCTGAGTCTGTTTGTTATAGGACCATGGTCCTCGTAGTTTCTGGGTCTCTAGACACGGGGAACCCTAGTTAGAGTCCAAGATCTATGTGATGTAATCTGTATTTGATCGTTGGGAGTTATTATTATTATTAATTAAGATCGTTATTGGTTTTTTTTCAGGAATTAGAAGAAATATTGACTGACGTGACGACAGCGGTCAGTGAAGCGATATGCCAAGAAGGAGAAATCATTTCCGATAAGGTACCCATACAATTAATGCCTGCTACACAATGATGTCGATCCTATCATACAACATCCTAAACATAAATAAAACTTTCGATCCTTGATATTATAGCATATTTAATAGAACTGTCAAATTAGATTTGTGAAGAAATGCAGGTGAAATTACTGAAGTGAAAAAAACCTTCATAATATCTTGATTTTATTCTCTATCTAATAAAATTAGTAGATGCTTTTACCTTTTAACCTCATAAATTGTGAAACCTCAGTCTTAGCAACCAAATAGATCATCCATCTTGGCCGTTTGAAACTGAGTTCCCGTATTAGATTAGAAGTAACGTCAAGTTGCCTGGCCGTCGGACAATCTGGAGTGCAAAGTTGTGTATCTCTTGATGAATAGATGCGACTGATGAGAACTGAAGCTAGGCAACGTGACTGTACAAAAGTACCTACCTACACCTACAGCTGTGTACGAATATAAAATCACTAACAGATGTTCCGCTATTGCTGACGTCAATAAAATGTTATAATAATACCATGCTGGATAAGAAGCCTCCAACAAGGGTACCTACATACATTCTAACCGCATGGATTTTAGCCGCCCGACCAGTATTTAATAATAATTATATGAATATATCAGCACCAACTGACTTACTGATTTTTTGAATTAAAACTTCTTTACGGTCAGCTTGACTTGGAGAGTAAGCTGGTGAAAGCGTAACGAGGTGAACGGAAGTTGAAAGTTGTTGGTTCGCGTAGATCTTCATTGACAGTATAACAAAGTTAAAAATTACTTAAAATTTGTATTATTATGTTGGTATGTCCAGTAAAATGATAATTTACAATGGTGATATTAACATTAAACAAAGCAAAAACAATATTTTACAGGCCGATAGATGGAGCTAAAGAAGTTTTAGTCAGTCGTGTGGTCTAAAGCACTCTCGTTTCTTTATAATTTTTTTGAATTTCGTTTTCCTTACAGTGTAACAATCAGCTGCGGCGCTACGAGTCACTGTGCGCGCAAGCTCGAGCGGTCTCCAGTACCGCCGACCTCGCACACTTAGCCCGAGCTCTCCTGATAGCGCAACCGCCGATGAGGCCACCCAAACGAGCTTTCCTACCGCCGTATCCGCCCGAACCGGATGACCCACCACTTGACGTCGCTGCGGTAACAAATACACTAGCTTATCACATCTTTGGTGTTCTCATGTTCACAAAATAATGTTTCTAGTTTTTAAATCGAAGGCTTCTTGATTTATCGACTGAAATGTTGTTACGTAGTTAGTATTACTTACCCATAATTATATTCTTTGCTAGTAGCACAATCTATCAGCCAAAACCACTTTTTTGAACAGGCTATTGCTGTTGGTCTCTACCGATATTTACAGCGTCACCGAGCGAGAAGCCCAAACCACTACATACGAAACTACGTACCAAACTACGCCATCCCTGTCGTATTGGTCCTTCTCTCACTAATAGAGCGATTGTGGCCATATTGAGGGAGTTGTTAAAAATATATAATCCGCCATTGTTTGACGGCGGCCATCTTGGAAAATAAAACAAATCAGTTCATTCGTTCGGGAGCTACGATTCCACAGACAGATACACATACACAGATACGTTAACTTATAGCACCCCGTCGTTTTTACGTCGGGGGTTAATAATATAAACAGTCCTTGGTGCAGGGCCACCAAGGAAGGCAGGGTTCTAAAATTCCACGGGTTACCGCTAAGCCACACTCGCTAATAATAATATCAATAATAACGCCCAACGATACATAGATCTTGGACCTTATATTAACT
Source organism: Ennomos fuscantarius (assembly GCA_905220475.3). Lineage (NCBI taxonomy): Eukaryota > Metazoa > Arthropoda > Insecta > Lepidoptera > Geometridae > Ennomos > Ennomos fuscantarius. Next base: position 7,164,720 of record HG992028.1, on the reverse strand, counting down.
GTATCTAGGAGCCCAGGAACTATGAGAAACATGGTCCCACAACACTCAGACACAAAACAAGTATTTTCGCTTTTTTCTGTGCACAAATACTTGTTCTGTCACGGGAATCGAACCGCCACCTCTCACATGGTAGAGCTAAACCACTTTTTGCAGCGGTAGTATTTACTTAATATACCTTCTAACTAAACAATACTTGTTAGGTAAATGTATCTAGTGTATATTTATAATAATTTTATTATACTCATCCGTTTCCATCAGTTCTGGTTCTCATAATAAGATGATATCGCATTTTTTCGATGAGAAGCTTAACTGCGCGATCTATTTACAAAGTACCTTTTATATACAGCTTCCATGTTTTTTACAAAGAAAATCCGGAGATAGGCATTCGATTTTTTAAAAATACAAGGCTTATAACGAACAGTGGCTAGTTCTCTACTACAAGAGGCTATATGTAAAGTTGTTATTTTTACATGAATAAAAATATCAATTCATCTAAAATTCTTGTTCTGATTTACTAGGAAAGCATGCCGCCTGTACTCCGTGGAGAAATGCTGCTGGACAGAATGGGTGGTGCGCAAGCCCACCTGAGCTACGAGCAGCTGAGAAAAGACGCTCAAGATCTCGAAATACAAATTAAACAGCTTCAGGTTAATACGATTGTCTAGAAAACACCTTTTGCCTATCCTTTATTGTGCGTCAGTGGATGGAAAGACGCCTAACGCAGTGCACAGAAAACTACCAGCTGGTTTAATAAAAAGCGAGGCTTTGTAAAGATACTTTATAATATAACGACCATGTCGGGAGTACAAGCAAAAAGCAACACGTAACCATGGCAATGCCTAACAACCGCATCAAAGACAATCTTTCTTGTAGTAGATACTTCACATTTATATAGCTTAAATAAAATGCACGCACGAAATTTTCTCATCGAAACTTTCGTAATTTGACTTTAATTTAGAAGAAAGAAGAAAGAAAATACCAATGTTCATGATTATCTGGAAATTATAAATTTGGTGCTAGATTTAGGATTTGTACCAGCTGATATGAAAATCCAAATAATATACCAGTTTTAAAGCCTGGAAAAGATCGTTAAAAATCTGACAGTTATCGCCTAATAGGCACAATAAAGGCTCTAGGAAGCATTGAAGAGAAAACGAAAATGCATGTTTTTAAAAGTTGGAACCATTTGCCAACAGTAGGGCACGTTCACGAACACTTAACGGATGATAATCCACCCTTATTAAACATCAAAATTAAAAAATACACGGGTAATGGGAAAGTTTAAAAATGACAACCACCATTTTCGGATTCTTTTCAACGATTCTCCCTGATAAAGATTGGAAAACATCTCATAAAAAATCGACTTGAATGTCAAAATCAAAATCAAAGTCAAAAGATTTAGTGCAAATAAGCTATTTATAGCACTTTTTCAAGTCAAAATTATATTAGGTTCTTATAATTAAGTTATTTTACTAAGCATCTAACGATTACAAAGAGCTTATTGTCAAATAATATATAGCAAGCTCATTACAATATATATAATCATAATTATTTAATAATAACAATAACAAATTATGACAAATATTTTAACACCGAAATAATTACAGGACAGCCTTGACTCTTTGGCTCGCATTCAAAGTCGCAGCTTAGAAACCAATTTGTACAGCAAAGTCAACGAGATACAGGTACGTGTTTAATAATAATAAAATAATACATATTTGTGAACATTTCACACAGCGCCATCTAGCCCCAGACTAAGCAAAGCTTGTATTATGGGAACTGAAAGAAGCTTGTATTGGGTATTCAATATTTAAAGTAAAACACAGGAAATCACCTACTACTACATTACCAATATTACCATAGGTAACGTATTAGATTACTACCTAATTAAAAAAATATATATAACACAATCTGAATTTCTTGTAGACTTATGTAGTCTTGTATTATATACCTACTACCTATATACCTTGCCTAAAACAAAGGTATCAATTTAATGCATTTTCCTATTTTTATGCATAATTTTAACCCATGTTAAAGTCTTCATTTTAATTGATATTATCATTCTAAACAGATACATTATAACAATACTTTTGTATTATGTGATAACTTTCAAGTAACTTAATGAAAACTTTGTCAATGCAACGCCATCTATGGTAGGGTAACATTATTAATATACTTGCAAACACGGCTTCAGACGCGACTCCTCATGAGTCCATCCAAAAAATAGCAAATAAGTAGGTAGATGTAATGTCATCAATTGACGGTAGATGTCACTTAATTAATGCAGTAACATTTTTTATACATGTTTAGAACGACATCTATTATTGTTGGTACTTATATTCTTTTTTTTTACAGGAGGATATTTCAATAAAGAAATACGATTACAGAGCCACACAGTTGCATCTAGCTTCAGTAAGAGCTCAAGTAAGTACCGTTATTTAAAATTATAAGTACATATTTATTAATTTAAAAATCTATATATATTTTTTTAAATAAAAATCAGATCCTCATTCTACCAAGAGATACTACGGGACCTAACATAAATTTAACTAAAAATAAACAAACAGTTTTTTGTTACTCTAATTGTCAATGAAATAAGGATAAAAATTAATAGACGCTTCATTACAGTCAGCTCTAGAAATACATGAGCGCTTCCGTTGTGTGACGATTGATTTAAATTCTTTAACGTTTTAGAATACTTTTTTGCGGTAACACCACTAGAAAAGTATATCACAAGGTACACAAGGTTGTCAGGAAGAGATCGCTCAAAGTGATAAGACCACACATCGTACAACCTTTTGACGAATATTTCTTATAGTTATGTATCTTTTTGTGTATTTGGTGTGCAATAAAGTGTTCTTCCATTCTATTATAACCATTCTTCTCTTAAAAAAAGGTCGTAACAAACGTTAGATACATGGTTTTTATACCAATAGGTAAGCTAAGATGATTTTTGTTTAGAAGTTACGTATTACCATAAAGTGGCATTATTGTTAAGTTACGTACATTTTATAATTACGTTTGTGACCCTAAACTTCTACAGCTTTATTAATAAACACGAACTAGCTTTAGATTAGTTACACCATCTTTTGTCTCTTTCGATCCCGGTAAATATTCCAGTAGCAAAAAAAGGACAAAAGCTGAAGTAGCTAACCCGAGACTAATACCCGTTATAATAAGGCTGTTAGAGACTACTATTATTAAATGCAAGTTCAAATCCCGATGCCAATTTTTTTTTAGTTTAAATTAGTCGGTTTATTAAAGCAATTTTTAAATGTATAAAAATTAAACGATTTGACGTATGAATTTTTAATAAATGTGAAACCTGCGATTTGTGTTGGCTACGAAGCACCAAAACGCTGCTGAATAATATAAAGCTTCTTAAAAGGTCGAGGTGTAAGGTAAACCACGGCCTCTCTTTGACAGAACGAAGATGAATGTGTTTTGTAAATAAACAACATAATGGAATTCCTTTCAAAGTTGGAATCTTTACTGCGCATGCTTATGTTTTGACTTGCCCTGCACATGCGAAATAAAGTCTTCTTGGATTCAATCAATAACTTTAAATTTTTCCCGCCAATTTTACAGAACCACTATAAATGTTTATTAAATACTTAACTGTATCTTATTTATATTAGATTTCAAATTTTCAAGTCAAGGAGTCGGTAAGTATAACGTTTTATTGCTAAGAGTTGGAAAATAGTAGTAAAAAGTAGAGTAGGTAAATTATAACGCCCATTTAAAATGTTTTTTTACTGAGCATTTAATTTATAGTTACATTTTTGCTAGCTTAGCTATTTCATCTTTAGAAACTAAAGCTACTATTTCAAATAGGCTGTGTAATAAAAAATAATGGTTTCATCTCAGTGCTGCCGCATTGCGCACAGCATCCCACTCAGTCTAAGGGGAGATCTCGCGGCCCGACATAACTTTCCCCATTCTGTCGTCGGAAACATTTCAGCTTTCATAACAAATACCATCTGCTGTAGTTGCTTGGAGTGAATGGACATTAAATATTTATAAAACTGTGAATAAAACATTCCAATCACGGAAAATAAACGTAAATTGAAGTTTCGTGCTATAATGGGCTGGATATCTATGAAGAATCATATGGTAAGAAATCCATACCATAATTTCCTTATCTAGTGCCCAAAGTAGCGTTTTATCATCGATTTCTTCTATTAAGCTATTTATACTATAGCTCGTCGTATTTTAAACGTTTATTAGGGTTATATTTTAAAAAAATATGAAGATCAATTGCAGTAGTATTAAAATGTGTCTCTCAGTAACATAATATAAAGAAGGTACGTAAGAGTACAACTACATACGTTCATCAGATGTTAAACAATGTATTACTGATAAAAATTAAGCCTGTATAAGTACATTTTGTTTATGCTTTTCCGTTTTGCGGTAGGTATGTTACAAAAAATGTGCTTAACTAAAATTGACTCTTTGAAAAGGAATTTCCATCTTGAAGTACGAAATGCTGAAAATCAAAAAGTGTACATTTTATTACATCAACTACATACAAATAACACAAATAAATTTTATCATAGATCAAGAAATAATACATGGAGTAGGTAAGAATTCAAGGCAAATGAAAGAGTTAGAGTTGTGTGCTTAAATTATTAAATAAATAGAGGTCTACTTATCTAATAATTTTGTATTCTTATAATACCAACGCACTAAAACGCCGATTTATTACGATTATACCTAGGCACGGAGTTAAGTAAAATTTGCGACTATAATAATTATGGAGTCATATCGTGACTGTCTCCTTTTGGTTTTTTGGACCAGCAGGCTTAGCACGGCATGTGGAGAAATTGTCTTTCCCCCGGTTTTTTCCACCTGTCAGTTAAAATAATCCCCCTCTCCACCTTACGTAGCACGGCAACGAGGAGAGGAAAGAAATATTTCCCTTTGACATTATCATAGACATTATATCCCGCTACTCCCAGCTTCAGAGCACGGACTCGGAAGGAAGTGGATAATATTCTCTTGAATTGACATAAAGCAAAGAGTATTTATCTTCGACTCTTGTAGGTGGGTATAAGGAAGTCAAAGTGTTTTAATAGGCACAAAAATGTCGCGTGCCTATTATAACTATGTTTAATCGCGGGAACTCGAATTTTGGAGCGAAAGTTACACCGGGAGAAGCATTCGGAATACAAGTAATCCCTTCTAAATCCCGGGAAATGAGTTTCAATAAAAAAAAAATACATAGCGAAATATTCGTGAAAATACAATTATTAGTTTAGTTTTAATAAGGAAATTATTTAATTTACGTAATTAACTTAAATGATGCATATATTTTTTGAGTATATTTTATTGTAAAATATATACTATTAGCCGATCTTGTGGTAGGCAATATCGGTACCCACCACCGGCTATAAAAGCAAGCGCTCAATCGAATGCCGGCCCATTTGCTGCTCAGTCGCCGGTCGGTAAGGTGGTTGGTTCCGACGCTGCCTACTGTGAGTTCGTTCCATATCTTATTTTTGTTGTCATATTATTTGATTGTGATAATTATTATTGTGTGTAAATTAACGGCTGTTTATATGTTCGAAACTATGTTTGTCTAGTAAATTATTGCTGAAATATGTTGATTTTGTATTAAATTAGAGTAATGACGTGTAAATGTTTGTTTTTTTTTTATATTTTAACACTTCTGATTCCTAAAATCAGAAGTGGGATAGGATTCCGCTCACAACTTGCCCTAAAAATCAATCAACTAAACGGCCGTTAATTTACAAGCAAGAATGCCACGTGCGTCACATGCACGGTCCGTTGCTACGCCGCCACGCTCCGGAGTCGTGCCTACTAGTCGCAGCGAGTCCCCGCGACGCAGCAGACGCCGTTTGCGGTCGCATAGTAACAGGTCACGTCTACCCTCGAGCAGGGAGCGGTCGCGTGCGCGTTTTCGCTATGCTGGAAAACGTTCGCGTTCACGTCACGCTAGGGACCGTTCACGTTCTGATAGCCCACGTTCGCGTGCACGTTACGACAGAACTCGTTCACGCCGCAGTCGCTCACGTACTAGTGTCTATTATCGTTCACGTGAAAGGTCCAGGTCTCGTTCGGTTATCTCGCGTTCTCGCCGTAGTGAATCTCGACACCATCATCACGATATCTCCATAAACGAAGCGTTAGGCTCAATAATGTCGCGGCTAACCGCCATCGAAGAGAACACGGCTAGTAGTTTGCAGGACCCACCAACCGGTCATGATAACACGCCCCTGCCAGATGCAAGCAATACTTCCACGAATAAAATGCTCGTCGATGCGTTAGCCGTGTTGACAAAAATAGGCTTAGCAATTACTATGTCTCGAATTTTGATCCAGCTATAAATAACTTTGAGGTATGGTGCAATGAGGTAGAGAGAGCTAATCGTGCGAACCACTGGGATGATTTTGAGTGTTTTTCCCGTGTGGCTCATTGTTTAAAGGGGGATGCGAAAACTTGGTTAAGCGAGTGGACTACGAATGATCGTTCTTGGTCCAATTTTGTTAGAGAGTTTAAGTCTTTGTGTCCGCAAAAAGTAAACTACGCGCAGATTCTTCATGAGGTTATAAATTCGACATCTGACAAGTTTCTGTCATACGCTGAGTATGCACGTCGTTCTTTATTACACCTACGTGTAATAAAAGGGTTAAGCGAAGAACTTGTGGTACAAATAATAATCCATGGCATTAGTGACGTACAAGTACGTGCAGCAGCTACCAACGCTGACTTAACGACAGATAATTTAATTTCATTTTTAGCCACTTATGTCAAGCCTACCCGCAAATTTGATAATCATAATTCCCATGAACTTGTATTATTCAATTCGAGTGCAGCTAAAAAGCGTAACTTCAATGGTTCTGATAGAAGCGAAAGTAGGTGTTTTATTTGCAACCAAAAGGGCCATTTTAAAGATAAATGTCCCAAACGATCGGTCTAAAATAAGTTTTTAGTAGCGCAGTGTCTTTATTTGGGACGCCCAAACTAATAGTCTGCGACCGTGATCACATGTTTATGTTGTCCATTACATAACGACCGAAATGCATTAACAGGCAGGCCGAGCGGTATGTACGGATTGTATCTAACTATATCTTTACTTTGTTTGATATTCTGTGTAAAATTCAATTAGTTTTAAATGTTACAAAACAGAAGACCACGCAGTATTCGGCTTTGTACCTACTAATTGGTACTAATGCGACCACTCCTGTTATTCGTGCGCTGGTCTGAGGTGTCGCCATCGAGAGCTCCAGCCCTACTCGAGAACTTCACAAAGTTACAAGAGATCTCGGCAGGAGCAACGCTAAGTTATCGCTCGAATAAAACAGTCGGTCAAGATGTACGGGCCAACAATGAAGGACGCTTGCCAAAGAAATTCCAGTTCGACAATCAAGTATTTGTAATAAAGTACTCTCAGTCCGTTGGAAAACTTGATTCCGGCATGAGGGGTCCACCATATCGCTAAAGCACTACCAAGTGACCGCTACGAGATGAGACTGCTAAGCGGAGCTAGAGGCAAAACCGCTGGGGCGGCAGCTCAATACACGGTACCCTGTAAAGGCTAATGGTGTCCTGAGACTTGTTCTGCATTTTTTGATAGTAAGTTCCGACCGAACTTTTTAATGTAATTCTGTTTACAGTACACTTGGAGTGAGTGTGTGTGTGAGCATGCGTGCGAGTGTCTGCCTTGCTGGTTGGAACGAGCTGCCAGTGCGGTCCGGTGGTGGCTCCCCAAGGCCGATGCCCTGAGGTGCCCGGGTTCGGCGGACGTGCACTCCACACGCATGGCGGGATCAGTCCCGGGAAGTCGTGTTCTTTGAACGCGCATCAGGCGCTGTCCTGGGGGACTCGGTCCCATGAAGTCGTGTTCTCTGAACGCGCATCAGGCTCTGTCCTGGGGGACTCGGTCCCATGAAGTCGTGTTCTCTGAACGCGCATCAGGCGCTGTCCTGGGGGACTCGGTCCCATGAAGTCGTGTTCTCTGAACGCGCATCAGGCTCTGTCCTGGGGGACTCAGTCCCATGAAGTCGTGTTCTCTGAACGCGCATCAGGCTCTGTCCTGGGGGACTCAGTCCCATGAAGTCGTGTTCTCTGAACGCGCATCAGGCTCTGTCCTGGGGGACTCGGTCCCATGAAGTCGTGTTCTCTGAACGCGCATCAGGCGCTGTCCTGGGGGACTCAGTCCCATGAAGTCGTGTTCTCTGAACGCGCATCAGGCTCTGTCCTGGCAGGCGCAGTCCTGGTTCACGTTTAGCGTGGGAACTTGCAAGTTCAAATGACAACTCTGACGATGACGATGCCAGTGAAACTTCCGGTGCTCCTACAGATCTCGCTGGTACTCGAAGTACAGGCGAATCACACACGGGTGAAGATGACGAGCAATAGTCCCATCGTAGTCGTCAGACAAGCTTCTGAAAAGGACAACTCCAGTGCGGCCGAGGGCGGCGCACGATCAGGAGAGGCCGTATTAGCCGATCTTGTGGTAGGCAATATCGGTACCCACCACCGGCTATAAAAGCAAGCGCTCAATCGAATGCCGGCCCATTTATTCCCCCGATCACGTTGACCCTGCCCACCTCCATACGGTGGTCAGTGAAGTCGAACGTCGCAGCTCCCTACCACCTTCCGACCCCCCGCTCGAGCTTATTAGGGCCGCCGAAGTTGAGTCTGTCATCAAGGGTCTCGCTATCCGTAAAGCCTCCGGCGCTGATGGTATCAGCAACAAAGTGGTCAAACACTTTTCTGTCCCCTTAATCTATCTCCTAGTCAGCATCTTCAATGCGGCCATGAGCAACTGCTCTTTCCCCGTTGCGTGGAAGTCCGCCGACGTCATCGGCATCCACAAGCCAGGCAAGAAGGCTACCGAGCCCTCTAGCTACCGGCCCATCAGTCTCCTCAGTACTCTGGGGAAGATCTACGAGCGTCTCATTCGGAGGCGTCTCTGGTCCCATATCCACGAACATAAACTCCTTCCCGACGAGCAGTTTGGCTTTAGAGCTAGACACTCTTGCGTTCAACAAGTGCACCGCATCACGGAGCACATTCTAGATGGCTTCAACGCGAATCCAAAACCGAAAGGGACTCTCGCAGTCTTCTTAGACGTGGCGAAAGCCTTCGACAAAGTCTGGCACGACGGCTTGATTTTCAAGCTGTACCACATCGGCGTGCCAGATCGTCTTGTGCACATCATACAAGACTTCCTTAGGGATCGAAGCTTTCGCTACCGCGTCGAGGGGGAGCGATCGTCTCCCCATCCTATCAGAGCCGGAGTGCCCCAGGGCTCCGCGCTTTCCCCCTTGCTTTTCTCGCTGTACACCAGCGATATCCCGCGGTCATTTCATCCCAGTGTGCAGCTCGCACTCTTTGCGGATGACACCGCTATCTACTGCTCCGGATGGCAGAGAGTTCACATGCGTGGTCGCCTCCAACGAGCCCTCACCGAGATCGGTGCTTGGTTCAGGAAATGGCGGATCACGGTTAACCCAGATAAAAGTGCAGCGATGTACTTTTCTGACTACAAGCGTGGTCCGCCAGCGAAACCACTGTCCTTGTTCGACAAGCCCATTCCCTGGGCTTCGTCTACCAAATACCTGGGGGTTACCCTTGACACCAAACTCAACTTCAAGGACCATATTAAGCGAGTGCGCGATAGGGCTGCCTTTGTCTTAGGCCGCCTCCACCCTCTCATCTGCAAGCGTAGTAAGCTGTCCCTTAGAAATAAGGTGACGCTTTACAAAACTTGCGTTCGCCCCATTATGACCTACGCATCTGTCGCGTTTGCTCATACTCCCTCAGTACATCTGGATCGACTTCAGGTGATCCAGAACCGCTTTGTCCGCAAGGTGGTCGGGGCTCGCTGGTACCAGCGAAACTCCGACCTCCACTGCGATCTCGAACTCCCATCCATCCGTCAATTTATGAAGGATGCATCCCGCCGCTATTTTGATGCGGCACCTCATCACCCCAACCCTCTCGTAGTCAGAGCTTCAAACTACTGTACAGACACGACAGACTCGCCACCCCGTCGTCGCCGCCCGAGACACGTCTTGAGCGACCCGGATGATCCTATAGCAGCCGTAGTATCGGCTGCGCTAGGATCACCGGACCAGTCTAGCCCTTCTGGCTCAGGTACCGCTTTCGGCACCGGTATAGGATACCAGCGTAACACAATCAGACACCGACCCCGCCGGCGAGGTCGACGTACCCCCCGTAGGTTAGCTAGAACGGTCGCGACTTTCAATAGGGTCCACTCTTCCAGTGGACGTAGCCTTCTCGATCCTCTTATCCCGGCAACGGCCCAAGCCGAGGCTCGCACCCCAGGGGTGCCCTTGAGCTAGTTGCCTCCCACTTTTGACGGCTGGGCGCCCTAAGCGCCCGCCCTCCCACCCGGTGACGCTGTAAAGGTCGATAGAGACCAACAGCATTAGCTCGTTCAAAAAAAAAAAAAAAAAAAAAGAATGCCGGCCCATTTGCTGCTCAGTCGCCGGTCGGTAAGGTGGTTGGTTCCGACGCTGCCTACTGTGAGTTCGTTCCATATCTTATTTTTGTTGTCATTTTATTTGATTGTGATAATTATTATTGTGTGTAAATTAACGGCTGTTTATATGTTCGAAACTATGTTTGTCTAGTAAATTATTGCTGAAATATGTTGATTTTGTATTAAATTAGAGTAATGACGTGTAAATGTTTGTTTTTTTTTTATATTTTAACACTTCTGATTCCTAAAAATACATATAAAAATTTAAAATATAACTACTACACAATAATTAATCACGTTTTTCCGCTCATATTACAAACAAAATAAAATTTTAATTTAAACTACTCACTTACTCTCACTCATATACATAGTAGTCGTTACATACTCTTTGATTAACACAAGGACACAGACTCAAAAACCTTATTTTTTCTTAATTTTTATATTTTGTCTTCAATCCCAGTATATTTAGCCGAACAATTATCGATGGTTTGATGGACTGAACAAAATATTGAAGCATGTAATGTCATTTTAGTTAAATTTTCTCGTACTGGCAACAATACGGTAGAGAAATCTAAAAACGCTACTCCCGCCGTTTATCCCCCGGATAAAGCTTTCCACTGTCGCGGCCGTGCTCGCAGAGTGGAATAAAGTGACTGTGAGGATAAGTTTGTTATCTACTCCCTGGGGAGAAGTTGTCCACCGGCCGTGCTAGGCCTGCAGCAGTTATTATAAATAAAATTACACTACATAATTACAAAACGAGTGTGCATGAGGGTGAGTTAGACCACACGCCACGACTGAAGTAAAATTTCTTTAGCTCCATTTATCGGCCGGTATAATTTTGTCTAGGCTTTGTTTAATGTTAATGTCGCCATCTTGACAATTGTAAATTGTCATTTTACCGGACATACTAACATAATAATACAAATTTTAAGCAATTTTTAACTTTGTTATGTTGACAATTGAGATCTACATGAACCAACAACTTTCAACATCCGTTAGTCTCGTTACGCATTCACTAGCTTACTTCCCAAATCAAGCGTGCCCAAAGAAGTTTAACGTCGAATAAACATAAATTAGACAATAAGTAGTAGCAGTAGCAGGTATCGCAGTGACATGGCTGTATGCCAAACGTTTAACTATCCCAGATTCCTATGTCAAATGTTTTTTTTTTTTTTTTTTTTTTAAGATTTGGCTCCACACTTTTGTGTATTTAGCCAGTGTCAAGTTATTGATAATTTATCAAGTGATCGATATTTCACGCAAATATGTGTCAAGTCACAGTCGAAGTCATCAAGTCAAGCCATAGTCAAGTCAGTCTAGTCAAAGTCATACTCCTAGTAAAGTGGTGGCAACTTTACTTGAAGCTTCTATGGAGTTTTGGAAACAACACGAAAAGAAACGTTTCACCATCATTATACCATTTTCCCACACTCACGCCTGTAATCCAGCACTTAACGAATAAAATGCCACCAATTTTATGCACTAACACTGAAAATAACATAAGTTTTGGAAAATAATACAATGCGGCGACGCGATCTTTTTCGTTTTCCCGCCAAAAGTCCATGTCAAATGTTATTGTCAGCTTATTGTTGGCACCGCACTTCACTTATGTAAGTACTTGAAGGCCACTTATTAAGTTTAAAACATTAGGCAGCCAAACAGCAGGTACCTACCTAGGATTCTATCCCACACTGTTACGAGAAATATAATGGATTTACCTACCTAAAATCTTATAGCGTCAGTCGGGATACCCAACACACGCTTTCTTATAGTCAAATTACTAACAATATTATTTCTATTTTGTAATTTGACAGCATCTGTGGTGTGGTGGTTGGGGAAGTCGGCTCGTGACCCGGAGGTGGTGGGTTTGATTCCCGCGACAGGACAAGTAATTGTGCACAGAAAACAAGCGCAAAAACATGTTCTGTGTCTCACATCATATCATATCATATCATATCTCACGTCTAACATGTGATGTGGGACCATCTATATGGATCGTAGTTCCTAGGTCCCTAGATTTGTATCTAGGGACCCAGGAACTACTACTAGGAATCCTGTTAGAGTCAGGATCGTTAGGCGTTATTTATTTATTAAATTGATGTCTTCCCCATAGCTATATTATAATTCTATGGTCTTCCTTTATTAACTTCTTCCTTCCGCTCTATGCGTAGCTATCAGTAAATAATTATTAAGTATGATAACGTATATACTTATTTTGTATCTAACAGCAGTTTCATTAGTCGTAATAATTTTCCCAAAACATACAGGAGAGATTAATTTTTGAAAACTAAACCCTGAATGTGATTGCTGTAATATTTTATTTCAATTTAATGATACTCTTTAATTGCGAATTTTTAATGTTGACATAACAAGATACGATTTTTTTATGAATTCGACATAATTAATTGACTAATTATAGGTCATACAAATTAGAATAGGTACTTATAAATATTAAATACAAACTTTACTGACCCTATATTTTTGCAGCGCTCTCGTCGGATATAATAAACTTACTATTTTCACGTATTTTTATCACTAAGCTAAAATAAATGAATCATTGTGTGCTTGTAGGTTTATCATTTTATGCTAAATCAAAAATAAATTAAAATATCAAAAGCTACTAATCTCACTGTGCTCTAACCATAATTATTTTGACCTCGTTCAACGCATTATCCCATAAAGCAGCCGGTGCTACCACTGATAACCTATACTACGGTGACAAAATTGTAGAACCTTTAAGTACTTACTATTTTTATTTTCCTATCTTCTACATCCTACGTGCTTAGTATGCGCGAGCATCATTACTACTTAAACAATTCAACTTTTATTTTATTTAATTTTTACTTAATTTTTGTTTCTGACTATACTCACATCACATTTTTCATCTTTCACAACATTATTGGCTTTTCTACCTGATTTTATGATAAGCAGAAAATGACATTGACATTAAAACGCGTCCGTCGCTTTTTCTTCTGATTTTCCCGCCCGTACAGCGCCACTTGCCAATTGCGGCAGAAATAAGTACTATTTTCAACAAGTGCTTCAGTCTGTGCGTGTCGTGTTTGTATATTGAATTTATTTATTTTTTTGCTATTATCAACAAGATTGTTAGTGAATTTGTGTAATATAATGATGAATATTTTCTGAGGTAAGTTTTGGTATAAATTAATATAATGGTTATGTAATAGAAAATGAATGATAGGAATTATGATGACGAGACATATTTTGCACAAAAAACAGTAGCCAAATAACTATGCAGGCTTGGAATAACTAAAATTTAAAAAGTTTAATATGTATTCATAGATTGGGGTGGTTTTTAATGAAACTGTAATATATTATTGAGTGTTGATGTCACATAACCTCAAATATGTACATAGCCAGTCTATTTTGGCGTTATAAGTGGAGTTACTTTGGGTATGTGGTGCACTGTTACGTTATCTATTACACCTTAATTAATAAGATGTCATAGATTATAATAATAATGAAATAGAACCGCTGCATATTACCCCATAACTACTCGCCTCTAAGTTTTATAGATTGGGCGGGAAACCTTGTTGTCGCAACAGAGTAAAAATAATAATTTTCTCCGTCGATTCAGTGACACAATTAGTGAATTGTACTTATTAGTTCTCTACTTCTAGTACTTTTTTGTCCTGTTTGCTAGCTAGCTTAATACATGCATGTGTATGTCTTATGTTTTCAGATATTAGAAGTAAATCCCTACTAGAGAAATCTATTAAAACAAGAAGTAGGTAAGAAAAATACATTGAACATAAATTCTTGCACAATAATCATATGATGAAATCAGACAAGCAGTCAAAAAAGAATGGTTATCAGTCGGATGATGACAATATTAGATACAAAATAAATAAGCAGTACTTTGATAACACAAGACAGACACCTACCAAACCTAACATTAGAGGAAATGAGAAAGATAACAGTGATGATGACAATGTGCGCTATAAGTTTCCAACAGTTCTATCAAAGCCTAAACCTGAATTGAAACCAAAACCTAAGATCAAGGTCAACTTTTGGAGTAATAAACAAACAGGAAGCCGACTCCACAATGCTGATAAAGATAAGCAAAAATCGAATCGTAGGCATACTGTTGGTGTTCCAGAGCAAATAGCTGAAATAAAACCTAAACACTCCGTTAAAGTTCGTAAACGAGTATCATTCCTTCCTTCACCACTTTTCTCTGATAATCATGTACCTATGGTCACTGTCCCTGATGATTTGACAATACAGTTCAATGAAGAAGAGGCTAATGTCTTGCGTGAAGATTTAAACCAAGCTTTCGTTAATAATGGTAATGGTGCAAATCAAATAAAATCTAGTGATGTAAATAAGAGAAAACCAAGAAGTTCTCTTACACAAACAAGCCCAACAGTCTCAAAAAGGAAGCGAAGCTTAGAAAGTTCAGAGTCCAGGGTTTATGGGAGTGAAAATGAGCTCGAGTTTTTCTCCAAGTATGTTGTACAGAAGTTGAGAAGGATGGAGACAAACCAACGCATTTATTCTGAGAATTTAATCAACACTGTCTTAATGCTTGGACAACTGGGAGAACTAAATGGGAAATCTAAAATCGCTGATGCATAATATTTGAAATAGTACAATGACACATAAAAACATTTAGTACATTAGCTGTAGGTACTTGCTGTAAGCTTTCTTATTATGGTTTTGAATATACATTATGATGTATGTATTATGATACTACCACCCTATATATATACTGTGACCCTGCCATCACCGAGTGTGAGTTTAACAAGGGGTAAACAATTTCAGCCTTAGATATACAGGCATAGTACACAATTTATATTATACTAGCAGTGAAACCTGGCATTGCCATAGAATATTTATATATATTTAATGTATGTAATAATGTATATAAAGCACATAAATATCATGAATCAATTAGTTAATTAAAGTAATTGTCAATGAAAAAAAACTTATTCAAATGAATTATTTATCTCTTATTGTATTTATACACATACTTACATTTTATATCTATAATATGTATATACATTTTTTATGTTGACTGACTATTCCAGATCCTTATAAAGTCTTTGAATTAAAATGTATTACTCTAGATCATTTCAGAATGTAAAGAGCATTCTGGATATTGACCAAATAATCTAAATCATTTCAAAGAAATTTGATTATTCTATGTCATGCCAGAATGTTGAGGAACATTTTATAATGTTTTGGAGCATTCAAATGTTAAAGAACATTCTATATGATGATAAAGCACCTGATATCATGTAAAGTCCATGTGATAGAAAAGACATATAGACATATTTCAAAACTTTTGCTACCCACAAACACCCACTTCCACCCTTTCCATCCAAACTTCCTTACTCACACCAGGAGACCAAGGAATTTCTACCACCACAAGGATGAGTAGATTTGAGTTGCTGGTGATGGTTAAAACCCTGTTTGTACATACACACACTTGCTGTATAAATATATATTTATTGTGCCTATAGACATATTTCAAAACTTTTGCTACCCACAACCACCCACTTCCACCCTTTCCATCCAAACTCCCTTACTCACACCAGGAGACCAAGGAATTTCTACCACCACAAGGATGAGTAGATTTGAGTTGCTGGTGATGGTTAAAACCCTGTTTGTACATACACACACTTGCTGTATAAATATATATTTATTGTGCCACGCTGAGGCTTAACTTGTTTACCCTTTATAAGTACAACTAAACCATGTCATTTTTTATTATAAGCATCTAAATCAAAACAATGGTGAACCATTCTTGCAACTTGTTTATTACTCTATGAATTTTACATACCTACTAAATTGAAATAACTTATACAGCACAAGTATATTTTCTTGCAAAAAACTTCATATTGTTACCATCCAACTATTTATTTATTATAACTTTTATTTTACAGTATGCTAATTACTTAGTTTATGCTGTCACTTTACATTTACACCAAATATATTTTTAGTATTATATTTTGAGTTAACACATTTATAGATTGTTGCATTCTGTAAGGGGCTTAATATTCAATCAATAATAATTAATTCATTATGTTTAAATCTAATATTTTATAAGAATGGCACTGGTGATGTTCAGTGTGGTGTTTTGCTGTAACAACCAATCAACTTACAATAACAATTATCGAGTGTTTCCCAATAAATAATGGTTGTTGCAATTGAATGTTGGTGATTAAGTGCATAAAAGTTTATCATTATGTTTTGTGAACTATGTTTATGTTATGTAACTTTGTTTGTTTGTATTATAAAATAACCTTTGAAATGTTCATTAGATTATAGGAAATTGTTTGTATGTTGGATTGCTACTGATAAGATCCACTGCTGAGCCCAGTTTTGTTGCACTCTATGTTGTTGTTATTAGGTACCATAACAGTTCATGGTACCTACATAAATCAAATGTAAAGTGGGTATATAATAGATATTTTTGATAATGTATAAACGATTTTCCAGATGTAATATTTTTGAGACAATTGTGAAGTATTTATGTACTAAATTGATATCATGTTAGTAGTTTTGTATGTTATGTTAATTAGGTAGTTAGTCCAGTCTTAGTGTGTAATTTACGAACTATTTTTTTTTTTGGCCCTGCATAACTATCCTACATAGTGGTAACAATCGCGAGTATCGCGGCACATTATCTCTTATAATACCTATAAAATTACCGTTCGGCAGTACTAGCCATTGAATATCAAAATACTTTTTGTTTGGCTAATAGCTCTAATTTATAATTAATTTTATTTTAAAAACATTGAGTTGTATTTTTTTTTTTTTCAAAATTACACTTGGTTGTATATTGATTAGTCGTCATCCGCCGTACTCACCAGACCTTGCGCCTACATACTTCTACTTTTTCCAGGATTTGCATAACTTCTAACATACCTGAGGGGCAGTAAAAAATGCCTTTGAGAATTTGTTGCCTCCCATTCAGCAAATTTTTTCAAAAATACCATCAATAAACTGCCACTGCATTGGCAAAAATGCATCGATTGCATGAGTGATTTCTTTGATTAATTGAAATAAAAATGTATGGCATTTTAATTTCATAGGTAAATATGTAATACTAGTTGACCCGCCACGGCTTCGCACGGGTGAATTAGTAAAACGTGGTTCAACGGCATAAAAATAATCGAAAAATCCTATGTCCGTCTCCTGGTTCTAAGCTCTCCCTAACAATTTTCAGCCAAATCGGTTCAGCCGTTCTTGAGTTATAAATAGTGTAATTAACACGACTTTCTTTTATATACATAGATTATCACCTGATTACATGTATTGGTTCCTTTATGATTAGGGACGTATGTTTGCTATCATTATCAGGTAAAAAGATTTCAATATTCGTTTTAGATAATGTAAACAATAAATTACTACCCGTGACTGCCACTCATCACCATAATATGTATACAATACATTCAATAGGTAACGGGATAGATACAAAATTTAAAACAGCTTAGACTGGACTACCTACCTCATATGCCAATTGTGTCTTTGATCCACCCACCCAACATGTTAATGTCATTTTCTCAAGAAAATAACGTAGCACAATAAATTATGCATGTTGGTGGTGAAATAAGTATGTATTCACTACAATTATTTTATTGTTGGTCCGACTAGCTCAAAAGTGGTGGTTTCTTTCTATTATTATTATTATAGTGTTCTAAATATTAGACAAGTTTATTTACATTGTGAGATTTTTAATGAGGCCCGAAGGTCTACCTCACTAATAAAATTAATTATATAAACATCTGAGCTGTTATTTTTTTATACTTTTAATGTAAGTTTTATGTTACGTATTTTCTATGGTGTGAGTATACAATGCTTATTTAGATAATCATCACACCGCTATATTTCTTTAACAGATCGTGTAGTTGAGTAAAACATTAGATGTTATTGCCAGTGTCTTTTAGCAGTAGCAAAACTAGAATTCCTATTAGTATGTAATCAGTATACTGGTTGGTACTTCCGTTTGATAAGGGGCTCATTTGCGTAGGCTTCGCAGGAACTGCAGGTTCTTCTCAGTTCCGATTGCGTGTTGTTTGCAAACGGTTGCCTGGAAACGGCAGAGCGCCGCGGCGCCGCCGGCACGCCACATCCGGCGCCGCCGTCCCAGTAGCGTCGCGCCCGCCCTCCGCAGCGGATCTTAGCCTCACAAGAAAAGCGTGTGATTTAAATTTTTTATAATAATATTATGTTTCAGAATGTGATCTGTTTTAATACAGAAACTGGTTACGTATATGCAATTTTTTTTAAATCTAATATTTTTAATTTGGGTTTTCTTTTGTTATTAAACACATCTTTTTTTAAATTTTACAAAAATCGTCGGTATTTATTATGAAATATTATGTAATTGTTTTAGTAATGTTAGGTATACCTAATATACATTAATTTAAAAAGTGATAAAAAAATACGATTTTTAAAGACACTGCTCAAGATGGACATAGTCCACCGACTGCATTATCTGGTGCTATCCCAGAAATCAGATCTGATGACAATGGACCGCGAGCAAAGAATGCGGATGCGACGGCAGTCCAGTCTTCCTGAATACAGCAAAGCTAACAAAACTAGACAACGATTGGAGCAGGTTTATTTCAATGACGTGAGTTAAATATTCTCTGCAAAACTGTTCAATTACCTACGTAGGTACTTATACTATATATTATTACTACGTATCAGCTGTAAATACTTTATATAGGGAAATTAGAAGATTGTAGATACCTACGTTATGATTCACATTTTTTGGATAGCTTTGTTTTTACCTTTTGTTAGACGTTAATCTAATGTAAGTAATTATAAAATAATAATACAATATCAATTAGTTTAACATTATAATCATGTGAAATAACAAGCGCGATCATGTTGTAAATTCCATTTTGGAATACTCCTAAGATGCAAGTCAAATCTTATCTCCACTCTCCAAGCTTTTGTAAAAAATAGTTCCAGAAGCGACGCAACGAGACGGCATGAATAAAAAAGAGATTTACAATAGAAACGGTAGATAAATCCTTTTGAACGTAGTCGTCGCACCGCATCGTCCATCCGCCGCGATAAGAGTTTTACGGTCGTAGCTTTTATTTGGTCTTGACACGAATCCCGAGCTCTATCTTGATGCAGTTGAATATTCAAAAGAGACGTCGGTTGTAAATTTACTAACTACCGAAAAAATACACTTATTCTTATCGACGAAGGTAGGGCAGCCCTAGCTTGAGCTCACGCGATCGTTTCTAAAACCGCGAACGCACGAAAACCTTGATCAAATGGCGTGACCGTTCAGGCCTCAGGTTCTGCGTTCAGTGTTTCAAAGTCAAAGGGCTAATGCTATTGTGCGCTGTACTTCAACGAACAACGTGATCGATTAAAGCAGTGATCGTCACACTTTTCTGATCAAGGACCACATTGGACAACGTGAGGTATCACTGCATCAGGCTGCTCATTCGTGGATTAGGTAGATATAATTAATAGATTTTTAATGAGCTGTCCAAACGCGATTTTTGTATAGCAATTGCTTACGCGGGCCGCAGTTTTAAACGCCCCATAGATTTTTGTATAGCAATTGCTTACGCGGGCCGCAGTTTGACGACCACTGGATTAGAAAATCAACATAAATTCATCGGTGTACATAATCTTTCAATCACCAATACTGTTTGATAATATGATTTTTAATTGTGTTAGAAACAACCCTATTGGAAAATCATATTACTTTTGAATGTTTTATTTATAGGTACTTAATACTAAAAATTATAGTACCTATATTTATTTATTTTACTTAAAACTCGAATGTTATTGTTTTCGATTCAATTCATTCAAGCTACTCTTTTATAAAGTTGGGCCTAGGTGGAATGAATCTCATTCCCAGTAAACAAAAAAAACTTAACCAAGTTTGTTAGAGGCTTCAATGATAAAAGGCATGTAAATGACTGAAATTTGCATGACACAGTCCCAGAGATTGAAGGGCAAAACACTTTATTTCAATGGGGTCTATTCTATGAGTAAAAGCTGTAGATGGCCTGTACCTATAGGACGGTTAGTTACAATACCTGGTAGATACTTTGGTAGATGGGTTTTAACTATTTGAGTATCTACGTACATTTTTTAAAGAAAATTATGCAGATAATGTTATTTTCTCGTGAAATATGTAGATAATATAAAGATTTCCGAACTTAACGATTCCAATGTAAAATCTTCAGTCACAAAACAATGACTTCTTTATTTGTTAGATACTTACCTACTTAAATCAAACGAAAGTAAAAGTATTTTTCTCAGCTCCGTATTCATATTTGGGTAGTTCGCGGAATTTTCCACTGGGACTTACCTAGAAACCTGGGATTAGTTATTCATAGTATTATTTGTTTTGCCATCTTATCATTAGAATTTTCAAATAGTTAGCGGACTGTTCTTGTTATGTTTGAAGGTAGTCGAAAATTCTTGAAATATAGTGTGGCTTATTTTGATTGTACCTATCGCCTATCTAGTAAAGATGCCTATGTAAATTGTTTATGCTAGCTTTTCTATACAGAGGGAGTTATTCGCTGCGAAGGCGGACAGCGGCGGAGCAGCAGTTGACCGAAAGCTCTCGTCTTCTTCAGCCGGCAGCATGAAGAATAAGTGGCTCAAGGCTTTCAGAAGCCTGAAACCACCGAGTGCACCCCCTCCCCACGCCGCGCCGCCGGACAAGTAAGCTATATTGTTTTAGTTATATTTAAATGTATATATAATCAAAATTATGATCTACCTACACGAAATGTCGAGTGAAGTACTGCACCACTTCTGTACTTGAGCCGTATCCATTTCTTTGATATTTATGGCACGGAATACATTATCTGACTTGGAGGGTTGTTCCTGTTTATCCCCAGGATGCAGATAAGTACCAATTTGTTTCCACCAATTACTAGTTGATCCGCCCCGACTTCGCACGGGTTGATTAGTTTTACGCCCTAAGCCCTAATTCTGTCCAAGGGAAGAGGAAAGCAAGAGTGAAAAGATAGTGAAAAATGAATGCATGGGGTGACAATGGAAGGAAGTCAGACGCCTGCCTTCCTTCCATATTCATATAGAAAAATAAATGGTACTTACCTTCAACCTAGGGCTGTTTATCGATATCAAGAAGTTCCTACTTTACTTTCATTATTATTAATGACATAAAATTGAAATATAAGTCTTTTTAATATACAAAACTTTATTATATTTATAACTTATGCTTATTAAACATTGTAAGTAACATATAGGCACGTAGGTACTTGTGCGGTCTATTTAAAGCTTACCAAAAACCTCATTGAAAACTAAGAAATAAATTGTATTAATGATTTCACTGTGGTCAGATTTTTAACAACCCTCTCTCGACACAAAAGCGCGCGTTGCGACTCAAGGGGCAGTGGCAAGCACTTCTATTCTTGACACATCTACATATTACTACATATACTACAATTATACACAAATATACGTATATAAACGATTCCTAAGGAGTGATAACAAGACCCTCATGTAGTACTATACTTAGGTACAGATTCAATCTTTCTTCCATATTTTTCACTTCAGAATAGGCATCTGTGTCTGATCAAAAAGAGCAAATAGATAGGTAATATCTATTTCATGAAAAATATTAATTTTCATAGCGCTTGATTGGTCAGAGAACTTTTCAATTAATTAACCTATAAGCTGTAAGAGGATTAAAATGGTTGCCAAGCCTATGGTTCCACCCCATTTTAGTAGAATAAATACCGAGTGTTCTTAAGAACACCGTTTTAAATCATAGGAATATTGATACTTGTGCGAGTAGTCTGGGTTTTACTTTATATTATCTTCTTACTACGCCCAGTACTTAAATAGACTTTTCTTGCACGTGGTTTGCTCACACGTGTTTAAGAATATAGGAATATTTTCTATCTGTTAAACTTATTACTATTTACCATAAGATCTAAAAAATTTTGAGTATGTATGTTGCGTGCGACTCTTTCAGCCTCGTTGGTAGGTATTTAATGCTAGGTTTATAGGTGTACGCTGTTAATCCATTATGTTCAAAATCAGATTACTGTTTTAGCTTCAGCTGCTTATCATCGTCGGAAAACTGGATTAAAAGCGGATCGCCCAGCTTTCCGACATTTATGTTGCATCGCCGCAATGTCCGCATAGTCACAGTATATATACTACATACGATGAGATATTCCACATTGACTAGAGTTAGGCAGGTATAACAGTTTATTTCGTATTTTAGTTTGACTGACGTCAGATGTCGATTTTATTGAAGATGACCATTTTTCTAAATAATAATTCTTAATGAGCCTTACTAGAATATACTCTAGAGAATAATATACGTAAAATTGCTCATATACCAGCATATATCTATCTTCTAGCGAACCAACGAATGAATTAAGCATACGTCAAAAACACCGTCACCGTATGCTTCTCGACTTGTGTTATGACAGGAGCCGGGCGTGACCCCGTTTTATTTAAAACGGCGTCCCGTCTGTGTCCTTACTTAAGCACTACCTACTTACCTTTTTTAGGTTTACCTGATAAACAATCTCGATCAGATAAAATTCTTAACAGAGCCTTTACGTGGCAACGTTAATGTCATGCTGAGCTCCTATATAGCTTAGGGTTCAAGCTAGCTGTCAATATTTCACTGAAACAAGGTCGTGTTCGCCGTAATTGAACGAGCAAGATTTTAATCTACAAACATTGAACGGACGGGCTAAGCTAAGCGTACCTATATGGAGTACTGGAGTAGCAACCACTTTCTTACATTTTCGAAAAACACAGCTTTTAACTGGCCATAGATATTTTTATATTAGCATTCACAACATCTCTTCTAGGGTCCGATCAAACATTGTCTTCGTCGTCCCACTAATGTTACTGTCACGAACAGAAAAATACCTACTTAAATCTGGACTGCTTAATGATCAGTCAGACACACTATGTAAAGAGCATTATGTGTCGTTTGACAAACAAGATTAGAGCTTATATCGATCGTAAGGTTTCTAACGTTAGCAGTTAATTCTTTTTATAATCGAAAACTCAGGTCTATATCTACGTATAAAAGGAGATTGGTCGTACCCATTTGAAGTGAGCGTCGAACAGAAATGTTATTGAATAGAATTTTCATGAAGAAATCCGAAGCGAAAATATTTCAGCGATTTGTGCAAATAACGATGCTGGAGATAACGAGATGCATACAAAAGTTACTGCTGAAGTAGTGTTTACTCAATTCAAAAGGCATGAAACTTCACTCGTTACAGTGTCTGTCTGATTTACACTAAGCTCTATTGTAGTAGGTACCTAGTATTTTAAGCTCCACTCCAAGATTTAAGGTCAAACAAGCATATAAAAGTTTGAAAGGGTCAAGTAAATACTAGGTAATTTTACACATCATTGTACACAACAAAATAAAATAATCATACACTGAAAAACTGACGTGTAAATTGAAACACACTTGTTAGCAATTTTTATCCACGCGTTCAATGTCTTTGGCAGCTATTCACGTTATTTACTAATCGCTTAGATTGTCTATAGTCACATAAATAATATATGTGGTACAATTATTGTAGTTGTTTTGGGGCAGATTGTAAGAAATGTGGTTTTGATTTTGCGTTCTGTTTGTTACTCCCCGAAATGACTCATATAAATTGTATCATGTTTCTAACACTGATCTGTGATGTCGCAAATGCTTGTAACACGGATAATCCTTGTCAATTTCCGTATGTTTACGGATGCATTGGTACAACACAGATCACTGCACACCGTTGAAAAATTTGTATTTTATCACATATATCTTGTGTTTTGTTCATCTTGATGTTTCTCTCTTTTTGCATCGATAAAGAAAAAATCAAATGTACCACGCGGTGTCGACGGTAATGGCGATGAGGTAACTGTGCCCCCTAGGTTTGAACCTATGTTGGTACCTTATTGTGTTTCTTTTACCCTGAAAGTATACCTGATCTACCGCTCATCCTTCCACACGTAGACTGTTTCCTACAATTAGCATGTTATACGTAAGTACCTACACCAGCGTTATGTACACTAGCTTACTAGCAACCTATCGCAAAACACGCTCCTATAATAATGCGCTTCAAACCTTTCCCTTGTTAAAGCTTTAACATAGTGCGCAATCAATAAAAATCAGTGTTCGTAGCTGTGTTTCCAAGCTGCTAATGAATTTTTGAAGTCCATTTTCTGTGGATGATATTTGATTTTATGGTTATTAATTGAAGGGTAGTTGGGTTACTCATAGTCTAATGACTCCTATGTACTTACGGAATCACGTGCTATCTCCCCTTGACCTTGCCATTATCAATCAATATCCGTGACGTACCAACTGTCTGTGGCAGTCAGAGAGCACATGTTGATAAATTACCAACTACACCAATTTGCTTGAATCGCATTGATTGCCAGTTCCTGCTAAAGGTTGTTTAAACACAGCTACATCTGCGGAGCTTCATATTTCCAAGTTAATGATACGTTATGGATATGCAATTTATGCTATAATACTCCTCTGATTATAATTATACTGAGCGAAGCTAATAAACCAAAGGGAAAGAATAGACGTCAATTTCATTCATGTTTATGTAATCAAAGCGCGGTATACCCCTTTGGATACTCCCTCAGATATTTCATGTATTTCTTTGCGAAAGTAAAAATGTGCTTTGTATTTTAGGAGGAATGGAGCTGCCAGAGACGCATTGCGAGGCGCGGGAGATTCAGATGCGCATAACTTTCAAGAATACACGTATAAGAAGATCACCCCTTGCGATGTTTGCTCACAGGTACTTAGAGGTAAGACTAATCTCGTCTCTTATCGTGTAATTCATTGCCTAAAGTCTTTTCAGAGCTCCTTGAAAATATTTGTTTTGTACAGTTGCAAATCAATCATCTGAAAATAAATATTTTCTCTATTATATATACTCTTATGTTTCTATTAATTATGTGAGTTGCCATGAACTTTCAATTGTTTAATAATCTGAATTGCTCATATACATAAAATTGACAAAATATTCTAGGTACTTATGTGTAAATCTGCTTATGTAAAATTCATAGTACCTTCACAGCCTACCTAAACTAATTTGGAGTGAATAAATCATACATCATATTATTATATAAGTACCAGCCTATTTGATATAACATTGTTTACTTACACGTAATTTTCGAGACGACTCCGTTTGTTGCGAACAAATATTTGCTAGTCCAAAAACTGTTCGATCTGTGCCTGGTACGTTGATATAAACAATTGGAATTACTGTAAATTCAGCTACATTTGCAGGTGTGTGAGATTGAAATTATTTTTGTTCATAGAACGATTTCAATATACTAGTTAAGATAGTATATTTTATGATGATAGTATATACCGTATCGTTATTAGTAAATAAAACATGATTGGTCGCAAGCAAATGGTTGCCCAAGCAATTAACGTAGAACTTGCAGAAGCCTTTCAAGTAGCTTTCATAACAGATTTATTTGCGCGATTGCTTCACAGAAACTATGATGAATTACAAAAAATACTTTTCTGTCACTTTGCTGAATAAAGGCTTGGTTTAACTGGTTCTTAACTTTTCTGCCACTCGAACGGACCTACCATTATGCATAACATATACAACAATTCATACATCTTTACATACGAAAGTGTCGTTCTGCAGTACTGGCCACTTTAAATCCAAAAATTGTATTTGATTAAGAATTCTGATTTCATATTACTTTTATTTCAAAAAAATGTTTTTATTTAAATAATTAGTTATTAGTTTTTTGATTATCGTCATGTTTTCATCGTATTAGAATCTTTTCATCATAGATACATCAAAAATTCAAGTAATTATGGAATATGAGTAGCCAGTCGTGGCAGCAACGTGGCACAAGCGGCACGCAACATCAACGTTTTTACGCAACAAACAATACAAACGAACGCACCCCCTGATTATTGGATTGTGCGTTTTCTAAAAATTTCGACCTGAAAAATTAACCACGCGGTCGTCCGTAATCTTTGGTGAACAATGAAGAATTAAAGGCGATTTTAGAAGTTGATGAAACTCAATCTACTGCTGAATTGGCAGTAGCTTTCGACGTTAGCATCAAAATAGTATTATATATATATACCCGAGAGGCAGTATAAAATGACTTTGAAGAATTGGTTGTCCGTCCTGCTATTTTCTTCAAGAAGAGCATCAATAAACTGCCACTGCGTTGATAAAGATGCATCGATTGCATAGTTGATTACTTTGATTAAAAAATAAAACACTCCGAAAAACACACGGTAACTTATTTTATAATAAAGGGCAATTTCATAGGCAAAGATCAATATTACTTGTCTTTTCGTTATTATAGTATTCCAAAGGTGTGTAAATGTAAATGTTCTCTTGAAACAACTAGTACTGTAAGTTTTATAATAACATATAAAACATCATCATGAAAAATGGCGTAGGTGAAGCCACAGGGTGCATCTAGTAAATATACGCAATCATGAAAACTAAACAGAATTCAAATTATCGGGAATAGAAACCTGTAAACAAAAACACGCAACAACTCCATTAGAAAAGTTTTATTACTATTTCAAATAATCACGAAAATCTAAGAAAATTATAATTCGGCTGGTAACCTTTTTCTATCCTTACCACGGGCTCTAACTAGGTTGTTTTCGCGTGATTTAATGGAAAAATAATAAGGTGATTAGCATGATAGAAGCGAAAGAAATTAAGGCCTCAGTGTGTTGCCTGTTGTGCCTTTTGTTGAATGTCATTAACCTCTTTCCGTGAATACGCTGAGCCAAGTCCCCAAAGGTTCTGGGTCGGCGACTAGAGTAAGTTTTGTCGCGTTAACTTTGACAAAGTTTGATGGATTCGCAATAATAATAATGCGACCAATTTGAATTTTAGGTCGCGAAATTTTCACGTATTGTGGCTTGATTTTACTCTTGACTTCATCTATACATATAAAATTCGAAGTCTTGACTGACTGACCGACTGAATGACTGACTTATACACGGTGGCATTTAATTCACGTTTTTCCCTAAATGTATGTACTCAGACCATGCTATAGAATATTCGTACAAGGTCCAATTAAAAAAAATAGATCTTGTTTTACTATATAGTGCGTCTTAAAATAACTGCATGACAGCCGAAATGTCTATTTAACGATACACACAGCGCAAATTCCACCTTGTATATCAACGCACAGCCTAAATTGCTGGTCCTAGAGTCTTTAAATTTTGAGTGTGTATTCTTTGTAAAGTATAGGTATCTACTAAGAAAGGGTTTTTCAAAATTCCATCCCTAAGAGGGTGAAATGGGTGGTTGAATTATCACACACGCTTTGAGTACTGTTAAAACCGTACTTCTCTCATCCCAGAGTTTCATATTATTGCACGGTTTTGGATATTGTCAGTTTGTATTATTATTGAGAGAGAGCGAGAGCGTTTATAATGTTCGTTTCGCCAGAAAAATATGCCTTTCGTTTCCTATAGGGTACGCGGGCGAAGCCGAGGGCAGAAGCTAGTATATTATAACTTGTTATTATTATACTTGTATACGGACGTTCCGCGTAACTATAAGGGTAAAGGGTTAGGGTAAGAAAAAAGTTTTTAAAACGTTTTTAAAGATATCAAAAATCATCTAATCTCGCTGTATGGAAAGTTATACACGGTCCTAGTTCTGTCTCCTTGAAAAGATGAGAGAGACAACACGAAAAATATGATAGTTTTGGCGACGCTTGTCACGTATAACATTAGCGTAGTCTAATACACTTCAAGGAGCTTATCCCCTTCTATCATAGGGGTATTACATATAACAATCGCGCAGGATAGATATTCAGGTCTGCGATGATGTTCCACATCTCTAGGTATGAAGTATGTCACCGCAGCCCGTAGAATTCTATATGTCGGATATATTATTACGTACGACAGAAACGTGTTTCCTAACCTCAGCATTTTTACTCCACATTAGCATTTGTCTCTCGTTCGTGCGTCTTACTGGGAGTATTTGAAATTTTTATAACTTGTAGTATATCTATTTTAAATTATAAAACCACTTGTGTTGCCTAGATAAGGATCGAGTTTTATTTGTAACTTTAATTCCTCAAATGATAGTTTCATTGGTTTTAAGGTGGTTTATTGATAAGTAGTACAGAACACCTTCCGCTTAGGTTAAGTGAATCTTGCTGAACTGAGTAGCTGATAGCGTTTGGTTTAGAACACCAAGTTGAGTGGCTTACCTTGGAAGATTTCTATATCCAGCCGTAGACTAAAGCTGATAACGATAAAGTGTTTGTTAACTCACAAAACTGCCATTGCCACAAAATTGACCATTGACTCTATTAATTTTTCACAGGGCACACCCGCCAAGGTCTACGCTGTCGCCTATGCAAGATGAATGTCCACACCGACTGCATGCCACAAGTGGGCAAGTGCCAGACGAAATCTCGACTCCTGCGAAGACAGAAAAGCACCTCCGAAATCGAGTCCCATCGGGTTAACCAGGACGTCGGGTTTGATGATGAAAGTAAGTTACGTGAACTAAATATTTTATTGCTTCAAATTGTTTTCCAGTTAAACTCAACAAGAAATTTGTGTCTAATAGAGATACCACAGGTGCTCTATTACAACTTCAACCGATAACTCTACTCTGAGTTCTGATACGTGCTCAATTTTTGTTCAAGTTCAATTTTTTACTAGAAATATTGCGTACATTTTGGCATTTATACAATACTTCATGCTGAGTTTATCGTAGTAAGTAGTACTTGATATATTTTGTGAATAGGTCGAAAAATGACCTGCAGCTCAATGAAGAAAGAGGATCTTACGAAATAAAGACTGAAATATGGAGATCTACCGTACAAGAACATTTATAAAAATGCTGAACGTATTTTTATGTTATTTTAATCTACGAGGGAGTGAAACACTTATAAACATTTAAGTAATTTTACTAATTATCAATCCCACTAAGACCAAGCTAACAGAAGTTTTGGTAAGTTCTAATTAAGATGCACTCTGTTTCTTATCGACTCGATATTTGACTACAGAATAATGAGTTTTACAGTTGAAGTATTTCAGAATTGGCTATTTACTTGCGACACTTATTCAAATTTGAGACACACCACACGGCTCTCATCCAGCTTGTAAAGAACACTCACACAATGAGGATCATCACATAACATCACACACGCATCTAGAACACAATCGGAAGCTAAAGTTGAACATTGTCCAGGAGTGGAGCAAGGGTGGCTGCCGGGACAGAGACTCACCAAGATCTCGTTTAAGGGGTCGGTCGAGTTCGATGATGATTTCGATAGCTTCTGCGACGAGGGTACGGTATCATCGGAGTGTCCCCGCACGTGTCCGACGCCGAGCATTCGTTAACACTAACAAACATCGACGAACCCTCAGATACTGTACAGAACCAGTGCACTAACAGACAGTAGGTCACCCGTCACGCGCACACATTAACCCGCGAGCTAAGGCGTTGGTGTGATTTCGATGCTCAGAGGAGGAGGTGGATCAGACGTACCAAGTTCTGAGGCGGGCCAACGAAATAGCGGGGAAGCCGAGCGGCGCCGGCGGGCCGGTGGTGCGCGTGTCGGCGCCGGCGCCGGCGGCGGAAGGCACGCGGTCGCCGGCGCGGCCGCCGGGCCCGGGCGGGCTGGCCGTAGCGCCGCAGCCGGTCTCCAGCTCAGGTTGGCCGCGCCGCTTGTCGCCCGTCTAGTTGTTGCACGTAGTCGCAGGCGGGAGGGTGCGGTCCCTACACTGGTGCTTGTCGGTAGGCGCGGCGCGGCCCGACGGCGGCGTGCGGCGGCGCCTCTTCGCCGGCGTCAAGAGTTTGTCCATGTGGGGCTCGCGTTCGCGCCGCGGCGAGCCGCAGCACCGGTCCATTTCCCTGCCGGAAAGTACGCGCTACGCTCTCTCACGTTCGCAGCTTTGTTTGTCCCGTCAACATCGATACGGTGCCCCGTTTTCGTTTTGTGTGTTCCGTACTTTATGTTCGTTTATGTTTAGTTTCGCGAGTGCAGTGTTAGATTAGTAATAGGACTAATGTTAGACGAAGCTCGGCCTCCACCCTAGCTGCTTGAACCTTCCCTCTCGCAGGGCCCCCGGCTCTCCGTATAATAGGTTAACGTTAAATAACTGCGTCCCGTACATTTGTTTTTAACTTTTATTTGTATGTTTATTTTGTGTTGTGTTTCCTTTTTATTTATTTTGTTTTGTTCTCGCGTTATCTTTTGCAGAATCGGAGCAGACAACGACGCGACCGTTTGGACAGCCCCTCTGTTTCGTTAATGAGAACGGCGATCCCCCGCCCTCCATTCTCAAGTCCACAGCGAGTTTCCGCAAGAAATAACGTTAGAGACATTTCCCCGGGAACCATCGGTATCGCCTCACGGAGAGAGCACTGACTCAGCGCGGCAGTTCGGTCTTTGATAACCGCTTCACGGATATTCCTTTATTGTGTTACCCTCGAAGCGCCCCGCGTTCTGTGATATGTACATATTGTTACTGTTACAATAAAATTCGAACGTTATTTTCTATTTCTCTGGTTACCTTCGAGCACTTTATTTCTCTTTAAACTCGGACGAGTAAACCTGCGAGTGCGCGGATGTAAGTGGTGCATGGCTTGTGCGGCGTGCTGATTGCATGCGTTTTATATCGGCGAACACATTACACGATACCGCTATACCTATCTACCTGCACCCAACAACTAACCTCCATGACTCAAACTTCGCTTCTATCACGAGTATCACGACCTGGCGAGCTCACTATCGGAACGACCCTTAACTCACGCCGAGCGTTACGTCACTCGACACGTACCTAATCTAGGTTCAAGCTCAACATAGAGAAACACAAATAGACTGGCATTTTTGTTTGCTTTGTTTGAGGCTCCAGCCCTTTTTGTTTTGAATTTAGTTCCAGGGCATCCCGACGAATGGGCTTTGTAGAATTAGTATGAAAATATTTACAGACTCGCTCCTGTTTACTTGTCCTCACAGGTTCGATGAAGAATTCCAAGAGTGCCCAAATGTTGAGGCAGGCAGACCGCACCAGTCCCTTACCTGGTACCAATATTAAAAACCCCCGTAGCATTCTTCCACGTTGATACTTGCGTCGATGAACTTGTTCATGAGATGCCACTTTTCTGTCACTGTTTACTGCTGAAGACAGATTGCATCCGTTAATACTTAGATTTTAGAAAGAGAAGCTTTCACTTCTAGCAGACCATCACCACCCAGTATTCCACTCCATTTTACTGTAGCTCTATAGATCTATTTCTGTCTCTCTTTGTGCATCTTTCTCTTTCTTCCTTTATTTGCACAGCTTTAGCACATTTTTGATTCTAATGTTGTTTTATTTTAAACATAGTTTGCTTGGGATTGATTACTGTGAATTAAGGATTCAGGCGCTTTTTACAATATTTCCCAATCTCAAATCAATATTGTAATCCTCAAAGAAAATCTTTGAATTATACTCATAAATAATTATAATAAATAAGGGGGAAAATGGAATATTGTAAAAAGAATTAACAATCTGACACTGTTGAAAAATACATAATTACCAACCATGAACGTTTTAGTATCCAAATAACTTAACGTCACTCACCTCCAATAGTAACTCATATATTTCGCTAAGCCCACTAAAATTCAAATCACTAATCACGAAATCAAAGCTAACTTTCACAGCCATTTCATTGCCAAAGAGTAAAAGAGTAGAAGGGTAAGTGTTCAATGCTCATATTGCCTAATTTTATAGCGCCACACTCACCGAGACGCCAAAAGTTGAACCTTAGGATGAAGAGTTTGTCGCTGGATTCGCCGGAGTGCGGGGAGCTGCGGCGTCGCCCCGGCCGCGACCAAACCACGGCGCAGGGCAGCCGCGTGCTATGTACGCAGTAACAAACCTCTCGAGTCCAAACAACCACCCACTGCTATATTAAACTACCTACACAATACTCAAATTTGATCTCTTCATAATACAAAAGCAAGCAAAAAAGAGCTATTTCTATCATCATTTTGTGTTAATGCAATGCAGATACGAAAATAACATTTTTGTTACGAACAGTGATTCCAATTATAGCTTCTAAAAATCCGATGCGATTTAATAAAACAATTGGTGAATTCGAAGCTATTTTTAGATAATTCAAACGCCCACTGAGTTACAGCAGCTGCATTGTGTGGGTATAAAGCCCGGATCAAGATTTCTGCGATCCGATATTTAAAGCCTTTCAAAAGTTTTCAAACGTTTTTTGGACTCGGGATAATTTGATGTCGAGCTGTGTTGTGGGCACTATTGATGTTCGCCGTCCAATATCTTCCCCTTGGCTTAGCTTGTGTGTGTCTAGCGTGATACTCTACCTATATCTGGTACTAAATGCTGTCCGTGGTGCGTTTTCGACGTCGTTTTTATAATGACGGTAAGTTCTAAATTCAACCGTCAATCTATCACCACCAAGATTCAAACTCACAAATTCATGGAAAATAAACCACATCGAAATCGATATCATCTGGGTTGCTAACACTTTCTCTTTTCTTTATGTACACTATCAATCTTAGAGTGACAGTGTTCGCATGCGATTTATGTTTTGTTTCTTTTATTTTTCTAGGTAACTGCAGACCAGTTTGCATGAAACACGGCTTGAATAGAGTTAATAACTACACGGTTTTGAACTATACTCGATCATGTACGTTGTTTGATTTTAATTTTGTATTGTTTGTCTGTATCAGTAAACGAGAGTATGATAGATAACCAAATGCCTCAATAATTTCTCTTGTGTTTCAGGTTATTTCTTTTGTTTTTAAAGAGGATCTATCACATTATTCATTAGCGCTTAACATAGATATCGATTACTGATACAGCATTGTTTTCTATGTTATTTAGCTGATAACTAGTACTATAGTAACTACCTATAATCTTTATGATCTAATAACGCCCAAGTTTATGAGGCTCGTCAAATAACTCGCTTTTGATAACAATATCTGACTTATAATCGATACATAAAAACCATTAAGAATATTCAATAATTTCATAAAACATTCTGTATTTGCCAATTCAATTCGTTTTTAATAATGATCCTCTACCTTATAAATATTTTTAAATTAAGCAATATAAAAATAGTAGTGAGAAGATATTGAGATCAAATTCCAATAAAGGTTCAAAAAGATAAAAGCTTACCTTGCTCTTAAATCGTTATATAGGTATTTTCATACCTATAAATTTGGGTAGCAAATGTCACTAAAGTTTATCCAAATTGATTAATAACATATTTAAACCATAATAAGTACATACATATAACTTGTAAAATAGTACTTAGCTTCAATCGACCGACACGTGTCGCAGCCTCTGCACGGCCTTTTCAACATAGCCTTCCGACGTAGGGTCACCGAATAAGTAATAGTAGGCTGTGCATTCACGTGTACGAGAACAGCACAACGTTTTTCGCTTAAATTCACGGATTTTCCTTTAGTGCAATAAAGTTATCAGTTGTTTCTTCAATCTATAGTTTTGAGAATATATTTCCCACGTAGTTTGAACTCCAATCTGGATCAAGTCTTGTTTAGCTCCAATTACGGCATTTCCTTGGTCGAGCACATTCTGCCACCCGCAGAATCTTATTATGTAAAATAAGACTGTGCATTCAATAGATACCTACTCGGTGGAGGATAAAATTTCTACGCCATTACGCAACGTGATTGAAGATGTGTCAAGTCTCTTGGAGAAAGTAGATAGGAATTCTCGATTGACGGCAAGGATATCTCGGAAAATGTTAGAAGCGATTTTCGCATTTATTCATTTTAAGGGGGTACGTGTTGGTACATGAGTTGTGTAGTGATACGCGAGAAGAAAAGAACAAATAAATATGTATATATTGATGTATTTATAAACAATATTCTTCTTGAAGTTAATGACACTATTTAAAAATAATTTTATTGTATGGAATTGTTAAAAAAGAAGTTTTTTTTTCTCCCGTATAAACATAATCTAAAATACGTATTAAATAATTATTGATAGAATATTGAACGAATATATTAAATATTATATGAATGTTATGTTGAATGCTCAGCCTTAACTTACACAATGACGTTTATGTGTGTGTGGATTTAATTCAAATGTTATTGGGAAACGGATTCCATGATGTGAACTGTGAACCCTAAAATACTAGAAGAATATCTAAATAATCCAGTGTTTATAGCAACAAACTAATTATCGCGCAAATATTATCCGAAAGAGTAAAAAAAAATTGCAAAATAAAATACTTATCCAGTCTAAATACTAAATGGGGTTTCCAGGAGTTCTAATTTTAAAACTATAAAATAGGATATATAACCGATTTTGTGACAATAACAGATAGCTATTGAAGTTTAACTAAACTCCGACTAAAAACAAAACTTATTTCTTCGGCGGCTAGGTACCATATTCATTACCGCGCGACAGCTTTAGATGAGATCACGTCTAGTCAAAGCATCTCATCAAAATAACTTTGGCGTGGTTGGCTTAAGTTAAGCTTAAGTCGCCCACATCATGTTCCAAGTCTCCATTTCTACGCTTTAATCTATGAATGTATAACACAGCGCCTTCGTCGCCGGTGCATAGTCGAAGACTTCTGAGCGCTCGTGGCGGTAGAATGAGCAGCGTGGACTTACCTGATGAACCCGATAAAAGCCTGTCGTCCAATAGCGCCAGCCCGTGCCCATCGCCTGTGAAGCAACATAGCGTAAGTCATAATATATTTTATGATAACTTTTGTTAGTATCATTATCATCAGCCGAAAGATGTTCACTGCTGAACATACGCCACGCTGATAAACGCTACTTCGGACACTTATCATGGGAGGGGGAAAAGGCTGCTAGTACTCGCTTAAATGGTTTATTAGTGCCTACTCACTTAAATAAAGTAATTACTCGCTTTAATACGTATAGTAAGTTTTATTTATGTAAGTATGTAAGTATGAATCCATTATAATTATGTAGGTATGTTATATTATTTTTATGATTAAGTAGGTATATAATTATGCACAATTTTTACAATTATTTTTGTATATATACGAATTTTATTCTCATATCAATTTTACTGCACCGCTACCAAATATTTTTCTTTCACATCCAGATTGACTGGTACATAATGTGTCATGGCATTAAGCCCTCCTTGTATATTTTTTGTGTTAATATATAAATTATTTTAAGAGACACGTTGTGTGGTCAGGCCCTTACGTTGGAGGATAGGAAAGATTTATTGCAGCCAACTGTGCTTAAAAGAAAATGTTTGCGAATTACCGAACCTATGACAATTTCCACTTGAGACAATTTCAAGAAGAACATTCTAAGCAAAACTTTTCTGCAAAATCCAAACGCGCACGCCTGCATCCAATGGCTATCATATTTAAGGTCTCCATACAGAACCGTGCACCCTCATTCCTTTTATGATATTATAAAATGTCCGAAATAGCACAGCCACAGAATAAATGAAAAGTAGTACAGCTCGGATGGCGTATAAAATTTTATATATTTTCTAATTTTCTAATATTTCCACCTTACTGACGTGAACGGCGCGGGTGAGCGCGTAAATCGCGCGGTAGATTGCTAGCTCGAGATCCGAACCCAAATTTTATTTCAAGAATTCTTCGAACACTTCTCGCACCATTTGCCGGCAAATATATTAAACATCCACTCTTTGAGGTTCACTTCATGGCACTTTACTTTTGAGAGATTGAGTGAGCGATATTTCTATGCCAACTTTTATTTTAAGTTTTGGCATTTATTGCTTCATTTTGTACTGACGCTATTGAACTTTAAAACCGTTGTCGAATCATTTTCTTTTTATACTTTCTGTCGAGTTTTAAAGTTTAATTAACTAACAAATATTTGCGCTTTTTTACATTAGGGAATGTAAAAAAGCGCAAATATTTGTTCTAAGTCTGGGTGTCTATTAGTGGACCTTTTGTAGCATAAAGTGTGAGGAAAAGAGACATTTAACAAATATATTCATACTACAAAAATAGGACTCTATCTAAAGTACCTATTGGTTTAGGCAGTGCATGGCCGATAACCGACTCTCTGATTTTAAACATAATTTCAAACAATTTTTATTATAGGTACCGGGATATAAACAGGAATAGGAAAAACAGACTGAGAGAACGCCTTTTATGTTGGTACATTACGGAATTCACCAACTTTATTTAACTTTCTGCCCGTGGATGTAAAAGCCGGTTAAGGGAATATCATCATAAGGGAAAGCAAGCAGCATTCTCGTCGGTTTTACATTACATTAGAATCTTTTACGGCACGAAGCCGCCTCCCACCTAAAATTTTCCTGCAAGCGTGATTATTATGGAAAACCTCCCCTATGATAAGTAGCGGTGTAGTAATATTGAATGAATCTGGGGATTAGTAATCTGACAAACTCTGATATGCTAATATTTCATAGACACATAATCTCTGTAATGACCATTCAAAACAAGTCGGCTTATATCATTCGGATTCAGTCAGGTACTATACACAGATCAGTAATATGTAGCTAGCGTATTAGGTCCCCGGATCGGCTCGGCGCACAGTGGTCCCATTTTGAAAAAAGGTGGACTTAGGACCGAAAGTCGGAATTTCGGGCTGTTTTTTTTTTATAGAATAGGTCTTAACTATCCTAACAACATCTATTCTATAAAGAAAATCCGTAGGATGCATAGTTTTCGAGAAAAAAAATAATCTTTTTTTTCTTGTATGGAGAAAAACATACTTTATTATTTTTCTCAAGTTGGGTGAAATAGTGACGGCTTTTGTTGATATTTTATGAAAGCCCTAGTGGTATTGTATCCAGAAAAAAATAAAACCAATGCGGTCACCTGCGGCCGCGGGAATAATCAGATGTCAAAAATTGATTAATTTTTTTTGCGTATTTTGCAAACATTGTTCGTTTCTGGCCAATTATTTATGTATTTTAGGTTAGCGCTCCATACTTTAATTCGAACTATTATATAACATTTCAAAAAAATTAATCAAAATCGAGTTTTTTTTTTATAATTGCTGTTTCATTCATGAAAATGCACGCATACATGGTTAATTCAAAATGCAAATCCTATATTACTCAGTATAATGTACAAAATAAACATGCACGTACCTAAAACGTAAAAAAAAAAAAAAAAAATATTTTAGTTTTTCGTTTATGCTTACTAAAAGTCACCGGTAATGGTTACCGACATTACTTACCTACCACTGGCGGGCATTATCTGCATAATCGATTTGTTGCTTTGTATTTTCAAAACTGGTTTTGCGACAGCATTTTCACAACCGCGGTTGTTGAATGCGAGGCAGGATATAAACAAACGAGTCACATCTGATACTAGCTATGACTGGTCGCTAGCTGGTCGCTTTGTTCCTGACAAATCCTGACAACAGGATAACTCGTATATGCATGCAAGTAACTACCCCCTAAACATAAAAGTGATATAGCTCATCAATAATAATTGGCGTATGTTATACACCAATAATGTTTGTTATTGGTGTGTGTTTTAATCTTATGTAGTTGTGTACGTATGATTTTCTACCAGAAACATAAGATAAATGTGTAGCCTTGAAAAGGGCTGTTTTATATGTAGTTTTTTAAAGGATAAAATAAATAAAAAATTATAGCATTGGATCTGGTATATTTTCATTTTCTACTCTTCTTCCACGTATACGCACTCCGAGTCTATTTCGAGCAACTGAATTGCCTCAGGAAGCATCTCTAGATGATTAGGCTTTGAAAATTTTGGTCTAAGCCATGATATGTGGGGGTCTGAACTTATTAAAAGCCCGTGTAGTATGTCCTCGTTTGTTTGGATCCTTCCTGTCTTTCTCGTGTTCTTCTCTCTTACGTTCCGGAAGTCTTTATTACGAGCCTCGGAAGCTTCCTCCGACAAGGACCCTAAAAATAATAAAAAATATGCTATAATTATACGTTGAAGTTGACATTGAAACTATTATTTTAGTGTTTATAGATTTACAGTTAGTTAACTGCTTTATATTTCATTTGTCTTGATCTATTATTACTTACCAATAGGCAGAACTGAAAAATGACTGCAAATATCTGCTCCGTGCATCAGAAGTTTGTGGACACTAACAGGCATGTAGTACCACGGATAGAGATGCACATACAGTTCTGCTGTTTCTTTGCAATAACGTCTGAAGTTCGCAATATTGACGTTCTTTCCTGAAGATATAACTTGCAGAATGACAGAAAATCGGAGTAACAAATCTTCATCAACTCCAGTGATTCTCGATGATCTTTTATAATCTCGGAAAAAACGTCTTGCAGTGTTTCCATCGTTAGTTGTTCCAAAGCCCTGCAAAGAAGAAATTAAGTTAGTAGGGCATACAAAAACAGACGAGTATATAATATAAAGGAAGCAAATTAAAGGAAAAATTACCTGTTTTACAATATCGATGAGTATTCCAGTCTGTTCCCGAAACTCTTGTTGTGTGGCATTTTTCTTTGCTTGCTTCAATTCCTTGTGATCGCCACGAGCACTCCAGCGCTGGAAGTCCATATTATAAGATATATGAAGTAGACACTCCATACATCTTATCTTCATATGTAACGATGAAATTCCATATTGGTACAAATCCTGTCGAAGCGGTCTCGTGGCCAAAAGCTCCAAGTTATTCATTTCACTTGGTTTCGCCAAGCAAATGGGGCACGTTGCTGATGAAGGTACATCTGCAATAATATTCGCCACTTTCCCATCGATCATAGTCATGTGCAGTTCGTGGGCTATCTCCACATCACCACAATTTGTTGGTACCAATTTTGTAATTTCGCGCTGCATTTCTAAGTGTTCCCCTTTTATGAACTCCGCAGTCTCTGAAGTAAACGTGAATTTCACTGGCCGACAGTAATGTGGTGAGCAAGGATTTGGGTTTTCCCAAATAATCATTTCTCCCCCATCAACTAGTCGGAGTGGGACGATGCTGATCAATACAACAGAGGAATCGTCAAACTCAGGAGCTGAGACTTGTTTGTAATTACTCTGTGACGATGCTCCGTCAAGGCCCCATTTCCATATCAACTTCAGTCCTTCTTTGGTTGAACTTGTGATTGGTCTTAAGTCTAGCAAAATTCTTTCCACTGTGTGGTTAAGAAGTCCTTGCAACCTGAAAAATAAAATAAATTAATAAAAGTAAGCTAATGAAGCTTAAAAATTTTAAAACAACATATAGTATAATTTTATAAATACCTTATGCGAGCTCCCATTTCCGTTACTTCCACGTGTTCTTCAGATGGGTAACATCTCTTTTTAGCGTCAAGTAACTTGTGATAAGACGGAAAGGCAGCTGAACAATTTTCATCCTTCAGAAACATTCTCAAGGATAAGTATTGCCATTTGGATAGGCTAAGGGCTGTGTACAAAGCCAAAGATGTATCCTCTGCTATACTGACTACTTTTTCTTCCTTGAAAAGGAGTTTTGTTACATCTGATACAACTTCGG
The DNA here is from genome assembly GCA_905220475.3 of Ennomos fuscantarius. Taxonomy (NCBI): domain Eukaryota; kingdom Metazoa; phylum Arthropoda; class Insecta; order Lepidoptera; family Geometridae; genus Ennomos; species Ennomos fuscantarius. Next base: position 7,124,822 of record HG992028.1, on the reverse strand, counting down.
GAGTCTCGCACAGATATTCCACAATCTTCGCTAAAGCATATTTTCGATTTTCTTTTAACTTGGAAATAAAATAATACTGTAGTTCTTCTTCAGAGTTATCGTTAACAAAGACACTGGAACGTCTTTTCTTTTGTTTGTTGCCCAAATCGGCAAAGGGCACTCTAACTTCTTTTACAGTAGAGGTACCTGCTTCCGCAGTGCAGACAGATGGAATAGCAACCGGCAGTAATTCCGGCTCTTCAACTAAGTCCTCTGGCATTCTCATTGTAGTAACAAGATCAACCGTATTGCAAGTAGGCCAATTAATATTGGTCTCTAACCACTTGCGGTTGTTTTCCCGATTCATAAATGTCTTCAAGTTTCTGCTTGCATCTTTCCACTTCTTAGTTACAAGATTGGTGAATAGCCGACAAAACTCCTTAATTGTTTGATGGTCATCTTCAGATATTTCACATGGTATTTTGGAAACTATAAATTCACACAATTTATTGTAATCCTTAAGATTTCCACTATCTTTAAGAATCAAGAACATATCAAAATATGTGCCTAAGCCAGCCATTGCAAATTCAAAATAGTAATTTTTAGTACTTCACAGTTAGCGATGAATCAATTTAAATTAACATTGCTCTGTATTTAATACGCCATAACAGATAGGTCATTAGTCACTATGTGCAAGAGCAAGGTAATAGTAAACGACCAATCACAGCCATTTATCAAAAATGACTCATTTGTTTGTATAGATAAAGTCCGCCAATGGGAGCTAAGTAACGTGTAATAAGTAATCAGGAATCTGCACAAACAAATGAGTCATTTTTTCTGGTAGAAAATCATACGTATACAGATGACAGAAAGATTAAAACACACCAATAACAAACATTATTGGTGTATAACATACGCCAATTATTATTGATGTAGCTATATCACTTTTATTTTTAGGGGGTAGTTACTTGCATGCATATACGAGTTATCCTGTTGTCAGGATTTGTCAGGAACAAAGCGACCAGCTAGCGACCAGTCACAGCTAGTATCAGATGTGACTCGTTTGTTTATATCCTGCCTCGCATTCAACAACCGCGGTTGTGAAAATGCTGTCGCAAAACCAGTTTTGAAAATACAAAGCAAGAAATCGATTATGCAGATAATGCCCGCCAGTGGTAGGTAAGTAATGTCGGTAACCATTACCGGTGACTTTTAGTAAGCATAAACGAAAAACTAAAATATTTTTTTTTTTTTTTTTTACGTTTTAGGTACGTGCATGTTTATTTTGTACATTATACTGAGTAATATAGGATTTGCATTTTGAACTAACCATGTATGCGTGCAATTTCATGAGTAAAACAGCAATTATAAAAAAAAATTACTCGATTTTGATTAACTTTTTTGAAATGTTATATAATAGTTCGAATTAAAGTATGGAGCGCTAACCTAAAATACATAAATAATTGGCCAGAAACGAACAATGTTTGCAAAATACGCAAAAAAAATTAATCAATTTTTGACATCTGATTATTCCCGCGGCCGCAGGTGACCGCATTGGTTTTATTTTTTTCTGGATACAATACCACTAGGGCTTTCATAAAATATCAACAAAAGCCGTCACTATTTCACCCAACTTGAGAAAAATAATAAAGTATGTTTTTCTCCATACAAGAAAAAAAAGATTATTTTTTTTCTCGAAAACTATGCATCCTACGGATTTTCTTTATAGAATAGATGTTGTTAGGATAGTTAAGACCTATTCTATAAAAAAAAAACAGCCCGAAATTCCGACTTTCGGTCCTAAGTCCACCTTTTTTCAAAATGGGACCACTGTGCGGCGGCGCCACTGGTGCGGGTGGCGCGAATTGGATTTGTGAAGGCATCGTTGACCAAAAAACGATCTTATTATTTTTTCTATGCATCCATTTCATTCTAATGGTTATACAAATAGTTACGTACGAATGAGATGGAAAGTTTACAGTCAACGTCTACCTATAGTAGAATAGATCTAAAACTATAGATATTCTAGGTAGGTAATATTATCAAGTTTAAATACTACACTACATACTACAACTCTATTGAACAGGAATATATGTTAACCCCACCTGAGCCTAGGTAAATATCACTAATACTGAAATATTAGTTAGAATATTATATTGACATGCGAATATATTTATATTACCTAACTAGCGGCCCATCCCGGCTTCGCTCGGGTGGACGTTTATTTATCAAACATTTTATAATATACGAAAAACAATGTATCACGCACCGGCGCCATCTACTTAAAATGTTGGTTTGTCCTGAATTTTCTTTGCTATAAACCTCACGGAGCCCGAGACCTTTTCAACGAATGCAAAACCGTGGAAATCGGTTCGTGCGTTCTGGAGTTATAGCGTCAGGAAGGAAAACCCAACTTATTTTTATATAGTAGAGAATATTGAGAAATATCGGTATTTACCCACCTCTAATGATAAGCATTCAAAGCGTGTTATGGGGGAGGCCTGTGTTGCGCAGACGTCTCCCAGCCTTTGATGTGATTTAACTTTCTTGCCTTACATTTTTCAGAAGCATCAGCGTCTCTTACCAACGAATCTCTACGTGATCCTCTACAACTTCAAGTCTCGACACAGCGATGAGCTAGACCTGAAAGCTGGGTACAAAGTAACAGTGATCGACACTTCAGATCCTGATTGGTGGAAGGGGAAGTGCTTGGGCAAGATCGGATACTTCCCTTCGAAATATTGCACCAAGTTGCAGGCTGGGGAACGACCGCTTCAAGTTACGCATAATCTGCAGGTAACATGCATAAACATAATAAACGTATTAAACATTATCTTATTGACTGGCCTGATAGCTCAGTTGGTAGTAGCTCTGCCTTCTGAACTGTATGTGTGGATTCGGTTCCCACCCAGAACAAACATTTGTGTGATGAACATAGGTGTTTCTGTGGCTGGGTGTTATATTGTATTCTACGTATGTATTTACAAACAAAAAATATATAAGTATTATATTAGTTATCTGGTTCCCATAGTAAAAGCTTTGCTTAGTTTGGGACTAGATGGCGCTGTGTGAAATGTCGACAAATATTTATTTATTTTATTGTTATAGGTATTTGTGTGGCTATCATAATCAGATTTAAGTTAAATTGATGATAATGCACATATTGCGTGCAAAAAATACAAAGTTTACTCGAAAACGCAGAGACACAAAGTGAACATTTTTAAACAGCCTTTTTGTTTTGGTTTTATATCAGTTAAAAGAATATCTCAGTCATTATTTTAATATTTAGGTAGATACTTACTAGATATTCGTTTGCGTTCTTATATATTAGGTACGCCGGTATTTTCTTCACAAAGATGAGAAATTCCAATAAAGAGTTACAGTACATGCGTACCTAAATGAATTAAAATGGTCCGCAATGATAGGTACTAACTATAACTTTAAGTGACAGGGAAATTTAGGCATCTGTAGTGGTTTTGTGTGTACATACACACAACACTACTTAAACCAAATCAAATACCTTTTTTTTTAATTTTTGTTTGGCTCCACACTATTGTGTATTTAGCCAGTGTCAAGTAATTAATAATTTATCAAGTTAATGATATTTCTCGCAAATATGTGTCAAGTCACAGTCGAAGTCATCAAGTCATAGTCAAGTCATAGTCTAGTCAAAGTCATACTCCTAGTAAAGTGGTGGCAACTTTACTTGAAGCTTCTATGGAGTTTTGGAAACAACACGAAAAGAAACGTTTCACCATCATTATAACATTTTCCCACACTCACACCTGTAATCCAGCACTTAGCGAATAGAATGCCACCAATTTTATGCACTAACACTGAAAATAACACAAGTTTTGGAAAATAATACAATGCGGTGACGCAATCTTTTTCGCATTCCCGCCAAAACTACATCAAATACCTTATGGTCTAAAATCAACGCTATGCCAAATCAATGTCAAACATTATATTTGAAAGTTAATGTAGAAAGACTATCTATCAATACAGCCAAATTGTTCGGCAAACGTGGGCACTAAAGCACGCAATAGCTCACTATTTGAGTTCATAGCAGGTTACACCTTATTAACTCTATTTTACGATCATAGTCCAACATTTCATGGTATTTTGCTTGTATTTTACTAAAAGCTTTTTTATGGAGGTATACAACGAAAGGAAAGTCAATTGTAGCTTAGGGAACAATTTTCGTAAAACTATATATGACCTACCATTGAATGACCGTGAAGGTTATTGAGTAAGTTCCTCGCGTAATGGGTAGGACCTGTTATACATATAATGTTCTATTTTTAACACTAATACAATAAGTCAGAAATATGCACGTATTGTGTTTACTTTATTAATCTCCGAAATGTATGTCATCATTTTTTCTCACGCCTGCTTTTTTAACTTTTGCACAAAGTTACCTAAAATAGGCACGCGTTTTTTAATGGTGTGAGAAGAAAGTGAGTTATTAGGACATTTTCTATAGTGCTCGCCTTGGCAGCTACAAACGTCGTAAGCTCTTTCTTCAAACTAAATATCTATTTCCAAGTATTTTTCCCTCTGATATTAAAACACCATTTTATATTTTTCGTTCTTACGGGATCTTTACCTTTATTGTAATTATTGCCGAAATCCTGATATTTCGGCACAGTTACATGCATTATATTCACGAGTAGACTGAAGATGCGGATGGATGATAAAAAAGTTCAAATTATTAGGAGCATACAAAACAAAACTAAAAATAAAAAATGTTGACTGTTTTGTTTGCTATAATATTATAAAAACTGACGTGAGTAGTACTCATAACTACAACTATTTCACGGCTAACACTCACGAGATACAGTCGAATAACTCGACCGGTGTTCGGGCAATATAGATGCCCATCCTCAAGAAGAACGCGCGGCGGCGGCGGCGGCTCGGCGCTGGCCGAGTTATTCGACTGTATCTCGTGAGTGTTAGCCGTGAAATAGTTGTAGTTATGAGTACTACTCACGTCAGTTTTTATAATATTATAGCAAACAAAACAGTCAACATTTTTTATTTTCTGTATTTCCAGGTGTCAGATGGTGACAATGGCCTCATGCTTCTTCGAGATCAGATCGTAATCCAAGTGGGCGATGAAGTGGACGGCATGGTAATGATCCGATCGGGTGACAACCGACAGGGCGTTTGTCCAATAAAGTTTCTTCAAGAGGTGTGACGCTCTAAGCAGCCCTGCTTTAATATGGAGGTAAGAATACAATGATCCAGGAGTTTTTGTACGAGACCTTGATGAAGTGGACAGCTTGGTGATGATCCGATCTGGTGACAACCGGTAGAACGTATGTCAGATCAACTTCTACAAATAATCTAAGCATCCCATGGATAAAAGATAAAACGTTAATTGAAAATGTTAATTATAATAGACTAACAACGAAGCATTTTAGAATTCTGGTTATAAACCCAACTCCTGTAAAGGCTTAAATGGAATTGTGATGCCTTTAATAGAAATAAAAAATGGCTAAAAGTAGTTAATAAATAGATTCGTTATATTTATTCATACGTGTAAGAGAATGACCCATCAAAAAATATAATCTAGAATAAAATTAATTATTCTTAAATACATGCATGGCCTCGGAATACAAACTTAAAACACTCAATGTCAACTAAAATGACAGTCAAGGACAAAAATTCGATGTTCACCTTGAAATCGTTTGTCGACATTAGTAATTTAAGGTGAAACTTGATTAATGATTCATTGTGAACAATTCATTTATCAATCCGCATTGATTTCTTGTTGATGAGTACGTGCGCTAGTTTCCCTACAATTAACGTGTATTTAACTACGTACATTCATGTTGCTTGTTGTCTGCTTGAATGAAATTATTTATAATTGTATATTTCGCCCAAACTTTCAATGAACAACTTTAAAGTATCAATTATTCTGTGGCCTTATAACGAGGTGTTGAAAAATGTTAATTCAAAATATTCCGTCTTGAGTTCGGACAAAGAGACAGATACAGTTACTTTTGTTCTTATTTATAATGGAAGACAAGTATGCATGTATGCATTTAGCTCCAAAATTGCGATAAACATAGAAACAAATATTCCGCCATCAAAATTTTGGACACTTTGTTCCCCGCCGGTTAAAATTAAGCTATTAATTACCTATTACATTTTAATTTCAGAAACGTGGATCCTTAACTGATGAGACATTCAACCATTACGAACTGAAAACAATTCGCAGCGCACCGGTCACACCTTGCGACACAGAAAACTCAACTTGGTCGGGACGGGTTTGGTCGAAACAAAGGTTCTTGTCACCTGACTTCGACCCCACAACCTACGGATCCACGGAATACGAGAAAAGGGACTACGATCGGTATGAAACTTACGATAAAAGTATTGGGCGCTACAATAAAAAACAGGAAAGATACGAAAAAGACTATAACGATACTGATTCGTCAGTCTTCGACAAGGGTGGTTACTACGATAAAAGTAGCTTAGGTGCGTGTGCAGGGTACGATAATTATTCTCGGTACGACAAAAGTGAGTCACGGTACGATACGGGAAGTGAATCCCGATACGATACGGGAAGCGAATCGCTCTTCGAGAAAACGGAGTCGCTTTACGAAAAGGGTGAAGCTCGTTACGATAGAGATGGTAGTAGTAGTTATCATGATTTAGGGCATCAGTTTGATGATAAGGGGCATCAGTTTGATGACAAGGGGCACCAATTTGATGAAAAGGGGCATGAGTTTGATGACAAGGGGCACCAGTTTGATGACAAGGGGCATCAGTTTGATGAAGGGTTGTGGTGGTGGCGCCGCCCTTTAGGGGTGCGGCGTACTCAATGCCGCAGATGCGGTGCGTCATCTTCTACTAGACCTTTACGAATGACGCCTTGCGCGGGAGTTGCTCAGGAAGAAAGAGAAGTCAGCCGGCGCAGGATTCTGTCACGTGACCGCCCCTTACAATTCGTAAAACAACTGTTTTTGTAACAACTAGATTCAGCAATAGACCGGTACATACAGTACTACCGCTTTTTATGTTACTTTACGAAATATACCGGAACTGAACACATGTTTTGATAGGCGCCGCAATATTTCATCTAATATTATGCTAGTTTTCGTACAAGCTAAATAGCATGAGTCTCGTTGTTTTAGTATTTTAAATCGTAAACTCAAAGCAGCAAGGTTTTATTTCATTAGTGTTATAGTAGTAAAAAGTGGTGGTACTGTAATAATAAAGTTGCATACACCCGGTATAGGTTAGGTAGCGCCATCTTGTGGCTTGTTTTTCTTTTCGCAACGGACGGTAGTTAAGTATAGAATTTTCGTCTGTCTTTTATTTTAATTAAATCTTAAACGATTGAGACGCGTGATGATTTTATGAACTAAGTAATATGCAGATTAGTTTATTGTACTTCATAGCTTAGGTGCTCGAAATTTTATTTCGCAATTTACGAGGCTATGAGGTTTGAAATTTGGATTGAGATAATATTGGATAATGATTTTATATTGCGAAATAATTTGTCGATATTTGTATTAAGATGTGTACTTATAGTAATTTGATTCAGAGGTCTCCAAACTTCATTTAAGCCCTTTACTTATTCCTATTATCCATATTGTTATCCTGCTTGGGATGTCTTTTCTTTTACAGTAGGTGGTTTTCTATGTATTGTTTCAAAATCAAGCTACACGCAGTTGCGTAAAACTACAGTATTGCAGTTAAAATATCACTGAGTTAATATAATTACAGAATACATAACTTTAAACGAAATTCATATTTCAATCTCATGATTTATGTCTGTAAGTAATTATTCTACACAGCTCTTCTTTGTTTAGGATAGGCTGATACCCTACCATAATACATCACAACGATGATAAATAACATTAAAGATGGTCTTGAACTACAGACAACAAAGTGGTCCTTGGAATGTATATCATAATACCCTTAGCATTTTTAAGGGAAGCCTTAAATAAGCCAATGCCCGTCAATTTTCACAGCTCTTAAGCTCACAGTTGTCCAACTAGGACGTACCGTTGCGTGCGTTGCTGAAGGTACGTCATAGACGGATAAGCGCGAATTTAGGAGTGGTCCAACTTAGTGCAGTCGGGCAAAAACACCCAAGGAAGTAGTAACAAAGGACCTTACTCATATATATTACATAATTTATATCAAAGCGTTTAATTTAAAAAAAACTTTATAATGCCCTGTCTCGTTTTTACTCATGGCATTTCACGTCACGGAGAAGTTGACCAAGACATTTAAATAATTATTAAATTTAATTAACGTGTCCAAGTAAGGTATTAATTAATTGTTTGGAGAGTTCTGATCTAACCATTATCTTTAATTATAAAATACGGCCTACATTGCTTTCGGGTAATTTACGTTCCTTCCATATTTTAAATGTTTATTAAGATATTTATATTGCTGCATTTATATTTTAAGACATTCATATATTTTATAAATATGTATATATGTATTTACGAGAATGCTTTCTTAAACGGGATAATATGATACCGTCAATTGACTGTAAGATGTAAGTACATATAATTAATTATCTTACGAATATATTTAAATGAATGCGAACATCATCAAAGCTGGACTGATATATTATTCGACATTATTATTGTTTATTCCCGTTAAGAAACCATTTCTTCCAATAAAAGTCCATATTTAAAGACGTTATGTACGATGACATATCATTTTTGATAATTGTAATATAATTTAATTTTATTATGATAAGCTTAAATTATATGGAGTATAATATTAATCAAATTAAGTTGAAAGCATTTTTTTATAATACACTATACTTTATTATTATACTTCTAGATGATATAATATATAAATTATGGATGTAGTATAAATAACATAGTGTCATGGAATGAGAAAATTATATAAAATAATAGCAGGGAATTATATTTGACGATCGTGTTAGCTTAGGTAATTGCCTATATACTTGTATATTTTATAACAATTGTTTGGTTTCAAACAAATTGTCTACTTAACATTTCAATAACAAGAATGGTCACTACTTGATACAACAATGAAAAATAGATTATACAATACACAAAAACGAAAACTGAACTATTCTAGAAAACGTTCATTTATAAACACTATAAATCATCTCAAAATAACTTCTGACACAATTATAAATATCATATTATGCAACTGCTCATTACGAATGTAACGAAATTTATAAAGTTTACCGTCTCGACATGTGGCGTATAATGTAACTTTACTGATAAAGCTTAGACAAGAGCTGATATTTCTCTTGTTTTCTCACTCTCGCTACTGTTTTCTCTGGGTGACGGAGTGAGACATCTGAGCGGTTTCATTAATAGCACGAGTTATATAACTAAAGTTTATTTCGTCTTATTGAAGTAGGTACACAGGTAAGTACACATTTTGAACAGTTTTACAGTTACATAATTTCACGTTAATTCGTTTACCTTATTCAAAAGATAAAACTATTTTTAACACATATAACTTATTAGACATGTTTTTCTGAAATGTATTATCATTATTAAACTGTGAAAACAAAATTGTTTTTTTTTTAAATTGTAAATATGGGTATAATTTAGACGCTTCCAGACTGGAAGTCAAGTAACATTACATAATTATTATATCTTTATTTTACCCATACTTTCGTTAATTAACGTAGTTATATACCTATGTATTGTTTAGTAACATTATAAATAACAATATTATTATGAGTACATAATAATTATATGATATATAGAGTAGCGAAAAACGCAATTGTAGCATAAACAAACATTGTGTCCGAATTCACATGTCCAACAGATATTACCAAATATTATTGCATTTTTAAGATTCCAATGATTGGCTTCATTGGATATGATTTCCAATAATAACCTTATATTATAATCTCATAATTACGTAGGTTACGATAAATTCTTTTAATTTACTAAATATATTAATTAATGGATCAGTTTTTCATTAGATCATTCATATTGTATGGTAACACCTAAAAAGCTACATAGCGCCTCCGGAGAATTCTAAGCACTTTTCAAGTATAGGTACCTATACTTCATGATGAGCATTATATATTTTTGGAGTCACATGGACACCTATCCGAGTTAATTATTTTAAATCGATGCAAATAAATGTATAACAAAGTCAAAAAATCGGATCTATTATTATGTTGGTATGTCCGGTAAAATTACAATTTACATTTGTCAAGATGGCAACATTAACATTGAACAGGATTTTTGGCGGGAAAGCAAAAAAAAGCGTCATCGCATTGTATTATTTTCCAAAGCTTGTGTTATTTTCAGTGTTAGTGCATAAAATTGGTGGCATTATATTCGTTAAGTGCTGGATTACAGGCGTGAGAGTGGAAAAATGGTATAATGATGGTGAAACGTTTCTTTTCGTGTTGTTTCCAAACTCCATAGAAGCTTCAAGTAAAGTTGCCACCACTTTACTAGGAGTATGATTTTGACTAGACTATGATTTGACGACTTCGACTGTGACTTGACACATATTTGTGTGAAATATCATTAACTTGATAAATTTTCAATTACTTGACGCTTGCTAAATACACAAAAGTGTGGAGCCAAAACAATATTAAAAAATTAAACAAAGCAAAAACAAAATTATGCCGGTCGATAGATGGAGCTAAATTAAATAAGTTTTACTTCATTCATGCGGTCTAAAGCACACTCGTTTTTTATTATTTTGAAGCCCGTGTTGTGTTACAAATCAAATTGGGAAGTTTGTGTAGATGGGTGCCCTGTGCACTTGTGCAGTCCTGGGGCGCTGTTGGCCGCTCTACCTCAATACACGCATGGCTCCATACCCAACAAAAATCGAGTCAATGTGCAGTACCAGTACTATAGTTGTATAACTCGTGTTATTACTATTATGGTTATATTATGAATAAAATTAAAGCTGAACAAAAAGAGACATTTATACGCATGTATACACAAATAAGAAAAGGCAGGATGCAGATAAATTGAAACATCAATTTAGCTTATCAGTTTTTCACTTTAACCATTTAGGTTCAGGTTTAAATCGTTACAATAGCTACCTATAAATATAAAAGCAAGCCGTTCGCTTATAGGTATAGATTATTTTTATCGGTCTATAATATTATTTTGAGACCGTGATGAATGTTAGATTAAAAATGAGTTAGTTTACAAGCATTCGATGTTTTAGAAATATAGTTTAAAATTAGCATTTCCATGCCTCGAGCCTTATTATTATTGACTTAGCATTGAGGTGGAAAATGTAAGCTAATTTGTCGCAAATATGAATTTTAAAAAAGTAAGATAAATACGCAATTCTTAGAAGTCACGATATTTACTTGAAGTTTATTACGTTTGAGCGTACAAAACTTGGATTCCTCTCTAGTCTATTTACCAAATATATATGTATAAAAACACGTGCCACGTTATAAGAATAAGTATTACCTACATGTCGCCCTAGAGTGTACGCCTTTACTCCTATATTTTAAATATATATAATTTGTTTGACATGTTAAGCCGTCCCCTGAAGTTTTAAAAGTATATATAAATATAAAAATTACCAAAAATATAAATAAGATTTTACATTTAAACTTACGTCTTAGTACCTAAATATTAACATATTGCAAAGGAAACTGCGAAAATGATGCATTAGGTACGTTTGTTTAGGATCGTTTCGTTTGTGATATTAATTACCTATATTGTACAGTTATATTTTACATAAATATTATTTTTATCGTAATAAACTATTTGTTTATTTGAAATTCTCATATTCATGGTGTATTACATACGTAGAAATCATGATTGAACTGATTTATATTATATATTATTTATCCTTCCGCATTCTCTTTATTTCTTTTTTTGGTACACATAGTTGTAGGTACCTATATTTTATTGTTATGTAGATGTTTTTCCAATAATGTTTTATCACATTCGTATAAATCACATAGTATTCATTAAACAAATCAATCAATGATTAATAATAAATTCTAATAATATTGACGATTCCAATAGTCATTTCATAGCCCATAGGCCCATAGCCCGGAGGCGGCGAGTTCGATTCTCGTGGCAGGACAAGTATTTGTGCACAGAAAAAAAGCGCAAATAATTGTTCTGAGTCTGGGTGTTGTGGGACCGTGGTCCTCGTAGTTCCTGGGTCCCTAGACACAGGGAGTCCTAGTCCGGGTCCAGGATCTATGTATCTGATCGTTGGGCGTTATTATTATTATTATTGTTATTATTACATAAATAATTATACCACTGTTTAGATATATAATGTTATGCAAATTAAGTACCACAAAGAATTTTATACAGATAAGTACCTACACTCGAACACTATTCCTACAGTATATAATTTATGTAGGTATGTATTTAGATTTACCTACAAATTACATGTTAGTACATTGTCAACAAGCACAGTTTGGTGTATTATTTATATTCGTATTATTGTAGTTATAATATTAGATAGAAAGTGAATTGTTAGTAAAATAGAGATCTTTAAAGTGCATTTAATGTAATTTAGATGTTTCCAAAGTTGTGCTTACCTATTCATTGTTATAAATTAGCGTAAATAATATTTATACATTTCTATTATGTTTTATTAATTTTTATTTGTATTTCTTATATTGTAATTATTATGTTTTTGGTATTACTTCAATCTGGCCAACCGATCAAATTCGTGTTTAAAATAATACTATTTATAATATATATATTTAAAAATCTATATTATATTGCTTTTTGTATCTAAAGTCAACAATCGTATATATTTTTATCTACTATACGAAAGAAGAACCAAATTGTTGTAAATTAATTAATATGAATTACTTATTAACTGTATTATAATAAGTATATTGTCGTAGGCACCCGCTGATTCCCAAGTGAGATGTTTGTAAACGAATATTTATATTAGAATATTTGATGGAAGTAATATTAAGTATACTAGCCTTATCATGGATGAAAACTGATGATAAACTAAACTTAGGTATTAGGGTTTCGAATTTTCAACGTTAATAAGATAACATGTCAAATCGATTCACTTTTTCATGCATATTAATTTTTTTTGTTTGATAATGGTCGATTAAAAAGCCATTTCTGTGATGATCATTTTAACGTATTTTAATTACAAGTTTATAAAGACCTACTAAGTTGGATAGCTCATTGTTTCCGCAATCATATCTATAATAATTTTTCATCCTAGCAAAATACACAGACCTGGAATATTTTCGCTACTCTTAAATGTAAGGGAAAAAAGGTACCAGAAAAATTGTGGGAGCACGCATAGATCACGTGACGAAAGGATGATAATTAACTGATATTGCTTATTTAAACAATATTACGTCAATAATGTCATTAATTCCCCAAAACATAAATTTGGACGCGCGGGTTCTAGGCCCAAAGCGTTACGACCCGAAATTACAATCTTCTATCGCCCTGAAAACGTTCTTTGCGTAAATTCCAAAAACTGATTCAGTGCAATCATTATTTGTGGTGAAATTAATTCTTAGTTCATTTTAACTCAATGCACCCTAATTATTATTTTTATTAATATACCAATTTCAATGTCTGGGCATCAAGTAAACTTGTAATTAGAAACCGAATTCAATATCTAAGTTACAGTGAATAGAAATTCCTTCTTGTAAGAGAACATAAATTGTAAGTTACACTGACCTTAGGAGCTATAGCAAAAAAACGGTAAAACGACAATCACTCGCTGTATTGTATTCGTTTAGAATAGAATGTTTAGAGAAAAAACAGGCCACTATATATTGATAGAATAATTTGCCAAAAATAAAATATTTGCGGTTGCAGTAAACAACAATAATTTACAAATGCGAAACGCATTTTATTACTTATGCTCATCATTACTTATCAATTAAAATATTAAGAAAATTTGGTTAAATACAAAAAACTTGCAAAGCTAATTAATTTATTAATTACTAACAGCTATCTTTCCTTCATCGTATTATACCTTATAAAAACAGAGAATTATTTTTAAAGTTGTTCTGGTGAAACGGAATGTTTATATAAACAAAAACAAAGTAAGGCCTTTACTACATTCCCAAAGAATAAAATATTACCATTTATTGCGTTTAGAATTTAATTTATATTAACCTAAAAATAACTTAATTGTCGCTTAATTATGTTAAAATGCATTGAATTTATATGAAGTAAGGTTCTAAAACCTTACGAGAATGTTGTGTTAGAATAAAATAAAAATTGTGTCATGGAATCGTGAGTTTCTAATTATTTTAAACCAATATAAGATTGTTATACATAACACTAATAAAACTCTTTGAATAAGATTAAGTAAGAAGTACCTTTACCTCAAACCATTCCGTACAGCCTTCGCTAGAGCTAAACTAACCAAGACAACACTAAGGTCCGTATTACAGAACGATGCTCAGTCATCGATCGCTGCTCAAGCAGAGATTTCATTCACTAATTGATCACTTTATGAATGAAATCTCTGCTTGAGCACCGATCGATGACTGAGCATCATTCTGTAATACGAGCATAAAAGTATTGTTGTACTCTTCTGCTTAAGGGGCGAAAAAAATTATAATAACGCCCAACGATCACATGCATAAGATTCTGGGCCCTAATTAGGACTCCCTATATTTAGTGACCTAGGAACTACGAAGACCATGGCCTCACAACACCCAGACACAACACACAGAACATGTATTTGCGCTTTTTTTCTGTGCAAAAATACTTGTCCTGTCGTGGGATTCAAACCCGCCACCTCCCGGTTAGTTTAGCTTTATCTAGGCTAATGCTGAAGCGATACTGGACATAATGATCATTCTTATTTGCTGGTATGTGAAAAAAAAATTCAATTATATATTCCTTACAGAAAATATTATATAAAATAAAATATTACATTATAGGTAAATTATAAATTCATCTGCAAGTGATTGACATAGATGAACTAACTAACTAAACAAAAAATGAACTCTTGCTATTTTATTGTATTTACAAATGGAACTGAAGCCAATTAAATTGCCTATAAAAGATTATTTGCTGTAGGGTTGTAAGGTATAGGTAATAATTACCCATAGAAATTTAGGATAAGCCTTAATTTCTATGTAAACGAGACAAAAAAGTGGTTTCACTTCAGAAGCTCCATGATTTACAAATTATCATGAATTCCACAAGTATCGAACCGAAACATACGGCACGCTACATGCGCAAAGCGCACGGCCGAGTGCCGACCCTAACTAGCACAGCTTACTTAGCAGTAACTATATCTCTGCCATAGATTGAATCGAAGTAACTACGCCTTGGCGAGTATGTCGATAACCCTGCGGCACACCACAGATTGGATAACAGTTAGTATAAGCATACGCCCGCGCCGTGACGTCAGAGGCGGCACTACTCCGCCCGCATTCCGTTGGATTCGCGATCGGAGCGCGCCACTTTCATATTTGTATGTCCACTACTCACTTTATCAAAATATTTGGACATAAGCGTCCCATTTAACCTATTTACGGCTAATATTGTTTACAGCCACCTAAATAAATGTTAGGGACCAATCAAAGGAAGCTTAGACGTTACATGCCCGCAGTAAAGTGTGCCGCCTCTGGGCGTAGTGAGATTCCATCGCACAGATGGCAGCACTGAAAATATTTGACATTCCAAGGATTCCGATCGCAGTGGGCTCGGCTCAAATGTCAAACGCGACTATTTCGTCAACAGAGCCGTGGCGCGATAGTTGGATTTTATGAAATAAACAACAAATAAATACATCGGTGCGTTAAACAGACAATGGCTAATAAACGGTAAAGTCATTACATTTTTTGCGTTCCAGTACTCGGTAGCGTGTTGTGTTGTTCTGACGTTAAGTTTTTGCGGTTCAAGACTATCGATTTTCGCTGTTTGCCGGTTTTGTAACATTGTTATGAAGGTTTCTGTTTGATAGAACATTAGTTTATTAACGGAACCAAAAGACTAGCAACTGTTCATAATCCAGAAATTACTTCAGCTGTGAGAAAAAATACTTATCGCATCGCATTGTGGAACGCTGTGAGAAAAACACTTTGTAAGTACCTACCTGAATAACATTGCCTACTTGTACCTATATCTACGTACTTGGCGATTAATTTAATGCTAATGTGACATTGTTCTGTCATTTTCATGTCCTGCTGTAGTTACGAATCCTTCAGTTTATGTATAAAGTGTATTATTTATATGTAACTGCCTACCTCCATAATTATGGGTACCTATAGTACATATAGGTATCTACTCCACGTAGTTGTGATAATATACTAACTTGACATTGATATAAATAGGTAGGTAAACAACTATCTAGCACTTCGTTTTAACTATCATAATTATTTATTAAAAAAATAAACATCGTACCTATAACACATTGAATATGACATGTCTAGAGCTTCAATTACAGAATAAGAAACAGTATGTGCTTATCACAGAATAACTATTTGTATGTATGTACATGACACTACTGTACTTCAGAGTACCTACAAATTCTATACCTAATGTAATGAGTTGTTACCGGTTTGATTTGAGAGCGAGAGACGCAAAAAATTTCGCCGCTACGCGAACCCACTACAATCAACTACACAAGTACGCAAACAGTCCAGGACCCTGTCGTAATAAAACATTGGTATAATCTTATTGAATGCGGAGCATGTTGTACAATATATTTGCCGTGACACAGTCCGAATATATCTACACATTTTTATACTAGGTATCTCAGGCTACACGGCGCGGAATCTCGAATATAATAGAGTGGAATGCGAGCGCGCTAAGCGGCGCACAGCGTTCGTATCGAGTGCCCGCATATTGCGATAACACGCGATAAAACGCCGCACGATTAGCCAATACGAGTGACCCCGCATGAGTCCTGACCATTTATTCAAATTAACCGTTCAGCCCTAAAACAGCCCAAATCAAGCTCTTGCATTAGAGCTACAGATGCTGTCAAAACTTAACACATCTCAATCCAATCCAGAACCTAAATAACCCAAAACATAATTAGGGAATAAATTATTCAAAAATTCAATAAAATGCACATCTGCTTCAATCAAACACTTAAACATGATACATAAAGATGAAGCCTATTGTTTTTTGTTTAAGTTTAAGGTAAAAGAAGCTTTAAAATTGGTTTCATTCGGTAGCTCCATGAAAGTTACGCCAGCATTCCATAAGAATTTCACAGTCCATTAACTGCTTCCGAATTCCGTTCACCTCAATTTAAAATGTTTATTTATCATTAGGAGTGTAAGTAATAATGGATTTCATGATAATAAAGGAAACCATTTTATCCTAAGTAGGCACCTCTCTAAGTACCTAGGTACACTTACTTCCGCATAACTTTAATATGAGACGTGACGTAGGTATCTCTACGAAACCGACGTTGGTTGCCTTTTCTGGCAAGCTCCCTTAAAAGTAAACATTAAATTGCAAATAAGATAAGCATCAGGCCTCGCCTCGCCCTAAAACTCCACAATATTTTTGATATGACTGGGCATCGTACATGGTATAGGTATTACATCTATGTCTACTGAACATGGGCAATTTTTGCGCGATAAGTTCATTGATAACTCTTGTAAAGCGAATACTTTGAATCTCTCTCAATTTTATTCCTATTATTAAACTTGCCAATATGGTAATATTTAATACTTTCCTACTATTTTTTAAAGAATCTACTTAATGTTAGTAATAGTTCCTCTGAGTACAATTTAAAACTTACATACATTTATACCTACCTAACCGTCAAATCTACCAAGTCAGTCCTAATAATTACGAACAGAACAGAAGCGTTACAACTTACAACTGAATAGAAATTCGGTACCCCAACAAGGGAAACATCTGCCCGGATTCCCTCGTCCCCTCAAAGAAAGCCACGTGCGCAGATGCACAGCAGGGGTTGTTACGGCCATAAAAGAACCCCGAATGCGGGCTCCAAAATCACCTCGATACACGACCTTAATCCACGATAAATAGAGCTTAAATTAGAAAGTATTAATCGCTTTACTGAAATAGAAAATTATTTTTAACGATCGGAATGTCAAGGTTCGACCAGCATGTGGTTTGCGTTTGGAGACTGCCAGGTGATAGCGATAGGTTGTGGAATAACAATGGCTAATGTTTAGGGCTACGTAAAAATGTATGCTAACACGTTATTACCTAGTGCCCCTGTAAATAAATAAAAAAACATGGGTGTAACCGAAACACATTCTTTAATTGTTAAAACATAACTACAGAATGACACAATGCATGAGTAACCCGAAATGAACCTTGTTTGGTCCCTTAAGTTAGAAAATGCTGCATCTGCTTCAGTATATCCTGATACAATTTTTCAAACGAAAGACATCTCATAATGTATTTTAACCGCAATCAAATTCAGTACAAAATATGTATTCAAGAAAACATAACCTATTTTACTCCTAGAATGCAAGGTGAAAAAAAAGAGTCGTCATAAAATATTATAGACAATCATCATTCAATGATCCTTTCACCTACTTAAATGTCTTGCCTGTACAAAATCAATAGTCGCTAAAACATGGTGTTCATGGCTCTAATCTGAACCAAATTACCTACAAGATAATTAGACGTAGTTTAATGTTCAGCAGATGTCTAGCAGCTGCTGATGTTGATTATCTTTTGTTATTTCTTTATTATTTATGTGATACCATCGGTAAAACGACCTCTACAACTTGCTGTAAGAAACATAATTATTCTTTAAGTTTCTGCTTGAATTATTGTTGCAGAAAGCGTCTAATTCACAATGGTTACGCATTACCAAAACTGCATAGAGTAGGCAAGTAAAGCATGTTCGTTTATTTGCTTAGCTCACAACTTCCTAGTCACGCTCCAGTTTACTAATAAGGTATAATTTTCACACGACTAACGTCTCCATCATCAAACATCCGCCGTCTACACTCAAATTTGAAATGGAATTTACGTGTCAAATATCAGGGCCCCTATGTTTCGGTGAACCGCTTCGTGCCCATCCGACAGACTATGTGTCGAATGATGTATTCGATGTACGATGTACCTGCATACCATCGACCGTACACTTTACCTACTCGTGACTCCGCCTCCGGTCAGAAAAATTCTATTGTGGTTAATGTACCAAATTCCTCATCATTAAAGCAGTCATCGCATCACTCGTCATGCCGTTGTTTTGTTTACCCTTCCCTTCTTCCACGCCTTCGTACCTGCGTGAGAAGAAACAGATACAGCTACAATCGCATGTCTTTTTAAATTAATGTCGTTATACTTATTCATCGGGAACTTCACCTCCAACAATTATGTTCATTCAGATAACTGCAGAGGAATTCTTTCGCATAGAATGTCTGCAATGCATGGAATGGAAAAATGAATGCGTTTATTAGTGAATAGGAAAGCGTTATTTAACGAATACCATAGTATATATAGCCATCGGCATTGATATTTGGAATTATTATCCTAATCGTGCTGTTTTGGTTGGCAACTGCGGTGTCTCTGTCAATAATTTAGTCAAGTCTATTCCAATTTCAACCTGTACAGAACCATGAACTGCAATGAAACCTATCGAAATAAATACTTCATTACACCATTGCAATAATATTACCTAGGTACTACTTACCTATTATATGACTTTATACTTTAAAATCTTGAAATTATTTTTGAATGTGAAATAAGCATAAATAACAGGAAATTGGATTAGAGAATGAGGTCGCCACCGCAATCATAATATCTATATCATTGCAGCTATAAGTGGTAAGCTGGTAAGACACATTACTATTTTACGCCTGGAGCGACCAAGCTTATCCGCAATGATGTCAATGACGATTTGTCCTTTACAGCATCATGAAACATTCATTAACTATATAGCGTCAGTTAAGCCTTCGTTTCTCGGACCAGACTGAGCGTTATTGACTCGAATCAAAATGTCATATTTTCGCATATCGTTTAGCGTGGGTTCGTCTGCAATAGCGTGGTCCGGTCCATTGGCTTGGTTCCCGGGCGCGCGGTATGCGGCCGCCACGTTTCACAACTCTTTGTTTGATCATCTGAGTCCTCGCATATTTACGTGATCTCTGCGACTTGGCGCACGTCTGTCCAACGTCTAGCCGTATTATCGCGAACAATTTCCGCCGCTTTGGTATTTGCCTGTATGACTTTAGCCTGCGATATTTTAATTCCGAACGCGAATATTTTCATGAAGCCAGACATGGATTCCTCAGATTCTTGTGCATGTTTCAATATATTTTTCCGGTCTTGACGTAATTGGGACATCAAATTCAAAACATGTTAAACAAAATCACTCTCTTCTTTAACGCTGCTAAATCAAACCGATGATCGCTTGCTAACTAATTCTATTAATCATTAGATGATTTTATAATGCACCAGTGACATACATATTTAGAGTTTATCAAGCAGAAATGATTAGTCTAACTGCAGCATAAATAATATTTAAGGTTGTCATCTGGTTCATAAAGAAATGGCTTAAACTTGCTTATTAAGCACCTAACTACATAAAAACGTCTGCAGAAGTGCAAATCAATCGTTCCGTATTTGTTGATAGTTCATACTTTGGGATTCGTAACAGCTGATATGATTCGGAATCTTAGATTTTTCTATTATAATTATTGTTTTAAAAAACGTACTTAATCTAAGCCATACTAACAATAAGTATGTCAAAGACAACGCCTCAACCGGTTTGGAATTACTACTTCAGTCCGTAACATATAATATAAGTATTGGATACATTGCAATCAAGCTACATATAAGAAATGATGCTGCATTTTGAAAATAGTTAAAATTTGTTGCGCAACAATTTTAATTTATTTAAAAAATATATTAACGACTTTTTTCTCGAACCAACTTGAGCACAGTATACTTGGCTAGCATGCTACACCTTCGATCGCATCGTCACTTCCCATCAGGAGAGCGTGGTCAAATGCTAGACAAGTTTGAAGAAAAAAAAATCCACAGCGTGCTTATGACCACCGAAATTTCCAACTGAGCTCACCAATAAATGATAGTAAAGGAAATATTTGAAAATGTTTTAGGTAAAGATGGAGAAGGTGGAATCGGCGTTGGATGTGCTGTCACGTGCAGCGACTATGGTACAGCCCTGTCCTGCGTACCCGACCAGCGATTCCGAAGGCTTTGGTAAATATAACGCATTTTCTTAAAATCTGATGTTAAAAACTGAGTCATAAATATGTTGTAGAAGGGATTTAAAGTGTAAAAAACTTGAATGTTGCCGAATAATTGGAAAATGCTGGAATGTTTGAAAAATTCTTTTTGACTGAAAAAAAATTGCACGCACGTTTACCCTTATTTAAAAAAAAAGTTCCGTACACACCTAGATACTCATAAAACCTAAACATTTCAAAAAAATACAGCACTGTAGATTACTAGATTCTTCTGTATGTTTTTTGTGTGACATAATAATAAAAAATAAAATAAATGGAGAAGCCACAGATTTCTGAAATACAATTTGAAAACTAGTTCGGAAATCTATGGGTTCATTAATATAATGTAATTAACATTTATGTCAAGAAACATTTTTTTAGAAATTTGTATTTTGTAGGTACCGAACTGTAATTCTACATTTAACATGCAACGACATTACTTTATAAACGAATATTGCGATACCTACTCCAGACGAGCTACATTCTAGATCATAACTATGTATTTTCAAATAATTAAAATTCATGGTGACATGCAAATAGCACACATGATAATATTTGTTATGTCGCGTTATTGACTAATCAAATAACAATTTATAAGGATAGTTAGCTGGCCATTATAGCATCATAATATGTAGGGTGGCCAAATGACTTATGTTTTTTTTAATTCTGCTTTTCCACAGACTCCTGGTTTCGTGCTTTTTTTAATATCAACTTGTTATGTTTTAGACGGTTTGCTTTTTCTTATCTATAGTTTTTTATTTTTAAGTTTTGGCTCCACACTTTTGTGTGTGTACACACGCAAATATGTGTCAAGTCACAGTCGAAGTCATAGTCAAGTCAGTCTAGTCAAAGTCATACTCCTAGTAAAGTGGTGGCAACTTTACTTGAAGCTTCTATGGAGTTTTGGAAACAACACGAAAAGAAACGTTTCACCATCATTATACCATTTTCCGACACTCACGCCTGTAATCCAGCACTTAACGAATAAAATGCCACCAATTTTAAGCACTAACACTAAAAATAACACAAGTTTTGGAAAATAATACAATGCGGTGACGCAATCAATTTCGCTTTCCCGCCAAAAAACTTTTATCTATAGTTTCCAACTGCTGTTAAACGCTCCTCGGTCTTCTATGATTGGGCTAGTTTAAAAGGTCTTAAAAAGTTTACAACTACAGGTACCTACTTATGGTGTTTGCTGTTTATTTCAAATTGACGTTTAAACTAACAACGTCTGACCAAATCCGTCTCTTGGAAGTCCATCTTTTCTATCAGTCATGGTAGCCCTACTATCTACCTATAGACTCGTAGATACTTATAGTTGCGAGATGGCACGCGGCCTTGTAGGCGGGTCGCATTCCAGATTCCAGCTGACATTGTTTTACGTCCACTATTCTATTATATCCACAGATATTTCTTATTCTTATTGATCGCATGGTCTTTTAAATCACACTAATATTATAAAGGCGAAAGTTTGTATGTTTGTTACTCCTTCACGCTCAAACGGCTGAATGGATTTGGATGAAATTCGATACCAAGATAGCTTATACACTAGATTAACATACATTTTATCCCGGAAAAGTAACATTTTCCCGTGGGAGGACCAAATAATTAAAATACTTTTTAACCGCGGGTGAAACCGCGAGGCGCAACTAGTTGTTCATAGTAAAAGTCATACTACTCAATTTTTGGCTAAAATCTTCTTAGATCGGAAAATTTAAACAACATCAACGTACAAACATATTACACCCAAAATCTTTTCCCGATAATCGAACCTACTGATTGGTAAAACTATACCTATAAAAACTACTGGTCGTGCCAATGACAAACTGTTAAATTAATCCAAAAGGTGCCGAAAGGCTAATAAAATTCAGGCAGAAATGCTTGATAGGACCTACAAGACCTAGGAGCGGGAATCGCAGAATTCCAAACAAGGAAGCTGATGGGTTAGATTAGCTGGGAACAATGATGATAATCATTATAAACCATCAGCTCTCGTAGCTAAAGAAAACGTTTGTTACTAAATTATTTATCTGAAAACAATTACTGTATACGTTGGTTTTATTTCCTGCAAGTATACAGTTAAACGCGTCAAGTAGGCACTCGATTCTAATGCCGACAAAGTTTTGGACGATTGTTTCATACAAAGGATGCCATTGTTTCTTGAGAACGGTTCGTGATAAAGGCTCCATTAATGATTAAAACCTTGGTTCCTACTCCGGTGCCACAGTTGGTCGGCATTCGGCACTCGACTGTCGTCACGGCGAATGTTTTTGCAGTTTTGTTTGCAGCGCGCTCAACCGAAACGAGTCTTGCTGAAAGGTCCGGGTTGTGAACTCGCCATTCCCGAAATCACAGTCGCAGATGTGGGATTAGTAAATCATTGATGGGTCCTCATAAAAAGAGATAGCTTGTAGCTTTAGCTACTTACCTATTCTTTTTTTTATGTTAAGGAATGACGTGACGAGCTAGCCGTTCGCCTGATGTTAAACGACACGGCTGCCCATACCAGCTGCAGTGTCACTCGGAACTCTAAAGTATAGAGGTTCGCGTGACACTGCACTGCGCACGTCATCCAGAGACATCAGCACAATCTAGTAATAAGATTACTAAACTGTGAGATCAGATCATAAAGTCCCATTTGCCCAGTAATTTCACTAGCTACAGTGCCCTTCAAACCGGAACACAGCAGTGCTTGCGCACTACTGCTTGGCGGCAGAATAACTGGCAAAGCGGTGGTACCTACCTAGACGAACTTTGCAGTAAAGTCCTACCACCTAGTAATTCTGTGCGAGTCTCAACGTTTCAATGGCGAATAATTTTGAATACGAATAATTTGGTAGATAAAAGCGGTATTGATGCGCTGAAACTCCAAAAGTTTACGTTGATATTGATAAATTGATGTTAGAGTTCATTATAAATTGTAGCAGGCTTTCTCTTTAAACAATAAATAACTAAACAACTGAGTTAAACATCGATGAGAAAGCTCTGCATCTCTCAGAGCAGCGAGAACGTCTAGGCGATGTGAAACGCGTCCCGCTTGAATTTCGCCGACCCACAATCCCGCAGACCATCCGGCTCGAGGCTCGGCGCTACCCTCTACCAGAAATATCCGCATAGCGTTTCTGACATTACACGACATACGCGTTTTGTACCATATCGAACAAAATTGCAGTTGCAAGTTCAGAACTGCGTCGCTTTTTTATACACATCAGGTTCAGCTGCTCATTTAAAATACGCGGCCAATAAAGATATTATCGAACGACATCATTAAGATGTAGGTACTCAAGTAAAGAATGTCGAGACAAAAAATTGTGAAATTTGAATTCCTGTGGAGGCGTTTTTTGCGAATTCACCTGGCTAATAGAAATGCGATCACGCAATTTATAAGTGAATCGATCTGTTAATTCTTATTTATTGAATGTTTACAAACAATGGTCGGATCGCGGATAATTATGCAATGTGATGACAGCGCGGACGCACGCGGCGCGCGCTCACTTTCGATGTGGTGCGCATGCGTGGTGCGGCCAGTACCAACGCAGCTAGTCACTGGCCGCAGTCCAGCGACCATCAGAGAAAGCGTTCAGGAATTTGGCCGACCCGTGTACCCAGTCGACACACTAATTCACAATGTTTCAGTGCTCTGCTCTTACTTGAAGTTACTTTATGCATTTGAGGAAGTCGCTCTTAAGCGTTTAGTATTTTTACAAGGCTGCGTATTAATTATCTGTATAATCTAAAGAATTCAGAGGTTCCTTACATTTTTATAACTTCCTCACACGTCTTTTATCACACGCACTTCATCGGCTAGTATGCATCCCTATTGGTTCTTATGGAGGGCTGGAAATCTCATCGTTGTCAATTTATCATATCAACCACACATTACTTTGTATGTTGCTGCTTTACAGCTCTCTAGAAATGCAATTCTTGACATTCTATCAATCATATCAAGTCGAAATGGTTTTTATTGCGAATGATATTGGGGTGAATGTGGCGTGCGCACGTATACATATATCCGGAACGCAGAGGCGGCGTGTTACGGTTTCGAAAAGAATGCTGAATGTAGGTTGCGTTGCGGACTACAGTCGCAGCTACAGTTACCAAGCGTCTTACGAAGGTGTACCGATTGATCGCCATTGTCATCTTTCGCGTACATTTATTTCGGGGATCGTAAATTGAACAATTCGGGTCAGTTATTGTAGCGGTCATAAATGACACATTCGTTCTAAATTGTAACTGGCGAGCGTAAAATGATTAGCAGAAATATGAAAGCTGGTGCATTCCTTGGTGAAGTGACAGTGAGTGCGTGCAGCGGTGACACTGGGGGGGTGCAGGCACGCGCCGAAGGCATCCGATACCAATGAAGTCATCATGTAGAGTAGAATTTCTAATGGCCAATGGATTCCATTTCGTTGGCAGCGAAGCGACAGTGCAGCTATTCCGGCTATTCGGGCCGAGCTGCGTATTGTTTCAATGATATAACAATCTGCTAACGAGTCGAGACGGCTTTTGGTTAGGAATGCAGATATGTGCGATTAGAAACTGATTCCTTGTTCAGTTATTTCACACCAACTTTTTACTGTCCCAGTGTAAATTTAACAACATAAAGAAAGGTATTTGAAATCTCATCGAAGTTTCATTCTCTTACGAAAAGTACTAACCAAAGTTGGAGAAACAGAGACTTGAAGCACATGTTCGCCAAAAGAATGAGCAAACAGAAACACTAATAAAACATACGTGTGGTCATATTTCAAACATTTCAGTCACACACGCGCTCGAACATATTCGAATATAATTAAAACTGACATTATTGTCTTTCTTGATTAATTTAAGATACAATGACAATCAATTCTAATACAAATAAAGAGTCTTGCCCCGATTTCATACTCGTACGAAAACCACAAATCACACAAGTTACAGCAACAGTTTAGTCTCGACTTGATATTTGTCTGTCAATAGAATCAGCAAACTCTGAAATGCTGCTCATCAATCGTGTGGTCGCATTCCAGACATGCTGGACGCTCGTTGCGCCTATCGCTTCTTTGTGATTTATGTGTTTGTGCGAACGCAATTAGTTCTCGTGATTTAGTTAAGGTTTATAGATACTTAGCAGGGTGATGTATGATTTGCGAAGTGTGATGTCATCGGTATTAGGGTACTTATTTCTAAATATATAAGACTGTTATTGCGTTACTGATTGGCTGACATATGCGCAGAAGTCCAAATCCTTGAAACACAAATCGTGGACGTATTGATTTTATTGTATGCAGAAAATTTGGTACTTTTAATTGATTAAAATTTAATCAAAAGATATACCTTAGAATGGCTACCTATAGAAACCAGGTACATTCGGAACTAAATACATTGCGAATTTGTAGCATGCGTTTTGAGAAAGCGTTGTTAGGGATGGAAACCTACCTCCTATAGGTTTCCTATCTATCTATATATATAAAACACAAATGTGACTGACTGACATAGTGATCTATCAACGCACAGCCCAAACCACTTGACGGATCGGGCTGAAATTCGGCATGCAGGTAGATGTTATGACGTAGGCATCCGCTAAGAAAGGATTTTTCGGAATTCCACCCTTAAGAGGGTGAAATGGGTGGTTGAATTATTGTCCCATAGGCCACGCCGTGGGCGAAGCTGCGGGCAGAAGCTCGTTCTAAGATAAATCCTTAAATTACATATACTCATTGTCATAGGGTATCAGGCTGTCAGCTATACAATGTACCTATAATTTTGTACATGTGAAATAAATCTTTACGATACGATATAAATGTTCTATCTTATCTCTTACTACTTGGATAATAATTCGATGACAAAAAATCTATGGGGAGTTACAATGATAAAGCAAAAGGGCTCATCTACATCAAAATTTACTACTAAAAATAAATGAAAAATGATTCTATTGGATACATGAATGTATAAAGAATGGCAGACAATTCCTGATGTTAGTTCAACGGTAATTCCAATATAATTATATTATAGATTAAAGCTGATTTATCTCCATGTAACATATTCATTTGCGATTCGTTCCGCAATTCCTGCGACATGACTTCAGACACCTCGTTTCGTTCAGTATTTATTAATAAGTTAGGAATGTTAATAGCCTTCGAAGGCGTTGAATTTTTCAATTGACCTCTCATGTTATCGCGCGGACTTGCCTGTTTACCATTTGGAATGTTTCTAAAGGCACCTACTTACACGTTCGAGATAATAAAATTCTCAATAAACAGCAGTAAGTGAATAGAGTAGGCAGGTACTAAACATGCATGGTTTCCAGGCAACGCCCGCAACTGGAGGTGATGCAACGTAAAACTATGCTGCGGTGAAACAACGTCATTTTTAACACCAAATACAAATACTCATGTAGACAGTAATAAATTGTAGAAAGTTAATAAAATGATTAACCTGGCGTCTGGACGATTATGCGCGTCGTTTAAGAATTGAGATATTTGTCTCCGCTTCATTATGTGTCGGTATGATAATTTGTTTTTATCCGAACTACATTGATATGCGAGGCGGTCGTTTTATGAGACATTGGGCATCGTTTGAAGCCGCATAAGGGTTCTCCATAGTTGCGATTCGATTCAACAAAGCATGTCAGGGCAACCACGTATACTTGAAGAATACGTGGTGATATGCTGGGAGGTTATGCAACTATGCTCAAAATCGTCGCATACTCGTATTTCCCAGAGCGGGATCTTAATTCTAAATAATTATATTATACATCTAGACAACCCTGCTAAAGAAATATCTCATTCAGTCTAGTTTATACATACGTTTGTTTCAATCTGCTTAAGTCGAACCTTGAATACTATTACATATTCTGTACTTGAAGATGGCTTCGAATGCGTTCTAGTATAGGTAGTTTATAGGTATATAGGTATATACGTATGGAATTAGTAGTGAGAAAGAGTTACTTTTTTTTCAAACTCATTGTAAGACGCTTTCTACATAATAATTGACCCCTTGTAATTTTATATAACTTAATTCAAGTATTTTAAGTAGGTACATTTAAGTGCATTTTGACTTGTAAAAGTGCTAAAAAATTGCCAATATAATATTTGCAATAGAATCCTGTGACTTTGGATCCCATTTCTAAATACCATTTCCAGATGGCCGTGGAGTAAAATGAAACAGAAAAATTGTATTTTAAAATAAATTATTTATAATAATAATTCTGTGGAGCATTATGAGAATTAATGTATGAGATTCTTATCTTTACTAAACAAAAGAATGGAGTACTTTGGGAATAAGCCATCTATGTATGTGATCTTTTGCGTTATTACTATTGTTATTCGATCGATTTTGTATAGACAGGGCAGTCTTATTCCTCTTTCTGTGGGATTTTTGTATAGACAGGGCAGTCTTATTCCTCTTTCTGTGGGATTTTTGTATAGACAGGTCAGTCTTATTCCTCTTTCTGTGGGATTTTTCTATAGACAGGGCAGTCTTATTCCTCTTTCTGTGGGATTTTTGTATAGACAGGTCAGTCTTATTCCTCTTTCTGTGGGATTTTTGTATAGACAGGGCAGTCTTATTCCTCTTTCTGTGGGATTTTTGTATAGACAGGGCAGTCTTATTCCTCTTTCTGTGGGATTTTTGTATAGACAAGGCAGTCTTATTCCTCTTTCTGTGGGATTTTTGTATAGACAGGGCAGTCTTATTCCTCTTTCTGTGGGATTTTTGTATAGACAGGGCAGTCTTATTCCTCTTTCTGTGGGATTTTTGTATAGACAGGGCAGTCTCATTCCTCTTTCTGTAGGATTTTTGTATAGACAGGGCAGTCTTATTCCTCTTTCTGTGGAATTTTTGTATAGACAGGGCAGTCTTATTCCTCTTTCAATGGGATTTTTTTATAGACAAGAACAAAATCTGACAGGTCAGCTAGTCTAGAATATTATTCACCTGCCTTTCTTTTCTTGTGCATCCAACATATAATTTAACCGTACATTTCACTGGAAGGTCACGGGCGAAATGTTCATTCATTATGCGGCTGAGCGCAACGATACGGATCCGTCATGCTCTGCCTCAGAGGGTTGGATGATCATTCATCATTACGTGGAACTGCTTCCTCTATTAAATGTACTCTGCTAATACTAAATGACATTGCTTATGTACGTCTATTACGAATTTATTCAAATGCTTACGGCGAACAATTATAATAGCCTAAGAATTACGCTATCGAGTATCGTAATTGTTCGCTTCAAAATATTGTTTCTTGTGGTCTTTTCACCGTTTTATAGCTAATGAAAACAACATATGTAAGTAAGTAATTTTGGAGTTATCGCATTGTATTATTTTCCAAAACTTGTGTTATTTTCAGTGTTAGTGCATAAACTTGGTGGCATTTTATTCGTTAAGTGCTGGAGTACATGTATGAGTGTGGGAAAGTGGTATAATGATGGTGAAACGTTTATTTTCGTGTTGTTTCCAAAACTCCATAGAAGCTTCTGGTAAAGTTGCCACCATATTAGTAGACGTATGATTTGACTAGAATAGACTATGGTCTATTCTAGTCAAATCATACGTCTACTTGACTTGATGACTTGGACTGTGACTTGACTTGACACATATCTGCGTGAAATATCATTAACTTGATAAATTATCAATTACTTGACACTGGCTAAATACACAAAAGTGTGGAGCCAAAACACAAAAAAGTAAGTAATTAGTCACGTGGTGTGTCTATAGACTTATGCAAGATGAATGTCGACGAAATATTTCTTGAAAGTCTTGAAAAGCATCAAAGCACCTTACACAAGCATACGCTTGAAATGTTAGAAATATTACAATGCAAGTAAAATAGTAATCAACCACAGATAATATGTATACTGTTCGAGCTCAACTAACCTTCTATGTATTGATTTTGCCGCCATTTTCTGGAGGAACTCAGTGCTTCCCTCTGGTTGGGAGGCCAGGAACTGTGACGTAATGTAGATCCTTGTGTAAGCTTTTCTTGAAACGCTTCTCGTTAGAGGGCGCTACAAGAGGCTTGGTATTTTGGTTCCACGGCCTGATCTAGATGCCACCACTAGTTTCCAAATAGCCTCGTCGATGTTTTTTTGTACTACTATGTATTTTATTTTATGAACTGCTGCGTATATATTATTTTTGCTCAGTACGAGCTCCAACAAGCTCTAAACTATCAGATCAAAATCTAATATTATGTTTACATATTTATAATGGCAGCCTTCAGTTACCATTTCGTTGTCAACAGAAAACACTTGCATTAAATGCGCAATAGTTAAGAATCAACTACTTGTTAGCCTGCGTGACGGAGGTGATGAAGATAATAAAATTAAAAATCCAGTCCATACAAATTACATGCATTATCAATCAGCGTACATATATAAAATAACTAAGAATAATTCTGAAGACAACTCAAAATATTTGTGATGCATAGGTAGGAATTATCTTAAAAATAGCTTGTATCCATGTGTAGAGGTACATATATTAATTATACTGTGACTATATTTAATCAAATAAATAGTTGTAATGACTTTAAATATGTTTAGTTGAAAATTTGATTTTGGGTTTGTTGTTTGTACAAAAACTACACATCTAATTGAAATTTAGTATACATAGGAATACATAGATATTAAAAACTCCCTAAGTATAGCACAACACAAATTACATTCATTATCAATCAGCGGCTTTGTCAACGCGGTTCATACCTAACTTATTAAAACTTAGTAGCAATAGTCACCTTATCCAACAATACCAGCGCGGAATGCGGAATGTTTGGACGCTGTTTTCCGCACTTTCGCTACAAACATCCGCTAACGCCTTCCGTACATCGCCATTCGCCGTTGTTATGTAAACAGTCATCTTTACGACTCGAAGACAATCAATGATTTGTAAACATTATTAATGTAATGATATAATATATAACGATATAACGTCCATTGTTTTGACTACTTCCCAAATCATGCCTATGTCACCTCTTTTGGCATTAAAGGTTGGGCGCATATAGATGATTGAATTGTTTTTAAGAATTTTTTAAATACTACAATGGTGTCGATTCTGTGTCGCATACTCTAAAGCTAAACGAAATTAACATATTTCCGTCTTTTTCATTTCCCCTTTATCAGAAGAGTACCGCCATACTTTAAGTTTACTTTAGTTTTAGAGAATGCGACACAGAATCGACACCAATGATATAGAAACTAATACTAAAAACTACCTACTACTAGTAGGTACTACAAAAAAATGGACTAGATAAGAATTAAAATTTGTAACATTATACATAGACGTAATTGTGTATCTACCTAACTGAAGCCTATTTTCTTTGACATGGGTCCGTAATTATTCAAGTTAAAGAATTTGGTGAAATTTTAAGCGTTTAAAAATATCAGCACCGACTATTAGGTTTATTTTATATGCAAATACCGGCTACTGGCGGCTGCCAAAATATTCGTGTTGTTAAACGTGCCTTCAGGGTTCGCTCGCGCTTCGCCTCGATATCAATAAACGATGCTACCACATTTCATATTTAATGATGAAATGTCTCAATATTAGACTCTAGACTGAAGTGTTAAGGTTCAAGTCTCATAACCAATTTTCCTGTTATCCTTCATGGTACATACTCGCATGTATCCGTTAGCCCTATGGACACGGACGCGGCTACTGGCGTCACGCGAACGTTAATCAATTTAAATATTTATTGGTAATTTATATTTGAATAATCACCACCATTAAAGAATGATTTCACAGCTGAGATGTAGTTCCTTCCTTGGAATATTGAAATTAGGAAACACGCGCCAAGTTACGATAGCTAAGGAGGCAGGAAAGATTGTGATTATGATTGTAACTGAATAATTTCCATGTATGGGCATTGATGTTTGGTTTTAGGCACTTTACTGTAACTGCATTAGTTAAGAGGATACTGAATAATTTCAGTGTATGGGCATTGAAATTATTCAGTATCCTCTTAAATAATAATAATAATAATTCTTTATTTCGGGCACGAGATCCATATTGCCGCTTAAAAAAAATTACATCAAAATATGTAATGTAAATAATACATAAAAATAAAAACAACCAAATTAAAAATAGTTAGTTACGTCTATATGACGTATATATAATATATAACGTAATATATAACGTCGATATGTTGCAGTCAGGTGCAGTCTATCAATATCAAATATAATAATGCAGTTACAGTTAAGTGTCTAGAGTTAACTAACTAATATTGAGATATTTCAATTTCAATGCCCATACATTGAAATTATTCAGTATCCACTTAACTAATGCAGTTACAGTTAAATGCCTAAAACCAAATACTAAGTTAGTATTTATTATGTGTAATTATGTTTAGGTAAATGGCAAACTGTAAAGCTAATATTTAGGTAAATAGCAAACTTACCTACTGTAAAAGCTGTATAGAGTCCAATATACCAGATGTAAAGTAGATCGTACGTCTTGAAACAAAATAAATGACAATAATTGCTTATCCAAAATCAAAGCCAGCAAGCGTAAGATGTTTTGAATTTTCTCAATGTCATAAAAATATAAATAAAATTCCTTTTATGTTTGTTAAAATTTATATGACGACGTAGTTTAAAAAGTACTAACGTAACGCTTTGTACCGTTATTTCCCAATAACCTGTGACCCACGATCACATGCATCATATTTTTTTCTTAATAGGCATCTTTATCGAAAGGCTGAGGTCGTCGATTCATAATTTTGGAAACAGGTTTGAGATTTAATTTTAATTTGTCTGCATATTTCCAAACAATTTTATACACTGACTAGCTGAAAAATTGCCACTCCCGCGAGAGCCGTAAAATGCTTGAGCTGTCTAAATCGCTCTTTATGTTATTATAGCTATTGCCAACATTAACCTGCGCCTTGGCAGCGTTTATAAAGGAATCGGTTTGCTCCTTAGCCAAATTGAAGTTACCAATATAAATTATTCATCTTATGGTTGAGTAATGAAGTCCCTATAGATAATGAATATCCTCCATGGACGTACAATAAAGGTTACGTAATCGAATAAAGAGCTGAATACCTAAATAACAACAGATTATAAAATACTATCTATAACTAACACCAACTTTTCTCCGCTTCATAACAGCCAGATGCTAGTAATCATATGTTACAGTTTCCGCCAGAGAGATTTCTAGAAATTTCTGCAAATTATCAGGTTATAGGTATGCAGAATTACCCGTTTATTATCTAAACAGCATACCATGAATTCAGAATGCGGAAAACACCGGATACTTTTGTGTTACGCTGCAGATACTTTGCTATTCGCTGAACATCGTGCTAGGTAGTTATTTTCCATGCAAATGTATGAAAAGAATTGTGCAATCGCACATAACAACTGCACAGTTTTTGTTCAACGGTGCACAAGTATTTAGTATTCTTATTATGCATATATATCATGCAATCCAGTACGTTAAGAATGTGGCAACTGTTTTACATTGTTAGTAAGTAGATATATATAGTATGCTAGCAAAAAACCACATTCTTTCTTGCTTTCTAAAATTTGCATCTATATACATAATGCAATAATAATATGCATAGGTATTATAACCTAGTAAGTTCATTAAAACTAAGTCATTGATACAACTGAGTCTCAAGTTGAAAAAAGTTAGATTTGCAAGTATAAATTTACCATTCTGCTATATTTATTTCCAATTCAACCATGCAATACATATTTTTTTCATACTTGTATGTCGTGACATTGGTCTTTGTTTGTAAAGTATCTATTTTTGTAATATGAGAAGATGAATCTGTAGCGAAGTTTTGTTGAGCTCTAAATAATGTAGAAGTTGTTTTATTTCCCAAAGAGCATATAAATTTAGTCAATAAAGTCTTATTCCGTGGAGTTAGGCCCTTATCTTTTGTTTGCCAATAGCCAATTAACTAAGGAATACTTAGTAAACATCCTAATGGTATTAGACTACATTTTACGACAATCTTGTTTAAGTGCCTTTATAAAAATAAGATTACGTATAATACGCTCTATGAAAGGGGATCTTAGATTATTTGCCCTTACAGATCCCGAGGGATTAAGTTTAGATCCAATCTGTTATTTAGTCCTTCGGATGACAAGTTTAATTTGCCGCTTCACTTACGATCTCCTTTGAGCTGAAATTGGTGGTCACCGAGTCAGGAGTGAAGGCCATTAATTAAACTAGATCTTTGATTTACTATTACATAATAATTAGAGTTTCTTTTAAACGGACAGCCGTTTTGTGACATACGAGTATGTGTGATAGCTTTGAATGGTTAAATAAACACGCCAATGCTTTCAGGATTTTAAGAATCTACACGATTCCTTTTCCATTTTGATGTTATCATTATTACATCATCAGTGTAACATCCCATCATGTTCCAAACTATGACCGACTTTACTCTTTTACTTCGTTTCGTAGAATTACACTGAATATATATGGAAATATCTTTCTTCTAAATATATATAACTCAAAGGTGACTGACTGACTGACTGACACAGTGATCTATCAACGTACAGCCCAAACCACTGGACGGATCGGGCTGAAATTTGGCATGCAGGTAAATGTTATGACGTAGGCATCCACTAAGAAAGGATTTTTCGAAATTCCACCCTTAAGAGGGTGAAATGGGTGGTTGAATTATTTTCCCATAGGCCACGCCGCAGGCGAAGCTGCGGGCAGAAGCTCGTTATATCATAAATGGTGGAGTTTATTCTTAAGCCATATATACCTAACGAACTACACGAACTGTGGCATACAAGTAAATTCTCTTAATAAAATAACTATTAAAACTCAAGGCTTAAAAACTACATCCCAGCATCATGAGCCAACATCCACTTTAAAAATCAATACGCGTGCAAATAAACATCCCCCAGAGCGTGGAGCGGGAGCTACGATGTACCGCCTTAGGCCATGCCGGCTGCGCATGCGTTCATACCACCCTTCAATTTGTAGCTACCAAGACACTTTAAAAAATGTTATGGCCATTTTGAATCTTATTCGACGGTAATATAGTCAACAGTAAAGGAGTAAGAATTGGTGATACCTTATTAAACTTTATTAGGATGTCGGAAATAATATCCGAATTTCAGCGTGCTCCGAGATGATTTCTGATTTCCGTTTCATTGGAATTGGATTGGAAGCGATTTGTTTGAGTTTCCTCGAACAGATTTTGATTCTATGAATGTTTATTTATCGTGAAGGGATTAAAGTTGTAGGCAAATTACTTTGGGGAGATTGGTTTAGATATATATTTTCCTATCTTGTTTACATTAACTTATTCCAGAGCCTCGAGCATTACACATATAAAATAACTATGGATAATTCTGAAGACAACTCAAAATATTTGTGATGCATAGGTAGGCATTATCTTAAAAATAGCTTGTATCCATGTGTAGAGGTACATATATTAATTATACTGTGACTATATTTAATAAACTAAATAGTTGTAATGACTTTAAATATGTTTAGTTGAAAATTTGATTTTGGGTTTGTTGTTTGTACAAAAACTACACATCTAATTGAAATTTAGTATACATAGGAATACATAGATATTAAAAACTTCCTAAGTATAGCACCACACGAGCTAAAGAATACCTTTACTTTTTTAAAGTGTGGACATCTCACACATCGCCATCTAGCCCCAAACTAAGCAAAGATTATTGGGAGATGGGAGATATAACTGATAGAATATTTAGATACCTTTTTGTTTTTTATACATAGTGTAAGCGACACGGAGGTTGAAGCATGAGGTCTCCTTTGGTTGCCTTATAGTTTTAGTTTTTTTAAGAACGTTGTGTTATGACACTGAGGAAAATGTCGGTTTAGTTTCGTGTAATAAATTTAATAATTTATTTAATATATAATAATTTAATTTTAAATATATTTTTCGTTTCGTCATTAATTTTTTTAATATATTTTTCGCCTACTCTGCCGCTTCTTTATATTTCGCACAGTATTATTTTCCGGAAACGTCTAAGCCTAGTCGTCACCAACACATATAATACATTAATTATAATAACCAGACACAAAACAAACACCTACGTTCATCACACAAATGTTTGTCCTGGGTGGGAATCGAACCCACAACCCACAGTTCAGAAGGCAGGGTTACTACCAACTAAACTATCGGGCCAGTCACTGGGCTATCTATATATGAACAGTCGTTTATTTTAAAAGCACGCAAGCAATACATGGTCCTAATAACGCATATCGATAGCTGTAGTCACGTAATATTCCTTATCCCAAAACAATTTTATATAAAGCCTGTTCAGAAAAGGATTTTACGACAGTTTCATTACCGGTCACAATAGAAGGGGAGCCATCGAAAATAGACGTACCCTTTGCAACAATACGTCGACGATACGCTTCAACGGTGTCGCGGAACAAAAATAAAAGGAATAAGGAAAAGTACGAAACACCTGTTAAGTTGCTTTCTCGACAATAAAGATAACTTTCGGTCGATATTACGTGAGATGCCCAACATTATTAAAAACAAGAAAACCGCAGTAGGTGATTTGCGGTTACAGATTGAATAAGTATACTGTGGTGTCGATTCTGTGTCGCATTCTCTAAAAGTAAACTTAAAGTATGGCGGTACTCTTCTGATAAAGTGGAAATTAAAAAGACGGAAATATGTTAATTTCGTTTAGCTTTAGAGTATGCTACACAGAATCGACACCAGTGTGATTCTAACTAGCATCTGCTAGGCGATCATGTAACTAAATTGCCATCAATAGAAACACTAAATGTATGGATTTGACATTTTCAATACGCAGCTAATGTGCATAGGTGCCATGGAAATTTTCAAATTTGGAAAGAAATTTCTCCTATTGCATTTCAATTAAAGTTTACCCCTGATTCGTGTGTGAGAGAGTTGAAGCGCATTGTTTGCCCAGAGTCATCATACTTCTCCAAGTAACGAGCTACTAACATTCCATTTCTAATTCCATTCCTACAACTATTGTGTCGGCATCGCTACCCCGAAAGCAATTAATCTCGTTATTAATTTCTCATTTCGTTTCTATTCGCTGAATCCGCCAGACTTAATTAAAGCACCGGCGCCAAACCCTACCTGTCGGTGAACCTTTGCCTCAAGCCTCCGCTCTATTAGTAAGTAAAAAAGCCAATGCCTATACGGTCCTACTGAGAGCGCGGCAATTTCTCACAGCTTCGACTTACCCACCCCCTCACGCCGCGCCTCGCTGCCGCATCAGAATAAAACAACCTTCCAAGGATACAACCACCGTAATTTAAGATCTAACATAGCATCTCCAGAGTACCAAGCAATAGGCGACTCTATTCCAGGCGCAATAGGATCTATATTGAAACTTCTACTTAATCAATTAACGAAATGCCACGTTGCAATCGAATGCAAGCCTTAATGCTTTTGGAATATTAGTCAAAATAGCAAAGTAATTATTTGAAAGGTTGTGGAGGCGAAGGTAGGGAGTGGGGCAGAGGGGTTCATTAATCCCCGCGCCCTGCGCGCACGCACTTTCATGAATGGACCGACAGGTTGATGTGTTCTGGAGTATAGGATGTTATCTTTGCAACCAAACAGAACCGTTAACATTTTATCATCATTTGATAAAAATATATCTTATTCCTCTAAGATGAATTGAAAAACTCTTTGTCAGGATCACGAACGGAACGTGCTCCTCCATACATGTTATGTATCAGTTTTATTCAAATTTTAAGGTCACTGATTAAAATTGCAAAACACTGTGTTTGTCTGATATGACGACAACATCATGTCGTCCAAATTGTGTAATATCATCATTTCCTTTGTTTTACAAAGATTGATGTTAAGATGGCCGTGTTTTGCTCTCATTTTGGTTTGTCCAGCACTTATACTCTCACGGTATACGCTTCATCATAAATGCTTTGGTATATTAGGAATATCTCGGTGCATCATAAAAGACGTCTGCATTTAAGTATCCAATTTTCGCACAAAAGTCGTCAATTAGGGAAGCAGCTTCGCGACGTGGATCAATTAAATTTTGCATAACTTAGTTGTGAATGGGTTATGCATATTAGTAATTGTTCAGGAATCTTGGGATGCGACGTGAATAACTTGAACGTAGTCAAACAGGTTGTTCCAGTAACATCCTGTGCATGGAGGTTCGAAGGAAGCGCCCCAACGTCCGGCCGCGTGGATGTAGCGTGATGCTCTTTTTCCTTTTTCGGTTTTGTTTTTTGTTCATCTCATTTATTTATTCCAATGTAATCTCTTCCAGTTAATTTTTTATTCAGTCGGCCTTCAGTGTTACCTGTGCCGGGACGCCAATGCGTCGCCTCTTGGAACTTTTGCATCGTTTGCTAATAAGCTTTAAGTTTTTCTTTGACACGGTTGGTTATTTACAGTGGTTCCTTTTAAACTTGAACTCAGTGTAATGTTATGGTAATTTTTGATTTCCGTGACCACTGTGTAAGTGCTAAGAGGATTTGTAGTGGTGTCCGTGTGTTGTGAATATGGAAATTCCGCATTACCTGTTACTATTGGCCCGGAGTTCCTTGCACAATCTTCATCTTCTCTCGATGGAGCCTCCTCAGTCGCCCAAGTTTAATCTACCTCTTTGGCAGCCGTGGACCGCATCTCCAAATAAAGGTACTTGTGTTTTCTGAGACCAGGTTGTATTATATCGGACTCACTATTATAAGTACAGAAATTCACACATTGTTTCATGTCCAAATGATCGGTGCAGAATTCTCTGTGGTGATTCCGTTGACAACAATTTTACCAAAATTACAAACATATAATATGGCCTATGAAACCCGATACCTTTTTTGATTTAACCCACCGCAGACATCACACTTGAATAAGCTTTCACTTTAATTTGATATAGCAACAATAAGCTTTTGTCTTCCTTTTAAGTCGAATTTTTAGTCAATGACGCTGCTTCGCCTGTAGATTTAGATATCATATAATATCCCTTCATAGTAAACATTCGAGTTCACTTCCGTTTTATTATTTCATATTCCAAAATCGACGTGAAAAATCATAAGAATTTTAATTTAGCGAAAATCGGTGTCCTATAATCGAAGTATTTCGTGTCATTTTATGCATCCATGGATGCACCTCCATCCTTGAGTTTTTCGACTTGCCATCGGGTGAATGCGTTGCTTTACGGGAATCAATGGTAGTCAAAGTCAATTATAATTATTAGCTTCAGGCTTATCCACCAACTAAATCTAGTTTTATTGCGACACTCATAATCTACAAATTACAATGATTTGAATCAGGTTGGATAATGGATTAAGTCGACCTAATCAAAAATATCTGAACATTTTAAAGTTGGAAGCCTAATTGTAGCGTCTTTAAGTCTTTCAAAGTTTCAATGTTTAAACTAGTCTTTTATCTTTCAGAGACTCCAAGCACGGCTTCCAGTGGAGAATCAGAAGGCGACAGGACGTTGTCACCGGAAGCGCCCCGGTCTTCGCAGCCAAAGGAGCTGACTGGGAAATGGAGGCGAGAGCGGAGGTCGACGAGGCTGCCCGACTACAGGCCTAGGTGCGTTAACTTACGTAATAGGATTGGTCACCGTAATTTTTTTAGGCTGTTGAATAATGTTGATGATCGAACGTAGTCTTTCAAAAGTAGGTAGGCAACTATTTTTGTGCACGTCTCCTTATTTTTTGATATGAAATGTAATAATCATAATTATTAATTTTGATGATCACTTAGTAGTTATACAAAAAATAGGGTAGAATAATACTGCGATCAGATGTACCTATGAAAATTTAAGGTATTTTGCAGAAGTAGTATTGTAGATAACATTAAATATATCAAATATACGAGGAACATATGAGGGGTATAGAATCAAATGCAGCTACGAGCACAACCTTTAATTTAAAATTTAAGCTGTCTTTGATGTTTGCATGCCGTTTTTAAGCTGACTTTGACCCCAATGCAGATTTTTAATCTGGTTTTTGTATTATTTTAAGCTGGTTTCGATGCAAAATTATAAGTTGAGATCATACACAATTGACAGACTTATATTTTTGCATTCATAGGTCAGATTTAAAAAAAATGCAACTAGCTGCTTTTGATTCTATACCCCTCATATAATGAATACGAAGTAGTTAATAATAGGAAGCATGCAGCTTTACATTTTATTGAATACTCGACGAACAGTAATAAATCCTCAGAACTAACAACACACCACAACAAAAACTACAATATTTTCCATTTCTTGTAAAAGCCACATAATGGACGATATCGGTTATTTCATACTTTTTAATGAGTAATTATTATTGATTGGAAAACATTTGCACACAAACCAGATAACAAGAGTCTAAAGTGCAACGCCCTCACAGGACTCATACAATGCAATATTGGGAACTAAGTACTGGTATAGATTAGTTAGACTAAGTAATGACATTGTATGAATGCATGTAATAATTTTTTTTTCTCTTGTCCTGTTTACCTATATTTTGAGCAGTGGCATTTCACTCTTTGGTGATGCCAACAACAACAGAAAAATGATTGTTCTTAGCGGGAATTTTTAAATGAATATTTTTTGAGCTTTTGTCTAATTTGTTATTTGGGTATAGCGGGAATAATGCTGCATATAAAATATATAGAACAGTAAAATTTATAGGTATTAATTTTGTTTTCACTGTTTCCAGGGAGAATGGTAAGATGGCGCTGCGTTCGCAGTCGTTCAACGAGCGACGGGTGGCGCCCTCTGTAGCGCGCGCGCAGACTCACAGCGACGGAGACCTGTCAGATGAGACTGAAGATGCGCCCG
Source organism: Ennomos fuscantarius (assembly GCA_905220475.3). Lineage (NCBI taxonomy): Eukaryota > Metazoa > Arthropoda > Insecta > Lepidoptera > Geometridae > Ennomos > Ennomos fuscantarius. Next base: position 7,083,995 of record HG992028.1, on the reverse strand, counting down.
CTAACTTGGCACTCAATGGAAAACGTAAGTGGCATGAAAAGAATACTCTTTCAATAAGGTCCACTCTTCCAGTGGAAGTAGTCTTCTCGATCCTCTTATCCCGGCAACGGCCCAAGCCCCAGGGGTGCCCTTGAGCTAGTTGCCTCCCGCTTTTGACGGCTGGGCGCCTTAAGCGCCTGCCCTCCCACCCGGTGACGCTGTAAAGGTCGGTAGACAACAACCGCTATAGCCCGATTAAAAAAAAAATTAAATATACTAGTTCTCTGTCTGGTTTCTTTTTGCTATCATATTCTTTGACTGTCATCCCAAAAGGACTGAACATTGGTTCAGTATTGGTTCATATCTATTAAATATATATTTAAATGAGCACATATTGTTGTTGCTTCTTATTTCAACGCGTTTCGATAATGACGCAATATGTCAAAGTCAAAAGATTTATTGCAAATAGGCTAATTTAAAATTAAATTATGATAAGCGCAGACATTTTTATTGTTGTCTCATTCTTGCCACAGTAAATATAATGCCTAAGGATTAAGCTACAACAGTCAGCACGGAATCGCATTTCCCCCACGCTCTATCATTTCTATCGCTCAGGATCGCTACCTTCCAGAGCGAGAAAGATAGCGTCGTTCTATTGCATCGCTGGCGCTGCCGCGAGCGATAGTACTTCCGCTGTCCTTTTCACTCCAGGAAATGACGATCCTGAGCGAGGACACGAAAAAATATGATTCCATGTCCATTTGTGGCTCAGCTCTAAAGCATTGAGCTAGATAACCATATATAACAATCTAAGTACCTACTTATTCTTGCTTTCCTGCGAGCCGTTTTTTCAATGACACCCGTTATAGGCCTACTAATGCTTTGATCGGATCACGACAATAATTTATTTAGTTTGTGTAAGCAAACGCGTGCTCCTGAAAATGTTAAGTAGACATGAACATGATTTAGAACATGTACTTTTGACATGCAAACGTGAATTCCTGAACGCGAATGTTTTCGTAACGCTGCATGCAATGACATCATATTGTACTTAAATTCTATGAAAAGAATGTGCAATAGCTGGATATAAGTACCTGGGTTTTCCTGCGGGTTTTTTATTTTCCGGGATAACAAACATTTTATGTAAATATTGGTCTTGTAAGCAACTCATATAAATATGTAGGTGTGTAGGTAGTATGTAGGTAGTTTATTAAATAAAAGTCAATGGGACCAAAGTACAGTAAACTGTTTTCGTACTAATAGAATGGCACAGACTAAAACTCTCCTAAAATATACTATGGAAGAGACACAGAATAACTAACTTTAATAACTGACTTTGCGGATCTGTAAGGCTAGCGCGGGCTCCGTGTGGCTGGAAAAACGGCGCGGGATGTGAGATTACGGGATTCTGCTTTGTGGGATTGTAATTCCTAGCCGCAATACTAAATGCACTTGCATTTTTTTGCTAGATATATTACTAAATGGCACGTGGAATCACGCTAGGAATCAGCTTATTTTGCCCTTAAACATAACAACAGCTGATCTTTTAAAAAATGTCATTTAACTTAGCTGGTTTCAAAATGAAAAATATTTTATTTGTAGTTACTTTTTTCGACTTCTACTCATTTATATTTATAAAAAGCTGAATGTTTACAATAAAAAAATAAATAAAGTTAAAGGACTCGGTGATAATTAATGTTTTTAAATAAAATTGATCAACATTGAAAATAGGCGTTGCTTGTAGTATTTGTACGTATCTTCCGTAACCAATAGGAACTAAGTAATAAAACGTACGCGTATACTCTGAAAATATTTGCCTTACGAGATAATGTTCTCCACTCATTCATGTTCATTCAAAAACACGCGTTATCTTTCATACTACAGGTATAATCGTTTGTCTTTTCTTTGGTAATTGTCCTACTTTCGATGCTTCGCCTCTTCACTATGCTACATATTATGTACGAGCTGCTGCCCGCAGCTTTGCCCGCGGCGTGGCCCATGGGAAAATAATTCAAACCCATTTCACCCTTTTTAGGGTGGAATTTCGAAAAATCCTTTCTTAGCGGATGCCTACGTCATAACATCTACCTGCATGCCAAATTTCAGCCTGATCCGTCCAGTGGTTTGAGCTGTGCGTTGATAGATCACTATGTTAGTCAGTCAGTCACCTTTGAGTTATATATATTTAGATAGAAGATAGAATAGATAATGCCATTCACAATTATACCTAACTCAGTGGAAAAAGAACGAATGAAACTCGCATCATAAGGGTGCCGGTAGACCTGATGAATAGTAATTAATTACCCGACAATCTTGTTCCGGTTATTGTTTTCATACACGTTGTGAAAATGGGCCTTAAGTATTATGTGATATTTCTGCGTAGTAATGGTTTTAAATTTTTCCTTATTTAAGCTTCATTCGCCTATCCAAAGCAAGGGATTTTCTTTTTAAGAGACTGACTGTAAGTGGAGTACCCAATAATTTTCAGGTAATTCTTGATAATGTTTCTATCTACTTTGCGCGCAATCAACATTTTTAGTAATAACGTTTCTAAGCGTAATAATTTAGTAATCTGTGCTCTAAGTATATTACATTGAAAAAAGGAAAATGTTATTTAGGATAAACTTAAGATTAAAAAAAATCGAGTCTTTCATTTCTAAAAACCATTGTGTTCTTCACCGAATTTTGTGATTTATTAATACTTGCTTTAAATAAAGTAAACAGAAATGGAGTTGTCAATTTATTCGTATCTAATAACTCTAAATTTTTTATTAATAACAGAAATTGTATTTTTTTATATAGTCTGTATTTTAAAATATTAATAAGTGTATTTCTGTTGTTTCAGGCCCCCCACCTGAATACCCGGGCCGTCATGAAGCCCCCATAGACATGAGGCTTCGGTCGCGTCCCGCGCCTCCACCATACATCCGGCCCTCGGTTATAAAAAGCAACGACGCACCACCTGGTAAGTCTTAACACAGTCCAGATCGAACAATAATCAACTATATAGTCTTAAGGTGGAATATTAAAGACTCATAAAGCAATAGCAATAACCAAAAGTTGATTTAATATTATCGTGGTTTTCCACAGGCTCCGTGTCAATGTGCGATCCGGTAATCGACGAGCATTTCCGTCGGTCTCTCGGCGACGACTACATGAACCTGTTCAAGAAAAACTCAGAACCAAACCCCAAGCCGACCACAGAAGATCGCGCCAGCAGTCCCATCCAGTTTAAAAACGACGAACCCGCCCCAAAACCCAAAATAATAGCGATGGAAGTGGACGACGCAAGCGTTTCCGTTGACGATCACTTCGCAAAAGCCCTCGGAGACACCTGGACACAAATACAAAACTCACGATTAAAGGAAACAGAGAAAACTACTTCCACCAAACGCGTCGACGACCACTTCAGCAAAGCACTCGGTGAGACGTGGAAAAAGATCCAATCCTCAAAAATCCTTGACGACGATAAACCAAAAGATCAAACGACGAAAATTATCTCCAGGAGCGGTGTCGTAATACAATAACAATTAAACCGGTGGTTCGTTTATAGCCGCGTTTTACGAGGCATTTTCACGATGCTAACTGGAGTGTCGATAAATTCCCACTTGTTTAACATAAAGAAAGCTATTATTGTAATAATGGGTACGAATGATGTGCCAGTAAAGTTTACTCTCGAGTAATTAGGATCCATGACAATTCTGTTACCTTTAGGTTTTGGGATGATGTTCATTTGATATTTTTAGGCCGTATTCCGATGATTCTATCTATCCATTATCCGAGATAACAAACTTAATAGCAAGTGGTCTAACTACGTACCGCTGTGTATCACTAACATATCAAACACCAGTATTTATCGATATAAGTACTGGATGAGATACTAAAAGTTAATGATAACCTGTTATCATAGTACTTTTAGAATAAATGGGTAGTAGATACATAGGTAACAGTAGTACAAAAACTACTTACTTCTTACTACTTCGTACTTCCGTTAAATAAATCTAGTACTCATCGTCATAAAATCAACTTGTATTCAAATCGATCATATATTTTAATCGATCATATAAACTATATGATCGATTAAAATATATGATCGATGTCAAAATTCAAATTTTTTTTATACGCATTGAATACAAAAACGGTGAACTCATTTTGTCAAATGTTGAAAATATACGACTATCTAATTGGAAATAATTGAATTTAGGATAGTTTGTATAGTTAAAAAGGTAGAAGGTTCTCGTGATTCAAATGCCTGTCCAAGCTAAAGTTTGATAGCACCTAATTCGCACTCCCTCTATAACGTACAGACCTACACGTTTTAGGTACGTCCTATAGACCTAAGTTCGAACTTAAGAACTGTCAAGCTTTAGTGCTAACTTCGAAATACTATTAGTTACCTGTGTTTCGGATACAATAAAGATAGAATGATTGGAACAAGGGGCTTTTTAGGTGAAAATGTGCACATTTTACCGAGAACTGCCCCAGGACATAGTCAATTAGTAGTCACCAGTTACACACTGTAAGTTATTACCTCAATACGAGCGCTTTTGCACAATTCACTAATATGTATAAGTTAGTTGTAAGTTTGTAAATATTGAGTAGGAGTCTCGGCGATGTTGATAATTTTATTCGTGTTTAATGTTCCTCTGTAAAATGGTTTATATTTAAGTGTTGAAACTGTTAAATCAGTTTTTGCTATTATAATTGTATTTGGTTAGCTTCAAACTGAAAATATTCATAGAGTACAGTTTTAGTATGAGTGGAAGCGAAAAAACAAATATTCATACTCGCTTTATGACCTAAACCTTAGCTTAACATGTGTTGTTGTTAGAATTATAAAATTAAGAATTTTGGAAACCATGCCCATTGCCAATTTTTGTCATTCACAAATATTTTATCCAATCCAAACATTGATCTTATTGTTTCTTTTGAAGTCGTGGTGGTTAAACGAAGTGACCTGCTACCAAGGGAAGTTTGGCTCGCTATATACAAAAATTAAGACCCCTTAGATTAAAAACAAATTGTATTTCACGCTTAAAATCTAGCGTCTACGAGTGTATAACTGTAATAAAACGAATGTGTTTTAATAGTGTTTAAAGACCATTGTTTTTTATTTACACTCAAAGACTGCCTTATCTTACTTTGTCTAGATACTGTAATAAGCATTTTATTGTAGTCTATCCCCGTTAGTAATAAACACTGTACAACTATAATGCACTGTTTATACATAATATGCATAAAATATGTTTTCTCTTGCTCATCTGAAACTAATAGAACGAAACAAAACACTAATAAATACCTGGGAACAACTTACCAGCGTCATTGTTTCTTAACAAATAAAATCTGGGAGCTTTAGGCCCGTATTACAGAACGATGCTCAGTCATCGATCGGTGTTCATTCACTAATTGATCACTATGAATGAAATCTCTGCTTGAGCACCGATCGATGACTGAGCATCGTTCTGTAATACGGACCTATGATTGAACCGGTATTGTGTAAGCAAGCACGGGACCGCTTCGTCACTTACCATCAAGTGAGACCGTAGTCAAATGTTAGCCTTTTTATGATAAAAAAAATATTCACTATTGTTACGCTATATAATGTTTATTACTAAGGGGACATAATTTATATGTATACCTATATAGGCACGCCCCAATAACTCTTCGCCGCAAACATCAGTCGATTTTGTTCATTCAAGTTCAGAATCATTTCACAAGCGCCAACAATACCTACGGATATTCTGATGATATTCTATAATTGTTTGTATATAAAGATTTCCTATTTATGCACTTTAATTAAGGAAATATTATCGTTGAAGAAAAGCAAATACACATAGCCTCTTAAAATCAATAGTTTTATTTCAATTCCACATTACTATTTATATTGGATAAACTAATGTATGAGAATATGAGGTGACGTTAAACCAAAATAGTTGGTACCTAACGTGTCGCATAAATGGAAAATATAGCATTCTAAACCGAATGTAGTATTTTGTGGTTAATATATCAAACAAAATTACTACGAAATATTTATACAATCGGGTATAATAAAGTACTGGAATAATTAATAATAATAACTCCCTACGATCACATACATAGATCCTGGACCCTAACTAGGGTTCCCTGGATCTAGGAACCCAGGAACTACGAGGATCATGGTCCAAAAACACCCAGACTTTTTGCGGCTAAATACTTGTCCTGTCGCGGGAATCGAACCCAGTGCCACCGGGATAATTGGAGTCGAAAGTTTCACGCAAGTAAATAAAATAGATGCAAGTGTTTAAAAAATAGTCCTATTAGTGGATAATGAACGAAGATTTTACTACATGTACCGGCCGGCAGTTAACGTACAATCATTTATTATATATAAGCGACTATGTCTATGCGAGTGACGGAGAGATTTCGCTGAGTTCTTCCAAACCAATTATCTCGATATGCATTATTAACCCCGGCAGTCTTATCCACCTAGAAACCTAAAGATTAGCACCCGTCAGCTGAAGTTTGACAGCTCATAAGTTCACACTTAATCCTCCATGACTTTCCTACTGCAATGCTTTTTGGTACCTATGTCAAGTGTTAATATAGGAGCTGTCTTACTAAAGTACAAACGGGCCTAGAACTTGAATAAGGTCTTTGGACTTGGGTAAATAAATTGGACAATCAAAAATAATTTCTTATAATAATTAATAATTACTACAGTGATTTTAGGTTATGTATCTTCAAACGAATTTCAATCTTCAAAGGCCCGATGAACGTCCACATTACGAGCACTGAATTCGAATGGTGCTAGAGGATATCTAAACTCTATCCACACACTCGAATACAGTAGTCAAATGATGGATTGTACTGAAAACTGATGTCTGGATAATGATGACTGAGGAGAGTGATGAGTTACCAACGCTGTTGCGACGATGAAGACGATATTCATGCTCTTGATGGTAGGTAACAGCGGTCTTTCTTCCATTCACGGTACATATACAGTCTGTAAAAAGAGAACGGATGTTAAAAAAGTTAAGTACTTTACCCTGTTTTTTGTACATGTACTTATCACTTATTCTTTAGTACCTGTCTTAAAGAAATTATCTCGTCTTATTGAATGCGACAGATTGAGCCAACTTTAAGTATCTAATTACTTTTAGTGAATTTAGTAAGTGTTACTTATTTACTGTAATATTCCCCACAAATCTAAGTATCTAGTTACCTATTAACCACTAAAACTAAACAAAGTAACGAATAGAAAACTGCGTAGGGAGATAAACATGTATTATTATTATCTAACCGCCGCCGCTACGCCAATATCCGGCGAGTAAACGATTTCTCGAGTGGAGACCGCACACACAACTACCCGCAAAATTGCGTGGTTTGGGGCATCCCATGCTGACGGACGGATCCGCTAACTCTATCACAAACAGAGGAGGGGATATTATAACATAACAGAAAAAAGATCAAGGAAACAGATGAAATCAATGTTGCTTGATAATAATGTTACAAGCTTAAATATAAATTCATAAAATATTCACATCATTGAGTGCTAAGCGATTCTCGTGCAATGCAATAAGCACTATATTAATACAATAAATATCAACCGGCCAATACTAAGTACTATTAATCACACTAATATTATAAAGGCGAAAGTTTGTGTGTAATGTGTGTATGTTTGTTACGCCTTCACGCTCAAACGGCTGAATAGATTTGGATGAAATTCGGTACCAAGGTAGCTTATATACTGGATTAACATACAGGCTACATTTTATCCCGGAAAAATTAAATTTTCCCGTGGGATGAGCAAATAATTAAAATACTTTTGGTCCGCGGGTGAAACCGGCGGCCGCAACTAGTAAATAATAAATGAAAAAATTGCTACAAGACATCCAAGATACTAATGATCGACGTAGAATGTCATATCAAAACTTAAACAATAGGTTTAATAAACGTTTCATAGGAACGCCAGCATGCGTCCTTCCAAGTATTTCTGCAAAGAAACACGGCATGGCACGTGCGGCGTTGTTTCCGATTGCTATTGACATTTGACATGAACGTCCTCGGGCCGCGGTGAACGTTTTCATTATTTACGTGTACTAGCTACCCTGTATACCTGTCCGGTATCGATCGTTCACGTCGCTGGTACGCCGCCGCGGCGACCGCGCCCCCGCATCCAAGACATGCGGGACTCTAAACTCTAAACATGGAAATAATTGGTTCATATATTACTAACGCGATTAAGACTCACGACAATTCATTACCGTGGACGTGTGATCGTTAAATTTTTAACAAGGCCCTCTTTTGATTAGGGTTGTTAGGTGACTACAATTGAGAATGTCAGGGCTGTAGTATCGTTTAACATCCCTTTCATTTGAAAAAAAAAATTGGATTACGTTCCGCATTTGTCAAGAATTCGATGAATGTTAGGTATATGGTATACGTTAGAGATTAGGTATATTAAATTGGTAGGTAAGAGATACATTCCACATCGCCTCTGGAGGTGTAATACTATTTATTCTGTGTACCAGTTTAATTTCTTAATCTATGGCGCTCACGTAACAGAAACCCCTTCAGACTTCACTATTATACATACCTACTTTGCAGTATGCATTAAAAACCCCTTAGTCAATTTAGCTCCCGTCCTGAATTTTTAAAGGGACTCCGTAGAACGAAGTAGAAATTGATTATTCATGAACATTTTAGATGTAAAAGAGGTACAAACTGAAAAAAAGTACGGTAATTTAGTTTTTACCGACTCATAGGGCGGGTAAAACGGTTAGAGGAGTTAACTAAACGCGATCTTCCGCCCGATGGTGGTACTATCCCTAGTTATGTATTCAGCTGAATCGCAAACGGTTATTTTGCTTTAATTTAATTGAAGAACTTTCATTACCAATTCCCTTTTATAATTACATTTATCAGCAAAGGGTTTCTTTAAAAAAATGTAAGTAATGAAATGGATCGTCGTCAACTCAATACCCATCGGGGTCATCTCTTACATGAAAATAGGGCGTAATCCATCACGTTGGCAAAATGCGTGACACATGTTCTTACGAACCAATAAGAACGAGAAAGGTGACCGATATAGCTCTTAAAATTAGCAAGTCGAAATGGCAATGGGCAGTACATAGCGCTCATAGAACAACCGATGGGGAGGAAAGGTTCTTGCGTGGCGACCTTAGGCCGGCCCCCACTAGATGGACTGACGATCTAGTCAAATCGGCAACGAAAACTTTGCACTTATCTTAAAAAGATATTCGTGAATGGCCAAGTGTGATTTAAACCTGGGTGCGTCAGTTTGAAAGTGGAAAATTAATTTTCGGCCGCTTTTACAATTACATTTTCATTCAATAAAAGAGCGTACCTACATTAGAATTTCCCGTGAGAATGATACCTGTTTCTATCATTACAATCTACAAAATTTTCGCTGGTCGTGCTTGTATACAGTATTTAGTGTAACGAAGTAGGCAACAATTTTATTAAATGTAGGTAAATGAATAGAGCAAGAGATGGTCGAGGTACTGGTACGAAATAAAATAAAATTAACAACTTTGAATTAAATTAGAAAATTATACCAAACTTGCTGAGAATAAATTTACGCGACTGAAAGTTAAGTACTTTTATAATAACGGCGAAGAAAAATATTGAGGAAATCAACATGTTCAAGAATAACAAAATTCGAGGACATAATAAAACCTTACCCAAAACTTTTTGTCTGTGAGAAAAGGCCGTTGTATAAGCAGTGGGAATATAATGGACTGATGATATACCTACTTATAAATAGGACAGGACAACGTCAGGCCACATCTCAACGACGACGCAGCACGCTAAAAATATACCGTGACATATTATGTACATATATATAACCTAGGTAAGGTTAAGTGAGTTAAGGTCATCACTTATTGGGCACGTTGCCTTCTGGTAGCGGTTTGCTAGATTGTTTCCTTTTTATTGTTTTCTGTTTTATTTATCTATTATAATAAAAGCTGGTTCATGAATGGGTCAGTACATATAACCTAAGTTAGATAGAAAAACATAAATATACATACTTACCCGACCACTTGGATAATCACCAGATTATCTGAAAACTACGTTCAGGTTTTCCAATGTCTACAACTTTTAAGAGAGCTTTTATGTAGAGCTCAAATTCTTCAAATCAAAGCTAACTTTAGCAAAGCGGAATGAGTTAGTTTCGGTACATTGGCCTAAAGTTGATTAAGCAAATGATGCGCAGCTGGTATAGAAGGTACCTACTGATAACAAAAAGCTTCAACTTCTTTTACCGTTTTTTTACAAAACTTTAATTTAATCACATTTGCACCCACGTCTGAACTTGAAGAACAGGTGTTCTAAGTCCGATGCAGTGCAAGAACTGATGCTGTTAGCCCAGGGATAGTTATTTAAAGCGTGGATTTGTTCCGCGCGAAAGCCTTAGGACAATTAGCTGGCGCATCCCGCCGGCTGCCGGTCTGCACACAAAGCCTGTAAGGGGATACTTCCTCTAACAAAGGTTCCAGTTCTAGAGACATTCTTGCCCAGCTGTGAATAAGCTATAGGTAGTGGTCGCGTTTGTGGATACTGGAGAGGTCAATGACACTTGTCTAACGCCTTAGATCTGACAGCATGATTTATAAAAGGTATTTTAACAAGTGTTTGGTACTTAATATAATATTTTAAGTGAATACACTTTACATAGATTAAAATCAGGTTTTTCACTGCGTAAAGTACGGTTCCATATATCTACTGGGAAAAAAATTCTTAGCCGACCATCATATAACATTAGGCAATTCTGTGTTTTATTTATAACCATTTTTATCTACGATTTGTTTTTTATTTTATTTTAACATAGTTTAGCTTTCGATTTAATTTAGTTTGTCATTTTTGTTTATTGGTAATACAAATAACATTATTTGAAATACTTAAGTATAGTTGTAAAAATGAAGTGATTCTTTTTTACCTTCAAAATAGAGTACAAAAAAATATTTATAAAACTTGTTTTAACAGTTCTAAAATTTTAAAACTATTGCGGTCCTTATCGTTTCAATTTATTTAAAAGCGAAATATTTTTTTAGGTAAGTATGTCATATTAGATTTATTTTAGTATTTTGCTTAAAAACAATGGGCACCTGTTTCTCGTTTCTTACCTTGTCCACAAACAAACAATATACTTAATACTATAGGTAGGTACTGCTTGTCTAAATACAAACTATCGTTGAACAATTCCAAACAAGACTTGTTTATGAAACAAAAATATTTTGACTCGTCATAAAATAACATCTTCCAACAATTTTCGCGAAGTATAGTAATATTACCTACTTACTTCCTTTTAACTTGGAAACGGAAAAAGTTTGACGATACTTCCTCCAAAACAGATTACCAATGGTTCCTTACAAGCCACAACGTAACTTTTCTTACCATAAAGAGATAGAAAAGGTAAAGTAAAAGTAGCACTTACTTATCTACTTAGGTGCGATTTTTCAATGGCTGGTTATTCAACGAACAAATTATAATCTTACTAAAATAAAAGTACCATTATTACTGCAATGTCTATTATACAATATTATACTTTTATTTTCACTGTGTTTTGTTTTATTCAATGAATAGCTTTTATCCGATTATTGAAAAACCGCGCCTTTATAAAAAACAAATTACTAGCTACGCTTAAAGCGACGGGTAAGGTATGGTAAACAACGTGATTTTAGTCTCGTTTCTTGGCAAAAATAGAGCTTTGAATTTCACATAACATTTAATTCGTATCTTGAAGTTATCAGTGACGTTCGACGATATTATTAGTAACAGAAATAAAATATCGTAAACTTCCCTAAACTCATTATTTAGTTCTTAGCGAATATATTTATAAAGTGTGTATAACCCCAACAAACATTCAAATATTGAAGTTTTTATTGATTTGAAAAATACAATACAAACTCAAGCGTTAATTAAAATTCGCCAAAAGCGCTGCGCCGCGCTGAAGTTCAAACTAAATCTATTGATATTCGACGAAGAGGAGGTCTTATTACCACCCTATACGCTTTAATATACATAAAGTCAAACGATACAAAATTTATTGCAAATTGTCAATTGTTAGCACGTTTTCAATTGAACTTACAATTTAGAGACCTTTTCAAGTCAATAAAATTGAGAATACCCAGCGAAAATCTTCTAGGTCTGTGATTACGCCTGTAAAGGGGAGATCCTATTAAGGATCATGAAGTCTTCGAAGAGAATCGAGTCTGTTTATTAACCGGGAATCATTGTCTGTCAGCAACAATGATTAAGTTTGAGGAAAAATTGGGAGAATTAACTGAAAATTACTAGAATATCCGTAGATCATTAAAATTTCAACGAAAAGTACACTATAAATACGCAGTAGTTAAGTAGAGGTACTTCGAATGTTCCTGATGTGAATGCTCTTCTCTCTCTTCTCTATCTCTTTTTATACTTATTATTAAATATATTGGGTTTCCCACACCAAAAGGCTTTTGATTTTTTTCAGAACAAAATAATAGCAATATGAAAGTTCAAAATCCTTTACCGTGTTAAAGACTCGCTGAGAGGCGCCATTCTTTGTCATTCTACAGAACAGAATTACCGACGCGTCAAAAGCCTCCGTTGTGAAAGAATGGAGCTCATAGTTAGGTAACTATATACTTATCACCCACAGTTACGACTCTAATAGGCTAAAGAAACGCTAGAATATTGTCAGCCACTGAAACTGCCCTAAAGGTCGACGTATGCCCGTCGTATTAGGCTGCCAGAACGGTCGAGACTTTCCAAAGGGTCTTTCAGTGGACGTAGTCTTCTTGATCCTCTTCCCGGCAACGGTCCAAGCTACTCTTACTCCAGGGGTGCCCTGAAGTATGATTTTACTATTGTTTTTTTATGTGTCTAAAGCTAAGTTTTCTTTCACCTTTGACGACTGGGCGCCTTATGAGGAGTGACGTGTATCAAAAGAGACCAACAGCATAAGGCATTTAAAAAAGTAGGTAACTTCGAAGGCGCGTCCTTAACTCACGAAATATTAAATAAACGATTCCATGAAACTTAAGTCTCGAATAACTGTACCTAGTGGAATAAAAGAGACAAAATATTTGACTTTATCGCGGTCGCTTAATTGTGCGGAAACCCTTTAAAGGTTCATTTATATCGTTACGAAGAAAATGTACGCTAGACTGCCGCCAACCATTAAACGAGGGCGTGTAAACAGGTGTCAGATATACCTTTTTGATTGTGTACCTGAACAAATAGGCGTTGCGTAGGCAGGCACTATACATCTTACGCGCCGAAAAGAAACTTAATGCTCAGTCAGCACTCATTGTTGAAATAGGTAACCTTTCAGCAGGAATAGTCTATCTATAGTTCATCCATTACCTTTAAGAGCCTACCTACTAGGTTAAATTACCTCTTCTGATAGAAATGAATGATCAAGGTATGTTAAAAAGATGTTGAATAAACGCCGTTCTAGCTATAGGTAGATTATATTGGAATATAGGTCAGCCAACTCCCGGAATGGCGGAATGGCTATTTAATAAAGCAAGAACTTATACGTCCAAGTCGGAAAGTAGATGTTCTGTTTACGAGAGAAGAATGTTGCTCTCTAAAACAACATATAAACGGCACCATTATAGTAATAAGTAATTTTAGCCTCATTGGCATTACCATCAGTCACAACTGCTATGAAATCGACCGAGTTTTATAATTGTTTATGATAGCAAACATATCAAAATTCAATAAAAAAAACTGAGTATGCTTAGACCACACGACTGAAGTAAAACTTCTTTAGCTCCATCTCTCTTCCGTTCGCCTCAACAGCTTACTCCCAAGTCAAGTGTGCGTAAAGAATTTTTACTTCAAAAATTATACAACATTTCAGATTGATGATTCGTCTAAGACAGATTCTGGTTAAAGCAGATTGTTACCTTTTCTGGTAAGAACCTCCCGACACGAGCTCTAGGGAGACTCTTTGTAAAATCTCGACGGATAAATACATCCGGAGAAGGAACAATGAGAAAGAACCGTAGATCCCTTCGTAAATATCTTTTATTTCCTGCGCCTTCGTTCAATGTTTACCGGCTTAACCACTTCTTAGCGTTTAATATCACTCCCCAATGTGAATTTTGTCACAAACAAACAAGTAGGTAGGATACTCCTTTGGCGATAATTACAAAAATACCTCGCAACATTTGGAGCTTAGTTACAAGTTGGGACCCACTTACAGCGATCTCAGAATTACTGAGATAACTTCTTAATGGAAGGGAAGGACAGCGTTGTAGGCGCCCGAAGTTTGTAATGAACACATGCTATCTAGGACGTTACGTAATACAACCCTCCATAATTTTCTGAGCAACTATATTATTTTCAGCATATCTACGCCAAAGCGGGCCAAGCGTAGCGTGCCGCTGCCGCAGTAAATATAAATCCAGTTCATTGCAGTTTTATCCTTTATTCGCCAAATTTTTTATAGCTCCACATAGATTAATTTTGTTGGAAATAAACCTGTTACTTACTACATTTAGTCGAGCAATCCAAAGTTTGTTGGTTCAGATTTCAGAAAATTTAATTTAGCGGTGTTGTTAAGTTAATTTGTGAGGTTAGTGAATGGCGTGTTTGACAAAGGACGGTCAAAGGAGGGGTTCGTAGCTCCGTTTTAGGGAACTACTAGACGTTATCCGTGTTGACAGGGTGGGTCGACCGGCATGCGCGCGGCTGCTCACGCGTCAGCAAACAGCAGCCCTGCGGCTCCAGCGGCGACCTGTAGATATATGGACAAGTTGGACGACACAAAGCGGTAAGCTCACTTGAACATAGCACCTGTTCGAAACGGTTTCGTTCGAGTAACCGCGCCAAGTATTCCAGTTAATTTGGGAACTTGCCCAACGAAATGTAGCGTTTATTGCATCGATCGGAACTGAACTCATTTCTATACGGCAGCTCATATATCCTACCAAATTATTGTTGTAAATTCTCCTGTGTATAAACTGAATAGAATATTAAGTTACTTGTAGCAGAAGCTCGAGAACCTTTGATATATTCCATTTAGACGATATCTACGGGTCACGGACTTACCAAATTATAACATTCGTATTCCACTTATCCATCGAGCCTTTTTTGTGAACCAAGTATTGTGCCAAAAAGAGAATTTCCCCAAATCGTACGTTGACCTCTTCTTACGTTGCGTCGTGTACGTATGGATTATGCGCACAATAACTAAGTTGCCCGTCGGCCGGGTGGGTGGGTATTTTCTTTGGCTTCATTGATTATCTACTTTATATGTTTTTATATAGGTACTAGATAATACTTTTGCTTATATTGATTCGTTTAGGAACAACATTCGACTGACCTTTTATCTAACGACTGCCATAATTGAATTACAAAACGTCCCTTTCAATTCCCTTAGGAAACAAACAACTAAGTAAGTAGCTAAGTAAGTAAGTACCAACATATAACGGCTCTAATTACCGCTTTCCATTAGAAGAGAGGCCGAGATCAAACAATCGTTTCATCATAAAATTAAAACGCTAATTCGGGATCGGGAAGTGAAGCAGACATCCAGGTGACTATTTATTGATCTCCCGTAAACAAGAGATGCGAACTTTGAATATTAACATCTATTTTCGGGTCACAAAACAAACGCCGGGACATAAGCCGGAATAATGGGACAATGTATACAGAATATACGTTATAGCAGAGGTGTATAACGACCGCGGACGTGTGAAGCACGCCTACCCCTTATCGACTGAAACACACTGCCCACTGTGCCGTACATATGACCTAATAAAGTAGCCGCTTGAAACGAATATAAATATTCTACGGGACGGAAAACATGACGGTTTATTATTCAATCTCTTGGTAAGTACCTAATACTTAAATTTCAGAGTAGGTACATAATTTTAGGTAAGTCTAGTTCTTGTTCGGCATTTCAATAATTTTAACTGACGAATTTCCCCTACTACGTTTATTAAATGTTGTTTGACCACAACAAACCCCACAAGGCATGCCAGCGAATAAAATACCAATACCAAACTTTATATCATAAAGTTCTATCGAACGGTAAAGTTTGAAGGATCGTCGAGTCTCGGAGACATGAAAGTTGAAAATTTAAACAGTAAGAAGAACACCACGATTTCGAAACTCAATCTGCCTCGAATGCATTCTGCTTTATAAGTTCACTGGAACAAAGTTAACCATAGACTTTGTAACCCATAACCTACACTATGTCATTATCAAGCTGGGAAACATAATCATCTATTTGGTGGAACTTAGCTTGTTATGAGTCAATTAGGTACCTGCCTATACGTACACTTTTAGGTACAATAATCAGGGTGTATCAAATTAACGGATGGTAATTTATTTATTACTTAAAAATACAATTTGCTTGATAAAGCTGTGTATAAAAAAGTAGGTATTATAGAACTAAAACTTATGAGCCTATATTCTCAAAGACTAAGCTCAATATAAGAAGAACAGTAATGATTGATGCTAAAGGGGAAGAATGCTTGCCTAGCTCACCGGCGTAGAACTGACTGCGTCACTGAGTCACTGGACTCACTGGATATTCAAGTGAAAAAGGAAAAGGAAAATGTAGCACTCTATTTAACTGAAACTTCTCGCTTCACAGTTCGCAACTTCAGCTCAATTTAAGCTTTCATAACAGAGACGCTTGCGAGATCTTTCTGAAAGTCAGTAGGTATTTACTGAGCGGTAAATGCTAGCTCGTATGGCACGTCATTTTAGTAACCACCCTATACTTACTTACTTCAATATACTAATAAACTGTAGTAGCTACCTACAGTTATTACATAAGCAATTCGTACGTTACAAAAAGACAACAACAAAGCAAACGTACGTATATGAGAATAAATTAAGATTTATTTAGGCAAAATTCATATTTCACGCAAAGCCCGAAAAAGCTCTACTTCACGCTTGCCGAGCCCGTCGACGCGGCCCTGACATGAAATTAATGATTTTATTCAAATAGGCCGCTTTCAAGAATCTAATATAAAATAATCTAACCGTCCGTAATAACTAGTGTAATAAAAATATCTAATGTAACTGCTACCTAATATAATATATATAAATCTCATGATCGATGATGATCCTATATACTTTTTGGACTAGTTTATTACTGCTCCCTGAACAACTGTAATTATTTTTATATAAATATAACACTGAATACCCTTTGTAACTGACTCCCTTACAAACAGTTCCCAGACGATTTAGTTACAATACGGTTTATAGACATGACCTTTACCAATATTGTCATCCAATTATACTCTGCCTACGCAGAGATGACGTTTCAGTGTACAAACACAAACACAGGACCCTTGAACATTCCGGCAATATTGTGTTAACATTATTTGCAGACTTCCGATCGTTCCTTAAGTAAATACGCCTGGAACTGGTCCCATTTTGCTAAGTAGGCATGGATTAGAGAAGATTATTTTATAATATTATTTACAACCTAATAAGGATGAGCTTGAGCGACGAGAAGCTTGTATGCAAATGTAAGTTCATGAAAACATATTTCAAATTCTTTACAATATATTTGTACCCAAAAAGTAGATTTAAGTTTAGAGATATATCTAAAAAGATTTTAATATACATTTTAATATATTACTTAAAGCAAGTCAAATCTACCCTCTTACATAATACAACCTTAGAGCAATCAAAGACCCATGAAAATCTTTAAGGTATAATAATATATTAAGTATAAGTAGTTCCTACTCTATTTCTACTATACCGATGATAAATTGAGAAATTCGGAACATTTATTGCCAAAAGGTAACGTTTTCAAGACGTTCTCAAAGTTATCTATTTGGAATCTACATGGTTTTGTTGATGAGGATGTTTGTAGGTATATCATTCAACCAATTGCGAAGTGGTAACTATATCCATGTTTATCCTTATAATAGTAAGTTAAGTAAACCATCGGTAGATAATAAAGACGTTACCTGAGCCTGCAACCAATTTTAGGTATATGTATCCTATACATGTGCAGAAGCACAGCAGAGAACATAACGGCTGACAATTTACACTAATCTCCGGTCAGACCGCAACGCTCGACGAGCCATAACCACCTTTCCCATCCCTTAACAACGTTTGCAACCACGTATAGTGCCATCCCTTTCTGAAAAAAGAAAAGCATGAAATGTCAGGTGGCGTAACGGATTTTACTGAAATCGCCGCGGCTTACGCTTTATAGTTATTATAAGTTAGGTATGTAGGAGGTGACGACCATTTGACCTAAGCTTATAAGGAAGTGTATATGTGTACAGTAAATAGATAATAGTTAATTTCTTCTTCGAAATAGTAAGTATAGCATAACATTTGTTGTAATTTCACAGGATTTCAATTATTCACCTCGTCAAGAATGCAAAAGGCAATATGCACTATATAAGTAGGCAAATAGGAGTAGACTAAACAATACAGTTTATGAAATACCTACCATTTTATTTTATTAGATGTACTGTAGGTAATGGTTGCGTACTTCTGAGTTAGCTTAAACAGTAGATACGATCACGGCTCTAGTGGTTGGTATAAAACGCAGAGCTGTTTACATTTAATTACGTTTTATTTGAAGTTAATTAATTTCGTGAGCCTTAATTTTTTGTAGAAACGTTCAGCGGCATGTTTTAGGAAATGGTTAATTTCCAAGAAAATTTATGCTTGGATAAAAACGGGCAGGTTAGTTTCAAAAGCCCCTTTAGATTTTCCCTTTAAAAATACCCTGATACTTTAGTCCTTATAGTTCCTTGCAGCAGTGCTCTATGGCAGCAGCTCGTAAAGACTTGCTACGGATCGGACTAAGTGGCGTGCATTAGGAGAGGCCCAGCAGTGGACTAATACATGCTGATAGTTATAGTTCCTTTATTTTTTTTTTAAATAAAATGTTGATTCTTTAGACTTTTGACGGTGATGTTATGACGTAGGCATCCGCTGAGAAAGGATATTTCGAAATCCTACACTTAAGAGGGTGAAATGGGTGGTTGAATTATTTTCCCATAGGCCACGCCGCGGGCGAAGCTGCGGGCAGAAGCTCGTTTATTATATAATGGTAACAAGACTTTGGATACTTCAATTAAAAATAAATTTGCCTATAAGCCAACCAATACAGAAATATTTGGACTTAATTGGTTTCAACTCGGCCGAGATAACATCAAAGGACGGCGAATCGATTAAATTGATCTCCAAGACCTAAAAATTGGAAGCTACTTGACGCAAACAATTCAAAGATTTTTAATTAACGAGGGTCAGTGAGAATAAAAGAAAAATAATTAACTTTACGGAGTAAGCTTCCTTTAGAAGCGAGATTTTTTAAAACTTAATTTAGTATGAATAAACATCGTTAGGGAAAGATTGAAGTTTGTATCGTAATATTACTTTGATTTAAGTAAGCGAATCCTCATAGGACTTCATTCGACTTCATCGTCGGTTAACATCAGGTGAGTTGAGGTCGAACTTAGGGATAGCCCTACGTACATTTAAAAAAATAGGTGAGTAGAGTTAGTATAAGTAGATAATAAGACAGTTTTATCCCAGAGAATAGTGTCCAGTATCCACGTGGTGTAAGCATGGGGTGCACCTGGGTAATCAATCAATAGCCTTCTTGTACTAAGACTCAAAGCTTCGGAAGCGTCGGCATCCATTTCAAAATAGTCTCTTATCGTCGACGAGATGAAATAACAACTTTACGACGCGCTTTCAAAGCTATCACATATCGACTTAAAAGATCGATAACTTCAATTCATTCAATGGTTTAAAGGTATACATTTACTAGCGCTATTGCAATTGCACGCGTCTGGGATTATTTATGTTAGACAGGTTTAATCTCAATTCACTTGACTACTACTATACTTAATGTGCTCTCAAGTGAGGCTTCCGGCACACACCACCGACATTTAAGGACCTAAAGTTCTATATCTATTTAAACCACCTGAATGACGTCCACTGCTGAGCCCTTCCCCATATAACGCCACTTAGAGCGGCTGCTTGCCCCTTGCATCCTACGGTTCCTGCTTGTAAGGTCGTCGTTCCACTTAAAGGCGCGCCGACCCACGCCGCATTTCCCAGTTCGTAGTCGCCACTTGAGAACCTTCCTCCCCATCGGTTGCCGGTTCTGCAAGCAATGTGGCCTGCCTATTGACAACTTGACAACTTTATTAGCTATGTATCTGTATCGGTGACCTAGTACTCCTGTGGATCTTATCTCGAATCTTATTTCGCAGGCAGAACCATAGCTCGTTTGCACGACTTTGAGCTTACTAATGAGTATATAGGTATATTTACAGATACTAAACATCATCAAAATCCGTTTCAACAAAGAGTGTACTATTGTACAAACATAACAAACATAAAAAATGTAGCTCCATGCGCACAAAATTTCATAAGCAACGCTAAAAATTAAATCAAACGGCGCCGTCCAGCAAATGACATGATGGGGTTGGCATTTACTCAATTGACCGAGAAATTGGGAGGGGAGAGCAGTTGGTCCAGTCCAAACTAAAGGTCATCGGATGTAACCTGCGACCGAGCAGATTACTTCCAATTTTCGTTGAAAATGATAACCACAATAATTAATTTTAATTATTACAATCATACACTGTAAGTATGTTTTCCGCCATTCACGCCAAGGCTCCACTACCATTTTTATATTTGCTTACTTCAAAAGTCCTGATATCCAATTCCAGACTTCTTTGACTCTTGGTCGAGTTTACGACTTCTGGTCGTCGTTGATACTTCGGTAAATAGCTAAGTCTTAGTTTAGACCTACACAGGAGGAGCACAAAACTTTCTCTTAATCAGACGTCTTGTTATTTTTACGATATTGCTCGCCTTTCATTAGGATTTTCGTCTTCACTGAGTTTTGACCTTTTTGGTTTAGAAATAGGCACAAATGGAAATCTCATCAGATTGAGAACGTCTAAATTACGGTTATAAAGAGAGTTAATTAACTGTAGATCGGTATTGAGAAGATGAGTCATAAATTGGAATAGGAAATGGAGGAGAGATGTCTGAAATCTTGGTCCAGAAAGTAATTTATAAATATTTGATATCGTTAAACTTTCACACCTGGCCACTACCGCTCCGGCCGAGCGTCCTATTTCACGAAATGACGCCATGACCTGGTATCATAACTCGAAACATCGGTAGACACTACGACAAATCATAGTACAAGTTGTACGACATAGGGATCAAACCATAGCACAAAATTAAGCACATAACAATGTTTCGTGCTTACTTTGTGACGTGGAATAATCTATGGCAATTTAATTTAGGGTATCTTAGTCACTGGAAAGTAGATAAGTAATCTATTTACAGTTTTTGTGAAGGTAGGTGCAATAGGTGGGACGTTGTGGTCTTATTCTTTAAAGTACAATGGAACCTTGTCGTATACAATAAATAATAATATCTACTACTTACGTAGGTGCCTATATAGTAATACAGTCCCTAACAAATAATGCCTCTACTGGCTTAAATCTAAATAATTGGATAAACATGATAAGTGTACAATTATAAAGGCCGTGCTAGCATTTTAGATGAAACGGCGGCAATTCCTCGCTCTTTCTATGTATAAGAAAAGCTACCTTTATTATACACAAACCGAAACCGTGATAACTGGATTTTTAAATGAAATTAAATCAGAAGCTTTTCAGACTTATTACGCTATACTCATATATACCTAAATGAAAAACTCTATTAGTATGCTAATAAAGATGCTATTGACTTCCAGTTTAAAGTCAGATATATTTTTTATACTCGAGATACCATGTTTGCCTATATTTAGATGACTCTGTAATAGCACCTACACCTTCGAAAACAATCTCTTGTTTCGCGTGTGGGTAGGTCTGGGTACCTATTACAAAAACAGCGTTAAGTATACTTAAAGATTTATCTGTACGTAAACCTATTGTGTTTTTTATTCAGTAAGTAAATCAGCTGCAATCATTTATCATCTAAGAATGCCGGCCGAGTGGGTCGCGACACGTAAGCTAGCAAGTTGAACAATAAATATACATATTATTCAATAGCTTGGACAGTTGGTGTCGTGATTTTGCACTGAAGACTATTCGTATTGGGATTGATAATACACCAAGTACCTAATCGTAAGTGAACGCATAAAATAATTTCCTTTAATAAATTATACACTAAGGAAAGTTCCGCAATTTACCGCCTTATTACCGCGCCACCGGATCATTTTGTAGCAAGTTATACAAGCTGCACTTCGGAGAGTGTGCGATGGAAATGCACAACTTAATTTCCTCATGTCTTTTTTATCATCGAATAACACGAAGCACGAAAACATAACATCCGTATATGGTGACCATTTTTCCAATCTGCACAAAACTTTTCGCTTTAACATTTCGCGCACGGCAAAGGAATGAAACACCTTACTCTGAAAAATATAATTTGGAAGTTTTCATGGCAAATGGAAAGCATGAGCCATCATAGACCGCATCGTCACTTGCCATCAAGTGAGATAGTGGTCAAATTTAATGTAAGCCTTAAAATTAATTAAAGGTAAAAAGCACATACATCTTGTCATCTAGCCAGCTCTAGCATCAAAAGACGTAGACATCTACTTATCGCGTCTAACTTAATTACTAACATACACTAACCTAATGAAACGATGTGAGAACGTAATTACCTGCAACTACATAGCCCAACCAAAACGTTGTGCACATGACAGCTGTGACGAGGGCGAAAGCAAGTTTGTACCAACATCGCGTCTGACTTAGGTACTTAGGTCTATACTAGCTCTAACTAATAATCTACGTGGCCATGGAGTGTATAGGTTTACTTATGTTTACATATGTATAGTTGTATTTATAGCAGTACTTTTTAATAAATTTTTCTACTTTTTTTACTTTCTTTTAATTTAAATTATGACGAATAAATACACAAAATTTATAAATGAAATATACAAAGGGGTGTTGATATCATTTTTTTTTTGCGCTAGGGTTGTGATTTAGTTTTAAAAATATTTAAGATTAACCGAAGCAAAAATCAGAAAACGGTTATTGTACCACAGAATAAACAATAGGAAGTATTTAAACATTGATCACTATTTATAAAATAAGAAACGAAAAGTAAATTGCAGTACCTACCTACGAGTGGTTGGCACCAAACGGCATTTTAGCATGATAAGTTTTATTCCGTGCTTTAGTGACTTATCAACTCAAAACCAATTATTTAAACAGTTGTACAAGTGTACAGGTTGAAATAAGACCAAATGGTCTTATTTCAACTTAAAAACAATTTACTTTTAAATATCTAACTTTGCTAGTTAAAATTTTTATAATAGCCATTGTTCTCATTAGAAACACCGGGCTTTTAAACTAGTAAACCATGGATGTAAACATAACAAGAGATTAAGTACGTACGCCTACTTAAAATCTCTTTTTACCTACTGGTAATAATTTATTTGAACATAGTGGTACCTACAACTTACGTATTTTATTGTTTAGTTTGTATAATTTATATACAGTTAATTTTAAAAAATCTAAAACCAGGCTTTATAAAAGAAACAGTTTTCCTTTATTGGTGTCTGAAAGTTATAAGCACAGCTGCTTACTGCCGCAATACGGCTCGTGCACATTTTTTTTAAGTGGGTTTCTATATCTTATATGGCTCTGCTAGGTGTGCTAAGTTAGTTATTCTAGAGTAGATACTGCTATAAAACTCTTCCAGCCTTATTAATAAACACGAAATAGCTTTGGATTAGTTACACCATCTTTTGTCTTTTTCGATCCAGCTAATAAATATTCCAGTACCTATATAGCAAAAAAAAGACATAAGCTGAAGTAAGTAACCCAAGGCTACTACCCGTTTATTAATAAGGCTGTTCATGAAAAATAGGAAAACTATATTTAATGATTCCCTAGACACAAATCGAAACTTTTTTATAAGTACTTAAAAGTAGATTAAAATAAACAATCAAACTGAAAATGTTGGCTCGTATTAGTTTTACATCAAATATATATGTCATAATCGCATAAATATATAATAATTAAACAAATGTATAAGTTATTTTGTTAGTAAAAGACTTCGCAAGTCATGAATTAGGCAGGTACACCCGCGTTGTTTAGTCAGGTTATTCAAAACAAACGAAAATGCGAACAATTTAATTGCTTTCTCTACACGGGAAATTCGTTCGAGTGCAAAATTATATGTCTGAAGCCTCTGAAGGTAGTTTGTAACTTTGTATGAAGGTACAGCAAGTGTATACGAAAATGTAGCGAATTCTTTGAAGCGTCCTTGACGGCGTGACATGGAATCGCGCCGCACCTATTAGTTAAGAAAATAGCAGTCAAAGAGAAATAACATGAGCACGGTTGTGAAACCAGCGCTTTCAGAGTTCATTACGATAAAGATAAAGAAGTCGGAACCACAGAATGCTTATCATTTCTATGGTTATGCCTTTTATAGTAGCCTCTTGTGACTGAGATCACACAAAAGTGGCTTTGATACGTTACGTGAATGGCTGACACTTCCCGAATATTGAGACTATGACTGTGTGTAAGCACTTTGAATAAAAATGACACTAAAATACATGGAAGTTCTTACATTTTTAACTTATAGGTAAATACAAAATGGTTTATTATAGGTATCCTACCGACTACGCCACTTTTGGTTATTAACGTTATATAAATCTACTGACTTATTATATTCAATAGTATACGTTTCAAATAATTATCCTAAAACTTTGTCCTACCAGGCCAAACAGAGGCAAACCGAAAAAAAAAAACAGTAAAAGGTATCACTTTCTTTTTGTTTTAAGAGACACTCTCTCGCTAGAGAGACGAAATATGCGAGCAAATTGAAGCTAATAAGACTGAATGGTGTTTGTTACTCGTCTGTTTTCATTTTCTTTGTGCTATCTGAACCTTCATTGGAGTAACGTTATATTTATATTATTTTATTTAATGAAACTGTAGTCCGCTAATTTTACAATACTTATACGATTTTTGGTACCTATACTTACAGGTACATATATAGAATATAATGTAACACCCAGACACAGAACAAACATCGATGTTTATCACACAAATGTTTGTCCTGGGTGGGAATCGAACCCACAACCTACAGCTTAGCAGGCAGGGTTACTACCAACTGAGCTATCGGGCCAGTCAAATATAATTTATAACAAGTCCCCACTTTTTATTTTATAATTGAAGGGGTAAGAACAAAAAGCGTTTATCTGATTTTTTTCACAAAATGACTTATGGGTATCGTTGGATTCAGCGTGAAATTATCTTTTTTATTTATTTATTTATTTTATTCTTGGAAGACCAACAGCTGTTATAATTACAATAGACACACGTTTACAAAAAAAGAAGCCAATTAAAGGTCCTCACGGATAGACAAAAAAGAGTACAATTTAAATAAAGTGAACACCTAAGAGCACTAACTACATACGCACTGCATGGTATTAATTACTAAGTTATAGAATAGCTATCTTCAATAATACATTCTCAAAATACCGAAATGAGGCTTAAATCTCGAGATTTTGAGTCTAAAAACGGTTTATCTGTCACAGGAATATAGTTCGCTTAGCATATAAACATTATTATATTTATTTTATTACATTATATTTTTACAGTAATTGTATGAATTAGTACTATATTTAGTATTTAAAGATAGAATTAAAACATTTTAAAGCAACTGAAACTTACATAAACCTTATAAGCACTCTACATTAAAATGACGCCGTTGACGTTTAAAGTCAATTTTCTCGAAACTGTCAATTTGTCAGTTAAATCCTTTTTATTCTCAACCCTTCAATTGAGCTGTTTTGTCTCCTATTTAGATATATTTCTTAATAATAAATGTAACTGGGTCGAAAAGGAAAGTAGGTTTAAAACCTTCCTCTAAACGACCCTCGCACCTCATTTTATTTTGACCACCTTAATTTCAGAAACACCCTTTGCTGTCGCTATAAGCATAACCGACTTTATGCAAACATAAAAACTTTACATCCCAGCTTTTCCTAAAGTAGCTTTTAACTTGCTAAATAAAACCCTCTCAAATCTGAATTAAGAGAACGACCAGCCCCAAAAATAACTGTAAGTATAATAAAGTTTTAGAGTTTCAAAAATAGAACCTAATATCAACGGTAGGCAGGGTTTTCTGAAGCTACTGAATGCTAAAATTGAGACTCTTGTATCCTCCCACGCCTCCTATTTTTCTTCTCATTAAATTCCAGGCGGGTTTCGAGACAATTTAGCTTTCTCTTGGGACGCACCTCATTGCTCAGTGTCACGTCACGGTGAAGAAAAAGCGTAGCTTACAATACCTTATCTATAGAAATACACATACCATATACGTATTTATCCTTTGTTATAAACTTAACAATAACTATTATTATTCTATCCTGATTGCCAGATATAAAATCTTTCCGGTGCAATTCGTACGTCAATGCATCATTTTGCCCACTTAGTTTCAATCATAACCACTGAAATATCGCAACTACCCTCATCTGTTCGTCTCACTAGTCACGCTGGGGCAACAATAGAACTCATCCACCCTTAAAGCGGCAGTTCTATTCTCGTCGGGGTTGTCATTGACCCAGTTCTATGGGCCAGACCGGCGTGGAGCTGCAACTTGGTTCTATTACGTTAAATTAGTGTTAATAAAGGTAAATGGCTCAATGCAAACACAAGGCGGTGCCAGCCGGCGCGTCGCACCGCACCGGGCCCGCTGCACAATGCCACTTTAGTCAAAGCTGCTGAGCTTTATCTCATTACTGCTGTTAGCCTCCAAGCGATATTGTTCGACGCCTTGTGAATATCCCACAATATATTTACATCGATGAACGGCGCAATCGCGCTCAGACTTTACCGTGCTTTACTAGAATTTGCCTTTAGCTGATTGAAGTATTAATGTCCCGTTTTCACGAGGCCCTATCGGTTTGTAGCTCGTAAATTATACAACCTAAATGACATTGATATCTGGGATTGTCTGCAATAAAAGCAAAAGAAAAATGTAGGTTGTATAAAGGCACTCAAATAAGTGTCATCCGGTTGGATCAAATATACAATACATCAGCAAGCTTTATGTATGTATCGGGGTCGATAGTACTTTTTCCTCAAAAGCAGTTGGTACTATTTTATTAGTATTCAAAATTGGTATATACACAGGAGTATTTATATTATATGTCACTTTGATCAGCTCAAAATCGCAAAAACATGTCCAAATTATAAATTATACGCTAACGCGTTTTCAATCTACTTATTTTCATTATTATTTATCTTCATAAAACGACAGCGAGCCAACGAGAGTTAATTTAATTTTTGATGTGGTTTTGCTAGTCCATTTTCAGGAGTTGACACAGTTTGCCTTTGTGCCATTGCGGTCGCGGAAAGAGAACGGCCCGCTAAAGACATTAAATAAATGTTGTTATTTTGAAGAGAATATCATTTTATTTCCTATGGCAGCCCAACTCAACGTGCGTCGTGAACATTTTACTTATATACATTCGTAGGTTACATCTCATTCATAGTTCTACATAAGTAGGTTATTTTAATTCTAATATAAAATTTTCAAAACTTTTAACGTAATTATCAAAACGTTGTTCGATAGTAACTGTGCGGTAACCGTAGCATGTAGAATTAAAGCAAATTACCCAACTTTTAGGTAACTTCCTAGAATTTCCCGCGGCGTGTAACTTACATTTAATATGTAGCGAACTTTGAATTTTATAACTAAGCCAACGGTAATTGCGCAGATTCAGTACAAGCTTCGTACAACAAGCGTATAGTCGATGAAATATAATAATATGTAAGGTATACGTATTACGTATGCCTCCCGTGTAGGGAAAACAAAGTTACCCCAAATTGATTACCGAGAACGTCAAATCAACAAACACAAATTGCTTCCCAATTGAGATTACATCATCCAAAAATCTTGTTGATAAAACATGTTTTCTATTTTATTTCGAATCAAACGAGAAAATAATTCTGTTATAAAGGTTCAATTACACTTTGATTGGATTGGAGTAGGGCGGGAGCGTAGATAACGTGTGAACACTGTTTGAGACATTAACACAACCCTTGATTGGTCCGCAACTCATGGCTCTGGCTTTCATCAGTCTTTCTTCAAGCCAACAAAGTAGGACTACAAATTCTTGAGATCCAAATAACAAATAAAAAACAAGGCATCAACTTCGACATTTAGACGAACGAAACCTTTACGCGTCACGTTTTGAAATCAACAAACGATCACGCTGGACGTGTACAGAAATTTATAGACAGTGCGTGCCTACAAATTTGTAAATAAGTTCAATACAATAATTATAAAGACATACGTCTTGCTATACAGCAACCCAATAGTACAAAAAAACAAATGTGCTTTAGTCCACACGACCGAAGTAAGAGTTCTTTAGTTTAATCGGCCGGTATAACTTTGTTTAAACAAACATTAATGTTAATGTCGCCATCTTGACAATAATTGAAAATTTTCACTTTACTAGACATACCAATAAAATAATACAATTTTATTACTTTGGTATGTTGGTAATGGAGATCTACGTGAATGTTCGTTTTGCCTCGCTACACATTCACCAGCTTACTCCCCAAGTCAAGCGTACGTAAAGAAGTTTTACTTCAAAAATAAGCTGTGTAAGGAAATGTGCGCGCGTCTCTACAATAATAATGGCAATAGCAATAGTCTGATCACGATTGCTGCTACCATCCACATAGCTAAGGCTGGGTGTTGCTTGTTATTAAATAACTTTTATCGAGCTCCGCCCTCTCCAGACCCCGCTACGGAGAACCGACCTCCTACGGAGCTTATTACATGAAAATAAAAACAGCAATGAGAAAACGAAACTGTGATATAGACGCAATATTGTGAACATAAACATAATCACAAAAACTTGATTAATTACAATGCTGAATGAAAATGTTTCTCGTGCAATTAATGTACCTACAATGCGCGATTTAGACTTACATAGGCAACAAAATAATTTTTATAATCTACCCAACTTTATCAGTCGCAAGCTCGTAAGCACACCTATTCTCTTACAGAAAAGCCAACCTAAATAGGTAACTCTGCTTTGTTATGCAACAACTATATCCTAAATAGCACAGTCAAGACAATATAAAAAAGCTTCCGGATACGAGTAAAATCATTTTTCATTAGGCGATGTTATTGAATAAAATATACGCAGAATAGTACCTACGTATATTCAGGTTGGCGAACTCGAGATCTGAACAAAACAATTTAGTCGTAGTCTCCTCGTTCGTGCTCGTATATGGGAAAATATTTTATGGAACTGTTCGTTGTTTATTTGTATCTACTTAACATAAGTCTGACTGAGAAGAATCCCACTTGGCAATCTTTGCGAGACTTTTATTTACTGATATTGTACCGAAGTCTTTATGGTGTTCTGCAACATGAAAGTATAAGTAGCATACGCGTTTGGAGAATTGAGGAGTCTGTCTTAGATAGTACTGTAAATACAGTGAATTTTTTTAACTTGGATACAGTATTAAGAAATCCGAAACCATAGGAGATGCGGGAAAAATGTCTTAGGAACCATATACTCATTTTGCATAAAAACGAATGATGAATGATTTTGGCGTGGTTATTTTTTTAGTTTTTCGTGGGATTCATAAAAATGAGTTGTTGTTTTGATTGATTTTTTTAATACGGGTCTACTTATAAATTAGTTTGAAAGAAATAAATTGGAGCTAATATAATATAAGCTAATAAATATAATAACAAATTGTAATAATTTTTTTAAATTTGTTTTTCTATCCATAGAAAACTGCTAATATACGTAGATAAAAGCACCTTTGCTAATTGAAAGTTGTATACCGAGCACTGACAAGTTACATCGATTCGCTTGTAACATAAATGTGGCTCCACACCATCTAACTGTCAAGCAAATCTGCCACCCGATCTGTTGGAATCGAAGTCAATCGAGCCTCAACACGCCTCCACACGATGCGATTTGACTGATTGAGTTGACAAATCGTGTGGCAGATTGTATAGTGTGTAGACTACTTTAGAGTTAGCTATCGCTATATCGATTCAAGTTTAGCGCGACGGGAATCAGTTATGCAGAGGGTTATTTGTGAGCACCGTTAAGAAGAGAGTATACCCCGGGGTCTTCCATACAAAAAGCGTCAACGTTTTTATACCCCTAAATATTACCCGATTACGGTGATTCTTTTATATGTTGTCTACACGGTGAAAAACTGTCTTTGTAGGTCTTTCTTTTTTAATTTTTCGCAACATCTCCGTCGTTATAGCCTTGATGAATTATTTGCTGAAAGTTATGACGAAGAAAAATAGTTGTGATGAGAATACAAAAAATATATTACATAAAAATCATAAGTACAGGCATAGATTATAATCTATATATATATATATATATATATATATATATATATATATATATTAGTACCACTAAATCTTAACAAAACCGGGGACAACGGCTATTAACCATAAAAACCGTTTTCCTCGAAACGTTAAAATATAGGTAAAATCACTCACGGGCTTTACCGCTTTAATCACACGTGCTGATAGCAGAGTGACCGCAAAAACATTTTCAAATACCAGGACGGCCCTCTTAAGTTTTAGCTGTCGTCAATATGCGAACGAGAGTTATACAGGGGGAACCGGAGGGCGTTTGGCGTCAGGCGGTCTGCGACCCTTCGATCACTTCGCTCACTCCAAAGCTCGTAGTTCATGCGTTATTATTACATAGAGTAACCATGCAATCGCTATCAAGGCAACTAACAGCCATGGATTGATGGATTTAAGTGTATATTCTTGTCGCGTTACAACGAATAGGCAATAACGTAGCCTCGAGCCTGCGAAGTACTTAGATATCAAAACTGGTGGACTAAGTATGAGAGTAGTAAGTAGACGTAATACGCACAATCAGTACCGGATTAAGCAAGCGTGGGGCCCGTAGCATTTTTTTTTTTCAGAGGCCATGATCTACTACGGGTTCTTAAATGAAGGGGTGAGAATAAAAAGGATTTAACTGATTTTTTTGACCAAATGACTTATGGGTATCGTTGGATTCAGCGTGAAATTATCTTCAATAATACATTCTCAAAATACCGAAATGAGGCTTAAATCTCGAGATTTTGAGTCTAAAAATGGTTTATCTGTCACAGGAATACAGTACGCTTAGCATAAAAACATTACTTTATTTCTTTTATTATATTTTTACAGTAATAGAACTATATTTGGTAATTTTAAATAGAAATAAAACATTTTCAAGCAACTGAAACTTACATAAACCTTTTCTATTAGCTTATAAGCACTCTACATAAAAATGACGCCGTTGACGTTTAAAGTCAATTTTCTCGAAACTGTCAATTTGTCAGTTAAATCCTTTTTATTCTCAACCCTTCAAATATAAAGTGGAAAAAAACAATTCAATACTCAATACGTTTATTTGCCATCCATAGGATAAAATTTGTTCGTTTTTGTCACATCAAGTAAATTCAATAAACCACATCTTAGTAAGTTTCACTCAAAAAATTACGCTCAGGCAGAGGTGAGTGGGTTTAAATATGCGGGGCCCCCTTTGGCGCGGGGCCCGTAGTAACTGCAACTCTTGCTACGTGGTTAATTTGATACTGCGCATATACTATACGGTAACACGTAACTATACTCGCGTATAGCGCCCATATTTTAACTTTTCAAGATTTTGTCAATTTTTTTTTATTTATATCTGAATTCAAAATTTTCCCAGCTAAATAATCCCACCCCACACTTGTACTTAATACAGTCATAACCTATGAAAAAAAACCTCGTAACCTATACCTATAAGAAACAGTCTGAACCGAAGGGCTACAGTTTCCCTTTGAAGTTATAATCGCTTTGTACGGCAAATCCATTTACAGCTACAATATTACTCAATTGGTTTCCATTTACCTACCGCATAATTGCTGAAAATTTCAAGGTAAATAAATAGGTAGGTAGAAACGTTGTTATAAATAAATCGCCACCTCATCAACTCAGCCTTTACGTTAATCATGTATAGCTTATACAGAACCAAGCGATGGAAACAAGATGCGGGAAAGGAGCGAACTAGAAAGGGGAAAAAAGGGAAGAAGGAAGGTAGAAATAATCTGACGTATGGAATTTTTTGTACGTGATAGGACTTTTCTGCAAAGTTCACCTACGTACCACAACTTTCCCAGTTATTCTGCCACCAAGCAGTAGTGTGTAATGTTCCAGTTTAAAGTTCACTGAGACTTTCTGAGTCTAGTAATTTTATTCGTAGATTTTGATGATGTTTCAGGATGCAAACGCAGTGCAGTGTCGCGCAAAATTTTACATTAGAGTTCCGAGTGACACTGCAACTGTTACGGGCGGCCGTGTCGCGTAACATCAGGCGATTGAATAGCTCGTCACGTCATTCATTAACATTTAAAATAAACTGTCGCGTTTAAAACAGCTACACGTAAAGGCATCTCAGCGATATAAAACTCACCTAAACATGAAGGGGTATTCTGCCTGAGGAGGTTAAACCTCCACATCTGAAGATAAGGCACGCACGGCCGCCATCCACTGAAAATTTTATCACGAATCACGACCCTCCATGTTTGAGTCTTTATTTACTTTACAGCAAAAAAAATAAAAGCAATACACGGCTTCGCATCAACTCCTATGAACGCAGCGTTTATTAGGGTTATTTTTATAGCGCTCTACTTTATGAGTTAGATTCTTACCTAGGTACTACTACATTAAAGTTTCGTCGGGACGTTTTAGTGAGCAGTGGACAATGAACTAAGACTGACTTGTAGATTGATGTTTACTTGTACCTATCAAAGTTTTATAGAAGCGCTCTACTGCTTCATTCGAAGCTAGTTTTTACTATCATTACATATTTATATACAATTTGTACTAGGATGATATATGGTTATAATAGTTAGTGTTTCGTAGTGGTACAAAGAACCTTTATAATTTCGTCATGTCTGTTTATCTGTCCGTCTGAATCCTTTACCGCGTTAAAAGTAGCTTTAAAGCTATAAACGTATATGCGTGAAATTTTACAATTTAGATAATTGAACCACTCATTTTGCCCTTTTAGAGGTGGAATTTCTAAAAACCCTTTCTTAGTGGATACCTACACTTTACGAATTTCAAGTCTCTAGGGCCAGCGGTTTAGGCTGTGCATATATAAGTCAGTTAGTCAGTCAGGACTTTGAATTTTATACGTATAAATAAATGTCCATAGGTTCAAAATTATAGAAATAATCTTATTTTGCTTTATAAAGGTAGCTTCATAGGGCATATATACACGTAGGTAAACCGGCGGACCTCATCATATGCGGTGTTGTTGAACCGAAAATACATGATTAACGTAAAGGTTGGCTGCCATACATGTAAAGTGGGGATTTTTTATAAGCTCCTTCGTGTTTATATCATTGAATAGATCTTTTAAAATTAAGGCACGGGACATAAGTACTAAGCATGGCCTGCCATTCTATTGGCGAGTAATTTTTCATTTCCATTTTGATATGTACCTATTATGTTACATCGGTGGTATATGTACACCATAACTATATTATTTTATGCAACCGCTTCTGATTTTTCTTGCCCGGAGACTAACTGATATCTGCGCACGCACGGATGTGTAGATTTATAACCTCAAGACACGCGGGTCGTTCCGTTACCTACGTTACAATTTACATCGGCTACATAAACTTAACCAGAGGTCTACACAAATCGTAACACAGATAAGAACGTTTTTTAAACTTAAAAAAATAGTCAATAACTGAGCAGCCTTTTAAAATTTTAAATATATAAATAACGTGTAACGTGTAATGCAGGCGACAAAATAAAAAAGGGACTTATTCTTAAAAATATTGATTGTTATTTTTAGTTTATCATTTATCGTTACTTCCCAGAATTTGATCAGCAAAACTAGAGGAATTCGCAATGAATAGTGTTTTATTTTCAAATACAATATACAGTTTTCGTTTTTATCAAGGTCGACCGAGGCCGTTTTGAGAATTTTACCCTATTCCCAATTTTGCCACCCCCACCCAACCGAAAAATTCACCCTGCATAACAATTAAGTATGTGAATATTTTTAACAAGAATAAGTAATGTTACAACAATAGAAATACAGTACCTAATTTTAAGTTAGTAGTAGCATATGAAATATTTTGTGATATACATTTATACCTACCACAGAACATACAGATTACAAGCAAAAACAGGGGGATAGACAAACACGAGTGACAGATGGACCGACAGGCAGACAGACAAACGAAGTAGTCCTGAAAGTCTCGCCCTTATTTCTATGGTCACACCATAAAATAAGGATGGTTACGCCGTACCTCTATATAAGTACAGTTTACACAAACACCAACAAATCTGAAAAAGTTCACACAACAAATTTTCTGCGTATACCTACCTAATGAACCGACGACGTTGAACGCGTCTATAGTACAAAATCCTCGTCGACCGAATTTTCCTTCGTGTCCTGACGTTAGCCGTCGTCAAAGGGATTTAAGTTTCACTGAGCTACGATTGATGTTACATTCGATACCTAGTAAAACACATTGCGTTCGAAATATTCCAATATCTCCGTCTTTACGTTAAAGATAGTAAGTACCTAGCAAGGGTTTCCTTTATGTTGTAGGCAACTAAACCGAATCAGTGTTGTTAATAGCGTCATAAAAGATTAATGAGACGGCAATGCTTCAGCCGATAAGACCACTCAGAATATGGATTACTTACTTAGGTAAATGGAATTTGAAACGGGAACTGATTTATTTAATCATTAGGGACTTCAAACTATTATTTGCAAAGTTTTACGATACATTAACAATACACATGATTTTAGAAAGAGGAAATACGTTTTAAGATTATGGATCAATAAGAGTATGTTCCATACATAGTTAGGCCTTTAGGTGCCATAATATAAATTAACGTAAACCGTGTCATACGCAGCCCGTTCAATCAGGAAAAGGACAAATAAAGGTAGAACTATTAACCTAATCCGATACCTTCATCAAAACTATGGATAACATTTATATATACAATAAACAAAACCAAGAACAATAGAATGTTCATCATTGTTCGTGGTTCTCATCAAGTTCTCACGTCACTCAAATAGCAGCTGTCTTCACCCTCTACTTGTACAACAACCCTTTGCATGTCTTCTACATTAAAGCTCACAAACATTCACGAGTTGAAATTAAATATTCAAACTGTTTGTGAAAAGGCCATGACACAGCAAAACACGAGTAAAGAGTGTATAGTAACAGAAAGTACGAAGTAATATGCAAAGGTAGGAGACTCAAAGCTAGGGCACGCGCACCCGTTACAGGCACAGATATAAAGCTACAAATCACGTCCCAAACGGAATCCTATGAACGATTCCTGTGATCCTGTGAACGACAATATTGTGAACGACAAATACCTTCATAAAAAGGGTGCTGGGTCTAGATTCTTACGTGAGTACGAAGGATTCGTTTATTGAATAGCCAATTTTGTTCTTTCTTCGACAATATTGGGCTGCCAAGGAAAATGTAGCTATGTTTTTTACCGCATGGATGCGGTATACACCACACAAATAGGATATAGGTAGGTACACGAGCTTTCAACGTTAAGATATCATCGATATTAATACTAATTTATAACGTTAATAGTAATATGGTTGGGAAAATCTACCCAAAATGCACGGATCAAATACCAGAACCGTAATTGTTGCACCATTAAAATCTATCCGATTACGAAAGAATTTCGAAAATTGAAGCAAAAAATTGCGTTCGAACAGCAGCATCGACACCACTGATGAATAATTCAAACACAAATCTGTTGGTACAGACTACGGACAGTGTCAGACGGGTATTCATCGAAAACTCGATCAATCCGGATTCAGATCACGTCGGGAACTTTCAATTTTCATCATTACCGTTATTACGTCACATCCCTAGCGGCATTTCCGGGGCGAAATAACACTAAAGTCAGAATTATAGTTTTACAAATGCTTTTTGATTTATTTCTTT
Organism: Ennomos fuscantarius; assembly: GCA_905220475.3. Taxonomy (NCBI): domain Eukaryota; kingdom Metazoa; phylum Arthropoda; class Insecta; order Lepidoptera; family Geometridae; genus Ennomos; species Ennomos fuscantarius. Next base: position 7,048,044 of record HG992028.1, on the reverse strand, counting down.
TTAGTTAGTGACAAAACAAAAACAATTAAAATTAAAAATGTATCATACAATACCTATCGTAATAGGCTAATTGACTACTATTAAAATAAATATTAATATCATTTATATTTATTTGTTATCGGTTCATTCATGGGAAAATGTATACGCTTTTATAACAAGTTGCCTGACGGTATCGAACAATTGTCAATGCGTAAATTTAAATTATTCATAAAGTCAAACTTAATGAAAAAAGCCTATTACACAGTAAATGATTATGTGTCGGACAAAAAAGCTTGGCCTGAATATCCCAAGCTTAACAGTATGAAATCTTTGGTACTTTGCCTATTGCCTATTCCTATCTATAGTTTCAGTTTCTATTTGTAATGTTTATTAAGATAATGACGGTATTTTTCTTGCACCAGTGTGACGTGGTGGTTACTTTTGTAACATATTCATTATCTCAACTTTAATGAATTATATACATTGTAAGAGACAGTAGAAAAAAGAAAAAAAAATACATCACTGTAAAGTTTCTTGTAGCTTCTTCTTTACAGTTGTAATCGAAGCTTCGGATCAAAGTTTTCTATTCTGCATTGTGCCGGATTGCTAGTGAGAAAGAGAACTGCTTTTTTTTCAAACTCGTATATTGTAATGGGCTTGCTATATATTATTTGACAATAAGCACTTTTTAAATTTATATGCTTAGTGAAATAACTTAATTTTAAGTACCTAATATAATTTTGACTTGTCAAAGTGCTAAAATTAGCCTATTTGCAATAAATCTTTTGGCTTTGACTTTGACTTTCATAAAGTAGCTTGAAAACTAATGTAACAATTAAATAAATAAGTAAAATCTGTACATAAATCCCAGAGTACGCCTAGTACGCCTTTAAAGTTCATGCAGGGGGCATCGCCTGTCCCTTTCTTGCAAAACAGAGATCACGTGGAGCTTCCTCATAGCTACTATGAAGCTTTGATTGTGACGTCACATGCCAAAGAAATTGTATGTAGAGCTAATAATAATATAGAGGTACCCACAGCACATACAGCTTAGTAATGAGGTACTATGGAGGACTGGTAACTGACGTCACTGCGTGTTTGAACTGTCTCTTTCTATTCCTGTATTTTAAAATGGCTGTAACTTAGTCATTTTTTGAGATATTTAATTTTTGTTTTCACGATTGTCTATTTTTTGAAGTATAATATTTATTTATTTTATAAAAATATAGTAGTCAAATTGCCTATTGTAGAAAATGTTTTGACCTTTAATTCTTAAATCTTGAGATTCAAGATTTCCCAAGAACAATTCCCGACGAATATAGAATTTCAGAATTTCCTACTGAGCACAATAATTTATAACCAGGTAAGTTAAAGGTACCTACTAATTAATATTTGAAACCAGGCTCTATTCCGTAGCGTGTAATAAATCAGCAAAGGATTGCGTGTAACCGGAGAGACCAGTGTCCGGTGTCGACCAACCTCCCTCACTACCTACTGTGTATTTCAAATATCAACAGAATAAATACAGAATATCAGATAACGCAGGTAATCTAGATGCCTTGAAAGTTACACAAAATGTGGGAAATTAAGAAATAATAGTCCATTGAGTCGGTAGTAAAAATTTACTCGATTAAAGATGATGACAGTTTTGGACGCTTTTCAAATCGCTTGATCAATCTTTGCGGGATTGTATTTTTTATTGATGAGAAGGTGAAAAACCTTAGTCGGGGGTATAGAATAGGGGCGAATCTAGTGTGGTGGGCTACCACAAATTAGACGCCGGAAGCTCATGCTTTATTGTTTTTTTAAGCATCATACGAATTATACCAAAATTTCATTTTGATGAGTATTTTATCAGAGCCAGTAGTCACGTCATAAATGCTTAGGAAAGTTTTGATCACTATCGTAATACTTATATCAACAACACGCAAAATCTATAAAGAGGAGAATTGACGTGAAAGTGGATTTGGAATAGTATATATACTCAAACACTCAAAAACATCAAGAATTACATACATACCTAAATGAGGATAATTATTAAAAACATTAAATTCATGATATGCTCTAGACTAGTCTTTACCAGCCTTATTAATAAACGGGTATTAGTCTCGGAGTAGTTACTTCAGCTTTTGTCCTTTTTTGCTACTGGAATATTTAGCTGGATCGAAAGAGACAAAAGATGGTGTAACTAGTCTAAAGCTAGTTCGTGTTTATTAATAAGGCTGTGTTGTTAAGACAGACAAATTGCCTTGTGACGTGGATGCCATAATCGAGATTGTCATGATAATCTGGATGCAATCTTGTCAAGAAATTAGCATTTATATTGAGGATGAAGCGTTTTGCCACAGTGTATCATAAACATAACAAAGCACAGACATAAAAGAGCAATACATAACAGTCGCCATAACATAACACCAATTTTCCGAGCTAAGTTATATGAACCCAAATTCCTATAAACCTTAATAGTATACCGCAGTAAGAGTTAGAGGATAGTATGTTTATAGAACCGTAATGTTTTAGAACGTTTAGTTAATGGCTATCACGAGAACCGATAAATGTTTAATAGTCATTAATTCAAGTGTCGCCGCTACGAATTGGGATAATGTTTTGCCGAGGATTGTTTTGGTCAAATTAAGATTAAGGGTGCAATTATTCAACAAGTGTCCGATTAGAGGCTTAGATTGTCCCAACGAGGTACTTGCATCGAATTATTGTATGAGTATTGTATTGACTAAGTTGAATAGTGCAAATTTTTAAAGATATTGATGTTGAAAAATACTTATTAGAACATAAATTCTACAACAAAAACACCTAGAACTTTCTATTCCAATTTTCTAGGTGATTTTATGTTTGAGAGCAATTTGCCTCAAAAAACGATGGATCAGACTTGTGATTGAAGCTGACAGGTCAGAACTGCTTAAGACTCGCCATTTTTACTTTACTGATCACCGCGCTGCTGCCCTACACCGGTTGACACAAAACGTTGAACAAAATAAAACTCCGTTTTTACAATGTTTCTTGGAGTCTAGAATGAAGCTTATTATTTCATTTATTACTGTTGCACAAATACCTAGTATGTAAATAGTGTATAAATGTGTGCTACTTACTGCACCCCTAAAATAACCTGAAAATTACTATAACGTGGCGTGTCGGTAGACATGACGTCAGCAATACACGCACACAAAGCACCACAGGTTCAGCTACACACACGAGGCTACAAACGTGATAAAACGTGCTCGAGGGTTCCTCACATTGCTTTCAATTTGTGTGGGTAGTTAACAGTTTCAATCAAACGTGATAAATAGAACTTTTAAACGACTCCATCCTTAAGCATAACGTTATGAATAATTACAAAGATTAAAGCTATACGGATACGCAAAGTAAAAAAATTACACATCCGCGAGCTTAAAGTTCTGATCTGAGATACATTTCATATTTTACATCGTTAGTGATACTTTAAAAAAAAGCTTTTATAAATCGCGTATATTTTTTTTATAACAAAAGGCAATTTTATTACATCGCTGCTGATAATGCGTTTATTAATAAAAGATACTTGAAGCTGTATATTCAAGGCTAGTCTAGTTTCCATCGTCATCGTAAGCTCAACGTAAGTGATGAGCTCGTAGGCCGTTTGCACACATCAAATATTATGATGCCTCTAGAAGCTTCGTGCTCAAAAGGTCGGGTTGGGCCATCGGACCCTTTCTCGTAGTTTCGCAAGCATATAATAAATATAATGGAAATCATTCATAAATTGACACAACATTGACTCATGCGCTCGGTTGGTAAGTTGGTAAACAATATGATAGATTGGTTGAGAAGGCAGGATTATCACATTAGTCACCGTGTGTCATAATAACACCTAAAAGGAAGGATGAAACTTTGAAACAAACAGCAATATGAAATGAATGACTTCATAAATAGGATACTATCGGCGTATTAAAGCTATACGTATTCAAAACAATAGAGGATATTAAAAATATCAAATGAAAAGAAATATCAGAGGAGATTGTTTGCCATTTTTTGAGTTTTTTTGATTGTGTGGGTAGTTATATAATAAATAAGTAGGCGCACCTACAAATTAAATATAATAAGTCTAAAAAAGGTTGAATGTATCGATCAAACACAGACACATAAAAAAAGCAATGCAACTGTAGTTTAGTTTGGAACCCTAAATATCGTGATTTTCTTTGAGAACTATTTCATAGCCACACAAAATACCTATGATTAGTTAATAAAACGTTAGTAGGTATATGAAGGTATTTAGAAAGATATTATAGTTCCTAAGAAAATTGCAAACAGCTGGAATATTTATAGAACTAGTATATGTATATATTTTGTATAATTAAAACTTTTTTATTTAACCAAACAGAGAACAAAATAAGCTAAAAAAATTAGATAGGCACTTATACTGTTATGCTGCCTAACATACTTATAATAATTTACAATAACAATAAATTTTCCTGCCTTTTTTGCTATTTCCTTTCAAGTGTGCAACGGGTTGGCTTTATAGCTTGAATATTACGGCAGGCTGCATTACCTAGGCTGTATAAATTAACCTGAGCCTTGTTTATTGTTCCATTAAGTTAAGTTGATAATAATCATGCTTTGAACTGTAGATGCAAGTAAGAATTTTCAGTAAGGATTGAGTAGTCTATAGTTAGTTATACATAGCTTTAGAAGCTTTCAGTTTCTCCTTATGTTTATTTTATAAATAATAATCACTGGCCAACTTCACTTTGCGGTTGACATGCTATTTTAATAATCGGAATAGCCAAAGGGCTGCTATTATCCAAATGCCTAGAATTCAATTTATAACTAAATATATCCTAGTAAAATTCAAATAAAATCATATTTATACCGAATAAAACTGCAACCACTTCCGTAATATTTGGCAACGTTAAAACAATATCATTTATCAATAAATTTTGTTATAGTAATAAAAACTATAAATTGTTTCCCAACCCAACAATGCTTCACTAAGTGATGGACGAAGTACGTGATCTGTAACATAAACGAGACTGTCACAGAATAAGCTAGAATTTAATTGATAACTAAATGTATCCTACTAAATTCAAATAAAATCATATTCATACATGCAAAACTGCAGCCACTTACTGTAATATTTTGCAACGTTAAGACAATATCATTTATTAATAAATTTTGTTATAGGAATAAAAACTATAAATTGTTTCCCAACCCAACAATGCTTCACTAGTGATGGACGAAGTACCTACGTGATCTGTAACATAAACGAGACTGTCACAGAATAAACTAGGAGGAAAAGCAATATTTGGCATCTACTAGTTAAAATATTCTATTAACTGTAGGTAATAACTGTGTAGGTAATACAGTTAATCAGACTATCGATCCATCTTGTTTTAATTTACTTTATTATTCTTCGCACGCGTTATCCCCTATCTCTGGCACCATGGCGCATCGGTAGTCGGTCTAATGCAGCAGAAAATATTATTTTATTTATAATATTTGATATTTATTATGACCTCTAAATATATATTTTAAAAAGCGTTAAACCGTCTTCGATCACCCTAATTTCATACTGAGAAGTATATATGGATGACATATATATCAGAGTTATTTTGATTTAAAAACCAAACTACTAAACCGATTTTGATAACATTTTTGTGAGACCAACCTGAAATTATATCTTTACGCCTAAAAAAAGAATTTACCAAAGCGGTCTATGAATAACGGAGTTCTCAGGTGACAAACGTAAAAAATAACAACCGAATTGAGAACCACTTACTTATTTGAAGTCTGTTGAAAAATAATAACTGACGAAGAGAAATCTATCTTTGAATAGTTACATTATGGTACTTAATGTATACCTAAATGACATTTACATTTTCTTAACATTAGTTACATATACAAAATGTATAAAAAGATAGGAACTCACAGATTTCCAAAGAAACTTTCCAAAGGCAGTTTATAAGGCAGTTGACAATTCTATAGCTGGTATTTGCTTTAGCATTTGCTAGCATCGATAAGGGTACAATGTAGAAGGGTCAGCATTTCTGACGCTGAGAGGTCATTGACACGAAGCGATCACAATAACTTTATAAAGTACCTCCTACGTTTGATTTCGCAAAGGGTTAAATGTACGACAGTATCCAAAGAACGTGAACTAAATTTTCAATTAATAACTCTATACTGAACGTTTAAATTATTAGGTAGATACAGTTTGCGAGATAGATGAAGACGCTAAGGTATCTCAAAGCTTTTGTGAGGCTTCAAGAGTTCCTATTGAATAATAATACATTAGATATAAGACAATCAGCATTAAATAAATACACGGTTGTCCAAAGCAGAAAGATTAATTAAGAAACAATATAATTACCTAAACAAAAGAGATTGAGAAATTCACTTCTTTAACGTGTTTCGGATAAACTGAAATTGAAATGAAACGGCTCAAAAAGGTTTCAAAAATGACATTAACAGTCGTTGGCGAAAGTAATTCAAGGAATGGATGGGTATTAAGATTAGCTAAACGGAGCATTGTAACTGCAAACTTCACATGAAGTAATTATTGTACCCCAATTGGAACCAGTAATAAATTAAATGAAGATATCGAACTTACCGCAAACGCTTCATACAAATTGGCTTAAGCGAAGCTGACTCCCGCCAAATTGAGGCGATCACCGAACACACAGAACGCATTTCATGGATGGTAAGTAGTCCACGATCGATATTTCTCGTACAGACCAAAGCCGAGCAAGCGCTGCCCGAGGCACGCCGTCCTTCCGACGACGCTTCCACACAAGATAATACTCTCGAGTTATTAATTTACACGCACGTCCACTCATGAGAAAAGCAACTTGAGACGACCACAGCGTTCGAAACCTTAATACTTCCCTTCGTTGCAAATATAAGATGACAGATTTGATGCCGTGACCAATCGAACGAATATTTTGCACAACTTCTGGAAGCCAGCCGACTCAATTTCCTAACTTATCAATTCAACTGACAGTGTTACACTTTTCACTTTAGTTTTCGCGATAACTTTGAAAAACGCGACGGAGCAACGGAAAGTTTGAAACGCGTCAGCCGAATACCAAAATTATATGAACAATATGGGGACAGGAACCGGAGTCGCGTAATAATAAGAGTGCGTGGGGATGGTTCGGAGGGTGCATTGTGCACCGGCGAATTTTGGAAGGGACCGTTCCAAAAGCCCTTGTTTGCTCCCCCTAGCACTTGCGCAAGATGCGAACCAGTTTTGATTTTTGTGTGTCGACGGTGGGTTTAGCCCGTTCACGAGGGGTCTTTTAATCCCATCGTTGTGCCGTTACCATCCGACAACCGGTAACCTTTGTTCATATTGGGCAAATAACAAATAGAAAAGTAATGTTTCAAAATTTAAATTGAGATCTTATCAATTATTATTTTCTTTCCTTATATTTATTTTATATATTTATAATTTCTCTATAATAATGCAAACTATGAAGGTGAGTGAGTACAACTTCGCAAAGTGATGAAATAGCTTTTATAATAGCCTGATAGCTAAGTTATAAGTAATTTGATCATATATTGTATTTTAATTATTACTATAAATACTATATATGCTCCGCCACCACCATGCCGCACAGCCCGGTGCCTCTCAAAGCCATTAAACGACGAAATTAAAGATAAGGCAAGTCCTCACCCACTGCCATTTCTAAGCTAATACGCATCCCATAAAATTATCAATTTCTCTGTCGAGACACCGTAATAAAACCTCTCTTTAGAACTTGAACTTTAACACTCAAAATGTAAATAAGAGTAAAGAAAACCCTCCACGAAAATCACTATCTTTAAAGCCCGATGCAACGTGCGTGATATGTCTAAATAATGAGATGAAAAAATAGTGTAAGCAGAAAATAAAATAAAAAGGCAATAACAAACTAAATAATAATAATAATAACGCCCAACGATCACAAACATAGATCCTGGACCCTAACTAGGATTCCCTGTATCTAGGGACCCAGGAAGTACGAAGACCATGGTTCCACAACACCTAGATACAGAACAAGTATTTGCGCTTTTTTCTGCGCATAAATAGTTGTGCTGCCGCGGGAATCGAACTCACTATATCCGGGTTATGAGCCGACCTCAACGATCACACCACAGAGGCTGTCAAAACTTAAGATAACAAGTTTTTTTTTTTCTAAAATAAAAAAACTAATATAACTGTTTCAACGTAGCGCTCCAAATTTTCAGCGATAAGAATACATTTTTTACAAATTAAATAACCAGACTAGTGGTCTGTGTTCTAAAGTAATAACCAGTTAATATATTTTCTTGATATTGCATATTTCACGTAATCCACAAAATTAATGTTTATACATAATAGTTGTGTTTGGCCCGGGCCAAGAAAATATAAAGAAGTGGGACGTCTTAAGGCCGGCCTTAAGACGTCCCTCTTCTTTATACTTCACAGCGTCTGTGGTGTGGTGGTTGAGCAGGTCGGCTCATAGCCCGGAGGCAGCGGGCTCGATTTCCGCGGCAGGACAAGTAACTGTGCACAGAAAATAAAAAGCGCCAATACTTGTTCTGAGTCTGGGTATTGTGGGACCATGGTCCTCGTAGTTCCTGGGTCCCTAGACAGGGAATCCTAGTTAGGGTGCAAGATATATGTATGTGATCGTTGGGCGATATTATTATTATTATTCATTATTATACTTGGTAAATTTTCAAGCGGTTTAAAAACCAACTACTTGTACATCAGATACATTAAGAAGTACCAGAACCGAAACCTTCAGGGCGCGAGTATTACTCGGTATTTGCTAGGTACCTACATTTTCATTGATATTTAGAATTAAAATTATTCAATTAAAACCATAGATTAAACTATTTAAATGGAGACACATCCTCTCATTGCTTAGTAGAAAACGCCTTGCATCGCGCTCGATATGAGCGACGATATCTTTTGCTTGGGAAATTGAGCGCGTGGCGCCTAAATTAATAGGACCACTTTCGACTAGCAGATTTGCCTTGTCACACTTTTATTTACATTACCATAAAAAACATACATCATAGGTACCTCTAAAGGTTAACCATAACACTGAACCAAGTGCATAATTTACTACTTTTTAACTCACTCGTCTACTATTTACACGATAAAAATTCCCACAGAATAACAATTGAGTGTAAGAAAGTACGAAAATTTAATAAGTAGGTACTTACTAATAAGTGACTATTATTAAATCAACATCTTGACTAGGTATAATACTCCCAAACGAAATGTGTCGATTCCCAAGAGATTCGCTAGATGGCGTGGCGGGCGGATTGTCAGTTTCACCGTAGTGTAGCGCTGCGCAGATGTATCGATCCTGTGAAGGCCCGTCGGTATTGACACGATAAAAAATACAACAGAGAAAAACGAACGAATCTTCAAAATACAGTGTTAAATACATAATTCTCTTTAACGGACAGTCTTTATAAATCATTCCTTATCAACGAATTATTTCTTTGCCTTGAAATCATAGTATATCTGGTACACGATATGGAATTATTACAGTGCGCTCGACTGGCAACCCACAAATGTCTATGAATTTGACCCCGAAGCTCGTGTCCGGAGCAGAAGCAGAGTGTGGTGCAGGGCTAGGCCCTTCGTTTTTGGTCTTCAAGTCGTTAAATATTGTGTAAAATGGGCACCTAATAGGTAAATGAGTTATTTTTAACGCTCTTATTTAAACTGTACTCCTTCGCAATAGTGTAGCGAGCCCGAACGCTGCCATTAAAAATACACCGCGAGCCATTCGTACGAGTTACTAATGCCAAGAATATCGTCAAAACTCGCGCATTGATCATTTTATGTCTATATGATTTAATATCAGTGATATTTTAAACTAATTCTTTGAGTTTTATTCGCAAAATGTAAATATCAGTAGGTTAAATTAGGGCACGTATTTCTGAATTGTGGATCGTAATGTCCTCGGGATTTTGGTGAATGTGTTGAGACAATGGTGTATCGATTATTTTGCGCAAACTAAATGTCATCCCTGTGTCGTAGTGTTAATATTAGAAGTCTGTTTGTGACCACGATTGCTATTGTCTAGGCATCTACGCGTTTTATATTAAGCATGCAGAACTTCAATTTAGTTTGAGTGACCAAAATAGTGTCGTCGAGTCTCATTCGGGTGAATTTCAGCGGCTCTTTGACAATATCTATTTTTTGAACATTTCGTGAGTATGAATAGAGCGAAAATTATCCATTTAGGTGGCATAATTTTTTTAAGCATTTAGGTCATTGTTGCTCTATTAAATTTACACACAAGTTTACTATCATGCATACTACAATAAATTTAAATACATAATTGCTATACTTTATTTAATAAATTACAGATTTTAAATTTATTTACTTTTCACACACTTTACAATTCGCAGCATTTAATTTTTACTTACCTTGTTTTCATCATACTTACTTAAATTTAATAGATATGAAACATACCTATTTGAAATACAACACAATTTATAATGTATACATATGGTAGATATAGGTAATAGGTAGATACTGATAAAAACCTGACAGACACAATAACATTTACGTCGCATAAAGATGGTTATTATTATTTTTTATGTTTTTTAAATTTACGATGCTATACAAAATTCCTAGCGGTTAAGGACTACTGTTTACTTTTTTATTATATAATACCTATTACGTTTTTTTAATAGTCTAAATAAACAACGTCGTACATAGTCGTAATGCTATTCTAGAACCGATCAATATATACATATATAAATTAATTTTGCCGTCTAAATTTTAAAACACGGGAATGCCCTTTCCGACTCTAATTTAGGTGTTCCGCGTGAATAATGGATATACCTACTAAAAAGGTTTATTTTTTGTTGCAGTATCATATCGAATGGTGAAGATTTGTGCTCAAAGTCTACGCAGTAAGTTGTTTATTTAAAACACTCAAGTAAGTACTTACCGCGTAAAAATGTCTAATCCGAATCGTGAAAATGTTAGTACTCGATTTTCCGACAACTATGATTTGAAAGAAGAATTAGGAAAAGGTGCATTTTCGATCGTAAGGAGAGCAGTGCAGAAATCTACGGGCTATGAATTTGCTGCCAAAATTATCAACACCAAAAAACTCTCGGCAAGAGATTTCCAAAAATTGGAAAGAGAAGCTAGAATTTGTCGAAAACTTCAACATCCTAACATTGTCAGGCTACACGATTCTATTCAAGAGGAACACTTTCACTACCTTGTCTTCGACTTGGTCACTGGTGGGGAATTGTTTGAAGATATCGTAGCTCGAGAATTTTATTCAGAAGCGGACGCCTCTCACTGTATACAACAAATTTTGGAATCGGTTCACCACTGTCACCATAATGGTGTAGTACATAGGGACTTGAAACCCGAAAACCTTCTTTTGGCCAGCAAGGCAAAAGGTGCCGCTGTGAAATTAGCTGATTTTGGTTTAGCTATTGAAGTTCAAGGAGACCAACAAGCGTGGTTTGGATTCGCTGGAACCCCAGGCTACTTATCGCCAGAAGTACTTAAAAAAGAACCTTACGGCAAACCAGTCGATATCTGGGCCTGTGGTGTCATTCTCTATATTTTACTCGTTGGTTATCCGCCATTCTGGGATGAAGATCAGCATCGACTTTACGGACAAATTAAAGCTGGTGCTTATGACTATCCTTCTCCTGAGTGGGATACAGTAACGCCCGAAGCAAAAAGCCTCATCAATCAAATGCTAACAGTAAACCCAAGTAAGAGGATTACAGCCTCTGAGGCATTAAAGCACCCATGGATTTGCCACCGAGAGCGTGTGGCTTCCGTCATGCACAGGCAGGAGACCGTAGACTGCTTGAAGAAATTCAATGCTCGTCGCAAATTAAAGGGCGCGATTTTGACAACTATGCTTGCTACGCGCAATTTCTCAGGGAAATCGATGGTGAACAAAAAAGGCGATGGATCTCAAGTAAAAGAGTCAACTGACAGCAGTACCACTCTGGAAGATGACGATTTGGATAAAGATAAGAAAGGCGTGGACCGGGCATGCACAGTAATTTCAAAAGAACATGACGAAGAAGCACTTACAAAAGCAGACTCTTTCGGAAAAGCTCGCGGTGACAGCAACGCTTCGATGCGTCGGGCAGAAGTGATTAAATTTACTGAACTGCTTATAGATGCTATTTACAACGGTGATTATGATACTTATTCCAAATTATGTGATCCAAATGTTACTGCGTTTGATCCTGAAGCTCTAGGAAATCTAATTGAGGGAGTTGAATTCCATAAGTTCTTTATTGATAACACTCCGACCCACATTAAAACGAATACGACAATTCTGAATCCCAGAGTGCACCTTCTCGGAGATGATGTCGCTGTAATAGCGTATGTTTGCGTAACACAAACTGTGGACGCCGAAGGAAGACGATCTACCCATCAGTCACAAGAGACACGTATTTGGCACAAACGTCACAATAAGTGGACAGCAATACATTTCCATCGCTCCTAACTAGTCCCCACTACTCAGATTATAACGTCGGAGGATGATAGTCTGAAGCATACAATTACCATGAACATGCTTTGAGATTACATACTAACAAAGAAAACGACTGATTCCTCTCAGACGCGAAGTATGAAGTTTACTATCCAATTCTGCTAAAATTACACGAATTTTATTAGAGTTCTTTGTAATCCCAAAAATTAAGTTAATTACTTATAGGTAAATGTTATCTACACCAGTATAAGCAATTTAAAAATTGATTCATGTCCGTTTATCACTTGATACTTTCAACGTGGCTAAAATGTGATACAGTTTAATAAATATCCTAATGCTTTGCGCTAGATTTAGTAGAATGTACAAATTCTGATCTCTGCCACAACACAATCGAAAATTGTCAACGAATTCGAAGCAAATTGTTGCTGATCAAGAAACAAAGAAATCTCACCATTTAACAGATCTGATACTGATGATAATTGAATCTACATTGTAAGTAAATCAGTAAACATTTCAAGATTTAGAATTATTAGCACATTTCTCAGTAAGTCTCTCTACATTTTTAACTATGAATGTTTTGTCGTGCTTAAAATGGTGTTCTATTTGTTATCAAATACCTAGCTAGTAAGATTTAAGTAAACTAATAAATCATGCAGTTATTGGCACTATGCATTTAGAAGTATGTCGTTTGGGATAGCTTCTAACTTATGACAAAGTAACTTTGATCTGATCTGCATAATTTTGAGATAGTTTAATTTTTATTTAGGCATACCTACTTATTTAGAATGTGTGTAACAAAACAACTAACTAGCTTAGTGCAGGTTTTCTAACATTACTTATTATAATTTTTAAGTGAATTATATCAATTTCGTCAATTTTAGATTTTAATGTTAACATTATTGTAATATGATTGTTGCTTTCCTGACAAACTAGTACCTTGCCATCCTAAAAGATTTCTTTCACGTAGGTAATTACTAATTTCACTTTAGCTAATCTACTTTGCTTAATTGGGTTTGACAAAGATTTTTAAGACATGTAACTGGACAAGTAATTAAAATTTGAAAGTGTAAACTGTGCAAGGAAATGGCCTGCAGGGATTTGTACTATCGAGAGAGTTGGAAGAGCTTCAACCGTGATATTTAGATGTATGTATTGTATTAATGTGAAATGTTGGTTGCAGTTTCACTTTTGAATTGTAATTTTGTTTATTTAAATAAGTCCATGGCACATTCAGCTTATTTCATAGAAATAAAATTAGATATTTATAATATATATATATACATGCCTATTATTATTACGATGTTAAACCGCGTTTTGTAAAATTTTGTAATATAATAAATAATATACTTTAGCATAGTTAGCAAAGTTAATTTGTATCTAAATACCAGGAAAGTCGGAAGGAGTTTCACACTATTAGGCTATTTATCTACCTACTTAAATATTTTATCATAGTGATATTTTCACCGTAGCGTACCGATCCAAAGTTGGTTTGTATTATAATAGTTGTGCCATTATTATTGAATTTAGTGCCAATAACTGTAAACTAAAAATGTATTCTAGTCTTTATTGTTACCTACGCATATTTAGTATTTAATCAACATTTTAAAATTAATTTTGAGAATTATATGTATACATAAACAAATAGTACGTAACATACATTGTGTAAATATAGATGTGGGTTTTGCACATTGCATGTTAACGGAGACTTCATTACGAACCCCATTATGGAGTCAACTCGTAAATAATATTTGAAGTTTGTTATATTATCTATATCGAATTGAAATTGTTTGTTCATGTTGTATGAACTTTTGTTACTGGCTCTCCCACGATGTTGTATATTTTAGAGCTGAGTTCGATGGCACCTGAACACAGTTGTAGTTTATCAATTAGTTATTATAAAACCTATCACAGCAGGCAACCGCATTATCATCTTACGCCTCTAGTCTTACAACTGGTATTAGCTATTATAGCTCGGCTATTTGTTGAACCCCAGCTATATAATTCATCAGTAGTTATTAGTATTTTGCAGATTTTTTTTATTGTTGAATGACTGAACTTATAGTACATTTCAAAATACTACAAATATATGGAGACAGTGCCTTGCCCGAATTAACTATTGTATACGGAACAATTGCGACGAAGGTAGCGAAAAAACTTAAACAATATCTGAAGGAATTTCCTTATGATGACGTCCTGTTATTGCTTACCTACACAACCTACCATTTTATGTATCTACCTAATCGAATTCGGCGGGTTTCCGTGAAGAGTTGGCCTTGGACATATGAATAAATACTTACTGAACTATTCAAGATATGTAGATACATAGTTACATTATATAGGAACCGGCACACGCACTCTATCCATATATTATAATTACTTATGTAGGTATACTGAAACTTTTTTGATTGATTTATTTATTGGAGTGCCCTAAATATTTTTTATCATCACAAATAGAACCTAGGTCTCTGATTTAAGTAACAAAGACTGCCAGGCACACAAAATAAAATGACCTACCTACCAACTAAACCTTGACCCTTGTAGGTGATGATAGGTAGGTACCAAGTACCAACTTTCAGTAGATCATCATGCTAATATGTACCTACCTACTTAAATATTATGATTAGATAGTACCACAAGGCACACTAGCATTATGACAGAAAGATGCAATCTTGAAAATATAAGTACAGAACATGAAAAAAACTGAGTTGAAAAAGATGCACAAACTTACTGGGCAAGATCTTCCAGGTCTCTAATACAACTATTAATTTCATTATCATTATCACAAAGACATTAGGTGATTACTTTAAGAACCTATTTATGTGTGTATCGTCTTCCTTATCGTGTTCCAATTAAAATTTACCTACCTACTTATAATAGGAATACCTACATGCCATCTTTTTTTGGATATTTCTATTTCAAAATTTATTCTGCTCTTTGCATTCGTGAATAGTGCACCTTTACCCATTTGCATGCATTTATCTCACTGGCTTAACATTTAGGGGAGCTTTTTTAAAATACAATTTCGACTTTTTCTATTCGCTGCTATTTTATTACTATCTTAACAATAAATATTAGAGATTTCATTTAATTTAACATTTGAAACATTTGTAGGTACTTAATCATTTACTACCATGTAACCATTTGTATATTTTGTATAATTATATTGAACCAATTATAAAAAAAAATATATGTAAAATAAATAATTATGCTTATTAATGCAAGTTCACAAATAATTTTGAGCTCAAGTACCTACCTATTGATATCTATACTGCATAATTCCAGATGGTTACATGGTATTTAGACAAAATATGAATAAGGGTGCATTATCGTAACAAAATTTTTGAATTATAACATTCTTAATATGTTTATATACACTTCTCTAATGTACTTATTTGATTTATTATTATTCTAATACATAATCACATAATTTCAGATTGGTCATTCTATCAGTTAGATAAAATAATTGCTTTATTTTTTTATAAGTACATTTAATTATATTAAATGATTCAATGTTATTTTTAAGTCTACAACTACTGGGTGTGTTTTAAGTACCTATATTGAGTTAAATGTACAATATTTTAAGCCAAAACTTTGGATTCAGTTAAGATCAATATTGCACCCTTAAATAGATAATGATTGAGATATTTTTTTATGTTTTTAGTAAATCTTTAACAAAGTGTTTTGTACTTAACGCACCAAGAATCATTTAGAATTTTCTCTTTTTTAATGAAGATGGCTAAGTTTATGTAGAATAATTTCCTTAAGTGGAAGTGTAGGTGTATTAAAGAATTGTCAGTATATTTGTATTCAACATAATTTCTTGAACCTCTGCATTGCCGATTATCATGTAAAATTCTCTAAAATAAAGTTCTTTTGATCTAAGAATAACATTTCAATCAAACACAATCCTTTATTATAAGAAAAAATGCTACTTCAAAACTAATAAAAAGGCACTATTTACAATAAATAATGTTATCATATATATAAATAATATCATAGACATATTGTTATATATAATATTGTTATATTTATTTAATTATAAGTTTATATTACAATAATCTACATACTAAACATTACTAGCAAGCTACTTATACTTAATATCTGTAAATATGTAATATAAATATAAATTTCAAATAACAATTAGGAAATGGACACTCACAAAATCACGAGATGTCTAAAAGCTTCATTTTTGTGTAAACTCCCTTGCATCCATCGAGAGACACATTGAAGTTCTTTACTATCTTTTCTAACTCATTATTGCTAAGTTTTCTGTTCCCCAGTTCAGTCTCTATACATTTTTTGATATGTTCCTCTTTCAAAGACTCAAATTTGATGAGCTTCTTAAATGCATCAATGTAGTTGAAATTCTGAATCAAGTTATCAGGAAAAGATGCATCACACTGCCCTCCCAGATCTTTATCAGCATTATCACAGTTGTAAATAAGTATAATAGTAATATCCTTATCTAAATTCTGACTCTTTGTAATTACATCTTTAATGTGGGATTTAACATTCGTGTCTTTAGCAGTCAAGTCATCAATTATAATGATGGTATATTTACACACAGTGAGACCTATCATAAAGTCTGTTGTGAATGTGTCCATAAAGCTTGGCATGGTATAGTGATACACATTTGAGTAATAACCAATATGCTCCAATATTAGTGAAGCTGCAAATGTCTTTCCCACACCGGTACCACCATAGAAAAATAGTATTTTAGTTCTCTCATCAACACTCAATGCCTCAATCAAGCTGTCTACAGCTCGAGGTTGTCCATACAGTTTTGCATACAGACTCCTTTTCAGTTCATCAGGATTAATATCATTGCCACATTGGATGTTAAAAACTTGGTAAGTTAATACAGACAGTAATAGTATTATTATAGTGCACACTATCTTACTTTTTGTCGTAATAATAGAATTTGCCTCTTTGTGCATATTTATGTGGAACTTTTTAAAATTAATTGACTGTGGAGTGCTGTGGCTAGGCGGCGCCAGTGGAATTGTTGTTTCTACTGGTGCTGCTTTTGGAGTCTCTGACTGTAGATAAGGCCTATCATGTTCCAATTTAACGTCAATTTCGTCAGACGTACTCGAGATATCCATAGCATTATTGGAATGAACGCTCAAATCAATATCCATTGGCTCAAAACTGTTAGAAAGATTATTCATTATTTCGATAATATTACACGATAAAAGTTGATGGTTGTTGTTGGTTTGTTGTAGTACTTATACGTAGTGTACCCAAAGAGTATGTAACGCTAAGTGTACCTATGAATATATTGGTCTTGGCTTCTTTTATTATACTCTTCCAGGGCGGTGCGATGAACTCCTCAATGTATGTATTATGTATTAATATCCTCTTTATGTATTAATATCCTCTAGAATATATCGATGGAATACCATTGTACTGCACTACGATAAATCATTACGTACTGAACCGATTAAAAATAAAATGGATAGGCTTAAATATCTGCCTGACTGCGTAATACACAGAATACTATAACTTCGCCTAATATATCAAAAATATTCAAATCCAAGCGTGGACGGATTTTTCAAATTTTAATCCTTTTTTTGTTTGGTTTTGGCTCCACACTTCTGTGTATTTAGCCGGTGTCAAGTAATTAATTTATATTATACATATTTATGTTGTATGTGTCAAGTCAAGTCACATTCCAAGTCATCAAGTCAAGTCATGGTCTAGTCTTGTCAAGTCATACTCCTAGTAAAGTGGTGGCAACTTTACCAGAAGCTCTATTGATTTTTGGAAACAACACGAAAAGATACGTTTCACCATCGTTATACCACTTTTCCACACTCATGCGTGTAATCCAGCACTTAACGAATAAAAGGCCATCAGTTTTATGCACTAACACTGAAAATAACACAAGTTTTGGAAAATAATACACGATCTTTTTCGTTTTCCCGCCAAAACTCCAATTTTAATCTTTACACAGACAAACAGATCAAGTAGAGGAGTGAGTGACTAAGGTCCGTATTACAGAACGATGCTCAGTCATCAATCGGTGCTCAAGCAGAGGTTTCATTCAAAAAGTGATCAATTAGTGACCGAAATCTCTGCTTGAGCACCAATCGATGACTGAGCATCGTTCTGTAATACGGACCTAAGTGGAGTGACTGAGTAGTCCGTATTACAGACGATGCTCAGTCATCGATCGATGCTCAAGTCAACATACAAAGACGTTGAACTTTTTCTTTCGGGCTTTTAGCTAAAACCTTCATTTATATTCACTTTACCCAAAATTACAAAAAAAAAATCGAAAATTATTATTAGATTTAGAAAATATTATATTTAGTTCATTAAAATCAAATTGGGGTTTTGGCGGGAAAGCGAAAAAGATTGCGTCACCGCATTGTATTATTTTCCAAAACTCATGTTATTTTCAGTGTTAATGCATAACATTTGTGGCATTCTATTCGTTAAGTGCTGGATTACAGGCGTGAGTGTGGGCAATGGTATAATGATGGTGAAACGTTTCTTTTCGTGTTGTTTCCTGTTGTGGGTAGTTGCTTACTGTATTTATATTTTGTACTTTTGTTATGTTGTGGGTAGACCTATTAAAACAGTTGTCAACCGGACTCCGTCTTTCATTAAACGCTACATGGTGACAGCGGTGTAAAAATTAAATTTTAAACGTTTAAGAGTAAATTTTTGCATATTTTAGTGTAAAAGTGTTGTGCAGTGGGACATTTGTTTGTTTCATAATGGAACACGCTCGACCACCGCCGGAATTAAGTCTGGAAGGCAGCTCCGTCAGCCAGGCTGACGCATGGAAGCGTTAGAGAACGCAGTTTAATCTATTCTTAAAAGCATCTGGGGTGCATAAAGAAGAGGATGGAGTACAAGCTAGTCTGTTGATTAACTTAATCGGACCAGAGGGCTTCGATGTTTATCAGACTTTTTCGTTTGAGAACGACAAAGAGAGAGATGACGTTAAGGTAGTGTTGAAAAAAATTTGATGAGTATTTCGGCGTCAAAACCAATATAACGCTAGCAAGATACAATTTTTTCACACGAAATCAAGAGACCGGCGAGTCTATCAACCAGTACGTCACTGCGCTGAGACTTTTGACAAAAAGTTGTGAGTTTAGAACCTTGGAGGAGGAACTCATTCGCGACCGCATCGTTTGCGGCACAAATAGCACCGTGGTGAGAGACCGGCTGCTGAGAACGGAAGACTTAACCTTAGAAAAAGCTATAAAAATATGTCAACTAGACGAATTGTCGCATGATAGTAGCCGCCTGCTGGAATTGCGTGGGTCAGGCCCGGGGCCGTCGCACGTAGACGCGGTGGGGCTGCGCGGCGCCGGCGCGGCACGGGGCCGGGGCTGCGCTCGCGCTGGCTGGCGTGGCGCTGGCGGGGCCCGCCGCGGCGCTGCCGCCCCTGGCAGTGCCAGCGGCCGCGTCAACACAGGGTCGCGGGCGCGTCCCGACAGTTCCTGTCATAGGTGCGGAGGTCGATGCGGTGCCGCTACCGAGTGCCCGGCTATATCTGTGCAGTGCTATGTGTGTGAAAATTATGGTCATTTTGCTAGGATGTGTAAGGTAAAAAAGAGTGTGAAGAAGTTATATGACATTGAGGTGTCTGAAAATCAATCGGGGGAGGATGACTGTGAGTCGTTTTTTATTTCTGCTTTACATAATGTCTCCGAGATACAATCGTCATCCGAGGACTGGGCAGAGGTGTTGCGCGGGGAAAGCGGTCATGAAAAATTTAAATTAGACTCCGGAGCCGATATTAATGTTATGTCGCATAAGCGTTTTGTTCAACTAGGTTACGATCCTAGAATTATTAATACGAATCATAATATTAAAATTCAATCGTATAGCGGTGATTTTATTCCGATCAGAGGCATTTGTAATTTAAAGTGGTGGTATAAAAATGTGGAATACGATTTAAAGTTTGCCATCGCTACCATTGACTGCCAAAGCGTGCTGGGACTTCGAGCATGTTTAACTTTGGGCTTGATAAAAAGAGTTCACGATTTACATTTGCCGGGAAATGAGGATTTGTTTAGTGGGCTTGGTTGTTTACCGGGGGAATATCATATTGTAGTCGACAGGGATGTGGCGCCGGTTGTATGCGCTCCGAGGAAGGTACCGTTAGGGTTGCGCGACCAGTTACATGACGAATTGAATAGGATGACTCAGTTAGGTGTGATTAGAAAGGTTAATCACCCTACCCCATGGGTAAATGCACTTGTGGTAGTCGCTAAGAAAAACGGTAGTTTACGTATATGCTTAGATCCAAGGCCGTTAAACAAAGCTATACAGCGTGCACATTTTCAGTTGCCGACGATAAATGAATTAGCTACCAAACTTCATGGCGCTAAAGTCTTTTCAGTTCTAGATGCAAACTCTGGATTTTGGTCCGTAAAATTAGATAACGAGAGTGCCGACCTATGTACCTTTAATAAGCCGTTTGGACGTTATCAATACTTGCGTTTACCATTCGGATTAAACTGTGCACCTGAAGTTTTCCACGCTAAGATCAAACAATTGCTAGAAGGCCTTGAAGGAGTGGATTCATTTATCGACGATATTATTTGCTGGGGGGCTAATAAACAGGAGCATGATAGACGTTTACAGGAATTTTTTAAAAGAGCGCGAGAAATAAATTTAAAATTCAATAAAGAAAAATGTAAAATAGGCGTAAGTGAGGTGACATATTTAGGTCATATTTTTAATAAAGACGGGATAAAAGTAGATGTCGAGAAAGTAAGGGCTATAAATAATATGCCTGAACCTACTAATCGAAAAAGTTTAGAGCGGTTTTTGGGGGCTATTAACTATTTATCTAAATTCATACCAAACTATTCGGACTAGGGCATGCATTTCGAAATTTCGAAATTTCATAGTTTCGAAATTTCGGACCATTTTTGCATGTTCTGTAATTTCGAAATTGATACCTTAAGTTTCGAAATTTCGAAATTTACTTTTATTTCGATAACGGTCTAGTTAAAGTAGCATTGCGGTTGCTTATAGCCGCCGCGTACCGTAGATTGTTGCTAGGCCAAAGGAAGTGGACGTGGCATACTCTCTACATAACGTAGTCGATCTCAGCGGACAAATGGCGTAGATTTAGAATGTCTCAATGTCTCAGTGATCACAAGGTTAACACCCGAAATGATCGCAGAGAGGAGGCACTCTGAATATCGATTTTAAGCTGAAACGAGCTCGTTTAATGAAGTCCAAGCTCCGACCGAGCATGGTCCAAATCATGGAATCATGGATCTTCAAGAGTCTGAAACATTCCAGCTAAAACTGGAAAGTCAATTCGCGGCCTTGGAAACCACAGATGATGTGGACAAGAAGCTCGGCTAAGTGGTGGATGTCCTCAGTGAAGAAAACATGAAGTGCAAAGCAGCGTACTGGCAGAAAGTCTAAGCTTTCAATAGTTACTATGAAGCTTATAGAGAAACGACGTGTAAACCCCCAGTCTACTTCATCAGAATACTAGCAGGTACTCAACAAGTTACTTAAAAAGCTGGTACGACGTGACCTCCGATTCTCCAATACGCTCGGATTGAAAGACTATAGTCGTTCGTCCGTCAGCAACTTGAAAGAAGCCACCTGACGAAAATAACCACGTCAACAGGGAAATTTGTCTCTTCAAAGCTCGAGATCCTTTCGGAAGTTGAAGATTTTTATGGCCAACTTTTCACACGTTCATCACGTGCTTCTTAATCTGACCCTAATTCAGAGGACTGAAGAGCCACTTTAACATGCCACTACACAGAAGAGCTGCCTGAATTCAGCCAGGATGAGATCGTGATGGCCCTTAAACAGCCTAAAAATGGAAAAGCCTCAGGTGAGGACGGAGTAACGACTGAGCTCTTGAAAGCTGGAGGGGCTCCAGTGAGTGAGCTGAGTGAACTCCAAAGGAATAGAAGCATGGTCGTTATGTTCTTAAAAAAGGATGATAAAAACCTTTTGAAGAATTATAGACCCATATTGCTTCTGAGCCATGTCTGCATGCTGTTTTCCAGGGTTATCACGAATTGTCTAGCGCTAAGACTTGACGAGTCTCCAGAACAGGCCGGGTTTTTAGCGGATATATATACCAGTGCGCCAGATTGTATAGAAGACCGAAGAGTACAATCGATCCCTGTGTTACCGTTTGTAGACTATAAGAAGGACTTTGACTCAATTGAAACCTGGCCTGTTCTTGACTCCTTATAGCGACGCCAAGTTGATTGGCGATACAACGAGGTGCTGAGATACCTGTATGATGCCGCAACAGTGATAGATAGATAGATAGATAGAAAATTCTTTATTGCACAAACAAAAACAATTGAAGGTACATAGGCGAACTTAATGCTATCGAGCATTATCTTCCAGTTAACCCTGGTGTATTGTGGAAGGCTTAATGCGGTAGTGCAACAGTAATGAGATATAAATAATAAAAAAAAGAAAACAACAACTTAACTATACGTCTAAACTAGTGATAATACAAGTAACACCATAATAAATATACAAAATTAAATACACACAATAATATAAATATAATACATATTATAATATACATACATATACAAATACTTAGATGGATTGCTTTCAGTTCGCGATTTGATTTTGAAGAGTAAGGTAGTGGTTATAGACTTTAGATTTAAATACTTCAATTGATGATGCCTGACGAATGTGGGTAGGTAGGCTATTCCAAAGGCGAATTGCCGAGACAGTATAAGAATCGGAGTAAAGTGCCGTTCTATGTTGAGGGGTCACAAGTTGTAAGTGATAACAGGAACGTTGCGGACGGCCAAAAGAAGAACTACCGATAAAACGGTCTTTGAGATAGGTGGGAGCACGTGAGTCCATCAGTATGTTATATAGAAGAGAAACAGTGTGTGCATTCCTGCGATGACGGATATCTAGCCATTTTAATTGACGGCGGAACTGTGAGACGTGGTCGTATTTACGCAGACCATAGATGTAACGAATACATAAATTGAGAAGGCGTTCTAACTTATTGAGTTGCGCTTCAGTGGCATCGGGGTAGCATACATCGGCATAGTCTAGGATGGGTAGCAATAAGGAGTTAACTAAAGTAACTCTTGCATGATGTGGTAAAAAGTTTTTCAACCTTTTCAAACTATGCAGAGAACCATACATTCGTTTACTTATCTCCGTAACCTGGTTGTCCCAAGACAAAGTGTGAGATATATGAAGACCAAGGTTTTTCACTTCTTTACAGTATTTGAGGGTAGTGCCATTATAGACAGCTGGAGGAATTGCTGAGAGGTCTAACTTAGACAAGAGCTTACTACTGCCAGCTATCATTACCTGAGTTTTATTCGTGTTGATAAGGAGACCAAAACTCTGCGCCCATTCGTACACAGAATTGAGGTCTTCATTGAGCTGATCGATAGCTGTAGTTACTTCTTCAGGTTTGAAGGCAAGATATAGCTGAACGTCATCAGCATAAAGATGATAAGAGATGATAGTCTAGTTACAAAACCAGCCATCTGAACATATCCAACTGCGTCGCGGAGTGAGACAAGGGGATGTTATATCCCCGAAATTATTCATAATACCTTTGGAGGAAATGTTTAAAACGCAGGACTGGAAGAGTTGTGGCATCAACATAAATTACTAGTACATTTCTCACTTGTGATTCGCAGACGACATCGTCATAATGGCTGAATCGCTGAAGGACCTACAACGAATGCTGAACGACCTAGCTGATTCTTCACTACGCATCGGTGTACCGATGCACTTGGATAAAACCAAGGTCATGTTCAACGAGCACGTTGTTCTGTGACCGATTACCATAAATTGAGTAGCTCTTGAAGTTGTTAGGAAGTACGTTTGCCTAGGGCAGACGCTTTAACTAGGAAAATAATATCGAGAGTGAAGCCAAAAGAAGGATATAACTGGGCTAGGTAGCATTTGAGAAGCTTCACCGAGACTTCTAATCGCTCATGCCGCAAAGTCTTAAGATGAAAGTCTTTGAGCAGTGCGTCTTACCGGTCATGACCTGCGGAACCGAAACGTGGACACTCACAGTAGGACTAGTCCCTCAATTCAAGGTCGCTCAGCGAGCTATGGAAAGAGCTATGTTAGGGGTATTTTCACGGGATTGAATCCGAAACAAAACCATTCGACAGAACTAAGGTTACCGACATAGCTCGAATCAGCGAATCAGCAAACTGAAGGAGCAGTGAGATGGTCATATCTGACGAAGAACCGATAACCGTTGGGGTAGATATGACTAGAGTGGAGACCGCAATCGGCAGACGTAGCGGCAGTACCTGGAAGAGTAGAGCCGAAGACCAGGCTGAGTGCCTTGGGAGAAGTTTATGTCCAGCATTGGACTAATATAGGCTGATGATGATGATGATGATGATGATGACGATGAGTTTGATTATCAGTGAATAAAAATGTTTTTCATTTTTCCTAGGTACACCCATGTATACATTTTAATTCAAGACTAAAGCATAAAGCCTCCTGGTCGGTTTGGTCCACTTCTTGAATGGCCCATTTTCAAAACCTCCTCAGTGCAAAACGATATAGCAAGAAGTGCAATTTGTACTACAGAATTGCTTTAGTGTAATGAGTTTCGAAATTTCGAAATTTCGAAACTCATGACACTAATTTCATAGGCCAATTTCGAAACTGAAAATCTATGAAACTGCACGCCCTAATTCGGACCACATTTTTCCACTAACAAGGTTATTGAAAAGGGATGATACGTGGTGCTGGGAAATCGGACACAAAAATGCATTCGCGAACTTGAAAAGTTTAATTTGTAACGCGCCGGTTTTGTTATTGTACGAAGTAGGCACCCCTGCAGTAATGTCAGTAGATGCGAGCAGCGTGGCTCTCGGTGCCGTGCTAATGCAGCAAGGACGGCCGGTCGAGTATGCCTCGCGTACACTGACGGACACACAAGTCAGATACGCTCAAATAGAAAAGGAATTATTGGCAATTGTCTTTGCTTGTGACAAGTTTCATCAGTACATTTATGGACAGAAACAAGTTCTTGTAGAAACCGATCATAAACCGCTCGAAAGTATATTTAAAAAACCTCTAAACTCGATCCCAGCGCGCTTACAGCGCATGATGTTAAAATTACAGGGTTATGATTTAGTGATTATATATAAGCCTGGGAAGTTTATGTATATACCTGACACACTGTCGCGTGCGCCTCTTCCAGATTTGTGTGACGATAAGATCAGTAGGTCAATATTAAACCAACTTAAAATGGTTATAGGTAATATACCAATGTCGCAAAACAAACTTACAATTGTTAAAAAGGAAACTGCTACAGACGAAACATTAAAACAATTAATGATGTATATTAATGAAGGTTGGCCGCAAAAATATGATGTAAAAAATTATTTGAAATGTTTTAGATCTATGAGAGATGAATTATATTGTGTAGACGGAGTGATTTTTAAAAATAAACAGGTATTAATTCCCACTTCCTTACAAAATGTAATGTTAAAAATTATTCACGACGGCCACTTAGGTATCGATCGTTGTAAAAGACGCGCACGTGAAGTCCTATTTTGGCCAGGTATATCGCACGATATAGAAAAATATGTGAGAAAATGTAAAGTATGTCAGGAGAATTCAAACAAACCTAGCAGGGAGCCAATGTTACCGGTTACCATTCCGCAGCTGCCGTGGCACAAAGTTGGGACAGACATTTTTGAATATAGAAAGAGATGTTATTTGATTTTAGTCGATTATTATTCGGGTTTTATCGAGACGGGATATCTGAAGGACACGTCTTCAAATTCTGTAATTAATATAATGAAAGAAAATTTTGCTCGCTATGGTATTCCTAAAACAGTTATAAGTGATAACGGCCCTCAATACTCATGTAAAAAATTTCATGAGTTTTCTAAAGAATGGGGTTTCGATCATTTAACTTCATCTCCATACTATGCCCAATCGAACGGTAAAAGCGAAAGAGCGGTACAAACAATTAAGAAAATGTTAAAAAATCTATTGACAGTCAAACCGACTTTCATCTAAACTTGCTAAGTTACAGAAACACCCCCCGGGATGGTTTGAGTTCTCCAGCACAGCTCTTGATGGGACGCCGATTAAAATGTAGGTTACCGGTTCATCCAGATTTATTAAGACACAACAAATTTGATGATAAAATGCAACATAAAATATTAGTGGACAAACAAATAAAAAATAAAATGTATATTGATCAACATTCTAAACCTTTGCCCGAGTTAAATGTGGGCGATGACGTCATAATGTTGGAAAATAATAATGAAAGAATACGAGGCACGGTCATAAGTAAAGCATAACTCCACGCTCTTACATATTAAAAAACAAAAAAGGTATTTATCGTCGCAATCGCCGACATTTAATTAAGACAAGTTCTGATAGTGAACATCTGTTAAAAAGGACGCATAGTGCTGATAAAGGTATTATTGTTATATCCGATGATGAGATGGATAGGTTCTTGTCAGGTGAGGAGGATGATACTCTGTATGAGCCGAGTAGGGAGGCGCATGATCTATCAGAATATACCCCTCCTCTTACTCGCAGTAAAGCGAAGAAATAGATAATGCTACTTATTCATATAAGTATCTTTATTATTATTATTACTTTATTACATTATCATACGGTTAGTTTATTTTTGATTAAGTTTAGTTAAATATGTCTTTCGTCATTCATTGCCTATCTTAAAGTTATTATTTATGTTCAATTGTTAAAAGGGGAGATGTTGTGGGTAGTTGCTTACTGTATTTATATTTTGTACTTTTGTTATGTTGTGGGTAAACCTATTAAAACAGTTGTCAACCGGACTCCGTCTTTCATTAAACGCTACATTTCCAAAACTCCATAGAAGCTTCAAGTAAAGTTGCCACCACTTTACTAGGAGATTTTGACTAGACTTTGATTTGTCGACTTCGACCGTGACGACTCATATTTGCGTGATATATCATTATCTTGATAAATTATCAATTACTTAACGCTGGCTAAATACACAAAAGTGTGGAGCCAAAACATAAAAACAACGCTGTCGTGAATCTCTTATATCGGCCGATAGATAGAGCTAAACTAAAGAAGTTTTACTTCAGTCGTGTGGTCTAAAGCACACTCGTATTTTTTGTTGAGATTTCATTTCCTATTTGATGATTTGCTGAATAAAATCTTGTCTTGAGCAGAGATTCACATTCATTTGAGCAGAGATTCATTTTCACCTGAACAGCTTCTTAATTAGTACCGAGCTCAAGTTCGATCGTGTACGGAGTACTGCTGCCACCTATGGGATTGATCTGCTAAATACCAGCTGGAAGCCTTAGGTCCGTATTACAGAACATTGCTCAGCCATCGATCGGTGCTCAAGCAGAGATTTCATTCATAAAGTGATCAATTAGTCTCTGCTTGAGCATCGATCGATGACTGAGCATCGTTCTGTAATACGGCCTTAGACTCTATCGAAAGGCGAGCTAAGAAGCTCATAGGTAGCGACTTGTTTGAGGTCCGACCCCGACTGCAAAGCCTTGACCATAGACGCAAAGTTGCCAGTTTATCGGTTTTCTATCGAGTGCATTTAGGAGAGTGCGCATTGGAGTTGCATAACCTGATTCCGCCATCACCTTTCCACCATCGAACAGCCAGATGTACGAAAAAACGCCACCGTTACATGGTCAATATCCCCTATGTGCGTACAAAACGATTTGGCTCTACATATGGAGATATTTATTATTAATTCACGCCACGACCACAAATTTTAGAGAGACACGTCTTGAGCAACCCGGATGATCCTATAGCAGCCGTAGTATCGGCTGCGCTAGGATCACCGGACCAGTCTAGCCCTTAGGCATTAGCCCGTTAAAAAAATGTTTTAAAAGGTTTACCACCTTAAGATTGGTAATTGCATACATAAACCTATGTCACAAGGTCTATGATATTATGTCATTTTGTAACGGACCTACAGCGACCAACCAGGCATACCAGACTCCGCGCGCCGCTCGCGCGCCCCACCGCCGTACTCGCCTGAACTGTCGGCACAGCACGCACACTAGCGCGCGCCGCGTCGTCGCACCGAGGCTATATAAGCCACACCGACCGCGGCTCGGGGGGGGGCATTTGCTCGATGCTTTCGCGGCGTACGGACGTGTGGCCGGCCACACCAGTCCTCCCGCGCAGTAGAAGTTTCTAGCAAATCGCCTTGACCCGTGTTCCATACCAATCCGGCGGGAGGTAGCTTTCTGTGCGCGCGGCTTCGGGCTTATGCTGGCACGATT
The DNA here is from genome assembly GCA_905220475.3 of Ennomos fuscantarius. Lineage (NCBI taxonomy): Eukaryota > Metazoa > Arthropoda > Insecta > Lepidoptera > Geometridae > Ennomos > Ennomos fuscantarius. The sequence goes on along the minus strand of HG992028.1, from coordinate 7,019,360 downwards.
ACCTCCCGACGTAACCCGACCTGCTCCCGTTCCGAGGGCCATCCTTGCGCGTGGCTTCGGCTTTTGCCGCAGGACCCTCACTCCCGAAACCTGCACGTTCCCGTCACCCGGCAAGGGGCAACCGCGCGCGTGGCTTCGGCTTTTGTCGCACGACCCTTGCACTAACAAACCTCAAAACCATCCGTCGCGTACCCGCCGCGTAATTCTCCGTACCGTCCCGACCGTCACCCGTACCGTGATCCTCGCAGGCCGCCGCGCTCCTGCTCGAGGGCATTCCGTGGCCACGCAGGCCCACGTTACGTCACCCTCCCGTGTGCATCTGGTGTATAGCATTCTAAGTAGTAACTAAGCGTAACATAAGCGGAACCTTTGTGAATAGTGAATATACGAACCTTTCTGTTGTTACCTTCACATCCGTGTTTCTCTAGACCAAATCCCTGGTTAACCCCCCTTTAGGTAGGTCCATCCTCCATTTTGTCTCTCAGAGACGCGAAGGCCTGACTTACCATCATAACGAGGCGCCCAGGCGAGCTAGCCGAAAGGACGCCCCGTTACAATTTGATTCGGCATAGGCATAGAGCTTAGAATTGCCATAAGCACCACGCTTGGTAGGCGGCTTAGTGATAGTCATGACATCACACAACATGACTTAAGTTAATTTGTCTATTCTTTCTTTCTAATTATACTGTATACTCCTATAATTTAATGTAATGTTATGTGGTGTCCTGAATAAATGTATTTTCTCTATTTATTTTTTTGTGATAGAAATACCATCCTCTCACCACAGACACCACACGGTCGAAACCGTCACTCCACAACAATACCATTACAACAAGATTACAATACCATTCTAGACATCATCTCTCAACCAATACCGTGTCTTTATCGTTCAAATTGTTTATATTTCAAATTTTTTTTCTTCCGCTCATTGACGTGAAACTGGCAGAAATGACAAAAAGACAGTTGCCACAAAGAAAAAAAAATCATCAAATTAGTGAGAATATAATTTCTACTTGAGCATCAATCGACGACGAGCATAGTATTCTGTAGTAGTTCTCAGCATAGTCTGTTCTGTATGGCCTTGTGTTGAACTGTCATGTTTTATTTCACAGACTAAGGACTTCGTGTGCTGGTTTATTGACTTTCAAAAATCAACGTTATTTTCGAAAATGTGCGATCCTAAAAGTGATGGTTCTAGTTATAATTATAAATCAACTCCTCCCCCTAATAGTAGAAAAGTTCGGAATCCTTTTGATAGAGTTTTAATTGATCGGCTACACAAGCCGATTTGCAGGTAAGCTCTAAAACGTAAACTCCCCTTGCATAAACACAAAAAACTATGTTTACCTTTGTCTAAAGTTTCCTTTCATTTCAACAGAGACTATGTTAGATATTAATAATTGACATAACAATACTTGACTTTGTCGGCAGCCCGGGTATGTGCAAAATATACAAGAAAAAACATACAAGCACCTTTCGCTGGGACATAGACCAGGCTTGTACACTGGTGCCAACAGATATTGTCGCATGCAATAGCCAGTTTGAGCCATCCCCGGATCCAGCACTAGAAAGAATAGCTGAAGAAGCTACTGAGAAGTAAGAATCTTTCATATGATTGCCTACTTGGCGACCTATATTTTCCAATGGCATGTCCTGCTGATTGATAAATTAATTCACTAAATACTAGGTTGGTATTTATAATAGACCGATGTTACAAAGGGACCAAGTCTTTTTTAAATATTGCAGTTTATCAGCTCCAGTCCTTTGTCATCAATTGAGAGGCCTCAGTTATGCTTACATACACATAATAAAATCAAAAGATTATTCGTTTTGCACATAATCTAAGACAATATGTTGGGGGCACAGTTTTAATTCATAAATCCATTGTTATGCAGCGTGCCAACATTGCACTGCTAATGGTTATCTGTGCTAAAAAAAACCATATTATTCCAGGTTCTTCTCTCAGGAAATGGTAATGCCAAGTCCACTATTGGAGAGTTCCAAAAAGGTGAAACCATTACTACATACTTCTTGTGATTCTAGCATACAGATGAAAAGTTTTGTCAAGGAACAGAATACAGTAATCTCTAGAGATGGTAAGTAGGAAGATCCAGCTACTTCCATATACTATATAACACCCTAAGTAGGGAACTTTTAAATTACTGTTCAATAACAGTTCTCACATAAGTAGATATAGCCATTTTCATTGTCATTACAAGCTTTTATTTATACATCAAGACAACTATATGTATATATCATACAGTACAAATATTGGAAACGATTTTAGGATGACTCCAGTGGTCTGATCTAGTTGGAATTTGGCATGGAGCTGTGTATCCCTTGACATTTCTATGGAATTTTGAAAATAGCCTGGTGATGACCATTTCATAAATAGTTAATGTTTTAGTGTTATTTTAAACTCAACTTCTATTGCTACACAATAGAGACTAAGGGGTGTTTATTGTCACCTTCACAAATGCTGATGATTAGATCACCAAACAGGCCTAATTTCACTAACTCTAAATCAGCAGATTGTAGGTAAACTGCTGATTGTACAAAACAATTAGAATAATTTCAAATAAATTCCTCCAAATTCATGACATATAGATGATGACTGGATGCCAAGTTAACAGCAGCAATTATACATGTTTTTTTTTCATATTGTCTGATAGCCAGCCGATCATCCTAACTCCAAAACAGTTTTTAATGTAAACAAGTAAAACCTTATAAGCACATTTTTTAGAACAAGTTTTCCCAAATAAAAGCTTATACCTAAAATTGTTTTTAGGCTGTGATTATTATTGCATTACATTAAAACCGCTAAGCATAGGTTCTTTTATATTTCAAGACAATGCCTGAAACTGGCATTTTAAGTAATGATTACATTTAACTTTTATATTTAACTAACATTCATAAGCAAGGCTGCTAATGTTGGTGAAGCATTTGTTTTCTTTAAGTGCTACACACATTTAAAATCTGTTAGGGATGATAAAAATGGTGTTTAATGCTGCATTCTGTCAATCTAGCTGATATGTGACATTTATTTATTTATATGACATGATCAGGTATCGGAATATTGGTGGTCATTATAGGCCTAATAATATTGCCAAGAAACAAAACATTTGATAAGTCAAATGTATTGCTTCCTGGTCCTGTGCCAGAGAAACATTTATGGTCCTTAATCAATAACCTTATTCTACCTCATTATGCTCCAGTGTTTACACACATTGTCACTATATTTAGATCTACTCATCAGAACATGTAATTTAAAAGGCTTTTTATGGTTACATTAATGAATAATTTTATTTAAAAAATAAGCTGGTTTTCCAATAAATAAATAAATAAAATGCTAATATCATTGATCATTTGTAACATTTGATTTTAAATTAAGAACCAGCCTATGTAAAAATTAAAGCAAAATTTAAATTCAAATTGAAAAATATATTCAATTGATTAATACATTTTCTAGATATGGCCCTGTAATGACGCCCAAATTCGATCACTGGATATGATTCGACATTCAAACTCATATTTATTTCTGAAAGATTTGCATTTTAGCCTTACACATATCACACACACCATCAGCCCATCAGCTGGAAGACAACATAGGCTTCCTTCTTAAAACACCTCTTTGGACACTTATCATAGGGGCATGATTATAATTTGCCATAATCACACCATTATTATGTTTAATCACAATAACTTTAGTAAGTACATATTTATTGAGCTAAGGAGCAAGACAAGACTGAAAAAACATAAGACAATCAAATACAATAGAAAAGAAAGAAGAATAAAACAGTACGAAAAGATGTTGACTGTAAAATAATATAAAACCTATTTTCATACACAACAACCATACTTAGCAGGCACCTTGGTGATCGCAGATTTTAATGTACCGAAGTAAATGCTGCTGCCCATTCTCTGGATATTCCCTTAGCTGGCTCTTACAGTACCAACGGGAACAGATGGGGTGGTCCTATTTGCAAACCGGGAACACACGGCAGATTTAGCCTCATTTCTTCTTAATAACAATAACTAGAGTATTACTTATAGTATACCAACACCATAATAAAATCAGTTTCAGCTCAAACAGTTCTAACATTGCCGCCAGAGTTGCCACCTGAAATAGAAAAGATCCTTCAACCATTCTTCACATTTACACAGGTAGGACTTAAGCTCGCTGACATGTATATTGCTAGGATAAGATTTACTATTGTCACCTTACACTCATGGTGGAACTTTTAATGCATCCCTACTATTTGTTATGTTTTTTATTAACATCCAGCATTAAGCACATCTTTTGTTTATTTGAATAAGTATCTAAGGGGCTTTGTTCAAAGTTGAAAATCGCAGATCATTTTGATGTCAAAATGGTTCATATCCATTTTATTTGTTTGTCAGTCATAACACAAAAACAAATTATTTTCGTGTAAAACTCAAGGAGACGCACCGAATCACAGCAGTCCAATCCGGCACGCTAAGTCACCGTTGTTGTTGTCAAATGATCATGCCGGTGCGTTACGGTCGTCACATTTGCCCGCTGGCTGTCATTGCTTCGGCCATAACTACAAACCGCACAAGCCGTAGATCCTGTGGCTTTACCGCCCAGCTTGTCAATCTCGCAACATCCTGGGTAAAACCGTGGGAGATGCCACTGGGCCGGCGAATGTGTTGTGTGGACACATTAACATCTTTTAGGCACACTAGCGATAAAATTATTACCCCATATGAAATTATTACGCTAAAATATTAAAATATGTATAAGTGGTCAAATATAATTTTCTGCTGCATATTATGTTATTTTTGTATCAACCAGACAGGACGAGCCTTTGTCCATTTTCCTATGATGATTTGCAAGTAGATACAGTTTTATTAAACACTCTTAGCATGTTTCATTGAAATTATTTTTTCCCGACTAACATACATAATGCTTTTGGAAATTCTAAGGCATATTACTTAAGTAGAAGTAGACAGTAAGAAGTATGTCTTTTCTGCTACTTCCAGGATCAAAATATATCTGGAGAGTACGAGATTACAGCCAATGGCTCCTTACGGCGGAAGCTGTTGTTTGAAGAGCACAGTGATATGGAGCACTATGACTCTGAGCAGACTGATGATGAGATACATGTCGAGCCGAGGCCGCCTTCTAGTTTTGAAGCTCACACACCAATTATATTCAGCCCGGATTTGGTAAGAGCATTTGCGCACCTTATGTTTTTATATAAGCTGTTCAAAAGTGTCTCGATTGTCTTATGTGAGTCCATTATACACGCGTCCTCTATCTCACTCGGGTATTTCATCACGTTTGAAGATAATAAATGACTATAAATATCTGGATAACATCCACTCTTAAAAATAGCATACCTAGATATAAAAACTATCATAAATTATCCAAAACAAGTTGTTGTGCCTAAATGAAAACAGAATTTATAAAAAGTTTTTTTATAACCCCTTTTTACCTAGGTACCATATTACTTTTTCTCCGATAATTAAATATAGTTTAGTTTTTATAGGAATGAATGTGTCAATATTACTTAAATAAAGTTTGTTCTTCCTTTTTGGAAAGTACATCAATATACGTAAAAAAATCTCCTTCCGTATACGAAAAAAAAGTTGATTCTAAAATGCAATTATAGATAAGACGATAAAATATCTTCTGAAATGTTGAAATGCGCGAGCCAGATAAAGGACGACGACGATATCGTGGACTCTGTAGGATTCATTTATGCTGTCATTGAGGATCCTGATGAATCCTTATTTTGTTCAAGTGCCCTCGACCCCTCAACATAGCTCTATACATTTCAAAATACCCTAGTAGTCTACTTCTAGAAAAGACACAGGTTAACTTCTGTTAAGTCCATCTGGGAATAGAAATTTATTGTTTTTAAATTTTCTCTGTTCTCCAAGAATCATAAGATTGGAAGACATGTGTCATCCGCCAATCCGTACTTATCTTGTATGTACTGAATCGTGCTGTGACATCGGAGAAATTACATGTAGCTTCATAAAGGGTAGCGTAGAAGTCGCGTGGAAAATGCGAGTCGCGATGAATATGCGCAGATAGCCCCGAAAAATTTAGGTTATTCTGTAATCTAAGTCTGGAGGGCCATGGAAATACTAGTGCTATACTAGAATCTGTCAAATAATATATCATTTCCAGAGTCACGGCAGTGGTACTAAAGAGATGAAACGTACTTTCGGAACGCCCCTCAAAAAAGGTCCTGCAGCGAACAAGCCCTGTTATCGGAACAAAATACTGGATGTCGTTGACTTTGGAGAGGCGTGCCCCTTCAGTCCTATAGAATTTAGGACGCCGAAGAGGACCGATCAGCAATCAGGGTCATCATTGGCTTCGGCTTCTATTTCACCTGTGACGAAGGCTTCTAGTGATGAAGAGGTTTGTGAACACTATTATGAATAGAATATATAATTATGATGGATACTCAAAATTGTAATCATATAAACAAAATAAAATCGTATCTACATACCTTCATTTTTGTCGCCGCTAAATATTTGACTGTTTGATAGTCTGATTCATAATCCATCGGAAAGGTACGGAATCTACACTCTCCATCTCCTACATTTACATTCAGGAAGCAAGAGACGCACAATAGATTTTAGCACTCATAAAGTGACTTCGTCGATTTGATTGTAAGTACCTGTAAGATTTAGTCCGTCGTAATCCATTATACAACACTATGTACTTTATTTTGTTATTTTTCAAACGACTTATAAACCGAAAAAATCGAGTACTTATTATATATATTACTAGTAATTAGACCTTTATAATTATCGTAATTATTGCATATATTTGAAATATTGTTTGGTAGTATTTTTCGTCGTATTTTATAATGCCTAAATTTTGAAGGTTTTGGAATCAACTCATAATTTAAATTTTTTGCGTACTAAAATCTACTGTGATACAGAGAGTGTAGATATCGAATCGAATACCTATTTCCGGGTTATGTAAATATTAAATATTTGTGCAGCATTGAAATATTTTTTATGCTTCATTTTTCCTTTGATTTGCTATATTTTTTTGAGTGGAGTAATACGTTCAATGCAGAGTAGCACAACAATATCGATCTAAAAAATATGTTTTCATGTTGGTATGTATTGTTTTAGAAAAACAACTTCACATCACCCGAATCCGAAACAATGGCTGTGTGTCTAAACTGTGTCACCTCCGAATCGGATGCTGAAAAGAAAAGCCTATGCTTCTGTAAAATCACTCCGAATAAAATCAGTCTAAAACGGAGCAAATCTCTAAAAGAATCGCCACCTAGAAGCAGAAAAAGTTCTATATCAGATAAACGCAGTTTGAGTATGTCAAGTTTGAATAGAAGTCGCTCGGTTCAAAAACTTGACTTTAGCATGGACATGAGCGTTGATGGATCTTTACATGACAATTCACAAGGTATGTTAAAATTTCTTGTTCTAGAAGGAAAATACACATTATTAACCTTTTTACTTTTTACTTACGCTTACTTACTTTACTTTAGCTTTATAGACGTGAAATCTCGAAATTGCATGTCTAAATTTCTGCATCAATTCTTGAATAAAGGTGACATGTATATTTGTTTTTTTTTCTTTCAGCAGACTCTGAATATAATTCAACACAGGACAGAGAGGAGGCTTGGTCGATCGTTGAAGATAGCAGCGTTAGTCATTTGGTCAAAGTTGAATCAGAAAAGGCTCAAAATAGCGAAATACGGTCGATTAATAATACACAACGCGATATACTCGATGAAACTCCTATTAAGGGAAAGACGAAAGGGATTGTGCGATCTCATGAAATTAGCAAAATCCGCATAGCTTTGCCGCTAAGCCCGCTAGAAATGTCCTTGGATAGTAGTTTAGATAATCTAGATAATCCACTTAGTTTGGAAGATAAGAAGATAGACTTTAACACCGTTGATCTCAAGTTCTTGACTGAAAACGTATCTCAATGTGACTATACTGCCAACGACGCGACTAAAGTTGGTGATGACGTATCATGTAGTTTTAAAAGAGTAGATAGTGGATTTAACGAGAATACTTTTTACGCTTCTAGTTATTACGAAAGTGCCATAAAACCTTCAGAACTGACCATTACCAATGTGCATAAAACGAGCACTACTAATAATGCCTTAAAAGAAATATCTAATGTTCATTGGATGAGGGTCGACAGTGGGTTTAAGGATGAAAACTCCGCTGATAGTGTGCAGTTCTATAACGCAAATGAGACACAAACTAAAAAATTCTCTAGTTTCCATTTTTCTGAAGCGAAAAATGATAATAAAGAAAATGCCGAGGAAATTGACCGATTTCTTGTTCAATCGTCCACCAAAAGCGATGCCATGTCTATATCCGATATATTTACGGATGACATGACGTTTCATTGTAATTTCTCCTCGACCCCATCAAAAAACAAAGCTCGGAAAGTTAACTCTTAATATTGTATTAATTTTATGGGCTATTTTTGTTAGATTAATATGATTATGAATTTTATATGCATTTATTAGATAGGTAGATAAATATAGTTTAATTTTTTGATGTTTCCCATTATTATGGATAGCTTTACTGACCATATTTGCGTAGTGAATGTGTAGACATTTTTGCTTGTAATAATTATTTTTATGACATTTAATTGTTTAGTTGAGCCGTGTGGAAATACATTTGTGATTTCGGAAATATAAACATTGGTTTTATAGGACGTAAATACTTTAATTTCTATGTAAGTATAACGCTTATTTAATTGTTATTGAGAATGACATATAAAACTGTGTGATACCTTATAGTTCCGCCAGTGCAGTTCCATTTATCCTATGACCTCTTCAATTAATTGGGAACGGCGGTCATTAATCATCATATCGTATCTAATTACAGCAATAATAGTTATTATACATTAGAATAAATTTATTATAAATTAACGTGTTGCTTATTAAATGATTTGTGACTATTTTGCAAACACTTTAGGTACCTACATCTGAAAGGACTTAAGATTGTTTACTCTCTTTAGTTGATTTGGGAACATTATCTAGAGTCACAAAGTCCAAGCTTTGTTTACTTCGTTTTATCTGAATTTAAATTACTATTTACTACTTATTAATTCAAAGCTTTTATAAAAGGTGTTGTTTAATACACGCTACACCTATTAGATACAGGACTTCAAATACGTTATTTTCGCGCTCGCTGCAACTATATTATCATTTATTTAGTACTGCAGAAAAATGTCAGAGTTCGATAATAATAAGCCTTCATAATCCGTTGTTTCATAATATATCATTATAATAAGAAAGTGATTAGAGAATTACCGCTAGTCTTGCAATTTACCCACACACGTAACCGATGCACACTATGACAATGTAAGTATAATTAAATCGCCAATCGGCGAGACTGTTCGTGCGTCAATTGGTTTTTAACAAATAACAGTCTGATAACGTTGTAACCCCTGTTATCAGCATCCCGGAACGTCTGCGGACTAAAGGAGAGTGTTAGGTAACTTCACAATAAGTTGGACGGAGGTTGTGCGCGGTGCATTCCCAACTGTCTATATAAGGAACAGCCGACGTAGACACATTTCATTTAATATTAAACTGTCAACTGGGCAATTAGCAACAGCGTTGCTCTGGCGTTCGGGTCAGTCTCTAATCGTATATTTTACTCTATATTGATAAAACGGTGACGTAGGCGCACACGAGGCCCTTACCGGCTTTTACTTTGTGGCTAGAAAAAAGTTCGAAAATGTACAATAGGACAAGTGCAACGTTGATGCTTCAAACCATTATGGTTCTTATGGATAAACAGAATTCCACCCACGTTACCAATTTTCCAGGAGCATATAGCGGTTAGTTGATATTTTTTTTCACATATTTCTAATCGCTTTTGATTGATCACCATAGCTTTATAGTTGCGTTTTGGTTAGTTGATAAAATTGACATTTGCTAAACCGTGCTGATCAACAGATCGCATTAATAAACAATAGCAACTTTAATGAAACAATTTTATTAAATTAATGATTTTACATCAAATCGATGAACGTCTATGGACTGATAAACGTTACCTACCTAATAATTTTGTTAATTTATTGTACTTTTGTTTCCTTAAAATTGCTTTCTTCAAAGTTGTATCTTCTCCGCAGTAAAGTTTTACAGCCTATTAATAAACGGGTATTAGTCTCGGATTAGTTACTTCAGCTTTTGTCCTTTTTTGCTACTGGAATATTTAGCTGGATCGAAAGAGACAAAAGATAGTGTAACTAGTCTAAAGCTAGTTCGTGTTTATTAATAAGGCTGCTAATGTATTGATTCGCAGATGATGTCGAATTAGAGCGTTGCTACGGCCAATATGGGTGCTTCTCGATAGCTTACCCATGGACTGAACACCGACCTGACAACTATTTCCCTATAACGCCTGAAGATATGGGAGTGCAGTAAGTTAAATATGCCTTCATCATATTCGTAGCAAACTTTCAACGCTACAACACTAGCTGTACCTTGCGGCTACACTCGCATTATAGAGATAAAACATCTTATTCTAAAATCTAATCGACATCTCATTTGAATCCGTTTAACCGTACCAATGTTAGCTTAAATATAATGTTAGATGACAAAACTTAAACACAAACAATAAACGGATCCGTATTCTGGAGCTAGAGCTGGTGCTCGTATCTTCGTAATACGCCTGAATCGGCGTTATTAATTTTGTTTATAATATAATATAATTTTTTTTATTATTTACTTTTTTTATTAGGAATAGTAAACAGCACACATTATCAATATTAAGCTAAAATATAACTATGATAAACTTAGTAATAATGCAGCCCACAACACTATCCTCAGATTGTTAAATAGTATAAATAAATTTAATGCTAGGGGAAGATGACATGCTAAACACAAACATTCGTATTTACTTAAAATGTACACAAAAGAAAACAAATGAAATGAGGTGAAAAGAAGTAATAAATTATGTTAAAAACTAAAAAAAATAGTTTTTACTAAATATTCATTATAAGTACTTATTGTGTACTTGTAATGTTACAAAATATATAACATCTGATAAAATTATATAATAAATATTCATGCGATAACAAAAAATATTATGAAGAAAGATTTTGAAAAACTGCTAATTTGAATTGAATCATGTTACAGGCAAAAATGTCAATATTAATAAAATGTTTATTATATGTTTTATTTTGTATGTTATATTATTTTTGGGCAACAATCTTATTGCCAATAAGACTACCAGGTGGACAATTAGTGTAAATTTTAAATGAATTGAGTAGAACAGAGCTCAGGAGAGGAAAAATCAGGTTATTAATTTTTGTATACTTAATACCTATATATTTATAATGTAAAAGTTGGCAGTAATTGTCCACTTGGCAGTCTTATTGGCAATAATTTTTTTTCATTAAAAGTATAGGAATGTTCATGGAATAGGTTTACTACATTTAGTTCAGTTGTGCGCTGTGGGCGTGGTGCATAATTGACACCACAGGTCTGTGTTTGAACCCGAAAATCTTAATAATGTCATTGTTTAAAAATAACTAACTAGGTGGTATCGACCATTGTCCCGATAACGGCCACCGATCACAAAAATAGGGCTCTTATCAACACCGATACATGGGGCGTGTTTCAACATCAATACACTGATCGATACGATGACATCACATTTTCCACATGGCAGGTCGTTGTTGACAATAATTTTTTGAGAAATTGAATTTGGGAATTCTCACTCGTAAAGTGGTCCTTAAAGCCTTAGCTTAAGCAATCAATTAGTCAAAACACTTCAGCCTTGGCATCATTTTTTTTTTTTTTTTGGCTAGCTATATTCAGGTTCAACTAGGGTCCGCTTTTCTTCGTACTTATATGCTTTCACTTCTCATCGCCATTGACATCCAAGGGGAGTCTATTGTTTCTTATGGTTTTGTGATTGTATACATAAAACAATTCTAATCTGTTGTAAACATCCCCAGCCTGAGCAACAAAGTCCAAGGTACCCTATCCAGAACATTCATATCCGTCATCCACAACAGTGTAAACAGCGTCTCTATTATCTTTGAGGTCCTAATTATTTTACAAGATCCGCTTCATATCTCCACTACTTACAATACAATAACTAACAGTAGGAATACTTCATAGTTCGTATAAAAGTTGTGTTTGACGGCTGATGATTTTATACGCTTACTGCGTGATGACGTAAAATTTTGAATATCGGACTTACGACACCTGTACTTCTTAAATTGTTAATATATGGTTATGCAGCAGCATATTATTGGTATTTTATATACACAATCAAGGACTATACCCTTGGTACAACAAAAGTTTAGTTTGCCTTCATCTTTCCAGTGTTTTTCTAAAGTAAAAAAGCTACAAACATATACTTAAATCCTTACTGTTATAATGTGCTACAATTAGGCACAGTCTGGAGATAAGAAGGGGGGCTCGTCCGTGACATCAATCAATCAAACCGGAGACTAAACAAATACTTACGTACACTTATTGCAGCGTGACGTATCTACGTGATAAACTATTGTTTGTTGCAACGGACTCACTTATCGTAGGATGGGTCGTACTTTGGACGGGTCTGGGTGGATGATAGTTATTTTTAGCGTGAAGAGTGATCAGACTAATTATTGGTTATTTAGGGGGGTACGTACTTAACATTAGGCGAACGACTAGATCGGCGCTTCATTCTTTTACACTTTTAAAGTGAGCTGTAATGGTAATTGAAAAAAGTTGGGGCTGTAGTGGTAATTAATTTTTTCCAATAATTTGATAAAACTTATATTTGGACGGTTATAGCTATATGCTAATATCGACAAAACTATTAAACTTCTAATCTTGCAATGAGCTTGCTGGAGAGGTAAACGTTGGTGATGAAGCCTTAAGGCATTTTGTAGCGCTACCAGCGCAATCTAGCGGCAAGCACGAAAGCGAAAATACGAAAGCAAGAATGTGTCTCGACAGCCAGGCTTAGCGGGGTGCGTAGGGTGATCATAGTTAATATCATTGTCACCTAACATAAAGCTCACAAGATCATATAATAGTTAGGCTAAAAAATATTGTGAATGTGGTCAAAAATAATAGGTATAGCATATACTCTGTAAACATTCAACTTTATTTTATCCGACGTTGGTTTTATTAAAAATATTATAATTTAAAACATAAGTTCAATTTAATCTTTGCCATTAACCCAGACATTACACAAATCAAAACATAAAACGATAGTTGTATAAAACAAATCATAATCATTTATCATCAATTACCATTGTTTATATTGCACTGATGTTCCAGATACGCAACATTTACCAGAAGAAACCGGAGAATACCAGTTCTACTCCAAGCTGACAATAAAGAGAAGATACGTCACATTAATCTTGATCCTGAAGGGCCGTTCTACTTTATATCTCATGGGTTTCTAGAAGGTGGTCATAAGGATTGGGTGTGTATTCCTATCTCTTAAATTAACATTTCTGCTTAATTTATTTTAAATAGGTAATACTGAGGCACTTAGCGGTTACATCTGCAATTCACTTAATTGTCCTGGATAAAATGAAAAAAAAAATAAATTATTAAAAGCCTTTATCCCGAGTGACCGATTGAATGACTGACTGACAAACAATATACATCCCAAATCACTGGCCCAGAGATTTGTAATTTGGAGAATCTTTTGTGGCGTAGAGGTGTAAAGAAAGAAAGATTTATTCGAAAATTCAACTCCTAAGGAGGTGAAACAGGGTGTTAAGGTTGTATGAGGAAACGCGAGTGAGACCCTGCAATTCTGCAGATTTGATCACATTCAGAAATTTCCAACCATACGACTGATAAACCACGCATTCAAATATAAAAATAGCAGATATGTATAAATGAGTTTATTTACTTGATAGTCAGCTACATAAAGTTAAAAAAAGGTATTATTCTGTGACGTTCGAGCTTTTAGTTTCTCTATTGATGGCGCTTATCACAGGTTAAATATTTGACCTATTAAATATAAGTGCGTCTATATCGGGCACTCTGGAATGTGCGCGATTTGTTTACCATCATTTATTTACATCAACGAGCCGACAAGAAAAACACTACGCATTGGTTTTGCGAATCTGGCATTTCGTTGATTTGTTATTTGAGTAGGCACCTACGTAATGTTTCAATGCACCAGCTTATTCGTTCACACACATTTAAATATGATTGAAAATCAACATGTTGATTGAAAGCATTTCGACGCTGAATTTGTTATTCAGTAATTTTAGAATGTATTGAGCAGATTCAGGTCAAGTCGCTTGGCTTGAAAGCAACACAAAAATTTGTTCATCTTTATTCATATCATTATGTCCCACAAACGCTTTCTTTAGTAGCCTTGCTCTTAGACTCCATGGGTACATCTTATTTTATATTCTATGATTTGCATTATTTCTTTCAGTGAAATATTTCGTCTAAAAAGTTACACGAAGATCCATTTTCAATCATATCGTTAGCCCTAATCAATCACGATATTTGCCAGCTCTCATTCACTAATATTAGAACTTCAAACATAACTGATCGATCACATGATCGAATACAACATATCGGGGATATTCTAGCCATAGTGTCCTTTTCATGTTTGCTCCTACTACCTTGATTACACGATAAACAATATACATACTAATTTGAGTATTTTGCTTTTATTAAACGGTTTATTTATCAATACAATTGACGTCAATAAAATTGTTTATTTACTCCTACACAAAATAACATTGAATACAAACATAAAGCTAATAAACTACCATATGGTACCTACCTATCAATATTATTTTAAATAAAGCTGGATTAAAAGTTAAATGTAAGTATATTTTTAATGAGAGTTGGATAGTAGTTTTTTCTTTTGATAAATTTGTAGGTTTTTCAAGTACTAGGTACTGTTATTTAGTATGGGGCAGTAGACCTTCATCTGATAAAATTAACCGATCAAATAAATTATTCAGCAGGTGTTGATAAAAGTATTCTGTTATTTTTAGATCCAACGGATGTCGGATGCTCTGTTAAACCTTGAAGGCAACGCTGCGGCGACAGTTATCGTGGTAGACTGGCGTTCAGGCTCGCAACCTCCGTATGGCCAAGCGGTGGCCAATATTAGGCTGGTCGGAGCCATGACGGCGCATCTTATACACAATATCTTTGTGAGTATTATTTATTTATTTATACTTTAGCACAAAATAATGTATACGGACTTAATGCTATGAAGCATTATCTACCAGTCAACCTGGATGTGCAAGCAAAAAAAGTAAAATAACTGGATGAAAGATGATTTGCTAAAATTTCAGATACACTACATATTTTGAATTACATACAATAGATTTTAAGGTTAAATTAGTAACGCTACAAAGGTCTATTGGGTTTGTGTGATGGGATGTTTAAATTTGTTCCTATTTGTTTTCAGAGCGTCTTGGAACTGACTCACCTGGATAATTTCCATTTCATCGGACATTCGCTAGGCGCACATCTTGGAGGATACTGCGGACACGATTTGCAAAAAGTGAGAAAATACAATTTTATTCACATATTTTTTAGATAAAAAATTCAATGTCCTAATCGCAAACCCAGTCCTAAGTATCTAACAATAAGGAGGAAGCTCCACACGATATCTATTTTGCGAGAAAGGGACAGGTGACGAAACTTTAACAGCCTTATTAATAAATGGGTATTAGTCTCGGGTTAGTTACTTCAGCTTTTGTCCTTTTTTTTGCTACTGGAATATTTAGCTGGATCGAAAGAGACAAAAGATGGTGTAACTAATCTAAAGCTAGTTCGTGTTTATTAATAAGGCTGTAAAAGCGTACTACTCCGTGATTTATTTACCGATTTTACTAATTTTCTCAATTATAACATTCATTTTTAAGCTACATTATAAAAATAATATTTACTTGTTCATTTTAAATAGTAGTCAAATAGCCTATTGCGTGCTTATAATTAAAATAACAACGTTGTCTTTTGCAGAAATTCAACTTAAAGCTGGGTAGAATAACGGGTCTAGACCCGGCCGCTCCATATTTTACCAATACAGTAACTATTGTGCGATTAGACAGATCGGATGCGATGTATGTCGACATTATCCATAGCAACGCCATGCCACTATACTTCTCAGGTATATTATATCCCTCATATCCTTAGGGGAATTAGCTACTATTATATTTAGAATTTAAAGATTGTTTAATTGTAATTTTGTTAACATGCGGTGTGTACAATAATGAGTTTATCTATCTATGTTTATTGAACTAATTACTAAGACGAACTAAACCTACATTGGGACTAAATCTATATATTTACTATATGTATATTATTAATATCTTTAATATAATATACAGTCTGTCCCAATATATGGTTCATAGTTGGAGTACTCTAAGGGTAACTGAAATGACCCCATGTGTGCACTACGATTTTTTTTTAATGTACCCCCATTTTGTTAATTTTTTTGCTCAACTCCCCCGTTTAACCCTTAGTGTTTGGCGCTTTATTAATAATAATATAATAATAATAATAACACCCAACGATCACACATAGATCCTAGACCCTAACTAGGATTCCCTATGTCTAGGGACCCAGGAACTACGAGGACCATGGTCCCACAAAACCCTGACACAGAACAAGTATTTTCGCTTTTTTTTTCTGTGCACAAATACTTGTCCTGCCGCGGGAATCGATCCCGCCGCCTCAGAGTTATCAGCCGATGTTCGATTTACACCACAGAGGATTTATTAGATAAAAATATGGTATGTTGTTTTATTCACATTGTGTTTACATTTTCAGGCTTCGGTATGTCCGAATCGATAGGTCACGTGGATTTCTATCCCAACGGTGGGTCGACGCAGCCTGGTTGTAAGAAGACGGATTCACCGGGTGGCAGCGACAACGAGATGTACCAGCAAGTGGTTAAACTAGTCGGGTGCGATCATAAGCGGAGCTATCAATACTTCATAGAGAGCATTAACCCATCGTGTCCTTTCTTGGCGATACAGTGCGAGTCTTATGAAGTGAGTTTTTTAGTTTGTCTCAAATATGACAGCCTCTGTGGTGTGGTGGTTGAGCAGGTCGACTCATAACCCGGATGCGGCAGGTTTTATTCCCGCGACAGGACAAGTATTTGCGAAAATATTTGTTCTGAGTCTAGGCGTTGTGGGACCATGGTCCTCGTAGTTCCTGGGTCGCTAGACACGGAATCCTAGTTAGATTCCAGGATCTATGTATGTGATCGTTGGGCGTATTATTATCATTATTAATACTTGATATGGATGGAAATTACCACTAACACCTACACCACTAAAAAAACCACTAAAATAGCCATGGAATTGATTTACAACTTGTGTAGTAATATGCATTGTATCAGACATATCCACTTGCATGTTTTCTGTAAATATATTTTTTGCCGTAACTCTATTATTTAATAAAACGCGTGTGCTAGTTTTAGGCCACACAACTGAAGTAAAACTTCTTTAGTTGAGCTCCATCTATCGGACGGTATAACTTTGTTTAATGTTCATGTCGCGATCTTGACAACTGTAAATTGTCATTTTACCGAACATACTAACATAATCATACAAATTTTTAACCTTGTTATGTTGATTACGTGAACCGACTTCAACTTCCGTTCGCCTCACATTCACCAGCTTACTCCCCACGTCAAGAGTGCGGAAAGAAGTTTCACTTCAAAAATTACCTACATTAACGGACTGTAATAATCTTCATGCAACAGGAACCTATCTAAGCTACCTATAAATAATAGTAAAACGTAAGAAGTACCAAATGGTCCCGATGTAGCAGCATTCATCGTGTTAAGTTTTTCATCGGTTCACACTAAAATCTACTGCAATCACCAAGACTCCTGTCAATCGTGGTGATTATGAGAACCCCGCTCTAATGGGACTTGGGAGAGGCCTATGTTCTAAAGTGGACGTTTTCTGACTGATTTATGTGTGTAAGTTGATTGCAACAAATAAAAACACATAAATGTATGGATTTGACAATTTCAATACGCAGTTTATATGCATAGTTAATATGGAATTTTTTAAATTCATATTGAAATTATTCCTGATGCATTGCAATCGAAGTTCCGTGATCACCCCACTGATTTTTTTTGTACAATTTTAAGTATTTCTATGGAATTGAATGAATAATGGAAATAAATTAGGCATCCTATTCTAATAAAGTACTTGCATTGTGTTGTCCCCAGGCGTTTGTCGCTGGCAAGTGTACAACATGCAATAACAAGCATTTCTGCATCCCTATGGGGTACCACTCGCAGCCCGTGTACCGGCGGCTGGCGTCCGAAGCGCTAGTACATGCGTACTCTAACATCGCACTCTATTCGCTCACTGGCAGCACCGAGCCCTTCTGCAGTGAGTAACTACCTTACATGCAACAAGCAGCACTGCTTGTCGCTCATCCACTCTTCGCGCTACTATGACAGCCGTCTCTGGGTCCTTCTGCAGTGAGTTACATGCAACAAGCAGTATTACCGCTTGGCGCTGGTCTACCACTCGGGTCGCTATTACTGACAGCTCCTAGACATGCAGTGAGTAACTGCCATACATGCAACAAGCACTACTGCTTGTCGCTGGTCCACCACTCACGTCGCTATTACTGACAGCTCCTAGACATGCAGTGAATAATTATCTTACATGCAACAAGCACTACTGCTTGTCGCTGGTCCACCACTCACGTCGCTATTACTGACTGCTAGACATACAGTAACTGCCATACATGCAATAAGCACTACTGCTTGTGACTGCGCGACTATTACAGGCGGCTCCAGACAATCATTACTGCTTGTCGCTGGTCTTCCACTCGCGCCTCTAGTACAGGCAGCACCGAGACCTACATTGTGTCTGCAAAAAGACTTACCCCCTAGCAAATGTCCCCAATATGTCCTACAAAACTAAAGTTCGTCGGAATGCTTTAGGGAAATGTCAGAAACTTTCTTTCAATGGGATCCCTCTAAATATTACATTGCTGTCAAAGACACAATCCGTATCCATACTAATAATATAAGTAGCTCAGTCTGCCCCCCTGTGTGTTTGTTTGTGACGGATTAACAGATCTTGATGTAATTAGATAATATTTTGTATTCTGGGAAAAGACATTGGATACTTTTTATAGCGTTAAACTGTAGTGAAAGCGGGAGGAAGATATTACATAATTTCTTGACACAATTTGTTTTTGTTTGATTTCAGGAGTGCACTATGAAGTGGCGCTGAAAGTATCAAACTCGTCGGAAAGTATCCGCCACGGGCCCGAGCCGGGGAAGCTGTCTATCACTCTAGTAGACAAGAACAATAACAAGAGCAATCACAAGTTTTTAGATGAAGATCAGTGAGTGCACCAATTTTCAATTTGTTGATGCTCTATCCTTCTCTATCGCTCAGGATCGTGACTCTCAGAACGAGTGATATAAGATAGCGTGAGTGCTATCTCATCGCGAGCACTCCTTCTACCCTTCTCGCTCCAGGAAATGACGATCGTGAGCGATAGAAAAGGATAGAGCACGAAAAAATACAATTCCGCGCTTTTAGCCGCCGTTTTAGTACTAATAAGTATCTATTTGGAGTTTTGGCGGGAATGCGAAAAAGATTGCGTCACCGCATTGTATTATTTTTAAAACTTGTGTTATTTTCAGTGTTAGTGCATAAAATTGGTGGCATTCTATTCGTTAAGTGCTGGATTACAGGCATAAGTGTGGGAAAGTGATATAATGATGGGGAAACGTTTATTTTCGTGTTGTTTCCAAAACTCCATAGAAGCTTCTGGTAAAGTTACCACCACTTTACTAGGAGTATGACTTTGACTAGACTATGACTTGACTTAATGACTTCGACTGTGACTTGTCACATATTTGCGTGAAATATCATTAACTTGATAAATTATTAATTACTTGACACTGAATTAATTACTATACACAAAATGTGGAGCCAAAACATTTAAAAAAAAGTGTCTATTTACTAAACTGATTTGTATGAAATTGACGCTTGACACTATCGAAATAAACATAGACAAAGATCATAAAACCGAAAATTTGCTAGTTACCAAATTTGTAGGAACTATTATAATAATATTTATTGGTATATAGTCAACTTTAGTGTGTGTGAAATTCATTCAACAATACCAAGCACAGACTTTTTATCCCGTAATAATAAGATTCCCCGATGAAGAATGTATAAATTGCTAGTCGTTGACGCCTGTATGATGTCTGTACTTCTAATACGAGTTTATTAGAATGCACATTACTGTTACTCGCTATCGACAATCCTACTAATATTATAAATGCGAAAGTTTGTTAGAATGGTAGGTATGTTTGTTACTCTTTAACGTATAGTTGCCGCGCGGCGCTGTAGTGGATTTGTTATAGTGAGTACCGGTACAGTAATGTAAATTAGTTTTTTTTTTTATGGTAAAATGGGCATGCGTTTGGCGTTGGGCGACAACAACTCACCTGATGGTAAGTGACGAAGTTTCTAAAGGTGGAGCACACTTGCCCATGAGATGCCCATTCACTCTTGACTTAAAAAGATCTAGGTTATACCTTGAAGGAAACACTGTTTTTGGGAGAGCATTCCTAGAATAACCTCGTACTAGGGGTATTTTCCTTAACCAGGGTTTCTGTATAGGCAAATGTTTAAACATTTGCCTATACAGAAACCCTGGTTAACCCTGGCAGCAGAAATTTTACCCGCCCATTAGCATTGTTTAGCTGATGTTGGCTTAATAAATAACTAAAATGTAAAAACCGAGCATAATCATTTTAAGACAATAAGGCATCGTTAAAATTATAAAATTATAACAGTGTTGCTATAAAATTTTATCGCTTCTAATCGGACAATGTCGTTAATGTTATGTTGATCTTTTGATACGAAATTTCATTGCCAAAATATGACCTTTACTTTGCCAAATGTTACAATAACATTAAACTATGTAATCTATATCAAAAACAAAGTTTAGTTTTTGCTTACAAAACGCGTCACGATATAGGTCAAATCCGGCTTCCACTCAAAATAAAAGTTTATTTTATCACATTAATAACATTGACTACAATACCTATTATAATTAAAGACTTAGGTACGACTTACCGACTCCCGAATTTAGGCACAAGCACGTTAGTTTTTCTGATTACTTTAACAATGTTGTGGGTATAATTGAAGGGGTGAGAATAAAAAGGATTTAACTGATTTTTTTGACCAAATGACTTATGGGTATCGTTGGATTCAGCGTGAAATTATCTTTAATAATACATTCTAAAAATACTGAAATGAGGCTTAAATCTCGAGATTTTGAGTCTAAAATTGGTTTATCTGTCACAGGAATACAGTACGCTTAGCATAAAAACATTACTTTATTTCTTTTATTATATTATATTTTTACAGTAATTGTATGAATTAGTACTATATTTAGTACTTTTAAATAGAAATAAAACATTTTCAAACAACTGAAACTTACATAAACCTTTTCTATTACCTTATAAGCACTCTACATAAAAATGACGCCGTTGACGTTTAAAGTAAATTTTCTCGAAACTGTCAATTTGTCAGTTAAATCCTTTTTATTCTCAACCCTTCAATTGTATAAGTGGTTCTAATACTTTTCATGAAAGTACATGTTATAATATTTACATTCGATTAACATTTGAAATTCTAAAAAATTCATCGCCTGGTCTTCCTACCTTCCGTGACTTAGAGCATCATCGTCCTGTCTGAATGGCGTAGGCCGGCCCCTCCTCACTAGGTGGATCAACGATCTGGCCAAAAGTGACGCCCTTTGGGGGAGCAGTGGACGTCTTCAGGCTGTTATGATATTAATTATAATTTATTTCCCACTAAAGGGGCTCCGTGGTTTCACCAGAAATTTACCAGTTTTCTTACGAGAAATCATAATTTTCCGTGACACAAAATCTCGGTAATGCCAGCAACCTGTATCGGGTACTTTTATCCTGGATAAAATAAATTTAACAGTAGCCATGGGAAATAGGGTAAAGTGCGGGTGAAACCTTCGGCTTCATACTAATAATTGCTAATGTATTGAATTAGTATTTAGTATGATAGATACTGTGACTTTTACCATAACACTGTGATTCTTTCATCACTAAATCTCCCTATATCTACTAGCTAGTAGATATTAGACTACTAATCAAAGCTAGACCTTAGAGAATTCACCAAAAGAGATGACAACGTTACAATCCGCAAATATTATTATCTGCCGATTTTTACAGGGGACGAGGTAAACACGCATAGCACACGCGCAAATCGAAGTATTATTCATGTAAACGCACACTACAACAATCCCGCACACCATCTTCGGTTGCGAGTGAAACAGTATTATATAATGTATATGGCCATGGCCAACGAAGGGGTATGGTTTGCCTTGCCAACTCCCCTCTAAATGCTCGAAGAAGCTAAACCTAAAAAACTTGTTTTGTTCTAGAAAATTCTACAAGCCGGGCGACATCGAAAATAAGTTGATAGCCGTCAAAGACACGGGCCACCCTCCCGTAGCCGTCATGGTCGAGTGGAAGTACGAGACTAACCTCTTCAACCCGATCACGTGGCGGTTGCTCAAATCGCCCAGTATATACGTTGAAAGTCTCAAGTTATCTTCGATTGAATATAATACTGAGTAAGTCCATGTTTTCCAACTGATAAATATCTGTAAATAAAAATAAATAAATATTTGTGTACATTTCACACGCCATCTAGTCCCAAACTAAGCAAAGCTAAACATGGACATCAGCCAAACTAAATATAACTAAATCTAGCTGAAATACATAGATACTTTTTGTTCGTAAATACATACATAAAATACAATATAACACCCAGACACAGAACAAACACCTATGTTCATCACAAATGTTTGTTCGCGGTGGGAATCGAACCCACAACTTACAGTTCAGAAGGCAGAGCTACTACCAACTGAGCTATCAGGCAATCAAAGACATATGGACTAGTTTGAGACATGTCGGTTGCACATTTGTAATTTTTTTATATTTATTATAGGCATAGCATTGACGTGGTATAAGATGGAGTATGCTTGTCATTCATATTTATTGTTGGTCCACATTCCACTAGTTAAATAAAAATGCAATATCAAACGTGACAAAAGGTACCTTCTTCCCTAATAGTTCAAATCATGTTTGTGCTAAATTTAATTAAAATTTGTTGAACTGTACTAAAACGCCACTAACAGAGTTATTTTCAAATTCTACTTATAAATTATTTTATTTTGAAACATACAACATAATATTATTTAATAAACATAAAACAATAAAAAGGGAACGTAATCGTTGGGCGTTACTATTATTAATAACTAGTTGCGCCCCGCGGTTTCACCCACGGATAAAAAGTATTTTAATTATTTGCTCATTTCATGGGAAAATGTAACCTATATGTTAATCCAGTGTATAAGCTATCTTGGTACCGAATTTCATTCAAATCTGTTCAGCCGTTTAAGCGTGAAGGAGTAACAAACATACACACATACAAACTTTCGCCTTTATAATATTACTGTGATAATGTTGGCTAAAGAGTTTTATTTTTGTTTCAGCATAACTGTGTGTCCAAAACACAAAAAGCCAGTCGTCGCGAACTTGCCCACTCTGATGATGCCAAAGTACTGCCAATACACAAATTGAGCTGTACCACAGGACTATCTAATTTGGATGTGAATGCGCGCGTTCGTAGACAAGGCTGCAACGTATTCAAATCAAATCAATTTAATACAAACATTAAAATCGTTGTATTAGGCAGGCGTTGATAAACACGCCTGCCGTGTTCAATTCAATATAGATATCCAAATCGTTATATTGACTTTGTGCAGATATTCGTAAACTGCAGTGGCTTGTCATAATCTGCCTTCATTCGTAAGGACCGAGCAGCGAGCACTTTCAGAGTAAAATAATTTTAAACTGTCTACATACTTACAAAACCAGTATCGCTTGAAAAGTTCAAAAAGGTCTTGAGGACGCGTGCGTTGAGTCTTCGATTGGTCAGTGCACGCGACTTTCCTTGCCGAATGTAGAAAGTTTCTAGTCACTAGAAACTAGATTGGTCAAGGGATGACTGCGCCCCGCTCGGCCAGCCGCTGCCATACTCGTCGCGTCGCTGCCATCTCGGTGTGAATCGGCCTTAAGTTGAGCAATTAAATGTGCCTAAAAGTATTCAAAAAATGTTATCTCAGTATTTTAGTTGACAAGTGCCATGTTTATAATAGTATTTGTTAACTTATCTTAGATATACAGTAGATTGTGTCGATTCTTTATAGCTAAACAAAAACTATGGCAGTGCTCTTCTGATAAAGGGAAATAGAAAAGGATCAAGCTATTTTAATATTGTTTAGCTTTAGAGAATACGACACAGAATTGACACTAATAATTATATAATAATTATTATAATAAATGTAGTTATAGTATAACACTAGTTGTAGTAATCAATTAATGTATATTTCTAGATATTAATCTTCATTACATATTGTGAATAATAAAATTAAAGTAATATTTTCCTAACGAAACTTACTTTAAGTAATTTTTATAAGTGTTACTTTACGATACATTAATGATACTTAACTAAGTTAGGTAGTAAGATAGGAATTTATAATTTTGAAATATAAATTGTTACAGCAAAACGTTATAGGTTTTGTTTTTTTAATAGTATAATCGTTCATTCAGCCGATACTACAGCTGCGATCATCCGGATCCTCCAAAACGTGTCCGACCTTGGCGACGATGGAGAGCGAGGATTCCCTAAAATCGCAACGATCGTTTACATCGATGCGAAGCATGTCCCCGCTAAAGGGACGAGTAGAAGGTTTAAAACCCGACGGTAATTATTAAAAATTTTCTAATCAAATTATGTTTGCCATAGAGATGCGCCAAATATAATCGCAAAGTCCACGTAAAATGAACCGAATCATTCAATCGAATATCCGGTACAGTACAACTGTAAGTGCTGAACCGAATAATGTTCGTTATACGCTTGGCAGGCGACTTGGTGGTCGCAGAAGATTTTAATGTATCGAGATAAAAGCTGCTGCGTAAAAAGGTTATTTACAAAGTGGTGACACTGGCTAAATACACTAGATACATGAAACCACAGTAATAAAACTGTAGCTACAGATGTCAGATTGTTCAACTTCTTTTTTTTTCTTTCTTCCTTTTTCGAGGAATTAATGGCGCCGCACGTATTTTTCAACTCTTTCTTCTTCATATAGTTAGTGGCTTTCTATCGCAACTGAAGACTCGGTGTTTTGTGGGAAAAAACGAACAAGATCTCACCACATTGTATTATTTTCCAAAACTTGTGATATTTTCAGTGTTAGTGCATAAGATTGGTGGCATTTTGTTCGTTAAGTGCTGGATTGCAGAGAGTCATTATAGGCATGGTTTTTTAAACTGGGAACCATTTGCCAACACTCGTGCATATTCATGAACACTTAACGGATAATAATCCACCCTTATTACACAATAAAATTCAAAAATACATACATGTGGAAAAAAAAATTCTCAACCGCCATTTTCAGATTTTCTTAAACGACCCCGAAACTTGCAACTAATTAATGGCCTTGAGTTGAAGTTGAACAGCCTGACATTTGACACTGACAGCTGTTTAACATTATCTAACTTGTATCAAATTTGACATTTTAGTAAGGGATGTTCCGATACCACCAAAGTATCTATAACTATCCATAAGAGTAGTACTCATATTCTTATTCGATACTACTTACATACATACCGTAATAGTATAATGTTCTCACAACGACACACTTAAAAAAAATTAGGTGTGTCAAATGTACTTTGGTCCATGCTTTGATCACGATATAGATAATGCATAATGTGGGGTAGACTAGTTATTCACTAAAGCAGATGAAATTTATTTTAAAAAGTTAATAAAAACACTACAAATACGACACAATAAATGCTATTTAGTAATAGGTATATTTTTGGGTTCTGCATTCAAAGGATAAAATCGGGACACTATTAATAAGCCTCTGGGGTCTGTCTGTCAGTTTGTCTGACCTATAAGAGCGGCTGTATCTTTTAAGCCGCAATAGGGTTACCTAGTTACCTAGTTTAATAAAATAATGTTACTTTATTAAATGCTTAGTAGAAACTTTCCTCTCAATTTAATCCTGCTTACGTTGAAAATGGGGTTGTTTTAGACCTAAATGTACAGAAAAACGAGTGTGTTTTAGACCACACGACTGAAGTTAAACTTTTTAGTTTAGCTCCATCTATCGGCTGGTATATCATAGTTTTTGCTTTGTTTATTGTTAATTTCGCCATCTTGACTATTGTAAATAGTCATTTTACGGACATACAAACATAAAAATGTAATTTTTTTACTTTGTTATGTTGACAATGGGGATCTACATGACCCAACTTCAACTTCCGTTCGCCTCGCATTCTCTAGCTTACACCCTAAGTCAAGCGTGCGCAAAAAAGTTTTATTTTAATAAGTATCCCCTTTTTAGGCTACCAGCCCTAAATTAGACGATATTAAGATTCTTGAAAGATTAGCTTTGAATTTTTGGTGTCTCTATCTTGTTATGTCTTGGCAGCATTGATTCGATACTGTACAAGTACTTGGTATCGTAAGAAAAGTATTGAGTATCTCCTCGTATTTACTAGTATCGGAACATCTCTAATTTTAGTTAAGCAAAGAGACGGGTGTTGTTGGTTGGTGTGTTGTTGAATTCATAATTCATCAATGCAATACGTAACACCCACATAATTCTGTTATATCATACCGCGCCTTGCATCCATTGCTGCATTTCTAAGGGACGAAGTAACAGGACTTGTGCCGCAACAATGGGAGATACGCGCAAGAAGAAAAAGTTCTACTTTAGGAAACGTAGAAACAAGTACTTCTTAGAACCCGGCTTTAGAGGATTTTTCTGCACGTGTAACTTCAGAGAAAAGGATTGTGTGAAGGAGGTTTACAATTTGTTGAACGAGTACGCCGGGAAGTTATATCCTGACCTGGGCGTGGACCAGAAGCCAACGGCGGCGGCTGACTCGGCCGACCCCGATGATAAGTCCGAGAGTGAATCGGATGACGAGACTGATATCGGAGACTTGCTTCGACGAGAAGTGGATTCCATGAAAAAAGACTCACAGAAATCTCTGAGACATAAAAGATTCCAAGTTGTGGAAACTGGAGCCTCAAACTGCATTTTTGTCAAAACTAACCTCCCAAGTCCAGAAGAGCTCACCGCAGCCATAATTAAGGACTTGCACTCTACAAGGCTACAAAAGACCAGACATGTGCTCCGTCTTCTGCCAATAATGGCAACATGTAAGGCTAACCTACCTGATATAATGGAATCTGCAGGGAAACTCTGTGACAAATACTTCCTGAAGGAACCATCAACATTTGCCATTATATTTAACAAGAGATTTAATAGCAGTGTCTCACGGGAGTTGATCATCAAGGAATTAGCAGAGCTTGTGGTCTTAAAAAATGGGGGAAACAAAGCAGACTTGAAAAATCCAGGGCTTTGCATAATTGTTGAAATTATAAAAGGTATCTGCTTACTGAGTGTTGTAGATAACTATTTTGTTTATAAGAAATACAACTTGAATGAGCTGTGTAAGGAAGAACCTTCAAATGACACCGAGGAGACACAAGCCAAGAAATTCAAAAGCAACACAACTGCACCAATTGAGGAACAAAATGATAGTCAAATATAACTTAAGTTTTAAGTCATAAATTTACTATACTATCTACAATAATTGTCTGTAGTTTTTTCTACTTCTAGGTAACTAAGGTACCTAATACCAATTTTTCTCTATACCAATTCTCGAACCAAAACTTTTGTCTACTTATTCTTAAATTTTTTCATTAAATTATTGTTAACTACATTAAATGTGATACATGTGATGAATACTATATTTTTATTGTTACACAACCAATCCAATAACTTGTAGGTAACAGTTGGTAAATGTTTTTAATTACATAATGTTTTCAACTTCATATACAGAGGCTTGTAAGTGAATATTTGATTAAGTGTATAAATGGTGTTATGCAACATTAACATTGATCCATTGTGAACAGAGTTATGCAAGACTTTTTATGTAATAAAATATAGGCCGCGTCAGATATACCGTAGCTCACCGCGTCGCGCCGCTTCGCCGCCGCCGCGCCCGGCCTGTGTCGCCGCGGTGCGGAATATGCCTACGTTTATGTAACCTTACCCAAGATGAACTTACTATTAGCTATTCTGTGCCAAATTAATGGAAACCTTGAATATTGTGTACTAACTGCGCCCCGCGGTTTCACTCGCGCTTAAAAAGTATCTTGTGTATTTAGCTATCCCCAAATCCGTTCAGCTCTGAACATGAAGAGGGAATAAACAAACACACGCACCTCCTTACGCAATTATAATATTAGTATGATATTACATTAGCAATGCCTATTATATTTCAAACGTGCAACAGTTTAATTATTGAATATGATAGCACTGTTAAATTACATTTGCATCAGTGAAACGAAAAGGACAGGTAACCTAACCTAAACGACGTTTTATCCGATAAGTCAAATGCGCCTGCTGTTGTCATAAGAAATGTAAATAAACAAACCTATCTACATAATTAAACTTCGATACATATTTATCATTACATGAGTCTTTGGTTACTAGCCGTATACAAAGAGTATGTAACGCTAGCCGTATATATAATGTGCTCTGTAGTTATTAGTACATTTTGGTGGGTAGTAGACACTAGTCACTAGACAGACATGTAATGTAAGATTTGTGTAAATATATTTGATTATCAGATAAAACACCAGATGGCGTTGAACATCAGTAATTTAAAATTTGGTTAACTAGTAAGTAACAGGTATTTTACACTACAAACAAATTAGTAAGTACTTTCAAAACAACCAATAGTTTAATTTTCATACAATGTAGTATCAGAAAACGTTCATCATTAGTGTTAATTGTATGTTAAGCGCCATCTCTACTTTCAAGCTGGAGCTTTGTGGAGCTTTGTGTCTTCCCAGTCGACATGTTCGACAGAAACCGCCCAAATAAGCAACTTTATCGGAGGCGCATTCTTCTGCTAACACCAGTCAACCGCCTATAAGTAATTGTTTTATTGCTACCCAAATAGATGCCGCTGTGCGATGAATTTACAGAAAATTCGTTTTAAGTAGCGGTTGCATAAATGCATAGGCTAGTTTGTACCACTGCACTTTAGGCATAATTATTTATGTATTTTTTCTGTGATCTTTGGTCCCTCGATATCACACGCCTATCCGTGGCTTTCAACCCATCGATAGTGATACAAAAATTACTTCCTATGTTAGGTACGCTACCTAGGTACTGTTAGTGGGCTGGAGCATTTGGACGAGGCATTAGTTTCTATAGCCAAGCTATAGGCAATAGTTTCTATTTATCTGTATTTCTTTTTTATATAAATTGTTTTACACCGCCGTGTATTATTTTATCTTTTGACACTTTCCATCCAAAGGCTGTCTGGACGAGAACGCTATTAGCGATTAGACCGCCCACTGTTGCACTAGTACTACTACTACGTAAGATTTATTCAATCCTGTATTATGTAAATTTTATTGGTGAGACAATAAAGAGTTATCTATCTATTTATAGTTGTGAATGAAAGGAATAGAGAAAATCCTTTTGAAAATTCCTCACATGATGGGGATGGTCTGATGAGGATTTCCAGAATAAATCGCAGGGCATAGGTAACTCGTATAACTTTATTCATAGCAAAGGTGGTTTCAGGGATTCAGATACAACACGCCAATTAAAAGTTTCCAAGGACAGCCACAGTTGGGAGTTATGCTAATATAGGTAGGTTATAAATTGTTGATTCTAATAACCACTATTAGATACTTAGATTAAGACTAATATTATAGCCCCTGGGCCTATGTTAGTATACTAGTTACGCCCCGCGGTTTCACCCGCGGATAAAAAGTACCTATTGTATTTGCTCATCCCACGGGAAAACTTTCACTTTTCCGGGATAAAATGTAGCCTATCTGTTAATCCAGTGTATAAGCAATCTTGGTACCGAATTTCATCCAAATCCATTCAGTAGTTTGAGCGCGAAGAAGTAGCAAACATACACACATACAAACTTTCACCTTTATAATATTTGTGTGATAGTGTACGTATCTAATTATAAATAAACGAGGCGTATCCACTTTCCAGCAATGGATCTAATTCGAGTCATACTGTGGACATCAGCTAATGATATCCCCTGATGGTCGTTAGGGCCGATTCCTCGCTTTATTTTTTCCCTCGAGTGATTCAGTCAGCGAGTTCCCTTTTTCAGCGCAACCGCTTTTACTGAACAAGTGAAAAATTCGTCACCAGATAGGGACAAATGACGGGACTAAAACAGCATGAATAAATCATGAGTACCTAATGTCGTGAGACTGTCAAAATGTTTGAACAGACCAGAAAATAGAATAAATATTTATTTTGAAGGTTGGGGGGGTTAATTACTTCATTTGTTCTTCTTCTAAGATGCTTTCTGAATGTTTAGTTCAGTGTCTCCTCTACGTTAAAGCTAAAACATAGCGACAATGACGGTAGGTAGGTATGGAAAGGATAAAAAAAGGATAAAAAATGAGAAGAGAGGATAAAATAACCGATTATATAGTAGTTAGGTAGTTTTACCCTCGAGCTTTAGCGAGAGAATAAATAAAAACCAAGTTATTATGGGTTTTAGCGCCCTGTGGTTACGCTCTACTTTTCACAATAATTGCAAGAAACTAAAATGATCCAATACAATATTAAATATTATTAAAAATTAATGTAAAAAATTGTTCTTATGGTATGGTATCTGTTCGTAACCAACCAGTAAAAGAGTATAAACCGCTATGCCGTAGCATTAAATATGAGTTCCAAAGGGTTGAACTGAAGTTCATCAAAATACGTAAGAAAAATTATTCTGAAAGTGAATTCTTTCGTTTTTCTGTACTCCACTTCATAAACCTTTCGTAAGTATTTAAATAGGTACCTAAATGCTTTGTGACTTTGACGGCAACAGATTGAAAATTATTGCTTTTCTTTTCTGTTCCATCTGCAATTCTCCATTCTCTCAGATGAAAACATTTTCAATGTTGTAAAATAAATTACCAACCAACTCGATTTGTAATTAGATAAAAATTCTAAAGATTTCGCGCTAATGACTTTTTAAATTTCTTCTGTAGCCGCAACGCATGCATGCAATCTTCGAAAGACATTGTTGATTTAAGTTCTATTTAGAACTATAAGTTTTTTGTCTTATGCTTTGAAACAGTAATAAGTCGAGTCTTTACTTATGATTATTCTACTTACGCATAAAGACTTGTTTTTATTGGGCCGTTAGTAATAGGCAAAAAAAACTTTAGCCTCTAGAGGATAATAAAATATGATACTTTATCCCCTCTCTGGTACGGTATACAATGACGGACTTATTGAGCAAGAAGAGTGAAAAATATACTTTATCAATTATATTAGTTATAATTATAAAAGCAGCTGATGAGATGCATTTAGGGATGTGTGTATGTGTAACCTATTAAACTTTACTATTGATACTTTGTACAAAATATCTCTCAGTCGTCTGCCTATATGACTATTGGACTGGAGGACTCAAAGTCCCGATGGGAAAACCATTTCCCATAAACAATAGGCATATGGTAAGCTGGTAAGTATAGTAGGTACATACTACCACAAGTTCAAAATATAACAAACAGGTTCATGAATAAGGACCTTCAGACCCACACTATAAAGGTAATAATCTACATTTTTGTACCCTCGTTGCCTACCTTTCCCATCTGGAAAGAGGTATGCAGATATTTGGATGGTATTCGGGGTCGGAAGTTTTTATTTATTTATTTATTCATTTGGCACACAAAACAGAATATAACCAACAAAAGAACAAAAAAATTAAAGTTTACAAACATTTTGAGCTAGGTTACATCCCAAAACATGTGTACACATCACGATTAACAAAACAATAAAATAAGTAGTTAGTAAAAAATTAAATATGTTTTCATGGTACGATTTGTTTCTTAAATGCAAAATCTTTAAACATTTAAAGTTCAGAAATGATAGCTAAAACGTCTCTTTTAAATTTTGGTAGTTTTTGGTCAAAGATATCAACTGAGCTGTGGTGTTCCTTCAAGATGTCGTTATACTGACGACACATCCTTACCAAAGGGTTGTAGAATGAGGTGTTATTAGTAAATACCTGAAGTGTGAATATACTTAAATGAGGGTGACGAGCTCTTGGCTTAATATTGAAATTTATTTTTGAAAGCAGAAAAGGCGAGTCAACTAAAGAGTGTATAATTTTGAAAAGATAAATGAAGTCAAAATGTGTACGTCGAGTTTTGAGAGGCTGCAGTTTAAATTTCGAGAGTCTATCAGAATATGACCGAAGTTGGCGATTCAGACCAAGCCTGTGGCATAATATATTCAAACACCGCTTCTGTACGCGCTCTATCCTATCACTGTGTACAGTGTAATGTGGAGACCAAATGGGAGCACAGTATTCGAGAATACTTCGGACCATGGTGCAATAAAGAGTTAGAAAACATTTTGGATTCTTGAAACCCTTAGTAGTACGCGAAATGAAGCCCAAAAGTTGGGTACTTCTGTTAACGATATAATCATAATGGTCTCGGAAAGAAAGTTTTTCGTCAAAATATACGCCTAAATCTCGTACGACTGCTTTCCTCTGTAGCAAATGATCTTTAATTTTATAGTTATGCAAAATTTTGTTTGTTTTAGTTGTAAAAGATACAACGAAGCACTTCTTAACGTTCAACAACATCTTGTTTCGTTGGCACCATACATCAATCACGTCTATATCATTCTGGATAGCCTCAGAGTCTTTGGAGTTACTGACAGTTGAATAAAATTTTAAATCATCAGCATATAATAAACAAGAGCTTTTAATCACGTTTTTAAGGGTATAGTGGTCGATTTCTTTGGAGTAACACAGTCTACCAAAATACATATATACTTATATATAGATATATACACGAGTCATAATATATGATAGGTAGAACAATGATGATGAATGAATGATTATATATATACTAGTCATATGATGGGTAATAAAATGAATCAATGAACTTTTTATATACACATCGTTTGACCACTGTCTCAACTGATAGAAAGTGACGGCGCAGTCAAAAAACACGCATGCTTGACTCTTAAAAATAAAAAAAGGGTTCAACGTGACTTAAATTACTAAATAGTTCCATTAACGCCCGTCTGTACTAAAGTTTGACAGCTCCTAAGTTCGCAATTATGTTTCTAGCCACTGGTTTCTCGTACGTTTGTCAACTCGACATGCCAAATACTGTACACTAATTGGTTGAGACTTGAGACAGCGGATGATCAACAAAAACCAATGAGCATTTAGTATTTGGTATGCCAAGTTGACACGAATTTAACAAACGTATATGAGAACCCGGGGGAAACCGGGGGAGATTTAAGTATATACGGGCATTGGTTTCTTTAAATTAATTTAATCGTATTTACGATAGATTAACGAACTGGAACCAATCATATTTAAACATATAGATGCAAAAACCGACTTTATTATGGCCTCCTAATACACAAAATGCAATTTGCGATCCATATTAATACCATCGCCACGTTCGACATTCTGCAGTTGACTCGCATATTGTTCTCGGAATTATTTCTGGGAATGACAAAGGCCGTGTCAAAACAAGCCCACACGGAGCGGATATTGATGAGGAAGGACCCCTACGGCTATAGATAATAATTGTATAATACTATACTGGACCCTGCGATCACAATCTATTATCGCACTTATATTTTAGGCGTGTGTTTGTTCTCTTGACGGTGAACCGGTTGACTAACAATAAATAAATAAACGAGTGTGCTTTAGACCACACGACTGCAGTAATACCTATTTAGCTCCATATATCAGCCTATATGTTAATGTCGCTATCTTAACAATTGTAAATTGTCATTTTACCGGACATTAAATTTTAAAGTAATTTGTAACTTTGTTATATTGACAATGGAGATCTACATGAACCAATAACTTTCAACTTCCATTCGCCTCGTAATGCATTTGCCAGCTCACTCCCCAAGTCAAGCGTGCGTAAATAAGTTTTACTTCAAAAAGTAGATACGTAAGACGTAAGATTGTTGAGTTCTTTATGTGAGATGAAATAATATGTATACCTACCTACATATCGTAAATCTACCAAAAGCACTGCCCTAGACACTCATGAAGATTATGTTTCTATACTGTAACAAAAGCAATGTATACTATGATGCCCGTCTGCACCTGAGTGTACTAAAATACAACTTAGCTAAGTTACACTTTCCCTGGGTTCTTATATACGTTTGTTAAATTCGTGTCAACTTGGCAGAACAAATACTGAATGCTCATTGGTTGCCTGTTGATCATTGGCTGTCTCAACCAATGGGCTTACAGTGTTTGACATGTCGAATTGACACGAGTATGACAAACGTACGAGAAACCGGGGGCTAGGGATATAAGAGTGAGCTTAGTAGCTGTCAAACTTTAGCACCGACGGGCATAAGTTTCTGATCGCCCGCGATTTAAACTTGCAACGGTTGTTTGGACTGTGGCGTGGTTTGCTTGCCTTTTGTTCGCCCGTACTTTATCCCCTATACAAAAACGGCACGTGGTATATTATATATACAAACATATAGTAAGTACCTAGTTGCAGATAAGCTAGGAAAACAAACGGTTAGAAAAACCACAGTCAACCATAAACTTCTACTGAAAGGTCGACTCATGGACTCCCAAGGGTGCGATTTTCCTGTTTTTTGTTGGACCTTTCCTTAACCAGTGAGGTACGTAAAATTTCACTAAATAGTTAAGATTCAAATTAGACTTTTATATTCGACATATTTCCTAAAGAGTGTTGTATAGTTATAAGTATATTCAGTTTTAGTCCTATCGTAGTTAAATCATCCTATAAAATAAGTACCTAGGACAAGTACACGTAAAGTTGGATGCCTGACGTATTTTCCTCAATCTCCAACTTCCGAAACATTTTTACATCTCGGATTTTTGTATATCTCGATGTTCCTCTTCCCCATTTTGCAAACTTAGATAAGTAGATGTGATGGGTATTAATTTTTCCCGTAAGTTTACAAAACTTTTGTTGTGACTTGTTAAACTTTCCCAACGATAATATTCTTATTGAAACTTTGGGGGACGCAAGAACAAGTAGTTAATAGGAGTTTGCATTTTTCATTCGCAAAGTTCTAAAGAATTTAGGACGGTCGACCAAAGGTTGTTAAAGTGAAATCTGTGTTGTGGATAGAACGTGCGGGATTAATTAAAAATCTGCGGTTAATGAGGTCAGATCGCGTCAGATGGCGGAATGTATTGCGGCTGGTGATGGTGTCATGTTCCGCGCTTGCTTCTGTCGTGTCATGCGACAAATTGCCAGCTAGTAATTGGCGGCGAGACTGTCGCGATACAAAGCCTCCGAATTGGGTTGCACATTACTTTTATAGTGAAAAATTGCTAGCGCAACACATGCGAGCCGCGCACGATGCGCCATATGTTCCTATTAAACCGTGTCGGGAGTTTTTAATACCTTTTCGCTTACATTTTCGCATCACAAATCCAATTTTTCCTCTAAACGATAAGTTTATTCTGAACACATGTCATGAATTGTGTTATCCAGATAAATGTTATTTACTCCGCTCAAATCTGAAGAAAACGGCGCGTAGCTAAGAAATTGAAACCACATTGAAAACCTGCAGCAAGCATCTGCGCTCCCAAGTTTTTCGGCCATATTATGTAGAAGTGAGCCGAATAAGCCGCACTTTGTTACAAATCCGGGACTTGGGTTGGATTTGCCGGTGTCCGTTTTGCGCTTGTTATTCCAACGGTGGCAGACCGAGCACAGCTTAAGTGTAGCTCACACAAGACTCGCCAGGGTCCAACTTATCTACCCCTTCTGAACGAAATCGAAATCGTACAAACATGATTGAATGACAATACAAAAATACAGTGAGAGAGAACCCAGATTTGCAGGATTGCTTTTTATTCGATTGTGAAAATTGGGAAATCGGTTTTGCTTCTCTGATTTTAATAAACGTGTAAATCCAATTTGGGAATATATTTACCTATAGGGACCTAACGCAACTTTTTATTAGTACCTGAGCTACATCACATTAATCTACTAGTACTATATCTAGGTATAGATGATTGCAAATGGTTTGTAAGTAATCTATGCAAAAGAGAAGATATACTGATGCGTAAAAGTGCTAATCTCATCGTCATATCTATGTTTTTATGACTGTACAGTCTACATTGATTCATCATTTCATATATAGCATTGCATATAAGGATTTATCCAGTGTAAGGAATAGGGAAAAAAGCCACACTCGTTTTTTGTAACATATTTTTAATGAGAATGTTCATAAGGTTTTAGGTTGGTATACTCGTTTTAATTAGAAGCAACAACATAGCTTGAAAAATCTCTTAGGCATAACCTACATCTCATATGAACCAAGTCAAAGAACAAACGGGCTGATGCTAAATTAATGATGCTGCGTCATAATTTGGAATTATGGAATTTAATAATATGCACCACATTTTTCTCTAAGTATCAAAGTACGTTCCTTGAAAGAGATTTCCTCCTTAAACCGTATGTTTTGGAGAGAAAAAGATTGTTTAGCTTAATTTTATGCTTTAAAAAGCCCCTGCGACTTTATGGGAAGAGATAATCCTCACATATTCATATATTCCGACGTTCTGACGCAACCGCGTAGAACTCAGAGTTTACTTCATTGTGCGTAAGACAAAGCGTTTGCGGTAAGAGCTCCCGACGATTTCCCGCACTTTGAGATGCGTTATTTTAAGAGGCTATAAACATGACTGTTACATTTTGGTTTGATGTTCCGTGACCGCAAATCTGGTTTTATGGTACAATTGTTTAACATTGTCATCATATAAAATATGTGAAAATTGTAAATTTTTTTTCTTCAAAGCTTTTTG
Organism: Ennomos fuscantarius; assembly: GCA_905220475.3. Classification (NCBI taxonomy): domain Eukaryota; kingdom Metazoa; phylum Arthropoda; class Insecta; order Lepidoptera; family Geometridae; genus Ennomos; species Ennomos fuscantarius. The sequence continues at coordinate 6,982,391 of HG992028.1, read as the reverse complement.
AAAAAGAAGTTAGTGCCAAAGCATCTACATAAGTACCATACTACAAAACACTATTTTCAAAAAACATAACTACACAACACTATTTCAAATTCTCTAGAGTGGTTTTATAGTGGATATTAGATTAAAAAATCAAGCAATCGTTCATACGTCAAAAGCAATGTTTCATACGTTTTCATACATCGCGCAAGTTGTTTGTACTCAGTACAAACAACTTGCGCGACGTATGAAACAGGCTAAGTAAAAAGCACAATAAATTAATTATAGTATCATGACATATTATGAGTCCTATATCGGGAGCTTCTACAACGCAAACCACGCTGTAGTAGGTACACCATAAACACAGACTGGAAGAAATATACACGTTAAGCCCAGAACTAAACAGTGAAGCTAAATAAAGCATCCTAAAGATCTCACAATATGTATTTTTTTTAAATAAAATGTTGAACTTTTATCTTTATATACTATAGAATTATGTACATATCGTGTACTTCTCGTGAGTACCGTAAGAGCAGCATTCTCCTAGGTCCATTAAAATCTTGTGTGATTACCAAGACGCTTGCCAAGCGTGGTAAACCCACTATAATGATAAGCGTCCAAAGCGGCGTTTTATGAGAGAGGCCTTGTGTTCAGCAGTTGATATCTTCCAACTCAACAGTACTAAAGAAGAGAAAGAAAGAATGAAAAACATTTATTCGTGACACACAACTGATAAAATTAAGTTTTTTTTTTTTATGTTATGAAATGACATGACGAGCTAGTCGCTCACCTGATGTTAAGTGACTCGACTGCTCATATCAGTTGCAGTGACACTTGAAACTCAAGTGTAGTTTCGCGTGACACTGCACTGCGCACGTCATTCTGAGACATCAGCACAGTCTAGCAATAATATTACTAGACTGTGAGATTAGGTCAAAGTCTCATTTGCCCAGTAATTTCACTAGCTACAGTGCTCTTTAAACCAGAACACAGTAGTGCTTGCGCACTACTGCTTGACGGCAGAATAACTGGCAAAGCGGTGGTACGTACCTAGACGAACTTTGCAGAAAAGTCCTACCACCTAGTAAAATAATAAAACAATGCTACGTGGTGTCACAAATGGGCTCCGCATACAATTAAGGCCCTAAGACCTTAATAACTGATTTTCAGTACTAGTATAGATATTATCAGTGCGTATATCAAATGCTATTGGCTCCGACTCTTACAAACTCTAATTCTCTTCAATTCTTTAATTCAGTCCATCCATCACGAAACCAGTATGAACTTGTAAACAGCTAAGCATCCGTTACTGACAATGTGACTAGTATTCTTTTGATTAACTTCACTTTCTATTTCTAGTCCTTTGTTATAATTTGAGGCCATAACGTGAAAGTTAGAGCTCGGCTGTAAGTTTAACGAGCCGCCGTTTCAACAGAACCCGTGTTTATAGCTGCTGCGAGACCGCGACAATTAAATTTCACAATAACTTCATACTAGCGCTGTGAGTTGTTCAAATTTTTTTTGTTTTATCTCTCTAGTAACGTTTTAAGCTTTGGGTTCGTCCAAGGGGTCTTCCAAATTTGGTTTATGTGCTCCTATCTTATATATAGGAAGAGGTAAACTTACTTTATCTCAGTTAACGCAGGTTATTTGGTAGCTTAACTTGCCCTGGCAAGGTACCACGCATCTACACAATATTAGAATAATTGCATACACATTTTATCGTGCTCAGATTATGTATTACCTCACTACTAGTTTACACCTAACTGTAAAGTAGTCTTAGTATTTCAAAAAGTACGGGTGCATGGGTACTTTTCAGTATTTCTAGTAAATAGGTTTGGACTAGTAAACCAAAATCGACACACTATTCGTGCGTAATAGTCGGGAATATATTAATTTAAGCAGTAACCTTTTTAAAAAAAGGCTCATTTTGATTTCTTCCAAATATTTAGTTTGGTTTTAAGGTTGGTTATTCCCTAAACGTTCAGTACCTAACCACAATTACAGGTTTTTTATTTACCTACGAGTTGAACACAGTGGCATTTGTTCAAGCAATTTCAATAAATTCCATATATAATGAACAGATTTAAGATAAATAAGATAATTTTATAATAGATAAGAAAATAAAATGATTTATTTTGTCACAAAATTTGTAGAGTAAATTGGCCTCAAAAACACATGTACCTACTTAACATTACATGCTCATGTATACGATAGGTAAATATTTGAACAATTTCACCGGTGTACGAGACTAATTAGGATCCTATCCTGTCTACTAGATATTTGTACAGATACGTGACGAAATTATCAGCACACCTATGCCTTTGATGAGGTGGTTGGATACTAATCCAATTTGTTAAACAGATCAAAGACTTCAGCTGTCAAAGAGATTTAAAACACTTTATGTAGCATAATTACTTTGAACACTCACATGCTTTGAAAGTACGTTATATTTTGTTTAAACAGGATTAGGTTACCTACTCAATTCGTTTTTTTTTTAAACATTTTCGGTTACGGTAGGAGGACTAAAGTCACCGATGTAGCTTTTAGAATTAAAGCAAGCAACCAGCCGCTCAAAGTGGTGTTCTAGGGGGGAAGCCTATGGTCAGCAGTGGACATCTTCAGGCTGGTGGTCTTCAGGATGATGGTAGCTCTTTTTTTGGAAGGCTAGTTGTATGTTGTACTTAATTTAAAGGATAAAGGCATTTTGCCAGTATAATAGAAGTGTTTATAATTAAAGTTTGTAGACGCTCGTAGCTCGTAGCAATATCGTAGCAAATCCGTAGCCGATTTCTAGTCAGAGGCAAAACGGGGAACCCTACATTAAATAAGAATTTCAATGAATTGAAATGATAGGTCTAAATAAAATTTGTTTAGGATTATCCATACCATGAATAATATTACATAATATATTTTCTACCTGTCTCAACGTTAATGAATCATCTTAATATCAAAAAGGTCGGTTAGTTATTATTATATTATTATTATTATTGCAGTTATTAAATGTTTTGAGTATATATTTGAGGCATACCTATTTGTCGTCCCGAAGAGAAATCTTAGTGGTAGTAACACAGGGCATCCTAGTACGGCCGCTATCGATACTCCCGAGTACGGTAGTCAAAATATATATTTATATTTAATGTTATTTCACTAGTATTAATAGCTAACCAACTTAGATTAAGAATATTGTATGTATAGTTCAAAATAAATATACTTATTCCCATATCTTTTAAGTGAAATATATTTGAATTGTCCTCGTTTAAGTGCACGTCATACCAATAATCTATTTTGTTTGCATTCATATAAAACTAATTACGCTTGTAACTCTTTTATAACCAGAGCATGTAGATCACAATGAGAAATTCTCTGATTGTGATATTTTTAATAAATCATTTTTAAAGTTTAAATCTCAAGTGTCTCTTTTATAATTTTAGTAAGTAGTTGTATAGGTAGTTTATTTTTCTCTATATTGATTGTGTTGTAAGTATTAGTTTATTATTGTAACGTAATTTTATTATTATCGATTATGTATGTTAACTTTGTATCGAGTATCGTTTTTTAGTATATATAGAGTTTCTATTGGTGGCAACTTTATTGGTGTATGTATATCTATATAAAAAGTATTGTTTATGTATATTGTAAACTGTTGGGCCTTCATAAAAGAAAATAAAAATAAAATAGAATTATTGTTATTTTAATTATTATTGAAGTATGTTATTAAAGGTACCTAAATAATTACTAGCCCCATGTTTGTAATGTAAATGTGGTACTCGTAAGAGGATGATGCTAAAGGAAGATTTATGAGTGTGAGAACAAACTGGAATGTAAATGACTTGCTTGTAAAAATATATTTTATGACAACCTTTTAATGAAGGGAAGGTCATTTTAATGACTCTCCACCTATCGGTAAGCAGTTATCGAAATATGCATTCCCGCAGCATATGGGCTCTATTTACTTTTTAAGACTCCTTTCACCCGCCTCTTAGTGAAGCTCCATATTGGTACTCAGTGGAAAGATGGAAGCTTAGCTTAAAGCTTATTCCACCTCTTGCGTATGTTGCAATTTAATTGTAAAAAAAATAATGTAACTCGCATATATTGTACCCATGAAGTATTTAAATGTTTTTAAATTATTTCAGTTCATCTAAATGTTTTCTATACCGTAGCATTAATGTATCCAATAACTATTTAGTAGTTTGGCTAAGTTTATCGACTGGGGTAAAAATGCTGAACCCGGGGTAAAAAATTCAGCTTATAGTTTCAATTCTGTAACGAGGCAAATTCACTGCGAGGGTTAGTTTTCTCTGAAACATGAAACATTTTAGCATAATAAACACCTGCTAGCCGCAGGGTTTTATTTACTTTTTCATAATAAAGTTTTAAGCAAAGTTTTTTTTGGTTTACTCAAAATTCGTTTAGAGCGCATTACGCGCGGTGTTGCCTTCTATACAGTTTTTACTATTAAAACCGATCTTTCTTCATACATTTTATTTCCATCAATGCGTTTCATCTCTGTTGATGAATGGATATAATATAAAAGAATGCTTTAACTGAATTGTTGGCGCCCAGTAAAAGCATTGCATATAAAGAGATAATGCAGATCGGTAAAATCTCCTACATTATATACCTTTGAAAAACTACGATATTGTGTTATGTATTTACCTAATACAAATGACGATTACTACGGTGAAACTATCAAACGACCAAAACCTTTAGGTATACGGTAAATTGATAATGATTCCTCTAGCTTTTAGCTTCACACATGAATCGTGATGGACCGGAAGCAGAACCTCTAAAGTTACGTTTATTCACACCTTTATTGCAAACCATAACATTTTGGTCAAGTTTTATCTCTTTCCTGAATTAGCATCGTACCTTTCAGAAAGCATCTCCTAAATATCCATAATTTACCGGGAATGCCTTATTTTTACTGCCACATATCTTTCCATCAGTTTTGCGGTAAGAATGAGTGCGGGGTAAAATTTTATGCATCCAGAGAAAGTATTACGTAATCTGTATCCTTGGTTTTATTGCGGGAATAGAACCGTAGCAAGATAGAGTGGCTTTGTTAATGAATGTCAAAGGAATTTAAATCAAGCTTGGATTCTGAAGCGAGGTTTTGCGAATACTCAGTGATTATGATGTGTTTTAGAACTTTGTAGAGTACCTTCTCTATAATTTTAAGTTTTGTGCTAATGAGTGGCAATGCGAACTAGTCTTTTGGGTAATCATTAATCACCAAATTTAATGCGAGCAAATACAAGTGTGGCTCGCGGTAACACGTGCGACTCTTATCCCTACACCATGGTCCAGATCCGACCCAGTCAAACAAATGTCAAAAAAATTACCTTTCAATTTATGTGCGGAATTTGCACTCAGTCTTATAATGGCAAGGAAAAATTTCATGAGGATACCAGCACGTTCACGTGTCACACAAGTTAGGGACTTGTGTCATTGTATTTCCTTCTGCAAGTCATCCACCAACCCCCACATTATGGCCAGCGTCGTGGTGGATTATGGGTCATACTATTTCCTTTAATAGGAGTTTCATGTGTGCCCCGTTAGGAACGTATAATGGGGTGATAATGATGATACATAACAGTCATAATGCCCTATACAAGTGCTATTGTACAGCTTCTCTTTAAATCCAACAGGTTCATTATTTTGCTTGTAATTGACATTAAAAGATAAGTCTTTGAAAATAGAGCGTTAAATATAATGAAAACACCAAAACATGAACCACTGTCGTCTATTTTCTGTACTTCGCCGGTGAACGTTCGACGTGACGTGACGTGAAGGATCGTTTCCGGTTGCTTTAAATTTAATTCTCTCGATTCATATTTATAATTGAAACTCATGAATATTTGTCCAAGTTAAGTACAGTCAACATTAAAATTGTATATTAGTAGTTTTATCATTGGTGCTATGAAATTTAAAAAAAACTTGGCTAAAATCGTAATGTGAAACAAGCAGACATGAATTTTTTTATAGATCTCTATATAATTTTACTCAAAACGACTGCAAAAACATTCTATGTCAATTTATACCCACACATTGGTAGTATTTCGTAGGCATGGTAATCTCACGGAAGCGATAAATAAGGGCCGTACACAGGGACGTCGAAACTTATAGCCCATTCCCTTTGTTACAACTTTTACGCTCCGTTATAATTGCGCGGAACGGATCCGCCTCGGTTTGCGTTATCTGGTGACGGAAGGCCTACTTGCACTGCAAAACTTGTAATGTATGTATCCCTGTCCCTACTTCCTTACTAAACTTATATTATTAAGGATAGAATTGTGTTGGCATACAATTTTTATACACATATATTCTACTGATGTGACTTTAGGGAACTAAGCCGCCTCGTTTTGAATGTATATCCTAGGCGTAAGTATCTGAATCTAACAAGCAGTTATTTGTGTTGGTTCCGTTCTTTACTAAATAGATAAGGTTTGTGTTGAGAATGGGTTTGATTTTGTTGTGAGATACAAATTAAACACAAAGAATTTGCATTATTTTGGAGTTTTGATATATCAAAAGTTATATTGGTATATTTCTATAGAAGATATATAATACTAAAGGAAACTTACGACCCGTACATTTCTTTATGGCTGGTTATTGAACATAGTATCTTCTGGCCTTTACTTATTCGACTACAGAATATTCTGGTTAAGGCAGATCCTCGTTAAGGTAGATCCTTTTAACGGCAAATTTATGAAAAGACTAAACACATAAACGTTGATATGATTTAGGTCTTTACTTATGAAATTGCCGTTTTTTATTAAATAAGTTACCGTATTTTTTCTAATTTTTTTTATTTCTATTATATAAATCACTCAGTTGGCCGGGAAGAGTTGAATTTTTTCCACCAAGAATTTATCAATATTCTGAAAAAAGTAGAAATCTGTAGCAAGGTCTGATGAGTACGGCGGATGACGTAAAGCTTTTAACTTCAGCTCTTGTAACTTGGAGACCTTCTACTGTACCGTACGAGCGATTGACCAAACGCGCGATGTCGTGCAGTGGAAACGAGCAATTGACCAAAGCTGGAGACTTGCGAGCTTCTCAATTATTGTGTTCAGTTCTTCACAGTACACATTGGCAGTAATACTCATCCCGTTTGGTAAGAAGCTGTATTGAACCACAGCGGTACTAGACCACCAAACCTAACCATCACATTTGTACAGGTAAGTTTTCGTTAGGGGCATTGTTTGGGTGCTGAACGAGGATCCAATCCACCTGCTGAGCGCTTGCGATGTTATACAGAATAAATTTTTGTCGCAGGTAACAATGCATTTCAAAATTCCTTTGTTTGTGTGCCTGTTGAGCAGTGCAAGGCACGTCTTGACGCGTGCTTTCCACTGGCGATCATTGAGTTTAGAAAAAAAATTAAATGCGATGAAAACACAATGCTAATCAATAAACTAATGACTAATATTTAAAAAATCCGTTTTAAAAACAAAACTAATTTGAAATTAAAACTCTTAGCCAAACAAAAAATATTTGGATTAGAAATGGCCAGTATGGCAGTAACAGCAATTTCATAGGTTAAGACCTAATATCAGATATAAATGGGATATCAAAAGATATATAGACACGAATACGTGATGCCATTCAAAGAGGTTCATGAAAACCTAATTAAGCCACTAGCTAACGAGCTAGTGTAAGTTTAATGAGGTGCCTAGGAACTATTAGCCGGCGTACGAGGCTCGAGTGTAGTGGGGCCGGTGACTGGCGGAGAAGCGTGATTGAGCGTCGAGCCTCCGAGATGCCGATAGAGCAGGCGCCACTCGACGCGACCCCGCCTCACTGCACGGATCTAACTCCCCTTCTCGACTCAGCAAAAACCAACCAACTCCACACATACTTGCAGACACTATATTATCCTTCCCACTTTTTACATTAGCAACCAAAATATTTGCATAATAATACTCCTCACTTATCATGAAAAAGTTCCCCCGAGCGGGCACATATCAGTGCAGGCGCGAAGTTTTTGCCCGTTCTAAAATATTCGTTACGTTTGAATTGCCTGAGCAACGTAAGCGCTTTAACTTTTTTTTACTAACTTTCATTCTACGCGAATTTATACAAAAGCCAGACAGTGATAATGTCTTCCATTTGTTAAAAGACGAGAATTACAGCCGCCGCCGCCGCTGACGACAGAAAAGAATAAAAGGGTTGTCTTTGTTGGTAGCCGGAGGAATACATTTTATGCAACCGCTTGAGCGGTGCACGTAGGTACATTTCTGTCGTATGATCACGCTATTGTGGACGCTGGTTTTTCTTTACAACTTACTATAGAAAAGGTGTTTTGAATTTTATAGCCTATTCCAGGCTTAAAAGCTTTCATGTGTATGTAGATGTGTTTTGTTAACAGCGTAGGCTAAAGGCTAAACCTAAAATGAAATAGGTTGCACGTAGTGACGTCACCAATAACAGATGGTGACAGACAGGGTAGATAGAAACTCAATTTTGTCATAAAAGGGGCTCTCGCATGGTAATAGAAAACGAGGCCTCTATATCGAAATTGGGGACAAAGGTGCCCAAACGAAAATATCCCGGAGCCTACCGGATATTGTGTTAAACCCCGATCGCATCCCTCTCTGTCAAATTTTAATACTCCCTGTACCAGTTTTCACTAACTAAATCTATCGTATGATATTAAAACCTTTGTAGCCTTTTTTATATATTTATGTCACGTAATGTTACTTATATTATCAATAAATAAATTAAATCCAAATCTAAACTATTTTTAATAAAAAAACAATTTAGAAAGGGGTTATAAATAAAACACAAAATTTAGATAAATTAGAGTTTTGGCCGGAAAACTAAAAAAATCGCGTCACTACATTGTATTATTTTCAGTGTTAGTGCATAAAATTGGTGGCATTTTATTCGTAAGTGCTGGATTACAGGCATGAATGTGGGATAGTAATGATGGTGAAACTTTTCTTTTCGTGTTGTTTCTAAAACTCCATAGAAGCTTCTGGTAAAATTGACACCACTTTACTAGGAGTATGACTTGACTAGACTAGACTATGACTTGACTTGATGACTTGGACTGTGACTTGACTTGACACATATATATAATATTAATTAACTTACACAAAAGTGTGGAGCCAAAACAACAAACCAAATAAATTACGTGTATAATAATAAAATAATTAATGATCATTGCCTTATTTTGCAAATCGAAGCGTGGTTTTCTTTGATCTTTAGGCTTTGTATCCAATCCTAGTAAAATGCAGAGAATTATTACCCACGCAGTTTAATGAAATCCATCTGCCATAATAGAAACCCATGCGGTATAAATTATTCATAAAATAATACAATTTTCATATTCTTTTACTTAGTCAGTTCGTTGAGACGTTGGCGCGTCTTCTTATTCACCTTAAATAACAAAAATATCACTGAAATGGCCGTAAGCCGAGGTTAAACGGAATTCGAAATGAAACGTTTTACCGCTATGGAAATTCAATTTGGTTATTGTAGAATAGGTACCTACTTAGAATTAAAAATGGCTTTTATAGTTAGTTTAAGCTATATATGGAATATTGAAGTATTATAATTACTATAATAAAAGTGTATTCTGTAAAACAAGATATAGTTATAATAAAAATATTTAACGAGCAATTTTGGGCAATGGGGATTTTTTTTTAAATTTATAGTTATTATACCATTTCGTGGAAGAGGCTTCCTGATTATTACCTATAGTTTAAAGATCAATAATAGTAACGGTTTATTAGTACTTCGGGCTTTAATTGAACAGCCTTCATCTGACATTATGATGACGTCACTCGTTTGTCTAAATAGAAAAGTGCCCGAGCCTATAAACAAAAAGTGACAAATAATCATATGCGACATGATGATGATGATGATGATGATGATGATGTATATGTGTGATGTGTATGGTATACTGAGTGACTTTTTTTTATTACGTAGAATTTATATTTAGTTAATTTATTTTTATTTAGTTATTTATTAGGCTACACAAGCAAATTATTGGAAGCCGGTAAGACGTCATCAGCTATGAGAAATTTCCGAATATAGAGTAGTAATTTATTCAACATGTACAGAAAATTAATGTTTTTTAGTTTTATTTTTTAAATTGGGCCGTGTAAAAACTATATTATGCCAAGAATAGTGAAGGTAACACTTTATATATTTTTATATAAAATATGTAAGTACTAAAAATACTGAAAAATTTAGGATGATCTTTTTATTGTTTTACGTCAGAAACTTGAATTTTTTAAAGGGGTTATTAAGCCGTAGTTTGATGTCAACTTCAACTTCATACCATCTGCAGGTTTTTAGAGAAATTATCCTAGAAATACTAGAATAAACTGATGTACAAATATACGAATGTTTTATGAAATAAAAACACGGAACCTTACAATATGCAAAATGAAATAAAAATAAAAAGAGGTTCCGCGAATTTTTTTTCAAACAAGTGATGTCAAAATGGTTTTGATTTAATATCTATCCTCAATATTAGAGAAGCCGCGGCCGCGCGAAAGTCGCAGAGTTCATTATACTGATGATTCAGAAACTTATATCAAAAGGGTTATAATTCAAATGAGAGTTTAATTTTCTCGCTTTATAAACCGTCTTGAGGGATGCTCAACGGATTAAATTCATAATATAACTTATCAAATTTTAGTTAAAAATGACAGTGAATGAAATCCTCGCAATAATACGTTTGTGTGTTTGTGTGCCGAATAAAATAAATTCAAACATTCCCATTGCTCCTTTCAAACTCGATCCAACTCCACAAATTCAACTTAATTTCCACGCTTCGCCGAGACTGAGAGTGCTTACATATCTGCTTAACCCCATTTAAGTTCTCTCGATAGATTTTACTCGAAATATTTGTAGAGTGAATGGTTGCGGAATTCGAGAGAGTTTTTGTCTAATTGCCTTTTGTGCGAACTTTAAAAGAAAGCAACGCAGGAGTATAAGAACAACGGATCTGTTTTATTTCCCTCGTTGTAGAGTAAATTTAATTAAGTCGAAAGGGCTCTTGACTTTTTTCAATCTGTAAGGCTGGCCAATTAAAAAGTTGGCGCGACTTGTAGCGACAACCGTTGGAGAGCGCTTAAACTTATTCAGCGCAACTTCAGAGCAACATTAGCGGGAGCAACTACCTATGTACAAGCTACGTTCAATAAATGAAATGTTCTTCCACTCTTTGGAAGCCGTAATCCGCACTTAAAACTTGGTGAAGTGTTTGCGTTAGTTTAAAATTATATAACTGCCTTTTATTGACGCATCTCGTAAAACTTTCGTTCGTTAGTGAACTTAACAAAGAAAGTTGGCTGTGGTCAGTGCAACTTATGTTTCTATAAACCTTTAACTATTAGACAACGTACATTTTTGTGAGCGATAATTTTATTGACTTTGAATGTCATCCATTGATTTTTTGAAAAAGTTCATACTGCCTGGTTTCATTAAATTCGACCAGTATAGATAGGTACACAATAACTATCCATAATAATCAAACTTCATCTCAATAAAAATGTCAAGGAAGATTTTAATTCACCAGGCCAAACGGATATGACGTCATAGGACGTAATGTTGGATAAAATTGTTTAGAAAATTGAGTTTCCAAGTTTTCTGAAAATGCGTATTCGGAAAGTTTAGCGCAAGGTTCTGTCTCTTATAACGTCTCTTTTACTGTTTTTATGGCATCGCAAGCGAGTTCACCCCTTCCAGTCGAGGGGGTTAAATACCTCCAATGTATTAGGTGTCATTCAACCAAATAATTCTGCCAAAAATTTGTTCTTTTAAAAATATACTTCAGCAAATCAATCTATAAATCCAGTTTGAGGCTGTTACTCTTATAAAACACTAACGGCGCCCCGCAGCTTTACCTGCAGTTTACCGCCGTTTTCCGCTCTAATTTTCCGGTTAAAATTAACTTATTTTGATATCGGCAGATACATTAAGCTGTGTAAAATTTTATCCAAATCAGTTCAGTTTTGGAATGAAATAGAAAAAAAGTTAATTAATTAATAAATAATAATAAAAACAAAGACAGGGAATTTGTTCGCCCCGTGATTTCACTTGCCACTTACATGGCGTTCCACCAGGAGCTGTTTATTGTCCAGGATCGTACTTATTACTTATTTACCTATATAATTTAGCACGGAGTATAAAAACGATAAGCACACGACCTGTTTTAGTTCTTTTATTATGCCATTGCCAATTGGAACGCGATTGTGTCTGGCAGTGTACTTTCGACCAAAAAATTAATTCGAATTCAGACAATGCTTGCGTCATAAAGATCCAGATAGTCTCAGCATTGTGAAGATTGTGTAGTACTGACCAAAAATTTAAACAACCGCTGACCTGTAGCGAAACTGTAAATCATTCTCCAAGGAGTTTATTTGTAAAATAAAACTGACTTATACTTTTTTATGTTAGTGATTGATGTGACGAGCTAGTCGTTCACTTGATGTTAAGCGACACGGCCGCCCATAACAGAACAGCGTCACTCGGAACTCCAAAATATAATGTTACATGATTCTGCACTGCGCACATCATCCAAGACATCAGTACAGTCCGGTAATAAGATTACTCGACTGTGAGATCAGATCATAGTCTCAATTGCCCAGTAATTTAATTTATTTTTAAAGACCTTTCTAAACGTCTGGTCGAAGCCACACGTGACCAGAATGCTGGCCTCTACTTCGGTCAAAGATTGAGCATTGCCATTCAACGTGGCAATGCTGCCAGCATATTGGGCACGTTGCCTACTGGTAGTGTTTTTTTATTAAGTTCCCTTTTTATTGTTTTATGTTTATTCAAATATAATATCGAGTAATTTATTTAATTTTATTTACTCTTATACTTAGGATAGATTTCGCCAATACAACCTACCTAGATAATACATAACAATACAGGTTAGCTCATTCTCTACCTTTGTTTTGTATCTACTCAAGTTGCGACGGACCGAAAGGACGTTTTTAAAAAAATACAAAAATCAAATTAAAGTTTAAATGATGTATTTTCACATCGAGAGTTGAACAAAGACTAACTTAATAAAGAGACACAAATCAATCCTTAGAGCTAAAAGTGCAGCATCGACAAAACACGGTGGTCATTGCGTGGGCGCTATGCAGCGATATAAATGGTGCCACGCGATGACGTAACTCCTCCCTCATCAAGCTCGAGATCATCTGCGGGTGAATCTCGAGACCTAATCACATTTCTAAATTTATGCTTTAACACTAAGGATACAGAAACGGATATTATAAGTAACCATAAAACTAAGTTTCCTATGCTAACACCTTTAAAAACACTTTGATATTTTGCATTATCACTAAATTCACTATCACTAATAACTTCACTTTTACTTTTCTGCAATAAGTAATTCAGGAACCTGACGTCAGCGAGATCTATCCCATTAAGATTTACTGGTTTGCTCCATGTGTTGTTAGGGTTGTTTATTCTGGGTAAGTGTAACATCGGTAATTTCTTGAAGGTCACACTCTTCCCATCTGTTTGATGCCTTTTCAGGGTTACACCCTTGACCTTGACACTGCAGTCGTCATTCAAGGTTAAAAGGTAAGTCCCATGGATGCTTTCTTGCGTTATATCATTTTCGCAGTAATTGGTGAGTAGCGTCTCGACTTTGGTATAGACTATCCAGCGATTAGGCTGTACGGGATCAATCTTCACATCATCTATAACAACTGGAATGGAATGACAGCTGGTGATGTTGGTGGAGAACCGAAGAAGTTCTGTGACGCAGTCATCGTTTGTCAGCGGTTCATCATTCTCGAAGCACAGGAATCGGTCTTCCTCGATTTCAAGGCAGGGTTGGGAGAGCGATTTCGTTTTCAACCCTTTCATAAGGATATATGGGTATTTGGGTAGGATAAGGGTAGTTCGGCCTTGGCTAGCATTAAATATTGGCACTGGTATTAATTTAAAATAATTGTATATATCGTTTCTGATCAAAGGTATCTGCAATACGAAGGTGATCTGATTTTGTTTGATGTAAGCTTTTATTTCTATACATTGTTCTATCTTTACAACATTTTCTAAATTGGCCGGGAACAGTAATTTATCAGACTTTTCTATTTCTTTTAACAATCCTAATAGTTCGTCCGTATCTACAATTGACTGGTGCAACACTTTAATTTTACTAAAAGCAACTGCCGTTTCAATTTCATTTAATCTGATGTAGAGCGTTTGAAAATTGTGGAGAAAGGCATTATAAATATGAATTATTTCATGGGTATTCTGATGAACCCTAGTTATGTTAGTAAACGACTCTAGTTCCCGAAAGCTCTGTTGTATTTTAATAAAGTTGCTCATAGTAGAATTGGCTATGTTGGTAAAGGTGCCCACCACTTCAGCGACAATTGTCATTTTCTTGGCCATAGCGTCCTGTTTTGTTTTTAATTTATTAATTAAAGTTTCGTACATGACTGCATCATTATTATCCAGATTGCCTGTAATTGATTTTACAATAGTGCCAAGGGGGTTTATTAGACCACGTTTAACTCTAGATAAAGGAATTAACTGCTTATATTTATCAAAAGTTATATTCATTATATAATCTGTCTGTTTTTCAACTTCAATAAAGTCCAGATCTATTATTTTACTTTGGCGTTTGTGAAAATCGTTTTTTAGTGATACGTACCTGTTAATGTTTAATTTTAAATCTTCATATATTAAGCTTAAATCTAAAATCTTGATAACGGTCCATTTATCATAGCTGACAGCCGCTTGACCTTCCCGAACGGGCAGTAATCCCGGGTTTTCATCAATCGGGTGCAGTTGAAGGGCCTGGCTTTGGATCGCTTGGATCACCAGAAGTATTAACCTGCGGAGGGCGTTTAACGTCTTTAATGGGAACCTTAGTAGTGCGGTTATGTGTGGTAATTGGTACAACATTCCTATGGATCGCACCAGTGACTTCGGCCTTCTGGTAACGTGGTTTGTCCTTGCTACGTCTGGTATTTACTCCCTTGATATATACCGTATCGCCTACGTCTATATTAAATTTGGTTTCGCCTCCGCGTTTTTGTATTATATTTTGTTTTTTCTGAATCATTTTATCCGTCAAATATTCGTACAAATGCTTAGTTCGTTTAACATGTTCTTTAACAAGTTGTTGTGTGAATTGTTTGTTAAAGTCAACCGCAAACGTGTCATTAGACTGGGTATGTCCAAATACGACTTCAAAAGGCGTTAGTTCAGTTGTTGAATGGATTGTATGATTGTATGACATAACTGCATACGTCATAACAGATGCAGCGTCGGTAATTTTGTGTTCGTATTTTGCAATTCGGTATATTTCAGTAATCGTAGAGTGAAATCTTTCAATTAGGCCCATAGAATTAGGATTATGAGGGGTACCAATATGAAGGTCAATTTTATAAAATGTTAACATTTCTTTCATGAGGGTGTTATTAAATTCCACGCCCGGGTCCGAGCTTATTCTGCCAGGGATACCGTAAAATGAGAAGTATTTTATTAAAGCTCTAATAACTTCCGGAGTTGACCTGCTATTTATTTCAATAGCCTGACCCAGTTTGCTAAAGGCATCAATAATAGTGAGGTAAGTTTTTCCTTCTATGGTAAATGTATCTATGAATATTTCTTGAAAAGGTTTTATTTGGGTTTGAGTTAACTGTAATTCTGGTTTCAAAGGTTTACGATCATACTTCATCTTTTTACACACGTCGCATCCATTTATGATACTAGCAACCGTCTGGTCCATATTAGTCCAAAAGAACGTACGCCTCAGGTGTACGAGGGTTTCCCTAATTCCTCTATGGGAATTTTTGCCAGTGTGGTATTTAAGGACAATATCACGCTGTTCATTCTCATCATCTATATACACTATCCTTTCGGTACATTCGTAAAAACTTACGGAACCCTTCTTGAAAAGTGTTGTAGTCATAGTGGAGAATTGTTTGCGATGAATTTCGCTCTCAAAATAGTAGAAATATTTTATTTTAGGTTTTATGTATTCCAGAAGGAATTTCTTGATAAGATCCGGATTATCTACAGGTAAGTGAACTTCTAATATCTTTTGTGATGGCCTTGATAAATCTTTAACCGTCATTTCGTTTCTGTTCCAGGTGTATACCAGTACCTGATTCGGCTTGGTATCTACAGCTTCCCGCAATATAAGTATACCCTCTGTATCTAGGTCTCGCGCAGAATGTACTGTGTCTACATCCTCACTACTTGCTTTTTCAGATGCTGTTGCAGTGCTACTATCTACAGATGGAACCGCGTATGGAGATCGTCTATCATCCAAATTACCGATACTCAAGGTTTTCTCTGAGTCGGACACCGATACCGTTGAATCTGACTTTTCATCCTCCCTAACTTGATTCTGCATGCTACCTATCCGCGAGATTTCATTAACAACCTCTTCCAGATCACGCTGAAGCTTTTGCTCCCTTTCATCCAAGTTCACTTTCATTGACACATCATCATCCTGGCCTAGAGCATTTATTCTAATCCTAGACAGTGCATCTGCGTTCGAATTTTGCTTCCCGTTTTTAAACACAACATCAAAGTCAAACTCTGCTAAACGTAATTTCCATCTCGTAATCTTACTATTCGGTTCGTCTATTGATTTTAACCAAGCTAAAGGTCTATGGTCTGTATATATAGTAAATCTTTTTCCATATAAGTAGGGGCGGAAATGTTTCACGGCCCAAATTATCGCTAACATCTCCTTCTCAATAGTGCTGTATCGTGTTTCCGCTTCGTTCAAGGTCCTACTTGCAAATGCTATTGGTTTATCGCCTCCGATGGGGCCCTGTGAAAGTACAGCACCAAGTGCAATGTTCGACGCGTCGGTGGTTAGAACAAAGGGCTGAGTAAAGTCTGGGAACTGTAAGAGTGGAGCATTGGTCAAAAGTTCTTTGCACCTTTCGAATGCATCAACATATTCTTTAGTTATTTCAATTTTATTCCTTTTTTTGAGGCAAGATGTCAATGGTTGGGTTATTTTGGCGAAATCTCTGATAAACTTCCTATAATAGCCGACTAAGCCAAGAAAGCTTTTAATTTCAGTGGTCGTTCGAGGCAGAGGGAATTGTAAAACTGCCTTTATTTTGTCATTGTTAGGCTTAAGGCCTTCTTTTGTAATGGTATGCCCTAAGTACAGAACCTCTTTCCTAAGGAACTCGCATTTGTCAAGGGTGACCTTCAGATTGGTCTCTCGAAGCCGGTCAAATATTTTGCGCAGTTTTGAAATATGATCCTGTAAGCTACTTGAATATACTATTATATCGTCGAGATATACCAGACAATGGATGCCCTGCAGACCTCGTAGCACATTGTCCATTGCCCTTTGGAATGTAGCCGGTGCGGTTTTCAAACCAAAGGGCATGAGTTTAAATTCATAGTGTCCTGATTGTGTGGTGAATGCAGTCTTGGGTCTGTCGGTGGCCTTGACCTCGATTTGGTGGTAGCCAGAGGCGAGATCTAGGGTACTAAAATACGTGGATTTACCCAATTTATCGAAAAGGTCGGTGATGTTAGGCAAAGGATATTTATCGTCGACCGTGATTTCATTTAGGCGGCGGTAATCTATGACCATTCTAAACTTCTTTTCTCCTGATGCGTCTAACTTTTTAGGTACCAGGTGAACCGGCGCACTCCAAGGTGAGTGAGACTCCTGTATTACATTATCCTTTAAGAGGTTATTAACCTGTTTCTGTATTTCTTCATTTTGGGTATGGGGGTGTCTATATGGGCGAATGTAGATTGGATTTTCGTTAACCGTACGTATCTCGTGTTTTACCTGATTTGTGAATGATAATGGTATCTTGTCGCAATAAAATATGTCGCGATATTCATGACACAACTTAGAAATACTTTCACGTTCCTCTTCATTTGTGTGCTCTAGCCTTAGCTTAGTCAAGTTTTCTCGTAGTGCTTCGTCTATCTCACAATCATCGGTCACAAAATTCAACTGGCACTCATCACCTTCAAAAACTGTTACGTCAAGTGGCTCTGCAAATGTTATAGTCGCGGTTTCGTCAGATAAATTCTGTATGACCGTCGCTGCAAAGAAATTCTCGCATTTAACGAGAGCAGCGGGCATACGTACTCCTTCGCTAAACTCCGTAAGTTCTAAAATTGCGTTACCGTTCTGAAAGTTGGTTGGTACTCTGACACGTGTTTCGCATCTGGGCTCTAAAATGATTTCGTACGGGGGGCTATATATTATAGGTATCGCGGCGTTATGTGTACGCAGGATTTGGTTTTTCATGTCAATGTTAGCAGCTAATTTCTTAAGTAGGTCAGATCCTATGAGTCCGTCATACCTATTATCTACGTCATAGATAAAGAACTTATGAGCAAGTGTGCTCTTGAAAGTCTTCAGTAGTGGGATGCATATAACTTCATCATGAACACTTTGTGCGTGTGTGCTAATTACTGTAAACGGCTTGTATTGTTTGTACTCGCTGAAAAATTCTTCAGCCTTGGCGGGACTAATAAAAGACCTACTACTTCCGGTGTCAATCAAGAATTTCGAATTTATTTCAGGAATTTCTATATGGGGCAGTTTTAGAATACTGTCGCAATAATTGAGATTAATCATTTCGCCGTGTCCTTGGAGGCAACTATCTGAAAATTTTCAGGTGTAGCATCATCGCTGGTGTTTTCGGGGTTCTCTTGGTAATTATAATTGGTAGAAAAAGGTAGACCTTCTGTACAGTCAGTCGTTTGTAATTCGTAACAGTTAAAGTCATTACTGTCGGTATAAAAGTCGTTTTGGTTAGATTCTTCATTGTAATATAATTCATTTGTAACCATATTTTGTCTTACAGGTGCCGTGCGCATAGAAACGTCTGTATCAACGTAATTTGGCTTAGGTGCTGATTGCTGTTGGTTCGGTAAGCCAAATTTAGGTTGGTATGAATTTGAATGTTGTTGATTCGGGATGCCGAATCTGAAACCCGTTTGTTGAGGAATACCGAATTTATAACCACCATACTGGAATGGCGGGCGCATGTGTTGAACGGGGCCCTGGTTGAAGTTTCTTTGCGGCATCATTTGTGGCGCTCCCTGTCGGAACCCTTGAGGGGCTGTAAACCTATTTTGCGGCGTAGCGTTAAAGTTTGGTCTAAAACCAAATGAGTTCTGATTTTGTGGAATGCCGAACTTAAAGTTATGCTGTACAGGCTGGCTCAACGGGGGTCGGAAATCGTTAGTCATTGGCCTTGAAATGTTTTGAGCAGTTGGCTGATATGAGCCAGCTGATTTCTGCTTACCATTTTTCGCGTTATATTGTTGTAGAAAATTCACTTCTTCAGTGACAACGCTTAAAGCATGTTCTAAATTAAAACTACCCTTTAAACGCACTATACGAATCATGTCTTCCGGTAGATTAAACAGAAATACATTCATAGCTGTATTGTTATAAATAATCATTTTTGCAGCTTTAATTCCTTGATCATAAATTAAATTTAATTTTGCAAACAAGGAGCTTCTAACATTCTGAATTCGATGGCAAAACTGGATATATGACTCGCCCTGTTTTATTTTTAAACCTTCAAGTTCAATTGCAATACACTCTTCCGAGCGTGGATCGCCAAAATGTTGGACCAGAATTTCTTTAAGTGCATTCCATGACGTTACATCCTGATGGTCGCTAAGTAGAGACGCAGCTCTGCCGGTAAGTCTGCTCGTAATACAATGGTACACATACAGATTCTGTACCGAATTACCCTCTACTTGAAAAGCTTTGATAACATACTCACACTTGGAAATGAACAGGTTCAATAATTTTTCATCTCCATCATATTTAGGGATAATACATAAGAATTCTTTAGGAATTACTTTAATTTGCTCCATTTTAATTATCCTAAACGACTTATCTAGCCACTATATTAATTAACACCGATTTCAATAATCGCTAACACTACAACTTATTACTTCTAACTAATTAATCACGAATACTATGATACTTGTATCAAACAAAATCAGATAGACGTAATTAACTAGGCGGACGAGTTGGGGTCGGAGGAAGAAGCCAGGGAGTAATGAAAAACAGGAGTGAAAAGGTTTACTCACAATCTGCTCGATCCCATGTCTTCTGTTGAGTCTGTTCTCGTTGAAACGTCCAAGGTCAGCCGCACAAATGGTTCACAGTTGAACTATACGCGTGCGCGCACGTCGCGGGAGAGTTATTTATTTGGTTCGAGGATATCCGAATTTCACACCGATCGACGCGAGGTACCGATTTTTGGGGCCTTGCAGCGTCACCGGAAGCAGGATAGCGGATATCCTACCGGCTGCGCCACTCAAGTTGCGACGGACCGAAAGGACGTTTTTAAAAAAATACAAAAATCAAATTAAAGTTTAAATGATGTATTTTCACATCGAGAGTTGAACAAAGACTAACTTAATAAAGAGACACAAATCAATCCTTAGAGCTAAAAGTGCAGCATCGACAAAACACGGTGGTCATTGCGTGGGCGCTATGCAGCGATATAAATGGTGCCACGCGATGACGTAACTATCTTCTTCTTGTTGCA
Source organism: Ennomos fuscantarius (assembly GCA_905220475.3). Lineage (NCBI taxonomy): Eukaryota > Metazoa > Arthropoda > Insecta > Lepidoptera > Geometridae > Ennomos > Ennomos fuscantarius. The sequence goes on along the minus strand of HG992028.1, from coordinate 6,961,893 downwards.
CACTACACACAAATGTCAACTGGAAGAAAATGTTATTTATCATATGGTATTACTTCTTCTAGTGCAATAAAGTGTTTTCTATCTATCGTCTTAACTGTAAGATTGTATCTCTATGTCAGAACTAGTACCCACTAAATATTTCAGAGATGGGAATCTCTAAGGCCTCGATAGATTAATTCTGAGATAGAGGCTGACAGCTTTAATACAAAACAAGCAATGTTTGCTGGGATTACAAGTCTCCTTGATATTACAACAAAACTAGAGGCTCCCCACGATTACAACCGTAATTCCATTACCCTGATTACCTGATACCCTGAGAAATTGTTCCAGGATAAAAAAAAATGATCTTGATAGTATACTTATATTAATCAGGTCGAAAATTTTATTTCAAATCGATACAGCCGTTTTGATGTGAAAGCCACACAAACAAACAAATAGACAATCTTTTACATTAAACATTATTAGTAGAGGAAGGGATTTTCTAGTACATTTATCATACATCTGAGTTTTATTTCACAGACCTTTAGTTTATTTTCCGTGACGTTGATTTCCCACGTGATAACGCCACGAATGAACCTACCCCAAAGGGTATCAAGGCTAGTCGGTGGAAAACAGGCCCCTGCCTAAATCACATTGCAGTAGTTCCACTGTTTAAAAAAATGCTTGTCTTTTAAGTCGGTTTACGGACGATAATTTTACTTGATAACGTTACGCCGATCGTGCCTCTCTATCGCTTGTTCCGCGCTCTCGCTTGCACGCTCGGCTCAGGCGGAACGTGAAAATTTTTCGTGCGTGCAGCCGGCGTCGCTGTGTTCATCAATTTATAAGACGTTATCACGTCAAAAACTATGCAACATAGTTAAAAAAGTCAGAGCCAGTCAGAAAAGTTGGCTGATATATCAAGTATATCAAATAATATCAACATTAAATATTTAGGTACCTAATATAATATCTAATATATTTATTTTAGGTAACACATAAAATATGTATTTTTTGTTGTAAGATCTGTTAACATAACATAAAATTATGTAATAATTACCTTTTTTTTTTTTTTTTTTTTTTTTTTTTTTTTTTTTTTTCGTGAAGAAAAATGCGTTTACGCACACCCGCGGCTGGGTCGGCCACGGGTAGTGTCGGACTCTGCGCCAGTGTGCAATGGCACCCCTACCGACTAAAAAACTCCACGATATTCCTCCCTCGTCTATGTGGAGGAGGACTGGGTAACCGGCGGAGCCTTGACGTCCAGTCCTCTTCCGACGATTGCCCGCCTTTACAGCGGGGCCTGCACGCACCTCCTTTCCAGGAGGGGCCCGGGAACAACCTTAAGGTCGCTCCCGCCCGACGGTGGTGGTGATCAGTGCAATGCGGGAGGAGGCACCCCCGTGCCTCGTTCCCGCTAATCACCACCAGGGAGGAGGCGGCGGCCACGTATCCCGGTCCTCTCTCTAAGGTCGAGAGGGGAGGGGAGTCTGAGGAAGACCGCATCACCGGTGCCACCAGGCCGTCCCGATCACCCAGCCAACGACCGGGGACCGAATACGGCTCGGCGACCACAGCACGTCCACCAACCACTCAGCCACGGTCTGCGTCAGCAAATCCTGGGCTGCTCCGTGGTTGGTGTTCGCCTGGAGGATGCGATGTTGGACTTAATCGGACATCGCACCTTCCTCCGCGGCCTCCGAGGTTCCTGTTTCAGGAACGGTGGTGGCAGCGACAGGCCGGTATTTGCCCTTCCTAAGGGGAGGATTACAATTGCTCCCCTTCATTACGTGGTCCGCCGGACGACCACTGGCGGCACACACCGCACAGTGCGGCCTGGTGGCCTTGCAGGAGGCGGACATGTGACCCTCTTTGCCACAGCGGTAGCAAAGACCCTTCCTGTCCACCTTGGACGGGCAGAGGGCCCGAGTGTGGCCGATGCCGAAGCACTTGAAGCAGCGCAGAGGCTGCTCTGCAAGTGCCCGGACCACACTTGACCCGAAACCGACGGAAAGCCGTCCTTTGGTGAGGACAGCTTTAGCTGCGGCGACTGGGCACTCAAGGCGGATAGTGCCCATACCACCGCGGCCGGGCCTGATGGCCCGCCCTTGCACCGCTGTGACGTCACAGCCCCCTATCGCTGCGATCGCCGCCACCACCTCCTCTTTGGTGACCGAGTCGTCAAGCTCGGTCACCTCCAAGGCTGCGGTTTTGGTGGGTCTAGCCACCTTGGCCGCATCCGAAATGACCTCTTTCAGCTTCGCTGCAAAGAGGTCTGCGTGTGCACCACCCTGAGTTCCTGGGAACTCGAAGATTCGAGCCCCCGTTTGGGTCCGCCGGCACGTAATTTCGCCGATCCCAAGCTGAGCGGGATCGGCGTTAGTGCGGGCCCGCATCAGAAGAGACATGTATGTCTCCCCACGCTCCGCGGCCTCCGTGGTGAGCGTCACCACAACGGCCGCAGACTTGGGAAGAGCGAGTCCCTTCTTCGCGCCAGTCGGGGCCCTTTTCGCTGTAGGAGCAGCGGTATAGGGCTTGGGGGCCGATTTCTTCCCCTTCCCTTTTCCCTTGATCGTTGGCTGAGCCGACGGGCCGGGGGCAGGGACGGTAGGGGGGGTGGCCACCACCTTTTTCTTCGCCTTCCCTTTTCCCTTAACCACTTTCGTCCAGCCATGCTGGTTGGACGGGGTGGTAGAAGGGAGGAAGGCGTCCGCCTGGGTGAGCGGGGATGGCCCCGGCTCACTACTTCTCTTGTCCACCGCGGGCGGCGGTCGGAGGCGCTGCGTGGACGGGCCCGGCTCGCTCTGTCTCCAGTCCGCCGCGGGCGGCGGGCGGGGACACAGCACCGGCGGTCCCGGCTCACTACGCCTCTTGTCCGCCGCAAGCGGTGGGCGGAGGCATCGCACCGGCAAGAGCCGGTCCTCTATTCCCGCGAAGCAGGCCCTAGTGAAGGCCCTCTCCTCCATCACAACCTTGCTGATGATATCCTCAAGGTTGGAGGGAGGGAGGCCCCCAGCTTCGGGCCTCAGCAGCGGTTCGGCCGGGTGAGACGTGGCCTCGGCCAGCTTCTTATGAAGCTGGCCGACCTCCGCCTGCAGGCGATCCACTTTCGCCTGCAGCTGCCTCGTCTCGTCCGTTGCCGTACGCTGCGCCAGCTCGCTCACGATGCTGCGCATACTGGCGGCCCTGCATTTTAGGGACTTTTGGAAAGTCCCTTTCAAGTTAGAGGACTTCGAGACGACCTCCACAATCTCCTCCTCGTCCTCCTGCGCCATCCTCTCGAGCTCCGCCAAGGAGTGGTCCGTATATAGGATGCGGGACGCGCCGTACCCGGACTTAGCCCGGGCGACGCGCGTCCGCTGCTCCTTGGCCGCGACCAGCTCCTCCAACTCTTTCGGGACTTGGCTCCGCCGAGCCAGGTCCAGCTGACGCTGGGCGTCTGCCAGACCCACGTCATGGCTGTCCGCCGCCAGCGGCTTAGCCTTCTTGGCCCCCGCTTTCCGTTTCGGCTTCCCCGTATTGTCCGAGGAGCCTTCCGAGCCTTTCTTTAGAAAGGCTCGCTTGCGGGACTTGGTGCGGCCGTCGACCGCCATCGAGTCTGTGTCCGAGGTGAAAATCACGGATTCGTCGGAGTCCGACGGCACATCTGCCCCGCAATAAGCCCGCAGGAAGCCAGCCGCGGACGACGCGCGGCTGGCCTCCGACCCCGAAACTCGTTCGGACGTGCCCTGAGAAGGGGCTTTAAATTGGCCCTGAGAAGGGCATGAGTCCTTCTCGGGGTCCACCGAAACCGGTGGGCCCAGAGGAGGACCCCCGGCCTGGCCCTGACAAGGGCCTTTCGAAAATCGCCCGGAGGCGTTACGTAGTGGCTTGGGCATAGCCAAGCTCCTACGTGGGCTGCTCTGCGCAACAGCACCCGCTATATACACATTAATATATATATCCTAACACTATATACATGTAAAAAAATAAACAAAAATTTAAATATTTACATATATACAGAACCTTAATCCTAGCAGCTTAAAAACTAACTTAAGAACTACCTTAAAGCTAGCTTAAAAACTACTTAACCTAACCATATAGAGTTCATACACCTTATAGTCCTTATCCAGAGGCGTAGACTCGTCCCCGCGCGGCGCACTCCGCGCCGTGGCCGACTGGATATCGGCCCGCCCGCGGACTACTCGCTTCCTCGAAGTAGCCGAGCGAATTTTCGAATGTTCTGGAAGGAATATTCTTCCTTCCCGAAAATCACTCCCACTTATCCCTGCGGAGAGTTCCCGCAGGAGAAAACCACAACCACCAAACGGTGCATCACACCACCACGACACTTCCGGTGTAAAATTTGTACTCCGGAACAAACTTTTACCACCACGGCGAATTTTTTGCGCGGAGCAGACATAAACGCAGCGTTCTCGACCGCAGACAGAACGCCACTCCCATGTAATAATTACCTGCTTATTAACTCAAGTCAAGCTTATTAACTTCTGTTTCGCTTCTTCATTATATATGGTTATGTATAGTTGACTGGCCCGATAGCTTAGTTGGTAGTAGCCCTACCTTATGAACTATGGGTTGTGGGTTTGATTCCCACCCAGGACAAACATTTGTGTGATGAACATAGGTGTTTGTTCTGTGCCTGGGTGTTATATTATATTGTCTATTATATGTATGTATTTATAAACAAAAAGTATCTAAGTATTGTATCAGTTATCTGGTTCCCACAGTACAGTCTTTACTTAGTTTGGGGCTAGATGGCGTTGTGAGATGTCGACACATTATTATTATCATATTATTATAGATCCGAAAAAATACTCTCTACTAATATAATTTAGTATTTTATAATTTAATGGATTTGGACACTCATGGGGAAAACAGAACACAATACACACGCGCAGACCCGCGGGTTGACTCCGCGCCCTCATTGAGGTAATCTTGTGGGAAATCAAGACAACCACAGCTGAGCAATCTGTTATTCCCCAACACCAATCTAAAAAGATCTCTCCAGACGTTGTCGCCACCACAATCTACGAGCTTAACGAGGGTCTCGCAAATGTGGACAGAATATTGATGTACATTATACATTACTGTCGCAAATCTAGACGAAGAACGAGAGCTGGATAGAATAAAAATAGTTATTCATTCACGCTTGTATATATGGGTTTTATTATAATCTTTTATCTATTAAAAGCGTAATATTCTTTTTGTTGTTTTTTTGATTATAATAATACGATACCACAAAATTGTATAGGTATTTGACTACCTTGAAACATTTAAAGAAGCTTTGATGATATTAATGCTTATTAATAATATTAAGGAAAAGAAGCTATTCAGCGAAACGGTACTAGATTAGTCCTCTTATCCTGAAACGTTTAGTCATTAAGTAAATAAGTATATTTTAGGATCTATGTATATTATTTTATGCACTATTTTTGAATACTCATATTGTCAGCATGTAATATATATATATATATATACATAGATCCTAAAATATACTTATTTACTATATACATACATACCAGAGTGTTATTAATTAATTGTGATATACAAATATATGATAAAAAGTTGCTTTTCGAATGGTAAACTTATTATTTTCTTAAATATAACAATTAAACATTTTCGGCCTTGTTATAAAACTTAATTTAAATCATGTATTTTCAATTTGTTTCATATTTGTGTGGGCCAAAAGATACTATGAAAAATATTTGAATAAACATTGTTGCATTCTGTATTCACAATTGTGTTGTTTTGTGACGGCGCTATAGAGAAACATTTATGAAAAACTAGCTGCCAGCCAGTTTTTCACACCGACTGTGCTCTAGCACGGTTAGCATGATCTGTTGACGTCGACATTTCTCTTTTCTTGAGAAATATACCTACCTATAGAAACGCAACGAAAGATTTATGACGTGATCCGTGGGATCGTTCATTGGTCAAACACTTTCTCGAGAGAAGAGGTATTATGTCGATTTCTTCAGTTCATGCTACCCGTGCTGGAGTTGCTTGTAATTTTACTTACGGTACAGTGTTACAACGTTATATATATATATACATACATATTATGTACTCTAAATTATAATGTTATGTATATGTCGGATCGTCAGGAATTTGACCGTTACAATCAGACATTATGGGGGCGTACGGTGGGTAATCGAGCAATGATACTAAGACAAGTTCACAACACTGATTTTATTTCACAAGTAAACGACAATGTCACTTAACGAAACGGTAGGACAGTTACGAGTAGTCTGTACTTCGTGGCAGCTAGGAAGCAAGTGTGAGCCCGCCACGCCAAGCAAGACGACATCGACTCTGTCAAGCACACCGGTGTGAAGTTGGTAGCTGAACGTCAACCAATCGGTGCGCTTTCGTTCCGTTCACCATCTTGACCGGATGCGACACGGCCGTCCTGCGTGACACACGCCCTCGTGTGTTTATTAATCTGTAACATCAAAACCACAGAACAGTTTTCGTTCGGCCTGTCCTGTCCTTAGGTAATCTAACTTGCATCTAATTGACTCAAAATAATGAAACAAACATCATGAATTACGTTTGTTTATTTTACTAACGTCTACCATACTAACGAGACAAAAATTGAGAAAAATCACATCCTAGATACACAATATAGCTACATCTGGATAGTCAGTAATGTTAGGTTAGGTTAGGGTTAGGTTAGTATAATCAGATCCACACACATTATCAAAGAATCCCGAGTCCCAGTACCATTGATCGACTTTATTTACACAGCTCTAAGCTTCAGAACAAATCACAGTTAATAGGACATAATCCCCAGGTATCTCATTCACAATTAACAGCTATCACAATAGCTCCAACAAACAAGTTTTGTTTCATCACGCACTTCCCCACGGGAAGGCCGAGTCGTCTCAAGACTCAATGATCTTCGCTACAAGGCAAGATCCGACTATACCACCCAGAGCTACCACCTACTGCGTACCCACGGACTTCACAGAGAAGATGCCGATTTCTAACGGGCTACAGCTATGATACTCTGGTATAGTCTCCAACATAGTGAATCGAGAACCTGTGATCACACACATTACACTGATGCAACCTCATCATTTAGTTTGTCGTCAACATCAATTGGTACTTGACCCTCAGGCATCCTTCTAATACGGTCGTGAGCGTACTTGTAAGAACGCTTATTAGTTAATGATTTTAGAAGGTAACGATCACCTTCTAATAATTCAACAATTTGAAACGGTCCTCAATACTTAGCATCTAATTTTATCTGATTACGCTCTTCATTTTCAATTAGAACGAATTCACCGACCGAAAATTTGCAAACGTTAGCCTTCGTACGATCAAAACGCTGTTTATCATAACGCGCACATTTTTCTATACCATCAGTCGCTAAAAGTCTCACCTCATCAAGATTCACAGTATCGTCATTGTCATTAGCCATCAAATCTAAAGGACGAGCTACTTTACCTATTAAAAGTTCTAATGGGCTAGCTTTTGTGACGCGATTTACTGTACAATTTAGTTGCGACAGTCTCTTTTAAAAGAGAACACTCAGCACCTGAATCATAGATAAACTGGAAACGCTCACCAAAGTGTTTAAATGTTCCTGATGAGGGATCGACCACACATAGGTCAACACGTCGCTCAACAGGTAACGTTGCGCTGGATCTGCCCGAAGAGCAGCAGCTCGCGATGTGACCCGGAGCGCCGCACTTGTAGCACACCACCGTGTTGTTTGTGGCTTGTTGACGCTGTCCAAGGCTTGCTGTAGCAGACGCAAGTGATGGTTTCTGCGCTTCACTCTTTCTCTTGCGACAATCTAATTGTTTGTGTCCTAACTCGCCACAAGCATGGCACTTGATCTCCGATAATGGCGTAAACTTCGGACGTTTCTCGTTCCTGGCATCGGTATGCGTATCCATGGTGGCTTTACGCTTCAAGTAAGAAAACGCTTGTAGTTCTTGTTGCAAACGGTGATGCGTAGTAACCTCCGTGGTAAATGCAAGTCGTTGTAGGCGGGTATCAATATGTGCCAAGTGAGCGGTTACCGTCGATACCGCGATCTGTTCAACGCTCAAATCCTTCCAACTATTCAACAAAGTCGTAATAAGACGACCAGGATAGGCGGCATAAGTCTCATTTTCCTTCGGCTTATCATTATTCAAATTAATGAGGGTAGCTGCAGAAGTCTCGACGCTAACAAATCTTGCTGTAAAAAGGTCTTTAAATTGAGTCCATGTCATACCCGGGTACGTTATCTGTGACAGCCACAGGGATGCGGAGCCTTTCAGCGCTTTACTGAGAGTCATAATAAGCTGGCTTCCTTCTACCGCACTTCCGTCAAAACACAAATCCGCGGTTGCGCACCATGCTCGCGGATCTGACTCACGGTTGTCGGGGTTGAATTCCGGCAGAATTACGCTGTTCTTCTCGTTGGGAGTCTTCAATGCATGAATCAGTGCTTGCATTTGTTGATTTTGCATTTCGAAAAGTAATCGCCATTGCGTCTCATTGTTGCCGGCACCACACGTAGACTCATTAGCTCGATTTGATCCCAATTCTGATGTCGGATCGTCAGGAATTTGACCGTTACAATCAGACATTATGGGGGCGTACGGTGGGTAATCGAGCAATGATACTAAGACAAGTTCACAACACTGATTTTATTCCACAAGTAAACGACAATGTCACTTAACGAAACGGTAGGACAGTTACGAGTAGTCTGTACTTCGTGGCAGCTAGGAAGCAAGTGTGAGCCCGCCACGCCAAGCAAGACGACATCGACTCTGTCAAGCACACCGGTGTGAAGTTGGTAGCTGAACGTCAACCAATCGGTGCGCTTTCGTTCCGTTCACCATCTTGACCGGATGCGACATATATAATATTATATTCCACATGACATTACAATTCGCACGACGTATTAAGTCACTGCAGCTGATATGGGCAGCCGTGTCGTTTAACATCAGGCAAACGGCTAGCTCGTCACGTCATTCCTCAACATAAAAAAAATAAATACATAGTATATGTTCAGTGCTTTTACACTAACATATATAAGAAATGAAAAAAATGAAAAAAAAAACACATCACGACATCACACAACATTACATTTTTACAAATACAAGACAAATCATACGTAAAAAAGAGAGAAACTAAAAATATAATGTTGCGTGACGTCATGATATAGGTCCCTCAACTCAACGTGCAATTAAGGACGTAAGACCTTAATAACTGATTTTCAGTCGGAACCCATATTCATGACATCACGAACAGAAATAATAGAAACGTCTACTAGGTACAATAAATGCTGTGCCATCAGATCAGTTGACTCCATTCAAGCGTTAGTGTATATTATACTCTGTGACTCAAATGAATTATCACGAAAAATTCTACCTGTAAAATTGTAAACAGAAAACAAAATCTACCGTTTATTAATGCATGCATATATCTACGTCCGCAAGTGCTGCAATCATGGTCGACTATGTTATTATATGAATATTTTATTCGAACGACCAATTGGCCGTCGCAAACATTTCATATTCACAGTGAATACGAAAGGTTTGCTTATTAATTGGATTGTCGTGGCACGTACCGAGTGCGACGACGGGAAATCGGCCGATGTGAATTGCTCTTAATTCGGAGCCTGGGCCCCAATAAAATATGTGCGCTCCCACCGCATCGAAAACGATATATGAATAGCAAAAATATTATTAATCCACAGATTAATGCATAACGAAAGGATTTATGTTTGTTTCGTAATTGTGTGCCGTGTTTTCGACGATTAAGTAAGTTATAAATGACCCATCCGACTCGGAATGGGTGTAAGTTGATAAGGGACGAAACAAATTATTATGTAGGGCCTTTCAGCCTAGATTTTTCAGGATTGCTCTTGAAAAATCAAGGCTATTATTTATCCATTTTCACAATTGCAATAGTACATTCATCAGGATTACCTGTTAGAATGTTAGGTAACTAGTAAGTTACTCGAGGTATTTTAATTATTCTCAACATGTAGGTATGTATACCACTGTACTATCTTATATACCTATTGTCATAAATGAATTAAGTAATTTATTCCTATTTTTTGAAACTAAGTTGATTGAACTGTTTTATCTGGTTGGCAACGCTGACTGGCGCATGATTCGACGAAAGGGTAAATCAGGTGGTTAAACAGAAAAAAAGCGACTTATTTTTAAATCTTTGGCTTGCTTTTGAAAAATTGCAATTTTGAAGAATGAAAGAAAAACAGAATATTAATAATAGTAGAAGTACTCCATGGTTTTATTCATAATACTATCAACGTTGGGTCTATTTTGTTGTACAAAATCTTTATCTGACAGTTATAAAACTATTGTGATCCTTGTTCATTGTTTCAAAGTACATATGAAAAGAACAACATTTTTAAAGCTATCAAATTTAACTTAAGATTTTTCACAACAGAAATTTATCATCAGAAACAACCAGAAAGTCTTCCATCAGCTAGAAAATAAATTTTATAAGAAAAACAATAAAATGGCCAAATAACAAATAGGTATTATATATCAAGAAAATCACATTTGTTATCCCTTATAAGTGTTTTAGAATCGATCAAGAGCAGCCGAAACTATTAAACATGGACATCTTCCATTGAATGACAAAACGAAACAAACCTTTCTCCTCAATTGTCAGATCTACGAACTACCGTATAGATATAAGAAAAAAGTAATAAAAAGAAAGAAAATACATTTATTCAAATATAATATTGCGATACGTCATGATATAGGTTCCGAGCTAACAAGCTCTTCCTTCTTCAACGGAAGAAATGAGTTTTTCATAATTGGTGTTTTCTCTTAATCTAGGTCAATAACGAATCAGACTGATAAGAAACATTGTAGGGCCCCGATAAGCCATTAAAATTCCGGCGTCAATCTGTTAGAATACGCGGAAACTTCGTGGAAACTCATAAAAGTTTTTAATGACAGCCTCCAGCGTCAAAATCCTTCAATTTATAATCTTGGGTATAAATTAAAGAAACAATGAATGGGTATAATAGGAATAAAGATCTTTTCGTTTTGTGTTAAAGAATATTTTTGTTTAGTATGGTTATTAAATCAAAATTCAATTGTCTAAAATGCCTTGAAAATTGTTTTTTCTCTAGCTACATGTTTAAGAATTAACTTCTAATACTTTATTCCTAGTTTGGTTAGCCTTTGATATTCCTCTGCCACAGAATAAATTATTGTAGTACAAACACTCAGGCTCTCTTAGTACTTTGATACTGCGCCAATCGGGCCCAGTTTCGACCACAATCTTTAAACTCATCTCACTGCTTTCAGTTAAATCCTATCTCATCACCGTCATCATCATCATCAGTCTAAAGATGTCCACTGTTGACCATAGGCCTACTTTGAGCGGCTGCTTGCTTCCTGCTTCATCATGCTTGCTTGCATTTGCTCCCTTTGGTTTTGGCCAAGTTATCGGCCCACCAAGTGTCGAGAACCTTCTTCCCCTTCGGTGATCTGTTCTGCAAGCAATGTGGCCTGCCCACTACCACTCCTGTCTACTTTTTTCAAATATGGACTCATTTATATGAAATAAAAGTCAATTTATAGTGATTAGCAAAAAATCTTTTGTGCTGTTAATTTGGTGAGTTGCGCAGTGACATTTTTCATACAACTCTCAAAATCGTATGGCTGTACATACCAGATTTGTATGAATGCACCTAGCATTCATACAAATCAAAACTTCAAAGCGGAAAATTTTAGTTTCAATTACTGTAATACTACTGCATATAAATTATTTATTAATCTCAGAATAAAAATAATTTAATAACCTACTTTATATTTACAAAGGCATTTTCGTAGTTATGGCAAGCTCTGTACAGTGTTACAATAAATCTTATCTTCACACTAAGCCCGGTGTTGCAACCAAAGTTACAATATAATATTCAGAATGCCGACTCTGCGACCTCTCGTAGATTACATTTCGTTTCAACGACAATAGGTGCATCTTGGCGAAACTTGAGCAGTTTGTTAGCCACGATTTTGCTTGTTTTCATGGTTTTATATTGTCAGCAATTCAGGTTGGTTAAATATTGACTTTTTCTGAGTACCCAACTTCTTCAGTAAGTTTAGTTTGCGCCATTAAACTTTAGTCTGCATATCTTATCTTATCTATTACATTAGAGATTTGAAATAAAGAAAAATTGAATTAGAAAAATTATTTGGAATTTGTATTTGAGTCTAGTTTCTGTGTGAAAGTGACCATGCAAGAATATCAAAGTAAAAAATGAGTGTCGCAGCTAGAATTTCTATTAAAACGTTGATTCCTCCATACCAAACGTTGCTTACTCAATTTAAAAAAAAGCTCGTATAAAATCAAGGAATTCAACAAATTATATTTATTAGTGTTATTCTATATTTAATAGCAACAACCCCGAGTCAAACATTCGATGAGTCAACGTTCCGACAGTTTTAGATCCAGTACAAAAACATTTATTATGTAATAGATTTTTTGTATACGGTGAATTCTGCGGTACCACAATTGTCAACCACAAATACAAAAAAACACATCCATTACTAACCCCATTCACCATCAGATCAGATGAAATAAAAGTCAAATATACAAATTTTATGTAATTTGACGGAATCAGGTCATTTCAACACTCTTCACATTTTATTTGTTACATTCAAAAAGTTTAAAGCGTCAATCTAAGTTGTGTAACCAAATAAACCCTTGTGCTGGGTGTAATAAAACAGCAAACATTTAGGCATTTAACGCTATTCAGACAGGGTTGCGACCACGGCCAGTAAAGAATCGCAATCGTTCTGAACTTATCCGAGTCCTAACAAGGGTCGCACATCCTTCCGTAATTGTTATCCTCACTGGCGGGGTCCGTACCATGGATGAATTATTGAATAAAGGGGAAGAGAGAAAACCTACTACTATTGAATATTATTAGCAAAGTAGTAAATGACTGTAATATATTATCGATCAACATCTTCATCTTACAAAGAGAAAAATACATTCGATCTCGGGCTAAAACTTACTTGGATCATAATAAAAAATTTGAACCAGTAATTATTTTGAAATTTAACCTGTGAAAGCAAGTGTCAAGATATTAATATTATAGTAGAAATATAATTATTAATACTGTCTTAAGTTGACATTTCTGTGTTAGAGTTTTTGTAACCTATATACGTATAATTCATATATATACTACGGTTATAGACCTGTATTTTAATAATAATAAATAAATAATGACGCCTAACGATCACATACATAGGTCCTGGATCCTAACTAGGATTCCCTGTGTTTAGGGACCCAGGATACAAGGACCATGGTTCCACAACACCCAGACACAGAACATGTAATTGCGCTTTTTTCTATTCACAAAAACTTGTCCATCCACGGGGATCGAACCCGCCACCTCCGGGCTATGAGCCAACCTACTCAACCACCACATCACAGAGGCTGTCATGCCATAGATTCTATCCTAGTTTGGGTGCCAACTAATCTTTATCGTATATCGTATAATAATCGTTTAAGTATTACAACTATAAATATTGTGTAAAGCTTTATTACCATCAATAAAACATTTAATTTTATTAGGCTGCGCAACGTACATACCTACGGCTTCAAATACATCCTTCTCTCCAAAACTGTTCTCATAGGACCTTTATCGTGTTCATGTCATATAAATGTAAGTATTGCTACTCTATCGGTCTGATTGTTCGTCCTTCCAAACTCTGGCAGTGACGCAAACATCCAGCGCCACGTGGCTTGATGAATTTGAGGCTAGCTTTAAACCCCACTGCGGATGTTCGGATCTTCACAACTACTTGTTAATTAAACGCAGTTGGTATCACACGCTGAATATCCAGGTGGATTCGGGTCCGCTGCCGGTAATGGTGGAATTTATCCGCAAATTCGGTACCATCCAAAAGTTTATAGACAACTCACGAGTTTCACGAACGCTAGCCATAGGGTCCAATAATGTCGAAGGGTCGGATAACGATGGCTCAAAGTTTTAATTAAACAGCAACATCTGTGGAGCTCGTTACGTTACTGACGCGACAATTATTGTTATTAGTAACACGAGAAAACAGATTAAGAATGTTACGATTGGGGTGATACATCGTAATACATGGAATTGTGACTACAGTTCAAAATGTTTAATGAATTTTGAGCTTGTTTTGCGTATTTCAAGCTAACAATGTTACACAACTTTGGTAGGTAGTTAGAACTAAGTAAGTAGGCACTAAATTAAAAATTCAAAAAGCCCCGGTCACAAAATTAAAACAAATGTAATCCACCATTTTGTGACGGCGGCCATCTTGCATTGATTTTCATACAACAGAAAAGAAAACTCCGAACTAAATTCACCTTTCAAACGAAAATAACAAAATAAAATCGGTTCATCCGTTCAGGAGCTACGATGCCACAGACCATGCACACACACACACACCCACACACACACACACCCACACACACACACACACACACACACACACACACACACACACACACACACGCACGCACGCACACACACCTACCCACACACTCACCCACCCCAGGACCCTGTCGTTTTTACGTTGGGGGTTAATAATACCTACTACTAGCAAAGAATGGACATTTTGATGTGAACGTAACATTGTTGCCCCAGAGTGAATCAGGCAAGCGACTAGATGTGCCTTAGTTCTCCCGCTCGTTTTACATAGCGGACAAGAGCGAGTCTGTGCGAATCCGAACAATTTTCCGGCACATTTCCGAGCGAGCTAACGAACGGAAACGCAGGGGACGCGGCCAATTGCCGGATAAATGCACCTCAATTACTATATTGCGGCAACATTTTTCCTCCTAATGTTCTTTTGGCTTTAGCTGCTGAAATGTCTTTATTTTGTTCAATTCTATGACACAGATTTGAGATTATCCTCCAGAAAACTGAGTAGGTTGGATTTCTTTCAGATATGCGTAAATATTATTGTGCCTAAAATCAAATTTTTTATTATATTTAGTTGTACATTTTTAATGTAGTTATTCCGTTTTATACTTACATGGTATTTAATTCGTCATAACCTCTTAAAAGTTAAGGGCACCTGAGGTTCCATTCCTACATAATTACCAATTTATTTTCAAATACAAGGTATAAAAAGCTAAAACAGATAGATATTAGAATAAGTTAGTAGTAAATGAGGGAAGATAAGGCATTAGCTTTTAGCAGTGAACACAATTTACCGTGTGAATGATAGAGATAGCAATAAGCTAAGAGACACAGCATCAGTTTTAAATTTAAGCAATAAGAGGATGTCAAAGTCAAATGATTTTATTGCAAATAGGCAATTTTTAGCACTTTCACGAGTCAAAATGATAGTGTGTTGATAGTGATCACAAAGTGCTTAGTGGGAGTTTTGGCGGGAAAACGAAAAAGATCGTGTCACCGCATTGTATTATTTTCCAAAACTTGTGTTATATTCAACGTTAGTCCATAAAATTGGTGGCATTTTATTCGTTAAGTGCTGGATTACAGGCATGAGTGTGGGACAGTGGTATAATGATGGTGAAACGTTTCTTTTCGTGTTGTTGTCCATAGAAGCTTCTGGTAAAGTTGCCACCACTTTACTAGGAGTATGACTTGACTAGGCTAGACTATGACTTGACTTGATGACTTGGACTGTGACTTGACACATTACATATGTATAATAAAAATTAACTTGAAAAATTTATTACTTCACACTGGCTAAATACACAAAAGTGTGGAGCCAAAACCAAAACAAAAAAAGTGCTTAGTGCCAAATATTACAAGTATAATTCAAACCCATTAGGTACGATATGTAAGTTTGATAAAAAAGTTCTCTTTCCTACAATTGGTGCAAGCAATCCGAGACAATGCAGAACAGAAAACTCCGATCCAAAGCTTCGATTACGTCTATAAAGAAGAAGCTACAAGAAACTTTACAGTGATATACCCCATCTTCCCATTTTAAGTAAATCTATGGGTATAATACATTATTTGAATTATTAAATATCTTCTTAGCGCACAAAGGCTATACACACAAACCCTCTCATACACCCCGCGCAATGTACAAGTATGTTCGTATAGCATCATGGAGAATTCAACAATAGGACCATACGTATCAATCGGTATGAATATTCAATCATACTTCATTGTACCTATTATGTATATGTATTTGTGTATGTGTGTATATTCCTCCGTTTATGCCTATTAAGAGTTGTATTTCTTGTCGATAATTGAAGGGGTGAGAACAAAAAGGGTTTAACTGTCAAAATTGTAGTTTCGAGAAAATTGACTTTAAACTTCAATGGCTTCATTTTATGCACAGTGCTTATAAGGTAAAAGAAAAGGTTTATGTAAGTTTCAGTTGCTTGAAAATGTATTAATTCTATTTTAAAATACAAAATATATTACTAATTCGTACAATTACTGTAAAAATATGATATAATATAATAAAACTAATAATGTTTTTATGCTAAGCGAACTGTATTCCTGTGTCAGATAAACCGTTTTTAGACTGAAAATCTCGTGATTTAAGCCTTATTTCGGTATTTTGAGAATGTATTATTGTAGGTAATTTCACACTGAATTCAACGATACCCATAAGTCATTTTGTAAAAAAAAAACAGTTAAACTCCTTTTGATCTCACCTTCAATTTTAACTTTAACATAAGTCTTCTAATTCAGCGAGGTAATGCTGCCAGTATTCTAGGAACCTTACCTCGCGGTGGTAAGTTGGATAGTATATTTATTTTGTAAATAATAATTTATTAGTCGGTACTTTTTACTTATAGAATGCCTGTACATATTAATATTTCTGTTGAATAAATTTATTTTATTTTGTAAAAAAAAATGAACATTTTATCTACTAGTTGCGCCCGCAGCTTAATTATCCGTTTTCCCGCGAGAATTATTTTACTTTTCACTATATAATTTTAAAGTATGTAGCTAGATTATAGTAGCTTTGTATTATAGCTAGATATGATTTAAAAATTGAAAATTTTTCCCTAACTAAAATGTCCCATAGAAAAAAAAAACACTAAATATTTCCCGATCCGCGAGACTTGTCCTGTTTTTCTTTCCACAAAAACCTAATTTGGACTATTGGAAACATTTTAATAATAAAAATAGATACATCGATAAAATGACGACTTGAAAATGGCTGAACCTTACCAAAAATGCGTTTATTTTTTTATAAATAAGTTTAAGATGCAATATACCCCCCGTCCTATACCACTTCGTCAAATTCTCACCATCCAAAGGTTGCCTGGAAGAGATCGCTTTTAGCGATAAGGTCGCCCATTGTTACACTTTATATAATTAATTGTTTTTTCTTAGTAATTTTTATTATTTGGCGTGTACAATAAAGAGTTCATCTATCTATCTATACTCTTATTAGAAGAATGACTGAAAATCTAAGTTTATGCATCTCAGATGGCTTGATGATTACCCCTAGACTAATAATTACAAACGTGAATATTGTTAAGATCAAGAGGTGTACATAAATTTTTCAGAAAGATCAACCAAACTTACTCCAACTCTCAACTTTTAAAAAATGAGTGCAAACGCTACATTTCCACAGCAGTTGGACTTGAAAAATACGAGAACTATGTGTGCGCATTAGGTTCGGTCGTTACTTCGGTCTCAGCGGTCGGAGTTCGAGTCCCGGACCTGCACTGACTAATAGCAGCGGTGCCGTAAAATATGTCCCCCGTAAGTAGGGGACATAACAAGCAGCCGGCTTCGAGCACGCATCGCCTGACTTAGAGACTAGTGAAATGCAACTTTTCTTCTTTATTGAGCTCATAAATATGTTGCCTACATAGAGTGTTTTAAGAGACCAACTGAATATTAATTTTAAAGGATTAAGGTGCAGCTCATGAACTTTTTATTAAGAATAAATTAGGTACCTTGTATTAACTTTTAATTTACCATTATAATTTTACGATGGTATTTTTTTAATTTGCTGCAAATGAAGATAGTTATTAGAATTATGCTTCGATAATTTCACAACAAAAACATGACAAATAATTGATAATTAATCTTGTTCTCTTTTTAAAACGTTCTTAGAACTTCAATAGCCGGCCGCCATGAGCATGAGCATGTAAATACTACAAACGTGAATTTTCAATAAATTTAATTTGATATTCTATTTTTTTTAAATAACGCCCAACAATCTCATATATAGATTCTAGACCCTAACTGGATTCCAGGGACAAGTATTTGCACTTTTTTTTTCTGTGTATACTTGTACTGCCGCGGGAATCGATCCCGCCGCCTCCGGGTTATGAGCTGATCTGCTCAACCACCGCAGCACAGAGGCTGTCAAACTTTAGTGCAGACATGCATCAGTATAACAACAATCATCTACACTTACATCGATATTCCTGCTCACAGCTTTCGACAACATTTCAAGGAAGATATTCACATTATTTCTGTTGAAGAAAGAAAATAAAAAGCCGAAAATGCCTCAATTGCCTAATGTGCCTTCGAAACGTTCACAAAGACAAATAAGTTGCAATAATCTCCGCGGTACAGGTCGCGCGGTCCCACTCTCGCTCATTATTCTTTCGACGCTCGCTCTAAGTGACTCCATTGTCGCTCTTATTTCCTTCCTGGCAGGAAATCATTTCAATTTAAAAAGCGAACATTAAAAAAATATTCACGATTTTGGCGGATTTGCGAATGGTGTGGCAAGCTGATGACGTATGGTAAAATGGTTCATCTACCTTGACTTAGTTAGCACTTTGGCTTAATGACAGCGTCTGTGGTGTAGTGGTGGAGCAGGTTAGCTCATACTGGAGGATACATATTACTCACCTGGAGGTGCCAGATTCGATTCCTGCGGCAAGATCAGTATTTATAACTACAACTATTACACGGCTAAAACTCACGAGATATAGTCGAATAACTCAGTCAGCGCCGAGCCGCCACCGCCGCCGCGCGTACTCCTTGAGGATGGGCATCTTTATTGCCCGAACACCGGTCGAGTTATTCGACTATATCTCGTGAGTTTTAGCCGTGTAATAGTTGTAGTTATGAGTACTACTCACGTCAGTTTCTATAATATTAAGATCAGTATTTGAACACAGAAAAAGAAATTGCAAATTCTTGTTCTGAGTCTGCGAACACCAAGACCTAGACTGTCCTACAACAGTGGGACTATGGTCCTCGTAGTTTTTGGGTCCCAAGACACAGGAAATCCTAGTTAGGGTCCAGGATATCTATGTATGAAATGGTTGGACGTAAAAAAAAATATGTTAATAACATGCTCGGTTTTAAAGTTCAATGTTATACGAAAGCATCTTTTATACCACATTGAAGGTAGTAAGTAAGTATTGAAGGCAGTAATTTGTAAAATTCAAACCACTTTATTGAAATCCTCTACTGATTTTATTCGCTTTAAATTAAGAGTACTTATGATGATTAGGAACATGATTAATTTAGCACATTCCTATTGAAATATTATGAATTTTACAACATTAACCTAATATACATCATTGTATAGCGTACAATGGGCGTAGAAACTCTATACGTAGCATATAAGCAAGTAAAGTTTTGTGGAGATCTGGAGCGCGAGTCACAAACACCCTACTCCTAATATCAACATAGAAGAATTCTTCGTAGATAGTTGTCAAGAGGTAAACGACTATCGAAATACAACACCGTGGACAACGTTCAAGGAAAGGAAACATTATGAGAACAATGAACAAAATGCTATAAAAGCCTGAAGTCTACTAGTTCTGATGTTCATTCCACTTCAGATCTTCGTCTGGTTAAGACTTAAACTAAGAATATTTATACAAATGTATTATTTATAACGTTTTGTTAATAAAATATTTTTTAAAACTGTTACGCATCACAGTATTTTGACTGGCGCCCAACGTGGGGCCCAGCTAAAGTAAAACCAAGTGATCAAGTTCCAGAACTATCGAGATAAAAATCCAAGTTCGCTGTGATCCGGTTATACGTGGCTTTTAAGCTTTTAAGTTTGGGCAACCCTACAAACAAATTTGTCAAATACTGAAAGGAGGAAAAAGGAATAAAGTAATGCTGCGACTTATCTGGTGGTGCCAATTGTAAGTACTGATCAGCATTGTCCTAATCATTTTCCAAAATTCCTCTCCTTAAACCAGCAACTTTTGTATATAGATCTAAGTGTGGAATGTCCGACCCTCTTCCTTCAAATAGTATGCAGGGTACGACTAACTACGTGTCATCGGCACCTAGTTCCAATCAGGTCCTTAGTCAAAATATTATGGACCCAAGTAAATTTATGGGGTTTGTACCGTCGTATGATGGGGACTCTGTCACTATTTATAATTATATTAATAACGCTAAACAATGGTTACAGATAGCAGGAGGTAATACCCCTCAAAATGTTATGTTACTTCTAGGGAAGTTAGTAGGAAAAGCGGCTTTAGTAGTGTCTATGATAGACCATGGTTTTAATTGGGAAATTATAGAAGAGGCGTTGAAAACCGAATGTGGTGATAACCGCGAACTTAACACGTTACTTGTAGAATTAGCAAATGTTAAAAAAAGAACTAGTTATAAGGATCTTATATTTGATTTAAAGCAAAAATTATTTTTTATTAAGAGTAAGTTAAACGATAAATATAAGAACATTAAGTTAGTAGAGGAAGTGATGGATCCATATATTAATACCGCACAAAACACACTACGCAATAGTCTGCCGTATCATGATCAAATTTACGTCAGTAATTGTAGTTTTAATGACACTGTACAAAAGATACTACAACTAGAGTCCGAAGGTAGATTTGATAATATCAAACAAAAGTTTTCAAATCTCCTACCAGCACCTCGTTTTGTGTATGGTCATAACGTACACAATCAGTCATTTCCCCGAGCTAATATCCCCTCACAACATCACTATCCAAGCAACAATTCACAAAGGGCAATTATAAATTCAAACAATAGGCCATCGTATCATACTCAATACCCCTGGCGACCTAATGGACAAAATAATGTGTTCTCCAAGCCACAACATGGATTCTTTAACCGTAATGCATATCGAGGTCCGCCACCGCCGCGTCCGGTCGACTCTCAACAACGAGACGTCACCATGAGGACCGCTCCTCAATTACGACCAGGTCAAGTAGATTTAGGAAAAGGCTTTGTGTCTGAAGAAGTTTTTCATCTACCCAGTAGCTCAGAAGAATCTCAGTGTACATTCGATCCTTATCATGATCCAGAAAGTAATGGTGAGTTTTTTGAAGATTATTTAAACTATCAATATGAAAATAACTTTTCGAATAGTGAACCAGTAAATCAGGATTTTCAGGAAATCAGAGATCCGAAAGACGGATCATAGAATTTAATCATGTCAAATCTTTTTTACCTTATTTTGAAACTGATTCACCTAAACTGAAAGTTTTAATTGATACCGGAAGTCAAAGGTCTTTTATAACTTGTGATGCACAAAAAAAATATTTTCCAGAATTTTGGCAACCAGAAAAATTTATTGTTAGAACGTCACATGGTGTGACGTCACATAATGGTGTTATAGAGACTCCGTTTTGGTGTCGTTATTTTGGGAATGATAAAGGTCCATTGAAGTTTTATGTTTATAATTTTAGTAGTAAATATGATGTTTTATTAGGAACAGATATGATAGAACAAATTGACGCTAAAATAGATTTAAAGGAACGAAAATTAACAATGCCAGAGCGAGAATTATTAATTTTTCATATGTCAGATGATAATAGTGAAAATATCCAGGAACTGTGTAGAACATATTCAGATTTATTTACAGATGATGTAACTAATAGTGCAACCACAAAAATTAAACATCACATTAGTACAGTAGATGCAGAACCGATATATCAACGACCATTTAGATTACCTCAAATTCAACAAGAGGAAGTAATGAAACAAATTGATAAGTTACTTAAAGAAAAAATAATTAGACCTTCCGAATCTCCGTGGGCTTCTCCCGTACATTTAGTACCAAAAAAAATTGATCAGTCCGGTGTACAAAAATGGAGAATGGTCATTGATTATCGAAAGTTAAATGAACATACAAAATCAGATAAATTTCCTTTACCGAACATAGAAGAGTTATTCTCTAAACTACAAGGTAACAAATACTTTACTACGCTAGATTTAACATCAGGCTATCACCAAATTTTGATGGATAGCGACTCAATTGAGAAAACAGCATTTAGTACTTCTAGTGGTCATTATGAATTCCTAAGAATGCCATTTGGACTTAAGAATGCACCAGCAACCTTTCAAAGAATGATGAATGGTGTATTGAATCAGGAAATATCGAGAAACGTTTGTTTAGTCTACCTTGACGACATAATTGTCTATTCAAAGACGAAACAGGATCACATTAATCGCTTACAACAGGTATTCGAAGCGTTACGACAGGCAAACTTGAAACTCAATAAGAATAAGTGTGTGTTTATGTCTGAAGAAATTGAATTCTTAGGTCATGTTTTAAATAAAGATGGTTTGAAACCAAATCAAAAAAAGATAGAAGCTATTCAAAAGTTTCCTTTGCCTAGAACCTTAAAAGAAGTTAGAGCCTTTCTTGGATTAATTGGTTATTATCGAAAGTTTGTGCCAAATTTAAGTAAGATTATTAAGCCTTTGACTGAAGCAACAAAAAAGAATGCAGTTATAGATATTAACAATAAGTATTATGTTGAAGCTGTACAAACTTGTAAACGACTTTTAACTAACGCACCTATTTTAGCCTTTCCAGATTTTAATAAAACTTTTGTTATCACTACTGATGCTTCTGATATAGCATTAGGAGCTGTTCTGAGTCAAGAATCTCATCCAGTAGCATATGCATCTAGGACTTTAAGTGATACTGAACAAAAGTATAACACGACTGAGAAAGAATTATTAGGTATTCTTTGGGCTATTACTCAATTTAGACCTTATGTTTACGGAAGAAAGTTTATTTTGCGAACCGATCATAAAGCATTAATTTGGTTGACTAAATTAAAAGAACCGAATCAAAGATTAACGCGTTGGAAATTAAAATTACAAGATTACGATTACTCAATTGAACATGTTAAAGGAAAAGATAATTATGTAGCAGATGCTTTGAGCAGAATAGAAATTCATCATCATTCAGATAGTGAAACTAATTCCATGAACGTTAATTTTGATCCATTGAATTCTATTCATAACTCTTCATCATCTGAAGCGAATAGAACGGTGTCTAATGGTTCAGAATTGCAAGAGACTATACATTCCAATCAACAAGATAGTGATAATGGTATTCCAATAGTTAATGCTTATCCATCTAGAAAATTAAGGCGAGTAGTATTTGAAATGTCACCTTATAAAAAAGCTGAGTGTAAAGATAAGATTTGGTATTTCTATATTCCACCAGTAAATGAGGAGGAAACTATTAAAGAATTTATGTTAGAATATTTACCTCATGAAAGATATGCATTTATTATACCAAATGAAGAATTATATCATAAAGTATCAGAGACTTATCGAAAATATTTTGACCACACTAAATTTAAGCCTATTAGATATACTAAATCCCTTGTTGAAATAAATAATAAAGAAGAACAGTTACAATTAATTAAAGATTATCATTTAAATGAAAATAGGCATGCTGGAATTGAAAGTATTTATAAACAGTTAAGAGAAAAATATTATTGGGAGAATATGAGAAAACAAATCAAAAAATTCATTCTTCATTGTGAGCCTTGTAAGAAAGAAAAATACAACAGACACCCTCACACAACATTATCTACAGAAACAGAAACACCTCACCAACCAATGGAAGTATGGCATATAGATTTCATGTCATTAGAGAGACAGTGGTATTTAACGATTATAGATAAATTTTCTAAATATGCTATAATTAAACCTGCAGAGAAAAGTAAAGTTTATGACGTTTTAGCCGAAATATTTGCAATGGTTGGAGCACCAAATAAAATAGTACACGATGGTGAACAATCATTTTGCAGCGAAATAATTAATGAATTGTTTCAAACATTTCATATAATCAATCACACAACTTCACCGCAACATCATAAGTCCAATTCCGATGTAGAACGATTACACAATACCATACAAGAGCTATATAGATTACAACGGGATTCAGATTTAAGTAGAGATCAGCGAATTTATTTTATAACACATGCCTATAACAATACAACACATAGTGCGATAGGGATGTCACCGTTTGAAGTACATTTTGGTAGGAAACCAAAATTACGTAGCTTTGATAATTTAAGAGTTACAATTCAAAATTACACTACCCAACAAAAAGATTTCATTAATAATTTAAATGCAAATATACATAATTTGTTAAAGGAACAGAAGCGTAAGCGTAACGATGGAATAAATAAACATATAAAACCCTCAAAGACATTTAAAGTGGGTGATACTGTTTATTTAAAAAATAGTAGAGCAGAGAGACATAAAACAAATCCACGATACTTAGGACCTTATACCATTGTTAGTTGTGAACCACATAATAAATATAAATTGAGTACTGGAAGAATATACCACATAGAGGAACTTTATGTTACAGAATCTTCATCGTCATCGGATACAAGTTCCAACCCCTAGGGTCCAAAGAACATGTCATCTTAGTTGAAATGAAGTCTACCCGTATTATTGAAGGAAGGTGGACGATTGTACATAGATTAGATATAAAACCGATTTTAGAACACGAAATTAAGTTAAACAGTATAGTTACTAGAATTTTATCTCGACCTATGATAGACGATGTAAAGTCAATATATAATAGAATAGGTATTATATTGGATCATGTTAAAGAAATATGTAATCATTTAAATATTCAAAGTAGAGTTAAGAGAGGTTTGATTAATGGTTTAGGTTCTATTATAAAATCAATAACAGGAAATTTAGATCAAGATGATTTAAATATTATACAGAAAGACTTAGAAACTTTAAGAGTAGCTTATAATAAACAAATATCGATTACTGATGAAACGTTAGAAGAATACAATAAGCAAATTAAGAAAATAACTGATGTACAGATTATATTAGATAAAGAATATTTGCAGAATGTTAATAGTAAAGCTCAACAAAAAGTAGCTCTTATGATATTGCTACAAGCACAAACCTTGCAAGATGTAGCTGAAAGGTTAATAACTGCTATTACGTTCGCAGAGCATCAAATGTATCATTATAGTATTATACAATCTCATATTTTATCGGAAACTTTAAATAATATTCCTAAAGATGTAATGATTTCAAATAATATTAATAGTATTGAGCAATTTATTCGTGTGAATTCGAAAATTATTGATAATACTGTATATTTTGTAATACAAATTCCTTTAGTTAAGCCACAAATTTATAATACACTAAAAATTGTTCCAATCATCCAAAGTTTCCCAACCTGTACCTATCCTGTTATGCGTAAAGTCATCTTGGCATACACCGAGTTAGAGATCTATGAAGTTGAAGACTGCGTAGAGTTTGAACAATTAATATGCAAAGAAAGCGTACTGCAGCGGGAAGATGTCTGTGAGACCGAATTGTTACGAAAAAAGGAAGCCAATACCTGTAGTACAGTACCAATAAAATGTCCAAAGGAAGAAATTCGAGAGATTTCCCCAAAAGCCATTTACTTATATTTGAACAAGACGACTGAAGTAAGAATTCACTGTTCAGGAATTAATGAAGAAACAAGGTGGATTAAAGGATCTTATATGTTAATCGGAGAGAATTGCGAACTTGGTATTTCTGGAGTAAAAAGATTTCAAACTAAAGAATCTACTGAGAAAATCATTTTTACAAGCCTGGAACTCACTAAAAATGAAGAAGTACCAGAGATGGAATTAACATATGATTCAACAAAAATTTCTACAAGACTAAAGCAAATGCAGCAAATTAAAAGTTTGGAAACACAGACAACTCATAATGAGATTCAGTATGGTTTGATAATACTTTTAAGTATAATTATCCTTGTGAATGTACTTTACAAATTTTACAGATCCAAGGTTTGTTTGAAACCATGGACTTCAAAATTGGGGGAGGATAGTCACAAACACCCTACTCCTAATATCAACATAGAAGAATTCTTCGTAGATAGTTGTCAAGAGGTAAACGACTATCGAAATACAACACCGTGGACAACGTTCAAGGAAAGGAAACATTATGAGAACAATGAACAAAATGCTATAAAAGCCTGAAGTCTACTAGTTCTGATGTTCATTCCACTTCAGATCTTCGTCTGGTTAAGACTTAAACTAAGAATATTTATACAAATGTATTATTTATAACGTTTTGTTAATAAAATATTTTTTAAAACTGTTACGCATCACAGTATTTTGACTCGCGCATGAAATTTATGCCTTCCGCTGTCTCTCTCGAGGTTCAAAAGCCAATAAAACGATGACACAAAGACAAAATTTCACATGCATGTTGGATAAACGTCGACTTTAAGATTTGAAAATGGAAATGCGAGCTGTGGAATATTTCTTGGTGTAATCAAAGTCTTCGTAAGAACTTTATTTACGTTAATCATATAATATATCGATAGAAAATTTTGTACACCAAAAAAACGATCAAAAAAAACAAGTGTGTTTTAGACCACACGACTGAAGCAAAACTTCTTTAGTTTAGCTTCATCTATTGGCCGGTATAATTTTCTTTTTGCATTGTTTAATGTTAATGTAACCTTGATAATTGTAAATTGACATTTTACCGGAAATACCAACATAATAATAAAAAAAAATCTTCATTGTCAACATAAAAAAGTAAAAAATTACGTGAACCAACTTCAACCTCCGTTCACCTCGCATTCACCAGCTTACTCCTCAAGTCAAGCGTGCGTAAAGTTTTACTTCAAAATCTTGATTGACACTATACAATGGGCCATAAGATACATAGGAATATAAGTTATTTCCCTATCAGCTAAATGAATAAAAATTTATGTTAATAATACTTTATTTAATTTTGTTTGTTTATTATAAAATATGAATATTTAAAAATATGAGTGGACATTTCACACAGCGCTATCTAGACCCAAACTAAGGAACCTCGTACTATGGGAACCAGATAACTGATATAATACTTAGATACTTTATGTTTGTAAATATATACATAGAATACAATATAGCACCTAGACACAGAAGAAACATCGATGTAAATCACACAAATGTTTATCCTCGGGAATCGAACCCACAACCTACAGATCAGAAGGCAGGGTTACTACCAACTGAGCTATAAGGCCAATCAAGCCAGCCAGGGTGGGTTAGATAGTTTACAATAAATTATTGGTATCTGACTTTGATAACACAGAATAAGTCATAAAATATATTCATATATATTACTAGCTGTAAAACCACGTGGCGATGAAAAACGGTGATGATGATGATAAAAATAGATAACGACCTATTCTCAGACCTACCAAGTGTGAATATAAAATTTCAAAGGTAACAAGCACTGTGCCACGAATATTTTATATATAAATGATAAATAGTTCTTTGAACTTAGGATTATGGACTTTTTTTTTCATCGAAATTAAATATAAACAGAGTCCTTTGAGTTTTTCCTTTATGTCACATTTTCGATTTTTTGATAGAAAACACACTGCCATTTATATACACGTATATTCTAAAAATAAAATAACCTTTTATTTTCAATTTATCAGCAGGGTTCAGAATCCTCGGGCGCGCGAATTCCTGTCTCACTTGGCGGGTTTTATTTTTCAATCGGGTAACATAATGAATTATCGGCATCAATGTTGAATAATTCGTGTGGGATGGGGTCGGGTGTCGAGGTGGGTCTCACAGCCGTAGCCGATATGAATTTCATACAAACTGCGGAGATATTAGGTACAATGGGCCCTGACGTCGCGTCATGGCCGTATCAAGAACGACTTGATTCTGGGGTTTGGTGTTGCTATATAGATGCTGAACTATTTGTACCAGAAATAGAATAAAGAACTTAACTTTTTTTGTTAGTTCTTGTTATAATATATTGATAGCTTAGTACATTAATTAACATTATTTTTTATATTCTGGATTTGATTGTTCTGTATTGGTATCTAAATTTGATAACATAGGATAAAATTAATTAGTCAATCCACAAACGGTTCTTTTTTTTTTTTTTTTTTTTTTTTTTTTTTTTTTTTATGTTAAGGAATGACGTGACGAGCTAGCCGTTCGCCTGATGTTAAACGACACGGCTGCCCATATCAGCTGCAGTGTCACTCAGAACTCTAAAGTATAGAGGTTCGCGTGACACTGCACTGCGCACGTCATCCAGAGACATCAGCACAATCTAGTAATAAGATTACTAAACTGTGAGATCAGATCATAAAGTCTCATTTGCCCAGTAATTTCACTAGCTACAGTGCCCTTCAAACCGGAACACAGCAGTGATTGCGCACTACTGCTTGGCGGCAGAATAACTGGCAAAGCGGTGGTACCTACCTAGACGAACTTTGCAATAAAGTCCTACCACCTCTTCTTATTTAAACCTGTCGAAAAATTCAACGAATTAAGTTAAGTTAAGCAACTTAATTATTAACGTTGTATATATTACATAGATCATTTTGTTTGTAAATACATACATAGAATACAATATAACACCCAGACATAGAACCAACACCTATGTTCATCACACAAATGTTTGTTCTGGGTGGGAATCGATCTTATAACCTACACACAGTTCAGACGGCAGAGCTACCACCAACTAAGCTATCAAGCCAGTCAAACTATTTAATAAAAATGATGTATAATAAACAAAATTCATCACATGAGCCCCAGCCCCTGCCCTAGCTACGTCCAATTGGGATATTACGTACAATGTGCCCTGAGGAGGCGCGATTGTCGGTTACATTTCTTATCTCCCATACGTATTGGCGCACTTACCGCTCTCCACGGCTGAATGTAAAACGTTATTGAGTCTTCATGACCCTGATATTGGACTTCGTACGGTGCTATTCCTCTGAAGAACCTTGTCCGGGAGTGCGCTAGTAATTTCATATTCATATCTAGATCCTAATATCGGTTTTGTTTGATAACGATTAACGGTATTCTTGGGTAGAGTGATATCAATAAGTTGATGTTGTGTTGTTTCTAGTTGTCAACTCAATTAGATTGTGATACATTAAGGTCTATGTTACAGAACGATGCTCGGCCATCGATCGTTGCTCAAGCGAAGATTTCATTCACTAAATGATCACTCTATGAATGAAATCTCTGCTTGAGCAATGATCGATGACCGAGCATCGTTCTGTACGGACCTAAGAATCGTAGACATGAATAAACCAAAAGTAAATCACCATTTTTTTAAACTGCTGATGGGAAAGTAGTCTTTATAAATAGTACACACATATAATTTTACAGTCTTCTGTGCTAGGATTCTAATTTTATCTGAAACGAGAGTTATTATGAAAATTAATTTAGGGTCCATGTTACCTGGAAAATCTATCTTATTCGCGCTTTGCGACACATTTGAAGGTATTAACTGACTGAAATTACTTACGAGAAATCGGATTTAAATAATATACAATTTTTTTACACATATATCAAATTAAAAAAAGTTTTAAATCTAAGTTTATTATTTAAAAGTTTTAATTCTAAGTTGTTTATTATTGTACTAATCTAAATTTAAATCAAATAAGTTTTCATAAGTAAAAACAGAATTAAAGGGTTTTTTCTTACTACTCTATTTGCACACACACACACACATCAGAGAAAATATATTATCGAGCTTGTATTTTTTTTTTCATGCTGTGATAATGAAATGAAAGGATTTATGTAGTCAAGCAATCGCTAAGTATATTGTTATACACGTTATCCTATAACGAAACAGAAAATGTAATTTCCTTGTGAGCAAAACATACATCAGCGACACAACAACACACCTATTTTTGTACACATTCATTTTAACTACTTTGATTTACACTTTACACTTACGTAGGTACATAATCATACACACCCGTACACTTACATATAAATGCAAAAGAAAACAAACTGAACACTAGCAGTAGTAGAATGTCTATGTAAATACTGAGAAAGCCCCCAATGAAAAATTTTGTGTTTCTAGAAATCTCGTAATTTTTAGCTTACGACGCGGGTCTTGAGCCTAGTATTAGGCTATAATTTTTCGTTTAAGGGAAGCCTATATTATATGTAGAACTAATGAATGAAATTGTACTTAGTTATAAGCTGCCTGTGTACTTTGTATAATAAACTTTTTATTATTATTTTATTATATGAACAGGGCATTTAGCATTTGATTAAATTTTAATGACCTATAAGAACTAGTTCTCAACTCGCTAAATTAATTAATATTCAATCATTCTTTTCATGCAAAGGTTGACTGGAATAGAGATGCTTTTAGCAATAAATTCACTCGTTGTACTATAAATACAGAAATTGATTTACTATTTTTCTATATTACTATAGTAAGTTATTAGTTTCTGTATCTGTTTTCATGTAATTTGTTTCTCTGAATAATTTTTGTACTTGTTTATTTCTATTTTTTTTTAGTTTTGGCTCCACACTTTTGTGTATTTAGCCAGTGTCAAGTAATTGATCATTTATCGAGTTATATTTATATTTCACGCAAATATATGTCAAGTCACAGTCGAAGTCATCAAGTCAGGTCATAGTCTAGTCAAAGTCATACTCCTACTAAAGTGGTGGCAACTTTACTTGAAGCTTCTATGGAGTTTTGGAAACAACACGAAAAGAAACGTTTCACCATCATTATACCATTTTTCCACACTCACGCCTGTAATCCAGTACTTAACGAATAGAATGCCACCAATTTTATGCACTAACACTAAAAATAACACAAGTTTTGGAAAATAATACAATGCGGTGACTCAATCTGTTTCGTGTTCCCGCCAAAACTCCCAAATATTTCTATTTGTATATTTGTAATTTTTTAAAACGCTTCAAAAGAGATGTGTCAACAAACAGCCATAAAACCTGTTTTAAACGCTTCAAGGCTCTATTGTATGTTATAGCATTTGAGAATAACATTGTGCGAGTGGCTCGAGTACGAGCAGTTTATCTAAACGAGCCGTCTCGAGCGTCTCTCCCTACGTTTGTATCCTGCCTTCACTATCCCTAGCGAAGCTCTCTAGGGTGCAGGGCTTTAAAAATAAATTGTTGTTTACAAACGTCGCTGCAAAAGAAAACAAAACTTGCAGTTTATATGCAGACTTTTACACATCAATGGTATATTAGCTTGGGATTTGTATTATACAATTTTATAATTTATACAATATAGCCTCCATTATGAAAATCACTTTTAACGGTGTTTTAGTCTCGCTAAAGACTAGTTCGTAATCCAAAGTGATGTTGCACCACTCAGTGATCAAACACGTCTGATAAATTTACTAAAAAAAAAATGAGTGTGCTTTAGACCACACGACTGAAGTAAAACTTCTTTAGCTCCATCTATCGGCCGTATAACTTTGTTTTTGCTTTGTTCTTTTTTTAATGTTTTGGCTCCACACTTTTGTGTATTTAGCCAGTGTCAAGTAATTGATTATTTATCAAGTTAATGATATTTCACGCAAATATGTGTCAAGTCCCAATCGAAGTTATCGAGTGAAGTCATAGTCAAGTCATAGTCTAGTCAAAATCATACTCCTAGTGAAGTGGTGGCAACTTTACTTGAAGCTTCTATGGAGTTTTCGAAACAACACGAAAAGAAACGTTTCACCATCATTATACCATTTTCCCACACTAACGCCTGTAATCCATCACTTAACGAATAGAATGCCACCAATTTTATGCACTAACACAAAATAACACAAGTTTAGGAAAATGATACAATGCGGTGACGCAATCTTTTTCGCTTTCTCGCCAAAACTCTTTTTGCTTTGTTTAATGATAATGTCACCATTTTGAAAGTTGTAAATTGTCATTTTACCGGACATACCAACATAATAATAGAGATTAAAAGTATTTTTTAACGTTGTTATGTTGAAAATGGAGAAAATGGGAAATCGGGGTTAACCAAAAACTTTTAACTTCCGTTCGCCTCGTCACACACAAACTTACTCCCCAAGTCAAGCGTGCGAAAAAAGTTTTACTCCAATAAGTGTCTGCGTACACCTTTCCGTGACGACACAGTACCGTATCAGTGTTTCAGCGTTCCCACAGCTATTTCCATCAGTGATCCTTCAGTTCTTTAGGGAGCCGTGCAAAAATGGTGCCAACACTCAGATTTGATAATAACAAACAATAGTAAAATGGCCCGATAGCTCATTTAGTAGTAACCCTGCCTTCTGAACTGTGGGTTGTGGGTTCGATTCCCACCCGGGACAAACATTTGTGTGATGAACATAGGTGTTTGTTTTGTGTCTGGGTGTTATATTTTATTATATGTATGCATTTACAAACAAAAAGTATTTAAGTATTGTATCAGTTATCTGGATTCCATAATACAAGCTTTGCTTAGTTTGGGGCTAGATGGCGCTGTGTGAAATATTATAATTATAATAATATATAAATAAATTATAATATATGTGGACACATATATTTATTTTATTTATTTATTTATTAATTTGGTTATTCCCTTAGGGTGTTAACAATTAAGTAAGAATTAAATCACCGTAATGGCGATGCTCCCAGCATGTTGGATTCGCTTCCTATTGGTGGTATCTAGCTATAAAAACTACTACTAAATGTAGCAGTTATTATTATAGTTGTTAGTTAAAGAAATAAAGGAACTCTGCTCGTAAAAAGCACCATTAAAAGGGCAATATTATCGTCGAAAATTCCAAAGTTGGCACAATATTGGCACAGCGTATGTTGGCATCCCGAGCACCGATACGGTACTGTGCGTGAACTTTGCCAGCACAGAAAGATGTGTAGAGAGCCTAAATAAATTACCATCATCAGGTAGGCGTCTATTACTGGATATAGGCAGCCTCTGTGCTGTGGTGGTGGAGCAGCTCGGCTCATAACCAGGAGGCGGCGGATTCGATTCCCGTGGCAGGACAAGTATTTGTGCACAGAAAATAAAAGCGCAAAGACTGAGTCTGGGTGTCCATGGTCCTCATAGTTCCTAGGTCACAAGGAATCGTAGTTAGGGCCTAGGATCTATGTATGTGATCGTTGCGCGTTATTATTATTATTATTATAGGCCTCTACCATAGATGTGGACTCACATTGAACGGCTGCTTGTCTCTTGCGTCCATTCGTTCTCCGTGGTTTTGCCAGGTCGTTAATCCACTTAGTACACAAAAATAAATTTAAAATAATAAAGCCCACAGATTTTTGGAACCTAATTCCATTTACGTTGGTTTTGACCCTCCATCTAAAAGATCTACACCTTTATTAAAGTTAGAGAAATAAATGCAATTATTCACTAAAACTTTGCAAAACTCGAAACCAAAATCTAATCGGATTAACTTTACCCAGAACTTTATAATTAATGATCCGCTAATCTTCTCTAAGACTGACATGAGGGTGGAAGTTTGTGTTTGTTCAATCTGACTTTAAAATGTTTTTAAATAACCATCTGTAAATCTAACTAGAGATTTGCATGACTTATTATACCACAAAACATTATTTTAAGCACTGTCAATTAAACCAGTAGGTTTTAAAAAGTAGGTTTTAAAATTAAACCAGTAAACAAGCTATATTTTAGATATTGTTAATTTGTAATGTAAGTCATACAGATCACTCCATAATTTGCATATATCAACTATAATTTGCAATAAAATTGATTCGAATACCTAACTGGACATAATTTATTCATAATATCTTTATATATAAAAATTTATCTCTATTACCCTTGGTCATCGCATCACGCGTGAAATGATGGAACATTGTCGCAAATTCTTATTTTGTTGTGTTTATTATTGTCAGGGCAAGATTCTTATGAAAGAAAAAACTACGAAAGCTAGAAAATTTTCAGCAAGCGGTTGAAACCGTGGAGCGCAGCTAGTTATCTATACAAATACCTTTTTAAATCATAGCCTTTCTCGGAAATGTTAAATTTGCAATTTTCGTGAGGTATTAATGTTGTCAGACGATTGTTGGAAACTGTTTCAGGTGCAAAATAGTTATCGAAACTCGGGGAATAGGCAAGTAGTACGGACATCCAGTGGAGGTAGTTCGACGGAGGAAGGTAAGGCAGGAGACAGTCGAGGCGGCGGCGGCGTTGGTGCTCTTAGCCGCAAATTACAAGCTGGAGCGGATTAAAGCTACTTACAAGCAACAATTGAGTTTTTTTCAAATACGTTCAACAGGAGTAGTTCTAATTATAAATAGCGGGGATAAAGACCTGCACTACCATCCCGCATGGGGCGTTTTATTTTTATTTATCATTTGGTATACCAACATTTGATACACAGTTTCTTTAACAGTTATTAAGCTTAAAAATATTATCTATGTGCGTAATAATAGGTAAACATAGCATGCATATTTTGTGCATTTACCCCCACCAGCTTATTTACCCTATCTACCTTAACTCTTTGAAATAGTGGAGAACGGCCTTGGGTAAACGGCACAGCTGTTCCAGTGGTGATGATGATGCCAAAGCAGGTGATGCAAGAATGGATGTGCTGGAGCATGGTAATGATGGGTGCTTTTTGTGGTCTTCGAAATAAAGTAGCTTAATGAATCATGGCTATATTAGATATACTTCTTGAAGGAATTTGCTAAAGATTGTGAAATTAACATTAGTTCTTTGAAGTTGTATCACGCAGTTTCCTCCTCATTCGATAATTGCTAACCCATATCGCTTGATAAGTAAGCTAATGACTTTGAAATATGTATAATTATGATTTCTATAGCAGTGACGCCAGCTAAGCGTAATTAAC
Organism: Ennomos fuscantarius; assembly: GCA_905220475.3. Classification (NCBI taxonomy): domain Eukaryota; kingdom Metazoa; phylum Arthropoda; class Insecta; order Lepidoptera; family Geometridae; genus Ennomos; species Ennomos fuscantarius. Next base: position 6,927,160 of record HG992028.1, on the reverse strand, counting down.
AAATTCATGTGAAAATTTAGAATTGCAAACGGAATATGAGTTCGCATCTACCCGTCCCTAACGTAATAAGTGAACTCAAGTTACATTTTTTACATTCCATTAAGAATTAGAATATTTTTTACAAAACATGAATAGGTACTAAGATTTATGAAGGTAACCCAGATTATCATTCTAAAACCTATAAAATCATAATACCCAGTAAATGAAGTCACGCGATTACTCAACAACCATAACACTGGTTTACACCGACTCTCATAACATCAAGGGTGTTCAACGAAAATATTAATATATACTAAGAGCGTAATCCATCTCCGTTTTTCTCCCTTTAAGCTATAATCTTTTACTTTGACGAATGTACCTGGGCGTTATCTCACGCGGGCGCTTGCCGTTCGCTCCAGGCGCGGGCGCGCAGTTCGCAAGTGTTGAGATAACAACTGCCGAGCGACAAGTGCCCTCCCAACTTGCGCTGCCAACTCTCCGCAAATGCACCTCGCGCACTGTTGTCTTTGGAAAAGCAGAAACGTCTTGAGTCTTGAAGAGGTTATGTGTGAAACGGGCGCTTTGTTGCTCTTTTTGAGACACACGAAATATGCGTACCTTTTGATATCACCGTATCCAGAATATTTAGCCATAAATATATATAAATATTCTGTACATACAGAGAGTTGATAGTCGACATACAGAAAGCAATACTTAATACTTACTTTTTTACGGGCTAAGCGTCTATCTTTGTCTTAACTAAGTATTATTATCTATTTTTAGATATATAGTTTACTAACTATACTATATAATAATAAATATAATATAAATATATATATAAGATAATAAATATATATAACTAACTAGTTTTAGCAGTCTAAACAAATGTTGAACTGCTGTTTCATATACCAGGTGGCATTTAATTCACTCTTTTCCTTAAATGTGTGTACTCCGACCATGCTATAGAATATTAGAACAAAAAATTGTTTTAGTATTTAGTGCCTCTTAAAATAACTGCATGACAGCTGAAATGTCAATTTGATGGCACATATAGTGCGGGCACCAGCTGAGTTCTTTGTAAATGTTTCGCAGGCAATAAAACACCTGCTTTGTTCAATGTCACAAGGCTTTTCTTTAGAATTTAAATTTGATAATGCCTAGATTTAAGTTTTATTTCATAAGTACGTTATTTAGTTATATGGGAGCATTCTATAGCATGGACTGAATAGGTACATACATTAAAGGAAAAGAACGAATTAAATTCCACCTTGTATAGACAGACAGCTCTTACATAAACAACCATTTACTTTTGATCATTTTATTTTCATCTCATTTGAGCCATAGGAGAATTCAGTCAGGTAAACCAATATTATAAATTTCTTGCAGGTCTAATTTCACATGATTTCTACGATGGATTTATCGGAAATTCTTATGTATTTGCTAGTTCTGTCATATTTGTAAAAGCAAATTTACTTACTTACCAAACAAATAATAGGTAAGTTCTAACACTGAGCAAAGTCTGGAAATCTTTCCAGATTTCCGTAGTTGCGCCACTCGACGGAAGAGCACGTAGTCTCGAGCGGTGTAGTTTTGAAGTCGAGATAACTGCTGCGAGAGGTTGTGAGGGGCTGCAAGAGGTTGCAGGACACTGCAGGGTAGAATGGTTCTCACGAAACGCTCCGCGAATACACTTGCATTATTTGAACTCATTGCCTGTGCTGGCTGTAAAAGTAAATTATGTTTGAAGGGTCGTGCTTGTGAAAATAAAGGGTGGCCCTATATTGATATATTCAATCACAATTCCGTTGTTTGCATGTGCGGACGTATGATAATGCGCTTTGACTACTTATTGCTAAGTTCGAATGGAATGATCTTCCCAAAGATCATCATACAATTTCTTTATTACTTTGATATCTGCAACCCAGGTTGTCTTTTTTACATCGAACCTCTGACGGCCGAATTTGTATTTATTTAACGGTTTTCGTGTCTCACGGGGAACGGTGAGTGTGCATTTTTTCAAGGAGTACATGCATTTTAGTTGGTATGACCACAAATTAGAGAAAACGAAAGTCTATTGTTTACTCAAATTCTCACATTCATGGCAATTCTTTAACATTATCACTTAAAACTTGTTCAGTTTTTTTAGGTTAGTACACAGAACACAGTTAGAAGCCAATGCTGTACTTTAAGTTCTGTCTCAGTTAAAATTGCGTACACCTTTTTTACGCGCCCATGCTCGAAAATTTACGATTACCTACTTTTATTTTGTCAGTTATCATTTATTTTAAATGACATCGGAGCAATCTCACCAGTGAGCGACTAGATCGTGAGTCTCCGGTAAGGTATTTATTTATTCACATTACTTTTTTTTTCCATATCACACAACGCCATCTAGCCCCAAACTAAGCAAAGCTTGTATTATGGAAACCAGATAACTGATACAATACTGTAAATACATACATAGAATACAATATAACACCCAGACACAGAACAAACACATATGTTCATCACACAAATGTTTGTCCTGGGTGGGAATTGAACCCACAACCCACAGTTCAGAAGGCAGGGTTACTACCAACTGAGCTATCTGGCCAGTCAAAGATCTTTGATCATGAGCTCTTCACATTTCGACGCAAAACTAGACTTCTTTCTCTGATAAAAAGTGCGTGAACGGTGGTATTTCCGTAAGTTTGACTCAGGTCGTGACGCTGTGGATGTGATATATGAGTATTTATTTCGCACGCTCTTTAGTGTGGTGTTTGAAGGTCGGCTCATAGCTTGGAGGCGGCGGGTTCGATTCCCGTGACAGGACAAGTATTTGAGCACAAAAATTGTGCTAATACTTATTTTGAGTCTGGGTGTTGTGGGGCCATGTTCCTCATAGTTTCTGGGTCCCTAGATACAGGGAATCCTAGTTAGGGTTCGTTACCCCGTCGTCGCCGCCCGAGACACGTCTTGAGCGACCCGGATGATCCTATAGCAGCCGTAGTATCGGCTGCGCTAGGATCACCGGACCAGTCTAGCCCTTCCGGCTCAGGTACCGCTTTCGGCACCGGGATAGGATACCGGCGTAACACAACCAGACACCGACCCCGCCGGCGAGGTCGACGTACTCCCCGTAGTTTAGCTAGAACGGTCGCGACTTTCAATAGGGTCCACTTTTCCAGTGGACGTAGTCTTCTCGATCCTCTTATCCCGGCAACGGCCCAAGCCAAGGCTCGCACCCCAGGGGTGCCCTTGAGCTAGTTGCCTCTCCCACTTTTGACGGCTGGGCGCCTTAAGCGCCCGCCCTCCCGCCCGGTGACGCTGTAAAGGTCGCTAGAGTCCAACAGCATTAGCTCGTTAAAAAAAAAAAAAAAGTTAGGGTTCAGGATGTATGTGATCGTTGGGCGTTATTATTATAATTATTTTGGCTGGGCCTTTTTTTATCGGGCTAATGTTGTTGGTCTCTACCGACCTTTGCAGCGCGCATCACTGGGTGCAAAAGTAGGAGGCAGATGTTCTCAGGTCGCTCTTTTATTTCACTGACTATATAGCTCAGAGTGTTTTGACTACCTAGCTTTTCGCACGGCTGTTGGTGTGAAAATAGCTATCAAACTTAAATTAGAACTTAATATAGGACGTACCTTAATTGCTCTAAAAATATTTAGTAATGAGACTTTGGCTCAAAATTTCGTAAAATAGATATGAAAACCTAAAATAATTTACTTACTATTTTTATAGAACCTAACTATAATTACTATTCGTTATTATTAAACGTTTTCGTTTGAATGAATAGCAATGGTAGTCTTTGTTCGGCCTCGTTAGCGAGCCACTTCAAAGCCAAGTACAAAGGGTATACTATTCACAGGTACCTACACTATAAACCCTTTATAGTTCTTTATCTTTACCCCCGCTTCGAAGTTGTACGTGTGTCGTTGGCATTAATTCACTTTACTTACGTATACTGTACACTTGTCGAGACGGCGACCGTCCATGACTTTGTTTCAACGGTTTTAATTAAATACGGTTTTATAAGTAACTATTGTTGCATAATTACCATTTTATGAAATGCTTGTCTTCATTCTGATTTTTGAGATTCTTCTGTGCAATGATGGTATTATCTTAGACAAGGTTATTCAAAAATTGCAATAACAACCTCAACTTCATTGATTTTTTTAAATAGATAAATCTCATCTACCTCTTTTTAGTCACTGTACAGAAAAAAAACTGTTAGATGTAAATACAATAGTTAAGCTAAATAACTTCTTCTTATTGCTAGATAGGCTTGCGTTTGACCACTATCGCACCTGATGGTAAGTAACGATGAGGTCTAGGATGTAACACGCTTACCTAGAAGATACCTGTTATCGGAAAATACGGACGCCGGTAAAGCGTTCCACACTTTGGCTGTTCGCATGATAAATGTAGAGCCAAATCGTTTTGTTCTCACATGGGGTATATTGATCATGTAACGGTGGCGTTTTTTCGTACATCTGGCTGTTCGATGGTGGAAAGGTGATGGCGGAATCAGGTTATGCAACTCCAATGCGCACTCTCCAAAATGTATTCGATAGAAAACCGATAAACTGGCAACTTTGCGTCTATGGTCAAGGCTTTGCAGTCGGGCCTCAAACAAGTTCTTATAGTTATAAAATATATGTTTTAAAATTGAAAGGTATTTATTATACATAATTGATCCCTGGAATAGAAGTAATGAGAACCCATCTCTGCCAAAACTCTCTTAGTTAATTAATCTTGGCAAAACTTAAGTACTTACTAGTAATTTTTAGAAAGGCCACAATTTCTGAAAAATACATGCTTATAAATATTTCCATCTCTGTTTCTGAGAAAACTCTATTGCAGAACTCTTTAACGAATAGAGCAGTATTTAAAAGATGGATACATTTTAAAAAATCTACCTGCCAGCAGACTAATGAAGTTCCGTCGTTAAAAGTTCCAAAGTGAAGCCGTTTGAAAAATATTCATTGTTTTAATAGTGCATACTATTTTTACCGTAGGTAAAGAAATTTTATAGCCGTAAAATATCGTCCAATAGCCAGCAATCAATTTATCGAAAAAAAATGCAGGTTCAAGCGTAATCCTAAAGTGTTTAAAACAGCAGTATCATATAATTTTGCTCTGTCCGTACAATAACTTGTCTCGGAGGTATTCCGACCAACATTTTCAGTTAATAACGAGTATTTTATAAGTTTACGAGTACAACGTTAATGTCAGAAACGATTCCACCCGCATAGAAATACAAAGCTTTGCCAGCGTAACTTTAAACAAGAGCCAAGGTAATTACCAAGGTAAAGAACAAGCTAGTGAAGGTAGGCGGCGATGTTAAAATTGTACTTATTATTTTCGTAAGCTATTTTGCCTCAGACACGATTAATATAAATGTCGTCGTAATAAATAAAAAGTTCGTCAACCCAGCTTATATCGGTGTTATACTTGATGAATATTGAACGATTTATCCGCAGCATCCTCCACTAAACTGTCTAAGCGCTTGCAGAAGTATCTTTTATTTCCAAGGCAATTATGTTCAGGGCCTCGTTTTACTCACAGATAGATTCGTAAGTATCAGCGTGCGTTGAATGGCTATGGGACTTGGATAATTTATTTTCTTGCTAATTACCTGTCCCGAGACAAGGACAGATACTAGTTGTTTGTTTTCAGGAAACGTGTGGGAAGAATCGTCTGTGTAGAATGCTGTAGATTTTATCTTACACAATTTGTTTTCAAAAGTATCTTCAATTTGTTAATGTCAAGACTCTTGAGTTGAAACGAGTATTTTACGACTGGCCCGATAGCTCAGTTGGTAGTAACCCTGCCTTCTGAACTGTGGGTTGTGGGTTCGATTCCCACCCGGGACAAACATTTGTGTGATAAACATTAGTGTTTGTTCTGTGTCTGGGTGTTATATTGTATTCTATGTATGTATTTACAAACAAAAAGTTATTAAGTATTGTATCAGTTATCTGGTTCCCATAAAACAAGCTTTGCTCAGTTTGGGGCTAGATGGCGTTGTGTGAGAAGTCCACACACATTATTATTATTATTATTATTATTATTACTTTCTGGCTATATGTAGGTTCAAAGATACTTTAGATAAGAACCTATATATAGCCAGAAAGTTCCCTATCAAGAGTTTGGACATTAACAAATTGAATTATATATAGTAAAACTAATATATTGATATAATGGTGTCGATTCTGTGTCGCATACTCTAAAGCTAAACGAAATTAACATATTTCCGTCTTTTTCATTTACTCTCTATCAGAAGAGTACCGCCATACTTTGAGTTTACTTTAGTTTTAGAGAATGCGACACAGAATCGACACCATTGGTGTGAAAAATTGACACCACTGGTGACACCAATGACACCATTGGTGTCGATTCTGTGTCGCATTCTGGCAGTGTTTTACATACTACAATATGGCAGTGTTTTACATACTGTTACAGGTATATAATACTGATCATATTGTAATTTAGGCCATGAGAGCCAAAGTGGCCTAACTGCATTTTTAAATACCTTTATTATATTGTACTCTATGAACATTATAATAGAGAGGAGGAGCCATTTCTCACTTCTTCTGTCATCCAATTTTTATCCCTATTTATTGGAAGCCTTTTATTGGTGGATTTATTTATTGCGCTATAGCTTTTACCATTTAGAGCAGACTCCAATAAAAATATTAAAATTGAAAAAAAATGCAGTTAGGCCACTTTGGCTCTCATGACCTCAATTATTACTTTAGTTAATAAAGGAGTACTTATTGAAGTTAGTCTGCTGCGAGGGGCTTTAAGTTCTGCTGCATATGAACGAGATAACCAAATCGTAGAATCTATAATCGAATGTAATCAAGTTCAAGCCGGATTTGCTAAAACGGACAACCTCAGCTGCTATCTCGAGCCGGGAAAATAAGGTGTGAGGGAGAACAGAGATAGCAGACTAAATGTAGAGGTGTGACAAAGAAGTCCGAATTTCCGTAATCCCAACTACGCCAGACTTAGGAAATGAAAGCCAACCGAACCCAAATTCATTAATGTTATCATGTTTGCCGTTCTAACACTTGCAATGGAACGGGAATTGCAGATAACTCAAACGAAAACGTATTAATACCTACTACATTATATAAATGTAGATATAAAAGTGAAACGTTGTCGGTTCGTTTATATATTTGATTGTTTGTGTGAACCGATTTAGATAAAGAACATTGAACTTTCTTATCCCCTTTCGAGAAATCGCTCAAAAAATAAAACATACTTTCACCTTAGCAAATTGCAGTTTTATTTTAACCAACATATGGAAATGTTGGGAAATCAAGGTCATTGTACTTATTTGGTACATTTTCGTTTTACTTAACAAAACGTCTTAAGTTAAAATTCAATATTGTGATGAAGCGTACCGACGTGACGGCAGCGCGCCCCTCTTGCACCTAACAACAAACAAATGAGACTATTGAATTCCTTTTTCTTAAACATGCGTGGAAATATTATCATTACTTTTGAATAAAGAACACGCGAAGTATCATATTTACGTAGACTGAAAAACCAAAATCACTTCCGAGTTTTGGCGGGAAAACGAAAAAGAACGTGTCGCCGCATTGTATTATTTTCCAAAACTTGTGTTATTTTCAGTGTTAGTGCTTAAAATTGGTGGTATTTTATTCGTTAAGTACTGGAATTACAGGCATGAGCGTGGGAAAGTGGTATAATGATGGTGAAACGTTTTAATTCGTATGGTTTCCAAAACTCCATAGAAGCTTCTGGTAAAGTTGCCACCACTTTGCTAGGGCTTGACTAGACTAGACTATGACTTGACTTGATGACTTCGACTGTGACTTGACACATATTTACGTGAAATATCATTTACTTGATAAATTATCAATTACTTGACACTGGCTAAAAACACAAGAGTGTGGAGCCAAAACATAAAAAAAGAAAAACACTTTCCGGTGCATACTTTGAATTTGGAACGAAGAGCGCACCGGCAATATTGTATGAAATGGTGTGATGTTTGAATTTAGAACTCTTTCATCTATCGTACACATTGCGTTCTCGTGGCTGTATAGCCACAGATGCGTTTACCTTTCGGCATAAACTGTAAAATAAAATAAAAATTGGCAGTAAAGCAGCCGGTTAGTAAAAATAAATTAAAATGAGTCCCGATGATTCTGAAAGTGAAAATGAAATGGACATTGACTGCACTCCACCAGATTTAAGATCAAAATCTAAATTAGCGAAAACCTACTTCCAGCGAAATCAAAAGAAAATTAAATTTATGATGTAAAAGGCCCTTTTTTATTTCCTTTCATTTTTTAAAGAAAAGCACTATATATGCCTGGGCCGAAATGGCAATTGCCTATTTCGCTGCCTTTCCAATACTGTACTATTATAAACCGTTCCTTTTATATAGCAGTACTCAAATTAAAATTATTGCATATCGATAGTCACAAAATTGCATGAAATGTAACTTGATATCAAAAATCCTTTAAAATAAGTCATCTTCGTCCGCCGTGGGTAAATGTTCCATTGCAAATGTCCACATGGAACGCATTATATAAATATTACCAGGATCTACATAGGGAAAACACGAGTACCTCACGGAGCGGTGCTAGAAAATGGCTTAGTTTTAAGTTTATATAGATGATGTTTATTTCAATTTTAATTTACTGGCCCGATAGCTCAGTTGGTAGCCTTTGCTGCTGCCTTTTGAACTGTGGGTTGTGGGTTCGATTCCCACTCAGGACAAACATTTGTGTGATGAACATAGGTGTTTGTTCTGTGTCTGGGTGTCATATTGTATTCTATGTATGTATTTACAAACAAAAAAGTATCTAAGTATTGTATCAGTTATCTGGTTCCCATAGCACAAGCTTTGCTTAGTTTGGGACTAGATGGCGTTGTGTGAGATGTCCACACATATTATTATTATTATTATTAATTATTTATTTAGGCTGTACTCTGACCTCTCCCCATCAGAAAGGCCGTATATGCTTGTCTGATACTTAATGTATGAATAACTGAAAAAGCTGGCCTAAAAGATTTAGTAGGTAGATTGGATTAGAGACAATTTCCACTGTACTATACTTACCTATTAATTAACCTTTGTCGTCCATTTAACTGTATAAAAACATCCACTCAGCATTAAATACACCGCGCCTGTTTCTAAATGAAATAAAAGAAAATGTCTAAATCGCTTGGAAAGAAAAATAATTCCCGAGCGAAATAACTCTCTTTTCAGACATTTTGGAATTCTCCCGGAATCTTCCCGGAAACCAATTAATTCACGATTAAAATAGCCGGAGTCTTGTGGTTGAGGCATTATATAGGTAACGTAATTTTATGTTTGTCGGGGTATACCATTTGCATGCATCCTTTATCTTAATATATATAAATCTCGTGTCACAATGTTTGTCCTCAATGGACTCCTAAACCACTTAACCGATTATAATAAAATTCGCACACCATGTGTAGTTCGATCCAACTTGAGAGATAGGATAGTTTATATCTCAATCTATAATAGATATATATTAAATACCCGTGCGAAGCCGGGGCGGGCCGCTAGTAGTTTATATATATTTTAAAAAATTGAACTTTGTAGGTTCGTACAAGTTACGCATAAAATCATAACCGTCAGCAGATATATTAGCTAAAGACCAAGTAGAGATACATTTTAGCCTTTTCGGGTAGTTCTTGGACACATACAAGGAATCCATGTTAGGGTAAAAGATATTATGTATGTGATCGTTGGGCGCAATAGAATTCCAATTTCATGATCAAACGCGTTCATTTATTTAACAAGCCCAATAATACCGCATACACGGGAGGGCACTCCACTCCGTATGTCTAGCTCAATATAGTGTCCTAGCTATCAGCACAATGGCCGTAATTACTTACGACGTCTACGCGTCTGAGTCGATGTGAGTGACCAAATATAGACGTCACAAACACGGCCACTTCTAGAAAAAAGTAGAATTATCCTTGTCTTAAAAAATTATATGTCTCTATATCTTTAAAGGAAAAACCAACGGAAGAACTCAAAGAAAATGTTATGCTATGTTAACTACTGTTGTAATGTGAGAAAAAAACTGAATCTTCGTTTCCATTTGGTATTCTTGCCAATGAGCTAATTAGACTTTGACAATCCTACTCTTTGTACAGGGCTATGGAATGGGTTTAATATCTAGAGTTAATTTGAGAGATCTTCTTCTGATTAGCATATAACGTTTTAACATTCTATAGATCTATAAACAGGCTTGCTTATGCACTACAAAGGATAGTATTAGGTACGTATAATCAGATACTAGTTTCTGTGCCGTGCCGAATAAAAATCAGAGAAATTCTGCTTAGAGTAATCTCATCTAGTAATAACAATACAATAATAATTACAACGCCCAACGATCACATACATAGATCCTAGACCCTAACTAGAGGATTCCCTGTGTCTAGGGGACCCAAGAACTACGAGGACCATAGTTTTACAACACCCTGACTCAGAACAAGTATTTACGCTTTTTTTTCTCTGCACAAATACTTGTCCTGCCGAATCGAACCCGCCGCCTTCGGGTTATGAGCCGACCTGCTCAACCACTACACCACAGAAGCTGTCAAAGTAATGATTATCAAGTATGTTTTCGTTTTTCCCAGAACGTCGTTCGCAGCCATACATGTTCTTTTCATTTAAACTTCACAAAGTTGGTAGTCAAGCGCAAGTCAATAATTTAGAAAGTTCCTAAGATAATCATTTAAGGCATCATCAGACTATATGACATTCTCACTGATGAGACACGGGTTTTCCTTCACAGGGGAGTTTACTGTCTACTACGCTGGCCAAATGCGGATTGTAGTATAAAACAGTTTGTGATTTTTGTGATTCTTCGACATGCCGATTTCTTCATGATGTTTTTCTACACCGTTACATAAATCCTTCGTATACATATAACATGAATAAACATTGACCGCCGTGTGGGATTTGAACCATGTCTTGTTGGGTTGAAAGTAGCACTAGCTTCCGCTACGCCCTACGCCACACTCCCTCTAACTAGACTAACATTTAATGCATACTAATCAAATGTTATGGCAAAAATAGAATTGAGAGATGAAAGGAATCTTAATAGAACATCATAAAAACTGAACAGGAAAATAAATCTCTGTAAACAACATTAAAAACATCCCTTTTACGGTGTACGAGTCTTCAGAAACCATCTACATAGACCTTACATTTTCACAGGCAAAATACCGTTTTCAATTTACTCCCACTGCATCCTTTATCGTCGTCGGATATAAACTTACTTACCTCACGTATATTAGATATCATCTCGAGACGGAGTTTTCACACACATCTTCTCTACATTTTACGCAAATTGAATATTTATCCGATTTCTGATATCTCTGTTTACTTGCCTATTAACGTTACCTATCAAATATGGGTTCTTATTGAAACAAATAGCAAAAGGTGACAACGACCGAGTGTCTTTGTTTATCTGATTTCTTTTCTGTAAAGATACAGGGTAAGAAGTAGGTAAAAGGGGCGTCTGTTCATACTCTACTATATATCTTTATTTAAAAATAGCTTATTAATACTTAAAGACTTGTGTTTAGAACTTACTGTATGCCACATCACCCAGATATATACCTATATTATATATATAGAAATATTAGGCCCGTGGTTGTCCGACACAAAATAAATTATTCGACAAGTTTCTACTCGATGGTTCTCGCCTCGGGGGATCACAAAGCTGGCACATACTTCGCTCAGAAGCTATGGTCCGTACTACAGTACGATGCTCAGTCATCGATCGGCGCTAAAGCAGAGATTTCATTCATAAAGTGATCAATTAGTGAATGAAATCTCTACTTGAGCACCGATCGATGACTGAGCATCGTTCTGTAATACGAACCATAGAACTTTAGCGAGGTAATGCTGCCAGTATTCTGGGAACCTTACCCGCGGTGGTGAGTTATTTATTGAGATATTTATTTTGTGAATTGTAAAGTTATTAGTTGTAACTTTTTATTTATAAATATATAGCGAATTAGCCCTGTGATATTATAAGGTCCATTTTACAGAACGATGCTCAGTCATCGATCGGTGCTCAATCAGAGATTTCATTCATAAAGTAATCAATTAGTGAATGAAATCTCTGCTTGAGCACCGGTCGATGACTGAGCATCGTTCTGTAATACGGACCTAAGTAACATAAGCAAAGTCTCGGGAAAAAGTCAGTATTTATATTTGTTTGTACACGATAATGTGTAGGCGTTTGTACGTCACGTATAACATTAATCTACCTGCAAATATAATCTGAACAAACTGTTTTATTTGTTCTCACAATATTTGTGACTTATTGAACATTATTAGATCACTAAATCAAATCGGTTTATAAATGACGCCGGTATTTATAGGTAACAAACGTGTAAAAAAAATATAATTGAATTCAGTACCTCCTCTTTTTTTTATATCGATTGACGATACCCAAATCTATTGTAATGTAAATAAAAAAAATAAAAAATAAAATGTAAATAAACTTCTATAATTTGTGGATACAGATAACGTTTAGCCAATTTGAGATTTTTCCATTTTATTAGAGTTGTTGATATTGAGAGTGTATAAAACGAATTACAAGCCTGCTGGAAACTGAGGTGTCTGGGTATATGTGAGTGAATTCAAATGTATTGATGTTAAGCAACACGGCCGCCCAAAACAGTTGCAGTGTCTCGGAACTACCAAGCTTCAAGCAACTAACAAGTTTCAACTGACACTGCACTGCGCACGTCATCTTGAGATAAGCCATAAAGGCTTCATTTGCCCACTTACTTGATACTACGACTTATTACGTACTTGAAGGATTTAAAAAAAAGAACGGGTGTGCTTTAGGCCACACGGCTGAAATAAAACTTCTGTACTTTAGCTCCATCTATCGGCCGGTGAAACTTGTTTGTTTTTGCTTTGTTTAATGTTAATGTCGCCGTCTTGACAATTGTTTGTCGTCGGTGTTTCCATCCACATACAACTTGGGTGTCTTTAAGTCAAGAGTAAATAGGTCATTTCTGGGTAAGCGTGCTCCACCTTCGACCTCATCGTCACTTACCACCAGGTGAGATGTAGTCAAACGCAAACCCATCGACAGTAAAAAAAAAAATTATTTTACAGGACATACCAACATAATAACACAAATTTTTAACTTTGTTACGTTATCAATGGAGATCTACGTTAACCAAAAACCTTCAACTTTCGTTCGCTCGCCAGCTTACTCCTAAGTCAAGCGTGCGTAAAGAAGTTTTACTTCAATAAATCAACTTAAGCTCTTTTAAGAGGTGAATATTCTAACATAAAATCCTGATTCTACAGTACACAATAAGATTGGTACTAACAGCAAGAGCACTATGGCTTTGTGCACAATCATATACGTTGTTTTACTTAGATGGTAACAGTAGGTATACCTACCTAAATAAAATGCTGGAAACCCATACTCTGTGAGAAAAACTTAATTGCAATAATAAAATTGGCCTGAAAAATAATAATACTATAATATTTTAATACTAATATAGGTAGGTAAATATTGTGTATGGAAGAACTGCGGCGATTATATTTAACAATTATATCTAAATGATGAGTAAATTTATTAAATTGTCCTATTTGTTTTTTGGTTGGTAACACTGTCTGTCGGGTAATTGAACGAGAGTGTGAATCAGATAGTGGAGGAAGAAAAATTTAAATGAGAACAACCCGTTTCATATTTTTTTAGTTTTATTTGTGGATAGCTACGATGTTTAACGAAGATTGTTGATTAAAGGAATACACTAAAAGTTTTATCCTCCTGGTTTTATTTACAATTCTCTTTCAAATGTTCAATCATTCTCTATCAGGCAAAGCACAAATAGCTACGGCAAGGCCTTTTTTTAGCTTGGTATAAATGTTGCCGTCATTTAAATAGACAATGTCAAAACCAACTGGGTATCTCGTGTTATAGTAAAATTTTGACGGAATTTGAAAATGGTCTGCGTATATTGGACACTCTGGCAACGCTATTGTTTGTTTTGTTTAATTAACGTCACTTAATTTACATACCATCATGTGATTTTAGTTCAGAAATTTTAACATTTGTAACCAGTATTTGTACGCTAACATGAATGGAATGTCATTATTGGTAATCGTATATGTTTGCCCGCAGTGATTTGGTTTCAGATTTCAAAGCATATTTTGTAGCTTTTTATACCCAATTAATGAGCAGGCTGCATTGGTTTCTGTTACTGAAGTTTTATTCTCCACCTGCATTATTATAAATTCCTGTTCCTCGGTCCCTTTAAGATCCAGGTTCTATGTATGTGATCGTTGGACGTTATAATTTATTATTTTGTTGGTTTGCTTGCTTTCGATTGCATTTCTGAATTGCTCGTGAGCTTTTTGGTAGTAAGTTGTGAGCCTGTATCCCTTTTGTACAAGAGATAGCTGGCGGCGTCATTCTCGCTTTTTTTAACTTTATAGTATTTCTAAATGTTCGTAAACCCTTTCTTAGTACACTTACGCTATATAAAAGAAAGATACTCTACAAAGTCATCTAAGCTCTACGTCCAGCAGCTTGGGCTCAGTCAGTCAGTCAATCGAATGTTTAATATACATTGAAAATTAATCTGTTCAATAACAAAATAACAAAGCCAATGACTAAAAGTTTCAGTCTCTTAAAATACATATATTACATTTCCTTACCCTTTCAAAGTAACCAACGCATATAAAACAGAGGGCAAACGCTGCGGTCTCTTATAAATACAGTTCCATACCATTTCAAAGCCATTAAATAAAGCTGTACTCAAAGTGACACGAGACAAAGATTCTCAGGAACATTAACCTCCTTCAAATAATAATATCACATGCGGGGGCACGAACCGCGACTATAAGGTTGTATGCGCGCCTCGAATCGTCTTATAATGCGACATATAATATTATTATTTCTGGCAAATATCCACATTTCCTCCACTGCATTTGCGTTTGGAGTGTGATCTCACAGTAACAAAGGCGGGCGGGCACGATTTATGAATTAACTTTGTAAGCTTTGGCGGATTGCAGGAAGCACGACTGGAGTCCTCCAGTTGACATTAACCCCTTACTTCAGTTTTTTTTATCTGCGGAACATTTAATAACATGTTTCATAAATTGTATAAAGTTGTGAGAGAAACAAATAAACTCTACTTCTAACTCTCAAGACTTTGCAATTATGAATTTGTAGGTTTAAGTTTCTTAGATTTTTAACAACTCAATATTAACCTACCTACTTCTGAATGCAAATCTAAGAAACATGCAAATCTTAGTAACCTAGTCTATAGGACTACTAGTATTAATGTTAATATTAGCCTATCTAAAACGTCTAAAATCATAAGCAAGTGACAAAGAAAACAAAACATTTTTTATAAAATTGGGATTTCCTTTATTTTCAAGTTTTGAATTAACAGTTACGTACATATTATCTGTGAAGCAAAACATCACTATTTTTCTTAAAGATTCTATCATTAATACTATGTTATGTACAAGTATAAAATTCACTACATAAAACTCACTTTGATAAAATTTCTTTACCTGCATAGTTTATTTTCACTAAAAGTTTAGTCTAGCACTGAGTTTAGATAGAAAAATTTATTGCATGTTTGTTTAGTGTTCCGATCATCGAGTTGACCTGTGAAGAAACAACGTTTTATTATTATTAAGCCCATTAATTTAGGAGGTATTTGAGAAATTATGCCTAGGAGAAACTACAAGACGGGGCTTCGGACTTACAAATTTTGAAAGGTTATGATGTAAAATTCCAGGTGCTATCAAAAATGCCTATCTATCACGTTCTTTAGCAAAAGTAACAATGTTAAACAAACAAAATCTAGGTACATGTTGGTGACACGCTGCTGTCCCCTATTTTGGGAAATGTGTTTAAGTGAAGCAATTGTTTATCTGCGTAGTCTCACTTATCGTTGAGAACGGCTAGTCGAACTTATGAGCCCTATTTAATTCTAATCTAATTAATTTAAGTTATAGAATAGATAATAGTACAGGTAGCTTATAGAATTATTTGCCCATTAATTTACTTCAAGGAGAGAAATGATCTCAAAAGTACCTACAAGATAAAATTAAAATGATTCCAATAACATTTTTTAACAATATCCGCTAGGTAGAAATAGTTTTAAGTAATAAAATCGCAATGAGAACGTTTCTAAAGCAAACCGGTTACGTAATGGATTAGCGAAGTAAGTGCTTAATAGACGTTCAAGCTCTCACCAGTGTGTGTGAAGTAAACAATTGATGAGCGCGAGTACACCGACATGTGACGTCGAGCGCCTCCACCCTGGAACAAAGAACGACGTCAGAACTTCCTACCGATTGGAATCATGCAATATTGGCAGCTTCTATGGCGATGTATAGACATCAGATTGAAACTGAAATGTTTACACTGTTTAATCATAGGACGATGGAATATCTATCAGTCAAAACTTTAAACGAAAGGTTATACATATATTCCTTTCAAGCAACTTTTAACTTTAAGTATTTAATGAAAGGCGATATAAATTCAACCTACTTAAAGAATGGCATTTTATTCATTAAGTGCTGGATTACAAGCATGAGTGTGGGAAAGTGGTATAATGATGGTGAAACGTTTTCTTCTGCTAAAAGCTTCTGGTAAAGTTGCCACCACTTTACTAGGAGTATGGCTTGACTAGACTAGACTATGACTTGGCTTGATGACTTGGACTGTGACTTGACTTGACACACACAGACAAGTCGTATATATATAATATTGACTAACTTGAGAAATTAACAATTACTTGACACTGGCTAAATACACAAAAGTGTGGAGTCAAAACAAAAACAAAAAAAAGTTGTAAAAAGAAACCAGTGAGTCTCTATAATTATAAAATTGTTACCACCATTATGAGATTTAAGACTATTATAGCACCAAAGTTGCCATAACGCGCTTCCAGGAAATGAGTTCATATTGTCTCCTCTCTGGTATTTTATATTTTAATTTATATGGAAATTAGATAAGTCCATTGAATATTGAGCATGAAAGCTCAATTTATTCCTCGCAATAGTATTATGAGCACAATCAAGCGCTTAAACAGAATTAGCAGTAGCGATTGTGCATCGACGCAGCGGAGCGACGCTCTATCGAAGACGCCAAATGAATATTCAGTCCCATGATCTGTCGGTTGCTGCTGTTTGCTGCCGTTATAATGCTTTTAGTATCATAATCGCGTGCAAAATATGCAGACAAGTGCTGTGCTGTACCGAAACACCTTTGCTACGCTATGCTATGCCTGCAGTGTTTAATCTCCGCACAACTAGCCCGAATAAACGTAAGCTGGATGCAAACTCCTTTAAACCACGTTGTAACGGCAAGCTGTAGAAATTCAGATGAAATTGCAGTTTCTGTTTTGAAGTAATCGTCTATTTCACCGACCATCTAGGATAAAGAATTAGAATTTTGCACACTGATGTGGTTAATATTTTCTTTTTTCCACACATACCGTTTTTGCCTTCTTCGAACAAGTTTATATGTAATGTTTCAAAAGATTAGGTTAGGATCACGGGGCGGGGTTCTAGTGGGTTCGAGTCCCACATACCCCCTGCTACCACCCCCGTGGTGGCAGGGAAGTGCGTGGGCATTTCCTCCTCTCAAAAAAAAAAAAGGATCACAGATGGTATATGCATCCCCAAATATTATGATAGAAAACGGATAAAAACGCAAGTGAATTTTTTTACAGATATATTTTTACTATACAATTTTTATTGTATAATAAAAATATATCTGTAAAAAAATGTTATGTAATAACTACTGTCCGGTCAATGATGGTCGTCAACAAAAGTATATCACGAAGTCACAGCATAATAATACACGAGTGGGTGATATCTCCACAACTGTATTAAACAGATCGATCCATTAGAATCTCCGTTGTTAGTGCCTCGACTAGTCCAACTAGGAAATATATACACTGTGTTAACCTAACATCGATATGCATTACGAAATGTAGGTACTAGTAGTTTAGATAACACCATTTTCGCGTCGAGAGTCGGTGATTCAACTGCATATCGGCTTTGGCCACGTGTTAGCAAGCGCGTGCATAACCTTTTCATCACAAAGCTTTGTACCGGCCAACTTGTATCCAATTCCATACTATGCCCGGTTAGCAAACCAAAACAGAATTTCTAGCATCTAGTTTTACGAGTAATATTTGTATTTGTTTATCCCAAAAGAATACGTGTATTATAACAAGTTCCATTCTAAAATCTGAGGAATAAGGTCTGTTTATCACAGTTCCAGAATCCCGTGTAGATGTATTTGGTTTTGGCTTTGATCTTTATTCCCAAAGAACCCTTTCTTTATGAGCAAATGTTGGGATCCCTTCGTAAATATCATTTTATAGTTCAAGAGGCGGGACCCTGAATGAATATAAAGGCACCTTACTTATACAGGTTTCCGTAGTACCTATCGGAATTAAGGGGTGGTATCACGTTTTCTCAGACTTATTTATCTACATTCAAGGCGCAAGAAGCATAGATCCTATAGATCACACACAAACAATCCAACTCGGTCCTGTTCGGTGGCAAAAATCCTAATATCTCCGAAACTAAGACCACTAGCGTAATAATGGAATAAATGAACACTAGAGATGGAATAAACACAGATTTATATATATAGGCTATATTGTACTGCTGAAATGACACCTTTGTATTTAACGAAACTGTGTCATTTTCGTAACCAAATAAAATTAAAAATGGAATACAATTATTTGATACAGAAATGTCATTTTTGTATATTTTATGTCATGTTAGTGTTATTGCTCGAAGATGTTAATAGTATTACTTTCGCAGATATTATTATTTCAGCTACCGACGCGGATTTTTTGCTCGCGAGTGTAGTATAGGTTCCATATATACCTACCAGTTAGTGAACAATAAAACAATGTATGTGGTATAATAGCCAACTTCAGATTTAGTAGCTATATAAATAAGAATTATTAACGTTAGGCAAAGAAGTAAACTAATTCCATTGTAATTTAAGTTTACCCCGGACTAAACTTTCAAGTATCAAAGTTGTTTATAAGCACAAACAAATACCGCGCTAGACGTAGCGATACAAGAGTGTTAGAGTAATATGTATAAATATACATAAAATATAAATTGTATATATTATTATTATATTTACGCACAAAAAAACAAAGCGCAAATAATTGTTCTGTGTTTGGGTGTTGTGGGACCATGAACCTCGTAGTTTCTGGATCCAGGGAATTCTAGTTAGTTAAGCTCTTTTTTTAGTTTTTTACGAATGCTATTTACAAAACATAAATGTTATAAAAATATTAATAACTAGGGAGCCACCAGCAGCGAGGCAGAGCCCAAGCTACCGGTGGTTAGGGCTGCAGAGTGAGGGACCTTCTCACAATACACGTCGTGTCAAAGATCACTGCCTTTATTATTATTATTTGATTGAATTTACCATGAAATTTTAATATTTATAACAAACTTGAAGGATAGAAAGATAGATAAACACTTTGGTACACAACTTAATACACACTAACTGGACTTTCTGGCCGGACCAGCGGTGGTAGTGACACGATATTTCAGTGCAACATATTCAATTAATCACACTAATGTTATAAAGGCGAAAGTTTGTATGTGTGTATGTTTGTTACTCCTTCACGCTCAAACGGTTCAATGGATTTGTCTGAAATTCGGTACCAAGATAGTTTATACACTGGATTAACATATAGGCTAAATTTTATCCCGGAAAAGTGAAATTTTCCCGTGGGATGACCAAATAATTAAAATACTCTTTATCCGCGGGTGAAACCGCGGGGCGCAACTAGTAATAATATATGTGTCAGCACTTATAAGTATTTACAGGTCAATCAATCAATCTTATAAATCTGTTGTATTATTATTCTGTGCCTGTGCGTAATCGATTAATTTTATGACATGCTTTAGGATAATAGATGCGCATCTCTATAAACTTTTATAATTCGAATCTGCTAGGTGATCACGTAACTTGATTACAGCCGATAGAAACACGTGTAAGGATGTCACAGTTTCAATACGCAGTTTATATGCACAGTTACTATGGGAATTTTGAAATTATGATTGAAATTTCTCCTGTTGCACTGCAATCAAAGTTCCGTGATCACCTCCAATATGCTTTTGAGAATACCAATTGCGAATTCAGCTTTAACATCTCATTACATTAATTTAAGGCTACATTTCAAGATCGATCCAGAGTCGAAACTTGCATGGGTTTTTAAACGCAAGCCTTGATAGTTAAGAAGTCGTACTTAATATCTAGAAATTTTGCATTTATACCTGAGTTAGAGTCGCGGCTGCCCATCACAGGTGCAATCTGCGGTCGCTCTTCATCTAATAGAAGTACACTGCTGTTCGACCACACAGACAGAACACGAGCCACGCATGTCACATTCAATCGGCCCTTAAAAAAAAGTTAAACTATAGGTAAGTCAAAAACAGAAGCAGTCAGGAGTTTTGGCGGGAAAACGAAAAAGATCGCGTCACCGCATTGGTGCATAAAATTGGTGGCACTGGCTAAATACTTGTGTATGTGTATGTGTAAGTGTGGACCCAAACCAAAAACAAAAAATAATGATAGTTTTAGCGGGAAAACGAAAAAGATCGCATTACCGCATTGTAGTATTTTCCAAAACTTGTGTTATTTTCAGTGTTAGTGCATAAAATTGTGAGAAAGTGGCATAAACATGGTGAAACGCTTCTATTCGTTTTGTTTCCAAAACTCTATAGAAGCTTCTGGTAATGTTGCCACTACTTTACTAATGAATGACCAGACTATGACATAAAAGTCAAAAACAAGTGGATTATATTAATTACACAGATATACAGTGATAACAGTGTTGTTCGATTGGGCGTGGATGGCCAAATCCAAAACTATGAGGAATAGAGAAAAGTATTAGAAGTCTCGGGCCCGATTTCGATGAAATCATTCATCTTGTATTTAAATGTGAAAGAAAAACATATCATAGTTTTATAGCGGAACGGATATAATAAGCTGTGAATCTTAGATTAATAAATAAATAAATAAATATCCAAAACTTACCTATTTACTCGCGAGAACTTTTGTGAGCATAAGTATACGTTTTGGTTTTGGTATGCAAATTTTCCTTCAAACCAGTTCAGCTGGTTTGCGTTAAATATACACAATATAATACTGCGAAAACAAACGTATAGAGTTCGTACATTCAAGAAACTTAAAACTTACTTTTCGAAAGTGCACCGACTGTACCCTTATAACAAGTTGGCTGAATGAGGATGATTTATTGGATTTCTCCTCTTCATTACTAATGTTCAATTTATTTGCTATTTGCTCTAGTCTCGGTGGAAGACGGGTGGACTCCTTGTTTTTACGATTGCTATTACCGCCGGGAATGTTCTCTATGTCGGCAATATTGCCTGGAATGTCTATTACGTTGTCGGTCACTGGCTCCTCGTAGCCAGAGATTGCGTCCCACGGACTGAATATAATTCTATTTGCATCTTCGAGCGACGTGTCGGTTATCACAGGTTTTCTCCGCGTGTACGACGGGTCGTGGAGGGGGATATCGAGCCCTTTCACCTGTGGGCAAATCATTTTCGTATTACCGTCGAGAGGAAGTGCTCTCCAAAATGATTGGGCGGTACATATCTAAATGGGGGTAGGCGTGATGTGGTTTGTACGTTTACGGTAAACCAAAGCAGATATTTAAGATGGGCTGAAGATTTTGGTATATCGACTTAGAATGTATGTATTGAGTGATACTATTGCTTTTAAGACGAAATAATTTAATTTTTAATTACTACTATTTAATTAACTTAATTAACTACTATTAAAAATGCTATTAAAAATGTGCTTCAAACATTTGATCAAGTTGTTTTTTTTTTTCATTGATTTCAATCATTAACTAGTATTGTAGTTCTATAACAGTATATCCCACGGGCACATACTTTTTTGTAACAATTATTATATGTTCAGTTATATGTCATATGTTCAAGTATTAATATGTTCAGTCTGTGCATCATTTTATCTTGAGACTTGTTACTACTTACTCGTATATAGGGATACTGACAGTTAATGATGATTTAAAGTGGTCAAGTCATTACAGAAAATATTGTAACTGAGACCCCACAGTCGTATAATCTTGACTTCCTGACCGTCTTTGTAGGATATAATCAAGTTGAGATAATAAAGAAAATATGAACAAAGTTGGTCAAGTTACTGTCAAATATAACTGCAAAATATCATCAAATCGCCCGGTATAAACGATGCCGCAACATACTTCCCCTTTTTGGGAAAATATTCCTCTAATTGTCTAATGAGTACCAAATTTCGCCAACGACCTGTATGTAAATACCAACATAATGCATTTAAACAGATGAAAGCTAATTTTGCCAGTTATTACAAAACTTCACTCCTTTCGCTCACTCGGTCAAATATTATTATAAATAACCATTAAAAACAAATGAAATTATCTACATAGAACAAAAGTTTTGAAATGCGAGATTTTGTTGAGCTTACTTCTTGCCCGTTGAGCAACCACGTGAGGTTTGCAGGCGGGTCAGCAGGAGGCGACGAGCAGTTCGCACGAAGCATGTCACCCACGGAGTACCAGCTCTTCTGGGCTCGAAGCACCGGGCCCGCAGTTGGAAGCTCTGAATGGAAAACCTAGGTTAGTGGCAGTTGAGGGTATTTTCCTTTAATTTAGACTATAATGATTCTAAGAGATAAAAGGAAGCGAACACAGTCTTCCGCGATATACTTCTTCAAATACTGAGTACATCTGAATGAAACAATCAGATAGAATAAAAACGCTTATAGAACAAACGCGTGTCTAGGTGTTCTGGGAATGGTCCTACAACACTCAGACACGTCCTAGTGACAGGTAATTCTAGTAAGCGTCCAGGTTTTATGTATGTGATCGTTGGAGGTTATTATTTATAATTATTATTATTAAAATAAATACTTTCAAAGCACTTCCTGTCTGAAAAAACCTAACATTATATTTGTTACTTATGTAAGTCGAAGAGTGAAGTAAAAATGCCTGGCCCTTTATATGTTATGCTATTTTTAATGTTTTACTATTAACAAAACTTATTATCATTTTACAACAAGCTCTATCTATACATATAAAATTCAAAGCCCTGACTGACTGACATATATACTTATATCAACGCACAGCCTAAACCGCTGGTCCTAGAGACTTGAAATTTGGAGGGTGTGTTTTTTTGTAAAGTGTAAGTATCCACTTAAAAAAAGGTTTTTCGAAATTCTATCCCTAAGAGGGTGAAATGGGTGGTTGAATTATCTATGAAAAATTTTCTTCTTCGTTTTCTATAGGCCACGCGGGCAAAGCCGCGGGCAAAGCCGCGGGCAGAAGCTAGTGATAGATAAATTTTAATGTATAGAATTTGAATTACGAGCGGCGTTTGAATGCTTTGGTTGGAGAGTTTATCTGTATCAAATGCCGTTCACATGCTGTTTTTAGTTAGTTTTAAATTTCTGATTACTGACCATTTCTTTAAAGTGGTGCTTCAATAAAAAGTTTCATCTATTTATTTATATGAACCCAACGCAATAAAGACTTCAAGACTCTAGGTACTGAAATTCATAGGAAGTGGTCTATAAAGCCGGGTTATTGCAACCACAGCCAGTTGTAGAGCCATTCCTAATTTCCAATGGTTGTGCGACGATGAGCTATCGTTTCCCCATTATCCTAACGAGCAGGGCCCACCGAAATTGACTGTTCCAATGCGCCTTTGATATCGGAGATCGTTTCAATTAATTTGTAGCATTAGATTTGTTCAAAGGACCTGCGAACTGTAATGAATCATCTGATCAACCTATCAGTTCAGATAAACTATAACCACAAGTGGCAACATTCTCGAAATAAAATAGCCCAGTATTTTTTTTTTGTGTTTTGGCTCCACATTTTGGTGTATTTAGCCAGTGTCATGTAATTGATAATTTGGTGAGTTAATGATATTTCACGAAAATAATGTGTCAGGTCACAGTCGAAGTCATCAAGTCAAGTCAGAGTCAAGTCAGAGTCAAGTCATAGTCTAGTCTAGTCAAGTCATACTCCTAGTAAAGTGGTGGCAACTTTACCAGAAGCTTCTATGGAGTTTTGGAAACAACACGAAAAGGAACGTTTCACCATCATTATACCACTTTCCCACACTCATGCTTGTAATCCAGCACTTAACGAAAAAAATGCCACCAATTTTATGCACTAACACTGAAAATAACACAAGTTTTGGAAAATAATATAATGCGGTAACGTGATCTTTTTGTTTTCCCGCCAAAACTTCCCAGTGAGTATTTTCTATCAAGAAGTGGTCTAGTACAATAAAAATATGTACAAAATATATATTTGCATTGTTGAATTGCAATTCTCATTCATTGTCTTTAATTACTAGGTGGTAGGACTTTCGTGCAAATTTCGTCTAGGTAAATACCACCACTATCCCAGTGTTTTTGCCGCCAAGTAGTAGTGTGTAAACACTACTGTGTTCCGGTTTGAAGGGCACTGTAGCTGGTGAAATTACTGGGCAATGAGACTATATGATCTGATCTCAGTCTAGTGTACTGATGTCTCAGGATGATGTGCGCAGTGCAATGTCACGCAAAATTTTACATTACAGTTCCGAGTGACACTGCAACCGACGATATATAGACGACCGTGTCGCTTAACATCAGGTGAACGATATGCTCGTCCCTTCATACACAAGCAGTTTGGTTAGGCACGAGTCGGAGATATCGTTCTCGTAAAGATGTACCTATTTATATGTCTGAGGGTTGATTAATGAACAAATCTGTACCCTATATCTATACGGAGTGAGTACAATTTTTCAAACTCTATTTTTAATACAAACCACAAATTATAGAAGATATTATTTACTTAAAAGCACCCACTGATCGACGAGATTATTGGAACTGTAGCCAGTCATTGATTGGCAATTCCTAATTCCTAATAGCCCATTATCCTAACGAATATTGCCGGTTTGTGGTGACAGGTATTACGTATGCCTTTGATGTTTAGTTTATTACGTCCTTAGACTAAAATACAATAAATGACCAGATAAAACTAGAAAGTGAAATGAATGGATGGACGGAAATCCTGTTTGTGATTCCAATTTATCCGTTACAAATTAATCTGTTTTTAATGTTAATACTGCTTTAAAAATAATAAAAAGAAAAGAACCGTGGATGGATATAGACTGGAATGGATAATGGATCGGGTTTAGGTTGAACCTTGCTCGTGATATTTCTTTAATATTTTTTTTTGGAAAGTTATATAGCAAAATCAAGTATAATGACTGTCACGTGCAAATTCAAGAAGAATATATACGACGAATTAGTAGTAGGTACTTACTTATAAACGTTCAAAAATAATATGGACAGTATTCCTTTTTGAAAACTTTACTTTCTAATTGGGATAGGTCACCGTCTAAACTAATGTAACTATTGGTCTGAGGAAAAAAAAACAAATATTCATTGAGTTCTTTTTAGCTTAATCATAGTTAAGAAATAGGTAATATTTTTCAATTTTCTATTTTTTTTTTTTCAAATCTTTATTCTAAAAATTTTCTTTGAATATTGAATATTTGAAAGGACTTGAAGCATAGCAAATGGTGTATGAAATTACTGAAGGAGTAGAGAGTGCAAAGTCTAGTATATACGTATGCAGGTATCCGTCGAAACATCCAAATTAGTCAATTAACTATTACTCAGAATAGTTAATGGTTAATTAAACTTAAATCTATTGAGGTCAAATGATTAAACATAATTATGAACGTGATATTGATAGGTAGGTATCAATGTCGTGTTCATACTAAAACGAATTCAGTAGTTAAATTTATTAACATTTATCAAGAGGTAGATTTCAGCGAGCGTCTTAATATTAATAATGATATACAACAAACATTATGGCTTTTCTCGATATTTTGACTTTAAAAATTTTCCGAGATTCAGTCTCCTAGGCAAATGCATCAGCAGAGAAGTATTCATGGTCTTAATCTATATAAATAAAGCCATCCTTAAAACTTTTAATTTAGATTTTTTAAAATCACATCCTCCACCTTCTCGTTTTGATTTGAAATTAACTACACGTAAAGTAAGTAACCTACCTACCTATTATATTTTTTGTATGTAGCTACGATGACTTTTTAGCATTTTTCTTCAATTTATCATGTCGTACATCTGATACCTCTTGTATTCCATCAATTCCATTTAACCACAAGTAAATCGACGTAGACATCTCAATTCCGCAAACAAGCTATTATGTCTAAGTGCTTCTATTGCCTTCATGCTATACAGTATTTAATGGTCGAATTTACCTAACCCCGGTACCTCGCCCGTCGGTAGATGTGCATTGTGCATGGTGATTTACGTTACAACTAACTCTGTTTCTATGCTTAACATTAATTAAATAACAATTTCAATCAGAGAACGAACGGAAATTGTTGTTTATTTGCGCGCTAAATCAAAATTGTCAAATATAGGTACCTGTTCAGAATCAAACACTGAATTTAATTTATATTTTATATTTGGCCAAAACTATGCGAGTGTGAATGTAGATCTTAATTTTATTTTACTTTATTTAATGCGACTAACAGAATAGAATTTTTACAGCGGACATATTCTTGTTTTTTTTAATACACCATAGATAAGAGAAAAATCCAGGCACTACGATTGCCCGTGGAGAAATAGTAATGTATGACTACTATGAGTATAAAATACAGATAATCTAACAGTACCGTAATTTCGAACATCAAAGGTACGTTGCTCAAATACGTAGTTTGGTTTTTGGTGTCGTCCGCGAATCGATCCGACGTTGCATATTCATCTTCCATACGCCTGTTCCATTTTGTCCACGAATTTTGCAGAAAGCGGTTAAAACGCCGAACAGGCAAAATGGCGGGCCAAACTAAAACTCCGGCGTGCTTTTGTTTGCCAGCAGCGCCCTCTATTACAACAGAGCGGTGGAACTCGGCACGAGTAAAGTTTTAAGTGTTTACATTCCTGTTCTGTCGCTTTTTGCCAATTCTACTTAATGGGAACGCAGGGAGTTTTCCAGCACCTCGTTTAATTTGGTCGTCGTGGGTGTATTTTAGTGTTTATTTAATTCATCAAAATTTGACTTAAAAGCCTATAAGTACTAACTTTCTTAAGTAAACAATGTTTTTTCCTTCGAAAGCAAGTTTTGGAATTCAATTACTTACCGTCTGCGACAAGAATTGATTCGATCCGAGATTTTGGTAATGGTCTGCCCATCTTAGTTAAGGACCACTTAGCTCGTTCCATATGCGTGACACGCACAAACAAATGCCGCAAATAAATGTTATATAACTTTAAATAATTCTAGCACTAATTATCCTATGTTAATCTATGTGTATGTTATTATGGTAATACACAAGCTATCTCTATTCAAAATTTCGTTCAAATCCGTTTAGCCGTTGCAGCATGAAGAGGGTACAAAACACACCTCCTCCTCTCACCAACACAAACTTTCGCATTTATAGTTTTTTTTTTTTTTCATTTTTGTTTGTTACAACATCCCGATACAACATAATATCGAACATGCATCTTGACTATAAGTTTACTTATTCTCAATGAAAATTAAATTCTAGAGAATATAGTTTCTAAATAATTTTAATGACTTATTATGTTTAGGCACTTTGAATCGAGGCATTTTGGATTGCACGTCGCTTCTAACTTGCGTCAATGGCTAATGTCCAAAAATCTGTCAGTGTGTCCACCGCATTTTCAGCGTACGGACGTTAGTGTCCGATTTCTATTAATTTATCTACTAGATCTGGTGCAGCCAATTAAATCGCGAAATCGTGGTTCAGCCAACCGTAAAATAACACTGGTGATTTAAGATTTATCTTTCCAGTTCGTTGTTACATAACTTTCAAATTGAAATGTTCAATTTGCAGTACGTAGAGGCAAAAGTATAACAGCACTTTGTGAAAATTGTACGAGTTGTTCAGCGAAAATTCTATACATCGGAGGCTGCTAAAACTAGGCCAAAATAACAACAATGATTTTTATTGAAAACATTTACGTCTGTTTTACCTACAACGAAACGCAGATGGTACTAGGCCTAATTTCAAAGGCTTTTAAATTTAACATAGTACTTAGATATTATATTTTTATTCTGTATTTCTTACATGTAGGCAGGTTTATAGCAGGTATAGGTTGGGATCTGATTAGAATTTCATGGCACGGTATCAAGAGTGACTATTTATATAAATGTCTTTGCCTAGTGATTCTTCTGTACATATTAGGGACTAAAAATTATTTTGGTGATATAGGTTATTCTTATTTAGGTGTGCATATATATTATTAATTTAGCTTAGCTTTTTGCTTCGAAAATATTTCCCGTTAATCTTTTAAACAAGGCGAAAAGCTAAGTTTCAGGTATAGTGTCAATAAATTATATACCAATTTTTTTTAGTAACGGCTGAAACTGGATTTCATTTTATGTTAATGTTTAATCTCTAAGAGGGACAGACTAGTCATAGTAGAGCATATCTACTTCGTTACTTAATTATGATACTTATTGTGCACTCTTTCTAAAGTATTTATGGTGGTGTTGAAAAGCTTTAACCTACACAAATGCCTCTGATAAAAAATCCTCTAAAAATTCTCAAGTTTAGATAAAAGCAACAAACCTCGCACACCTATGCAGGTACCCGCAAAACAGACCCTCAATAATCGTAAATTAACCAAGATAAACCTTAATCAAACATCCCTTGTGTTCGATTCAGCATTTATTGCTTAACAATAGTTCTGATTTACGGTCTAGGTTTGCAGAACCGTCGGGATTGTTCAAGTTATTTATATGTTGCTTGCTGGCGCAAACTAAGATTTAGTTATCTTCATAACTATGTTATGATAGCGAGGATTGGTATATTTGTCAAAGATCAGAGAAAATTACTTTAGTGTTAGTTTAAATTTAATATGGTTCGTTTCATAATCTGAAATGATATTTATTTAAATTAGATTTTATTACGTAAGTCGCGTGTTTTGAAATAATGTCGTCAAAGAAGAGCTTTAAATAGTTCAGTAAATCAACTATTAGTATTTCTAGCTCAAATAGAAGCATGTCGATGTTAATTTAAAATGACCTTTATAATGCAACGGCTAAGGAGTGCATCAAATTTTTGAGTGTTTATGGACGTCGCTAAACATCAAGACTAAATTAAAAAAAAATTGATCAAACGAAAGTCTATAATATAAGTATAAAAAATATAATGACGATTATTATTATTATTATTCATTTATTTCTTTTTTATTCAATTTATAACAGTTAACTTACATCCATTACAAAACGCTAATTATTTTAATGACTACTAGGTATAAATCTAAAGTTTCTACATATAGTTCTTAAGTTATCGTTAAATATGTCGACATGCTGGCACTCATGAGTGAACGCATTAAGTAGGGCCAGTGCCCGCAGAGTGGGTGAATTATGTTTTATTATGTATAAGGGTTTATTATATTTCTTTATAGACAACATTATATTCATTAGTAAGGAATCGTTCGCCAAGCATACAACGAAGTGTCCTAATACCCTTACCCGCAGAAAAGCACCACCTCTTTGAGTGTAGTGATTATTACTTAACATCATGTAAAACATAATGAAATGAATCTTATATAAAAAAAATTAAAACAGCATGCAGTAAAGGCATGTTTATATTCACGTTCGAAAATTAAATATTGCGCTGAATCTGTACCCTCGCAGAACCGGTACAAACTGGAAATTCAAACGCTATTAATTACAGCAACATACTATAAAGGAAGAGTTGCTCGAAATGGACTAAGTTTATTAATTTATTTGCAAACTCATACCGTGACCGTAGATCAGATTAAGTGAGGATAGACCTTTCTATCCCCGTGAGATTACCTAAAGCCCGCTTTAGCGCACCATCTAATATTTCCTGAAGTACCCATCTATATTGTCGATATGAAATAAGGGATACGATGTTTGTTACCGGTAGATATATCGATATAAGATAAACTACACGCCCACATTGACAGAGTGGTTGATGGCTTTTAGTGACAGCTGCCGTATGGGTGATACATCCAGACGCATAATTTAAGAAAGGCAATGTGTAAATGGTTCATGATAATTATTGTTATCCATTTACGAAGTCTCCTCATAGCTGTAGCTAATTAGGCACACGTCACATAATGTTTGTGTGACGTAGCAATATGCGTTATCTTTGGTAACTTTTAGCGTTAACTTTTGTATTGTGGTATTTGCACCATAATACAAAAGTTTGTGTGACTTTTTTTTCTGTTTAGTTTAATATTCTATATGCTATATTATTTGCAGAAAAATATTATTATATAGGATGACGGCTTGTGCGTAGGTTGCAACCTATAGGCCTCAGCGTGTGCACCGGGCCATGTCCGGAGCAAGAATGATCTGTAGTACACCGAGCGCTCCGTTTTTATAGTCAGATGGGTGGGGGAGCAATGACAGCTACCGGTGTTGCCACTGTAATCATTTTAAATGCTACGACAGGGTAAATTACGGTACTACCCGCTGCGCATAGAGTTTACAACTCGGCGTTGCCGCCGTCATATACTTTGTTATATTATCTATTAATTATTTTATTTCAATTTCTTTATAATATTTCTACGTAAAAAATGCTACTTATTACAAAAGAAAACTTAAACGTAGAGTGGCACCAGCAGCGGGGCAGGTATACCGTGTACACCGGTATCATAAGATCCTCACTTTGCGGCCGCACGTAGTACCTACGTGTCAAGGAAAACTGCCTTCTGAATTTGACACCTGATCTGTCTATATTAAGAGTTATTAATATTATATGAGTAAAACATTGTCTGTTTGTTTGCGTTTTACCTCAAAATTTTGAACCGATTAGAATACAATTTTGCGTGCTTATTTCTTATTTTACAAGGATCAATGTTAAATAATTTCCATCTCGAAATATGGAAAATTTGGTGAATTCCAGACCTAACCGCGGGGCATGGCTAGTGTATTCTTCTTCCCATTTCTTTGCATTTATAATTATTTTTATCAAATTATTACAATTAATTTGTTCCAACCCCAAACTTTAGTGTTTCTATGAAAAACCCGCTAAATGAAGTTTAGCAAAACACCCAACCTGCTTCCCACAATATACAATAAAAACTCAAAATTTAGTTTTATTGACACATACCCTCCATCCATACCAACTGAAAATTGAATTAGAGGTTTCACCTAAAAGCCTTTTACACAATATCATAAAAATAACACGCGGCAAAAGTTTTTCAATATTACCTCCATATCACATACAAAGTTAGAATAACTATTACCTTCCTTTACGATAACTTGGCTACGTGTGTTTACAAGAAATGGGTACCATTGAGAATAATGTTGGTAATTATTATAGTTGTGCGTTGCATAAACAGATAGGCTAGATAGAGATAGATATTTTTTTTTTTTTTATGTTAAGGAATGACGTGATGTTAAACGACACGGCTGCCCATATCAGCTGCAGTGTCACTCGGAACTCTAAAGTATAGAGTTTCGCGTGACACTGCACTACGCACGTCATCCAGAGACATCAGCACAATCTAGTAATAAGATTACTAAACTGTGAGATCAGATCATAAAGTCTCATTTGCCCAGTAATTTCACTAGCTACACTGCCCTTCAAACCGGAACACAGCAGTGCTTGCGCACTACTGCTTGGCGGCAGAATAACTGGCAAAGCGGTGGTACCTACCTAGACGAACTTTGCAGGAAAGTCCTACCACCTAGTAAGTAAGTAAGTAGTACATAATGGAAAAAATAATACCAAAAGTCTCGTTAGTCCAATGGGACAGATACGCAGTGGAACTATTAGTGCGAATGAATATTTTAGTTATTGGCGTACGCTTTGTTGGATGGAAAGGTAAATTAATTTTAGATGTGGTCTTGTCGTACATTTAGCCGAACAAAATTGGGTGGAATCAAACATTGACCCGAGTTTTAAAAGGATATTAGTTGCGCTCCGTGGTTTCATCAGCGGACAATTTTCCGGCCCATGTCCCACTATCTATATATATGCAAAAAAGTATGTCATTATTCCGTTGCTGAGTTAAAGAAAGATACACCACACTTTGACATTTATAACACAACACAGCGCTTATAGCGTTCTTAACAAAGTGTTAAAGTTAAGCAACTGTCACTGTGGTATTGCTTGGATGGGTGACCGCTATAAAATGTTATTTTTTAACTACTGAGCGCTATTGTGCTTTGGAGAGCAATATATAAGTTATCGGACCTTGCTTTTGTCGTAAGACAACAGTCGTTAAGCCAAGTCAGAATTTGGGCGGCTTAAAAATCTGACACCAGGGCTGATCTCCACGAGATGGAGTTGGTAAGTATTTATATCGTGAAATAATATATTACAAGAACTTCTGTAGGGACTTGGTTTTTAATGTGTGATACTATTTATTCATCTATCTATCAAGACCATAAAAACTGACCAATGACTTTCATGTAAGTTAAACTCACCAATGACTCTCATGTACGTTAAACTCACCAATGACTCTCATGTAAGTTAAACTCACCAATGACTCTCATGTACGTTAAACTCACCAATGACTCTCATGTAAGTTAAACTCACCAATGACTCTCATGTAAGCGCTTTTGTAGACAGTATGGAAAAAGGGCGCGTCCGCCGAGACCTCACAGCGGTAGCGTCCACTAACGCCGCGCTCCGCCCCAAGCAACACGACCTGCTGCGCTCCTGAACGGGATATCTGTAGTTAACACAATTTTATTAGGAAAAATCTATTTAAATTACATTATTAAATATTTTTATTTAAAAAAAAAATATTACGATTTTTTTATTATGACGTTTTTTTTACTATTATTATTTTTCATTATGACAGCTTCTGTGGTGTGGTGGTTGAGCAGGTCGGCTCATAACCTGGAGGTGGCGGGTTCGATTCCGGCAGGACACGTGCACAAAAAAAGTGCAAATACTTGTTCTGAGTCTGGGTGTTGTGGGACCATGGTCTTCGTAGTTCCTGGGTCCCTAGACACAGGGAATCCTAATCAGGGTCGAGGATCTATGTATGTGATCGTTGGGCGTTATTATTACATTATTAAAATAAATATTAAGCATTTATAATCGTAAGCATTTATTTGCAGATGATTTGGAAGAATTGTAGAAATGTTTCTAAAGTAGGTATCATCTATGTATTTCTAATGATCTCAAGACTATCTCTATGCACTTAAGGCCGTTGGATCAAAACTCTTAAATAACGAAATGCTGATTACTTGAACTGAACTATAACCAAATGCCGTATTCTGTACTAACATTCTAGTATCTACGTGACAAATGCACATCAATAATGTCATGAGCCCGATTTGCTCAATATCCCCCATTTCATCGTACGCAGTGCAAGAGCCAACTGGTGTTATTTCAAGCCAGTATAAAGAGGTGTTGTCTCTACACTTGAATTGCTTTTGTTAAAGGCTCAATTGAAATTCAGAAAAAAATCAATTTCCTATCCCTGCGTTCTGGTGGTGTTTGCGAAAAATTCCATTGAAAACTCCAACGTATTTCGAGCAGGTATTCCTTAAGAACCATTTTTTCACTGAGTATACCAAACGTTTTCAATATGGACAATCGTGGCAATTCTATTAAATTAGTTTGTGTACATTTGCTGCAAAGAAAGAGAAAACGAATGTATATACTATGTAGCATTCTTAAAAGAAATAAAATCATCTTTATTACTTATATAAATAAAACATCTATTAAATGTTTTAAATAAAATGTTTGCTAGTATATTTCTTAAAAATAGCACGCATCTACTATAAATTTAATAACGGAGAGATATAATAATATTGTACAGTATTCGCTCGGCGAAATTACATTTTTGATTAAACAAGATTACGTACCAAAGAAACGAAGATGAAATCATAATAAAAGATACAAAATAGTCTTTTTCCTCTGAATTTCAAGTTGCAATACGGAATTGTAAATTATTTAATATTTAATTGAGTTAGAAACTTGGAAAGAAGAAACTTTCAAGATCTGTGTTGTCCGAGTAAAATTATGAACCAATTTAAAATAAAGCATAATAATACACATAATAATAAAGCCCTTTATTCAGACAGGATTACATTACTTACAATACTAAATTTACTTATATACTTTACTAAATGTAACAAAAAATTGGAAAACGTAATTAGCAACATATTTACTATTACTGCCCGTTTGCGCTTTGGCAGAAGCCTCCCCCATCTTCTTCCAGTCCTGCCTATGTTGCGCACTCTTATCCATTGTTTGCCCGCTTTTCTACTCGTTCGACATTCCAGCGCTTGTATTTTTGTCTTCTATCTCTCTTTCTATCTTACTTGGTAAAGTATAATGGGATGTAAATAGCAAAATAGCCTAAGAGTCAAACGTTACAATACTTATACTTCTGATTTGAATTACGTCAATCCGCTCATGAAACATTGCTCAACATAATTTCACTAAACCCTTTGAGCTAGGGAATTTATTCAGAATGACAGAAAATATCAACAGGGATTTACCTTTGCCAACACAAAGGAACTACTAACCTTTTTGGCTCCACCTCTCAAAGTAAAAGATAAGTGCCTACAATGAGTAAGGGACGTGACGCTATGACAATCAAAATAAGCAATCATGACTTTGAATAGAGCACTGTCCATGTTGCAAGGTGTCAGTATTATTAGAATCTATATTAATAAAAAGGCTTTGTCTTGAGTGAGTGACGACTGACTGAATAGATATTTGGATTTGGAGGGTGTCTATTTATAGACGTATGGGTATTAGAAGGTTTTTAATAAAGTTCACTAAGAAAATGGATTGTTGAAAATATTAGTAGTCGACCGTGGTCAAATGTAAGCTTATCTATGATAAAAAAATATGAAGAAACGCAAGTAAAAGCGTAAGGTGCCCATAGAAAAATGAAGTAACGTGACATCACCAGTCGCCGGTCCGGAATGAAATAGGAGTAAAATGCACACGCATGCTGTATATAAAATCAGTCTGACTTAGACAAAATCATAAACCTAATAATTATAAGCTGTAGCTGGGTACGTGTTGAAATTCGATTTCTCGCGGTGATACAAGTTATACAAACCTTGTTTAAACTTTTACTCTATTGTACAGTATGATTATTTCGTTTATTTTTTCAGTTATACTATTTACCAGTACCGATATAGGGAAAGTTGATATTGTCTCCAAAACTTTTTTCATTATTTGTAAGCTTTAATATCGTGTAACCTATACAGAGTATTCAGACGCTGAGATAAAGTTAATAATCGTCGTATAATACAGTATTGAAGCTACGTTATTTAATGATTTAACTGTAAAATGTAGTAACTTATTGTAAAATAATACTACAGCGTACGTATATTGAAGTTAGTTTTAATGAGTATCTAAAAAATTTCCTTGTCTGGTTTTCCGCGTATATGGCGAAAAAGAAGATTAATAAAATCATTTCTATCCTGGCAGCAGTTGCTTTTATGGCACCGGTTTCGTTGCTCCGTTTGCAGTACATTGGCTGCACAATCGTTTTTTTTTACTGCCTAACCACGTTCAATAATTTTTCACATACACGAATAAAAGTAAAAGCCCAATGGAACGCGCGTAATGGATGACAATTAGAATCCGTTTCACTCATATGAATTTTGACAGGCGTATTCCACGCTCCTATAATCGCAGAGGTTGAACTACAGCAGACTTGGCAATAAACCTTTTTACATGGAACCAGGTATTAGATAGATATGTTTTATTTTGGATCGCTCGTCTAACTTCTTTTGTGTTCTAACTAAAATAGAAAAAAAGTTTTATAATTAAATTAACAAGTTGAGAATTGGTTAAAAAAAGTTTTTCGGTTTTGAGTTTATACATGGCATCGTTTTTAAATAGATTTGAGCAAGAGCATTTTCACTAGTACGTAATGAAATGTATGCTTCAATAACTTGTTTTAGACGATATTTATGGTAACTATAGCAAGTTTGGGCATAATTTTATGGCAACATAAATAAACTCCAAAGAGCGCTTCGGACCCGGATCTGCCGCTACATTATTCCTATTACTAGTTTGTTTTGTAACACAATATTGTTGAAATATGAAAAGGGACAGGTAAGTAACAAGATATTCGCAGAATGGAAAAAGAAACTGCCCGGGCCCACGTCTATTATTGATTTCAGGTAGATATGGCTGATGGCTGTGTCGGGAATGTGCTCATGCGTAATTTGTATGTGAGTCGGCAAGTAATCTCATTACCAATACGGTGCGTTTTACCGTACGCAGCTAGTAAAGTGAGTGAAATTGAGCTAAAAGCTTCGATCCATCTTGCGGAAAGTCAGTCCACTTCGGTAGGCCAGCTGAACTAAATCATTCCCGTCTTGCAAATGGCGTCTGACCCGATTTTCAAGGGCCTCGCCGCGACACATTCATGCAAGCTGCAACTCTCCTTCGACGCCACCGCGATGCAAACTTTGGTATTACTAAAGAGTTTTTAATGTATTACTTTGGCACGACGTTAAAGCTGAAATGTGGCGGTGTGCCAGCGGCCTAAGGTTAACGTGGCCGCCTCTACGTGATTCTTAAGTGATTTTTTCATCGCATTCTCCGAAGGCAGTTTAACGAACTAGCAAGATGTCGCAACGCCGTTGACCCATATTATAATCACGGTTATGACGTTGTTTATACTCGCACCGTTAGTGGACACCATTTACGTGGAAAAGTAGCCCCGTTTTCTTTTATCTCTACATTCACATTTTCTACGATTTAAAAGGCAGCTTTCTTTTAGATATTACAAGCATTTATGATTGATTGATTGATGATGACTTTAATAATAATAATGACTTCACGATGACTTTAACCATTCATTCGTTCGTTTATATATAAATTTATTTTTAATTATTTATTTTTATGTATTTATTTCTCATATATTTATTTTTTAACTAATTTGTTTATTTAATTATTTAGTAAATTTTATATATTATTATTTATTTATTTGTATGTATGGTAAAAAATCTGTATATCCGATGACATCTATGTCTAGTAGTGTGTGTGTGTGTGTGAGTGTGTGTTTGTATGTGTGTATGTGTGTGTGTGTCTCTGTATGTGTGTGTGATTCACATTTTAAACACGTAGTTTATGTGCATAGTTACTATGAAAATTTGCAAATTTGCAATGAAATTGTTCTTGTTGTATTGCAATCGAAGTTCCGTGATTACCCCACAGCTGTTGTGAAATCAAAGTAATGGCAAGTGGACGACAGAATGACAACATGAATATGCCTTGTTTTTTCCATAATGTCTGACGGCTAGCTGATCGTCCTAACTCCAAAAAGTGATAATGTGAAGAAGTAAACAGCTACAAAAATAGGAGTGGTAAATAGTTTAATAAATAAAATATTTACACAAATAAAAGCTTTTACTTAACAAAAAAAATTTTTAGGCTGTGATTATTTACTTGTTTGTTCTTCTTGGAAATTTTCTTTGACGCCAGATTATGATGTTTTCTATTCAGTTAAGCTTGTTACTTTTTTAATTTTAGCCATTAAAACAAAGTAAGTAAGAGGATTACATTTTTTTACAATCATTTTAGCTTCATCAGAATTTTATACTTTTTTGTTTTTCTTTCATAAGTTTTTACCTGTTTTTCAACTGTTTCTAATACAACACCAGCGAACAATTCATTGCAGCGATTACATTTTCCCACGGGACTCATAAAGATTCTTGACTATTTCTAAATAGTCAATAATCTTTTTTTTCTAGAATTGTCTACAATTCTATAAATACATACTCAAACAACATGAATAGCCGGAAGACGTCCACCGCTACACATAGGCCTAAAACGCTACTTTGGATGCTTACTATATGTGAAGTTTGCCATAATCGCTACGCTTGGCGATAATCGCAATTTATGGCAAACTCACCGTGATGACTCTTGGTCAAAAGCGAAAAAGATGATGTTGCCCATTCCCTGGATATTATCTAAGCCGGCTTTTATGGCACCCACGGGCAGAGACGGGGTGGTGGAGAAATAGGATATTTGCATCGGGTCCACGCAGTAAAACGGTCTATAAATATACTTAGGGACAAATATAAAAACTTACGTCAACGCTAATGCCAGTCCGTGTGAAGACTCTCGTGTTCGGTAGCTCCTTAGGCACAAAGCGGAAGAACTCCTGCGCACCGTGGTACCATTTCACGGTGTAAAGAGCCTCGCCCGTGTCTAGGGCCCATCGGCAGCCGAGTGTGGCACTAGCGCCTACGCCTACTGCTTCAGGCACGCTCAGCTGGATATCCCGGAGACCCAGCACACCTGCAGAGATAATTATATAAGTGGCATATAAAAACATGCTCATTAAGGTGTCTTTTCCTAAATTTTACTAGAACTTTTCTGTAAAGTTCATTTAGAAAGATATCGCAGCTTTGCCAATTATTCTGCCACTACGTAGTACAGTACAAGCACTACTGTGTTCCGGTGTGGAAGGCACTGTGGCTAGTTAAATTACTGGGCAATGAGATTTTATGATCTGCTGGGCGATCACGTAACTCGATTGCAACCAATAGAAACACAAGTTTGTATGGATTTGTCAGTTTCAATGCGTACCTTATGTGCATGGTTATTATGGAAATTTATCTTGTTGCATTGCAATAAGAGTTTCGTTATCACCCCCCCCCCCCTCCCCCCCCGATCTCAGTCTAGTCTGTGCTGCTGTCGCAGGATGACGTGAACAGTGCAGTTTCACGCAAAAATTTACATCTGAGTTCCGAGTGACACTGCAACTGTCATGGGCGGTCGTGTCGCTGAACACAGGGTGAACGACTGATCGTCACGTCATTCATTCACATAAAAAACGAGTTTTTTATTGAAGTGTAAAATGAGCTCGTGATCCCTCAGGTATTTAATGCCTGTCAACGGGAATCAATCCTGGCGTGAATTAAGGATCCAATTTCCCGTTTGTATACAAGCATTTTTTCGGATTCGTTAAATATTTATAATCTTTACAGATGAATGAGATATCATCCATTTTTTATATTCTCTATTTGAAATAGCTTAATAGAATTATTTTAGGGTAAGCTTAATAATAGTGCAGGCGACAACACTATGAACAACATATTATCGAAGGAACATACTTTGCTGCTTTTTAAATGAAAAAATAATAATAATAAAGAATAAGATATCTTGGTAAACTATTTTTAACTTTATATAGAGTTGATTGAAACCGTTATTATTGTAAGTTAGAAATGCCGTGAAAAGGAACTGCACTTGTAATTCACACATCGCAAGTTGCCGTTATTAAATACAGTACAAATGAAATCATTTATGTGTGAACGTTAATCCAGTTAATTTTTTAAGTAAAGTTCTTTACGCACGCTTGACTTGGAGAGTTAGCTGGCGAGGCAAACGGAAGTTGAAAGTTGCTGTTCGAAAATATCCATTGTCAACACACCAAAGTTAAAAAATGTATTATTATGTAGTCAAGTAGTCAAGATGGCGACATTAAAAAAAGCAATAAACAAAGTTATACCAGCCGATAGATGGAGCTAAATTAAAGAGCTTTTACTTCAGTCGTGTGGTCTTAAGTACACTCGTTTTTTTTTTCAAGACTGGGTAAATTTCTGCGCAATTTGTATCATAGTGGGATAAAAGTTTATCATCATAAGTAATCTGATCATCAGTTTTAGCTAGTTACAGCAAAGGTGTTCGGAATACATAAATCAAGTGCTACGTGATCGAATTCAAGATTAAGCCAATACAAAACTCCCGCCAACATGAATTCATTACAATGTAACCAAATTCAATTTACGATACCAGCCACATCATAACATTTCATCTCGGCGGCTATGAATTTAATATTTATTCAAAATTCATTTTCCGTTAGCTGTGTTTATGTGAGAGTTACTGTGTATTTGCGTACCAAACACCAAACACTCACCGCGCCCTCGTTGCCGTACGTTTTTGTGGTAAACAAGAGCTTAATTTTCGATTTACCGAAGTGTTCATTTGAACAGTATTTTCAAAACAAACATAGATGAAAAATTTAAATGTTCAATGAAAATTTCAGACAACAAAATCGACCTACCTATAATATTGCCGTACTATAATTTTTTTATCTAACGTTCTGTCCAACGCAAAACTTTAACCGATACCAAAAAGAGTACCATGCTATCCAACCCCTTCAGTAATAAATTCATTCCGAAAAATAGGTTTATGGCGGGAACTTGTCGTCTCATCAACAAAACCGCCAACGTAATTTTGTTACTTAATTTCCGAATACATTTCTCTTAGTTGGCCATAAACGTCAAGGAGGCAAATAATTCACTAAAAGTTTCGCAAAGTTATATACGAGAATGACGTAAGAGCACGAGGTATGGGTATGAGCGTGCAGTGGGCTGCTCTGTGTATAATAAATGAATGGTCTTGCGTGTTCTGCGCCGACAATTTTAGCGATCACCCATACCGAGAGAGATTGGCACTTTACAGAATTTTCGAGAATTGCCCGGTCTTCGGAGGATTCCGATAATCAGCTTTACTTAAGGGATTGGATTCGAAAACTCGATTGTATCCGGAGTGATTTTAATAATTCATCACTGTACATTTATTCTACTTTACGAGATGGGGTCTGATTGAAAAGGCGCACTTTTCTATCTATTTATCCTTTAAGAAACCAAATTTAGGTCTTAGTGAGTAATGGCGTTTACTTGAATTAAATCTTATTTCCGCTTTTCTGTTTCAAGTAAGATCATCATTAGTTTATGAAAGTGGTTTTAAAGTACTTACTTCCACTGAGCCATAACAATACAGCGGCAAGCTGTGACGCCATGTTGTATGAGCTGGAGAGTAAATTGCGGTCACAAGTCATGTCACCACCGCCTCCAGACGGCTCTTGCGCGCCTTCCCCATATCTTGCTTCATTTCTAAAGCCCCACGCCGAATTGTAGATTCTTCCTTGTCATCGCGAAATTGAACGATCTACCACGCTCGCCCTCCGTGACTCCGCATTTTTCTCCACATCTTCAAGTGACCGTAGATTTGATCTGTAACAACAGTGATCTGGTTACTTAAAAGGAAAGGGAAGTCGTGAAAAACTTTTGTTTCCAATCATTAGAAGAAGCCAGTTTATTTTGATTAAAAGTTGGTTGGTAGACGGAACTACAAATCAAACGGCTTGTGCTGGGAGTTTCCTGTTAGAACCGCTGTACCGGCGGAAGCGGTACATATACGGAGCAATAAGAGCAAGTATATTACTTATTATACGTTCCTCTTTGAACCGAACAAACGCCGCACTCAATGGCAATAAAACAGGGTGCGAGTAGAAAGATCTTTTCATTAAACGAATCGTAGACGCCAGTGATTTATCGCCTCGCGAGACACTCCATTCACATCGTGTGTTTTGTTGTCTAGAGATCGATTGGATCGGAATAAAATACATTCAGCAATTGAATGGCGCCCAGCGCAATGTTTCAAGGAAAGCGACACTTTTTCAGGCGTGTGGAGGACTAATGGCTTCACGCGCTGCCCTCCGACTTTCAATAAATGGCGGGCGACTGAGTCCGGGTGTCCGTGCCCGTCCTCGCCCGGCCCCGGAACGTGGCTAATCTATTCGACACCGACACACATTTCTCTTTACTTTCATTGTTCTCTAAAACTCTTGTGTTTCTTTGTTTCTGCCACAATAGTGAAAAAATTGGAAGTAAAATCTTATACATATCTCTTGGCTTAAAGGTATAATGCGGCGTAATATACTCATTAAAGCGACAATTTGGTTCACAACACTACATTCAAAGCAACGAATATATTGAAAAAAGTAATAAAAAGAGGTTGCCAAAGTTTCCTTCTTCGGCCCCTTTTACAAGTGAATTACAAATCGTAAAGCAGATTCGTTAACGGCACTAAACCGCCTAGTTAACGCAAGCTCTGAAATTAGTTCAAGCGGTTAACTTCTTCGTAAGTTTATGCATTTTCCACCAGCTAACTTCTTATTCAATGACATATATACTTAAGTGACACGTCGGTTTGAACTTTGAATTAAATTGCGTGGTGAATATATGTATAGGAAAGGTTTTCGAGTCACCTAGATTCCGGAGGGGAAATGCAAGCCTACAACGAGCGCCAACAGGGCAGGCCGCGCTTGTTTGGCAAGCTGTCTAACTAATTGCCACGTTACCGACACTCCATTCCGCCTCCTTGTTTATGAGATCCAGGTTTGTAACGCTCGGAACTTACTAGTTTAATATATTAGCGGTAAAGTATGGCGTAGCAAAGAACTAGTGTAGGTACTCTTGTGTGTACTCCTCTGTGGTTAGTGCTTGAAACTGTTCGTATACGTTTTCTATAGGCACATTGATGCGAACTTGTGTGGAGTGGAGACGTCGATAAATGGAAATTCAGGAGCCAGAACGTAACGCTCTATTATGTACTTCTGGTGTCTTATGAGAAAAATGTGGCATAGATCCAAAATGATAATTTCAATGACATGATTATTATCAAAGGATAAATATAGAAGTAATATTCCATTGCCGTGTTTGTTGGATTTTGTGTCTATTTTAAATATACTTCGGATTATATTTAATTTATATTGCAAACTAGCTGCGCCCCGCGATTTAACTCGCGGAAAAAAAAAATTGATTATTTGCATCCCACGGGAACATTTCACTTTTTGGGATAAACTATAGCCTATATGTTAATCCAGTGTATAAGCTATTTTGGCACAGAATTTCATCCCAATCCATTCAGCTGGTTGAGCGTGAAAGAGTAACAAACACACACACACAGATACACACATATAATATTACAAAAAAAGACTGACTCACTCACATAGTGATCTATCAACGCACAGCTCAAACCACTGGACGGGACGGATCGGGCTAAAATTTGGCATGCAGTTAGATGTTATGACGTAGGCATCCGCTAAGAAAGGATTTTTCGAAATTCCACCCTTAAAAGGGTGAAATGGGTTGTTGAATTATTTTCCCATAGGCCACACCGCGGGCGAAGCTACAGGCAGAAGCTCGTACTGTATAATTTAGAAGATTTTATAAGAATATTATATAAATTATTAGTGTGATGCTATTACAATACTTTTTTAAGTAATTTACTTTTTAGTTAGTTTCGTAAATTAGTCCCCAATGCATGTAAAATAATTAAATAATAAAGTACTATTATTATTATACAGTACAATTATGCTAACATAATCTAAAATAGCACAAAATGGTCTTGTGACGATCGTGTAATAATAATAATAACGCCCAAAGATTACATGTGACGGCGGCAACGTCCAGTTGTTAACTCTATGTGCAGCGGGCAGTACCGTAATTTACCCTGTGGTAACATTCAAATTTATTACAGTGGCAACACCGGAAACTGTCATCGCTTCCCCACCCATCTGGCTATATAAAGGGAGCGCTCGGTGTACTATGGATCATTCTTGCTCCGGACGCTGCCCGGTGTGCACGCAAGGCCTATAGTTTTATAGGTTGCCCGCCATGCCTAACCCGTCATTCTATACATACATAAATACTGGATCCTAACTAAGATTCCTTGTGTCTAGGGACCCAGGAACTACGAGGGCCATGGTCCCACAACACCCAGACTCAAACAAGTATTTGAGCTTTTTTGTGTGCACAAATACTTGTCCTGTCGCGGGGTTCGAACCCGCCGCCCCCAGTTTATGAGCCGACCTGCTCAACCACCACACCACAGAGGCTGTCTCAACAATCCAACAAAACTTATTGCAGAGTGGCTTAGAATAGGTTTATTATGCGGCACACCACAACGTACGCTGATGCATAAAGCATTTAATTCTTTCCATCGACACTTGATTTCATTGGACCACTTCGCACTTCGCCGCACCGGCGTGTGTAGAAAACACGGTAACAGAGAAAAACACGTTTTATTTCAAAGCCAACCTGTTTCAATACCTCGATTGAAATGCAAATAACGTTTTCGTGCACCACGTTACGTTAGGACTTTGTGCGTAAAGCCCATCGCACAACAAAGTGGAGCGTGGAAAAATAATACGCATGTAAATATAAAACTATTATAGAATAACTAGCTGCGCCCCGCAGTTTCACCCGCGTGGTGATGAACGGCGATGATGATGATGAAAAGTAGATAACAACCTATTCTCAGACCTACGAAGTGTGAATATAAAATTTAATCAAAATCGGTTTAGCCGTTCCGGAGGAGTATGGTAACAAACACTGTGACACGAAATTTTTATATATATAGATAGAATTCAAAATATAAAAAACACTTTTCTATATCTACAACGACCGCGGCTGCTTAGTCAGAATACTTTCTAAAGATGTTCGCAGTCATTGAGAAATACAATCATAGCTCAGTTGGTAGAGCGTCTATTCCGGTGAATTGTTAGGTTCAAATCCCACTGGTTGCTGAAATCTTTAGAAACTATAACATTTCATTTAACTATAATTGTTAGTTACTTATCATTAGTATTTTATTTTAAAATAAATAAAGTCAGCACTATACGTGCCAAATTTGTGAAGATATCAACTACATATTATTTAGGTAGGTACTATTCCTGAAAATGAAGAAACGATATGTGGTAGGACCTCTAGCATCTTGTAAAGACCGTGGAATACAGTTTTCCTAAATTAATATCATAAAACCACTTTAGAAAAATTATATGAATATGTGAATTGAAAATAATATCGGTGTAGATAATTTACATTTCTTGTTAATTGTATT
This sequence comes from Ennomos fuscantarius, assembly GCA_905220475.3. Taxonomy (NCBI): domain Eukaryota; kingdom Metazoa; phylum Arthropoda; class Insecta; order Lepidoptera; family Geometridae; genus Ennomos; species Ennomos fuscantarius. The sequence continues at coordinate 6,882,429 of HG992028.1, read as the reverse complement.
AAAAATTACTGTTTGTAACAGTTATTTAAATACATATTTACTTTTGTCACTATTATTGACATACTGGTAATTTGGAAACCGGCCTGGCTATTTACTTCACGACGCCCACATTTCAGACTCAATGAAAAACTTAGGTCTAAAATAGAAAATTTTATCAGATTAACACATTAATGTTATCTTTGGAACAGACCTACGCTACGTAAACTGACACAACGTCGTTCAATAAAGGTCAACAAATACACAAAAGAGTTGAAAATTAAAAACTTTAAAATTAAAGTTGTCCGCAAACAATACTAAAATATTCAGTAAAAACACGGGCCGCGGAATAGAAACAAAACTTTCAAGTCATCATTGAAATTATGAAAAAAGTACGTTTTTAAATCCTGGCTAGTATAAGTTTATTTTTTTCTTTATATTTCTAGACACGTCTTACATATTTCTAGATGGTTTGGTATATACCAGTACGTTACCAGAACGTTAGGTAACAGCGAAAAAGCTTATGCTCGTTGACAACATTATTGGTTCCAAATTTCATTAGAGGAAAAGATAGGAACAATTAAACGTGATAATTATATGATTATCACGTTTAATTGTTCCAGTAAATAAATCAAATAATTATACAATTATCAAGTTTAATTGTTTTAATTAAATAATACAATACAATACAATACAATAACACTTTATTGAACACCAACTTATACATAATAACTCACATTAAAAAAAACTTACAAAAATGGTAGAACAAAGGGCGGCCTTATCACATTAAGCGATTTCTTCCAGGCTACCTTAGGATGGACATGAAATAAAGGAATAAAATTGCGGTCGGTGTTGTTACAACTTACATACTATAAATAACAATAATTAGGTATAATCACCACATGATAAATAATCTTTTCCTCTAATGAAATTTGGAAGCAATAATATTGTCAACGAGCATAAGCTTTTTCCCTGTTACCTAACGTTCACAACAGGTGCAGTGGCAATAATTTATATTACTTTATATGACAGCAGAAAATTCAAAAGACCGATACAGGAAAACACAATTATAGGTGTGTAAAGAGTGACTGTCATAACTTGGACCATTGTTCTTTGACACCTCGTTATATTGGTTCATTCGCACTTCACTGAACCCAAGATTGTCTTGAAAAATGGATGTCAATAGTAAAGTTTAAAGACGAAGATTAAAAGAGGATGAGTCGTTGTTTCATAACAGCTACAACAATAATTGATCTTTGTCGTGTTTATATTTAAGATAGTTTCAAAATGAAATCACTTGAAATATTTTTGTGGTATATACGTCTTTATTTAGCCTCAAATAATATAGGATTATAACTTTTGTTGTAATTGTGATTAAAAGTGTCATGGGCTTTCTAATGATTGAAATTATATATGTAGACGAGCTTCTTCCCGCAGCTTCGCCCGCGTGGCCAATAGGGAAATAATTCAACCACCCATTTCACCCTCTTAGGTGTGGAATTTCGGAAAACCCTTTCTTAGTGGATACTTAAACATTACAAAAAACACACCTTCCAAATTTCAAGTCTCTAGAACCAGTGGTTTAGCCTGTGCGTTGATATATAAGTCAGTCATTCAGTCAGTTATGACTTTGAATTTTATATATATAGATATACTAACTGAAAAGTCACCATGTGCATAATGTAGAGTGTAAGATACCACTCGAATATTTCATTATTATTCATAATGAAAACACTTAAAGAATTAAACGTATACAAATTAAACAAACGTTTAAAATTCTGGAGAGGTAAAAAGTTGCGAGCCGATAAACGATGTGAAACTTAAGCAGCTGCGCACACATCGGCACGTCAGCAGGAACTTTATTTTATTACGAGTTCACGCAAGTTGGCCATACTCGTATCTTGACTTTCCTGACACGTTCCCGGCCAACTTCCAGACATGTTGGACATGTTGCCCACAACCAAAATTCGACATGCTTGTCAACAAAATAAAAAGAGTTGCCTAGTTTATAAAAAGGGTCCCTCTATAAAAGCTATACTGCTGCCCGTAACTGTAAAAACGGAAATGGCTTTTGTGCCACGTTTAAGTGAGTACATAAACTCGAAACTTGGTAAAACGTAACAAACAACGTAGATCAAACGAACCTTCCTAATTGTTGTGTCAACCATAAATACTTTTTTGTTCAACAGTGCGTTCATTTATTAAGCTAAAATTAATATTAAACGTGAAATTTACTTACTGTTTAATTAAATCTAGTAACTAGATATTTCTTCAAACAAAGTTTAACGAACGTAATTGATTTTCGGCGAGCCACTTTTGAATTGAACACTGTAAATATACGTAATTAATAAGAAAATGAGGGTCTGCCTCCAATAATATACAGGGTAGAATTTTCTAACCGTGGGTAACCAGAGGGAAAGTACTATAAATACTAGAGATAGTAAATTTTACTCAAAACAAACGTTCCGCTATTTTTTAAAATTTTAAAAAAAAAATTATTTTTTAAAGAAACAAATCACTCAATGCATTTAATTATTTTCGAAAACTCATTTATTGCACTCGGGTTTAGAGGAATTACGCTTATTTCTATGCACTCGGGCATCGAACAGGCTAAAACCCAAGAAAATAACTCCCTATAGTCTTATGGCACCAATTGATAGTATCAATCATAAGAATCAAATCTCTACAAAATACAATATAAATTAAAAAGAAAAGGGGTAACTCCGGGTGTGGCAAAAAATTCTAAACTGTATACTGAGGTAGATATACAGTATACACGTTATATCTACTAAGGTTTATAGTTTCCTCAATGAGGAAACTCTCCCTTCTTTGGTCTGTGATTAAATCTTCCGGTTGAAAGTTGTTTTCCTAATTCGTCTGCCCTTCCCATTAATGCCAGAGTGGTCAGCCACCGAAACTACTTAACTACTACATTTTATGGTCAGTAATTAATTATGTGAAATTTGTTACAAATTTTCAAGAGGAAAGCAGTCGCTCGTAGATGCGCTCTATGGGCGAGGCCTATGTTCAATAGTGGGCGTCTTCAGGGTGATAATAATAAATAAATAAATAAATATCTGTGGACATTTCACACATCGTCATCTAGCCTCAAACTAAGCAAAGCTTGTGCTGTGGGAACCAGATAAATAATACAATACTTAGATCCTTTTTGTTTGTAAATACATACATAGAATACAATATAACACCCAGAACACAGAACAAACATCGATGTTTCATCACACAAATGTTTGTCCTGGATGGGAATCAAACCCACAACCCACAATCCAGAAGACAGGGGTAACCAACTAAGCTATCGGGCTAGTCGATAATGATGATGACTTATAAATTTTGGATTAGATCATATTTATAAATTAACACGGTTTATTTACGTTTGATAAGGTACTGGATAGATTTGACTAGTTGAATGAGTTATTATAATTGTATTTGAAAGAAATGTAAGATATGCTATAAAAAGTTTAGGTAAATTTTGTCTTAAAGTAATGATCAAACGCGAATCACAATAACTGCCATAAAATTAAATGAGCAAACAATGCTAAAATTGTGGGGAAATATATCAAAAAGTATTCTGCTTTAGAAGTAAGTAGGTATAAGAATAGTAATATAAATTTTATAATATATTTTTATCATGATATAAATTTGCACCTTTTGTGACTGTATAAGTAAAATGCGATAACGCACTCTTCTAAATTTGAAATTGTAATCAATCACCAATTAAATTAAATTATAAAACCAAACAAAATACATCATTATGTACATTTCAATGAAGCTAATATACAAATGAGTCTACATCTAGCTCATATTGTCATTCTGTGGTAGCGCTTTCTTCGATAACTCATTTGGATTCTAATCAAGATGCGTAGGAAGCATATCATCCGAAGGCAAATCTAAAACAGAACATCCATAGCGACATAACCGGGAAACGGATGCTTCTATTTTACCATTTCCATGGTATCTGGCACGTGTATCATTTATTTATTTATTCTAAGACAAAAATTGTGAGAGGGAAAATTAGCCAGCAACGTCTTATCATATCTCTACACGTCACATCTCTCTTTGTGGTCGTAAATAAGGAAAAGGTTGTGTTTTAATAATAAATAGCTTTAAGTTAATTTGCCTCAAAATAACTCGTAATAAGAGCGAAATTACCAAATCACATTCGGGTCCTAAGATTGGTTGGACCATGTATACGCAGTTCATTTTAAACTATAGTCAAATCTGTAATTAAAACACCAGTGAAGCGGTAAAATATGCTGCACTGTTGATAACCGTAGTAAAAGTAATCTAACAACGGTTGTCGAACAAATGTCATAATTAAACAAAATTGGGTGTAAAGTTAAGGTTAAGGTAAAGTAAAGGTAGGTTATTGATAAAAAGCTGTAAATTACCTTAATTTCATACTGAGAAATATTTGGATGACATATTTTTTTCCGTTACTTTGATTTAAAAACCCGAATCAGGATAATCCGAAATTATACACTTTCAAATAAAATAACAATTGTCCAAATCCGTTTATAAATGACGGAATTTTGATGTAACAAACATAAAAACAACCGAATTGAGAAACTCCAAATATTTTGATGCTGGGTAAAAAAGAAAATTTAATGCTGCTTGTAAGCACATCGCCTGAGAACGGAACGGCGTGACGGTTTTTGGTTTTCAAATAGTCGTTATAGTCTGAACCAAGCTTTTCTTCATGGAAAGAATAATTGGAAAAGATTCCTGGAAAACGATAAAATTCGGGAAAACAGGACATCTTTTTTTCCCGAAATTATCATGGGACACGGGATCTACGAATGGGATTGATGGATTTACCTACATTTAGATAGTGCAACGTATTTGTCGGGTCTGCCAGTTTGTAATATAATCAACGTATTTCGCCCTTATGTAAATTAAACTAGGTAGGTCTAGGGTAGGACTAGAGTCCAAATTTACTACTTCTGTAGATCCTACATCCAATACGTATCCAATACACAAAGCAATTTAATATATTGCTCTACATACTATACTACACTATACTACACTACATAGCGATGTTACTTTGTAGGGAGTTGGTACAGTCAGCAATATATTTTATTTAGCTTTCTAAACTAAAATCACAAACTTGAATAATTCTTTGGTAAGTGAAATTCAATTCAACAAACAATTATGTTTTGGATAGTATACAGTAGGTATTGAATATAATATTTTTGTTAATATAATACATGTAGGGCATTGTTACCTTTGTTCTATTCATAATGGAAAGAGCTATATTGTGTGGTGTGTGTGTGTTTGTGTGTGTTGGTGTGCACGTGTGTACACGTGAGTACACGTGGACAATGATCACACACATATACTTATAGTGGATGTAGCTAATTAAATGATATTTCGTTTTAAATTTAACACCAATTTTTGTTTCTTTTTTATAACACGTTAAAGATCCCGTAAGTATCATAAAAATAATATATTTTTGACAGTCATCCCTATTCTGGCATGAAAGCATTTCTCATGTTCATACATATTACGTACGGTCAAAAAATTCGAAGACATTCGTGCCTATCAGCTTTTCACCAAACAAGTTTGTAAAAAGTAATAGTATATAATTAAATTTTCTTTTCACCCGCTTAGTTCTACATTTAGAAACACGATAACTACCTTAACATTAATATTTGGTTTGTATTAGAATTTAATTATATCCACTAATACCTATTTTTTCGAAAACAGAATCTAATAGTTACCTTCTTAACAAAAGTGGTCAAACATCACAACTTTTGTTAAAAAGGTTATTTTTCATGGCCAAAGTTCGCTCGTACGTTATCACTTCGTCTTATCAACAATAGAGGGCGCCAGAATGAAGGAAACCGCAGACTATTTAGCTGACAGAACTTGAATTATAGCGGCTGAGGAAGCGAATATAAATGGTGAATTAATATAAACTAGCAACCTCGGATATTACACTAATATTTTGTCAAAGCTTCCTGATCGTGACGGCTCGGGCTATGTTGTTGATTATTATGATTTTATTATACATTTGCCATATATTTTCAAGATTACTCCTCTACACCTAGACGCACCCTACGGTTTCACTTTCATTTTACCCCTTATCCTGCGGGATCTCTAAATTTTTGGTATCAAAGGATGTACGCTACCGAAAACCTATATAAATGATTTTTGATGTAAATTTTGTAAATGTTGTGTTGTGTGTAAAATTAAATCTAATTCAGTTCAGCCATTTTGGCGTAAAAACTACAACTTCTTCTTTTCGTATAGGTTTTGTGGAATTTTTAGGCCTTAACGACTATTCTCTTACGACAGTAGCCAGGACCGATGGCTTAACGAACAAACGAAAAATTTTCTCTTTTATATATTATCAGAATAGTATTTGATACGTTAACAAGAAAAAACGTAGGTATTATCCGGCAGGGCACTGTATGGTCAAATGTTTTTCTAATGTAAATCATAGCGTTTCCATCAGTATAAAGTCGATATTCATGTCAGTGGAACCCTTTGACGGGCCCTCGTAAACCGCTCGAGGCATGACCGGAGACATAAAATTTGGAAACATATAAGGCGGTTTAGGATCACAACATTGCAAAAATAGAATCGTCGCTTTTTATTTTGACGTAACTACTGGGTATTTACTTTTATGGAAACAACGAAGAACCACACTATAATACAAGGTACGACATATATTTAGCACATTGACGATAAGCCTTGAACTAATATAATGGTAGGATAAAGTACGTAAGTACTTATGAATAAGTTAATAAACCCCTTGCTATTACATAAAATAGAAACGTCTGTTTGTTAATTTGTTTACGTAGTATATGTTTTGTTTATGTACATAAAAATAAAACTAAACCTTACGATATTTATTTATTTTAAATTATTTATGTTAATTACATAAATATATAAAAAATAAAAAATAAAAATCTGACTTCCTAAATACATAATATATATACATATAATACATAAACAACATTAATAACAACAACACATAAAAAAGTAATTCGAGCAGGTCGGCTCATAACCCGGAGGCAGTGGGTACGATTCCCGCGACAGGACAAGTATTGGCACACAGAAAAAAAGCCCAAATAGTTGTTCTGTGTCCGAGTGTTCGTAGTTAGAGTAGAGTCCCTGGATAAAGGGAATCCTTGTTAGGGTCCAGGACCTATGTATTATTATTATTAGGCGTTATTATTATTAATTTTAACAATTAAAAATGAAACTTTTTGACTGTAGAATAAGCCGTTTGTGACTGTCTAACTGTCATTTGTTTTTACATTGTGGCGTCATTTTAGAAGTTTCGTGTCTACATCACCATGGATTTAACTCGTAAAAGTTTTGTTACTATGATTTTCAATGATTTCTAAGTGTAATTTGTCAGTTCAGCAGAGCTTTGCTCGGCTTTAAACTGCTTTTGGCAGTAAAACACCATACAAGACGACTATTATTTAGCTATATACCAAACAAGCTAGTTTGCAGGGTACAAACGAAGTCGTGTTAATCTCAGTGACAAATTTCGTGATGGGGAAATCATCACGAAATAATCACCGCTGTGAACAACAAAAACATGAACGCTGTGCGTTATATGACCGAAACAGACAGACATGTAACCCACCCTAAAATTCGGGCATCTTTAGGCATAGGCATGAGTCAAATACAATCAAGTCCTACACAAACATTTGGGTGTGAAGAAGCTGAGCTGTCAATGGATCCCACACAATTTGACTGAGGCTCATAAAACGGACCATGTCACTTGGTGCAATGCCATGCTTACCAGATTCAATGAAAAGGCGTCAAACTTATTGTGACTTGACCAACTGCACCTTGTGATTTTTTGTCTGTTACAAATTAAAAGCCAGTTACGCGGTGTACAATTTTATCCCAGATTATCTATTAATTTATTTATTTAGAAAAGGCTGTTGAAGATTATGAAAACCTGGTTACTGAGGTCAACACGGAAAAATGGCATAAATGTTTTCAAAATTGAATTAAAACCTACTAAATAAGCTGCGTCATGAGAGCACTATTATAACAACAATATTTTACCAGGTGGTAAGACTTTTCTGCAAAGTTTGTCTAGGTAAGTAACTATAACACTTTTTAAACTTCCGCGACTTGAACTCATATTGTAAAGATAAAACGGGTCTATTCGCGCACAAAAATTATCAAAATATGATTTTGACTAACCTCGACGTTTCGACCAAGTTACATTGGCCGTGGTCACGAGGGGACTGAGGGGGCGTCGAGGTTAGTCAAAATTATATTTTGATAATTTTTGTGCGCGAATAGACCCGTTTTATCTTTACAATATTGGTAAGTAACTGGCAAAGCGGTGGTGCTTTGCCAGTTATGCTGCTGGAAAACAGTAATGCGCAAGCACTACTATATTTCGGTTTAAAAGGCACTGTAGCTATTGAAATTACTGGGCAAATGAGACTTTATGACCTGATCTCACAGTCTGCTAATTTTGTTACGAAATTGTGTTGATGTCTCAGGATGACGTGCGCAGTGCAATGTCACGCGAAACTCTATACTATAGAGTTCCGAGTGACACTGCAACTGATATGAGCAGCCATGTCGCTTAACATCAGGCGAACGGTTAGCTCGTCACGTCATACCTTAACATAAAAAAGGTAATTACTCCACTTCACAGATATTGAGTAAGGCTATAAGGCCCAAACCTAGAAACTTCAAGATGCGAGGTTCTTTCACTACTTGTTGTCTTATTTTATTTTAGCTTGCAGCTCCGCCTGCGCATATAAATCTTGCATAACAAAACTTATACGAAGAGGTAAATAAAAATTTAAAATCTCATCGAACTTTTTTTTGGGGTTTCATAAACAGCTGCGCCCAGCGGTTTCCACCCGCGTTTGTTATTGAACAAGAATTACTATATTTAATCTAGGAGCTAATTTAGCTTTTTCTTCTGTATGTGCATTTAAATACCATTGGAAGTATTCAATTACCGTTATCTCAGTATAATACGCTTTATTTTAACACAAAAACCTTTTGTCGTTTAAATGAATTCCTAACATAACAGTGGAAATTACATCCAAAATGCTACATATGCATGCTACAGAAATTGAGTACTAGTTTCTAAAATTAACCTTAATCTCCACACGTCAAATATTCCTTAAAACAATTTCCAAAACATAAATACAATAATATCTCATATACAATACAATAAATTTAATCAAACTTACATCATCCATGAATGATCCAATATCACAGGCTTAAAACTATTTTTATTAAAATTGTTGTTTTCACAAGTTTTGATACTGTTGCACTCGCTTCAACAGTCGATAAGCACTAAAGTACCGAGTTTGATAAGCACTTTTGGTCGTAGAAATGCTACGGCGTAGCCTCGTAGAGTCGTAGCGCGCTACGGTACTACGGAGGGACCGCCGAACGATTCGAAGTCCCGCGAGCAACTGAACTGAACTCCCCACTCCCACTGCACTGATCGTTTTCGCATGGATGCAAACCTTTTATCGTTATATCTTTGTGTATTATAAAATAGATAAAATTAATAAAGTATGCATTTCAGACACGGGTTCTTAGATATCTTGTGTTTGTTTTCAGGAAAGCTTAAGATCAGCATTGGAGTGATCGTTTAATTATGATAATATAATTATCATTATTAGCTCATTACGATCCTACTTCTGAAACACGGCCTTCTCTAACAGTGAGAGAGTATAGACCCTAATTGACCACACTTGCTATGTGAGGGTTGATAGATAGTAAAATGACTTAGAATTTAATAATAATTATATATTTATATCTCCTTTTAGTTATGTATCAGTAAAATTACATACACGGCCCGCCTGTTGCCATTCGTTTTTGACATAATTAATTTCGAATAATTTTAGACTCATGCTTTTGGTACAAATAATGACAGGTAATAAAAATGGACGGATTTATCGGTAAGACCTAGCAAGTTGCAATCAAAATATTTTTTTATGATTTTCATGTTTGGGCTAAAAATTCAACATTTGCATTACGTAGTTATTTTAATATACCAAGAAATTTTATTTTATCCAAGAATTTTCAATGATATAGAAAAATACTGAGAACTACTGAAACTGAGATATCTATGTACGGTATATTTAAACATTATAGAAGTTATGGTATATTTCTTGACATATAAATGAAGTATGAAGGAAACAGTGTCGCCAATATTTAAAAAGGCCTTGACATTTTGCGAAACTAATGCTTTTGATGTCCACTATTTTCATCCACGCACTACTGTTTCAAATATTTGATATCCTGGCATAATGTTGAATCTAACATGGTAGTATTGGTTTTTAATCTATTGTATAATACTGAAAAAAAAATTACCAAACTGTTTCGGGAATTTCATATATAACAAAAATTTGGCAAGGTCCAACTACAGTTAAGTTGATTTGACAAAACTGGCTTAATTTATAAGCCAACGATTTTACAAGAGATACAACTGCTTTTGGTTAGGTATTACTCGATTTATGTAGTCATTTTTTTAAGTTACAGGTAGATGAAAGTTTAGTTACATATAACGAAGTTTGTTTTTTTCAGTATAATTATATCTGAAACTGAGTACATCCTCTCTGCACCCTCTTTCCAAGCTAGATCACTTTAATGCACCGTCCGTAAGCTCGTCGCATTAGCTTTTGGTTTATTTGTTGTTTTTAAGTTCGTTTTCTAATTACCACTACATCAAATGTAATAGCAGATTACAAAACGTTTGTTACTAGCCTGTCAAAACAATTATAAATATTTACAGCAGTAACATTTCCTGTAATTGCTATTAATTAAGGTAAAATAAACAATTTTGATTCCTCGCAATCAGCTAAATGAAGTTTCGATTGGATCCACGTCGAGAACAATGTTTTTAAAGAGGAGGCAATTACAACGAAACGTAACTGTAATAACTTCACACAGATATAAATGCGACTATGTTCATCATCATCGCAACGTTGAACCACAAGACAAATGAAATTCCATTACGATATTAAAGAAAATCCCCAAAGCCGTCGGTGGCTTTATGAAAGAATTTAATAATAAAGAGCAGAATATTATTCAATTTTTCTTGAAAACAAAGATGGAGCAGGAAGAAAGTCCGTTCCCACCTGGGGGCAGTCGAATTTATTAGCATTCAAATGATTTATAACTAGCGAGCGGCAGCTGAATATTTTCTGATTCGTCTTAAATTAAATTCTTTCTTTCCTTTGGCTGGATTTCATTAAGAGTTACGAAATGCCAAGGATATGAAAAAGATAATCTCGGTGGAATGAGCCAGCACGGTCTGGTTGTCCGCGCCGCCACCCTCTCGCGGCGCGACCTACCGCAAACCGCACCAGACCACTACCAACGTAACAGTCGTGCTTATAGTATAGTATCAATTAAAGATACTACAAGCCAATTATCTATAACGTTATGATGAAATGAATTGCACAATAAGTAAATAAGAAACTGACTTAATACTATGTTTTTAGTATTAAATTTTCTATTCCCAAAAAAAGAGAGTAGTTATAAATCGTTCAAAAAGACTTCACATTTTACACCTCGTTATAGACTTATAGATAACTCATAAAACAAAGAAATAAAATAATGCTTTGACATAAAAAGTATAATATCAAATTCATTAAATTTGTATGAAACTTTTTTGAGTTAGTTTCAAAATTATAAAATCCCGCAAATATTCCCACTACCTCTACCATACTATTTGTAGAGTTAAAAGTAACAAAAAAAAAAGGTGTAAAGTATACCTTTCATGTCAAGATTCCAGTTATTTATTAAGATTGCGTACACGGAAAACTACTTCCTTGAAGTCGAAAATAACAACAACGAAAACTCATGAAATTCTCATCTCGTCAAGATGAGTTGAGACAGTTGATATCCACATTGTCTCGACCTTCGTCTCTGGAGATAGCATTTAGGTGAGATGACAAGATTTTTGTCAGTTACTTTTCCTCACTCGTTAGAATACAAATTCTGATAGTATTTTTTTCGTTTTGCTACTTGAAATAGCGCTGACTGAACTATGATTACTTTCTTAGTACATACATACATTATGCAGTAGTATATAGTAGATAATACAACAGTTATACTTACGCAAAGTATGTTTTAATATAAAATTAAACAAATCTACAAATAAATGAATAGTAAAATAAGATCATTAAGATAGAAATAGTCCATGTTACCATAAATACATAAACAAGGCTTAGACTGACGTCAAACGTGTGTTTAACAATACAAAATAGTAGTTTAAAACTTGTTTAAGGCTTGTTTAAATATTTCGTGGTTAAGCCGCTAATGTTTAAAATTGGTCTGAGGTATGTGTTAAAAATAAAACTCTCTTCTCATTTTCAACACGAAAATACCCATTTTATGTTACAGAAAAAGAACTTTTATAATATTGCCTAAAATAAAATAAAATTAATCCGGCGTTTACGAGAGTGCTTCGCGCATCCGCATAGCATTCTTAAGCTAAAAATATTTAACGAGCACAGTGCAAGGAACAAAGCGAGCCATGTGTTTAGAGCGCCGTCCGGTGTATACCCACCGACTGCGTTCGGTTATGCGCGGCCTGCACTTTGCACAGTTGCACACACTTATCGTAGCCCAAAGCCTCCGTCATTAAATTTAGCGCCCTTTAGGCTTCTCTGACTTCGTTAACCGTGGAAGAGCCTGCAGCAGAAATAAGCCGGGATCCGCTGCTGCTCATTAACATTTTATTACGATATTAATGCTTTCAAATGTCGATGCTCGTTTTGTCGGTGCGTCTTTAAAGCGCGATCTTCAGTACCTATAACAATAAATTATTTGTATCTGCTGGTATTTTTTCTTATTTATACAAATGTATGTTTAATTGAAACATTATCATAATAGTTTGCACTAATTAAATTTTATCTTAAATGTTGAAGTCTTTTATATAGAAAACATTGTTATGGCCATCGTCTCACTACAAAATATATAATGTGGGAGATTAACTATATAGGAGACAAGTTGTTGTAAGTGAAAAAATCTCTTTGCCATCCCCTACTTTTACAGCCAGTTTTACGTCAGTTATAAGCATTATAAACATTTAACAGCGTGTCAAATAAATATTGATTAACATCATAAAGAAGCGAAAAGAACAGAAGCGGGGGCGCTGCCATAATACGAGTAATCACCTGAAAAGAAGTCGTGTGAAGAGATGACATGACTAATTACCGCCACATCGCGACGTCAAGGGGTTGTCCATTAATCACCTGATGTTTTTGGCAACTTTCTAATCCCCCTTCTTTATGGTGATACATGGTGAGGTGACTACCCATCCACCTACTATCCAAAACTACGTGTATTTTTTGTTCAGAATATTTTTACATAATTTCTAAATATTATCTTTAAATACTGGTTTAAATATAGGATAGTGTAATTTAATTCTGGTGAAGTTTCGTAATTTTTCCTCACTTTTAGATCTCACGAGATTGATGGACAATTCCCCAAGTTCTTATGTCTCTATTTAAAAGATCAATCAATCCCAATGCCATGATATTGTGACGAAGGCAAAGGGCTAATTGGCATCAGTACTTAACCGCTGTAAATGCATTTAACCATGCAGTCTAAATTATGTAGTTATAAGTTAATACAAACAATGTTATGAGATAATTAAGTACCTATAACGACAAATTGAAACTAAAATTGGAAATATCATAATAACAACACTTCACTAGGTATTTAAGAAGATAGATATTTAGGTGCTCAACTGTAGTTTATAAAAGATTTAAATATTTAAAGTAAATATTTGATTAAAATTCAAATTATGTCTTCTGTTGAAAATTTGATATTAAAACGCAATAAAATATTACTCTGCAGCTTTTTGCTTACCAGAAAATGGATGCTTTATCATCGTAAACGATGTAAAATGTTTAATTCTGTCGAGTTACCATTTTTGATGCGTTCGACTATTTATTTCCCCGAATTGATGTCTTTTGTGAGAATAATGGGGCATGCACGATTGGGCTATCAAACAGTATGTACGTACGCAATACATACGTAATTTTGTTGCACCGTGTAATAAGTATAACCATTATACTACGTCCTAATGCATCGCTTATTGAAATGTTCATTTTTGTACCGTGTAATTACATAAATAACACAAAAGCCTGTTATTATTTATCCATCATAATCAAAAAAAAAAAGCTAAGTAAGTAATCAATTTTTCATTTCAGCATTCTTCATCAAAGGATAGCTTGCTGTTAGGTTTGATCGCTCTTAAGAGGCGTTACTGTACCATATCTCAAAAATGACTTTTCTATGTATGATATAAGAAAGTCAGTATGATAAGATTATTTATGCATCTTACAAAAAAAAGGATTTTTTCTAGCCTATTTCAATTATGGGAATGAAAAGTAGCATAAGTCCCATGGGGCGAGCATGCAGTTGCACTAACTAAAACATATTATAGTTTGTTATAACATTTTATGACAAACCAACTGCGAAACCTTTCCTTTTCATTAATGAATTTAAAGCACGAAGTAACTATTAAATTAATCTCTGTTAGTACTCAGTTTTAACTGCGGTAGAGTCAAACCAAAGTTAAGCAAGCTCTTTTAGAGATGTTTCAAATTGCAAATACGTTTAGATGCTAACCAATGCAAAGTTTATTGGTAAACTTAGACTACTGATAAACTATGCAGAACCACTGAGGAGTTAAAATACAACTATAAAAGTTAGGTCGGAAAGTATTTAGACGGCATTAATCTATCTCAGCTGGTAAAATACCAAAGTGCTACTGGGATTTATAGCATACGTATAACTCCAAATGTCAATGAGTCAGATGCTCAGCTGAAAGACGACTGTGTCATTACATAGCCTTCATCAAAGTACCTACATCTCGGTCTTCGGTAGGCTAATGAGGCGGAGCGCGGGCAAGACAAACGGCCTAGCTGAGCTGATCCAGACTGGCTTGTAATCACCCACCAGACCTAACTACACATTACACCCTATTAAATAATATAAATGGTAGATTTCACTTTTTTAATCAAAGTTTATCGCGGTCTTATGTTACATGAAGACATCTGGTCTTGCCAATCTATCAAAAAACAGGTGGGATCAAAGGATCGCGGTGGATCAAGTAGTAAAATACTATACAATTAAAAGACAATGATTTTCAAATTTAGATAAAGGATTTTAAATTATGTTAAGCGTATGTAAATAAACATTTAA
Organism: Ennomos fuscantarius; assembly: GCA_905220475.3. Taxonomy (NCBI): domain Eukaryota; kingdom Metazoa; phylum Arthropoda; class Insecta; order Lepidoptera; family Geometridae; genus Ennomos; species Ennomos fuscantarius. The sequence goes on along the minus strand of HG992028.1, from coordinate 6,867,261 downwards.
CCTTACCATTTATAAAATATGCGTGAGTATAGTTATAGTGAATATAGTATGTTTTTCGTCTTTGACACAATGTAAAGTATAATTCACAGCTCTTTAAATTGAATGAAGATTAAACGACTTAAGCGAGAGTGATTTGAAAGGTCAACTCTCATCCATAGAAGGTGGCTTATCCTTCTGTAAATGAATGCCGACCTTTCGACTTACGACGACGTAATTTACCGTTCACATTTGAATGGATTTCTGCAAAATGTCAAGCAGGTAAAACATCTATACGTAGTCAGGATTTTGGAAAGGTTGCACTGAATATAAGAAAATCGTAAAAACTTAATATTATTGTGAACATCAATGTTAAGTTTTTAACCAGACTAACTACAACCTTGGAGTTTTCAAATCGAGAGTGAACAGGTATCTTCTAGGCAAGCATGTTACATCCTAGACCGCATTGTCATTTACCATCAGGTGCAATAGTGGTCAAACGCGAGCCTATCAAACAATAAAAAAAATGCTGATGTTTTGCATGAGAATTCATTAGAAATTAAAAACTTTACGGGCGTGCGTTTGTCCGATATTTGTTTTTTTAACAACAAATCAGTTTAACAACAAATAAGACAAGACACCAAGAAAAGAACATTACATTCAAGAAGAAGTAGTAATAGCATACCACTTAATACCTATACACACATATCTACAGATAACACAAAGCACGCCGGAATAAGGTGGTATCAGTAGAAACTCCCCAAAACCCTACCTGCTTGCTACCCCAAGTCAAGGTGACATTGCTCGAGTCAAATGTTCTATTTAATTTGTGGGTCGGTCTAATGAGCCGTGGGCAGTAACAAGTGCGGCGGAACGGGCGTCGATCTACCCACACGCCCGCAAACTTTACAACAATAAAAGTTGCTTAATTAGGTGTGCGCTCGTTATTTTACGTCCGCGTATAGGGCCCAGAATTATTTAATGCATTTTAAGTCTTTGTAATTTGGGAAACAGCCGTGGGAAAACAGTTATTAATGTCATTATAATGTATTTTAGCAAGTAGTTAGTACTGTTAAAATAATTATAATAAATTTAATGATTTGATTAGATATAAGGGTGGCATATTCTCTAAGAATAAACTCTGTTTAAAATAAATAGAAAAAAAAAGTAGTTAGTACTATTGTTCCTTCTAATTTTTACCTATTTGAATTTCCTACGAAGCACATTTACATTTATGTAAGTAATTCGGTTATTTTTTATTGTGGACTAGGTCGGGTCGATAACGTCCATAATTAAAAGCAAAACGCATAAAAAAATGGTATTTATAGACCAAAAAAAAGTAATTATTAATATATATATGTATATATAATTAATTATTGTGGTCAAACGCAAGCCTATTTAACAATTTAAAAAAACCAGCCTCTGTGGTGTGGTGGTTGAGCAGGTCAGCGCATAGTCTGGAAGCAGCGGGTTCGATTCCCGCGGAAGGACAAGTATTTGTGCACATACCGCCAACACTTGTTCTGAGTCTGGGTGTTGCGGGACCATGTTCCTCGTAGTTCCTGGGTCCCTAGACACAGGGAATCCTAATAAGAGTCTAGGATCTATGTATGTAATCGATGGGAGTCATTATTATTATTATACGACTTCTATTATGAGAACAAAAATCACGTACATTGAAAAATAGAACTTCTTCGAAGGAACAAAACGCAAAACGTTTTGTCGGGCGCAATATTGTTTTTATAAGTCAATGAGCTTAAATTTCACCCTTTGATTACGGTTGAAATAGAATATTTTTGCTTGATGTATACTCGGTCAAGTTAATATATTTGCCCACCTTGCGTAAAAATGAGTATTTGTAGTTATTAGGAACAAGTGGACAGGATTGTATTAAACTCATACAAAATAAATACGTAATAATAATTTAAATATGTAATATCCCCCATTAAAATATTGTAATGAGAGTTAAATTCAATACTAAAGTCAAACAATGGCACGATGACTATATCACTGATGAGCTCGCATTGTGGGCCTTTTGTTTCGCTTTCAGGCACATCATTATAAAAAATTCACGGCAACGCACGGTCTAATGATGAGTAAACTTATGTATAATATACATACAGGTGTATTTACTACGTGAAAATCTTAATGACCGAACAAGATTTTTTGAATAAATTTTAACTAAGCAATACGCGATTGCTTTCGTTAAAATTGCGAGTAACTCAAGAAGAAATTTAAATATAAAAATCAACGGACTAAGGCCATTTTAGACTGGTTATTAAATGTAAAACAATGTAAGTCCTTTCCATAGACTTGGAAACTTTATAAAACAAAGACAGCGCAAGCGTTTATACACGCAAAACATATTTTTTAAACAAGAAATAAATATTAAACTCGTTACTCAACGTAAACCCTTTACAGAAGTGACCGTAAAATTGATAAAAGCTATTTCCGACAAATCCAACGAATTACTCACAATATTCGATGGTGTAGCTAAGAACATAATTCTACCAGTGAAATGAGAGCTCTATTTGTGTTAGAAATACGTCTGTAGCGTCTTGAAGGGAGCGTAGTGATAAAAGTAGGGGAGGTCTGAGTAAAGTGGTTGTTTTCGGACGAATTTCGGCAGGTCAGCGAAGCAGAGGCACGGAGGAGGCATCGCATGGCTCCGGAAATAATGACTACCGCTCTGTAATTGGAGCGGGACGGTGCATTCCCGCCCGCCGCCGGGTCCGACTCGCCACCTGCCTTTCGGTTTAATGTTTTAAGCCATCTGAGAGGAAATTAGGCGGGTGTAATAGGATTGTGCCGATTTGATGTCGACACAATATTAAATTTACAAAACCTCGGGTACATTCCTGAAATAATCTGACATTCACACTCACGTAAACGGATTAGAAAATTGTTATATACATAATGGATAAAAAACAATTGAAGTTTTTTTTACACGCTAAAATCTTTTACAATCCAAATTAAAACAAATATTTCTTTTTTATATCAAGCAGGGCTTTTGACTACATTTTGACGTGATGTTAAGGGAGAAACGCTTGTAACTAAAATACTTGGACTCTTTGGCAACCTCAGACTAAGTGCTTAACCGACAAAAATATTGTTATTCAGAAATTAATGCAAAATTACAGACAATTACAATATCCTTAATATTATTTTGAAGGTGTGTTCATATTACTAGACTGTGCTGATGTCTCAGGATTATGACGAAACTTTATATTTTAGAGTTCCGAGCGACACGTGCATGTGGACTATGTGTGGCTATTGCATGTGGACGTGTCGCTTAAGATCAGGCGAAAAACTAGATCACAACAGCATTTATTATTTAAAAAAACACTACATAACAGTAGAATAGCTATTCAGTATTTTCACTTGTTTTCTCTATTGGTAAGGGGGGGAGGTAAGTGACTAATCAAGCCATCATAATGTACTTACCAATCTATAAGTACCTACATCAGTAGGTACCTATAGATTGGTAAGTACATTACAGACATAGGTGGTATGGAATGTCAAGCGCATTGAGGGTCGAACATGCAGGAATTAATGAAGTCCGGCGAAATGCTCTGTAGAAACAACCCCAGCCCCTATTTTCGCAAGTAAATTACAGCGAGCAAAACGATCAACAGACACGGAAATTCACTTAAAACATGTCGAAGTTCAGTGTACAGTTCTACTTACATACATAGTAATAAATGTAGTGTACCTAATTATGTGATAATACATTTTAACATCGTGGACATCGTAAGTATTGATAAAAAGTTATCAGAGACAATAAAAAGTTTAAATAAATACGGAACTATTCAAAGCGTTTTCAAACAGGCTCTTTTGATTCATATTTCATATGTGAATTTTCGCCAAAAAGTTTCAGTGTTCTCATGATTAAAAAAGACGTATTTAAATTATGTAATGTAGTAGATAAATAAATATTATCTCCGAGTTATAATAAAGCTCCTGACCTGAATCACGTCTATTTTTTAATTGCTATTTTAAAATTTACTAAAAGGCTTTGTACCTACTTACTAACTAACAGAGAACGTACTGCTTAAGCCACTGGACGTAGAGAATATATACTTGATACTATATCCGATACTTGAACAGTGTCTTCCGTTTAAAGCGTAATGATGTACTAAAATTAGTTTTTTTTTTTAAATTCTAACCTTTATAAGTTAAAATACGGTGTTAAGCATTATATGTTTATGTTTGAAAAACTCGGGTGAAACCACGAGCTGCATCTAGTTCACAATACGCAGTGTCGATGTTCAATCACTTCTTTCTGGAATCTAGTAATTCTAGTTTTCGAATCGCAACTCTTTGATTATTTATGGTGTGCTCAAAACTTTGTCAGGTTACTCTCAAAGGAAAATTGTACTTTGTTCAATGCGATTTGTCAGTTGGAAAATAAACTGATTTTGTTGCAAACTGAAATTGAGAAAATCTAGTGTACAGTACTACTGAACTTTTCAAAGTAGTGCACGAGACGTAAAATAGTTTTTTAACATAAGCTACTTGTTTTAACTTCTCCTATTCACCAGCAATTGTGGCTGGTGCAGCTGTGAATAAACTTTATTTCTTTTTAGAATATAAATAAATAATATTATGTATGATTTAAGAAACAAAGTCCTGTATATGTATATATAGTATAGAAAGTGCGTTGCCATAACTCTGTGCTTGAGCAAGTCGGCTCATAACCTGGAGCCGGCGGGTTCGATTCCCGCAGCAGGACCAGTATTTTTGCACAAAAAAGCGCAAATACTTGTTCTTAGTCTGGGCTTTGTGGGACCATGGTCCTCGCAGTTCTTGGGTCCCTAGACACAGGGAATCCTAGTTAGGGTCCAGGATCAGGATATAAATATTATAATACTATTTGGCATATCAATGTGTATAATACAAATACCCGTACCCGAACTTATAAGTATATATAGAGGTATGAAAAGTCAAACTCAAATAAACATACAAAAAAAAATACTTCCTCATAAAAAAGTGACAAAGAGTTTGCCAGGGATAAAAACTTTGAGTTTTCTGAACATAGCACTCTATCCAAGTCGAAATATTTAGTACGATCATAGGAATTTTATTTCACAACGTCTATAAATTTATACGAGTACACAAGCAATATCCGCAGCCGAAAGAATTATTACTACCTGGGTATTGATCTGTTTGGAGCACCTGAGTTGCTGACATCCATTCAAAATATCATAAAACCCGGGGAGTTTATATTCCGGGAATAGATAGCGATCAAAACAAAGTACGATACTTTTAACATTCTATAAAATACTTTTCTACTACATCTTGATATGCGAGTGTTTCACGCTTCCCGTCGTAAAATTGGCGGGTTGAGAAAAATGTCAAACGTATCTCAGTTGTTTATCAGAGATCTATTCAAATAGACCAGTTTAAAGATACCCTCGTATTTTTGATTTTGATTTAAATAATCATACTGATTCGAGTAAGTATTGCTTAGGGAAATGTAATAAAATTATGAATTTAAGCGCAACAAACTTTTACACATTTGTCATTAATAATTGTCATACATTTTTAGTCTGAAAACTATCGTGAGTATTACACATTTTGTAAGATAAATAACGGCTAAAAATCACGTCAATTAAAAGTCGAAATTACTCCGACCAACTGGAGTAATTTCGACTTTTAATTGACGTGATTTTTAGCCGTTATTTATCTTACAATAAAATTGTCATACATCTTTAAAGATACTTAAATGAATTAAATCGAGGATATAACAACGAACAAGCTAACGGCACCCTGTATGTATACTATAGTTTTTCTCTCGTGCCTTTTTAATTTTGAGAGATATTTTATTCAAAATCTGAAGACAATTTTTACTACCTTATGTCATGTTCGGAGACGTTCATGCATATAGTCGCGTTTGTTTTTCACTCTACGATTTCGTTTTCATTACATATTTTCTACGGAATCCAGTCCGTGAATTAATATTTTATGTTTGTAAAATCTGGCCCTAAGCGATAAACAAACATGTTATAATTCCAGTAAACAATAATAGGCCATAAGTACACTTGAGTTAAGTATTACTGCAGTGCCGAGAGCGTTCCTGGAAACGAAGTTTCCAGAACGGAGAGAAACTCAATGACAATAGCATTAACGGGAAACAATTCTTGTTTCCAACCTGCTCATAATATAATACACTTAAGACATATAAGGTTGACGAACTATTGCACCGATAAAATATATAACTAAATCTGAATAGAAATCTTCTTTTCTCCGAGGATATTTACATAATATCATTGCCATAATAAGCTGCCGGCTTTCATCACCTATTCTCGCAACTAAACGACAGACTAAGCAGGCAATAAATATTCAGCGTCGATAGTTTTAAAAGAGAGGCAATAGAGGATACTAAGATCCTGTAATCGTGACATAGGCTTCCTTGGGAGGATCAGGACACGTCTAAGACCACCTGATCCGTAGAATCCGGGAAAAGCTTTGCAGAGCGGCGCTGCGTAAACTCCTACAAACGAATTAAAGGGAGCGTCTAGGAAACGGGATTATCTACTGCTTTACTTCGCGAAAATAGATTCATCCTGTTTTCTTTCCTGGTGTTTTTTGGATACAGTATTTAACGCCCAATTTGACACCTTAAGGATTTAATTTTCTAGAAACTTCTCTTAGTACACTTCAACATCACAAAAGAAGATACCATGCAAACATCAAGTGTCAGCGGTTTGGGCTGTACCTACATTGTTTGACTGACAGACAAACTCACGTCAGGACAAAACTTTTTATTAATATCGGCATATACCAAGAAGTTGTTCACTGCAACTGCGGTCGCCCGTTAGGCTGTCGCGCCGGTGTGATTCAACCTCTAGCGTTTCTTTAGCTGGTCAGTATAATTATGTGTTACATTTGTTAGGCGATGCCGTAAGTGTAACATGCGCATTTTTCGTGCTGCTGCTTATATTTATAAACAGTTCAAATATTACCTAATACTTTAGTAAAAAATAAAAATAAACCCTTAACGATCATATACATATACAACCCTAACTAGGATTCCCTAGGGACCCAGGAACTACGAGGACTATATTCTCACAACGCCCAGACGCAGAACAAGTATTTGTGCTTTTTTTCTGTGCACAAATACTTGTCTTGACGCGGGAATCGAACGAGTCACCTTCAGGTTATGATTCAACTGTGTTATAGGTTTTATGGTGCTATCAAGGGATATCTAAATCTCATTATTATACAAAACCATACACATCTACCTCATGATCTACTGTTTTATCACTATTGTCATTATTTTATTTTAAAACTGCATCACAAAGTTGTGTCCAAGCTATCTGGTTCTAGTATTATCGTTAATTATAGTTTTGGTACATTAATTTAATAGTCACGGTTCATGCTGAATGTTTATCGGTCTGCGTTTAACCTTTCATCCCTAATTGAAAGCTTAAAACATCCATAATTCGCTAATAACACTAACTGTTGCAGTGTGATAACCGCACAACCAATTAAATTAAGTTTATTGCGTTAGACGGCGTAATCAACAATTACTCACGAATATAAACGTCATGTCACAGAGGAATTAACTCTGTTAGCTCGTAAACATGTCCCGACATTGATTTATTGCATTAATTCCATGACCCCGGGACCATAATTGTTTAGAAACAACTGTTTGAACGAGTATTGTGCGTAATCGTGCATAAATCAACAGACTAAGAACTTTATAGCTCATTTGAAATCACTGTGACGGTATCAAAAACAAAAGAAAGAAGAAGTATTTTGCCAAAATTATTCATCATCATATGAGAAGGTCACAATAAAATTCTTGAGTTTAATGGTATCATCAATTGCAATTTAAAAACATATCATATATTTATTTCAACCTGTTAAAAATAAAATTAGTACGAGGGGGCGTTTTTGAGTCCGCGGAAAGGGGATTAAGGGGTGGAAATAAAAAAACAATTATTTTTTTCTTTTTAATATATTCACCTGAAAGACGAATATATTTTTCAGATCTTTCAATTAATTTATTTATACTCTCATAAAAAAATGTTTTCTCTTTGTCTTCAAAGTACGCCGAAACTACCTCCTTGACTTCATCATCGGTGGTAATTTTTTTCCCGCAGTTCTTTTTTCATTTTTGGAAACAGGTAATCACTCGGGGCCAGGTCTGGGCTGTAGGGTGGGTGATTCGAAATATCGAAGCCCACCTTATGAACGGCAGCCAACGCAACGCGGCTCTTGAGGACAGGCGCGTTATCGTGCAAAATCAATTTCAATCCTTTTGTCAATTTTCCCGTATTTGCTGACCGAGCGAGCGAAATCATTACTCACAAAATTTGCTTTCATATGTCTGGATGTTCGTATTCGCCTACAGGTCGACTTTTTTTACTAATATTGTAAACACAATAGATGCAAAAAAGTCTACGCTAGTGAAGTCTATTGTTCGCAGAAATACTGTTACAAGTTAAATAAAATACCATATGAACCATTAACACCGCCATCGCCACCCGCACCATGGTGCTGGATGTATCTGTAGATTCATGCACACTCCTACAACAATGCACAACCTATTAAATCTACAGCAAGTGAAAAACCTCCAGTATTTTTTTTTATAAACAGATACCATTAAACTAAGCTGATCAGTTTTGGCGGGAAAGCGAAAAAGATTGCGTCGCCGCATTGTGTTATTTTCAGTGTTAGTGCATAAAATTGGTGGCATTTTATTCTTTAAGTGCTGAATTACAGGCATGAGTGTTTGAAAGTGGTATAATGATGGTGAAACGTTTCTTTTCGTGTTGTTTCCAAAACTCCATAGAAGCTTCTGGTAAAGTTGCTACCACTTTACTAGGAGTATAACTTGACTAGACAAGACTATGACTTAACTTGATGACTTGGACTGTGACTTGACTTGACACATTATATGATATTAATTAACTTGAGATATTATCAATTACTTGACACTGGCTAAATACACAAAAGTGTGGAGCCAAAACCAAACAAAAAAAAAACAAAGCTGATAGTTATTTCTGATACAGGATTCAGATAATTACGTATTTAATATACCAATGCTAGCCGGTAATACCGAATACCAAAGTGAGTGGGGCATGATGAAGCACCCTGTTCTGATTACCGATACATCAACGTCATGGCTTCAAACTGGGAAGTGATTTTTAAACGAGATTTACATGAAACTTTCTAAATCTTTCTATGTGATAGATGTTATCTTAAGTTAATAAAAAGTTTGACAGCATCTGTGGTATGGTGGTTGTGCAGATCAGCTCATAACCTGAAGGCTGCGGACTTGATTCCCTAGACAGGACAAGTAATAATAATAATATGTGTGGAAATCTCACACAACGCCATCTAGCCCCAAACTAAGCAAAGCTTGTGTTATGGATCCAGATAACTGCAGATACAATACTTAGATACTTTTTATTTATAATAAATACATACATAGAATACAATATAACACACAGACACCTATGTTCATCACACAAATTTTTGTCCTGGGTGGGAATCGAACCCACATACCGCAGTTCAGAAGGCAGGGTCACTACCAATTGAGCTATCGAGCCAGTCAAAAGTAAAAAAAGTCAGTGTTTGTGCACAAGAAAAAAGAACAAATAGGTACTTACTTGTTCTGTGTCTGGTTGTTGTGGAACCATGGTCCTCGTGGTTCTTGAGTCCTTAGATACAGGGAATCCTTGTAACGGTCCAGGATCTATGTATATAATCGTTGGGCGTTATTTAACATATTTAATAAATTATTAAATAACGCCCAAGTTTGATTAATCTGACGTCTAAATACAGAAATAATTATTATTTATTTTGACTAACGGACACTAATCATGTTACCACAAATACATAAACAAGGCTTAGACCGACGTCAAACGTGTGTTTCAATACAAATCAGCAGTTTAACAGTTACACTTCTTAGATTTAAAACAGTCTACGAATAAATCGTACCTACTACGTTTGTAATGCTTTGTACTGGAATGAAGACAAATAAGACAGCTCATAAAATGCAACGCCAAAGGCTAACCCACGCTAGTTTTCTTTCAGTCACGGTAAAGTCACTTTGAAAATAGACAGCTAAACCACCTACGTAGTATCCGTTACTGAGAAGTGCTTATTTATACAGTTTTATTTTCTGCCCAGGCCAACCTCCGCTGTCTAATAAGGAAAGCAGCTACTAAAAGGACAACTTAAGATGCATATAAAAAGGTAATAAACTCATAAGATGTAAAGAACTATTTATTACAGGGCTGATAAATGTTTTATGGCTGATATCACAGACATACATAAGCGCAGACCACGTTAAGAAAGTTTCATCTTAAGATAATTTATGACCGCTCTTCGTACATTACGGTGGTCGTAATACACACCCCTAAGCTTAATTGTAAAAGAACAAAACAATCAGTAAAACAGAAAAGATAAAAGCATTGTCGCCTTGGAACGTTCACGTTTTCGCCAAGGGTCCGTCGTAAAACTTTATTAGGCGCATTAAGGTCGCGGTTGAATCCTGTTTATGTAATCGCCGCCGGGGACCTTTAGCAGGAAAAATATTAAGTGAAAAAAGAACACACAATGTCACCCTAAGTAAGATTATATTTATTAGGGCTCGCGAGAGTGTGGCTTGAGACGGGCGGAGTCACCCGGAGCGAAATGACTAGCTCTCACGTGGGACGCCGTGAGAAGCAGCCCAATTTCTGTAGACACTCAGCTTGTGTTACAAATAATATTCTGCGAATAAAGAGAATTTCGTCTGCTGCCGGTGTCTGAATAGGACAACCCCATCTCTTCCCGTGGGTGCTGTAAGAGCCGGCTAAGGGAATACCCAGAGAAATGGCCAGCAGCATTCTCTTCGGTACAATCAAATCTTCTGCCATCACCAAGCCGCCAAGTGTGATTATTATGGCAGCCACAAAAGTGGCAATTTATGGAGGAGGCCTGTGTTTGGCAGTGGACGTTTTCCGGTTGTCTATGATGATGAAGAAAAATTACTGAATCAAAATGATGAAACAATAATTGAAGGGATGAAATCAAAAAGGATTTAACTGATTATTTTCACAAAATTACTTATGGGTATCGTTGGATTCAGTGTGAAATTATCTAAAGTAATACATTCTTAAAATACTGATATGAGGCTTAAATCTCGAGACTTTTAGTCTTAAACGGTTTATCTGACACAGGAATACAAACCGCTTAGCTTAATAACATAATTATATTTATTACATTATATTATATTTTTTACAGTAACTGTACAAATTAGTACTATATTATGTATTTATAATTAATAAATTTTCAAGCAACTGAAACTTACATAAACCTTTTCTATTACTTAATAAGGACTCTACATTAAAATGAAGCCGTTGAAGTTTAAAGTCAATTTTCTCGAAACTATCAATTTGACTTGAATCATTCTAATATGTATTAATTTTCTCATAGTCTGTAAATATTGATTTTGATATTTGAAATAAGCTTTTTACTATGTCAGTGAACTTACTTATTTCAACTCAATTAAGAAATTATTATGCAAGTAAAAAGAACAATCACAGATGATTAAAGTACATTAATCGAACGAAATAAGTTAAACCATACCATTATTTTCCATTTATACAAACCGTTGTTACAACTAATAATAAATCAATCACAACCGCTTTTAAACTGAGAAACAATAAACGACAAACGTTTGCATTTATTCTAATTGAAGCCGTCTCAACTCAACCAACACAATGGAGCACTCCAACGTCTTGCGATGAGTACCTACGGAGCTATAGAAATTGTAGTTTGCTCAATGCTGTCTGCTCCGTGGCACGAATAATTTCCTTAATATTGCACCGAGAAATCTTATTCAAATAATCAGAAGTTTGTGACTCCAATCTGACTGAATGCAAATTGCATGCAAACTGTATAATTAATGCCATCGCTGGCTTTAAGTGATCACGTAATACCTACCACATATTCGCAAGCTCAAAATAAATATTAATTTGTATTATTTTGTACCACGAGTTCTCTTTAATGTTTTGTACATTTGTTGCGGTGAATGTGAGTTAAACACCGCACCTGATAACTTTAAACGAGAAATTGTAATTTAAACGAATATAAAGGTGTTTTTGTAATTAAGAATACATTTTTGTGGCGAGTATACACATTATATAAAGTTAATAATTGGAGCATAACGATATACCTACTCAGGTATATAAAAGCAATCTAAATACGAAATTCGTCGCAATCTATTAATTCATCATTCACTTAAAACATGCAATAAGGTGTTTTTAAGGTGTACATTTATCAATTAGCAGAGCAGACATAAAAACTAAATAATTCTAAGCAAAAAATATCAGATTATTTTTTAAATTGAATATACACTTTTTTGAATGGGCTGATGCTGTTAGTCTCTACCGACCTTTACAGTCACTGGGTGCGGCAAATTATATTTCACTGGCAACGCGACCCTAGCGTAGCCGGTACCATGGATAGTTACTTAACCAATTTATTTATACTTAACTCTAATCAACTCTTTTATTGTTTACAATGTTTCATTGCTTACAAGGTTAGGGCTTACCCTAACGCATGTGATGAGAAACAGGGTAGGTAAGTTCATTACCTTTTTCACGACACCACTACGGCTAAATACAACCAAATAAAACCCAACCAAAATCCAAATCCATTCTCCAAAAACTGTGACACTACCAGAGCACATAGTCCAGTCCATATCTTAGGTCAAATTAGGTGAATATCTTGGAATGTAAAAGTTAGTAATAAATGATAATTATATATTTAGCAATAATTTATAACCTTAATATTACGGGGTTTTGATCGGGAGTACCAGTTGACCTCACATGATTCTCTGACCGCGCGCTCTCCGCCCTCTATCTCGAAAACAATTCAAGGTATTAAAAAATGTTAAATACAAAAGTTGTAAAGAATTTAATTTATTATTATATTGATAGTAATTACAAATAGCTTAAAAACCATAGAAAACGAGATATTAGCAAAAAAATTAAAAATAATTTTTTTTTGTGGTCATTGACCCCTGACTTTAAAACTTGCGACTATCCAATTATATGTGAATTTTGAGCTCAATTTTAGGATGCCAAAATACAAGTTTTTACGTAGTAATATACTGGGTATGTCGATTTTCCGAAGTGAAGGGTTTTATATAGTTTTTATATAGTGGTATAATGACTGGACGAGCAGCAAGTAGCAGAACAGCCGCGACACTGACAAGTGATCTTTTTTGTTTACGCATTGTCCTTTATGAATAGAGATTACTTCAACTCACACTTGGCTTACGTGGATTTGAGCGTATCGTCTACAACGACTTGCAATTGACTGATCACCTAAAGATGCTATATATATCTATTATATCTTTTTGAGGTATTAAAAAAGTTGAAATGGTATTGGTGGCATTTCTGACAATTTAAGCATTCGATAAAAGCCAAACTTATTCAATATCTGTAAATGGTTATAACGTAATATCGATTCCACCTATACGTCTTTAGTGTGTCGTACCATAAAATAACTTATGATGCAAGATCCCTTCCATTATTATGGGACCTCGTTTTGACTACATTATTTGAAGCGTATGCATATTCTTATTTAAAAAATCTCTATGATTTGACAAATGTATTATATTAAATATATCCCACGAAATTAGTCTAGCATTAAAAACTTATTAGAAGTATAGGCGGATCAAATACAAAATAATTTTAATAAAATATAAAATATAAATAATATAAATAATAAAAACCTAGTACAAATTTCTCCAAGAAACCTTAACTCCACATGTGATTGTATAAACTCCCATTTTACAACCCACATTACGCAGTTTAAAATGTTTAAACACATTGTTGCAGCATTTTAACGATCCGGTGGTACATACTCATATGAATGCTAAAGTTAAACGGGAACGGCTCTCCAATAAAACTGATGCGATGTTACGCTCTATAAATTAATCACAAGCTTTTATGTTGATGTGAAGCTGGTTCTATTCCATGTCTACTAACATATAAAAATGAAACGTTGTCTATTTGTTTGGGTGTGTGTGGCTTTAACGCTAAAATAGATGAAATGATTTGGATGAAATTTGCTTGCCGTTTGCTTATCTACCAAGATCAAAGGATACTTCTTATCCCGGAAGAGAGTTTTAGAGTTCCCAATGAAAACGGAGAATATAAGTTGAAACCGCGGAGCACTTTTAGTACTGAAATGAACTTAAAATAACTTTCATGGTGAAGTTCACTCTTAGATAATTCAGCCCCTGTTTTGAAAGCTTGTTAAATAGAGTTTAGTAACTACGCCTACTAACTTAGCGAAGTAACTAATAACGAAGCTATTTTTGTGAAAATTAAAATATCAAATCCCAAGCAAAACCTCAAATGATGAATATCATTTGACATTGACAAGTTTTCCTAGATTTTTTTCAATAAATATATTTATCTATCACAGAGTGTCTATCACAAGGGAACGTTGATAATAATCCGAAAATTGCGGATGTGAATTTTGAATGTTTTTTTAACCCGTGTATTTTTGAAATTAAGATGTGATAAGGGAGGATTATAAACCGTTAAGTGTTGTTCAACGTGCATGAATGTTGGCAAATGATTCCAAGTTTATAACCATGCCTTTTCGTTTTCTCTGCAAGGCTTCCTAGAGCCTTCAGTAAAATATCTACGATTTTACCGTGGCATTTTGACTGACAAAATAAAACTTTAACATGATATAACCGTACAAAATTTCCTTATTTGCCATTGGAAAAATTATCGCTAAAAAGCGATAAAAAGAAAACCATTAAACGAAGACAAGAAGAAGTATCTATCACGTTTGTTGCTGTAACGCAAAATTTCATTTTATCAACGCATGTCATGTTCGTGCTTTTAACTTTAAACTAAAATGTTTTTTTTTAATTTTGTTTTTTTTTCTGTGTCTTTTTAGCAAAAACCACTCTTCCAATGCTAAGTTTTCATACATAAAACTACATTGTATTTCTATTTAAAGTATTGAATGATTATTATGAATCTGATTAATTCACATTCAAAGTTTCGCTTTATTAAAGTCGAATACCTTAATAAATTAGAATCCTATTTCAAGCAAACATCTTACCCAAACGTTAAGAAATCTTTATTACATTTCATAAAATGTTTTGAAGCAGGTATAGATTCGTAGGCGTTAACCAACCCCTGTGAAACAGCATTTACGGAGCACGTTCTCCCGGGATGTGTTCACGAAAAGAGTTATTTTAGTGATAGCTACAATTTCGAGGTAACTGTAGTCACATTTACTCGGAGTTCGAAGGAAAACTCTTAGGAAGATGTGACTGGTAAAGTTTGATCAGTAAGAAAGTTTTAATTGCTACTGAACGGCATTTTCAGTGGAAGTTCATTTTCAAAGTATTTTATTCGTGTAGCGGAAGTAATTTGCTTTTAAAACTATTTGAATACACTTGCCCATTAGCGAGAATAGAACAAGCATTCTTCTACAATCTACTGTCGTTAAGTCATATAAATAGTTTGAGTTTAATTTATTTTTATTCATGAAAAAGGTTATGAGAAGAGTACTTAATTTATTTCAACTAAATAAATACTGCAATAATATAACAACTACAACGAAATACTACTAGCTACACTACGTGCTACAGTTTAATTTTAGTTTTTATAGTTATATTGAAATCTTGTTAGTTAAGTCGTATATTGTAGTTTCTTAACTACTTTTTTTTTTAATGTTAAGGAATGACGTGACGAGCTAGCCGTTCGCCTGGTGTTAAACGACACGGCTGCCCATATCAGCTGCAGTGTCACTCGAAACTCTAAAGTATAGAGGTTCGCGTGACACTGCACTGCGCACGTCATCCAGAGACATCAGCACAATCTAGTAATAAGATTATTAAACTGTGAGTTCAGTTCATAAAGTCTCATTTGCCCAGTAATTTCACTAGCTACAGTGCCCTTCAAACCGGAACACAGCAGTGCTTGCGCACTACTGCTTGGCGGCAGAATAACTGGCAAAGCGGTGGTACCTACCTAGACGAACTTTGCAGTAAAGTCCTACCACCTAGTAGTTTGCAGTAAAGTCCTACCACCTACTACTAGTACTTACTTACTAGTACCTATCTATCAAAGTTAGTGTTATTATACCTGACCACATTCCTATCTTTACATTTATAAGTCATCCCTTTTCGCCGCCCGAGGGTCTTGAGCGGTCAGGATGATCCAATAGCAGCTGCAGTATCGGCTACGCTACGATCACCGAACCAGTCTAGCCCTTTTGGCTTAGGTACTGCTTTCGGCACCAGTATAGGATACGCTGGTATCCTGCTAGTAACGCAATCAGACACCGACCCCGCCGGCGAGGTATTAAGTTAGCTACAACGGTTGTAACTTTCCATAGGGTCCACTGTTCCAGTGAACGTAGTCTTCTCGATCCTCTTATATATCCCGACAATAGCCCAAGCCGAGGCTCAGCCTAGAGGTGACCTTGAGCTAGTTGCCTGCCACTTTTACGGCTAGGCGCCTTAAGTGCCTGTGACGCTGTAAAGATCGATAGAGATCAACAGGATTTTTTGCTTTCATAGTTCCCGATTAGGCTGTATATGCCACCATCCACTGTTAAACATAGGCTTCTCCTATTAGGGTGTAGTGATCTGTTATATAATCACTACGCTTTTTAGGAGTCTTGGTACGATTACTGACTCCTGAAAAGCGGGTGGTAGATAGATAGATAAACTCTTTATTGACACCAAGATGACGAAATACAAAACAGGAAAGCTTATAATTAGGTTACAATAGGCGGTCTTCCGGACAACCTTTGAATGGATAGAGATAGATAAATGAGCATGGGCGGTGGTGCTTTAAAATAATAGTTATATAGATACTAAGATAAATGTGCAATAGTGGTCTGCATTATGTTCTACTGCAATCAGTAGATCATAATGCTCATGCATAATGCGCATTCTCTGGACATTCCCTCAGCCGACTCTTATGACTCCCATGGAAGAGATAAGGTGATCCTTTTCTTACGCAGGGATCACACGTGTATACATTCCTATTTTAAACCCCACCCTGAAGACATATATACGAATATTAATAAGTACAAAAAAGGAGTTTGGCGGGAAAGCGAAAAATATTGCGTCAACGCATTGTATTATTTTTCAAAACTTGTCCTATTTTCAGTGTTAGTGCATAAAATTGGTGGCATTTTATTCGTTAAGTGTTGGATTACAGGCGTGTGTGTGGGAAAATAGTATAATGATGGTGAAACGTTTCTTTTCATGTGGTTTCCAAAACTCCATAGAAGCTTCAAGTAAAGTTGCCACCACTTTACTAGGAGTATGACTTTGACTAGACTGACTTGAATATGACTTGACTTGATGACTTCGACTGTGACTTGACACATATTTGCGTGAAATATCGATAACTTGATAAATTATCAATTACTTGACACTGGCTAGAAGTGTGGAGCCAAAACTTTAAAAAAATGTACAAATATTTAAGTAAAGTAAGAACAAATCTGCTTTGATATGATATAGATAATATGTGTATAACCAGGAAATGCTATGGGTAAACCAGGCTATAGGATAGGCTGAACTAGCGTAAACTCTCGCCTTTAATAGTTTAAAGTCAGAGGATTGGGATATTCTAAAGTCAAATTCAGTGCTAAACGGAGTTAGTCGACGCAAGACGGCTTGCACAGCAGATATATCTTGTATACACAGTTGACATACATATCTAGAGTATGTATGTACGTCACCTACATTCGATTTGTATTCTGAGTTCGTTAACTCTGCTCGCAATGATTGCCCCGAGGCGAACGCTGAAGCGAATATGTACGCATTTACTATACGAGATTCTCGTGTAGGCCTAGTGATATGAAATTATTCCCAGATTGTTAGATATACATGCATGGTCTGTAATACAAAGACATTGTTGCTTAATTTGTTTCTATGTCTATACACTGCGATGTGTTTGAAGAGGAATCATCAAAGGGTTTTGTAATGTTAAAACTAATTGCTTCGATACTATTTTAATACCTAAATATATTTAATTAATTAACATATAATTGTCTATTTAGCTAGCATTCTGGTACTTTCTCTGTCGATTGTGTGGATCTGATGAATAAGAGATTTGACAATCCATATAAAAAATAAAAATAAAACATGCTCGGTGAATTTATTTGTTAATTCATTGGTTTGAATGTTATGTTGCGTTTGTTATGGTTTTCAAGCCAAAACGGCTGAACTGATGTACAAATTTTTGCGTAATGGTTGCTTAATTACCGGGACATCGATAAGTTGCGGTGCCTCTAGATCTATATAATATACATAATTATTTCACTGTTCTTTTCGTAGGGTCTGGTTTTCAATGTGACTCTACAAATGTTATAATAATAATAATATTATAATAATAATATGTGTGGACATCTCACACAACGCCATCTAGCCCCAAACTAAGCAAAGCTTGTGCTATGGGAACCAGATAACTGATACAATACTTAGATACTTTTTTTGTTTGTAAATACATACATAGAATACAATATAACACCCAGACACAGAACAAAAACCTATGTTCATCACGCAAATGTTTGTCCTGGGTGGGAATCGAACCCACAACCCACAGTTCAGAAGGCAGGGTTACTACCAACTGAGCTATCGGGCCAGTCATAAATGTTGGTTATATACTAAAAACAATGAATGTAAATTAATTCCAATGTAAACATGAAATCGATGTAGAAATTATTTCTGCAATACATGTGTCTTTAACGTCATTCTTTACTCTAATACGAACTGTTGAAAGCCAATGCCAAAACAAAGTATTTAGTATAGATAAGTTATCCTTTGTGTTGCACAAAATACAATACTTTGCTACAAACAACAGTAGCCAGTTTTAATTATATATGACCGCAATTTCTCGGTGGCGACCCAACCCTGTAATTTTATTAAAAACTTATAATGTTATAAATATTTCTCAGCAATTTCATTCGCCACCTAAACTCCACTTACAAACTACGTCATCCCGTGTTAAGTGACATCTACAAAGGCCATAATGGTTCATGCAGCCTGCTCGTAAAATTTTATAGGTAGCTCGCAGCTACAGGATGCTTCCCTTGGGGCACGCTTCTTCGACCTGTCTAAGGAAATTACTACACGGGCCGCTCTGCGTGTATGAAATTCTCGGAAAATGCACACCCTGCCTAAGCACTGGTGCATCCGTTTAAGTTGCTTGCGGTTTCGTTTACAATATAATAATAATAGTAACTAAAATACTAAAAAATAATTATTATATTAATAACGCTCAACGATCACATACATACATGACTGGCCCGATAGCTCAGTTGGTAGTAGCCCTGCCTTCTGATCTGTGGGTTGTGGGTTCGATTCCCACCCAGGACAAACATTTGTGTGATGAACATAGGTGTTTGTTCTGTGTCTGGGTGTTATATTGTATTCTATGTATGTATTTACAAAAAAAAAAAGTATCTAAGTATTGTATCAGTTATCCGGTTCCCATAGCACAAGCTTTGCTTAGTTTGGGGCTAGATGGCGCTGTGTGAGATGTCCACACATATTATTATTATTATTATTTATTATATTATACATAGATCCTGGACCCTAACTAGGATTCCCTGCGTCTAGGGACCCAGGAACTACGAGGACCATGGTCCCACAACGCCCAGACTCAAAACAAGTATTTGCTATGAGCCGACCTGCTCAACCACCACACCACAGAGGCTTATTCAATGCACATTGCATGACGTACCAAATAAATATAGTACATACTACCTTTTGGATTACAACCTGATTTTTTTGCTCTATGGTGAATACTAACATTTCAGGTAGATAGTAGAACGTTTCTCACGATTCGGTCAATGGTAAATATATCAAAATTATTTCAACAAAACTTAATTAGGCAATTGTTAGTTCAATTAGTAATAGAATGATTTAAAAAAATCAGCCTTCCATTAAACGGACAGTGGTAAAATTGTTGGCGATGGTTGTTAATTTGAAACTTTATCAATATTCCTGCAGCATTTTATACACTGAATTTTTTACTTTTATTGGTGCTTGAAAATTAGTAAGATAAAAGAATTTGATAAGTACAAAAGCTTGTATTTACTGTATCTGTAACTAACAGCCGATAATCCAATCAGCAAATTTAATAATTGATATAAAGGAACGATTTGAAAATCTAAAAGTGTCATTTAGGTGTAATCTCATTGTCTTGTATGATGACTTTATGGCATTTATCATAAGAATAACAGGCAAATATAATATATTAAAATCAAAATCTAACAATTCATCGGTGAATTGAATTGGTATAACTTAGGTACCTACTTTTCCCGATAGCTCAAGTAGTGAATGTTCCAGCTAAAGTGATGTCGGGTAACAACAGATTAAACTTGTCTTTTATTAAATGGATATGTTAATTTGTCTTATAACTAAGCGCTCAAAAAGATTATGACGCTTGAATAGATTTAAATGAGAAAGAAATTTGTGACACCGCCCACGCGTTTTCTATCATGATCCTAAATAAATAAATAAAAGATACTGCTGGAAGCAGAGGTGAAAGTCTGTAAAAATTAACCACTAGTTAAATCAACAAAGAATTTAGGAATATAATTATTTTATATATTTATATACTTTTCTTATCTTAAGGAATAATGACATGACGAGTTAGTCGTTAGCCTGATGTTAAGCAACACGGCTGCCCATATCAGTTGCAGTGTCACTCGGAACTCTAAAGTATAGAGTTTTGCGTGACACTGCACTGCGCACGTCATCCTGAGATATCCGTATCGTCTAGACTGTCAGATTAGGTCAAGTCATGGTCTCATCTGGTCAGTAATTTCACTAGCTAAAAAGTTTCCTTCAAACTGAAACACAGTAGCGCTTGCACATTATTACATTATTATGCACATCATTATTGCTTGGCGGCAGAATAACTGGCAAAGCGATGGTACCTACCTAGACGAATTTTGCAGTAAAGTCCTACCACCTTGTAGAATTATGTTATTATTACGTATTAGATACGTCTCGATTTAACCGGACTTTTTTGAACTGTCTCACTATAGTAAGCAATTGACGATGCGGTCGATAAGCTATGAATATGCCTTTGCTGTCCGAATTATAAATGTAGGATAAAAACGCTTTGTTTCGAGGAATTATGCGGATGCATTGTTTCCATGCGTCTGATTGTATGATAGTAAGAAAGGGGACGGGGAGTTAAGTTTTGTAATTCTAATACAGAACTAATAGCAATAGGTAAAAATTTGATTCCTTTTTAATACTTAACAGATTTCGATATTTTTTGAAACCGTTGTAGATAATTTAGGCTTAAGAATATCATTTGATTTACTAGGATTCGTATCCTGTTTTCTCTCTAAGAAAAACAGGTCCTTATTTATCGTAGGTTATAATATCAAACAGTTCACAGAAAACTATCAGAATCTGGAACATACTATTTTTTTCATTTCATGAATAGAAAAATAATTAAATTATCGTTGCACAAATGTAGAGCATTTTCACTGCTAATTAGAATCAAAAGTCCAAAGCGAACGTTAGTTCTAATACCACAGAGCCAGTAGAAAAAGGACTTAGCTTGGTCCATCTGAGACCATGCAATTAATTCCCCACGAGACTGTTTAAACATTTCCTTGTAATGAAAAACCTATTTTCTCGTACTTTCCCCAGCGTGCAAGGCTCGCGCGTCCCCATCCCTTGCTTCAGATCGGTTCATTTATTTACACGCACTAATGGTCCAGGCAATAGATATTTACTGCCCTGTTTACCAATACATTTAGATTTCCAGTACCTACAATGACGTCGATTTAAAAAAATGGTTGGACTCATTGCTTTATAATGAAAGTTGATGACGATATTGAAAGCACTATTCCATTTGAACCCATACGCTATGTACTACGTTTTGTTCTAGTATAATCACATAAATATTTTCACGCACTGACGTAACATAAACCGGCCCAAAAAAATCAACGCCAACCTCCTGAAATTATTGGAACGGAAAAACAACAAACTTTTTCCAATTCACGCAGAAAACACATTTTTCACTCAAACAGAAAGCAGGTTTTTTGCCAATAAAATCAGAAAACAAATCTCATCCCCTGTCGGACTTCAGTAAACTGGTTAAGCGTGTTCCTCGGCTTGGGTCTACATCTGCTAATTGCTTCCGAACTTGTTTTTGAGCATAATTTTGGCTAATTGCAGTCGCGCACTTGGCGCCGGGCCAAGTCGGGTCACAGCCAGCAAAAGCCACCTTATTCAGACTTTAGAAAAATAACGGCTAAATTTTGATTTAGCTACGGTTGTGTGTGTAAATCTCCGGGTTAAACCTAAGTAAAGAACTGTTGAAATTCTCTAATAAATTTTGTGCATTAAAAAATTTGTTTTTAACGCCTGAATGTCCCTTACGATTTTCATTTCTGTATGAATACTTTAACTAGATTCCTATTTATAATAATGGACAAGAAATGCCCCGTAGACTAATCCTCATTTTACACATTTTTTAGTGCCGGAGACTCGTTATTATCCGGAATGAAAGTAGCTTATGTTAGTTACGGTAGTATAAATGAGGTTATTTTATCAAATCACATAACCCATACAGTAACTTGTATACACAAAACGTACCTTAATATTTATAGATTCTCATTTAAAACAACAATACTACTGGTATGTTGATAAAACTAAGTGATTGTGTCGAAGAAAATTGAAGTAGGGATATAGACAAAAAGGACAAAACGTTATCAGACTCTGCAGCGAAGGGGAGGGCGCTCGACCTGCGCACCAAACTATGAGGGTCACTACTCCGATACACAATCTCATAAATGTTTTTCGGACTATCAATAATTATGTGGCTTGACATAGAGCCTAACAAAATTATGAGTAAATCCATAATAAAACTCATAGCTAACTCAACCTAGTGATATTGTAACTATTATAATCCCTTAAAAATTAAGCTTTTATTTATTTTCATTAAACAACAAGAAAACAATTTAAAGTCAAAGTCAAAAGATTTATTGCAAATAGGCTATTTTTAGCACTTTTACAAGTCAAAATTATATTAGGTACTTAAAATTAAGTCATTTTACTAAGCATATAGAATTCCAAAGAGATTATTGTCGAAATAAATTTTAACATAACTTTAATTTTTGTTTTTAATTTGTATCACACAGATGAAAAATATTGGTCGACCCATAATAGCCTTAAGATATTACATTTGTTACTATCTACTTTGTACATAATTTAAAACTCGCTGAACGTGGAGATTTTGAAGGAACTTCTTGTAGCACCCTCGTCTCCTGTGAGGAAATTACGCTGCGATATTGTTTTGTACTGCACTTGTTACAGCGGCCACCGCCCGCCGCGCGCCGCGCCGCCGAGCACAACTCGGATGGATTTATAGAGAACATACGTGTAGGTGTGCCATCTGTACTGTATACTAGGGACAATTTGAACTTAGCTGCTAAACCTTTTTTAGGAAATAAACAGTAGCTTATATCTATAAGAACATAACCAGTATTACAAAGCGATCGGACGCTATTGATTTTAATATTTTATTTCGATAGTATCAGTTTCTATTGGCGGTTTTTGATGGATTTCTCCATAACGAATCTATGCAAAACGAATTATTGTGAACCGGTATGCAATAGCCGTTTGAATAGTGCACTTAAAGGGCAGACTGTTGACAAATTATTGTCTCGGTCATGTGATAACTTTACGTGTACAATGATGGCCATAGAAAGTATTATTTTCACTCAACTTTGGACGCGATCTGACGCGATCCGACTCGCCATTTATGCGAAAATTGGCCCTATCTCTGTAGTAATACTGTCTCAACAGTATTACTACTGAGATAGGGCCAATTTCTGCGCACTTCATCCCTCAGGATGACGTGCGCAGTACAGTGTCACTTGTTTATATTTTAGAGATCTGAGTGGCACTTCAGCTGTTCTTGGCGATCGTATTGCTTAACATCAGGCGAACGACTAGCTCGTCACATTAACATAAAAAAATAGCTCCAGAATATAAGCTATTTATTAAAAGGAGGAAGATCAGGTATATCCTCACATTGTACATAACCTGCCCTAGACGGAGGATTGCTCTACCATATAGACGAAATTATTTTTAAAAAACTTTGACAATACTTCTCACACTCCGCTGCGGCACACATTCAAAGAATTGCAACCATAAAAGTGCAAAGCAAAAGGCCGCCATTGTAAAATTAATCTTAGTACAATAGTCGTTACGGTCGTTTCAAAAGATGCAAAATCTTTAGTAAATAGGAACGCACACACGGATGAAGGGGTACGTGTTCAAAGTTAGATTAAGACAAGGATGACAGGAGGATTAGACTGTGGAGAGAGTGAAACAGGAATATTTTTTCGAACTCGTGCGCAACTGAGGAAAAATACTGGATAGGGTGAGGGGGTGGTTGGAAAGACAGTGAAGGCCAAGCGACGAAACCGTCTGGACGCTTGGGGGCTTGTAACTTTTATTCTAAAATACTTCCGCGCAAATAAAGTTGTTAAAATTTTAAGATAAAAAAAAAATGAATAAATACGAATTTAAAATAATAGTGGAAGTGAGTGATAAAGATTGAATAGTGGATATGTGAATTTGTTGGTTTTCCTTATTTTTTGCTTAATTGTTTTGCTAAAACATAAAAAAATATTTCTAGCAATAAATTTAAGTATAACTACAAGCAGAGTGCGTGAGTAATTTAGAAAAGGTTTATTAGATCGGTGATGGCAGTAGTACTTCCTATTTTGAATTGTTATGAATCATTTTTATTATAATTTGTTTTCTTATGTTTCTAAGTATCACTTACTCTACACATACAAAATTAAATTAAGTGGTTCTTCCAAAATCACTGTGAGGTGGTTCATTTGGAAGAATCATAGGGACGCTTCGACAATATTAGATAATGATCTATTGTTCTAGGACAATATATCATAATAACTACTGATGTATAGGAACAGCTTAGTATTTCATAAGTAGAGTCTTTATGGATAAGTAAATGGTTCACTTGCATTGAAATTACACAACACGTAGTAATAAAAATTGGTAAGCGGATGCAGCTACACTTAATTACACTTAATAATAAAAAACAATTAAAACACATTACATACATTTCATAACACTTACAACTTAGAAAAGACATGGCTAAAGTTTTTAGTTATGGAAAAAATTGTAGATTCTCCCGAATTTAGTTTAAGTGTTAGCAAGATTTTGGCCAGTCTGGAGACAAAAGTCTCATTAATTTCTGCTTAGTAAATACACCTTCTGTGTATTTTTGCCGTCAACAAGTAAGTGATACAACGGAATTTTCAGCTAGATTATAAGGGGAAGTTTAGGTATGCTTAAGTCTAGGACTGCGCTACATATTTAATTACCTACGTTAATGACTATTAGTTGTGATGATATCGACAACAAAAAAAAAATAATCTGGACTAACAATGACTGGGTCTCTTACATAATGAGAAACACATTCATTGCAAGTACGTATTTCTATGTGCCGAGATATGTATGTGATTGGAAGTCCTATTTAACTTCACTTGTAACATTTTATTTTATTTGCCTATATGAGCGCAGACCGCGGTTGAGTTGTAAGAAAAGGAAAATGTGTATTAAATTTTTGCTCGATTAAACAATAACGTCGTCTATAAGGGCATCAAGATATATCCCAAAAGTGGATTTGGTATCCTTTAAGATGATGTTTATAGGGAGCAGCGACAAAAAAATAATCAATTATATGCGTTCAGTGATAACGTGAGCCGGAGGTTAAATGTCAGTAGATTAAGCTAATTCCTTGTTTCAGCTCTACGTGTAGTATTTAATATAAAATTAAGAGTAGTTAGTTGATATTTAACCACTAAGTGATGGTCAATCATTGAACGCTTCTGCTCCCTACGCGTTTATACCTATTTTATTTAAAAATAAATCCTATCTAGAAACCTAGATTAGGTATTTGATTGTAAAGATTCGTTTCGCATTTCGAAATGGGGCGGGCATTAATCATAATCATTACAGAACCTGGATATTCCTAAGATTTCGGCTGAATGCAGTTCCTATGGGTTACCATGCTCTCCAGGCCGAATACAGGAATATTTCAGGGAAGGTTAATGTATCGTACAGCTGGAGTATATGGTGGCAGAGAAACCTTCGACTGGTTTCTAATGTTAACGGGAGTGTTCATCTATAACCAATCCTCAACTTATTCCGGATATTTAGGCACTGTGTACGACTGTTAAATGGGTCATGAAGATGATGATGATAAGATGTTAAGATGACGAAGATGACGATAAGATGTTAAGATGATGATAAGATGTTAAGATGATGATGATAAGATGTTAAGATGACGGAGATGGCGATAAGATGTTAAGGTGATGATAAGATGTTAAGATGATGATGATAAGATGTTAAGATGATGATGATAAGATGTTAAGATGACGGAGATGGCGATAAGATGTTAAGGTGATGATAAGATGTTAAGATGACGATGATAAGATGTTAAGATGACGAAGATGACGATAAGATGTTAAGATGATGATAAGATGTTAAGATGATGATGATGATAAGATGTTAAGATGACGATAAGATGTTAAGATGATGATAAGATGTTAAGATGATGATAAGATGTTAAGATGATGATAAGATGTTAAGATGATGATAAGATGTTAAGATGATGATACGATGTTAAGATGATGATACGATGTTAAGATGATGACAGAAGGTGTTAGTGACGATACTGCTTCGCACATAATTTTATTTCAGGAGAAAAGCATGGTAACCCTAGGTAAAAAGAAGACGACGAAGGTTTGTGCTTTTATTGTATTCTACTTTACTTGTATATTATAATGTGCAATTATATCATTATACCAAGTAAAATGATCATTTTTATATTTATACAATCTTTTAATTAGAGTCTATCGTTGTAATACTGGAGAAATGGTCATTTAACTTACTGTTTGAATTTCTGTGCCATACTATACCTCTTGACATATAACATGCGAATTCATTCTTGTGGTGGTAGATGAGTAACGCACCTCGGAAAAGATCTTCCAGTATCAATTCCTTTGGTGAGATGGATCTATCACTAGGAGAATGTCTTATGTTGATACTAGATCTTAAGGCGACCCTTCTCATTGATAAGAAAGTAACGGACCTCGGAAATGACTTAATTCTATTTCAAATCCCTTGGTAAGACGAGCTTATCACTGAGATATGTTACAAAGTAGTATTTAAGGCGATTTATTTTGTTATGGGGTAAGGCGAGCAGAGGTATATGTTGAAGTACATACTAGTTCTTCATAAAAACTGATTATCATAAAAAAAATATATATATAATTAACATTCTTTATTCTCCTTATAAATAAGCTCATTTATTAATTTAACCATATCACGACGTTATTTTACGCACGAATTTGTGCTTAAATTTTAATAACACTGAACTTCGTTCTTAACAATACATACATCGTATAATACGTATGCTGGAAATATATGATATCGGCTATATTCTAATATAACATTTGAGAAAAGAAGCTAACCTATTCTTGATAAAGTAATACTAAAATCAGAGAAGTTTTATATACACTGCGTTAATTGAAATGTAACGAGGCCAGTGTTCCATTTCCTCCTTCATTATATACTGAAAATTAAACTAGTTGAGTAAAAGCCAGAAATACTTAGAGTACCGAATACTTGTCTCATCTAACCATTCGGTACCTATCATACCCCTTCCGTAATCCTATGTGGAACCGGGATAGAAGTAAATTAATAATAATAATACCATTCAGTCTATGCATGTTGGAATTATGCGATGACAAATAACTCAAATTTATTAAGGGTCATCACTAACTATGAATTAAGAATTGTTGTTTGAATTAAATGAAATTTAATATCCTTGGGTTTCTCAGGCATTGTATATGCATGTTTATTACACCCGACCTCCCCTGCCATCGATCTACCGGCACGGCAGGAATATCGGATGATTACCAATTATTCTTCGACCTTTTGGAGGTAATCGTTCGGGGCCCCCCCGTGTACACCTGATCTAAGCGCATAGGGGACAGTTCGGGGTATTAATCACTACTTGGCCGAGAAATCTCTGGATAGGGAAGGCAGTGATGACCGTGGTGGTAGCAACCGACCAGTTTATCCTCTCCTGAGTCAATTCGGTTTGGCTGAATATTTATAAAACAAAATTATCTCCTTGACTTCTAAGATGGTGAGTTATTAATATGATCTCTGACCTCCCTGTGGTCTGGGTAACCAGCACTGTACGAGACCCCTTCGTGTAAAACTTGCTCTGCCTAGTCACAGGGACTGATTGGGGGCATAAGCATAGCTCATAAGAAGCCTTGGAGACCTTTACTGGGACTTGTTCCTATTACAGCTAACTAGCTGGTTTATAAATAAAAACAACATTACAAAACTAGTATGGAAACATACATTATTAGAGCTTGCTCTAATTCTACGAACAAACTACGCCCTGCGGCATTGGCCGTTATATAAACTACAGCAACAACGACCTGCGGCATTGACCGTTATATAAACTACAAACATACTACGGCAAGACCGTATACCAGCTAACTTAGCTTGGTTTTATTGAACTCGAACAATCATGTTGGACTGAAGGGTTTTGGCTTGCTATAAAATATGGCTATTGTACAGCTAATTCCGGTTCTACTTCCTTCCTCTCCTAGGGGAGTGCATATAGTG
The DNA here is from genome assembly GCA_905220475.3 of Ennomos fuscantarius. Lineage (NCBI taxonomy): Eukaryota > Metazoa > Arthropoda > Insecta > Lepidoptera > Geometridae > Ennomos > Ennomos fuscantarius. The sequence goes on along the minus strand of HG992028.1, from coordinate 6,838,568 downwards.
GAATGGCATTCACTGTTGTGGGCGATGGTTGGAGCCGCAACGCTTCCAAAAAGAAAAAAGAAAACCTCTTATCCTTCCTTCCTGAAGCTTAATTCTCAATCTCAAAAGTTTTTCTTCGATCATCCTGTGAATATGTCTCATTGACTCTAAAAGATCCGGGTTACTTACATATCAACGTAGCGGAAGACGATCATATGGCCAATATAAATAATTAATTGAATTACAGGTTCCTTATGAGAGAATGAAATAGTCACAATTTGGTGCCAGTTCCCAGAATAATTCATTTAAATAAAGTGGGCTTAAGCCCACAATTTGGTGTTCGTGAAATGGAAAGAGTTAATGACATTATTTCAGAGACCGTGTGAATCGTATACTTCGAAAGGTGTTGCAAATTTCATACATTTTATATTTAAATAGGTCTAAACCAACCAATTTATCTAATCTGCTCTAAATATTACACTCAATATTTAATGATTTGTCAGTAAATAATAATAAAGTATATAGTTTTGTAAAAAAAAAAAAAAATAAATATTTTATCTTGACAAACAAGATCACTTTCCTCAAATAAAATAAAATGAAAACCTATATTACCTATACCTATACTTTTGTGATATAAATTTATAATAATGATATGTAATAATGTTAGAAATCATACATTCGTTTAACAGATAGAATTAAAAAAAAAAAATATGTTAGCAAAATTTAATATTTTACAAAAAATTATATATATATATATTTTGTTAAGTACTACATTGTTAACATTAATTGATTATAGAAGGCATTTAGGAACTGGGGGGTGTTTATTAGTTTTAGACTTGGGGGGGTGTAAGGACACTTGTCGAAATAAAATATGGAATAAGTAGTTAATTGCAATTAAGATTTTTGGACCACTGGTCGTATTTACAAAAGTAGTTGAATATTAGGACAATCCTACTAATATTGTAGATGCGGGGGGTTGTGGGTATAGATGTGTGGATGTACGGGTGTATATTTGTTGCTGTTTTGCGCATGGACTGCTGAACGGATTTGAATGGAGTTTTGAGCACGTGATTTGTGGCCTGGGATACCTTGTGTCGCGGATGGAACCGAGGGGCGCAACTAGTCATGTCAAAGGAAAGGTTATTAAACTGGACAAATAACAAGAATCTGATTTAGGTTATCTTTTCATACATTAATTATAATATGAATTTTTCAAAATGTTTAGGGTTCTATTAGAAGGTAAGTAGTACGCAATAAGGCAAGCATTTAGATTTGTCAAAATTCCAATTCATTTTATTAATTCATTAAGTATCTGTTAATATAATAAAATAAATAATGCCCAATCATACATGTCATTAAAAATCAATAATAAATTAAACATATTAGTTGTTGGAATTGTACATTAAACTAAATTTTAATCCCTCAGAAATTCGTCATTATTATAACATGCTTTGTCCATCAAGAGCTCTTACAAAAAAAAAGAGCTCATTAAGTTTATTTTTGAAAACCGAGTCATTATCAATACGTAACCTTGAAGGAATCTTATTAAAAATTATAGGTGCTATACAGAATATACTGCTACGCAAGAGATGAGTTACTTACTATCGTCTACTAATAAAGTATAGAATACACAGACAAAAACATTTATAGTTATACAAACAACTATGTTATTGCACATAGCCTCTATGTCTGATTTTTGCTGTACTAGTCGAGCCGGCAGGTTTGCTCCTCAGACAAACACGTGCAAGGTAATTACAATAAACAAAAGAATCAATTTCTTAGAATATTTGGTAGAAATAAGCCGGCAGTAGAACAAAAAAAAAACTAAAGTCATAACCATAATAACGTTACACAGCTAGAGCTTTATTCATTTTGGCAACTTAGAAGATTTTTTTATAATAGGGTATTTTTATTATTTAGAGTACATGCTAGGTTGTTACAGTGTATCTTATTGAGACAGTAGAGCAAACTAACTAGGGTTAAGTAATTTTTTACATTTAAGGAGGGTTCGGTAAATCGGGTAGCGTTGAATTGTAGTCATACTCGTTATCTGCAAAGGAGATTATTAACTTGATATTTGATTCGCGGGTTGGCAGAGAACGGTATGGTAGTAAATTAGTGGATGAGGAATGTATAGAGATAAAAAAAAATATAATTAAACAACTAAATAATTTAAATCATCAAATGAAAATTGTAAACATGGTGAGTCTCAAATAGATTTTATAAAGACAGTAACCTTCACCAAACCAAAATGTCATAAAAGATTAGGAATGTATATGCCTAAAGGACTTGCTCTCTTCTAAATCACGCACTGCGTTATACTTGTTTACTCTGAGCCATCGCATCAAATTAAAATTTTATGCATAATTGGTTAAGAAATGACAGTAGGTTCCCTTGTCCTTATGTTGTATATTTGTTATAATAGGTTGACATTAAAATTGAGTATTCAGAACGGGTAAGGTTTAACTCCTTGAATCTATTGATTTGATACCCATGACTGAGACTAAAAGTTAGAACCATTGAATAAGTCCTTAATTTGTGTGACTGATTTTTGAATATCTCGCATTGTTATGAATTATTTCTAAACGGGAGAGTAACTATGTTGTACTTTGTACAAGCTTGTAACTATAATATGTACTTTGACTGGCCTGATAGCTCGGTTGGTCGTGATCCTGCCTTCTGAGCTGTGAGTTGTGGGTTCGATTCCCGCCCGGGGTCTGTGTGATGAACGTAAGTGTTTGTTCTGTGTCTGGGTATTGTTTTGTATTCTATGTATATATTTACAAAACGAAGGGTATGTATAAGTTGTTTCGGCTGTTTGGTTCCCAAGGTGCTGGCTTTGCTTGGATTGAGGATGGATGACGCTGTGTGAAAAAAATAAGGGGGGTTTACGTAGGTATTCACGTAGGTGTATATGTGACATATATGCGTTCCCAACGGAAAGTGACATTCTTAAGATAAGTAACATGCAATTGCTAACTTTATCACCCGTGAAATTATTCAAGTTAAGGTAACGGTAGGTCGAAAGATGTTCTTCAGTGTGAATAGCAATTGAGTAACAATACGGGTTAATAATTATATAGGAGCTAAACTTGCATTTATTTATTATATCACCATCACTATAGGAATAGAAAAACAGACATAACACAAAAAAAAACCTGTAATAAGTATTACTCTGTACTTTAGTGTTTGTCATGTGTGTGTAGTGTCTGAACATGAAAGCAAATTTGATGTTTGTTGATTAAAAAAAAATACTCAAAAAAAAAAACGATGTAAGGTAGAGGGGGTACAATATGTATATATATATTTGTGCAAAATATGGTAGTGGAATAACGATCTAAAATCTAAACTAAAGGCGATACATTTAAACTCATATTAGATAAAGAAATATCTGATCCTTAATAGATCATTTTACAAAAAAAAAGGAACGTGTTATGACAATTATATATTAAAAACCTAATGTATTATAGTATATTCATTTCAGATTCAGATTCATTTCACTTATTCATATTTGCAATATTATAGTTTCTTTATACGCATTATTAAACCTATAGTCAAAACAATTATCAGTGCCATTTTGTTATGAAAAATATTATTATGTAAGTGCAAAACTAGATTATTATAAATTTCGTACTAATATCCAAATAAAATAATTATATTTATTGAATCATTGCAATAATAAAATCAAAAATTGTAAAATTTATACTTGAGATGATAGCCAAAACTTCATAAATTAAGAAGGGATAATCAAATATTTACACTTGACCTTTTGGTGCTTGATTCAAACATCCTCTGGCACTCCTCGATCAAGCATGCGTGCTCGAGAATAAGTCACATCGCAGCGCCGCCCGAGCGCATCGCTAGATGGTACAATATCAGGAAAAGCTGAAACCTTTGGGAAAGGAAACAAAATCTTTTCTCTTGCAACATCATACAGACTATGATTGTAGTAATTATCATTATTTCGTACCACGCATAGTTTTGAAGTCGGCAAATTTTGGTTGACTCTGTAACGCCAAAATGACAGCATTTATGTAACACATGTTATTCCAAATAAAATATGTCCAGATGAATATTAGGCTTGGTGTATTTTAGTCAGTTTCGAAAATTTTAACCGGATAGACCTTTTAAAATTTTGGGGGGTGAATGTACATAACCTGCCCTAGACGGAGGATTGCTCTACCATATAGACGAAATTATTTTTAAAAAACTTTGACAATACTTCTCACACTCCGCTGCGGCACACATTCAAAGAATTGCAACCATAAAAGTGCAAAGCAAAAGGCCGCCATTGTAAAATTAATCTTAGTACAATAGTCGTTACGGTCGTTTCAAAAGATGCAAAATCTTTAGTAAATAGGAACGCACACACGGATGAAGGGGTATGTGTTCAAAGTTAGATTAAGACAAGGATGACAGGAGGATTAGACTGTGGAGAGAGTGAAACAGGAATATTTTTTCGAACTCGTGCGCAACTGAGGAAAAATACTGGATAGGGTGAGGGGGTGGTTGGAAAGACAGTGAAGGCCAAGCGACGAAACCGTCTGGACGCTTGGGGGCTTGTAACTTTTATTCTAAAATACTTCCGCGCAAATAAAGTTGTTAAAATTTTAAGATAAAAAAAAAATGAATAAATACGAATTTAAAATAATAGTGGAAGTGAGTGATAAAGATTGAATAGTGGATATGTGAATTTGTTGGTTTTCCTTATTTTTTGCTTAATTGTTTTGCTAAAACATAAAAAAATATTTCTAGCAATAAATTTAAGTATAACTACAAGCAGAGTGCGTGAGTAATTTAGAAAAGGTTTATTAGATCGGTGATGGCAGTAGTACTTCCTATTTTGAATTGTTATGAATCATTTTTATTATAATTTGTTTTCTTATGTTTCTAAGTATCACTTACTCTACATGTAACGTGTCATTTTTTTATATCACGTTTCATTCTTTTTACAGTCAATTTTACTAAACAATTTCGAAAAAATAAGCTTTTTTCTAGCTAGGGTCGAATTTCATTGAACAGATATAATAGGTGAACGCTGAGTAATTTGTAAAAGCGACACCTAGCGACCGTCATACTTTCCTGGATCGTTACCTGGTCTATGGATAGAAAAATCAACACAGATGGCGCTGTCATCAATTCAACTAGATTTTGACATAAATCTACTATGTGGATTATAATTTACTTTCGTAATAAATAAAACAGTAATAATAGAATTAACGTTTTTATAATAGTTTTGTAATAAACTTTTAAAAAATAAATAGACAGATAGCAATTGGTTTTCACCGTTGGCAACTTCGCCTTACGAGTGGAATTTGCGTCATGTACTTCTAAGAGTCAATAGGAAATCTTTTATATTTTCACAATCCTAAATAATTAACTAATCAAAAACATTAATATGTGTAAATAAATTCCGTGAATTAAAATTTAATATCGGCATTGCAGCCTCAAACATTTAAAAGAAATTAGGATGCCCCATACAGCACATAGTCAGACTAGTGAGGTGTCTGTGGGCCCTGAGGTTGTAGTTCTATCGACGAATCTTTGCTTTCATCTTAGAGAATTGTAGTTTCGTGTTATTTAAATCAATAGAAAAGGAGGAACGACTACTTTACTCTGTTTTTATTTAATAATTATACTTCGTTTGGTCAGCAATGTATTCGGGAAGTCTATCTGTGGCGCCATTCGTCACTATAGTTTCGGTAGTTTATCGACTGAAAGGATTTTATCGATCAGTCTTGTCGATGATTGTCAAACAGTGATTTTTTACATCACTATTTTTGGTGAGGCCTGCAGGGGCAAGCCATTTTTTACTTGTTCTTTTGGCACGCATTTGTCGTCGTGTACAAACTTTTGGAAGTGTTCTGGTTCTCCGGAGACTGTGAGTATTTTGTGAATTGGGAATATCGATCGGGAAGGTTCAATAAGTGTCTTGAAGTTTGTGCACTCGCTTTCCAGGACTTTGGGCTGGCGAGGCTGATGTCGACAGGTGGTTCGACAAGCCCAACGTGATTTTTTGTGGAGCTGTAGCATCATTTTGATGCCTTTGCAGTCTTTCCAACAAGAAGCTTTACGTGTGGGATATAAAATCGGAAAGACCGAGTAAGTTTTTCATCATTTTTTGGTACTTGAAAATTAGGTTATAAAAGTTTTGACGTGTCGACCTTTGGCATGTGCTAGAATGTCTTCGAGCTCAGTATGACAGTGGCTTCTTTTGCGCAATTTCAGACTTCTGTTCGGTCGCTCGCCTGGGCGATTCGCACGCTGCCTACCTGGTGCAAATTTGGGGATCGATGCCACGCACGCTGCTTGCTTGCACTTTGCATCGCACTCCCTGACCGCTGAGGCCCATTCGAGTCCCCTTGGCATTCATTTTGCACCACCTACATCCTTCAAAGCATAACCCAGGTGAAATCCTTCCATTTTTCTTAAAATTTAAACTCAAGTGTGCCATCATTCTTCCCTACGGTATTGGCTCACATGAAGCTAATTGAGCTTGCACCTTTGTAGTACACTGTGATGTACAACGGCTGCCTCAGACATTTATTGTGATACAAAATTATGCGTACACATGGATTTATAATGTACATAGGCTAAGTCCTAGAATTTAAGTTCGGAACCTAGCTATATCCTAAGAGTAAATTATTTTCTGCCTCCTTTTGTGGTACTTAATACTAATTCTATTTTTTTTTTCTTGAAATATACCTGCTTAGTTTACAAATATACCTTTTTTTTTAACAACTCTCCGTGCCAGGGTTGTAAAATACTGGCACGTGGCGCCCTTTACATTATCTTCTGTTTTCTACCTGTCTGCTGGCCCCAGAACCCACAGCTAGCCGAGGCCATCCATCATTTTAAGCCACCACATTCTCAAAGGTTACAATTTGGCGTCTCAACTGGCGGGGCTCAGTAAAACAAAAACAGATATTCAATTATTTTGGATGTACCTGTTAAGGGAAGAAAATAGTTTACTCATTTATTTAATTAGCATAATTATTACCAAGTGTGTATTATTGTGTTAGAATATTTTGAGAATTTTGGCACAAAATTTTAATTCTGTAATAATGGCTTCTAATATGGATATTGATTATTTAATTAAAGAAGAATTATTATATGAGCTTAAAAGCAGGGGTATTGAAGTGAAGGATGATTCAACTGTTGATGAGTTACGAAAATTACTTAGATTAAGCAAAAGTGTGTGCAATCAGAGTGAAGCTCTTAATTTTTTGTTGTCTTTGGACCCGGAAACTGAGTTAGGGGTCTGCGAGGAAAAATTAAATGCAGTTTTAGCTGCAAATCATTCAACTGCATTTTGCAAGCGTAAATGTCTTTCTAAATTGAATCATGTAATGTGGCGGTTGGACAAATTAATGATCTACAATCCGGATATACAAATCAAGAAATCCGACTTGATTGTTAGGACTCAGTCTGCATTTCGAGGTATTTCTTGCAATTCAAGTTTGACCAGTCAAGTAGTTTTGAACAATCCACTACCAGCAGCTCTTTCAGCTTGTGCAGGCACGAACACTGGGAAAGGTTTGCAAGTTTTCAAATGGAACTTATCATTTGATGGAAAAACTCCACTCCATGATTTTTTGTTTGGGCTAGAGGACTACAGGAATTCATCTGGTATTACTGATGCAGATTTACTGAGGAATATTGCACATTTGCTTCGTGGTGAGGTTTTGTTGTGGTTTCGCAATAATTGTTCAGAAATTTCAACCTATTCACAGTTTGTTGAGCTGCTCAAACAGGAGTTCTTGCCGGTTGATTTTGAGCGATCATTACTGAATCAAGTCCGGTCTAGATTGCAGGGCAAGGATGAAAGCATAAATACGTACATAAATATAATGCAAAACTTGTTTAATCGTCTTTCAAACAAAATTGGTGAGTCAGAACAGTTAGACATTATTACAACTAACATGAACCCACTCTTCATTTCGAAGTTAGCTTTGGTTGAAGTACATTCCGTCAAAGATTTGAAAAGTATTTGTGCTAGGTTGGAGCTTGCGAAACAAAAGTGCAACTACAGGGGGTTTCTTAATCCAGGCGATGCTTCAATAATACCCGACATCTGCAGGAACAAAGCAAAAACACATGCATCTACCAATAAGACAGTCAGTGCTGTGGCTCCAAGTAAAGTTAAATGTCTGAAGTGTGATGGGGATCATTTACATTATAATTGCAAAGTTTATGTAGGTAGGCATTGCTTCAAATGCAAAAAACCAGGTGTGATCTCTTCTAGATGTGAGTGTTCAAAAAACTTAGAAAGAGGTCAGAAGTAGTTTCTCATAAGCATAATTCTCCAACTTCTGACCTTGAATGGAAAAAATGGTTAGCATTTGTTAAAAAGTTTTTCAATGACAGTGGAGTTGCTCCTTTGTTTAGCAAAAGCTCTAGAGATCCCAGGCCATACATTGTGGTAAGCATTTTAGGCCTGGAGTGCAATGCTTTAGCGGATAGTGGTGCATCTGTGTCGGTTATGAGTGAGAGTGCTTACAGGGCTCTCAAGGAACATGGCTTGAGTTTTGAGTTGCAAAGAAGTGATAATTCTGTGGCAGTAGGAAACAATTCCAAGTTGAATGTTGCAGGAACTGTGTTCTTACCTATTGCATATGCTAACTTGGTGGAACATGTTGAATTCTTTATATGTTGGGACATAAATGTACCTATTATTTTGGGTGTGGACTTTTTGAAAAAGTTTAATTTGTGTCAGGATATTTTTGAAGATGTCGGAAAGATATCTTATCATGAACACATGGATGTCTCATTTAACAATAGTGCAATTCACTTACATGAAGTGTCTGACCTCACGTTGAAACAAAGGCAGGTTGTGGAATGCACCATTGACAAATTCAAGAGTATAGCTGCTACAAGTGACAAGTTGGGGTTCACCACTCTAGAAGAGCATGTGATTGATACTGGGGACAGCACACCAATAAGACAAAAATATTACCCTATTCCCTTCCATCATAGGGAATATGTAAAAAATGAGATAGACAACATGTTGAAATTAGGCATCATTGAAAAGGCTATGTCACCTTGGAACAGTCCTATCCTTCTTGTTCCAAAGGCAAATGGTGAACTTAGGCTTTGCTTGGACAGTCGGAGATTGAATAGTGTAACCAAGGTAGACTCATATCCTATGCCTAGAGTCCAAGAGATTCTAGATTCACTGAATAATGCCAAGTTTATGACGTCACTAGATCTCAAAAGTGCCTTTTTCCAAATTAATCTTGAGGAGGCCTCGCGTGAGAAGACTTGTTTCTCTATTCCAGGCTTGGGGTCTTTTCAATTTTGCAGGATGCCGTTCGGTCTAGTTAATGCCACAGCCAGGATGATGAGATTGATGGATAAGGTGTTCGGCTCAGAGTTTGCCAACAATGTTTTCTATTATGTCGATGATATAATCCTCATCTCTGACTCGTTTGGTTCTCATATTGAGCTCTTAGGCAAAGTTCTGGACAAATTGAAGCAGGCTGGATTGGCCATTAACTTTGAGAAGTCAGTGTTTTGTCGGCCTTCACTGAATTTCTTAGGCTATGTCATTGACAGAGATGGTTTGCGCACGGATAGTGACAAGGTTCGTTCAATTGCTGAGTTTCCTGTTCCTACTTCCCAGAAAGAAGTCAGGAGATTTTTAGGCATGGTGTCCTGGTACAGACGTTTCATCAGCAATTTCTCAACTGCAGTATCCCCGCTTACTAGGTTAACTAGGAAGATACCTAAGGGAGAAAAATTTCATTTTGATGATGATGCGGCTGAGGCCTTTCAGGAAATTAAGGCACTGTTGATATCAGCACCAGTTCTTAGTGTTCCAATGTTTGATAGGCCGTTCATGATCAGCACAGATGCTTCTGATGTTGGTCTGGGTTGCATATTGTCACAACTTGATGATGAAGGCAATGAACATCCAGTTGCTTTTGCGAGTAGAACCCTCTCTAAAAGCGAAAGAAATTATTCAGTTACAGAAAAAGAGCTTGGTGCTCTACTGTTTGCTCTAGAGAAGTTCAAGGGTTACATTGATGGTTCGCCTCATCAAACTAAGGTGTATACGGACCACAGTAGCTTAAAGTGGTTGGTCAATCTAAAGTCACCTACAGGACGATTGGCTAGGTGGGCGATTAGGCTTTCACAGTACAATTTCATAGTGGAGTACCGTAAAGGAGCAGAGAATGCAGCACCTGATGCACTATCTAGGGCACCTGTTGTTGACACCCTCCAAACTTCTTTGGTCAATCCCATCCAGGATAGCTGGTTCTCTAATATGTTAAGGAGGGTTGAGGACTCTCCTGGGAAATTCCCAGATTGGCGGGTCATAGATAGTAGACTCTACAAGAGAATTAGGAGTCCTAACCCTTTAGCAGTTGATTGTGAGTGGAAGTTGGTGGTACCTGAAGAGCTTAGAAATGAGGTGCTGGGCCAGTGCCACGATAGGCCTGATGCTGCACACTTAGGGGTATTCAAAACTTTTAAGCGCCTGTCCCAGAGCTATTTCTGGCCGAAGATGTTAATGGATGTAAAGAAGTATGTGAGAAATTGTCAGACTTGCTTGTCTTATAAAAGCACAAACACACCTTTGCCAGGTCTGATGAATAACCCCAAAAAGGTCCAGAGACCATACCAGGTGATATCAACTGATATTTTAGGGCCATTACCTCGTAGCTATTCTGGCTACAAGTTTGTGTTGGTTGTGGCAGACTACTTTACTAAATATACTCAGTTGTTTCCCATGAGAAGCTCCGTGGCAAAATCAGTGGTGAACATAATAGAAAATCAGTTCATAATGCGACATGGAGTTCCACAGGTTATAATTTTAGACAATGGGCCACAGTATATATCCAAATGTATGAAAGATCTTAAGGAGAAGTATAAGATTCCTCACCTCTTTTACAATTGTCGGTTTACACCGCAGAATAACCCAGCTGAGAGAGTAAATAGGGTAGTGGTTACCGCTTTAGCATCTTTGGTAGGACAAGATCACAGGGATTGGGCTCAAAATATAAGTCAAATTGAGTTTGCAATAAATACAGCGGTACATGAGGTCACAGGCCACAGTCCATATTTCTTGACGTTTGGCAGAGAAGCGGTTTTGTCTGGTGATTGGTATCCTCCTGGTGAGTTGGAGGCCAGTGAACTGCAGTTCACCGACAGACATCTGTATGCTTCTATGCTGTCACATTTAAAACCGATATTTGAGAAAGTTAACTCCTCTATCAAAAAGGCTTACCACAAGAGCAGAATTTATTATAATAGGAACCGTGTGGATGTCGAGTATGAGGTAGGACAAGTTGTGTGGAAAAAGGAATACCCACTGTCAGATGCAACAAAGTTTTTTACCAAGAAGTTTGCACCAAAGTTTAGAAAGTGCATAGTTATGGAAAAGATTTCTCCAGTAACTTATGTGTTGCAAGACTTCTTTACCAAGCGATCTTTAGGCAGGTGGCACATCAAAGATTTGTTGAAGTCGGAGCCTCCGACCCCGACAAGTCGCTAAACTGTCGTGCACTTCAAAAAAAAAAAAAAAAATATATATATATATTGATGTATGTTTTTTATATACATTTATTATTTTGTTAGCCTTTTTTTTTTGTGTTTACAGTAGAGTCACATTTTTTCTTGAAGTGCATCAGCTTTTGTGAGTTTGCTGTACCCCTTTTAGCCAACTTCAGTTTTGAGGTTTGTCTTATTGTTTCCTTTCTTGTCTTGATGATTGATTGGACTCTCCATCTTTTGTTCTGTAACATAGGTATCAGAGGATCTATTTTGGGTCTTGTTTTGATATCCATAGTGAATTGTTATTTTTTCTTTTGTTATGGAAAGGACTTTTGTCTGGTGGGGAACCCTACTTTAATTGTTAAGGGGGAACAATAATTATTTTTTTTCTCATTTTTTTTTCTATGGTACAGCAGAATCACGAGTTGTTTAGTTTTAAGTTTTGCTTTAATTTTCTTTTTGTTTATCTTGGTGTTCTGGTCAGAATCGGAAATCTGGTCCTTGTCACCCAAGAAACATTGTGCATGCTTTCTTTTTTTGTTGTTACTATTCTCAGACCACCTTAGTGCAGGCTTTTGACTTGGGTGAAGTTTGTAGAAGTACGTGAAACGTTTTTTTTTAAATTTTTTTTTTTGTAACTTAGCAGGTATTGTAACGTGTCATTTTTTTATATCACGTTTCATTCTTTTTACAGTCAATTTTACTAAACAATTTCGAAAAAATAAGCTTTTTTCTAGCTAGGGTCGAATTTCATTGAACAGATATAATAGGTGAACGCTGAGTAATTTGTAAAAGCGACACCTAGCGACCGTCATACTTTCCTGGATCGTTACCTGGTCTGTGGATAGAAAAATCAACACAGATGGCGCTGTCATCAATTCAACTAGATTTTGACATAAATCTACTATGTGGATTATAATTTACTTTCGTAATAAATAAAACAGTAATAATAGAATTAACGTTTTTATAATAGTTTTGTAATAAACTTTTAAAAAATAAATAGACAGATAGCAATTGGTTTTCACCGTTGGCAACTTCGCCTTACGAGTGGAATTTGCGTCATGTACTTCTAAGAGTCAATAGGAAATCTTTTATATTTTCACAATCCTAAATAATTAACTAATCAAAAACATTAATATGTGTAAATAAATTCCGTGAATTAAAATTTAATATCGGCATTGCAGCCTCAAACATTTAAAAGAAATTAGGATGCCCCATACAGCACATAGTCAGACTAGTGAGGTGTCTGTGGGCCCTGAGGTTGTAGTTCTATCGACGAATCTTTGCTTTCATCTTAGAGAATTGTAGTTTCGTGTTATTTAAATCAATAGAAAAGGAGGAACGACTACTTTACTCTGTTTTTATTTAATAATTATACTTCGTTTGGTCAGCAATGTATTCGGGAAGTCTATCTGTGGCGCCATTCGTCACTATAGTTTCGGTAGTTTATCGACTGAAAGGATTTTATCGATCAGTCTTGTCGATGATTGTCAAACAGTGATTTTTTACATCACTATTTTTGGTGAGGCCTGCAGGGGCAAGCCATTTTTTACTTGTTCTTTTGGCACGCATTTGTCGTCGTGTACAAACTTTTGGAAGTGTTCTGGTTCTCCGGAGACTGTGAGTATTTTGTGAATTGGGAATATCGATCGGGAAGGTTCAATAAGTGTCTTGAAGTTTGTGCACTCGCTTTCCAGGACTTTGGGCTGGCGAGGCTGATGTCGACAGGTGGTTCGACAAGCCCAACGTGATTTTTTGTGGAGCTGTAGCATCATTTTGATGCCTTTGCAGTCTTTCCAACAAGAAGCTTTACGTGTGGGATATAAAATCGGAAAGACCGAGTAAGTTTTTCATCATTTTTTGGTACTTGAAAATTAGGTTATAAAAGTTTTGACGTGTCGACCTTTGGCATGTGCTAGAATGTCTTCGAGCTCAGTATGACAGTGGCTTCTTTTGCGCAATTTCAGACTTCTGTTCGGTCGCTCGCCTGGGCGATTCGCACGCTGCCTACCTGGTGCAAATTTGGGGATCGATGCCACGCACGCTGCTTGCTTGCACTTTGCATCGCACTCCCTGACCGCTGAGGCCCATTCGAGTCCCCTTGGCATTCATTTTGCACCACCTACATCCTTCAAAGCATAACCCAGGTGAAATCCTTCCATTTTTCTTAAAATTTAAACTCAAGTGTGCCATCATTCTTCCCTACGGTATTGGCTCACATGAAGCTAATTGAGCTTGCACCTTTGTAGTACACTGTGATGTACAACGGCTGCCTCAGACATTTATTGTGATACAAAATTATGCGTACACATGGATTTATAATGTACATAGGCTAAGTCCTAGAATTTAAGTTCGGAACCTAGCTATATCCTAAGAGTAAATTATTTTCTGCCTCCTTTTGTGGTACTTAATACTAATTCTATTTTTTTTTTCTTGAAATATACCTGCTTAGTTTACAAATATACCTTTTTTTTTAACAACTCTCCGTGCCAGGGTTGTAAAATACTGGCACGTGGCGCCCTTTACATTATCTTCTGTTTTCTACCTGTCTGCTGGCCCCAGAACCCACAGCTAGCCGAGGCCATCCATCATTTTAAGCCACCACATTCTCAAAGGTTACATACACATACAAAATTAAATTTTTTTTTTTTTTTTTTTTTTTTTTTTACTTCAAACTTGTCTAGCATTTGACCACGCTCTCACCTGATGGGAAGTGACGATGCGATCGAAGATGTAGCATGCTAGCCAAGTAAATACCTATTCACTCTTCTCTTGAACACGCCCGGGTCATATTTCGCCGGAAACACAGACGCTGGCAGGGCATTCCATTCCTTAGCCGTTCTAATTAAGAAAGTTGAGTCGAATCGCTTGGTACGAATGGGTGGTATTTCGACCACGAAAGGATGGCGCTTAGCCGAGCGTCTAGTAGTCCGGTAGTGGAATGGTGATGGGAGAATGAGATCATGCAGTTCTTGAGCGCATTCACCGTGGTGTATTCTGTAAAAGACCGACAGACTTGCCACCTTACGTCGATGTGCAAGGCTCAGGAGCCTTTTACCAACCAAAGTGTCGTCGTCAATGAGCCTTTTGGCACGCCGTTCAATCGAGTCCAGAGCCTCAAGCTGGTACTTGGCAGACCCGTCCCACAGGTGGCAGCAGTACTCCATACACGATCGGACCTGTGCTTGATACAGATTTAGAAGCTGTCCAGGTGTGAAGTACCGCCTTACCTTGGACAATATGCCGAGTTTTTTTGAAGCTACTTTGGCTTTGGACTCGATGTAGGATCCAAAGTTTAGGTTTGACGTGAGATCAACACCCAAAAGCTCAAGATGGTTTCCTAAACTTACAGATACACCACGGAATGAAGGAGCCAGATGGAGTGGGCTCTTTTTAGCAGTGAATAAACACGCCTGTGTTTTTGCAGCATTGAACCTAACCAAGTTAGCATCGCCCCAATCGGACACGGCTTTCAAAGCCAGGTTCATGCGCTCAACCATAGCCTCTCTCTCAATCCGGACGTCGTCACCACTGGCACGGGCACTGGATGTGTATCTTTCAACAACAGTACTATCATCTGCATACCCAAAGGTACCGGGCTTTAGCAGATCATTGATGTGGAGTAAGAATAGTGTTGCTGAAAGAACTGACCCCTGAGGTACACCAGCATTAATAGCTAATTGATCAGAGGAGCAGCCATCAAGAACTACTCTTAGCGATCGTTCCCTCAAAAAGTCTGATATCCAAGTGCACAGACCAACAGGTAGTCCGTAAGATGGAAGCTTATTCAGAAGTCCGTCATGCCAGACCCGATCAAATGCCTTAGAGACGTCTAGAGATACAGCAAGTGCCTCTCCATGCATCTCTAAGGCTTCGCTCAATATGTGAGTGGCATACGCGAGAAGATCCCCAGTGGACCGGTTTCGGCGAAATCCGTATTGCCGGTCACTGAGGAGATCATTGTCTTCAAGGTATGCCAAGAGCTTGTTGTTAATTATACGCTCCATACTCTTACAGAGAATGGAGGTAATTGAGATGGGTCGATAGTTGGCAGGATCAGCACGACTGCCCTTCTTAGGTACAGGTTGTACGTTGGCTAGCTTCCAACTCATAGGGACTATTCCGGTGTCTAGAGAGAGGCAAAATAGGCGTGTTAGAATGGGAGACAACTCGGGTGCACAGCTCTTAAGTACAATTGCTGGTATACCATCGGGACCACTGGCTTTGTTCACGTCTAGACTGCGTAATGTTTTTAGTACTTCCTTCTGACGTATGCGTATTTCCGGCATGAAAACACCGCATTGTGGAAGGCAGGGAGGTACCTCATTAGCAGAATCTAGACGCGAAGCTTCTGCAAAGAGAGTGGCAAACAAGTTTGCTTTTTCTTTTGCAGTGTGAGCCAGCGATCCGTCTGGTTTCAATAATGGAGGCAGTGAGGATCGACAGAAGTTCGCTTCAACCGATTTGGCTAGGGACCAAAAAGCCTTACTACCAGCTGGGTAGGAAGCAAGTTTAGTCCCTATTCGACCAATATGATTGAAACGAGCCTTCCTTAATTCCTTCTTACAGGCCTTGGCGGCAACGTTAAAGGCTTTCTTCTTAGCTCGAGTGTCCGAGGCCTTGCGTTTTCGAGCGTCAGCCCATGCCAGATATGCCGCATGCTTCTGCGCTTCAGCGCGTGCACAGTCGGCTCCAAACCATGGGCTGGCTTTGCTGGTCACGGGCTTATCGGAAAATGGAATAAAATATTCCATAGCCCGACATATTACCTCAGTAACCGCATTCGCGCAGACCGTCGGATCTCCAGAAGAAAAACACGTTTGCCGCCAAGGATATGAAGCGAAGAAATGTCGCATCTCGTCCCAGTCTGCTAAGCTGTATCTCCAGACACGCCGATTGCTCTTAGGGCTTGGGTCAGGCGGGGAGTATACTGAAACGGACTTGACCAGACAGTGATCGGAGCTACCAATGGGTGAGGATACCGCCACAGAGTATCGGTCTGGTTCAGTCGTGAGCAGAAGGTCGAGGCAGTTAGCAGTGTGGCTATCAATGTCAGGCACTCGCGTTGGCTCTTTAACAATCTGCGTTAAATTGAGCGCCAAAGCGAGCTTACGCGTCTCTCTCCCAGCGTGGTCCGTGATCCGGTGTGGGACTAACCACTCCTGGTGGTGAGCATTAAAGTCCCCCAGAACAACAAGCTGAGCCGAAGGATAGCGTTGCTGAGCCACATCTGCCGTTTCACTGAGATACTCCATTAGAAGAGTTGTCTCCCGGTCACCGCTATGTGATCTGTACACACCAGCATAGAGAATTTTCTCAATGCCGGTGTCCACAAGCACCCAAATCACCGAAAAGTGGGGATGTTCAAGGTTTCGGAGACGCAAACAGCAAATGTCATCACGGACGTAAACGCAGATACCAGCGCGTGGAAGGAAGCGGTTTTCCAAGATGAATCCTGGATAGTCCAGATATGCCGTGTCTGATGGAATTAAGTGGTTCTTCCAAAATCACTGTGAGGTGGTTCATTTGGAAGAATCATAGGGACGCTTCGACAATATTAGATAATGATCTATTGTTCTAGGACAATATATCATAATAACTACTGATGTATAGGAACAGCTTAGTATTTCATAAGTAGAGTCTTTATGGATAAGTAAATGGTTCACTTGCATTGAAATTACACAACACGTAGTAATAAAAATTGGTAAGCGGATGCAGCTACACTTAATTACACTTAATAATAAAAAACAATTAAAACACATTACATACATTTCATAACACTTACAACTTAGAAAAGACATGGCTAAAGTTTTTAGTTATGGAGAAAATTGTAGATTCTCCCGAATTTAGTTTAAGTGTTAGCAAGATTTTGGCCAGTCTGGAGACAAAAGTCTCATTAATTTCTGCTTAGTAAATACACCTTCTGTGTATTTTTGCCGTCAACAAGTAAGTGATACAACGGAATTTTCAGCTAGATTATAAGGGGAAGTTTAGGTATGCTTAAGTCTAGGACTGCGCTACATATTTAATTACCTACGTTAATGACTATTAGTTGTGATGATATCGACAACAAAAAAAAAATAATCTGGACTAACAATGACTGGGTCTCTTACATAATGAGAAACACATTCATTGCAAGTACGTATTTCTATGTGCCGAGATATGTATGTGATTGGAAGTCCTATTTAACTTCACTTGTAACATTTTATTTTATTTGCCTATATGAGCGCAGACCGCGGTTGAGTTGTAAGAAAAGGAAAATGTGTATTAAATTTTTGCTCGATTAAACAATAACGTCGTCTATAAGGGCATCAAGATATATCCCAAAAGTGGATTTGGTATCCTTTAAGATGATGTTTATAGGGAGCAGCGACAAAAAAATAATCAATTATATGCGTTCAGTGATAACGTGAGCCGGAGGTTAAATGTCAGTAGATTAAGCTAATTCCTTGTTTCAGCTCTACGTGTAGTATTTAATATAAAATTAAGAGTAGTTAGTTGATATTTAACCACTAAGTGATGGTCAATCATTGAACGCTTCTGCTCCCTACGCGTTTATACCTATTTTATTTAAAAATAAATCCTATCTAGAAACCTAGATTAGGTATTTGATTGTAAAGATTCGTTTCGCATTTCGAAATGGGGCGGGCATTAATCATAATCATTACAGAACCTGGATGTACCTAAGATTTCGGCTGAATGCAGTTCCTATGGGTTACCATGCTCTCCAGGCCGAATACAGGAATATTTCAGGGAAGGTTAATGTATCGTACAGCTGGAGTATATGGTGGCAGAGAAACCTTCGACTGGTTTCTAATGTTAACGGGAGTGTTCATCTATAACCAATCCTCAACTTATTCCGGATATTTAGGCACTGTGTACGACTGTTAAATGGGTCATGAAGATGATGATGATAAGATGTTAAGATGACGAAGATGACGATAAGATGTTAAGATGATGATAAGATGTTAAGATGATGATGATAAGATGTTAAGATGACGGAGATGGCGATAAGATGTTAAGGTGATGATAAGATGTTAAGATGATGATGATAAGATGTTAAGATGATGATGATAAGATGTTAAGATGACGGAGATGGCGATAAGATGTTAAGGTGATGATAAGATGTTAAGATGACGATGATAAGATGTTAAGATGACGAAGATGACGATAAGATGTTAAGATGATGATAAGATGTTAAGATGATGATGATGATAAGATGTTAAGATGACGATAAGATGTTAAGATGATGATAAGATGTTAAGATGATGATAAGATGTTAAGATGATGATAAGATGTTAAGATGATGATAAGATGTTAAGATGATGATACGATGTTAAGATGATGATACGATGTTAAGATGATGACAGAAGGTGTTAGTGACGATACTGCTTCGCACATAATTTTATTTCAGGTGAAAAGCATGGTAACCCTAGGTAAAAAGAAGACGACGAAGGTTTGTGCTTTTATTGTATTCTACTTTACTTGTATATTATAATGTGCAATTATATCATTATACCAAGTAAAATGATCATTTTTATATTTATACAATCTTTTAATTAGAGTCTATCGTTGTAATACTGGAGAAATGGTCATTTAACTTACTGTTTGAATTTCTGTGCCATACTATACCTCTTGACATATAACATGCGAATTCATTCTTGTGGTGGTAGATGAGTAACGCACCTCGGAAAAGATCTTCCAGTATCAATTCCTTTGGTGAGATGGATCTATCACTAGGAGAATGTCTTATGTTGATACTAGATCTTAAGGCGACCCTTCTCATTGATAAGAAAGTAACGGACCTCGGAAATGACTTAATTCTATTTCAAATCACTTGGTAAGACGAGCTTATCACTGAGATATGTTACAAAGTAGTATTTAAGGCGATTTATTTTGTTATGGGGTAAGGCGAGCAGAGGTATATGTTGAAGTACATACTAGTTCTTCATAAAAACTGATTATCATAAAAAAAATATATATATAATTAACATTCTTTATTCTCCTTATAAATAAGCTCATTTATTAATTCAACCATATCACGACGTTATTTTACGCACGAATTTGTGCTTAAATTTTAATAACACTGAACTTCGTTCTTAACAATACATACATCGTATAATACGTATGCTGGAAATATATGATATCAGCTATATTCTAATATAACATTTGAGAAAAGAAGCTAACCTATTCTTGATAAAGTAATACTAAAATCAGAGAAGTTTTATATACACTGCGTTAATTGAAATGTAACGAGGCCAGTGTTCCATTTCCTCCTTCATTATATACTGAAAATTAAACTAGTTGAGTAAAAGCCAGAAATACTTAGAGTACCGAATACTTGTCTCATCTAACCATTCGGTACCTATCATCCCCCTTCCGTAATCCTATGTGGAACCGGGATAGAAGTAAATTAATAATAATAATACCATTCAGTCTATGCATGTTGGAATTATGCGATGACAAATAACTCAAATTTATTAAGGGTCATCACTAACTATGAATTAAGAATTGTTGTTTGAATTAAATGAAATTTAATATCCTTGGGTTTCTCAGGCATTGTATATGCATGTTTATTACACCCGACCTCCCCTGCCATCGATCTACCGGCACGGCAGGAATATCGGATGATTACCAATTATTCTTCGACCTTTTGGAGGTAATCGTTCGGGGCCCCCCCGTGTACACCTGATCTAAGCGCATAGGGGACAGTTCGGGGTATTAATCACTACTTGGCCGAGAAATCTCTGGATAGGGAAGGCAGTGATGACCGTGGTGGTAGCAACCGACCAGTTTATCCTCTCCTGAGTCAATTCGGTTTGGCTGAATATTTATAAAACAAAATTATCTCCTTGACTTCTAAGATGGTGAGTTATTAATATGATCTCTGACCTCCCTGTGGTCTGGGTAACCAGCACTGTACGAGACCCCTTCGTGTAAAACTTGCTCTGCCTAGTCACAGGGACTGATTGGGGGCATAAGCATAGCTCATAAGAAGCCTTGGAGACCTTTACTGGGACTTGTTCCTATTACAGCTAACTAGCTGGTTTATAAATAAAAACAACATTACAAAACTAGTATGGAAACATACATTATTAGAGCTTGCTCTAATTCTACGAACAAACTACGCCCTGCGGCATTGGCCGTTATATAAACTACAGCAACAACGACCTGCGGCATTGACCGTTATATAAACTACAAACATACTACGGCAAGACCGTATACCAGCTAACTTAGCTTGGTTTTATTGAACTCGAACAATCATGTTGGACTGAAGGGTTTTGGCTTGCTATAAAATATGGCTATTGTACAGCTAATTCCGGTTCTACTTCCTTCCTCTCCTAGGGGAGTGCATATAGTGGAATGGCATTCACTGTTGTGGGCGATGGTTGGAGCCGCAACGCTTCCAAAAAGAAAAAAGAAAACCTCTTATCCTTCCTTCCTGAAGCTTAATTCTCAATCTCAAAAGTTTTTCTTCGATCATCCTGTGAATATGTCTCATTGACTCTAAAAGATCCGGGTTACTTACATATCAACGTAGCGGAAGACGATCATATGGCCAATATAAATAATTAATTGAATTACAGGTTCCTTATGAGAGAATGAAATAGTCACAACATCTTAGTCAAAAACTGGTCTTGCGTCGCACTCGGCCTGTCTGAAGACGCTTATGGTTTTCTTTTTTTCACGCGGTAAATTGTGAGCGTGATGCCTCACTTAAACGGCCACTTTCGAACAGCTAGTTCCCGTGTTTGCTATTTATTATAATCTTTTATTTACATCGCTGGAATCATGAAATTTTTCCAGATTTCCCAGTTACTATGCAAAAGAGTAGTATTGGAATAATATACTTTTGCATGGTTACACCAAATGGAACCTACAACGTCAACCGCGACAAGTGCACTTCAAAACTCCGCTAACGATTCAATAAAAAAAATTACATGCAATTGAGCTATATTCAAAGTTATGCATTCATATAATATACTAAATGCGCAAATTTGACAAGTATAATCTGTATCGAGATAATTAAAATCAATAAAACAATTACCTAACAAATCAATTTAATTTGTGTGGGTCAGTTTACAGTCACCACTTCAAAAAGAAAGTCTTTAACAGACACATTTAAAAGGCATAATTGGTAATAAATACCCAAAACCACACCTACTCGAAATGACACAAAAGCAAATTGACATATACTCGAAATGTACACACACGCATATTGACATCTGTTTAAATCTTAAAACTCTTATAGGTAAATCTTTATCGATAAAAAATTAATCGTCAAAAGTTCAAGTCAGGAAAATAATTTAAAGCGGCACCTGTTTTCAAATGGGCTATAAAATACGTTGGTACACAAGGGTTTATAATAAATGAAACGATTTATTTCCGAGAACTTTTCCATTGTGTTAACTTTTATGCTGTAGGCGGAATTCCCGTAGCAAAACATTGTGATCGCTTCGCGGGTCATGTTTTGATAACGCTGTGACATTGTTATCTCGTTTGATGAATGGTCTTTTTGTTACAAATGGACGTTGTTATTTTGCTAGTGAACCCAACCGTCCCGAATGTTTTCAAGGGAGCGGGAAACGAAACGTTGACGGCCCTCGATAATTCTGTTGATAAATAAAATCTGTGATTTTCCTCTTTCAATTGTAAACAATTTATTCCTAATTCTGATTTACTGACGTTGATAAATTCACAACACAAAAGAATCAATATGGTTGTTTTGTATTATCACGATAAAATTTATTTGTTCCGTTTGATTTGAATTTTTTGAGCTTAAGCTCGACTGCTCAAATGAAATAACTTTACACACAAATGCAAATATAAAACTCCAGGAAGTGGTGTGACGTAGAGTTGCGCAGACAAAGATTCAGAGCTTAAATTGGCATGTTAAGAACTTTGTTCATGAACCAGTGACGAAATGAAAATTGTTGAGGAAGTCGTGGTGTCAAAGGATCGTTACAGACAGTGTCGCATTGCTAAGGTTAATATTGCATAGGTTTGCGACATACTCAAAAGTGCATTCTGATAAACGTCAACAGACAGTTAGCAAACAGTTTGTAACGTTTTTAGGTTTGAGTTAATAGTCATTTTATTTTGTAATAACGTTTTTTGCTGTACATACTTACGTTTATTATTTATGCATGGTATGCGTAGAGGTATTTTTAATTTAACTCATGGAGCATTTTTGGAGTTTAAGGGCAATAGAAAAACTTTGAGAGTCAAAATAACTTACTTCGAGAACCACACATTTGCAGATACGAAACAATAGCTTTCTAATAAAAGCTTACCGATAAATAAACATGTCGGTATTTTTTTTTATCAAAATGGATATTGAGTTAACTAATGTGGTTAAACACGATATAAAATCTCATCATATGGTTGAATATAATTAGTTAAATGGATAAAGAATGTATTACTATACAAAATATTTAATATAGAAAACATTTTACGTGCTGTTAACCCTACATACAAAGCTGGTTGCTACGTACCTACGTAGCAACCAGCTTCAGCTGACGCATCAGATGACGCAAAAGCATCGGTTTTTGCTAAGAGTAGGTACTCTTAGCAAAAACCGATGCTTTTAGAAGAATCTAAGCAATAATTTAAAACCCTAAAAAGTAGTAAGTACTTACTAGGAGTCAAATATCAATCAAGCCACCAATATTGAATTCTGCATGACAGCGAACAAATCGCACGGCTTGGACCCAATATCGGATGACATGCTTACATTAACCTTAAGGGCCCTCTATCCCTACCCAACACATGGGAAGAATGAATCCAGTTCAGAATAAATTAAGGTCTTTGTGGCAGAAAATGGCTGGACTATTATGTAAGGGAAAAGGTGTAAACTATGTGGTGAGCTATATGCTTCTAAATAAGACAGTCAGAATAAAAACAAATTTTGCAAAACTAGACAATATTACACACATTTACACAATACTTTAATTGGCTAGTTACATATAAATAGGCTTGGGGATAGGCATGGCAGGCAAACTATAGAACTATAGGCCTACAGTATGCGCACCGGGCCGTGTCCGCAGCAAGAATGATCCGTAGTACACCGAGTGCTCCTTTTTTATAGCCAGATGAGTGGGGGAGCGATGACAGTTACCAATATTGCCACTGCAATAAATTTAAATGCTAGCTACAGGGTAAATTACGATACTGCCCGCTGCGCATAGAGTTTACAACTGGACCACAGAACACTATTATCCTTACGGAAAGAAGTACAACTTCATACACAAAAAATGCTAACACGAGAGCACACTAGCGCTCGAATTTTTGACGGGCGAACTAGATATTGGCGCGAACTTTTAAATTTTATAGTGCGAACTTTAAAATTTATGTGCACGTAATTTAA
Source organism: Ennomos fuscantarius (assembly GCA_905220475.3). Classification (NCBI taxonomy): domain Eukaryota; kingdom Metazoa; phylum Arthropoda; class Insecta; order Lepidoptera; family Geometridae; genus Ennomos; species Ennomos fuscantarius. The sequence goes on along the minus strand of HG992028.1, from coordinate 6,814,726 downwards.
ATGTATATTCACTTTAAAATCCTTATTACACCGCCCGTATTACAGAACTATGCTCAGTCGTGAATCGGCGCTCAAGACGAGATTTCATTCACAAATTGGTATTATTATAAATGAAATCTCGACCTGCGAACCAATCAGCGACTGAGCATTGTTCTGTAATACGGGCCTTACTAATAATAATTGTAAGGTAAGGTACCATAATAAATAAAAACCACATATCTGAAATATATGATCTCATTATATTACATAACATATTTTTTACCTGGGTAGCAACCTAACAAATTTGTTTTTACATAACTTGAATCTGAGTAAAATTAAAAAAAAATGGAAATTTTATTGCAAATAGGCTACTTTTATCACTTTTACAAGTCACAATGATATTAAATAGGTACTTAAAATATTAAAATTAAATTATTGCAGGTTCTAAGAATAATTATTGTAGGTAACATTACAAAGTACTTAATGTCAGATATTACATAGTATAGCAATCCTATTACTAAGTGAGTTTGGAAAAAAGAAGTTCTCTTTCCTACTACTATTGCAAGCAATCCAGTACGAAGTAGAATAGAAAACTCCGATCCGTGGCTTCAATTACATCTGTAAAGAAGCTACACGAAACATTACAGTCATGTCATATTTTTGTTGTTTCATTTTTTAAATGTTTACAATATTTAAAACTTATTATAATTGATTTTAATTGAATTGAAAACATGATACAAAGGACCTAGTACCTACTAAAATACTAACTACTAATTAACTTACACTCGAAGTTGCACATTGTTCCTGACGGAACTTCAACAATATGCCTTCTGCTCCAATCGGGAATGGAAAATTATTTAACCGTTCCTTAGAGCTGCTGGTGTACGAACGGTCAGCAAAGTATTTACTGCATAATGATGCTGTTGGTGGAGGGTTTTAGTGCTTCTACAGAAGTCCAGTTCTCAGCTGGATAGCAGTATTCAGCCCATACTCGTGCCCTGAAAAAAAAACCTATGTTTACATACGAATTCTTTTTATACATATACATGCAATTTATTAATCGAGAATCAAGCGAACGCAGCAAAGGGCATAGGGAAGGTCTTACCTTAAGGTTCGTTCTCTTCAAAGATCCACGTTTTCCAGGCAGAGGAAACCTGTGAAATCGCACGTTCACGTCTTCGGGTGCAGTAGCGTACCGCACTTTCGCAATTTTTCTTTTTCAGTCATTTTAAGCAAAATGAAACAGCATAGGTATCACAAATCACAATCTCAATGTATGCGCTATACCTTTTTAATTTGTGTATTTGCTCAATCAATTTTAACTTCCAATACATATTACATAACCTCACTTAATTAATTTTTTTAGTTGTGGCTGTTTTGTTCCAGTTCCAGTGTAAATTTTAAAGATTCAGAGCATAGACTTTGTGGTCTCTGTTTTACGTATAGCATTATCTCGTTCTGGTTTCCCGTGCCCACTGTATGCATTTGATGTTAAAGAAGCTGACTCCCCCTGAACTGGACGTTGCCGCCGTCACGGCCATACTGACGTGCGTACGTCCTCGTACGCTTAGCTTCACTTTGTACCTGGTGAAGGACATAAGTATCGGGGTTATTGTTCGTTCATCCTGATAATTAAAATGAGTTAAACTTAAGATTTTAACCTTCCAGTCATCGTTAACCCTTCAGGACTAACAGTGTCCCTTCATTTATAAAAAATGGACCGGATGCTAGACCGGATAGATATCCTTTTAGTAACCAAAAATCATCAAACCTACATTTTTTTAATGGACTAGTTACTGCTGCACCAGATAGATTATCTCTTTAGCATTCAGACATATTTTTTTTATGTCATCATTTTTACATTCTTTTTTCTTTTCTCTTTTATTCTTATTTTTCTCTTTTTTTCTCTATCGAATAATTGTTTTATTTCCATAACTTTTATCATACCATGTCATAATTAGTAATTTTTTTATAACTATCGGAACATATCTAGCTTATAATTATTTTTGTTGTATTCTATGCCTGTGTCCATTTTTTATCCGATAATTTCCTTCTGCACTATGAACGTAATAGTAAATGGATATAAAATTTTCGGCGCCGAGATTTTATGCCAATTTTTATAGCATTGTCTTCGTAAACGTTGTCCGAGTTTTATTAGCCAGTAAAAAGCAAAGCCATGTTATGATTACATTAGGTGGATAGCTACATAGGCTTTGCAACATTCATATTTTTGTTGTTTACCCGAATGTGCGACCGCAATTTTCGATATTGGATAAAATTTTGTACTTCAATAACAAAAACACTGATTAAACATGCAAATACGATCATCGTTTGATAACTTATAACAATATTTCGACCACTCGCCGCTGCCAACAAGCGAATTAATTAAGTTTAAAAACCAAACAAAACCGGCCAACTTTTGTTTAACAACCACCCAATCATTCACTACAGCAGCGTTGAATTATAAAAACAGATCAAACTTACAATCTGTATAAGGACGATAATTACATTTAAAATATTTAATACTCCTTATGAATAGTTTATAGTTACATTTATAATGTCAAATATATAAGTAATGGTGATCACGAAATATGAATTGCTTAAACAAACATTAATTGTGGCGAATTTGAAACAGCGCACGGCGCAGGTAGCTCGCTCAGCGTTGATGAATGGCTCGACTTATACCAAATTGTTTCCGCTGCGAGCCATTTACAACGCGGCATAATTTACTCAAATAAAATTCTAAATGGTATCTACGTCAGTGAAACAGGCGAATTTTGTTTTAACTCTAGCAACTTTCGGTGCTACTAAAATAAATGCTATAACAAAAGTTTTTTGTTTCAATTTCCAACTTATTTATCATTTGACCATGCTCTCACCATATAGGAAGTATCCATACGATCGTAATAGTAGGTGAAAGTGATTACCAACAGAAATAAATGATTGAAGATTAAGTGGTAATGAGACTAAAAATCCGCATTAAAGGGTAAAACTAAAGGAGTTTCGGAACTAGCCCGTAACTTTTCAACCAGAATATAAATAAGTAAAAGTATTAATACATAGAATAGTATCTGTCATAATTATATTCAGTTAGAAAACACTTTCACATGAATATACGATTAAAATGGAGATATATAAATTACATAAGTATTTTTAATTTTAAAATTAATGCGTGGACGAATCGTTCATGAATTCTTTGAGACCGAACAATTCCAATTAACTCTTCGATCTCCAAGCTTATTCGTAGTCGTTTAATTCGAGAATTTACGCTTTCGTTCTTGTCAATAGGTATTATTTGCGAATGTGAATAGTGCCGGGTGACAACATAACGGACCCGTCAACTGACTCAACTTGGCTTTAGCCCAAACGACTAAGGAAAGGTAACATATCTATAGTTACGTGACTGTTACAAATGCTGTATATCCTGTTTCATACTCGTAATTTTTATGACTATAAACACCAACACAATAAAAAAGTGTTTGTCATGTTTCTACGAGAAAATGTATATAAATCTTCAATTTATTCTCAAAATAGTAGCATATTTTTATTAGGTGTTATTTTGAGGCTTGTATTCGCTAATTCCATTCCCTCAACATTCGCGTGAGACAAATTGTAGTGAGTACTCGCGGTGGCAGTTTTCCCCTTAATTGGTGTCTAGATGACAGATTAAGGGCGGGAAAGCAGTGACGTAATTGACAGGCCAATCTGAGCGTGGTTTTGGTGATGGATCTCGTTTTTAGAGAGGCACTGAGTGGCAGAGGCTCGGCTTTATACGCTACGTGGTTACAAACTTGAGGTCTGACTAATGAAAAGTTGCCCATGACAGAAGTTTAATCGTAAACTTAAATTATACAGTTATAGTTATATAGTTAATTATTCTCTACTGATACTGTCCACCCAAAGGTTGTCAGGAAGAAATCGCTGTCAGCAATAAGACCATCCATTCTTACACTAGTTTGTAAGTATTATATTTATTCCTTTTTTTGTATTATATTTCATTTTAAGGCAATAAAGAGTTATCTATTATAAATTACCATCTTTTTCTTATTCTATTTTAAAGTGCAGGTAAACCTTACTTAAAAATGTATTCTACGTCACGTTGTTAATATCATCATCTGTATATATAGTGTTTAAATAAATGTCGAAGCATTTTACATTTGTTACCTGTTCTATCCCAACGTAATGTCCACGGAATTAATGTACTGGTCTCTCTGCTCTGTGCTTTTTCAGAGTTTTCGTAATAGTCGTTAAGATTCTCGGTGGAAGAGCTGGACTGAATTGCAGAAATCCTTATAAAATTACGCTATGCGAGAAATTCTCTAATTTTGAAACCACCTTTTAACTGTTTTTCATTTGTTCTGCAACAATAATGAAGAGAGTTTTAAACAATTAATTACTCCAAAACCAAGTATATTAATTTAACTTTATTAATCGAGTGTGACTTACTCAATTCATAATTTAATTAATGTACAATTAATAGGGACTTATATGTCGTACGGTAATTAGATCAAAAACACTACTGATGCACATTAAGTACCTATTAATCAAAATCACGCCAATAAATAAACAAAAGAAGCTAGTTCCACTTGAAAAAGTAAGAAAGTACTTATTAATTCATATGTACACTTTCGCTAGCACCTCGTTAAATGTTATGGAAGTTGTTTAACGACCCCGTGAAAACTTTTTTCGTATCGTCGACCAGTGGTCGGTCTTAGGGCTTCGTCCTTTATAGTCTATGAGCGCATATCGTTTTTTCTTACAAATGCTATGAGTACGCGCGTACTCCTTAAGGATGGACATCTTTATTGCCCGAACACTGGTCGAGTTATTCGACTGTAACTGATGAGTGGTAGCCGTGTACTAGTTGTAGTTATAAATACATAGATGTAATTTTTTTTTAATGATAAATTTTGTCGTGTCGACAAATTGATCGGATTGTCTCTTATTTTGTTAGTTCGGTGTATTTGATTTCTGTGTCTGTCATACATAACGACCGTTTTGTAGCATAGAGCAATAATTCGTAATTGTTTGTATTATTTTACTTTTTTATTCTGCTTATAGGTAATACTATTACATGGATTTTAGATTTATTCCAATGGAATATCATATTTGCAATTTTTTTTGCTTTGTCAAATGCTACTTACAGTGGACTCTACGCAATTTATTTTTTATTTTAGACGATATGCTACATAGTCATTTTTCAGTTTAGATTTTTGTCAATTTAGTCATTTCATGTTTTAGTAAATTTTGCTTTTCAGCTGATTTCGAAGTTAGACTTTCTGACTAAGATTCCATTGATGTTAGTACAAATCTTTAGCTTAATTTTTTTGTGCTTAATAACACTTATACTGTTAGCACAAAAATAATTAAGCTGAAACAAGTGAACGCCGATTCGTGATCGAACACGACTGTGTCCCTTTAGCTATGTCTTGTGAAACTACTCCCTGAGAGTTATTGCTTTAGGTATGGCGGAGTAAAGTGCGCAGTAAGTCTCTATTATCTGCGCCGTTAGAGTCGCGTGAATGAAGGCGAACGGACGTGGCGCGAATCTAAAAACTAACTCGATTCGCACCCTCTGATATGTACCTACAGTCCACGGTGAAATATAAACAGTGGCGCCATGCCGTAATAAATGAATCTACAATTCCAGACTAAAGATTTTACTATTGCTGTTATGTGACATCATAATATTTTAAATATATGAAATATAATTTGTACTAGGATTTTATTAATTTGTTTTGCTACAAATATTTTGACTTATAAACTTAATTTAATTTTTTTTTAAATGATGGTTTTTTCCATAGAGTTCACTATTCCAGAGGACTTCCTTTTCTCGATTCGGCCCAAGCCGAATCTCGCATCCCAGGGATGCCCTTGAGCTGGATGCTTCCTACTTTTGACGCCTTAAGCGAAGGTGACGCTGTAAAGGTCGATAGAGACCAATAAAATTAACAAGTTTAAAAAAATATGCATAGGTATTTATGTTACGAAAATATTTCTCTATGATGCACAGACTTTGAATATTTTCACTACTCTCAAGTAAGATTTATTGACTAATTAGCCAAAGTGGTGCAAAGGTGTCCTATACAACTTAAGTAGGTCAATTATCAACAAAATCTCCAATAAAATCATTTTTCTATTGATATCTTTAGTTTTGTATGCAATTGATATCATTTAATATGTACATAACGTAATTTTTTCTTACTCGAGATTTTTCGTGGTTTGACCAGTGATGAGCGATTTATTGCCAAATTCAAATAGAAAAAAACTAGCGTAGATGTTTACCAAGTAAATGAAGGTACTCGTATAGGCAAATAGTGTTGTACGTCAATAGTAGAGCTTGTAAGAGATGAAATACATACCAAATAGTGGAATGCAGAATAATACGAAACTAACGAAAGATATTAAACCTGTCAGTAGTATTTTTTGCCTCCAACTGTACCTCTCCTACACCTAATGTGGTGCGAGCTCTTTGTCCGACTTAACGTTAAATTAATTCTATGTTTTATTCTGTTTCCTTTTGCTAATGTACTAAACATCTGTTTAGATATCGCCAGAGTGCCAACCTCTTTTTACTTACATTATAATCCACAGTTCGTTGTTATTTTAAGCACATAAAGTCTTCAACAGAACACAGTTGTTTGTTTCAATGATAATAATCTCATTCGCTTCTAAAACATACATTATTAACACTGTTACATTTTACCGCATCAAAGTAAACCGAACGTCTAGTAAGTAGTTCCAATATTAGTTCCAGTGCTTCCATGCAGGCTTTGGTATCTAAGCCAAAGAGGAGAGTACTTGAATGGAGTTTCATTTGTTCACGAGAAGATCCTCTGCCCGCTCTATTCAGCTGATGGAACACATTTTATTGAGAGCTCCACACAACTTCCCAAGATTATTACCACTGCAAACTCCTATCTAAACTTACGCGGTATGAATCTTCCTTAACTCCTTTAATTGAACTACATTATCGATTCAACAGTTAACAACTGCTTCCAGAGGCCAAGCAAATACTATCTTAGATTTAGAACCGTCGCCATACTACAGACCGAGAGATTTATCTACCCGCGTGATGGAGGCATCACTAGCTTTTAGATACGAAGCAAATTATTTAAGGAATTCGAAAACCTACAATAGTAACTATGTTTAAAAATTATCTCCAATGAAAGGAAATAACATTTCTATGTTTCGAAAACATGCTGATTACAGCTAAAGTGGCGGACTGCACATTAATATTCAAATATACATGCATAATGACAATACGAATTACAGATATTATATTTTGTGACTATAGATGCCGTTGGGCTTATTCGTACTCTATAATGTTTGTCGTAAAATTTTACGAGGAATCTTCCATAAGCTTTGATTGCGCCATCAGGGAGGTGGAATCTACATGTGCTTACGGATCGATGATATCGCTTAGCTACGAGTCGGCTATAAATATATAAAGGTAACGATTATGGTACTCATAGGTATGAGCTTCATTATATATATATATATATACACATTAGAATTTCTGAAGCATTAGTAAAGCCTGTGGATAATCTATATCAAAGGCACTATCGTATACATCATTGCAATATATCTTGGGGGTTTTGAGAGATGATAATATATAGAAAAGAATCCAACGTCATCCCTACATTTTGCTCTCGGGTAAACAGTCTCAATAAATCCTTCACGTTGATCCGCGGATGAAGCGAGCGACATATGAAAATGGAGAGCGAAGGCTTTGTAAGGACGGTCTGTGATTCTTTTGGTAGACGGTTCGCCGAGTGCATCGCTCACTGTAATAGAGACGGTCGACTGTGAGAAGAGCAATTCGTGCCACAATAAGTATTTTTGTCGTTCTCGTAGTACTTTTTAATGTAAATGTATTTAGATTTATTTATTACAAATTATAGAATATCCACCTAACCCTTATCTATTTTTTGACAGCTCGACGACTGACAAAATTAGTGATGTCCTTAAGAATGTAATATCGATATCGACAGTCATGTCTGATTGGGACCGTGACATTGCATTCGATAATTTATACACATAAGAGATAATCATTAATATTACTGAAGACTCTTCATCGGACGAATTTGGTATATATGATGCTTCTGACGATTCATGTTAATAAAAAGAATTAAACTATTTTAGTTGTTTTATTTGTATTAAATAATTAGAATAAAATAAAACTTTCTACAAGGTTAATACTAATTTGTTGGTTTGAACCTAAAAAATGTTGTCTTTCTGTTTAAATAAAATATTATACCTTATTTACATATTAGCATTTATTTCTACCAATTTTTTGTAATCTGTGGCACGTAGCAGTAATCGTCATGTGTCGCGCTACCCGTCCATGAAGTACGATATTACTTGTATGAAATTTTAACTTAAACTATACGAAACTTCATGGGCGTGAGCTGTCAAAAAACCATATTAAATTTTTTTAAATAGCATTTTGTCGTTGTATTTACGGAATATACACATCATTTAATACACAGTCGTGGTCGACAAGTTATAATTTCATACAAATAATATTTCCATATAACAATATTTTTTTTAATCCAGATGTTTATGATATGTCTCAAAAACCATTTTGAGACATATCATAAACAGCTGGATTACAACATTTTATTCCGATTTCTATGCTTAATACAGCAAATTATATTTTCTGCAATTTTGTGTTTGTTGTTCTAGTAAAAGCTAAATTTTCTAATATGTGCTATACTGTAGTGTACATATTTTGTGCAAAACAAGTATTCAATGTATTCCGATTTACGGATTTATTATAATTTGTAATATATGTGTGTGATGCTAGAAGCACTTTCAATAGGTACACGCGCAGTGCACTACGATATACTCGTATATGTGGACTATATTCCGATATCAGCAATACAGAATATTGTTATGGCTCCTTGACAATCTCGTCTAGACACAGGGTTATCTAATAACGTTCAGCATTTTGCCGATTTAGCTATAACTGAACCAAGCAAGAACTGTAAAAAATATATTTTGCTTTACTTTCGAAATAACTCACGTAGCTCAAACGGCGACTCTGCAGTAGATTTTATTATTTAACTTGGACAGAAAGGGGAAACAAAGACAGTTTTGGAGGAATTCATCAAAAGTTTTGATTGTATTACGTACTCCCACCCTGGAATACTTGTTAATCTTTCGCCACCGTTCTTCGTGTGTTTCTTTGATAACTCCGGTGCGATACTTAAAAAGTAATCCTTTAGTTTTATTGTTTCTGAACTGAACTTATCATACGAGAAAGGATTTTTTTATTCCATGCCAAGATTATTCAATTCAGGTATACGTATTAACTCTGACTTAAAGAACATTTAACATATGATACATTTTAAATGTAAAGAAAAAAGAACAAGGGTGACTCAAAGTAAAAAAAAGTGTCATTCTCAAATGCAGAAAGTTGATATTTTTATATATCAACATTTTACAATTTTTTCTATATACCTAGTATATTTTTAGAAGCAGGGAATCGAAAGCTCTTAATAACTGTTTGTCGGAATTAAACGTTTATTTTTTGCGTGAAACAAAAGGCAACAGGGTTAGTACGTTATATTATAATTACAACCAAAGAATATACCATTCTCTACGAGCTATCAACGTACTTGTTGCTAAATGCCGCAGTAAAAATGTTGTACCTACACTTAATTACATCAAAATGAAAAGTTTTGCTAGTAAAATAAAACATAAATATTGTTGCTACAGTTATGTTTCGTAGAGGTGCTACTAACAAGATAATACTAGAAATATGATAGGTTATATATAGGTTATGTACTAACCAATACATTTATGTATGTAAGAAAAGTCCTAGCTTTTCATTTGTTAAATCGATAACATTTTCAACGAACAAAATTCAATCCATACAGTAAACTAGGATAAGCTTCCGATTGACAAAAATCTCATTACATGATAATTCGATTCGATTCGGTCCCAGTGGCGATGTGGCGGGCGGGTTTGTAAGAAGCGCGACTCGGTTGACACATGTGTTCCGGCATGCGTGAGTGGCTAGAGCCGGGCCCGGATCGTGGTCGGCTCCAGTTTAATTAATCTGGATTTGATGAGGGCTTAAGTTCGCGCGACGCGTGACGGATCGAGAGCTCAGAGCGTCGGGCCCGTCTCGTGCGGTTTAAAACGGATCTACCTCTCATTTGGACCCCGCACAATTTGTACAAGGAGCGTAATTCCACTTGTGTATCAAAGCGAATGTGGAAACTCTCTGCGGTTCACAAGCAACATCAGATATTCCGTTTGGAGCATATTTCTTAAAGGATCTTTATGATTGTTCTTTTTTCTTTTTCAAATGTTATTTGTCTGGGTTTAAGACGCTAAGCTTCTTTTACGAAACAATCATTTATAACATACACCGCTTCTATTTGAGATTGCTTTTTTTAGCTTAGTTGATGCAGCAAATATGAATTTGTATTTTAAATCTCCTAAATACTTTAAATTATTTTAAATGTATATTTAAATGGTGCTTGCATGATTTGCACTAAGGTATTTGCTACAGAAAGCGTTTTGTGCAAATAAAAATAGTTATGATATTTCATTATCTCACAACTTGATATTCTTTAGTATCTTTAGGTATTCCTTCTATATCTATATAGACGCACATAACAATGGACTACTGAAATGCACGCAGTTGGACTGTAATTTGACTAGCCTAATAGCTTAGTTGGTAGTAGATTTGCCTTCTGAACTGTATATCGTGGGTTTGATTCCCACCCAGGACAAACATTTGTCTTATGAACATCAATGTTTGTTCTATATCTGGGTGTTATATTGTATTTTGTGTATGTATTTACAAACAAAAAAGTATATAAGTATTCTATCAGTTATCTGTTTCCCTGTACAAGCTTTACTTAGTTTAGGCCTAGATGGCGCTGTCCGAAATGTTCACAAATATTTTTTATTATTACTATGTATTTATTAATCACCGGCAGGGAATCAATTATAATAATAGATTTTGAAAGACTAAAATAGACATGCCAAAAACACTTAATACTAAACGCCAATACCTCGAACTTGTAGCAGTGCTACGAAATTGTAGCAGTACTACATAATTGTATTAACTCTACGAAAACGTAACACTCAATTTAACAAATAAAAAAGTGTTTTTATCCTCCATTTTTGTGTTGAATAAAATACTTTCTTTTAAAATATAAATTATGTTAACTATAGAAAAAACAAACACATACCAGCAAGACCAAATTCAATATCAACCTAAAGTGAACAAAAAAAAACTTTGATGGCAAATTAAGCAGATCGTAAAGTATGTGATGGCATCCGGTACGTGAAACAAAATCCATTACATTAATGTTAAAGAAGAGGAACAATACGTCACTGTCAGAAGTGGAGTGGGGGCCGGGAAGTGATTTCAAAGCCGGAATGTCCGAGACGTGCCTCGAAAGCAGATCACCTCCACGTGAACTACATTAATATTTCCAAGAATTAGCCGACGTGACTGCTTCATCAACTGAAGCTTAAACTATGGGGTTTTAATAAGTCTCGTAGACATTGATTCAGTCTATATCACGTCAAAAGTTGGAAGATGTCCACCGCTGAACTACACGCCTCCTCCTCCTACATCAAACACTTTGGAATGTCATCATAGGGGTTGATTTAATCACTACTCTAAGTAGGCGATTTGGTAATCGCAGAAGATCGAAATGTACCAAGTAAAATGTTGCTGCCATTCCCTGCATCCTTTAGCCGGCTTTTACAGAATCCACGAAAAGAGATGGGGTGATCCTATTCACATGCCGCTGGAACCACGCGGCTAACAACGGATTCAATTTGTAGGCTACAGTATTAATATGCCAGTATTTTCGTCAAAGTGTCGTTGAACCCATGACTGCATGAAACTGTGGTGACCACGATGTTCCTTAGACATTGCACGCAAATAATCGTATTACTTAGAAGGCTATTCGCCTCTTTCTCATGTGTACAAATATTTGTTATAGATGCCACGATCAATTTTATTGGCAAATTCAGTTTCCAGTGGTCGATTAGGTACGTAAGTAGTACGTATGTCTCTCTAGCCTGTAACGTCTTTGACAAATATTTGTATGCATTACATTTGTTCAATAGCTTTATATAGGTTATAGTGAAATTTCAATACCTAAAGTTACCTTAGCGCACACAAAAGCGCATTTAGCAGATCTAATCGTACCTCAGAACTGTGATAGACCTGGTATTCAGACCTTAACGTGACAACTGTCATCTGGTTACAATTGCACCACGTAGTGCTAAAGTTTTGGTGGAACGGTACAATGCGACTTGCGAAGTGACAGTCGCACTACAGCTCGACTGCTTTGTACGTGACACTGAATAACTCAGCGATGTAATGCCACCAACTTCGCTCGCTCGCAGCTCTCGCCCGAGAATTTTATGCGCATTATTATAACGGTTTACTTACCTAGATAAGGTATATGTCCAAAATGAGGCGGAAAGCGATTTGTGAAGCTGACGGAGACAGCACTCATTGACAATATACCGAAAATCATGACAACTAAAATTTTGTAAGATAAGTAACGGCTAAACAAACGTCAATTAAAAAGTCATAATTACGATAACTATGAGTTGTGCTGACGCTCGCGAAAGCTGCCGCGGCTTGCTTTAGTAACTGGCTCCAGAAGAAAGACATCGATTATGTCCGAAACCTGGTCGGAGTAATTTTCATTTTTTAATTGACGTGAGTTTAGCCGTTATTTAAATTTATCTTACAAAATGTGTCATAGCCACGATAGTTTTCAAACTAAAATTGTACAATCTTTTTTGAGCAGTCACAGTTTTCTCGTTAAAGGCTAGCGTCCACATAATCGTATCATACACATCAAAGACATCAAACCAAACTGTTTTAAGTTCTAGTAGTGCATCCACAGTATCCGCAGCATTGAGTTTTCTGGCCAATGAGACCAACGACGATGGTGCAAGATCGCCAATGTATAACGATGAGCCTACCTAAAACATAAGTTGCACTTATACACGTATCATTACTTCAATATACATTCTTCTTTCTTCTAAAAATATTGATAGCAAGCGTCCGTTTGCTGAATCCTATAGATCTATGTCTACAAACTCACTGTATCACTGTTATAATAGGTCTTTACCTATGAAATTGCCGTTTTGCAGTACAGACTTTTTCAAACAAAAAAAGTTTTGATTGGCTATGAATTCTAAATTCAAATTAATTTTGTTTTAAAAATATGACATTCTATTTACAATATAAGTCTTTTGTTTATTGATTAGCGTTGTATTTTCATTACATTTCAACATTTTTCCTCATAATGGATACTTTGAAATTTCGTGTAATTATGGAATATGAGTTCCGTCGTGGCACCAACGCGGCACAAACGACACGTAACATCAACGACGTTTACGGAAAGAACTGTACAAACGAACGTACAACCCGTTATTGGTTTGCTCGGTTCCGTTCTGGGAATTTTGACTTGAAAAATGAACCTCGTGGTCGTCTGGAAACTTTGGTCAACAATGATGAATTAAAGGCGATTGTGGAAGCTGATGAATCTCAATCTACAGCTGAGCTGGCAGCAGCTTTTGATGTTAGCATCAAAACAATATTGGTCCATTTGCGACAGATTGGCAAGATAAAAAAGCTTGATAGATGGGTGCCCCACGAACTTAACGATCGCCAGCGCAACGTACGCGTCGAGACTTGCCTTGCGCTGCTTAACAGGCACAGAAATAAAGGAATTTTGAACCGAATTGTTACGTGCGACGAAAAATGGATTCTTTTTGACAATCGAAAGCGCTCAGCAAGTTGGTTAGATCCTGGTTCGGTACCAAAGCAATGTTCAAAACGAAAAATGACCCCTAGAAAGGTGATGGTCACAGTTTGGTGGTCTAGTGCTGGTGTGATTCATCATAGCTTTTTACAAAACGGCGAGAGCATTACTGCAGATGTGTACATTGAAGAACTGACCACAATGATGGCGAAACTCGCACGTCTGCAACCAGCTTTGGTCAATCGGTCGTCTCCACTGCTACTTCACGACAACGCGCGACCCCATACTGCACAACAGACCGTCTCTAAGCTGCATGAGTTGGGTTTGGAAGCTCTCCCTCATCCGCCATACTCACCAGATCTTGCGCCTACCGACTATTACTTTTTCCAAAATTTGGACAACTTTTTAGCGGGAAAAAAATTCAATTCCCGAGAGGCAGTACAAAACGCCTTTGAAGAGTTTGTTGTCTCCCGTCCTGCTAATTTTTTCAAGAAGGGCATCCATAAACTGCCACAGCGTTGGCAAAGATGCATTGATTGCAGGGGTTATTACTTTGAATAAAAGAAATAAATAAGTTCGAAAAAAAAATACTTTAACTTTTTTCAAACAAAACGGCAATTTCATAGGTAAAGACCTAATATTACCAACCGGTAAAACAGGTCAGTTCAAATCCAAAAGTTATTTTTATCTCGAGATACTGTTGGACTTTGAGCTTTGAGAAACTATCAAATATAAGTGCTAAAAATCTTTTCCGTGTGATATAATATTTAAAAAAGTGTGCTTTGGACCATACGGCTAAAGTAAAAATTCTGTAGTTTAACTCAATCTATCGGCCGGTATAACTTTGTTTTTGCTTTGTTTAATGTTAATGTCGCCATCTTGACAATTGTGAATTGCCGTTTTATCGGACATACCAACATAATAATAATAAAAAATAACTTTGTTATGTTGACAATGGAGATCTACGTGAACCAATTTCAACTTCCGTTTGCCTCGCATTGACCAGCTTACTCCCTTCAAGCATGCCTAAAGAAGTTTTACTTCAAAAGCTTTCCCAAACAACAGCCGGGGGAAAGTTGAATGAGGAATAAACATAACTCTTTATCCACGCCCACAGTGTGGCGCACGCCAGAACTCACATCTACGACGCAGCCCGAGGAGCTCAATTCTAAATGTCTTTATGGCCTTACCTAAGACGATGCCGTTTCCGCCAAAACAACTAATTTATTATAGAGGTTGAGTGTTAGCGGCTCACCGCGCAGTTACGTGGCCCATAAAACTGTTCTGTTTTAATGCGGACTGTGAGATAATTGAGTTTTTTCCTAATTTCTTCGTTTTTTACAGGTACAAATACAATTTTATCTTTTGTTAGCAAAAATGGTACATTTGCATTATCTATTTTGTGGTTATTAATGATTACAAGATAGATGGAAATAGGATAGCGCTCTATAAATGCAAGAGGCACCCATTATATTACATTAATATCGATCTATTTAAAACGATGGGTAATAATGTTCTACTTGTTTAATTAGTGTTTATTACTGCGCTATAGTGGCAACCTATATTATGAATCTCATAAAAACGTTCACTAGATAAATTGACATGTTTAGTTTTACCATGGGGCTTGATAAATATTTAGAACACTGTGATACTTTGTGTCTTCCGCAATATTATCACGTTATATTAATATTACAGGGTTATTTTAGGGCGACGTGGTAAGCAACAGAAGGTAAGATTATGATCATTAATATTCAAAACATGAAGCGACCGCCAGCTGTTTTTGATTATCATCGATACGGCGCAACGCTAAAATTTTAAATTCCGTAGACGTAGCCCTGAAACGATGCTCCAACTAAATTTGTACAACCTAATTTACTATACTGGCCAGCCTGGCGTCCTGCGGTATCAGGGTCTATTTACAAACCATGTTAGTCAACAGATACCTTCGTTTCTTTCTAACTTTATACGATAGTTGTTCGAGCACAATTAAATAGGTAGATCTTTGTTAGACTTTTGTTTCAAACAAAACCTTTGGCTTAAGCGTGTATCTTTCATAATACTTTAACGTCCGCAATAAACTGAAATAATATTATTTTATGTAAATCTTCAACAATAGAAAAACACCCCCCTCTTAATAGCTAAAGAGAAACACGGGCTGTTTAAGCTATAACAACTTTTTGACATTGTTTTATTTTGTTTGTACAGCGTTAATTAAGTCGCTTGTCACCAGCAACGCAGCTCTCATCGCTTAATACTTTAAGCTCTTAAAACTCAAACTACAACACTATATTATTATGTAGCCACTCTTAACGAGCTCTTTTGGAGCTTAACAACTGCAAATTTAATCAACAGTAATTAAGTAAAAACGTTTATTAATTTTGTGTATGATAAAATTGAGGCAGCTCGTCAGGGATTTTAATGAAAAGCGTGGTATTATTTGGTTTTGTGGTTACTCTTACTCGAGCTTAATTATAATGCAATCTTTCAGATCATTTTTTAAGTGATGTTAAGTAAAGATCATTGTCTAAGAAAAGCCCAAAGTGACGAAAGCTTCTTTAGAGGTGAGATATTCCGGGCAGTCACAGAGTGGAGAAACAACAATCTAGGTTCTACATGAGGCGAGTTTTGCATAAACTGGCTTCATAATAGTAAATTGTTTTGCGTGCCAAAAGTAGTGGTTACAAATATTATTTGTTCTATAATTTATTTGATAGGGTTTCTACCTGGATTTTGTTCCTAAAGCGAGTTTTAAATTTTAACCAGCAATACTTAGGAATGTAATTACAATAACCTGCGCTGCGACACAGTATTCTTATAATCAAGAAGGTAACATCCTCAATTCTTGAGAAGCGTGTAATAGATACTTAAAAGTGTCATACACAAAGTTATATCAGTTCATATAAAACCTAATTACAAATACAACAGAGTATCCAATGACCAAGGGTTGCAGTAGTTTGCATAGCAATTACAGTAACCGCAGACACAATATAAATAAGAAACCTCCCAATCACATTGCATACCTACCTAACCGACACAGCCCGTGTGTTGCATCCATGTCTTCATTGCATCAAACCTTGCCTACCTTTGTATCTACACATAAAGTAGAACCTAAACTAACCGTATCGCTATCGTTACCAAACCAAAACACGACAGCTTTCGTATTGTGTGTGAAGTTCACTACAGAGTACTTACTAATTAATTAAACTAATTACTTAATTTATATCCACAAAGTGAAGTCCCATAGCTATATACATATTTGTTAATGTGATAGAAGTTATTTATTATTTATTTAACTGTACGCCGATATAAAAAGGACTAGTAAACATGAAAAACAAGAGAGATTATATCGCTCTGCGAAATATAATATAATAACAACTAATAGATCGGATAAGTAATATAAGATTAGCTGCCATAAATGTAGGCCCAGCCACAAAATAGACAAGAGAACTTACGTACCAGCTTCGATATCACTTATTTATTCTATTTAGATGAGAGCTTTACGTAAAAATCAATTATTTTGATTCACGTACAGAACACAGACGGGTGGTCCCAGTATGCGAATAGCCATCCCATCTCTTCCCGCGGGTGCCATAAGAGCCGGGAATATCCAGTGTATGAGCAGCAGCATTTACCTCGGTAAGTATATTATAATCTTCTGCAATCACCGAGCCACCTACCAAGTTGGTAATTATGGCAAATGATTAGCGTCCAAAGTGTAAGTATAGGGGAGGCCTATGGTCTTATGTTAAAATGTTTTTGCACACTCACACACTTACTCACACACACATACACACACACACACACACACACACACACACACACACACACACACACACACACACAGAGTGAGAGAGAGAGAGACTCTCTAAGGCACGAGTAACTAAAAAGTCCTGTTATCAGATAAAATGTTTATTTTTAAGTGGAACTTTTAATGGTTAAACGAACTTACCTTAAGTGATGTTCGACCATAATTATACGAGACGTTACATGCGAAGAGATTTAATAACACTATGTAGTTTCACTTCTCAATGTACTAGGCGTCACATACATTTTAGAGCTGTGGATATAAAACACAGATTAAAAATAATCCTAAATAAGTTCTAACCTGAACACTACCTACACGTCAGCGACGGCAGCGCCCTCCCTGTCAAACTTCATTTATTTCAGAGACTTTACTTGCACTATCATCTCGTTTATGTTGGTTATGCAGGGGTAAATGTAATCGTAATTTACATTTGTAGGGTTTGGGTGGGACTTTAAATCTCTTCGCATGTAACGTCTCGTATAATTATGGTCGAACATCACTTAAGGTAAGTTCGTTTAACCATTAATTATACATTCGACGTTACATGCTCAAGATTTAATAACACTATGTAGATGTTTAGCGCATTTACATAAACGAGATCCAATCTATTACTATAGGTACTACATATTTGTCAGATATAAAAAAAATGCAATAAATATCTAGACAAAAATAATTCAATTATTACTTCTTTACAGTTATCAAAATGCCCAGTTATCATACCCAATAATAATTATAATCGGGTAATATAAACTTCGTGTGTGATATAATTATAATCATGTATTCGATCAAAAACTTTTGCGAGTACATTATCTTCACCAACCGTTATAGGGCACTTGTAGAATTTTGCAAATGTTAAGGAATTTTCTGACCAGCCCGCAGTTCATTTTATAATGTCAACAGAAACTCCGCCACGGCTGGCCGCCGAAGTTGATGCATGGCGGGTACTATGAGCAGTAAAGAGCCCTGTATCAATACCACTTTCGGCCAGCACATTCTTAATCCATCTACTTATAGTAGCGGCACTGGCATTATGGATTGGTTTCTTAGTAGTGAGAATTAACTTCTCAGTAAGCGGTATAAACTTTAGTAGCCTCGATATATGCAGATAATAATAAAAGTTATAATATGTTTAGGTACATGCCTATTTGAAGTCGATGTTTTCTCTGGTTGCTTATATTAATTTCCACTCACGTTTTACTTACTTTAATATTGGATATACGTATTAACGATAGCGTTGGCACGCGTTGTGCTGTTGACAATGTGAGCAGAGCTACAAGCTTTTTCGATAGGCAGTCAGTCTAAAGGTTGACTTTAGTTAGGGTGAAATTTTAAAAGATGATCGAGCACTTTATTTGGGTCCCACATAGTGGTGTATTTTGGAAAAAATGGTTTAGTTCTGTAAACTCCTTTCATGAACCTTGGAATTCGATCATCTTGGCTAATACATTTGCTTAATATTAAAGCAAGTGCAGAGAGGCAAATTTTCAGGGTTGCATAATTTACCCCCGACTGAAATTCAGCGACTAATAAATCAAGTGCTTTGGCTACATTACAATCAAAAATATTCATATTGTTTTCGACAAAGAATTGCTACCATTTCTTAACTACCACATTAAATTGTTTTAATGAGTTATCAGCTAGTGATGAAATAATAATTATCTACATAGCGATACTTGGGAAAGATTGTTTTAGATACGCTTGTTCAACAATACTGACGATACCAGGGTAAGTCGTTTCAAGAGTGGATGCGGGGTCCTGAAACGTGAAAGTATCTAACATTGAAGAGCTTGGATCTATGATATATTAGTGGATCTTGAGAAAGAGACATGAACAGTGGAAACCATGTCTGGCTAGGTCAGAAAAGTACAAAATTATTCCGGTAGCCTGATCATTAATTATTTTTCTTAAGCAATTAAGAATTAATGAAAACGAAGGGAAGGCGTAGAAAAAATATGGTTTGAAGTTCATTCTGAACGCAACGTCTCCAAGAAACATATTTATCGCATTTTGCGTCTAGCCTTGTCACGAATAGATCAATTTCGGGGACTCCGAAAGCCTATGTAATTCTATTAAAAGCTGATAAAGCCAAGTCCTATTCAACATCAGTGTTAAAAATGTCTCAACTTTTGGTCGGCCTTAGTATTCTCTTTAGACTTGCTTGATATAAGACGCAAAAATATAAGATTTCTACGCTCACACCACTGCCCGATTTCTCTTGCAACTGCATAAGATGGGTATATTGCACAACTCCATACCTATTTATTTACGCTATGGCTATCGTATTGTCAATCCTGAGTAAGATCTCTTTATCATAGAGATTTTTGGCAAAATATTGTAGACCTATAAAGGCTACTTTCAATTCTAGGATATTAATATGTTAATTAGGCTTTGTATAGTTCCAAAACCCATTAGCGCGTTCTCCGTTATAAAATATACCGCAGCCAGGGAATAAAGAACCTGACAAAATTTCTACAGCGTACCTACCGTGACGTATTGGATCACTTGCTGTTAAGATGTTATTTCGCCACCAAGTAAACACAGACATAAGACTAGTTGACAAATGCATGATAGCGTCGTAATCGTCATTAGAATTACGCAGGGGCAGAAATTTCTGCCACTCGAAGCATTTCGTAGACACCCAGCCATATGGAACTGCAGGACAAATTTAGCAAAGCAAACCCAAGTACCTTGCAAATTCCCTGATTATTAACGAGCTCGTTCTAGAAATTACCGTAGTCCGGTCAAGACATATGCCTTTTTTTTTGTTTGTTAAATCAAGACATATTTCGTGGGTTTATCTCAAAGCCAAGAAACGTCTGGGTCTATTTTGGAGTCAAACTACTTTTTACTGTATTTATAACAAATCCTTAATCTCTCTAAGAGGTCTATCGCTTTAAGCGGACTATAATATTCAAGCAACTGTCAAATGTATCATTAATACATTAAATATCATCCGAATAAATAACCAACAGTAATCGTTGGTTTCTGAGGTAAGAAACTACTAGTTTCATCAGTTTTGTAAACATTAGGGGTGCTAGTGATAAACCAAAAAAGGAGACACTGAAATTCGTGAGTCAAATCTTGAAATTTAAACCTGAGGTATTTTTTAGAAGATTCATTGATGGGCACTTAAAATATGCTTCTTGGATGCCGATTGTACACATAATATATCGCAGCCTCTGCTGATCATTTCGTAGCTGTGCGTATGTCCTCCATTTTAAAGTGCACAGTATCAATTTTTTTTTTTTTTTTTTTTAAATTTATTTAGAAATTTTAAATTTAGGATAAACTTAAAGGTGTTGTCACTTTTAGGAATCAAAAAAAAATGCTCGAGGCAAACTGATCTGGCCCGTTATCACATTTGATAATGGCTCCCGAAGTTAATAGCTTAGAAAATATTTATTATTTTATTTTTATTTTAGAAGTTCTAGCTCAATTATACTGAACTTTGGGTTAGCTGGTACGATAGTTTGAATATGAAGGCTTATCAAAAGAATTTTGAAGCCCTTTACTCAATCCAAAACTACAGTCTTTAGTTATCGTTCCCCAGTAGGTAACGAAGTGGTGTAATCTACCAGGGTGGAGAATTACCTCTATTGGTTCCTGCGGGGTCTGTAGTCCCGTTTTCGGTGCCGGGGGTGCGCGATTAGTACGCAGGTGGTCCTGCTGGGCTGTGAACCCTTGGTTGGTAGGGTACCTCGGTTTCTGCCAACCTGGTCTATGTGGCCTTGGTCGGTAGATATTGACTGGGCCTTTCCAGTTTACTTGTTGCCGCAATGAGGATGGAGCGCTAAGCATATTGCGTTTGATTTGAAGGCCAGTTTTTTGGGCTGTTTTCGTTGCTTTTTTTTTTTTTTTTTTTTCGTAGTCAGCGCCGAACTAGCGCGTGCCCCTATTTACGTCAGTAATAGGTGTGTTGAATTTATTATATAGTGATGTAGTTATAAGTTTCCGTCTATGTTTTGTATTCTCAGAATACAAATTAAGAAAAAATCTGGCTAACATCAGATAGCCTTTTAAAATTTCTGCCTTCGATCAGTCTTCTTTTATCAATGAAGCCGCTAAATTCTAATAGTTTATCTCAGTGCTTTACACTGTCACTCAAAACAGTAAAAATCTCTAGTTTGAGTTTAGGTGTTTTCGATAAGTTAAACTTTCAGGAAGTAACATTTTCTTTATTATCGTAATTTTTACTTTGTCATTCTCTCTATTAGAACGCTGCCCCAATGTTTAGCTACCTCTTCGTTAATATAAGGTTCTAATATCTCTTCTTTTCCTATAAGATCTCCCAGTGCATCCAATATTTTTGGTGATTAACACTTTTGGTGCCATAATGTATGCATCGCTTGTGCTTGGGCACGGGTCTTGAGCAGGCAAATCAGATCCATTTACCCCGTCAAAAGATACATTCGAAGAACCCCACAGGGGAATTTACACACGATCTTAATTGGTAATCATCGTCTGACCGTTCCGAGCGGCAGGAAAAAAGGCCGTGGTTCTGGTGACCACGATCTTGAATAACAACGACAGTGTTCTTTAAAGACAGAAACTAAAAATGGCCCTTGCAGTTGAACCATAATTATATTCTTGTCATATCAGCCATTGTACGTACTCACGTTACGCCACTAGACTGTATATTAGACAAGCTGCTGTATGCAGTAAGCTTTTAAAGTCATTGTACGTAATCACGTTACGCCACTAGACTGTTTCGTTATCAACCGTGCTCTAATGTCACGGAGTATAACGCGCACTATGTACGAGTATGGGATGAGTTCAAATTTTAATCTCCTAAGAATCCTACCTTATGAGCATTACCGATACTACGGCAGTATTAAAATAGAAATAAATAATCACAATTATCCCGCTGTGCCACAAACATGAAACACACAAAGAAAAAATACCGATATGTGGGTACTTAGACAACAAAATATTAGATTTATTAAGATAAAAACGGGAAATTAAAGGATTTGTAATTCCAACATAGGTGTTTATATCAAGTAAAAAAACAAATTGAAAATAGGAACATTACAATAACATAATTGCTGACTAAGAATTTTTACTAACCTTCATCATCCGAACTTGTTGACGAGCTGCGCAACTTTCGTTCTAAGCGTTGAATCTTTCGCTGTATTTTGGAATTATGATACTCCTTTTTCTTTTCCCCCATAATAACACTTTTAAAACAACTTTATCACGAATAAAATCGAAAAAATAAAGATTTTATAAAAATTTGATGTTGCGACGCCTGCACATAAGAAAGGAATGAAGTTTGACAGGGAGGGCGCTGCCGTCGCTGACGTGTAGGTAGTGTTCAGGTTAGAACTTATTTAGGATTATTTTTAATCTGTGTTTTATATCCACAGCTCTAAAATGTATGTGACGCCTAGTACATTGAGAAGTGAAACTACATAGTGTTATTAAATCTTGAGCATGTAACGTCGAATGTATAATTACCATTTAAAATGGCTATCATTTAAGGAAACGGAGCTCTGCGGTAGCGCCCATTTTATATCGTAGGTCCTGTCCAATCAATCATGGCGCCCTATCAATTAATCCCCGGGCCTTCCACCGATTTCCTCAGCACAGATATCACGCCAATTCGCTCAGCATAGATCTTCAACCGAAATATAAAATGAGTTCAAAATCAGACATTATTTAAAGCTTTCGTTTTTTCGTTGTATACTAGTGATTGTTTACTCTCAGATTCAGAAAACTCAACAGTACACTCTTAGGTAAATGCATTTAAATATACCTATCAGGTACCAATAAGTTTTCTTACTAAAAGTGTAAATATTGAAGTATCATTTTATTTGTACCAAATATCATTCTGAAACCGTGGTTTAGCCTGATATATTTCTTTACGGGTATGTATAGTGAAAACTAAGAAAACTACTTACACAAAGACGTTTTCGAGTAAGATGTTGTAGTAACAAAACCAGGTTGGTCTCGCATCATCGCGTCCCATTTATAAAACGGATAGAGGCAACGTTGAAGTGTTTTTTCTTTTTATTTGTTTATAAATGGGCTTATATATTTCGCATATTAACTAACATTTTCGCTCTGAAACAGATATGATACATGTAAAATGCAAATACAGAGTGCAGTGAACGAGATCTTGGCGGTAAATATGAAAGCCTGTTGGTGGCGTCGCCTAACATAAATAGCCGACGTAACTTATGTGCGCAGCAGTCCCACCATCCGCCACCCGAAACAAAAACACCTCGAAAACGGAGCTTTGATTTTAAATTTTAATTTTATGATTCGTGTTTGCATATCACGAACATATATTTTAACTAAAGTCTAAAAACAACCGTGTAACTTATAGGTAATACGTGGGTGCTTTGCTAGTTTCAAATGGTTTATTTTAGGAACAGACATTAATGCATCCCTGACAATGCTACTCTAATTCAAAATCAAGTAATAAGTAGGTAAGTGCCCACAAAAGCTGAACATTAAGAAAATTAACTCGGGAAATTGGAACTTCCAAATGAGTCTAAACAAGTTCAAGGCTCTTGGCGTTGTAAAAAACTCAAACGTCAATATAATTTGGGCGATTCTTGTCTTACAGAACGTAATTCCGTAGGATTACTTTCAGCAAGTTGCGTAACTAATGAAGTAACTTGTGACACGGGTCGGGATCCTGGGATCGACGTAATCAAATTAATGAGAAAACTTCACTTCAATTTAGGGATTCCTACCACAATCTTTAGGATATTTTGGTGGCGGTCAAGTCGGGCACTTGACCGTTACAAACACACTAATGACGTCGTGTGCTAAGGAGATAGCCCACTTATACAGAGGACTGAAAGTTGGAGAAGGAATTTACTTTCCGTCTGACCACCACTTGGTGCTGAGAATTTTAACGACCACATTTAGAAGGTACATATTATAATCAGAGAATTAATATGTTCAATTCATCAAATAACTCCATCCAAAGATTTAATACTTACCAATAAGCACATTATTTAGTTAAGACAATATAGACATATTTCTAATGGCAAATCCAAGCCACATAAATAGCAAAAAGCGAATCTTTGTAAGAGTCAGTTCAGTACCTAATTGAATTCACAAGTTGGAGTCCGCTGCACTCCGAGTTCTAATCATAAATTCCACTGTTATAACATTTAACAAAGTTTTCTGTCGGCCTCAGAAATTGGCCTCAATTCAATTTGCTATTTTTTTCTGTGCACACTTTAATTTTACGGGCGTTAACACTGCTGACTGTAACAAGTAGGCATTTAGCTTTTGTTAAAACTCCATTCCGTCGGTTATTTTTATGAGCTTCCAGTATAATAACACGCAGTTTTTAACAAAAAGACCTGAAGCTTTTTGGTCTACAGCCAAGTTAAAAGTTGTGTTATACAGCTTTATCTATAAAGTGTCGGTTAAGTACGTGGCTTTTAGATTGTTCTTTTTTTCGTCTTAAACGCTTTGGTCGTTAAAATGAATGTTGCCGCGGTGCAGTCAGAGGTATACATTAAAGTATAATAGACATACGCTTTGTGACGTCTACCTTTCTAACTTAAAGTGATTTCGTTTCGTTTCAAAGGTTTTTTATTATCTTAAACGGATTTTAAGCTAGCGAGATAATTTACATTCCTCGTAATAGTAATACTGTAACTGTAGATACTGTGTGTACAGTGTGTGTATAGTGTAATACTGAATCAATGATTCATATCTGAGAAAGTTAAATGTTAATGTATTTACATATTTATTTATTTAACTACACCAAAGCACCATATTGACAATCTAAAAGATAGGTTGGCATAACGCAATAAATCTCACGTTCACACCCCACTTTAAAGAGGGCATTGAAGTATGAAATTCAAAAATCAACTAACATTTTCTAGCCCAGTGAGTCATCCCCGGCAGTCTTTTGCTTCAGACGTGTTTACTTTTCGCTGTAGAGATTTCCCTTCAGATAAATTCATCGTGTTGATTCGACATTGTTTACACTAGAATCCTTTTAGACGTATTTGAATTCTGTTGGTATTTTTTTATGCAAAATATTTGATTGAACCGGTTGGATTTATGTTATATCTTTATGGAGGCAGAATATTAAGAGCTAAAGCATTTTGAAATATATTATGATCCTTTAATCTAATTGCAATTTCTATACAACTTACTAGTAAATTTCAAATCATATCAATCAATAAGTACATGAGTATTGTATCGGTTATCTGGTTCCATTGTATAAGGTGTGGACTTCTTCGGGCTGATGATGTGATATGTAATCGAATGATGTGACGAGCTAGCCGTTCGTCTGATGTTAAGCGCCACGGTGACCTATAACAGTTGTATAGTGTCACTTGGAAACAAAGCAAAGTCTAGCAAGTCTACTGCCTTATAATAAGATTAAAAGACTGTTACCTCAGATCACAAAGTCCCATTTGTCCAATAATTTTACTACACGTGCAAACTACTACTTGGCAGCAGAATATCTGGCAAAGGCTATTTTTTTGTATTGTTTGTAATAATCATTTGTTCGAATAAAAGGCATTCGAGTGGATAAGAGAGCCTCTAAGAATAATATTCAATGAAAGTTGGTATCATAAGATTTTTCAAACTTTTATATAGTCTTTATATTCGTATTTTAGGTTCCTACATTACCATTACTCATGAATGCATATTATCGAGTATCCGATAATACATAAATTTGTCCAAAGTTTCTCATGTTTATGTAGCGTAAATAAATTGACGTCTTAAAGGTTACGACCCGACGATAGTTCGCGTATGACCATAATGCTCCAACGACTTCTTATTTCCATTAAACGCTTATATCTTTGAGATTCATGGCAAGCCCCGACAAAAATGAATGGTCGTTAAAGAAAACTGAATACCCTTTACTCATGCTTAAAGTTTTGCATACTGGCTCTTCAGTTTGGAAACCTAGCAGAGTGGCGGTCAAAATACCCGACGAGAAAGTCAAGTTTGCAAAATATACCCACATGCTGATATACCTACTACGTGATTACAGGCTATTGTAATAGGCTTTTCATATGTGGGGTAGATTTATTTAAAAATTTTGACGTTCCCGTCAATATTTTTAATTTTTAACCGACTTTAACAAAGAACGCGGTTCTCAATACGACTGAATTTTTATGTTTGTTACCACAGGACTTTCGACTGGGTGAACCGATTTTGATTATTATTTTTTATTTGAAAGCTGGTGCTTCACGTGTGGTCCTATTTAAATTTGATCAAGATCTAACAAGTAGTTTTTGAGTTATCTTTAATAATGCGTATTTCGATTTTGACTACATTAATTGATGTTCTCATTTGGATTGAAGTCGATTATATTATGTAGAATGTTATCTATAAATCAATAAATAAATATATGTTGACATGTCACACGCAGCGCCATATAGCCTCAAAACAAGAAAAGCACAAGCTTTCAAGAAAGTCGACACAAATTTAACAAACGTACACGAGAACCCGGAAGAAAGTGTTGCTGAGCTAAATTGTATTTTAATAAACTTTAGTAAAGATAGTGAGTTTGACGATCCTGAAAACAATTGAAGGGATTTGATCAAAAAGGGTTCACCTGATTTTTTTTTCACAAAATGACTTATGGGTATCGTTGGATTCAGCGTGGGATTATTTGCAATAATTCATTCTCAAAATACAGATATGAGGCTTAAATCTCGAGATTTTCAGTCTAAAAACGGTTTATCTGTCATAGGAATACAGTTCGCTTAGCATAAAAACATTATTATATTTAATATATTGTACTATATTTTTACAGTAATTGTACGAATTAGTACCTACTATATTTTGTATTTTAAATTAGAATTAATACATTTTCAGGCAACTGAAACTTACATAAACCTTGTCTATTACTTAATACGC
Source organism: Ennomos fuscantarius (assembly GCA_905220475.3). Lineage (NCBI taxonomy): Eukaryota > Metazoa > Arthropoda > Insecta > Lepidoptera > Geometridae > Ennomos > Ennomos fuscantarius. The sequence goes on along the minus strand of HG992028.1, from coordinate 6,787,330 downwards.
ACTCTACATTAAAATGAGGTCGTTGAAGTTTAAAGTCAATTTTCTCGAAACTATCAATTTGACAGTTAAACCCTTTTTATTCTCACCCCTTGAATTGAAGTCGCACACCGCCTGCGTGTAGTTCCAATGCATGAATACTTGAGGTCCTGAACACTAACTTCGGCTGTGATAGGTAATCCAGCACCCGCCACGAACTAGTTAAGCTGTATTTGCATTCCGTATAATTTATTTAGCTCGATATGACTAGTTAATATAGGGCTTAACTGAAAATCAGCGCTAGTTGTTGAGTACACCGGCATGAATGCTGAGTTAAGCCCTTTTCGACACCACTGCTTCCGTGCTATTATCTACTCTTTTATTTCCCTTATTAAATACTTTTAAGTAGGTACTGTTTATATTTAATTGTATTCTCTTGTTGTATGTATATTCTTGTATGTTCTTGTAAATTTTATTTTATTTTTGTGAGTGTTGAATAAATGTTTTTCTTTCTTTCTTAGTTATTACTCTCGCACTTATTTTAGAGTATTAGTAGATCTTATAACAATAGCGGCAAACTTGTTGTTCGATTGTAATAGTAGATGCCATTTGTCTAGCCGTGTGGTACCGGCATTATGAGAAAAAGATAGCCCCATCTTTTCCCATGGGTAACGTAATAGCCGGCTAAGGGAATATCCAGAGAATGGTTAGAAGCATTCACCTCGGTACATTTAAATCTTTTGCAATCACCAAGCCGCCCCCCATATATATGTATGGCAAACCCCGTCCCCCATGATAAGCGTCCAAAGTGCCGTTTTATGGAGGAGGCCTATGTTCAGCACAGTCCGCCTTCAGGCTGTTGTCGTATCATTTGTTTATTAGCCCCTAACCAGACTGTACATAAGCTCCACTTATAAAAGTTTAATGTGTGGATCCACGGTCGTTGCTAGGGGGGGGGGGGGCATTGTGGGGCAATGCCTTACCTTTAAATCACAGAAATTATTTGTCTACGAATAGCTATTGAATGTGATCTATATGGTAATTGATGTAGGAGCCCGTGCTTCGAGGACAGGGGCCTTACCGCGTAAATCTGGTGGAGATCGTAATCGTGTTCTCTCTTGCTCGCACTCGTGGACTTGTTAATTGGCGCGTGCAGGATGGCAGGCGAAGCCGATTCCCAGAACGGTTACGCGGTAGGGGTGCTGATCAATTATGATTTTTTTTTTCTTCCGCCCTACCTGTAACCCATGGTGCCCTACATAAAATTCGACTCTAGCTACAGCCCTGTGTGGATCTGTGTCTATCTGTGGCTCCTCTGTGAGCATCGTAGCTCCTTAAAGGATATATTTTTTATATAAAGGATGGCAAGATTTTTTTATTTTCTGAGCGTGCTAATTCTGTTGGTCTCTACCGACCTTTACAGCGTCACCGGGCAGGAAGGGTGACTTGATCCAGACTGTGCTATGACCGTGCTGTATCATAGCTATGATTCAAGAAAATCTGTACAGCCGTTGGAAGATCATCAGCTTCTTACTAGTAAAAGAGGAAATGTCGAGATTATTTATGTTTTGAACAAAATGACACTTTTCCATGATATGGGACAGTACAGTAGATGTTACAGTAGTTATTTAACACTAGCATATACAGAAAACCAAAGTAGTTTCTTCATAATAATATAATTAAAAGTTTGAAGTAAGTTCCCACCTAAATCAATTACCTAACTTAAATTGTTTCTTACTTGGTTTAATTAAGTTGAAGTAGAAGCCAAAAGCTATCAACACGACTTAGGTACATCGCCTAGTATACCTTTGTAAACGAACAAACAAAACTTTAATCCGGTATATATTTGGTACCCAAAAGCGCTCAGGATTCAAACTTTTTGCAGGTTTTCCGTAACCATCAAGATAAATCTCCTAAGATAGCGGTCCTCGGAGGACATTATGTGGAAATATCGCCGGGTGATGGCGAAAATGAGCTCGTATGTTTCTGTTGGGAAGGTTATTTATTGGGCAAGATATCAATCGTCATTCCTGAGAAAATTGAGTTGCTAGCTAAATAGGTTCAGCGCTGAGGTCATTCGGATTCAGGGTGAAAACAAGATATATAATATACCTACATATTATACCTATGCGATAAATCTGTAAGTTTTTATTTGTTTATTTCAGAGTTTTTTTCAACGGTTTTTTTAGAAAAATATCCCATTATAAAACCTACGAGCCGTATTGACGACCCCGAAAAAGGTATGTACTTATTTTCTATGCCAAAATGTACTCTATGAACTATAAATTCTCAGACATTGTCGCACCTATAAACATTTTTTTTTTAAATTTGTACCTACCGTTTTCACACGGAAACCGCAACCGTACCGTAATTTATAAATTTTCCAAAGCACTTAACTGTCTTGATGGTAGCGAATTCACCATATGTAGCCGCTGGAATGAATATGAGGACATACTTGGGGAGGCACTGATTGTCGGTTCGTACTTAAAACTGTAACTCTGAGCTATGCTGCTTATACCTCTCCATCACAGAGCGCAAATGCTATTGTAGGTAGGTACGGTTTACCCACAAAAGATTTAAACAAGCCTTATGTTAATCTGCTGTTTTGTATTGTTAAGCACACGTTAGACATCTGTCTAAGCCTTGTTTATGTATTTTTGGTAACATGGTTTATCTACTTTATAGGCACCTATGTAAGCTATCAAAAACAATGACGTCCATACCCACGAGGTATTCCCAGAGATCTATGGCCCATAAAAAAAACCTTCACGGGCTCATTAAAATTTAATAAAAAATCTAATTAGACTTTTATGACAAAACAAAACAAGGTTTACTGTTTTACTAATCGTAAATTTGCACTGGCAAAAAGTTACGTGACAAGATACCTACCTACCTAAAATCTTAAGGACGATCTCATCACGTAGGTAAATTTACCTATGTGATGAGATCGTCGTTTAGGTTTTTATACCTATTATGGTGATATATGATATACATACCTATCCTTCCTCACATTTAGGTATAGGTATGTAGATACTTCGTAAAGTTTTTTTTATGTTAGTGAATGAATGTGACGAGCTAGTCGTTGATCTGATGTTAAGCGACGCGGCTGCCCATAACAGAACAGTGTCACTCGGAACTCCAAAATATAGTTTCGCGTGACACTGCACTGCGCACATCATCATGAGACACAGTGAGCTTGCGCTTTGCCAGTTATTCTGCCGCCAAGTACTGCTTGGAATAACTGGCAAAGCGGTGGTACCTACCTAGACGAACTTTGCAGAAAAGTCCTATCACCTAGTAAAACACTTAGTGAATGCAATGCATGTATTTGTATGTCTGCGAGTATTTAATATTAACTAATATGTATTAACGCATAGTGGTTACCATTACTTACAAATAAAGTACCTGTATATTAGGTACTTTATAGAAATGTCTAGGTATTTTGCTGAAGGCTACCACGTAATGTGTCTGTCATGTCTGTCATGGCCAAAGGCTAGACACGTATAAACTTTATCACCTAAAATATAAAGTTACGTAAGTAGGTACACATTTTGTGAAAGCCACAATTCATCATAAGACTGAGAGAAGTTGACGCGCGTTTTAACGCGTTACTGAGCAACTGAGCAAATTCCAAGTTGGCAGGCGTGCCCGCGCAAATTTTCCCGAATTTTCGACCAGATAAATGCAGTTATACAATATGTATTATTTATATATATATATATATATATATATTCATATACATGTAATATATGTGTTACATATATTGTATTATTATATTTATGATATATGGTATTAATATGAATTATAAGTTTAGTATTAATTGTTTTTATATTTGAAGTGATCATATCTATTAGGTCTTTACCTATGAAATTGCCGTTTTGTTTGAAAAAAGTTAAAGTATTTTTTTTTTGAACTTATTTATTTCTTTTATTCAAAGTAATCACCCCTGCAATCAATGCATCTTTGCCAACGCTGTGGCAGTTTATGGATGCCCTTCTTGAAAAAATCAGCAGGACGGGAGACAACCAACTCTTCAAAGGCGTTTTGTACTGCCTCTCGGGAATTGAATTTTTTTCCCGCTAAAAAGTTGTCCAAGTTTTGGAAAAAGTAATAGTCGGTAGGCGCAAGATCTGGTGAGTATGGCGGATGAGGGAGAGCTTCCAAACCCAACTCATGCAGCTTAGAGACGGTCTGTTGTGCAGTATGGGGTCGCACGTTGTCGTGAAGTAGCAGTGGAGACGACCGATTGACCAAAGCTGGTTGCAGACGTGCGAGTTTCGCCATCATTGTGGTCAGTTCTTCAATGTACACATCTGCAGTAATGCTCTCGCCGTTTTGTAAAAAGCTATGATGAATCACACCAGCACTAGACCACCAAACTGTGACCATCACCTTTCTAGGGGTCATTTTTCGTTTTGCACATTGCTTTGGTACCGAACCAGGATCTAACCAACTTGCTGAGCGCTTTCGATTGTCAAAAAGAATCCATTTTTCGTCGCACGTAACAATTCGGTTCAAAATTCCTTCATTTCTGTGCCTGTTAAGCAGCGCAAGGTAAGTCTCGACGCGTACGTTGCGCTGGCGATCGTTAAGTTCGTGGGGCACCCATTTATCAAGCTTTTTTATCTTGCCAATCTGTCGGAAATGGACCAATATTGTTTTGATGCTAACATCAAAAGCTGCTGCCAGCTCAGCTGTAGATTGAGATTCATCAGCTTCCACAATCGCCTTTAATTCATCATTGTTGACCAAAGTTTCCGGACGACCAAGAGGTTCATTTTTCAAGTCAAAATTCCCAGAATGGAACCGAGCAAACCAATAACGGGTTGTACGTTCGTTTGTACAGTTCTCTCCGTAAACGTCGTTGATGTTACGTGTCGTTTGTGCCGCGTTGTTGCCACGACGGAACTCATATTTCATAATTACACGAAATTTCAAAGTATCCATTATGAGGAAAAATGTTGAAATGTAATGAAAATACAACGCTAATCAATAAACAAAAGACTTATATTGTAAATAGAATGTCATATTTTTAAAACAAAATTAATTTGAATTTAGAATTCAAAGCCAATCAAAACTTTTTTTTTGTTTGAAAAAGTCTGTACTGCAATACGGCAATTTCATAGGTAAAGACCTATTATGTTATCACATTGTTGTTTTAGTTGTTGTAACAACACTAACCGCAATTTTGGTCCTTTAATTCCTGACCATCCTAAGGTAGCCTGGAAGAAATCGCTTAATGTGATAAGGCCGCCCTTTGTTCTACCATTTTTCGTAAGTTTTTTTAAGGTGCGTTGTTATGTATTAGTTGGTGTTCAATAAAGTATTATTGTATTCTATTGTATTGTATTGCAGTTATAGCTAGCTATAGTACTTTAATATACGTAGGTGAAGTTAACACAAAAGTAATATTAGTATCATTTTACAAAGTATTAATTAGGATCATAGACCGGATTGAAATCCAATTCCGCCTTACGCGGCTATAGGTGGCGCCACCTAATCTGCCACGCAATCTGCTGCAATCACGGTCATTCTAGCTGCAACATAACTCCACACGATACGATTTGACTGATTCAGTTGACAAATTGTGTGACAGAGAGCATCGTGTATGGTGTGTAAAGTAATTATGGCTCTACACCGTGACCACAAATTACTGAGAAACAAATAGTCGTAAATTCATAAAACTTGCATATTTGCATTACCTCGCGTAGCCATACATCTTAACCTGAAAGTTATAATAATAATAATAAAGCCCAACGATCACATACATAGATCTTGGACCCTAACTATAGGATTTCCTGTAGAACATAGTCTCTCAACACCCAGACACAGACCAAGTATTAGTTCGTAATTATCCCTCTATGATACATCTACATCAATGCATTTCACAGAGGAAGTGTGCTAACTTAAGAACTGTCAATCTTTAGTACAGACGGGCTGAAGAGATTACTAGAAATTCGTACATTAATCCGTATTACAGAACGATGCTCATGCTCAGCTCAAGCAAAGATTTCATTCACTAATTGATCTCTTTATGAATGAAATCTCTGCTTGAGGACCGATCGATGACTGAGCATCGTTCTGTAATACGAACCATAGACATTAGACATGCCCATGTCTATACCTATAGGTATTTCCGAGCATCTCTAATATGCTTGTTGTACGTTTTTATAACCTTTGAAGATCCCTAGTTCCTACAATAGTCAATCAAATAGTCCGACTGACTATTATCCATTTCAGTCAAGCGTCCTTGTCAAGTTCATTCTGCTCTCTCCATCCAAAAATACAAAGGGCTGTTTCCCCGTGGACTAAAGTACGGTACCTCATTTACATAGATCGCTCAAACTTTTGTACGAATCGAGTCCATCTGGTGAAAACGCGGTCGGTGTGAATTTTTAGGAGCACACAAGTGTAATTGTTACTCAAGTGCTTAAAAGCTTTACTTTAGAAGGATTTCAACACGTCCGGAAGAGTGGAACTTTGATTTTAGAGCTTTGTTTGAAGTTAATAATGCGTCTTTTGTGGTTTAAGTTTGTTCAGGTTTTTATCGATTGATTTTGTATTTTAAAACAAAAATAGACAAGACGCGCCTCGCGACTTCAGGATTAGCAATCTAAATTTCATCGAAATCGATTCAGCCGATAAGATTAAATTAAATATTTGAGATATCAGCAACGCAAGCAACAAGCAACGAAAAAATAATCAATCAATAAGTCCGTAAAAGTTTCCTACTAAATAAAATTAAAAACGTTATTTGCTGTAAGTAGCTAACGAGTTTTGATGTTTAGTATGTAGTGTACCAAAAAAAACTGGCTGGAATAACAAAATATAGAATATTTTTAACCCGCAGTTATTCATAGTATACATGATAGATAGCTCACACATACGCATTATACACCACGGATCAGATCCCGAGCGATGACGCTGTGAAGGTCGGTACAGACCAACAGCATTACCGTTCAAAACCACAAATTAAAAAAACACCTAGTTACCTACCTACAGTACACAGTATGAGGGTACGTGGAACATGCGGGGTAACTACTATTTATAACCTTTTGCGATGGACGCTAAAATAAAAAAATAATCTCATAGGAAGTGTGGAGAAAGAACGGAAAATCTTATTTATTTTTCCAGGACATTATTACCTAGTTCATTCTAACAAAGCCTGTGTAACAATAAAAACAACGCGATGAAAATTGAGCTTTTTATACAGCCAAAATAAGGTTTAAAATTCGTCGCTGTAACACGACACGTTAAATTCAATAGACGGTTTCTAGTACCAAAAAAGTCTTACTAGCATTTAAGTTACGGGAAGTGGAAAAACGTAATATCTGTTGTTTCCGTTCGCACTGAAACCGGGGATTATTTTGTTTGAAGATAAGAAAAGGTACCGAATAGGTGGACTATTTCCAAAATAGATAGGCGCGACCCCTGTCGTCCCCAGCTTATGTTGAACTCATAAGGACGTAGTTATTGAGGCACTTGTGTACGTCCCTTCCGCTTTCTGAAACGCGTTAACCGTTTGAACTTAGCTATAATACACTGTACGTACATAATTGTAATCACCGCAAAGTTTTGTTCAAAACTAAGATCGTTTAAATCGTAATGTAAGTACAGAGTTAGGGACCGCTATCACATAAAGTGGAAGTGTTCGTAAACAAGTCTTAACAAAGTTGTGTGGTTAAGTTCCACGGTCTCTCACTGTTTCGTATTGTGTAAGTATTAATAGCCAAGTGTACAGATAATGTGCGATAAACTACCCAAAGTCCCGCCCATAACAAACTAACATGTGACCGTTTGTTTGCGGCAGAATTTGATCACCTATGTTGACTGTTTATTGAAACTTTACTATGAATTTATGTTTAAATCTAAGATTGTATACTCACATTCGAATAGGAGCGGTGTGGTTCAGCGGTAGCTCGTGCTACTTTCAATCGTACGAACCATCAATGGCTCAAATCTCGCTCCCGCACGGATGACCTATGTGAGGAATTTGCACTCTCCCCGTGGAATACCACAGAAAGTCATGAGAAAACTAGCGTTTTTAACAACCACTAGATTCGAGGACGAGCCCGTACTAATACTTTATTTTTTATTTTTCCGGCTAATGCTGTTGTTCTTTACCGGCCTTTACAGCGTCACCGGGCGGAAGGGCAAGCGCTTAAGGCGCTTAGCCGTCAAAAGTGAGAGGCAACTAGCTCAAGGGCACCCCTGGGATGCGAGCCTCGGCTTGGGCCGTTGCCGGGATAAAAGAAGGCTCGTGTGGTCCACAGTGGTAATGTAATATGCCGATGATTATTGTGATGATAGCATGTATAAGATGCTAAATGACGTAGACGACTATGCCTAATTATGTATATAAATGGTATATTTGTAACATTTTGTACTTTGTTTCTTACCTAGTTATATGAGTCCATCTCCTACTCGTGATTTGGGCTATAAAATTGTGAAGTTATATACAACTTAGGAATTGAATATGCCGGGTTTTATTTTCATTAGGTAATCTCTTGTTTTCTTGACAATTGGCATTCATCTACTCATATCAACACCACTTCCATATCTTTTTCCAAGCTAAAGAATATTGAACACAAGCATTTGTATAATTGCATTATGCTGCTAAGTGGTACCTATAGGTGGTCGTGGTAACTAGGTGGTAAGACTTTTCTACTAGGTGGTAAGACTTTTTGCAAAGTTCGTCTAGGTAGGTACCACCGCTTTGCCAAATATTCTGCCGCCAAGTGAGTGTTCCGGTTTGAAGAGCATTGTAGGTATCTAGTGAAATTGGGCAATTAAAACTATGATCTGGGGGTGATCACGAAACTTTGATTGCAATGCATCAGGAGATATTTCCATACTAATTATGCCCATAAACTGCATATTGAAACTGTCAAATCCATACTAATTGGTGTTCTATAGGTTGCAATCGAGTTACGTGATCGGCTAGCTGATCTCACAGTCAAGTAATTTTATTACCAGAAATGTCTCAGAATTATGTGCGAAGTGCAATGTCGCGCGAAAATTTATATTTTACAGTTCCGAGTAACACTGTTCTGTTATGGGCGGCCGTGTCGCTTAACATCAGGTGAACACCCAGCTCGTCACATCATTCATTAACAAAAACATTTATTTATGTACCTGCATACCACGATTGGGTTTCTTTGTCCAGAAAAATACATAGACAGTACATTATTATTCTTATATTACAAATACAAATAAAACATTTACATACATACATTTCCCATCGATTACATAACTATGCTATCAGGTTTATCTCTCGGTTTTAATTGTACATCAAACACTACAATTTTCTTAAACATTTCAATTAGGTCATTTCTGATGCGCGATTTCATTTGCTGCAGCCGCCCTCCACCAGCGCCAGCTATTAACTTCGCTATTCTTTCCGAGGGGCATTCAACAATAACCGAAACAATAATTTTATTCTCTTCCTCGATCTTTTCATAATATTCTAATTTTACTTTCAGATTGTATGGTATTTCGTTGTGTAAAAAGTCAAGGAATGTTGCCCTGACTGTGTCTTGTATCAATTGTTCGGGCTCCTGGTCAGTCCATTCGTCTGGAGAGTAATGGTAGTTTGCAGGTTTTGCATTCCTAATTAGGTATTGCTGGAAGAGAATAGAACAGTTTTTTAATTCCAATTCTTTTGGACTTCAGAGATCCACACCGAGGTATGAATTACTAATTAAGACCTTTTGAATTAAAGCCACAGTCTATACTGTATACATAATATTATCGTCCATTTACAATACATACATGTAAGGTGATACAGTAAAATGTATATTTATGTTACATTGTCACATTTGCGACGTGCATTAAGCAATGCAATAAGTATCGCTATAGATTCGCAAACCGGGACTGTATCGGACATGAGGCATTTTACAGGAAAATGGTACTTTTATTTATCTATACCTTAACAAAAAATAAATACAAGCCCTACATTTAACGATGATCAGTGTTGCTGTTGTGTCGACTGATCCCAATTGATCCCATAAAACAGGGGAAGTGTGCAATTGGCTTTTTGCATCACGACTGTATCGATGCCGCATTGTGCATAAAAAACTATCGCCATAGAATGCAGCATCACGATTGCATCTGCTATACACGGCTTTTTCTTCTGGTGTAGACAAGTGGTAAGCCAGAATTTTCAGGTTGTTTGAAGGCCTCTGACTTGGCTTAACGATTCTTGTCAATGAGCTTTGCTATGAAAGCTATGGCCAGTCATAGCATAGTACTCATTGCAGCCTTTTGCCTATTACATTTATGCCTCGCTACAAGATCTCGCTGTATGGTAAGCGCTATTATTACTCTTCCTTTACTTACATAAGTGTATGTAGTAAATATGATTGAGTTGTCAACATTGATTGTTGATAGTAAATATAATAAAATTGTCAACATTGGTTAGGTATTGATAGTCCTTATGTAAAGACTTGCTGACATTTTTCTGATACAAATTTGGATACCGTAATGTACATGAAGCTAGAAAGAGATAATCGGCTGGTTTCGATTTCGGCTACGAAAACCGTCGTCTCTGTCTCACGCAGCTCTAGAGCGGTAAAAACGTGATGTTGCATAATGTACTGAGTGACAGAGAAACCGCTATACGGAGCCAATGCTAGCCGATTATCCTCCTCTTTAGATCGAGGTCATTTGCCGCCTTCCGCGGTAGTCGGTACCCGTACTTAAATTATGTCATATTGATAAGCATTATGACTGTGTTATATTTTAATCCAAGGGAGGCAAAATTAGAGTCCAGATTTATTTTTTTGTAGAAATAGGTAGTGTTTAGTATTAGTTATTATATCATTGTAATATTTACGTTGACAATAAAGATTTAAAAAAAAAAGGAAAGCTAGATATACAACACTTGTACTTATTTTAGTTGTCTGTTTTTGTGTAAATCGGTTAACTAGGTACATCCTAAACTAGGTTACACCCCACTTTTACTGTAAATTACCTATAATCATCTCATAAGCTAAATAAGATTTTAAAATATTTTATGCAGTGTGACAGAAGAGCAAGCCACATATATTTTTTAATTAATAGAGGTTAGGCACTTTGGACTATATTCATAAAAATCATCTATATTGCCAGTTTCTAATATGTCGAATTTCCTTACTATTTTAGGAGCTAAAGATGCTTACATACCTTTATGTCTTGCACTCCATCACCCTTCAGTGCGGAGACTAAAAACACATCAGAGAATTTACTGTATCCCTTCCCAGAAGTCTTTTTCCCTTCAGATCCAGGTATGGGGTTGCCAGCAATCACTCCATTACAAAGATTTCTTATCGCAGACAAGAGCTGCTTCTTGTATTTTAACATATCCACCTAAACAAGAAAATTGTGTGTGTCAGTGGGTCTCATTACATAGTTTAGGTATGTTAAGGCGACTCACGCACCTCTCGGGAAGGTGCAGCACTAAGTTGCCACTTGGTTAGTATGCTAGCCGCATCATGTGTAAATGATCAGTGCCATCAAAAATGCATTTGTTCTTATGGAAGTTTTCCAGTGTAAATAAAATTATGTAAAACAAACCTTATTCAATATTAGGAAGCTTGGTGTCTCCTCCGCCATTTGAAGCATGGCTATTATATCAGGCTGTAGATGATCTTTTGTGTGTCTATTAGAAACATCATGAACTACCCCTATGACATCTGCACATCTCAAGCCTTTGTGGCATGCACCTAACATAGAGCCTGGCAGGTTGTATCTGAAAATTACAAAAAGGAAAACTGAGTGATTTTCGTTCCAAATGCAAGGCAAAAATTAATCAAAAATTAAGAAGCTACTTACTTCTTTTGTTCCTTCTCAGTAATAACACCTGGTGTATCTAAAAAGATTATTTGTGCACCATCTTGATGGCACATTGCCCTAATCATTTTAGTGGTTGTATGAACTTTGTTTGATGCAGGACATATCTAAATCAAATATTTAAAAAATTATATAACAATTTAGGTTACAAAGTGAACTCTCATATATATTAAAATTATCTATGGGTTATAATTTAATCTTTTTTACATATCTTTGTAAACACCCACTTATTAATTCTATGAGTTTGGCTTAAGAGTATTTTTTATCCGGTTCTCATATTATTTTGTAAGAAAGCTGTTGGTTGTCCAAATAAAATAAAAGTAAAATAATATAAAAAAATATAAGTACCTTACGTTCAATTATGTTATTTATTAGGGTACTCTTTCCAGAGTTAGGAGCCCCAATTATTGCTACATTGACAACTTTTCCTATTTTCATCTTATTAGCACGCTCTGGCTGCGTTGAATAAAACGACTCTTTCAAATACCGTGCCTTCGTGTATGGGTAACGCACAGTACGTAACAGGAGGGTGGTCATCTTTGACTTGGCTTGGCACTAACAGAGTATGTGGATAATAGAGAGTAATAGAGATAAATATTTCTGTGACAATACGAACTCGTCGCTATAATTTGTTTGATATTTTTTACTTGAGATAGCGAAACATGAACCAGTTTTGTGAATTGAGCACTTGTATTCCCTTTAGAATTGGGTTGTGTTGTGTTACAAGTTGTAACTTACAACCAAAGAGTTTACAACCAAAAGTCCAAAACACAAAATCTGTTTTATTTTTCTTTTTTGTTTGGTTTTGGTTCCACACTTTTGTGTATTTAGCCAGTGTCAAGTAATCGATAATTTATCAAGTTAATGATATTTCACGCAAATATGTGTCAAGTCTCAGTCGAAGTCATCAAATCAAGTCATAGTCAAGTCAGTCTAGTCAAAGTCATACTCCAAGTCACAGTCTTGAAAAAGAATGCGTCACCGCATTGTATTATTTTCCTAAACTTGTGTTATTTTCAGTGTTAGTGTATAAAATTGGTGGCATTCTATTCGTTAAGTGCTGCATTACAGGCGTGAGTGTGGGAAAATGGTATAATGATGATGAAACGTTTCTTTTCGTGTTGTTTCCAAAACTCCATAGAAGTTTCAAGTAAAGTTGCCACCACTTTACTAGAAGTATGACTTTGACTTGATGACTTCGACTGTGACTTGACACATATTTGCGTGAAATATCATTAACTTGATAGATTATCAATTACTTGACACTGGCTAAATACACAAAAGTTAGGAGTTAAAACATTAAAAAAAAATGAGTTTTGCAGTTTTGGCGGGAAAACAAAAAGATCACGTTACCGCATTGTAGTGTTTTCCAAAACTTATGTTATTTTCAGTGTTAGTGCATAAAATTGGTGGCATTTTATTCGTTAAGTGCTGGATTACAGGCATGAGTATGGAAAAGTGGTATAATGATGGTGAAACGTTTCTTTTCGTGTTGTTTCCAAAACTCCATAGAAGTTTCTGGTAAAGTTGCCACCACTTTACTAGGAGTGTGACTTGATTTGATGACTTGGACTGTAACTTGACTTGACACAGATATTAATTAACTTGAAAAATTATCAATTACTTGACACTGGCTAAATACACAAAAGTTTAGAGCCAAACAAAAAAAACCCAAACCAATTCCAAATTCCAATTCCCAATTTCCCAGAACTATAAGATTACATATTCCATAAACTACATAAATAAACTTTTGTTTTTAGAACTTTAAATAATTTAATTTAATATTATATAATTTTCCAGCAGAGTTGCAAAATCGCCGGCATGATTTTGTTTAGGTATGAATCTATTTCCATATTTTCTAAAATATACCTAACTACAAAAATAAAGTTTACCAATTTTATTAATTCGCCTATGAAATCATCTATTTTGAAGTAACAGGATAATGTGCGTGACTGTTGGCGTTTGGATGTGCGGCGTGGCATCGTTTAGAATGGTCATCAATTCTCTCATAAAATATTACTGTGTTTACCACATTTCAACAATTATATATTCTAAGCTGAAAACATTCAATCAAATACAGAAGTTGTTATTTCTTGCAGAAATGTCAGAGATAAAGTATAAAAACCAGATATTGGCTGCAATTGACCACCTGCGTTCAAGGAAGTCACGTCCTGATGTGAACAGAATTTGCAAGTTTATGCTCAAGTGTTACAAAATATCAGCAAAGGATACTAAAGCTGACCTTAAACGTTGCTTAAAGGAGAAAAGTGTTTATAAAGTAGATTATAAAGATAATGTAAGCTATAGAAACGCTGCTAAGTGGAGAAAGAGATCAAAACATAATAATTGTAAGAAAATACTTAATATAATAGTAGCCACCATTTTAGTTTAAGCTGAAGTGCCTAACTTATTGGATTTTATTTGATAAGTATAGTTGGCAATTTAATAAACTAGAATTGCTAATTCTAGTTTATTAAATTGCCAACTATACTTACGTTTAGTTTGTATAGTTTGATAAAATTATATTTCTTCTTTCTAATATAATTGTATTATATCCCAAAAAATCAAGAAAATAAGTTATTATTACATCACAAATAATAACATATTTTCCTTTACGGGGATTCTCTTTTTTAGTGAACATGTCTTCTGGAATTGCAATAAGTGAGCGAAGAGTAATAACTTCTGCTATTGCAACTCTTATTTATCAAGACCAAAGTTACTTAGAAAATGGTATTCCATTTGAAGAACTAGTGAAAGCAGCCACATCACAGGAATCAAAGTATTCTAAAAAGCATTTAGAATCTATTATCAATAAAGAACTAGCATCTGGAAGCCTAGTGAGACTACCTAATGGCAACTTAGCTCTGGGCCCTGCAGATCATGATGGTGATAGCTCAGACAGTTTCAAGTTTGAATACAGTGCTGATATACACACAAAGGTATATTATATTTTATAATAATTCTATGAATTGTATAATGTTGTTATATTAAAATTGGCTTATTTTACACTTACAGATGACTTCATCAGCCAATTCATCATGCAGGTCATCACCCCAAAGAATGAGAGGGAGACCTAAGAAACGAGGAGGTGGATCTTCCTCGAACCATGGCCCTAGCAACATGGCCACTCGCAATGCAGGTGTCCGTGTTGGTGAAAGGCGTAAGATGGCCAAAAAAGTATTTGATCCCTCTGATCACAATGTTCCAAGCAAAAGAAAAAGGGGTAGACCAGTAGGATCCTTAAATAAAAGTACCATCAAGAAGAGGTTGATGACTGCTGGACATGGTCTAGACAAGGAAGGAACTCCTTTGTCTGAGAGTCAAATGTCCTTTGATGGTAGTGCAGATGAAGTAGAACAAGAAGATTCAGTACAAACGCCACATGAAGCTTCTGGTGGAGTGTGCTCAGTTTGCCTTGTGCAGAAAACTCGAGGATCCAATGATAGACTTATTGAATGTAGAGATTGCAGTAATAAAGCTCATTTAAGCTGTCTCCAGTCAGGATCTGGTATTTTAAAGCCCAGACCAGATAACACATGGCAATGTCCTCATTGCAAAACATGTTTAGTCTGCTGTGAAACTAATGATGCTGTAAGTTACTCTGGAATACTATTATGTACTAGCAGCACTCTACTTCACCTTTCTTTTTTGGGGTAACTTAATTTTCTGGGTGAGACACAGACAACATCTGGTAAGGACAGTGTCTGTTAGGGTGGATTGTCAATGACAATATAATAAAGAACATCAATACCCATAAATATAACTTTATCATACACCTTTGAAACATATCTATAATATTAGACAATACTAGCTCAAATATTAGCTTAATAGATTACTTTTCTTTCAGGGAATTCTAACAGTGTGTAGCATTTGTTCTGATGCCTACCATGCACTTTGTCATAATCCACGCATTCCTGAAAGACTAAAGGCATGGGATCAATGGGAATGCAACAACT
Organism: Ennomos fuscantarius; assembly: GCA_905220475.3. Taxonomy (NCBI): domain Eukaryota; kingdom Metazoa; phylum Arthropoda; class Insecta; order Lepidoptera; family Geometridae; genus Ennomos; species Ennomos fuscantarius. The sequence continues at coordinate 6,771,569 of HG992028.1, read as the reverse complement.
GTTTAGAATCACGCCCAACAGTTTTGGGATCACCTGCAATCATACCAAGCAGTATAGAATATACAATGGAAGATTCTCCACCGGCCCCATCAATAGATCCATTTTTGAAACCACATGAACTAGACAGGGCTCCGTCCAAGTTAGGTGATGATGCACCCATAGATCCAAGTATTCCAGATATAACTGATTGGACAACCGATGAAGTCTATGAATATTTTTCTAAACATCATCCTGAAGCTGCACCTATTTTGAGGGATCAGGTAAATAAAATTATCTACTTGATAGTGATACATTTTTTATGTGAATTTGACAAATTATTTGTTTATAGGAATTTGATGGGCAGGCTCTAAGCATGGCAACTCGATCAGATATTGTAAAAGGCTTAGGGCTACCTCTTGGACCCGGATTAGCTCTATACCGTATTGTTGTAAAGCTACAAACAAGGAAAGATGATTGGACAATGTGCTGGGGATAAAGGACTGAACAATCTGTTTCATGTTTATAATGTACAAAATAGTGATAATTTTGTTTGCTTGCTGATTATTTACAACACAGTTCTACCTTATTTAACACTTATAGAAAAACAAATAAACAAAAATACAAAATAAATACCTTGTATGTAAATTGATGGTTGAATTGATTTGATGGTACGGTTCCGTCATCGTAATCGTAAACACGTACATTCGTGATCTCCGCAAAAAAAAACAAGAAAACAGTGAAAATAGTGACTCAAATACATATCTGGATAAAAATTGTTGTAAATTAAATTGCAAGAAGCCGAATTGAGTATAAAATACAGTGCAAAATCTCATTTAACGCAAAAAAAAACCCTACAACATTTTTTCAACACCTAACCTAAAAGTTATTTTTTTGACCCGCCATATTGTGTTGTGTAGATCACAAAATAAGCAAAGTCGCAATCAATTACTTTTACTAATTACTACTATAGTGCTACTCAACTCTCCCCGAAAAAATGGATAAAAATATGGAACTATTATGGTCTAAGTTAGAGGAAAAACTAAATCAGCAAACTCTTATTATAACTACTGCAGTGACGAAAAATGTCATGGAAGCATTCAATGAAAAGATGGAATCAGTTGTACAAGAGAATAAAGACTTAAAAATAAAAATAACAAACTTACAACAACAATTTGATTTAGTTGACAGAGAGAAACGAAAGAATAACTTAGTTTTCTTTGGTATTGACGAAAAAGGAAAAAGAGAAACCGAGCTCGTGGAATACATAAAAGAGACCTTAGTTGAAGCTGGAATACACCTAGATTGCCAGGAAATAAATAATGTGTACAGGATTGGAAAAAAAAGCAACGAAAACCGCACGTCGCGCCCGGTTGTGGTCTCTTTCACAACAATATGGAAGAAACATCTCATATTGAAGAACAAATCCAGCCTTCCAACAGGCATCTACGTCAAGGAGGACTTCACCAAAAGTGTACTGGAAGTAAGAAAGCAGTTGCAGCCGATAGTAGACGAAGAAAGAAAAAAGGGAAACATAGCATACCTAAAACAGGACAAACTGATAATTAAGAAACCAAATGATTCCAGCCGCGAAAAAAGGAAAAGAGAACAGAATGGCTCACCGAATTCACCAACACAAAGAAAGTTAAGCACAACCAATAAAGTAGTATATAGACCATCTACACCTACTCCCGCTGCTGCCACGAAGGAAATTATTAAACCAAACATACTAAATTATGTAGCACGAACAAGCTCATCCTCATTAACAGAGCTGCCAAAAAACCATTAACTGCCCACGATGACTGGAACCGCAACATTAAAACAAACTTTTCACATAATCAAACTATGACCAATGACACCCCAAGCCGGTTAGTCACCGTGGGGGAAGATGACTATTACCCTCCATATGAAACCAAACTATATGTGCACTTACAATGTTAGATCACTTGCGTCACCTGAAAGACTGCTAGAATTAAAAGAAGCTATATCACAGTTAAATTACGATATCATAGGACTTTCAGAGATCCGTAGAGCAGGTAGTACTATAAATGAAGACAAAGAACATATATTATGCTATAGCGGAGAAACATCAAGTCAACGTGGTGTAGGATTTTTGATAAAAAGAAAATGGAAATCACAGTTTGAATCATTCAGGGGCTTATCAGACAGAGTATGTATCTTAAACCTAAAATTCGACAGTATAGAGCTATCAATCATTCAAGCTTACGCCCCAACTTTAGATGCAGATAATCAAGACATAGAACTCTTTTATTCACAACTAAATGAAGCAGTAGATTTGGCTGGTAAAAATCAAATAATAATGGGTGATTTCAACTCAAAGATAGGATATAGAAAACCTGAGGAGGTGGCTGTCATGGGCCCATTTGGGTATGGACAGAGAAACAAAAGAGGAGAAAGACTGATCCAATATGCACAAGAGAATAACTTAACTATCATTAACACAATATTCAAGAAAAAACCAAAACATAGATGGACATGGGTCTCCCCTGACAAAAATACTAAAAACGAAATAGATTTCATCATTTCAAACAGAGCAGAGATATTTCAAAACTTTGAAGTTCTAAATCTAAAATACCCTAGTGATCACCGATTTCTTAGAGGAACCATTAAGTTAAAAGGCTATAAAAGAAGCAGAGTAACTTTTTCAAGAAACATTAAAACTTTAAAATCAAAAGAAGAACAAGAATTATACCTACAGAACTTGATAACATACTATGAAGAAGAGCTCAATCAATTTAAAGATGAAGATGTAGGAATATATTATAAAAAAATCGAAAATGGGATAAGAGAGAGTATCAATAAGATAACTTTTCAAAAGCCACAAGTAAAGCAAAAAATCATAAGTCAGAGGTCACTAGATCTAGTAACACAACGTCACAAGTTGCAAAACAAGAAAGCATTGTCAAAAGAAGAAAAAATAAAACTAACTTCACTCTACAAACAATCAAACAGAAGCATAAGAAAAGATTACAAGGATTATAGGATAAAAATTTATGAAAAACATCTTACTGAATCAGGCAGTATGAAAAAAGCACAACAAAACCTTAATGCATCTAAAAACTGGATACCCAAATTAATGCCGCAATCAAAAAAAAGACTCCAAACAAGAGAGGAAGTAGTAGAAGCTGCAAGCAACTATTATAAAGAGTTATATAATGATGAAAACCTCATAGAAGATTCTTACCAACCAAAAATACCTACCACAGATAACCAAAAAATAGATAAGGTACAAAAATTCGATGAGTTTGAAATATGGACCCAGATTAAAAGGTTAAAAAATGATAAAAGTCCAGGTCCAGATCAAATCTCAAACGAAATTCTAAAAATATCTCATGAAATTCTACTTTCACCATTGACATACCTCTTCAATTTAATATTGACAACAAAAGAAGTACCTGAAAGCTGGATAAGCTCGGAAATAATACTATTGTACAAAAAAGGAGATCCAACCGACGTAGGAAATTACAGACCAATTAGTCTTATGTCCAACTTATATAAATTATTTTCATCTTGTATTGGGATAAGAATAAATTCTGAAATTGAGAAACATCAACCGATAGAACAAGCCGGTTTCAGAAAGAGCTTTAGTACAACAGACCATATACATACAGTAAATTTAATTATTGAAAAGTATGAAGAATACCAAAAGCCACTATACATTTGTTTTATTGACTACATGAAAGCATTTGACTGTATATCACATGAAAGTATATGGAAAGCATTGTACAACCAAGGCATCCCACAAGTTTATATAGATATCCTGATGAACATTTACAGTCGCTGCATAAGCAAAGTAAAACTTGATAGAACTGGCCCAAATATTAATATCTGCAGAGGGGTCAGACAGGGGGACCCAATCTCACCTAAAATTTTTATTGCTGTCCTCCAATACATAATAAAAGACCTTAAATGGAAAAACAAAGGCATGTGTATACAAGGTGAGTATCTGAGTCACTTGCGCTTTGCTGATGACATTGTGGTTTTTTCAGAAACTGCTTCACATTTACAATGTATGATTAATGACCTATACAAAGCCAGTAAAGCAATAGGACTAGAACTTAACACTCTAAAAACAAAAATAATGACAAACCGAACAACAATACCCATCTTAGTAAATCACACACAACTAGACTATGTTCAGGATTACATATACCTAGGTAAATTAGTATCATTCCATAAAAACAAAAATTTGGATGAAATAAATAGAAGGATATCTCTTTCGTGGAAAAAGTTCTGGAGCTATAAAGAGGTATTAAAGTCAACCCTACCATTATACTTAAAAAGAAAAGTAATGGATACTTGCATACTCCCTTGTCTTACCTATGCTTGCCAGACTTGGATATATAACCAAGAGGTACGACACAAAATACAAGTCTGTCAAAGGGCCATGGAGAGAAGTATTTTAAATATAAAGTTACGTGACAAAAAGAGGAATAAAGAAATCAGAGAATCAACAAAAATTATAGATGCATTAACACATGCAATGAAATTAAAATGGAAATGGGCAGGACATGTGGCAAGAATTAAAGACCAAAGATGGACTTATAAAATTACAAAATGGAAAGGGCCACTTGGGAAAAGAAAAAGAGGCAGACCTTTAGAGAGATGGACAGATGAAATAAGAGCAATAGCCGGAAATGATTGGATACAGAAAGCAGAAGACAGAGAAAACTGGGTTTCTATGGAGGAGGCCTTTACCCGTAAAGGGGTCCTTGATTTAAAAGTGGGGGAAAGAGCAGTGAAGTAACAAAAATCTATAATAACAAGGAATAATAAAAGGCTTTTTTATTTTATTTTTATTTATTATGTAAATTGTAAAAAGAGGCAATATAATTTGGTAGGTTTTATATTTATGTACATAATACATGAAATAACTTACCTTTATAATGTAACATTTCACATTTTCTTTGGTAATGATTATGTACATAATTTATATTCTAAGTATAGCTTTTTACAACAGTAATGAGGAATAATATGATTTTGTTGTATTCCATTATGGTTTACAAGAGCAGAACACATAAAACATTATTCATACAATTATTAGTTTTCATACTTACCTAAGTAATCTATTCACTATCAATTTGCTTATTAAATAAGCATAACATTTTCTACCAATAAATAGTAATTTAATAAGTAATACTTACGAATAAATATGTATGAACAATAATGTACATTTATCATTGAATACTGATATAAATAAATGAAAACTTTCATCTTAACTATTATTAAAACTGTTTAAAACCCAGATACCTTGAAAACACATATGAAGGTCACAAATGTTTAGTGTTGATCAAAGTGTTTCATGTATGACATGAATACATTAAAAAGCATTGTTGCAATATTTATATACACTACTCTGTAATGGGAAGGTAAATAATAAAAGTTTATTATTTGTACTGGGGGCCAGAACATGCAGTCTCCCTGAAACAAAATACAACATATGGTATTCAAATAATAAAAAAAAATCATCTCCATTGTATTTGAATAGTGATTTTAATAATTATGAAAGCTAAGTGACAAATATGCATAAGCACAATATTTTATTTTATTTTGTATAAATACATGTACAGAGACTTTTGCATTCATAAGATCAACATAGCAAGATAGGATTTCTTATTTTATATCATGGTTATTTAGCTAAGCAGAAACTTACCAAATAAACATATTTAAACTTCAGTTTTATTTCTGCTGTGCTCTCTTCTAATGTCTTTTTTTCTAAACAGCCCAAACCATAAAAGAAACAGATTATGGTGGCTGGTGAAGCCAGAAACTGATCACAGAGCACTTTCTTTAGAACTGTTATCATATCTGCTTTAGGCATGATTTTATCTAAATGGTGATAATAATAATGGTGCAGTGGGCCCATCAAAGTTCCAACTATAAACATTCTACCTGGAATAAATCAGATGTGAAGCAGAAGTTAAATAATTACAACAGGTTGCCTTTTAAAAAATTAAAATGATAATCAGTCAAGTAGACCTCATACCTGCTCGCGCCCAATCATATCTCTTTGTAAGATAATTAGTTTGATATTCAAATTCTTGTTGAACCAAGTCACCAATAATCATGAAAAGCCCTGATGTAAAACTGTTCGTTAACAGCAGATTTTTCTTAAAAAAGAATTTCACGCCTCTGTGGTATAGAGACTTACTCCTGCTATTTTGTTTGAGAGGAATTATAGACACTGTTTTATTAAAACATCTAATAGCAAACATTACGATAACCTGAAATCATTACGAAAATAGATATATTATATAAATACTTAATTTCGTAATAAAATGTGTAAACGTTATTATATTAAAAATAAATTACAAACACGTATGTAAGTAATTAATTACTTTAACTAAACAATGTAAACCTACCAATTTGCAATTTTCACAAAACTTGAAATTTGCGTGTTTCTCAGCGCTGGACGATTGGTAATTTGTGTTTGTTGGCATCACAGACCAAGTAGAGGATACTATGGTAGGCATGCATAACATTGACATACAGTTTTTGGCGGGAAAGCGAAAAGGATCGCGTCACCGCATTGTATTATTTTCCAAAACTTGCGTTATTTTCAGTGTTAGTGCATAAAATTGGTGGCATTTTATTCGTTAAGTGCTGAATTATAGACATGAGTACGGGAAAGTGGTATAATGATGGTGAAACGTTTCTTTTCGTGTTGTTTCCAAAACTCCATAGAAGCTTCAAGTAAAGGTGCCACCACTTTACTAGGTGTATGACTTTGACTAGACTGACTTGACTATGACTTGACTTGATGACTTCGACTGTGACTTGACACATATTTGCGTGAAATATCGATAGCTTGATAAATTATCAATTACTTGACACTGGCTAAATACACAAAAGTGTGGAGCCAAAATTAAAAAAAAAAAAAAAAAAAAAAAACATTGACATAACAGATTTCGGACAATAACAGTTGAGAATTCTGACAAGTCCAAGACAGATTTCGATTGTTTTTTCTGTAGTCTATGGTTCAAGATTGAGTCTGGTTGTGTCTAAAAGTTTTTTTTTTTCTCTGAGGAGAAATGGCGTCGCAGTCTAAGGTCCGTATTACAGAACGATGCTCAGTCATCGATCGGTGCTCAAGCAGAGATTTCATTCACTAATAGATCACTTTATGAATGAAATCTCTGCTTGAGCACCGATCGATGACTGAGCATCGTTCTATAATACGGACCTAAAAGGTTACATTGTGCACCACGTTCTGAAGCTAAGACCTCACATCACAATGGACGGCGCGGCGCCAAGCGGCGTTACCACTCCGCATCCGTCGTGCAAACATATTATCTCGTATCTCTGTCTAATACACGAATCATCGCATATAGTATGCGAGAAAGCGATTGTAGGAACAGCACCTCATACCGCGTGTAATGTTGTAACACCATATTCGGTCACAACATTTATTCGCGAGTGCTCTATATTTGTGATTACTAATATTACTATTTTATTAATAAATGCCATCAAATACATACTATTGTGTACACAGAATATTATTACATTTCCCGAGAAGAATAGTGACTTCATAATAAAGAAAAGGTCAGAGAGAAGAGCGCCATGTCTGTGTGGCCCCTTCTCAAACATATTGAAATTTTTATATGTAAAAAATTCAAGCATAATTAAAAAATATTGCAAAAATTTAATCGACGTCACACAAAAATATAAAAGTTTTTAACTAACTGTCACTTCATATGGAAAATATTTTAACTTAAAATAATACAATTGTATTCAAAAAGTTTTAACACATTTTTTATGGTATTATTATCACAAAACTATTACATCATTATTCTCTGCTACAGGCACGACTGATACATTTCGTTCTCATACAGCTGTGGCCCCTGTAGCCTGTACCCTGCCCCTAGCGTAACGTTAGATACTCTTCGCCCTAGGTTAAGTTGTTTTGTTGTTGTATTGACCACGCCTGTGTGATATCTCTATCTAATCTGTATGATTGTGTACAGTACACCGCAAATTATAAAGTATAGTGTACACTCGATATTAGTATCTCTATCTAGTTTGTGCACTTTATCTCTGTGCTCTACTACATATTTCTTTTTTCCTGAAAAATAAATGTAGATTAGAGTTTTGGCGGGAAAGCGAAAGATTGCGTCACCGCATCGTATTATTTTCCAAAACTTGTGTTATTTTCAGTGTTAGTGCATAAAATTGGTGGCATTTTATTCGTTAAGTGCTGGATTACAGGCGTGAGTGTGGGAAAATGGTATAATGATGGTGAAACGTTTCTTTTCGTGTTGTTTCCAAAACTCCATAGAAGCTTCAAGTAAAGTTGCCACCACTTTACTAAGAGTGTGACTTTGACTAAACTGACTTGACTATGACTTGACTTGATGACTTCAACTGTGACTGTAACTGCCAAATCTTAAAAAAAAAAGTAGATTAATAGCTATGTAATAATAGAAAATTAATATGTAGTGAAATTTAAAAAGGGGTCGTTGAAAGGAATTCGAAAATGGCGGTTGTGAATTTTGAACTTTTTTCCATTACCCGTGTTTTTTTTTTAAATTTTAATGTGTAATAAGGGTGGATCAAAGAATATAATTACTCTCTATCCGTTAAGTGTTCCTGAACGTGCAATAGTGCTGGCAAATGGTTCCAAGTTCAAAACCATATCTTTTCGTTTTCTCTTCAAGGCTTCCTATCGCAGACCAAGTAGAGGATACTATCTTCCTATATAGAGCCTTCAGTAAAATGTCTATCATTTTACTGTGGCATTTTGACTGACAAAATAAGACTTTAACATGACATAACCATATAAAATTCCTCACTTGACATTGGCAGAATTATCTCTAAAAAGTGGTAGCAGGCCATTAAAGGAAGAGAAGAAGAAATTTAAAAAAAATAGCATGTGATACATTAGCCCGATCAAAGAAGCACAACAAAAAAAGGTTTATAGATCATCAGAAAGAAGCTAAAATTCTATATTTAAGTGCGGCCACAAAGTTCAAAATCATGTCCCAACAATTAAGTGAAAATATAGATTTTTCCGGACTTTTTAAATTGGACGTCCTCATTCATCTCGATATATCAACTTACAGTTTCTACGAAGTTGGACTAAAGAAGTCCTTTGCGTTTTCTAGTGGTAAAGAGTTGGTGTTTTTGTTTGTCAATGCACAATCTGAAAGATTTGAGAAGAATTATGACTGGGATTTTTTAGATAATCCTATTTATTGCATGTGCTTTGAGCCGAGCGGTACATGGTTACTTATTGTGAGTGAACAGAAAGTATTACTGGTGCCATTTTTGCCTTTGTTTATACCGCACAGTGACTTTGATCACAAATGGTCTCTGTCAGGAGTTACAGTACTACCCCTCGCAGTTATACATCAGCCTACATCTGTTGTATGTTGGCTAACTAAAGAATCAGAAAATATAATAATCATTGGATCTAAGGTGAGATGTTTGCATATTCATACTGGAAGATAACTGTTATTTACATTACTCCATATAGGTAAATAATTACAAAATATTAAGATCTTAATTTTTTGTATTATTATCCGTTTAACTAGTAATTGTTGTTTTATGTGTAGTAGTTATATGTAGTTTATGTTCTGTGTTTTTTCTTGATTTGGTGGCATCATAGCTCCTAAATTTTGATTTGTTTTTTATTTGTTGTATTTTAAATTTTCAGATATTGTTCCTAGCTTTTTGTTATTGTTTTTGTTGGAGAATTTTTAGGGAACATCTTGATTTTGCTTAGTTGTAGATGATTTACCTGTTAACCTGCAACATTTAGAAGTCACAATTTTACAAAAAAAAATTTATGAACCTATTACTTTCTTATTAAACTTTTCCATACAGGTTTAAAAATGAAATCTTAAAATACTGTCTATTAGCTAATAATTTAATAACATGCTGCATTACAATGGATTTGTGAATGAAAACCATTCACAGCACAGTGTAGTTAATCTTACCAGTCCAAAATGACTCTTATTTTAATTTAAAAAATATGCAATATATCTGCTTGTGATGATGATGATATCTATTTTAATTTTAGACTGGTACTGCATCATTTTATTCTTTGGAGTCTCAGTCAATTGTTGGAGAGTGTAAAGTGGCTGGTGAAATTACAGACCTTCAAATCTGTTTTGATGATTCTCTGGATTTACTGGCACTTTTGGTAAGTTAAGTTTAAATCACTGAACCTATAGCTCAGCTAAACCCACTTTATTAGATACCTACTTTTTCACTACCTTACCTACTTTTTATATCCATAAATAAAATAGGTAGATATATTTTTACCTATCAAAATATAGTGCAGAACAGCTTGCTTACAATGTTTGTTCTATTTTATAGATATCTGGTGGCAAAACTCAGCAATGGAAGTTGGTATTAGAGCACAGGTCATTTGGCTACAACTGGTTGCAACAAGCAAGAGCACAGAATGACAAAGATAAAAAGGATGGATTTATGTCATATATCAAACAACTGTCTAAGGATAAAATTACCTTTTTTATTCAGGGTGGATCTAAAGGTATGAATCAGTGCTAGCAAAAAGTATGAAGTATTAGCTGCACCTGCAGTTTTGCTTACAGATAAAAAGTATCCTATGTGTTAATCAACTACATAAGCTATCTATATTCCAAATTGAATCCAAATCCTTCCAGCTGTTTCAGTGTGAAAGTGTAACAACATACATACAAATTTGAGCATTTTTAATATGATTGTTTTCTTACTATTACTACTTACTTTATTCTACTACTACTTTATTCTCTGTAAAGTGTGCAGAGAGTAACATACATTACTGTCTTTCTGCTTTAGAATTTTGTAACTGGCCCAAGTACTACAATGTTTTTAACTCTATTTATCTTACAATTATCAACCCAGGGTATTATATTTTATCAAAGTTCAAGAATTAATATCATCTTTTTTTTCCTGTAGATGACAGTAAATCACAAACTTTGGAATATGTGCTCAAACCTACTGACTATTTGCCTTCATTCAGAAAGGGTTCTAATAATTGGGCGCTCAGTGCACAGTATGTTAGCGGAAGACATTTTTTGACTGCATTTGAATTAACCGAAGGCACTATGATTGTAAGTTAGTATTTTCAATTAACACTAAAATGTATTGTAAAAGGGTAAAACAGGGATGTGTAAACTACAACCATTTCTCAATGTCTTATTTAAAATTTTCTATCCATTATGAGCTCTATTATTACCCAGTATTGAAATCTGACAAAAGAAAATATATTTTACTTGGTTGAAGTTGAAATTCACATGGACTATAATAATTTTGTAAGATAAATAACGGCTAAACTCACGCCAATTAAAAGCATCATTTATCTTACAAAATGTGTCACACTCACGATAGTGTTCAGACTACAATATTATCAAAACTTACTATTGTTTTGGTTTTCATATATTTTTCATCAATTTCTTACTGTTAAAATTTTACAGTGCATATTTTTTAATAGCTATATTGGTTTTTAGCTTGAAAGTCCTGAAGAAGACACCCCATCTAGAACACTCAGACCATTCATCAAGAAGGATGGTCTTTACATTCAAGGATTATGGTCGCAGAGACTTCTTTATTTAATAAGAAAGAATGAACTGGAAATACACAGTGCTAACTTTTCCGTTGTCCAGGTAAGACCGTTCTAGGCTTTCTGTACTCCCTACATCCCTTCCCTATCTCTATACCTTCCCTTGCCTTCCCTACATATAATAAATGTGTGATTCTCGCGCTACGGAACACACACATAATATTATCAAATCTAAATTATCCCATAGGTTCTATTGTTAAAAAATACCATTTGCGCATGGTGATTGGCTCCTTGCCTTTTTTACTTACATTTTCTATTTTATTTTTATCAGTGCCATCTAAGCTATAGGGTAATCTAGGAATATAATGCTTGTTTGTTTGTGCAGACTGATGTGCTATGCTTAAAAGTAACCAGACTGTAAACATTAATTCTGCTTGTTATATTGTATTCTATGTATACACGATGGCATTGAATTCACTCTTTTCCTTATATGTATGTACTCAAACCATTCTATAGAATATTCATACAAGGTTCAATTTAAAAATAAATATATTTAGTTTTAATATTTAGCGCCTCTTAAAATAAATGTTTTTTCTTTCTTTCTTTCTTTCCTTGTATATTAGCAAATTAAAATTATTTACGTATTGTATCAGTTGTCTGGTTCTCATAGTACAAGGTTTGCTTAGTTGGGGGCTAGATGGGGCTGTATGAAATTCAAGTCAATTTAGCAGATATTTGTATACGATCTCGTACATAGATCCAAGACCACAACTAGGATTCCCTGTATCTAGGGACCCAAGAACTACGAGGACCATGGTCCCGCAACACTCAGACAGAAGATGCTCTTTTTTGTGCACAAATACTTGTTATGTCGCGGCAACGGATTCGCAACTTCCTGTCTATGAGCCAATAATACTATATGAAATGCTTCACAGATTTACCTAGGAACCTTCCTATGTGGGACTAGGTTTGCGTTTGACTACAAACCCTATAGTCCTACATTAACGTTAACCTATTACATCCAGGGTGACGCAATACTTGGTGTAAAGCGCGATTTCTCCGAGCTGTGGTCAGCAGAAGTGATAGGCGAGGTGCGTCGCGCACACCTCATGTCCGCTAAAGCAGCAGCCCCGGCCGTCTCTGGGTGGCAAGAACCTACCTTCATGTGCGACTTGCAACTGCCTAGGTTTGCCCTGGAGCCTTGTTTGGTCATCACCACATGTGGAGCTTACATTCTGAACACCGTGTGAGTTAAATTCAGTATTTATGATGTGATGAAAAGCTTTTTGCATGGTGGTAGATTATTTTCCTACGCTTCTCTGGCCAGTGTGGATTGTAAGCCTTAAGTTTGTCCTGTTCATGCGCCGGGATATTGAATGACTTTTTTGATTTTGAAGTTTCTTATTGACAAAATAATACATTTTATTTTGTAGGACTTAGCGTTAGTGTCTAAGTTACAAATTTATTCTGTGTCTGGGTTTTATATTGTATTCTATGTATGTATTCACAAGCAAAAAGTATCTAGGTATTGTACCGGTTATCTGATTCCCATAGTACAAGCTGTGCTTAGTTTGGGACTGGTGGCGCTGTGTGAAATGTCTACAGATATTTATTTATTATTATTATTCTAAGAATATGAAAGGTTTTATAGGCTGGTTTATTCATTACGCGTTACTTTACTACTTCGTGCGTTTTTGGATGGGACATTGAATATTTAGTAGTTAAATAGCCTATTCTCTGTATACGTTCCAGTAGCGAGCCGTGCGAGTGGCTGGTAGGGCTGATAATGCGCGGCGGCGCGGGCGCGGAGCAGTCGGCAGCGGCGCTCGGTGCTCCCGTGCCCACGCTGCTGCGCGCCGCCGCGGACATGCTCATGTCGCGCGGCAAGCTCGCGCCTGCGCACTACTTGTACTCGCTCTCGCAGGTACTTATAGCTCGCGCAAAACTATGAGCTCTCAGAAGTTTGGCCCGAGTACCAAACTGCGCATGGTACAGTTGAATGGATTGTTAAAGCGGCCATACAATAACTATAATATGCGTACTGCGCAGCCATCCGCGCTAACTTCTGAGAGCTCATAAAGTTTTGCGCGAGCTATACTTGTACCTATTCTGTGTTTGTACCTTGTGATGTCCGCACATTACCTCTACTCACTAGCAAATATACTTATTTAATGTACCTATTCTATGCTTTATCGTTATCGTGAATAACTGATACAGAGACTGACAGAATTACTTTAAAATTTGTGTATTTAAAGTTGATTAGATTCATCGGTGAAAGGGGATTGTGTCTGACATAGAAAAGCTATTTTTTCTCAAATAAGCTCTACTGTTTTGACTGGCCTAATAGCTCAGTTGGTAGTAGCCCTGCCTGTAAACTGTAGGTTCTGGGTTCGATTCCAAACCAGGCCTAATATTTGTGTGATGAACATAGGTGTTTGATCTCTGTCTGGATGTTACATACTTATTGTATTGTATGTATACATTTATAACAAAAAAAAGTATATAAGTATTCCAGTCATCTGGTTCCCATAGTACAAGCTTTGCTTAGTTTGGGACTAGACGGTGTTGTGTGAAATTTCTTCAAATAGTGGCGCCCCGCGGATAAAAAGTATCCTATGTGTTAATCCAGTGTATAAGCTACCTTATAGCTATGCATTACAAGTTTCATCAAAATCCATTAAACAGTTTTTGCGTGAAAGAGTAACAAAAATCTTTTCTTTTATTTCGCGTTTATGATATTAGTAAGGATTTATTTATTTATTATTTGTCTATGTAGCAATGAGTTTTTTTTTATGTTAGCGAGTGATGTGACAAGCAAATCGTTCGCCGGATGTTAAGCTACACGGCCGCCCATAACAGAACAGTGTCATTCGGAACTCCAAAACAAAGTTTCGCATGACACCGCACCGCGCACATCATCCCGAGACATCAGCACAGCCCGGCAATAAGATTAATAGACTGTGAGATAAGGTCATAGTTTCATTTGCCCAATAATTTCACTAGCTACAGTGCCTTTCAAACCGGAACACAGTAGTGCTTGCACACTACTGCTTGGCGGCAGAATAACTGACAAAGCGGTGGTACCTACCTAGACGAACTTTGCAGAAAAGTCCTACCACCTAGTAAGATATATACCTAATATATATATCTAATATGTAGTTATATATATAGCTAAGCTTTACTTAATGTTGAAACGTTGTATTTGTGTATAGAGCCAACCTGATGGATGGGTGGCCCGCCTTGGCGTGTTCGGTAGGATCCACGAACTGTCGCTATACAAGCACACGGGAAATGTTGGCTCTTTGGGAAACTCGGCTATTACCATCAAACTGCTAGCATTACTGCTCCAGATGGCTACCAATGAGGAGCAGAAGTTTGACACGTAAGTTTTTTAGATGATTGTCTTTTACATAACACGCTATGTTTAGGAATCCGTAATTCTTACAATATCTTTAAGTGGAAGTAGTAACTTTACCCGATTTAAAATTGGTTATGCTGTGCAGGCGATACTATTATAGCTGAGAGCCAAGCTAGATATTTTAGAAATAATGTCACAGAGAGCGTTTATCTCCTAATTGTAAATCTTATACTATATGCAATTATGTAGGTCTTATTTGGTTCTCCCCATTATATACCAGGTACCGTTTAAATTTACTATTTTACTTCTCTGCATACTTCGTCTAGGTTGGTACCACCGCTTTGCCAGGTATTTTGTCGCCAAGCCGTAGTGCGGAAGCACTGCTGTATTCAGGTTTGAAGGGCACTGCAGCTAGTGCAATTACTTGGCAAATGAGATTTGATTAATTGAGATGACCTGATCTCACAGTCTAGTAATCTTATTACTAAATGATTGTGCTGATGTCTCAGGATGACGTGCGCAGTGCAATGTCACGTGAAACTCTATATTTAAAGTTCCGAGTGACACTACAATTGATATGGGCAGACGTGTCGCTTAGCATCAGGTGAACGCTTAACTCGTTACGTCATTCCTTAACATGAAAAAAAATTGCATATATATAATTATAATACTAGCTTCTGCCTGCGTGGCCTATAGGAAACGAAGAAGAATTTTTTGATAGATTATTCATCCACGCATTTCACCCTCTTAGGGGAGGAATTTCAAAAACCTTTCTTCCAAATTTCAAGTTTCTAGAACCAGTGGTTTAGGCTCTGCGTTTATATATAAGTCAGTCAGTCAGGACTTTAAATTATATATGTACGGATAAATATTTTATACAACATTAAACGGTTTCAGAGACGTAAAATTCACAATGCTTAGCTCAGTGGAGCTTTTGGAGCTGTCATCTTTTGCCGCTGCCATCGGCCTATGGGAGCTTGTACCAGTATTCAGCATCCACCGCGGCCATCTAAACTTGTTGGTTGCCGCGATCAAGTCACGTGGCGACATCTGCCGGGGAGCTATCAACTGTTTGCTGCAACAGAGATGCGTAGTGCCATTGCTGTTGGAGGAAAACGGACAGTGGCTCTTTGACTATCTTGTTCAGAAGTGCGAAGAGTTTGATACGAAGGTTTTAAAGGTATGAAAATACATAGTTTAAAATTGAAAATTATTTATTTTAATAGACTCTGCCTGTAAATGAAAGACATGGTAAGAGATATTTGAAAATTTTATTGGACTTGTTTATTTTTCAGTGCATCTGCCTATGGTTGAACCCATTACAAGACCAGTTAAGGCCAGTGATGCGTGATTTGAAGCAAGGAATAACATCAATTTATGTGAGTGCTTGTGGATTTGAATTTTTTTATACTCACACTAAAAACACTGTCAAAAATGTCTACTATACTCTATTGATATAATTGGCTTAACTATTACTTTAAATTCGCCTTTCACTGTCCTAAAATGTCTGTTTAAATTTATTAATATGTTTTTTTTATCTCTTATATATGCATGGACTAAAAAAATCACATATAATTTTTCCCTACATATGACGTTATCCAAAGCTCTACCTCGATCAGTTTCCTGCTAATTAGCTTTGTATTAAAATTCTACAGTTGCATATTATACTAATTTCTGTCAGTAGACCTATATCAATCATTTCATTGATCATATTTTACTAGGCGGTAGGACTTTTTTTCAAAGTTCGTCTAAGTAGGTACCACCGCTTTGCTTTGTTATTCTGCCGCCAAGCAGTAGTGTGCAAGCACTACTGTGTTCCGGTTTGAAGGGCACTTTAGCTAGTGAAATTACTGGATAATTGAGACTTTATGATCTGATCTCACAGTCGAGTAATATTATTACCACACTGTGCTGATGTGTCAGGATGATGTGCGCAGTGCAGTGTCACACGAAACTTTATATTTTGGAGTTCCGAGTGACACTGTTCTGTTATTGGCGGCAGTGTCGCGTAACATCAGGTGAACGACAAGCTCGTCACATCATTCACAAACGCAAAAAAATGGCCGTTTAGTTATTATTCTACGTTTTCCAATTATTTACAGACAACAAGAATGCTAAACCTCATATCAACGTTCATCCAAATCGCGTCCACAATCGAAGCTCGGTCCCCTTGCCCTGACATCTACCAAGAGATAGTTCGGATCGCTGAGACATGGAAGAGCCAGTTCACACCGAAACGATCACTGACGTGCGGCCTCGCTCATTGGGCTGTTGCAGATGAAGGAAACGCCAAGATACTGATGACCAGCACACCCGTTAATACGGAGCTTATAGGGAGGGTGGTAGATGTTGCTTGTGGAAGGCATCATACTATTGTACTAACTGAAAATGGGGTGAGTACTCCAGTGTCTCTTCCTAAAATTATACTTTACAAATTAACAATAGGCTATTTGACTGCTATATTTTTATTGCATACATAAATAATATACCTCAAAAAATAGATAATCGTGAAAACAAAAATTAAATATCTCAGAAAACTACAAATTTACAGGTATTTTAAAATACAGGAATAGAAAGAGCTCAAACACGCAGTGCCGTCAGTTGCCAGTCCTCATAGTAACTCATTACTAAGCTGTGGTACCTCTCTTCATACAATCTCTTTGGCATGTGCCTTCACAAGGTATACCTTCATAGTAGCTGTGAGCTTCACACGAAGCGCCATCTGTTTTGCGAGAAAGGGACAGACGATGAAACTTTAAAATCGTACTACTCCGTGGTTAATTTACCAATATTACATATTTTTTCATTCATTTTTAAGCTATATTATGAAAATAATATTTACTTGTTCATTTTTAATAGTATTCAAATAGCCCATTGTCTGAAAATAAAACATTGCGTATGTGCAACTATATTTAAACAAAATAAGTCTTGTAAACATTGTGAAAGCACCCCGTCTAACGCGTTCCTTTCCTTGCACACACCCACAGAAAGGCCCTCTACGGGCCTTTTTAAAATGATATTCAATATGCGGCTACTATCTAAAATGTGGAATTTAATCCTAGATTTACAACCCTTACAACCAACAATTAAATTTGATTTATAAGAATGATTAAATTTGAAGATCTGACAAATAATTTTTCAGTTATCCTTAATAATGCGTATCACGATTTTGACTACATTGATGATGTCTCATTGGGATTGCAGTCGGTAAAAATCCTTTATTTAAAAGGAATTATTTTTAAATTCAGACCAGTGTAAAATATGTCCCTGTATTTGATTAAGGGTTAAATTACATCATTAGGTGATGTAGGTCCTCATTACAGAACGATGCTCAGTCATCGATCGGTGCTCAAGCAGAGATTTCATTCATAAAGTTATCAATTATTGAATGAAACTTTTGATTGAGCATCGATCGATGACTGAGCATCGTTCTGTAATACGTACCTCAGTGTACAACGAATCCTACAAATATGGAGACGATGCGAAGCAATATCGGGTGTGACCGTGGCGCGTGCCGTAGATCTACACGTGCGGCGACAACACGTTCGGGCAGCTGGGCGTGGGCGCGGCGTGGCGCGGCGCGGTGGGCGAGGCGGCGGGCGCGGGCGGCGCGCTGCGCCTCGCGCGCCTCGCCGCCGCCGCGCCGCTCGCCGCCGTCGCCGCGGGACACTACCACTCCGCCGCGCTCGACGTCGGCGGGGCGCTCTACACCTGGGGGTGCGTTCACCATCTCGCACGGTCATTTCATAACCACATATTTAGCGGGAAACCTAGGGATTTTACGAAAACTCGGATATTAGGCATGACGAAAGATTTTGAAATCCTCTTCCGTAATGTGGGTATACATTTACTATTTACGAAAAAACCTTTATTTCGGTAATAGACTTAATTTTAACCAAGATTAAAGCCATTTTCATAATATTTTTCAAATGCGGCGCGAAAACAGCTCGAGGTGTCATGGCGTCGGCTCTGACGTCACTTCTAGGTGTTTACCTACACAATGACATGTTGAAAACATGTCACTGCACTACTACACACGTAGAAAAAGAATTCAAAATAACAAAATCGATCCAAATGCGTATATTCACAACAGCAAAAATCTACGTGTGACGTCATGCGCTGTGATTGGCGTTTCAGTCAAAATGGCCGATCGCAGTATTTTAATGTTTTAGTTTATTGAAAATCTAAGTAATCTTAATATTTTTAATAAAACTAAACCAGTGTTTCAACGTTATTTAATATAAATTTTACCCTAAAAACATTAAATCGACCATTTTTTGATACTGTCGTCATGCCTATTCGTTGGGAGTATGTAAGAAATTTAAGTGAGGCGATGCGCGGGCGCGATGAGAACCAATATAGATCTAAACACTTTAAAAAAGGCTTATCAGACTCAATCGCCTTAATTTCATATTGAGAATTATAAGCATGATATCATTTATCTTTTTTTTAATAGAAAATCTAAATTACCTAATTATTTACACTATTATTTTACTAGGTGGTAGGACTTTTCTGAAAAGTTCGTCTAGACAGGTACCACCGCTTTGCCAGATATTCTGCCGCCAAGCAGTATAGTGTGCAAGTACTACTGTATTCCGGTTTGAAGGGCATTGTAGTTAGTGGAATTACTGGGCAATTGAGACTTTATAATCTGATTACCAGACTGTGCTGATGTCTCAGAATGATGTGCATAGAGCAGTGTCACGCGAAACGTTGTATTTTGGAGTTCCGAGTGACACTGTTCTGTTATTGGCGGCCGTCTCGCTTAAAGTCAGGACTAGATCGTGACATAATTCACTAACATAAAAAATATACTGAAGTATGGCACAAACCGGTGTATGTGGAAGCCCTGGAACCTTTTAGCGCAGGCTACTACTATATATGCGCTATTACACGTCCGTTTCTATTCTGCTATAAGCTCCTATGCATAGAAGAGCCTTTTTTATGGACGACTCAGCGCTGCTTCATCCTCACTAATAAATTAGTATAACGTTGCAACACCTCTAAAGGTGCTGGCATCCCAGGGCCGCCTTCCGAGTGGGTCTGCCTTAGGAATTTCAGTTTATAATACCGTTTGCGCTGACGCTGTGCATTAATTAGGCACGTTTGTGAATTTATTGTTTGTCTATCCGTTTAATTGACTTCCTTTTTTGTAAATGTATCTATGTCTATATAATTATAACAGCTGATGATCTTCCAAAATTAAATAAATAAATTAATTGATTGTACACAGTTGTATGTCAAATAATTTACATACATTATTTGTTTAACAGGTGGGGTGTTCATGGTCAACTCGGTCTTGGCAGCATTGACGATCAATGGACCCCTCAGTTGGTCACAAAGTTCCAAGGCAGAAAGGTACCCACCACTTTTTCACCATTTAAAACGTTCCTTTTTGCCCGTTTTGACTGTCAAACTACAACAAACACTTGAAAACTTTCGTAACTTGAACACATCTTCTCCATTAGTCTAGTCAAGTCATACTCCTAGTGAACTGGTGGCAACTTTACCAGAAGCTTCTATGGAGTTTTGGAAACAACACGAAAAGAAACGTTTCACTATCATTATACCACTTTCCCACACACATGCCTGTAATCCAGCACTTAACGAATAAAACGCCATTTTATGCACTAACACTGAATGTAACACAAGTTTTGGAAAATAATACAATGCGGCGACGCGATCTTTTCGTTTTCCTGCCAAACCTCCCATACATAGATTTAATTTAATGAATTGCAGGTGTTGACGGTGGGCATGGGCGCGTGTCACACGGTGGCCCTGATGGCGAACGGCGAAGTGTGGGCGATGGGCGCCGGCGTGTTCGGGCAGCTCGGCAACGGCGCGAGGGACAAGTCGGCCGTGCCCTCCCGCGTGGCCCTCACCGAGCCCGTCGTCACCATCGCTGTCGGGTACTTCCATAATGTGAGTTACTAATTTAATCGACTAAGGCGTTCATCATAAATACAAAACGAAACAATAAAAAAAAATTGTCATTGGATAAATTGGATAAATATACTTATCCAATTAAAAATTAGTAACATTACATTAAGTTAGAAAAACCTGGATCCAATGATGCAAAAATATCTAGTTTCATTCCTCTAAAAACAACAAATAAAACCACTTATATTTGTCTAAAAAAGTCCACACAGATCTATCTATACAGAATCACTCGGATCCAAACAGAACTACACAGAATCAATCGAAACTACACAGTATTTGTACTTTTAAGGAATAAACAAACGTAACGGAGAAAAAATACGGATTCTGTGTAGATAGGCGGTACTTATCATCCAAATTAATATAAGTAATTTTGTTTGTTTTTAGCGGAATTATATCATTATTTTGTATAATGGGAGTTACATTACACGATCTATTTTTAGTTTTCGATGCTCCATACTCGCTTCAATGGAACCCATTTATAAGATCACTTCTTTGTCTGTCAAGATATTATATTAGCCTGGAAGAAATTGCTTGTTGACATCATTGTTTTTGCTGCGTGTTATATGCATTGCTATTTATGTTTTTTCTCTAATCTGTGATGCTTCATCATCATCAGCCTGAAGACAAGATATAAATATAAAATGGACATTAGCTAAATGCGTTAGTCGTGTTTCATCAGCCGAAAAATATTCACTGCCACTAAGCATTGGCCTCTTCCATAAACCCTAATTTGGTCGCTTCAGATACGGGGTTAGCCATAATCACTACACTTTGCAGGCATTTTGGTGTTCGCATAAGATTTTATTGTACCCAGTAGACTGCTGCTACGCATTCCCTGGATATTTCCTTATTAAAACGCAAATAATTGTTCTTAGTCTGGGTGTTGTGGGAGCATGGTCCTCATAGTTCCTGGGTTCCTAGGCACAGGGAATCCTAGTTAGGGTGTAGGATCTATGTGTGTGATCGTTGGGCGTCATTGTTATTGTACAATTCGTCCCCGCAGCTGGCGCTAACGGCAAGGAACCAGTTGGTGGTGTGGGGCGCGAGCCCGCAGCAGGTGCGAGCGGCGGCGGCGCGGCGCGCGGAGCCCGGCGCCGAGCCGCCGCGCGACCCGCACTTGGCGCCGCAGCCGGTGGACACTTGCAATGTGCAGGGCAGGATCCTCAGGGTAACTACTTAGTATAACGTGGGCACTCATTCGTCTAGGGTAACTAGTATAACGTAGGCACTCATTCGTCTAGGGTAACTAGTATAACTTAGGCACTCATTCGTCTAGGGTAACTAGTATAACGTAGGCGCTCATTCGTCTAGGGTAACTAGTATAACTTAGGCACTCATTCGTCTAGGGTAACTAGTATAACGTAGGCACTCATTCGTCTAGGGTAACTAGTATAACTTAGGCACTCATTCGTCTAGGGTAACTAGTATAACGTAGGCGCTCATTCGTCTAGGGTAACTAGTATAACGTAGGCACTCATTCGTCTAGGGTAACTAGTATAACGTAGGCACTCATTCGTCTAGGGTAACTAGTATAACGTAGGCACTCATTCGTCTAGGGTAACTAGTATAACTTAGGCACTCATTCGTCTAGGATAACTAGTATAACGTGGGCACTCATTCGTCTAGGGTAACTAGTATAACGTAGGCACTCATTCGTCTAGGGTAACTAGTATAACGTAGGCGCTCATTCGTCTAGGGTAACTAGTATAACTTAGGCACTCATTCGTCTAGGGTAACTAGTATAAAGTAGGCACTCATTCGTCTAGGGTAACTAGTATAACTTAGGCACTCATTCGTCTAGGGTAACTAGTATAACGTAGGCGCTCATTCGTCTAGGGTAACTAGTATAACTTAGGCACTCATTCGTCTAGGGTAACTAGTATAACGTAGGCACTCATTCGTCTAGGGTAACTATTTAGTATAACGTAGGCACTCATTCGTCTAGGGTAACTAGTGTAACGTAGGCACTCATTCGTCTAGGATAACTAGTGTAACGTAGGCACTCATTCGTCTAGAGTAACTGTTTATGATTTATGTGCAGGGCAGGAATACTTAGGGTAACTATTTATATTATGAATAAAATGCACATATCACGAGACAGAAAAAGGCTGGACCGATTTTTGTTTCAAACTCTTCGTAATAGGCGAAATCAGTTTCTTTATTATTGAAAGAAAATTAGCAGTATCCCGGAAATTTAGAATAAACTGTACGACCTTTTTATGGCAATTTTGCACAAGACATCTTGTTGATCTAACAACTGTTATAGTTTATTTTTGCCAATTATGTACTGGATATTTTGTTTGTTGTATTAGACAAAATATTCATACTATCCATATATTTTTGTGTTGTTTGCCACACGTCCTGACACGGCGGACAGGTCGATTTTTTCAGTAAAATGTTCTCTTATTTATTCACAAGTGACAATAATCCAAAAGTGTCTCTTAATACACTTGTAGATACACTTGAGACACTTGTATTGTTGTCTAATAGGTTGTCGTATTTCACAGATCTCTGCGGGTTGGCATCACTCCTGTTTAATTAACAACATTGGAACTCTGTATTCGTGGGGTTTGAATTTCGATGGACAGCTTGGTAAAAATGCATTTAATGTGATTATAAATTATTTTACTTTAACTCTTTCAACAATTGACAATTTATTGGCTTTCGTTTTTGTAGGAAGCGGCGATCGAAAACAAACCTACATACCGACAGAAGTAAAATTGCGAACCGACACCCAACGAGAACCAGAGAACAATAAGAGTGCTAAAGCGCCAGAAATGGACAGGAAAGACTTCAAGAGTAAAGCATTGGTTGCTTGCGGCGGAGACTTTACTATTTATATTGACGATGATGGAAGGATTTTTGCAACTGGCAATGCTCATTTGCAGGTACTTGAATATAAATTTACATCTGTAGGGACACACGTTTGTTTACGTTGACATCGCCAGTGCCGACCTATTTAAGGGGCGCGTGATTAAATTAAAGCGGAGTCGCGTAAGAGTCGCAGCAGTAGAGTTGCATAAGAGTAGCATTCGGAGACGCGTGTCCTCACATACTCCGGGCTTACTCATTTTATATTGTTAATTGTGTGTTCGGTTCGCGAGGACAATATATGTGGTGAAAAGTAACAATTAATCTTTAATTTATCCCATTCCGGTAGTGAGACTATTAGTGCACATAAGGACCTTATTTAAGTAAACATCCATAAGATTTTTTTTGTGTTTTCAGGATTCACTTTCAAGAGTCTAAATGTTATGCGGCATACTTATTTTGGTTTATTCTTGCAGGGTACTAATGATAAGGAAAAAGGTACCAACAGGGTCATAATGATGAAAACTACAAAACGAGTCATCAAAATACCGGCAAGTCGAAGCAACAACAAATTCATGTTCCAGCAAATCGACAGAGTTGATATAATGTTTCCCTTCGATGTTGACGACTTGCAAAGAAAACCACTAGAGCCGCGGTTGAATCCCCTGACTTCAATGAAAGATTTCAAAAAGAAATCTTGGGCCGATGACCTCATCATGATACTCAGGCCTTGGATAAATGAAGAAACTGTGATAAAAAATCCAAACATGGCTGCTAAATTGGCTTATCACAACGGTATGTATTCTGATTGTCTAAGGTTCTTGCTAGATAACTTGAAACACACACCTCAACTAGACAAACTTTACACAACACATACTTTACTTACGGATAGCGACGAAACGAACAAAGAGATTAAACATGACGTGAGCGACGATAGTAAGATCGCAATTAAAAATATAATGTCGAGAAGAATTAAAGAAGTGTCGCTTTCGATTCTTAACGAAGCGCCTTTTCCCATAATCGATGGAACAACATATCAGGCTTTGCCTTGTTGTTGTGATGAGCTGAGTTATATCAAAAAGTTGTCATCTAAAACCGTTATAAACGTAACGGATCGAGATATTTCCGTAAAAGCAGCTGAAATTATTGACAAATGCATGACCATGTTCCCAATAACGAATGAGTTGTGGGAAACATGTTTCCGCCTCTCCAAGAATTTTTATTTGCAGAACAAATTGTCTATATCTGATCTTGAAGGAATACTTTTTAAATACATGGAGAGCAACGCTAAGACTATGGCAGCTGCGATTATGTATTCCAGCGATTGTGCGCAGTATTGTGAAATACTCTCACCGAAGCTTTACTTGAATATGTGTAGTCAAATAATGGATACATGGGGCTGAGACTACGAAAAATGTTACCTCATTTAAAAATAGACAGCCTTATTGCTGATAAGCATACACAACGTATGTATTGCCATTTTAATGAGATTGTCAATGAGATATTTGAAATTCACATACATATTTATATTTATTTTATATTTCTTTTTATTAATTAATCATAATTTTGTATGATACTTTAGTACGATATTAACTTATTAAAACTGTAGTCCATTTTTGTAGGAACTTTCTTTAATGTGTTTTATAATTATTATGAATTAATGTGTATGTATTGTGGTTGTTCTTAGACTTTTCTATACAATTGTTTATGCTACTTTATCCTATAATCTTGTTGCTATTTTTTCATGTTCAACATCACTTTATCAAACTTTTACATTGTTACTGTTGCTCATAAAATACTTGTTTGTCATCTATATTAACCTTAATTAGTATGGCGCTAATTGCTAAGATATAGAAAATGAAAAATCGAATATCAATCTAGTCACTCTGTGTTATAATAGTCTGAATTTATGTATAGTAATCAATAAATAAAGAGACCACGGTCTTCATAGTTCCTGGATCCCTATACAAGGAATACTAGTTATTGTCCAGGATCTATGTATGTGATCGTTGGGCGTTTATTTATTTTTAAACTAGGTTAATGATTTTATTGGGCAGCTATTATATTTTTTTAATTGCTATAATATTGTTGTAAATCAGAATAGTTTTCTTATCATCAATACTCAGAAGATAATTCAAATAAAAATGTTTTATAATATTTCTGTCATTTTCATTTACTGAGTGAATCAAAATCAATTTTCGTTAGACAACTGTATTTTTGTAAAGCTATTTACAAAAGAAAATAAATTAATGTACATACACCAAACACACAACATTTACATCTGAGTAAACGCGGAAGTGTTCAAGGAAGATGTCGACGAAAAAGAATATCGGAATGAAATAGAGACAGATACATATAAGTCAAAAATAAATGTTTAAAAATAAAATATCACATATCCATCGTACGGCGGCATTAACATGATCAATAATAAAAATAAATAGTGTTTACACATTACACTCTCAAAATGTGAGCATTGTTTTTAGCCTGTGTAGATTACGACAAACCTGAAACATTCTTGTTAGATTCATACAAAGATTCCTTATAGGATCGACGTCGCCTACATTATAACCCTGGTGTTAAGTGGGCATAAATAAATTATCGCGTTTTATATCTAATACTAAAATTAGAAGTTGATTGGTTTTCCGCAGTACGCCGCCATGTTGGCTTCGCGTAGTGCCTCGGAACATGTCTGCAATAAAGGGAAAATTAGTCAATGATGATTTTGTAAATTTATGGCTTTACAATAATATAAACGTGTAAGCTATATTTTTTTTATGTATCATTGGGTTTGTAGTTTTCGCTTGAATACCTAATGGGATCTTTGCTTTAAGTTGTGAATTCGATTCCCACCCAATACAAACATTGTCTGAATCACGTAGGTACTTAGTTATTTACAAGTAAATTTAATGGAGTGTACTTGCTAAATGCGTGCTGTGTGAAGATAATAGCGAATGATTTTGTGTGTGGAAAATTTTCCATAATCACTCATTCTTCCATAGTGAAAATATAAGAAAATTAAGATGGTGAAATTAATAAAATTTTGTAAAGATAAAAGTAACTTACGGGATGAGCATGGCACACTCTGGCAACATCTTCCGCGGCCGCTCCGTACTCTTGCGCCAAAACTGCTTCATTGATGAGCTCACCACCACCCTGCAATTGTAAAATTTCATGAAATAAGTTGTCACACTAATAACTGATACTGCCTGGCCAGTTGGTATTAGCTCTGCCTTCTGAACTATAGGTTGTAAGTTCGATTCCTACCCAGAAATATTTGTGTGATGAATGTAGGTGTTTGTTCTGTGTCTGGGTGTTATATTGTATTCTATGTGTGTTTACAAACAGCAAGTATATAAATAAATATTTAGTCAGTTATCTGGTTTCCATAGTACAAGCTTTGCTTAGTTAGGGAATAGATGGTGTTGTGTGAAATGTCCAGAAATATTTATTATTATCATTTATTAATAATTTAACAATATTGCTTTTTTATGTGGGTTTCGCGAAAATTGGTGAACTGGTTTGAATGAAATATTGAAAACGTTAAATATTAAAATATTAAATAAAAGAAAACGGCCAATTCCTTAAATATTAAAAAGTTGTGTATACTCACAGGGCCGATGATATGTGTTCCAAGGATAACATCTGTCGCCTTATCCGATAGTACTTTAACGAAACCGTCGGTCTCTCCATTTGTTTTCGCTCTCGAGTTGGCAAGGAAAGGGAATTTGCCCACTTTGTATGCTTTGCCCTCCTTCTTCAGGTCTTCTTCAGACTTACCGACCCAACCCACTTCAGGTGATGTGTAAATTACTGACGGAATAGCGTCATAGTTGAAGTGTACTGGCATGCCCTGCAAGCAAACATGAAAAGATTAAGTAGACGACACTTATTGCAACAACAAAAAGACATATTTAAGGCTAACACTTTCACGGCGCCCGCATGGGTTGTAGGATCCCTATATAAGTCAAACGTTGTGTTTGTTTACCTTTACGCCCAAACGGCTACAACGATTTGGATGAAATTTTGCACACGGGTTGGTTATAGTGCCGCCGTCATAATATACTTTTTATACGTGAGCTCCCGCGTAAAAACCGGTAAGTTGTGGAAACTCCGGAGCTCTTTTACTACATAATAATAACACAATAGGTATTTACTTGGCTAGCATGCTACACCTTCGATTGCATCGTCACTTCCCATCAGGTGAGAGTGTGGTCAAACGCTAGACAACTTTGATGTAAAAAAAAATCCTTAGCCTTACGACGCCACGGGAAGAGTTACAATGGTACTATTCGAACACCGGAACTACACGGTAAATAAATAACATTAAAGCAAAATACCCCAAAATCCAAGCAGGAAATAAGAAAAATAAAAGGCGCTTAATACACCTGATTCTATAGAACGTAGGACGGTAGTTACCTTGATGCCTTCAACGCAAACAATTCCTTCGTCTTCCGCCTTATGGGCCAGCATAGGACCGTGGATACAGTCGCCGATTGCGTAAATTCTGCAAACAAGGTAATTTATTTGTTAGTTATTCTATAACGAAAGTACCGGTACTGAATACTAACAGCTGTTTTGCTTTCTTAGGAAAAATAATAAGTTCTATAGCAATTATGTAGAGGTAATCTGATGGGTAGTATTTTTAGTGATAAGTAGGATATCCAGAAATGTGTAAGATGAGTAGAGATGAGTAGGATATCAAAAGTTGTGTAGTACATGTAGAGATGTAAAAGGTATTGGGAGATAAGTAGGCTATCAAGAGATGAGGGAAATATTGGGGGTTGAGTAAGATATCAAGAGATGAGTAGATATCAAACGACTTGGAAAAATTGGAAGATGAGTAGGATATCAAAAGATGAGTAGGATATGTAAAGATGAGGAAGATATCGGGAGATAAGTATGATATAAAACGATGAGAAAAAATAAAAATTTCGGTAGATGAGTAAGATATCAAGAGTAGGATATGTGTAGAAAAACATTTTTAACGATTACCCGGGCACTGTGGTCTGGAACTTGTTGTTAACAGGCACGCGGCCGCGGTCGTCGAGCGCGATCCCGACCTTGTCCAAACCGAGATCCTTGGTGTATGGCCTGCGACCGATCGAGACCAACACGACGTCACAATCCAACTGTCAATACATGGCCATTGCTCAAATACTCATAGTAGTCATGAAGTAGGAATTCTTTTCGGGTGCGAAGGAATGATATCTCTCTTTACTTCGTTATTGGCATAAATAATAATAATAATTACGCCCAACGATCACATACATAGATATCTTGGACCCTAAGGATTCCGTGTTTAGGGACCCAGGAACTACGAGGACCATGGTCCAACAACACCCAGACTCAAAGCATTTGCACTTTTTTTTTGTGCAAAAATACTTGTCCTGCCACGGGAATCGAACCCGCCGCCATCAGGTTATGAGCCGACCTGCTCAACCACCACACCACAGATGCTGCCCAAATATTTTATAAAGGTTACACTAATTGAATATGTTAATATATTTGGACTGAACTCAAATGATCCTGTAACTCCTGTAAAGCCTCTCTCTCTCTCTCTCTCTCTCTCTCTCTCTCTCTCTCTCTCTCTGTAAACAGTGAACTCACGGTCTCCTTGCTGCCGCCCGCTGCTGCTTCAACATCCACCATCACTTTTCCACCTTCTTTCTTGACTCCCATGACTTTGGTGCCGAGCTTGAACTTCATGCCCTCCTTGGCCAGAATTTTCTGTAAGGTTTTCGCTACTTCACCGTCGATGCCGACGCCTGGAACATAAAAACAAAACACGTTACACAATGCCTATGCAGGCCTGTCACATGTCACTCCATGTAGGCGCATACACGAAAGACAGACAGCGGTCAGTGTAATATATCTAGCATTATTTATTTATTTATTTATAATAATATGAATGCATTTGCAATTATAACATATTATCAAATATTCATCAGTAATAAACATCGTCGACTAAATAAATGGAATTAATGGATATGGTAATCACAGAAACATTAAACATTCGATCTAGGACCCTACAGGACTCACAAAATATTAATAATAAATTTAAAATAATAGGCCACTTATCGCAAAAAACGTCACAGTCTGGATAAGTACTAAGGAATGCGTTGAGATCACTCATGATGCGACAATTATGCATGAATAATTATGAAAGGGGATGATTTATCTATTATGCAGTGGTAGGAAAGATAATCTGTGGCAATCTAACAATTCTAGCTGCAAGGTGAGGCCAACCACACTTTATCTGCTGGGTGATCACATAACTCGATTGCAACAAATAGAAACACAAATTTGTATGGATTTGACAGTTTGAATACGCATTTTATGTGCATAGTTAGTATGGAAATTACTCTCGTTTCATTGCAATCAATGTTTCGTAATCACTCCCCTGGTGAATGGATGGAAGATTCAAATCATTCAAAAGTAAAATAAAAGTTTCAAAACTTATAAAAACATACAAATACCTATTGTTTATTTTTACAACTATTATAAGTACAGCATTGTAGCAGGTGTATTTTTTTAGTTACCTCCAATACTAGTAAGGAATTCAATAGCGGTGACGTCAGTACCCAGCCTGGAATACACAGAGCCAAGCTCCAGACCAATCACTCCTGCGCCTATCACCAACATTTTCTTGGGGACTGATGACAGTGATAAAGCACCAGTTGAAGTGATGATTTGCTGTTCATCAAACTGAAATTGGTGAATGTTTGAATGTTAAATTTGTGTATCCTTTTTAGCGGAGTCAGCTTGAGCTAAGCACATATTAAATCGGCAGTTGACCAGCGTATATAAATTCCTTAAGCAGGGTGTAGATGCTGCAGATCAGCCGTAATAGCGCAGATCGTCCATAGATGGTACGAAATGCCCGATCTTTGTATTTTGTGACTATTACATAGATTAATAAGATATGTTTTTCTCATTTTACTTTTCGAAACGTGTGCTAGCAATTTATATACAACCTCTATTAAGCAGCGCCGTGCTGTTCGTAAACG
The DNA here is from genome assembly GCA_905220475.3 of Ennomos fuscantarius. NCBI lineage: Eukaryota > Metazoa > Arthropoda > Insecta > Lepidoptera > Geometridae > Ennomos > Ennomos fuscantarius. The sequence goes on along the minus strand of HG992028.1, from coordinate 6,740,950 downwards.
CAGTAGAATTTGTGTTATGTCCAATATCAGCCTTGCATGGCTTAACTTAATTGAAAAACAATTTATTTAAACACTTTGATTTAATTGAGAAACACTATTGACGCGTTTGCACGTGGACTCCATCATTCAGATGATTAGATGTAATCGAGTGCGTTTGATATGTTCGCGATCAATAGTTGGCGACGTCGTCGTCCACGCCATAACATACGGAAAAATGGTGATAATGCTGTACAATGTAGTCTCGTCATCTAAGCTTTTATTGCATGGGCATCTCTTTCCAACCAGCTCAAACCAGTTATGCACGGTTTAAGTGCTTAACAAATATGTTGTGATTTGAGTCAGTTATCAGTGTTTCAAGCAAATTGTTTCTTACCGTAACATTTGGGAATGGTGTCACTTCAGATCCTGTAGCAATAAGAATGTTCTTGGTGTTAACGGTCTCTACACCATTAGGCCCTTTTACTTCCACCTTGTTTGGTGCAACAATTGTACCAACACCCTTTACAAGATTGACCTACAATCACACAGGTATGGCCAGTTATTTATTATTTTCTGGTAAGTAGTAGTATGATAAAACACATTTTGTTAAATGAAGCAATTAATCATCATATTATAGAAAATTAATGCATACAAATTTTATCCTTAATGAATTATTTTAAGAGGTTAAACAATATTTTTTTCATTTACTCATATAAATACTAGCATTTTGTTACCTTGTTTTTGTTGAAGAGCATGCCAATACCTCCGGTGAGAGCCTTAACAGCTTTTACTTTGTAGTCCATCATAGTTGCGAAGTTGAGTTTCACTTCACCAGTTTCAATGCCACGATGCTTGAAGTCATGCTTTGCCATGTGATATAAGTGAGAGTTGTGGAGCAGAGCCTTGGATGGGATGCAGCCAACATTCAAGCATGTCCCGCCAAGGGTAGGATCCTTCTCTACTGAGACTACCTGGAATTTCATATATGTTTAATTAAAATGGGGACTAATGATGTATTTAATATAAATAGAAAAGATTGTGAAAAAATTATAAGACTTGAATGCTTGAATTAATATTGTACCTTCATGCCAAGTTGGGCAGCTTTGATGGCTGCAACATAGCCGCCAGGGCCCGCTCCAATGACAGTAAGATCAGCATCATGGGTAGTGGCATATTGCCTAGTGGCAATTCTGATTCCACCACTCTGGACAAAAAATTATTTGCATTAAAACTTTTTCTACATGGTTCTCTATTTATAGAAAATTTAGAGACGAAGAACAAACACTACGCAGATGGTTTTATTGATAAAAAATTAACCTGTAAACTTGTTTAGTTGAGAGTTTTTGAAACCATAACAAATGAGGAACATATTTTTTATTAACTAATCTCTAGATAGCAATATTCAATATATACCATAAAAATATATCTTTACACAGATTAGAAAAACACTACAATATTGATAAGGATTTCATAATGACAGTCGGTCACATGTTTGAAGGTCGGGCCAGTGTGTTGAGGTTCATGGAACTTATAGAACATAAGTATAGAACATGTAAACAACAAAGTTGAGGTTAAGCTAAAGTCGTACAGGAAGAAAAATTTATAGAATTAATATTAATTTGAAGGAAAAGTAGGAATTCGTCTCTGGGATACAGAACAATTGCATAACATTTGACAGTTCCAGAAAAGCCATTTTGATAACATATAATAAAGTGCATTTGATCAGCTTACCCTTAACGATGAAGAGGCTAGATTTAGAAATTTGTATCCCATTTTTTAAGCCTAATTAATGCTCAGATTTATTTAAAGTCTGAAATAAAAATTAGGGGACCCTGGCGGGTGACGGGCGATAGTTTTAAACGTCAATGTCAAAAAGAAAAAAATACAGACTACTATTTATTTACGTTCCAATACTTTCAACTGTAAACATAAATCAAGGTTAGACATATTATACATAATTTATAAATAGTTTTCTATTTAAGGAACATACATCTAACCAAAATATAAAAACGTTTAAAAACATAGAGTAAAAACACATTTCCATCTCATCTTCAGTATTTAGAAGAGATATAAACTTCTTGGTTTATAATAGTAGTCAAATGTTTTATATTCTATCTGTGGTCTATATATACAATATTTTAAGTCTGGCAACATTGAAATGCGCGCGCTGCAAGAAAACGGAAGTTTTGTTTATCAATCAAATCAAGTGAAGGCCGGAGTCCGGTGGTGTGGCAGAACAAACGCAATTTTCTTACGTAGATCGATTTTAGAGTACGATTATTCAGTCAAGTTTATAAATACACGATTATTTCAACGTTTTATTGAAGAAGTTTGCTAGTGCGCATACATTATCGGTGAAATTGTGATTTTATCTCATAATTGGTAAGTTTTTGTTTACAAGACCGACACATGATTTTTCATTTTAAAAAATCCGTAAACATCATGAATGTATTTTTTCACATTTGGGTATTATTAAGAATATCATTTTTGGGATTTATTTATATACCTATCTATTTTATATATATAAGTAGCACTTTACTTGCACCTACCCAGTAATCAAGCAAGACCTTGCAGCCCTGCACCTCTTATCTAATAATATATAATCTTTGTACCTAAGGTTTATCTAAGCCTCATCTTATTTTTATCTAAGTACCTAGCTAGGTACCTGCTTAAATAAACATCGTTTGCTGGTCTACTCGTGGTGTATACGCAAATAGAAATATAGTATTATAAATTGTTAAATTTAAATCATTATATTAAGTGTAAGATATATAATGTTAAAAAAAATCCGTCCTATATCTATTTTGTTCAAAGAAAAGTAGAATTATAAAATAATGCGTTAAAAAGAGCACGGACCGAGGAGTCTGTAGTGAAAAAAAAATCTGATTTTTTGCGCATTCTCTTTCTCAAATTACAACAACAGATTTTAGTGGCGAATAATAATAAATAAGATTAAATAATCGTGCATAGGTTTGTTAAGTTTAGTACCTACTAGGGTATTAATTAGGATGAACCAGGTACATATTTGGTAAAAGGTAACTTTCTATATGAATTACTTAGGTAATAGGTACTAGAGGCGTTCCGCGGTTTCACCCGCTAGGTACCTACCCGTTTTCCTGATAAAAAAATTTAATTTTCCGATATTAAAATTGACGCAAACCAACAGACAAACTACTTTAATTAATATATAAGGACACCATTATTGCCCTATCCTTACTAAAACTTAGTTTATATATTGATGACTACCGACCCGCCCCGGCTTCACACGTGTATTTTATTCTATCGCCTATGTTCATTAGGGATAATATAGGATTCTAACGAATGCATCAAATCGGTCCAGTAATTTCAGAACCTATTCAATACAAATAAACAATCAATATTAGTTTAGAAAAAGGGCTTTCCTATTTACAACTCCGGTAGGTATAGGTACCTAATTTGCTAAAATTAATTTTAAAAATATAAGCATGGTATATAAAAATAATAATTCATTTAATTTTAGTATATAATAAGCAACCGCTCCTTCTAATTTAATTTAAATTTGTCTTCCTCTCTTTTAATTTTTTGTGCCGGACAGGGTCCACGATGAACTGCTATTTAAAAAAGTACTTACACCCTGTAAGCAACATTGTGGAATGCAAATAAAAAATTGAAATTGGTTTATGTAAATCAATTTTAATTATTATGTTGAACCTGGAAACCTTGGAAAATTTTGTGTTCTCGAACCCAGGCTTACTACTAATATAGCAAAATCAATAACGCGTCCTATTCAGTGCAAGATCTCGCAATATTTGCACGATCGAGCAGCGGTGCTTAAATACACTTCATAAAATAAAAACATAAATCGCCGACGACATAAAAAATCTATGAACTTCTAAAGCCTGTACCAAGTTTCGACAAAATTCAAAAAATAGGATACCTGTGCTACGTGCATCCGGACAGATGAAAGCAAATTTTGCAAGTTGATAAGGAGACTTCGCTCATTTTGTTCGCGTAGTCAATAAGTATTGATTAGAAATATTTTACAGCAAATACAATTATCATAAGTAATATTATCTTTAGGCTTATCAACCTATACGTACCTAAGGGTTAAAAACCGAATTACTTACAATTTGTTACGTTAAAACAAACATACCTCCGGTAGAGCACCAATGCAAGCTATTAGGCTCGACGAATGTATAAAATACAATAGCATAATAGCAAGTTAGCCTTTGCTCTCGGAAAAATGTAGAGTACGAGATATGTAAGTATAATATGTATATCAAATGTCGAGTGATGCCCATACATAAATATTTTTTACTCGAAATTAGCCATTCGACGTTAATGCCAGACTCGGTTTTCTGGCTGGAGTACATGTAGCTGACATAAATCAGATATATTTTCGACGGCCCTTCATAATGGATATATAAAATCTAACTAACCGTAGTGTAGATTGATAAATATGATGTGACGATCGCGATGTCGCGATGGAGGATTCATTTTGTATAGAACATTAGAAATCGCAATTGGACTGTAGTTAAATTTATAACATAATTATATGTTAGGTGAGATATATTTACAAAAATACACGTCTACTTTTTATTAATGTCTTAGGATGGATAACACAAAACTGACCATCTGAAATGAGAACATCTGTCAAAGAAGCTCCAAAAATTCCTGACCACTAAGCTATTTGAAAATGGACAATGCTTAAGTTTTCAAACTCTATGGAACGTCATAAGCCGGTAACCACATCTGCGTCTATGGGTAGCCCTGTCGAGTTTACCTGCGCAGTAGGACACAGGTATTGCAGGAAGCAGTATGAAAACTCACACAGAAAAAATGGTCAATCCCAAGTATACCAATACTATTTTCCTTTTGCTGGATATCATCTTGGGTTGTAAATGCAATCAAATAACGAGCTTGCTGCAGTTTTAGTTTTATAGTCTAATAGGCATTATTTTTTATAACTTGGTTCCGTGAACATTCATAGCCAACATAGCTCATAGCGATATTGTCCGCGTTAATCTGTGTGAAGTAAAGCGGCTACTGCTTCTGTTGAGTTAAAAAACTGTGTTACATTGTGACAGTAGGGCAGGTAACTAATCCTGTTATGTGGCCGTGACACGTTGCCCGGCTTCTGTATTGAGGCATTTAGTCTCCGTGCCTCGGCGCGCATCCGTCCCCGCGATGTGCGACACAAGAACACGTAAAACTGCACCTGCAATACAAGAAAAGCTTGCCATCTATGAGAACGGTATTCCAATCATAAACCACGCATCATCTTCGCAAGGCTCGCCAGTTTACGATCGAAAGCGCTAAATTATATCCAGTCTTTTCATAATTACGTATCCATTTGGAAGGTAGTGTTTCACCACGGCTAGTTGTCATTTGGCACACGTATTAACAGCAGTTTAAACAAAAGCACATGTGCCCGCGCTTTCACGCTGCGTGATTACGATATCCTCGTGTTGACATACTGGACTAGCGCGGCTACTTGATATTCTTTGTTACACTCGTACTTATGACTCCCCTTTGTAACTTTATCCATCATCAGGAATTAAATTTTTAATCAAGGTTTATTATACCTATTCTTTCATTTTTGGGGTTTATAATTTCAATAATAGTTTCTATGATTATAAGAAATTTATTGGAATGAAGATTTCGGTCGGCTTAAACATTCTGATACCACATTCGCTTGCATACATGATAAGAAAGGAATCAAATATAGCCTAGAAGAAAGACTAAAAGTCAACGAATAGGACTGAGAGTATTCAGGGGGATAAGTTCAATGACAATGAGTTCTCCATTGGTCTGTCGTGCTCCTATCCACAAAATAATAAAATCAAAGATTTATAAAATATTATTTATGGTTAATATTTAATTAATTACACATTTATTATTCGGTTCATAACTGTTAGTAGAAATGTTGAAATTATTTTATTGGTTATTTGTTTATTATGTTGAACTTATCTATAGGAACAATGTAGACTCTGTCTCCATAATCATTACTGAAGAGATCACTGCATCTATCTCTTAAATTTACTATCCATGGTTGTTAGATAGTGAGCCCTTGTCTCGCGCTCTCGGTGGCTCCATCAAGCGTCTCGTTAGCTTTGTACTCCCATCACAATAACGCGTTGTTCTCATATAACTTCTCTCACGTCCGCGCGAAGCGTTTCCGAAGATTAGCTACGCTTTGTGACTCCCTCAGAAGGTGCCGGACTGTTTTATCTCCAAGCCGTTTATCATTCAAACTACGCACGTGCGCTATACTGATACAAACAGACGCACCGAGTTCCTTAGCCTGTATGTTCCGCTGCTGTAACGAACGAAAATGATGTCATTCAGCCATATTGAGCAGAAATATCTAGAATGTTCTGAAAAGGACGAATTCCAATTTGATGCTAATTATAAAAGGATTTGCTGTAGAAATAACTTGTTATTCGCGTGCAAATTACTAGTTTAAAAAAAATAGAATAAGATGTACCCATTCGTCGGTCAATCGGTAATGTGATAATGTTTGCGCAACGTTTACTTCAAGATAAGATAATGTTAAAGGTATGCCTAATTCATAAGCCACGTTAATCGTTGCCACGAGGAATGCGGACAGAGAAGCCACGCTTGACCGCTTTAGATTTTTGTGAATTGCATAATAGAGTGTGGCTTGCACTGTGATGCATTACAATTAGTAATGCAATGCGATGCATAGCTATTGGCATGGGAATCAGACAAAGGAGCAGGATTGTAGGATAAGGGGCATCGATGCCAACGCCATGGGTGGCGAATGACGATGGTGGCCGTCGAATGGTGCTGAATAACTTAGAATTTATGTAGGTATAGGTATAGTTGTTTTGCATTGTACATGGCGCTTTTGTGTTCAAACTGTTCCTCGTGTAGAATAAATATATCGTTACTCAAATCAACGGTCCCTAGTTTGTGCAGTTGTATGTATATGCGAGAATTGATTTGGTGTGTGATTTTATACGACTACAGGCACTACATATAATATTGCTAAAATCGCATTAAAAGCGGGTGAGCATCAGGTAATTTAGATATTAAAATTAAGGTACCTATTAAGTACTTATATTTAAGTAATAAATACATTGTGTATAAAATGCAACGATATGATTAACTGAAATAATTGTTAAAACGAAGTCAAATTCCAACAGTAATATATTATGTAATACTGTACTGTAAATACAGTAATACTGTAGTTGACATTTTCATATTTATTACTTAAAGTAATAAATATGAAAATATATGAATCTCTATTTCCCTTGTTCATCACATCACGCGTAAACGGATGGAACATTTGCGCTAATTATTTTTTCGTTGTGTTTATTATTGTCAACAGAAAGTTCTTACTAAAGAAAAAAATAATAAAGTTGAAAGGGAAAATTAAAAAAAATCACCGCGCGGGTGAAATCGCGGGGCGCAGCTAGTAAGTAATCAATTGTTGATTCTTAAAATTAACGCAGGGTTAAGCGTGTTAATAACACCGGTAATTAATAATGAATCATGTTCACAAACAGTATAAATACCTATACCTACTTTAGCTATATCTAATGAGTTTCTGATTGTCTAAATATGTCACTGTAGTAGACATGTGGCGCACATTTCTAACATTTGTTTACAATAACGCCCTCGTGTTATTGCAGAATCGCGAAGAGACTTACAGAAATATCTCGAGTTTCTATTATACTTTTTTTTAATGTTACGAAATGACATGACGAGCAAGCCGCTCGCCTGATGTTAAGCGACACGATTGCCCATATCAGTTGCAGTGACACTTGAAACACTAAATTATAGTTTCGCTTGACACTGCACTGCGCACGTCATTCTGAGACAGCACAGTCTGGTAATAAGATTACAAAACTGTGAGATTAGGTCATAAAGTCTCATTTGCCCAGTAATTTCACTAGCTACAGTGCCCTTCAAACCGGAACACAGTAGTACTTGCATTATATTTCATTTCAGCATTCCTAACTAAATGTTTTGCTAACAATTTGTACTAATCTTACAATGGCACTGTATAACCTGTAGGTATGTGCATAATAGTACCCTTATTCCCAATCCCAATCAACGACCCTTATCGTTATTAGAGTGCACGACGTGATGTTGGCGATTCCAATAGTCTTCTTAGGTCATAATTAGAAACCTTTTCAAGGCTAAACGCAACTAAACTTGTCAATAGAAAAAAAATAAGCGAGAGATCATAGAGCACGTATTAAGGTACATATTATATCATTGTTATTTATCATAGACGTATTGTTACTACTAATAATATAATTCATAGGGTGTGTTTAAACATATTCGATATTATTCTAAACCTATATATTATCTGTGCTTAAACTAAGTTAATTGATTTTCTTTTCCGTTTATAAAGGACGCGCATTTGTATAGAAATGGACAGGCAGTACCTACTTATCCGGCCGCATCTAATGTGAATTTAAACACGTGTATTAACCAATATGGACCGTGCTCTATTGCAATACACATTTCCTAATGTTATTAAAGATCAACGTAGATTTCTACACATTAAGCCGTCAGCGCGATTGAAAGTTATTTAGTAAATAGACGATGAAGACATAATATTCTACAAATAAAATCTTCATAAGAAAGTGCGAATTATATGCTTAATGCTTTTGACACGGTTATTACGCATTTGTCGTACCTAATAGCTAGCTTATACTAGCAGGAGTGAAGCAATCCAGCCGTTGCAGATCTTAGATAAGGTTATATTTGTTTTACAACATTTTACCGCGTATCCTTTCCAAAAATACGGCCATATATTATCTCTCAACATATTAGATCTAATCAAAGCTATGATCTCTTCATCGCGAAATGCAATCTTGTTTTGAGTAAGAACTACTCTGATGCAATATTATTTCGATGAAGAAAACGCGCAATCGCTGAGAAGTTATATATTTGTTATAATCATCAACTTTCCTCATATACCTAACTAGTGTAGCAGGGACATAAACAGGAAAATGATATCTGCAAGACTTCCTCCATGGAGTTTTTTTTTCCTTTTCGTCTATTTCTTTTGATAATGTTGGAAAAAAGTAGTGCAAAACTTGTCAATTTTTAAATATTTCCCACAGCAAAAAGTAGTGTTAACCACAACCGTTTAGTTTTACTGTATTGTTCCTGTATTACGCAGTAGAGTCGTAAAAGTAATGGTTTGATTATACCTGTACTCTACCGGTTGCTAGTCTTGGTACGTGTTCAAGCGGACAAACCACCAGTTAGAGGTGTGGTATGGTCGATGCGAGGAAAGCGAAAGTGCCAACAAGTGCGGCGCTGCACTGTCTCGCCCGGCACAACCGGCCACTCCAGTCAAGCGCTTAAAAGGACAAAGGAAGTTGGCTGGCGATGCTTGTTGTTTCAATGCGCATCGTCGAGCAGAAAGCTAGATATTTTTCATAAGAAATATTTTCCGCAGTAATAATTTTAACAACGGATTTTTATCCTTCATTTCTTTTAACATCGGATATTCAGCTCACGTACCCACTCATTATGGTGACAGGGTGAGAGAAACGCGTCAAGACTGTGCGGCTAATAAACACTTAAATGTACAAGAGGCTTTCGCCACAATTGAGTCCTTGAGCACGATTTTTCGGCAGCTAGGGGCTGCTGTAGGGTCATGAAACGCGTAAAATGAAAGTCATCACGGGTCATTGAACGATCTCGGGGTGCTTATAATATGTTATTGACCTCACCGAGTAATCGAATGTCTATATTTTGAAATGTCTTTGATATCAATAGAAAATCTTCAATGACGTAAGTGCATAAGTTGGGCGGGCGGGCGGCAAGTAGGGCGAGACGCGAAAAGCTTCGTCTGCCTCTAGGGGTCAACGCCCTCGCAGCCCTGCCCATGAACACACCACTGACTGTCGAGGGATGCTCCCGACAATTGTTATCGATATTGTTTGCCGAAATACGTGATATTGTTTGAAAAGTTCAGTCTGCACTTAATCTTACGTGCATATAAAAAAGGGTATAAGCCCAATACTATATTTTTCACTCTAAAGTGAACTTGCAAAGCATTAGGTAACTAGTAACTTTAACGTTTTAATTCTAATTAAACTCTCATACGATGTGTAAAGTATCTATAGCATTGTGTCACATATTATTATATTATTTATCTACTTTAAAATCTACATAATTCCTTGTGAATTAATAATTAGGCAGTGTAAAAAAAATATTTGGAAAAATTTCAGTCTAATAATTGCTGATGCTTCCTATCTTTTGAGTAGGGCATACACATCGCCTATAAAACATTTATGTTAAGAATTCTATTTGCCATATAAGTATTTAAAGCTTGTCACGCGATGGAAAAACCGCCCTAGGCGCGACGTAGCCTGCTTTAAACAAGGATGAGACGAATGAATGAATGTCCTTACACTTTACTGCACAACACGACGCGTTCCTTTAGTTTTTACAGCACGCGCACTCTAATCCATCCTCTGTCATGAATAAAAGATGATTGTGCAATAAATTATAGTTTGAATTGAATATGATTTATAACTTTAATAAAAGTAGCATTTCCTTCAAAATTCAAATCAACATTGGCTCATACGTTGTTTCAAAATATTAGAGTTGCGATAAGCAATTTTGAGAATATCTGAAGAGCTCTCGTGGATACTTGAACGATGCCTGAAGATCTTGATAAATAATCAAGTAGGAGTGGTCAAGGCGAACAGCCACGTTGACGATAAAAATCGATTTAAAGATGTTACTGTACATGGAACTTTTTAGTAGGTATTAGTAGTATGGTCTATGTCCCTATAGTATATATTTAAGAAGTCATTAATCAGATTCAGTATTCCGCTATGCAGATACCTAAGCAGTTCCTAACTATATAAAACCGGACCGTATGCTTTCCAACAAGTTACACAAATAAACCTGTGCAGTAAACGGATAGTATATCCTTAGAAATCCTTGGTATATCGCGGCCACGTCTATTTAAGGAGTTGCCGGCGTTTAAGTGTATGCATCTAGGCGAATTGTTTGCTCTACGTGCTACGCTTATTATTTTAGAGAACTTTGTGTTTATAAAACAGTACCATAAGGCATTTGTAAATACGCTAAAATGGTAAACGCTATGTAGCATGTAGGTGGGTTGTAGTATTTATCTTGTGATGAAACGACAGTATACCTATAAAACTAGGGTGGATAAAGTACCTAAACAGATAATCTTTATTATATAACGATATTCCTAAAGCACATTTCAAATACCCACTAAAAGCGTTTGCTAACCTGTTATAATTAACTCAAATAAAGAGGTAATTTGTATTAAAGCAGCTAAACGTCTGAGGAATTTCCTTATCATTGTTTATTTTTAAAGTAAGTCAATATTCAAATATTACTGTCCTATCCAATATATATCCTATTTCAACGTTCCAATATTATTCAAAAGTTTTAGTATTCATACATTTGATACCAAACTAATGCATATCAGCTATCTGTGTTATATTGGGGTGGTCCCCCAAACTTCAACCCTTTTTGTTACACCCTTGTTATTTTCAAACGTATAGATTCGCTCATCTACAAAGAACACCATATATAATTGTGATAATGATAAAATGGACATTGGCGGTTCACTAAAAAGGCAAACAGACAAATTAGATTTTATTCATGTAACCGAAATAAATGAAAGTTTAATTAGAAACATTCATGGTTTCATTCGTTTTATTGGTTCTATTAAGCACATCATATGAGAAGCGTGTCATGCGCTGTGCATCTCTTTGGTCGAATTAGTTAACCTCGCTCAATGAAGCACACGGGAAAAAATGTATTGAAGTCATAACTGTCATCAAGTCTATTAACCGATCCATGCCCGCATGAGGAAGTGCTTGTAGGGGGAGCTCACCCAATTACTACTTCGTCATCACATCACTCCATGCACTGATTGAGGAGTGAATTCTCAAGCTGATGCGTTGGTCTGAAGCTATTTGTGTATGGTCAGTTAAAATTGGATGTTAGGTGTGTTTATTTTGAACCACCTTTTCTTCGCGTCAATAAACCACACCAGATGTGTCTATCCATCGTAGAACTCGAAGAAATCATATTATTATTGACAAAGATATTAAATCTGTCAGTTCTCTTGATCGTCTATAGAGTTACCTTTTAAACGCTCCTGGCCATTACCATTAGATAAACAGTTTTACGACCGTGAGGTGTAGAGGCACAAGCAGACCCTTCTTAGATTATACGCACGTGTCTTGAGAATGAAATATTCAAAAGCAATAACTCCTTCTCACGCTATCTTCGGCTGTACATAAATCCGTTGGTTTATTGTTTACGTAATTGGTCACGCCTGTTCTTTAATTATTATTGCCTGAATCGTAAACTAGATATAAATAGGAATTTCCCATTAAATGTGGCGCAATATAAGTTACTGGTGTTCGATTGAAGTTTGACCTCAATGTCCGGCTGGTGGTCGACCGCGGCTTTTTCGTAGTATGACGGTATAGTGGGTGTAATTGCATCCGAAGCAAAGCAAATTCTGAAAATATTTTGATGAGTGTGTAAATGACCGTGTAGATTAACGCATTCCTATTAACTCAAATCGATTGTATGTTTGTAACAATATTACTTGATCTGATAAATACATATTTGATAGCTTTTTAATTAACAATCAATTAGTGCCTTTGTGATAATCACAAACTAGTTTAATTGTTATAGATAACATTAAATTCGTAAATAAAAATTTAATACTAATAGTACCTATTAGTGTCATATAACAGCTTTATAGCATTCTGTGTAAGTTAACAAAACATGTGATCAAATGTACTGATGTGTTGCGATGCATTGCACAAATGGTTAGATTTGATTTAAAAAATACAAAAATATGCAAATAGGTCACTGTATCAATGTTAGTAGGTATACTACTATAAATCCTTGATTTTTAAATAGCAAGCTCTTGAGCAAGTGATTCATAGATTTAATGAAATCACATCTGTTCATTTTGAATAACAAACATTTGCATTATCATATCTAATGTAGCATGGCTATGTTTTGAAACACTATAATTGTAGAAGCTTTTTAAGCTACAATGATTATTTTACATTTTTTAAATAGTTTCAGAGAATAAGAGAACTTGGAGGATATTTTCCTCATTCTATAGAGAAGTCTGGTTACTCATCTCTCATCATTGTCAGGTTTATAAAGTATTGACTGACCCGCCCCGGCTTCGTACGGGCTAATTTATTTTATGTTTTAACTCTGTTCAAGGGAAAAAGGCAGTAAAAGATAAAAAAAAAATTGCCATAACCATACCAAGTTCCATTGAAATCGGTTCAATAGTTTCAGCGTGATGCGTGTTAAAAGGGACGGACAGAACGAAAAAAAAAACTACTATATCGACAAAAAGGGTATCGCAATCAATATTTCAAAAAAATATTTAATGTTCAGATTTAGCCTAGTTACAGTTTTATCATACGTGTAGCTGACTGAAATTTTAAACCGACATAAAATTATGCAAGCAAAGGTACACGATGGCCGCGCACTTAACAACACAGGCAGTGTGCTAATTAGTTAACGAGCCTGACCCAATTAAATCTTTTTAGCGAAATTTACTTATGTAATTGCAATTACACACATAATAACCTTTCGCCGAAAAGGAGCTGCAACGTAACGCGTGTAGATATATGAATGAATTCAATCTGTATCTTACTTTTATTTACCTCGTAGCTTTTTGTATTATCTTGCAATTCTCTCTAATTAGCCGTGTCGTCTCGGCGTAAGAATGGGGCCACCCCATCGTTTCCCGTGCCGTAAGAGTAAGAGCCGTAAGGGAATAGGGAATGGGCAGCAGCATTCTCCTCGATCTGTCTATAATCTACTGAAATCACCAAGACGCCTGCCAAGCGTGGTAATTACGGTAACACCCTTCTCTTAATGGGGACCTACGGAGGCCTATGTTCAGCCGTGGGCTCAAAAATGGTGATGATGTGCTCTGTCATTTAATGGTAGGCTAGGTAAACACACAGACCTAGTAGCTATACGTATTACATGTGTTGTAGGTATATAAATATCTCTATCCGTAATGTATGACCAGTCGAATGCTGACGTAACAATGGATTAACAATAATTAAAAGCTGTATGGGTGACCGTTCATCTGAAATTCTTTGGATCAAAACAAAACGGTGTCATTTATTATTTATTTATTATTACTAGGTGGTAGGACTTTACTGCAAAGTTCGTCTAGGTAGGTACCACCGCTTTGCCAGTTATTCTGCCGCCAAGCAGTAGTGCGCAAGCACTGCTGTGTTCCGGTTTGAAGGGCACTGTAGCTAGTGAAATTACTGGGCAAATGAGACTTTATGATCTGATCTCACAGTTTAGTAATCTTATTACTAGATTGTGCTGATGTCTCTGGATGACGTGTGCAGTGCAGTGTCACGCGAAGCTATATACTTTAGAGTTCCGAGTGACACTGCAGCTGATATGGGCAGCCGTGTCGTTTAACATCAGGCGAACGGCTAGCTCGTCACGTCATTCCTTAAAAAAAACTAATTGTTTTTTGTGTGAGTAACGACATGAACTGAACCGGCTTTGTACACTTAAACTAGGTACCGATATGAAAATATAATCCCACTCACCTCGGAAAGTTAAGAGTTTTGTTACGGAAAATGGGAAAATCTCAAGTAAGTACGTAGAAATCTTTGAATAATACCACTATTACTACTAAGATTTACAGTATAGAGAAAGCTCACCGTGACTCTATATTTATATAGGACCCTAAAATTTAATTGTATTTTGATGAAATGTTTAAATAAATATATTTCTATTTAATAGTCTCAATATGCTGCTTTCTTACATAAAACATAACCCAGTCGGCTATGGTAAAATGTGTAGTAAATGACTTGGAAAACTCCTGAAACTTCTTCTTAATAGTGGCCATCACTTATATATATAAAAAAATTCAATTTTTTTGTGTGTTGTTGTTATATGGTATCTATTTGATATCTGTGATCTATAGACTATTATTCTTTTGTTACTAAGGTTACGATACTATAATTCCGGGAAATATCATACTGACGGAACAATGGATTTTGCAAACGTATTGTTTCTCTTGCTTGTGCAGGATTTCGTTAAAAGCGTACTATTTCTTGCAATTCACGCACTATTGTATTTTTTCTATATCAGACTTTACAATACATTTTTAATTCCAATTATCATTAAAGTATATACTTAGGTGTTAAAGTATATAATCCAAAGAGATAATAAAATTTAGGATTGTATTATATAATAATAAAATGTACATTGATACAAACGAAAGTCCTAAGACTCTAGGAGCGTTTGCTTTTTGATTTGCTGTAAAAATCTATACTTATATGTAGTATAGTAATAATAATACGGTAGGTACTATTAAATATTTCTAAAACATTGATCAATCCAATAGTAAAGTCCAAAGGGAAACTTCATACAGGTTTCGCAAACCAGACGCTCTGAAAATATGAAAAGAAAATACACAGGTAGATACCTTAGTTTCTACTTATGTATTGCGAGCTCTCGGAAAGCTCACGAAGAAAACTAAGGGGAAAACTTGCAAAGTATTCAAAGGCATTTCATTTTGTAAACAGGCTTTGCCTTCTTTTTTTTTCAATTAAACGTTTGGTTTTCTTTACTTTACTATATTGTTATCGAATAAAAAGTGTGCGTTAAAAACATTCAAAAATTTTATAGAATAATTGTTCGCTTTTAATGATATACAAGCCAGCTTCACTCATTTTATACGTCTACAGGATTAGAAGTTATTTATGTATGCGGATAATTAACTAGATATTGTTACGTAACTCAGTTGTTAAGAAATTAATTACCTTTTTACACGGCACAGTCCGTGAAGGTCGCGCTTATCAGATTAAGGCGGAATATTTAACAAGCTTACAGCCTTCAGACTATGACGTCAATTGTTTCAGCGAATGAGTGCCAACACGGCCTTGCTGAGCCATCGCAGCATGTTAAACCGCCAGCTAGTGTTGAGCTAAAAATATCATGGGGTCAGGGGTCAGTGCTATGGTGTAACCGAGAGTTTGAGAGGTGGTCGGTATTTATTACAATTCGTGATGTAAAAACGATTGCACCAATAAATTATGTATGTTAATCACTCATACTTAAACATTCATATTAAATAGTGGTATAAAATTTACAAGTTTATGTCTGCAAGCCTCTTTTATCGTAATGGATTATACATAGTTGGCATTTGTCGAATTCCAAGCGTAACGAACTGCTTATCATTATTATATTATGATCGATATTAAGTCACGCAATATTTTTATGTCGTAATTGCACCGGATAAAAATAAAAAGAGCGTAATTCTAAGATTTTAATTACTTATCTTTTAGCATTAGAAAATAAAAGCTTTGTGTTATTTCACCTCCGTGCCTTGGCAACTATGTCTGACCTTCAGTAAGTCGGTTCAATACTCGCCCCAAGCATTAAGCCTCGAATTTGTCCGTTGGATCCTTTTCAAGGCCGATCCCTCTAAATAACCGAGTTTGTATAAATATTTGCAAAGTACAATAAATTTTGTGACTGGAAGTTACAGCGGATAAAATATTCTCGTTCAATTTAGCTGTAGGTAATAAGAAAGAACACCTGGTACTTTTCCAATAAAGTTCCTCAAGCCTTGAAAAGGTATGCCGTAGCGACTGGGTCTGACCTTCAGCTAGCTGGTTCAATATGCTCCGAGTTTGTTCAGTGGATATCCTTTCCAAGGCCACTCCCTCCAGACTGTTTGTATACATTACAACGTAGGTCGTTACTTATCTGGCTCGAGGCGCTCCAAATAAAACACGATCGACTAATATATAACTTAAAGTTTATCGCTGCACTCTTTGTATAAATCACCTATTGAAACTATCAAGCTGTTAGTTTATGTTGCTTTTACTGAGCTCGAAAAGCTTTTTGAGTTAGTGCAGCATAGATGTACACAACAATATTCCCGTGTTTCCCGTAGCTAGACGCCTGTTGTAAAATTATTATCTCCTATTTTTTCAGTTTAAATAAAGACTAAAATATAAAAGTAACATCTATAGCAATGATTCTGTTACTTCATATATCAATTCGTTACGCGTGTAGTGAGTGTGTAATGTGGTTTAGAAATTGCAATTAATTGCGATTATGTATGATATGATTGATTTAATTTCATATGTCTTACAGGTTTAATCAAACCCTAAAACAAAATTTAAACATGGTTTTAAAAATGAAAAAGACTTTATTTTTATTTATTTATTGGAAACTTAATACAGCAGCAGTGATATAGTTTAATAGATCAGAATAAACGCTGAAGAATTTTTATTAGATTATTCCAATTACTTCATTATAATCACAATAAATTGCTACTAAGTTCTAAGCTGCCGAGATTATTTTATCGCTTAAATTCATTGATGATGATTTTGTACTTCCTCGTACTTGGGTATTTATTATAAAATTAACCACAAAAAATTCACCAAATTAAGCACATAATAATTTAAGGAACAACGTAGAGCTTTTACCGCAATTTAACTTTTAAATCCGCGGGTAGGTATGCGGCAAATATACGCACCAGCTGTGCTACTTACATATTTTACGCAATAACAATGCAACATACTAACTCGACATCACTATTAAGTTTACTATGCCAGTAGCTATTGCTTACTTCCATGCAACACACAGCCCAGTCGATAACGCTTATCTAAAAGTGGTATTCATCACTACCATTGCTACACGGTTTCCTTCCGATGGTTTTAGCAATTTAACTGATCGCCACAATCTTAGTGTGTTGTAATTTAACGATTTCACACGATTTAATTTGATGGATTTCATTTGCTTGCTTGCCGTGCTAATCGGCTTACAGCCTCTAATTTCTGATAATTTCCTACGATGCGCTGTTGTCTTGTCTTGAAACATCTAGATCGCGCTGAGCTTCTTGTCATTTTTATTGCTCCCAGAGTAAAATAAATATTAAAGTTTTAACGTTCATAACTCTACCGTTTCCGTTTGTTTAAAGTGCCTGAAATGAGGCCAGCATGGCGTGAGATAACGAGCAGGAACGAGTTCCGAAACGTTATAAAACGCAGAGTTGCCTACTGCGGTTCTATAGAAAAATCGCCTTGTAATTACTCTGTTTTTCCCTGAGAGGAAGTAGAGCTCCAGCTTCAGCTCTCGGCGCTTATTAACCTGAGATCGGGGGACTTCGCAATCACACTACAGAGGCATTCACCGAACCAGGTCACAAATGTGAAACAAAAGCTTCACACACATTCCGGAGGCCATAAAGATAGCAGACAAAATGGATCGTCGTAATACGCTACTGATATTGTATCACAAATTGATTTGTAAATATGAGAATATTGTATTTACCGCATGTTCAGTATTTTGCGGATAGTAACATTATAATCATTTCCTATAATTAAAACGTTTTCAGTGTTTTACTTGGGTATGCGGCAGGAAATATATTGTAATATACATATGTACTAGGTTGTTGCGCTTGGCAATTGATTAGATATGTACATTGTACAGATACATAATATGCACAAAAATTGTGTGATGTAAATTAAATGTATACTATTATACTTATGTACCAAAATGCAAACTTGTGTGCAAAACAGTTTCGCGTAATGATAACTCAAAGGTTTTATGACCTTTGAGTTATCATAATTTTTGTCAATTTATGACTATCAAATAAATTGATTACTTACTGCCCATTTGAAAAAATATATTAATCAATTTAAATTCCCACTAAAGCATTGTTTGTGTCAAACATTTAACGTAACTACGCACAAAACTTGCCACAAATAATTAGCACAAAACATCTACTAATATTAGGTCTTTACCTATGAAATTGCCGTTTTGTTTGAAAAAAGTTAAAGTATTTTTTTTTTCGAACTTATTTATTTCTTTTATTCAAAGTAATCACCCCTGCAATCAATGCATCTTTGCCAACGCTGTGGCAGTTTAT
Organism: Ennomos fuscantarius; assembly: GCA_905220475.3. Classification (NCBI taxonomy): domain Eukaryota; kingdom Metazoa; phylum Arthropoda; class Insecta; order Lepidoptera; family Geometridae; genus Ennomos; species Ennomos fuscantarius. Next base: position 6,722,040 of record HG992028.1, on the reverse strand, counting down.
GGATGCCCTTCTTGAAAAAATCAGCAGGACGGGAGACAACAAACTCTTCAAAGGCGTTTTGTACTGCCTCTAGGGAATTGAATTTTTTTCCCGCTAAAAAGTTGTCCAAATTTTGGAAAAAGTAATAGTCGGTAGACGCAAGATCTGGTGAGTATGGCGGATGAGGGAGAGCTTCCAAACCCAACTCATGCAGCTTAGAGACGGTCTGTTGTGCAGTATGGGGTCGCGCGTTGTCGTGAAGTAGCAGTGGAGACGACCGATTGACCAAAGCTGGTTGCAGACGTGCGAGTTTCGCCATCATTGTGGTCAGTTCTTCAATGTACACATCTGCAGTAATGCTCTCGCCGTTTTGTAAAAAGCTATGATGAATCACACCAGCACTAGACCACCAAACTGTGACCATCACCTTTCTAGGGGTCATTTTTCGTTTTGCACATTGCTTTGGTACCGAACCAGGATCTAACCAACTTGCTGAGCGCTTTCGATTGTCAAAAAGAATCCATTTTTCGTCGCACGTAACAATTCGGTTCAATATTCCTTCATTTCTGTGCCTGTTAAGCAGCGCAAGTCAAGTCACGACGCGTACGTTGCGCTGGCGATCGTTAAGTTCGTGGGGCACCCATCTATCAAGCTTTTTTATCTTGCCAATCTGTCGCAAATGGACCAATATTGTTTTGATGCTAACATCAAAAGCTGCTGCCAGCTCAGTTGTAGATTGAGATTCATCAGCTTCCACAATCGCCTTTAATTCATCATTGTTGACCAAAGTTTCCGGACGACCACGAGGTTCATTTTTCAAGTCAAAATTCCCAGAACGGAACCGAGCAAACCAATAACGGGTTGTACGTTCGTTTGTACAGTTCTCTCCGTAAACGTCGTTGATGTTACGTGTCGTTTGTGCCGCGTTGGTGCCACGCCGGAACTCATATTCCATAATTACACGAAATTTCAATGTATCCATTATGAGGAAAAATGTTGTAATGTAATGAAAATACAAAGCTAATCAATAAACAAAAGACTTATATTGTAAATAGAATGTCATATTTTTAAAACAAAATTAATTTGAATTTAGAATTCATAGCCAATCAAAACTTTTTTTTGTTTGAAAAAGTCTGTACTGCAATACGGCAATTTCATAGGTAAAGACCTATTATAATAAATGAAAACTTCTATTCTTCCGTTTCTTGCGATTTGATACTGTGTCACTTTGTTATGCTGGCCGCGTAACACTTCACCATTATGACATCATGGTTATCATTCAATGATTCATAAGAATTTTACCTGCGCAAGAATATGACCTACGATGGCCGATTTGCAAACAAAACATACCATATACTTACTGTGATAAGAGGCACAAACACTACGTCCAAAAATTATGTTGAATATATAATTACCAATTATGATGATTATTCGATATAAATAAAGATTACTTAAATATTAACGATTAGAGCTAGAGTTTTCAATAACAGAAAAAAAATGTTCATTTGCATGCCAATATGCGTATGCAGGAAATGATAATACTCGTAGTTGGCCCATATTAAAAATGTAATTATCTGATGGAGGTCGAAGTATATGCAAAGGTTTTTCATTACACCTAATGTTAATTCCACTGCTTTTTCAATTCTGTTTAATTTAATTTTTATACATAGTAAGGTAAGGAATGTTTCATAGATAAATTATACCTATGCTTTTACCATTAAAACCATCTGCGTCATGGTAATAGACAAGTCATCAATATGAGTACCTATCGTAAAGATTAACACGTTGATAAACAGTCACGATTTTGTGATTTATATTTATCTCACACCAGGAATTTTTAGAGGGTATAGAGTCAAAACTTCAGTGATGTAGATTCATTAACAATAATGGACGAGTTTTACACTAATCGGGCGGAAATTCTACTCACCATAACTTCGTTGGTTATACCAAAATAGCAAACACAAGCAACTGTGCATATTTGTGGTACAAGTGATTCAGCAAACTGACTATTTTCAGAGTTCAAGGAATTTATAGCTCTAATGTACCACATTCCAACAGCCACCTGGAACTGGCCTCTTTAACTTTGGGTGTTTTTACCAATCCCACTGTTTTTGCAATATATTATGTAGGTATGTCCAATAGTAATAATGATAATAATAATAATATGTGTGGACATCTCACACAACGCCCCAAACTAAGCAAAGCTTGTACTATGGGAACCAGATAACTGATACAATACTTAGATACTTTTTTGTTTGTAAATACATACATAGAATACAATATAACACCCAGAGACAGAACAAACATCGATGTTCATCACACAAATGTTTGTCCTGGGTGGGTATCGAACCCACAACCCGCAGTTCAGAAGGCAGGGTCACTACCAACTGAGCTATCGGGCCAGTCAATAGTACCATGGATATTTTTTGAACATTTAGACAAAATATTGCGATGTCTTGAAAAATTACGAAGTTATTCACGCCTTACCATTAAACTTTATTTTAATTGAGACAAATATTAGTAGTTGTGATGTGAACGTTCGTATTTTTGTTCACAGTTCTATCAGTGAGCGCATTGAGCGCGCGCAGAGGCGTGGGCGTCGTCCCCACGCTGGTCGAGTCAGCCCTGGAGATGGTGCAGGAAGGCGAAGGCGCGGCGGACGGCCTTATCGCGCCGCGCCGCCTGCCCAACCCTTGCCTGGAGAGCACGCAGCGCTGCGACCTTCATAGAGAGTTACTCTTCAATCAGAGGATGTAAGTACCCAGTACTATATCTACTGTACTATACCAGAATGATCATTATTATCTAATCTATGACGTAGCCTTCAGTTTTTTCAAGACTCAAGCGTCGCCTGACACGCCCCAGCGCCTGTTCACATCACGGTAAATATTTTTTTTAACGAGCTAATGCTGTTGTTAACGCTTAAAGCGTCCAGCCGTCAAGAATGGGAGGCAACTAGCTCAAGGGCACCCCTGGGGTGCGAGCCTCGGCTTGGGCCGTTGCCGGGATAAGAGGATCGAGAAGACTACGTCCGCTGGAAGAGTGGACCCTATTGAAAGTCGCGACCGTTCTAGTTAACCTACGGGGGTACGTCGATCTCGCCGGCGGGGTCGGTGTCTGATTGTGTTACGCCGGTATCCTATCCCGGTGCCGAAAGCGGTACCTGGGCCAGAAGGGCTAGACTGGTCCGGTGATCCTAGCGCAGCCGATACTACGGCTGCTATAGGATCATCCGGGTCGCTCAAGACGTGTCTCGGGCGGCGACGACGGGGTGTAACGGTAATTAAAAGGGGAATATGAAGCAGGTTTTCTACATTACTTACAGTAAAAAAATAATTAAAAAATACCTACATGGTGTTTTGAGATGTCGCTAATAAAATCCAGTGTCATCATGATCAAGAAAGGTATAGAGTTCATTGTAGAGCTGAGAATTAATTTTCTAATTTAGTCAAAGAAAGTGGAAAGTACAAGTACAATAAAACTATGTATTTACAACATATTTATTTAATAGAGACAAGTAATTCAACAAATTTGACTTAGTACTAACATCATTATTATATAATCTGTGGTACTAACAGTGCATAGGTTCACTGCGATGAAATTAGTATATTTGATTTAAGCATCACCACCATCCATGTCAGAATCAGGCCTGATTTAATAGTCGTAAATAATTTGTAATGAAGTCAGTTGGATATTTGAAAACACTTTCCAGTTTAATATGCATGCCTTGTGATTTTTCTCATTACCTTATTTATTCCTCGGGTTGTCCATTATATTGAGGAGACGAAAATATTCTCTTTCATTTCTTCTTTCTTTCTTATCTTTGTTAATAACACTATTTACCTGACTCGAAGCTTTCTTCGATACGCTTTGTGTGGTTTCACGAGACGTTCTATGTTCCTTTGAAAAGGGACGGGGTTATCGTTTGTTCTCGAAACTATTGTGCTTTGAACAACAATGAAAAAGAAATGAGACCTAATTAGCATTTCACTTGCGTTTTGATAAGATAAAAAGAAAAATAGGCATTTATTATAAATGATTGATTTAGTTTTGCACTTGTAATTCCACACATTGATTAGATGTCATCATCAATCTACGAATAAACAAGAAAAAGCACTTAATTAGATACCACTTGAAAATGATAAGGAACGCCGGAATGACGTTCATTATTCTGTATGTAAAATAATTAACTTTATTCCGGCGGTTACATTTCGAAGAATGGCATACCAAAATAGTGAAGTTTTTGCTAGGACTAAGTTTGGATCGGATTCTTGGCGCACAGGTGCACCGCATCCTGTTGAGAACTGCGAACCCGATATGTAATTTTATTAAACATCTGTCGCCCTGACTAAGTCGTTTTCTCAGATAATTAAGAGTAGAATTTTAACAGAATCTGTTTTCTTTCGATTTGAAGCACGTACATATTTTCAACACAGGCTATTCCATTGAGAAATTGAATTTGAAAAGCTTTTCAGACGAGTTGACCTGTTGATTCAGGTCATTTCCATGTTCTGATGCGATTGTCGGAGCCATCTCGTCCTGTTATTTCCGCGCCGAGTGCGAACGCCATCGACGGAAGGAAGCAATTTCCAGTCTGCTGGCGTAAATTAATTTCTGTTCTATATATACGATGAAAAGTTTCAATGTTATCGCTTGAGCTTGAACAACGTCAAGTAAATATTCGATTGTGATTGCAACGAGTAAATAACATTATACATAAGTATACGAAGTAATATCTTATTTTATTCAATTTAAAAATTCCTCATAGCAAGTGCTGAAAAAAATATAATCTAGATTAGTTTGGATTATTTATCATGTCTTGTAACTGAACTTCGATGCATAAATTGAAATCAATTCTTTCCGCATAGCCTACATTCTTCGCTAATAATCAGTGTTGTGGAAATTGTGTTGATATCTATTACACGATATGCAATACAACGAACGTTGATTTCGCAGAGCAGATATTCATGTCCGAGTAGATAAAATATTGCATATAGCCGATGCCAGACTTTTCAGACCAATATCCAGGCGTTTTGCTGTTAGCCGCTTCACGAAGTTCGCTGATTGCTAAGCTGATTATGTTTGAGATATGAACGGGCGAGTATGGCCTCAATTGGATATGTAAATAGAGTTAAATTTCATCAGCGAGATGTCGGTTCGGAACCGGGATGCAGGCAGAGATGTGCCGGAGCCGGCAGTAATTAGCTGGGATTAAATCGTGCTGACGAACTCGCGGTAATGGCGCGGCAACTCGGTGCAGCCACCACTCACCTCGAACCACTGGAAATTGAAAATTTTAATGCTTAACTTGTCGACAGTTTGCTCGCAATTTACTTGAACATTTTAGTTTTAATTTGAGGCAATTACCGATCACTGCTTGCTCGGCCTCATTACGAGTAGCATAATGCCTTCAGAGCATCCGTAGTTTCAAAGTTCAACATCAACGGAAATGCATTCGTATTTATAAGTAAATATTGAGCGGCTTGCAAGCTATGCATTGCGCCACATGTGCTACAATTATACAAAATAAAACAATGCAGTTGGTCCTCTGACGTCACGCAGACAAAATAGTTGCCCACATATGCAGGTATTGCGCGTGGGAAACGATACGAATACTATACGATAAAAAAAAACATACGTGCCCATTTTTAGGTAACAGAAATCCATTGTCTCAATTTCGTATAGTAGACCAAATAACTATCTATGCGCATTTTGTAACACTACATTTAAAAGTATAATGAAATATTGATATAACAATTTAAAAACTTATTATATAGACACTACGGAACTCTTATGCAGTAATATTATCGGGATTTACATAACTGATATTATTATAATCTACATTGGCATAACAGCAAAAATATATGACAAAATTGAATATACGAGTTCATTATAATTACTCATATATCTGACAAAATTAAAAGACAAGTCGATGTATTTAAATAGATAATGGTGTGGATTCTGTGTCGCATACTCTAAAGCTAATTGAAATTAACATATTTCCGTCTTTTTCGTTTCCCCTTTATCAGAAGAGTACCGCCATACTTTGAGTTTACTTTAGTTTTAGAGAATGCATAACAGAATCAACACCAATTAGTAATTATAATTAATATCCTTGAAATTAAAAACAAAGTAGGAATAATACTTTTATATACTGACTTTGCTTTGTAATGATTTGCCTGCAATATAAACCGACCATAAATTAATTGTAATAATACTATTTTGTTTTGTATCAACTGATTAGGTTAGGAACATAATATCCAGTTATCTAAATGACTGTATTATTTTTACGTAAGCCAATTTGATTTTTGGGTGCCCACGTATCGGTCACAGCGAGCATTACCTTATATGGTCAGGCAAATGAATTTCACTATTATCATACTATAACGTGATAAGATATTCTAACACTTATCAGACATGTGTTTGTTGTATACTATACGTACAATTTTTAATCATTTTACCTTTCTTTGTATAACTCTTATCATTCACCGCTATTTATTCTTCATCGTGATTACAAAATACATGAGTCTCCTTTGTAATTACGACATGGTTTTGTTTTTTAAAATTATTAACCTAGTTTTTTCTTTTTTTTCAGAGGAAAGAATGTGCTCAACCAAAAGAGCGAACTCGAGCGGGCGCTCTCGAAACACAAAGACAAGCAAATCTTGAATCAAGTAAGGGAGCACAGGGAAACGCCAGGTACTTATAAAAGTATAAAATGTTTAAAACTGAATATTCCTTGATGACATTACCATATCAAAACTTCTATTTTAGGGTCATTGTGAGGAGGATAGAATCATTATGTCGTAACAACAACTTCTTATAACTTATAAACAAGTTCAAACGGTTGCCGAAGAAAAAAATACTCTTCGAAGTCCGAGGTCAACAGAAAAAGTTGTGCCTTAAATTAGTATAGGAATGCGGGTCCAACTCATGGACCGACTTCTTACTGGTTTCGGCATACCGCACGAACGGAGTTAAGAAAAAGGGAACGAAAAGGATTCCGATTCCTCGTAATTATTGCCACACAGATTATTGTGTAAGCTTTATATACATAAAAATCCTTTTCCATTTGTCTAAGAGAGAGAGAGAAAGAAAGAGAGAGAGAGCTTATACGTTTACGATAGATCTAAAATATCTTTTGTGTTCAATTTTTTTTTTTCGGAGTTTTGACTCAAATTGAAGTAAATACTCGTAGATAAGCGGTTTCATTTTACACCATATTAAGAAATAAGACGGCTATTTGTATACCTAAGCAGCAACTTAGTTGAGTAATATAATAGCATTAACCTCTGCCTCCGGAACTGTAATATTAATTCGTGTAAATATTTGCTAACTGTAGTGTTGTAGTAATATTTTTTGCCATTTAGTTATTTTCAACAATGTAATAATTACTTTAGTAAAATGTTGGTTATTCTAGGCGCGTTCGTAACATTTGTTTGTTTTTATACTGAGTCAGTAGAGAAAGCAGGTGTTGTTGAGGCAGTAATGTAGCGTCATATTAATGAAGGTACTCATTAATATTCATTTTGTGTGGCTGTCCGCCTACCGTTTGTTAGGTTTATTGATATGCTTATTCTGTTTATCAAATGAGAATAACCTACTGGCCTTATTTTATCTAAAAGATTTTTTAATCCAACGTTGATAGAGTTTAAGCACGTAAAGTTATGGTGAAGAATAGATAAAGAACAAGTATGATGAAAGTATTTTTTCTAATTGAAACAAGTATTTAAGTACTAGTTGGGCCCTCGGTTTCACCCGCGGATAAAAAGTATTTTAATTATTTGCTCATCCCACGGGAAAATTTCACTTTTCCAGGATGTAGCCTATATGTTAATCCAGTGTATAAGCTAACTTGGTACCGAATTTCATCCAAATCTATGTAGCCGTTTGAGCGTGAAAGAGTAACAAACATTCACACATACAAACATTCGTCTTTATAATATTAGTGTGATATATATAGTGTGATAGTTAGTTGCATTGTAGGTAGTATACCTATAGGTGCGGTAACGCAAAGTGATGTCGGATTCTATACAAAATATGAATTAAGGATCTATCTATACGATTGTATTTCATTCCATTGTTACGGCTAGACATTATTAGTCAGTCGAATAGCCGATATTGGCACGGTCCACATCCGGTGCCAGTCAGGTTGATTCAAGGAAATGGTTTATTGTCTAAAATTTAAACATTCTTCTGTGCGGGCATTTTTGCGTCAACGGTGAAGCAAAGGTCTTGGAACGGCGACCTGTAAAGTTACATCATATCGATCGCTAACCCACAAAACTCGTATACTTATAGGCCTCTATGATATGTAGGTAGGTAGGTGTGCGTTTTTTCTCGCGTATATTTGGAGTCGAGTGGTTTATCCGGTGCCTGAATATAAGCGCAGCGCAGGTGCATTCTGCGGCCGTTCACCCGAGAAGCTCATAATTGTGAACATTCCTTTACGATTCCCAATGTAAATTAATTCGTATTCGATTACCTGAGCGCTGCATGTGCGGACTGTAACATATTTATAGCAATTTTCTCTAATTAGTTTGCGTGAACGTTGATGACCAAGGTTGGATGAAAGTGAAACTGCATTACTTAGATCACTTCCCGTCTATCCGATTGGCTGAGCGTGGGAGAAGTTACTGAATAGATAGTATGCCTAACTGCATCACTGCCATAACATTATTTACATGAGAATTTATTTGCATAACCTGAATGGCTGTTTTGTAAACATATAATTGTTGTTTAACAATGGAAATTGATTTTTCGAATATCAATACAGTCAATGGTGAATTCATTCATACATCAATACAACGGCATTGCTATTATCTACCTTAAAACGTTTAGCTACATCTATATAGCGTGGTATTTTAGGTAGCTAACTTTATTATAACGTGGCCTCTTCAATTTATGCCCGTCTGTTCTACAGTTTGCCATCTTTTAAGTCCGCACTTATTTCTCTATGACAGAGCCAAATGCATTGCAGTAGGTATGTCATCATAGAGGGATAATTGCGTACTTAGGAGCCGTCAACCTTTAGTTTAGACGGGCATTATACTCAATACATTAGATTTTCAGTGTCATTATCTAAATTGATCAAAGTCAAAAGATTTATTGCAAATAGACTATTTTTAGCACTTTTACAAAATCATGATATTTATCTATTTTCTTTATCTTTGTGTGATCATTGTACATAAGTGATCGACGTTTAGATTTCTTACAAGTAACATTAAAATATACTTACAGAACACATTTTACAAATAGTAGGGCTAAATGTAAATTTACATACTTGAAGCCATTGGGGAATGTTTAAGGGTAAATATAATTTTAATAAGTAATTCTCAGTTTGTGTTTTATACTTTACAGTCCATTCCATGAAAGTTGAAATCCAACATTTATATTTTCCTTGGGAAAAAAAAATACCATTGGACGCTGTTTCGTGTGTTATATATTGAAAAACTCAACACATTATTTATTTATTTATTTTATTCTTATAAGACCAACAGCTGTTATAATTATATAGACCTACATTTACAAAAAAGGAAGCCAATTAAAGGTCCTCATTCCATTATTTTCAGAGTTAGAGCGAGCAATAGCAGAGCGCGCGCGTCGCTTAGAGCAAGCGGAGCAGAGTACGGAGGAAATAGAGCCCGGGACCAACCCGACTCTCCAGGAGATCCGAGCGCGCCTGAGACACGCAGCGCCTTCACCGGCCGCTTCGGCGCACTAACCAGGGACGCGACCCTCTTCCAACTTTACCTTCAACCTCAACTTTATTAACCTTAAAGTTACATACTTAGGTAACTAAATGGTTTGATGATGAACTACAGTTTATGTGACTACATAGAGTTCGTTTTGACTGCATTCGGTTTTTTCGAATGTTGTGCCAATGCTAAATTAGTAGTGTGAACGTAGATAGAGTGACTAATAATTGTTCTGAATAGAATGAAATTCTGGCACTATGGCTACGCAAACTCCAGTTTCACCATCAGACCAATGAACTTCATTGTCAAGTCAAGTTTTGTTTGCTGTAAGTCACGATATCACAAATAATTGAATATTATTAGTCAAATTCGAGCATATATACGAGATACGAAACGTATTACTCTTATTCGACGCATTTGCACAAACATACGTTTGATAAATGTACTATTATACCAAAGTCATCTATCTATCTAGGTATCTGCTAATTTGGTAGGTATGCGTACAACAATCTAATTTAGAACTCCAAGATTGTAAAGTAAAAGTAGCAAAAACAAGTTTTTAAGTTGATAAAATCGTAAATTTTGCGTCTTGCTTTTTCTATTTTATTTACGATGGCAGATCCTTAAAAATGTTTATTGTACGAATTTTATTGCATCGTAGCGACATCTAGTTCAATAATGGAAAGTTTGTTTAGAGTTTAATATAGCGCCATCTATTTATAGGTGCGGATGGTTGTTCGATAACGTGGGATCGTGGGAGGGATCACGAAAACTAATTAGAAAGCGGGATCCAAATGTTAATGTAAGGGCTTAAGGTAGAATGACAATGAAAAAAAAATGCTTGATGCAAAATTGTTGAATATTGGATGCGTGTTGTGAATGTGAGTGAAACGCTTTGATAGCCAAAGCTTTGTGTGAATTGTTTGATTGAATTTTTTATTATTAGGAAACGTTATTATTAGGTCTTTTTCATTGAAAACCAGTCACTGTAAGTGTCACAACGGAGGAAATGTATTTTTGTTTTATTTTTGGTAATATAGACTACTTTTTTGTGTAGAAAACTAATCATTGTAATGGCAACCGATCTTCTTAAAATAGTTAATAAACTTTCAACCTTTGCTTAGATTTCATTATAGTACACCTTAGTCTTTATAGTCTTTGGATTTCATCTGAACTTAATAATTAATAGTTAGAAGTATATCATCAATAATTGAATTGATAAAAATTTAATTAAGAACTCAAATCTAAAATTGAATTAATGTCTTATTATTAAATGTTTATATGTCTTAATATTATACAGGATGTGACAGCAGTATGGCATAATATGAGTTCAGATATTCGACGTAAAAAATAAGACACCTTTCTATTATTGATCGGTGAATGTTTCTTTTACTACTTAATGCATTATGTGATTTCTACGATCAATCCAATGCACATATACTTACATATAGAAGTTATTTTATTGAGTTAGGTTACCTAGGTACTTTTTTAAGTTAGTCGCTTAATGTTGACTTTCCGTGATGTTGTTACACTCTGTATAAATATAGCTTGTACTGAACGAATAAGGTAGATATACAAGCTGTGGTTTTAAATATGTTTAATATTTATAAATTTAAGTATACAGCTTATAGTTATTTGTGCAGCTATCTCGCTCGCACGCTCGTGCATCCTTAGGTAACTTACCGCGGCGAGGTCGACGACCGAGGCAGCCCGGCGCGATGCGCTTTTGTTTATTCTGAAACTAGGGAGCATATTCTGTTTTACATTGAAAAATCTCCACTTTATTATGCACTTGCTATTTACTCTAGATTTTTTTTTTGAGGCAGTGTATGCTATTGTCCCTTCCCTGATAAGTGTTGAACCTGTTTAAAACCACAGCTTGTATAGAAGGCACGCGTAAAACTAGAAAGGATAGCTGTTTATAGTAATAACAACCAATCCAATAGAAAGACGTAATAACTCATCTATCATTCGATTGGTTGGAGAATGACAGTTCCGCCCATAATATTCTCCAGCTGTAATCAAGTCACGTTAAAATAAAAACATTCATAGGGGAGCCGACTCTCAGCGTACTTGCAGGTCTTTCAAAATTACGACATTGTCATGAGCTCAAAATTATTTTAAATCGACTTTTCGAACGCTGTTTGAGAATACAGTGGGTGGATTACTTTGATTGGTTTCATCAACGTGTACCGTCTGCCGGCTTGAGACGTAACTATAACTAAGTATATCTTATCAGCAAGGATCACAATGTACCGAATTGTATCAAACCACGACTGAGCATTCGACTGTGTGTGTGTTTAATTAATGAGTAAGTCGAGATGCATATTTTTCTAAACTTTTTGAAGTCACTAAACTTTTCTCTAGAAATCCATTTATATGCATTTACATCTGTTCTAGGCCTTACTAATTACTAATTGAATTTGTAGGATACATCATTTCGCGATTGTAAAGTATTTTCTTTGGATTGACTTTTGTCATTAGATTCAACCACTTTTTGGCTCCTCAAAAGCTTATATAGGTATGATCGTAATAACATATTTATATTAATTGTGAATAAACAGCTAAACTCACTTCTTATAATTTGACTTCGAGTCATTACTCCGACAGGGTTTCGGTTACGTTCGACGTTGTTTGATCCCATTGTCTGGGAGCCGCAACTATATTTTGGAATGATGAACCAAAATATCTACTTACAGCCAAAACAGCAGGGCTAGCATGAGCTGTAAAAATCGACATGATCATCTCTTCTCAAATGAAAGAAAAGTTTATGACGTAATCTGTTTGATCGTTCATTGGTTTCTCGAGAGAAGAGTTATGTCGATTTTCTAAGCTCAGGCTAGCCAGCAGCAATTTGGTATATTTTTGTCGATTAACTTAAAAACCTAAATTCTGCAAGCATAGAAATTGCCTAAATTATTCGTTTCGACGTAGCTCGATACGCAAAATTCCAATAGACCAAACAGGGCATTCTTGTTACGTATAATTATATCGTATTCTATTATGGTAGCTTCTTATCGATATCGTCGCTTAGGCATTGTTATATTTGACTTATGTGGTTACAACTTTGTAATAATCCAAAGGCACTTGTCATTTATTACACTTATCTTTACCGTGACTTATAAATAAATCTTGAATTGTACTATACGCCTAAAACTATTTAGCGTCATTAGACGTTTCTGATGAAAGCTGAAGAACGGTTTTTCTCACTCTCCCATCACTCTGAAAGTAAAGTGGGAATGAGAAAACAAAAGAAATATCCGCTTTATTCAGAATCTTTAATGGTGCGAGTTACAACATAAAGTTTAGAGTATATGTAGAGACGTTGGAAATCATAGTTTAGATAATATACTAACGTATTTTATGGTCAGAGTAGAAATCTTTATATTTAGATCTACATATATCTAAAGTAATTTCTAGCCATAGCAGAACTCAATATTTATAGGATAAAGACGATATACTCTTTCATATATGAAGCGCCAGTTTTACTACTTCTGATGAAAATTAATCGGTTGTGTAAGTGATAATAAAAATATTTGTGTATTTGTGAATAAGATTTTTTCAGGGAATAAAAGTTCGGAAACCAGAACGACGGATATCTTGATCATGAAAATATTATTAAAGTATCGGATAATATCAAAAAAAGAAAATAGCAGAGATATTTATTTACCCTCAATGCATTTTGTTCTAAAAACATCAGGCGTTGTAAAACTGAAGCTCAATATCGTAAAGTTTGATGATAGAAAAGATTCATATACTCCCATATTTTCTAGTAAATATTTCAATGGCCTTAACATCTTTGCACCAATGTAGTAGACCACTGAGTTTGTATTCAAAGTGTTCATGAAAGTGATAGAAAACTAAATATTTTTGTACATTTGTGTAACGACCGTTTAATACGGACTTTCAAAGTTTAATAGATTAGCAACCCCAGATATAACTTAGAATAACACGTAGCTGTAATATACTCGTATGATTTGATAATGTAGATAAATTATACGAATTATATTCTATGCCTATTGGTTTTTGTCCCGAAGAATCGTCATATAGTATCTATAGGTATGATTAGATTAGAATCTAAGTTACCGGAACTTAATATGTGTAATAATAATACTTATTACTCTTATTAGAGGTATAATATATTTTTCATGAATCTCCAAAACCCTTAAATAGTTTAAATGAATTTACTACTTAATATGCCTCACCAATGAGGCCTAGAAATAAACGAATGTACAAAACACAGTTTGCGAGAAGAGAAGAAAAGTACTTGTTTTAATTATTCTGTTTTATGTAGATAAGAATATAATTCTACGTAATTTTTTGTTATATTATGCCTATATGTGACTTGTTATTAGTGTTAGGTTGTAATATGATTATAATGATGGTATTATAATTTTGAGTATGACGATTCTTGTTTCTAATTACTGATACTGTCATTCCACTCGTTATTCTTTCACTTCTGATCAATTTCCTGTTCAATTGTATTATTATTTTATTGTTATTTGTAATTTAGTACAAAGTGGAATCTTTATGTAATAAAAGATTAGAGTATAATTGCCTAAACGGTAGTGGCCATTTAATTTTGATATTGTACGAAGGCAATATTTATAAGTGATTAACTCGTTGTATAGTATAGGTTGGCGATGATAATGTATCAAAATTCATTGATTGCGTATTGAAATAAAAATGTTTTAGCATAACTGCAAGTTTTTTTAATGACTTCCAAAAAGGAGGAGGTACTATGTTCATCTGTATGTTTTTTTTTGTTTGTTTATGTTCATCGATATTTTCGCCAAAAATTGTAAACCGATTTCAAAAAATATTTTTTATTTCTAAAGAGTATACTCCCGAGTTGGTCCCATTATCATCAAGTCAGGATTTGATGATGGAATCTCAAGGAAATCGAGGAAAAACTAACTAACAATGTAATAAAATCTTAGAAGGACAATTTTGACCCACTTCCCGGTTTCCGATTGAGCTGATAAATTTGCATACTTATTTAAGTTTAGTAACAATAACTAAAAGATATAAATATTAAAAAAAAAACATTCAACAACATTGAACCAACTTCAAAACCTAAAATAGGCACTCAAAAGCGAAAAATAAATTAATATAATTATTAGAAGCGCTGAGGTGCCAAACATTTTTAGAAGAATATGAATAAGTTTTAACATGGTTGTAAGTACTAGAAGTAAAACATCATTACATTGGGAATGATGCCCCATAGCATAAGAACGTTGAATAATAATAATAATTTACTAGGTATCACTTGCTACCCTATTAAATATGACAATGTATTAATAATTATTATAAGCATCAGTTTCATTATTCGACTAGGAAACATGAACACGGACATTATAAAGTGACGGAAGACAACATTTAAGACGACACGAGACACCAATTACGCTGGTGCAACACATTCATATTACCAATTATTACAATGCATCGAACTTGCTATACGCGAATAATTAACCGGGGGAAATTCGTGGGACTGGTGATGCGTGAAGCGCTTTCGTTTTCTTAGGGCAAGGGGACTGCGGTAGCCGGTGGTGGATGCGCCACTCCACCCAGGCTCGGGAGGTGCTGCGGTAGCGTCTCGGATCTCCCACACAGTTGCCACTCGGACATCACGAACAGCCCGCGCTCGCGTAAAATGTAATTAGTGCGTCGCTACTCGCACCAGTGATTCCATGAACATGTTCCGCAAAAAGTTATGTGTTGCTTTCATAGCGTTCCTTCTTTTACATGAAACTGTGCAAGGAAAAAAGTCAAGGAAAAATAAGCGCCCGAAACCAGAAGAAGAGGACTACACACCACAACCTAGCGTGGTCTCTTATTCCACGTTTGGCTTCAACGATGTCGGTACGTATGAGGGTTTCGTACCTAGCTCTCCTGACTACACAAAGCTGCTGAGCGGTGCTAATGAAGAACCTTCTATAAAGGTACAATCATCAGGGTTCGCAACATCCCCGGAATCCAATGACTTCAGTCATAGCTTTAACTCTCAACCATATGACGGCCAACCATTTAGCGAGAGCGAAGATGGAGGATTACGAGCTAGTTTGATACATCATCCACAGAACTCAATGGGTCTCTTCAATACTCCGGCTTTTGATACTTCTATTGATCAAAATAGAAATATTGCTGCTCAAGAAATTTACGGACGCAATACAGATAAGGTGAACGCACCAACATTTGGTACAAAAATTAATTCAACGAACAAAATACGACCCATTAATCAGTACAACAATACAGATTTTAGTGGACCGAGTGAATTTCAAAATGAAGAAAAGTATTCAAACTTTCACGACCCTAAACCAATATTAGAAAACAGTCCTTTTCATGGAACAAAATTAGAATTTGAGAACAGACCTTTAAAGAGCGAATCTAGCAACTCTTTTTATAGTGCTCCAAGTCACCAAACGACGAGTTTATCCGATTTCCAGAGGCCAGAATTAAGTGACACTCAAAATCTACTAAAATTTCAAAGAGAAGTAGATTTTACAAAGCAAAAGCAATATTATCCAACAGACTTGGATACCTCCAGATTGCCTACTGCTACTCCAATACCTGATGTATACGAAAATCACGAATCAACTCACAATTTATTTACGAATGCGTACAGTCCTAACAACAGTGACAAACATTTTTTCACTCCTGTAAAACATAGGGATCCTTATGAACAAAACAATAATGAAAATATTTTTGCCAAAAACACTTTTCAGGCTAATAATTTTAAAAATTCTCACAATCTTAGCGTCTTTTCAAGTGGTAAAGAAAGTTTAATCATCTCGAAACCCGATGTTGACACTAAAAAGAAAACAAAGCCCTGGTCACCTGGAGGACATCATTTTAAGAAATGGAAAGAGCCTTCACCGTCTAAGGGTTATGAATATTCCACCAATTACAGCTCCATGAGTTTTAGTTATGATGCAGATGAAAACAAAATTGCAAAGCCTCTTGGCAGCAGCATTGATGAATTATTTCCAGCTAGTAGTAATATAGATTTATCAAATTACCAATTCCCTGAAACTGACGTTTCAAATTTCAAGAAAATGCCAGAATATAAAGTGCACGAAGAAGACGAATTTGCTGATATTCCATCATTTAAGGAAACATCTAAGCCGAATGAATTTAATTACAATAAGTATAAATATTTATATAGTACGACGCCAACAACGACTTCTTACTGGGGAAATGCTTTTAAATCTTCGGAGCTCACGTCTTTAAAGCGTCATCCTATTTCTAACAAATATAAGTACAAAGAGAACGATGAAATTGTAAATATACCAAGAAGACCATACAAAATGAATTATGAAAAGCCTTATGAAAGTAAACGAAATGAATGGTCACAGTATAATCGTAGAACTCATAAAAACAGACCTTATATAGATTGGTCTGACGAAGCGTCTACAACAAGATTCAAATCTGAGGAAGATTTACTTGGTCTAAGAAATCAAGATACATCACATTCACATCCATCATACTTGCCAAGTTATCAGTCAAATACTTTTACTTCCGAAGAGGGAGAATACAAAAAGCTGGTTGACAAATGGAGGCAATCGTATCTAAAATCAAAGTATAAAGATTCTTTGCGTGATTACGACAGTTATGGAAGCGAAATAAAATCTACACACGTCCCTGTACCAAAGCCATACCCGGTAAGTGAGACAACATGTATTATTAAATTATACAGTAATCTCTTTTGTAAATTGATTCCTTAGTGTAATAGCTCAGCAAAAAATAGTAATGATGGAATGCGGATCGGAAAAGTAGACAACTCACGTCGCGCACTGATTTCCTCGCTTGCTCTTGGTCAGTAAGATGATGCGCGTCCGACGCGGGGAGAAATCATGAAACACAATATACTTGTATTCTGATATATCAATGTGTACCAAAAATGAATCAGGTACACGAAAAATTACCTAGTTTTTTGTCTAGAAAGTCCTCCTGTTCATCAAATATTTATGAATAAATTTAATTCTATTAAATCACGTAGAAAACGTGATATTAAAGTTGAAATCGATTTTGTAGTGTGGTTAGATGGTTTAACGAGTAGTTGGACGTCGGTAATTGCGATCGACCGTCAACCCTAGTCACGGTACATTAGAGCCTATTGTTCCAGTGAAAGTAAACCTAAGATGGTCTTGGTATAATAAACTGCTATAGATATCTTCAGATTAGCTCCTAACAAAAATATTGAAAGCATTTTGAGATCGATACATTAATACACTTTCGCAACCTAAAGCAAAAGTTATAGTATGTGTAATTTTAGATATTACACAATTTTTTTCATGAACACATAGGTTTAGTGTTTCCCATAGTTATTTATAGTCAGCTAGTTCTCAAATAATTATGTTTGATTTAAATACTTAATACAAATTACTAAACTATTATACTAATTATTAAAGTATTAAATGTGCAGAAGGTTTAAATGTGCCGAGGAGAATACTGCTACCCATTCTCTGGATGTTCCCTTACCTGGCTCTTACGGCACCCACGGAAGAGATGGGGAGGGATTCCCACAATGCTGGGACCATATGGCCAATTATTCAATACTTAACTAACATGTATAATATAATATTGCGTATACTTATATTTAAAATAAGTATTGGTAGATACCATTACTTAATCATTTTTACCGCAGGGTGCACGACACGTTTTCTATTTTTACCGTTTCCTTGTTGTATAGTAAACATATTTTACACAATTGGCACTAATTTATGCTATTGCAATGCATGCATTTAGATTGTGCGTGTTTGATCACTACCATCACATTATGTTCACTATCCGATATAATCTTCTGTCTTTTGGTATCTTCTTGTTTATGTTGAGATTGTCTGTTTTGTGTATAAAACGAGAAAATTATATTATGTATCTTGAACGTTGAGGATTTCTTTGAAAAATGCCAACAATTCTATTACAACTTAGTATATTATAATCTCAGTTTATGATAATAATAATAATATGTAGCCATAGCTTCAGGCGTAGTCAGCGGCATTTTGATGTGAATGACCGATCCTCACATTATATTGACTATTATTTAAGAACGTCCACCAGTTGTCCAAAGTTACAAGGCAACATATAAAATAATGCATTATTACATTAAAAAAAACATCGTGCGGCCGTCATTATCACCGAAGGCCTTTCCAGCGGAGCATACACAGCAAATTATGACCTTGCAGATAGAAGTTCCTCACCCAGTAATAGTGCCGGTACCTCAGCCCTACCCGGTTCGGGTTCCCATCGCCAAGCCGGTCGCCGTGCCGGTCATTCGCGAGCTCAAGATCCCAATAGAGAAACCGATGCCTTATCTGGTCTACAAAGACGTGCCTTATCCCATAGAGAAGCTTGTCCCTGTGCCTGTAGAAAAAGAGGTTAGTGGCGAAGAGGATGGATTGATGGATTCATTGATAAATCTAACCTAATAGGAAGAAATTGGGGCTTCATCAATGACTATAAGTAGCACAGACACATAAAAGAAGAATTAAAAGAGAATTTTAAATTTTCGTCGTTCTTTGTTTGTTGGCTACTCTATCACCAATTATACTATTATTATTCGATCTGTACTGTTTACCACAGCAAAGGTAATTCCACCGTTTAGGAATTAGGATTTTCTTACTTAGGGTTTCCAGTGTTTGTCCTGACTAAGAGACAAAAATGTGTGTATGTAAATACTTAGCATGAATTGCCTGTTGCATGATAACAAATTCCTTGGAATGAACACAAGTATTATGGAACTACTAAAATATGCATTGAAAATTTCAGGACTTACATAAACACTATTGAAATTTTAATTTTACTATACTTCAAACAGGTGCCAGTTCCAGTAGTGAAACCTTACCCTGTCCACATCCCCTATATCAGGCCCGTATTCCACCACACCAAGTCGCGTGATGAATATGATTCGGATCACAGAGACGATGACGACTACTTGCCAAAACCAGAAGGCAGAGACAAGTACTTGCAATATAAAAAGAAAAATCCGAACGGGTAAGAGTTATAGGTTTTGAAATAGGTTTTTGTAGATAGATTCACCTTTTGCTTTATACATTTATGTATAGATATATAAAAAAATCCAATTGGTTTGTTCATCAAATCACAACCAAGCCACCATCAAATGGTGGCTTGGTCACCACGGTCTTTCTTGTGTTAACGTTGGGGCCTTGGGGACCGAGTGCACACAAAATTTACTAAGATCTTTCGGAACGACTAATCGAGTCAACACGTGACCAGAATGCTGATCTCCATTTAGCCCAAAGGCTAAACATTTCCATTCAATGGGGCAATGCCGCCAGTATTTTGGGCCCGTAGCCTACTGGTAGCGGCTTCTACGTAAGATTATGTTTTACTACTGCGTTGTTTTTAATTTTATACTGGTATCTTAACCAACTTATTTATTATTTGTATTTATTTATTGCATTATGTAACAAGGTGATACATAGTAGTTATCACCTTGTTACATAATGCAATTTCTCGTTGTTTTTTGACATATGTACGAAACACGTAAGAACTGAATAATTAATTGAAGTATGCAGCAGCTTCTCTCATCGCTAAAATATAACTGTTTACAGAAGTATAGTTAGATGTTTAAAATTATTTAAAAGTTAATCATAACTAATCATATTACACGTTTCAAATGCGCATGTAACGTTGCATTAATTCATGTTTAGCATTGTTATGCTGCTGTCGTGCAGCTACGCGTATCGGTAACGCATGGCAGGTGTTCAAGTTCAAAGACTTATTGAAATTGCATTACTTATTTCATATTTACAGCACACGTAACCGATCACGGAGACCTTCGCGTACTGCCTATCAAGACCGCAACAGACGGCGGTGGCCGGACCGCCGCCGTCGCCCGGCCGATATGCGAGAGGATGTTCCTCGCATCAGGCCTATAGAGCTTCAACATCCATCCCCCTTCAAAGGCCGTGATTCGGAAAGCACGAGGTTCGAAGAAGAGCGTAGCAATTACTACTCGCGATAAGTTAGTACGATGAATAGTGTTGACGTGATAAAGAACTATTTTTACATTTTACTGAGTTAGAATAGATTTTACAACCAGCCAATTTAAGCCTTCACCACATTTTTACTCTAGGAAGTAAGTACTCATTTATTTAGTTTTTTTTTTGTAGCTTAAGCACCTTGTCTACGTAATTTAATTCTGTTTTTTGTTACTTTTTCTTATGTTTATTTTAAAACTTATTGTGCCAATGCATTTATAGAATGACATTTCTAACTGGTTCGAATATGTGTCGGATGACGTGTTTACTAGGTACCTAGTTATTAGAATTAGATAATAATTAGCATGATTTAATTGTATAGTAACTTGAGGTAGTATTTATCAAAATGTTGTTTACCGATTAAAAAGAATTTTTATTCAAATAAATAATTCAAATTTACATCAAAATGTTATCCAAACTAAGCGACCGGAATCTATGTCGTGTCGTTTAGTTAGAGTAGTAAATTATCCAATAACAAAGAATAGTGATATAGAATCTTGCGAATGTGAATCTTGCTTGCTACGTGTTATTAAAAAAAAAACAAGTGCTTGGGTTAAATTCATTTCAGCTAGAAATATAAATAAAGGTTTTTTACAGCTTAAAACAGTAGAGCTGATAGCAATTATCTACAATTGTTTTTATAACGCATCACAGAGATTATTCAGTTGCGCTTGGACGCGCGCTTTTACTAACGCTTCGATAAGCAGATATGCGTCTGTCGTTGCACCCACCGCAGGAAAATAATTGTAATAATTTATGAACCATCTAAAAATTAGTTGAAAAACCTAAAATAGCGACCAAACTGCCTTTTACGTGTACCTATCAGCTCCGAGCTTCTATGACCAAAATTCATGATGGAGAGGGATTTCACAAAATATTGAGTAATTTTTCATCAAAAAATGTATATTTCTGTGAATATAATCTCGTATTGAGCACAGATTCCAGCGGAGCGTAGTTTGAATACGGGCCGTAGTGACCTGGAAAATAATTTATTTATTTACACATCTATTTATTGAGTAGCTACACCTACATGGTATAGCCACTCAATAAATAGGTCTAGATATAGTTGACCGGCTATCGTAACCCACCACAGTTCCAGTTCCTGTTATTTTACTTTCTTTGTTTCCTGACCATTATTATTCTAAGACAAATTTTCTAATAACTAGAGCAGGTAGAATAAGCGTATTATATTTTAATAACAACAATTTTGTGCAGAATAAAATAATTGCAGAAGGCTCAGGGACAGTGGTTGCCCGTCACGACTTTTGTAGCTTCAAGATTTGCGGGCTTTTTGTTTGAGGATGACATCTTTACCTGACAATTGCTAAGGCCAGTTATAATTTACAATTCTGTCTCCCGATCATGGCAAGTACACAAATTAGGTAATGGTAGAAAAACAACAACAAGGAAACAAGGGAAGTTGCATGTATACCCACATGATGGGCTGTTAGTTAAATTGCGGACATGTTAAAATAGATTGATGTTCGGATGATTTATATCAAAAAGCAATTACTGAGCATTAAACTAGCTGTTAGGTTCTGTAAGATTTATGGTAAGTACGTATACTAGATATTGAAACATTATATTGACCTTATTCTTATGCCGCGTAGGGGTGATAACAGCCTGCACTGACATATCGTTAATAGGCTATTTGACTACTATTAAAAATGTACAAATAAATATTATTTTCATAAAGCAGCTTAAAAATGAATGTAATAATTGAAAAAAATAAGTAAAATCGGTAAATAAACCAAAGAGTAGTACGCTTTTAAAGTTTCTGGAGGGGGCATCGCCTGTCCCTTTCTTGCAAAACAGAGATCGTGTGGAGCTTCCTCATAGCTAGTATGAAGTTTTGCTAGTGACGTCACATGCCACAGAAATTGTATGTAGAGCTACCATAGAGGTACCACAGCTTAGTAATGAGTTTCTGTGGAGACTGGTAGCTGACTTCACTGCGTGTTTGAGCTGTCTCTTTCTATTCATGTATTTAAAAAAAAAAATAACACCTAACAATCACATACGTAGATCTTGGACCCTAACTAGAATTCCCTGTGTCTAGGGACCCAGGAAATACGAAGACCATGGTCCCACAACACCCAGACACAGAACAAGTATTTACGCTTTTCTTTTTCTGTGCACAAATACTTGTCCTGCCGCGGGAATCGAACCCGCTGCCTCCGGGCTATGAGCCGACCTGCTCAACCACCACACCACAGACGCTGTAAAATGTAAGCTCAGTCAATTTTTGAGATATTTAATTTTTGGAGTCACAATTGTCTATATTTTGCGGGGCGTTTTTATTTTATTTTTTCTTGTCAGCCTACTTAATCTTGTTTGCCCGTCTGCACTTGAGTTTATCAGCTTTTAAGTCCGCACTCACTAGGATAGTCATAGAGGGATAAGTGTGAACTTAGGAGATGTCAAACTTTAGCGCAGACGGGTAGTAGGCAAGAGCCTTAGCCAGGATTTATGTATGTGATCTTTGGTCGTTATTATTTATGGACTATGGTCCCACAACATCCAGACACAGAACAAGTATTTGTGCTTTTTTCTGTGCACAAATACTTTTACTGTCGCGGGAATCGAACCCGCTGCTTCCTGTTTATGCGCCAACCTGCTCAACCACCACACCAAAGAGGCTGTTCATTATTTATCATTATACTGGCTGACCCGCCTCAGCTTCGCAATGATAATAACCGATTTGGAAATTTGGAAATTGAAATAACAGGAAAAGATATTTTATTTATTTTTTATTAATTTAACATAATATATCCAGCACACTATACTGTAAAGGTAAGTTAAATAAATAAGAAATTTTCAATATATACCTACCCTATTATGATAGATATATAGATAGAAAACGCTTAATTGCAGAAACAACAAATGTATTTGTTGTTATTGGTCTGTTTGTGTTTTATTAGGTTTTCCCTCCTTTTTATCTGCGTACAATTATTGAGATTTGATCCAGTATGGGTAACTTATTTATTCGTTTCAACGGAGTTTAAATATTATGGTGATAAATATCCGCAAGGTCACGCTTGAGTTATTGTGTGAGTGATCTCTTCCAATTAACCTTTGGATACAGAGAATTAACGAAGTAGTAAAGGATGGGGTGCATTTAACTAATCATTACTTAATACTATAACTTAATACTGGAGAGCATTATATTCCAGTTGACCTGGGTGTGACGTGGAAATTTTTGTGGGGCAGTGCAACGCAGCTTAAATATAGATTGTCTTAATAAACATAAAAACACTAACATAAATTTCACTATAGGGTAGGTATTTTTTTTTATGCTTTGTCGCGACACTTTTGTGTATTTAGCCAGTGTCAAGTAATTGATATTTTATCATGTTAATGATATTTCACGCAAATATGTGTCAAATCACAGTCGAAGTCATCAAGTCAAGTCATAGTCTAGTCAAAGTCATACTCCTAGTAAATTGGTGGCAACTTGAAGCTTCTGTGGAGTTTTGGAAACAACACGAAAAGAAACGTTTCACCATCATTATACCATTTTCCCACACTACTGTAATCCAGCACATAACGAATAGAATGCCACCAATTTTATGCACTAACACTGAAAATAACACAAGTTTTGGAAAATAATACAATGCGGTGACGCAATCTTTTTCACTTTCCCGCCAAAACTCCAGGGTGGGTATTTTAGGTTTAATGAAACAAATCTAACTCTAGATGTAGAGCGAGCATGTTATTGAGCAACGCCACACCTCTGGCAGTAGAGCGTTGATACACATATAAATTACCAGTTGCGCCCCGCGGTTTCACCCGCGGAAAAAAAGTATATTAATTATTTACTTATCTCATGGGAGAATTTTCACTTTTCCGGGATAAGATGTAGCCTATATGTTAATCCTTCTCAGTAGTGTATAAGCTATCTTGGTACCGAATTTCATCTAAATCCATTTAGCCGTTTGAGCGTGAAGAAGTAACGAACATTCACACATTCACACATACAAACGTTCGTCTATATAATATTAGTGTGATAATATCATCCAAGTATCTCGTAGCTCGTGAACGGGCGCTGCTTGCAGGAGCTGGTCTGCATGCGGTGTATACGCAAATAGAAATAAAATAATTGATATTCCCAATATTTATATAGTATCTAAAATTTTAAGAAAAAGGAAAAAAAGTAGTGTAGATAGGTCCCTCCCTAAGACTAATAACAGAACTAACAATATGTAAGTAGCATATTAAAAAAGAGCCTAGGCGGCTGTTGTAAAGCAGCATAAATAATTATATATATACAATATATATATCCTGAATTATCTACAACATATCTATCCAAGTTTCATAGAACACCGTGTAGTACCTAAGTAGTTCAGCGTGATGCGCGTTCAAAAGGTTAGACAGACCGTCAGATAAAAAATAAATTCAAAATATGTTTTATCTTCTAAATATCTATCGGCGAAGAAGTGTTTCCTGTGTGTACACAACACACACAAG
This sequence comes from Ennomos fuscantarius, assembly GCA_905220475.3. Classification (NCBI taxonomy): domain Eukaryota; kingdom Metazoa; phylum Arthropoda; class Insecta; order Lepidoptera; family Geometridae; genus Ennomos; species Ennomos fuscantarius. The sequence goes on along the minus strand of HG992028.1, from coordinate 6,696,893 downwards.
AAACCACAATCAAATATATATTTTTTATTTTAGCCCAGTTACAGTATACTACATAGTTATAAACTTATATTTTGTTATATCTATAACTAACTGTAGACTATAAGTAATAGTAATATATTTGTATTTCTATAAGTAATACCTAAATACTTTAAGTAGGCAAGTTCTTTTTAATTTATCTCTGTGTTTGTTAGTGGTCTGATTGTGTTTTATTAGGTTTTCCCTCCTTTTTATCTGCGTACAATTATTAGATTTGATCCAGTATGGGTAACTTATTTATTGGTTTTAACGGAGTTAAACTAAATATAAGAAACTTCCGCGAGGTCCTACTTGAGTTTTTGTGTGAGTGATCTCTTCCAAGTAACCTTTGGATGCAGATAATTTAACGAAGTAGTAAAGGACATATAACCAATTATTTTATACTACCCTTAGTATGATTATAATTAAGGATTATTAGAGGATTATAATTATAAATACGTGGAATAATCATAATAATATTAATAACACCCAACGATCACATACATAGATCCTGGACCCTAACTAGGACTCCGTGTCTAGTGACCCAGGAACTACGAGGACCATGGTCCCACAACACCCAGACTCAGAACAAGTACTTGCGCTTTTTTTTCTGTGCAGAAATCCTTGTCCTGCCGCGGGAATCGAACCTGCCACCTCCAGGCTATGAGCCGAACTGCTCAACCACCACACCACAGAGGCTGTTAATAACTTATTAATTCATAGATTAAAATAAACCACAATATATAACACACAATAAATACCACATTACATGTTAGTCTGACATAAATATATACAATAAACATGAAAAGAAGTAAATAAGTAAGTAAATTATATATAAAAGCAATAAAAAATACAGTTACTAAAATGTATTCAACGAGGCTCTCAGAAAGCCGTTAGACTGATGTGAACTGCTAGCAACCAAGACACAGACGCTTTGTTGGGGACGCTTTGTTGGTCCAAGTCAGAAGGTTCTAGTGGCCTAAAGATTGGATCAGCAGAGCTAGGAAAAATTGACACATCTCTTCTCTCGAGAAAGTTTTTGGCCAATGAACGCTGATCACGTCAATTTTGTTGCGTTTTCATTGGTGAAACGCTTTCTTGAGAGAAGAGCATGTCGATTTCCAGAGATCGTGCAGAAGGAATAAAGGAAGGCGGCATCGCGGGCTTAGTTCAACGAAGAATGTGTTTGTCCGACCAAAACTGTCAGTTCAGCAGTACCTATACCTAAATGCCTTTTGACTGATGAAAATGATAGTCACGGTGTACCAGACGGTTGTAAGAAATTAGATTTGACGGAATAGTATTAACCAAGTGTCTCAAAATATTACTTAGAATTAATAAATATTATCCAAATAATGAACGCCATGGATGATCATATTGAATACCTAGGTGGTATGAATGGATGGACAACGGATGCGTCAGTCACGGGGATACATAGGCCTTGAAATCGATACCCGCGTCGAATTAACAATAGGAGATCGCGCAATCGCAAATGTGTTAAAACGTTTATAGTGGCTATCCAACTAAAAACCTCGGTATTTATTTCACACACCTAACATTAGGAAAACATCGAAATTATAAACCAACGAAATAGTAGTATGATTCACGGTTGTGATTTTAGAATAGAAAGCTAAATAGTAAGTTCCACTAAATTACATTTTTTTTTATCTTAAGGAATGACGTGACGAGCTAGCCGTTCGCCTGATGTTAAACGACACGGCTGCCCATATAAGATGCAGTGTCACTCGGAACTCTAAAGTATAGGGCTTCGCGTGACACTGCAGTGCGCACGTCATCCAGAGACATCAGCACAATCCAGTAATAAGATAACTAAACTGTGAGATCAGATCATAAAGTCTCATTTGCCCAGTAATTTCACTAGCTACAGTGCCCCTCAAATCGGAACACAGCAGTGCTTGCGCACTACTGCTTGGCGGCAGAATAACTGGAAAAGCGGTGGTACCTACCTAGACGAACTTTTCAGTAAAGTCCTACCACCTAGCAGGTAAGTAATAAGTATAACCTACCCATTTGTTCTATAACCTTTGAAATACGTTCCTCAGCCGGTTGGAGTCAAACTGGCTGAGGGACTTCAATTCATACATGCTTCGAGCTCTAGAGAAGCACAAGGACACACTCCTTGATCCAGGCTGCTCGTAGCGGGAGTGGTTTTTCGGCGCCAGAGGAAAGCGAGACAAAGACAAATCCCTAAATCAGTAATAAATATTAATAAAATATGTATTTTTGTAAGGTATTTATTAATATGGCAAAAGGAATAGTTGCCTGAAATAAATGAAGTGACTCACATAATATTGATCGAACTTTAGAAGTTCGTTTGATCATATTACAAGTTGACTAGCTACTACATATAGGGACCTTTTTGTTTCTTTTATTTAATTCAAATCAGAGTGACCGCTTCATCACTTACTTAAATACCTAGCGTGTGTACCAAATAGGTATCATCTACTAGGTCTGTGAGACGAGTATTTCGGTCGTTTTCTGGGATTGGATTGAAGTAAAACAAAGAACACAAGGCTATGATAACTAGATTAACCAAGTTACATAAATGTCACTTACTCAACTGGTGCCACAGGCGTTGTTATAATTTCATTCATGCCAAAAATGGCAGTTAATTATCAAAGAGATGACATAGTAAGTGAAGCAGTTACATTGAGATGTTAGAGTGAATATAAAGGCTGTGAAGACCTCGAACTGTTTAGTCTGTGTTCGCGGTCTGTGTTGAACCGGTCGCAGTAGGCTGGTGAGCCCCGTTTCACTTGAACGTGCGCAACACACGTAAGTTTACGGCAATCACTCATTTTTATGTTGTCCATACGATAATTTACGTGTCCTTCGAGTAATTCCCCAAGCAAAAGTGCCTAGTTGTTTATACGTTGTTAAAACTTGAAAATTAAATTATGTGCTGCTGATGTTTATTTGTTTATGAAGAAGTCAAAGCTAGATAAGTGTAGAGCAGTTTACATTGACACTTCTGCTAGATCATTAATCCTATAATTTACTGTTATATACGCGGCTGGTTCGTAATGTGTAGCTTAGAGCTTTAAATATTTCTATGTCTATTAAAACATGACATTCAATTAGAAAAACAGAGCATATAATATGAAATATAAGTAACTTATACTACTACCTCATCTTTCTGTCTCATCTTTCATTGGACTTTCGGTTATATCTATTACTAATGGCGCCCCGTGATTTCATCCGTGGATAAAAAGTTATAATTTTATGTTAATTAGTTATAAGCTATCTTTTTCAAAATTTCATCTAAATTCGTTTAGTCGTATGAGCGTGAAGGAGTTATAAACATATACACAAACTTTCGCCTTTATAATGTTAGTGTGAAATCATGTGATGTACATTTGTGCTTTGTCGTTGGTTTATGCATGAAAAATAGATCAAATGCTTTGTTTTTCAGTAAATTAAGCAAAGGTAGTAGTAGTTAAGTACCTACCTACACAATAATATCTATGCGGACGTCTCTCAAAAAATACGAGGTACATAATAATATTTTTTAAATATCTTTATTTAACTAATAAATAAAAAAAACATTCTAGTTTAAATTTGGCATTAAACGAATGACCAATTAAATGTTTTGTAAGTTTGCACGCTTTTATAAACATTCCGCATAATTATATATTTAAGAATAACTAATAGTGTTAAATTACCTAGCTTCTTGCTATCAATAGGTTTTTACTTAAAAGTACTAAATAAAATTTTACTTTTAAAATATTCCACTACAATTAAGTATATCTACAATGCCACTGATATACTCACGATAATATTTAGTAGAGACATCAATTTAGACACAATTTGACATTGAAAACAAAAGCTAGTCTCATTAGTAAAGCGTTAGTTGAATAATTTATGTTACGAGTAGGTATAATAATACGATCATAAACCAATACCCCCATCCTCCATCTATATTGAATAGCAGTTTGTGGACATTTAATAGGTGCCTTGCATCAAATTATTTGTTAATTTAGATGTAACGCTGTTTTTGTTACACTTGAGCAGTCATGCCGTCCATTGAATTTGCCGCCAGGATATGATATTGCATTGAAATTATATTCATTATAACTCATCAACATCAACATCAAAGCTATTTTTAATGACTTCGACTCATATAGTTTTCTCTATTTATAGTGCCTACTTTAGTTTCTATTACCTATTGTTTGATTTCCGTAGACACTACAGCGTGACTGGCTTCTTGTCTATTTAATTGATTATAGTAAAACAAGTCGCCAGCCGGCCTCGGTCGATTGACGTAAAAGCTTGCTTGCATTCTCTACTCTACAGCTTGTTCTTTTAAAGATGGATTGGAAATACCAATTACACATGTATTCCGCCAACAGCAATTTCCAGTGTAAAGTCACCGATTTTGTGAAGTTTGTGTATAGGGCATTTCATAATTAAATCAATAAACAAATAGGTGTGGACATTTCACACAGCACCATCTAGCCCCAGACTAAGCAAAGCTATGGGAACCAGATAACTGAAAGAATACTTACATACTTTTTATTTGTAAATACATACATAGAATACAATATAAACATCCAGACATAGAACAAACATCGATGCTCATCACACAAATGTTTATCCTGGGTGGGAATCGAACTCACAACCTGTAGTTCAGAAGGGATACTACCAACTGAGCTATCGGGCTGGTCAGATAATTTGTATATATTTTTCGATTTGTGTTGTGTACATTAAAAGTTAAAACCATGAACAAGAATACGAGAAATTGAATCAACGCGATAATGTGTTACCCCACACTCCTCAACAATACATACGCCATCATCGTCTTCGTTAACATTTGTGTCCCAAATTGCTCGTTAAGCTTCATAATAGAATACCTAATATAGTGATGCTCCTTATTCAGGGTTATGTAAGATCGTCACAGTTCCCATGCATCCGAATACATAACAAGCTGATCTACGAAGATAAGGAAGACTTGTTTATACGCCCAGATAGCAGTTTCTCAATAATAAGATCTCAAGTCATCCGCAAAAACGTGAGCTAGCAATCATTGTGGAGTTCTAGAGATGCCCTGCTTCACAATACTGTCATTACCAACTTGCAACACTGGTTAGCAATGAATAATCCAGCGATCGTTTTAATTTCTTTTCATTAAAATTAGATACTATCATAAGGTGTGATTTCTAAGCACGATATCATTGTTGCAGTTCTAATATGAGGGCAATAAGTTTCATAATTGCTCTAACAATAGCGGCAGTATGCAAAGCGGCTACTCCCGATCTAAAGTTTGCATGGAAGGAAGTCGACTACGTTTGGAACTCGCCGGGGGATCGGGAACTCGCAATCAATGACAAAAGGTTCATTCCAGAGCACAACCTTCCTTTGGGTCTCGCTCGATGGAAGAACAAGCTCTTCGTTACCGTGCCAAAATGGAAGAACGGCGTCGCTTCTTCATTGAATTATGTTGACATCGACGGAGCTCAAGATCAACCGCTGAAACCGTATCCCTCATTCAAAGATAATTATGTAGCAGACACAGCGAAGGGGCTGCAATCGAACAGCTCTATCATTTCGGTGTTTAGAGTATTCGTCGATGCTTGTGACAGATTATGGGTAATGGACTCCGGACTTGCAGACATTCTAGGTAAGATTTTTTATCAAATAGATAGAATATCAAAACATTTCAATGGATTTTCCATGTATAATTTAATAAAATAAGCACCTATATCGCACGAAATAGTAGGTTTTTTGCACGGTATGTAACTTACAAATATTTATGACGTGACATGTTGTGATTTATTGACGCTGGTACGGAGTAGAGTAGGGATTCTGGTCTTTATGTTATAATTATGAACCATATTTTATAATAATTCATTATAGATTATACAGTTTCAACAAGTCAAGTCACCTTATCCAATATAGGAAATATTTTTTACAACATTGTTAATTATTTTTTTTAGTATTGGCTGCATACTTTTGTGTATTTAGCCAGTGTCAAGTAATTGATAATTTATCAAGTTAATGATATTTCACGCAAATATGTGCCAAGTCATAGTCGAAGTCATCAAGTCAAGTTATAGTCCAGTCATAGTCTAGTCAAAGTCATACTCCTAGTAAAGTGGTGGCAACTTTACTTAATGCTTCTATGGAGTTTTGGAAACAACACGAAAAGAAATGTTTCACCATCATTATACCATTTTCCCACACTCACGCCTGTAATCCAGCACTTAACGAATAGAATGCCACCAATTTTATGCACTAACGCTGAAAATAACACAAGTTTTGGAAAATAATACAATGCGGTGACGCAATCTTTTTTGCTTTCCGCCAACACTCAACATTGTTAATTATTAGTTGGCTATTACCTACTTGGCAGTCGCCACGGGTATCCGCAAAAAAACTAAAATAATTATAAAGACATAAAAGGCAATCAAATTAAGAAGGCGACAACTTTTTGTCTGCGACTTTAATATTTTGTAATAAATTTTGGCAGTTCTAAAAAAAGATCTGATAACTCCCACGCCTAACAAGTGACACAGGCTAAATCCTATGCAGGCTAATGCCTATCGCACTGCGCGCTGCGCCGAACGAAACCTTATGCATAATCAAGCGCGTTATACGGATTCGGGGAACTATAAAAAGAAGACAATTCTTGTCTTGCAAAATTAAAAACTAAAAAATGTCAGCTCTAAAGTAATATTGCTGTCCTTTTCATATATGACAAAACGATAAGGATCGCAATAATTTTAGAACGGTGAAATCAGATTTACCGCAACAGATCGTAGAAACAATTAACTTAGAGCTATAATAGCAATGGACGAACGTATCGCTAAAAATTATTGGTAATGTAAAATGTAAACTGTCTTAGTACCTCTTACGTTATTATACCTGTGCATATAATAACGTAAGATGTGTGAGAGAATAACTATGCTACGGAACTCTAAAAAGAAGACAATTCTTGTCTTGCAAAATTAAAAACTAAAAAATCTCAGCTCTAAAGTAATATTGCTGTCCTTTTCATATGTGACAAAACGATAAGGATCGCAATAATTTTAGAACGGTGAAATCAGATTTACCGCAACAGATCGTAGAAACAATTAATTTAGAGCTATAATAGCAATGGACGAACTTATCGCTAAAAATTATTGGTAATGTAAAATGTAAACTGTCTTAGTACCTCTTACGTTATTATACCTGTACATAATAAAGATTATATCTATTGTTATGAGCAGTATAAGGTCACAATGAATGTAAAAGGAATTGTAATAATGTAGGTGAACAAATTTGAAATTTAGCTTAATTCGTGTATAGTATTTTTAGCATAGTATTAGTGCTTAGCTTTGATTCCGAGTGTTGCTATAAAGATTTGTTTTATATGGGGTTAATGGAAAAATTCAGACAACTTCATAAGGGTTACTTCTTTACAGTTTTTTTTAACCTTTGATAGGCTTTCATTTATCTAATGACTCACCCGATGGTAAGTGACGACGCGAACGACAGTGGCTTGCATAGAAGATAACAGGTCACTTGCCTTGAAATTCCTAGATTTTCAGGATAAAGAGACGCTGGTAATTTGTTCCATTCTGTTGCCGTTCGCACAATAAATGTTGAAGCGAAACGCTTTGTGCGGATTGGAGGAATGCCCACCATATACGGATGTCGTGTTTCCGTGCGTCGTGTTGTGCGGTAGTAAAAAGGACGTGGGGAATTAAGTTGCAAGCTTCTCATAGTCAAACGTTATGCGCCCGTATTTCATTTTGATCATTTTATGAATGAAATGTCATCTTGAATAGAGAAATCATGACTAAGCAAAGTTCTAGAATTTAGATCTAGAAAACAGACGTGGCTATTTCTCTCATACGGCTTAATTAAGCTTTTCTAATATTTAGCTACTACGAATCTTTTTAGTTCTATCTTGTAGTAAATGATACGCACGCAACAAACACTTTACGCGCAACTATACAGTATACTACTTATATACTACTATAACTACGTACGTATGCAACATATAAAGATATAAAGTAAGATATAAAATCAACCAAAATAAATCATTAGTATCACTAGTTTTTAGTAACATTAGTATCACATCACATTTGTAACTTTTTTCACACTCAATATCAATTGACTCAATATCAATTAAGTGTGAAAGAAGTTATAAATGTGATGTTTAGGTAGGTCTACCAAGTAACAACCGCTCCTTCTAATCGTCTCTTGGCGTCACTAAACTATGACAACTGCTATAACAGCGCTAATATATGCGCGTTTTTTGCACTTCCAACTTGCTGTTTTTTTCGCGTAACCACTTACCCACGTCACTTTGAACCCCTATTATATTATCTATTTCTGATGCAGGATCACCAAATCAAGTTGTTGGACCATCGATTGTAATCTTCGACTTAAACACTGATAAGCTAATTCATCGTTATTTCTTCAAAGTTGGGGATATGAAAGAGGACTCTTTCTTCGCTAATATTGTAAGTATTAATTACAACATTGAGAAATGTTTAAGTAAAATTTATTTTGTATTTATTTCTTACAATACATTGTAATTAATACATAAGTAATTATATTAATATTAATTATTAATATTTATTTTAATAAAATAATTAATATACTTTATTCCTAACGCGTAGATCAACAATAAAAATAACTCTGTCACATATGTCTTTAAAAGTCATAATACCTAAGTAATAAATCAATCTTCATAGCGCAGATGTAAATCTATAACTAAGTTCACGTTTCACACGATACCTTGATGACGTTTTGACGCAAGTAGGTTTTGGTATCATTTATTTATCATATTGATTATAATTATACCTATTCCAGGTTGTAGACGTTGACAAAGACACCTGTGACAATGCGTTCGCGTACGTTCCTGACCTAGGAGGGTACGGAGTGGTCGTGTACAGCCTGAAGCAGGATGACTCCTGGCGCGTGGCCCATCACTACTTCCACTTCGAGCCCCTGGCTGGGTCTTACAATGTCTCTGGGATACAGTTCCACTGGACCGATGGTGTGTTCGGATTGGCGCTGTCTGAACCAAGAGAGAATGGGTAATTACGGAGTGAACAATTGCTTTATACCGATTTGTAAATTTTGAAAGTAGGTAAATCACTTCTACTCGTTGCTTTAGTACTATTTAATTTGGAATGAGGATCATTTAAGTCAGCTCGGTCAGTGCTCAAACAAAATTGCCGTGTTGCAGATAGAATATTTACTTCACTTGAACCTGGGAAGGATTGGTTTATTTATTGTAAAGAAGCAAAGATAATTACAAAAAACTAGTAGCGCCCCGCGGTTTTACCCGCGGATATAAAGTATCGTATCTGTTAATTCAGCGTAATTTTTTATTTATTGGTTCAGCAGTTATTAATTATTGTAACAAACATTTATACATAATCTTTTACATTTATAATATTGGCAAGCGTGGGATATTATTTACATGAATGATGAAAAAAATAAACTTATTGCTAAATTGTTTGGTTTGATACGAAATTATTTAATAGATGTCATATAGGTTTATATAAAATGTCACCATATTGCTGTTAAACGGCATGTAATTTTAAATTGTACTATTTTGCAAACATCGCAAAAGCACCGTGAAGTTCAATGACAAATTCAAATTGATTGGAGTGAACGGTTAACCCAAGTGCACTTGTGAAATACATACATATACCTACGTTTACATATATATTTTACATAGGTACTGCTCAAGCTAGAGGTCATATGAATGGCGCTTTACGCATAGTAAATAGATTGTCAAGTACTTCTACCAATCTTCCAATAAAATGTTTTATCAGTGAGATATTAAAGGAAATGTCACGTATTGCCCACATCAACCGATAAAATAAATCGCCTTGAAATTTTGGAATTGACTTCAAAAATGAAATCATATAAAAAACACTTTCGGTACTGACTCTAAAAGAAACTAAGGATACAAAACATTCAAGGTTCAGGTGATTGTAAAAAAAATTAATTCGTAACTATTTTCTCATGTTTGCTAAAAAAATATAATGAAGGCTTTTCTGATCGTCACAGATACCGAACAATGTTCTTCCACGCGTTCTCAAGCACCAAGGAGTTCTGTGTATCCACTGAGCTGCTTCGCAACTACACACACATCGACAAGAACGAGGCATTCAACGACTTCAAGGTTTGAATTTTAAACTCGGTATAATCTCTCAGTCAGCACTCATCTTTTCAATTGCACAATGAATAAGTAAACACATTAATTTGTTTAACAAAATCTTCTACTTATATTTAAAACGATTCTAGTCGAATTTATTGCTTTGGTTTACCATAACATGCTCATTGGGGAATACGTGTCCAGATAAATAAATTAGGTAGGTACATAAAAGTATGCTTAAGTGTTTATGTGTATAGTGGTGTCGATTCTGTGTCGCATACTCTAAAGCTAAACAAAATTAACATATTTCCGTCTTTTTCATTTCCCTTTATCAGAAGAGTACCGCCATACTTTAAGTTTACTTTCGTTTTAGAGAATGCGACACAGAATCGACACTAGTGTTTATTTTTCTTTAAACCTAGTGGCAACATTCACCAATAGACGGACATTGTTGTTTCAAAAATGTACTTTATGTCATTGTCAGAGAATTTTGAAAAGAAAGGTTAGCCATTTTAGCCAGGGCAGATTCTGGATAGTATCCTCTACTTGGTCTGTGGATTCTGGCTAACCTTCTTCTTTCAGCATTAGGGCTCAGATGGTTTACAACACGTTTCCATATACCAGGGCCCGCTGGGGGTAGACACAGCGTGTGGATAAGAAACAGACCGTGTTGAAGCAGTATTGAATGAATAGCTTCTAATGATGTATCTACTTACTGATTTCCATATTTTTTGTATACATTTTCGCAGTTACTGGGTGACAGAGGTGAACATACGCAAGCTTCCTCCAGCTTTTACGACCAAAACAACCATGTGTTGTTTTACACTCAGGTAAAAAAGAATCTAACAAACTTTCGAATGTATTATGTAAGTTAGGCTTTTCAAGTCAATCGGTTAGTCCCTATACCTACTAATGGTGAAACTGTCACTTTTTCTGTCTTGAGTTTTATGCCAAAACGGCTGAATTTATTTGCACGAAATTTCGCACAGAGATAATATTCATCTAGACAAAATTGGGATTTTATATCTCGAAAATAAAGTTCCCATGGCAGAAAGGTTAATTTACGGATGAAACCGGGGGCCTCTAGTAATTTAAAAAGCAGTCTTTCGTGGGCGTGAATGACCGTGTAAATATTGTCTGGTGTGATTTTTTTGGCTCTCCAACTTTATGCCTGCTTTGTTGACCTTGGTTTGACTTTTCAAAATGTTTTGCATTTTTTTAGTTTACATCGCCTATTTATATTTATTCTTGAAGATGATTGTTGTTAACCTCTATATTGTATCATTGAAGCTGAAAGCTTGTAATAAAGAGGGTTTTGATAATTTCCAGGTGAATCGTGATGGTGTAGGATGCTGGAACTCGAACAAGCCTTATACTCCTGAAAACAACCCTCTGATCATCAGCGATCCCATTCAACTTGAGTTCCCTAATGATCTTAAGGTCAGTATAAATGAAAAAGATTTTTAAGTGTTCAGTTATAAGGTATATAATAATATAAAACACTTTTTTTCGAATTATGTACAGTAGTATATTATTCCAAAAAAGTGTTCTTAAACGCTACCGCCGCTGCTGTTGATTTTCATATAATTTATGGTTCCTTTTTATGTTAAAAGACTTGAAATTTTACTATTTACAATGTACATATTATACGTGTGTATTTTCTTTACTCTCTCTGAATAGGTACGTAAGTAACTTCATCCAACAATAGTTCTAAAATTAAAGTAGTTCGTGTAAAGCTTTTATTGATAGGAAAAAAATCCCTAAACAGGTTACGTGTTTTTATGTTTATACCAATAATCACAAATCTATTAAACCTACAGTAAAGTTTAGGTATTTATTATGTTTTGGCACCAACTAGGGTATTTTACTTCATCACCAGGTGGCAAATAAGATCACGTAATAGCGTAGCACATTTAAATGTGTACTACAATAACTAGACAATACTTATTCACACAATAACATTCCACGGTATTTTTTTGTGATCGGGTACATGATTCTATTGTTCATCGATTCGATTAACTTTTTTATTAGGTATTATTTATTTTATACGCTAAAATATCGTTTGTGTCAAATTTTACGTTTCAAGTTTGAAATTAACGAATTGACTAAATTGTATGTATGAAAAAATGTATCAAAATACATATGTACAAATGTGTATGTATGTATTTTAAATGTAATTTAGTATACAATGTATACAATAATAATGATGACGTATTTACTCGTAATCAACTATTTTATAATAATTTATTTTATCCTGACATGCAAACTGACATTTATGAATAAATTGATTATTGAGTATTATATAGCTCAAAAGTGCAGGTGTTATATATATTTTAGAGATTGTAATAACTATAGTAAGAATTATGCTATAATAGCTATATATATTATATTACTAAAGTTTCAATATCTCATATATATAACATAATTATTTTATCTGGTAAAAACCGCAAGATAATTTATTCGCAATAGGTATGTCAAGAACTCTTAAATGCCGATTCTAGGAAAGATATCAAGCACAAGATGATGTCAAATAATACAATAATGACATTAGTAAAAATAAATAAAACATAATTGGTATTATTGCGTATTTGGATATCTTTGGGCGTTTTTTTATTATTATAGGTACATTTTTAGTGTGAAAACTATCGTGAGTATGACACATTTTGTAAGATACATAACGGCTAAACTCACGTCAATTAAAAAGTCGAAATTGAATTAAAAATGTACCTAACACTAAATATATTTGACACAAAAGTGCTCACTTTTAGTTTGAACTGTTCAAAACATTACATCTATTCATGAATATAAAACGAGAAAAAAAACGAGAGTGCTTAGATCACACGACTGAAGTAAACTTTAGCTCCATCTGTCTTGCCCCTACAGTAATAAATATACGAAACATAACTGTTTCTTTTTATCTTCACGTAGACATAAAAGTATATCTCCCTTTCAACTCCATTCGCCTCACCAGCTTAACCCCAAGTGAAGCGTGCGTAAATAAGTTTTACTTCAAAAATCTATACGTGACAGGCACAATATTATAAACCTAAATGACTATGGCGAAAACATTATTCAGCGCATAATTATTATTTTTTTACATTTTCAGGTGGACCATGAGGGTATCCTATGGGTGCTATCAGATAAGCTACCTCGCTTCATCTACCGAGGGCTGGACCCAAATATAATCAACCACAGGATATTCAGCATCAAAGCTTCAGATGCCATCGCGGGGACAGCTTGCCAATAGAATAAGCCAAAATTAGCTGTAGAGATTAACCATAAGACAGTGGTACATTACAGACGTTTGATATGTTGGATAGCTATCATGAGAGGCCAAGTTTGATGGTTTTAGGTACTCATACATTCCTACATTTGCAAAGTTCGTACTGATTTTAGGTTGTATAAAGACGATTAGGTTTATTGGACACTGATTAATACTGGTGTCACTAAACTTACAAGTTTTTTTCTTTCTGATAATATGCTCCAGTTGTCATAATAAATGACGTTTTTGTCGACGCAGACACACAGAATTGTACTAATTTGTCTCTAGGTACCATTTATACACACGATACTTACTGAGGGTTAATAATCCTTGAAAAGGATCAAAAAGTTCGTGCATAAATAAACGCAATACCTTGGTGATGAATTACGTTAATATTTTATTTTTTGACTTGAATTATTTATTTATGATTATATTAAGGGCTTATTACATATTTTCCTCAACTGTTATTTAAATTTTCATTTAGTTTATAGTAACTGGTTTAACAAAAATATATTTTAGTAATTATAGGACAGTTAAATGCATACTCAATAATTTTAGTCAATTGTTCTCTAAAAAAAAAAAAAAATAACAGAATAAGTAGGTAGACACTAAATGTATGCCCTAATTATGTATTAAATTTAGTATTGTAGCTCAATCGACATATCTTGAAATACTTTGTAATTAATACGTCTTATTCATAAAACATCCAACAGGTATTTTGTAAGTATGGATTTTTTTCCTTCTATCATTTTCTATATCAACTGCAATCCCTAGCACGGGCGGTGGAATACCTAATGTTTTTCCCCTGCCTTACCTACTACTTGCTATACTTAAGTAAAGTAAAACAGGAGGAATACTATTTTATGTACACTACTGACCGTAATAGTGGGGTTAGGTGGTGATAGAGGATAGATGGTGGGGGGTTTCGGAAATGTAGGTATACATTGTAGTAAATCACACAAGTTTTTTACTAAAATTTCAATGCTCTCTTAATATTTTTTGTACTTTTATGTTTTTTTGTACTATAGTTACGTGTCAATAAAAAACGGTATTCATGTTATCAGCCAATTTACTTAGGACCGATCGATACATGATAATGTTTTGTAAATCTTTTGAGGGTAATTAAACAGTATTTGACAATATATATAAGTAACATTAAACCTGCAATTGAAAGATGAGCCCTTAAAGTTGTTGTTTATTTTATGTTTACTCCGAGAAAGGCGTACTGATGTTATTCCTACCTACAATTAAAATAAACCACAAAAACAAATATTTTGTCACATTATTTTGTTAAATAATAATTCTGGAACTAACACGTCAGATACCTATACAAAACGAATTATTGTTTTAAAACAGGAACTACCCACTTTGTAACAAATACAAGCTTGTAGCTACAACTGCTTAATTTTGTCTTGAAGTATTGTAGCTACCTACTCAACTTTTTACAGGTCATCCTTACTTTATAATATAGAAGATGCTAATGACAATGTCAGACAAAGTCATGATAATATCGTCATTACAATTCCAGTTTCCTAACAATTCCTATAGCTCATTAGTTTATTCTCATAGCACTAGACGAGATATACTTAGTATTCTTTTAATTCAAGTCATACAATAGCAAGCAGCCTTGTACAGAACCGATAACTAGTTTACACTCAGCTGGAGCGACAACCGCGTCATTCACAAGTGGCGTCTCGAGCTAAAAGCACATCTCTGCACGCTACACAATGCCGCCACAATTTAAGACAGAAAAAGTTGGTATCGTTGGAAGGTAAGCTGGACTTTTTTATAATAAGTTATAACACAACATTAGCTACTAGCAGTTCATTTGTTTTGTTAGACGTCAGCAAGATATAGCTTACTTACGCTGAATGTTATTTAGTTTGTGTCTTGTCACCAATAAATTGTTTCTTGTTATCTATTAAGAAGAAATAAATTAAACGCGAGTATGCACTGAGCTGAATTACAATCGAATTATATAATGATGCTGAAAAACTAAGTAATGATATTCAATATCTTACACAAGTTATAGAGTCATAATTATTATGGTAATAATGCCTCGTCGTTGATGTTTGGCGGTGACCTTAAAATTAGTCTTGGTTTGAATATTTTCTTGAAACAAATAAATAGTTGCGGTTTTATCAAAATAAAGCAGTAAGAAAATAGGTCATCACCTCTTACCTAATTGAAAACTATGCAAATTGCTAGCAGTGCATGTGTAATTATATAGATAAGGACGTACCAATAGGAAGCGCATCATTTGCAACAGAAAACAAATTGCAAATATTTTTAAGCTTGAAGACTTGTAATAGAAGCTTGAACTGTAAAATACTCATAATTAATTTTTAAGGAGATAGGTATTCTAAATCTAAGACTTTCCCAATCTTAACGATTTTCTATAAAATTCCAGTTCAAGCAAAGTAATTGTGGGTACCAGTATGTTTGGGATAGCGTACAAAATTCATTCTCACACTGTAAGATAATTTAGATAATGTTATCACAGATGTCATAGGGGTTAATTTATAACCAAATAGTGACATGTATTTACAGCCATGAAAGAATATTTAAACAAATAAGATAGGCAATGTACCTACCTACACTATAGTAGGTACTATATCTATACCAAGTACTATTATGTATTCTCTGGCACTATAAATACCTATCTATGTCATAGATTTTTACATGATGATTGATTCATAATTTCATTATTTTCACACGGAAGAAAACACATTTTAAAATTTTTGTTGATACCAATTTACGAATCATTAAAAGATAATATTAGATACTTATTTGAAAGAAGAATTCCAATCATATTTTTTCGAATAATTTTGTTCCATAATTCTGTCATAGTATCAAATGCAGTAAAGTCTTTTAGACTGACGTGTTACATTGGAAATGAAATTAACAATTAAAACTTTGGAGTCAAATGAAAAAAAATTGAGTAACATATTAGTGTTGTATATCTGAGCAAAAAAAAAAATAATATGTAAAAATTTGCAATTTCCTTTTATTTTTAGCAATATATTTCTTTGCAAAGATTGATCCTTATCGGCATCAGAATCAGTTGATTCAAAATAAAGGTTGCCTATATCAAAGAAAAATAATTCGGGTCGATTTCTGTCTATAGTAAAATAAATAAAAATTGGTTATTGTTTTCTTGTTAATAAAGTGCATGATTTTCACGATTTTGCTCAACTTTCGTGGTTTTGGATTGGACAATATATTTATTTTCCTCAATGTGTGCGGTACATATCTAGATACTATTAAGTTCAGTGATGATTCGTGGTGATCAAGTATATTATACACTAATATTATGACAATTATGAATATTATGACAGCCTCTGTGGTGGTGTGATGGTTGAGCAGGCCAGCATATAGCCCGGAGGCAGCGGGTTCGATTCCCGCGGCAGGACAGGTATTTGTGCACAGAAAAAAAAACCAAATACTTGTTCAGAGTCTGGGTGTTTTAGGACCATGGTCTTCGTAGTTCCCAGGTCTCTAGACACTGAGAATCCTAGTAAGGGTCCAGGATCTATGTATGTGATCGTTGGGCGTTATTATTATGATCATACAAGCCAATCAAAGCGGAGTAAGATCACCGTAGTGTATTAACACAAAAAAACACACAAACTCAACATAAGATTTATCTATTAAATAGTAGATAGTACCTTAATATGCATTACAATACTGACTTCACTACTCGTATGTAACCTATTCATATTTTTTTAGCGGCCTGATCGGAAGGTCATGGGCTATGCTGTTCGCTTCGGTGGGATACCAAGTTACAATTTTTGACATAGTACCACAGCAGGTCACAGATGCCCTCGATGACATCAAACTCCAGCTGGAAACCTTGGAGAACGATGGTTTGTTGCGAGGCACCCTAAACTCGAAGGAGCAGTTCCAGTGCATCAAAGGTTACCTACCTTTTTTTTTCGATTTATACCGGATACGGCTATGATCAATTGATTTTTAATTTTAATAAACAGAATACTGCTAAATTCTTTGATTGCATTTCGTCAATGACATTCTCGGATATTTATGAAAAAACAAATCTAAATGACGCTTTTCAGGAATTTCACGGACTATTTGAGTTGTTTTTTAATTTGTGTTTTCCTATTTTTACCGTAAAAAAAAGTAATAAAATAAGTAATACTGCATGGTTAACTAGGGGGCTTAAAAAGTCATGTGTGAGAAAAAGATACTTATACTTAAAACACAAACAATTTGGTGCAAATAAAAGAAATAATAACATAAAATATAAAAAATATAATACCATACTAAAAAAATGCATACATAAATCACGGGAACTGCAAAATAGTAAATACATAAATAATAACAAAAATAAATGTAAAGCTGTTTGGGAAGTAATAAATAGTAATATCGGTGACATTAAAATAAATCACGAAATAGACAAGATATGGAACCAGAACAAGGTGTACACAAATTCAGTTGATATTTGTGAAGCTTTTAATGATTATTATATAAAATTGACTAATGATACTAATTTTAAATTTGACATTGACAATGACAATGACATTAATAAAACTATGATTAGCAATAATAAAAAAACTATATTTTTACGTCCAACCGATTCTAATGAAATATTGAAAATTATTAACAACCTAAATAACACTAACTCTGTGGGAATAGATGGAATAAACACGAAAATGATAAAACTTTGTGCTAAATTCATTTGCAAACCTTTGAGTTTCATGGTAAATATGTCGCTTGAGGAAGGCAATTTTCCAGAGCTACTTAAAAAATCAATTGTCAAACCTATGTTTAAAAAAGGAGAACCGACGGATATGAGTAACTATAGGCCAGTTACTTTGATACCAGTATTCTCAAAGATTTTTGAGAAGGTTATGCTGGAACGGCTTCATGATTTCGTTACAAGTCAAGATATTTTGAGCGAAGAGCAATATGGATTTCGCAAAAATAGTACCACATCACTTGCATGTTTTAACCTAATAAAGATTATTACTGAAGCTATTAACGAACAAACGCCAATAACAGCTATATTTCTCGATATGAGTAAAGCATTCGATTTCGTAGACCATAATTTGCTTCTTTTTAAACTTGATAAGTGCGGCATAAGAGGTAAAGCGAACGAATGGATAAAAAGTTATTTAACAGATCGATATCAATGTGTTGAAATTGCAAAAATTAATAAATGCAATAAAATTATTAGTAGATCTAGTTTTAAAGGTAGGTAATAATTTCGGGGTCCCACAAGGTAGTGTATTGGGACCATTTCTATTTCTCATTTATATAAATGATCTTCCAAATGTCACTGAACACAAAACTATTTTATTTGCCGATGATACAACTGTTCTTGTTAAAGGTGTAAGTTTAAACACTTATGAAAGGGATATAACCATAACGCTAGATAAAATAATTAACTGGCTTAGCATTAATAATTTAAAAATAAACGTCGAAAAAACTAAAATGGTCCAATTTCAGACTTATAGGAAAAGGAAGCTGGATTTAAATATAATGCACGGATATAATAAAATTGAAGAAGTTATCTCTACGAAATTCTTAGGTTTAATGCTCGATCAAAACTGCGACTGGAAAAGTCATATAGATTACGTGTGCGACAAACTCGACCGATTCGTGTTCGCTATAAAACGGTTACGGTTAACAGTATCCACTGAAGCTGCACTTAGTGCGTACCACGGCTATGTGTCATCGGTGCTTTCTTACGGTCTCTTACTGTGGGGGAACTCAGTTGAAATTGTGAAGGCTTTTCGGGTTCAGAAGAAATGTGTGCGTGCTATTTGTGGAGCCTGGTTTATGGACAGTTGCAAGCCAATTTTCAAAAAACTTCGCATACTACCGCTGGTTTGCACATATATCAGGGATCTTTGTGTTTTTGTCAAGCAGTATCCGCAGTATTTCCAAGTCCAGTCGGAGGTATACATTAGAAGTACTAGATACAAAAACAAACTCTACCTTCCCCAGTGCAAGCTAGAACTGTACAGAAGGAATGCTTATATAAACGCTATCAGAGTGTACAATAACTTACCTGACATTTACAAGAATTTGCCTCTAATTACTTTTAAGACAAAATTGACTCAATGGCTCTTAGATAAATGTTTTTACATTTTAAATGAATATATGACTTATAAAGAATGATAATATACCAACAATTGTATGGCTAGTAATAAATAAATGTAAGGAACGTATGACATTGCACACCACTGTTGTGGTAGAATGTACGAGCGTTTTAATTGTAATAACAACTATTTATGTACTACATTCTGCAATAAATGATATTCTATTCTATTCTATTCTATTCTATTGATGAAATGAACAAAAGCAGGAAAAATACAAACTAAAATCTTTCCTTATATTAACAAAGAGAAAAGACGTCTGTTTGATTGTTTACCTGTCATGACAGATAGGCTGATATAATTTTGATGAAATTTTGCAAGATTGAGATCCATAGGTTTAATTTGCACATAGGATACATTTTATGCCGGAAAATTTCTGAACAAAAATGAGAAAATTACGGGGGAAACCCAAACCCTTTATGAAAGAATATGATTTTGTAAGAAACGGCTGAACTAATTTCGATATACGCTATTTAAAAAAAAGTTGGAATTTTATATTTTACCTACTGGTAGTGGGCTGGAGCATTTGGACTGTCTATAGGTCATCGCGGCCAGTATACAGTCCAAATGTTTTTGTAGTAGTAGTAGGTTGTATTAGTTATTATATCATAGTATGTAAATAGGACAATCGCGTGCCTTTGATAAAATTAATTACGCAGTCATGAATGACTTAGAAATTTAGGTCATCGTCTGCAAATTTCTTAAAATTATGAAAAGTAAAATTTTTACGTACCTACTTAGTTATATCTAGCATATTAAGAATCTCGTAGGCACCCTATCCCTTCCTGTCCCTCTAATCTTTTTATCACGAAAAACTACAATCCATGCGTGTGAACTTGCAGGCATCAGCTTATACTTTTGACAGCCTGTGTGGTGTGGTGGTTGAGCAGGTCGGCTCATAGCCCGGAGGCGACGGGTTCAATTCCAACGGCAGGACAATTATTCGTGCACAGAAAAAAAGGAGCAAATACGTGTTCTAAGTCTGGATATTGTGGCACCACGGTCCTCGTAGTTGGGTCTCTAGACACAGGGAATCCTAGTTAGGGTCCAGGGTCTATGTATGTGATCGATGGATTATTATTATCATTATAGTGTATCTATAAAAAGGTACCTATGCTGTGCAGTCGTTTTGACAACGGTTACAATGTACCTAAGGTCATTAAAACATAATAATTGTTGACCTTTTTCTTTTACAACAGCTGTTATTGAACGTGACTTTCAAGCTATGATAAATATATTTTTATTTGCCTTCGCAAGTCTATAAAACGAGAACAATAATATACAAATTATCCAAGTTAAGCAATTGCATTTAACTGTCTCTTATCTTTCACAAGGTAGGTACTTACGTATTAATTTTCATGCCATAATGCTAAAAAAAACAGACACTGGATATCCTTACAATTACACATTACATGAGGCCTAATTTTCATGATTATTATCTCAATATTTTAATCCGTATTCCTATTTTCATTTCAAACATATCATCATATGATATGTGCTCGCTACCATGATCCATAATCCATGTGTTTCCTTCATCCCATACGATATTATCTATCTGGTTAACATACGGCAGACAAAGTTTTCCAAATTTACAAAGTTTTTTTTTTTTTACTTCAAACTTGTCTAGCATTTGACCGCGCTCTCAGCTGATGGGAAGTGGCGATGCAATCGAAGATGTGGCATGCTAGCCAAGTAAATACCTATTCACTCTTCTCTTAAACACGCCCGGGTCATATTTCGCCGGAAACACAGACGCTGGCAAGGCATTCCATTCCTTAGCCGTTCTAATTAAGAACGTTGAGTCAAATCGCTTGGTACGAATGGGTGGTATTTCGACCACGAAAGGATGGCGCTTAGCCGAGCGTCTAGTAGTCCGGTAGTGGAATGGTGATGGGAGAATGAGATCATGCAGTTCTTGAGCGCATTCACTGTGGTGTAATCTGTAGAAGACCGACAGACTTACGTCGATGTGCAAGGCTCTGGAGCCTTTCACCAACCAAAGTGTCGTCGTCAATGAGCCTTTTGGCACGCCGTTCAATCGAGTCCAGAGCCTCAAGCTGGTACTTGGCAGACCCTTCCCACAAGTATTCTATTTTTTATATGTAACTTATTCAATCTGTGATTCAAATCATCGTCTCAGTCTATCAAATCGCATCATGTGGAGGCGTGTTAAGGCTCCCATCCAACAAATCGCATTGTGTGGAGGCGTGTTACGGCTCCCATCCAACAAATTGCATTGTGTGGAGGCATGTAGCGGCTCCCATCCTGCAAATTGTATTGCATGGAGGCGTGATGTGGCTCCCATCCAACAATTTGCATTGCGTCGAGGCGTGTTGCGGCTCCCATCCAAAAACAAATCGCATTGTGTGGAGGCATGTAGCGGCTCCCATCCTGCAAATTGTATTGCATGGAGGCGTGATGCGGCTCCCATCCAACAATTTGCATTGCGTGGAGGCGTGTTGCGGCTCCCATCCAACAATTTGCATTGCGTGGAGGCGTGTTGCGGCTCCCATCCAACAATTTGCATTGCGTGGAGGCGTGTTGCGGCTCCCATCCAACAATTTGCATTATGTGGAGGCGTGTTACGGCTTCCATCCAACAAATCGCACTGTGTGGAGGCATGTAGCGGCTCCCATCCTGCAAATTGTATTGCATGGAGGCGTGATGCGGCTCCCATCCAACAATTTGCATTGCGTGGAGGCGTGTTGCGGCTCCCATCCAACAATTTGCATTGCGTGGAGGCGTGTTACGGCTCCCATCCAACAATTTGCATTGCGTGGAGGCGTGTTACGGCTCCCATCCAACAAATCGCATTGTGTGGAGGCATGTAGCGGCTCCAATCCTGCAAATTGTATTGCATGGAGGCGTGATGCGGCTCCCATCCAACTATTTGCATTGCGTGGAGGCGTGTTGCGGCTCCCATCCAACAATTTGCATTGCGTGGAGGCGTGTTGCGGCTCCCATCCAACAATTTGCATTGCGTTGAGGCGTGTGTTGCGGCTCCCATCCAACAAATTGCATTGAGAGGAGGCGTCTTGCGGCTCCCATCCAGAAAATTGAGGCAACAAATTGACAGTTTGAATGGTGTGTAGACTTGCCTTGCTCGGCCTTGTACCCTATGCTATGGCAGCATAAAAAACATCTAGTTTCACTTTGAAAGTTTTCCGGAACATTATGAAAACCTAATCCAAATTGTTATGAAAATTCTAAAACAAAATTTAGCTTACCAACGAAAATCATTTCATTTTTATTTATATAAATAGATAATGTTATTAAGAAAACTTACATAGTGCACTATTTGTTCTAAAATAAGATATAGTTTGATTACAAAATAATTACTGATATCAATGATTTTAGTGTTTGTTTAAAATAAACAATATTTGTTATCATACAATTTACTGTTGTAACATGTTAGGTAATGTTATGTAATGTAGGCTGTTGTGTGTGATGGTATCATAAACGTAAAACACACTTGAGAGGTCTTTATCAGTGGTTGTATTAAATAGATGTGACAAACATCTTTTTTTTATTGCAAATGTTACAAAAATTTTCATCGTCGTCAAGGTAAATAATATGAATAGGTAAACTAAACTAGTAAAATAAAATAGTAGTATAACTACTATTACACATACATGTCCTGCGAGATGGCTTGGCCTGAACTATCAGACTTAAACCAACAAAATTATTACTGGAAATCCTCAGTAGTGTAGTGGTTGAGCAAGTCGGCTCATAACTGGGAAGCGGTTTGTTCGATTCCCGCGACAGGACCAATATTTGTGCATCGAAAAAAAGCGCAAATACTTGTTCTGTATCTGGGTGTTGCGGGACCATGGTACTCGTAGTTCTTGGGTCTCTAGATACAGGGAATCCTAGTTAAAGGCTAGGATCTATGTAAGTGATCGTGAGGCGTTTGTTTTTAATTATATACATAGAATACAATATAAACCCAATATAAACCCAATAAATATAACACCCAGACACAGAACAAACATCAATGTTGTTCATCACACGAATGTTCGTCCTGGGTGGCAATCGTACCCACAACCTAGCTCTTCTGAGCTGTATGTTGCTAACAATTATTGAGCTAATGGGCCAGTCATATGATTACTTGAATTGGATATATTTTGGTCAATAAACGCTTATAAGGCATGCTGTGTTTGCCTATAACTGGTTGTGCACATAGATAACATTTTAAAGCTTAATTTTTGTTTTAAAAACTGTGTATCAACTGTTGGTGAACCAAATAAATAAATAAAATATCCTTTTCCCAGGATCCACCGACTTGGCGACTGCCGTGAAAGACGCGATCTTTGTCCAGGAATGTGTCCCGGAAAACTTAGATCTGAAAAAGAAGGTGTTCCAGAACTTGGACGCTGTCGTTGGAGACAACACGATTCTATCCAGCTCCACCAGCTGCATCCTGCCTTCGTTGTTCTCAGAGAACCTAAAACACAAGTCACAGGTAAGCAAATTACTAGGTGCTAGGACTTTGTTGCAAAGTTCGTCTGGTAGGTACCACCGCTTTGTCAGTTATTCTGCCACCAAGCAGTAGTGCGCAAGTACTGCTGTGTTCCGGTTTGAAGGGCGCTGTAGATAGTGAAATTACTGGGCAATTGAGACTTTATGATCTTATCTCACAGTCGAGTAATCTTATTACCAGACTGTGCTGATGTCTCAAGATGATGTGCGCAGTGCAGTGTCGCGCGAAACTCTATGTTTTACAGTTCCGAGTGACACTGTTCTGTAATGGGCGGCCGTGGCGCTTAACACCAGGTGAACGACTAGCTCGTCACATCATTTACTAACAATAAAAAAATACGTAGAGTAAGTTGACATTAATTTCGTGTATATATGGGTATTTGTACAGTAAAACAGAAATACTTTCAAATTCTTAAGAAAAACATCCGTAATTTTTTAAAATAAGACTGGTTTTACTCATCACAAGTAATTTTTTATCAGAGCTATGTAAACTTATATATAAATGACAATATTATCTTTTAAAAAATAGAGCACTCTTGCTCTTACACCAAAATAATCATTGGTTTAGACAATAGTTAAGCCAGTTTAATAAAAATCAGGGAATCACCAAAAATAAAGTTATAATAAAGGCCCTAGTTCAGCAACAGAGACAAAAGATAAGTCAGTAAGAATTTTTTTTACACTTTAAAAAACTTTTAAAAAATCGAGGAACACACATAGGGCTACATTAACACAACACAATAAATCTGTTTGCCGAAGTCTCTTACCACCAGCCTTCCGTTGATCCACTTATCAGTTTACAAATCTGAATTTTATTAGGCCACCAGTTCTTTAAATTTGAAGCACAGAGCGAAAAAAACTGCTGATCTGTGCTTTGAACTCTAAAAGTCTATTTTTTAGTGTAATGTTACACTGTAATTCAATTTCTGTCCTACTTTCCAGGTGATAGTATCACACCCAGTGAACCCACCTTACTATGTGCCCCTGGTCGAGATAGTGCCCGCGCCGTGGACCAAGCCCGAGGTGGCTAAGAAGACCAGAGAAATCATGCTGGAGATCGGACAGGAACCTGTCTCTCTCTCACGGGAGATCGATGGATTTGTGCTCAACCGAATCCAGTAAGTAATATTTATTAATTTTGGAGACGTAGTGAATACGTAGAAGACGCCCGGTATTGTGTGATAGAACGATGCGCGATGCTCAGTTGTGAATTGATGCGCAACTCAATAAGTACGAGATTTTATAGTCAGAATCACAGTTTCATAAATAAAATGTCATAAAATGTGTAACTTGAGTAACTGATCGACGACCGTACGATGTCGTTCTGTAATACATAATTTCATGTAGGTAGGTACTCCTTTGCTTTATACATATCACATCATTGATTCATTCATCAGCTAGAAAACGTAGCATGCTGGAAATAAAATTATCATAATCTTATCGGCTTGGAAGTATAACTAGAACTAACTATTTACTATGTAACGAACTACCGTTTTAGATCAAGTTTGCCAAATGTACAGACGCAAACACGACTATCTAACGGCATACTGGTTCAATGGCCATCTGGGGCATGGCTACGATAGATGACATTTTGTCACGTATATATTCAGAACGATACAACGAAAGACCATATTTATGACAGATTCTATATTACAAATGTAGATCCAAACTTAAATGTGCTTAATGGTGAGAGGGTGAAAGGGTTAAAAATTCTAAAAATGCCTGACCTCATTTCTATTCTTTAACGTTTTAAGTTCAAGTTTTCAATCTAGGCGAAACCATGTATTCTGGGGCGTAATAATTTTAAGTGTTGCTCCACCTTTGCCTTATGTATCATCACTTAACATCAGACGCAATTAGGTCAAACGACAGACAGATCACCCA
The DNA here is from genome assembly GCA_905220475.3 of Ennomos fuscantarius. Taxonomy (NCBI): domain Eukaryota; kingdom Metazoa; phylum Arthropoda; class Insecta; order Lepidoptera; family Geometridae; genus Ennomos; species Ennomos fuscantarius. The sequence goes on along the minus strand of HG992028.1, from coordinate 6,671,014 downwards.
CAGACCTATCAGACATCAGAAAAACCGTTTGATTGTTTAGATACGCGATCCTCAACGAGGTCTGGCGCCTGGTGGATGGCGGCATCGTGAACGTAGAAGACATCGACAAGGTCATCTCCGAGGGTCTCGGCATGCGCTACGCCTTCCTCGGATCCTTGGAGACTGCGCACTTGAATGCAGAAGGCATGAAGAGCTACATTGAAAGGTTAATTTCTTATAGAATTTTAAACTAGCTATTTGATAAGAACTTAGGTAATATGAAACAAAAAAGTTACCGACACAGAAGATTTTTTTTACCGAGGGACCATTTCTTGGGAATTATAAGTCGAGCTTATGCTTAGGATACTAAGTTTCGACTGGTGCTCATAAGTAGACAAAACATTATAGATTTCATTTGTGATTTTCCATTCTCCATTTATAACAAAATGGACACCGTCTCAGGTATAAAAATAACGTGGTACGACTAAAATTTTAAAATGAAAATTATTATAAACTCAGTGTATAAATATGGTAATTAGTAGATGCGTTTCTCAATATATGTAATAGGCACTTTCCTTAAACGTCCACTCTTCCAGTGAATGTAACCTTCTGTATTCTCATCTATCGGCAACAAAAAAAAACAATGCTCTCAATCTAAGACCACTCTTCAGCGAATTAGCTATAGTTAGTAGACGACTGGCAAAAGCCCATTAAAAAAAAACAGCAGATGCAATGTGAATACGTTCATAAAAACCTTGCTGGTTTCACCCAATAATTATGTTCCACATTAATTTCCAGATACGGCGACACAATCTACAGCGTAAGCAAGACAATGGGTGATATTCCGCGCATGACTCAATGCAAAAGTGCCGATACGATCTGTAAACAGCTGAACGAAATGGTACCGCTGGACAAACTTCAGGAGCGACGCGCCTGGCGGGACGCCTGCCTCACCCGCCTCTCGATCCTCAAAAAAGAAATGAGCAGCACTTACAAAAAGTAGTCATTGCAAATTTAACCTACTTTTACTGTTTCCACTATATTATTTCTACAATGGTCCTGTGATCCTGTGTTCAAAATATTTTGATATTATTGAAAATATATAAGTAAAAAAATGATGAAACTGGAATTGAGATTTTGTTCTAATGTTCTCTTAAATAGTCAACAGAATAATTTAATATTTTGTACAGAATAACATTAATGTAGGTAAGTATTGTGTCCCCGTTACAGTTTTATGGTAAGTAAGTACCAAGTAGTGAGGATGCAGTTCACTCCAGTATAAGGCGGCAAATATTTCACCTACTGGATGCTTCTACTACTTATAAGTATTTCGTGGAGAAATTTAATAGTTGCGCAAAAAAAAAGCATCTTCACTTAATAACTTTCACAAATAGTTTTAACGATACATAATCCTCCATTAACACTCGATACTATATCAAACAAGTTTTAACATAATGATATGATACCCAGCCGACAACGGAAAATTTTGACGTTCCCGCCAAAAATCTCATTTAGACCCGCTGCGACGCTAGCGCCTTATAATTTTTTGACTGTACTCTGTGAGAGAATATCGGTATAATTTATGCTAAAATCGACTAATACTGCTTGCTTCGCACATTACTATATGTCAATTCTGCCACACTGACAAAATAAAATACTTTTTATTATCTGTTTTGTTTTCTTGCCCGTCAGTCTTCTTTAGTCTATGGTCAGATGGGCAGTGCTGCCAAGTTAGCGCCTATTTGGTATATTTTGTTTTATTTTTTTCTACCCACTTAAAATATTTAACAACTCTACTCAATCTCTCGCCTAAAATTTATTATCATCTGTCAACACTGTGAAGAAAAGAGTTAAATAAAGAAAATGCAAAACCTGAATCCATTTTAAATCTATTTACATATCAGATTTTCTAGATATAAATAAATTTGTGATAAGTACTTATCCCCGCGCAATGTTGAGTCAATATTTACTTAGGTAAATAAATACAAAATACCAGTAGAAAGTCCCTTCTAGTCTCTACGTATCATCAGGTCTTAAACAGGTATATTTTTAATGTAAAGGAAAAATCTGAACCACGAATGGGATTCCAGCCTCATGTTGGTTGTAAAAGGTGAAGGATTTGACATGAGATCACTTGTTACGAAAGCTTATGTAAAACATGTTTCGGCTAAATAGACGGAGGAATGCGGGATCAAATGCAGTTCGTGATAGCCTTAACATTACAAATTAATCTGTATAATAGAGTTATTTGATAATTCAAAGAGTGAGAACAAAAAGGGTTTAGAGAATTTTTAATGTAGAGTGCGTATTAAGTAATAGAAAAGGTTTATGTAAGTTTTAGTTGATTAATTCTATTTTAAAAGGCAAAATATAGTACTTTTGCTATTTTATATTTTTTATTCGTACAATTACTGTAAAATATGATATAATAAATATTATATGATAACGTTTTTATGCTAAGCGTACTGTATTCCTGTATCAGATAAACTGTTTTTAGACTGAAAATCTCGAGATTTAAGCTTCATTTCGGTATTTTGAGAACGTATTATTGTAGATAATTTCACGCTGAATCCAACGATACCCATAAGTAATATTGTGAAAATAAATCAGTTTAACCCTTTTTGATCTCATCCCTTCAATTATGAACACTTAACATGAAATTTTGTAATTATGTATGCAAGAAAAATGAATCAAAATCTATCCCTTGTCATTAATCTTTAGCAATTTAATACTAATAATAATAATAATAATGCATATTGAAGTATTTTAGACCATTTTATTAAACGTAATTGTAGCCTAACAGCGAAACTGACACCACAGCTCGGAAAAATAATATTGTTAATAATAATTGTCCTGTGCACCACAGACAGAGTACTTTTTGCGAGACACTGAGTTGGCAACACTAATTTGCGCGATCTTTCATTTCAATTTCATTCATAAATTATTTTATTTACCTCCACAAGTTCTACAACGTACGATTTTGCTCTAAAATTAAAGAAAGAACAGCTGTTTGGATTTAAGTAATTCAAAAACATGGTGTAAGTTCAAGATACTTATCCTAAATATACTACAAAACATTCTAATGCCTCTATGATCTCATGACAAAAGGCCTTGCAGCACGCATAGATTTACGGACAATTTTACAAATGTGTTATTTTGATAGATAATGGATCCAAGAATGTGTAGAAAAATCAGTAGTAGTGAAAGTCTTCCAGACGGCGAAGATGTGGAATTTGAAGTATCTAACATCATTGCACCTCAAGAGAGCGATGAGAACTTCATGCTAGAAGGTAGCCCTGACCCGCAGATGGTGACATGGCTAGATGATGAACAGATAGAAGATTTAGATCTTAATTTAGACCCACCAAATCTGTGCTTTCATAGAGTCGATAGTGCAGACATAATCTACAGAAGCAAGAAGAAAAAATGTAAAATGGTGGGAAGGTATGTGATGGGCGATGTTCTCGGAGAAGGCTCGTACGGTAAAGTTAAAGAAATGTTAGACTCCGAATCACTGTGTAGAAGAGCTGTTAAAATACTTAAGAAGAGGAAGTTACGAAGAATACCAAATGGAGAGCAGAATGTACAAAGAGAGATACAGCTGCTACGAATACTTAGACATAAAAATGTGATAGAACTAGTCGATGTAATGTATAATGATGAGAAACAAAAAATGTATCTTGTGATGGAATTCTGTGTGGGTGTGCTGCAGGTATGCTCATTTTCAATAAGTTTATAATCATATTATTTTTACATTAAATCTAAAATTATCGTTTTCTGAATGATAGTTGTTAATTTCCGATAGGTTAAAATGCAATTTTCCAAGGCAAATAGTATTGCACCTGTTTTTCCAGGCCTTAAAGACGTACTAGGTAGGACTGGTAAAATCCATTCAGCCATATCAATTACACAGTAATAACAAAAACTTTTTGTACATATCTACTTATACATAAAACTTTTAATAATATGGTACAATCCTATGAGTCATTTTGGATTTTTCCATCTATGTAACTATTAATATTTTATAAATAAATTGCTTATTAAAAAATGTTTTCTTATTAGGTTTGTTTATTTAATAATTACAAACAAGTATATAAAACAATAATGCTCATGTGCGAGTAAGTGTAGCCACACTTACTGTTACTGTTCTTCTGTTTATTTTATTTGAATGCTTATGCTAGATGCTTCACAAAGATTAGTTATTGTGTACATAACATCTGAAGGTTATGTGTGTATATCTTGCTAATAACACTGTCTATTTTTACCTCTATTTACATTCAAACTGTGGATCAGCGCAACAACAGCTCTGGTTTTGATATTTGTAAAGATATCTGTTACTTTAAATTACTGGTTTCATTAATGGTATTTGTTGGCATTACATTTTTAGCATCAAACAAAACAAAATAATTATCACCAGCACCACATACATACAACCCAATGTCACTCCTGGTCAAATTATAGGAGGGTTGGCTGTTGCCAACTATTCTAATTTATTTTCAATATAAGAGAAAGTATTCTCTTTTTATGTGAACTGCTGACATTTAAAAACAATTACAGAAATTTGATTTATTCAAGCAGCAATAATTTTGCAATTACACATGCTATACAATAAATGATTTTATCACAGCTCTTATGCTGGGAATTGGCTATTCTAGTATTTTTTGTTAAGTGCATATGTAACAATAAGTCATATACATACCTAATGGAGGAATGTAATAAACTGCAACAAGCTATCTCATCATTATTATTGATTTAATTACGCATTCAGCCTCTATGGTGTGGTGGTGAGAAAATCGGCTCATAACCCAAAGGCGGCGGGTTCGATTCCTACAGCAAGACAAGTATTTATGCACAGAAAAAAGTGCTTGTTCTGTGTCTGAGTGTTGTGGGACCATGGTCCTCGTAGTTCTTGGGTGCCTAGACACAGGGAATCCTAGTTAGTGTCCACGATTAAATATGTGATAATGTATGTGATTGGTGCATGTTATTATTTTTATCATTCAGGTTAGCCTTACATCTCAAACCTTAATATGTACTTTCAGGATATGTTAGAGTCAAGTCCTGGTAAGAAGTTTCCCCAGAGACAAGCCCACGACTACTTCACGCAACTGCTAGATGGTTTAGAGTACCTACATGGTCAGGGTGTTGTGCACAAAGACATTAAACCTGGTAACTTGTTACTGACCCTTGACCAAACCTTGAAGATTACAGATTTTGGTGTTGCAGAGGTAATTGATACACATTTATTTTATATATTTGAATATGACAGTGTCTAAAAATTAGATAATTACACAGGATAAAATTGCATCGTCTCTACTATGCTTACATAATGCTTTTCATTGAAGAACCTTATCTAATATCTATATCTAATATCTAAAAAGCTGTAAGATGTTTTTTCTCATTCCTACCAATGGGTAGGTGGGACAGTGGGAATAAGATGGCAATAATAATATCCTTATGTATCAGAACACTTTAAAGGCATGGTAACACTATCAAGGTGACATCTGATTTATTTTATAGTAAAAAGAGAAGAAACAAATTTATTCCAAACACGCATACATTTCTTAAAGGTCATGTAAAAATGCAAATGAAGCCATTTAGTAAAGTAGGCATTAGCTAATTTAATTATGTCATGGCCATTGTCTACAGTCTACCAAGTTGCTGCTAGTCCATTAATTAAATGATCAGACCAGTATCTTCACATAAACAGCTGGAAAATGTCCACTACTGAACCTAGATCCCATAAATAGTCACATGGATATAAGCATCCATAGGTGGGGGTTTGCAATAATGACCACTCATGGCATGCAGAATAGTGATCGCAGAAGATTTTAACGTACCTAGGAGAATGCTGCTGCCCATGCTAATGATATTCCCTTATCCAGCTCTTACAACACCCACAACAATAAAGCAGTCCTATTCTAACAGCACCGGGACCACACTGTGTAAATCAGCATCTTAATTTTCAGTTTTTAGCATTAAACATACAGTTTATACAGAGTATACATAAATGTATACAGTCTCTCTTTAAGTTGTTTGCTATTTCACATATAATAAGTTAATTTTGATTACTATGTGTTAATTAATTCTAATGAATGGCCCATCAAGCTATACATAATTTAATTTCATACACTTATTTCGGAAAAGTAATGAAAGCAATTTTTTTGAAACGTATCATTTAGATTTGATTGGTCCATTGCTTGAGAGCAAGTTCCATAAATAAAACCATGTAAATGTTAACAAATTGTATTGTCTTGTATTATTTCAGGCTTTAGATATGTTCTCGCCGGAAGACACATGCTACACGGGACAAGGCTCACCTGCATTCCAACCTCCTGAAATAGCCAATGGAGCTGAAACTTTTTCAGGAACCAAAGTAGATATTTGGAGCAGTGGAGTGACATTGTAAGTGTTTGTAAGACTATTAAGCTTATTTTATATTTTGTAAAAATACTGCCAATTCGTAAAACCTTGTTATTTCTATCTATGTGAAAGAGACGGTGACGTTTTTATACTGTCAAATTATAGTTATAATTAACACTTGAACAAAGGAATAAACAATAGCATAACAAAGATTAGGAAAGTCAGAGGATCAAACAAACAATTTTATTGTAATTAATATGAATGACAGAAAAATGCAGCTACATAGATGTGGGAGGAACAACTTAAATCAATAATTCTTTTACAATCTACAGTATAGTATACTACCAAGTATTTGAGAAATAATTTATAAAAATTACTCTTTTATAATATAAAATGTTGTGCAATCAAAAAGCTATTACTACACAGTAGTATTTTTTATATTTACTATAGCAAAAAACAACATCTCAGTTTGCCTTCAGCACAAAAACTTACCCAACCTTAACCTTTTAACCTTTGCTTGGTTGAATATACGTCATAATACATAACTGTAGGTTTATTTACATTCTGAAGTGAAAATATGTATGCTTAGTTTTCCTGTATGACTTGTAACATACTTGTAGTCTATACTTGATAAAATTAATATATTCCTTTAGAATGTCAATCATACTTATCTATGTGTCAGCTTGGTTTAAAAGATTCTTGCCTTAATTATTATTCCTCATGTGAGTCATTTCTAAAGTTATTTATGTGAATAGCGATTAGGTCACACTGAAATTGACCCGAATTCGCTTACATTGAATTTCAGTCATAAATTTGAATGCCATTTTCTACTTACTCTACATAAGTAGAGTACCTAAACTTAATGTTTTTAGAGATTGGTAAAAATCACAATGACTTTCTGTTCAATAAATGTGATTTGTTCCTCATTTATTTTTACTTTGCCTCCGGAAGTAGTGTATTATGCTGTTTAATCTGTCACACTGGCTAGGGCTGGTTGGTGCAACCCACTTGGTTATTAACTATCATTTGCATTTGATCACTATGTCATCTGCTGATAAGTGATTTGTCCATGATGGACCCTGTGTTAGATAAATATTAACATGCAGGTTCTATAAATTGGTTGCCATTTTCTTTCTTTTTTTGAAGTACTATACCGATATTCGGTATTTTGTATCTTGTATAGGAAAAAATACAAAACAGAAAGCAAACTATTTCAATCCTACAGGTACAACATGACGACGGGTAGGTATCCGTTTGAAGGTGACAATGTGTACCGGCTACTAGAAGCGATAGGACGAGGCGAGCCGGCGCCTCCGCCCTCCAATCTGGGTCCGACGCTCGGTGCCCTACTCACACACATGCTGAAACGAGACCCTCAGCTCAGGCCGACTGTGCACGAGATCAGAAGGCACTCGTGAGTATGGTGTATATATATATGGTTTATGGGTAATATATAATCTTACAATCTATTTCAGTCTAATATTATGGCTACACGATCTATTCTAATCTAATATTACTACGACCATACAATCTATTTCAGTCTAATATTATGGCCACATGACCAATTCTAATCTAATAATACTACAGTCATACAATCTATTTCAGTCTAATATTATGGCCACATGATCAATTCTAATCTAATAATACTACGGCCATACACTTTATTTCAGTCTAATATTTATGGCCAAATGACCAATTCTAACCTAATAATACTACGGCCATACAATCTATTTCAGTCTAATTATAATATTAAGGCCAAATGACCAATTCTAATCATTAGATTAGAATTTTAGTATTATTAAATACTACGGCCATACAAGCTATTCCAGTCTAATATTGCGATCACACGATCAATTGCAGTTTAATACTACGGCCATATTATGATCTATTATAGTCTAATAATGTGGCCACGCGATCTATTCCAGTCTAATATTTTTACAATAATTATGTTATTGCATTTATTATTATTATTTTACGCTTATTTAATAATTTCAGACTTGTAATTTTTTTTTTAAATTATCAATAAACTTATCATTATCATTATCATATTCCGGCCACGCGAGTTACGAGAGTGCAAGTCTAATACTACGGCCTATCTTTTACATACGACCTGTCTAATTCTACGGTCAGAACGATCTATGCAACTTATACTATGCACAATAATTCTACAGTCAGAACGATCTATGCAACTTATACTATGCACAATAATTCTACAGTCAGAACGATCTATGCAACTTATACTATGCACAATAATTCTACAGTCAGAACGATCTATGCAACTTATACTATGCACAATAATTCTACAGTCAGAACGATCTATGCAACTTATACTATGCACAATAATTCTACAGTCAGAACGATCTATGCAACTTATACTATGCACAATAATTCTACAGTCAGAACGATCTATGCAACTTATACTATGCACAATAATTCTACAGTCAGAACGATCTATGCAACTTATACTATGCACAATAATTCTACAGTCAGAACGATCTATGCAACTTATACTATGCACAATAATTCTACAGTCAGAACGATCTATGCAACTTATACTATGCACAATAATTTTAACTTTTTACTAAATAATTTATATTTCAATGCTAATAATAAATTAATGTTAATTTGGAAACTTCATATTTGAATTATTCCTCTAATAGAACAAAGAGTAATTAAATAAATAACTCCTTCCGTGTGGAAGCGCAACAGTACCTCATTATTTTCACTAACGTAGCTCAACTCAGCAAATAAATAACTAACAATGCGCTTATTTAAAACGATTACACAATAAACTCGCAACCTTGGTATTGTACTTAAATTTTTTCACATAAAAATATAGATTTATTTATTTAATTATATGCTGATAATGGTTATCAAGTGTATTGGCATTGGCAGGTCAATGTAACGGGGCCGGGTTAATGAAACCAGATGAAATATGAAAGCGATAAATGAATCCACGTTTTTCAGGACATTGTTGTAATGAATATTGTATTTTTAGCGCCTCGCTTTAACTGCTTTCCACTGGAATGGGAATATCAAATGTTTGTTATTTGTTGATTTTTTCAGTACCGAATTTTGGATAAAGTATTTTAGCTATATAGAAGCCAGAAAGTAGAAAAACCTTAGTGTGTATAAGTCTTTTTTTATAACTCTCATAATGTCTTATTAGGCTTTACGCGTCGAAATCATAAACTTAGTTTTTTAAAAATATAATAACATAAGAAATAATGAATTTAATAATATGATATTTTTTATACCAGCTTTTTATCCAATCTTGGAATGGTTTCGTTTTGAAACTGGTTGTCAGTACTTTGCAAACAATGAAATGTTCTGTTTACCGGGATAAAAATTCCCTATGTTGATCTAGGTAGAATAAGCAAGGGGGGCGAGTTGGCTGGACTGCTGTCGCGACCCCTTCTCGCCCCCGGTACGGCGGACGAGGTGCTCACGGGGGGGTTTTAGTGGGTTCGAGTCCCACATACCACCTGCCACCAAGGGGGCATTTCCCCCTCAAAAAAAAAAAGGTAGAATAAGCAATTTCTGTGTAAAATTTCATACAAATCGGTGCAACTCTTTTGCCGTGAAAAACAACGTGTCACTGTTACAATTTATATTGTTAAGGAAAGGATAATCTTTGCTTAGGATAGGACAAGACAAACCAGACACAAAAACACGAAAATGTTTAGTTTTATAATGCCTCTCTTCACACACTGTGAAGCATTTTAGTAAAGCCATGGGAGAAAAATAGGGGTAAAAGTTAGTGAACTTTACTCAAATGCTTGTTCAAACTCCTCAGTTGGGTGGCATCTCGCCCAGCGGTGGAACCGGGTGTTCGCACTGTGAGCCCGCGTTCGCGACGCTCGGACGAGCTACACTCGTCCACTGTGGTGCCTTACCTCGTGGAGCGGCATTACGCATCCGCTAGGGAATACTTCGCAGATCGAGACCTGGCACACGGTATGTAACTTGTAACTTGTACACTTGTAGCCAGCCACCCGTCCACTGTGTTGGACTGTACTTCGTGTAGCGGCATTACGCATACGCCAGGGAGTTCGCGGATCGAGGCGCACGGTATGTAACTTGCAACTTGTACACTTGTAGCCGGTGTCACACTGTAACCAGCCACTCGTCCACTGTGTTTCTGTACTTCATGAAGCGGCATTATGCATATGCCAGGGAGTTACTTTTGCGGACCTAGACGTGGCGTCCGTAGGGAATATCTCGCGGATGAAGACCTGGCGCATGGTATGTAACTTGTAGCTTGTACACTTGTAGCCGTGTCACCCTGTATCCAACCACTCGTACATTTATGTATCCGTACTATTTGGAGCGGGATTACGCCTCTGGAGGAATATTTAATGGATTGAGACCGTACGCATAGTATGTATCAATACCACTTGCAACCTGCGACTTGCACACTTGTAGCCTATTGTAAGCATCTCGGCTCTTTTAATCTATCTGTGGCTAGCGATTTCGCAGAACTCGTTTCATCGGAGGGTGTCCTGCACTAGCTTTGTTAACGGTCTATTTTTCACTCAAAAGAAGCTTTTAGTCAACCCTCATTTCTTTAAAATACATAGCAGTGTACACGGATTAGTTATACAAATACACGGATTAGTGCTGGTAATGAGAATTGAATGAGTGAAAGTAAGGTGATGAAGAGCTATCCTCAACACTACAACTATTACACGGCTAACACTCACGAAATACAGTCGAATAACTCGACCGGTGTTCGGGCAATATAGATGCCCATCCTCAAGGAGTGCGCGGTGGCGGTGGCGGCTCAGCGCCGAGCCGCGGTCGAGTTATTCGACTGTATTTCATGAGAGTTAGCTGTGTAATAGTTGTAGTGATGAGTACTACTCACGTCAGTTTCTATAATATTATAGCTATCCTCAAGGTTATAACGCCCTTTGTATCGATAGCTGTCCAATATGCCCTTTCCTAAGTCACATTACTTTGAACAATCAAATAATATCATTCACATGAAAATAACAACATCGTAATACATTCTCTTCTGTTTACGAAACATGTTTGTAACGTTGTTGTTTTTAACACTTGTGAATTATTGATATCACTGCTACTTGTATTAAGTATGCCACTTAACCTTGTAATGTATAACGGGTCAAGCAAAATTGAATTCTATAATGTTTGTAATAGCTATTTAAATTTATAAATAGACGTGTTAATATTGCAGAATCTGAGGAAATGCACATTGGTACCGGTTGCGTCAGGGCTCGCATATGTTCCATGAGTTAGGTAACGAGCATGAGAGTGACCCTATATACATTATTAACCTTAGGAAAGCCGCTATAAATCTATAATAGCATTATAAAATGTATATTGACAAATATACACATAAAACATATGCTATTTTATATGTGTTTGCACTTTATATACGCAGCAACTCTTGCTGTAGGTACCTATCTAAAATAAATATAATAATGCTTTATGGACACTAACAAATTAAACGGAATAAAAATCCAAAAAGCTTATATATAAAACGCTGGATAATGCATCGTGACCCACGTTTTGAAGTAAGGAAATGTGGCCTGGAATGACGTTACTTATGTTTTGTCATATATTTCTTACGGTTAACGTGTCACACGCTCTAGTGTTTTGTATAAGCTTCGTGGCCTTTACTTATATTATAACCGTCTCTTAAAGCTAAACGTCGTTCATTAAAATTACTCACCTTATGTTTTGCATTGCGCAAAATTTAATTGACATTTGTTAATTTAAGAAATGCCTATAAGTAAGGCTGTAAAGGTAAGTCAAGATGCAGCTTTGATCTTCGCCTGATTAAATCAAAGAAGATAACTTAATAATTGAAGGGGTGAGAACAAAAAGGGTTCATCTGATTTTTTTCACAAAATGACTTATGGGTATCGTTGGATTCAGCGTGAAATTATCTTCAATAATACATTCTCAAAATACCGAAATGAGGCTTAAATCTCGAGATTTTGAGTCTAAAAACGGTTTATCTGTCACAGGAATACAGCTCGCTTAGCATATAAACATTATTATATTTATTTTATTATATTATATTTTTACAGTAATTGTATGAATTAGTCCTATATTTAGTATTTAAAATAGAATTAAAACATTTTCAAGCAACTGAAACTTACATAAACCTTTTCTATTACCTTATAAGCACACTACATTAAAATGACGCCATTGACGTTTAAAGTCAATTTTCTCGAAACTGTCAATTTGTCAGTTAAATCCTTTTTATTCTCAACCCTTCAATTATGTTTAACAGATACACTCACTGCCGGCATTGTAAACTCGTACCTGAAGAAATTTTAGTGACAATATAAAATTGTCTTTCGTATTGGAAATTATTATGTATGCAACTTGCTACGTAAAGAGTGAGCGTATCAACAATGTCAATGGCACTTAGACCATATAAGCAGTGCTTCCCATAGGGCCCACTCTGGTGGACGTAGTCTTCCCATCCCATGTTTAATGTTTGAGCGCCTTATATTCTCGCTAAACAAATATTAGGGACCAACAAAAGCTTTGCTATCGCTAAGTCAAGTAAACAGGTATCTTCTAAGCAAACATGTACCATCGGAGACCTTGTCATAACGTCATGTGAGAAGACGGTCGAATGCTTAAGCTTTAACTAATAAAAAACGAGTGTGCTTTTTTAGACCACACCACTGAAGTAAAACTTCTTTAGTTTATCTCCCTCTATACGCCGGTATAACTTTGTTATTGCTTTATTTAATGTTAATGTCGCCATCTTTATAAAGTATCATTTGTAAAGTGTAATTTTACCGGACATATCAACATAATAATACAAATTTTAACTTTAGTATGTTGACAATGAAGATCTACATGAACCAACTTCAACTCCCGTTCGCCTCGCATTCACCAGCTTACTCCCCAAGTCAAGCGTGCGTAAAGAAGTTTTACTTCAAAAAGAAGCATTACCCCCTTTAAAAAAACTGTTAGATCTATAGATATAACGAGCCCACAACTAAGGTAGTACAATGATTTTTCAGAGTTAGGCGATGGTGGGTCCCGTACGATGTCGACCGCCGAGTTGTCCGACGCGGAGTCTTCGCAGCGCAAGCGACGATGGCATTCTTCTTGTGGCCGCCTGCCTTCCTGTCGCCTCACGTGATCACTACATTTATACCAAAAAAACACCGCGGCTACTCTAACTTTGCACCACGAGAATTGTAAGAAATGAACGATTTGGATTATTCTTTCATTCGTAAAGTGAAGGAATGAACATTTCCGTTCAGTTATCGCTCATTGTTACAATGTTGTGGCCACAGGTTGTGAGGTATACTGTCCGAAGCGCGATCACGGTCACACCAAATTGCTGTTCACTAAAATTTTAGCAAATCTAGCCCCCCGGTTCTGATCTTTGATAACTTGACACTTTGCATCTACGTCGAATTTGAGCTATTTTCGCACCTATTTGTAAAGAAAAATTTGCGCGATTTCGACGCCGATTCATTGAAGTCCAAGATCGTATACTTCTGGAGTCGTATTCCTGTATCGAACTTTAAGTAGCATTGCCCAAATATTATTTCAACATACAATCTTAATACTTTTTGTTCTCTGGCTGTTGTGGAACATGTGTGGAGTGATTTGCTTACCGTCGCGGGCATGCGCTTGTACTTAAAGTGCTGTATGGATGTCTATCTAATTATGATTGTTGTTATTAAATGTTTATGAATTGTATTTACCTGATTGATTGGCCATATTAATAGAATCTCTTGTCATTATATTTCCAACTAATAATCCTCCAAGCTGAACATTACAAAGTGGTAAAAAAAACCTGACAACAAAGACCAATACTGTCTTTTGATAATAAATTTTGGGGTAAAAATAAAATACCACGGTGTCTCAATTAACTGCCATATCTATATTTTTCAGTTACATTTTGAATCGAAAGTATTGACACCAAATCTGCGAATATTTTGTATTGTTTCTATTCAAAGATTGTTTCCTTGGATGTCTCTTATGAAACTAGCGATAGGTTGTGGTCAAAGTAATTATCTAGAGCAATATCGTACATGTCTTTTTTTTTTAATTTAAAACCGCACCGTAAGGATGTTACAACATTTAGTCGATTCAGGCTGAATCGATATTGATAAAAATTGTTTCTTGTTAATTCATTTAAAGAGGATTAATGCGATCTGGTGGTATATCGATTGATTGTAGTAACCTGCACGGGTAGCATAAACTATAGAAATCGACATAATATCTCTACAATCGAGAAACCGTTTGACCAATGAACGTGACGCTATTCACGCTTATCACGTCATAAACATTTCTTGTCATTGGTCAAACGATTTCTTCAGAAGAGCTGTTGATTTTTATAACTCATGCTAGCCTTGTCGTGTCATCAGTAGTTATAGAGATGGCAATAAAAATATATATTTTTGTATTTAAAACGATTGTTATAATCCAATAAGTGTTCTTGCCAATCAAATCGATATTATACACATGCAAAATTGAATAATGCAATATCTGATGAAACTATAGTGATTTTGTGCAGTTTTTAATTATTACTAAATAAATAAACAAATGCATAATAGTTGATTGGGTAATTGTAATGCGAAAATAAAAGCTAAGTTTGTGTCCAAAAACCGAAAGAAATAGTAGCCTCTTGAGCCGTTACATAATATTATGCTGGTGCATATTTTGGGCGCGTAAATGTAAAGTCAGCAGTGCTGGAAATTAACCTTATTTCGGTATGTACTCCTACCATATTATGGTGTGTACCAGTTAACTGATGTTTTCGATATAGTCAAGATTTATAATTTATGTTTCAACCGTTATTTCGTTCTATGTTGATTTCTCAATGGAAAACAAACTAAAATTATCATCGTGCTTAGATTATCAGTTACTGATTTATTATTATTTTTCCACAAAAAATTGATGTGTTATAAGTCCTGAATAAATCCGAGAACCGTCTTCAGTTTTTTGTTGTCTTCGCAAGTTATGATAAAGATAAAATGGATATTTTACGTAAATTACAAGAAGGGATGTATCAGCCATGATAGGGACTCAAATTTGCGCACATATCATTTCTTTTTCCATTCTGACTTTATTTGCCACCGATTAAAAGAAGCACCAGTGCAACTAACTTTTGATAAAATGTATATTAATATTCCGAAGAACCTAACCTTTTTTTTACTTTTCCGTTCACGATTTAAAGTCAGCGCACGGACCTCACTTTTTATTCTATTGTATTTGTGTATGCATGAACGAAAATTATAGATTTTAATTTAATGTTAAGCATAATAAATTTATTAGTGTTATTTTACGTCGTTTCTGCGTTAGGTTATTTCGGATTGTTCTTCTTATGACCTTTTTTCTTAGCATATACAATGTAAACTTGTATGATAGAATCCCAAAAGTGAATATATCATTGTCTTTTTTGCTAAATGTTTGTACATTTATGTGTATGTTAGTTGTGCAATAACTAGATGTGGTGCGATGCGACGCTAATAACTGTAGTGCGTAGATTTTATGTTTTATTAGCCATATCTTATGAGATTACTGCAGATGATCTCTTGTCGCCAAAGGCGGTTTCTGCGAAAGTATTTAATTTTTGTAAACAGTGTCGTATTTTTTTATTATTTATGAAAAGTGAGGTCTTCAACATCAATAACACTTAAAATATTTGTTTACGCTTATAAACAGATGTATGTTTAGTGCCTGAAGTAAAAAAAAATACAGAGAATATAAATATATTGTAAATAAAAAAATCTAAATTCATATTGTGAAAATTATTTTTCTTTGTAATACCCTAATACCCCGAAAACACATGTACGAGTCATTTACACATATACGTAGGTACCTAACCTACCTAACCTCTCTAAAAATGACTCAGCTATGTTAACATTTAATTTCACTGGGAATTAAATGCGATAATTCTGGTCCTCGCTGCCCCGCCTCCCCCTGTTGTATGCATTATCTAAAATTAAATTAGATATTTCATAGAAAAATCAGTAAAAAATCGAAGATTGTAAAACAATGCAATCGCAATTTGAATGATACACTTGGGGGCCTGATTATATGCATTCATTCATTCATTCATTTTATATTCATTAAGTTACTTCCGTATGAGGCCAGATAAGATATGCTTAGGTGGCTTGTTAAATTAGAACTGACTACTTGGTAAGAGCAAGAGTGCAAAGCGTTAGCTCCATTTCTTCCATTAAGCACCATTCGAGTTCCAGTTGTGGTAACAATATTGCGTGCGGCCGCACCGTGCGAACCTTCCAGCATATCAACTCCCCTAATTATTTCTAAAACGCTATACGTAGATATATAGTATAGAGAACGTACCCATAAGAGTCGTCATAGGAATCGTCAAAATACCACCCTTGGTCACAGGGGCGGGGGTCAATATTCTCTATAGAATGTGCATCGTATGATGATAAAATGAGAATCATTGTCCTGGGCCCCAAGTCTACTAACAAAATTGCGATTGAATTGTCCTACAATTGTTACTTTTTGACAGATTTTCCATACAAATTCTGTCAAAAATCGGCAATTATTAAGTTATGCAATCGCAATTTTACTTTATGACAAATATGGAATAAATAGTCGAAAATCGAGCCCATTACCAGTTGAGCTGCAACGTAGGTGTTGCTTTCAAATTTGTGAATAAAGTAAAGGTAAGTGGTAGGGCTACCTAATTACTTTGCTCATACCATTCAACTGCTCACTAGGTATCTGCGATCCTAATACAGGTTATTTCTATACGCTATATATTACTATCATAATATTCATTGATGTAGTTAGCAGCGCCTGCATTAGGTAATTGGTAGCTTTGGAATGGTGCCATCGCTGACGAAGTGAAGGGTTGCTAAAGGTGGCTCATTACAGTTTTTCTCATTGTCAGCCAAAGTTCAAGGCAGCGTCGTTTTATTTGTCCACGGTGTAAATGAATCATTCACGCTTATAAAAATGGTGATTTTCACGGGTACTTACAGCATGAAATAAAATGTGTCCTTTGAAATTATTAAATTAGTAAATTGTATAATTTCAAAGTTCACAATTTATTTCATAATAGTCTGACTGACTATTAGCTATCTATAATACTGACTAATATATTATACTGACCGAATATATTTTTTCAAACTACTTAATTCTTCCTTGGGTTTGGTCCGATATTACTTTTAAGGAAAATGCTTCACTGGAGTCAAAATCCTGATCATGGTGAGTTTGCAATATCAAAAAATACATGGTTTGCTTAATTAGTCACTAGCACCACATATTATATCGCACTTGATATATATATTATATCGCACAAATTATATTGACTTAATAGTCAAAATAATAAAATACCTAGTAAGCATCTAGCTACGAATATGAACCTTACCAAGTTACCACAGAACCAATCGACTCGGGCAAAACTAAACAAGTTTCAGAAACGTTCCTCAAAATATGTTATCAAATAACTGAAGTTCTAATTTGTATAACATCGATAACCAGTTTTCAATCTTGGTATTGTAATGGGAATAAACGGTTCATTCGTTAACCTATTTTATATTACCTATTCCATAAACAACCAGGTACCTTATTCAATGGACCTTAGTAGGACGTGAAAGGGATGTATCTATCTACGATACCCGAGTCCTTGACTAAACGCGTACTTAAACGTTATCGTAAGCCTTCAAATAAGAGTAAAGGTACAACGTTAATAAAATCTACCATTTGCAAACCTGTTTATTTCAATAATATTCCTATTGCTTACGTAAGTAGGTACTAAACTAAGTAAACTTCTTTGAAATGGTATTTAATTCCCAGACATTTTAACTGGATAAGTCAACTACCTAAATGTCAGCATCTTAGTATCTATGCGGATACAACGGGAAAATATGTTGCTGACTAATTTATATATAGGTGTCTATGGAATGGAAATGGATGGTGGGAATTACCTACTAGTTGTATTATCGAGTAATAATATAGTACACTTCTGTATGACCTATCTAGCTTTTACGTAAATAATTATTGAATAAATAACGACCAACGATCACATACATCCTGGACTCCGACCAAGAATTCCTTGTATATAAAAAAACTACGAGGATCATGGTCCTAAAACATCCAGACACAGAAAAAGTATTTGCCCTTTTTGTCTGTGCACAAAATACGTGTCCTGTCGCGGTAATCAAACCTACCGCCGTGTTATGACCCGACCTGCTTAACCACCACACTAGCACACCACAGAGGCTGTCAAAATATCAATTATTGATATATTATATACATGTATATATATTTATATATTATTTATATATTATATAATTCTATTTTATAACATAATTTTACTTTTCTTAAGTCGATAGAGTACCTATAGAGACCCAACAGTATTATTAGCACGTTCAAACAGTATAATCTTCCACAGCTTCGCTAGTCTTCCATCCATTTACGACTCTTTTTCAAATGATTCTGCTTACTATTACTTCTTTTTTTTACCAAGACATATAAAATGAATCTACCTTCATTGATCCTCTATTCTCAGTCGTATGCGGTAATAAAGAAAGCACCTTTGCTCACAATTCCCATATCCGATATCGTCTCGCACGAACATTATGTTGATGAGGTCAAATTCTGACAAATAGCCGATGTTCAACGCTCAATGGGTGACGAGGGGGCATGGAGAGTGAAAGCTCCAACAATTCTATTGTGACGCTGATTGATCCGCGAGATAGTCGATAACTTATATACCGTATCAACCCATTGTTCTCCAGACATCGCCAATTAAATATCAGATGGTTATGGCATCGCAAGTAATCAATTGTTACTCAAAGCATAAGCAATCTGCATAGTTAAAAATTCGATTCGGATGCATTTGGTTTTTTAAAATAGCTATGGCATTAGTTTTGGTTGATAGGTACTTGGAGAAATCGGTTCCATTTTTCAATTTGAATGTAGATATAGTTTCCCTATATCAAGTTGGGTGAAATAGCTATAGATGTATATAACAATTAGCAAAACATCTATTTGGCGTACTCTTTTAATAATGGCGACCCAGAATACTTTATAAAGTGAATTATGAGGCATTGGTGACGTTATAATATGACGTTGTTGGAATGATGGAACATTCCATCATTCCAACAACGTCATATTATACCTAGAATTGTACCTACATTCCAACGGGACGTTAACAACTTGATTGATTTTTGATTGATTGATTGATTTATTTATTTATTTGCCAAAAACTTAGCCTAATACATTGTGAAAGTAGTAAATTTTATACAAATATTACAATATTACTCTACAATTTTACACAACGCAAAGAAATATAAAGTGGCGGCACAAACAATTTTTGCCGTAGCAATATGGTAGTTTATAATTCCAGTACCCATACTGCCTTTCAGAGATCTCCAACTCCGAACTAAGAGAAAACTTGTATTTCAGAGTACAGAGAACTCTTAAGGCAGGGGGCAACTAGACCAAGCACGGCTAGAAGTTACGTTAGAGACTTATGTGTAAGTTGACATACAACTAACGACAAAAGTGTGTCTCCTACTAAAAGATGCCCTGTTAAGGTGATTATACACCTGTATATAGAGCATCTACAATTTCTTTTTTTTTTATAATTAAGGACTTGTGAATTAAGTTATGTAGCATCTAGGCATAGTACTTATCCACCTACTAGGTGCGTTCCTATTAAGTATTTATTTTGTGTTCGATTTCAGAATCTGGAAATCAAGGTTCACTAGAATCTAGATTATTGTCTCTATCAAGGAACTCAATAAAATCAATTAATCACATTCGACGCCGGCCCACCTGTTATTAATATTATGCAACGCTCGTTTATTAAAAGCCCATGCGTGTGAGAAGCATCAATATCGTGTTCACTTCAGCCTATTGCCGTCACAAGTCTGTTATTATACTAACATATTGGTTTATTAAAGCCGCCAGTTGATTGCACAGTTGTATATTTTCGCAACAAAACCAAAACCAGTATCTAAGAATCGCCAATAAAGTGAACTCTCGTGTTTTGAATCTATGCCGTTTATGCAAATATGGTTATAACGGAAACGAGATCTATGTTGGCATCTTAATAGTTAGAAGTTGGAAGCTCTATCGGTGGATGGGTGTTGCTGTTTCTCAACTAACCGTTTCTAAATCTAAAGTTACCTCTGCTATGCGTAGTAAAAACGAGCTTCACCAAAAAGTGCCGGTGGAAATCAGATGACCCGAAGGCAATATTAATATCGCCGTCGCGTCTTTGCACTGACGATGCTTGTTCTGCCAAATACTGTATTACATATTGTCGTTTATACATAGTTGATATGTATGTATATCAATACAATGGCATTGTTTTGTTGCGTTGTTTTCCATTAATATTTCAAAAATGTGAGTACCTACTTAGTTCTCCTTAGAAATGCGAGGAAAGGGAAGTAGCGTGTGAATAGCTTCGCATCAAGTGGGCTTGGCGTGCGTGCCATTACGATATACAAGAAGAAAAAACTAACAGTACAACTAAAGAAATTTTATCGGGTGATAAATCAACCGTGATTACAGATCGGAGACAGCGCACATTCTTACGATAAAACTCGTATATAACTTATTAATAAACTCAATGACGATCTGTTGAGAAATCAAATACTATTACCAACTTGGTGCTATTACATTAAATAGACGCGCCCCGTGGTTTTATAGCGCAGGAAATCATTTTCTATATCTACAAGTACAACACAGCTACAGTTGTCCACTCCAAGATCCCATTAAGCTTTATTTAAATTTGTATGCAAATGATTTAATTAATTTCAGATTTTCATTCATTCATTCATTTTTTTTTCTAGCTGCATTACCACAGCTGTCTGGGTCCGTGCTTTTCGTTAAATTATTTTTAATTTATTACTTTAGCTTATTATTAATAATGAACATAAATACAAGTACAGGAGGGACAATACAAATTCATTAATTCATTCATTATATGTATGTATTTATAAACAAAAAGTAAGTATCTAAGGCTCGTATTACAGAACGAGCCTCAAGTGTCATTTGATCTACAATCACGTAATCATTGCTTGAGGATAGAATCTATGCTCAGCTATCGTTCTTATTATAGAACAGGGCTTGAGCTCTACTTACCTGAATGTAGATTTGAATCGAGCCTCAAGCAGAGTGTGTTTTTTCTATGAATCAGCCTGTTTTCGTTTACATTTCGATATTTTTAACCACTCCGTTCCACGTAACGCGTAGTCAAGGTGTTAGTCATCGCTAATATAAATAGAAAAGATCTTAAAATCATATATTTTAATAAAAAAAAAGTAACATTAATGTGTAACAGATCCTAAAAAACTATTTGAAATAAAAAAAATATGCTTTTAGGATCAAATTTTGTGTTTTTGTAATATTCTAATTTATTGTACAAAAAAATTGAAATAACGACAACGGCACGTAAAAATAAAAATGTCGATCCTCACCTCACAGCTGTTCCCGTAGTATCATCTACTTGGTTTGTGGCTATTTCGTTTGGGTTTTAATTATTTGTATAAAATTAGGTTTTACTTTCAACTTTAACTCTATGGTTCCCTTTATGGGTACTGGCACTAGTACCTAACCACAATTTCGACAAAGATTCGACACATGCTATTGAAAAATAATTTGTGCTGAATAAATCTCTATCATATAATAGTCTGTATTAATCACACGGCATGGAGCGTAAAAGTAGTAGTACAATAGAGCTACAAAAATGTAACAAACAACGGTCTAATGCAATGAAATCATTACTCAAGCGTCGTCGCGACCACACTTGGGAAATCAGAGATTAAATCTGTGCTTGAGCATCGATCACCGTCTGAGTGACTTTCTGTAATAAGAAAAAACTCAGGTGAACCATGATCACTGTCTTGCAACTCAAGCACTGTTCTATAATAAAATCTCAACTCAAATCTACTTTCAAGTCGAGATTTACGACTGAGCACTGTTCTATAATACCAGCCTAAGTATCGTATCAGCTATCTGGTTAGTTTGGGGCTAGGGTGGCGCTGTGTGAAATAAATAAATATGTGTGGGACATAACTGACACAATACTTATATACTTTTTGTTTGTAAATACATACATAGAACACAATATAAACACCCAAACATATATATATATATATATATTTGTATATTTATATACTGTCTTGCTTGATTTGTCACTGCAGTTAATGAAACGTTTATTAAAGACCACTTTAGTGAAAAAAATAATGTAAATAGTGAAATTCGAGGTCACAAAACTCAAATATATGATTATGGTGTCGATTATTTTCCTTTTATTTTTCCCGGACCTGGTAAGACCCTCTCATCTTTTGCCCCCTTGAAGTTGAATTTCGAGACACCTGTAGGTATATGTTTACAATAGGTAAATGAGTACCTACCTAATTATGCTTCATTCTTAGGCTAGACAATATTAAGTCTGTTGTATGCCAGGTGAGCCCTTTACGGGTTACACATTGGGACCAGTGAAGGGTTCGCACACTGCGACAGCAACATTTAATTCGGTGAACTATCATGACGCCTCATAAAAATGCGTTGCATCAATAAAAATTATGACCTCAATGCACGGTACAAACGAGCAATGAGTATTGCGACACTGTTTAAATTGAACGCATTACCGGCATTCAAATTCACGTGGTAGTTGCTTGACATTTTGATAGATAGAGATCTTCGGCGCCTATTGACCTCGCACATCGACTGATCTATCAGGCGATCTAGACTTATACTTACTTTTAAAGTACCATCATGTAGCGCAGTATTATTTAAAAGCGTATGATATAAATATTTGTGTGTACAATGGGTACTATAATTTCCCTTATTAAAGTATGCCCTTCAATTCGGCCGTGTTTGAGATGATTGTGAAATACTTAAGTACAAGGTTTCTAAGGTAGGCTCTGTGACCTGTGAGATCATCTGCCTACCGCGGGTCAATCTTGCCAACTATGTCATTGAAAAACACCGATCTTATGTTTGAAATTTGTAATGTGTAAAGGTGTTATGTTGTACGAGCTTAGCAGCTTCGCCCGCGGCATGGCCTATGGGAAAATAATTCAACCACCCGTTTCACCCTCTTAAGGGTGGAATTTCGAAAAATCCTTTCTTAGCGGATGCCTACGTCATAACATCTACCAGTGGTTTGGGCTGTGCGTTGATAGATCACTATGTCAGTCAGTCAGTCAGTCACCTTTGAGTTATATATATTTAGATTCTATGTATGTATTTACAAACAAAAAGTATCAAGTATTGTATCAGTTATCTAGAGCTGGTTCCCATAGTACAAGCTTTGCTTAGTTTGGGGCTAGACGGCGCTGTGTAAAATGAAAAAAGAAATGTTTAGGTACGTTTTCTTAGGTAGGTACTTAACTTCCTTGGTTAGGGTGAAGATGATGTCAGGATATACCGCATGTAAGAAAAAATAACAGCAGACAATCAAATTAAATTGCTTGTCAACCCTTACCTCCAATCTATTATTTAACTCCGCTTCAGAATTGCCACTTTACCAATGTATATGCAGTTCTATTTCAATTACGAAGTACAGCATGACTTGCAAAACTGTCGCTGCAGGTCGTTCGATGCGCTGCGGAAGGAGTCGCGGGTCGCTCGTGATATACCACGGGTGAAAGCTCACAGGCTGCCATTACCTAACCCGCCCCAGCCCTGCGAGGGACTGCGGGAATGTCGCTACATCCGCAATCTACCTTCTCAATTGTTTTGAATGAGCTTTATTCAGTTTTTGGAGATAAATTTTCTTATATATTACTAGTTGCGCCCCGCGGTTTCACCCGCGGATAAATAGTATTTTAATTATTTGCTCATCCCACAGGAGCATTTCACTTTTCCGGAATAAAATGTAGCCTATATACTAATCCAGTGTATCTTGGTACCGAATTTCATCCAAATCCATTCAGCCGTTTGAGCTTGAAGGAGTAACAAACATACACACATACAAACTGTCGCCTTTATAATATTAGTGTGATGTGATAAGCATTTTTATTGAAATATACCGACTTCACTAAGATTAAATTAATTACATTTAAAAAGAAAGATGTTTGAAATTAAAATTGGATAAAATGACTTCCGAGGTACCTACTTATAGAATGCACTAGAAACGTGCATTAGTCCACTAGCGGTGTTTTAGCTGAAAGTCAGCATCTGTTATCTGTGACAGGTTTACTTGGAATTCATGCTGAGTTGAACGACCTCAATGCTATACGGCTTAAAATTGTAAAAAAAAAAAACAAAACACTTAGTGCATAGGTCCTATACATACCTACGAAATGTTCTTTGATTTTTTTGGTGTGAAACGGAAAGCTGCCGACATATAAGCTTTTTAGTAATAGATGATCCAATGAAATGTAATATTTGTTATTATTATATCTACCGTAATCTATTACATATAAACATACTAGCGGCCCGCCCCGGCTTCGCACGGGTATTTAATATATATCTATTATAGATTGAGATATAAACTATCCTATCTCTCAAGGGATCGAACTGCACATGGTGTGCGAATTTTATTATAATCGGTTAAGTGGTTTAGGAGTCCATTGAGGACAAACATTGTGACACGAGATTTATATATATTAAGATATTATAGACGCAAGGAATCCTAGTTAGGGTCCAGGATCTATGTATGTGATCGTTAGGCATTATTATTATTAGCTATTATTATTAAAACTGCTTATTATCTACGGATCTTCCTCAGTACCAACCACAGTTAAATCTTATTCCGAATTGAAGTGGTAACGTAGTAGCTCAAGGTTTCCCGTACACCGTACATCCAGTTTACCAATCATTCTACTAACAAATATACCTATTTAATATAATCACACTAATATTATAAAGGTGAAAGTTTGTGTGTGTGTGTATGTTTGTTACTCCTTCACGCTCAAACGGCTGATTTAGATGAAATTCGGTGCCAAGATAGCTTATACACTGGATTAACATATATGCTACAATTTATCCCGGAAAAGTGAAATTTTCTCGTGGGATGAGCAAATAATTAACATACTTTTTATCCGCGGGTGAAACCGCGGGGCGCATCTAGTTTATGCTGTAAATTAATCAAATGGGCAAGGAAGAATAGTCAAAAGAGACAACAAAAGTCATGACACCGTATATAAAAGTATTTTACTTTTTATCCGCGGTTGAAACCGCGGGGCGCAACTAGTAAAACATAAATAAAACATTGGTCTACGAACTTGGTGCTACAGTAATATATCTTGAATGATTATCTAAATTAACAAGATACGAAACATCTTTTATGTAACAGATTCTACTTCCTACTTATTCCGAAAAGAAGCAATATAAATCTATATCAGCAGGTAATTAAATACACATTAAGCATTAGTAATGTTTTGTAATGTTAGTATCTAAATGAGCATTCCTTACTTGCTTTCGTTTGTTTTATTGCTCTTATAAAATAAATTAGCATACAGTGATGTAATTAAACATTGCACGCAGCGACTGATCAAGAGTTCTGACCGCCCTAGGCTAATTATGAGGACGCGCCCCCGCCAGGTGTATGTGTTACGGTCAGCCTAAAAAGTTGTCCTTTAATCTGCACGACAATCAACGCATTATACGATCAAAATCCAACACCACCGACCGAGTCGAGTGACAAGTCAGTGTGTGTTAAGCGCGCATTTTTAAATTTTCTAAATTTATTGTTTAAATCAGGGAATGCCAAGCCAATTTTCAGTTCACAGCGCATTAGTTTTAGTGTTTTGTCTCGGTCTAGTTGAAATATGTAGGGTAGGTGCAATAATGCTAGATTAATAGTGCATGCTAAAGACGATTCCAGCGCGCCCCCTCGATCCTCGCGCCCTAGGCTGCAGCCTAATTAGCCTAAGGGTTAATCAGGCCCTGATTGCACGTGCACTACATCAGCATAGGTACCCAAGCATTTCGTAGGTGGGTACAGTCTACATGAAGTGATCATGAAATATTGTTGAAGAAATACTCCTTTACGCACGCTTGACATGGCGTGAATGTGTAACGGAAGTTGAAAGTTGTTGGTTAACGTAGATCTCCATTGTCAACACAACAAAGTTAAAAATTACTTTTTGTATTATTATGTTGGTATGTCCGGTAAAATGTCAATTTACAATTGTCAAGATGGCGACATTAGCATTAAACAAAGCTAAAACAAAATTATACCGGCCGATAGATGGAGCTAAACAAAATAAGTTTTATTTCAGTTGTTTTTTTAAGTATCTACCTAGGTACATACTTCGCTACGTACCTAATTAGATTTAACCCAAACCAGGCAAAAGTTGTCGGAATAACAGAATATTACTTAATTTAAAAAAAAAAAGAAAAATAATTACATTAATAACATCCATAATTGACAATCATATATATAAAAAATTACAGATCTCCATTTATAAGCGGCTTCAAAAAAAGGAACATTATACTTAATTATAACGATATACTTGGTCCCATAGAAATTTAATCAAAATCGGTAAGTGGTTTAGTTTTTAAATATAGGTAAAAAAAAACTGAAGAAGAAATATGTCTCATCTATTTTGAAAGTAAATTTTCTTCACTGTCAAACCACTGTGACCTACGTATAGACTAAACCACCTACAGCGTTAACGTTATAGAGATTCGATTTTCATTACCTTGTCATATTCTATACTCTTCTATGTCTCAAAGTGCCATCTCTACCTCCTCCACACACTCCTCAAAAACACCCAGTAAAATCCTAAAGTCTAAGATAAATATTGCTTCAATGCAATGAGGACATTACCGTCGCTAGAGCGTAACGCTCCGCTGACGCTCGGGTCATTGCGTCCGGAGCTCGAACGCAATGCATCGCATCATTCGCATCGCACTCACACGGATGCCAAATTGTTCTCTCGCTAGTTGCACAAATCTTGAGCAAAAGACATTCACAAAGAAAAGCTTACTAAAGAGTAGATATAGAGATACTGATCTTACTGTAGTGTTAGTATAGTTGTGAAAAATATTGTTGGGCGGAAGAAATTTTAGTATATGACTAGAGTTTAGTTATTATTATATATTAATTTGTGGTTAGTACAGTACGGGGCAAACAAGTTGAGTACTACACGTGATATATAAAGTTAAACTGATGTGTTTAGTGATTGATCAAACCTAATTGTTTTTTAATGCATTTTACTGAAGCACGGAACTGCACGGACAAGGAATATTTTAACACATTCACTCCGACCAGCACCATAGCCTCAACATGTAGCACTGGAGGGTCAACATGTAGATCTTGGTGCCTACAGCACGTGTGGATAGTTATGCATAAAAGCGTTTCGTCTGGCTTGGACCACAGTTTGCAGTTTGTCAAGATTTAAGGTAGGTATTTCTTATAAATGTAGAAGAGAAATCGCAGGAGGAAATTCATGTTCTCATACTTACCTTTAATACTGAAATGTGATTTCACCAATCGTGATTTATGAAAAGCTTCAACAATCTACGATTCTCGCGTTGCCTACCTTTGGCGTTTCACAGATAACATTTGCCAAAATAAGGTTGCGCGTGCATCCGCTGCTCGCGCACTCGTTAAGGAGCTGCTGCCTCGGGGCGCCAAAGTTATGAAATCAAATTATTTAAAACGTGTTGTAAGACAAGAGTTATCCGCGACCTTCGCCCGCCGTGAGAAGCTCTGCCGGTGCGACTCCACATTGTCTCTTGTTAAATAATCGACAAGACAAGCTCGTGTTGCAATTGACGCCATGCGAACAATGATGTTCCCTCGCGTGCATCAGCACCTCGTAAATTTGTTTAAATTTGGCAGTTCCAGGCACTGTTACCTATTACATCCCACACACTGCGTTAATCATTTGCTTTTTTGTTTAATTGGTGATAGGATTTTTAAACACACTATAATTAATGATGTAGGTACGTAAATTGAGCGTGTGATTTTAAGTCTTCGTAAGATCTGTAAAGTTGTGGTAAACCATTATTCACATGCATGCAGGATGTTGGTAACTAGCTCGGAAATAATTAGTCTACACAAAAACCTTCCAAATTGTTTATTTGTCATACATTTATAAAATCTCTGTGTATTCCATAATCGACGCATTTATTTATCTAGTTGATCTCGCCGTAATTGTGGGAAAGCTCTAAGAATAGACGCCCGGAACGAAAGCGAGATCACTGTCTCCTCTCCGCCTTCGGGCCGCAATCAGATTCTGCTTGGTGGTGTAGGTGCATTGCGTTGCTTTACAATTGCATACATGCCATTAGGTTTGGTCAACTATTCGTTATTCATTTATCAAAATGTTGAAATTACTTGGCGGTGATAACCTAATTGAACTGATTTAGTATTAAAGTTAATCAAAATGATTTGACGAGTGCACATTTTTGATTATTCATCGGTAGGGTAGACTTGTGTAGTATACTGCCCTACTCCACAGCTTAGAGTACCGACGCAAAGAGTGTGTGAAGGAATTACTCCATCTCCCGTGTTCCAGTAGTGGGAACGTATTAGGCTGACGACATTATGACGTCATGATTTTCTTATAAAGCCTATAAGTATATGCGTCAAAATCTGACAAATAATTGTTTTATTGTTGGTTATATACTTTTAGATAATTGGACCTCATCGTCTGTGAGAATGATTCAGATACAATTTTGATAACTGGTTAATAACAAAATCCTTTAGATAATGATCGCGGCTTCAGTTCCGTGATGAGGTCACGTTCACAATAAGGATGCGGCCGCTTCTTTTCCTGAACATTGCGGATAGAGTAAATACCAATCCAGTTTATTATTGTTTAGGAATTTAAATAATTTTGTGTGCGAGTGAATGGGCCTCTCTTTTATTACTGCCTGCATAAGTGGGTATTACGATAAACAACTGATGTCGGCATTTTGTGTTGCTATCTTACACATTTATATTCAAAAATAAAACGTTATTACAAGGTCGACAATTTTTAACATTTACTTACATCGTAAACTTTGGGAGTTATTGGCCATGGTAAGTGATCGGTAGAGAAGGTAGGGCGAACCACGACATCAATAAAGATTTCAATTGTATCATTTGTGTGTATTATTGACATGCATGTCGTGTCCGAAAGTATTGGGGACTCTAGAATCATTATAAGTAACCACTGACCCACAGTGCATCTAGCTGGAGGCGTTAGATCTATCGGAGTGGACTAATGATGTGGGAGACGGACGCAGTATGCGCGTTCCCACGCCGCGGCGCCCTATCTGCAGCACTCAATCTGTCTCGTGTTTAGGTACTCTCGTGCTGTCAGCTTATAATTTTACTTCCACGTTACTTGGGTAATTAACTAGATGTATGTAACCTCAAAACACGAACAAATCCTCATAAATAACCCAATCAATTTTGATCGAAATGCTAAAGTTAAAGAATCCTATTAAATAATAAGCTATAAAATTATTTTATTAGCATTTTAACTGTAATGTAAGTTATAAATATTAGTATAGTTTTTCAATAGCGGATATCTAAAACAGTATCAAAACATTTAAAGAAACTGCTGCGATATCCAAAAAAAATTATAATCCGTATCATATTTCACTAAACGTATTAAATAGTTTATAACAGTCAGTTTCAGACTGACATTCGCCATAACTTATGCTAATGATATAACGCTAATATCATTATTATATAATCCAGAAGGAAGGTAATTTATTTCAAATAAACACGTATGTGACATTACATAAGGCAAAGTTCAGCCCTAGTTGGCTGATCTATATTGCAAAACTAAACCAGTAATGTGTTTTTTACTCAAGTGTAGCAGATATTCATTTAAACAATGCATGTTATGGGAAACTACAAAGATAATTATAATTTAGCTGCAGTTGGACATTATAAAAATCTAAATTGTAATTTCACAACAATGTAAATAATTATATTTTGAAATTCCATTTTGTTGTATGTGTGTTGTTCCACCTTATTCTTTTTAGGTGGTAGGGCTTTCTGCAAAGATCGCCTGGGTGACTGCTTTGCCATTTATTCTGCCGTCAAGCAGTAGTGCGCAAGCACTACACTGTGTTCCGGTTTGAAGGGCACTGTTGCTAGTGATATTATTAAGCAAATGAGACTTTATGATCTGATCTCACAGTCGAGTAATCTTATTACTAGACTGTGAAATGTCTCAGGATGATGTGAGTACTGCAGTGTCACGCGAAACTTTATATTTTAGAGTTCCGAGTGACATTGCATCTTTTATGGGCGGCCGTATCGCTTAACATCAGGCGAACGACTAGCTTATCACATCATCCGTTAATAAAATATATCTGAAAGTTTCGTCATATCTGAAATTCTCAATAGCTTCGTTACTAATGTAAGTATAACAATAGATCATCAAAGATTCCTCAAGATGTTGCCTCAGTGGATATGGTCCACTCGGTAAACAGTAGTTTATTCAGTCTGCGTCGGTCCTGAATCACTCAGCGTGAAGACCGCGAAGAACACCACGGTTCATGGTCACACAACCTGCATCACTGAGTACTAACTATGTAAATGTAGATACAGATATTATTCGCTATATTGCTTTCATGAGGGTAGGTTGTGAAAGATAGATAACTCTCTTTACAGAACTCTTTATTGTCTCACCGATGAAATTTACATAATACGGGAACAAAATAAATCTTACATACTAGTGCAACAATGGGCGGTCATATCGCTGATAGCGATCTCTTCCAGATTTGCATAGTGTGAATAGATTAAGAATGATTTATTACAGGAAATTGGTGAGTCCACCAGTAATCAAATAACTGCTTGGTAAGACGTCAAACTAGGTTAAGTTAGTGGGATGGTTAGCTGTAGTCTTACGAAGGTTGAGGTAACACACTCGTAAATTCAAAATACCAATTTAACTTCACAAGTTTATACGAATGAAACATCTAGCAACGATAATTTTCTACAATCAATAATAAGTATTCGATACGCAGAAGTTAATTTGAGATTTATTTTTTACTTTAATCATCATTACCTATATATGATTCGCCAATTTAAATAACTCACTATGTACGAACATAGAACTTCAACGGAAATAACTGTTGTTTCAAAATACTTAGCTATACCAAGAAACAAACAAAATTATGCGATTCCAATGCAGCACACGCGACTTTGCGTTTTTTTAATACGATACAATGTTTCGAAACGTCGCGATCAGATTCTGGTGAAAATAACATCAGAGCTGTTTATTTATTTTGTACTAGCTGACCTAGCGAACTTCGTTCCACTTCGAAGTTAATGAATGTGCATGTCCAGGTTTTTTTATTTGTTTATTGACATAAATTTTATTACTTATTATCCTATTCCGGATGAAGATAAACCCAAAAACACAAAAATCATAAAAATTGGTCATGCCGTTCTTGAGTGGTGTAACTAACACTAACTTTATTTTATATTGTATAGACCAAAAAGTGCATAACCTCTCTAAGCTTAGAAACCTTCAAATGAGGTACTAATATAGTACGGTGACTTTCGAGGTATTCCAATTTTAAAGAGTGTTTTGTTCATACAATTTAAACCAAGTGTTTAACGTATAAACTTTATATAATTGTAGACAATATTTTACATGCTCAATTCATACACATAGTTGATTCAAACAATGGTAGTAGAAGTAATTATCACGAATGTGTAATTTGTAATCACAGGAAGTATAAATGAACGGAAGGAAGATTAAATGAAATTCAACAACGGAATGAGCAAACATAAAGTTTCTCGAGCGGAAAATTTATTATGTAATTGTATCTTCATAACATTTGCAGTATTACTATGTATGGAGACTAATTTACGCAATTATATTGAGCTATATATCAATATTCGGCAGACTTCATCCAGATGATGATGTTAATGGAACGTAAGAACCAACTCAGAAGTCCAAAGCATGCAATACATCGGACAGCGCAGCACCATAACTCATTCAGTGAATTCTGAGACAGACAAAAATTCTAGAACAATATCTTTGGATTCTACTTCTTTAATATACTCTAAAAAGTACTAAGAACTAAATAATGACATGTATGAAGGCATGTAATAATAAATAAATAATTTTAAAAAACCTTAATTTTTCTTCTATTGTACAGATTTTTCTCACTGCAGTTTTATTTTAAGTAAGTATAGATACATATAGATCTTCAGTGTTGTTTTAAACAAATTTGCTACTTACGTATTTTTTCGGACAGCTGAATGACAATTACTTACACTTTATCAACTATCATTATATTATTACACTGGAGTCCTTTTCCTAGTACAGGAGTGTTCGAAAAGTGTGTTTTTAATCATTTTTCCGTTACTCCTTACCAATAATATAAACTTTATTTTTTATAAATTGTATGTATGGTTGGATGTATATTTACTTTTTATCCACTGGGCGCAACAAGTACTGATATAATTTTGAAGAGAAAATATATGTATGCCAACATTACTGAAAATTCTTATATCACTTTTTGTCTCCGATATGAATATAATGTACTGATTTATTTTTCGTTTATTAATATAAGTAAGTACGATCTGTTTGACTCAACTATGCAATGAATGGTCAAGCAATATTCATTCTGATGCAGAAACAGAAAGCTTACATTGCCCTCTTATCCTCTGATGCAGAAACAAAACTACCGTCCTTGAACCGAATGATTAATAAAATTAGACAATAATAAATAACACATTTTAAGTAGACCGCAACGCGATGGGTTTGCTTTACAACTTCCTATGTTATTAGAGGCGAATGATGGTGGTTAGAGTTGTTAAGCAAGTGGTTACGTTTGTGCTTAATTTGGATATTTTTATTGGAGCTTGTAAAAATCTCACTTGATGTGTGAGTTAACATTATCTAATAAGCTACTTAGTAGTTTTATTGGCCTATAATACAATTTTACAGACAATCTTGTAACAAATCTTGTAACAAAGATTCCTATGCCTACTCGCTATGTCGTCTTACTTATCTACTGTCTAACAATGTAGCAAACTTTACAAAAGTGATTAAAAGAGTAAACACTATACCCTCTTATCTTATTTGAATATTAATAGTAATAATTTATATGGTCAAAAAATAATATAGTGGATAAAATTGGGACATCAAAGGTTGTACCAATTTTGTCCACTATTTATATTATATCCATTATTTTTTGGCCATATAAATTATTATTATTATTATTATTTTTCATTTTGAGGTACAGTACCGGAGTAGACAGCATTTTTGAGAATGATATTGATAATGCCATCGAGTATTACGTCACTTCCTTCTATATTATGCATTCCAGGAGTATTGATTATCATAATTTAATTTTGAAATTGAAAGCTCACACCTAAAAGCTGTCTTGCGGTGATTATGTGACTCTTTTAAATATCAAATCGACGTTTGATATCATCTATAACGTAACAGTCTTCGTTGGACCGCCCATATTTACTTAGTTTATTCTATGGGCGGGACTAGACACGTTTTGACGTTTTGTATTTAAATACAATTTGACTTTATAAATGTACCCGAGTTGGTTAATATGTACTGTTATTGATTTTAAAGTATCAATAGTTCCGGGTTTATAAAATAACAAATTTATGTTTTTTGATCAGACTAAGACTTAAGTTCAGGCTTATTATGAAGTTCTGATAATTTGATCAGTAACACGAAGTAGCGGTTTTGATCAACAAATTGATCTGTTTGTTCACAATAACAAAGATCAATGATAAAAAGATCAAAGAAGCAAAATATAAATCATAAACAAACAGAAATCGATTTTTTTTTTCTAACAGAGTGCGGAAAAGTTCCAAGCAAGAGATGATATCAAGTGAAAACTTTATTGGAAATCACTTGGCATGTATATTGTGACATTATCGATTTGGCAAGAATCGGGCCCGCAGTTGCATTATAATATGGTGCTTGGGTATCATGATGTGTGGTGTCATGACTTTTGTTGTTGTGTCTCTTTTGACTATTCTTCCTTGCCCATTTGATTAATTTATAGCATAAACTAGTTGCGCCCCGCGGTTTCACCCGCGGATTAAAAGTACGTTAATTCAATAATGAAATTTTCACTTTTCCGGGATAAAATGTAGCCAATATGTTAATCCAGTGTATAAGCTATCTTGGTATCGAATTTCATCCAAATCCATTCAGCCGTTTGAGCGTGAAGGAGTAACAAACATACACACATACACACAAACACACATACAAACTTTCGCCTTTACATATTCAATCATCATTTTTTAAATTATAAACTTGTCTAGCATTTTACCACGCTCTCACCTGATGGGAAGTGACGATGCGATCGAAGGTGTAGCATGCTAGCCAAGTAAATACCTATTCACTCTTCTCTTAAACACGCCCGGGTCATATATGTATTAATATTAGTCAAATATTATTGTGATAGTGTGATAGCATAAATAAACTTATCGATATCATCGTTTATGATTTGGTTATGGATTGTTAGGCTTTGACTATGAAACGTATATGCAGTAAATGTACATAGGTAAGTCTGGTAAGTTATTCCAACCGTTGTGTATTTTACACGACCTACATAAACAAAGCGCATTGTAAATGCATTAAAACAATGGCTAGATAATGAATTTAAACACTTTTTGTTGCAATAAGTTGAGTTCACAAAGGCGCGTAAGCTTGTGCGATTACACCACAATTAATTATCAATAGATAATAATTATTGAATACTCCTACTTTTCATCGTGAATTTTGAATAGTGTTGAGTAACTGTAGATAAATTATTTAATTGTTTGCCAATAAATGTAATTTCATTGATTTTATATATTATTATTGTTGTGTAAATTAAATAAATAATAAACAATTAAATTTATTTTGAACATTAATATATAAATAAATAAAATTAAAAAATGATAAATATTATCTGTGTTGGTGGTTGAACAGGTCGGCTCATAACTCGGCGGCGGCGGGCTCGATTCCCGCAGCAGTTAAGTATTTGTGCACAGTACTTGTTCTCAGTCTGCGTGTTGTGGGACCATGGTCCTCGTAGTTCCTGGGTCTCTAGACACGGAATCCTAGTTAGGGTCCAGGGTTTATGTATGTGATCGCTAGGCGTTATTATTTATTTAATTAACTTTGGTAAACGTTCTATTCATAACATTTCATAGAAATTTCCTGCTACATAATTAGTTGAAGGGATCACCTTGAAGATGTCATAAATGCTTGATTAATTAGTCCAGTATAAAGACGGTAATGTTCATATAAAAGAAACCATACTTTTGAATAGAAGATTCCAAATAAAGCACAGTTCGCCGGACAATGGCGGAGAGCGGCACAAAGCCAGGACCTTGTACACATGATCTTCTCCACGCCACATCGACGGATATTACGATTAAAACCGAAAGAGATTAATGATGACCGGTAATTACACGCTGAAACATAAGCCCAAGCGTGTGAAACTGTCCGATTGCATTACTACGTGATAAACTTTTATTGGTTGTAATAACACGCAATTGTATCGGCGATAATGTCTTCATTATACGTTTAGAAATAATCAGATACGTGATCGAGATTTGCATATCTTTTTGATAGCACCCGTTCTATGTTATGGGCATTACAGTGCCCCATGTTGCAAAATGTTGAAATATCTCGTTAATAATTGCTACCTAGCTAAAGCGATTTATGTATACTTAAATTATTTATTTCAATATAAGAAACAATCGGAGTTTGTACATAAATGCGGCGTTTGATTCGCTGGATCGGAATGTGAGCATCCTACGAGCTAAAGGTCACCGCGAGGTCACGGCGAATGCACTGGAGATGCTGGAAGGTAGATACAGTTTACATTTTATACAATAGCATCATCGCAATTAGGCAGAAGGTAAACTGGCTTGTATTATCGTTCCCCTCGCGCGAATCGTTATGCGTGCCTAATGGACTTTTAAACGGACATTTTAAAATCGTTCAAATCAAAATTTATTTCATTTGACCTTTGCCTTAACTTGCGTTCTATATTAGTGTGTGAACTTAGTAAAACAGATCAAACTAATTCTTTCGTTTCTTTATCAACCGTTTCCAAAAAAGGATGAGGTTGGAGGTTGGTATTCGATTGCATTTCTTTATTATTTCTTTATGTTTGTTACTAGGTGGTGGGATTTTTCTGCAAAGTTCGTCTAAGTAGGCTTTGCCAGTTATTCTACCGCCAAGCAGTAGTGCGCAAGAACTACTGTGTTCAAGTTTGAAGGGCAAGCTAGTGAAATTATTTTGCATAACCATATACACGTGCTGCACCAAGATCTGCTAGCTTCTAGTACCCCCATGCTAGAGCTGTGGGCTGGCCTGAGTGGGTGCGACAATATACGCAAAATAACGCAACAAAAGAAATGTCATTCCTAATTTGAAAATTTCCATAGTATCTATGTTATGTACACGTATCGAAACTGTCAAATCCATACAAATTTATGTTTCCCTAGGGTACAATCAAGTACCCTTCTTTTAAAAGAATGTTTTTATAACTCCGACCTGTTAAACCAATCAATTTATTTAAGGATACCCGTAAGATATCTTCACATCATCAAGGGCATCCGAGCTTTTTAATACTTAGTAGAATATCTTGATCTGACGATCAGTCGGGTCCCTTTGACTATTCTTATTTGGTTATCACGTAACCTCGGTCAAGTGGCGGTTTGTAATTGGCCGGTCGGCAAGATGACCCCGCGTGATGCAACCTAACCATCATAAGTATG
The DNA here is from genome assembly GCA_905220475.3 of Ennomos fuscantarius. Classification (NCBI taxonomy): domain Eukaryota; kingdom Metazoa; phylum Arthropoda; class Insecta; order Lepidoptera; family Geometridae; genus Ennomos; species Ennomos fuscantarius. The sequence goes on along the minus strand of HG992028.1, from coordinate 6,634,056 downwards.
GTGCCGTAACTTATACTCAACAAACTAGACGAAACAAACAAATTGCTACATAAAAAGTTTCCTTTAAACGGCTAGCTACTGATTTTGTTAAGAATAAGTTTACCTTGTAATCTTTACCCCTGAATTTTTAAAATACGATGCTATGTCTATGATTCTACCTTAATCTATGTTAACTAACTCAGAAATGATTCCAATAATGGGAAAGATACTCAAGTACTGTTAAAATTTTAAACAGTTTCACAAAATACTCATGTTATTGCTTCTATGATCACCTATTTGGTTATTATGTATGACTTAATATACGTACTTGCATACAAGTGGATACTTGCGCCTTTCAAGAACTCAATTACATTAATCTCTTTTAAATATTTTGTGCTACTTATTGCTAAGTAGCGAGCATAGATCACTTTACTAATTCTAACCCTATCAAAGCAGCTTCGTCTTCTTAAGTCTTTTGCATACGGCGGCTAGATGTATATAAACTCTATTTAAAGTCAAGATCAAATATTCAAACCCTTCTTCTTCTTCTTCTTGTGGCTTGCCATATATAACTAAATGTCTCTAGAGTACCTACCGTACTTATGTAGTCGACTCATCTCAAGCGCACTAATTGCAAAGCCGGCGCGGCGCAGGCGCAGCATTCTACGCATATTGCGACACACCTTGCCGCAATCAACAGAGTTCCTCTTTTTTATGCGCACGCACGATTGAATATATTATTTGGTTTTCTTGAAGAGGTTGGTCAAAAGTTACGATGTGTTATAATCAAACATAACCTATGTTATATTGTTTATGTTCCATGAACAGTTCTTAATAAGTACGCGTATAATTAATTATTTATGATCATAGTTTTACTAATAAAAAAATATTTTATACGGAGTTACCTGTATTAGCCGAGGGACGTCCAAATATTGGCCTCCTTAAAGAGCTTATACATTTGCACAGTCTTTTTTAAAGCGGGGCGGTTTGACAGAGGACATTTGACCACATAACGGATCAAATTTAAAAAGCCTAACAATCATCAAAAATCCTACGTCCGGCTTTATTCGGACGTCTAGTCTAAAGTGCAACTTTGAGCAATTGTTTGCCTCCTGTACCCAACGGCTCTCCGTCGTCGAAGACACAACTGAAACTGAGGAAGGAATGGCTTTACATAGGTAAAATTAGTAATGTAACAATTATTAAATATCTACTAATAAATTGCTTACCACAATGGTTACCATACAGCAGGATTGTAAGATGATAATTATATTTATGACGTAATTAATGAAGTAAGCAGGGACCACTGGAGATGTCAAGGGTAACCAAACAATACCCATACACAGACTTGCTAGACAAATGACTTGTCTATTAATCGGAAAGGAGCTACTAATAAACTGTGGTGACATTTAAATAGCTGCTTATAACTTTATAACATAATTATAATAATAGTTAATCATATTCTCTTGCTATGAAGAAAGAGAAGTCTGGAAAAATCTCATAATGAAGATGTTTGTAATTGATAATAATAACGCCCAATGATCTTATACATAGATCCTGGACCCATACTAGGAATCCCTGTATCTAGGGACTCAGGAACTACGAGGACCATGGTCCCACAACACCCAGACACAACAAGTATTTGCGCTTTTTTTTCTGTGCACATATACTTGTTGTGTCGCGGGAATCGAACCCGCCGCCTCCGGGTTATGATCCAACCGGCTCATCCACCACACCACAGAGACTGTCATTCGTCTATTAGTGTTTGTTTATTTCATTTCTTTCATAAGTATGAGAGTATAGTAAGTACTTATATGATTATTTATTTATATTTATCCCATAACACAATAAATAAATTTATACAAAAGATATACAAAATAGCTTAAATAGCCACATGAATAGAACCTTGAAACTAAATAAGTTCTTCACAATTACTTGTACACACGAAACTTTAATTGTGAAAATATGCAAATTAATAATAATTGTTCGTGAAATTGTAGGTGTCATAACAATTGCCTGTCGCACCACACATCGCATCTAATCAGTTGAATCAATCATGATCATCTAATAACCTTCGTCAAATTAATTTATTGTCATTTATTACAAACATTAATTGAATGAATAGTTTGTTATTGCCAAACAAAATCGTTACTATATATTGTGTTCCCACGGTATAAAAGACTTCAACGCGTGCTCACGCGCGTTCCTTTTTGAACATGACCTTAGATCGCATAAACTTTTAATATCGATTTCAATAATATGACTCAAAAACATATTAATAATATTAATATTGGGGATTGCTTTCTTAAAATTGAGATTAATGAAAACATATCATTGTGTATTCTTAGAGTAAAACTATAGAATACTTTTTCATACATATTTAGCATATAAGTACAGTAAAAACGCTACGATGATAGAAAAAGTAAAAGTTGTTGGTTCATCTAGACTAGTAAACATCACATTACCCGTTCTAGCTCTCTAGACGTAATGCGGGTCAGAAGCTCCGTTTGCGACATGCCCGCGCGCACTTAGGGTAGCAAATGCACTCAACAAACATTACTCAAAAGTAAACCTTATTATTTTCTGAATAAACTTGAAAATGAAGCCAGCTTTACTGGCATTATAAATCAGACATGAATCTTTAAGCGTCTTCTATTAAACTTGTATTTTCTTAGAGCATGTAGTACTATTAAAAATATTCTGTGGTACAGTCAAGTAACGTCAGTTTCGCTAATGTAACAGTTTTCGTACCTACGCGCTAAATATAAAATGTGGTAAGAGTCGAAAGTGTTAGTGATAGATGCAAACATAGATTATGGTGCTGTTTAGAAAATATTTTACGTAGGTGTATTTAAATTTCTTTTTCACTCTTGCTCATAAATTCCGTCATTGTAGCGTACTAGAGCGGGGATAAAGTAGCATATTATCATTTACAAAAACTTAAAAACACTTTATTTTTGAATGGAACTAAAATGGACGATCTCTTTGGTAGATTGCGTGCATGCGCTGCATCTATAGAAAAAAATAAAAAAAGCATTGTCGCTATAGGTTTAAAATTTTCAGTCTGTTGATGTCAAAGTCATAAACCATTTAGGTACCTATTAAAATACTTACGAAGGGTTTAATGAAGGATAGAAAAACGAAAGGAATTGCTTATGGATGGAGTTTTTCTTAGAAATTTTGATGAATTTTCCTAAAAATTTATCAAAGTATACCTTTGGAATACATACTTAATGTTACAGCGTAGCGGTTTATATACTCTTGTTTTGTTTGCCTTCGTATTTAATTATAAACTATCTAACACACAATTAAGTACATTACTCCTTTTTCACTACATAACAGTATAGTCGTAATAGTGCATCGGTCAGTTGACCTATAACACAAATGTAGTGGTGGTATTGTAAACCTAGTTCAAACAGCGACCGCGGTGACCACAACACAATGCACAGTAAGCGTTGTGCAACCGGTGACAGCTTGACAAGTGCGAGCCTAACCTCACTCGAGCATCGGCATTATGAAGGCAAAGTAAACCTCATCGCTTCGCCGGCATCGGCATTCTGAAGACAAAGTAAATCATCACTTATGATTTATGCTCTATGCTGCATTTGAACTGGAAGCGGATTCACAATACGTCTGATAAATGAATAACTTACGAACAATATGAAGCATCGCTCGCCAGTATCTGGCCACGCCGGACCTAAAGTTTGAACTTTAAAAATGATCCACTAATAGGTTTTTGAGAAGGCCGCAGAGTCAAGTGACTTCCTTGCGTTAATTGCTACAGTCCAGTATCCTTGAAGTTGTTATTGAGAGGTTTGTGGTAAATGAGCACTATTACTTTGTGTGTAATTGTATTTGGTTTTGGATATATTCAATACGATTGTCGTCACACAATAAATGATTTTGAGCGTTAGTTGCAGAACAGTTAGCTTATAGTCATATGATTAGTTATATTTTATGTGATAAGGTGGTATTCGTGGTCATGCTCTCGCAGAACTTGAGATTAAGATTTCACAGAATGTCAAATACAGAATTAAACTAGGAATCCTGGCGTTTCAACGTACACTAACACATACCACCACTTTTTAGTTCTTGATGTTAAAATATTTCGAATTAAAAGTTCAAGTCTGAAATACATAAACGATCGATAGAATGAACACCCTTTATAATGATTGTGTAGGAAAGATAGACTAAAAATTTAAAGCAAAATCAGTAACATAGCTTATTATGTGGTACAATAGTTCTAGTTGAGAGAGAACATCTCCTAAATACTTAGAACGATGTTTTGTGGTGGCTCTACTCTTGTAGGGTAGAGTGTACGAGGAAAGGTGAAGCAACACAAGACTTCATGACAATGTTTCACGACTCAGCGGCTTGCGTTAGTGATAATAAAACATTGATGAAATAGGTCGTCTTTCTTAATGATTTCGTATATAAACAATATACATGAATACTGTGCTTAAACCGACTAGAACTGAGTGCTAATTTATACATGACTTTCTTTGACAGCCTCTGTGGTGTGGTGGTTGAGCAGGTCGGCTAATAACCCGGACGCAGCGGGTTCGATTCCCGCGACAGGGAAGTATTTAGTATCCACAGAAACAAAATCGCAAATACTTGTTGTAAGTCTGGGTGTTGTGGGATCATGGTCTTCGTAGTTCCTGGGTCCCTAGACACAGGAAATCCTAGTTAGGGACCAGGATCTATGTATGTGATCGTTGGGTGTTATTATTATTATTTAGTTAAATATTAATCAGCCTTAATTTATTTACAGCTTCTATATCAAATGCTGCTAACTTTTTTATGTATAAGGTAAAAGGTATTAAATTTGTTCCATAAATAAGATTTTGACTTATAACCTGATTATCAAAACCAAAAGAACTATGTAGGTGTCTACAGTGTTAATGTACCTACAGATTGACTTTTGAAGTCGCTGGAAGGTGAAACTGCGAGGAAAATATGAGGCGAGTAAGACCACTACCATCAACTAGTGTTAATAATTCATAATAATGTATAGTAGATGAGTCATGTATCATGTTAAACAATAGAGCTACCAATTCCCAATACGGCTTCCTTTCGAATAGCTCGGTAATGAGAGGTGCTTGCGGATGAGCGTCTCCCACGCCACTCGTGCACTATGCTTATGGTAAATAGCTATCAATATTTCAATCAGCTCGGTGAATGCTTAGATTGGTTAATGGAATGGGCGGTAATATGTATATATTGCATAACAATTATTGATAGTAACATTTTTAGAAAATATTATTTCAGTAGTTACTAAACAAAAATGGAGATATTCTCAAACATGTTGTCCAAAGTATATACTAAAAATTATTATCCATTAATAACAAAAAGTATGGCACATAGTCATAATCAAAATATTTGACCTTAGTCGGCGCATCATTTCCACCGTGACAGAGGAGGGCGGGCGGCGAGCTTTCAGATCCCCACTTAAGCCGGCGGGCGGGCGGCGCGCGAGCTCTCAGCCAGTCCTTCCGCGGCGCTCCTCGCGACGACATGGCCCCTCTGTGGATCTTGCTTACTTTACTCCCCATTCTGGGTAAGTCATCGACTACCCAGTACCCTCAATCTCGCGTGAAAAAAAAGTGCATCAAAACTGTGCTATACCAAAATCGCTTATCTCTCAGGTTTGGATTCCAAAGATGTGCGACTTAAGGTAAGGTGCATGTGACTTCTTGAGATCGATGCAAGTCTGTGACTTGCAGTGATCAAATCACAATGCAGAAATGCATTTGTGTAAGTGTTGAGATTAGATACGCGCGTGCGCATGTGAAAGTATGTTTTTCAGTGCTCCGTGTGCGTAATGTCCGGATTTGTGGGAAACCGATCATACTTATTGTGCAATAAACAATTGTTCAGCACGAATGGAAAGAAAATGGCATTTTAACTAAAATGTCCAGAATTAAGATAGATACTTACAGTCATACCTGCATATATGTCATATGTGAATTTGAATCGGCCTTGGGCTTTACAAAACCTGTCATTTCGACTAAAAGATAGTAAGATAGTAAGGTGTAAAACCTAACACACCTTTTAAAATTTACCCTCATTTGAAAACACTTTGTTTTGGTAGATATAAATAAATTAATATCGCAACATTTATGTAACCATGGTAGCCATGGCACGCATATTCATATCATTATGAAATATTGAATACTTAACCATTTGTTTTAGTATTCAATATTAATATCTCATAATTATAGTTAACAAGGGACAGATAGTTTTATTATACTCACTGATTAGATAAAAATATCTGTATACACAATAGAGCCACCTATTGAGCTCAATCATAAAGTGATCAATTAGTGAATGAAATCTCTGCTTGAGCACCGATCGATGACTGAGCATCGTTCTGTAATATGGACCTAAGAATCCTAGCTGCATCACGGCAAACGCCTGCGGCGGTATTACGCAACCCTTGCACTTACCTTTCGCTGGACGGGCGCTACTCCGCGCATCGCATACGATAATCGATTCCCCGGATTTGCATAAACGATGTTCCCACGGCTTCGACTAAGCCGCTCGCTGCAAGTAGGGCAGCGTGACGGTCGGAGAGCGGATGGTAACCTCGGATCCTCACTACAATGTGCACCCAGTCACATACTAATTCGGAAAGGTCTCTCAAAAAATAATATTGCACCTTTTTAACTGGTTTTTGTTTGACGATTTAACATCTGGTAAATCATGTGGTAAAGAGGAATACTCGGCTTAGATATATCGATAGTCTACTTCATAATAATAGCAAATGAGAAAATCGTGGGTAGGTACTCATATAAATAATGTCGTGCAACAATGTTTCAAAAGATTCAGCATGTAGCGTTATAACTCAAGTCAGCTACACAAATCAATGTCCCCAACATATTGTAATCCACTGAAAACGTTCACAGTAAACGCAATGTGATCTTAAGAAATATCTTAAATGACAAAAGTTCTCATGAACACCCTCGCGCCGAGATAATCATATCTGCGACTGTGTTTAACAATAGTCCAAAAAATCTACACATACTTGAGCTATGTTGGTAAATATATCTTGCAGTAGTCAAGGCGTGAGAAAAATGAACTTCCTCCACGTTCGTATGAATGAAAAGCGAAAGTAATGTTTGTAACCTGCATATTGGCATTTATTTGTGTAGCGCATATCATTTATTGAGTCATACAATGCGAGATAGATCGGTGTTTTTTGCCTGACTCATGAAATCATTATTATGTCACGATGTAGGTATAAACAGCTCTAATCAGCGTGAGCACACTCGCTGGTCAGACAACCACGTGTATGAATATTGCACACCGAACAAATAAACAAAGTTTCCGGTGTAGCAACGTACAAATGAAGCAAAAATCACTCTTATGGTTTTTATTACATATCATATAATGCACAGTTGCAACTGTTATGTAGAGCAATGGTTGCGTTTCACAGTTTAGTTTCTCCATGTCTATTGACAGAATCTTGAAAGTTAATTGCATCACATAAAACACCTCTTACTAAAAAGACAAGATGTTAATAAACTAAAAGAAGAAATTCGGCGGTTCCGACTTGCCTAATTAAGATTTAAATTAGTTCGCTCACACATAAATTAATTTCTCTGACAGCATATTAACTCATCTAAACTTATGTAGACATGAAACAACACGTATAAAGTTCTCAGTTTTACAACGTTGTTACATAAAAACGTCGTTTAAATTTAAGCAAGATTTTAAAACCTTGAGAAATAATCAATTTTCCATAATAAATAAACTGGGTGCTGGTTAATTGGTTTCCATCAATTTAATTTAATTTGTGTTAATGGCTAAGTCACAACTTAAGTCGTAGGTAATTAATTATACCACTTTGATATCATAGAAATGGTCTTTATAATGTAAATATAAATAGGTGAAATACAATAGTAAAACGAAAGTGCATATTCTATTTACCAGTTACTGCTTAAGTACTTTAGACTAAACATGCAGAATCAACATTTTGGTAGCTGTTTATTCATTTATTTATTTATTTTATTCTTGGAAGACCAACAGCTGTTATAATTATATAGATATATATCTACAAAAAAGAAAGCCAATTAAAAGTCCTCACGGATACACAAAAAAGAGTACAATTTAAATGTTTTATTATAACTTCACTTTAACTTCATTCAGTGCTCGTGCACTACCTACATATTGTATGCAAAACAGGCACACAAGTAGAGCACGCACTAGGTATAGAGGTAAAGTCGTATCGTAACTAAGTCGTTAGTTACATAAGGCTAAGGCGGAGTACGGATGACCTTTCGCCCGTCGGGATGGCACACCGCAGCTCTGCGGCGCGGTAGTTGCGCAAGCGGCGATGCTATCGTCTGCTCTCTGCCCTCCACCTGACACACGCATGGGAAACCGAATGAGGGACCCACTTGTTGATTGGATCATACCGGTCAAATCAACAAGAGAGTTTCTCGTGGTACACTGAAATATTGTCTCTGATAAGATAATTACTTGTATGTAAAGGTGGTAAAACGTTTATTTAAGAACACCTTCAAGTCAAGAATCAATAAGCATCAGATGGCAAGAATTTCATTGTCACTTTCTATCATGTAGGACTGCATCAAATGGTTAGAATTATATATAAATCTATCCCATTATCATAAATCAAATCACATTTATAGCATCGTTGACAGCCTCTGTGGTTTGATGGTTGAGCAGGTTGGCTCATAACCCCTTGTTTGGACAAGTATTAGTGCACATAAAAAAAGTGCAATTACTTGTTCTGTGTCTGGGTGTTGTGGAACCATGATCTTCGTAGTTCCTGGGTCCCTAGATACAGGGAATCCTAGTTAGGGTCAGGGATCTATGTATGTGATCGTTGGGTGTTATTATTATTATTGAAAATATGCACAACTAGTAAATGCCCTGCTTCAAATGCGTATATTTTAATAAGTAAGTATTAACCAACAGGCCAAGCACCAACGCTATTTCTACACTTGGAATAAATATTTAGGTACCAAGTTGGCAACATTCACCTAAAACGCTCGGTTTATTTTGTGATGAAATAGACTCGTCTCATTACATTTGCACGACAGACCGAGAATATACGTACTCTATATTACCCGCAGGAATATCTCGAGTACAATCTAGAGGTAATATGTAAATATAATGACGCAGCATGTGTGTAAGTCATTGTGAAGAAAAAACAAGGTTTCCGTCTTCCTTCCGCTTACTTACTTACTTTATTACAAGGACGGGTAAACAATGTAGTCGGTAATAATACAGCTATAAAAAGTGCTACTTACTTTATTTATAATAAAAAAGTAGGTGCCAATTAGATGTATGTCCCTGTTAATATTGCTTTTAAAATATATTTTACTGACGTAGTATAACTTCCTAGCTACATCAAACTTGTGCAGTTAAAAACCCATTTTTTTTTTTTCATTATTTTTGCTCCGCATGCAGCCAATTATATTATACAAACAAATTACTCTAATAAATGTTCAGTTATTTAAAATAATCGATCACAATATTTAATGCAATATTAAATATTGCATTAAATATAATATTAACAAAATTTATTAATTAATTTATTTATTATTAATAATTAATATTATATTCATGACAAAATATTTCATTACAGTTTTTAATGATTAAAATGATGAATTTGGCGTAAAGTACAAACCATATTTGAAATAGACGTGAATTGAATGAGTTGAAAATTGAAATGTTGCTTTCTTTAATTTTCACCACCAGGGGGAGCACAGCGTTTCAACTGTAAAGGGCGCATCCTGGGTGCATACTACGCAGACGCTAAGTCAGGCTGCAAGGCCTTCCACGTTTGCGTGCGAGTGGCCGGTGGTGGCATCCGGGACTTCCGGTTCTTCTGTCCACCAGGGACCTTGTTCCATCAAGAAGCGCAAACTTGTACGGACTGGGGCGAAGACGATCCTCTCGCCTGCCCGGCGGACATCTACGACGGTCAGTTTGATCTCTACAAGATTGGATCCGGTGAGCTCGCTTTGCAACTAACAATCGCACTCGCAAATATGATACGGATAAGATGATACGCACTTGTGTTGACATTATGTACTTTTCAGATCGGCAACTATTATTCTAATATTTTGTTGTATTAACTCAATCATCAATTACCTTAGATGGAAACACCATATCGTAATATTAGTTAAATTATTCATTATAACATAAACGGTAATCTGATAAATAATTTAAAAATATTACAATACATGCGCGCCTTAAAATTTTTTATTTGAGTTCCCGAATTTTTTATTTGGCACGTAGGTTTGATTTGTTTTATACATACATTGTAATTTGTATATAAATACAATGTATGTGTAAATATTGGGATCACAAACACAATAGTCATCACTAGGTCAGGTTAGCCCTGTTCACTGGAAAATGGTTACTACAATTCATAGCCAACGAGTAAAAATATTCAATTATAATTTTTATTTAGGTAGGGATGTGTTTAGTATTATATTAAGTATTCGAGGACCCGAGGAGTTTCATGCGCCCTGTGTTCTCTCAACTGTCAAGTGATTGTCATGTCATGCTCATGGCATACTGTGGGATACGTTGGGAGCTACTCAGCAGAAATCATACGACGTTGAAACGTACTCAACATTAGATATGTTAGCTTTATACTTCTATCCTATTATTACAATCCCGGTTATTTTTTGCACCAGTGTGACGTGGTGGTTACTTTTGTATCTCAACTGTAATGAATTATATACATTGTAAAAGACAGTAGAAAGAAGAAAAAAAATACATCACTGTAAAGTTTCTTGTAGCTTCTTCTTTACAGTTGTAATCGAAGCTTCGGATCAAAGTTTTCTATTCTGCATTGTGCCGGATTGCTTGCACCAGTAGTGAGAAAGAGAACTTTTTTTTTCAAACTCATATATTGTAATGGGCTTGCTATATATTATTTGACAATAAGCACTTTGTAATTTAATATGCTTAGTGAAATAACTTAATTTTAAGTACCTCATATAATTTTGACTTGTAAAGGTGCTAAAATTAGCCTATTTGCAATAAATCTTTTGACTTTGACTTTGACAATCTAATAAAATCAAAAGTAGTCATATAATATTTTCAGTAATATTCAATTGGCACACGTCATTAAGGAATAACATCTTGATGTAGACTAATTGACGCAAACGACCAATAACAGTGATTGGATTTAGGAATTACGTTGATTCCATGATATTCAATTACAACATGTAGTTTGAAAGTTTATTCGCGCCGAATGGTAACGGATTGCAGAATAACTGTGCTTTAGCTGTAAACGCTTGCAATGCGCTTTCGGGAATGCGCCATTAGCAATATTGATTAATATTCTGGTAAAAGACTCGTCGTAAACTATAACAGATTTCATAAAATGTCACTGCTTTATTGGATGCGTTTATAATAGACTGATCAAAAGTAAAAGGGCGCTTATAAATGTTGCCTCCGCATCGGTATCGTAACAGAAGATAAACATAATTTTTGACTAATGACCTTTAATCTATTGTGTGTTTCCAGTTTATGATACAAAGAAGTTATCTACGGGAAATCGTGAGGAAGAATCTGAGTTTGGTCTGCAACGTGCAGAAACTGGCGACCGGCGCTTGTCGCAGAATAATCAAAATGTGAACAACGCTGGCAATGACCTCCGAGCTGCGCACTCCTCCGATTTCTTCAGCGGACAGCGGGACCGCGGCCGTGACGATTCCGCACCTCCCGCACAAACCGCCATCCCGGCGCGTCCTACACAATCACGCCAGTCCTTCAGGAGAGCCACTACTCCACGTGCTACCACTACCACACAATACACCACTCCACCGCCACCACCGCCACCGCAACCTACCAGCCCTTCCCAATACGAAGTTTCCAAACGAAAACTAGTCAGGAAGCGACCAGTATACCAATCCACTCCGGCACCTATATTCCCGCCAAGCAATCCACCACAACAGTCATACAAGGAACAACCTCAGCAATCTTACAAACAACAATCGCAGCCTCCTTACAAGGTGCAACCTCAGCAGTCCTACAAAGAGCAACCTCAGCAGTCCTATAAAGAGCAACCTCAGCAGTCCTACAAAGAGCAACCTCAGCAGTCCTACAAAGAGCAACCTCAGCAGTCCTACAAGGTGCCACCTCAGCAAATTTATAAGGAGCAATCTCAACAACCTTACAAAGAACAGCCTCAGCAGACTTACAAGGAGCAACCTCAGCAGGCTTACAAACAACAATCGCAACAAAATCAACAGCAAAACTTTAATAGACGATACCAACCTCAAAACAGAGCAAACCCTACAACACCTGAAGTGCCGCTACAATACAGAGAATTTAAAGACGAATACGTGGAAGTGAGCCGTGTGACTCCCAAACCAAACCGCTACTATCCTAGCAACCCAACACCCCTGCCATCATCGTATTCTACTCCTCCTGCTTCGCAGTACAATACAAAAAAGGACGGCCTTGCCGAGCTGTATAATTACGAAGCCCAGTCAACTCCGGGGCTTAATGTTCAACCAAACGACAATAATGGACCATTCAAAGTCAAGAATAGCTTTAGTGTAGCCGATGTATCTAGAGAAGACTTTGCTAGAACGCGTCCTCAAAATAATAATTTTAATAACGGTGCAAGAAACCATCATACGACAAATGTTGATTACAGCGCGGTCACACGAGCTGCTCCAACTACTCAACCCTACAAGAATTACAATAGTGTTTCAAATGAGCCGGAGAAAAATAACTTCATTCCCTTTTCTAAGCAAAACTATTACAACCCCACAACTACTCCCCCAGCGACCACCTTCTATACTACAGTTCGACCGGAGCCTCCACAAAATTTAAATACAGTGGCGTACAACACTAACATTGGTTTCCACTCGCAATCCAACTTCGCCAATCCTGACGAAGACGATGGTCAGTACCGCCCTCCACAAGGCGAAGACGATGGTCAATACCGACCAGAACTTTACGACAAGGAGCTTCTCTCCGGGGCACACTCTTTGAACATAGCCGCAAGCGGTAACAGGCTGCCAGAAGACCAACAAAAAAAGTCATATTCGAAGACACAGGCCCCGCCGAAGTACGTATCTCAGACCGCGGCTCCGCGTCCGTTCCGGCCCGCGACCTCCCCGACCTCTGCTCCGAGACAAACGAGTATCGCACCTGAGCCTTCGTACACCACCACAGCAGTGCCACAGACGCAGAGAACGTTCGACCTCTTCCAAACGTATACGACTACGTCCAGGCCCACTGAGTTCCCGGCTGGTGCTCCAGACTTTGTTCCTATAAACAACAGTCCAGTGAGGACGACACCGACGGCCGCTCCTCGCATCCAGGAAACAAGGCCGCCGCGCCCGCAGCAGCGTCCGGCGCAGGCACCTACCTTCCCCCCCGCCCCCGCGCCACGACCTTCCACCCGCGCCCCTCCCGTCAACAAAAAGGAAGACGCAAGCTACGACTACGCGTATTACGACTCCGACCCCGGCTTCACAGAATACGACCATATAGAAGAGTTTGGCCGAACTAAGAAGAGAGCTTAATTTATATTCATACAAGTAAACTTCATCTTTCTTCACTGCCATTAAATTAGTCGCCTCTTTAGACACGGACATTAGTATATTTTTAATATAACTTTCAGTTTGAGTTTGGTTCAAAATTAATTACTTGGTTTTCACAATGTAAATAATTTTATGATTTTTCACAAATTATTGTATTATTGATATTTCAACAGTACTTACGCATATTCTAAGTACGGAATATTATGAACTTTGCATTATTTCCATATTCGTATAAATAAGTATATTATTATGTCTTTTTCGTTTAAAGAGGCTTACCCGTAGTTACCCTAAATTATTTTGTGATATTACTATTGATATAGTTATTGGATGAAGACGTTATACTTTTTAGATATAAGTATATTCACAACGAAATAGGTAAATAGCATTGATGAAACAAAATAGCAAACAAAAGAAGATCACCGGTTAAGTATAGACCATAATGTCACGGTATCATAATCAATGGTAATTCAATGAAAAAATTGTAAATGCTATAATATAGGTACAGTATATGTACAATAGTGTAAGTTATGACGTTAGATTGTAGAATAACTCATTGTAAATAAAGTTTCCTTAAACAATGGCTTGTGTAAATCGTGTCACTTCTCAAAGCTTGTGAGAACCAGCTATTAATTTTTTTTTAGTATTTTAGAAGCATATTATTTATTTAATTAGCTGCCAACTTATGATAAATGCTCGTAATTGCATCGAGAATCAATATGCCGTGGACTTTGTGAAGGATTTTTGTAAGAGTCTACTACTATATATATATAACTACATCTACTTATAGATAAACTATTTAATTTAAATAATTTCAATCGTGAAGTGTCAGTATTTTGGCTTAATCTGTAATCTGTAAGCAACAATTTGTTCACAAATAAATAATAATAGATAAAAATATATATAACTCAAAGGTGACTGACTGATTGACTGACTGACATAGTGATCTATCAACGCACAGCCCAAACCACTGGACGGACCGAGCTGAAATTTGGCATGCAGGTAGATGTTATTACGAAGGCATCCGCTAAAAAAGGATTTTTCGAAATTCCACCCTTAAGAGGGTGAAATGGGTGGTTGAATTATCTTCCCATAGGCCACGCCGCGGGCGAAGCTGCGGGCAGAAGCTCGTAATAGATAAATCTCTCGGTACAGCTCTTCCAGAACATTTTAGTAAGCGCCTCTGCTTTGTTATTCTGCTGGATTGGATGGGGCTAGTTAGATAATATGGATAGATGATAGTGCATGTATATGTTTGTTCATTATATTAACCACGCCTTGGAAGACAGGGCCGATTCTTGGAAAACTGTTAGGCAAGAGATTATATCATAAGTCTAATGTCGGACACAGTAAGCCGCATAGCGTAATACATGTTCAAGCCCGGCTGAAATACCTACGAGATAGGTATCGGGAAGGATGACGATAGCCGCATCATATCGTGTGTACGACGGTTGGTGTGTATACATACATAATTATTATTAAATACGGGTCGGGTGGGCTAGAATCCTTACGGTTGAATCGTTACGGTTGGATTGTGTGTAGGCTTGTTGGACGATCTTTATCCGGCATGGTATTATTATTACATTTTGTCGGTGTCAGCAGCGGGCGGAATGTCTGGTACGGTCTTTATGAAGCACATTTCTTATTACTAAATAGGCTAGCATTTGACCGTGGTCTCATCTGGTGGAAAATGACGAAGTGCTATACATGCTCGCCTGAAAGTGGAGATGCCTATTCATATAAGTCATCAAGTCAAGTCATACTCCTAGTAGTGGTGGCATCTTTACCAAAATTAAGCTTCTATTTAGTTTTTTTTTTATCTTATGGAATGACGTGACGTGCTAACCGTTCGCCTGATGTTAAGCGACACTGCTGCCCATATCAGTTGTAGTGTCACTCGGAACTCTAACGTATAGTTTCGCGTGACACTGCATTGCGCACGTCATCCTGAGACATCAGCATAATCTAGTAAGATTGCTAGACTGTGAGATCAGGTCATAAAGTCTCATTTCCCCTGTAACTTCACTAGCTACAGTGCCCTTCAAACCGGAACACAGCAGTGCTTGCGCACTACTGCTTGGCGGCAGAATAACTAGCAAAGCGGTGGTACCTAAGTATATCTAGACGAACTTTTCAGAAAAGTCCTACCACCTTAGTTTTGGAAACAACATGAAAAGAGATGTTTTGATGACAAAAAAGATCGCGTTACGTCACCGCATTTTATTATTTTCCAAAACTAGTGTTATTTTCAGTGTGAGTGTTTAATTGATAGCATTTTATTCGCTAAGTGCTGGATTACATGCACGAGTGTGGGAAAGTCGAATAATGATGGTGAAACGTTTCTTTTCGTGTTGTTTCCAAAACTACATAGAAGCTTTTGGTAAAGTTGCCACCACTTTACTAGGAGTGTGATTTGACTAGACTATGACTTGACTTGATAACTTGGACTGTGACTGGTCTTGACACACTTATAATTATATATTAATTATCTTGAGAAATTATCAAATACTTGACACTGGCTAAATACACGAAAGTGTGGAGTCAAAACTAAAACAAAAAAGTAGTTATGGCACCAAATAGCACTAACAGAAAACCTCTATGTGTTGCATGTTGTTTCTTATAAGGCCACAAATACTTGGCAGATTCAACGATGAGGACGCAGAAGTTGTTGCCGTTCTATCACTAAGTTCTACGATAATCCCGGTGACGCTGTAAATGTCGGTAGAAACCATCACATTAGCATGTACAATAAAAAAGTTCGATTGGTTGTTTGTTTACAAGTGGCGCCATCTATGGTCTAGTAGCTGTATTGTATAAAAATCTTTTTACATCACAATAACGCTACTCAACAACAGATGTCACTAGTAAAAATAAAATTGTGGCTCTATTGGGCTTTACTCAGGTTTTATTTATGTTATGTTTTATCTTCAGTTTGATGATCATAGAAAAATGAGAGGCTGAGATTGACTCTACGTAGACTCCACCGGTAACTGTGAGTAGCTAGGTAATTATAAATACTGTGCAATAATAAGTGGACAAGAATTTATCTGTACGCCAGAGTACTTACCTGCTTGTACGTCTCATAGGTGACATGCCTTTATTTATACATAGCTAGGACAAAACTTAACACAAATACCACCACCACCACCAGTAGTATAGGTACCTACCTAAAGAGACCAAGTGCCTCGCAAACAATTTTTTTGCCTTCTCTGCAACTAAAAAACGATTCTACCAATGGGTACTTTACCTATAATTATTTTTTTAAGGGACGCGCAGGCTTTTCTCTCTTTTTTTTCTTCTGTCCAGTGCGTGTATATAATTGTGGCTTTTGAATAAAAAAAGGAATAAATAACTTCACAGAAGCCTTAGGAACCTTTGGTTGGGATAAAAAATGCAACGTAAACATAACACCCTAAAAACACATTTAAGTACCTACCAACAAAGAGAATTTAAGTTATTAGTGATTTTATTTTAATTTCTGTATGCAGCCAATCATATTTAGGTAGGTCTGATTTTAAGACAGTCAGAGCGGACTGGCCGGTTTTTATTTACTACCAATACTCAGTTAAATAATACCAATAATACCACGAGTTTGTTTGAATGTATATACATTATATATATATATATATATATATATAATGTATACTATATATATTATATTCATCATTATAATCTGGGTCTAGGCTTAAAATCAGTGCTGGATACCTCCGATGACCAGCAATATGCTGAGCCGACGCCCATTCGATACTTGTTTTTTATTCATTATATTATGTATTAATATAACATGTCTTTGCTTTAATTTTATGCAAGTATTGAATAAAAGTCTTTCATTCTATTCTAATCAGCCTGCTAATCACTGACTAACATAGGCCTCCTCTACAGAGCGCCACTAATCTTAATCGAATGTACTATACTCGATATCGTATATCGCAAAATATTTATTTGTATATGGAATATAATAATGTAGGTGCACGTCCACCTTATTTACTTAAAGATTTTTAATTATCAGTGGGTACTAATTGACTCACTTTCAAGGTTACAAGGTTAAACATAATGTACGTCATAAAATAATTACAGGCTATAAGCGTTCTTTCCAATTGACCGCCTCTGTGGTGTGGAGGTTGAACAGGTTGGCTCATAACCCAGATGTGGCAGGTTCGATTCCCGTGACAGGACAAATATTTGTGCACAGAAAAAGGCGCAAATACTTGTTCTGTGTCTGGGTGTTGTACATGGTCTTTTTAGTTCTTGGGTTCCTAAATACAGGGAATCCTAGTTATTGTCATCATATAAAAAAAAATCCCCTCCTTTGAACACCCTAGGGAGCTCACGGATACTAACTATTACATTTGGCCCCGCAGGGGGTCCACGGTGTTACTTTTTGACCACCTGAGCATATATACTTTCAACACTGTTTTAATTTTGTTTACTCAATTAATGTAAATAGTATATAGTTACCCCCAAACAAATAGAACTGTGTTTCAGGAGCTTATTACTTCAGTTTTACAATTTCATGTTGGAGGTAGGTACTCGTAGTACACATACCGGGAGAGAAGCTAACGAAAAACTGTTGGCGCTGTAAAGGTCGGTAGGTCGGCAGAAACCAACAGCATCCATCCGTTCAAATAAAGGTCAGAAAAATAATGAACGTAAATCCAGCCGTTTATGGTGGCATTAAAGCTCTTTTTATTAGGTAGGACCCGTAGCGTTCGAAAGAACCAATTTATTTCGTTTGGTTAGTAGCTCTGCCAGAGCTAATCCTTTAAAAAACAAACGGTATACAAGATAAATAATAATAAAACAAACCAATAGTTTTGTTTCGTTTAATAAGTATCACAAAAATCGTATTATAATAATGCCACTAATCCTAATATGTACACGGTACCTATTCTTTACATTAATTACAAGTTAGATAATTAGTATTAAGTAGGTACTAATCATACGGCATCTGAGAAGGTAGTTTAAATGAGTATAATATACCTACTTATAAAAGCGTCCCACGGCCATGCCACACGGAGGGAAAGTACTTTAAATATTGTAGCCAGGGAATTTTACTGAAAGAATACTTCATTTTGATTTTAAAAATAAAATTAATTACTCTGAATAGTTTGTTCAAGTTATTCAGGAGTTCATATTATTTTTTAAATCAAAAATTTCTTCTTACAGTAAAGTTCCCCCTACAATATTGAAAGTAAAGTAAATATTTTTCCTCCGTGTGGCATGGCCGTAGAACGCACTGTATAGGTAATGTTTTTGTGAAACCATTATAAAAAAATATTCAGACTTAGCCCTCTTGCGTGTTGTCAGGATTATAACAATAAATGAACAGTTAACCCAGAGTTAACTAACTCGAATTAAGGTGATAAACAGATAACAAAACTTTTATCATGCATGTTCGGAAAATTGACCGAGGTTAGTAAACCACAAGTCAAGCTCCGGCCGGTAGCTCATTTTAAAAGTTTGTAGTACATACACAGAGTGACCAATTTCTTTTTAAATTTAATTTTACGTATACCAATACGAACTAGTATTTTCTGCCAGTGTCAAATACCACACAAAAAAACGAAATTCAAAATATCATATTTGACATGGATACAAAGTATGTTATAAAGTTTGATATAAGTCGTTTATTTAGACAAATCTTTATATACATTTAAAACAAACTTGTGCTAGTTACACCTTTTTTTGTGATGTTTGTGTTTTTGGATTTATCTTGTCCGGAGTAGGATAATAAGCAATAAAATTGACGTCAATCAATAAACAAAGTAGAATCTTAAACATGAACATTTATTGACTGTTAGGCGGAAAAAAGTTAGCCGAGTCAGCTAGTTATATACAATGGATTTTTTTGTAACGTGCGAGATAAAGTAGATAACTAATCGTGGGTTAGTTATATATTATATTCAGCTAACCCGGTTTTAAAACGGAACGCGCCGGTGGGCTTCTGTAATTTTTGTAGTGTATTAAGGCTATTATTTTGAGTTAAATAATTAAGGCACTATTACACTGGACTTTGGTGCCATACTAATATTTTAAGTCTTTTAATTTACTTATTGAATTGGAATCTATACAATTTTTAAAACAATACATAATAAAGCATAGCACAATTAAAAATAGTCTTTCCACTAAAGATTTAAAGTAGTTTATTGAAAAGCTGTACTATTCATTCGGCCCTAAGTATTCACCTTATCTTTACATAAGCGGATCGACTCCATCTGATATGTCGTATTCGTGATGACGTTGTGTCGATGCTGTTTATTGGTAAGCAAAAATAAATCACTTAAAAGCGGCTAGAATGATATGGCTATTCTTGAAATGTTGCTTATAGTCTGAATTAGGTTTGAATAGAAAGAATAATTGGAAAATATTCCGGATACCTATCAATTGCAAAACTAAACGTACTTTTAATGAAATCTTTGTATAAGACGTTTTGACAGGACAACGTCTGTCAAAGTCAGCTATTTTTTCTACTCATGGTTAAACGTTATCTCGTGCTCGACATTTTTCGATGATCCACCCCCAAACTTTTTTTTTGTTTGCTTTTGGCTCCACACTTTTGTGTATTTAGCCAGTGTCAAGTAATTGATATATCTCAAGTTAATTAATATCATATAGTGTGTCAAGTCAAGTCACAGTCCAAGTCATCAAGTTAAGTCATAGTCTAGTCTAGTCAAGTCATACTTCTAGTAAAGTGGTGACAACTTTACTTGAAGCTTCTATGGAGTTTTGGAAACAACACGAAAAGAAACGTTTTACCATCATTATACCATTTTCCCACACTAACGCCTGTAATCCAGCACTTAACGAATAAAATGCCACCAGTTTTATGCACTAACACTGAAAATAACACAAGTTTTGGAAAATAATACAATGCGGTGACGGAATCTATTTCGCTTTCCCGCCAAAACTCACCCCCAATCAATCCAACCTTCATCCGCAATGCGGTAATACTGAAAATCAATTAATAAACTTCCAGTTGAATGTATCCTTGACTAAATGACATCACCACAGACCTTCAAAACACATAAAAATAACATAAGTAGGTATTATATATACTACTAAAGACGTGATAAGTTTCAAATTAAATTAAAATAAAGCATGAGGTAATCAAACGGAACCAACACTAAAATATAATGTTGGGATCATTAATATAATTTGAGACTGTAAATAATATTGTGATGAGCTTGTTTATAAACATAAGTATGATTATTATTCAGTTCGCACATCAATATCATTTGAACTTCTAAAAAAAAAAAAACAAAACCAACAACAAATTCTGGTGTAAGCACAGTTTTAATCTTACCTAATAGCCTGACGTCGTAATGAAATTTGAAACACCCCTTACTTAAAAACGATACTTACATTTTGTCAATACTTAAAATACTCGGTCTCGTTTTCTCTCCTGACAATTCAAGTAAGCAGGAAATCGATAGGACATTCATCTTTAAGCATTGATTAAATTTAACTAGCGTTTTAAGTGAGGCCCCCAATAGGTACCGACTCTCTTCACATCGTACTCATAGTGCCCACATAAAACCGTTAGCTACATAGTCTCATATCACAAATACATAAATAACTAGACATAGACAAATATTTAACCGGTGTTTAAAAGTACGAAAACCCGTTTAACACTTGTTTATGGCTAGTTTTTGTGGTAAATACCGTTATTGCTTTTACGGTAATAAATACGTTTAATATCACTAAAAGACATTTAAAACTAACTTAGAGTAATTGAGCTTTATATACACCGTCGCACTTATGAGCTTTTAGCAAATGGATTGTGCTTTTGTTTATGTACTTTCTCTATGGTTACACTGAACACTGATTGTCTATGGTCAACCATAGAGCATTTTAGATGTCTCACTGTGTGGCGACCGCGCCGGCAACTCTTTGCCGCACGTCATTGAGCGCAGATCCATTACTGAAACCGTTCAGTAATGGGAGCTTCATTTCTATCGATTCAGACTTGATTTCGTCAGCTTCTACCTTCGCCTTGGCTTGCTTTCTCTGAAAAATATATTACCAAGTTATTACGTAGCTCGTCTCATCATTCATTTAAGTACACGATAAATACATAAATACATTAAAAAATTGTAAGCCAAACGGGTCACAAACGTGGGTAAAAACTTGTACCTACAAGGTAAGCTTATACCAGAAATACTTAAGCAAGGCTTAGATATGTCAAACGTGTGTATTATAATATATAACAGTAGTTTAACACTAGTTTAAGGCTTGTTTAAATATTTTGTGTTCAAACCGTTAGTACTTAAATGATTAAATTCAATTTAATGGTGTGAGAAACAAAACTATTAATGATATTATCCTTTACACGGTCTACTTTTTGCTGTATTCATAAAAATACCTATTACTCACTTATGCAGTGTTAATGTTGCCTAATGACTGGTAATGAGCGTGCTCGCATACTTTAGCAAAAACAACAAATAATTTTAAATATGAGAAAGACTAGGTATCACAAAGAATCTTTTTCTAATGGTGCCTCACAAAATCCGAAACATACAAAAACAAAGCAGAAGCAATGAACTCGCATTGAACTGCTCTCAGTTAAGTGACGTTTATCTACTTTAAAATAAAGCAGTGTTACGTTTTGATGTTTAGTCACTTTTATGCCCGTCAGCGTCAGAGTTGTCAAACTTTCGCACTTATCTCTCTAGGTTTGGGACATACCCAAATGCATTGCAGTAGATACGTCACAGAGAAAAATGTAAACTTAGGAGCCGTTTACTGTTCGTATCACTTCGTAAAAGTCAGATTATAAGAGCATGTAAGCAGGATGTGGAATTGAGTTTCTGTTGAAAATTAAGAAGTATAAAAGTCCGAAAATTTTGCAGGACTATGACTGCTGCTTAAATTTGGGATATGTATTTTATGATTGAGCACTCTCACTATCTATCAGGAACGATATAATGCGACCGCAAAATTTACGGTACGATCTGAGCCCAGTCTAAATCCAGATGATAATGATGGTGGTAAGATTGAAGTGTAGAGTTACTCTTTGTACCAACCTTGTTCTTCTTAAGGTAGGCTTGTTTGTAGAAGTCAGAGAATAGATAGTAGAAGAGGACGGCGTGCATGCCGATCCACCAGACGAAAGCTCGCGGGTAGTCGCAGTCTATAAACAACAGCTGGAACGCGTGCAAGAACACTAGCACGAACTGGACCTGGAACAAATACGGCACTTTAAGAACAATCTTCCACTCATGACATTCAAATGTTTTATATGTTCGACTTTTCTTTTGATCTTTTCGTTCATATTGGTTTAGCAAATTTGAAGAGTACGGAATAAAGTTGTACCTAAAATTATGTCATAAAATTAAAATGATAATGTATTTCTCAAATATTTTGACCAGGTCCAGTCGAAATCTTAGTGTATATCCTTTAAGGCACCCCCAATGCTTCCCACTTTCCTTGCCGACTGTTATTCACAGCGGCCTTTCGATGTAGACTGTAGAGATATACATGAGAAAACCACATACTGATAGCGATTTTCAGATTTTTTTTTGTTGACAGCTTTAACAGTTAAAGTGCCCTACCATCTGCAGTGCGGTGAGGTACTTCTTCCACCAGAGATACTTCTGGACCTTCGGCCCGAGAGCTGCTAGCAGGTAGTAAGAGTACATCACGATGTGCACGAATGTGTTCAGCATGCCAAAGAATGTGGAGTGGCCACCTGGAAAAGGATTAAACTTATCATTAGTCCTCATACATCTATACATATAAAATTCAAAGTCCTGACTGACTGACTTATTTATCAACGCACAGCCTAAAGCGCTGGTCCTAGAGACTTGAAATTTGGAAGGTGAGTTTTTTGTAAAGTGTAGGTATCCACTAAGAAAGGGTTTGTCGAAATTCTACCCCTAAGAGGGTGAAATGGGTGGTCGAATTTTCTACAAAAAAATCCTTTTCGTTTCCTATAGGCCACGCGGGCGAAGCCGCGGGTAGAAGCTAGTACCTTATAAATTAATTCTACTCCCTAAAGTCATCTACTATTACCAAAGTCAGTGTTTTTTTATTTTATATTTATTTAGTTTTATTAATTTAATAGTTTAATTATTAGTGATTAGTTGTTTCTTCATTTATCTGGCTCTTGTCAAGACCGACGTACAACGCTTTTATATTGCAATATAAACCTATCCTAGTCTACATTGTATGAACAAAATGCACCTATTACATAAAGTATGGAATTATATGAATATTAATTATCAATAGTGTGAAAAGCTTGGATAATAAAATAAAACCCATAAACTTTACATTGTAATAGTTGTAACCGTTGAAGTCACACAGATTTTAATGATTTCTTGTGGCGCTTAACTATTAATAATTATAGGTACCAATGGATAATGAGCAACGACAACACAAATTTTATACCAGATATTGCTTTGCATTCTCTCCATATTTGTAGGGTTTATTGTAATACATACACTGAATCACCTACTAATGTAATTTATAGACCACATTTAATTTACCGGTGTGTAAGGGGCGGAAAGAAACACGTAAGACGGGGTGATTTCACAATTGAAGGGTTGAGAATAAAAATGGTTTAACTGTCAAATTGATAGTTTCGAGAAAATTGACTTTAAACTTCAACGGCCTCATTTTAGTGTAGAGTGCGTACTAAGTAATAGAAAAGGTTTATGTAAGTTTCAGTTGCTTTAAAATGTAATAATTCTATTTTAAAATACAAAATATAGTACTAGTTCGTACAATTACTATAAAAATATAATAGAATATAATAAATATAATAATGTTTTTATGTTAAGCGAACAGTATTCCTGTGTCAGATAAACCGTTTTTAGACTCTCGAGAATCGACAATCTCGAGATTTAAGCCTTTTTTCGGTATTTTGAGAATGTATTATTGTAGATAATTTCACGCTGAATCCAACGATACCCATAAGTCATTTTGTGAAAAAAATCAGTTAAACCCTTTTTGTTCTCACCCCTTCAATTTTCACAAGACTTATCTTGTGTTTTAAATGGTCAGTTTTGCTTTTTGTTTATTTTTAGACAATATTTTTATAGAGTATAATTTTTTGGGTATTTATTTTTTCATTGTTTCTTGTTCTATAAGTGCAGTAAATTAACCTCTCTAAATATTGCAGATATGCAAATCAACATTCAGTACATCGCAGTT
Source organism: Ennomos fuscantarius (assembly GCA_905220475.3). Lineage (NCBI taxonomy): Eukaryota > Metazoa > Arthropoda > Insecta > Lepidoptera > Geometridae > Ennomos > Ennomos fuscantarius. The sequence goes on along the minus strand of HG992028.1, from coordinate 6,609,382 downwards.
CGTGGCCCTTATATTATATATTAATACTAGTTGCGCCCCGCGGTTTCACCCGCGGATAAAAAGTATTTTAGTTATTTGCTCATCCTATATGTTAATCCAGTGTATAAGCTATCTTGGTACTGAATTTCATCCAAATCCATTCAGCCGTTTGAGCGTGAAGGAGTAACAAACATACACACAAACACACATACACACATACAAACCTTATAATTATAGCCTTTATAATATTAGTGTGACATTATAACAGTTGACAATTGAAGGGTTGAGAATAAGAAGGGTTTAACTGATTTTTTTCACAAAATGACTTATGGGTATCGTTGGATTCAGCGTGAAATTATCTACAATAATACATCCTCAAAATACCGACATGAAGCTTAAATCTCGAGATTTTGAGTCTAAAAACGGTTTATTTGTCACAGGAATACAGTTCGCTTCGCATAAAAACATTATTATATTTATTTTATTATATTATATTTTTACAATAATTGTACGAATTAGTACTTTATTTAGTATTTTAAAATAGAATTAATACATTTTCAAGCAACTGAATCTTACATTAACCTTTTCTATTACCTTATAAGCACTCTACGTTAAAATGAAGCCGTTGAAGTTTAAAGTCAATTTTCTCGAAACTAACAACTTGTCAGTTAAACCCTTTTTATTCTCAACCCTTCAATTATCTTGGATTTCAATTATCTTGGATATCTTAGATCCGGATGTTAGCCGATTTTAAAAAAATGAGCAAACGCATGATGATGTCGAATAACACCCATAAAATTTACTCGACCCCGACCTTGGCATTTCACTCAGACATTCAGAGTTGTCTATGCACAAATATTTGCCTCACCGTGCTCTGGTGTTCAAAATTGCATAGAAAAATATACATTCATTTTATTATGTGGTATAATCAAGTTTAATATATTTATCCCACCAAGATTTCACTAATAAAGAAGGCAATCACAGTGCAATATGAGCCCGCCCGGTAATTATGCATTTTTGTATGACACCTACCAACGATACGCAAATATGTATTGTCATTCTTAATAAAATAGTTCAACAATATTATTATAAGATGACGAGAAGATACAACATTTTAGCGTACGCCAGGATTTACTATTATTATAGAATTATTATCGCCTTGAGTACTGCGCCTGCGCAAGAGTTGCAGTGTGGAAATGTAATGCAATTGGGATCAAGGATTTCGTGAGTTTAATAATACAATTAAAAAGTAAAATGCCTTATTCTGTAACAAAAAAATGCAGATTTCTTTGAAATGCTTACATAAATTTTAATCATCCAAGATAATATACAAATTATTACAATTTCAAGTCATGGTGATATCTATAATACATCTTAATAATAATGCTTAGCTTGACCTACTAAATCATTAATAGATCAATTTGAATAGGTAAGTAAATTGTTTCTAGAATAACAAAGTTCATCAATCATAATCATTGATAACTTTTGTTGTTTATACCTACCTTAGATACAAGTCATAAACATAAAAGATTGCTTATTAATTCAAACGATTATACCTAAACATATATTTATAGTTCCGTACAACTAAATCTCAGAACTTATCATAATGTTAAGACGTAGGTAGTCGCAGATCTTTTGGTTTCTACAAAACAACATGAGGTTTTCCGCAACAACAAGTATACAAGCATGAAATTGAAACCTAAGAATACATTTATTTAACGTATTCGCATAACAACTAGTAGGTATCTTTTAAAAAACTGGTACATTCACTATCCCTATAGAATAACGTCTTTAATGCCCTTCTTGTTTTTACTCTTTTTTATTTTAAGTATTTGTGTTCCTACACTTATATATATTCAACGACAAAAGCATGGCTCACAAGAATAGATTTGCAGCATTCAAACATAATGTAAATAATTCAGGATGTTAAATCAACAGCAAGTCTGCTCGATTTGTATGTTTATTAGACGTCAAACATTGTTGACTTTTGTAAAATGCTCGTGGCTTCTTAATCCTGATATTTTTAAAGAGACATATTTTTTTGGTTATTTTCTGAATTCCAATGTAATTACGCACAAAACATATTTTTTTCATACAAGCAAATAAGTTTAATTGGAGTTTTGGCGGTAAAGCGAAAAAGATTGCGTCACCGCATTGTATTATTTTCCAAAACTTGTGTTATTTTCAGTGTTAGTGCATAAAATTGGTGGCATTCAATTTTTTAAGTGCTGGATTACAGGCGTGAGTGTGGGAAAATGGTATAATGATGTTGAAACGTTTCTTTTCGTGTTGTTTCCAAAACTCCATAGAAGCTTCAAGTAAAGTTACCACCACTTTACTAGGAGTATGACTTTGACTAGACTATGACTTGACTTGATGATGTCGACTACGACTTGATACATATTTGCGTGAAATATCATTAATTTGATAAATAATCAATACTTGACACTGGCTAAATACACAAAAGTGTGGAGACAAAACATAAAAAAAAATAAGTTTAATTAATGATTAACACATTCAGTAATCTTTTACGTGAACTGTACTTGAATGTTTATTGTTTTTTAGTGCCCAACTTCTGTTATACAACACATGGATAATTCAGCAAATACTTATTTGTAAAATATTAATCAAGTGCGAAGGCTTTACACTGCTTTTTATAACCGTCTTTGAGGACTCGGTTTTGAAATTATATTTCGAGATTAGGGTTTTACATTCGCCTAACAATTACAGTTTCAACAGTTTTCAGTTTTCAACAGTTCTGAATCGAAAAAATATAGATCTTAGACCCTAACTAGGGTTCCATGTACCTAGGAACCCAGAAACAATGAGGACCGTCCCACAACACCCAGACTCAGAACAAGTATTTGCGGTTTTTTTTGTGCACATTTACTTGTCCTGACGGGGGAATCGAATTCGCTGGCGCCGATTAATAGATTTAATATATAGTAGTCACACTATTACTTCAAAGTTTTTCTTCAACTTTTAGGTAGTTAAACTGTACGTACATAGCTCTAATCTCTAAGCCTCTAATAGGAACAATGGTAAAGTCCTTGAGAATTTTTTAAGTTAACAATGCAAAATTTGATTGATATTTTACGTGAGAATTCTATTTACTTAATCTAGGTAGAGATACATAACATAATTTGAAGTTTCTATGTTTATCTAGATCGATTTTAAATGGGCATTTGTGCTTTGCGTCCTGTAATATAGGTATATTGACAGCCTCTGTGGCGTGCTGTTTGAGCAGGTCGGTTCAAAACCCGGAGGCGGCGGGTTGGATTCCCGTGGCAGGACAAGTATTTGTGAACAGAAAAAATACCACAAATACTTGTTCTGAGTCTGGGAGTTGTGGGACCATGGTCCTTGTATTTCCTGGGTCCCTAGACACAGGGAATCCTAGTTAGTTTTCAGGATCTATGTATGTGATCGTTGGGCGTATTTGGGCGTATTATACAATGAAGTTAAGTCAATTTACCAATTATTATCAAATTGGTATATTATATAAACCAAACCTAGTATAACCTATTATTTAAGTTTATTTTAAAAATAAAGGTACTACTTATTACTACATTACATACTTACTGGACATTCCAAAAGTATCTACATAGTATATTATATATGAATAAGTTAATATTTACGCATAGATCTACATTACATATATCAACATGCGGTACGCGTAGTACGAACCAATTGCCTCAGCAAACAATAAGAGCAAACTGTTCAGTACGCGTCCTCGCGGCCTCAAAAGCAAGCTCACCAAATATTTGATAGACTTTAACCTTTCGCTTCGCTGCCAAAGATGATGTTACCATAAATAAATAATGAGCTAAACTAGACTCGCTCTATTCGGCTCGAGAACTTTCTTACGATTTGATTAAACACGACTTGTTGTGAGCATGTTCCATACAATATTTATAAGCGGATGTAAAACAAAGCGGTTGATGAGAACAAATACGCAGTTCACATATGATATGTTTACCTTTAATTACATAGGTCTGATGCTCATATGTAATAATTAGGTAAATTCAATGCTTATAAAAATATCTAGTTTAATTAAAATGTTATGCTTGAATGCCTTTTTGTAATTATTTTAATTTGCCACAATCATGACTTCAGGTTAAAGATTTCCAATAATAAACGAACTTTAGCCTTTTTAGTTTATTTAATAAACGAGAAATAAGCAATAAAAACGGACCATATTACTTTTGAACAGTAAGGTGTTTCCACTACTTTATTTTTAACCTTTATATTAATAGATATATTAATATATTAGGTCTTTACCTATGAAATTGCCGTTTTGTTTGAAAAAAGTTAAAGTATTTTTTTTTCGAACTTATTTATTTCTTTTATTCAAAGTAATCACCCCTGCAATCAATGCATCTTTGCCAACGCTGTGGCAGTTTATGGATGCCCTTCTTGAAAAAATCAGCAGGACGGGAGACAACAAACTCTTCAAAGGCGTTTTGTACTGCCTCTCGGGAATTGAATTTTTTTCCCGCTAAAAAGTTGTCCAAATTTTGGAAAAAGTAATAGTCGGTAGGCGCAAGATCTGGTGAGTATGGCGGATGAGGGAGAGCTTCCAAACCCAACTCATGCAGCTTAGAGACGGTCTGTTGTGCAGTATGGGGTCGCGCGTTGTCGTGAAGTAGCAGTGGAGACGACCGATTGACCAAAGCTGGTTGCAGACGTGCGAGTTTCGCCATCATTGTGGTCATTTCTTCAATGTACACATCTGCAGTAATGCTCTCGCCGTTTTGTAAAAAGCTATGATGAATCACACCAGCACTAGACCACCAAACTATGACCATCACTTTTCTAGGGGTCATTTTTCGTTTTGCACATTGCTTTGGTACCGAACCAGAATCTAACCAACTTGCTGAGCGCTTTCGATTGTCAAAAAGAATCCATTTTTCGTCGCACGTAACAATTCGGTTCAAAATTCCTTCATTTCTGTGCCTGTTAAGCAGCGCGAGGCAAGTCTCGACGCGTACGTTGCGCTGGCGATCGTTATGTTCGTGAGGCACCCATCTATCAAGCTTTTTTATCTTGCCAATCTGTCGCAAATGGACCAATATTGTTTTGATGCTAACATCAAAAGCTGCTGCCAGCTCAGCTGTAGATTGAGATTCATCAGCTTCCACAATCGCCTTTAATTCATCATTGTTGACCAAAGTTTCCGGACGACCACGAGGTTCATTTTTCAAGTCAAAATTCCCAGAACGGAACTGAGCAAACCAATAACGGGTTGTACGTTCGTTTGTACAGTTCTCTCCGTAAACGTCGTTGATGTTACGTGTCGTTTGTGCCGCGTTGGTGCCACGACGGAACTCATATTCCATAATTAAACGAAATTTCAAAGTATCCATTATGAGGAAAAATGTTGAAATGTAATGAAAATACAATGCTAATCAATAAACAAAAGACTTATATTGTAAATAGAATGTCATATTTTTAAAACAAAATTAATTTGAATTTAGAATTCATAGCCATACAAAACTTTTTTTTGTTTGAAAAAGTCTGTACTGCAATACGGCAATTTCATAGGTAAAGACCTATTATATAGAATCAGGATCAACAGATAGGATATAATGCCACTAGGTGATATACAAAGGTGAAGGTGAATCAATACCATTGATTACATACAACTGCCATCTCTGTCATAAATATCGAGTTGTATAATAACTTACAATGGATTTATTAATTTATGGAAATCAATAGGTATAGGTACGTTTCATTTAATTATAACAATTGTTTTTTTCCTGGATAAGATTAAAGTTTGCGTAGAGCTAAAGTGTAGGTATATGGATAAAAATATGGTTACAATATTTCAGAATATATGTATAACAAACGCGTTCACGGAAGTTGTTTCGGAATCGAGATAATTCATATCCATTCGTACTTTCCGATCTGAACATGAAGAGACGAATGTATTAAAACACATAAACACATTTTTTTTTATGTTACGGAATGACGTGGCGAGCTAACCGTTCGCCTGATGTTAAACGACACGGCTGTCCATACCAGCTGCAGTGTCACTCGGAACTCTAAAGTATAGAGCTTCGCGTGACACTGCACTGCGCACGTCATCCAGAGACATCAGCACAATCTAGTAATAAGATTACTAAACTGTGAGATCAGATCATAAAGTCTCATTTGCCCCGTAATTTCACTAGCTACAATGCCCTTCAAACCGGAACACAGCAGTGTATGCGCACTACTGCTTGGCGGCAGAATAACTGGCAAAGCGGTGGTACGTACCTAGACGAACTTTGCAGAAAAGTCCTACCACCTAGTAAAATACACATACCTATTCATAAAACTCGCCTACTTTGTGTTACACAACAATATAGCAAGAAACTTTTATGTATTTCAAATAAAATAAAGCAGATCTGTCTGAGTATAATACATTCAACGTAAAATAAACAGATCAACCAATACCTACAGGCACGCTTACTTGAGAACGTAACCAAATCAAACTAATACTCTATTACAAAGCGTATTTTTCAAAACATCGGGTGTAGCAATTAACTTTGTTGACCGAGTATCATCTTGTATTGTAAACCCTTTCTTACATAGTAGGTATTATAGCTCATATTTACGTATCAGTTATGATGATTAACAATTAAAATCATACGAGTTCCGGTTTTCTCAACAACTCAGCAAGAATAGGTTCCTTTTTGTTTATGTTAGTGATGGATGGTATTTCCATTATTATGATATTGCCTTCTTCAGTTACCGTTTACGTCATTTGGCGTGACAAACTGATTACAATGTTTGTGCAAAAAATTTTTACTTACCTACTAGTATTGTATATTTTCTTTCATCACACTTGCTCGTAAAATGTATTTTATTAGACCGCTTTTAAGCTTATAATCCAAGATATTAAACCGGCGTACTTTTTACTTTACATTAACTTATGTTTTATAATTAGTACCTAGCCCAATTTAGTTAGTCTCGTATCTCACTGCTAGTATCTATATATCTGTATATTTATATATTGTTATATTTGTATCTGTTTATTTAGACAAGCGTTTCCAGAAACTCGCAATTCTACAACCATTGTCAATTGTCATTGTCAACCATGATTTGTTCATAGGCTACGGTGACACCTTTCCGTGGTGGGCCGCATGCTTGTTTGCTCCCTTTAACATATTAAAAAAACAGCTTTGGGCTATCGCTCGTCTCCACTGCTCCTACACGACAACGCGCGACCTCATACTGCACATCAGACGGTCTCCAGGTTACATAAGCTGGAGTTGATACTCACCAGACATTGCGCTTACAGACTTATGTTACTTATTTCAGAATTTGGTAGTAAAAAAATTGAATACCCGAGAGGCCGTAAAAATGCCTGTGAAGAATTTGTTGCTTCCCGTCCAGCTGATTTGTTCTAGAAGGACATCAATAAACTGCCACTACGTTGGCAATGATGCATCGATTCATGGGTGATTATTTTGATTAATATTTGACCTTTCCGTCACATGAAAATTGATGGTTCAGAGCGACTCTGCTATTCTTAGATTTGAATATTGGTGCACTCTTTATTTGAGGCGCACATTTTTAGCTGTTTTTGTTAGACCTATAATATACATATATAAGAATATGTTTACACATACGAGAATAACACTGTCAGGAAACTAGAAACGTGCTGATATAGTATTATTTCCAAAAATCTTAAAAATTACGGATGATTTTTAATATTTAATAATGCTGGATAAACTTACGACTACCCACGAGTAAACAACAAATACTTAGTGAATATCCGTTACTTTACAAGAGCGTGATTCCGCCTTGCTTCGAATAAACTAGTCTCAAGTCTGACAAGTTTAGTCAAATGTAATGTTTATAATGTTAACTTAAAACTCGTTAAACAGTAAATACACATATCGCATGGAGCCAAACTATATAAAAAGACGTACCTGGAGTGAACTTGACTCCGAACCAGACAGACATGGGCATGATGCCGTGGTGGATCACGTGGAGCTTGGACACGTGGTCATACTTCTTTCGCATCACAAAGAAGATCTGTAAAAGACATCTCCAAATAACTCACGGGTACATCGAACGTTCAAGAGCATCCTTGAACAAGCAAGCACTTCGTCAAAAGTTGAATTAGGTACTAGAAGGTGTGCCAATAATATGCGATCGGGTTTGAGGAAATATAAACGACCCTAAATGGGCGACTACATTCGCAATTCTGCCTTGACGTTGAATACTAATAAATAATTTATAAAAGTGAAACTTTGTCTCTCTGTTTGTTTGTTTGTGTAGCTTTACGCTAAAATAACGAATGTTTTTTATGCCAAAATAATGAATGTTTTGTACACAGATTGCTTAGAGATCAACACACTAACAAACTTTTCAAAAACTTATCGGAAAAAAACTAAGACATATATATATATAATCACAAAATCGGATAAATTGCAGATAAATCAGCTAGAATTTCTAGTCAATGATAAATAATATTGAAAGATTATATTGAGATTAGTAACCTATAATTAAACGTGAACTCATTTTATAGCATATTACAGTCATCATTCTATAATTATCTCGTCCATATTCCGGATACTTTGATAATTAATCTATAACAAAAAATTTGATCTTAGTATAATAAAAAAATTAATTTAATCAATTTAAGATATTTAGTAAAAGATATGAGCTTTTAGTGTAATTTTTTACCGTCTAAGATTGATCGGTGAGAAATTACTTACTATTCCTTTTTTTTAGCTTTTTTAAAGCATAACTTACATAATTCGATTAAATTAGGAATGTTAGGTAATGATTGGATATATACTGAGATTTATTAAATAGGTTGTTTGTATTTGAAATAGTCATTACAAAAGCTATAGAATTACGGATCAATAAAAAAAATTAAGAGCGTATTAAGTAATAAATGTCAGGTGGTGGATTTTTAAATACATTCTAGGCCATCAGGGTACCCATTTCTTGCACTTACACAATTTCCAGATTTGATAGGTATTATATATATAATAAATACATGTATACATACAAGATAGTGTAAGTTCGTCAGATTCTCGACCGCATCCTATATCCGTGTACCTTTGATAATCAAGTACAAAAATAAAATACTTATACTGAATACATCTCTAGAATGTATTTTAATGTTGTATTTTCATTTTTAAAGATCTTTCCGAACATATGGTCAAAGCCACACGTGACCAAAAAGCTGGCCTCTATTTCGGCCAATGATTGAGAATTGCCATTCAACGTGGCAATGCTGCCAGCATATTGGGCACGTTACCTATTGATAGTGGTTTGTTAGAATAAGTTTTGATTAAATTTAGTTTTTTCAGATTTTAGTTTTAGTTTTCTAATAATTTAGCTTTAGTGTAACAACAAATTGTCCTTAAACAAATAACTATGGCTACTCAAATCAACCCTACGCAACATACACATTTTTACCCCAAAAACGCAAGCATTTTAGTGAAAAAAAAATCAATCTGGGGTAAGCATTTATAAGGCTATGATGCGGGATTCCTTGTAATATCCGACTATTCGTATATTACTGTAGGGGCAAGAGAAAAGAAGCTATATGAGTTTTCTAAAGGTCTAAAGCACAATATTTTTCGCTTTTATTTCATCAGTGATATGGCTACTATCATACACAGTAACCTATCATAATATAACTACTTGTATATGGACAAGTGCATCAATCTATATATATGTATATAACTAACGGACAGCAATTGATTTATGTATTTATATATAAATCAATTGCTGTCCGTTAGTCTCGCTAAAACTCGAGAATGGCTGGGCCGATTTAGCTGATTTTGGTTTTAAAATGTTTGTCGTAGTCTAGAAAGGGTTAAAAGGTGAGATGAGAGAAGAAAAAGTATTCTATAGGACTGGAGTAGGGTGTAAAACTATTAACCCGTACGTAGCCGGGGCGAGTCAGGTACTAAACTATTAAAACTAAATGCATTTTAACTTACGGTGTCGAAGAACTCTGTGAACTTTGAAAAGTAGTACCACCAACATCCATTGACAGTCTGCAAAATAAAAACACATATTATTGTTACTATAAACATTTCACATAAATACCCTTTGAAAACTTTGTAAAACTCAAAGATTTACCATAATATTGCCAGAGAATGTAAATATTTAGAATTGTGAGTAAATAACAATTTATTTTGTCTTATACGCGTGTTAATTGAATGCGTACATACATAATAACACTTTGCAATTATGTTGCGATGCGAATGAACCAGTAGACGTCAGCCTTGGATAGGCCCCATGTCCCCGCTGCATACGACATAAAGGCAAACAAGAATACTTCACTTTATGGTAAACACTTGCTCAAAGCGTAAGTTGCTATAATTTTTCTAACAAACCTATACTTTATGTACATTAAATATGTTATTGTGGAGCGTGAATAAGTAGTATATTTTATCTTATCAAATATGGTAAAACACATAGGTAATAGTGAATCGTATAATTTTAAAAACAATAGAGAGAAACACAATCTAAGTATTTGTCTGACTGTTTAAACGATAATTGCACGCATAATTTTTTGACAGCCTATATGGTATGGTGGTTGAGCAGGTTGCTAATAACCCAGAAGCAGCGGGTTCGATTCACATTGTAGTATTTGTGCACAGAAAAAAATGCGTAAATACTTGTTCTGAGTCTGGGTGTAGTGGGTCCATGGTCCTCGTAGTTCCTGGGTCCCTAGACACGGAATCCTAGTTATGGTCCAGGATCTATGTATATGATCGTTGGGCGTTATTATTATTAATATCCTGAAAAGTAAATAATGGTCTAAAGCAAAACTAAATTGAATTGAAGCATACATTTCAATACCTCTTTCAAGATTTCAAGACCTGTTATAATCAATTATAAATTCTGATGTAGCAATACATACGTTTATACAGCTAGGTGTGTCGTGTGACTGATTTTTTCAATATAGGTAACTTATTTTCAAGTACATAGGTACTCGTAATTAGGTACATAAAAATATTAGAATTAACCTTTGCGGATTTTTTTTTATATATTTAGATTATTCCGGTTTGATTAAATTATGTTTTGCTTATTGTGTTGTAGGTAAATTAGAAATGAAAATTTGATACCTAGTTACCCACGCTATTCACCATTATTATAATTTATAATAACATTATTAATATCAAAAATACTCACGCTCATTTAATTGCAATTTAAAGGCCACGGGAAATATCAGTCATTGCAGATATGAACTTATGTACACATCGAGGACATTCGTAAACATAGATCTACTGACAAAATAGGTAAGTACTGAGTTTTTAAAATAAAATAATTTAATTTGTAGATTTAATTAACCATAAAGACTAAGTTTATTCCATACTAACTATACTGACAGACAGTAAAAAATCAAACTGTCGTTTGGTAATGTGATTTATGAGTTAGAGTAGCACGGGTACTTAACCTATTCGATGGCAGATGAGGTGAGGAAGCTAATAAAGATTACCAATTTTATGACTTCATATTATTAATAAGCGAAACTAAATAAAACGTTATCATAAACATAAAAATATATAATTATCAAAGTTGATAATGAACATGAGGACACTGTCAATCAAAAAAGTATCTCACGACTATCAACTCAATAAGCGACAAAATTATAAAGGCCACGTCATCACTTAACATCAAGTGAGACTATGGTCAGCAGCTATGCGTAAAAATTATTTCAAAAATCTCCTTGTATATAGGATGGCCTTATAACGAGTCCATTCACAATATTTAATAACCGTAGTAACGATGTATAAAATACCCCCAACAAAAAAATTTTACTTATGTGAAAACCCTATAGATACGTAGGCCTTTTTGTTAAATAATCGGGTTCCCTGACATAGCAGCTTAATAGGGTTGACAAAATTTTTGGCTTTTATGATTGGTTTTATTTTTTACGGGGTATTTTGTAACACGTCATGTATATGGATAACAGAATTCACTCTCTCATTTGTTTTGAAAATTATTTGAATCAAGAACAGTAAATTATACAGATTTGTCTAAAGATCCTTACCCGCATAGCATCTGGTGATCTTGAGTAGTCAACAGGCTGGCATCGGAAACTGTATGTAGTGAACCAGCCGCTCACAATACTCTGCAAAGTTATCAAACGTATTTTCATATTGCAAGTGTACAATGCGTAATTATATCGCAACAGACATTATGAATAAACTCACCTCGTGGAATAACCAGCAGCTAAAGATGACTTGAAATAAGTTGTACCATATAAGCACTTGCTTCAGCTCAAACGGTTTTCTATTCTCCATGTATTTCGGTCCGAGTACCTGATGGAGGAAATGAATATAATTAAAAGATACTCAAAAATATCTATGAATACGCACGAATACTTCCGTAACATAAAATACTTGTAGAAATATCTCGATGTCAATGGAACATAATAGACAAACAATTAGCTTTACGCAACAGCGCAGCGTAGGTAACTTCCAATAGGAAACATTCCTAATGGTATTTAATTTGTTTGACGCGATGCCCATTAATGATTAATCAGGTCTCGGTGACGTTTGCGCGCAACCTGCCATTACGGAAGCGATATGAATGCACTTACTTTGACTGTGAAAACGTATGTGAGGCAAATCAGTAGCGTAGGAAACGGTGAAGACATCAGGAACCAGCCCTTGACTCGCTGATCACTTTTATTGTCCATCAAGTCATGATAGCCCGCCACTAGCCTACTAAGCGCCTCCATTTTCACTGTAACAATGAAAAACTCGATTGAAAACAATCTTCCATTGATGAACATTAATTATGATTACAAAAAAATTTAGAGAAATAGTACGGTTCGATGTGTGGACGCCGAGTACTGCGGATACAGAGTGAGCAGATTTGGAGAGTCAGGCCCGGGCGGCTTACATTCGAACGCCGAGTTTACCGAATGTCAGGGTGGACGAGGTTTTCAGTTTTTATCCAAAACTACTTCTTACATAGACATGCGTGCTATGTAAGATGCACAGATAATTTAATTACAGGGCATTTTGCATACAAATAGGTAAACAGCTGCATGGGCTCGTAATTAAATACCGTAACTACAATGACGCACTGTCGCATTCTTTTAATCATGGACAACGAGTTACACTGGTTTTGTATAATCCCTTTTTATTAAAGGACAGGAAGGCAACCAACTTTTATAAGCAATAAAATTATGCCTGCCCAATGTAAGCAATTCCAAATGATTCTCGGAGACCTTGTCATGCTTATTGGTCACATTATACGCTACTATTTTAGTATGCAATTTTGCAATAATTTTATGCTGGTCATTCGACTTTGCTTTACCTTGCTATCAATATCCTTCATAGACTTAAAGAAAACTGACACAATAACTTTGCATTGTGAAACAACCACTTTATTTATTTGCTGACGAGTTGAAGATCTCCGTTGTAACTATACGCCTCTATTTGTGTCACGCTTTGTCTCACGTTTTTTAATTTGAACATACAAAAGTACACATTCCAATATAAAAATATTTTTTTTACAGTTGAGCACCCTTATACTACATTTATATTTAGTTACCGTAGATGTAGCCGAATGTTATGATATAAATCGGGGGCGTGCTCACTATTGACCTTTCATCTGATATAACTTTCATAACAGTTGGACAGGTCCAATTTGTGGCCTGCGACAAGGTCGTCCATACGCACGTTCATACGGGTAGGCATATCGTGATTCAGTGCAAAATAAGTAGCAGTAATACTAAGGGCGAGGGCGTATAATCTATAACTACATTGATTAAATTTGGATTATTAGCGTAATGATTCATTGATTTACCATCGTCACCTAATAAACTATAATATAATCACTTCCGTGTTTTTTGAACAACAAGCTGCCTAATAACGAAAATTAATTAATAATATGACTATATATCATCTGTTTATTAAATGGGAAATGCCCTTCAAGAAAATTTCAATAAAATTCCCTTGGCAGGTACCTGCAGTAAAAAGCACCAAACCCAGGTAATGCTGAGTAAACAGTACATTATGAGAAGAAATGCCTAAAGGGAGTTGGGTAAGCTCTATACGACTCACCATTTGCTCAAACCTGACATTAGAAATCAAAAAACATTTGAAAGTTGCCGTTAACCTTAACATTTAAAAACACAAAACTATTGATATCGCAACGTTAGTACATGCCGACTATAAACAAATGCTATGGGATTGTTACAGCACACGAAGAATACTATATTATTATGGACATGCGAGATCCCGCGGCTGGGCGGCTACCGACCCAAGGCTAATTACTTCTACGTGCTTTGGTTACGCTCGGGTATACGATAAATGTTATAGCAATATCAAAACAACACCGCATTTTTTTCGCTCGTCATTATTTGCTCAAAATACATTTCGCAAAGAAGGTTGATTATAAGGTACCTCATATAAAAACAGGATAATTGTTTGAAGTATCTATTATTTAATTGCAATGCTTAAAAAAATTAATAAGAGAGTGCAGACTATAATTGAAATCCATCTGAGCCTAATTACACGTTTAATATCATAGAATACATAATATGTAGTACATTTATGCATATATTATACTTACATCGATCATTTTTAAAGCTTTTTTGATGTTTTAGGATGGAATATTTTATTGGAGGTTATAATAATTTAGAGTTATTATGACCTCGATATATTAGTTAGATGCCGATTTAGATTATCAATATTGTTCAATATTCATTCTTATTTTTTCTAAACTCATAAAATAAAAAATAAAAATAAATAAAATAAATCATATAACTCTAGGCGTACCCCACAGCTGTATGCTTTGATGTTTCTAGAAACACAATATAAATAGTGTCTAAGACTACCAATGATATACACGTTCCTAATATAACCTGTTCCATTATTAGACTGGACCTTGTTGACATGGAAAATTACGTTATACGGACAACAAAGCTCTATAACATAATCATAATCTAAGCATTGTCCGCATGTAAATTAACTGCTATAAAGTATTATTTATGGTTTTTTTTTTTATTTAATGGGCACAATAGGTAAAAATCATACATATACCTACATTACATTACATACATTACATTTGATACATTAAACTTTTTTAAATGGTATTTTATTGTCTGTGCCAAACCTACGTTAAAAATCGATCTAGCAGTAGTAATTTATAACGCCAGGTACTTAGTTATTAAATCATATAATAGTAAAAATACAATAAAAGTAAAGTTTCGAAGCAAGTTTGATAAAGAATGCGTAAGTCGGCTTGGGTCCTTTAGTGATACTGGCCTTTTCTCTTGTAGGACATTTTATTAATACGGCGTTTTGAAACAAAGGATATCATATTTTTGTTAAACTCCGCGTTGTAGAGGTGTTTAATAAATTGGAACACACACAGCGAAAACGAGTTCACATTACCCACACAGCTCAGGTGTGCCATAAAAGTTCATAGAGCATATAAATTGCAATTTGCACATAATAAATGATAGTTTTTATTAACAACCTGTATACCTTCAATTGTTTGAACATGTTAATGCATAAATAAAATCTACGGCGTAGGTCTTTTTAACCAACGCACACAACATCTTTATATGTGATACGTGGTAATGCCACACAAGTAGCATATATTAAATTTAAATTAATCAATCGCAGTTCTTTATCAATCAGACTGAGTCAGTGCTTACAAATTATATTTATATAAGTACATACATATATATAAAATATAATCTCTATTTCCCTTGGTCATCACATCACGGATGAACGGATAGAACATTTTCGCTAATTTTTTTTTTATTTTGTTTATTATTTTCAGCAGAAGGTTCTAATGAAATAAAAAGTTTAAATGTTTGGAAAATATACTCCACGCGGGTGAAACCATGGGGCACAGCTAGTAAGTACATAATTATGTCATTATGATATTTTAGGAGCTACAAAGGTCCGCTGTGGGTAGAAATAATGTTATAGTCAATGAAATATCTGTCATGCGAACGGTATATACCTACATATTAGTATAACCATTAATTATAAGTATATTTATTTGGTACGAATAATAACAAATCCCAATATGTGCAAATTAAAGCACAAAAATCAGTTATAACACGTGTATATGTGTGTAAGCTTTAGAATACAAATTGAGACATTGCATAAGTGAATGATAAAGAATGATAATAAGAAAATGTAAAAGCTATATTAGTTAATAAACTTATGTCTGTGAAATGAAGCCATCATAAACATGGCTCTTATTGTTATTCCACTTAGGAAAGGTTCGGTTCAGCATATCGCAAAAACTCTATACCTGAGGCTGAATTTTTGCTGGTAAATTCTATTGTAATAGAATTAACTTCCGCCTTTTTGGTTCATATTATAAAATCAGTTTGAGTATATCCTTATCGACTTCAGAAAATTCACATATTCAAACCTTTGTCATTCCTTTTTTATACCAACTGCCTACCTTTAAGACACTGACCCTTCTCAGGAATTAGTACTGGAGGGAATGACCGCCACCAGTCGGATAAGTAGATTATAGTATTTTACAAAAGAAACTACAGTGTCGCATTCGCGGGACTGGTTTTTCATTTATAAACGTATGCTTTTTGTTTTGCCTTTCTTGACTTAAATCAATATAAAACGTAACATTGTGTATGTATGTATACGAATTTATAGTTATTAAGTTATAGGCATTAATCTAGTCGTATAGTGCGCACAGTTTTCATTGACGAATCTATTATACATATCTCTGACCATCCACGAGTTAACAAGCCATAATCGAAACCTTGCAGGCTGCAAGTGCTACGAGTTACTCGTAGCGCCATATTCTTGGAGTCGAACATTTGGAGCCTCACTAAATTATTTTATTCATTTTATACTGATACCAAGCGTGATTGGCTTCCAAGAAAATACTACTGAAAATAATAATAAAACCCAACGATCACATACACAGATCCTGGACCCTAACTAGGATTCTCTGTGTCTAGGGACCCAGGAACTACGAGAACCACGGTCCCACCACACCCAGACTCAGAACAAGTATTTGCGCTTTTTTTTCTGTGTACAAATACTTGTCCTGCCCCGGGACCCGCCGCCTCAGGGTTATTAGCCGACCTGCTCAACCCCAATACCCCAGATGCTGTCAAAATGTGAAGAGTTATTGTAAAAAGGTGTTGTAAATTAGAAATCAGTTCTTCTTGAGCATTCGAGTAGTGAAGTTTGAGTTTATTATTGTTATGAAGCTGATGAAATAAGTATAATTGCAACTTTTTATCCTGTTTTTTTTATACAAGGATTCTTCTGGTCACTCATATAAAATGTTGCAGCTACAACAAGGTAAGATGCGGTTTTGTCGATACCAATCCAAACAGGTTATAGTCTCACCGCTGCTGATAGTAATCGCACGGTGACTCTCTCAGCCTTATTAATAATCACGAACTATCTTTAGATTAGTTACACCATCTTTTGTCTTTTTCGATCCAGCTAAATATTCCAGTAACAAAAAAGGACAAAAGCTGAAGTAACTAATCCGAGACTAATACCCGTTTATTAATAAGGCTGTCTATGTATAAAACTTGTCCTGTCAAGGCTCTGTTTTTTTTTAACGGGGTTTCTATAGGGCCCTGTTTATAGTTGAAAATCATAATTATTACGCAGATCATAATTTGATGTTAAACTGGGTCTACGCATGAAAATGTATTAATTTTGCGGGATTTTTGAAGATTACTTGAGATTAACATATCAAATAAATATTTTAAGTGGTTATTCTTTTAGAAAACCAGTCTGGCTATATAATCTGTAAAGAAAATAAATAGGTGTCACTTACACCTATTTATTTTCTTAAATTCATACATTCTCCACATTTTAAATAAAAACTGAAGAATACTTAGATAAGTAAAAATATAAAGAATGGACGAATAAAGTGGGAGGGCGTAGGAAACAGAGGGAGGGGAAATAAGATTATATAATTATTACTACTACTACTAATATTAATTAGGTCGTGCAAAGCCGGGCGGGTCAGCTCGTCATTTAATATGTAATAATAATGACCTACTTAGGATATCAATGTAAATTGTAAATAAAAACAGTGCGATACAGTCATTACAGTTTACGGGAATCATGAGCCATGAATTATGATTACATTTCGCCTGTCGCAACGTCTTTGTTTGAATTTTTACAATGAGGAAGTGTTAATATTTTCATAGACTGTTTGGTATTATTATGCAAAGAGTTTGTACCTCCTAACGCGGTTCGAAGGCTCCTGGTAATTGCGCATTGACATGAGCGACCGTGGGTCGACACCCGCATACACACGACGTCGTTGACCGTAACAAGTAGAGCTCGGCTAACACGAAGCCTTGCACTGAGACAAAATCTATGGCTATCGAGAATATTTATCGTTTTTGGATAAATCGGAAACCAGCTCGTGGAGCTAATCTGAGTAACCAATTTGTAGTCATGTAGTTCAGATTTTCGTACAGAGCAGCGTACGCAGGATGGTTGCGGTTGCAATGTAGAGTTGGAGAACCAAACCAATACTCATACAAATATGTCAACCAAACTGAACCTTGCACTTGCATAGTCGTAGTAGTTTGATGAACCAAATAAAGATTATCACACAACAGTCATACAGATGTCAACCAAACTGAGCCTTGCGCTTGTAAAGTCATTGAAGTAGAGCTGATGAACTAAATAAAGATTATCACACAACAGTCATACAGATGTCAACCAAACTGAGCCTTGCGCTTGTAAAGTCGTTGAAGTAGAGCTGATGAACCAAATAAAGATTATCACACAACAGTCATACAGATGTCAACCAAACTGAGCCTTGCGCTTGTAAAGTCGTTGAAGTAGAGCTGATGAACTAAATAAAGATTATCACACAACAGTCATACAGATATGTCAATTGTCAACCAAACTGGGCCTTGCGCTTGTATAGTCGTTTAATACGTTAAACTTATAACAGCCCTCAGTTTGTTCGGGGCAAAAGTTACTATGATTAATCAACTTACGTTAAACTTTTGTGGTTTTATTTCTCGGAGGTAGCTTACCTTAAAGCCCTATTATTTTACGCACAAAATGAGTAAGTGACGCTTTGAATAACCTTCGATCAAATTCGTATTTACAACGCTTTCATTTTCTGTTATTGTATGTTACCTATTCTGTTTACGGATATTATTGAGCTATATACGCATAAATAAGGAAACGGAAGCCTAAATTAAGATTTTGTAATGTTAAAATACAAAATGATATTTTGTAAGTGTATAAGTATCAACGTTATATTATAGTTAATTAAGTTTAATACGTTAATTAGTAGTATAAGTACAATATTCAGTATTTTTTACAAAAATAACTGTACAATATTTGCTGGTAGTCCAAACCTATCTTAAGTACCTCACCTATTGCCTATTGCCATATAATTTCAGATTTCTATTTGAAATTTTTATTAAGACCATTTTAATATTTTGCTTACACCGGTGTGAAGTATAGGAGGGTACTTTTGAGGTATGTTTCAATATGATGACTCATGTGCCCATTTGCAATATAATACTTTGAATTTGATTCCTGAAGTCTGTATCACGGTAAAATGTGATTATAATTGTATGTAATATGTAATTGAAAGGGTAATGATTCTTCTTCTTCTTCGTTTAATAGCTTTCTATCGCTTTTAAGCGATAATTCTGCCAATTTTAAGTAAAAAAATTGTGTATGGTTATGTCATGTCAAAATCTTATTTTGTCAGTCAAAATGCCACAGAAAAATAGTGGATATGTTACTGAAGGCTCTAGGAAACTTTAAAGAAAAATGAAAAGGCATGGTTTTAAAACTTGGAACTATTAACCAACACTGATACACGTTCATAAACACTTAACGAATAATAATTCACCCTTATCACACACTAAAATTAAAAAATACACGGGTCATAGAAAAAACTTGAAATTTCCAACAGCCATTTTCGGATTCTTTTCAACGACCAATGGTAAAAATGTATGTAACTAAATAAAATGACAATTGACAACACTCAAGAAAGACTCTTTTTAATCCTTTGACCTTCGTTTTGTAGTCTCTTTTTATGACAGTCATAGTACAAGTTAGGCTTGACACGTGAATATCTTAACTCTTCACGATTCAATATTTTGTTTTTTTAAAATAATAACTTGAGAAATATGTGAATATAAAAAATTTATATTTTTTGTATGAGCTCTTTAAATAGCTTTGTAATTCGATATTTTGCATAAAATGTAACGTTATTCATTGCGAAACAGCTGGGCTTTCATAATAAATACGGCCAAAATAAATTATACAGCAAGAGATTACCTAAACACATTTATTATTTCAGTTATGTACAGTTAGTACCGGTAGAATGAGACTCATTTCCGTCGACTCTACCTACTCTACCACTGACTAAGATCTCTGACTCGTTAATTGCACCAATCTGGAGACAAAAGGTAGTAACAATAAAAACAAGGACTGTAATAGACTGCTTATTGTCATAATACGAATACAGCAAGGGTATCCGTCTACGAGTTTTTGCTTCTGGTTTCCTTGATTAGTCATGTTTTTTCATTGTTTTCGCTAAGTATATAAATATTTTATATTTCTTGTGCCCTTCTCCTCTCTTCAAAAGAAACGCTTTATTTGTAAAAGTCAAATTTTTTAATTAACAGTACCTACTTAAAATTTTGTTGTCATTGCTTAGATTCACTCATTATACAAGGCATTGATAAATAAAAATACTACCAACATTTGAAACAATTCGGGTTCTACAAATTTTGTATCCCATTAAAACAATATTAAATCACAACCTCTATGGTGTGGCGGTTGAGCAGCTCATAACCCGGAGGCGGGGGGTTCGATTCCCGCGGCAGGATAAGTATTAGTGCAAAAAAAGCGCAAATACTTGTTCTGAGTCTAAGTGTTGTGGAGTGTCTCGTAGTTCCTGGGTCCCTAGACACAGGGAATCCTAATTAGGGTCCAGGATCTATGTATGTGATCGTTGGGTGTTATTATTATCATCACAGCAATAAACCTAATCTCTCCGAAACTAAGACAGGTTAAATATAATTGAATAAACGGCGCAAACTAGCTCTACATAGCTACGATAGACGCTACATTGTTTGCCATGGGAGCTCGTTTTGTTTCCATTTCGATTACTACATTAAGCTGAAAAGTATTATATAGTACTAGAACAGCTTTTTGAGATGAGTATATACCATAGTATAATAATAATAATATAATAATAATAATATGTGCGGACATCTCACACAACGCCATCTAGCCCCAAACTAAGCAAAGCTCGTATTATGGGTACCAGATAACTGATACAATACTTAAATACTTTTTGCTTGTAAATATATACATATAATACAATATAACACCCAGACACAGAACAAACACCTATGTTCATCACACAAATGTTTGTCCTGGGTGGGAATCGAACCCACAACCCACAGTTCAGAAGGCAGGGTTACTACCAACTGAGCTATCGGGCCAGTCCATAATGACTCGAAATTAAGCACTACAACCCAAGCGATACACATACACAAGACACCCCATGTAGGATGTCAGTTAAAAAGATTAAGGCCCTGTTACAGCACGTTTTTTGAAGTGATATCTATAGCTCTCTTATTAAAGTTAAAACGCATAGATCATATTTATCTGCGCTTGAAAATTTGTTAACTATGTCGTGTTTTTTTGTAAATTACGTGAAATACGAATATCAAATAGATGTTTTTTTAATCATTTCCATAGATCTTTCGGGCTATTTAATTTATAAAAACATAATTTTATTTATATGATTATTTTAACACGTCTCGCACATTGATGACGTCAAAAAAGTGCTTATAGTTCATTTTGGGTTTACACCACGCCTTAAATAAATAAATAATAAATGTAAAAGAAAGAAAAGAAAAGATTTATGCAAGACATCACATAACATTACATTACAATATAAAATACATACAGTATAATTTAGAAAAGGGAGGAGAGCTGCTGTAAATTCTGTGAGTGACTGCATATTGTTAAATTGTTGTCAGAGCAGATTTTGTGAACGTATAAAGATTTTGAAAGTTGTTTCCTTGATATAAAAATAAAACATTTTATCCAAAAGTCTTCCGGCTGCTTAAACTCATTCAAAGCTAACCTTAACCTACGTCAAAAGAAGGAAAAGATAGAGTAACCGTTTGTGAAAAAAAAAAAATTGCTTGTAACTTATGGTGTATTTGTTGAATAAAACTGCATATTTTGTATATCCTCTTAATTCAAATTGAAATAAAAGCACTTTTCGAGAATCCCAATCACAGAAGTAGAACGAATGTCGTGTTTGGTACATACTTCTACTGATTTTGAGTTGAATAAAATTTTCAAAATATTAATGATTTTTTGTATGACAAAACATGTAAATAATTAATATTTTTATATTTATACTTTATTGCTATTTTTTGTTTGATGTGTATATTTGGACTTTATTTAACCTGACATGTTATTATTTATTA
Organism: Ennomos fuscantarius; assembly: GCA_905220475.3. NCBI lineage: Eukaryota > Metazoa > Arthropoda > Insecta > Lepidoptera > Geometridae > Ennomos > Ennomos fuscantarius. The sequence continues at coordinate 6,586,962 of HG992028.1, read as the reverse complement.
GATTATTTTATTGTTTCTTTATTATTTATATTACATTGCTATTTATATTACGAGACGGCAGTTAAGTTTCTTCATCAATTATTTGTACGCCTACGCAGGCAAGACATTGTGGACTTAAAAACACCATAACACCAATGCATGTATATATTTTGTAAATGTATTTACTCATGTTCTAACAAATAAATTATCTTTATCTTTAAAAATAGGTTATAGACAATTAACGGTTGGAGTAATTTAGACCATACATTGACATATGGTCCACAGTTATTATATACATAATAAAATAAATTTCATTGTGATACTTCCACATATGGGAAGAGAAATTCAAAGTGTTTATATATTTTCTTATATACTTTGTTGTCCAGATACTATTAGATTACAGGTTCCAAGTCAACGGAAGCTATCATATGCTTTTTGCAATTGGGTCAATCAGCCCTAAGCTAGAGATTTAAAATGATAACTTCTTTCTGCAGAAGCTTGAATTACAGAACTAAGAAACTGGTGGGATCTATGTGATTTCAGCTCAACACGTCCAACCATTACTGAGAAAAAGTGTATTGACAGATATATAGACAGACGATCGAATAACAAAGCGAGTCGACTTAAAAAAGTTCCGTTGTTCTAGAACAGTTACAAATCCCTAAAATAATCACAAATAGCCGCAAATCTTGACAAATCTCAGATATTTTAAACACATTGTTTTAATTACTACATTCCCATAATGCAGTGCATACTGCAAAAAAAATTGACAATGTAAGGTAAGTATTTGGAATTTTATGCGCATGAAAATAGTTCCAATGGATGGTTGATTGTGAATAACAAGGACGAAGACTATGACTGGATAGTAGTCTGTGACGATCGCGTGAGCAGTTGAATTATTTCTTCCGCCTTGAATACTTAGATATAATTATTGCAGTAAAGACAGAGACCTTGAAAACAGTCTCAACGGTCAGTATCATCATATAATGCTTTGTGCCATAAACTTACATCTCAACATCAACGTCTAATAGTATACTATGAATAAGGGCTAGTTTCTCCATTGAGAAATTTGATGTTAAATACGTTTTTAATACCAATATTGCTGTTGCTTCTGTTAGTGATAAATCATAAACTACCCAGATCTCATTCGATAGATTCCTTATTTTATTTTTTTATATGCGAATAGGCCAACGTTTGACTGCATCTCACCTGATGTTAAGCGATGATGCAGTGGAAGGTGTAGACCTAAAAAACGATCTTCTAATGGATCAAAATGACAAGGACTGAAATAGTTTTAGAACTGTCAATCGAAAACATTGTATATAATTATATAATTGATCACATAAATAGATCCTGGACCCTTATTAGGATTCCCTGTATCTAGAGACCCAGGAACTACTAGAACCATGGTCCCACAACACTCACAAGTATGACTTAAACAACTTTTTTTATTACTTCTGATTCCCAATTGAGAAACTGACATTGCCTATATAATTATGTGCCTATAGAATGGAGGTGTATATCAATGGTTGTAATTATTTCTGCATATTTTATTCAGAAGTACAGCTTGCGCATAGGCTTTGTATGATCGAGCTTAAGCAACATAATTTACAAACGTACTCGTATATAATAAGTATCTGCAATAAGCATTTGACGCCATGACCGTCACCTATTCGTCACCTTCTTTAGACTAACATAAACTTTACAAATACTTAAAATAAATACAATAATAAAAGATTTGCTGAATTCCATGGTATGACAGACAGGCTAATGATCTTAAACACTCAAAATGTCTTTCAAAATAGCTTCTCACTGTCCAATGCACATTGCAACTAATCACGTTACCATGAAGGGTACAGATTTGTTTGCAACACTATTGAAAGCACAGCCAGTTGCGATCCACGGGTTTGATATCTACCTATTGTGAAAGTACTAATAGTGTGCGACACTGGACATCCCAAGCGTCCTGGGCCCCAAATTGTCCTCAAACCTTTTTTAAATCCACGTTCATTTGACCATTCGAATTCAATTTTGATAAGTCTAGAAATTTAAGTCTAGATATATTTGAGGATGAAAAGCGTGTAAGATTTGCATCTTGAAGGAGATTAGATATAGGAATAGAAATTAATGGTTTTTGAAATTTTCTTTTATTTAGTACTTGTGTTGTATACAAACCTAAATAATGTATGTGTGTGCCAAATTCTAGGTAAGCGGGAAGTACTAGTAAGTTCTGATAATGCATGAACTACAACAAATTATACAATAAATCAATCTTCTAGTTATCTATGTATCTAAATTATTAAAATGATTCTGCTGAAATGTTGCATTACTTCTTACCCCGGAATATTAAGCATTCCCGCCGGAAAATAACTTTATAATATTATAAATTTTGTCATCAAGTGCAAGATGTGATTTAAAATATTCTGGCTCCTGTTTGTAAATAGCTTGTCGATGTCGTAGAATTTGTAATGACATTGTCATTAGCTATAAATATTAACGTCATTGAATATTAATAGTAAAAGCAATTATCATACATTAAAGTTTAATTTGTACTTAAAATACTTGCCATTTTCTCATCGATGGAATTTAATTTGAGAAATCTCCATCAAATTATTTTATTTTTGTTCACGATTAATAATAATAATATGTGCGGACATCTCACACAACGCCATTGCGTATATATCATTCTTTTCTTTTTTTTTTCTTCTTTATTCTATATATAGAAGTATGCGATAGGTACATTGAGCTCAAAATGCTTTCAAGGTTCAACATAAAATGAAAACCACTTGAATCAATAATTTTAAAATATACTTAAATATGAAATTATTTTTGTGACTTTCATTTCTCGATAAAGGGTTACTGAATATGCGTAACTAAAGTGACAAAGAGAATCTAGAACTAAGCAATGGCAAGGCAAGTTAAGGTCAGTTACTTTCACATAGAAACCTAAGGATTGGATATGGTGCCTCATCTCGAATGGCCTTGCTGATGACTAGTATATTTTATCTACGCGTTTGTTTTGTTTCGAAATAATAGACTAATAGTGGCTGCCCCTAGGTCACACAAGCAAGGAGAAGCTTGTGGCCTAAACCAAATAGTTTATCATTAATTATAATGTTTAAGCCGTATGACTAGTTCTTGAATAAATATGCGATAATTAAGGACGAACGAAACGGTTTCCAGAAGAAAAAGTCTACTTTTTTGGCAGCTTTTACTTCAATATATAGAGACCTGGGTTTATTGATAAGCGTATACACGTGTTGGTTATATTTTTTGACATAAGTAGGACTTTTGATTTCTAAAAAAAACGTTTTTTATTATAAATTTCTAAAAATAAATACGTTGTAGTTAAGAGTGTTGATGACACCTTGTGTCCACTTTTTATAAATTAAGCAGAAATAATAATAATGTGGGTGTTCCACAGGGCAGCATCTTGGGCCCGCTGCTATTTCTTATCTACATGAATGGTGTACCAAATATTAAGAAAAATAAATTTTTGCTATAGTAATAATATAATAATAATAATATGTGTGGACATCTCACACAACGCCATCTAGCCCCAAACTAAGCAAAGCTTGTGCCATGGGAACCAGATAACTGATACAATACTTAGATACTTTTTGTTTGTAAATACATACATAGAATACAATATGACACAGTAATGTTTTTTTTTACCTTAAATAATTGTTATTGTAACAAATAAGTTATTATTAATTGCAAAATAAAATTATTTTTGTATACATACGGAAAGTGATATTACTTTTAAATATTTATTAATCGTCATCATTATCATTATTCATTTAAATTACAATTTTAAGTGTAAAAAATAAAATATCGCATGTCTCTCATGGGAAAACTGTTGACTCTATTGTGCTAATATTAAGTAATCACCCCACTTGGCCATCGTGTTCTATTATGGCATACACTCTCGCCATGTAAAAAAACCCCGAGTTCCAGCAGTGGAAACGTATTCTGCTGATGATGATTATGTATACCATAGAGGTGTGTATACAAAAGCTAGTAAACTGGCCTTTGCCCGCGGCGGCTTTGAACGCTTGGTAGTATCAGGATGAAAGTAGGTAAATCTAAACCAAATTTAATCAAAATCCGTTCAATCTTCGTGTCGCACCAAACGTATCGCAAGCATAGACCTTGGCGGATGCTAATAGTATCAGTATCACTATACAAGTTACAAAATCCTTATAATATAAAGGGTAACCCCTTAACCGTACTGACTGTAATAGTCTTAATTTCATACAAATAACGTACTTGGATGATATTATAGTATATTACTTTGTCCAGTTATGTTACTTTAAAAACCAAAGTAATTAACCGATTTTGATGACTTTTTGAATGGGAATTTTCCAAATTGTTTTATAAATCGCACTCATATTTCATGAAGTGTAACAAACACAAAAAAAGAGAAATAAAATAAACTGAATTGTGAGCCTCCTTTTTATAGAAGTTGATTGAAATTACTTTATTTTCTCTATAGCATTTAGAAATCGTGAGGCTCTCCATCAGTGAAAGAATTTTCAGAATTGGTTTAGTGGTTTCGAAGACTTCGACAAATATACAGTCAAAAATATATGAAAAATTGGGAAAGAGATTCAAAAGTACACAAGTTTTAATAACGTAAGATTTAAATTCAAGTTTATATAAGTATGTGTATGTATAGGCCTACCTAATACACCTTTTTTAAAAGTACCTTCTAAATACTGAAGTGTAGTGAGTTCCTATGATGTTTAGGTAGGTGGTTACCTAAATAAATTTCATCATTTCATTTCATTGCCGTTCGGGCCGTTACCTATTAAAATATTTTTGGTTTGACTAAGAATGCTAATTTCAATATAATTTTATTTTAAAAATATGTTTTTTTTAAATTTCAAAATCAATCATTTGTTTACTGATAAGAGTTATGTTTTCATCACATTTGAATCTTTTTCTTTATCATGGATCATCATATGTGGAAAATTCGAGTAATTATGGTATATGATACCGTCGTGGTAGCAACGCGGCTCAAATGGCAACGGCAACATTAACGACGTTTAAGGAACAGCACAAACAAACGCACTACCTGTTATTGGTTTGCCCGCTTCAGTTCTGGAAATTTAGACCTGAAAATCAACTCAGCAGCACGGTGGTTCAAAAACTTTTTTTGCACTGGCTAAGGCTGTTGGTATTTACCTGCCTCTACCTTTACAGTTTTACAGGGTGGGAGTCCGAAAACTTTGATCAACAATAACGAATTAAAGGCGGAAGCTGATGATACTCAATCTACGGCTGAACTAGAAACCGCTTTCAACGGTCTCTAATTGGCAAAATAAAATGTTGAGTTGTTTGGATTCTGAATCAGCAGCTAAACAATTCCTTAAACAAATAATTTAATATTTAGATATCACTACTACGTTAGCACTATTAGTTATTCAGTACCACTGCATAATATTACATTGGGCTAATGGTACATATCATTAGTGTACAATAGTGGATCTCTAGTTGTGTATATTATCTACAATCCTTGGACAGAAGATCTAACACTTGCCTAAGTTTTTTTTTGTTTCGTACGAATTATTTTCAGCAAGCTATATACATCGTTGTATTTAGTAATACATGGTTAATAGTAATAAGTAGGCAATAAATTACTATAAGATGGCATGGTATAATATTTTCTTAGGGGGGCTACATACAGTATTTGTTGAACGCCAAGGCCGGTCTGAAGCAATTACTACACATCACACATGTTGTATTTTCTTTAGTTAAGGTACGGTGTCCCAAAATTAACAAAAATCACTTTTTGACGTCACTGTGACAAGATATATTAATATTTAAAAAAAAATGTAAATAGAAAATTACATTAAAAATTGAAATGACCAACAAAACACAATTTAGTTTTTCTAAAATAAAATCGTCCTAATGACTCCAAAAAATATATTATAAAAGTAGTACTCAAATTTTTTTTAAAGATTAAATAGCCAGTCTAGTATTCTAAAGGAATGACCAAAGAAAATATATTATAATAGAAAATATATATTCACGTAATCCCAAAAAACCTGTAAAATCAAAACATTTTCATGCGCAGACCCAGTTTGACATCAAATTTTCTATTTTAAACAGAGCCCTATAGAGAACAAGTCAAAAAAACATGCTATGATGCAACCTTAATACCAATCGGCATTTACAAGACGAAGAGATTTATTTATAAGACAATTTTACCTTTCAGCTGTGCTGAATAATCGTGGCCCGCAAAAATGTAGAACCACTAAGCCGAGCGGCCTTGTTCTCGAACATTCATCTCGAACAAAACCGAACATTATGAATATTTGATTTTTCCGACCAGTTATGAAAATTAATGCCGGCCCTCTTAAGTGTGTGCCCTCTCCTTACTAATGCCTAAAGAACTAAAGATAAATGTATTTATTCATCTCGATGATTCTGGTTTTAAAACATAAACTAACAAGACAATAATTTATCTGCAATGTAGTGTATAAATTATTATTAATTATTAGTATTACAATCACTATAATTATGTGTAATTATGCAACAATATACATAATTAATAACACAAGAAAATGTGAATGTCTATTAATATTTTTGTTATCAGTGAAATTATCGAAGTAGCGATACTGCATGATTTCCAGTAAGTATATAAATTATTAAATTTAGTACTGTATTTGAAGTTTTTGGGAACTACATACTTACTGTGGAAATAAACAAAAATTAACATTCAAATTAATTATTTTAAAATGTAATATTTCTTAATTTTTAATTAGCATGCATCATTGCACCAAAGAATGCCGCAAAATAATCGAATTAATAAAGAGGCCAAATGCCTTTTATATTTAAATAAAGCGGTCTCACCTGTTTAATTCCAAGATAACTGTTTATTTTAGTTGATTTACATACTCGCACGCGTAATTTGTACAGCAAAAATTGCATAATCGGTTAGAATAATTAAGCTTTGCTTATATTTTTAGAAGAACAAGCGTTCTTGAAATCATTTATGGAAAAGACTTCAACGCGCTGCAATTTCATTGCCGACAAGTCAGCATGTAAATAAATAAATACAAATATTAATAACTTACCGGTATCTAACACCTCGAACACAATTCACAAAAGGCACTGTGTGACAGTTCAAGTTCGCGGACGGCTGCGTCCGCTGGACTGAAAAGAAATGTCGCGAACTAAAGGCGCGAGGGCTAGGCGCGGGCGCGGGTCACTCAAGCACTCGTAATGTTCGCGCGCGCTCATTCCCCCCGTATTTATCACGACAGCCGCTGACGTCACGCACCCAGAGATAAAGGCTTCGCACCATCCAACAGACACGCGTGTTCTATCTTCCTTCGCGTCAGTGTTTTGCACAATACTGTTGAAATTATCCCGAGAATTTTTTCGAAAATGTTTTGCTTTTATGCAACTGTTTTCTTCTATATTAATTGTTGAACATTATCGTGTTTCTGATGTTAAAATCATAAAATTACCTACTATACTTTACTCGCCTAAAATGCTAATTTATTTTTTATTCTTTTTATATTTATATTCATAATTTTCAATATAATTACAATTTATTATTTATTATCCGTATAGGTCCATACCTATCCATACCTATAGGTATGCCTTTCTGGCATGAGAGCCCCCATAAACTCTCATGTCGGAAATCTTTTGGTATCAAAAAAGTCAATAAATTAAATAATACAGATTCAGAAATTCAAATTGATATTGCCAAGTTTATATAATTGTTGTGATACAGCCTTACTTAAGGCGACAATTAAATACGTAATGTCAACGTCATTTCTTCAATGAAACGAGGTTCAATATTGTGTTTCACTTTTCAAAGTTAACATTTAGTTTTGGCGGGAATACAAAAAAGATCGTGTCACCGCATTGTATTATTTTCCAAAACTTGTGTTATTTTCAGTGTTAGTGCATAAAATTGGTAGCATTTTACTTATTAAGTGCTAAATTACAGGCATGAGTGTGGGAAAGTGATATAATGATGGTGAAACGTTTCTTTTTGTGTTGTTTCAAAAACTCCATAGCAGCTTCTGGGACTAGATTATGACTTGACTATGACTTGACTTGATGACTTCGACTGTGACTTGACACATGTTTGCGTAAAAATCATCAACTTGAAAAATTATCAATTACTTGACACTGGCTAAATATACAAAAGTGTGGAGCCAAAACATAAAAAAAAAGTTTTTTTTTTTCACAATACCGAGAACTATTTGTTGACATTGATCGTGGGTTGATCCATATTGCCGTGCCCGTTCCTCTCCCGAACATAGAGCAGGTTTTTGAACCTATTAAATACATACTAATGCATTATTACACCCTTATGTAATGAAAAAAAAATGCATTGAAATTCGTTCATTCAAGGAAGTATTTAATGAGTTCCTGCGTAATTTAAGTTAGGGAGTAGAACAGACGCATAGCTATATAGATAGACACAGTCAGCCTTATAAAAAAATAAACGGGTATTAGTATTGGATTAGCTACTTCAGCTTTTGTCCTTTTTTTGCTACTGGAATATTTAGCTGGATCGAAAGAGACAAAAAATGGTGTAACTAGTCTAAAGCTAGTTCGTGTTTATTAATAAGGCTGAGTAAGACCAATATATGCGTTAAAATTGATGCACCTTCGAAGTCGAGGTTTAAAATTCCAAGTCCAGGTAATGCTTACTCTTCTTATCAACCAACTTCAAAAACGAAAAGTTCTGAATTCTTTTTTATGTTTGTTGGCTCAGCACTCCACTATTTTTTACTGATTTAGAAAATTCCTTTTTTAAATAAAGAATATACTTACAACAGATACCCATTACGACATAACCGGAGGAGGAGGAGGAGACAAGGAGGCGACGGGTTCAATTCCCGTGGCAGGACAAGTCTTTGTGCACAAATAAAAAAAGCGCAAATACTTGTTCTGGGTCTGGGTATTGTGGGACCATTGTCCTCGTAGTTCCTGGGTCCCTAGACACAGGGAATCCTAGTTAGGGTCTAGGATATATGTATGTGATCTCTGGGCGTTATTATTATTATTATTATTTTATGATAATATACCTACGTTAGGCAATCTGAGCTAGATTATAATGTTCACCTCACATAATTCGCCTTGTTCCCTTGAAGTAACAAAACCTAGGGTTTTCTAAATCTTAGAGTAACATTCATTCAACACCTTTGGATTATCTTTACTCTATTGTTACTTACTTCTATTTTTATGTAGGTATTTTGCTTTGCTTTTGCGTTTGAACGGTTTCGAATCATTTTTCATTTTAAGTATTTAAAATATGCAGTAACTCCAACATTATAAGCAACGAGTTATACTATTGTGAAGACTTAATAGATACGATTTTAACCGTTAGCCGAAGCCAAGAAACTTGCAAATATCTCAATAGCCGCTGTACTATAAAGTCCTCTGTGATGGCCATCGAAAGTAGCTTAGAATAAATCACAATATATTGGGTGTGTCTAAATTGCATATTAAAAAAAACTTGTTTGATCCATGATACTTATAACGGAGGTCAAGCCTTGACTTGATAGATGAATATAAGTCCGTAGGATTAGCCTATACGCCGCAGTTCTTTCGCTAACATCACTTCTTGTTAAAGGTTACGAGGTCAAGGTCTTGACTACCACAGGTCAAAACCACTAATTAATATTCACGTAGAAACAAATGAAGTTCTTATTCAAAACCGAAGAGCTGACTCTTTCTCTCAAAATAAATTTCGATGCTAGTACCTTGCTAGTACAATATCTTTCCAAATATCTCGATAATTATCATGTCTGTATTTTTTCTTATTGATGCACATGTTGGTGTTAAAAATTTAATATCACGCGTTCAAAGTCAAAGTCAAAGGATTTTATTGCAAATAGACTATTTTTAGCACTTTTACAAGTCAAAATTATATTAGGTACTTAAAATTAAGTAATTGTACTAAGCATATAGAATTACGAGAATTATAAATTGCTCATTGTCAAAAATTATATAGCAAGCCATTACGATTAACGAGATTGAAAAAAAAAAACGAAAGTTCTCATTTTTTTTGTTTTGTTTTGGCTGCACACTTTTGTGTATTTAGCCAGTGTCAAGTAATTGATCATATATATTATAATAGCTCAAATTAATTAATATCATATAATGTGTCAAGTCAAGTCACAGTCCAAGTCAGTGTAGTCTAGTCAAGTCATACTCCTAGTAAAGTGGTGGCAACTTTACTTGAAGCTTCTATGGAGTTTTGGAAACAACACAAAAAGAAACGTTTCACCATCATTATACCACTTTCTCACAATTCATGCCTGTAATTCAGCACTTAACGAATAAAATGCTACCAATTCTATGCGCTAACACTGAAAATAACACAAGGCTTGGAAAATAATACAATGCCGAGACGCCATCTTTTTCGTTTTCCCGCCAAAACTCTAAAGTTCTCTTATTAAACACATTGCAGAACAGAAAACCGGTCCGAAGCTTCGATTACACTTGTAAAGAAGAAGTTATAAGAAACTTTACGGTGATGTATTTTTTTTTCTACTTTATGTAATGAATATATTGCAAAAGTAAATCGTAGGAATGTGTAATACACTAGCACAATTTATATATACCGTTTAATTCAAAACAGTGGCTAAATTCCAAAGCATAATATAGTTGATATACTTACAACGTATTTAATTTGATACTTATATATGTCTTTAAGATACAGCAAGTCATTCTAATATTCACATTCTAATGTACTTCGAACCTAAGCGGTCAATGCGTTTGGTCTGTCATTGGACTTACGTTTATCTTTACATCGTGGTATTAAATCAATAGTCATTAACACAGTGATGCGTGTTATGATCTTTTTTTATAGAAATGGCTGAGATTTTTTTTTACCGGTTTACTATTTACTCACTTAATCCGAACTTTCTGGATATTTATTCAACAACGTCACATATCAAGTGAAATGTATAGGCGTTACCTACTAGACTTGCTTCTTTAATCCATAATCTGTGAAAGGTACTTAAGACGACGAATTGAAAATATTGGCAGTATGAATCTCAATATATCTTAGCAACTATAAAACATTTGTAACTGATGTTTATGTATTTCATTTATCACGATATTACCATAATTTTGGTAACTGGATTACATGATTGGTTAACTTTTACAGCAGAGAAAAAATTATCAAAGATTGCTCTATAAAAACAGAGATTTTCATTTTACAAAGAAATGACACTGATTAAAGCATCAAAATTTTTTGTATAGATTAATTTATGCACACACTTTAATGTGTGAAATTGATTTTATTAAATTAGTAATAGTTTTTATTTTATTTGAGAAATACTGTTTTGGCGCATACGACCTTTCAGTATACGCTAGCTCGCATGTGTTTTAGTATGCAATCTGTCCCTCTTCAGTGCGCTACTGACCATTGTCAGCGCTGGTTCTGTGTCAGTCGAGTACCCGCGCGCTGTCAATAACCGTAGCAACAAAGTAAAATACTTTGATATTTTATCATTAAAAATGGAGAAAAAAGCTGTTAAGATTTCTAAAAGAAAGAGAAAAGCAAGTGTAAACAAATGGTAAGTAAACGTCAAATAATTAGAAATTTTGTTACCTGCCTACGTAGGTAGGTAATACATATAATCTACCTACAAACTAAATGTATGGATACTCCCGTACGACCGTTTTCCTTTGGATAGGTGGGTAGCTAGTTATTGTATTTACATGTTTTACTAGTTTATTTATTTATTTTCTCTATCATAAATAACTAAAATAGTGGACATTGTGTGGACATTTCACACAGCGCCATCTAGCCCCAAACTAAGCAAAGCTTGTGCTATGGGAACCAGATAACTGATACAATACTTAGATACTACTTGTTTGTAAATACATACATAGAATACAATATAACACCCAGACACGGAACAAACATCGATGTTCATCACACAAATGTTTGTCCTGTGTGGGAATCGAACCCACAACCCACAGTTCAGAAGGCAGGGTTACTACCAACTGAGCTATCGGATCAGTCAAATAGTAAGTCTAGCGTGGACCAAACATTGCAGTATTTCGGGTTTTTTGTATGATTATCTGGTCTAGCTGTATTTTATTTATAATCTATAGTATGGTTGGTATAGCAATATGTGTCCTCAAAATAAAACGAAAATATAAAAACAACAATTCATATTGTAGGAAGCAATCGTCAGAACAGAGAAAAGCAATGGAGTTGTCTCTGGATTTAGGCGAAAATGAAACAATGTCAGTTGAGTTTCTAGAAGGGTATGTATCAAGTGAATAGAAATGATGTGTAATCATACCTATTAAATTAAAGGTATTATATCGCTTATAGATATTAATGATGTAATAACTAAGCTATATATTTAATTTTGTAGAGTACAAGAAATGCCTCCGAGTTATGCAGAATTGCAAAACGTGTCGCCCGCGTAAGATTTTATTATTAATTATCAGTGTTTATTTATTTATTTATTCATTTGGCACACAAAACAGAATATAACCAACAAAAGAACAAAAAAATAAAAGTTTACAAACATTTTGAGCTAGGTTACATCCCAAAACATGTGTATGACGGCGGCAACGTCCAGTTATAAACTCTATGCACAGCGATCGAGCACCGTAATTTACCCTGGGGTGGCATTAAATTTATTACAGTGGCAGCACCGGCAACTGTCATGGCGCCCCTACCTGTCTGACTATATAACGGGATCGATTGGTGTGCTACGGATCATTCTTGTTCCAGACACGGCGCGGTGCGGACATGCTGAAGGCCTATAGTTATATAGGTTGCAACCTATCTACGCAGAACCCGTTCTGCCAACATGTACACATCACGATTAACAAAACAATAAAATAAGTAGTTAGTAAAAAATTTAATGTTTTCATGGTACGATTTGTATCTTAAATGCAAAATCTTTAAAGTTAAGAAATGATAGCTAAAACGTCTCTTTTATTTTGGTAGTTTTTGGTCAAAGATATCAACTGAGCTGTGGTGTTCCTTCAAGATGTCGTTATACTGACGACACATCCTACCAAAGGGTTATGTTAAATTACAAAACAAATAAGGTTTACTAATACTATTTCTTTTAGGACAGTAGAAAAGGATAATAACAGCTACCGTATGTATTATTTTTATATTTTTTACATGATCTGAAAGTTTATAATCATACACATATTGTGGTATATGTTTCAGGCAGATAATGATTGTAGCGATGATGACACGCTATCTAACATATTAGAATACGCATCTGAGCAAATGGTAAGAACTTTGTGCTACGGTGAGCAATTTGTTATTGCAATTCTTTACATAATTTATACCATGCGTTCATACAATACCCGCAATAAAATGTAGATATAATTGTGTATGTTTCAGATTGAGACAGAAACACAAGACTTGGGGCACCGAATCATAGATGTTAATCATTTTACATCACAACTTATAAAAATTGCTCAACATGAAAGTCTATTTCAATGCGGATTAGGTACAATGAAATTAGATTCTGAACATCGAGTTGGCTTGCAATCTGAATTCAAATATGTCTGCTCAATGTCTAGTTATAGAAATAAAATCAAGTCATCACTAGCTGACGTTAGACGTTAGACACTAGACGACGTTATTGGGGTGTTGCTAATTTGGTTCAATGCGTCTAAAACCCAGGCCTGTGTATTCTCTGCTAAAAAGACACTACTTTCAACCACTCCGGTTTTTGTGGGTGTAACAGTACCTTTTAGTGATCATCTTGAGCTGCTTGGTGTGCAAATTTCATCTACCTTAAATTTCGGTCGCTTTATTGAGTCCAAAGCTAAGATAGCTGCAAAGAAGCTTGGTGTGTTATCTAAGGTTAGGCAGTTTTTCTCGTCGAACTAGCTGCTTAACCTTTACCAGGCTCAGGTCAGGGCCTGCATGGAGTACTGTAGCCACCTGTGGGATGGCTCGGCCCGATACCAGCTTGCGACTTTTGACTCAATTGAGTGGCGTGCCAAGAGGATTATCCACGATGAGACACTAGTTAAAGGGAGAATCTAAAACCAGGAACACAGACGCAAGGTCGCTGGTCTGTAGGTTTTCTATCGGCTACATTTTGGAGAGTGTGCGCATGCCCTTCAACTAATTCCGTCATCCCCTTTCCATCATAGAACTACAAGACTTGGTGATTCTTCACATCCTTACGTCGCTAGTGTACCCCAAATCCGCACCAAGCGTTTTGTTGGGTCATTTATAGTCCGAACGGCCAAGGAATGGAATGCTCTTCCAACAACAGTGTTTCCTCCTGGGTATAACCTGGGTCTTTTTAAGTCAAGAGTGAATGGGTATCTCATGGGGAAGCGTGCTCCACCTTAGACAACTTCGTCACTTACCATCAGGTGAGTTGTTGACAAAAAAAGCATGCCCACTTTCCCATAAAAAAAAAATTACTCACATTTTGTACCTAATGGTCTTGCTATATAATATTTGACATTAAGCACTTTGTAATTTTAAATGCTTAGTCCAATAATTTTATATGCTTGGTTCAATAACTTAATTTTAAGTACCTAGTGTAACTTTGACTTGTTATAGTGCTAAAAATAGCCAGTTGGCAATGAATACTTTGACTTTGAATAATTGTATCACCATTTCATACACCATTTACTTTCACGAGTGCCGTTTTGGGACCCGTGCGAATAAACGTTACTTTGATTTGATTTTAAATTGTTTTATTTACAAACGGTTTCAGTTTTGTCTAACTGTAACTTCAGTAGTAGTACCTACATGGATGTACAGATTTGCTAAAAGCTAGAAGATAATATTTCTACTAGTAGCAGTAGTTTTGCACCATAAGTACTATAGACCGTTATATATATATATCTAATAATATAAATCTAATTGCATTTCCTAATAGTGAAGAAGAAATTTCATTATCGGGCCAGTAGTTTCAGATATTACCTTTTACAAACATATAAACATCAAACTTTAACCTCTTTTTAATATTAGTGTATAATAATATAATATTATATAGTATAAAATATTAGTAATATACTAATAGTGTGGATATAAAATGTACAAAATTATAATCGTACAAAAAAAATAAGGTAAGTAGACTCTACGACGTCTATGTTCCAGTGGATAAGTCACGCTGTGATGACGGCTCAAGTCAAACGCTCCGGTGCGGTGTAGTCGAGCCGGTCAATCGCAAGCTACGTAATATTATAGGGGTATGAGCGGGCTGCGGGGGGCTCAGCGCCCGATTTTGGATTCATTGTTTAACACTGCGTCGCCTTAATTAAATTATTTGCAATCATCAACACTGTCAACGTCTACTGTTGATAGGTATCTCTCATAGAGCGCCACTTTGAGCAGCTGCTTGCCTCTTGCATCCACCGGCTCCCACCGGCTTAGACCAATACCCCTACCGTGTAACTGGGGCCTTACCGCGTTAGTCTGGTGGAGATCGTAATCGTGTTCTCTCTTGCTAGCACTCGTGGACTTGTTAATTGGCGCGTGCGCGTAAGTCTGGTGGAGATGGTAATCGTGTTCTCTCTTGCTCGCACTCGTGGACTTGTTAATTTGAGGATGCAGGATGGCAGGGGAAGCCGATTCCCAGAACACCCCTACCGCGTAACCGTTCTGGGAATCGGCTTCGCCTGCCATCCTGCACGCGCCAATTAACAAGTCCACGAGTGCTAGCAAGAGAGAACACGATTACCATCTCCACCAGACTTACGCGGTAAGTCCCCTGATCGTCGGCCACCTAGTGGGAAGCCAGCCTTCGTTGTGTCTTCAGGTTCATGGTCGCCACTTGAAAATCTTTTCTCCCATCGGATTGTCGGTTCAGTGAGCGATATGGCCTCTTCATTGCCACTCTGCTTTCAACTAACCAATTCTATATCTGTCACCTTAGTCTGCGGATCTCCTTATTTCAAATCTTATCTCATAGAAAAACACTGAGCATCTATACATATAAAATTCAAAGTCCTGACTGACTGACTGAATGACTTATATAAACGCACAGCCTAAGCTTCTGGTCTTAGAGACTTGGACTTTTTTGTTTCATTTGTTGTGTTGGTTTTCATTTGACTACTATCTCACCTGATGGTAAGTGACTACGTGATCGACGATGTAACATGCTTATGCGGATTTGAGGAATGCTCACCATATTACGGATGTCATATTTGCGTGCTGTGGTAAAAATAAAACATGAGGAATGTGCAATTCCATCGCGCAAAGCTCGTTGCAAGACTGCGGTTAATAATGAGGCGACCAGTAAGAGACCACTGGCAACACACAGTCATTAAAAACCTAGGATATAAAATAAAATATATTCAAAGGTTATGTGAAACAAAACGATAGTAACTGTGGCAATGAAGGGCAGACAACTTCTTTGCCTGTCCAAGCTATGAAAATAATGATGAATAGGTAATTGGAGAGCTTGTAATTAATAATAATAATAATAACGTCCAACGATCACATACATAATTTAATAACTAACTCTCCAATTTCTGAATTATGAACTGGTAGTAGGAAAATACATGAAAAAGTCGTAACATCCAATATCCAGTTCTGTGATTATGTTCTCCGTAAATTATGGATCCCATTCTTACTGTCTACCCTCCGCGGCCCCACACAAACCCAAAATTCACTTTACATAAGGTATAAAGTGGTATTTTAAGGTAATATCTAATATATAAACTAATATTATAATGAGGAAAGATTTGATTGTTTGTTTAGATTTAATAGGCTCTTAAACTACTGGATCGATTTGAAAAATTCTTTCACCATTACAATTCTACATTATCTCTAATGAATATAAACGATAGACTATTTTGAAAAAGTCAGGGATCCGTATGAAAACGTCGATAATGTAACCCAACGTGTGAAGAAAATACAAAAAAATCGTTATATCGCTTACGCTGCGGAAATTATTGACAATAGAGCAAAATGGTGCCTACTACAAATTTATAGTTAGAAGACATCAATATCTCATATATAATATCTGGTCATCGCGGCCAGTATATAGTCCAAATGTTTTGTTATTAAATCATTGTAGTATTGGATATTAACGATTTGACTCAACGTTCTTAATTAGAACGGCTAAGGAATGAAATGCCCTGCCAGCGTCTGTGAAATATGACCCGGGCTTGTTTAAGAGAAGAGTGAATAGGTATTTACTTGGCTAGCATGCTACACCTTCGATCGCATTGTCACTTCGCATCAGGTGAGAGCGCGGTCAAATGCTAGACAAGTTTGAAGTAAAAATATAAATTGACATCTTACGTTATATCTACTAAAAATTCCGCAATACCATATGTCTAACTATTACAAATAATAGGTCTTTACCTATGAAATTGCCGTATTGCAGTACAGACTTTTTCAAACAAAAAAAAATTTTGATTGGCTATGAATTCTAAATTCAAATTAATTTTGTTTTAAAAATATGACATTCTATTTACAATATAAGTCTTTTGTTTATTGATTAGCGTTGTATTTTCATTACATTTCAACATTTTTCCTCATAATGGATACTTTGAAATTTCGTGTAATTATGGAATATGAGTTCCGTCGTGGCACCAACGCGGCACAAACGACACGTAACATCAACAACGTTTACGGAGAGAACTGTACAAACGAACGTACAACCCGTTATTGGTTTGCTCGGTTCCGTTCTGGGAATTTTGACTTGAAAAATGAACCTCGTGGTCGTCCGGAAACTTTGGTCAACAATGATGAATTAAAGGCGATTGTGAAAGCTGATGAATCTCAATCTACAGCTGAGCTGGCAGCAGCTTTTGATGTTAGCATCAAGACAATATTGGTCCATTTGCGACAGATTGGCAAGATAAAAAAGCTTGATAGATGGGTGCCCCACGAACTTAACGATCGCCAGCGCAACGTACGCGTCGAGACTTGCCTTGTGCTGCTTAACAGGCACAGAAATGAAGGAATTTTGAACCGAATTGTTACGTGCGACGAAAAATGGATTCTTTTTGACAATCAAAAGCGCTCAGCAAGTTGGTTAGATCCTGGTTCGGTACCAAAGCAATGTGCAAAACGAAAAATGACCCCTAGAAAGGTGATGGTCACAGTTTGGTGGTCTAGTGCTGGTGTGATTCATCATAGCTTTTTACAAAACGGCGAGAGCATTACTGCAGATGTGTACATTGAAGAACTGACCACAATGATGGCGAAACTCGCACGTCTGCAACCAGCTTTGGTCAATCGGTCGTCTCCACTGCTACTTCACGACAACGCGCGACCCCATACTGCACAACAGATCGTCTCTAAGCTGCATGAGTTGGGTTTGGAAGCTCTCCCTCATCCGCCATACTCACCAGATCTTGCGCCTACCGACTATTACTTTTTCCAAAATTTGGACAACTTTTTAGCGGGAAAAAAATTCAATTCCCGAGAGGCAGTACAAAACGCCTTTGAGGAGTTTGTTGTCTCCCGTCCTGCTGATTTTTTCAAGAAGGGCATCCATAAACTGCTACAGCGTTGGCAAAGATGCATTGATTGCAGGGGTGATTACTTTGAATAAAAGAAATAAATAAGTTCGAAAAAAAAATACTTTATCTTTTTTCAAACAAAACGGCAATTTCATAGGTAAAGACCTAATATTTCATAATAACTACTTTTTTTTACTTCAAACTTGTCTAGCATTTGATCGCGCTCTCACCTGATGGGATGGATGGATGATATTTTAATGTTAAAATATGCAACAGTAATGACGGTTCTAACTAGGCCACATTATTCGTACCTGGGTATTAATCCTTATCCAAATAAATCACTTCATATTCAATTTGTAATTTATGAAATGTTTTTAAAATAGCCGTGCGAAGCCGGGGCAAGCCGCTAGTGTAATATAAACAACCTTGACTGATTCAAGCGTGACCTTGCCGAAGTTCAAGTACAAAATGATATAAGAATATTATAAGAAATAGATATAAGAATCGATATTAAGAGATGTAAGAATACACTTATACTGAATACATTATAAAGATAATCTTGTATTAATTTGTATATATGACATAAATAGGATAATAAAATAATAATTAAGTAGATGTGTAATGAAGCATGTCTTAACGTTAATGCACCTGGTACCTGGTACCATTGAAAATGTACAAGTTTGCCCTAACAGTAAGTTGCTTATATTTATTCATTAAAATCTGCAAACTAATCTAAGTTCCGTATTAAAGAACGATGCTCAGTCATCGATCGGTGCTTAAGTAGAAATTTCATTCACATCACTTTATGAATGAAATCTCTACTTGAGTACCGATCGATGACTGAGTATCGTTCTGTAATACGGACCTAAGTCATAATGCAGTGTAAAATAAAACGCAACAAGAATATGGGTAAAGTACGTTAAATAATGTAGGTACATAATTGCTAAAGTTCAGTGCGCTGTGTGCCTGACTATTTATATGGTTATTTAAAAATAATGTTTTATGTCTGTACCTCCTATATAATTTAGAGGTACAAATTTTGGGTCGTAAAATTAAAAAAATAAACGATAGCGTGTCCTTCAGTCCGTCAAATTAGCCATTATTTATAATTATTTAATCTGTGATCCAAGTTGCCTCTAACACTATCAGGCATGGTGTACAAATACAGTCGTCTGCAAATTCAGTACTTACTTAAACACTATCGAGCCGCTTTGACTGAACTATTATAATTAACCGCGCGCCGTTGTTGTTGTTGTTGTTAGTTGTTTTATCCGCGACGGTCGTTGTCCATCGTAACAATGGCACATTTGTACTGGGCGTGGTATGGCACGTTTCTAATATATATAAATAATAGTTGCGCTGTTTCACCCGAGATAAAAAGAATCACATGTGTCAATAAACTATCTGTTGATCTTACTTCATCAACTTATAAAACTATCTGTGGATCACAGATAGTTTATAACCAAGTTATAAACTATCTGTGATCCAAATTTCATCCAAATCCGTTTTGTAGTTTTGACGTGAAAGAGTAACAAACATACATCCATACTCACAAACTTTCGCATTTATAATGGATTAGGATTATATATATGTATAAAATTATGTCCAGTTTTTAATATTAGTTTTCGCATTAATAATAATAATAATAACGCCTAACGATCACACATTGATCCCGGAGCCTAAATAGAATTCCCTATGTCTAGCGACCCAGGAACTACAAGGACCCTGGTCCCACAACACCTAGACAGAACAAGTATTTGCGCTTTTTTTTCTGTGTACAAATACACCTGCCGTGGGAATCGAACCCGCCACCTCCGGGTTATGAGCTGACCTACTCAACCACCGCACCACAGAGACTGTGTGTTGTCAATGTTATTTAGTTGGGAGTAAATTTGTTTTATATCCAAATACCTGCTTAACCTGTACTGTGCCTGCGTACTTCATATGGAACCATTTGTTTCAAACTCGACTTAAATAATTTCATGCAAATAGGCTAATTTTAGCACTTTTCAAGTCAAAAATCAGAAACTTTAGATACACAATTTATGATATTGTTCGCATATAAAATTACAAAGTGCTTAAATGAGAGTTTTTTATTAGGTATACTTATTGGATTTTCCTTCGTAAGCTTAGGCATCTTACCAGAACAAGTATGGATACCTACTCAAGGTCTTTCAGACATGGTACGTTGACCTTAGCTTGGTTCAAAAACCCTACATTAAACCAGTATTAAATTTCGGAAGTAAACGAGCCCTAATAAAAAGAAAAGTGTACATCCTCGGCATATACATACAAATACTATGTCAAGAAAGTACCGGGTAAAGATCAATAATACACAAAACGTTAGTTATTCATCCAATGCTATTTTATCGCCTTCAAAGTATGCTATTTCAGAAACGATTAATACAAAAACTTACGCCAATAAATAATCCAATCACCTAAACATTATTAAACCCTTTTCCTGAAATTGAGTTCATTTCTCGCCGCGAATTCTCCTTTATGTCTTCTACCGAATGAAAATGGGTGCCAAATATTGGTAATTTGAGTTTAGCATAAAGAAACTTCTTTCTTTTTGCTAAACTCAAACTACCAATATTTTAACAATAATTTAACTTCTTAAATGGAGCTATATCTTGTGAATAAGGTGGTTGTTCGATGGTATTTGTTAAGTTTCTGGTCAAAAATTCGTTCACAATGATAGCTTTATGCGAAGGCATTGCCATGGTGCAAAATCCAAGTATTTTCTTTCAACAAATCTGACCTTTTCGTCGAATTTGTTCTCTTAATCCTCGCGTAACGCTCAAATATTATTCATTATTTATCGTTTGAACTTTCAACAAGCAACACCGTGATAGTCAAAGAAAACAATCAACATGAGTTTGACTTTTGATCGACTTTGATGTGGTTTTTTCGGTTTCGGTTCAGTTGAAAGGCACCACTCCGAAGCTTCTTGACTATTAGTTTGCACGTCAAACTCGTAAAACCAGTAACAATACATGAATGTTCGGTTGGAATTTACTCTTATGCGATTGAGTTTTTGGAGAAAATTCCAACCGGCAACATCTTTCGTTCCCAAGTTATTGTTTAAAATGGTACTAATCGACCCTTGAGACACAGAAAGTGGTTATCTCTCTCAAACCTGAATGGAATTTTCAGTCACTATTTCCTTCACTTTAGCGATGTAAGCTTCAGTTGATGACATTGACAGCCTACCACAGGGAGGCAAATCTTCATCATTTCATCATTCATTCATCATTCATCATCATATTTCGACCGCTTTTGAACGCTTTGCACCCCTCAAAAGTGTTTTTGATAAAGTCGATACACCGTAAGCCTTATGTAACATTTTCGGTAACTCCAACCACGGAATTCGATCAAACAAACTCTTTGTTCGATGTCCGTTGTGAAATTTGATATATACAATATATTAGACATAATTTTACTAAAAATAGAACAGTACCTAATCTAAATAACAGATGCAACTCAAACTCCGCGCCAAAATCGTAAGCAGTTGTGCCAATCTAACAACAAAAATTGAATACCATACTTTTTTCACAGAAGAACGCAACAGGGAGTTTTGGCGGGAAAGCGAAAAAGATTCCGTCACCGCATTGTATTATTTTCCAAAACTTGTGTTATTTTCAGTGTTAGTGCATAAAATTTGTGGCATTCCATTCGTTAAGAGCTGGATTACAGGCGTGAGTGTGGGAAAATGGTATAATGACGGTGAAACGTTTCTTTTCGTATCGTTTCCAAAACTTCATAGAAGCTTCAAGTTGCCACCACTTTACTAGGAGTATGACTTTGACTAGACTATGACTTGACTTGTCGACTGCGACTGTGACTTGACACATATTTGCGTGAAATATCATTAACTTGATAAATTATCAATTACTTAACACTGGCTAAATACACAAAAGTGTGGAGCCAAAACATAATAAAAAACAAATAAAATAAGTATCTAAATGACACTATGTGCCTACAGATAACAGATTCAACAATCACAGATGTTCATACACTTAACCAGTTATTAGTTTACGCACATAGACAGATTACGCACAAAGACGCTTATATTTCAATAATCAGATAATAGTCATCACAAAATAGTTTCGAAGAGAACAATTTAAATCTTTTAAGCCAACTATTACATAAAATTGAATTATTTATTAATAGGTTAGCCGTAGATATCTCTTAAATGAATGGAACAACTTACCAGTGTCTTTCGAAAATATCTGGGAGATTTCAAGGCAAGAGTTTACCGGTATCTTCTAAGCAAGCACGCTCCATCGACGCCCGTGTCGTTATTCACAATGCGAGACAGGTCAAATGCAACCTTATAATTACATATTTCAAAAAAAAATCTGCGATATAGAAATTTCTTGTAAGAACTTCTACGTTAGTTTCTTAAAGAGATGATCTATCTATCTAGGATTTGATTTATTCCCTTTTTGTAACATCCTATTTTTCTCATACTGCCTATATTATTACTTTTTTCCCACTGTTAATTTTTTGCCAATTTTGAGCTAATGGATGCGTACAGCCGTTAACTACCTGCTACGGGTACGTAATATAGCTACACTATTAGAATAGTTACAATAAAAACAATATTCACAGCGTAGTTTAAATAATAGTTCCTTCTGTATAGCCTGGCTTGATTATATGCCTACCGTACAAAGAAAATCACTCACTATAAATATAAAAAAATAAATTGGACTAGCTGCTTCCCGCGGTTTCACCCACGTGGTGAAAATTTTCAAATTTTCCGTTCAACTTTTTTATTTTTTTCTTTCAATAGAAACACGCTCTTGATAATAATAAACACAAAAAAAGAATTAGAGAACATATTCGATCCGTTCACGCATGATGCGATGACTAATGGAAATAGAGAATAATTTTTATACATATAATTATGTAAGTGGTATAAAAATTACTCTCAATTAACATTGTGTTTTGATAATTCCACCTAGATACAATGCAATACAATAAAATATATTTTATACTTTCGCACAGATAGAAATAAGTACTTATGTTTATGTTTTATTGGCTGTATCGTCCGCCCTGTATTTTATATATGTGCATGTTAATAAATATAAAAAATAATCTAACAAAAAGCACGGACCCAGTTGTCTGTGGAAATGCAGTATAAAAAAAATATATATACTTTATTGGACAATAATAGATAACAATGAACAAAAAACCACAAAAGAATGGTAGAACAACGGTGGCTTTATCGCATCAAGCGATTTCTTCCAGGCTACCTTTGGATGGACATGGAATTTAGAAACAATTTTTAATTTTAATATAAATTTTAGATAGGAACTTAATTTTATAAGATAATTAATTTTGGAGTTATCCCTTTACTCGTGTTATAAAACCATTATGTATGTCTGACAAGTTTCAAGGTCAATAGGAAGTAGAGCTGGTTGGTTTTGATGATACGTAAAATACATAAACAAATCGGTTCAAAAACAAGTCATATATTTTTATGGGATTGAATTAGAAGCTTTGATTGTTTTACACGATTATTGTCGGCTACTAACGCTTTAGGTGTTTGATATCGATTTCATTTTAAATTATAATACATCTGCAGCTGTTTCTTAGAAAATTATAAGTTACAGTTAAATATGTAATACGAATAGAAAGAATCCAAAAAAAGTTTATCAAATATATATGTTATTGCCTGAAACTCCCGTATAAGTCTAATAATTATTGGGAACTCTGTAAGAAACTTCACTTTCTTCCTCTCTATAAAAGAAGACAAATAGCTGATATAACTTACTTACTCAAAATTTGTTCAAATGAAATCGATTGCCCCGAACTCTTATACAAAATTAACTTAGTTGCTCACTTGAAATCATTGAGATTTAATTCCATTCTAAGTGCACCGGTAGTAAACACAAACTATAGACAAAACTCGTATTTATGGAGGGCCAGCAATGGGTTTAATGTACTTGATAAGCGTCTTAACTTTGACCTATTCTGTACAAGCGTAGCGTCGGCCAGGCAGCGGTTGAGCAGTGAATTTTTTGACTAATTATTATTTACTATATTTTTAGTTACTAGGCTAGCTGCTAACTTAATTATTTATTTACTTACAATTTATTATTGTGCATAGCTATTCTATAACTTAGTAAGTAATTCCATGCAGTGCGTATGTAGGTAGTGCTCTTAGGTGTTCACTTCATTTAAATTATACAAATTTTTGTCTATCCGTGAGGACCTTTAATTGGCTTCTTTTTTTGTAAACGTATGTCTATTGTAATTATAACAGCTGTTGGTCTTCCAAGAATAAAATAAATAAATAAAGAATAAACTGAGGAGAATGAACTGAAGAGATAGAAAAGGTATTTTTTATATTTTTTCATTTTTTGATTGAAACTCGGAAACTCAAATCACTAACATTTTATTGCAAATAGGCTAATTCTAGCACTTTATTTGTCAAAAAAACTTAACGGTAAAATAAAAATCATTTAATTTGAAAATGTATCTCCGCTGATTAAGTGGCTGACTGGGACATCGGGGACTGTAAATTATATCTGATTTTTTATAAATTGTACCTTAAAATAGGTATAATTTAAGTTGATATACAGGGAGTATCAATACGTAAAAGTATAGAGAGAGGTACAAAATAATGTAATAGGTACAGTGGCTTATAGAATATATACGTATTATAGCAGTCTATAGAGCTGCATTCTAGATTATTATTAGTTGCAAGGTGCTCAAGGGCACCCCTGGGGCGCGAGCCTTGGCTTGAGCCGTTGCCGGGATAAGAGGATCGACAAGACTACGTCCACTGGAAGAGTGGACCCTATATTGAAAGACGCGACCGTTCTAGCTAACCTATACGGGGGGGAAAGCGATCTCGCCGGCGGTATCGGTGTCTGATTGTGTTACGCTGGTATCCTATACCACTGCCAAAAGCGGTACCTGAGCCAGAAGGGCTAGACTGGTCCGGTATCCTAGCGCAGCCGATACTACGGCTGCTATAGGATCATCCGGGTCGCTCAAGACATGTCTCGGGCGGCGACGGCGGGGTCACTTTTTTCCACCTTACGCTACGATCTGGGAGTCTTCAAGTCAAGAATGACCAGTTATATTCTAGGCAAGCATGCACCATCGTAGACTACGTTGTCACTTTCCATCAGGTGTGACAGTGGTCAAACGCTTCGTCAATAAACAATAAAAAGATAAAAAATCAATAACACAGTAATTAATACGAAACGTTTATTTAGCAGCAACATCAAAGGTGCCAGTAAATAGGCCCACTCACATTACATTTTTTTACATAAGCAGTTATACTTTTGAATTCGTAGAAGGTCATTGCATCTTCGTGCGAAATGTATTAATTCTACCGGAGAATTTTGTAGAGATGTGTAATTTAAAATGAGAATTTCTCGCAATGCAATGCCGATGTATTAATGCAAAGATGTCAGAATTGGACTTTTTTGGTGAAAGTATAGAATTAATATTAAAGCGTTGAAAACTTTACAATCAAGTGCGAACAACATTAAAGCTTTACTTATTCTTAAATTACTTTTCATTTGAGACACACAAATTAGTAATACTGGTACGTTTTCTCTTGGAAGTGATTGTTTTCTTGTAAAAATGAGACTTATTACATTCACTACCGTATAATTATATTTTACTTGTTGGAAGGACTTTTTTGCACCACTGTGTTCCGGCACTGTAGCTAGTGAAATTACTGGGCAAATGAGACAAATCATTCCTAATTTGAAAACTTCCTTGGTATACTATACTATACACGTAAACTAGGTACGTATTATAACTGTCAAATCCATACAAATATTTGTTTTTATTTTTTGCAATCAAGTTCTGTGATCCGCTAGATGATCTCACCGTCTAGTAATCTTGCGTGCTTCGGAGGGCATGTTAAGCCGTCGGTTCTGGCTGTTGTCGTAAGACAATAATCGTTAAGCCATATCAGAAGCCTTTGGCGGCATAAATATTCTGACGCCATGGCTGATAATTGCCTACACGAAAAGAAGAAGATTACTAGTTACTAGACAGTGCTGATGTCTCTGGATGATGTGCGCAGTGCAGCGTCACGCGAAACTTTACAATGTTAAGAGTTCCGAGTGACACTAAAACTGGCTAGCTCATTATATCATTTATAACATTTAAAAAATCAGGCTTTATTATTAATTAAATGAACTTCATTACAAATCATTACAAATTTGACTTTTAAATCAACTAAACTATATGCATAAAATGTAAACTAAAGCTTGATAAACAATAATTATATATGTAATTATACAGTATTACATTACATAGTATTATAGTAAATACATCAAACATAGGTAGTACAAAATACTTACAAACATTTGTCAGCCTGACAGCTGTTGGCAGCATACCCAGCTTGAAGCGCAATAATTAGACAAGATGAACCTAGGTGTATAAAATAATAAGTTTATTGGGTATTTCTTAGAGCAAATTACATAACAATGTCGTTACAAAAACAAATAATAATAATAATAATATGTGTGGACATCTCACACAACGCCATCTAGCCCCAAACTAAGCAAAGCTTGTACTATGGGAACCAAATAACTGATACAATACTTAGATACTTTTTGTTTGTAAATACATACATAGAATACAATATAACACCCAGACACAGAACAAACATCGATGTTCATCACACAAATGTTTGTCCTGGGTGGGAATCGAACCCATAACCCGCAGTTCAGAAGGCAGGGTCACTACTAACTGAGCTATCGGGCCAGTCGAACAAAAAAACAAAAGCATGCAATTTAAAAGAAATTGAATAAACAAGCAAAATTAAACTAAAATTATAGATCATACAACAACATCCAGTCCAGAACATCTGTTAAAATGCAACCATAGATACTTAATTATCTTATTTAAAGAAAGAAAGTAAGAAAATGCATTTATTCAAGACATTTAGCTTATATAACATAAAATAGAAATATTAAACGGTTATGTTTTGCTTACAGCTGCAACACATCTCCCTAAACATACTTCGATTCAATTTCAACATTATAAAACAAACGCTTATAGCTATCGTTTGGGCAAAAAGTAACAATGACGCGATAATGTCACTGTACAAAGTTTTTCCAAACACTTTCAATATGATTGAAGGCAGCATCATACATCCACTCATCAAGAATGTAAATGAAGCTACCTGCACTTTCTGACTAAAATTTTCTCTTCTCCTAATCTTAGTTATTTGGAACAGGCTGAATAAAACTCTGACATATATGATAAAATTACACAATATTAACATAACAAAAAACCAATAGTTTTTACCAGGCACAAAATAGTTAAAACTTAAAATATACCAGTCTATAACTTCCAGTGATGTAAATAATAAAGGCATTCCCCAAGCGAATAGATTACATTTAAGCATTTTTCGCGTAATATTAACGGGAAACACTTTTACAATATCCATGTAAGAGACAATAGAAGCTATAAATAACCAACATGAGAACGAATTAACGGTAAAATACATAAACAATCCCTCAATGCTGATACAGTCATCAAATGGCCCCCGGGATTCATAAAAAAAAAAAAAATATGATGCCGTGTAACTAGTAACGAGATTAAGGAATACGTAGTTTTTGAATGTACGCCACTTTGGAATTTTCACCCAAGATATACACGCTAGCAAACATGTTACGGCGGATAAGAGTGCTGCAAAAAGAACTATAGTTACAAAAATTAAAGCCGAATAAATAGACATTTCATCTATTGCATCTAGTTCAGTATTATATCCTTCAGTACCGTTTCCATGGCATTCAGCATTGACATACACAGTAACATTATTTATTTCCATTGTAATCTCTTGTGAATCCATAGATAGGTTTATGTAATTATCGCTCAGTTTGCTACTAGGTTGATGTAATCACTTTCAACTTCTTCCCTTATATACACTTTAGAACCCACAGCGGTGTCAACGGTGAATATTACAGTGGGGACGTTGAGGTAATAAATTTTTCGTAGTCCTGTAGTGTATAAGTAAAACGTGCTATTACCGTCAATGACGATATAACTGTGTGAAGTCGACTGGACCACCAATTATAACTAATTGGAATCATAAAGGGTTCCACATACAAAAATATTACAAAATAATTTAAAGAAAATTTATAAACTTTAGCAATGCCGTCGTAAATGTCGTGTGGGGCCAGTATAAGAACACTACAGAACCTCTTCCCGTGGGAGCCATACGACCCGGCTAACAGAAAAGGTATCCGGATAATGCAAAGCAGCATTCTTTTCGGAACATGAAATTCTACGGAGATTAAGAGAGAAGAGATAAAGAAGAGAAGAAGAAGAGGATAATAAAATAATAATATAACTAAGACGCTTGCCTGCTAAGCGTGTTATTAGGGAATACACAGGGAATACACCCCCTCTACTTAAAAAAAATAATACGGAACCCTGATGCATTGTTTGATTATTATCGTTACTTCTATGCCTTTGATTATGCTAATTAATCGATACCAGCAAGTCCCATTAACCGGGAGATATTAAATAATAATATGATAACATTTCAATTTAATTTTAAAATGGGACACTTTGTGCAGGTGTCCCAGAAATAGTGTTAAGGAAAAGTCCGGAGAGAGCTCCCTCCCTATCCGAATCACTTCTAATGTAAATATGCATTTTTTTGTAATTTAAAAGTTAAACTTAATGGTATGTTGCAACGGTCAGTCTGGAACGTGACACGGTTAGTGTAGCCTTCGCTGATGTCGGTGTAAGCCCGGTCCCCTCCCGTGACACCTAGACAGCCGCGCTGGGCGGAGCGGGTGGCCGCCCACAGTACCTACCACCACGATCTCACTGCGTGGAGTCACCTCCTACGGAAGACCATCAGATATGATCGTAACTTGTTCGTGAAATCGACACAGAATTTGTGAATAACAGTCGGAAATATATTAATTTAAAATGAATCACACTCGTGAGAATTTTAACACTAAATTCTATGGTATGGTAAATACATATAATACATATACATAATATATATACATACCTCCGCATAGCTTCTCTACGCTACGAAGGTCATGAGAAGCGTACTATACTTTTGCGTAGGTAAGCACTACGAGACTCGTTCGTTGTTCGTTTTATAAAAATAGCATAATATTATAGTGTACTAGTGGCGCCCCGCGGTTTCACCCGCGTATAAAAATTATTTTAATTATTTACTCATCCCACGGGAAAATTTCAATTTTGCGGGATAAAATGTAGCCTATATGTTAATCTAGTGTATAAGCTATCTTGGTACCGAAATTCATCCAAATCCATTTAGCCGTTTTATTAACCACATTACCAACTGCCTCACCATATACCGTTTCTCCATTTGCACAAGCTATCGCTACTCGTTTATCCAACACTTAAAGTCCGTTAACCAATCTCTTCTGTTCGTCATATGGTTAGATGCTCCTGAGTCTAGAATCCACTCTCCAGATCCTTGTTTCCCTGCAGTTGCCCTCGCCATTGCCGTCAAAGCGTCTTTCTTTGTCTTCGGATTCTTCGGACACTCTTTCGCTTTGTGAGGCCCATCGCAGATAAAGCATTTAATCGAACGGTTTTTGTTCGTACTTTTCTGCTTTTCTTTTTGGTGTTTATTTTTAGCTTGCAGTGCATTACTCGCGGTACTAGGACCTGCTTGGTACGAGTCCTCCATTTGTAATAATTTGTTTTTAATATAATCCGTGGTTAATACAATATTTGTGTTCTCTATCGCTAGTCTCATTGGTTGAAATGTCTCTGTCAGCCCTTGTAGCATCAGGGTAGCAAGAAGTTCATCATCCACTTCCTTGCCTAAATTATACAGCTGCTGTGCTACCGTCATCATGGCCGTTACATAATCTCTTATTGTTGGAAATTGTTCCAATTTTATATTGACCAACTTCGAAAGTAGCCTGCACCGATTATTAAGCTCTTTATCTTCAAAAGCCGCCTTTAGGGCATCCCATGCCTCCTTCGCCGTCTTTGCGTGGCGAACATGAACCAGACAATGTGACTTTACCATCAAGCAAATTTTTGCTCTAGCCTTGTTGCCCTTTTTCCAACCTGAAACATCACTAGCCGCCGGCGTTGTTGTTGTGTACTCCCATAAATCTTCGTGGATTAAATAAAGTTCCATCATGAACTTCCACGTATTATAATCGCCATTACCATCGAGCTTCTCTATAGCTGGTAGTACTGAACTCATGTTACCTCCGTGGGACGCATGCGATTTCTCAGTCGCACTTACTGTGTTAACAGAATTCCCGTTTCCAGTGTCAGTCATTATAATAGTGTCCTCCTTCAGTGCTGGTTATACATAACCTGTTGTAATTCGAGATCCCTCTTAATGTATTGGACTTCCTCATGTGCTTGTACACTAATTTATGTAGCAGAGTGTACCATAATCAAACGCAGTTTTCGCAAGGAAACACATACCTATATATAATAAACTAATAACCAAAGAGCTTTCTTCTAAAACATTACAAAATACACTGGAACTGATAACATTAAACTTTAAACACAAAACCACTTAAGAAAAAATATTTATCTCCTACATTTTTTCTTAGCTTTACATCAATAACACAGACCAAGTAGAGGATACTATGTGATATATATATGATATATATATTAATATATATATGATCAATAACATAGACAGTCATGCCAGCAGTTCATTCTCATAAATTCAAACCCACCTGACATACAATCACCATGTAATGAGATTAATCTACCTAAAGCTAAACCTCTTTGCTTCAATACCGCCAAAACTCCCTATCTAGTGTTGACTTTAAATCTGCTACAGGCTAGACCTTTGTGGGGTTCTGTCTGGTTCTGCCCTCTATGTTTAGTTTCAACTACTAGCTACTAGACAGCAGATGGCGTTAAATTAACATTTAATGTTACAGATAAAAATAAAAAACGTAAATTCTGCATAGACTATGTAGATGAGTATCAGCACCAAAATCGATTATAATCGACTAAACTACAGTTTGTTTGACATTTAGTTTGTTTGCTATTTTGCTTGTTTCGCCCCTCTCGCTTACGCTTGTCGCGTCACATCACTATGTGGGGTGGTGCCGAATGGTAGATTGTATTTTTCTAATTATTTTGTTTTAATTTAGTTACATTAAAGTAGTAAATAATGTTTTTGAAGAAAATGTCTGTACTCGATAAACAGTATGATAATTTATTAATGTAACATATTAACAGCTATTTTTATAACCTAAATTAGTCATCGAAGAGATTAGATAAAGTAACAGACGGTGCCTGGAATTCAGTTGCCTGCATTAAATTTACCCGCACACACATGCAACATTTTGCTCTTAGTATTCGCCGTGCTACGAAAGTGGAGAAATGAATTTAATACTTCATTGGTGAGTTAATACATATCGGTACCTATTATAGAGTTAATGCACTATTACTCATTTCTCTGCCTGTAACATGTCTCAGCTTTGTAGAAAATTGACTCATGAAATTTAAATTTTGCTCTAGTTAGTTGCAAAAAGAAGTTATGTAGCTCATAGAAAGTTGTATATAATTTCTAATAAAATAATAGAATAGTAAACTTTAAAATGCCTGTCCTTTTAGATATACTATTACTCCCACTACTACTACCCTAAGGACGTTAGTTTAGGCAGGGTTTAATATATTATGAAATTAAATTTCTTCTCTATCCTTGACCTAGGTACCTAATTTAGTTTGTTTGAATTTAAGGTAAATTTTCAGATCTATAAATTAAAGTATATCTATATTTGGCTTGTAGTTTCACCCACGGATTAAAAGTAGTCTATGTGTTAATCTTTACATAAAGTCCTGACTGACTGACCGACTTATATATCAACACAGAGCTTAAACCGCTTAGGTCCTAGAGACTTGAAATTGTGAGAGTGTGTTCTTTGTAAAGTGTAGGTATCTAAGACTAAGATAGGAGTTTTCAAAATTCTATCCCTAAGAGGGTGAAATGAATGTTTGAATTATCTATGAAAATGTTTCTTCATTGTTTTCTATAGGCTATGTGGGTGAAGCCGCGGGCAGAAGCTAGTCTTAGTAGTCCTAGTATAAACTATCTATATTCCATATTCATCCAAATCCATCCAGCCATTTGAGTGAAAGAGTAACGAACATCCAGACATACAAACTTTTGCCTTTACAATTTATTAGGATATATACTAATATGCTCCAATGAAACATTTTTAATAAAAATAATAAATTTTATATATAATTTAAATTTATGTTAATAAAATATATGTACATAGTCTGTCTAGGTAATAAGTAAATGGTTACATTCAAGCATGATTGAGAATAAAAAATCGGTTTATAAAGTTTTTGAAAGAAATATATAATTATTTAGTGAAAATAGTAACATTTAAATTAATTTTAATAAATTCTTGCACACGGATATCTTACAATACTGAGAGAGACTACTTTTCATCTTTGAAAATAAAGTTTATTGTGGAAAATAACAATGTACTTTATAATGATTTTGAAAAATTGATTAAGTAAAAACTTCTATCTCACAACTGACAAATAAAAAATCATTAAGTAGTTTTTTTTTATCTTAAACTTGTAGTTGTAAGTAGTATGATTGATAATCTATATAATTGTGGATTTGTACAAAGAATTGATTACCTATCTACTTATTAAAATGATAAGGATGCATCCATGTAACTAAAATGATGTATTATTATTGTAAAGGGGCCGTTCAAGTATTACATAAGCAGATTTACTACAATTATTTACCCCCCCCCCCCCCCCCCCCCATCCCTCCTGTTAGCAAAAGTAAGCAAAGCTCTTACCCCTCCTCCCATGCTTACATTAACATTTTTGAATTAATGTATTGTTTTTTTTTTAAATATTATAATTATAATGTTTAGTGTTTCAAGCAAAGACAATGTGAGAGTTGCTATTCATATAAAAAGGTAAATAACTACTGATGACGTAATCATCATGTAGACTCCCCTACCCCCATGTCATCCAAAATAAGCAAAGCAAAGCTCCCATCATAGTGCTTAATACATATGTAATACTTGAACAGCCCCAAAGATAAAATATGGAATTCCTTTTCATGACTAGTGAGTCATAGATTGGCTCATTTTCATTGTATTTTAATACATAATAGTACCAACTACAAAAATACAAAAGTTTCAAGTTTTGGTTATAGTTTAGTTTAAAAAATACATTTATCCAACAAAAACATTAATGGCACACAGGACACAGGCACTTTATAAATAAAAAGTTAGTAAAAAAGTTGTTTATTAGTATTCATATTAAAATTTATTCATATAAAATATATCCATATATATACATCAGAAATGTAGGAAGTTATACAAAATTATATTAAATTAATTTCTAATGTTATATGATATTCATATTGGTATTTTACATAAAATAAATAAATAATGTATATCAGATAAAGGTGTGCCTGATTAAATGGATTTAACTTGGTATTGCTGCAGGCATAATTGTAAAGTATAGATGTGTGATTGAACCATGATTGATTAGGTACAGCGAGTTATGTAAATATCTGTTATTTTAACTTTTTGATTGTATCATCGGGAAGCTATTGTGTGTTTTCTTTTTCTAATTACAGGTCAGTAGTACCCCTCCCTCCTCTAATGTAGATCAGACAGTATTTGTGTGTAGTATCTCCACGCTTTCATTTCTGTAGAGACTTTAAAAATTTTCTATGTATATTGACAGCCTCTGTGGTGTGGTGGTTGAGTAGGTCGGCTCATAACATAGAGGCGGGTTTGATTCCCGTGGCAGGACCAGTAATTGTGCACAGAAAAAAATCCATATGCTTGTTCTGAGTCTGGCTGTTGTGGGACCATGGTTCTCGTAGTTAGTGGGTCCCTAGACACAGGGAATCCTAGTTAGGGTCCAGGATCTATATAATAGGTCTTTACCTATGAAATTGCCGTTTTGCAGTACAGACTTTTTCAAACACAAAAAAGTTTTGATTGGCTATGAATTCTAAATTCAAATTAATTTAGTTTTATAAATATGACATTCTATTTACAATATAAGTCTTTTGTTTATTGATTAGCGTTGTATTTTTATTACATTTCAACATTTTTCCTCATAATGGATACTTTGAAATTTCGTGTAATTATGGAATATGAGTTCCGTCGTGGCACCAACGCGGCACAAACGACACGTAACATCAACGACGTTTACGGAGAGAACTGTAGAAACGAACGTACAACCCGTTATTGGTTTGCTCGGTTCCGTTCTGGGAATTTTGACTTGAAAAATGAACCTCGTGGTCGTCCGGAAACTTTGGTCAACAATGATGAAAATCAAAACAATATTGGTCCATTTGCGACAGATTGGCATGATAAAAAAGCTTGATAGATGGGTGCCCCACGAATTTAACGATCGCCAGCGCAACGTACGCGTCGAGACTTGCCTTGCGCTGCTTAACAGGCACAGAAATGAAGGAATTTTGAACCGAATTGTTACGTGCGACGAAAAATGGATTCTTTTTGACAATCGAAAGCGCTCAGCAAGTTGTTTAGATCCTGGTTCGGTACCAAAGCAATGTGCAAAACGAAAAATGACCCCTAGAAAGGTGATGGTCACAGTTTGGTGGTCTAGTGCTGGTGTGATTCATCATAGCTTTTTACAAAACGGCGAGAGCATTACTGCAGATGTGTACATTGAAGAACTGACCACAATGATGGCGAAACTCGCACGTCTGCAACCAGCTTTGGTCAATCGGTCGTCTCCACTGCTACTTCACGACAACGCGCGACCCCATACTGCACAACAGACCGTCTCTAAGCTGCATGAGTTGGGTTTGGAAGCTCTCCCTCATCCGCCATACTCACCAGATCTTGCGCCTACCGACTATTACTTTTTCCAAAATTTGGACAACTTTTTAGCGGGAAAAAAATTCAATTCCCGAGAGGCAGTACAAAACGCCTTTGAAGAGTTTGTTGTCTCCCGTCCTGCTGATTTTTTCAAGAAGGGCATCCATAAACTGCCACAGCGTTGGCAAAGATGCATTGATTGCAGGGGTGATTACTTTGAATAAAAGAAATAAATAAGTGAGAAAAAAAAATACTTTAACTTTTTTCAAACAAAACGGCAATTTCATAGGTAAAGACCTAATACGTGATCATTGGGCGTTATTGTTGTTATATGTATATTAATTTAACGCATGGTTTTGCCCCCACTTTACCTGTTTTTCGCGTCGGCTCTTATAGTTTTCGGGGGAAAAAAGTCCTTATCTTGAGACCAATATTTACAGGGTGTAAATTGATACAACTATAATGATTACGGAAGTCTGGTGGTAAGTAACCTATTGGTTAACTGTCAACATGTATGTTCCCCAACTATTTTATATTTATCGGCATTTTAATATATTTTTTAATGATTTCCCAGATTAACTCCAGTCACTGTGGCTAATTGAATGATACTTGAATAATCTTGAGAAATTGAAACAGTTTAAATGCGTATTTATGTTCCTAAATATTTTAAAAATGTCTCTGGTTTCACTGTTAATATAGGTACCCAACTTATTTGCACATTTAAAACATCTTGGTATAGGCACAGAATACTTAGTAATGGTATAATTATGGTTCTAGATCTTCAAGATTATTGGTTTATCCCTGAATCCCACACTAAAGCGAGCGACGTGTGTCGTGCGTGGGATGCAGTTAATGTATCTAGGAGTGTCATTTAAAATTTTCATGGTATACTGTTGGACGAAATCTAGCTAACTCTTAAGATTTAGCTAGATTTCTGTCTCCACGCAACATGTGCAGTGCCCTCAGTGTAGTAGATGTCCATACGCCGCGGGGATCACTTACCATCTAGCCCTCTACCCTTTTTTTTTTGAAATGCCCTCGCACTTCCCTGCCACCACGGGGGTGGTGGCAGGGGGTATGTGGGACTCGAACCCACTAAAACCCCCCCGTGATCCGACCGCCGCCGGGATGGGGCGAGATGGAGACACAC
This sequence comes from Ennomos fuscantarius, assembly GCA_905220475.3. Taxonomy (NCBI): domain Eukaryota; kingdom Metazoa; phylum Arthropoda; class Insecta; order Lepidoptera; family Geometridae; genus Ennomos; species Ennomos fuscantarius. The sequence continues at coordinate 6,550,617 of HG992028.1, read as the reverse complement.
CATCTAGTACCCTACTTATATTATTATAAAACAGGTCTATTCGAGTACAAAAATTATCAAAACATTATTTTGTCTAATTTACAATATGAGTTCAAGTCGCGAAAGCTTAAAAAGTGTAAAGTACCCTACTTGTTAGTCGCGTATTTCATTAAAATAGAGGCGTCCCGTATTACATATTTTTCCAAAATCTTTGTCACCCTTGTCATGCATATGCACAATCTCGGTCGCGAACATCGTCGCGATGCGTTTTTATGACGTGTGGGAATACTCGCGATTGTCGCTGTCAGACGCGCTAACCTCAGCACTGTACCGGGTACGGTTACCTACATTTCTATGTTTTACTTAATACATAACTCTGTGACATAACTTATGTACAGGAACATTGGTCTCATTTGTGTTGCTAGATGATTCTATTATAAAATGTTTACGATGATTATACGCATATTGTACTATTCACTAATTACTTCCTTTATGACATATTTATTTATGAACAAAATAAATTTAAAAGTGAATAAGCTGGGAACAACTTTTAAGGTCGTTTGCGAGGTGTTTTTTTCCGTCTTCAAATTGTGAGCTGAGCACGTAAATTTCGCTTCTAATATAGAAAACAAAGAGATATATTAAGTATTGAATCGCCCTGTACACGGTGACTGGTCAACTTGACGCCTAAGGTACCGTTTGCTGCAGCTCTAGCCCGGGCGATGGTCAAGTCTTTCTTCTGTTTTACTACATTTTAATTTTCAAGTTTAGTTAAATGGGAGAAAGACTAGGGTTTTTACTCCACCGCCCGTACTAGGGGAGCTGGAGAGACAAAGTTTAAGTGGATCAACGCAAGACACAGTCTTATAAATCTGTAGCTATAGTAATAACTACACATTGTGGCGTTTCATGAGCCAAGACACAGAAAAATTACCTAATAGTTTTGTCATAAGGGTTGCGCACCATCAGGTTCAACACAAAAATATATTCCGTTACAATAAGGCTCGTAAACTCCAAAGTCAACTGCGCCTAATTACGTAATTAGATTAATGAACTAAATTTAATAAAGTGATAGGAGTGGGTGGGTGTGGCGATAACTCCCAGGTTAATATCTTCAGTCATGCGTGTGTTTTTTATTATTTCTACTTTGTTTCAGATAAATTTCATGTTTAGAGAAACCGCCACTGGTCCGGGCCACCGTCGCTCTGTGATATAAAACTAATTTTGTGGTAAGTATTTTGAATCTATAATAACAAATAAGCGGCCATGTAGCGAATAAAGCTATCCAGCAGATAGCCTAAGGGTTCTTCCTACTGAGAATCTAGTAACCTACTAGGTTCTTCCTAGGAGTTTTCAGTGTTCAAACATTGCCTGATAAAATATCCGTGGAGTGTCTAAGGAAGTTTCCTATAAGTTAGACGTCGTGACTTTTATAACAAATTGCTACCTATTTACTAAATAATTCATTATGTATGATTATTATTTAAAGTTCTAAAGTGGAATTTCTAGGAATCTGAAGTGTAGAAACAATCCTCTTGCTAATTTGACTAGTCAATAACAAAGTAAAAAGTATCTACACAACAGGGAGAAAGCAGAAAACGAGAACCAAAAAATATTAAAATTGCATTTCAAATATTACCTGACTTAGGGATGAGTCATATTGTATTGTCACACACACCTAATTATTTCAATGAGACCTTAGGGGGCGACAGTACGCGGGTTATGGGTTCAAAAAATTCTAATTCTTCCAAGTGATTACAATGCAGACCGAGGAAAGTACTGCAGCATAATTGTATAATTGACAAACAATAAAATATTAATAATAGGTCTTTACTTATGAAATTGTCGTTCTGCAGTACTGACCTTTTCAAATCAAATGTTCGGCGTAGAATTCAAATTTCAAATAAATTTTATTTTAAATTAATAACTTTTTATTGATTAGCGTTATGTTTTCATACGTTCAAAATTCGAGTAATTTTGGCATATTTGTATCGTCGCGTCGTGGCAGCAACGCGGCACAAGCGGTACGCAACTTAACGACGTTTACAGAGCGAACGCTACAAACAAACGAACCACCTGTTATTGGCCTGCCCGCTTACGTTCTGGAAATTACAACCTGAAAAATTAACCGCGATTTAAAGAATCTGAAGAACGAAGAATTAAAGGCGATTGTGGATGCTGATGATACTCAATCTACAGCTGAATTAGCAGCAGCTTCCGACGTTAGCATCAAAACAGTATTGGTCCATTTGCGTCACATTAACTAGGTAAAACGCTTGTCAAATGGGTATCCCCACGAACTCAATGATCCCCAGCGCGAAGTACGCGTGGAGACGTGCCTTGCACTCCTCAACAGGAACCCAAATGAAGGAATTTTGAAGCGCATTGTTACCTTGCTTTGCTTTACCTACATCACCCGCCATACTCACCAGACCATGCGCCTTCAGATTACTATTTTTTCCAGAATTTAATAACTTCTTACCGTAAAAAAAAATTCGATACCCGACAGACAGTATAAAATGCCTTTGAAGAATTTGTTGCCTCCAGTCCAGCTGATTTCTTCAAGAAGGGTATCAATAAACTGTCACTGCATTGGCAAAAATGCATCTATTGCATGGGTGATTAGACTGCTTGCTAATAAAAATATATAATATAATAATTATTAATAGAGTAAGAACTCATCCTGAAGGCATCACATGCGTATAACCTCTTTATAATATAAATTTGGATGAACATGAGACGTGAATCCAACCCTGTGGATATAGACACACCAGCAGTCATGCTGCTCCTCTATCAAACAATAATAATGATTATTATAGTTTATAGGATAGTACATAATCCATATTACCCGATAAACATATATTTGCTGTTTTTACCTCCTCAACTTGAGTAACAGATGACTCCCAATTCACGGCATGGATTCTATATTCACGGTTGTTATGTTTTTCACTCGTAAGTGGTGCACAATCTTACGTACATGCCAAATTTGTTAACCCCTGCGCAAAATTCCATGCAAATCAAGGACCAAGTAAAAATTGTATGAAGAAATGCAGGTGAAACCGCGCGCTGTGTCTAGTTATACATACATATAATATGTGTGTAGTGGTAAGCTATTTCTTTCTACACATTCGTGTATTGTATGATATTTATTATACATGCGTATGCGTGCCACCACATTATAAAAGTATCTTTGGAACGATACTATTTGCATTGTGTATTGTGTACAAGAAATAAATTAACTCCATGAAAATTATATTTGACGTATTCCACTTGTTTTTTAATAATGATCAACTGATTAAACACTACTTATAGTGGTACAAGAATATACACATTTAAGTATGTAAGAAAAATAATATTGTAAACCAGGTTAGTTTAACTAGTTGTTCGCGATTTCGATGCCGTTTTAGAAGGCTCGGCTTTTTTCCCCTCATGTTCCAATCCGGTTTTCTTTAAAAAGCTAATTTGGACTACTTAAAACAAAAATGACAGATCAGCCAACCATTTTCAAGCGATGCATTTACCGCCGAACATCATTCCAAACAAATTCAAAAAGGAGGTTCTTAATTAGTTTGTATTTTATATATTTTTGTGTTTTTTACCTCAAATCTCCGTCATTTTTAAACCGACCTGGAAAATATACTTTTAAAAGATTGACTTTTAGATTGCTGCTATGGAAATTAAATCATAATGACTGGAAACAATATAATAGATGACAAAATTCATATAAGTATTTCTGAGTAGGTATGAAAGCCATTAAAGCCGGTTTAACCTTTTTTTAAAGGATATTATTATATACATAACTAGCTTCTGCCAGCGGCTCACCCTGGTGGCCTATAGAAAAATAATTCAACCACCCATTTCACCCTCTTAGGGGTGGAATTTAAAAAACTCTTTTTGTGAATACCTACACTTTACAAAGAACACGCCCTCCAAATTTGAAGTCTCTAGGACTAGCGGTTTAGGCAGTGCGTTGATATTATAAAGTCAGTCAGTCAGGAACTCAGGACTTTGAATTTTATGTGTTTAGATATATATTTACAATATTAACTAAGTACGTCTTAAAAAAGCTATAGGCTATTCAATTAAATTAGCCCTTTATAATTCCGCTTCTATAATTACGTTTGTGGTGTATGTCTGCTTGAGTTTAAAAACTAAGGGTTTCGTAGCGGATCCTTAACTTAATCTAATCTCAAATCATTGCTCATTCTATGATTCATTCTCAAATCGTTTATTAATAGTTACATGGAACTACATCGGACGATATAGGCCGTCACCTGTCACTGATTAGATAACGATACTGTTCAATATATGCTACGGCATACAACAATATAAATATTTTTGATGAGTTTCCTGAATCGAATAAATCTTTGTAATAACCGATTTGGCCTTTTTACAGCAACAAAACAAAAACCAGTGTACAATTAGTCCATAATTATGTTTTTGTTTGTCTATGTGATGCGAAATTTTTGCCAATTTTTAACTGATTTTGACGATTATTTTTTGTGTATCTCTGTGGTGTAAGAATAGGACCACTCCATCACTTCCCGTTGATACCGTAAGAACCAGCTAAGAGAATATCCAGAGAGCAGCATTCTCCTCGGTACATTATGGCGCGGTGTAAGCACAAAATCATCAAAAAGCATTATTTTACCTCACTAATGTGACTTGACATGTCAAAATAATCTAATAAAATCTAATAAATAATAGAAAATGACAGATCAAAACTTAACCGAGTATTTTAGGTTTTCTAAAATAAATACGTTCTAATGACCCAAAAAAAAAAACTTTATGAACGTAGTTCTCCAAATTTTCAGCGATGACAACACATTTTTTTTTAACCAGACGGGTATTCCTAATTAATAACCACATAATATTTATTTGATATCCGTATTTCACGTAATCAACAAAAACCCGCAAAATTAACATATTTTCGTGCGCAGCTCCAGTTTGACATCAAATTATTATGATTTCCAACCTTAATTGAAGCAATATGGGTTTAGGAGCTTTTGCGGAGCTACCATATCAAAAAAACAGCACAGTTTCAGATTTTTATATATTACTAGCTGACTCGCCCCGGCTACGCATGGGTTAATAGTTTACACCCTAATCCTGTCCAAGAGAATACTTCTTCTTCACAGAAGAAGAAGAAGAAGTATTCTCTTGGACAGGAGATGACAGATCTCACCTCTTAAACCTTCCCTAGACTACGACGAAACATTTTAAAACCAAAATCAGCTAAATCGGCCCAGCCGTTCTCGAGTTTTAGCGAGACTAACGAACAGCAATTGATTTTTATCTATATAGATTATACAACACACAATGTTACCTAGGTCCTATAACAGGCGTGCCTCTTTATTGTCAGAAATAGGAGAACCCCTTAACTAAACGATTTCCCTCAGATATTTTCCTTTTATAATTTTCCGGGATAAGAAGTACTAACTTGCGTGGTAAAATTTTCCTAAACTTTTCTAATTTTTTCTTTCATTAGAACCTTCTCCTAACAATAATAAACACAACAAAAAGTTCCATCCGTTCATGCGTGATGCGGTGACCTAGGGAAATAGAGATTAATTTTAAAATATTAAGATATAGTACGTATAACAACTATGTAAATAAAGCGAATTCTGTGTTTAGACCTTCATAATACCCCTACAAGCCGGCTTCCTCATTTTAGTTTTGTCTTGTTTACTTGTTAAGGTCACAAACCACAATTATCTGTGATTCACCTCAGATATATTTTACCTTTTCTATAAATTCCTCCAAATTTAGTAACGAGATCGTTATGATTAATCGATATTTGCGTCACAGCGATTGTATACAAACACTCGTTACTTTGACCAAATGACGCTAATAGAATCGTTATCGGTGAACCGGGTTCGAAGTTCAGCAGCGTGGAGCAGGTGCTAATGGTGGCCGCGGGGTGTTGGGAAGAAGTAAGAAGTACGTCGCCGATGACGCGGGCCGCGTGACGCAGCCGCTGCTAAGAAGGCCCGAGGCTCCGAACCGCGGCCGCGGCGGCATGTCAGTCACTGCCGGCTGCGCCGCCGGACGCCTCCACCTGCGCCTGCGCTTGCGCGACTATCACATATCGACGCCACGCGAAAGTCGACCCGTTTGCTATTTATTTATATTCATACAGTGTCTTGAACGGGCGCACTCCTTAAATTACAAACGATAGACGCATCCTTTCCCTACAAGCTGCGCGCGGACGTCGCTGAGCCTCCTTTTGCACGTAAGTCATTCTACAGCTTGCTACGGTTTTTTTGATACAATTTTGTTTGTTGTGGTTTTTGATAAGAGCATTCCCGAATCATGTTGTTGATGGTGTCATTCAATCATACACTTCTTAGGCTTTACACAAATAATTGTCTTTCTGAAACTGTTTGATAAGTTTCATACGTAATATATAAATGATGATGTTTACGTGCCGAGCTTATCATTGGAGCCATTCGGTAGTTTTTTAATCTTCGATAAACCTATGCACTTGTACATTTTTCCAATTATCCAGGTCACAGGTATTATCTCTTTTCACTGACTGATCTGTAGAACTGAATATAATAACATCTCAAATGTTAAAATTTAAATCAGACAATTTTATAATAGTAATCATAATGTTCCACTTCATATATTACAGGTACTACATAATCTATGTATGTATGTACATTTAACAAATAAAATGTAAAAATAACCTATGTATGCCATAATCAAATGAATTAATTGGTCTAATGTATTCTATTAATTCTACATAAATCAATATACATATATACATTTCCTTAGGAACGTTACTAAGTAACGACATTCTAGATGACCTGTTAATATGATACCTACGTCTGTCGTCTATTTCCTCAGTCCGTATTAATAAGTAATTACAAAGTTGTTTTAGGATGTGTAAGTTTAGAGCTATCATATGAATTTTACATTAAATTAGTGCAAATTATTTAATTTCCAGTTATTGCACTTTATGTTTATTTTTTATATTTCGGTTTGGGACTTAACCTATGATTTTTAGTGACACAATCTGAATAGGTGTTATTAGGGGTATTTAACAACATTTTGGCTGATCCAACTTCAGAGGCAGCAAATGAGTTGTTCAGATCTATAAGTCACTTCAAGTGACCTCCTATTTTGTAAGCTTGTCGCGAATGCGATGGGACCGACATGTAAATTAATGATAAAGGTCCCTAATAATAAACCGGATTTAAAAAAAAAACTGAAATAGAAAAGACGTATTAAATAATAGTTTTAGATTTGATTCTTAGTGCATATAAATGACACCCAAATAGTTTCATATCATCATCATCAACATCAACAGCCTGAAGACGTCCTCTGCTGAACATAGGGTGATATATCTTCACTAATCTTTAAATATGATCCTGACCAATAAACAAAATAAAAACTGAATTAGACTAAACTTTAATGTCTATTATATAAAAATAAAACGTTCTCTTTATGCTTGTTTGTTTGTGGGTTTAACACCAAAGCGGTTGAACAGGTTTGAAAGAATTAAACTTAGTACACAGATTGTTTACAGTCCCGAAAGTTACATGTGATATTTTTATCATTACCCCAATATTAAGTTAAATAAATATATTTTTCTTTACTTATATAAAATTAAAAGTTCTCGCAAAAAGGGCTAAATTCTAAGTGAAACTACATCGCTTCTTTCGATTTTAAATCAAATAAAGTGTGTAAATACTTTATGTTGTTAACATACGGACGTGTTTTTGACGTGCATTATGTTATTAACATTTACGTGTTTTAGCACTGTTTTGTCATACCAGACGTGCTTTAATTTTGACGTTAGGCACACATGTGCATATCAAAGCAACAGACAACGAGGAGGGCATTTAACTTGTCTCCTCACATCGTTGTACGAAAAGAATAAGAAATTCTTTATAAAAAAAAAAACAGAACCTTAAATATACGACTAGGTTACATTTACATTACAACAGTTACATTATAGTAATATTAATATTACTAGGTGGTAGGACTTTACTGCAAAGTTCGTCTAGGTAGGTACCACCGCTTTGCCAGTTATTCTGCCGCCAAGCAGTAGTGCGCAAGCACTGCTGTGTTCCGGTTTGAAGGGCATTGTAGCTAGTGAAATTACTGGGCAAGTGAGACTTTATGATCTGATCTCACAGTTTAGTAATCATATTACTAGATTGTGCTGATGTCTCTGGATGACGTGCGCAGTGCAGTGTCACGCGAAACTCAATACTTTTAGAGTTCCGAGTGACACTGCAGCTGATATGGGCAGCCGTGTCGTTTAAAATCAGGCGAACGGCTAGGTCGTCACGTCATTCGTTAACATAAAAAAAAAATTAACAACAGGTAATTTAGTAGGTAGGTGCTTGCTGAGTGACATTATATTTCTACATATCAGTTATTGATTACTAGTTGCGATTTTACCCGCGGATAAAAGTATCCTGCGTGTTAACCCAGCGTATAAACTATCTAAGTTTGATTAAAATCCATTCAGAAGTTCTTGCGTGAAAGATTAACAAACATCCATACATTCATACATACAAACTTTCGCGTTTATAATATTAGTAAAGGTTATTAAAGTGACTATGTTATTGGTTTCAATGAATTCAATCAAAGCAGGTAAAAAGCAGACGAGTATTATATGTTTCTTGGTATATACAATATTAGTTACCTAGCTACTAATAATAAGATAGTTGAGGGGTATACTGCAGTCCCCACAGCAGCCTTCCTGTTTGTACCGTTCAAAAAGATTAAATAGGAACAAAGAATAAATAGATAAATAAATATGTGTAAAAACACGGCGCCATTTAGCCCCAAATTGAGCAAAGCTTCTGCTATAGGAACATCAGTCATAGAATACTTACATAGAAAAAACATCGATATTATATTAATGTTTGTCTTAGGTGGTTCTGGGTATCGAACCCACAGCCAACACTTCCGAAGGCAGCGCCACTAGCAACTGAGCTACGTTACTAAAGCTATATTGTTCTATATTTAAATTAATTGATGTTATTGGTATAATTGATATTAATTTTTCATAACTCAACGCTAATCTTGCGGTCTGTTATACGGTCATGGGTGTGAGGTCATGACCTAATGATATAACCCATGACCATGACAATTTTTGTAACTCTAGATGGACGCCCAACGGCACATTCATTTTATATTACTACTGCACATTCTTCGTACCTAAGTGAATTGTTCTTAAATCTTTTGCCAAATTAATTTTTAAACCTTACCTGTTTTCCCAGGACAATCATATTGTTTAACGTTAATGTCTTGTACGTAATGTTTTATTCTTTACGTATGCGTCATTTAAGTCAGTTATTTGCAGTTTCAAATATAACAGAGCACCATGCAAACTCACAACGCTTTTAATAAATTAAACCTTGTAAACAATAATCGCACACATAAATAGTAAACATTACAAAAACAGCATGACCGGCACTCTATGACCAATAATCGTATACTAACAGTTAATTTTTCTTGTTACACATGATATTCATTTATATTTTAAATCGAATAAGTACAGTACAGTTAAAGTATTCTATATCTTTTCTACTCGTGAAATTTCAGTCCGCGAAAGTTGCCATTAAAGGTACAAAGTAGGTGGCAGGACGTTTCTGCAGGGTTCGTTACTAGCGCTTAGCCAGTTATTCTGCCGCCAAGCAGTCATGTGCCAGCATTACTGTGTTCCGGCTTGAAAACGCTGTAGCTAGTGAAATTACTGGGCAAATGATACTTTATGATCTTATATTAGTAGTAATCTTATTACTGCATTGTGCTCATGTCTCAGGTGGACGTGCAAAGTCAAAGTCAAAAGATTTATTGCAAATCTAGGCTACTTTTAGCACTTTTACAAGTCAAAATTATATTAGGTACTTAAAATTAAGTTATTTCACTAAGCATATAAAATTACAAATAGCTTATTGTCAAATAATATATAGCACGCCCATTACAGTGTATGAGTTTGAAAAAAAAGCAGTCCTCTTTCTCACTACTGGTGTAAGCAATCCGGCACAATGCAGAAAAGAAAACTCCGATCTGAAACTTCGATTACACCTCTAAAGAAGAAGCTACAAAAAACTTTACAGTGTACCCGCGAAAATTTATATTTGAGAATGCCGAATGGCACTGCACTGCCACTTCATTATTTTAGATACTTAAAAAATAAGTATGGCTATTAAGTTTAAGGCTAATTTATAACATCGTACCTACTTAAGTATCTATAATAAATTGAAATGTCATAGAACAATCTGGAAATTAGGATTAAATAAAAATGAGGTTTAACGCAAAAGGAGGTTGATTTGAATCGTCCACGCGATTGCTCCATCTTCAGTTATATAATGTTGGACGATGGTATCCACTGATCATCGCTGCATATCGATGATTTTGCGCAAGTGCCACGCCCCGACCCGCGTCGGCATTTGGTGGCCGTCATCCATTGAATTGTTTGGTTATGCTACGGATAGGCAAGATAGAATGAAGATATTACTAGCATCCTGCGGTGCTAGTGCAGCAAGTTAGTTTTTCTCCAAGTGTGTGACCTGATTGGGGCAGTTCGCAGTAGCTGCAGGAACTAGCTCTTACGTCTTGGGAGTACTTATACGTTTCACTTTCGTATCGGTGCGGTGTAGAACACTAAAGTACTCGCCAGAACATGAGGAACCATGGCTGACCTGGAAGTCATTAAATAGGCTTCTCTTTCTGAGTCTAGGTGTTGTGGGACCATGTTCCTCGTAGTTCCTGTGTCCCTAAATACAGGGGATCCAAGGCAGGGTCCAGGATTTATGTTTGTGATCATTAAGCGTTATTATGATTATAATTCTTAATAATAAAAGAAATAGTACTAAAATCAGCTCTGCACTTATACTTCTTTACTGCCTCTGCGGTTATATACAGATATTAACAGACGACATGCCTGAACACCATGATAATGGTAGTTCTGCATAGATGAGCAGCAACAATGACCTGCTCAAATTACCTAAACGGTGGCCTAGGTTGCCTGGCTCTGCAGAGCGTACATGAGCGTAATTTATGTATGTACTGTACATCAGTATGAATTATTATAATTTGTGTTTAAGAAATATTGTGGTGCTCAGAAATTCAGCTCGCTGTTAATCATTTTTATAAAACAGCGTATTTTGCGAATAATAAAGTAATTAAATACTTCTGCGCCATATTTTGTTCCACAAGTTTATTTTATTTTAAAGCATTGGCATTGTAACTGAAGAATTGAATTTAAAGGGTTGGTTTAAGGGGTTGAATTTAAATTTGAGTTAATCCCGGACCTACATACATATAGAAGTATTATTATAGTCTATGAAGATCCCGTATATCCGGGGTGTAGATTGGGTTGATGGTACATAGGTAGTATTTTTAAGAACTTACAAGAATTCATTCTTATTTAGGTAATAATAAAAATATTATTATTCTTAATAAGCTAAGAAATTATGTTAAACTTTTAAAAAATATAAAACTTATTTGTTCATTTTCACAGCTGGTAGGCAAATCATAAATTTAAATCTACATACACTACATACCTACTTCAAATATTTGGTTTAGTCAGTATAATATAATTTACACAACTGAAAAAAAGACATAAAAACAGTCTACATTATACGTCACCTTTCAAACAACAAAAAATTATCCTCTTGGGACGTACGATGACGCAAACAGACAGATAAAAGTCAAACTTATAACACCCCTCTGCATCGGGGGGCTAGTTATCCCAGCGAACTTAGCCTTACCAGGCGTTCCGCTGCTGCTGACACCGACAAAATGTAATCATAATACCATGCCAGATAAAAATCGTCCTTCAAGCGTACACATAGTCCAACCGTTTAGATTCTAGCCCGCCCGACCAGTATTTAATAATAATTATGTAGGTATACAGCTCCAACCGCCGTACATACGCTATGACGCGGCTGTCATCAGCATTCCGATACCTGACTATCTAGTAGGTATTTCAAAGTATGATATTTTTTAGCAGAAATCGGAGCAATGCACAATGTAGGTGTAGGTAGACGTGCTGCAAAATCAATGATAAAGATGTTAATGCACAGGGATACAGGCAAGAAATTGATTTAATTGTAAAATAACATTCTTGTTATGAATGTACATAAAAAACGTAGATACACACACATGAAAATACCTGAGGCGAAGGGCTTAGCCTTGGGTTGAAAATAAACTTTATTTTTGTAACGTTTCTACTTCATTTAAAATAAAACAAGGAAAAAACTGGTTGTTATTATTCAAAATTACGTACATTTCGGGTAATAATTAAACTTCCGAATACTTTTATATCTAGGCCTTTTCTATATCTGCTTATGATATGGAGGGAAGGCATATCTGAAATTTCAGGGTTGATGTTACCAGATGTAGCGACATCTATGTTAAAATCTTCAAATCCTCTTAAGTAGGTACCTACAAAAACAAAACAACTTTACTCAAAGAAAAAGCAGCGCCGGCCTATTAATAAATGAGGTAAAAATATAAAAAGCGCGCTAAGCGTGCGCAATTCTTTTCTGTATTTGCCACATTGTACCTATATTCTTCTAAAAGATTAAAAAACATACGGACGAACACAAAACTTCTGCCTTTTTTGAAGTCTTTAAAAATACGTATGGCCATTTTAGCCATTGATTTCTCAGTGCGTAATAAATTACCATATAATTTTTGTATATCAGTTAACGTTGAATTAATAATTATCACCAATTTAAGAATAAAATCTTTAATGTAAATGTAATTTAGTATTCTTAAATTAATTTAAAGTAGCCTCTAGGCTGAGTGGTGCTACTGCTGTAGGCTGCAAATCATTGTAATAAAGTTTTATTTTATTAGAATTAGTTATTATGTCAGTATTAGTGCGTTAGTTATAAATCGAAATATAAATATGAAAATTAAAAGCGCGATTGAGGTACAGCTAAGGTTACATACAATTCAGTGACTTTATAAGTAACTCGAGCAATTAAACAAAACTGCCAATCAAACATTTTAATAAATTACTTTATAATTTTATTAGCTTAAATTAATTTGTTTGGTTTAAGTAATTTTGACGTCTAAAAGCACTAACAATGGCCTGTTTCCAAATAAATAGGCTTTTTATATAAATAATATATATACGTATTTAGAAATCCTAATTCTAATCTCATCAAGACAGTGAATAGATAGATTAATTGACACTTTATTGTACAACGTAAAAGCGTTAGAATTTAACAAAAATAAACCTTACTTAATTAAGTAATACTAGTACAATAGGCCGGCTTATCGCTTAGAGGGGTCTCTTCCAGACACCTTTGGATTGGAGGAAATCTGTAGCTTAGCCTTTTGGGCTTAGGTTTACAGTAAATCAAAACAACATAAAACTATTACAAAATCGTGTTCATCAACATTATGTTATTATTTTTTAATCCTTTCCAAGTACATCCCTACGACATTAGAGTAACATAGCCTCTAAATGTCAGTCTGTATATACGTCCAGCTGTTGGGGTTGTAAATACTTACGTTCCGGTCACTAAAGACAAATTATATTATAGTTTTATGTTATTAATGTATTATGTTAATTAATAAAATGAATTAAGAACTGCGATTTCACGTATTGCGATACGAATGTAAAACTGTGAGGTAATATTAACCACGGTGCGCAAAGGAATCTCCTAAAAGAGTAAGTATAATTTAGCATTTAGTAAAAGACAACCAAATGCAACCAAAAGCAAATCTCGCAATTCATGTGAGTTACTAGTGCAGAACGACAAAAAAATTGTGGTTTCAAAATTATAAGTATTCAGTTAACTTTGAAAGCAAATAAATTTTCTCTTAGGTTTAAAAAAACCGGGACCTATTGAATAGTTCAAGTTAACAATTTTCTACTTTTCTGTAAAAGGTGTTTTTAATGAAGCTATTTAATGGTTCTCTTCTCGATAATAATAACAACGCCCAACGATCACATACATAGATCCTGGACCCTAAATAGGATTTCCTGTATCTAGGGACTCAGGAACTACGAGGACCGTAGTCCCACAACACCCAGATCCAGAACAAGTATTTGCGCTTTTTTTTTTCTATGCACTTGTCCTGCCGCGGAGGCTGTCAATCCATTTGTTTAATGAATAACTTATTTTTATAACTTTTTAGGGTTGCATAGTATTAACGTCTAAATCCTATGCATGAAATTTTGCAAAACTATAGTTTGAGTAGAGATCTCAACTTTAAAAAATATAAATAATAAAAATTTTTAGAATTAAATTCCATTCAACCTTTTTTTTAAATCAATTTTCAAAATATGTTGTAGGTATGTTTTATTACTGGGCAAATGAGACTTTGTGATCTGATCTCACAGTCGAGTAATCTTATTACCAGATTGTGCTGATGTCTCAGGATGATGTGCGCAGTGCAGTGTCCCGCAAAACTTAATATTTTAGAGTTCCGAGTTTCACTGTTCTGTTATGGGCGGCCGTGTCGCTTAACATCAGGTGAACGTCTAGCTCGTCACACTATTCACTAACATAAAAAAAATTTAGCCTATATGTTAATCCAGTGTATAACCTATCTTGGTACCTAATATCATCCACATCCATTCAGCCGTTTGAGCGTGAAGGAGTTACAAACATAAACACACACATACAAACTTTCGCCTTTATAATATTAGTGTGATAGGTATACCAGCGTATCTACGAGACCCTAAGTAGTAGTCATGGCGTGGCATGCACATGACAAGTCATTACGAGCTTAGTGCTGTTTATCTATGGATTCCTATTATTATGTCGAATGATTGCAAAACATTAATAAATAATATGCCATTTTCACAAAACGTGTGTAAAACGGTAGGAGGTATTAATTATTTATACAATAAATTTGTTGGGTACTGAAATATTTTTGCTAAGTAAACGTACTTATTCACTTTACATTAAACGTAAAGTTTAATGTAAAGTGAATAAGTAATTAATATTCAAAATAGTCCATGTTAGGTGAAATATGTTCGTAGTTATACCAAGTTAACATAGAGGTTACAAGTGTTCAAACATATCAAGTTATTATTAATTATGTTTGATAAAATTGAAACTATTGATGATATAAGTATGTGCTGCTATCTATTGAACTATTATTTAATAAAAACCTAAGGTAAGGTAAGGTAGGGATCAGTATCACTTTGGTATATTTAATATAGTTTTTGCAATCAAAATATTCACAATGATCTTTCGGTACCGAAGCTCGTAAGCTATGTAGCGCTGAAAGCACGTGCTTATTGATAGTGGGCGTTTAGGAAATACGCTGAACCGATACCTATTCAACACTGAAAGTGGGGATGAAGTGTGAGGGTAATCGGGGCAGTTGGAAAAAACAAGCGCAGTACTCACTCACTGCGTTAAAGACATAAGCGGCAGTGTTATCTAGTGATAATATTTGAGGCTGTTTGTGTTACTAGATATTATTTAGCGCTCATAGCAAAGCACGACTAGCCTTTTTTAACCGATCGATAAAGTTAAGCAACGTCAAAGCTAGCATAAACATCTACGTACTTAAAATTAAACTTTATTTAAAAAATATATGAAGGTGTAAAATATCTACAACAATAAAATATGTTCGTACGTATACAAAAATATTTGACGTAAGTGAACTCTAACCATTTTAAAACTTAGCTACTTAACTTCATAATGAAAAATACTTGCATTCATATGCATTATATTAAACAGTAAATAAAGACCGAGCAAATGATATGTACCATTGAAACATATACACATATATTTTATTATTATTATTATTATATACATAGACGTTTTTTATTCTAATATCAATTTGTACTGCACCGCTACCATTTCTTTTCTTGCACATCCAGGTTGACTGGTAGATAATGCTTCATAGCATTAAGTCCTCCTTGTACATTATTTTGTGCTCAAGTATAAATAAATAAATAAATAATAAATATTCATGGTGTATATATAAGTATATATACTTTATCATATTTCTGTTATATACATAATTTATTGTAATATATATTTATTATCTCTAGTTTATACATGTAAAATTAGTAAAAGTTATGTATGTGAATAATGATACGAGTAAGTTAAAGTTGTATTAATGTCATTTTGTATTTTTATTTAGAAAATCTACTTATATTTATACTGCGTCGCACTGCCACACAGGAATTTTCACGTTACACCTAAGTTAACTAGAAGATATCCAGTTAGCCTCTAGCAGCTAGCAGTTAGCCTCTTGTTGTTTGTGAAAAAGAGGAAAACAAATATATATATATATATATATATTTGTTTTTAAATATCTATATTATATATATATATATGTAAACTAAAATTAATCAGTGAACTATATAATATTCTTTACCATAGCACTTTTTTTTACATGAAAAACACTTTTTATGTCATCTTACTCCGTCTAATTAACAAACAAATGGGGCTTAGTCACGGTACGGGACGAGAAAAGTCCAGCCAGCCGCACCAGTCCACGGCTCTGCGGAGTCTGTGGCACTGGGTCAGTGGTTCCGCAGGGCGAGACTCTGGCGCAACTCCCTTACGTAAAGTCTGCGAACAGACCGCGGATCACGCCGCGGTGAAAGTTGCGAACGCTCATAGAACACTCGAGACCCAAACCCAGCTCCCTCCTGTTATCCTTATTGAGCACACATTCTTGCACCACCAAGAATTCGACCTTGGAGCTGTCAACATCTTTTTAAATAAACTTATGGTGCCTTTTGGTCAGCTGGCTATATAATACACTGTATAACATAGTTAATCACAAGGTGTTATTGACATTGAATCAGTTGAACTTAACCTGTTAGCCTGTTATGCAATAAACATCAGCGTGAGTATCTAACTTTGCGGATGTGTCAATTATAGCGTTTGCAGCCATTGTCAGACACAAACAGCATGAACTGTGTGGAACAATTTCTATGGCTTATAATTACTTAAAACTTATCAAATTATGCCATCAACATCGCCGCGGCCCGTTTCAGCCGATTGCCAGGACGCTTTTTCTGCCTCTTTTGAAATTTTTATTTTTTGCCTATAAATAAAGGTAAAGTAATTTAAATAATAATAAAATATTATCAGAACACCACGAGTTGCAAGATAGTATTAATGTTGTATTAAAAAATATTGCTTGCTGTTTGTAAGAGTAAAAATGATTGAAAGTAGCGGTTCAAGTGTGAGTGTAAGTGAATTTTACCGTGAAGAGCAGGTCAAGGTCGTCCACAATAGGCGGTTGTGCAACAGATGTTCTGCTTGCAGCACGCTCCGTCGCTCGATGCCGCGTCACTCTCGTTCTCTTCAGGGGCTCCGGCGGCCGCGCGCTCGCGCTCTGCGGGACCGATTTGACCATTGTAACCCGTGGCATCGCCGTCATTATCCTTACTTCCATATGACACTATAATTACACACCGTGCCATGATATTGTTGACGTTCTTTGCACCTCATTTCCCTTGATTGTTTGCTTTAATAGGAATCTTGACGTTGGCGCCAGTGTCCGCTTAATGACTTAATTCCTGGTAACCCTTCATAACTAGTGTCAACAAACTATTCAAACAAGACATATTATTATATATATTAGTATTTAGCACCTATTTAAGGAACGTGACAATAGTTGGAAAGTAAACTCCAACGTGTTTTATGATAAAAACGTGCTAAACTGATAACTTACTTTAAAACAATTATGTGCGATTGTTCATTATTCTATCCATCTATACTTTTGTATAATATTGATCAACAGTTATTAAGTAATTATAACGTTGCAAGGTGATATTATATTGAGTAATTTTCGATATAGATCAGTGTGTCGGTCGGTTGCAGGTTGGCATTGGCACAAACAGACAAACTGGTTAGATCGCCCACCTTTCTCTCCGAGCGTGATGTACGCTATGACGCAATTGACGGAAACTCCTGATAATCAACCATTTCGTATGCGAAATTTGCAAACAGCACATTTTAAGGACAAAACCGTGTCTTTTTACCTTTATTTCCGGCATACACGTATAGCCGTTTGCGTGACGTTCCTATTACAACTCTTTATTCAACGTGCAAGAATGTATTAATCGAAGTATTTAGGTGTCCACTATCTCAGGTGAGATAGTGGACGCAAGCCTATCAAACAAAAAAAAAGTTAGATAGACACAAAATTTGTAAAGTAACTAGGTATACAGATATTATTAGAATTTGTTAGTTCTTTAGCGTTATCGCGGTCTTAACGCTATTTCCATTTTTGTACTTACAAAGCCATGTCAAGTATTTCGCAAAGCTCGTGTCATTGACAAGTTTGAGTCATTCAACCCGTGTAATAACTCATTTTATGTAACATTGAACTGACACCTCGTCTTATTTTTGGAAATACCACAGTCGCGTACTTATGAAGGATAGATATATTAGACTAGATTGATGTAATCGTCAAATCTATTGACGGTATTTATTTACTGGAACTTATCAATTCACCATAAAAATTCAAATAAAGCTACTTACAAGCAGATACGCGCCGTTCTTTCGCTTTTACCTCCATCCAATTACGATTTTAAATGAAATAGATAGTCTATTTAACTAATACTATTTAAAGATTTTTTAAATAAAGCGCGTGCGCTTTATGTTTCTGTTTATGGTTTCTGTCCCTTTCTCGCAAAACAGAAATCGTCTGAAGCTACCACACAGGTGTTATAAGCTCACAATATATGACGTCATATGCCAAAGATCAAGGACCCATGGAGAACCCGCATCCATCCGTCCCTAAAGCCGGGGCATGCTTTACAGCTACCGTAGGACAAGTGATCTCATATCCAAATCTATCTTTCACCTTTTACTACCAACTTACGGGGTTGGTTGAGTCATCTATTGAGAGATTCTTGAGAACCACAACAACCAGCATGGTTAAGTTACATCAACAGGAGAGCTGCACATCAAAGTCAAAATCAAAGGATTTATTGCAAATAGGCTATTTTTAGCAATTATACTAAGCATATAAAATTACAAAGTGCTTATTGTCAAATCGAAATATATATATAACTCAAAGGTGACTGACTGATTGACTGACTAATATAGTTATCTATCAACGCACAGCCCAAACCACTGGACGGATCGGGCTAAAATTTGGAATGCAGTTAGAGGTTATGACGTAGGCATTCGCTAAGAAAGGCTTTTTCGAACTTCCACCCTTAAGAGGGTGAAATAGGTGGTTCAATTATTTTCCCATAGGCCATGCCGCGGGCGAAGCTGCGGGCAGAAGCTCGTATTATATATAACATCAATGTTGCCTGTTCTACACCAGTAGTAGCTACTACAGGGGGTCTAATTAGTGAGTGGCAATTCATCACATTTCTCATTTCGTAAACTTCTATCATAACCTATCAAAAGTTCATCGTAATAGCCCACACTTTTTTAAACCCTTTAAATCAAAATATTTAGTATGGCGCCAAGAATTTATATTGGATTCGGAGAGTGTATTAATATTTAAAACTAAACTGTTTAACTTTTTAGTGACAAAAGCCTATTACAAAGTTGATGAATATTTAAATGATAAACAACTGTAATTTCAATTTATATAATTCTGGGAATCATTAAGTATGGTTATTTCATTTGGCAAGTAAGATTATTTCATTTGGCATATTGATATAATACCTACTGTAGTGTTTAAGTAATGCTTAACTTAGATCAATTTTATTTTAGTTTTATTTCTATGTGTAATAATTGTAAAAAATGTTTTGCATGCCATTCCGACAGAACATGGAGAAACAAACTATTATTGTTATCATCTATATAGTGCCCATAATCATGCAAATAAAGAATTGAATTGAAGTAGTTTTATAATATGATAAAAAAAAAAATAAAGAAATATGTAAAACACGGACACAGTGTTGCTCGGTTTTGCGATGCCATCTATAACAAGTCCAAGGATTGTGTGACAGGGTTATAGTTACTTTTATATTCAACAGGGCCTCTTGGTGTAGCTTCGGCCCCGCCAATACCTCTCGAATATCCGGGCTAGATCCGATAAACTTAATCTGTATAAGGCATAAAAACTTCGATGACAAATATATACATAAATATGTATTTTAGCACACACGTCATTGTGGGAAGTAATGTTTAAATAATGTGTTATGAATATTAAGGTGATGCGCATTTACTATTTTATTAGCTTTTAACTAATGATTAGCCCCAACTTAAATTAATATTTATATTAAAAGTGCGTCATATCTTAAACCAGATTAATGACTTGGTAACTTCTTTGTTGTGGTTTTCAGTATTGATCATTTAATTTTGTAAGTTCTTTAAAAAAAATATCTAGCTGCTACCCGTTGCTTCGTACGCGTGGAGTATATTTTATACCGATAATAGTATCTATTCTATGTTCTCCTCCAGGGTTCAAACTATATCAATACTTAAATGCATGGAGATCGGTTCAGCCGTTTTGTCTTAAAAAGGTCACAGACAAACACGCAGTACAGTTTCTTCGACTTATAGGTACAGGATGTGGCGTAATTTTAGCGACTTAAAGCTAGTATCACAATAAGAAACTGTACCTTGTACTTAGCCATTGTCACTTAGAGATAAAGTGATATATATATATTTAGTTATATAATTTTCAGGAACATCAGAATTCAATTATTCATGCAGTCTGCAACATACACATCAAATAATTTTAGGAAGATATAGGTACCCCTGTTTACAATATTGCTCCTGGCCTGATCTTTCACTTGACTCTGATATATTAGAAAGACTATAACTATCCCGGATAAAAAGTTTTCAAGTTATCCACGCTATAGAGCTAATATTATTTAAATTAATTATCAATTATTTTGTTACAACGTTTCTTCAAGCAAACCCGTTAAGAAATAAATTTTGGTGGACTCTTAATTACCTACAGTTAGTGTACTTTAAATGTTCTCATAGTCTAGAATATTTAGGACGCCAAAAATTCTTAACGAGTATTGTCTTACAAGTTTGTAAATAGTACAATGAATTTAGTACTGCAAACGAGTGAACAAGCAAATTTTTACTCTTATAGTACAAATAATCCATCAAGATCCTACTTGATGAGGTTTATTTTATGATGGGTTGGTTAAAAGATATTTGTTTTTCTTACTTTTCTATATACATATTATCTGAGATTAAACCTCAAACCTAATTGCGGTGCATGAGCTATTCGTTGTTAAGAAGGTCTGTAGAATATCTTCAAAGTTAATGGTCGGGTCAGGTGACCACTACTAGGCTCTAAATAACTATATACTATTTCCTAGCGATTTCCAATATAAGATTTCGTTCGTGATACTTTAGCTGTCATCCACTGAGGACCTTTCGGTTTTTACTTCGTACTGTACTCATTATCAGATAAAAATAAATTTAGTATAAAAAATGATTTTGATTTAGCAGAGATGTTATCTAAAATACGCAAAACATATACAGCCGAATTTAAAATAAGTTCCTTTTAAATGTAGTTGAAAGTCGCGGTATAATGAAATTTAATAAAATATTCATAAAAATGTAAATAATTTCTGGCTTTAAATTTGTCATAATGATTTTAAAGTTTAGCAATACATATTCCAATCATTTATAACAGAATAGAATAATCTTGTTTAAAATTATTAGTAAGGCTTGCATCCATAATAATAACACCTTAATAATAATTTTATTTTAATTTTCTATTTATGTATAATTAGATTATTATTATGTTGAAATAGCTACTTTAAAAATAGATTATGACACAGTTTGAATTTTTTCTTTTTAAATAAATGAAATATGTTTTCAATCAAGACAATTTTCTATTTTTATTCAATGTTTAGAGCATTTTTTCTATGAATGTGGTTCTCAAATTTTCTACATTTTACATAAAGGTTTGCTTATTCATTGATTTTTTTCAATTGTCTTTATTCTTTTAACTAATTACTAATAATAGTATTAGTAGTGGGTACACTCACACTACAATGGCCGCAATGGCCTATTGACAGACCAAATGCTCCATGCCCAATACCAGTAGGTAATGTAGGTACCTAATATATATATGCTGGCGAAATTAATTGGATTAATTAAATTTTGCCCGACTGACTGCTTGACTGGCCCTATAGCTCGGTTGGTAGTAACCCTGCCTTATGAAATGCAGGTCGTGGGTTCGATGTCCACCCAGGACAAACATTTGTGTGATGAACATCGATGTTTGTTCTGTGTCTGGGTGTTTATATGTATGTATTTACAAACAAAAAGTATCTTAAGTATTGTATCAGTTATCTGGTTCCCATAGTACAAGCTTTGCTTAGTTTGGGGCTAGATGGCGCTGTGTGAAATGTCCACACATTTATTATTTATTATATATTTATTAATCTGCATTATGTGTGTATGAGATGAAGCATTAATATCTTTATGTCCCATAGTTTTAGAAATACTGAATCGGATCATTTCGAAGTAAAGGCATGCGAGCACGTGTGGCATAATTATGTGTTTTATTGATCAGATATGAAACCCAACCCAAAGTGCCCTGGCTTGAACTGAAAATTAGTTTGATTTCCCAATTGTAAGCTTTTTAATGGGTGGAACTACTGTGTGACATCAACCTTCCACAATAAACTAGTCATACTTAGAGTCATTTGTTTTTTAAGGCCAAGGCCTATAAACTTTTTTATATTATAATAACCGCAAAGATTTACTAAAACTCTTCATGATTCATGTATCATAGTTTATGTGGGAAGTTTTGCGGCAATAACCGCAACAAGCAAACAAAAAGCGGCAAATAAAGTATTTTTTTGTATCAGTTCTCAAAATTCATTGTGTTCTGTTTTGTTTCAGATTTAATTAGTCGATAGAGAAACCTACCCAAAGATGGCTACCATATTGAATTGGTACAGGGACCTCATGGACAACCGTGGCGGTAAGTTTGTTGATATGTACCTTATCAAAGATAATAATATCATAGAGAGATAAAATTAGTTTTTCCGACTGGAGTCTCCAGAGGATAACGGGATACTTATCATTAAATAAAGCGTGGGTTTTATTATAAATTAGTAGAATTAATTTTACATTCGAATACCGAAATTTTTATATATAAAAAAGTCATCTTAGTTACTACACCACTCAAGAAAGGCTGTACCAATTTCTATGATTTTTGTGTTTTTGAATGTATCTTCGTCTGGAATAGAATGATAAGCAATAAAATTGATATCAATCAATTTAGATCCTAAACATGCAGATCCATTGACAGCCAGGCGGGCCGGGTCAACTATTTTATAAAAACGAAAATACCGCACGCGTTAAGAACTATGTCTTAAGTTTAATTATCGCTGAGATTGCAAAGCAACGACGACATCTGCAGCGGCATGCGCTAGGCATCGACGTCACTATTTGCTCAACATGTTATGTAAGAGATTGGGTGTGATTCGCGCGGCCGCAACACTGGCTGCGGTGCGACGGGCTGGTTGCAACCAACGCGAGGCGAAGCAGGCCTCGCGACCTCGTTATGTTAACTTCAAGCTACTACTAGGAGTCAAGTGCATGCCTTACGCCTTAACACTAAAACTTATGTACTTTAATACCAGAACCAATTCAGTGATGTGGTGGTTAAGCGTGTCAGCTCATAACTCGATGGCGTCGGGTTTGATTCCCATGACAGGACAACTATTTGTGCAGAGAAAAAAGTGAAAATACTTGTTCTGAGTCTGGGTGATGTAGGACCATGGCCCTTGTAATTCCTAAGTCCCAAGATACAGGAAATCCTAGTTAGGGCCCAGGATCTATGAATGTGATCGTTGGGCGTTAATATATAAAAAAAACATAAAGCGTCAACGCTTTGCTAAAATAACGTGCTGTAAATTACATATTGCACAAGGTATTGTATGTCCACATCACAAGGAAATTCGCATTCTGAACGTTATTTGCTCTTTGTGATCGACGTGCGACGTGTTCACGGTCGAACAGAGTGCTAATTTTTAGTTACTTGTAGCATTTTTCACTAGTAGTCATAAGGAAGTACACTTGAATTTATTAAAACTTGTTTCTATGTAAATGTCGCACAAAATTATTTATTTAAATCACAGAAACATAATTAATTACCTCTTTTGAATGAGTCGTTGTCATTGTTATACCTAATACATGACTATTTACAATTTAACATTTTAACATTCAAAGAGTAGTGTAATTACTCGATAAATTTATCCTTACGGCTTTTTTTTCATACACGTGGTTTGAAAATAACTTACAAGTCTACCTACTTTTTTTTGTATGTGTTGGCTCTACAGTTTTATGTGTTTAGCCAGAAGTAATTGATAATTTATCAAGTTAATACCATTTCACGCAGATATGTGTCAAGTCACAGTGCAAGTCATCAAGTCAAGTCATAGTCTAGTCTAAGTCATACTTCTAGTAAAGTGGGCAACTTTACTAGTTACTAGCACTTAACGAATAAAACGCCACCAATTTTATACACTAACACTAAAAATAACACAAGTTTTGGAAAATAATACAATGCGGTGACGGATCTTTCTCGTTTTCCCGCCAAATACTCCCAAGTCTACTTTGCGTTACCTGACAATGAAAGAAATGTGTGTGTAAATATGTAAGTAATTTTCAGTTTGTATCCCTTATTGTGCTATGGCCGAATTCCAAGGTTCTAGGTCGACGGGAAATACTCTGTAATTATTGATGCCGCGCCAATAACAAACACGGTAATCTATAAGTGAAGAGTTAAAGATAGTACTTTTAGTGTTTCAACTTAATACTTTCAATCGTTCCTAAAAGGGGTGCTTAACAGACGGACACCATCGGACGGACGGAAAACATCGATAAATATTTATTTTAAAACTGGCACGGAACCTTAAAAAATAACACACCCAAAATTATGCAGCAATTAATAATTAAACTGATAGTTAAAGCGTACATTCCTGTAAAGTAGGTATTACACATTACTAAAATTAAACGTTTAGCAGGAAAAATTTCGTACTTCCTGATGTGCGTGACCCGGTAGTTGTGCTTTGCGAAAAGGCATTTGCTTCACATAATACCATTTGATTTGCTTTCAGTCAACTGACAAGAGATGAGCTCTTATCATAAATAATATTATAAGTATATACAGGGAGTAACAAAAACCCTGTTATATCCGCGAGCTGCGTATCCAGTGTCAACTCAAGGTTGTTGTAATACTAGTTCTATTTAAATACGAGACATACAAAACTTACGTGTGCTTTTTATTAAAACCTTTTATGCCGTTACTAAAAATGTTGACGACCTCAGATATTGACAACATAGGTACTTGCACCACCGACGCAGCCTGCTGCCTGTTGCCCGCACCCCGCACCGCCCGCCATGCTACGCTAAGTCTATTCACCGCGCATACCTACTGCGACGGAACTAGAGGCCATTCCACAGATTACTTCTTATGCGTTTTCCATACGTTTATGTGCCCTATACCACATACCACAACGTTGTAGGATTGCGAGACCGTAACTTAATGACGTAAAAGGTCTCTTTGACCAATAGTGGTAAGCACACAAGTGCTGCGCGCCGTTCTGCCGCACTGACATATTCTAATCATTTTACGTCAAGCAAAGGCTAAACAATCGAATTCACGTGTGATTTTGTATTGTTAAGAAACAAGATAGGTACATCATTTTTAGCTCTTAAAAGAGCTTTCAAAAACACATCACACAAATGCTTCTACCAAGGCACATTAACATATTGTAGTATTCGTCGTTAGAATACGACATCACACTCGACACTAAATTCGCGACGATCAAACTGGAAACGACTAAATTGCATGAGAGAGCACGTGCGACTGAATGTAAGCCGCGGGCCGCGCCGCACCTATGCCGAGTGATGCCACGCCGCCCGCGCACCCCATTTCCCCGTAGGCACACAGGTGTAGGAGCGGCATCCTACAAAAGAGCCGACAAAGGCGGCCCCCATTTGTCGGTTCCGCGTTTGCTCTTCCCTTAGTTACTTAGCTATTTAAAAATAGGCACGGCTTGTGTCATAAACATTTTTGGGAAATGGTATTATTTTTTTGTGTTTAGATACTGCGTGTAACTTCAGATACGTATAACTTAGGTATTGTTAGACATTTTTATATGACTACTTGTAATGATCTGTACACATACTTCATTTATTTAACAGGGTTTTTGTTACTCCCTGTATATACATAAAGATTATCATAAATTACGAATTTTGAACTTATCGGAATCTTGTATTTCAAAAGCTCAAATTTATCAAATTTCAATTTTTTTTTTTTACATCCTATTTATTCATTTCTTTAATTTGAACGTAACATTAACGTGTTACCAGGCCAATGGCTGAGTACAAGGAAAATAAGACAAATGTAAAGCGAAGTATATACGAATATTAAAATAAATACATTGACTATCAAAACCATATCCTATTTTAAGTAGTCAGAGTATAAAAGCATAGTTTATTGTAGTAAATCGAACAACTTATGTAATTTTTTCACTGGAATTCTCTCTAAAATAACTAAACTAAATAATTTAACGAGACACCTCAAACGATTCAAATGTAAAATGTATTCTGTGGTAAAAGTAGAACAGCAAACATGAACACATGAAAACCAAGCATATGACTAATCAATACGCGTAATCTGTCTTTTTGTCAAACAGTACCTTAATAGCAAAGTAGTGTTATATGCTTGATGTGAATTATGACATCAAACGTGTCATTCCAGCAAGTCTTGAAATAAAAAATTCCATTGGATAAGTTTCGTCTGTAGATTTTATGATGAAACACATAGCTAAGCTGAACTCAACGTTCACTAGATATAGACTTTGTACCACTATCTACATTCCACTTGTATATTTTTTGAAATATCTACTCTGCACAGACAACGATGAATAGGTATTTAGTAATATTCTAGTAATATGATTACTAGACTGAGCGATCAGGTCATAAAGTCGCATTTGCCCAGTAATTTCACTAGCTACAGTGCCCTTCAAATCATCAAATCATTTGCATTGACAGCATTGACCGCATTGGCCGCAAAATAACTGGCAAAGCCCCACATATGTGGTATCTACCTTGACAAACTTTGCAGAGAATTCCTAGCAAAGGTTTGAAAAGTTTTTTCTCCGGTTTCTAGATCCCCGAGTGAAGGACTGGCCGATGATGTCGTCGCCCGTGCCGACGTTGGTCGCGTGCATATGCTACGCGTACTGCTCGAAGGTCATCGGTCCCCGAGTCATGGCGAACCGCAAAGCCTTCGAGCTGAGGAACGTTCTGATCATCTACAACTTCGCCCAGACCATATTCAGCGCTTGGATATTCTATGAGGTGAGTGCTGAAAAGCAATATCTCCAAGAAATAGTAAGCAGATACAATGCGAAAGTGATTTATCTCGTAGAACTGACAACAATTAGGCAAAGAAAGATTTTTTGAAACGATCACAGGCTAGACCTGCTGAGTCCTAACAAGGCTTGAGTAAGGCCTTGTTAGAACTCAGCAGCGACAACTTTTTGTTGGAAACAGATAAAACAAGTACCTCGTTCATATCCTAAAATCAATTTGAGCTATGAGGACTTTGAGGAATCGGCCCTTGATGTTCTTCTGTCTCACATTCGACTTAAACAATCGTCAGACCTATAACACTTACACAATTAGAACACAGCACGTCTTTTCAGCTCATAGTAGCCATTGATAGCAATACCGTGGGTGCTTCTGGTCTAGCAGCCTTCCGGCTCAGGTACCGGTTCCGCCACCGGTATAGGATACCAGCTAGTAGATTAGCTAGAACGAACGTTTGCGACCTTGTATAAGGTCTACTACTCCCGTGGACGTAGTTTACTTGATCCTCTTTTCCCGGCAACGGCCTCAGCTTCAGCTAGTTGGCACTGACTTTTGATGGCTCTGGGCAACAACATGTTTAAAAACCTTGAGTGTCTCTATTAACATTTGGCACTATAAAATATGACAAGCTACGACGATTTGTTATATAGTAATATATATTTGCTATATAGAAACTAAGAATTTACGAAATAAGCAAGTTTTGTTATTAGACTATTAAAACCTAAATGCTCCGAGAACCGAGAACTTTGAGTAGTCATAAATTATTAACAATGAGTGATGGATGTTAATGACTAATAGATTTGTACTGAGTAAATAACAAAAATAGCCAATATGCAAGGACACAGTTAAATCGTGATAAAATGTGTTTGGAGACTATTCGTATATCGAACTAGACCCGGTAATACAAATGCAGTTATAAGGATTAAATTATACTATAAGAAATTATTTATTATTATTATTCGACCAGAGCATGATCTTCCTAGTTCGTAGTCAATCAGCATTTACATAACTACTAAACAACGTTTCTAAAATTGTAATCTGGGTACTAATATAACCGAAACAAGTTTTTTAAGAAATAATAGGTTCATAATAGATTCAATGTATATATATAAAATCAGGATATAATAAATATTGATCAGCTAGTATCCTAATCAAATAAAAAAATAAGTAGTTTACTAGTAACATTTTTTAAGGTTGGTTTATGAATTTAAGCATTACAAGTATCATATATAATAGGGCAGGCCACAACGCTCGCGGTTCCGAAAACAAATAATGAAGAAAGACGAACCAGGAGACGTGACGTAGGATTGCCCCCCACTAGGTGAACTGACGATCTGGGGGGTGATCATGAAACTTTGATAGCAATGCAACAGGAGAAATTTCCATACTAACTATGCACATAAACTGCGTTTTCAACTGTGAAATCCATACAAATTTGTGTTTCTATTGATTGCAATCGAATTTCGTGATCACTCCCCTGGGGGTTGATCACGAAACTGATTGCAATGCAACAGGAGAAATTTCCATACTAATTATGCACATAAGCTGCGTACTGAAACTGTCAAATCCGGAGCCGATGTATGCAAAAGGCAAGCAGTCGTTCATAGTGGCGTTCTATATGCGGAAGCTTTATGTTCAGCAATGGACGTCTTCAGGCTGTTGCTTAAATACCTAGGAACAACAAAAAAGTACTTTCACTACTTTTAGCTTCTAAAATGGATTGCTAACAGTGTTATCATTTTTATTTTCACAGTACCTGATGAGCGGTTGGTGGGGCCACTACAATTTCAGCTGTCAACTCGTCGATTACTCGCAAAGCCCTTTAGCTATGAGGGTATGTAAACTAAATGAATTTTATTTTTAATTCGCCAACAACATTATCTTAATAAAATTCCTTTTATTTAAAGATCTAGTAACTACGAGGCCCATATTCCGATAACATGCAATCCGAGAACAAGTGCTCCTATTTTTTCTATGCACAAATAAGAATAAGATTTATTTCAGCAAACAATAGCAACGATAACAATATCATCCTTTATAAGTAGGTATGTGAATTAATCAAAAACAAGGTCATAATTTTCGTCGACAGTAGATATTATTATTCGAGCCCTGGGCTCCACACTAGCACTCCCTGTGTTGTGGAAGCAAATACTGGTTCAAGTCGCCGAATCATGCCAACGGCATCGGCTTAAAAGCGGCAATGTAATGCGTAGAGCTATTCCCGGAGGACCATAATTTTAATACCTCTATGTCCATAAAAAATCCACTATGACCAGCATAAAACTCGGTTAAAAACATCATTAAAATGACCTGCAGGCTATATTATCACTACAATGTTAATTTCATTGTAATGCCACATTTAACACTTCACATGTCAATTATGTACGTATAAATAAAAAAGGAAATGATTTTGTATGTATTTGTATTTGCAAACGTAAACTGATTAACACAGAATAAATTAACTGGCATGAATTTGAATTTGGTGCGACATTACTTAGGTTGAAGTAGTTCTATACTTAGGAAATTAATATAATAGGTCTTTACCTATGAAATTGCCGTATTGCAGTACAGACTTTTTCAAACAAAAAAAAGTTTTGATTGGCTATGAATTCTAAATTCAAATTAATTTTGTTTTAAAAATATGACATTCTATTTACAATATAAGTCTTTTGTTTATTGATTAGCGTTGTATTTTCATTACATTTCAACATTTTTCCTCATAATGGATACTTTGAAATTTCGTGTAATTATGGAATATGAGTTCCGTCGTGGCACCAACGCGGCACAAACGACACGTAACATCAACGACGTTTACGGAGAGAACTGTACAAACGAACGTACAACCCGTTATTGGTTTGCTCGGTTTCGTTCTGGGAATTTTGACTAGAAAAATGAACCTCGTGGTCGTCCGGAAACTTTGGTCAACAATGATGAATTAAAGGCGATTGTGGAAGCTGATGAATCTCAAACTACAGCTGAGCTGGCAGCAGCTTTTGATGTTAGCATCAAAACAATATTGGTCCATTTGCGACAGATTGGCAAGATAAAAAAGCTTGATAGATGGGTGCCCCACGAACTTAACGATCGCCAGCGCAACGTACGCGTCGAGACTTGCCTTGCGCTGCTTAACAGGCACAGAAATGAAGGAATTTTGAACCGAATTGTTACGTGCGACGAAAAATGGATTCTTTTTGACAATCGAAAGCGCTCAGCAAGTTGGTTAGATCCTGGTTCGGTACCAAAGCAATGTGCAAAACGAAAAATGACCCCTAGAAAGGTGATGGTCACAGTTTGGTGGTCTAGTGCTGGTGTGATTCATCATAGCTTTTTACAAAACGGCGAGAGCATTACTGCAGATGTGTACATTGAAGAACTGACCACAATGATGGCGAAACTCGCACGTCTGCAACCAGCTTTGGTCAATCGGTCGTCTCCACTGCTACTTCACGACAACGCGCGACCCCATACTGCACAACAGACCGTCTCTAAGCTGCATGAGTTGGGTTTGGAAGCTCTCCCTCATCCGCCATACTCACCAGATCTTGCGCCTACCGACTATTACTTTTTCCAAAATTTGGACAACTTTTTAGCGGGAAAAAAATTCAATTCCCGAGAGGCAGTACAAAACGCCTTTGAAGAGTTTGTTGTCTCCCGTCCTGCTGATTTTTTCAAGAAGGGCATCCATAAGCTGCCACAGCGTTGGCAAAGATGCATTGATTGCAGGGGTGATTACTTTGAATAAATGAAATAAATAAGTTCGAAAAAAAAATACTTTAACTTTTTTCAAACAAAACGGCAATTTCATAGGTAAAGACCTAATATATATGTACGTAATCTAAATATATATAACTCAAAGGTGACTGACTGACATAGTGATCTATCAACGCACAGCCCAAACCACTGAACGGATCGGGCTGAAATTTGGCATGCAGGTAGATGTTATGACGTAGGCATCCGCTAAGAACAGATTTTTCGAAATTCCACCCTTAAGAGGGTGAAATGGGTGGTTAAATTATTATCCCACAGGCCACGCCGCGGGCGAAGCTGCCGGTAGAAGCTCGTACCTAATAAAATGTTAATTCACTTTTAGCAAACATTGTAAGCAGTCTCTAGTGTATTAGACTCCCCATCTGTAGTAAAGTGCGACAGCTCCTACGTTCGTACATATCTCTCTAGGATTTACTTATGACGTGTGACGCGACGATAAATGCGTTTCACTAAACCTAGCCAGTTGCTTAAATGCCGAAGACAGGTCGCAACTTTATGACGTCGATTTTTCAAGTCTTAACCCTTCTTCTTCTTCTCTTCGCTTAATGGCTTGCTATCGCTTTATAGCGATAATTCTGCCAATGTCGAATGAGGAATTATGTACGGTTATGTCACATCAAAGTCCAATACACAGTAAAATATTGGATATTTTACAGAAGGCTCTCTAGGGAAGAGAAAACGAAAAGGCATAGTTTTAAAACTTGGAACCATTTGCCAACAGTAGTGCACGTTCACGAACACTTAACGGATAATAATCCACCCTTATTACACATTAAAATTCAAAAATACACGGGTAATGGAAAAAAGTTCAAAATTCACAACCGAAAATGGCGGTTGTGAATTTTGAAAATTACCCTAATTAAGAGCGTAACAAGTGATAGGTAGTGTCAAGCAAAACTGTCATGTCTGTCATCTGTAAGTTTAGGAAACCATCTTGAGCTTTTGGGTGTTGATCTCACGTCAAACCTAAACTTTGGATCCTACATCGAGTCCAAAGCCAAAGTAGCTTCAAAAAAACTCGGCATATTGTCCAAGGTAAGGCGGTACTTCACACCTGGACAGCTTCTAAATCTGTATCAAGCACAAGTCCGATCGTGTATGGAGTACTGCTGCCACCTGTGGGACGGGTCTGCCAAGTACCAGCTTGAGGCTCTGGACTCGATTGAACGGCGGGCCAAAAGGCTCATTGACGACGACACTTTGGTTGGTGAAAGGCTCCAGAGCCTTGCACATCGACGTAAGGTGGCAAGTCTGTCAGTTTTTTACAGATTACACCACGGTGAATGCGCTCAAGAACTGCATGATCTAATTCTCCCATCACCATTCCACTACCGGACTACTAGACGCTCGGCTAAGCGCCATCCTTTTGTGGTCGAAATACCACCCATTCGTACCAAGCGATTTGACTCAACGTTCTTAATTAGAACGGCTAAGGAATGGAATGCCCTGCCAGCGTCTGTGTTTCCGGCGAAATATGACCCGGGCGTGTTCAAGAGAAGAGTGAATAGGTATTTACTTGGCTAGCATGCTACACCTTCGATCGCATCGTCACTTCCCATCAGGTGAGAGCGTGGTCAAATGCTAGACAAGTTTGAAGTAAAAAAAAAAAAAAAAAAAAAAAAATGTCAATTAAATATTTAGCAAAAAATTTATGAATTCCTTGGGGAAAAACTTCTCGGTACACCTATACTATTCCATGAAAAAAAAAACTCAAAAACTTATATAATTAATGATTAAATAAAAAAAATGATAAAACAATTGACCCAATTATGATTTTACAGTTTCTTGAATATCCAAGTGCTAGAATATAAAACAAAAATCTAGATTCGAGAACTAATGAAAACTGCACCCGGCACGCCTCATAATTATGATGATATTATTATTTTTCTTGTAAAAAGTGAACAAAACCTATTCGGAAAATCTCTTTCAGATAAGTTTAGTTCGACCACAAAGTAGTGTTTATATACTCTTTAATAGAATACTTTTTATCGCAACAATATACCTATATAGATAATCATGGAAAGGTAATGTTCTTTCATTCACTTAAAACTAAATGCAATTTTTAGGAACTTTCCCACTCATGCCTGTAATTCAGCTCTTAACAAATAAAATGCCACCAATTTTATTTTATTACACTATCACTGAAAATACACAAGTTTTGGAAAATAATGCAATGCGGCGACGCGATCTTTTTCCCGCCAAAACTCCTTGACCCGTTATAGATTGTCAAATTTCGTCATATAACCGCTCTTATTTAGGGTTGTATATACTACGGGTTGTATGGTTGTATATATTCATTTAAAAAACATATAATGAAAAAGGTTAAGTTTGCGTCACTTTATTTTAACCGGCATCAAATTGAGCTCTGGCACAGCACCCCTACCGCGTAACCGTTCTGGGAATCGGCTTCGCCTGCCATCTTTCACGCGCTAATTAACAAGTCCACGAGTGCGAGCAAGAGAGAACATGATTACCATCTCCACCAGACTTACGCGGTAAGGCCCCAGGTCAGGTCATGGGTCCGGCGCACAGTACACGGTTCATATTAATTCGCAAGTTTGTTTGCAATACAGAACACACTATCGGGTTACTACCCATTTGACTAAGCTTGCTCGGGCACTTGGGCCTTACCTCTCTAGAGGTGCGAAGCATGGTTTACCAGCTCACCATTATACAGCGATATTAAACATAAACCTTCTAAATTTTTACGCCCATTTCCTGTATCGCTCATCCGCTATTTTAAACAAATAACTTTACTATGTCAATGACTACAATAATGTGTGGGCATATAGCATTAGCATGCGTTATGTAAAGCTTATGAGAACGGCCCCCGAAGGTTAACTTATTGCTAAATGGTTGATACAAATTCTTAAATCTATGTAAGAGCACATTTGAAAATTAAGTAGCTGCTTGCTCAAAACGTTGCGCAAATAAATATTTTGTGTTCAAACGCATAACAGCTGTAAAGTGTTGCCGCAAAAAATATTTCTGGTATTTTTAATTACACAACTTAATTAGAAAATATATTGACTCGAACGTTAAATACGGCCTTAATATTTCGTTGCTAATATAAAATAATTGATATCCAATTAGATTTGCGGTTGTTTTGTATAGAATACCGTTTAATTTATTATCACAGACGTGAGAAGTATCAAGAAATAACTTTATTACTTTAATTATCCATACGATTCGTCTTATAATTTAAAAATCCTTGATAATCCTTAATTACTTCAAGGTTATGATGCGGCTTTTTTATATTCAGAATAATTATTATCTTAGAATATATTAAACTTTATTATGTTTACGTTAAAGGCACGCGCTTTGATTATTGATTATTATATAATTATCAAATGTTTGGATAACATGCTTGTTGACCTTAGCTTATTAATTATCAAAGCATTGATAATCGTATTGTAAAAGATCGTTGGCCGCTGTCTGCGGCTATTTAGATGTAATAAATACGATAATAATATTCGGTAATTGAATATTAATCATTTACATTGATCGATAACTAATCCGCCGATATCATGTATACTTATGTATAATCATTATAAAGTTGCCTTAGCAAAAAAAGGGATTGTATTATATTCAATGTAATTATAAATAGTTAGTTAAAATACCGTTTCTGATTATTGGACAGGGTGTTAGGTAATTAAAGTATTACTTACTAGCTCCTAAGTTCTGTTATTTTAATATGTGCGTGCATGATTTTTTATATATTGATATTGTCCTCTCGTACAATATGAGTTACATAACGTTACAATCAGTTGTACTAAGTCTAACAGATAATAATAATAGTGACGATTGTCATTTCATTTTCATACATGGTACATAAACGAGGAATGCTTAAAAGTTAAAGCTGATCTCGAAAACTGATGGACTAATTTACGCGCTATTTTGTTTAGAAATTCTTAACATAAATACATAGTACTTTATACTTTATCTCATAAACGTCATTATCATTATCAAGTTATTGATCAACATAATCATAATCAGTGTTAGATTTTTAAATATCCTAGTTTAACATCAAGCGAAATGCTACATGATTGACATATTTAAAAAAAGCAAGACTACTGGTTTTTACTGGAATGTTTCTTAGATCATCATTATAATCTCCATATCATTAATCGTGGGTTTTATTTCATACTTTTGTGATAGATATATGTAGTCCTTCTTGTTTGCGGGTGTAATCGGATCTCTGGATCAGAGTTTTCTTTTCTGGCTGATCCTTACTAATCTTTACCTGTAACAGAAAAGAAAGCTACTTAATTCTTTTTTATGAAAATACATTGTACAAAAATAATTACACAAATTGTGTAATTATTTTTAGTATTCTCATTTGACATGTGTAGAGGTGGCAAAGTGGTGATGAAAGTAATTGTGGTCAGTGTCTTTTTTTTGCGCCTTTCACACCAAAGCAGCTGAACTGATTTAAATGAAATTTCGTACAACGGTACCCATCAAGACCACTATTATATTTATATCCCGAAAAAGCATGACTGAAACCGCGAGTTTCTAGTTTGCAATGAATTATCTGATTTTTAATTTAATGAAATGCTATAACAGCCTTGTTTAATAATTATCATTTGTTTGCATAGATGGCGAACACTTGCTGGTGGTATTACTTCAGCAAGTTCACGGAATTCGCGGACACTCTATTCTTTGTGGTTCGCAAAAAGAACGAGCACGTGTCCACTCTCCACGTGATCCACCACGGCATCATGCCCATGTCTGTCTGGTTCGGGCTTAAATTCGCGCCTGGTACGTATTATTTGACAACCTCTGCGTTGTGGTGGTTGAGCCGGTCGGCTCATAACCCGAAGGCGGAGGGTTCGATTTCCGCGGCAGGACAAGTATTAATGAAAATACACACAAATACTTGTTTGATCCCTTTCTGTGATTACTAGACATTGTTGTGTATGAGTTGATGAGAGGTTTTCTAATAACTTTTTTCTCCCATCTACTAGAAGAATGATATAATTTACTATTTAAATATATTTGAGTGACCCGATAACTCAGTTGGTAGTAACCCTGCCTTCTGAGCTGTATAACCTACAGCTCAGAAGGGTTCGATTCCCACCCAGTACAAACGTTTGTGTGATGAACATAGGTGTTTGTTCTGTGTATGAGTGTTACATTGTATTTTATGTGTGTATTTACAAAAAAAAAGTATATAAGTATTGTATCTGATATCTGATTTCCATAGTACAAGCTTTGCCTAGTATGGGCTAAATGGTGCTGTGTGAAATCTCCACATCTTCAACTCTATTTATTTACTTATTATTTGATGTATCCTTTCGATACGTACACGTATCATTCGTGCACGCGGTTTCTTTCTGCTAGGCTGAACATGCGTAATATCTACCATCCTTCTGTGTTCTACATTTTGAGTTATCTTTCAATGCGAGTAAATCTCGTATTCGTCAACAAAATTATTAATATTGGTTAGAGCATGAATTATTATTGATAAGCGAGTGTGGCTCAGCACTAGCTCGGACGAATTTCGACCCTATGCACCATGGTGTCATTTCCCGTACCAATAAGTTCTCAATTTATATGCGGAGTTTGCACTTTTATAAAGAACTAGTTGCGTCCCGCGTTTCACCCGCGGATAGAAAGTATTTTAATTATTTGCTCATCCCACGGGAAAATGTCATGTTTCCGGGATAAATGTTAATATGTTAATCCAGTGTATAAGCTATCTTGGTACCGAATTTCATCCAAATCCATTGAACCGTTTGAGCGTGAAGGAGTAACAAACATACACACATACAAACTTTCGCCTTTATAATATTAGTGTGATAAGAAAAATAAAGGAAACCGGCATATCCAAGTAAAAAATCTGAGGACATGTTGTGTCTTCCACCAACTTGACTGGCGCGGGGGGACGCGGGAATCCTGATGGATTATGGCATGTAATCAAGACCCGCGTCCCAACAGTGGTAACGTAATGAGATGATGATTATTACTACGAATGACACTGCAACTAATATGGCGTGACGTTTAACATCGCGTGAACCACAACGACATCTGTTGGGCGATCAAGTAACTCGATTGTAACCAATAGAAACACATATTTGACAGTTTGAATATGCTGTTATGTGCATAGTTTGTATGGAAATTTCTCCGGTTGTATTACAATCAAAGTTTCTTGATGGTTTACACTAGTTATTATATCATTTTGATGGTTCATACATCGTCTATGTGTTCTTGACTAAACAGATATATGAAATGTAAACTTACAAGGTACGCCTGAATCAAAGTCATAGCAATAGATGCTCTGTGTCTGCCCTTGAGATTAGGCGCTTACAAATATTAGTCCTCGGCCCTGATTCTCGTCATTAAACTTTTATTTCATGCTTAAACGAATTTAAATATAGAAGAATCATTACTTTGGGTTTAAGTTGGTTGTCCTCGCTTCCTCACATTAAAAGCCTATTTGATTATAAAAATTAAAAACATACAATTACGGGCGAATTTAATGAACTTACAACTCGTTACTTGTAAAAACTTTATTTTTAATCACAAATAAATGTAACAGTATTGAGACAAGACATAAATTTATATCAGATGGCGCCTCCATCGGATGAGCTATTATTAGTTCATAGTCAAATGTCATCTATTCCATAGACAATTTGTCATACACTTTAGTATGACAATAATGGGGCTCGATTCTGTGTGTGTGTCGCATTTTCTAAAGTATGGCGGTAATCTTCTGATAAAGGGGAAATGAAAATGACAGAGATATTTTAGTTTCGTTTATCTTTAACAACGAGAGACAAATTATAATCAATTTAGTAAATAAAATAAATAATGTAGGTTTTTTTATAAATACAGAAAGATTTTGTGAACTGGTAGGTGCTTATTTATTTATATGTCAATTAGTAGTCGACCTGGATGGTAAGTTTTCCGTTCGCTTACAGATATCTGTAACAAGACACTAACGATGCGTTACAGGGCCGTAAGAACATTTTTTTTTACTTATATGGAGAGTACCATATCAGTATTCCTCATAGCTAGAATAGGATGCATAAGTCAAAAATTGATTGAAACGATAGAATTTAAATTTGCAAAAATATTGCCACGTGTGAGAAAATGTGACGGCAGCTACATCATTAGTGTCTCGTGTTCCGTTCTAACAACAGACACTAAATTCAAGAATAACCTGTTTGTTATACCTACATGATACATTTTAATATGCCCAATATGTTACCTAATTAATTACCAGTAATTGAATGTTTAAATAAGCATATTTATTTAACCCCTGCTCTTGGACAATTCACATATACATTTCAAATATATTATCATCATAAAACATCTCATTCAGAATTATCAATAAATATAATGATGATTTTGTCATTAGGCAGAGAGCTATAGTTTAAATTATTTATTGATGGTGATTATGTCAAACCGATTTATGAGAGGTATAAATATGATATATTTGTTTTTTGGTGGTAAAAAGCCGTTACACATAACTAAGCATAGGTAATATATCATTTTCATAGAAATATTGGAAAAAATCAGGTTTCGGGTACTTTATGGAATAAAATATGTAGAGATCTGATTATTTGGAGCGTGTAGGCGTCTATAGTCCATATCAAGGCATTAATTAAACGCACGCGAAACCAAATCTTCATTATGTACTAGCTGCCCGCCCCGGCTTCGTATGGTTATTTTATATATTATATGTATATTCTATCGTTCATCAGGGATAATGTAGGATTCTAATGGCGAAAGAATGTTTCAAATCAGTTCAGTACTTTCAGAGCCTATTACACTGCAATGCACTGCAATTACACTTACAATGTAAACATCAAATCAAATCTTTCCTCTTTATTTTTTTTTTTTTTTAATGTTAGCCGTTCGCCTGATGTTAAACGACACGGCTGCCCATATCAGCTGCAGTGTCACTCGGAACTCTAAAGTATAGAGGTTCGCGTGACACTGCACTGCGCACGTCATCCAGAGACATCAGCACAATCTAGTAATAAGATTACTAAACTGTGAGATCAGATCATAAAGTCTCATTTGCCCAGTAATTTCACTAGCTACAGTGCCCTTCAAACCGGAACACAGCAGTGCTTGCGCACTACTGCTTGGCGGCAGAATAACTGGCAAAGCGGTGGTACCTACCTAGACGAACTTTGCAATAAAGTCCTACCACCTAGTAAATAATATTAATTTAGAAAAAGTTCATGCAAAATGTTATATATTCTTGTAATACCTACTCTTTACAGAAAATAACTGACAAAAAATTCGATGTGTTATGATTAAACATCAACTTAAGAGGTGTACTTATTGATTTAATTGTTAACCTTGTTACCTAAGCAACACTATGGTTTTATATAGTATAATCTGATTTATTTATTTAATTTAAGTGGTTTTGGCCTTATATGATACTAGCTGACCCTCCCTGGCTACGCACGGGTAAATTAGTTTTATGCCCTGTCCAAGGGAAGAGGAAAGTGAGTCCTCTCTTCTTTCCCGTCTACAGAAGGAGCTTTATCTTCGTTGCCGGCTATGTTTTATCGGACCGTATGGATCAAGTCACTCAATTACTTAATTGTGGAGTACGGCCTTATTACTTTAACCCATGAAATCGCTGCGAGTTAAATTGAATAACTTCGTCATTATTCAAAGATCGAAATGTTTTATAGCATTGTGTTTAACTATGTTATAATGTACAAATAATAAAATTCGTGCGTGTATATTACTTCGTTATTACTTCCTCACCCGGTGTAACCCACACTTGGCTGTTTTTGAAAATATCAAGTAGATTCTAAATGATAATCTGAAAAATTGAAATAACTATATGTTTACGTTTCATCAAAATCCATCCAGGGCTTCCAGCGTGATGCGTGCTAAAAAGGTACAGACATAAAAAAACATTGAAAAAAATGTTTTTACTTCCATGTCGATATAGAAGTGTAACGCAATTAACATTTTCAACAGTTATTCCAATGTAGAGATTTAGCCCAGTTATAGTTTATCTATATATACGAGTATGTAAATGAATCTCTATTGCCTTCGGTCATCGCATCACCCGTGAATGGATGTGACGTTTTCGCAATTCCTTTTTTGTTCTGTTTATTATTGTCAGGAGAAAGTTGAGCGGAAAATTATAAATATTTCACCACGCTGGTGGAACCGCGGGGCGCAGCTAGTTACATATATAGATAAGAAGCTTTTACAAATATCTAAGTTTGAACGTCCATATTTATATAACCAATCGTAATATAAGGTCAACCTAGTAATAAATTACCTATTCAGTTTCCTAGGAAACAGATTCGGTTAGCAGTATAATAATGGCCTCAACTAGGAGTGAAAACCCAGGGTAAAATGTTAATCATAAGGTTTTTGCATGTTTGGACCTCGCTCTGACCTAGACAAACCAAACTTCGGTTCCAAGGGCAACTAAACCAAATAGGTATATCCAACCTAAACATGTCTTAAGAAAAACATGTCTTGCAGAAATATATAATAATAAATAATTGTGGAAATTGAACACAGCGCTATCTAGCCCCAAACTAAGCAAAGCTTGTATTATGGGAACCATACAACTGATACAATACTTAGATACTTTTTGATTTGTAAATATACAAGGAATACAATATAACACAGACATAGAACAAACATCGATGTTCATCACACAAATGTTTGTCCTGGGTGGGAATCGAACCCACAACCTACAGTTCAGAAGGCAGAGCAACTATCAACTGCGCTATCAGTATCAGTAGTATAACCAACTTAAATAAAAAGGATAGGTAGAATACGTGTGATTTCCTAATTTCGTATACACAACGAGCGACGTAAATTATCGTGAATTCAAATAACTGGACTTGTCCATAAGGCGGGCTATTTGAGCGTCGCAACGTTAGGCACTATTCAATATAATACTTATTATATTAATCTTTACACGTTTAGCATTCAAATGATTAGATTTCAATACGTACATACTGGTTTAGATAAGTTCGGTTATGCAAAGGTGGATTAGAGTAGATGGTACCGCTGTATAATATTAGCCATCGATATGCTCAATTTCGCCTCTGGCGACTGTAACTGGCAACAGGGCTTGAAGTCTACTATTTAAATTGCGATTAAATTGTTACTTTTTGGCTTTTCATAGAAGTTTTGTCAAAAATCGGCAATTGTAAACCTATGTATATTATTACTAAATGGTAGACTTGGGGCCCAGATTTCTTAGCTCGGTTGGTAGTATCTACCCTACCTTCTGAACTGTTGGTTGTGGTTTTGATTTCCAACCAGAATAAACATTTGTGTGATGAATATCGATATTTATTCTGCGTCTGGGTACTAAAAATATTATATTCAATCAGTTATATTGGCTTTGCTTAGTTTTAGGCTAGATGGCACTGTGTTAAATGACCAGCAATATAATTTATAATTTAGATTAGCGCGTTAGTGAATGAAATTAATTCGCATTGGGAAATTCAATATTCTATCACATGGTATTAGTATTCCGTCGTTATCATATAAATGTAGTTAAGAGACATAGCTCTCGTCGTCCGCCAATATGGTTATTTGGTCATACGGCGAACAAAATTATAAACTACATTGCTGTTTAATTGTGCACGTGTAGAAATTGCTTCGTTTCAAACAGGCAACGTATAGCGATTTTATCTGGTGATGATCAGATTCTCGTACAAACAAGCCACCATGCTGTTTCCAGTCCTATTTTGAGGTCCATACATCACCGTCCTTTAGCAAATGGCTACACTTGGCGCTAAGCGTTATAATTTAGCTGTCCATTTCATTCCATTTCTGTTATCACATTGCTCTGTGAATATGTTTTCTGTTGCTGAAACATTTAGTACATAAAATGGACCAAAACGTTATGTCAAACTTATCATTTTTATAGTGTATTTACATAGTGTTTATTATAATTAACCTTGTAAAGTACACGTTATCGTTTCTTCCTCCGCGATGTCGTCAATTCGACAGCAAATAACCATAATTAGCATGGCTCAAGTAGTTGTCCACTTCATTAGTATACGACATCCGCAATGGGCCACCATATACTTAATAATTAAATGGACAAATATTCATACAACGAACCTTTTCACATAGTATTTTGTTTTTGCTAATATACGCTTCATATGGACATACGATTGATATTATTCATTCGCGTAGAACTTTGGATTGACCGCTAGATGGAAAAGGTTCTCCGATATCCGTAAACATCAATTTTAATAATTATGTTATAGTTTTGTATTTATAACCAAACGTATGTAAAAAACTCCATATTGTGATATAAAAATATAATTCTACAAAAAGTAAATTCTAACGATGATTAAATTATAAGCTGCAAAGACGTCAGAGCAATTTTTTCTTTGTGATGTAGAACAAAAAGTACAGCTGGTCAAAAAAAGGATTATTATAAACTCATGTTAATTATAACCCGACCGAGCGAGTCGCACACTAAACTTGGAGATTATTCGAAAACTGGACGATGAACTTGCCCACATTATTTAATTCGTTGGGAGATTTATGATAGCTATATAATAACAATTATTGTTGTTCCCAGGTGGTCACAGCACATTCTTCGCTTTGCTCAACACCTTCGTTCACATCGTGATGTATTTCTACTACATGGTAGCGGCCATGGGTCCCAAGTACCAGAAGTACATCTGGTGGAAGAAGTATCTAACAGCCTTCCAGATGGTAAGTTATACTTTTGCAGACGTAACCACTGACTGTTTGTTGACGTCTTTGGGAAACCCAGTACGTATGATATATTTTTTACGCTCAAACAAAATATACATTATCACGAGCAAAAACTCTACAATCATAGCTTACGATCTGCAAAACATAACTATGGGAACGAATGTTGCACAGAAATAACTGTTAGAATAACTATTTTAGATTTGTCGCCCTTTCAAACGATCAGATAATTTCGATCGTATTTTGAAATGACGGACAATTATTGATCGGACGTTGTGTCGTGCTTCCACAACATCTATTTAAATAATATTTGCGTGATTGGCGGTCAGACTCGACTTACCAGTTTATGGAAATATTTTAAACAATTACGTACGTGAGGTTTATTTATGTGTACTGCATATTCAATACTAGTTTGACCCATTCACCTGCATACAATGGCTATTCTATCATCTGCAGGCATTACTGAAACTATCAATAGGTATATCCAAGGGTCTAAATTAAACACTTATGTTCATAGGTGCCGTAGTATTCAATAAAGTGTGGAATTATGTATATGACACCAAATTAAAACAAGTAAAAGGTGGAAAACTGGTTTCGATACAAAAATCCATTGACGTCATTCGTGCATTATATGGAAAAATTTGGTCAGGAATTCAGATTTTAATATATAATTAAGGCGAGTTAACCGCACGCCAACGTTTATTGCTTGTTCCTTTATTGACATATTTCTATTAAATGCTGGGTTTTCAGGTAATCTATTTATATTATTAATTATTTAAGCATAATTATGTAGTAAAATGCTACTTATTGCCGTTTTGTCATTTAATACTTCTATCCGTTCTATTAGTTTAGTTCAGATTACACAAACGTTCTACAGAGACCAAGGGAAACGGCTTCCTCTTAATAAAGGCTAACGACGCTACCCACATAATTACACTGCTATATTTGAAACCCTATTGTAAAATTTTGCAATTTACACAAACTAATTATTTTAAGTTTGTAATTATACACAACACTAAATTAATTGAGTGCAAGAGGTTTAAGTTAATTATTCAGACTCGCTTTAGCAAATTTAATTGCTGTGGGTGGAAAAACAAACTGCGTTAAACATAACCGTAGCTATAATTATTAAGTAACTGCGTAAGTTACAAAATTTTTATTTTCGCCATCTATGTTTATTCCACGATTTAGATCCTTGTGCTTCTGTCGATATAAAGTAACAGACTTTGGTTGATTAATACTAAGTTACAGTTCATGTAATATACTTAGATACAGCTCAAAAGCCTATCAAATGAAAGCATTTCAGTTTCTAATATCGACATATTCGCAGTCAGTGAACCATCAGCGGTGGGTGAAGTAATGATTAGTACATGTTTTATTGTAAATTGTTTCTTATTTGTTGGGTGTGTAGGTGCAGTTTGTGCTGATCTTCAGCCACCAGCTACAAGTTCTGTTTCGGCCGTCGTGCCAGTACCCGCACGTGTTCGTCTACTGGATCGCAATGCACGGATTCCTGTTTCTGTTCCTCTTCACTGACTTCTACAAGGCGCGGTATAACAAGGCCGAGAGGAAAATGATGAACAAAGGATTCTGCATGGTAAGTAAATTGGACATTAGACGGGTATACATGAATTCAGCACTTTTGAGTTGGGCCTTTATAAAACGTTTATAAATACTACAAATATGTACTAACACAATTGAGTCTTAACAACGGGTATGTGACATAATAAAAAAAATGCTTTTTAAAGGGCCGATGGTGATGATAAAATATATAAATGATCAGGGAGATAAAGTATAGAGAAAGAAATTGGTGGCATTCTTATATATTTTCTTTGCGATTTCAAGATGCAGTCATAAACATAAGAGGCATTGAATAGGCGCATATGAAATGCTTAATTTTACAGCAGGCTTAGTCGTTTACGCAATTCTAGATTAATATATCACAAACGTATTGAATTAATGGACAGTTAAATTAATGGTATCGCGTCATAGCTACATTGTTGTAATATGTTTAATGCCCCACCTGTTTATGCAAACTCATTATGCGAATGGACACAGAGTGGAATAATTTTGTGGTCTATTCATCAATCGATATAATGTTATCTAAACGACATCAAATACGAGAGTGAACAGGTATCGATAAGCCTTAGGCGTAAATCTCGCCTCTTTTCCAGTAGGTACCACCACTCTGTCAAGATTATTGCGAGCACTAAAACGAGATGGCGCCACATGTAGCGTGCAAAATTGATCTATGGTGTATTTAATTTTGTATTGTATTTATCATGGTCTTATTTATA
Source organism: Ennomos fuscantarius (assembly GCA_905220475.3). Taxonomy (NCBI): domain Eukaryota; kingdom Metazoa; phylum Arthropoda; class Insecta; order Lepidoptera; family Geometridae; genus Ennomos; species Ennomos fuscantarius. Next base: position 6,505,646 of record HG992028.1, on the reverse strand, counting down.
CCATCACCAGTTTAAACATAAGTCTAAAAAAGTCATAAAAAAAAACAACATCTTAAGTATAAACTTAAGTTGTTGTTTTTTTTCTTTTATTACACCAGGGTTAACCGGAAGATAATAGTCTATAGCATTAAGTTCGCCTATGGACCTTCTATTGTTGTTGTTTGTGCAATAAAGAATGTTCTATCTATGAATCTATTTTTCTATAGTTGTGAAATCGTTATCTGAATTTGGGTAAATTACGTATAATTAATTAGCTTAATTGAAAATACCGATATGAACTAATTTAATAATTATGTATACATACAAGTATGTAGGTACAACGGGAAAACACGTAAGCCTCAAGCTTAGTATGATAGTGCATACTAAAACAAATACAGTAAATACTAAAACCAGCCAGCAACTAAATACTTCTTTTGTTTCTTACTAAGATAACGGTCAGATTATTAAATTAAACGAGACAAGATCAATCAGTGCCTTCCTTAAATATAAAATTCGAGCAGAAAAATAAAATGCTTGATTCACTGGCTTTAAATAGGCATGTTCATTTTTTGTTACATTGGGTCAAAGTTTATCACTGAATTATTGTCCACGCATAGACAGGCGTGTCTTGAATCTCTTCTAATATATTAGATTAAAAATTGAAGGGGTGAGAATAAAAAGGGTTTAACTGATTTTTTTCACAAAATGACTTATGGGTATCGTTGGGTTCAGCGTGAAATTATCTACAATAATACATTCTCAAAATACCGAAATGAGGCTTAAATCTCGACATTTTGAGTCTAAAATCGGTTTATCTGTCACAGGAATACAGTTCGCTTAGCATAAAAACATTATTATATTTATTCTATTATATTATATTTTTACAGTAATTGTATGAATTAGTACTATATTTAGTATTTTAAAATAGAATTTAAACATTTTCAAGCAACTGAAACTACAAACCTTTTCTATTACCTTATAAACACTCTACATTCAAATGACGCCGTTGAAGTTTAAAGTCAATTTTCTCGAAACTATCAATTTGACAGTTAAACCCTTTTTATTCTCAACCCTTCAATTGTTCTGCTTGTATGTTCGTGTAACTTTCAAATGAAATGTTATAACCATGGGTATATTCAAATATTGCGGTGACATCGTGGATGAATCGTCACTTTTTTATGTGAACAAATAACTTGACGAGATAGTCGTTCACCTGATGTTAAATGTCACGTCTTAGATGTCGTGGCAGCCCTTAACGGAATGCAGTATCACTCGGAACTCAAAATTATAAAGTTTCGCGTGACACTGCGCAGTGCGCACGCTATCCTGGAGAAACCACACAGTCTAGTAATAAGAATGTGAGATCAATTCATAAAATCTCATTTGCCCATTAATTTCACTAGCTACAATACCCCTGAAACCGGAACACGGTAGTGATTGTACACTACTGCCTGGCGGAAGAATAACTGGCAAAGCGGTAATACCTACCTAGACCAACTGCAAAAAATTCCTACCATCGCAAAAAATTACATATTTTATGCAGATATATTTAATTTAAAACCGTTATGAACTAATGTAATGTAACTAATGTAATCTCTTCTTATATTTCGCTTGCGGCACGTAAACCTGTCGACCGCATCATCTTATAAGCTAAATAACATACCGCCCGACAAAATTTAATGTTCTCTAGATCTTCAACTTTTTATTCATCGATCAAATCCGCCGGAATGTAACTGTTATTATTTAATTATCTACTTTTTAATATACACTAATCCTTGTGTAGCAACGTGATGATATTGGCTAGTATTGTATAATTATATTGGATTGAATAGCAGCCGTTGATTTTTAATATATTCCAGACTTAAATCACAGATGTAAAAATCTTCAACCATAACAGGTTACATTTATATTTTTTTATTCACGCATCATTCTGAGAAACAGGATGTAACCTTTTATACACGTGGCGGCGGTGGTGCTGTGATATGTAGTAGGTAGTACATATTATTACCATATTGTGGTGAAGGTATCTAATCTATCAAATTTTTGTTTCGATGAATAGATAGTTAAAAGTCATGATTACAGTTTAGTACTTATCCATGCTCTTACATTATACATTTGAAAGTAACTCTGTCTGTTTATTTTATTGTCTATTTGTTACTTTTTCTTGACTATAAAACGGGACAAATAGATTGAACCGTGAGAAAAGATATAGAATACTTTTATAGCGATAAACTGCAGTTCACGAGTGCGATGCCGCGGGTTGCAGCTAGTTGTTAAATTAAGTCATGCGTCAATAGAAAATCAGTTTAATAATCTTTCTTCCACAGTACATATGTTTAAAATTATTTTATAAAACAATGGATTAGCGATAAGAAGTTAATTGGTCTATCGGACTAACTAAGGGACTTTTAATGTGTACAATAATAATAATAAAAATTTAAATAACTAGTGATATAACTTTTTTTTATCTTTTATCTCCAAGATGTTTTTGCAATTATTTTTACTTCTTAGTTGTTTGTAATAATCATAGTAAAATAAGTAGTAAGTTATAAGTATTGTCAACCATCATCCTATTGCAATCGCTTGTGTTTACTGAGTTATTAATAAACTGTATCGATGTGTTAAAACATGTCGATTTTAAAAACTATTTTTAAAACAAAATAAACCAGATTTGTCTAATAAAAAACATCTATGCCAACGCAAATCTTGATAATAGATTGTTTGAGCAGCAATCGAAATCGCGCCTTCACGCGGAAGTCAAGTCGTAAATACTACGTCATATACTTCAACGGAGCCACCAGTTCATAAACTTTATTCTAACATGAAGTATGTTGTTCTTTACCGTTCTTTAGAACATCGCAAATTCTACGACGGTTTTGGTGAAAGAAAGGCGCACCGCTCTGATTGGTCGCTGCGCACGCCTATAATTGGACAACCATTCAGTTAGCAAATGTCAAACTCGAATTTATAAGACATGATTGGTGGAAGTTAACTGATAGAGCAAGAACACTTCTTTGTGTCCATTTAAACGTTGACGTTTGCATAACGGAAGCCCTGTGACGGCTGTGACCAATGATAATATTAGACGAATAAGAGGAAGTGTGTGGCATGTTTATAGTTTTTGAAATGACTATAATATCTTTATACTAATGTTTTTTATTTTTGGTTTCAGGCTGTGATGGATGACACCACCACTTTAAATGGTAAGAATGGGTACAAACAGGAAGGTTCTGAAGTGCCCAGTTCGTACGCTTCCTCAGGGGCGGACGCATTCGTGCGCCGGCGACCCGTCTCATAGTGCGCCAAGTACGAACGTTTACACATTGTGCACATCGACCAAAATGGCGTCGTCCTTCTCGGACTCCACTTGTCTGAAAGGGACGCAATAGGCGATCGGGACAATATGAAAACGTTCCACATGAAACCATCTGTGCCGGAACCCCGCCTCGAAATCGAATAGACAATTTTCTAAAATATATTTCTACATTGAATTTAGATAACTAATGTTTATTAATGCACAAAGTCACTGTTTCTGATCTTTCTGGTCTGATTGTCTCATATTTTTTTAAGTACAAAATGTAGATATCGATAGGGATTTTACAGATTGTTGATTTATGTGAAGTGTTATCGCGTTTTGGCGATGCTTGTTTGCGTTGAGTATGGAAATGTTTATTGAATTGTAACCGGTAACTCACTCAGCTTTGAAAGATGTACGTTTGATGTCACTTATGAACGTTACACGGTCGGTGAAGTGAGATGGGCATTTTATATTATGTACATATTTTTATCTTGTAAATCTTAGTTATCGAATCATGTAACTAGTGTTAAGTGAAGGTAAACGGATTTTGTAAATATAATTTTATTAGCTAGTGGCAAATAATCATGTTACCATTTATAGTTTACATGTCCAGTGTTGTTTCTTACTGTCCCTTCCAGAGGCTGGTTCTCGGGAAAAGATCCATTTGAATAACGTATTGACGATCGAACGATACCATAAAATACAGTTTTCACCTTGTTAGTGGTGATTTTAAGTCCACATTTTTCCGAGAATTGACTTCCTTATCTTTGCATTCTTTGCCGGACCGCTTTATACTCTTCGCAATTTTTATTTTCCTCTAAACCATTACATAAAAATTTAGATTTCTAAATCATACTAAAACGCTATTCAATCTCCCAAACGTATATCGGTTATTGAATTATGATTGTTTTTTGTATTGTATTTACTTTTTATAGAATTCAATATATTTATTAGATGTTATTTTGTGTACCGTCATTAAAACTTATCGATATTAATATTCACGTTAAAGGTAGACGGTCGATTGAGGTAATGATTGTGCACAATCTCTTAGAGTGGAGCTACATCTGCGCCTACGTACTGGTTACTTATAGACCCATTGACATTAAAGTGGTTTTCTTAATAGCAGGCGTATTCATGCAACTGATTTATGTTCCCAGTCGTGTTAAATTTTTAAGAGGTGCAATCACTTTTTGAGCACATTACCTAGTTAAACTGAAACAAATCTTGCATTGTTCTTAGAATGCGACCAGCTAGTAAAGTTGTGGGTGATACATCCCATCTAAACGTTTAGGACTCGAGCATCTTATCATGGGAATTAAACGTTTCAAATATACATTAAATGTAAAAAATCTTGATTCTGTGCCTCTTTCAAATCTTCTATTACTTTATTCTACAATCATTTAATTTTCCGCCACGTGGTGTAAGTGAACCAACTCATTGGATTACAAGTTATTTAAGGTTTAATGTTTCTTATCATAATGTAAAAACTGGTATAAATATAAGATTCTAATGCACATCTGCACTAAAGTTGACAGCTCCTAAGTTCTCACTTATTGCTCTATGACGTAGCTACTTCAACGCATTTGAGACTTAAGAACTGTCCGACTTTAGTGTTTTATTAGACAAATTTCAAAACTATTGCGGAGGTTCTCGAAAAAATGTCGACTGCGTTACATTATCAAATGTCGAATGTCGGCCCATGTTAAATAATTATCTATGTATTTCACTTTTTTTAATGAACATAGTGATTTTATTCTTTAAACTATTACAAAAATTAACTAATACAAAAAATTTAAAGATAGGAGTCGTATGTACGAGAATTGAGCCCTATTCAATATTTACGAAGGTTAATTCGTGAAGTATCTCCGTCAGGTGTTGCAAATCGCAGCTGCAGCCTGAGTCTAACGTCGATGACCGATTTGTAAGATTTGTTTCGAATCATGTGTACTGTGCGATGCTTTAAATGTTGCGTAATGTGTGTCGCCGGTTGGTTGGGGGCAAGCGAAGTCAGATCGACACCACGAACAGGTCTGCTCAACTTATTGCTATGATGTCACTCTTTTGCAAATTTATTATTTATTATTTTAATAAAGGATTTTGCAATATTTAATGTGTTTTAATTCGATTAGAGTAATATACTAAAAACCTTTGAATAGGTAATAGATTGTTCGGCCCGCTTGTGTGTGTGTTAGGATTAAAATTACAAATGAATAGATGACAAGAGATCTAAACATTTATGTTGGACGTTCGGAAAATTTTACAGAGATTAGTTAAACTCCATCTGGTAAACCGTCTGATAATACTCTATGGTACTTACATTGCGAAATAGACAACAGTTTATTCATTACGAGCTTACTAATGAGGCCAACGGTAAGGGACCAAATCACAGTGCCAAAAGTCACTGCCAACACACACTGGTTAAAAACCTTTGTGTTCAGGCTCAGCGGTATTTTAGACATAAAGATTCTGGTCCTTCCCGAACGCTGCCCAGCCGAGTTGGATTCTTCGCGCTACCTCTTTATCGAAGTTAGGCCTAACTAATTGGATAGTTTGTCTTAACGAATATTCGTTAACAACTTCGAAAATATCGTCCCCAATAATTACCGGTATAAGTGGAGCATTACACATGCTTTTGGTTTCGTCCATATTCATCTTAAGAGCAAACTGTTGCCTCGTCATCATAACGTGTCATTAATTATCATCCAAAAATCAGCCTCCAAGTTCTTCGAGAACTAAATACTTACGAACCACACACACACTGTCAGTGAAATGTAATAGGATCGGACATTTCTCGCCGCCCACCGCTGCCTTTGGCGATCCGTCGCTTCCGTGCCCCCCTGGCTCGCTAAGTCAGTCCAGTAAGTATTATCGAACCACTGCTGTGCGTCATAACATAATGCCAGTTGAAAATCTAAAAAGTTCTACCAAAATGGAACGTCAAAATTTCTAACTCTAAGAATCTGATGGTCGTTGGCCACCGTCTTCTACGTGTATAAAACGAATTCAAGATGATACGGGTAAAATTATAAATATGAACTCAGTAGGCAGGCAGAAAGGCAGAGAGTCTAAGGAACATTATACTCTACCAAGAAATGTAGAATAATTGTAATTAAATAGACTTTCTAAAAGGTGAAGCGTTGCTAGGTGTGTGCCCCCTTCATGACGTCGAACTGCTGCGCCGTCATACGCCGTAAGCCGCAATAAAACAGGTCATGTAGGTATGTGTAGCTGGAATTTGGAAATTCCACTGCTATGTGTGCTTAATGCCAAGGACAAATAAGCCTGTTGAAAATTACTTTTTAGTGGTATTAAACTTTATTAGTACCTAAGTATACTTGGATAGGTACCAATATCCCACGACAGTATTTTCATTGTATTAAGGAAAAGCGCGTTAGCTCAATTTGACACGATGATCTTGCTGAGAGCTTTTGCAAGGCAATTTTTGTGAGTAACATTGATGCGCTATTCGTAAATCAACCTTTGATCTTAGGATGCAGCTCTAATTAATAAAGTCTTCCCAGAATCATTCGCTAAAATATAAAGTTATTTATAATGGGATACGATAAATCGATTCTTGATCTTCGCACATAAGTACCTAAGTAACTTACCAATTACGCCCATTAATGCCTAAAATTCAAAATTCTCATTTTAATAAATTACGAAGCAATTTTTTGTTATTGCTTATATTATTATGTAGCCTGAGCTTAACGCACATGATACCATACGAAACGCGCGCCATGTAGATCACCTCTACTTGCTATAAATCCTGTTTACCGGAACAGTTATCTGTAAATGGCGTCAAAACACGAATGTAAAGAGGTAAGCAATTCCGATATTTGCTAATCGAATCAACGATGTTTAATACGTGTACGTTCATATTTGTTAGCTCATGACATCATCCGGTGGAAATGGTACCTACACTATGTATATACTATATATAGTATATATAGTATATGTACCTACACTTCTCAAACAGAAACGTAGATACATAAGTAGGTTCATACCTACCTTAGGTAATAAAATGTCAATGATACCTATCGTGAATAGGTACCTACTTAAATTAAATCTAATGTCATAATTCTAAAAGCGTATGTAATGTATTTCACCCAGTTACCTTGCGAGAAATTTAAGTTAAAAATAACCTCTGTAAATGCTCTAAGCACATAATTATGTCGGTAGCTATCTATTATGTAGTTAATAGTTACTAAATAAAATAACCTATGGCGTATTGTGAAAGCAGATCCAAAGATAAGATTTTAAATGAAAAAGTAAATAAATAAATAAATGAATTTAGATACCTATACAGTCCTACGTGGTGTCTGAACCTAAACAGAAAAGAGTATAGATACCTTCTAAAGTTTTACTTATAAATTTTGACCACCTACGTGTAAAATGGTCGTTAGATATTATCATTAGTTCGTTAAAAACGGGACCTTTGTGACTACATAGTAGGTACCTATTATGTATAGTTTGTACAGAAACTGGTTATTCCTAATTCAAATCCTATTTTGACTTTGCGTCAAAGCCAAGAATATACTACAGGGGCGGACGGCGGCGCGGCGGCGGAATCGGCTGCTGGCTTACTCGTACCTACCGCGCTGGGCTGTCATTGTCATATGCCGCGCGGTAGACCACACCGGTTTGTTCAGGTGAACATACAGGGGCATTAACATCGAGAAAGCCTTCTGGGCTAGAAGCAGTAAAACTGAAATCATTGTCGTAATCACTCATAAATCGTCATCACCACATCCTTAGAAGTTCTCACGCATCGTGCTCTACTGAAAAATACTCTTTACCTGTCTTTCTTATAGAAAGTCAAGAAGGCCTGAGTCACAGTAGTTCTATGTAGTAGCGATGATAAAATTACGATTGACGTAGATATCTACTTATTCTCGTGGCCAAATAATACAATGTTGCTGGCAAGTCTCACTGTTTGGTAGAGTTATGAATTGCTCTCCAGTTTTTGTCAGGCAATAGAATACGCCTATATTACCAAGTCGCCAAAACCTTGGAATTTTGCCAAGACTTTAACATACATACCTTCTTACTACAGAAATCTACTAAGTATAACATAGGTACTAGGATACCTATAGGGCTGCGTACCTACGTGAATGGCAAACACATTCCTTCCTACAAGCCTTGCGATGGGAGTAGTGGCGAGCTGGCGACCATCAAGATTTGCGTGCAGCGCGTGTCAGTAATTATATCTGGTATGATGCAGTTCATGTACTGCGTAAAGAATGCGTAGGTAGGAAGGTACCTATGTATTGCTCATGATAGTTGATTTTATATTGGCGAAAATAGATGACCCTGATTCACAGCCTCGATTACTCGAGTGTAGTTCGCACGTTCCACTCTGCGCACTCTTTGAAGGGCAGTATACTCAGTAGCTGTACAGCACATCCTCGATACACATTATTTACACTCAATATGATATACTACGTTGAAATTAAAGATAATACGAATCTCTTTTAAAAGGTTCAAATACTACCGAAATAAGGCATCATTGTCATCACCTTATATTAGCTTGCGCATGTTGCATGTTGCAAATTATTAAAATTACATTCGTAATAAAAATTTAGTGCCGATTGGCGTTCAGAGTACATAAGTCCTCGTGAAGTATCTATTAATTTTTATATTCTCAGAATATATATACATAGCGAACTCCAATAATAAGATTATAATAGTAATATGTTATAATTATATACACGCCTATTGTTATCAAGACATCCAGAAAAAAAATATCAACCTATGCACAAATTATTTGTATATTTAAGCAGCTGTGCATAGTGACAGAATGGAAATGAATTAAGTCTGCTAAAATATGTACCTATAGGTATCAATTGTGCCAATATTTTCAAATCAAAATAAAACAAAGCTTAATTTGATCTTACGTTTAACCCCAACGATATTAGGTATATAAGGATAACCTACGTTCGTATCAAAGAACATCGAAGGTCATGGTGCACATATTTTATGCTCGGTCCTTTGTGATTAAAGGTGCAAGTTCGTAGCCGACTGCACGCACCAGCAGCAGATAACGCGTCGACGCGATACTACTGGTTTCTACGTACTTATATCTATAAAGTACCATCTTCCATAAGCGATAGCGTGTGTTCAGTTTATTATTATTTATTTGTTTGGTTTTTTTTTTTGTTTCTTTATGAGAACCATAGAAACCACTTGCACTGTGGCGATATCTCGCCTGCTGCTGCTGCCTGAAGTCGGCTACAAACTTGTAATTTTATGGTCGAAAGTGCGCGTGCATAATACCCGCAAAATACAAAATACTTAAACAAAATTAAGCACTTGTATTTAACACAAATATTTGTGTCATCATAAGATTGAACCCTGTACCTTTACGAACAACCTACATATCTGAAGGCTATTTGACTACTATTAAAAATGGACGAGTAAATATTATTTTAGTAAAGTAGTTAGTTTGAGTTGTTAATTTCGTAAAAATGAATGTAGGTAATCATTGAAAAGGTAAGTAAGGGGGGTAAATAAATTGCGGAGTGCTTTTAAAGTTTCTGAAGGGACATCGCCTGTCCCTTTCTCGCAAAACATCCACTGTGAAAGCATAGTTTGTGACGTCACATGCCAAAAAGATTGTATGTAGAGCTACCATAGAGATACCAGCGGGATTAGCATGGCATGTGGACAAATTGTCTTTCCCCAGGTTTTTGAGGTACATGGAGGATGGATAACTGACGTCACTGCGTGTTTGAGCTGTCTTTTCAATTCCTGTATTTTAAAATGCCTCCAACTTTGTAACTTTTTGAGATATTTAATGTTGGTTTTCACGACTGCCTATTATTTGAGGTAAGTATATTATTTATGTAATTAAAATATTGTAGTCTAGTACTACGTATTTGACTACGTAAAACTCTTAAGACAGCAGAGATATAATAGGTGTGTATATATGAAATTGCCGTATTGCAGTACAGACTTTTTCAAACAAAAAAAGTTTTGATTGGCTATGAATTCTAAATTCAAATTAATTTTGTTTTAAAAATATGACATTCTATTTACAATATAAGTCTTTTGTTTATTGATTAGCGTTGTATTTTCATTACATTTCAACATTTTTCCTCATAATGGATACTTTGAAATTTCGTGTAATTATGGAATATGAGTTCCGTCGTGGCACCAACGCGGCACAAACGACACGTAACATCAACGACGTTTACGGAGAGAACTGTACAAACGAACGTACAACCCGTTATTGGTTTGCTCGGTTCCGTTCTGGGAATTTTGACTTGAAAAATGAACCTCGTGGTCGTCCGGAAGCTTTGGTCAACAATGATGAATTAAAGGCGATTGTGGAAGCTGATGAAACTCAATCTACAGCTGAGCTGGCAGCAGCTTTTGATGTTAGCATCAAAACAATATTGGTCCATTTGCGACAGATTGGCAAGATAAAAAAGCTTGATAGATGGGTGCCCCACGAACTTAACGATCGCCAGCGCAACGTACGCGTCGAGACTTGCCTTGCGCTGCTTAACAGGCACAGAAAAAAGAATTTTGAACTGAATTGTTACGTGCGACGAAAAATGGATTCTTTTTGACAATCGAAAGCGCTCAGCATGTTGGTTAGATCCTGGTTCGTTACCAAAGCAATGTGCAAAACGAAAAATGACCCCTAGAAAGGTGATGGTCACAGTTTGGTGGTCTAGTGCTGGTGTGATTCATCATAGCTTTTTACAAAACGGCGAGAGCATTACTGCAGATGTGTACATTGAAGAACTGACCACGATGATGGCGAAACTCGCACGTCTGCAACCAGCTTTGGTCAATCGGTCGTCTCCACTGCTACTTCACGACAACGCGCGACCCCATACTGCACAACAGACCGTCTCTAAGCTGCATGAGTTAGGTTTGGAAGCTCTCCCTCATCCGCCATACTCACCAGATCTTGCGCCTACCGACTATTACTTTTTCCAAAATTTGGACAACTTTTTAGCGGGAAAAAAATTCAATTCCCGAGAGGCAGTACAAAACGCCTTTGAAGAGTTTGTTGTGTCCCGTCCTGCTGATTGTTTCAAGAAGGGCATCCATAAACTGCCACAGCGTTGGCAAAGATGCATTGATTGCAGGGGTGATTACTTTGAATAAAAGAAAAAAATAAGTTCGAAAAAAAATACTTTAACTTTTTTCAAACAAAACGGCAATTTCATAGGTAAAGACCTAATATATTACAAGAAACGGAAAACCAAGAACCATTGTAAAACACATCAGTTAAAATTTTAATGTAAAGGAAAAACAAACACCCCATATAAATGGCATGTATGGCATCAGCTGGAAGACGCCCACATACAGCAGATGGGCCTCCTTCATTGGTGATTATCTTAGATTACAATACAGACCGAGGAGAAATGCCGCTGTTCATACCCTGGATATTCCCTTAGATGAAGTAGTCTTATTCTTAGGACAGGTCTACACGGCTACTCCTAAAACATTCCAAGGTTAGGCTGACATCTATCAGCCTAACCTTGGAATATTTCAAGAGTTCCTGCTATCTAGCAAGGCACCCATTCTCACAGACCTACATAAACGCGCCCAAGATTATGCCTAACTACTTACTTGTAAACGGCCACATTTAGTAGTTTCCCAACAACCAATTTTCAATAATTTATGTGTATCTAAGTCGTAAGTAGGTACCTACTTTGCCAAATATACTATACCTAGGCTTATAATACCGTGGCAAATATTTAATGGTAAAATTATACTTATTAATAGTCTTATAATATCAGTTAGTTTCTGGGGATTTACCGTCACCTCGTAGCGCTTCAATTTAAGACTTAAAAGAAATCGCTATACAGTTCAAATTGTATTGTAGCGATGCTTCACTAAGGTTTTCATAGGGTAAGGCCGCTTTTTCTTTAAAAATATTAATAATATTAATGCTTCTTATGATATAAGTAATAGAGGGGCTGGGACAATAATTATCCCCTCTATTTATTCAGTTTTTGTTTTATCGCATTTATTTAGAACGGGCTAATGCTTTTATCTCTACTGACATTTACAGCGTCACCGGGCGGGAGGGCAGTTGCTTGAGACGACCAGCCATCAAAGTGGGAGACACTAGCTCAAGGGCACCCCTGTGGTGCGAGCCTGAGCCAGAAAGTTTAGACTGGTTCGGTAATCCTAGCGCAGCCGATACTACCGATGCTCTAGGTTCGTCCGGGTCGCACAAAACATGTCTCGGGTGGTGACGACGGGGTGGTGTTTTCTTGCTAATCAGTTTTCCCTTCATATTGATCGGAGTGCAAAAGAATAGGGTGGAACGGTAATCAAAAATATCCGAGAATCACAGCTTTGTAACAAAATATATGATCTCCTCATCCTAGATGTTTTAAAGTTTTTAAAGAAGATATTTTAATTTTTTGATATCAAAATCTTAGGATTTTGATCGTAATGGTATTACTATGCAAATCGCCAGTTGTCACTTTCTATAATGGAAGCAAATCACCTATAAACAAACGCGATCATAGAATATGGAATGGTAGTAACGAGACTCACGTGTTGGCACGTGTTATACACAGTGTCTTCATTTTGTAAACCCGTTTATTTCCCATTTTATCAAATTATGTTAACTGATAAGATACTTCCACTTGAATTATTTATAAGTCAAGCCTGACTAATGAAACCTATAATTTTGCTCGTTTAAAAATATGAGTATATTGAACTCTTAGCTATGAAGATGTGAATGGTATAAAACCTAAAGCTCAAATCTCAAACAATGAGAGGGCATTGCAGCATAGTTATAGAGCAGTTGCTTCGTATCGTCGCTTATTAAATGATTATCTTAAAACCACAATATTATACTGAGAATAACGTGTTTGAAAGCTAAAATAGCATTGTCAAATGCCGAATGAATTTTAATGATGTTTGTATATTATAACTATGACTGAACCAGCTGCGTGGAATCGAAAATGGCATTTATGCTTTCTGGGTATAAAGCATAATTGCCATTTTTCGATTAAGCACATATACTTAGTAATCTAAGTACTTTCGTGTTAAACTACAGCGTCACGATGGCACGAAGGCTCGAAGATATTCCATTGGACTCCGCGTCCCCGTGTCGTGGCTGAAACACAAGCTATTATTTCTATAAAATAAATAAAATACTACCTATACAGTAGGTGCTTACTTAATTGGTCACATGACCAATGATGTGATGTGGTGTAGGTAAATATTTAACTATATACCCTCATTATATAACATATATTAAACGCTCTATAAATTAATATTATATATATATTATATTATAAATAATTGCGTTTTCTATCAACTTTTCACTGACAAAAACTAGCGTGCATGAAAGGGAGACAAAATTATGAATCGATGAAACCGTTCATATAATTTCGATCGCACTTCACTTGTTTATGTTAGTTTGATCATCAATTTTATTATCTACTAGCGGCCTTTTATACTGTAGCGGTATTTTACATATCTATATATTCTATCGCCTTTATTAGATTCAGGAATCTAGTGGTGAAAGAATTTTTCAAATCAGTCCAGTAGTTTTAAAGCCTATTCAATGCAAACAAACAATCAAATCTAAGAAAGATTTCTTTATATAACTACATAGTAGTTCCTATCCCCAAACATCTTGTTAGTTCGTAGTTGCTGTTAATGGCATAAGCTTCTTGAAGATTTTTTAAAACATTGACTCTAGATATAAACCGCGGCTTAGATTGGAGCTTCGTTTCAACTTGACATTCCAATGTTGGTCAAACACTTAAAAATTACTGGCAATGGAGCCAAAGTGACCTTTGTGCACGTAATGCAAATGTTGATAAAACAAATATTTGCAAAACTATTATGGCGTCTTAGTAAGTAATGTCATCTAAATGGTTCAAACTCCACAAAAATAAAAAAGGAAGGTAAGCACTTATAAGTACCTATCTAACTAGCACCTCAAGAGTTAAGGATATAACCATCTTGACTTGTTAATTTGTTGTAACTTGTTGTTAACATGTTAACATTTGTTGTATTTGTTGTAACTTGTTTTAATGAAATTGTAAATTTAATTAATTATTATGAGTCATGCATCAAACGTTACTATTTACATAAACAAACGAGATATTACTTAGTCCTGTCCTGTCATAGCACGTTTTTATGGGGTTCTCAAGCGTAAAAATTGCGCATCGTAATTTGATGTCAAACTGGGTCTGCCTTTTCCTGGGTCGACTTTCGCGGGTTTTTTGTGGATTATATGAAATATGGATGTCAAATAAAAATACACATAGTAATAAACGTTTATACTGATGTAATAAGTATGAACATTAATAATAACTAGCTACGACCTGCGGTTTTACCCACGGATAAAAAGTAGCCTATGCGTTAATCCAATATATAAGCAATCTATACTCTAAATTTCATCCAAATCCGTCCAGCCGTTTGAGCGTAAAAGAGTAATAAACATATAAACTTCCGCGTTCATAATATTACCAGGATGTGTGTTGTGTAGTACAAAAATTCAACAAGAGGAGATAAACGTGTCCGTGGGTCCGTGTGAATCCGAGCTCTGGATTCAAGTGAAGGGTGCCATTATAGGAAAAGATTTTTAAATATTTTTGGTACTTATTTGCTTTATCTCGGAGAAACGGAAATAAAAGTGTCAATGTTTAGTGCGCTATAGTATAACCATTAACACCAAATAATGAATATTACTCAAGTGTTGGTCAAGCTTGCGCTAAAAATGCTGACATTGTAATAAAACTATTGCCTTTTATTTTATCAGCTTACGTGCGTGGTACACGCAATGGCATTTCCTAACAACGGAACCCTTGTGTGCGGATCAGATTCGCACTTGGCATTTTATATTAATATTATCGTGACAATATATCCGCTAATATTAAGTTATAATGGACACCCGTCGAACACGTTTTTAGGTTATTCTCAATCTGATCGGACTTTGAATTCTGCAGGCAGTAATACATGCACTTGACCGTGAAAAATGAATGTATTTTATATTCAGCCAAATTAATTCATTGTGAACGCAAAGTTGTAAGCGATATCTCTTAGGCATCTTTGGTTGGTTACATTATTCACTCCAACTTGCTCATATTCGAGATACTTGCACGTTTAGAATTGAGTTGCTTAAAGTTGCTTAATGCTTTTTATTATCAAAATCTGTCGGTAAATGACACCACACCAACCTTCACCTTCTTTTGTGCGGAAATATAGCTCAGATCGAAAGTCGTCGCCTGGCATCTATTTGATTGCATTTTTATGGACAGGCTAATGCTGTTAATGGGTTACAGTGTCAGCGGGTGCGATGGCGGGCGCATATAATGCGCACAATCTTCAAAAGTGGGAGGCAACCATCTCAATGACACTCCCCCTATTGCAAGGGCGGCTTGAGCCGTTGCCGATAAGAGGGTCGAGAAGACTACGTCCCCTGAAAGAGTGGACCCTACGAAAAGTTGTTATTGATGTAACTAACAACGTTATCCTCGCCGTACGTTGCGTACACTTATCTGCTTCTCTCTTCCTTCTTTGGACAAGGTTAGGGCGTAAAACCAACGGATGGGGGCAAAGCTGGGGCGGACCAGCTAATGTTTAATATATAATTAATAAATAGGAATATTCCATTGTTTTAAAGTGTATAATTGCATGTGCAACATTCAGTAAGTAACAGGCACACTTATATATCGAAAAAAATAACACAAAAGTTTAAATCAATAAAAAGTGTAACGCTTTTTGATACAAACAATGTAGGTATAGGTTATAGGTATAGGTTATATGTGCCTCTAGATACAAATTACAATTTAGGACTTATTTATTTGCTTATAGTGAAGAAAGACCACTTCTACATAACTAATAACAATAAACTAGATAGTGGGGATAAGTCTCTTAAACTACCTATACAAGTTTGAAACACAATTCAGATGCATTCGTTGGATTGAATACGGTGACGGCTGGCAAAGTAGGTACTGAAACAGAGACAGCATCCAATCACGGTACATAGTCAGGGTGCTTCTTTGCATTAATATACACGGCTTGTTAGTAGGTGTTTGAATGAACAGCCGGTGAATCACGACGATGTAATGTTTGTTCGTGTTAACGTCTTTTAGACAAAGAAATGTTTTCGAACATTAAATTAGCTAATGTTGTTCATTAATGAATTACTTCATTAATACACACAAAGTCACGAAAACTATTTAAAGCTAAGTGTTGGGAAAGCTTGCGCTGAAATGCTGACATGGTAATAAAACTATTGCCACCCACACCAGGCCCACCTGATGGCCTTTTATTTTATTTTGTTAGCTTACTATTGGTACTCGGTACATGCAATGGCATTACCAAAGATAATAAAGCCCGTTGATAGCTCGTGAACATAACTTCTCCTAAAAACACGACTCACTAGCGGGGGCAGAGGGCGAGGTAACAGCAAAGTACTACATATTACTTGTTCTGTAGGAATTTTCTGTGCTTGCGATTAGCTGATCACGATAATGACGCAAGAGCGTAAAAAAGCGTATAAAACGAGATAAAGTCATACGAAATTACAAAGAGCAGAGTAGGACGGAGCAAAAGACATCAACGGCTTCCCGCTTCTTCTTCTTCATAATGTTCGTTTTTAATTAAAAAATAGATGTACTAAGTTTTCTCTAATTACCATATGAAAATTACTTACTTGTGGAATGATGTGTCGTCCTTTGCACAGCCAGACGTCTTGCTATTCTCACCGCACAATTTCATTCAGCAATAACTCGTTTTTCTAATATTCAGTGATTTTTTGTTAGCTGTTTCTCCGCAGAAATCCAAAACGAAACTGATGTACTCGCAAAGGCTAGTAGTGGAAATCAACTACCATTTTTTCGTATGAGGGGAAGTTGTATCATTGGTCAAGTGAATTTATAGTAAATAGGCATTATCTATCAACAGAACCCTTGGTGTGCCAGTCAGACTCGCACGTGGCCGTTTATATTTATATTGCCGTGACAATAGATGATAATATATCCGCCAATATTTAATTAGAATGGACACCCGTCCAACACGTTTTTAGGATATTCTCAATTTTATTGGACTTTGAATTCTGCAGGCAGTAATACATGCACTTGACCTTGA
This sequence comes from Ennomos fuscantarius, assembly GCA_905220475.3. Lineage (NCBI taxonomy): Eukaryota > Metazoa > Arthropoda > Insecta > Lepidoptera > Geometridae > Ennomos > Ennomos fuscantarius. The sequence goes on along the minus strand of HG992028.1, from coordinate 6,488,284 downwards.
AAAATGAATATATTTTATATTTAGAACGCAAAATTGTAAGTGATATCTTTGGTTGGTTACATTATTCACTCGAATTTGTCCAAATTAGAGATCTTTGTATGCATGCATGCATAAAATCGAGTAGGTATCTGATGCTTTTATATTATAAAAATCTATCGGTAAATGCCACCACAGCAAACTTCTCCTTTTTTGATCAGAAATATACCTGTCATTGAAAATCTCCGGCTGCCGTCTATTTCATTGGTATTTTTTATGGACGGACTGGTGCTGTTAAGGTGTCACGCCTAGTGCAAGAACGGCTTTAGCCGATGCCGGTAAGAGGATCGAGAAGACTACGTCTACTAAAAGAGTGGACCGTATGGAAAGCCATGACCGATGTAACTAATGGAGCGACATTGTCTTCGCCGGCCAGGTATCCTGTCCTTTCTGAACATTATCTGGCGATAATTCTATCATAGATACTACGGCTGCTATAGGATCGTCCAGGTCGCCTAAGAGGTGTCTCGGGGCGGTGATAAAGCCATTAGTGAGTTTCCTTAACTTTAACAAGGTAGTCATGCATTATACCTATAATATACTACTATATAAAACCGAAGGCAGTATGTATTCAGCAAAGCCAGAACCGTAACCCACGGCCTCGAAAGAATGACCTTCCGTTAATTTGCTGATCATGCTGTGTCAACGCCCTCAAAGACATCGGAACTATTTGACTACCGCTATAAGTCCAATTTACGAGTAATACCGGAAATGTTTATATACAAATGTTTGGCGATGTGGCACTCATACATCATAGGGCGCATACACTCAGACATATGTTGCCGGAACTGGTCACTCACATAAAGAATATTTAAAAAGTAATTACAGCATTTGAAAATGGAACTCCTTGGCTGTAGAATACGGTTTGTTTCATCTGACTGTCTCCTGTTTCTGAACTGTTGCGTCATTTTAGAATTTGCGTGTCTACATCACCATAGATTTAGCTCGTGAAATTTTCGTAGTATGATTTTCTTTTATTTTAAGTGTAATTTGACAGCTCAGCAGAGCTTTGCTTGACTCTAAACTGCTTATGGTACTTTGCAAGAAAATGTTATTACTAATTCGAGGAATTCAAACACGGTCGTGTTAATATCAGTGACGACTTTCGTGATGATCGCCCATCTACCGAGCAATAAAGGCATGTGATCTAAACAAATAGGCATGTAACCTACCATGAGATTCGGGCATCTAGGCATAGGCAAGGGTCAAATACTTACAATCAATTTTACACAAACATTCGGGTGTGTAAAAGCTGTGCTCTCAATGGACCCCACACAATTTGACTGTGGCTCAAAAAACGGAGCACGTCACTTGGTGGAATGCCATGTTTACCAGATTCAACGAAAAGGCGTAATATTTTGGTATGGCAGCTTGACGAGCCGTCTGACGCTATATGATTTTTTTTCCTAAAATTAAGAACTAGTTACGCATTCAGAAGGGGCTGTCAAAAAGTATGAAAAACATGTTTCTGAGGTCACCACGAGAGAGAGGCATAAATATTTTCAAAATTCATTTATTCGTATGGAAAAGTGCATTTACGCTAGAGAAATATTTTGAGAAACAATAAATTCACTTTTGATCATATATATTTTTTTTTTAATTAATTCCGGGATCTGCGCCACATAGATCTATTTCGCTACAACTATTTATTTAAGGTTATATTTATTTTATTTATATTTATTTTCACTTAAAGAATCATATTTAATGCAAGTGAAAATACGAAATAATATTTTTAATTGCGAGTTGGAACGGTAACATACAGATAAATAATAGGCTAGCAGACTTAAGTATTTAACTTAGTATATTGCCGGCTGATATAATATGATCGTGCTTTATAAATCAGCAATGCAAATATTAATCAAATTTAAAATAGGTTTAGTCTAGCTAGGCTATTTTGCGCAGTGAATTTCGTGGATGAATCTAGTAATATTTTTATAGACCCGGAAGACTTTGCTAAATTTGCGATTTATGGTCTAGACAAATAAAAATATTAAATCTATCGATGATTTAATTTTATTTCGAATAAGCATTGCAATTCAACGGGGTAATGCTGCCAGCATGTTAGGTACGCTACCTACTAGTAGTGGAGCATTTGGACTGTCTATAGGTCATCGCAGCCAGTATAATGTTCAAATGTATTTTTTTTTAATAGGTAGTGTTTAGTATTAGTTATTATATCATTGTAGTATTTAGTTGAAAGACGATTTTAGATATTCTATAGAAAATCGGGAGGTTTGTATTAAAATGTAAATCGCCCCTGTTTTGGAAATTTTCCAGTGTTGAAGTTATATCGTAAGTAGCAGGTAGGTACAGTAAATATTCCACGTATGTACGTCATTCAATTATTGCAAATAGCAATAAATAAAATTGATTCGTAGTGCTGTTTTTTCGTATGAATATAGAAAAAACACGAAGTCATTATTTTATTTTATTTGAGCAGCTTGGATAAAACTAGTTTCTTGTAGTAAGTACCGCAGAGCAGGAAAAAAATTACACTTCATACAATTTATATTCTTGCTCTGTAGGTACCTTAATTCAGGTCTATCCATAGGTAGCCTGGAAGAAGTCGCTTGATGTGATAAGACAGCAGTCTTAAAAATTCTAGTTCTCAGAAAAAAATGGTAGAAGAACGAGCACGTTCTTCTACCATTTTTTTCGTTCTGTGTTGCGTGCATTGTTATTTATTGGCGCATTCACTTTATTTGTATTGCCTTTATAAGTATATAAAATCCATATACCTGATAGGTACCAATAATCGAATTCATCGGACGAATAAAAGCTTTAAGCTCCAGGTATTTCTGTGCTGTAGGCAAAAGCCTACTATAAAAAAAAAACAATACAGAATATTCTGTTTTTTTTTCTTCTAAATTCAATCAATCAAATCAAATAATATTCTGACATAAAAGATTTACATGTATTGAAGACTCCATTGACTCCTGAACTAGTTTATCAGGTATACTCAAATACATGGCTCCTGTATTTCGTGAGCCATGGCTTCTCCCGTTAAAATAGGACTTATAGATTATGTCATATTATATAATTATTATTGTGTTTTAATTATTGTAGGTTGTAGCACTACGTGGTCACGGCCATTAAACCTGATCAAGTCTCAATAGTTTTAAGAGACAAAAGGATTTTAGTCTGATTTACAAAGAGAGTTTTTTTTGGAGCAAACAAGCATACGGCCCACCTGGTGGGAAATGGTCACCGTAGCCTATGAACATCTCTAACACCGGAGGAGGCGTCAGCAATACATTGCTATATTGTATAAATAGTATAGTAATAGTATTATTAGTATAGTATATATGTAGTAGTAATATGAGTAGTATAATATGACCGACAAGGGTAATTTTTTTAGTAAGTACCAATTATTTTCAATAAACAGTGTCAAAGAAGGAGACGGCCTATCTAATGGTGCGTACATTTTGAAAATTGATAGGCGTTTTTAATACTTTATAAACTACCGCCATAAGAATGGGCGTTGAGGGAATTGATTAACCTATACTGCAACTATCTCTCAGTAAAGTATGTATGTCTTTAATTAATTTTTAACATCATCTTTGTATTCAATACCTACTTATGGAAATGGTCACAAAAAAGGCAATTATGAGTTTATGAAGATCAAACACTTATATATTATAATAACAAATGATGATGCAATTTTTTGTATGAAATATAATAAAAATAAATTAATAAAATTAAAATGTACATATTTTATTCGGTTCATAATTAATCTACATAATTATAGTTACAGACTTACCCCACTTAATGAGGCCACTTGCCACACGTGGGTCGTTTACCTAGGTTGCTAGTTTTAATACATTTAGTTGTTAGAATAACTTTTTTTTTCACGGGCTTATAATGCTCTTGGTCTCTACCAACCTTTACAGTATCACCGGGCGGTTGAAGAAGAACGTTGTGTTTATTGAGATATAAAGATAGGTACGGTTCTTGACTAATCTCTACTATACCTGCTACATAAAAGATAATTATGTATTTGTTCGTTTGCTTGACTTTCACGTGAAAGTGGCTGTACTGATTTGTATGAAGTTTTGAACAAACTTAGATAGATAAAATCTTTTACAACACACGAAATAATAATCCGGGTCTAAATACTTAACTTTTATCCCGGGGCGAATTTTATTTCGGGATTATACTTCCATGATTGTCGGAATAGATAAATTACGTTAAATTATATTTAAGGTAATTAACTATAAGTGTATATAAATAATAAGGGAAGTAAAATGCTCAGAATAACAAAAACGCTCGCTTAGTTTGTTTTGCGCTTTAAACGACTATCGCTGATTCATTGGATATGATTGCTGATGATGCAGAGGTAATCAAGGTTGCTTATTTACCTTCAAAAATTTCCTAAGTTTTTACTACATAAAATAATGGCTTGATTTTTACAACATTACCATTAGGCTGAATCGATGCCCAGTTCCGATTCAAGCCTTCTCTCAGAGAGACAGAGAGGGATAGATCTCATAATTTTGCTTATCACGATTCTTTGTGACCATAGGTCATTGTAGTAGATTGTAGACATCGATCGACTTAAGAGTTGTGTTGTAGGTAGAGAGTTGGTGTACTTTTCGTGAACGAAAATATCGTGACGTTTATCTAAATCTAAATATACATAACCAAAGGTGACTGACTGATTGACTGACTTACATAGTGATCTATCAACGCACAGCCCAAACCCCTGGACGGATCGGGCTAAAATTTGGCATGCAGGTAGATGTTATGACGTAGGCATCCGCTAAGAAAGGATATTTCGAAATTCCACCCTTAAGAGGGTGAAATGGGTGGTTGAATTATATTCCCATAGGCCACGCTGCGGGCGAAGCTGCGGGCAGAAGCTCGTATATGGATATAGAGTCAAAGCATCGATTGGTACCTAACCACACATCCCGTTTCTTTCACAAGTTTTTATGAAAGCAATGTTGTATTATACCAACTACACATTACATCAAGTTTGACGGAAAGTTCCACAGAAAAATAAGATTATTACTTAGACACAATAGTAAACGTCACGTTAATGATCAAGTAAATCATAATCGGTTTTTAGGGTTCAACAATATATTTTAGTTAGAACCCAGGATATGGAAATAAAGCCTTTATTTCTTATTCATTTTTATTGCGACCACCACAAGCACTTCTAGCATGAACTAGAAACAAGATTTTATCCCCTACTTTATTCACTTTTCCGGAACAAAAATGGTTAGAAAACTTTTATCTTCCGTCCGGTCTCTACAGTCTACATTTATCCAAAATTCCATAGAATTTAGACTGTAGACTGTAGAGTCCAAAATATCGTCAGATTTAGGATGGACACACCTATACAATTCCAATCCCCCGGATATCATAGTGGAATAGTAAGTGCTTCCTAGTCCCCTGGGGAACTGCGCTAAGGAGTTTTAGTGGAACCGGTCTTGATGGTACTAATAGTTAAGCTCCCCACATAAGGGATTTAAATATAATAGCAAGTGCTATACAGACGGACTAAGGGGTTCAAGCGGAAGTATTAAAGCGTACATTTCACTCTATGATTGACGATAAAACTTTTGTGAGAGAAAAATGGAAGTTCTAACTAAACCTAAATAGGTAGGGGCTACAAACGTACCTATACTTAAAGTATAGGTACGTTTGTAGCCCCTACCTATTAAGCGTTTATCAAATTTAGGTTTATCCTATCCTATCATATCCTATAATCTTATAAATGCGAAAGTTAGCATGTGTGTGAAATCTATCTTGGTTACAAATAAACCGATTTTGATGAAATTTGTAGTGTTAGTAGATTGTTTAGGGTCTATGACGCATAGGACACTTTTTACCCACGACATACCGCAGGGCGTAACTAGTAATTTATAAAAGCTTAATTTGAATGACCTAGATCTAACGATATATACTTTCAACGTTGATTGAACGATACTTTATCACGAGCTCTACTCAAGTTCTTTTTTGCCAATATGCAACTGATTGGATCCAACCGGAATACGATTAGAACTTGATCGGTCTAACAGGAATTGCATTTGAATGAATAGCTAGCTACATATTCATTTTAATTGGGTCGTTTTTGGCGAGCATTGGTCGTGATACTCGTGATCCACCTGCTCTGTGGTATATAAGAAAAAAATAACTTCACTCCTATTATCAGTGTAGATACTAGATAGTGTTTATTTTTTCTTTTGGAACATGGTAGCTATTAATTACCTTATGAGTTTTGGCGGAAAAACGAAAACGATCACGTTACCGCATTATATTATTTTCCAAAACTTGTGTTATTTTCAGTGTTAGTGCATAAAATTGGTGGCATTTTATTCGTTAAGTGCTGTAAGCATGAGTGTGGGAAAGTGGTATAATGATGGTGAAACGTTTTTTTTCGTGTTGTTTCCAAAACTCCATAGAAGCTTCTGGTAAAGTTGCCACCACATTACTAGGAGTAAGACTTGACTACTCTAGACTATGACTTGACTCTGACTTCACTTGATGACTTCGCCTGTGACCTGACACATTATTTACGTGAAATATCATTAACTTGCTAAATTATCAATTACTTGACACTGGCTAAATACACAAAAGTGTGGAGCCAAAAAAAAAATTACCTTATAGTATAGAACCATTGCTAATAGTTCAGTCTCACTCTTAGAATCATCTGCGGTTTGACCACGCGGTTATTCCAATGAAATAAAAAATGATAGATCAATGATGGCCTAACAAAGTGCGCACATAACTCGCGGAAACGTTTTATTGAAAGTAAGTAATAATTAATTAATTATGTATTTTAAAACTGCAACGGAGTCAAAGGAATTGAAGATAATCTTGAAAACCTGGTATGGATTGTGAGTTCGTTGAATCAATATTTATATAGTTTTTTATATGTTTTTTAACAAGCGATTGCCTTTATTATTTTAACTAACTACTACAATAATATAACAACTACTACTTGCTACCCTAACTACTATAAAAATCATTTTAATTAATTTTTAGTGATATTCCACAATTCTAGAGCATTTTCTATAGTTTTGTAAATATGTAAAACGGATTAACGGATGTGGCCAATATCCTATTTGTGACATGAAATAAATAAATAATAAATATGTGTGGAATTTCACACTGCACCAAACTAAGCATATCTTGTACTATGGGAACCAGATAGCCGATACAATACTTTTTTGTTTCTACGGAACTAGTTATAATATAAACGAATAAAGAAATGAAATGAAATAAGTTTATTTCCAGATAAAAATCCAAACTTACACCAATAAAATTAACTAACTTAAACTAAAAAAACCTAAGACACCTGCGTATCTTAAAAAACCTATTAAATAACTTAGACATCTTGAAAATATTGACCTTACCAAAAAGGTCAATAACCTTTGAAGTGGAGTTTTGGCGGGAAAGCTAAAAAGATTGCGTCACCGCATTGTATTATTTTCCAAAACTTGTGTTATTTTCAGTGTTAGTGCATAAAATTAGTGGCATTCTATTCGTTAAGTGCTGGATTACAGGCGTGAACGTGGGAAAATGGTATTATGATAGTGAAACGGTTCTTTTCGTGTTGTTTCCAAAACTCCATAGAAGCTTCAAGTAAAGTTGCCACCACTTTACTAGGAGTGTGACTTTGACTAGACTATGACTTGACTGACTTGACTTGATGACTTCGACTGTGACTGGACACATATTTGCGTGAAATATCATTAAATTGATAAATTATCAATTACTTGACACTGGCTAAATACACAAAAGTGTGGAGCCAAAACATAATTACATAAATTTTCTTCTTGCAATAATATTATTTCTTGACCCTCGGTCAAAACGTTATTAATGAATTAATCTTTTAAACAGAAAGTAAGGAAGTAAGGGATAGATAGATTCCCACACCAATTTTTTATCAGATGTAAATACCGCTTGCGAAATACTTATATTATAATACTTATATATACTTAATACCTGTTCATCTTCCTTTAGTATTAAGCATGACCTCGACAAGTTGTAAATATGATATGACAGAGGATCTCGAATGATCAAATAACACCGTCTATGAATTGGACTATGGAAACACTATGTAACACTAAACAGTCAAAACACACACACAAAAAATATGTAACACTAAAATGTCACTCACAATAAAATTATGCTCACTCAGGCGATCAAAATACGTTGATTCGTGGTTTTTAGGGAGCATTCCTCAAAGTTCTCAAAACAGAAGCATAATAATATGATAAATTTATAAAAACAGCGTCATAAGACGTTTGTGCGAATAAATTATCTGAAATGTATAATCGTTTAACAAAGTAAATACCTATGGGTAAATACAGTAACCAGCCCACCTGTGTCAATTTGTATACCTAATAGGTATAATATGCGCAATATATACGATATAGGAGATTTATTAACTATACTCTCACGTCCGTTAACCGCCAAACAAAAACAATAACTTATTTATTCTGCCTTTATGCGTTAATTTATGTGGAATTCCAAATCAAGTTTTAGTGAGTCTATTGTATTGTTTTTAGAAAAGTTGTGGCAATTTATAAGCATTTCAGATAAACTACTTATGAGCAAAAATCATTGAAGTTGGCACCAAAACACCTTTATTTTGACCGCCTCTGTGGTGTGGTGATTGAGCAGGTCGGCTCATAACCCGGAGGCGGCGGGTTCGATTCCCGTGGCAGGACAAGTATTTGTGCATAAAAAAGGTCAACCACTTGTTCTGTGTCTGGGTGTTGTGGGGCTATGGTCCTCGCAGTTCCTGGGTCCCTAGATACAGGGAATCCTAGTTAGGGTCCAGGATACGTATATGTATGCGATTGTTGGGCGTTATTTATTTATTTTCGAGTCTATGAACGGTTAAGGTGGAGTCTGAACACAAAATCAACAAAAAGCATTATTTTTGAAAGTCTAGTGTGACGTGTCGCAATAAAATAATCAGATTTAGAAAAAATGGTGTAAATAGGAAATAAAACGAAAAAGAACGGTGACTGAATACAATTTAACTAAGTAGTTTGGTTTTTCCAACATAAAATCGTAGAATCACCTCACCGCCAAAAAAAATATTTTGGATAAGCTTCCAATGTTAAGCAATAACAACATTTTTTTTAAGAATTACCAGATTGGTGTTTAAACGTATCATCAGTTCATTTGTGTGATATGTCTAATTAATATAATCCATAAAGAATCCTAAATTAAAACATTTTTAAGTGCATCGACCAAGTTTGACATCAAATTATGATTTGTTCAAAACCGTTTAGAGACCCCTCGAAAAAAATATGCTATGACGCTGCCTCAAGGAGTGGAACTCTAAAGAGCCATTTTCTATGTTTTTGAATAGCTATCATCTGGAAGTTTTCAAGAAAGTGAATAGCAAAGGTGAATAGGTTTCTTAAAAATAGGCAAACATGCTACATCGCGGTTGAGCGTAGTAGATTATACCTCTTTGGTTAAACATAAGCCAATTTGATATTATTCACATTTACATTTGTATTTGATATAAACACAATTGACATTAAGAATTATATATATCAACATCAGGTGAACGACTAGCACGTCACATCATTCATTATACCAAATAAATAAAACTTAATTCACAGTTTATGATTCACACAAAGTAAAATGCACGTAAAATGCTTACCTATATGTACCCTCAAAAGTTATTATATCTACTACGATCTACGAGTACTTACAATATGTGGGTGCGCCATCGTTGGCCACCTTCGATTGAAAAGTTTTAGAAACAAAGTTATTTTATATGAATAGGCGGCTAATTTCAGAATTTAAAAGATAAGACAGTGAATATAAAACTAATAATGTACATCCAGACCTATTCAAACATTGGTTTTGGTTCACGTATATTTGAATTTAATATGTGTATATTATTCAAATAATTCACTTCTTCACTAGGTGGTAGGACTTTACTGCAAAGTTCGTCTAGGTAGGTACTACCGCTTTGAAGGCGCTTTGGCGGCAGAATAACTTCCTGCCGCCAAGCAGTATTGCGCAAGCACTACTGTGTTCCGGTTTGAAGGGCACTGTAGCTAGTGAAATTACTGGGCAAATGAGACTTTATGATCTGAAACTGATCTCACAGTTTAGTAATCTTATCTATGATGTCTCTGGATGACGTGCGCAGTGCAGTGTCACGCGAACCTCTATACTTTAGAGTTCCGAGCGACACTGCAGCTGATATGGGCAGCCGTGTCGTTTAACATCAGGTGAACGGCTAGCTCGTCACGTCATTCCTTAACTTAAAAAAAAAAAAATAATAGTAATTATCTGACTTCACCTTCAGCTGGAAAACTTCTAATACCTACTGTTGATGTCTGAATTACAATTAACTAATTACTAATGAACATTGCATTATATTAGGTACCTAAAACACATTCTTCGGAAAACTACAGCGCGGGTCGTATTGTAATCACACTAATCACACTAATATTATAAAGGCGAAAGTTTGTATGTGTTTGTGTGTATGTTTGTTACTCCTTCACGCTCAAACGGCTGAGTGGGTTTGGATGAAATTCGGCACCAAGATAGCTTATACACTCGATTAACGTATAGGCTACATATTAACCCGGAAAAGTGAAATTTTCCCGTGGGATGAGCCAATAATTAAAATACTTTTTACCCGGGGGTGAAACTACGGGGCGCAACTAGTATCTTCATAACATTGTCACCGCATTAGTGAAGTCATCATAATTGTAGTTGAAGTTTATCCGCACAAAGTCCACGCAGAATTAAGGGCCTACAGATATTTGCACACCACACGTACATAACAATAGATTACATACGAGAGGAACCGGTTGAACCGGACATAGCAGCATGGTAGATGACGTCAATGGCCAAATGTGATCAGGAATTTATTTGACATTTGTCACGATTATTAAGTAAATATTTTTATGCCTTTTATCCCAAGATTTTATAATCTAGACTATTCATTAATGTAGACTACTATTTATATAGTTGTTTTTCCGGTCTCTTAATATAATACTTAAATGAAGGAATATTTACCTACCAACTAGCAAGTTGCAGTTATGTGGCAGCCAAACATGAGTGCTATTTTTAAACAATATGATGTAGTCAATACTACAATAATAATAACAAATAATTGTTGACATTACACACAGCGCCATCTAGCCCCAAACAAAACAAAACTTGAGCTATGGGAACCAGATAACTGATACAATATAAACCTATATACATAGAATACAATATAGCATCATTTTTTTATTTAAAAATTTCACCGTTTTCTTAATATAACTTTTCTTAAATCTATACATATAAATTCAAAGTCCAGACTTATTATATCAACGCATAGCCTAAACCGCTGGTCCTACAGACTTAAAATTTGGAGGGTGTTCTTTGTAAAGTGTAGGTATCCACTAAGAAAGGGTTTTTGAAATTCCACCCCACAGAGGGTGAAATGGGCTGTTGAATCAATTTCCTATAGACCACCCGGGCGAAGCCGCCAGCAGAAGCTAGTTATGTATATTTCAACACTAAAACAAAAATACTTAATGATACAGTTACTACAAAACATTGGCGAAGAGCAAAACCACATTATATGTAATACCTACTTCAAATTGATGCGTTTTAATTGTTGTTGTTGAATTAAAGTAATACCTACCTTAAAGAATTTTAAGTTCAGGTGTTTAATGAATGATAAAAAAAAAAAAAAAAAAGTGAATAGGACGTATAGCAACAACGGAACTCACACGGGTTAGTGCCGTTACTTTTGCAACTTAGTTCGCGTCCTATGATTATAACCACCCATAATTATTCAGTATTGGTGTAAAAACCGGCAATCGCGTTAGTTAATACGCAAATGGAGGGTTCTAATATTTTATTTACTAAGAAAAGTCCTTTCTTCCTACTTAAGGTTAGCCCAGCCAGGTGTCAGTATAGACTGTTATCTTACAACAACAACCAAGACCGACGGTTTAACGTATCCTATGAAGCACGGTAGCTCTCAGTTTGATGCACCCCATAGCAAGAATAATCTAGGTTTGTGGATGTACCGAACCAATGACTTTTTGTAAGTTTATCCGGGGAACGTTGCCTGAACTTCAGAACAAAAAGCGGGCATAGGTAAGCAACAAAAAACCAACATCGGATGTTGGTTTACAAGATTGAGTGAATAGTGAAATGTTATTAGATATAAGAATAGTAAGTACATTCTTCTATTTTAGAAAACATCCTAAGTTTCACTACCATTTAGAGGAATGGACTTACAAATTAAGTTTGTTTACTTAGTTATAATATCAACATAATTAAATAAAATGATTGTTTTGGCAATTACTTTCCACGATGATTTTTACATACAATCCTTGATCGCACGCAATGCTTATTGTGACACGCTTTGCACTTAATCTAATTTACGCACTCATTCTTGAATCGTTGAATATTAAATCAAAGGTAATGATTAAAGGCGTCATGAAATTAAAAAGACAATTTTACATTTGCATGACCAATGTTGTAAATTTGTTATAAACGCAAAACACATGATTTAAAAAATCTATTTGAAACTTTCGGAGTAGTTTAGGTACAATATTTAGTTTAAGTACAATATTTAGTTTAAAAAAAAAAAACTCAAATGAGACAAAACGTCACTTCCATGAGAACATTATATATTATACATAAAAATTTCAATTCAAGTTTACAGTTTCAAGTACATATTTGTTAGACGATACCAATCAAATTACTGAATCATTCATTCAAAATTTGAAATCATTCAGTCTTAGGATCGGAGTTTTATATGCATATAAGTATAATTCATTGTAAAAGGATATTTTCAATTTTTATGAGAGTGAAATCGGCTAAGAAAATATTGAAATGTTAGATATTGATTATATTATATTTACATTACGTGCGCAGTGCAGTGACACGCACTTTAGAGTTCCGAGTGACACTGCAACTGATATGGGCAGCCGTGTCGCTTAGCATCAGGTGAACGGTTAGCTCGTCACGTGATTCATTAACATTAAAAAAAAAATACAATTAAAACGAGAGTTAACATTTAGGTAAAATGAATTGTCAAAATTGGGTCAATTTATCATATAAATCAAAGGGTATCAAATAATAAAGCATTAATTTCAAATTTCTAAACTATTTCCTATGTTATTTTAAAGCCAAAATATGAGCCCTTTTCTCTTCTTCCCTATTTTATAACTTCCTATAGCTCCCTACTAACTCTTTAATTCCTTATACACTCTAGTTTCCAATATAATTTCATAATTCTCTATTCCCTAATTACCTTTCCCTCCTCGCGCTATTCGTAGGTACCTACCTACTTATACAAAAGTCCAACCCTACCCTACTTATTTACCCTACTTGTTCAAAAGTATTGTCTGTTTGTATGTATAATTATTTATTTGTGTGGCTGTCTTGCCAAAAGAATATAACCTAATCAATTTTTGGTGACTAGGTATCCTATGTTTTTGTTTACTCCCTATCCCAAAAAAATATAGAGTAGGTACCTGCGAGAAAAGAAAATAAAAGCTAGAATGTAGTGGTTTTAATTTTAACAAAATGAAATGAACCACAAAATCCAGTTTGACAGCCCAATAATCAATTTAGTTTGGTCAAGTTCATAGCTACCCTCTTTAATTTATACCTTGGCCACAGGCTCGTTTACACGTTACAACATACATAATCTACAAGCTCGTATAGCTTTGATATATCATATTTAGGTATTAAACAAGAAGTTTATAGATATCTTTGTCTGAATATGCTTGGTATTTAACATTTTATTGTCATTAGTGCACAATTATTTAAATAGGATATTCTTTTATACCTATAATACAAATACCGTACCTACTTTACCTACTAAACTAATATCTGAAATCGATGGCATGGTTCATTAGAATGTATTTTAGTGAGGTAGTAGTAGCAAATCGTATGTATTCGTTATTAAGTAACAGGTACTTCACCTGACTGAGAGTACCGAAATGTAACTCACGCGTGCAGATCGTTACTTGATTTTTCCTTGCTTGCGTTTTTCATACTGAGAAGTAAGTTTGATTTGATACACGAACAAATACAAACAAAGTGCGATATCATACCGTATACGCAACACGGTGCGATGCAAAAGTAACAAGTAAAGAAACGATTTTATAGTATACCGAGTAATGATTGATAAAATAACGAATACTATTTCTCGTTACAGTTCTGATATATTTTTCTCTTCTACAATGTTCTACTATCTACTATCTTATAAATAGTTTCAGAGGCCTCTATACCGGAATCATTTAGATGTTACTCTGTTAGAAACATGAACATAAATGTATTGTATCTGGTACCGGACATCCAACGTGAATGATGAACAACAGGTTTCAAGTTCTCCATATTGAAACACGGGCATTGATGAAAAAAACAATAACATACATTTAATTAATTATATTATTATTATAATTATATTATCTATTTTTAATTTATGCCAGCATATTGGGCACGTTGCCTACTGGTAGTGTTTTGTTTGATTAAGTTCCCTTTTTATTGTTTTATGTAAAAACTTTACATAAATTAAATGAATTTTTTAATAAAACTATTACTCAAGATTAATTTTTCTTTAACGGGCAAAGTGTCTTTATTCTCTAAACTAACTACAACAATAATACAAACTACTCTAGAACTTATTTGACACAACGAATCAGCATTGCAATTCAACGGGGCAATGCTGCCAGCATGTACCCTACCTACTGGTGGCAGTGGGCTGGAGCAATCGGACTGTCTAATCTCGAAAAGTAGGTATCTGTGAGTGTGCATGTCTAATTTTTTATACTATAGGTCATCGCGGCTAGTATACAGTAAATGTTTTATAAAACTAAATTGTTCTTGTAGGTAAATTGTCTGATAAACTTGGACTTTATTGCGAATAGCAACACACACGCACATGCTTAATTCAGCGTCTGTATTTTAGTAGACATTCAAGATTGTAAATCAACTATCTCCGGTTTCACACAGGTTAATTCCTTTTAAAATATTCTCTCAGACATCACCATACTATGATGCTTAAAGTTTTATTAAAAGTAGGTACTTATATAAATTACCTTTTTTTTTTAAAATATTTGAATATATAATTTTTCTTACCATTATAAAACTGTCAGATACCGTGGTACATTACCGTATTTGGTACATTTTTACTATAAATTTGTCAATAATGTTTTATGGACAAAAATGGTTTACTGGTCTTACTGCTTGGGCGGGACAGGAACAAGAGTGGTAACTATGTCCCTAATTTACATTTTTAGTTCTATACTATATATTTACTTCTATACTTCTATATATATATTACTAGGTGGGACTTTTCTGCAAAGTTCGTCTAAGTAGGTACCACCGCTTTGCCAGTTATTGTGCCGCCAAGCAGTAGTGCGCCAACACTGCTGTGTTCCGGTTTGAAGGGCACTGTAGCTAGTGAAATTACTGGGCAAATGCGACTTTATGATCTGATCTCACAGTTTAGTAATCTTATTACTAGATTGTGCTGATGTCTCTAGGTGACGTGCGCGGTGCAGTATCACGCGAAGCTCTATACTTTAGAGTTACGAGTGACACTGCAGCTGATATGGGCAGCCGTGTCGTTTAACATCAGGCGAACGGTTAGCTCGTCACGTCATTCCTTAACTTAAAAAAAAAATATATATATATATTTTTGTCGCTAAAATTGTTTATTGATAGGTGCTTACATAATTATCTACAATAGGTTCTTCATTCATTCATTGATTACAGCATAAGTAGTTCATTCATTCAGCTTGATTTAGCTTATTTTATTTAATCAGTCTCTTCTCGTCGTCATCTTCAGTCCGGCAGTTCATTCAGGTATTCTATGCATGCCTCCGCTCGTGGCTTGAGATGAAATCTATACGTCATTGTATTTTAAACCTGCCTGAAGCAAATGGTGAGAAAGACGTACGTGATCGGAAATGTACCGATCTATATCGAAGTAAGCAGTCGATCGAAGGCTGAATTCAGAAAAAAAAGTGTAAATGGAATTTTCCACAGCTTCAAAGTCTGTGACTCTGCGTCCCTTGCGTGGCTCCGGGGCGGTCAGTGGCCTGATGACGCAAATTAACTAAGTTATATTTAAATCGATACGTTATTACAATAATTTTCTGAAGACTTATGATTTATAGTTATCAATAGAATAATCTCGAACTTTGTGGTTTCAAAAACTGTTTCTGGAAAAAATCCTTTACCTATATTAAGAATTAATGTAGTCCCCTGTCCCTTCTTTACCAACACATATAATAGAAGCGGGGTCTATTTGTTTTTTTATTTGTATGTTTGTGTCTGTAGCTTTCACGCTAATAGATTTCGTTATGATATATTGTGGCACAAACTGCATCAGACGTCAATGCCAGAGGAACTAATATGCATATTTAAGTATTGGTACGAGAATCAGGTCAACGTCGTTCGGTGGTGGGCGTACTGGGTTCCTTACAGGTTGCAGGTATGCGGTGATACGGGTGAGGTCAGCACTAACTTCCCCCAAGCTTTTCACCCTTTAAACAAATGCGCTGATATAGGAGCTAGGCACCTCGCATGTCGGCTGCTATTTTGGCGAATCGTGTCTTAATAACATTAGATATGCAGACGACATGGTGCTGCTCAAGTGTTCAGTATTTCTGTTTGAGGGCTCTTGAGGCTGTTTGGCATTTTCAAGAAATATTCCATTAAATAACCACGGATAGTTGTATAGCATGTAGCGTGCTCGCCTTCACCACCATTTTAAAGCATCTTTAACCATCCTTTAAATAAAGTCTGGGTATGAGAACTGGGCTGTTTTTGGATCCCTGATTTGATTCAAGGAATAATTAGAAGGATCTACAAGCTGATATAACACTAAATATTAATATTTCCTGGACATCAACGACATGCCGATCGTTGTGGTAGATGATAGAAAGACAGGGACTTTGGGAGACTTGCGTATTGAAATGGAATCAGTTATAGGCTGGTTGGAACAAAATAATCTAAGATAGAATTATCAATTTTCAAAATTATCACCATAAAGACAATTTAAAAATTAACTTGACATGCAAAAACGAACGTATTCAAGAAGCTGAATAGATTCCTCTTCGCTCCCAAAAGGCTAAGACGAACCTCAGGTCAGAATACAGCACTGACTGCATATCACGGGTATGTCGCTTCAGTTTTAAGGTTGCTCTCTTCATTTGGGGTAACTCGACCCAGATAAAAAGAGCTTTCATTGTTAAAATAAAGTGTGTTAGAGCTGTATGTGCTGTAGGACACCTAGAGGTCTAGTCCTGTAAGCCTATTTTAAAAAAATCAATGTATTATCTCTCTCTGGTTTATATATTTTTAGGATTGATTGTTTTTTTAAATAAAAATCCAAAATTGTTTGAACTGCTCAAAGATAATGTCAATCCTAGGTTAAGATGTACAGACACTTAATGATTTATTTGTAAATCTCCTATAAGCTATCTTTATTTCAAATTTCATCCAAATCTGTCTAGCCGATTGAACGTGAAAGAGTAACAAACGTCCATACATCCATACAAACACACTTTCGCGTTTATAATATTAGATCCCTACGAGGCCGTGCCCTAAAATGCGTAGGTAACGTCTTTAAGCTTAGAAACCTTCAAATAAGATACTAATACAGTACGGTGACTTACGAGACATTCCAATTTTAAAGATTATTTTATTAAGTTATTTTTTTAATGTTTTGGCTCCACACTTTTGTGTATGTAGCCAGTGTCAAGTAATTGATAATTTATCAAGTTAATGATATTTCACGCAAATATGTGTCAAGTCACAGTCGAAGTCAAAAGTCAAGTCATAGCCTAGTCAAAGTCGTACTCCTAGTAAAGTGGTGGCAACTTTACTTGAAGCTTCTATGGAGTTTTGGAAACAACACGAAAAGAAACGTTTCACCATCATTATACCACTTTCCCACACTCATGCCTATAATCCAGCATTTAACGAATAAAATGCCACCAATTAACACACTGAAAATAACACAAGTTTTGGAAAATAATATAACGCGGTAACGTGATCTTTTTCGTTTTCCCGCCAAAACTCTAAAGGTTATTTGCTTATGTTTTTAAAAGAGTTCAACCTTTATTGAATAAAATCAAATTGTGTTTTCAGACATGTGTCAAAATAAAATGTGATTTAAATCTAAAGCACTAAGGAGTATTGATATCACTTCGAAGCAAATCACCACCAAAATAACTTTCTACCCCTTTATAATCCCGTTAGATCATGAATTTCAATAAAATATGAAAACGTCCACCATCAATCCACGTCAAAGGTTTACGCAAAATTAGAAGCAGATTGGACCAAAGAATCGCGTTATCCCATACAAACTTTAACCCCTTAGTGGTAGAATTTCGGAAAATCCTTTCTTATGGGATGCCTACGTCATACAAAGAACACACCCAACGTTTCAAGTTTCTACGATCAACAGTTTAGGCTATGCGTTGATCCGTCAGTCAGTCATTCAGGACAAAGAATTTCATATGTATAGAAGATGTGTGATTACGATCCTAGTTGTTACAATACAATACAATACAAAACACTTTATTGACACCAATAATAAACATGTAGAAATGAGAATTACATAATAAGATAGGTACGATCTCTTCCGACAACCTTTGCATGGACAGAGATATGAGACACTATGGGCATGGACGGTGGTGCAATAAATTAGTATATACTTAAGTACTTACTTACTTATACCTACATTAATTTTAACTTTATATTTCATTATAAAATATTTTATAATTAATAATTAACTATGCTAGCGCAGCGAGCGAAGAAAGAAGCGTATAGTTCGCATTTTTCTATTAATGTTGACAAAACTTGGTGCACAGGTTTTACAAGTTCATAACTTTTATTCCGTCGGCGAATTTGGTATTTAGAAGAAATATTTGGTACTCAATTATAAACCAGTGTTTCTATGAGCAAAGTCCGTCAAGAGGTTGTCAATATATATATATATATAATATGTTTATGTTTAGTGGCCAACTATGATAGCGGCAGGAACGTTCGGTAGATAGGTAGGTTATAAATAAAAAAGTGTGAAAAATAAATATTAAAAATGGATGAAAAAACTGCTGTGTATGATTATGGATCTACATAATGTATTGAATAAATAACTTACATTCATCAATAAACTTTGAACAAAATTGGTGTCCGAGAGGCCTACTGCACAACTAACTTTAATCTGTTTAGATATCGTCAAATGAACTAACCAACTAAAATACATATAATACAAACAAACATAAAACATGACAATTTGCCTAAGTTCCCAACTGCCAAATTTTAAATTTTCAAATCATTTTACTCTCGGCCAAACCGATGGGTGTCAAAAGTTTAACATTTGTATAATTAATACAATTGTATCTGTGGCATCGTTTTTTTAAACGATATTTATACGGTCATAGAATTTTAGGATAACTAACGGGAGAAATAATTATGACAGCTTCGTTTTATTTTGTGTTGTTTACGGAAACATTAAAATTAATATCATATCGAATTAACTATAACTATTCTAATAATTACAAAAACGAGAATAATTGATTTATAATTGGCTGTGTTATCTGTTGTTATGATAGTTGCGGTCCAATTGGGCAAAATCTAAGAACATTTACTTGTTATATTAAATACGACGAATTGAATGAATATTTTTAAGCATATGAATGTTCAATTTGAATACTGAATAGCCGTTAAAAACCGGGTGGGAGTTTATTTTATTACTCTACCTATCTATAGATCGATAGAGTAGGTAACTAGGTACCTTTGAAAATACATAAAAGTGTACCTTTGTACAGAATATATTAACTTTGCTGGAAACTGGCTATTTTAATTCCATTAACCTCATGCGTACGTATTCGATCGAAAATGAAACAAGTAATAATATAATGAAGATATGAATGATTAGGTAATCATTTTCAAACGGCCTCTCAGTTTTAGACGATGTGTTGCTGATAAGATGTCAAAATTAGGGATCTTTGTGCGTCACATAAATAATAAATGAAAGAATTTCCACGCCTATGAAAGAAAGAAGAAAATACGTTTATTTCAAAATGTGAGAATATGCAACTGGAGTACACGATCAGATCAACGTCAAAGGCCGTGTACAGATTGGTTTGTAGGTACAAACCAATCTGTACACGGCTGGTTTGTAGGTACAAACCAATCTATACACGGCTGGTTTGTAGGTACAAACTAATCTATACACGGCTGGTTTGTAGGTACAAACCAATCTATACACGGCCTTTGACGTGTTCTACGCGGGGCATGAGAGCCAATTCCCTATCAAGGTGTGAGCGTAAAGCTTACGTGGCGTAAAAAACTCCTAAAATTTAATAGTACTCGTAAACCTTTACTAAAGTTAATCATAATATATTTAATCATATAGTTGCTTACTGTTTTTGTGATCAAAAATCTGTTTTTTGCCTTAATATTCATTTGTTACGTAATCCGCTGTAATAACGCATATTCGGGCGTTTCCTCGTGGACCCGCTGCTATGACACACTGGCGGGACTACGGGGATTTATTCCTGTGCACCCCTACGCTAGAGATGGAATTAAAAAACTTTATATTAGCAAACTAGCTAACTTTAAGATATGAGACGAAACTTTAACAGCCTTATTAATAAACGGGTATTAGTCTCGGATTAGTTACTTCAGCTTTTGTCCTTTTTTTGCTACTGGAATATTTAGCTGGATCGAAAGAGACAAAAGATGGTGTAACTAGTCTAAAGCTAGTTCGTGTTTATTAATAAGGCTGTAACGGTTTAACCACAAAAGATTTAAACAAGCTTTAAACTACTGTTTTGTATATTGTTAAACACACGTTTGACGTCTGTCTAAGCCTTGTTTATGTATTTATGGTAACATGGTAAAACTCTAAGTCCGTGTTCTAAGACTTAAAAACAATGTTTGGGCATAAATGGAATTGCCCCTTTTTTTACTATATCTTAAAAAATCCTTGAATACAATCAAAAAGTGAATATAGTTTTAATGGTGTCTGATTTGTCGTTGTGACAATTTCTGTTTTTGGCTTAAGAGATACAGCCATTTTAATGCTGCGGGTACCTCAAAATAAAACAGCGCTGAATCAAACACTGACGCATTGATAGACGGTCATCCCAAGACGGGTATATGCAATATCAACAAACAGACTGACAAAACATAACATACTTATTTGTTTGATGCAGTGTTAAGCCGTTGCGTGTAATGTTTTACACTTGAACTTCAGTGCGTAGTTCAATTATTTACTCTTCGTGCTTCAGTACCTGCCTACGTAGCGTAGGTGCTCTACGCAGTTGAATTTTGGAATGCTGTCGACTAAATTATGCCCATCAGCAATCGATCGGCGCTCAAGCACAGAATTTGTTACACGTTGCTCAAGTTATTCCTTATTTCAAAAATTGATCATTTCTTGAATGAAACCTCGCCGATTCGTAACTAAACGTAGTTCTGTAATACGAGCCTCGTAGAGGATGAGGGGCTAACCTTATGAAATTAGAGGTAGAGTCCCTAAAATTATGAGAAATGCGATGTTATTTTTCTGATGCATGTATGAAAAAATAACTAAATTAATGTTAAAATATAATTCTCATAAAAAGCCCGATCTAGATAGATGAATGATTGAATGCGATGACACTAGGAGTCAAGTTGAAGGCGCGTGGAGTGCGATGTGATAAAAGCGGGTGTGAACAGCGCGCGCCGCCAGTACTGTACTCACCTGCCTACCGAGCGCAGGCGACTCCGCGTACTCCGCGCCCACTCACGCTCGCACTCTAGCGCTTCTTTCCGAACGTCCAACCGCAGGACTCACCCGCGCCGCAGCCGCCGGCTAGTGAATGTGCCCTTATACAGGAGTTCTTTTCGCACGGGTAGCTACCCTCGCAACTACAACGTTTTCAGGTAAGGCAGTTTCCCACTCTCCGCTATCGAAATGTCTCTCGGGTGAATCATGTGATAAAACTTACCCAAGAAGTCTTACCAAACATCTAGAAGTGACCGCAACCGTAATAGACGAGTTAGTATAGTAGTATATAAGTACCTTTTTTAAATCAAAGAACATGCGGAGATAATAATTATAGTTACGTAGGTACGAATAAACGTGACAATTTGTCGTTATACTTCATGATAACAAAATTCATATCGATCTCCGATCTACCGCGTAGATAGGTTGAACAAATAAGTATGACTTAATCAGAACCTGTATGAAACAAACTGGATACGTAAATAAGCCTAAATTCAGAATTATTAACCTTGTTTGTTTGTTGAAATATCAAGGTCAGTAAAACTTGGATGATAATAATGCCAATATTATTCATCCTAGTCTTATGAGAAATTGTGACTACAACACATATTGTATTGAAATTTACCAATAGCGAAGGCTCCTCATATCAGACAAAAGATATACTAAACCTAATGCATTAATGAAAGGTGCTAATGAATCGCCATACTACGAAGAGGATAGAATCGATCAAGGGTCAAATTATAAAGATCAAACGAAGTCAATTTGTAGCAGCTCCTCCTAAATCCCGTCACTAATTTACTGACTTCATCGCCGCTCAAGATTTGCCTTTATTCGCTGAGCCGATGTTGCAATGATAACATTACAGCGATGTCATTGCATTGGCTGTTGTTTATAAACACGTTTCTATTAAACGACTTCTTAGTGCAATGTTTCGATTGTTCACGTTGCAAATGTCGGCAAGAATGATGAAGTTTATAGTGAAGTGAATCGTAGAGAACATGCAACGAGCGCAACCGTCTACTAAGAAAGGAGCTCGGTTTTGAAGCCAAGGATTCACCAAGGCGTTCTGTTGGCGTTAGTATTCCCTCCGCGTGTGCGGTGGGCGCGTGACGTAAGGTCATCGCGAGCCGTGGCTGGCCACTGACATGACATGAGATTAACGTGCCTCCCGAGCGACCCAGGCTTGTAGAACGCTGTACTTCTGCTCGGATGTACCTCATGGAAGGTCACCAAAACACTTATCAGTCATCACCGTTTCAATGCGGCTCACATACGCTCACAAATTTCAAGATTCAAGATCAAACACTACTTAGATACATATTGTCACCTATAATTTATCGAAATGGCTAAGCGATTGAAGACTGGTCGTAAGGCTTTTTTGGGCCAGCTCCGACTTCAATATGCGGTTCCCGTAGTCTTAATTTTCGAAATGGTTTTGATTAGACAATTTCATACAAACTACCTAATAACAACTGAAAATGCATGTCATATACAACAATAATACAATGCTTGATACCTACCACAGATAATATAAACCATACTTTACTAAACCTACCTCGCTTTTGTGCTCGAAATGCGATTCTTATTAAATGTAACCCTATGACGCACTTTAAGCCGTTTTTATAGTTGGTTATTCAGGAAGTTGTGGTAACTTTCAAAGTCATTAATATAACTTGAAAAGTTAATTCTTGATCTAGTATTATCAATAATACGATTTTACATACTTTAATCTGGCATACCAACATCCAGTCGTGGTACAGAATATAATAGGTCTTTACCTATGAAATTGCCGTATTGCAGTACAGAATTTTTCAAACAAAAAAAAGTTTTGATTGGCTATGAATTCTAAATTCAAATTAATTTTGTTTTAAAAATATGACATTCTATTTACAATATAAGTCTTTTGTTTATTGATTAGCGTTGTATTTTCATTACATTTCAACATTTTTCCTCATAATGGATACTTTGAAATTTCGTGTAATTATGGAATATGAGTTCCGTCGTGGCACCAACGCGGCACAAACGACACGTAACATCAACGACGTTTACGGAGAGAACTGTACAAACGAACGTACAACCCGTTATTGGTTTGCTCGGTTCCGTTCTGGGAATTTTGACTTGAAAAATGAACCTCGTGGTCGTCCGGAAGCTTTGGTCAACAATGATGAATTAAAGGCGATTGTGGAAGCTGATGAATCTCAATCTACAGCTGAGCTGGCAGGAGCTTTTGATGTTAGCATCAAAACAATATTGGTCCATTTGCGACAGATTGGCAAGATAAAAAAGCTTGATAGATGGGTGCCCCACGAACTTAACGATCGCCAGCGCAACGTACGCGTCGAGACTTGCCTTGCGTTGCTTAACAGGCACAGAAATGAAGGAATTTTGAACCGAATTGTTACGTGCGACGAAAAATGGATTCTTTTTGACAATCGAAAGCGCTCAGCAAGTTGGTTAGATCCTGGTTCGGTACCAAAGCAATGTGCAAAACGAAAAATGATCCCTAGAAAGGTGATGGTCACAGTTTGGTGGTCTAGTGCTGGTGTGATTCATCATAGCTTTTTACAAAACGGCGAGAGCATTACTGCAGATGTGTACATTGAAGAACTGACCACAATGATGGCGAAACTCGCACGTCTGCAACCAGCTTTGGTCAATCGGTCGTCTCCACTGCTACTTCACGACAACGCGCGACCCCATACTGCACAACAGACCGTCTCTTAGCTGCATGAGTTGGGTTTGGAAGCTCTCCCTCATCCGCCATACTCACCAGATCTTGCGCCTACCGACTATTACTTTTTTCAAAATTTGGACAATATTTTAGCGGGAAAAAAATTCAATTCCCGAGAGGCAGTACAAAACGCCTTTGAAGAGTTTGTTGTCTCCCGTCCTGCTGATTTTTTCAAGAAGGGCATCCATAAACTGCCACAGCGTTGACAAAGATGCATTGATTGCAGGGGTGATTACTTTGAATAAAAGAAATAAATAAGTTCGAAAAAAAAATACTTTAACTTTTTTCAAACAAAACGGCAATTTCATAGGTAAAGACCTAATATAATATTTTAAATACTCTCACAACGAACAACACATGGCTGTATTAAAAAAATATGATGAAAGCCTTCGGTAATTTGGCAAAATATGTGTAAGTAATATCTACGCACTACGCTTATTATTATGTTACAATGCAACACTACCCGGCAATCATGATGGAAATTAAGTAACAAACTAATGGGTTAGTTTGTTACGAAATGTAGAGCTTATAAAAATTACAGGTGTGACTGAAGTTGCGGATCGGAGTTTTCTTCCCTGCGTTGGGATTGCTTGCACCAGTAGGAAAGACAACATCTTTGTTTTGAAATTCATTTGCTATAATATAATAGCCTTGCAATGATAGATTTTTTAACTTGTACTGCTAAAATTAAAAATGCTTAAATTGGTAAAAGCATTATAAAAACTTATTTGCAATACATTTTTGAGTTTTAATTAGATACTTTCGATTATGCAAATATTCAATAAGGAGTAAAAACAATTTTCACTGTAGGTATATAAAATTCGCATTTATAAACACTGTGTTAGGGAGGAACACCAAAAATGGTAACAGTAATACATCGTTAATACTTTTTAAATCTAAATATATATAACTCAAAGGTGACTGACTGATTGACTGACCTACATAGTGATCTATCAACGCACAGCCCAAACCACTGGACGGATATGGGAATTATTTTCCCATAAGCCACGCCGCGGGCGAAGCTGCGGGCAAGAGCTCGTCCCCTATTAACTTCATTAATCCAATTAATCCAATAAAATAAATCAGATCGAAATTAGTTTAAAATAACTACTAAAAGCCGGAAAAAATAAACGCACATGAATATGAAAATGTGGCTTCAGTCCTAAATAATTGATCAAGAATCAACAAACACAAATGACGCTGATTAGCCGAAGAAGGAAGCTAGCAATAACCTGCAAAGGTCAACAGCAATGTACTACTATGTAAAAGAACTTTACATATTGCACAAAGAAATATTCCATACATAATACGTAGATGTGCAAAACCTAATCAACATAAAAGCTCTATTGACGTCAACAACTAGATTATAGTATTACTTACCAAGTTTTTTCTCAGTGAATCGTAGCGTGGAATATTACTGATGCTATTATAACTTCCTATTCAAAACAAAATTAGTGGAGCGTGAGCTAAAACCTGAAGAGGATTAAAGTTTTTGTTGGTTGTAATCTTGTTCTATCTACTCATTATGTATGTTTAGTTGACTATGTACGTATCACACGAAGAAACAGGGATATCCCGTTATGATTAACTGTACTTAGTAAAGTTTTTAAAAGTTTATTAGATGTCAGCCTTCAATCCTACGTACCATTCCAGCGGTCGCGTCTTAGTCGTGACACGTTAATCGCAGTTTTTTTTTTCAAATTTTTTATATTTTAATTAAGTAGAGACTATACGGTTCTGATCTATCTGAAGAGCAATTAAATATTTAAGATCGTACTTTCATCTATAGATTATAATATATATTTCCTGTAGATCGCATCTCGTCTCATCAATAAATAGACAATCTATAATTAACTTATCAGTGGATCATATATTTACATGTAATAATTATACTGTCAGTATCATTAATCAATCTGTAAAGATTATAGATTGGAATCAATAATTAAAGGGTCCCATAGTAAAGACTTCTAAAAAAATAACTCAAAGAGGAATCAGGAGAGATTATAGACGACCTTATTGACCATAGCCATTTCCTATATTTATTGCTTATATCGTATCGTAGTCTGAAGTAGACCTTAGAAAGTATTTTTCGAACGTACGCTGGCCTGGCACCACGTGATACCACATGTGCTATGTAATTATCAGACGGCGACTAAATACGTATGTTTGCATAGAACTTGTAATTTCCATAAGCATCACTACCAACCATTATAAGTAAGATAAACATCACGCAGACTGACATATAAGAGCAAATAGTCTAAAACCAACTAGAATATTGACCGTTGAACAGGAAAATGACATCGTCATTGGAAGAAAACCTGTAATTATCGCGGAAAACTGTACATCTTATTTGATAAGTGGCAGCCAAAGGCCGTTACTACATTCAATGTCATTAGAATGATCGTGCTTTCAATGAAACAATATTGCAAAAGAGATAATTAAAATGAGTAATGCCCTTCCGAGTTCCTGCATGATACAAACGAATTGCAAAATATATTTGGACTTATTTATCTTGCTTTAGCCAGAGACACATACTAAGCGAGCTACGCATAATATATTATGAGGGTCAAAGTCATAAATTAAGTAACTACTTAGTACAAACTAGAGTATACATATATTTTTTAAATGTTAATAAATGATGTGATCAGTGTCACTCGGAACTTTAAAATATAAAGTTTGACGTGACACTGCACTACGCACATCCTGAGATCATAGTCTCATTTGCCCAGTAATTTCACTAGCTTCAAACCGGAACACAATAGTGCTTGCATATTGATTAGCGGCAGCACACGCGCATAGCGGTGGTTTTGTAGCAGTGCAGAAAAGTCCTAATACCTAGATTAAATAATAACTTAGTACAAGCTAAAGTCTATACACCATACTAATTCTTTAGTATGCGTGTTCACAAAAAATATCAATAAAAAAATAATAGATACTAGTAAAAGCAAAGTCTTAAACCATATGTAAATTACTCATACTTTGTAGTTTAATGTCAAGAGTTACAGTTCCAAATTGGTGCAAGTTTACCAAGGATGTTGTGGAGGTATGCTTAGCGGGGTGTGGGGCACGTCCGCGGCGGCCTTGCGTGGCGCGCCCGCGCCTGCAAATGTTTACATTTGCGCCGACGCCGACGGTGATGTCCACCCACCTACCAGCGATTAGTTGCAAAATGATCGCGCCCGAATTGAGTTCAGGGTCGAGCGTGTTGCCTCCGGGTGTTGCGCAAACTCATCGCAGCTCGCATTTCACCAACCACCAACAACATATCAGCCAGCTCCAACGGCAGTTAATGACATTCCTGTCATCTCCGAATTTTGGAGCTTCAAATTTACAGTACTCTCAGTACTCAGAACTTCAAATTTACATTACTACTACATATACTACGACTATACTAATAATACTATTACTATACTACTTATACAATATAGCAATGTATTGGTGACGCCTCCTCCGGTGTTAAGATGTCCATAGGCTACGGTGACCACTTCCCATCAGGTGGGCCGTATGCTTGTTTGCTCCCTTTAACATAAAAATGCATCACTGTTAAAAATAAAATATAAATGATAATAAGCGTTATTATAATAATAATAATAATAATAACGCCCAACGATCACATACATATACTAACTACGATTCCCTGTGTCTAGGGACTCAGCAACTACGAGGACCATGGTCCCACAACACCCAGATTGAGAACAAGTATTTTCGCTTTTCTTCTGTGCACAAATACCTGTCCTGCCGTGGGAATCGAACCCGCTGCATCCGGGTTATGAGCCGACTTGCTCAACCACCACACTACAGAGGCTGTCAAATAATAATCTAAATATATATAACTTAAAGTTGACTGACTGACTGACATAGTGATCTATCAACGCACAGCCCAAACCACTAGACGGATCGGGCTGAAATTTGGCATGCAGGTAGATGTCATGACGTAGGCATCCGCTAAAAAAGGATTTTTCGAAATTCCACCCTTAAGAGGGTGAAATGGGTGGTTGAATTATTTTCCCATTCGCCGCGGGCGAAGCTGCGGGCAGAAGCTCGTAAATAATAAAATAAAACATCTATTTTGAAAGGGCAGCAACGAAGCATTATAATTAGAAAATTGGGAAATGATATTGCGAAAATGCCGTCAAAATATAACATGATCGAAGACTGAGATAAAAAGAACTGGGCTTTAGCCTGTGATTTATAAATTGATTTCATGATTATCAAGTAACGAGTTGACCAATGTACGCGCGAAGGGACTTTGTCGATGAATATATACCTATTTCTTTCTTAGCAAACAATATAAGCGGAGCTCAAATATTTTTTTTCAATGAAACATACTTTTTAGTTTCGTTTTTTGTCAGTTTGCACTTAAACTACATTACATGACTTAGTCATCATTACCGGCATAAAAACAAAGTAATTAAAATAAAAAAGCTAGTTTCATTGACTCGTAGATTTACGTAACATGTTTTGTAATTTTTGATGAAATAAGTTATTGCAGGTGTATAACACGGCAGCCCGTGCAGTGTACAAGTAGTTATAAGTACCTACATAATGTTCCAGTTACTTGCCGCTGTGACTGTGACAAAATATGTGTAATAAGTATCATGTCTTACCTGCTTAAAGTCTTTATATTTGGGATGAATGTGGGAATGGAAATCCATGCGAATTTTTTGCTGTAAAACAATGTTCTTTGTTTTAATTCAAAGTCGTTCATACAGATTACATAAAAAAACGAGTGTGCTTAAGACCGTACGATTGAAGTAAAACTTATCTAGTCTAGCTTAGCTCTATCCATCTTCTGGTATAACTTTGTTTAATGTTAATATCGCCATCTTGACAATTATAAGTTGTCATTTTACTGGACATACCAACATAATAATACAATATTTTTACTTATGATGACAATTGAAGGGGTGAGAATAAAAAGGATTTAACTGATTTTTTTGACCAAATGACTTATGGGTACGTTGGATTCAGCGTGAAATTATCTTCAATAATACATTCTCAAAATACCGAAATGAGGCTTAAATCTCGAGATTTTGAGTCTAAAAATGGTTTATCTGTCACAGGAATACAGTACGCTTAGCATAAAAACATTACTTTATTTTTTTTATTATATTATATTTTTACAGTAATTGTATGAATTAGTGCTATATTTAGTATTTAAAATAGAATTAAAACATTTTCAAGCTACTGAAACTTACATAAACCTTTTCTATTACCTTATAAGCACTCTACATTAAAATGACGCCGTTGACGTTTAAAGTCAATTTTCTCGAAACTGTCAATTTGTCAGTTAAATCCTTTTTATTCTCAACCTTTCAATGGAGATCTGAACGAACCAACTTCAACTTCCGTTCGCCTCGCATTCACCAGCTTACTCCCCAAGTCAAGCGTGCGTAAACTACTTCAAAAAGATCCAA
Source organism: Ennomos fuscantarius (assembly GCA_905220475.3). Taxonomy (NCBI): domain Eukaryota; kingdom Metazoa; phylum Arthropoda; class Insecta; order Lepidoptera; family Geometridae; genus Ennomos; species Ennomos fuscantarius. The sequence continues at coordinate 6,458,361 of HG992028.1, read as the reverse complement.
AAGCCAACTTCATAATTAACGTACATATTCATATTTATATCCTACCTACCTAATTACCTACCTAGTAATGTGAGGCATCCAGCAGCGGCAAATATTTTATATTTGCCTAATACGACTGGCTAATTGTCCTCGAACTTAACGTATAGAGAAATACGACCATGATTAAACCGTACCAATGCTTCATGAAGCTTTATTCCCAATTGCGTTTTGAAGGCGAGTGCTGCACTCTTGTTCAGAAAGAGAACTTTTAATATTATAGAATATTGTCGCTTCCGAATGTAAAAAAAAATTGTATACACCGTCAACTTTCATCAATCACAAAAACAAATGCAAAGCGATTTCCCGCTAGATCCAATTCCAGACCACACAATCAAATCCATGTTTTTCGGAAATATAATAATAATAACGCCCAACGATCACATACATAGATCACATACATACTTAGTTATGTACTTGAGTATCAAATATGATAAATGAATGATTCAAATCCGAAAACTACATAAGCAGTGGCTGGTCAGTGAAGTGTAATTTGCGCGTGTAAATTCACGTGGCTCGCATTCAATTATTCAACCTTGATCAATGCTAGTAAAATAATATTATTCACTAATGGTTACCAATCATAGCTAATAATGACCTATCGCGGTTCAAAATTACGGAATCAAGTTAAGATTTGAATTCTCAATGTCGTGTGCTATTTGGCAAGAACTACAAGGTCTCAGTATACCGAATATTATTTAATTATTCGTAATAAAAGATCAATAGATATATACCTAAGTTTATTTTAGCCATTGTATAGCTCGGCTTAGAGCATTGCAGAATACGTATATAAGTATTAAATCTACTTTCATCAATGCTCATGAGATTATAGACAGTTATATAGGTGTACATAGCTGGTAGTATATTTTATAACTGCTGAAATGATATATATCTCAGTCAAGTATCAATCACCGCATAGTAAAGACATTTGAACTTTTAACCACCATATGCAAAATAAATAAGAAATATGAAAACTTCTCGAATATAAAAGTGGGCCTCAGCGCTGCGTTAATCAACGAATTGCTTAAATATGTGATGTAGCGTGTCGTTGATGAACCGTTTGCCATTTTGTGGCTATTTGGGTATGTAAAACACTCGACTCCACTCACCGGCCTTGTGACCGTCGACTCCGAGTCGTCCACTCTACTATACCTGCCACCTATGTTAACGCCCGGAACAACTATAATTGGAAATTACTCAACTATATTCGGCACCAACATACCTACCTCCGTAGCTGTCACTAAATTTGCAAATACCCTGCTAATCAATAAAACCTGCTGGGCGATCACGTAACTCGATTGCAACTGTAGAAACACAAACTTGTATGGATTTGACAGTTAGCAATACGCAGCTTATGTGCATAGTTAGTGTGGAAATTTCTCCTGTTGCATTGCAATCAAAGTTTCGTAATCACCCCCCTGGTGTAAAACTCATTTCGAAATCTTTAACCCGGATAACGACCTACTGTTTTACCTATACCTATACTCGTATATATTACCTATATATATACCGTATATAGTACCTATACTCTTGTTTTTCATTCTCATACTCACCAATTAGGTAAAAATGACAAACTTTAATCGAAAATCGCAAAGTATTTCAAATGAAAAGACATTTCCATTATTACCCGATTACCCCAAAAAAAGAATTGTGATTTTTTGCTACAAAAATCGCATTATCGTATCAATGAACCAATCAGGTTGTTTTTACAGCTTGCCATCCTTATGATAAAAAGCTGCGCACACCAATCATTACTAGATTGACAAGTGTTTACTCATCGGACTAGGCTTCTAAATTGTTTGATTGTCTTTAGCACATATCTCTCGTGCCTTGCTGTCAACTATTCATTATCGACCACCAACATCGGATTTGTCCAATTTTTTCACGCATAAACGCAATGAACAACGCAGACGAAAAACGAAGATATAAAAGTATCACTACATAATTCATGCTTTATTTTACCAAAATAAATAAAGCAGGCATACTTACATACGAAAAGATAATATAGTAACAATTAATTACTCTTAACTTTGACGTCTACTACTTTACACAGTTGTATGTATTGTAACGTTGCTTGTTTATGCAGAAACAGACCTACAAGTTGAAAGCGCGAACCAGTCACCTATAGACACCAAGTATAAAACATCTTTAATAATATTAGTTTAATATGATTAAACACTCCCCAAATTTATGTGAATAAAGATCAATATCTGATATCCCAAAAAGTCCGTGTTATGGCATGTAATTTTAGAGAGCAGTTATATAGGAATGTTTTATAGGTCTTTAGCCATATGATATATCTAAGGTAATACAAAAAATAAAAAGGAAATACAGTGCGCCGGCCACAGAATTAAAAAAAAGTTATTACTGACCGAAAAAAGGGGCGTAAAACGACTCTACTAAATTAATGAAAGTCATCATTGGTTTACTGACTGATGAAATTCGCAGGAACTGTTGTCATAAGAGAATGCCTTTCGACAATAATGAATTTCAATTTAAAGTGTACCAGTTACAAATAAATGACTACTAAGTTCGACCACAGAATAACCAATAATACAAGCGTATTGAAACTCTTATTTCACACCTAGGATTTTTGTAATATGGAGATGGAGTAGAGCTAATATAATTTTGTTTTGACTTTGACTTTGATGATGAAATTATTCTTATTTTTACACGATACGCAACTTCGGTTAACTTAGTAGTAGAGCTACTTACATTTTTATACGTCTCATTGAAAGTGTTTTTCAATTACAGAATGGAATTTTCATAGCTCGCGTAGCGTGCAGACACGCACTCACAATGTCAATGCTGGCTGAACTTACGAACACGCACCTCTTGAATTTGCAACTGTTACTCCAATAAAACTATTTCGTTACAACAAACAACATGTGAAATACTGGCATGCAGTTAGGTAAATATCTCAAAAGTCAAGTAGCACAGAATATTTATTAATATAATTGAATAATAAATATAACGTAGTTATCAATCAATTAGCATTCAAAAATGTACGTTGCGACCTAGTTGCGGAAATCAGGCAGCGCACCAAGTACCTACCAAATGTCCTATACAGAGTCTTTGTTTAGTCTATTTGATATTTGCGGGTTCGCTTTATTTAGTTAATGCTTTTGGCAATAACCGAATATGTAAGTATACCTAATAAAGTAGAAGGATAAAAAATTAAATTTGCTAATTTTGCATTATAGTAAACGTTTTTCAGCGTCATAGTTCGTCTCCTAATTCAAATGATTCTTATAGTTTGCGATTCCGTCAATTCTTTGAGGCCACGAGTGCCCTGAAACTGCCTATTAGCCCTGTATTGTACAGGAGAAAATGACGCCGTTCATACCAAACTAGCCCATCTGTCTTGGTCAAATATAACAGCAAAATTTTAATTATTGTTAATTCATTGTCTAAATTATTTTAATTAAGATTTGCTCAAAGACGCAGTGTAACATGTGGACCTTCCCTATCATGATGCATACATTAGGCAGTAGGTCAAGTGTACGACGGTACACGATACCTATCAAAAATTAGTTCGCCATTTGTAAGGCAACCACGAACGGCAGTAGCCATGAGCTGCTGTTGCCTAAGGACCGTCTAAATAAAACATTTAAATACCCATTCTTTGTCAGATATATAGTTCAGGTTGTATTTGTAAATTATTGTAATCTATAAAACTGGCCTTCAAAACCTCAATTCCTAATTAGGTAATATCTTATTAAGACACAGCTTTGTTTGTTTGTATTTTCCATGCCAATCGAGGTTCGTGCCGCGCGAGAACGTAGCCGGCGATACACTGCTTTAATTCCATCCACAGCTGTTAAACAGATGAACATCGTTTCAACTGAATACGACAAATATTTCTCATCCTAATATGTTAAACAAGCCCGACTTCCTACGGCTATTTAAGTGACTTATTATAGTCTTTTAATTATTTCCCGACAATAATCTGTTTCCGCAACGCTGACGCGCGTGAAGTGCGTTGTTCTATTCCGGTCAAGAATTTTAAGATCTGCATTGTTACAAAGAATTTATTCTGCGTTCATTACACTCGCATCACTAATGGGTGTTCGTTTGCTTACCAATTAACTTGATTCACCTTGCGCAGTTATGGCAGTTGCGTTAATCTAAACAACCTTTACGAGTGAGAAGGCACACTTAACATTGGCCAAATACGTCCATATATCTTGCAATCTCCATATCTTTGCCTCTTAAATATTATTTGGAAGATCTTATTGTTTTAATAAGACATGAGTTTAAGTAATATGCAGTGGTTTCACACATTGGTATTTTTATCTGATTTTCCTGCTCCCTTAATACCACTGTAAGTGTATGTATTATGTATACAGCAAGTGTGTATACATATAGTGAATACTATTACAACATTGTTTTGCTTCTTATTATTTATATAATTTGTTCTCAATCTTTTGTTATTATGCTTGGCGATCATAAGCACGCCTCATGAATACCAATTTAGTACGGGCTTCCCCATGCAGTTTCTTAGCAATATTTCCAGTTTATATATGTACATTTTCTATGAATCACCACATTTTTTGCATAGTTCCAATTCATTATTATGCATTAGTAGTAGTAATTGGTATTGTTTTATAAACCGTAGATCTAATTTCATTGTTAATTGTAAATATTCTGTTGATTGTTTAAATAAATCACGCACCGGCGCGGGTTCTGTACAATATACTTACATTTGTTATGAGACCAAATAAAATGGCTGCTATATATATATATATAGCATATATATAGCTATTTTATTTGGTAAATTGAATAGAGGGTAAAAAAGCCTTTATCGCAAGTTCAACTCATACTCGGCTGATCATTAGTAGGCATTCGTTATACTACATGCATTAGGTAATATAATCGTATCGCGCTTCATGTTTGTATGTTACCGTTTTGAGATATGAACAAAAATCAAACACCATTAAAAACACGTGTTTTGCATAAGGATTTGCAGTTTTTTTTATTATTGCGTGTTAAGTAATCTACCGCATAATCTATGAAAATTTGAGCCGGCTACCTATTACGAACACGGGGATAAGAGATACAGCCGTTTATAAGTCAGACAGATAGATAGACAGGCACAAGAAGCTTAGTAATAGAGTAGTGAGTACGAAATCCTAAAAACTAAACTATAATTTACACCAGTATATTTTAACCTAATTTGAATGCTAAAAAGTATCTTATGCTGATCTTCGTTCGTAGTGCAATCTGTATGCCAAACTGTTAACCACTTCAGACGTTTCAGCGGGAAATCCACACATACAAACAAACATACAACGTTTCACTTTTACTTATATAGTAGTTACACAAAGCAGGGATGATTTCATTTTGACCGTATTAGTGCCCAGAGCGCGTTGATGTCGTTTGTACGTAATATTGATCGCATTTCTACGCGCGATATTATAAGCCGAATGCAGTATAAACCACTTAAGGTCAATGATAAACGAAATGGCAACGCGAAATCTTACTTTGACAGAAGTAAAGGTAGATAGGGTAAATAGGGATATAAAAAAATCGTCTGTTTGAGTGATTTGTGCAGGTCGACTTCTATGTCCGTCTATTTAATGTTTAACAACTCCAAGTTTGCACTTATTCTTCTGTGACTTACCCAAATGTATTACAATAGATATGTCAGAGTGTGGGAAAGTGGTAAAATGGTGAAACGTTTCTTTTCGTGTTGTTTCTAAAACTCCATAGAAGCTTCTGGTAAAGTTGCCACCACTTTACTAGGAGTATGACTTGACTAGACTAGACTATGACTTAACTTGATGTCTTGGACTGTGACTTGACTTTACTTGACACAAAATATGATATTAATTAACTTGAGATATCAATTACTTGACACTGGCTAAATACACAAAAGTGTGGAGCCAAAACCTTAAATTTTAAAAAATAAAATAGGGCGCACTATATGTTTCCGGAACTGGCCACTTACATAAACAATATTTAAAAAGTACAACAATTGAAAATGGAACTCCTTGGCTGTAGAATACAGTTTAATTTATCTGACTGTCACTTGTTTTTACATTGAATCGTCATCTCGGAAATTGCTTGTCTACATACCATAGTTTAACTCATTAAAATTTTCGTAATAATATTCTCGGCGACTATAAATGTAATTTGTAAGGCCTCAAATTGCAAGACGACCGTTTATAGCTGGTTTGCAGAATTCAAATGCTGTCGTGTCAATCTCAGTGATGAATTTTGTGATGGTCGCCCGCTGTGAGCAACAAAACATGCTGTGCGCCATGTGATCGAAACAGACAGGCCAGACATAGGATTCAGGCATCTTTGGGCATAGGCATGAGTCAAATACAATCAATCCTACATAAACACTTGGGTGTGAAAAAGCTGTGTTCATGGTGAAACCCACACAATTCGACTGCAATGAGGCTCAAAAAACGGACGACGTCATTTGGTGCAATGTCATGTTTTGCAGGTTCAATAAAGGAGCGTCTAATTTGGTGTGGCTGCTTGACCTAGCACCTTGGGTCTTTTATTTATTGCCTAAAATTAAGAGCCTGTTCGCGGTCAAAGATTTTATGACCAGAAGAGGCTGTCGAAGGGTATGAAATGCTTATTGCCAGGGTCACCACAGGGGAGTGCCATAAATGTTTTCAAAATTGGTTTATTCGTATGACCATTTAAACTATTTATTTTTTTATTGATTCAGGAAACTTTAGTAAAGTAAGTTTATAAATACGAGTGCATAGGTTATAAACATTTTTCATAACGCTGTATTATTTTATTTTAAAACACGTTGAGGTCCACGTGCAATCAATAAAAGTAATCGTAAAATGTAGATAGGTAACTATTATTTATTTTAAGAAAATATGATGATAGTTATTATACTGCAATAAACGCGTTGATGAGAACATAATGTCCAAGATAATATTCGTGAAGACAATAGATAATGTTGACATGTCATTAGGTGCTTTTTGAACAACGTTGGTAAACATTAATTTATTATTACGGGTACAGCTCCACAGCGGCAAGCGGCCAATATGATGTCACACGCTGTGGCTTTGTGTAAACTTGACGGAATCATGAGCTACGGGTTTGCTCGGTTTCTTTGTTGTACGAGTGGTTTTTATTCTTCTGCGTACTTAAAAGTCGCTGTGCAAGGCAAGAATGTAAATAAAATTATAATTCCAAGTACATATATTCCCACGCGACGGCCATGTCGGCAATGGCCTGCAGATTACGCGTACGCTACGCTAAATGTCTCTCTATGATTTAGAAACAAAAGCAAGGACATCACACGGACAGACCAATTATTTCTTCAATAAAAAACACATTCCAATGTATATTGCTGTTAATTCTTGGCCCAGGTTATTTTGTTTGACTAGGTAAGTATACGTATAAAAGTCAACCCTGACTATTATGATATGTTAGTCTAAGAAGTTAACTTTCTAACGGCGCTTAAGAAACATAATCAACTTACCTAATGTTAGTGTAACCATAAATTATTAAAGTTTACCACACATCTGGATTATCTGGAACGCAGTGGAATTTTTTTGAATTCAATTTTCAAATTTCAAAATTTACAATTGATTGGCGATATCGTATTTGTATTTAAAACAGCATCTTATCCGCATCATGAAGATGAAGAAATAGATAAACTGCAGTTTCAATAACCGGCTAAAAATGTTAGTTGAAGTTGCAAATGTATGCTAGTGTAGTAGTGCCATTTGCGTCTGTGAGGCCGATTCTCGGAAAATAATAGGTCTTTACCTATGAAATTGCCGTATTGTAGTACAGACTTTTTCAAACAAAAAAAAGTTTTGATTGGCTATGAATTCTAAATTCAAATTAATTTTGTTTTAAAAATATGACATTCTATTTACTATATAAGTCTATTGTTTATTGATTAGCGTTGTATTTTCATTACATTTCAACATTTTTCCTCATAATGGATACTTTGAAATTTCGTGTAATTATGGAATATGAGTTCCGTCGTGGCACCAACGCGGCACAAACGACACGTAACATCAACGACGTTTACGGAGAGAACTGTACAAACGAACGTACAACCCGTTATTGGTTTGCTCGGCTCCGTTCTGGGAATTTTGACTTGAAAAGTGAACCTCGTGGTCGTCCGGAAACTTTTAGTCAACAATGATGAATTAAAGGCGATTGTGGAAGCTGATGAATCTCAATCTACAGCTGAGCTGGCAGCAGCTTTTGATGTTAGCATCAAAACAATATTGGTCCATTTGCGACAGATTGGCAAGATAAAAAAAGCTTGATAGATGGGTGCCCCACGAACTTAACGATCGACAGCGCAACGTACGCGTCGAGACTTGCCTTGCGCTGCAGGCACAGAAATGAAGGAATTTTGAACTGAATTGTTACGTGCGACGAAAAATGGATTCTTTTTGACAATCGAAAGCGCTCAGCAAGTTGGTTAGATCCTGGTTCGGTACCAAAGCAATGTGCAAAACGAAAAATGACCCCTAGAAAGGTGATGGTCACAGTTTGGTGGTCTAGTGCTGGTGTGATTCATCATAGCTTTTTACAAAACGGCGAGAGCATTACTGCAGATGTGTACCTTGAAGAACGGACCACAATGATGGCGAAACTCGCACGTTTGCAACCAGCTTTGGTCAATCGGTCGTCTCCACTGCTACTTCACGACAACGCGCGACCCCATACTGCACAACAGACCGTCTCTAAGCTGCATGAGTTGGGTTTGGAAGCTCTCCTTCATCCGCCATACTCACCAGATCTTGCGCCTACCGACTATTACTTTTTCCAAAATTTGTACAACTTTTTAGCGGGAAAAAAATTCAATTCCCGAGAGGCAGTACAAAACGCATTTGAAGAGTTTGTTGTCTCCCGTCCTGCTGATTTTTTCAAGAAGGGCATCCATAAACTGCCACAGCGTTGGCAAAGATGCATTGATTGCTGGGGTGATTACTTTGAATAAAAGAAATAAATAAGTTCGAAAAAAAAATACTTTAACTTTTTTCAAACAAAACGGCAATTTCATAGGTAAAGACCTCAAATGTCGAATAAGGCACACGCAAGCGTCTTAAAATTTTCACTTTAACGCCACCGTACTTCTAAAACCCTCAGTCCAGAAGGCCGATTATACTAAAAATTTCAAATAAATCTCGAATGTAAATAAAAATTCATTCATAAAGTCATCAATTAGTGAATGTAATCTCTGCTTGAGCACCGATCGATGACTGAGCATCGTTCTGTAATACGACCTTAGACTGCTGTAGTAGAGCTCTACGTCTAGGATAACTTCATGAATCGCGTCGAGGATCAATTGACCTACTCGATTCATAACGTTATCATTATTGCTTGACGGTCTCCCAAGATCGACCCCCTGTGCAGGTACAATGAATACTGTATAACACTTGCTAGCGGTGGATCACGCCGCACCAGGCTCACCACTTCATTACATAACACGACGTGCAGCCAATGACCCACTTAGGCACGGCCCGATTGCTCTGACTAATGACAACAAATATATTTATTTACTCGTAAAAACAACAACACATTGTAGTGTTTGCAAACATCTTATTTAAACCAAACGCAGCGTCGCAACACTTCCCTTCAAGTAGGTAGATCTTAAGTAGATAATCGATGCAGCAGAGAAACGTGTGTTGCAATGTTGTTTTTATTATTGTGTCATCAGTATCAGCTTTTGCAACAAAAGATTAAAACTATCCGCTATATGGTTTAAATGCATAACAAATATGACTATATTATTAAATAACAGTACCTAATGTTTGTTATAGTTGAATAAATTGTATTATGTGGTTTAGGTATACTTAGAGCCATCTAAGTATGCCTTTCTGATAGGCATGCCTACTTATAGATAGGCATCAAATTGATATGTAAAGATTATTACGTAAAAGAAAAAATATTCAATATAAAATGACCAGAGTATATTTTCATTGGTATTCATCCACGGTAGATAGAGCAGGTAAAAAATTATGAAGAATTGCTGACACTCTAAACGTGCTTATTAGCGGAAACTGTTTTTATGGCAGGACTCTTCTAGCGTATAACACTGCAGAGCTTGTCATCTGAAATACTAAGTCAGTCCAGTCATTTCAGTGGCTACTTTCAAGCTACTCCATCGTCGCCGCCTGAGTCACGTCTCGAGCAACTCGGACGATCCTATAGCAGCCGTAGTATTGGCTGCGCTAGGATCACCGGACCAGTCTAGCCATTCTATCTCAGGTACCACTTTTGGCACCGGTATAGGATACCGGCGTAACACAATCGAGACCGACCCCGCCGGTGACGTCGACGTACCCCTTCCCCCCCCCCCCCTTTTAGGTTGGCTAGAACGGTCGCTACTTTTCATAGGGTCCACTTTTCTAGTGGACGTAGTCTTATCGATCCTCTTATCCCTGCAACGGCCCAAGCTGAGGCTCGCACCCCAGGGGTGCCTTTGATCTAGTTGCCCTGTAATAAGGACCTAAGAGAGCAATTCATTTTGTTTTCAAATGTTGGATAGTACTATCATTACTATCAGCCTCTATAGTGTGGTGGATGAGCCGGTCGGCTCATAGCCCGGAGGCGGTGGGTTCGATTCCCGCGGCAGGATAAGTATTTGTGAAAAAAAGGTCAAATACTTGTTCCGAGTCTTGGTGTTGTGGGACCATGATCCTCGTAGTTCGTGGGTCCCTAGACACAGGGAATCCTAGTTAGGGTCCAGGATCTATGTATGTGATCGTTGGGCGTTATTATTAGGCATTATTATTATTATCATTACATAAAGGTTATTTTAGTTAGATAAACAGGTATACGAGGCTATAGAACCTATCGTTTCCTCTACATCAAAACATGAAGAAACTAATAATATCCGATTTCATCAGCTACCTACATACTTAGGTACCTATTTACCGGCATCAAGCCCTGCCGGTGACCTTGTTCCTTTATTAGGAGGTCCTCATACACTCCAAGTACATAGAAACAATAGAGAGTACGAGGCATAACCGAAATCAATATGGGATAGGTTTTTTATCCCGGAAAATGAGGAGTTCTGTAGGAAAACATGTATAGGAGAAAATTACGCGAGATTTAAAACTAAGTAAACGCAGATTAAATGATTCAGGGGTATAACCAACTCTAATAAAAACTTATAGAGTAGGTATGTTGGTATTAGAATAGGAAAATTGAAAGATACACAAATATCTTTATTGAAAACACCACATAGTATGATCAATCATCAATCAGAATCTTATAACCAAGAGTCACAATGGGCGGTCATATCGTTTAAAGCAATCTATTCCCAGAAAACTCCCCTTTCTATTTCATTCAAATACTAACCGTTTTAGTACGTTAGTAAGTAATCATCAGTCTGAAGACGTACACTGCTGAACATAGGCCTCCCCATAAAGCGCCTGCACGCCTCTTGCTTCCACCTCCCCGCGGATTTAACCACCGTCCACCTAGTGAGGGGCCGGCCTGCGCTGCGTCTTCCGGTTCGGTAGTACGTAGGTACCTACTATTATTTATAGTGCCTATGGTAATTTAATTACGGCAGTTCGCTTACTTGCTGGCGAAGGCATTCAGCAAAAGGCCTTGCTGATTTGATACTAGGCCTGTAATTAGATATTTCGGAATCTATACCTCTGTCGAGAATTTTGCACTGTGCAACACTACGAGTGCTTACGTACGAGTAGGTACCTACTGTGATTTACTAGACAGTGCTATTACACGGTACTTTTGACCAAAGATACAGATCTAAGTTTTTTTACCATATTACTTTTATGTTCTATACATCTCATCTTCTGTGGGTAGGTAGGTAATACTTATAAAATATTAAAAATATGTAGGTAGGTACTTAAAAATCTTTTAATTTTATTTGCATGTGAAACCACTAACTTCTACGTTAATTATGATATGATATTAGATAAATAAGTAAGTATATGTATACTTACATAAAAATTCAATAAAGATAATATGAAAGGAAACTGTGATGTTTTTCTTCAACAATCCCGCACCAGAACCTGAAAACAAAGTTTTCATATCAGCGTGTGTTGCTAATGATGACTTAATTTATGACACTGATATGTCACATGTAATAAATACGTGGTCTCTTACAGCCTTATTAATAAAAACATAGCTCTAGACTAGTTAAACCATCTTTTGTCTCTTTCGATCCAGCTAAATATTCCGGTAGCAAAAAAAGAACAAAAGCTGAAGTAACTAATCCGAGACTAATACCCGTTTATTAATAAGGATGTTACTGTCTTCTTTCTATTGCTCTAACTCGTGCAACGAGCTATACGGGGTGATAGATATCTACTCGAGGATTTCTTGCGAGATAAATCCAAAATAAGAAGACCCGCAAGAGACCTTAAGTCACATAGCTCGCAGAACCCATGACCACGAACTGGGAGACGAAGCAACGTCAAAGTAGCGAGAGGAGCTCTTGGATGCAAGAGGCAAGCAACTGTCTAAAGGGGTGCCACTGCTTACATAGGAAATGGATGGGAGAGAACGATTTTCAGCAGTAATATGTTCAGTCGATGACAACGAAACAGTGATACATGCTTAGAATTAATTGTCTACCCAATACTTTAAACTGTAGCGGAAGCCGGAACACGTATTTCTGCACAGTTAAAAATATAAGGGTATCTTAGGGCACAGAACAAATATTGGCAGGTACAAAGTGAAAAGAAAATATTGGGGACCTACCTACTATAATTACGACCTGGGACCTTACCGCGTAAGTCTGGTGGAGATCGTAATCGTGTTCTCTCTTGCTCGCACTCGTGGACTTGTTAATTGGCGCGTGCAGGATGTCAGGCGAAGCCGATTCCCAGAACAGTTACGCGGTAGGGGTGCTGCCTCTATCCAAAATTTATATCGGCAAGTATATAGCTGTATAAACAGAATTCAATTAAGCAACCCACATTAACTAAATCAAATGGTAATATGTATTTATGCGGAATAAAGACTTGTAATTGTTAATTAGGTAGGTATTAGTGAGGTACATTTATCAAGTATCTTATCATTTCAACAGATAGCGCGTGATGTAAAGTTCGGTTCTACGTGTATGATCTAGTTGTTCTTATCTCACGATTTTTCGATAAGGTCGACGTAGGTATACATCATGCCACAAGGCGCGTCAGAAGGTATCACCTTATCAGCTTATCAAGTTATCACGGAATCGACGAGACATGCCTAAGTAGGTCAATAGTACCTATCTTACTAGAATATAGACGCTACACTGAGAACAAGAACGACAGTGAAGCGGGAATAGGCCAAATTGTAAAATCAATTACCATTTCGCTGTTCTTGTGCAGTACAGCGGTAAGGAACGACGTCTAATCTCTATACTATTTTACATTTTAGTTCGCAGTTATTGCACATAATAGCATTAAGATCTTATTCATCTTTATCAATATCTCTTTTGTTTGTGCTATAGACAGTATGTATAAGTATTAGCTTAATATTAAAAATTCATCTAAGGAATACATATACGTAAGTCTAGGTAGGTACCAGAGCTATGGTAAGGTAAGCTAAAGGATAGGGTAAGGGTTTCGTTTGACAGAGTAAATATATAGTGATAAGCCGTGAAGCCCGTAATACTGCAACATGCCATCAGTGCTATACAATTATCCGGAAACGATCAATGTTTGTTGCCGTTAATTGAGCGACAATGACCATCGAGCTTCTCTGAAACAATTAATTAGTTCCATACAATAGTTGAGTAGTTAAGTAGGAATAATCCAGCCAGTTACGCCGACGAGATGTTACTTTGATCTACACTAAAGCACAGTATTGTGATTTTAAAACTTAAACACACTTACTTAGTTTGTACTTAGACGAGAAAATATACTAGCCAGCTTGCCTTGGTAAAATGTCAAAATCTAATGTGGCTAGGCCAAGTAAGTACCTATTAGGTAGTTGAAAATATATGTAAGCCATAATCCATAGACAGTCCAAATGCTCCAGCCCACTACCAGTACCTAGGTAGCGTATCCAACATTGCCCCGTTGAATTGCAATGCTGATGCTTTGTGCCAATAAGTGCCAGCATTTTGGTCACGCGTAGCATCTACCTCAGGCGCGCTCATAAACTTTGGAAAACGCGATGAGTTCTGGGCCCCCACGGACCCAGGGTCTCAACACCAAACGGCTCAAATATGTAACCGCTACCGAGATTTCTATATTTGCGCCGTTTTAGCTGCTCAGCCGAATCGGTCCTAACGTGTGTCTCGGAAAGGTGTGACGGCGCTATAGTGTCAACGCACGTAGCGTCCCACACTAAGGCCCGTCCCATCTTCCAGGGAACGAGAGTTACATGTAAAATATAGTATCTACTACCTACCTAAAATAGCTAAATTACAAACGTAATAAAGTTTTGTTTCTTTTTTTTCAGATAACAAACTGAAAAGCCGCAACTGAATATTGCCTCGAAGACTACACATAGGTTTAAGGTAGGTACGGCTATTGAAATCTACGTAAAAATAATTTGTAATAGCTGTGCCCAACGTAGGTAGTTACGCCACTACCATAACAAGGAAACTTATTTACTTAGGCAGGTCGTTGGTGGATCTATGAGTTAGATTATGTCCACCGATACCTACGCATGAACTTACTAGGTACCTAACTGTATTGCAATTCAAATCTATTTAGCTGTTGCGTCCGGCGACCGGCTCGGCGAGCGCTCCGCTAGGAGTAATATCTAGTATTTTGTGGCGCAGCGTGAACGGTAGGTTAGAAGACTAAAATCCGTAGTGCAGAACGGTGCTCAGTCATCTAACGGTGCTCAAGCAGAGATTTCATTCACTAATTAATCACTTTATGAATGAAATCTCTGCTTGAGCACCGATCGATGACTGAGTACGGATTCTGTAGTACGGACCTAAGAAGCACAGTAGGAGGGAACAATAGTAGGTTGTTACCTTATATCACTTATATGTTATCCTTATACCTTAGGGATGAAAGTAACTTATTCTAGTTCAGACACGGGATTTCAACACTTAGAGGGACTAAAAAGTATTTAATGTTTTAATTTCTTCGTGTATTTATGTTTTAAGTTAAACAAGTAATACTCAGGTACCTACCTAAGTAGGTACTTACAATACAAATCCGGCTACAAACTATGCTGATATAATTTCATCGATGACCTTGACCTTGACCCAGAATATTAAAGTAGGTCTTAACTCTAACCAAATCAACCAAAGGGCAAACGTTGCGTTTCGATAAGATTAACTTAATTAATCACAGATTATATAAGTAACTTATCAGAGCTCACGAGGCCAAGCTAGCTAGCCAATCTGATTCAATTTTTTGTCTATGTAATAAGGTTTTATGATCTTGACAGCACTCATTTGTAGTCTGTGCAACGTTCTTACGCTTACTGCCAGTGCCGACCGCCCGCCCGCCCCTCTGTCGCTGTCAGTGCAAAAGTTACGTCTGATAACCTATTTTATACTGTTTTATTGAAATTATCGTAAAGAAATGATAGTGTCGCAATTTAATCACAACTAAAACAAAAAATGATTTAAATTACATCACACACACTAATAAACAATCGTCTCCTTGTGAAGGTAACATACGAAACGCTATGATTCTCGGAAACTACTACTTCCTTAACATACAGTACTTTATTTCAATTGTTTTATTTAAGCTAAAACCATTTACTCTCTTATTTTTTCAGATAACTTTATAATGGCGCTCGTACTACAGTATTTAAATAATATGCAAGTCTATATGGACAAATATGGAGGTAAGACAATTGAACACTTGAAGTTCCCATAGGCATAGAAGTAGACCTATGAGACAGGGCACCTACTCTAGTTACTTGTTCATGCTATGACAATACGTGTATTGTGTAATGCTTCGGGGCTAGACTAGTTTAAAATTCATTGTAGTTGCTCATGTAAATAAATAGCTGCATCCCCAAATAGATTTTTATGCTTCTTTAGTTAAAAGTTACAAGTATTTACCTACTTGCATGTACCTATAATAATTATTAAACAGGTTTTTTTATTGATTTGATTAATATACATTTTTAGATATTTTTTTTACAACCATCAGTTGGTATGTATTTGAATGTAACTAAGTATGTATTATTGATTGGTGTTATACATGGGTATGGTTAACACTTTCGAAATATTAATTTTAGCAAAAAATTCGGATTCCTTCGAATTCCTTATAATAATTTTCACATTATAATAACCGATTTACAATTTTTAATACTAGAGAACCAAAATAAAAATTT
Organism: Ennomos fuscantarius; assembly: GCA_905220475.3. NCBI lineage: Eukaryota > Metazoa > Arthropoda > Insecta > Lepidoptera > Geometridae > Ennomos > Ennomos fuscantarius. Next base: position 6,442,104 of record HG992028.1, on the reverse strand, counting down.
ACTAATAATACCTATGAACAGCAACAAAATTAGATGTAGGAGTCATGTGTGACACAATTAGGTACATACTGCACTGAAACAAATCTGAGACGGTTCCAGTTAATATATATTGGACTCAGTGGAACGGCGCGCAATAAAAATCATTAATGACGAAGCGCTAGTTGGGAGTTAACTGCAAAACCTTAAACATAGACGTAAGGTGGCATGTTTGGCTGTATTTTACAGAATTTATTTTGGAGAATGTGCCCAGGAGCTTCACAATCTTATCCCACCGTCTCCATTCCACTACAGGACCTCACGGCGAGGTCAGAGTTACCATCCTTACGTTGTTGATTTACCTTTTGTTCGTACGAAACGCTTTGCAGATTCTTTTATTGTGCGTACGGCTAGGGAATGGAACTCACTCCCGTCGTCGGTGTTTCCATCCACATACAACTTGGGTGTCTTTAAGTCAAGAGTAAATAGGTTATTTCTGGGTAAGCGTGCTCCACCTTCGACCTCATCGTCACTTACCATCAGGTGAGATGTAGTCAAACGCAAACCCATCAACAGTAAAAAAAAAAAAAAAAAAAAAAAAAAAAAGTTTTCTCAGAGGTTATTTATAGATGACCCATAAAGCAGCCGTGTAGTGATGCTCTCATTTGTCTATAAAATGTACTTTTTAACAATTAGAAATCAATCTTCATAGTTGTTTAAAGCATGCACAATATAAATAAAACAGTGACTTAACTGACAATTTACCTATAAGGTTGTCTTTGTGGGAGTTTTAATACATTAGTTGCCAAAATTTTTATTGTACAATAAATGAAATTTGATGTTAATTTCTGTTACAGATCCTAGGACAAATCCATGGTTCCTAATGAGTTCACCTTTGCCTACATTAATGATATGTTTAAGTTATGTTTATCTAGTCAAGGTATGCATATGATTATTCCTATAATGCGTAAAGTTATGTTCTTGTTTTGAATGCTGTTTTCCTTATACAAGTATTTCTGTTACAGGTTGCAGGTCCAAAGTATATGGAAAACAGAAAACCTTTTGAATTTAAGAACACATTAATAGTATATAATTTTTGCCAAGTTGTATTTAGCACATGGCTCTTCTATGAGGTAATTATGCACAAATATCTGTAATTATTATTCCATCGTACATTACATATTAAGTTGCACTGTTACTATGTATGTCTTATAATTAAGATTATTTATTTTAGTACATTGAAATAATGACATTATAATTAATTGAATTATCAAAACTATGGTATGTGTATGTCATCGTATCCATCGCACCAAAACTGTCAAATCCATATAAGTAGAGTGTAGATCAAATTATGGATTAACCAATAACTACTGGCTGATGATAATTAGGTATTATTATTCTGAATTCCAATATATTCTAATACAAAATATCAACTGAAATTGCTGTAGTATTAAAATTTATTATCCTAAAATATGACATGAAAAAATTAATTTACTTCATAAAGCCCCACCATGAATTATCTATGATTGATTTACTTATAATCTTGATTGTACAGGAATATATAGAATAATAACTACTTCAAATAATTATTATACTTGCATGATACCTATACTAAGTATGTATTACACAAAATATTTAATGCCATAATAATACTCAATGCATTAGTAGAATAGTCTAGTAGCATAGAGTTTTTTTGAACTGTGTGGAATTCATTTCGCTTGTTCTGCTTTATTTGCTACATCTACGAATTGTGCCAGTAAAGAACTTTTGAAGGATACAAAAATAAATATTGTTTTCTCACTCTCACTATGCTCTTAATAGAATGGCAGGAGAGAAATATATATTTATCAGCTTATATTATAATCGTATTTTCAATGGCGCGATCTAGTTAATTATGCTCTGTAGCAATTGTCCTGCCATCAATACCTAGTTTATTTGTATCTTTCTAGGGCACTCCAAGGTGCATTACACATTAACTTTTAAATAATATTTTCTCATTAAAACAATTAATCATAAAAGCACACAACATGACCTTTATTAAATTGTCAATTTACAAAACCTCTGTAGTACAAACTGTTTCAATTTAGACATAATTTTTAATTTATCGGTTATTCAGCATACCTAAGAATTGTTTTAATATGCCATGCTCAGAGTTTGATGGGGGGCTGGCTGAAGCATTACAGCTATCATTGCCAACCAGTGGACTACACTGACAATCCCATAGCCACGAGAGTAAGTGAAGAATGGCCGTGCCTTCGCCAGGGCAGTGGTTCAGCCACCAGGAACTAACCTATGTCACATGTAAATAGACATTTAATCATTGTATTATTTCCAGGAGAGCTCCACGCAACTTGTAAATATTTGCATAGTTTCAGGGTTAAAATGGTAATTAGTTTTAACGTAGTTTATTTACTTGTAGTATAATTTCGGGAGTACAGTAGTTACGCCCGGAAACTAACATTAAATATTAAGTAGCATTGTATAAACCCTGTCATCAGCGCATACATCACTAAGCTAAGATTAACTCATAGTCCCGAGGGCAGTAGGCCCGAACGCGACCGCGTGTGCTGGGATGCATAGACCGATCGCTCATGGGCCCGGTGTCGCCATGTATTGTTTCAGATCGGAGCCTCGGGCTGGTTCACAGGCAGGTATAACTTTCACTGTCAGCCGGTCGACCACTCCAAACATCCACAAACAATGAGGGTGAATTACCAATTAAGCTTAATTTTACGAAACCACAGTCCTCATTTTTCGAAGTTCAATTTCCTGGTGCCGTACGTGTTTCACCACGATCACTCTTATTTTAACATTTCCGATTTTATATCCTATTATTGAGTAACTAACTGCTGTCGAAACCTTATTCCCAGAGAAACCTACTCCAACGTGAGCCGGCTAGTTTTACCACAAGTTCGTCGATCTGCCGAAGTCTCACTCCCAACACTATTTTCTGTTTCAACGTTTTAATCACTCGCTTGCATCCTACATTGTAAATTTTCCATTACAACTCGATTTGCTATTTACATACTAACATGAAAAATTGGTATCATAATTTAAAATCTATTTCAATTCATCATAAAACGCAACTCTTGCATGTTTTAGGAAATTATAAACAAAGCTATCAAAATATAATATACAATAAATTTTAACATCACAATATAAGTTATGAAATAGATTTCAGATTTCAAGTATACATTGTTGTGTTCAAAATTGCAGTCAAAATCTTCCGGGTCCAAATTGTCTATAACAAGTATATTTTGCCTAGGAAACCTAAATGAAGATGTTCTTCAGTTAAATAAGCTGAAGACATTACTCTTATTTAATATATTTATCTTGATTTCTGATTTTATTTTTATTAGACACGTTCTAATTTAAAAATGGGGTATTATACAACTACTCAATCTTTTTGAATACTGTGACTACAATTGTGATCGCGACCGCACCCCTTGTCATTAACTAATTAATTCACCGTTCTCATCAATCATAATTCGCACAGCTTGTCACTAATCCTTTGATAAATACTAACAATTATTTTGTATACTTACGTGTAATCGTTTATTTGGTGATATTGAATGATAATTAAGTACTTATACGATAATTTATGAAATATACAGATTTATTACAATAGGTATGACAGCTGTTCATGTAATGACTATATTATGCCTTTCAATTAGTAAATTCTACATTACGTAAAGAGTAGGTATTTTTTTGTCGGTTGCTTGAACTTGAATTCCAATTGCATTACATGAATAAATAATTACGCTAATTTAACTAATGTTCTAATCAAACGGTAAAATATTAGACGATATTTTTACTTACAAATACATTACCATTGTAATTAATTTTGTTGATATTTTTTATTCGTAAGTACTTTTCTTGACATTTTTTTTATAAATTTTCAGATGGTTCACGCGTGTTGGTGGTACTATTTCTCGAAATTCACAGAATTCTTTGATACTGTAAGTACTGTTCGTTAACTCTAAACGTATACGTTTCACAAAAGATAATATCAACTGCATTTAAGATGAATTATGGCTTACGTAATCCAGACGCTAATATATATTTTGCTGCACTTGTATTTACATTGTGTCAAGGAAAATTGAATCTAGTCGCAAAAAAGACTTGTATAGATACTTGATACTTACTGTCTAAAGATATTTCGTCATATTATTTAAAAAAATGGTATTATTCAAGATTGTACGGAAAACAAAACATTATGATGATCCGATTCATAACCATTATTTTATTACGACATAGCGCACAGAAATCAATACGGTTCATGAATTTTCCAGTTCTTCTTTGTACTGAGAAAGAAGTTTGATCATGTATCGACACTACATGTGATCCACCACGGCGTGATGCCGATGTCAGTGTGGTTTGGTGTCAAGTTCACTCCCGGAGGCCACTCGACCTTCTTCGGCCTTCTCAACACCTTCGTACACATCATCATGTATACATATTACATGCTGGCAGCTATGGGCCCGGGAGTAAGGAAATACTTGTGGTGGAAAAAGTACCTTACGGCACTGCAAATGGTAAGTCCCATTCATTCCATTTGATTTGATAATGTTTTTTTGTTACGCCCTTTCGTATAGGATCGAATGTGTGCGACGAGTAGCTAGGATGAAAATAGCGGAAAACAGAGCGAACTCGGTGGCGTACTTTGAAAGAGACCTATGTCCAGCAGTGGTCTAAAGACTGTTGATAATTGCTATTAATTGATTTTGAAAATTAAAATCTTTTCGATATTGGTCTATGTACACATCTTTTTTGTGTTACACATCATGTTATTGAATGGTGTGATGAGCTAGTCGTCTAATTATTGAACTTGGTGTTTTTGACACTTTTTTCCACGTTTTGGCCAATTGCACGTTGAAATGAGTACTTTATTTTGCTTAAGAAGCTACGGTGGCGCACAGGCTTCACGGAAACAAAAATGAAAAAAAAAAGACGGTCATCACTTTTCACTAACTGTCAAATAGGAATTTACCAGTAAATATTTAGAACAAAAAATTTATATTTGTTTTCTAGGTATAAAATGAATTTCTATACAAACCTACATATAAAAAATCGAAGTCCAATATACCGAGATAGCCGTGAAGCTTAGAATTTATTAAAACTGACGGCAGTGTCGTTGTTCCTTGAAGTAGGTTTGCGAAATATTGAAAGCTAGACCTGCAAATGTAAACACGCATATAATATTTCGCGATTGGCATTGGCCAACTTAACAGTGGGTAGCCAGAAGGTGATCAAAAACTGTGCGATATATGAAATAATAAACTTAGTGTAGAAGGCCTTTCATGCGCGAAAAGACTTGAGAAATGCTGCTATTTTGGTTTCTAAGGAAGAATAGGCATTTTTTGTTTCAATATTTATGACCTGATCTCACAGTCTAGTAATCTTATTACTGAACTCTTCTGATGTCTCAGGATGACGTGCGCAGTGCAGTGTGACGCGAAACTATACTTTAGTTCCGAGTGACACTGCAACTGATATGCCGTGCGGCAGCCGTGTCGGTTAACATCAGGCGAACGCCTAGTTCGTCATGTCATTCTTTAACATTAATAAAAAGTCAAACGGATACATCTACTTGCCCATACGAATAGAAATTATACACAACCAGTTTTAAAAGCGATCTCTCGTCGTCAGCCCAATACGCTCCCACTGCTGGGACATGAGCGTTTTTTTTACTTACAGAAAGTGTAGGCCATCATCAGCTGGCCGAGTGCGCGTTCTTTTGTGATTCTTGCACATGCCGGTTATCTCACGGTATTTTCCTTCACCGTTGTTAAGCGCGTACAAATTCCGCACATAACTTGTTAAACGCCTACAACTTCCGCAGAAAGTCACGATACAAGCAGTGTGCACATCTAATAACTAAATATATTTAAAAAACGTCCTAATTGCCTATACATGCGAACTTTTTGAAAAAAAAGAAATGAAATTTATGATTTATAAGCAGTAAGCGATACGTAGCGTAATCAACAGATTTATGCCCCGTATGTTGTTTGCAAAAGGTGGAAGGACGTGAGATCACTTGTCATGGTAGCAGATCCCGGGACGGATAGATGCGGGTTCAAATTTTCTCCATTACATTAAAAATTAATCTGATGAAATGAAATGTTCCAGGCTCAGTTCGTGGGCATCATGGTGCACGCGTTCCAGCTGCTGTTCATTGAGTGCGACTACCCGCGCGCCTTCGTCTGGTGGATCGGCATGCACGCCGTCATGTTCTTCTTCCTCTTCAAGGACTTCTACAACCAGTCCTACAGCAGGCCGAGCAGGCAAAAGGTACAATCTGCTTACTATTGGAATCGATGATTTTTAATCAACTTCACTATTTCCAATTTCAGTTATTTGGTAACTAGCTAAGCTACTCGTAAGAAGCATTAAAACAACTGTTACTTCAAATAAGTACAGTATTTTTCTGTAATTTAATATGTATGTCAAATTAAACGGTTTTAATGCTCCTGTAAATTTTTGTTTTTGTTACGGGATACATAATGTTGGTGTAAAAGCGTATATTAAATTATTCAGTAAAACTTTGTAGACCCCGCCACATACCATAAATACATATTAAATAAGCGATGAAAACTATACGTCATTTTACAAGCTTTTATGTAAAATGTAACATAGAACTTTCAATGCCAGTAAGACCAATGAAATTCAAACTCAACGATATTTTTTACAACTGCGCATTGCATTCACCTTGACATCTCTGGTAAACGTCATAACGCTCATAACTTACTGAGGGGGGAGATCACAAAACTTTGATTGCAATGTAACAGAAGAAATTTCCATACTAACTATGGACATAATATTATAATATTTCAATATGCAGTATATTGAAACTGTCAAATCCATACAAATTTGTTTCTATAGGTTGCAATTGAGTCACATGATCGCCCAGCTGTTACGTATAATGGGCTGCGCTGTTTTGTGATCTAAATATTTGGAAGAATAACTAAACAAAACAAATATTACTGCAATAGTTCTAAAAGTAACACGTTAAAACTAACGTTTTTGTATGTTACTAGGTAAGTAGGGGATCGCCGGCACCGGAAACAACTGCGCTGACAGCGCCGTACAAAAACGGCACCGTGAAAAACGGGTTCAGCAACGGGCACAGCAACGGCTTCGTGCGAGCCCGCACCGTGCTGCCCGCCGGCAACTGACGGCGCCCTCGAGGTCGCACCGTGCTGCCCGTCGGCAACTGACGCCGCATTGTGCTGCCTGTTGGCAACTAACGCCGCATCGTCGGGAACTAACGTAGCACCGTGCTGTATGTTGGCAACAGACGTCGCACTGGGCTGCCCGCCAGCAAACTGACGTCGCTTGCGAGCTCGCACCGTGCTACCCGTCGGCAATGACGCCACACCGTGCTGACGTCGCACCGTGTTGTCCGTCGGCAACTGGCGCCAACCGTGCTGCCTGTTGGCAACGAACGCTACATTATGCTGCTCGTTGGCAACTAACGCATCCCGCGCCGCCCGCCGCTTGCATTCCGTAGTATTCTGTGATCGTGCCGCGACAGTGGACCCTCGGGGAACGGAACTCGTAGACTAAATGTGATTTATCTAGTGTACAGTTAAGCGGTATCGACGGTGTACATTTTATTTTATCGATGTAAACGTAAAGCTAGTATTGTGATCGATCGCATAGCGCTTTATATTTTTATTTAGAGTTAAGTAGTTATGCCGCTTTTAGGGTTTTGGCTCTGAGAGACAGTCATATAGTTCTGTTTGTTTACGGTGCTGGAGTATGAGTTTTTTATAATGAGCTTATAGTACTGTTTTTCACAAGAGTTTTCTATATTTTTTACACTAGCTTGTGTTGTTATACCCTATGTAATGCCCTGTACAAACATTTAATTAAAATTTCTTTGGTGCCTTGCCATCTATATGGTTAACCTAGGTAGTCTCATCTACACTAAATCATATTTCTATAAATGCAAAAGTAGTTATTAAGGCATTTAAAAAACAAATGTTTTTTCAGGCCTGTGAATCAAAAATCAAAAGCTTTCCACTTTTCAATTTTAATTGACAGCTTTTAAAGTTCATACATCTATTAATATAGAAAACATTTTTCGGATCATCAGACAAATTAATCAAAAACTGTCAAGTAAACTTAACAGCTTCAGTAATAAAATTATAAAACTCAGAAAAATACAAACAACCCATATTGATCTGAAAAAAACTTCAAAAAGTACATCAAACTCAAATAAAACCATCGAATTTTAATAGTTTTTTTTATAAAATACATAGGTATGAGTTTTATTGATAAATCAATTTGAAAACTGTAAAATAGAATATTTTATGGGTTCCATTGTAAATGGGGAAGCATCGTTGGAAATAAAATTGTATAAATTATGAAGATGATAGTGTGGGCAAAGATCCAAATGATTGCAACCCATGGATCAGTGGAACTACAGATTGTGTACTGCGTACACTAAGAAATTTTCCTTATTTAAGTACAATAATTATGTATGTATATTTTAACTCACAATTGAATGTTCAATGTAGATTTAGATAATTATGACACTAAAGTGGTTGTGTTGGTTATTTATTTTGTTTTAATTTATGATTTATTTATAGCAAACGGGTTTTGTAGCAGGTAACTTGCGAAGTTCTTCCTTTTGTTGTCTTCCTTTTTGTTTTGTACTTATTAAAAAATCAAGGTGCTTTTTGTACTCCGAAACAGCCTGCATCCCTCAGCCAGGCAGTCAAAGCTGTAGCTCGCCATTTGTAAATATACATTTTGTTAATCAATTGACAACATCTGTTAATGTACCTATTGTAATTTTTATACAAAATATGCAAATAAATAATAAGTATACAATAAGAATTTATGAATTTAATTTCACGCTTGTTGCCCATATTATTTCATGGTTTATCTCATGATTAATAATTAACATCCAGTTGTATAAATCAAGTATATTCTATAAACATACATTCTGTACATTTTTTAAATTTAAATTAAGTACACTCAGGCAGTATATTAAATAGGATATTGAGCACAAAATTTTGTTCTTGAAATAAGTATGTTATGCAGTTAGTGATAGATAACATGCTATGAAAATTTACTTAAACAGATTTAGCACAACGGAAGCCTAGATTTCCTGCTGAGCTGTCTTCTGTATTGTGTGAGCGGGCCGAGCATCTGTACCTATAGCAGTATGAGTGGTGGCATAGATAAGATCCCCCTTTTTTCACTTTTTCATTAGGCTGAAAATTAAACCAATTCTATGCTGATTTATTTATGTAATTTTAACATAACTTTCACATTATTTAGCACACTGTAAAACCTTATCATATATGAGTATCAGAAATAAACCCATTAAGAGTGGTGTAGCATATTATAAAGGCCTTTTAAATATACAGACCGCCTCTGTGGTGTGGTGGCAGCGGCAGCGGGTTCAATTCCCACTTCAGGACAAGTATATGTGCACGAAAAAATAGCGCAAATACTCGTTCCGAGTCTGGGTGTTGTGGGACCGTGGTCCTCGAAATTCCTGGGTCCCTAAACACAGGGAATCCTAGTTAGTTAGGGTCCAGGATCTATGTCTGTGATTGTTGGGCGTATTATTATTACAGGGTTGACAAATTATACTTAATTATTGTTTAACACTCCCACATTCATAAATACTAATACACACTAAACTCATACTAATCATTTAAAAATGTATAAAGCTTTATATTGTTTATTACCTATATCTTTAACAAGTTGCAGAATAATTTAAAAAAAACTGCATTGATTAAAAAAAATTACCTTTTCTTTTGACCATGCATCTTCTGTCCACTCCCACACATTACCAGCCATGTTATGAAGACCAAAATCATTAGGGGGGAATAAGTGCACTGCATTAGTACCAACAAAACCATCCTTGGCAGAGTTGTGATGCGGGAATGTTCCCTGCCAAATATTAGCCCTAAAATTTAAAAAAAAACACAAGTTTTACCAAGTGTAACAGGTTAAAGTCAGTGCTTCCACTTTAAGAGACTTTAAGGGTTTATTAGTATGGGGGATAGAGTTTATTTATTTATCATTTTGCTTCACAGAATGATAACCAGAGAATGTTTTAGCAGAATATTTTTGGAGTATTTATAATTTAATCAATCAATCATTCAACAAATCATCAGCATTTTGGTTGAGTCTCCCTCTATTCCACCGATCATATTCTTATTAGTAATAGCACAATCTCCAAAAGTTTATGACACTAACATGAAACGGACATTGGCAGAATTGTGACAACTAGTCACAGAAGCCATAAACCAAGAAGTCAAGTCAAGTCAATTTTAAATTGCAGAAAAATTATGACCAAGCATCTTCATCGTTTCAAGATATAGGACATGACAAACAAAAGAAATGATAATTCAATGAAACAAAACAGCCTGCTTCATGAAAAATTGGGAATGCTAGTAATTTTGGAACTTTTGATTAAAATTTGAAAATCTTTTAGGGAATTTTAAGGATACTTCACAAAAATCTATTACAAATTGTAAGAGAAAACACTGGTTAAAATCACACATTAGGAACATTTCTACATTTTTTTCTGTTTTAATAAATATGCAACTTACATGTGTTTTTTCCCTGGAAATAATTTATCACCCCATGGGTACTTAGTATCTTGGTGCCCACCTCTGCATGCTGCTTCCCATTCAGCTTCAGATGGCAAGCGAGCACTACGCCACTTACAGTATGCCTTTGCATCTTTCCATGACACATGTATCACAGGATGGTCTAGGATATCTATAATTCAATACCAAGTTTATATTCCATTTGACATGTATAATTGAGCTGGGTAACTGGCACATATATGAAATGAATAGTTTCGATTTCCATTAAATTAATAATATTTTATGTACCTTTAGATAGATAATACAGAGTATGTAGAGATAATAGGTAGATACCTTTTATATCAGAGTCCGGACCATATGGATGTGTCCAGTCAGCTCCAAATACTTTATACCACCATGTAGCCTGAACTACGCGAAAATCTTTAAGTTTCTCTTTAAAAGTATTATTCAAAAATAAGCTAAACACAAAACTATCTCCGAAGATTTCGGCTTCAGTCTTATAATTAGTTTGTGACACAAAACTACTAAAATCTTTATTTGATACTTCGTATTTGTCCAAGTAAAAGGTGTCTACTGTGATGATTCTCTTGGGGCCTTCCACGTCCTTTTCTATCACTATGTCATCAGTTCCTAGCTGATATTTGCCACCGGGAATTAAAACCATTTTTTCTAATTCATTAAACTGTTGCTCTTCCACAACAGATTTATTAATTTCATTATTACTTGAGCACTGATTTAGGTTTTCGGTTATTGCTCCAAAAACAGTATCGCTACTTTTTTTATTCATAGCTCGAACGACATTACAACCACAAGAAGACTCTTCGTTATAGGTAATAGCAGAGTGTAAGAAACATACAAAAATCAAATAAGTTAACATATTTATTGTTAAACAAAAATAACTATTTCTACTTGTACATAATATCGCGATTTTTGGGAGCGATAGTGCGATAACTGCGATATCACTATCAGCTGATCCTGACAGCCAAAGAGCATATAACCACTTGCTGACAGCCTTAGAGTATGTACATTTTTTTTTAAGTTTTGGCTCCACACTTTTGTGTATTTAGCCAATGTCAAGTAACTGATATTATATGTATCAAGTTATCGATATTTCACGCAAATATGTGTCAAGTCACAGTCGAAGTCATCAAGTCAAGTCAGTCTAGTCAAAGTCATACTCCTAGTAAAGTGGTGGCAACTTTACTTGAAGCTTCTATGGAGTTTTGGAAACAACACGAAAAGAAACGTTTCACCATCATTATACCATTTTCCCACACTCACGCCTGTAATCCAGCACTTAACGAATAAAATGCCACCAATTTTATGCACTGACACTGTCACAGTAAAAGTTGATCACTGACACTTGGGCATGGGCAAAAAATACCGGTATTTCTCCGTACACATATCGGTATATTTCGATATTTTTAATCGCGATATATCTATATTCAATATTGATTTATGAGCAACGAATTCGTATCAATTTCGATACTTTTTTAATGCGACTTTGATTTCGTTTTAATTGTTACTAGATACGCCTTGCATGCTCCTCGCCCATCGTTAACTTTAAGAAATCTGGTCATAATCTTAACGAAATGCAATATAACACTTTTAGTGATAAGGCCGCCCATTGTGCTACCTATTCTAGTACTGTAATATCTAGGTTTTATTTTATGTTGGTATACGCAATAAAGAGTTTTTCTATTCTATTTTATAACAGTAAGATTAAGTATAGTCTATTGGCTATATTGGCCTATTGCACAAATAGCCTATTGGCTGCGTGCACGAAAATACTAAAGGTGATATAATGGTGAGGTGATCAGATCTTACTTTAGCAATAACAAACATCGATATTTCAGTTAAAGTACCGGTTAGACAAAAAAATTGTTGCGCCTTCTGAAAATTGTTGAATGACATCATAACTTTAATTGTTAACCGTGACTTCCCACGCCTCGCTGTGTAGTATTATAGCTAATTTTAAATTATAGCCTCCAAGCTAATATTATGTTCCTGCTCCAGGAAATAATCATGGAATCTAGTAGTTCTGAACTTCCGAAGACGAAAGTGATGACTCATGTCTATTCCTTTTTATGAATTTTGAATGCTTTGGGAGTATGTATGAATATAATCAACTCTCATAAAAATCATACGATAATTGACGATTTAACGTTATTTTTCACTCAATAGTTATACCATAGTAAGTATATATAGCTTTCTTTATCTTATGCCCTTATGCGTATAATTTTGAGCATGTTCGGAGCCGTATCACAGAACTACGCTCAGTGATGAATCTCTGTTCAAGACGAGATTTCATTCACAAAATGATTAAATACAATAACAACAATAACGCCAATGATCAAATATTTAGATCCTGGACCCTAACTAGGACTCTATGTCCTGGGACCCTAGGGACGCAGTGGGCAATCGTGTGATATCAAATTTAATAATCTATATGCCCGTCTGTACAAATGTTTGACAGCTCTTAAATTCGCATTTATTCCTCTGTGACATACATACCCAAATGCATTGCAAAATGTATGTCTATGTCATAGAGGGATAAGTGCGGACTAGGAATAGGAATGAAGGTAAGGCAAAGGAAAATAAAAAAATTAAATTGTGCACGTTGTTTTAATATTCACCCAAATACAAGTCTGTAGAAAAACGAAAAAACTAGAAAGTAAAAAGTAAATTTTAATGATTTCCAGAATATCACTGAATAGAGGGGTTGACGTGGAAGGCTGAAAAAGAAAGTACCGTACATGAAAAATCCTGCTCAAACTTAGTGGGGGCGCGGCAGCCATACAACTAACTGCACTACTCTTTAAAAACCGAGGTAATAGGTAAAAGGTAATAGGTATACATTGTAGGATTGAAATAGTCATGACTGTTTAGGATTACGTTAACAATATTGAATAAGTACATTCATTTTTAATAACCTTAAAATCATTTATTTAGGTACTGCCTGGGTTCGAGTAGGTATAGCTACGTAACCTATAGATTTTCACTCGGCACCCATTGGCGCTACATACAGTATGTGGTTTAACATAAGTTATCTTCCTGACCTGACTATCGCGAAAAGTGCAGATTTCACGCTTTTTCGCTATTTTTGATATTGTTTTGCGACCGCCAGTGCCGCGCTGCCGCCGGGCCGTTGCCATGACAGCGTCAGTGTGGCGCGCCACGCCCCTTTTCACGCGAGCTATATGCGAATACGGGCGTTTTTAATTTGTCTTTTAATCTTTTACTTATTGAAGTAAAACTTCTTTACGCAGGCTTGACTTGGAGAGTAAGCTGGTGAAAGCGAGGCAAACGAAAGTTGAAGTTGGTTCACGTAGATCTCCATTGACAATATAGCAAAGTTAAAGTTTTGTTTTATTATGTTGGTATGTCCGGTAAAATGACAATTTTTTTTTTTAAGGTTTGGCTCCACACTTTTGTGTATTTAGCCAGTGTCAAGTTATTGATATTTTATCAAGTTATCGATATTTCACGCAAATATGTGTCAAGTCACAGTCGAAGTCACCAAGTCAATCCATAGTCAAGTCAGTCTAGTCAAAGTCATACTCCTGGTAAAGTGGTGGCAACTTTACTTGAAGCTTCTATGGAGTTTTGGAAACAACACGAAAAGAAACGTTTCACCATCATTATACCATTTTCCCACACTCACGCCTGTAATCCAGCACTTAACGAATAAAATGCCACCAATTTTATGCACTAACACTGAAAATAACATAAGTTTTGGAAAATAATACAATGCGGCGACGCGATCTTTTTCGTTTTCCCGCCAAAACTCGACAATTTTTAATTGTAAAGATGGCGACATTAACATTAAACAAAGTTATACCGGCCGATAGATGGAGCTAAACTAAAGAAGTTTTACTTCAGTCGTGTGGTCTAAAGCACACTCGTTTGTTAATTCTTATATAAATTTTTAATAAAAAAAAATTACGTGTTAAATGAAGTAAGTTCATTTTCAGTTTTTATTGTTATTTGGGTTTAATTACTTCTTTCTTTCATCTATGACGTTAAAACGGCTTAATATAGTCGGCTATCATGGGAGCCCATGGTCCGTAAGATCCGTAACCCACATAATAATTATTATGATGACTATGATGTATATAAAAACTCTATTTTGAATATAATCTGAACCGTAAATGCTGCACAATGCTGAAGTCAACCCTTTTGCTTCTTTTATATTGATTAATTGTATATAGGCAATAAGGTATTTGTGTTGTATTTTTACTTATTATCTACCATTAAATAATAAGTTGATTGTTATGGGTGAAACGATTCGAATTTCAAAGAGAGCATCATAATTCGAATTATGATGCTCTCTTTGCTTAAGCTTTTCCCATTTTGTTATAGAAGCTTAAGCTTGCTAGGAACCCTGGTAAGAATAAACATAGTTTACTCACAATAATAGTGGAATAATATCATCCTGTTTCATTTTCCCATAATATTTAACAATCCCGTCCACGTGACCCATGCCCACAACAGCAAGAACACGAGGTTTCTCCACTGCGGAAAGAAAATTGTAACGTAAAATAATGGCCCGAATATTTTTATTGTAGACGTTTTTGTATAACATACACAAAACTAAATACACTATACTATCTTAATAATCAGTTAGCCGTTTAGCAAAGAAAATAAATAAAATAACTAAATAAATATTTGTGGACATCTCACACAACGCCAATTAGCATCAAACTAAGCCAAGTTTGTAGTTGTACTATGGGAACCATTAATTATTACTATAATTTATTGGAACGAAGTTCCTTATCGCGGGTTGCAAAAGGGGGCTACGCTAGACGGAAAAAATTAAGACTAAACGTTGTAACGACACTTTTTGCTATAGTTGTAAGCCGTGCGGCGTGCGCGTTTTTCTCTGTCTATCTCTCTCTCTCTCTCTCTCTCTCTCTCTCTCTCTCTCTCTCTCTCTCTCTCTCTCTCTCTCTCTCTCTCTCTGATAGAAAGCAAGCCAGTTATTTTCGTTTCGTCTTTCTATTCTTATAACGATTATTTTTGTTGAGTGTATACAGGTTCTTTGTACATAATAAATAAAAGGAACTTCGTTCCATCCGGATGTCCCTTGATACCTCTCAAGTTTTATATATATATATATATATACATAAAATATTACTTATACTCTTCGACGAAAATATTTTTCTCCTAGAGCCGTTTATAAATTGTAGGAAGGGTTTATTAATCTAGAGAGTAAACAGCTGTGGACTCGCCTGTACGAACACATTCTTGCAATGAATACGCGAGACATTTGTCCCGTTCATCAACAAACACATGAAAAATCTTCTTGAAGGCCGGCACGTCGCGCGTTATTTCTTCGAACTGAGCTTGAACAAAGTCCTTATCCTTGTATTTCTCCAAATGGTGCTTACTAGTAATAAAACAATAAAACAAACATATATTAAGAAATTGTGAAACACGCAATAGCCCACTTCCAAATCCCACTCGGCCCTGCACCAAAATTAGCACTCACTCTTACAACTGTGAGAGAAAACATCGTGAAGAAACCGGCATGATCAAGTAGAAAATTCTAGAACATCGTTCCATCATTCCCACTTGACCATGGACCATGGCTTAGACTCTTTCCATGTGAGAGAAAGGCCGTGCCGGCAGGCCTGTATCAGTGGTTACGTAAGTATTGGGCTGATGACCAAACACTACGCTACGCTACAATAACTAAACCGTAGTCATTGACTTTAACAATGTTGCTTGACACGACCACAAACTATTTGAACCATGCTATACGGGACTGTGAATAGGACCACGACCACCCCATCTCATACCGTGGGTACCGTAAGAGCCGAGTAAAGACATATCCAGGGTAGATGTAGAAGCATTCTCCTTGGGACATTGAAATCTGCGATCACCAAGACGCCTGCCAAGAGTGGTGATTATGGCACTGCCCTAAAATGTGTTTGCGTTTTATGAGAGCCTATATTCAGCAGTGAACGACTTTCGACTCATGATGTGTGATGATACGGGTATCGTTGTGCTGTTGCGTTTGAATTTCAAGAGGTTTTAATTTTGGATATGTCTGGGTGTCTATGCTTGTAGCTGTAAGGCTAGCAGCTAAGGTAGTCCATACCTACCGCATAACAAATAATTCTCGATTGTTTTGAATGCAAAGTTAATTGCTTTATATACATACTCTAAAGGCTTAGGGTTTGAAGTGGTGAGATGGTAAAGTACTTGTCCCAACTCGAAAACGCTTAACGATTGAAACGCTCTTGCAATAGTGATCTGTATGGGACGGTCGCCGAGGAACAATTTGCAGCCGGGTATTTTTTTCATCTGAAAATTATTTATACATTTGATGGATTTCTTCTAGTTTAACAACATTTAGACTCTGTATCTATACAACCTGAGTTTGAAGTCGTACACCTCTTGGAAATAAAAGATTCACAATTTCCAAAAAAACAATTATCCACTTCCAAATCTTTAACCCTTGTGTTGTGCATGACAGCCCTAGAATTTTTTTTTAATTTTGATCAACGTTAGTTAAGGACAAAGTTCAACTAATCAGCTGTCCTAAGGCAGCCTCGCAAGATCCTGAATAAATTGATGACGTAACCTTTACATGCCATTTCTTCAATGAAAAGCTATGAATTTGAAAATGCCGTAGAACGTCGTTAACCTTCTAGAGTAGATTTATATATCGGCATAGGTAGTAGGTATAGCTCGCGCAAAACTTTATGAGCTTACAGAAGTTAGCGTGGATGGCTGCGCAGTACGCATATTGTAGTTATTGTATGGCTGCTTTTACTGTACCATGCGAAGTTTGGTACTCGGGCCTAACTTCCGAGAGCTCATAAAGTTTAGCGCGAGCTATAATGTACCAACTCGCCCTACAAAGTAAGTACACTGTACGAAGTTCCAATACGTGCTGACGCTGCAATTAATGAACTCTTCTTTTTGTACTCCGACCTCTATATTTATTTGCTGTAGGTACATATTGCTCGTCCCATTCTCACTGATAGTCAAGGCTTCTGTATTATTACCTCTTGATAAGCTCTTCTAAACTCTCCCCCGGGCGCAACTCCTAGTTCTTTGGCGATGTCGGCGTAGGTCTTTAGCAACATCGCGTGTAGCATGCCAGACGCTACGCCTTGGCCTTTTACTGCTTGCCTGAAAGAAAAGGTGAGTAACAAAAAGCGAACCTAAATAGTTTGTGCAATAGCTGCAGACGCAAAAAAACTACTCCATATTATACTAGTCATACTTAATTATTCAGCAGGGTGGAAATTGATAAGTAGATTTTTCTTACTTGTTGTATTGGTAGAACAGATGGTAACTACCGATTGGAACAAGCCTGGTGGTAGGCGACCCCATACCTACCTTTCGATTTAATCTCACGTTCATGTGTTGCCCGATTTTTTTGTTTGGGAGCAAAATCCAACTTATAAAATAACTATTTTGTGTCACTTACTGCACTTTTCTTGAATCGAAATTTTTTGCTTCTTCCAAAAATTTCTTGTCGTCCAGTTCTAAAAGTGAAACTCTTTGTCGGCATAGTTCTACCAAAATTGCGTTAGGATTTAAGACTCGCACTATCTGAAAGAAAAAGTAATCTTTTTTAAAGTTCGCTGGTCTTACTTATTTACCTATTGACTGATTTTTCTTTAGTTATTCTGCCGCCAAGCAGTAGTGCGCAAGCACTGCTGTGTTCCGGTTTGAAGGGCACTGTAGCTAGTGAAATTACTGGGCAATTGAGACTTTATGATCAGATCTCACAGTCGAGTAATCTTATTACCAGACTGTGCTGATGTCTCAGGATGATGTGCGCAGTGCATGTCGCTTGAAGCTCTATGTTTTAGGGTTCCGTGTGACACTGTTCTGTTATGGGCGGCCGTGGCGCTTAACATCAGGTGAACGACTAGCTCGTCACATCATTCAATAACATAAAAATAAAAGTTAAATATATATGAATATAATATACAAATGCAATTTACCGATGAAACATCTTCGATCGACTGTTTGCTGAA
Source organism: Ennomos fuscantarius (assembly GCA_905220475.3). Lineage (NCBI taxonomy): Eukaryota > Metazoa > Arthropoda > Insecta > Lepidoptera > Geometridae > Ennomos > Ennomos fuscantarius. Next base: position 6,423,551 of record HG992028.1, on the reverse strand, counting down.
GTGCACAGTGCCAAGTAGCACCACCGTGGCGTATTTGTCATTCTGCACTAAGGTTGCGGCGGGCGGCAGTTGTAAATTTGAATTATATCTCTGCGCGTTATACAGCGGCGAGTAAATGCCTAGAATTACAAGAGCGTCACAAAAGTGGCCTAATCATCTCAGCCAGACAGTTAACAAGAGCGTATAAAACTTTAAATTATAATAATAAAAAAATAATAACGTCCAATGATCATACATAGATCCTGGAAGGGTCCAGTTATATAGCCATAGTTAGGGAACCAGGATTAAATAAATAAATAAATATGTGTGGACATTTCACACAGCGCCATCTAGCCCCAAACTAAGCAAAGCTTGTACTATGGGAACCAGATAACTGATACAATACTTAGATACTTTTTTGTTTGTAAATACATGCATAGAATACAATATAAACACCCAGACACAGAACAATCATAGATGTTCATCACACAAATGTTTGTCCTGGGTGGGAATCGAACCCACGACCTGATTCCCTGTATCTAGGGACCCAGGGACCAGGAGGACCATGGTGCCAAACACTTAGACTCAGAATATGTATCTCACATCGATAAGAGTATTTTAAAACAACTATCTAGGTTACACTTACACGAATCGATTCGTTTCGCTTGCTCTTTAAGCACAACAGTTTCAAGTCCTTTGACCAAAATATGTCTTAATATACCACTTGCATGCTTGATCATATTTTCCTATATAATTTTGAACACAAAACATTGTAAATCATTAATTTTGAGAGAAAATTGATTTACTGAAATTACTCCATTATATGTACATTCTGTGACATCGGCTGATTAAAACTGACAACGTTAAAGATCCCTGTCATCGAAAAATGTTAGGTTCTAACTGGCCAGTAAATTGTGTGAAGATCTTATTTAGACAAATTAGATCTCCTCCTTTAAAATATCTATTTATACAATACATACAGATTTAATAATTTCTGGTTAAGGTATAGTAGTATAGGTAGGTACATTATCTATTTAATGCAATGCTATGTATTGGTACATAGGATTGCAGATTAGCTAAACAAAATTAGATCAAAAAGTTTAGTGTAAAATGCGGTATAGCGCCATAATAAACGGTACCATTGAGAGACGGCAATAGTATAGCTCGCTAGCCTTTTCCTATATAAACATTAAGCTCTATCTTTGTACATCCCTTAGATACTTGTGGGAATAAAACTGAGCTACCCGCAGTCTATAACTTTCACAATCTGCAGCCACAGATCAGTTAATTTGGATCTATATGTTTTCTGTTAGTGAATAAAAGAACCATCTATCGGATACAGAAAGAAGCCACTTCATAAAATATAATTCGAAATGCCGCCCACAGGCAGGCTGATAATCGACTACCGTCCGCAACCAAAATTATCCGTTTGGAAACAAATATTCTGCTACCTACGTAAGTGCTAATATTGCAAAAATACCAAAACCACACCAAAAATAACATAGAAAACTTTGAGTAATGCGGGTCCGGAGAGTAAAAACATAATTAAAATGCAATTATTTTATTGATAAAACTGAAACACACCACACTGCGTGCGACATTGATACAAACGACTTCTGATGAAAGTAACATGTTCATCATCAGACATAACAAAACTAAGTTATTTGGATAACACTGAAGTACCTTATAGGAATCCTATGAGAACAACCTTTACTATACCACAAACTTAACGGTTCACTAAAGTTTGACAGCGCACACTTTTCGAACTTCTCTAAATAAAAGGCAATTTCACTACAATTTCGTCAATAACACTTTTTAAACTTTCGCGACTTGAACTCATATTGTAAAGATAAAACGGGTCTATACGCGCACAAAAATTATCAAAACATTATTTTGACTAAGTCCCCTCGTGACCACGGCCAATGTAACTTGGTTGAAACGTCGAAGTTAGTCAAAATAATGTTTTGATAATTTTTGTGCGCGAATAGACCCGTTTTATCTTTACAATATAATTTCGTCAATGTCAAGTACTAAAATAGACCATCAAACGAAGGATTATTAAGATTGTTCGGTAATTTAAAAAATTTGGCCGCTTCTAGCCCACGGTTTCTCGTACGTTTGTCAAACTCGTGTCAAGCCAACACTCTAAAACTGTGTGCGCATTGGTTGAAGACCACCGAAGGTCAACAGGCAACCAATGAGCGTTCAGTATTTGGTGTGCCAATATGACAAGAATTTAACAAACGTATGTACACCAGGAGAGAAGTGTTGCTTAGCTAAGTTGTGTTTTAATAGGCTTCAGCTATGCAAACGGGCATACATTTTTCAGTGGAAATTTTTGCAGTTTCTTTTTAATAGTCTATGAACTGACATCATTAGAAAGAAACGGCAAAAAATACGAAATACAAAGAAAATCAAGTGGCGTTTTAACATACATATATGTATTAGATAAATATGACTATACATATATGGGTAAGCCATATTATAAAAAAGAACTTTTTAATATATTGCTTGGGTGGAAATAATACATATAACATGATGACAGAAGATTTTATCCAAAAGTACCGTAATTAAAATTTTCCAGAACTTGTCTGCTAAGAAATCCGTTTTGATCAAAATTAACATCAACTGTCACCAATATCGAAACGTACTCTTACCGCACCGACCTTTATTTCCACCCTGTTTTATTATTGACCTAAAAACTTTAGCTAATTTTAAAATTACACTAAACTATGTAAGTCTTTTAGATATACTTACAACACAATAAAGTTTGACTTATTCAAAGTGGATGGACATTGCATTCAATAAGTGTTCTTATTAAATTATCACAGTCCTTACTTACAGTTAAGAAGACGAAACAGCGGGCGGCCACAGAGGTATACCCAATATAAAGGGATAGTTTTAAGTAGGACAAAAAGGCTGTATGCCCAAAGCGCGAAAGCAAAAAAAAACCTTACTAACATTAAACAAAGTATAAATGAGTTTCTATAGTACCTATAATGGCTTATAGGTACTATAGAAAATCTTATTCTTATACCTTTTCTAGGTGTATTGCAAATATTGCAATTCTTTCGTTAGTAAAGTAAAAAATGCAACACATCTATATCTTTTATCTTACGACGTTTTGGTTTTGTAAACAGCGATGAACATTAAGGACTCATAACTTACTTAAGGTTTAGGCCTCAAATTTTCTGTATGATTGTACCTCTGTGTGGGCGGCATTGAAATCCCGCATGATCCCTGAAAACGTTATGAAACTATAGACGTTCTAACATTGCATTTTTTGAAATTTAATAGTTATTTGATCACGCTACCTTTAATTATGACACTTCATTACAGAGATTAATATCTGACCGATGTATCGTGAGATGATATTGAACCGCGTGATGTTACGACTGCTTGCCCATTAGTAGAATACAAGGGTTTAAAAAAAATGCAGTGCATAAAATCCTAAAGCTAATTTTTAAAGACAACCATAATTACAGCTTAGGGCAACGGTAACAAATATTTTTAAATTTCGTAATACATATATACAAATAAAATAAACGTAATTACAAGGGATCTCACCATCGAAGTGGTAAGAAATAATCAGCAGAATAATATATGAAATAATCACAACGAATCAAACTAATTTCTACTCTAAAAGGACGTTTTTATTCACAACAAAACTAACGTAAAAGTTAACACTATATAATATATAATCTCGTATATGCAAACAATTATACAGGCTGCGGAAAAAAACTATTCATTGTATAATGTAGGTACATATTAAGTTACGATTTGAATCATTACAGAGGAAATACTTAAGCTTTATTATTTAGGAGCTGGTATTTATAATTTTGCGAGAGCTTAGATTAATATATTAATACTAACTGACCCGCCGCGGCTTCGCACGGGTAAATTAGTTTTACGCACTAACCCTGTCCATAATAGAGGAAAGTGAGAGGGAAAAAGCTAGAGGAATGTATGAATGGTGGGACGGCTAGGCAGGCAGCATTCATCCTTTTCCCCTATCTTTTTCGCTCTCCCTTCCCTTCATCAGGTGAGCATAGCAGCTTTATGTAACGACGTCACGTCACTTAATCTTAATATATATAAATCTCGTGTCACAATGTTTGTCCTCAATGGACTCCTAAACCACTTAACCGATTATAATAAAATTCGCACACCATGTGCAGTTCGATCCAACTTGAGAGATAGGATAGTTGTAAGTTTATATATATCTCAATTTATAATAGACATATATAAAATACCCGTTCAAAGCCGGGGCGGGCTGCTAGTTACTTAATATATTTATAAAGCTCTGCACTGCAGAATGGCCGAATTATCTTAAGCCATGAAATCGCCGAAAGGATTAAAATGAATATTTTCATCATCTTGTAAAATCGAAATATTTTTTTACCATTGTTATTTTTCATTGTTTTTTGTAAATATTATGGAAAATAAATCATGCATTAAAATTACTTACGTATTGCTTTATGCAACCCGCACTTGGCCGTTTTAGAAAGCACAAGTATCATAAAAGCTATTCTTAAAAATTTGCTATAACCATACCAAGTTTCATTGAAATCCGAGTAAAAAATGAATAATTTTAATGCATGTTTTTTTTAGTAACACATAATATGTTGCACTTAACGCAATATTTTTTTTTAAATACTCAATGCAATACAGATTTAGCCCAGTTAAAGTTTCATTACATGTACAGATAAATTTACATACCTACCTACTCTACACCATTATTGTTATTAGTTTGCACTTTTGAGATTTGAAACACCCTGTATTTAGCTACCAAAAAAAATTACAGCCAGCCCTGAAGTGCAATCATTATTTATTTCATACAATCATAATATAACTACAACTATTACACGGCTAACACTCACGAGATACGAATAACTCGACCGGTCAGCGCCGAGCCGCCACCGCCGACTCGCGTACTCCTTGAAGATGGGCATCTATATTGCCCGAACACCGGTCGAGTTATTCGACTGTATCTTGTGAGTGTTAGCCGTGTAATAGTTGTAGTTATGAGTACTACTCACGTCAGTTTCTATAATATTATAATCATAATATAGTGTCATAATCATAACAGAGAGTAGAGACTGTCTTGGCTTAGCCAATAATAGCGAAATATATAATAACGATCAATGAATAACTAAATAAAGTAACTTATGAGATGAGAACATGTTACGTTATGTCATAAGAAAATTCCAAGTTAGCTAAAGACATTTTTAACGATACCGCAATCGTCAATAAGGCGTAGACGCAGGACAACCTGTAAAGTAAAATTTCAACTGCTCATGTATGCCGCTAGGTTGTACAAAGTAACTATACATTTCTATACACAAATTCTTCCACAGCCTTTGTCATTGGGTATCATAGGCATCTCTTAACATACATAGATCCTGGACCCTGACTAAAATTGCCTGTGTTCCCACAACACCCACACTCAGAGCAAGTATTTGCGCATTTTTTCAGAACAAGTATTTGCGTTTCTTTTTAATGTGCACAAATACTTGTACTGCCGCGGTAATCGAACCCGCCGCCTCCGGGTTATGAGCCGACCTGCTCAACCACCACACCACAGAGGCTGTCTTTGCAAAATAATTACAACTTTGTTGCGATATTGTCGCACTATAAGCCAATAGACCTTCACTGCTGAACATAATCCTCCCCATTAGGATAAGGCAAACGAGTTGGTGATCGCAATAAATTATACAATGCGGTCCGAGGAGCACCTTGTTGCCCATTCCCTGGATATTTCTTTAGGCGACTATTACGGCTAAAGCGGGAAGAGATGGGGGGAGAACCACATGGCCCTGTCAAATCAAGTACAAAAATAAAATATATTTTATAAAAATCCGAATGCATTCCCTTTAAATTCATATTAAGAAGTGCTTGGAATTGAGGAATTCCGTTGTGTATATCCGATGACCTTCATCAGATCTTCACAAAATTTACATTCATTCTTCATTTTTTTCATTCATTGCAAATATCCCACCTTTTTTTTTGAAGCCTTTTAATTAAAAAGCATTAATAAAAACTAAAAAAAACAGTGTGCTTTAGACCACACAACTGAAGTAAAACTTCTTCAGCCTTATTAATAAACGGGTATTAGTCTCAGATTAGTTACTTCAGCTTTTGTCCTTTTTTTGCTGGAATATTTAGCTGGATCGAAGGAGACAAAACATGGTGTAACAAATCTAAAGCTAGTTCGTGTTTATTAATAAGGCTGCTTTAGTTTAGCTCCATCTATTGGCCGATATAACTTTGTTTTTGCTTTGTTTAATGTTAATGTCGCCATATTGACATTTGTAAATTGTCATTTTACCGGACATACCAACATAATAACACAAATTTTTAACTTTGTTATGTTGACAATGGAGATCTACGTGAACTAACTTCAACTTCTGTTCGCCTCGCACTCACCAGCTTACTCCCCAATTCAAACGTGCATTAAGAAGTTTTACTTCAATAATAAAAACAAATAGGATAAATAATAATAATAATAACACCCAACAATGACATACATATCTAATTAGGATTCCCTGTGTCTAGGGACCCAGTAACTACGAGGACCATGGTTCCACTGTTACTTCAATAATAAAACAAATAGGATAAATGAACTCACTGCATGGTTTCAAGACAGCCAGCGTCGAGGCAGCAGTTTATATCCTGCATACGCGATCGCGGCCACGCACGCCACTCGCACCGACACGCGCAGCACCCGCGTCGACAACGACGGCGGCGGGACCCTAATACATCACGCACTTGTACAAGCCATAATGAAGTCTCTCCATACCACACAGCGTTTATATTACACTGGCATTACACTACTCGTATACCTAAAGAGGCGCTAAACACTTACAGCCTTATTAATAAACTCGAACTAGCTTTAGATTAGTTACACCATCTTTTGTCTCTTTCGATCCAGCTAAATATTTCAGTAGCAAAAAAAAGGACAAAAGCTGAAGTAACTAACCCGAGTCTAATACCCGTTTATTAATAAGGCTGTTAAACACGCACATGCGGTTCGGCAATATTTATTTAGATGGAAGGTGGCGTGTTTGGCTGCATATTACAGAATTCATTTTGGAGAATGTGCTTCACAGCCTTATCTTACCGTCTCCATTCTACTACAGGACCTCACGAGGACAGAGTTACCATCCCTAGATTGTTGATTTACCTTTTGTTCATACGAAATGCTTTGCAGATTCTTTTATTGTGCGTACGGCTAGGGAATGGAACTCACTGCCGTCGTCGGTGTTTCCATCCACCTACACACTTTGGTGTCTTTAAGTCAAGAGTAAATACTCTTCTAAGAGTAAAGACACCCAAGTTGTAGGAAATAACCTATTTAGGTTATTTCTGGGTAAGCGTGCTCCACCTTCGACCTCATTGTCACTTACCATAGGTGAGATGCAGTCAAGCGCAAACCCACATAGTAAAAAAAAATTAACGCCAAAGCCGTCGCGATATCGAACAACGAAAACCCGAATGACAAAAGACAGGCGGCCTTGTTCTCGATCATTCATCTACATATGCTCGATTTTGCCGCCCGAGGGTACCGATAATGCCGGCCTGCCTAAGTGTACAGCGCCCCTAAGTGAGAGGGAATCTAAGTACAAACATAGTTATTGCTGCGTTCAACTTGGATAGACCAAAATACACTAGTTCACCATATATAAACACTTCGCTAACGTGTGACAATATCTAATGACATTCAAAAACTTCGTAAACGCTTATAGTTAGAGAAAATACTTGGAAAAAAATGAAAAAGAGGTGGTTTTCCCTGGTTGACTAGGCACGCAGACGCAAAGCCAACTGGGGCAGCAATAAAAATCGCATACGCGAGGTGAGACAAAAAAACTTGTGATTATCACGCTTTTTCATGGTTCATTAAGTGTAAATGCTACTCGCTCTCGTTTCTACACATACTTAATAAATAATAATAATAAAAATATGTGGACATTACACACGGCGCCATCCAGCCCCAAACTAAGCAAAGCTTGTACTATGAGAACCAGATAACGGATACAATACTTATATACTTTTTGTTTGTAAATACATACATAGAATACAATATAAACACCCAGACACAGAACAAATCTGCTCATCACACAAATGTTTGTCCTAGGTGGAAATCGAACCCACAACCTGCAGTTCAGAAGGCATGGATACTACCAACTGAGATATCGGGCTAGTCAAACATCTTATCGATTTTACATCCACAGCCTTATTAATAAACGGGTATTAGTCTCGGATTAGTTACTTCAGCTTTTGTCCTTTTTTTGCTACTGGAATATTTAGCTGGATCGAAAGAGACAAAAGATGGTGTAACTAGTCTAAAGCTAGTTCATGTTTATTAATAAGGCTTCCAGAGTTTACTCTACTTGTACTTGTACTTGTAGTCATGACGTCTTTCTCACTAGACTTAGCCGATTCCTGCTCCAAACAATGTGGTCAAACGCAAGCCAGTAACTTATTGCAGTAGTGTCAGTAACTTACTTGAGCAGCGGAGGTATATCCTCCGGAGTGATCTTGCCCCAATGTTCGACGATGCCAGCGACGTGCCCGATACCGACCACGCCCACTATTCGACACGGCTCTCGACCTGTAATATAGATAAAGTAATATAAACTTTTTACTGACATCAAGGTAACAAAATGCAACAACAGGAAAACCACTTATAGTAGGTTACAATGGGCGGTCTTATCATTAAAAATGTCTTGTCCAGACAATATTAGTATGGACAAAGAGATCAATGAGCATGGATGGTGCGATAAGTTATAAACTAAACTAAGGCTCATAGTGTGAACTGTGAAGAGATGACATTTAAAATGGGACTCTTTGGATATAATTATAACGTCTTAATTGTAAAAATCATCAGCTATCAAGCTATCGACCATGAGAGAAAAAGTAATGCATATAATTAGGTTTAGTATATGTGCATAGAATTATTTTGATAAGAAATGTTACAGATGCTAAATTATGCTATAGTGGCTCAGATACAAGGTGTAGAATCCCATTTTAAAATCTCACCTCGTGGTTGCATATGTGACTCACGTCGTTGCATCGCGGCCACTTGTAGAGAGTAACAAAGATACATGTCTCTTTCTACAACAAAAACTCGTTTCAGTGCTGGAAACTCTTCGGCCATCTCCTCAAGCATGTCTTCTAGCATTTTCTTCTGTTTGCACTTTTCCACTTCTTCCAAACTGAAATCGACCATATTTATTAAGTAATAAGAGCGTTTTCACATTGATGCCGAATTCGGTGTATAACATCTGTCTCTTTTAAACACTGAGGATTATACAAGACTGGCCTCTAGGTTAGTGATAATAAATCAGGGGCCGATTGAAATTGGTCAGTAGTAGAACTTGTAGGTGATTGGTATAAATTCTCAAGACGGAAGTTTTGGCGGGAAAGCGAAAAAGATTGCGTGACCGCATTGTATTATTTTCCAAAACTTGTGTTATTTTCAGTGTTAGTGCATAAAATTGGTGGCATTTTATTCGATAAGTGCTGGATTACAGGCGTGAGTGTGGGAAAATGGTATAATGATGGTGAAACGTTTCTTTTCGTGTTGTTTCCAAAACTCCATAGAAGCTTCAAGTAAAGTTGCCACCACTTTACTAGGAGTATGACTTTGACTAGACTGACTTGACTATGACTTGATTTGATGACTTCGACTGAGACTTGACACATATTTGCGTGAAATATCGATAACTTGATAAATTATCAATTACTTGACACTGGCTAAATACACAAAAGTGTGGAGGCAAAACTTAAAAAAAAAAAAAAAAAAAAAAAAATCTCAAGACTGATTAGAACTTGAGACTAATATTCAGCAGTGGACATATTCCGTCTGATGATGTGTGATGTGTGAAATTAGAATGAAAAAAAAAAAATTCTGACACCAGCGCCATCTTGTTTTTTTTAAACGGAATATAGTTTGGTTATAATATGGTATCTAATTAAACACACATGCTTTAAATACTATCAAAATAATATTTGCACTTACCTGATGCTTTGGTTGGAAGTCAGCAAATGCCATATAAACCTTATAGTTTGTCCCCAGGACAGAGATGCGATGGCTCTGTGGAGAGTGACATCTATGGCCCGGTCGCCAAGGTGCACTATGCAGTAAGGTACTCTTTTGGCCTGCAGTAGAAATATATTGTTCATCCTTGTGTTAGTGGATAATACCAAAGATAATCTATCACGGGCTCATGTCGGCGTAATTAAGAAGGGAAGGGTGAGCAACCCAATGGCGCAAGCAGTAGAGATTTTCAACGTTGCAGCGTACAAAAACATGGTTAAGCCGAGGAGGCTCGACTTAACGGCTTAGCTCGCCTTCAGCATCTATGTACCCTAGCCTAACTCTATCGGATCTATGGACCCTAACTAGGATTCCCTGTATCTAGGGACCCAGTAACTACGAGGACCATGGTCCCACAAAACCCAGACACAGAACGAGTATTTACGCTTATTTTTCCTGTACACAAATACTTGTCCCGTCGCAGGAATCGAACCCGTCACATCCGGTTTATAAGCCAACCTGCTCAACTACTACACCAGAGAGGCTGTGATTGTGAATGTCCTATACTGATGAAGATTAACCAGCAGACAGAAATAGGCGAACGCAATTAATTGTGAAACATTACATCAAAGAAAATAAAACCGCTATGCTACGCTAATGTAATGGGTACATTAACACAAAATGGTAATAATAGAGATGTGAGCCGGTTTTTTTTTCGTAATTTTTTTCATTGAATTGTAAGTAAATAACAGACTGCTAGTTTTTTAAACGCCCCTAGCTCAATGTGCCTCAATCAGCGACCTCCTTATGAATTTTGTTTATATCCGCCGCTGGCACATCCCCGACACATCTACTATCACATTCAAATTCGTACAGCTGTTTTGGCCTGAAACCTACACAAACAGACAATATTTCGCTTTTATATTCGGAATAGGAATTTTTGCTACTTGTATTGTAAAGATAAAACGGGTCTATTCGAGTACAAAAATTATCAAAACATAATTTTGACTAATCTCGACGTTTCGACCAAGTTGGCCGTGGTCACTTTTGACTAATCTCGACGTTTCGACCAAGTTGGCCGTGGTCACTTTTGACTAATCTCGACGTTTCGACCAAGTTGGCCGTGGTCACTTTTGACTAATCTCGACGTTTCGACCAAGTTGGCCGTGGTCACTTTTGACTAATCTCGACGTTTCGACCAAGTTGGCCGTGGTCACTTTTGACTAATCTCGACGTTTCGACCAAGTTGGCCGTGGTCACTTTTGACTAATCTCGACGTTTCGACCAAGTTGGCCGTGGTCACTTTTGACTAATCTCGACGTTTCGACCAAGTTGGCCGTGGTCACTTTTGCTTACTTACTTTGCGACTTTTACTACTTTTGCTTTTTGAGGGGACTTTTGCTTGTGTTTATTTACTTTATATACATTTTAATAATTTAGCTCTTTAGACATACCTCGGCCATGGCCCGTCTGAACTCGCCGCCGGGCGCCATGCCGAGCTCGCGAGTGATATGCGCAGACATATTCAGTAAAAGAATATACATCAGTCCATTGAAAACACCATTCTGTGCCATTGTTGCTCTGTGAAATAAAACAAATCGTAATTAATAATAAAAATAACAATAACGCCCAACAATCACACATTGATCTTGGATTGGAACTAGGTTTCCGTGTGTCTAGGGGCTAGGAATTATGAGGAACATGATCCCATAACCAATAACTCAGAGCGTATATTTGCGTTTTTTTTTCTTAAAACATTTAATAACGAACAAGGAATTATTACTCTTTATGTTAAAAAACATACAAATTGAAAAATGAGTGTAATATTACACTCATTTTTCAATTTCTATGTGTTACTTGCCTATTTATATAAATAACACACACACTTTGAATATTTCGGAATCACCTGTTCCCTTCTCGAAAAACAGAGATCTAGTGGAGCTACCTTATATTGCTAGAAGTAGCAAGGCTGTGATGAGGACAGGAATCATCCAGTCCTCATCGCTATGAAGAAAAAAAATCTTGACTCTGCTGTTGTATCTTAAAGTGCTCATAACATTGTCATTTTTGCTTATCTACATAATACTTCAATGAATTTGTAACCATTAGGCCTTAGGACAATATATATTTTTTTTATTTTATATTTTAGAGTAATTATATTTTTCATATTTTTTTATTTTTGTTTTATGTTGTAAAAAATAAAAATATAAACGAATGTAAAAAAAATTATAATATACCTATGAGTATAAATTATGTACGATTTTTGACCTGTTACTTTATGTACCAATAATATGAATATGAATAATATTGGGATCATCATCATATTTCAAATATTTATGAATATGTTCTGTATAAACAAACCTGATTTTTTTAATATTAATATTCTTAGCTTCTCTAAGTATAACTTCCTCATCAAGCAGTAGTATATTGGTTCTCTGTTCACATAGCTCCACCATCACAATGTGAGGCTGTACCTCTTGTATTACCTGGAATACAAAAAAAAATTATTAAAATAATATGAAAATTTTAAAATTACACATTTTTCAATTATAGGATTGTTTTCTTTTGAAAAAATTTTGCTATTTTCAACATGTAAGATACATTTCTTTCATGTTTAAATTTTCTATATTTATAAAAGCTGTACCCTGATATTTTAAGCAATTAGGTAGGCTAGAGTAATTGAGTTGGCCACCAGGGGAAACACAAACCACTCCAAATGGGATGTCATTGTAAGCCTTTATCTCCCCAATTAAATAATATAAAGTTAGTAATTAAACACATAATTGGAACAATTAGCCCATACATTTCTACTGATGGGTAAATGCATTCATATGCCATAATCCACCATAATGCGCAAGTGAGGCTTGCTGGCTAACATATATGTCCTCTTATGTGATTAAAACATGCCAGTGTACTCACAAAGTTTTCCTTCACCATAATAAGACTGGGAGTAAATTCTGCATATAACTTGAAAGTTATTGGTGCAAGTAGGTTCATATACATGGTGCGTTTGATTGAAAATCTCAGAAGTTACTGCTGAGCCACATTCACTTAAAATAATCAGCATAGTTGCCTAGCATATAATAAACATCTGCAGACATTTAATGCAGAACAATCTACCCTCAAACAACGCTAAGGCCCGGTTTTCACCTGCAAGAACATTTTTAATCTTGCTTCTTGCAAGCTGCCACTTGCAAGGGCAAATTAGTGTGCACAATCTGGTATACACTTCAATGCTACTATCCGATACACTGTTGAATGCTTATTGCCAGTGGAAACCTGGCCTGATAAGATAAAAATATGCACTTATAAACAACACCCAGACAGAACAAACATCTAATTTTATTATGATATAAACATTTAATTATGTGTTATTAGCTGTATTGTCCTCCCTGTATTATATATATGTTCATGTTAATAATAGGCTTAATTAATAAATATAAAAAATAATCTAACAAAAAGCACGGACCCAGGTGTCTGTGGAAATGCAGTATATAAAAAAAAATCTAATTTTAACACAAATGTTCATCCTGGGTGGGAATTAAACAGTTCTGAGAATCGGCTTCGCCTGCCATCTTGCATGCACCAATTAACAATTCTTCGAGTGTGAGCAAGAGAGAACAAGATTACCATCTCCACCAGACCGACGCAGTAAGGCCTCTGTTATGGTGCAGAAGACAGAGCTACCAACTTGACTAACTTCACAGATCAGCAAAGTACTTTTTACCATACCCTGGCCACATCCTCTTGCGACTGTATGCTGAAATGTGCAGTGCCCACTAAGTACACCTTCCCACCATCTGGTGCATCTAAAACTGTTACCGTGCTTGGTAAACCATCATCTCTTGGCAAGTCAGGAACTCCTAGAACGATTTAAATATAAAGTAACAACATAATAACTACATAAATCAATGGTGCTTATAATGTAATCCACAAGATAGTTTATGGTCTAAAAAAGAGATATGTTGATTTTTATAGCTCCTACTAGTTCTGCAGGACTAAGTTGTCCAGCACAAGATAGATAGTCATCAATATTACAGTTGTATTTAAATCTACTGAACTCCAAGAATCAACCCCACACAAAGTCCAGCTTACCCTCTATATCACATTCTGGATTTGAATTTGCAATTTGATATTCTGTTGGACTTTCTTTCTTTTCATCAGATGTAGAGGTAACAAATTCAGGTTTTTCTGAAATAAAACCAGAAACATCACAATTTCTTCACTCTCATCTTATTAGTCACATATAAACTTTATGACAAGGATATAATAATCATTAAATAATACAAAATAATAAGTGATAGCCTAATATTAATGAATACTCTTACCACCCTTCAGTTCAGGATTATCATTCAATTTCAGATGAGCGTCGCCACCACCGTCCTCAGCTTTGATAAGCATCTGGCATTCATTTATAATGTCGCACTTTACTCCAGGAGGCCTAGGTTTCGGTAAAAGGCGCTCCTCTAAGCCACCCGTTGGAGCCATTTTTACGTTCTGCAGTAAACGATCTGAAGAGTCCATTTATACTAAAAGAAAAATTGTAGCCTTTAGCCAGCTGTTTTGTTTCGTTGAATACCTGGTAAACAACTTTAAGCGCCTACTCCACCGTTGTTTTTAACGCTGAATAAGTAATTTAAAATAGATAACGATTATTGTTAAGTATAAGAAAAATACCTTTGGAATGAAATGAAAAATATTGTAATGTTTTGAATAATTTAAACTTGCCAACTCAGTTGTTTTCTTGGGAGAGTGAATGGCTACGTGTTTGTTTCTCCTACTGTTAACTTACCTATTGAGATATTGACGCACTGCTTCTATTTAGTCATTCACTAAATTATTGTCAGATCTTGCTTTGCTTTACTTGGTTTTATAAATCAAAATGATCAAAATTTCCAATATCCAACCATCAATTAATTGCCATTTTTATTTTTTTACTAGTATTAACCATAGATATAGAGACAATAATAGAAAATAAATCTAACCCGTACAGAGAGAGTACATACTCTAAGATCTAACCCAAATCTAACCAAAGAGTATATAAATTCTTACAGAACATGTCGTAAACTGCACAGAGTGTGTACTGTAATGTAAAAGGAAAAAAGGCGTTACCAAAAAATGCGTTCGAAAGAGACTATACTAAAGATCTGTGTTTAATTAAATGTAAAACGTAGTGGTTATATGCTCTTTGATTGAATGGGTCACATTAGTTGAGTCTCTTATTGTATTGCTCAGGATTATCATTTCCTAGAGCGGAAACTTCGAGCAACGGGAAAGATAGAGCGATAGCAATCATGCTCTCTTGCTGGCTTTTGAAAATGACAAGCCCGAGGTATGGAAACGAATAAGACTCAAAAAATACGTTCCCCCTTGTTTCTATATGCCATAATTATTTTTATGCTAGCAAATATGTGAAAGAGACAATTAATAAGTAAGATTCTTTCTAGACCATTTTCATTACTACTAAATTAAATTATGAAAAAACGTTGTTCTGTTATTACATATTATATAAGGGTATTTTTTAATTAAATATTGAGTGAGTGAGAGATACCCTTCCAACGATACAGAGTAATAGTTAACTAGTTCTTGGTGGGAGGCAGAAATGCACGGCCAAAGTATTGATAGCCCGTATTCTGTGACCAGGAGTGTACGGCCCGGAATTGGTGCACATGGCTTCCAAATATCGATCTGTGCAATATGGTCGGTATTACAGAACGATGCTCAGCCATCGATCGGGGCTCAAGCAGAAATTTCATTCACTAATTGGTCACTCTACGAATCCTGTGGGTCGTCTGTACAAACAAAAGTGACTTTATGAACAGCCTGGAATACGTGCACGTGGCTCTGAAATACTGGTAAGTGCAATACAGGTCGTACAATACGTACAATATTAACCACAATACACAATCATTGGCTAAATACACAAAAGTGTGGAAACAAAAAAAAACAGAAAAAAAAGAATAAATGCTCGAGTATACAGAATGGAATTCATGTACACATGGCTTCAGAATGGGTTGAGTCGCTCATTATTTGGTCGCGCATTCCTTGCTGTACAATATTGTGACTCTTTTAAGCCATTGAAGTATTAAAGTATTATAAGGTTTTTTTTTGGCGGGAAAACGAAAAAGATCCCTTCGCCACACTGTATTATTTTTCAAAACTTGTGGTATTTTCAGTGTTAGTGCATAAAATTGGTGGCATTTTATTTGTTAAGTGCTGAATTACAGGCATGAGTGTGGGAAAGTGGTATAATGATGGTAAAACATTGCTTTTCGTGTTGTTTCCACAACTCCATAGAAACTTCTGGTAAAGTTGCCTGCCACTACTTTACTAGGAGTATGACTTGACTAGACTAGACTATGACTTAACTTGATGACTTGAACTGTGACTTGACACATTATATGATATTAATTAACTTGAGATATTATCAATTACTTGACACTGGCTAAATACACAAAAGTGTGGAGCCGAAACAAAAAAAAAAGTATTATATAATCTGAAATATAACGATTCCATCAATCCAATCCTATATACAAATTCATTCATTCTTTCTTTAATTTTTGGAGATTAGTAAATCCTAAAAAGCCACAAAATGAGCGGAGCCTGGAGACAAGCAGGTCTAAAGTGAGTAATTAGATTAATATTATCTATACATTTGTCGTTTCTGTTCTATATTCTAAACTAGGTTGTAATTTTTCAGTTACATAAACTACTCCAACATCGCAGCCCAGATTTTACGACGATCCCTGAAGGCTGAACTCCGTACTGAGGCTCTTAAACGAGATGTATCCCACGTGAGGATTACACCCTGGGCTAATGGCAGGCCAGCTCGTAAGTATATTATTACTACATAAAAATATAGGCAAATTTTATTTCAAGGTTATCGAAAAGATAATAAAATTATGCTAATTTTGTATAATGTAACCTACATTATAAAAAAGTAGCATAATTTGATTTTGAAAGTTACCTACCTAATAAAATATCGTGAAGTAAACTATATTGCTATTATAATTTTATTATTTAGGCAGATTCATTAAGTACATGCCTGCCTATAAATTATATTATTTATATATACATAATATTTATCATAATTTATTTTGTTTCTTATACTAGTAATATTTTAAAGTTTCTATATAAATTTTCAGATGAAAAGGACTAAAACAAGGTGTAAGTTAGGAGTTAAACTAAATAATGTCATAGTTTTAGCATCAAAGCCATGTTGTGTCCGAGATTGCCTTGAATTTAACTAACTTTAGTAAACTTTAGATGACTACCTAAGTAACTATTTTAGAATGAGAGTGTGTTTTTGTTTTAAACTAAATTAACCAAGCTGCTAAACTAACATTTTAGATTTACTGACAGCCTATGCCTGTTGCTGCAAGTGAATGTTTCTGAGTTGTGTTTTTGAAAATGAATTTTTATAATTAAGATACACACACAATAGAAATCTAAGTTTAATGTACTTACTAATGTAAAAAACTATTTTTTGTTTACATGTGATTGATAAAAATGATTCTTACTTTCTTTTAGAAAAACCAGCTACTACTTTGGTGTTATTAAGATTCCAACACTGGCTATTGAAGTGGCCAAATTCAATGAAAATGTAAATTTTCGATGATTTTGTTATTTAGAAATACACATGCTACCATCCATGCCAACATCCCACTATAATTATTGTGTGGTGGGATATTTGTACATATTATTATAATTTGAGTTGTTAACATTTGTCTTTGTTTTCAGATCTGCAAGCAGCTAAAAAGTAAGAAGTGCTTAAATCCACATGATGCATGAGGTTAAACAACTATTTAATTTAATGTAGAACTATGTAATTTAATCAATAAACTTTGTTGCTGTATTCTGTTGTTTTTTTTCAACTAAATTGTGGTAAGTTTTTCTTAATCAACTCGGTCATCATTAGTGCTTTGCCAACCACAAATGAAAAATAAACTATGCTGGACTAGTATTATACAACTAAGCATTAGATACTCTGTATACAATTATATATAGTTTCAGTTGGTGACAGTATCTTTTAATCTAATTCTTCATAATTTATAGTATTTTGAATAATATTATATATATTGGCTGTGTGAATAGAACCATCCCATCTCTTCCCGTGAGTGTCATAAGAGCTGGCTCGGGAATGGGCTGCAGCATTTTCCTTGGTACATTAAAATCTTTTGCAATCACCAAACCGTCTGACAAGTGTGATGACTATAGCAAATATGATAAGCCCCTATGATAAGCATCCAAAATGGTGTTTTATGGTGGAGGCCTGTTAAGCAGTTGACTTCTTCCAGCTGTTGATGTGAACAACATTATAGAATTTATAGGTGTACATGCATAATACATTATTTAAGTACATACAATTTAAATGATTCTAAATAATAATCTATGTCAACAATAAAAAAAAACTAAAGTAAAGAGATCTTGAACCACTTATAGACTGGAAAAGTGTGGTTTGTGAAAAAAAATGCAGTTTTATGTGCATCTGGACTGAGGGATCACATCCTTAAAACCTTGAGACAAAAAGGCAGGTTTAGTAAAAAGCGAGTTATTAAAGTTATAGCTGAATAAATGGGTACCAATTCAGGTCTTTTCTGTATTTTGTTTTTAAATCTCAGAACATTTTCCTATATATTTATTTATATGTGGATAATTTTATTTCTTTGTAAATGATTTAACAAATTTTAGAATTAATTTTGAAACATTTAGAATCTAGGGAAATGAAACACAGGGATAAATATAAAGGTTTTTTAATCTGATTACTTTTACTGATATGTTTGCTTCTTTCACTTTTTTTATCAAGTTCATACCCAATGGAGCTTTTGGCTCTGTAACTATAGAAGAGATATTAGTCACTATATCACATTGTTTCCTTAATTTTTCTATTCCATTCCATGCTACCATTATCCCATTATCTGTGCATAATTTTGGTGGTGGGCGAAACACATTGTAACCCATTTTATCTCCTATGACTTGGATTGATTTAAATATAAAGTTGTTACAAGCTACACCACCAGATACTACAATGTTCCTATTTCTAGCACTAATAAGATTATTTTTTTCACTAAATATAATAGCTCTTTCTGTTCTGATAGCCAAATGTTCTGCAATAGCAAGTTGAAATGCGGCACATAGATCATTCACTTCGGGAATAATACCATCCCCCATTACACTGTGTTCAGACTCCTTCTGCAAAAGCTTTCTTTCTGCTGAGTCCTTGAGTCCACTAAAACTGAAGTTACAATCTTTATATTTCCACAGAGGCATGGGAAATTCAAATAGATCTGGATTCTGAGCTTTGCTGGCTGCCAATTCTATAGCTCTACCTCCTGATATTTTTGAGTATTCAGGTATGTTTCTCAATTTTATTCTTCTAGCTATTTTATCCATTACTTCACCAGGTGCATTATCTAAACTCTTTCCGAGCAGCAGAAATTCATTGAAATCATTGACAACTGATAACAGGCAGTGACCCCCTGATATAAGCAAAACTAAAAAGGGAAAAGGTATATCATAATACATTCTTGCCACTAATGCATGAGCTTCCATGTGATGCACAGGTATCAAAGGTTTGCAAAACTTTTTTGACAAATACTTTGCATACTTGACTCCAACCTCTAAGCTGATAAGCAAGCCAGGTTTTGTTGTTACTGCAATGGCAGCAATTTCTCTCATATCAAGCTGAGCTTTGTGTAATGCATCTGTAACTGCCTGTTCTATATTACTGCGATGTAATTCGTGAGCTATTAGCGGATTAACGCCTCCATACCGGAGGTGAACGATGTTTTGGGAATACAGAGATTCACCTAGAATATTGCCTATACCATCCACGACAGCAACACCGGTATCGTCGCATGAAGTTTCAATGCCTAGTATACGGGCATTCCGAAAGTGAAACGCAGATTGGGTACTATAGTTACGTAACCTAAAAAAGTTCCATAAAACCTTAACTTCTGCAAAACAGGAATGCGCAGCGTAGAGCAACATAGTTATTTTTTATTTGGAGTACATAGAATATAGTTACTAACTACCGAGTTCCAAAGTATAGATCACATACCGTATAAACTTTAACATAATACTTTTACTTGTCTTCTTCGTTTAATGTCTTTCTATCGCTTTTTAGCGATAATTCTGCCAATCCATACCTTATACATACATAATATACAATAATAGTGTTCTCATCTCATGTTCTGTGATAATAATAGGTCTTTACCTATGAAATTGCCGTATTGCAGTACAGACTTTTTCAAACAAAAAAAAGTTTTGATTGGCTATGAATTCTAAATTCAAATTAATTTTGTTTTAAAAATATGACATTCTATTTACAATATAAGTATTTTGTTTATTGATTAGCGTTGTATTTTCATTACATTTCAACATTTTTCCTCATAATGGATACATTGAAATTTCGTGTAATTATGGAATATGAGTTCCGTCGTGGCACCAACGCGGCACAAACGACACGTAACATCAACGACGTTTACGGAGAGAACTGTACAAACGAACGTACAACCCGTTATTGGTTTTCTCGGTTCCGTTCTGGGAATTTTGACTTGAAAAATGAACCTCGTGGTCGTCCGGAAACTTTGGTCAACAATGATGAATTAAAGGCGATTGTGGAAGCTGATGAATCTCAATCTACAGCTGAGCTGGCAGCAGCTTTTGATGTTAGCATCAAAACAATATTGGTCCATTTGCGACAGATTGGCAAGATAAAAAAGCTTGATAGATGGGTGCCCTACGAACTTAACGATCGCCAGCGCAACGTACGCGTCGAGACTTGCCTTGCGCTGCTTAACAGGCACAGAAATGAAGGAATTTTGAACCGAATTGTTACGTGCGACGAAAAATGGATTCTTTTTGACAATCGAAAGCACTCAGCAAGTTGGTTAGATCCTGGTTCGGTACCAAAGCAATGTGCAAAACGAAAAATGACCCCTAGAAAGGTGATGGTCACAGTTTGGTGGTCTAGTGCTGGTGTGATTCATCATAGCTTTTTACAAAACGGCGAGAACATTACTGCAGATGTGTACATTGAAGAACTGACCACAATGATGGCGAAACTCGCACGTCTGCAACCAGCTTTGGTCAATCGGTCGTCTCCACTGCTACTTCACGACAACGCGCGACCCCATACTGCACAACAGACCGTCTCTAAGCTGCATGAGTTGGGTTTGGAAGCTCTCCCTCATCCGCCATACTCACCAGATCTTGCGCCTACCGACTATTACTTTTTCCAAAATTTGGACAACTTTTTAGCGGGAAAAAAATTCAATTCCCGAGAGACAGTACAAAACGCCTTTGAAGAGTTTGTTGTCTCCCGTCCTGCTGATTTTTTCAAGAAGGGCATCCATAAACTGCCACAGCGTTGGCAAAGATGCATTGATTGCAGGGGTGATTACTTTGAATAAAAGAAATAAATAAGTTCGAAAAAAAAATACTCTAACTTTTTTCAAACAAAACGGCAATTTCATAGGTAAAGACCTAATATAATACCTTAGACTTATAGGGAAATACCAAAGAGCATATAACCACTACGTTTTAAGAGACGGCACTTAGAACATTATCTGTAGCTATAAGTGACGTAGCATAATAAAACCAACATTGCAAAAATTATGAAGGGCTGCCAACATTTACTACAAAGACACTGACAGTTTAAGAGATGTGCTAAATGTTATCGATATCTAGTGTTGTCATAACGTTAAAACATTTATCGATAAAAATCGAAATATCGATACTACAGTACCTATAATTATATGATTTATTTTTAGGTGTTAATAAAAGGCAAATGACATAAATTTCATAGCTTTATTTAGAATGTGTTACAATTCAAGTTAAATTTTCTAGGAGAACGTTTGAATATTACTAAAGACAATATTTTGTTTTTAATATCCCAGCGTTTCCCATGCGGCTTTCACTTCTGGTTAAGCAGACAGCAGGTTTTTCAAAAAGTTTGACTCTAATTTGTTTAAATTAATGGATGTTTTAGCTAGTCTTCAGAGAGTCCTTGAACAGTCTTGAGATGCTGCAGAAGCTTATCTTCCTTCTGTCCAGTTAATTATTTTCCCCAAATGCAAAAAAAAAGGATTTATTACAGACAAAAATTTGGTTAGCTTATTATGAAATTATTTTACTTGATTATTAATTCAATATATAACCTTTACTAAATTTGTGACATTCTGGGATCTCTGGCCCGGTAAAAACATACAAAAAAAACTTACCAGTAGACTTTCTATTTCTTGTGTGACTATGTACAAAAATTCTACTGAGGTACTGGTGGATGATTTAGGTTCAACCTCTGAGTCAGTGAACCTGTAAATAAAATATTTTCAAAATAAAAACAGGGTACATTTTTACTATCAGATGTAGTGAAATGGTGCTGGCATATAAAAACATAATAATAAAACAAATACTGACCTAATTTTATCTTCATATTACATTTCATTTCCGTTGCAACAACACTAGATGTACTTTCTGTTACAATAACAGAAGTTGATACAATTGGTAGGCACATTTTCCAGTTCCATACACATTGCAGAACTGAACTATATTTTTTGTCAAATCTGAAATATAAAAAGTATAAAATATAAAGAACTAAAGGAGTATACTCGTTGTATGTTAGATTGGCAGAAGACACTGTGTATGAGATGGTTTGTTAGTTGTACTTATGATTTATAAAAATATTTATTTAAATATGACACATGACTATTCAATAGAAAGCTTCAACTGCAGCAGAAGTTCATTGGTCTGATTAATACTTTGATGAAGTACCCCATTAGTACAATCACCGAGGATTGCTTGAACAGAAGAATAATACCTATTAGCATATTAACATTATTATGCCGGCTGTACCTACATGTTCAATCATTACGTTAAATCAATAACAAATAAGCATTCAGACCCATCAGAGTCAGCATTGTAATTACTCACCTCATTGAAATTGTGCTCTTTGACATCCAAGTTTCAGAGGAAAATCAACAAATAACTCCTGTGGAAGAAGGAAATGTGGCAGGTTCATTTTGGGCACAGCAGTTTTCAGTAGACGACTTCCATTCTAATTAAAATCTTCTGCAGCAAAATGCATGCCACATACAAATTAAACACGTATGGAATGATTTGCAAATAAAGTCCCTGTCTCGTAAATACATTTTCACATTTTACAAAAACCACACAACAGTATCACATCAGACGGAAAGTTCACGTTAATCGGAGGAGAAGAATCAACTCCACAATAATAACGAAGTATCGGCGCACAAATCAGTAGAAACTGTAAAATAATAACAGATATACGCGGAGATATAGAGAACGGCCGGTATAAATTTGTTTAATTTTAATGTCGCCATCTTGACAATCGTAAATTGTCATTTTACCGGATATACCGTAGACAACATAATAATACAAATTTTAAGTAGTTTTTAGCCTTGGTATGTTGACAATGAAGATCTACGTGACTAGTACAACCCGTGCGAGTTAGCTACCACCCACTGGGAAATACTTTAATTAAATTTAAATTTGAATAGAATCTTAGTGGCTTCTGCAGTAATTTCACTACAATTTCGCCAATGTCATGTACAGACAAATCCAGACCCCAATACGAAAAAAAGGCATATGACACTAATCTTTTTTTTGTTTGTTTTAGCTCCACTCTTTTGTGTATTTAGCCAGTGTCAAGTAATTGATAATTTCTCAAGTTAATTAATATTACATATATGCATATAATGTGTCAAGCCACAGTCCAAGTCATCAAGTTAAGTCATAGTCAAGTCTAGTCAAGTCATACTCCTAGTAAAGTGGTGGCAACTTAACCAGAAGCTTCTATGGAGTTTTGGAAACAACACGAAAAAAAAACGTTTCACCATCATTATACCACATTCCCACACTAGCGCCAATAATTCAGCACTTAACGAATGAAATGCCACCGATTTTATGCACTAACACTGAAAATAACACAAGTTTTGGAAAATAATACAATGCGGCGACACGATCTTTTTCGTTTTCCCGCCAAATCTCCGACACTAATCTTCTACACACTAATAGATCATCAATAAGTTAATGTTCATATGGTACATATTACAATAATTAAATGTAATTTTCTTAATATCATAAAGACAGTTGCCAAAAAATTAAACTTTATGGTCCGTGTCAAAGATTATGTAATACCTACGGAGTCAGTGTCAGTATTAGCCTAGGTGGTGTCAGTTTGGTGTCAATACTGTCAATGTGTTGTCGGTGATCGGTGTGTTTTATGTACGGTTTCGGTAAATTGCATTTTTTCAGACTCATAGGATTTTTATTAGTTTGGTGTTACTAAATCATCGTGGTTTTGTCAACTTAGCGTATTGGAATAAATGGTAAATAAATAAATATTTCTTTCTTAGTTTAAATTTTTGTTAGAATTTATTCATAAGTACTCAATAATACGTTTGTACATACTATTATTAGTTGAACACTGTAAAAATAAAAGTGCACGGTTGAACAAAAGATTGTAACCTACAACAGTACACAGCACATACAGTAGGCACATGTTGAATTTGCTGCTCGACTCTGCTCTCTAAAATGTATGCGGTCTGTGAAATGACAGGAACAAAGGTGATCAGTTCCATTATTGAATTCAGGGACTGATCGTCCGGACTCTCAATTTGTAGGAGATATTTTATACATAGCTAGTATAGTAAATACTATAGTTTCCGTTTTCGTTCTATAGCCACCCAGTATTGGTATGCATTTCATTGAAGCTGTTTATTGCTGAAGTATACATTTAGTTCCACCTCTAGGTCAGATGAGCTGTCTATGCCTTTGAGCTATAGATTTATCTCGAGACTAATTTGGTCAGTAGTTCAAGAGTAGATTTTTAGTTTTTTAGTTTTATCGGTTGCATAGAATGTGATGAAATCTGAACAATAACACAATCAACTCATCAATGGAAAGGTGACTTGATCTTTTTAGTGTTCTTTCCTATGATTTATGATTCAAGATAATCTGTTAAGCAATTTGAACATCATCAGCTCTTTTCTAGTTGATAATGGGATGTGAGTAACTTTCACAAGTCTGATCGATTTGAAACTTGGTATCTAGTTTTTTAGTTTTATGGTAATGCTAAGACATGGTAACCTTGATCTGATGCTGCAATGTTACCTGGAATCAGTATAATTAGTTCCTCACCAATTTACAGCAGAGGTACCATGTTTAAAATCATTGAAATGGTCCTAATTAATTCACAGATAGTTATTGATAACTTAGTGTAGTTAGTTTGATATGGTATTTTAATTTATACTTGTCTGCTATGAAATGTACCTTTGTCCACTTCATTTATACTATGTTTCTTTCAGATTTTATGAACATATGCAAAATAAAACTAACATGATGGGGGTGCTCAAAATATTGAAGCAATCTACCATAGTGCATCTATGTTTTGCTATATCATACTTCATCTCTGGGATAATATTAAATTTTATACAAGCTATACTATATTTTGGACTGAAACCTTTCGATAAAACTTTGTACCGTAAGATAAACTATTATCTTTCATATTCATTTTACAGTCGTAAGTAGACCCTTAACATTTTTGTATTAATTTTATTTAGTGTATGTGATCTGGTAATCAATGTGTAAGATTATTTAAACCTATTACAGAATTAGTATTCATGTCAGAATGGTGGTCAGGAACAACTATCTCATTTTACATAAAAAAGGATGAATATGAGAAATTTTATGGCAAAGAGCATGGTTACCTTCTAATGAACCATAGTTATGAAATAGACTGGCTGATGGGGTGGCAGTTTTGTGATAACATTGGAGTCTTGGGGGTGAGTTATTATTATATTGTATTTAGCTTTTGCAGTACTATATGTAGAAATATTTTTTTGCCAATTGTAAAGAGAAAGAAGTCTATTTTTAGGTCTCATTCTGTTATGTCATGACTATAAAATGTGCTGATGAAAACAAGGTCCTCATTCACCAGTCACTATGGTCACCAATGAAAATAAAAACAGTCACATATATAAATTTATTTCAGAATTGTAAAGCATATGCAAAGAAAGTCATCCAATATTTACCCCCCATTGGATGGATGTGGAAATTTTCCGAGTTTGTCTTTCTAGAGAGGTCATTTGACAAAGACAGAGAAATAATAAAAAGGCAGATAACCGAGCTCTGTGATTATCCAGATCCAGTATGGGTAAGTTAGTCACTTAATTGATAACACAATTTATCTAATGATAGTATTTTAAACTAAACCATTAAGAGTGCTGCCTTATCATATCAACTTTATTTATTATCATGATATTATCATCTCATTGTTACTTACCATCATATGTATTTGCCAATATTAGTCATTTTACTATACTAAAATGCCATTTATGACAAGGAAAATAATTTGAACAACATTTGATGTTTCACATTTTACTAAAACAAACCGTTTCTGCCATTGACATAAAATCAAAATGTGGTTGAGAATTTTGGATACTGTAATAATGCTTAAATTGGCCTTAGGTGCATGTGTTATTAATTTGTTACACTTATTAGTATTATCACATAAGCTTAATACCAGTACAGTAAATATATCCAGTAGGTACATTAAGAGTGCTTTGTTCCTGCAGCTACTGATGACGCCGGAAGGCACTCGCTACACAAAACAGAAACACGAAGCTTCGGTAAAGTTTGCGATGGAGAAAAATCTGCCAATACTAAAGCACCATCTCACGCCACGCACAAAGGGCTTTACAACAAGTTTACTATATTTCAGAGGAAAAATCCCAGCTATTTACAATATTCAGTTGGCGTTTGATAAAAGTACTAAGGTAAGTTTGTAACATAAAATAAACCTTGCCTTGAAATATCTTTTGTCATAAATGCTGCGGGTTGAATTTAGTCCCATGCGGCATGATGCTGCCATGGTTAGTAATAGTGTAAGTAGTACTATGTATACTTGCTTATGTAGCTGCGATTTGTCTTGAATATTAGTCACATTTTCTGCCAATAAACGGCCAAGTGCGAGCCGGACTCGATCTTCGAGGGTTCTGTACCAAAACTCAACAGCATATGGCTTTCATTATTTGGTTTATGGATATTTTATTAGTACATGCACTAAAATTGGACTAAGAAGCTCGTATATATACTTATGTATGGCTGTTTTTTGATAGTGTAAGTACAATAGCTATTGTAAAACATGTTTTTCATATGGTATATTTTTCGTATTCTCTTTATTAGAAGTGCCCTGCATATTAATTTCGGTCAGCTATCTATTTTATCTAAGTGGATGGATGGACATACAAATAGACAGTGAGGCACAGTAATAGGGTCCTGTTAGCACCGTTACGTACGTCACGGTACACTAAAAATTATAATAAACCAACACAACATGTATAACATTGTTTGTCCACAGACCCCACCAACATTAACAAGCCTGCTGTACGGCAAGCCGGTTCACGCCCATCTTTATATTGAAAGGATCCCCGTGGAAACTATACCAGAAGGTGAAGAAGAGGCCTCCAAATGGCTACATCAACTTTATGTGACCAAGGTATGTGGGTCTTCATTAGGTGCGCCTCGCGCCGCAGAGGAAATCCTGCAATTTGATGGCAACAAAAGTATGACAATTTATTTTATATTCTAGGATATCTAGGCCATGAAACATACACGTCAAGTTTCATCAATATCCGCTTAGCCATTTCAACACTGACACAACTAATATACACACAAACTTTCGTAGTTGTAATTTATGTATCTGTTGAATTACATTTACATAGTAGGTACAAATATATTTATTAAAAGAAACCTTAGAAAAATCAATACATACAGATAGAAACATATTCAGTTGCTGTTTGCACGAATATTGAACCTGTTTAAAACCACAGATTGTACAAGTGTGTGAATAATGTTGATGATGATGATGACGAATATCAGACGTAAATCTTTTTGTGAACAGTTTTATTAAAATTAGTTCGTTTAACCTTCAACGTAAAATGAAATCATTACGTTAGTAAACAATGGAAGATTGGTTTGTGAATTAGTCACACACAATTAATACGGAAGTGACTGATTAATGTTATCAATGCAAGATTACAATTGACCGCAAGCCTACGTTTTCGGTTGTGGTAGGTATTATAAGGATTGGGGAGCAAGTTGGCTGGACGACTGCAGTCGCGACCCCTTCTTGCCCCCGGTACGGCGGACGAGGGCTCACGGGGGGGTTTTAGTGGGTGTAAAATGGTTTCTACCCTCTAAATCTTAACAAAATCTTTTGTTTTTGGAGTCAATCGTTTGAATAGATTATAATTTTCACCTACCTATACGTTTTGATTTATGTTTTGTATTCTAATTACAATTACTTTTTAACCGACCGCCTCTTGGTTAAAATTTTGACGAAAAATATTAGTCATATTATTTTGGCTAATCTACAAAGAATATCAAATCTATTTTACTAGGTTGTAGGACTTTTCTGCAAAGTTCGTCTAGGTAGGTACCACCGTTTTGCCAGTTATTCTGCCGCTAAACAGTAGTGTGCAAGCACTACTGTGTTCCGGTTCGAAGGGCACTGTAGCTAGTGATTTTTTTTTTTTTTTTTTACTTTCGATGGGTTTGCGTTTGACTACATCTCATCTGACGGTAAGTGACGATGAGGTCGAAGGTGGAGCACGCTTACCCAGTAATAACCTATTTACTTTTGACTTAAAGACACCCAAGTTGTATGTGGATGGAAACACCGACGACGGCAGTGAGTTCCATTCCCTAGCCGTACGCACAATAAAAGAATCTACAAGTAGTGAAATTACTGGGCAATTGAGACTTTATGATCTGATTTCACAGTCGAGTTATTACCAGACTGTGCTGATGTCTCAGGATGATGTGCGTAGTGCAGTGTCACACGAAACTATATATTTTGGAGATCCGAGTGACACTGTTTTGTTATGGGCGGCTGTGTCGCTTAACATCAGATGAACGACTAGCTCGTCACATCATTCACTAACATTACAGGTTGACTTTGACACGAGCTCGACAAACGTACGAGAAACCGGGGGCTAGGGAAGGGATAGAGATTTAAGAACTTAGGGTCAAACTGTAGTACAGAAGCCTAGGTTTTCTTGATTCATGACTACCAACAAAAATACAATATTTTACGTAATACATAAGGTATCCCTTATCCCTGAAACTTCTGAATGTTTGGGTGGTTTTAATGCCAAAATGGCGCGACAGATTGCTAGTACTATCGAAATCAACATAAGGTACTTTTTATTTCGGGATATTAAGAATTTCCGCGGGAAAACGGGTTAATTGCGAGTGAAACCGTGTCTATAGTTAAAACCAAAATTACCCCCACCCATAATTACGCAGGTCACGAACTAGTAGAATAGACACCATTATGTCTGACAACTGTGCGTCAGATAAGACAAATATTTGCTCAGACACTCAGCAACTATTTATACAAATTATTCAATATTTCATCATTTATCCATGACACCAAGTAAGATAGCAACAAGGATGGCTAGACTATCATAGGACGTGTTTTGTCTGACTGAATATTGGACTTTGATCACATTGATATACAATTATACGCACAATAAAGATAACATTCATTGGTTATTGCGTGCTGATAATTAGGTAATTAATCAATTTGAGACCTATTTTAAGTGACAAAAATCGGAGATCGTTTAAATGTTTATAAATTAATATTTGAAGGTGTAATATTTTTATCTGACGATGACCTATCACCCAGGTGCTACATGCAGTTACATGTAATAAATTTCAGTGAATAACTGAACACTAGGTAGGTACAATAAATATGTACTCTTATTAGGATCTTCACCTATGAAATTGCCGTTCTGTAGTACTGGCCATTTCAAATGATAATAATTTTTGTTTGGCTAAGAATTCTAATTTCAAATTAGTTTACCTTTAAAAATATGTTTTTTTTTTTCAAAGTTATGGGTTCCCCAGGTTCTGGAAATTTCGACCTGTAAAATAAACCTCGTCGTCGGTCGAAAACTTTTGTCGACAATGACGAATTCAAGGCTATTGTGGAAGCTGATCAATCTACGGCTGACTTAGATTACAGCAGCTTTCACAGTTAGCATCTAAACGACGTTGGTACATTTGCGTCAAATTGGCAAGGTAAAAAAGCATAACAAATGGGTGCCCCACGAACTCAATGATCACCGGCGCGAAAGCCGTTTGAGCGTGAAGGAGTAACAAACATACACACAAACACACATACAAACTTTCGCCTTTATAATATTAGTGTGATGTGATGAGACTGTGGAACACGTGCTGAGATACTGCACAGCTACAAAGACGGCCAGATACACATCGGAATGACAGATTGACATGAGAAGACATTAATGTCTGCTGTTACCAGTTAAAAAACTATTGTCATCGTAAAATGCCTAGTCGAGCTGGAGGCCTGCTAAATGCTCTAAATGCTGCGTATCGTCGAGCCATTGAGTGAAAATATAATTCCGAGATTAATTCACATTTACATTGTAAATTTTATGCAAACGTAGTCTTGTTTGTTCATTAGCATAGGATGTATTCGTTTGATGTTAATAAGGCAGACTTTAATAGTTATCTTGGTACTTAGACTAATAATTGTTACGTACCTACGTCCTTAAAGGCCAAAGTCACGTCTAAAGTCTGAACCTGACTTTGACCCTTCTTCAGCCTTGTAACTTGAACCTGCTATTGTTTATTCGGTGCCTCAGTTTTTTGTACGTACCTACATATTTTACAACTGATCATTACCCATCGCTGCTTTTTTATGACTGTGAATGACGTGACGAGCTAGTCGTTCGCCTGATTTTAAACGTTACGTTGCGGCCGCCCTTAACAGTTCCAGTGCCACGCAGAAGATTCGCGTAACACTGCATTACGCACGTCATTCTGAAACAGAACAATTTCAGTAGCTATACACAGTACCCTTCAGACCGGAACACACTAGAGCTTGCACACTACTGCTTGGCGGCAAAATAACTGGCAAAGTGGTGGTGGATCTACTCTGTAAAAAACTCCTACCACCTAGTAAACTAAGCTAAGATTTACGTTCTCAATTTATTGTTCCAGGATAAAATGCAAGATTCCTTCTTCAACACTGGAGATTTCTTCCTAGAGTCGGGCGTGGAAAGGATAGAGCCGTTCAAAGTGCCTCCGCGCATATATTCCCTGTACAACGCTCTAGGCTGGGCTGTTATAACCCTGACTCCCATGCTTTACTACCTTTTCCGACTGTTGCTGAGCGGTAAACTGTTGTATTTCTCCATCGGTTGCGCTATTCTTGGAGCATGTAAGTATTTATCTATTATCCTGTTTACTTCTAAGAACTATCTGACTCGCATCGGCTTCGCATGGGCTGATTAATTTAATGAACAGTGTGCGACCGTTTAAAACCTAAGTCCCCCCCGCTTCCACAGTCCCACTCTGTTAGTCCTTTCTATAAACTTTTCCTCTGTCTTTCTCACTTTTCTTCTTTCAAAACTAGCAGGTGGGTATAGTCTTTTGTTATAATAAAATTCTTGATTCTTTATCTACAAACGTACCTAGATACCAAAGCTAATCTTGGATTCGCTATTTTGCGTTTAATTAAGTAAGTAGGTCGTATTGTGCCTACGTTCTTGACTCTTCGCCTCACGTTTAATTGTTGTCTACTCAATGTATTATACATATTAAAAAACCTTGCGAAATAAAAACTCTGATCCTGTCTTGTGGGATGAAAAACTTATTTGTGTGCCTTATTTGTGGCTTTACAATAGCCGTTTGTTATTGTTTTCTTAGAACTAATTTATCTACTAGGTGGTAACTTTGTCTTTGCTACTTTGGGAAAAATGTTCTTAGGTCCGTATTACAGAACGATGCTCAGTCATCGATTGGTGCTCAAGCAGAGATTTCATTCACTAATTGATCACTTTATGAATGAAATTTCTGCTTGAGCACCGATCGATGACTGAGCATCGTTCTGTAATACGGTCCTTAGTGTGAATCGGGTCGACTGAGACAACCTTTTTTATTGACAACTGTCAACTGACTACATTTTTCAAAATGACAATAAGGCATTTTTTTAAAATTCGAAATCTATTATATCCTAATATTTTTTAAGAACAAAATCCTTTAACTACAAGGTTAGTCTATTCTTGAGTCCAAACCATAAATGTATCATAGGTTAGCTTACATGACGTTTATACGTAGTACTATTTTTTTACTATTTATTCTGCGGCTTTTAAATAAGAGGGTATGGCATAATTTCAATAAGTTTATTACAGTGTGATAATCTGATAACAATAATCTCTGATACCTTTTGGTTAGTCGCCCTAGATTATAGCAAAAAGTCTGTAGGCACGCGCAATACAGGCAATAAACTTAACAGGTTTTCCAGAGGAAACTCGCAAGGAATGGTGCAATTTAGAACAGGAAAACGGTTTAATTTGTTTACCATTAAGGCGGTCAAGTTGTTATATATGCGGATGGATAAAGGATATTACGTAAAAGATAATGAACTATTTGCACTTAAAGTATGTTTGAATTTTAAAACAAGTGAACACGTTTTATTTACTTTGTACCTACTTCCTTTGGGCTCTTCGATGCTATAGAACTCATAGAATCATTAAATAAAAACATTATTAAATTTATGTAGATAGAAGTATAATAATTTTCATAAGTTGGAAGCGCCAACCCCACCCACCACATCGCAGCGCAGGCGTCAGCGAGTCAATAACTGCCCGAGACTACTATACCTATGTTTGGTTTTGTTTATTGTAATTACAAAGCATTTTACTAAAGAGTATTAAATCACTATTTATTATTTATTAAGCGTTCTGGCAAGTTCATGTCAATCAGCCTAGTACTAATCATGTTGATTACGGTTTCGCCACAAACGAAAATTCTGATTAATACCTACCTAATTTTTAACTGGTGTGATCCATATCAGTGTAGGTACCACTCGTTAGTGAATCAGCTACTTATTAGATAAAATAACTCCACGTCTGCTAATGTTACTGATGACATAATTATGAACCCAATAATTTAGTTTTATTGATTACTAGCTACGCCCCGCGGTTACACATGTAACTATGTTTTTATGATAAAGTACGCTTCATAGATTGGGCGATCTGACTGTAGCCAGAAAGTTGTTACGGAATACTAGCTAGTATAGTAGCATCCCATTTACGATGATAAAGTTCATATTGCTATCAAAGACATAGATCTAGACAGCCTGTGGTGTGGTGGTTGAGCAAGCTGGCTCATAACCCGGAGACGGCAGGTTCAATTCCCGCGACAAGACAAGTATTTTTGCACAGAAAAAAAAGCGCAATTACTTGTTCTGAGTCTGTGTGTTGTGGGACCATGGTCTTCGTAGTTCCTGGATCTAGATACAGGGAATCCTAGTTAGGGTCTAGGATCTATGTATGTAATGTAAAAAAAAATACAAGCAGTGTTGACATTGACACATCATTGACACAGACACACGCGTCAGCAGTGCTGCTAGCAAATTCATCATAATCGGGCCGCATGAAAGGTCTAGATCAGAGTTTCCCCTCGATTATGCTCTGCAACTGAAGGTCATTCTAAGGAGCCTCCTATCAGTAATCAGCCAGTCATATTTACGCGTGTTCACGACATGCATTCGACTCTGACCACGCTATCAATATTAAGTACATAATCACTATATGCAACGCTATAAAAAAATATAATCCAGCCCGTGTTGCAATCTGAGCTTATTAATACGTAGGCAATTATATAACCTGCAAATATTATGGATCATTATCGACACCATTTAAAAATGTTGACCCTCCAGTTTATTAAAAGTCAGTTAAAAATAACCGACTCGTATTTTTTAATACGCTAGATAATTTTGTAGGATTTTTGAAAATTTTGACCAAGGTGAGGCTAAATGAAGGTTTTAGCTAGAAGACAGAGAAAAAGGTTTTTAACGCTTAAATTTATCCAGTTGCATTGTAATCAAAGGTGATCACAGAAATATTCACAGATTTGAGATTTCTTTACTGTTACAGCCTTATTAATAAACACGAACTAGCTTTAGACTAGTTACACCATCTTTTGTCCCTTTCGATCCAGCTAAATATTCCAGTAGCAAAAAAAGGAAGCTGAAGTAACTAATCCGAGACTAATACCCGTTTATTAATAAGGCTGTTAGTGTTTTTGTGTATTTAGCAGGGGTCCTCACTCCATTCTGTTGACCATCCATGAAAACTGTTTACATATAAAACAGCATGTATCTTGATATTCAGTACCTAATAATGAGTTAATGTTTGTTTCAGTTTTCATTCTCCTACAAAAGTCCATCGGCATGTCCAAGATCAGTCAGGGGTCTTCCTATGGCACGGAGAAAAAGTAGCCAATAACGCAGTATTCTATTGTATATATACCTGAAACGTAGGTACTATATTCAAAAATTAAATGAATGTGACTAGTTTTTTTATGAAACGTTTTTCATTTTGTTGTATATTACAAAAGAGTGCAACATTAGAATATAGTTTTAGATGACATACAAACTATTGGTATTTTATAGTTGTGAATAATATTAGAGCTAGTGTGTACAGTGTTAACGAAATGTGATTCTAACAGAAGCAAAAATAAATAATTGTAAATTTGGAGATAATATTATAGATATTGGTTGTTGGTACATAATTAATCTGTGTATATATTCGAATAAAAAAGCGCGATCTTCAACTTGATTTGTTTGAATGAAATTGGTTTGAAAAAGTCACTCATTATCATTACACATAAGTACAACATAATCATGTGTATTTTGTATGACATAACGAACGAAGAAAAACGTCAACCTGTTTTTTTTATGTTACTATCGATTTAAATATTAAAGTATTATGTTTAATCTTTATTGTTTTGTGACCATAGTTATCTGCTACGCGACAGTTACAGATCGAAATAACACTGACTAATGTAGATTAGAGCTAATCTTGTTACTAATCGACAATCGTTCTATCTTGAAGGTTATAATGAGGGCATCTAATTTCTCTCCTTCCCTTTGTAAGTTGTAACTTCAATGGTGTGTCGATTCTGTGTCGCATTCTCTAAAGCTAAACGAAATTAAAATATTTCCGTCTTTTTCATTTCCTCTTTATCAGAAGAGTTTAAGAGAACTTTAGTTTTAGAGAATGCGACACAGAATCGACACCATTAATACTCTTATCTATGAACTCCAAAAATCACGTGAACTGCCGTAACACCGGTCCAGTTGAGGTTTGCATAACAATGGATTTACAAGTTGAAAACTGCACACATGGTGTAAGCCGATTTTTTGAACAAATATTATTTAGGTTTTAACAAATTTTTACTATAATTGTTTAATACTGTTATTTTAGTTTGAAACACTAAACCAAAGCACAATTTATGCATAAAATCCCAAGCTTATTATTTTTAATATAGCTCCATTACCTACGTATAGGTATCTTTAATACCTATCCATAGTAATAAACAGATACAATGTATGTACCTTTATTAATATTATCCGTATATATTAATGTTTTCATATTTATTTATTTAGAAGGCAAAACATTACTTATTTGATCTGTCAAATTGTTTACTTGTCGAATTTCATGCACAAAATAAAGTGAAAAAGGGTGATTAATATATACGACATTTATGACGTCTCCGTCACACTGTGACTTTACCGCACAATATAGGTACTAACGTAGGTACTCACAGCTGCAGAATTATCGAACCATAGCATAGGCACCTGTCGAGATGACAGGTTATATGATTTATGTTTTGTACCTACTTTTTTCATGTGTTCAAACACAATATTATTAATATCTATGTACCTACTTATATTAAGGTCTACTATTTATCCGAAATGATGACTGCTGACGGAAAATGATGTAGGTACTTACTTACCGACTACCGTACCGTATTTGAAACCGTTTTCCTTCATAATGCGTAGGGGGTGAGTTCTAATAAAGGACGCTCTATAAATACTAATTTTCCAATTTTGACGAGGGGTGATTCTGCAGTTGACTACAATACATAAATTGCAACCATTGCTTTTGTTCGTAGAATTTTTCTTACTAAATTATTCATGGTTCATAATTTTTTATAGCAATATATCTAGTTGAATTATTGTATTTTAAATTAATAGATGGTTATTTATTAAAGAAGCAGTATCCAATGTATTGTTTTCGTACCTACATTTTATATTGCTTATGTGTATGTATTTTACAGACTTTCTATTATTTTGTACTCGTCTAATTAGACGAATTTAAATATGTAAATTATACGTAATTTCTGATATTTTTGTGATTGTTACACAAAACGTCGAGAATTAAAACAATATAAAATATGCACTAAAAGTTTTTTAATTCAATGGTTCTAATTAATAGCTTACCACGGACTACATCCTACCTACTCATAAATTGCAAGGATTCGTATGAATTTGGATTATTCGAAGGGTTAACCTATTAATACGAAACTGTGATATCAGTTCATTACCCAGGGTACCTACTTACCAATAGCTGCACTACCAGTATTTAGAGAGTACTTTTCCATCATGATTTTGCATAAAATTGGTAATAGCCACCGGTGCTTTGTGGCATAATAAAAAAAACTTTCAAACACTGCACATCGACTGGCGATACGTGGATCGTTGGTGCCGCCGGTTCTAAAGTCCATATTACAGAACGATGCTCAGTCATCGATCGGTGCTCAAGCAGAGACTTCATTCATAAAGTGGTCAAGTAATGAATGAAATCTTTGCTTGAGCACCAATCGATGACTGAGCATCGTTCTGTAATACGGACCTAAGAGGCGGCACAGTGGTTCGATCCCATACAAGTGGACATAAGGTATTGAAAATAAAAGTCATAAAATTGAAAAAATAAATATGTCATTCCATGTAATTATATATCAAAAGGTAACAAATTTTGCCTGTACGTATTTCGAGGTAGGAGTTTTACTTAAGTTACTAAGTTATTCAACTAAAACGGTTTTCAATGTATGGAAAGCAATATGGATATCTCGTGATTTTGAGAAATGATAATACAGGTTTTTTAATAGTTTTAATAAAACGTTTCATTAATAAAGATGCTGTCCGCAACTTTGCATACTTATTACGATAAAAATGACCCTATTATCTTCTCAAAAGGCTCAAATCATCTCTCCAAGCCGAATTTCATATTGGTGTGTGGTTCAGCCATGAAATGGTAGAAAATCGACATACTTTTAATATTTTACACTATTATTGCAGTATGGGTGAATACAATTTCTTTATATTTTTTGTTTTCATCTATATCTAGCTGTAAAAAATATCAGGGAATATCCATTCGGCTTAATCTCAAAATAAAATCTAGAAGGTACATTTGCACCTTGACTTCTATAGGTTTTTTTGTGACAAAGAATCCAGGGACTCCCGCTTGTTCCAGTGTTGTTTGTTGATCACTGACCTGGAAGCAAATGAACAGCATTGAGTATATAACTATGCTTGTTTGAATGATTTGTATGTCAATCCTCATGCTTAAGCATCCAATACATCCACCACCACCGACTAGGTACTGGATGATATTTGGCTTTGAATTGGGGAGCACGAAGTTTAGCTTGGGGTAAGTATGTACCTAACATTTAACCGAATTACTTTAGACATTAAGTAACTTAACTAGGTACAATGCGTTCGGATTTTTCGGAATCGAAAAAAAATATTAAGGATATATTTACTGTTGACATAAGTTACGGTAGAACTAAAGTAGAAATAATATGAGTTAACAAGAAGAAGAACATAAATATAAAGTCGCGCTGGCGATCATTGTGTTCGTGGGGCACCCATTTTTCAAGGTTTTTTTACCTTGTCAATTAGACGCAAATGGACCGATATTGTTTTGATACTAACGTCGGAAGCTGCAGCTAATTCAGCGGTAGATTTAGTATCATCAGCTTCCACAATTGACAGCTTTTCTATGGCGCGGTGGTCGAGCAGATCGGCTCATAACTCGGAGGATGCGAGTTCGATTCCCGCAGCAGGAAAAGTATTTATGCACAGAAAAAAGATTATTATTGTCAAGTGTCGACTAAACTCTTTTCCAGGTCAAAATTTCCAGAATGGAAGCGGGCAAATCAGTTGCTGCCACGACGGTACTCAAATCCCATAATTACTCGAATTTTTAGCGTATCCATGATCCAGTGAAAAGTAAGATTACCAGGTGGATTAGGCTATGTTTGAACTGCGACAAGTTAATGCGTGAGTCGAGTGAGCCAAGCGAGCATACTGCGGCAACATCCGGAAACTGCTAAAAAGTATATACCTGATCGCGATCATTTACCAAAAAAACTATGGCAAAATCGTTTTCATATAAAATGAGTAAATGGTTCCTAATACATTTTTCTCATATCTCCTATGGTTTTGGATATCTAAATACTGTTCCAATAAAAAAAAATCACACTGTATACTAAGTGATGTTCAATCAAGTGTTGGTATTTAATATTTATAGTGTATAATCAAGATTTTGTATTGTGTACTCATATTACTTACCCACTGCTTGGGCAGCTTACCTTTTGATCTAATTGTAAAACTAATTTCATGTCAGTCTGCCTTAATTCTTCTTTGTGTCTTGCTAAAAGCATGGTCTTTTGAAAGTCTTGTTGGTCATCTGGTGTCGTGTTTATCATGTTCTGGATTTCCACTGCAAAAATAATAATACATATTTATTATTAATTACTACTGGACTCGCCCCGGCTACGCATGGGTTAATAGTTTTACACCCTAACCCTGTCCAAGAGAATACTTCTTCTTTTTCTCTCATCTCACATTTTAAACCTTCTTTAGACAACAACAAACATTTTAAAACCAAAATCAGCTAAATCGGCAAAGAATCTGTTCTCGAGTTTTTGCGAGACTAACAAACAGCAATTGATTTTTATATATATAGAAGATCAGTGATCCACCCTTCTGAATGAAAATGTGGCTCAGCTGTAACCCTTGGGCCTTTTAAACCAAGATACCCTGGTTTAAATCTCAGTCAGCCTTGGACCGATGACACACTTCAGATATGTGCAGAATTTGTACTCACTCTTACAATAAAAGCATTATGAGGAAACCGGCATATCAAAGAATCTCAGGGCTGATAATGATAACTTCCCACTGCTGACTGACATAACATATTTTATACCTCTCAATTATGTAGATAGGTGAATTAACAAAATACCATGACAATTACATATTTACCTATCTACTTTGCAAGAACCACAACATAAAGATATCTACTTTATGCATTGTGTATCCATTACTAGCTTCTGATAGATATAATTATAGATTAGTAGTATTGTAATGTAGTCCATCAATTTTAAGCAGCTCAGAGGGCTAACCGTTGGGATAGACATATTCTTGTGTGGAGAATGCAACTTTGAAAGACAAACCATTTAAACACTTACATGTATGTTTACTAATGACATGCAACCTTTGTTGAAACAAATGCTTTTCTGTTACATGCTGTATTTCCATCAATCCCTTGACTATTTCAAATACTGTGTCATTCAAAAGGCAGTTGGCTAATCCAGAGAGTAATTCTATGGGGACTCTCATTTGGTATTTTCTGTAAGTATAGGAAAACCTTAAAATAGAAAGATCTAAACTGACGACGGACATTGGGCCAATATATATACCAAGAAAGATATAAATATTCTTACTGAGGAAGTTCTCTGGCCATTCCTTGAAGCTGTTCAAGTAAAAAGTAGAGTTTTCTTTGCAAGTCTTCAGGGGTAGGTTCATATTCCATGACAAAGTCCTATCTAGTATAACCCAATGTATCATTCTAAATTATGGTTGTTAAAATAATAAGTACTGAAGTGATCTACGTGGTGCAGATGATAATAAAAACCTTAATGGACTTGTAAAATGATAGTAGTATATTTAAAAAGCAGAAAATTATGCAAAAAAATACAACCAACTTCGTAGGCGAAAAATCAAAGACAATCTGTCAAAATCTAATGCCAAAAAAGAACAAAAATATACTTTTTAAATTTTGAATAAAAACTTAAGTAAACAGGTTTTATATAAAAACAAAGAGTTTGCTACATCCTGCCCCTCGTGCAGCAATGCACCAACTGGTTCAACTTGCCAAGATCAGATAATGATCTTAGGTGGCGAGCTTTACCAGCTTTTTCAAGGGCCGGCGCAGCAAGCCCCCTTGTGTGGCAACGTCGACTACCCTTGTTATGCCATCTTTCCCTGGAAACAACTTCTGTACTCGACCTCGAGGCCATATCCCTCGTGGTAATGACTCATCCACAATTATGACTACATCCCCTACTTGTAGATCATTCCCAAGATTGCCTCTACTTTGTCCACGTATTTGCATGGTTGGCAGGACCTCGCGCACCCAGCGATTCCAAAAATGATCAGCGAGTCGTAAGGCCTTTTTCCATTCCGCGCGTCGGATCAGGTCACTGTCATCTAAATTTGCAGGCAGCGATTCGTTTGAAGATGAACCGATGAGAAAATGAAAAGGCGTCAATGTCGTGGGATCGTCAGGATCTGTGGACACGTGAGTCAATGGGCGAGAGTTCACTAATGCTTCGGCTTCTGCCAGTAAAGTCTTAAAAGTTTCCTCTTTAGGTGCTCTTTCATTAAGTGTCGCTTTCAAAGCCACCTTTACGCTCCGCACTAAGCGCTCCCAACAACCTCCAAAGCTTGGTGCAGCCGGTGGAATAAAACTCCAAGTCATATTCTTTGTAGCGGCGAACTCCAAAATATCAGTAGAATAAAACTCCTTCAAGATGCGGTTGGCACCGACGAAAGCTGTGCCATTATCGGAGTATACCGTCTTTGGTGTTCCACGTCTAGCTATGAAACGCCTAAGGCCCATGATTGCGGAATCAGCGGAAAGGTTATGTACAATTTCTAAATGGAGTGCTCGTGAAGTGAGGCAAGTAAAGAGAGCCACATATCGCTTTTCGTGGCGGCGGCCAATGGTGACAGTGACGGGACCAAAGTAATCAACACCAGTGTAGGTAAATGGCCGTTGATGGTGAGCCAGTCTTTGTGGTGGAAGATCTCCTGTGATAGGGTTCATTGGTAGCGTCTTCCTAATTCTGCAGAATAAGCACCGTTTTGCTGTAGTCCTCACCGTGTCCCGAAGTCTTAAGAGCCAGAATTTCTGCCTTATTTCATTAATCACCAACTCATGGTTTGCGTGGCCTGCTCTTCGATGATATGACTCTACTAACAAACGTACAGCTGGGTGGCGGCCGTCAAGTAAAACTGGGAATCGTGTGTCAGGATCGATGCTATCTACGGCTTTAATTCTTCCAGCTAAGCGCAATAACTTATCTTCTCCTAATGTGGGAGACAGTTTGGCAAGGCGACTGTTTTTAGGGATCGGCTTTGAATTGATGATGCAACGAAACTCTTCCAAAAAGCTTTCCAATTGTGCTTGCTGCAAAATATGCCTTTCAGCGGCTTTAATCAGATCAGCTGTTAAAGGCTTAAGAGTAGTAGACGTTGATGAGTGGCGGAATGACGGACGAGGAACATCGCCGTTTAATTTGGAATTTCTAATGGAGGCCAAAATGTTTCGAAAGCTGTCCGCAGCTTGGTGTGCCCGAGCAGTAGCACGTAATAATCGTAACCAGTTACTAAATCGATTACAATTAGCAGCAACTGGCGTAGGTAGATCTAAGTTAACAGTCGTCAATCCCACCAATTCGTTCAGAGAACATTTGCGCTCCTCGCGAACTGGTGCGACATTAATAGGCTCTGTTGGCCAGTCCTCCGGGGACTTAAAAAGAAATGATGGACCACAAAACCACCTGTGTGAAAGATCCAAACGAATAGATTTCATTCTAGTCGCATCGTCGGCTACATTTAAATCTGTTGGTACCCATCGCCAATCATTGACAGAAGAATTTTCTAAGATTTCGCCTAAACGATGGGCAACAAAAGGTTTAAAAGACCGTGCATCGCTACGCAACCACTGCAGAACTGTCATCGAGTCTGTCCAAATAAAAGTTCGTGAAGGTTTTTTGCGATGACTGTCCTTGATGGTAAGTGCGAGCCGAGAAGCAATTAGAGCGGCCTGAAGTTCCAAGCGTGGTATAGATATTGGTCTCAACGGAGAGACTCTTGCTTTACTTGAAATGAGAGTGAGGTTGATGCTGCCATCCGGATATACTAAACGCCAATAAGCAACACAGGCATAAGCAAGCTCACTTGCATCTGCTAAGACATGTAATTCTCTGTAAGACGGTTCAGAGTCTTTGAATACCAACGAGGAATTTTCAGAGTACAGACTGTTAAAAGATCTTGGAACCAGTCTGACCACTTTAATGCTTCAGTTGGGGGAAGTTCGGTATCCCAATCAATGCTTAACCGCCATGCGTTTTGAAAAAGAATGCGGCCCTTAACAACTATAGGTGCCAACAAACCTAAAGGGTCGTATAAACGCATGAGGTGCGAAAGCACAGCACGTTTTGTAAGCGGGCTAGGAAGGGTGACTAGACCGGTGCGGAACCCTAACTCGTCCGTAGCGGGATTCCACGCAATCCCTAGAGCGCGTATGTTATTAGTCGAGTCGCCGAGATCTATTTCCGACGATCGAGCAGCCCGTAAATCGTCACTGACGAGATCGAGTGCTGCTGGATCATTAGAAATCCAACCCCTCATTTCAAAGCATGCAGATCTGTGAACTGTGACAATGTCCGCTGCTAACTGAGCTGCTTCATTGACGCTATCTAACGAGTCTATATAATCATCCATATAGTGTTTGTGTAAGATCGCGTCCACGGCATTAGGATATGAGTTTATGTGCTCATGAGCGTTTTTATTTTTTATATAATGCGCTATAAAAGGACTACAACACGCGCCAAAAATGACGGCCGTCATCCTGAATTCCTTTATGGGTTGTGTTTTTTCAGGTCTCCATAAATATCGGAGAGCGTCTCTATCCTGCTCCCTGATCCGGACCTGAGGAAACATTTCCTTGATATCCGCTGTAATGGCAATGCGGCCTTCCCGAAAACCAAATAAAATCTTCAGTAAAGACTGAAGCAGGTCAGGACCAGAAAGCAATAAAGAATTCAGGCTAACTCC
Source organism: Ennomos fuscantarius (assembly GCA_905220475.3). Lineage (NCBI taxonomy): Eukaryota > Metazoa > Arthropoda > Insecta > Lepidoptera > Geometridae > Ennomos > Ennomos fuscantarius. The sequence continues at coordinate 6,380,496 of HG992028.1, read as the reverse complement.
TTCATTCCTGGCTGCGGCATCATGTACTACGCGAATTTTACACTTTAGAGGATGATAAACGCCAAAATGTGGCAGATAAAGGCGCAATTCCGTATCACTTTTAACATTTTTATGGTTAGCATAATACGTCTCAAGAACACACTCCTCTGCGTAACCTTTGTGTAACATGTTTGTCATAAAGACGTCATATGCCTTAGCAAAATTGGCGTCTTTGGCCATACGTCTTTCTAAGCTTAAAAATCGCGACATTGCTTGTGGATAACTATCAGGAACACGCTGAATATTGTCTCGCCATGGCATGCCTACCTCAAATCGACCAGTGGATAAGCGCCTAGATGTGGCATCAAGAATATCTACTGCACGTTGATCCTGCTTGCTATGTAAAGTTTCGGTCTTACAGATACCTAAAGAATCTATCTTATATTGTTCTTTTATTAAGAATTCTAAGTTTTCGTCTATACACGTCTCAGTGAATGTACTATGATTTACAAAGTCAATCAACTTCGTTTTGCTAGAAGCTACACCGTATAAAGTCCACCCTAGTGCGGTACAGCAGGCTACGGGTTCGTTTCTTCTACCAACACGTACGTCACGGTTAATGGACAAGTGCCAATGTTCAGCTCCTATTAAAACCATTGGCCTGGCATCTTCGTACACCAAAAAGTCAACCAGATCTGTCAGATGTGACAAAGAGTCGATAGTTTCACGCTGAATAGTTTGTGGGCGCAAAGATAAAGACTCCATGGCCCTAGCATTTTTGACTAAAAATGTTTCTTGTGTATACCTGCCCTTAATATTAAAATCAACATATGACACTGTAGTTCTACGCTCGAAACCTGCGATTCCGTTAACTGTAATCAACTGTTGGGGCCCCGAAGCTCCTATCTGCGCAGCGACAGTAGAGTCTATTAACGTAGCAGTGCTCCCGTCGTCAAGAAGAGCGTACACGTCGCAGGTTCCTGAAGGGCCCGAAACGGTGACAGGTACAATCTTCAAATAGGCACGAGGACGTAGAGCTAAAATAGTGCTTGGTTGTTTAACGCCTGTAGAGGTGGTAGACACGACTACTTTTTCTTCGGTCGGTTTAGTAACAGTAGAAGTCGGAGCGGTATTTAGTTCAATCGTAGTATCGAGTGTGTTGACAAGAGAAGTAGAAGACAATTTGTTATGAAGAAGTGGGTGATGACGTAATTGACATCCATCGATACCGCATGGACTAACTTTGCACGTTTTCCATTGATGTGAACTACCCCTAAGACATCGGTAACACACTTTCGCTTCTCGTAACCACTGCCACCTAGTATCGACCGTAAGAGACTTAAATTCCGAACACACCTTAATATTATGGTCTTTTTTACAAAATGAGCATGGTCCAACCTTAGATTCAGCCTTATGTGTGACCATATTTATATTTTCACGCTTAAATTGTTTGTCGACTAAAAAGGTTTGCGTGTTTTGTGCGGAGCTAGACTCGGGTGATAAACCAAACCGAATATGTTGATCTAATTCACGCTTTAAAAAGTCGGATAATATTTCTAGCTTAGGACGCCCAGTGTTGTCTACTATAGCAAAATCGCTCCACCTAACTTTCATGGTAGGGTTTAATTTACTAAGTACCGCGTGAAACAATTCTGGTGAGTATAAATACTCTATTTGTTTAAGCAATTTTATTGTAGAGATGGAGCTACGTACCCGATTTGAGAGAATTCCGAGTTCTTTTAGATCGTTACCCAAACGTGGAAGATTTTTTAAAGAAGATACTTCCTTGAAAACGATGAGCTCGGGGCGCGCGAAGTTATCTTCGAGTGCGCGCATGATCTCTTCCGGGTCCTCCGCTGACATTAGCAGCGCGGCGACAGCATCACGTGCCGGACCGCGGACTGCATTATGTAGTCGGTTTAAATTTTCTAGAGAGGAAAAATGTATTTTAGTAACGTCGTAAATACGTCTAAAATGTAGCCATTGCAGCGTGTTGCCAGAAAATGGAAACAAATCCAGTTTTTTTTCACTCGGGCTACTAGCGAGAGCCTTTGCAGCAGCAGCGGTGTCGGCTACGGCTTGTAAAAGAACAGTGTGATCCGCAGGAACGAGCGGAGGCATGATGCCAGCCGCCTCGGACACCTTGTTGATGTTAGGCAATTGTTTTTGTCGCTCGACAAGGTTAAAAGGGGATGCAGTAGCCCGTGTGGCCATTGGTGGCGGTACCGACTCGACCGGTTGTGATGACGGTAGGACCGGTGATGGTACCGGCAGGACCGGACGTGGTACCGGCAGGACCGGCGGTGGCACCAACTGGCCCGGGGGTGGAACAGAACACTGTTGTTCACATCCTACTGCGGAAATGCCTCTATTAACGTTGTAACGAGATTGATCGCAATGATTTTCTACCCATTGAGAAGTCCTATTTGAGCTCACCCTGGTACAGCTGCCGCGGCTCCCACAGCTGCCCTCAGCGTCGGCATCAAGAGCAGCGAGTTCGGCTTGTAGCTCGCTGTCCTCCACCTGCTGCTGTAAAGCGGCAAGTTCTCTATCTCGCTCACGCTCCCGTGCAGCGAATTCTTGCTCGCGCTCCAGACGGCGGCGCAAAGCAAGCGCTTCCAATGCTGCTTTTTGCGCTTTCATCGTAGACGATGACCTGGATCGGGCGGTTCGCGCACTCGAGGCATTGCTGCCTTGTAATTTAGGCATGTCGGGCTGCGAATTATGAACGCTAGACGACTCATTGTTGGGCTGTGTACTAGGTGGAGGGTTTGATGACATAATTCTACTTTTACTGCGGGTGATCATTAAATTTTTTCTAATATACTTAATGAAAATAGGTTGATACGATGTTTTAAAACACGACAGAATCAAAATGAAATATGATAGATAAAATGGAAAATATCTACTTACGATTTTAGGTGCTGGAAATGTAGGGTGAAGGACCAAAATGAAGTGATCTACGTGGTGCAGATGATAATAAAAACCTTAATGGACTTGTAAAATGATAGTAGTATATTTAAAAAGCAGAAAATTATGCAAAAAAATACAACCAACTTCGTAGGCGAAAAATCAAAGACAATCTGTCAAAATCTAATGCCAAAAAAGAACAAAAATATACTTTTTAAATTTTGAATAAAAACTTAAGTAAACAGGTTTTATATAAAAACAAAGAGTTTGCTACAAGTACTATGCAGTAATAGTAAGCATGAACACGAAGTCTGCTAGTCTACTACCAGAAGGAAGACTGCACTTCACGGTAAAAATAAAAGTAAGAATCGAAATGGCTTTTTGGCAAAACTTATTAACTTGCTAATGAATAGGAGTAAAATAACAAAAAAATAAATAGAGGCTAAGGTCCATATTACAAGACGGTGCTCAGCACCAACTCAGAATACTATTACTTCTCTCGAGGTGCTCAGTCATCGATCGGTGCTCAAGAAAAGATTTCATTCATAAATTGATAAATTAGTGAATGAAATCTCTGTTTGAGCACCGATCGATGGCTGAGCTATAAGGATGGATATTAGTGTTCTGTGCTGAGCATCGTTCTGTAATACGGACCTAAAATTATTACATTACATTATTAACTTCAACTTCAACTCTTTGTAATTAGCCAAAGAAGTACATTACATTATCTTCTTTGGCTAAAATGACATTATGACAGTTCACAGAACACTTCCTTACGGAAAGAAGCAGTGGGTGGTCACTCAGTACATTGAAATGCTATTGCAACCCGGACGAATTAACTAGGCACCTCGCTGCCATTCGTAGGCACACACCATGTATCTAGCTAACTCGCACGGGTTGTACTAGTCACGTAGATCTCCATTGTCAACATACCAAGGCTAAAAATTACTTAAAATTTGTATTATTATGTTGTCTACGGTATATCCGGTAAAATGACAATTTACATTTGTCAAGATGGCGACATTAAAATTAAACAAATTTATACCGGCCGTTCTCTATATCTCCGCGTATATTTGTTGTTATTTTACAGTTTCTACTGATTTGTACGTTGACTCCGTTATTATTGTAGAGTTGATTCTTCTTCTCCGATTAACGTGAACTTTCCGTCTGATGTGATACTGTTGTGTGATTTTTTATGAAAATGTATTTTCGAGACAGGGACTCTATTTGCAAATCATTCAATAAGTGTGTAATTTGTATGTGGCATGCATATTGCTGCAGAAGAATTTAATAAGAATGGAAATCGTCTACTGAAAACTGCTGTGCCCAAATTGAACCTACCACAGTTCCCTCTTCCACAGGAGTTATTTGTTGATTTTCCTCTGAAACTTGGATGTCAAAGAGCACAATTTCCATGAGGTGAGTAATTCGACTCTAATGGGTCTGAATGCTTATTTGTTATTGATTTAACGTAATGATAGAACATGTAGGTACAGCCGGCATAATAATGTTAATATGCTAATAAGTATTATTCTTCTGTTCAAGCAATCCTCGGTGATTGTACTAATGGGGTACTTTATCAAAGTATTAATCAGACCAATGAACTTCTGCTGCAGTTGAAGCTTTCTATTGAATAATGTGTGTGTCATATTTAAATAAATATTTTTATAAATCATAAGTACAACTAACAAACCAGCTCATACACAGTGTCGTCTGCCAATCTAACATACAGCGAGTATACTCCCTTCAGTTCTTTATATTTGATACTTTTTATATTTCAGATTTGACAAAAAATATAGTTCAGTTCTGCAATGTGTATGGAACTGGAAAATGTGCCTACCAATTGTATCAACTTCTGTTATTGTTACAGAAAGTACATCTAGTGTTGTTGCAACGGAAATGAAATATAATATGAAGAGAAAATTAGGTCAGTATTTGTTTTATTATTATGTTTTTATATGCCAGCACCATTTCACTACATCTGATGGTAAAAATGTACCCTATTTTTATATTGAAAATATTTTATTTACAGGTTCGCTGACTCAGAGGTTGAACCTGAATCATCCACCAGTACCTCAGTAGAAATTTTGTGCATAGTCACACAAGAAATTGAAAGTCTACTGGTAAGTTTTTTTTCTATGTTTGTACCGGGCCAGAGATCCTAGAATATCACAAATTTAGTAAAGGTTATATATTGAATTAATAATCAAGTAAAATAATTCCATAATAAGCTAACCGAATTTTTGTCTGTAATAAATCCTTTTTTTGTTGCAGTTGGGGAAAAGAATTAACTGGACAGAAGGAAGAAAAGCTTCTGCAGCATCTCAAGACTGTTAAAGACTCTCTGAAGACTAGCTAAAACATCCATTAATTTAAACAAATTAGAGTCAAACTTTTTGAAAAACCTGCCGTCTGCCTAGAAGTATCTGCTAGAAAGCAGATACTTTTAAGAACCAGAAGCGAAAGCCGCATGGAAAACGCTGGGATACTAAAAACAAAATATTTTCTTTAGCAATATTCAAACGTTCTCCTAGAAAATTTAACTTGAATTGTAACACATTCTAAATAAAGCTATAAAATTTATGCCATTTGCCTTTTATTAACACCTAAAAATATATCATATAATTATAGGTACTGTAGTATCGATATTTCGATTTTTATCGATAAATATTTTAACGTTATGACAACACTAGATATCGATAACATTTAGCACATCTCTTAAACTGTCAGTGTATTTGTATGTAAATGTTGGCAGCCCTTCATAATTTTTTCAATGTTGGTTTTATTATGCTACGTCACTTATAGCTACAGATAATGTTCTAAGTGCCGTCTCTTAAAACGTAGTGGTTATATGCTCTTTGGAAAGAAGTACAGAAAGTGACAGTTCCATTCAGTCTCTAGACAGATCGAAATGTCTTAGTCAAAATCATCCTGACAATTTTTTTTTCTTTGACGAATGAATGGCAACTCACGTCTTGTGCATTTGCCAGCATCATGTTCTTGAGTCTTCAAGTTTTGCATGCTGACAATTACTTAATCGTTGTGTTGTAATAGAGGTATTGATGTCGAATCTGTTGTACCACTCTCTAAACTAAACCAAACTAAAAAATCTCTAATTTTAATTTAGAGATTCATAAAAGCTAATCTGTTGTCACGTCGAATTAAATTTAAAAATCGTATTGACAGGACTAAGTTCGATTTTGACAGTTACTAAATTGAATTGATAGTGTTGTTTCTATCTGGGTGAAGAACGAACGGAATCATTGGTGAATGATAAATATATTATAAACAGCCCTGTTTTAATTTATTAAAAGTATGTGAAAATATTAAACAATTAAAATAAATAACTTCAGAACATATTTTGTTAATTTTTTGGTTGAAAAGCATGAACTGTACGCTATTACTATCTGTGGCGTGAGCGCATTTTTGTTGATATTTGTGGAAAAATCAAGTGACAAAAAAATTTATTGTGAAATTCAAAGAGCATATAACCACTACGTTTTAAAATTAAATGTGAAATTAGTGAAAATTCCACACAGAATGCTATTATATTATATTTTCCATTATGGAAAATAGAAAGCGAATGAACAAACGCTAGCAGGAGCTGCTAGTCGAGTGGCTACATAATAATTTAGAAATGGTGAGAGGTAAGAATGATACTAGTTATTTTTTTTCATACCTACGCATAAATCTTTAAAGCCATCTTGAACAATGATTTCATTATGTAAACTTTACATATAAACAGTAAAGTCATTCATAAATAATAACTGCACATACCTTTAATTACAGGAAGTCTACTTTTCTAGGAAATCAGGCTGCCACATGACATGGGTCGTTGAGTTTTAGGCGGCTTTAAGCAACAGCTTAAACCAACTTGGCTACAGCAGGACTGCACAGCAGTGGCAGCATGTAAGTTTATGCAAGACACCAATTTTTTTTAAAATGTACATGTATGTGAATTTTTTTTTAATAATAACTTCATTATTTGCAGTTATGGAATTTGTGGGTGGGAAAGGTGAAGGCTAAGGCTCGCAAGGTGCAAACATCTATACGCGTCACAGGCGGAGGACTGGCAGAGGCAGACCTGACTGATATGGAAGTGAAAATTCTAGACATAGATGGGTCTGCCTCTGTTGAAGGATTCTGCCAGATGGAAATGGTAATAATTTGATTAATTACCTAGTTATCTACATTATTTTTAAAGACAAACTGCATGAATGATGATTTAATATTGAATAAAGGCTTATTAAGCCACATAGTGGGCTCTAAAAGTGTTAACTGCAGTTATAGGTGCATTTTTCATTATGTTGGTTTGTGTCAACCCACTGTTTGAGATAGGTCTCCTCTCCTGCACACTACTATTCTGGTGTTCCTCCTGTGTTGTTACCAACAAATTTTATTTAAAGTTTTATGACTGCGGGGATGAGACTTTTTACAATATGGGTATATTAACAATTTATGATGCTATTTTAATAGGTATACAATTGTACCACATTTAGGCATGATTATATACTTATTAGGTATTCATTCACAGTTTTACATTTTAATGTACTTACCTAAACCAGATTTCTAAGTCTGTGTGGCAGGCACCAAACTTAAAATTGTGTAGTTGCATAATTTATACTTACACTTTCTTTTTACAGGGAATCCAGCCTGCCTCTGTGAGTCAACCTTTGCCAGAGCCACACCTACCAGACATGCCACCCTCTGTGGAGGCTGAACCTCAAGCAGACATGGGAGCGGAAGCTTGGAGACCCATGTGCACCCGCTGTGTTCGATGTAGAGTGCAAAGGCCTCCCCGGTCTCCGGTGAATAACAATTTAGTGCAAGCCCTCAATGAAAATGGTAGGCTGTTAAGGGAGAGCATAGTGCAGGCTGCTGACATATTAGCAGCTGCTATTCGTTCAGTGAGCCTGCCTGTACTCTTCCAACAAGATGATAACACCACACAGTAAATTTGACTTATCATGGTTTTACCATCTACTACTTCCATTTTCATTGAGAGCATGCACCAACTGTTCTCATTTGTACCTCGCTAAGTTGTAGTTGTTTAGAGTCCCTTAAAAAAATATTTGTATTTTGTTAATTGTTGATTATTTTTATTGTTGAAGTGTACCTAATGATGATAATTTATTATTAAAATTTTAAGAAATAAAACCTTGTGTATTATTTGAATGGTTTATTTTATGTAAAATAGTTATTTATGACAAATTGGCGTATCTCTCTTCCCTCCTCAAGGAAATCAATTTCATGATATTCATCCTCCATTCCATCGGGGGATGAATCTTGCTCTCAATCGAGTTCATCCAAATCTGCAAAAATAAATATTAATTTTAGTGTAATAACTTTTGAACCCCACATTGATTATAAATGTATTTTAATAACAATCTGCTCATATTCACTTACCAGCATCAATAAAAATATTGAATATAGTGCAACAGCATAATATTATTTTAGCTGGCTTTGTTGGTTCATAATGCAGGCAGCGATGTCTATGAAAGCATCTAAATTTGGTTTTTATCGGCCAATGCACATCTCAACAATATTTCTTGCCCTGCAATGGCACTCGCAGGTGGTTTCATTTGTAGAGGGTGGTGCCATAACAGGAGTCAGGAGCCCTGGTTGCAGAAGGTACCCCTTGTTACCTGTAGTTAAATAAAGTTTAAAGTAAATCTATGTATGCCTTATGATTTAAAAAAAACAAGTGAGTAATAAATACAAAGTTACCCAAAAGTCACTGGTTTCTTTCTCCATGCACAAACTCATTTCATAGAAATTCTTGGACTTGTGATGCCCTCCAGATGGCTGCATCATGTGTGGACCCAGGGAAATTAGGGTTTAATGCCACGATTTTACCTTTTGCACTGCATACCTAAGAGGATGCATAAGTGATTAAGTATTGTTTTATAAAGTAGCTAGGTAGCTACTTAAATAAGTACCTATATTACATAAAAGAAAAATTCGTATTTAGTATAATGGGTGATGTAGTAGGTACAAATATAAATAAATTCTCACAATATGGCAATTAATGCTGTAAAACCCTTTTCTATTGTAAAAAAGGTTTCCAGGTGCAGTAGGACCAAGTGGTGGTTTCACTATTGCAATGTGTGTGACATCTATAGCACCTAGAGTGTTGGGCATGTTATATAAGGCCAGAAATCTGAAACAAATAACACTTTATATTGCTACCTACTAATTATTGGTTTTTGTAGGCCCTGAACATAGATAGGTACTTATGACCAATAACTGTAAACAGAAATTAAACGCTTACTCTGCCTTTGCTGATTCTTTTTCAGTGTGCGTTGTAAGAAATTTTACATGTATTGAAGTTAAGTTTTCTAATATGGCATTAGTGACAAGTTCCAGGTATCTGCTAACTACTGCTGGTTTACTTAGACCTAAAAAATTGTCTTGGTTGGCCAAGACAATTTCGGCAGCCTGTAAAAAAAAATTGTAGTGAGGCTAAAGTCTGTAAAGGGACGTATAAGGGATAATAATATAACGAAATTTGAAATATGAGTAACAAGTAGGTATACAAACAGATAGAAACATTTATATGTTTTATGGAAGGAACTTTTCATCTAACTGTGGATCATTTAAAGTGTCAATTAAATGTATCAGACAAGTTTTGGGAAGGCGAAACAGTTTTTTAAATTTCTCCTTGGCTAATTCAAAAGGATTTGAATTATCCCTTAAACCTTCCAGCCTTATCCTTTCTTGGTAATTTCTGAAAGAAACTTGTAGTTAATATGGTTTAGATGATTTCTTTAAGTGTAGGTAGATTTAATAAATGTTACCTTTCTGATGAATCCATAAAAGCTGAAACCACATATTCATCCATCCTGATAATTTCTGGTACTGGCACACGCATTAAATGATTGTTATATTTCGTAAATAATTTAAGTGTACACCAATTTAGAAGCCAACTAATTTTAGTTTGACGTTTCTAATATTAGGCGTAGTTTGACGTAAATTTGGTACAACAGATTAGCAAAATACCACTTAAACTAAGTTGAGTAACTAAAATTAAATTTAGAGAATCCAACTAAAATTAAGTTTAAAAATGCGACAACAGATTAGCGAACGTCGTTTGACACGACTAAACCTAATTTTAGTTAAGTTTAGTCTAGTTTGTGCCAACAGATTAGACACCATTGGTGTCGAATCTGTTGTACCACTCTCTAAACTAAACCAAACTAAAAAATCTCTAATTTTAATTTAGAGATTCATAAAAGCTAATCTGCTGTCACGTCGAATTAAATTTAAAAATCGTATTGACAGGACTAAGTTCGATTTTGACAGTTACTAAATTGAATTGATAGTGTTGTTTCTATCTGGGTGAAGAACGAACGGAATCATTGGTGAATGACAAATATATTATAAACAGCCCTGTTTTAATTTATTAAAAGTATGTGAAAATATTAAACAATTAAAATAAATAACTTCAGAACATATTTTGTTAATTTTTTGTTTGAAAAGCATGAACTGTACGCTATTACTATCTGTGGCGTGAGCGCATTTTTGTTGTTTTCTGTGGAAAAATCAAGTGACAAAAATATTTATTGTGAAATTCAAAGAGCATATAACCACTACGTTTTAAAATTAAATGTGAAATTAGTGAAAATTCCACACAGAATGCTATTATATTATATTTTCCATTATGGAAAATAGAAAGCGAATGAACAAACGCTAGCAGGAGCTGCTAGTCGAGTGGCTACATAATAATTTAGAAATGGTGAGAGGTAAGAATGATACTAGTTATTTTTTTTCATACCTACGCATAAATCTTTAAAGCCATCTTGAACAATGATTTCATTATGTAAACTTTACATATAAACAGTAAAGTCATTCATAAATAATAACTACACATACCTTTAATTACAGGAAGTCTACTTTTCTAGGAAATCAGGCTGCCACATGACATGGGTCGTTGAGTTTTAGGCGGCTTTAAGCAACAGCTTAAACCAACTTGGCTACAGCAGGACTGCACAGCAGTGGCAGCATGTAAGTTTATGCAAGACACCAATTTTTTTAAAATGTACATGTATGTGAATTTTCTTTTAATAATAACTTCATTATTTACAGGTATGGAATTTGTGGGTGGGAAAGGTGAAGGCTAAGGCTCGCAAGGTGCGAACATCTATACGCACCACAGGCGGAGGACTGGCAGAGGCAGACCGGAATGATATGGAAGTGAAAATTCTAGACATAGAAGGGTCTGCCTCTGTTGAAGGAATCTGCCAGATGGAAATGGTAATAATTTGATTAATTACCTAGTTATCTACATTATTTTTAAAGACAAACTGCATGAATGCTGATTTAATATTGAATAAAGGCTTATTAAGCCACATAGTGGGCTCTAAAAGTGTTAACCGCAGTTATAGGTACATTTTTAATTATCTTGGCTTGTGTCAACCCACTGTTTGATATAGGTCTCCTCTCCTGCACACTACTATTCTGGTGTTCCTCCTGTGTTGTTACCAACAAATTTTATTTAAAGTTTTATGACTGCGGGGATGAGACTTTTTATAATATGGGTATATTAACAATTGATGATGCTATGTTAATAGGTATACAATTGTACCACATTTAGGCATGATTATATACTTATTAGGTATTCATTCACAGTTTTACATTTTAATGTACTTACCTAAACCAGATTTCTAAGTCTGTGTGGCAGGCACCAAACTTAAAATTGTGTAGTTGCATAATTTATACTTACACTTTCTTTTTACAGGGAATCCAGCCTGCCTCTGTGAGTCAACCTTTGCCAGAGCCACACCTACCAGACATGCCACCCTCTGTGGAGGCTGAACCTCAAGCAGACATGGGAGCGGAAGCTTGGAGACCCATGTGCACCCGCTGTGTTCGATGTAGAGTGCAAAGGCCTCCCCGGTCTCCGGTGAATAACAATTTAGTGCAAGCCCTCAATGAAAATGGTAGGCTATTAAGGGAGAGCATAGTGCAGGCTGCTGAAATATTAGCAGCTGCTATTCGTTCAGTGAGCCTGCCTGTACTCTTCCAACAAGATGATAACACCACACAGTAAATTTGACTTATCATGGTTTTACCATCTACTACTTCCATTTTCATTGAGAGCATGCACCAACTGCTCTCATTTGTACCTCGCTAAGTTGTAGTTGTTTAGAGTCCCTTAAAAAAATATTTGTATTTTGTTAATTGTTGATTATTTTTATTGTTGAAGTGTTATACCTAATGATGATAATTTATTATTAAAATATTAAGAAATAAAACCTTGTGTATTATTTGAATGGTTTATTTTATGTAAAATAGTTATTTATGACAAATTGGCGTATCTCTCTTCCCTCCTCAAGGAAATCAATTTCATGATATTCATCCTCCATTCCATCGGGGGATGAATCTTGCTCTCAATCGAGTTCATCCAAATCTGCAAAAATAAATATTAATTTTAGTGTAATAACTTTTGAACCCCACATTGATTATAAATGTATTTTAATAACAATCTGCTCATATTCACTTACCAGCATCAATAAAAATATTGAATATAGTGCAACAGCATAATATAATTTTAGCTGGCTTTGTTGGTTCATAATGCAGGCAGCGATGTCTATGAAAGCATCTAAATTTGGTTTTTATCGGCCAATGCACGTCTCAACAATATTTCTTGCCCTGCAATGGCACTCGCAGGTGGTTTCATTTGTAGAGGGTGGTGCCATAACAGGAGTCAGGAGCCCTGGTTGCAGAAGGTACCCCTTGTTACCTGTAGTTAAATAAAGTTTAAAGTAAATCTATGTATGCCTTATGATTTAAAAAAAAACAAGTGAGTAATAAATACAAAGTTACCCAAAAGTCACTGGTTTCTTTCTCCATGCACAAACTCATTTCGTAGAAATTCTTGGACTTGTGATGCCCTCCAGATGGCTGCATCATGTGTGGACCCAGGGAAATTAGGGTTTAATGCCACGATTTTACGTTTTGCACTGCATACCTAAGAGGATGCATAAGTGATTAAGTATTGTTTTATAAAGTAGCTAGGTAGCTACTTAAATAAGTACCTATATTACATAAAAGAAAAATTCTTATTTAGTATAATGGGTGATGTAGTAGGTACATATATAAATAAATTCTCACAATATGGCAATTAATGCTGTAAAACCCTTTTCTATTGTAAAAAAGGTTTCCAGGAGCAGTAGGATGACCAAGTGGTGGTTTCACTATTGCAATGTGTGTGACATCTATAGCACCTAGAGTGTTGGGCATGTTATATAAGGCCAGAAATCTGAAACAAATAACACTTTATATTGCTACCTACTAATTATTGGTTTTTGTAGGCCCTGAACATAGATAGGTATTTATGACAAATAACTGTAAACAGAAATTAAACGCTTACTCTGCCTTTGCTGATTCTTTTTCAGTGTGCGTTGTAGGAAATGTTACATGTATTGAAGTTAAGTTTTCTAATATGGCATTAGTGACAAGTTCCAGGTATCTGCTAACTACTGCTGGTTTACTTAGACCTAAAAAATTGTCTTGGTTGGCCAAGACAATTTCAGCAGCCTGTAAAAAAAAATTGTAGTGAGGCTAAAGTCTGTAAAGGGACATATAAGGGATAATAATATAACGAAATTTGAAATATGAGTAACAAGTAGGTATACAAACACATACAAACTTTTATATGTTTTATGGAAGGAACTTTTCATCTAACTGTGGATCATTTAAAGTGTCAATTAAATATATCAGACAAGTTTTGGGAAGGCGAAACTGTTTTTTAAATTTCTCCTCGGCTAATTCAAAAAGATTTGAATTATCCCTTAAACCTTCCAGCCTTATCCTTTCTTGGTAATTTCTGAAAGAAACTTGTAGTTAATAGGGTTTAAATGATTTCTTTAAGTGTAGGTAGGTTTTATAAATGTTACCTTTCTGATGAATCCATAAGAGCTGAAACCAAATATTCATCCATCCTGATAATTTCTGGTACTGGCACAAGCCCTAAATGATTGTTATATTTCATAAATAATTTTAATGTACACCAATTTAGAAGCCAACTAATTTTAGTTTGACGTTTCTAATATTAGGCGTAGTTTGACGTAAATTTGGTACAACAGATTAGCAAAATACCACTTAAACTAAGTTGAGTAACTAAAATTAATTTTAGAGAATCCAACTAAAATTAAGTTTAAAAATGCGACAACAGATTAGCGAACGTCGTTTGACACGACTAAACCTAATTTTAGTTAAGTTAAGTCTAGTTTGTGCCAACAGATTAGACACCAATGGTGTCTAATCTGTTGGCACAAACTAGACTAAGGTATAAGGTAATTAACAAAAATGCAAAAATGGCGGTTATTAATTTTGATTTTTTTTCCACAACTCAGGTATTTTTTAAGTTTAACGTGTGATAAGAGTGGATTATTATCCGTTAAGTGTTCGTGAACGTGCATGAATGTTGTCAAATGGTCCCAAGTTTTAAAACCATGGCTATTCGTTTTCTTTTCCAAGGCTTCCTAGAATTCTTCAGTAAAATATCCACCATTTCACTATGGCATTTTTACTGACAAAATATGACTTTGACATGCATAACCTTGACATCAGCAGAATTATCGCTTAAAAGCTATAGAAATCCAGTGTTGTTTCCAAAACTCCATAGAAGCTTCTAGTAAAGTTGCCACCACTTTACTAGGAGTATGACTTAAACTAGATTACTACTACTGACTTGACTTGATGATTTGGACTGTAACTTGACACATATCTGCGTGAAATATCATTAACTTGAATCATTAACTTAAATTATCAATTACTTGACATTGGCTAAATACACAAAAGTGTGGAGCCAAAACAAAAAAAGCTGGCAGAAATGTCAGTGATAGTTGTCATTGTCACAAAAAGAACATTTATTTGAAAGGAAAAAGTGGTATTCATTTTTTTTTTGGCGAAATTGTGGCGAAATTGCCGCAGAAGCCACTACCTAAGATTCAATTCAATTCAATTCATTTTTTACTAAAATAAATAAAAATACTATGTACCTAAGTTATTAACTAGACAACATAATGAATACCTATTTTATAATTGTATTTATATATTTACATTGTAAAGTAAAAGCTGATTACAAGTGGGAAACTAGTTCATATCCATTGTTGTGAGTAAACAAACCACATCACTGCCAGCATTACATATTACTATAAATAAAATTAATATTATATTATATTAGACAGGAGTATCTAATGATTATCGTAACTGTATCAACACATGAACTATAAATCACGGAGAAGTCATATGATCCCATCGACTATATTCGATATAATGCGTGTAAATAATCATTCTGTCATATGTACGAATACACGTAATATAATACAGTTTTTGGTTTCCAGATTGCTAAACAGCAATGACCACCCGATTACAAATCCATTGAAGCCAACAACATGTTCATTGGTTCTAGATGATTTTGCCAATTCTGTCTCCAACTTTACAAAGTGCTCGATTAAACATGCTAGACCTATAAGGTTTTGTGCAGAGTGCATTGAACAGTATATGAGTTTCCATGACAAATATGAAAAGCTGTTGACTGCCAAAGATGATGATGGCATTTCATGCAAACATTTATTTATATCACATGACCGATTAGATGCTGTGCTTGAATATCATGACAATATATTAGCTATTTGGGAGAAAGGACATTGTAATGGTTAGTGGAAGTAATTTTTTTTAACAACTACTGCTTTATTTTCTATACCTACATCATAGAGAAAGCACAATTCACGACATACCATGAGGCTGGGGATTTTGGGTATACATATAAAATAATGTAGTCTCTTAATCTCATATGAACAACTATAACTATTGTTTTATTTCATGAAATATCTTGTATATTTTAGCATGCTTTAACTGGACGGCGGGACCAGATAAGCCTAAGCTATCAAATGATACAATCAGGTTTACTACCCAGTTCAACAAAACCATCAAATGTATTATAGACAATCGCAAACTAATGCCTAACAATACAAATGAAGTATGTCAGAAGTGCATGCTCACTTATATTCAGCTGGATGAATTATATAAATCCATGAGCAAAGATTCTATTGGAGTTGATAGTATTTGCATGGATATTGTGGACTCAGTAAGTTTTCCTGTTACTCTTTATTGTTCAGTTGTGTAAAAGTCATTTTAGATAACTTCTTTTGTATAATTTCAGATGAATGCCACAAGATACTTATGGAGTAAAGATCTGAACTGTTGTAACCTTCGAAGATCACCTGAGATTATTTTCTTATGCTGTACAGCCATTATAGCAATGCTGCCCTTGTTATTTTATGTTGCTGTCAGATTCTGTGGCCCAATTAGAGATTTACCTAATGTGTTGAAACGTAAGCAATATTTTAAATGGATTATTAACTGCATGGTCTGAGTGATAAGACTGCCCATTGTTACACTTTGGTTAAGTTTCTTAACTTTTTATTACTATTTTAGATGTGGTGTTTCAATAACGAGTTTATCCATCTATCTATTTGTCATGCTAATGTACAATGGGTAGGTTAGTCTAATTGAATGATCCATTCATACCTTATGAATCCAGTACAATTTGATAGAAGTTTACATGCTGTCCAAATTATTAGTTTTAGACAATTTGCCTTTAGAACTTACCTTTTTTATTTTCTTCATATAATTAAGATGAAAATTTTATAATTTCAGAATCAAGATTTAAGCAAATGCTTTTGAAGTCATCAAATGGAAGAATAAACTAAAATGAAACTTCTAATATCAACAGAAATCATGTATTAATATTAAACTATTTATGTACAAAAAGAATAAATTAATCCTTTTTTGTTACTGTGGGACTATTTTATTGATAGACATTAAAATTATAGCATAGGATTATAAAATTTAAAAATAGGTGGATGCTTAACTTTTATTGGTGTCATCAGAATTATAGGCACATTTTCTGTGTGTGTTTAGTATCATGATTGTGTTACAATGTTAGTAATTTTTTATGTAGAAAAGTATATTTAGTAGGCACATTTTCTGTGTATATCTGTTAACTTTGTAATCTATTTGTAAAAATAACTCAAATCATCGATGTCTAGCCTTTTTGTTACTGCTCTTTTTTAAACTACTACTGCTGCTTGATCCAGTGGAAGAAAGTTTATGTTTTAAGGGATTAGGAGTCAAGTCACCCTTGTTTATAAGAATACTAGAATCTTTTATATCTTTAGGAGTCCCAGGCCGGCTATCTAGCATAGCATTTAACATGGCTTTATTGTCACTTGTAAATGATTTTTGCAGCATACTTGAAGTAATTTTCTGCTGGACATTTTTGGTTTGACTGGGATTCAACACTTTGTCAATACTGCCATTAGTGTGCTGTTTCCCAGATGGTTTGGAAGCAATACTTTCTGTAGATCCATGTATGGTTGTATGATTTAAGCTACCAATGTTTATTGAAGTGCTAAGTTGTGTATCAGATGAGTCTTCATTAGTCTGCGATTCTGTTTCACTGTTCCTTTCATCTGAAAATAGATAGTTGTGAAATAAAATTTGACCTCAGCCATTTCCAACATTACATGTTCCAACTTTCATAGCATTAAATGCACTTACTTTTAGCTTCGGCAGGATCAACTAATCCACTTACAGCCTGAAATAAGTAAACCGGTTAATTTTAGATAGTCTCGCTTATACATAATTATTTGATATTATTACTCACTGCCGTAGATGTGATGCTTGATTTAGAAAATAATCTTTCTGCTTCCTTAAATTTTCTGTTGCGTTTGTCAGCCTTTGAGTTAGTGCTTTTATTAGTAGTAAGGTATCGATCCCATCCTCTGATAATATTGCCATATAACTGAGTATCCTCCAAGTAAGATCCTTCAAAGGCATAGATTTGTCTTTCTAGGTTAGCCAAAGTTTCCTGAAAGTTGGACACATTACAACTTGAACTACTGTTGCCCCAATAATATTAATATTATGTCTATACGCACTGCAACTTCAGCTTTCCTTTTTACCAATTCGGCAAGTTCAGCTCTGGTATCGGCCACCGAAGATTGTTTCGACGCCATATTGACCTTTTTTGAATGACTACTTTGGGAGTCGTTGAGGGGACTCTGCGGTGAAATAACCATGTCGCAGTTTGTGGGAGATTTAATTTATCTCCATAATATGTATTATCTGTTTGAATAACATTTATTTATTATTTAAAGAGGAAATATTACGTCTATTCGCAACACAATCTCTTATAATCAATGAGTAATAGAGTATGTCAAAAAGTATTTTTTTTATTGTTTGGCTCCACACTATTGTGTATTTAGCCAGTGTCAAGTAATTAATAATTTATCAAGTTAATGATATTTCCCACAAATATGTGTCAAGTCCCAGTCGAAGTCATCAAGTCCAGTCATAGTCTAGTCAAAGTCATACTCCTAGTAAAGTGGTGGCAACTTTACTTGAAGCTTCTATGGAGTTTTGGAAACAACACGAAAAGAAACGTTTCACCATCATTATACCATTTTCCCACACTCACGCCTGTAATCCAGCACTTAACGAATAGAATGCCACCAATTTTATGCACTAACACTGAAAATAACACAAGTTTAGGAAAATAATACAATGCGGTGACGCAATCTTTTTCGCATTCCCGCCAAAACTCGGAAAAAAAAGGTTGAAGTTGAATACATATCCTCTACTTAGTCTGTGGTTGAATAATACAAATTACAAAGCACTACTGTATAAAATAATAATAAATATATACTGTATACCTACTACTATATATATTATACTATACTTATAATAGAACTGACTATTATACTAACTATACTTTATAATTTGTGATCCCAAGCTGAAAAGTAGTGGCCTCTACCTCTATCTAGTTTTTGAATAGTGGTAAAACTTAGTGATTATATGCTCTTTGAGTAGTGGTTACATCCTCTCTTGGTCAAGTCAAACCAAAGTTAGAAATCAAAGAGCATACAACCACTACGTTTTATTAGATATATAAGAAACAACAAAACTATTATATAATAGGTCTTTACCTATGAAATTGCCGTATTGCAGTACAGACTTTTCAAACAAAAAAAAAGTTTTGATTGGCTATGAATTCTAAATTCAAATTAATTTTGTTTTAAAAATATGGCATTCTATTTACAATATAAGTCTTTTGTTTATTGATTAGCGTTGTATTTTCATTACATTTCAACATTTTTCCTCATAATGGATACTTTGAAATTTCGTGTAATTATGGAATATGAGTTCCGTCGTGGCACCAACGTGGCACAAACGACACGTAACATCAACGACGTTTACGGAGAGAACTGTACAAACGAACGTACAACCCGTTATTGGTTTGCTCGGTTCCGTTCTGGGAATTTTGACTTGAAAAATGAACCTCGTGGTCGTCCGGAAACTTTGGTCAACAATGATGAATTAAAGGCGATTGTGGAAGCTGATGAATCTCAATCTACAGCTGAGTTGGCAGCAGCTTTTGATGTTAGCGTCAAAACAATATTGGTCCATTTGCGACAGATTGGCAACATAAAAAAGCTTGATAGATGGGTGCCCCACGAACTTAACGATCGCCAGCGCAACGTACGCGTCGAGACTTGCCTTGCGCTGCTTAACAGGCACAGAAATGAAGGAATTTTGAACCGAATTGTTACGTGCGACGAAAAATGGATTCTTTTTGACAATCGAAAGCGCTCAGCAAGTTGGTTAGATCCTGGTTCGGTACCAAAGCAATGTGCAAAACGAAAAATGACCCCTAGAAAGGTGATGGTCACAGTTTGGTGGTCTAGTGCTGGAGTGATTCATCATAGCTTTTTACAAAACGGCGAGAGCATTACTGCAGATGTGTACATTGAAGAACTGACCACAATGATGGCGAAACTCGCACGTCTGCAACCAGCTTTGGTCAAACGGTCGTCTCCACTGCTACTTCACGACAACGCGCGACCCCATACTGCACAACAGACCGTCTCTAAGCTGCATGAGTTGGGTTTGGAAGCTCTCCCTCATCCGCCATACTCACCAGATCTTGCGCCTACCGACTATTACTTTTTCCATAATTTGGAAAACTTTTTAGCGGGAAAAAAATTCAATTCCCGAGAGGCAGTACAAAACGCCTTTGAAGAGTTTGTTGTCTCCCGTCCTGCTGATTTTTTCAAGAAGGGCATCCATAAACTGCCACAGGGTTGGCAAAGATGCATTGATTGCAGGGGTGATTACTTTGAATAAAAGAAATAAATAAGTTCGAAAAAAAAATACTTTAACTTTTTTCAAACAAAACGGCAATTTCATAGGTAAAGACCTAATATTATATCATTCATTTTCACCGGCCAAATTCTTTAAATTACCGAACAATTTCCTGCGTTTGATGGTCTATTTTAGTACATGACATTGGCGAAATTGTGGCGAAATTGCCGCAGAAGCCACTACCTAAGATTCAATTCAATTCAACAAAACTGACCCTACTAAAAAAGAAGATAATTTTATTCGTTTTTTTTTAACTAAATAAAGTGAATTTTTTAAAAGTTAGAAAATGTCTGTTAACTATATACCTCGCGTAACCCAGGTACTAGAAGTCAAGCTTTTACTTAGCGCTTACGAAGTACATTTTATAAGCTGACTGAACTCTCAAACCCATAACTCGGTAATGTTTTTTCAGCTGGATGCTGTTCATTTAGATAACCAAGTAGAAGAACTATTCAAGCAATTTATATTTCAAGCCACCAAGTTCATAGAGGTAAGTGTAACACAATTTGTCTTGTAAATAAATCAAATACAAGACAAGTTTTTAATTGTGCCACCTAGTGCTTACTATCTCAATTAATTTAATTTAAAAAATATCTATTTGAATTTTATGTGATCTACTGTTAGTAGTAACTACAGAGATACAGTAGATATAGATATAGTAGATAAGTAGAAACAGCGGGCAAGTATTGTACATTTTCCCTTGCCAGCATTTACTCCAGCCAGCCCAGCTTCTTTATGTAGTGGAGTATGGCTTTAAGCATCACTAAATGCGAAGCTGTTAGTGATGTTTCAGTAGGTGGTATTCTTCTGTAGCTGTGCAATATAGCAGCACATGTTCAATAATTTTATGCACCCTATTACATATTTTTCATATGCTTTTGCACATTATTATGTTGCAGCCTAAGTATATCCAACCAATTTTACCAGAACTCGAGCTATTAATACGTACATGGATCTTCAAGTATTCGGTATACAACAAAAAATCTACATTTGGACAAGAAATGCTCTCGCTTCATTATAAACCAGATTATTTTTCCAAAAGTAAGCTGTATTGGTACTATGGTTTTACAATTGGACTGAAATATTTGAAGGAGAGATCGATCTACAGTTTTACATCTAACACAAATATCCAAAACTTAGTGCACAAACTGGAAACATTCCAGATATTTGGGGATATATTGAACTTTATAAGGTTCATTCAGAGTGGTAAATACCCCACTCTGATAGATTTTATTCTCGGTCTAGAGCTGACAGCAGATAAATTAACTAGAGAAAATCTTACTGATTTCTCGTGGACTAGAGAGCTGTTATGGCACAACTTTATTGTAAGTATGTAACTCTTTTAGTAAACTAAATTAAATTATCTATTTATTTGCAATAATAGATTAATAAATATATTGTTGTACATACATAGTCAGTAAACTTTTCCATATAACTATTAAGAATGTACAAAAATTAATTAAATGCTTCTATAGTTGTATCATACAAATAGGTATTGTTACTTAAAATATTTTTTATTGCTTACAACACAAATAATGTACTTGAAAATATTATCAAAGATTTGTATATCATTCTAATTTCAGGAATTAATTGGAACAGCAATAGCATTGATGAACATATTTGGCCTGAAAAGGAAGCTATCCAGTGCTCTCAAGTTTGTCTGGTGGAGACAGCATGTGAAAACGTCTATGACGGCAACAAAAGCTGTTATGACAATACATACAGTTTGTGCTGCCTGCAACAGCAAGCCAATACTGCCGCATACAATGGGCTGCAGCCACATATTCTGTTATTATTGCCTAGTGGTAAGTTGTATCATTACAACAGAATAAATAATAGTTTTTAAATAAATATTTGTGTATGGTGTCATACACTAATATTTATTTATAGCTGGTTTGCAGAATTCAAACGCGCTCAGTGAAAAATTTCGTAATTGTCTCCGCATCGCGTCACTTGGTAATGCCATGCTTTAATTTTAAATTTAATTGCCATCCAGGTTCAATTCAACGAAGGGATGATAAATTTTGTGTGGCAGCTTGACCAGCCACCTTGTGACTTTTTTGTTCCCAAAAAATAAGAACCTGTTACGCGGTCAATGATTTTCATCAACAGAAGAGGCTGACAAAGAGTATGAAAAACGTGTTTCCCAGGTCACCATGGAGGAGTGGCATAAATATTTTCAAAATTGGTTTATCCATACGAAAATCCCAATTTTATTCTTTCCGGAATCTTTTAGTGCGTCTCACGTATAGTGCACTATAAAGTAAGGCACCAATAAATATATTCAATTGGCGTTCTAAAGGCCAATCTCTTTTTTAATTTTTTTACCTTTGGTTTTGTCTCAGCACTGTCTCACCTGATGGTAAGTGACGACGTGGTCGACGATGAAACATGCTTGCCTAGAAGATACCGGTTCACTCTTGCCTGAAAACTCCCAGATTATATTTTTTAGGAAACAGAGGCGCTGATAAATTGTTCCATTCCTTTGCCGTCCACGCAATAAATGTTTAAGCGTAACGCTTTGTGCGTATTGGAGAAATGGCCACCATATACTGATGTCGTGTTTTAGTGCGTCGGTGGTAAAAAGGACACGGGGAATTAAGTTGTGCAATTCCACCGCACTCTCTCTGAAGTGCTGCTTGTAAAATACCGATAGTTTGGCCACTTTGCGCTCAAGGCTGTGTAGCTTAGCCTTCGCCAGCGTTTCGTCACCAATGAGCTTTATTCCTCGTCTTTGAATCAAGTGCAAGTCGAGTTTGAGTTAGTGTTTCTAGTAAACAAAATTGTAATTCTTAATTTTATTGCTCGAGGACTCTGTTCAAAGTTCACTCAACATTTTTTAAATTTTGATTGTTTACAGGCCAACAAAACAGCGGACCAAGACTATGCATGTCCAAAATGCTATTACAATGGCAAAGAAGTTCACAAATTTGTGATGACTTAAGTATAATATAGTATATTTATAATAATAAATAGTATTTAATAGTTAATAATCATGGGGAAAAAAATAGGCTGTGTTATAATTAAGTATAATTTTTATAAGTGTTACGATATTTCGGAACAAGGAATTGGTTTGTATTTTATACTTTGTTAATAATAAAATATTAAAAAATAATAGTCCAATACTTTTTCTCTCAACATAACACACATGGAGCTGGTTATAATAACAATAATATACAGTGGCTGGTGAATAATTTATGTAGCATCACACGTTCACACTAGCAGTTAGGGAAATACACATAAAGTTCTTATCTGGATAATAAAGTTTTTGTCTAGAATTTGCAGTTATTTTTTGAAATGTAAAGATTTTGTCTGGAATTGGAATGTCTTATCTGGAATGTAAATTTCTTTTGTAGAATGTAATTTTCTGTCTTTTTGCCCGTTGGTACCTTTCATGAGTAAACTGCTGAAACATCGTAATTTCCGTAGTCCTGTTGACCAGACCACTGAAGTTTTGTATGGAGATAGTTGTATCCCTGGGGAAGGACGTATGCCCTATACTTTACTTACAGAATAAATAATAGTATTAGTAGATACCTAATATAACTCTCGGTGCAAAGCCACGGCAGCAGCTAGTGTGAAATATAAATAACGCCAGATGAGACGCCCGCAGCACAGGCAGTTACCCTGTCCGTGAAGAAGTCTGGGGAAGACGTTAGCTGGTTCAAATCTATAAAATTTATTTTAGGTAAATTGTTATAGTCTTTACTAAAACAAGCTTTTTAAAATGGTAACTTTAATCATCATCAGTCTACTTAAATCTAAAGCACATAAGTAAAAATAGTACATGGTAAAAATCCAATTTATTATGTAGTTCTTTCAAAATACTGTTACTACAATTAATTTAATTTGTTAAATAATTTTATACAATATTTGAAATAATAGCCATTAGTTTACGAAAACCGCAAACGTTATATATACATATATAATGTATAAAAATGACACATAAAATATCACATTTACCACAGGTGGTCTTTTTTAAATTTTCTTATAATCTATCAGTAAGCTTCTTAACGGCCAGCATGTTTACATTTTACACGTTTACTTGTGATTTCGTTATATTAATTTCTGGTTCAACACTTGAATGAATTTCGTCTAAGGCTCTACATTATATAACGCTGCATAAACGCTCGCAAAATCGTATTTAATTTTTGACGAAGTAGGTATAACTACAGGCTATCATCCTACTTCTAGACTTACGCACTTGCACGGGATCGGCTTCTCGCCCCATTTGTATTAGTCACATTTCAAAAACAATTTGAACGATTAGGACTTCAGTTGTTTTGACCAGGATCGGGGTCTTGGTAAGTAAAAACCAAGGGCGTGTTGAATAATCGAAGTGTTCACTCGAGTGAAAGGAGACGGTCAGTCACAACCTACTAAAAGACGTCGCAGGACCATTAAAAATTCGCGTTGCTATTATACCTACATAGTATATACCTTGTGAGTTGTACAGTAGAATTGCAAATGTAACGATTGAAAGTGAATTTGGAAATCTTTTGATTAACGGCGCGAGGTGTCCAGTAACACGTCGACAGTGCACCAAGCCGACTATAAAATATACCAAAGTCATAAAATATTAATAGTGCACTACTTATATTTTATTTTGATTTTGAAATTCTATATCACTTAATATCTTTAATACCTACTTTCCGCAATGATTACTTTATAATTATTCAACATCAAATTTTAATAAGCAGATCGAAATTGTGATATGGACGTGTTATCTATTTTTCATTTGCTCTGAATAATAGAACAGCTTATTACCTATAACGTGATAGCGTAATACCAACAGTACCCCTAGCACGAACATTTCCATAAATCGTATCGTAAACGTATCGACTTTACCGTACACTTACGCAGCGCGACGCTAGGTGGTAGCACGAAGCATATTTTACAACTATCGAGACCTTACGTTTTCGATGACACTACGATAGCCAGCCTTTGAGTTTACGATAACGCGAAGTTCGTGCTCGACACATCATATTCGCAGACGACATCGTCATAATGGCTGAATCGTTGGAGGACTTACAACGGATGCTGAACGGCTTAGCTGATTCTTCTTTACGCATCGGTCTACGGATGAACTTGGATAAAACCAAGGTCATGCTCAACGAGCACGTTGTTCCGAGACCGATTGCCATAAATGGAGTAGCTCTTGAAGTTGTTAGGAAGTACGTTTACCTAGGGCAGACGCTCCAACTAGGGAAAAATAATTTCGAGAGTGAAGCCAAAAGAAGGATACAGCTGGGCTGGGCAGCATTTGGGAAGCTTCGCCAAGTCTTCTCATCGCCCATCCCGCAAAGTCTTAAGACGAAAGTCTTCAACCAGTGCGTCCTACCAGTCATGACCTACGGAGCCGAAACGTGGACACTCACGGTAGGACTAGTCCATCAATTCAAGGTCGCTCAGCGAGCTATGGAAAGAGCTATGTTAGGAGTATCTCTGCGGGATCGAATCCGAAACGAAACTATTCGCCAGAGAACTAAGGTTACCGACATAGCTCAGCGAATTAGCAAGCTGAAGTGGCAATGGGCTGGTCATATCTGCCGAAGAACCGACAACCGTTGGGGTAGACGTGTTCTGGAGTGGAGACCGCGGATCGGCAGACGTAGTGTAGGACGACCTGCGGCGAGATGGAGCGATGACATACGCAAGGTAGCTGGGAATAACTGGAAAAATAGAGCCGAAGACCGGGCTCAGTGGCGTGCCTTGGGAGAGGCCTATGTCCAGCAGTGGACTAATATAGGCTGATGATGATGATGATGATGATGAAGTTCGTGCTCGCGTTTTCATACAAATTGTCTAACGTAAACGTTACGCGGCGATACGAAGGCGATACGATAGTAACCAAAACCATTCGTGCTACCGATTTTTGATTCGTTTTACGCCCGGTAGGGGCGCTGATCAAATGCCATACAAATGACTTACGTTAACGATACACTTACTTTCGCGTAAGGATAGAGGCACAGGTTAGTAACGTATGCCAAATCGTAAGACTGAGAATTCCGAACTGACAGGTTTTGCTTCCGTATTACTTACTGCACTCAGCGAAAAGATAGGTACTTTGATATGCCTATGTTCTATATGTATGTTCTATGTTGCTGTTGGAAATTATTCGCGATACATAGGTATTCTGTCATAGGTATCAGCATCTACCAAATAGGGGACAATACGGAGAAACTCGTCTAGTCATACAATAATAATAATTACTGTCACAGTTAGGTAGTATTTATTGATATCTTTTAAAAAGTATCTGAAAACAACTGAGTGTATGTTAGACTGAATACTCAAAGAAGAAATTGCATGCCAAATTTCCTTACCGAAGAATTTATGCACGTATGTGATTTTTAAGAATAGGCATTGTTTAACTATATGTAGGTAGTTTTTATATTGCTGTTTGCCTATTCTAGGTACTTCTCCTTATTGGTAGATGCCGGGCTAAAGGGAGGTGGTTATTTCTAGTGCTGATTGTCTTTGCTGTTGCGAACTTCGGCGTGGAAGCCGGTGTCCCAGTCGGCCACGTAGTTCACAGTTCGCACGGAGCCATCGGGTTCAACGAGGGAATACTGACCTGTGGTGAAATATTAATTAATGAGATGAAAATATTCTGAATGGCATAAAACTTAATATTCATAAAAAAATCAACATTCAACTGTTTTACGATTGCTGCGCCCATGTCTGATGTACAATAAAAGATCCGAGGTTATTGACCGATTATGTACTACGTCATTTTTTCAATGGCTAGATAAATGTTATTCCACTGACAAATTATAATTTGACTAAAATAAAAGTACCATTATTACTACAGTGTTCACTATAGAAAATTATTCATTTATTTTGACTGTGTTTTGTTTTATGTAATAAATAGCTTTTATCTGATTATTGGAAAACCGCGCCTAAGACAAACAAGAAATATATGCCTATACCACGGAAGGAATTCTTCCATGACTATACCTACGTAGGTAGGTAATTTTGACCTGAAGTATAAAGGTAAGATTTCAAAAATTAATATCTTTTAATTACAGTATCGATCTAGTCTTAATCTTATAAATAGCATATATTCCCCTAAACGACAAAATGTTTTAAATGTTCCGGGTCTGCAGTAAATATAATTATAAATGCATCTGGCAGCCCTGGGTAAGGACCTACCTATTATTATTTATTCTGTGACCTCGTCTTTTTTTTGTTTTGTTTTGGCCCCACTCTTTTGTGTATTTAGCCAGTGTCAAGTATTTGATAATTTCTCAAGTTAATTAATATATAATTATACGTGAGTCAAGTCAAGATACAGTCAAAGTCATCAAGTCAAGTCATAGTCTAGTCTAGTCAAGTCATACTCCTACTAAAGTGGTGGCAACTACCAGAAGCTTTTATGGAGTTTTGGAAACAACACGAAAATAAACGTTTCACCATCATTATACCACTTTCCCACACTCGTGCCTGTAATCTAGTACTAAACGAATAAAATGCTACCAATTTTATGCACTAACACTGAAAATAACACAAGTTTTGGAAAATAATACAATGCGGCGACGCGATCATTTTCGTTTTCCCGCCAAAAATCTCGACCTCGCCTTCAGTTTCAAAGCTTATCATAAAAAAAGACCAGAACCATAAATACTGTCATGGTGATTGAAACGAGATTATAATGTGATATATGCTGGATATATACGGCGTAGCCACAAAATATATAAACAAGCCTTAAACAAGTGTTAAACTACTGTTTTGTATTGTTTAACACACGTTTGACGTCTGTCTAAGCATTGTATTTGTGGTAACACGGATAAAGTATAATGACCAGATTTGCCCCTCAGGTCAAAATAATACGTACCTATCTAAGTATATATACTATTTAAATCGTAATATTTTCATGAATTTACCTTTGACTACTTCTCCATCACGCTCCTCCTTTTGTTGCTTGATGTCTCCAGTGTGAGGGTCGTTCACTCCGTACTCGAAGGCGTACCTGGGGTGTGAATCCTGGAAACAAATTAAATTAACTTTGATAAAATTCTATGAATTTATTATTTCTTCGCTCCCCTTATACTAGTCGAAGTGAGAGTCGAAAATTTGCCGTTTAACAAAATCCCTGCGCCGCTTTATATAAGTACCTACGTTCTGTCCAAGGGAGAGTCGCCCCATCTGACCTTGTAACAAGATTCACTTTAATAAAATTTACGTTTTGCCCAAAGCGAGATTTGCCCACAAGAAAACTTAGAGACAGCGCTGTTTTTAAACAGTCGAAGAAATTCTGGAACATTGCCGAAAATCTAGTATAAGTGTTTCTATATCTATCTGAATAGAATACAAATTGAGGCATCTAGATCTTCATCTCTGATAGAATGTAGTTTAGAAGTTATGTGATTCAACGTGTCATGCGTGCGTAAATGGCTTTAATTATATTAGGTAAGTGTTTATACAGACAGCCTCTGTGGTGTAGTGTGTTGAGCAGGCTTATAGCCTGGAGGCGGCGGATTCGATTCCCGCAAAAGACATTAAATAGAGGATTACAAAACGAAATGCCAAACAAAAACAATGCATTTATTATCTATTCAGAACAGGCTCCTAATCTATAGCTAGCTAGTACGCACGTCGCGCGTCGCCTGCTATCATTAACGGCCTAATGCCGTGAGAAATGTCAGAAATGCCTCGAGCACAAGAGTTCAGATAGTGCCGGATGAACTTTGGTAACTGGAACTGGGCGTGCACTAATAATAAGTTTGGCGGATAAAATCGTAACCTTGGAATTTTCTACAAGTGATATTACGTAGGTAGTCTTGAAGGAAGTAGGTAGTTATGAAAAAAATCAAACAAAATGCATGAATGAAAAGAATAGGTACCTACCTATTACTTAGCTTACGTATTTTTATTATAACCCTTAATAATTATCCTATATTCAGTATTCGATACTTATTAATTTACGAAAATGTTATTTTTTTTATCAATGTTGAATTTAATTTAATAATGCAATATAGACATGATATTTGTTATTCGTTAGATCGTAAAAATAAATCTAATCAAATTTGGAATGTGCATACAATGCCATAGTGTGAAGAAAGGATTAGATATAAAAGCTAAATTATTTTTAGTGAAAGGAGATCTCGCGGATGGATGATTTCGATAAATTTCGATAAGTTCTTCTGTCACATGTTATGTAAGGCCTATCAATATTGAAGACTGATAAAGATACCTAATACACTTGTCTAATTATTATGTTCCTATATGACGAGATGGTTACGATTAGGTTCAATTAAATTTTAAATGATGACGTGATGATATTTTTTGTGTAAGTGAATTGTGACGAGCTATTCGATTACCCGATGTTAAGCGACACGGCCGCCCATAACAGAACAGTATCACTCGGAACTCCAAAATATAAAGTTTTGCGTGACACCACACTGCGCACATCATTCTGAAATATCAGCACAGTCTGGTAATAAGATAACTCGACTGTGTGATCAGATCATAGTCTTAATTGCCCAGTAATTTAACTAGCTATAGTGCCCTTCAAACAGGAACACAGTACTGCTTGGTGGCAGAATAACTGGCAAAGCTGTGGTACCTATACAGAGACGAACTGTGCAGAAAAGTCCTACCATACAGTACTAATAATAAATAAATAAAAATAAAATAATACTTGTGCTCCCGCGGGAATCGAACCCACCACCTCCGGGTTATGAGCCGACCTGCTCAACCACCACACCACAGAGGCTGTCAAAGCAAAATATTGCAAATGTATTCCTTTTATATAATTTAACTGAATTAAAGTAAAAAACAATTAAAAAATTGCTTTATATTTTATAGTCTAGGATTTTGACCAACAATGGTACTAAACGGTAAAACTCGTAGCATACAATGAAGTGAAGCAATGACTTATAATTACAATAACTTTAATTATAAATACTTCAAATTTAAACTCTTTACTTAAATATCTTTCGATCAATACATTAAACGATCTTGTAAAATTTCGGACCCTTCTATTATCTTAACGAATGCAATTTATAGCCAATTAAAAATAAAAATAATGAAATGTAGAGCCTTGATATCAGTCATAAATGTTTTTAAGCTTCGACCAGCTTAATAAATAAGGAAAATGGGTCGCGCTTTGTTACCACAGTTTATTTAAAGCACTGACGTAGTTAATACAATGGCTGGAGATTTATTGAGAAACATTGAATATCTAATTATCTTAAACAACATTTTCGTGTCTTATGTTTCTAAGATACCATTCTAAAAGCCGCCTACAACCTATATTAAAAGCAAGTGCCAAAACACTGGACATTACGTCATGCAAAACTGTATAGTGCAAACTGGGTTAAATGACAATTCATTTTAAGCATAGATGTAAGGAGTGATTAATAATCGCAATTTCGATGTTGTCAAACCAGTCTAGATCCAATTGACGACTAATCTAGTTACGTCACGTCAGTTTAGGCATAGGTGCAGGTTATAGGGACATGGATGCAGTTTTGCAATGTCCTGGAGTTAGTCATAAACCATTACCATAGCATACCGCGCGTTTTAAACGGCCGTTTATCATTATTTGGATTTAATTAATGTATTATGAGGCTTAATATAATTATTAGGTTTCTAATCAAATATACGGTTTGAAATATTTATATTAAAACTGTGTGAATAAAGATTAATGTAAAAAAGACTTACATAGTTTTCCAGGAATTCTGTGTGAACATTTTTCACTGCAAGGCCTGTTGAAATTTTTGCTAGCGCTTGTCCAGCCACCGTGGTCACAGCTGGAGCAGACACTTGGTGCGTTACTGATGCAGGAGCAGAATACTGAGACACTGTCGTCACTGCTGGTGATGAGTAGTGTGTTAGAGCTGGTGATGAGTATTGAGTCACAGCTGGTGATGTGTATTGAGTCACAGCTGGTGATGTGTATTGAGTCACAGCTGGTGCGGCGTACTGTGTTACAACAGGAGCTGCGTATCGCGTTACGGCCGGGGCAGCGTATTGGGTCACTGCTGGAGCTGCATATTGTGCGTTGACGCCCGAAGCACCATATTGAGAAGCGGCGTATTGTGTGCTGTACTGTGCTGCGGCAGCTGGTGCAGAGTACTGGGTTAAGCTGTGTTGTGCGTTGTACTGAGATACCGTTGGTGCGAAGTATTGTGTCGAAGCTGGTGCCGAATAGTGGGAGATCGTTGGTGCAGCGGTCACGGCAGCTGGCGCGTACTGCACTGCTTGAGAATACTGTGTTGCGGGCGCTGCGTACTGATTTACTCTTTGAGCTGGACTGAAGTAGGCTGATACGGCTGGTGCAGATACATGGGACTGTGATGATGTCGCGTACTGACCCACATTCGCAGCTTGAGCATACTGTATACCAGGAGTAGCAAGGCTGTATCCTGCCACCTGCTGAGCTTGAGCTCTCAGAGCAGGCGAAGCCGTATATCCAGCGGCTGGAGCCGCGTACACTTGTGATACCACAGGTCCTCCAGCTTGAACGTTGTAGGAGTTAAGTGAAGCTTTCGCCAACGATCCAGAATATCTTACTTGTTGTTCTATTAGATTTTGCGTGGTGTAAGTAGTCTTAGCCGGGGCTAGTGCATATTTTGCAATAAGTGGTGATCCAGTCACTTTAGCGATTATCGGAGCTTGGGCGTATGTTGTGATTGGAGTGATGGGTCTTTGCGATGATGCTGATGATAATCCTGCAGAAGTCGCATATCCATGAGCTTCATTTGAGGCTGAGGCAGAGTTTGATACCACCGAGGCTGCTTGGTAGGTTGCAGCTGGCTGTGCAGCGTACGTGATACTAGGGGCTTGGTATGTCACACCCGCTGAATAACCAGTAGATGAGTATCCCAAGGGAGCAGATGCTTGTGGGGGAAGATATGTCGGCGCTGCATAGTTTAAGCCACTCGCAGAGAGTTGCACTGCCGGAGCGGGGTAAGCATAGCCGTTGTCACAGTTTGGTGATATCTTCTGCACCTGGCTCAGATGATAGTTGAGATCGGGGTCGTGGTAGCAAAACACGTTTGTTACGGCTACTGTGATCGTTAAGAAGATTATCTGAAAAAAATATGTTATCGTTAAGTACCGCAGGGCCGTATAACATGAAGGTTCCAAAAATTTTAATGTGGGTTTTAAAAAAAATTAATAATTATGTATATCTATACTCACCAATTTCATATTTGATTCGTAATCTTATCACTTTAATTATTAAATCATTCAATCACAATGTTTTAGGCAATACTCGCTTTTAAATATTATTGAAAGTTTAATATGTATTTGCCAAAGTTAAGCGACAGTCGAAATGAGAGCAAAGTGGGTCTGCAAAGTCTTATATAGCGATCTCATATGTGTAAGAACGAGTCATACTTTTTAACGTTCGCCGTCACAGTAGGTACACATATTAAACCTACTCGCACTGTGGGCGCGGTCCGTTTATAAAGTTCGACTAATGTGGCACAGGCTTTGATTCAAGTTAGCTGACTGACCGATGTCCATTTGATACCAAAGGGTTTGAATACCAATCACAAAATTCATTATCAAGAAAGCACGATTTATAAAGTAATTATAGTCTTTATTTATGATGATGCAATATTCTGTTTAAATACTTCCATAGCACTATTATGAACTATGTAATTACTTTAAAATTAAAGTTTCACCAGCAAACCACTGTCTACCGTCTCTAACCATTGACTCAGACATTTTATTCATAGTCCCGTATTACAGACATTTAAACAGACAATATCAATCTTCGATCGTTTCTCTAGTCGGGATTTCATTCACAAATTGATCATTTAATGAATGAAATACTGTCTTAAGTATAGGTATCTATTTTTTATGTTTGGAGCATAAAATAACAATAAATAATAAAACAAAAATTTGGTATGTTGCGTCTTGGATATGTATGACTAAACTTATTTAAGTCATTGTGGTAATAATCTTACAATGACTGGGGTGCCTCGCATTTTCACCCGCAATTATGAATTTCTTTTTATTTTTAAGATCAACAAACATTACATAACAAAAAATAATCTTAAAATAGTATAAAAGTCTTAGAATGTAAGTAGTTAATGTACTAACAGCGCTGACCATAGCTGCCTTAAACATTATTTATCCTAATTGAATTGAATAGGTAGTGGCTTCTGCGGCAATTTCGCCACAATTTCGCCAATGGCATGTACTAAGAATTATTTATCCTATTTTTGTCTTAGTAGAGTAAGCAATATGTAATTCAAGTTCAGCCATTCTGTCATGAAAGCCACATAAAATGAAGTATGTTACAGATAACGTTTCTTTATTTGATATGCGGCGAACGGAAATGAAAACTATTGAATATATCACTAAATGTTGCTTTTAGGTTTGGAATTTTACGATTTATAGCAGAACTTGGTTGAGTAAATTAGGATGTAGACTAGACTGCCACGGGTGAGTGAAGGGCGGAAAAATCTAGTGAAACTCGTATTTTGGTAATATTTCTAAGTTTATTGATAATAATTTGTATGAGAAGCTCAAATTAGAGATAAAAGTATATAAATTATCTTGTTACTCGATGCATATGAAGTTGTAAAAAGGTCGGGTACCTAGGTAGGTATGTCGCGTTGCACACTCGCATTGTTAAAAACACTCACATGAATGCGTAACTAAATTGCAAGATTAACTTGGTTGTTGTGGTACTGGAACCGAGGATTAAACGTTAAGAAGAAATGATAAACTTACTTGCATTGCATGAGACAGTACGACTAGCGCGCATTGGAGGTAACCATCTTTTTTATAAATGAAGACTAATAACTTCAAATAAATTATCAAGGAAAATGACTCTAGTTTACGCTGTGTGATGCTTTAATTCTCAACCGACTACAATGAAGGTCGAAATTCTCAATTCGACCGTATTTTTTTAATCCCATTTAAATGTGATCAAGTCTGACAAGTGTTTTTTTTTATTGTAAGGAATGTCGCGACGAGCTAACAATTCATTTGATGTTAAGGGACACGGCGGCTCATAGCAGAACAATGTCACTCGGAACTCTAACATGTAAAGTTTCGCATGACTGCTGCACTGCGCACATCATCCTGAGACATCAGCACAGTCTGGTTACAAGATTACTTGACTGTGAGATCAGATTATATGGTCTCATTTGCCCAGTAATTTCACTAGCTACATTGCCCTTCAAACCGGAACACAGTAGTGCTTGCACACTACTGCTCGGTGGCAGAATAACTGGCAAAGCGGTGGTACTTACCTAGACGAACTTTGCAGAAAAGTCCTACCACCTAGTACTTTTTGAGTTATCCTTAATAATGCGTATTTAGAATACATTGATGATGTTCTCATTAGGATTGAAGTCGGTCAAAACTGTTTTTTAAAAGGAATTATCTCTTTTGTCTCATGAATTAAAATGAAGTGACGAATCTTATTCGTAAATTTATTCTAAAGATTGATTAAATCCTGAAGTTTGAGAAAAACCCTTGGAAAAATAGACAATAGATCTAAAGAGAAAAACACGGTAATCACGGAACTTTGATTTGAAATTTCATTCTGGAATTTAAAATTTCCATAGTAACTGTAATGTATGTAGTTATATAGGATCTAAATATAAGTAGATTTTAAGAAGCCAACCGTGTCGGTAGAACTTAAATATTAGTCAGAATAAATCTGTGCTACTAAACGCTTGCTGTATATACTTTCCCTTATCCCGGCTGCATATCCTTTAGTAACTATGCACATAAGCTGCTTATCGAAACTGTCCAATCAATATATTTATGTGTTTCTATTGGTTGCAATCAAGTTGCATGATCGCCTAGCTGGTCTCAATCGAAAAATTAGACTCTGTTTTCGATCTAACTAACAGTACTATAGCGAATGATCTAAATCTTCGTTGGTTTCAGGTTCGTCTCTGCAGCAATTGCAGTTCGTTGCAAATCATGTTAAGGAACTAAAAGTCATAATGTTGCTGCAAAAAAATACTACCTATATGTACGCGCCCGTAAGCCGTATATCAATACCCATGGTTACCCTATTGGCCATAAAGTCACTTGCATATATACGAATAATACGCAGTAGTTAATTTAAGCACATTACGGTTACTCTTAATGAACTGGCAATTACGAAACTAATCCCTCAATTAGACTTATAATGCTGTCGGATTTGTTTATACATATAATTAGTGAGCTTTGATAGAGTCTTGTAAAGTGAGAATCGTGGGTTATCAATATTTTATTTCATGGTTCTGTATATAAAAATTAAGTTACCCATATGCCAAACATTCAATTTCGAATATGTACCTATTGAATATGTAATACAACTGGCCGTTAGTATCTACCACAGGCAATAAATCAACTCTAGTTATATCATTATCATACTTTTATATCATATCATCATCATACTTTTATATCATATTATTATCATTCTTTTATATCATGTCATTATCATACTTTTATATCATAACATTATCATACTTTTATTTAACACATGGAAAGTTACGTAAACCTAAATTTACATTACAACAGTTACAGGTAAAAGTATCTCAAGTTTTGGAAATATTTGTCATTTTTCACTTTTTTATCTAAAAAGTATTTGTTATTGAAATGACAAAGAGTGAAATTGATAAGGAGTGCTACATTAAAAACTATGTATTCACAGTGCTTCTATAGTTATTTTAACAACAAATTATCATATGATTTACATAACATAAAACTTTACTGACCCCTAACCATGCGTCAGCAAGCCCCGACTCAAACGACATTCCGGTTTTTTCACAAGTGCATATACTCAAACTTCTTGTGTCAGGATGTACGAGCGATTCGAAGCCTTATTTTTTTAAACTAAATTTAGAAATGGTTTTAGTACTGCAATTTCTTCACGAAGGTTCCAAATGTAGGTAATAATTTGCGCAGTCTAGAAGCTGGTGCGACTGGCTTGCACAAGACAACAAGCCCCTAAGCTGTAAACGGCTTACATGCAAATTGCGAAACATATGTGTGGATTTGGAACAGGCCAGCAGAGCCTAGAGTAAGGGTCAGCGCTTTTGGCTCACGCATACGAGTAGCTAGAACAAAAGTGAAAAGAAACGGAAAAAGTGAAAAGGGATGGATAGATGCCTCTCAAATACCGTAAATCATTATTTTTTACTTTAAAAATTGATCATTAATCAATATACAGTGAAAAAAGACAAAGAAAACAATAAGTTAAAGAACTTTATTGCAAATAAGCTATTTTTAGAACTTTAACATGTCAAAAAGAGATTACTTAAAATAATTGATTTAGGTAACAACCTAGTAGTACTAAGCATATAAAATTACAAAATGCCTAATGTCAAATATTATATAGCAAGCCAATTAAATTATGTGAGTTTGAAAATAGACAAAAGAGTTTCTCTTTCCTACTACTGGTGCAAGCAATCTGGCATAATGCAGAAAAGATAACTCCAAAGTAAACCTTCGATATGAAAACCAGAAAAAATTATGTATAGGTATGTGATCTATAAAATTTGATCATAAAAAAGAACCATCCTAAAGTACGACGAAGTTTTAGCGATTCAAAAAAACCAGAACCTTTATTGGTATCAGTTCTGTATTTTCCGTCTGTCAGTAAGGTAAAATAATTAAAGCTATAATTAAAGATAAATACTAAGGTCCACGGTTTCATAAGCCTTTAAGCATATAAAGTTTCAAATTCTGAGAGATATGACTTAAAACCTTGATTTTTAGAGTAATCAGTATGGAATTTACGTTTCTTCTTAACCTATAAGGTAGGTAAGGTAAATTAGGGTAGGTAGGTAGGTAGCTAGCTACTTCCAATATACTTAAAATCTCGAAATTTATTTTGACTAATAATATTTTAATTATAACCTAAGAAAAATATCCAAAAACTAAGAATGTATGTTCCTAGGGAGAATAATGAGATGACAAAGGTAACTAGAGAATTATATTCATTTTCTAAAAACTTGTACGAAAAAACCGCTAACAGTTAAGTTTGTCAAGAGGGTAAATAATATCTCCACAGGTATTTACCGAGCAAGCAAGGCACACATGGTTAGGAAGATAGATATTATAATTTTCAGGATGCGAGTTCTCGCCCTCTTATTTAATTGAATGAGACCTAAGGATTAATTTACCTTTTGGTACAGCTCAAATTAATGTAGCTAGGTACCTACTTAATTAAAATTACACAAAGTAATACGATAATTTTCAATAATTCCCTTCGCCGAGCATATGAAGGGTATCAAGATGATTGCCGTGAAAATAATGTGAAGTTTCTGTGTCGGTGGAAACCGAACTAATAATAGTAGGTAATACTTAAGTATCTCGAAATAAATTGGGTAAAATTTGGTTTCAGCATCGGTATCAACAGATGATAAATTATTTTAATATGCAATAAAGGTACATATTCATATTATTATTAAGTCGATATTGTTTTTATGACGTGCTTCAACAATGTAAAAAGTAAAATTAAGAATCATATAATTATTTCTTTTTACTTCAAGAATCATATTCGAATGGGAACGAATAGGGAACACTGGGACAATGCGGTGGGGTTATCAATTTTATTATTTAATAGTAGGTAATAGTGTAACATGAGCGCGCATTTTCACCGAAGCTCCAGCGTGTCAATTCCCATCATACCATTTACAAATAACGACGGATATAGAAATGGATAGGACACATGCATTTTTTTGTATAGATGCCGATCGAATTTTTTTTTGTATTCTTTCTAACATAACTGTATATTTAGCTTCGTGTGGGTCCCATATTGTCGCATTAAATTCTAATTTGCTGCGGACAAATGCGTAAAAAAGAGATAGAATAGCTTGCCTATAACCGAGCCGTCTGTCTCATTACAAATCCTAAAGATTTATTAGCTCGCTTGCACAGCTCAGTGATATGCGGATTAAAAGTGAGTCCCACGTCAAGAGTGAGACCTAAGTCCCACACATTAGACGCATAAACGTGTCTATATGTAAAAGATACTTAGTATTAACATAGAGAGTAGAATAGTACTATGTAGTATTATAAATTGGAACACAGTTAATGGAAGAACTACATAGTTGTATAATTCACTTTAAATAGCATCTTCGACATGTATCTCCATACATTAGACATCAACGCGCGCGCTTCACTTACGTAGCAGTGTCTAAGAACTACGAATTCAACTCAATTAAAACTATAAGCGATCAATTAAGTTATAAAAGCTGTTATCTAAGCTATAACATTCTCGTCAACCATTTAGTTAATTAAATAAATGTTATATTGGAACATTTACAATACCTAGATAGATTAACCATAAACTACTGTGAATGTGAATTATATAATCTTCTATTACAACCTTAGAAGAAAATAATATTTATTGATTACGTGTAAAGATAATTATCCTATCATTTACGGGTAATACACAAATCTAAGATTTCATCCTAAGTCTATGGGGTGATATGATTAATTAAGATTATTTCTAATATTTCCATTCGAACGCCTTATAATAGGATCCCCTTGCGATCACGTAACAAATCACTTCATTAAAACTATATTGAATCAACAAATATAGACAAATCAATCAACAAACTTGTTAATTATTTAAAGCGCAATGTGAAATCAAACGTAATAAAGCAATAGAAGATCGGGACCATCGATAAGAAGAGCGACGTCGACGTAACGGCTACTGGCGATTCGTCATGTCGTCGAACAAGGGATTAATATACATAAGAGGTTGTCAATCGCATATAAATTTTAGACGTATAGCTGTTGCGTATTTAAAAAAAAAAATATATAACGCCCAACGATCACATGCATAGACCCTGGACCCTAACTAGGATTCCCTGTGTCTAGGGACCCAGAAACTACGAGGACCATGGTTCCACAACACCCAGACGCAGAAGAAGTATTTGCGCTTTTTTTTCTGTGCACAAATACTTGTCCTGCCACGGGAATCGAACCCGCTGCCTTCAGATTATGAGCCGACTTGCTAAACCACCACAGAGGCTGTCAATTATTTATAAAGATTACTCTATTGTTTTCGCTGAAGAAATTACACCAAATAGTTTAACTGCTATATGGCTGCCAGACCTGGAAGACCACCAAAGTTACTCACATTCAAGTTTTCATTAATGTTAAATGTTAATTAATGTTGCCTTCGTCAAATTCTAGAGGACTTCTGGTCAGACACTATCACTAGCACTGAGCTGCGGAGATTGTGCAATGAAGACCCAGACGATTGTCAAATCCGGCGTTGCAAATGGAGCTGGATAGGGCACAGATTACGTAGGAACGTGAACCACATCCCCAGACAAGCTCTGGATTGGAAGCCACAGGGCCTGGGCAAACGTGGTCGCCCCAAGCAGACCTGGCGATGAATAGTGATCGCAGAAGCGAGGGATATTGGCAAGACCTGACCAGGCCTGACCTGGAGTAAAGTGAAGCGAGCCGCCCAAGACAGAATGGAATGGAGACGCCTTGTATGGGCCCTGTGCCCCGATGTGGGGCCCTAGGACATGAAAAAGAAGGAAATTAATAATCATGGGTAGGTAGGTTACTAAAAACCAAAGGTTCAAAAATTTCTCGTGTCGTCATCAGTCCAATACATTCCCACGCCTTCTCTTACATGGATATAGTGTATCATAATCCACTACGCAGGCCAAAAGCAGGTTGCTGGATGACACACGTTCTGGTATTGTATTCTTGAATATCGTGGTATTCGAGGCGTAAATGCAACAGCTTGAACGAAATTTTGTAAACTAAGTTTCTTGATCCATTTAATAAGCTTCTAGCTAGACTAATAATGTGGGCTGAGTTGTATTCGAACTAAAGTTCATTGGAATTACTGTGCTTTGTAGTTTGTACAAGGTCGACGTAACAGTGGTTAATTTTGCACCATACAATGCATACCAGTGCTCACTGCTTATATATTTATACCAAGGCATACTTCAAAACCCGCCAGCTCGTTAGAGTACACCGACCGGTATTTGTTTTATTGACTAGTTTTTATTATCAACACATGTTATAAATGTAATTCAATTTTACGTAACTCTCTAATAACTGGCGCGAGGTTCCTAAAGTAATGCTCCTACTTATTGTGTAGACAAGGTCGATTTATTAAATAAATAAATCATGCTTTTTATGAACTAGTCTTCTGCAGTGGATTCGTGTAAATGAGGATGAGGACTTCATAGATTCAGTGGTGAATTCGAAATTAATAAAAAATAAAAATATTTACCGATACCGATACCGATACCGATACCGATACCGGTACCGATACCGGTACCGATACCGATACCGATACCGATACCGATACCGATACCGATACCGATACCGATACCGATACCGATACCGATACCGATACCGATACCGATACCGATACCGATACCGATACCGACACCAATACCGACACCGACACCGACACCGACACTGACACCGACACCGACACCGACGCCGACGCCAACACCGACACCGACACCGACACCGACACCGACACCGACGCCGACGCCGACACCGACACCGACACCGACACCGACACCGACACCGATACTAATTAATTTTATACTCATACTAATACGAGTGCGACTACTGATACGAAAACTAGGATCAGTATTAGTATTGATACTAGTACGAATAAAGGCACGGATACTATTGCGAATACTAGTACTAATGCTAGTAAGAATAGTAGCAAAATAATAGCAAAAATACTAATTCTAGTACTAGTACCTTCGGATACTAATACTAGTATGAGTACTAGCACTAATACTTGTGAAAATACTAGTACTACTAATATTAATACACATTTAAGAACAAATACCTATATTATTACTATTATTGGTACTTACAATAGTACTAATTATGTTATACTAGTACTAATACTAATAGTAGTAAAAATATTAATACTAATACCGTCCACTGGTAATGCTTAACTACCAAATAAATTAATCATTATATATTATCTTCTTTATAATTATTATTTTTTTACATAGGCTGATTCATAAATCCTTTTGAAAAAAGTGAACACTTACAGCCTTATTAATAAACGGGTATTAGTTTTGGGTTAGTTACTTCAGCTTTTGTCCTTTTTTTGCTACTGGAATACTTAGCTGGATCGAAAGAGACAAAAGATGATGTAACTAATCTAAAGCTAGTTCGTGTTTATTAATAAGGCTGTTAGGGTCTGTTAAATAGGTATCATCCAATTTATAGAAGCATTTTTAAAGTGTGACTTACAAACACACATTTTGATTGTAATGAATGATAGAAGCTTCGATGATCGCCTTGAGATCGCCGTTAGTTCATAAACGTGAACATTTTTGTAATAACAGATTTTAACGAGATCGTGGTCACGATTAAGACACTTTTATCCGTTTGGATGTGTTCTTTCAGAAGTTTAGTTATTGTACAGGTAATAGATGTTACCTAATAATATATGTACGTCTGTAATAATGCTCATTATTCAATTAACTACTGTTTAATACATAATAAAATAACATCGTTACTTAACTTTGTATATAAGTAACAACATTAATCTGAATTACAACAATAAATTCATTTCCTGATTTATGATTATGATTGTGACATGAAAAAATTGTCTTTTGTTTCCGCTGGTTTTAGAAATATCTAGATGTTTATTTCAGTTTTTTTCAGTGTTAGCAAAATGTATCTAAGTAAATATGTATTAGGTATCTCCGTCTAATTTGTCTTTGGTAGAGTAAAGGGCAATATTATTCAATAAGGTTGTGATAAAAAGTGGGTGACTTTGCCAAAGCGCAAATCATTGACGTATTACATTCTTGCAAAATTACTTGACCTATTTATCTTAGATAAGAATCAAAATATGTAGATGCAAGAGTGCTTGCGGGTCAAACAGATCGCCTGTAATGCTAAATGACCGAGGATCATTGCCGTGACACTGACAGTTGAGCATGAAGCACAGCTTGTTAAGCCAGACACAATTGACGTGATATATATGTATTAAACACTATAAAATCATGATTGTTACTAAATATTTTCTTGATAGTTTTGGCGGGAAAGCGAAAAAGATTGCGTCACCGAATTGTATTATTCACCTAAACTTGTGTTATTTTCAGCGTTGGTGCATACAATTGGTGGCATTTTATTCGTTAAGTGCTGGATTACAGGCATGAGTGTGGGAAAGGGGTATAATGATGGTAAAACGTTTCTTTTCGTGTTGTTTCTAAAACTCCATAGAAGCTTCTAGTATGACTTGACTTATATACATATATATTACTTAACTCGAAAAATTATCAATTACTTGACACTGGCTAAAAATTATAACTATAACTAAACAAACAAATTTTTTTTCTTGACATTTAACTTGCGATACGTAACAGTTAAAAAATAATAGGTCTTTACCTATGAAATTGCCGTATTGCAGTACAGACTTTTTCAAACAAAAAAAAGTTTTGATTGGCTATGAATTCTAAATTCAAATTAATTTTGTTTTAAAAATATGA
This sequence comes from Ennomos fuscantarius, assembly GCA_905220475.3. Lineage (NCBI taxonomy): Eukaryota > Metazoa > Arthropoda > Insecta > Lepidoptera > Geometridae > Ennomos > Ennomos fuscantarius. The sequence goes on along the minus strand of HG992028.1, from coordinate 6,337,972 downwards.
CATTCTATTTACAATATAAGTCTTTTGTTTATTGATTAGCGTTGTATTTTCATTACATTTCAACATTTTTCCTCATAATGGATACTTTGAAATTTCGTGTAATTATGGAATATGAGTTCTGTCGTGGCACCAACGCGGCACAAACGACACGTAACATCAACGACGTTTACGGAGAGAACTGTACAAACGAACGTACAACCCGTTATTGGTTTGCTCGGTTCCGTTCTGGGAATTTTGACTTGAAAAATGAACCTCGTGGTCGTCCGGAAACTTTGGTCAACAATGATGAATTAAAGGCGATTGTGGAAGCTGATGAATCTCAATCTACAGCTGAGCTGGCAGCAGCTTTTGATGTTAGCATCAAAACAATATTGGTCCATTTGCGACAGATTGGCAAGATAGAAAAGCTTGACAGATGGGTGCCCCACGAACTTAACGATCGCCAGCGCAACGTACGCGTCGAGACTTGCCTTGCGCTGCTTAACAGGCACAGAAATGAAGGAATTTTGAACCGAATTGTTACGTGCGACGAAAAATGGATTCTTTTTGACAATCGAAAGCGCTCAGCAAGTTGGTTAGATCCTGGTTCGGTACCAAAGCAATGTGCAAAACGAAAAATGACCCCTAGAAAGGTGATGGTCACAGTTTGGTGGTCTAGTGCTGGTGTGATTCATCATAGCTTTTTACAAAACGGCGACAGCATTACTGCAGATGTGTACATTGAAGAACTGACCACAATGATGGCGAAACTCGCACGTCTGCAACCAGCTTTGGTCAATCGGTCGCCTCCACTGCTACTTCACGACAACGCGCGACCCCATACTGCACAACAGACCGTCTCTAAGCTGCATGAGTTGGGTTTGGAAGCTCTCCCTCATCCGCCATACTCACCAGATCTTGCGCCTACCGACTATTACTTTTTCCAAAATTTGGACAACTTTTTAGCGGGAAAAAAATTCAATTCCCGAGAGGCAGTACAAAACGCCTTTGAAGAGTTTGTTGTCTCCCGTCCTGCTGATTTTTTCAAGAAGGGCATCCATAAACTGCCACAGCGTTGGCAAAGATGCATTGATTGCAGGGGTGATTACTTTGAATAAAAGAAATAAATAAGTTCGAAAAAAAAATACTTTAACTTTTTTCAAACAAAACGGCAATTTCATAGGTAAAGACCAATATTAAAGCACTACAAAATACAAATTATTATAAAAACTATGTTTTCTTTGGCATGCAAAATTTCGTTAGTACGATTCAAGTTCAATCAGCCTGCTAGTATAGTTTATTAGTATTATATTTAAATCTGTGGTGTACTCAAGTCAATATAAAGTGAAAGAAATAGATGATTTAAAAATAGGTCTATTTAAGTATCGACTTTATGCGAATTAAAATACAAGCTCTATTGCACAGTTAATAGTGTCCTATAATGGACAAAGGAATAGTTTGAGCTCCAACGGATTATTATCTATAGTAGACATGTTCGTGATTCTATTGTAATTAAACAATGCTGACATTTTGCCATTTATCTTTGGTGTAAATAATATCGGTGAATTCTCTTAAGCCAAGGTATTTATGCTAGTTGCGCAGGTGCCTTATAATTTATTTATTTAGTTTAAACGCATAGTTTGAATTTCATTAAATTATGAGGCGTGAAATATTATGACGACAATTTTACTTTACTTCCTTGGTAAAGTGTGAATATTTAAAGAATTATACGTAATTATTCTTCTTTTGACGGTGCTTCAATAGTAGTTTTATAATTTATCGCCTAAATGAATTGCGTAGTATTTTTCATCTTCGCTATAATTAAATTAGCCTAACTGTCAGTAATTATAGTAATTGATGGTCAATTGATTTTCAAAATCCTTTCTAATAATATTATAAACCCGATATATGTATGGATGTTTGTTACTTTTTCACGCAAAAATTACTCAAACAATTTTGATGAAATTTAGTATGCGGATGTTTATACGCTGGATTAATTAATACAGGATACTTTTTGTCCACGGGTGAAACCGCATGGCTCAACTAGTGTTATAATATACGTAGCCGTATATCATACCCTATGTAGTGTATATGTAGCCTCAGGTATAGCATCATAATATAATCGTAAGTATTGTAACAGTTATCTGGTTCCCATAGTACAATTTTTGCTTAGTTTGGGGCTGGATGGCGCTGTGTGAAATGTTCACCAAAATTAACTAATTTATTTTATTTACACAAAAGTGTGGAGCCAAAAAAAAATTAAAACAAAGAATAAAGGCACATTCAAATTAATTTTAAAGAATCTACGATTTGATTTGGTAACGAACGGAAAATCCTGGTGGTAGCATCAGTTAAGAAGTGGTCTTTAATCATTCAGGTGCCATCCAGTATTAGTAGTGGGAGATGCAACCTTGACTTGTTGAATTTGGTATACCAAAAATTATACTCCAGCGGAGTATAAAGATGAAACTAAGTACCTACCCCTAGGACAAGTATGCATCTTAGTATGGAAATTTCAAAATAGAGGTTTAAAGCATTTGCAATTTAATTCAATTTCGGTTGCTGTGGCTTACATATAGGTTCAACTTATTCGTGATACGCACTCTCATTATACCTATAAGTCGACATTCGCTCGTAATTTGTATCTCTTTATTCAAATGTCAAGCCGCCAGACATTATAATGGGCGCCTACTGGCGTTTCTAAAACTTACGAGTCCTTAAACTCTATACTAACTTTTAACTAATCTTTGCTGTTATGGGCCACCGTAGCATAAGCAACTAATGATTAGTATTCATTGGAAACCATATATTGCACTGTTATTATGGATTAGTCCATGATTTATAGGGCGTGAATACTCCCAGGCTTAAATGAGGTCGATATGATACCGGCTTCATATTTTGGTAGGTACCGACAACAGTTACAATCTACTTAATATACTTACATATCTATACATATAAAATTAAAAGTCCTGACATACTGACTTATATGTACGCACAGCCTAAATCGCTAATCCTAGAGACTTGAAATTTAGAGGGTGTGTTCTTTGTAAAATGTAGGTATCCACTAAGAAGGGGTTTTCCGAAATTTCCCCCCTAAGAGTGTGAAATGGGTGGTTGAATTATCTATAAAAAAAATTTAGTTTCCTGTAGGCCACGCGGGTGAAGCCGCTGGCAGAAGCTAGTTACTTATAAAAGTTAAACTTTGTATATTTGTTTTGTAGCCTTCACGAACACATTACTGAACCGTTTCGGATTGTTTTCTTAACAAGATAACGGTGTTGGTCTCTAACGACATTTACGGTGTCATTGGGCACAGGTTGGTACACTACTAAAATAGGATACTTTTTATCTCGGAAAATAGAGATTTCCAGCGGAAAAACCAGTAGAACCGAATGCCACTTCAAGTAAATATACGAGTATGAATTATGGTACTACGGTACTGATTACATAAATAGGCGTTAACGGTATCAAATTATACACGATATTAAAATTACTAATTCTATATATCCTGCAATCATTATTAACGCTTATGTAATAATTGATAATCTTGGATGGCTGGTGATAGATCGGCTAGAGCCATGAAGTCGTACCATGTGTTTTGAGTTTTATATAACGGTGTGCAATACCTTTACGATAACACGAGAATCTAGTATCTGAGGTTTGAGATCGGACGTGTCTGATGATGATAATTGTTAAGCAAATGCGACAGGCCATGGACTTCTAAATAGAGTAGCTAAATCAAAAGTTACCGAAAACAATATGTTATATTTTTAAAAAGATAGAGAATGGATATTCATATTTGATAGCCTCTGTGGTGTGGTGGCAGAGCAGGTCGGCTTATAGCCCGGAGGCGGTGGGTTCGACCCACGGCAGGATAAGTATTTGTGCACAGAAAAAAGCGCAAATACTTGTTCTGAGTCTGGGTGTTGTGGGACCATGGTCCTCGTAGTTCCCAGGTCCCTAGACACAGAGAATCCTAGTTAGGGTCCAGGATCTATGTATGTGATCGTGTTTGTTATTATTATATGTTGTTATTGGTTTAAAGGTCGTTACGTTGTCCATTTATGGCTTATCTCTTGTGGTTTGGGCGTTATATAATGTAGCTATCAATCATAATAGTATTGTCCAGCCCACAGTAGCCAGTTGTGATAATACGCCTAACCTGTTCATGATATAATAATCACTCACTTTTTTACTATAGACTAGTGGCCCGCCCCGGCCTTGCACGGGTATGTTATATATATAAGTATTGAATTTTTTTTTCAAATCGGTCCAAAAGTTTCAGATCCTATTCAATGCAAGCAAACAATAAAATCTTTGCTCTTTATAATATTAGCTTAGATAGGATAACATTTGACCACGGTCTCACGATCTGGGTGATAACGTAACTCGATTGCAACCAATAGAAACACAAATTTGTATATATTTGACAGTTTGAATACGCAGCTTATGTGCATAGTTTGTATGGAAATTTGACCTGTTGCATTGCAATCAAAGTTTCGTCATTCATCAGGGGGTGCCCTGATGGTAAGTGACGGCGCTGTCGAAGATAAATCATGTTTTCCTAAAAGATGCTGGTTCACTGTAACCTTAAAAACTCCCATATTATATTTGTCAGGAAATAATGACGCTGGTAAGGTGTTCCATTCTTTTGCTGTCCTAATTATTAATGAGGAATCAAAATCGATCATAACCGCCGTACGGAGTTTCTACCATATACGGAGGCCTACTATGTGCGTTTAGTTGCTAAACTTATTTAAAATCCAGTTAGTTATTTTAAATTTTTAGTTTTAATTTTTTATTTTTTAAGTTCTTCAGTAATTTTTTTTTCATTTATATCTCTACTACCTACTCCACGGAAGTGAAACGTTTGTTAGTTTTTAGGTACGTGTGCTTTGTTATAAATAGGTTACACGGCGCAATGGCTGCACCGATTTGTGTGAAATTTTCCACTCAGGTTATGTACTTGACTGACATTAACATATGATAGGTACGATTTTTTATCTCGGAAAATTAAAAAAGGGGGTACATTCTACTCTAGCATATTATATCGGAGAAAAGTTGTAAACTGCTATATAAAAATACAATATTATTCATGTGATGTAAGAATACTACATTAGTTTGTTATTGAGAGGTACCTAAATGCCTGGTTCTTTATAAAGAGATTTTTTTAAACTTGACGACGACGTAAACGAATGACGTGACGAGTTCATCACGTGTTAACCACTGATGGGTCACTAGGCTGACCTGGTGTCAACCATCACGGCCGCCCTTAACAGGTTGCAATGTCACCCAGAACTCTAAATTAAAGTTTTGCGTAACACTGCACTGCGCCCTCCTCAGACATCACACAGTCTGTGAGATTAGGTCATAAAGTCCCATTTTCCCAGTAATTTTACTAGTTATAGTGCCTTTCAAACCGGAATACAGTAATGCTTGCACGCTTGATTATACATATTGGTATAGTCTAGGTAGGTATATATAATTTGTTGTTAATGATCAAGATTCTATGGTACAATTAACAGCCTAAAGAAAAAAAACAATGGCTCGATAACGCCATTGGTGCTCTAACATACGGTTGGGTCATCTATTGTGTAAAGGGTCCTGTAATTAATTATATGTTAACTAATTAAAATAAACAAGCAATGCTTTAGACGTTGGTATTATATGAGAATCACCTTCAAAACAAATCTCGTAGTTACATCAGTCTAATTACTGACTATTATTTATGGTTAAATTTAATAGTTATTCGTAATAAAATCAAAGGTTAGAGAGATGTAGTGGTTGTAAATAACTTTATGTCTATAGAGGAAGTGGATTTCTCAATTTATAATGCTACTTTGACTATAGGTACACACTTACACAGTATTGAGGTGAGTTAGTATCCAACCTACACAGGGCATGTTATTTATGAGCTACAAAGCCAGCAAAATGTAGCGTAACCACTGATTTCTAAGACAAAGGTGAAGTTCTTGTACACATGTAATGGAAGATGTATTTTCTTTCGTGGAATAAAAAAGGAGTTATGCACCAAACATGTTTTATGGGTATAAATAACAACTAAAGGCAACGTAAAATTCCTATTATATATAATAATAATGCTCTAGATCTGGTATAAAAAATTTTTGCTATATTTTTTTTTCTATTGACTCCAGCATAAGTAAGTAAGTAGAAGATCGATTGATTTTCTTAGATATTCCTAAAAATTTTTGCTCAAATAAATGTTCCTCGAATTGATAATGTACATACCAATACAATTTTTAAACTACGTCTGAAACCTGGCCCGTGTAAAATAAAAACTATGCCGAAAATTGTCAATTTTGCTTTTGTATGCGTAACGATGAAAATTTTAATTAAAAAAAAAGAAATGTCGTGTATTCTTTACGAGTTGCTGTTCCCGGATCTTTAAAAAAATTTGCAAATAGTGATAATGTTTGGAATTAGAAATAAGTTTTTTTTATAAATTAAACTTTTTACCCTTGTTCGTGTTTTCCCATGTCATGTGATTTTGCTGCACCGATCATTCCTATCCGGCTGGCCCCTAGATAAATATGATTGATAATAAACATTGGCCGCCTTATGCATAATGCACGATCTATTGAAAACGGATTTGTAATGAATAATACAGTGCTGACAGAGGATTACAGATATCATGGCTAGTGTATAATCCAATATGCTACTTTGTGCTAGTACAACCGGTATCGTAGGATGTGTTTGTGGTATTTTCAAGGCTCAGCTTCTATTGTTAATCAAGTTTTTTTAACTGGTTTTTGGTATATTTAGGTCAAATTTGAAGTTTAAGTCAGCTTTGAGATAAAATGATACATCTCGACGATGGCGAATGCATATGATGAATGTCAAAATGTCATCTTAATTTGGCGCTTTTTCTATGCTCTTATTTTTCGGGATTAAGCTTTTTTATTCAAAAAACATGTGTTAAATTGTGTGAATTTATTTTAGTTTTGCGGTCGATATCGACCGCTTCGTTAATTTAGTAATTATTAACTACTCTACTTTTACTGATCACTGAAACAATGACGCAATTAGATGACGTATCTAAAAGTGCTAAAATTAGCCTATTTGCAATAAATTATTTGAATTAGAATTCGAATATGCACCTACCTACTCAAGTATTACAGTGTACTTTTACCAGAATACTCGTAGTATTTCTCATCAAAACCATAGTTTATTTTATAGCAAGAACATGGGAGCAGTTATAAACCTTATTTATGTGAATCAAATGTATTAAAATAGATACCATTACACAATACTTTATATCCATTCTATTTATGAACTAGGAAATGGTATTACAGCTGTAAGATCTAGATAAACTCAGTTGCAAAACGTAAAGGTTACCTATCTATTTAATTGAATATAAACATACTTATAATGCGATTGTAACAGGTCCAATTCTGTACATTGAAGATATATTTTTTTTTATTATTGGAAGGCACTGTAATTGATTTTGAAACGAAAACTGTAATTTTTCATTTTTGTCCGCTTTTGTTTGCAAAGTTCGTCTAGGTAATAGATTTCTTTGACAGACAGAAAAGTCTTACCGGCTAGCCATACGAGTAGATCCTTTTTATCCCGATGGCTGAATTGCGCGTCAACGTCTTAACGTATTAAGATTCTATGTTCGAATCTGGGGCGATTAAATTAAATACCTAAAGTGAATCACTACAATACAATATTTTTTTACGGTTGTAGTATATCTATTCAGTTTAAGTCGTCTGGCCCGATAGTTCAGTCGGTAGTAACCCTGACTTCTGAACTGCAGGCTTCGCTTTGGTTCGATTTCCACCCAGGACAAACATTTGTGTAATGAATATAGTTGTTGTTCTGTGTCTGGGTGTTATATTGTATTATATGTATGTATTTCCAAACAAAAAGTTTTTGTGTATTCTATCAGTTATCTGGTTCCCATACCTCTTAATCTTTGTTTAGTTTGATGATGGCGCTATGTGAAATGTCCACAAATATTTATTTGTTTACTTACATTTAAATCTCGCTAAAAGGCCCCAGTCATATTTTATTGAAATCATACCATACTTTTACGTAATATATTGAACGAATTTTTTAAAATGAATACATACTAATGATTTATTGAGCACTCACTAATATTGGATATTATGTAATTGGTGCTATTAAAATAACGTAGTGGCGAGTGTCATGCAAATTACTAACATGTCTGGAAAGGACTCGATATGTTATAATCACTGGTACTTCAGGCACACTAAACAAGATCTAGATTTGATTGCCTAGAATTTCATCACTGGTAAAATGTTGCCAATATTCAATTAAATGGAATTGAATGCAAATCACAGGGCAATGCATGCTTGCATATGCTGGGTATAAGGACGTAGAATGGCTGCTATGAGATTTGGAGCATTAGAATTGCTTGATAAGAGAATTAAGTCATAGATCAGCAGTTGCGGCAGTAGTTTAATTGGTTTGTATTGCAGTTTAGTCTGTTGTCATACGTAGTTAAGGAAAAACTAACATAAAAAAATTGACAAACTCATACAAAAAAACCTCTAATAGCCAAGAAAGCTCTCCATCAAGTCACCTTTAAAAAAAATAACAGTATTGCTTCATCCAAATAAGAACTACAAAGCGCCATTGACGTACACACAATACATAGGCACGTTAAATTTTTGTAAGAAAAAAAAACAGTACAGGTAATATTTTTTATTCTTATAATAATATATATAAGGGAATACTGAAACTAGATTATACGCCAAAGTCTCTATTTTTAATCTAATCTATTGGCAACTATTCTATTGGTATTGACAATAGTTGTGTGTTATACAAGGCTGAAAAGTTGTTATTTGGCTGAAAAGTTGTTATGCTAGGATTAAGCCTCAAGCGAAGCGACGGGTTCAAACAGAGTTTAAGCGTAGCGAAGATTTTAACAGTACAAGATGCGGAATAATTTGTCTGCCGAGCGAAACACACAACTTTTCATCTCACTACAACGAAGAAAAAAGCCAGTAAGGTACAAGGAAAACAGCCTTATTTAATATAGAATATATTTTAAATAAGTATTTTTCATACAGTCGTCGTGCTAGCAAGTGCGATTATTCAAAAAATTAGGTTGGCGCACTAATCACACCAATATTATAAAGGCGAAAGTGTGTATGTGTGTATGTTTGTTACTCTTTCACGCTCAAATGGCTGGACGAATGTGGATGAAATTTGGAATATAGATAGCTTATATAGTGGATTAACACTAAGGTTACTTGTTATCTGCGCGTGAAACCGTGGAGCACAGCTAGTCTGAGATAAGTATTAATGCATTTTCAGTGGACTGACGCCATAGAAAATTATTCAATAGAAAGGTTCGAATTAAAAACTCCACGCTAGTGGACAAAATGCGCTTTTACACTCAGATTTCGAATGTTACATAGAATCCTTCCGAGATTGTGAGGTAAAAATATATTTAACCTAGATATTGATATATAACTCTCATTAATTAACACTGATTAACATTACTTACCTAGAATATATTTGCCTCTTAATTGAATATTACTCTACTCTACTCTCTAGCCTAGATATTGATATATAACTCTCATTCATTAACACTGATTAACATTACTTACCTAGAATATATTTGCCTCTGAATTGAATATTACCCTACTCTACTCTCTAATATTGAATATTACTTGATAGGAAAATCAAGCTTGATTAACTCTGCCATAAGTTTTAGACAATTTGCAGACTTCACTGATGAAGTCAGAATTAAAAGGCATATTAAAGAGTTGTTCTTGAAGTAATGCAGTTTTGTTACTTTCGATTATATTTTAGTACACAGCCTTGTATAATGTATGCAAGTAGGTGCTTACTAACGATATGCGTAGTGGAGTATTGCGAATAAACTGGAACGAATCGATGCGAATTTGGCGATTTGCAATTTACCCACCGGCGAGAGATGCTGTCGCAACGTGTGATTGTGTGATGTTTCAATGATTATTTTATTGTTTGTAAAAAACTTGTAAATTAAAACCATCGTAAACGTGTGTACACAGAATACTATACCTACTGACTCTTCTGTTTTTGAAGGTAGACAAATGATGAGTATTTATATACTTAAGGTATATACTACCATACATAAAATATAGTGTTGTCTACATAGACATATTTAGGTTAGGTTTAGGTTTAACGAATTTATTTTACTTATAAAGAACACACTTATATGAGCTTAAGTATGTATATATTATAACTAAATAATCTAGTTACAATTAATCTAAATATTATCCAGATGGTCGGGCGTCTGGATTTTCTCTTGCCAACTTTCCACCAATCAGACAAATTACGTTTTTAAGTGGAAATCATCCGCGAAAGAAAGGCGCCTTTTTGGTGAGCTTTCGCTGAATTTTATTAATATAGTACCTAAAGTTAAAATATCTTCGGTCTATTATTATTATCACTTATAGCAAAAGAAAAGAAAATTTAAGCGTTTAAATTTATTTTGTCCCAATTAAAAAAATAATATTTGTGAATAGTCATAATAGGTAGAATTAATTACATTTCTAAACTTCTATCTGCACAGTTGGACACTGTGGGAGCAACTACATCTATTGACGTTGGATGTAAGTATCTCCAGTAAAATTTTATCATAAAACTAAAGTGCAGCTAAGTCATAATGTTTTGCGTTTGCGCTTCATGAGCTTACCTACGTTCTCATGAATTTTCACAGAGGGCGTTGAAATAAAAAGTACAACACTTAAGTTAATAATAATAGTAGTAGGCGACGGATAAACAATAAATAGATAATCAATGTGACAGGGGCGTAAATTTAATTTCATATCTAGTTTTAAAAATTTATATTAAGTGTATTATATGTATATGATATTAGAGATATAAATACAAATTTTATGTTGTCTTTATAGAATTTTGATTTAGCTAAAGACTTTTAAAGTAGGTAATTTTGAATTCTGTAAAATGTTAGGAAATAATATGTTTACGTCTTTTTGTACATACAAACAAACCAATTAGTTATGCAATCCACACTGATGTTATACCAAGATTGTATGGCGAAGTCGGCACTTTTTATAAGTTTTTCTAGCGATCATTTACACGCACGACACGATTTATGTTTTTTTACACTTTATCACGTTGAATTACGAAAAGTGATGAACACACGCTCTTGGTATATTATAGCCCTCACGTAATGCAATTTTTCTTAAAAATAGGTGAAATAGATAGATAGACAAACTCTTTATTGTACACACCTAAAACAATAATAATAATAAAGAAATAGTGGAGTTTTGGCGGGAACGCGAAAAAGATTGCGTCACCGCATTGTATTATTTTCCAAAACTTGTGTTATTTTCAGTGTTAGTGCATAAAATTGGTGGCATTCTATTCGTTAAGAGCTGGATTACAGGCGTGAGTGTGGGAAAATGGTATAGTGATGGTGAAACGTTTCTTTTCGTGTTGTTTCCAAAACTCCATAGACGCTTCAAGTAAAGTTGCCACCACTTTACTAGGAGTATGACTTTGACTAGACTATGACTTGACTTGATGACTTCGACTGTGACTTGACACATATTTGCGTGAAATATAAATAACTTGATAAATTATTAATTACTTGACACTGGCTAAATACACAATAGTGTGGAGCCAAAACATAAAAAAAAGAAATAGTGTCCTGTATCTATGTATGTACCTATCTATATACTCGGCTCAATCCATATTAAACTTTAGTGTGTAGTAGACAGTGATGTCTGAAGATAGTTGTTTTAATATAAGTTCAATACAAATCACCACACGGAACGATCCATCGCGTTCCAATTCGATCGTGCACTGCAGGATCGGAAAGGAATTCCTATCGCCGCGCGGGCGGAGTGTATCGTCCTGTATGGACACGGCTAATTTCTACCTATTTGTTGCACCGAAAACAGACTGTGGTGCAACAAATTATTATCTAAAATAATAGCAATATTGCTTAAAAGCAATGGGAACCAAACCTTGTGTTTTCACTATAGGTAATATGCCAGATTTCCTAGCATCGCTACATATAAATGGCCCTATGCATAGTATTACATTGTCTATGGTACAGTGATATCAACGCTTAATTGACAAGGACCTTTGTCGATGCAAATGCATCCGCCGACAGCACATTGTTTCAGTTATCTGATGCACTGACCCTATAAAAAGAAGTTTGACGGATAGCGTCCCTTCAATCCAGTGCCACGCTTATTTACGTCTCTATTTGTATTACTCGACAATGGAGTTAATATACCTTAAGGCGAGTTGCTTGGTTAAGAAAATATATTTTCAGATGCACTGCAAATTAAGTCTATTCATGTAATGCATTAACAAACTAGATCATACCTAAAATTACTTAATTAAATAACATCTCAAACGAAAAAAAAAATCATTAACCGACTTCAAAAAAGGCGGATGTTCTCAAATCGACTGTTTTTTTTTTAAATGTTTGTTACCTCATAACTTTCGACTGGGTGAACGGATTTTGATGATTATTTTTTATTTGAAAGCTGGTGCTGCTCGTGTAGTAACATTTTAATTTGGTCAAGTTCTGACAATAGAATCTACGAGAAAATCATATAAGTCTGAAGTTGGCTTTTTACGCTTTGCGTTTGTTACTTGTTTTCAAGTCAAAAAATGCTGTTTAGTCTGTATATTGTGTTTATATTATTATAATTATATGTGGATTTAGATTGTTCTTCTGCTGAACGGATGGCTGTTTGCTCAGGGATCTCCTGTTGCGATGTTGCAACATGCGACGTCATCACAGAGCATAGTGTTCCACACTGGCTTGGAGTCTTCCACTGCAGTTCCCAGTAAGCTTAGAGTTTAAATTTCACATGAAAAGAATATATGATATATTTCTTTTTTTAATGCAACTGATCTTTTTATTATGTTTTGGCTCCACACTTTTGTGTATTTAGCCAGTGTCAAGTAATTGATAATTTTTCAAGTTAATGATATTTACGCAAATATATGTCAAGTCACAGTCGAATTCGTCGAAGTCATCAAGTCAAGTCATAGTCTAGTCAAAGTCATACTCCTAGTAAAGTGGTGGCAATTTTACTTGAAGCTTCTATGGAGTTTTGGAAACAACACGAAAAAAAACGTTTCAGCATCGTTATACCACTTTCCCACACTCATGCCTGTAATCCAGCACTTAATGAATAAAATGCCACCAATTTTATGCACTAACATTGAAAATAACACAAGTTTTGGAAAATAATACAATGCGGCGACGCGATCTTTTTCGTTTTCCCGCCAATAACCCAGCTGATCTTGTTTTGTTTTCAGATCCACCGACTGCTGAACGATATGGATCTAGAGAAGTTAGTTGCATTTGGACCTTTACATTTACAATAGTTGAAGGTGGCTTATTTCATATTTTAAGAACTTTTTGTCTTTTATGTCAATTTAGCCCAAATACGAATACAAGTATGAAGTATCTGACCAGCAAACTGGTGACAGGAAAAGCCATTGGGAGAGCAGAGAGGGAGACAAAGTAAAGGGCGTGTACACCCTGTATGAACCAGACGGTGCATTAAGGACTGTAGAGTACACGGCTGATGCAGTGCATGGGTGAGTAAGAAGTTTTCAACCTGTTAGTCACATCAATATTTTCTGTAATATTTGGTGGACTCATTTATGATCAACTTGTTAAATACTATTATATTTTATAATATTTTATTTACAGGTTCAATGCTGTGGTTAAAAGGAACGAGCCCAACAAACCACAGTTTCCTGGCCACGCCCCGCCGTTCAGCCACAGCTCCACTAACAAAGTCAACCACCTCGGTACCAAATCCTCTGGAAAGAAAATTGATACAAATATTTTTTCAAACACCCGTAATGGAGCTGATGACTATTTAGAAACTAAAAGTGACTATAATTCAGGAGTAAATTTTAGTGTCAATCATGTGCTAAAAAAGTTTAGAGGTAATGACAATTCATATTAGAGGCTTTCATTCCGAAATAAAAAATATGTATCTTACATTTAAAACCTGGTGTATATGTATTCACGAAATAACAATATCTAAATATATATAACTCAAAGGTGATTGACTGACTGACTGACTGCCATAGTGATCTATCAACGCACAGCCCAAACCACTGGATGGATCGGGCTGAAATTTGGCTTGCGGGTAGAGGTTATGAGACATCCGCTAAGAAAGTATTTTCGAAATTCCACCCTTAAGAGGGTGAAATGGGTGGTTGAATTATTTTCCCATTGGCCACGCCGCGGGCGAAGCTGCAGGCAGAAGCTCGTCGAAAAAATGTAGCAACCAACTAGCTTAATTAGCCGTTCAATCAACAGCCTAAGTAGAATATCATTAAGGCCGCTAGTTGAACGGCGCTGTTTTGTAAAGAGGCTAGACTGTTGATTGAAAGGCTTTTGACAGGCCTGAGAAATCTTCTCTTCTGAACTGTAGGTTGTGGGTTCGATTTCTTCAGGACAAACATTTTTGGGATTTACATCTATGTTTGTTCTATGTCTGGGTGTTATATTGTATTCTATGTATTTACAAAAATTATCTAAGTATTGTATCAGTTATCTGGTTCCCATAGTACAAAATTTGCTTAGTTTGGGACAAGATGGCGTTGTGTGCAATGTCTACAAATATTTATTTATTATTTAATGAATTACATATTGCATAGCGACGTAAACTGCAGCGATAGCGCGACCTACTTAATACATGAGGCGCACAGTAACAAGAATCGAGGCGCCGAGTCAGCGGGATGGCGACACATTGCTGGAAGCCGACACCGGCGTGGTCAGCGCATCACTTTACGTTCCCACTTCGAACGGAGTGCATATTTTAGTTTTAACTTAGAATATTTTTACTGTAATTTTTATTTTAATTAAATTAGTTGCTTTGAATTTTGTTTTTTTTTAAGTCCTTCGGCTGCTGCTCGCTTAATTGGCGCAGTCGGTAGGATTCAGAGTCAGTGCGCGACGGTTAAAAATCTCCAAAAATCGGCGAAATCCTGTTCGTGCTGCTGGCGGACTTCTAAGTCTTCATCTGGATCCGAATCTACGCGGGCGCATCACCGGGGACGAGTATCCGACCATTGATACGCGGAGGAAACCAGAATGCAACTGTAAGTACGCAAAACTTTCTTTTTGTGTTGCTTCCTTCCTAATATTAATCCCTATAACTATTCAAAATTTTTCACCCTACAAATAAGGGTGCTAGTGAGGCTGCATCACGTCAGTCTCGCCGCAATAGAGAGTTAGATAGTAATAGGCAGATAGAGGACGATATAGATTTAACTTTATTATTTGATATAAGTGACATAAAAATGCCTTACGACCCTGATGTAATTTATAAGGCCCTGCGCCCTGTTCCTGATTTCGATGGAAATCCGAATATATTAACTAGATTTATTAATATATGTGATCAAATTGTTGCGACTTATATGAGTGGTGAGGCCGGTAGCAATTTACCTAACTTGTGCTTATTAAACGGTATTTTAAATAAAATAACCGGACCCGCCGCCTCAATTATCAACTCTAATGGCATCCCTGATAACTGGCTAGGAATTCTAGAATCCCTTATTAATAATTTTGCAGACGAAACCGCATTGTATAATGATCTTTCTTTAGCTACACAAGGTCATAAGACCCCACAAGAATTTTACGATCATTGTCAGAGTTTATTCAGTACTATAATGACATATATTTCTTTACACGAAGCTATCCCGACCACTATTGAGTCGAAGCGCATGCTATATAGAAAGCTCACTATGCAAGCGTTTGTACGCGGATTACAAGAGCCCCTTGGCTCTCGGATTAGGTGTATGAGACCACCCACCATAGAGAAGGCATTAGAATTCGTACAAGAAGAGCTCAATATATTATATTTACAACAGCGCAATAATGAAGTGCACAAGGCTCAGCCACCAATTAAAGCTCAGACCCAAATTCAAATGCCTCCTCCACCTAAGCAAGGTTTTCAATTTCCACCGCACATGATGTTACCACCAATTAATCAGAGACCGACATTTACGCCACCTCATGCGCCTCAGGCATTTAAATTCGCTCAGCCACAGAATCAATTCAGATTTAATTCAGGACCACAACATAACCCCCAGTATCGAATGCCTACACGTACACAGCAAATGTTTGCTGCACCACCACCAAATTATAGCGCGCGTAGTAATGTGTTCCGTATGGCACCTCGCAATCCTTCACATAATTTTGGCCCTAAGCCAATGAGCGGAGTACAACATTTTACTCCTAGAGCGCTACCACCGACGGGACTTACTGGACATGACTGGACTAAACACGGCAACCCGCCACCTACGAATTATTTTAAAAGTCGCGAAATGAACTTTAATGAGTGTGTTAACGACGGCTACTCAGGTTATGTAGACTACTACCATGAACTCGAACCGAACTACTACCCTGACTATTACGAGTGTCCGACCTACGCCGACACGTATGACTATAACGGTTACTTTGACCCTGAGAGCTATGGCCCCGAGACAACCCAAGTACATGACTTCACTGACCCAACCGCTGAGACGCAGCCTTCCCCAGGTCATCATGAAAATTTTCAGAAGGCTTCTACGTCAGACAAGCCAAAATAGAAGTAAATTTACAGACTCAAAGACAACTACCATTCATACAGATATCTAATCCGCCGTTGAAACTTCTTATTGACACCGGCGCGAACCAGTCTTTCTTAAGTCCAGATGCTGTAGAAAATTTTTATCCATACGTGCAGCTAGACTACGATCCGTTTGAGGTCACAAACGTTCACGCGGTTAGTCAGAACGATTATTCGATAACGGTACCGTGTTTTACCGAACTTAACGATAGCGAGCCTATTAAACTTTTTGTGTACAAGTTCCATAATCATTTTGACGGACTGATCGGCCTCGATTTACTCACTAAATGGGAGGCCAGAATCGATCTAAAAGAACTACGTTTAAATACTCAGTACGCGGTGAATCCGATTTTGTTATACAATTCACGGAATGTTAATTTGTATGAGGACATTATCCCGGCGAAAAGTACAAAGTTAGCCCGGATACCTATTGATACGTCCGATGGCGAAGTTCACATTCCTGAACAAATTTTGTGTAACTGTATTATTCACAAATGCGTTACTAGCGTAGTTCAGAACAGAGGTTACCTAGAGATCGAAAACCCGAATGAAAACGACGTTGTATTCTCGTTAGACCGTCCGGCTCACGCGGAGCTGTTTAATATTGAGTGCGCACGAACCGACGGGTCGCCGCCATCAACGCGAATTAAAAACGTCATATCGCAACTTCGTATGGAACATCTTAACGAGGAAGAAAAGGCTAACCTAATAGCTCTTTGTTCAAAGTATGCGGACGTCTTTTATATTGAGGGTGAAGACTTGACATTCACCAATCGAATAAAACACCGTATTCGCACAACCGATGAAACCCCGGTTTATACAAAAAGCTATCGGTACCCTTTTGTTCATCGACAAGAAGTCAGTGAACAAATCAGTAAAATGTTAGCCCAAGGTATTATACGTCCTTCCGAGTCAGCGTGGAGCTCACCAATTTGGATAGTTCCCAAGAAAGCGGACGCTTCGGGTAAACCTAAGTGGCGCTTAGTAGTTGACTTTCGTAAAATCAACGAAAAAACCATAGACGACAAATACCCTATCCCGAACATAACAGATGTTCTGGATAAGTTAGGGAAGTGTCAATACTTCACTACCCTGGACCTGGCCAGTGGGTTCCACCAGGTAGAGATGGACCCCGTCGACATTCCTAAGACGGCATTCAACGTGGAACATGGCCACTTCGAATTTCTTAGAATGCCAATGGGTTTGAAGAACGCACCATCTACTTTCCAAAGGGTGATGGATAATATCCTGAGAGGCCTCCAAAATCAGATCTGCCTGGTCTACCTCGATGATATTATCGTGTTCAGCACCTCCTTGCAAGAACACATGACCAACTTGGAAAAAGTGTTCCAAAGACTCAGGGAATCCAACTTCAAAATACAAATGAATAAGACCGAGTTTTTGAAGTTAGAAACAGCTTTCTTGGGTCATGTTATTAGCAGCGAAGGAGTAAAGCCTAACCCGGATAAGATAGCGGCGATTGAGAAGTATCCGATTCCTAAAACGCCTAAAGAAATGAAACAATTTCTAGGCCTACTCGGATACTATCGGAAATTCATACCGGATTTCGCGCGAATCACGAAACCATTAACTCAGTGCCTCAAGAAAGGTAAAAAGATCACCTTTGACCCTGAGTACGTCAAAAGTTTCGAGATGTGCAAAACCCTGTTAACGAATGACCCGATACTCAAATACCCTGATTTTGACAAGGAGTTTATCCTTACTACGGACGCATCCAACGTAGCTATAGGCGCTATTCTATCTCAGGGACCAGTTGGTTCTGATAAGCCTATTGCCTATGCCTCTCGTACTCTCAATGATAGCGAGCTCAATTACAGTACCATCGAGAAGGAGCTCTTAGCAATAGTTTGGGCCACGAAGTATTTTAGGCCCTACCTCTTTGGGCGGAAATTTAAAATACTTACCGACCACAAACCGTTGCAGTGGATCATGAGCTTAAAAGAGCCTAACTCACGGCTTACCCGATGGCGCTTAAAGCTCAGCGAGTACAACTTCACTGTGGTATATAAGAAAGGTAAAGCGAATACGAACGCAGACGCTTTATCTCGCGTAGAAATACACAATGAAGAGACTAACTCACTTATGGTGAACCCCTCAGAACAACCAGTACCAGGTAACGGCTCTACAACCGTTACAGTACACACCAGTCAGGAAAATCCTATACTGGAGGTCCCCATAAGCGACGAACCGCTGAATAAGTTCCACCGCCAATTGGTTTTTTCAATAGTTAATGACGTTAAGAGACGACCGTCAGTATCAAAACCATTTGATACACATACACGCGTTTCTGTACAGGTCACAGAATCTAACTTAGAGCAGGACGTTATTAACGCCATCAAAGAATTTGTTACTCCGAAAATTAAAACCGGTATATTAATTGATCCCCCTTTAGGTATGTATTCCATAATACCTGTCATACAAAATCATTTTAAGAGCTCCGCCATGAACCTTGTCCTTACGAAACACGAACTTGAGAACATTAAACCGTATCTTAGACAGCAGGAAATTATTAGGCACTATCATGACGGCAAGACGAACCATAGAGGCATTAACGAATGCTATTTATCTCTCTCTAAGAAATATTATTGGCCGAAAATGAACGAACAAATCACTAAATTCATTAACGAGTGCACCGTGTGTGGCCAAGGGAAATATGATCGCAATCCCATTCAACAACGGTTTAATATCGTACCACCTCCTAGTAAACCACTTGAGATAGTACACATGGACTTACTTACAATAGATAGCGAGAAATACGTCACATTCGTTGACGTATTTTCAAAATACGGCCAGGCCTATCACCTTCGCGATGGCACCGCTATCAGTGTCCTACAAGCACTATTAAAGTATAGTACACACCACGGATTGCCTTTGACCATAGTAACCGATAACGGCCCGGAATTCAATAACCAGTTATTCTTAGAGTTTCTACGTACACACAGCGTCAATCACCACAAAGTACTTCCACATTCACCTAACGATAACGGCATCATAGAACGATTTCACTCAACTATACTCGAACACCTGCGACTTCTAAAGCTACAGCGTAAAGATGAACCAGTGGCGAACTTAGTACCATATGCTATTATTGCCTATAATAGCTCAGTTCATAGCTTCACCAAGTGCAGGCCGTTTGACATAATTACGGGTCACTTTGACCCGAGGGATCCAGTTAGCATAGATTTGACACAACACCTACTGCAACAATATACTCAAACCCACAGAGATCAGATGAAACTAGTTTATGAGATCATTAACGAATCTGCTCTGCATAACCGTACAGTCTTGATAGAAAATAGGAACAAAGACAGGGAACCAGAGATTCAATATGAACCCGAACAGCAAATCTTTGTTAAAAACCAAATTAATTGTTGTTAATAGCGCCAAATTGTTTCAGAATTCTGCTGATGATGCTGGCGCATCTTGTTCACATGCAGGAGATAAGACTTGAAAGTCTTAACGATGGTCCGGGACTCCTACCTTACAAACTAGGACCAACTCATTTAATCACGCATTACCACAGTTTCTTGCAATATATTCAGATAAATGATATTGAGAACAAAGCTACCGTGGTTAGAGTTATTAGAATTTGAACATAGACTTAATAATGACACGTTTGCTTTATATGAGCTCCAAATTAATTACTTGTCGCATAAAATTAGTAAGGTTTTGATTCATATAAAAGGGTTAGAACCTACCCGTACTAAAAGAGGCCTAATTGACGGATTAGGATCGGTAATTAAAAGTATAACAGGCAACTTCGACTATCAGGATGCAATTAAATTTGATAACGCGATTAAAAGTTTGAATAGAAACCAAGACAAAATTATAACCGAATTTAACGCTCATATAAGCCTTAGTAGAGAATGGATGACGCAACATAATGACGTCATCGACCGGCTAGTTAGAAATCAGCAGTCGATTAATTCCACGCTGGAACTTTTACTAGATAGTAACGCGTATAAAGTTACTAGCTTAGTGAAATACGCTCGGTTCGCTCAATTGCTGAGTATTATAACTGAAAACGTAGACGATTTATTAGAGGAAATAGTTAGAATAGAAAACATGTTAGCACTTGTGCGCGCATCAAGCACGCATCATTCTATGGTAGATATAGATACTTTAGGTAAAATGATAGATAGACTCCGGATAGTATACGGAGATAGTAGACTATTAAGTTTAGATTTACGCGATTATTATAGTATAATAAAACCTGGGTCTTACTTCATAGAGAAGCAGATTGTCATAGTTTTTAAAGTACCAATAGTTAGTGCAGAAAGTTTAGATTTTTATAAACTCTCTATAGCCCCGAATAGTTATAATCAAATCCTCATTCCACCCCATCCATTCCTAGCAACCAACAAGGAAGCGTACGCGTACATGGAGGCTGAATGCCCGAAGGTAGACAAGCAGTACCTCTGCACAGGAGATACTATCAAACGGGTCACAAACCAGCAGGACTGCGCCCGAGACTTAGTCATCAAACACGTCCTGGGAGAAACTTGCAACCTGACCACCGTAACACTGGAGAATGAAGCCATGGAACAACTGGATGACAAGGACTACGTCGTATCATTCCCCCATTCAACCAAAGTACATCTGCGATGCGGAAGAGAAGAATACAAGCAACTCCGAGGCAGCTACCTAGTCACGGTACCTATAAACTGTACCCTAATGACGTCGGAATTCACCATAGTCAATGAGAATAATCAGGTACGCGGCCAGCCTTTACTGATTACTGGCATCTCATACAACTTCGAACAGGAACACGCACTCCCACACAAGCTGGTGCTGCAATCCATCGACCTCAGAAAACTACATAACACCTACAACCAAGTCATGATGCAGCCGAACCTAGAACGAGATGTGGCGTCGGGCGACGCACTATATCATATTACTGTGCCTTTCTACGTGGTACTATTCAGTGCACTCATACTAGCACTGATCATAACGCTACGACGACTTAACATATGCAAGCGCAATACACCTCAACGCCTGGACGACAAGAAACCTACGAAGCATGTATATGAAGACCCTGAAAACCCTACAGATTTTCCAGCAACATTTTCACTAAAAGTTGGAAAATAGTTGCTGATCTGGGGATGGAGGAATTACATATTGCATAGCGACGTAAACTGCAGCGATAGCGCGACCTACTTAATACATGAGGCGCACAGTAACAAGAATCGAGGCGCCGAGTCAGCGGGATGGCGACACATTGCTGGAAGCCGACACCGGCGTGGTCAGCGCATCACTTTACGTTCCCACTTCGAACGGAGTGCATATTTTAGTTTTAACTTAGAATATTTTTACTGTAATTTTTATTTTAATTAAATTAGTTGCTTTGAATTTTGTTTTTTTTTAAGTCCTTCGGCTGCTGCTCGCTTAATTAATGAAGCTAGTTTGCGACATATACAACGAGTTTTATCTATCAATCAACCTATAACATTCGTTCTCTTTTATTTCTTTGTACGCATATGTGTATTAATCACAGAGTGATTCAGCTTCCCACTGAAATAAATACTTTTTTGTATTGATATTGAACTCTAATGACATTTTAATAGGTAAATATGGGAAAATGGTTATTATTAAAAGGTTAAAATTCTGATTGTTGCGTTTATATTGGTCATCGCTAACATTGTTTGCAAGAGAGTATTACATTTTGGTTTATATTCTATCGAGATCGAGGTATTAGGGTTATAGAAAGAGCCCAGATCAATGGTGGTCATGGTGACCATGATGGCCATGATGTCCGTGACGGTCATGATGATCATCGTGATGGCGGTCATGATGATCATCGTGATGACGGTTATAACCATGATGTACATTGTGGTAGTCATAGTGACTGACAGCGTGGCCATGGTGATAATCATGGTGGTCATGATGATGACGATGATGCGGCACAATGTGGTGATGAACATTCTTATGGTGAACCGCGGCTCTGAAACTGCAAAAAAGGAGAAAATATTGTGATTAATATAAATATTTTTGTGCAAAACATGAATAACATTTATATAATTCCTTCAATATTAATCCTTAAATTATAATATTTATTATATATAGAGACAGTCTCTGTGGTGTGGTGGTTGAGCAGGTCGGCTCACAACCCGGAGGCGGCGGGTTCGATTCCAACAGCAGGACAAGTATTTGTGCACAGAAAAAAAGCGCGAATAGTTGTTCTGAGCCTGGGTGTTGTGGGAGCACGGTCCTCGTAGTTCCTTATCCCTAGACACAGGAAATCCTAGTTAGGGTCCAGGATCTATGTATGTGATCGTTGGGCGTTATTATTATATTATTATTATTATTGTTCTTTAAAACTGAGAAAAGAAATTAGTTAATAATTTAACTCACCAGCTTACTCCCCAAGTCAAGGATGTTTTACTTCAAAAAGCGAGATATTTTTAATTAGGTAATAATAATATGTGTGGACATCTCACATAACGCCATCTATTCCCAAACTAAGCAAAGCTTGTATTATGGGAACCAGATAACTGATACAATACTTAAATACTTTTTAAATAAATACATACATATAACACCCAGACACAGAACAAACACCTATGTTCATCACACAAATGTTTGTCCTGGGTGGGAATCGAACCCACAAGCCACAGTTCAGAAGGCAGGGTTACTACTAACTGAGCTATCGGGCCAGTCATATAACAAATCTATAATCTATTAGTAACATACCCGTGTTTGTCATCAGCGGTGTAATGAACAGAGCGCACGTTGCCGTCGGGCTCCACAAGGGAGTACTCTCCCTTCACGACGTCACCGTCGCGGGACTCGTGCTGCGACTTGTGGTCGCCGGTGTGGGGGTCGTCCACAGAGTAGGAGAACTTGTACGACGGGTGGTGGTACTGGATATTAAACAATCATGGTTTTAACTTCATACATGCTGAGCTAACACGGTTGTCTACAAACCATGTCGTAGTTTGTAGTAAGTAATAGTTATAGAAATCATGAAAATTTGACATAGGCGGATGCACAATAAGGGAAAAAAGGTAGGCGTGAAAATTTTTATTAATATAATCTATTATTATACTTTTTGAGTTTTGGCGGGAATGCGTAAAAGATTGCATCACCGCATTGTATTATTTTCCAAAACTTGTGTTATTTTCAGTGTTAGTGCATAAAATTGGTGGCATTCTATTCATTAAGTGCTGGATTACAGTCATGAGTGTGGGAAAATGGTATAATGATGGCGAAACGTTTCTTTTCGTTGTTGTTGTCCAAAACTCCATAGAAGCTTCAAGTAAAGTTGCCACCACTTTACTAGGTGTATAACTTTGACTAGACTATGACTTGACTTGATGACTTCGACTGTGACTTGACACATATTTGCGTGCAATATCATTAACTTGATAAATAATTAATTACTTGACACTGGCTAAATACACAAAAGTGTGGAGCCAAATCATAAAAAAAAATATTATACTTACGTAGTCCCAGTGATGGCCATGGTGGTAATTATCGTGTCTCAAACCATGAAGTCCTAAAAACCCATAAAATGTTAATAAAGCATAAGTGAACCATATAGTCAGTTTGCTCTCCGTTTTAACTTTAAACTTTGAAGGTATCAGAACCGTCAGAACATGAGTTTAACTTGCTTTTTTTAAAGATAATAATAAATAAATAAGAAGAAGGAAGAGTAATAATAATTTTACAAGAAGGAACAGGCAATTTAAGAACTTCGCTTAAGTCAATGTCAAAGCTATCACACGTATTGCTTACCGTGGCCATCGTGCCTGTCATGATGATCGTGGTGATCTTCGCGCGACTGATGGGAGGTAGAATATGGGTGCGCGAGGGCACCAGCAACCATCACGAATAAGGCAAACTAAAAAAAAAAACAATGCTACATTGAACAAAAAAAGCTAAAATGCGGAAAAAGTGACCGTATAACGCTAATAGAGTAAATTATTATTTGTGGCAGTGAAGAGTTAATCTTTTTGTATTGTAATATTATAGTCATTTATTTTGTAAGGGTGAATATATACTAGTTATATATTATATAGTATTATATACTAGTAAATATGTACTAGTGGTGAATTACTTTTGCAATAAACGCATTCGCAAAGTATGTAAAGAGCTATGTAAATTTCTCAATATTTTATGTTTGAAGCTGTTTTTGTCAACGTTTAAGCGGCAAATTAATGTTTATTCTATTAGTACCTATGTGGGGAGTGATTATTGAGTTTCGTTTAAAATTACTCACGGCGCGCGGCGCTGGCTAATAGTGTAGAAGGGAAAAATATACCCTTCAACAATGCTGGTGCTGCAGATTGGTAGGTAGTCCCATGGGTAGGTAATAAAAAAACTAATAAAGTAACAGTAACTGTAAGAAAATGGTTGAACTATTCCCGTCTGCGCCAAAGTTTAACAGCTCTTAAGTTTGCACCTTTCCCTCTACGACATGCATGCATTTGGGTGTTTGGGTATGTCACAGAGAAATAAGAGCGAACTAAGGAGCTGTCAAACTTTAGTACAAACGGGCTGAAATGTTAATTTAAAAAGGTAAAAATATTGAAACACATCACATAAGATAGACTGAGCTAGATAGAGGAGATGAATTAACGACATCAGAAATATGAAAAAGTTTAATCACTCCATGCCACAGTGTTTTGGCTTAAGTCCCATAAACATATATTTTGAAAAGGTTAAAATTACAGAGGTTTTTCTAGCACAACTCAAATTTTGGAGATGTATAACGGGGCTTCGCTACTCACTTGGAACCACATCATTGCTGTTCAAACCGCTTTGTCTGCTGGACTTCAACTATGCAAAAGCCGTGGATCATCACGCTTATATCCAATCAACTGCTACTACATAAATGATACATTTTAATGACAATAATCGATCGTGCTTAATTAAAAATCTTAATAGAACCTAATTTGTGAAACTATAGTTTCTTTTCGACCCCAAGGGCGGTCACAGTTCATTAGACGAGTTGATTTGCCTAATCGTAGCCACACGTGAAAAAATCTAAATTCGTTTTCATCATGCAACTGTAATGAGCAAGGATATAGCCATTTTAACAGTACTCGTGTGCGACTTGTTAACAGCTTAGATTTAATTACACTTCTAAACGCTGTTTCTAGTACCTATCTTGGTGTAACAAAAATTCAATAACAAAATCCTACTGCTACGTAAATATCTGCTGCGCGTTTCTTAGATTGGTAAGTAGAATTTAGAAAAAATCTCCCCTGCGACTTGTGGAAGGTGGTATCTACTTAGATAATTGAAGGGGTAAGAACAAAAAGGGTTTAACTGTCAAATTGATAGTTTCGAGAATGAAAGGAACTTCAACGGCTTCATTTTAATGTGGAGTGCTTAGAAGGTAATAGAAAAGGTTTATGTAAGTTTCAGTTGATTGAAAATGTATTAATTCTACCTTAAAATACAAAATATAGTAGTAATTCGTACTATTACTGTAAAAATATAATAAATAAATGTTATGTTTTTATGCTAAGCGAACTGTATTCCTGTGTCAGATAAACCGTTTTTAGACTGAAAATCTCGAGTTTTAAGCCTCACTTCGGTATTTTGAGAATGTATTATTGATAATTTTACGCTGAATCTAACGATACCCATGAGTCATTTCGTGAAAAGAATCAGTTAAACTCTTTTTGTTCTCACCCCTTCAATTATGACCTAAATATTTTTAGCAACCAGCGCGATTAAATCCCGCGCCTGTCAACTCACAAGGTTAGACCCTCAGCTATATTCGTTTTCCCAGTAGCTGTGATCTTTAGGTGACTTAGCAGCAGTCATGGCGACATCAATAGAACTTGTGCTAAGAAATTAAACTATAATATCTTGTAAATATTACTAATTTGTGGCTTACACTTTAAAATCCATTCCAGATAGCATACTTGTGGAGATCCTGGGATGCAAGATGCAACTAGCCCCTCAAAGTGGCGATCTATAGGAGAAGCATGTGTATAGCAATGGACGCCTTCAAAATTATGATGATGACAAAATAACCCAAATTTTAATAATAAAGTAATGATAGGCAGTTTGGTAGCTTTAACTTGCGATTTCAACTTCGTGGGTTTATTATTATGGTATTACTTATGGTAAAAATATTTCGAAAAAATATCATTTCGTTGATTGGTCTTTGAGGAAATGTCATGCTCGCCTGACTGACATAATGCACCTTATTTTAGACAGTGGATATTAAATCTTGCTTTCCTCCATGATCTTTGATTGAAACCTATTTAGATAATGACTTAGATGATAGATGATGACCCACCAGATGAATCCTATCACAGTCGTAGCAGCTGCGCTAGAATCGACCAAGTCATTTCGAAAGCAAGGTTGTACAGCCATATTAACTAGAAAGGTTACGAGTTTCCATAAATGCTAGTTGCACTCTTTTTTCTCTTTTATTCTATCCCATTCCATTCGTCTCTCCCTCCCATCCCACTCTGACACACATCCCATTCCATTCCATCCTATCTCATCCCATTCCATTCCATTCCATAACATCTCATCCCATCCCATTCCATTACATCCCACCCACCACTTTCCATGCCATTCCATTGCATTTTAATTATAAATTTTTACAGCAGGGTGCCTCCTGCCCGCTGCTGCTTTAAAAAGTGGTAACAGGTATAGACAGCATTTAATTAATCATTCAAGTCGCAATTCAAACAAAAAAAAAACATAATAGTTTTACCCATATGTGTGTCATAAAGACACACAGACACCCGGATATACATAAGTTAAATTTATAACATCCCTCTGTTTGGATATGAACTAAAGTTTAGAAGCCTGGCCAGATATGTTTTGACAGCAGACCGAAAATGTAACGAAAAAGTTGTTTTTGGTTTTTTCCAATAGACTTAGCAAAAAAGTTCTAGGTGTGGGTTTTTCCAAGACCTTTTATTTTTTGACTTGTAAAATAGTTGATTTTATTTTCTGCTGTTTGATTATTTATGATTATTTCATATCTTTAATCATCATCTACAACCTTTTACATTTCATTGCTGGGTTGCCTCTACTATTTATATTCTTAATATTTCAACTAAATAGTCTGTATTTACTACATATGAACCTGCCTTTTGAATGTATATCAATATCAGACGCAATGTATTTTACCAATAAAAAATGTAGCCATTGTATGACTTATATACCTGTCTACATACACTACAGTTTGAGAGTTTTTAAGTTATCCCTCTATGAGGTCCCTATATTATATATACTATTGCAACGCATTTGGGTACGTTCTATGGAGATAAAAATGAAAGAAAACTATTTTTGGTTTATGTTTATTATCTAATGGGTGGCACTGATCATACGCCAGTTGTAGCTAGTGCCATTTATTAATAGTTGGTTTGTTTTTTATACCTAGGTACCTAGGTTTAAAGAATAAAGTCACTTTGCCGTTAAAAAGGTTTATCTAATCAGCGAAAACAAATAAATATATAACAAAGGTATATGGTTTGAAGTTTCGATTTTAGTAAATATATTCATAGTAAAGTTAATAACAACAGCTATTGCTCTGGATAATATAAATAAAAACACTGGGACGATCAGGGGGGTGATCACGAAACTTTGATTGCAATGCAACAAGAGGTATTTCCATACTAACTATGCACATAAACTGCGTATTGAAACTTTCAAATCCATACAAATTGTGTTTCTATTGGTTGCATTCGAGTGACGTGATTGGCTA
This sequence comes from Ennomos fuscantarius, assembly GCA_905220475.3. Classification (NCBI taxonomy): domain Eukaryota; kingdom Metazoa; phylum Arthropoda; class Insecta; order Lepidoptera; family Geometridae; genus Ennomos; species Ennomos fuscantarius. The sequence goes on along the minus strand of HG992028.1, from coordinate 6,309,688 downwards.
GCAGTATACACATAATTTTTAATAATATACCATAGACATAAACAAAAAAGTGAATTTATGGAGACAGAGCTGATTAGCTATTCTAAAAATTAAAAAGTAATTTTCCACGAACATTGCTAGTTTAAATTAAAAACCAATGTTGTTGTGTATGTTCTTAATTTAAACTATCAATACGTTTCCACCAGTCGCCCTCATCGCGTCTTGGAGGGCTTTTAGGTACTTCATAGTCATCTTGTGCGCCTTCACCCAGCGGCATGAAGTACTGAGGTTTCTGCCTTTCTGCCAGGTTTTTCAACCGAAGGTGCTCAATCAGCTCGTCGTAATTTTTGAACTCTTTGTGCTCATTGGTCCTGATACCCTTAGGCAGGATGATGATCTGGCCACCGGGACCGCGAGTGTAGTCCCGGCCACCTGTCTTCAAGTAGCGGTAGTCCAGAACCCAAGTTGGCTCAGCGTAGTCCGGGCTATACACGTCAGCGATGATCCTGTGGACACATACACGTAATGTTTCAAAAACACACAAATGTGTAGTTAGTATGAAATAGTTGTATGAATATTCGAGTACTAGAAGTGGTAGTACCAGAAATTATAGTTAGTCAAAACGCATAAGTCGCTCGAATTTTTCGTAAAATTTTGTTATTTATTTTTATTTTTACTGTTAGTTAAGGCAATGTCAATAGATAAAATTACAATAGCAATTAAATGAATGCTTACTTATTTTGACGAACGATGTCAGGCGTGTGACGTCCCTGGAACCAGTAAATAAATATGATAATGGTGTCGATTCTGTGTTGCATTCTCTAAAACTAAAGTAAACTTAAAGTATGGCGGTACTCTTCTGATAAAGGGGAAATGACAAAGACGGAAATATTTTAATTTCGTTTAGCTTTAGAGTATGCGACACATAATCAACACTAATATCTAATTAATCTATATATAACAAAGTTCAAGTGGTGTTTTATGGGGAAAGTCTATATTCAGCAGTGGACGTATTCCAGCCGATGATGATGATGACGAATGAAATTAGAAATAAACATATATTCCCGAAAAGGAATCATGACATTTTAGTTTCGGAGCTCTTTTAAAAATAATGAATAACTACTATACTAGGTGGTAGGATTAGGACTTTATTGCAAAGTTCGTCTAGGTAGGTACCACCGCTTTGCCATTTATTCTGCCGCCAAGCAGTAGTGTGCAAGCACTAATGTGTTCCAGTTTGGGCACTGTAGCTAGTGAAATTACTGGGCAATTGAGACTTTATGATCTGATCTCACAGTCGAGTAATCTTATTACCAGACTGTGCTGATGTCTCAGAATGATGTGCGCAGTGCAGTATCGCTCGAAACTCTATGTTTTGGGGTTCCGAGTGACACTGTCCTGTTATGGGTGGCCGTGGCGCTTAACATCACGTGAACGACTAGCTCGTCACATCATTCACTAACATAAAAAAAAGAAGTTCATAATATTATTGGCTTGAACACACTATAAGAAAATGATTCCGTTAGTCGAACTTACATTTTCATCAGGTCTAATGGAACGCAAGATGACCGGGCCATTTACATCTTCGACGTCGTACTTCTCATCACGGCGTTCCCACCAGCGCCCTTCATCGTGGTTTCGGTGGTCGTCTCTGTGACGGTTGTCTCGGTGGCGACCATTCCATTGGTGATCACCGCGATGGCGGTCATCGCGGTGACGGTCATGTATGCGGCGTAAGTCATCGCGGAGGCGAGCCAAGCCTTCTCGCAGACGGGTTTGTTCCACTCTGTGTAAGTGGTCGTTGTGGATAGTGATCGGGCTGGGGGAAGCGGTGGCTTGAGGCTCTTCTTCCGCCATACACGCTGCTAGCGCCACAGCCAGTATTAACCCCTGAAGTAAATAATAATTCCCGTTAAATTCAGTGTAAATTACGTATGGATTATGTACGTTGATATAAGTAGGTACTTATTTTTGTGTTAATCCAATCCGTGCTAGGTTGCCTGGAGAAAATCGCTTTGTTCGATAAGACCGATCATTATTACAGTTTTGTTAAGTTTGTTTACTTAGTTTTTAATGATTTGTAATGTGGTGTTTCAATAAAGAGTATTTCTTGGATAAATATTATGGGGATATGAATTTGCAAATATTGTTTTGTTATATAAAAAATGCGTTTGTGATCTTTTTTATAGCAAAGAAATTATACAAAATACAGATTTAGTGGCCTATTAGTACCTAAGGAGTAGTGTGAAATGAAAATTGTAAGGTAGTTCATACTTACACGAAACATCTTGCTGTCTGAACGCACGCAATATAACTAACAAATCAATATCAAAAGGAAAAGGATATATTCATCGGTACATCGAGTAAAATGTATGGATTTCTACATAATAATTACCTTTGCATCCGAACTGCTAAGTATAATTAGCTTTGTTTTACAGTGGGGCTTTCATAATCGTTTGTTGTTTACGCGTGGAGTTACGTTATTGGTCAAAAGTCGATGAAACACTTTGCTTGGATCATACCAGACTTCCTTCCTCAGCAAAATCTCAAGCCTTTGGTTGATTTTGGTCGGAATTTCTATTAAATGTTAAAATGTTAAAAAGTAGTTATAGTGACATAACTACAATAGTTGGACACACGCTATCACGATATTTTTTGTAGATATCGATGTGTTCTTTGATATTGTGGAACATTTTTTGTTCTATCATCAATAGTTTTCACAGCGCATGCGATGAAAGATATTTTATAGGTATTTTTTCACACCTTGGGTAACATTATTGTAGTTTTATTAGGGATCCTTATTTTTTCTTGTAATAAAAATAGCCTATATTAATCAGTGATAATGTAGCATTAAAATGGTGAAAGAATTTTTAAAAACAGTCCAGTAGTTGTACTTGAGCCAATTCGTTACAAACATACTTACATAGAAACCTTTCCTCTTTATAATATTAGTATAGATGACATAAGTGCGAATATATTATTATAACCAATAAATAAAAATTGTGTGACTCTTCTTTAGTCAAAAAACCTATCGATTATCGTTTTGTTTTGTATATAGAAACAGCACTTGACTACTGTCTCACCTGATGGAAAGTCGCAGGTTATGACGCAGTTTACGATGGTACACTTGCCTAGAAGATACCTATTCACTCTTGACTTTAATACTCCCAGATTGTAGTTAGGTGGATTTAATTGTAAATGAGCTTTTATGACGAAAAGCAAGATCACTTATCTAAGATCAAATATAAAATATGAATATTCTGTTGTTCGTGCAGATTAAAATCATCAATATAAGTGGTACCTAGTACCTATACCTACTACCTCAACCTAAATATAAAAATGCCACTTTTAATATCTTCTTAAATAATAATAAAACTAAGCGGTCTATCAAACAACCTCTTTCAATTTCAGTTAGCTGTATTGTCCTAAGATGTTTTAACATCTATGTGTATTTTTCTCGTTTACCTACATATGAGCTTCAGGAGTCGTAATTTTTTAAGCAAATTTTTTTTTACGCTCGCTTGACTTGGGTTGTAAGCTGGTGAATGCGAGGGGAACAAAAGTTGAAGTTGGTTCACAAAGATCTCCATTGTCACTTTTCACAAATTTGTGTTATTATGTTGGATGTCCGGTACTTATTTATTTTTGAACGCCCGGCGATCACTTACGTAATCCTAGTCCCTAACTAGGATTCCCTGTATTTAGGGACCCAGGAACTATAAGGACCGTGGTCCCACAACACCCAGACACAGAACAAGTAATTGCGTTTTTTTTTTCAGTGCACAAATACTTGTCCTGCCGCGACATTTATAATTATTGTCAAGATGTTAACATTAACCTTAAACAAAGCAATAACAAAGTTAAACCGGCTGATAAATAAAGCTAAACTAAAGAAGTTTTACTTCAGTCTCGTGGACTAAAGTACACTCGTTTTTTAGTTGATAGCGCCTGGTCTCCTGATGATAGCAATGCCTCATGTATATAAAAGCCTACAGGATTTCGGTGTTTACCTTTTCAGCGCCTGTCAATAAGTTAACATACTTACAACGTTATCAATTGTTAGATTTCAGATTCTGAGCGACTGCAATAAGTAACTATAAATCTATCGGGTTTTCTAAAATTTCTAAACGTAAATCAGTGTGACTTTTTACTTCTTAAATCACATTTGCTTACCGTTAGTAAAATTAAACTAATGTAGGGGGATTGTGCTTAAGATGAACTGTGCCTACTTTTTGTTTGTAGGCAAGTAATTGAAAATTATTTCATTACTAGCTGCGTTTTGCGGTGACACCCGCGTGGTAAATATTTTCCAAAACATTTTTTTCGTTCATAAGAACCTTCTCCTGACAATAATAAACTCAACAAAAAATAATTAGTGAAAATGTTTCATTCGTTCAAGCGATGACCAAGGGAATTTGACATTCATTTTTATTATACAAGGTGGAATTTAATTCGTTCTTTTCCTGTAATATATGTATTCAGTCCATGCTATAGAATGCTCCCATATAACTAAATAAAAAAAGTACTTATGAAATAAAACTTGAATCTAGGTATTATCAAATTTAAATTCCAAAGAAAAGCCTTGTGACATTGAACAAAGCAGGTGTTTTATTGCCTACGAAACATTTACAAGGCACTCAGCTGGTGCCCGCGCTGTGTGTACCGTTAAATAGACATTTCGGCTGTCATGCAGTTATTTTAAGAGGCACCAAATACCAAAACAAAATAATTTTTTTTTTAATTGGACCTTGTACTAATATTCTATACCATGGTCTGAGTGAATTAAATGCCACCTTGTATAAGATGTAATAATTAAATATTCTTACGCTAGGCGACTCTAAAAGAGTTCTTTGAGTATAAGTTTATTATAATAACATTGCAATTTTGCCTTGATTTTTGAACGCTTTTAAGTATATAACACACCCAGCCATGATTTAAGAAAACCTGTAAATTAATGCGCAGTAATCAGCCCAAGGTGTATATTATTACAGGATATTGATGCTTAAATTAAATATCGAGATATCTATAAATGTTTGATGAGATTACAATCGATTACATTTGAGTTTTATTGCTCATGAAAAGATCTCACCATGATTTGGAAGGTAATATCTTTGATCGATTTCTACACTAAAAATTATTTACGAAAACTATTTACTTCATCAAGAACTATTTTCCTAGGTGCCTTAGGCTTATAATAACATCTTACTTGATAATATTATTTTTATTACCTTGTGATGGAAATATTATGATGAACCAAAATTTAGTTTTTGGCTTATAGCAATATTCTTCGCTTACTTTATTTTAGTGAAACAGTTAATATCGATTGTCAAATGTTTCCAGGCGAGCTTGGCGCTAAGTATCGCGTTGTGCGCCTTAAGTGATGGACACAGCGCGGTTTCAGAGCAAAAAGCGGAACGTTTTTACACTGGCCATCACGGTGATCTCTCACATATCGGCCACCATGAGCCTGAACATCATGAAATATATGTAAGTAGCTCCTTTATATTCAGAATCTATGTAAGTCAAAAGTCCGTTTTGCATAATTTTAGTTAATACACTTTTTTGGAGATACTCACAAGTGGAGAGTGAATAGGTTTCTTGTAGGCAAGCGAGATTTGTTATAGACTGTTTTAAAAATTAGCAAAAATCTTTAAATTATAATATTAGCAGTAGTAAAAATTTATGATTTATCGCTTGCATAGTGTGATCAACACATTAATTTTTATTGTTTTTATTGTGAAGGAAAAATTCAAAGCGTGTCCTGTCTTTAGAGACTGATGGATGAGGGTTCAAATCCAGTTAATGATTCTAATTTTTCCTTTACATTAAATTAATGTGGGTAATTAATTACTAGTAATATTTTCTATACGACTGCTACACATATACATACTAGTATACACATACTACACATACTAGTAATATTTTCTATACAACTGCTACACATATACATACTAGTATACACATACTACACATACTAGTAATATTTTCTATACAGTTGTTAATTAGTTATATCAAATATTATGGTTATTCTCACAGGCATGGGCGTATCCATCATATGAGTTTTCTTACCACGTGAATGACCCTCACACGAACGACAAGAAGGGTCAACAGGAAACAAGAGATGGAGACAAAGTGACAGGGAATTACTGGCTGATACAGCCGGATGGGCGCAAGCGAGTCGTCAAATACCATTCTGACAAAAATAGCGGGTTGGTATTCAATTATTCATTAAATTCAACATACCTTTATTTGATAAACATAATGTTAGCAAGACGACCTCGTCCTGCTGTCCGGGACTTTAAGAATTTGTCTAAGGCTCGCATTATACCACGACACTAATTCTAATCGTTGCTCAAGTCCAGATTTCATTAAAAAACTATCAGTTTATGAATGAAACCCCGATTTGGGCACCGATAGATGATTGTGGGTGGTTCTATAATACGGGCCTGTGCTAGTTCATGGTTTAGAGAAGTATCTAAAACATAATTTTATTTGAAATATTTTGTCAACTTAGACATATCATTCATTCATTGTAATGAAGATACTAATTTTCTAGCACGAAAACGCGTAGAATATTGGACTTAAAGATGACATCACACTTAACTGCTTACTTAGTGTATTTACAGAAAAACTCATGAGGTTACTAATTTATTACTACTTTGTAGTTTCCATGCTCAAGTCGACTACTTGCCCCATGATCACTATCTCGGAGAACATCATGACAATCTTGGACACAGAGACGAACACAGACACGGTGGCCATCGTGATGGTAGAGACAGAAGAGAAGGCCGTGATGAAAAACATGATTATCGAAGTGAGAGAAATCATAATGTACATCATAGCTATGATGATAATAACCGTAGGGAAGCAGGCAGAAAACATGAAGGCAGAGACAAAGGACGAGGTAAAGATCATGATGAACAGCGGAATGGTGCCCAAGATCGAAGACAGATCAGTGATAGTGATAAGCGAGGTGATGATCGAGACGAAAAGCAACGTGATAGTAGCCGAGATGAACGACGAAACACAAGTGATCGAGATGAAAGACGAAGTGAAGGTAGTCAAGATGAAAGACGACGTGAAGGTGATCGAGATCAAAGAAAACATCAAGGCGGCCAAGATGTAGGACGATTTGACGATGGTCAAGATAAAGGACGTGATGATGGTCGAGACGAAGGACGAAGTGAAAGTGATCGAGATAAAGCACGTCGAGATGGTGTTCGAGATGAAAGATGGCGTGAAAGAGGCGGAGATGATAGAAAACGCGATGGTCGTTTAGATACAAGACGACGTGATAGTAGTCGAGATGAAAAAAGACGACGCGATGGCAATAGAGATGAGAGGCGACGCGAAGGTGGTCGAGATGAAGGACAACGCAATGGTGATCTAGATGGAAAAAGACAACGTGATGGTGGTCAAAGTGAAAGACGACGTGAAGGCGATCAAGATGAGGGACGACATGACAGTGATCGAGATGAAAGACGTCATGAAGGTAGCCAGGAAAATCACCGCGAAGGCGATCGAGATGAAGGAGGACGTGAAAGTAGTCGAGATGAAAGACGACGTAACAGTGGTCAAAATGAAAGACGACGTGATGGAGATCGAAATGAAAGACACCGTAATGGAGTTCGAGATGAAAAACGTAGTAAAAGCAGCCGAGACAATGGACGACGTGATGAAGGTCGAGGTGAAAGACGACGTGAAGGCGCTCAAGATGAAAAGCAAAATGGCGACAATCGTCATGGCCATGAAGAAGGTCAAGGTCACCGTGAGGATTACAGAAAACACGAAGAGAGAAAAGGTGTCAATGAGAAAGGTGGAGACAGAGATCTTGAAGAGAACCGTAGTCGGGAAAGCCATTTGTGGGGAATACGCAGTTGGGACAGAGAATATGACAATCGTCGCGAACATCATAAAAACGAAAACGTAGGTTGGAGACAAAGCCATGGCCATGAAGAACATTGGAAGAATGGTGTCCTTGTGGGATGGACAGAGGGAAGGGACCGAGGGAACCACCACATGGGCATGAAAACGAGAATAGCAATGAATACCGACGCGGCCAACAACCTTACGTACCAATCATGAACTTTAAGCCTCTTATTCCATACGGTCAGCGATTACATTGATTTTAAAAGTAGATACAGATTATACTGTACTGACTGTCTGCTATTGAATAACCAAACTTCTGAGATAGAAATTCCACGATCTATAATAGTCATCATATGTTATAATTATATTTATACTAAACGCAATAGCTCATCTCATAAGGCACTATTGCTATCGTCTGTGATGTCACTGTAGTTATCTTCAACATGAAATAGGTAAATCGGTACCTAATAAAGAATAGATAAAATGTGAAATTATACTATAGCTATCGTCTGTGATGTCACTGTAATTATCGTCAACATGAAATAGGTAAATCGGTACCTAATAAAGAATAGATAAAATGTGAAATTATACTATAGCTATCGTCTGTGATGTCACTGTAATTATCGTCAACATGAAATAGGTAAATCGGTACCTAATAAAGAATAGATAAAATGTGAAATTATACTATAGCTATCGTCTGTGATGTCACTGTAATTATCGTCAACATGATAGGTAAATCAGTACCTAATAAAGAGTAGATAACATGTGGTATTATACTGTAGCTAAATATGGATATTAGACTTAGTATGTTTATTAGTGTAAATAGGCCTTCACGGATGCGAGTATTCCTTGCATTCGACTAATATATAAATAAATAAATAAATTATTTGAGCATTAATTAGTTTTTTACTGTACATATTGACATAAGTACAAATAATTATACATAATTGTATTTAAAAAGAAGCAGAAGTTCTGTTTCAATTTTAGGGTTCCGTACCCAAAAATAAAAACGGAAACTTATTACTAAGTCTCCGACGTCTATCTCTCTGTTTGTTGGAACTATAAACTTATAAACGAACTGTATTTATTGAACCGTAATAAGCAGTCTAAATTATCAAAAATAGGCATAATTACGTGGGATTAACTGATTAATTTTATGACGCATATTTGTGTTTTTCAAATCCTAACATGCAAGCTTCAAACATTGTATGATTATAATAATAAATACTACAAAACAACGTGTGTTGTACTTGCGATAAAGTTTTTCAACCACTTTAATTTAGGAAGCTATTTTATTTGGCCTTCTCACAAATGTAAATAAATACGCACGGAATCCTCGGTGCGCAAGCCCAATTCGCACTACAGACTAAAACAAAATAAAAGAAAAAATCTCGACTGCTAAGTGCTAACCTTAATAGTTTTGTATGAGCATCACGACGAAAAGCATCATATCACACTAATGTTATCAATTCGAAATTTTATGTGTGTACATCACAACAAACAAACAAAAAAACAACTGAACCGATTTGAATTAGCCACACGCTTGATTGAAACAATCATTTGGAATGGGGATAGCTTCTACGCTGGATTAACATACACTGTTTATCCGCTGGTGAAACCGTAGAGCTGCGATAGTATTACAAAAAATATAGATACCTAATAAAACATTTTAAAATACTATTTATATATGTATAAGTAGTTTTAAGGTATCAATATAATTTTATTTATCATTTTAAAACAGTATATAACACAATTAACAATGGTAAAAACCAACAAATAATATTTTTGAAAAATGGAAGAAAAAGAAAAGTAACGTGATCCGTACGGTGTGATAAAACATAGCCGGCAACATAGATAAAGCCATTGCTTACCCTGTAGGACTCTTTAAACCCTCCTCTAAACTTTTTTTTAAAATTTAATGAATAGTAAAACAAATATTGCGCTCATTATAATTTATTATCAGAATGCAAGTTACATATACATTCACAAGCACGATATGATAAACTTATCATAACATAACAATTTTTTTATCGAATCGATATATTAATTCGTAAGCCGTTTCGGTGTTATTAGAGCTTAGAGACTAAATTAATAGCGTTGCCTGTAAGGCATGGGTGTATGGTTGTCAACGTATAAAGGCTGACCATAACGTTGACGGTCTTCTTCACGCCTATCACCTCTGCCTTGAATTTGACCTCGACCCTCGTTCCATGCATGAACTCCAGGCCATGACGGATCGCTATCTACATTCCATTCCCACACAGGTTTTTCAGAGCGTTCAGGATGGTCATGCATTGTGGTCCAGCCATGAAGTCCAGCATACAAGTTTTGCTCATTTTTTTTGGCATCGCGTGTTCCGTCACTTTCACTTTCTCGATGTCCTGATTGACCACGATCTCGGTCAACCTTTTGAACACCTTCTCGAATATCATTTCCTCTACTGTCTTTTTGATCACGACGTCCATTTTGAATACTGTGAAATGCAGCAGCTCGTCCATCATCACGTCCAGAGCCAGGTTTGCTATCATGACCACCGTCATGTTCACCATCACGTCTATCACCTCTTGGGGCGTCACGCCCACTGTTTCGCATACCATCTTTTCGGTCATCTAGTTTGTCATCTCTTTGGCCGCCACGTCTACCATCTCGCCCCTCATCTCTGTGGCTGTCTGATTGACCTTTTTTTCGGGCATCACGCTCCTTGTCTCTTTGGTCATCACGTTTGCTGTCTCGTGCTTCATCTCTTCCGCTATCAGGTCTACCATCTCGTCTACTGTCTCGCAGTCCATTTTTGTGGTTGTCTGATCCATCATATTTCCAGCCATCACGCTCATTGTTTCGTTGGTCATCACGTCTACTATCTCTTCGGCTATCTGGTCTACTGTCTCGTCCATTGTCTCGCCATCCATCTCTGCGGTCATCTGAACCAAAGTGGTTTTGGCCATCATGCTCGATGTATTGTTGGCCATCATGTCCGCCATCTTGTGCCCCATTTTTTCGGCTATCTGGTCTACCATCTCGTCTACTGTCTTGCCTTCCATCTTTACGGTGGTCTAATCCACCGTTTTTTCCGCGATTACGCTCAATATCTGGATGGCCATCACGTCTACCTTCACGTTCTCTATCTCTTCGGCCGTCTGGTCTACCGTATTTTTCACCATCTCGCACTCTATTTCTAAGATCTTCTGATCCATTACCTATTCGACCATCGCGTTCGCTGTGTCGTTGGTCAATATGACCATCATCTTTTTCTTCATATTTTTGGCCATCTAGCCTACGGTCTTTTCCGACATCTCGCCCTCTATTTAATCGATCATCTGATCGATCACTAATCCGGCCATGATGTTCGCTATCATGATCACGTTGGCCATAATGACCACCATCTCGTCCTCCGTCTTTTGGGCCATCGAATCTACCATCTCGTCTTCCACCTCTTCGGTTGTCATATCCATCGTCTCGTCCACGTCCTCTTTGGCCGTCTGGTTTGCTGTCTGGTCTTCCATCTTTTAGGGCATCTAGTCTTTCATTTTTTCGGCCATCACGTCTGCCACCTGGTCCAGTATCTACACCTTCATCATGCCTATTATCTTGTTTACCATCACGGCTGCCATCTTGGAATCTGTTACTTCCATGATTGCTATATCGGATACCGTTATAGCCTTCTTGATGGTTTTCTTCACCACCTTTGTGGCCTTCACTATGATCACGGTTATCATTACGTCCACCATTTTTTTCAAAACTCTCTTCATATTTACGGCCCTGTTGTTTATTGCGACTACCTTCATTATTTTGATTTTGACGAAGAAATTGTTGTGCTCCTTTATTTGGGTCATCATTTTTTTCTGCTTTCTTATCACCGGTTTCTTCGCGGTGCTTCATAACGTTGTAATAAACACTTGAATGCGGCGATGTGTAGTTGATCACAGCGGTGAAACTGAAACGTAAAGTCATCGTTACCTTCTTATTACTTACATTAGGTTTTCGTTGGCTTACACTGCCAACGAGTACTTATCATACTAAGAGCCAACTGATTTAACCCAACGATGCGCCATGATTCATATTAAAAGCCTCTTTGTATTGTACTAAGTTACTTTAATCTGTTATACAAACCCGCTTTCATCATCAACATGGTATCTCATGTATCGCCGTTTTCCGTCTGGTTGTATCAGCCAATAGTGACCGGTAACTTCACTTCCATCTCTTACTTCATGTTGGGATTTTTTGTCGTGCGTTTCATCTACGTTGTACGAGAACTCGTATGATGGATACGCCCTTGCCTTTGGAAGAGAAAATAGATTTGGTTTATGTTTTACAAAAAAAGACTCTGAGCTCATCTACAGTAAGCAAAACATAAGTACCTATAAATATTTTCGGTTCATTCGATATAGAATACATAATACGATATACAAGTTCAGATACACGATGGAATTTAATTCGTTCTTTTCCTTTAATGTATGTATTCAGTCCATGCTATAGAACGCTCCCATATAACTAAATAAAAAAGTACTTATGAAATAAAACTCAAATTTAGGTATTATAAAATTACTGCAAATTTTAAATAGACATGTACTGTCATGCAGTTATTTTAGCAGGCACTAAATACTAAAAAAACTTTTTTTTTTTAAATGCACCTTGTATAATATTCTATATCATGGTCTGAGTACATATATTTAAGGAAAAGAGCGAATTAAATTCCACCATGTATATATAAAAGAAAGTCGTGTTAGTTACACTATTTATAACTCAAAAACAGCCGAACCAATTTGGCTGAAAATTGGTGGGTAGGTAGCTTAGAACCTGGAGGCGGACATAGGATAGACTTTTTATCCCTAAATTGGAAATTGAATTTTTTTGGAATATAGATAGCTTATACAGTGGATTAACACATAGGCTACTTTTTATCGACGGGTGAAACCGTGGGGCGCAGCTAGTTTAATACGAAATACGTCTGATAATTTTTTAAAATACAACTACGATTAAAAAAAGGAAAAATTTACTGACAGACAGGTATTACTATTCGTTTTTAACTTACGTATCCGCCATGATGCTCAGGCTTTTGGTAACCGATGTGTGACAGATCACCACCGTGATTATCAAGATTCAGTTTAAAGTTCTGCTCTGAAATCCCGGGGTGCCCGTCACTATACACGCACAAGAATAAACTTAACAAGATACTCGCCTGAAACAAAAGATTCATGTTATAAACAAACAATAGTAAATCACAATGAGACAACGCAAAATCAGATTCTGTTCAAAATTAAATAAACACTTTAAGTAACCCTGGAAGTACACTGGAAGTAACCCGCACTTAAGATAAAGGGAAGTATAACTGAATCAAATGATGATAATAGTAATTACCTTCCAAATCATGATGAGATTTTTTCATGAGTTATAAAACTCAAATGATAATCAATTGTTATTTGATCATCTATTTATACCAACAGACATCGTTTTTGATTTTAAACAGCTACATCCTGTAAACACTATACCCGCGCCCAATTATGTATCGTTTTTGCAGATTTTCTCTACGTAGTATGGGCGTGTTAGATGCAATGTTGCGTAAAAATTGCGAGGCCATAGGTCCAGCTACCTATAAGTATATCTATGGTTTGAAGATATAACAAGGAAATGCTCGTGGTCTGAGGTACTTTCCTTATAAATATAAGCCTGACTAATCTACTGCTGGACATACGCCTTTTTTAAATTAAGCTAAGGATGATCATCGGCTTTGCTCATTCAGCCATGACCGGTCTGTGCATATCGGTGATGTCCTTATTAGCGAGAGCCTCAAGTCACGGCCCAGTCTCTCTCTACTCAATAACGTCGTCTCGTCTGCTCGCCACAGTTTTCTGTTCCATACCTATATCCAGTTATCCAGTCATTTTAAAACAGTAATGACCGATGTCTTCATGAGCAAGCATGCTCCATTGTCGACCGCGTCACCATTTTCAATCAGGTAATACATAATAATGATCGAAAGCAAAACTTTTTCAAGTTCAATATGTGCTTATTAATATAAAATATTATATTTTTCAGTACTCTGCAAGACTCTGCTCTCGTGCGAAGCCGGGGCGGGTCAGCTAGTGCTTTATAAATTAGCTTTTATTTCTTGATTTGCATTTAGCCAATAACTATAAACATAATTAAAAAATAGATTTTATTAATTATGTAAATTCACCTGAGCTTGGACCAATAAAATACTTTGATATCAATAAAAAATAATACTTACACTCAATACATTCTGTACTACCTTTCGTAGACTCATTAAACCATTTTAAAGTTTAGTGCATCGAATCCATTTTGTTTTTTTTTATTAATAGGACCAAAACGAGAAAACAAATGAAACATAGTATTAGCGCTAAATTCTTTAATTGCTTTAGAGAAGTATTCTAGATAAGGTATGAGAAGTATGTCAGTCTCCCAGTAAGGGCTGGCCCAGAGTCCTGATGAGGTCCAATTTAAAAAGAACCGTGACTTAGATACCGCCGTGGTGGTGAGAGAGATGAACATGGTGATGAGGCGATGAATGATGGACGATGGCGTTGAAACTAGAAAAGAGAAAAACATAAATATTTAGGGCTATTTCACACATACAAGAGTGTGAGGGTTATTATTTCCTACGTTATAGAGCAAATCTATAGCAGGAGGATCTTCATTCACTAAAAAGTTTCTTGGTTAACTTTAAGTTTACAACTTTAGTATTAAAGAAATATTAATTCTCAGCAATATTGTTTATTTATTTCATTTTGATTCGCAAAAATTAATCTGTAAACTCGATTACAGAATTTCAATTTTAATATTAAAGTGAACCGCCATCTTAGATCTTAGATTCATTACGTCATTCTGTGTGGTAGGAGACAGTCGCATCGCTTCCTAGTCATAAAAAGAAAAAGACAATATACGTTCATATCTTCTTAAATTCTTACACCACGTTATTTTATTGCCCACAAACCTCAATTTCCTGTAAATACTTGGTCCACGGATTTAGTATCTAAATCTTCCAACGCTCCAATCTACAGCATTTTCATTTAAACTTAAGCGCCTTATTAATAAACATGAACTAGCTTTAGACTAGTTACACCATCTTTTGTCTCTTTCGATTCAGCTAAATATTCCAGTAGCAAAAAAGGGCAAAAGCTGAAGTAACTAATCCGAGACTAATACCTGTTTATTAATAAGGCTGTAGATGACTGTAAGTGCGCTATATAAATACGGAAATACACTTAGAGATGGATAAGAATTTGCACATAATATTTAACATTGTGTACAGTTCGAAGGGACCTACCCGGTGTGGTCGTCCGCCTTGTATTCCACCTTCCTGTACCGACCGTCAGGTTCGACAAGTTCGTAACCGCCCTTTACCAGGTCTCCGTGGCGGACCTCGTGCTGGGACTTCACGTCACCCGTGTGGTGGTCGTGGACTGAATACGCGAATTTGTACTCTGGGAATGCCTGGAAGAATATAAAAAAAAATATAATTGGGGCAAAGTGAGAGCCAATTTTGGTAATGTCCTTTTATACTTAATTGCAAAATTAATCCACAATGATACTTGTGTAAACCACTAGTAATAAAATTGGCAGCATTCAATTTTATATACACACTCCCAATTACGGTTACAAAAGGTTAGAAAACATGATTATAGGTACCAAAATCTTATGGTACCTACAACAAGAAATACTTATGGTGATTATTAGTTTTATGAATAATAATAAATAATATTCAGAAGTAATTTTTTTCTTATATTGTAAACTAGCATTTTTAATTATGCCCCAACATTGCCTTAACCTTTTAAGGCAATGTTGGGGCATAATTAAAAATAAGCGATAGCACCGTAAATTAATTTTACCCCATAACCGATGATTATCAAATAATCATGATTGAATAAGAAGCGATATTCAAATAACTGTATAGAGGCTAATTGAAGAATAAATTATATAATGATTAATTAAAAGTCAAAACGTTTTTTTTAGTATTCAGTGATTTAAAAACAGACACAGATAGAGTCAGCCTCTGGTAGTTAAGCAGGTCGGCTCATAGCCCGGAGGCGGCGGGTTCAATTCCCGCGGCAGGACAAGTATTTGTGCCCAGAAAAAAAGCGCAAATACTAGTTCTGAGTCTGAGTGGTCGTGGGACCATTGTCCTCGTAGTTCCTGGGTCCCTAGACACAGAGAATCCTAGTTAAGGTCCAGATCTATGCATGTGATCGTTAAGCGTTATTATTATTACAAACCGCACCAAACTGCAAAGATATATGACTAAAAACAGATAGGAAGTTAACAGAGAAATGGGATGGTTTATGATAACTTGAAGTCGTAACTCAGTGAGCAGTCATTTTCTGAATTACACACAACCGTAACACATCCACTGCTGAACAATGAACATAGGTCTACCGCAAAAAACATGGGGGCCGAGTAGGATTTGAACCAGGACTCATCGGTTTGAAAGTCGCACGTGTGTTATCCAGTGTTTTATCTTAGTTTAGGCCCGTATCCCTTAAGTTAGAAATCTGTAGCCAAGCTGTTCCAGCAACCTCATTTGACTTTAGAGCATGTTCATAGTTTGGGCTTATTGACGATACCTTGCCTATATTATCACTTAATACCGGTTACACGGGGCTTGATTGCAACCATAGAAACACATTTTTTATAGATTTGGTAGTTTCAATACATAGCTTATATACATAGTTAATATGGAAAATTTCAGATTTGGAATGAAATATATCCCGTTGCATTGCAATCAAAGTTCCGTGAGTGAAAAGTATTGAAATGTTATCGCGAACAAATATCACTAAACCTAAAACAATAGCATGTTTTGTATACTTACATAGTGATCGTGATGAATCGGGATGTGTGGTACATGGGGCACGTGGTGATGCAGTAGTGGCACGTGGTGGTGGATCGGCACGTGGTGGATCGGGATCGGATGGTGGGGCCCACGTGGAGTGTTCAACTCTTGGTGGGATACCGCAGGGTGGTGGATGTGTTCGTGGTGGTGGAATGGGAAGATGGCCTGCGAGGCCGATACAAATGCCAACACTGTTACTATCTAAGAGAAAAAAACTACCGTTAGAAAATACTACACAGGTTAAAAACGCTTAGTGGTGGTAAGTTAGGTCTGTTTTATTATTTAGACTGGCTGTTATGATCTTTTCTGACTTATAAAGGTAAGTAAAAAAACTATTTTTTCCTTGTTTAGCTTTTGACCACGCTCACACCTGATGAGAAGTGACGATGCGATCGAAGGTGTAGCATGCTAGTCAAGCAAATACTAAAATACATTAAATAAAAGGATTTAGTCTTTAAGTTATGGAACGAAATATTGAAACTCCCTTGAGCAATTATTACTATTGCCTGCTTTAAATGCTTTGCCTATGGCTAATAAAAAAAAAACCAAAATTGGATTAATTATTGTCATATGGTAAGTCTCAAATAGTCTTCACTTTTAAAAATAACACTTAATCACTTCACTAAATCACAATTACATAACTTACTTTAGACAACATGGTGAATTGTCAATACCAAAATGTACTAATGATAGGTGCCAATCGGAGACCTGAGACAATAGTGTACACCAATAGTGTGCTTCATTAGCTTATATAGAGGCTATAATTGTGGGAATTAATAGAGCAAAAATCCATTGATCAACTTCCCAGGGTTTGCCAACGGCCCTAACGTAACACAAGTACCTTCATAAGTGTCGGGTGGTAATTAACACCTGTTAACATGTTTTGGCTGGCTGTCCGGTCCGTTTAATTAACCGACATAGCTTGATGAAAGCTAGAGGAATCTCATTCATAAACAAATTGAAAACACTCATTTTTGAAAATTCAGTACTAGATTGAGAACTGCAGCTAAGGTGGACATGATGACATGTACAATTTCGTGGGCGGTGTCTTGGATAGGTTGAAGTGGAAAAGATCATATAAGCTGACTCCACCATCTATCTATCTAAGGCTTAGCTCTGACTGACTGTAAACAACGTACAGAAAAGATAAAACCTCTGGACCTAGAATTGATATCTCCTCTAGATCAATTCTTTATATCCAGAGGTACTGTGACTTCCTTTTACGTCGTAAGCGTATACTATAGAAAGGTCTTTGGAAACTGTAAACCCAAGGGTGTCAAATGGGGCTTTAGTGATTCTAAGCAAAGGTGTAAATACGTTAAATAAAAGAGAGAGAGAGAGAGATATCAAAAGAGAGAGAGAGAGAGAGAGCGAGAGAGAATATCATAGATCACAGTTTAATCTGTCTCACCCTTGTCTAACTTTTAAGGTTTCAACAAATGAAAATTTATGGAAGTGTGGTTAAATGGCGTCTGCTTACATTCTGAATAATACCTTCTAGCTATTTTCATGAAGCTATGTTATAGTCGTTCACGTAGCGTGATTCCTTTTTGGTCAATCACCTGTAATCGATAACCAACTAGTTAATTTGAAGGAGGAATTTCTTACACACAATTAAATTTGGTGGATTTCATTAAAATTCGTGTGTAAGTTAAGGGTTAGTTAAGGATTTCCTGTGTCTAGGGACCCAGGAACTACAAAGACCATGGTCCTACAACACCCAGACTCAGAACAAGTATTTGCGCTTTTATTTCTGTGCACAAATACTAGTCCTGTCGCGGGAATCGAACCCACGGCTCTCGGGTTATGAGCCGACCTGCTCAACCACCACACCACAGACTTGTCAAAAAGATAGTGTTAGGGATTTTTAACAAAATTTCAGACATGATCTATCTGTGTTTTGCTTAATGAAATAATAAAATAGGTAGGTAGTTTAATTAACCATATCATTAATAACAGTTTTATATTTTAACCATATTACATAATTTTTACTTAAAAAAGACACACAAAGCGGCTTTTGTGATCTCGGATAATAATATGAATTATGGAAAGTTACTACTGAAATTGAGATCGTTTTTTTATGAACATGGTTAGTAATAGTGGATATTGGTTCATAGTGACACTGCCTATTGGGTGTCACTATGAACTTAGGCTAACTAAGGCTTAGTAAGCTTTAGTTAATTTGAATCAAATGGTTCCCAAGAGGACCCGAAGAAATATTGCAACAGCTTGTGAGAATGCCAGTGAATATCACAAAAACACGACAATAAGACATGTGCCCATGCAGCAGTTGGGAAATAGAATGACGGAATGGAACATTAACTATTAAAAACACCATTTAAATTCTAATTAGGCTGTTCCATGGCTATGTCACGACGTGTTTAATAACATTTAAGTAGCTATTTCATAATTATGATTTACTAATTATTCTATACAAGTAAACACCGGGGGTGCCGATTCTCAAAAATGGCCGTACTTTGCTCTATTGGGAGTATTGGGATCGGCTTATCATCACGGACTGGACTAATTGTCACACTAATAAAGTTTGTATGTGTGTATGTTTGTTACTCCTTCACTCTCAAACGACTGAATGGATTTATATGAAATTCGGTGCCAAGATAGCAAATACACTGGATTTACATATAGGCTACATTTCATCCCAGAAAAGTGAAATGTTCCCGTGGGATGAGAAAATAATTAAAATACTTTCTATCCGCGGGTGAAACCGCGGGGCGCAGCTAGTAGCAAATAAATCTGATATCGTGCTAATATTATGGTTGGTGAGTATGGTAGTGGTGTAGGAATAATTGCCACGTTATCGTAATTCTCGTTTGTCTGTTAATGTAACAGTTAATTTTAATGAAGTATCTGTATTACCTTTAATTTATAAAAATGGCAACATAGAACGACGACTAAAATGTAAACGTCAAAATTGACATCGAATATGCATTGCTTGACTCATTCTCTTTGACCATAATCACTGTAAAAATATATTGTGAACCAGTATCAAATAAATCCTTGCAAAGTTTTTTGGCAGGAAAACGAAAAAGATCACGTTACCGCTTTGTATTATTTTCCAAAACTTGTGTTATTTTCAGTGTTAGTGCATAAAATTGGTGGCATTTTATTCGTTAAGTGCTGGATTACAGGCATGAGGGTGGGAAAGTGGTATAATGATGGTGAAACGCTTTTTTTCGTGTTGTTTCCAAACTCCATAGAAGCTTCAGGTAAAGTTGCCACCACTTTACTAGGTGTATGACTTTACTAGACTATGACTTGACTCTGACTTGACTTGATGACTTCGACTGTGACCTGACACATATTTACGTGAAATATCATTAACTTGATAAATTATCAATTACTTGACACTGGCTAAATACACAAAATGTGGAGCCAAAACATAAAAAAAACCTTGCAAACGAAACAGTCTATTTCTGATGAGATAAGGATCCGATCCCTTCATTGGTAATCATATTATCCATTTGGGTGTCGCATCGACAGCGCCATAGACAGTGTCAATCATTGACATAAATCCAGAGCTTTATTATCTTTGGTGTCAATCAATGGGCAACGGTAGATGGCCGTCAGATGGATTATCTGTCCATGTTTCATTCTTTAGAATTGCGATAAAACTTCTTTATGCAAGCTTGACTTGGGGAGTAAACTTTGTGAATGCGAGGTGAACTGAATTTGAAATTGGTTCACGTAGATCTCCATTGTCTAGTTAAAAATTTGTATTAGTATATTCGGTAAAATGACAATTTATAATTGTCAAGATGGCGACTTTTTTTTATGTTAAGGAATGACGTGACGAGCTAGCCGTTCGCCTGATATTAAACGATACGGCTGCCCATACCAGCTGCAGTGTCACTCGGAATTCTAAAGTATAGAGGTTCGCGTGACACTGCATTGCGCACGTCATCCTGGGACATCAGCACAATCTAGTAATAAGATTACTAAACTGTGAGATCAGATCATAAAGTCTCATTTGCCCAGTAATTTCACTAGCTACAGTGCCCTTCAAACCGGAACACAGCAGTGCTTGCACACTACTGCTTGGCGGCAGAATAACTGGCAAAGCGGTGGTACCTACGTAGACGAACTTTGCAGAAAAGTCCTACTACCTAGTAGTAGACTTTAACAGTCTCTGTAATGGTTGATTGAGCAGGTTGGCTCATAGCCCGGAGGCGGCGGGTTCGATTCCCACGGCAGGACAAGTATTTGTGCACAGAAAAAAAACCAGCGCAAATACTTGTTCTGAGTCTGGGTGTTGTAGGACTATGGTCCTCGTAGTTCCTGGGTCCCTGGACACAGGGAATCTTAGTTAGGGTCCAGGATCTATGTATGTGATCGTTGGGCGTTATTATTTATTTATTTATTAGCATTAAACAAATGAAAAACAAAGTTATACCGGCCGATAGATGGAGCTAAATTAAAGAAATTTTACTTCAGTCATGTGGTCTAAAGCACACTCGTTTATTTAATATTCATAGTCACGATCTTATTTGATCTTATAAAATCAGTGGATGTAATTATGTAGTTTAGACATGGAACTAAAATCTAGAGTCATAAAACCATTCGAAACTGAAGGTAGAATATCATTAATAACAACAAAACTATCGTTTTTTATTGCAGTTCAGTAAATAAGACCAAATCAATTAAATGTTCAGAAAAACTAAGATATTGATTGATATATTAGAAGCCGTTTTGCGGTTGCATGATCTAACTTCAGCATTAGGCATACATTTATATTTATATTCATTAGGTAAACTAAGAACTTATGAGAAAACTTTATATCAATTATTGAAAATTTTCGCATTTCAATAATAAAAAAGTGATCTTAATAAGTATAACAGTTTTTCCAAAAGAAAACTGGACTAGTTTGACATACGAGAACATACATTCCAGTGGACGGCTACAAAAGGAGTAACCTCAATGCCTTCAGCACCAATAGCCAAAGTTGTCAGAAACGAATTGCAAGATTGATGTTAGACAGATTTTTTATACTGTGTTGCTTTTTGATAGGCTTGGCTGGATTACATTATACACCAGCATGAGCTACAAAAATCGACATATCTCTTCTTTCGAGAAAGCGTTTGATCAACTAACAATCACGTGGATCACGTCATAAAACATTTATTTTATGTTAAGGGATGACGCGAGTTAACTGTTCGCCTGAGTTAAGCGGCACGGCTGCAGTGGATCAGTTGCAGTGCCACTTGGAACTAAAGTCTAGAGTTCCAAGTGGCACTCTAGAGTTTCGCACGTCATCTTGAGACAACAGCACAATCTAGTAATAAGTTACTAGACTGATATCAGGTCATAAAAGCTCATTTGCTCAATAATTTCTCTAGCTACAGCCCTTCAAACCGGAACACATCAGTGCCTGCGCAATACTGCTTGGCGGCAGAATATCTGGCAAAGCGGTGCTACCTACTTAGACAAACTTTGCAGAAAAATCATGCCACCTAGTTTTTTACGTTTTCATTGGTCAAAACGCTTTCTCTAAGGAATACATATATCGATTTTTATAGCTCATGTCAGCCGTGTTATCAAAGCTGTATTAAGAGGATGGCGGACTGCGAAATCTGCGAACTTGCATTTCAAGTACCAGAACCATTAAAACAGTGATAATAAGAGCTATTTCTTAATACTTCTTGCAAAGACAAAAGACAGTAATATTGCCAACATTTGTGTCAGACCTAAAATATGTAGTTCGTTGATTTTCCTTGACAGTAACAATAAAGTTATCAAAATGCAAATGGAAGCAGTTGAGTTCAATTTATAGGGTCTTAAATCCATAACAGGATGATAACTTAATTTGATTTTTGTCAATACATATTTATGATCTCTATTGCTAAAACAAAATTGTTAAAGTTAACTATTCAGGTTGCGAGACACTTGTGCGGCCTGACGCGTGGCCTAATGTTATTAGTGTTTCCTGAAAATGTTTAAGATGGATGTCAAGCTACGTGTATAGTTCTTCAAAAACTAATTTGAGCTGTCAATGTCCATATAGACGACTAAGCAAACCAATCAACAAATATTTACATGTATTAACAATAATTATAGAAATAATCGATTTATAGTCATTTTACAAACACTTATTTGGCACAACGAATAAGCATTGCAATTCAACGGGGCAATGCTGCCAGCGTGTTGGGTACGCTACCTGCTGGTAGTGGGCTGGAGCATTTGGACTGTCTATAGGTCATCGCGGCCAGTATATAGTTCAAATGTTTTTTTTTGTAGTAGTAGTAGTAGGTAGTTTTTAGTATTAGTTATTAAATCATTGTAGTATTTAGAAAATAAAGGCAATATGCCGTGTTAAAAAAATTACAAGCTAATTAACTACTACATTAATATAACAGCTGCTACTATAAACTACTACTACTAACTACACTACCTACTACAAAAAAACCTAAAATGATGTTATTAATAGAACACAGAATTTAGATCACCTGTGGAGAGTGTACCCAAAAAGCTGGCGACATTCTCTTGTTGAATAGCGTTTAATTATTGTTTCGGTTTAGGTCAATACTGTAATGAAATACTTATACCATATTTATATTATAAATTAAAATCTGGAACAGAAATGATATGATAGAGGTCTATACATTCAGTGGTTTTTGTTTTGTCAGAGCTACTTATTAGTGAACTGCGTACTACATTACTCAACCAAAACAAAGGCGCAGTGCAATGCCAGTGTTTCTTAATCTTTTTTGTGGCCCCCATTGCAGTATGCATAAACCCCTCAGTAGTGGGAACTATATCTATAAATACAAAGGACTGATAGAACATCCATTATAAGCTAGATTACGAGGTATAGGCCAGATGGTAAGGTTTTAGTCACCATCAGTCAGATCAGGTTTTACTAGGTGGTAGGACTTTACCGCAAAGTTCTTCTAAGTAGGTACCACCGCTTTGTCAGTTATTCTGCCGCCAAGCTACTGCTTGCGAACACCGAAACACTATTCGGTTAGAAGGGCTGTAGCTAGTGAA
Organism: Ennomos fuscantarius; assembly: GCA_905220475.3. Lineage (NCBI taxonomy): Eukaryota > Metazoa > Arthropoda > Insecta > Lepidoptera > Geometridae > Ennomos > Ennomos fuscantarius. The sequence goes on along the minus strand of HG992028.1, from coordinate 6,285,993 downwards.
ATTACTGCGCAAATGAGACTTTATGACCTAATCTCACAGTTTAGTAATCTTATTGCTAGACTGTGCTGATGTCTCAGGATGACGTACGCAATGCAGTGTCACGCGAAACTATACTTTAAAGTATCAAGTGTCACAACTGATATGGGCAGTCGTATCGCTTAACATCAGGCGAGCGATTAGCTCGTCACGTCATTCCGCAACATAAAAAAACCTGACTGTGCTACCGAAATTGATGATACCTAATAGAATATGTTCCATCACATCAACAGCCAGAAGATGTCCACTGCTGAATATAAGTCTCCCCCACAAAATGGCTCTATGAACGCTTATCGTAGGAAGGGCTTGCTATAATCACCACGGTTGGCAGGTGACTTGGTGATCGCAGAAGAAAATTAATGTACCGAGGACAATGCTGCTATCCACTCCTTGGATTTTAGATGGGCTGGCTTTTACGCCACTCACGGGAAGAGATGCGGTGGTCCTATTCTCACTCAACCGGGACCACACGGCTAATATGTTTACATATTACCCAATAAATAAGCAAATTAACGCTTAATAGTAATAAAACCCTGTAGGATGTGAAACTACCTAAAATTAGAAGTTTTATGTTTTACTAGTTGAACCCGCGGTTTCACCCGCGGATAAAAGGTATTTTAATTATTTGCTCATTCCACGGGAAAATATCACTTTTCCGGGATACAATGTAGCCTATATGTTAATTCAGTGTAAGCTATCTTGGTACCGAATTTCATCAAAATCCATTCAGCCGTTTGAGCGTGAACAAGTAACAAACATACGCACATACACACAAACACACATACAAACTTTCGCCTTTATAATATTAGTGTGATGTGAAGTGTCATTTTTAAATAAACTCAAATTCACTTCAATTTTAATTAAACAGTGGACGTTTTCAATGGTTTCAATGGTGTCAAACGTTTGGTTTTTAATAACCGAGGCACAGAAAGTAAGTCTATCGATCAATCAAATAAGCTACGAATGATTTTAAACGCATCTACACGTCGTTAAGGATTTAATATGACTGTTCCATTTGTCAAGCAAATTGATAAGTCAGCGTCTTTTATTTTTAGAACCGCTGTTTCATACTTTGGTTGGTATGCAGCGTAATGGCTGTTACACTTAAATCATTTTCAGGTCAATGTCTATGAGGTGGTACACCGTCGAGACGTCGTCGTCCGATGTTTGCTTACGAAAGTCTATCGCAGAACTGACCCTGCATGAGGAGCACTGGCGCAGAAACATAAAACCAGTATGTACAACTTATCTAAATAAAACCGCCTTTTGGAACCTTTTCAGTGGCAAAAGTTTAGAACATTACCGTTACAAGTCTATACGGTTACCGCTAAAGACTCTGTGCTAGGATTTGATTCAAAGGTCTTACAATACTTGATACGAAGAACAGTAATTATTGGTACATTCGAATAAACTCATACACACCGAACATACCACACAAGAAACAGACCAATACAGACACAGAACACCAAAATAACCCACCAGAAACAGAAACAACACAAATACAACAGAATTAACAATGTGATTTTTAGTACACGACTCGGCAGCATTGCTACAATTTTGCGACAGACTATTAACAAGTGAAACATTAATGCTATCTTTGCACAGATCTGCTAATTTATTATTTAAAATTGCTATATTTGCGTGCCTCAATATTTTAACAGGTTACAGGCTAGTTTTAGAAATAGCGTTTCATCGTAGTTAGTGCATGCACCAAAAATCTTGATAATGTTTAATAAATTTAATAAAAGCCACAATTAGAGAACAATTATTATTAAATTAATTTTAAAAATAATTGCTTTAGCATTCTACCACTAGCAGTGCCCCGCAGTTACATGGAAAATGATCACGCTATCACATGATCACGCAGGAACCGATTTTCGTAATAAGTAAATCTTATTTATATATACTAGGTAGACTCTTTAAGACCTAAAGTATCACGCACACCAAGCGAAATCCATGCATCAGGTTAAGACGCATTTATAATATTAGTAAGGATTAGAATTGATTAGGATTAGTGTTAGAATATGGAGTTGTGAAGAATCTCTGTGTAGTTGAAACTTGGCAGTTAAGATGTACAAAATAATCGTTTATTTTACTTTGAAACTAGCACACGGAAGCAAAGCCGTTACAAATCTGACAAGAATTTCTTTGTGGTCCGTTATTGGGACAATAAAATCATAGACAATCGAGAGTACTGTTCAAAATACAGGCTTCATGACAAACGTACGAGTGTTGTAGGTTTGTATTTTGTCGCACAACTGAAACTTATTGTTCTCTTTTAAATGGTAATTGTTAGAGAAGAATATTATTTTATTTTCTTAACAATGTATAACAGAAGATTGAATGCCATTGTTTTACTTAGAGGTGACATTCAATATTCGTTTTGCACAAAATTACTTTATGTTACACTTTCGACAAATTTTAAAATATCGTACCTACTTACATAATTTTAACGAGAAAATACTATGTAAAATGGTGAATAAAAAAAAAGGTTCGACACGACAAAATTGCTAAATTTCAAGTAAATTAAACGATTTAAGGGTTTATTTGTAAAAAAATAATAAAATATATATATACATAGGTATTATTTATTTAAATATTTACTTTTTCATTATGCATTATAAAAAAAAAATTAATATAATAAGTTAATAGTTTCATAATTATAATTTTACTGACTTTGTTACGTTATCACTCATAAAGAGGGTTAGGGAAAAGAAACTAATTGATTAGGTATATTACCGTGCGTACATATATTTTTGTGTATGTATATTTGTAACAGGTAATTCTTGAAACGGCCAAATCGTAACTGGAATTTTAACACTAATGAAAGCTACGTTATTTTTAGCTTTATTTCGACAACCAGTTTCTACCCACTATGCTCCTGTTATTTTATTACAACTCGGTTCTGTAACGAATTAACGCACTTTAATAAATTTTGGTGTGTAATTTGATTGGACCTTGTTACCTTTTGACATGGTGTCGTATAAAGTAGATCTGTGTACTTTATATGTTACTTGCAAGCAAAAACTATGTCCTATTATTTAACCTAGGTAGATACTTCACGACCTAAACTATCACGAACATTAAACCAAATCCATACAACCGTCTTAGCGCTAATAGAATTGCGATAATAAAAAGCATAATGATATTAAGGATTGGGATTGATTAGGATTAGAGTTCGAATATGGAGTTGCTGCGAACCCTTCCAGACCCCCGGGTAGTTGAACTCTGACTTAGAATATTTTCGCTTTACATATAGTTGCAAAAATATACGTAATATATTATATGTAATATATTCTCTGGCAAGAGGTAAGCAGCTATTCAAACTGTTGTGAGCTCAAGTTATGGTTATGGTTACAGCCTTTGTAGTGTGATGGTTGAGCAGGTCGGCTCACAACTCGGTGGCAGCGGGTTCGATTCCCGCGGCAGGACAAGTATTTGCCCACAGAAAAAAAGCGCAAATACTTTTTGAGTTTGGGTCCCTAAGGTCCAGGATCTATATATGTTGACGACGATGTTGAAAGGTTGTCTTCTCCCGTCTTTGGTCTACGTGATCTTGTTACTTCACGGGACTCCAGAAGACTAATAAGTTATGTAGTTTGACTATATACATACTATATTATTGTTTGATGTAAATCTATTTTCGTAGCAACGTGTGTGAGGAGGCTATTGGAACAAAGAGAGCGCTTGCGGAACTTGTACAATAATGTTTAATAGAGGTAAAAGAATTTACGCTACTTACAGTTATAAAAACACCTTGAGAATGTGAATGCCCGTACCGAAATAAGAACTAAATGCTTCTTGTTTCCTTATTCTTTCCTTATTTGAAATGATTAAGAAATAAATTAATAAACGTACGATCAAATGTTTGTAAGGTATAATTATATAGTGAATGAAATCGAAACCAATCCCATGGTTTGAGACAATGGCTGAACTACGTGATCATAGCAGCCATTAGGCTTTGTGCATAATGGAATGGGCTGATTTTATGGATAAGAATGAAATTATTTACTTATATTTGCAATTGCTTGTTTAAAAACCACACTAAACACACTTTAGATAATATAAGATAACCATTATTACCAAAAAACAATAAGTTTGAATATTTTGTAAGATAAATAACGCCTAAAACTCACGTCAGTTAAAAGTCGAAATTACTCCGACCAGGTTTCGGACATATTCGATGTCCTTCTTCTGGGAGCCAGTTACTAACGCAAGCCGGAGCCGGAGTAATTTCGACTTTTAATTGATGTGAGTTTTAGCCGTTATTTATCTTACAAAATGTGTCATACTCACGATAGTTTTCAAACTAAAAAAGTTTGAATATGCTACATTTAAGTGTAAATATACATGTTATTCAGATAATACTACTTTATAATCCCTAGACTAAGCACGAGGCTTATGTATCGGACCCCAGTATAATCCTGGTCGATCCTAGAGACATAAAATACTTTAAGCTCAGACAATTTTATGGTTTTTGTAGGATGGCGCGTGAAACCAAGAGTCGCAGATATTAGTATATGCCACAGCTACCTGATAATAGCAAACCACTTTAGGTTAGACCTGTACGACCTGTAGACGACTTTGCGTTCATTTTGTAAAGAATTCGTCATAAATTAAATCAACAACAACGTTAAAGCGTTACTTAACCGACTTTTGAACAAATGTAATATTTACATACATATTCCTTCAAATGTAATATTTACATTTATAGTCCTTCGCATGGCTTCCGCATTTGAAACTCATTGAAAACAACAATGCATAAAAAGAGAATCCTGATGAGGTAAATGGTAATTTTCACGTTCTAAGTGGCCAAAGAAGCATGGCCCTCGAGTGATCCTCATATCAACATCAGCTCACCAAAAGCACTGTGATGACGTACACGTACTTGACCGGCCTAAAGTAAATGGCCTTGAGAAAAACTTAACTTTAATCAGTCCATAATTCACAAATCCGCTAGAAAAACATCACACACAATGCCTTTGACAGCCTCTGTGGTGTAGTGGTTGAGTAAGTCGGCTCATAGCCTAGAGGCGGCGGGTTCGATTCCCGCGACAGGACAAGTATTTGTGCACAGAAAAAAGTGCAAATACTTGTTCTGTGTCTGGATGTTGTGTAACCATGGTCCTCGTAGTTCCTGGATCCCTAGACAGAGGGAATCCTAGTTAGGAGGGTGTAGACTTTTTTGAATCTTAATTGAGGATTTACTTAATTAAATCCAGGAAGTACAATGATAGGCGTTGAAATGATTTTATTATCCGTAATTTAGCCATTTGCCTAATGTTTGACTTATAATGAAAATGTCACTCATTATGAATACAGTCTAATTACAGCGTCGGTCATTGTTCGTTGTTCAAGATTGATATCTTAAGCCAAGGTTACCATCGGCACACTAAGTACTCAAGTAGTTCAAGCAACACCAGCGAATTTTAAATATGAGATTGTATTAGCTACGTTTTTCAATTCCTATTTAGTTAACCTAGTAAAAAATGTATTACTGCGGCTTCTGGTTCGAGTAACCAATAAATAAATGAAATAGTGTCCAAAATTGTAAGAAAAAATAAAAAATAATCCCTCCTGTATTGATTTTGTAAAACAAAAATTAAACAAACAAATATGTAATTGGTATATTATAAAAGAGCATGGACCAAAGAGTCAAGAAATAAATTAAACGAGATAATCGTCAAATATTTGAACACAAGTCAAAAGCTTAATTTTGTCAAAATGTTAATTCATCAAAATCACATATTTGTCATAACCTGTATTCATAATTCAATATAATGTAATCAATCATTATGTTTTATTGTATATTATGCACATGCAGATTTTTTGTTACATTTTTATAGTTGGAAATGAAATAATTTCTTTTTATTTCATTTAAAGCCTAAATGTTGTTTTTGCATTAGTTTAGTTAGTTGTATTTAGTTGTTATATTATTGTACTATAAATTATTGTATTAGTAAAAAAAACGTTTTACCCGAAGAAAAAAATGTATCCCAATAAAAAGTAATAGCTTACATTATTTAGACTGCTCATTTGTGTAAAAGTTCCCAACCCATGTAACAACTTAGACCAAAATAAAATTATTTTGTAACAATATAATTATCTTAGATACTTAATTGTTCTTATTACGTTTGATACAAGAATCATGTAAAAATATCGCTAACACTGCACCTTTGTTATTAATAACTTAATATATTTCAGATTAATACATATTATACGTGAGTTGCCATTATTTAAATAGGTGTTTTTGTGACTTCTAAATAAAATGCATACATAATCTAATACAAATAATTTCTAAGCACCAAAGACAAAAATAACGATACGCACTCTATGTATGTCTAATGCATGTATTTAACGGTCCCGGTGTAAACAGGTACAGCCATGTAGGTAACACAATCCTTCATGGTTTAACAGTAATGGATTCGGTTGGAATAATTTAATTAAAATATTAACATAACCACGAAACAAATGAAATTAGGCAAATAAACATTCGTATGTAATTAAGTGTTGGTATGCACTTATGATTTACTACAAACTGGACCTTGTGGGCTATTATTTAAACTGATTTGACAACAATCGCTACGAAATTATTGTGTTAAAATTGTAAAGATTCTAGTCTGAACGAAATTTGATAGTTTTTCGGACGTTTATGGTAGCTGTAACTTAACTTTTAGGTATAAGATTTGTGTATAAACCTCTTTTTAATTGATGCTACCCTAGTACTTCATTTGAAAATAAATGGCAAGTACCAATAATAATACATTAATACCAATTAAAAAGAGGTTCAGGCTCTATTACGAAAATCTTAATTAATTAGGCTGCACAAAATTGACCCTAAATAAATGCCAAGTACCTTAATTATCAATTAAAAAGAGATTCAGGCTCCATTGCACAAATCTTAATTAGGCGCCACAGATTACGTCCAATTTGCATAGGTCAGTTTATAAGCTGTAATTACTATTACAAATAACACAATTAGATGAGTTACGGGGACAATTTTCTAAAAGTATATACATATTTAAAAAAAATTGTCAATAGCAGGCAACACTCCAACTAGTTGTGCAAAATAATTGTGCCTGGTAGAACTAATGAGTTAAAATAACATAATGAAGTTGTTAAAAACTTCATAATTTCATTTATTGTCATCGCTAAAAAGTCCCTACTCAATAGGTACCTATTAATTTCTTGTTTTTCTTTTTATAGAGTATAGAGGTTTGTATTCTATTTAAGCATCTTATTAATATTCAAATTTAACTATTTAAAGGCCTTATGTAAATTAATAAACTTGTTAAGTTAAGTTGCTAAGCTATAAATAAAAATAATAACTTTTACTAGAGCCTAATATAAAACCAGACAATCTAAGTATTTTATTTATAAAACAAAAGTGTAATATATTTGATTGACCATATTATTATATATAGTTTTAGTGTACAAAGAGGTTATTACTTACCGTTTGCTACTTGATTGATCACTAAAGAAGTTGTATATTATGTCGAAATGTAGCCTTTATTGTGTGTTTTCGTAGGCAATTGTAGCAATTTGTATGATTACGATTTACACATAATGCGATTTGTTTGAACTCAATTGGCGGTCGTTATCGTGATTACGTTTAAATTGATGTCACCTACCGTTTGGTTAACTATAAAATATGGTAGTATGACGGCAAAATAATGTCTGTGTATTGCTACCCACTCAAAAACCGGGGCGAAATGGTAGACTGTTGACGCGACCCCATCTTGCCCGACTTTAGTGGTGGACTGCTCAAGTATTCATGATTTTTTACATCATTTCATTCATTAATATTTTCATTTTTAATTCATTAATAATTTTTTTATTGTTTAGAATCAATCTTACAATTTTAACTATGTCTTCTAGTGCTCTATTGATTCTTTGGACTTTCATTTTTAATAGTGTTATCGAATTTGGCTACGGTGTACATTATGTTGGTAATCGTAATAAATAAATATTTACACCATCATTTTTTTGTTTTTCTAGATACTGCTATGAAAAATTGTATTGTGATCTTTTTAACTTTTAAGACCATTGACAAATGTTTAACTTATTATTAGAAAATAATATTTTCTAGTTTCATTCACTTTGAAATTATAACATTTTGAGTTCTAAAGTTTTATATAGTGCCACCTGCTCAGCGCAATCACACAGATAAACCAGATAAACTATTCCTTTATATCATAACTAGTTGCGCCCCGCGGTTTCACTCGCGGATAAGAAGTATTTTAATTATTTGCTCATCCCACGTGAAAATTCACTTTTCCGGGATAAATGTAGCCTATCTGTTAATCCAGTGTATAAGCTATCTTGGTACCGAATTTTATCCAAATCCATTCATCCGTTTGAGCGTGAAAGAGTAACAAACAGACACACATACAAACTTTCGCCTTTATAATATTAGTGTGATAAAATTAATTCTGTTTTCTAATTAATTAATTCTAATATAACATATCAGTTATTGACGAGTACCTTGAAAATAGTGACTTTATTACAAAAAAGTAATGTAATAGCTAGTTATGTGTGTTTTTCTACATCGTATCGTACTAATTTAAGTAGTAATTACTGTAACTTTGCGCAACCACTCATTGTCCGATAATTATCGCTTTGGATCACCGCTGGAATGTTTGGGCGTCTCACCACTCGTTTTCAGTACTAACTGTTTTATAATCAACTTGTCCGTAGATTTGCACGCAACTGAGCGTCAACACATGAAGACAAGTGAAAAAGTTTAATTATACTGTAGAGCCAATGTCTAACCTCACATCATCAAGGGTATGCGTTAATTATGTGCATTGAATTTAAAGTACTCAATTGTAATGCTAACAACATACTACAAGTAATACTACAACATAAACACAAACAACATAATACAAGTCAAGCGCTAGGGCCAGTGGTGCCGAAATTCAGACTTTAAGAGAGACCATGGTTGAGCGCATGAACTTAGCCTTGACTGCTGTCTCTGCATGGGGTGAAGCAAACTTGGTTAAGTTCAATGCAGATAAAACCCAGGCGTGTCTTTTCTCTGCAAAAAAGAGTCCGTTTGTGCTAGCTCCGACTTTCCAAGATGTTCCGATACCGATTACGGATCACCTTGAGCTTCTTGGCATGACTCTGTCATCTAACCTCAACTTCGGGTCCTTTATAGAGTCAAAGGCTAAACTAGCTGCCAAAAAGCTGGGCGTTCTCACTAAGGTCAGGCAGTACTTCGCACCTGAACAGCTTCTTAACTTATACCAAGCTCAAGTTCGATCGTGCATGGAGTACTGCTGCCACCTATGGGATGGGTCTGCTAAATACCAGCTGGAAGCCTTAGACTCTATCGAAAAGCGTGCTAAGAGGCTCATAGGTAGCGACTTGTTTGAGGCCCGACTGCAAAGCCTCGACCATAGACGCAAAGTTGCCAGTTTATCGGTCTTCTATCGAGTGCATTTTGGAGAGTGTGCATTGGAGTTGCATAATCTGATTCCGCCGTCACCGTTCCACCATCGGACAACCAGATGTACGAAAAAGCGCCACCGGTACATGGTTAATATCCCACATGTGCGAACAAAGAGATTTGGCTCCACATTTATCATGCGAACAGCCAAAGAGTGGAACGCTTTACCGGCATCCGTATTTCCCGAAAACTACAACCTTGGAGTCTTCAAATCGAGAGTGAACAGGTATCTTCTAGGCAAGCGTGTTACATCCTAGACTGCATCGTCACTTACCATCAGGTGCGATAGTGGTCAAGCGCGAGCCTATCAAACAATAAAAAAAAAAAAAAAAAACAAAAACAAAAAAAAAGATTAAACGTTACGTACTTGAAACAGATTATACAAAAAGCTGTACAAAAAATACACTTCTTATAATAATAAAAATAATAATAATACCCTATGATCACATACATAGATCTTAGCCCTGACTGGGATTCCTTGTATCTAGGGACCAACGAATTACGAGGACCATGGTCCCACAACACCCAGACACAGAACAAGTAATTGCGCTTTTTTACGTCCCGTCCCATTTTTTCGGCTTCACACGGGTGGACATTTATTTTTTCATTTTTTTGAGTTCTAGGGTATCATTATAGTAGTTTCAGTAGACATCCTTAATTTTTTCATTTTTTGCAATTAAAATACCCTATATTAAGAATAGATGATGTAGCATTCAAATGGTGAAAGAATTTTTAAAATCGGTCCAGTACTTTTTGAGCCAATTCGTCACAAACATACTTACATACAAATCTTTCCTCTTTGTAATATTAGTAAGATAATATACGAGTATGAGTTAAGCTTTTTATGGTAATGAAGTACCAGCGAGTACCATGGCTTGCTATGGGTTACACAATACAGATACATCTATCGTCGTTTGTATATGTTTTTGATTGTAATTAATATGGAAAATTAATTAGGTCTTCGATGACACGTCTAAAGGTATAAATTAGGTATTATAGGGTATATCGCGATACGTCGCCTGAAGGTATGAGGAAATACCTTCAGGCGACGTATCGCGAGCTACGGAAGGCATTTTTTAGAAATACATTAACAGTAACCAACGCGTTGCGGCAACACGTGGTCTAGTACTGCTGCCTGCAGTAGGCTATGAAATTAGTCTATTTGTTTTGAAGTAAAACTTCTTTACGCATGCTTGAATTGGGGAGTAAGCTGTTGAATGTGATTGAAGTTAGTTCACGTAGATCTTCATTGTTAACATAACAAAGTTTTTTTTATTATTATGTTGGTATGTCTGGTAAAATGTCAATTTACAATTGTCTAGGTGGCGACATTAACATTAAACAAAGTTATACCAGCCGATAGATAGAGCTTAAACTAAAGAAGTATTACTTCAGTCGTATAGTCTAAAGCAAACACGTTTCTTTTCTCTATAGTATAAGTAAAAAATTACTACGTTACTTAATGTAAGGCATTTATAATTAGTTTCTAAAATATTAATATTTAAATGTAAAAAGATTTCAAAATACTTATTTTAAAATCTTACCTAAGATGTTTTATACTATAAGGGTATGAAATATTAGAATTGAGAACAACGACGATATTTTTCAGCAGCTGAGTATTTATTTACATCTGAGTATATTCATCAGTATTTCATTACCATTATATACACATAAATATCACATTCATCAGTCATCCGTCACGATCATGCACTAAAGAGAATAAAGCTAGTTGTTGTTTAATAATGGAAGAGACCGTGATGTCCGTGTCCGTAGGCCAAGGGGGCGGCGTGGGCGATAGGGGCAGCGTGGACAATAGGGGCAGCGTGGACAATGGGGGCAGCATGAACAACGGGGGCAGGGTGGTGGCCAGGGGTCTTGTGGACGACCGCGTTGAAACTGAAACGAACAATTATTTTGTACAAGGGTGTAACAAGTTATAGTGGGTTTTATATTGAACGTCTCTCTGTTATTGTTTTAATTACTTTAACATTACATAATTAACACACTGTCTGCTGAGGTATTGTGCCAAACGTGTGTGACTAATAAAGCATTGTTGTAGCAGTAACCATGACATAAAAACATTTTCTGCACGGTCCAGGTTAATAGACAGAACAATCCAAAAATTCTTTGAGTTGACAAGTAAATTAATGTCGTATAAGTTTATATCGTCAATTTCTAGGTATAAACTTTATAAAGATGTGACATTAAAATGTAATTAAGTGATAAAGTAATAGTAGCTTACCCATGGTGGTCATCAGCGGTGTACTCGACCTTGCGCACGGAACCGTCAGGCTCGACCAGCGAGTAGCTGCCGTGGACGGCACCACCGTCGCGGGACTCGTGCTGGGACTTGTGGTCGCCGGTGTGGGGGTCAGCCACAGAGTAGGCGTAATCGTATTTTGGGTGAGATGCCTGAAAAATAAATATTTGTGAATGCTCCTAACTGTAATCGGCGACTTTAATGGTCTATCAAAAAATCCTTTACAGTCTGAATTTTATAAGGGGAATAAATAAGGCACTTTTTGAGATACTCACGTGTTCGTATCCGTGGGCAAGGGCCAGAGGGGCGGCGTGAACGATAGGGGCAGCATGAACTACGGGAGCGTGGTGGACGATGGGGGCGACGTGGGCAATAGGGGCATAATGGGCAGGAGCGTAGTGAGCGGGCGCATCATGGCGGACGATGCTTTGAGATGAAACCGCTGAGTGGTGCAGCGGAAGCAGACCAGCGTTGGCAGCGGCCAACACAGCGCTAAGGGCAACCACCTGTAAACAACCATATGATATTCGGCATACATTTATAAACCTATTGACCTATTTATTTATAGAAATAATACAGTTTACTTTTATAATTTTTACTCGATATTTTTATGTTAATATTATGTCAGTTGCACTTACTTTGGTGAACATTTTGCACTACTTAATCAGGCAGGTGACTGATACTATTATCGGCCTGGAGCGTGACTTTTATATGAAAAGCAAAACGGAGGCACAGTCCTGGCAGTAGTGGGGCGAGCGGTCACTTCAGTTCCGTAACTTTGACACCGCGAGGTCACCGCTTGCTGCATACCTTCGGTTTTACTAGCGATTGCCTCCTTGCGATACGCAGGTGCCTATATTTGTATCCACAAAAATCTCAGACTCATATATTTCAAATTGTTTTATTACTCATACCAACAGATTGCCTTTATTCGAATTTGATTCATAAATCGAAACCCGCGCGATAGCAAAGCGTACTTGGCATGAATCGGAAAAACTACTCATATGCACTCTGTTACGAGTTACGCATATATTTGAAGCAAATCGTATAAAGTAACGTTAAAAACACATAAATATATCCTCCAGCAGGCTTAGCACGGCATGTGGAGAAATTGTCTTTCCCCCGGTTTTTTTTGCACCTGTCAGTTATCGTAGAGATTATATCCCGCTACTCCCCGCTTCAGAGCACGGACTCGGAAAAAAGTGGATAATATTCTCTTGAATTGACACAAAGCAGAGAGTATTTATCTTCGACTCTTGTAGGTGGGTATAAGGAAGTCAAAGTGTTTTAATAGGCACAAAAATGTCGCGTGCCTATTATAACTATGTTTAATCGCGGGAACTCGAATTTTGGAGCGAAAGTTACACCGGGAGAAGCATCCGGAATACAAGTAATCCCTTCTAAATCCCGGGAAATGAGTTTCAATACAAAAAAAAATACATAGCGAAATATTCGTGAAAATACAATTATTAGTTTAGTTTTAATAAGGAAATAATTTGATTTACGTAATTAACTTAAATGATGCATATATTTTTTGAGTATATTTTATTATAAAATATATACATATAAAAATTTAAAAGATAACTACTACACAATAATTAATCACGTTTTTCCGCTCATATTACAAACAAAATAAAATTTTAATTTAAACTACTCACTTACTCTCACTCGTATACATAGTAGTCGTTACATACTCTTTGATTAACACGGAGACACAGACTCAAAAACCTTATTTTTTCTTAATTTTTATATTTTGTCTTCAATCTTAGTATATTTAGCCGAACAATTATCAATGGTTTGATGGACTGAACAAAATATTGAAGTATGTAATGTCATTTTAGTTAAATTTTCTCGTACTGGCAACAATACGGTAGAGAAATCTAAAAACGCTACTCCCGCCGTTTATCCCCCGGATAAAGCTTTCCACTGTCGCGGCCGTGCTCGCAGAGTGGAATAAATTGACAGTGAGGATAAGTTTGTTATCTACTCCCTGGGGAGAAGTTGTCCACCGGCCGTGCTAGGCCTGCAGATATAGGTAAGTAAAATAAGGCTAACTTCAAAATTTGTGGGATAGTTCTATGACTAATCATAAAACACTATCCTACTAATATTATAAATGCGATCGTTTGTGCGTGAGTGTGTATTGTTATCCCTAAACGACACAACGACTAGACGGATTTGGATGAAATTTGGAATAGAAGTAGCTTGTATAGTGCATTGACTAACTACCCTATCTAGTTTGGTAACGTGCCCAAAGTGCTGGTAGCACTGCCCCGGTGAATAGCGAGGCTGGTCCTTTGACCAAAATATGCCAGCATTTTGGTTTTATAGCAGATTTAACTAGCCACCTCGTCAACTCCTTGTAAATTTAATGGGATGATAGTCCTCATGGCTCCAGTGGCTTTATGCGAAACAGGACATCATTAGTAGTAGTCATAAGTAGTTTCTGTCAAGGATAGAATAATTGAAGGGTTGAGAATAAAAAGGGTTTAACTGTCAAATTGATAGTTTCGAGAAAATTTACTTTAAACTTCAACGGCGTCATTTTAATGTAGAGTGCTTATAAGGTAATAGAAAAGGTTTATGTAAGCTTCAGCTGCTTGAAAATGTATTAATTCTATTTTAAAATACCAAATATTGTACTAATTCATGCAATTACTGTAAAAATATAATATATAATAAAATAAATACAATAATGTTTTTATGCTAAGCGAACTCTCTGTGAAATTCCTGTGACAGATAAAACGTTTTTAGACTCAAAATCTCGAGATTTAAGCCTCATTTCTGTATTTTGAGACATGATGTATGTTTTAGATAATTTCACCCTGAATCCAATGATACCCATAAGTCATTTTGTGAAAAAAATCAGTTAAATCCTTTTTGTTGTCACCCCTTCAATTGTAATGCTTAGCGGCAAGGGCGGATCCAGGATTTTTTTCTGGGAGGGGCACAAGGGGCCGTTGGGCAAAAAAATCAACAAGAGCTGTTAGAAATAAACCTGAAGTATCATACTTCAAGTCGAGTTTGTTTCTACAAGTTCTAGTATAAAGGTTTATGAAAGTGTAGAAACAATAATTATTGATAAGCGCTGCTTATTGATAACTTGCAAACGCTTATTATTGATTTTCATCTCATGCAAATAGCACCAACCCATTACCAGTCCAGTGGTATAGAGATGGTAACATTGCCCCATTGCATTGAACTAGAGTATCTAGAGATAAAAAAAACTACAAGTAAATACCTACGTCTGACAATTAATTTGTATGTACGACCAAATGCAGAAATACGTAATTAAGATAATCAGTATAGTTGGTGCCCTTTATATTTTGATGGAGAGATAGGGTATTACATTTTTTAATTACATTGCAATTAATGTATGAACTTGATAAACTAATAACAGATTGTATCGATTAATTCAATATTGAGCAATACTCATTTTGTTGCGTTTGTGAACCTGATAAAGCAAAATCTTTGACAATCTCTATGGAGTTTTTAGACTACATTTTTTCTTTCCATATAATTTGTCTCTCTTTCCTTATATCTTGGCATTAACTTCTATACTTAGCGGAGTCTACCAGCCAGTACTGCACATTCGTTTTCACAAAGTATCATGTTTAAACATGTGTACTTCTAAAGACCTCATTCTTAGCTATATTTACGCACTGCCAATTGCATCTAAGCAGTTCTAAAATTGCCTCCAGAGGCAAACAAACTGTAGCAATCTCAATTGGCCCATTAGCATGGAATGTTGCTGTTGCAAAAAACACGTAGCATGTAATTATAGGTGACAATTATATGTCACTGTCCAAATATACATGATCTTATTGCTCCAGTGTAAGATTGCGGCATCGTCGTATCGTATGCACTATGATTTACCACACCGTGGTTACCTACAGGCGTACCTACGACATTGGGTATTTCATTTCCCAACCGATGCTAGTAATGCGATCACCCAGGCTTAATAATAGTAATTAAACTAAATTGAGTCTCGAAATAAGTAGGCGAGCTTATAAAAACAATGACAGTAAAATTTTAAGATAACGATCGAAATCGTCGTTGCAAATCCGTAAACCTTGAATAATCGCTAATGTTAACAAATTCTCAGACGGTATTGAATATTTAAGACAATCGAAAGGGCCTCACGATTCATTATGACTGATTTAATTGTTAAGCTTTCGGAAACGACCCGCAGCCGCATGGCGTGCCAGAAAGCGCCGATTCTCGTGCGGCGAGACCGCCGGTATCACGGAAACGGGATACCATTACCTATTTCTGAACGTGTCTATTGTCCAAGGCTGCTACATTAAAATCAATTGAAAGGAGCAATTCCGAATTCGATTTTGTAGTTCACAGGTTACTCACCCGCTGACTATGCGACCGTGACTCCTAACTATTAATATTAATCACAGTCTTTTGTCGACACCGATGCTAAGATCCGTAACAATGGATTGACTTACCTATCGTGAAGCTTTGTATCGAAGCACAAAAGAAAATTTCGAGCTAATCTTGGACTGAAACAATGCTCATTGTAAGTAATATATCGTGTATGTATATTTTATTTTGACAGAACTAACTGATGTATGATAAATGCTTATTATACTTGTAACCTTGTCTAAGTATGAATGGTGTAATTTTTGTTTTATTATCACGATCAAATTCTTATAATCTTAGTTTAATTGATACAACATCGAATCAGACGTTATCGATACGATTTATGTATTGCATAAAGCTAATAAACGATTGATCTGATTAAGTATTCGCCAATCGTGCCCACGCGCTATGTTTATTTGCGTTACTTATATACATGTATATTTTATGAAGTTACGAGTAGTTAGTAGACTTGCGTGGTGCAGTGTCACGTGAAACTTTACATTAGAGTTCCGAGTGACACAGCAACTGATATGGGCAATCATGTCGTCTAACATGGTGAACGACATCGTCACGTCATTTATTAACATAAAAAAAGAGAATACTGTTATATATACTAAGGTAGATTCTAGGCGTTAAAACCAACTAAATTGTAGTCGTGACTCTAGTTCATTCATAGATCTTACAATTCCTAGGTATGTTAATAGGTGCTAGGACATTTCTGCAAAGTTTGTCTAGAGGTCACCATTTTGCCAGTTATTTTATCGTCAAGCAGTAGTATGCAAGCACTACTGTATTCCAGTTTAAGGGGCACTGCAGCTAGTAAAATCACTGGCCAAATGAGACTTAATGACTTGATCTCGCAGTCTAGTAATCATATTGCTAGACTGTGCTGATGTCTCAGGATGACGTGCGTAGTGCAGTGTCACGCAAAACTCTTTATTTTAGAGTTCCGAGTGTCACTGCAATTGTTACGGGCCGTATCGCTTAATATCAGACGAACTGGTAGCCCATCAAATTATTTATTTAAAAAAAGTATATTACTGGTATGGGTACTGTAAAATAAGGATTGGTAGGTAATCAGGTGTTTTAACATACTAATATATAATGTTGCAGTAGTGGCTGGCTGGGACCCCTCTAGCATCGATTATAAGTTGCGTATAAATGTTACGATTTAGAAAATTAATTAGTAACTAAACTAGGTAGTAGGTAGATATCTGAAAGGGTGTTACTAAAAGGAACGCAGATATGAACGAATGATATCCGTGATTGCTCGGCTACCTAATATTAATCAAACGTTACTTCCCTGTCAGCCACTATTACGGCGTTGATTTGACGAATGATAAATAAGACATTTTGTAGGAAGCATTTAGAACCTTTTTGCAAGTCACATTAGTCCTGTATTAGTGTCAATCACTAACAGGAACATTGCAATGCATGTCTACATATTGTTATGACGCATGTAATAATATTATTTATTACTAGCAGCCCGCCCCGGCTTCGCACGGATATTTTTTGGTGTGGCTTGCCTACTGCCACACACGTTTAAATATGATAAAAGCGTGATATTGAATAAGTTTATTAACAGCTTATTAAGAATATAAGCACATAAGTAACATAAAATAAAATGCATTTCGACAGTAAAATTAAAATGATCAAAGTGTTATTCGAAATAGCTGCGAACATTTTAAGAAAAGTTTTTAAGACTTTTCTCAAAATATAGCTTTAAAATTCTTGCAGCTAAAGGAAACCCTTTGACATTATTGGTAATGTCAAAAGCACCCGGACAATAGAAATAACATATTAGTGTGGTATAAGGTATAATATGGAGATTCAAACACACTAGAAAAAGAAAAATACATAAAATAGAAACAGTGGGGTCAATATATCAAGGCTTTTGGAATCTACTCTACTATATAAAATATACTATACAACTTTTGCATCACTCGGCACAACCATCGAGTTTTGACAAATCTACTTTTAGCGATTTGCATTGAGACCAGCAAATTGGACGATCACATAGCTCGATTGCAACTAATAGAAACACAAATTTGTATGTATTTGACAGTTTGAATTTGCAGCTTATGTGCATAGTTAGTATGGAAATTTCTCCTGTTGCATTGCAATCAAAGTTTCGTGATCACCCCCCTGGGCGCCGTGACTTGGTTTCAAATAAGCCCAAAGCAAATTAAATAATAATAATAAATAAATAAAAACTTTATTGTTCACACAGGTAGCAAGGGAGGTACATAAACTTATAGTATATTTGTTTTGCGTAAAGTTATAGTGTATTTACAATGTACCTCAGTCGAAAGCGCTGTCCCTCACACTAGGTAGAACCTGTATAGTGAGGTCACAGGAATCTCCTTTGGAGACATAATTGTACACACATTTAGCAACTGGTGTTGTTTCAAATATCACTTAAAAATAAAGTAACAGTTTAGGGTTAGGTACCTATTACAATTCGTGTATGTAAAAATATACTTATATTAGCTAAATTTGTTTTTCCATTTCGCATAAATCTGTTTTTGTGTGTACGAGTATGTATAAGACAATTTAGTCGATCCCGTCTGGTATCCTTTAAAGGCAAAAACTGACTCGCTTCTTCACGGCATTGTATTATGAGCTGTAATGTACCGATCACCATAATGTATCGGCAGGATCGATCCTAAATTGTCTGTTTGTACTGTAAATTGGGTACAGTACACTGTATTGCAGCAGATGCAGGTCATCAAAACACATCAATCACTTGTCATGTATATACTTAATACGTGAACAGCTCCTGTGTAAATTTAAAACTACGCTCACTTGAATTCCAATAAACTTTAGGTTACCCGAATTGTCTGATAGAATGGGAGTATTTTCATCCACTGAGGCTCAGCTTTTAAGGTTATCGTTAGCAACCCTGGTAATTTTAGTCAAAAGTATCTACTCTCAGTCAGTATTTCATTTTGTATTTAATAATATTAATAATAAAGCTCAAGGATCACATACATAAATAATGGACCCTAATTAGGATTTCCCTGTGCCTAGGGATCCAGGCACTAGAAAGACCATGGTCCGACGACACCCAGACTCAGAACAAGTATTTGCGCTTTTTTTCTGTGCACTAATACTTGTCCTGCCGCGGGAATCGAACTCGCAGCCTCCAGTTTAAGAGCCGACCTGCTCAACCACCACACCACAGAGACTGTCAACATATGTATATGATATATCAAACGCAGTTCAGTTAACAGAGTTCTAGCTAATTAATTAAACTCTCTTTCTAAATTAAGTAAGCAACGAAATAAAACTATTAGACCATTTGTTTTGTTGCCACATTCATTTTAGTAGGAGGCTAATACTTTATATTTGATAAATTAATGTATCTTTGCAGTGATCATGCTCATGAGGTAACTGCTTTAATGAAGGCTAGTTACCTGATTTAATCATTTTCACTCTAAAGACAGAAACATGCCCTTATTTTAAAATAACACCCAATACTTCTTCTAATTTGCAATTTATTTATTACTAGTTGCGCCCCGTGATTTCACCCGCGTCATTTTAATTATTTGCCCATCCCACGGGAAAATTTCACTTTTCCGGGATAAAATGTAGCCTATATGTTAACCCAGTGTATAAGCTATCTTGGTACCGAATTTCATCTAAATCTATTCGGCCGTTTGAGCGTGAAGGAGTAACAAACATACACACATAAACACACATACAAATTTTCGCCTTTATAATATTAGTGTGAAGTGTGATAACGACAATGCTAATTACACTCATTATAAAATTAATTATATGCAATGTCAAGCATGCATAATAAAACTTGAAAAAAAAATTAAATAATCTAACCGTTATTAGACTAGTTAGTGTACATTTAATTATTATAATCATTGTATATATTTTTGTTAAATAAATAATGTTTATGTAATGTTATAAAGTCTATAAAAATAAAAAATAAGCTAATATAAAAATAATTTTAAGCAGTCATAAGAAATAAGAAAATCACATGTATAAACTTTCACAAAATTATATTTATTAATTTATTTATCCTAAAACATAATATTGTTAATGAGTGTTCATTTGAATGATTGTTTATTGTTCATAACATTATATTAACAGATTTAAAATACACTGCTATATATCACGACTATCACACACACAACAATCACAAATATCACAGTTAGGATTGGTGCTGAAGAATAAATTCAGACCATTTATATAACGGCATAGGGGGTTTCACCACTAGCCACGGTACGGGAGTTAGGAACAAAAAGTTGTAGTTTAGATATATTTAGGCAAGGTTTGAATCATAGAGCACATAATAATAATAATAATAACACCTAACGATCACATACATAGATCCTGGGCCCTAACTAGGATTCCCTGTATCTAGGGACCCAGGCACTACAAGGACCATGGTCCCACAACGCTCAGAGTCAGCACAAGTATTTGCGTTTTTTTTTTCACTAAAACTTGTCCGCGGGAATCGAACCCGCCTCTTCCGGATTATGAACCGATCTGCTCAACCACCACACCACAGAGGCTGTCAGGAAATGCTGGGTTTTAGAGCGCATCGCCAGTCAAATGTTTATTTAGTCATTGGTCCAACCTTCTCTGCGATACACAGTCCTACCGCAATATTTGACGGCCGTACATTGCATTGTGTATTCGTGCATATCTAACCTCAAATTTAACCTAAGTCCTATTTTCCCATATAATGTTTTGCGTATAAATATATCGCACGATGTATTGCGAGTCATCCGCCTAGCGGCCTCCATATATCCGTGGTTTGAACACTATGCGTGCTGTAAATGTGAAAAGGCATTGAGTATTTAACTAATTATTTTTGTAAGACATCTAAATAGTGTGGTAATACAATGTCTGTAAGTATACCTGTACCTGATAAAACTTCTAACTGAAAAAAAAAACTAGTTCTGTAATACTAGTATTAAAAACAGTTTCCTAAGTTCGCATTTACTCTCTATGACGTATACTCTCGTTAATAACAGCTGGTGAGGTCAATGAAAGAGTCGAATTGGCTTTTGGCGAGAAAACGAAAAAGATCGCGTCACCGCATTGTATTGTTTTCCAAAGCATTTTTTTTTATGTTAAAGTGAGCAAACAAGCATACGGCCCACCTGATGGGAAGTGGTCACCGTAGCCTATGGACATCTGTAACACCGGAGGAGGCGTCACTAATGCATTGCTTACCCTGTAAGATTCTTTTAACCCTCCTTTTGAAGTAATCCATGTTGTAACTCTGTAACATGTGTTATTTTCAGTGTTAGTGCATATAATTGGTGACATTCTATACGTTAAGTGCTGGATTACATGTTTCCTAAGTTCGCATTTACTCTCTATGACGTATCTACTGCGTTTGGGTACGTCTAAAGATAAGTGCGCACTTATGTGCTGTCAAATTTTAGTGCAGACGGGTATAAGTGCACATACTTGCGTGACACATAAGTAGGTACTTAATTATGTTGTAGGTGTAGGCACTAACGCATTTTATTTCGCTATGTATGTGATCGTTGGGGATTATTATTATTTATTATTTTATTACGTCGATATCAATATAATGATTAAATTATCGAGTCTTTGATAACAAGGCACTGAAAATATTTTGATATTAATACACGAATAAAACTTAACTCATAAAGGATATGGACATGTGAAAACTGAGTGTTATTTTTGACAAGCCTGAGTAAAAGACATAACTTTATTCAGAACAGTATTGCTAATCAAGTGTATTTTATCTAATGAAATGTTGAAATTAGATTGAATTGCTATCAGTCTTCCTGATTGCCATGGAAATTGCCATCTAGTTTTATACTTAACCGTTAATTGTCGTTACAAACACTTTTCGCTATTTGCATATTATTTGCAAGCAGTCCTGTTGACTTTCGTAATACAAATTACACGTTAATACATAGTAAGCTTGCTAGAAGGAGTTTTGGCGGGAATGCGAAAAAGATTGCGTCACCGCATTGTATTATTTTCCAAAACTAGTGTTATTTTCAGTGTTAGTGCATAATATTGGTGGCATTCTATTCGTTAAGTGCTGGATTACAGGCGTGAGTATGGGAAAATGGTATAATGATGGTGAAACGTTTCTTTTCGTGTTGTTTCCAAAACTCCATAGAAGCTTCAGGTAAAGTTGCCACCACTTTACTAGGAGTATGACTAGACTATAACTTGACTATGACTTGACTTGATGACTTCGACTGTGAGTTGACACATATTTGCGTGAAATATCATTAACTTGATAAATTATTAATTACTTGACACTGGCTAAATACACAATAGTGTGGAGCCAAAACATAAAAAAAATAAGCTTGCTAGAACTGTCGTACTGGGAGTAACTGTCACGATCAAGCATTTATTTGACCTATAATTTGAAGGCAGAGACAGAATTGTGAAAATCTATTACACAACAGACTAGAACAAAATATAGAACAATGTCTATGCAGTACTAGCTTATTGCATTTTATTGCCCGGCGTAGAAGCATAGGTTAAATTAAAGTTACTTCATAGAGGTCAGTAGAACAAACGGTTACTATATCCTATCCAAGTTGACTGCCCTGTTAGCTCAGTTGGTGGTAGCCCTGCCTTCTGAACTGTAGGTTGTGTGTTCGATTCCCACCCAGGACAAACATTTGTATGATGAACATAGGATGTTTGTTCTGTGTCTTTGTGTTATACTGTATAAAAAGTATACAAGTATTGTATCAGTTATCTAGTTACCTTAGTACAAGCTTTGCTTAGTTTGGGGTTAGATGGCGCTGTGTGAAATGTCCACAAATGTTTATTATCATTACTAGTAGCATTATTAGTACTAGATGAATAATAGCTAGAAAAGACATTGGCGCCATCTTTTAGGCACATTTCATACCAAATATTCTTACCTTACCCTTTATTAGTTTCATCCTCCATCCATCATTATCCATCATTAATAGTTTATCCTTACCTTAGTTTTATTAAAAGTGTAAATGTTTTTAAATTACTTTAATGACTTTACAATATAAAAGTACATTATGAAGATCACAGCGAATAAATTATAATTAGGTACATCGTGTTAGCCTCTAGGAGTGTGCGGGTAGGAGTCTAGTAGTGATGGTGCTGGGAAGAGTATACATGATGGCTGGGGCCGGAGTTGTGGACGACCGCGTTGAAACTGAAAACAAAAGAGCATCGTTAATAACAGCTGGTGGGGTCAATAAAAGAGTCGAATTCGCTTTTGGCGGGAAAACGAAAAAGATCGCGTCACCGCATTGTATTATTTCGCAAAACTTGTGTTAGTGCATAAAATTGGTGACATTTTATTCGTTAAGTGCTGGATTACATGCATGAGTGTGGGAAAGTGATATAATGATGGTGAAACATTTCTTTTCGTGTTGTTTCCAAAACTCCATAGAATAAAATTGGCCATCTAATGTAAAGCACAGTTTTGCATAAATCTGTAGCTAATGCCTTAATGCCACTATGACTTGTGGATATGCAAATCAAAACATTTAGACAAAATAATCGCTCACATCAAACAGGTTTCAACATAATTGTATCAAGTCAGGTTGTGACTGATGTTGTCGGAAGCCGGTAGGTCACTTGAGGTCGTTACTCGCTCGTATGTTTACTATGACTAGCCGGTTTGGTCACCATATGATCGGTATAAACATCGGTCACGGATACACAGTAAAGCTCCAAGAGAGCAATGGTAAACATGAATGGTTCCAAAGAATTTTCGTAATTTAGGGAAAGCTGAACCGTCGTTAATGTGTGAAATGTTATATTTTATGTAAGAGTTTAGCGTAACCTTATTTATGCAAATATACGTGTACCGTTCTCTTGACAAAGTTTCTGGGACCTTAGCCTTACCCTTTTAAAGTTGTCCCTTCTAAAGCTCCAGTTTGAATGGAATTTTAGTTTAGGGTCAACTGTTTTAATTATTTTGATATAACCATGAAGCTAAGATACGAAATACTAGTACCATGAAAGGACAAGGATAGGTGGGTATTTAAATACTACAGTTTTACTGCTTTGTATTTGTTCGCTAGAGTAGTAAGGTCCGTATTACAGAACTATGTTCAGTCGTTGATTGATGTTCAAGTAGAAATTTTATTCACTATTTGAAAATTTAGTGAATGAAATCTCGTCTCTAGCAAAATTTTTTATCATTCCATACCCATTCGTACCAAGCGATTTAATACCACGTTTATAATTAGAACGGCTAAAGAATGAAATGCTGACAGGAGCTTCTGTTTCCGACGAAATATGACCCGAAGGTGTTCAAGAGAAGAGTGAATAGGTATTTTGCTAGGATTACTTCTGTGTCTAGGGACCCAAGAACTACGAGGACCATGGTCCCACAACACCCAGACTAAGAACAAGTATTTGCGTAGTTTTGAAACACGGGCCTAAGCTTAACAAATGGTTGGTATATTTAGTGATATTCGTGCATATCATTTTAAAAGAAATGGAACATAATGTACGAAGGTGGCCGACATCTTCTAAGAAAATACGTACCCATGGTGGTCATCAGCTGAGTAAGACACCTTGCGGAAAGAACCATCGGGCTGCAGCAGAGAATATTCTCCCTTCACGACATCACCATCACGAGCCTCGTGCTGGGACTTGTGGTCGCCGGTGTGGGGGTCCTCCACAGAGTAGGAGTACTGGTATTTAGGGTGGGCCTATAATAAAAAAATACGATTGATAGACCTATCAAAATAACCACTTTTTGTAAATAATAATAATAACGCCCAACGATCACATACATAGATCCTGGATCCTAACTAAGATTCCCTGTGTCTAAGGACCCAAGAACTACGAGGACCATGGTACCATAACACCCAGACTCAGAACCAGTATTTGCGCTTTTTTCCCCTATACAAATGCTTGCTCTGCCGCGGGAATTGAACTCGCCGCCTCCGGGCTATAAGCAAACCTGCTCAACCACCACACCACAGAGGCTGTCGAAAAAAAAAACTAAAACGAAAAGCTCAACTATGAAAGGTGAAGAATTAAAATCGTCGCATGGAGGCTTAAAGTATTTATTCTGTGTAATGACTTGTGTATTTCTTACATAATAGTCCTCATGACCATGTCCTCCAATGTGAGAGATGGGGGCAGCAGCGTACACAGGGGCAGCGTGGATTGGAGCGGCGTGGTAGGCGGGCGCAGCGTGGATCAGAGGAGCACCATGGTGCACCAAGTTGTGTTGAGAGGAGACGGTGTAGTCACCGTGGTGACCTAAGAGACCAGCTTGGGCGGCGGCCACGAAGGCTCCGAGAGCTACGATCTAAAAAGATAAAAAAAGCTCTATTACAAACACCTTCCAAACCTTTTTTTTGGGTGGAAATGCCCTCGCATTGAGTGTGTGGGACTCGATCCCGCTACAACCCTCGCATGATCCGACCGCCGCCGGGATGAGATGAGATGGTGTCACTATTGCATTGACCATCTCGCCCCAGCGGTAGGCCCTTCCAGGCCTCTGCGCCCGTGGGTGGGTAACCTTCCAAACGCCTTGCAACCCTAAATCAACTCTATCTTAAATCAACAATGCTGTCAAGTACATTATAATGGTGGTTTTGTTCACCTACACCTTGTTCACATCACCAAGGTAAACACAATAAACTTACTTTAGCGAACATTTTTTGTGTGGGATAGAACTACGTGACTGACATACATTTGATAACCAGCAGTGGGTTTTATAAGAACTGCTGTTAGTCCGGTGGGGAGCCGAAAGCGCGTCCCCGCGGCGCAAGGTCAGCTTTGTCTCACATTCTCGCATTACTTTAATAACTGTATGATTGTTAACGTAAACACTGTGAACCACGGTACTACGCTTTGTTATACTAGGTCAATGTGGACGATAAGTCTTTATTGTTCTATTGGTAAGTTGCGTACACTGTCTAAAAAGGTAGGTACTTATACGCACGCGCGTCAAGATTGAGCAGATATTTTTTGTATCGATAAACGAAATGGTTTTATTATCAAAAATTGTGAACTATCGTTTTATTTATGTTTTGATTTCTTTAATTTTGTGATAATTATACCTGGGAAATAACAATAAAATGGAAAATGTTTTCTCTTATATATATATATATGCAAATTATGAAACTGATTTTTGTATTAATTTCCATCTCTAATTCAGACTCAAATAAGATTTAAAAAAAAAAATTACGTAAAATTCAAATTATTTAATAAAACTAAGTGATGTTTCAATATTTTTGTTCAAAAATACTCGTAATAATGTTGTTTTATAACAGAACTTGAGCCATTATATAAGTAGGTATATAAAAAACAATTTCATAGACAAACACACATAAAACGGATTCTTCAAAGTGGTACATTTACAGATGCTTGACACAAAACTCTTTAAGCTTTTAAAGAGTTTTGTGTCAAATCTATAATATATTCTATGCTTATACATACTACAGAATACATAAATGCCTATAATAGTTTGCATTCTTTGACACAACACTTCTATTTTTCCAACGAATGCGTGGACATTTGCTACCGGATCTAACAATGGCCACACGCCGGCATTTGAATAAATGATTTACTTTCAGTTTATACCATGTCAAACAATTGTATGTGTGTCTGTTCAATGGTATTTCTTAAGTATTTAAAATATAGGATTAATATGTGAAGTTATTTTAAAGAAGCATGTTTGTTCTAGCAACTAATAGCTGACTGGCCCGATAGCTCAGTTGGTAGTAACCCTGCCTTCTGAACTGTGGGTTGTTGTTCGATTCCCATCCAGGACAAACATTTGTGTGATGAACATAGGTGTTTGTTCTGGTGTCTGGATCTTATATTGTATTCCATGTATGTATTTACAAACAAAAACTGGTTCCCATAATACAAGCTTTGCTTAGTTTGGAGCTAGATGGCGTTGTGTGAGATGGCCATACATATTATATTATAATACAACACTTAAAATGCTTATCAAATCACCGATTGTAAAACACAAGTATTGGTTGCTGGGAACTGACAGTAATACAGCAAGTGAATGAAGTGTTTTTGCCATTGTACCTCACGGCAATTTTCATGGCTACGCTGTGTGGTTTCAAAATCACTATAATTACGGCAGTCGAGTCGTAACGTAGCCGAATGAGCAAATCTACGTTGCACTAAGTATTTAAATATCTAAGGCTTACTGAACTGTTTTGTATAAGAATAAGAATAAGATTTATTTCAGAAAAGCAATAGCATCGATAACAATATCATCCTTACTTAAGTACTTATATGAATTAATCAAAAACAATGTCATAATAATTTTAGTCGACAGTAGATATTATTCAAGCCTTGCTGGGTGATCACGTTAATCGATTGCAACCAATAGAAACACAAATTTGTATGGATTTGACAGTTTGAATACGCAGTTTATGTACTTAGTTAGTATGGAAATTTCTATTGTTGCATTGCCATCCAAGTTTCGTGATCATTCCCCTGGGCTCCACACTAGGATTCCCTGTGTTGTGGAGGCCAGTTTTACAAACATATGCTTTTCTCGTTTTTGCGACGTTACAAAAGTGTTCGTTGGAATTGAACAGTTAAAAGGAATTAAATATTTAGACTACAGAAAAAAAATGAGTAGCGAATGAAACAGAAATGAGTAATATATTATCATTTTATGAATGGTTGTAGAAATTCTATGATTGATTTGATACTAAGTGGATTATACAGCTGGAAAAGAACGGTAATCAGCAATTATTAACAACTTTTTTGCGTTTTGGGTATACTTTTCTCAGGTTTCATTAGGCATTGTGTATCAGAAAATATTTATATAATTATTCTTAATTTTTTATAGAGGTTGATTCAGACTGGTTCGACCGCGGCTATCGCTTATTATATAGTACCTACAATTGAAACTCTTATATTCTAGAAACAGAGAAACTTGGTACTTTTTAGTATTTCTGTGGCTACTCTGCGTTATGAATTGGTGCCGTTTTGGTATTAAATATTTAAAAGAAACTGATATGTGACAAAAAATATGAACAAATGTGTATTTTTAGGTCGTTTATGTAATACTGTTTTCGCCAATCGAACGTATTTTATAATAGTGTTTATAGCCGGAATCACGCAAGCGTAGCCTTGTGGGTCGATAATATCAGATTGAACGTCCGCTGGACGATATCCGTTGTTTGTGTTGAGAAATCTTTAGCTGGATGAAAGCCCTTTTATAACGCAAAGCGTTTAAAAAATTCCAATGTAACATTTAATTAATGATTAGAGATAAGTTTTGAATGCAATTGTATTAACAAAAAAGGGTTTATTCAGGTGATCTATTAGCAATCTTTATTTTATTTTGAGTTTGGTAGTTCGTGATATTTGTTAACTTTTATATGAAAGTAAACTGCAGTGAAACTGAGACAGTCTCATGCGAAGGAGTTTTCAGGAGTGGCGACCACAAACTTGAAGACGCAGCGAAGGCTGGCCCACCACTAGTTCGACGATCTGGGGCCTTACCGCGTAAGTCTGGTGGAGATCGTAATCGTGTTTCCTCTTGCTCGCACTCGTGAACTTGTTAATTGGCGCGTGCGGGATGGCAGGCGAAGCCGATTCCCAGAATGGTTACGCGGTAGGGGTGCTGGTCAAAACAATGAGGAGCCGTCGGATGGAAGAGGCAATTAGAAGGTCAAAGTACTCTATGGAGGAGGCCCATGTTCAGCAGCAGACGTTTTCCAACTGATCATGATTATGATTCAGTCTCTCTCTTTTAAATCTATTTTTAAATGCCACTCAAGCCTTTTTTTCCAAATCGCTACTCAAATCTGCAAAATGAAAAAAATATACAGGCTGCCAAAATCGAAATATAGTTTTACTACAAGTTTTATGCTTTTTTATGTGCCAATGGATTGTGGTATAATCGTTTTATTGTTGTTTTGTTCACGGTCATGGACTGTATCATTGACAATGTTACTAAATTTTTATGGCCAGTTGATTTGCTTTAGCGAAGCATTAAGGTTAGGTTAAATTACGTTTAATATCCGTTAAAAACGTAGCATTTATAATCAGCACGTAACAAGGTAACAAACTACAATTTACTATGATGTGTTAATGGAATAATGCTATAGTAGATGTGTTTATTTAGTGAAAAGTGATGTGTTGGTAGTAGGTACTCTAAAATAGGTTTATTTTATCGTTACGTCTGCGTTAAATATCTCATAATGGTATCTGGGTTAAATTTATCCACACATATATTTTTTAAAGTCGCATTCGATATTCTATTTGAGCTGTGCTTTTCGCGGTAACTAATACCACGGATAATATAGAATATACTATTACTAATACTAAGGAAATTGATATTTCCTTTCGCAATTGTGTTCACTGAAATATACAGTAGGTACTTTGTATGAAATTTATCGAACGGAACCGGGTAGTAGTTTTTGCTTTTAAATAGTTTTTTTTTGTGATTGTGAAAAAATATTGAAGTAGATATAGAATATAAAATATGGAACTGTTAATAAGACTAGGCTTCAAGTTAGAGGATATTAATTCGAGCTTTCACTTGACCACACCTACTTCAAAATTTAATTATATCCTGTGGCCATTGCTTCAGTCGAATGTCCCAACATATTACATCCATTAATTTAGTTTGCAACAGGGCTATTACGTGCCATATTGACACATGTAATTGATTGTTTTATTACACTACTTAGCTCGTTATAGATTTTTACCTTCAGGGTAAATACAATATAGTGCACCGAATTATTATCATCTACAATATATTATTTAAGTACAAATCGTTCAATGCTTACGTATTAGAATTAAAGATTATTTTAGATTGTTAGAATAAAAACGAATGCATGAAATATTTTAGAAGAAATCAGAATAAGACTATACGTTGTAAGACTGATGTTTTTTTTTTTTAATAATGATATTGGAGATGTGTTTATTTAGTGAACAGTGATGTGTAAGTAGTAAGTTAGTTCTCTAAAATAGACATATTTTATCATTACGTCTGCATTAAAGCATAATGAGGTACATGATTGTATCTGAGTTATTCATAGTACGTGGGCCCCAGGAGCTCATCGCGTGTAATGCTGCCAGCATGTTGGGTACGCTACCTAATAGTAGTGGGCTGGAACATTTGGACTGTCTATAGGTCATCGCGGCCAGTGTATATTCCAAATGTTTTTTTTTTGTAGTAGGTAGTGTTTAGTATTAGTTATTATATCATTGTAGTATTTAGTTAATAATGGTTGATAAGGAAAATAACAATGTTTTCGTTTTAATATTATAAACGGTTTAATAAATAATTTAAAAGTTTGGCATAGAGTCGTTAAACTAAAGGTCCATGTTGAGCAGTCTTCAGTAGTGATGGTAAGGAGCAGGGTGGATGGAGGGGGCAGAGTTGTGTACTACAGCGTTGAATCTGGAACAATAATAAGGCATTAATTAGGAGAAAAGTGTAACGTATCTAATTGGCAGGATGTACACATTTCTAAGCGCCAGTGATGCGAATAGTGATGAGGCAAGATTGTTTCATTTTATACCAAAATATTGCTATAGTTTTACGACTGGTAATTTGGTTATTGCGCATATTATTATTATTATTTACTAGGTGGTACAAATTTCTGCAAAGTTCGTCCGGGTTTGTACCACCGCTTTGCTAGTTATTCTGCCACCAAGCAGTAGTGCCACAGCACTACTGTGCTGATGTATCAAGATGACGTGCGCAGTGCAGTGCCATGCGTAACTTTATATTTTAGAGTTCCGAGGGATACTGCAACTGTTATGGATGGCCGTGTCGCTTAACACCAGGTGAACAATTAGCTCGTCACGCCATTTATGATAAAAATATAGCATTGAAGTATTTACCAAAATAAAAGAAGAGGTGTGTGTATACGCACAATTTTTACAGAACTTACCCATTATGGTCATCAGCAGTGTACTCGACGTTACGGACGGAGCCATCAGGCTGCACCAGAGAGTAGCTGCCGTGGACAGCGTCACCGTCGCGAGACTCGTGCTGGGACTTGTGGTCGCCGGTGTGGGGGTCAGCCACGGAGTATGCAAAATCGTATTTGGGGTGAGCCTGGAACCGATAATACATTAAATAAATTAAATATCATAAATCTTAGAGGCTTCAAATAAAGAGATGTTGTCTGAAAATGGCAAGAGAGTAGATGCCTTACTAGAAGATCGTCATTATAATGTGTACTGTGAAATAGGGAATTTTGCCCTGAATACATCCTATCCTATCACATCCTACTCGTCATATCTTATGCATCTATGTGTTTGTTGATAAGCGATGACACCGTTGAACTGGTTTTGATAACATTTATTATGTAGATGTTTTAGATCCAAGATTGATCTCATCCTCTCCTCCTCTCTCCTGGTTGTCCTGGATAAAAGTGCAGTTACTGTGGGGTAGTTATTCATGTGTGTGAACGTAAAGTTCTGCTAGATTTAAATGACTTTCAATAGTTGAGTCAGATTTGCTATAGATCCGTAACATCTCTAGCTTGTACTTTTTTAGCTTAGTTTAAACAATAACTTACGTATTCATCATTTCCGTCGTAATGTCCTCCATATGCCAGGGGAGCGGCATAGGGTAGGGGAGCAGCGTAGCCACCATCATAGCCGAGGTGGGCGCCGTAATACGCGGGAGCTCCATAGCCGTCGTGGCGAACGATGCTCTGGGAGGAAACGGCATGGCCGTAGGCTTGGGCAGCCGCCCACATGGCTCCAAAAGCTACGATCTAGGACAACAGAATAAATAGTTAAAATGTTAAAGTGAAGCTTTGTTTGTTTATTTGTCCATACAAATAAACAAAACAATGGTTTGCACTGCAATCGGCTCTTTGGATTTGGATGAAATTTTATACATTATTCTTTATACTTTCGAGATAACCATAAGATACTTTTACCTCAGAAAATTAAGAGTTTCGTTAAAAATGAACATATTTAGAATGAAAGACACCACTAGTACCTACCACGTAAGTTTGCTTTAAACGACTATTTTGGAGTAAGTTAGGATTTTTATAACTCTTAGTAGCAGTTTTTACGGTGACTTGATGACATGATAAAATAAATAAAAATAAATATGTGTGGACATTTCACACAGCGCCACCTAGCCCCAAACTAAGCAAAGCTTGTACTATGGGAACCAGATAACTGATACAATACTTAGATACTTTTTTTTGTTTATACATACATAGAATACAATATAAACACCCAGACACAGAACATACATCAATGTTCATCAAACAAAATGTTTGTCCTGGGTGGGAATCGAACCCACGACCTGCAGTTCAGAAGGCAGGGATACTACCAACTGAGCTATCGGGCCAGTCAAATGATGGTAGACTAAAATGAATTGCGACGTCATCGTTAAAAGTCGACAACACAAACACCGCAGTTAACAGACATACAACATATTTTGCACTTGTTATCACTCACTTTGCTGAACATTTTGCTGCTGTCAATATCACAACTGCTGGTTGATTGATGTCAAACGCCAGTGACCACTGCTTTTTATATGATAGAATAAGAACAAGTGGGGCTGAGCATGCGGACCTCGCCGCGGCAATGACAATAGCCAAAGGTCATGTTAAAACCGATCATAGAATTGCAATTATGTGTCATGGTATCGATATTGCTTTTGGTCATGCTATGCTGCTTGGCGTACGTGAATGAACCTGCAAAAACTGATGCCCTGAACAATGATACCGTTTTTACTGGCTGTCATTACATGGACCTCTAAAATAGTAATTTAGTCATGTAACTTCATTGCAATAAAATCTCATAAAAGTATGGATTTAACAGTTTTAATACGCAGTTTATGTTCATATAGTTGGGAATATGTTTTAATTCGGATTGAAAATTCTCCTGTTACATTGCAATTAAAGCTCCGTAATCACCTCTTTGATCGCTAGCTTGCTTTGGAGAGTAGGTAAAGCCATCGGTCCCGGTACTTGTCGTAGGTTGTTTAAACCAAGTGAGAAATCTCCAGTTGGCTTCAAATCGGCCGAATTTAAACGTAACGTATCGTTCACTAGATGGTAGACTTTTCTGCAAAGTTCGTCTAGATAGGTACCACCGCTTGGCCAGTTATTCTGCCGCCAAGCAGTAGTGTGCAAGCGCTATTGTGTTCCGGTTTGAAGGGCGCTGTAGTTAGTGAAATTACTGGGCAAATGAGATTTTATGATCTGATCTCACAGTCGAGTAAGACTGTGCTGATGTCTCAGGATAATGTGCGCAGCGCAGTGTCACGCGAAACTTTATATTTTAGAGTTCCGAGTTACACTGTTCTGTTATGGGCCGTCGTGTCGCTTAACATCGCTCATCATCATCATTCATCAAAAAAATAACGTAAATTATTAACTAACCCTATATATTGGTCCCCTATTCATAATTTTGTTGCAAAACTGGTTATTGATGATATCAAATAAATAAATATGTTTGGACATTTCACACATCGCCATTTAGCCCCAAACTAAGCAAAGCTTGTATTTTGTACTATGGGAACCAGATAACTGATACAATACTTAGATACTTTTTTTTCTGTTTGTTTCCACATACTTAGAATGCAACGTAACACCCAGACACAGAAAAAACATCGATGTTCATCACACAAATGTTTCTCCTGGATGGGAATCGAACCCACAATCCACAGTTTAGAAGGTAGGGTTTCCATTTTAACAGTCTTAAGTAGCCAAACTTTTGTTCTGCCTATTAACCCACACAATCATACACACTTCCGGAACTTCAGCTAGTTAAGTAGGTAAAACTATGTAGTTTTAGGGGACCAAACTAGCTGAAGCTATGAATTGCCTTGATGGTACTACAAGTAGGTACTACGTTTACTAAGTAGTAAGTACGTTTACTGAACTAGGGTCTGAGTTTATTAGTGCTCAATATTGCTGAGGCTATTTGGATGTGTGTGAGCTTCGTTCTTCGTGAGACTACCAGTTTATCGAACGAAGTTTAACTATATCTCTATTATACCAAACTTCATCGATTCAACAGATTAAAGTATAAAGGAAAAATTTGAACGGACGTATTTGAACCATCCATCAGTCTCTAAATCACACAAATGGTACGCTTAATCTCTTTATTAAGCTAAGCAGGTGATGCTGCTAAAAAAACGAGTGTGCTTTTGACCACACGACTGAAGTAAAACCTATGTGGTTTAGTTCCATCTATCGGCTGGTATAACTTTGTTTTTGCTTTGTTTGATGTTAATGTAAATTGTCATTTTACTGGATTTACCAAAACAGTAATATTAGGTCTTTACCTATGAAATTGCCGTTTTGTTTGAAAAAAGTTAAAGTATTTTTTTTTTCGAACTTATTTATTTCTTTTATTCAAAGTAATCACCCCTGCAATCAATGCATCTTTGCCAACGCTGTGGCAGTTTATGGATGCCCTTCTTGAAAAAATCAGCAGGACGGGAGACAAAACTCTTCAAAGGCGTTTTGTACTGCCTCTCGGGAATTGAATTATTTTCCCGCTAAAAAGTTGTCCAAATTTTGGAAAAAGTAATAGTCGGTAGGCGCAAGATCTGGTGAGTATGGCGGATGAGGGAGAGCTTCCAAACCCAACTCATGCAGCTTAGAGACGGTCTGTTGTGCAGTATGGGGTCGCGCGTTGTCGTAAAGTAGCAGTGGAGACGACCGATTGACCAAAGCTGGTTGCAGACGTGCGAGTTTCGCCATCATTGTGGTCAGTTCTTCAATGTACACATCTGCAGTAATGCTCTCGCCGTTTTGTAAAAAGCTATGATGAATCACACCAAGCACTAGACCACCAAACTGTGACCATTACCTTACAAGGGGTCATTTTTCGTTTTGCATATTGCTTTGGTACCGAACCAGGATCTAACCAACTTGCTGAGCGCTTTCGATTGTCAAAAAGAATCCATTTTTCGTCGCACGTAACAATTCGGTTCAAAATTCCTTCATTTCTGTGTACGTTCGTTTGTACAGTTCTCTCCGTAAACGTCGTTGATGTTACGTGTCGTTTGTGCCGCGTTGGTGCCACGACGGAACTCATATTCCATAATTACACGAAATTTCAAAGTATCCATTATGAGGAAAAATGTTGAAATGTAATGAAAATACAACGCTAATCAATAAACAAAAGACTTATATTGTAAATAGAATGTCATATTTTTAAAACAAAATTAATTTGAATTTAGAATTCATAGCCAATCAAAACTTTTTTTTGTTTGAAAAAGTCTGTACTGCAATACGGCAATTTCATAGGTAAAGACCTATTATTTTTTAACTTTGTTATGTTGACAATGAAGATCTACGTTAACCACTATTTACGTTAAACTTTTAACTTCCGTTCGCCGCGCCAGCCTACTTCCCAAGTCAAGCTTGCGTAAAGAAGTAGTATAAGAAGAAGTAATATGAACATAAATGGGAAGTGTCCCGCGTCAATTAGCAACTATTATAATAGTTTTTGGTGGATCATTTTTGTGTTGTTACTTATTATTTAAGGTATGTTTGTGTATATATTTAATTAAAATGTCGTGCGTAATGTCTTGGTGCATACACCAAGTGCATGATTTTGATAGCAGTATCGCCTGCATAGCGTAACCAACCTGTCCTTACTGTGTTTCAAATTTTTCCTTTTTTTAACAAACTAATCAGTAAATACTTTTTAGACAAATCATCATCAACATCCTGAAACTGTGCACTGTTGAACATAGGAGACACGAGAACACAGAGCGCCAATTTTGATTGGCTGCCTGCATCCGTCGCCTTCTTAAATCTTCTTAAATAATAATTTTTAGGCAAATAAAATATTATAATTTGATTTTTCTATTTATTTCTATTCAGTCACTCATTATTTACAAAGTTCTCACACACATTTAAGTAAAAAAGTATAAATAATCAATGTAGCAGGCCAGTTTAACGATTCCACATTTTCAGTAGTGATGGTAGCCATGCGCGGGCGCAATATGTACAGAAGGTGCAGAGTTGTGCACTACTGCGTTGAAACTGAAACAAAATAAAAACGGAGTTAGATGACAAGTTACTTTGCACCTTTTTCTATTAACTATTATTTACTTTGAACCTAAGGTCAGCGTCAAACTGTTTGTAACATCATATTCAGCCTAAATTATTTAAGCTTTTCGAGGCAATAACTGGCCAAAGCAATAATTATTAATTATAGCTTGCTAAAAAATTCATTGATTTAATAGTCTTATACTTTTAAAAATTTGACTGATATAAAACAGTTTTTACCCATGGTGGTCATCGGCGGTGTAGTCGACTTTGCGGACGGAGCCATCAGGCTGCACCAGAGAGTAGCTGCCGTGGACAGCGTCGCCATCGCGAGACTCATGCTGGGACTTGTGATCACCGGTGTGGGGGTCAGTGACGGAGTATGCGAAGTCATATTTGGGGTGAGCCTGGAACAGGTAATTAAATTAATTATTCATCATAAATCATAGACATAAAAAATTCTAACTTGATTGTTACACATACATATTCATCATGACCATCGTAATGTGCTACGGGAGCAGCGTAATGAGCAGCGGGAGCGGCGTAGTGAACCAGAGGTGCGGCGTAGGGAGCCAGAGGAGCAGAGTAGTGAGCTAGAGGGGCTGCGTAGTGAGACAGAGGTGCAACGTAGTGCTCATCATGACGTACTATACTTTGAGAGGATACAGCATGCCCATGGCCTAGAAGACCAGCGTTGG
This sequence comes from Ennomos fuscantarius, assembly GCA_905220475.3. Lineage (NCBI taxonomy): Eukaryota > Metazoa > Arthropoda > Insecta > Lepidoptera > Geometridae > Ennomos > Ennomos fuscantarius. The sequence goes on along the minus strand of HG992028.1, from coordinate 6,249,225 downwards.
CGGCAGCCAGTAAAGTGCCAAAAGCTACGATCTGAAAAACGACATTTAGTTATCACACGACAGTGAATGTTTGTAATCTAGTAAAATTATGAACAAAATTATTGATTTCAAGACAGCGCAATTTCAATACGGTTTTCAAATTGCCTTTCTTTTGTAATTGGATTTAAACCAATACTACTTACTTTGCTAAACATTGTGGGTGTATTGTTTGAAAATCAAAAGTTGATTGATACAGTAATTCCTGTTGTATGGTTTTATAGAACGCGTGCTTTGACGTTTGCAGCGCGTGGTGGGGCAAAGAAATGCGAGCACCTTGACTCTGTAGCTTTGATTTGGTCAAGGTCGCAACGTAACTAATGTGGAGTTACTAATATGTTCAGTTCAATATAGAACAATTAACAGGCTAATAAATTACTATTTTATTACGGAAAATCATTTTAAAATTAATTGTTGTTATTATGGTACATTATTGGTCTGCCACGGTGATTTCTGTTGGGTTAACTTAGAATAATGACAACATTGATACATAGAAAAAATAAGTGATAAATGACACGCATTTAACATGTTCAAGAATTAATTATTGATTATCGCTTTTATCATAATTGAAGGGGCGGAACAAAAATGGTTTAACTGATTTTTTTCACAAAATGACTTATGGGTATCGTTGGATTCAGCGTGAAATTATCTACAAAAATTCATTCTCAAAATACTGAAATGAAGCTTAAATCTCGAGATTTTGAGTCTAAAAACGGTTTATCTGTCACAGGAATACAGTTCGCTTAGCATAAAAACATTATTATATTTATTTTATTATATTATTATATTTTTACAGTAATTGTATGAATTAGTACTATATTTAGTATTTTAATGAGAATTAAAACATTTTCAAGCAACTGAAACTTACATAAACCTTTTCTATTACCTTATAGCACTCTACATTAAAATGGCGCCGTTGAAGTTTAAAGTCAATTTTCTCGAAACTATCAATTTGACAGTTAAACCCTTTTTATTCAGAACCCTTCGATTTAGTTATAAACCCAAATAGTTGAAGGCAACTGCCTTCAACTATGTGAGTTTTATTTTAAAACTTTAAATGACTACTTTTTTAAATTATCATATTATATCATAAATATGAATTTCATACCTATTCATACAATAGATTGAAAAAGGAAAGGAAAAGAATGGTAACAATTAAAGTTTAAATTAGATGACTCGTTGTTACATGTCCTTGAGCTGTGCCGACAGAAAAAGGAGAAGAATACTCAATTACCAAAATGCGTGTTTATTACGTAAATAGCCGAAACGTAATAATAACAAAAAATATTATCAGAAACAAAATACAGTTCATAATGTATTATATTTATTTCTTGTTTTATTCTGAACTAACCCTTAAATTTTCCTGGATTAAGATGATTTTACTTGGTAATTTAAGTCTTTGGCTAACAGTTAAGCGTTCACCAATAAGTACAAAATAACTACAAAATGAAACAAGAACACTCTTTCCTTCAAAATCACAGCATTCTTGATTCATTTTGTATTTAAAATGAACTGCAGCGGGGTCACGCCTGAGTCTATCAATTATATAAAATAACTGTCTTATAAGAAAAGAGATAAAGCATATATCTATGATTGCACTAGCGCACTTATACTATACTCTACTATGCTATTAAATAAATAAAATCTAATAAAGAAGAAAGAAAGAAAAATGTTTTTATTCATGGCAAAAAATCTACTAATGTTTTTATTTGTTTGAAAGCCACTATGTACTTAAGTACTCGTGACGATCAACAAATAGCTCTAACGATTCTATCGTTTATGTAGTTAGTAAGTATAGTACTATTTAGTATTCTGTGGATAAAATAAACTACAATACTGCGGTTGAATTAAGTGACTGCGTACTAAAATCTGTACCGACAAATAGGATCCGCCTACCGCCACTAGTTAACCCGCCCCGGCTTCACACGAGTGAATTAGTAAAACGCGGTCGGACGGAATAAAAAGTATCTTATGTCCGTCTCCTGGTTCTAAACAATCTCCCCACCAATTTTCAGACGAATCTGTTCAGCCGTTCTTGAGTTATAAATAGTGTAACTAACGCGACTTCTTGTATATATATATATATAGATGTCTCGTGGTGTTTTAATAAAGACTTGGCTCAGTAGTGCACAGCAATATACATTATAATAATACGCATAATGCCAAAATGAAGATGAAAAAAGATTTAGTAGATATACTTAACTACCACAGATTACTAAAAAATTATGAAGAAACCTCTATATTCAAGAATCACAATTGAAGGGCTGAGAACAAAAAGGGTTTAACTGATTTTTTCAGAAAATTACTGATGGATGGATTCAGTAAATGATCGTTGGATTCAGCGTGAAATTATCTACAATAATACATTCTCAAAATACCGAAATGAGGCTTAAATCTCGAGATTTTGAGTCTAAAAATGGTTTATCTGTCACAGGAATACAGTTCGCTTAGCATGAAAACATTATTATATTTATATTATATTTTTACAGTAATTGTATGAATTAGTACTATATTTAGTATTTTAAAATAGAATTACAACATTTTCAAGCAACTGAAACTCACATAAACTTTTTCTATTACTTTATAAGCACTACATTAAAATGACGCCGTCGAAGTTTAAAGTCAATTTTCTCGAAAGTATCAAATTGACATAATTTGAATTTGAGCACATAGTGTCCACCAACACACTCCTCACACCTTTTTACAGAAGGAATTGTTAGTTTTAAAACCATCTTCAGTGTTGGCATACAAAAAAATTAATCCTCTGCGTGTTACAGCGCTCTCGAACTTTATGCACTTTCTTAAAGTAATTATAAATTTTGCATGTACATAATTATTTAGAAAATATCTCTCCTTTTGACTAACCATTTCGATAGGTGTCATAAATATACAGGCTGTTTTTTCCATTTTACCGGTTCAAATCCCGTCTCAAGCAGGGCACCATTAATCACATCACACTAATATTATAAAGGCAAAAGTTTGTATGTGTGTATGTTTGTTACTCCTTCATGCTCAAACGGCTGGATGGATTTGGATGAAATTCGGTACCAAGATAGCTTATACACTGCAATAACATATATGCTACATTTCATCCCGTAAAAGTGAAATGTTCCCGTGGGATGAGCAAATAAATAAAATACTTTTTCCGCGGGTGAAACCGTGGGGCACAACTAGCCAAAAATATATTAAAGCAGTTTTATATTATTAAAAACTAACCCACCACCTTCGTACGGGTATTTTATATATGATGACTGGCCCGATAGCTCAGTTGGTAGTAACCCTGCCTTCTGAACTGTGGGTTGTGGGTTCGATTCCTACCCAGGACAAACATTTGTGTGATGAACATAGGTGTTTGTTCTGTGTCTGGGTGTTATATTCTATTATATGTATATATTTACAAACAAAAAGTATTTAAGTATTGTATCAGTTATCTGGTTTCCATAATACGAGCTTTGCTTAGTTTGGGGCTAGATGGCGTTGTGTGAGATGTCCGCAAATATTATTATTATTATTATTATATATACCATTCTATCGCCTATGTTCATCAGGAATAATGTAGGATTCTAATGTTGAAATAATTTTTCAAATCGGTCCAGTAGTTTCAGAGCCTATTCAATACAAACAAACAATCAAACCTCTTTTTATATTTGTTTAGGTAAACGAATAAACATTCTTTTATTTCTTTAATTAATAATTGCTGTTATCGAGATAACCAACTAGGGTGCTTCTTCTCCAACTTAGGTTTTTGAATGGATGAGATTAGCTGAAGATCGGTCTAAGTGGCGCGCATTAGAAGAGGCCGATGTACAGCAGAGGGTTAATACGGGTGTATGATGATGATGATGATGATTGGATTTTTCCACAATCTATTTTGTAATATAAATAAATCATCAATTTGATAACTGCCTGATAGGTTAGAAACAATTTTAAGAAAATTAAAATGATTGCATAATTTTAGTTTTACAATACTTTTATTCAGTCATGCACTATTTACAGTCATCGCAGACATGCATATCAACAAAATTTAAATAATCCAAATCATTTATTCTACGAATTTTTATTTTATTTTATTTTAGTGGTGATGGTAGTTGTGAGCGGGAGCGGCATGCGCTGAGGGTCCGGAGTTGTGCACTACAGCGTTGAAACTGAAACAAAACAATAATCATTTTATTCTACAAAATACTTATATTATTATTATAATATTATATATTATTATAATATTCTACAAAATTATATTATTACAAAATTACATTATTATTACATTATTATTATTATTACAAAATTATATTATTACAAATTATATTATTATTATAATAATATATATTATTATAATATTCTACAAAATAATAGAATAGATAATGCTAGGCTTATGTCTTTTTTCTATAAAGCTCTGGCATATAGAGCGCGCAATTGAGATTGATTGACATCGGTACTCTACGATGCCACTTTAATAGCCTTTTTTGAGAGGGCATTTACCCCTCGCACTTCCCTGCCACCACGGGGGTGGTATATATATGCAAGAGTCGAACCCACTAAAACCCCCCCGTGAGCCTTCGTCCACCGTACTGGGGGCGAGAAGGGGTCGCGACTGCAGTCCAGCCAACTCGCCCCCCCACTTTAATAGCCTAGCTCAAATAAATTTAGGCATATTTTAGATAAATGAATCATAAATATGGCTAAATTGACTCTAAGAATTGGTCTAAGTCAATAAGTAAATCAATCGAAACAATATTTCTGCAATCAACACTTGGATGAGAGACCAGATATGTGGTATATACAACTGAATGTTCTATATTTCTTTGACACAGCAGTGTGCAGTGGCTTGGATGTAGATACTCGTATGTTATGCTATGTTATGAGCAGTCGTAATGTAACGTCAGTTACTTATACAAAATGGGAGTTAATACACTAATAATATGTACTCGTAACTAACCATAGATTGCTATGTATATTGCGATTTTATCTAAGAACAGATTCAACTCTTGTATTTATTAAAAGGTAGTAGTTGTAGTCAATTCGCAGTTACTTTTGCCTTGTATCTGTTAGTTTTATTGAAGTTACTATAACTTACCCATGGTGGTCATCGGCGGTGTATTCGACGTTACGGACGGAGCCATCAGGCTGCACCAGCGAGTAGCTGCCGTGAACAGCGTCACCGTCGCGAGACTCGTGCTGGGACTTGTGGTCGCCGGTGTGGGGGTCAGCCACGGAGTATGCGAAGTCGTATTTTGGGTGAGCCTGGAGCAGTTTATACAACCATAAGCATATGAATATATTTATATCGCGACGCAAAAATAAACAACGAAAGCTATAGCCCAATATAAATGATATATCACTTACATATTCATTATGACCATCGTAGTGAGCTAAGGGAGCGGCGTAGTGAGTCACAGGAGCGGCAGCGTAGTGAGCCACGGGAGCGGCAGCGTAGTGAGCCACGGGAGCGGCAGCGTAGTGAGCCACACGAGCGGCAGCGTAGTGAGCCACAGGAGCGGCGGCGTAGTGAGCCACAGGAGCGGCAGCGTAGTGAGCCACAGGAGCGGCAGCGTAGTGAGCTACAGGAGCGGCGTAGTGAGCCTGGGCAGCGTGCTGAGCTTCATCATGACGCAAAATGCTCTGGGAGGACACGGCGTGACCATGACCGAGGAGACCAGCACTGGCGATGGCCAGGAGGGCGCCAAAAGCTAGGACCTGAATTATTGAAGAAAAATTTATTAGTGTATCTGTATTTATCTTCTATACCTATAAAATTCAAAGTCCGGACTGACTAACTTATATATCAACGCACAGCCTAAACCGCTGGCTCTAGAGACTTGAAATTTAAAGGGTCTGCTCTTTGTAAAGTGTAGGTATCCACTAAATAAGGGTTTTTCAAAATTCCACCCCTAAGAGGGTGAAAAGGGTGGTTGAATTATCTATGAAAAAATTTCTTCTTCGTTTCCAATAGGCCACGCGGGCGAAGCCACGGGCAGAAGTTAGTATTGTATAATTTATCAAACTACAGGTATATCGTATCATATGAAAGCGTTAAAAAGCTGTCGTATAGCTCTTAATGTTATTTCTTCCTTTTAATTTTTATTTACTTACTCTGCTGAACATTTTGTGTGTGTTGTTTGATAACCAAGTGTTGATTGATGTCTAGTATTCTTACTACATGGTTTTATAGAACGCAACTGAACTGCGTACGAGTCTCGGTGGGGCGGAGAAATGCGAATGTGCACCTTGAATGATTAAATTTAGCTTTACGAAGGTTGAACAATGTGGAGTCGTTAGCACGTGGCCGGTTCGATTACTGTTACACTTTTAGTGCATTTTTAATGTGTGTTTTACTGTAAATACTTTATTGGGCAATGTCGTCAACATTTTGAGTACGTTTGCCTACTGGCTTCTTAGATTAAGTTTTTAATTTCAATTTCAAACTGCTATTTTAAAATGCTTCTTTATTAATAGCACTTTTACAAATCGAAATCGCTGTATTTTATAGAATAACAATTTTTCATGAGTATTTTTGAATAACAAATACTTCATTATACAATATTTTTATTGTAAGGTAGTCAATTTATTAATGCTTTTGATTAACATTATTATATTATTTAAGAGAGCTTACAAAATACAGTGAATATAAAAACGAATAACTTAAAAAAGCTTTCATAGCATATATTCGTTTTTTTTTACACATCTTTGGCAAAACCTTACAACTTTTTTTTACTAACTACTACAAACGCCATTATTACTCACTCCTTTCCATTCCTACTACTAGGGCAAGCAGTCCGACACAACACAAAAAAGAAAACTCCGATTCGGAGCTTCGATTACACTTGTAAAGAAGATGCAACAAGAAACTTGTGACAAAACATAAAGCTTCATGTTAGATTGAGTGCAGGAAAAAACCTTTAATTTATAATTATACTCATGATTAATTTGTTGATTTTAATCAATAGTATCTAATCACACAGCCTCTGTGGTGTGGTGGTTGAGCAGGTCGGCTCATAGTGTGGAAGGTCGTGGGTTCGATTTCCGCGGCAGGACAAGTATTTCTACACAGAACCATGTCCCGTGGTGGAACCATGGTCCTCGTATATTATTATTATTATTACACCTCGATATCAATTTAGTTATCTGAACCCAAAAAATGAAATACAAAACCGGTTTTCAAGTGTCAAATAAACCCATTCATTTATTACACCACTTGACCTAATTGTCTCACATTGATCAGCTCGCGGTTTCAGTTACGTAGTTACCTATAAATAACTTGTATTATCTAAACTGGTTTGGGGTTTTATGTACCTACATGTGTCAGAAAAACCTTATACAGGTATAGCTTAAAATATTATTGTAACACTCCCTTACGTTTATCATTAGTTATCATTGAACAATGGAAGCATACATTAGGAACATTCAAAAGCCGATTTGCCCATGTTTTCACCAAGATCTTGTTTCGTATAGTCGATGGGCTATTAAACTATTATATTAAACTCTGGACGATATGTATAGCTTAAAGCTTTTCAATATTGTACAGTTTGAATAGCAAATTAATGGGATGTCTCGGAGTTGTAAGTGACGAGTGTTGCGATGCCACATGTTACGCAAGATTTTTCTGTGCAAAGTTTTATAAATTAATATTAGTTGGTGGCACTTTTATTGTTATAGGCCGATGACCCCGAAGTGAACTACTTGGTAGTTTAAAAAAAATATATATTTAATCTTTATTTCAAAACAAGTAAACGTAAAATTTATGAAGCTGCTGTTATTTGAATGGCTTCTACAAGGTTAAATAAAACCACGACAATAACAAAAAGCACTTATCCAAATGTTTTTATCTATGTAAAAATAAAACAATATTTATCTCAAAAAGAATTGAATTTTTTTTTGAGAAATACCACCATTTAAATGGTAAAATACGTCAAAATTACGAAGTCAAGGTGCACGGTCGCATTTCTCCGCCCCACCGCGTGCCACATGCGTCAACGCCTGCGTTCTATATAACCAAACACTAGTAATTTTGATATCAATCAACTCTTGATATCCATACAATACACTCAAAATGTTCAGCAAAGTGAGTTGCACGATTTAATAATAGTAGTCAAAAACAAACATCGTACTTATTAGATTGACAGATAAAACTCTTTATTCAAACATCACATTACAGGAACAATTGACAAGCACCAACTTAAAAATCAAGTGTCATAATGGGCGGTTTTATCGCTTAAAGCGATTTCTTCCACACAATCAAAAAACATAGAGAAACAAACAACAAGAAAAAATAAGGACTTAGGTTTTAAAGTACATTAACTATTGTATGTGCAATAGGATAATTAAAAGTTTTAATAACCCATTCAAAACTTTCAGATTGTAGCTTTTGGTGCCATCTTGGCTACCGCCAGCGCTGGTCTCCTTGGTCACGGACACGCCGTCTCCTCTCAGAGTATCGTGCGCCATGATGAAACTCACCACGCTCCTCTGGCTCACTACGCCGCCGCACCTGTAGCTCACTACGCTGCCGCTCCTCTGGCCCACTATGCCGCCCCAGCGGCTCACTACGCCGCTCCTGTGGCTTACTACGCCGCCGCTCCCGTAGCTCATTACGCTGCTCCCGTGGCTCACTACGACGGTCATGATGAATATGTAAGTGACTGAACAACATCGTCTATAGCTAATATTCTCAGTGTTTGGAATATGTACCTTTATATCTGAATATGTTCTTACCTTGACAAATAAGTATTTGTCATTTTTACTGAAAATGACAAATACTTATTTATTTCATAATCTACTCCAGGCTCACCCCAAATACGACTTCGCATACTCCGTGGCTGACCCCCACACCGGCGACCACAAGTCCCAGCACGAGTCTCGCGACGGTGACGCTGTCCACGGCAGCTACTCTCTGGTGCAGCCTGATGGCTCCGTCCGTAACGTCGAATACACCGCCGATGACCACCATGGGTAAGGCACAACTCAAAACTGATCAGTTTAACTGACAGATATTTCCAAGTGCTTTTGTTTTGATTAATTGGTCATCTGAAATAAATAATTTTTACATTCTTATTTTCAGTTTCAACGCTATCGTGCACAACTCTGCGCCCTCCGTACATGCCGCGCCTGCCCACGCCTACCATCACTAATGCGCTACTAGAGGACTGTAATAGAATAAATATACTTGCTACATTTACAATAATTATTTATATATTGTTTATATAAAAGTGTGAGAAACCTGCAAATAATGCGCGACTGAATAAACACAAAAATTTAATACTGTTTTTAATGTACCTACTCAAAATACTTAATAATTTATTGCAAGCATAGGTACTTATGTACATAATTATGTTATACATATCTTGTGTCTGTTGGTTTGGTTGGTTTCGAATTATATGGCTTTATTAGGGGTAGCAACAGGGTTATGGACAAGCCAATATATTATATAGGACCTTTAGATGGAATTAATATTAGTGTAAAGCAGGTACTTTTGCGGGTCATCAAAGAAATCTATCAAATTGAAATATCAGTGGTTTAACAAAATTTATTTTATAGCTCAGAAATGTGGACTCGGTGGTATATAATAATGAATAATGAAAATAAATAAATATCTGTGGACATAAGATACTAATAATAAGCAGAAAGTAGAACTATAGCAGTGGTTCAAAAACTGATGAAGTCCTGCAAAACAAAAAAATTACATCATGTTTTATTACTATCGTATATAGTAGGTAGGTAAATGTAGTATTATGGCTAATTCCAAGATAGACAATTATGACAAACTAGTTGCGCCCCGCGGTTTCACCCGCAGATAAAAAGGATTTTAATTATTTGCTCATTCCACGGGAAAATTTCACTTTTCCAGGGTAAAATGTAGCCTATATGTTAATCCAGTGTATAAGCTATCTTGGTACCGAATTTCATCCAAATCTATTCAGCCATTTGAGCGTGAAGGAGTAACAAACATACACACATACACAAGTGCAAACTTCCGCCTTTATAATATTAGTGTGATGTAATACGGCACATAACTCTTAAAAATATTTTCATTTAAATAAAATTACTACAAGTTTACAAATAAAAAAACTATTAATACCTTCTGATACATCTAAAAGTATTAACGTTACTTGGTGGTTACGCTTGCTTTTCAACAGACTAAAAAAGAGGAAGTTGTCTGTACGGTTTTTTTAAAACTTGCTATTTCAGAGTCATTTATAAACCGAATTGGTACATTCTTTATTTTATATGAATGTAATACTTTAAAGTAAACTTTTGAACCGGTCCGACAAAGGTTTCATCAAAATCGGTTCAGATATTTGGTTACAAATTCAAAATAACTGAAAAATATATATAATATCATCCAAGTATATTTTCAGTATGAAAGACGGCTTAACCCTCTTTTTTACAGGTATTATTAGTTTGTTTTTACAACTTTTACGCAAAATCAGATGAACCGATTTGAATGTTTTTCTACACATGCAGAGAAATAGCTTACTGACAATAACAATATTAAAATAATTATCTCCTTTTTATTCCATTAAATAAAGAATTCCAGGAAAAAATTGATAAACAGTGACTGAAACCGTGACTGCTTCTATCAAAGACCTAAAGTTACTGAAAGTTAAAATAATCACAACGGACTTTATGCTAACTTTAAATTTATTTTTATCGTGTGTTGGAATTTAAATCTAGTTCTAAGTCTGGGTGTTGTGGGACCATAGCTCTCGTAGTTTCTGGGTCCCTAGACACAGGAATCCTAGTTAGGGTCTAATATCTATGTATGTGAGCGTTGGGCATTAATATTATTACATTTTAAAAATAATTCTTTGATTCTCTCGTTTCCGAGTCTTTAACTAGAGTTCGCGGGCTTTTGGCCTAGCGGAGTATCTATCTACTTATAATTAAGGATTTTAATTTTCCAATGATATGAATTATTGTACAATTCTGCACGAGTTAAGGTAGGTTGATGGATGTTCAGCGTTTGTAGGCTTGTGCGTAGATTATGTAAAATAATGCCAGTGGAGGACAAGACGATAGGAACCGTTTTGACAGTCTGTAATTTCCATTGTGTTTTTAGTTCTATTGCTAAGTCCGTATAATTTGTAAGGTTGTCTGTATTTGCGTATGTTACGTTATACGTGTTAGCGATGGCAATGTCTTACAGATAAACAGGTTTTATCTTTTCATTGTAAACGGTAATGTCCAGCCTGTTTTAGTGGATTATTATTATAATTATTATTTTATTTGTATACACAAAACGTGTTGAAATTTTATTTAAATGAATAAACGTTTAAGAGTTATGTACCGTATTAGTCATTCTTATACTATATATAATAGGTCTTTACCTATGAAATTGCCGTATTTCAGTACAGACTTTTTCAAACAAAAAAAAGTTTGGATTGGCTATGAATTCTAAATTCAAATTAATTTTGTTTTAAAAATATGACATTCTATTTACAATATAAGTCTTTTGTTTATTGATTAGCGTTGTATTTTCATTACATTTCAACATTTTTCCTCATAATGGATACTTTGAAATTTCGTGTAATTATGGAATATGAGTTCCGTCGTGGCACCAACGCGGCACAAACGACACGTAACATCAACGACGTCTACGGAGAGAACTGTACAAACGAACGTACAACCCGTTATTGGTTTGCTCGTTTCCGTTCTGGGAATTTTGACTTGAAAAATGAACCTCGTGGTCGTCCGGAAACTTTGGTCAACAATGATGAATTAAAGGCGATTGTGGAAGCTGATGAATCTCAATCTACAGCTGAGCTGGCAGCAGCTTTTGATGTTAGCATCAAAAAAATATTGGTCCATTTGCGACAGATTGGCAAGATAAAAAAGCTTGATAGATGGGTGCCCCACGAACTTAACGATCGCCAGCGCAACGTACGCGTCGAGACTTGCCTTGCGCTGCTTAACAGGCACAGAAATGAAGGAATTTTGAACCGAATTGTTACGTGCGACGAAAAATGGATTCTTTTTGACAATCGAAAGCGCTCAGCAAGTTGTTTCGGTACCAAACCAATGTGCAAAACGAAAAATGACCCCTAGAAAGGTGATGGTCACAGTTTGGTGGTCTAGTGCTGGTGTGATTCATCATAGCTTTTTACAAAACGGCGAGAGAATTACTGCAGATGTGTACATTGAAGAACTGACCACAATGATGGCGAAACTCGCACGTCTGCAACCAGCTTTGGTCAATCGGTCGTCTCCACTGCTACTTCACGACAACGCGCGACCCCATACTGCACAACAGACCGTCTCTAAGCTGCATGAGTTGGGTTTGGAAGCTCTCCCTCATCCGCCATACTCACCAGATCTTGCGCCTACCGACTATTACTTTTTCCAAAATTTGGACAACTTTTTAGCGGGAAAAAACTTCAATTCCCGAGAGGCAGTACAAAACGCCTTAGAAGAGTTTGTTGTCTCCCGTCCTGCTGATTTTTTCAAGAAGGGCATCCATAAACTGCCACAGCGTTGGCAAAGATGCATTGATTGTAGGGGTGATTACTTTGAATAAAAGAAATAAATAAGTTCAAAAAAAAAATACTTTAACTTTTTTCAAACAAAACGGCAATTTCATAGGTAAAGACCAATATTAATCTTAGTTTGTATATAGTAACTTTTATATTATAGCACCACCGTCCATGCTCATTGATCTATCTCTGTTCATTTAAAGGTTTTCTGGAAGAGATCGCTTTTTAGCGATAAAATCGCCCATTGTAACCTACTTATGAGCTTTTTTGTTTTGTATTTCGTCATCTTGGTGTCAATAAAGAGTTTATCTATCTACCTATCTAAGTACCTATGCTTGCAATAAATTATTAAGATTTATAAGTAGGTACATAAAAAACAGTATTTAATTTTTGTGTTTATTCAGTCGCGCATTATTTACAGGTTTCTCACACTTTTATATAAACAATATATAAATAATTATCGTAAATGTAGCAAGTATATTTTATCTATTACAGGTCTCTAGTAGTGCATTCAGTAGTGATGGTAGGCGTGGGCAGGGGCGGCATGTACGGAGGGCGCAGAGTTGTGCACGATAGCGTTGAAACTGAAAATAAGAATGTAAAAAATATTGATTTCAGATGACCAATTAATCAAAACAAAAGCACATCTCTGTCAGTTATACTGATCAGTTTTGAGTTGTGCCTTACCCATGGTGGTCATCGGCGGTGTATTCGACGTTACGGACGGAGCCATCAGGCTGCACCAGAGAGTAACTGCCGTGGACAGCGTCACCATCGCGAGACTCGTGCTGGGACTTGTGGTCGCCGGTGTGGGGGTCAGCCACGGAGTATGCGAAGTCGTATTTGGGGTGAGCCTGGAGTAGATGATGAAATAAATAAATATTTGTCATGTCAGTAAAAACACATGGTAAGAAAATGAGAGGCATATTCCAAACGCTGAGAATATACTAGCTGTAGATGATGTTTTTCAGTGACTCACATATTCATCATGACCGTCGTAGTGAGCAACGGGAGCAGCGTAATGAGCTACGGGAGCGGCGGCGTAGTGAGCCACAGGAGCGGCGTAGTGAGCCGCTGGGGCGGCATAGTGGGCCAGAGGAGCGGCAGCGTAGTGAGCTACAGGTGCGGCGGCGTAGTGAGCCAGAGGAGCGTGGTGAGTTTCATCATGGCGCACGATACTCTGAGAGGAGACGGCGTGTCCGTGACCAAGGAGACCAGCGCTGGCGGTAGCCAAGATGGCACCAAAAGCTACAATCTGAAATTTTTTGTATGGGTTATTAAAACTTTTAATTTTCCTATTGCACATATAGTAAATGTACTCTATTAGTACAGTGTTCATTTTCGACTACTATTATTTAATCGTGCAACTCACTTTGCTGAACATTTTGAGTGTATTGTATGAATATCAAGAGTTGATTGATATCAAAATTTCTAGGGTTTGGTTTTATAGAACGCCGGCATCGCCACATGCGGTGCGCGGTGGGGCGGAGAAATGCGAGCGTGCACCTTGACTCCGTAACTTTGACTCGACCAAGGCCGCCCCCACGCTCATGTGAAACGTTAATCTGTGTCCGGCTTGATATGGAGCTTAACAATCTGTTGACGTGTATTATTAACAGGTATGTACCTAATATTTCCGGAATCAACGCCGAGTTGATTTCTTTGTTTAGCTCGCACATTACGTCGTATAAAAATGCTTTATTTATCCAAATAACAACAATAATGGCCAACGATCGCACGCATAGGATCCTAACCAGGATTCCCTGAATGCCAATTAACCCCTTTAAAGTTTATTGGTTTAGGATGTATCTCATCATTAATTATATGACGTACGTACCTACATTATATTCATAATTATTTACAATTCATAAATATTAATTATTAATAGTAAAATTAATACTGGCTTTTTTATGAAATCTTCACCAGAGAATAATATGGTTTAAATATTCAACTTACGGAGTTACCGGCTTACATTTTGTTAATTTAAGATTGTGCGTGATAATAACAATAATCTTGTTTTTACGATTGTTACCTTAACTTGATTTACATTTTTGCCTTGAAACAGTTTGTTAGGAATGTTCAGTGTTTACTCTTTTAAAATATAGAATGGTCTGTAGAAAATATCAATTTATTAACTCATATTAGTATTATAATTATTAGTTTCCGCCCGTTGCTTCGCACTAGTATCAAAATGAAATCTCCTAAGTATCATCTATATTTTAATGACATAGTGTGCTTCATTAAAATCCGCTTCATATTTACGTCCTTGAATATTTTGATTTACTATTGCGGTCTAAAAATGGTTATCAGTTTTCATATTAGATTCTTTGGCACACTGTGCAGTAAAGTCTAAAATGCTATATCTAGGAACATATTACTTTTTAATAAAGAAAGAAAGAAAAGACATTTCAGGACATCACACAACATCACATTACAGTATAGGAGAACATAGTATAATTTAGAAAGAATGGAAAAAAATAACAATAATAATTTCAGCATATACAGGGAGTAACAAAAACCCTGTTATATCCGCGAGCTGCGTATCCAGTGTCAACTCAAGGTTGTAGTAATACTAGTTCTATTTAAATACGAGACATACAAAACTTACGTGTGCTTTTTATTAATACCTTTTATGCCGTCACTAAAAATGTTTACGACCTCAGATATTGACAACATAGGTACTTGCACCACCGACGCAGCCTGCTGCCTGTTGTCCGCACCCCGCACCGCCCGCCATGCTACGCTAAGTCTATTCACCGCGCATACCTACTGCGACGGAACTAGATGCCATTCCACAGATTACTTCTTATGCGTTTTCCATACGTTTATGTGCCCTATACCACATACCACAACGTTGTAGGATTGCGAGACCGTAACTTAATGACGTAAAAGGTCTCTTTGACCAATAGTGGTAAGCACACAAGTGCTGCGCGCCGTTCTGCCGCACTGACATATTCTAATCATTTTACGTCAAGCAAAGGCTAAACAATCGAATTCACGTGTGATTTTGTATTGTTAAGAAACAAGATAGGTACATCATTTTTAGCTCTTAAAAGAGCTTTCAAAAACACATCACACAAATGCTTCTACCAAGGCACATTAACATATTGTAGTATTCGTCGTTAGAATACGACATCACACTCGACACTAAATTCGCGACGATCAAACTGGAAACGACTAAATTGCATGAGAGAGCACGTGCGACTGAGTTTAAGCCGCGGGCCGCGCCGCACCTATGCCGAGTGATGCCACGCCGCCCGCGCACCCCATTTCCCCGTAGGCACAGCTGCAGGAGCGGCATCCTACAAAAGAGCCGACAAAGGCGGCTCCCGTTTGTCGGTTCCGCGTTTGCTCTTCCCTTAGTTACTTAGCTATTTAAAAATAGGCACGGCTTGTGTCATAAACATTTTTGGGAAATTGTATTATTTTTTTGTGTTTAGATACTGCGTGTAACTTCAGATACGTATAACTTAGGTATTGTTAGACATTTTTATATGACTACTTGTAATGATCTGTACACATACTTCATTTATTTAACAGGGTTTTTGTTACTCCCTGTATAACGAAAAAAAAATCTATTAATATTATATATCTTATAATATTAATATAAAAAGTATTCATGACTTTTTGATGATGAAACTCTTTTTTTAATAAAAAAATCTTAAATAATCTTTTTTTTATTAAAAGTTGACACATTAACATAATTACATTGTTTATAATGACATTGCACTGATACGCTACATATTGGCCTTTGGCCTACTATATTACTTCTATTTTCAGTGGTTATAGAACTGAAATTCGATATTGTAGATTACCTACGGGTAACTAACGCCATGATCAATTGATTTCTTCTTGATGCCGTCGTTTATCCAAACCCCTTGCCTGTTTTTTTAAACGTATACTTTTAATGTATTGTATATGAGATAACTGAAGTTATATGATAGGAGGTATATAGGAATAAACCTGATTAAATAACTTATAATTTGAGATGTGTCGGGTACACAGTTTTCTTTCATAAATCCATTGTTGCCTAGATATACGTGTCTGCGCGCCGACGTTTCATCGGTTTATAAGTATTTCCTAAACCGGTATTATTATATTTGAAGTGTAATGTTAATTTATGCAAAATATTTTGCACAATCATTGCACTAAATACATAATTAAGTATTTCAAATTGCAGTTTAAACTTACTTAATTCTATTACTGGATCACATAGCTCATTATGTGATAACCACGGAGTTGGCATTGCAAGGTATTATTGCAACAGATTGCACCGCTCATACATTAGAAATTTAGTCTTCTACAAATATCATACCCAATTTAAATTTAAGTTGCTACGTTGGCCGCTCGAAATAGGTTTTAAAATGGTTCGTTATACTATATATCCTATTTTTTAAATAAAACCGCTTTACGTATTATTTGGGGAGTAAGCTGGTGAATGCGTGACGAGGCGAACGGAATTTGAGAGGGAGATATATGTTAGTGAACGTAGATCTCCATGCAGTGGTCAAATGCTTTGCCTAAAACTAGTATAAAAAAATATAAATATCTATAGCTAATATAGAGCTAAATCATTTTTTCTAATTTACTGTTTATAAACGGCTGGTTGGTTGTTGTGTATGTCCACGAGGCATCATCCAAGAGATATTCCCCGGTAAGAATGGTCGAGTTCGTGTAGTCACTGTGCGAACTTCT
Source organism: Ennomos fuscantarius (assembly GCA_905220475.3). Classification (NCBI taxonomy): domain Eukaryota; kingdom Metazoa; phylum Arthropoda; class Insecta; order Lepidoptera; family Geometridae; genus Ennomos; species Ennomos fuscantarius. The sequence goes on along the minus strand of HG992028.1, from coordinate 6,232,033 downwards.
ACTGGCACTCTGAAGCGATCAGTCGCTCGTGTCGCCAGGATACCTATAGAGGATGAGTGCTGCCAGGTCAGCACTATGGTGGGGAGTGTAAGCGACATGGAGGAAAAAGCATAAGGCCTCTTTTGGTTGCTTTTTATATTTAGTTTTTTAGAACGTTATGACAGTGAGAAAAAATGTCCGTTTAGTTCATGTAAATTTTTTATTATTTAATATATTTTTCGCCAACTCTGCCACTCCTTTATATTTCACACAATAGTATTATTTTCTGGAAACGCCTAAGTTTAGTCGTCACCAACAGGTACTATTGTTCAAATAGCTTAACGTAGAAACTTACAAAGATAGAAAGAAGAAGAAAGAAAGGACAACCCCTGTCAACCTGAAATCTCTGTTCAACCGGAACAGTAAGAAAAAACTCTCATCCCAAAATGTTAAATACATCATTATTATCATTCCTTTTTCTGCTACTTAATTAAAGATATAATTAATGATGATAATAATAAGAATAACCCCAACTAAGATTCCCTGTGTTCAGAGGTCCAGGAACTACGAGGACCATGATTCCAGAACACCCAGACTCAAAACAAGTATTTGCGCTTTTTTCCTGTGCACAAATGCTTGTTTTGCCACGGGATTCAAACCACGCCACCTCTGGCTTATGGGCCGACCTGCTCAGCCACCACGCCACAGAGGCTGTCAATAATTGAAACATCGTCTGTTGGTTTGTTTGTTTGAGTGACTTTCACCGCTACATTTCTCACTTGGTTTGTAAAGAAACAAATGAACAAAACGCATGGAACTCGGCACGGTACATCAATTCATAATTTGGTAATACCATGTTCATTTGTAAAAAGGTAGCGAAAATTTTCTAACTTTGTGGTAAAAAGGTAAAAGTCAAGAACGACAAAACGCGTCTAAAGAATCTAGATGAAATTTTGCACACTCATTTTACACAATATACGGGTGAGCTCTGTGGCGGTGACGAGTAGTACGATGATAAAATGCTGGTTTGAGATTAAGCAGTTCCTCGGAGCATTGCACCTCGAGTTACCGATACAAATCCAATTAAAGCTGTCAATTATAGGTTTTCTGTTTTCCCACTCTATTATCTAATCTGTTTTTCCTCTATTTTGTTTAAATATTTATTCCACGTATATTGTGTTGTCTATGACTAAAAATAGGTTTTGCACTGATTTTTTTGTTTTGTTTTGGCTCCATACTTTTGTGTATTTAGTCAGTGTATGTAAAGTAATTGATAATTTCTCAAGTTAATTATCGTATACATGTGTGTCGTAGAAACGTTTCACCATCATTATACCACTTTCCCACACTCATGCCTGTAATCCAGCACTAAACGAATAAATTGCCACCAATTTTATGCACTAACACCGAAAATAACACAAGTTTGGAAAATAATACATTGCGGTGACGCGATCTTTTTATTTTTCCCGCCAAAAACACCACAGTCTATTATCTGATGTATTTTTCAATTATTTTGTTTAAAAAGAATATTCTATGGTTGTGGTATTGTCTATGATTAATAATAGTTTTTGCGCTAACTAACGAAATATTTATGTAACACAGAGGCATGCCTACCTTTAAGCTTAATTTGCTAACATGTAATGAACTTTCCAAAACTATTTTACTACGCTGTTATCGCAACAATACGTCTAACTAAGGTCACTCAATACATATTTAATCAATTGCTTAAATAGATTTATCATCAATCTAAATTAAAAGTGAACTTAAAAGGTTTGTTATGATAAAATCTATTGACTAATACACCAAAGTACATTTTATTTCGACCGTTTGGTCAAATTTATATGATTACATATAGTTAAAGCTTCAATTATTAGACAGGAATTGGAATAAACAACGCAAGCGAAACTTTGCTCGATTTATTAAAACAGAAAACATCGAAATTCATAAATAAAAACAAACATTTTTTGGGAACGAGTGAAGTAGTAAAATATATGATTGGGCTTGGAGACTAGATACTTTCGATTAATAACGAATTTTAACATGGTTTGTTTAATATTAGGTAGGTAAGTGGAGATCGCGTTGGAATGGAAGGGTGATTGTTAGTATTCATGGCAGTTTGGATGCATCTGATGACGTCATTGTTAACATGTTCATGAGTAGATGCTTGGTGGCTCACGTGGTGTTCACTGTGGTGGGTTCCATGATCATTGTTTTCGTGTTCGTTTAGTTTAAAGGCTTCAATGTGAGATCCTTCAATCAGTTTTGCATGGATATGGTGGCCTTCAGAGGCTTCTTGATTTTCATGCGTTGGTTTTTTTTCCATAACGATGACTTCAATATCTTTATTATCTTCTTCTTCATGCTTTGCGTGAGAACCTTCAATTAGCTTTTCATGACTGTGGTGATCTTCGAACGCTTCAACGCTGCTATGCGTTGGTGTTTCAACAACGATGACTTCGATATTTCTTACATGTTCTCCAAGATTTTCATGATTTCCGTTACTTTCTTCACTTTCTCTACTTGCATGGCTTTCACGCGTTTCATGACTTTCATGACTTTCGTGACTTTCATGTGTTTTGTGACCTTCGTGCCCTCCGTGGCCTACGTGATGCTCTTCTTGTTCTATACTTTCATGGTGTCCAGATTCCATTTCTTTGTGACCGCCATTTCTGGCTTCATGATGTTCGTGACCTTCATGGTGCTCGAGTCCTCCATGGTGCTCTTCATGACCTTCAGATGTTTCATGGACCTCATGATGGCTATCATGAGCTATCAGAGCTCCGCTTTTAGCATCATGGCAAGGTAGAGCATGATGAGATATTTCAGTGTGCTTTACTTCAGGGAGAATACTTTTAACGATGGCGTTAAACCTGTTAACAAAACCTAGATTAGCACGGCTCTTTAAAAAAATATGATTTAAAATTAGCATTTTAATAAAATAACGATTCTAACCCTTTCTCATTATCAGCCAGATATTGCCCTTCGCGTACGTATCCGTCTGGTTGGAGGAACGAGTACTCTCCACGGACCGCTTCACCATCGCTTAACTCGCTATGTACTTTGTGATCCCCAGAGCGCTGGTCAAGAACTACATAGGAATATTGATATCCAGTCTGATCCTGTAAACAAAGTGGATTATTATATCAAACTCTATACAAACGTTTTATAATGATTGAAGAAATATTTGTAAAACTTCAAACATACGCACATTTTGAGCTGGAGTATAAACAACAGGAAGATTAGAAACGGGAGCATTGTATGCGATGACGTTGGCACTAGGAGCAACCTCGGCAACTGAAGCCACTGATTGTCCTGGGTAAAAGCAACCATTGGCGTCACATGGTGTTCCATAACTAATATAACTCGAAGACCAAGGGTACTCATAGCCTACGGAAGCCGCATTAAATTGTGCTATTTGAGGGCTGGTGTAAGTTACTGATGGAGCACCAGACTGTATGTATTCAACATGCGCGGGAGCGGCATCCGGACCAGTTTTAAAATAAACGTTCGAGAAAGAGGCACCCGAAACTTCCCACGCCACACTCAATATCAAAAGGAAGCAGGTCTGAAACAAATAATATAAGTATTTTAAAATTGGAACAATTTAATTAATGATCGAAATTTCAAAAATGCTACTCACTTTAAGGATCATCTTTCCCGGTGATCGATGAACTACTGATATTTTTGTGAATGTACCACCGCTTTATAAAAGGTGCTTTGTTTGTCCTAAAATATGCTGTTCGGCAATACCGAAACAAACCATCAATGTCGCAGACTAGATGAATAGCAGCTAACAATTAATATGTTAATGAAGATTTAACGCGAGGTACGGGTCTCTTTCTGGTATTCAAAACACGTGGCGGACAAAAGTTAAGTGAAGAAGCGTAAAAATCATACTTGTCTCAGACGGACCGGTTAGTGCGTAACTTATGCAACATTAGTGGGAAATGTTTACTGTAGCATAACTTCACAGTTCACACGCAAGTGTTTGTTAACTCAACGTTAGGTACTGCTGTCCAAAAGCTTTCACATTCACATTACTATTCTTGTTTACCTTTTAAGGTAGAATCTGGTTTATGGGTTTCTTTCATTCTCGTTTTTTGTTCAAGATAGCAGCGTTGACAGCAAACTTGAATGGAATAACAAGAGAGTTGGGAATTAAACGAATACTGCCCCATTCTAAATTAGACATCGACGCATCTAATTTAAATTTTAAATAGACCCGGACCTTACTTTGTATCGATTTACCTAATACTAATCGTAAGAGTTAAAATTGTCACGGAAAAACAAAAAATAAAACGTGTCTAATTCTCATTACTAACCGGATATTTACTATGTACCAAATTACTTGGTTTTAGTCTTCGGGTGTTACGCTCTAGCTATGTTCATTGTTTTGGTTATCGGGATCTTTTAAGCCAGAGTAATCTTAAGCTTGGATCCACCACTACCTTTTCTTCACTGACGTGTTGAGCGTAGAACGGTAAATTTTTATTCTTTTTCTACACGGGGGTGGTAAGTGCTTCACCGTCACACTTTTCTTCAGGCACTCTCGCATTGAAAGCTGTTCCATAGCTTCAGTCTTATACATACGGTAGTTTAAATTGCAGCCAGTGTTGAGGCCTAATGTTATGCGAAGAGTCTGCCGTGGTAGCCTTAGCAAATTATTAGTAAAAAATTAATTATTAGCAGTCCAATTCGGAATGTTTTATTTTAAACTCCTCTTCCGGTGTCTTCTTTATTTCTTTTCTGTTGGTCTATCTGTACATGGTACATGGTACATGGTGCAGGGTTATAATTTAGGCTAAGTCGCCGTGGCTTTACTTACTTATTTTTATGTAATATGCGATTCTTTGATAACATCTCCCCTTATATCTCGGGCTTTGAACGTTCGTTGGTTCCTGTAGTTTGTAAGGTAAATTTTCTTGGACCAACCAACTTAAGCGAAGATCTAGTCGAAAATATAGCACGCTGGTCTAAGAGGAACCTATTCACTCTAGTTTGGTAGTTGTATATTTTGTACTTTTCTACTTTACATGGTAACTTTTTTAACTGTACGTTCTACTTATATCGTTTTATAATCTATTACCCGAATCCCAAATCTTAATTCATAAACAATGTAGCCGACTTATTTTATTAATAATAGATAATAATAAAATTTTGTTTTGTTATTATTTCAATTTTTTAAATAAATTTGCCATACTCAAATTATCTTTAAAATAGTGGTAGAGTAACGCTATAGAGTTTTGAATATCCATGTCAGTTGGATGGAACAGAAAAGTTGAAAACAGAAGTTCAAGAAAATATTATATAGAAGTAAGTAGAATACCATAGTTAAAGTTATTGTAACTTTAAAGTGGCCAAATGTTTCTCTTCATAATGGAGCAGTTTTGTAAGTTCATACTGCTTGTGACATCTATTGTCATTATTTAAAACTACTTTGTTAATAGATAACGGTAATAAGTATACTTCAACAAAAATATTTGTATACATGCTTCATGCTTCACTATTGCTTTACATATCTAATAACAAAGGCAGTCGTTTGCGGAACGTCAGATGGCGTAGTGATCGATTGAACCAAAATTGGAAAACAATATTAATAGTTTAGTATTATGTGGCAACGCTCAAATTTAAATTTTAAGTTACGTACTTCAAAATGTTTTTTTTGTTCGGATTCCTGTTTTAGCAATGATTTAAATTTCATATTGAAGCACCTATATATTTTTTACACGCAAAGTGCAGTACTGTGATAACGATCAGTGTAATTTTTCGGAGTTAAATTTAATTATCTTCACATTATTTTGTTGTTCAAAATAATTGAAGAGAGAAAAGGTACCTACTAAGTAACCTAAGTACCTACTTAGAGCGATCTTTTTAGGAGTAGTTGATAAAATTAATTAGAAATCGTATTATTTTGGGATCACACTCATTATCCTTGATAGATCTAGTTCGCTGTCTGTCTGTTCTGTCTGTTCATCCTATATTGATAGTGTGGTGCCATGATTGTAGGACCAAGTAAGGCATAATATCAAAAGAATAAAATCTTATTTACTGACCACACTAATGTTCTAAGACTGAAATATTATAGTGGTTGTCACTGATTGCCAATTATAATTTATATAGAGACAAGTGCAACCTCTTACAAAATCTGTAGAGCAATATGGATCATTCCGTAAAGCTATGAGCTACATTTTTAAATTTATCCACTAAATTATGCTGAATTTTATTTAGCTAGTTCCACCATTCCATTTCTACCAACGGATTATCTCAAACCCATACAAAACTTTTTGCTTGCTCATTCATTATCAGAACGACTGGGGAGTAAAACACTTCTTACTCCCTTATTTATTGAAAATATTTATTTGAATAATCATCTCAATTGAAGGGTTGAGAATAAAAAGGGTTTAACTGTCAAATTGACAGTTTCGAGAAAATTGACTTTAAACGTCAACGGCGTCATTTTAATGTAGAGTGCTTATAAGGTAATAGAAAAGGTTTATGTAAGTTTCAGTTGCTTGAAAATGTTTTAATTCTATTTAAAAGTACTAAATATAGTACTAATTCATACAATTACTGTAAAAATATAATATAATAAAATAAATATAGTAATGTTTTTATGCTAAGCAAACTGTATTCCTGTGACAGATAAACTATTTTTAGACTCAAAATCTCGAGATTTAAGCCTCATTTTGGTATTTTGAGAATGTATTATTGAAGATAGTTTCACGCTGAATCCAACGATACCCATAAGTCATTTTATCAAAAAACTCAGTTAAATCCTTTTTATTCTCACCCCTTCAATTATAGACTGCATCATAACTTCCCACTTAGGTAAGATGTAGCCAAACGTCATTAACTTTCTAGTAGCTAGAGACTCTAGCTACTACAAAGTACATAATTTGTGACGTTAACCTAAATGCTAAAGAGATTGTATGTAGAGCTGTGGTGTAGCCAAGCAATGAATTATAATTTAATAATGATTTGTGATACCACTGCAGATCTGAGCTGTGTTTTTCTATTCTTGTATCTTGAAATGCTTAGAACCATGTAATTTTTTTCAATAGTAAGTTGCTATGAAATTGCAATATTGCAGTACCGAAAATCTTAAATAAATAAATAAAACTATTTTAAATATTAAAAACTATTTTTATAAATTCTAATTTCAAATATCAAATTCTTCATTTATTTTTGGATTAGCGTTACGTTTTCATCGCATTTGAATCGATTTTTTCATCGTGGATAAGTATATAATTTGAGTAATTATGGTATACGTTATGGGTACCGTCATGGCAGCGACATGGCACAAGCGGCACGCAACATTAACGACGTTAAAGGAGCGAATAGTACAAACTTTATTATCCATTTTCATTTTAGAAATTTCTACACAAAAATGACCTTCATGGTCATTCGAAAACTTTGGTTGACAACGACGAAAAACTTTGATTGACAGTGAAAAGTTTAAACCGATTGTGGAAGCTGATAATAATCAATTTATGACTGAATTATAATGGACCATTTGCATCAAATTGGCAAGGTTAAAAAGCTTAACAAATGGGTGCCCCAACAACTCAATGATCGCCAGCAAACAAATGAATTTTGAACCGCATCCGCAACCGACAAAGATGGATGGAAAGAATCGCAAGCTCTTAGCAATTTGGTTGGATCTTGGTTCGGCACATAGACAATGACCTAAACGAAACCTTAGCCCTAGACAAGTGAAGGTCCCTATTTAGTAGTCTGGCACCGGTGCTCCTTAGCTTCTTACTAAACGGAATGTGCATTACTGCAGATGTATATTGTGATGAACTGAACACAATGTTGAAGTTTGCACGTCTCCAACCGGCTTTGGTCCATCGCTCGTCTCCGTATGCTCTGCTCCTGCACGACAACGCGTGACTGTACAACAGACGGTCTCCAAGTTACAAGAGCTCGGGTTGGAAGCTCTCCGTCATCTGACGTACTTACCAGACTTTGCGTGTACAGACTTCTACTTTTTCCAAAATTTTGATAAATTCATGGCGAGAAAAAAATTCAATACCCAAGAGGCAGTACAAAATGCTTTTAAAGAACTTATTGCCTCCCATCCAGCTGATTTTTCAAGAGCAATTAATTGCCACTGCTTTGCAAATATGATCAATTATTATATGGGTGATTAACGTTCAAAAAACGGACCGCGTCACTTAGTGTGGCAGCTTGACCAGCCATCTAGCACCTTGTCACTTTTTTTTTGCAAACATTAAGAAGCAGCTACGCTGTCGACGAATTTCATCAGAGTATGAAAAACATGTTTTTAAGATCACCACGGAGGAGTAGCATAAATGTTTTCAAAATTGGTTTATTTGTATGAAAAAGTGCATTTACACTAATGGACAAGATTTTGTGAAACCATAAATTCAATTATGACCATGTTAGTAAATTTTTTTATTAATTCCGGAATCTTTTAGTGTGTTTCACGTGTGTTTTACATACAAGCTTCAAACTTGGTATGACTACAGTTCATTTGTTGTGGGTGTAAGAACTGGACTCACGGTAAAAGTCTTCAGCTCTTATTTAATTTAGAATAATATTTTGTTTGCTCTGTCACAAATGTGTACAGAACCCTCGGTGCGCAAGTCTGACTCACACTTAGCTGGCTTTTATTTAACGATATTACAAGCATCAACCTTACAGAAATTTGAATTACATACACAAAAATACAAGCAAAAACCTATAATATTATTTAGTCATTCTACCATGCTAATGTTGTGAGTTAGAAAAAATATAATGTGATGGATTTTTAAACAGTTTATTTTCGCCGCAGTCTTAAACGTTATTATAACACATCGACTAAAGACTATCTAAATTAAGTATTTAGGGTAATATCACATGAGGAGAGGCTAGGCGCCCGAATATATCAGTGGTAGGACTCGTGCTGGTGGATCTGAGGGGCTGTGTTGTGGACCACCGCGTTGAAACTGAAACAGAAAACAATGATGTTATTTGTATACATGAAAAATCCATCAGCTAAGCAACCCTCGAACCTATTGTTAGGTTAATAAGGTTGCTATGTGATTGTTGACATGAAAATATTGTCAGTAATTTTTCAAGCTAACGGCTTGAAAATTATTATTAATTCAATAACTAATGATACCTTGATTGATTATAATTTTCCAAACGTTAATTGGAACGCTAAAATCTTTAAATAAATTAATTAAATGGTTTCGAAACAGGCCAATAAAATATTGTAAGTATGTATGGGTTAAAACAATCTCTTCCATATTTAAGATTTAATGTACATTTTATATAAACGTCGATAAATAATTTAACTAAAAATAACTGACTGTGTATTATGTTCATCTCACTATGACAATTGTGTTAATTTAATTGCATTCGATATAAATGTTATATTACATTGTGTTTTGTTTTTATCTATCAAGTATGAAATAGATAAAGAAGAAAGAAGAGGGAACACTGCAGTGTTTATTAGTAAGAGGAACATTATTTAATCTTGCGGTGATCGTCTTTTCAAATGTTAATGAAACAAATCATGGAGCTATGACTAATTTAAAAGTTTGTATGGGAAAGGTGTAAAAAGGACTTTATAATAGCTGATCATCACTTAACATTATTATTACATTGATTATTAAATTAAATACTTTATTACTTAATATTTGGTTATTCTAATCGCTATTATCACTGAGAAGTACCAAGCTATCATCATTAGTAGGTATTAGATACTCTTTATTGTCTCACCAACGAAATTCATACAATACAGGAATGATTAAATCTTACATACTAGTACAACAATGGGCGGTCTTATCGCTAATAGCGATCTCTTCCAGACAACCTTTGGATGGAAAGTATCAAAAGACAATACACGGCGGTCTAAAACTATTCAGAAATAAAAGAAATACACATAAAAACAAACTATTACCTATAACTTGGTATTGTGATATTTGCAAAAAGTTTTTCTATTTTCCTCAGCATTTTTTTCTTAATTCATCCGTTCAAACTGTAGAGAAACATTATAATCAAGTTATCCTAGGTGGTAGGACTTTACTGCAAAGTTCGTCTAGGTAGGTACCACCGCTTTGCACTGCTGTGTTCCGGTTTGAAGGGTACTGTAGCTAGTGAAATTACTGGGCAAATGAGACTTTATGATCTGATCTCACAGTTTAGTAATCTTATTACTAGATTGTGCTGATGTCTCTGGATGACGTGCGCAGTGCAGTGTCACGCGAACCTCTATACTTTAGAGTTCCGAGTGACACTGCAGCTGATATGAGCAGCCGTGTCGTTTAACATCAGGCGAACGGCTAGCTCGACACGTCATTCCTTAACATTAAAAAAAAAAAATCCTTACCCGTTGTGGTCATCAGCGGTGTATGTGACCTTGCGGAAGGAGCCATCGGGCTGCAGGAGCGAGTACTCTCCTTTCACCACGTCTCCGTCGCGGACCTCGTGCTGTGTCTTGTGGTCGCCGGTGTGGGGGTCAGACACCGAGTAGGAGTAGTCGTATTTGGGGTGAGCCTGAAGGTAAACAGAAAGCATTTATTAGTTCAGTATTTTAAGCAGTTTCATATTATTTATACTTAGTTTAGAAGTTATCAACCAACTTGATAAAGAAAAAAAAGGAGGAAGTTCAATTCGACTGTTTTTTTAATCCTAGTTAGGGTCAGGTCAGGGTCTAGTCAGGGTCAGTAGCACACAGGGACTCGAACCCACTAAAACCCCCCCGTGATCCGTCCGCCACCGGGATCGGGCGAGATGGTGTCGCGTTTGCATTGACCATCTCGCCCCAGCGGTAGGCCCTTCCGGGCCTCTGCGCCTGTGGGTGGGCAATCTTCCACCTCAGTTGCCCACCAGACGTGTGCAACCTAATACCCTATAACAACCCAACTGTTTGACATCGATATGTCAGAGAGCTGGATTAGTTGGGTTGTTCCGATGAGTTTATAAAACGTTTTCTATATTGAAAGTAAAAAAGTAAAAAATAATATTCCATATTATGAAGTGATTATTCAACAATATATAAACGTGAAAGTAAAGGATTGTTATTTTTAACCAAAAAGTTTTTAATTATTATTAAATTATACATAGTATTTAGTGAGGGCTATTAGGTATTTAGTTCATATTTTCTATGTGTAATTTATCTAATTAATTATACAATGAGATGTTAAACACCTATAGCAAAATTGAGTTTTTAAGAATTAAAATTGTTGTGTACAAAAATTTTTAATATCTGTTATTTATCTCTGAAATCAAGTCAAATATATATAATATACGCACAAATGTCTATGTAATTTTGCATTTGGGTCAACAACAACCATACCGCGTGAGCCCGTGGAGTTTATGCAAACAACGGGGCATTTCCCTTGCATCGGCAATCTTTACCTCCGGGCTTGTGAATGTTGCAATTTCTTCGGGCCAATCACTTCAAACGTTAACAAGCATATTCTAAAGTTACAAAACCGCTTGTAATTGGATTATTTAGCTGCATTCCTGTCTCCATCTTTTCTGGTTTTTATGCATTTAAAACGAACTTATATTTATACTAATAATAATAAAGCCCAACGATCACATACATAGATCCTGCAACGCAATTAAAATTCTCTAACACCTCAAATCATTGTTGTTTAAATAGCTTGATTTGAAATCAGTATATTGTGGAAAGTTTGATGCGGTAGTGCAATATTGCTGGGATATTAAAGTATTATTGGTCAAAAGAAAAGAAAAATATCAACACAACTATTAGTCTAAACTAGTGAGAGTATAAAAAACACCATAATAAATACATAAAATTACATACGCACAATAATACCATACAAATATATTATACATTATATCTACATATATATGTACCTACTTATCATTAGATATTAGGTGGATTGCTTTCAGTTCACGTTAGTGTTTGAATTGTAAGGATAACAAAAAACTGTAGGTATGAGCAAATTTACAGTTCACGTTTGCTTTAGTATTTCTTACACTGCGGTATGCGGTGTGCTGATAGGTTTTTGTGATAGAAAAAGAAAAATAAAACACAATTTAAAATGTCTTTCAAGCGTGACGTTTCCAGAAATCAGAAATACTGAGGAGGTAAACGGGGAATAATAATTAAGTACAGTATGAAGCGAAGAAACCAACACAGCGCGATGAAAGTGTTCGTGAGCGCCATTTGTGTCTTTAACCTAAGTGGATCCATGTTGCAACAGATCGAGCGATCCCAGGGAAACCGTTATCGGAATACAGTCACGACCAGGATTAAGGTTACGTAACTTCAAAGTGGATTCCGAACCATTACTTGCGGTGTTCGATTTGTGACATCGCGGCTTACCACAACCTACTTGGAAATATATCATTGAGCTATAGTAACAGAGTTTAATTTAGTGGCTACGATGCTATAATGCAGCGCAATAGCACAGGTAATAGTTATTCAATAGATTGTTTCTCTCAGCAACTCATTAGACAGCGATTAAAATTAAAAAAGTATGGTTTTATTGCGTACACTATGTAACACTTGAAGTGTTGCATATAAAAGACTTCAACGTGCGCTCGTGATTATGGAGTAAGCGGCCACTGCTGTTTTATTTTTTTATGCAATTAACTTTAGGTAATGTTCTTTTTGGACTCGTTATTGAATGGTATTTTAGGACTGCTTATTTAGTATCATAATTTACTGTGGAATGGAACTAAAGCGTATTAACTTGAGGATGGAGTACTCGAAAGTCGGAAAGCGACAAGCAAAATTTTTGTCAATTATTGATAAGTCAATCTATTTGTGTACATTAAACGAAAAAGAGCGAAATTTTATTCCTTTTAAAAAAAATTTATAGGTAGTTTTCTGGCCAACCAAATCGGATGATTTTGATTAAGAAGTATGACTCTATTCAACAAAGAACGCTCTAGAGTTTCAGTTATCTTTGAACTATACCATGCATCGCACAGTTTGGTACCCTGATAGCTTTGGTGATCGGACATGTTAAAGATATACTTATGCCTATCGTTGACAGCTAGCTGACAATTTGCAGAATAACAAGTCTAGAGGAAACTGAATAATTATTATAATTTATTGCGACCCATATTTACAATTACGGTGATGTAAGATGAAAGCAACTGTAACTGTGGGAGCGTTGATAGATAATCGTATCCCGGAAACCGAGTCGATTGTGTGAGATCAAGCTAAGAACTGGGTTTATGCAAGCTATCAATTAGCTGCTATTGTATTACGAAATTTCGCAGCTACACGAGCCTAAGGGAAGCATAACTCTTACTGCTCCACTTATAGAGAAACATTAGCGAATGTTTGTTTACCCGTAACGAAGCGAGTTTAACTATTTGTGAGCAGAAAATTGCAACATGTTAAGTAATGAATATCATTAACAAATCGAAGGAGCGAGCCGTAAACGATATGCTTCAGTAGAGTTTGCGATGTGTTGATTAGTGATATAATCTACTATTGTGTTGAATTTCCGCGTTGGCAAGGAGTAAATAATTTGAAATACTAATGAAAATGAAAAATGATTTCACTAACGTAATATTAAAAAGGTTTATCAATCTATTATTAGTCAAATCAAATAGCCTTAATAAATAGTTTTAAAATAGGCGTTTAACTGTTCCATCAATAATGTGTTCATAATATAATTGTACATCTGTTTTAATTACACACTATTGACAGGCTCTGTGGTGTGGTGATTGAGCAGGTCGGCTCATAACCAGGAGGCAGCGGGTTCGATTCCCGCGGCAGGACAATTATTTGAGCACAGAAAAAAAGCGCAAATACTTGTACCGAGTCTGGATGTTGTGGGATCATGGTCCTCGTAGTTCCTGGGTCCCTAGATACAGAGAATCCTATCTATTTATGTGATCATTGTGTGTTGGGTGTTGTTAATTAAGACTTTACCAACAATTAAATTAAATTTTAGTCGTAGTAGTAATAATCATAATAATAACGCCCAACGATCACATACATAGAAGTGTTGCTAAAGTAAAAATTTTAGCACGTCTATATTAAGCAAAAGGTTGAACATTCAAAATTTTGTGATGTTAACTTTTAGACACTAAAATAAAATTACTATCACAAAATCATTATGGTCTACGTTTGTTTTAGCTAGTGTGTACCCTTGACCACATTGTTTTGCAGCGTGAATGTTCTGATGTGACAAGCGGTAGTGTAGCAATGCAATGTTCTGCGATGATTGCTCTCTGTGGAGATTAATGTGCGTAGCAAATAGCAACACTCATTTTGTTTGGAGGTTACTTCTACGTTTACATTTTTCGCAGACAGGCAGTTTGAAGGTATTAAACCTTGATTGCAAATGAGAGATTGAGTCATGTGGTCTTATTACAGAACGCTTATTTCTTTTCAAAAGAGAGGCATTTATGTGCATACTGAGTGTTTTTATTGGTTTTTGCATTTTAATATTGAACTGGAAATACTATGTGACTTTATTGTAATGCAACTGGCGAAATTTTATTTCGTATTGAAATAATTTGGCGTAGTATTAAAGTAATGTAATGTAAGTAATAACACTGCATATTGAAAATGTTAAATTCGTACATAATTAGTGTTTCTATTAGTTTCAATCAATTAACGTAAGCCGAGATTTAATTAATACATTTTTTATATTTCCAATACGTTTATAGAGATCTCAAAATAGGATATTGTGCATTAAATACTGTTGTTTAACTAAAGCACAAACTTTTTTTCATTTAATACTATATACCAACAACTAAGTAAATATATAATATGTACAAATATATATAAATGGAATAAAAAATTTAAAAAATTTGATTTAATTTTAGTTTTGAATATTTATTTATTATTTATAATTTGTCAATTATATTATGTAGATTAAATTTAGTAATTATTTATTAGAGCCATGAATATAAACGTGCCATGTGCAAGTTTGTATTGGTTAAAATCAATTTGATGTGAAAAAGGGTGCAAGGATAATGTTTTCAAGGAATGTTTTAGTTTACACAGTCTGTTTTAAGCTATATTATGTAATTGTTGGATAATTATTGACTAAGGTTTTCTATCTATAATAATAATAAATAATAGATATTTTGTGGAAATTTCACACAACGCCATCTAGTCCCAAACTAAAAAAAGTATGTTCTATGGAAACCAGATAGCTGATAGAATACTTATATACTTCTTGTTATAATATACACCCAGATAAATATATAAACCCAGACATCGATGTACATCACACAAATGTTTGTCCTGGGTGAGAATTGAACCCGCAACCTCCAGCTTAGAAGGAAGAGCTACTACCAACTGAGCTATCAGGCCTGTTTATGACTGACTATAACGATTTCAGCTTACGTGGTAGTCGACGTGTGTGTCTTCGTGTCCGCCGTAGCTGGCGACGGGTGCTACCGCGACGTGGGCCACCGGGGCGTAAGCTACTTCATGTCCATACGCCTCGCCGCCGGCGTCTGCGTATCCGTGCCCAGCATACTGCTGGATCACTCCCGCTGCGGCCATCGCCACTACTGACAGGATAACTGCGGCCTGAGAAAAAAAAGTTATGAGAAAATTTTATAGTTCGTTTTAACTCATCATTAATGCTTAATAACTTAGTAAAGAATTTCTATAATCCATCGGGAATAATGATAATTATGGAAATGATCCTGGAATTCTGATTGAGTGCACAAACCCCTGGAGCGAGGTACTTATACATGAAATTCGGCCGCCATTCCATACTTTGCAAGTACAGTCACGACGTCTTCAAACAGGCAATCCTTTCACCAACTCCGTACGGGAATACGAAACACGGGAACCACTTACTTTTGAGATCATTATGTGTTTGATTAAGGTTTGCTTCGAGTGCACGACCACACACAACTGATGCCGAGCTGCGCCACCGTCGGCTTATATATTAGGACCTATGCTGACGAGATGCGATGCACGCCAACTCTACGCAAGAATACGGTAGTTTGATAATGATATAGCAATTACGTAAAGTTGTATAGCATTCTACATGGTTCAAGGTGAGAAAATTATGCGTATCAAACAATTAATATTATGAAAGTAGACCGTCTTAATACTAAGATGTATACACGTATATAATATTAGAACTTAAAAGATCTCTAATAAGTAAGTGCATCTTAATTAAATTGTAAATGATTATTTGATTTAGGTGACGCTGAAACAGTGGGTTCCGAAAAATAAACAGTAAATCTCGACGACAAGTGATGAGACATAGAAAATTATAAGAAATGATGGATAGGACGGTGAAGGGAGGTAGAGAGGAAAGGACCTGCCTCTCTTCTATTGCCGTCTTATCCATTCATCCTTTTCCCTTATCTTTTTCAATCTCACTTCTCTCTTCCCATAACAAAGCTAGGGCGTAAAACTAAACAACCCGTGCGAAGCTAGTAGGTAATAAAACTTAAAACATACTTTGTTTTTGCAACAGCTTTTAAAAACTGTAGATTGTATTTCAAAATATTTAAGAGTTTTTAAACATAGGCCGGCAAGGTGACCCAATTGGATCAAAAATGTTTACCTGAAGGTTGATATTAAGCAAACATGCTCTTTTTTCTCTTAAAAATATAAACACACGAAAATCCCGTTGTACTTTCAGCCCATCTTTATCTTCTGAAGGTGCGTGATATATTTTGGAGCAAAGGTATTTTTTGTTTTTATATTTTAATTACATATATTTGTAGAACTATATAATCTACCCACCCTTATCTCAGTAAGATATCTCCTCGATCGTTCCCTCCACTACCCTCAGCCATTACCTCAGAATTACCAGTACCAAATATTTTTCAGGAAGGAATCTATACAAAGAAAACTGTCTCTGGTATGTAAATGATGTGTAGTTTATTGGTAAGCGCATCATTTAAGAAAGCTGGACTAGTTTGGCAATTTCTGTAACATGAACTCATAGGTGTTTATGGATAAAAAAATTGTGGGATTAAGGCGAGGTCGAGAGCAAACCTACTACGCAAACGAGTCAATAGTAATAGCTAGATAAATTAAAATATGAAAGTGGCAATAGAAAATCAATCGACCATTCTGGTAATAGGTTTTATGTATATATTTCTGAAATTTTACGTTCAGTCTCGTTGGTGTTAGCAAATCGCTTAATAAATAATTCCTTACTAAATTCGTGAGCTCTCTGCTTGTTAACCTGCAGTTACACACTCGTACGTACCGTAAGTAGAGCGGATTAGTCCAAGTGGGCCACCGTGCAAGTTTAAAAACAATCATTGTAATCATTCGGTACAGCCTTGCCTAGAAAACTGTCACCAAAATTGTATTTTTCTTATGTTGAGGAATGACATGACGAGCTAGTCTTTTGCCTGATGTTAAGCGACACGGATCTCTAATGTATAGTTTTGCGTGACACTGCACTGCGCATACGTTATCCTAAGACATCAGCACAATCTAGTAATATAGACTGTGAGATTAGGTCATAAAGTCTCATTTGCCCAGTAATTTCACTAGCTACAGTGCACAGTGTTTGCGCACTACTGCTTGGTGGCAGAATAATTTGCAAAGCGATGGTACCTACAAAGACGAACTTGGCAGAAAAGTCCTACCACCCAGTAAATGTATAATGTTTAACCTTATATAATGTTTTTTAGTTCAAGATATAGCTGTATCCTCTCTTAAAAAAATAGCTAGTATAACTGCTTCATAATAAATTTCTAATTAGCCAAATCTTACAGCCTTCTAAGTATATATACAATAGACATCAATAATTATTATCTATAAACATACACAAACATAACAGTATATTAGTAAATAAGCATTAGTTATATTTTGTACGTAAGTAAACAATTAAAATTATCACTTGATGTTACCTTTATAACGTAATAGACTTTAGTCAAACGAATTATAATGCTTTAGACTTTATTTTGAAGGTGAACTGTCTCCTGGGCCACAGCTAACGCTTTTCCAGGAGACAGGGCTACATTAAAACTGTATAATGTATATTAAGGTCAAATAAAGGTATTTTTCATTTTCATTTTTCATTTCATTTTAAATTTTTACAATCACCAGTTTAATATTAATAATATTAAACTAAATATAATACTTATTACTTATTATTATAGCAGCTGCTACTGCAGTTACTGCTAGCGGAGCTATTCTGCCAGCATATTGAGCACGCCACCAACTGGTATTGGGCTGGAGAATTTGAACTGTCTACAAGAAATCGCGGTATGCAGTCCAAATTTTTTGTTGTATGTAATTTAGCTAGCATCTAGTAGTATTTAGTGGTAGATGATATTACTGTAGTAGTTAGTTTAAAAGGCACCTAAAGGCACATGGTCTTTTAGCATAGAGTATTTTAAAATTTAGGGTGTCTAATAAATTACATGCAGTGAACGTAACTTCCAAAAACAGCCTAAGTGGAATTTTGGATCATATTACACATTTCGTGACCACATTTTATGTACTTAACCCAGATTTTCCATTTCATGATCCATAACATCTTGATATCGCGTAAATCATAAGTTACGTATTTTGTCTCTGGCGTCGTACTTCCGTCATCTGATAAGTTAGCAAGTTCTGAACATAACTGCCCTATTATGAAGTTTAACGTGCGTTAAAGTAACTGTGAATGAAGTAACTGCCGCGTTTCATTACTAAACTAGTTAGCCCTTACGCTACATAAATTAATAAAACAATTAGCCAGTTTGTTCAATATAGGTATTATCTGATTCAAATATTTATAGAAAGTGATAGACCATTATAAATCAAAACCCATTTAGCTTGATGTACTTCAAATCACGTTATGTGATAAATACGTAGAATTATATTATGTACAAAAACGTTGCATTATTTTCATTTGGTAAAAAATATGATGGATGGTTAAAAGCCGTTAATTAATTTAGTTTCTGTATTTCAAATGTTCTGTGTTTCAATTATACATTTTGAACTGATTAAAATTACAATTAAGGGGCCCCACGATTTATTATTATCCAATTCAGTTCAGCCGCTTGGGCATGATAACGAGACAAACAAATGTATGTGAAACAAGACATACCGTGTTACCACAAATACATAAACAAGGCTTAGACAATAAAACACTTGTTTGTTGTGCACAAAGGCTTGTTTAAATCTTTTGTGGTTAAGCCGATAATGTTTCATTTAAATATATTAGTAGGGATAATTATATTATAAATTTAAAATCGTTAATTTTGGTGTACTTAATTCAAAACTCTTGTAATGTATAAGCTATTGAGAGCCTCTGTGATGTGGTTGTGAGCAAGTCGACTCATGGCCCGGAAGCAGCGGGTTTGATTCCCGCAAAGGACAAATATTTGTGCACAAAAAAAGCGCAAATACTTGTTCTGACTCTGGATGCTGTGGGACCATGGTTCTCGCAGTTTCTGGATCCCTAGATACTTGAATGATTGAGTTATTGGTTTCACACGTATGAATACAGGTCAGAATATTTTTTTGAATTATTAATTTCACACGTCATTCATACGGGTTGGAATTTTTGTATCGCATAAATCATAACCAATTAGTGAATTAGTGCTGGCTGGTTTTATGCATTTTTTAATAGAATAATTAGCTTCTGCTCGCGGTTTCACCCGCGTGGCCTATAAGAAACGAAGAAGAAACATTTTCGTAGATAATTCAACCACCCATTTCACCCTCTTAGCGGTGGAATTTCGAACACTTTTTTAGTGGATGCCTACACTTTACAAAGAACACACCCTCCAAATTTCAAGTCTCTAGGACCAGCGATTTAAGCTGTGCGTGGATATACAAGTCAGTCATTTATTCAGTCAGTCAGTCAGGACTTTGAATTTTATATGTAAAGATTCAAACCTAAAAGTAGATTAACCGGTATATGGCTACTTTTATTACGTGTAGTAACGTGCTTGAATAGTAAGTAATTAGCTATTATTGTCGTTACATAACACTATTCACATATTCAGGCACTTGTTTAGTACAATTCAAAGGTCTACTTGGTAATGTTTTATACTCTAAAGCGATACCTATTACTTTTTTTGTTTTGGCTCCACACCTTTGTGTATTTAGCCAGTGTCAAGTGATTCATAATTTCTCAAGTTATAGTCTAGTCATACTTCTAGTAAAATGGTGGAAACTTTACTAGAAGCTTCTATGGAGTTTTGGAAACAACACAAAAAGAAACCATCATTATACCACTTTCCCATAAACATACTTGTAATCCAGCACTTAGGAATGACACAGGAATAACTCCACCAAGTTTATGCATTAGCACTGAAAGTTTTGGAAAATATATATTATACAATGCGGTGATCGATCTTTCTCGTTTTCCCCCCAAACTCCTGCTATTACTCTTTAGTATCACGATTTTTATTTGGTTGGAGTTCATGCATATACAGCGAAAGTTGCAACGGAACTTAAAAGTACGAGTACATAGTAAACAATTTGATTTCATGTAAATTGCACTGCATGATTTATATACTTTATTTAGTTGAGTATTACAAAAGGAATCATAGTTAAAGTCCAGGCTCTCTATGTATGTGATTGTTGGGCGTTATTATAATTATTTTACGTTAACTTAATGCCTATATTAGTATATTATTATGTTAATTATTCCCGTACATATATTCCCATACCTATATTTTAGTGGAACATGTGTTCGATTCTTTATCCCTAGAATTTCACTTGATGTTAAAAAACAGTAAGAGGTTGGATGAATTATAGAAGTTTTAAATTTTCATATTGGGTTTTTAACACTAACAAAAAGGCATAGGCACCTTATATCGAGAGTGATGAAGATAGATAGATAGATAGAGATAGAGAACTCTTTATTGTTCCACCAATGAAATATAAAAATATCAAGAAAAACTTATAAACTAGTGTTACAATGGGCGGTCTTATCGCTAAAAGCGATCTCTTCCAGACACCCTTTGGATGGACAGTATCAAATGCAAAAGAGTAGACGGTGGTGTATGAAGATGTTACTATTTACATAGTAGATCAATTAAAACCAAATGTTCAATATAAATTAAAGGTATATTTAAGTCGGCATAGCTCTAAGTACATTAATAGATTATATCTTACAATAGTTTTAATGGTGGGCCGTGAAGTATTGGGCGGGCGCAGCATGAACTGCATGGGCTACTGGGGTGGCGTGGAAGGTGTGGACTAATGGAGCAGTGTGGACTGCGTGGACCACAGGTGTAGCGTGAACCACTGGAGTGGAGTGTACCAGAGGAGCAGCGTGAACAACGGGAGCAGAGTGGACGAGAGGAGTGGAGTGGATGAGAGGAGCGGAGTGGACGAGAGGAGCGGAGTGGACGAGAGGAGCGGCGTGGACGACCGGAGCGGCTTGAGAAGGCGCAGGGGGTGCGGCGTGTGCGTTGGGCTCAGAGTTGTGG
Source organism: Ennomos fuscantarius (assembly GCA_905220475.3). Lineage (NCBI taxonomy): Eukaryota > Metazoa > Arthropoda > Insecta > Lepidoptera > Geometridae > Ennomos > Ennomos fuscantarius. The sequence goes on along the minus strand of HG992028.1, from coordinate 6,210,733 downwards.
ACAATAGCGTTGAAGCTGGAAAAAATATAAATCATAATTATCACTAAAATAACTTAGGTAATATAGCTTATTTAAAATTCCAGCACTTGTTTCTACAACTATCGTTTCTAAAGTGAAGTTTAATTAAATTAGACCCATAACAGAGCATAAATAGTATGCGTAAGTACATTTACGTAGTTAAGTGGTATGCAATTTTATTGATTGAATAACAGCTAAGAAGGCAAACATACACGAGTGTATTACAATTGCAGCACTCGGCATTGTGTGTAATGTGTGTAACGATATAATCTGCGTTATCGACCGTAACAACACTTGTATTAAGATTTTTAAAGATGATGATGGTGATTTTGTCGGAATGATCCAAATACTGAAGGTGCAATTATGCGTAGCTGAGCATTCATCAGTCAACCAGTAGTTACTAGACGTACAAAACTAATATAAACGTTTGAAAAATTGTTTCCAAAAATTTCAAAAATTAAAATAAAGTTTCATAAATACTTTATAACTTTCTTTCGCGTAGCTACGTTGTTGCGTCCCAGTTGAGGTACACAACACTTTAATGGTGAAGTAGTAAAAGTTTATAAAATGTTTTGAAGTTAAGTTTGAATAGATACAAAAGAATTATCTGTCTGTAGTAATTATGTCGCGGCGTGTAAAAGCGCATTATTTTGTTGAATAGTAGAATATGCAGAGTTGCAAAAGGTATGTTCTCGTACATACGTTTATAATTAATGGTTGTTTCAATTGAAGTTTTTTATTATATTTAAGTAAATGCTTTAGAGTATTATGATAGTCATAATTAGGAAACATCGCATCAAATAAAAAGTCAATTTCCTAATCGCCGGTTTTGCTTTATGTATTGATTGAATATTTTAAATAAAGTGGCCGGATGAAAAATAAAGACCGGATAAGGTAAATATCCGCTGGATTTTAATTAAAATGTTAATATATTGCAGTATTCTGCAGATGTTCTAGCTATTAGTCTCGCAAGCGGATATTCTTTGCTTTATCCGTTGCTTGGCCTTAACATCGTGGTTATGTAACATGACGGATAGGTCTGCAAGCGCATGAATGGAGTAAACCACACGTGCTTATATCAGTAAATTTATTCACGATTAATTATTCAAATATAAAATAAATAAATAATGACTTAAAGAGCTTGTAACTTCATTACCCTAACTGCAAATCCATCTTTTTCAACCGATTGACAAAAAAGGAGGAGGATTCAATTCGACTTTTATTTGTTTGTTACCTCAGAACTTTCGATTGAGTTAACCGATTTTGATGATTCTTTTTTATTTGAAAGCTGGTACTTTCCATGTGGTGGTCCTATTTCAATTAAGTCTAGTTCTGACAATGGAATCTATGAGAAAATCATACATACTATTTGCGTCTAAGTCTGAAGTTGGTTTTTTACGCTTTGCGTTTGTTACTTGTGATAAAACGTTATATTATGGAGTGAAAGTAATATCGATATTTATCACAAAAGTATATAATACTGCTTATGCGTTCAGAAATCAAAAAAATATGATTTAATAATTTACATTAGACATTTAATGGGTTCAAAGTTATTTAACTATTTATTTATAGGCTATTAAAATAAGATATTTTCAAAATGGCTGATTTGCACCTATGCCAGGGTCCGTATAAGAAGGTTAAAAGCTCTTTCAATTGTCCTTAAATCTTCACAACAATAATCGAAAGGTTGAATCCTTCATAACCTCGTCGCTTTGATTTTGAAGACTGTACTGTCATAATATTTGCGATTTTTGTAGGAATAGTAGTAGACCAATTTGTATAACTTCGATGAATTCGTTAGGCCTTACTAAGGGACTGATTTTTTATATTAATTCTCTATTATAAATGATATTTATTAAATTTAATTTCTACGGACATAATAATTTAATATTAATAATTTTTTATTTTCTATTATAATATGTAATTAAAATGAATTTAAAAAAATATGTACCTGTGTACAAATTATGTACGATTATTGTGACCTGTTTTTTATGTACCAAATAAATAAATGAATATAGAAGACTTACCCATTGTGGTCGTCAGCGGTATATTCGACCTTACGGACGGAGCCGTCGGGTTGCACCAGCGAGTATTCTCCCCTCACAACATCACCATCTCGAGACTCGTGCTGGGACTTGTGGTCACCGGTGTGAGGATCCTCGACGGAGTAAGAGAACTCGTACTTCGCGGGAGCCTTCAAGTAAGAGTTAAATTTTGTTAATAGTAAGGCATCATTCTAGATTAATAATAATAATAATAATATGTGTGGACATCTCACACAACGCCATCTAGCCCCAAACTAAGCAAAGCTTGTACTATGGGAACCAGATAACTGATACAATACTTAGATACTTTTTGTTTGTAAATACATACATAGAATAAATTATAACACCCAGACACAGAACAAACATCGATGTTCATCACAAAAAAATGTTTGTCCTGGGTGGGAATCGAACCCACAACCCGCAGTTCAGAAGGCAGGATCACTACCAACTGAGCTATCGGACCAGTCAGATTAGTCTATTTAGGTTGTCCTAGAGCAAAAACTATGAAGTTCTGTTATGATGATTATTATTTCTAGTCGTTATTAGCTATTGTTCAACAGAATAGAAAAGAGCTAGTTAGTTATTCTTCTTTTAACGGCCTAATGCTATTGATTTGGACCTCTCCAGCGGGCGAGAAGGTAGGCGCTGTGCAATGAAAGACGGAGTCCAGTTAATAACTGTTTTTAATAGATCTACCCACATCATAACATAAGTACAAAATATCAATATAATAGCAACTACCCACAACAGGCGCATAGGGCACCTGGCCGTAAAAAGGTAAGGTCGTTTTGTGATTGTGTTACCCTGGTATACTATATCGGTGCTGAAAACGGTACGCGAAATATGAGGGTTCGACCGGTCTACCAAAGAAATTTTAGTTCCGTTTTAAAAAATAAATGTTCTTTTTTTTATAAGTCGCGTCTTTATCAATGTATATTTTGCTAATGTATAAAAACTTTTTCGAGGCTCGTCGTAGCCAGCAAAAATAAAAAAAAAGATTTTTTAGCTCGGATAGAATAATAATATGCAATTTTATTTAATGACAGACTTTGCTTGCGCAAAAGGAGTGAAATGCTATTTTTGATAACTAGATGATCAGTTCGAATAAATCGGATGATGGATTGCTCACATAGATTTCAAAACTCTATGGTCTTGTAACAACAAGGGGCTTGCTCAATAAACATTTAATTGGATGGTATTAGCTGATCACAATTTTAATCACGATATTATTCTGCCTTTCACTTCTTTTTGTGTGGGTAAATTTCGGCACGTTTATTGGTTTGGGGAAATATATTTATGTACAAAAGTTTGATTTACATTCGGATTGATAAAAATGTAGACTTTTTAAAAACCAATTTGTGTTAAAATTAAAATAACATACATAAGATCAAAATACTACACATAATTTTGATGTCTCCATTGCCATCTTGACAATTGTAAATTGACCGGACATACCAACATAATTATATGAATTTTTAACTTTATTATATTGACAATGGAGATCTTCGTGAACCAACTTCCGTTCGCTTCGCATTCACCAGCTTACTCCCCAAGTCAAGGGTGCGTAAAGTAGTTAAACTTCAAAACTTTTAAAGCTGTAAGATCAATCCAAAGTATCCAAACGTAAATAAGAATCTATTAATTTGTGTGGTTGTGAAATCTACCTCAGACGTATACATAAAACTGAAATAGAACTTACGTGATCTTCTTCTTGTTGAGCGCGACCAACGGCAACATGCTGGACAGGGGTGACATGCTGGACAAGAGGAGTGTGGTGGACGGCAGGGGCAATGTGCTGGACTACTGGAGCAGCATGGACAATAGGACCGTGATCAAGGTACGAGGCCTGAAGCAAGGGAGCTGAGTGCTGGATAACAGGAGAAGAGCGCTGCAGAATAGAAGCCTGCTGGACAATTGGGGCGTGTTGGAGGACTGAGCTGCCGTGTTCTAATGAGAAGTGTCCATTTTGGGAGGGCTCGTCGTGTCTGGTGATGCTCTGGGATGAGACTGCTTGGCCGTGTCCATTATCGTTGATCACTCCTGCTTGGCAAACGGCCACGAAGGCGCAGACGGCTACAATCTAAATAAAAAAGGTATAACTTAGTTTATTTTCATGGAATTATAATTAAAAAAAAAGAAATACTCTTAGAATTAGTAATATATTTCCCTTCATCATTGGTTCTGAATTTTTTGGGATAAAACACCACATTATAGGAACAATTGACAAGCACAAACTAAAAAATTAAGTATCCCAATGGGCAGTTTTATCACTTAAAGCAATCTCTTCCAGACAACCCAAATATTTAGGGGAAGCAACAAAAATAATATAGATATGGTGATTTTAATACAATTGATGTTACTTTTATACGATCAAAAGTTTTTGCAATGAGTTAAAATTTTAAACAATTCGTTTTATTTTATTTTTCTGATTATGCCACCGATGTTTTATTTCTGGAAATATTTTCATGGCAAGTATTAACTCACTTTGAAGTACATGTTGATGTGGTTCGAACTCGTCGACTCGATTGATAGCTCCCTCAGCGGGATGGTAGTTTTTATATCTGGGAGGAAGTCGAGGCATGTCACCCGATACAGGGGACCGGCCCAACATGCGACACCGACATATGATCACCTTTGCACCTTACGTCACCGACGCAGCTTTTTTATTTTCGTTCAAGGTTAGCTTGAGGTGCGTTCTAGAAGCGTAGCTTGTCCCAATTGTTGCAATAAATATAATTTAAATTGATCTGAAATATTTACATTTTCAGAAAAAGTTCTTGGTAGACTGGAGGACGAGGAAAGGCTTGCCTTCTTATCTATAAACGCCCTATAAAGTAATCAATATCACAATAAAATTCAAATTGTTGCTAACGAGAACTGTCACGAATATTTAGCTGAGTGAAAATGGGATATCCTCGTATAGTTTTCATTTATACAATAACACAGAGCAAAAAAAAAAACGCTTTTGAGTATTGTCAACATCCAATGCTTACGCTCGCTTGTTTACCAGAGCGATGCATATTAAAAAGAGTGAATCAGTATTCAAATTCGATGTACCTTCCTTCGTTTCCCTTACAGGGCGATACATTGCCTGGCCCGATAGCTCAATTGGTAGTATGCCTGCCTTCTGAACTGCAGGTTGTGGGTTCGATTGCCGCCCAGGACAAAAAATTGTGTGATGAGCATCGATGTTTGTTCTGTGTCTGGGTATTGTATTCTATGTATGTATTTACAAACAAAAAGCGTATAAATATTGTATGTTATTAACCGTTAATGGTTCTCATAGTACAAGCTTTGCTTAGTTTGGGGCTAGATGGCGCTGTGTGAAATGCCCACACATTTTTTTTTTTTTATTATATTAGTGGCCTAATAACAAAATTTTAAAGCGTCCTCAATGCTCTTCCGCTATTGTATGTGGTCAGTCATAATTAGCCGTAAATTAATTGATAATAATGGAAGTAGTAAATTTACCCATTAAAGTCGATAAAAATATGAACGTGGACAGCATTGTGGACAAGTCCGAAGGGTATCGACTGGCAGGAAAGTAGCGCTCTGGGTTGCACCGAGTGCTCCAGTAAACTATTACGTAACCGTAGTACCGAGGCATACTGAGAGAAAGACCTCACGCAAAAGTTTTCCAATTTCATTGTTCCATGTCATTTTCCAATTGTGATTTTAAAGTGTCCTTTGAAATAATACGATATTACTTACGCAGATAATTATTGCATCAATTCAAAAGGACTAAGTAATTTTTCATAACAAAATTGCTCAATGAATAGTGAAAAGTAAAGCCCATTTTGCCATTTGTGATGATGGCGGCACGGCATGTAGACAAATTGTCGTTTCCACCTGGAACCGTCTTACCATTAGGTGAGGTATAGAGCAAATGGAAGCCTATTAATAAAAATGCTCTTAAGTGAGGCTACAAGCACATACCTAATTTGAATATGAGAGCTTTATGGTAGCTAGCAAGAAAAGCAATCAAAAAATACCCTACCAACATGTTATGGTATATAATACACAAAATTAAAATAGATATTTGTGCACATTTTACACAGCACCATCTAGCCTCAAACTAGCTAAGCTTGTACTATGGGAACTAAATAACTGAAAGAATACTTGGATACTTTTTGTTTGTATATATACAATGTTACAAACATCGATGTTCATCACACAAATGTTTGTCCTGGGTGAGAATTGAACCCAAAATCTATAAGTTCAGAAGGCAACTGAGCTATCGGGTGATTCCAATAGGGATAATATTTTTCTTGAGCTCACTGTGTCCCTTCATACATGCGCATACCATCACAGCTTGCATCGACCGCATATTTCCTTACAAGACCGACTCATAAGTCGAGACGAGCTTTCTGCGAAGGTCACCGGTGACTGGTCACTATAATTAACTGCATCGGTCGTTTCGATGAAACCTTTTAATTCCCCGACATTTTTTATATACGATTTTGGTAAGTAGTCGTTTGTCTTTGCGTCTGAAAACATAAAGTCGCTCGTTAAATTAATAGTAAGATCAAGGTTTTTCTCTTTATTTTTAAACAGTCTTTATTCTCATAGAACGTGGACACCATTACCAAGCATAACCCTGGTAGAATGATATGCCCCATTTTTAACTGATTTAAAAAAAGAGGAGGTTCTCAATTTGAGTGTTTATTTAAGTTTGCTACCTCAGAACTTTGGACTGTTTGAACCAATTTTGATTTTTCTTTTTTTGTTTGCTGGTGCTTCCCGTTTAGTTCCGTTTCAATTTGGTTCAGTTTTGAAAATGGAAATCATGAAAAAACATATAAGTATCAAGTCGGTTGTTCACGCTTTGCATTTGTTATTAGATTTCGTATTCCTTTTTGCGCTTGACTTTATAGTCATAAAAATAAGCCTAATTGTTTTTTTACTAATCAGTGGCCTAATTCTAAGTCTATATATATAAACCTTTACAAATACATAATTTACATGTCATGGAAAGTACTTCTACCCCTAGACATTTTTAAAGTTTGGTTTTAAAGGGTCCACTCGTACATAATTATTTTTAACATGAAACATTGGAATTAGTCAATTGGTAAAGTTTAGAGCGTATATTAAGAAACTATATTTGTTTACCAATAATACGTAGATCTCCATTCTCAACATAACAAAGTTAAAATTTTGTATTATTATGTTAGTATTTACAACTGTCAAGATGAAGACGTTAACTTTAAACAAAGCAAAAACGAAGTTACACCGGCCGATAGATGGAGCTAAACTAAAGCAGCCTTATTAATAAACACGAACTAGCTTTAGACTAGTTACATCATCTTTTGCCTCTTTCGATCCAGCTAAATATTCCAGTAGCAAAAAAAGGACAAAAGCTGAAGTAACTAATCCGAGACTAATATACCCGTTTATTAATAATGCTGAAGAAGTTTTACTTCAGTCGCGTGGTCTAAAGCACACTCGTTTTTTTAGGCAAACGGTGAATCGGAAGATACTGCGTAGGACGGCCGCCCCACTAAATGTTAAGTTTGCCAAAATTATATTCACTAACGTTCTAAAGGACCGACTTTAAAAAAATGCGACATACACTGCATAAATTCGTCATTCATTAGTAAGCAAATTCAAGTTTCATCTAGAGTTGATGGGTGTAACGACCTTGGTTCAAAGCGTAACGGATACGTATCTCTAATGGGTTGCGGTCTTCAGTGTGTTGCACCCGTTATTGACACGTCACGCACGCATTGTGATTGTGACTGTTTGAGACATTCAGCTAAGAATGCACAGTTTAAATTATAGTTACTACGACTGCTTAAGAACATAATAATAATAACGCCCAACAATCACATACATAGATTCTAGAACCTTACAAGGATTCCCTGTATCTAGGGACCCAGGAACAAGAATAAGTATATGCGCTTTTTTTCCTGTGAACAATTACTTGGGCTGTCGCGGGATTCGAGTCCGGCGTCTCCGGGTTATGAGGTGACCTGCTCAAACAGCAAACCATAATGGCTGCCAAAAGTTACCTAGTAACATGACATGGGGATTATTGTGTACATTTACAATGTAAAACTTGGAACGTTTTCGTATTGTACTACATATATTAGTAGTTGAATTGATGATGTCCTTTTTGTTGCGCGTAAACTTTTTTCAAGATGGCGCTTGAAGCTCCATCTAGATCTGTCCACACATTTTATGATATTGTGCTCAAAAAAAGATATTAAACCTTAATAAAAAAAAACGACATTTTAGTGCATTGTTGTCCAAAAAACGGCTTTTACTACTCGCTAACAAATAAAGGCTTTTAAAAGACCTTGTTGATTGTTATAGGTGAAATAAACGACTTGTTTTGTAATTTTATTGAAAAGTCTAGTACAAATTTTGTCAAGGGTCGCTCTTACACGCGAGGTATTTCTGGAATTATGTCATAAGTGCAACAGTACCGACAATGTCACACTTCATTCACACGGGCTTATTGTTCAACTACCACATACATTTCGGCAATTAAAATGAAAGGGGGGTTTAATTCAATATCTTTATTTCAACTTTTGAGAACTCAAGGTGAGTTAAATTTAAACTTATACCATTCTTATAGCGCTATCTTTCATTACTTATTTTAAACTTTTGAATGTATGCATTGTTTTTTAAATTAGTCTATAATATATTATCACCCTAATTCTAATTCTATTTGTGGGCGATATGGCCTGCACTGACGTCCCGCATGGGGTGTATTGTGCATTTCCCCCTGCCAGCATTTACCCAAGCCAGCCCAACTCCTTCATGTAGCGGAGCACTGCCTTGGGTCACTGGCACAACTGTTCCAGTGTTGTCACATTTGATGGTATGGGTGTCGCATTTGGTGTTATGGGTGGTTTAGAGACCTTCCTTCGATCCCGTGGTCGTTTTTCTTGTACTTTTAGTAGATGAGTTGTTTCTCTAGTCTCTTCTGTGGCTGTGCAGTGTAACAGCACATGTTCTAAAGTCTCGTTTTCCTGCATGCAACCTCGACACACAGGGCTACCTGTGGCGCCGATTTTATGCAAGTGATATTATCACCCTGTGCCACTATGAACCTTCCCAACGTGATGGCAGATGGTACTGCCCTGCTGTTAGTTCCATTTTTAATAAATAATCTTAGCCTGGAGGGCGATCTTGATGTATTCAACTTATTAAACTTACCACAGGTTCAGATGCATTTATTATGAGGAAATGTCTGAACCAAGCTTTATCTGTAACTCAAGAAGCCTCGTAGAACTTAAAACTGCTTTTAAAATATAAGCAGTCTTCTAATTCAGCGGGTAATGCTGCCAGTATTGTGGGAACCACGCGCTGGTGAGTTGGATAGCATATTTATTTTGTAAATAATGTTTTATAAGTTGTAACTTTTTATTTATAGAGTGCCTGTACATATTAATATTGTTGTTTCGTCAGTTGTCGTAGGACCTACAATCTGACCCAAACTGTCACGTGCGAAAAGAACAAAACACATTTTAAATAATAAAAGTTTCAATGATATAACTTTTACGAATATAGCATTAAGAACCCAGTTTGCTTTCCGGTGACCAACTTTATCGCTCTATCTCGCGTATAATGGCTTGTAGCAAATCTATAAATAAATAATTTTACAATGTAAATAGTGAAAGTGTTAAAAATGTGTGTGTGTTTTTTGTGTTAAGGAATGACACGATAAGATAACCGTTCGCTTGATGTTAGGCGATACCTACGATTACTATATCACTTGTAGTGTCACTTGGAACTCTAAAGTACATAGTTTTACGTGTCACTGCGCACGCTATCCTGAGACATCAACACAGTCTATTAATAAGATTACTATTTAGATCAGGTCATATAGTCTCGTTTTCCTAGTAATTTAATTAGCTACAGTGCCCTTCAAACCGGAACACAACAGTGCTTGCGCACACACCTACCTAGAAAAACTGTTGAAAAGTCTTTATATTTATAAAACCTTTTAAAAAGTATCCTAGGTTTCCACCTAGGCTTCTTTATATGTATTTATGTTTGAGTCAAATAAGGCAACTAAATTTTAAAGGTGTAATTCTCAACCGCCTCATTTTAACCGATAGAAATGAAATTTTGCATAATACCCATTTAGTTCGGATGATAATGCGTTGCTACCTATGACGTCATTGTATATCCAATATGGCAGACTAGTACTTTTTGTGCATGCCCATGATATGAAATGAAAGGGTTTGCTGAGAAGAGTACGAAAAAATAAAAAGTGATTAAAACTTTGCTTAAATTTGTTTTTATTTTTTTAGTTTTTGCATTGCAACAGTACAATGAGATAAATCAGCAGCTGTGACCACCATCGACATCTGGACGATATGCCGTATACACGGTGGAATTTAATTCGTTCTTTTCCTTAAATGTATGTACCCAGACCATATTATAAAATAATTGCACAAAGTGCAATGAAAAAAAAGAGTCCTAAAATAACTGGATAACAGCCAAAATGTCTATTTAACACTACTGTCCAATATCGCAAGGCTTTCTTTAGTATTTGAATTCGCATAAATTTGATAAAACCCAGATTTAAGTTTTATTTCATAAGTACTTTTGGTATTTAGTTATACATTTAAGGAAAAGAACAAATTAAATTCCACCGTATATAATAAGCTGTGACGAATTTCGCTGAACTCTCGTGATCATGAGATTACTCTTCTTGCTGACCAGTATATCATGGAAATTACAAAATAAGTGATGCATTGTTAACTCGGAAAAGGTCCAGGTTTCGTAAGGCGTGTACATCAAAATGTTAATAAGCTTGTTCAAGAGCGACCCGATTCATTTTTTATTAAATTGTGAGATTACCGATATTATATAAACGAGTATGCAACGGAGATGTTACTTTTTTATTATTAATGAGCTGTCCAGTTTAATCTTGGAATAAAATATATCGATTAATATTTATTGCGAATGAAATTTTTAAAATTTTATTTATGATATAGAATATACTTTGTATATCGTCTTAGACTGCGTCATTGCGTCCAATCAGGTGAGACAGCGGTAAAACGATTTGTCTATATGTTCATACGAATTTATAAGAAAAATAAACTATCATCTACATAGATCCTGAACCCTAACTAGGATTCCCTGTATCTACCACCACGACATGACCAGGACCATGGTCCCACAGCACCCAGATATAACAAGTATTTGCGCTATTTTTTTCTGTGCACAAATACTTGTCCTGACGCGGGAATCGAACCCGCCACCTCTGGGTTATGCCAACTTGCTCAAACACCACACCACAGAGCCTGTATATAACACATAAACATTTTAACTACGTATTTCTTGTATTTAACTCATAAACATTTTAACGCCATTAATTTTATTGTAATGTAATTATGTGTATAAGTATTATGTTTTTAGCTAAATTTTTAATAAAGCATTGCCAATTTGACATTATGACAGTTTTTTTTTTATCTGAATTTCCATAGACGCCTGAGTCCGTGCTTTTTGTTAGATTATTTTTTTATATTTATTAATTAAGTCTAATATTATTATATATATTATATTACATGAACATATATATAAAACAGGAAAGATAATACAGCCAATAACAAAAAGATACATAAACATAAGTATTTAAGTTCTTATTTCTAATTGTGCGTACACCACCGAGCAAACCAGCTTCCGCAAGCAGCACCCGTTCACGAGCTTGACGCATGTTCCAGCCATCGCCCTCCTCGACCATATTTGAGGGAAGAGGACGACCCGACACACGACGCCGCAATTAATATAATATTATAATTTTTAGTGGTGATGTGATATCGCATCATCTTGGTCATAATAACATTGAATTGAGTATATACGATCATGTTAACTAACCATTCAAATAATGAACTAATTACGTATGGCAAAGTTATGAATGAATTCTTGTAACAGAAACAGAAGCGTGCATAAATATGTAATGCAAATATTTCAGTTGAACAGTTATGCAGTCTCGTGCCGGAATCGCGGTGATCGCAATTGGCTAATAGTAGAATATTAAATAGCCTGTGCAGTGTATAGGGTTTCAGAGGCCGTGTTCGTCCGTTGGTGCGATTGCGTAGAGCTGTTCTAAATATGTACTTTATTTACGACATCAGCCAATAAATATGCTAAGTTGGTAATTTTTCTTTATAATTAAAATAAGAATTTGAAACTCAAACAGGGAAGTTAATCTTTTGATTATGCTTAGCAAACAATTTTGCTCTATGTTTTACACTTTAAATGATAATTCTGTTTGTGCACATCCGACTTTCTACTGTTCTATATTGTATTCTTTGTAAATATTTGTGAATTTTTTTAGTTAGTATTCCGTAAGCTGTAAGTTTTCCTTTGAGAATAAAATTAACTAAATAAAAAATATAATAAAATAAATCATAAATCATCAGCCAATCGACAGCTGTCTGTGACTAGTCTGTGGTGTGGTGGTTGAGCAAGTCGGCTCATAACCCGGAAGCGATGGGTTCGATTCCCGCAGCAGGACAAGTATTTATGCACAGAAAAAAGCTCAAATACTTGTTCTGTGTCTGGGTGTTGTGGGGCCATAGTCCTCGTAGTTCCTGGGTCCCCAGAATCCTAGTTAGGGTCCAGGATCCATGTATGTGATCGTAGGGCGTTATTATTATTATTACTAATATGTTCTCACTGCTGAGACACGGGCCTTGTCACAGGGCTCTCCACGCCATAACCACGTTGGCCAAGTGCTGCTTGGTAGATGACACAACTCATATATTGTAATTCTTGAACATGCCGGTTCTCTCACGAGGTTTTCTTTCAGCGTTGTAAGAGCATGTGTTAATAATGCATATAACTTTAAATGTCATTGGTTCAAGGCTAAGTGGAATTCGAACCAGGGTACAAAGTAGTCACACGAGTTACCGTTAAGCCATACTCGATTTCGATTACTTGATTTTACATTTAATTATTACGATCAGTCTTTATGAGATGTTAATGAATGATGTGACGAGCTAGTCGTTCACCAAACATTAACAGTTTATGTTAAGTGACACGGCCGCCCATAACAGAACAGTGTCACTTGGAACTCTATAGTATAAAATTTTGCGTGACATGCATCATGCATCATCCTAAGACATCACCATAATAAGATTACTCCACTGTCAGATCAGATCATACAGTCTCAATTGCCCAGTAATTTCACTAGCTACAGTGTTCTTCAAACCGGAATACAGTAGTGTTTGCACACAATGACTGCTTGGTGGCAGAATAACTGGCAAAACGATGTTACTTATCTAGACGAACTTTGCACAAAAGCCCTACCACCTAGAAAAATAACAATACGGAAAAAAATAATATAAAGTAGTTAAGGAAATATTCCTGGAAATATTAAAAAATAATGGGTTACATTTTTTAAATTCGTATTATTTGTTGTCAGTGCTATTATTATTATTTCCTAAATCGTGAAATGGTCGTACCACGTACAGCACAAAGTATATCCTTGCTTTCACTCCTTATTTCGGCTTGGACATTGTATGTTAATATACTTGTATGCAATTTGAATGAGATCTTATATTTCTCACGCTCCACTGGACCGGTTTGTGCAATTAACACATATAGGCTAATGCACTGAATTGCACAGAGTATGTGCCTTGATCATTGTTTGAAAATTTTACGTACCTACCGAAATGTTAATTGCCTTTTTGAAAGGATCTTAAAAATGCAATCTACGTCCTTGGATATTGCAAAATGTTATCGCTTACTTAAAAGATTTTTTTACAGGTAATATTTATTTTTTTGAAAATTCTAATATATATCTTAATCTATGTATGATTAGGTTAATATCCATGTGATTTATTTGTTTCGAGTTGCCGTTATTTGGTAGTTAAGTTTGTTCTTGTTTTTGTTGTTAGTGACCATATATATCTGACATAGATTAAGTGAAAATTAAAAACTATGCAAAATATATATAATACAGGTATTTTTACAGGTATATGTAATAGATGGGGGTGTATATAAGTACGCTACTGAATGAAATTTAATTAGCGTATTTTTAACAACTTACTATTTTAAACGTTTAAATTAATTTGATGTTTTTTTGTTTTCTTACAGCCCACTTTTCATTGCTTGCGCTGGACCATATGTCTCTATAAGGTGACAATGTGTTCGACGATGTTGCACGCAAGCTTTATTAATGCTCCATTTAAATAAAGAACATTTTAAATTATCTCGTGTTAGAAACTGTGGCAGGCTATATATATATTAAAAATAATATAATATTTCTCATGATTATTTCATTTATTTCTACACTCTCTGCTATATACAACTGCATTGCCCAAACCCGCATACATACACAAATGATTTTAAACTGTGATCAAAATTAGGTACATTGAAAGATGAAGAGTAAAATGACTAATAGACAAGAAACTAATAGAAAAAACAACAAAAAAGAATATCTATGCTATTCTAGTACAGTGAGACTATTATATTTGGTCTGAGTTAGCCATTTCACTTAAATAACACAAACATGACTTTCCATACAAATGAGGAGTAATAGTCATAAGTTTAATAAGCCACAGACGAAACATAACTGTCAGATTCACTCGTAGCGGTTCCACCGTAGCGTATACGTGTAATGAGAACGATAGAAGGCTTATGATGGGATTACTACAAGAACTAAAATATTGACTCTAATATCACAGATTGGTACCGTAGCCGTCCTAATGATGATGGATCACTGGCGGAGAGTTGTGGACGACGGCGTTGAAACTGTGGACAACACATAGGGCTTTGTTTTAGAGGGGTTTGGATGTCGCAATATGCAATTTCTATAGGAGTTTTAGAGACTTGTAGAGAAACGCTATGAATACTGAGATATTACAGGATATATGTATGAGATCGTTGGGCGCTGTTTATTTATTTATTACTAGCTGCGCCCCGCGGTTACACCCGCGTGATGACATTTTTCCACTTAACTTTCTTAGTTATTTCTTTCATAAGAACCTTCTCCTAACAACAATGAACACAACAAAAAAGAATGAGCGAAAATGTTAAATCCCTTCACGCGTGACACTGAAGACCTAAAGAAATATAAAAATTCATTATTATATATATAAATTTGAGATAATCATAGTATTTTTTTTTTTCTAAAATATTATATTGTTTTACCCATTGTGGTGGTCAGCAGTGTAGGTGACCTTGCGGAAAGAGCCATCAGGCTGAAGCAAAGAATATTCTCCTTTTACGACGTCACCATCGCGCGTCTCGTGCTGGGACTTGTGGTCGCCTGTATGAGGGTCCTCCACGGAGTAAGAGTAGCCGTATTTAGGATGAGCCTGAAATTTTACATTGTATACATTAAATTTATTAAAGTAATTATTGTTAATCACGAAATTACACTATTAAAAGAAATTGCTTTATGTTTTTAGCTGAGTAACTTCACATGGTGAGATACTAGGTCACCCTACCTTACGTATTCATCATATAAGACAATAGCTTAGCATCTATTGAACCTACGTATTCATCAACATAGTGATCTTCATGATGAGCAGGTGCGGCGTGGACAGCGTGGATAGCAGGAGCAGTGTGGATCACCGGAGTGTGGTGGACTGCAGGGGCTACGTGGGCTTCAGTGTAATGCACTGGAGTTTCATAGTGGAGCGCCTGGTCATGGCGAACGATGTTCTGGGAGGAAACAGCTCCATGGTGTACTAGGCCGCCTTGACATGCAGCCACCAATGCGCAGACAAGCACGATCTGAACAAAGAAACAATTTGCTATACGACATCACAATTCGTTGAACCATGTTTCTTCACGGAAATTGTCATTTCCACGAGTAAAACACGAGCAGTTCTAAATGTAGCTCAATTTTCAAGATTGCCGTTTAGGTTCAGTTTAATGACTGATAATTGACAACGTAATCTAGTTTACTTTGTTGAAGCAAATTGTGCTATATACGGATCGTTAGGTAATGTGCTCTACTTAGGCTTTTTGAAAGGATTTAATCTTACTTTAGAGAACATTTTGCTTAAGAGACAAGTGCCTTGACTGGTGTAACTTTGATAGCGCACCGTTTTTATATAACAAACAAAACATAATCTTCGTGGAGGGGATCTATTCCTGAGATATCCGATCGGATCAAAGTAATTGCAGTGTTGCCAATCTGCTCACTATTGGATGTCGCAACATTCGATATAGCTACAATGTGTAGAGAAAATCGATGCTGAGTGAGAGGTTGATATTGTTACGTTTTTTTTATCAGCCGTAATCGGATATCTTTAATTGTGTTAGTAAATCTTCAGGTACTTTTATGATCAATGAAGTTGCTGGTACTTTTTTCACACGTAACATCCGGCTTATTCAATATTTGGAAACAGTTTTATCGGTGCAGTTTTATCGATGTTTTGCATGCAAAAGAACTCAGATTAAGTCAATATGATACGAATACAGAAGATTTGTATCAGATTATTAGTCGATGTAGATGAGTTAATATAATATAGGCATTATCATTACACAATAAAGTATAAGCAACATGCACGAAATTGGCACTTGTTATTATAAAATTACTAATATGATAGAAAGCTGGTAGGTATATTAAATACCTTATGGTAGGTACTTTCGTACAGAATAAACTTATAAGCTAACGAAATTTTACCTGCTTAAATAGAAGTAGTAAGAAATATGTATGTATAAAACATTCTTGGACCACAAATTATCAGTGGTGTTATCGCAAAAAGCCATATTATTTCATCCACTCGAAAATTTAAATAAAAGAAAAATGTTATTTTAAGTCTATTACATAAGAGGTACATTTCTATGAAATTCTATAAAATGAAAATGCATAATTATCTAAGTGGTTAACAGTAATAGATATTTATTTTGAACATGTCGTAATACTTACCTTAAATATTAATTGCTAAAACATTAATCACTGCGAAGGGCCTACGCTAGTGAGTGCGGTTCCTTGTTGGACATCGGTTTATTTTATAATTATTCGTAGATAAAACAAAGTTATACAAATACTTCACGCTCTTTCGATAAAGATTACATAACGAACTAGGAATATGAAAATTAGGAATTGCACTGTCCAGTCTTTACTTCCTATTGCTAAAAGTAGGGCATTAACTATGAGTTATATGCTTTGTTTGTCGCAAATTACAGCATGTATTTTGTAGCCGTAACGTTTATGCTGATTTTGGCTGCAAGTTTCGTTTTGAAAACATTATAGCTTCTAAGTTCAGAATAATTTCATTTTATTTATAGGCTGTAAATCTTTTTTATTTTAATGAAGGACGTGACAGAACTATTTGTTCATCTGATATTAAGTGCCCAAAACAGTTGCAGTGTTTCTCGATACTCGGAATGGAGTTATAATGATTTTCATGCCTAAAATTTAACTAATGCCTAAAGGTGTCTTTTATCTGCACATGTTGTCTGCTAGTGCATATTTCATTTATATGTTACCCTGAAAGCTTATTAATTAATAATAATAATGTTATTTTATAGTTACTTTTCAGTTTTAGTTTCGCTCTATGGGGTAGGCTTATGTTCAGTAATGGACGCCTTTAGGCTTATTATATTCAATTGTGTTCAGGTATTTTATTTTATTTCCATCTCAAAATAAAGACTAATTCTTCAAAGTTATTTATTTATTACCTGCCTAACATAAATATTTCAACGAACTTAGTGTACACCAAGTCCCTCAATAAGCGTTATGCTGGGTCATTCATAGTCTGAACGGCCAAGGTATGGAATTCTCTTCCAGCAACAGTGATTCCTCGTGGGTATAACCTGAGGCTTTTTAAGTCAAGAGGGATCTTATGGGCAAGCGTGCTCCACCTTAAACAACTTCGTCGCTTACCATCAGGTAAGTTGTTGTCAAACGTATGCCTATTTTAGCATTTAATTTTTTTTTATTTTTGTTGAGATGGTTTTTGCTATCGCTGTGGGCATCATAATGGCCTATTGTCTAATTATTTGGTTTCTATGTCCAAACTAGCAATGATGAATTTAATTGACCGAATGGAAATAAACGATAAAAATATTTGGTAACACGTCATGTTTATTATACTGGGTAGCGTAATGAGGTTCCATTATTATTGGAGCAATTGATTAATGATGTGTTTTTGTAATGATCAATAATCATTACTGCAGCTTTTGTAATATTAACAAATAACAACGGTAGAATAAAGGGAATTGTTGCATCTTTACTAAATAAATAAACAAATTAAAGAATTACAGATGGATGATAATAATAGTAATAATCAATAATGCTGAAAATTTATTTAAATTGTAAAGTATTTTTAATATGATTAACCAGTAGTACAACGACGTTTACATGACAATAGATTTACAATTGAAAGCTGGTATACTAAGTTCCAGTTACCACACAATTTTCCGGGATAAAAAGTATTTATGATACTCAATATAGATACCAAACCAATATAGATAGCAAGTATCTACATACCAAATTTCATCAAAATCCATTCAGCCATTTCAGTGCTCAGCGGTAACCAACAGAAAAACACAAAAACAGAAATAACAATTTTGTGCAACTAAAACAAATTGTAGCTGTTAAAATTGTTGTATATACTGTAGTTAACAAGAATACTATGATAAAAAAGAAAAATAAACATACAATTTCATTATATAAAATAGTAATGAAAACGCGTAAAATATTTTAGTCCCAAATCGGCATAAGTACATTTAAGCGCAACACGCAATGATGTCTTGCAAAAACGCAACAACCTAAGATCTGGGACCGAATCATTTTTTAATTAACGAAAACACGTCTCACTTCCTTAAATGTACAAAGAAGTTCAACTTGATTAACTTAATAATGAAATGAAAACATTTCATCGTCTGCTTTTGGCATCTTGCATGACGAGCTGTGTGAGAGTTTTGAAATTTAATTCATGAAACTTTTGGGTCGACTTGCATTGATCCGTCAGCAGGTATGCTGAGAGCGCCGAAACGCAAGATAAATGGAGGCTTTAATTTATCCTTATTATGGATCGAATCCATATCCAAAATATCTAGATGGTTTCGTATACGTTTAATTTATGTTTTTAAGTGAAGTAATAAAAATAACAATCCGAGAGTCATGTTTTCTGCAAGTAAATCAAGTATATTAAACTTAAGTTCCAGATAATTGTTATTTTACAAGTCGTTTTCTTTTAGTAACAGTTGCATATACAATTATACATATGTAGTAAATGAAACTATATGAATTAGTTTTAGCTCAGAATTAATATTATAAAATGTATAGTTGATGGAGTTGGTGCTAAAGCTTACGTGTTTATCTGATATTTATTTGTCATTATTTAATTAGGGTATTTGCATAATAATTTTAATATTAGTAATAATCTTACCAATCAATTGCCATTGACGAAATAGGTTTAAGACAGAAGTGAGACCAGTGAAAGATTACTTATAACATTTTACTGAATGCTGCTATGATTTTATAAGATATTATATTTATGCTACTTGTTTTGCTTGTAGCTTTTGGAAGTTAACCGCATAAAAATAGGTTAAAGGTTAAAAATTAGGTAATAAGGCACAAATTCCAACTCGCAAGCATTGTCAAGATAAAACAAATTTTAATTCTTTATTTTTAATTAATATCGTGACTATAATACAAATAAATTCATGACTTGGTTAAATATTAACAACAAAAACAATTAACGATATAATAGTTATGTGATTTTTTAGAATCCTACATAATAATATCTAGTGTGATAATATGATGACGCTACTTCAGAATCAGAGCTAGGCTCTTCTACGTCTGTCTTTGTTGATTCCTTTTCATATTTTGGTGATTCTTCAGCTTTGTTAAGAAACGGAGAAGCTTTAACGTCGGCAGTATTTACCGTTTCATCATTTTTCATGATCATTGAAACGACAGCAGGTATAACTTTAACCGATGCGTTGGATTCATCTACTTTCACTTTTTGAATATCAACTTCTTTAGTTTCAACTTGCTCTGTGGTTTTTGCAGGCTCTAGTACCATAACATTATCTCCAGACATCAGAACCGTTTTTCCGATTTTGTTCGCAGTGACTTCTGTTTCTTGGGCTGTCGCAGCTTCATCGTTATTCGACTCCGTTTCAGTGTTTTCTGCATTTTGGTATCTGAAATCCTTACTGGGGAAGAAATGGTTGATCTTGATGCCATGTCCGACTGGGTAGAAATGCCTTGTATGATCTGATACTGAAAAGGCATGATCTCCGTGCTTGCTCACGGTTCTGCTGACAACTGCATTGAATCTGCGAATTTATAATTACAGTTACTTTAAAAAGCGAATACAACAATTTCACTAAAATAATATATAGTTGATAAATAGGACATGAAAATTCCCTTTATAAATAGCTCACTAAAAGTACAAAAATAATACGGTATTCAACAGAGTCTGGTCAACTTAAATCATATTATTAGGTCGCAGAACATAGCTCTATATTACAAGAATTTACAAATTTTATCTGTTCCTTAGTCGTGTTTTATTTAATTTCACGTGTTTGAATATCGCCTTCGGTCACGGTCATATATAAAGAGGAATAATTGTATAATTGGCCGTAAAGCTAACACTATAGTCAAGCTTGGTTATTCATTTGATTGGACAAGGTTATATTTTCCACGAGCAGGTTGTTAAAATGCTTAATAATTGATTGTTTATTAATTTATATTGTGATGTTAATCAGGCGATTTCAAGCCAGTAACGAGCATCTTATTATTTTAGCATATTGGTCAATGTTTTGTTATTAATGAAAAATCTAATCTATAAAGTAAAATACGCATTCATAAAAACTAAAATCACACGAGCAAGCACATTCAAGAATGGACTCTTTGGTCCTGGTGGAAGATACTATCTTGCAAAAGGATATGCTATGCACCTAGTTTCCAATTTTAAGCCTTATTGCTTAGCGTATAATTAATTTTGTTGCAGTAAAGGAATTACCCATTATAATCGTCAGCATCATATTGAACCTTCCGCAGCGAGCCGTCGGGCTCCACCAGGCTATATTCACCACGGACTCGGTCACCATCTCTGGTCTCATGATGCTTTTTATGGTCTCCAGTCTTCTTGTCCGATACTGCGTATTCAAACTCGTATTTGGGATAAGCCTGAAAAAGAATAGTTTTACATACTTAAAGTCTTAAATATAATTAACTTTATAGGTAAGGTACTACATAATTATTTGATTGACTTGTTGCTATGAATTAAAGCATTCCGTGAGTGACAAGGTGATAAAAAAAAGAATAGAGTTGCTGCAATTAATAAAATTATTGTAAATATCAACATATATTAAAAAGTCATAGGTGTTTGGGATGTATGTCCTACCTACATAAAATTTGTTGTGATGGTTATTCTGCCGCCAAGCATTAGTGCGCAAGCACTACTGCGTTCCAGTTTGAAGGGCACTGTAGGTAGTGAAATTACTGGCAAAAGAGACTTTGTAAACACAATCTAGTAATTTTATTATTATTACTAGACTGTGATGTCTTTCGTGCGCAACTGACATGGGCAGCCGTTAGCCGCTTAATACCAGGCGAACGGCTTGCTCGTCATGTAATTCCTCAAGATGACAAAATATGTAATTTAAAATTGTATAAATGCATATATGAATAACTACGTAACGATTACATAACATCCCGGAAAACCTAACCTAAGCTAATTAGTATTCCTTGTATCTAAGGACCTAGGAACTAAAAGTTACTACAGTACACAACATGTCGGTATTTGTGCTTTTTCCGTGCACAAATACGTCACGGGAACAGAATCCGCAGTTTTCAGGCTATGGGCGAACCTGCTCAACCACCGCACCATCGCACCGTACCGTCTAAATAATTCTAACGCTGAGTATGTATATGAGTGTGGCACTTACATAATGATCATGGTATTTGTTTCCAAAAGACTGCGAGCTCGCAGGATGGTAGAGTTTGACTTCCTGCCATGTATTTGATCCTTCTCTATTTAATTCCTTACTTGCACCACTGCTTGGATCAATGAGAACTGCTTTGCTTAAAGTCACGAAGTAAACGAAGAATAAAAACTGGAAAAATTACATTATTTAATTTAATTTACTAGCGGGAATATAAATCTTTTTACTACATTTATT
The DNA here is from genome assembly GCA_905220475.3 of Ennomos fuscantarius. Lineage (NCBI taxonomy): Eukaryota > Metazoa > Arthropoda > Insecta > Lepidoptera > Geometridae > Ennomos > Ennomos fuscantarius. The sequence continues at coordinate 6,188,606 of HG992028.1, read as the reverse complement.
CGAAAAGAGCTAGTTTGTTCTTCATAAACAGGGACTAAAATAGCTCTTTAATCCTTATGGACTAAAAGTGATTTGAATTTAAATGTTGATATTGTTAGTAAACGTTCCAATCTCCAAAAAAATAAATCACGAACATTGTATGAATAAATATTAAAATAAATATTAATTTAATAAATACATGATAAATCACAGGTAATATTATAATAGTAAACCCGCGCGCAAAACTAATAAAACGTGTAAACCGATTAAAAAACGCATGATTTCGCAACACTATTTTAAGCTCAAGTCATGTACTTTGAATTCCTCTCTGTACTCGGGATTCTAAAGTAGAATCTAGAACCCTTTGCCAAACTGGATTCAAAGAAACACTCTCACTTCGAAAATAGTTCTTTGGTCCCTTGGTAAACATTGTACTATCAAATTTAATTTAAAAATTATGAATACCTTTTGAACCATTGTGGAATACATGGTAGAACTGTCGCTAACGGAAGGTACTAGCTAACTGTTAATAAATTGTGTCATTATAGACCATTTTATACTTGTACTTATTACATAAAATTGTTAAAAAGTATTGTTAAGGTGCTATTGTTTGATTAAGTGGCGAAAGAATAGCAAAGATAAGACCCGTTCAAATTGTTGAGATTTAAAGTTGCAGCAAAATAAAAACCGGATAATATTTTGATAAATTTAATGATCCTGGAATGGGAATGGTATTGTTCATTTTCTCTATAATTTATTTTGTACTTTCTTTGCCTGGTTCAATTAATTTTACGCCCTAATTCCCAATTTCCCTCTCCACCATCCCACTCTATTTGCCCTTTACCTACATCTACGCCCACCTCTTCTTTCTTCTCTCTATATTAAAATGCCTATAACTACTTTTTAGACATTCTAATTTTGATGAAATTGTCGCCTATCTGCTCAGAATTCCAAAGGATGCATAACAGTAAACATTCAAATCCATCCACTGGTTTTTCTGCTTTTTTGAATTGTTTTTGTATGAACATTATACAAAAAAAAAACAATGCAAAAAAGCTATATTTTAGGATTCCACTTGTAATATCCCCAAAATCCATGTTATGACCATCATAATATTAAAGTAATTTTATCACCGTATCATCACTTTCTTAGATGTATTTGAAAAAGGGGATCTTGGGCCAAACTTGACAGTGCTTATGGATTTTACATTCTATTTTACTTGTAAGAATCATCCCTATTTGAAATATATAAATTTGAAACATTTTATATTTGACTGCCTGTTTTGTTTTCCTGCCGGCCTAGCACGGCCGGTGGACAACTTCTCCCCAGGGAGTAGATAACAAACTTATCCTCACTGTCACTTTATTCCACTCTCCGAGCACGGCCGTGACAGTGGAAAGCTTTATCCGGGGGATAAACGGCGGGAGTAGCGTTTTTAGATTTCTCTACCGTATTGTTGCCAGTACGAGAAAATTTAACTAAAATGACATTACATGCTTCAATATTTTGTTCAGTCCATCAAACCATCGATAATTGTTCGGCTAAATATACTGGGATTGAAGACAAAATATAAAAATTAAGAAAATATAAGGTTTTTGAGTCTGTGTCCTTGTGTTAATCAAAGAGTATGTAACGACTACTATGTATATGAGTGAGAGTAAGTGAGTAGTTTAAATTAAAATTTTATTTTGTTTGTAATATGAGCGGAAAAACGTGATTAATTATTGTGTAGTAGTTACTAAATTAACTAAATTTTTATATGTATATATTTTATTATAAAATACTCTAAAAACTCTAAAAACTACTCAAAAAATATATGCATCATTTAAGTTAATTACGTAAATTAATTAATTTCCTTATTAAAACTAAACTAATAATTGTATTTTCACGAATATTTCACTATGTTTTTTTTTTGTATTGAAACTCATTTCCTGGGATTTAGAAGGGATTACTTGTATTCCGAATGCTTCTCCCGGTGTAACTTTCGCTCCAAAATTCGAGTTCCCGCGATTAAACATAGTTATAATAGGCACGCGACATTTTTGTGCCTATTAAAACACTTTGACTTCCTTATACCCACCTACAAGAGTCGAAGATAAATACTCTCTGCTTTATGTCAATTCAAGAGAATATTATCCACTTTCTTCCGAGTCCGTGCTCTGAAGCGGGGAGTAGCGGGATATAATGTCTACGATAATGTCAAAGGGAAATATTTCTTTCCTCTCCTCGTTGCCGTGCTACGTAAGGTGGAGAGGGGGATTATTTTAACTGACAGGTGGAAAAAACCGGGGGAAAGACAATTTCTCCACATGCCGTGCTAAGCCTGCTGGTTTACTCACTAAAATGCCTGAACCGATTTAGATAAAATTTTGGATATAGATTGCTAATACTATCGAAATCAAGAAAGGATGGTTTTTATCACTATAACATCTATTGAAATCCATTCCGATGGGTAAGAAATGAATACCTAGTATGTTTAATTGCTTTTATGCGCTACTTTTATGCGCGTGGTTGTATTTGGGCAAGGCTCCCCTACGACATTCAAGTTCCAAATTTTATAAAAGAGAACGGAATTGCTTATCAGTTTTGCCATCTGTATCGGCTGATTCGATGGAAGAGATAGATTTATTATATGGATGAGTATTTTAATTGGAGTTTATGTAGCCTGCTGAGAATTCCTAACACTTAAAAAACATGATGTTTTAATCTTAACCGTTATTCTGTCTATAGTAAAAGCTGGCTACATTTTGTTTTATAAAATGAAGGACCACTCTTTTGTTTCCTGTTATTGAATGAGTGATGAAGAAAGAACCAATAAAAACTGTCAATGTCTGTTTCCGACATTTTTTTATGTTAAGGACTTGATGAGCTAGTCGTTTGCCTGATGTTAAGCGACACGGCTGTCCATATCGTTGCAGTGTCACTCAGAACTCTGATAAAAGTATCATAGTTACGCGTGGCACTGAACTGTGTACGTCATCCTGAGACATCAACGCAGTCTAGTAATAATAATAATCTGCCCAGTAATTTTACTAGCTACAGTGCCTTTCAAACCAGAACACAATTGCGCTCTACTGCTTGGCGGCAGAATAACTGGCAAAGCAGTACCGTAGTAGTTTCCGACATGTTTTCAATATCATAGTTTTATGACCAACCAAAAAAGGTAGGTTATGATTTTTTTTGAAGGGTGATATTTAAAACCATACTTTACATTGTAAATGAGTGATTGAAAATGGTTGTAAAAAAATAACATAATTAACTATCAAACTTATTCGTATATTGCAATAAATTATAGATCAACTAACATTCTGTGGTATCACAAATTAATGATGGTAGTACTGAGGGGCGGGGGCAGCCTGGACGTAGGCGGGCGCGTGAGTGGGAGCGGAGTTGTGCACCACCGCGTTGAAGCCGTTGTGGTCATCAGCGGTGTACTCCACGGTGCGGATGGAGCCGTCAGCCTCGTGCAGGGAGTAGGAGCCCCTCACTACGTCACCGTCGCGGGACTCAGTCTGAGACTTGTTGTCGCCGGTGTGTCCGTCGGCCACGTTGTAGTTGTACTCGTACTTGGGGTACGCCTGTCAACGTAAAAACCGTGTGTTACTAAGTTGCCATAAGCCACGTAGATTAATGCAATATCTTTCATAGGAGAGCAACTTACGATCTCATCATCGTGGTGAGCCTGGACTCTGGCAACAGGGGCGGCGTGGTAGGCGAGAGGAGCGGGGGCAGCGTGGTAAGCGACGGCAGCGGGGGCGGCGTGGTAGGTGACGGGGGCTACCAATCTAGCTGCCTGGGGCTGGTTGTGGCGAAGGATGGTCTGGGAAGATACGGAGTTGGCAGCAGAGTAGTGGGTGGGGGCGGCCTGGTAAGCCACGGCAGGAGCTGCGCGGTAGGCTACGGTAGGGGCAGCATGGTAGGCGACAGTGGGGGCAGCGTGGTAAGTCTGGGGTGCGTTTTCATCATGACGGACGATGCTCTGGGATGAGACCGCAGCTGCAGAGGAGTAGTGCGCTGGTGCAGCCAGGAGACCAGCCTGGGATACAGCCACCAAGGCGCAAAGAGTTACGACCTGAAACCAAATTATTATGTGTAAATATTACAAATTTTCTAAAATAAATAAAATTAAATGTTGCAAATTGCATGCGTTGTAAATGTATAAATAAATATAAATAAATTTCATGCAATGCAAATCACATTCAACTCACTTTACAAAACATATTGATTATTTCTTTAGAATGATCAATGAGTTAATGATACTCATACAGTCAAAGTTCAAGTTTTTATACTGAATAATCTCAGTAAATCAGTTCGTAAGAGTAGTGGAAGTTGTCAAACTGGCTCAGGGCGACCTTGTCCCGTGTCACATAGACTTTGCGAATAAATCCATTCACTAATTGTTTCGAAAGCGGTCGTTGTATGAATTGCAAATCAATATCCTAAATTGTAACAAGAGCTTACATAAAATTAGGTATCTATTTATTATATTAATCAGAATATAACTTTTGAGTAAAATAAATTGTTCCATTGCATTGTTTATAGTCACAGGTTTAGATACTAAAATAATGGGTACAAGAACCTTTTTTAGAAATAAAATAATAGTGTAATAATTTATAAATATTATGAAACATCAATATAGCTAATAAATTTTTTTTTCAGCTTAATTATTCCTTTAGAAAAGTCATTGAAATAAACAACATTCACATTTTTGTAAGGTACCGTAACTTGAAAACAATTACGAGATTATATTATAGAGAGGTCATATAAAAATATCTGATTTTTATATTCAGTATCTCTCAAGTTATTATTAAAAAATAAAGTAAAGATTTATGATGTCAACGTATGTGATGAATACAATATTATATTTTAAAATATTATAGTTTCTCTCTTTTTTCGTGGGGTTTGTCTTGAATAAATGTATTTACTTTCTTCTTCTTTTTTCTTTTCTTTCTTTCCTAGTAAAAAATAGACTACTACTAGATTGTGCTGATGTCTCAGGATGACGTGCGCAGTGCAGTATCACATGAAACTCTATACTTTAGAGTTCCGAGTGACACTGCAATTGATATGGGCAGCCGTGTCGCTTAACATCAGGCGAACGATTAACTCGTCACGTCGTTCCTTAACATAAAAAAAGATGTAATAGGTATATGACGTGATAGTTTTAATGCTATCTAAATTAACGATGAGTCACTTCATTAATGTGTCTCGCCTATAGCAAAATCTTCAACGCAACGCCTCTACGCGTAAGTGAATGTGTAAGTTCATAATATGTCTGTTACGGTAATGCTTGACCCAAGCCAAGGCCACCGTTAACTTGATACTACAGCTTGCTTTGCTTCAGGTTGGTCAGGCAGGTATGTATTAATATAAATACTCGATCTATGCACACGCAGTTATCATCTGTTTCTTGATCAATCAACACAATCAATAAACATGTTCTCCAAAGTGAGTTGCAATATTTGTTTATTGCTAATATTAAAAATTAATAAAAAAATTAAAATATTTTATTGTTTGATAAATAAATATAAATAAGAGCCCTAATAAGCCTCAAGAAAGTGTACTTTGTTTTTAGCTGGTAGCCCTTTGCGCCCTGGTGGCCGTGTCTCAAGCTGGTCTCCTGTCCGCCCCGGCGGCGCACTACTCCTCAGCGGCCGCGGTTTCATCCCAGAGCATCGTCCGTCACGACGAGAACGCGCACGGCAACCTTGCCGTCGCCGCTCCCATCGCCTACCACGCTGCCCCCGCTGTAGCTTACCACGCCGCCCCTGCTCCTCTCACCTACCACGCCGCCCCTGCTCCCCTCGCCTATCGCGCCGCCCCTGCTCCCCTCGCCTATCGTGCCGCCCCTGCTCCTCTCGCCTACCACGCCGCTCCTGTTGCCAGAGTCCAGGCTCACCACGATGATGAGATCGTAAGTATTGCTCTCCTGTGAAAGATATTGCATTAATCTACGTCGCTTAGGGCAACTTAGTAACACATGGTTTTCACGTTGACAGGCGTACCCCAAGTACGAGTACAACTACAACGTGGCCGACGGACACACCGGCGACAACAAGTCTCAGACTGAGTCCCGCGACGGTGACGTAGTGAGGGGCTCCTACTCCCTGCACGAGGCTGACGGCTCCATCCGCACCGTGGAGTACACCGCTGATGACCACAACGGCTTCAACGCGGTGGTGCACAACTCCGCTCCCGCCCACGCACCCGCCCACGTCCAGGCTGCCCCCGCCCTCCAGTACTACCATCATTAATTGACGACTGATGTTATCGCTCCTTATGGTTTACTATTTATTTTAGAAAATATACAAATATGTTGAATTTATTCTAAATATTGTTTATTAATCGCATATATTTTACCATAGAAGTGCTATTTACCATGAAAGTAATTTATATTTTTATTAACACGATAGTATTTCACATAGTTATATAAGGAAAAAGCCTATACAAAGGGAAATATATGACAACGTTTTAAGGGTAGAATTAGGCAACTTCTGATAGTAACAAATAGCATTTAAAATGCTTTTTGTTGATTGTTGGACTTACTGATCTACGACTTTTTTATTAATCTTTTAAATAATTTTCTCAGAAACAGATACTTACTTAATTGGTTTTGTGAAACTTATTATTTTTGTTTCATTGTAAACGAAATAACAAATTAAGACACTCAAAAACTTATAGCGTAGATTTGTAGCGTAAGCGTGGTAATATCACAGAGTAGTGAGATCGTCTAAAATGTTGTGGAGAGCTTAATATTACTGCTAATTTCTACCTGCGGATGTTTTAAGAGACTAACGTACGCAATCTTATGGGTACTTACTACTACACCGCAAAAACTATGATATAACCGACAGATGATGGTCAAAACGAAACGAAATATAATGATTTATTTGTACGGCAAAGGTGGCTGATTAAAAGAACAACCAAACTATCCAGCAGCATGTAGTATTAGTAGTATAAATGTAATATTCAATATTTCTTGTGTCGAGTGACAATATGATGAACGTGGCACTAAATTAATAATAATAATAATAACGCCCAACGATCACATACATAGATCCTGGACCCTAACTATGATGACTACATAAAAGCTAAATAAATATTTACAGACATATTTAAACATAACAACTTATAACATTAAGTCAATAAAGGTATGTACCACTAATATCCATCTATACCAAAGTTAGTCAGCACACCAAATGCACTTCAATAGGTATGTCATAGAAGAATAAGTGCGAACTTAAGAACTGACAAACTTTAGTACAAACAGGGCATAACATACTATCTACAAGATAATTACAGATTATTTCAGAATGAAAAACGAGTGTGCTTTAGACCACACGACTGAAGTAAACTTCTTTAGCTTAGCTCCATCTATCGGCCGGTATAACTTCATTTTTGCTTTGTTTAATGTTACGAGTAATGTCACCACCTTGACAACTGTGAACTGTCATTTCACCGGACGTAGCAACATGATAATAGGAAGGTTTTTGGCGGGAACGCGAAAAAGATTGCGTCACCGCATTGTATTATTTTTGTTATGTTGCTAATAGAGATCTACGTAAATCAACTTCAACTGCCAGTCGCCTCGCATTCGCCAACGTACTCCCTTTTTTTTTTTGAGGGGGGGAAATGCCTTCTCACTTCCCTGCCACCACGGGGGTGGTGGCAGGGGGTATGTGGGACTCGAACCCACTAAAACCCCCCCGTGATCCGACCGCCGCCGGGATGGGGCGAGATGGAGACGCACTGCATTAACCATCTCGCCCCGGCAACCAACGTACACCCTAAGTCAAGCGTGCGTAAAAAAAAAGTTTCATTTCAAAAATCTATGTTTTCAGCCATGGTCTTTATACAAATTTAATTTTATTAAACTATAACTTTGACAATACTACGAGTAGATTGTTATTCAAGGAGCACGCCGTAACATTGAATGCGTATTCCAACGGAATGAAGGAACGTATTTTTTGGAAAATAGGTATGGAAATCTCTTTCCGTAAGTGAAGCCTTAAATTTTTCTGTCTTCCACTTCGTGAACCTTTCGTCAGTATTATGATAGGTACCTTTCATGCATTACATTCATACCTTTCTATCATGCCTTTGATGGCAACAGGTTGAAAATTGTTTCTTTTCCTCTTTCATCTGCTATTCTCCATTCTCCCTAGATGACATTTTCACCGTAGTAAATTTCACCAACTTTGTAATAAGATAAAAACTGTAAATATTTACCAGCAATGTTTAAATTTCTTCTTTGTTTCTTCTGTAGCCACCACGCATGCACGCAATCTTCTAAAAAGATCGCCGAATTTAGTATTATATCCAAAAATAAAATGATCGTCTTTTTTTGACACAGTCATAAATCGAGTTTTTATTTATGATTCTATTTATGAATAAAGACTTATATTTTTTTAGAATCGTTGGTAACAGGCAAACATAAAAAATAAAAATACCTTTAGCCCATAGAGTGTAATATTATGCTACTTTACCCCCGCTCTAGAACACCACATTGACTTTTGAGCAAAGAAATATAAAATAAAAGATTTAAAACTGAAAAAAAGTAAATTTCGTACTACTTAATACAAATATATAGGTATTTTTTAAAGGGGGTTATCCGAATTAAGACGTTTTGCCTACGTAGTACCTAATTCTGCAACTGACATTTTGTATTCGCCGAAGTTTGACCTAGACTACAATATGACCCTAACCCTTAATTTCTTAGTGCGAAATACATGGATAGTATTATTATCATCTACATATTTTTTCCCAGTTATTTTGATTTAATAACCAAATTACTGAAAACTTGAAAACGGTATAAATGACGGAAATATGAGATAACTATAATAAAAAAAAAAATTACTACTAAGTCAAATCCCTTCTTTATAAGTTGGATGACAAAGTAATTCCTGAAAGAAGAACAAACGATCTGAATTGTTACAATTAATTTAGTACGATTTCTTAATCTTAATTTTTACTTAATCAATAAGTATAATGATACAATATAAAGCATTCAAATTATAAAATTTCTTCAATACCACCCACGTTCAAGTGAATGTTGAAGTTCACGTATCGATATGATAATATTCGACCCAAGCCAAGGTCGCCGTAAGCTCCACACCACAGCTTACTTATACAACTTCAGGTTTCTTCGAACTAGTATTCATATAAATACTGCATCTTTGGACCAGCAGTTATCATTCATTATTTGATAAATCAAACAACACAACATGTTCTCTAAAGTGAGTTGCAATACTTTATTACTTTAAACTATCAATAAAAAGAAGTGTTTTTTAAACATATGATTAGAAGATTAATTTTAGATATTGAAGTAATGTGTCCTCTGTTTTCAGCTAGTAGCCCTTTGCGCCCTGGTGGCCGTCTCCCAAGCTGGTCTACTGTCCGCACCGGCAGCGCACTACTCCTCAGCGGCCGCGGTCTCATCCCAGAGCATCGTCCGTCACGACGAGAACGCGCACGGCAACCTTGCCGTCGCCACTCCCGTCGCCTACCGCGCCACCCCCGCTGCTGTAGCTTACCACGCCGCCCCTGCTCCTCTCGCTTACCACGCCGCCCCTGTTGCCAGAGTCCTGGCCCACCACGATGATGAGATCGTAAGTGGCTCTCCTGTGAAAGATATCGCATTAATCTACGTGGCTTATGGCAACTTAGTAACACATGGTTTTCACGTTGACAGGCGTACCCCAAGTACGAGTACAACTACAACGTGGCCGACGGACACACCGGCGACAACAAGTCTCAGACTGAGTCCCGCGACGGTGACGTAGTGAGGGGCTCCTACTCCCTGCACGAGGCTGACGGCTCCATCCGCACCGTGGAGTACACCGCTGATGACCACAACGGCTTCAACGCGGTGGTCCACAACTCCGCTCCTGCCCACGCCCCCGCCTACGTCCAGGCTGCCCCTGCCCTTCAGTACTACCACCACTAACTACCTGACTAACGACTGATGTTATTACTGCTTGTTGTTGACTATTTATTCTAGTAAATATACTAATAAGTTCAAAATAGATTTGGTATTTATTATTTGAAACAACTTTTATTCTTTGTTTAATGGGCTTTACATAAGGCAGACTTTTAATACGTAGGTTTATGAGTCTGGAGAAGATCAAATCATGGGTCTTTACAGGTTCTTATGTGCACTAATAAGCTCACTACCGGAATGGGATAAATTAAAGATTAATTGTTACTTTTCACCACATATATTGTCCTCGCGAACCGAACACACAATTAACAATATAAAATGAGCAAGCCCGGAGTATGTGAGGACACGCGTCTCCGAATGCTACTCTTACGCGACTCGCGTGCAACTCTAATACTGCGACTCTTACGCGACTCCGCTTTAATTTAATCACGCGCCCCTTAAATAGGTCGGCGGTGGCGACGTCAACGTAAACAAACGTGTGTCCCTACAGGTCTAATAGATATCAGCGTCTCATATTAATAGAAAGAAACGCGACATATTTTTCACTTTTAAGCATTGAGATTTCCGTGATCTAATTATAATGTTCGTATAGACTGGGTACTGCTCTATATTTGAATTTTCTTTCAAAAGAGGAAGTAGCACCTTATGCCTCATTTTCACAGCAGTTGTTTTATAACATCGTTGGTTTGACATGGATGTAAATACTGTACGTACTGTACCTATGGCTAACTTCATTATCTATGCTTAATTTTAATCCGTGTTAATCAAATATTAGATAATTTAATCATACAGTTTAGATATATAGTTTTTTTGGTAAACATTAGGCTTATTTAACTTTTATTCCTATGATACCTTCTGAAAAATATTAATGTAAAGGGAAAATCTAATTACGAATGGTATTCAAATATCCATCCGTCCCTAAAGTCGGTACATGCTTTCCGTGATTTCAAGTGATCTCACCTTTTACAACCTTCCGCTTCCATTAGCTTATCGAGTTTAATAAATTCTTGATCACAGAATCAATTCAGAATCATCCCTACCAGCATGGTCAAGCTACACAAAACAAATGCTATAAATACAACGCTTATCAAATCTAAACATTTATGATTTGTATCAGTATGTGTATGTGTGAAGTGAAGTAAAAATTTGTACATGAGATCACTAGTCACAGTAGCTTGAAAAGCCTCGGCTTTAGGGACAGATCGCTGTGTGTTAAAAGATTGTTTGTGATTGAAATCATTCCTTTACATTAAAATTAATAATTAATTACTCTAAGCAGACGACACTGACATAACATCACACTAATATATATTATAAAGGCGAAAGTTTGTATGTGTATTTGTGTGTATGTTTGATACTCCTTCACGCTCAAAGGGCTGAATGGATTTAGATGAAATTCAGTACCAAGATAGCTTATACACTGGATTAACATATAGACATTTTATCCCGGCAAACTAAAAATTTCCCGTGGGATGAGCAAATAATTTAAATACTTTTATCCGCGGGTGAAACCGCGGGACGCAACTAGTAAGTCATAAATTGTTATTCTCCGTACTTCTCTACCAAAAAGTGAAAACATTTACATAGTTTTTTTTTTACATTGCTTTCACGTCAGATGTTTTACATAACTATTTCGAGGTAACATATTATGTACCACTAAACAAAGCACTAAAAATGCAAGTACCTAGGTGTATATTCTATAACATAGTGTTCCGATCCGATTTCAAAGGACACTGTAAGGTAAATAGTGAAGTTATTGCTATATGACTGACTTTACGACCAATTAAACGATTACGTAACTTCATTGCAACCCATTAAATTAAAAATTGTATGGTTTTGACAGTTTCAATGCACAGTATATACGTATATATACTATGGAATAAATTCATAATGAAATTTGTCCATTGATAGCAAAGTTACGTGATCACCCATCTGATGTTAAGCGTCGTAGATATTGGCCAAGTAAATCTATTTTTTTCACCCAATATATATATATAGTGTCCAATAATTTAAGAAAAAAGGAAATAAAGTATGTTAGAACTGATTTGTGAGACTTGTTTTTTTCGGCAAGTTTTGTATTTGATGGCATTTTGTTTAAGATTAAAACGTACCCGACGTTCCCTCTATCAGTTAGAAAATTGCGGGTAATCTTCAAACGGTTTAACAGATCATTTTTAATCTAAGCTCAGAAAATTCTTGAAAATAAACTTGGACAGACACACAGATACACATGTTAAAACTTATAACACCCCTCTGTTTAGTCGGGAGTTATCAAAATTGCCTATATTATTATTAAATACAAGGCACAAATCCAATTTAACTACTGAATAATTAATAATAAAACGAGTGTTTTTAGATCACACGACTGAGTAAAACCTTCTTTAGTTTAGCACCATCTATCGGCCGGTATAACTTTGTTTTTGCTTTGTTTAAAGTCGCCATCTTGACAATCGCAAATTCTCATTTTACCAGACATATCAACATGATAATGCAATTTTTTAACTTTGTTATGTTGATAATGGAGATCTACGTCAACCAACAACTTTCAACTTTCGTTCGCTCGCCAGCTTACTCTCTAAGTCAAGCTTGCGTAAAGAAGTTTTACTACAATAAGATCTAGCGATTCCTAGGAATAAGACTTCCCTCCATATTAGTGAGCGTTGGTAAATGAAGCGTATTCATTGATAATGGTGTTGATTGGCAAGCTTCCCTTGTTTTGTGAAGAGTTCTTTATAGTATTACCAAATACTAAATGGCGTAATGGCTTATAGGTTCTTATATCTTATAGATTAATATTCTATATATTTTTCTATATAACGAATGAAGAAATTCATTATAGATTGGAACTAATTCGTATATTTGCTAGAATAAATAGTCAACAATAAGTAGTGATAACATCAGTCGTCAATTAATGATGGTAGTACTGGAGGGCGGGGGCAGCCTGGACGTGGGCGGGTGCGTGGGCGGGAGCGGAGTTGTGCACCACCGCGTTGAAGCCGTTGTGGTCATCAGCGGTGTACTCCACGGTGCGGATGGAGCCGTCAGCCTCGTGCAGGGAGTAGGAGCCCCTCACTACGTCACCGTCGCGGGACTCAGTCTGAGACTTGTTGTCGCCGGTGTGTCCGTCGGCCACGTTGTAGTTGTACTCGTACTTGGGGTACGCCTGTCAACGTGAAAACCATGTGTTACTAAGTTGCCATAAGCCACGTAGATTAATGCGATATCTTTCACAGGAGAGCCACTTACGATCTCATCATCGTGGTGAGCCTGGACTCTGGCAACAGGGGCGGCGTGGTAAGCGAGAGGAGCAGGGGCGGCGTGATAGGTGAGGGGAGCAGGGGCAGCGTGGTAAGCAACGGCAGCGGGGGCAGCACGGTAGGCAGCGGGAGCGGCGATGGCGAGGTTGCCGTGGGCATTCTCATCATGACGAACAATGCTCTGGGATGAGACTGCAGCCGCAGGAGAGTAGTGCGCTGGTGCAGCCAGGAGACCAGCCTGGGATACGGCCACGAGGGCGCTGAGAGCTACGAGCTGAAATCAGAAAGGTTTCATTTAATTAACGTAATTGATCTCTTGCGAATTGAAAATATTTTGTTTAATGCTAAATCCTGTTTTATTGCATTTAAACATGCATTAAACTCACTTTGGCAAACATATTGATTGTTCTTCTGTTGTGTGCTAACAGTGAATGATAACCAATGTAATTTGTTGGCATTTATATACTTACTTGAACACGTTTTGGCTAACCGACCGACCTCGCCTTAGGTCATATTTGTGGGATCAGGCATTGCGCCTGCCTACACTGTATTACTTTCAAATTTACATCGACACCAATGTTCATAACTTATTTGATAATTCCTATTAATTAATAGCCAAACTAATAGCTTCGTTAAAGTTAAATTAATTTTCATCCACCAAGAACTTATCATTTTTATCAACTAAACTGTCTATCAAGACATTAAAAAAATTGTTTCTTCATGTATCATAGTTAATTACATAGATTAACTCAAATTGCATAGGTTGGATGGATCACACTTGCGATAGTTTTCCAACTGCAACAAACGTTAGTTAGCATTGGTAATTTTGTAACTCATAGTCAATAACACTAAAATAAAATTTATTTACGGAATTTACCTTGAGAAGTTATTTTGATACCTATATATTTGGGGCTTTATCGGAAGTTTTCGCAATTCACCAAGGAAATCGGCTAATTTATTTATATTATTTTTGGGTGGACGTAACGAAAACGACGAAATAAAATGATATCTATTATGTATCTAAAATGGGTTTTGATAACACGCGTAATACAAACGAATTGGTCCAAAAAAAGATTTTTAGCCACATTTTTTTATAGTTTTCGACTACTGTCGTTCACCAAATGACCTCAAACAATAGATTTTATTTTGTTTGGGTCATTTGGCAGTTAACACGTTAAATATTTAAGTGACATAAATAATTAAAAGTTCCTTTTTTGGAATGGGAGCGTACATTTAAAAATAACGAATATGTACTAAAAATTATATACAAAAATATTTAATCGCAAATAATAATAAAATAAATAATAGTAATAGTAATAATAGTACATACAAATTCATATCGGCTTATCAACAATCGGTTATTAAGCCATTATACCTTAGGTAATAAATGTAGGTAATGGTAGGTGTGGCTGATCCAAAAACACTCCGATCGCAAAAGAGTATGGGACAAAAAACATATCTTTAACATACGACGTCTTTGTCAACGATTAACGCCACTTGGTACAAACATCACAATAATAAAAAAACCACAGACAATCTAACAAGACACCACCACCAAGTCACTTGTATTTAAATATCAAAAATGTCGACCGGACGTGTGTCAGACACGTTACAACACGTAACAATAGCTTGTTACTCTTACACACGTCCTCTTTATGGCGTATATATAATATTTTCTTTATAGTGTTTCTTAACGGGATATAGAAACGTTTTCTCTGGAGGTACGATGGTAGATTTGAAGAAAGATCGCATAAGAATCGCTGGCTTCACCAGTTTCCCCAAATCATAGCGTGGTAAATAAGGTGCGTTCTTTAACGCGTGACTCTTAGCTTGTGGGGAATAGAGAGGTGCCTTATGCAGCTGCTCAGCAATGCTGTAGACGCGCGCGATATTTAGATGAAGGCGTTGGCCATGCTGATATGATGGCAGGGGTTTTGATCTGAAAAATAAAAATCCGCTAAACCAGACGTTCGATTTAGGTATTTCATTACACTTGTATTAGCGATGTAACTTACGAGTAAGAATGTGGTAGAGATATTGTGTCCTTTGGAGTGGTGTATACGTTATATTGGGGTGGTAGGTATCTCAGTAAATTATATTTTTCTGTTGTTGGTTGTTCTTCAGCTTTGGTAGAGGTTAGTTCATTACTCAGAAAATTCTGCTTTTTCTGGTAGTAAACATATTCCGGTGTTTTCACCTGAACAAAACAATTAATTAAGTGAGTTTTGATTGTGAGGGTTTTTGTGCATTGCGTTAATTTTATTATCATCATCATATTGTTTTATTAGCTGGTGATGATGATGGTAAAAACTTGGAGCAACTTACGTTATATCGGTGTGGTAGGTATCCTTTGAAATTATATTTTTCCGTTGTTGTTTGTTCAGCGCTGGTAGGGGTTGGTTCGTTAATAAGGGAATCTTGTTTTTTATGGTAGATAACAAATTTTGAATTGTTCATCTGAAAAAAAGGATGCTTTGGTTGGTAAGAGATTCACATGAGAACTAAAGTGCTAAAGTATAACGTTTAGAATCAGCATATTGAAATGATTTTTTGATTCTAAACGCTATACTACTAGAACTGATAACCCATGGGGAAGAAAGGTTATCGAGTAGCAACCACAAACTGGAAGATGCAGCGCAGGCTGGCCCCCCACTAGGTGGACCGACGAGCAAGCAAGCAGCCACCAAAAGTGACGCTTTAAAAGGAAGGCCTATGTTTAGCAGTGGATGTTTTCATGCTGATAATGAATAATGAAGCTTTGGTACGTAAAATGCCATATCAATACATCATCTTCGAAGTGATGTTAGCTCAATTGAGGACGACTTTACAACTGAATCTGAAATCATAGCATAATGCTAGCGCGTTTCCTGATGCTTGGGGTAAAATATGCTCTAATGCTTCTGCCAAAGTCATGTTTGTCCGTCGCATTGTTTTAATGATTTTGTATGACACACAGGTTCGAGCATTTTTATCCTTATTAAGTGACAATTATTATAGCGGAAGGTGGTACCATGTGCACCTCATTGCTTGTTCTACATCTCAAGTGAGGCTGCCGGAGCGCATCCTTAAGTCATTAGTGACAGGTTTTTAGATTCAATATGGTAAATAGCCAAGCAAGCATCAGAAAAGCTCTAACATTATGCTATAGTTTTAAACCGAGTTCGCAAGTCATCCTCTACACCTATTGAGCTAACATCACTTCGAAAATGATGGATAATGAAGATGGAAGGTAAAAAAATAAGAAGTTGAAATAACAACCATTTTGAATTACGAACCTGTTGTCTGCTGTTGATTTCTTCATGAGCTTTAAATGGATTAACATGTTCCGAAATAACTCTATTTGGTGATAATACTTCGACATTATGCCCTTGTATAAACGATTTATAATTATGTCTGTGCACATCAACATTTTCTTCTAGTCGCGGTTCCAGATGATTTTTTTTTCTTATGCCATTTGTCGAGTAAACGTGACGACCATATTCGATTAGATGAACTACTGGCATTGTGGAAGGCTTTTTCTCGATTGGGTCTGTTTCTTTTTTTCTATCTTGATTTTCTTTAAGTTTTGTTCCAAGAGGAAGGGGAGCATATTGAATTGTGGGGTATCTTACAGGTTCAGAATCATGTTGACGATAGACTGTTCCTTGATTTTTGGCATTTTTAGCGGGTTGTTTATAATCGTGTATAGCGCTGTAACGATACGATACCGGCGCAATGTCACGACGAAAGATATGTGACGAAACGGAATACTGTCGTACTCCAAGTACATTCACTGACAGTATTGTCAAAAATGCCAGTACCTAAAAAATGAAAATAAATAAATAATAAATATTTGTACACATTTCACACATTGCAGCGTCATCTAGCCCCAAACTAAGCAAAGCTTGTACTATGGGAACCAGACAGCTGGTAAAATACTTAGATCCTTTTGTTTGTAAATACATACATGGAATACAATATAACACCTAGACACAGAACAAACATCGATGTTCATCACACAAATTATTGTCCTGGGTGGGAATCGAACCCACAACCTACAGCTCAGAAGGCAGGGTCACTACTGACTGAGCTATCAGCCCAGTCAAATTACAACACTATCATCGTGAACCACCTGAAGATGCCCTGCACTGCTGCACATAGGCCTCCCAGAGCGCCACTTTGAGCAGCTGCTTGCCTCTTGCATCCATCGGCTCTCCTCGGTTAGACTATATCGCCGGTCAACCTACAATCACTATGCTTCCCTTAAAATATTATTTAAAATATAGCTATGATTAATATATCTCTAAATAATTTAAATTGTTATTTTCACTTTCTTTGTGTTCATTTTCACTGAACTTACTTTAAAACACATGTTGCAAAGTTCTATGGCAAGCGATGATCAAAACTACCAGTGAAATGGTTCACTTATTAGGCTAATAATCAAATAGAAATATCTGACGATAAAAAACGATGTTTGAATTAGGAGTAATTAATTATTCTTCATTTCCGAACCGTGACTTCTGTAACAAATCAAAGGGTGTTTCACATGTTTCTTTCTTCCTCACACGCGACGCGTATTGTTTCAAGTAATGTATAGACTGATTCGCTTGGTAGCTCTATGAATAATGTTAACACGTGATGATGCTATCAATAAACTATTATCTAACCTCGTCTATTGTTTGATTTGGATGCAGTTTTTATTGCGTCAACTCTTTCATTTATTCAATACCACCTATAAACATATGATTTTTAGGCATACGTTAGTTAAATGGTACTTTATACATTGTGAATATTTATTTAAAAAAAATAATAGCTGCATTCATTGTGGAAAATTTTTAATAGCGTTATGACAAGGATAAAATAGCCGCATAAATATATCCATAATAAAAGTTTCATTAGAAAAATGGGTTAGTTGGAACTCATTGTTTTTCAAATTTTCCATTTTATCATATAGGTATAGAAATAAGTAATAATAGTTTAAAACAAGATTTAAAAACTAAATATTAAAAAAAAACTTTTTTTTTAAACTCTATTTGCATTATAATCGTGGCTGCTGGTTGGTGCGATCTTAAACTACCGGCCTAAAACGAATGAAACACAGAGAAAAACCTAAATGGAGTCTATGAGCACGATGAAATCATCAGTGAGAAAATCCCCAGATTAATAAAATTATTGAAGTCATACCAAACATACTAAAGATCAATGAGATTAATGTACGAACCAAAGTCTTCGACATAGCTCTCAAAGTCACTCAGTCAATCAGTGACCGTTGAAAAGCGTAGAACTCTCCATTGACCGCAAGTTCTTTAAATTAAATCACAAACTTTTAATTGCAGTGAGATGATGGCGAGCAATTTCGATTTATTTTCTGGTATTATTCTGTTTGCTCCAACCTGTAGTTCTATAATTTTCCATTAAAATTCATTCCATTAAAATTTAACCAGGTCAAAAACAAGGCTTAATAATTTGTAGTAATTAAAGCATATTTTTATGAATATTAGAGCAAGTTTTTATATAATAAGATATCGTTACGTTGAAAAATCCCTTGAAATTAGCCATGAATTGCAAAAATATTTATTTTGCCGTTAAAATAGGTATCGGAATAAAAATAAAAATTAATAATCAAATCTGTGCTCTAATAAAGTTGATATTAAACTATAAGTGCAATGTTATCTTGAATTTGTATACTACAACACAAGTTTCTTCACAAAAATTTAGGTAGTTTTATATTTATGTTAGATTATTTGTTTTGTATCTAAAAGTGACACTTGAGTGTCACTAAATGAAAGTTGAAAAACTGACATAAATCCAAAAAAATCATAGTATCGAAAATTATACAAAACTAAACTTTGATTTTAGGATTATAAGGACTACATAGTATTTGGAGAAAAACACGGTCCAAGGGAGATAGTACCTAGGGAGCGGAATAAAAAAGTTATTTTTTATTTTTTTGTCTAAGTTTGGTCTAGGTAGATATCACATATATAAGGTCTAAATACAAAAATAAACTCTTTTGCTACAAAGGAGACTGATTGGTTTCATATTTATAGAAGTGAAAAAAAAACTACCTAATAACGAAAACAATTTATAAATATAAAGAAAATATAGTTATTTTTCGAGATCTGACTAAACTGAAGACCCTCTTACTAATAAAGCTTGTGTATAGCAGAAAAGTGAAAGAACAAATAAAGGCAGCAATTGAAATCCAATATTAAAAAACGGGTGTGCTTTTTTAGACCACAGGACTGAAGTAAAACTTTTTTAGTTTGGCTGCATCTATCGGCGGGTGTAACTTTGTTTTTGCTTTGTTTAATGTTAATGTCTCGACGTTAAACTTTGTTATGTTGAATATGGAGATCTACGTGAGCCAACAACTTTCAACTTCCGTTCGCCTTGTCAGCTTACCCCAAGTCAAGTGTGCTTAGAGTGTGTTGTGTAAGAGCGTTTTTCTTCAAAAACTTGATTGAACCATTTGTACTCAGTTTCTATCGAATATATTTTTACAAGAATTTCGACTATTAATATTCTACAATTTTGTTTTATTAATTAAAAACCGCCAAAATCGGTCATTGCGTGCATGCGTTGTCTTTGACGGAAGTTCAAACTGAATTGATATTTAAATGTACAATGTCAAGATCGATGTTTTTTGAACGGAAATTGACCAGTTTATTTTTCTACCCCCATCTTCATTGACGTTAAATGTCAAAAACAGGAAACTTTAAGCATAGATTTAACTTCAGTTTCTTTTAAGGCGTAGAGGTAATATTAATTCATTGATAAAATTTAACTAACGTTTATAAACGAGACTATTAATCTGTAAACGTAAATGATTACAATAATATACGTATAAAGGATATAGAACAACAATTGTGGCAAATCATTTTTTAAATTAATTTATTACAATAAAATTCATTTAAATTATATTATTAATGTGCAAGTAATTCTTAGAAAACAAGTTGTCGACACAAGAGTGTAGGCTAATGCCCCGAGGCGCGCTGATTTGGTCCAAGTCACGAAATATTCAAGTTGTAATATCCTTAAAACGGTTACTTCAATCATTTTAATTTTTTTTATGTTAAAGAATGAAATGACGACACTGCTGTCCATATCAGTTGCAGTGTCACTCAGAACTCTAAAATCTAGAGTTTCGCGTGACACTGCAAAAAAAAATATTAAATGGGACTTATCTGTACGTAATGTTTATATCTGGATTTTATTTTGCACAAAAAATAAGCATTGCCATTCAACGTGGTAATGCTGCCAGCGTTCGGGGCACTTTTCCCTTCATCAACCGGTTATTATAAGTTTTTTAACTATATTAAATTTGTAGATGTAGTTTAGCTTTTTAGGTCTAGTTTACTTAAGTACCTATTATGTGTATACGTAAATTGTACCCATGAAGTAATTAATTAAATAAAACGTATCTGTAAATTATATTCTTTTATATCCAAAAATATTCTTCGAAATCTGTTTATAAATAATGTAGATATGAGGTAACAAACATTAAAACGTTGTGATTTAAAAGTAATTTAAGGTCATAATTTTATAAAAAAAAGGTAAAGTTAAGTAAATAAAAGATTTTTTTCATTACGTCAATAAATAATATCAATAGT
Source organism: Ennomos fuscantarius (assembly GCA_905220475.3). NCBI lineage: Eukaryota > Metazoa > Arthropoda > Insecta > Lepidoptera > Geometridae > Ennomos > Ennomos fuscantarius. The sequence continues at coordinate 6,167,838 of HG992028.1, read as the reverse complement.
AGTACTGGTACTGGCCATAGTACTGGTACTATGAATGTATTCTTAAGTTTTTGTCAATGAAAGGAAAAATTCCTTAATACCCGCCACCGCTTATACCTTACATTTTGGATCTGTTGGTTGAATGATACTTGCTTAATTTTAATATGATACATATGGATAACGTAACGTGGCACGAAGCCAGTCAGTCAACTATGCGACATGTTATCCCTGACCTTAGAACTGGGTCACATTTATTTTGAGAGCTTTTGACATGTGGTGCACCTTGGTAGATAAATTGGTAATAACGTTTTATTCCCAATTCAAAATCGGAAAAATTAAACAGTAGTTGAATTCAATTATATATATGATATTATACGTTCTCTTTAAAATCATATTCAATTTTGAGAATATAACAAATGCCCTTGCCTAAACTAGTATCTGCATTTCATTATTTATTGTTTATTTATTATTATTATTGTTGCGCTGCTCTATCTGATATAAGAGTTCACGTGTAACGAATTAGTGAGGTGTGACCCAGCGGTAGCTCAAATGACTATTTCGACTCAACTTCGTTCGAATCCCACTCGCCTATGTCTTTCCGAATTTGTACTTACTACAACGATGAAAGAAACCGGCATGTGAACCATAAATATTCAAGGATATTTTGTAAGATAAATAATGGCTAAACTCACGTCAATTAAAAGTCGAAATTACTCCGACCAGGTGCTGACGCTCGCGAAAGCCGCCGCGTGATTTAGCCGTTATTAAAATATCTAAATTTATTTAATTTACACAACAATACACAAAAAGGTTACTTATATAATTGAAGCCGTTATTTATCTTACAAAATGTGTCATACTCACGATAGTTTTCAAACTAAAATTCAAGGATATGTGATCCACCAACCCGCAAATGACCAGCGTGGAGGATTATGGTCAATATTCTCTCTCTATGACAGAAAACGCGAGTCTCACAAATGAAACTGTATTGGTCTGATGACATACTACCTATCTGGTAGACATTTGTTTTTTATTTGTCTACAATTGAACTCATGAGGCTGATTGCAAACGCCATAGAGCCCTTTGGTCTCATTACTCAAACAAAGCCATAGCAAAAAAGTATCTGGACTCGCTAAAACCAACGTATAAATTCGACTTTCACGCATAGTCATTGACATTGTGACCATCTTCGTTAATATTGCACCGCGGATGTGAATGAATGAGTCATCCTCACGTAACGTAGAGCATATAACCGCTACACTATTTCGTAATGTGATGAGTTCGAAGACCCGAAGATCACGGTCAATAATGTAATAATTTTATGTTTTTATAACAAACCAAACTGTACGTTGAAGACCTGTCTTTGAGGACTTTGGTGCTAGTGAATGCTGTGTGACTATTTTGCACAGTATATTGATCCTTTGGGCAGGATCCTGCGGGCATTTTCTTATATCTTATGAGGCCCAATCGATTTACAGAGGTGATACTCGGTCTCCAATAGTGTAGTCATAATTAATTAGATAGTTATAAAGTTTATAAATACCTAGATGATAAGTTAAAAAAACATAAAAAATACATATATTTGGATTAAGGCATATAAATAGTATTTACATTTACATATAGTACATTAAGTTTGAAAAACCTGGATCCCCGCCTTATTCTGAGGTCCAGGACTCTTTCGCCGGAAATAATACAAGGAAATAGCTAAGCTAGGTTACAAAAATTAATTCAAATTAAAACTAATTTTATATTAAAATAATAATTTAACTCTATGATATGATAAAATACATTCAAATTTAGATTGGTATTCGCACGCTAGAATACTAATCTAACGGGTTCTGTGAGTTATCAAAAATAAATGTATATCATAAAATATATAGATAGTTAACTGTAATTAAGTGACGATGGAGTTGGCATAAACTTTGCTTAAAAGCTCCTTATAAAATCTTAAATTTTGAAATTAGAATGTACCCGTTAGACCCATTATTTAATAAAATATAATACACTAAACTAAAAAAGCATAAATCAATGATCCACGATGACGATTACGATGATGGTGTGATATCACGCCGACATTCCCTTTTTAATTTAATACAAATGTATATTAAAAAAAAATATTTGATAGAGCTGAAACTTGTTATTTGTTGTCACTGCTATTTGTGAATGGTTAAGAAAGCTCTCGTTTATGAAGTAGTTGACAGTTTCATGACCTGTTGACCTTGACGCAACCAAAATGTTACCGCATGGTATAAAAACGGCACTTTACACATTCAGAGCATCAGTTGTACTGTGTGATACATACCAAAATGTTCTCCAAAGTAAGTGGGTTCAGATAGTGAAAATAAAAGTGATCAGTTGTAACGGAACAGAAGTCCCGTAACGTCACATATTTGTGACGTTACGGGAGTAAAGATTAAATATTGGATAAATATACTAACGAAATCAAGTAAAATGATTCCACGATAAGCTCAAGGTCACAGGACGCTAGAAAACTATATATGAAATATATGCAGAAACAATTCACTCAGATTTATGGACATCTACAAATACTAGAATAATTAAATCAATAAGAAATGTATCAAAATAAATTAGATTAGTTTAACACTAATTCCATTCAAACAGTTGATTAATGCATTTAAGTAATTAAATGAACAATAAACAAAACATAATAAATAAGTTCCATTCATATAATATTACCGGAGCATTAAAGTATCTATGTCTTGAAACGGAAATTACTACGAAAACAAAAAATAGCGAAACCATTAATAAAACTACTTCGTAATAAAGAAAAGTACTTAAAACTGCCAAATACTTAAACAAATGTACGTCGCGGAATGTGAATTAGACCTTTGTCGCAATAACTTCCCATCCGTCTGCAAAATAATATAATCTGTGACAAAAATGTATCGGCTAGAAGGGCAAGAAACACCGGAGATAGCAATAAAGCCGCGAAATGTCGGGTGGAGCGTGAGAGTGAGAAGAGAAGAGCCAGTATTGTACACGTTAGAAGGAGATGATGAGATTAGTTGGAAAGGAATTCGGATAGTTAGCGGGAAGCGATGGCGGGGGTCAGTAGGGTAGGTCGCGCGGAAATTAAACAAATAATAGGATTTTTACGTTTGCTTGTACTCGGTGCATCGAGTTATTCGCATAATCTTCGTAATTACGAATATTTAGTCATTAACGTGTGAAATTTGTGATCTCTGCGAATAAAACGGGGGATTGTGCGTTCGTCGTAGGAGTAGATCGGACCGGAGCATATTTTTAGGTTAAGTACTCGGAGCGCGGGTTAATTTGCATAATTTCAACAATTTTCTGATTTGGTTATTAACTCGAGTTATTAACTGTTTAGGTGCATTAGTGAGCTAGATGTCCTCTCTCGTTTCTTAAGAGTGGTGTTAGTAAGTGAAATTGGTGTTTTGTGATAATACAAGTGGGGTCAGTCATCGGTAAGTCGAGGTACACGCCACGGTAAATCATTATAAATAAAATACTAAAATATAAACATTCCAAATGATCCAAGTAATTTACATAGTGAAAACGTAATTACAATAAATAATTTCCAGTAAAATGATGTAATGTTGTAACAAATAATATCTGAATGAATACTATTCAAAACAAATAATATCAAATTAAATCATAATCTTTATGAAATGTCATGCTTACTCAGAGTAATTATTTATGCATACATACATAGCTTATTATTATTATAATTCTGGTAACAAATAATTATTATTAATCAGATGGGTTTGTATCTGTGTTATCAAATCTGAAGGTTGGAACTTGGTTAAGATCTGGTTTCACTAAACCTAATATGCTCCATAAGGTGGGCTATATCTACTGACTACTTTGATAAAGTCTGTTTGCACATTGGGTCTTGCGGAGCCGTACCCTGAGGTTTCTCTATGCTGTACAGATTAGAGAGCTTCTTCTTCATTTGTGTAATTGATGGATTTTATATAATATAAATCTACCTGCGATAGTATTCTGGATCTGAACTCGGGGACAACCTAAGATGGTTTAACCTGACCAAATCAATCTAATTAAAGATTGTTTTAAATTCAACATACATCTAATAAATGACTGGTTATGTCATGAATTATCATATGGATATAAGTAAATATCCTGATAATCTTGTAATCTAGCTGGGTATGGCTTGATTTTGCTTATATAAAAGTAACTAATGACTGGTAATGTCATGAATTATCTTATGGATATAAGTAAATATCCTGATAATCTTGTAATCTAGCTGGGTATGGCTTGATTACCTATATAAAATAACTAATGGCTGATAATGCCATGATATTATCATATGGATATAAGTAAATATCCTGATAATCTTGTAATCTAGCTGGGTATGGCTTGATTATCTATATAAAATAACTAATGGCTGGTAATGTCATGATATTTCATAAGGATATAAATAAATGTCCTAAAAATCTTGTAATCTAGCTAGGTATGGCTTGATTACCTATATAAAACCTATACTTAAATAATCTAATCATAAACTCGAATCGTTTATTATAGAAATAAACCATAAATATTATTTACTTGAATAAACACCAACGGGTAATTATTCCATGTCTGATTCTAATATAACGGTTATGTCTTTATCGCGTCTAGGCGTAGGTATCGTGATAGGAATAGGTAGGACGGGGAGGGGGGATTAGGGCCTCTCTGGTAACGAATTCAGTAATTACCTAAGAGTCCCACAAAGAAATCTGTTTTGATAAAAGAATATGTCCTCTTTCTTACTATAGTGCACTGCCATCTGCAGTTTTAAAGCACTTATCAGTGGGGAGTATCCAGTCAGGTGACGAATCTCACATTCTTGGGGCGGGGAGGAGCTCCTTGAACAGAATTATAGCAGAAAATGACATGCTGTAGTTTTGCTGATAAGTGCAACCTATATTTAATATATATTTAATGTAAACTCAGAAAGCATGAGATGAATGTTATAAGAAATAACTTAGGTCTAACTTAGGTCTCAAATATAACTCAGTTTACTTACGAAAACAATACGTTGGTTCCTACTGAAGTTCTATTATCGTTATGCCACTATCTAGTATCTATCAGTTTGTATAATATTATATCTATGGGGAGTCGCTTACAGTTACAATTATACAGTACCTAAATACCTACTTACTACTTATAGCAATACCATAATACTTGTATACTAGATAAATAAATAGATACCTACCTATATTCTTAATATTCTTGCATATTTACGTAAATATCATCTAATTACTAACGTTAATACATATTTGCTACAAATCCTAATAATTCATCTTAAAATCCTAAAGTCATTAATAATAAATAAACGATAAACACAAGATCGGTTAGCTAGGTCGTCTTAGGAATTGTCTCACTACCTTTAAAGAACTAGGGTTACTACAAAATCACAACGTACGGTCCTACCACATTATTAGACGATCACATATCACATGGCCATATTTACTTCATCACCTATAACACCTCTAATGTTTATATACCTTATTATACTTATATTACTACTACTACTATTATAGATCAATTAGGGTTAGGCCGGTTAGGGTATACGGTAAAGGGTTTTCAGGGGGGGCGTTACACAGTGGCAGCTCAGTTGTGGGGCTATTGTTGTGTTGATTAGTGCAGATAAAGCAGTGAGGTTTGGTTGCAGATCGTGTGCCTGAGCGCTGTCCTGGCGGTGTGCGCCGCTGGACTCCTGCCCGCTGCCCCCGCGCACTACTCCGCCGCGGCTGCAGTCTCCTCCCAGAGCATCGTGCGCCACGACGAGCACGCGCCCCAAGCCAGGCTCGCTATCGCCGCGCCCGTCGCCTACCACGCAGCTCCCGCTGCCGTCGCCTACCACGCAGCTCCCGCCGTCGCGTACCACGCGGCTCCCGCTGCCGTCACCTACAATGCCGCCCCCGCTCACTACTCTGCCGCCAACGCAGTGTCTTCCCAGAGCATCCAGCGCCACGATCAGTCCCATGCCACCAACTTGGTAGCACCCATCGCCTACCACGCTCCCGCTGCAGTCGCCTACCGCGCTGCTCCCGCTCCCCTCGCCTACCGCGCTGCTCCCGCTCCCCTCGCCTACCACGCTGCTCCCGCTCCCCTCGCCTACCACGCTGCCGCTCGCCACGAGGAGGAATACGTGAGTATATTGTTACAGCAGCTGCTACTAGGTAACAAAAAGGGAATCTAGTGACGGTAGACCTAACGTTTCCGTTTATTACAGGCCCACCCCAACTACGACTTCTCTTACTCCGTCGCCGACGGTCACACCGGCGACAACAAGTCCCAGCACGAGACCCGCGACGGTGACGCCGTGCAGGGAGAGTACTCACTGGTGGAGGCCGACGGCTCCGTGCGCAGGGTGCAGTACTCCGCCGACGACCACCACGGGTTCAACGCGGTGGTGACCAACTCCGCGCCCGCGCACCACGCCGCGCCCGCCCACCACGCCGCTCCTCTGCTCCTCGCACACCACTAAGTTCAAGAAACTAGTCAACTGGATACCATGTACCTTGTAGTTTTAAAGCGATACGCTCTGTAAATAATTATTTTATATTTATTGAATAAAGCAAATTGTTGAAGAATGACACAGTTTTTAATCAAATGTTATTAATATACTATTTATTATATATCCCGAGATTTTAACTATAGTGTGACCTACTTTATTAAAAAATAAATAAACCTAGTTAGTTGAACTTCTTTGCGGGGACAGGGCAGGGCCTTAGTCAGCTCAAGCAGAGACTGGGATTTTCAGCGTAAACCATCAGTGACCTTTATCTTTACATGAAATTTTCACGTCATATACCCACGAGTAAAATTTAATAGAGTTAGGCTGGGTTGCACCATCTGTAGTTAAGCTTAAACTACCGCCATAACTGCAGTTAAAACACCCGTGAAGCAGAAATGCGTTGCACCATTTAACTATGGTCAAAATGACGTCATAACTTAACGGTAACATTAACTACGCAAGATTGGCTGGTTAAAGTAAACGTTATAGTTAAAAACTGTCAAACAGAGCCTTCAACCTCAAAATAACTTTACCAACTTACCATTTCCTTGCAAAACTTGTAATCAATCATGTCTCTACTGCGAAAAATTTAGTGGGAAAGTTCCTCCGACAGTGGAAATGATGAAGAGTATGTGGAGATTATAAAGAAAAAAATGCATCTTCCTAGAATTGATCGCTTCGCCAAGAGGGGACTATGACTCGTTTTAGCGAGATTCCGAGTATCCAAAACAATAGCTAGAGCGTTAGCTCTGCACCTGGAGTAACCCAATCACAGATGGAGAATTTGTAGAATCCATTGTAACGTTTACATCTAATAATGTTATAATGAAATTGAAATTCTAAAAAGAATTTCACAGGAACTATGTTGTTTGTTAAATCAGATCACACACAAATCCAGTTTTATTTATAAGTCGATTCTTTTTTTTACAAAGAATAATTTTTATGTTTTCATTTTTCATATTCATATTCGTGTTCCATAGGTGTAGCATACCCACATTTATAAATCTATAAATGTGAAGACAATGCAAATCAACATCCAGTGTATTACAATTATAAATTACCTAGTAGTATTTAATACCCCAATACAATTAAATTACAACAAACGATACCTATTTTCAAAACAATTACCACGACAAGTAATGGTTATATGCTCTTTGCACGACAAAGGAAGTTAGTGACACTGACAGACATGCATGACACTATTTTATGAGAGTAACTATATTCTTTGGTACTGATTAACGGGACTTTTGCAGTATTGCCATAAACAAAAATATTATTTTCAAATACTATAGGGAAAATGGCACATCTTCAGACTAGCAACTTAGTTAACCGTAACTATAACAACAATAATGATGGTGCAACACATGCTGGCTAAACTTCATGGTTAAGGTTAAAGTCATAGTCAATTTAAACTATAACAGTAACTTTAACTGGGATTATGGTGCAACCCAGCCTAAGTGGGTTGTTTACTCTAAACTAAAAGAACTAATATTTTCCAGCAAAAAATCAAAACTTTTCACCTTTGCCTTAAATTGGGTGATTATGAAAGAAAAAGCGCCTACTCATACTCAAACTCACCCTTTGACTTACCTTAAAAATATTCATACAGTGAATGAATGCTGGATCGTTTGAAGAGGGAAATTAAAATCTATCAAATTCAAATTCAAATTCTTTATTGCAAAACACTTAATTAGATTACATGATAAAGTGAGCTCTGCCTTTTGCTTTAGTTATTAAACTGTGTTGCAAATCATTGGTAGTGTTTTTTTTTTGTAGCTAGCATTGGTATGATAATTTAAATAATCATCTCTGATAACTATTTTACTTCAAGGGCATAAATGCTCTTTGTATTTGGCTTGCGCCGTCTCAAATAGCAGCTTTTCGCCGCTCCCGCTCAAACTATCCGCATTTGCGTTTTTTTTTTTCTTTATATTAGTGAATGATGTGACGAGCTAGTCGTTCACCTGATGTTAAGCGCCGCGGCCGCCCATAACATAACAGTGTCACTCGGAACTCTAAAACAGTTTCACGCGACACTGCACTGCGCACATCATCCTGAGACATCAGCACAGTCTGGTAATAAGATTACTCGACTGTGAGATCAGATCATAAAGTCTCAATTGCCCAGTAATTACACTAGCTACAGTGCCCTTCAAACCGGAACACAGTATTTAGCGTCAATAGCATCATGTTTCAAACTTTCAAAAACTTTCTAACTTTGCGCAATGCTAATCGTTTTGTAACTTTTACAAAATCTTTCTGTTAATAAAGCTTTAAAAGCAAAAGCTTGTAATAATTTAAATTTTGTACTTTATATGAAAAGTTACACTTAAAATTAGTAGCACAATATAAATTTTGGTTTTGTGATAGTTCCACTTCAGATTAGAAATTTATGTCTTTTTTATTTCCGTTAAGTTATGCTATACAACCTTTCCCAAGTAGCAAAATGACGTCCATGACGTAAAAAGGACGACTTTACGACTTACTTTAGAAGAGACTTAGGGTCGGTACAGAATTCGGCGTATGTGTACGTCATAATATCATCCTTTTAATGTTATTTAGGGTTAGTACAGAACTCATCACATGTATACGATACAATGTCGTCAATTTAAGGTCATTTAAGTTTGCTGTAAAACATGCTATTTCTTTTGAAACTAGATGTCGTTAGCATGCAAGCTAGAACACGCAAGCATTTCATCGTAGCCGCATGGCTGCTCATTGATGTGTCGATATCAATAACACCAAGGAAGCCTGCAGGAACTTTACGTTCTTTGTAAATCTATACTAACTCTAAATTAAATGTGGATATAAAGTAAAATTTCTGCCAACTGCAACCCATCCTAAAATAAGGCCCCTAGAACAGTACTTCTTTTTATAATGTCATAATAACAATAATATGAGAATAACGTCGTTCATACACGTATGAACATGACAAGTCACGTGTATGACACGTCATTTTTACGTCCTGATATAACGACCAACGTACATCTTTTAGGGACATCACATAGATAGCATACGAACGTCATCAGTCCGTCTTTGATAGTCATTTTTACGTCTTGAGGCTAATGTATATACTTTTCTGGTACTCCCAGATACCAATACCTCTCCATATTTTAAGAGGTTTTAGTTTCTCGGTAAATTTGGTATTGCTGACAATTCTGGCAGCTCTACGTCGCATCGATTTAAAAGGCCGGGAACTTCATATGAGTACTTGAGTTCTTCAAAGTAATATTCCTCCACGTGGTTGGACTTGCAATTTGTAGAGCAAAATTTCTTGGCCTGGCATGAAGTACTTGGTGTAAGGTACGAGTACTTCACTATGTTGAGCACGATAAGTTTTTTGTTACAAACTCAGATTTGTTTAATATATTGACAGTATACGGAACAGTACATTAGCAAACCTATCGTCATCATCGTAATTCAGGTCAGTTATATGTCTGCTTCTAACTTAGATATTTAAAATTGTTTCAGTTATAACAATCAGATTTATAGTCCGATAAAATAATAAGCATGGTTTTTTTAATATTTCATTTAATAAATTAGACTTTAATATCAATATATCATTACTAAAACTAAATTCGGATTTCAGTTATTAATGGTGAGCGAGGAGCACAGGAGCGGCGTGGTGGGCGGGCGCGGCGTGGTGCGCGGGCGCGGAGTTGGTCACCACCGCGTTGAACCCGTGGTGGTCGTCGGCGGAGTACTGCACCCTGCGCACGGAGCCGTCGGCCTCCACCAGCGAGTACTCTCCCTGCACGGCGTCACCGTCGCGGGTCTCGTGCTGGGACTTGTTGTCGCCGGTGTGACCGTCGGCGACGGAGTAAGAGAAGTCGTATTTGGGGTGGGCCTATAACAAACGAAAACGTCACATCTAACGTCATTAGACTCCCACTTTGTTACCTAGTGGTGGTTGTTGTAACGATATTATATACTTACGTATTGCTCCTCGTAGCGAGCGGCGGCGTGGTAGGCGAGGGGTGCGGGAGCAGCGCGGTAGGCGACGGGAGCCGGAGCAGCGCGGTAGGCGACGGGAGCGGGAGCAGCCCGGTAGGCGACTGCAGCGGGAGCGTGGTAGGCGATGGGTGCTACCAGGCTGGCGGTCTGGGGCTGGTCGTGGCGCTGAATGCTCTGGGAAGATACTGCGTTGGCGGCAGAGTAGTGGGCGGGGGCGGCGTTATAGGCGATGGCGGCGGGAGCTGCGTGGTACGCGACGGCGGGAGCCGCGTGGTAGGCGACGGGTGCGGCGATGGCGAGCCTGGCTTGGGGCGCGTGCTCGTCGTGGCGCACGATGCTCTGGGAGGAGACTGCAGCCGCGGCGGAGTAGTGCGCGGGGGCAGCGGGCAGGAGTCCAGCGGCGCACACCGCCAGTACAGCGCTCAGGCACACGATCTGCAACCAAACCTCACTGCTTTATCTGCACTAATCAACACAACAATAGCACCATAGCTGAGCTGCCACTGATCACTTTTTATATTCACTTTCTGAACCCACTTACTTTGGAGAACATGTTGGTATGTATATCACTGGATCAACTGATACATTGCATGTGTAAACAGCTGGTTATATAGTAGCAACATTTCGGAAGTGACAAGGTCGACAGGTCAAAGCTGTGGAACAGCTTTAAAGCTTTTATGTCTCAGTTTTTACTCAGAACGCAATAAACGTTACGCAAGGAACCTGAAATAAAGACTCAAATGAACGTAAGAGATCAATTAGTACATAATCCTTAATAATTTAAAGATAGTATAATTTTTTTTACCTGTATAAGCTAGCCTTGATAAGCGAAAAAATACTTTGTAAACGTTATACTTCAAAGGTTTTAGGATCTTTTCTTTTAAACCGCGTTATAACACGCTTTTTTGACGGGATTACTACAAAGTTATTTTTAAAGTTGAAAATCGCACATATTAATTTGATATCAAACTGGATTTTGCAAGAAAACGTGTTCGTTTTGCGAGTTTTTGTAGATTACGTGAAACAAATAAATATTTTATATTGTAAAACCTTCAGAACGCCTGTGAACACGAAAAAATATTATAACAATTTTATTTTAGAATAACTCAAGTTCTCAGTAAAGTTTTTTTCTGTCATTACTGTTTATTTGTGTAATTTTCTATTTACATATTCTTTTTTTATGATTATTTTGACACGTGACGTCGAAAAAGTGCTTTTTGTTGATTTTGGGGTTTTTATTATATATTATTTGGGCATCTCGCCTGATATTTCAAGTTGTTTAAAGATAGTATCTATAGATAGTATATCTTTTTATCTAATTAACTCTGACAATATTTTATTTTATTTGACATTATTGTAACAGCCGATTGGATTGTTTTATTATTTTATAACCCTGATTTGTTTTTTGTTAATGTATTTAAATACTTTGTGTGATAATTTTAATTCATTTTGTCGTTTTTATCACAATAAATAAATAAATGTTTTTAAGTAGGCATCCTAAAAGGTAGGTAGGCATGGTAATTACAGCTACATACCTATGCTATATAATGTTTGTGTCTACGGTACCCTAAATACTATATATGGCTGACATGCTCTGAACAATTTGTTTTTTAATTTTTTGACTCAGTTGCTAATAAACAGCCTCGGATAGACTATCGAGATATCTAATCATTGTGCTGTGCAGTGGAGAAATAGTTACAGAGAGTAGTTAGAGCACACATGCTAATGAGTAATTCCATAGTTAGCTATATATAGCATAGTTATTTATTGGCAAGAATAATAAAAATAACAGTATCTATTTGTAATACAGTAAAAGCTCTTTAATCGCGGGGGTAAATATGCCGCGAATACACAAACCGTGAATATGGAATGGTTATTTATTTGGGATTATAAAGGATACGTCCCTAGGTGACAAAAAAAAAACCAGTATATAAAAATGAATTCAAATGAAGTTTTTGACCATACTGATTAATTATTATCTTCAGGCTTAAGCAATAGTTTGTCAAAGGCGGAACCAATACAACGGCGATATCATTTAACAGCATACTTTAGGCATAGTTGTAATAAGATCTATTTTACTTTTTTATTAGTCTATTTGACGACGCGTTTACAAAGGATATTCGGATACTTAGATATTGGAACCCTTTTTAAAGTGTATGTACCGATGTACTAATTAGATCCGCGAATAAAGAAATCTTTAGCCGCCGTGAGTAGTGAAAACGCGAATGAAGTAAGCGTGAATAAAGATTTTTAATGTATTATTCATTTAATGAATACTCAACAGAAAATTATTAAATATATAATAGCTAATAATTTTACGGCTTACTAATTTTTTTTAAAGTGTATGTACCGATGCACTAATTAGATCCGCGAATAAAGAAATCTTTAGCCGCCGTGAGTAGTGAAAACGCGAATGAAGTAAGCGTGAATAAAGATTTTTAATGTATTATTCATTTAATGAATACTCAACAGAAAATTATTAAATATATAATAGCTAATAATTTTACGGCTTACGCCTACAAAAACAACAATAGCAATACTTTAATACTTACGTTTGCGGAGTAAGTAAAATTTCTGCCAGCTGCAACCTATCCTGAAAGGAGATCCTCAGAACAGAGTTTCTTTATGGAATATCATGATAACAATAATATAAGAATAAAATCGTTCATAGTCGTCATTTTTACGCCCTCATTGAATTGAATTGAATCTTTGTTAATGGCTTTTGCGGCAATTTCACCACAATTTCGGCAATGTCCTGTACTAAGATAGAACATCAAACGTAAGAAATTGTTCAGTAATTTAGAGATAACAACCACAGTACGCCTTTTAGGAACATTACAAAGATACCATACGAAGACGTTATCAGTCCGTCTTCATTAATCATTTTTATGTCATTTTTATGTCTTAAGATGACGTCTTGAGGCTAATATACTTTTCTGGTACTCTCAGAAGTTATTGTAGGACATCTATACATCGAAAATGACCTTATATAGACGTTTTAAGATGAAGATTCATTACCTGGGTTATTTTATGCCAATTAAGTTTCTAGGTTCTAGGATGGAGTTCTGCAACCCTCGACGTACCACTATGCGGTACCTTGTAACAGTACTCTTTTAACCCTACTATAAAAGTTTTTTTTTTATGTTAAAGAATGACGTGACGAGCTAACCGTTCGCCTGATGTTAAGCGAAACGGCTGCCCATATCAGTTGCAGTGTCACTCGGAACTCTAAAGTATAGAGTTTTGCGTGACACTGTACTGCGCACGTCATTCTGAGACATCAGCACAATCTAGTAAGATTAGACTGTGAGATCAGGTCATAAAGCCTCATTTGCCCAGTAATTTCACTAGCTACGTTGCCCTTCAAACCGGAACATAGCAGTGCTTGCGCACTACTGCTTGGCGGCAGAATAACTGGCAAAACGGTGATACCTACCTAGACGAACTTTTCAGAAAAGTCCTACCACCTAGTGATGTAGTTCTGGGAAAAACTGTTGGTGGAAACGTGTTCCACATCTTGCAGGTGTACGGCAAGCAAGTGCACAGGAATATCATCATATTTGTATCGATAATAATCGTGGACGAGCTTTATTACGGTGGCGAGAGGTCTGATAGTAGAAAAGAGGTGCCGCTTACAGATTGATAATTTGTTCAGAGCATTTCCATTGTAGATTCAGTAAAAACTCAATATCTTTGCATATTTAGGGAGACATTAGATTTTTGGTAAGTTTGGTATCGCTGACAATTCTGACAACTCTACGTTGAATTGAGCCAAGAGGCTACAAACTTAAAACTTTCCAAAGTAATACTCCTCCACGGACTTGTAGAGCTAAAGTTTTTGGCCTGGCATAAGGTACCGCTTCACCATGTTCAGCACGCCAAGTGTTTGGTAACAAGTTCAGAATTGTACATTAGCGAACATATCGTCACTCAAAATCCCAACGCTTTCCGAAATCGTAAGGAAAAACGTCAAGATATTATCTACTTGTATTTTTTTTTACAAATAACCGACAAAAGCATTTTAAGTAACCTAAAAAAAAGATAGAGACATAATAATAGACAGACAACAACAAAAAATTTTAAAGGCCCTTTTTTAAAATGGATACGGAACCCTAAAAAGTATCTGTGTGCAATTTTCATTGCCGTGCCCTTATACTGAAGAGATTCGTAGACTTATTAATAATTTGATGGTCAGTTGACCAGTACTAATAGGCTATTCCATATCAATTTTTCGTAACCAAGCCAACACTTAGTAACCATCTTAGTAACCCAGCATTGCATTCACCACCATCCATTGAACAGCATCTGGATTTAATCTTGTACTTCTTCTTTACAGCTAGTAAGCGGCTAACACTCACGAGACACAGTCGAATAACTCGACCGGTGTTCGGGCAATATAGATGCCCATCCTCAAGGAGTACGCGGATGGCCGTGGCGACTCTGCACTGACGCGGCTTCTTATATATGATCTTCGAATATAAGTCGGTTATCAAATCTTATCTGCCAGAACGAACCTATACACACACACACACACACACCTACCTTTGTGGTGTGGTGGTTGAGCAGGTCGGCGCATAGCCCGGAGGCGGCGGGTTTGATTCCCGCGACAGGACAAGTATTTGCGCACATAAAAAAAGTGCAAATACTTTTTCTGAGTCTGGGTATTGTGGGACCATGGTCCTCTTAGTTCCTGGGTCCCTAGACACAGGGAATCCTAGTTAGGGACCAGGATCTATGTAAATGATCATTGGGCGTTATTATTATTATTATTACACTGTGACAATAGTGAGTATTCAATGCGAATGAAGGGTTTTTTTTTATTTCTAGAGTACCTTTTTAAGATAGGTACTCTAATTGAATTATAAACTAGCCATAAATATTTGGCAAACAAGCAATTTTAATTTAACTCAAACTTCTAATAACCTCAAAGCCTAATTTCTAAGACTTTGTCCATAAATACAAATCTTATTGTCTCTATTGAGGTGAAGACACCTTGTTTATGTGTTCTTGCGTATGAAGGCGGAATATTTTTTTAGATCTTTATATAGAAGCACATATTCTAAAGTGCTTTCTTTATACAATCATTTATTTTGGGTCAATTATATCATTCATTTTGTTACTAATTTAGATATTTAAAATGATTTAAGTTAAAACAATCAAATTTATGGTCTGAATGAATAATAAACATTTTTTAAATAATGGTTTTAATAAATTAGACTTTTATATCATTACTAAAATTAATTTCGAATTTCAGTTGTTAATGGTGAGCGAGGAGCAGAGGAGCGGCGTGGTGGGCGGGCGCGGCGTGGTGCGCGGGCGCGGAGTTGGTCACCACCGCGTTGAACCCGTGGTGGGCGTCGGCGGAGTACTGCACCCTGCGCACGGAGCCGTCGGCCTCCACCAGCGAGTACTCTCCCTGCACGGCGTCACCGTCGCGGGTCTCGTGCTGGGACTTGTTGTCGCCGGTGTGACCGTCGGCGACGGAGTAAGAGAAGTCGTATTTGGGGTGGGCCTGTAACAAACGGAAACGTTACGTCTACCGTCACTAGACTCCCTCTTTGTTACCTAGTGGTGATTGTTATAACGATATACTTACGTATTCCTCCTCGTAGCGAGCGGCGGCGTGGTAGGCGAGGGGAGCGGGAGCAGCGCGGTAGGCGAGCGGAGCGGGAGCAGCGCGGTAGGCGACGGCAGCGGGAGCCCTGTAGGCAATGGGTGCTACCAGGTTGGTGGACTGAGGCTGGTCGTGGCGCTGGATGCTCTGAGAAGAAACTGCGTTAGCAGCAGAGTAGCGGGTGGGGGCGGCGTTGTAGGCGATGGCGGCGGGAGCTGCGTGGTACGCGACGGCGGGAGTCGCGTGGTAGGCGACGGGCGTGGCGATGGCGAGCCTGGCTTGAGGCGCGTGCTCGTCGTGGCGCACGATGCTCTGGGAAGACACTGCGTTGGCGGCAGAGTAGTGGGCGGGGGCGGCGTTGTAGGCGATGGCGGCGGGAGCTGCGTGGTACGCGACGGCGGGAGCCGCGTGGTAGGCGACAGGCGCGGCGATGGCGAGCCTGGCTTGGGGCGCGTGCTCGTCGTGGCGCACGATGCTCTGGGAGGAGACTGCAGCCGCGGCGGAGTAGTGCGCGGGGGCAGCGGGCAGGAGTCCAGCGGCGCACACCGCCAGGACAGCGCTCAGGCACACGATCTGCAACCAAACCTCACTGCTTTATCTGCACTAATCAACACAACAATAGCCCCATAGCTAAGTTGCCACTCATCACTTTTTATCTTCACATTCTGAAACCACTTACTTTGGAGAACATGTTGGTATGTGTATCACTTAATCAACTGATACATTGCATGTGTAATGAGCTGCTTATATAGTAGCAACATTTCGGAAGTGACAAGGTCGACAGGTCAAAGCTGTGAAACCGCTTTAATTTAAGCTTTTATGCTAAAAAAATTCACTTTCTACCGCTCAATATGAGACGTAACATATCTGACATTACATTTTTGCTAAAAGTAGCGTCTAGTAAAGTAGACTGCCCTGAACTAGTTGGCAAAATTAAACTAAATGTCCCTACCAAATTTATTAGACATCACCAACCCAGTTAGCATTCCAGTTGTTAGAACCATCTATGGTCAAAACTCATATCTGCATAGAGCGAGCAGAAACTTTAACAAACTATGCAATGAGTAAATCATTAGACTTGTACAACACGAGCGTGAGCGATGCGAGGCGGCTGCTGTGCAGAGACTTCTTTATTGATTAGATTGTTACATGTTTCATTCATTTCTTCCTTATTATGCGTAGTAACTACTTATTCAGAATAGCATAAGTCCGATGTTTCCAATCTTTGTCAAAGTTTAATTATTCTTTTTTTGTAAAATCAGGTGTTCATTATTGCGTGCTCAAGCATTAGTGCTACGATAGGTACCGCTAGACGTGAGGACCTTTAATTGGCTTCCTAGTACATGTATGTTTCTACGATGTAAGAAAAAGCTGTTGGTCTTCCCAAAAATAAATAAATATCTTTGTTTGTACTCAGAACTCAATCATCGTTACGCAAGGAACCTGAAGTAATGACTAGAGTAAAATTAACGTGAGAGATCAATTTGAACATAATTCTTAATAATTTAAAGATGGTATGGATTATTTTACCTGTATAAGCTTGCCTCGATAAGCGAAAAAAATACTTTATAATTGTTCTACTTCAAACGCTTTAGGATCTTTTCTTTGAAACCACGTTATAGGACGTTTTTTTGACGTGATCTCTATAATAGCGCTATGATTAAAGTTGAAAATCGCCGGTAGGACTTTGTTGCAAAGTTCGTCTAGGTGGGTGCCACCGTTTTGCCAGTTATTCTGCCGCCAAGCAGTGCAGTGCGGTGTGCAAGCACTACTGTGTTCCGGTTTGAAGGGCACTGTAGCTAGTGAAATTACTGGGCAATTGAGACTTTATGATCTGATCTCACAGTCGAGTTATCTTATTGCCGGACTGTGCTGATGTCTCAGGATGATGTGCGCAGTTCAGTGTCGCGCGAAATTCTATCTTTTGGGGTTCCGAGTGATACTGTTCTGTTATAGGCGGCCGTAGCGCATGGCATCAGGTGAACGACTAGCTCGTCACAACATTCACTAACATAAAAAAAAAATTAGATTATAATTTGATATCAAACTGGGCCATACAAGAAAATGTGTTAGTTTTGTGTGTTTTTGTAGGTTACGTGAAACATGGATATCAAATAAATATTTTGTATTGTCTTTCCTTTAGAACACCAGTCTAGTTAGTTGATTTGTTAAAAAAATATTAGAACAATTTTATTTTAGAAAAACTAAAGTTCTTAGTGAAGTTTTATTCGGTCATTACTGTTTTTCATTTTATTTCATACGATTATTTAGACATGTCACATCACGTCAGTGTCGAAAAGTGCTTTTTACCTATTCTGGGCTTACAACACGCCGTAACATTATATTTCAAGATGTTTTGAAGTAGGTACCTAATAGGTAGGTAGGCACAATTTTGTAATTAAAGCTACATTACCTATGCTACATAATATTTGCGTCTACGGTACCCTAAGTGTTTTTAATTTTTTGACACTTCGATAATAGATAGCCTCTGATAGACTATCGAGATACCCCTGTCTGGTGACGTATTCCGTCCAGTGACGCTGTAAAGGCTGGCAGAGACCAACAGCATTAGCCCGTTTAAAAAAAACTATCGAGATACCCAATCATTGTGCTGTGCAGTGGAGAAATAATTACAGAGAATAGTTAGAGCAAACACATGCCGATGAGTCATTTAATAGCTAGCAGTATTTATTGGCAAGAATAATAAAAATAACAGTCTCTGTTTGTAATATTATTAATTTAATGATTACTCAACAGAAATTATTTTATAGCTGATAATTCTGCGACTAACGCCTATAAATACCTCGAAACCAATACATTGTAAGCACAATACTTTAATACTTACGTTTACGGAACAAATAAATTTCTGCCAACTGTATTGCATCCTAAAATTAGAACTTCTTTCAAACTCAGAACAGAACTTCTGTTTGGTATGTCATAATCTTCTATTATATAAAAGGCTTTGTCCTGACTGACTGACAGACAACGCACAGCTCAAACCCATGGACATATAGACTTGAAATTTAGAGGGTGGCTACCTTATATGACGGAAGCGCGTGCTAAGAAAGGATTTTTGAAAATTCAACCCCCAAGTGGGTGAAAAGGGTGAAAAACGTTTGTATGAAAAACTTACATTTTAAGACGTATCATTTTGAAATTGAAAACATACAAACAAGTATAATAATAAAAAAAATGGTATTTTTTGTTTTTTTGAAATTCAATATTTAAGGGGTTTAATAAAAATAGTTTGTGAGGAAATTTCAAATTAAGTCACCATATCATATTGAATTTTGGAATCTGTAAAAAACATACGAAATAAATAGATACGAGTCGCGGCGTTTTTTGAATTACATCCCCCGAAGGGTGTTTTTTAGCGAGGTTTAATTTAAGAGGTGAAAATGGGAAGGAAGGTTTGTGAAAACAATTATTTTCAAAGTCACGTTCGGAAACCCAGTTATTATTAAATTTACATGTTTATGTTTCAAAATAAAATAAATATTACTAACCGAAATATTATGTATTAACGGAATATTTTTCATGTAATTTATTGGTTTTAAGTTACCGTTATTTGGTAGTTAAGTTTGTTGTTGTTGTAAGTGACCATGGAAGAGTAAAACGTTATAAAATAAATATGTAAAATTTATAAAAATAAGGATTCTTTAGCAAATTCTTTTATTTTTCTTAATAACAAATACATATCAATTATTAAGTGATATCATTCAAGACTATGTTACCTTTATATTATTGGAAAATTAAATAAAAAGTGATTTTCATTAAAAATTCTGTAACTGCGTTCTTTTGGTGACTTAAAACTCTTTGAAATATTCATGATCATTACTTTGATGATTAATATTGTGTATTATTTCTACCCTTAGGTTTTTGATAGTTAAGTTTTTGATTTTTCTAGATGGTCGTGGTTGTGTTTCTAGATATTTTTCGTAATTTGTGCAGAATTTTACACAAAGATTTAATTATTTATTTTCTATGATATTTAATAGTTGAGTTTTCTCAAGTTTCTAGATTGTAAGTTCGTTAGATTTAAGTAATTGCTTTCCCCCTGTAAATAATTCGGTGGATTTCCAGGTCAAAGATAGTTGGTCATATATTTAATTAATTAGTACAAATATGGTTCAAGAGTCACTAAAAGTTAATTGTTAAAATTCATACCATCATACCAATCGTAGGTGATGGGTTTTGCCTCTTTCGATCCCTGTCCTATTTAATGTATTAGTCTCAGGAACAGGCAATGTATGTCCGTAAAGAAATTATCAGTCATGTAGTAGCTAATTGACAAGAATTTGCGATTTTATCATATAATGCTAAGTCTAACAATGCCGCTATCAGAGATCAATGCACGCACGAGATTATAATATTAATTTAAAAGGGTTAAGCATAATTTTATCTCGAAGCATGCGGGCAGAAGCTAGTAATAACAATAATTTAAGAATAACATAATTTTTAGTCGTCATTTTTACGTCCTGATATAACGAGCACAGTACGTCTTTTAGGAACACCGCAAAGACAGCATACGAAGAGGTCATCAGCCCGTCTTCAATAGTCATCTTTACGTCTTAAGATGACGTGTTGAGGCTAATGTACGTACTTATCTGGTACATTACCAGAAGTCATTGTAGGACATCTATACGTCTAAAATGACCTTATATAGACGTCGTTATGACGAAAATTTGTTACCTAGGTTATTTTATGCCAATCATATACAGATAGATAC
Organism: Ennomos fuscantarius; assembly: GCA_905220475.3. Classification (NCBI taxonomy): domain Eukaryota; kingdom Metazoa; phylum Arthropoda; class Insecta; order Lepidoptera; family Geometridae; genus Ennomos; species Ennomos fuscantarius. Next base: position 6,147,055 of record HG992028.1, on the reverse strand, counting down.
GGAACAGTACATTAGCAAACATTACGTCACTCAAAATCCCAACGCTCGCCAAAATCGTAATAAAAAACGTCAAGATATTATCTACTTGTATTTTTTTTAAACCAATAACCAACAAAATCATTTTTTAATTTTTACAGGATCACAAAACTTGTCGTAAGATTTGGTATAAGTTTCAACTGAACACCTACGTCTGTTCCTGAAAAAAAAATACCGTCATAATAATAGACGGACAACAAAGAAATTTTATGAAGGGCCTGTTTTTAAAATGGGTATGGAACCCTAAAAAGTATCTGTGTGCAATTTTCATTGCCGTGCCCTTATACTGAAGAGATTCGTAGACTTTTATCTTATTAATAATTTGATGGTTAGTTGACTACTAATGGCTATTCCATATCAATTTCTTCGTAACCAAGCTAACACTCTTAATAACCATGTCGCATTGCATTTAGCATTATCTGTTGAATAGCACCTGGATTTAATCTTGTACTTCTTCTTTACAGATTGTAAACGGCTAGCTCTCACGAGATACAGTCGAATAACTCGACCGGTGTTCGGGCAATATAGATGCCCATCTTTAAGGAGTACGCGAGGCGGCGGGGGCGGCTCTGCACTGACGCGGCTTCTTATATATGATCTTCGAATATAATTTGCTTATCAAATCTCATCTGCCAGAACGAACCTATTAACACACACACGCATCTACCTTTGACAGCTTCTGTAGTGTAGTAGTTGAGCAGGTCAGCTCATAGTCCGGAGGCGGAGGGTTCGATTCCCGCGACAGGACAAGTATTTGTGCACAGAAAAAAGTGAAAATACTTGTTCTGAGTCTGAGTGTTGTGGGACCATGGTCATCGTAGTTCCTGGGTCCCAAGACGCAGGGACTCCTATAGTTAGGGTCCAGGATCTACGTATATGATCATAGGGCGTTATCAACTGTATCTATATCGACAATCAAATGTATAGTCTGAATGAAATAATAAACATTTTTTAAATAATTGATTTAATAAATTAGACTTTTATATCATTACTAAAACTAAATTCGGATTTCAGTTGTTAATGGTGAGCGAGGAGCAGAGGAGCAGCGTGGTGGGCGGGCGCGGCGTGGTGCGCGGGCGCGGAGTTGGTCACCACCGCGTTGAACCCGTGGTGGGCGTCGGCGGAGTACTGCACCCTGCGCACGGAGCCGTCGGCCTCCACCAGCGAGTACTCTCCCTGCACGGCGTCACCGTCGCGGGTCTCGTGCTGGGACTTGTTGTCGCCGGTGTGACCGTCGGCGACGGAGTAAGAGAAGTCGTATTTGGGGTGAGCCTGTAACAAACGGAAACGTCACATCTAACGTCACTAGACTCCCTCTTTGTTACCTAGTGGTGATTGTTATAACGATATACTTACGTATTCCTCCTCGTAGCGAGCGGTGGCGTGGTAGGCGAGGGGAGCGGGAGCAGCGCGGTAGGCGAGGGGAGCGGGAGCAGCGCGGTAGGCGAGGGGAGCGGGAGCAGCGCGGTAGGCGACGGCAGCGGGAGCGTGGTAGGCGATGGGTGCTACCAGGCTGGCGGTCTGGGGCTGGTCGTGGCGCTGGATGCTCTGGGAAGACACTGCGTTGGCGGCAGAGTAGTGGGCGGGGGTGGCGTGGTAGGCGACGGCAGCGGGAGCTGCGTGGTACGCGACGGCGGGAGCCGCGTGGTAGGCGACGGGCGCGGCGATAGCGAGCCTGGCTTGGGGCACGTGCTCATCGTGGCGCACGATGCTCTGGGAGGAGACTGCAGCCGCGGCGGAGTAGTGCGCGGGGGCAGCGGGCAGGAGTCCAGCGGCGCACACCGCCAGGACAGCGCTCAGGCACACGATCTGCAACCAAACCTCACTGTTTATCTGCACTAATCAACACAACAATAGCCCCACAACTGAGCTTCCACTGATCACTTTTGTCTTCACTTTCTGAACCCACTTACTTTGGAGAACATGTTGTGTATGTATCACTGGATCAACTGATACATTGCATGTATAAACAGCTGTTTTTATAGTAGCAACACTTCGGAAGTGACAAGGTCGACAGGTCAAAGCTGTAGAACAGCTTTATAAGCTTTTATGTCTCAATTCGTACTCAGAACTCAATCAACGTTACGCAAGGAACCTGAAATAGTGACAAGCTTAAAATTAACGCAAGAGATCAATTAGAACATAATCCTTAATAATTCAAAGATGCCCTGTATCATATAACCTGTATAAGCTAGCCTAGAGAAGCGGAAAAAAATCTTCATAAACTATACTTTAAAGGCTAAAAATCTTTGCTTTTAAACCGCGTTATAGCTTTTTTTATGACGGGGTTTCTACAGCGCTGTGTTTAAAGTTGAAAATTGTCTTGCAAGAAATTGTGTGTTTTGCGTGTTTTTGTGGATTATGTAAAACATGGATATCAAATAAATATTTTGACAGCCTCTGCAGTGCGGTGGTTGAGCAGGTTGGCTCATAGCCCGGAGGTGGCGGGTTCCATTCCCACGACAGAACATGCACTTATCCACGAAAAAAAAAAACGTAAATACATGTTCTATGTCTGTGTGTTGTGAGACCATGGTGCTCGTAGTTCCTGGATCCCTAGATACAGGGAATCCTTATTCAAGTCCAGGATCTACGTATGTGATCGTTGGGCGTTATTGTTATATTGTTATTATTTTTATTGTAATTCCTTTAGAACACCAGTCTAGCCATTTAATTTGTTAAAAAATATGAGCATGGATATGGATGGATGAGCATAGAAATGTGAATAAAATGTTGTTCACAACTTCACTAAGAACGTTAGTTCAGTTTTAGTTTGGTTTCGTTGTTCGGTCATTGCTATTTTTCGTTTCGTTTTCTTTTTACACAATTATTTTTTCATATGATTTTTATACGTCACGTCATATTAGTGACCTCTAGTGAGATCATAATTCAATATATTTTAAGTAGGTACCTTATAGTTAGGTAGGTACGTTTTATAATTAAAGCTGTATTTATTTATTTTATTTACAAGCACACATACAAGATACATATTTACGAATGATGTATTAAGTACATTGTACAACTTAAGTATAATAATAGGTCTTTACCTATGAAATTGCCGTTTTGCAGTACAGACTTTTTCAAACAAAAAAAAGTTTTGATTGGCTATGAATTCTAAATTCGAATTAATTTTGTTTTAAAAATATGACATTCTATTTACAATATAAGTCTTTTGTTTATTGATTAGCGTTGTATTTTTATTACATTTCAACATTTTTCCTCATAATGGATACTTTGAAATTTCGTGTAATTATGGAATATGAGTTCCATCGTGGCACCAACGCGGCACAAACGACACGTAACATAAACGACGTTTACGGAGAGAACTGTACAAACGAACGTACAACCCGTTATTGGTTTGCTCGGTTCCGTTCTGGGAATTTTGACTTGAAAAATGAACCTCGTGGTCGTCCGGAAACTTTGGTCAACAATGATGAATTAAAGGCGATTGTGGAAGCTGATGAATCTCAATCTACAGCTGAGCTAGCAGCAGCTTTTGATGTTAGCATCAAAACAATATTGGTCCATTTGCGACAGATTGGCAAGATAAAAAAGCTTGATAGATGGGTGCCCCACGAACTTAACGATCGCCAGCGCAACGTACGCGTAGAGACTTGCCTTGCGCTGCTTAACAGGCACAGAAATGAAGGAATTATGAACAGAATTGTTACGTGCGACGAAAAATGGATTCTTTTTGACAATCGAAAGCGCTCAGCAAGTTGGTTAGATCCTGGTTCGGTACCAAAGCAATGTGCAAAACGAAAAATGACCCCTAGAAAGGTGATGGTCACAGTTTGGTGGTCTAGTGCTGGTGTGATTCATCATAGCTTTTTACAAAACGGCGAGAGCATTACTGCAGATGTGTACATTGAAGAACTGACCACAATGATGGCGAAACTCGCACGTCTGCAACCAGCTTTGGTCAATCGGTCGTCTCCACTGCTACTTCACGACAACGCGCGACCCCATACTGCACAACAGACCGTCTCTAAGCTGCATGAGTTGGGTTTGGAAGCTCTCCCTCATCCGCCATACTCACCAGATCTTGCGCCTACTGACTATTACTTTTTCCAAAATTTGGACAACTTTTTAGCGGGAAAAAAATTCAATTCCCCAGAGGCAGTACAAAACGCCTTTGAAGAGTTTGTTGTCTCCAGTCCTGCTGATTTTTTCAAGAAGGGCATCCATAAACTGCCACAGCGTTGGCAAAGATGCATTGATTGCAGGGGTGATTGAATAAAAGAAATAAATAAGTTCGAAAAAAAAATACTTTAACTTTTTTCAAACAAAACGGCAATTTCATAGGTAAAGACCTAATATTACATTTTACGGAGCCCTAGATCCTACACTAGGCGTACCTGTGTCGTAGGATCTAGCCTCTTACGTTCCTTTCATAAATCTGTGGAAGGTTGTATTAAAAGTGAGTGACTGAAGTTTGTATTACAGAACGATGCTCAGTCATGGATCGGTACTCGGTACTATAATTAAAGCTACATACCTATGTTATATTGATATACATATGCTATACTGACATGCTCTTAACAATCTGTTTTTAATATTTTGATTCATTTGCTAATAGATAAGCCTCGAATAGACTATATCGAGATACCTAATCTATGTGCTGTGCAGTGGAAAAATAGTTACAGAAAATAGCTCACATGCTAATGTGTAATTATATAGTTAGCAGTATCTATTTGTCAGGAATATTATCAATTTATTGATTACTCAGCAGAATATTTAATAGCTATTAATTCTACGGGTATAGCCTATAAATATTACCAGAGCAATACTTTGTAAGCACAATACTTTTCAAGCTATGTTTTATATCAGGCCTTATTTATTGATTGAGGTATAGATAAAACTGAACACACATAGGGTTATATTAATTTTAGCATCTTTTTTGTTTTATTTTATTTTAGATTTGGGTGAAATGAACAACGTTCGACTGCACCGTAAACCATAAAGTCAAAGTCAAAGTCAAAAGTTTTATTGCAAATAGGCTAATTTTAGCACTTTTACAAGTCATAGGATTCTGGATTATATGTAATTAATCAACTTTCAAACTTTTATTTAACTTAATTCGTCTGTGACAAATAATTTGTTTATTTGCAAAAGTTCACTATTAATTTGTGTACAAGATCACATAGTAAGTTGTGGATACGTGCGTTCAGACTGCAAACAAGCGTGCAAATATTAAAACATATTTTTGTTACTACATGTTACATATTTCTTGATACTATAAAAACATTTGCTTAAAAGCCAGTCACTCAAATGTTTTTTAAATATTTATTAATTTTTTTATTTGAGTTCATTAGGTAAATTGTTACAAATAGTTATACACATGTTATATACGATTATATACACGGTTTTCTCATAAATGTCTCCGTGGCACGGAAGTTGACGAACTTAGAACTTTTTTGTCTTGTAATGACATCACTTCGTTTTATAAAGAATTCGGGGTGGTTTAAAATATTTTACGCACTGTAATGAACCCTCAGTGACTAACAGCTAATATGGCTCAGTTACAGTAGATATTGCGCAAACATTTATGTTATACTATGACTTGGATTTTTTTTTATATTTTTCCTAGGTAATTGTAGGTAGGTGATTGTAAAATCTCGTATGAAACACAATTGCTTATCAATATTTTTTAACGAAACTATCTTTTCGAACATTCTATGACTGCAGAGCAAGGTTCTATGTAGCTATAAATTTGACTTTCACCTACACATATCCGCTAAAATGGCATTTGCATGTATAAACCAAGTTTATAAACTTGCGAAAATTGTCTCAAACACTTTCGTATAAAAGGTTATTAATTCATTTTTTATAATTCAGACATTTGTTGGAAATCGTTCAACACCATACAAGAATTAGTAGCAATATGATTGCAAAGGTTGGATATATTATTTCTGGAACTTTCTTTTTATTTTTAACTCAAAGATTTAACGGAACTGGACGAAATAATTTTGTATAATCGAAGAATTGAAAAAAAAAAGTTGTTTTTGATGTGATGGCTCACACATGTACATATGTATATACATCTAGTATTTAATGATGTAGTGCAATCCAAACCGTTTAATTAAAGACCTGCTTGAACAACATTTCATTAAAAATCAATCTCAAATAGTTGCATAAATTGGTCATAAAATTAACCGCCTTTTACCTTTACAGGTCATCAGCCTAGCAGTTATCTTCGCGGTCTCCTCGGCCCGACCACAAGGCGGTGGCGGTCAAGGTCACGACCATGGTCACGCGTTCTCTTCACAGAGCATAGTGCACCACAGCTACCACCACGAGCCAGTCCATCATGAAAAGCACGAACATCATGAACCACAAAGCCATGGACACATGGAAAGTCATGAACATCACGAAAATCATGAACATAAACATGCATTTTCTTCACAGAGCATAAAGATTCACCATGGTCATCACGAGGAAGTTCATTTTATGCACAAACATGAACCAACCCATCACGAGCCAGCTCATCATGAGCACAAGCATGAAGAGAAGAAACACGAAGAACATCATGATCATAAACATCACCATGTCGACTACTACGTAAGTAATTTAAAAAAAACTATATTAAAGCTACGCATATTTTCTAAACTCTTACAAATAATTATAATGTGAAAGTTTTTGTACATGAAAACTCTAGAGGCGCCGTTCGGTTGCACTAATAAATAAACAAACATACAACGTCTCACTCTTTGTGTATAGAGACAAGGATAATTTAAATGTATGTGGGTAGGTATTTTATACCACTGGGCAAGGAAACTGGATTGTGATGAATGTGTATGGATACATAATTATTATAGAATACATACGGGATGCTTTGTTTTCCGGCAACACATTTTCTACTCACAAGTAAAAAGTCCACCTGATTATGAAAATGACAATTTACAATTGTTAAGATTGCGACACTAAAATTAAACAAAGCAAAACAAAATTATCCCGACCGATAGATGGAGCTAAAGAAGTTTTTCTTCAGTCAAATGGTCAAAAGTACATTAGTTTTTTATCTTAAAATAATAAAAATCCTAAGTTATTAAAGACCAATAAAAGATGCCCTTTGACAGCGTATAAAATAAAAACGAGAAGTACTAAATATTACAATTTTTTTTTATTATTATATGAGTGAATGATGTGACGAGCTAGTCGTTTACCTGATGTTAAGCAACACGGCAGCCCATAACAGAACAGTGTCACTCGGAACCCCAAAACATAGAGTTTCACGCGACACTGCACTGCGCACATCATCTTGAGACATCAGCACAGACTGGTAATAAAATTACTCGACTGTGAGATCAGATCATAAAGTCTCATTTGCCCAGTAATTTCGCTAGCTACAGTGCCCTTCAAACCGGAACACAGTAGTGCTTGCACACTACTACTTGACGGCAGAATAACTAGCAAAGCGGTGGTACCTACCTAGACGAACTTTGCAACAAAGTCCTACCATCTAGTGAATTGTGACCATATTGAAATTGTGAAATATTTTTGTTGGTAAAAATATGATCACTGTTCTTCTGCAGACTCATCCAAAGTACGAGTACGAGTATAAAGTAGAAGACCCCCACACCCATGACCATAAGCAGCATCACGAGACCCGCGATGGAGACACCGTGCACGGTTTCTACTCGCTGCGGGAGCCCGACGGCACTGTCAGGATTGTTGAATACACTGCTGACAAGCATACTGGGTAAGTAGGGAATAGCAGTAAGTATTCTTTCCTGCAATCTCCTAGTCTGCTAGACATTTGAAGTTTATATATTTATTTATTTATTCTTGGGAAGACCAACAGCTTTTACTTACATCGTAGAAACATACTATGTACTAGGAAGCCAATTAAAGGTCCTTACGTCTAGCAGTATAGTAGCACTAATGCTTGAGCACGCAATAATGGACATCTGATTTTACTTAAAAATAATGAAACATCAGATTTGTGCTATTCTGAATAAGTAAGTATTAAGCATAATAAGTAAAATGAACAAAACATGTAACAATCCAATCAACAAAGAAGTCTCTACACAGCAGCCGCCTCGCGGAGCTCACGCTCGTGTTGTACATGTCTAATAATTTATGCTCACTGCAGAGCTTGTTAAAGTTTCTGCTCGCTCTATGCAGATATGTTTTGACGACTCAAGTAAAGCACTCAAGTAAATTAAAAGAGGCATAGATCAAATTGATTTTTTAAGTAAAACTTCTTTAAGTGTGTTTGACTTGGGGGTAAGCTGGTTAGGCGAACGGAAGTTGAGAGGGAGAGACTTATATCCCTCCCTACTTGAAGATAGAAAGAGTTATGTTTCGCATATTACTTTAGGGGCAAGAAAGATGGAGTTAAAGAAGTTTTACTTTAGTAGTGTGGTCTAAAGCACACTCGTTTTTTTTTGCATGACACGCGTGTATTTTAACATTGTACTTTATTTTATCATTATTGCTAATCACATATATTCTTAATTAATTGGCTAGCATACTTCACTTTCGATCGCATCGATTCCATCAGGAGAGAGCAAAGAGCGTGGTCAAATGCTAGACAAGTTCACAGCAAAAAAATAATGTATTTTTTATAAAATGTAGCTGAAGATTGCAAGGTTCTGTAAGGTCAGTATCTTGTATGTCTAGCGGCAGAATATTGAACAAATTCCTCAATTCCAAATGCTTATTGACCATCCATTAGAAAATTACTCTTAGGTGGTCTGAGATCATTCTGAAACATTCAACGTCTCACATGCCTAGTAAACTCACATATTTGTTTACTTGACTTCAATCAACTCAAAGAATATTAAACGTGCGTACCCTTTTCGATTGTTCATCTGTGGTTGTAAAATACACTGAACTGGTTCATGCTACTCAAATTGTATGTGAATTGAATCCTTTGAATTTTGTTTCAGATTCCACGCTGTCGTGAGACACGAAGGCCATCCACATCATGAGGCTCCAAAGCATCACCATCATTGACTATTTAAGGAATGTTTGTGAAGTTTATGTAAAAAGACTGCTGTTTTGTATTATTAATAATTTTAATTAATTATATTATGGCCATTAATAAAAAACGAAAATTGATTATATTTACCTAAGTGAACCTTACCCTTACACTATTGATAAAAAACTAAAAAGCTGCGCGTTAAAAGTTCGAGAAAAGAATCTCTTCTTTTCTCGAACTTTTAACGGAGAGAAGGGTAAGAAATCTAAATATTTAAAACTCAAAGGTGACCTACTGACTGACTGACATAGTGATCTATCAACGCACAGCCCAAACCACTGGACGAATCGGGCTGAATTGCTGGATTTTTCGAAATTCCACCCTTAAGAGGGTTAAATGGATGGTTACATTATTTTACCATAGGCCACGCCGCGGGAGAAGCTGCGGGCAGAAGCTCGTAATATATAAAAATGCAATTTGCTCTTAAAGCTTTAATTAAGGCAACATTAAATACTTTAATTTAGCTTACAAACTATTTTATTATATGTCTACAATATGAAAAATATAATCACATATTTTATTTATTTATTTATATTACCATAAATTACTACTATGACAGAAAATGTATGGAAAATGTGTGTGTGTGAACTCAGGTCGTTTGTAATATATTAATAAGTTGTTATTGTGAATTTATTAATATTATATATAAATATAATATATTAATTAATATAATTTTGATTAATTAATATAAATATATAATAAATAAAATATGTGAATATATTTTTCGTATGTAGATTATATAATAAATTAGTTTGTCAGCTTTTATTTGTTTGTTTATGTGTACTCAACAAACAAATGAAAAAAATACTATTCAGTCCTCTTTGATGAGTATAAATTTTCTTTCGGGAAATTCAGGATTCCCGTTGAGTCTATGACTTGTTTGCTTTTAAAAGATGTCTTAAGAATATTAGTTTGACAAGGAGAATATATCGGTTTAGTTTTTAACGTAATTTTTAAAATGTATATTTTATTTTTATTTATTTTATTCATCTGAGTTCTTGTTGTTTTTTACGTTTATATTTGTATGTATTTTATTCTTTTACTTTTCTGATCAAATATTTTTTCAAAATTTCGTCGTTTCCTTCCGCTTATTGACGCGAAACTGGCAAAAATTTCAAAAAGACAGTTGCCACAAGAAAAAAAGTATATTTAGATTTTTTGCCACGTGACCCACTTCTTTGATATTCGCGCTTTACTATTTTCTACCATGGAAACACATATTCGTAAGCCACACCTGGGATGATTTAGAAAAATAAAAAGGTGCGACGTCAGCGTCGAGTCTCGCTGCAAGCGTACATGTAGCGACGATATGGATATGTGCACACATGATGATCCTCTTGTTTTTCGTGTTGGTGATAGCCTTGCACGAGCACGGCACTTGGACACCGAATGGCACTTGGAGTCACGTCACGGGTGCATTTGGAGCTGCTGCTGCCGCTTGGCCTATGGCTCTAGTGTAGCACGATATTCTGCGATGACAGTGCGTGCATGCTCGTGACTGTGCTTATGTCGCAATTGAGCGGCAACTAGGATGGCAGTGGCTACATATACCTGAATTTTTTGAAACAGTTTGATACTGTATTGAAGAGTTAGCTTACGAAATTATATCATTTAGATTGGTCATAAGCATTTGTATGGATTCTGTGCGGTTAGTTCTATTAGATTATTTGGGGTTTTCTTTTTCGGTACACAATCATTACCTTTAGAATATTATGATTTTTTAAAATACAGACAAAGCCCAACGTGAATTAAACTGTTTCAGTTTGTAACAAAAATAACAAATATAATTATTATCCGTATTATTGCAAGGACTTAAATAAAGTTTTTTATAGAAGACAGCACTGCAAACCAGCTTAAGTGCACCAAATAACTAAAGTAAAAGTAAAGTAGTTAAATAAATAACTTAAGTTACTATCGAATTAATGAACCTTGATTTTGGTGCCTTTCATAAACTAAGTGAAATTATGTAAGAAACTTGTGTCCACGAATGAATAGCGTGCGTGTTGTATTGAGAAACATTATTCTTAAAATGAATTTATGAAGCCGTCTTGTAATATTTGTGGTGATAAACCACCGTCGTTAAGCCAAGCGCACTTGCCTACATTATTTTCATTTTAATGTTTAAGAGTAACAAACAATGTTAGCTTAATAAACGAATCTAACTAACCCTTAATCCAATAAAGGTTCTACATATTTATAAATTATTAATGAAAGAGAGAAAAGGAAGGAAAAATGTTAAAATAATAATCGCAAAATAAAATAATGTGATCGCTTTTTTTTCTCATGATAAAAAAATCACCAAATGTGAAAACACATTACTAATAATAACCAATATAATAATAACAAATAATAATAGTAGTAATAATAGTATATACTAATAATAGTCATTTCAGTCTATATGAAGTTTGACATCCTTAAATAAACAAGAAAACAATGTTTAAAATTTTCACTATTTATATTTATCAACAATTCTTTTATAAAAAACAAAACAAAACAAGTTTAAGTAAATAACTTAGGCATAACTTTAGTGGTGATGTTTCTTAAGAACAATGTGATGAGTGCTGTGCTTTACATCAGCGTGGAATCTGTAAAAGAATAAGTGTACTTTAGTTAATATTATCCTGAAATAACATAAATAAAGAGTAGGTAAGCCTAACTGTAAGTAACTATAAATTGCATAAGTGCATTGTATTAAATTATAATGTTTACTAACAAGATTTTCAAAAATTGCATTGAAAGTCACGGGACTCGGAAAAGGTATTTTTACGTTCGGCTTGCTTAAATAGTATGTTATAAATACTATTCATAATCTCTGACGATTGCCTGATTGATAAGCTCAAAGTCGCATAACGAGCTATGGAAAGGTTTCTCTGCGAGATAATATCCGAAATTAAGAGATCCGCAGTTTGAAATGCAATTTGCAAGTTGGCAATGGCAACGGGTAGGCCACACCGCTCGTAGAACTGACAACCGATGGGGAAGAAAGGTTATAGGAACCTGAAGACGCAGCGTAGGTCAACGCCCCACTAGGTGGACCGAAGATCTGGTCAAAACTGTGGGGAGGACCCGCAACTGTGGGCTGTTTGCTTGTATCACCTGTGGGGATACAAGCAAACAGCCACTCAAACGCTCTATGGGCCTATGTTCAGCAGTAAACGTTTTCAGGTTGACTACTACGTGCCCAGTCTCTATTAACTGTATTGCAGAGCCTGGCTTGAAGAGGAGAGGATCCTATCAATAAACTGGACTAGGTCCAATGAAATGTGACACTTAGGCTTGAATAATTATGGGTGTTGAAATCGTAGGCATGATTAGTGCATCATAAGAGTGATTATGCTCTGCGCTTATAGGTTATGAGTATCTAACGCGAAAGCGATACGGTGGTTTGAATTTCCTGAAATGTCTCAATAGGGCGGTGAAAATGTAAAATCAACTCACCCAGAGTGATGATCTCCATGATAGTGCACGTGCCTGTCGTTGCCATCAGGTTCATGCAGAGAGTAGAATCCCTTCACGACGTCACCATCGCGGGTCTCGTGCTGCTCCTTGTGGTCGTGCGTATGCGGGTCCTTCACTTTGTATTCGAACTCGTACTTTGGGTGTGTCTGTGGCAAAATACATAAAAGACTTTTGTGATAGTTTTGTTTCAGCATCTTCCGTCACTACATTTGTAGGATCAGTTACAAAAATCCAATCCGTTTGGAGGGTTAAGGTCATCGTCTGGGTCGTAAAAAGTCTGTGTAAGCAAAATGTTTTTGTTGCAAAATAACTAAGTGAACAAAACGTTGCAGGGGGCTACATTTTATGCCGAGTTACATACACGGGGAAGGAATGAAGTAGGTTCTTACATCTCAACCAGCGTCTTACCCTAACCTGGGACGCGTATCGCTAGTATGCTTTGAACTAACTTAAGCTGTCTATTTTCCAGAAGGAAGTGCCTTTCCTCTGCTATTTTTATTAATATCTATGTTTTTAGTAGTAGAATAACTTACGTAATAGTCATGGTGGTGGCCATGATGGACTTCTTGATGGTGACCATCATGTTTATGGACATGCTGAGAAGAATGGGCGTGTTCCGCAGAAACCATGTATACTAACGATATAAGACAAATCACCTGGAATACAGAGTAGATAGATTAATTTAGTTGACTATGACAATAGTTCGTAATAATTATTGTATGTAATTAAAAACTTCATTATATCATAAGTAGTATAAAATTTAATTATAGAGCATATAATTATAATTCGCTGTTTGTTAGTAAACAATTACTGACATGAAATAGAAAGAGAAATATATTTAGGTTTTATTGACTTTTATTAGACATAACTCTTTCCCTTTCTGACTTTCTTAGACTGGTAATATTCAGGGATATTACCAGTCTTAAAGTACCAGTACTTTAAGATTGGTAATATTCATCTAGTTAGGTAAATTTTAATAAATTTAATGAGACAATAATTTAAATTACTATCAGCAAAATGCTTACTTTAGAGTACATTTTGGATTAGCTGTGTATGACGGTTCAAACTGAATTGATACATGTCGCCTAACGCGTTGGGGTTTTATGTATATCGTTTACGAGAGAAACCAAGGATAAATTGATTTCTCTCAAAGTTACGACTTATTTCTATTGATATATCACGTGTGACTTAGCTTTTAATAAAGTATGAGATAGGTATGTAATTTTTAGCTAACAATATTGTAGCTAGTGAATAGAAATTTATTTTGACGATGATGATCATCTATTACAATCTCAACATTGTTTGGGGGTCTGTAGACTGTTTATTATATAGACGAAGTTGAAGTCACGTCAAATTCGCATGGTGACAGCTGAAAACAACATTAACTCTTCTCGATTTTATTTATTATTTATAGTATATCAAAACACTAATCAGGTTACATCATAAAAACATAAACATCATTAAATTGAGTCAGAGTTAAAAGTCTGTAATTGAATTTGTCGTTTATATAACGAAAAAAGACAGTATTTTTTTTCCATCCAGTCGGTCTGGTTCGTGGACCTATTATCGGTATTGATGAACAGCACATTAAATAGTGCTCCGTAAATCCGTTCCCCAAGTTCCCAAGTAAGTTCCGTGACCCCAAACTAGGAATGTACCACTCATAGCGAATCTCGACAAACCGTTCTTAGCTGATCGGTAAAGCAGCGTTATTGTTACAATAAGTGGTATTTACCACTAAGCACTGCCATGCTTCGGACGACATGGCTGTTGACGTAAAACAATGGTCGCTAAGCCAAATCAAAGCAAAGCAGCAAAGACTCATTAAGGGTAACGGGTTGAATGAAAAAAAACATTTCTTTACACTACTTCAAAATAGATTAATAGGTTTAACCCACTAGGATACTACCCCTAGAATTTTGAAGCCTGCTTAAATTTTATACCAGAAAGTACCAATTAAATTATAAAAATAAATACGACAATTTTACAAATAAACCAACTATTTAATTAAAATTAACTTAGTCTTAGTCAGTAATGACTACATTATACAACTAAATATCATAAATATTAATCTTTATTCATCAGCCAGAAGATATCCACTGCTGGACATTGGCCGTCTCCATAGAACGCCACATTGAACGGCTACAATTGCCTCTTGGATCCAAAAATTCAAAATCTATTATATCTATTATTTTTAAAAGAAAGTCGTGTTAGTTACACTATTTATAACTCAAGAACGGACGAACCGATTTGGCTGAAAATTGGTGGGAAGGTAGCTTAGAACCAGGAGACGGACATAGAGTACTTTTTATCCCGTTCCACAGCATTTTACTAATTCACCCATGCGAAGATATAATAGGTATAAAGTAAAACATTAGCCATGACAAACTTGCGAACTTCTCACTTCGCTGTCACAAAAATACATTCTAATCTATAGAATCCTGGTTTTTAATTCCATTATATTCTAAAACATTGCTATCTATCGAAAGTTATTCTGCAATCTCACGTCAACGCATTGTATTTTTGGACATTTTGTCAATAATACATTTTGCCCCTTGTGTTTTTGACATTTACATATGTCACTAAAATATTGCGACCACGATGATTTAGACGTTTTAACATTTTTGTGTTTTGACGATCACACATTTTGACCATGTTACAATCAATCATTTGGAAAAAAACTAAATTGTTATAATAATAGTCTTTTCTTATAAAATTGGCATTTTTTATAAAACAAGTTACCGTAATGTTTTTTCCATATTTTTGCTTTAATTCAAAGTAATATGCAATTAATGCATCTTTGCCAACCCAGGAGCAGTGTATTGATGTTCTTCTTTTTCATTTTGTACTGCCTCCTGGAGATTGATTTTTTTTCCTACCAAGAAGTTATTCAAATTCTGGAAAAAGTGGGAGTGTGTAGGCGCAAGGTCTGGTGAGTACAGTGGATGGCGGAGAGCTTCCAACTAACTAGCTTATATATATAGGTAGCGTGTTGTCGTTCAGGAGCAGCGGAGACAAGCAATTAACCAAAGCTGGTTGGAGAATGCGGGCTTCTCCATTATTGTGTTCAGTTCTTCACAGTTCGCATCTGCAGTAATGATCATCCCGTTTGGTAAGACAATGTGATAGATAATCACACCGGCGCTAAACCACCAAACAGTGACAATCGCTTTTTAGGGGTAATTTTTCGTTTAGGGTATTGTTTAGGTGCTGAATTAGGAAGCAACCAACTAGCGATTGTCAAACAGAACTGATTTTTGTCGCAGGTAACAAGACAGTTCAAAATTCCTTCATTTTTGTGCCTATTGAGTAGTGTAAGGAACAGCTCGACACTAGTTTGTCAAGTTTTATACTTTGCCAATTTGACCTAAATGGATCAATATTGTTTTGATGCTAACGTTGAAAGCTACTGCTAATTCAGCTGTAGATTGAGTATCATCAGCTTCCACAATTGCCATTGTTGACCAAAGTTTTCAGATTACCAAGAGGTTCATTTTTGAGGTCGATATTTCCAGAACGGAAGCGGGCCAAACAATAGCTAGCGGCGCGTTCGTTTGTAGTGTTTGCTCTGTAAACTTTGTGCCGCTTGTGCCGCGTTGCTGCCACAACAGTACTCATATTCCATAATTACTCAAATTTTTAGCGTGCAAATTTTACGTGTTGATGAAAAAGATTAAAATGTGATTAACACAAAAAGCTAATCAACATAAATAAATTAAAAAAAAGTTTTAAAATTATTTAAATTAAAGAATTCATAACCAAAAAATAGCCAGTACTGCAGAACGGCAATTTAATAGGTAAAATATTAGATATATGTACTATATCAATGTTTATTCTGAGAGGAAGTTCATAAATTACTTTTATTCTGGAAATATGATTATGAAAAAATGGTCTTGAAAGAGAAATAAAATTGTTTTGTATTAAAAGATAGTTTATTCATTTCATTGCATCGTTATGATTAATTATTTATTATTTATTACAAGTTCTTAATAATGATGGTGGTAGATATGGTGAGTGCTGTGTTTCACGTCAGCGTGGAATCTGGAAAAAACAAAAACAATGTCAAGTGAATATACGTCACACAGTTTATTTAATTCATTGTGATTCATTATTGTAAAATTGATAATTGCTACAGTCCTACCAGATTCTACTCGTCTAAGTATATTGAGGCTACCACTTACAATTTTTGTTTGCGCTTAAAGATCATATTATACTTTACTAGTAAAAAAATTACCCAGAGTGATGGTCACCGTGGTAGTGAACCTCCCTGATGGAGCCGTCAGGTTCATGGAGCATGTAGTAGCCCTTCACAACGTCACCGTCGCGAGTCTCATGCTGTTCCTTGTGGTCACCGGTGTGCGGGTCCTTCACTTTGTACTCGAATTCGTACTTAGGATGGGTCTGAAATTTCGACGGCCATACTTTTTTAATGTTAAAGGGAGTAAACAAGCATACGGGAAGATGGAAAGTGGTTACCGTAGCCTATGGACATCTTAACACCGGAGGAAGTGTCACCAATGCATTGCTTACCCTGTAGGACTCTTTTAGCCCTCTTTTTAAAGTACTACATGCCACAGTTAAAACGAATGTTGCTGCTTACACTAATATTTCTCTATCAATTAACAATTTACAAAGTTTATAATAATAAAAAACGAGTGTGCTTTAGACCACATAACTGAAGTAAAACTTCTTTAGTTTAGTTTCATCTATCGGCCGTTATAACTTTCCTGTTGCTTTGTTTAACGTTAATGTCGCCATCTGAACAATCGTAAATTGTCATTTTACCAGACAAGCCAACATAATAATACAAATTTTTAACCTTGTTATGTTAAGGTGGGCAATGTCCTACTCCTTTTTCTTACGTAATAGTCGTGATGATGTCCATGGTGCACTTCTTCATGGTGCCCATCGTGCTTGTAGATATGCTGCGAGGAATATCCGTATTCTGCAGATACTACGTACATCAGAGCCATGAGGACCAAGACCTGAAATATCAAATCGAAAAATTAAGTAAAATTAAAAAAAAAAACATTTTCAGTATTCAAAAAAAAAAAAATTATGACTATATATTTTTCTGGATATATTTTGTTCAAAGCTTAATTTAGTTAGTTAGTCAAACAGTTTTATATTACAAGTTACCTTAGAAATCATTATTGTAGATTGTTAAGTTGTTGTGTATGGCGATAAATGTGGAAGGCAAGTGATAAATTGACACCTAACATACTGCTCTTTTATATTATTCTAAGTAACACATGTAACTAGTCAAGGTTTTACATTTTCACAATTTTATGGGCTGTTATCATTAATCCCATTTACGAATTATTGGCAGTAAAGATCGGATTCTGGTGGCCGCGATGTATTATGTACATGCGTTAAAATCACGCGACTGAATTATGTCATTTTTGTATGTACCTTCTAAACCGCGCTTTGCTTTACAATTAAGAATTATATACAGTACTTCTTAGTAATTGTAAAGCAATGTACAGTGTGAATGTATGATACCCGAAAACGATCCACAGCTATTAATTTTAATTTCTGTTTGAGCTCCCAATCATTTTCTACTGCAGTTAAACACACCACGATTTGTTTTTGTACTTTAAAATAAATTGTAAGATAACCAAATACACATAAGATATGAGATTAAGAGAGTGAAATTACAGTTCACCACTTTATTATTTCTTTTACAGATGATTTTATTTTACGTAGAATTAACATTGCAGTTTTGTTTTTCCCTACTGTATCTACTAATTTCTGTTTAGTATCTAAATATATATCACTCAAAGGTGACTGAATAATTGACTGACTCACATAGTGATCTATCAACGCACAGCCCAAACCACTGGACGGATCAGGCTGAAATTTGGCATGCAGGTAGATGTTATGACGTAGGCATCCCCTAAGAAAGGGTTTTTCGAAATTCCAGCCTTAAGAGGGTGAAATGGGTGGTTGAATTATTTTACCATAGGCCACGTCGCGGGCGAAGCTGCGGGCAGAAGGTTGTAATTATATAGAAGTGAAACGTTGTCTGTTTATTTGTGTGGCTTTCAAAACACCTGCATTTTGTGTGCACACAACAGAAATGAGGAGATACTAATGCCCGTCCCTTAAGTTCACACTTATCTAAACTTATCTAGAAAAAAGATCACTTAGCTAAACACTTATCTAGACCCAATTTCTCATAGGTTTATAAAACCCGTGTCAAGTCGACATGCCAAATACTGTACACTCATTGTTGTAGTCATTTGATGATCTACAGGCAGCCAATGAGCATTCAATATTTGGTCGCCAAGTTAACACGAATTTAACAAACGACTTATATTCCAATAAAACCCAGAGGAAAGTGTTGCTAGAGTTTTGGCGGGAAAGCGAAAAAGATTGCGTCACCGCATTGTATTGTTTTCCAAAACTTGAGTTATTTTCAGTTTTAGTGCATAACATTGATGGCATTCTATTCGTTAAGTGCTGGATTACAGGCGTGAGTGTGGGAAAATGGTATAATGATGGTGAAACGTTTCTTTTCGTGTTGTTTCCAAAACTCCATAGATGCTTCTTGTAAAGTTGCCGCCAGTTTACTAGGAGTATGACTTGACTAGACTAGACTATGACTTAACTTGATGACATGGACTGTGACTTGACTTGAATTGACACATTATACAATATTCATTATTAACATGAAAAATTATCAATTACTTGACACTGGCTAAATACACAAAAGTGTGGAGCCAAAACAAAAAAAAGTATTGCTAAGGTAAGTTTTATTTTAATACGTTTTAGTACATTATGAGCATTAATCTTATTACTAGACTGCTGATGTTACGCGAAACGCTATAATTTTAAGATTCAAGCAGCACTGCAATATGTTACTACATGCAATAAAATATTATTATTCCTGCAAAGTTAGCCATGCCATAAATTATTGACTAAGGGGTATATTTGTATTGTTTTGAAAACAGACATTATATTGGAAGACAAATACTTCGATCAAGACACATTTTGAGAAACTGGTTCTTGCATAATTTCTTGCGTTCGTAAGAACATTTTCATAATTTTTATATCAATTTCTGTTATTTCTTCCCTTTATTATATATTGTGAATTGACGTGTCTTTCCTTCCAGCTCCTTCCTAACTCGTAATTCAGTGTCCCACCAGTGTTCAGACACTACCTATGGCTAACCTAATCAGTTAGGTAGGATTAAGACCTAGTTAGGTATCCTAAAACGTGACAAAGTGATTTCATGCTCTTTATCCGTCGCCTTTTAGAACCAAATTACGGGGTTGGCGGAATGGTCTATTGGGAGATTCTTGATTAGGTACCTACGTTAAGTAGGTGAAACCATTAATCTCTATTGGTTTTCATAAATTTACCTCACAACACCAGTCTACAATTATGGCTTCCTAGAGGTGTATGTTAAATTAAAATTGCATATTTAGCTATATATTATGTCTAGATTGTAAATTGTAATACTATTAGAAAGTCTTTAATATAGTTCCTGTAGAAAAGACAAAAAAACAGGTTGCATTGTTTTTGTAGTAAATTTTACAATAATGAGTCAAATAAAATTTTTGAACCAATAAAAATTACAACAGTGTTAATTTTAAGTATTTTTTTCGAATTATACAATATTTTCTGGTTCTTTGAGGTATCTAACGTATGTATAGGAGGCCGGTTTTGGAAGTTAATTTTTTATGAGATCCTAGGTATATCTAGAATTCTATATACCTAAGTACTTCTTCCCTAAATTATACTGTATTGGCTTAACCACAAAATATATGAACAAGCCTCAAACTAGTGTAAAACTGCTTTTTTGTATTGTTAAATACACATTTGACATCTGTCTAAGCCTTGTTTATGTATTTGTTGTTTGTGGTAACATGGTTAATATTTAAATGATGCGCTTAGAAATTTGTACCAAATTTTTTACCTTAAGTCTGATTGAGTCACATTGAACATTTTAACGAAAGCGACGGCTACGTAAGCGTCATTGCAAAGAGACAGAGTTATAATGAAGATATTTTGAATATTTTTTCAGGCTGTATTTTCCTTCCTGTATTATATATAAGTTCATGTTAATAATAGGCTTAATTCATAAATATAAAAAATTATCTAACAAAAAGCACGGACCCAGGTGTCTGTGGAAATGCTGATTATAAAAAATAAAAAATTTTTTTTCAAGGAAGAATAAATTAATAAAATGCTTTGTCCTAAGTGATAAGTCACTAGTTGACAAACAACGTACCTATAGCTGAAATTGTACATAGGTTGTCTTTGTCTTATAGCGTAGGGGTAGGGTAGGGGTGTACTAAGGAAACGTTTTAGAAAATTCACTCCTGAAAATGAAATTGGGTGTTGTTAAAAATTGTACCTACATCTTATGGAATTAAACCATTGTTTTGAATAGACCTGCACTAATCAAATTGTGGGTGAAAACGTGGGCTGTCTTTAGTAAAATATAAAAACAAGAGACTAACAGGTAACAGATTATATTTATTTAAAATGAAATAACAATCCTTTTGATTATAACAATTTAGTGGTGATGATGCTTCTCCGGAACAATATGATGAGTTTCATGTTTCACATCGGCATGGAATCTGAAAACAATAAATCGACGGATGAGCAAAATATTTGGTAGATATAAAAATAGTGAAAACCAATGACTTAGTCTAATTACTAGACCGTACCGATCTCTCAGGATGACGTCCGTATTGGAGTGGCATGCAAAACTTTATAGAGTTCTGACTGATAATAATACTGTAATGGGCGGCCGTGACGGCCTTAGCGGGACTTCATAAGGCGTACAACTTGCTCAACACGCCATTCTTGTACGTAAAAAACTTAGTGACTGCATGTAGGCTTACCCAAAGTGATGGTCCCCGTGGTAGTGCACGTGTCTGATGTTGCCGTCGGGTTCATGGAGCATGTAGAATCCCTTCACGACGTCACCGTCGCGGGTCTCGTGCTGCTCCTTGTGATCATGAGTGTGCGGGTCCTTCACTTTGTACTCGAACTCGTACTTTGGGTGGGTCTGTGGTATAAAAAATGATTTATTATTTTACACGTGACAAGAAAATTAAAAAATGGTTTTCATTGTAGTTGACGTTGATACCACAATGACCACTACTATTTTATTTTCGAAAGATAAATAGATAGATAAACTCTTTATTGACACCTAGGTAACAAATAGAAAAACAGGAAATAACTAATGAGTAGGATACAATGGGTGTTATTATTAAAGATGTTTTACTATACAAAATCTTACAAAATAGTCGACGTGTTTGTGATGTCCATGCCCATGGGACACTTCCTCATGATGCCCGTCGTGTTTATGAACGTGTTGGGAAGAGAACGCGTGCTCTGTAGAGACTGCGCACACCAAAGCTGCCAAGATGAGGATCTAAATAAAATAAAAAGGGTTAATTGGGTCGAAAATATTGGCCGTCTTCATTAGCATAAATTTATATGCTCCTAAATTTGGGAGACCACAGATTACTAGGTAAAAATGATGTTATAATAATTTTAAGTTTTATTTAGTATTTTTACCTTAGTAAACATTGTGACTTAATTTTTTGCTGTATGCGATAGAATGTCTAGTGAAATACTGATACATATAGTCAAATGTTAACGTCTTTTATATCCATTATTCGAGATAAAACGATTATCAAGGTAATCGTTTTCACTCGAAACTAAATGCATTAAAATTTCTAATAAACACTTCACCTATCGCTTTGATATAGTTACACAATGGTTTTGCATTGGCGTAGAATGACAATAAAATTTTAACTTAAGTGTCGTTGCATGTAAATTTGTAAACTAAACTTGATAAGATTATAATAACCTTTGTATAAATACATTTTAATTAGAACGGCTAAGGAATGGAATACCCTGCCAGTCTGTGTTTCCGGCGAAATTTAACCCGGGCGTGTTCAAGAGAAGAGTGAATAGGTATTTACTTGGCTAGCATGCTACACCTTCGATCTCATCGTCACTTCCCATCAAGTGAGAGCGTGGTCAAATGCTAGACAAGTTTGAAGTAAAAAAAAGTCATGTGGATTCCGTCTCAAACATATTAAAAACATAATCGCTTATTTAACTAAAACAAAAGCAGTTCTCAATGGATTCACAATTTGAAACCATGCAGATCTCCGAATGCTGCGTTATTAGATAGGTTAACTCTGAAACACATAACATTGACAGAACTAACATAATGGGTACAAAAAAATGTAGGTACAACAATGAACGGTCTCCAAGCAATATCTGCAAGAGCACTTTAATTTTGTGTCAGAATAATAATAATTTGACTTTGGCAAAAGTGTTAACTTTTTTATTTTATCTTTTGATCTGGGAGTTCTTTGAGCCAAATTTTACCATTATCCTTTTTATTCCATGCTACATAATCAGTATAATCAAATAAGACCAAGGGGCAATGCTGCCTGCTTACTGGCATTACCTTCTGTTAGTGGAAGACATAGGTTTTCAAAAAGTGTGTGATGCAAAGACTGACTGATGGCACCGAGATGTGTGTATCAACTGTTGGCTGCATTAGCAATCTCCAAGTCGCGCAACGATCCATGAGAGCTATGGCTGGTGTTTCCTTACGAGATAATATCCGCAATGAGAAGATCCGCAAGAGAACTAAAGTGATATAGCTCTTAGAGTCAGCAGGTTGAATTGGCAATGAGCAAATCACATCGCTCGTAGAACTGACAACCGATAGGAAAGAAAGATTCTCGACTAAGAACCACGATCCAGAAGAACCGGTGTGAACTTGGCAACCAATAGTTGTCAATAATCCGACCAAATTGAGAAGGTCAATTTTTTAACTACTGAAATATTCATGTATTGTTACTGAAACACAACGGCGTCAAACGCTTTCTTGAGAGAAGATATAATTGGGGTGAGGTGTTATATTGTATTCTATATTATGTATGTAATTACAAACAAAAATTATATCTAAATATTGTATCAGTTATCTGGTTCACATAATACAAGCTTTGCTTAGTTTGGGGCTAGATGACGTTGTGTGAGATGTCCACGCATATTATTATTATTATTAATAGGGTTTTATTAGAGTGTGTTATTTATAACATAGTTATATCTAATGTCTTGTTAATTTAATTACACATTCCAGGCTGACGTGAAACACAGTACGCGTCACATCGTCTCTGAGCACCACCATTATCACACTAATATTATAAAGGCAAAAGTTTGTATGTGTGTTTGTGTATTGTCGTTTGAGCGTGAAGGAGTAACAAACATGTGTATGTGGATTTAGATGAAATTTGGTACTAAGATAGTTTATACACTGGATTAACACATAGGCTAAATTTTATCCCGGAAAAGTTAAACATTCCCGTATAATACTTTTTATCCGTGGGTGAAACTGCGGGGCGCAGCTAGTTAATCTATATATGCTCAATCAATTACACATTACTGTGATAGTTTCAGTATGAAAAAAGTATTAAACTTCTTATGATACCTAGAAAATTAAAATAAAATTGGCAACTATGCATTAGCAAAACTTAATCTAAGAAGCCGCTGCCAGTAGGCAACGTGCCCAAAATGCTGGCGACACTGCCCCGTTGAATGGCATTGCTTAGTCTTTGGGCTAAATAGAGAGCAGCATTTTGCTGCGGGCAGAAGCTACTACTAAATAAACCTGTTAAAAAAATTAATCTATCTTGTTGTTTCCAGATGGTCTGTCTGGACTTTACTTATAAGAAAGTTGTAGCCATGATAATGGCTGTGTATAGAAGGAATTTTATAAAATAATTACTTTCAACATAATCATCAGAAGCGCACTTGAAGAGTTACGTCGGTCTGCCTATAGGTATATATAAAAATTAACAAAAAAATGGATTAGATGGATTATTTGACTGGCCTGATGAACATAGGTGTTGTTTTGTGTTAGGTTGTTGAATTGTATTTTATGTATGTATCAACAAACAAAAAGTATCTAAGTATTCTGTCAGTTATCTAGTTTCTATAGTACAAGCTTTGCTTAGTTTGGGCTAGATGGCGCTGTGTCTATAAATATTTATTTATTTATTCCTGAATGTAATGCGTATTTTTTTATACAAAGACCAAAATTTCATGTTTTATCAAAATCTTAGACTAAATAAAGGTTATCTTCATACTATTTCAAGCGAGCGGACTAAGTTACGCTCGTGCCACCACAGGTAAAATAATAAAGGCACTGTCACACCCGCCTAAGTAGTTAATAGCGACATCAATTTTAAATATAATAACACAAATGAGATTTCATTCATTGTATGGATATTGTTATTATTATATCTCTCACCATCGCTTGTAAATGTGAGTGGAAGTAATTTCCACTCAAAGTGATACGAACACTCATAGTCCATTCGGAGCGGATATCGTAGCTAATTACTTACTATTTTATAAGTATTAAGTTTTTTTTTATTATTTGACAGCCTCTGTGGTGTGGTGGTTGAGCAGGTCGGCTCACAACCCGGAGGCGGTGGGTTCGATTTGGCAAGACAAGTATTTGTGCATTAAAAAAATGGGTGTT
The DNA here is from genome assembly GCA_905220475.3 of Ennomos fuscantarius. Taxonomy (NCBI): domain Eukaryota; kingdom Metazoa; phylum Arthropoda; class Insecta; order Lepidoptera; family Geometridae; genus Ennomos; species Ennomos fuscantarius. The sequence continues at coordinate 6,122,047 of HG992028.1, read as the reverse complement.
GCCGGACCATGCTCCTCGTAGTTCCTAGGATTCCTAGACACAGGGAATCCTAGTTAGGGGTCCGGGATCTATGTATGTGATCGTTGGGCGTTATTATTTTTTTATTTATAACTATTATCGTTTTTCCTAATATTTTGACTGGCTTCATAGCTCAGTTGATAGTGGGAGTTGAATCCAGAACCTACTACTACCACACTACTACTACCTACTACTGTAGGTTCTGGATTCAACTCCAACTCAGGACAAACATTTATGTGATGAATATCGATGTTTGTTCTGTGTTTGGGTGTATGTATTTACAAACAAAAAGTATATAAGGTAAACAACTTTTTTAATTAGCATAAAATAACAGTCAACATTCAATCTATCAATCTAACACAGTCTTGTTTAGTAATGATGATGATGATGTTTTTCAGGAACAATGTGATGCACTTGATGCTTGACATCGGCATGGAAACTGAAAAAGAAAACAAAATAAGGTCAAACTGTCCAATAATTGGCCGTGGGGTCCTGGCGGTGTGAGAATACGACAACCACATCTCTTACCGTGGGTGCCGTAAGAGTCGCCTAAGGGTATTCCCTTTCCCTTACTCCTATGACACCCACGGAAAGAATGGGCAACAGCATTCTCCTCGGTGCATTAAAATCTTCAGACCGTACCAGACATTCCGCCCGCTGCTGACATCGACAAAATGTAGAATAATAATACCATGTCGGATAAAGATCCTCCAACAAACCTATACACAGTCCAATCACATGGCTTCTAGCCCACCCGACCAGTATTTAATAATAATTATGTAGGTATACAGCACCAACCGTAGTACACACGATATGATGCGGCTATCGTCAGCGTTCCCGATACCTATCTCGTAGGTATTTCAGCCGGGCTTGAATATGTATTACGCTATGTGCCTTACTGTGTTCGACATGTCTATACTATTATCTTAAGCTGCCAAGCGTGGTTATTATAGCAAACCTCCTCTTTGATAAGCATCCAACTTGGCCTTTTATAAAGGAGGACTGTATACAGCAGTGGGCATCTTCTAGTTGCTGCTGTGATGTGTGTTTAATAAGTAATGGTGCATTGGTATTAATGGTCAGCCTCTGTGGTGTGGTGGTTGAGCAGGTCGGCTCATAGCCCGCAGGCGGCGGGTTCGATTCCCGCGGTAGGGCAAATATTTGTGCACAGGAAAAAGCGCAAATAATGGTTCTAAGTGTAGGTGTTGTGGGCCCATGGTCTTCGTAGTTCCTGGGTCTCTAGACACAGTGAATCCCAGTTAGAGTCCAAGATTTATGTATGTGATCGTTGGGCGTTATTACTATTAATTAACTTACCCAGAGTGGTGATCAGCATGGTAGTGCACGTGTCTGATAGAGCCGTCGGGTTCATGGAGCATGTAGAATCCCTTCACGACGTCACCGTCGCGAGTCTCATGCTGCTCCTTGTGATCATGAGTGTGCGGGTCCTTCACTTTGTACTCGAACTCGTACTTAGGATGAGTCTGTAATTAGAGACTACTTAAATATTCAATTCTAATATACCAAAGCTAATTTAAAGGATGCCGTGACTTACGTAATAATCGATGTGCTTGTGACCGTGATGGTCGTGAACTTGAACTTCCTCGTGATGGCCGTCGTGCTTGTGAACGTGTTGGGAAGAAAACGCGTGTTCTGCTGTAACAGCACATACTACCGCAGCCAATAATAGAACCTGAAAAGAATATTAGTATCGAGAAAATTAATAATGCATTCAAAGACTATATTAAGAGTATTATTAAAAATAAAAAGCTTTTCACAATGCTCTACGTCATAAAAAAGAATTCTCATCACACACACGTCGATTGATGTGACTTTTATGTCAATTTGAAATTAGAGTCAAAAAATACCTCCAATAAAAAAGTTTTGCATTAATCTTTTGTTTTAATTATTAATTACATTCGCGTTATAGGTTGGTATCTCTGTAAGGAATTTATATAGAAATTTGAATAAAATTACTAAGTAAATTATTGACATGGGGGTTTTTCTACCTTTGAGTACATTTTTATTGATTGTTTATTAGCGTCTTAGTGATAGTGCTCAGCTAACTGATACTGAATTTGAACGTACAAGTCTTTTATATTCGTTAAAGACTATCAAGATTGTAATCAAGGTGATTGTTTTCATCACATATCGACATAATATCTAAGATTTTATCGCCTATCGTATAACGTTAAATGGCTTTTCTTGCGTAAAAATTATACTACGAGTATTAGTTCGGAATTTAGAACTGAAATATATTTTACAAGGCATTTTGGCATTTATAAACTTGCGTCGACCTATTCTGGTTTGATCTAATGGAAACATCCCCTGATGGTTATTTCTTTTCATTTTCACCATTAATAACATACAATAGTAACCATGTGGTCCTAATATTAGAATAGAAATATTACATCTCTTCCCATAAGTGTCGTAATAGCCGGCTAAGGGAATATTAAGGGAATGGGCGGCATTCGCTTAGAAACACTAAAATCTTGAAAACACAAACGTGTGCTCACATCATGATTAACAAAACTAGCAAAATAAATAATTAGTACAAAAGTTAAATACATTTTTATGGGATTGATTTGTATCTATATTTGTATTGTTAAATGCAAAATGCTTAACATTTTTTTTAAATTTTGGTAATTTTTGGTCAAAAACTAACAAAATTGAGCTGTGGGTTTCCTTCAAGATGTCGTTATACTGAAGACACATACTCACCAAAAAGTTATAGAATGAGATATTATTTTTATTAGTAAATACCTCTGAAGTGAGAAAATATTTGAATGAGCGTGGCGAGCTCTTTACCTATATTGAAATTTAATTGTGAAAATAGAAAAGATGCCTGACAAGTGTGGTGATTATGACAATCCCTTCTATGATGAGCATCCATAGAGGCTTTTTATGGGAGAAGCCTATCTTCAGCAGTGGACGTCTCCTGGCTGATGATGAAGAATAATAATAAAATGAAAATGTGTATTTTGTATTTTGGGTTTGTCTTTCGTTCACGCAGCAACTAATCTCAGGATCGGTGTAATTATTAGCACATTATTGTCTATATCATAAAGTACCCCAAAAGCCCCCTAAAACATTTTGATTTTATTCAAGCTTATAAACGTATTATTCCATCGCGTTATAACAAGACGTACAGCTACTACGTATAAACGCCATTCATTTATGATTCATATATTTTGATTCGTACAAAGCGGTTCGATTCGCCATTTAAAAGCGTAAGAAATTGAACATTTACTAGTGTCAAGTAAGTACAATCTGGAAGCTCGTCAAATCGCGAGTGAATAGGTAGGTATCTTATAAAAAAAACATGCACCATCGTAGCGTTACTCTCAATCAGGAGAAACCGCAGTCAATGGGTTTATTAGTGGTGGGTTTTACTAGGTGGCAGGACTATTCTGCAAAGTTCATCTCAATAGGTACCACCGTTTTGCCAGATATTCTGCTGCCAAGCAGTTGTGTGCAAGCAAGCAAGCTAGTGAAATTACTGGGCAAATGAGACTTTATGATCCGATCTCACAGTCGACTTATCTTATTATTATTATTTTTTTATGTTAAGGAGCTTTCCTTAGCTAATCACGTCTTTGTGATTAGCTAACCGTTCGCCTGATGTTAAGCGACACGGCTGCCCATATCAGTTGATGTGTCAACCGGAACTCTAACGTATAAATTTTCGCGTGACACTGCACTGCGCACGTCATCCTGAGACATCAGCACAATCTAGTAAGATTACTAGAGTGTGAGATCAGGTCATAAAATTTCATTTGCCCAGTGATAACTAGACTGTGCTGATGTCTCAGGATAATGTGCGTAGTGCAGTGTCACGCGAAACTTTATATTTTGGAGTTCAGAGTAACACTGTTCTATTATAGGCGGCCATGTCGCTAAACATCAGATGAACGACCATCTTGTCACGTCATTCACAAACATAAAAAAGAGCTAAGCTCAAATTGCATTAGTAAAATTTATATGTCATAACCTTTGTAGGTAATTTTTTTTATGGTAACTTTTGTACTTCATTACTGTCACTTCGTCAATATATCACTAAATAAGTACTGATATTTCAAAAAGACATTGTCAAATAAAATTTAATGTAAAAATCAAGTTGCTCTGCCAATTTTTATTAACATTTTTACGTCGCACCAGCCTACATTAATGTTTTTGTCGCCAGTTATCACAATTACGGATACTGCATAACGCAAGTACCTAAGTTGTGAAACCATTGTAACGTATAGGAACATTAGTGAAATCGTTGTCGCCTTGGAACTTTTATATCAATTTAAAAGTTATTGTACTTGAATAGTATGGGACAGTTTACAATATTATCATATAGGTATAACATAATAATTGAGCTGCCATAAATTATATTTACCAAAACTAAGTATAACACTGGCAGGATAGCTCAGTTGATAGTATCCCAGCTTTCTGAAGTGTAGGTTGTGGGTTCGATTCTCACCCAGGACAAACATTTGTGTGATGAACATCGATGTTTGTTCTGTTTCTGGGTGTTATATTGTATTCTATGTAAGTATGTATTTACAAACAAAATATACATATAAAATATTGATGATGATGATTAGAAGTATTCTATTAGTTATCTGGTTCCTATAGTACAAGCTTTGTTTAGTTTGGGACTAGATGGCGTTGTGTGAAATGTGTTCATATATATGTATGTATGTATGTATGTACGATGATTAGATAAACATAAGAACTTTACCAAACAATCCAAAAAACACATTACAACTAAACAATTAGAAGGGTTATAAAGCCGTTTGGCTTTATAACCCCTCTAATTGTTTAGTTTTACTGCAGTCTCAGACAGACAGATAGGCAGATGGATGAAAATAATTCTAAAAACAATTATAATTATAATAATTCTTTTAATAGTCTTTTCTCAATTCGCATCTGTACACAACATATTTTTAGTTACAGTTTTATTAAAAGTACTAGCTTCTGCTCGCGGCTTCGCCCGCGGGGCCTATAGGAAACGAAGAAGATTTTTTTTATAGATAAATCAACCACCTATTTCACTCTCTTAAGGGTGTAATTTCGATAAACCCTTTCTTAGTGGATACCTAAACTTTACAAAGAACACACCCTCCAAATGTAAAGTCTCTAGGATCAGCGGTTTAGGCTGTGCGTTGATATATAACTCAGTCAGGACTTTGAATTTTATATGTATAGATCTAATGGTTCAGTTTCACTGCGTCTCAGACAGACAGACTGATGAAAATAATTCAAAAAAATATATTTTTGGATTCTAAAACTTTAAAATATTCCATAAATAGTTTTTCTAAATTATCATCTATACAACCTATTCCTAGTTACAGTTTTATTAAAAGTATGGATTGGTTGAAGAGGAATCCTATTTTATTTATTGTATCAAATAATTATTAATTAAGGTTACAAAAATTTATGTAAGAGAATCTAACACTGTTGATATACTTAGACACATCAGCAGTTGAACTGTTCGTCTATTAACAGATAATAATAATAATAAATGCCTATAGAATAACAAAAAAAAGTGTATTTATGAAAAATATTTTATTTGGCTTGTATAAAATTCAATGAAAAACAATTAAATCACAGTAACATGGTAGAGATGGTTGAACAAAGAGTCTTTAGTAGTGATGATGCTGAGGCACAATATGATGGGTGCTGTGCTTTACGTCAGCATGGAATCTGAAAAAGAAAAGAAAATTTGTAATGTAATAATAACTACTATCATATGTATGATACATAACGCATCATTTATTCAAGTTATTCTGCCGCCAAGCTGTAGTACGCAAGTACTGCTGTGTTCCGGTTTGAAGGGCACTGTCGCTAGTGAAATTACTGGACAAATGAGACTTTATGATCTGATCTCACAGTCGAGTAATCTTATTATTATATTATAAATATAAATAAAATAAATTTTTAATTATTTATTTATTTATTTTATTATTATATTGTGCTGAGGTCTCAGGATGACGTGTCACGCAAAACTTTAGAGTTTTACGTGACGCGTCACCTGAAGTATAGACTTTAGTTAGGGTTTCGAGTGACTATGCATCTGATATGGGCAGCCGTGTCACTTAATATCAGGCAAACGGTTAGTTCGTCACGTCATCCATTAACATAAAAAAACATCATTTGCTTTGTGATCCCGGTATGAAAATAGGATCACCTTAGCTCTTCCCGTAGATGTCATAATAGCTGGCTAAGGGAAGAAATGGGCAGCATCATTCTTCTCGGTCCGCATTATAATCTACTGCAATCACCAAGATGTCTTTCAAGAGTCCTGGTGATTATGGTAACTCTCCACCCCTTCTTATAATAAAGTCTCAAAGCGACTGTTAAGCACTGGACGTCTTCCAGATAATGATGTCATGTGTGATACATGCTCAAAAATAACTCTTAATACTCAAAAGTATAACGTTAGCTTTCCTGTCAATACGTATAAAATTTATTGAACTTCGGATCTAAATTGAAATAAAACTTATGAAAGTCCTTACCCAGAGTGATGGTCTCCATGGTAGTGCACGTGTCTGATGTTGCCATCAGGTTCATGCAGAGAGTAGAATCCCTTCACGACGTCACCATCGCGGGTCTCGTGCTGCTCCTTGTGGTCGCCGGTGTGCGGGTCCGATACTTTGTATGCGAACTCATACTTAGGATACGCCTGAATTAGGAAACACTAGTTATAATAAATTTCTTAACGTTGTTTACAATCTTGAAGTATGACTTACATAGTAGTCGAGGTGATGTCCGTCGTGCCCGTGTCCGTGTCCGTGCACGGGGTGCGCGGGGCCGTCGTGTCGGGAGATGTGCTGGGAGGAGTACCCGTGCCCGTGTCCATGTCCACCGTATTGTGCCACCACAACACCCACCAGAGCCATAAAGGAAAATACCTGGAAAATGTATTTCATTAATTTTGTTGTAATAGTTTAAACTTCACGATTGTCTTTGATGAACCTTTACGATTACTTTCTATAATGACACTTTTTAAATACTCTTTTCTTAAGATTTTTATTTACCTTTGAAAACATTGTATTATGAGTACTAGCGCCAGAACTGAACTGATACTGTTTATCTAAATCGATCGACTTTTATATAATTATCGTTAACAAGGGTCCAAGGCGACATCGATTTCTCTACAAATACCTCTACTCGCAATATTATTATGCCCATACGACAGTGATTTGCAATGGTTTCATAATGTGCATATTAACAAAGCAGTATTCAAATAAACAATCATTGCCTATTTGACTTGGCATTTTGTATGAAAATAATACGGCCTTAAGAGCTAAAGGTGCAATGTTTTGATAGCTACGAAAAAAATCGAGATGAGCTACGCGGTCGTAGCCGTTCATCTTTACATTTATCGTAGCCTGTTATACCTTCGTTGAGTATCATTATGGAATTGAATAAAAACTTCTCTTGATTTATGTATCATGTAAGTTAGGGTGCGGGCCAGGATACCACGTTGCTCGAATCAGCAGATGAGGCACCCAGATGAGGTGACCCAGGGATAGTGAGTTGTCGTGGGGGCACATCAACATCCGGATGATGTCTACTGCTGAATACAGACCTCACCCATAAAATGCCCCTTTGGACGTTTATTAATACCGCCCATTCTCTGAATATTACCTTGGCCGGCTTTTACGGCATCCATGGAAAGAGTTGAGGTGGTTCTATTCTTACAGTGCCGAGTAAATTCCTAACCTAGCTATATTCAGCATAAAATAGATAGGTAGAGCGCGTAGAATAAAGATGTGATGATATGAAGCCGACTACAATGCAAGTTGATAAGAAATCTACACAAACGGAAGCCATGAATACCATTCTATTTTAACTGTTCACATGCAGCAAACTGCCGCATGTGATATACTTATTTTATTGTGAGAAAATAGTCATTTTGTTAGGTTAATTACCAAATCTTACGTCCGTTACGATACTGTTACATTTATGGCAAATTCTTTGCGAACATTATGAATTGTGTAAGCATTACAAATTATTATTGTCTGGGTGGCAATAAACATCGTAAATGGGTTCGGATTTAGGGTGAAACAATAACATTAATAGTGATTTAATGATTTCAATTCGAAAATATTTTAACCGTTTATCTATATATAAGACTGAAAATTTTATTATAGTTATCAGTCACTTACTAGGCTTAGAATGGCATACAACAAAGTCTTACTAAACCTCGAAATGGTATCTCTTGTAAGAAGCAATTTTCTATTTTTTATAGCCTATTTTGTCGTTTTATCATCACATATTTGAGAGAATTATTTAATGAACAAGTGTTACTACTGTGTAATTTTATTCTTTGTATCACTTAGAGACCTTGCTTAGTGATTTGATTAGATACAAATCAATCAGTAAGAAAAACAATTTTTTTTTTTCTTCCAGGTTTTTGTTTTAGCAGCGTTGGTCGGCGCGGTCTCTGCAGAGCACGCGTTCTCTTCCCAACACGTTCACAAGCACGATGGACATCACGAGGAAGTGTCACACGGGCATGGTCATCACAAACACATTGATTATTATGTAAGACTTTCACTGAAACTTTAAAAAAATCAGCGAATAAATAGAAATAGTTTTATTTTTTATGTAAAAGTCAGGAAATGCTTAAAAAAAAATTAGTTTGGTTTTCAAAGCTGTCACTAAAGTTATGTATATATAATATAACAATTTATTCTACTAGAACAATTTATTCTAATCCACAGACACATCCTAAATATGAGTTCGAGTACAAAGTGAAGGACCCGCACACTCATGATCACAAGGAGCAGCACGAGACCCGCGACGGTGACGTCGTGAAGGGATTCTACATGCTCCATGAACCCGACGGCAACATCAGACACGTGCACTACCACGGGGACCATCACTCTGGGTAATTACTTTAAATTATTCTTTATTACATGTTCCTCGCAATTTAGCCAGAAATTCATCCGTTTCCTTGCGAGAAGTCTAAATTTTCATTTCTAAATATAGGATTCTATGTTGATATCGCTAAGCAGTTGGTATGCAAAATTATATCCAACTCGTTTCAGCCATAAAAAAATACTGTCACCAAATCCAACAGATATGTATGTTCTGGCAGCCTTTTTATACATGACTTCTGATATACATATTTTTAAGAATAATTACATTATTGAATTTATTATTGTTTCTTTTTATGTTTATTTAATAATGTCAATCTTGTAATTATTCATGATTTCTTTTTGTATTGTATGACAGTAAAAGTGTTTGAAACATTATATTATAACTTTACTAATTAATAGATAGATGGATAGAAAATGCTTCATAGCACAAATGGAGGTACATAGGCGAGCTTATTTATTTTTTATTTATTTCGGCTTCCTATTGACAATTACACTATTTTAAATATTATTACTTGCTAAACATACGATTTTGCTGAATGCATTGTCTATTTAAAACTAATTAATAACTAACCACATTGCAAATCGAAAAGGACTCTTATAAAATAAAAATAAAAACACCTATTGTAGTTGCAGAAAGCCACTACAATATATAATAATTACAAGAGAAATAAGAAAAGTTAGAGAGAATTTATGGCCGCACTGGCCATAACTTGGTTGAATTTAATTTTAAATTTGGGAAAGCTGTCGCCGAAAATGTCTATAAGATCACTATATTCATTAATGCGGCACTGGTGAATTGGCTCCCAATACAGTCCTTCGAAAAGGAGGGCAAATGGAGTTTTTGTTTTTCTTGGATATCTGAACGATACTCTAAGCTTAAATTGTTTTAATAATTTAGACAGTGAATTTTATTGTGTAAAAGTTTGTAAAGAATGACTAGATCAATTTTGTCCCGGTGATTAGACAACATTTGCATTTTAAAGAAAGCCAGTCTCCCCTTATATGATCGAGTTTTATTTGCCCGTCCTACCGAATGCGTCAAATGCCACAAAAACCTTTTTTGCACTCTCTCCAATCTTAATGTGTGTACGGAATAATGAGGCCTCCATACAGGACAATAATAATATTTAATGATTTAATGCTAGAGAGCATTATTTTCCAGTTAACCTCGATGTGATGTGGAAATTTTTATGGGGCAGTGCAACGCTATAATATAGATTAATGTTTTGTTTTCACTGATATAGACTGTTTGTCATTAATTAACTATCGTATTCCTGATAACAGATTCCACGCAGATGTGAAACATGAAACCCACCACATCGTTCCAGAGAAGCATCATCACCACCATTATTAAATTGTAAAAAATTCTGTTGTTATTAGATTGTAAATAAATGATTTATTTTTAAATAAGCTGAATTGTTGTTAAAATTAATTAGCTGTTACTTCCAATTACGGCAGTAAATTAAAAAAAAAACCCAAGCAATTCTAATTTAAACTTCGAACTTTATTGGCAAGTGAGATATATACATCGTCAAATGTGGCGTTAATTCAAGTGAGACAGTGGTGCAGGCCCACCATCTGTTAATAACAAGGGATTAGCCATGGTATCTGATTTTTTAAAGCCTTACTTGTATTAACTATTATTTATTACCGTCCCCGGCATAATATGCCCAAAGTCTGGAAGCGCTCGTCGTAAATAACGCTTTTTGGAACAGTTATCCATCCAAAGGATGATCACAGTGAACATTGCTTATATATAAAATAATTAATAATAAACATGTATGGACATTTCACACAGCGCTATCTAGTCCCAAACTTAGCAAAGCTTGTACTTTGGGAACCAGATAACTGATATAATTAGTATGATGATGTAATATGATGTATGATGAATGTAATTAATAGTTTTGCTATTAATTAGCGCTACCTCAGTAATAATATACCTGAACTGTTCACATAATCAGCCGGAGCCGGTCTACTGCTTATAAGGGGCTAATAAGGAGGGCTGATCCGTCCGTAGATGTCACTACATAATCTTAAGTTTCCGTACTGTTTCAGAAGAAAAGAATCCTTATATATCTCATTGTTATCCGCCTGTTATTAGACCTGTGGGGTGATTACGAAACTTTGATCACAGTGCACTGCAATCAAAGTATCGGAACACAGGGTTCAGGACAGGAAAAAAATAATTCCTAATTTGAAAATATCCATAGTAATAATGCATATATAATATGTATTGAAAATGTCAAACAGTTGTGTTTCTCTCCGTTGCAATCAAGTTCCGTGATCGCCTAGCTGGTTTTTCATATTTCATTAATAATCAAAAGCTAGACTTTGTTACTTAGAGTACTTTCCATCAAATTGAGCTTGAAAGACAAATCAAAGTTGTGTAACAGAAAATAAAAAAAATCAAGGATTAAAAATAAAATAAATAACTACACCAGACCGGCTATTTAATTTGTAACAAATTGTACGTTGACAAATAAATTTTTTATTGGGAGTTATTCTCCATTTTATCTTTGAAAAACCAAACTACTTTGTTAAATTGTATTTGGTCATGGTTCTTCTTCATTTTATTTCGTATTTAGGTACCACTAGGTGGTAAGACTTTGTTGCAAAGTTCATCTAGGTAGGTACCACCGCTTTGCCAGTTATTCTGCCGCCAAGCAGTAGTGCGCAAACACTGCTGTGTTCCGGTTTGAAGGGCACTGTAGCTAGTGAAATTACTGGGCAAATGAGACTTTATGATCTGATCTCACAGTTTAGTAATCTTATTACTAGATTGTGCTGATGTCTTTGGATGACGTGCACAGTGCAGTGTCACGCGAACCTCTATACTTTAGAGTTCCGAGTGACACTGTAGCTGATATGGGCAGCCGTGTCGTTTAACATCAGGCGAACGGCTAGCTCGTCACGTCATCCCTTAACATAAAAAAAAAGTACCGTTTTGTTATCATCAGATTATTTCGTAGAGTGGCATCATCGCATGGGCTTTTAAAAATAGCGGTTTGTCGATTTTGCTATCCGACTCCACTTTAATTAAGTTATTGTTTTAATAATAAACACGGAACAGTTACCACAACTAAAAATAAATTTTCCTTCGTTCTTTTTTATAATAGTATTATTTAATTGGGGTATCGGGGTAGTAAAACATTTAACCAATCCAAGGATTTTGACATATATTAAGAATTATCATACGTTTATTATCCTTAGATATATACTTCTTTATATATTAAACTTTATATTTATATATTATATTATACATCAATATATATTTTTCTTTTTCTCTATTATTTTAATGAACAAATAACGTGATGAATTAGTCATTCACCTGACATTAAGCGTCGCGGTGGCCTGTACAGTAACAGTTATAGTGCACTCGAAAAATTTAATTATGAAGTTTTCAAGTACACATTTCAAGTCTAGTAATAAGATTTCTTTTTAGCTACATAAATGATTTCTTAGGGTTTTAGTATACCCATCTTGGGTATACTAAAATCCTAACAGCCTTATTAAAAAACACGAACTAGCTTTAGACTAGTTACACCATCATTTGTCTCTTTCGATCCAGCTAAATATTCCAGTAGCAAAAAAAGGACGAAAGCTGAAGTAACTAATCCGAGACTAATACCCGTTTATTAATAAGGCTGTAAGAAATCATTTATGTAATCTTAATGAAAATCAATTGTCAATTTCCTCTAAATCATAGGAATTGTGCCTTTATCCATACCTCTGTCTGTGAACAGTTAAGTTGTTGGTTTGGTTGTTAATAAGATCAAGACTAGGCACAGAGTTCGCCCTGATTACAATAATGTCCTACGACTACAATTACCCTAGATTGTTTATTTTTACCAAAGAATGAAATGCATTCCAATTTTCAATTAAATACTTTTATTTGGGTTGTAACAAAATCAATAGAAAAAAATCTTATTTATATCACAGTAACACATTCAGGTGGTTAAAAATCGTTATAGGTTTCAGTAATGATGATGTTGAGGTACAATGTGGTGGGTGCTGTGTTTCACGTCGGCATGGAAACTGGAAAAAATATTAAAATAAGTTAGATAGCCACTGAAGTTATTCTGACACCAATGATAGCTAAAATATCAATATTGTAAAATTTGCTAATGATAACTGAGACTTAAGCCCATCTGCACTAGCTCCTAAGTATATACTTATCCTTCTATGACATACATACTGTAATGCATTTGGGTATGTCACAGAAGAGGAATAAGTGGAAACATAGCAGCTGTCAAACTTTAGTATGGTTGTTTTTAACCACTTATATCGATATAGAAACTTATGAAGTTTCTCACCCAGAGTGATGGTCCCCGTGGTAGTGCACGTGTCTGATGTTGCCGTCAGGTTCATGGAGAGAGTAGAATCCCTTCACGACGTCACCATCGCGTGTCTCGTGCTGCTCCTTGTGGTCGCCGGTGTGCGGGTCCGATACTTTGTATGCGAACTCATACTTAGGATACGCCTGAATTAGGAAACACTAGTTATAATAAATTTCTTAACGTTAATTGTTTACAATCTTGAAGTATGACTTACATAGTAGTCGAGGTGATGTCCGTCGTGCCCGTGTCCGTGTCCGTGCACGGGGTGCGCGGGGCCGTCGTGTCGGGAGATGTGCTGGGAGGAGTACCCATGCCCGTGTCCATGTCCACCGTATTGTGCCACCACAATACCCACCAGAGCCATAAGGGAAAATACCTGGAAAATAATAATTGTTAATTTAGTTGAATTGTTTAGACCTTAAATACTTTTCCATGAGCTAAACTAAGATCTTTTTTCCAGTTTTTATTTTTCATTTTATTTACATACCTTCGAATACATTATTGTATTGTAAGTAATGTTTCTAGTACCAAAACTGAACTGATACTGTTTGTCTAAAACGATTGACTTTTATATTATTATCGTTAACAAGGGACCAAGGCGACATCGATCGATTTCTCTACAAATACTGCGACCCTCAATTTTATTATGCTCATACGGCGGCTGTTTGCAATAGTTTCATAATTTGTATCAAGCAGTACCTATAAATACACTATGAAAAATTACTTATTTGATTTGAAATATGTGAAATATATTTCTAGCTTTCAAACTTAATAAGTAAACTCACTGTTATTATATGCTACGAGAGTAATGAGTCGAGATGAGCTACGCGGCCGTAGCAGTTTAGAAGTACTTTTGTTGTAACTGTTAATGAAATCTACAAGGCAATTTAAAAGACTTAAGCATATTTGTAATATTATTTTTCATAAGCCACATCTCTAAGAAATAAATGTAATCCATAAAATGATTATGAATTGTTTACATATGACCTGTTGGGGCATGTTGAAATCCCAAAACTCATTGTATTACATTCAGATGAAGAAGCGTATATTGCTTACTGGATGAGTAGCACAATTTCACGTAACAAGTGTAAGTTTTAACAGATCTATTATAACAAGAAACCTTTTGAATGTTGCAAATCAGACCAATATTATCTAAGTGAAAATAAATATATACTAAACACTCTCTGAGGACCAAGCTAGCTGAGGTAGTCTCCAATTCAGATCGATGAAAACATAAATCTCAGGCTCTGCGCAACAAAAACGATACTGGATGAATTATATAATACCATATACAAGGTACATATTACACACTTACACTTATTATACATACACACACGACATACACAGTCTCACAAACCCTTGCACGTAAATTTTCATTTTCATTTATTTCTTTTTCTCTTTTTTTCATTTTCATCACAGAATTCTGTTAGATTAGTATTCTAGCACGTGAATATTAATCTTAATTTCTGTGCATCTCATTTTTATCATACAGTTGAATTAATTAATATTATATTAATTTTAATTATGGATAAATTTTTATAACCGAGTTTAGGCATTTCTTTTATTATTTCTAATACCTTATAATACGAGTCCTGAGCCTAGTATGGAGATCCATATTTTTCTAATCTAATGTTATGTTACTATTTATATGCCCTTACCCAAATAAATTTATTTTTAATATATTTTATTAAATTTTCATCGAAATCTCAACAATAAACAAATAGCTAGTACCAAAAAGCAGTACTATACTATATTATTCCGATTGCCAATATTGTTTGTTTGTTGTTTTCGATAATTAGTCAATCTCATTTCTCAATAAGAAATCTTTGTCTCTTCTCAAATAGATATCCAGATAGTCTTATGCCTTAATGACATATACATATTTAGCCCAGAATGTGACTACACAGTTAACAAATTCCAACATTTTTACTATTCGATAGGTGATAAAAATTATAATTATGACTCGCAGTTAGGGTAAAACCACCACCTTGATTGCGATTTAAATCTAGTATCTCAATCGTTTATCAATATAATTATAACACTTGAATTTCATTACAGTAACAGTTACCGCTTTGCAATAAATACAATAAAAATACTTCAAAATGGTGACGGCAGTGGTGGTGGTGGTGTAAATTAAGTCTTAATAATAAAACGCAATCTCATTTTATCGGTCATCGCGGCTATCCTGATCACATTAGTTTATGTTATTCTTATATAAATAGTTTATTTTTTGCAATCATCTATTTATTTGCTAAATTGTTTAAAATTTAATAACAAACAAATATTTAAAATTTTTAAATAAAAAATTTTAAAACAGTCATTTGTCAGTTTTTTTTAAAAATAATGATGAGGATGCTTCGCAGAAACAATGTGGTGAGTTTCATGTTTCACATCTGCGTGGAATCTGTCAGGTTCAGTAACAGTAACAGTTTTGTACTACAATGCTTCATTAATTTGAATTTCTTTAAATAAAACGTGGCATTATTCCTTAGGTATTTAATAACTCTTAATTAACTTAAAACAGAGTGAGAGGGTTCAACAAAATATTATTTTCGTGACTTTTCAGTGATGATGATGATGTTTCTCAGGAACAATGTGGTGGGTTTCGTGCTTCACATCAGCGTGGAATCTGTAAAAAAACAATTAATGTTGTTAAAAATGTAATTTAAAATTTCTTTGTTGAAAAATAATAAAATAATAAATAATAATAATGACACCTAACGATCACATACATAGAACTTGGACCCTAACTAAGATTCCCTGTGATTAGGAACCCAGGAACTACGAGGACCATGGCCCACAACAATTAGACCCAGAATTAGTATTTGAGCTTTTTTTTCTGTGCACAAATACTTATCCTGCCGCGAGAATCAAACCCGCCGCCTAAGAATTATGATTATGAGAGAGAATTATGAGGGGGTTAAGTGTACCCCACCTGGACTATTCCAGGTGGGGTATACTTAACCCCCGACTAGGTAGACCAACAAAATAATTCAAACTGTGGAAAGCTGATGCAAGAGACAAGCAGCCATTCAAATTGGTGCTCTAAGGAGACCTATGTGCAGCAGTGGCTATTAATTATACCAAAAAAACTTACCCAGAGTGATGGTCCCCGTGGTAGTGCACGTGTCTGATGTTGCCGTCGGGTTCATGGAGCATGTAGAATCCCTTCACGACGTTACCGTCGCGTGTCTCATGCTGCTCCTTGTGATCATGAGTGTGTGGGTCCTTCACTTTGTACTCGAACTCGTACTTAGGGTGGGTCTGTTGAGTATAAATAATGTTCTAGTAAACACCAAACTATAATGATTACTGTTTTCAGAAAATAAATAATAGAAATATTTTTCTGGAATTTATGGCGAGATAGAACACTGAAGACTATTACTTCGACCTCTATTATTTTTGTGTATAAAAATTGAGATTCGTATTTCTTACACTTAATTGTATTTTCTTGTTTTGGTTTTGGCTCCACACTTACGTGTATTTAGCCAGTGTCAAGTAATTAATTTCTCAAGTTAATTAATATTATATGTGTCAAGTCAAGTCACAGTTCAAGTCATCAAGTCATAGTCTAGTCTAGTCAAGTCATACTCCTAGTAAAGTGGTAGCAACTTTACCAGAAGTTTCTATGTAGTTTTGGAAATAACACGAAAAGAAGCGTTTCAGCATCATTATACCACTTTCTCACACTCAGCCTGTAATCCAGCACTTAACGAATAAAATGCCACCAATTTAATGCACTAACACTGAAAATAACACAATACGGTGACGCGACCTTTATCGTTTTCCCGCCAAAACACCCTTCACTGATTACTATGAACGAGTAGTTTTTGTTACGCCTCTGTCAAATTTCGCTATGTGTGCACAGATTAAAGAAAAAAATATTGATTACTCTGTGTATCATAAAATTTCATAGAATGGGCTTCCGGCTGGTTGTTTACTAACATGGGCCAAGTATCAGAACTAAGCCCATGTTTACTAATCTCTGTAAATTTTACGAACATATGAGATAGAAGTTTGGTTATCTGCTTATCAAATTAATCCAAGTTCTCTAATTCTGGGTTAGTTTTTGGCGGAAAAACGAGAAATATCGTGTCTTGAAAAATATTTCCCAAACTTGTGTTATTTTCAGTGTTAGTGCATAAACTTGATGGCATTTTATTTGTTAAGTGCTGGATTACAGGCATGAGTGTGGGAAAGTGGTATGATGGTGGTGCAACGTTTCTTTTTGTGTTGTTTCCAAAACTTCATAGGAGCTTCTGCTAAAGTTGACACCACTTTACTACTACTTAAGACGCTCTATTTCACTTTTACTCACAAAATAATCGAAGTGCTTGTGACCGTGATGGTCGTGAACTTGAACTTCCTCGTGATGACCGTCGTGCTTGTGAACGTATTGGGAAGAAAACGCATGTTCTGCTGTCACGGCACATACTACCGCAGCCAGGATTACAATCTGGAATATAGAATATTTTCAAACCTGGATTGGCGAAAATACTTCAATGGTAATGTCACTGGAAACTATAGAATTACTAAGCTCTTCTACAAAAAAGACTATCTAACATTGTTTTTTTTTAATTTCATTATTATGATATCCCTAAATAATGCTTCGGAGGGCGCTATATGTTAATTTTCAGTTCAGTGTCGTAAGATTTGATCATTTGTTTGAAGATCTCACAAAAGATACATTTTGTTTACACCACCGACCTCTCCAATCATTTTTTCCACCCAAAGTTCGACTGGAAGAGATCGCTTTTAGCGATAAGTTCAAGTGTTGTACTATAACACTAAGTTATTTATTTCTATATCTGTTTTCATGTATGGTGTACAATAAAAAACTTTTGTATTGTATTTGATATCAACCGTTAAGCCCTTAGAAACCTTTGGATGAACAGTTCTGACTCTGGGAACTTAATCACTTGCCGACACAAGAAGAAAATATGGAGTACCTTAGACACCATTTCGATAGTTTCTATTTAGTTGAAGTGCTCGATCTAGTGTTCAGTAATGACTGATAGATTTTATGAATTCCCCAGTTTTATATATGTTAAAAACGTATCAAATTTACAATCAAGGTGATTGTTTTCACCCTAAATGTGAGTAATAAAAATGTTATTTTAATACTTTACGTATAATGAAATGGCAATGCTCACGCAATTACTGTATTCGTACAAAACAAGCGCGTTAAATTATAATTTATGTTAACTATTAAATGATTTAATGTTGTGTTTGGATTGTTCTTGTGTGTATTTTTTTTGGCTCTACACTTTTATGTATTTAGCCAGTGTCAAGTATTTGATAATTTCTCAAGTTAATTAATATTATACATAGATATTTTATGTGTCAAGTCATAGTCCAAGTCATCAAGTCAAGCCATAGTCTAGTCAAGTCATACTCCTAGTAAAGTGGTGGCAACTTTACCAGAAGCTTTTATGGAGTTTTGGAAACAACACAAAAAGAAACGTTTCACCATCATTATTATTTATCATTACCCTTTCCCACACTCGTGCCTGTAGTCCAGTACCTAACGAATAAAATGCCACTGAATACTGAAAATTGAAGTTTTGGAAAATAATACAATGCGGTGACGCGATCTTTTTCGTTTTCCCGCCAAAAATTCGGATTGTTCTTGTGTGCTGTAAATTAATTTAAGGAGGTATATACTATGAGATAAAGTTGACTGTGTTAGTCATTGTTTTACATTGTTAAGTATTGTTAAGCACACACAGAAACATGGCAGATGGTCCGACTAGGTAGTGTGGCTTGCGTATGTGGCTGGCAGGGGATTAGATGATATGAGCCGAAGATAATAATAATAATAATAATAATAATAACGCCCAACGATCACATACATACATCCTGGACCCTAACAAGGATTCCTTGTATCTAATGACCCAGGGACTACGAGGACCATGTTCCCACAGAACAAGTATTTGCGCTTTTTTTCTTTGCACAAGTGCTTGTACCGTCACGGGAATCGAACTCGCCACCTCTGGGTTATGAGCCAACCTGCTCAACCACCATACCACAGAGGCTGTCAAAACAATATATAGATAACTAAAGATAGCATCGGTATGTAGCAGGTCGATTTTTAAAAATAAAGTGAGGATAATGAAAGACGTGTGAAATTTAATTTGCGTCAATGGCTGCCGTGAAAAAAGGATCCAAAAAAAGGCGTTGTTTTTTTTTTTCCTCTAGCTTTTAGCTAAAGTCACACACACAATACAAAATCAAATATTGCATCTAAAACGAAATAAAAAAGTATTTGTCTGTTATTTTTCATTTATAAAACTAGGGGTCTAAAATGTGTAATATTGTTCATTTAGCCTCTTCGTGATAATCGTTTTTCTCGTATGAAAACGTCAAATTTAATAGAAAATTAACTGAAGTGCTTTAAGAACTGTCATATTAATTAACTCATTGGTTCACTCATTTTCAACGTACAAGTCTAGCTAAAAATTACTTATACTACTAGGTATGAAGAATAAAGAAACAAATATATTTAATTTATATTTTTTTATTAGCAGTAGAAAACAATAAAAAATGATTTAAACAATAACAAAGAGTCATCTGACTAACATAATTAAATTTTAATTGAATTCTTGTTTCCATTGGAGAATACAATCAAAATATAACCTAACTATTTAGTACCTACGGTTTAGTTTCAGAACACATTCGTGGCCACAAATTACTGTTTTATGTTAGTAATGGTGATGCTTTTCAGGAACAATGTGGTGGGTGCTGTGTTTCACATCAGCATGGAAACTGAAACAAAACAGAATCGATTACAGATCTCATGAGACAAATATATTAAAATGTACACGAGGAAAGAGGATGCATAAACTCACCCGCTGTGCTTATCACCGTGGTAGTGCACGTGTCTGATTGAACCATCAGGTTGGTGCAGTGAGTAGAATCCTTTCACAACATCGCCATCTCTAGTCTCATGCTGCTCCTTGTGATCACCAGTATGCGGGTCCGATACTTTGTATGCAAACTCGTACTTGGGATGCGCCTGAACAAAAGAAACAAGCTAAGCATGATATTTGTAAAGTTTGATAGTGATCTTATGTGATGAAACGTACATAATAGTCGACATAGTGATGTCCGTCGTGCCCGTGTCCGTGTCCGTGCACGGAGTGCGCGGGGCCGTCGTGTCGGGAGATGTGCTGGGAGGAGTACCCGTGCCCATGTCCACCGTAATGTGCCGCCACTACTCCTATAAGAGCTACAAAACTAACCACCTGGAAACCAAAAATGTTTTAATTATCTATCTAACCAAAGCTAATGCAAGATGTTAAAATCATGGCCACGGCTGCGTTGACCAAAGTCCAGTATGTCGTCACATCACAGGCCACTTCCTATAGCCTGATTAATTCTACAATTATTTACGACTAAGCATCTCGGTTTTAATAATTTGAAGAAAATTTAGATATACCAATGGAAATGTAATTTTTTTTTCGTTTTAATTGTTTTTTTTCTTTCATTGTTTTATATTTGCTGAGTACCTCATATAAATAAACAAAATATAATTAAGGAAAATTATTAGTACGAAAATTTAAAAAATCGTTTAAAAGGCATTTTAATGCCATTAAATTTTACCTTAGGAAACATTTTGTGAATTATTAATAAATGTTTTCAAGCTTAATAGTACTGATTCAAGAACCCAACTGATAGATATTGTCTCCAATCAATGCTATTTATATTGTCAACAAAAGGTCCAAGGCGACATCGGTTTCACTAATATACCTACTTACAGCCCACAAAATGTGCCTATAAACTTTTTGTAATGGTTTCATTATTATTGATACATTAAAAGTGGCAGTAATTGTAACATAATACGGTTGCTATTGGTTTTGTAATTTGTTTGTGACGCCAGCCACGTAGGTCAGGTGTTCGTAGCTACCTTCTACGATTTTCGTAGCTTAATAAAAAAAAACCCTAAAAATTTTGACGTCATATATTTTATTGGTGCACTAATTGTTGCTTCCTTTTGGGTCTAAAACCATGTAATAATCATCTATATATTTAGGTATCAAATCCATGCCCTAATATGTAAAGTAACCTGAGTCGATTATGTGGAACCGATTTTAACAAGTAATATAAAGATGTTTTTCTCTTACGCATATGTACTATCTCTGTCCATCAGAAGGTTTTCTGGAAGAATCACGTTTTAGCTATAAGACCATCCATTGTAACCTTATACGCTTTCCCGTTCTGTATTTCGTCATCTTAGTCTCAATAAAGAGATTTATCTATTTAAATGCAAAAAATGAAATAAAGTGTTTTAAAAGTCCATACGTAATGGATACACCGCATCAAAACCAAGGTTTAATTATTTTAAGCTCATGATAGGTGACAAGAATAGCCAGATAGTGCCATGCCATGTCTGGATTAAAATCTCGCACTCAAGTTGCATCACATGCTTGCCGGAACACACATAGCATAAATTTCTTTACTTGGCTAGCATGATATACCTTTTATCGCATCGTCACTTCCCACCAGGTGAGAGAGCGGTCAAATGCTAGACAAGTTTCAAGTAAAAAAAAAAAAAAATACGCCTTAGACTTGTGTTAAGTACGCATTTATCTAAAACGTAAACTCACGAAAATCACTGTTTCTGTTTGTAAATACCTAATGTGGCACCATAGTCCTCTTAGTTCCTGGGTCTCTAGATACAGGAACTCCTAATTAAGGTCTATCTAAGTTTACTAGGTGGTAGGACTTTGTTGCAAAGTTCGTCTAGGTAGGTACCACCGCTTTGCCAGTTATTCTGCCGCCAAACAGTAGTGCGCAAGCACTGCTGTGTTCTGGTTTGAAAAGCACTGTAGCTAGTGAAATTACTGGGCAAATGAGACTTTATGATCTGATCTCACAGTTAGTAATCTTATTACTAGATTGTGCTGATGTCTCTGGATGACGTGCTCAGTGCAGTGTCACGCGAACCTCTATACTTTAGAGTTCCGAGTGACACTGCAGCTAATATGGGCAGCTGTGTCGTTTAACATCAGGCTAACGGCTAGCTCGTCACGTCATTCCTTAGCATATAAAAAAAAAGCATCTATGTGTGTAATAGTTGGGTGTTATTATAAATGTACTAGTTGCGCCCCGCGGTTTCAGCGGCGAATAAAAAGTATTTTAATTATTTGCTCATCCCACGGGAACATTTCACTTTTCCGGGATAAAATGTAGCCTATATGTTAATCCAGTGTATGTAATAATAAGCTAGCTATCTTGGCACCAAATTTCATCCAAATCCATTAAGCCATTTGAGCGTGAAAGAGTAACAAACATACACACAAACACACATACAAACTTTCGCCTTTATAATATGATTTACAAATAGAAAAAAAGGAGCTTGTGGTAGTCAATACTGCGCTACTTAATAAAACTATAAATTTGATTATGCATAGTTCTTTTTTATCTTAGACACATTACCATCTTCGTCCAACTTCCTCGATGCAACTTTGCGGAGCATAGGTATAAAGTATTAATGCTGTTGCTCCAATTTCATAGTTGATTAAAAAACGTACGACTTCTGATCTCTACTTTAGAATAGAATAGAATAAATATATATTCATAACAATACGCAATGTTTTAAAAATTAAGCGTAACAAAGATAAAAATCATTGTTTGCATGTCAGCACGAATCAGTCCCAACTCAGCATATTATTGCTGAGTTAGTTAGGTAGTTTTAATATAATATGTAAGCAATAAATAAATTAACGTGCTATAATCAATTCGATATACTAGACTGAAATTAAAACGTGACCTTCTTGAAGATTTTTTAATTACAAAAATGTAGTAATGGATAGTGAAGATTTTTTTTATTTTATTTATTAAACAAAAACCACAGCTCTTAAAATTTAACATTAACATATCTTAATTAGCAAAACTTACAGCCAAATTGTAGTTGTTTAGCGGAATCACACTGTTTTTGCATCATTTAGTATTTAGACTTTTATATGAAAAACGAGCTTCTGCCCGCAGCTTCGCCCACGGCGTGGCAAATGGGAAAATAATTCAACCACCCATTTCACCCTTTTAAGGATGAAATTTCAAAAAATCCTTTCTTAGTGGATGCCTACGTCATAACATCTACCTGCATGCCAAATTTTAGCCCGATCCGTCCAGTGGTTTGGGCTGTGTGTTGATAGATCACTATATATGTCAGTCAGTCAGTCAGTCACTTTTGAGTTATATATATTTAAAAGAAGATAAATCTTTTTTGTAAGCGGTTCCCATTCTGCACGAAGTACAGTATTGCTTATGCAGTTAGTAAATAGCAGTAACCTTACAAAACGGTGGTATCTTTTTTGACGAACTCTACAAAATGTCCTAGTAGTTAAAATAATGCCATCTTTTTGAAATTAACTAATAAGGTTTGTGTTTTATACCTCATGTTTTTTATTCAGTTTTTTTTTAAAAACGATCACATACATATATCCTGGACCTTAACTAGGATTTCCCTTATCTAAGGACCCAGGCACTACGAGGACCATGGTCCCACAACACCCAGACACAGAACAAGTATTTGGGCTTGATGTCAAGATTGTTCTTTGGGGCAAGATTAGGTTTCGATAGGGCTTACAGTTTGCCGTAGAACTGTAATGGCAAAGTTGTTTTACATAATTGAGTTATAAGTACGTAGATATGAACTGTACGTACTCATAATTAAAACAACAACTAGTTTAAACATCATGAAATTCTATGACTGGTCAAACATTTTAACAGTGTAGCCAGTATATGCTACTTGCTCACACTTTAAAGTAGGAGAATAGTTTATCCTACGTTACTTAGCTTATTACACTGCTGGCTGAAGTATTTTTATTCATAAATTTAACAACTACCGGCATACAAACCGCCATAATTAAATTTCAAATACGAATTTTTATTTTGTTATTCCAGTTAGGTACCTAGAAAAATGTTCTTCTCTTCGTTCAATTGCTTTCTATCGCTTTTTAGTGATTATTCTGCCAATGTCAAGTAAGGAGTTTTTGTACGGTTGTGTCATGTGAAATCCTTATTTTGTCAAAGTGAAAATGCTACAGTAAAATGGTGGATATTCTACTGAAGGCTTTGGAGCAAGGAAGCCTTGAAAAGAAAATGAAAAGCCATGGTTTTAAAACGGAAAAATTTGCCAACACTCGTGCACGTTCACGAACACTTAACGCATAATAATCCACCCATATCACACATTAAAGTCCAAAATCCACGGGTTATGAAAAAAATTTAAAATTCACAACCGCCACTTTTGAATTATTTTCAACGACCCAGAGATTTCTCGATTTTCTTTTCTCCAAGACTATTTTCTAAGGTTAATGTCTAAGGCCAATATAAACTTTACCAATATAATATGTATTGTGACCACAGCAGAATAACAATTGTTTTTTTTTTATAATCTGTAATTGTGACCATCACTCGGTTTTGAAGTACAATTACGCCATCCTGTTCGTCTGTATTGCCTGAATTTGTACCTGCTCCGCTACATCCTTTTAATACAGTAACATGTGTCCAAAATTCTTTAGGACAACACTTCTGTATAACCTCACACCTTCTAATCAAAACGCCTCAATATACTCCAGTACTACTGATCACTCATTCATTCAGTCATCTCCAGAATCTGGACTATCTTCAGAGATGTTTCCTATAGCTTAGGTCACCAGACATAGATTGCAAACCTACCAGCGCTTTCAAGATGTTACATGGCAACCTTGCCAGAGCACTCCTGTCATTATATACATATTCATTACAGGCCACAACGAAACTGCTATTTTAATCATTATAGTTGCATTAATGCTTATTGATTTAAAAAAAACAACAAATAATAACTTTTAGCAAAAATAATTTAGTAAATCACTACAAAAAATAACAAAACATTTAAAAATAGATCACAGTGGGTTTAACATGATAATAATAAATAAGTACTACGATGGGAACAGCTTAATGGTGATGCTTCACAGGGACGATGTGGTGGGTGCTGTGTTTCACATCAGCGTGGAATCTGAAAAGATATATTTATATTTATCTTTTGTCTGTATAAAAAAAATCCCACTCCCTCATACTATAGATAGCAGCTATTATATTCAATAATATGTCTACGTTTTTTTTTTAAATATTAGTGAATGATGTGACGAGCTAGTCGTTTACCTGATGTTAAACAACACGGCCGCCCATAACAGAACAGTGTCACTCGAAACCCCAAAAGATAGAGTTTCACGCGACACTGCACTGCGCACATCATCCTGAGACATCAGCACAGACTGGTAATAAAATTACTCGACTGTGAGATCAGATCATAAAGTCTCATTTGCCCTGTAATTTCGCTAGCTACAGTGCCCTTCAAACCAGAACACAGTACTGCTTGGCGGCAGAATAACTGGCAAAGCGGTGGTACCTACCTAGACGAACTTTGCAACAAAGTCCTACCACCTAGTAATAATAATAATACTAATAATAGTAATACGTTGTAGTATTTGGCTTTAACCATAATATGCGAGTACATTTTTGTAAAATTGATCAGAAGGAGTTACTCACCCGCTGTGCTTATCACCGTGGTAGTGAACCTCCCTGATAGAACCATCGGGCTCGTGGAGGGAGTAATAGCCCTTAACGACGTCACCGTCGCGGGACTCGTGTTGCTCCTTATAATCACCAGTGTGCGGGTCTTTTACTTTATACTCGAACTCGTACTTGGGATGAGCCTATATAGACATAAAAAATATTTTAATTATGTAAAGTAATGCGCACTCTCGAATAACTATTATTCGTGATTATGTAACTTGACTGCAAGAGATTCAAAATTACCTATTGCTTAATACGCAGTTTATGCTTAGAGTAGATAAGTAGGTACATAGTTACAGTGAAATAATATTTTCCGTTTGAATAATAATAATAATGCCCAACGATCACATACATAGATCCTGGACGATAACTAGCATAGCCTGTGTCTAGGGACCCAGGAACTACGAGGACCATGGTCCCACAACACCCAGACTCAGAACAAGTATTTGCGCTTTTTTTCTCTGCACAAATACTTGGAAGGCCGCGGGAATCAAACCCACCGCCTCCAGTCCATGAGCCGATCAGCTCAACCACCACACCACAGAGGCTGTCGAATGATATGCCTGTTGCATGGCTGTCAATATGCCGTCATCACTGTGGCTTACAAAATCTCTGGCTAAGTTGTGGATGTGGTGGTGTATATCTGGAAAAGGTCTTGCACAAAATAGTATTCTAAGTATTCTATTAGCCGTGTGATTCTGGCAATGTGAGAATACGACCACTCTATCTCTTCCCGTGGATGCCATAACAGTCGAATAAAGGAATATCCTGAGAATGGGCAACAGCATTTTCGTCAACATATTAAAATATTATGCGTTCTCGTGATTATTACAAAATCAAGTGGCGTTTTATGGAGTAAGCCCGTGTTCAGCAGTGGACGTCTTACGGCTGTTCATATGATATGTATTTTATTCAAATTTCGACTTACATAGTAATCAACATGGTGGCCACCATTTTCGTGTCCATGACCATCATGCCCGTGCACGTGCACAGGATGTGCCGGTCCATCGTGCCTGTGAATGTGCTGAGAAGAAAACGCATGGCCATGTCCGTGACCTTCGTGGCCGTGGCCGTACTGTGCGGCAACCGCGCCGACAAGAACTACGAAGCAAAGTGCCTGGGAGGAAAAAGTCAGCGTTATATTACATAACTGCGGTTCGAATAGATTATAAGTTATGTAGTTTAGCTTTCTTCATTCAATTCAATTATATACATTGTAGCTAGAAGAAACTCACACATACAAACATTCGTATAATATTAAATAAAAATTAAAAAATTGGGAACTTCTTATCACTCTCGTATTAGTGTGTGTGATAGGTGCGATGAGACTGTATTTTGTCTCATTTTTTTAATATACATTTTGAAAGGTGCAGAGGTAGGTATTGAAACATTAAACAATATATAAAAAAATCATTTTCAGCAACTCGATAGAAATCTAAAACCATATAAACATTAACATCATGATTATTTTCATCGGAATTACTTTCTATTCCTTCCATAGAATAACATTCCGCTTCATAGCTTAGATTTGCTAGGTAAAGCCGGTCTAGAACATAATTCACTATGATTCCTTTGGATCCAAAATCACTGTACAAACTGAAGTAATTGTATAGGTTTCGATGAATTGTTTTATAATTATATACGGTTGGTTAATCGATTTTAAAAGAATTATTTTTGTTCACAAGTGAGAGTGGCTCAGCGGTAACCTATGTGACTTTCGAACCGACGCACCAAGGTACAACTTGGCCCTGCACCAATGACTTCGAGCTATGTTCGAAATTTGCACTCGCTCTTACAACGGTGAAGTGAAACATCTTGAGGAACCAGCATGTTCAAGTATCCACTAATCCATTACGCCAGCGTATTGGATTATGACCTCTCTCCATGTTAGAGAAATGTCCCAGCAGTAGGAACGTATTGGACTAATGACGACGAAAACCTGATTTTACAAGAACTACTTAGTTTATAATCAACAAATAATTAACAACTGAAACAATCCATCACTTTACGAGATAATTAAGTAATTCACTCATCACATTTCAACTATTTTATTTACCTTAGAGATCATATTTAACTTTGTTAGTAATGATTAGCTTTTGTGCAAATGATTCCAACTGCAGAAACTAACTGATACGTTTTACCTAAAACCAGCGCGTTTTATATTGCTAACAAGCATTACCAAGGTAATATTGATTTCACCTAACTTATTGGCGTTTAAAATATTAAAACTGTGCAGTGTTTGTAATGATTTCGTAAAAACATTTGCTCGATATGCCTAAGAGGTCTATATTGGCATTGCTTCAGTTTAAAACTTATGCAAGTTTCACTGTCTCGTATTGTTGACACAAATATTCATGCGTAAAAACAGGCCTCAATATTAAAGTTGCAATTGCAACTACCGCACCTACAATTAATAGGCGCCATAATTAATTTATTGTTTCAAGATAGTTTCTCAACCCTATTATTATCAGTATTACAGCATAAGCATTGTTATGCTGATAGCAGTTAAATCATTTATTTAGACTAGATCACGATTTTAACTGTGACCTTCGTGAAATACAAATACAAATACAAAAAGATTTATTGACATAAATATTATTACAATAAATTAATGAATCCATAGATTCCCGAACTAATTTACTGTATTTCAGGATTCCGTGGCTTCTCCCAATATTTTAAAATGTTGGTTTAAAAATAACTTTCTAACAGCAGCGACGAAGAGAACAAACACAAAGTAGGGATTTTGGATATATTTCGGGAATCTATGGGGCGCAAATTATAATTGCGAATTTTAATATTTTGATGTTAAATTACCATATGATTATAATTTACTTGACAGCCGTGGGGGAGAAAGTTTTTCCAGTGGCGACCAAGAACCAGGAGACACAGCGTAGGCCCATCCTTCACTAGGTGGAAACCATGAAATACCGTTGGATGAAAGAGGCAAGCTGTTGCTCAAAGTGCTTGTTTTTGCAGTGGATGTCTTGAGGATGATACTACTCCGTGCTTTCATCTAGTTGTTTCTTATAGATACTTTTATACGTAGAAGTTCCATAGGGAATGTTTAAATTTCATGGCTAGGTAGCAATTGAGTTCATCGCTAATAAGTTCTCTAACGATAATTAATATTACAAATACGTCGCGATGCATTTACTGTCATCAATTGATGAGTTTCAAATTTTTGTCTCGTACTTCATCATTGTTTACCAAATTTATATAGACCCGGAGATAAACTTAAAACATAACTAAAACATTATCAAAATTGATCAACAAGTAGCTGAGATATCAATAAACTTAAAACCGAATCAAGAAAATCCATTACCTAGCACGATTAAACCTAATCATCCTATGAATGTCAAGGACATATCGATTTCGGAATGATTTTGGTAGGTGAATAAACCGAATTGATTGCCGGATTTCAACTTATTTATTTACTCCAGTGATCTTGATAATAAGTACTATTCAAACTAGTTTAATGTTTATTTACCTTAATAAAATAGGTAAATAGGTGCTTCCATGATAATAAGTTTGTAGACAATGATTAAATGGCTATATATTTATATTGTGTTCAGGCTCGAAAAACTGCCTGATTCTCTAATAACTTCCTCAATACTCCATACAATCTTCTTTTTACATTAGCCATAATAAACGACGACAAATGAAATTTTTATGTTGTGTTATGTACATACCTAGTTGCATTAATCATCATAAATATTCCCTATAGTTATAATGTGAAACTGTCTGAACTCTATTCATGCACAAGAGTTTTTTATTTATTTCTTGTTTTTTCAAGATGATAGTGCTTAAATATGTTAACGTAACCTTCTCATTAATACAGAAACAGAAAATATTTAACTGTTACGTTACTTTGAGTACAAAAACAGATTGTGCCGTGTACTAGTATATCTACTTTGAGTTACAGTGTACCTCCTTTCTTTAAAAATACCCCGGTAGTGTTGCAAAATTATAATTAACATAATATATAATAAAATTATTAAAGTGTTATTTAACTTAGCGCCTATATGTCTTCACAGCGGAACCATAACTACCGCATAATTTTGTGACGAGGTATTATATATTTTTTGACAACAGTATTATAATAACAAGCATCATATTTCTATTATAAAAAGGTAACCAGTTTGAATTATAGCCAAACTACTATGTATGAAAGTATTTCAAGATCACGTTACGTCTTATAATATCCAACATAAACAGCCCTTTCCTTTCATATTGACAGATCTGTAATGATATCTCCTGCAGAAATTAAGGCATTATGTAATTCACTTAAAACTTTGAACTCAAATTACCTTCATAAACCAGATTATTTGAAGGTGTGCGTGGATAAAATTACACACATCCAAGAAACAAGCTGAAGTAAACCTGTTCTGGGCTTGATTTTTTTAAACGTATAAATTCTGTGGGGTCAGTTGCATTTAGCATCACATTTGCAACAGCTCCAGTGGGGAAAACAACCAAAAATGTTTTCAAAGGTACAGTACAATTTAATAAAAAAAAAAAAAAATTTAATAAACGTATCCTTTGAGCTTTTATTAATTTCAACATTTTGCAATTTTCAGACACTGGCTATCATAGTCTTGCTGGCAGTGGCATACTGTCAGGAGCATTCTCACTCTTACAGACTTCAATCTATTGTGAAGCATCAAGAGCCAGAAGCGATAGCACACAGTTCCGTTCATATCCCGCTTGAAACTTACTATAGTGCCCCTTCTTTTAATTACCATTCTGGTGGCCAGTCTGGTGGTCACGCTGTCTCATCGCAAAGCATCCTCCGTCATGACAGTGGACACCAGGGACAGTCTCAAGGCGGTTATCAACACTATATAGTTCCAGTGCACCGTCAACCAGCTCCAGTTCATGAAATTATCAGCGTTAATGCTGCTCCTAGCATTGAAATCAATTCCGGCGGTCAGTTCTATGGCCAATCATATGGTCAATCTTATGGTCTCGGTCAATCTTATGGTCAGATTTACGGCCAGTCCCAAGGCCAGTCCCAAGGTCATGCAGTGTCTTCTCAAAGCATTATTCGCCACGATAGCGGTCATCAAGAACAATCCAACGGAGGCTCGTACGTTGTAGCTGCGCCTCTTCACCAAGCCGTCAGCCTTCATTCTGCATCTCTTCATGGAATCCATTCTGGAAGTCACTCTTACGGTCAGGCCTATGGCCAGTCCTACGGTCAGTCTAATGGTCAATCTTACGGCCAGTCCCAGGGTCATGCGGTGTCTTCTCAAAGTATTGTTCGCCATAACAGCGGTCACCATGAACAATCCAATGGAGGCTCTCAATACGTTGTAACTGCACCCGTTGCCGTCAACGTGCACTCGTCTTCCATCCACGGCATCCATTCCGGTGGTCAGTCTAATGGTCAATCTAACGGTCAATCATACGGTCAAGCATATGGTCAGTCTTACGGTCTTTCTAACGGTGAAGCCTATGGTCAGTCTTACAGTCAATCCAACGGGCGATCGCAAGGCCATGCGGTGTCTTCTCAAAGCATCATTCGACACGATAGTGGTCACCGAGAACAATCCCATGGTGGCTCTCAGTACGTTGTAGCTTCACCTCGTCAGCAAGCCATCAGTCTGCACTCTACCTCTATCCAAGGCATCCATTCTGGTGGTCAATCTTATGGTCAGACCTACGGTCAGTCTAATGGTCAGATTTATGGCCAGGTCTATGGTCAGTCTAATGGTCAGTCTTATGGCCAGTCCCAGGGTCATGCGGTGTCTTCTCAAAGCATTGTTCGCCACAACAGTGGTCACCATGAACAAACCCACGAAGGCTCTCAACACCTTATAGCTGCGCCCCTTCATCAAGCCGTCAGCCTGCACTCGTCTTCCATTCATGGAATCAATTCCGGCAGTCAGTCAAATAGTCTTGCGTCTTACGGTCAGTCTTACGGTCAGTTCTATGGCCAGACCTATGGCCAATCTAACGGTCAATCTCAGGGTCATGCCGTGTCTTCTCAAAGCATTATTCGCCACGATAATGGTCACCAACAACAATCCCACGGGGGCTCTCAGTACGCAGTTGCCACGCCTTTACACCAAAATGTAAACGTGCACGCTACTCCTTCTCATGAAATCATTTCTGCATCCCAATCTCATGGTCACGCTATCTCTTCCCAAAACATCATTCGCCACGACAACCACAATTCCAATGCAGGTTCTGAACATGTTATCATCCCTGTCCAACATCACGCTGCACCTGCTCAGCACGCTGTAATTCAAGCTGCTCCCATTCAACACTACAGCCAGCAGTCAGGACAATCAGGTCACCATGGGCATCACGAAGACTACTATGTAAGTTCCATTAACACGGTTTTTGATCTAATAGATAATAAAGTTTTGTCAGCATTCTAGTGCTCATCCAAAGTTATAATAACAGGCGCACCCCAAATACGAGTTCGAGTACCAGGTGCAGGACCCTCACACTGGTGACAGCAAATTCCAACATGAAGCACGAGACGGCGATGTCGTGAAGGGAGTTTACAGCCTGCATGAATCCAATGGCTCCATTCGCACCGTTGAATACTCTGCTGACCAGCACAGCGGGTAAGACCTTCATCCAATTGTTACGTCCTCAGAATTTTCTGAATAACCAAGTACAAATTTAATCCAGGCATACAATTGTGTCAGTATGTGGTCCTTTCACCAATTGCAATTGATATAGCAACCAACTCTATAAAGTGCGCGTAGAGTTAACTATAGTCAACTACGCGTTACCAATAATATTTCGATCAACCTAAGTCATTAATTATCGTAATTTTGCAAGAGTTTAAGGAATAAGTATTTTGCTGAAACTATACTTTAATATGGTTTCTGTGCCACTGTTTTATAAAATGTAGAAGGAGAGGAAATGAAGTCTTAGTAAATCACTAAAAGTTTGACCTTCTTCCGATCTCTAAAGTCTTGTAATAACTATTTAATGTCTGATTTCAGATTCAACGCTTTAGTCCACAACTCCGAACCATCCCATCACGAACAACAATCCCACCATCATTAAACCTATCATTGTAATATTGACTGTTGCTTAGTTAAGGTTGTTAAATACATTTATGTAAAGTAATATAGCACCGTCTTTCAATAGCCTTTACCAAAACTTAGTAATAATACCCAATTGATCTTATTACATAAAAATATCGTTAAGGATTTACATTATGATTGAAATACTGCTGAAAAAAAAGCCAACATAATTATACAAATGTTTTAAATTAAATAAAAAACTGTTTGAGCCTTGGCGTAAACACTTATAATAATTAACCTACTTAGGTGTTGATTATCAAAAAATGCTTTCACTAAAAAAGGAAATCAACCTCCAAACATTTTTATGTTCAATTTTATAAGCAGTTTAATATGAAATATACTTTTACATTTATAATAAACTTGATTATAAAAATAAATAAAATAAATATGTGTGGACATTTCACAGAGTGCCATCTAGCCCCAAACTAAGCTTTTACTATGGGAACCAGATAACTGTTACAATACTTAGATAATTTTTGTTTTTAAATACATACATAGAATACAATATAACACCCAGGCAAAGAACAAACACCTATGTACATCACACAAATGCTTGTTCCGGGTGAGAATCGAACCCAAAACACACAGTTCAGAAAGCAGCACTGCTACCCACTGAGCTATCGGGCCATTCGATATGATATGATAAAGGAAAATAAAATTATCATAAAATTCCAGAACACGACCACTCGCAATTGGCCAGGTACCTTGTGACCACACTATCCTTCTGAGAGAAGATCAAGAATTGGGAACTTTTTAAAATAAGATAATAGTGGTGTTGATTCTGTGTTGCATACTCTAAAGCTAAACGAAATTAACATATATCCGTCTTTTTTCATTTCCCCTTTATCAAAAGAGCACCGCCATACTTTGAGTTTACTTTAGTTTTTGAGAATGCGACACAGAATTGACTTGACTTGTCTTTCATTGACTTAAAAAGTAGATCAATAAAATCTGTGCCACAAAAACGCGATTCAAATGTGGTTCATGGCGCAGACGGTCAGTGCGTAAGTTGATCAGTTTTTATCACAAATCTTGACAATGACATGGTTTCACAACTTTCAAACGTCACGATATCTTCGATGAATAAGATTGCCGTGACTGTTAACATAATGATAATTATTAAGCATCATGAAATTGATATAATTGTATCAATAATATTATTATTATAACAATATTAGCGCCCAACGATCACATACATAGATCCTAGACCCTAGCTAGGATTTCGTGTCCAGGGACTCAGCAACTACGCAGACCATCATCCCACAATACCCGGACTCGTAACAAGTATTTGCGCTTTTTTTTCTATTTACAAATCCTTTTTTTGCTGGTCCTGTCGCGGGAATCGAACCCGATGCCTCCGGGTTTTGGAGCCGACCTGCTCAACCACCACACCACAGTATCGAACTATATATATAATTAGTATATAGATTTGAAATTGCTTGGAATTGTCGTTCAAAACGAAGTTGCATATGTTGAGTATATCAAATAATTTGGTTCAATTTAAGAAAAAAACCTTTTATTCTAACTAGAAAAGAGTCGATGATCTACAAACGGCTGATCAGATTTTTTTGTCTCATAGCTTTTGATCAAATCACCTTTCAAATAAACAAAAAAGTCAAAATTTCTCATCAATACGTAGTTCATCATCATCAATAAGTTTAGTTTACAATGGTTAGCTGTATTTTATCATTTTAACTGAACATAATATATCTGTGTTATTATTATTATTTTGTATAACCATTATCCCATATGCGGTACGTTTGTGAATGCTAACTGCAATTACTAGTTTCTCATTTTAGTGGTGGAAGTAAAATAACTACTGCTAAAATCAAGGAAATGCTAATGTATTAAAGAAGATTATACATAACTTAATCCAGTTTACTTTAGTAATGTAAAACGGTGACACACAATTTAGCTAATAAGTTCCTGTTATTTACGAGATGTATGTATTTTCGATTTACTCACACAAAGCATATTATGCAAGTGATCTACATATGCGAGAAATTCCATCTAGCAATAATTTTCAAAGAGAAATCCAAGCTGCGTAAAAACGTACTTATATTGAGGAAATGATGGAACTCTACTAGAATCCTAAACAAATTGATTTCTATCAGTAAGCTTAGAATGCCTGTATACGGTTCGATCAGATCCTATTCAGAGTCTAAAACCGTTAGGTACAAAACTCATTGTTATTAATCAGAGCATCCAGTGCACTAGTTTAGCGGACTGACAACCTTCACATTGATTACATAAATTACGTCACTAAGTCTGCGCGCGCCTCGCGTTACAAACATGACGCCCAAGCGGATACAAATCTATTCAATACTCTCTCGTAACGTCTCCAGTATATATTGAGCTAATGACTATGTTAATTCACCAGTTCCACTGCGGAAGTCAAAGGAGAAAGATCAAAATGTTTGCTAAAGTATGTAGACAAAACAACAGATGAAATTAAAAATAAATTGTTTAGATCTGCTTCTAATTGTCTTTAACGTTACAGATTTTAGTGCTAGCCGTTGCTGTAGCTGCTGTATCCTGCGAGAATATCCGTTACAGATTAAAAACTGTCATTCAACATGGAGCACCCAAGGAATACAGACATCATCCTCATGAGCACATTGCCCTTAGAGAGTACCAGGAAGCACCAGTGAGCGAGGAACATTATAAATTACCAGAGAGCCATGGACATGCATATTCATCACAGAGCATCGTCCATCAGGGACAGGCTGCTGCTTACGAAGAGTCTCACGAGTCTAACACAGAAAACGTTGCTCCAGTATACCAGTACATAGACGAGAACAATGAAGAGCAAAACGACCATCACGCTGCTCTATTGAAACACAAGTACAACGCAGTACATTACCCTGCTCCTGAATCTCATGAAGGCATCTATCAGCACGAAGTTCCTCAACGCGTCCACGAAATTCCCCAACGTGTCCACGAAGTCCCCCAACGCGTCCACGAAGTCCCCCAACGTGTTCACGAAGTCCCCCAATACGTCCACGAAGTTCCTCAACACGTTCAACATGCTCCTCATCATGAAGTGCCCGTTCACCACGTAACACAATCCCACGAATCTCACGACGAGCCGATCGACTATTACGTGAGTTTCTTCTATTCGCATATAAACTGCTTATTTCCTGCTTCCAATTTTATTGTGACTTTCCATTCATTTATTCGGCTCACAACAATGACCGTTTAAATCGTGGTTGGCTGGTAGTGCATTTGAATTAGGCAGTATGTTAATATACTTTTACTATTCGTAGGCGTATCCTAAGTACCAATACGAGTACAAAGTGGAGGACCCGAACACCGGCGACAACAAGTTCCAGCATGAGATTCGCGATGGTGATGTTGTGAAGGGTGTATATGGTCTGCATGAAGCTGATGGATCCATTAGGACTGTGGAGTACAGCTCTGATAAGCACAGCGGGTATGTATAGGCTTTCCAATCTAGCACAGTTACTTTTAATCCCTTTATAAAGGTTATCATTTAACTACTTAGTAAAGTATGGTAAGACATGCGAAGAATAATATTTAGACAATATTTGCCCTAAATTGTTACTTTTCAACTGTTTTTGACGATTATTTAATTAGATTTTTTATTTACCAGATTCAGTGCCATCGTGAAACACTCAGCACCTGGACAGCATGTACATATTGAGAGCCACCATAAAAACTAAAACAGCAGAAAAGCCATGCTATTGAAGACTTTAGTTTTAGTGCCTTATATAACTATTGTTAAATTGTTATTGTTGCTAGATGTGTATTCCTATTAATGTAATAAATCCTATTTAATTTTTCATGTAACAAGATTATTTTTATAATTGATGGAGGTCAAAAGGCTCCTTCCACTTAAAGCCACAGCTTGGCTCCAGCATCAAAGAAATATAAAGACAAATGATCAACTAGTGCTACTGATTTTTCCGGCGTGAAAAAATAGCATACAGGGTGATGCATGAATAAGACCAAGAAGCGAGTAAAACTGGAACCCCGAGGGTTCTGGCACCTCTTTAAATAACTGAATTTTTATGCAAAAATATACTTATAGTATAGTTGTAATTATACATATTTTATTATGCTAGTTACTAGACAGATTTTTGCCCGCTGAGGGAGCACAGACTCCCAAATTATAAATTTGTGTTGGTACTTCACCTAGAAGAAAAATTCATGGTATTTGAATTCATTCCTTTACTTGTCCTGTAAAACCTTTATTTATGTCTCTTGGGTGCCGTAAGGAGCCACCTTAGGGAGTTTCAAGAGAATGGCAGCACCATTCTCCTCGAACCACATTGTAATCTACTGTGATCACCAAGACGCCTGCTAAGCGTGGTGAATAGAAAGCCACACCCGTTTCCCCAATGCGGAAGGCCTATGTTTAGAAGTAGACGTTAAAAGGCTGATATAGGCATGAATAAATGGTGAATGAATGATGAATTAATGTCTTTTACGGATCTAATTTATAGAATATCCTATTGGTTGTGATGTGGGGGAAAAATCATGATAACGTCTTATATTTGAGCTCTAGACATTTATAGGATTGTGAGGGTGTTGACCTTACTGTTAGATATTTATTTCAACTTGAACTCTGTTCTTTCAATAATGCAACTATACTTAAAGAGGCAAAGAGTGACAAAGGCATCGTCTTTGTCACTCAGAGGGAGATAATCAGCTAAACATACGATTCGGTCGTCTGTCACTCAGTACATTATGTTACATGTTGGCACTCTAATGCGCCGTTTGACAGAGACGACGCGATACGAAGCTAAAATTAGTCGATTTCTCCCTTTTTAACTCGATATACCTACATTATTTACCACTGGTACCTATTCTTAAGATAAACCAAACATCGCAATTACATATTCGAAATACAGTATTACAGAACTTTTAGTCATTTCATAGAAAAAGGGTCTCAAACAAACAGTAAAACAACGGGTTGAGTTTTTTTTTTAAATTAGTACTCTATAGCTCTATACAACTCAATTATTACGTCCACGTCTATCATAAGCCATTAATTAGGTAACACTTATTGTGCGACTAGAGATTTTATTACGTAAATAATGAGTACCCTACATAAAAACGGTATAAATGTTAATTCAGAAAATTTGCATTTTTTGCGTTTATTTTCTTACTTTAGCTTATTAAATGGAAATAATGATGCCATAAATTTTAGTTTTGCATTTAATTATCACCTTCTAAATTCAAAAATTTTTGAGAATTAAACAAAAAAATTTTTGTTAAAGATTATAAGGTAATGAAATTGTGTGTCTCCTTAGGATGTACAAAACATTCTAGTTCGGTAAGTAGTATCTTTAAAATCAAAAACATGCTGTATTCTAAAACTTTCTCAGTGCGCCTTCTCTATGTAACGTGTCACCGGTCAACGGGTCACCCTAGTATGCATGAAGTTATTTTTTAAAATTACTTCAGTAGAACTTATGTTATAAATTCTACGGAAGTAAGTATATACATACGTATTACTGATTGTATGCTTAATATAATAATAATAATATAATAAGTAAATTAATAATAATCTTTAAATATTAATAATACTTATAATCTTTTAAATAAAATAATGTCATTGGGATACATACATTAATTCCTTTATAGGAATGTATGATAATTTATGAAGGGAATCGAAATGAGGTCATATATCGCGTTACACCACTTATTTTTCTTTATTAACCCTTATGCAAATACTAGGAAACTAATTTTCCACTGATCGGTACAAAACAAATTTAAGTTTATGAAATCTACAGACCAAGTTTACCTCAAAACCACTTCTTTCAGCCTTTATTTATCTCCTAAAAAGGTTTAAAAACCTGAAAATAAAAATATCCTGCACTTTTGAGGAAGCAAGCGAAAAGGATTTTAATAGTGAAACAGACTTTGAATGTTTGCTATTCTGAGATATCGATTATAAATCTAACAAACTGGAAACACATAACATTTTATTTATTTTAAATTTTACGTTTTCAATTTTTCATTCTTACTAACTAGAGAGATTGGAATGAAATAGCGAGTTTATTAGCTCATAAAATAATCAAGATATAAATAAAACCATAAAAATCTCTATTAGCCAAACCTAAGGACAGATTTGCAGAAATTATTAAGTAATAAGAAAGGTGTTCTACATTTCATTATTAAGGCAAGCCATAAAACACGTATTTCAGCTGTAGGTTCACTCGTAACCTACGTAAGGTTGAAGATCAACTTTTTAAAATTAGTATAAAAAGTGGTCATATTTTTGAATCGATATCATTTAACTGAATATATCGGTACAAGCAACAGTAAAATGTACTCCAAAGTAAGTAATATTCAGAGTGATGGCAAAAATAATAATCGATTAGCAAAATCTAAACTTAAGTCTTTTCAGATTGTCGTCCTCGCTGTTGCTCTGACCGCTGTGTGCGCTCAGCATGGTCATGAGCACGGCCACGCTGTCTCCTCACAGTCCATCGTGAGGCACGAGGTCTCCCACCAGCAAGCCCAGCACCAGCCCCTCATCCACCACGCTCCCGTGTACCACGCTGCCCCCGTGTACCACGCCGCCCCCGTGCACCACGCTGCCCCCGTGCACCACGCCGCACCCGTGTACCACGCTGCCCCCGTGCATCACGCCGCCCCCGTGCACCACGCCGCCTCTGTGCATCATGTAGCCCCGGTCCACTACGTTCAACAGCACAACGCTGGATCTCATTACGACAATGGGCACCAGGATTACAACGTAAGATAATATCAAAAATTTTCTAATAATTATTTGTATTAAAATTATCATGTTAATTACTACCAAAATACTCATTGCCACTAATTTATTGGTGTTATTGTACAGGCGCACCCCCAATACGAGTTCCAGTACAGAGTGCAGGACCCCCACACCGGTGACAACAAGTACCAGCATGAGACTCGTGATGGTGACGTCGTGAGGGGAGTCTACAGCCTACACGAGTCCGACGGCTCCATCCGCACCGTTGAGTACTCTGCTGATCATCACAGCGGGTAAGACCAGCGAATACTTTATATCTAGCAAAAGACCTTATTACTCAAATAAATATTGGGATGTAAAAGTCTAAGCTACTTAAATACTAATTATCAAAATTCTTTCCAGTTTCAACGCTCAAGTCCACAACTCCGCACCCTCCCAGCACGCTCAACCCAGATACCATCATTAAATTCACTTGATTACTTCTCATTTTTTTTGTTACAATGTTTGAATGATAATAAAGTCTAGTCTACTTTACGAATTGTTCTCTATTGCTCCTTTATTTTCCTATAATCTACAGGCACTTCACGGTTTATTTACGCCCATGACGCATTCCTGCCGAAACTTTTTAATTTCGATGATAAAATTATTATAAGTGAAGAATTTATTTGAAAAAAAAAATTAAACAGACTTCAATACCACAAATAGGTACTCAAAAGCGAAAAATAAATTAATTTAACTCTATTAATATACAGGAAAATTAAATTTATGTTAGTTTTTTTTTATATGTTATCTAGGCAATCTATATTTAAGTTGCGTTGCACTGCCCTGCAAAAATTTCCATGTTACACCCAGGTTAACTGGAAGATAATGCTCTCTAGCATTAAGTTCGCCTTTGTACCTACATTTGTTATTTGTGCAATAAAGCATTTTCTATCTATCTATCTATCTAATATAAGTCAGTGCCATCCAAGTATATATATAATAGGTAGTAGATAGATTTTACCTACAAGTATCTACCTTCTTACTACATACATATAGTATATAACTATTAACAGTGGAAGACGCTAAATCCCACGACACAGGTTGCCCTAGTGTGGGATTCGGAGTTTCATAGTTTTCATACCCTCTTTTACTGTACCAACATTCGATGTACCAATTTTATCTGATGTACTGTTTTTTGTCAAATAAATTATTATTATAGTATCTTTCTACTAACTACTTGGCTTGGCTTTTTTTTTCTTTACTTATTCACATTTACAATTTTATATGAGCTTAGCATAAATATTAGGTTCTATGGGTTACAATTGTACGCTTGATTGTGGAGTAGAAAAATCTGTGAATTGATACAGATTTCAATACTCAATCTAGAGAGAGTAGAGAGATAAATGGTACTTATATAATATTGTGAAACTTTTTTTTTACATCGATTATCTTACCTGGCACTGCCTTCAAATAGATGAGTGAGTAGCGCTTATAATAATTATATTCATTTTTGAGTGCCTATTTGTAATTTAGGAGTAGGTTTAATTTTTTTTTTTATAATTTATTTTATACTTTTTGGAGCAGAACAAGTTTTAATTCATTATAGTTATAGGGATATATGTATATATGTAGATCATAAAAAACAAGCTTTTGTGACCTCATGACGAATTTTAAGACGGGCTATCACAATTTAATGCATGTACAGAAAAAATCATGTCTGTTCTATTCACTGTTGAGGAGTTTTCTTGCCGGAAGACAACCCTGGGTGCAGCGGTCATGTCATGATGGAGTTTAGAACAGGCTATATTATATTTAAATCCATTTACGAAATTTCGTGTCTTTGCTGTTCGCTATTGAAGAGTTCCACTATCTACCTCCTGACTACATTCTCAGATCAGCTCAGTAGATTTAGATTTAGTTCCTAAACTTACATAAGTGTGCAATATTTCAGCTCAGTCGGAAACCGGGAAGTGGGTCAAAATTTGCTTCTGAGTTTTTATTACATTGTTAGTTAGTTTTTCCTCGATTACCTTGATTGAGATCACATTATTAGATCCTGACTAACAAAGTGTACTCCCGAGATAATCTCATTATCTGTTGATAATGAGATTATCTCGGGAGTACAACTTTTGAATTAAAAAAAAAAATATATCAATTAACAATTGGGGAATATATCAACGAACATACACAAAAAATACATCCAGATGAACATAGTACCTCCTATTTTTTGGAAGTCGGTACCAAAAACTGATGGCAAACCTACACAAACAAACAAATAAAAGTGAGCCAATAAAGCTAGCCTGTCCAATATATATATATACAACTTGTTGCGCCCCGCGGTTTCACACGGATAAAAAGTATTTTAATTGTTTGCTAATCCCACGAGAATATTTCACTTTTCCGGAATAAAATGTAGCCTATATGTTAATCCAGTGTATAAGCTATCATGATACCGAATTTCATCCAAATCCATTCAGTCGTTTGAGCGTGAAGGAGTAACAAACATACACACATACAAACTTTCGCCTTTATAATATTAGTGTGATTTTAGTGATTTTGATAATTTAAAAAAATACCCGAACATTATCTTTTTGAGTGAGAAAAAATTCATGCAGACGAAAATAGGACATCTTCCTTTTTAGAAGTCAGTTAATTAAATAACTGACAATCTTCAAACGACTGGAGTGGAAACGGGTGGAGTTCACCAAACGTATGATAATCAAACGTTTACGTAATCGGCCGATGAATTCCCAAACTTCGTTTTTCCACCCTTTAATCACCGCTCAAACGAATACTATTGACCAATGCGCCTTTCAAACAAAAAAGGAAAACCACAATACAGCTCATCCGTTTAGGAGCTATGACGCTATTGATAAGCATATGTGTACATGACAGATACTTAAACATACAACACCTCTCTGTATGGTTGGGGGTTCATATATTTCTAAACAAACAGCTATAAAATACTGTTAATTTTAATTAGACAACGTCAATCTAAAACACTAGCACTAAATTTCTATTTCAATTAAAAAAAATAACATTTAGGATCACTTACTGAGCATAAAAACACAAAATGCTGTCAGATCAAGGGGAAGCATGAAAAAAATGTTTTTGTCGATATCTCTTCACTTCAAGGAAAAAGCTATTGAAACTGTTATTGTAGAAAATAAAATTTCATAAACTTTTTTGTAAAATTTACCGTTTTCGATATTTTATGGTCATTTAATGAACCCACGTAATTTTATGACAGTATAATGTATATTCTGCCCCATTTTTAAAAATTAATTT
Source organism: Ennomos fuscantarius (assembly GCA_905220475.3). Taxonomy (NCBI): domain Eukaryota; kingdom Metazoa; phylum Arthropoda; class Insecta; order Lepidoptera; family Geometridae; genus Ennomos; species Ennomos fuscantarius. The sequence continues at coordinate 6,079,227 of HG992028.1, read as the reverse complement.
AAAAGATGTTATAAGTTAAAGGTGTGTGTTTGTGTATCTGTCTGTGGCATTGTTACATCAACCATTTTTTTTTGTTTGTAAGGTGACAGAATAAATACACTTAGGGTTTCTTGTAATTTAAAGTATCAATTTTCGTTTTTGTTTTGTATAAAAAATTTAATGTGCCTATTGTTACGTTTTTAGTATAATAACTGTAGGTGACTTAATAATAGATTGGAAAATTATTGAGTAATAACACAGTTTTGTCAATACCAACCAAAATTCACCTAAAAATTAAATTACACCTAAAATCTTACAATGTATACTTAGAACCAAAATGTGAAATTTACAGTAACCCCTTAAAAGTATCCATAATGCAGCATTACCACATTGAGTGGCAATGCTAATTTTTTGTGCCAAATTAAAACCCAGTATTGATGCCTACACCAAACGCTTGGCCAAGTTTCTGTTGTTTGTTGTTACATGTTTCCATGGCAGCCGGCTCCACGGACCCCAAATCCCATGGTCTCCACCCTAAACGGCACAAATATGTAGGCCCTATCAAGGAGTGTATAATTATTTAGAAGTTTTTGGCCTTAATGGGAGCTACGTAAGCTTAAACGGCAGTTAAAGAAAGATAGGATTGAGCCAAAGTGTCAACACAATCATGTGCCATCTCATAATAAAAGCCGTCCCATTTTTGAAAGTATGACATGACGGTCATCCTGTCAGGTTTTTTTTGTCTCAGCCCTAGAACCTAATGGACCAATGCGAGACGACGGCAAAAAGCCCGAAGAGATGACCGTCATAATTATTATCATACTTTGGATTACTTGGAAATATCAGCTTATTATCAGCTCCTTTCATTTAATAGAGAAAATGTTGGGGTGTTTTTTTTTTTCATTTTGATCCAAATCACTAAACTGGTTTATATTATTATAATATTATAGAAACTGACGTGAGTAGTAATCATAACTACTACTATTACACGGCTAACACTCAGTCAGCGACGAGCCGCCACCGCCGCCGCACGTACTCCTTGAGGATGGGCGTCTATATTGACCGAACACCGATCGAGTTATTCGACATTAATTCGACAGTGTTAGCCGTCTAATAGTTGTAGTTATGGTTTATATATTAACAAGGTTGCTTTTATTTGATTGTTTGTGTATATTTTTCATCAAACCATTCCACTTACACACAGTTTTATACCTTAATATAACTTTAGCACGGAAATTAAAGAGTTTCGGCAGGAATACGTCACGGGCGTAAATAAATCGTAAAACGCCTCTTGGCTAAGAATATTAAATAGCGATAGAAAACAAACTAATTCGTAAAGTAGACTAGACTTTATTATCATTCAAACATTGTAACAAAAAAAATGAGAAGTAATCAAGTAAATTTAATGATGGTATCTGGGTTGAGCGTGCTGGGAGGGTGCGGAGTTGTGGACTTGAGCGTTGAAACTGGAAAGAATTTGATAGTTAGTATTTAAGTAGCTTAGACTTTTACATCCCAATATTTATTTGAGTAATAAGGTCTTTTGCTAGATATAAAGTATTCGCTGCTCTTACCCGCTGTGATGATCAGCAGAGTACTCAACGGTGCGGATGGAGCCGTCGGACTCGTGCAGGCTGTAGACTCCCCTCACGACGTCGCCATCACGAGTCTCATGCTGGTACTTGTTGTCACCGGTGTGGGGGTCCTGCACTCTGTACTGGAACTCGTATTGGGGGTGCGCCTGTACAATAACACCAATAAATTAGCGGCAATACTGGAGTATTTTGGTAGTCATGAGCATGATCATTTGAATACAAATAATTATTATAAATGTTTGATATTATCTTACGTTGTAATCGTGGTGCCCATTGTCGTAATGAGATCCAGCGTTGTGCTGTTGAACGTAGTGGACCGGGGCTACATGATGCACAGAGGCGGCGTGGTGCAGGGGGGTGGCGTGGTGCACGGGGGCGGCGTGGTGCACGGGGGCAGCGTGGTACACGGGAGCGGCGTGGTAAACGGGGGCAGCGTGGTACACGGGAGCGTGGTGGATGAGGGGCTGGTGCTGGGCTTGCTGGTGGGAGACTTCGTGCCTCACGATGGACTGCGAGGAGACAGCGTGGCCGTGCTCATGACCATGCTGAGCGCACACAGCTGTCAGAGCAACAGCGAGGATAACAATCTGAAATGAAAGCGTAATGAATATTTAGTTTAGAGAATTATTTTGGGTAATTTTTGATTTTCGCAGCTGCTTATTTTGGTTTACATAGTACAATCTTTATAATCAATATAAATCTATGAGCACTTTTTACAAATAAATCACTTTATACACAATAAAAAATGCATATATGATTTTAGAAGACTTTTTAATTGTGTAGTATTAGTCTTTTACTGGTGGTCAACTTATCAACAACTTATAACTTTAAAAGTTTAATGCCCTCTGTACTAAAGTTTGACATTTCTTATGTTCGCACTAATCCCTCTATGATGAACCTACTGTATATCCTAGAGATACAAATGTGAACTTAAAAGCTGTTGAGGCTAAGTGTAGACGGGCCTTATTTATTTAGAGGTATTAACAAAATTTTAAAGCAGCCCTTTAGAACTCACTTTTGAGAACATTTTGCTCTTGTTTGTTGAGAGTTAATCAGTTGAATGATATCAACTCCGAAATTGAATTGCTTTTTATACTCAAAAGTTAATCTTCAACCTTAAACGTGGTATGTTACGTAGTGACACCTACAAGTGGCAGATAACGAGTTTTATGGGTTTTCTGTCAATCTTGCTTACGATAAATCATGCAATGGACCTTTCTGTTTATTGAAGTGTGATATAAAATGATCTAGTTTGTTGATAGCCCTTTTTCATAATGATTATTGTTTTAATAAATATTATATTCTTATTATTATATTTTATTATTTTATACCTTCTCGTAAAAGCATTTTATCTTTTTTTAACAGTGATTCCAGAAAACTTAAATAGTGCAAAAATTCAGGTTCGGATTAAAAAAACTTAAAATTTTTTGATAATTATATTTGACAGTTACATCAATCGCAAAAAATCTTATGTTTTGCACATCACCCCGTAAGCAAGTGTCCAACGTTTCATAAAATGTATTGTTGCTGAAGATCGATAACCGAAGTACTTAAAACTACAAGAAAATATAATACAAAAGTACTTTGTAGAACATTCTAAAGAAAAAATGTTGGGCCGTGAAGTCCAAATATTGTACAAGTTACGAAACGTTCGATTGTTTCTCTTATATCCAAAGCGTCGTTGTCACGTTCCGTCCAAGCTTAAGCTAAGTATAAAAATAAATAGGTCGCTTATGAAGGTGGATGTGTGTATGTGAGGTCTATCCATGGATGAGTCCATGCCCAAGAGGGGCGGCGACGGCGACCCGAGCTGGATGCGCTGCGTGGCCTTGTCTGCTTACAACTGCATTGAATCTGATAACAAAAATATTCTTCATTAAAACTACAATAATAATAACGTTCAACTATCACATACATATCCTGTAACCTAACTAGGATTCCCTGTACACCCAGGAACTATGAGGACCATGGTCCCACAACACCTAGACTCAGAATAAGTTTTCACACTATTTTCTGTGCACAAATAATAATAATTGTGTATCAGTTTCTTTTACATAACAAAAAAATTATTGATGATATTTTAGTACCAATTCCTTAATACAATGTATACTATAGTATAAAAAAGTGGGTCAAGATTGAAGAACGGAACAGAAATAAAAAACTGACATAGTTAACCGAACCAAAAAATTAAATAAATATCTAACAATATATATTTAATATAGAAAATTTTTGTGTCATAAGCGTTTGTTTACAACAAAACTCCTCCAAAACGGCTTGACCGATTCTTATGAAATGTTATGTGTATATTCAGTACGTCTAAGAATAATAATAAATAAATATTTGTGGACATTTCACACAGCGCCATCTAGCCCCAAACTAAGCAGAGCTTGTACTATGAGAACCAGATAACTGATACAATACTTAGATACTTTTTTGTTTGTAAATATATATATAGAATAGAATATAACACCCAGACATAATAGGACGGAAATTATTTTTCATCATCATCATCCCCGTTTTTCATCACCACAGGGACAGCTTGTAATTATAATCGTACATATCTTGCTTCCTTACTGAAACTGCATAAAAAGAAATGTTACTTCAGACTAATTGGTGTTCTATTGTGGCTGTCTCAACCAATAAGTGTACAATATTTAGCAGGTTGACTTAACATGAGTTTGACAAATGTATGAGAAACCGGGAAATAAGGTGAAAGGCGAACTTCGAAGCTATCATACTTTAGTACGGTGTGACGTGGTTATTACTTTCGCAATATATTTCATTATCTGAACTGTAATAAATTTTATATATTGTAAAAGACAGTAGAAAAAGAAATACATCACTGTAAATTTTCTTGTAGCTTCTTAACAGATGTAATCGAAGCTTCGGATCGGAGTTTTCTGTTCTGCATTGTGCCGGATTGCTAGCACCAATAGTGAGAAAGAGAACTTCTTTTTTTTCAAACTCAAATATTGCTATGGGCTTGCTATATATTATTTGAAAATAAGCACATAGTATTTTTATATGCTTAGTAAAATTACTTAATTTTAAGTAACTAATATAATTTTGACTTGTAAAAGTGCTATAAACTTTTGGCACAACTCACATCAGCGTAACCTTAGATCAACAGAAAATCTTTCACTAAAAATGCCTATTCATACTTCTTCTATTTATGACAAATCTTTTTCTGTACAGGCCGTACGCTTTTGGAACGCGCTTCCAATTCTAGCCAGACAGGATCAGTCGTTGGCTTTAAGTTTCATCATCTGTAACTGTTTTTTCTTCTGGTGTACAATAAAGAATTTTTGTATTGTATTATAAATATCCTATTTTCAATAAATCTTTTGACTTTGACTTTGAATTTGTATAAACGGGCATTAGTGTGAACACGTACCCATTATGGTCGTCAGCGGAGTAGTCGACGGTACGGACGGTGCCGTCGGGTTCGACCAGGGAGTACTGTCCCTTCACGACGTCTCCATCACGAGCCTCCCACTGGCTCTTCTGGTCTCCCGTATGGCCATCAGTGACTCCGTAGTTAAACTGATAACGGGGGTGGGACTGAAATTTATAAAAACAATTGTTAAATAAATAAAGGTGTGGTTTGATAGTTAATCTAAGACTAAAAATTACCTGCCTGGTAACGCTGTAAAGGTTGGTAGAGACTAACACTATTAAACCGTTCAAAAAACCACTGACAATTAAGTCGTCAGAGTAAAGCTTTTATTCTAAACTTTTATTGGGCAAAGCTTTTACGAAAAATAACTTACTTGTTCCTATTTATTCAAATGATTGATAAGCTTTTTTATGGTACAGTATCACTAAAACTAGTTTCGCGTGATCCTACCCTGTGCACATCATCCTCAGACACAGTCAGCGCAGTCTACTAATAAGATAACTCGACTGTAAGGTCGATAAGCTAATCTGTGCTGTAAATCTTGTTTTATCTATTTTATCTTCCTTTCTGGCGTGATAATCTTGATAATTTATATTATTATTATTTATTTTTCATTGCTAGCTTGTGAGCCAGTTTCCAAGCTAACATATAATAATAACGCCCAACGATTACATACATAGATCCTGGACCATAGCTAGGATGCACTGTGTCTAGGGAGCCAGAAAATTCGAGGACCATGGACCATAACACCCAGACTCAGAACTATATGCGAACTATACTATATACTTTTTTTCTGTGCACAAAAACTTGTCCTGCCGCGGGAATAAAATCCGCCGCCTCTGGGTAATGAGCCAACCTGTTCTACCACCACACCACAGAGGCTGCATAATATTGAAAAGATGGTGCCAGTAATACCGGTATTGGCAATATTTTAACTTCATATCAGGGCAGTGATCACGGAAAAATTTCATTCCTAAAATGAAAATTTCCATAGTATCTATGCACATAAGCTGCGTATTAAAACTGTATATCCATAAAAATATTGGTTTCTATTGATTGCCATCAAGTTACGTGATCGCCTAGAAGGTGTCTAATGTCATGAAGAGAAGTCATGTCAGAAAAGAAATACCAGCAAGTACCATCATCGTATGTCAAATATACAATTGGGACTTACATAGACTTCAACAGGGGCGGCATGGGCGTAGGAAGCGATTGGTGCGTGCGCGACCACTGCGCTGTGACCTGAAAACAATAAATACACTAAATAACAAAAATGAAATATATTTACACTAGCTGCGCCCCGCTGTTTCGCCCGCATGGTGAAAGTTTTCCATGCTTTCTTAACTTTTTCTTTCATAAAAACCTTTTCTAACTTTCTCAGTTATTTTCATTCATAAGAATGGTTCTTATGAATGAAAAAAATTGAGAAAGTTGTGTTAATTATTGTCTATAGGGGATGGTTCCCCTGACAATAATTAACACAACAAAAATAATGAATTTGCGAAAATATTCCAGAGATTTAATTATGTATATTAATCTTCTTATCTATATATAAGAAGATTATTATACATACTGGTATAAAGTTTCACCATCATCATCAGTAAAAAACGTCTGCATTTTATAACCCTTTCTCCACTGACTACACAAATTGCTAGCCATTTGCATCAACGAGATTCCGGTACTCTGCATAAGACATCGGTTTACCTTTCGGAGCGCTTTCCAGAATTAGATAGACCGATCACGCCAGTCAATAAAATTTATTGCTTGGCGTCATCAATACATCATTAAAAAGTTCGATGTCACTTATCATCAGTTAGGGTGAGGGTAGAACACAAGCCTATCAAACAATGAAGAATATACCCATTCGGTACATCATTTCTTTTTGAACTCATCTTCTATTTATTATCATTACCACTTACTTGGCTAGCATGCTCGATCACATCGTCACTTCCCATCAGGTGAGAGCATGGTCAAATGCTAGACAAGTTTGAAGTAAAAAAAAAAAAAACAAATCGTATTTCATTTCAATAGTAAAGTAAATCATAACAAATAGAAAATATTTACGCACAATCTTTTCCAATACATAACATTAACGATAACTGCTAATTTGCTTTGTATCAACTTAAAACAAATTGGTTTAGAAGAATAAGGTACTTTGGGAATGCCTACCGTACCTAATCCGAGACCTCCATATCCGTAGCCCCCATAAGCTGGAGCTGCTAACACAGGTGCAGCGGCCGCGTACCCGTGTCCTAGCCCGCCTCCGAGAATGATACTTTGGGATGAGAGGGCACCGTGAGGAGCTGCTATCAAACCTGCACGCGCAACGCTCACCAGCGCGCATACGACGATAACCTGGAATTATTTTAAACTAAATAAACAAAAGATCACAAATTTCCAGGATTCCCTGTATCTAGGGACCCAGGAACTACGAGGACGATGGTCTCACAACACCCAGACTCAGAACAAGCATTTTTTTTCTGTGTCCAAATACTTGTCCTGTAGCGAGAATAGAACCCGCCGCCTCCGGGTTACGAGCCGTCCTACTCGACCACCACACCACAGAGGCTGTCTAAGTAATATAATGAGAAGAATATGAAATGTAAATTTATGGATACATTTGATGACAGTTGAAAGGTACAAATACTGAAGAAAAGGGTAGAATAAAAAAGATAATTAGTGAAGTTGGGATATTTAAATATTACTAATAAAATTTTATTGGCAAGTTTCGTCGAAATTCGCATAAATATATATAAATACAAAAAATAAACGGTTTTTTCGCTAAGCCAGCTGTATTAAAAGGTAACTCTTCTATATTTTGCACCGTTAGTTTGATTTTCGCGAAATAGTCCCACATGATTTTGCTCTACTTTTTTGAGAAGTCTAATTAATGGGAAAAAATTAAATACATAAAATTAAATACATACTTTTCTATGAACTAAGTTACAAAACACCTATATGTCACCAATAAAATAAAATAGATAGATAGATAGATAGAGAAACACTTTATTGTACACCGTAAAAAAGAAAACAATTTACAAATGAAAAACTTACATAATAAACTAGTACTAGTACAACAGGCGGTCTTATCGCTTAGAGCGATCTCTTCCAGACAACCTTTGAATCGGAGGAATCTGTAGCTTAGAATTTTGGGCTTTGGTGTACAGGTAAAAACAAAATGAACTAAAACTATTTCAATAAGTTGTCCTACATTGTTAACTAAAATAAGTATATATACAAATAATATCTAAACATACAAACAAATATACATACTATATAATATTAATATATATAATTAAATATGTACATATATATATATATATATATATATATATATATATATATATATATACCGATTGAATAACATATTTATATATAGGTACCTTCTTTAACAAAAAGTAAATAAAAAAAAATAAAAAAAAGAAGATTGGAGTTGTACCAACTACCAGTAAAATTACTTTACACCGACTTGCGACAAATAAAAGTTTTTAACTTTATCTTTAAAAATTTGCAGAGACTTAGAGTGCCGAATCGACACTGGCAAATTGTTCCAAAGGCGAACAGATTCTATGGTGAAAGAGGCATCATAAAAAGAAGATGTATGCAAAGGCATATGTAAAAGAAGGGTTTTGGTCGACCTCAAGTGCGGGAGTGCTGAGAGTGAGCAAACCCGAATCTTTCTTTAAGATAGCGCGGGGACATAGGGTTGAAAAGTATATTGTACAGCAGTGAGAGAATATGAGTATTCCGGCGAAGGCGTATAGGAAGCCACTTGAGCTTGTGACGAAATTTGGAAACATGGTCATATTTGCGCAGACCAAATAGTTATTAAATATCCCTAAAAATAACTAATTTACTAATAGCACAAATATTCAAGACCCAAGACCACCGGCGAATATCTATCAAACCACAACACATACCTTAGCGTACATTTTCTCCACAATATGTCTAAGTGTACTAATCCGTACGTCACAGTGGGCTCTAGGGCTTGATGTGTGCCGAATTCTAAGATATCTGGTGCTTATATAGAGACTTAGTGTCCTATAGATGCAGGCTAGAGTCCCTATGGGTGTGTCGCAGGTAACATAGACGTATATCTAGCGGGCGCCGGCCGCGACTAAACCAGATCGTAAGGATAATGTGGATATATCTCAAATTGTCTAATATCCTAGTTTTTTTTTTGTTATTGAATGATGTGACGAGTTAGTCGTTCACCTGATGTTAAGTGACACGGCCACCCATAACAGAACAGTGTTACTCGGAACTCCAACATGTAAAGTTTCGCATGACTGCTGCACTGTGCATATCATCCTGAGACATCAGCACAGTCTGGTTACAAGATTACTTGACTGTGAGATCAGATTATAAAGTCTCATTTGCCCAGTAATTTCACTAGCTATATTGCCCTTCAAGCCGGAACACAGTAGTGCTTGCACACTACTGCTGTGCGGCAGAATAACTGGCAAAGCGGAGCTACCTACCTAGACGAACTTTGCAGAAAAGTCCTACCACCTAGTACTTTTTGAGTTATCCTTAATAATGCGTATTTCGAATACATTGATGATGTTTTAATTAGGATTGAAGTCGGTCAAAACTCTTTTTTAAGGAATTATCTCTTTTGTCTCATGAATTAAAATAGTTAGGGTCCAGGATCTATGTATGTGATCGTAGGGCGTTATTATTATTATTGTTAACTATCACAAAGATAGACTTATAAACGACAATATAACTAGCTAAGATATACTGCAGGTATTACATATAGTAGATAGTATCTGAGGGGAAATCCCAGTAATTATAAATTGATTTAGACTCAATATAATCACATCCTAATATTATTTCAATCTCATGTCTGTTATCTCTACTCTATCTTTGCGCACAACATTTTTTTGTATCGGGCAAAGAGCATTCATTCTTCTAACTAACTAAAGACTATAATAATATAACAACGAACTACTAAACTATAGCTACAATATCTACTATAAAAATAAAAAAAACATTTGGACCATATACTAGACACGATGACAGATTATTGACTCGCAAAATTTGACGTTTGTCTGTGACTAGAACGTAATATAATCCATTAAAAAAAATGCAGTTGCATTGCAGTGGCCAGATGTATGGATGTTTTTTTAAGAGAGAAGATAAACTTTAACCAGTTAACATCAATAATAATGAATTCAATCGTAAAACTTATTTATAAAGCGGCTTTAAAAATATTCAAATCCACACTATTATTTCGCGGTTACAAGTTTGATCAAGAATTGGTTTTGAACTGCAATGTAAACGCGTAGTTATAGTCCCACATAGTTTTATGTCCCGTATTAAATAAATGTATCCTAACTCCGGTGCTATAAGAAAATTGTAAATCTATTATTCAAGTATGTAATATAGCTTTTATTACCCCAATTGCCCATGTTTGTTCAAAAAATTACGCTTATTTATAAAGCTCATATCTATTTTAGCTTTACGAATAAACTTTAGTGTTAGCTAACAAAAAAAACAGTCACTTTGATAGTTCAAGTGCTCTACCAAACAATTTTGCAATGTGACTGGACAAACTTCATTCCTAATTTGAAAATTTCCAAAGTAATTATATACATAAACAACGTGTTGAAACTGTCAAATTGGACACCCGCGTCAGGGCAAGTGATATTGAACAGAAAAAAATATCGCAAGTACTTGTTCAGTGTCTGAGTGTTGTGAGACCATGGTCCTCATAGCTCTTGCGTCCTTAGATACAAGAAATTTTATTTACGGTCCAGGGTATGTAATAGTTGGGCGTTATTTGTGTATTTGGTGGAATTTTTTCAGTATCCAAGTATTATATATTCTATTATTATATATTCTATTATCTTATCTAAATATATATAACTCAAAGGTGATTGACTGACTGACTGACTGACATAGTGATCTATCAACGCACAGCCCAAACCACTGGACGGATCGGGCTCAAATTTGGCATGCAGGTAGATGTTATGACGTAGGCACCTAAGAAATCAGCTAAGAAAGGATTTTTCTAAATTCCACCCTTAAGAGGGTGAAATGGGTGGTTGAATTATTTTCCCATGGGCCACGCCGCGGGCGAAGCTGCGGGCAGAAATTCGTATATTATATACTCTTTATTCTTTTTCGTCCATTTTGACGAAAAAGGATAAAGCATCGTGTGTTTCAATTACTCATATGCGAGTCCTTGAGACCATAGATTGTTATCTCTACAATGGGATCGTGAGCACGAGCACTTATAATGTTCGTTTGCATATGACCCGCCCACAAAAGGTAAAGCTATGGTATTTTAGGCACCGGCGCGCGGTTTCTCCTGCGTTTCTCCAAACTGTCTTTAACACCCCATTTACGAGAGTCCCAAGATACAGGCCTCGTGCTTTGTTTATGGCTCAAAGTTCCTGCCTGGTGACACTGTAAAGGTTGGTATAGACCAACACCTTTAAGAAAGGGGGCTTATAGTGTAGTGTGTTTTGAAAATAAAATTTATGTACTTGCACAGTATGTAACAAATTGTAACACTTCATTTTTGGCAATAAAATTACCGTATCTTATTTGCCCTTATAGTGTTTGAATTTTCAATAAAAAATTTTAGCACACCCTTATGCCATTAAAAAAACAACCTTAGATTATCAAGTCTCCAATTCAAGTAGCTTGGGCTCTACTTGGTCTGTCAATTCATTCAGGACAAAGTTATTTTTAGTATTTTTGGCCTTGTTGAAGCATACTCGTAAGGTATAGATGTTGGTTGCTGGTAGTAGTGCACACAGGTGTAGATTGTGGGTTCGATTCCCACCCAGAACAAACATTTGTGTGATGAACAGCGATGTTTGCTCTGTCTGGGTATGATTCAAATAAATTGTAAATATAAATTGTATTCTATGTATTTACAAACAAAAAGTATATAAGATTGATGAATTGTCCACAACTATTTATATATTTAATTTCATAAAAAGAAGAATCGATGATATATATTTATTATTAATTGATATATTCAGGAACCCCAATATGTAATTGAAGCTAAATTATTGGGAAGCTAAAATCAGAATGGTCATTCAAACTGCTAACTAATTTAAGGCATGGTCACATTTACGACTAACGTAAATTACTTTTCCTGTCATAAACATTTATTAGATATATACTTATTATAAAAATATATCATTTTATTTATCTAAGTACATTATATTTCAATAATATTACATAACCAATTAAAACTGGTTAAAATGACAAAGTTAACATTAACATCCGTATTAAGTATTTGCAAAGACCAAAATTAATCAATATTTAAAAATTACGTGCATTTGATTTACGCGTTTTATCATAGGTACTGCTTATGAGTGGAATCCATTGCCGGAGTTGTTTCAGATTAACTTACTTATTGATAAGTGGCGACTTGTGAGTTAAGAGGTATCTTCTAGGATAGCATGTTCTATTGTAAAAAATTGACACTTTATCTACATATGTAATATTACTAACGCAAACCTATTCAATATAAAACAAAACATATACACCATTTTTACAATGAATTATCATTGCAATTCAACGGGGCAACGCTACCAGCATGTTGGGTACCAGCATTTGTACTACTCGTATTTATAGGTCATCGCGGCTAGTATACAATAGTTCAAATCTTTTTTTGTAGCAGTGTTTAGTAGTAGTTGTAATATTATTGTAGTATTTAGTTAGCTGAAATAATAAAGGAACCCTGAATCATTAAAGCCTATATTATTATAAACGTTCTCAATAACGTAACCGCAGCTTAAGCGAAAAGAACGTCTACAGCAAGTCTCTGATGTCAACTGCCTGGTTCTTGTGACTCATCAGCGGTGTCGTTAACCCACCGGCTTTATTCGACAGCCGGTTTTGTATTTACTCTCGATTGTTTCGATTCGATAACGATTTGCATTTCAATAGAAGCAAAATTTGTTTCTACATATAAAAGTGAAATGTGGGTGATATCACGGAACGTAATGTCACTTTTGATAATATTCATACTCATTTATTTGCAATGTACAATTTATATATTATGTCAGGTCTTAGCAACTATTTTAGTAGGTACATTAACCCTATAAGGGCGCTTGCAACTGAGTGTCTCTAGAAATAAATTTATTAATTAAATTATAATTATATAGTAAACAATTTTATTACAAACATTTTTCATGTATTCAAATTCTGTGTCTGGATGTTGTGGGACCATGGTCCGCGTAGTTGCTGGGATGGGTCCCTAAACACAGGGAATCCTAGTTAGCGCCCAGGATCTATGTATGTGATCGTTGGACGTTATTATTATTATTATAAATATTAAGGTAATACGAAAGTTCTATTAAGTTCTTTAGACGTTGCAAACCAAATTTGCTTGATTTTCATGAATATGATGGATGGTCGATATTTCATAAGTGTAGGTATTCAATTATTGTATGAATACATCGTAAGCAATTGTTCAAAGCCTATAATTTACAATCGATTCTTGAGCAATCTATACTGGGTAATACTCCACCCACCAAAATAGCTTTGTTAATAGGAACCCTACGTGAATCTGATTACTGAGTTAGAGCCTTGAGTACCTACTGAGTGTAAATAAATCACAGTGTCTTTAGTGAGTCAGCATTATCTCAAAGTTTATCTTTACAGGTACATAAATAATTATCGTTTTCACTATGTACCTCGTTATGTCGAGGGCCGTACTTACTATATTTACTTAAATTTACTGAATCTATTTAATTATTGTTAAATATTTCAAACACCCTAATTTAAATATCTTTATAAATTTTAATCTTTACGGATTTCCACTTGTAACGTTTTAACCACTTGTTCCAATTCCTTGCACAATAATCAGCGTGCGACCTTATGGAAAAAAAAAATGGACGCATAACCTTTTTCTATTAATTTCTATGTGTGTAACGTGTTAGTTTTTTTTATGTTACGAAATGACATGACGAGCTAGTCGCTCGCCTGATGTTAAGCGACACGACTGCCCATATCAGTTGCAGTGACATTTGAAACTCTAAAGTATAGTTTCATGTGACACTGCACTGCGCATGTCATTCTGAGACATCAGCACAGTCTAGCAATAAGATTACTAAACTGTGAGATTAGGTCATAAAGTCTCATTTGCCCAGTAATTTCACAAGCTACAGTGCCCTTCAAACCGGAACACAGTAGTGCTTGCGCACTACTGCTTGGCGGCAGAATAACCGTCATTAAGTTAGTCATCAAAGCGAATAAGAAAAACTACTTTTCTACATTGTTTTCTTATTTTACCTATTCTTCCTAAATTATACTGTATTCTCCTATAATGTAATGTAATATTGTGTCTTAAATAAATATCTTTTCTTCCTTTCTTTCACTTTTCCTTTAAACGCCCTCACTCCAGCCGCCTAACAGCACGGAAGTTTAGATTATAACACATTTAAAACCTTATTAGTTTCTATGATAAGTGCCAATTATAATGATTAATAAATAAAGTATGTTGCAAGTTTATTTTAATGTGTGCCGCCGATGTGATATATGATAATCAACTCTAATCACTGGCGTCTAAGACAGGTAAATAAATAACTTAATCTGTAAATTTGATTAATGTTACAGACTCTTTAATGTATGGTTTAATCTGGGCTTGAGGCTAGTTCATTATTATTAATGTATAGAATAGAGAACATGATACTATTTACAATATTGTACATTACATTTTACAAAGAGTTCATGGGCTCTATGTCGTGGTGGTTGAGCAGGTTGGCTCATAACCTACCGGCAGCGGGTTTTGTTCTCGTGGCAGGCTAACTGTTTGTGCACACGTAAATACCATGCTAAGAGGCTCATAGGTAGCGACTTGTTTGAGACTGCAAAGCCTCGACCATAGACGCAAAGTTGCCAGTTTATCGGTATTCTATCGAGTGCATTTTGGAGAGAGTGCATTGGAGTTACATAACCTGATTACGCCGTCAGCGTTCCACCATTGGACAACTAGATGTACAAAAAAGCGCCACCGTTACATGGTTAATATTCCACATGTGCGAACAAAGAGATTTGGCTCCACATTTATCATGCGAACAGCCAAAGAGTGGAACGCTTTACCGGCATCCATATTTCCCGAAAACTACAACCTTGGAGTCTTCAAATCGAAAGTGAACAGGTATCTTCTAGGCAAGCGTGTTACATTCTAGACCGCATCATCACTTACCATCAGGTGCGATAGTGGTCAAACGCGAGCCTATCATACAATAAAAAAAAAGTAAAAATTCGTAAATATTTGTTTTGTACCTGGGTGTTGTGGGACCGTGGTCCTCTTGGTTTCTGTGTCCCTATCTAAGTACAGGGGATACTAGTTAGTAGCCAGGGTCTATGTATGTCATCGTTAGACGTTATTATTATTATTATATTACTAGTTGCGCCCCGCGGTTTTACCCGCGGATAAAAAGTATTTTAACTATTTGCTCATCCTACGGGAAAATTTCACTTTTCCGGGATAAAACGTAGCCTATATGTTAATCCAGTGTATCTTGGTACCGAATTTTATCCAAATTCATTCAGCTGTTTGAGCGTGAAGGAGTAACAAACATACACACATACACATAAACACACATACAAACTTTCGCCTTTATAATATTAGTGTGAAGTGTGATGTGATTAAGTATATCAATGATTCACAACAGTGTATCAATAGGCTAACCTAATTGCTAAAAGAAAACTCTTGTAGGCTCCTTATGAAAACAAGGATTTTCCAAATTGATAGGGTGTGGTGCACATGAATTTACGTAATATTAAAAGAAAATAATTGACTACGCCATTTTGTAAAGGGTACAGATTATTTTTAGCAGAGATTAATGGTATTTTAAAATATTTTTTCTCAAAATATACCAAGCTAACTTATAAAGGAATAGTGAATACGAAACATGTACCTACAGTTATATAAATGAAAATACCAAGAATGTGTCAATATAGCATTGCTCTAAATTATTTATTTCTGCAATAAATTCCGATATCAGAAATACTAAATCGCCGTAAACTGCATGTTTCTTATCAGGAACCGGTTATGTATTGCTTGCAAGGTGCATATGTGAATAAGCGGTGATATAGAACTACTACAAAACTAGTTTACACATCAGTGAACCTTGTCACAGCAAATAAAACTTCGACTCGCTTTTAGATATTCAACTAGGCGTAAAAATATTTCGTTGCGAAATGGTTCCAAGACATTTATTGCTAGACACCAACATGTCGAAAAGGAAACCATTTACACGCAGTTCTATACAATTTATTGAGTCAACTTAACAATATACACTAATACAAGAATGCAAGAATCCTTTACAAGCTGAAACAGCTGAGTTATAAATGTAAATGATAGGTTTTAAATTGTACATATTTTGAGACATTTGGGCGTTTCTCTTTTCAATTTAATTCTAGTCATTTGTGTACTGAGGAATATCTTAGACTTGGTTCAAGCATCTCCTGAATTTTATACAAATTACTGCATTTATATCCTTTTTTTGTGGTGATCTGTCATTGTCACTGTCATATATAGAATATAATATGTAGAAAAAAAAACGAATTCGCATAATTTTTATTAAATGAAAAAAAAAACGTATTTTTATTGTGTTATTCGTCATACAAACCTGAAACTCAATCGTCAAAAGGTAGGCGAAGCTTTAACAGACTTGGATGATCCAGAAGATCCTGTCGCATTGAGCGTAGTGCTTGGACACTTTTTATCTAATACTACGGTGTAGTGTTTACATGATATTAGATGAAGGTAGTAGTCCATAAAATTATAATATCGCTACCCTCAACTTACTAGCATTTTGTCGTGTGCCATCTCTTAGCAATAAATGCCATTCTGCGATAGTCGGTGTTTCGTGTTTCATATACCTATATACAGATATCCAGGGAAGGACTGACAATAAATTTACTACTACGCTTTGGTTTATAACGTTATTCCTATTTATTATTTAAATAATTGAATAAAATTATAACTACTTCAATATTCTTCTACTTCAAATTATAATTCAACTTCATTTATTTAACCAAAGAGTAAGTACGAGAATGTACAGAACTTGACCATAGACTACGTAGAGCTTATAATAGGTCTTTACCTATGAAATTGCCGTATTACAGTACAGACTTTTTCAAACAAAAAAAAGTTTTGATTGGCTATGAATTCCAAATTCAAATTAATTTTGTTTTAAAAATATGACATTCTATTTATAATATGTCTTTTTTTATTGATTAGCGTTGTATTTTCATTACATTTCAACATTTTTCCTCATAATATCCATTTCCACTTTGAAATTTCGTGTAATTATGGAATATGAGTTTCGTCGTGGCACCAACGCGGCACAAACGACACGTAACATCAACGACGTTTACGGAGAGAACTGCACAAACGAACGTACAACCCGTTATTGGTTTGCTCAGTTCCGTTCTGGGAATTTTGACTTGAAAAATGAACCTCGTGGTCGTCCGGAAACTTTGGTCAACAATGATGAATTAAAGGCGATTGTGGAAACTGATGAATCTCAATCTACAGCTGAGCTGGCAGCAGCTTTTGATGTTAGCATCAAAACAATATTGGTCCATTTGCGACAGATTGGCAAGATAAAAAAGCTTGATAGATGGGTGCCCCACGAACTTAACGATCGCCAGCGCAACGTACGCGTCGAGACTTGCCTTGCGCTGCTTAACAGGCACAGAAATGAAGGAATTTTGAACCGAATTGTTACGTGCGACGAAAAATGGATTCTTTTTGACAATCGAAAGCGCTCAGCAAGTTGGTTAGATCCTGGTTTGGTACCAAAGCAATGTGCAAAACGAAAAATGAGCCCTAGAAAGGTGATGGTCACAGTTTGGTGGTCTAGTGCTGGTGTGATTCATCATAGCTTTTTCCAAAACGGCGAGAGCATTACTGCAGATGTGTACATTGAAGAACTGACCACAATGATGGCGAAACTCGCACGTCTGCAACCAGCTTTGGTCAATCGGTCGTCTCCACCGCTACTTCACGACAACGCGCGACCCCATACTGCACAACAGACCGTCTCTAAGCTGTATGAGTTGGGTTTGGAAGCTCTCCCTCATCCACCATACTCACCAGATATTGCGCCTATAGACTATTACTTTTTCCAAATTTTGGACAACTTTTTAGCGGGAAAAAAATTCAATTCCCGAGAGGCAGTACAAAACGCCTTTGAAGAGTTTGTTGTCTCCCGTCCTGCTGATTTTTTCAAGAAGGACATCCATAAACTGCCACAGCGTTGGCAAAGATGCATTGATTGCAGGGGTGATTACTTTGAATAAAAGAAATAAATAAGTTCGAAAAAAAAAAATACTTTAACTTTTTTCAAACAAAACGGCAATTTCATAGGTAAAGACCAATAATAAAACACAGATTATAATAACTTAAAGGTAGATTTACACAACACTTTCCAATTGAACACCCAGGGATTCACAGATACTCACTTTTTTTTTGTTTAGCTCCACACTTTTGTGTATTTAGCCAGTGTCAAGTGATAATTTTTTCAAGTTATTTGATATTATACATAATGTATGTTGTATGTGTCAAGTCAAGTCCCAGTCCAAGTTATCAAGTCAAGTCATAGTCTAGTCTAGTCAAGTTATACTCCTAGTAAAGTGGTGGCAGCTTTACCTCAAGCTTCTATGGAGTTTTGGAAACAACACGAAAAGAAACGTTTCACCATCATTATACCACTTTCCCACACTCATGCCTGTAATCCAGCACTTAACGAATAAAATTCCACCAATTTTATACACTAACACTGAAAATAACACAAGTTTTGGAAAATAATACGATGCGGTGACACGATCTTTTTCGTTTTCCCGCTAAAACTCCTTACTCACTATTACATTTGGGCCTCTTGGAGTGTCCACAATACTCGGGTTGCTCTTGGACCTCCAACGATATTTTCCTCTACAGATAGTTTAAGCTCATTGTAGTATTCAAACCCAGGATCATTATGAGTATTGTGTAAGTCGACGTTTTTTTTTATGTTACTGAATGATTTGACGAGCTAGCCGTTCACCTGATGTTAAGCGCCATGGCTGCCCATAACAGAACAGTGTCAATCGGAACCCCAAAATAGAGTTTCGAGCAACACTGCACTGCGCACATCATCCTGAGACATCAGCAGAGTCTGGTAATAAGATTACTCGACTGTGAGATCAGATCATAAAGTCTCAATTGCCCAATAATTTCACTAGCTACAGTGCCCTTCAAACCGGAACACAGTAGTGTGCATGTACACTACTGTTTGGCGGCAGAATAACTGGCAAAGCGGTGGTACCTACCTAGACGAACTTTGCAACAAACTGCACCTAGTAAAGTCGACGTTACAAAATATTAAACCTATTTGTATCGAAGTAATATGTACAAATGTATAGTTTTTCGTATTCGTTTACATAATTTACCAATGTATGAATCCATAAACCATTTTTAATTAAAATACCAATGGTTATTTTTACAAACAAAGTGACCAATTTTATTATAAACATAAAAATCTGCTCCAGTTTATGAAACTTGCCCACATTCTTTAATGTATTAACAAGGTGACTTAAAAATATATTAATATAAATATGTAATTTTAGCCAAAGCCGCGCAATGCCAAATCAATTAATGACTGCCGAAAATGGAAAGATATTGTAAAACAACATATCTATTTTAGGAACACGCTTAAAAATAACAACAGTTACTGAATTACAATTATACAACTTCATAACCATTTTTGGATTAAATTTAAGTAAATCGGTAATTGGCTGCGTCTCGGTTTTCGAATCGGACCATCCCATTTTTTCAAGTGGGTGTTAGTAGAGCCGGCTAAGGGAATGTCAAGAGAATGAGCAGCAGGCGGCTTGGTGATCACTTCTGTGATTCACTTCTGCGTAGTGGTTATGGCAAATTACCTTATCACGATACTTATCCAAGGTGGGGTTTTATGGATGAGGCCTATGTTCACTTGTTCAGCAGTGGACGTCTTCCGGCTAACGATACGAAAATCACACTAATATTATGAAGGCGAAAGTTTGTATGTGTGTATATTTGTTACTTCTTCACGCGCAAACGGCTGCAAAGATTTGGATGAAATTTGGAATAGAGATAGCTTATATACTGGATTAACACATAAGCTACTTTTTCTCTGCGGGTGAAATCGCG
This sequence comes from Ennomos fuscantarius, assembly GCA_905220475.3. Lineage (NCBI taxonomy): Eukaryota > Metazoa > Arthropoda > Insecta > Lepidoptera > Geometridae > Ennomos > Ennomos fuscantarius. Next base: position 6,059,099 of record HG992028.1, on the reverse strand, counting down.
GGGTGCAGCTAGTTTAATATTAAAAACGAGTATGCTTTAGAACACTTTTTACTAGGTGGTAGGACTTTTCTGCAAAGTTTGTGTAGTAGGTACCAACGCTTTGCCAGTTATTCTGCCGCTAAGCAGTAGTGCGCAAACACTGCTGTGTTCCGGTTTGAAGGGCAATGTAGCTAGTCAAATTACTGAGCAAATTAGACTTTATGACCTGATCTCGCAGTCTAATAATCTTATTACTAGATTGTGCTGATATCTCATGAAGACGCGTCAGTGCAGTGTCACGCGAAACTCTATACTTTACGAGTTCCGAGTGACACTGCAACTGATATGGGCAGCTGTATTGCTTAACATCTGGAGAACGGCTAGCTCGTCACGTCATTCTTTACCAATAGAAATAAAACCACAAGTACAACTTCTTTAGTTTAACTCCATCTATCGGCCGGTATAACTTTGTTTTTGCTTTATTTAATGTTAATGTCGCCATCTTGACAATTGTAAATTGTCATTTTACCGGACATATCAACATAATAATACAAATTTTAATTTTAATTTTTAACTTTGTTATGTTGGCAATGGTGATCTACGTGAACCAAAAATTTTAACTTCCGTTCGCCTCGTCACGGTTTCACCAGCTTACTCCTCAAGTCAAGCGAGAGTAAAGAAGTTTTACTTCAAAAATTTAGGGCCTGTTAGGTACACACATCCACAAAGTCGTTAATGACACAGCTCTACTTTCTGTAGCATCTTAAATTAAAGTTACATAACTTAATTAGCAACGTAAGACGTGTTTTAATTATTGTTATTTTTTTACATTTTTTGAGGCCCTTCTTATAACATCGCGTTCAAATTGTAGCTGTTGTTCCTCTATCTATTACTTAAAGATTACTTTTACTAGAATCTCTAAGTGAGCAAAATTAATCGCTCTTATTTAAAAATATAAAATTGCTTAAAACCTTGATGGAAATGTGTTTGTCATTAAGCCAAAATTCAGATTAATTTACTATCTCTGCGATCATAAAACCCAACACATTATATATATATATATATATAGAATACATTAACCATGAAAATAAAAAAGTGACTAATATTTGAACTTACTTTGACCAAGCCTGTGAGTAATTATTATTTGTTATAGGTACCCAATTTTAGATTATTAGGTAAATAATATACCTTTCTCCACGTTCCATTTGACAAGTGGTGGCGCGAGGCGTTTCGACAATGCCCATTGCCCATGTCACGGTCGCATTCAACATTCACTAGACAGTTCACAGTATACTTATTTAACAGTATACAAACTCACATGGTAACAAAAAATAATTTTCGAAATTGATCAATTACAGCTAACTAACAGTTTTTTACTACCTTTACCGATTCGCGGACTCTACTTCAGAATACCTGAACCCCAACAGGGGCTATTCTGTGGCAATGGTACATTTGCACATGAAAACAGGAAAAAAATATGTTAAAAGCACCGTTGTCTTACTAGCAAAACAAGTTATTGGCTCCACGAAGGAACACCCAGTTTTTAAGTAATATTTCTTTACGCACTCTTGACTAAGAGCTAAAGAAGTTTTGCTTCAGTCGTGTGGTCTAAAGCACACTCGTTTTTTTTATAAAAGGCATTTATGTTGAATTACTCTATAATAGATTTGCAGCCAATTTTTTTATCATTGACTAGACTAACTTATGACCACGATTTCACCTGATGGGAAGCGATGATGTGGTGGAAGGTGTAGCACGCTTTATTTGACGGCCTCTGTGGTGTGGTGGTTGAGCAGGTTGGATCTTAGCTTGTAGGCGGAGAGTTCTATTCCCGCAGCAGTACAACTATTTGTACACACGAAAATAAGCGCTAATACTTGTTCTGTGTCTAGGTGCTGTGGGTTCATGGTCCTCGTAGTTTCTGAGTGCCTAGATACAGGGAATACTAGTTGACGTCCAGGATCTATGTAGGTATGTGATCGTTGGGCGTTATTTATTTATTTATCGCATTTAAACTAAAAATTTATATAATTAGAGTCATGAAATTTTATATTTTAATTATCTTGATCCAACACGTGCCTATAAAGAAACTGAATACATTAAATTTTTAGTAAAAAGGGAACTTAATCAAACAAATCACTACCAGTAGGCAACGTGCCCAATATGCTGGCAGCATTGCCACGTTGAATGGCAATGCTCAATCTTTGGCCGAAGTAGAGGCCAGCATTTTGGTCACGTGTGGCTTCGACCAGACGTTTAGAAAGGAAAATTTTAATTGATTTAAACTTGGATTATTTGTACCTATATTGAATTTTTTATGTCTATGTTCTCATGGAAGTGACTTTATTGTCTTATTTGAGAATAAAATTGCCTTAAATCTATTTATAAAATGCCCCAATTAATTAATGTATTATTGGTGTAATGTTACAAGGTATGAAAATATTATTTTTACCTTTAGGTTATAGCATAGACTAAGAGCCAACCACCATCGTAATGTTTATAGGCTCTAATCCAGCCATTTGCAACTTTTTGTTTATTATTCTAATACAATATATCTTTATTGATAATAATCACCAATACCTACATGCAAATGAGTACTCATGGTCATCTTAATCAGCAGGAAAACTCACTGTATGTGAAAATGAGTACTTTAAATAAAAAAAGGAATACTACTATGTTATATTGATAAATATTAGCATTCTCCCATGTACCTATTTTTATTAACGTTTAAAAAATGTATCCGCCTTAAGTTTCAAAAATTGAGTCATAAATACCTATTCCATAACTAAGAGGCTACTTAGTTGCATAATAAGTTGAAAAGACGAGAAAATTAAGTATTTTCCCATTAGTAACAATCATACCTAAAAGTTCGAAAGAGATAGTCAGAAGATCATATAGCAACTGATATCGCTGTTTTTATTTACATTAAATACTTAGGTACGTGGGATTTAACTAATTATTTTGTATGCGATAAAATTTTAAATATCCATTTAAAAGTTGAAAACCTTTTGAAGGTGAATATTATAGAAATATTTTGAAAGTATCCGGCAGCTCCTTGACTATAATATCTCCAAGCGTCCTTGTGAGGTAACTGACACTCCCACACGCTCTAGTTTTACTTTGGACTTTCACTATTATTGTGCGTTTGCGCAACCTCCTTACTGTGCGCATACCTTATTAAGTCATTGCCATTTAAAAAGTTAACACTGATAAGATTTAATGCAGAAACTCTGTTATTTTGACGATAATTTCATTACTGTTACTTTATTTCATTTTATTTATTTATTTATTACCTTAAGTATCATAATTCAATAAGTAATATTGAAGGATAATGTTAGATGAAAATTTTATTTAACAACTATTTACAATGTCAATGACCTACATAACAATTGATTAACAATTAAAAGCTGTACTGGCGTCCGTTCGACTGACGTTCTTTGGATTAACAATGTAAATTCTGACCCCAAAATTAACACGTTTTGTCACTAAAGTGTGTTTGGAGAAAAATCTTATCATTACTACATCTACTTGAACGGACGCTGCTCAATTGTATCAGTCTGAATATTAATACTACCTCAATTTTTAATTTGTTATAACAATTGTCACTTGTATAAATAACGTTCTAATTTGTTTTTCTAACTAATTAGTATATAATTTAATATTTATATGTCAAATATGTCTAACAGGTTAACTATGGGTGGTCTTCTCTTCTTTACAATTTTCCGGACAACTTCTTTGTTAGCAGTGTTTCCTCTAACAGGGTGAAATCGATCGTCTTGGTCGTCGTAGCTGTTGGAATATGAAGGACGGTCGTAGTCTTCTTCTGGTTCAGATCGATAATCGTTCGGTTTGACCCTCGCGGGCTTGTATTTCTTCTTAGGTACTAATATATAGTCATCCAAATCATCACTGAGGTATTCGGGAGTTTTAACAGGTTTTCTTTTCTTTTTTGGCCTTGGAGGAGGAACATCTTCTGGGTAATACTTTTCTGATGATGGCATATCAGGTACGTATGGGTAATTGTATTTCATGGGTGAGGATGGTTTCAGTTCTTCATACTTCGAATACTTATTATGCTCGTAAGGCCTTATTTTTTCAAATTCAAAATTAGAGGGCTCGGCATATTTATCGTAAGTCTCTCTAAAAGACTCAGGCGGAAAAATTGGATACTTATTAGGTTTATTTAGTTCAAAATCTACGATGTTCGAATACAAATTATCTTTATTTTCGTAACTTTCTTTTTTTGTTTTAGTTTTGCAATTCGGATCAAAGCTGTATCCGACGTGACTGTGCGCCGCTTCACTTTCCGACGACTCATCACGCGGGTGTTTGATTGTAATACTGTGCGTATATTCACTTGGTTCTAAATCGAAAGGGTATTTAGGTCTTTTACGATGTGGATATTCTTTTTCTTGATATGAGTCATAAGGTCGCTTATTTCTTCTATTTTCGTGAAAGTCATAATCGTCTACGTCTTCAGAGATGTCATAAAATTTTTCAAAATCCCTCATAGCTTTTGGTTCTGCCATGCTTTTTCCAATATTTTGCGCTGGTGGCAAATTATTTTCGTTATTTACAACAGCAGTGAACCCAGTCTTTGGACCTGCTGAGTATTCAACAGATCTCATAGTCCCATCAGGTTCTAAGATGCTGTAGTGACCTGTAATAGATAAATAAAGCATTAAGCATTTTAATATAGATACAATATAAACATTATTGAACGTCGTTTAAAGTTCTTTGTTAGAGAATTGCAAATATCCGAAATAGGAGTTTACGGGTTTATAATGATTTCAATAAATTGGTATTAAATAATATTAAGACTCGCATAGAGGTTATGGTTTCGTTTGTTACATCATCACAACCATTACCTGAACTGTCCACAGCTGAAAATCGTATTTTATCGATAAAGCTCACAATGGATAGACGCTTGCATTCATTGGCCTTCTTAACATCAGCTAGATCATTGATCTACCATAGCGGAGCGCTATACTCCCTCTTTTGGTCTGTCTCTGTAAAGTTAAATTGATTTTAATTATTCAACTTACCTTTAACAGTGTCACCTTCTTTCGTTTCCCATACAGATTTTATATCACCAGTGTTGGCATCCGACACCCCGTAACTGAAAGAGTAGCTTGGTTTTCCCTGAAATAAAAGCAACCAAGTGCTTATTAAATAGTCGATCAATTTTTTTCTGCTCCATCACAATTACAAACTAATATCGTCGAATAGAAAAAAATATGAAAGAATGTGTGAAGCATTGGCTTGCGTGTATTAATTCGGTATTTTACTCATAATGGCAATTCATTGCATGCTCGCTGATTATAGTTGGTATTCTGAATAAGTAATAAAGGCTGTAATCGTTTCCATAAGACTGGAAAGCAGTAATTACAGGTATAGTGTTAGCTTGTCCATCAAATCGGTAGCTATAACGCGTGCGGCATTTATCACTCTCTTTCATGAGTGCGTTATAACACATCCCAAATAGCTTGCCTATACTAAAAATTGTCTAAAAACACTTCCATACTAATAGATGGAAATCTAGCACAAATAGATGGTGGAAAACTGGTAGAAAATGCTGTAGCATTAAGTCCTTCCTTGTAATTTTTCTGAGCATAAAGTATTAAATAAAAAGAAGTTATTTTGTAGAATGGATATTTTACCTATGTTTATTGTTTAAAATTTCAATGCAAAGCTAAGTGTGAGTGGGTATGCCTTTGGGTGACATAAAATATTCTGACTCCAAGGCTTGCTTACATGAATAGAAGAAGAAATTTCAAGCTTACAATTAAATTCGAACATTTGTGAGCCTTAGCTCGAATGCAAAGTTTTATTTTCCTTGCTGTTTGTTTTTGTTTGCTCCAATAGCATAGGCCTCATCTTATTGTTTTTAACTTATTCTTATAGGCTTGCTATATTTTGGCACTTTTAAATTTTATTAGCTAGTACTGTAGTTACGTTAGTTAGTAAACGTGTTAAAAATAGCATCTTAATTATAAATAATTAGAATTAACAAAACAAAATACTTAATTAAATTTATAAGTCAATGTCTCATCAATGAAACCATAAGTGCTGTTATAAACAGCTGATATTACCGGCACAAACTAAGCTAACCGGTTCCAGTGTTTGTAAATAAAAACAGATGGCATCTTAAATGTCACATTATCAAGTTCAAGATGAGTCAGATGACAGGCGCGTGCGCATCGCCCCGCTGCTTGGCAATGACGGATTCACTTTCGCTTGTTTCCGCTTCATGTAACGATACAATGTGACGAAAAGTGAAAAAAAGAACATGCAAATAAAAAGAGAAGCTATTTGAAACTTAATAAGCGGTAATTACACGTTTCGATCGTGCAATTATCATTTGCATAACATTTTTGGAGCAGTATTACAGTAACAACGACTTGTCGTGTTGCCCTGGAGAAAAGTGGGTGAACAAGAATGACTTCGCGATAGTACGATTTGAAACGGTGTCGACACTTGACCAGTGCAGTACTTACAAGTCTTAATAGACTGTGCTTCGGTAAAGTACCTACACGAGTTTCATCAGTGATAAGCCCTTGATAATTTACTTACAGCTTTAGCAAGAACTAAGCGACACGTTAAGCAATGGTATAACTAAGTATGATTATTTTGATTGATATGACATATTCTTTCGTAACGTTGAATCGTAAATTAAAAGGAGGAAGAGAAAGCAATCCAGATAGTCACAACTGACAGCTAAACTAATTGCCGATGTGTATCTAAGTGTCGACAATAGAGAACAAATACTTTCATTTTTAATGTCTATAAGTGCCAGTCAAGTATGATAGCTTTTTAGCATAAAAAATGGCAATAAATTTTATTACTACTCAATTTATTGGCATTTTTTATCGAACATTGTTATATGCACAAGTATTCGGTAAATTATTGATAGTTTGGCAAGTATCCATAATTTAAATAGTTTGACGGGAGTGTAATAGCTACTCAGAAAAAAATATGAACCATACCAGAGATGTTTAAACAAAACTAAAGCATTAAAAAAGCAAGATTACTGAATTTCAGTTTTTAATCAGTGAATCTGATTATTGAATTTCAGTTTTTAATCATTAGTTAGGCTTGAATTGGATTGCACGTTAGTAATACTCAATGTTTAGGCTACATTGAAAAAAAATCCATTGTGAGTTTCTGAATATGTCGTTGTACGAGTATATAAGGTACAAAGGCATATTTTTTCAGACTGACATAATATTTTCTAGACTAAAATATATTTTTTTATTTCTGTGTCGACATTGCACTCGTGCCGAGTTATTACTTTTTGCCGAACAAACTACAACCGAACAACTAGGTGGTAGGACTTTTCTACAAAGTTCGTCTAGATAGATAGATAAACTTTTATTGACACCAAGGTATTGTCTAGGTAGGTGTACCACTGCTTTGCCATCATCATTAATGTTTATGTCTATTAAGTTACTTTAGCTTTTATTATAAATTCATGATATTTATTTGTTACTGTATATCTATATATTATTGTGTTATAACTTTTGAACTGAAGGATAAACTGGATTTTAGAACGTTCAGTATGTTTTACTATATTGAATTAGAAAAAAAACAATAAGACTTAAGAAATAATTATTTATAAGTAATCAAATAGCAAATACTTTTCAATCATCATCGACTATGTACGACTAAGCAATAATGTGTATTATGTTTAGATCTCTCCAATCTAATAATTAAATTAAAATATCGTAATTAAAATAGCGTAGCGTAATTAAAATATCTCATCTGAATTACATAGCTGTTTGGTCAATATATGGAAAATTATTTTTAGTTGTGCACTTACATTGTTATTTTCCTGTTGATTATCAGGTGCTATTTGCTCTTCTTGACAATTAAACGCCAACAAATGCGCCAAGAGTATCTGTTATAATAATAATTAGCCGGTTATAAATATTACTGATAATTCAATATAATTGTGAAATCTTTAAGAGTTTCACTGTAATTAAATATTTATCAAAAATTGATAGCATATTTTTTATCAATCAGAAATGTTACAAAACTAATGTATTTTACAAACCAGTATAGCAAATTCTTTTGCCATAATTCCTATTTTATTTCCACCATTCAAATATCAACTCAAAACACCGCCGAAATTTTAAAATAAAATAAACAGTACGGTTAATATAAACAAATGTTAAAAATGAACACAGATTAGTCCATATCCAAGGTCGGGACTATGCGAAGACGCGTCGCGATCACGAACACTTTTCTATATATAAACGCACACATTAACCCCCGATGCGTATGTATAAGGTGCACTCACCCACACACATCGATGTAGACAATCGCAAAAGCAGGATGCATTTACAATTGTTAAACAATTATACCTCTACCTGTTGGACATCATTGTAACTTAACTATTTCCTTACTACTTTTAATCTCGAAGAAAATGTTATAGAATAAGGTTAAATGTCCATCTGTGCTAAAGTTTAACAGCTCCTAAGTTCGCACCTATCTCGCTATGACACACTTCCTGCAATGCATTTGGGTATGTCACAGAGGAATAAGTGTAAACTTGGAGCTCTCTCTAACTTTATAAAACAGGCATAATCGGGCATAAGTATAGGCAATGTTTATTCGCTATAGCCATCTGTTAGAGTTCCAAAACCATAAATAAAAATGTAAAGCACCAGTATTTAGCATGAATTTGGATAAAAATAGATGAAGGTGGATATCATTTCACTATATAGATCTTGACCCTATCTATATATAAGTATACGAGCTTCTGCCCGCAGCTTCGCCTGCGGCGTGGCCTATGGTTAATAATTGAACCACCCATTTCACCCTCATAAGGGTGGAATTTCGAAAAATCTTTTCTTAGCGAATGCCTACGTCATAACATCTAACTGCATTCCAAATTTCAGCCCGATCCGTCCAGTGGTTTGGGCTGTGCGTTGAAAGATCACTATATTAATCAGTCAGTCAGCACCTTTGAGTAATATATATTTAGATAAAACAAAGTTGTGTTAGTTACACAACTTATAAGTCAAGAACGGTTGTACCAATTTTTATAATTTTTAATTTATCTTTGTCCTTAATTATAGGATAGTAAGTAATAAAATTGATGCCAATCAATAAAAATAGAATTTTAAAATCCTAAACATATATATTCTGGTAGGCGGAAAGAAGTTTGCCTGGTCAGCTAGTAATGTATAAAAACAAATGATATACATAATGCTGCATCGTCGAATTTATGTTGACAACTTACTGTCTTTGAAAATGATGTACAGTTTCCGTGAAAATTATGAAAGTATATGAGCAGCATTCACTCTATACTTAATTAAATAATCGATATTATTCATGAAAATTATCATACTCAAAATAAGCTTAGCAAGTAACTGCGTCGACAGTTGCTTTGGAAGAAAAATATGCAAGCACAAATATTGTTACATTTAAACTAAACTACAATTACTTAATGTTGTCCTAAACACTGCAGCACATGCTTATCAAATTAATACGTTATTCCAGAAATCAATATTCTTTTTTTAATTAATGACCATTCAACAGGAGGTGCCTACCTACTTCATGCATGAACTACTCTAATAACGATGATATATTTAAGTAGGAAAAGATTTAATAAATCAATTTAACTTTCTTACAATACTTTCTTACAGCACACATTATAGAAATAAAACGGCATAAGTCATAAAGTATACATTTTTATTTTGGTTCTGTATCAAAAAGACATAACCGTAAATGCCATGTCAAAAACTTACAAGCTAGATTGCTTCGCAATTCTTACTTGGAAATATTGTGAAACAATGACATAAATTAAATCGAACAAAATTAATATCACAGTTCGACATTCATTTCGTAAGTCGATAGAAAGGTACCATAAGTTTTAGTTTGGGTATACCTATAGCGCCATCTGTTATTTGGTTCGGTAACTAGGTTTAAGATTTATAAAAGCGACATCTAGTGGTACCCGTAGTAGCCTGCGCCTTCGTCGTAGTGGTTCGCGTGGCCGTAGACTTGTGGGTGGATAGCTTGGCCGACGCGTTTCACAACTGCGTTGAAGCCATTATGCTTATCAGCTGTGTACTCGACAATACGGGTCGTGCCGTCAGATTCCGCAAGAGAGTATGCACCTGAAAGTTAATGGTGTTGTTTAAGTGGACATATAGATGGCGCTAGATGTAAGTCTCTTTGAAATGAACAAATTGAAGACATTAAGCTTTTGTTTTGTTTAAGTGTAATTACAGATTACAATGCATAATATTATGTGTATTGTTATAGTCTACCTTTCACAACATCACCATCTCTGGTTTCCCATTGTGTTTTGTGGTCGCCAGTGTGAGGATCGTTCACTGAGTAGTCAAACGCGTATTTAGGATACGCCTGAAAATAAAAAGTAAAATTAGCACAACAATTTTTATATACGATAAGTAATGGAAAATGGTAATTTAAATCATTTTCGCACATTTTTATGCTATGGTATTTTTGTACGAGTAAAAGACATACGCGATCCCCTAACGTGACAATACAGCATTGAGCTCGCGTTGAAGTCTTTTCAAGGGTGAACTGAAAATTTACTTTTTTTGAATTTGGTTCGTTATTGAAACGTTTTATAAACATATTTATTACACAAACTGTCAACGTCATAAATTAGTGACAAATTTTCGTACCATAAATATTCATTGTGTACAATAATTTTATTTACAAAAGCCATTAGGATCTATGTATGTGATCGTTGGACGCTATTAGTATTATTACCCAAGGCTTGGACGCGAAGTTAAAAAAAATAATTAAACGAACTTAATATTTGCTAAATAAACTCAACAGATGTAGCCAAACTAAAAATGGTGTCATTGGATAAATAAAATAATTTAATCTTCACTTTACTATCACAATTGAAGGGGTGAGAATAAAAAGGGTTTATCTGATTTTTATCACAAAATGGCTTATGAGTATCGTTGGATTCAGCGTGAAATTATCTACAATAATACATTCTCAAAATACCGAAATGAGGCTTAAATCTCGAAATGTTGAGTCTAAAAACGGCTTATCTGTCACAGGAATACAGTTCGCTTAGCATAAAAACATTACTATATTTATTTTATTATATTATATTTTTACAGTATGAATTCGTACTATATTTAGTATTTTAAATTAGAATTAAAACATTTTCAAGCAACTGAAACTTACATAAACCTTCTCTGTTATTTTATAAGCACTCTACATTAAAATGACGCCGTTGAAGTTTAAAGTCAATTTTCTCGAAACTATTAATTTGACAGTTAAACCTTTTTTATTCTCAACCCTTCAATTAACCTACGTGGATTGTTAGGGCAATACGCTGGCATTATTATTTCAAAAACCTTTATATTTACTTGAACATTAGTGACGCAAGTATGGGACGGTATGGTGGCTATCCACCATAACGGTTACGGTATGAACCGCAATTTTTGCTATTACGAACTGCAATCGACAATAAAACGTTTCCCTTGTGGTATAGTTTTATTAGGGTTATGGGTTAAATTACAACGTTTTTAAGAGCATTGTTCAATGAACCTTTTTAGATGTCAGTGCTTTTCAGACGATAAGTTAAACACAAGCTTTTATTTTATATAATTTTACTAGCTTCTGCCCGCGGCTTGGCCCACGTGGCCTATAGGAAACGAAGAAGAAATTTTTTCATTGATAATTCAACCACCCACTTCACTTCTTTTAAGGGTGAAATTTCGCAAAATCTTTTCTTAGAAAATACTTACACTTTACAAAAAACACACCCTCCAAATTTCAAGTCTCTAGGACCAGCGGCTTAGGCTGTGCGTTGATATATAAATCAGTCAGTCACTCCGGACTTTGAATTTTATTAGATGATTATTAGGTAAACTTCGTAAAATGAAATTAGATTTTCTGTTACTAATAAAAATCATTTTTTTATACTAATAGGACGTTTTTTATATCTGATCATGAGAATTTTTGCCCTAGGGTGGATTCGACCCAACGAGAGTAAATTTTATTCTTAGAATAAATCACCATTTGTTCGAGAGTAAATCATTTTCACATTTTACCATCTACAATTCTAAGAATAGCAAGTCTATTCGAGTATTATTACCGTTTTTGGTGGAATAACAGAGTTATTCCGAGAATATTTTAATTCAAAATAAACAAAGATAAAAAAAGATGTCCGACCATGTATTTTGTCATTTACTTTCCTACACTATAATACGACAATAGCGAGTTGATAGACATAAGCTTGAATACCGTGTCGTTGTAGAACAACAATTGTTAACTGGGTAATAGATTCGTTCATCATTTATTCCGCTATTCACGTATAGTAATTCTAAGCGTAGCTAAACTTAGTATTGCGTGGAAAAACGAAGAATGAATTACTCGAGTATAATATCGTGGAATAGATTTATTCTGGTATAGTTACTCGTGTATACATCCAAGTTTGGTCGAATCCACCCTTAGTCTTTTATCGTCGGTTGTCGGCTAAGGAATGGAATGCCTTGCCAGCGTCTGTTTTTCCGGCGAAATATGACCCGGGCGTGTTCAAGAGGAGAGTGAATAGGTATTTACTTGACTAGCATGCTACATCTTCGATCGCATCGTCACTTCCCATCAGGTGAGAGCGCGGTCAAATGCTAGACAAGTTTGAAGTAAAAAAAAAAAAAAAAAAAATAGTGACGGAGAATATAAACGAAAAACACTAAGTACTTACATAGTAATCCCCGTGTCCATGGCCAGCATCACCACCATAACCGCCATAACCGCCATACCCGCCGTCGCTGACATACCCGACGTGTCCTGTGTAACCGCCATGTCCACCATACCCGCCATGTCCTACATACCCGCCGTGTCCACCATACCCGCCCAAGCCAGAATACCCGCCGTAAGCTTGCGCGGCAGCGGCGCAAAGGGTAATGGACATAAATACCTGAAAAACACATTATTAAAATTATTTGTGTATTTATGATATATACCTATGAAAGATATGGTAAATACAAGTAAATAAAACGTATGTGCTTTTTACGCGACTAAAGTAAAACTATAGTTGAGCTCCATCTATAGGCCGGTATAACTTTGTTTCTGATTTGTTAAATAGTAAAATGTAATTTTGCCGGACACACCAACATTATAATACAAATTTTAAGTAACTTTTTACTTTGTTGTAATGTTGACAATGGAGATTTACAGATACAGTAACCAACCACTTTCAACTTCCGTTCGTCTCGCCAGCTTACTTCCAAAGTCAAGCGTGCGTAAAGAAGTTTTACTTCAAAAAAACTGAAATAGAGCAAATAGCTGTGCCCTAACGGTTTCACCCACGTGATGATTTATTTTATGGAATTAAAAGTATATTATTTATTAATCAAAGTCATGCATCCCCATACCTTTACACACGCAACTATACACTATTATACATTTTATTACTGTGATTTCAAAAGAAAATGATATTTAAACTTTCATGGACCTAAAATTAGGTTGCCTGGAAGAGATCGCTTTCAGCGATAAAGTCGCTCATTGTTACATTTTATATAAATAATTGCTTTTCTTTGTCATTTTTATTGTTTGGTGTGTACAATAAAGAGTTCATCTGTCATCTACATATCTATAGCAGGGTTCATCAGTGCGACTTTAAGACTAATCATAAACTAAGTATTTTAGATTAGAGGATTACAGGATTTTATCAGTCTGGTTACTAGATTGGTAGACTCTGATAACATCCAATAATGGTTATAGAGAATTATATTCATAACACAAACCTACAATTTATATAATACAGGAGCACTAAGTAAAACTCAAAATTAAAACATACAAATTCATAAATTGTAATAAAAGAATTTAAAAAGGATTGATCTGTCCCTTAAATGATTGACCCTCCACCCACCACATATTATTCCCTGATTATGATTGTCCCACCACAGATCACCAATTTTATGTTTATCATATTCTAAAATAAACTTGAGTACCTATGCATTTTAAAACACTAAAAACTTTTAGACCCTAATTTTGAAAAGTTTTTACTAAGTGGCATGGAAGGTCAGAAAGCCCAAGCCACATGACTCATTCATAACAAAAGCATACTGTACTATTGTTCGTACATCATGTTAAACATAATAGTTCTTGTACTGTCTGTTCTTTCGGTAATTGGTATAGGATCTAAAACAATGAGACGTGAGAATACAATCGCGGGAAGTATAAAGTTAATATTGATTGAAATTAATATTTTTAGCTGTTTTAAATTAAGTCGTTATCGAACGTGTGATTTTTTATGCAGTTCGTTGACTATTGTGTTATTATAACTTGTTTTTTATGTTAGTGAATGATGTGACGAGCTAGTCGTTCACCTGATGTTAAGCGACAAGGCCACCCATAACTAAACAGTGTCACTCGAAACCCCAAAATATAGTTTCGCGTGACACTAAATTTAATAAAATTACTCGACTGTGAGATCTGATCATAAAGTCTCAATTGCCCAGTAATTTTACTAGCTAAAGTGCCCATCAAAGCGGAACACAATAATGCTTGCACACTACTGCTTGGCGGCAGAATAACTGGCACAGCGTTGGTACCTGCCTAGACTAACTTTGCAGAAAAGTACTACCACCTAGTATTATTTTTATGCAAGTTAATGGATTATTGAGGATGTGGAACCTCATTGAAGATGTTTGTCATTTATAGTGTTTGAATGTTACTCTCTGAAAAATTTGCAAATTTTAAAATAAAACTTTTTTACTATTAACTATTTTGTTACGTAGATCTATTATTATTATGACAGCTGCTAATTATGAAAACCAAATAAACGTCAATGTGTACTTATTGAACATAGTTCGGCAACTTTTTAATTACTAGCAATAAACGGTCACAATTTACTGATAAATTATCCATAGTATTTAGATAGTATTGAACCATCTAAAGACATCACACATCAATCGCTTACTAACAAAATGTCCATAAATTCTCATAATTCTTTCATAATCGTAATCACTTTGACAACAAACGTGGCGGCGACATTTCAACTGTTTGCTAATAGTTATAAACTATTATCACATTTTAGGGTGCTGTCAGACCAATGACTAAAACTTATTTCGTTATGTTTCTCAGTGTATATTTCATAGTAGGACTATTCACCTTTGATTCACTACTCTTTTGCTCTTGACGCGACCACACTAATATTATAAAGGCGAAAGTTTGTATGTGTGTATGTGTGTATGTTTGTTACTCATTCACGCGCAAACGGCTAAATGGATTTCGATGAAATTCAGTACCAAGATAGCTTATGCACTAGATTAACATATAGGCTACATTTTATCCCGGTAAAGTGAAATTTTCCCGTAGGATGAGCAAATAATTAAAATACTTTTTCAGGTGAAACCGCGGGGCGCAACTATTTGGCTTTAATTTTTAAAGTAGCTACTCAGTTTTTAGTCTATATCACTACCGTACTCTATTTACTGTTTCACGGGTATGATACTATGTTTTTTCATTTTAAAATAATGGGAAAAAACGTACTTATTCTAATACTTTTGGTTCCTTTTCTTCTGACACAATAATCTCTCATAATTTTTTTCACCTTTTCAAAAAATATAACACATACCGCAGGATTTTGCATATATATTTTATGACAACAGTCATCTTATAACTGAGCAGATACATATACGTTTTTTGTATGAAATCATTGTGTATCACAGCTGAATACCTGAAAAAAATATTTAACCAAACTGTTTCGGTAATTCCATTAATAACCAAAAGTTGGCAAGGTTTACTCATGTTATGTAGCCACTTTTTTAGATTACAGGTAGGTAGAGTACTAAATGATAAATAATCTCTGTAACGATGCTTTCATTATTTTTAAATTATGTTATTTAATTTACCTACACCTATCAATTAATATAATAATATACGTTTATGAATGTCTTTATATTGAAAACATTATTTAATACCGAGTAATGTTAAAAATATTATGCGTCGTAGTAGGTTTTTTACACTGAAAAAAAAGTTCGTTATACAATATTTAACTAGGCTAGGGCTAGGAAGCTAATGTAATTTAATTTATTTAATTATTACAATCAGAGTAGACTTTACTGCTCAGGATGTGTTTTCGGAAACAAATGATCCTGTTTTTAAACGAAGTTGGATCGTGTTCATCTTCCGCGCCTTCATAAATTTAGGTATCACTTTTTAACTATTTGGCTGATACTTTTATTTTATTATCGCCATCACTTTATGGCTTATCACCGAGTGCTAAAATAATCTAATTGACTATCCTTCAAGTTTCAAAAACATTCTCGATTAAACAGCATCACGGTCGCACTGAACTTACTTGGAAGGCACGCATTTTTAAATCCAACTCGTTCAACAAGGTATTAGGTCACTTTCTTCCTCTTCAGCGTTGCCGACAGGAGTAGAACTGACACTGGTGCTGGCAGGCGAATTGCACAGTATTTATAAGTAACTCTGCTGGTTGCACCACAGCCGCATGCGCCCGTTGCCTTGCCGATGACGTGCGCTTAGACGGATACTAGGGAATGAATGTTTAAAAAAAGAATTAAGTCTACTTTACTATTGGGCTGTTGAAGATATTTGAACAAGTATACTAAAAATATTTTTCTTTTGTTTTTTATTTATATATTATTACTTTTGTGAATAATTTTTGTTTATACTAATTAGTTACTAACCAGCGTGAAAATAACTAATAATGAACTTAGATATTCTACAAATTAAACAATCAGAGACAATACACAAAGATTAAAGCCCAAACCACACATAGGTTTTTTTTATTGAAACAAGAGCATATTTTACTATTTGTATTATATAATATTATATATCAAAGCATATACTTGTAAATAGTCGTAGTCGCAAGGCTAAAGGTTATATCACACTCTACGCTTTAACTGGTCCATACACGCACTATTGTATGATGATCTAGAAATTGGCTATAGTTATCAAACCAAGGAAGACAATCTAGTTTAAAAGTACCGTGTAAAATTTACTCTGACACCTGTTTAGACGTGAAATGCTTGAACATTATGTAACCCAGGAAAAGTGGATCAAGTCCTTTAGATCGATAACAGTTATTCAAAAGCAGTTTCAATTATAGGCAAATTACGACACCATACTGATTACATATTCTGCTTTATGGGGTATGTACATTTACTCATACTAAATCGATTTTACTTTATCACATCATTATATCATAAAATAAAATCGATTTTACTTTATCATATAAAGTAAAATCGATTTAGTACGAGTAAAAAACACATATTCAAGCTATGGGTTTTTATGTTTTGACAACCTCTGTGGTGTGGTGGTTGAGCAGGTCAGCTCATAACCCGACGGCAGTGAGTTCAACTTTGGCGGCAGGACGCGTATTTGTGCACAGGAAAAAAAGCGCAAATTTTTGTTCTGAGTCTGGGTGTTATGGAATCATGGTTTTCGTTGTTAGTGGGTTCCTATATGAATGGAATCCTAGTTAGGGTCCAGAATCTGTGTATGTGAGTATTTGTGATTGTTGGGTAAAATTTATTTATTTATATCTGATGCGGTTTCGTTTTAGTGCTAAGTTATTCTATAATAATATTCAAATTTTAACCCTCCATCAGATGTTTAGACTATTCCAACTCATTTGTAATCCATTTATTTTTTGTGATTGTGATTTTGGGTCCTTACGCTGAGGTCAATCTAATTAAACTATTATTATTTTTAGTAATCCAAACAGGGGGTTTTTAAAGACTTCCTTTATTATAATGAACTATTTCCGTCAAAGTCATAGCATTTTTTGTTTAATTTACAAATGTGGTGGTTATTGGTCGAGGAAATTGTAAATTAAGCTATGCAAATTAATTGCATCCGACAGATTGAAGTATTATAAAATACAGACCATAACAGTTTTAATTATGCTTCTTAATATTTCATATATGATTTTATAAACTCATTTTATCTAAGGAATGTCAAACGAACAGTCTCGGTACACCGTTAAATTTTTTTCTACATGGCAAATTGCCTTTATTTTCTAAATACTACAATGATATTATAACTAATACTAACCACTACTACTACAAAAAAAAAATTGGACTATATACTGGACTATAGACAGTCCAAATGCTCTAGCCCTTTACCAGTAGGTAGCGTACCTTTTAATTGTTAAATGTTATAAACACCAAACCTCATCATCGTTCAACTGGATAAACAAGTATTATAATTACCAGTATTTTCATCTTTTTTAAATGTACTGCAAATATCAGAAGAAAATAGCTTTATTTTTACAAGTAAGCAGTACCAGATGGAATGATATATAGATAGATAGATTTTCTTACAATAGTTTGAATGTATCGACCAGGCACATATTTATAAAATTAATGAACTGTATAATACGTATTTTAAATCAATTATCAGTTTAGTTTCTTTTTCTACTTAATCACTAATTTGCTACAAATATGAGTGACAAAATGTAAACGCATGTATTGTAACCTACTTTAGCCATAGCTAATTAATAAAATAGTACATTGCCAATGTTGCGTTGCATGCATATTGGCAATGATTACGTGTTATAAGACAGATCATTATCTATTTCAATACATGAGACTTGTTTGTTTGGTGTAAAAAATTATAATTGAAAATATTACATTGCAAAACACGTGCAAAAGCAGAGAAGATAAAATAGTTTTTGCTACTAATTAATATAATTTCGCTTAAAGCCGTATGCTGCATGTAAAAGCTTCTAAATAATATGTGAGTTAGAAAAACCGTTAAAAAAGCGAGTGTGATTTAAACCATACGACTGAAGTAAAACTTCTTTAGCTCTATCTATTGGCTGGCTTAACTTTGTTTTTTCTTTGTTTAATGTTCATGTCGCCATCTTGACAATTGTAAATTGTCATTTAACCGGACACACAAAGATAATAATACAAGTTTTAAGAAATTTTTAACTTTTTTATGTTGACAATGGAGATCTACGTGAACCAGTAAAACCCGCCTCTCTCTCTTGCCCCTACTGTAATATACGAAATGTATATTACAGTAAATTATATCTCTTTCTCAACTTCCGTTCGCCCCGACATGCATTCACCAGCTTACTCCCCAAGTCAAGAGCGCGTAAAGAAATTTTACTTCAAAAATTGAAAAGTTGAAATTGAAACACTGAAACAATTGAAATAAAAAATTAAAAATATTAGCTGCACTGCGACCTGCCGTCACCATTCATAAAATGTGGTTTCAAATATTTCTTGGTCATTTAACAAAATAGTCTATTAAATGGATACCCAATTCTCTGAACGATTTTATGATACATTTAATGATGCAAGTAATAGTCGTAAACGAATTGTCGAATTGGGTAATAAAAAAGGTTTAAATGGAAAAGTAACTTTATCGTACAAATAATTATAAACGGTATGTTTTCAGCTCAATATCATATAAATTTCATAAAAATTGGTTCAGAAAATAATTAAATAAGTACGGTATGAAATTAAGGCGATTGAAGTCAATTTAATCGATTTTTGAAACCATATTATTATGTCTTGCCTCTTTTGATTTTGTGAGCAAAAATAGAAAAAAAAACGATTTGTGCAGATTTCACAAAGTCTAGTCCTCTAGTCCTAAACTAGGCAAAGGTTGCACTATAGGATCCAGATAACTGATACAATACATAGATACTTTTGTTTGTGAATACATAGAATACAATATAACACCCAGACACAGATCATCACACAAACACATTGATCATCACACAAATATTCTAGGTGGGAATCAAACCCACCACCTACAGTTCAGGGTTACTACCAATTGAGCTATCAAGCCACTCAAATGGGTATTGAGTACTGATCATTTGTTGATTATCAAACTCACGCGTTTCAATTTTGTAATTGTTAAAATTTGTCTTTATAAATGGACTTGATTGATTTTACGTTTTTAAGTGAATTATTGAATAAGCTGTTCATCATTCTATTAGGTACATTCAAAGATGATAAATTGTACAAATTAAAATTCAATCCCAGTCTTCCAGCCACAAAAGCGTGCTTTCATAACAATTTTCATGCAAGAACGCAATCGTTACCGATACGATATTAACAGGTTATAACTTCCATAATTTGGCTTTCCTGTCATGATTACCGAATCCCATGTAATACAAAGGAAGTAGAATCGGTACACGATCAAGCTATCATCACGCTACAGTTTTAGGTTAGATATCTTTGTATATACAGACAATGATCAATCTATGTATGTATAGATACTTACTAAACTAAAAAAATATATGGATTAAATATTACCTATAATGATTCGATGAAAATACGCTAAAAAAAAGAAATTTTCTTCTTAGGATCATATTAATGTCTGTGTCATTTTGTATTTAAGGTGGCGTTCTTTTTTGTATTTGAGGAGTTCTCTAGAAAGTTTGTTTAAAGTTGAAAATCGCAGATCATGTTTTGACAAACCGGGTCAGTGTTAATGGATTAAATAGAATAGAATAGAATAGAAAAACTCTTTATTGCGTATACCAACATAAAATAAAACTAGTAAAATTGTGTAGTTTTTTTTTATGTTAAAGGGAGCAAGCAAGCATACGGCCCACCTGATGGGAAGTGGTCATCGTAGCCTATGGACAAAAAAGTTATTGCTAATAATATGAAGCACTACGCTGACAAAGTATGTTTAACAAAACAAATTACTGTAGGTACTTAGTTAAATTGCTATTACCGTTCTTCTTCTTTTTATGTTCTACTGGCTGTGCCCCGCAGTTTCACCCGCTAGGTGGAAAAGTTCTAACTTTCTTAATTTTTTCTTTCATAAGAACCGTCTCCTGATAGTAATAGAAACAACAAAAAAAGAAATGAGCGACATTGTTCCATCAGTTCACGCGTGATGCGGTGACCAAGAGGAACACTGATTCATTTTTATTTACACTCTTTTTTCATCTGATTAAATTGTTCCTTCACGTCATACTAGTCTATCAAAAATAGTGATTTTTTTTATTTTTTAATCAGTGTCCGCCTTAAGATGAACGTCCGCGAAGTCACGCCTGGGAGTTTTGGCGGGAAAGCGAAAAAGATTGCGTCGCCGCATCGTATTATTTTCCAAAACTTGTATTATTTTCAGTGTTAGTGTATAAAATTGGTGGCATTCTATTCGTTAAGTGCTGGATTACAGGCATGAGTATGGGAAAATGGTATAATGATCGTGAAACGTTTCTTTTCGTGTTGTTTCCAAAACTCCATAGAAGCTTCAAGTAAAGTTGCCACCACTTTACTAGGAGTATGATTTTGACTAGACTGACTTGACTGTGACTTGACTTGATGACTTCGACTGTGACTTGACACATATTTGCGTGAAATATCGATAACTTGATAAATTATCAATTACTTGACACTGGCTAAATACACAAAAGTGTGGAGCCAAATCCCAAAAAACAAAAAGTCACGACTGAGTCAATTGAATTACTTAAAACTAATTATTTCAAAACCATATATTTTCAGTTAATCCTACTTCCGTATTCATTCTAATATTATCAATTCAAAAGTAACTCTGTCTGCCTCTCTATCTGTTGCTAACCTTTTCACGACTAAAGAGCTTAACAAGTCTTGATATAATTTAGTACGTAGATTGTTTGAAGCCTGGGAAAAAGAAATCGCGACAAACGGGTATATATATAGTAGTATCACACTTCACACTGATATTATAAAAGTGAAAGTTTGTATGTGTGTATGTTTGTTACTCCTTCACGATCCAACGGCTGGATGGGTTTGGATGAAATTCGATACCAAGATAGCTTATACACTGGATTAACATATAGGCTACATTTTATCCCGGAAAAGTGAAATGTTCTCGTGGGATGGGCAAATAATTAAAACACTTTTTATACGCGGGTGAAACAGCGGGGCGCAACTTGTATAGTAAATAGTACACGCGTGCAAAACTGCGGGCAGCAGCTTGTTATTAATAAAAACCTCATAAGCAGCTTCGAGGAATATTTCTACTTTATAGCTAATTTACTCGATTACATTCACGTACCAATAACAAGCCTAGTTTAGGGATTCCAATTATAGAGCTCCTAACAAAGATCTGGGTTTCTCAATTCATAGCAGCTAAGTGCTCATCGGTACGTCGATGATTGAATTGATGATCGAAGATTCGATAAAAATCACCGATATTCCGGCTGCAGAATTAGAACAAGGTAACGGTCGTTACTGCAATGGTGGGTGTATGCAGGATGTTGACAGGGGCACAGATGACTCATAAATACGAAGAAATACTAGGTGGTAGGACTTTTCTGCAAAGTTCGTCTAGGTAGGTACCACCGCTTTGCCAGTCATTCCGCCAAACAGTAGTGTGCCTGCACTACTGTGTTCCGGTTTGAAGGGCACTGTAGCTAGTGAAATTACTGAGCAATTGAGACTTTATGATCTGATCCCACATTCGAGTAATCTTATTACCAGACTGTGCTGATGTCTTAGGATGATGTGCGCAGTGCAGTGTCACACGAAACTATATATTTTGGAGATCCGAGTGACGCTGTTTTGTTATGGGCGGCCGTGTCGCTTAACATCAAGTGAACGACTAGCTCGTCACATCATTCATTAACATAAAAAAAGAAAAGAGGTTTTACCTTACTTTTGAAAACTCACTAATCTTACACTGATTCGAAAAGATCACCAAGATTCACCATGCGAACCTTTTTTTTGCGGTGGGGAAATGCCCTCGCACTTCCCTGCCACCACGTGGTAGTGGTAGGGGGTATGTGGTACTCGAACCCACTAAAACCCTCCCGTGATCCGACCGCCGCCGGGATGGGGCGAGATGGAGACGCACTGCATTAACTATCTCGCCCCGGCCACCATGCGAACCTTACCTTATCCCTGATTAACATACTAACATACTACCCGTGCAAAGCCGGGCTGGGCCATTAGTACGAATACCTTAAGAATACGTTTGTTCCCATTAGAACACTGAGTTTGATAACTGGTTATCTAGTGACAGAAAAGTTCTTGATACATATGATAGGATATATATAATATGTATCGTATTAGCAGCGAAGTGGGTAAACAAGTTTACCTAAAGCTATTTATTTCCTACTAGTTGCGCCCCGCGGATTCACCCGCGGATAAAAAGTATTATGTTGAGTTACGGTGAGTTTGTATATGTGACCTATAAAGGCCTATATCTCATGATACGGGTAGCCAGCTGAAAATTTCACAGAGCATGCGTCATTGTAGCGGATTATCAAACCAATAAAAAAAAAACCTTTATAATTAATTCAATATTTTACTAGGTGGTAGGACTTTACTGCAGTTCGTCTAGGTAGGTACTACCGCTTTGCCAGTTATTCTGCCGCCAAGCAGTAGTGCGCAAGCACTGCTGTGTTCCGGTTTGAAGGGCACTATAGCTAGTGAAATTACTGGGCAAATGAGACTTTATGATCTGATCTCACAGTTTAGTAATCTTATTACTAGATTGTGCTGATGTCTCTGGATGACGTGCGCAGTGCAGTGTCACGCGAACCTCTATACTTTAGAGTTCCGAGTGACACTGCAGCTGATAAGGGCAGACGTGTCGTTTAACATCAGGCGAACGGCTAGCTCGTCACGTCATTCCTTAACATAAAAAAATATATACATATATTTGTAATAATATTTTAAGCATTATATTGTATGGTATAAAACGATACCTTTACAAATGCTATCTACCATTTTAAATAAAATTTCGATGATTTCCTCATAAATCCTTAATACATACCTGACTGCAATCGCGTATTATTTCACCTAAACTACTCATTAGGGCAGCCGGTGATAAGAACAAAGCTTTTGTAATTACTAATCGATGCATCGAATTAATATCGGCAGTTGCTTTACAGTATCCCCTTGAAATTATTCGAATAAATTAATCGTTACATCACGTAGTTAACGGAGCTGTACTAATTATAAAAAAAATTGAATAACTTTTATTTAGTTAATGAAGCTATGTATTCTTAGCAATCAATCAATGAAAATAAATATTGGTGGACATGTCACACAGTGACCTATTCATGTTGGACAAATTTGATTATCCTCTAGGTTTGTATATAGATTCGCCATGGAATCAACTCTATTTATTATTCATACTATTTGCGCCCCGCGGTTTCACCTGCAGATAAATGGTATTTTAATTATTTGCTCATACCACGAGAAAATTTCACTTTTCCGGCATAAAATGTAGCCTATATGTTAAACCAGTGTATAAGCTATCTTGGTACTAAATTTCATGTAAATCCATTCAGCCGTTTGAGCTTGAAGAAGTAACAAACATACACACAAACACACATACAAACTTTCACCTTTATAATATTAGTGTGATAGTGTGATTACACGTAACGAGCTGAAGTAGTATAAAATAAGTAACTTATTCCGCAAAAAAACAGACAATCGGACATATCCCTAAACACGTACCAAACAATACAAAATACTGATAGGTCTACAGTAGTAATCAACGTTTGCAGTACAAGAGAACAACATAATAGCGCGGTATTGAATTGTAAGGAATTTGGTCACAGCCAATAAACATTACACAACGACTTATCAAATATCAATGAAACTGTTTTTGTCGCATGGTGTAAAGTCATTGGACGTACATTTTGCATAATACTTAGAAGTCTGTCTTAAGGCTAAGGTTAGTGTTCAACGAATTTAACTCCTTTGTATTTACCAGTATTTTGTGACAAACAAAAAGCTAGTGTTGTCGTTCGTAGGGTCTACTGTGATCAATTTGAGTAGCCTGATAGCTCAGTTGATAGTAGCTCTATCTTCCGAACTGTGAACTGTGAAATCAATTTGAGTGGCCTGATAGCTTAGTTGATAGTAGCTCTATCTTCCGGAACTGTGAACTGTGAAATCAATTTGAGTGGCCTGATAGCTCAGTTGATAGTAGCTCTATCTTCCAAACTGTGAACTGTGAAATTCAATTTGAGTGGCCTGATAGCTCAGTTGATAGTAGCTCTATCTTCCGAACTGTGAACTGAACTGTGAATGATTCCCACACAGAATAAATATTGGTGTAATGAACATCGATGTTTGTTCTGTGTTTGGGCGTTACATTGTATTCTATGTATGTATTTACAAACAAATGGCCACACATATTAGTTTATTATTAATATTTATTTAGATTGGGGCTAGATGGCGTTGTGTGAAATTTCCACAAATTTTAATTTGTTATTTTATTTATCACGTCATTTTACCTTGTGAGTGACAAAAAGAATCACAAATCAAATCAGGGAATGGGAAGTTGCAGCCCTGTTTTCTTGCCATCTACTACTGCGATGACCATGACATGTAAAAACTGGGACAAAAATGCGGTTTAAAAAAAAATGAGCCTTAAGTTGTTGGCCTAATTGGGCCACGCTCCATCCTAGTAGTAACACAATAAGAAAGTATTTATTTAGTAGTAGAAGTCTTTGCTTATGTATATTGTGATGTGTGATTGTTATAACAAATTAATATATTAAATCTAACAGTAAAAATAATAAATGAATAGTTAATGAACATTTCTTAAAATAAGTTTTCGGTATTCTTTTTATAAAACCTACCCATATCATGCACTAAAGATAACAAGTCCTCCATTTTGTGCCGTCCACCATATTTCATTTAGAATGACGTCAACTATGGTCAACTTGCTAACCATGCATTGTCGGCCCAACTAAATTTCATCCCAATCGGTTGAGGATAACTGTTTTAAAATTCAGTTGCAAGGATTGGCCCAAATGTGTATACTAAAATCTTACATACAAACATTGCAAGTGAAATCAAAGCTTGTAAAATATTGACACAAACTCTCTTCAATATCACCTTATAATAACTACCTACGGCCATTCTTACGTTATCATGAGTTACTATAACTAGATCGACCTTGCATAGCTCTATTCAGCGGTTTCCTTGGCCCACTAACAACTCCATCGTGGTAGTTTTTCAGTGGAATCTTATATCCACTTTGATTGATGTCTAATGATCTGTAAAACTTTTTGTCCGCCCAAAGCAGCCCTCTGTAACACACTCAATAGGTTACTCTTTAGTTATTGTCCCAAATGAAACCAACTTACAAAATAATAGTTCCTTTAATTTACACGTGCACATAACAAGTACATTTTTTTGTAATATCAACGTTCTTATCAATTTATTAATAATAATAATAATAACGCCCAACGATCACATACATAGATCCTGTACCTTAAAAAAGATCTTTAACTAGAAAATTAGTTAAATAATTGGGGTATTGAGCATAAATTAGTTGCTTATTTCACTTTATATGGACGGTTAAAAACTGAATATTCCTTTTTCTATCCCCCATCTCTAGTTTTAGTACGCAAACTTACGCTATTTTTTCCTCTGTTCACCATAAGAAAAAAAGCGTAAGTATGCGTTATTACAGTGTTTTTTTGTATCACGGTTATGATTACCTACTTGTTTGCCAATGTAGGTACAAAATAATTTCTACCATAAGCAAACTGCAACAAGCTAAACTAAGTTGTTACGTACTATATTAGCACAAATTGAAAGTAGGGCGTAAAGCGATAGTTCTCACGCTGATATAGACTAAATTTTGACCTTGTGGTAGGATGATAATTTGTACAATAGTGTTTATACAAGAGTATAAATTGGAATAAAAAAATACTTGCTAGGAGAGCTTTATGTTTTTAACTGGAGCAATATATTTAATGCCGTGTATTATTAAGACTAGCTTTTGCCCGCGGCATCGTCCGCGTGGCCTATAAGAAACGAAGAAGAAATTTTTTCATAGATAATTCTACCACCCATTTCACCCTCTTAGGGATGGGATTTGAAAAACCCTTTCTTAGTGGATAACCATACTTTAAAAAAAAATCAAGTCTCTAGGACCAGCGTGTGCGTGTCTGTGCGTTGATATATAAGTCAGTCATTCAGTCAGTCAGGACTATGAATTTTATATGTATAGAAGATTTCATATAATAATAACATATATACACAGAATACATAAAGCTCATAGAAGGCGTTCGGTGACGATTCCATTAATAATGCATGTGGGTACGTAGGGTTAACCCGCCAGCAGGGCACTCTTAGGTCCGTATTACAGAAAGATGCTCAGTCATCGATCGCTGCTCAAGCAGAGATTTCATTCACTAATTGATCACTTTATGAATGAAATCTCTGCTTGAGCACCGATCGATGACTGAGCATCATTTTGTAATACGGACCTTAGAGATTTTACTCACTCTAAACCATTTGGACCACCGTCTTCTTTAGACACAGAATACATAATAGTAGTTTAAAGCACAATCATACCTAAATTATAATATTTTCATCATCATCAGCCTCATGAAGTCACCCACTGAACATACAACCTATATTCTATTCTATTATATTCTATATAAGTATAAATTGAATATAGGTTGTATGTTCAGTGTGTTTATCTAGTTGCATGTTTAATATTTATATTAATAACGAATTAATTAGACCAAGTCTAATAAAAAAGTAACTTACCTAATATTACTCAGTACTCACAGTCATTAATTATAAAGTAACGTGTGATTCAGCGCCATCTCGGTTGCTACGCATGCATTAATATAAATTTGATACCGTTTGAAGTTTGCTGAGTTTGAGCTAACTTTAGCGTTGCTTTATACAATGTAAAGTGAGAGGTGATGTACCTACAAAACAACGTTTATCGACATGATAAATAGTTTGTAAAGTTTTCAGTAGATGGCGCGCTATGTACGATGAGGTAGAATATAGCTGAAGCTTTAACTTTGACCAGTGTAAATAATAAAACCCTTTTCAAAAGGGCAAAAATTGACTTCAATCGATAATATATATTTTAAGCCTATTTTTAGTAGAGGACGTGTTCAAACTTTTAATAATACCTTTTGGAAGTTAATTTAATAAGAGCTAGGTAAAAAACATTAAATAATAAAAATATATGACCAAAATGGGAACCGCCACTTTTTTGGAGTCCATTAGAATACAAATACTGCTAAAATCTACTCGTAATGAAGTAAACTACAAAACCATAACCATTTTTAAACCTTTTAATAAAGGATTATTGTATGTATTGCTCTTTGTCAATTATTTTTTCAGCAAACCTTAACTTGCCACGGAAATAACCAATAAATTCCTAACCCGATAGCTCACTGTTGGTAGTAACTCTGCTTTATGGATTGTAGGTTTTGGGTCTGATTCCCACCCAGGACATACATATGTGTGATAAAAACTGATGTTTGTTCTATTTCTATAAAGTATTCTAAGTATGTTTTTACAAACAAAAAGTCATGTTAATTTAGTGTTTCTTGGCTGAGCCAGGAGCCGTGTTGGGATGTGGGCGGTTTTTCTTATCCTTTTTATTTCTATTTAGAGGTTTTAGGTAGTGAATAAATCAATGTAAATCTTTTTCATTGTCTTACCATTTATTTGTTTATATTTTAAAAACGATAAAAATTTAATTATATTTTACTGTTAACATTTTATAATGATATTTTTTATGGGACAAAAAAAATCCAGTTATTTATGAATATGGTATGAATCAATTTCTAACCTTGCAGGTCATCGCGGCTAGTATATAGATCCAATGCTTTTGTTTTTCTAGTAAGTATTGATGCTAATATATTTTATAATAACTTTAAAATAAAAAAAGCCAGTATTTATGACAGTGGTAAAAAGTACTTAGGTATAAATTACTTTATTGCTTAATAGATCTTAATAAACTATGTCATGCACGTGTTGGATACTGGAATACGGGCCCTATCTCACAAGCCACGTTGGCCAAGAGCAGGTAGCTGGATGGCACATGTCCTCACATTTTTTTATGGTTCTTAAAACGCCTTTCCTTTTTTTCCTAACAAAGTTTTCCTTCATCGATGTTTTTAGATAGTATGATCTACAAATAGAATATTGCTTGTTTACATTATGGAAATTTAATGTGAGTTTTATGATTCTATAATTACAATGACTAAGTATTGATTAACTTGTGTATAATGTAGTTTGTGATAATGTAGGAGCTTTCCGTCAACAGATTTTTGTTAGACGCGAGATGTTTTATGATTAGCCTATGTGAACTTTAAACCTTCTTTTTGTGTTTACCACTGATATGGCGAGCTAGTCGTTCACCTGATGTTAAGTTATACGGCTGTCCATAACAGTACAGTGTCACTTGGAACTCCAAATTATAAAGTTTCGCACGCTTTACTTTTTTTACTTTGCTTTGCTTTTACTGCACTGCGCATATCATCCTGAAACGTCAACATAGTCTAGTAATAAGAAGACTCGACTGTCCGATCATAAAGTCTCAATTGCCTAGTAATTTTACTAGCTACACGTATAATATGAATGTGTTCTTTATGAATTAAATTGGAGTATATATCTAAAGGTATTTTAATTTGCTACTATGTTGTATGGTTATGCTTACCACTATCCACATTCCCTATCTGAGGACGAAGTGATGCAATCCTCAAAACAGATTGCCTCATTGCCATTTTCAATTCAATGTCAAGTCCGTATGTCATTCAGGGAAACGTTATAAACGAACTTTTCAAAAACCAGCTCGCATAAAATGCGCGAATGCGTGCGATTCTACACAGATAAATGTCGCTCAAATGGAGTTTTATGGAGTATTGTATTTACAAAAGGATCATTTTTGTACATGAAATATTCATTCCTTTTTGGGTTGTTTATTTATTTTTAGTTAGTAAACACCAACGAAAATTTAATGTAAGGGTGCTTTTGCACCAGAAATGTCATAGGCAGCAGTGAATGAAGTCAGCGCTCAGCACGAAACGATGTGACCTTTTTTTTAATTTTTGATTAGTGGTTTACGTTTGACCACTATCTCACCTGATGGTAAGTGATGATGCGGTCTAGGATGTAACATACTTGCCCAGAAGACTCACTCTTTATTTTTATCTCTCACCGTTTCCATAAATACTAAGGCTGACTCAAAGCGGCATAGCGGAGAAAATAAAATATTCTATGAACACATTTGGAGAGTGTATTTCTTGAAATGACGCTAGAGCGGGTTTTCGCAAATCAAACTACTAATAGTTAGTATAAGGTTTAAAGAAATTGTATGATATAATTGTAATAAAAACTTGGATCCGGATGGAACCCGTGGGCCCGGTCTGCCTCTAGTAATGTGTAATTATACTTAGAACAACGATCTTATTCTCATTGAATTAACGTTGACCCTCATAAAAACTTGATATCCCATAACTATGGATTAAACAACTTATAGACTTCGATGTCAGTTGAGTCACATCTCCACTCATGGAAGCAATGAATGCGGCCACATTTTGTACACCCATATAAAGATACGTTTGTATGGAACATAGGTAAATAAAGAACAAGTTTCTCAATTTGTAGTAATAAACGGCTTGTTTGTGCTCGTGGTTTAACCTGCGTGGACGCTGATTATTCTATCCTTCAAGGAACTGCTATATAAATCATAAATACTTAGGAAATATAGTCATCATCAACAGCCTGAGATCAACGTCCACTGCTGTACATAGATCTCCCCCACAGGCCACAAAGCGCCCCATTCAGCAGCTGCTTGCCTCCTGCGTCCAGCGGCTTTTGTGGCTTTGACCAGATCGTCGGTCCACCTAGTAGGGAGCCTACGCTGCGTTTTCCGGTTCGTGGTCACCACTTGAAACCTTTGTTCCTCATCCGTTGTCAGTTCTATGAGCAATGTGGCATGCCTAATGCCTATTATCATTAGGTAGGTCCAACTTTGACAAAGAGGTCGCACGAAGAATCCAATTCAGCTGGGCAGCGTCGGGAAACCAATCTATCTTTTAGCCCAAATACCGCTGAGCCTGAAAACTAAGGGATTCAGTGTGTGTTGCTAATGATAACTTATGGCACTGAGACGTTGTTTCTTACTGTTGACCTCTTCAGTAAGCTCAAAGTCGCGCAACGAGCAATGGAGAGAGCTATGCGCGGTGTGTCCCTGCGAGATAAGATCCGAAATGAAGAGATTCACATGAGAACTAAAGTGACCAATATAGCTAACACTATATTCCAAGATAAAAGTACTCCTTATGTTATACAAGTATCTTCACTAAAGAAGGATGGGGACGTTTCTTAGCTTGTGACCCAACTTTTACGTCATAAACAATGTCACATGCATTGGTGAACGCAACTGGTTTCATTTATTTCTTATTGAATGAAGGGTCATAACTCGCCATTATTCTTTTAGTAAAATACGCTCGGCTATTTCATCGCTGAGTGCTTTTTAAGAAACATAATAACATACACATACCCTCTATCTGTCTCACACATACATAGCGTTTCACATTTATAATATTTTAATTCTAATTAGTGTGTTATGAAGTAACTACGGTAGTACCTATATTGGTAGTATATTTATATAGGATTCGAATCTTAACTCAATGAGATCGCCAGAAATTATTTTTTATTTAACATCGATTCTTAAATCTTTTTCATCTTTACCTTTTTAATCATCAAATAAAGTAGCTTGAACATTGCACGTAAGTATAGAATCAGATATTAGTAAGAAATTATTCAAATACCTATCTATGTTCAACACTTCATAGTGTTCGAATAATGAATGACTTGTTTTGCTCTATCAAAACCTATTTATTACATTACAAAACAGTGTTAGTCTCGCAGGCAGGCTGGGCTGCAATACTAAATAATAAATGAAATTATGTACGAGTTACGAGCCTTCGAATGTTAGGAAATCTGAATATTTGTAGGGATCCGCCTTATAAGAGCGTCTCATACTACACAACCGCTAAAACTTACCTTTAGCTACTTAACATAAACTTGCTGAATATATTTTAATGATTTATTGAATGCATAGCATGAGAAGACTTGTGTCGTGCAATAATGCTAGCCGCTCCCAAACGCTAAATTGCTTTGAAACAACATTTCATTTCGTCTCGTCATTACCTTGTAAGTAGCATAAGTCTAAGCTTTTTTACATTAGCCAGCCTTCGGAGTTCAAAATAAATAACATACCTACAAAAATAAATAAAACTATCTTTATTTCATTAACTTACTTTATTTACTAGGTAGGACTTTTTTGCAAAGTTTGTCTAGGTAGGTACCACCGCTTTGCAAGTTATTCTGCCGCAAAGCAGTAGTGTGCAAGCACTACTGTGTTCCAATTTGAAGGGCACTGTAGCTAGTGAAATTACTGGGCAATTGAGACTTTCTGATCTCACAGTCGAATAATATTACAGACTGCGCTGATGTCTCATGATGATGTGCGCAGTGCAGTATCACGCGAAAATTTATATTTCGCAGTTCCAAGTGACACTGTTCTGGTATGGGCGGCCGTTTTAGCATTAGCGCGTCACATCATTCACTAATACATAAAAATCTTGAGAAATCTTGAATCATCTAAGTATAGATCGCAAAATACAATGCAAACAGTTATTCTTTTAGTAACAAAACCTTAAAATAGTTCTAGCAACTCATAAAATCCGGCAACATGCAGCATGCCCATGGAGAAATGCTAATCCTTTGGGCAAAATTGATACAGCATTTTTCTAACAGATTAGTTATGTTATTATGAAATCTGATGGTAAGTATGACCACTGGTACATGCTGGATTGCTGTCACGTAAAGCTGTCAGCGCTTGTTGATATAATTTTAACTTTAACGCGGAAGTGAACTTGGTAGGTACTATAAAATATCCTAAAACTAATCTTTTGGTTCTATTCAAACTCTTCAGAAATAAAAGTCGAAGTCACAACTAAAAGAGTTATTGTCGATGTCTCGAAATGACGACGAATATATGTCGTCATTTCGAGGCAACTGTTCAATACGTGCTAATAAGCAAGCGCACTTATTAATGCATAAACAATTTTAATTAAAACTGGCCGATTTAATCGATTGTAATACTGAATTTCAAAGTATGAAATCTCAATGTATGTTAAATATGTATGTATGTATGTAAAGTAGAGATGCGCTGAGTATAATTTTACCGAGTAACCGAGTACCGAATATATTCGATTTTAGGTTTGTTAAGCTAAGTGCTCGGCTAATTTACCGAATAGTTTGCTTTTAAATATTAATAACTGAAAAAAAAATATATAAAAATAGATAGATAGAGAACTCTTTATTGTTCCTCCAATGAAATATAAAAGTATCAAGAAAAACTCATAAATTAGTGTTACAATGGGCGGTCTTGTCGCTGAAAACGATCTCTTTCAGACAACATTTGGATGGACAGTATCAAATACAAAATATAAAATAATATTAATACAAAATAATAGTAATATCCAAAAATCAAAAAAAATAGTATCCAAGAATTTTACGATATGAAATTAAGGTGACTGAAGTTGGTTGGTTGGACGACTGTGCAAATATGATTTTTTATTTGTATGGATAATATCACTTTTTTTTAAAATACCTAATGCCAAATGACACCAAAAGTATTTCCAAAATAGAAGCTAAAATGTATCGAAAAAAATCCTTAGAGTTTGACATAATAATAACGATTACTATACACTAAAGATTATAATAACGTATACATTATAAATCTTTAAGAAATAAATTATTCATACATGTAAACCTACAAATTTTCAAGATGTAATTAGTTAAATTACATATTTATTCAGAGCTCAAACGAACTGCTGACACACAATGAATATTTTTATACATTACTCAGATATTGATTCATTGAAGAAGCACAAACATTATAATTAAGCAAAATTGAACCTCTATGAATTACATTAAAGGTAAATTATGCAATATTAAAAACAGGTGAGAGGTCCCTGACCTATGTAAAGTGTAATGTATACTCTCAGACTAAAAAAAATGTAAGAGCTACGTTCACATCTACAACGGGCATGTAACATGTAACATGGGACATGTAAGTAAAGACAAAATATGATGAAAAGTAATTAAATTGTACCTTTTCGAGTGCATTATTTTAATGTTGAAATTAGTAGCAAAGAATCACTTAAACGATCTATTGTACACTTCGCAATTTTTCCAATAATTTCTCTGAAAATATGCCGGTGGAACCTTATTTCTTTATTTAAATTTTTTCGTTGTTCAGAGCTCGTCTCTTATATAGTTCTATTAGTCTGAGTATAAACTAATTTTTAAAGCGCATTACGGTCACTTTTGGAAATGTAACTTACGTGCTACTTAAAGATAATGTCGAGTTAGGCAGTCGAGGTCGTATTGCAGTTTGAGATTTATCAGATTGAGTTCTCACATTATCATCTCAATTTGCTCAAGGCAAGTATTTTCTCCCTTACTTTAAAATAAGTAAACATAATGTATTGAAAAAATACTTATTTTATGTTGTGTTTCTTTCTTTTACTTTACTCTGGGACCACAAGGCATAAAAATGTTTGTATGTTAGGCAAAATATCAATAAAATATAATAAGGTTATGGTGAATTTTTGACAGTGACTTTTTTATGTCCGTAGTTTAAATTTTTCGTAACTTTTTTCAATAGTTTGTCGCTCCACCCGAACTTACTTAATTTGTTTCGTTTTTGTCCAATTACAGCTTCCTAAATCGACCAATCAACGACTTTATCATTTCCATAGATTTTTTATTCATTTCAAGTATTATAATTAAGCGTTCGAAAACGTGCAGCATTGCTACAAGTAATAAAGTTAAAACTATAGCAGATTATTGTTAACAAGTAAAGCATCTAATGTTTAAAATAATAAATAAATAATGTGACTTACAATTTGAAGTATCATAAACGTATCATCAATTCAAACTGCGAGTAGCGTGCCACTAATTCGTTCCATTGCCACACTTAAATGCAATATGCAACTAATAGATATACTTCTATTTGAACTAAAATGCCAGTATTACGTAGATTTCCATTGTCAACATAACGTTAAAAATTCGTATAATTATGTTGGTATGTCCAGTAAAATGATAATTTACAACGTCAAGATGGCGCCATTACATAAACAAAGCAAAAACAAAGTTATACCGTCCGATAGATGGAGCTAAACTAAAGAAGTTTTACTTCAGTCGTGCGGTCTAAAGCACACTCGTTTTTTATATTAGATATTAGTTAACTACTAAATATAAAGTGTAGGTAAGGTATTAACAATATTGTTATCTAAAGGACATTCAGAAAGGCATTCTTATAAGTCTTATAACGCCCGTAATGATAACATGGTACATAGATCCGGGACCCTAGACCCTAACTATGATTCCCTGTATCTACGGACCCAGTAACAACGAGAACCTTCCACCAATCCCAGACACAGAATAAGTGTTTAAGCTTTTATTCTGTGCATAAATACTTGTCCGTCACGGGAATTGATATAGTGGCAAATAAATATGATTTTTGAGTTTTTGGCGGGAAAACGAAAGAGATCGCATCAGCGCATTGTATTATTTTCCAAAACTTGTGTTATTTTCAGTGTTAGTGCATAAAATTAATGGCATTTTATGCGTTTAGTGCTGGATTACAGGCATGAGTGTGGGAAAGTGTTATAATGATGGTGAAACGTTTCTTTTCGTGTTGTGGCCAAAACAACATAGAAGCTTCTGGTAAAGTTGCCACCACTTTACTAGGATTATGAACTGACTTGATAACTTGGACTGTGACTTGACACATATTACATAATATTAATTAATTTGAGAAATTATCAATTACTTGACACTGGCTAAATACACAAAAGTGTGGAAGCAAAACAAAAATAAAACATGATTTGGGTTGTTTAGTTCTTACAGACTCTGTGGTGTGGTGGTTGAGCACGTTGACTCATAGCCCGGAAGATGCAAGTTTGAGTCCCGCGACATGATAAGTACATATTTGTGCACAGAAAAAGCGCAAGTCCTTATTTTATGTATGGGTGTTGTGGGACCATGGTCCTCGTAATTCTTGGGTAGATACAGGTAATCCTAGTTAGGGATCTATGTATGTGATAGTTGGATGTTATTTATTTTATTCTAGTTCATAGTAGATATTATTTTAAATTGCTTTTTGTTCATTTTCACCACATAAAGTCTAAAATGACATTTTAGAGGACATTTCGGTAGATAGGTATTGATAGTAGTGTATGTTACATTATTTGTTTTACAAATTTGCAAAATTTTAAATACGTTGTAAACATAATTGCATTTTAAGATATTAATAGACGGTTAAAAAGGCATAAAAGTGGTCATAAAGCTCTTGCAGCGCCGTGCTATAAATAAAACAAGCGCTTAACTGCAACCAGTTGCGGCGCAGGCGCATCGGATCGTGCATCGATAAGGTGACCAATTTGAATGAAGAATTGGCGAAGAATAAAAACGTACAATTTTCAAAATACAATCAATTCGCTATCTTGCTTCAAGAAAACTGAAAGTTAATTATTAATATATGTTTATTTATATTTTACACAGCGCCATTCTAAATTAAAGAAACTGGCATGTATTGATAACAGGCAATATTTTTTGTTTGTAAATGTATTGTATATGGACATTTACTGACTGGATTATTCCTTTTGAAGGTGATAATGTAAATTTGGATCAATAACTAACATTTTGTGTATTATTGATCTTTTCCCGATACTTTCTTGACAGAGTAATAATAATAATAATATGTGTGGACATCACATACAACGCCATCTAGCCCCAAACTACGCAAAGCTTGTGCTATGGGAACCAGATAACTGATACAATACTTAGATACTTTTTGTTTGTAAATATATACATAGAATACAATATAATATCCAGACACAGAACAAACATCTATGTTCATCACACAAATGTTTGTCCCGGATGGGAATCGAACGCACAACCCACATTTCAGAAGGCAGGGCTACTACCAACTGAGCTATCGGGCCAGTCAAGTAATAAAACCCAAACATTGAAAGTATCTACAGAACTTGAAAAACAAGGAATAATTTTTTAATCTTTAGAAGCAAGTTTTTAAAATAACTGTTTTAGTAAATTATTTATTAAATAAATCAGACCATAAAATATCAAATTTGATATGTATCCAAAATAAATAGAATATTCAACAGTAGTCACTGAAGTCATAAAGATAACGAACAACCTTTTTTTTTTTTTTTTTTTTTTTTGAGGGGGGGAAATGCCCTCGCACTTCCCTGCCACCACGGGGGTGGTAGCAGGGGGTATGTGGGACTCGAACCCACTAAAACCCCCCCGTGAGCCCTCGTCCGCCGTACCGGGGCGAGAAGGGGTCGCGACTGCAGTCCAGCCAACTCGCCCCCGGCGGCAGGCCCTTTCGGGCCTCTCCGCGCCAATGGATGGGTGACCTTGCTCACCAAGGTCACCCACCAGACGTGTGGGGCCGTGCAAGCCGGCTGAGAGTCCCCCGACTCTCCACCAGTGGCCCCACTACGGGGGAGGGAGGAGGTGCGCGTAACGCCTCCTCCTCCCTCCCACTCGTCTGCGCCGGAGCGGGTCAGCTCCAGCGGCCTCCTCTCTGACCCGCTCCGCGGTCTCCTTCTGCGCCATCACGTACTCGCAGAAGTAGACCACCGCCTGCCACGATCTCTCGCTGTCGAGCATGGCTCTCACCACGCTTGGCAGCGAGAGATCGTGGCCTACTGCCAAGGAAAGTGTGTGCCGCTGCGGGTCCCAAGCGGCACACACTTCCAGTGTGTGGGGCGCTGTATCCTCCAGCGCCCCACACTCATGGCAGGCAGGGGTCGCTTCCCGCCTCGCGATTTGGTGCAGGTACTTTCCAAAGCATCCGTGCCCGGAAAGCACCTGCACCAATCGGAAGGTCAGCGACCCGTGGGGCCGCCTCACCCACCTCTGGAGGACCGGACGGATGGCCTCCACCGTCCTTTGCCCTGGGACCGGTGGAGCCAGGTCCTCCACCCACCGCCTCAATAGGGTGGCCCGCGCCTGCTGCCGCATGCGCCTAACCTCGTCCCACCCTGGGGGCTCTCCCCGAGATCTCCTCGCCGCCACGAAGTGGTAAACTTCAGCGAGGATCTCGGCTTGAAGCTCCCAGGGTGGGTCACCGGCTAGAACGCATGCCGCTGTCCAGGACACCGTTCTGTATCCGCGTATCGCCCTCGTCGCAATAACCCGCTGCGGACGTCGCAGCAGGGTTTTGTTACTGCGACCGAGGGCGTCCACCCAGACCGGTGCCCCGTACAGCGCCATACTCCGGATTACTCCGGAGTATAGACGGCGACATACGGCGCTCGGACCACCCACATTGGGCAGCAGCCTCCCCAAGGCGGCCGCAGCTCCCACCACTTTTGGGGCCAACTGGGCAAAGTGGGCCCCAAAAGCCCATCTCCCGTCCAGGGTAAGGCCCAGATATTTCATCTGGGCCTTAACCGGGACGGGCACCCCATCCAGTACCACCCGCGTACCTGGAGGGGGTCCCCCTCGAGGCCCATGGAACAATAGGGCCTCGGTTTTGGAGAGAGCGACCTCCAAACCCAGGGCGCGTATGCGGTCGACCACGAGGCTAGTGCCTACCGTGGCCAACCGCACCGCCTCCCCGAGGTCCCTCCCTCTTGCTACGACCAGGGTGTCGTCTGCGTAGCACGCTACCCGCATATTGGCGGGAAGCGTGCCACGCAGCACCCAGTCGTAGCCTATGTTCCACAGGAGCGGTCCCAGCACCGACCCCTGTGGAACCCCGCAAGAGACGCGACGGTGCCTTAGGCCGTCGCGTCCTACCACCAGGACCTCGCGGTCCTGGAGGTAGTCGGCCAACAGCCTCCGCAAATACAGGGGCACTCCGTGGTAACGGAGAGCCTCCTGTATTGTTCCATGCGGGAGGCTGTTGAAGGCATTGGCTATATCGAGCGATACAGCCAATGCCTTTTCCCTCTCGCGGACCGCCTGCTGTGTCCACCCCTTGAGCCAGAGAAGGGCGTCTATCGTAGACCGCCCTTCTCTGAACCCGTACTGGGCATCGGACAGAGCAGGCCCCGTCCCCTGTAGGTGTCGGATGACACGGGAAGCCACCACCCTCTCCAATAGCTTTCCCGTGTCATCCAGCAGCACTATGGGCCTGTATGCGGAAGGCGAGTCAACTGGTCGACCCACCTTGCGCAACAGGCACAGCCGGCCGTCCTTCCACAGCTTTGGGAACCTTCCCGACGTTAGGCACACGTCGAAGAGTTCCCGAAGCCGGATGCCCATCTCCCTCAGGGCGATCGCAAGGACCCGGCCGGGGACTCCGTCTGGGCCAGGGGCCCTCCTCTTCCCACGCAGCCGACTGACAGCGACCTCCATCTCCACCTCCGACACAGGTGGGATGGAGGCCACGTCCAGCTCCTCGGGGAAGGGGACGGACACTGCCATCATCGGCGGGGTGTGGGAGGGGTTATCGGGGAATAGCCCCTCCAGCACCGCGCCGAGGACCTCCGGCTCGAGGGACTCGGCCACTGGGGACGTCTGGCCCCGGAACTTGTTCCGGGCTGCCCTATACGGACGTCCCCATGGATCTCTCTCGAGTCCCTCCAGCGCCTCGCCCCGCGCCCGGTCCTTGGCCTGACTGATCGCGAGCTGCAGTTCCCGCTTGGCGGCGCGATACCTCTGATATGCGAGAGTCTCGGCCGCCAGCTCCTGGTCAGACAGCTGGAGATCAGTCCGGCCATGGCGCCGTCTCCTCTGGTGGCCGTAGATTCGCCGAACCCTGGAACAAGTGTTCCGGAGTTCGGCGATCTCCGCGGACCACCAGTAGACCTCGCGGCGGGGGCGAAAGCAGCGTCGGGATCTCGGCATGGCCGCGTCGCACACGGCCGTTACCGCTTCCCGAAACTGGCCCGCCGCGACGTCTACCTCCGGGTGGAGGGGGCCGGCAAACCACGACTGGACGATCGCAGCCTCTTCCGCCAGTTCGGCGTCGAGGCAGCTGACCGTCCAGCGCGGAAAGTCAGCCCGCACCACCCGGGTAGCCCCTCCTTGGTTGTGGGAGGTGGAGACCTCGAACCGCACATATTTGTGGTCCGAGAGAGTCTCCACCTCCGACATCACCCTCCAGCCACGGATACGTGCGGCGACAGATGGGGTGGCGAACGATACGTCCACCACGGACCCCCCATTATGTCGCACGCACGTATGGGCTGATCCCCTGTTCAATAGGATCAGCCCCGTGGCGACAGCCCACTCCCTAACAATCTCCCCGCGACTGTTAGTGAGTGGGTTGCCCCAGTCAGTTGCCTTAGCATTCAGGTCCCCCATAAGGAGGACCTGACGAGGCCACTGTCTTCTGACCGCCGCAGAAAGAAGGTCCATAAAAACCTCCAACTCCGCGGCGGTCCTGTTGGGGGAGAAGTATGCGCCAATGACGACATACTCCCCCCACTTGGCCACGACGAACCCCGAGCCCCTTTCTTCTACCGAAAGGGGTGGGTCGCCACCTGACCGCCCCACTATTGCCACGGAGCCATCCAGATCCCCAGCCCAACAGGGATGTTGGGGGGGGACGTAATATGGCTCCGCGGCAACCGCCACGTCAATTCTCCACTGCGCCAGGGTCTGCATGAACAGATCCTGGGCCCCGGCGCAGTGGTTGAGGTTCGTCTGGAGGAGGTTGTAATGTCTGACTTGATCCATCAGTCAGACATCACAACCACCTCGCGCTCAGGGGACCGCGTGGCCCGGCTTGCCACCGCAGGGGCGGCCTGGGTCCCTCGGACCTTCCCTCTGGTCTTGGGAGGGACACAGATGTTTCCCCCCATGACGTGCTTAGAAGGCTTGCCTGCCTCTGCGCAAATGCTGCAGTGCAGGCCAGCCTTCTGGCAGCCGGCCGCCCGATGACCAGTGCCTCCACAGCGGTAGCACTGGTCACTCCTGTCGGCTGGCGAGGGGCATTGGACGCGCGTGTGCCCTAGTCCCATGCACTTGTAACAGCGCATAGGACGCGCGTCCAATGCCACTACTCGCGCCGAGCTCCACCCCACCAGTAACCTGCCCTGATTCGACAGCACTTTTGCCACCGATACTGGACAAGTCACCAAGGTGGAGCCCGTGCCGTCGAAGCCAGGGGTCACTTCTTTGACCCGCACCAGCTTCACGTCGCAGCCCCCCACTTTAGCCACCGCTGCGGCCACCTTTTCTCCCGTGGCTGCATCATCCAGGCCCATAACCCTCAGGTTAACTGATTTTACGGGCCTGGAGATGGTGGCCACCTCGGAAAGGACGCCGCGGAGCTTTTCCGCGAGCTGGTCCGCCTTCTCCGAGTTTTGGGAGCCAGAAATTTCCAGCATTCTGGCTCCCGTGGCCGTCCTCTTAAAGCGGACCTGGGTCTCAGTAATTCCCAGGTCCGCTATGTCCATCCTTTCTTGCGCCATCTCTATGATGGCGCGATATGTCACCCCCTTGTCCACGGCTTCTGGCTGTAAGGTCATTACAACCGCCGCGGACTTGGGGGGCCTCAACGCCGCCTTCTTAGCCTTAGCCCTGCTGGAAGGAGCTATCGGCTTTTTGGAGGCGGCGGAAGCGGCCGGT
Source organism: Ennomos fuscantarius (assembly GCA_905220475.3). NCBI lineage: Eukaryota > Metazoa > Arthropoda > Insecta > Lepidoptera > Geometridae > Ennomos > Ennomos fuscantarius. The sequence goes on along the minus strand of HG992028.1, from coordinate 6,017,760 downwards.
TTTTTGGCTGGACCACGGGAGGCGGGTACTACTATGGGCACCACTGGGGGGAGGGAAGACTTTCCCTTCCCCTTGCCCTTTCCTTTCCCTTTGCCTACGACCGTGGCCCAGCTTCCCTCTGCGGCTCTGTCGGCGGCAGGTGTGGTCACGCCTTGGGGCCCCCTAGATGTTGAGGGGGCCGCAGCCGGTGTCACCGTGGTGGTGACAGCAGTACTCTTGATCTCAGCTCGCTTCCCCGCTTTAGGAGCGGGGGGGCGAGCCGGCTCGGGCACCGGCTGTTGTGACGTGGCTGCGGCCGCCGTCTTTCTCCTCGTGTCCGCTTTTAGGGGCGGGCGAACCGTGGGGGCAGGCAGGAGCCGGTCTTCAAATGCCGCGAGGCGAGCGGTAACCATCTCCCCTAAGGTCACCGTTAGGGAGCGCCTCAGCTCTTCGACCAGCTCTGCCCCCACTAGAACAGCGGCGGGGCGTCCGTCTGCAGCGGTGGCTGTGGCAGCGGCGTTGGCGGCGGTGGAGGCAGCAATGGCGGCGGCCGTCTTGGCTTCAGAGAAGCCCTGACGCAACGCCTTCACCTCTGCCTTCATTGCCTCCAACTCCATGCGCATGCGCTTGTTTTCGGCCCTCAGCCGCCGTGTCTCCTCCGCTTCGCTCCGGCCCGCGAGGTTGTCGACCACCTCCGTCAGTGTCGACGCCGACTTCTTCAGGCGGGAGACAAATTCGCCTTTGAGGTTACCAGATTTCCTAGCAACCTCCAAAATACAGGCGAGTTTTTCTCCCGCCCGCGCCCTCAACTCCTGTGCGTTCAGCACGCTAAAATCGTCGTCCACCGGGTGAGGACCAGAATCACTTCCGGTCTCTCTTCCGGAGCCAACGACGCCAGCGGCTGGTGCCTTCAGGAACTGGCGAGAACGCAAGGTTCTCTCCAGTTCCCCGTCTGTGGTCACGTCCGGTGTGGGGGGCTTTTTAAAGCCTCCCCTTGAAAGGCCTGCCGTTTTACCGGCGGCCTTCCCTCTCCCTCTCTTTCCGGTCGCCGCCTTAGCAGCTACCGTCCCCTCGGTCTCCGTGTCCGAGTCTAACCACCCGGGCCCGAAGACCGAAGAAGACGGCCGCTTACGAAGGCGGCCTGTCCACTCCTCCGAGTCTCTCGACAGTGGCTCGCAACTCATGTCTGAGTCCGAGAGGTCAGTCGAGTTTGCTGTTCTTGCCGACGAAGCGTCGGCAAGAGCAGCAAAGCTGTTCCTCTTCAGGATCAGACTGTCAGCGACCGCTGTCAGATCCGTCTTATCCCCTTTACCAGATCCCGTCAATCCCTGTTGCGATTCGCGCGACGTTTCCGCCACGCGAATCGGAACAGGGTAATCCTTCCGCTTGCAATCGGTGTCCGATTTTGCGCCATTGTCGTTGCCTTTTCGTAGAGCAATGCCAGAGTCCGTGTTCTTGCGTGTGGTCGGGCGAGGGCCGAGGCCCTCGAGGCTTTTGCTGCCCCCCCCAGAGTACGAGGGGCTGAGTGCCGGCGGGTTCTTGCCAGCACCGACGGATTGTGTCCGTAGACCTTTACCGCCCTGGGGACCATTAACAAAAGCGTGCGTGTCCATGTTTTTTTTTCCCTTTTTTAAATGGGGGTTCGGTCCCCCTTTGAGGCCCTCGCAGGTGGGTTCCCCCCACCCATACGTCCCTTGTGCGGGCCTCAGAACACGGGATTTGGTCTCCCCTCTACGTTCATCGCGTTTATCGGGCAATGCCATCACTGACGACATTGACCGATTTCCGCGATGAACGCTTCATCGGTTGCAAGTTCGACACCTTGCCGGCTCGCGTCGCCGCTACTCAGCATAAGGCCGAGACGCCGACCGAGCCATCAGCGACTGGACAAACACAACAAAACGATAACAATAACAAACAAATGGGACAACACCAGACACAGACAAACAAGATTTCGCCGCTCCGTCTTACGAAATGAAGACCCCCACCAAGATAAGGCTCTTGATGGGGGTCTCCATTTCGCCAACTCGCGTCGCCGCTACCCAGCATAAGGCCAGGACGCCGACCGAGCCCCGCAGCCATTCAAGGCCGCCTTGGCTCGTGCCACCGCTTCCCGGACTCTCCGGGGCGCTGGTCGAGCCCGCTCAAGGACAGTTCCCCATCACTGGGTCTCCGCCCTGCCTCATCCCACTTCTGTGGTGAGGCCCCTCTGTGCATTCACCCCCGTATCACTACGGGGGGGCTGCTCGCTCGCGTCACCGCTACTCGACATACGGCCGAGACGGTGACGCGAGCCCCCAACTCGCACCGCCGCTTCCCGGACTGTCCAGGGCGCCGGCGCGAGTTCCCGCCTCTCTGCTGCGCCTTATGCCGAGACACAAGGATCGCAGAGAGGCCCCGCCAGGAATTCAGCCAACGGCTAACAAGAACCCCGAAGGGAAGTTATTAACCGTTGCCCAGGGTGCACCGAGCCGAGTGTTGCCCTTCCCCCCGAATGCAAGCATTCAAAAGGAACTACAACACCCGGGGTTTCGTGGAGGTATCCTGGCATCGCACCCCATAACGAACAACCTTGGTCAGCTTTGGTCAAGCTTTATCTTTGATCAAAGAATGTCGACCAAGTCCTTACGTAGGAAATCTTGACCCACAAGAGGGACATCCGTCAATCATTACGAAGCACACTTTTTATGATGAAATCTTTAAAAGTGTATATTATATAAGTATAACAATGATAACTATGTTGCATATAAAATCATTATACTATTTTCACCTTCAGCTATTGTCACCTAAAGACAGGAGTCATGTTAATTTAGGATATTACTAAAACAACAATATTCACAGCATTTCAAAAATATCATCATATGTTTTATTCATATTCGTATAATTATATCATCTACATAAAGAGTTACTTTGTCAGATATTCTAGCACGAGTTAGTTATGTGAACACACTATTTGGTTGGGCTTAAAGGGACCTAGGACCTATTGTAATAAACGGGTATATTATAAAATGAGACTTTGTGTCCTGGGGCCTTACCGCTTAAGTCTGGTGGAAATGGTAATCGTGTTCTCTCTTGCTCGCACTCGTGGACTTGTTAATTGGCGCGTGTAGGATGGCAGGCGAAGACGATTCCCAGAACAGTTACGCGGTAGGGGTGCTGATATACATACCCAAAGCTCACATGGCTAAACTGTGCTGATGTGTTAGGATAACATGCGCAGTGAAGTGTCATGCAAGATTTTATAAGGTTTTGAGGGCCACTCCAAGGGAACTTTTATGCGCAGCTGTGATTTTTAAAATCAGGTAAACGACCAGCTCTTCGTGTCATTCGTTTACATAAAAAACTGTCATAACAGGTACATGACTGAAGTAGGTATACTTCAAATGCACAATCATTATTCCTTTCTCTCTTATTTATAAATGCATTTAGAATATCCAAAATATTCATTAAACATGGCAACTCATGACCTAGAGATGACGTGCTTACAGCCCATCAGCTAGCCTTTATGTGGTCATTATGCAACCACATCGGGTGTCTTTACCTTGGGCTCTTTTCTATTGTATGCGCGACACCTCGCGATTTCGTGATGAACTAAACATAAAAAGCTAAACACAGTAGTCGTTTAGGTAATATGCAAAATGTTTCTTTGTATAAAGTGTCGCATATTTTCAGATGTTCAATTGAAACTTAATGTGTGAAAAATAATAAAAAGGTTTGGTAATTTTGCATCATAAAGAGGAGAGGAATATAGAGAAATAAATATAAGTATTTCGAAAAGCTAGCGTAATTTTTTGAGACAAGGTTTGTAAAACCTTTTTTTATTGATCTCATGTAAGGCATTAACATGATCTAACATGGGGCAGTCTTTCCTAGAAGACGATGACGACTATAACGATTAAAATAATAAATAATAATAATAACGCCCAACGACCACATACATAATGAGGCTGAAAACAATTTAAAATTACGCTATAATATCGCTGTTCCTATAGACTTGTACAGTATTCTCTATTTAGCATTGCCAACTAACGACAAAATTAAAAAAAAAAAATTAAAAATTTTAGCCACGTTCAAAAGGCATTATGTATTTTACTATCTATGTCTACCTACATAAATATGAAATTTAGTAGTCAAGTGAAATTGAATCTTAAGATTACTTTGTGAGAGTATAACAGTACACAACTACTATGCAGATGATACGGTTTCGGCGATCACTCTTGCTTTCAACAGGGGCCTCGGTTTCAGTGAAAGTGCTACGTCAAAATCGTCATTCGCGTGAACGCGTCATCATTAGTTCGTGGTCACTTACACTTTCAATGAAAGTGAGTGTGCCAAAACCAATGCGAATTTCGGAACGGTAGACGTCAGTTTGACGTCACGTATCGAAAGTGAGTGTGCCAAAACCAATGCGAATTTCGGAACGGTAGACGTCAGTTTGACGTCACGTATCGAAAGTAAAACGACGGCGAAGAGAGTGAATGTGCTTGCGTAGTCGTGACGCAGTTTGCGTCGATCGATCGACGAATAAAACTGAAACAGTTACCTAATAAACAAAAAGATAAAAAATGCCAAGAATCCAACCAAAACATGCAAGGACCATAAACAGAAGTCCAGATGTGTGTCGGCAATAGATTTTATTCCACATATTTTAAGCGCTTTGTATGAATAGAATTTGTTGATTATCGAAAATGTAGGCCAATTAAGCATTGACCGCGTAACTTTTAATAAGACTTAATATAAGCTCATAAAATATGGTTTGAGCACCGCCAATAATTCTGTGAATGCAACTAATAAATTGTGTTCCGAAACATTTGAAAGAGCTTTGCAGATTGACTGAAACGTACAGAAATAATAGTGCTTTAGCTATCTTGGGTAACAATTACGAGACTTTATAGGTAATGTTTAATCGAACAATAATTGTTAACAAAATTTATAAGCATTTAAAGACAATGTATATTAAAACTTCTACATTATAAAACCATAGATTTTCTATTATTTTGCCCTATCTCGCGTTCCAAAATTCTATAAAATAGTAATTGCAAAATTACAAGCAAATATATAGCTGGTTTCTAACGAATATCAAACTATCACGCGGTTAAAATCCATGATCATCGTGACAACGTTGCATCGTTGATGTTTTCTTATAGGTAAACATTTCATTAAGCCCTGAGCCGGGAGGAAAAAGTGGACTAAAGAAAAAAAAAGCAAGTACGAGCGGGATCATTGATGAGCTCAAAAGAGCCCATCAATTATCCCGTCGTAGGAATAAAATAGTAATAAGGGTATTTTAATTAAATTGCAAATTGTGCGTACACCCGGAGCACTCATTCTCACTAAAAAGCTTCTTCTTGCGGCGGCGTCGTGTCGGGTCGTCCTCTTCCCTCAAATATGGTCGAGGACGGCGATGGCTGGAACATGCGTCAAGCTCGTGAACGGATGCTGCTTGCGGAAGCTAGTTTGCTCGGTTCTGAACGCACAATTAGGAATAAGAACTTAAATACTTATGGTTATATATATTTTTGTTATTGGCTGTATTGTCCTTCCTGTATTGTATATATGTTCATGTTAATAATAGGCTTAATTCATATATATAAAAAATAATCTAACAAAAAGCACGGAACCAGGTGTCTGTGGAAATGCAGATTAAGAAATACATTATTTCAAAAACAGCTGGAAGATGTACACTGCTGAACATAGGCCCCCTCCATAAATCACCACTTTGGTGATTATCAGAGGGAGCGTTTGCCATTATCACAGCTTAGTGATCGCAGACGATTTTAATCTACCAAGGAGATTGCTATTGCCCATTCCCTGGATATTCCATCTCCATACATAAAACTTACATATTCTCATAATGTGGATCCGATGATGTCAATCCTATATAGATCACAGATAAGATAAGATCTTTCGAAACGTCTGGTTGAAGCCACACGTGACCAAAATGCTGGCCTCTACTTCGGCCAAAGATTGAGCATTGCCATTCAACGTGGCAATGCTGCCAGCATAATGGGCACATTGCCTACTGGTAGTGGTTTGTTTGATTAAGTTCCCTTTTTATTGTTTTATGTTTATTAAATAATATTATGTTGTATGGTTCAAAATAAAATACCCCCTTTTACAATATTTAATAAAATGATCACAGATAGTGGTTGTAGGTAAATATCATTTAAGTTTAATTTTGTAGGCTAGGGTTAGGTAGCAATTATTGCTTCTAATCGTTACCTTGTGCGCCGTAATAGATCGGTCTTACATTCAGACTTGAAGTGAGGTCCATTTTAGAAGCAAAGCAATAATCTGTTGTTGTAATTTCTGAACTCCTTGCCCATTAGCTTCGGTAATGCAAGCTTTAGGTACTTTAGTAATTTATTAAGCTTATTGATAAAACGTGATTTTCAGTTTATTTTTATTTATTCCACGCATTTTATAGGCGAGGATAGGTAAAATATACAAACAAGTGAAACGTGGATTTTGTTAGTTTTTTGAGAATTTGCACGTCTAAAACTGCCGAACATCCATAAATACTTCCTAAACCCAGAAAAAAAATTGGACATGAAGTGTAAATTGCTATTCATTCCATTTTAACCCCAACTTTTATCCCAAAGTTTCGACCCTCACGATAGGTCTAAATTATTGTTTTTGTTTTAGCCTTTATGTTTCACGGGTGAAACATAAAGGCTAAGAGGCCACAGGCTTCTTAGTTGTTTATGTTGAAAACAGAAAATCAAAGAGAAATTTATTTTGCATGAAATTAAATCTCAAAATATCTTAATCAATGTATCTCGACGTACCTCACCAAGTTCACCAACTTTTTAATAATACGAGTATATGCGTAGGTAGAGTAAGTACTATACTATTCTTAAACAGTTAATATTTTTAAGGCCAAATAAATGCAACTAGTTGAGAACCATGCCATTTATAAGCTACCTACATGGTGACAAAATGGCCTTCTTTGATTTTTAAAACAATAATTTTAATGATAAATGTATCAAGTGCTGACATTTAAACAAACACACACACACACACACATATTTGACGGCGGCTACGTCCAGTTATAAACTCTATGCGCAGCGAGCAGTACCGTAATTTACCCTATGGTGGCATTTAAATTTATTACAATGGCAACATCGGCAACTATCATTGCTCCCCCAACCATCTGGCTATAAAAAGGGACCGCTCGGCGTACTACGAATCATTTCTTGTTCCAGACACGGCCCGGTGCGCACGCTGAAGGCCTATAGTTATATAGGTTGCAACCTACGCCCAACCCGTTCTGCCCACATATTTATAATAGCAATAGCTCTAACATATTTATTTATCTTTAAAGAACCAGGACATGTTACCGAGTAACTTTAAGGGTAAATAATAACATTTTTGATCACAAATGTAGGCTAAATATTGACTCATATTTACCAAATCATGACAACAGCTTAACAGTGGAATATTAAGAATTTTGTATAAATCAGTATCACCTGATAATCGTAATCATTAGATTTTTTTTAAACAAGGGACTAAAATATCACTTACGGGATTTGAACCCGCATCCATTCGTCCTTATGGAAAGTAGAAAGTACAAGCTCGTGATCTCATGTTTTTTTTTACTAGGTGGTAAGAGTTTTCTGCAAAGTTCGTCTAGGTAGGTACCACCGCTTTGCCAGTTATTCTGCCGCCAAGCAGTAGTGCGCAAGCACTGCTTGATAAAGACAAAATAACAATAAATTACACGGCACAGGCTAGTCTGAAGATTAATATAATTATCAAAAAAGCACTGAGGTAAAACGATTTAAATTATTCTTTGGGACTGTCATTACAAATGATAAGTTTAAGCAAGTTCAAATGATTAGTGACAAATTCAAATGATTAGTCACAAATTCAAATGATCAGTGTCAAATTCAAATGATCAGTGACAAATTCAAATGATTAGTGACAAATTCAAATGATTAGTGACAAATTCAAATGATTAGTGACAAATTCAAATTATGAGTGACATATTTCAATGATCTGTGACAAATTCAAATGATTAGTGACAAATTCAAATGATTAGTGTTACAGATGTCCATAGGCTCCAGTGCCCTTTATCAATCAAGCTTTTTGCAACCTATAAAATATATAAGCATAAAAAAGGCAGGCTCTCGTACTGTTATCTGCGTCTTTGCCTTTAAGTTCACTAGTAGTGGAAAATAGAGCACTGTCTAGAGAATAGGCAAAACTATTTGTGTCGAGTCTGAAAACTGGAACTTAAAACACAAAATAATTTCTTAAATTAATAATATTGCAAAAATTTTATGATTGCACTGAAATGGATCGTTTATAGTACTCTTTCTAAACCTAAAGCTATCTTGAATTTAAGAGCTCGTCAAACATTAATAGCCCATGAAATCTGACTCAATTACAGGCTTTAACCCGTTACAAAACCGTCATCATGAGACATCGGCACAATCTATTTGATATGATTAGAAACATTAATTGACCATCGCTCTTCAGATCAGAATATATAGTGCTTGCATAATATGCGGCTTAGTACCTTCCTACCTTGATGAACTTTTGCAGAAAAATATACCACTATATGATGTAGAACTTTTCAATTCAAACTGAGTACCTCCTCCTGTTTTGAAGTCGGTTAAAAACGTTATTCCTTATATAAAATAAGGAATAACGTTTTAACGCTATCGATAAAAAAAAACGTTTTTATAATGCTATCGATAAAAAAAAGGGAATAACGTTTTTCCAACTTCAAAACAGAAGGAAGTTCTCAGTTTGACTGTTTGTTTTATGTTTGTTACCTCAAGACTTTTGACTGGGTGAACTGATTTTGATGTTTTTTTTTTATTTAAAACGGATGCTTACCGTGTAGTCCGTTTTAATTTGGTCCAGTTCTGACAATGGCATCCATGAGAAAAACAAATAAGTCTTAAATATGCATTAAGTATGTGTGCGATAAATGGACGAACAACTGAATATCACTCCAACCGATTTCGGTGATTTTTTCATTGTAAAATTAAAGAGATTCAAGACGATTTAACTCCTTTCTTAAACGGTTATAATGCATATTTTTGTTCTTGTCTCTCAGATAAATCACGAGACTTATCATTACAGTTTGGAACAGTAGATGTCACCAGGAAGCACTGTCTGTCACGATCACGAAGCGACTCGTCCCAAACTAAGGTTGCGCTGTGCACGTGTCGTATAGTCACGATGTAAGATGGATAGATGTGTAACGAAGCTTTGCAAATGTCATCTTTTGGTTCGATTAGAATGCGAGCCTAAACCACAGCTTGCGTTGCGATCGGATGAAATTGGCTAACTGCTGGTACGGGGGGTGCGAATGTAATGGGATGATAATGGACCATGTCCCAAACTAAGCAAGCAAGCAAGCTTGTACTATGAGAACCAGATAACTGATACAATACTCATTTACTTTTCGTTTGTAAATATATTTATAGAACACAATATAACACCCACACATTTATAAATGAAAAAAAATGTCGAATAAAAAAGCCGTTATAATATCTCACAGTAATTTTTATTTTACATATTTACAAGCCTAGTTACAGCTATTACATAACAAAACGATAAATGATACAAAAAATTAACATTTGAATATAGTATTAAGTAAATAATATAAAATATGGAAGGTAAATAAATGTGCCGCTATTTTTATATATTAATTTTTAAGTGATTTGGTGGTAGAAAAATTTCGACAACCGCTTGGTATAAACATAAATAAATAATCACTTTTGTCACGGTATTTGCAGATACCAGTACAAAGTGGTTATTTAAATTTGTACTTAAACCAAGTTACCGTAAAAAGGCGATAAATGGTAAAAAAAATGGAAATAATTTGGATTTTGGAGTATGAAACTTTTATGCAACCTTTCATAAAAACAGCAATATGATTGATTGATTATCGAAACTCAATCATAAACAATGAAATTATATAATGGCAAATCTTAAAATTAACCTAAAGCTATGAAATATTTACAAAGTATAACCTTAAACACCATTCAAAATTTATATGAATGAATATAAAAACAAATTGGAAAGAAAAAGTGTGCAGGGGACTTTTTATCTATTACCATACATTTTAACATCTTAGCGTAAAAAATCTTGCTTAAGATAGATGGCTCATTCTGAAGCAAAATATTAAAAATTCCTGGATGTTTGCGTTATAGCCAATTATAAGACATTCGCCGAATGTAGAGATTATTCTTTTCCATGTAATCGTAATAACAATTAAAAACACACTTTATTCCACAAATTGGTTCTTTAACCATTTTTCATATTCTTATCTTTAGGAACTCATATTAATTTTTAGCATTATTTTTTTATTAGATGAGTTTTTAAAAAAAAGCTTCCTGGGGTTGTTGACATCTAACCTAGAAACTCTACATTGATTTTAATCGATTTATAGGCTAACTACAAAAGCCAATACACTATAAACATTTAGAATTTCCCGTTTTGGTGTGAACCATTTACCTTAAAAATGATGTTTCCTGGCTGATCGAAGAACTATTTAGTTCAATTAAAATTATCAATTATTTTGTAATTAATTTGTTCTTATGATATCGTGGGAACATTGAATAATATTATTTCTGGCACTTTTGTTTAACTCTAGAGCCATCACAGAGTAGTAATGACTTAAGTCAACGTAAAACTAACTTAGCATTACTGATGTGCTGAAGGAACGTAGGCTGGCCAAATGTAGATGGGGACAGCAGCAGCCTAGAAAAATAAATATTTTATAACAGACTTAATTATTTTATTAATAGAAAATTGCGTCGATATTAATCAATATCCCACAAAAACTGCACAATTATCCAGGTTAGAAGTATCCTCCATGGCCTTAAAATACTTTCAAATTTTTTTATTTTAATCGGTTCATCCATTTTAGCGCTGAGTGCTAACATCCATACTAACTTTCAAACTTTCGCATTTATAATCACCAATATCCTGAAGACATCTATTGCTGAACTCAGGCCTACCCTTAAGATCACCAGTTTGAACGCAATAATATATATATAATATTATGCAGGAAATAGGAAAGTACAATGAACATTTACATTACATAATTCTTTAGAGGAATAAATCATTCACGAAATCATTAAAAAAGAAAACATAAATCAGTTTATTTTTTTTTTTTTTTTTTTTTTTTTACTTCAAACTTGTCTAGCATTTGACCACGCTCTCACCTGATGGGAAGTGACGATGCGATCGAAGATGTAGCATGCTAGCCAAGTAAATACCTATTCACTCTTCTCTTGAACACGCCCGGGTCATATTTCGCCGGAAACACAGACGCTGGCAGGGCATTCCATTCCTTAGCCGTTCTAATTAAGAAAGTTGAGTCGAATCGCTTGGTACGAATGGGTGGTATTTCGACCACGAAAGGATGGCGCTTAGCCGAGCGTCTAGTAGTCCGATAGTGGAATGGTGATGGGAGAATGAGATCATGCAGTTCTTGAGCGCATTCACCGTGGTGTATTCTGTAAAAGACCGACAGACTTGCCACCTTACGTCGATGTGCAAGGCTCAGGAGCCTTTTACCAACCAAAGTGTCGTCGTCAATGAGCCTTTTGGCACGCCGTTCAATCGAGTCCAGAGCCTCAAGCTGGTACTTGGCAGACCCGTCCCACAGGTGGCAGCAGTACTCCATACACGATCGGACCTGTGCTTGATACAGATTTAGAAGCTGTCCAGGTGTGAAGTACCGCCTTACCTTGGACAATATGCCGAGTTTTTTTGAAGCTACTTTGGCTTTGGACTCGATGTAGGATCCAAAGTTTAGGTTTGACGTGAGATCAACACCCAAAAGCTCAAGATGGTTTCCTAAACTTACAGATACACCACGGAATGAAGGAGCCAGATGGAGTGGGCTCTTTTTAGCAGTGAATAAACACGCCTGTGTTTTTGCAGCATTGAACCTAACCAAGTTAGCATCGCCCCAATCGGACACGGCTTTCAAAGCCAGGTTCATGCGCTCAACCATAGCCTCTCTCTCAATCCGGACGTCGTCACCACTGGCACGGGCACTGGATGTGTATCTTTCAACAACAGTACTATCATCTGCATACCCAAAGGTACCGGGCTTTAGCAGATCATTGATGTGGAGTAAAAATAGTGTTGCTGAAAGAACTGACCCCTGAGGTACACCAGCATTAATAGCTAATTGATCGGAGGAGCAGCCATCAAGAACTACTCTTAGCGATCGTTCCCTCAAAAAGTCTGATATCCAAGTGCACAGACCAACAGGTAGTCCGTAAGATGGAAGCTTATTCAGAAGTCCGTCATGCCAGACCCGATCAAATGCCTTAGAGACGTCTAGAGATACAGCAAGTGCCTCTCCATGCATCTCTAAGGCTTCGCTCAATATGTGAGTGGCATACGCGAGAAGATCCCCAGTGGACCGGTTTCGGCGAAATCCGTATTGCCGGTCACTGAGGAGATCATTGTCTTCAAGGTATGCCAAGAGCTTGTTGTTAATTATACGCTCCATACTCTTACAGAGAATGGAGGTAATTGAGATGGGTCGGTAGTTGGCAGGATCAGCACGACTGCCCTTCTTAGGTACAGGTTGTACGTTGGCTAGCTTCCAACTCATAGGGACTATTCCGGTGTCTAGAGAGAGGCAAAATAGGCGTGTTAGAATGGGAGACAACTCGGGTGCACAGCTCTTAAGTACAATTGCTGGTATACCATCGGGACCACTGGCTTTGTTCACGTCTAGACTGCGTAATGTTTTTAGTACTTCCTTCTGACGTATGCGTATTTCCGGCATGAAAACACCGCATTGTGGAAGGCAGGGAGGTACCTCATTAGCAGAATCTAGACGCGAAGCTTCTGCAAAGAGAGTGGCAAACAAGTTTGCTTTTTCTTTTGCAGTGTGAGCCAGCGATCCGTCTGGTTTCAATAATGGAGGCAGTGAGGATCGACAGAAGTTCGCTTCAACCGATTTGGCTAGGGACCAAAAAGCCTTACTACCAGCTGGGTAGGAAGCAAGTTTAGTCCCTATTCGACCAATATGATTGAAACGAGCCTTCCTTAATTCCTTCTTACAGGCCTTGGCGGCAACGTTAAAGGCTTTCTTCTTAGCTCGAGTGTCCGAGGCCTTGCGTTTTCGAGCGTCAGCCCATGCCAGATATGCCGCATGCTTCTGCGCTTCAGCGCGTGCACAGTCGGCTCCAAACCATGGGCTGGCTTTGCTGGTCACGGGCTTATCGGAAAATGGAATAAAATATTCCATAGCCCGACATATTACCTCAGTAACCGCATTCGCACAGACCGTCGGATCTCCAGAAGAAAAACACGTTTGCCGCCAAGGATATGAAGCGAAGAAATGTCGCATCTCGTCCCAGTCTGCTAAGTTGTACCTCCAGACACGCCGATTGCTCTTAGGGCTTGGGTCAGGCGGGGAGTATACTGAAACGGACTTGACCAGACAGTGATCGGAGCTACCAATGGGTGAGGATACCGCCACAGAGTATCGGTCTGGTTCAGTCGTGAGCAGAAGGTCGAGGCAGTTAGCAGTGTGGCTATCAATGTCAGGCACTCGCGTTGGCTCTTTAACAATCTGCGTTAAATTGAGCGCCAAAGCGAGCTTACGCGTCTCTCTCCCAGCGTGGTCCGTGATCCGGTGTGGGACTAACCACTCCTGGTGGTGAGCATTAAAGTCCCCCAGAACAACAAGCTGAGCCGAAGGATAGCGTTGCTGAGCCACATCTGCCGTTTCACTGAGATACTCCATTAGAAGAGTTGTCTCCCGGTCACCGCTATGTGATCTGTACACACCAGCATAGAGAATTTTCTCAATGCCGGTGTCCACAAGCACCCAAATCACCGAAAAGTGGGGATGTTCAAGGTTTCGGAGACGCAAACAGCAAATGTCATCACGGACGTAAACGCAGATACCAGCGCGTGGAAGGAAGCGGTTTTCCAAGATGAATCCTGGATAGTCCAGATATGCCGTGTCTGATGGACATCCTATTTGCGTCTCAGTCAAGAAGAGCAAGTGCGGTTTGTTGGTCTCCAGATGATGATGGACCGCTTGCAGATTTGAGTGCAGCCCACGAATATTTGTGAGGTGCACTTTAAGAGTGAGGACGTGCATCTGCCGTTTAAACTTGCTCAATTTATTTGACTTTTTCATAATTGGGTGAGTTAGGTAGACAAGTAGGAAGTGGACGAGATATTGGGATGCTAACCCTCAGTAATAGAGAAGCTCCTACGCCAATGGAGAACTTGCGCGGAGACTGCGGGGACGCCCGAACCCCCCTGAAATTGCCCACAAGTTCCTCACTTCCAGTCGCCAACTGGCCCTGTGGACAACCTCAGGATTTTACACAAGCGGTGGGGCAGCCTTTCGTAGTTGGCTAGACTACTACTTGGGCCCCCTACAACTTGCGGTCGGCCAGCAGAGAGCACCGTGCTTCGGATCCCGCTACCCTCCGAAGCAAGGTCTCCGACGCGAAAGCATCTCCATCACCAATACCGGTCTGCATACCCAACACAACTGTCCACATCTACTCGTCAGAACGGCTTCATTAGACATCACGATGGAACACGACGAGTCGCTTGGCATCGTGGTTTTGTCTAATGGGTGGTAACTAAGCCGGCGGCTAAGGCCTTCCACCAGTTATTTGGTTGCTCTTTTGGCACCACCCAGGGGTCACGTGTAGGGAAACTAGGGTTAAAGCCTACGGACGCGAGCAAACATAAACCCCCAAAAATATTTTATGCCTATGAAAGTTTTGAAATGGCCTATGAAAGTATAAAATTGCCTATAAAGTTTTAAAAAGCGTCTCAATTTTTTTAAATAATTCTGTGAATCCAAAATACCGTATACTAAACTACGAGTAAACTGGTCTTAATTTTATTATATTGTTTAATTTTGACTTTGACCAATACTTGGTCAATTCGCTACGAAATTGTCTCTTCCCTATGTATTAAAAAGGTTGAATTTTGTAGGTACCCAAATAGATGTCTGTAGTTACGCTACAGAATAAGTAAGTAAGTAAATAAAAGTACTATATTTACGCCGTATAAGTTGCTAATGGGATGTAACTTACTTCTTGCGTGGTTCTAGTATGCCGTCTCGTAGCATCCTTTTCATACTTCCACTGCAAGTCACTGGCTGAGTCGTGGCTTCCACCATTGACATCATTTAACTCTATATGGTTATGTTTTGCGTCCTCTTGTCTATGCTCCACTCTATTTTGAGCGTCATTGATGTAAGCTGGTACGAAGTATCGTAGTCCGATACCAGGCAAGCTTTGAGAACTGAGGAACTGGGTTGGAGTGAAGAAGTTCTGGACTGGTTGAGGTTGTTTTGGTTGGTTGGTTGGGATGTAAGCGTTAACGAATCGCTGTGCATTGTTGAGTGGCAGGGGGGCAGGGGCTGGGGCTCTGTAGACAACTTGGGTATATCTCGGCTGAGGGTTGAAGGGCTGGGGTCGCCTGTAAAGTTTTTTATAAAAATTATACGTTAATATTTCTACTGTGCTTATGAAATTTAATCAAAGCAGTGACATACACAAAATTATTTTTTACACTAAGCTTATCTAGTACTCTAACAATTTACCTAGAATATGATAGGATGTGATGCAGTCAAAAGTGTAACATGCTAACCAACATACATTTATAGAAATGCGGTTCATATTTTGACGGAAACGCAGACATTACATTTTTTTTTGATATTTCTATTCGTGAAAAACATTTATTACGATTTAGTAGTTTTTAAAAATTTATTATCTCACACCCACAGATTACTTTTTTGCAGTGCACGAGTTAATAGTGCTGTCATAAATGTCTCTTTATTGAAGTGGGTACTGTAGCACAGGAGTATGTCATCATTTCTAACTAAATAAATAAATAATTATTTGTGGACATTTAACACAGCGTAAGCTTAGTTAAGCAGCTTAGTTTGGGTGTTTAAATACACAGCGTCAGCCATCTAGCCCCAAACTAAGCAAAGCTTGTACTGTGGCCACCAGGGGAGTGATCACGAAACTTTGATTGCAATGCAACAGGAGAAATTTCCATACTGTTAGTATGGAAATTTCTCCTGCGTATTCAAACTGTCAAATCCATACAAATGTGTTTCTATTGGTTGCAATCGAGTTACGTGATCATCTATTGATAGAATACATAAATACTTTTTTGTTTGTTAATATAATGGAATACAATATAACACCCAGACACATAACAAACACCTATGTTCATCACACAAATGTTTGTTCTAGGTGGGAATTGAATCCACAACCTTATAGTTCAGCAGGCAGAGCTACTGCCAACTGAGCTATCAGGCCAGTGAAATTATTAATTACCATTGAGCATTAGGGTCAGGTCCATCATTGGATCGTTCCTCCCAGACCGGCGCGGGGGAGCGGTAGGGCTGCGGCGCTGGCAGCTCGGGCTCCGGCGTTGGCGGCTCAATGGGTCCACCCTTGGTTCCATACTTCACCATGATGGCTTGTGCGCTGGACGCGTACAATATCAGGCAAGCCAGTAACTGCAAAAAATGAACATTTTCACTAGGTGGTAGGACTTTTCTGCAAAGTTCGTCTAGGTAGGTACCACCGCTTTGCCAGTTATTCCGCCGCCAAGCAGTAGTGCGCAAGCACTACTGTGTTCCGGTTTGAAGGGCACTGTAGCTAGTGAAATTACTGGGCAAATGAGACTTTATGACCTGATCTCACAGTCTAGTAATCTTGTTACTAGATTGTGTTGATGTCTCAGGATGACGTGCGCAGTGCATTGTCACGCATAACTCTATACTTTAAAGTTCCGAGTGACACTGCAACTGATATGGGCAGCCGTGACGCTTAACATCAGGCAAACGGTTAGCTCGTCGCGTCATCCCTTAACATAAAAAAAGAACATGGTACGCAATATCGACCAGGTGGTTAGTTTAACTATATTACTCTTTATTATCATTCCAATACGAGCCCACTGCTGGGACATAGGTCTTTTCTCACAGACAGAGAATGGAAGGCCATAATCTACTACGCTGGCCAAGTGCGGGTTTGTGGTTGACGCATGTCCTCGATTTTTGTAAATAAACGTATGGTAATCTTATCCAATCATAAACGTGCTTTAAAAAAATTATAGCTCCTTATATTAATTAGGATTTACAATTATATAATTTTATGTTTTTATATGTGATTGAGATTACAGTAATTATTGAAATTTTAATTACCTAATGAATATGAAGTTTTTGGCTTTTAAATCTAACATTAATTATTCGGTGGAAAACCCGTAAGCTTATAGCTTGTCATAAAAACATGTTACACTTTTTGTGAATGCCTCAAAAATGACCATTTACATATTTAACTTTTCAAATTACAATTTTTACATAGAATATATATTTGTGCAACAATAACTTGCAAGTTGCGCAAGCGCATCAGCAATGCATCCAACCACAACGCCGCAAACTGACAAAGCATCAGATAAACAACGTCTTCAGTAAAAGGTTGTTTCCACATAAAAGCTGATTGTTCCGCTGTCGAGAGGTTCTATTTTAATTAAGTTTCAATCGAGATCAAGCTTTCAAACACAACCTTGAATTACGATTTGTTATTCCCACGAGAACATCTAAATTTTCCGCACATTTTTATCTATTTACATTAACGCTCGTTTCTGTTGCGCGTTTTGGTTTCTTGTTGCCATTGTTTATGTAGGTAAAGTTGGCAAATAAACTTTTGTAATGCAAAGTTTCCAAAGATTTTTAAACGTGAATTCTTATCGGAGCATCTTGACGATTTTATTAGTGTTTATATCTAAGCCAGTTGTAATTGCCGTGGATTAATGTGAAGTCTTGACGTGTGGTAATAAAAACAAGTCGGTATTGTTATGCTTCATGGTCTTGTCTCATCATTTGAATTTTATTTAAATCGTAGTTTTATTAGATCATAATTATAGTCTTTGTGAGCGTGTGCCTTTGTAAATGTAAAAAACTATATAGATAACGAGTTCCTACTACATTTAAATGGATTTATTTTGGCCTTATTGTAAATGGATTATAAAAATACCCTTTAAACATATATAAAATGTAACGCTGTAATTCTACAGCGTTACATTTTATATCGATAATCCTATCGAAATAAAATAAAACATTAATGCGCGTCAGCACTTAGTTTCAACAGCTCTAAAGTTCGTGCTTATCTCTCTAGGATGTATCTAAATTCGTTGCAGTAGGTACGGCATAGAAGAATAAGTGAAAACTTGAGAAATGTCAAACTTTAGTACAAAAGAAAATAAGTATAGGTACGAAACAGATAAATAAAAATTATGTTTAATCAGCAAGCTCCGACGAGTAAATAATCTTTCTTGAGTGCTCAAATAAAATAATACCATAAGGCTATACGCTTTTTTCCATTAAAACTCACCAAGGGTTCTAGGGCAAAAACAATTCATTAACAATGACAACTTTGTAAATGTTTAGTATTAGCTAATTTTATTGGGATTTTTGTGTTGAAGGTATTTCAACCACAGAGCCAGAAAAAAAAAAACAATTTTGTCTCTGCTTTGTGATTTCAAAGTTTCAACAACGAGCACGGGTTTTAAGTCGCGGTGTAAGCCCAAAATCAACAAAAACCTTTTTAAAACTTTTTTTTAATTATCATTTTATTTATTATAACTTTCACGTGTGTGACGTGAAAGTTATAATAATCACATGAGTACTTAACCAAGTACTTTAGTTTGTCTGAAATAAAATCGTTCTAATGACATCAAAAACACTTTATGAATGTAGTTTTCAAATTTTCAGCTACTTTTTTTTACATATTAAATAATCAGTCTTGTGTTCTAAAAGAATGGCAAGATAAAACATTGATTTGATATCTGTTTCATGTAAACCTAGAAAAGCCTCAAAATCATCACATTTTCAGACCCAGTTTGACATTTAATTATGATCTGCGGTTTTCGACTGTAAACAAAGACCCCGTTAAAAAAATAACGAGTGTGCTTAAGAATATACGACTGAAGCAAAACTTCTTAAGTTCCATCTCTCTTGCCCCTACAGTATATATAATTACAAATACAAAACCTAAGTCTTTCTTTCTATCTTCACTTATATATATATATATATATATCCTGTATGTAGGATATTTTATAAATAAAACCAGCACATTGAAATGGAAACGTGTAATGGCGGCCAAGCAAAGACCACGTCAAAACAGAGATGTCAGTTATAAAACCACAAAGTTTCTACATATATCACATCCCTCCACAACTAAACTAAAACAACTTCTAAAATAACCTTAGGACTTATAATTAACGTTATTTCTAGTCGTCCTGATAGGATACCGGCGTACAAATTCTGACTGAAGATTTTGGTTATTTTCTGATGATTGTGGATGAGTGTTGCTCTCAGTATTAGATACAACATCCGCAGACGCTGCGTCTAAAAACTCATCTTCAGAATCACCACTTCCTTCCCCTTCTGGAGCCAAGCTACACGTAGGAGGGGTATCTGGCAGGGAACGCTCGCAGGCGCGTGCTGCGCCGCTGGTACTGGGTTCAGGAGCCGGCGCCGGTTCTACGATGTTATCTCCAAAACAACTGACATCGTCATCTGTGTCGGTCGTCAAACGTCCTTTGTACGCTAGTAACTGGTCTATGTGTTTTTTTACAATGTTATTCAATTCAGGTATAAATATATTAAACATTCGCGAGCCAATGCGACTTTTCACTACTCCTTGTTTCCATGTATATTTTGTACCATTATTATAGTAATGTTTAGCCAAAACTCTATCTCCAATAGAGAATTTAATATTCCTTGTTATTCTAAATTGTTCAATTTGGGAAACATGTTTACTCTCAACATTATTAGCGGCCGCGGTGAACGACGACAAAGGCGCAACTTCAGGCGCTCGCAACAAATCAAGCCGACAACGCAGAGGCCGCCCCAGCAACAACTGGGCAGGTGAAAATCCCGTTGATGAATGTACCGAATTTCTATAGTCGAACAAAAATTTGTTCAACTTCGCTGCAACGACCTTTGGATTGTTATTATCCATTAATATTACTTTCAGCCCTTTTTTCACAGTTTTAACGCTATTTTCTGCCTGACCATTTGATGCTGGGTGGTAAGGTGCACTTGTTACATGTTTAATACCGTTTAAACGACAAAATGATTCGAATATAGTACAACAAAAATTCTTAGCATTGTCAGTAACTAACGTGCGAACTAGCCCAAATCTACTAAACATCTCGCATAGCTTAGTAATAATCGATTCACTGTCAGTGCCTTGCATTAAAAAACATTCAACCCATTTCGAATGTGCATCTACTGCAATGAGGTATTGTTTATTTCCTAAAATAAACATATCTAAATGCACGCGCTCCCAAGCGTGCTCAGGGTAAGGCCATGGTGCGAGCGGAGCATGTGGTGGATTATTACGCAGCGCGTTACAAACCATACAAGAACCAATATTTTCTTCAATGTTTTTATCAATATTTGGCCACCACATGCGAGATCTCGCTTCTGATTTCGTCTTAACTACTCCGAAATGCGAACTATGTAACTCTTTTAGTAATCTTTCCCTAAACTGCGAAGGAATTACGACTTTATGGCCACGTAGAATACAACCGTTTTCGACTGAAAGTTCATGCCGGCATAAGAAGAATGGCTTTAAAAGGGAATTATTTATTTTAGGAGGCCATCCCTTTGTGATAAAACCCTTAACAGCTTGTAATATTCCGTCACGTTCTGTTTCCCTCTGTATGTCACTTAAACTTATTGGAGCCAAGACAGTTTCTCCAACAAAATTAACATACTGAGTCATGTCAATACGTTCCTCAGCATCATCATTCCGTACATGCGAACTAACAGAACGCGACAAAAAGTCTGCTATATTATCCTCACTTCTTACATATTGTATATCAAAATTATACGCAGATAGAAACAGTGCGTAGCGCTGCAGCCTATTAGCTGCTAAAATAGGTACACCCTTTTTATTACCAAAAATAGCTAGCAAAGGTTTGTGATCGGTTCTCAAAATGAAAGGAACCATCCGACCATATAGGTAATGATGAAATTTCTTAACAGCGAAAACTATGGAAGTCGCTTCCTTTTGAATTTGCGCATAGTTGACCTCAGCTTTAGAAAGAGACCTAGATGCGTAAGCTACCACACGTTCGCTGCCGTCTGGCTGTCGCTGGGCCAGCACCGCACCTAAACCAGCAGGGCCCGCATCGCACGTCACTATGGTGGGGTACTCCGGACAGTAGTGTGCCAATACGCGGTCAGAGCCTAACTCTCTTTTAATCATTCTGAAAGCATTATCCTGTTCTTTATTCCATACCCATTTAACACCTTTTTTCAAAAGACTATGCAAAGGATTCAAAACTGATGACGTCTGCGGCACAAAACACCTATAATAATTCACCATACCCAAAAATGATTTTAATTCATTAACGTTCGTCGGTGGATTGCATTTCATAATAGCGTCAATTTTTTTTGTCGATTTGTGTAGTCCATCTTTGTCTATAACAAAACCTAGATACTCGACTGAATTTTTAAACAATTCGCATTTATCTCGCTTTAACCGTAAACCAGCCTCCTGCAATCTGCTCAGTACTAAGTCCAACCTCTGTAGATGAACTGACATTTCAGAAGCTGTCACTAAAATGTCATCTAAGTAAATACATACGCCGTCAATGTCACCGAGTAACTGCTCCATAGTACGCTGAAAAATGAATGGAGCGTTTGATAATCCGAATACCAACCTATTGTAACGGAATAATCCTTTATGTGTGTTGATGCAAGTCCATTTTTTTGACTCATCCAATTCAAGTTGTAGGTATGCTCGTGACAAATCTAACTTTGAGAATGATGTCCCTCCGTGAAGCTTCGCAAACAACTCCTCAATTCGTGGAAGCGTATAGTTATCCAAATATAAAGCTTTATTGAGTGTTACGGAAAAATCCCCACAAATTCTAACATCCCCATCTGGCCGCAAAATAGGCACAATAGGTGTCGCCACATCGGAATGATCAACTTTCTCTATAATACCCAATTCTAACATTCTATGCAGCTCCTTTTCCACTAGAGGTTTCAAAGCAAACGGAACGGGACGAGGCTTGAAAAATTTTAAATGTGCATCCGCCTTAATTTTAAGGCTAACCTTGTGTTTATTAAAAGTACCCAATTCATCCCTAAATAACTGAGAGTACTTTTCCATTAACATCCTGCCTTCTTTATTTCCTATACTAACATCTAAATTGTTTACGTCTGTCCGGCAAATATGCAACTTAAAAGTTTTCATAAAATCTCGACCTACTAGAGGCGAACGTGTAATATTAGTCGCAATAACATAAAACTTAAGGGATGAAGTTTGACCTTCAAACGTTACTGGCAAAGTCAAACAACCCTCAGGCGATATCTTAACCCCGGTATAGAAGTTAAAAACATCTTTACAAGACTGCATACGATAGTTACCAAAATATTGCTGATAGATTAGTTTTGGTAAAATAGACACGGCACTGCCACAATCTATTTCGCAGTTTAATAGTGTGTTTCCTACTACTACACTCCGCATTATCGGCTCATTGAAGTTTGACTTCTCGTCAATATTAAATAAACTGTAAATACCTTCTAGACTATTGTCGTCGTCTACCGCGCCCACATAATTATTGTTTTGTAACTTAGCTTTACACATTCTTTTTAAATGGCCTTTTTTGTTGCATCTTTTGCATGTATAACCAACGAAACGACATTTTTCTTTTGTGTGGTTCTTGAAACCGCATACTTCACAGCATTTAAAATCCTTAGGCGAAGAGACGGCGCTGCTGCTATTGCCAGCCTGTACTGCAAACACTGGTTGTGCCGGAAACTCCAGTATGCCTGCCTTGGTAACGTTATTAGCTCGTGCCGTTTGTAGTGCCATTCGTGCGCAATGCACGCTCTGCGCCAATTCTAAAGCCTTACTAAAAGATAACGTATCCAAATTTTCAGCAAAAAGTTTTTCTTTTTCTTTGGCGTTTCCTAAGCCCAAAACAAAACGATCACGCAGGGCTGTCTCTAGCTCAGATGACTTAAAACCACAAAACTGCGCTAAATTACGCACTCGCGCTGCCCATTCAGCTAATTCCTCCTCTGGAAGCTGCTCTGATTTATAGAAATTGTATCGCTCTGCGAATGTACATTTCTTTGGTAGAAAATGTTTACTCAATTTTTCTATTAGCGTGTCGAACTTTACAGTGTCTAAATCCTCCGGAAACACTAAATCTTTAGCTACACGGTAGGTTTCTTCCACAAATGTAGTCAACAACAGAGCTCTTCGTTTTAGTCCAGACTCATCGGTGTCGCTAGTAATATCGTTTGCCGTGCAGTATTGGATGAAACGACTACGAAAAATACTCCACTCTTGTGAGCGATGGTCAAAAGTGAGGTTGCCACCAAACATCATTGTACCGCCCATTCTTGAAATACAGTAATTATAAATGTTGCGACTATTCAGCAACAGCAGCACAAGGAAAAATAGCGCTGCACATTTTCCACTTCAAGTCTTAATGTTGCGGCAAATTTCAACAACATATACATTAAAAACTGCGTTACACGCGTGAATTGACTACTCGTCGCCAAATTATCCTGTATGTAGGATATTTTATAAATAAAACCAGCACATTGAAATGGAAACGTGTAATGGCGGCCAAGCAAAGACCACGTCAAAACAGAGATGTCAGTTATAAAACCACAAAGTTTCTACATATATCACAATATACATAAGTAATATATATATATATATATATATATACAGGGAGTAACAAAAACCCTGTTAAATAAATGAAGTATGTGTACAGATCATTACAAGTAGTCATATAAAAATGTCTAACAATACCTAAGTTATACGTATCTGAAGTTACACGCAGTATCTAAACACAAAAAAATAATACCATTTCCCAAAAATGTTTATGACACAAGCCGTGCCTATTTTTAAATAGCTAAGTAACTAAGGGAAGAGCAAACGCGGAACCGACAAACGGGGGCCGCCTTTGTCGGCTCTTTTGTAGGATGCCGCTCCTGCACCTGTGTGCCTACGGGGAAATGGGGTGCGCGGGCGGCGCGGCATCACTCGGCAGGGGCGCGGCGCGGCCCGCGGCTTACACTCAGTCGCACGTGCTCTCTCATGCAATTTAGTCGTTTCCAGTTTGATCGTCGCGAATTTAGTGTCGAGTGTGATGTCGTATTCTAACGACGAATACTACAATATGTTAATGTGCCTTGGTAGAAGCATTTGTGTGATGTGTTTTTGAAAGCTCTTTTAAGAGCTAAAAATGATGTACCTATCTTGTTTCTTAACAATACAAAATCACACGTGAATTCGATTGTTTAGCCTTTGCTTGACGTAAAATGATTAGAATATGTCAGTGCGGCAGAACGGCACGCAGCACTTGTGTGCTTACCACTATTGGTCAAAGAGACCTTTTACGTCATTAAGTTACGGTCTCGCAATCCTACAACGTTGTGGTATGTGGTATAGGGCACATAAACGTATGGAAAACGCATAAGAAGTAATCTGTGGAATGGCCTCTAGTTCCGTCGCAGTAGGTATGCGCGGTGACTTAGCGTAGCATGGCGGGCGGTGCGGGGTGCGGGCAACAGGCAGCAGGCTGCGTCGGTGGTGCAAGTACCTATGTTGTCAATATCTGAGGTCGTAAACATTTTTAGTAACGGCATAAAAGGTATTAATAAAAAGCACACGTAAGTTTTGTATGTCTCGTATTTAAATAGAACTAGTATTACTACAACCTTGAGTTGACACTGGATACGCAGCTCGCGGATATAACAGGGTTTTTGTTACACCCTGTATATAGGTAAATATATATATATATATATATATATATATGTATATATACTTACCCCCAAGTCAAGCGTGCCTAAAGAAGTTTTAATTAAAAAATGTGCTTTAAAGCAGCCTTAACTGACATACCTGTAACCTCGCCGAGAATCCCATATTGTGTTGTGTAGTTATTTTGTCTACGCTAGCATTCGTTTTTTTCTGCAACAAAAAAGATAATTGTTAAAACGTCTTCCTTAAAAGTACTTTTTTTGAACACATAATTATTATAGTCTCTCATGACGCATCGCCGTAATGATAAGTGTTAATTTTAATAACTTTATTGAAACAAGGGAACCGTTGTTACCCAAAATTGGCAATACTCCGGCACACGCTACTTACACTCATTAAAAATATTGCCTTTTAAAGCGATTTACATTTTACCTACATGGATTTAAGCAGTTAATAGCTGTATAATGAGTTTTTTGTTTCGAAAGGCATACTCAATGTGGAGATTCACGAAACCTTTGCGTGCGTGTAAATGTGCTGCATAAAAATACCTACAATTTGTAAATCTTGGTAATGCAATGAAAAACCACCAATATACAGTATAAATGCATTGTGTAATACTAAAGAAAAAGAAATAAAGCATACAGCTTCTTTTTTCCTAAATTCACCTACTGGTACCTGTTAGTTTTTTGTTTAGGTGCTATTAAAATTGTTGGTACCTCTTCAATCTGATACGTAATCTAGTTATCAAAGATTTCTTAGTTGTCGTAAAATCCTCCAAATTCTCTTTGAAAAAGTATTAGTGATCGATACCAATTTTTACGGAAAAATAAGTAATCTTGTACAATCATTTGATCTTAAAAATTGCTTAAATTTACGTCATATGATTTTTCATAAGTTTTTTGCCACCATAAACTTATATTTATATTCATTAGCAGGTGGTAACACGTGCGAACTGCTAATAATAATGTGTGACTGTCGTTATTATTCTGTCCGACTGTATTATTGTCTCTCAACTCAATTTAATGCAAAGATTAGACTTTACTACGAGTTATAAGAGACATCTGCATTTTATCATCCTTACTCACAAATAAATAAATAATAAATACCCGTGGACAAATCACACAGTCCAGCCCCAAACTAAGCAAAGCTTGTAATATGTGTAGGTACCAGATAATTCATAAAATAGTTATATACTTTTTATTTGTAAATTAAGTCCAATAAATACAATGAAATGTTGTAAAAATTGGCGTATATTATATGTATTATTATTACATATAATTATTAACTTTAATGGGTCCATGGGGGCCGGCTGCCATGGCAATATATAGGAACTTGGTCAAACGTTTGGTGGAAGCATCAGGTGACCAGAATGTTGGCTTTTATTTTGCACAAAAAATAAGCATTGCCATTCAACGTGGTAATGCTGCCAGCATTTTGGGCACTTTCCCCTCAACCAACGGGTTATTTAAAATTTTTATTTTTCATTTATTTTAAGTTCTTAGGTATAGTTTAATTTTTAGGTCTAGTTTATTTTTGTATTAACGATTATTGAAATAAAAATAAATTTGTTCTTTAAAAAAATGAAATGTTACAATTTAATCAATACTTCAATTTTTAGGTTAATTCTTTATCTTGTTATTTTCGTGACGTTCACGTGAGCGAAAAAATGACAGGGTATTTTAAGCATAGTAACTTTTTATGTAGACCTATACCAGCTAGGCGATCACGTAAGTTAATTACAACAAATAAATACATAAATTTGTATGGATTTGACAGTTTCAATACGCAGCTTATGTGGGTAGCTACTAAGGAAATTTTCAAATAAGGAACAATATATCTCTTGTTGTGTCGCAATCAAAGTTCCGTGATCACTCCACAGGTAGTAGTATTTGTAACTAAAATCTGTAAGACACGTTACATTATAAATGTTGTAAGTATACTAGAAGGTGCGAAATACGAGATATATTGTGAAATGTTAAAAGAAGAAAGGTGAACTGGTCCGCAATATCTCTGGCACGCATCACAGTACTGCAAGTAAATAGAGCTTGACATATTACGGTGAACCAGCTGCAGGTGTAGTGAGAGAGCTGCATAGGATTGTAAGAAAGATATCTTAGTTTTTTTTTTATTATGCTGCTTTACCATAGACTCCTGGATCCGTGCTCTTTTTAATATACTACTTACATCTAAGGTTGATTTTGTAGAGAACTGTATTGAATTTTGGTAGAAGTGGCAGCAACTACCGTCACTTAAAATCCATGTGTAAAAGTAATGTTGTATTTGACAGCCTCTGTGGTGTGGTGGTTGAGCAGATCGGCTCATGTTATCGTCTCAAAGTATTTGTGCAAAGTAAAAAAGCGCAAATACTTGTTCTGAGTCTGGGTGTTGTGGGACCATGGTCCTCGTAGTTCCGGGGTCTCTAGACACAGGTTATCCTAGTTAAGGTCCAGGATTTATGTCTGTGATCGTCGGGCGTTATTATTTTTTTTTCCAAAGTAATAATAATATTTATCTAATGATTTGTTTTTAACTTAAGTGGTATTCAGATAATTATATTTGTAAGTGTGTGTGTGTACTCCAAGTTCAAAAGTTAATAAATAAATTTTACCGTCATTCTTTCACTTCATTAATAAGAATCAACATTATTTTATTTAGCAACTACTACCTACTACATTAGTACCTTGCTGTTTTAAACGCAATTAGAAGTTGCGTATTATCTCATAGGGCATGTAAAGAATGTAGCACTTGCAATCTTGCAAGCGCATCTTACTCAAAACTACTTGTTGCTCTTAAACTATTTGTCTACAGTTTTGTAATCTGCTACAATATTTTTATTAGAGATGACACGCTTGGCAAATACAGTTAGTGACTTTTGCAAGAAGCTGCCATAATTGAACAATGAGGCGAAAATAGACACTACCTAGATTATATAGTGATGATACTCTAACTGCTAAAGAACACGTCAGCTTACTTCACATAAATGTCCTTGCATAAAAGGTGAAATAGAAATTAGATGATATATTTTTCCAGTTTCTTTGATTTATGAACTAAACTATTCAACCAATTTTGATGAAAATTTCAATGGTACAGCCCTGGATACTACATGATAAATATATGAAATGACGAATCCTGAGGTAAACTTAAAAAAAAAAACAACCAGATTGAAATTTTTTGTTTGAAGTTGGTTGAAAAGAACATTATTTGACCAACCCTAAAATGAATTTGCAATACTCATCACGTACATTGCAACTTACAGTGAGATAAAAAGCGATGAGCCCAAAAAGAGCATTTTGGTCTCGCAGCTTGACACAGTTGCGCATGCAGAATAAATGCATTAAATTTTCCTTTTTTACGCTGAAACATTATCAACGTTCACAAATTATCCACTTAATCTTACAGCTGCGTCTACTTTAAGAGGTGATTTTAAAGCTATAGATAAACGATCGACCTCACGTTGAGTAATTTTATATCCAACGAATTTAACATTTTTATTACGGTAATAACTTTTAATCCAAAATAACTGCCAGCATTTTTCACGCAGATCACCTGATAGCAGATAATTGAAGAGTGTTAAACTTGCTACTTGATCTTTACTATGTAAAGATATATTTACGATATAACCCCAGGGAGATCATAACATTTAAAGCAACAAGAAAGGCCAAATGAATTACTTGTTAATATGTCTTAATGAGTGATTAGCATTTATTTGCTTTTACTGCGCTTGTAGTTATAATAATATATAATAATGTATGGCTTTTAAAATAATCATGTAGCTTTAACACTTTTTGAACTTTCGCGACTTGAACCCCTTCCCACCCCTTGTGACCACGGCCAATGTAACTTAGTCGAAACGTCGAGATTAGTCAAAATAATGTTTTGATAATTTTTTTGCGCAAATAGACACGTTTTATCTTTACAATATCATGTAGCTTATTAGCTACCAATCTCCATAGATTTCCGTAGAATTTTATCTAGAAGTGCCAGTCAAAACACTAAACAATTATTGTACCTATTAAGTAGTAGTGCTCAAGTGTTTCGTGTATCCGCCCATCCAAAGGTTTTCTGGAAGAGGTTGGGATAGTCTTAGCGAGAAGACTACTCATATCATGATGTAATGCTCATTTCTATGTTATAAAGTTGTTGTAATGTATTGCATTGTAATTATTTAATTAAACATTTTGAAACAAAGTTACTCTGACTGTATTAGACGTAGTATTAAAGAAATTAAGTCAATTTAACTTCAGAACGTATTTCTTAAATCAAAGATAAGCTGAAATTATAATGAAGGGCTGCAGTTAAATATCAAAACCATTAATAACACGCTAATTAATTTAATTACTCCTATAATACGCCCTAAATCACAAAATGTCGACGGTACATTTCACTGGCTATCAAATTATAATGAACGCGCGTCGAGTCTGTCACTCAACTTTGGACGCGGTCATTATCCACGGGCAGTGGCATAGTCATGAGCGGAGCGGGCCTGTTTTTGATATAAGAATATTTTAATAAAAGTGAATTTACCATAAATGTTTCTTTCATGCGCAGAACTAAACTACTGCATAATATAATTTTTATTTAACTATACTTATATACAGGCAACAATCTTCTGTGGTTTTTCAGAGTGCATTCTTTTTTTGAGTTTATGGTGGGAAAACGAAAAAGATCGCGTATTATTTTCTAAGCCTTGTGTTATTTTCAGTGTTAGTGCATAAAATTGGTGGCATTTTATTCGTTAAGTGCTGGATTACAGTCATCAGTGTGAGAAAGTGGTATAATGATGGTGAAACCTTTCTTTTCGTGTTGTTTCCAAAACTACATAGAAGCTTCTGGTGAAGTTGCCACCGCTTTACTAAGAGCATGATTTGACTAGACTATATTATGACTTGACTTGACGACTTGGACTATGACTTGACTTGATTTGACTTGATACTATACAATATTAATTAACTTTAGAAATTATCAATTACTTGACACTGGCTAAATACACAAAAGTGTGGAGCCAAAGCAATACAAAATATTCTTTTTAAATTTATACTAGTAGACAGGCGTTGTCCTATCCAAACCCATTATATAAAAATCCAATAGAATGAAGGATATCGTTACCCAAATTTGAAAACTTTCCGAGATATTTTTCTGATTTGTCTTTCTATAAACAACTAATTCAGACAATCACAAATGTTTAAAAAATGAATATCTGTACCTGCCAACGAATAGCATTATGTTTTATCTGCCTATACAGATTATATGTATGACTGCAGTTGTGTATCTGTTTACCTAGTTTATTCATAAAACTGGTTCTATTGCAAATACTGCAAATATCAGATAAATATTCTTCCCAGAAACAAAAGATTGTAAATGAGTTTTCGCTTATAGCTTCATCCAATACCCACTATCGCTTCCGCTTATTACCATAACCAACGTCCACAGTTCATGAACTTCAACCCGAATTCCACGGCTATAAAATAACTTACTGTTAACAAATACCCGTTTCCTGATTACACAGTTCATAACTGGGTCAACATTTTCGCAAGGGTCATTACAAAACTGTTCATCTAGACCCATAAAGGTACAAGCCGAGTAAAAATTTGTCGTTTAATTAATCTTAGCTACGAATGGTAATTCGCATGCGTAATATGCGTACACATTTATGGCTAAGACGCCTAATAACAAGAATTTAGTGGCATGTTTTAAGTATCAGTATCAATTGGATTTAATTTACGCGCTGTCGATCCGTAAAGATGCAATAAATTAAATGAGACAGGTTGAGTTTGTTACCAAATTGGGTGTTATACCTCCAAAGGCGTAAAGGAATTCGTCATTTATCGGGCCTATAATTCCCGCGGCGCTTTTTCCGCTCCAACCAGGATTATGCTTGTATGTGCAGACACGTATGAAACAACAGTTGTGAAACGGTTTTTGCCAAGTGCCAACTTTGCGGGCGTGATCTAAGCACACTTCTCACATTACTAACGGCGCCTGCAGTTTTATTTGCAAATCTATGTTTTCTCGAAAGAACTCTTAATTTTTCGGGATAAAAGTATCGTATGTCTATCTTTTTTTCACTAACATAAAAATGTTAGTGCGAGCTAGTCGTTCACCTGATGTTAAGCGACACGGCCGCCAATACCAGAACAGTGTCTATTGGAAGTCCAAAATATAAAGTTTCGCGTGACACTGCACTGCGCACATGAGACATCAGCACAGTCTGGTAATAAGATACTCGACTGTGAGATCAGATTACAAAGCCTCAATTGGCCAGTAATTTCACTAGCTAAAGTGCCCTTAAAACCGAACACAGCTTGTACACTTCTGCTTGGCGGCGGAGTAGTTGGCAAAGCGGTGGTACCTACCTGGACGAACTTTGCAGAAAAGTCCTAGTATATCTCGGTAATTATAAGAAATCCGTGTGTAAAATTTCTCCAAATTGGCTCGACTATTTTGACAGATATCACAAACAAACAAATATATAAACACAAATAAATACGTTCCACTTTTATAATAAAAAAATAATACAGAATATAACATAATATTCTTGTTTACGAATACTTGTAAACAAGACAAACAAATTACTGTCTAGTAATTTAGGAAATAAATATTAGGTACCATTAATACTCACATACGAACGCTTATAATTTATATAATTAATATCAGCATTACAGAACGTTACCTACTAATTTCTTGTACATAATGTCAAATAATAATTATAATGTTTTAACTTTGTCAATAAATCAGTTATATATTATATACGCAGGAATATAAACAGCTCAGCGTTATTCGAGTCAAGTGGATTTTAATGATAAATGGTCCGTTAATTACTATATTTACTACAACTGGTTTAATATTTATACGCGATTGTTTTCTCTACAGCATTCCAGCAAGTGGCATTATCAAGTAGTTGAACCTGTAAAATAATATGTATCCAATTAATTGATAGTCAACATTGAACCTTATATTGCAAGAGATATACATTCTTTTTGAATTTGTAACGGAGGTTTGAAGTGCTAGGAAGCGTTATTATAATTGTCTGACCCGTCTCCTTGGCTCAGTGCCTTGATAATGTGTCAAGCGACAAAGAAAAGGATTAGTTAAGACAGGTAATGTAAATATACGCCTGCGTTGCTTAGTGATTGCAATAAACAAGTATGGCAACGACTGAAATTATGCGGTCAATTTATCTTATATGTTCTACTAGCTGCACCCCGCGATTTTGCCTGCGGGCGAAAAGTAACCTTTGTGTTAATTATATATATAATAGATAGCTTACTATCTATATTCCAAATTTCATCCAAATCCATCCAGCCGTTTGAGCGTGAAAGAGTACCCAAGTATCAATATCCAACTCTCGGGTTTATAATATTAGTAAGATGTTAGGTTAATACCTAGTCATTTTAAAGTGATTTATTTATTAAACTGAGAAACAGTGACATTGGTTGCATTAAAAATGCTAATAGTTTAGCATCTTTTCATTATTCTGATTAAATATATCGTGCATAAGAAAAAGATAGCAAAATACGTGA
The DNA here is from genome assembly GCA_905220475.3 of Ennomos fuscantarius. NCBI lineage: Eukaryota > Metazoa > Arthropoda > Insecta > Lepidoptera > Geometridae > Ennomos > Ennomos fuscantarius. The sequence goes on along the minus strand of HG992028.1, from coordinate 5,985,476 downwards.
CAAGAAAAAAAAAAAAAAAAAGAAGTGTGACTCAGCTAGGCGCCCACAGAACTTGATTGCAGCAGATAAAAACAAAAACTTGTAAGGATTTGACAGTTTCAATACATAGTAGCTAGTGGAATTACTGGGCAATTGAGACTTTATGATTTGATCTCACAGTTGAGTAATCTTATTGCTAGACTGTGCTGATGTCTCAGAGTGATGTGCGCAGTGCAGTGTCGCGCGAAACTCTGTGTTTTAGTACCGAGTGACACTGTTCTGTTATGGGCGGCCGCGCCGTGGCGCTTAACACTAACACTAACATAAAAAAATAAAAATAAAGTTTATTTTGCATAGTTACTAAGGAAATTTTCAAATTGAGAACTAAATTTTTTGCTGTTTTGCATTGCAGTCAAAGTTCCATAATCACTAGCAATTTTTTTGTCAGACAATTCACCTGATTTCAAATATGACACACATTTATACCTAACTATACTTTAATTCATCTAAATAGGCTTTGAAATCTATTTACGTTTTTGGTCGATTATTATGTATCAGATCAAGTAAGCGTTTGACAAATATCTATAAAACGTGCAATGAATGGTGTTAGCATTTCATTATTCTTTGTTTAGTCAATCAACTGTTGAAAATAGACCGAAAGGGCATGCTCTTGATATCTTATCTTACTTTGCATTTGCAATATGTATGAGTTTTTTATTTAGGACGCATGTAGCGTGGTAGATGAATAATTTATTTCTGATTTGCACAGTTATTGCGCGATGATATCTAAATTTGGTTTGCGTGGATTTTAAAAGGATATCTTTAAAATATATTTTTTCAATATTTTTAAATAATTTTCCCAACCAGATTAAAGCCCACGTTTTCCAACTTACCGTCCTATCAGTGACTGCGAAATATATAGAAAGATAGATAGTCATTTATTTTATTTAAAAATACACAATGTTAGCGACACGAAAATTTAGCGATGAGCGAAATGTGGAGTGGATAGCTGCGCATGAGTACTGTTGCGCGCGCGAACATTAATAAATAGTTAATGTTAAAGTTTTGCATAGCTTGTAAAAGGTTGTTCTACTATTCAAGATTAATCTCTTTTTATTTAAATCTTGCTTTAAAGAATCAATCAATTCATTGGTTTCTCTTTTAACAAAATAATGCACGTCATACACCATTTTTCGTGCATGTCTTTTCGAAACAGTATTTCTTCTAAGCATATTCACTATCTACTAAAACACACCAATAAAAAAATTAATTCAAACAAAACAAAAAATAATAACAATGAATGGCAATAACAATACACCTTAGAACGCGACTGTACAGTCAGAAGTCCCCGGAGCGTCGTATGGGGCGGGGGACGGAATACTACTGGCTAGCCAACCGGCGCTACGCAGCGCACCCTTCGTCCCTCTAGCTCCCTGTGATACCTAATTTTTGACATCCGCGCAATGACGCTCAGCGCTAGAGTTTCGAGAAGCTACTTATACAAAAAGTCTTTTGTTATTTGTGTGCACCATTTACTGATTTTATCATTGCAACGTACGTAATACAAAAAATAACAAGATGTTCCATTTTACGTTATTGTTATGTCCAGACTGTAAAATAACAGTGACCGACGATTTCAATTTCTGATTAACTAGTTTTATAGTTACTCAATAGTTCAAAACATCGTTTCTACATTTCTTCCGCTTATATCGGAAATCGATCGTTACATCAGTATGAAAGTCTCTTTCAAAAGACATTCTATATTTCGAGCCTAGATTAGAAGAACAATGTAGATGGAATTCATAACTACAGATAGAAATCAAAAAGGAATACGAAGTCATAAAATCATACACTCTCTCTGTCTCTCTCTCTCTCTCTCTCTTTCACAGCCTCTGTGGTATGCCTGAGTCCCTAGACACAGGGAATTCTAGTTAGGGTCCAGAATCTATGTATGTGATCGTTGGGTGTTATTATTATTATTAATCAATCAATCTGCTTCAATGTTTACCATGTCTAATAATTTCATTGTAACTGTTATCGCTTAATCAGAATAGTCTAAGTTTTAATGGAATCATTAATCGTAATAGGTTAGCACTTATTTGACATATTATTATGATGACCACATTTTATACCTTGGTCGTGACACGAAATTACTACTATAATAGCTGAGTTAAATATTATTACAGTGATTAAGTTACTAAAATTATTTTATGTCATTTTAAACTACAGTCATTAATCATAGCTCAATTAAAAACAATACGTAAACCTGTTCACAGTAGCAAAACAAACTTTTATGCACTATTTACATCAGTATGGTAGCGTTTGAAATTTGAATTTAGGTTAAGGATTGGTTTTGTTTTAAATGAAGCTTTCGAGACACATTATCAGTAACTTGGTGACTAGTCACATGCTAGCCAGGGGGGTGATCACGAGACTGATTCCAATACATCAGGAGAAATTTCCATACTAACTATGCACATGAGCTGCGTATTAAAACTGTCAAATCCGTACAAATGTGTGTTTCTGTCTGTTGTAATCGAGTAATGTGATCGCCTAGCAGGTGACCACTGGAAAATTTCCTACAAAGTGCAGTCTTTTCCCGTTATCCCCCTTCTTTTATCCCATCGGGAATAAAATTGCAATGTCCGGCAGAGCCCTTCTTTTGAGAGCCCGTCTTTTTTTCATGTCACTCTCACAGAATAAAGCCAATGCTATTTCTTTACCAAAAGACCATCACTTTAGATAGTCATCACATTGCAGTATTAAAATTCACGACCTTAATGAGTTCTGTGATGATAATATCTTTTGAGTGATAACGAAACTTCAAATGCAATGCAACAAGGAAAATTTCCATACTAATTATGTACGTAAGATGCGTCAAATTTTGTCTAAGTAGCCGATATTTTTTTATGTAATTATCTTCATGCAATATCATTTTTATTTCATAGAAAATTGTTTGCTGGATACATGAAAACATCACAGTTATTTTAATTACTTTATAAATCATTATAATTGAAATGAGACATAAACAGGACCCTAGAAACTAATTGAAGTCTAGATAGAAAAATAACATTCCACTCAGTTAATTACCTGTCATTATCGTCTCTAGACATTACAAAAACATCACAATGGTGTTTATAATAGCAAGCATGTTTCTATGCCAATATTTAACATAACAAAAACTACTCATAAATACTAGAAACTTATTAAGCTTAGATATTATTAAGAAACTTATTAATCTACGGTCTAGAGCATATTAAGACTTCTAAATAATTACATGCTACATCACATAAATACCTTACAAGCGATTATACCTACTACATTTCTGTACCTAAAAAATAAATAAACGCAACCTTCACATTTTGGTTGAAATTAGTGGAATAAAATTAATTATGCACATACAAATCAAGATTAATTTCACACTAATAGTACAAAAACATGTTCCATTTTTTTTTTTTCAAATAACTCAAAAGTATACAGAGCGCTTGACATTTTGTAACATCTAAACTAACCTTCAAAAACTTTCATATTTTTTAATTTCATATTAAAAAGCTGAACTTTATTTTTTCAGTGGTCGTTTTTAGAAATATTGCCCTCGTAAAGTCATCATATTTCATTTTTACGACTACAGTTGGACAGAATTAAGCCAATAGCCAAACATTAATTGTGAGCGCATTAACGCAAAGCAAAAGAACTGACACAATTTAGTTGCGGCATTTCAAATTGTTTCAGAATGAATATAAATTCAATGAGAGCCGTTTGGAATATGTACATGATTAAACTTTTAATTTTGGATACGCAGTAATAAATAAAATAAACAAAACCTTAATTTATTTTTAGATACACACGTTTTTTATGTTATGGATTTTCAGATGCAGCGTCACTCGGAACTCTAAAGTGTAGAGTTTTGCGTGACACTGCACTACGCACGTCATCTTGAGATAGTATGAAGATGCAAATGAGACCTTTCTTATCTTATTACCAGACTGTGAGATTTGAGATTGGATCAAAGATTACTATAGACTGAGATCAGGTCCTAAAGTCTCATTAGCCAAGTAATGTCACAAGATAGAGTGCCCTTCAAACCAGAATACAGTATTCAGCTGGGGTACTACAAACATACACACATACAAATTTTCGCCTTTATAATAATATAGGTGATGTGATTTGTTTACGTACATTTAATATTTCAATATATTATGGCGAGTTTTGATACTTCTATACATTTAAAAGTGAGGGCAGCTGGATGACCCGATAACTGATAGGCAACAAAATTAAATTACTGACGTTGTCAACTTACAATCATAAGCATTGATGTAATCTGAGATCTAGAATATGTAAGCAACCATGGAGAATAAAGTTGTACCTAACATAGTAATACTCAAGTTTTAAAGTGCAATAATTGGCAATGACAACGTAACAATTTACGATTAAGTCGTATAGCGCTTGAGTTATTATATGATAGAAGAATATATAAAAAAAATCCAACAGTAATTTATCACATATAATGGTTAGGTATGTCGTCGAAGACTGACGACGTTAACATAAAAATAATAAGGTTTATAATTCTCAGTTTTATCTAAAAAGGAGTTTTCTTGGCAACACAATGATAACTGATTTTGATTTATTTTTACGCTTTCAAAATAATAATGTTACTACGTAAGGTAAACTCTGTCAACGTTTAATTAACAACGTGCCATATAAAGTTTAACGTCTATTAAAATCATTAGCCCGCAACAAAATAAAGTATGTTTTAGAAATAACGACTCTATTTTTCACCATTTTGACCCTATAACTCAAAGGAACAAGGTCGTATCAACTTAATATGGATAAATAAATAACACTGTTGTAAGCTGTACTGGATATTAATATTAAACATCTCCAACTAGCGATGTAAAGTATTGATTTTATCGATATTCTAAGCAAACACCTCACTTGGCAAGCATTGAAGGGTAGAAACCCATCGCTATTCAAGACCGGTCATGTTATGCAATGTTGAGTTTGTAGCACTTCAGAATAATGCCATTTTATGTGATAGATAATATTCGTTCATTTTTTAGTTCAGTGTGACGTGTATCTCAGCGTGTTTAGACCTTTAACTTATTAATCTTAATAGTATTACAATTTAGACATTGGTTTCAAGGTATGTGGCTATTACACTCGACCTTTTAAGTTGTGATATACCTAAGCTTCTACTTCCATAAATATCTATGCAAATTGACTGAAACAATTGGTGTATATTCCAAGAAATATACTTTAAAGTTAAGGGAACAATGATTTTATATTTTAGATAATGATATAATTAACGTTAAGTATTTAGAAAATTAAAATGACAGGTATGTATGCAATCATCACAAACCGTTCTCCTTATCTTTCCAATTATGTACCTACATGTAAACAAATAAAGATTGTTAGAAGCAGATCTGGATCTCAAATTTAATGAATCCATTGTTTCAACTTCCGTATAAAAAGATATTCCATTGAATTCCACATGAAAATTGCTAGCATTGAAACAAACACATGTCATACCAAAGCAACTAATTGATATTGTTTTTCTAACAAACCATTGTTCCGACTCGACCGTATAAAGGAGTTATTAATGTATGAAAAAATAACCAGGAAGTATTTATTCTTCATTTTTAATTAATGTGTGTGAATGAACCACTGGAGCCTACCGGAGATAAGATATTTTATTAATTGTTTTTGGTGTTCTTTATTTGAACCATTAAAGCAGTCACATTATGGCCAAACTATATAGCAATCGGTAGTTTCTTGGAGAAATATGCTTGTTAATATCTGAAGTACACGTACTCTATCTTATGTAAAAGAACCAGTCCAGGCGGTTTGAGAATAGGAGCACCACATCTCTTCCCGCGGGTGCCATAAGAGCTGGCTAAGGAAATAATTGTTACCAGCATTAAAATCTTCTACGACCACTAGCCCGCCTGCCAGGATTAGTGATTACAGCAACCCCCCTATGATAAGTGGTCAATAGTGGATATGTTTATCCGTCTATATATGTGTGTACTCTATCTTTCCAAAAATCTATACAATCTATATCTAATAGAGAACTGAACCAATTTAGATGAAATTAATGCAAACCTATTTGAATTATATTTATGGGCAAAAATAATAAAAAGCATGCATGCGCAAGCATGTGGATTCAGACTGCAATTGATATTGCCTTTTGTTAATCTTATTTCGTTAGAATCTCGTTACGAGAGTTATATTATAACTGTGCTGTCTTGGATGATGTGCGAAATGTAGCGTCACGCGATACTTTATTTTTTAGATTTTCGAGTGAATCATTAATGGGCGGCCGTGTTAACATAAAAATATATACGCAAGTTGTAGATCAGCATAATTGATATTGATACTGATTATTTTTAAACGCACTCAGTTGCCAGCGCCCTTACAGGGTTCATGTACCTATTAAACTAGTTGTTAAGACCTGACATAATATATAAGTTGTACATGAATGCAAATAAATGGATATGAATATGAATATGATTCCAAATCACTAAATTGTCAATATTAAACACTGATAAGAACGCTTAAGTGTTTTGTTTTAGTCTAACCTTAGTACGTACTACAAAGTTAAAGCTCTCACAAATTGAGACAAAGTGCTTATTTTAATTCTTCTAAAATATACATTACTTTAAACTAAGGAATGTTGGCATCTTTTAATTATAAGTAGGTAACCTACGTAAATTAAGTATGCACCGCGTAATTGGCGTTCAACTGGTTAAAAGAACTATGAAGAACCTGACACGATCTAGTTATGCTTAAATTGCTATGTCAGTATAATACTTAATGGTTTTGTCATAACTTATTATTAAAACTATGTACTCGAACATATTAAGGTTGCAATGTGTTTGTGTGCCAATTAACAACTAGTAGAGTAGCCATCTTAGATTGAAAAATGTGGTTTAGACCACGCGACTGAAGTAAAACTTCTTTTACACCATCTATCGGCCGGTATTACCTTGTTTTGCTTTGTTTAATGTTAATGTCACCATTTCGTCAATTTTAAATTGTCATTTTACCGGACTTACAAACATATTGTTTTTTTTTGTTTTGGTTTTTGCTCCACACATTTGTGTATTTAGCCAGTGTCAAGTAATTAATTTCTCAAGTTAATTATTATTATATATATATTATATGTGTGTGTGTCAAGTCAAGTCACAATTTAAGTCATCAAGTCAAGCCATAGTCATAGTCTAGTCTAGTCAAGCCATACTCCTAGTAAAGTGGTGGCAACTTTGCCAGAAGTTTCTATGTAGTTTTGGAAACAACACTAAAAGAAGCGTTTCACCATCATTATACCACTTTCCCACACTCGTGCCTGTAATCCAGCACTTAACTAATAAAATGCCACCAATTTTATGCACTAACACTAAAAATAACACAAGTTTTGGAAAATAATACAATGCGGTGACGCGATCTTTTTCGTTTTCCCGCCAAAACTCCAACATATTGTTGCATAACAATACCAACGTGTTGTTGGCAATAGAGATCTACGTTAACCAATAAATTTCAACTTCCATTCGCCTCGCCAGCTTACTCCTCAAGTCAAAGGTGCCTAAAGAAATTTTACTTCAAAAAGAAATGGATGAGATAATGGATATAATAATGAAAGTGTAAGCATAAATAATAAAAAATTATGAGCAAGTCGCAAGTCTCCTTAAATTGGGTACAAAGGTTTTTAAATATTGGGAAGCTTTTTACAGCATTGAAAAGCAAGTGTTTATCCACATCCTCAATAAGCAAAACAAATGGCGACATATTTAAAATGCTATTCAAAATCATGGCCACACTAAATAAAGTCACACATACAATAGCGGGAAGGCATCAATTAAACAGGTACGTTATTAGGCCGACTACACACCGTACGAGTTCACGGCCACGCTTTGCATAATTCGCAACGATACTCGTAGCTACTGACAACTACAACGCACTGGACGTGAACAGTGCCACAGATTAAATAATACCATCAACTAGTGTCTCAACATCAACGCAATTCAACAGCATTGAAAAACAAATGAAGCCAATAAGACAAGTGCCGGTTACATCTCACAAAGGTCAAGTCATTTTGCAAGTAATTGGTAATTTATAGGGCCGCCTTAAAACCCTTTTATCCTCTTCATCATTCTTTAATTCACTTTTTTACTGTACGTGCGGCGTATACAACCCTAATTGTGGGTGGGTGGTGAGTCATACAATTTTAATTGAGTAAGTGAATCAAATTTCGATATGTTTATGCTGGTATTGCAAGTAATTTAACTTTAATGTATAAGAACAGATTCAGTTTCTGATTTTGATGTCTATATTCTTGATTGGGAATAATAACTAAATAGGTATCGTCAGATAAATTTGCGTTATTGAAACTGAAATTCAAATGAACTTTTTACATCTACACAAGTATCAAAAAGAGTACAGCCAAAAAAACTACCACGCGAAAAACATTAAAATTATATTTTTTTTACATAAATTACTAGTGGCAAACAAGTAGACGACCCCAACATCACCTTGTTTAAATTTTTAATTGTAACTAAACAATTTCTCGATATTTCAGATTAAACGCAAAATTCAATAGTATTTGGTTAACCATTATTCGTTTTCATTTGAGTTAGTTCATCAAATCTGACATAAAACTGAGTCTGTTATTACTCAGTAAGTTCCATGAAAAAGCTCTTAGCTCTGCCTCATTAATTTAGCACGCAATCGATAAACTCTGTACATTTATGAAATAGGAAGCTTAAAAGCTTGTTGGTTGCTGGTCAGGCTTAACCTTTTATTATTATTTGTGTTTGTTGCTGCATATTCTAAGATGAACAGGCTATAAATGCATGTGACTTACGTAAGGTATTTTTGTTATTTTTATTTTGTACTAGCTGCGCCCCGCAGTTTCGTCCGCGTGGTGAAAATTTTCCATACTTTCTTAACTTTTTCATTCATAAGAACCTACTCCTGAAAATAATAAACACAGAAAAAAAAGACTTAACGAAAATGGTTCACCCGTGATGCGATGACTAAAAGAAATAGAGATTCCTTTATATTATTTTTATTCATATATTTTTTGAATAATGTTTTGCACACAGACTGCTTGTGTGAAAAAAGATCAAAAAACTTAAGATACCATATAAAAAAGACACCTTGCCCGTTAAAATTATAAGTTATACATTTTTATTTTGACTATTTGATGATAAATAATATGTTAACAAATTAAAATCTTTAGATTTTTTATTTTATTTTTTTATGTTTAGGTATAACGTGACGAACTAACCGTTCGCCTGAAGTTAAGCGACACGGCTGCCCATATCAGTTGCAGTGTCACTCGGAACTCCAAAGTATAAAGTTTCACGTGACACTGCACTGCGCACGTCATCCTGAGATCAGGTCATAAAGTCTCATTTGCCCAGTAATTTCACTAGCTACAGTGCCTTTCAAACCGGAACACAGTAGTGCTTGCGCACTACTGCTTGGCGGCAGAATAACTGGCAAAGCGGTGGTACCTACCTAGACGAACTTTGCAGCAAGTCCTACCACCTAGTAATATATGGTTAGATGTTAAAATACTGTGGCTAGATATTTTACATCATCTAAGTAACTATTTGCGTTTTTTAGCATTACGTATGGTCGCAGATAATATGGTCGCAAATGATTATTTATGAACTTGAATTTGAACATGATTATGAACTCTAGACTATAAAATTTTGCAAACATAACAACAGTTTTGCAACTATCATAGAAAGTTCATCAGACAGTAGGCCTAACAGAGTTGCATAACAACAATCTATACATAGAATATAGGTTATTCAAGACAGAATTGACATGGGAACTCATCCACTTCGTTACGTTGGTTACGTAATATAAAGAGGTTAAAGAGCATACCCTACGTCTTCGTGCTTTATTATGTTATGTGAGAGTATTGTGTGACCACTTTACAGTTTAGCTATTATAGCCCTTTATGAATTTTACACAATGCTCTGACTCTATAGATAAGTAGGTACTGGGAACATTAAGGTGAAAATATTGTATGGAAATATTTATGTACTTGTTTTATGGTTTGTTGAATTTTTAGAACCTAAGAGATAAAATATTAATTCGTCAGCAATATTTGAAATCGATATTGTTTTCGTTTGCTTCATTTAGACCTTGATACATTTTTGTAATTCGAACATTGATATGGTTATAATTTGATTCTTTAAATTTACAATATTGACTAAAAATTATGTGAATTTTCTTCATTATTAACGAATAAACATTCGTTAAGGTCATATAATACACAATAGTACAAGAGGTCTCTATATGGTCTCATACAAATTACATTTACCACATTTAGGTCCGTATTACAGAACGATGCTCAGTCATCGATCGGTGCTCAAGCAGAGATTTCATTCATTAATTTACAACTTTATGAATGAAATCTCTGCTTGAGTACCGATCGATGACTGAGCATCATTCTGTAATACGGACCTCAGAGTTTGTAAAAATCTCCACCGGCATCATTGTTTCTTGAATCTGGGAGTTTTAAGGTTATCGTGAGCCGGTGTCGTCCCAGCCAGGTACGATGGTAAGTAGAGAAGTGCCCTAGAATACCAGGTTCAGAAGTCAGGTGTCACCATCAGATGAGACAATGGTCAAATAAAAAGAAAAAAACAAAGTCTCATTTTTTATTTCACAGAGCTACACGAGAAAAGATCGATATCTGCCGTAATAAAAGGAATCAAGATGATTATAATTACGCAGTTGCAAAGTTTAGGTGACAAAACAGATATTTAGTGGTTAAATCAATGTAATTTACACTAGGCTGTTATGACATCGTTTCTCCACTTCATATGTGAAGTTCCTCTTATTTTCCACTTATTTCCTCATGTTGTAACTAACGTTTAAAGCGTAGAGTTTGTGGCGCTGGCCGTAGAAACATTAGGCACGTGGTCGTCCGTAACAAAAAAATAAATAAACAAAGTTTGACTCGATTGGTTCTTGCCTCGGGGGATCCCAGAGCTGGCACATACTTCGCTCAGAAGCTAAGTCTTCTAATTCAGCGAGGTAATGCTGCCAGTATTCTGGGAACCTTACCGCGTGGTGGTGAGTTGGATAGCATATTTATTTTGTAAATAATGTTTTATTCGTTATAACTTTTTATTTATAGAGTGCCTGTACGTATTAATGTTTCTGTAAGTAATTGTATTCATTATAATTATAATCTTATAATACTAACCTACTAACCTTTAAAGCGTAGATAGATAGATAGATAGAGAACTTTTTATTGTCTCCCCAATGAAGTACAAAATCAGGAATAAATATAATATTTACATACTAGTGTAACAATGGGCGTACCACGAGCGCATCGTGGAAAAGGTCCAAAAATAATTTAATCTTTGAAAGTACAGTTTCAAATTATTATTTAATTAATTTTGGTGGCGCGAAATCAGTAGACAAATGTAGATTATGAACCGAAGTATTATTAGCATTATTTGCAGTTTTTTAGAAATCATTTTATATACTGACCGGTATTTTTAATATTATTAATTTATTTATTATATATTACTTTTATTTACTATTTTACAAAGATATATATAGTTTCTAAAAAATATAAAAATATTGTACGTTTCGTTCAAAAAGATAGTATTTATAAAAAAAAGATCATACATCTTGAAAAAACAATAGTTTTTTTTTTCAGTTTATCACGATAATCTCTCACAGTATCACACTGTAAAGGAAATAAGAAAATATGGAAGACACAATTTAATCGTCAATTAAACAAAAACCAATTAATGAGTATTAAAAGATCGACGAGGATTTGTAAACTTTTTGTTCACAAATCCTCAATGGCTTATGAAATCAGTCAATTAAAAAGAAAATATGGAAATAAAATTAAATTAAAATAAAACAATTAAATAACTTTAAATTATCAAATAACATACAATTACAAATTATGGATTTTTTTTCCATTTCTGCAACTAGTTCAATGGACTGCATGCATTCATTGTTTTTGCCATTGGTCTTCTTCAAATTTCCTCTGTAGGTTGAAAGTCAGTGCATTTGCCACTTTTGCTAAGTTTTATTTTATCGCATGATAATAAGATTGCATGTACAGTTTACAGAAGTATTTGACTTATAGTAAGTTGATCCACAGAATTCGCCCTATTTCATAGGATACATAAGTCTATGGGTTGATCTTACTAAACATTCTTTCAAAATCTGCTTTTGAATGTGGAATTATGAAACAACTAAATGCTTTTTAGCACGTTTTTATAACGTATTATTGAAAATAATTAGTCAACTCAGAAATTATCGTATTTTTGCGTATGTTAATTAACAATGGATAGTATATCGTACATTAAGACAAAATATCGTACAAATGCGTTAATTATCGTACAAAATCCAACCCTGCGCACCATAGCTTAGTTGGAAGGGCGTCTAATCCGGTAGTTAAAAGGTGGGAGTTACTGATCTTTTATACTCATAACGGGGGTAGCGGGTTTGATTCCCACAGAAAATAAAGCGCAAATACTTGTTCTGCGTCTGGGTGCTGTGGGACCATGGTCCTCGTAGTCCCTGGGTTCCTAGTTACAAGTAATTATAGTTAGGGTCTAGGATCTATGTATGTGGGCGTTATTATTATTACCATAGAAATATCAAAGATTCTTCGCGTATATCTAACCGGAGTAGGTACTCCGCGTACATCACAAAGAAGTTTTACAATATACTTAAGTAAATAAGTTATCGGCTTAGCAATAATAAAATAAAGCAATCTCCATACTTAGAACCTATTTACTAATAATTAAATAACACTAAACCACAGTCATCAAAATTTAATCAATTTAACTGCAGAGCAGACAAACCGCAATGCAAAATAAAGTTTTGTAACGAACTTAAGCAAGCGCTTACTTTCCTTTTGCGTAACAAAACGCTTCTGCACACTATTCTTCACTAAATTTGCACAAAACAATACATACAATAAAAAAGCAATAACTTAAAACATCTTTTTTGAATTACTATTTAACAGACTCCGCAAATTTTTCGTTTAATTTCACAACTAGACTAATTTTCAGTACATTTTAATAAATCAAATATTTAATAAAAAAATAAAGTCTTCTAAAAGAATCAATTTAAAAGAGAAAGAAATAAATTGTTTTAGACAGCATTCTGCAACATTTTGATTTAAAAACGTTTAGTATTATGTAACTTATGTAAGTAACTATATGCAAATTATTAGAGCGAGTTCGTTTGGCATAATAATGATGTAAAAATAATAATGTACATCAAAGTCATGAGCATGACGCTACATAAATACTACAACGTATCTCGCAAGTTCAAATGAATATGTAGGCTATTTTCTTTATTTTATACAATCTTTTACGACTCTATCTACTTATTTATTTGTTTGTACGGTACAAATCTTGGAAACGATTTTAAAACGACTTCCAGCAGTCCGATCGGGTTAAAATTTGACATGGACCTGTATGTATGGCGCACTGTATGATGCCGGAACTGGCCACTTACATAAACAATATTTAAAAAGCAATTAGCTGTAGAATACAGTTTGTTTTATTTGACTGTAACTTGTTTTTACACCATGGATCTATTTTCTTTTTTCTTTTCTTTTTTCTATTTTCTACGATTTTAGCATCATCATCATCATCATCTCAGCAGACCTTTTCTCGGCCTCAAACTGCTTTTGGCAAAGCACCATGAATAGGTATGACTCAAATCTAATCATAAACAAAAAAAAAATTGACAATATTAATTTAGTTTCTTTAAACAAAATTCCTGTTTCGCATTATTTTCAATACAGAATCATAAAACAAAACAGACTTCAAACATCAATTCATTGACCTCGCTCACTCCTCCATACATATGCATTTAGTGAAATAAACGGAAGTATTTTGTAAAATAAACGATCTTATTTAGTAGGGTAATAAAGGTTATATCCTGTTAGTTAGCACCTCATGTAATTATACTAGAATTATTGAATTACTGATTCAAGTACGAAAAATTTTAACATTCATGTTGTTCTCGGATTTTACCTTTGGATCACCTTTCATATGTATTAGATAAGAACAACCCTCAGACTATTAAAATATAGATGAATGATTACCTATAGAATTAGCAAGTGAAGACACAAAATGGAATCAAATTTTTACAACTACGCATTGACACACACAACACATTGGTATATTATAAACGCATGCATTGAACTTTATCTACGTTCAGTTTTTAGTTGGTTAACAAAATATCAGATGAGTTTAAGTCTTACTAGGTGGTGGGTCTTTCCTGCAAAGTTCGTCTAGGTAAGTACCACTGCTTTGCCAGATATTCTGCTGCCAAGCAGTAGTATGCAAGCACTACTGTGTTCCGGTTTGAAGGGCACTGTACCTAGTGAAATTACTGGGCAATTGAAAATTTATGATCTGATCTCGCAGTCGAGTAATCTTATTACCAAACTGTGCTGATGTCTCAGGATGATGTGCGCAGTGCAGTGTCACACGAAATTATATATTTTGGAGATCCTAGTGACACGGTTTTGTTATGGGCGCCGGTGTCGCTTAACGTCAGGTGAACGACTAGCTCGTCACATCATTCATTAATATAAAAAAACGAAGTCAATGGACGATGCAGTCTTATATTTAGTAACCTGTTCCTATACCAACCTTTCCCCAATAACATACTCTACTCAACTGTTAGGCAGCTACCTAGCCGTATTTTCAGCTCTCTTTATTAAATGTAATGACAAATACCTTTTATGCTTAATTTTTTATTTAATATCTCATAAAAACGTTCACTTTTTTATTTTTTGATAGGCCTTCATTTGACAGATGCTAAATCATCACCTGATAGTGTTTTACAATGCGGTCTAGGTTGTACTTAACAAGCTTGCCTAGAACATTACCTCTCGATTTGAAGACTCCAAGATTGTATCTTTCGAAAAAATAAACGCCCGGCCGATAAAGCGTATAAGAATCTTACTATTTTGATGATAATCTTTGTCTTTTCACATTCTAAACATGTAGGCAATCCGAGATACTTAATAACGGTTTGAAATCATCTATCGCAAACTACATGTAAATAAAAAAGCGAATGTGTCCACATAATCATCATAAATTATTACTAAGACCGTTATTGTAAAACACGATAAGATCTAAAGATTTTTATCTGTTTGATACCAAATGTAACATTACGAAATATACCTTCTCAGAGAAGATCAAATAAGCAGAGCTAGATTGATCCGATTATTAATTTATTTTTTGTTACAAAACCACTATTTTAAGGTTATTATATCCTATAATTTAAACAGTGTTTTTAGAGATTGCTGTCTTTAGCAATGCATAGTAATACTAAGAAGGTTAACCATAATCACCACACTTCGCCTGCAGAGTATCAAAATACTTAAATCACTTTTTTTTAAACCAGCATATGAATTGCGATCAAAATAGTATTGCTAGCAATAACGGCTCTCACCAACTCATAATTACCCACAAAAATTATAATAGTGATGAAAACACCACCTCGTGAAACATTCCATTATTTCCACTAGTTATTTGGCAAGGTCTTGCAATTACTGACTTTAGGCATCAATGAAACAAGGGTCAATGGCAACACTCGGCAAATCGCGGTTACAATCACGTGGATCAGCTAACACTGTTCTAAATTTACGTAACCGGAACAATTCATTGATAATGGTTTTCATTCAACTGTATGAAGTGTATACTTCTGATTTAAAACACTTATAATCGATTTATTTTAGTTTTTGACATCATGACCTAAAATTTGTTTTGTTTCACTTTTTAATGGGAGAGTTTATGTCAGTGCGATATTGATAGCATTGTACGATTATAGTAGCTGCCCATTAAAATAAAAGCCACATTTATTAGAGGTATAGTACCTATAGAAATCTATCGTGATTGGAATTATTTATGAGTTCCCGATAGGGACAGTGAACAACCATGAAAGTTTATAATAAAATAAAGTTACGCTTCTACTTACATTCTGTCCGCCAGCGAAGAAGGAGTATTACCTACTAAAAAAACTTAACGGTTTTAAATATAATTAAATCAAACAATTTATTATAAATATGTTAATTTTAGCACTTTCAAGTCGAAACCAGAATATTTTGTAAATATTAAATGCTACCACTAAAACCTACGTGTAGACTTTACTAGAACAGGTAATAAACCTATAATTATTATCTAACAACTCATTATTATGCGTTCTTTATTTAAAAAACATGTATTACCAGAATGAGGCGTAGGCGACGTGATTATACGGAAGTCGAGAGCCTGATGTTATTGTTAATCAAACTAGTTTTTATAATTATAGCATACAAACAACGCTCACATACGGTGAGTGATCGTTAAGTGTGGCCATATGATTATAATTAGGAATCATAAAAATCAGCTGTTTTTTATTGTTAAGGTCAATGACCTTAAGAGTTGATACTAAGATCTCAAAAAATAAAATTAATCATATTATTATTATGAACAGATCAGACATAAAACGTCCACTACTGAACATAGGCCCCACCCATAAAACGCTACTTCGGACGACTTTTTTTGAGGGTTTGCCATCAGCTATAAATTTCACCTTGTATAAGAGATATCTCAATTCAATCTTCAAATTATATTTAGGTCTTCTATTATACATTTATATTAATAGGATGATCATTAATAGATATAAAGATAACTAAAACACTATAAAAGTTAAATATTGCTGGCTTTGGTTGCAGGTGATCCCATTTACTTACATGTTATCTTGCACATAAATGATATATTTCTTTTGTTTTTAATTTGTTTGTATTTTAATCTTCGAACTGTAATTGAGTATAAGCACATCCAACTAAGCTTTATACGTATCATAATAATATAGCAATCAAATTCAATTAATGATGTATGATTTATGAACAATGGATAATTTCTATTATCCATTGTTCATAAATCATACGTAAATATAATAAAATCATACATAATATAATAAACGAAAGTGGTTCTCCACTCTCGTTTATTATTTATTATCTTCTAACAGATAATGGGGCAAAGTCTGTTCATTTATAATTTTTCAAAATGTATAATTGCGTTAATATGGAACTCTAAAAATTTTTTTGTCTATATGTCTCTCCGATCTTTTAAACGAATCAGTGACCAAAAAAAGGTTTGTTGTAGAAAAGAACCAAAGACAGAAGATATAAAAACGATGAAGAGTTCTATTGCCGTCCCATCCATTCATCATTTCTCTATCTTTTTCTCTTTCCTCTTCCCATAAATAGACTTAAGGCGTAAAACTAATTAAGCCGTACAAAGCCGAGGTAAGTCAGCTAGTAAACAATATTAATTTCATAATAACACCTAGCACGTCATAATGTAACCTAAAACTCGATAAATAGAGCAAAACCAACATTACTTGTGACCTCAAGATGCAATTTAATTGCGTAACACGATACTTTGAATATTTAAAGTATCAAATTATGAAAAGAACATGTGAAGGTCGACTATGTTTGTATTGGGACGGTATCAGATGAATACGAGATAAATAATTCAATAGCTAAAAATAAAAGAACATATTTTGCAACATTCGTCTTTAAAGTGAGGTATCATATATATATTTTGACTATTCACCGTCAGCGTTTTTGCGTCAACTGCTGAAAATAAGCCTGCCCTATCAAGATTGCTGCTATAGTCAACACGGTTAGCAGGCGTCATGGTGATAGCAGTAGATTATAATGCAGACCGTGGAGAATGCTGCTAGGCTGATAGCAGCCCTTCCTTCATAATTTGAAGGATGTAAATTCTCTTACATTACAGCTGCCAGAACACTGTTTAGATCAGAGCATAAATGCAAATAAAAACAAGAGTTTTAAGTATAAGTGGAAAAACTAGAGGAGCTATCTACGTATTTGAGTGACAAGAGCGAGATGGAGAGCTAGTGTTTTTGACATAGCGATGGAGTTATATTATCCTTTTATTTTTAAAGTGAAAACTTCTTTAGGCGCTTTGAGCACTTTTTTGGTGAACAAAAATCATGGAACTCGCGTCATTGTCACCGAACGCTTTCCATGAGCTATATGTATACTGTATATATATGTGTACTTTTGGGTAAACAAAAATCGTGAAACTTGCGTCATCGTCCCCACATGCTTCCCAGGAGCTAGTTCCCAGGAGTTAGTCCCAAGTTACTTAATTTTTACTTCTATCGACAGTCCCCAAAAACTGCTCCGCACATTTATTTATTGCAACAGTACATTTCCTTCTTTTCACCTTACGGTGACGATAACTGGATTGCATTTATGATAGCCATGTCATAATGAAAAAGATCAGAGCTTAAATCTTTCAAATTTTTATGTGCTAAAATAACTACCAGCTATTCCATTTAATATACATCAAAGTCCAATAAGTAGGTACCGATATAGTTACGATTTTAATTACTGCCTGACAAAAACTCATTGCCGCATTGCGAAAGAGACATTTCTTGCGAGTCATGGGAAGATACTCAAATCTCTCTGTTGAAATCGAAACAGGCGTAAGTCGCCTTTAAGGCTAGTTCGAGATTAGGCAACTTAAATATAAGATTAGATTAAGGAGTGCTGCTTGACGATCTTACAAGCTCCTAATAAGATAATCTCTTGATTTACGCGCCACTGTTACCGGTGGCAATTCAACCAATTATTTAATGCTTTAGCCCTAAACCAGTTAATGATAATAACGCTCTTTGCCCTTTGACTACTCGGAACTTGAGTATACAATTTCTGATCATTTTGTTGTTGCAAGAGATACAAATTATGCTAGAGAAATGCGGCAGCAAGTAAGTAATTTCTGGCATTTCATTTAATTTATGTCAATTACTATTACGCTTACATAAAATATGCTTTAATGCACTGAAGATGGTATCTTAATTAATTTTCTTTGTAATAGAAAGGCACGGGTCAGGTAAATTAAGTTCAGATGGGTGTCATCGTTGCTGTTGTAATCACTTCAACTACAAGTGTATTTAAGTATTATATTATCTGTGGTTCAACTCATATAGTCATATATTATGTATGTGCATGTAATAAACTAAATATTATATTAACGTACAATTGGATACTATGTAAGTGTCATGAAATACTTGTTTTTGGTTTGTTCTTTATTCATATAAGAGTATATGGAATTTGGAATATAGCTTATAAGTGAATAAACACATAGACTACTTTTTATCCGCAGGTAAAACCGCAAGGCGCAGCTAGTTATGTATATTAATATAGCCTGTTTTATACTTTAATGTTAGGTAAGTATTAAACAAATGGCTTTTTATTCTATTCTATCATTACTGCCTTCATACTCAGTTGGTAGCCCTGTCTTCTGTCCTATATAGGTCGTGGTTTCGATTCCCACCTTAAGCATTTATGTGGAGTTTGTTATGGCTGGGGATGAAGGGCACTGTAGCTAGTGATTTTGTTGATTGGCGTGTGCAGGATGGCAGGCGAAGCCGATTCCCAGAACGGTTACGTGGTAGGGGTGCTGCTGGGCGATCATGTAACTTGATGGCAACAGGTAGATACACAAAATTGTATGAATTTGACGCAGTTTATACGCATAGATAATATGTAAATTTCTTCTGTTGCATTGCATTAAAAGTTCCGTGATCACCACAGTCGAGTAATCTTATAGCTAAACTGTACTTGATATCTCACAGTCTAACTGTATGAAACTTTGAATTTTAGAGTTTCGAGTAGCAAGCACTACATTATGGGTTTGGGCAGCCGTGACGCGACGCCGTGAATGACTACGTCGTCCAAGCATTCGTTACCATATTAAATGACATTATTATGAGTTATAAATAGGCGTGGACATCTCACATAGCGCCATATAGCCCCACTATGCAAAACTTACGTTGAGAACCAGATAACTGATACAATACTTATATATATACTATTGTTGTAAATACTAAGAAGCGTTCTGAAAAAAGCAGATATATGTATTGCTATCTTATTCCCGCTGCATTAGACGTAATGATGGAAGTGTGAAAGCAATATTTTCTTGCTTTCGTAAGAATCTATTTTTTAATGACAGCGTTTAACAAAACTCAAGGTCATAAGGGTGAGTGACTTGAAGGGCCAGCCTCATGTCAGTATTATTCAACGTTAATTAAAAGGGACCTCTTACTATTAAATTACTTCTCAACTGTAATTGCAACACCTTCACAATAGTCAAGTCTCTAATTTCTGTATACTACATCCGTAAACCTAATAAGCGTATGCTATCAAGTAATATTGTAAGAAAATACAACGAGAAGGTGCTACGATATATGTATTATTTTGAGAGATGTGTCTATTAAACGTCAGGTAGTGGCTATACCTACAACGTTTACCTCAAATAATAAAACATATGAAATTAGTGTCATCTTGTTCATAAATTTAAATTCTTAATTAAAAGGCAGTAAAAGTGGTTTCTTGTGAATGTTTATTATAAATGTATATTACGTACCGTCTTCATAAAAGTTGGAAAGATGGAATTCAGTTTTTGTTTTTGTCTGTTTCAAAAATATTTTAATATATACATTAAAGGATTTTAAAAAATAACGCTCAACGATCACATACATAGATCATGGACCCTAATTAGAATTCCCTGTGTTAAGGGACCCAGGAACTACGAGGGCCATGGTCCCACAACATCCAGACTCATTCTCTGAATAAGTATTTGCACTTTTTTTCTGTACACGAATACTTCTCCTGCCGCGGGAATCGTACCCGCCGTCTCCTGGATGAGCCGACCTGCTCAACCACCACACCATATATGCTGAGAGGCTGTCATAAATATATAGAAGTGTAATTTATCTGCTACCAGTAAAATGGGCAGTTGAGCGCCTTGGCAACGGGGGTTTTATTTTTATTTGCTACGCGCTTCTGCCCGTAGCTTCGCCCGCGGCGTGGCCTATGAGACAATAATTCAACCAACCATTTCACCCTCTTAAGGGTGGAATTTTGAAAAATCCTTTCTTAGCGGATGCCTACGTCATAACACCTACCTGCATGCCAAATTTCAGCCGATCCGTCCAGTGGATTGGGCTATGCGTTGATAGATCACTATGTCAGTCAGTCAGTCAGTCACCTTTGAGTTATATTTATTTAGATTTCTTTCTCTCTGCAATCAGAAGTGACATGCATAGAAGTATATTTGTGCATTGGTCTTGCGGGTGTTATTTGAATAAAAAATGATGGATTTTGTGTTAATTAAGATTTTACTTATAAACATACTTTATGGATGTATGTGGTAGAGCTAACGATGTTTGTTTGGTTTTCACGCTTATACGGATGGAACAATTTTTAGATCCTTTTCAAAAATGCTTTTAACTCCTTCCGAACCAAACCATCGCAAAATGGACGACCGGAGAGTTAACTATATACTATGCTTGTAAAGGGAAAGGGAAGAAGTAGATATGGAGGTATTTTGCAAGTGCAACAGCTAGTGTACAATAAAGGTGCCCTTGGCCCTTGGCTTTGGGGGTATTTAAATTGATGCTTTTATTTTCCCCTCTCCAACATCCCGCTGCATTTCTCTTTCTTTTCACTTTATCTTCCTTCATATCTACTTCTTCCCTTTCCCTTTACAAGTATATATATATAGTCAACTTTCCGGTCGTCCTTCCTAAATGCAATGCAATCTTTTGTTTTATGTTATGGCTTATAAAATATATAATTGAACTACAAATTACAGCTTCAATTGATTATAGATGGATAGATATGGAGAAGACATTATTGTCCCATCAATCCAATTATAAAGAAAACCTTATAAGCTAGTGTTACGATCTGCGGTTTTATTGCTGACAGCAATATCTTCCAGACAACCATAATAAACAATTTTTATAGTCCGTAAGTGTAGTAAAAAACTCTTGGTGTCAATCATTAATACGTAATACCTAAAAGCCCGTTCTCATGTCCTACTTGGCAAACACACGGAAAATCCTAGATGACTAACAAGTACTAGGCCCTAACTTTTACTTAGGTTTATAGTGAAATGCTTTCCGAACGATACCATAAATGTTTAAGGAAGTGATTCAGAATGGTTAACGAAGGCAACTGAAAGTTTTGAGATATCGGGACAAACGCATTGTTATGGTAATATCGTTGTCATGCAGTCAGTTATACTAACAATAAATAAATATTTATAGACATTTCACACAGCGCCATGTAGCCCCAAACTAAGCAAAACTTACACTATGGGAACCAAATAACTGATACAATACTTAAATACTTTTATTTGTAAATACATACATAGAATACAATATAACACCCAGACACAGAATAAACATCGATGTTCATCACACAAATGTTTGTCCTGGGTGGGAATCAAACCCACAACCTACAGTTCAGAAGGCAGAGCTACTACCAACTGAGCTATCAGCCTATCAGGTTAGTTGCAATGTATGTTTGTGCAGTTTCATTTTTATAATTACCCAAAGCATCAATGCACGTAAATTTATTGTAATTATCTACCTACTACTTTTAGTAACAGTTACCTATTTAACTAAATGATCGCATCAAACTTTTGTTGATGAATGAGCGCTACAATTTATACTAATAAAGTAAATAGGTGTTTAATCATACAATTTTATATTCTGTGGTGCTAGTCTGGTAATAAAATTACTCGACTGTGAGATTAGGTCATAAAGTCTCATTTGCCCAGTAATTTCACTAGCTACCTAACCTTCAAACCAGAACACAGTAGCACTGGCGCACTACTGCTTGGCTAGCCTTGGCTACTGGTGGCTAACCTACCTATATAAACTTTGCAGTAAATTCCTACCACCTAGTACCACCTAATTGTGTTTGGCAAGTTAATGTGTTAACGTACCTTTAATCTTTTATGTTTATTAGGCGAGTGTTACATAGTGCATTATAGTATGTGTGTATTGCATAAGGTTCGATGACTTAACAACAATACTGACATGCAAGTCAACTTATCGGATTGAGATTTTGAGGTCAGTAACAATTGATGTAATCACTGTCCTATCGTAAAAAATCAACCCAGCGAGGTTGAAGACGCGTGAGGAATACTGAAGTTAACAATATGGCACACTGTCGACAGCGACGTCATTTAACGAATGCAAGCTACAAATTATAGCAGGCGTTTTTGAAGTAAAACTTCTTACGAACGCTTGACTTGGGGAGTAAGCTGGTGAATGTGCAACGAGACGAACGGAAGTTGAAAGTTGTTGGTTAACATAGATCTCCATTGTCAACATAACAAAGTTAAAAATTGCTTCAAATATTATTGTGTTAGTATATCTGGTAAAATGACAATTTACAATTGCCAAGATTTTTCAACGTTGACATTAAACAAAGCAAAAACAAAGTTATACCGGCCGATAGATGGAGCTAAAGAAGTTTAACTTCAGTCGTGTGGTTTATAACACACTCGTTTTTGTATATAGATTTGTTTGTTATGTAGAAATATCGTAATACAATCGACATTAAATCTACAAAATGTTTCAGTTTACTTTCAAGTAGCATCGCGAAAGCACGTCTTGCTGGATAATTAAAAAACACGTCTTGCTGGATAATTACAAAACACGTCTTGCTGGATAATTACAAAGCACGTCTTGCTGGATAATTACATAGCACGTCTTTCTGGATAATTACAAAACAAAATACAGACTCGTATTCGGTAGCTCGTCCCCCTTACGTAGAAGATCGTGAAATCGAGATCGATACTGACAAATTTTTGAGATCGGCAACTAATCACAATCACTCCAATTAAAGTATAGTTGAACGACCGCAGAGTAGCTTATATACTAATGAGCGTAACCACCATTTGTTATTTATGACCACAGCTGATAGTGTCAACTTCTAGCCTAAGGCAGTTGTCCCGTGCAGCGAGAAGCGAGTAATTAGAAGCTAGAAATGACTTGGCGACCATCGAGTAACGTATAAGTGTGCAGGTCGGATAATTTTGTCACTGGGCTGATTATCTGAGAATATATCAATTGACTCGGTGGTATTGTACCTGCAAAGCAAGTGTCGCTGAGTTATACAACCTTAGTCAATGTGGTGAACTCGCCGAGTTCTCGTCAGTGGGAACAGTCAGCGGCCAACTATTAATATACCAATTAGTATTTTAAGTATTTTTTAGGAACTAAAAACTGTTTCACTTTAATGCAAATGAGAATTGATGACACCTGCAGAAGTACCAGACTGTGTCGCAGATGTCAACGCTCTTCTCCGTAAATGGGATGGTAAAGTTCCAAACTAAAAAAATGTTTCAAATATGATAAAGTTTTAAACAAAGATAACATTTTTGAGAAAATTCAAAATTGTACTTAATTGCACGGGGAGTCAAATGAGAGAGAGAGAGTTTCGAAAAGGAATGCTTATCACAACAGGATGAACAATATTACTATTACTAGATCGACCGTCCCAATGAGGTAGAAGCAGATAATATTATGGCGTTCAGATGGTGTCTCAACGAGGTGGAAGCACCTTCTTGCTGCTATAACACTGGATGACTAGTACAATAAATGTTACTTCTGTGAGGTGGCCCTTGATACTTTGTGAATGAAACGCTTGCGTGTTTTAAGGGTTGAGAAAGCCATCTAGTTTCGTTTGATGGAAGCTCTAGATCGGGGTGTTACAAAATAAAAAATGCTACGTAGGTATATAAAAAAGGTAAAAGTACGATTTGAGTTTAAGAAATAGGCAAACAAATTAGAGGTGTGTGATGTGTGATGTGTATGTATTTCTTTTACTCACATGGAAGCTACATCTATTGTATGTGTCTTGGGCGATAGGTGATAGAATCTCGCCAACGTAAAACAACTCCCTAAAACATTCTAGAAGAATGCAAGCTTATTCTTATATGGGTTCAAATTGAGTGCAAAAAGGTTCAAGTCCTCTAAAAATTATTTATCGTCCATTAACTCCTATCGAGGTCCTAAAAATTCGTGGATCACATATGGCAGTGTAATGGTATCAGGTAGATAACTGTGCTGTATTTGTATGCAAGAGCTGCTTGATTGCACAATGATTATGGTATTCCCTATTAATAATCGTACCCATCGCTGTATCCATAGTAATTATGATGTTAATAAGTTCACTTTCTTTTATATCTTTAAACGGTAGCTTTAGGTAATATATTATATATTATATAACTGGATCGGTCAATTGAAAGTTTTAAAAATCAGGAATCGAAATCCCATCCATAAAGCAGCGCTGAATGTCTTCGATGACCAGCGATATGCTAAGCCGACGCTCATTCGATACTTTGTTTGTTTTTTATTCGTTATTCGTATATATTATGTATAATATAACCTGTTTTGTTCTTTAATTCTAGGTATTGATTAAATGTCTTTGTATTCTATTCTATATAGATAATTACTAATTTATGAACTGGTAACGAGTTCTACCACTCGTTATGAACTATAACAACAACGGTTGTTTTAAAGACCGAAACTATTCTCTAAATTCAGTTAAACTCTGTAGTTATCATTATTTACTTACATATTTTCTATGTTCTGATTGTAAACTATTTACGCCTAAAGAGTCTACAGTTGCGAAGCAACGGACCGCATCTAGTATTAAATTGATCAGCAATTTTTAACGGTTTTGTATCTAGTATTGATCAATTATTCAAAAATACTATGTTAAAAATTATTAACAATAGGTGAGTTTTAGATAAATAAAGTCATTTTATTTGAAATTAAACATTGTGTCTTATAAGTACATTCGTGTTAAATTCTTGCCACACATTAATTTTGCAGGATTGAGCATAAAGTCCGATAAGTTTATCGATAAAAGATCTAAGAACAATTCGCTAATTATTTTTATCTCTTATTTAACGAAATAAAATAATCAATATGAATAATTTTTAGTAAGTAAACCACGAAACAGCAAAAAAAAGTTTAAGTTGTAAATATATCGCTACGTATAATTAAGATAAAGTGAATAATAAGCGATACAAAAAGGTTCTAAGTCCGTAAATATAAAAAATAAATGATAGTTTAAGGCAGGTCAATGTATGAAAGTTTGTTTCCCAAGGCCTCATTACTAACAAGACAAGCTAAATATGTACATCCTTATCACAGCGCGGTACCAAACAATTACATGTAGGTAAGTTAGCAATGTAGGTGTGTCTAAGCCAACTTGAAACACTAATGTAGATATTACATTTTAGACTTATTTATGTCAGATCGAAGAGCACTTAGTGGCAACAGCAAGAGGTGTTGTATATGTAACAATTCATTAACCTCTTGTCTAAACTTTGTTCCATCCTTCATCTGCCTCGCATCGTAGGTACATTTAATTTCATGTAAAAAGCGCGCGTGATTGCCACAACCAGAATCCCTGTCTATAGTGTGAGTTTGATATTCTTAAACATGATGGATTGCGTACAACCAAATTACAATAATAGTTTATTTGTTTATAGGTTATTTTATACCTAATTTAAAACAGTAAAGTTGAGAGATGTTGATGCCGCACTTGAAACTCTAGATTACGATTTGTAATTTATAAATCTAGGAAATAACCGCGCAATATTTACGCTGACCACATCAAGCGTGCTATCCATCACGCTGACCTTGCGGTCCTCCGAGCTCCGCCTAAGCAACATCAGTGTGTTCCAAACAATTTTAAATCTTTAACTACTCTAGCGGTTTGAAGTAAAACTTCTTTATGTACGATTGATTTGGAGAGTTACATGCTGAGGAATGCGAGATGAACGGAAGCTCAAATTGGTTCACGCAGATCTTCATTGTCAACATAACAAAGTTAAAATTTGTATTATTATGTTGGTATGTCCGGTAAAATGACAATTTACAAGATGGCGACATCAACATGAGGCGAATAGAAGTTGAAGTTGGTTCACGTAGATCTCCATTGTCAATATAACAAAGTTAAAAATTTGTATTATTATGTTGGTATGTCCGGTAAAATGATAATTTACCATTGTCAAGATGGCGAAAATAACATTAAACAAAGGAAAAACAAAGTTATACCGGCCGATAGATGGAGCTAAACTAAAGAAGTTTTACTTCAGTCGTGTGGTCTAAAGCGCACTTGTTTTTTTCTAACTGTGACCCGAGTAAACATGGTTTGAAGGAACATTGGTTGATGCATCCTCTTGTTTCACGGAACCATTAAATTGAGAGTCGGTAATTTGTGTACATTAGGCGGTCATTACCAGATAATATCGCATTCGGCGGAGGCTTTACGCGTCGTCGGTTACCACTCTGTCTTTATTTTGTTGATGGTTAACTATTGAGTAATACGTGAAATTAACTAATTAGGCTATTTTTATGGTATATTGTAAATAACAATGAAAAGATATATATATCTTATTTTTAAGGTAAATCTTTTGTCCTCAACCCACTAGGATCTAGTGACTCCATCACCTCCTATTTAATCTTACACTTTTCAAGCTTTGGCAGAATTTAGGGCGCAATTGGTTCACATGTCAAAATGTCGAAATTATTTATTGTCCCATATTAATAAACATAATAATAAACCAAACGATATAAACTTAAAATAGATAAAACTAAAAAATCTTATAATAACCCATCGGTAGAGGAAAAAGTGCTCAAAATGCTGGCATTACCATGTTGAATGGCAATGCTTATTTTTTGTGTAAAACAAAAGTAAATGTGCCAGCATATATTAAAATGTACAAGTGTCAGAATTTCCGTACGTTAATATTACACAGCATTACAATATTACAGAACTGGAATCAGTTTGTATTATGTTTGAAAATAATATGTGACTGCTGAACATTTTTCATCATCATTTGAACATCATCATGCATCATTTTGATAATTGCTTCCTTCTTGTGTACCTATATGCTAGTGCTAGCTTGGCGTCAGAATTTTTCAAAACTTACAATAAATAAAGTTTAGATTAATTATTATTATTACCACCAAAATAAATTCTAAATATTAGTACTTTGTAAAATGACCTTTAAGAACAAAAATTGTTAATTATTTTAATCGTTGTAATGATTAGTTAGTCAGTTACGTTACGTACATTTGCAAAAATCGCAAATGACGTATTAGCAGTTAAAGATATGATAATTTTAATGACGATACAGTTTCTATATGGCTGTTTTCAACATTTAGATGAACTACGCGTCTGCTACTTCTGCTAAGCGCAAGACAAGGCAGTTTCTTCTATAGCTCAGAAATTTAGACGTAGACATTAAGATTTTTTTTTGGATTACAAATATTTTCGGGTACAGGCGCCATTACCTGAGATGAAGATGTTTTGAGATTGGATATTAAGCTATATTCTAACAAATCGAACGCATACCATCGGCCTATTTTTACTATATTACTTCATGGTTTATTTTTCTTCCGTAAACTTCTCGAATTTTCCAGTAACATTTTAAAAAATACAATAGCCAAATTAGGTATCATAAAAAACAACTATTATCATTCTAATATTTAAAAGAGCTCGTCAAATTTAAATATTAAACGTGTTATTATTTATACTCAAATATTATCAGATGATAAACTGTACATGTATGTGCAAATTAAATACTGCATTAACATTAACTTTGCATGTTTTAAATTAATAATATTACAATAAATATATTTGAAAGTATTGTCGCATTGAGACTATAATATCGCTGCAATAAATTTCAGTTATAACAGTTTGTCATTTATAAATATTTCATACATTTATTTGCACAAAACGAACACAATGTAAAAAGAATAGTGATTTTATTATTAAAAGAACATGCACCAGTATAAGTTTATTGGAATGTTTTAACATTTTTATTTTTATTATCTAACATCATTATTATTATTGTCTACGTTTTCAACAGCGGTTGCGGTGTAGTAGTATTTTATTTTATATTATATAAAAAATAATATAAAAATATTATTGTTTATAGGTTTTACTTACGCTTATCATACTTTATTTAATTATATTATGCGTAAAAGATATTGTTGTCAATCAGTTGACGTTTTGAATAACAATTCAAGGGGTGAGATCAAAAAAGTTTAACTGTCAAAATTATAGTTTCGAGAAAATCGACTTTAAATTTCAACGGCTTCATTTTAATGTAGTGTGCTTATTAAGTAAAAAAAAAGGTTTATGTAAGTTTCAGTTGCTTGAAAATGTATTGATTATATTTTAAAATACCAAATATAGTACTAATTTGTGCAATTACGATAAAAATATAATACATTTAATATAATACTGTTTTTATGCTACGCGAACTGTATTCTTGTGTCAGATAAACTGTTTTTAGACTGACAATCTCGAGATTTAAGCCTCATTTCGGTATTTTGAGAATGTATTACTTTAGATAATTTTACGCTGAATCCAACGATACCCATAAGTCATTTTGTAAAAAAAAATCAGTTAAACCATTCTTGATCTCATCCCTTCAATTGATTAACAGTTAGGATAAGAATAAGACCACAAATTTTAAAAACCATATTACGCAGAAAAGAAAGTTGTTTGATTAAAAGCTGTACTAACATTCGTTCGTCTGACATTCCTTGGACTAATATTGACTTTGACAATGAAAACGCAATAAATAAATAATGCAACAAAGTTGTTTATAATAACTATGCTAATGTAAGCAATTATAGGAAACCTGGAGTTTTTTTAATAGAAAAAAATAATTAAAAATATACACCTAAACTTAATTATACTCTCGTTTCACATGAATAATTCAATCGTGTTATTTTGCATGTAGATAAGATAATTTAGATACAAGTATATTAAAATTCTGTTGATATCATTATTATACAACAGTGACATTTAGGAAATATAACAAACATGGACAATTCCAACTACAAAGCTACCATCGAACTCTGGTGTTTGAAATATGGCACTTATAACCATATATATATCCTTGGCAGCATCTGTGGTGTGGTGGTTGAGCAGGTCGGCTCATAACTCGGAGGCGGCGGGTTCAATTCCCGCAGCAGGACAAGTCTTTGCGCACATTTAAAAAAGCGCAAATAATTTTTCTGAGTCTGGGTGTTGTGGGACCATGGTCCTCGCAGTTCCATAGACACAGGGAATCTTAGTTAGGGTCCAGGATTTATGTATGTGATCTTTGCGCGTTATTATTATTACTTATACTACTTAGGTAAGTAGGTAGTTACCCTAAAGTACTTCTATACTGTCAATATTATAATTTTTTGAGAATAAATTTTCATAAATATACCTATATAATGCAATGTATTAAAACATTTTTCAATAAATAAAAATTAATCATTGGATATCGTGCAAATAGATTTTAGGATTTCTTGAATTTTCGAATCGCAATTTATAAGCTCGTTTTACCCTATCCGATAGTAAAATTTTTTTTTTTTTTGATGTAGTAACTAAGTCTTAATTACTACATCAAAAAACAAAACCTGTCAAACCTGTGCCCACTTGTGCATATTTGTGTGGTATTTTCACTCTTTCATACAACGGTGAGAATTGTTAAGAAACCAGCACGTTCAAAAATCACTAAGTCGTTGACACAATTGTACCATCCCTCAACCCGCGCTCGGTCTGCGGGGTAAATTATAGAATTTACTCTCTATCTATGAGAGAAGGACCACGTGTGATGATGTCTACGAATGAGTTCGTAGACTCTGTATAAGTCATTATAGACAGTCGTGAAGACTCATAAATAGACTTCAATGCCTACAATACACAATGTTACAAAGACTTATGGAACGTATTGTCTGACATAAATCATTCGTCACGGACAACGCGTCTGTGTTCATTTAGTACCTACATCTAGTTATTCAGAGAAAGCTTTATTATTAAACCTTGCAGTAATTTACGTTATGCAATTTATGTAATGTTTAGAAATAAGATTATTTATTTTTGCATTTGGAATGTGTAGATCTTAAAGACGCCAATCAGGTTATAAATGATCTTAATCGCCTTGTGATTCTTCGCAAAAATGACCTTTGAATGGCTTATTTGGTTAGCGAAAATTTATCTCCTATATATTTTAATATATATAAACGAGCTTCTGCCCGCAGCTTCGCCCGCGGCTTGGCCTATGAGAAAATAATTCAACCACCCATTTCACCCTCTCAAGGGTGGAATTTCGAAAAATCCTTTCTTAGCGGATGCCTACGTCATAACATCTACCTGCATGCCAAATTTCAGCCCGATCCGTCCAGAGGTTTGGGCTGTGCGTTGATGGACCACTATATCAGTCAATCAGTCAGTCACCTTTGAGTTATATATATTTAGATTATATAAGAAGCGCTAAAATAGATTATTTTGTGAATATTCAAAACATAAACAGTACAAACTATATTTATTGAAAAGTAAATATTTATTATGTAATGATTTAAGGATTTAAAAATTAAATTCATAAAGTATGACGTCTGTAATAATAGAGAATTCATCTACGCTCTACTTAGAAAGAGCGCTATAACAATAAGTTAATTAAATTTTGCATTGTAACATAAAAACCGCGATACACATTTTTTGCAAACGATCTTGACGTTTACTATCGATATATAATTTTCTCTTTCCCATGTGTTGAATAGACTTCATCATTCATAACACACGTGATAATGATGACAAATCCATTGTCATTAACATATTTACAAAATTACAGGTTACTTGTAAACAAAATATGGTAAATAGGAAAGCACAAACCCCTCAAGTCCACGGCTCGACGATCCAAAGTGACAATTGTCAAAGCACTACTGTTAATAGATCACAAATCACTGCACGACGCTAGCCTGTGCTAGCTACGGATGTGTCTTCCTCGACGCGCGAGCATCAACTGTTTCTTGACGCGCGTTCCGCCGACGCTCGCCTGATAACCGATAGCTACCATGGATAAGCTCACTTTTAACCAGCTATCACAAAAAATTGCGAGACAATAAACGCTTTTTCGCTTAATTCCAAACTTACGTCACTTAGCTTTTTGTGTGTACCTCAAAAAAATTGCTCGCATGTCTAATTTTAAAAGAGATTGTTACCTAAGAAATGTAATTCGTAGACATAACTGACAATCATAGCGGTCACATCGTATCGTAAAATATTATTTTATGCATACGCTTTCAAAGCAGTAGTTTTTAAAATTACAACATTTATAGCCACTATCTAAATTTATAAAATAAGCAAAATCTTGGGTGGTAAGTCATGATCATAAAAAATTGACGATCAATAAATCGTTTTATGTTATGTCAATAACATATGAAATATTAATATATGTGGTGAAATGGCGTTTGGAAGCTAGAAAAACACTTGGCCTAATCGATGTCTGGCTAAACCTTGGCATAAATGTATGCTATCGCCAATTTAATTTATCTACGTATGAGGGCTTTAATATTGTTTAATAATGTTACGCTGATAGTTGAATCCACCTTTCAAGCGTGGCGATTATGGCAAGCCCCCTTTTGTGATAAGCATCCAAATAGGAATTTTAAGGGGGAGGCCTATGTTTATGTGTAATGTAAATTAATTTTGTACCATCAAGCACAGTACGAGATTGCTACAATGAATCACATCGTTGTAGCTTTCAGACAAGATTATTGTAATGGGACGCTACACTACGAGGTATTAAGCGAGCCTTTATTTAAAGGTTTTTTCATCAGACTTCAAAGACAGTAAGAAGTTCTGAATTAGGTCTAGTGTTTTTTTATTATATCTTTTACTTCATAACTCCGTCTATTATGAAGCGGTTTATTTTCAAATTTAAAACAATAATTATACTCCCATAGAAACTTAATCAAAATCGGTTAAGTAGATTGGTTTTAAATGAAAATGACTAGAAAAACCAATAATATATTATGTTATTTATACTTCTCAGCATCGAATTAAGACAATTGAAGGTTAAACCATTGGCTTCATCCCTTTTTCACAACCTAAAACCAAAACCACGAGATAAATTACACCCAAGCAATCTCAAAACGAAAACTCAAAAGCAGTAACATTATTTATAATTTACAAATACAAACAATAAATATATATTTAATACAAACAAAGAAGACATATAGTTTCGGCGGGAAAACTAGAAAGAAGTATTATTTTCCAAAACCTGTGTTATTTTCTGTGTTAGTGCATAAAATTGGTGGCATTTTATTCGTTAAGAGCTGGTTTACAGGCATGTGTGAGTGTGGGAAAGTGTATAATGATGGTGAAACGTTTTTTTTCATGTTGTTTACAAAACTACATCTTCTGGTAAAGTTACCACCACTTTACTAGGAGTCATTCTCCTTAAACTTGATGACTTGGACTGTGTTTTAACTTGACACATATATATAATATTAATTAACTTGAGAAATTATCAATTACTTGACACTGGCTAAATAGACAAAAGTGTGGAGCCAAGACAAAAAAAAAGAAGACATAAACAACAGATCATAAAGTTCATGAGATTGGACAAGGCATGACGGAATGCAATTTGGTAAGCAGTACATCCACTTGATACGTCACTCCTTTTAGTTGTTTGTTTATTATTATTGTTTAATTTTTTATGCTTTTTGATTCTTGTTATATTTACGGAAATGAAACAAAGTTGCACTGATTAACATGTTATTTTAGACCTTAACTCGCTAACTGGATTCAATACTGTACTTGTTTTAAAATACAGCCCGTTACGCCATTAAGTACCTACGTAGTCGTTGAGAGAAAGACAATATAAATTCGATAGTAATACGGAAAACAATTACATACGGATGTCATCGGTGATTTATTCAGAATTTATATGGCATTTAGGTACGGATTGAATTCCTTGAAATTTGATACAGCAATCACAGTTGAGGAAATGGCAGAGGAAGTTGGTGCCAAAAGTATCAATACTAGTCATTTTATAAGAACCCTCGGCAAACTTGTTTGCTATCGGTTTATAACCTAATCATTAAGACAATTTCCAATGGCTCTACACGATTCCCGCGCTTGAACTTTTTAAATCTCTTCATGGTTTGATTTGTATCTTTAGCTAACGTCAAAAGGAGGAAGTTCTTAATTCGACTGCATTTTTTTATGTGTGTTATTTCAGAACTTTAATCAGTACGATCCGATTTTGATGATTCTTTATCTCCATCTTTTATTTGAAAGCAGGTGCTTCTGATCCCTTTTCAATTTGGTCCAGTTCTGACAATGGCATCCATGATAAAACCATTATAAGTCTAAAGTCGGTTTGTTACGCTTTGCGTTTGTTATTTATTAATCAAAACTCTTTCTAGGACACCGCTATTACTTGTCCATAATTACAGAAAAAAATACTTAGTCTTCTAAGTATTATTTTTACCTTAATCATCAGTTAATGAAGCCTCCCGCAAGCTAATTAGAAACTGAGCACGAAACCAATCATGCATTGATCTGCGTGCTAGTACCACACGATTATAATATTTAGAATAACAGTTTACAGACTGATAGTGAAATTAAATCTATAGCTAATTTTACTTAACACAAAAATACTAATTTATCATTCAGAAATATTTTATGTTATATTACATTATAATTTTTTTTTCAGAGCGTGTAGGTGCCGAATAATTGTACAAGGTCATACCAATGAAAATGCAAATAAAAAAACATATCGTGTGTTTGTACTTCAGGATCTACTGTCTTGATTCTATGAGATATGATAGGAAAGCAAATTTTGGATTAAAATTCTATCTCCACGACATATTAATAATAACGCCCAACGATCACATACATAGATCTTGGACCCTAACCCTATTTCCTGTGTCTAGGGACCCAGGAACTACGAGGACCATGGCCCCACAATACCCAGACTCAGAACAAGTATCTGTGATTTTTTTTCTGTGCACAAATACATGTCCTACCGTGGGAATCGAACCAAGATGATGGTTGAAATAATAGTCAAAAGCATGAGCTTTCTAATGATGAATAGGATCTGTAAGAAACCTAAATCCTTTTATGAGAGTTTCGTAATTTATAATATTTATTTACAAAATTTGATGTCATTAAGGTCTTCACCTGGCTAAAGAATATTCTAATCTAACTAGGAACAAGGAAACAATAATATTTATGGTGATCCATTTTACTTTATTGTTTAGGATGAAGTTATGAATACGTAATGTGCACTTCACGCTCACGCCCAACTCTATTTAGGCCATGAATGTCACGGCTCATAAAATGAGGCATCTGCAAAGGTGATTTTTTTTTACCTATATTAATAAGCAGGATATTTAGATATTATTATTGTACATCATTTATTAGTGCCGTTGTAGAGATATAAATAGATAAGTCTTCAAAGTTGTGTATTTACAGGGTAAACAATGCATTGGTGACGCCTCCTCCGGTGTTACAGATTTTCATAGGCTATGGTAACCACTTTTTTTTATGTTAAGGAATGGCGTGACGAGCTAGCCGTTCGCCTGATGTTAAGCGACACGGCTGCCCATATCAGCTGCAGTGTCACTCGGAACTCTAAAGTATAGAGGTTCGCGTGACACTGCACTGCGCACGTCATCCAGAGACATCAGCACAATCTAGTAATAAGATTACTAAACTGTGAGATCAGATCATAAAGTCTCATTTGCCCAGTAATTTCACTAACTACAGTGCTCTTCAAACCGGAACACAGCAGTGCTTGCGCACTACTGCTTGGCGGCAGAATAACTGGCAAAGCGGTGGTACCTACCTAGACGAACTTTGCAGTAAAGTCCTACCACCTAGTAAAATCTTCTTCCCATCAGGTGGGCAGTATGCTCGTTTGCACCCTTTAAAAAAATTTGCTTACACTGTGGTTACATTTTCAATGCATTGCTAGCTACGGATCAAATGTTTGCAAATAAAACGAGTTTTGTGCCCGAGTTTTTGTGTATTTCACTTTTGTTTGTTTTTATTTATTTTACTTTGACTGACTTGACATGTTCTTGGAGCAAATCAGTGTACTATGAGACCGCGATATTCCGCATTTGGCTCGATTTCCTGCAGAAGCTCACAAAGATATCGTACGTTCATCTTGGTAGAGTAAGTAATCTTATACATATACAAATAAATATTTGTTTGTTAAAGAAGGGCAAAATAGTTTTATTCTTATAACCAACAACTACAATAATATAATAACTATTACTGAAAGCTACTAGTTATACTACCTACTAAAAAAATATTTGGAGTATATACTAGCCGCGATGACCTATAGACAGTCCAACATCCAGCCGTACTGTTCATTCGATTGCGATGAAACTTGGTCAACGTATTGCTATTCATTTTCGCGAAGGTTATAGACATTAATATATTCACAAAATATACGTATATATTATATATATTATGGGGCTATATTAGTAAAAAGTGAAAATAGACAGAAAAATAATTTTGCCATTAGTAATGTATCACATGATAAATCGGAACTAAACACATTTTAGTAAATTCGTTTGTGGCTAGTATATTGATGTAGAGACTTTTTCCTCGTATAATAAAAAATAATTTGATTTCCTAGAAATAAAATATGCATATTAATTTGTGGTTGCATTAAGCTGTTTGTGTTTAGTTTTTATCTGTATGTAATATCTTTAATGAAAAATTTAAAAGTTTTACTTTAACAGTATGAATTGATTTCAATTTCATTATTTATAGTTTTATTATTTTAGTTTTACTCCTTTTTATATAGACCTTGCTGCGTTGTAAATTAGTGTATGGTAATATCTGTTCATTTTTTATTAATGTACCTCATAACTTGGTTTATCAGCTTCATAAACAAACCTTCACATCTACCATAAGATAAAAATAAATTATGAGTAACATAAACGTGTATTATGCATATAACTTAATTATTTTATTATGAGAATAGATCGTCTCAAAGGTTAACCGTAGGCCATAGGCAGACACGTCAAATGATACATCAGAGACCTTGTTATTATTTAAATTACCACGTTCATTTCTATATATATAATTAATTCCATTAATATTTATAAAATATACCTACGAAGAATTATACGTATTTTATTTATATTTATTATAAGGAAATAAGGACAGTATAAAATACAGTCCTATTTAAACTACAATAATAAGAATAATAACGCCCAACTATCACATACATAGATCCTGGACCCTAACTAGGATTCCCTAACTACGACGACTATCAGATATTATTATCCACACACCTACTTTTATTCCTATAATTATAATGTAGGTATGCTTATTCTATTTATCTTTATTTTTATTAGTAAAATGTATGTAGTTATTACAAATATGTATTATGTTTATGTTTTATGTTTCTTTATGATTTGTATGTATACTGTATATTTTATATGTTAAGTACCTATGTTCATCGTTTTTTGTTTTTTTTTTATTTGTAAACCACCGTCCATATATTACTGCGTCATTCCTTTCCATGCAAGGCTGTCTGGAAGAGGGATAACCCTCAGAACGATCTCTTCCGCCCATACACTTTGGTTGAATTTCGTCACTTTTTTTAAATATTTAAGATGTGGTGTTTCAATTAAGAGTTTATCTATCTATCTATCTGTCTATCTATTACTAATTTGTTTTCTATTATTATACGGGGTTCCTAACGCGTAGAATGATTTGTAATAAAGCACTTTCATCGACAGCCGAGGCGGCAGAGATTTACCTAAACGTCCGAGTGCGTAACTACTAAATAATTGCGCCTTGGTTTACTCGTAAATCAGAAAATAATAATAAGGTGCAGTACATTGTACACTTAGGTTAAGTTATGAGTAATATTCACTTGCATGTGCAACTCAGTGTTCTAAGCTGCAGTTATACTTTTATAACAGCTAATCTGATCTAATTGTTCTGAGTCTGGGTGCTGTGGGACGATGGTCCTCGTAGTTCCTGAGTCTCTAGACACGGAATCCTAGTTAGGGTCAGGATATCTATGTATGTGATCGTTGGGTAAAAATAAAAAAAAACTTGATTGCAATGTAAAGTACTTATATTGATTTCTTAGACCAGACTTTTTTGATAACTTCTACTTGTTTATGAAGTTCTGTGCGCTCTTTGTGTATTGGCACTTAGCATTTTACATTGATTGTTAAGAGGATTATTTTATTTCCGTTTTCTAGTTTATTAATAATTTTTACAGGATTTTCAAGCCTGAGGAACTGAATAGTTTTTAAAAACAAAATTTGCTATGATTCGCTGAGCGACCACGTCAGACCCGTCATTATATAAATCAGCCTTAGTTGACTAAGTCATAGACCATTGGGAAGAGAATCTGAGCTGCTTCAGGTCCTGAATAGGTAAATATAATTACAATACTATGCAAATAGACGTCAGTAAAAGGATAAGTTAAGGTATGTCGTCGCATAAGTGCTTTGTCTTTCCTTTTATTTACATCTATGACTATTTACCTCTTCTTGAAAACAAGTCACAAATACTAAAGACATTGCTTCAATTTGTATACCCTACTAGTTAATATTTCGTAACATATCGAATGACTGAGTAGCTAATTAGCAGTTCATAATACTAGTTTACCTAATTATGTATGGGGTATCTAATGAACTCTGCCAAAGAGACCTACTTATTTCAATTCCAATCAAGTAACCAATGCAATACTGCGAGTAATGGAATAAAATCAATGACTGTTAAACAAATAGACGTTACATACTGCCATCTTCGCCGAAAACAAGTTGCTTCAATGGTCATACTTTCCTACTGTTTCCCAAATTATAATTTCAAATAAAAAAGTTACTCCTTTGATCCCTTTTTTGACGGGGATTAAAAAGGGGTCAATGCACTTCCTTACTACGGGGGATATATGGGACTCGAACCCACTAAAAGGCCCCCCGTGATCCATCCGCTGCCAGAATGGGACGAGATAGGATCGCGCTAGCATTCACTATTTTTGAGAATGAACCCAACCCAACTGTAATCAATAACGGCAATATGCACCCCATACTGCATAAAAAATTAAATATTCGTCTACTGATCCACTCATTATTAAATCGGTTTAACATTTACAAAAAAACATAATTATAGCAATTTAAACATGGTACGTCTGTAAAGTTGTCAGATTGTAACAAGTTTTCTTCTCCCAAGATACAAGTACGAAGGCGCTATACGTCAAAACAATTCGTATAAAAAGTATTTCGACTTGTATACACCTCTATATTTATGCACCTCTGCATTTTAAAGCATGACTTACAGACAGACATCCTCAAGTGCTCTCAATTAGGTGCGTACATAATTTGTGTCTGTCCGCCTGCCACCGCGATGTGCCATTTTAAATAAAGCTGTGGTCCGACTGTGAGCGCGACAAATTGTATGATTTTTTATAGTTTTTTTTTTTTAAATCATGTAATCATTATCATTTATTGATATTATTATCATTTATTGATGGAGTCTGAGAGAGAGTGTTTCAAACATGTTAATGAGTCCATAGACTCCAGAACTAGTGAGAACTCTGTATTTCAGGAGCCAAGGCTTCTCCCATCCTATGACTTATATAATTATGTCAGTGTTAATTTTAATATTAATTTAAACTTTAAACAAGAAAAAAAATATTAATTATAATATTGGTATTACCTACCTACGTGAGGTAATTCGTCTAATTACCTTACTAGAGTAAAAATAATACTGAAAAGAGCGTAATGAGGATCTTAAAAATCAATGTGTCAAAGTTTTGGAGGAAATTTGAATGAGCCTTCTGTTCCAAGGATTACACTCCACCATAGTAGAAAATTAATGCCAACCACGGAAAGTAATACAATTACCCGGTTCATAGTTAATACACGTTTACATTACTTTAATGTAAATTAAAAAGTACAAATTTTTATTTTTTTAATTATTGACAACAATACAAAATTTGTACTTTATACAAGCTAAGCTGCCACTAAGCAGTAGTGTGCAAGCACTACTGTGTTCCAGTTAGAAGGGTACCATATTTAGTGAAATTACTGTGCAAATGAGAATTAAGATTTCTGATCTCACAGTCTAGTAATCTTATTAATAGACTATGCCGATATCTCAGGATGATGCGCGCAGTGCAGTGTCACGTGAAACTTTATATTTAAAAGTACCGAGTAACACTG
This sequence comes from Ennomos fuscantarius, assembly GCA_905220475.3. NCBI lineage: Eukaryota > Metazoa > Arthropoda > Insecta > Lepidoptera > Geometridae > Ennomos > Ennomos fuscantarius. The sequence continues at coordinate 5,945,582 of HG992028.1, read as the reverse complement.
CATCTGTGTCGCTTAACATCAGGAAAACTGGCTCGTCAATTATTAAAAAAAAAATATACTTAACCCGCTTTCAGTAGCTCCTGACTCTTGCCTTGTCATTACTTGGCCCACGCTAACCTTGTAAAACATGTCATTTCATCCAAATAGCTTAGTAAAATGAATATTTAAAACACATTAGTAAAGTCCCTCTTGATTGATTTACGGTGAAGAATATTAAAATTTGTGATGTCAAAATTTATAAATAACATTTATCTTCAATCTAAAGAGCAAGGAGTTCTTGTTTTTTGAATAATACGGGCAGCATATACATAGTTGTAACTATTTATGGGCCCGATAACTTATTTATGGGGTAATAAAGAAATTGATTTAATTTCTATGCTACTGTTCAAGGCCCATATCATATTAAAAACTAGTTGCGGCCCGCGGTTTTACCCGCGGATAAAAATATTTTAATTACTTGCTCATTCCACGAGAAAATTTCACTTTTCCAGGATAAAATGTAGCCTATATGTTAATCCAGTGTATAAGCTATCTTGGTACCGAATTTCATCCAAATCCATTCAGCCATTTGAGCGTGGAGAAGTAACAAACATACACACATACAAACTTTCGCCTTTATAATATTAGTGTGATGTAGAACGATAAGAATATTAGCTTTCTTTATCTACCTACGCCACAAAACAATATGAAATAATTTTTAGTTTGCTCACATAATTGTAAAAAATAATTATTATCATACTCAAACGTCATTCAAAAACAAGTAAGTACATATTTTATCATACACTTTTGACTGGAATGACACAGCATACAAAGTATCCTCTACCTAGTCTGTGGACACAGCTACCTAACAACTGGGACTGCGCGATGGATGACAGATACACAGACCACAAACATAATAAATGTCTGTGACACAGACCATTTTTTCTGTTCAGTGTTTGCCATTAATGTTTATATTATTTTAGGTTTTTTTTGGCGGGAAAACTAGAAAGATCATTATACCATTTTCCCACACTCACGCCTGTTTGTAATACAGCACTTAACGAATAAAATGCCACCAATTTTATGCACTAACACTGAAAATAACACAAGTTTTGGAAAATAATACAATGCGGTGACGCGATCTTTTTTCGCTTTCCCGCCAAAAACTCTGCATAGAATTCTACATACATATGAGTTTTGAAATTTATTTTATGCCACAGATGAGTAATGTGTAGATTTTTTTGTTTTTTATTTTTTATTTTTATACTTTTCTTAACACGGCAAATTGCCTTTATTTTCTAAATTATAATAATGAAATTATATTAAATAATGATTTATAGATCTATATGATATGATAGATATGATGTGTGAAACACACAAAAAATTGTTCATTTTAAACTTTTAATTAATTATTTTACCAATAGTATAGTTGAACGTTGGCCGTTGATCTGCACATAGAGTGGTTTTTCACTCACTGTAGCGTACTCAAATGCATTCTTTTTTACACATTATGTAGTTTTTGGTTCTATTGTGTACAGATTTATAGGGATCTGAACATATTATAATATGTTTTTATGAAACAAAATAATTGTTTTGATTTGATTGCAGTCGGTATGTCAAAGAGATAAGTGCGAACTTAAAACTTTAAAGCATTAGTACAGACGGAAAGGAACTATTATAAGACAATAGTGACTGACATATAAAAAATCCGTAAATAACATTTACAAGTGCGCGACATTAAAGGGATAATGTCACAGTTTTTAACATTTAAATCTTCGTTACACAAACTGGTTCAGTCGTGCTTTTGAGATCAGCTCACTTCCTAGTCTGCGTTTGTTGACTTCTCGTCATGTATAATGTATAATTAGTAAACAGGTACAAGATATAAGTACTAATATTTATTAGATGAGTGTAGCCAATCTAATGTAGTGTGTGAATTCGGACTTGCACCGCTACATCGCTTTAACGTCCGAACTACCTATATGGACAACCATTCAGTATAAGCTCTCGCCTTCCACCATGTGTGATGCCGAAATATACACCACCTGCTTCATTCAGCACCACCAGAACCTGGACCATCTTTGGAGCTGGTTCCTCCAGTTAGCTCTTACCACCAGCACTATGATGTATAGAAACTCTATCAGAGCTTCTTCTTATATTACAATACTGTCCAAAGTATTATAAGCATTTATTATGTGACTAATAGTAATCTTATTACTAGACCATGCTGATGTCTCATGAGGATGACGTGCACAGTGCAGTGTCACGCGAAACTCTTACAGTTCCAAGTGACACTGCAACCGATATAATAATAATAATAACATATAAAGATCACATATGTAGACCCTGGACCTTAACTAAGGTTTCCTGTGTCTAGGGACCCAGGAACTACGAGGACCATAGTCCCACAACACCCAGACTCAAAACAAGTATTTGCTCTTTTTTTTGTACACAAACACTTATCCTGCCACGGAAATCGAACCCGCCATCTCCAGGTCATGAGCCATCTTAGTCCACCACCATACCACAGAGACTGTCTATGGGTTTAGGTAAACGATTACCTCATCATTTTATTCCTTAAGATAAAAGTAAATAAATAATTTATTAGTAATTCTAGTTGATATGTTAATATAAGTATTAGGTAGCATTAAGAGCTATAAGGAAAGCTCAATTCACTCTATTGTATTTTTAGCTTTTCACTTGTCAGATATCCAAAGATTAAAAATTTTGACGTATGGCATTTTGACTCTACAATTATTTTCTCAGAACGTGCTTTTGTTTATTGAAGCTTAGAGAACGAATTAATCAATAATTGTGAAAGCTTCAATTCTCTAGTGTTAGGTTAGAACTCAAGTCAAAGGATTAATAGCAGTGCCTTTCCTTTGTACTTGACACGGTGTAGGTAGTTAAAACAATTTGCTGTTTGCATAAATTTGCCTGCAAATTGACGTGTGTGCTAGATTTCTTTAATGACAGTTGTTAGTAATACTTAACTGGACAAGTTAGGCTATTTTAGCAATATTGTATCACAAGTGCAGTTTTCCTAGGAATGTAATACTTATCTATATGCCTTCGAATATGTTTCTTACTATAAAAAATCACTAAAAACGGCGTAAAATATAATAAGCAGGTACTCATTGTAGACATAATATTAAAATTTACATTTGTTCTATTCTATTCCTTAATAAGCCCTCTACATTAAAATGAAGCCGTTGAAGTTTAAAGTCAATTTTCTCGAAACTATGAATCTGACGGTTAAACCCTTTTTGTTCTCACCCCTTCAATTATAAAGGCTTTTATTGTTTACATTATTTATTGTGCAGTCATCGCTCCGTACTCGTAATGAGCGAAACCTTTTGGCGCCCGCCTACAGAGCTAGTCAATCATCTTGACACCTACCGAATTTACGCCCAGTCTAATTTGACCTTTATCTTTATTAACGTGTCTCATAAATATGGCGTTTGTAGGACTATCGGATATCAAGTAAAACTGGTGTCGTAGATATTGCAAACATTTATATACCATAACAGCCTTATTAATAAACACGAACTAGCTTTAGACTAGTTACAACATCTTTTGTCTCTTTCGATCCAGCTACATATTCCAGTAGCAAAAAAAGGACAAAAGCTGAAGTAAGTAATCCGAGACTAATATCCGTTTATTAATAAGGCTGTATAGGTATTCATGAATTAATAAAATAATTAGTCATGGGGTAAAATTTAATTAGTAACCTGATAATATATAACTTCTTTGACAAAGTGATAAATGATAGATATTGCGTTCACTTAAAACAACGTGAGAACTCGTACAAGTTAATTTGGTAAAATGTTAAAGCATTTAGATGTGTTAAGATTATCTCGTTGGGTTTCACAAGAAAAAAATTGGCTGGCATGTTACAATATACTTAAATATCAGAATATCACGGTTAACAAACAGACGTTGATCAACTTGTACCACGGTCAATTTAATAAATTAACGGATTACTTGCGACAGGTTATGGCAACTATATAAATAAACAATGCGTGAGAGATCTTAAATGGCATAGCTAAAATTTATTCTTTCTACTACCGTGCAATCTTTTTTACAAGCCGTTCATTTCACCTTATAAATCATTTAGTTGATGCATACGGTGTTATTCTCAATAGATCTTAGTTATTTAATACAAAAGAGCTTTTAAAAAAAATTAATTTAATAATATTATTTCATCATATATTTACGTACATATAATATGTACAAAAGTACATATTTCAAATGAATAATAATCAAATTCAAATCAATACAAATTTATTTGCTTGTGAACTTAAGTGAAACAATAATTTATGGTCTTAAAAGAAACATAATAGTATCTCTATTTCCGTCATCATGAAATACAAGCGTTTTCTCTAAATTTTCTTATAATATTATTCTCTATTTTATGTAATGCTGTCTGTTAGGTATTCATTTAGGGACCCCGCGCAATAGGCAGCGTAGCTGCGCGGCCAGAATATTTGCACGGCCAGTTATAGCAGCCAATCAACGACTAGTCTAGATTTTTCCGTCGACTGATATGGACGTGGCAGAACTGAGCACATTGTGTTCGTGATTTCTTCCCATTTTCTTTTCTTTAAATCACGATCACTGTATTCTGATGTTAGCCACATACATTCGCCTACACGCGTTCTGGCTGCGCGCAGCCAGCCGGCTGCCGTGCAAACAGGCGCGTTGTATTGGCTGCCGCAATTCGTGGTTGCCTAGTGCGCGGGCTCCAATACAATGTCATATGTTTTACTGGCTGCCGCAGCCTGGCAGCGCAGCCAAGCTGCCTAGTGCGCGGGGTCCCTTAAAGGTATTGTTAGCTTTCGGTCCCAATTGTTGTTGTAAGACACACGTTAAGCCAAGATTTTGATACCAAGATTAACCATTTGCCTACATGAGAAATATCATCATGTCTGAAGACGTCGCCTGCTGAACATAAGTCATAAAAAAAAGGCCACCCTCATAATAGGAAGAAATCTAAATGTATCCACGTATGTCATACCTGTGTTTTTATTTTCGTATTTTATAACTTCTATGAAAATTTACGTCGGTCGATACGAGTAGGTAAGTCAAGTACCTACTTCGTTATTTAATCCTACAAACAAATCGTGATGACACATGAGATAAAAGATAATGACAACACAAATAATTCCTACAGTATAATGGTGAACCGGAAACTATTAATCAGTGAGAAGAACGAGCCTATTATTTGCATATCAAATACAATACAATAGTTAATACATGCGTACTCAATTATCTTGACATGTAAAATATATGCCGATATCAGATCCAATACAATGAGTGTCGTTATATCACCAAACGTAGAAAAGCCACGGCCAAATGTCATCAAGATAGTTTTCAATACATTAATTTATTACGCGTCCAATACTAGGTACCTAAGTTTATCAAATATCAAATGTGATCCCAAATATATAGTTATTTTCGATTAATCCATTGCAGTGCGTAACTTTGCTAGAACCGAATTGCCAACGAGAGCTCCAGACGAGTGTTGATAGCAACTCCTCTTATCCTCCAGTCACAATACTACCTTGGCATTCAATTCAGGATTCAAATTTTATCTCAAAGCCACGCCTCACAACTTTTACAAGAAGCTTGTGAAGTTGAGTAGTTCCTAAACAAGTTCACTATGATCTGTTTTCTAATTCGATTTTTTATTGTATGTTAATATAACAAATCGCATTACCTCCCATTCAATGTTCTGAATATTTGAGGACAGGATTCTGACAATGGCGACCGCCCACTGCCATTCGTTAACGTTTGATAAAGTAGCAGTCAATGGAGATGTCATTAAGCACGTAACTGCTATTTAAATGTGCCCTTTAAAATAACGTCATTGAAATAATGTACGTGTATGTGTGTACGTATTTGATCATAGATAAAATGTAAATGATATCACAGAAGACTTAGGTAATAATAGTGATGTAGAAGTGTTATAATATGAAGTTACTGTACGGTAGTAACATTAAAATGTATGGACATTAATTTATACTATTACTATCTTGGGTGGCCTTAAAACTCTGACGCCTACACGAAAGAAAGATCACCCTTAACTTTAATCACATAAATTAAACTTTTTTAATAAGTCGAGTGGCAAACCTGCCTGCGGTCCAATTATTATTGATGGTTAGTCACTTGCCTTGAGGCATCTGAATTACTGCAGCAGGCGTCCTTTTATGTGATTATTTTAACTTTTATAATGATATATTAAAGTGCTGAGTATATTATGAAGCACCTAGATATTACTATCAGTTGATAGCTGAAGAATCTTTGCTGTCTATAGGTAGCTACTAGTTACTAATCTATTTTGGGGTCATTGGTTGATTGAAAGGAAATGTAATGATCCAAGATCAATAATTTTTACTATATTACGTAATGTTATTTCCAAAAAGCATAATTATTTCTATTGCAATCTTTCTTCTAAATATATATAACTCAAAGGTGACTGACTGATTGACTGACTGACATAGTGATCTATCAACGCACAGCCCAAACCACTGGACGGATCGGACTGAAATTTGGCATGCAGTTTGGCAGGATGTTATGAAGTAGGCACATAGTAGGTGCATCTCCCGAGTATTAAAATATATTACGTCAACTGCTAAACCCCAAATAGCACAACCAAGGATTTTAAATAGATAACATAATATCATTAACGCAGACAAACCTGCTTAAATTGTTATTTACAAAAAGATATTACTTCACACCTCGCCATTTATGCCGTTCATGTATGAGGACGAAATGTCCACTTCTTATAAGGAATAAAAAGATTTACTTAAGACGGAATACGTTCCGCAGACTGATTACAAATATATTTGAACGCAGGTCGTGCAATTTACAATTTACTGGTAGAATACAAATCGATTTTGCCATAAAGCATTTTAATTTTGGGTTCCACTTGTTTAGTATTTTTGCGGTATCTTTCATAATTAAAGTTCATTATTTTTTCACAGTTGATTTATTACTACAAGTGACGTTCACTTTTAATATCAACTGGTTGTTTTGGGCTTTCATAATTTACAAATTAGTTTTTATGAGGGATTAATATGTGAGCTATAAAAAGTAATAAAGTCTACATTACGTGAAGGCCACCTAAATAATAAATGTAGTACATAAATCATACAGTGAAGAGTGAAACTAGATTAAACTATTGCATGAAATTGCTCAGTTTATAAAATTAACACAGATTTAAAGCAGTACATTACATTTTTAAACCGATACAATTTGTAATAGAATATAAAAGATTATATATATTTTATTACGAATAGAGGGAAAAATATGTTTCGGTACTTATATTTTACTTATTAATCGTTAATTGTTTGAGTTATTCTGAAAGAGCACAAAAATAAAAATGGATCAGTAGTTTTTGGCAGTAAAATAGAATATTCAAATTCATTTCTAAAAGATCGCTTTCGATCTGATAAAACGGTAATGATAGGTCATTAACGACATACTTTTACCGATGGTAAATCAGATCATAATTCTTTACAAATTCAATCTCCATAACAATAAAGGTACCTTATAACCTTTAATTTCAAAACAGCAAGTAACGATGAGTAATTTGAACGTGCAATTTTACCAAGCGTAAACTTGCGGGAGCTGAAACCATTGAATTAATAGTTCCTAACCATAGTAGCTACGACTGCCTCTGGCCATCGGTGACTATCATTATTCAATCTACGAAATCAGTTTTATCTGAATGTTGGCAATAGCGATGGCTGTTATTGGACACCTAAAATAACACAGGTCCTTATCGTAATTTGCAAGTCTAAGCCTGTGAAGCTAATGATAAACATGGCGAAATTAGTACTAATATTAGCACAGGATTCCAGTAGCACAATCAACTTTACTAAACACTAAGCAGTGTACAATCATCTTGTAGAGAAACGTAACGGTCTGCGAATATTCGAAACAACAGCTCAGGTTGGGGCAAAATTAAGATTCCTTCGTCAGTCAATATCTAGTAATAGGTGCGTAATGCTGCTTATGCTGTGGCAATAGGTTACTTTGGAAATTGGCTTTGGCCAATGGTTCTGGAGAAAATGGCGAGATCTTGTTAACGGTTAATGATTAAGGCTCAAGATTGTATGGCAAAGATAATGGCATAAAGATCAGCCTTGCACGTGTATTGTATACGCAGGCAACAAATTGGATACAACAAGAAGCTCATCTGTAAATAGCTGCTCTGTATAAATTCAAACCTACTCCAGATCTTATCCAGAAATATCTCTCAAGTTCTAAGAAACAGCGGAGACATATACGATTAAACAAGAATTTGACGCGATTTCACATTTTGTTTTATCGTATCTTAAGGAAAGATTTAGGTTTGCTCACTCTTAGCATTCCCACACTAGGTCACTCCCTATTTCTACATATGCCTCTACATACATCTTTTTTTATGATGTCTCTCTTTCCATAGAATCTGTTCGCCTTTGGAACAACTTGCCGGTGTCAATACGGCACTCTGAGTCGCTTTAAAGATAAACTAAAATCTTTTACTAGTTGCAAATCGTGATTGCATAAAGTGAATTATTGGTAGGTTTGTTACTGTAACTCCAATCATATATTTTTTAATTAAAGTAGGTATATAAACGTGTTTTTGATTGGTATATTGTACATTTATATTAGAATGTACCTATGTATTTTTATTATTTTTATATTTAATTATATAGTAGACTACATTTTTGTAATAGTTTTTATTCACTGTACACCACAAGTCCAAAACTCGTAGCTACAAATTTCCTTGCAATTTCATCTGCAAGAGATCACTCTAAGCAATAAGACCGCCTATTGTATTTGTAATCAAGTTTTCCTTTTTGTACAATTCTTATCTTTGGTGCAATAATTGGGTACAATAAGGTGTTGTTCTATCTAAATGTAATTTTTACATCTTTTAGTTAAGATGGCTTTGCGGTATACTTGTAGATGTAGATATATAGAGTTGCAACATAGACAGATGCATCCAAGACTGGCGTACAATTTCGCCACACGAATTAGGGTTTTACACCCGATTTAACGAGATCTTGGCGCATCAGTGTTGCAACTCGTAAGCTAAATCGTGACCTATTATGCCTTGGTAGATACTCGGTAATGCTATCTACTGTACGGATTATTAAATTATAATGCTCATTGAAAATTAATATAAAACTTTTTACCGATAGGTACTATTACTATTATTATTTATTTTGACAGCTTCTGTGGTGTGGTGGTTGAGCAGGTCGGCTCATAACCCAGAGGTGGCGGGTTCGATTCGCGCGGTAGGACAAGTATTTATGCACATAAAAAAGCATATATACTTGATTTGGGTGTTGTGGGACCATGGTCCTCGTCGTGCCTGGTTCCCTAGACACAGGAAATCCTAGTTAAGTTCCAGGATCTATGTATGTGATCGTTGGGCGTTATTATTATTATTATTGCTATTACTGTTGGTAGGAGCAAGGTTGCTAGATGCAAATCCTTATACGGGAAAAGATTACTATCGGTCGCAGAAATCCAAAAAAGAAACACATATATACATTTTCATTACTTTTTACCTTAAATATTTATTTACACTTAAATTATAAATACTTTAATTGGACCACAAGACACGGTCCAGGGAATGGTCGTTTCGATTGTTCAGTTTGCTATTGTTTGTTAACGACAATCAACGACTAGGTACCTTTTTCAGTAACTTCATCATTATATTATATAGGTATTATCATTTGTTGGTGTGTGTTTACGTGTTTTGAACATACCGTATTTCCTCACAATGTTATTCCATCACCGTTGAAAGCGTATTCTGTACATAATTTGAAAAGTAATAAAGAATATACCTAATAATAATAACACTCGCTCCTGCAGAACGTATGTGTAGATTTGGCTATTTTGTTTTAAAATATTTGTAGTAATCTGAATTAGAGTTTTATGGCAAAAAAATTGTCAGAAACAAAGGCCAAACTTTTTGCGAACGGTAGTCGCAGGCCATATCAAGTACTTAAAAAAATAGCAACATCATATCCATTTATAAAAAGTAGTTAAACCTACTTCAATCGCATTAATTTTGCAATTAGAAATACTAGGATAATGTTTAAATATTTTATTTTATCCAGTTATTATGATTTTTTAAACTACTGAAACAATTTTGACGAAACTTCTATGGGACTAAACTAAAAATATGTGAATAATAAAAAATAATAATTAAGAGTTCTAGGTTAACAAAAATTACAAAACGCACGTTATTTAAAAACTGTAAACTGATAGAAAATCATTGTTTTTTGAATTTTATTATTGTCATATTACTATATGCACACATGCAGTAAACAGCATATGTTATCGAACTAAAGAAATAATAATAATGCCCAACGATCATATACATAGATCCTGGACCCTAAATGGGATTCCCTGTATCTAGGCAATCAGGAACTACAAGGACCCTGGACTTATACCCAGACACAGAATAAGTACTTGCGCTTAAAATATAATTTCACAATCAGCCAGCTCTTGTGTCCTTCCTTCTTGTTTTGTTTATCAAGGGCGTAGATCAATCAATCCGAAATCAACAAATTAGCTAATCATATGTCGATCATACCATAATAAAAGTTATTTAATGTAGATCACGAATGTATTCGGGTCAAACTTAAAATAAATTGAACTACATCTATAGAAAACGATGATTGCAGTCATTTTTCAATGTATTTAATAATAAGTATCATGTTAAATCGAATCGACATTCTCGTTTGAGTAGTACTTTATAGGTAGGCACGTGAAGTTTGTTAATTAATTTTTTTGATGCAATAATAATCACTTATTTCTCAATTTCATTTAAAAATCCAAAAGTTTTTTACTAACTGAATAAGTCTCTGCCATTGGATGGGTTCGCCAGCTGGGCAGGCCTCTTGGTGATCCTAGTAGGTTAAAACGCAGGAGAAGGAGAATACTGCTGCTTAATTTCTAGATACTTACGTTAACCGGCTTTACAGCACATCCAATAAGACCCATCTTCTTGCGGTTACCGTAAGAGTCCTCAAAAGCTACATACTGCCTACATTATAGGCAGCATCATTCTCCTAGTTATAATATTAATCAAATAAATAATAACGCCCAACGATCACATACATAGATCCTAGACCCTAACTAGGATGAGTCTACTATATATACTATATACTACTCAATCTAGTCTCTGTGTCTACGGACCCAGGAACTACGAGGACCATGGTCCCACAACACCTAGACCCAGAACAAGTATTTGCGCTTTTTTTTTCTGTGCACTAATATTTGTCCTGCCGCGGGAACCGAATCCACCGCCTCCAGGTTATGAGCTGATCTGCTCAACCACCACACCACAGAGGCTATGTTCAGCAGTGGACGTTTTTCGGCTATTGGTGCATGTTGATGTGAACACAATTGTTGCAAAAACGTTTGTATTTATATAGCACTCTAGTAGTAATTAGCAGTAAACTATCGAACAGAAAGCAAGAACTGGTTGTAGGCCGATAAATCAAATACTTTTGAAGTCTTTTTAGTTTGCCCCTAGATAGAAGTTCTCTCAATTTATTACACGGGTTCATCGTTCTCAAAATCCAATTCTATCGTTCGTTTTCATTCGTTCCCAAATCCGCAACACTCGCAACACCTCGTGACAATCAGCAAACTCACGTCCTCGTCTTTAACTCACGACTATACAGACTCTGGGGAAAATATTGCGACGGTATACTTACATTGAAAATCAGTGCGATGCGTTCCATCAAGTATTGCAGCACGCAGTCGAAGACTTGACTGCCACTGTAGTCCACTTGACTGCTAACTAAGTTACCACTCTTCACCAAAAACACGCTTATTTAAGTGCAAGTGTCCCCTAACCTCAGTAATTCCAGTTGACATGTATGTGCTGAACGAAACTGTGTCGTATTAGCAAATTAGCCGTGCAATGTGGTTTCGGTGGCAGTATTAGAATATGAAAGCCCTTTTCTTCCCTGGCTTATAGAATATCCAGAGAATGAGCAGTAGCATTCTTCTCGGTATATTAAAATCTTCTGAAGGTTGATGTAGAGTATTTGGCGGGAAAAAGATGCATTGTATTATTTTCCAAAACTTGTGTTATATTCAGTGTTAGTGCATAAAATTGGTGGCATTTTATTCGTTAAGTGCTGGATTACAGGCATGAGTGTGGGAAAGTGGTATAATGATGGTGAAACGTTTCTTTTCGTGTTGTTTCCAAAACTCCATAGAAGCTTGTGGTAAAGTTTCCACCATTAGTATGACATGACTAGACTAGACATGATTATGACTTGACTTGATGAGTTGGACTGTGACTTGACTTGACACATATATATATATTAATTAACTTGCAACATTATCACTTACTCGACACTGGCTAAATACACAAAAGTGAGGAACCAAACCAAAAACAAAAAAAATCTTCTTCGATCACCAAACGTTTGACGTTTTATGGGGGCGGCCTATCAGCAGAAGACGTCTTCCGGCTGTAGATGATTAATATCTGAATGAAACAATATGCCAACAGCTTTATACGGTCCCTACAGGACACTACTCTTCACTTACGTACATGGAGAGATTACTCTCGAATTTTGTGGTGCTCTCAAATCTGATCTCGAATTCTGCGAAATCGTGAGGAAACCTCCTCACGATGTTCTTTTTCACAGTTGTAAGACTGCGAGTGCAAATACCTCACATTCATTGTCAAAGTCATTGTTGCACTGAGATTTGAACCTGGGTGCATTCGTTTCAATGTCGCATCGCTGAGCCACTCACTTCACATATTTAAAACTGTAAACTTGATAAATCAATGCAATACCCTTCAGCTAAGTATCTCAGATTCCTCAGCCCCCAACACGGGCCGGTGAATCTCTTGTTAGTACTCTATTACTTACTTTTTGCCCACGCCTAAAGCTGCAATACGCAGTGCATACTAACATTCAATCTGTAATTATTTGGGTGTTCCAGTCATTGAATTTAATAGCTAGAGCGAATTCTGGTGAAACTGTACGAATCGAAGATAATATCTTCAATAATTACCATAATTGAAGATTGATGTATGAGATATGCATATTTAAGATTTGATTAGGACGTCAAGGCACCGCAGATAAAAGATATGATTGGCTTCTTCCACATATCAGCTCTACATGTGAACCCGCGGAGGTTTTGTGTAGAATCAACAGATTGTCTGTAAATGATTCAGTTTTCTGATGGATAGATTACACGATTATTATTTTTTTTATTGTTTGATAGGTTTGCGTTTGACCACATTAATTTATATATCATAATAGTGTTGCATATTTTAGTATGAATTAGAACTTTTACCCCATGAGTCAACCTATTTGATATGGATGAACAAATACTATAGTTTTGTTCACCTGTACTCCGATAACACTGAAGGTTGCATTTGATTTAAAATTCAAATAATATTCTATAATTTTTCGTTTTAACTTAAGAATCATAAATATTTATGTACTATAATTTTATTATGGTGTCCTGATTCATTTCATTTCATTTAATAAACTATTTAGTTTCATTTCATTTATGTACTATAATTTTATAATGGTATCTCAATACATGTTGTAATAACATAATCGTAAATATTGTACGTGTAGTGCAATCTGTAATGAAGTTTTTGTAGCTCTATCCTACAAGTACCTATAACGGTTGAGAGATACATTACAAAACTGGTAGCACTCCATTGATAAGTGTTACCATTTCAAAATGATTATATAAATCAATACGAAACTAATTTTAATGTCAGGGTCCAGGAAAACTACTAACCTGAGGTGCCAATAATCGAACGTCATTTTTTAATTTACCGACATGTCCTTAAGGCAATCTCAGCATTAGCAGTTTTGTAAAACCATAATTCAACCTGTAGATAATGGAGTTTATCATAAATGTATGTTACATTGTAAAGTAAAAACGATACAATGTATGTTATACTAGATTTTTCCTTTGAACGCTGGTCAAGGATGCTAGATCAATCTTCATTAGCCAGCCTATGGGCATAGTTTAATTGGCTTTACATTTAGCACCTGGGTATTAACAGCAAATTCAAAAGAAACTTAATATCAAGAACTAATATACCGGTTTATTTTAAATTTTTAGTTTTCATTTATTTTAAGTTTTTAGGTATAGTTTAGTTTTTTAGGTCTAGTTTAGTTTTTTATTAACGTATATTGAAATAAAAATTTAGTGATTAAAAAAAATATCAAGAATCAAAAATATATGTCATTACAGGTACTTTTCAATAAAACATCGGTATTTTTGTGGTATTCACGGCCAATTTGACTAAACTGATTCGAATTAAATTTTGCACATTGATTGTTTACCCAGAACAGCGTATGACAATTTTAGAATTGGAATTTTTTTGAAATATGAAAAGATTTCCCAAAATAAAATGGAATACGACAAAACCTTAGGGTGCCTCCAAGAATATCAATAAGTAATTCTATATCTACAATCATAATGGTTCATGAAACAATTACTCGTTTAAAACACCAATTAATCTCTGTAAAATCGATTTAATTAAGGTTCTTCGTATGTAATGTTCAAAGTATGGACATTAAAGTCACCTGATCAATCATTGAGACATTGAGACAATTTACAAATACCACCTATTGGTATTTCGAATATACTCATTAGTTTTTATTGCTAGTCTGACTGATTTTTATCGATATATTTTTTACTGATTGAGTTTCTTTTTAAAGATCTTGATCGATCATTGTGAAGTTCAATATTTGAGACTGAAGCACTTCGGCATTTTTTGTTAATTTTGTTACAATCTAAAGTATGCGTGTGTATACATTTCCATTAGGATTTGTTATAAGAAATTGAAAATATTTCATAATATTTTTTTTTTCTTTAAAAGTGTGTCTTTAGGATTAATTGGCTATCTTTGTGAATAAAGTAAGATATAAGCAAATAGTTTAAATTTGAAAAAAAAAAGAGTACAACACGTGTTTCATCTATGGAGTAAGCCTTTCATGTCATGTTTCTTAGTGAACATGGTACAATGCAAATATACATAGGCTAGGTATTTAGCGTACATATTAAATTATCTTTATTAATGTCTGTTAGATATACATAGTGGACTAAACCTGACGATAAATAATAAAAAACAATATTGGTGGACATTAAACTCAGCGCCATCTGGCCCCAAACTAAACAAAACTTTTACTATGGAAACTAGATTAATTACCAACAGAATTATGGATATACATAAAACCTCATTTGTTTTTAAACCGATTAAAATCTTGGCATCGTCATTATATTGATCGTACCTTCTGCCACAAGTGACACTAACCTTGAACGTACTTTATTAGACCACAACAACATAGATACAGTAACTACCTACAATATTCATATACAGGGTGGCTAGTAACAAGTGGTACTAATCTAAAATAATGTGATGAACTTATGCTTAAATGTTAAGGACGAATAATATAATAATGCCGAGCTAGTCGTTCACACTATGTACTATGTACTTCATTTGCACTATGTCAACAGACATCATATCATCAGCCTTTTTGCGTCCACTACTGAACATAGGCCTCCACCATCAGGGTGTTGCCATAATCACCACGCTAGCAAAATAACAGCATTATTTAGCTAAATTGGTACCATTTAATCAAGTTTTAATCTACTTAAAAAAAGAAAGAGGTTCTCAATTCAACTGTATTTAAAAAAATGTTTGTTACCTCAGAAATTTCGACTGGGTGAGTCAATATTGATGATTCTTTTTATTTGAAAGCTGGTGCTTCTAGTGTAGTCCGATTTCAATTTGGTCCAGTTCTGATAATGGTATCCATGACCATGTAAGTCTGGAGTCGGTTTTTTACGCTTTGTGTTTGTTACAATTATCAAACCACTTACAGAAGCAGCCTGTATAACGCTATACATTAACCATACCCAGCGTCGTCCGCAGAACAAAAACTGGTCATACACCGAAGGTTGTCCAGTATAAAAACATCAATAGGCTCGGATAGCATCAGCACGATATGGTAATGAAACACCAGGATGGCACGTCTACGTGTACGTAATGCTATCGGTAATTTGTTTAGGCAGGTAGCAGTTGGTATTTGCAATGTAAAATGCTTTCTCATCCTTGACAATGACAGCTTCTGTGGTGGGGTAGTTGGGCAGGTCGGCTCATAACTCGGAGGCGGCGGGTTTGATTCCCGCGGCAGGACAAGAATTTGTGCACAGAAATAAAAAGAGCAAAAACCTGAGTCTGGGTCTTGTGGGACCATGGTCCTCGTAGTTCCTGGGTACCTAGATACAGGGAATCCTAGTTAGGGTCCATGATCTATGTATATGATCACTAGCTTCTGCCAGTGGATTCACCCGCGTGACCTATAGGAAAATAATTCAACTACCCATTTCACCCTCATAGGGGTGGAATTTCGAAACATTCTTTCTTCGTTACCTACACTTTACAAAGTACACACCCTCTAAATTTCTCTAGAACCAGTGGTTTAGGCTGTGCGTTGATATATAAGTCATTCAGTCAGTCAGTCAGGACTTTGAATTTTATATGTATAGATTGGGCATTATTGTATTATTATTATTCTTACGGGTAAAGTTAATTGAGTAGCCTTTCCAAACTTTAACAGTATTAATATGTTTAGTCTATCATTATTCTATTATAACATCACTTAGTAGTTGCTCCTTTGGAAACTAAAAAAAAACCATGCAGTAAGTATTCATAAATAACGTGGAAACCCATACGTAAACAACATGCCCAAAATGCTCACCGCCTTTATGTTTAGTATCCAATTACCATTGATATATTGATCTGGCTCTATTTGAGTTTTTGTTCGGATTCAAAATGTATTGGTTAAATTCTCGCGGACTTGCAGCGTTACCAAGCTGAGTGTTAAAACACAGGTCGTGGTCCATGCTTAGAGTCAGTACAAAGTTGCCCAACTTTTAAAAGAGTAGAAAGGTGGTCCCGCTTTTAGTTGTGGTCAAAAATGTTATGGTTTGTCTTACGACGACAGAGGGGCCGCGTGCCTTCAGAAGCCTTTTGGTAACGGTCACGCATCCAAGTAATGTATCTAATGAATGTTGCTTAACTTTACCTATCCTAACCAAGCTTCAATATTATGCTTGCTACGTCACCACGAGAGAGTCAGAAATGCCTGGAGATTAGAAAAAAATCATCCCTCAATGGGCTAAAAACGCAGATTGAAGAAATGTACGATCCTCCTCGGGGTGCTTCTAATAAATACTTAATGAACTGCAGTCTTGTAAATATTTTTGCAATGTATATTAAGTTTTATATTATTATATTTGTGGTGCGGTGGTTAAGCAGGCTCCATAACACAGCGGCGGGTTTGATTCCCGCGGCAGAACAAGTATTTGTGCACAGAAAAAAGCGCAAATACTTGTTCTGAGTCTGGGTGTTGTGGGAACATGGTCCTCGTAGTTCCTGGGTCTCTAAACACAAGGAATTCTAGTTAGGGTTCAGGATTTATATATGTGATCGTTAGGTGTTATTATTCCTAATGCATTATGCTTAACAATATCACTGGAGTCTATACTCCTACCTATCCAGTTATGCTTGTTTGCCTTATCTACGTTGAACCAGTGGGATTTGTTTTTATTTTTGTAAAGAGTGGGTAGTAGCATAAAAAGACTAAAATAAATTGATTGATTAGATTAGTTGCATATTACCTATTGAGTTGCCATATTTAATAGGTAATTAATTGAATAACCAAATAATTAAGTAATGAAATGCTTGAAAATATTATATAATATTATTAAATATTGACGATATATCTATTATGTAATTGAAATCAATAAATTTATTTTTAATCGCACTCAGTTGCAAGCGCCCTTACAGGGTTCATGTACCTACTAAACTAGTTGTTAAGACCTGACATGATATATAAATTGTACATGAATGCAAATAAATGAATATGAATATGAATATGAATACTAATAATACGCAACGATAAATAAATGCGAGTAGTACATTATGCCTATAGTCAATTTGTTTACCATAAAATCTTAGTACCTAGAAGCAAGAAGTAACTTAACTGCTAACCACATAACAGTGTCCATATACTACGCACGATGTTGTCGTGCCATACAAATAACTTGGACCATAAAAAAGTGCGCAGATGCCCTTAAAGCAGTCACTGGACCGGATAACTTGAATTGATGAAATAACTTAGTGAAAACTTGCATTTATAAGGTCTACCAGTACAGCCTACCGAGATAAAATCAGCAACATTGTCTTTAATAGCCTTTATTGGTTACTGATTTTGACAGCACTTTTAACTTATGCTTGCATTTGAAGATGTTGTTGTAACATAGCCTTTACTACTTCTACATAAGGCTGTGTAAACAAGCGATGTGATATTTTACCAGTTTTAAGATAAGCCTAATATTATAATTAATACCAGCATATATACACCTGTAATATGCAAACAAGTGCAACTAACCTAAAAACATGTGAATTGGACCGATAATAGATAACAAACCTAAATGCAGCGTGCTATAACTGTAATAACAGCTTTTAAATCGGTTTGATTTTTATATTGGTATAAATCCACTTTTAAGTCAAGAATATACAGTTACTCTGATAAATTTTGGAAAACACGATTAGCTCCTAGTCCCAACGGATCCAGCGTTTCAATACCAAATGGCTCAAGTATGTAATACTACAAAGTTTCCAAAGTTAATCGAGCGCCTGGTCGGTATGATGCGTGAACAAAATGCTGGCATTGGCACAACGAATCAGCATTGCCATTCAACGGGGTACTAAGAGCACTTTGGGTATGATGACGCCTACTGTTAGCGGGCTGGAACATTCGGACAGTCTAGTCGTATAGGATAAGGGAGAGTTTTGGCGAGAAAACGAAAAAGATCGTGTCGCCGCATTGTATTACTTTCCAAAACTTGTGTTATTTTCAGTGATAAAGCATACAATTGGTGGCATTTTATTCGTAAAGTGCTGGATTAAAGGCATGAGTGTAGGAAAGTGGTGTAATGATGGTGAAACGTTTCTTTTCGTGTTGTTTTCAAAACTACATAGAAGCTTCTGGTAAAGTTGCCACCACTTTACTAGGAGTATGACTTGACTAGACTAGACTATGACTTAATTTGATGACTTGGACTGTGACTTGACTTCACTTGACACATAATATATATAATATTAATTAACTTGAGAAATTATCAATTACTTGACACTGGCTAAATACAAAAAATTGTCGAGCCAAAACAAAACAAAAAAGTCGTATAGGTCAGCAGCGCAGTCAGTATCCACTACAAATGTTTTTTTTTTCTTTTGTTGTGGTACCGTAGTATTTAATGGCAGTTGGTATTATAGTAATGGTTTAAAATAAAAATTATACACAATAATTGTGATGTAATTTACGAGCCCTGTTATTTCCGATGGTAGGAAGATAAGCCGGTAATTGAAGACTCGTCTGCCGCGATCGGCCAGGGTCGGCGTCTTCACGATACACGACTGATCTATTTCACGAACTGGAAATGCTTTAGATGTTTACTAACATTACAGAACTTGTTGCGTCCCGCGGTTTCAGTAATGGTTAATAATATCCAGTGCATTAATTCAACGTGTAAGCTCTCTCCATTTCAATAATTTCAATACGTTCAGCAGTTTCAGCGTGAAGGCGTAACATATATAGTGACTCATTCACAAACTGTCAGTTTGTATAAAACCCAATGTACCTTTCATGTCGTCTTAATTTTATTATACCCACCCTTCCTGTTTCTCAAAATTACATAACACACAAATAGATGGCAGTCTCTTTATGCTAAGGGCCTAGAATATAAGGCTAGTATTACAGAACGACGCTCAGTCATCGATCGGTGCTTAAGCAGAGATTTCATTCATAAAGTGATCAATTAGTGACTGAGCATTGTTCTGTAATACGAACCTAAGATTCGCCCCCACTTCATCTTTTTCACCTCACACATCACACGTCACATGAGTCTCGCGAAAACTCGCGCGCAAAATGCGCAGTATGACATCGCGCAATTTGATGGCAATAATTCTAGAACGGAAAGGTATAATATACCTATATATAGTTAACAAGTTTCATTAAAATACATTCAGTATTTTTTGCGTGAGAGAGTAACAAATATCCATACTTGCATACATACAAACTTTTGCGTTTATAATATTAGTAAGGATTCACTTAGTTGAAAGAATAAAGGCACATTGCCCGTAAAAAGTGTAAAAAAGAGTTTTTAATGATTTAGGTACAAACCCCTTACAGAATGTAGTTAGTAATAATAATAATAATGATAAATATTGGTGGACATTTCACACAATGCCATCTAGCCCCAAACTAAGTAAAGCTTGGTCTATGGGAACTAGTTAACTGGTACAATACTTATTCACATATTTTTTGTAAATACATACATAGAATATAATATAATACCCAGACCCAGAACAAACATTTATGCTCATCCCACATTGTCCTGGGTGGCGATCGACCCACAGCCTGCAGTTCAGAAGGCAGGACTACTACCAACTGAGCAAAGTGTCAGTGTCAAGTGTCAGTCTATACTATATAGGTTGCCTGGAAGAGATCGCTTTTAGTAATAAGGCCGCCCATTGTATTACCTACTATAAGTTATTATGTAAAATGAATAAGCATGTGGATACAATAAAGAGTTTGTATTGTATTGTATTATATATATCTCAGTTCGCCTCACCAGCTTACTCCCAAATCCAGTACGTAAAAAGGTTTTACTTGAAAAACACTAGGTAAAAAGCTGCAGAAAGCCTTAAAAACGGTTAATAATAAATAAGAGTTAATAATTCACATCACAGCTCACAGCTATAATTCTCAATTTATACAAGATCACACACATTGATTGAATAGCTGCAATATTTTATACTAACAAACCAATGAATACTAATTAAATTCTAATTTATACACAATTTTGTAAAGAAATATTTAATCGATACATAGAGATATTAAAAATAACTTTTTATCTCATTTATTTGATTGCATTATGTGAATTGAGTAAGTTTTATTTTAATCTTACTAATATTCAGGATTTAAAATAGTTTCTTAAGAAAGTATCTCATCAAATAACCATAAAAAAGATAACAAAAGAAATATATGTTGTTATTTTTGGACATTTCACACAGCTCCACTAATCCACAAATCCAAATCCATTTATGATTAAATTGTCTATAGGCCAGTAAAAATAGCTATTATTATTGTCAACCTCGTACTAAATTTCTAATCCGTTTTATTTTATTAATATCTCTTATTGAGCATAAATTCACAAATTTTTGACAGATCTAGATGGAGCATCAAAAACCATCTTGAAAAAAGTTTTTGCCGATATTTTGGAAATATATTTATACATAGATTTATATACTGGTAGTTCCCATTTAACAAGTAAGTCCATTATGACCACACTCAAACGCGTGTTCTAATAATAGTAATAATAACGCCCATAGATCACATACATAGATCCTGGATTCCTTATGTCTAGGGACCCAGTAACTATGAGGACCATGGTCCTACAACACCCAGACCCAGAACAAATATTTGCGTATTTTTTCTGTGCACAAATACTTGTCCTGCCGCAGGAATCGATCCCTCCGCCTCCGAGTTATGAGCCGACCTGCTCAACAACCACATCCCAGAGGCTGTAACAACGAAAGTTTTATTTTTATTGCATACGAAACTTAAATTTCAATGCAAAGAATCTTTCTCATGCTTTTTCAGTTAATAACGTAGTGATTCTATCGTACAGTTAGTGCAGTCGTCCTATCGCGGGAAACGAACCCGCTGCTTCCGGGTTATGAGCCGACCTGCTCAACCACCACACCACAGGAGCAGTCTAATAAGGTTTAATTATTACCACACTGCGACTGTAACGACAAGTCTATTTGTCGTTCATCGGAAGCACAGAGGCAATCTTAAAAGTCAAGGGCGGAGCAACTTACACTGGACCAATGTTAACTTGTGTTATTTAAATACCGGCTATGTAAACTGTCAGGGGCTCCTTTCGAAACATCATATTTTGTTTTAAAGGACATGCGAATGCTGAAGTAGTTCGTCAGTGAAGATTCCATATATGGAACTCGCGCTCAGTAGAATAATCTTTTCAGTTGGTGGTTTTATTTTTATTTTACAGGTGATTCATGAAATGTGATTGTACAAATGATTGTGTTCACTGTTCAATCGTTGCTTTATGTGAATATAAATATATATAACTCAAAGGTGACTGACTAAATGACTGACTAAATGACTGACTAATATAGTGATCTATCAACGCACAGCCCAAACCACTGGACGAATCGGGCTGAATTTTAGAATGCAGTTAGGTGTTATGACGTAGGCATCCGCTAAGAAAGTATTTTTTGAAATTCCACCCTTAAAAGGGTGAAATGGGTGGTTGAATTATTTTCCCATAGGCCACGCCGCAGGCGAAGCTGCGGGCAGAAGCTCGTTCAATTTAAATTACTCTGCATTAAACTTTCAGCGATCAAATTATCATGTAGTATAATATCACTGTAAAGTTTCTTATAGCTTCTTTTTCACAGGCGTAATTGAAGCGTTAGATCGGAGTTTTCAGTTCTGCATTGTGCCGGATTGCTTGCACTAGTAGTGCGAAAGCGAACTTTTTTTTTCAAACTCACATATTGTACCTAATCGGCTTACTTTATAATATTAGACAATAAACACTTTGTAATTCTATATGCTTAGTACAATAACTTAATTTTAAGTACCTAATATCATTTGACTTGTAAAAGTGCTAAAAATAGCCTATTTGCCTATTAAATCCTTCGAGTGTGACTTTGACTATGTTTCATTGATTCCAATATGATACAGATTGAATACTGTGATGAAAATATACGACATTCTCTTTGAGTTAAACGTCCAATACAAACTGTTACTATACAAACATAAGGATAAAAAGACAAAAAGATTTAAGTCTAACTCAAAACTAAGGTTTTCCGTAATGCGTGCCTATAAAGCTTATGCCAATGAGATTTTTGCTAATCCAGACACTGTTTAGTTTGAGTGATTAATTTAAAACTGAAGCGTTGCCTTGCATTGCCTTAACGTACTCTTTAAGTACACATAATCGAAAGAAGCAGCCTTCGATCGGTATCATCGTAATTGGCTTATAAACTCAGTCTAGAGTTATAAATCTTAATTATCAAAATAGAATGTCTCAAATCCGTATAGGAAGCTTGTAGGAAGCAAATGGAGGAAGTGCCTGCACCTACGTGATAGATATGAAGCTTATAGGAAGTAATGAAGACGTGCATTCGGTTCATATTTATGTCACATATGATTAAATTGTTCAGATTTTATTGCTTCATTACATTAATCAGAAATTTATGCGGTTCATTCAATTGTTTTGATATTTATGCGAATTTTGAGTCAAGATGACTAAGACTATTTCAAGATGTGATTAGGTTTTGTACAGGATTCTTGCTATTGTAAAATAAAATAATGTGTGAATGTAGAAAATGGCAGTTTGTGATTATATTGTTTAGAGATGTATCTCTAAATTTCTTAGTCACGATGTTACGATATTACGTATAATAACAAAATAATGTGAAAATGCAGAGAAAATGACAGTTTTTATCTAATCTATGACTGACTGACTAACTGGCAGAAAACGTAACCAAAACAAACCGCAAAACATAAGAGTTGATTTTTTAAAGGTGATTTCTCTTGTACATTGCTAAGGGTTTTTTTTTTTAATTGAACCACAATATATAATACAATGGGTGATAAATATTATTTAGAATAAATGCAATTTTCACTAACTGTACCTATTCGCTTCGTTGCAATATTTACGTTCCATTATTTTCACGCCAACAAGAAACGAGACTATTAGACGAACAGTTAAAAGTGAATCGTCTACTTTCGTCACGTAACTTAGTCCAGGAAAACTTATGCAATTTGCTATACATAGAGATGCAACGCTTCAATGCAAATGAATGTTATTATGACTAATCAATTTAGTTTCTTGAATCATTCGCAGATGCAATGTGAGCGACGAATAGGAACCGTCGTCGATGGGTAGCAGCAATTTGAAAGGTTTGGAAAGGATGACGTGCGCAGTGCAGTGTCACGCGAAACTCTATACTTTAGAGTTCCGAGTGACACTGCAGCTGATATGGACAGCCGTGTCGTTTAACATCAGGCGAACGGCTAGCTCGTCACGTCATTCCTTAACAGAAAAAAAAAAAATACATATCACCGGTATTTTTTTATATTTTAAATGCCTATTTTACTTAATCCACAAAAACCCCTCAAAATTAACAAAATTTTAGGCATGAAATTTTTTTACGCCTAAAATTTTTTTGTTTTGAATTTGATGTGAACCTGGTTTGACATAAAATATGGTCTGCGATTTTCAACATGAAACAAAGCCATACACTCTCATAAACATAAAAAATGTATTTGAGCGCCGCCGTTTATAGCAACGCATTTTTTACTAGTATAAAACTCACTAGACCGAGTGCCTGCAAATTTTATATTTAGCATTCTACCTTAAGCTATTTGCTAATCGCAAATAGTAAATGTTTGATTATTTTTACTTACAGGCGTTTCAGCTATACCACTTTATACAGATCGACAAATCATTAGAAACCCTTCGTCTGGAACATTATTAAGTACATTAATATTAATGAAATTTACTAGGTGGTAGGACTTTTCTGCAAAGTTCGTCTGGGTAGGTTAGCGTCACCGCTTTGCCAGCTATTCTGCCGCCAAGCATAAGTGTGCAAGCACTACCTGTGTTTCAGTTTGGAGGGCGCTGTAGCTAGTGAAATTACTGGGAAATAAGACTTTATGATCTGATCTCATGGTCGAGTAATCTTATTACCAGACTGAGCTGATGTCTCAGGATGATGTGCGCAGTGCAGTGTCACGCGAAACTTTGTATTTTAGAGTTCTGAGTGACACTGTTCTGTTATGGGCTGTGTCGCTTAACATCAGGTGAACGACTAGCTTGTCACATTATTCAATAACATAAAAAATATAAGTATCGAGATTATAATGATGTTTTAAAAACGGGTTTTCAATAGTCTATGTTTTATTGTTTAATTTAATAACTAAAATGCATAACAATACTTTGGTTAAATTTAAATTCATATCTAGTAAATATCTTGTGGTGGGAAAGGTCCTTCTAGTTCAAAACCTTCGTAGTCCGGAAACTGCTGTCGATGCACTGAAAACAGAATAAAAATAGTTTAATAATGCTTTTTACAAACTTAGGTTTATTATAAAAGAATAAATTTTAATATTGTTATTGTATATAAATTGGCACATAACAAATTTGGTTGCCAATAATAAAAATAAACAAGTGTGCTTCGACGTCACACAACTGAAGTAAAACTTCTCTAGCTCCAACTACCGGCCGGTATAACGTTGTATAATACCATTTTTTTATTAATACATAATATGGTGTTAAAATAGGTCCTGGACCCTAACTAGGATTCCCTGTATCTAGGGTCCCAGGAATTACGAAGACAATGGTTCCACAATACCCAGACTCAGAACAAGTATTTGGGCTTATTTTTTCTGTGCACAAATACTTGTCCTGCCGCGGAAATCGATCCCGCCGCCTCCGAGTTATGGGCCGACCTGCTCAACAACCACATCCCAGAGGCTATAACAACGAAAGTTTTATTTTTATTGCATACGAAACTTAAATTTCAATGCAAAGAATCTTTCTCATGCTTTTTCAGTTAATAACGTAGTGATTCTATCATACAGTTAACTTGTGTACCAGTGTAGACAATGCCACCTCACAATAGGGCTACAAATCGTTATCTGGCAACTGTTACTGGCAATTGTACATAATGATATTGTGTAATTCTATTACTTGGGTGTTGCGATCTAAGAAAAAATTTGTAAGTACCAAATAATAGAATTGAACTGGAGTTCAATATATGATAATGTTAACTAAGTAACGTTGATACTTTAGTGGGGAAAAGATCGTTTTTTATTTATAATTACTTGCACCTCTCCATTTTTTTAAATAAGTTGGTTGGGTCCTAAGTCACATGCTATCATCATGGCTATCATCTAACATTTGGGTATTCTAGAATTAAGCACAAAAATAAAGTGAATTAAGGCAAATAAAAAATTCGCTTATTATTTTATAGATTCTCTTAATATAAAAACTGAAAACATTGACTGGCCCATAGCTCAGTTGGTAGTAACCCTGCATTCTGAACTGGTCGTGGGCTCGATTCCCATCCAGGACAAACATTTTTGTGATGAACATCAATGGCTGTTCTGTATCTAGGTATTATATTATATTCTATGTAATACATGTATTTACAAAAAAAAAGTATCTAAGTATTGTATCAGTTATCTGGTTCTCATAGTACAAGCTTTGCTTTGTTTGGGGCTCGATGGCGCTGTGTGAAGTGTCCACACATATTTAATATTAATATATTAAAATGATACTTTCAGCAATAAAATCAATTTTAAGGTACAACTGAGACTATTAAAGGCACCACTGATATATATTATTCATGACTTGAAGACGGTTGTGAGTCTCGATCACAATCAATTGTAATCTTAGTTCTCACAGACAAGTATACTTAGATATGGTCTATGCGATAGTTAGGCGTTGTTTATTGAAATAAAATAAAAATTTTAACTTACAAAACGATGGCTGCTGCTGGTAAGCCTGCTGATTGTACAACTGTTGTGGCACCTCAACTGGTACTGGGATAGGTCCCGGCCCGTACCGAAATTGCGGACTGGACGGTATCGGGCTGTACTGCTGGCCATAATTATGGATGGGTTGAATCGGACCAATCGGTTGAACGGGGCCACCTGTTTGAACCGGGCCTCCCGGTTGTACAGGGCCGCCCGGTCGGATCGGAACGTTTTGTTGAATATGGCCACCTGGTTGTATCAGGCCATATTGCTTGGGCTGAATTTGATGGACTGGCGGTTCGTGAACGTTAGGTCCAACCTTTGAGACGACTGCGTTGAAGCCGTTAATTGGGTCCGCGGTGTAGTCCACGGTACGGATGGAGCCGTCAGGTTCCACTAAAGAATATTGACCTGGAAATTTTAATAAACAATTTTAATTACTTTATCATAATAATTAAAATAAAAAATTACAACTTTTTTTATGTTAGTGAATGATGTGACGAGCAAATCGTTCACATGATGCTAAGCGACAAGGCTGCCCATAACAGAAGAGTGTCACTCGGAACTCCAAAATATAAAGTTTCGCGTGACACTACACTGCGCTCATCATCCTGAGACATCACCACAGTCTGGTAATAAGATTACTCGACTGTGAGATCAGATCATAAAGTTTCATTTGCCCAGTAATTTCACTAGCAACAGTGCCCCTCAAACCGGAACACAGTAGTGCTTGCACACTACTGCTTGGCGGCAGAATAACTGGCAAAAAAAAAAGATTTGGTGCAATTTAAAAGGTGGACCTATCAGGCTATCAGTAAACAAATATGAACCAAAAGACTTCTAAGTATTTTTGCCCTCCTTTGTTTTTTGATATAGATATCTATAAAGGCTAGATATCTATTAGGTTATCGCTTCCTATCCCATCCCATCAGGGCCATATTTTTGCACCAGATAACTGATAGAGATACTATTTGTTTGTAAATACATAAAAGTAAAATAACACCCAAACACAGAACAAACATCTATGTTGCTTGTCTTGGGTGGGTATCAAACCCACAACCTACAGCTCAGAAGGCAGAGTTACTACCAACTGAGCTATCGGGTCAGATCAGAACTGAATTCTTAAGATTGTTAGCACACGCTTGAAATAAATTAGCCATTTAATTACAGCGAACTTGCTAAGTGGCTAATTCCAAAATGTTTTGTGAAATACCTCCATGGACTTTTTGTAAGTGCTGCATAGTTTGTAACTGTAGTAATACTAACATAGCGCTAATTACAGCATAGCTGAGAACAATGCACACCATTGAAAACATAGTTCTTTGCAAACATGTTTATGGCGATGTTGAACGTTTTATGATATGCAAAACCGATATAAGATGGTTGTAGATGGGACAATAGGCAGTTAAGAAAAATAATTAAGATCCTATAGGGCTTCTTCTATTTTTATCTAGCTTTGTATTTTAAGTTTAAAATCATTTGTATTAGCAAGTGGTTCATCAAATACTTTGAGGATTATCCTTGTTGGGTAACACTTGTGTAACGCAGACTCAACAACTGAGTGCAGCAAGTGTTAGGGCACTGTAGCTAGTGAAATTACTACTGTGAAAATGAGACTTTTTGACCGAATCTCACAGTCTATTTATCTTATTACTAGATTGTACTCATATCTCAGGATGATGTGCGCACTGCGCAGTGCAGTTTCACACGCAACTTTATG
The DNA here is from genome assembly GCA_905220475.3 of Ennomos fuscantarius. Taxonomy (NCBI): domain Eukaryota; kingdom Metazoa; phylum Arthropoda; class Insecta; order Lepidoptera; family Geometridae; genus Ennomos; species Ennomos fuscantarius. Next base: position 5,917,229 of record HG992028.1, on the reverse strand, counting down.
TTTTAGATTTCCGAGTGACACTGCATCTGTTATGCACGGTCGTGTCGCTTAACATCATGTGAACGACTAGATCGTCACATCATTCATTAACATTTAAAAAATGAAGTCTCTAAAGAACACCTATGGATTTACAAATAAAATAATACAAAAGTATAAAAAATATTACGAGTATCTCTACCGAAAATAACAAATCACACATTATCGGCGGGAAGATGCCCTCTGCTGAACAATAGGCCTCTCCCATAAAATGCCGCTTTAGACAATTATCCATAGCATATAATAACAATAATAATAATAACTCTCCAAGAAGAAAGAAAGAAATAAAAGATCACATCCCAATCCCAACGCAACGATCACATACATAGATCCTGGACCCTAACTATGATTCCGTGTCTAGGGACCCAGGAACTACGAAGACCATGAGCCCACAACACCCAGACACAGAACAAGTATTGGCGCTTTTTTCTGTGCACAAATACTTGCCCTGCCGCGGGGACCGAATCCGCCGCCTCCAGGTTATGAGATGACCTGCTCAACCACCACACCACAGAGTCTGTCTAAAATATAATATACGTGCAGAACTATAGGATACTTTATTAAGATCGATTAAAATCCGCTCATACCTTTTACTACATCTCCATCCCTCGTCTCATGTTGTGATTTGACGTCTCCCGTAGAATGGTCCGCTACTCCATAGTTGAAGGTGTACTTGGGCTGTTTCTGAAATCATCACAATCTCGATTAAAGATCTTTCGAATCATGACTTATTAAGACTTTCTAAAAGGTTAGAAAGAGAGGCATGCGAATTTCACGCTATATGGGCATAGCTAAAATAGAGTACAGCAACCACTTTTTAATACTAGTAGGTAAACTGGCCAAATTAAAATGGCACCACACGGGAAGCGTCACTTTTCAAATAAAAAAGTATCATCAAAATTGGTTCACCCAATCCAAAGCTAGTTACGTAATAAACATAAAAAGTACAGTCTAATTGAGAACCTCCTCCTATTTTGATGTCGGTCAAAAATAAAATGAAATTGATTTCTATTAACACACATGATTCCATGAATTCATAAGTTCAGAACTGTGGAGTCAGTTTCGGGAAATAAAGACCTAGAGGAATTAAATAGTGAATTATATTTGACATAATAACTTACTGGCATAGGTACTTACATAATAATCGTACCCCACTTCGTAACCAGGACCGAAGACTGTAAGTTTGGGCCGTCCTTGCGCTACACTCACCAAAACAGCTACAACCAAACATTGATAACGACACATATTTATCACTATCAGTTAACTATAATAAAATTTTAATTACGACTGTATCACGTTGTGTCTGATCCCTGAATACAAGAGGCAAGGGTTCACAGGCATTTATATCTGGCCTTATTTGCAGTTCTCTAGCCTTGATGGGCGGGGCCGAAGTGGCTTCCGAAAATGAAGTTTCCTTTACCGCTAGAGGACTGAGACTGGCTCGTAAGGCTGGCTAATTGAGAAAAGTTTCACACGGTACAATGATCGCATGTAGTTGCAACATAGACTATGGGAGCCGAGATATTTGAGATGATTTCACCCATAATTATTATGTATTTGGAATTATGTCGAAGGATTATTTTTTTAATAGTCTCGCTATTAATTGTTAATGATATTAGTAGTTTCTGGTACTAGTTATAGACGCAGATAATATTCTGCTTGAATAAATCAACTTTCATTATAAAAAGATAATATTATTTTAATTATTTCATTATTACTATTATTTAGAGATCGCTACTAGCGATAAGACCGTCCTTTATTACACTAGTACGTAAGATTTATTTTATTTTTGTATATATAAAAAATTTCATTGGTGACACAATAAAGAGTTATCTATGTATCTATCTATCTATTATTTAGAAGAATAGGGTTTATTAACAATATATACTAGATAAATATAGGTGCACAAGGTTAATTCATTTATACACAAAGAAGTAATGGGTAGGCATAGATATAGAGCATTATAATAAACTAGCTCTCTTAGCAGCATGGATGTGCTAAACATGGCTTTCTTCTGTTTAACTTAGAGTGTTTGTCCACGGCACCGTCACCGAAACGTCACCCGAGAACGAGATGACAGCGCCGAAAGCCTGGTGATAGGCGTGCAGTGGACAGGAGGCCATAGTGAACAATTTAAGTTCTGCTACTTCAGCGCCATCATCTCGTTCTCAGGTGACGTCCTGGTGATGGTGCGGTAAACAAGTAGCCTAAACTCACTTATTAGCCAGTACACGCCGAGTAAAAAAGAGAAATGACAATTTTTCCTACCGCCCGTGCTAGGGCGCTGAATATATGGGATAGCAAAACTATAATTACTAGCAAGATATGTTAAATCTAGCTGCTAAATTATGAAGGTAAACCTGAAAACTTGCGTGTCAGTTCTTAATATTTTCTCAAATATTTTAATGAAGCAAAGCGTGCGAACTAAGCTCAGGGCACTACCCAAATTATGCCATATTAGCGTAGACACGCGGGTGAGTCGAAGACTATTAATCCACTTGAGTGGTAATGCAGCTTCCTCGTTTTCGCTAAAAACACGCTTTTTTTAGTGTTTCCCAGCACACATAACCTACCAGCGCACAAAGAGTCATACATTTGCAACTATTTAGTTGACCAATGACTAATCACAGCAATACGCTGGACAATCAGAGCAGCGTATTTTCTTCTGCCCCCCAATCTTATCTCTATATTCAAATAATTGCGTACCAGTTCCCTCATACGATGCCTATTTTATACTTACATATTCCCATTTTGACAGCTTCTGTGATGTGGTGGTTTAATAGGTCGGCTCATAGCCCGGAGGTGGTGAGTTCGATTCCCGCGCCAGGACAAGTATTTGTGCACAGAAAAAAAGCGCAAATACTTTTACTGTGTCTGGGTGTTGTGCGATCATGGTCCTCGTAGTTCCTAGGTGTAGACACAGGGAATCCTAGTTAGGGTCCAGGATCTATGTATGTGATAGTTGGGCGTTATTATTATTTTGTTAATACACCAGTGAATCGCGTACGAGAAACATGCTAATAAGCAATAGGTATTCCACTGCTTACTTACCCCATGGAGTGAGTGCATGACACAGAATTCGAACAACTTGCATTCTTTGCATGCTTTGCAATACTCGTGCGTGCGTGTACGTGGGATAAAATATGTCATAAAATATTATGTTGCTGGCGTAATAGGTATTACATATTATTAACTGGTTTGCAAACCTTACACTTTGTTATGCTTCGCTAATTTTTGGTTCGAAGAACATTATATCATCCGTTAAACCTATGCAAATGCGTCATTCTAAAAACACTCAATTACTTACTTTTTATAAAACTAAAACGATGGTCCAGCGAACTGGCTACCAAAATTGTACTACGGACAAAAAACAAATATTATTGTACTTTTTCAAATCTAATAATGGGATACTAAAATATTTTGTAGACCAAACCACAATAAAGAAGAGGTGTCAACATACATGTGGACTACTTACATTTGACAGCCTATATGGTGTGGCGGTTGAGCAGGTCAGCTCATAAGCCTGAGGCGGAGAGTTTGATTCCCGAAGCAAGACAAGTATTAGTGCACAGAAAAAAAAGCCCAAATACTCGTTCTGAGACTGGGTGTTATGGGACCATGGTTCTCGTAGTTCCTGGGTCCCTGGACCCAGTGAATCCTAATTAGGGTCCAGGATCTATGTATGTGGTCGTTGAGCGTTATTATTATTATTTCCTTAGTGTCTTCCTATAAACAAAACGTCATATCCATCACCTTGCACATTCTATATCTGTACTACAAAGAGCGCGCTCCAAAAGGACTAATGATCAACTAACCTTTGGTATGCTTCTTCAGTTCCTACTTGAAAGACTAACTATAGGTAGTAAAAACTGTTTAGCATTTATAATGCGCGTGCAATTTATATTTGACAAACCGACGCGCCTCGGCTTCACATGTATTTAAACCATACAGGGACTGTTTGAAACAATTTCTTTTGTATTGTATATATGTTCATGTTAATAATAGGCTTAATTTATAAATATAAAAATAATTTAACAAAAAGCACGGACCCAGGTGTCTGTCGAAATGCAGATTAAAAAAAAAAAACAATTTATTTTTATTAAAATTTATACAAGCATTTAGTTTAGTAACATAAACCTGCCTTCAGAGAAATAATTTTTTAGATGTCTCAAACAAAATAGTGGTTTATTGTCACATAAGTTGTGCATGAACATTTTCGAGTCCAATAAAGTGAAAAACTTTTTATTACGTTATTAAAGTTTATATCTGTAATGGTAAATAAGTAAGTGCCCAGTTTTGGTTTAGTGGTTTTGTGTATATACAAAAACCAATTTCAATGCATAGATTCCCCTTAATAGGTCATTCTGTGTCATCCCAAAGTCACATTTACATCCAAATAAATAAATAAATACTACAATGATATAATAACTAATACTAAACACTACCTACTACTACTACAAAAAAAAACATTTGGACTATATACTATTTGGACTTTTGGCATTTGGACTGTCTAGGTCATCGCGGCCAGTATATCGTCCAAATGTATTTTTTTCTGTAGTAGTAGTAGGTAATAAATAAATTGGAATTTTTACCATTCCTCTCCTGATTGAAAATAACAGCTATCATATAAATCAATTCATTTGTTCCATCAACTCTTTAGCTCGTTATCAAGTAAACATCTGAGGATATCCTGATTGAGAACAATGGGAGAGTCCTCTAAATAAATATTTGTTTCCTTTCGTCAACCGAAGTTAAAGCATAGTTCCTTTCGATTAGTTGTGTCGATTAGTGATTACGGAGAAATCATTAGGAATACACAGTTATTATCACTATAGAGCGGTACAGTGGTTTCAAATTAGTTACTACTATTTTTAATTGCCTACATTGTAGATGGAACATTTCTGAATCCAATGTTAATATCCGAGCAACAACAATAAAAACAACCAGAAAGATATTATGGTATTACTTGATAAATTTAAATACATTAAATCACATAAACTTTTAGAACACATATAAATTATGGAAATTTGTTTGTATTAAATGATTTGGGTCCACTTTTATAGTGCGTACTACTAATGAATGGAAATCGATGCCAACTTCTGTGGTTCCTGAAAATTATTACCTTGGTGTCTTAAAGGCCAGTGTGAATAGGTACCTTCTAGAAAGATGCCAATTTAGGCAAAACCCTTTGTAATATTACAAGCTACACGAATTATTAGTGGTATTATTTACTCGGATTATATACCATTGAATTGCGAATTGTCATTCAAAATCACGGTTCATAAAGAACACCTGGAGCGTAACTGTGAAACAAAGTTAACCTAAGAAATATCTTATACCTCCTACTAACGAAAAACTGTTTACAAACAAAGCTGTTAGTGAACACGGGATTGTGATTATACGGTCTGATAGCGGGGCATTTTGCATAATGTCCATTTGTTTTCATTTCCCAAGTACAGGAACAAAGGGCTTGAACGCAATTATGTTGACTTATATTTTGGCAAGGTTATGTGAAACGTACTGATGAATTTAAGCCGAATGTAAGCATCACGATCAAGTTTTGTTCAAGTGATGATAGCTTAGTTGGTTGTAAGGTTGACTTGTGCTATGCTGGGCGATCACGTAACTTGATTGTAACCTATAGAAACCTAAATTTGTATGGGTTTGACAGTTTAAATACGCAGTTTATGTAAATAGTATGGAAATTTCTCCGGTTGCATTGCAATCAAAGTTTCGTGACCACCTGTGGCTTGGATCCTACAATAAACTTATTTTTTTGTAAAAAGATCGTAATGAAATCACAGCATGGTACTTGGATATTTTCTAGTGGTCATATGGATATCATTCTTAAGTAAAGGGCTCTGCCAATATGGCCCGGATGGTCATATGGGATGGTCCGTAAGAACCGGACCACCCCATCTCTTCCCGTGGTTGCCGTAAGATCCAGCTATAAAGGAATATCCAGGAAATGGGCAGCAACAACTATTGCATTACATTCCTTTAATTTTGAGGTTAGGTCAATAACGCAAAATATTAATTAAAAACCATCATTTTTTGGCCAATTTTATTGCCACGCTTTTACTAACAAATTAAAGAAAGATTTAACAGTAAAAATAATAAAATTAAGAAAAAAATATTAACCTAAGTTAACGATTCAGGTACTTATAACGAGTAAAAAAATAAATTACAAAAGATACAACAGATCTAAACGCTTTGATTTAAGCATATGTTTATACACTTAAGCTTTTTGCTCTTAAAAGTATTACTTTTCGATTAAAGCTGATTAATTAAATACTTATTAATCTATAGAAATAACTAATGCCTGTCTATACTAAAGTTGACAGCTCCTAGGTTCGCACTTATCCCTCTATGGTCCGTATTACAGAACGATGCTCAGTCATCGATCGGTGCTCAAGCAGAGATTTCATTCACTAATTGATCATTTTATGAATGAAATCTCTGCTTGAGCACCGATCGATGACTGAGAATCGTTCTGTAATACGGACCTATGACACTCCTACTGCAATGCAATTAGGTATGCCGTATGTCACAGAGGAATAAGAGCGAACTTAGAAGCTATCAAACTTTAGTTCAGACGGGTATAAGTATTTTATAACGACTTTGATGCCCCCTACTTACATAGTGAAACTATGTATCTACAATAATTTGAACAAACATGAATTCTAAGAGAAAAATTATGTAAAATTACTTGTATTTTAATTGCATATACTTGATAATAGCTAAAGTTACAATACGACATAACAATTAACTCTGACATATTCACTTGACCGATATTTTGCTCTCTGTTCATAGTTCACTCATTATACTTACATTGAGATTTTTAAAGCTACTCCATGATACTAACAATAGGGCTCATTCTTGGAAATATGACGTGCGCTATATGTCAAAATGTGAATCTACGTGAAATAAAAATCGATCAATATCGAGTGCTGTGTAGTCCTCTTAAAGATTAAGTAAGGGATTCAAGTAGAAGTAACGGAAAATTTGCGTAGTGCGTGCATGACATTTTCCTGAGAATCGGACCCTGTTGAACTGTAACGTATTTTCATTAAATTATAAGTGCGCACGAACGTCGTACCATTAACATTTTTGGATTAAGGTTTTATTAAAATGGAAAATGTGCATCTCTACGTATTCTCTTAGAATTCACATTTAAAATTAACCTTCCTCGTTTGTTCAATGGTGGTGATGCAAATGCGCAGCTTCGTGTTGCGATATTGGCGCAGTCTTGTGGACCACCGCGTTGAATCCATTGTGCTTGTCGGCCGTGTAGTCCACCGTGCGAATAGAACCGTCCGGCTCTACCACTGTGTATTGGCCTGAAAATTTCAAAAGAAAATCTATACGCTATCGTCATAGAAAATGTAATAGTCTCAAATAAATATAGTTCAGTGAAACCATCAAAAGTTGTATAGCAAGTAACTAATGAACTGTAACTTGGGAAAAGGAATTGATTAGTTATAGCAAGATAGATACTAGTAAGATCATCGGAATAAAAGATATGTAACCTGTTTCAACTATATATAATGATGAAGGATGTGTATGTCACAAGAAAAAAACTTTCTTATTTCAATAAAACAAAAAGAATGATTTACCTCCAAATAAAAAAACCTGTATCCTATTTGAAGTCACAATTTTTTTATAGGACGCATTTTGCTAATTTACTATTCTGCTGTCAACGATTGAAACGATAACCTAATTTCCTCCTAGTATTGATTTATTGCCTTATAATAATAGTATATAAATCAGCAAGTCATCAAAACAAGTACATGTGAAAACTATCAATATTCAATCATGTTCACCTTTGACTACGTCACCATCTCGGCTTTCATGATGGGTTTTAATGTCTCCAGTGTGAAAGTCGTTCACTCCATATTTGAAAACGTATTTTGGGTAAGCCTGAAAATAAATAAATAAACATTTATTTTCTATACAAGAAACTATTTACCCTAAAAAAATATATTTAGAAGTGAAATTTACTGATGATGTGAATTTTTGTATTATACGTATAAATAACTCAATGATACAATATTTTATTCCGTTAGCATCACATTACACATAATATGCCCGAAGACGTCCACTAGTGAACTTAAGCTTCTCCCATAAACCGCCACTTTGGACGCTTATTATATTTTTTTATTATGTTAAGGAATGACGCGATGATCAAGTCATTCGCCTGATGTTAAGCGACACGCTGCTCATATCAGTTGCAGTGTCACACGGAACTCTAAAATTTCGCGTGATACTGCGCTGCACACATCATCCTGAGACATCAGCACAGTCAGGTAATAAGATTACTCGACTGTGAGATCAGATCATAAAGTCTCATTTGCCTAGTAATTTCACTAGCTACAATGCCCTTCAAACCGGAACACAGAAATGTTGGCGCACTACTGCTTTACGGTAGAATAACTGGCAAAACGGTGGTACCTACCTAGACGAACTTTGCAGAAAAGTCCTACCACCTAGTATATATATATATATAGGGAACTTTCATTAGCAATAACACAGATATAATAGGTCTTTACCTATGAAATTGCCGTATTGCAGTACAGACTTTTTCAAACAAAAAAAGTTTTGATTGGCTATGAATTCTAAATTCAAATTAATTTTGTTTTAAAAATATGACATTCTATTTACAATGTAAGTCTTTTGTTTATTGATTAGCGTTGTATTTTCATTACATTTCAACATTTTTCCTCATAATGGATACTTTGAAATTTCGTGTAATTATGGAATATGAGTTCCGTCGTGGCACCAACGCGGCACAAACGACACGTAACATCAACGACGTTTACGGAGAGAACTGTACAAACGAACGTACAACCCGTTATTGGTTTGCTCGGTTCCGTTCTGGGAATTTTGACTTGAAAAATGAACCTCGTGGTCGTCCGGAAACTTTGGTCAACAATGATGAATTAAAGGCGATTGTGGAAGCTGATGAATCTCAATCTACAGCTGAGCTGGCAGCAGCTTTTGATGTTAGCATCAAAACAATATTGGTCCATTTGCGACAGATTGGCAAGATAAAAAAGCTTGATAGATGGGTGCCCCACGAACTTAACGATCGCCAGCGCAACGTACGCGTCGAGACTTGCCTTGCGCTGCTTAACAGCCACAGAAATGAAGGAATTTTGAACCGAATTGTTACGTGCGACGAAAAATGGATTCTTTTTGACAATCGAAAGCGCTCAGCAAGTTGGTTAGATCCTGGTTCGGTACCAAAGCAATGTGCAAAACGAAAAATGACCCCTAGAAAGGTGATGGTCACAGTTTGGTGGTCTAGTGCTGGTGTGATTCATCATAGCTTTTTACAAAACGGCGAGAGCATTACTGCAGATGTGTACATTGAAGAACTGACCACAATGATGGCGAAACTCGCACGTCTGCAACCAGCTTTGGTCAATCGGTCGTCTCCACTGCTACTTCACGACAACGCGCGACCCCATACTGCACAACAGACCGTCTCTAAGCTGCATGAGTTGGGTTTGGAAGCTTTCCCTCATCCGCCATACTCACCAGATCTTGCGCCTACCGATTATTACTTTTTCCAAAATTTGGACAACTTTTTAGCGGGAAAAAAATTCAATTCCCGAGAGGCAGTACAAAACGCCTTTGAAGAGTTTGTTGTATCCCGTCCTGCTGATTTTTTCAAGAAGGGCATCCATAAACTGCCACAGCGTTGGCAAAGATGCACTGATTGCAGGGGTGATTACTTTGAATAAAAGAAATAAATAAGTTCGAAAAAAAAATACTTTAACTTTTTTCAAACAAAACGGCAATTTCATAGGTAAAGACCTAATATTATATTTTCATCAAAATACTTTTTATACACAATGAAGTTGTCATCGATCGGAAGTAAATTGATATATGCGTCGCGTGCTGTAGAACCGTTTACATTATACAGCCCGTGTGCGCTTGCGCATTCTTTTTTCGTTCAATAACGTGTTTACAGTTATAAGGTACGAGTATAAGCGATTATCGAATTATTTATAAAGAACTTTTTGACAACGAAGAAATTACGATACGAACTATTTTGCCTTGAAACAATAAATTAGATATAAAAAGTTAAATCAATCTACCCCCTCTATATATAGATAGATTTATTTATGTTAAAGGGAGCAAACAAGCATACGGCCCACCTGGTGGGAAGTGGTCACCGTAGCCTATGGACATCTGTAACACCGGAGGAGGTGTTACCAATGCATTGCTTACCCTGTTATATTTGACTTAAGCCACAATATTAGCTGTCACAATTTTCTACTTTCAATACTAAAAAACTTTAAAAAATAGATACATTTTACTTGCGATTTCACCCAATTGTGAACACAATTTTTTGGTGCATAAGTCATTACCTACCATACTATCAATTCTATTTACCAAACGCCACAATTTGAGCTTCTGTGAGTGTATCTTTGAAGGCAACGCTTCAAGTGGAACGCTGACGCTGACAGGAAATATGTTCTTGTCTTTATGGTATGGTATCCTTCCAAGTCCCAAGTTATCATCATTGGGAGTTCACGGATGATTGCAAGGATAGATTTCCCTGGACTACCTAAAATCACATTCGACGGGGTTTTCATTCCGTACAACTCCCAAGTGAAAAATCTAGGTATCACGCTAGACAGCTGTCTCTCTTGGGTTCCTCAATTAGCAGCTGTCAGCCGTAAGGTGTTTGCCTCGGGGGCCTCCCTTAGAAGGCTACGCAACTTCCTGCCGACTGCTACCAAAGTTATGCTTGCACAATCTCTCCTTCTTCCAATCCTCGATTATGCCGATGCCTGCTATCTCGATCTCACGGAGGACCAGCTGAATAAACTTGAGCGACTTCAAAATTACTGCATAAGGTTTATTTTCGGTTTACGAAAATATGACCATGTCTCACACTTTCGCGCTAAACTCAAGTGGCTGCCAATACGTCTTCGCCGGAATACTCATATCCTTTCTCTTTTATATAACATACTGTTTAATCCATTAACCCCTCTCTATTTAAAGGAACGATTTCTTCTTCTGGCACAACTCACATCAGCGTAACCTTAGATCAACAGAAAATCTTTCACTAAAAATGCCTATTCATACTTCTTCTTTTTATGACAAATCTTTTTCTGTACAGGCCGTACGCCTTTGGAACGCGCTTCCAATTCCAGCCAGACAGGCTCAGTCGTTGGCTATATTTAAATCCAGCGTTAAAAGTTTTTATCTTTCACAGTTGTAATACTATTAGTAGTTTCATCGATTTGTACTTATTTCGTTATTATGTAAGTATTTATAATTTATATGTTATTATTATTATGTATGTATTTATACTTATATATTATATATGTATCAGTTATATGTCATTTATTGATTATTTATTATACGTATCTATATTATCTTTATTTATTTTTATTTTTTATAAATTTCATTGTTTTACAATTTCACTCAATTACACGTTTACACCACCGACCTCTATCTCTCTAACAATTCTTTCCATCCAAAGGTTGACTGGAAGAGATCGCTTTTAGCGATAAGTCCGCCCATTGTACTATAGCTTTAAGTTTCTTCATCTGTAACTGTTTTTCTTCTGGTGTACAATAAAGAATTTTTGTATTGTATTGTATTGTAATTCCTACATGAGAAATGTAACTGATTATAATCTATGGTTGTCTAGATGTGAAATACTAGCCAATAATCTGCTTGAAAACTGTACGTACACAAACTCGTAAAATTGAACTTTTCTATAGAATACATATATATACGTATATTGTATAATCTATCCATACGACCTACCTATACTTAAAAATATTATTTAAATATTGCAATAAGTACATAACTTACAATATCTTTGATAAACTTCAAAATGGAACAGATTTTCAATAGCTTATGTTTTATTAGTATGCATTCAACGTGGACTCACCCATTAGTGGACAATAAATTCTATAATAAGAAAATATAAAAAATGGGCTATTTTAACAACAAACAAGTGGTTTGATATTGGTTTATGTAAAAGTATCTCCCTTGTTAGAAGAAGCCTATCGTAGTATTATCGTAGACCATAAAGTTAAATTAATAATGTCGTAAATTGATTGAGCGTTGTGGTCGCACAGTGAAAAAGTTCTGTTCTTTTGTTCATATAATAAATTAAATAAAAAATATTTTTATAAGGTATGTCTTATGTTAAAGACCATAAAGCATTAACTCACCAAACATTACAATTTGTTTAGCCGTTTCAGCACTGAATTGTTGTGCCTACGTATAATATGTTTTCCAATCCAGTTGTGTTATTTTGCAACAATATTTCTGATACTCTTTACTTTCTTCTATTACGTAGACTTACGCCACTTTTACAGTATTCATAGTTTATTCCCATCAATTATATTACGATGGCTTTATGTCAGTAATAATTATTGTCGTATAAATCTCGTTTTTATTAACATCGGAAACTTAAATTTAATTTTCTCACCCATTGAAGCAGTACGTTATTAATTTTATGGTTTGCTAATCTACTTTTTTCGTCAGCTTCTGTGGTTTAGTGGTTGAGGAGGTCGGCTCATAGTTCGGGGACGGTAGGTTGGATTCTCCCGACAAATATTTGAGCACAGTAAAACAGCGCAAATACTTGTTCTTAGTCTGGGTGTTGTTGGACCATGTTCCTCGTAGTTCCTGGGTCCTTAGACACAGGGAATGCTAGTTAGGGTCCAGGATCGATGTATGTGATCGTTGGGCGTCATTATTATAATTATTTGAAGAATCCTAGAAGAAGTAATTGAGGTGCAGTAGGTAACTAATATCCGTGGTCCTGTCACGGGAAAATGTTTCGCTATTGAGTATGGAGGTAGTAAAAAATATATATTGAAACCCAGCACAGCGCCTACTGTATCAATGGAGTATTATATTGTCTGTGATTACTGGAACCTACATGAATGGAAACAATCCTGAAAAATCTAATGTAAGAGCATAATTGCTTTGCTTTCACTTAGCGTGTTTATTATAACCGGTGTGTAGATGTTATCGTCATTAAGATTAAAAGCATAGTATTGAGTTTAAAATTCATAAAATACGTAAGAAACTAATAGCATTTGTTATGTTTTAAAATATTGGGAGAAATAAACATCGACGCTATCAAATAAATTTTAATTATTTAATTGCTTTCAAATTATGATTCCCAGAGAAGCCATAACGAAAGTTGAATGCGAAATGAAAGCGTAATCGACGCGTAAATTGAATGTTCTGTTACTTCAATGAGGCCGGAATAAAAGATTCTCACTCACAAATTAAATTGATTATACTTCTAATAAGGTTAACTGAAAAAAATAATTTATCAAATTAAGTTTAGCATAATATCATCTCAATTTACGTAGGATACTCTCTTTTTCTGTAACTTTTCTAAATAAAATTTTTATTGTTTATAGATGGCGATGATGGACCGAATGTTGTTTGGTATGCAAGTAAAATGTTACCTGTGCTGTAATTATGTTATGGGAACTTATGTTTACTTAAAATAGCTTTTATTTACTAATAACACCTAAGTATAAAAACGTTTTACTTAAATTTGAAAGAAAATTTATGACACTGGCGTGGTATAGCGGGTATTTTATCAATTGCCCCGCTAACAGAACTATTCATTTTCATACCTGTTTTGAGACTGTAATTTTAGTACTAATTTAACTTATAGAGATGGCAAAGTAGTGCTTATTATCAATGAAACCAAGTACTGATCTATTCTAAACCGTTCGGTTACATTTTGAGCGTTTATATAAAATTTCAACATCAAGGTCATAATTTTATTCTTATCCCATGAGGATATTTTTTTTAATGTTAAGGAATGACGTGACGAGCTAGCCGTTCGCCTGATGTTAAACGACACGGCTGCCCATATCAGCTGCAGTGTCACTCGAAACTCTAAAGTATAGAGGTTCGCGTGACACTGCACTGCGCACGTCATCCTGAGACATCAGCACAATCTAGTAATAAGATCACTAAACTGTGAGATCAGATCATAAAGTCTCATTTGCCCAGTAATTTCACTAGCTACAGTGCCCTTCAAACCGGAACACAGCAGTGCTTGCGCACTACTGCTTGGCGGCAGAATAACTGGCAAAGCGGTGGTACCTACCTAGACGAACTTTGCAATAAAGTCCTACCACCATACCATATGATAAACTGTTTTCATATGAGTTTCTTTTGAATAACTGAATGATACGAATATATAACATTTGATTATGTTCAAACGATACCTACATCATAATTAATCATCATAACACACGGATAAAAACGTTTAATAGCTTCCTGAAACTGTAATACGCTAACTCCAGCTTGTGTGTTAAGCGTATGTATAACGCTGTCGGTAACTTTGTAAGAATAATGAATCAAGAATTACTTCGAGGTATTGAGTGCAGGAACGTAACTGTTTTTATAAAATGATATAGTGATACATAGTTATTTGTTTACACAGAACTAGTTGCATTGGCCGTGGTCACGATTATACGACCACGGTCAATTAGCTTGGCCAAAATGCCTAGGTAAAAAATATGATTTTAGCGCGTTTAAATTTAAACCAATCTTCATTAGATTTTCAATCGAATTCTTAAACTTATCATATTAGAAATTTAATTCAATTATCGTACTTAATAATTTTCTCATTTGATCGAAAAATTTGTCGTATATGAAATCATGATGATGATTGCTTCGTCACCAATCCAAAAAATGATGAAGAACTAAACGATCTGACAAAAGTGGAATCTGGCGGTATATATTATGTGTTCGACATCGAAGAAGCTTTCTAGGTTTCCAGAAATGAATGAATATTAATGCAGTATTTTTTAATTCAATTTTGTTTCAGTGAATACTATAACGAAGATTTTTTTTTTTTTCAGAAAATAAGAACACCAAAGGCAAGAAGGAAAAAAGGCGGCTTAAAAAAGCATTGCGTCAAGTTCTATTAGTGTATACAATCCAAAAGGAGCAAAATATTAATTCAATAATGAGATCGATTCCATGACTTTTTTCAAGAATGACAATGCTTTTAGCTTTCCCTTCCATTCCATTCCACAGTTTAAGCATTAAATTTTTTTGACATTTTACACGGCGCTATCTTAGCTACGGAACAAACATCTATTCATTACATAAATATTTATCCTGGGTGGAAATAGAATGCCTTATTCAATTTCCTGTTTTATGTTTTGTTTTTTGTCTATTTTGAATTGTGCATTAGTTTCGCCTCCTCTGGGTCTAGGCTGAAAACCAGAGCTGGGTGTCTTCGACGATCAGCAATATGCTGAGCTGACGCCAATTTTACTTGTTTTTTGTATGTTCTTTATTCGTTATTGGTATATATAGGGTGTCTCAAAAGAAAATGTATATTTGCTTAGCCAACTGAGCGAACGCATCGAATCTGAGGGGTGCGGGGGGTATGCCAGTCAGTAGCGTGTCTCTTGGGAGTTCAGTCGCTATGGAGCGTTTCTCAGGAGCGGACCGCGCGTTGTGCGTGCGAGAATATAACAAAAACGGTGATTCAGCGACTGTAGCGCGTAGAAGATTCTGTAGTATTCAAAGCTTTCGTCACGTAAACGAGGCGCCAAGCATCCCTCTGGCCACTGCACTCACCAAAAGTGACTGTATGGGCTGCAATGTCAGCACGAGGAATTATCGGCCCTCATTTTTTCGAGGATTCAAGAGGACGTGCAGTTTCGTGGTTCGAATAAATGAGTGCCGTGAACGCGAAAGCTTACATCTGGATGATGTTATTTTAAAGAAATAAATTCCCAAACATTCTACTCTAATAATGAATAAACATATTTTTATAGTTATATTTTATTTTTATTTTTTCGACTCACAAAATATAAACTTTCTTTTGAGACAACCTGTATTATGTATTGCTTTTAATCTTTTTTGTACTTTAATCTTAGGCAAATATTGAATAAATGTCTTTATGATCTACACTAATCCAAAACCTACATACAGCTTAGAAGGTACTAAGGAAGGTACTATTAGTCCGTGAGGTCACAAAGAGATTTGATAAATAAGTCCAAATGAAATGACACATATTAATAAAATAAATAAATAATAATAAATATGTGTGGACATTTCTCACACCGCCATCTAGCCCCAAACTAAGCAAAGCTTGTACTATGGGAACCAGATAACTGATACAATACTTATATACTTTTTGTTTGTAAATACATACATAGAATACAATATAACACCCAGACACAGGACAAACATCGATGCTCATCACACAAATGTTTGTCCTGGGTGGAAATTGAACCCACAACCTGCAGTTCAGAAGGCAGGGATACTACCAACTGAGCTGTCGGGCCAGTCAAAGTAAGTCAAGTATTATCTCCACTTACGTAGTAATCAACGTGTTCATCTTCAGATATGTGATGGTGTTGGTGCTCGTAGCCAAGTCTTGGCTGCGCGTGGGCGACTGTTGAAGCGGGAAGGAGGTCTGCCTTCACTGGTCGGAGGTACGTAAAGACCCGAGCATGCATACAAGCCACCAGTGCCAGGGACATTATAATCAGCTGTAATATTAAAAATTATTATTGTATTATTGATAATCTGTCTATTGTAACTTGCGATGATATCATTCGACTTCATCATCATTCCAGCTTTCCACCTACTTTCGTAGTTTTTGCATCAAATATTGACTATTCACAATTTAGATTTACAAGATTAGAACATTAGTTGCATTTACATTTTTGTCATTACACTATTGTACGCCGAAGCGTAAAGTACTCTCCTCGCTGTTCTTCAAAACTAAAGAATTATAATATTTATAATAATTCGACTTTTGTGTAAGTTCAAGTTTAAACAAGTTTATTTTTTACTTTTCAGCAGTTTTCAGGCTACAGTCTAAATTATAATTAATACATAATAATTTATTTCATCAAAACGTATACAATCATTTTAATACTTAGAACAATGTACACATTCCGTGACAAAGCTATGGCTTGTATTATCTTTCTATTTTGTCGTGCTGCACCTGCACTAAGAGTTACCTTGTGTCGTAGGTTTCAGAATTATATAAATTTTATTACTAACTAGTTGCGCCCTGCGGTTTTACCCGCGGATAAAAAGTATTTTAATTATTTGCTCATCCCACGGGAACATTGTCGGGATAAAATGTAGCTTGTATGTTAATCCAGTATATAAGCTATCTTGGTGCCCAATTTCATCCAAATCCATTCAGCCGTTTAAGCGTGAAGGAGTAACAAACATACACACATACAAACTTTCGCCTTTATAATTTTTTTTTTTTTACTTCAAACTTGTCTAGCATTTGACCGCGCTCTCACCTGATGGGAAGTGACGGTGCGATCGAAGGTGTAGCATGCTAGCCAAGTAAATACCTATTCACTCTCCTCTTGAACACGCCCGGGTCATATTTCGCCGGAAACACAAACGCTGGCAAGGCATTCCATTCCTTAGCCGTTCTAATTAAGAACGTTGAGTCAAATCGCTTGGTACGAATGGGTGGTATTTCGACCACGAAAGGATGGTGCTTAGCCGAGCGTCTAGTAGTCCGGTAGTGGAATGGTGATGTGATATTAGTGTGATACCAATTTTTAACAAATATACTGCCTTCCCGAAGACTTCAGTTTTATTTTCATTCGTTAGTGCATTTTCCCGTTAATCACTTCGTGTTCCCGCGAGTGTCCTCCCCTTATAGAGCAACTGGAAATAAAGTTTGGGAGGAACTCTGCGACAAACTTTGCATGCAAGCAGAAAATCTTTATCTATATATGTGTGTCTGTATCAGTTCTGTTTTCCGCTTCTACATTCTTGCATGCAAACAAGTTACGTTTTAAAACCATTATTACTTAATGCACGTTAATTATTTATTACGAGCTCTTTAATTTAAAACTACATAATATTGCATGTTACTTAATTTTGATTGCTGGATCTAACTTATACTTAATTATTAACTACTATACAGTTTCAAATAGAGATTAGTATCTACAATAGATGGACTAGATGGCGCTGTATCAAATGTCCACACATTTATTATTATTATTCATTTATTTATTTACAATCTTAAATTTAAGTTTTTTATAATATTTCTATAAAAGTAACATTACAAAAATACAATAAAAAACCTAAACCTAGTATGCCGCCAGCAGCGGGGCAAGGCCCAAGCTACCGGTGGTTAGGGCTGCAGAGTGAGGAACCTCCTGACAATACGTGCCGTGTCAAGAAATACTGCCTTCTGAATCTGACCCTTGATCCAGCCGTCTAACGAGAGCCTCTCGAGGTGTTGGTCGAGGCTCTTCGCTATAAGGCCGTTCGCCGAAACAACTATCGGAACAATGCTCGTTGACTCAACACTCCACATGGCGGTTACCTCGTGAGCTAAGTCAATTATTATTATTATTACACTAACAGAGCTGTCAAACTTAGCAGTTGTCAAAGTTCGCGTTTATTCCTCTGTGAGATACCTAAATGCATTGCAGTAAGTTATCACGTCTTCCACCCATGATGTCCTACTTATTTGTTAAACATCTTTGTTTCCAATATAAGCAACTTGTACGCAAATGTGACGTCATACTTTCAAGACTTGCTTATGGGAAAATCTTGTACTATGGGTATTTATATTTTATTTGTCTGTTATTATACTAATATAATACCCAAACACAGAACAAAATCGATGTTCATCACGCAAATGTTTGTCCTGGGTGAGAGGTCAAACCCACAACCGACAGCTCAGAAGGCAGGGCTACTACCAACTGAGTCAACTGATTTACAATCTTAATTTTTTTGTGTTACCAATAACAATAGGTATCGATGCCCTCTTCACAAAGAGATAGTTTTTCATTTGTTTTCCCACAAGCTTTCAATATTCTCATGCTGGTTAAGTTGTATAATGGTTATATGATATTTTTTTATTGGTAACTTTAAGAGTACGCTTTTATTTTCATTATGCTGTAATGATGATCTGTTCACTCATCAAGACGTTTTTCTTATGAGAATTTTGAAAAAGTTTTTTAACCTTATTATTTTTTGTAAATTTAAACTATTTCTCGTAAACTCACTTGTTAATCTAACAAAGAAGTTGTACAATAAAGAACTAATAAATTTCTTAAGGAACACAAAAAATGTGATTTAATAGAAGTATTTATGTCGTTACCCTTTATTGAATTCAACTGTAATTAATATCCGTCTAAAATGTTTCTACTTCATTTTATATCTATTAATGAATACACTTAATTTCATAAATTCTTAAAACTTCCTGGTAGTAGATCTTACCCTATCGTAATCTTATTAAACATAATTATATTTTATCTACTACATTCATAACTAGTTATCTAGAAATTATCGGAGAATCGAAGAAAGTCATTAATAATGAATTTCTACTTAAACGCGTTACGAACCAAAAAAAGCTTAGTTGAATTTAGATCTACGGTTACAAAAAATAACTTGAAAGAAGTAGCCAAAGTTGACCGGAGGGATATCTCCTCGTAGTCAAGCTTGATAGTCAACTTCTTTAGATAATTGATTCACTCGGACGTAGACGTCGAGTAAGTTCATCTTAAATACAAAATGTAAGAAGAATATCTAGTGTAATGTCGCTAAAAAGGCGGAATTTTTAAGTGGAAAATTAATTAATTATTCTTAGCAAAATTACGCCAGATATTCTTGTTTCATTTTGTGTCAACTTCTTTGTCCAATAAGAATGAAACATATACCTTGAGGGACATCTCCAGATCTTCTTTCTCGCTTCTGTTATACTAATTCACTACAAAAACTGATAACAACGAAAAAACGATGGTAAATATGATATAGGAAAATGTGTGAAGCACGTGTGTCTAAGGCCGTATACGGAGTGTGTAAAGTGAAAACACCACTGGGTTTATATTACGTGAGAAAAGGGAGGTGGTGCGGACGCTGATCGGAAAAATAAGGTATGATCAGATTTTTTTTATTTAATCCTTTTTAGTTTTGTACTTGTCCTTTTTAGTACGGATTACGCTGAAGTCAGTAATGTCAGCTTGATAAATATATGAATGTAAATTAATTAATTAATATTCTATTATCATTTTTTTGGGTTAGTCGTTGAAAAGAATCAGAAAACAGCGGTTAGATTTTTTTTCATAACCCGTGTATTTTTGAACTTTAATGTGGATTATAATCCGTTAAGTGTTTGTGAACGTCCACAAGTGTTGGCAAATGGTTCTATATTTTAAAACCATGCATTTTTCTTTTCTTTTTAAAGCTCCCTAGAGAAGAGTAAGATATTAGCATAAATTTTCTTTAGCTTGAAGATTCCGGCGCCACGTTAAAGGACTGCCAAAAGTGAATACCATCATCAAATATCAATATCATCAAATATAATACGTTTTTTTAGTATTTATAGTTTCTATTGGTGATTTTATTAGTGTATGTATTTCTATGTAAAAGTATTGTAAGCTGTTTGTGCTTTAATTTAAATAAATATATGTTTCCATTAGCTGAGATGTTGCCAAACGTGATCACATTCAAGCATTAAAAAACGTTGTGTTAAACTTTTATGCCAAAATCGCTGAACTGATTCTAATGGAACTTAGGACGCTGGTTGTTTACGCTACTGGTATCAACATAGAGTACTTTTTATCCAGGATAATTAAAGGTTCCCATGGAAAAACTAATGAAACCACAGACCATATTTAGTTATATACGTATTAAAACCGTTTCTAAATGAAAAGGAAGGTAAGTGAAGGGCATGCTTTATAGATCCAATAAGTATTCAATATTCAGTGTTATGTCACGGATCCGCCCATCAACTTATGGAATGCTCGTGTTGCATTACAAGCGCGATCAGCGACCATCAGCAGCATGCAATATGAAGAGCAATGTGCATTCTAGCATAATTCAATAGATTCTATGAATATCATAGAATGTAACTACAACTAGTACCCGGCTAACACTCACGAGATACAGTCGAATATTTCGACCGGTGTTCGGGCAGTATAGATGCCCGGATAGGCATCTATATTGCCCGAACACCAAGGACATCAAGGAGTACTACTCACGTCAGTTTCTATAATATTATTATAGGATGTGTTGCTGAATGAATAGTTTAGTAAATAGTTTACTGAGCTGGTTTTTAGACGTACAAACAATACTTCGAGATTTTGAATAGATATGTGATACGTATATTTGTATCACTTAAATTCTCGTATATGTATGTGCTCATCCCATGCCGTCAGAATTCTCATGCCTTGAAAGAAGACCTAAAATAAAATAGACCTAAAAAACTGTACTATAACTACACAACTTTTTATTGTGGTCAACCATCCAAGTAGTTCAGCTTTGCTGTATGCGCGTGCTACCACGTAGTACTATGAATATTTTCTTACGCTTGAGCTATTCAGCGACCCCGGATTCTTGCATGGCACATACTGAGCTCAGACAGTTTTGTACATCACTGTACACAGCAACGATACTCTCGCACAGAAGTACAAAAACTGTGAATAATATATAGACAATTTTTAAATTTGTAAATTAGAAATGAATTCTTTTATTTCTTTTGTAGTGGTTTAGCATAATTGTTGTTGATATTTGTCACTTTGTACAGTTTGTACACAAATAAAGTGTTTTGAAGAAAGAAAGAAAGAAAATACATTTACTCAGGACACCACTCAACATTACATTACATTATAAGAGAATCCAGTATAATTTAGAAACAAAGAAGAGACAAATAAACAAACGTAACGTTGTGTGATGTCATGACCAGGTCCCGACTCAGCATGAGATTAAAGTCAACGCGTGGCCGTAAAAAACTGATTTTCAGGCGGGACCCGTAGTCATGACATCACGAACATCAGAGAATTTAAACAATTCAACAAAACAACAAAAAGAAACAAATGTTTCTTTCTTCCTTTCTATTAGTTTGACAAAGAAATGCTCTGAGTACATGGTTGTGTAAATACTTGTGTGTTAGCTTAAATTATGATAGGTTTACCTACTTGCGTATACATTGCTCGCAGTTTTATACAGGACAAATTTATAGTGCAAGACTGTCATCTACTAGATCCCAGATACAC
Source organism: Ennomos fuscantarius (assembly GCA_905220475.3). Taxonomy (NCBI): domain Eukaryota; kingdom Metazoa; phylum Arthropoda; class Insecta; order Lepidoptera; family Geometridae; genus Ennomos; species Ennomos fuscantarius. Next base: position 5,895,168 of record HG992028.1, on the reverse strand, counting down.
CAGCTAGGCGATCAGTGAACTTGATTGCAACCTATAGAAACAGAAATTTGTATGGGTTTAACAGTTTCAATATGCAGTTTATGTGCATAGTTACAATGGAAAATTTTCAAATTAGGAATGAAATTTCTCCTGTTGCATTGCAATCAAAGTTTCGTGATCACCCCACAGATCTAGTACCAATTTTGATGTCTCGATGACAATATGTGACCAGCTCGTGAGGTGGTTGCGCAAGCGCACCGTACTCGACTAGCCTACTTTTCTTACATCACCTAATTATGTGACAAATTGACAATGCAGCACCCAATATTCATTACTGTTACAGTATAAAATATTACCGTTAGCCAAGTACAGTGAACTGTTTTAGAAAGCAAATTGCCTAAAATAACAATAACGTCATCAAATCATCCACTGCTGAACATAGGCCTTCTTCTTTTTTTTTGTACAGTCTAATACTTTTGATCTCTACCGACCTTTACAGCGTCACCGGGCGGGAAGCAACTAGCTCTATAGCACCCCTGGAGTGCGAGCTTCGGCTTGGGCCATTGCCGGGACAAGAGGATCGATAAGACTACGTCCACTAAAAGGGTGGAAGCTAGACCGTATGGAAAGTCGCGACCGTTCTAGCCAACCTACGGAGGGTACGTCCACCTCGCCGGTGGGTCAGTGTCTGATTGTGTTACGCTGGTATCCTATACCGGTGCCGAAAGTGGTACATGAGCCAGAAGAGACTGGTCCGGTGATCCTAGCGCAGCCGATACTACGGCTGCTATAGGATAGTCCGGGTCGCTCAAGACGTGTCTCGGGCGGTGACGACGGAGTGAACAGGCCTTCCTCATAGCCACACTCTAGCGCCATGATCGCTTATTTGCTTCTTGTACCAGTTTCAACAAGTCATCGGCCATCGGGTACAGTACACAGGATAAAAATGTCTAACTGACTAGAAAAATACTTATTAAAATACCTTAGTACTTACCTATTACTTACTGGAAAACCAGTTCAAAACAACATGACTCAAATCAGTTAGTGACCCAATCATTGATAGAAATAAATTGAAGCCCTGTAACCTACAATATGAAATACACGTTTAATATGTGTTGCGTAGAGCTACTCATATTATACAATACTACGTAATTTCCTATCGTAAGTATCATTTTGCCTAACAACCAATCTATACATGTAAAATTCCTGAAAAGTTCTGACTTGTATATCAGCGCACAGCCTAAACCGCTGGTCCTAGAGACTTGAAATTTGAAGGGTGTGTTCTTTCTAAAGTTCAGGTATCCATAAAGAAAGGGTTTTTCGAAATTCTACCCTTAAAAGGGTAAAAGGGGTGATTGAATTATCTATGAAAAAATTTATTTTTCGGCGGAAGCTTATATACGTTTAGAAAAAGATTTATTCAAACTCAATAATAAAAATAAATTACATGAATGTTACACACACAACTAAATATGCAGTAACAATGGAATATAATGCACTAAATCTAACACTATTGAATACCTATTTACCAATCTTCAGTAACACAGTCAAGTGGATCTAATAATCGATGACAGCAACAGCATACAAAACACTATTATATCATGCCATCTCTCCCATTCTCCACGCATTGTTAGCGTCGATAAAAACATCGGAAGCAATCGCAACACCTACACATATAACTAAAACAATTGTATTATGTGGCAACGATACCCAGTTTATTTGCGAAGTACACATTAGGAATATCAAGTTCTTTTTATGTTAATAAATGACGTGACGAGCTAATCGTTTGCCTGATGTTAAGCGACACGACTGCCTGTAACAATTGCAGTGTCACTTGGAACTGTCAAATTTTAGGACAGACAGGCAGTAATCTCAGTAAATCAGTTCAACCTAGATTATTCAGTTGAATGTTCAAAGACAAGCGAAAAATTGTACTCCTTGGACTGAAAACTACAGATTTTAAGTTAGACATCTGTTATTTCCAGAACGTCAATACTGTTACGCGATTGGCGACAGATTCATTAGTTTACAGATACGAGAATCTAAAATACGCGTGTTTTTATGCCAGTGAAAAAAAATATTTAAGCTTGATTATTAAATCATACAAATGAAAGTCACTAGGTTATGAAAACTCAGTATAATGAGATCTACATAGTATATTTAGTGGCGGTACTTTCTTTTCCGGAAACTCTATCACGGTTGTCTACAAAAGTTGCCCGTTTGTTCTTCACCAAATGCACTCTTGACCTTCCTCTTTTCTTTGACCAAATATACTTTAACTTTATCTTTAGTACATTGCTTCGGAGCTTTCACTTCGTTCTGGTAAAATGTTTCATAATCTGGACTACCACCTTTAGCTATCTTACCTGCAGGAGTCAAGTGGCTAGCTTTAGCAACATTTTTGAACGTACTGGCGTCTGCTTTTTCAGTATACCTGTTACTGAAGCTCATTATTTCTGATGCTAAGTCTACCAATGGTTTAATCGGTTTCATATAATCAACGGTGTGTTTCGACTGCTGTAGTGCTTCTTTGGAGGTACTTGAATCGGTTACTTTGAAGGTTTTGAAACTGTTTAATTCAACCCTAGAAGCAAATGGTATCCTTTAAATTAAAATAAGGTAAGGTAACCTATCAGTCTGAGGTTTATTACAAAATGAGGTTTACTCGTGAATGACAAGCAACAAGCTAGTCGTTCACCTTATGTTAAACGACACGGCCGCCCATAACAAGTGCAGTGTCACTCAGAACTCTACTCTAGTGCAAAGTTTCGCGTGACACTGCACTGCGCACGTCATCTTGAGACATCAGCACAGTCCAGTAATAAACGCACTACTGTTTGCCGGAAGAGTAACTGACGATGCAATTGTACCTATCTAGACAAACTTTGCAGATAATTTCTACCACCTAGTAAACTCAGATTTCATTCATAAAATTATTAACTTAAGTACAGATTTATATGACTGAATGTCGTTCTAACTTTATATGTATTACGGGCTTTAGTGTAACAGTTTTTATCTGATCTTCGACTATTCATATAAATTGCAGCACCGCTCCACTACCAGAGATTGCGAGAACAATATCGAACGGCGTAAGCAATTTGAATGAGTTGCTAATAGCAACAACAAAACCTTTTTTTTAAATTTGTTACCTTTGGACCAAAAAGAACCAAAATTGATTTATCTGCTTGAAACCGCGATGCCACAGATAATGCACAAATACACTTGTAAACTTTTCTATTTGCGGTGGGGGCTTAATAAAACCAATTGATTTAGATATCATTGACTTCTAAGGAAAGTTTTATATTATAAGGAAAGGGAAGTAGGACTAACTCCCATTTTCTATATGATAAGAAATGTTTCATAAAGTTTTTTTTTAAGTTTATGAATGACGTGACGAGCTAATCGTTCTCTTTAGGTTAACCAACACGGCCGCCCATAGCATTTGCAGTGTCACTCGAAACTCTAATGAAAAGTTTCGCGCGACACTGCATTGGACACGTCATCCTGAGACATCAGCACAGTCTATATAAAACTTTGAGATCACATCATAAAGTCTCATTTCTCAGTCATTTCACTAGCTATAATGGCCTTCAAACTGGAACACAGTAGTGTTTGCACAATAGTTCTTGGCGACAGTATACCTGGCAAAGCGATGGTAAGTACCTACCTAGACGAACATTGCAGTAAAGTCCTAACACCTAAAAAAATTCCACGCAAAAAAAATCCTGCAAAAATTTCCACGTTACACCCAGGTTAGCTGGAAGATAATGCTCTCTAGCATTAAGTTCGCCTATGTACCTACATTTGTTGTTTGTGCAATAAAGCATTTTCTAACTATCTACCTAAAAAAATTCATAAATTTAAAGCAGGTATTTGGAAAGATTGGCTATCTTACCCATAGCTAGAATGATCAGCATAATACTTCACATTAATGGGGTTGCCCTCATTGTCCACATATGAGTATTTGCCCACTACGGTACCGTTAGGGTACCGGACCTCGTCCTTGAGAACTGGCTGTGAATCTGCATTAACTTTATCTACTGGAAAACCTGATGATAAGGAAGTCCTTATATAAATTATTTAATCGAGTTAAGTTTGAATGAATTTAAAACTTGTGCTTCTATATATTCTGCACAATTCAGTAAAATAGGAATAACGATAGAATCTATACATATAACATTCAAAGTCCTGACTGACTGACTTATATATCAACGCACAGCCTTAACCGCTGGTCCTAGAGACTTGAAGTTTGGAGGGCGTGTTCTTTGTAAAGTGTAGGTATCCATTAAGAAAGGGTTATTCGAAATTCCATCCCTAAGAGGGTAAATGGGTATTAATTATCTATCAAAAGGTTTATTATTTTTGTTAGGTACTCACAGGAGTTAACTTGAAAAACCAAAAAGAGGTTAATGAAATATATCCAAGGAATAATCTCATAGTCACTCATTTCAGTGTATATTTTACAAATGTATGTGCTGCTATCAATGGTATTGTTAAGGTATTGTCACAAATTGTAATTATTATCACAAAACACTACAGTGAGCAAGGCTTAAAATTTTATTGTTGTTTTGTTGATTGATTATTTTTGACATGTTTATAAAAAAAGGTAAAACTAGCCCATAGATCAGTAATGCGCAGTGAACAAACTCGCTGATGTCAATTTGGGAAATGAAATATATAATAATATAATGTAAAAAGTATCTCATAATTATGAAAAAGAAGTATTTTCCTTGATAATTTGGTTATTAATGGTTAAAATATACAGGAAATTGACCAATAAATAGATTTGAAATGCTGTTATTACATATTTATTTTCTTTAATTATAGTTTGTTCATATAATTTTTGTATTAATGACTTTACACGTATCGTATTTTTCACGTCGACTTAATGTTTATTTGATGATCCATTCATATTATATGTTTACTTATTGCTATAATTAATATATAAATAAATTAAGAAATAAATTAATAGAATATTCGAAAGATTAATCGTAAGGCACGTAAAGACTAGGAGGCCCTATTAAATTATATCTTTGGTTGTATTTAGAAAAACCAACTTTATTCACTGGACTGTAAATCTTGTTTTTATTGTTGCTGGGTCTCTTTGGGCGAGTCCATGTTATGGAAGACTCCGTTGGCTCGATGGCTATTTTATCAATGGGTTTCAGCGTTGTTGTTTCGTACCCATAAAAAGGCTTGAAGCCATCATCTCGGTATACTCTGAAAATAAAAACATTTGTTGAGGAAGAGGTTTCCCAACGTTTTCAAAGGTAAGAAATCTTTAAGGACAACGAAATCTGAACTCGTCACTCCAATAAAAAGTTGGTGGATTTTTTTCCTTCTGTGATATTACGTATACATAACTAGAGGTATCGCGTAAATCTTTGCATTCTCCGGTGTATAAACTACACTATGTTGACCCCGGTAACATAACCAACTCGTGTACAAAGCAGTTTTGGTCTGAAAGCCAGGCAAACAAACAGAATAGCTGTCCTGGGTGGGAGTCAAACCACAAACATACGGTTCAGAAATTAGAGCTACTTTCAACTGAACTATGAATACTCAGTGAAAATAGAACATATATTGTGACGTTACGCAACAGTGCTAATGCTGTTAATCTCTACCAACCTTTACAGCGTCACCGGGGGGGAGGGCAGACGCTTGAGGCACCCAGCCGCCAAGAGTGGGATGCAACTAGCTAAATGGCACCTATTCGGCTTGGGCCTTTGCCAGGATAAGAAGATCGAGAGGACTACGTCTACTAGAAGAGTAGAACCTATTATGGAAAGTAGTTGACCCTATGGAAAGTATTTTTAGCGCCTTGTGTGATTTGTCTTCTATGAATGCCTACTGATAAAAAATGTAGTGTTGTGTGATGTCTTATATAAATACATATTCTTTCTTCTTCTTTCTCATATGCTAGATGTGCCCCACGGTCTTACCCGCGTGAGCAATGCACATTGAATTGAAACCGCACAATTTTTCGGGATAAAAAGGAACACCTAAAGAATTTTCTCAGCAAACATACATACACAAATTGCAGCTATAATATCATTAGGAGTTATCGTCGTTTTCATCAACCCAACTCATTCCCACTGCTGGGAAACGGATCTACTCTTACAGGGTACGTGTTGCCCATAAACCCATAATTCACTACGTGTCCCAGTGCAGGTTGGTGAATGATACAGTTATGTTCTCGAGTTATGTATATCTTGAACATGTCGTTTTTCTCTCATATCACTGTATAGTTTCTTGTAGCTTCATCTTTACAGTTGTAATCGAAGCTTCGGATCGGAGTTTTCTATTCTGCACTGTGTCGGATTGCTTGCACCAGTTGTGAGAAAGAAAACTGCTTTTTAACAAACTCATATATTGTTATGGGCTATATATTATTTGACAATAAGCACTTTGTAATTTTATGTGCTTATTAAAATAACTTAATTTTAAGTACCTAATATAATTTTGACTTGTAAAAGTCCTAAAAATAGCCTATTTGCAATAAATTTTGACTTTGACTTTGACTTTGACTCTCGATGTATTCTTCCAACGTTTTATGGCGAATGAAAATCCCGCACTTAAGTCTTTAGAGTAGGGCTCAGTGGAATTAAAATCAGGGTGCATCCAGGGTTAGAAAGTCGTATGGACTACCGCTGAGCTACACTCGTTTTTTGTAGAAGTAAATAGGATAGGAATGGCCCGATGGCTCAGTTGGTAGTAGCCCTTCTGAACTGCGGGTTGTGGGTTGGATTCCCACCAAGGACAAACATATGTGTGATGAAAATCGATGTTTGTTCTGTGTCTGGGTGTTATTTTGTATTATATGTATGTATTTACAAAAAAGTATCTAAGTATTGTATCAGTTATCTGGTGCCCATAGTACAAGCGTTGCTTAATTTGAGGCTAGATGGCGCTGTGTGATATGTCCACACTTTTATTTATTTTATTGATGTAAAACTTCTTTATGCACGCTTGACTTGGGGATTAAGCTGGTGAATGCGTAACAAGGCGAACAGAACTTGAAAGTTGTTGGATCACGTCAATCTCCATTGTCAACAAAACAAAGTTAAAAATTAATCAAAACTTGTATTATGATGTTGGTATATCCGGTAAAATGACAATTTACAATTGTCAAGATGGCGACATTAACATTTAACAAAGTTATACCGGCCGATGATGGAGCCAAAGAAGTTTTACTTTGGTTTAAAGTACACTCGTTTTTTTTCGTTTATATGAATGAAATATTCATATAAAGCTGTCATATTTAGATTTATGCTACCTTGTATTACTTACCGGTACCCCGCCTGGTCGGCGACGTATCGGAAACGCTGCGGAGTGTTAAACGCGTCAAGATAACCGTAGGTTCCGGTCACCGTACCGTTTGTGTACCTCTTCTCGGTACGATATTGGGTGTTGCCAGTTGCATAATCCGTGAAATCGTAGTTGTAGTAGTATGACCCTGGACTCCCTAGAACAAGATTATACCTACACGCTATCAACCGGCTTCAAAAAAAGGAGGAGGCTCTCGATTCAGTTGTATGTTTTTTATATTTGTTGCCTCAGAACTTCGTCATGAAATATCAGATTCGATAACACTTTTTTTATTTGAATTCCACATTGGTTTCATACAAATATTATCAAAATTGGTTCAGTAGTATTTAACCCCTTTTTTTTAATTTGCTATAACTATTTTTAGTGCTACACACTTAAAAAGTACACAAGAATCGTGTCTTCATCTTAATAGAAACAATAAGAAAAGTTTTTATGTTTGTTTGTTGTTGTGTTTGTGTTGTGTTGTGTTATTGGACACATTCTTAGATATGTGTTTAGAAGATTAAGTTAAATGTAAATTACTTATTAGCTACGTACATCGTAATATTAGTAGAGTGCTCAAAAAAGCATTCTAATAGAAAAATAAATAAAAAAAAACTATTTTCAACTAACTTCTATTTACGCGTAAAGTAATCGTTAAAAATATGAATTTTAACTAAGTATTATAATTTTAAATCCAGATATTTATTAAATATTAGAAGACCTTTACTCTTCGGTTCTTAGTCTTGGTACCGGTTTAATCGAATAGAAGAAGGTTTATTTATTTAGTGCAAATATAATAAATTAAATTTACAATTATTAATTAATTGATTAAATTATGCAAGGTAATTCACATAAAAATTAATTTCTATTTCCCTTGGTCATCGCATCACGGGTGAACGGATAGAAAATTTTTGCAAATTATTTTTTTATTGTGTTTATTATTTTTAGGAGAAGGTTCTTATGAAAGAAAAAGTTAAGAAAGTATTTTAAATGTTCACCACGCGGGTGAAACCGCGGGGCACAGCTAGTCATAAATAGAACTAATGTACTAACAGTTCTTTCTCAGTAGGTAGGTATACGAAAACTGTTATATTACAAAAAGGAAAACGTCCTTCTTGTAAGAAAAATGGAAGTTTATTTTCATAGTTTCCTTTTCGTGCAAATTTTCGTGTGGAGCCAGCGTTTTCACCGTTACGCAAAGAGAAGGGCTTTATAAGTTAACGTGTGTAGTGTTAGAATCTGTTTTGGGTATTGGAGCTCCCGAACGGATTTTGATTCCTTTTTTTGAAAGGTAACTTGATTAAGGAAGTTCTTAACTTGGATTTTTGTGACGCGGGGTTTTTTATTTTTTATTAGTGCTTATTATAAAGGCAGGTATGTCAGATAATTTTTAAGACTATGTATGTATGTGTTTTGTGTACGTTTATAATATAAATTATCTCACCTTCAATGTTACTGTAGAAATTTATTATTGGTGGATTCTCCGCTATTGTGTGTCTTGGAAGCCTGGGAGCTGACTGTACTTTGCACTGGCTCAATAGAGCAGCCGTCAATACCATCTAAAGAAAAGAACCTTATATTAAAGAACTTAATATGTATGCTATCGATTTACCTACAAATAATAATAATAATAATCATCTGCTCAACCACCATGGTGCATAGAAAAAAAAGCGCAGATACTTGTTCTGAGTCTGGGTGTTGTAGGACCATGGTCTTTGTAGTTCCTGGGTCACTAGACACAGGGAATCCTAGTTAGGGTCCAGGATCTACATATGTCACATGTTCACTAGGTGGTAGGACTTTTCTGCAAAGTTCGTCTAGGTAGGTACCACCGCTTTGCCAGTTATTCTGCCGCCAAGCAGTAGTGCGCAAGCACTACTGTGTTCCGGTTTGAAGGGCACTGTAGCTAGTGAAATTACTGGGCAAATGAGACTTTATGACTTGATATCACAGTCTAGTAATCTTGTTACTAGATTGTGTTGATGTCTCAGGATGAAGTGCGCAGTGCAGTGTCACGCGAAACTCTATACTTTAGAGTTCCGAGTGACACTGCAACTGATATGGGCAGCCGTGTCGCTTAACATCAGGCGAACGGTTAGCTCGTCGCGTCATCTTTTAACATAAAAAAATAAATAAAAATGTGATCTTTGAACATTATTATTATTATTATAAATAAAATACGACCTGTATTTCACTGACAATCCTGGGGAATTCATTTTTATTGCATAGATCATCCTTTTTCCATTCAATTTCATTTTCATCCTTCGCTTACGCGTAATGTTAACTAAAAAATTTAAATCATGACCATCGATTTTAGTTTGTAGTTGTTGCTTTCGAACATAATCGTTCATTACAAATACAATACAAAATCTCAAGCAAAATGAGTAAAAATGCAACAATTTCTTTTGATAACTGGCTTTCTGTACATAAACAGGTTATCCTATAACACGCCAGGTCTAGCCTTGCCTCACAACATTACACGGTCTCACTCTAAATATTATAAACTAAAAGCAACTTACCTTGACTAGAAAGTCCATTGTCACCAACACTACAAATACACAACACTAGAATTTGTATTTTGCATTTATACTAAATACTGGCAATAAGTAGATAGCTATTGGATGGTCCACACATGCGTCCTCTACGCGAGTGTTTCCTTTAAATGGCTTCAGTCGGCGAAAACAACAGCTTTGGGCTCGTAAACTTGCGTATAGGCTTTATCTGTAGGTAAGTTAAGTTAGTGGGTGAAGGCAATTTCACCCATATCTGCAGCGTGATGTCACGCCATTAGTGTGACATGGCAGGATGAGGCGACGCCTTTTGTGACATTAAAGTTAAGGAAAAACAGTGAAGAGCATAGCTTTTGAAAAATAATATACCCGCTGACTTTTCCGATTGTGATACTGCCCATTCAAAGGTTGCCTGGATGAGATCACTTTTAGTGATTGTAGTTTTATTTTGTGTTTGTATACGCAATAAAGAGTTTTCTATTCTATTCTATATATTTTACAAGTCATTAAAATAAAAAGGATACATTATATTTCTTAGAACAATTTATGAAACCGTACAGAATGTAGCTATTGTAGTATTACCGCGTTGTAGATAGGTTTCTTCATGATGTAAAGAATGACTGAAAGAATATTTTTTTTTTTAAAGAAATATTTTTAAATAATGAGTACCTATTTAGTACTTAGTCACACGGTAAATCTTTTCACAACTGAAGCTAATTCTCTTAGTGTCGGAAGACTTGCATAACAATGGATTTATGAATAATTAAAGCCTTAACAGACGTTCCGCCGCTGCTGACGCCGACAAAAAGTAAAAAATACAAGTGTTCTGTAGAGCACACGACTGAAGACGATACGTAACTCTCTCTCTCTTTCTATCTTCACTAACTTATATCTCCCTCTCAACTCCCTTTCGCCTCGCCTAACGCTCTCGTCACGCATTCACCAGCTTACTCCCAAGTCAAGGGTGCGTAAAGACATTTTACTTCAATAATAATATCATGCTGGATAAAAATCCTCCAACAAGCATACAGGGAGTAACAAAAACCCTGTTAAATAAATGAAGTATGTGTACAGATCATTACAAGTAGTCATATAAAAATGTCTAACAATACCTAAGTTATACGTATCTGAAGTTACACGCAGTATCTAAATACAAAAAAATAATACCATTTCCCAAAAATGTTTGTGCCACAAGCCGTGCCTATTTTTAAATAGCTAAGTAACTAAGGTAAAAGTAAACGCGGAACCGACAAACGGGGGCCGCCTTTGTCGGCTCTTTTGTAGGATGCCGCTCCTGCACCTGTGTGCCTACGGGGAAATGGGGTGCGCGGGCGGCGCGGTATCACTCGGCATAGGCGCGGCGCGGCCCGCGGCTTACACTCAGTCGCACGTGCTCTCTCATGCAATTTAGTCGTTTCCAGTTTGACCGTCGCGAATTTAGTGTCGAGTGTGATGTCGTATTCTAACGACGAATACTACAATATGTTAATGTGCCTTGGTAGAAGTCACAATAATTATGCGGCAGCACGTAGAGAATACGAGCATAATTTTTCTATTCCGCGTGGAATTGAGTTACCGTCATTAATGGCATTCCAGCGATTGCACTTACGTGTTTACAACACCGGTAGTGTAACGGGCCGTGATCAGCAAAGATTTGATGCTGGAAGACCACGAGTATTACATGACGCTGAAGAACAGGTGCTCGATATGTTTGTGCAAGACCCAACACGTAGCACACGCAGCATGGCAAGAGAAATTGGAATTAATCACATGCGTGTATGGAGGACATTGAAGGAAGACGGTCAGCATCCGTTTCATTATCAACGAGTGCAATCATTGTTGCCCAGTGATTATGAGCCCAGAGTGGCATTTTGTCAGTGGCTTCTCGACCGAGTGACAGATGACGCAGAGTTTTTGAGTCGTATTTTATTTACCGACGAATGCTCGTTCGTCAGAACTGGCGTTTTTAACTGCCATAATGAGCACGTATGGGCTGTGGAAAATCCCCTGGCAATAAGAGAGAGCCATTTTCAGCATCGTTGGCGAATAAACGTTTGGGCTGGCATACTCGGTGATAGGATTATTGGGCCTCATTTCTTGAACAATACCATGAATGGAGCTAATTATCTGCAGTTTTTACGCAACGAACTTAGTGACGAACTCGACGACCTAAACTTGTCTCTTATGAGAACGATGTGGTTCCAGCACGACGGCGCTCCACCGCATTTCGCTCGCAATGTTAGGGATTACCTCACTCAAGAATACGGAGAAAGATGGATCGGACGAGGCTCCACTACACCGTGGCCAGCGCGTTCGCCAGATCTCACGCCTCTTGATTTTTATCTCTGGGGTCACGTGAAAGAGTCGGTCTTTAAAAAGACCTGCGACAACGAAGGCGAAATGCGCTCACGCATAGTTGCTGCATTTGAAAGCATAAAATCGGACGCGTTGATACTGCAACGTGTACGCGGAAGTATTGTGACACGTTGTCAAAAATGTATCGAAGTCCAAGGTCGGCACATTGAACAACATCTTCGGGGCCGCCAAATCAGCATTTTGATTGATTGACTGAACATGAAAATCGCCTACCGGCAGATGTGTTTTTGAAAGCTCTTTTAAGAGCTAAAAATTACGTACCTATCTTGTTTCTTGACAATACAAAATCACACGTGAATTCGATTGTTTAGAGTGTGGCAGAAAGGCGCGCAGCACTTGTGTGCCTACCACTATTGGTCAAAGAGATCTTTTACGTCATTAAGTTACGGTCTCGCAATCCTACAACGTTGTGGTATGTGGTATAGGGCACATAATCGTATGAAAAACGCATAAAAAGTAATCTGTGGAATAGCTTCTAGTTCCGTCGCAGTAGGTATGCGGTTGAATAGACTTAGCGTACCATGGCGGGCGGTGCGGGGTGCGGGCAACAGGCAGCAGGCTGCGTCGGTGGTGCAAGTACCTATGTTGTCAATATCTGAGGTCGTAAACATTTTTAGTAACGGCATAAAAGGTTTTAATAAAAAGCACACGTAAGTTTTGTATGTCTCGTATTGAAATAGAACTAGTATTACTACAACCTTGAGTTGACACTGGATACGCAGCTCGCGGATATAACAGGGTTTTTGTTACTCCCTGTATATACACTCCAACCGCTTGGATTCTATCCGACCTGACCAGTATTTAATAACAATGTAGGTATATCAGCACCATTACTGTGCGCCCGGAACCACATGCAGAATTCAACTTATTTACATTTATATAGGGCTAATGTCTAATGTAAGTATCAAAACAACAGATAATAATAATTAGCCTAGTTTATGTTTAATTAGTCCCTTCCTTATGAAAACATGTGTAGGAAGGCAACAAATGATCAAATTTGGCAGGCATGCCTAGTTAGTAACCGCATTATACAAAACCAGGGATACCTTTTTCGTAAAGGCTTCTAGCATTTAAGTGCACCGTTAAAATGAATCGTAAAACGATTCTTTTACTGCATTTTGATGATTATTTCATATGTTATTACCTAAAACACAATAATGCAGACATTCAAAATATTATGATGATGTAAAATAAAACCTTTTTGCAAGTACAGTTACGTTACCAAATTGGTTATCTACTTTACGACGACATTTTACTGTTTCCCACCAATTTTATGAATTGAATATAAACCAAACACATCAGTTAATGTTATGGTATATAGGGTTGTGTTTCTGTAGCTAGAATTAATTACGTTGGAATGTATGTTACGCTTATTGGAGGGTCCTTATTCAGCATGGTATATTACATTATGTCAGCGTCAGCAGCGCTGGTACCTAGTCGTACATCTGTTCGGCCATTAGAATTGGCGTAGAATTAGTAGCTCAGCGGTAGTCCGTGCGTCTTTGAACACACCACGCACCCTGGTTCGAATCGCGCTCGGCCCTGCGCCAACGACTTGGAATGGCATGTTCAAGAATTACCAACATTCTAGAGCATGTGTCATCGCACTTCGCCAGCGTGGTGAATTACGGCATACACTATCCCCCTGTGAAATCTTAAACATACAGACCAATAAACTCTAAGTTGTAGTAAAAATAATATTTTTGGAACCTACTATTTCAATATATTCCAAAAATTCTTATTTGACGATCACACGTTTAATTTAGAATCCGAAATAGGAAAAGCAATTAAGCAGTAGTAAAATGACACATTGGTTCATAACGGGCTCGTTCATATCCGAAACTCGTTTACAACTTGCCTAATTGGGTGGTATGGCAAATAATAGCTTACAGAATTGAAAAGAGGTTAAATAACCGTAAATAGTAGATTATTTTAATAACAAATGACATTTTTATTTTATTTGTTAAAATGTTATCGTAGGTAAGCATACACCACCGCAGCTTACATACCATCAAACGAGACAATGGTCAAATTGTAAGCCTATAAATTGCAAAAAATCTGTCCAAAATAGAACCTTATAAATAGCAACATACCTATTATATTACATTCTCGACAGTGAACTTGTCGTATCCATCAAGGTTCCCATTAAGGCATGCCGACGACGACTTATGTTTTATTACCGCCATTTTTCTTTTCAACTTTATTTATCTTTGAGATAAACTACTCTGAGGTCTACGAACTCTATTTTACCATCCTACGTAAATCTTATCGCAGGTTTTTAGCTGTATGAGAATTCTTTGTGATAAAATTTAGTGCCTTAGTATATTTAAAGGCATTTAATGTTCTATTTATTTGCTAATATATTTTTGCTTCTTTTATTTCATATTAATACAATATTTTTAACATTATATAAAACTAAACTAGACCTAAAAAACTAAATTATACCAAAGAACTTAAAATATAAAAAAAAGCTAAAAATTTTAGAATAGCCCGTTGGTGTAGGGGAATGTGCCCAGAATGCTGGCAGCATTACCACGTTGAATGGCAATGCTTATTTTTTGTGCAAAATAAAAGCCAGCATTCTGGTCACCTGATGCTTCCACCAAACGTTTGGCCAAATCCCTATATGTTGCCATGGCAGCCGGCCCCCATGGACCCATTGTCTCCACCCCAAACGGCACAAACATGTAGGCCCTGTCAAGGAGTGCATATTTGTGTCATTTGAGGTTTTCGGCCTTGACGGCGGTTGACAACGTTGACGTTGACTTGACGCTTTTTTAAAAATACTAACAAATTATCAAATATTTTTAATGATTCATTTCTAAATTTAAAGACATCATTTCAATTGGATATGTTAAAGATATCCTTTACATTAAATCATAAAAAAGACTAATTATATTTGTTATATACGACTGGCCCGATAGCTCAGTTGGTAGTAACCCTGCCTTCTGAACTGTGGGTTTTGGGCTCGATTCCCACACAGGACAAACATTTGTGTGATGAACATCGATGTTTGTTCTGTGTCTGGGTGGTGTATGTATTTACAAACAAAAAACTTACGTATTATATTAGTTATCTGGTTCTCATAGTACAAGCTTTGCTTAGTTTGGGGCTAGATAGCGCTGTGTAAAATTTGCACAACAATTACTATTATTATTATTTAAACGCTCTTTATTTTATAACACAAACTAAAACAATCATTGTAAGTACTTTAATGCTATTAAAATTTAAGCAAGTTTCTCGCTTTAGATCTTTATTCTCCTGAACGATATAAGAGGTATTGAATACGCAAGAAATTATCTGTTTATTTTTTTAATAATTACAATATGCAACCGTCAAATTCGAAGGTCGTTAAACATTTGTAATTGCATTTCCCCGAACTTATTTCTTACTGTTCTGGTAAAGTACACAGAGCAAGGTCCATGGAGTTTCCTTACAAGCCCATGCCTTTAGTTTGCGTAAGCGCCGCGCCGCCGCTGCAGGCAATCTAAGAGAAATCGCATTTTGTAATGTATAGTGTGTCAATTTTAGTTTTCAGCGGTACTTAGTGTGATTATTATTTTGCTAATGATATGTGTGAAGCCTAATTTGTACAAGGACAACCAAAAGTCTTCGATGAGAAGGCGTAGATTTTTTTCCTTTTGTAGCTAAAATCTTCATTTAGCCTCCTAAAGCATATTCGCTTAATTCTACACTTTTAAATATTGCTTTAAAACAAAATAAAAAATAATGGTTGGTTATTTTACTACTAATTTTAATGAACCTATTATATTTGGAGTCACAAATTAAAAAAATGTTGTTTCTCTAAATATAAACTTGTCCATCGCAACCAATTGCGAAACTCAGTTGCCAAGACGGCTGGAACGATTTTGATAAATAAATATAAGAAAAAGGTTATTTTCTAGTATAACAAACAAACAATTATATTAATAACTAGCTTCTGCCCGCGGCTTCGCCCGCATTGCCCATAGGAAACGAAGAAGATTTTTTTCATAGATAATTCAACCACCCATTTCACCCTCTTAGGGGTAAAATTTGAGAAAACCCTTTTTTTAGTGGATACCTACACTTTAAAAAGAACACACCCTCCAAATTACAAGTCTCTAGGCTCAAAGGTTTCGGCTGTGCGTTGATATATAAGTCAGTCAGGACTTTGAATTTTAAATGTGCAGATAACGCCCAACGACGTCCATAGATGCTGGACTCTAACTAGAATTCCTTGTGTCTAAGGACCCAAAAACTACGAGGATCATGACCCCACAATACCCAGACACAGAACAAGTATTTGCGCTGTTTTTTTTTTTCTGTGCAGAAATACTTGTCCTGCCGTGGGCATGGAACTCAAATCGGGTTATAAGCCGACCTGCTCAACCACCATACCACAGTGTGTCAAAATAATAAGAATACACACAATAAACAAGTGAGTAATCAAAATCACCACAACAAATTTACATTTCGTCTTATGATGTCATCATATAATCCCGATGCATCATATCAGCACGAGAAGTGACCTGCTTTACAAACAAATGGCTATGCAGCAGCATTACAGCGCAGATACGGGATATTGCTGAATTCAACAATAACTGTTCCATCTGACCAATGTAAATCAAAGCGTCATAATATATCATTGTGTATATGAGTATGCTTGTAAATAAACGCAAAGCAAAGCGGAGTACCTACATAAAGCGTTTATAAATTGTTGGATTTTGAAACCTAGCTCCAGTTCTTTTTTCAGGTATCTTGATACTACCTTAGAAAAATACTACCTTACCTTACCTTAGACAAATAAAACGATAAAAATATCCGATATTAGGTCAAACAAATTATAACCAAAGCGTAACAATGACTATCATAAATGTAAGCCTTTCGCAGATGTGATAATATGCGATTGTATGTATAGGTCATTATGCAGATAGGTCCTTTCGTGAATGCATTCTCATACTCTTTGTTCCAAATGCTCTAGATTGATTGACTCGAGACTTAAATTTTGGGGCATATGAGGGCTGATTGCTTTGCCAAAATTCGTGTTTTATACATAATGACACTTTCAACTAGGCGAAATAACCAACGTGACTGACACATATACGAAATAACATAATTGGGTCAACAATTTTTGCTACACGTATAATGACACTTCTACAAAATGACACATCGCAAAATGACACTTTCTCTAAATACACGTAGGTATGTAGATACATGTTTTTTAACCAAAAATGTAAGAATAACCCATAATCATAGTACAGTGAACAAGAGCCTATTTACAATGATATGACTAGGTGGTAGGACTTTCCTGCAAAGTTCGTCTAGGTAGGTACCACCGCTTTGCCAGTTATTTTGCCGCCAAGCAGTAGTGCGCAAGCACTGCTGTGTTCCGGTTTGAAGAGCACTGTAGCTAGTGAAATTACTGGGCAAATGAGACTTTATGATCTGATCTCACAGTTTAGTAATCTTATTACTAGATTGTGCTGATGTCTCTGGATGACGTGCGCAGTGCAGTGTCACGCGAACCTCTATACTTTAGAGTTCCGAGTGACACTGCAGCTGATATGGGCAGCCGTGTCGTTTAACATCAGGCGAACGGCTAGCTCGTCACGTCATACCTTAACATAAAAAAAAAAAAAAAAATAATTAGACAATCTTGTTCAAAAGATGTGAACAAAAAAAAGCAAACCATTTGAATTATTCCACTGGTTCAAAATCTAAGGCAGTAAAATTGTTGATCCCTGGCTGTATAACATTCCTGTGTTTTGAACACCCATACGTATAATTTTTGATTAGGTATAAATCAGTAGCAGCCAGACGGGAAATAAATCCACTTATTCTCCCGTAGTAAAAGCTGGAATTCAGATCATATTGCCATTTCCAAACTCATAAGCTAAGTACAACATTATGCTTTCAATTTATTGTTGTTCGGATAGAAGAATAAGGAATATAATTTCAATAAGGAAACTATATACTATAGTATGTATTACCTTATTTTGCGGTAAGGCTTAAAATGTAATAAAGACAGACCAATAAAAAAAAGTACTCTTTTTTCGACATAGGTTTTACTACTCATCTGATGAGAGAGAAGAATATTTAGTCCAAATTAAATTCACTTGAGAAAGATTCGAGTCATGTATCATAATTATCAAAAAAGTTAAAATAAAATTAAGACCCTGTCATAGCACGTTTTTTTTTTGACGTGATCTTTATAGCGCCTTGTCTATAGTTGAAATTCGCAGATCATAATTTGATGTTAAGCTGGGTCTGCGCATGCAAATGTGTTAATATTGCGGGTTTTTGTGGAGTGCATGAAATGTAAATATCAAATAAACATTATATCTTTATTTCTTTCTATTTCATTTGTAAAATGTGTTGTTATCGCTGAAAGATAACTACGTTCATAAAGTATTTTTGGGGTCTTTTTGAACGGTTTTATTTTAGAGAAACTAAAGTACTTACTCAAGTTTTGTTCGGTCATTCCTTTTTTCTTTTTATTTTCTATTTTCTATTTTCATATTTTTTATGTGATTATTATGACACATCACCACGCATTAGTTGAAAAAGTGCTTTTTGTTGATTTGGACTTACACCGCGCCTTTAGCAAAAACTAATACCCAAGACGCGGTTACCAACTCGGAAAACAGTATTTCTAAAATTGAACTATTTCGTACCGACACCCATAAAATACCATGCAATTTTCGATAAAATATATACTTTTCTCAGTCTTTCTTAACTCGAAGAAATTAATGCTTTTTTTTTATATGTACAATGTACATAGGTGTCGGTAGATATTTAGATTGTTACAATTACTATAGCGTACAATTATATCAATATGTATCCGAATGACCTGATCGACAAATCGACACACTATACGTGAGTAACAGGCGGAAATATATTAATTTAAAATTAACTACACTCATGACAATTTTAATATCTACTAAAATAGCTAACTATTGACAGTTGAAAATTAAAATTAAAATCAAAATCAATGAAGTAGCAAACTTAATCTAAGAAGCCTCTACCATTAGGCAGCGTGCCCAATATGCTGTCGGCATTGCCCCGTATAATTATATTTAATAGGTTAAATAGTCAAAGTGAGATATGTGAGCATTCGTGGATCAGCAGTAACTCGTGCGACTTTCAAACCAACGCTCTCCAAAGGTTTAAATCCCACTCAGCCCTACATCAAGCTATGTACGTCTGTTTTTTTTTTCTTTATGTTTGTTTGTAGTGCCTGTAGATACATATCAAAACCGTTGTAATCTAAATAGGTAACCTACCTTTGAAAATTTTTATTTCTTCAACTAGAGCAAAAATATCGCAGAGGGCAGTAGGATACAGCAGGTCTATACTATAAACTACAGAGACGTCAATAGAGATCAAAAGATGTGGCAGTAGAAACCGAACTGTGACCTGAATTCAAATTTACTGCTTTCGAGATTAATATTTCTCTGCCAAATTACTGCACAACAATGTTATTTATAAATTATACATGAATTATGACATATGTCTGATGTTTAAATAAGCTAAGTTTAACCACATAAATATCGTAAAAGATTATCTGTTTCGTCGTCATTAAAGACAGATAAACAAAATTTTGGTAGGTACTGTTATGTAGGCGTTTCTACTATTCGGTGTTTAATTCTAATTAACTCGTGAAGAAATGAGGTTTTTAAACTTAAATAATTTGGGTTGGCGAGACTGAGAACGTGAATAGGTGATCATCATTTATCAATGTTGGTGTTATTTAACATTGGATAGAAGGAATTTAGTATGCAGCATATCAGTATTAATCTCAGTAGCGGTTACATATTAAAGCCGTTTGGTACGCTACCTTCTGGTAGTGGGCTGGAGCATTTGGGCTGTGTATAGGTCATCGCGGCCAGTATATAGTCCAAATGTTTCTTTTTTTGTTGTAGGTAGTTTTTAGTATTAGTTATTAAATCATTGTAGTATTTAGAAAATAAAGGCAATTTGCCGTGTTAAAAAGCCGTTTGGTGTTGAGGCCATGGATCTATAATGACTGGCTCATCGCGTTTTCCAAAGTTTTTCAGAGTGCCTGGTCGATGCGACGCGTAACCAAAATGGCACTAATTTGGCACAACGAATTAGCATTGCAATTCAACGGGGCAATGCTGCTAGCATGTTAGGTACGCTACCTAGTGGGCTGGAGCATTTGGATCGCCCATATGTCAGTAGTACTTCGTAGTAGTTGTAATATTATTGTAGTAGTTAGTTAAAAGAATAAGGCAATTTGCCCGTTAAAAAGTATGCACCTGAAACTATTAGCGATTATGGAGTCGTAAAACAGCTGCAAGTTCATACATTCCGCAGCGGTAGAGTAATTTTCTCAATGATGTACGTATTACCGTTCTGTAAACAGTAAGGTATTCATAAATTGATTATCCAAACATCCCGTTATGAATTATTCAGTGCAGCATTATTCAGGCGAGAGCTTCCCGCGAGCCTAATTCCCGCAATTTGGAGCACCGCGGCTCACTGAACGCCCGCGCCAGCACGTCGATATGTCCGAAAGTGCGTTATTTATTTATTTTTACCGACAACCTGCTCTTCCGCGCTTCTCACCTTAGTTCCAATATAGACTCCGCTTAGAAGACACGACCACTTTACATTACATCCGTTGACAGATAAGTCAATGCGATTTACATACCGCGAACTTTTGTCCCACATGGATTTTGGTTGCTACGACAAGGATTCGGGGGAAGTGGAGTGCTACCTCGAAATACGTAAATACATTTTGACTAAACGCTATCGACGGTGATTTACAGCTTTCTTATTGTTGTGGAACATCGCATTGTAATATATATTTTTAGTTGCGATCGGTGTAGTTTTTGGGTCGTGTAAACAGCTGTTACTCTGACAGATAAGCCGGTCCGTGTGTCAGCGCAGTCCGTGATTGTCGGCCGGATCAAGCGTTGTTATAGGCACTTCTAATTATCTAATACATACAATAATAACTTACGTGCAGTCAAACCGTATCGTCCTTGCATAAAATGCGCACAGAATTCAGAACCGGCACTAGACGCGATAACGTGCCGAGTCGTGAGTAATTAATAGAGAAATGAGTGCGCTTCTATATATTTTATATATAACTGAGCTCTAATTCTAAACGTTTAAATATTTTAGATTGCGATACGGGTACCTCTTGCGCTATCACGATACAAATGCGTAAGTAACTTGTCAATCCGAGTGCAGGCTTGCATAAAAGCTTACTTTATGTGCGCTTATTTATCATACGCCTTCATGAAAAATGTTCGTGTTTATAAATGTCAGTCAGAGTTCGTTAGGAATAAGCCCACGAATGTTTGTGTTTGATGAACAGTACAAAGATTTTTTTATTTGTGACAGCGAATCCAGATTCCGTGGGATGCATAGAAAGATGTGCAACGTTGCTTTCGTTCCTGCTTGTCATCATCACCTTTCCATTTTCTTTATTCGAATGTTTCAAGGTAGGATCCTTGATGAATTTATTTGAGCTTATTTACGGACTATTATATTTTAGTATCGATTTTGGTTATATTTGGAGCGCTTTGATTTACATATTTAGTAAAGATTATTTAGAAAGAAAACGTTCTAAATTTTAAATAACGAAGCATTTAGTTAAAATTTTTACTATTGTGGGATTACACCAGTTAAAGTTTTAAGGTTGTTTGATATATTAACTAAACAAAGCCCTGTAACTTTTTATGAGCTCTATGAATTAAAAGCACTGAATCTTTGTTCATTTTTAAATTTGAGTATCTTGTAAAGCATCAGCAAGTACGACATGTAGGTCCTAAAATTTAGTCTATCTCCTATTTTTACTGTTTGTAAATTTTTAGTAGGTACAGTAATGCCCGTGTGCACTAAAGTTTGACAGTTTCTAAGTTGTACTTATCTCTCTAGGGCGTACCCGAATGCGTTGCAGTTGGTACGTCATAGAGGGATAAGTCCGAACTTAGGAGCTGTCAAAATTTTGTGTAGACGGGCATCATACCATTTTTAGGTGGTTCAAGAGTTTGAACGTGCAGTGATCTTTCGGCTAGGAAGGCTGAGGAAGGGAGGAGCAAGGGGTCCAGGGCTATTCTTTGTACTGCCCTGCATAGACACATATAGAAAAGTAGACCTCAGGACTGTATCCTTTGACGTACCTCCCCAAGAGGTAAGTAATTTTATATTACTTTAATTTCACTTTTATATGGTAAAGATTAGAGTAGCCAAGATGCTATTTTCAAACCCAACAATAAACAACAGTATAATTTTGCAAACTCAACAAGTGTTATTTATATTGTTAAAGAGTGATGCATCAGGCTTTATTGAAAACCGTTTATTTTGGAATGCATGCATTTAACTGAAGCAATATAATCGCAGAATATACAAACATCTGTAGCCAATTAGTATTGTTTTTTTGCCTTATCTAGATATATGTTATAACCGATATACCTACATAAGAGAAAATATTCTGAGTTTATATAGGTATATAAATATTTTACTGTTCTAAAACTTCTTTTTCAAACTACTAATGAAACTCTTTACGTAATGATATAAGGTGAATTTTTCATTGTATCAATAGGTAGGCTCAAAAGTACCTACGTATTATTATAGGTGCCTAAAGGCCATGACATCATGCTTCCTCTGACTACAATACCCAAATTAGCTTTAAAGTAAATTAACAGCTTTTAGCCCACATTTGTTTTTGGACTTACTCGATTACTTACATGGGAAGTTCATTAGCATTGTCAAATTAAGAGTTATTCTTTTACTGTTGGGTGGACGTTGTAAGTTACAAATGAATTTTAAGCGGACCGTCCTGGTACAAAGAGGTTGTAACCTACCTAAAAATGCTAAGTTATAAGTCCTGGTGTGGAGATTTTTGGCGGGAAAACAAAAAAGATCGCGTCGCCGCATTGTATTATTTTCCAAAACTTGTGTTATTTTCAGTGCTAGTGCATAAAACTGGTGGCGTTTTATTCGTTTAGTGCTGGATTACAGGCATGAGTGTGGGAAAGTGGTATAATGATGGTGAAACGTTTCTTTTCGTATTGTTTTCAAAACTATATAGAAGCTTCTGGTAAAGTTGCCACCACTTTACTAGGAGTATGACTTTGACTAGACTATGACTTGACTTGATGACTTCGACTGCGACTTGATACATATTTGCGTAAATATCATTAACTTGAAAAATTATCAATTACTTGACACTGGCTAAATACACAAAAGTGTGGAGCCAAAACATAAAAAAAAAGTCCTGGTGTGGGGAGTTTTGGCGGGGAAACAAAAAGATCGCGTCGCCGCATTGTATTATTTTCCAAAGCTTACGTTATTTTCAGTGTAAGTGCATAAAACTGGTGGCATTTTATTCGTTAAGTGCTGGTTACAGGCATGAGTGTGGGAAAGTGTTATAATGATGGTGAAACGTTTCTTTTCGTGTAGTTTCCAAAACTCCATAGAAGCTTCTGGTAAAGTTGCCACCACTTTACTAGGAGTATGACTTAACTAGACTAAACTATGACTTAACTTGATGACTTGGACTGTGACTTGGACAGTGACTTGACTTGACTAGACTTGACACATTATTTACTTAATTAACTTAAGAAATTATCAATTACTTGACACTGGCTAAATACACAAAAGTGTGGAGCCAAAACAAAACAAAAAAAAAGTTACAAATTAATTTTAACCGGACTGTCCTGGTACAAAGAGGATGCAACCACTATCCTAAGTTTTAAGTATTTTAAAATGGTCGCTCTGCTATCTGCATGTGTGATAAAGTCAATAGAACCCGTGAGTGAATTTACCTACATTTTAGCGTTGCACGGGAAAATTGTTGTCCCTTTCTAAATAACACACACAGTGAAGGTCTAGAATCTATGTATGTGGTCGTTGGGCATTATTATTATTACCTATCTTATTATAAATGTTAACAAAACCTTTTATTTTTTAGGTCAATCGCTTGAGTAGATTAAAGTCTAAGATGATTCATTTTGAAGATTTAAAAAATGCACATGTTTTTATATTTTAATTAGAACTACTTTTCTTCGTTATAATTTTGACCCTTCTGGCAGGTGGCTTTTTGGTGCGAGGTTTTTTTTTCTTTTTTTTCAGGTTTTGTGGCGAGGCAGAACTCAAATCCGTAAAACTTAAATAAATTTAAATAAAATACGTATATTGGTTATTAACATGAAATATACTTGTTTATTTTTAAATAAGAGTTTCCTGAAATACATTAATAATATTGTAATTATTTTTAGTTACTCATAATTTTTTTGTATTCATTGATTTTAAGTGCATAAATAAATTATATAATTATAATTTAAAAGATTCAGTGAATTAAAAAAACAAATATGTACCTACATATAACATTCTAGAAATTTTTCCCAAAGCATCACTTTACATTTTGATCAGTCCAAAATGAATTATCGAAGCAAAGCTTCATTAATGAAGAAACTAAACGGTTTAGTAACCGTTTACTGTAAAATTAAGTCACCAACTCTTTGAAGCGATTATAATCTGAAATTAACCGGCAACTGATCTCAATTCCTCCAAAATTACGACCCCAATCTCGGGACAAAACCGAAAAACAGAGACTATTATTAGGTCGCCAGTTCCCAGACAATTGGTTTACACGAATGTTTAGCGTCTCGTAAAACTTTGATTGATAGTTTACAGCCACATCAATTAAATTGTACCGGGCTGAATGATGGGAAAATGGCAGCAACTGGGTTAACAGTTTTCAATACCAATGCCATGCCTAAAATTCCAGTTTCGTGGTAAACACATGGTACACAACGCTTGCTTTTATTTACGTTATCGGTGAATCAATGTACGATAAGGTAAACCGTAGAAACATAGAAATTTATTTAACCAATACTTGAAATTATGCTAATGTTTAATGCTTGAATACGAGAGGCGAAAGATCGAGGGAGAATGGTATAACCAAAGGAAGGCTTATACTCAGCAATGGCCAAGAGGCTAATTATGATGATAATGGCTTAACTGGAAGGTTCGTATTCAAAATCCTTGGCTAGCATGCTACACCTTCGATCGCATCGTCACTTCCCATCAGGTGAGAGCACGGTCAAATGCTAGACAAGTTTGAAGTAAAAAAAAAAATCCTCTTGTACTTTCATCATTAATAAGCAAGAGACAGATAGGATCGACGTTGAAACATTTCAATAAATATTTGTGTTAATTTAACACAGCGCCATCTAACCCTAAAATAAACAAAGCTTTTACTATGGAAACCATCTGGTATATTAATATACATTTTGTTTATAAATACTTACATAGAATACAATATTACACCCAGACATAGAACAAACGTCGATATTTGTCACGTTTATTCTGGTGGGAATCAATCCCACATCCTACAACTCAGGTGACAGAGCTTACTACCAACTGATTTATCAGGCCATTCAATTGTATCAAAATATTCAAGTTATATATTCAAATACCATTTCTTACGCAGTTATAGTAAAATTAAACTCCCGTAATATCATGTAAGACTGTAAGATTTATAAAATGTTTACAGTTTGGCCATAAAGCATACACGGTTAAAATATTGCCAACTTCCTGAAAACCTTCGGGGAAATGTGTTATAAAAACTAATTGTTCAAAGTTAAACGTTCCAGCTTTAAGCCTTGGTTCCTCGTCGATCGATCATTCTGTATTTACCCGAACGTAAATACATATACATGGTCAATATCATAACCGCTGTAGGAACAGTTTATTTTGGCGTGTCCAACACTGCTCACTCGCGAACAGATGGCTCGCAGCCGCCCGGTTTCGTCGAACGATTAGAACGAAACAATAAAATAAAATGCCGGGCCAAACAATATGTATATAATTATTCATACGTTTCAAGGGAATCCATTGCTTCCTGCAACATGGTAAGCTCATTTTCTAACATATCTATATTTCCTAAATATTTAAGTTTTTTAATGGGCTAATGCTGTTGGTCTCCACCGATCTATACAGTCTCCGATCGGGTAATTTTTTAAGTGAGTGTGAATAGCCAAATATAAAGTAATCAAAATATACTCATATTGGTCTTTTAGTAGGTTGATTGATTGATTGCGAGGTGGTAGGACTTTTCTGCAAAGTTCGTCTAGGCAGGTACCCACGCTATGCCAGCAATTTTGCCGCCAAGCACTGCCGTGTTCCGATCTGAAAGGAACTGTAGCTAGTAAAATTACTGAGCAAATGAGACTTTATGACCTAATCTCACAGTTAAGTCATCTTATTACTAGACTGTGCTGATGTCTCACGAAGACGTGCGCAGTCCAGTGACTCTGCGAAACTCTTTACCTTTAGAGTTCTGAGTGACACTGCAATTGATATGGGCAGCTGTGTCGCTTAACACGAGGCCTACGGTGTGTGATTCAATAACATAAAAAAGATATTATATAAAATATTTTGAAGCGCCAGTTATCTCACCGCAACAAAGTCGCCAACGCAAGTCGTCGCGTTGACGGCTTTAGTCCTGTAGCTCTAAGCATATGCGCATGCATGTTTTTATTTATAAACATGACAATTATTTCCTGAAAAGCAACAGATTTTTCCGTGACGAGCGTTTGAACTCTCATCAATTTTATAACACCTTTGATCAAGGCAACGTAGCAGTCTTGTCACTTCTATTAAGAAAACCGCATGCCAGATGGCCTGACCTTGTTACACAGCGTATACTCATTCTCATTATGAATCGTTCTCGATTTGTGTAATAAATGTAAACAGCGTCTGCATTAGGTGCTGGCGAGCTTTAATGGTCCCTTTGAATAGTAGACAAGCATTTATCACCTCTAATTGATTTGAAATACCGTAATAACAGTTACAAACTCACAGCGTTCATTTAGCATGCCAGACACAGTTTAAATTTTTAGAAAGTAAGAAGATATATTGTGTTGAAATATTACAAATTACATTGTCACCTTTCTTTTTAAACTATTGTTAACTATATAAATCAAAAATCGTGGGAACTCTTAATTATCTTGGATAAAAAAAGTAAAAAGAACTTTATAATTATCTAGATAATATAAGCAATACGAGTACAAAATTTAATTCTAATCCGTTCAGCCGACAAACAGACAATAAACAGACATTTTACATGGATCAATAGACATAGACAGATCAATAGAAATAGACAGATAAATTATTTTCATCTATTACCAAACGTCGTGATGCACAAGATCGATTTCATAGACTTAAAAAAACAATAAGGGTATTTTTATGTCCTAATTTTAAGATGTCACTAGAACTGGCATGTCTTTATATTTCTTTTAATTTTATCAAAAAAAAATTCTTCAATTCAGTGCATAAAGATCCAAATTAACCACAGATAATTACTTTACAGGTACTAACAAGAGATTCAGTGACTGTTGCCGTGGATGCAGTCGTCTACTACAGAATAAAAGAACCTCTGAACGCAATCGTGAGGGTTGCTGATGCTGGGTTCGTAGTTAGTACATATTGTATTACCCTAAACACAAATAAATCTTTTAATCGTCTCTTGGCTGGAAGTGGCTCTCCACGTCGAACCTCTACAACCAGCCGAATGCAGCTGGCATATAAGGAAGATGCGGGTTCAAATCCCACTCAAATTGTTCTTTTACGTCAAGAATTGATCTGTTGATTAAGTCAAGGCGATACTGCTATGAAAACGTTTACTTATCCCAGAGGTATTATTGGTTATTGAAATACAAATAATACTTAGAGGTATTATTTGTTATGGAAATACAAATAATACATTATGATCGTCCCTTACCTGGATATGGCTCTTACATCACACCTCACTATGCCACCAGCTTCTGCATGCAGCATTTGACCGATTTGGCGGATTATCTCTCCATCCAACGGTAGAACGGTAGAAGTGGCATTTCGATTTTTGTGGGTGGGCTTAGCACCTATAAAGAATTTCTTGCGTGTCTGATATCTCAATATTTCTTTCATAAAAATATATCTTTAATGCTTATAAATTACTACAATTCAAAACATATACATCACTCTGGAGTAAGGTTAATATGCAAAGCGATGCCAAATTACCTGCAATAAAATAAATCAGCTAAATTATAATGCGTAAACTCACAATGCACAACTGAAAATGCATTTATATTGCTTACAGCAGCATACTCTCATTTGCATTATTATGCTAACTATCAACCTTAATGCAATCATGACGATTGCTGATGCTGAGCTCGTGGGTAGAACTTACGGCTACCTTACCTACATCATTTTATCTTTTGAAGTAAAACTTTTTTTCGCACGCTTGACTTGGGAGTAAGTTGTAAGCTGTTCGCCTCGCAGAATGCGAGGCGAACAGAAGTTGAAGTTGGTCCATTATACATTTGTATGTTGGCATGTCCGGTAAAATGACAATTCATAATTAATTTTCAACATAACGACATTAACATTGAACAAAGCAAATACAAATTTATACCAGCCGATAGATGGAGCTAAACTAACCGTGTTACCACAAATACATAAACAACGCTTAGACAGTCAAACGCGTGTTTAACACCACAAAACAGTAGTTTGACACTAGATTAAGGCTTGTTTAAATATTTTGTGGCTAAGCCGAAGAAATTTTACTTCAGTCGTGTGGTATAAAGTTTATTCATTAACAGCAAAATGTTTAATTACAGAGCGTCAACCCGTCTCTTGGCCGCGACTACTCTACGCAATGTTCTCGGTATGCGAGACCTGGCGCAGCTGCTGTCTGATCGAGAAGCCATCAGTCATATGATGCAGGCCAACTTGGATGAAGCCACCGACCCCTGGGGCGTAGAGGTGGAGAGAGTTGAAATGTATGAATATTTATTATCAGTGAAATAAATAAATATATGTGGACACAGCGCTATCTAACCTCAAGCTAAGCAAAGCCTGTACTATGGGAATCAGATATCTGAGACAAAACTTGGATCCTTTTTGTTTTTAAATACATAGAATAAATGTTCTATGTATACATAGAATTCTTCCTACTAATATTATAAACGTAAAAGTTTGTAAGGTAGTGTCGCCGAAGATGGCCCGGCTCCTAGGATAGCCCACTTTAAAAAAAATACAGTTATGATTAAACGAAACATTTTAAATTTCGCGGGTTTATGCTACTAGTACCATAGACAATAATGCAAGTGTGTTTTAATTATTATTATTACAACTTCCATTATGTTTTTTCTATACTTTATTTATCTGCAAGATTTCACGAGGTTTTGAAATTAAGTGGGCCTTCATTGGCTCCTGTACCTTATATATAGATGTTTGTTACTCTTTCACGCTCAAACGCCTGGATGGATTTGGATGAAATTTGAAAATAGAGTCAATAGTTAATTTTAATAAAACACAATTTAAAATATGGTGGTAGGACTTTTCAGCACTGTTTGTCTAGATAGGTACCACCGCTTTTGCAGTTATTCTGTAGATGACCAGTAGTGTGCAAACACCGCTGTGTTCCTTCCTTCGAAGCTAGTGAAATTGCTGGGCAAATGAGGCTTTATGATCTGATCTCTCAAGACTGTGCTGATGTCTCCAGATGATGTGCGCACTGTTACGTGAAACTTTATATTTTCCAGTTCTGAGTGACACTGTACTGTTATGGGCGACCGTGTCGCTTAACATCAGTTGAACGACCAGCTCGTTACATTATTCATTAACATAAAAAAATAAGTTTAAGGATGAGTTATTAAAAATAGTAGTAAGTGAATAAAAATTGTATTGATGTTGTTTGATAAATTTAATATTGTAACAATTGTATTGTAAGTCTGGACTCTGAAGTTTCAACTTTAAAGTCTCCATATATAAGATAACAATTGGAAAACTTACAGTAAAGATGTCCGTCTGCCGGTGCAGCTGCAGCGGGCAATGGCAGCAGAAGCCGAGGCTGACCGCGAAGCGAGAGCCAAGATCATAGCAGCTGAAGGCGAAATAAAAGCTTCTAAAGCACTTAAAGAAGCATCTCTTGTGATGATCGATAACCCAATGGCATTACAGGTAAAGTTTTGCAATCACACTAATATTATAAATGATACGAACTTTATGTATGTTTGTTCCCTCTTCACACCACAACGTCTAAACGGATTTCAATGAAAATTAGAATGAATATAGCTTAGATGCTGGATTAATATATGTATATAGTACATTTTCATGGATAAAACAGCAAAGAGTTAAACCATACGGCTGTGCTTACACGTTGACCTAAATCATTTCTTCGCATGGCGATGTCATTAATTATGGGTAACATTTGATCACTTTCCGCCCTTGGAAAATTTTGAAATCAATGTTCACCTAGTTTTTACAATATGGCTGAATGTGGTACTGGTACGCTTGAATTAGGAACTGGCTCTCAAGTTAAAGCTGCTGAGCAGCGCAGAGATTAGCCGGTGAGTATAATATAAAATACCTGAGCATGCCGAGCATGCGATGCCGTGGTATGATTGCATTATAGGTAGAATTTTTTTACCGAAACTTCAAACTCATATCATGATTCGAGCGCACGATTTACGGATTACAAGTCAACGTTACTATTCACTGAGCTATCAACACCTCAAAGTCACAATGATTATATAATTAATTACTTTCTTCCTTTACCATTTTCTTCATCATTACCATCATCATTGACAGGTTATAGACATCCACTGCTGAACATAGGTATCCTCCACAGAGCGCCACTTTGAGCGGCTGCTTGCTTCCTGCACCCATAGGCTCCCCACGGTTTTGTACAGCCCCCCTACCGCGTAACTGTTCTGAGAATCGGCTTCGCCTGCCATCCTGCACGCGCCAATTAACAAGTCCACGAGTGCGAGCAAGAGAGAACACGATTACCATCTCCACCACACTAACGCGGTAAGGCCCCAGATCGTCGGGGCTAGGCCTGCGTACTCCGTTGTCGCCATCACTCGAGAACCTTTCTTTCCCATCAGTAGTCAGTTCTACGAGCAATGTGACCTACCCATTCCCGTTTCAATTTACCGTTTGCCTTACTATTCTTTTATTATTTCCAGTTACGCTACTTGCAGTCTCTGAACACAATATCAGCGGAGAAGAACTCGACTATAATATTTCCATTTCCACTGGACTTCCTTAAGACATTCTTGGGCGGACCCAGCACAATGGCTCCTACCTGTTCGCATGCAATACCAGGGCGTTCGGCACCTAGTCCACCGGCAGCTTTATCAGTGTAAAATTTAATTTAGTTATTGAGTCTCGTAATTTGGATACTATGACTTGTACATAGATATTTTGTATATAGATACATCATTGATCAGTATTGCAATTGGCTTTAACGCTGAGATTCCTCATATGAGGTTTGAGATATATTTATTTCTGAAAGGAAAATATTTTACTTAGATTAGCATACTTAATTCGTTTAAAATTGATAACAGTATTATGTATGTGACGTTATGGGTACTGTATGTAAAAAAATGTAGCCAGATTTAAAGATTTGAAGACTTCTATTTTAACTATATTTTGCATTTTTTACAGTTTCAACGTTGAGAACTAGCGTTTGAATAATTAATGCAGTAAAATAGGACACGTTGTCTAAGATCTGTGCTACATGGCACTAGTTATTATATCATTTGTGATAATTATATAGTCAAAAGGCCGGAGTCATAGGCATTTAATTTCGTTTACTAAAGGCATATATATTTAATAAAATAGTCCGATAAAATAAAAAATATGACCTACAAAACCCATGCTGCAATTATCCCACAGTTAAGCGTTGTAATATAGCGTTGCTATAACTCTTTACGGAATAAATTCTACAATATGGATTATTTGTTCGTTTACTTCTTAATATACCTTAACCCTTGACCCCGAAATATAATATGAAATTACTAGCTGGTGGTGGTGATAAAAACGGTGATGATGATGATGAAATATAGCCCACGACCTATTCTCAGACATACTAAATATACACATAGAATTTCGTAAGAATCGATCCAGCCGTTTCGCAGGAGTTTTGTTACAAACAACGTGACACGAGAATGTTTTACACGGTGGAATTTAATTCACTATTTTTCTTTTTTATGTTACTCAGACCATGCTATAGAATATTCGTACAAGGTCAAATTTTAAAAAAAAATTGTTTTAGTATTTAGTGGTTTTTACGCTAATATAAGCTCTTATTGCCGTTAATATAGATTTTAATTTGATATATTTGCAGCGAAAAATAGCAATGCCTCAACATACAGCCCAAAAAAAAACTTCCAATCTGATTCTTACAGGCAAGTTACCTTTATTTACACCTTAGATTCGGTACCTAAATACTGTAATAAATAATCTGACGCTGAAACATCATGTAGTGTAGTGCTACAAAATTTTCTGTGGGTCTAAGTGGTTTGTTTCAAAGATTGTCAAGGAATATAAAAGAGCTGTAATATTGAGGTTTGGAAGAGTAAGAATAGATTCACTAGCTGCTCCTGGTGTCATCTGGGTTGTGCCGTGCACTGGCAGCATCATGTTTATTGACATAAGAACGCAATCCGTAAACTTGCCTCGTCAAGAAGTAAGTACGTCTTCGTCTACCTCACTTGTTTCTTTTACGATATCAGTCATTATTGGAGGAGTATCTAATTAGGTACACTTACTTTAATAGGTAGCAGATGTGTATTTTCTGATACATAAAATACTATAAAATCTTTTGCAATCACCAACTGCCTGCCAAGTGTGGTGATTATGACAAATCTGCTCATACGATAAACCTCTAAAGTGGCGTTTATGAGGGAGGTCTATAAAGAGCAGTGGGCATCTTCCTACAGATGATGATTGGGTTTCCGTCTGGTTACAAAACTGTTTATCTGGTGCAGGTATCTAAGTGCTCAATTAAAAACCAGACTTCTAATTTCAGGTTCTTACCAAAGACTCGGTCACCGTAACCGCAATTGCTTATTTCCACGTGCAGAAACCTCTCAGTTGTTTGCTGAATATCCAATCGCACAAGTAAACCTAATTACTAATTTGTCGCGGAATTCTGTAATTGCACAATGGCTGAATAGTCTTTTATTCCTTAACAAATTACAAGGCAAAAAGCAACCATATAAAAAATTTGATGATAAGATTTTTTTGGTAAAATTAAACAATTTTTTAGATTAATTTCTTATACTATAATAACGTTTTATAGGGAAAGCCTGTGTAGACGTCTCTCGGCTGATGATGATACATATGTAATTTGTATGTAGTTTTTACATATGTAGTATGGAGGCAAAATATGTATTAATATAAATTCAAAGCATGATATTGTGTATTATAAAGTTAACGAGGCTACTGGGAAACAGAAAATTATCAAATCATAAATTTGACTTGACGCTTCGATCAAGTTACATCGGCTGAGGTTACGAGGGAATGTTATGATAATTTTCTGTACGCGAATAGACCCGTTTTACTTTTAGAATAAGAGTTCAAGTCAAAAGTTTAAAAAGTGTTATGACATTTTATAACCAAGATCCTGGTAATATTAGAGACATTAAATTGCCAGTTTTACAGTGGATTCTCTTGTTTTTAGATTTTCTACACAATTGATAGCGGTGGCTATTCTGAGAAACATCCTTAGTCAATATTCGCTATCAGAGGTACTGAACAGCCGCGAGATCATTAGTCGAGAGGCAAGAAAAGCGATAGATACTGTCACCACCGAGTGGGGAGCGAATTGAAATGTACGTTTTATTTACTTACATGATTTTTTATAAGTGAAGTATGTATTCAGTGTTTTTGCAATACCAAAAGTACCATCTATACGTTGTCAACCCCGTTTTAAGACTCAACTAGCTTTGAGTTAGGCCTACCTCTCATCTCATAAATAGTTCCATATGGAGTTGCAAAAAGCAATGGCTGCCGAAGCGGACGGTACACGATTGGCCAAAGCCAAAATAATTGAGGAAGGTGAAATAAAAGCTACAGAAAATTTGAAAAAGGCTTCTAGAATCATGATGGAAAATCCGCAAGTTATGCTTGTAAGTTTCGGAACATCGGCCAAGTTTCATATTTGCGTGTACCTTACAGGGGAAGAGTGTAGAGTGAACTTGTTATTATTAAGTAGGACATTTTTCTCTAATCTGCGATTTATGTATCAAAGACTTCATATATTTTATTTTAAATCCGGCCGCAATAAAAAGAAATATACCTATAAAAACATTTAAGCCTGAAAATTTTCAGTTTTTCTTGTGTTAGCGGGAAATGCGTATTGAAAACCTCGGGCTAATTTTAACATTATTTGCCATTCTGTAAGTCAGTCTCAGAAAATAATTAATTAATTAATACTTTGTCCTTGTTTTTGTCTGAGATTAATATTAATCATTTTTATATATGTAAGCAGAACGGGTATTGGGTAGGTTGCAACCTATATAACTATAGGCCTTCAGCATGTCCACACCGCGCCGTGTCTGGAACAAGAATGATTCGTAGTACACCGAGCGGTCCCTTTTTATAGCCAGATGGTTGGGGGAGCAATGATAGTTGCCGATGTTGCCACTGTAATAAATTTAAATGCTACGACAGAGTAAATTACGGTACTGCCCGCTGCGCATAGAGTTTATAACTGGACGTAGCCGCCGTCACGGCCATACTGACGTGCGTACGTCCTCGTACGCTTAGCTTCACTTTGTACCTGGTGAGGGACATAAGTATCAGTGTTATTGCTCGTTCATCCTGACAATTAAATTGAGTTAAACTTGGAGTCTAAGTCAAAAGATCAGGTTTCAATTTGATTAGTCAAATGCATTTTAACCTACAAGTCATCGTCAGGGTTAACCCTTCAGGACCAACAGTATACCTTCATTTATAAAAAAACAGACTGGATAGTGCTGAACTGGATAGATATCCCTTTAACACCCAAAAATCATCATTACTACTTTTTTTTATGGACCAGTTCGTGCTAGACCGGATAGATATCCCTTTAGCAACCTACACTTTTTATGGACCAATTAGTGCTAGACCGGATAGATATCCCTTTAGCAACTTACATTTTTTGTGGACCAATTAGTGCTAGACCGGATAGATATCCTTTTAGCAACCATAACACATCATTCCTACATTTTTTTTCTCTAACGATTCAACACTTTTTTCCCATAACATTTATTATCATTATTTTTTCACTGGATGGGTTAAACCTGCAACTTAATTTGATATTAGTGTCACCCGCCGTCACGTCACCATATTTTCGGCCGCGATGATTGAAGAGTGATGTGGAGATGGGCATCCCACTTCTGATGTAAGCAGAACGGGTTGTGGGTAGGTAGCAACCTATATAACTATAGGCCTTCAGCATGTCCACACCGCGCCGTGTCTAGAACAAGAATGATTCGTAGTACACCGAGCGGTCCCTTTTTATAGCCAGATGGTTGGGGGAGCAATGATAGTTGTCGATGTTGCCACTGTAATAAATTTAAATGCTACGACTACTAGTCAAGTCAGTCTAGTCAAAGTCATACTCCTAGTAAAGTGGTGGCAACTTTACTTGAAGCTTCTATGGAGTTTTGGAAACAACACGAAAAGAAACGTTTCACCATCATTATACCGTTTTCCCACACTCACGCCTGTAATCCAGTACTTAACGAATAGAATGCCACCAATTTTATGCACTAACACTGAAAATAACACAAGTATTGGAAAATAATACAATGCGTTGACGCAATCTTTTTCGCGTTCCCGCCAAAAACGCCCGAAAGTTATGGTTGTTGTTAAGTTTTTGAGACTGACTTGTGCCGGAGCATTATTTAGCCAGCCACAGGTTAAGAAAAATGAATGACTATAATCGCGAGCCAATCTCAATTGAATTATTCTAAGAATGAAAAACAAGCCGTTACAGCATCATGCGTGAACGGAACATTTTCACTAATTATTTTTTGTTGTGTTTATTATTGTCAGACAATTCTTATGAAAGAAAAAAATTAAGAAAGTACTTCGTCACCACGCGGGAGAAACCGCGGGGCGCAGCTAGTACCTAATATAATAACTAGCATGAGATTGTTAAACTATAAAGTTATTGGCAAATAAATGACTTATTGCTTATTATTTGTCGTTCCTAATAATAAGCTCTTAATAATTTATTTCAACAGAAGGTCTACCCAGTTTCTTGCTTGTACCACGCTACGAAGCGCGCTCGGGACTAGGAAGCTTTCAGAACTGCTGAGGAATAGGAAACCCGTTTGTTTGCAAATATTCCAACTGATGAAGTGCATTGCTAGAGAATGGGGCATCAAAATAGTTAGGGTCGAAGTGTAAGTGTGTTCACTCCGCTTTACTAATAAACATAATTATTTAGTGTGTTTTGTCTTTCTCCATCAAATTTGAAATGGACTAAGATAAAACAAGATAATATACCAGCCAGCTATTCCAATGATAAGCAGTTTTTATTAGTAAATGGAGATATTTACTATTTTATGCTGTATCCAACACATATCCAGTATATCCAACCGTACTATGAAAAAATTATGACGCATCAATAAGTTAAGACGTAGAGAATCAATTTTGTAAATTTCGGAACGTAGGATTCCTATTATAATCATATTATATATATATATCATAGGATAAAATATGGTAGAAAAAATTTGAAACATAATAAAGACATCACTGTAAAGTTTCTTGTAGCTTCTTCTTTACAAGTGTAATCGAGCCTTCGGATCGGAGCTTTCTGTTCTGCATTGTACCGGA
The DNA here is from genome assembly GCA_905220475.3 of Ennomos fuscantarius. Lineage (NCBI taxonomy): Eukaryota > Metazoa > Arthropoda > Insecta > Lepidoptera > Geometridae > Ennomos > Ennomos fuscantarius. Next base: position 5,858,368 of record HG992028.1, on the reverse strand, counting down.
TTGCTTGCACTAGTTACAAGACTGCACAATGCAATGTAAAAGTGCTAAAAATAGCCTATTTACTAAATACTTTGACTTTGACTTAGCTGTAGTCATAACTTGGATTTTTATGTGATCGCTACAGAGTGATTGTATCCTGTGTAGTATTAGTAGGGCCTTGTTAAGTCAACACCTCTGAAAGCCTTACCCATACTATTTAAAGATAGAGACATGTTTTTCTGTAGACAGGTAAAACGATCAAATTCTTATTCATTTTTCAGTAAAGACATCTGGTTACCCATACAATTGCAAAAGTCAATGGCAGCTGAAGCAGAATCATCGAGGCTGGCTAATGCCAAAATAATAATAGCAAAAGCAGAGATTGAAACTACAAAGAACCTTCAACTGGCCACGACTTTGCTCATGGATAATCCACTTTGTATGCAGGTAAGTTGCAACTACGGGAAAAAATGGTCCGAATAGCCCAACTAATTGAGCCCCGTCCCTCATAATAGAACCTTTTTCTAATCGCAGTCAGCCAGCTGGTAGCATTACTACCACTTTTAATCTATTTATTATTATATAGATATACTATCAAACCAGATCTCTTGGTCTTCCTGCAGGAAACATACATATCTCTTAAAATAATCTAATTTTCGCCATCAGCCAAATACGATCCCACTGCTGGGACACTGACCTTCATTCCCATGGAGAGAATGTAGGTCACAATCTACTACGTTGGCCATGTGTCGGTAAATTGGTGGATGACACATGTTTTCGAATTTTCGATGACTGGATGTTTTATCTTCACCGTTGTAAGAGCTAATGAAATTTCGCACATATCTTTAAATCATTTTATTCAAAGCCCAGCGGGATTGACACCTACATTCGTAAATTGGAAAATAGCACGCGGAGACACACTCACTCTTAAAAATTAATTTTATAATTAGTATATTAATTTTTTGGTACCTGCTTCTTAATATACCTATATAACTGGCCACAATATGTTTCTTTCAGTTGCGATATCTTCAGTCATTGCATATGATTGCAAACGAAAAAACTCACACTATAGTGTTTCCGTTTTCAATAGAAACCTTTAAGAAAATCTTTCAATAACATGTAACACTTTTTTTTTAATACTGCATTTCCACAGACACGTGGTCCGTGCTTTTTGTTAGATTTTGATTTAGTTTTTTTATATTTATTAATTAAGCCTATTATTAACATGAACATATATATAATACAGGGAGGACAATACAGCCACATGTAACACTTCTGATTATTTACCCTGTTTCATATAGGTAAGTATTTCTTTACTCAATTAATTTATGATAATATATTAATATATAGTCATGTAACTTTTGCAGATGTTTTATTTAACAAACACAGTAATAAATAGTTAACAAAATATTATTAATATTAAATAAACTTCACGTGAGAGCTAATCTATTATGGGCATAGCGTGGTTCACTGGGAGGCCGATCTTGGGTATTTCGTATGAGATGACGTGAAATATCGATTGAAAACTATAATTTTATAGACATTGTTGTCGATATGTAACCTCATCTCTCACGACTTTTCCGAGTATTAGCCTCCTATTTCACGCTTAACTAGAATACTGGGCGAAATTAATTGTCCATTATGACTAGTATTCTCTGGAGTCGTCTTCTTCGTTTTTCGGGTGACCATAATGTACGGGCTGCTGAGCTTGACCTCCTGCTTTCTTGTGTACGGTAGCCTGGAGTAATAAAAAGAAATAGATAATACCGACTTAAATCATTGTGAAACCCGTTTACATTTAAATGGGTAAGTAAGATTATTCTAGAGCCAAACTTATCTACTCATTCAGAACCTTGAGCAGATGTTTTTTCATACAAATTTCATTGAACCAGTCAACTTGGTAATTACAACAACACAACTCTAGAGAGAAAGAGAGAGAACTCTAGAACAAAACTCACCTAACAATGCGATGCCTTCTTTTCTAATAAGTAGTATAATACTCGTAGTAAGAGCCTGATGACACATACTTGTCATTCATGTACTTTAAAAATTTCTTATAAAGACACCACGATATCCCAAACCTCGAATAAAATCCTAAAAGAGGACCCGGAAATGCATGGATGTTTGCCACTTTACCTGGAAACCATTTTTAGGGTCAGCAGTGTACCGCACCAGACGAACGGAGCCGTCGGGCTCAACTAGTGAATATTCACCACGGACCACGTCTCCGTCTCTCTGCTCCTTATGGTTCTGAAGGTTGCCAGTGTGGGGGTCTTCTACTCCATAGGCGTATGTGTAGTCTGGTTTGGCCTGAGGATAACAAAGCGGTAAACTTGGTCAGATCTTTTGATGGATTTTATGCTAAAATAAGTGTGACAAATGAGAGCACTAAAGAAAAGGCAATTAAGCACAATTTTAATAGACAATCGAAGAGCACGTACATGTACGTTAGCTGAAGTTTTAATACATTAACACATGCAAACAATATAAAAAACATTTCTCATTGGTTAGGTTTGATAAAATGCGGCCAAAGAACCTGAAGATCAAAATCATCACACATGCACGCTTCGGTCGCCGGATAACGAGAGTTTCGTAATCACAATTGCCATCTTTATACGTAACTAGTTACGAGGGAAGTCAACGGTTTTCTGTTGTAGAGTACCGTCACAGACGTGATTATAATAATGTTATGACACGTTTTACCACTTTGTGGCATCCCTAAACACTGAAAAACACCTATCCATACCACATAATCAACAGTCTTCAAGTGTGCGTATTTGGCCGTGTCTGGGTGGATCTTTCCGGTGTTGTGGTCATATCCGTAGTCAGCATGCTGCTGAGCCGGGATGCCTTCCGCCGCTGGCACTTGGACTTCCACGATCTGCCCACTAACTGGTCCGCTGAAACGGTTGTAGGAGTACCCGCCTGGAGCTTTTCCAGAAAGGGCGAATGTTGCCAGTGCGATGGGAGCGAGCATCTGAAAATGAATATAGCGCGTCATCGCCGATAATGTGGACGGCTTGGCATGGGACGGCTTTACCGTATTAAATATCTTTGCCGTTGGTTTCTGTATTACAAATCACAGTTTAAAGGTCACAAGCGTGTTTCGCAGTAAGTAATATTTTAAGTAGGCACGAGCGTCTAGTTTATTTTTACTGTTAACCACAAAACTTGTGACCTTCACGGTTGGCGATTACTATCTCGTTACACAACTGTGGTGACAATGAAAAATAATCGTGCTCGAAGAAAGTTGTGTCTTGCGACGAGGGGAACAAATCGATTTCAGTACTTTATTGTTTAAAATCAGGGTCAAGAGTAATACAGTAGTAATTATTTCATTAGGGCAAGATTTACAGCTGATAATATTAGTAAACTTTTGACATGAAGTAGGTATCCTGAGAAGAAAAACAGGAAACTCATAGTTTATTTTGTTTAAGTGTACAAATCACATCACACTACTAATATTATAAAGGCGAAAGTATGTATGTGTGTTTGTGTGTGTTTGTTACGCCTTCACGCTCAAACGGCTGAATTGATATGGATGAAATTCGGTACCAAGGTACCTTACATACTGGATTAACATATAGGCTACATTTTATTCCAGAAAAGCGTAATTTTCCCGTGGAATGAGCAAATAATTAAAACGCGGGTGAAACCGCGGGGCGCAACTAGTAAAGGCTATAAAACTTACTAGACCGTATTGTAAGATCCGTTCTTTATTAATGAGAGCGATGTTGGGATTAGTAAGCTATTTTTTTAATGCCTCATAAAGATTTCTGTAACCCAAACTTCACTCTCTTGATATGAACTCAACCAAGCACCAACTTAATTAAATGTAATTTTTTTTTTACGTAATCTATTGACGTGATGTGTTCCCGGTGGTGTGAGAATAGGAACAATCTATATTTTCCCGCGAGTGCTGAAAAAGCCAGCTAAGGAAATATCCAAAGAACGAGCAGCAACATTCTTCTAGGTTTATTATAATAAGCATTCTGCGATTACCAAACCGCTTGCCAAGCGTGGTGATTATGGGGAATCCCCCTACAATAAATGGGGAAGGAATAGATTTAACAGTGGATATCTTTCACGTACTGCATCTCTGGATGGCACTCAATACAAATTATTGACTTATAAATAACATTTCCGGAATTTCTCAGCATCACTGTTAGTTACTTATTTATACTTAAGTTTTTTACCTTGAATAGAAAAGCCATGTTGCCTGGTGGGTGGTAGTCTTGTCAAAATCCCTGTAGAACTGATGCTGTTGCTTGTGTTGATGTGGTTTTATACCGACCAACAAACGCTGAGAGAATAGGTGCAATCGTGATCTTGTCCGGGCCGTTGCAGCAAACTATGAATCAATAATTTTCAATATTCGGCTACGCAGCCAAACGTTACAATGTAATATTGCGTAGGTTCCAATTATCAATAGAACCTTCCGTCTCAACTCTTTCGGGCTATTTTTGTGTTGTATTTTTTAAATAGAGGCCTGAAATTGTTTATCTGAATATTGTAATGTTCCTTTAAAGATTCTTTTAATAGATAAGGATTTCACCGGGCTGCCATATCGAACTTGCATGATTTCAATCCGTAGAGATTCGCGATTCAGTGTTTTCACCCTTTTTTTTGAGGGGGGAAATGCCATCGCACTTCTCTGCCACCACGGCTCGTCCCCCGTACCGGGGGCGAGAAGGGGTCGTGACTGCAGTCCAGCCAACTCGCCCCCAACCAAAATAAACATAATTAAATTTTGTAGCCTAAAAATCGGCAATTTTTAATAAAAAAATTAAAAGTCAAATATCTCGAAAAGGGCTAAGTTTTATAGTGAAATAAGCCAGAAATGATGGGTTGGTTTTTTTGGCGGGAACGCGAAAAAGATTGCGTCACCTCATTGTATTATTTTCCAAAACTTGTGTTATTTTCAGTGTTAGTGCATAAAATTGATGGCATTCTATTCGATAAGTGCTGGATTACAGGCGTGAGTGTGGGAAAACGGTATAATGATGGTGAAACGTTTCTTTTCGTGTTGTTTCCAAAACTCCATAGAAGCTTCAAGTAAAGTTGCCACCACTTTACTAGGAGTATGATTTTGACTAGACTGACTTGACTATGACTTGACTTGATGACTTCGACTGTGACTGAACACATATTTGCGTGAAATATCATTAACTTCATAAATTATCAATTACTTGACACGGAGGTGTGGAGCCAAAACATTAAAAAAAAAACTAAAAACTACTCCACGCCCTTAACGGATCTAGCACGATTTTTCCTGTAACTCTTTATAGTTGAGGACCTAAGCAATAAGCCAGTCATGAAAGGCTGTGCCCCGCCCGCTATCAACAATTCCGGGTAGTGCCATCATGTCGGTTCATGGTCGGATGAAAGGACCCGATGGATAAGAGGGGTTCGGGCATCCCCACGGTCTCTAAGCCAGCTCTCCATAGATAGATGTTTTGTTACGTCTCCTGGTTAGTTATAGCAGCGCCTCGTTTCACTTCCTTCAAACCTTTTTCACTCGACTTTAAAAAAACATACGCAAATGAAAAATAATAAGGCGAACATCGGAGGATTGCAATCATATATCACATCTGTCCATTACTACCTCGAGGCTGTAAAACCTCACCTATTGTTGGGACGCAGATCACAGTAGTCCCAGTGACGCATCGTATCTATCTTACGTATCTGCCTGTTCCGGCTACATAGCCTGCGTGGTTTATATAATATATATATATATATATATATATATATATATATATATATATATATATATATATATATATATATATATATATATATATATATAATATATATATATATATATATATATAATATGCGTGGTTCTCAAGCATGTGCTTAAGAAAAAATTTAAACCACGCAAGCGTATGTGTTTACCTATACTCGCGATGACATCTGCTGTCGACGTCTCCGCAATCCTGATAAAAATTTAAATACCCGAACAATAATATTTTGCCTCACAGATTCACGACTGAGCGTAGTTTTGTAATACATGTATATTGTTATATAATACATGTATATTGTATAGTTGTGTAATACAGGACTAACTGTTTTTTATTCAAATTGCGCACCGCTGACTACTCGTTATTCTTGTTATACTACCCATCCAAAGTTGCCTGGAAGAGATCACTTTTGGTGTCCAGCAAGACTGGCCCTATTTAGATACCTACATATGGGTCTAATGTTTAGTTTTATTTTATGTTGGTATAATATGTACGCAATAAAAACTTTTCCTACTCACTGAAGGAGTATGTATAGTTGTCAATATCATAAAGTTATTCAACTGTCAATGTCAAATATTATTCTTCCAAAAATCAAATAATACAAAAATGAAATGACTTCATTATATTCCCACCCAGTTATAGTGTGAATAATTACTAAATAACTGCAAAATACGAAATTTTAAACTACATAATTAAAATGAGTCAAAGTCCCAAGAAAAAGCGAATGAAAAAATCTGCCGACGACGAGACCAATGTATTGAAACGAGGAATCGAAAGCGAAGGAAGTTCAAGCAAACGTCCTAAATCTATAAAAAATGATGATGATGAACTCCATGCGCAAAAAAGAAAGAATTTCATTACTGCTTGTGAACAAGTCTCCTACAAAGCGTATCTTGATCATAGAGCTAGGCTACTTCTGCTTTATTTGCCCTCGTGTATGAAGAACAGTGTTTGTAAACATCATGATAACAAAAGCGTAAGTTTTCGAGTGTTTGATAATTTTTTTCATCAGTCTTTACTCACCTTATAACAGCAATACACCTTATAACAATCTTTGTTCCCATTTATATCTAAAGATTTAAAAGTAGATTAGTTGGGAAAATCTTTAGGTACCCTAAGTATAAATGTAAATGTAATGTAAGATTTTCCGAACTTATTTGTCATTATTATGTTTCAGACTGATGTAAAAGAAATGTTGCCACATGCAGAAGAAACATTTATGATAGACATAAGAGCAAACATGTGGTGTGAAGCTTTAGAAGTTTGTGCAATGAGCATAAATTCCACTCAGTATCTGTCTGCCAATGTCCTCAAGGAGGTTGTTGAAATTATTCTGGTAAATATATGATGAAGCACATTAGACACCAGTATTCTTTATAAAAAAGGTGATCATGTCATCAAATGAATCAATAGGGTCGACTCTTCCAATGGACATAGTCTTCTCGATCCTCTTATACCGGCATCAGCCCAAGCTGAGGCTTGCACCCCAGGGGTGCCCTTGAGCTAGTTGCCTCCCAATGAAACCTACAAAACAAGCAATCTCTGAAGCTTCATTGAAATTGGTATGAACATTGCTTGCAAATGTTTTATTTCAAATATCAACCTCAACAGGTTTAAATTATTTTACCAAATAACAAGACAATAGATTTATCCATTTATTTGTAATTGTTCATGTTTTGCACTGATATAAACATAACTAATTAACTATGGATTTGGTGATCTCTCATAATTAAATAGCAGTAAAGCTGCTTTTTTCTGCCTAGAACAAAACAGCATAATTAAAGTTGTATGAATATCCATTACTAAACATTATTGTTATGTTTGTAGCTAACCATCCTAAGTGAGTGATCATGGCCAACTAGTTTTGAACCATTTAACAAGCACTGCTTTTACTCCTATTAGCATTTTTAAATGAAGAAAACTAATTTAGCACAAGCTGTGAAAGTGCTTTGGGATTTTACTATTAGAGTATGATTAGAGCCCCCACTCATGATGCTGTTTTCAATTTTTATAATTGAATTAAATGCAACTCTGCTACTAACAATTTTTTTAATAAATTCCAGAATGCACATGAAGATGAGTATGCAGATAACACAGTCTCCTACCTAATAATGAAATGCCAACATATCCTGCTACAAAACTTCAGCACTCACCCACCTTGTCTCACAAAACGGTTAAGACTATGCTACAATAAATTTCTGACTTCACCCTTAAACCTAAAAGAAAAAACATTTACCAACCGAAACCAGTTTGGCCATGACAAAGGTTTAGTCAAATATTGCATGAACAGGCTGCAATATGAAATCAGTTCTGAGAGCACAGATGGACCTATAGTTGACAAGTATGAAAACATTCCAGAGGAAATGAAACAGAGTGTCAAAGGTCTTCACTGGCAGAAAGAGAAATTTGAGATTTACGAAGTTCTAGAAAGAAACGAGAGGATAGATCGTCTTATGGCAGTCTTGGAGAGTATAATAGAGTTACTTCAGTTCGACTTAGCCATTTGGCATTGCAGGTATACGGCATTCATCACAAATATGATCTAATAAATAAATAAATGTTTATAGACATTTCACACAGCGCCATCTAGCCTCAAACTAAACAAAGCTTATACTATGGGAACCAGATAACTGATAGAATACACAGATACTTTTTGTTTGTAAATATATACATAGAATACAGTATAACACCCAGACAAAGAACAAACATCTATGTTCATCACACAAATAAAAAGTTTGTAAAACGCCTAGTCCGTATCACTGACACAATGATCTGTGTTGACCTGATAGCTCAGTTGGTAGTAACCCTGCCTTCTGAACTGTGGGTTGTGAGTTCGATTTCCACCCAGGATAAACATTTTGTGATTTACATAGGTGTTTGTTCTATCTGTTATATTGTATTATATGTATTTATTTACAAACAAAAAGTATTTAAGTATTGTATCAGTATGGTTCCTATAATACAAGTTTTGCTTAGTTTGGAGCTAAATGGTGCTGTGTGAGATGTCTGTATTTAAAAAAAAATGTTTGTCCTGGGTGGGTAATCGAACCCACAACCTGCAGTTCAGAAGGCAGGCTTACTACCAACTGAACTATCGGGCCAGTCAATCAGTCATTTTGAACCAAATAAGAGACTATATCCCAATGCCAGAAAAACATTTCACCAGACAATGTTTACATAGACTGTTTGACAACATGAATTAACTTAAAATGCATGTTAATATGTATGTAGTTTTAAGTAAACCAATTGTGTATTGGTTTAACATGCAATAATTATGCTTTGACTTTATTAACAGGTATACAAACAATTTGGGCAGTCACATAATGAGGTCTCACAAACCACTGATGGCATACATTCTGTGGTCAAACAACATTCTTTACACCGGGGCGGTGAACAATAACTGTCGACAAATTCTGATGATATTTACACAAATGATACATCTGCAATACCCGGAGAAACATATCAGGATTATGATTGTAAGTAAATTGTTTTAGCTTAAAATACTTAGCAATTTATTTTATTCAAAAAATGCTTAGAGGCTATTCCGATGTGGTGTGACATCTTCAACATACCCTAATTTAATTAACATGTATTAATCCCTTATCTTAATTACTAATTTTTAAAACATTATGTAAAAGCTTAGCATCATCACATGCAGGTAAAGCTTACTTAAAGTTGTATGTGCCAAAATTATTCTTTTAACCATAGTTTTACTCACATTTCCAGATTTGGTTGAATGCAGTGATCCAGACTTTTTACATCTGTGAAAATAACTCTAACAGTGACTACCCAAACACAGGAAAATATTGTTCAACTTTTGCAAATGAATTTTACAAAATCATTGCAGGTTAGTTAATTTTATGTACTACAATAAGTGTTCATGTGCAATGTTGACTTGTAATCCTGTAGAAACTCTTAATTTGCTGAGAAAAAAAAGCACCCTATATTCATCTTAGTAGTGATCTCATTGTTCTGCTATGGTAGCCATACAAATAAAAAAACAGACACTATTTCACTTTTAATATTAGTAATATTCAATAAAACCTTAATAAAAAAAGAATATGTATAGAGGATTATTACAAGAATACCATGGAATGGATTTTAAGGTAACACTTGACTAACTGGAATATGTTTCTTAATATCTTTGTAAGAACAAGAATAAACGTTACATGTTAATTGTTCCTATAATGTGGTGTTTCAATAAAGAGTTTTATCCATCTATCTATCTATCTACATTTCTTAAACACTTTACAATGATATTGAAACCTTGCAATTATTACAGAAATGCCACATGATTCAATAGTAAGGATATTAGAAATGATTAAACCAGCATACATGAAAGACCTTATTGGAGTTATTCACCTTAAAAAATTGCTTTCAACAGAAGAAGATTGTGTAATCAGAATCCTAATAGATTTTGTGAAACATTCAAAATGGACCAAATATCCACCAGCCAAGACTGAAATACAGCTATCAACGAATCTATTCCCAAAATACAGGGTCGTTAAAAAGATAATGAAATATTTAACAAAGAAGTGCACTGAATGGAGTTCAGAGGACATACCAGAAAATGTTGAACCCTTTTGTTACCCAAAGATGGATTCTCAGTTAGACAAGTATGGAAAACCTAACTGCAACAATGTTGTTCAAACCTTGTATATCACACTACAAGCATACCTAGACAAATATAATGTTCAAAATGTTCAAGAAACTCTGGATAGCTTGAATGAAAAGCTTGTCAAACATGATGACTCAAATGTAACCATCAATGATACTCTCCCTAAGCTAGTCTCATATACTGTGACAGAACACTTCATTAAGAAATACAGATCCATTTATCAAATGTTGAAAGAGCTCATACTGCTCTTACAGGATTTGAAGAGCAATGGTGAATTACCTAATGTTTTAAAAATATTTGAGAATATTGATCTATTAGGTCTTTAGTATAAATGTATATAGAAGTGGTAATTATGGGTACAGAATTTAATGTGCCTTACATTTTAAGATAGACTCAAGTATTTTTTACACTCTATCTATAGTATTACTAACATAAATAAAATGTTAAAAATAATATAGGTACTTGAATTAGCAAATCTTGAAAGCTATGAGACATGTGAGATCATGGAAAGTTGTCCTGTGATTGTGAATTTAAGTTACCTCTCAGAGATGAAGTACAATTAATTATATTCTATCTAAAAAATAAAAGAATACTAAGATGTAGGTATTGGAGGTATTATACATGGAGGTATTGGTCCAGAACTTAATTCTCACTATGCTTCCTTTGCCTACTGCATTGAATTTTCCATTCTTTCATGACTGATTAAAAATAGCCAAATAAAATGCTTGGTCCATTACCTAGTTCCATAATGGAACTAGTGGGAAAACTCCCACCAGTACCATGGTAGAAAAGCATGGAGAACTCCCAGTAGTCCACATGCTGTTGCCAGATCTTTATCAGTGGAACTACTGGGAATTGGCTTCTATCCACTATATACCCTATATACCCCTCTCTATATGTAAATATTATATAATTATTACATAGTGCCATTTCCATTGTGAGGTTTTAAAAACCTATCACAGTCTCTAATCTAATACTAAATGTTTTCTTATTAAAGACTAGTCTGTGAACCCACCTATTATAGTACTGGTACCTGGATTTACATTTAATAAAACATGTTTGACTGTAGTGTAGTCTAAAATTTTTAGAGTAAGTAATTCTCTTAAAGCTGCTGTTAATTCTCACAATAATACTTAAAATTTAATACATATATTCATATTTATTATGCATCAGCTATTTATAGGAATTTTTACAATTAGTTTAATGTAAGGCTATTGAGTATTTTTTACTTGTACATTACTATGTATGCAGTACATCTATCCAAGTCATCCTAGGTAAATAAATAATACAACATTTAATTTTATTAAAAGTTTAATTAAATTGTATGCCACATTTCTCACATAAACATTGCTCAAACTACTGCTACATAATTGTTATAAGGTAATAGATAGACAGGTTACCTAGGTGAATAATCTGTCTAGAATTATTATTCTGGTAAATAGTGTTATAAACCCATCTGAATAATGATGAAATGGCTAGAAATAAAAATAAAATAACAATAAACAGACTCTTATTTATTTAAAACTTAGGTACACAGTGACCTCTAGCTTTTTTGTTTTTCTTTGCCCTCTCAATATCTACATCTGGATACTCGGCTCTCAAATGCTCCATAGTGATATTGGGGAAGCGCTTCAGTAACTGTTGTACATGGTTGAAATCCCTGTTGCGCGCCTTTCTCTTCTCATTCAATTGCTTCTCCTTATAAAGTCGCAAAAATTTCCTTACGGCATGGCTACTTATGTATCCATTTTCCAGATATGGGGTAACCCATCTTGAATTCATGAAACGAGGTATGTAATGTTCTTTCTTTTCATATTTTTCTGGTATGCCTATTTTGTTGATGACATCTTCGACAGGCCTCTCACCTGTCTCTCCAGTCTCCAACTTGTAATATGCAGTGTTACGCTCCCTGATAACAGTCTCAATATTATTCATTGATTCTTGTACTTTGTCGATTCTTTCAGGGTTTGGAAATAATCTCATGTGTTTATTACATTCATATTCCATTGTGTAAAGCATATTGCGCTCCTTCAACAAAACGTACCAAAGCTTGTGTAAATCGGTATTTGATTTTATCCTTAGTTCAGCTAGTCTCCAAGACCTGCCAACTCTCACAGTTGTTTCACCGAAATTTCTCTTGTCATCGAAAAATTCCATCAGATCAAGGGAAGGTTTGGTTGTATGAAAATCCCTTTTGCTTAATGAAACTGCAGCAACGTTATTAACATTGTGCGACCGATAGCAGATAGCCACTGTACTGCGTAATAATTTAGTTAGTATAGCTGGGTTCATAGTTATTTTAGTAATCAATCGATCGTATAGGTTGCGCAATAAAGTACAATTAACTAATACCTAGTTATTTACAATAAATATTCAAGATAGAATTTATAACCTACACTACTTTATTTTTTGTATGTTTTGACTTCACACTTTTGTGTATTAAGCCAATGTCAACTCGAAGTAATTGATTCTGCTTCTCTTCATTGAATGGCTTGCTATCGCTTTTAAGCCATAATTCTGCCAATGTCAACTGAGGAATTATTGTACGGTTATCAAAGTCTTATTTTGTCAATCAAAATGCCACAGTAAAATGGTGGATATTTTACTGAAGGCTCTAGGAAGTCTTGAAGAGAAAACGAAAAGGCATGTTTTAAAAACTTGGAACCATTTGCCAACACTCGTGTACGTTTACGAGCACGCAACGAATAATAATCCACCCTTATCACACATTAAAATTCAAAAATACACGAGTTATGAAAAAAAATTCAAAATTCACAACCACCATTTTTGGATTATTTTCAACGACCTTAAGTAATTGATAATATTAGGTCTTTACCTATGAAATTGCCGTTTTGTTTGAAAAAAGTTAAAGTATTTTTTTTTCGAACTTATTTATTTCCTTTATTCAAAGTAATCACCCCTGCAATCAATGCATCTTTGCCAACGCTGTGGCAGTTTATGGATGCCCTTCTTGAAAAAATCAGCAGGACGGGAGACAACAAACTCTTCAAAGGCGTTTTGTACTGCCTCTCGGAAATTGAATTTTTTTCCCGCTAAAAAGTTGTCCAAATTTTGGAAAAAGTAATAGTCGGTAGGCGCAAGATCTGGTGAGTATGGCGGATGAGGGAGAGCTTCCAAACCCAACTCATGCAGCTTAGAGACGGTCTGTTGTGCAGTATGGGGTCGCGCGTTGTCGTGAAGTAGCAGTGGAGACGACCGATTGACCAAAGCTGGTTGCAGACGTGCGAGTTTCGCCATCATTGTGGTCAGTTCTTCAATGTACACATCTGCAGTAATGCTCTCGCCGTTTTGTAAAAAGCTATGATGAATCACACCAGCACTAGACCACCAAACTGTGACCATCACCTTTCTAGGGGTCATTTTTCGTTTTGCACATTGCTTTGGTACCGAACCAGGATCTAACCAACTTGCTGAGCGCTTTCGATTGTCAAAAAGAATCCATTTTTCGTCGCACGTAACAATTCGGTTCAAAATTCCTTCATTTCTGTGCCTGTTAAGCAGCGCAAGGCAAGTCTCGACGCGTACGTTGCGCTGGCGATCGTTAAGTTCGTGGGGCACCCATCTATCAAGCTTTTTTATCTTGCCAATCTGTCGCAAATGGACCAATATTGTTTTGATGCTAACATCAAAAGCTGATGCCAGCTCAGCTGTAGATTGAGATTCATCAGCTTCCACAATCGCCTTTAATTCATCATTGTTGACCAAAGTTTCCGGACGACCTCGAGGTTCATTTTTCAAGTCAAAATTCCTAGAACGGAACCGAGCAAACCAATAACGGGTTGTACGTTCGTTTGTATAGTTCTCTCCGTAAACGTCGTTGATGTTAGTGTCGTTTGTGCCGCGTTGGTGCCACGACGGAACTCATATTCCATAATTACACGAAATTTCAAAGTATCCATTATGAGGAAAAATGTTGAAATGTAATGAAAATACAACGCTAATCAATAAACAAAAGACTTATATTGTAAATAGAATGTCATATTTTTAAAACAAAATTAATTTGAATTTAGAATTCATAGCCAATCAAAACTTTTTTTTGTTTGAAAAAGTCTGTACTGCAAAACGGCAATTTCATAGGTAAAGACCTATTATATCAAGTTAATGATATTTCATAAATATATGTATATATTTATTGTACGTCCGAAATGGACAAAACTGTTGGAACATAGTATTTAGCACCATACGATCATCTTGTACACAGTTTAACAATAAAAAATATTCTATTCTATTCTATTCTATTCTATTCTATTCTATCCTATTCTATCCTATTCTATCCTATTCTATCCTATTCTATCCTATTCTATCCTATTCTATCCTATTCTATCCTATTCTATCCTATTCTATCCTATTCTATCCTATTCTATCCTATTCTATCCTATTCTATCCTATTATATCCTATTATATCCTATTCTATCCTATTCTATCCTATTCTATCCTATTCTATCCTATTCTATCCTATTCTATCCTATTCTATCCTATTCTATCCTATTCTATCCTATTCTATCCTATTCTATCCTATTCTATCCTATTCTATCCTATTCTATCCTATTCTATCCTATTCTATCCTATTCTATCCTATTCTATCCTATTCTATCCTATTCTATCCTATTCTATCCTATTCTATCCTATTCTATCCTATTCTATCCTATTCTATCCTATTCTATCCTATTCTATCCTATTCTATCCTATTCTATCCTATTCTATTCTATTCTATTCTATGTCTCAAGTTAATTTAATTCACAGACTAAGGTTGACCGTGAGGTGACCGGCAGAATAGAATAGTCCCTACCTCTTTCTTACCGAGGTGTCGTAAAAGGCGACTAAGGTAAAATGACGATAAAAATCTTACACCCGTCAACCGACAGATGGCGGGATAACCATCTCCAGACAGGCGTAACCAATAAAATACAACTGGCCGGTGACGGGCAGCAGCGTCTCCGGTACAAAAAGTTGCGCTCTGCGATCGCCAACCCGCATGCCCAGCGTGGCGATTATGGGCAAATCCTCCCTATGATAAGTACGCAAATACCACGGCCCCTAGTTCCCGGCCGCCCTGCTATTCCTGACCATGGCGGCGGTTATGGTAACGGCAGGGCAGGGGGTGCTAAGAATCCCCGGGCTACGGTAGGCCGCCAAACCCAACTGACCTTGGCAACGTACAAAGTCTTCAACCAGTGCGTCCTACCAGTCATGACCTACGGAGCCGAAACGTGGACACTCACGGTAGGACTAGTCCATCAATTCAAGGTCGCTCAGCGAGCTATGGAAAGAGCTATGTTAGGGGTATCTCTGCGGGATCGAATCCGAAACGAAGTCATTCGCCAGAGAACTAAAGTTACCGACATAGCTCAGCGAATTAGCAAGCTGAAGTGGCAATGGGCTGGTCATATCTGCCGAAGAACCGATAACCGTTGGGGTCGACGTGTTCTGGAGTGGAGACCGCGAATCGGCAGACGTAGTGTAGGACGACCTGTGGCAAGGTGGAGCGATGACATACGCAAGGTAGCTGGCAGTACCTGGAAAAATAGAGCCGAAGACCGGGCTCAGTGGCGTGCCTTGGGAGAGGCTTATGCCAGCAGTGGACTAATGTAAGCTGATGATGATGATGATGACAGACTAAGGTCCGTATTACAGAACGATGCTCAGTCATCGATCGATGCTCAAGCAGATATTTCATGCATAAAGTGATCAATTAGTGAATGAAATCTCTGCTTGAGCACCGATCGATGACTGAGCATCGTTCTGTAATACGGACCTAAGTCATCAAGTCAAGTCATAGTCTAGTCTAAGTAATACTCCAAGTAAAGTAGTGGCAAGTGGCTCCAGGTAAACTTTACCAGAAGCTATTATGGAGTTTTGGAAACAACACGAAAAGAAACGTTTCGCCATCGTTGTACCACTTTCCCACACTCATGCCTGTAATCCAGCACTTAATGAATTAAACGCCACCAATTGTATGCACTAAGACTATGCGGTGCAAATAATAATATGCGGTGAAGCGATCTTTTTTGTTTTCCCGCCAAAATCTCCACTACTTCTTCTCTTCGTTTAGTGGCTTTCTATCGCTTTTAGCGATAAACTTCAGCTCTTGCTTAATGGCCTTTGTTGAGAGGTTATCACGAATTTGCCAATGTTACTTACATCATAATATCTTCACTTCCCTAGTCACGTACACTAATGCGGTTTTAGATACACTAACAGAAAACGGACACGCATTTTTTGAATACGCTCTGTCCATTTTAATACTAAGCCCATGATTCTTGGTCTGAGAATAAAAATCTCGAACAAAGCAAACGAGGCGTTGACATTGACATCTTAAGCCGTTTTAGTAGATAGTCATAATATGGTCCAAAGGTTTTCTGTAGTAGTAGTATTTAGTATTTGTTGTTAAATTATGTAGTATTTAATTAGATTAATATTAAAAAATTATAGTTAAAAAATTTGATTCATAGCCTGTGTTGTTGGGTCAAAGAGGTGAAAGGTGTCAAAGAGAATATTCTGTATATTTCTTAGAATCAAAGAGCATACAGTACGTTTCAGATTTTAGATTGTATTGCTGTCAAAAAATAGTCAAAAAGAGAAGCGCATTTTTTGGTTGACGACGCAAAAGTTTAAAAAAACGGAGTGATAATTATATTAGTAGAATTTAGTGACTTAAACGCCAATACGTTGTTCCTAAGTGATTTTCAATTATTATAACAACAGAAGTACTGAGTTATGTGTTAATTTTAAGTCAACTTGGAGGACCCATCTGTCATCCAGTGAGGAGGCACTAAAAGGTACAAACAGCATTCCTTTCCATCACTTTTTTTAAATTTCTATTTCTTCAAAGTTCAACAGAAACTCCTTTGCTTATTTTACTAGTCATTTATATAACCCAAGTACTTAAAATTTCGATTTATACATATTAAAAAGTTGTTTATTTATTGTATTATCAAAATTGAATATTTTATATTTTTTATTTGTTATAGTTTAACATGAATGTAACCAGTATATTTTCTTTCAAATAATAATACAACTTCCTATTCTACATAATACAACAATAACAAACTAACCTATGTATTATGTCTGTAGGCAATTAAGGTACTTTTATAAATACCCCAGCAAATGCCTACTGTGTACAAATAAGCAAGATACACCTACATTATATTGAAACTTGGGTTTCATCATTATTATTTAAATCAAGGAATGTCAAATGATAGGACAAGACAATTTAAGCATTGATAAAATTTAATTAACATAATTTAAAAGTGTGGAACTTTTACTACATACATTGTCTTTAGTGACACATGGCTGTAATAATACATAAATAAATAATAAATAAATATGTGTGGACATAAATGTTTATGTACTGAAGGCTGCTGCCCATTCTCTGCATATTTCCTTAGCTGGCTCTTACATCACCCATGAAAAGAGATGGGGTTGTCCTATTCTCTTGCTGCGGGGACCACACGGCCACAAGATTTGAGATATCTACTTAGTGTCTGCCATCTACCATCTTGTATATTCTTATAAAATTGTGGCCATCAAAACTATGAACTAATAGCTGACACTAATAGGAGCAAGATTTGTATGAGACAAAATCTCTTCAGCATTTTCAACACGCAACATTTCCAAGTACAATAACACTTTTAAATGTATACTGGTGGTACTGCTGATTTCATCAAGTTGAGTTCATCATAGACACCCTAGTAATGGCTGTATTCAGCTGTGGATAACTTCCATCTGGTGAAGTGACTACATCTGGCTGGTTATCTATTTTATTTCCTATTAGCTGACCTGACAAGGGTTGATCTGTCTAGGATGATTTATGGTGTTGACTTCAAAAATCTCATAGAAAAAGGAATCCAAAAAATTCCAAATTTTTGTATGAAAATTTTATTGTTTTTGATGCTATTGCGGTCATACAAGAGCAAAAGCGATATCTCCACTAGTTGGCCTTCTGCACTTTTCTTTTGACAAGTGGGTAATATTGTTGCTGCAACATTGACATATTGTAAAAGCACGAGTGACCAATGAAGCAATAAGGGTAATCCCGATAGTAATGAAAGTGAATCATTTTTCTCTTAATCTAATTTTATTAACTCTGACATTACTTTATTTGACATTATTGAAATAACTCATTGTATTCTTTTTATTATTTAATAGCCTTTACTTGTTTTTTATAATGTATGAATAATTTTCACTGCATATGTCATCCTGTCACCATGAGCAATAAAATTACTAGACTTTGAAATCAGGTCATAAAGTCTCATTTGTTCAGTAATTTATGAAATTACTGAACCTAATGAGGCTCTCATTAGGATTTCAAATTTACACTACTGTGTTCTGATTTGAAATCTGTGCCAAAGCGGTGGTATCTAGACAAATTTTGTAAAAGTCTAACTAACAAGCTTTGCTTCGAAATTCAAAAGGAATCAATAACTACTAATACTTCCTTGCTCATGGGCATTAGTGCTGCCATACTAATGCTAGTTTTATTATCTTTAATAATTCTAATTATCTAACACTGGAATTGTCAATGTCCAACATACACAAATATTATAAACCAACTTCAAAAAAGGAGGAAGTTCTCAACTTGGTTGTATGTAATTTTTCTAATTTTTATGTTTGTTACTTCATATCAGTTTTATTTATGAACAAGCTTCTGCCCGCAGCTTCGCCGGTGACATGGCCTATGGAAAAATAATTCAACCACCCATTTCACCCTCTCAAGGGTGGAATTTCGAAAAATCCTAGCTATCTTAGCGGATGCCTACATCATAACATCTAAATGTATGCCAAATTTCAGCCCGATCCGTCCAGTGGTTTGGGCTGTGCATTGATAGATCACTATGTCAGTCAGTCAGTCAGTCAGTCAGTCACCTTTGAGTTATATTATTATTTAGATGGTTTTCGAAAATTCTTCTTTTTATTTCAAAGGATGTACTTTCAGAATGGTCCAATATAAATTTTATCAACTTCAGTTCAATAGTTTGGTTTTGAAATCAATATAAACTGGAAAACATATGTACCTGTTATAATATCATCCAAGTAGTGTTCTCAGCACGAAATTAAGGCAAATGAAGTTACTTTCACCCCTTTTTTTAAAGGATATATCACAGGTACTTGTGTAGTCCATATGTAAACTTGCCATATACTTTGAGCTTCCTTATACAGGTGGAATGTTATTTTAACATTGTAAAATTTTACAGCCTATGTATACGAACATTTATTACTACCTCCTTTATTGAATAAATTAAACATCTATTCCTTATTTAGTACTAGTTACTTGGTTAAAATGTTTTATATCATTCAGTGGCTTAATTTCCTACTAACTCCATGTGCGATGAAATGTTAACTCGAAGCTTACGTAGTTGTCGAATTAGGATTCGATTCTCGATCCATGTTAAATTTATTGGTCGTATAGATACATAATTTATCGCTATGCATTACACTTGGAATTTACGTCACGTAGCGTTCACTATATCTGTCATCGGTTGAGTAGGTGCTTACACTGGATCTTGGTATAGAATACTTGATTAAATCAGACGCCAGTGCTTTGTTTGGCGGGAGCGCATTATCTTGCGTGCTTGTCATTCACACTTGACCCGCTTGTGACGTCACACTAGTCCCTAAAGCTCCGAGTGGACAGGAGAGGGTTAGATAATCTATCCACATATAACAACTGTCACTGTAAACCACGGATGGGATTATACGTCCATGCTGTAAATTGATTCGGCCCCTAATAATTGAAAGTTGACGCGTTTAATTCATACTTTTGTTTATCCAGACCCAGTGCTGCAAGTTTATTAATCATGATTCTCTTTGTTCTAACGGCAACTGTTTTCACACGGACGTTGCATAGATTTGATGTGCCTGTATTTTCTACGTACATTTCAGATCCTATTGTTATTGTTGCTTAGTCACGAGTTTGGTTGAAAACAGGGTATGATAACTTTAAACTTATTTGTGTTGTAATTTAATGTTGTGAATGACCCATACTACACTATACTTGCTATCTATTGAATTTAATTTTTGGCCAATCAGTGGTGTACTGTTCCTCTGCTGACAAAGGTCTTCACTTTCTTTCCGCGTGTCCCGTATCTTCGGCAATGTGAAGCTAGTCGCCACGGCCACGACATGTCTAAGTGAATAGAAGAATAAGGTCCGTATTACAGACCGATGCTCGGTCATCGATCGGTCCTCAAGCAGAGATTTCATTCATAAAGTGATCAATTAGTGAATGAAATCTCTGCTTGAGCACCAATTGATGACTGAGCACCGTTCTGTAATACGGACCTAAGAGTGAATTTTGAGATAACGATTGACAGAAGTGAGTGAAGATAAAAACACGTGGCGGGTTAGCGATGATGAATCTCGTTATATAATATGTGTCTATTCATGCACATGCTTCAGTTTTCACAGGCCTAATTCCTCAAGGTCTAATGACATTAAAATTAAAATAAATTAAAAATAAAAAGACATTTTATAAAAATAAATATTGCTATATAAATATTTACATAAAACTCACAATCAAAAGCACCTACAGTTGTAATTCATGCATGAGACCTGAAGGGCAAAGATCAAAGCGATCCAGAGTCGAGGAGTACGAAGATAAAAAACTCTATTCGTTTCGCTTGATTATTCGTTTTTCTCGGTTGAAAGGTATAGACTATTCTAGTTCTAATTTTGTAGGCAAATACAACTAGTAGTATTCTTACTTAAATAATGTGTTAAGATTACACTATACACTGGCCCGATAGTTCAGTTGGTAGTATCTCTGCCTTCTGAATTGTGGGTTGCGGGTTCGATTACCACCCAGGACAAACATTTGTGTGATGAACATAGGTGTTTGTTTGTCTGGGGTTTATATTGTATTCCATGTACGTATTTACAGCAAAAAAAAAAACAATAAAAGTATCTAAGTATTGTATCAGTTATCTGGTAGCCATAGTATAAGCTTTGCTTAGTCTGGGGCTGGATGGCGCCGTGTGAAATGTCCACTCATATTATACATTGCCAGTGTAGCTATGTACAGCAAGAGCGAGTCAAATAAGGTCGACACACCGTGGACTTGACTTGCTATGATTAAATCATAAGCGTCTGATCATTTGCATGAATTAAATATTGTTTAGTCTAGCGCATCTTCATTGTCATTCAATATAATCGCAAGTGTCAATGCGCCGAGTAGGTATTAATATCGCTGTATGTTTATTGAATGCGGTACAATAACACTTCAACCCCAATCCTAAAGCATTTAGGTGCTTTCACGTGGACGCCGGGCGCGGCACGGACCGCGGTCATCATTGTCGGTGTAATCGTTTACGGCACGCTTTATTCTAGAGAGGTCACACGTTATCTAAACCAGCTGTCGGGCGCACACGGCCTACAATGGTCTCGTTTGTGTCCACGCCGTATAATATTGTTTGTAATTTAAAATATCGGGAGTGGCGGCACTCGACAACGGATGCTGGCACCGCTGGTTGGTGCGAGCGGTTTATTTTCCAGCACCTGCGCGGCTGCGAGGGATCGAGGTGTACCTATTGTTGCGTTGATTAGATCAGGAGAGCTTTGTTCCGAGGAGAATGGCCGGCTTCACGCCCGCTATCGTCTGTCGGATACACGCGACCTGTTCATGAGCTTGTTGCTTAGGAGTGGAGTATCATCAGTTCAGCTGTAATATGTTTATATATCTATATGCAATCATTTACGCTTTTAGGTATATGAGAAGATTTAAATTTGAATCTTAATCTTATCCAGAATATAGAATAACAAAAATTGTAAGCAAAATCATTGAAATAGATAGTATTTAAGTCAACAAACGCTTTCAAAGTTGGCATTTTTTTAAGTTTAATTTTATTTTATGAAGACGTAAAATTAACTTATCCGTGTGAAAATATTTTTTTAGTTCGTATGACCAGGCTGAAATGTAAATCTATGTACTTTATTCGTAATTTTGCCAGTAAAATTAAATTAATATATTCAATCATTATATTGTTATTTAAAAACATAAGTAGGTATTAAGTAAGTAATGTAGATACTCTGTTTCTTATTTCGTGTTACTTCCCGAAGATCACACTAATATTATAAAGACGAAAATTTGTATGTGTGTTTGTGTGTATGAGTGTATGTTTGTTACTTCTTCACGCTTAAACGGCTGAGTGGATTTGGATGAAATTCGGTACCAAGATAGCTTATACACTGGATTAACATATAGGCTACATTTTATCCCCGGAAAAGTGAAATTTTCCCGTGGGATGAGTAAATAATTAAAATACTTTTTATCCACGGGTGAAACCTCTGGGCGCAACTAGTAGGAAATAAAACTAAATATTTAGTTACCTAATTCATTTCTATATACCATAGAATACTCAAAGATACTACTCACAAAACCTTCGGAAATGATAGGGCGCGGTTGAAAAGACGCTAACAATACGCTAATGGCTTATGTTTGCGATGTCCCTCGCAGCCAACAGGCTCTATTATCACGGTCGGTCCTGTGCGCTGAATTGGCTAAATGTTTTGTGACTCTGAAAAGATTTAAGATGACGGTGAAATTGTTGAGAAAATTGATCACTTGCACTCGAATGAGCAGGCCTTGGCTCGGTTGCAAAACGAGGCTTTGCGTTGCGAAGCAATGTTTTTCGTCGTGGACTGTGAACGGCTCTGTGGCTTTGGGAGCATTCTATTGCTTTGTTATTATAGTATATAGATTTATTTTCTTTAAAATATGCTAGCGGGTAAAGAAGAACAGCGGCGACCGAGTATGGCTCAGGCAGGAATAGCTAATTCGAATTTATATGCATCACGGTTCGAATCGAGCTCGGGGAATGTGGCAACCGGTATGTTATAAGAATCAAAATATTCGAGTACATATTTTGCGTCATCCACCAACACGCATTTGGCCAAAGCGTAGAAATAGCCTGACCAATGATGATGCAATCCTTAAAAATTGGATTTGCGTGAGCTAGCTATAGGTACCTCCTACCAATGGATTTAAATAATATTTGAGTAAGTATAAAGAAATGGCCCTTTATATTTATGCGAACGAGTGAAAGAATTGCACGTGCTGATTTAGGGTAGGCACTGATATTGCTATATGTAATATATTATGTACCAATAAACCCAAAATGTTCCCAATTTTATCATATAAAAAATTCCAAATATCGTGTTTAATTTGACTGCATTGAATTTTTATGGATTTAGTTGGAAATGATATGTAGATCACTGGCAACAACTTGTTTGTATAGCTTGTATAAGCAACTGCTTATCCTAAGTAAAAACAAGGATAACAACGTAGGATAACAATTGCTACTCAATTTGATTTCAACATACGTTTCCAGAAAGAAAAACTGTTTTCTTATTGGTATAACACGTTAAATCTTCT
Organism: Ennomos fuscantarius; assembly: GCA_905220475.3. Taxonomy (NCBI): domain Eukaryota; kingdom Metazoa; phylum Arthropoda; class Insecta; order Lepidoptera; family Geometridae; genus Ennomos; species Ennomos fuscantarius. The sequence goes on along the minus strand of HG992028.1, from coordinate 5,834,640 downwards.
ACAAGTATTCGTTTTTAGGTAGTAGTGACTATTACAACAGAATAGAAAAAAGTATGCAAGTACTTAGTGCTCTTATCTTATCTAAATAGTTTGATAAGGTGCACTCTCCATCATCCTTTAATGCAACACTATATTATCTAATCACTTATACTCAAACTGGTATAATGTACTATAATACTAGCTCCACTCGCCAGTCCGGTCTCTACGGACGGAGGAAACTAACTTTGCACTTTAATTACGTATCTTGTCTTTTTTAACAAGAAGTTCTGCCTTGGACGTGGTAATAAGTCTTTAAACTCGGTTGTGAAATATTGGCTTACTGAATTATATGGATAACTTTAAACTTAGATTCATATTGGCAAATTGACTGAAATCGAAGAGTTATGAAAAGCATTAGTATGTTTCCATTACCAGCTTCTCAACGTAAGCCGAATAATGCGATTAAATAAATGTTGATTAATAACAGCTTTTAGATGGAAACTTCATAACTTAGCGTAGAGTTTCGAAGTGGTTGGTGCTCACTTAACGAGTCCGTAGACTGGCTCAGCGGATATCTAAATTAATAAGATAAATATCTCTGCATTATCGGTAACTCGGTAAGGTTCATTTGTTCGACTTGCTTTCCAGCAACAACGTGATATCGGTTTAAAAAGAAAAGATAGGTTTTCCTGCCATAATGTAAGAAACCTTAAACAAACAAAATTATTCGTGGTCGAATTTCCCAAAGTTTTATAATAAAATCTAAATGCAATCTGTACTTACCATGTAAAAATACGACATTTCTGTCTAAAGTAATACTTGCTCGGAGATCTTCGTTTTTCTGATACGGACTTTTTAAGAAAGTCTTTATACTTAAAGTTTACTGGACTTGTTCTTTGTTTGCTCGGGAACATTTAGAAATGTCTACAGTCTAATTTTGATCTAAGTTTTAATTTAAACACCAAGCTCTTCTAAGGTACGACTATAAACCATAATTATTATTATATACGTGATACGAAGAGCTTCTTTGGTGGAATTCCGTATAGATCATAGAGCATAAATCCGCTCTGGCGTACACATTTATGGCACAAATTTGGAATGTGTGATGGATTACGCGCGATATCGTGGAGGCGATGTAAGCGATGTGTGTGCACATACGTCACGGGGTGTGTCGATCAATCACCGGCGCGGATGGACACACGACAGGCCATTAGGGCGGCTTGTCGCGACGGACGCAGGTGCCGGATTCGTCCGTTACCGCACCTCATGCCGGCGGGCCACACACAGCCTAGTCCTCGATCTACCGACCCCATAATCCATAATTCCAACGCCATCTCACTTTCTTGTCCGACCTGCCTCCCCAAACGTTTAATCCACACACTAGTACTTGCTTACCACTCCATGACGGAGCACTTTTCTCTAAACCCGGTGCCTTAAAGAGCTGGGGTCTGACATTACCATGTAGGATGAAACTTTTTTTAAACATCCTGAATATTCACCTTATGTGCACCTAATGAAATGTTCTCGAAAGGTCGCCTGTGACTCAAAAACTTTGTTCTCTGTGAGCGTGACTATAATAAATGTGATTGTGGGTTCCAGAATTCCCAGAAATTTCAAATGTTCAGTGTATGGTGCAAAACCTCTGCATAAGATGAATCGTGGCAATAAAACGAGTTAGTCGCAGCGAACTACATTTGCGGGCGACATAATATGTTCCTGCTAAGCAGCCGTGTCGGCAAAATGAAACCAAGAACAAGAAATTCAGTTACAAACGCGAAGTTAACTCGAATATCTACACAGTCGGGGTTGAGATGATGACAGATAGCAGAAATTCCAAGTTAATCGCATCTTGTTACTGTTGGGTGAAATATTCTGTCCAATACAAACCTATCTAATACAATACCAAATTGTCATCCAACCACCGAACGAGACATTAATGTAACTTTCTATTTCTCTTGCGTTATACATTCCATCGAAGAAACGCTTCGAAGTAAAATATGAAAAGTAAATAAATATTACGCACCGGTGGCTTCGCACGCGCGCTATTACTCATGTGCACGAGCTACTCTATATAACGTAATACTTTAATGAAAAATCGCGTAATAGGATCGCGTACACCGTACACCACGTGGTGGCCGCGAGTCCCGTACAATAATAGACTGTGTCCATTAATTAGACCAACATGTTTCATCGTAATGGACATCGGCGACGCGTTCGGGCGGCGGCGCACTATCCACTCGGTTATAACGTGTAATTGATGGCTGCACCCTCGGTTTTTGCTTTGCCTAAACATAACTCGTGTAAAGTAGCTTTTTGCGGGGTTCTGATTTCCAACGGAACATCACGTCTATATAATTTTCTTATTTGACCTACACGTGTTGTTTCACATGATAAGATTCTGTTATTTAAGCACAGTCATGATTGTTTGTTTTGAAATCAGATCTGTAATGTTTTCTTGGTTAGATTAAATCTTTGATATTCCAGAGCTGCGTAGAGCTATAAAGAGCAGATAAGTGAATTAATCTCCATCCATCCTCTTCGTTTAGTAGCTCCCCCGTTCCGCATTGGATGGAGCTATTCACCTTTCACATGTAGGCCATTAGCAGAAAGATAGGCTCAATACTGTAGCACGTTCCTCCCCCTCCTCGTTGAGATAAGCCTGAAGCGTTAAATATGTGCCTCTCGTGGCTTCGGGCCGGGCGGCAGCCTACTAAACGTGAACACACCGACAATGTTTATGATCTTTTTTATATTCTTTAATCGCAATCCGCATTACAAGTGCTTTATTAAATGTGTCAGTGATTTGTAATTATTTTTCCTTTTCCAGGTACGCTACTGGAGTTAGAATTTTTTAAATCACTGCAGTGGCTGGGTGGGTAAGGTAATTATTTAAAACTTTTTACTAATAATACAGGTACAGCAAGCATACACATACTCGTAGGTTGGGAACAGTGAAAATATTCTAGCCCTGTGGCAGTGATGGACTTGCCAGTTCAACGCATGCCATGATACTATTCTATTCAGCCATGGCTTATAATTATAACATGAGCACTGAATACAAAATCGTGATTGTACACTAACCCACTTATTTGACCCTACTTAAAAGTAAGAAAATCTCGCATAAAAATACTTCTCATTTCGAATGATTTGAAACACTAGTGGTCATTCATTTACGTCCCTTGGGAGGTAGGTACGATTCAAAACCGCGTTAACGGCTATGTATTTGTTACCAAACCACTTCGAGATGGACATCAAAATGTATTCAAACCACCCTTGTCACTAGAATACCTACTCGGAGAAATGTCAACTGCCTTGACACTCCGAATTCCACGTTTCACCGAGTTTAGACACTTGGAATGTAGAGACAAATACGCCAGTTTAGTCGAATACCTTCGAATCAAATGCCTTTTGATCAAATACGAGTTTAATGTCGATTTATGTAGTTGCTAATCAATGCTGATAATATGTTGCTTATACCTATATATCATATATTTATGTAAGTTACAATAATTTGTACTTAATCATGTCTTTACACAACCCAATAGCTATTTAGAATTCTGCTGTTTATCGTACCTGGAATCTTATGTAAGGGATACCGATCCCACAGAAATCAATCTCTATAGGTACACAAAGGTTTGGGTTGTTCTCGCCCGGCCCTTTGTTTCTCTCTAGGATCCGTTAATAATAGGTTTCTAATTAGCTACCCCAGTCAAATCCTCGTTGTGATTTTACGTTTGATAAAAAGTTAGTTCTTTAATTTATTTCCATTATTTATTAACTTTAAGCCTCCATTTAAAATGAGTCCCGGCGAAAAGGTTTATTTGCTTACAATTAGGGATAAAATTGAAATAGCGAGCCCCGTCGCTATTTTATTCCAATGCTTAAAATTTAGACGTCTTCATCTAAATAAATATTTGAATCCCTCGAGGTTCTAAATTTCAGTAGGTTTTAGGAACCTGTGTTGGGGATATTGTTCACAATTTACGGCTCCTCCAATACCAACAGATTTCTAACATCTAATTTTGTAGGCGCCTATTTTCCGAGTTCGTTTGTTCAACGTCAAATAACATCCTCGTCAAGATCTCGTTAGACAGGTAATTTCGAGATGTGTGCGTTGGTCTTGTTAACCTTTATTGAAACGAGAAAGCTTATTAAGTATAGATAAAAACACATTAAAATAGTATTGTTGGCGCTTTGAAAACGTACAGGTTACGTGGTTCAGTTTCCATTGTGTTGCAGAGTGTGGTTCAACAGGACAGGAGGCATGTTGTCGTTATTGTTCGCGGCCAGACGGTGTCGGAAGACCTTTGTTCTAGTAGGGCACGCCCGGCCGACGTTACTTTATCTTATTACACGTGTCGTCGCTGATATAACGAAGCGGCCTGGCGCAATTGTTCCACCTCCTGAATTAATGTCGCTCGCCTTATAATAACCCCAGAGATTCCAACTATTCCGTGTATGTAACTATTAGCTCTAGCTCTACCCGAAATATTGCGTCCGATCTTTATTCCCGGCAACACCGCAGCAATTTCCACGGCATGCCTACCGTTTTAATTAACCCGATTTCATCTTTACGACTTAATCAGGGTATGGAAAATCACGTGTCTATTTACTCAACGTCAGCCGAGACTTCGGCACCGGATTATTAACGTTAGAGATAAAATTACAAAAGAGAGAGTGGAAAGCAGTCGAGGTGTTAATTGAACACGTAAAACACACTTGGCTTGTGAAATATTTATTCATCCAGATCTCGGGGAACGAAGCTATAATTGTGCGGTGTCTATTTATCACTGCCACAGGTAACTAGATAAATTTATTAGGCCGAATACACGTGCGTAACAAAGAATATTTGTCTTATTTAAGCTGGGATAAAGAAAACACGGGCACCGTAATCATTTCAGATGTTCTTTTTATACCGACAATTTTTGTAATTATATTGTGTAGGTGATACTTTATTGTTCGTGTTGACATTTGATTTATTAACATTATCCTTAAAAAATACTCATCTTTTCTGTTAACTTTCCTTTCTGAATTTTTTTTGGATAGCCTGTAGAGCAGCATTAAGCGCGGATTGTTATGTTGTTTTTTATGTTTGCTACGCAACGGTGTTATTACGGCGGTAGGCGACTACAAACGGTGGCAGCTGGTAAATTACCTTTCGTTAAGACCTGGATTGCGCCAGTCGCCCGAGCCTCGGTGTGAATACGGCGCGTTAATGAGTCCGTGCCATATGCGTCCATAGCGCAATGTCCGAACATTATATTCGCAGATAATATACAGTTTGTCTTGATGCTTTCATTTCGCAGTGCGGCTTTTATTTTTGCAACATGGAAAACGTGAATGTGGCGATTAATAATCCCGACCCACAGTTTATTTAATTTAACAACGTCACAGACAATGGATTAAAAAAAATATCAGAATTCAAAAATCGTAATATAATTTTAAGTAATAATATATATAATACCCTTTCAAAGGTCTGTGTACGTTAAAAATCTATTTGTTGGAACATTTTTCAAAAGTAACCTACCTACTACTTTTACACTCCTATTTCAACTACAAGTCTATATGAATAAAAGCTTATTAAACGAGTGAGAGCGAAGCGTCTCCGTTTCAGCTTGAGCAAAAATGGTTTCTTATGTATGTCTAAAGGATGTCCGGCTGTTTTCCTCTACTGGTAACATTGATACATTTTAAAGCTTTTTCTGAATAAATGTTGTAAAAAACCTTACTTCTTATCACCTAATTTTTTTATTGTTATTAAAAGTTGTCATTTTTTATATTTCTATTGTATCGTCTTCTGCGAATGTCCAGATTATGGGTTAATCCAAGTACGGTGCCTTAAGGTGCAAATTAAATACGCAGCTTATTTACCTTAGTACCCTTCTTGCTGATGGGCGTTGATCAAATCTTGAGCATATCTTGTCATATTTGGCAGCCTCTGAGGTTTGGTGGTTGAGCAGGTCGGCTCATAACTCGGAGGTGGCGGGTTCGATTCCCGCGACAGGACAAGTATATGTGCACAGAAAAAAAGCGCAAATACTCGTTCTGAGTCTGGGTGTTGTGGGACCATGGTCCTCGTAGTTCCTGGGTCCCTAGACACGGGATCCTAGTTAGGGTCCAAGATCTATGTATGTGATCGTTGGGCGTTATTATTGTTATTAATTATTATTATATTCATTGAAAACCGTTAAGTAGGCATGTCAAATAAAAAAATATAAGTAATTATCTTCACTATCCTAACGGTAAGCGCCGTTATTAATTAAAATAAAGCACCGGTAATAATATAAATTCATATGATCTTTACTTCGAAGATATTACAATTTATTATGATATGACAAAACGTTTCAAGATTCTATTTCGTAAAATTTCAGTAGCTTATAAATATTTTGTAATTTGGAAAATGGATCCACATTTCAGTGTCTATTTAAACAAGTTCAGTTTAATTCCATTAAAAATATATTCAAGTGCATAAATAACAGCAAAGCGGGAAAACTTCTTGATAAATTTCGGTGGTTGTTCTCCACGCTACATTTCTACTATACAGTATACATATGCTCTATGCTCTGCATTAGAGAGATAATGTAATATACAAACATTATTTGACCTAGTAACGAAACATGTTGGCAAGTACCTAGAGTGGGTTCATAGGTATACTAGGTTGTACATATTACGACCGTCACTTGCCTATAAATAGTAATTGCTTGTTTAATTATGATAAAGAGCCGCTCATACCTTTGAACTAATGCAATGTGCGACATTACACCGTCCACATCCGTTAAGTCGGATATATTTGCCTTAATAGTACTGGCTATCAGAAACTACCGGTCCCCCGGTTGATTGTATCCTGTGTCCATTTATGACATGTACAACTTCCTAGTTTTTGCCTGCGGAATAGCTAGCAAACTGGTATCACCATATCCGTTTTTAGCGGTCTGCAGTGCACCAACCTAAATGAGCTCTCATATGAGAAACGAAATTATACCTACCCGTACATCATATCATTTGCTTTCCCATTTTACCCGAATGGAAATCTACAATGTTCCATTACTTCCTGTAAAAAATAACTTTTGCTAATGTTTCCTCGTTATACGCAAAAAGTTTACGAAACATTACTCTGAAAATGTAAGAAGCAGATTTTCTGTTTTTAAATTGGTAATTTATATTTATTTCTCCGTTAAGTTATTATTCACAGTAATAGGTATTGTTCATGATACTTTGGAATATAATACTTAAAGCTCAGAATCTACGTTTGTGAACGACGTATACAAAGGAAGTTAATTCAAAGGTTTCAATCGTCTAATTAAGTACAGATCTCATTCCGTTCCCTTTAGTGACTTTGCTCTACTTCGTATTGGTATTTTATTTCTTGGCGGCTTACATTTATATATAATCGGTTTTTCAGTCATCATCATTCTCATCATATTTTCGGGGTGTATTTCACCCTGGGACTTGTTATTTTGTTGATCCCTTTTTGTAGGGTTTCGTATTTTTGAACCAGTAGGCATTTACCGTTATAGAAGAGAAAAATAGGCAATAACAACCTTATGATATAAAAGGAGGGACTAAACTATTTTTTTTAAATTATGCTATTTTATTTCATTCTGTAAAAATTAAATAACATGCGTTTAAATAAATACACAAATTTGATTTAGAATAGAATAAAATATTTTTACGGTAACCAAAATTATTAACTAAGCCTGTACATATTTTATTGTATACACTTGAAGAGCTTCGCTGTCCAAAGGCCAAACAGAATCAACTTCATTTTGTCAGTTGCCTTTGTTGTATTTTCGTGGTTGGAGTAAAACGCCCGGGGAAAAATTAATCTAGTGTCCCGTACCAACAAATATTGTTGTTTGGCCGTCGGCTCCGGAGGCTATAAGTAATCTCGGCACGTTATGCACTCCGTCGGTCGGTTTATTGGAAAAGTGGATGCCCGGTACAACAACTAATGCTTTGGAAACATTTTGTTGATATACTGCTGACGTAATTTCAGTTTATATTTGGAGGAATTCGATGCAATTGATTTTTAACGCGACTTCACAAAAAGAGCCTGCTCTCTATTCGGATACTGTATGTTTTTTGTGTCATATGTAGTATATCTCTGCCAGTAGTGAATCGATTTGAATGAGTCTTTTTTATTTTATAATTACTTCTATAAAGTATAGTACATACACGGCGGTAGTATTTAGCGACGATCTGATGAAGGCGTTTGAGATAATATCGGAAAAGTCTCAATGAATGACAGCAAATGTATAGATAATTGTATCTTATATTGGAAATCACCAAGAAATACTTATGGACCAATATGGTCAAACTGCTTTTGAGAATAGCTACTTACCCCACGGAACTCCGCAGAATAAGATTAAAGCGATTGACCCCTTTTTATAGCAACTTCAACAATGGGAGCCTGAATATAATTCAGCTGTTACGTTATACCATACGATATTATTTTATTTTTAAATGTAACTATACCTAATAAATATTTTTTCCTTTTCATTAACTTAACCTGAAACAATAATTACAGCGAAGCTGTAGATAGCTTATAATTTTATTGAAATGAAGGACTCAAATTATTGGAAACATGGCTATTATTCTAGTCTAATCTATTTTTTTCATAGTTAAATGTTTTATGTCTTAAATAGATCCGTTTCTGAAAAGAATGAAAAATATGTAAATTGGCTTGTAACAGGCAGTTAACGTCCGCGGGCCTGTGAAAGTTAGCGTCTGCCATGGGTATGTCACTTGATGACCTAATTGGGATAAGTCTACGCTTGCGTTTGACCAAGGATCGGTGATGGAATCAATCGCACGAGCGTTTATTGTATATTACACCTTTTATCAAAGCGTGAATGAATTATAAAAGAAGTTCCGATTTACCAATACCCTAATAGTTGTTGAAGAATGACATTAAGTATTGGCCGACCAATACGTTGGATCCCAACGGATCCCAATCCGTTGTGGAAGCAACCCATATTTTTCAATCCCATCCAATTTCTCTTTCTAAGTATGACTTGACATGATCTTGACCAGTTACCCAATTTTTAAATTTCGCAATGCTAAGTAGTATCGCAGATTTCCTCTAGTTGCCGTTACCACGTTCAATTGCTAAAACAGCAACAGTTTGCAGAAGTTCAATGCTCTATCATTACCTCGTTATTTTATTACCATAATTGAATCCATGTTTTTACGTAACTGATTCAGCCCGCTCAATATTCAAGTCGTTTCGTTCGTTTTGGTTCAATTAATTTATTTAATAAATTCTTAGAGAGCCGGCGTGCCGTCTGTCTCCTCTTCGAGCTTCGTTCCAAAGTTATGAATTTATATAGCCGGACGTGTTCAGAATTTATGCGCAGATGTTTTCTTAGTTTGCGCTTCTGCAGCCGTGGTATTCGAACTCGCCCCACCGACAGACGCGCGGCTATCTACTCAGTGGTATGTTGCCTTATTCGGTATTGACCTATCCGTTCTATTTCTATAGTTCCATACATTTCTTTAGATTAATGTTACAATAATAATTATCAATGGTTTGACTAGTAAAAAATGTTGTTAACGTTATGGTATTCTCTTGAGTACGTTTTGAGCATAGTATTAAATAAATTAAACTTTCTCGAGCCATCTATAAAAGACAAATAAATTATATTTTAAGTATTGAGGGTCAACAACGTTTTTCCATTCATTAGCTTTTATTATATGAAGGTTAAAACCCTCGCATTGTATCAGCGCGCTGACTTGATCAATAAATATTATACACATAGTTTAAATTGACAAAGATGAAAAAGGACACTCCTTCCTTTCCTTCCTTCATTTGTTAGGTAAGTACTCAGCCCTCGTGTCAAAATTTTTAAGCCGCCCAAGTACTTCTGAGTAATTTTACGAAGACAGCTGCGACTGACGGCCTAACGTGCTACCATGGTAAATACTTTTTTAGCAGGCATCCATCCATGTAGTAGCCGCAGCGAATGCTTACTTAACTAGCCGGATAGCCGAGATTCACCACGACCGCTACATACGCAAAAATTGAATATCCTGACCTTTATGGTATGTAAGCCGTAATATACTTTGATTATAAGATTTTATCGGAAACTACCGGCACATTTGCCAGCAGTTTTATCGATAGTTTAGTTTCGTTCTCTGATAGAATAAGTTTCCCTGGAGCTTCTCTGGCCGTAGTTCCGTGTAAGTTCATATCCCCGAGCGTCCATCCTTCAATTATGCAAAGCTAAGTCGGTTAGTGCTAAACTCGGCGGGGAGTAATCTTAGATCGCACTTAGCGGTTGTAGTTGACAGCAGTTCCGACGGCCCATCGCTTTGTCCCCCGCAGCCATTGTCTTCCGGGACTGCCGTTTAGTTTTAATTAACATTGTCCTCAATGCCCATGTCCGATTGTACTATTCTAGCGGTGCGCGTTAAACACCTTTCCTGCGTGAAACTAGGTCTCAGTTCTATTCAGTGCTTGTTATATTAACGTTGTAATGTCCGGAAGGAATACTTCATCGATATTCCGCCTCTGATAGCTATTTCTTTTCGTTCCCTTTTTTACTATTTCCATTGAATGCTTTCGTTGATTTGATCTTTTTCCGTCCCCGTTGGCAGTCGACCTTCGCAAGCGCCACGTTGAATAAGCGTTGAAAACTGTTTAAAGTGTAATTATAACTTAATAGCGGAGATGTTAAATTAATTCGTGATATTGACACTAAAAGCGGTAGAGACATTTAACTCGGTCTCTGAAGGAACCGAGATGTAATTAAAATAAATATTTGGCACGAAATCCGGGTCGCGGCGGTTAAGCAGAGACATTTCCACCCTTTGAACAAGTTCTTGTTTATGTTTGCTCATTAAACAAATAAAAGTGGAAATTCTGTCTTAATCTGTAGAAACTTTTACGCTGCTGGCTGCTTTGAGTTGAAATTGTTTCGTGTAATAATTTTGGAAGGTGCTTTGGCAACTTTGCTTTTCTATTTTTTACAGCTCAAGAATAAAAACATGTTTTCCCTTACAAATTTGTGGTAAGTGCGGTATAATAAGATCATTATTTGATTCCGAGTTTCGCCCTCGATTTAAAAATCTCAAGATTATAGTTACAATGAATTCCTCGTGTCGGAATCAAGTCTTGTAATTTCAAAGGTAAAAAACGTTTGTATGAAAAATCTACATTTCGTAACTTATCCTTTTGAAACTTGGCACATACGTACAAATAAGTATAAAAATAAATTAAACTTAATTTTTTTAAGCCAACTCCTAAGGGGACGTAATACGTAATTCGCGTTTGTACTATTTATGACGATTTGTACATGACTCCCAAAAAAGGAGGGTTAAGTTAATTTTATCCGGGAAAAATAAACGGTTTCTGAAGGATAGTAAACGCGGGCGAAGCCGCGGGCAAAAGTAAGCTTAAATATAACTTTGGACCAACTTGGACTATAATGCTAATCAAATTTAATATCATAATGGATATGTTTAACACGGTGGAAGGGCAAGATACAGCAGGCCAATTAGATGGTCGATTTGAATTCATAGAGTGTGCGCATAATTAACCCGCAGACAGAGGCGCTATTCGATTGCACATTAGTGCGCTAGCTCGATGCCTAGTCACGAGTAATGGCACAACAACACTCCCATGTAATGATACCACCATGGCCTGCAAATTACTGGCTACGCTTCCTCCTGCATATTGACCAAATGGGTGCGACGAGAGTACCAGGTAACACGATGGCACAAATAAACACGGTAGTATAAGGTATTGCTCAATGTTAAATAGTAAATACCAAAAAAATGGATCACGCGTATGTAATAAATAAATATGTGTGGACATTTCACACAGCGCCATCTAGCCCCAAACTAAGCAAAGCTTGTACTATGGGATCCAGATAATTGATACAATACTTATATACTTTTGTGTGTAAATACATACATAGAATACAATATAAACACCCAGAAACAGGACAAACATCGATGCTCATCACACAAATGTTTGTCCTGGGTGTAAATCGAACCCACTACCTGCAGTTCAGTAGGCAGGGACACTACCAACTGAGCTATCGGGCCAGTCAATAATTACACCTACTGTAAATTTATTTCAGAATACTTCACTTGCGAAAAATGCAAATCGAGATTCACTTGCAAAAATATTATTTAAAAGTATGTAACGGCTCCTTAACTTCGTTTTAATTGCAATCATGGTGACATTTAGATAGCATGTAAATTCAAATGCGCTCTTTACTGCTTGCTCTCTATTATGCACTCAGTTTTCATTATCTGAAACCATTAAAAACCGTAAGTAACTCTCATATTTAAGCTGTTGTTGATATAATTATAATATATTTATTTTAAAGTATATTTCGTAATTATTTATTATTATAAACAACTGGAACAGATGGTGTGAAAGAAATGAGGCCTATACCCAACAGTGGGTTGACACGGAATTGAATTATGATGATGATGATAAATAATCAAACCTGAATTCATTAAAAGAAAAGCTACATTAATTACCGAATATTATAATGTAGTTAACAGTTAATATAAACTAGTAATTCTCATTAAGAAGATAGTTTTCTACATACCTACGTAATTCATTTTATTTGAAATAAACGCAGTTGTACCCCATCAAAATATTATTCCGAACGTCTGCTCGCATTACTTCAGCGCTTTTCCAAGAAATATGTTTATAAGCTAGGAAATGTATTTCCTGAGCTCGGGCTGACGTGACTGCGTGGAAACTTAGCTCGTAACGTAACTATAGAGCAAAATCTTTTCACGTGGTCTTGCTACTATTGTAAAACTTAGATCATAAACATACTGCCATCGCTTCGCTTGCAAAATTATTTTTTTTTGATACAAATATTTACTAAGCAAGTGCTATTATTTTTATCAGATTATAATACAAAAACTAATAAATCCAACACATAATACAACGACTACGGATCACGTAAAAGATGTTTTGACAAAGACTACGATGAATGCGAAGAGAGTTCTTTGAGATGTCTGATTGGATTTTATTCTCCTTATTTTGATCGTCATCCTCAAAGGTCGCGCTGTCATTAATCGCTTTATAAGAGCGGAAGTGCAAAGTGGAGCGTACGAGCACTCTCAAGGACCCCTCGCTCTGCACTCCATGAGCATAAAATACTTATTTGCGGCAGTATCTCAAATCGCTGCAATTAATGAATTATACTTCTCGCTCGATTTGAGGGTTTGATTACATATGCCTACGTAATTACAAGAAGTGCTGATTCAGAGCAAACGGTTATTATGATATGTCTCACTCATTGCACACTCGGTTCATATACATCGTGTAATTATCAAAAGTGTAAGTAGGTACCTCTAAAATATAAATGCAGTGATAAAATAGCAACTATATGATTGATCTTCATTATTCTCCTTATAATCTAGTAATTTGTAACTTTCGCGTTCTGTCGTCGAGGGTTTGTTAAACCGGATTAGACACCCAAGAGTAATCCCAAACGCGGGGCCATGCCATACCTCTTATAGTGTGATTCTAATGAAGACCTAAAGTGAATATAATGAGAATACAATTTGTATTGAATCGATTCAGTTTATAGGTTTTCATTTGAATCTCGCTAAGAGGTGATAGCCCCCGATGTTGAACTGTTTGAGATAGAACACTGCGACTTCTACGGGCCTGAATTCATTATTGTCCCTCCGAAGATGCGCTTCAAAGAAACTGCTGACTTCGGTTCCACTCCGACCTCTCCGCTGCTTCAACGTTTTATTGCGCTTTCGGAAACTTAGTTTACTGATCCTTAATAAGAGATTCCTAGTGCATATCTTGTCTTTTTCTATTAGCATATCTTCTATCTATTCTTCTTCTATCTTATTATATAGCTAACTTTTAAATAGAATAGGCAGGGATTATTTTAATGTGAAATTTTGAAATTTAATAGAAATATTTTAGTGTGCGACAAAAGTTTTAGGATCAACGTAAAATTAATCAAACATACTTGTGGAACTTGTAAGAATACAGCTTCGCACTTGGGTAGTTTTTAATTTTGATAGGAGAGAATTCAGCTAATAAGGACCGGCCCGAGTTCGTTGGAAAGACTTTAATTAAAATTCGTCCATCCTGTATAAGTACTCGTCGTCGATACGTTTCATGGAATTTACGATGGAGTTACTCTTGACGAAACCAGAGACGGTTTAGTAAAATTATTTCCTGTAGCCAGCTGCTACACCGCGTGCTTTACTAGAAAGTGGGTACAATACTTGGAGTAGAAATGTGTATAGACTTCATTTGTAAGTCAATATGATTTTAGTTTTACTATGAGAACGTATTGTTTCTAGTGTTAAATGTCTGGGATTTAAATAAGCTAATTTAATCTCAATTGTGTTTTGGAAACGTCTTCATTGTTGATTGTAAAGTGTCGTTTAGTGGAGCGTCAAAGCGCAAGAAGTGTGGCTGAGGCGTCGCTCGCTGGTGGTCTTGGCAGCGAGCGGACACTTGAGACGCTGGCTGCTGCCCAACTCGCTTTATCTTAATGTACTCGCCTGTCCTCTCTCTTCACTTTACCCATAACTTACCTTTCCACTCTACAATTGTTTCGGTAATATGATTCGTCGTTAACACGAAACTTTATATCCACCGACGTGCATCACTAGATCCGTCATGGCGTCTACGCTATGCAATCTACTCCCAACTAAACTATAAAAACAGACAACTAACGTCTCTAAATACCCATAAGAAATGTTTCAAAAAATGTGTTTTACTTCTTATAAAAGTTGCGTTTTGTGACTATAGCTATGTACGCGGATAGCTGAGGAACGGAGCAGGAATTTAATTCGGGTGTTGCTCCTCCCAGGATGTGACGGCTTGTGACAGTGCGCGACGTTCGTTCGACCCCGAAACGATTTTGCGCCCCGGTTTACGTACCTATTCAAGAATTTTATTATATCTCTTAAATTCCAACGAGGAATTTAAAGTTTTACATATCAAGTACTACCGAAACCGTACCTGAGTTTAAGAAAAATACAGAATGGAATAAGTAATTATACACATGTCTTGATACCATCACCACCACAAGCAAAAGCGTGCGCAACGGTGGTAACGGTATACATACGTGATTCAGTCAGCATCGCATTCATTACAAGTTCTTCGTAGCACGTAGGCCAATAGACGAGTAGACAAAACGTAGAAAAACATGAATCGTGCGTTGTGCAGGCAACTACTGCTTTCTACGAATGGTTCAATGGATTTTCGAAATATGCAAATTTTATACCAGCAAGTTTTGTTTTTTTATTTTAATGGCTGAGGTGTGTGGTTCGTTCTTTGGCGCCACGCCAACAGGAGCGGAGCGTGCATCGCCCCAAATCATATCACAAGGAAGAATCATGCACGCTCATTGCCTAAATTAACTCTGTAAAATATTTGAGTATTTCACCGCTTTATTGTGTGCAATCTTCTATGAAATAATATAATATATTCTACGAAATATTTACTCAAGTACTGGCCGAAAGGTGTGCAATCTTCTATGTGCTCCACATCACGATCAAATATTGAATCGTTTAAGCTTGCCAAAACGTACATCAATAGAAGATTGCACACCTTTCAGCCAACTCTTGAATAAGTATTTAATTTTAGGAAGGAGGAGATTGTCATAATGGTAATACAAGATGGTGTACTCATAGAAGACCATATATCTATGTTGTATGTACTAAACACATTGCATCAGTCATTGGTTAGGGTCATTATGCCACGGTTAATGGTTAGAGCAACTTAGCTAAGTCATAGAGCACTGGACATAAACTACTGCGCGGCTGTGATTAATATTATACCACCAGCTATTTACCTATAAGTGCGGGCAATAATCTATTATATCTAATTAATGCAAGCCGCGTATCTATAAATCTACCGATTTCAATTTGATTACACAAATTTGTGCCTATTGGAAACCGAGCATTAAATTACCGGGTACGTTTATTAATAGGTTTGTCAAGTACCGGCATTGTGTTTACCAAAAGCTCGTAAAGGTAGGCTCTATAAATCTCGAATTAAGTTTGAACGCCCTCATATCTTGGCTATCGATTATCGATGCTAGGGACAGGGTAAAGGTTCTCCTTATGTAATCATAACTGGCTTCGAATTAAGTCATCATTCGAGCATTAGAATTTGTTTGTTCTTGATATCTTGGTATCTAATTAAAGATTTACACTATCGTGCATGTTATATACAGTAAAAATCATTTATGTCGTTGCCGTAGGCTTAAGCAAACACTTTTATATTAAGCTATATTAGCATTTTGGTTTATCGCAAGATTACTAGTGAACGATAGGGCTGGCGGAATATATAGGGCCGTATGAGCACAAACAATATTGGCAGTGGAATCACGTTCTATTTCGCGGCGGATATAGGGTCCCGCGTTACAGCCCAATCCGACGACGCCGACGCGGTGATGTTACGTCGTCGACTACGATTTCCGGCTCGTACGCGGTTATGCGCCAGTTTATTCCGTGTTCATGCCTGAAGTAAATGCTATTTAGCCTCGAGAGAGACATCAAAACAAGCACTCAACATTTTTCGATCTTACTTGATACTGTTGCTCCTTTTTCCAAAAATATTGAAGGGCACACTACGCCTTCCCAGTTCCAGCGATATGTCGTTTGGTTCGATTGCGCTCAAATGGCAGCCTGTTCGGAATTCGATTTCCGTCTTGGAAACTTTCTTAGAATCGACCTTAACGGTTCCGTTTCATGATTTATTCAATTAGTCAAAACATTTCTTCTCTTAGGCACCAATTATTTATTACTGAAGTTCTCTATTGTTTGATTAATATGGTACAAATATATGCTGTTCTCCCAGCAAAATTTGTATTAACATTAAGACTTGATTGAATGGCTGAGAATGAAAATTGAAAACACTTGAACTACATGGTGTGATGGGTACGCAGTACCAAATTGGTTGAAAGTGGATGGTGTTGTGTTGACAAAGCTTTTTGAACAAATAAAAGTAACCATGAGTCAACATAGACTGCCACATGCTAATGCACGACAATCTCGGCCGTGAAAACTCTCAGTTGCCGCTTTTATACGTGCATTACGGTACGTGCATTTTATATATTACGGTATTATGTTACCCAATCAAATAATTACGAAGGCATCGCCAATTTTTACGGAGTCTATATCGGTCGTCATAACATAAAAAGTTTAAATGTTATTTGTATGCATCAGGATGTTTAATACTGTATCAATAATTTAATCATATAAACTTCAGCAGGATTATACAATCTTGATTTATCTGCATGACACTTCAGATCTATTATCAGTAGCTCGTGGGAATACGAAAGCTCTCGCAGTCTTATCTGCATATATACAAATGCTTTTCCCGAAAACGCCGCGTGGGTAACTGAATATTCAGCCGTTCACAACAATGAACTGATTTACTACTTTGCTATTCAGCGTGCGTCCGCGCTCTTCGGCCGAATCGCTCTTCCGCCATCAGCCAACGCTACCGAGGCTACCCTATCCGTCTATACTGATATTCCTATTCGAATGCAATAAAACGTGAAATCTCCCCGATTACTATTCCAACTCGTCATCGCGCATGATGGAGGTCAAATATAGCCTTAAATGGGTCACGAAAATCTCGAGTGTTGTCATAAATCTGGCGCTCGTTTTACTGACTGTTAGGTTTAAATGGTAAGATTATAATTCACTAAAATAAACATCACGGAGGTCGCTCCAAGACGAGGTCCCGTAAAATTTGCATGCGGAATGAGATTTGTCATCCCGCGTTTGGTTGCGGGCGAGGAAGGGAGCAGGGTAGCTCTTGAACGTGTTTTACTTGCTGTGTGGTGTGCGCACGTGACGGTCTCCGCTTAGACTCCGCCGGTGTCCGTACCTCAGCCGCTTGTTTGTCACTCAATATTACTCGTATAAAAATATTAGGTCATTGTAAATATTATAATATTATAATGTAATTTTAGAATAATTGTATACCATAATTCAATATTATAATATTAAAACATTCATTCATTCATCATTCTTTTTTTTCTTTCTTTTTTTACTTCTAACTTGTCTAGCTTTTGATCACGCTCTTACCTGGTGGGAAGTGACAATGTGATCGAAGATGTAGCATGCTAGCCAAGTAAATACCTATTCACTCTTTTCTCGAACACGCCCGGGTCATATTTCGCCGGAAACACAGACGCTAGCAAGGCATTCCATTCCTTAGCCGTTCTAATTATGAACGTGGAATCAAATCACTATTTCTACAGAATATTTTCACATTAGATCTCACATGGGATATGCCATAATCACCACACTTGGCAGGTGTCTTGGTGATCGCAGTAAATTACAATGATGACCGAGGAGCATGCTGCTGCTCATTCCCTGTATATTCCCGTAGACGGTTCCTGCGGCACTCACGGGGTGGTCCTATACTTGGACCCGGAACCACACTTATCGGTATAAAAATATTAATGAGTTGTAAAATAAACTTTAAATATTGTCAAATCGTACTATGTATCCTTTGCGTTTTTAATTAAGAAATATTCTCCTTTATTGGTTTGTTCCGGGAAAACGTCCACGTCTCATTTCTGGCCTTAATTAAATCGAGCTAAGAATGTGATTTTAATGAGTTTTTAAACCTTGTGTGCTTTGCACGTAATGTACTTACTCATGTTTGAGACTTCAAAGAAATCTATATACATAAAAGAAAGTCGTGTTAGTTACATTATTTATAACTGAAGAACGACTGAAACGATTTGGCTGAGAATTAGTGAGGAGTTAGCTTAGAACCAGGAGACGGACATAGGATACTTAATTCGTTCGTTTCGTTCGACCGCGCTTTAATAATTACCCCGTGCGAAGCCGGGGCGGGTCAACTAGTAATTAAAATAATGCGTTTAAAAAAATTACAATGCGACTTGTTAATACTAGTGCATAGTGGGAAATGGGCGAATATACATGACACTGATACTTGCCCATGTGTAATTATGTAAATTCGTATTCGGAACTATTTTTGAAGAAGAAATAAGCCTTCAAATTACCTAATATTTCAATTGACATGATAATACAGATTTATTTAATTGGATTACAAACATCTTTTTTCACACCTACCCATAGATCCCTAATCATTTCTATATTGGATACCTACTCGTGTCCGAAATCCCATTACTGGAAAAGTATAGACGATTCAGAGGTACAAATTGGATTGACGAAGGACGGATGCTGTCTAAAATAATGCGTCTTTAATTTGTGAAAACCGTTGGAAGCCGAAGTATGCAGGAGGCAAGCAGCTGCTCAAAGTGGCCCTTCGGGAGGCCTATGTTCAGCAGTCGACGTCCTTCAGGCAACAGCATCAACAGGTGATGATGATGAATTATGAAAATATAGTTTATCAATCGTAGTAGTCATAGTTTATCAACTGTCAATCGTAGTAGAATATGTTATATGTTACTCAAAGGCAAGTACAAACTTTCATCGTCAATGTAGCGATCAAGTTACCTACTAATACTTACCGTGATCTTGACGTCGCTATGAAACTTATATGTTTCACGTTTTCAGTCGATTGATCATTCAAGCGAGTGCCTGTGTGCATTGATCTGTATATTATAACACATTTATCTCGATGCCTGTACGAAAAAAGGGCATAAACGATAACACTCTATCGGGTCGATAGTTTGACCTAGTTTTAAAGAAAGTAAGCGTAAATCCTAATGTTAAAAAAAGTGTTGTTACTTCTAGTCCATTGATTCTTCAAACAGGCATCTTAGAAGGAATATTTAATTAACACGTAGGCAGTAAACACCTATGAATTAAATATATATTTATAGATTGTCTTATATTATAGTTTATGCTAGACACTATTTTGACAAATAAAACTAATAGATGCATATATGGCATTATGAATGACTTCCCAAGGGACCTTGTATGTATATCATCAATAACGTTGTGCTCGTACATAAAACAGGATATTCTCACACCTCCTTAATTCATTAAATTGTCTTCGTGTCAAATGAATATTCTGATATCTCCTCCCCCAGTTCCATACATCAAATTCATATAAAAGTCGTTTGCATTTAAGTAATTGTGCTTGTTGTTATCTCAACTGAGCACCGCGTCTCAAACTTGAGAGGGTTTCTACGTTATTGAAACAGTCGCCTGCTTGAATGCTAATTTCCCGCTCGATAAACACATTAGAGACACTTGTATTAAAGTATAACGTTTCAATTAGAAACGTTATTGCCGTCCATTAATATGGTAATTGAAGGGAAAATTTTGATTTACAGCAATTTGTCGATTGGGATTCAGGGATCAATAATGTCGATTGCTTTGAAACCATGCACTAATGTTATTACACAACTCATTTATCCTGTTCTCTGTTTGGTAATAGCATTTCTATAGGGCGGTTAACTGAAATCGGTCTGATTACCGAAGTCAAAGTCAAGTAAAATTGAATCACAGAAGATTCCGTTTCATCAAGCAATGGGCGTTAACAATGCGACTTATGATATTGCGGCTTTACGCAAAGGGTCCTCCTGATGGCGCGGGCAGCTAGGATATATGGGTCATGATAATCCGTTTGCAAACGTGTCAGCTGGATGGGCAGCTCAATTCCGAGCCTGTAATTAAGGAGTCACCTGCGTGAACAGCTCACTCCGCGTAATTAAAGCTTTCAACTCGGGTCGAGTTATGCCGACCCACCACTACGGGCAGCGGGGTACGCGGTTTGCGAGTCAAATTTCATGCAGATAATAGGACCTTTATAACTGCGCAACTTGTGAGCTAGCTAAGCCACGGTTTAATTGAAACCATGAATAAACCGCCCGAGTTTACAATATAAACAGCCATCTCTCCTTTTCGGATCCCATTAACATAACTCGATTTAAGCGGATAAAAACAGTTTGCATAGGTTTCGAATACCTTAATTTGTTTTCATGGTAAAATGGAAAGGGGGGCAAAATTTGCATAATCATATCATTACAGTTGCGTTGTACGAAATACAAAGCCTTTGTTGTATTTTTATTTTAACAACAAAGACTTCAAAAAGAAATGAAGAAAATTACTAGTTTTTGTATACAACTTTTGTAGTTGTTGAACAAATGACATGCGGACTAGAAAATGGCGAGAGAAGTCCTAATGATTCGTGCTATTTATTTATTGTTGCCGTCTATCAGTGTTTTGTGGTATGGGCATGTCATGCGGAAGCATGAAAAACGTGCTACGAAGAAATTTTTCGAATGTATCTGAATAAACTGTGGTATGGACTGCGTGATGGATGATAATAATTGAAGGGCTGAGAATAAAAAGGGTTTAACTGTCAAATTGATAGGTTCGAGAAAATTGACTTTAAACTTCAACGGCTTCATTTCGACGTAGAGTGCTTATAAGGTAATAAAAACGGTTTATGTAAGTTTCGGATGCTTGAAAATTTATTAATTCTATTTTAAAATACTAAATATAGTACTTATTCATACAATTACTGTAAAAATATAATGTAATAAAATAAATATAATTATGTTTTTATGCTAAGCGAACTGTATTCCTGTGACAGATAAACCGTTTTTAGACTCAAAATGTCAAGATTTAAGCCTCATTTCGGTATTTTGAGAATGTATTATTGTAGATAATTTCACGCTGAATCCAACGATACCCATAAGTCATTTTGTGAAAAAAATCAGTTAAACCCTTTTTGTTCTCACCCCTTCAATTATGACTGCGCTAAGGGAATGAATGTTGAGATAACCACTGATGGATGTCAGCGTAAAAGAAAAACCATGTTGTACCGACAGTCTACTCATAGTGGAATAATGGAAAGTAGATGAAGACAGTTCATGAATAGAATAGAAGAAACTTTATTGCACACCCAAAGATACAAAAAAATACGAAATATTCGACTTTTTCAGACAACATTTTACTACAACTACTTACGTACTGAAACATATAAAGTATCGTTTATGTAGTTTGAATGTAAATCGGCTGGTTAAAGGAATCAGTGGTCCAATGCAGCTGATAAAGCTATGTAGCCTGGGGCGGTCGCGGCGAGCCAATGTCGCCGGTAGCGCCGGCGGCGCCCAGCCCACTTGGACTGCGGCCAACGTCTCCTGTTTGTTTAAATTAAAATATTTAAATAGGTAATGATGCACGGTTTTATTTATTTAAACTCGCATTCTTTGGATTTTACACTCATTTCGTTTGTAGTTCAAAGGTATGCTATCAAGGTATTTTAAACCCTTTAAAAATGCTGGTAGAACGCTTTCGTAGCACTGCGTACTGCATTTCTGTGTAGCTTTTAGGTACTTATATGAACTTATTTAAAATTTCAATATACGAGCTTTTTATATACATTTTATAAAAGCTGTGGTGTGACTGTGCTATTTCATCTGATGTATAGCAGTTATTGATTCCAGAGAAATCCACAGTGATAAACTATGCATAGGTCTCGGTCGTGCAGTAGCGTAGCACCCTACGCGGGTGTTGAAAATGTATGAAGTTTCATAAACAAATATGCTTAATAGGAGTAATCATACGCACCGCGGAAACGTCCATGTTTACATAGGACTGGGAAACATCTGTTTTTGATGAACTGAATACTTTGCATTGAGGTTGGCGGCACTTGAAATCGTGCCAGCTTATTTTAAGTGGCGACGTCTGTTCGAGATTTGTGTCTAATATCCCGCGCTATTATATTTTACGACTCTTATTGAAATCAACATTGTGTAACATATTGACTCTTTCGCATTGTTTACAGAAAGCGAGTAAGCAAACATGCGATGCGAACACGTGTACTGTCTTGCACTGAGTGATTGGCGTAACATTTTTTCAATTAATTAGTTATTTTCACTTTCGATACAGTCACTCTCTCTTGCGCAACTACCAATATGTGCATCGCTGAGCACAATGCGTGTATAATGTTTAATTCATCAGAGTTTTATGAGCACACTTGTTGTTAGGTACTCTGATGTCGACGACATTTATACAGCTTTTGAATGTTAATGCTTGAATTTCAACAAAAACATTAATTTAATTCCATCAAAAAATGACGGGCTACTTAGCGAACGATTCATCGAGCGAGATAGTTTAAACGCGTATAAAACTTTTATCGACTACTAAACTATTCATATCTTGGGTTGCGTTGCGCAATTGAGAGGTGCTTCCGCGGTGAATCGAGTATAGCACTCGCAGCCAGCAGCTATGTTAATGAACTGGAGTGGGCTATAGTTTGTTCCCAATACTCCCCGTAACGACACCAACTAGACTCTGACTCGCCGACTCCCGCCGGAAACAAAGTTTGATTTAGTTTAGACACGACAATCCGTTTGTTGTAATACTAACGAATCCAATTATTATACACAGATACATCTACGTAGTTGAGCTTCGGGCTTGCCTGCGGGAATAACTTTTGTAGTTTGATGTGAGAGATTTATTGAGTTTCCAACATATTCATGTTCTCGTAACTTGTCGCATATTATCATATACTGAATTATTGTATGATCCAATAGTCCAATAGTAAAATTGTCAATAAGAGACTTAATTTTTTTTTGTAATAGTTCTATTTTTATTTGGTAAAGGCTCTATAAAATATTTACAATAATGACGACGGAAACTCTTAGGACCTGAGATACTCGCTCAGGTCGCCTTTATTGTTATCGCGTGACCTGATCTCACAACCTAGAAATTTTATTTCAGTGATAGTGTCTCAGGTGTATGTAGTAATATCTAAAAATTCTAGTGACGTGCGCAGTGCAGTGTCTCACAAAACTTTATAATATAAAGTTCCAAATGGCACTGCAACTGTCATGGGCAACTGTGACGCCAGATAAAGGACTAGCTCGTCATGACATTGGTTTACATAAAAAAAATGGTATATAGGTACCTACTTACTATTTCATTGCCATTTTCTTTGGTAAATAGAGCAGAACACCATTTCCGATTTCACACCAAGCTGAAACAACAGTTCTTTTATTCATATAGCCTTTGGCTAAATAGCAAGAATAGATAGAATTCACATCTCGCCATTTTAACACATCTGCCAGAAAGTCCCGAACGCCCTCGTATCGCCGCAGGCCGGTTGTCAGCTGTTACTCACTCCACTAGAGGATCTTAACACATTTATGAAAAAAACTTCTATTTCCACATTCTTGGCGTTGTCTCGTTGACTTCCCGGCCTCGTGACGTCGTACTTGTTAATAATTGTTAGTTGTTGAGTTCCAAATACGAGCTGTACCCTAAATAATAATGTTCATTTAACGTTTTCGATAAAGTACTTGTTATACTTTTCACTCATCTATAACATTCCGAGCGAGTGCCGAGATTGGCAAAGTTTTGCAGCTATGTACAAGAAATAGGGTCCCTAATCGTTAATACAAAACAGTAAAGTTATTAAAGTTAATAAGTAACCCCGACAACTGTTCACTTGCTTGCGCGCTCTTTCTTCGCAGCCCACTGGCTCGTTGTACTTTTATGAAAAAAGTTTTGCTCGTTCTCGTTGCACTTCACTACGGGAATCGCCTTTGATAACGCCGGCTAGCTAAAAAATACATAATGTATTATTCAGCCTATCTTTGATATTGCGTAACGCTTAAACTATTTATTTCTCTTATTAAAAGTAAGTTACACACATGAATTGTCTTTTCTTTCATTCTTAATTTATTCGTAATATTGAATGATATTTTCTACTCAACAAGGAATTTCCCCCTTTAATAGCCCCATGAGTATATTTTTTTTTGCTCATGAATATATTACCAACGCAAAATTTATACCTCTTTGAATTTATCGATATAATAATACAGTGCATCGCGTAAACTATACATTTTCCATTCCGCTTCAAGAGCTTCTTCTGAGCCGCTTACTGACGCTGCAGCTACGCCGTCACTTCACACAGAGGATTTTGGAGCCCGGGTCGGCTTATTTATGCAGTCTTGGTAGGTCGCAACGCCATATGCCATTTCCATTTCGCAGACAATCAATTGCCCGCATGGATAGCGGTAATATTCAAAACTTTTGAGTAACTTTTTAGATGTGCACTGTGCATCATAAAATTGAAATTAAAAGTTATTACGCAACATTAATAACACCGTTTTGATATTAACGAACCGTAGTCTGTGTGCTTGTAAATTACGTTTTTGTAACTATTGAAGTGTTTTATAACCTTGCAGTGTTCTTTATGCAATAAAAACTTGGAAGTTGCCTTAATTTTATGCCCTTCCTCACATAAAGAACAATATAAGCCTGTCATGTTCCCATCTAATAAATTCACAAAGCGTAGCGGTAGTCTGTTGATATCAGCGCATCTATACAGTAACGATGCCTTGTCAGGTAATTCCGTGGAACGAACCCGCACCTGACTAGACAGAGCCTTGTTCCTGAACAAATCCCTGAGCTGTAAAGAATACAGATTATTCAATACTTGATTTATGTAAAGGCTGGTTGAAAGGAAAGGCGATTTGAATAGAGCTTCCCGTTAACCGTGTCGAACCTGAAAGCTTTTCATAAATGAAGGTACCAAGAAGCTTCACCTATTGCGAGTTTGCTAAAAGCCCCCACTGTTGTTGTACTTGTACTTATAAGAAACTTTACCAGTTTGATGCGACGAAGCAAGCTCACCAACGAATTGCTGCGTTCAATGACACGTATGTTGTGATGAAATTCAATGTGAACACGTGATGGCATGCATTGTCTTGAGTTTATCAAGAGTTGATAACGAAAAATCTTGATAGTGTCTTTTTATATACTTTGATTTTCATATGTACGATAACGATAAGAAACTATATTGCTTTTACTGTGTGTGTCATATTATCGTAGCATATTCTGACGTAACAAGTGTTGTTTCTGTAATATTAACTAACATTATAGTAAAAGATAGACTCCATAAGCCATAATCATATCGATGTATCATGCGGTATATCATGTATCCGGATTAAAACACTATCTGTTGTAGGAGCAAACGTCGCTATTGCTTATCGGATCGACAGCCTTCTATTTATTACCGTAACAAAGTACAACACTGAGAGATAGTAGAGACTTGTATAGCCATCGCAACAGATGCTCTTCAATAATACAGTCGCGTCAGTCACTGCTAAATGCTGTTTAACTCAGTGTCAAATAACGGCTTAAAATATCTTGTTTACTAGATATTTGTTTCTTGGACTTTTTGCTATTTTTACAAATGTTTACTTGCTTTTTAGAGACGAAACAGGTAAGGTGAAAAAAGATCTAAACAATTCAAGCAATAACAAAGAACTGGAAGACACAATATGTGCAGAAGCCCTTAAAGTTCACTTTTTGTTTGTACCTTATTCAAGTGGACCGCTGCCAGTAAGTTTCGTTAAGCGTAAAATATATTCACCGGTTAAACAAGGAAGGGAAAAGAAAAAGTCAGATCCTTTGGGAGACGACCCTTCCTAACGCTTTAAAGCAGCATTTTCTTAAAATTGTTCCAGTTTATCTCAAGTGGAATGGAGAGTGAGAGTGATTAACCGATATGCCGCCGAGGTTTATAGCAAAAGATGGCGTGATTGATTTTTATTGTTTAGATTGAAATGTTTATTTTCTAATCGAAAGAAAATATAGATCATTATGTTGAATAGTAGGTGAGGTGAGGTAAAATAAATATTGCTATCAAAAAATGTCAAAGTGTGTTCGTATTAACAAAATTTGATATTGTCACCGCTATGCACTTATAGACTCTATCACAGAGTTTTCAAATGAATTAGAGGTGGTAAAGTAAAGATAATATGTTTATAGCGGAAACACGGGTGAAAGAAAATCTTTACAACTAAAATATACTTTAATATCTTGGCAATAAATATCAAACACCCAGCTAATTTGTAGCGCAAAGAGTGGAATCTATACCTAAGAGGCTGATTTCCGACAGCCTCTCATTGTTGTTACTCTGTAGGACGGCTCTGTTTGACTTCAAAGTGTATCCTTTTATCCACGCTGTTTACACTGATAAAAGAGAACGAAAGTGATAACACATTGAAGAAGCGAGCAGCTATTTGCGTGGGCTGACCGAGCGGCCGATAGCGTGAGCCCACACATGCAATGAACACGCTGCCGATACACTTTATGATCACCGCAGACGTATTATACCCTCTTGCCTCGCGCAGAACATTTATCACATTCTTTGAACACGCATCTTGCTTTTATGTCATAATAAAACGTTTTATTTCTGTGTCGTTTTTGAAAAGCCACTTTTCTCATGTTATTGTGCTCATTAAAGGAACACTGCAGTATTAGAGTATCGATTTATTTAGAATATACTAATAAATTCATAGGATAGGGTCAAAACTGTCGAAGGTAAGAGGTTTCTATTTATACATCTCGGTTGATAGTCTAGTTAGGACTACTTAATTAGGAATTTTAATACAAGGGATGGATTTGAAAAAAACCACAAAAATAGAAGTGATTGTATTTGTATATTAAATAAAGCATTTAAAATCTGAATTCACCAAACTTAAACAACCAATCAATCTTATTTAACTCGTCGACGTTTCAAATTTTATAAAACCTTTTCACGAATAGACAATAAATCGATACAATAAACTTTATCACCCGATTTTATTACAAAGCAGTCATTACATAGATAATTTGATGATTTATGTTTTCCTTAAAGGCCTTGTTGAGTTTAATAGGCTCATAAAAAGGGTACCCACCGGTAAGCCTTCGAGCGAAATATTCTTGGGCTCATGTAAATTCCGCTAGACAGTCGTGAGTCAGCAGTAAAAGAGCACGTATAATAAAACAACACTTGTAGTGTAATGTGCGGCGTGGCGTAGCGCATTTTTCTCGGTTGGAGCGGTGCCGGTGGCTGAAAGTTCAAGATGTGACGTACGGCAAACCGTGTTCGCTCCTAAACGCTCCTTGTGCTGCTCTAACGACTGTACCACAATTAAACGTACGTAGCTTCTTGGTTACGTGACACTAGAATTTCGTGATGACTTACTGATGCATAACGCGTTTCTTGTTATTTTAGTGAAACGCAAGAAAATTACACGTATATAAAGGATTTCCTAAATATATATCGTTGAATGTATTTGTTGTACTAATGCGTAAGTATTATTGAAGAAAAGAATTAACCGGCGATAATATTATGTTGATATGTCATGATATGTCTTACTGATTGACGATAAACGATTCGAATATTTTTATTTGATACAATACGATGATGATGAGTTGCACGCGGACGACGCTTGCAAAGTGTGCTGCGGCTTGCTATAGTTACTGGCTCCCAGAATCAGAACCTTGAATATATCCGACACCTGGTCGGAGTAATTTCGATTGTAAATTGACGTGAGTTTGCCGTTATTTATTTACCAATGCGATTTGAACATTCACTTTATTATCATCCTATCATAAGTGATAAGCTCTCAATTATGAAAATTACTTCGTTAATTTTAACACGAAAGGCTTCATTGTCAGCGAAAGTGTCGGATTACACAGCTACTAGATATACCTATCGCTAAGGCTGTATAATATAATAATTAGCAGGTGTCAGTATCAATCCGTCTCGTTTTCACGCGATTGATCTGTCGTCTCGACCAGCTTTATTCATTTGAACATACGTGACTAAATCCATTACATTATCCAGCTATAAACCTACTTATTAATCCTTTTCCTTAGAAGTTGAGCTCCCTTAACATTAGCAATGATCAGGTGTACCCCATCACTCCTAATTCTCTTTAAAAATGTATCCCTGTTCGTTCGTGTAACCTTCACGTAAATGTTACTAGCCCATATTAAATTCATAGTCCCTAACGAATAGAACGTATACTGAATAGAGAAGCCATTTACATCGAACAAATGTAACACACCGACCCCGTGCAGACATCCAATAAAATAACCCAAAACAAAGGAATGCGATTCCGGAACAGTATCGAAGGAGGTGAAGTACCTTGGCCATTTGTCAAGCAAACGTGAGCGTCCCATTAATAAAGGCGAACGAATCTTCCGTGCAAGACAAAGAAGCTAGTATCAATATTTATTGGCGTGCTTATATTAATCGGGTCGGGTACTGCCGCAATTGTACTTCTATGTAGGCAGTACGCAAGCTCCAATTTGATCCGCACTCGATGAGTGCATGAATATTACGTATGGAGTTATATTTCTGTGGACTCTATTTGGTTTAGAGCCTTAGGTTACTAATAAGTGACACGCGCCGCTGAAAGGTGTATGAAGCTCCAGTGTCCGTTGCTGCCACAGATTCACATGCGTTAAGTCTAAATATAGTGCCGCTAGTATCGAGTACAACATTACACCCCAAGAACAAGTTAATTATTGAGGTTCACAAGATCGAAAAGAGAATAAAAAGGATTCCAGCTTGTGTAACTGTTTTACACGGTCACTGCCTCTGTATCGCATTTAGCCGGCCGGGGGGAATAGATGGACTGTCGTGGTTGAAGCGGTCCTAATTTTTCACCACCGAATAATTTTTATGGTTCCGTAGATTATCATCCTTAATGGAAACTCGAGCTGGGAAAGCTGAATGAACGATTGCTTCTTAATGTTCCGCAATAAATTCAATCTGTGGCTTAGTTTGTCATATTTGAAATTGATATGATAAAGTTTTTTATCATCGTTTAATGGCAACTTAAATTCTGTTTATAGATTTTATACGTGATTAAACATTAGGTTTGGGTTGAGGTAAAAAAAGCCTCTTTTTAAATGTTAAATGAACAAATATGTACCTTTCAATATAATATTTAAGGGTATAATTATGTAAAAAGGAACCCACTTTAGTTATATTATCGCCGATCATTAATAATGATGTACGAGTATGACCGAAACCCCATAGTATATGAACGACCAAATTTCCCGTATCACCAGTTTTTCGCACCCCCCGTAGCGCGTAGCAATCGTAGCGCCCGCCCTACGGTATAGCCCGCTCTGATATTGCTAGTTGTAGTCGCCGTCGCCGTCGCCGTTTCGGACTATTTCAGGCATTAGTATACTCCGAACCGTGCCACAGGCAGGACGTATTGCGCGACGCGTTCCCGCCCGCCAATCGCGACGAAATGTGTGACAATAAGTGTAGCTTCCTCTTTGTTATCTAAATGTTTACGTGTTTATAGACTAGCGCCGATATTATTATTACTTGTTATACGTTGCTGTTGAACTGTTGATGCTGTCGCCTCTCATGCAAATGTAATAATTCAACAGTTGAGGGTGAGTTAACTTTTAAATTGGCAGTAATCGTTAATTAGCCTTTGAATTTTACAATATGCTTTAGCTTAGCAAACTAATGGGCTTTAAACAATTTATGATATTCCCGCAAATGGTTTACCTTTGATTTCTATCGGTGCGAGGTTGGCTAGCGGTCGACATTCACGGTGACTGCTATCGCCGCACGCAATATGATTTCATCGCATATTACTTGTGAATGATTTTCCACGTCCCCACGTCGAATTAAATGGTGAATCACCACTTCCTTTGTTGTTGTTTATGTTGCTATACAGACTAGCGGAAGTGTAACTTGATGTTATTGAAAGTAACCATTTATAATTCATATGTATCAGATTAGTGGTAGTGGCTTCAACTTTTCCCTTTAAAATTAAATTGAAATGAAATGAAATTTAATTCAGAAGCAAATAGGTACCTAATCAAACACCGTAGGTACTCACTACACCTTCAGAATTTAGATACTTAGACAAAAAATACTTAGGTATATAAACTTGAGTTTGAATTGTTTTGTGATTCCATTAGAGAGCATGACCTAAATATTGTTTGTCAGTATTTGTTTCATACATTATTTCATGTAAATAGGTATAATAATAACGTCCAACGATCACATACATAGATCCTGGACCCTAACTAGGATTACACTTAGGAAAACACCCAGACTCAGAACAAGTATTTGCGCTTATGTTTTCTGTGCACAAATATTTCTCCTGCCGCGGGAATCGAACCCGCCGCCTCCGGGCTATAAGCGGAGATGCTCAACTACCACACCACAGAGGCTGTGTATGTTGACTAAGTATATACTATCAATAAAAAGCAGGCTGCAAAGGCCTTTTTATCCGCAACGCCTAAAACACTACTTCCATTCGTGTAATCAAAAGTCATGGCGGCCGGATTTAGTTTAGTCCTTTTTTCTTTGCCGCTTGCCAGTTGCCAGTTGGTTGGGAGTAAGTCGCGTTATCGCTCCAGCCAATTTCGAACACAAATCCACTCTCGATGAGAAATAACCCAGCGTGTAAAACAATTGGATGAAATTCTTTTCTCTTAGAAACTCGTTTTTTTTTTATTGTTGCTTGTGGCATCACGAGCTTTTAAGCTCCTCTGAGGTTGCCATTTCTCTGTCTTAACTACTCCTTAGCTTTACGGCACGTGCTTGCCCGACTCATAAAGCTGACTGAAGTTTTTAAAGTTTTAAACGTTATTATGATATTAAAGAAATCCGAAGAAAAATTCGCAAGTAGGTACATATCACTTACTTAGGAATTTTCCTCGGCTTCGATGACTAATGTTGCGTGTTTTTAAGTGAATATATCTTATAAGTATTCTCCATGATATGCTTAATGATTTCGGGGGCTATCTATTTTGAGAGTAGGTATATTCTAATTTTGAGATTATTTTTAATGTAATGAAAAAATTTGACTTACCAACAGAATTTGAGCCGAATTCAAATTCTCATTTTACAATTTTTCAGAGTCCTTAGTTGTCTTTTGATAACGTGGCACCCATCAGTATATCTAAAGTTTTCTCATTTTCACTATCACTTTATTGCTATTTAGTTTCTTGGTTGTCTAAATCAATGGCTAAATATCGTTTCCATGGCAAAAAAAGAAACAAAAGCAAGGGAAAACCTTACGCTGATTGCGTCCTTAAAAAGGAATATTTTAAGCGTAATCGCTCACCGTTTGTGGACGTTTGCACGCTTTGTCCTCACTTTGTGCCTCTCTGTCGGAGCAGCCGGCCGGAGAACTTTGTCTCGAGATAGAAAATTATGAAGAGACAGTGCAGCGAGCGCATTGCTCTTGCCATTTAGGATGAGAAATGGGCAACGTTGCCGTTCCGACAGCGTCGTCGGCGGAGCACTAAGATTGTGGGCGCATTATGCTTATGCACTGAATATTCATTCGCGCCGAGCCCGGCTCTTTAATCAACTCTTTGCGACCACCAGACAATATCTTTGCGCCCTGTATGTGATGCAAACAACGCAGTGGAACTACCTTTATACATTATCCGATTACTGTGATTTGCATGTATAAGCGTTGAATTACTAATGTTCCCGTCAGTAGGTACTAACAGTATTAATACCAGCAGATATTACAACAACAACATTTTAATTAGCTAATTAAAGTATAAAGACAATAAATTAGCTTAAATATAAAATAACGTAATCGACTGTTTCGGAACACTGTGACAAAAACTCAACGTCAATAATGATCCCATGGACACCCCGGATCTAAGTGTGAAATTACTCGAGAAATTGCTTCTGAAAGATCCCCGTGGTAGCTTTATTGAAAAAAGGTTGGCTTGATTGATATTCGAACTTTACACGTTGAAAATGCTGAAAACGCTGGGCGTTTCGGTTTTTCGTCTCTGGCAAAAAAAGATTGACTCAATTTGTTCTTGTCCGTTGTGCAATAAACTCAGCGAAGGGTATTTTTAACTAGGGATTTATCTTGCCGTAGAATCTGTAATGGCCCTAATTTCTTTAGGTGAAATTAGGATTTAGAATGTTTAAATGGTAGATTAATGGGTTATGTTAATGTTATGACGGAGGCCGTCTCTACTTAATGTAGACTTTAACGACCCTTAAAGGTCTACTGTCTAACATTAAAATCTGTTGATTTAATGGATTATTTTACATCGTTTGGTTTGTACACATCGCAATAATTAAAATCCGGGCCTATCACTATCTATTGAAAAAAAGATGTTTTACTTAATATTATAGTTATTCGTAAAATGTTATAGCTATAGTAAACATTTTTCATGTACCATTCGCACAAAAAAATGGTCTGTGCTCTACAAAAATATTTGACGTGTTTTCTCCAAGCATTATATCCTAACAAAAATTTAATTACCTCAACTGCGGTACTCTGGGGAGCCATTGTGCTTCGAATAAAACGTCGTACGCACTGCCGGCGACGGTCACGAGAGAGCTCACCGTGATAGATGATATTCGAGAACAATTAATCTTGGGCAAAATATGCGGACGATTTGCGAGCGAGTGGTCGGGCCTAATGGTCGGAAGATTATCGCACGACCACGTCCCGCGCGCGCGCTCTCATTAGCGGAAAACAACCATTGTATTAAGTAATTTTAACACGAAAACGATTACACTTAGACCGGCCTCCGCAACAACGCCATTAAAAGTGTGATAATGCATATAAAACTCGTTCAGAAAGGCAATATCGTGTCGCCACACAACCATATATCAAGGCGAGGGTTTTCATAAAGGCGGCGACGAAGCTGTACGCTCGGACACTGAAGGCGTTGTTATGCGACGCCGCTGTCCTCGGATAATGTCTTGCATAAATTTACTATAATCTAGTAAAGCCAGTGGCACTTGCATAATTTAAAGCAATGCAGTTAATATTAAAAATGTCAGGAGCAGACTGCATTTTAAAGAGTTTTGCATTCCTATTTACAGCTATACAGGCGGATCCGCTTCCGCTAAGTGAATCTCCTAATTATTCACGAGCGAACAGTCGGTAACAAGTATTTAATGGTTCAAATGTTCCGTCAATTGGAGATACCTGTTAGCTGCTGGACGCATTTCAAACGAGCATCGGTTATTACTTGCTTGTAGCAAATCAATATAGAATTTCTGAATGCCTTTGACCAATTTAAGACCTTGCGTAGACAGATGCTATGGCGTAGAGTGTACCTACCTACAGCACAAAGTTAACTTATGAATTACGAATACAGTCCCTGATCAAGTATTATTAGTTTTATGGCGATGTTTCATGTTTCTAGACCTAATTATCACTTTTGCATTTTTTTTTTTAATGTAAGGTCTCTTTTTTCTATCTACGGTGTGACTTTAATTAAACTCCATTACTTACTGAGCTTTTAATGGAATACAAGAGAGAACCTTTTATTTGTTACAAATAAAATAAGCTTTGAATTGAGTACTCTTTTGGGAAGTCTGTGAAAAACAAAATTATGTAGGCACCACCATACATATTTATATACATATATTTACACACTTTATACACCATACATATATTTTGTTTGTGAATTGCCTCGAATTGGCCCCAACTCAACAAAATCTTGGTCCTACAACCAGCAATGGTTTATTGTATTTATTCTAAGTAAATAAAATTATAGAATTAATAATCATAAATTATTCTGATTGAAGCAGCGGCATTTTCGAGCTTAAATCTAAAAACAAACCCTTGGCGGATCTATCAGCGACAGAACTGGCATTCGGCTTTTCGACTAAGTTCGACTAATGCTTACCAATTCTGAAAAGAGCTATTCACAAATAGTATGCGCTATATGAAAGTAGATTCATTAAATTATATTATTTATTCTGCGCATATCTCAAAGCTAGATACAGAAATACATTTCTGCAGTGTGGGAGCGCAGTTTTAATCGGGTTTCATGAAAAGGGATGGAAATGACAGTTGAAATTCTATATTAACGGTATATATTTTTGTGGAGATATAGTAATAGAGGTTTCACTGTAGAGGCGTGCTACGTGCAAGTTGTCGGCCGTCGAGCCAATGCTAATTAGTGGAATCACAATCAGTGCTCGATTGTTGCTCGCCGGCAGCTTGCGTTTAGCAAATGAAACAGCCAACAGCCAGGTAGAAGAGATTCAGCGAATAAATTATTAAACGAAATGCTCTATTTTGGCCTTCTATTATTCGTTTGCATCGTTGTGAAAATAGTTCTGCAAGACTTTCGGTAATGGAACTGTTTAATTAACAAATACAATTACTTTGTGTTCGTTTAGTTAGGAGGGTAAATCTAATTTGAATCAACTACATAACTTAAAAAAAAATTGTTTTTTGACTATAGTTAAGAAAAAAAGTTCATAAAAACTTTACTTACATTTGTGATGCCTAATGAAAAGGTCGGTCAAGTGCACAATGAATAACGTGTTACATTACAAGATGGATATGTAGAGCTATTTGTACACGAAACAAAATGTCTACAGAATATACCCAGGGTTGACAGATGATGTTCAAGGCAATTAATCTTGACCGAATATGCGGGCGAATTGTGGATTCCAACTCGCAGCCCTAATGGCGACGCTAATGTTGCAGCTACTTCCCTTTACATAAAAACATTCGGACATTAAGGATAGACTGCAGTTCACTATAAATTAATTGAACCTATTTCTACAATATACTTTTTTGTAAGAGAGATATATCCTAGTAATATTATAAATGCGAAAGTTTGTGAGTATGGATGTATGTTTGTTACTCTTTCACGCAAAAACTACTGAACGGATGAATGAAATGGAACACAGATAGTGTATGACGTGGATTAACATATAGGATACTTTTTATCCCGATAATATGTTCCCGTGGGACAATTATACAACACCTCGAGGGCGACGCCGAGGGCTTTTAACGCAAAACTACTGAACGGATTTGCATGAAATTGTGAACACAGATAGTTTATATTAACATTTAAATTAATGAGGTACCGAAATTAAAATTGATTTTTAGAATTTTTTTACGTTCCATACCAAAATGGTAAAAAGGAATCTTTGGAATATAGATAGCTTAGACATAGGCTTCTTTTTACCGCGGGTGAAACTGCGAGGCGCAGCTAGCCATTCATATATTTATATTACACGGCCTGTCAATTCCATAAATTAAATTCATGCCGACGCTGTATCCATATAAAGAGCTGTCACAGATGTCAATGTTGTTGGGCCGCAGAACGAATGTAATACCCAAACGTCCACTTGGAAAACATTAAATGGCATTCTGCGGACCCCCATCATTGTCGGTGTCACTCCTCTGATTCACACAGCCCAATATTTTAGCGGCGTGATCCTCACATTATAGAAGTTTGATGTCGACGGCGACATTATTATGCGGGTTTCCTTAGGGGTCCGTGACGACGAGGTGTGGTGAACGAGCAAAGTTATAATAAGTTGGTCCCTTCGTCTCTGCCGTGAGAGCATTGTCTTATGATCCGATATTACGGTGCGATACTATCACAACTGTGTGTGCCCGACCAACTTGTGAACAAGGCTTACCTACGTGTTATCACCGAACTTGCTGATGATAAACTACGTAAAAGTTATGGATAAAATAGCACCCTGCGTAAAAACTGTTTGCTGCAAAAACTTACTTTTAGATAAATTGTCTTTGTCAGGGTGTAAGGAAGATGTCTCAACTTTCTCCTTAACAACATGCTATCGCTGTTATAAACAAGATCAACTCTACCATTGAAAGTTTAAAATGTTGCAAATTTGTTTTATAATTTATACTTTCCGAGCCTACTTCCGAAGTTTATTAATTTGGTGACCGCCCATTATACCCCTACCTATATTCATGGTTAAAGTATACAAGATTTATGTGAAACCACACGGGAAAGTCCTATTCAAATCGCTGATAGGTCATTCCAATTACTATTTTATGTGAAAAGGTCCCAGGGTTACTCTATTAATTGTTTGCGGCCATTACGTGTTCCGGCACGGTAAACCGTCCGGACTTCGGTTCGTTTACGATCGTTCCACGTAATGGGATTAATGCATCACTATCTTAGCTGTGACTGTGCCACTTAAATTATAGAAACGTTGTACTTCTAGACGCTTATAGAGTTCTCAAAATTATTGTAAAGTTATTTAAATAACTTAGTGCAGTCCATATTTATTTCAAACTTCTGTTACACTTAGTTGTCGAGCTAGAGTTACATGCGGTACGTTTTCAACGTTACTTTGGTTTGGTTTACCTTTTTCTATTAGATAATTTTAACCTTAAAATTTTGCAATTTTAAATCGCAATAAATGTATCCTACTGATACTATAAATATTAAAGTTTGTGTTAATTTTTCTTACGATTAATAACTAACTAACCATTTTTGATTAAATTTGGAATGCTGATAGATACGTTGGATTTACACATAGGATACTTTTTATTCGCGAGTGAAACCAAACTATAGTGATTAAATACTATATACAGTAAAAAAGCGCGATAATACCAGATATAACTTTGTCTCAATAACTT
This sequence comes from Ennomos fuscantarius, assembly GCA_905220475.3. Classification (NCBI taxonomy): domain Eukaryota; kingdom Metazoa; phylum Arthropoda; class Insecta; order Lepidoptera; family Geometridae; genus Ennomos; species Ennomos fuscantarius. The sequence continues at coordinate 5,797,564 of HG992028.1, read as the reverse complement.
GTACATGTAATTATTATAATGATTGTATATACTTTGTGAAATAAGCTACCTATGTTATGTTACGTTATATGCAAAGTAGAAAATACGTGGTAAAAACTTTTGTTCATCGTTCCGATGTTATATACATTTAAACCAATTCTGTTTAAATGGAATGCTGTGATATTTTTCAATTTATTTGCTAGAGCAAATTTTACGACTCGCATTTATGTTTTTGCAAGCATGAGTGATGTATTTTTTTTTTTCAAATGAAATAGGTCCCGTCAATTATTCGATGGCATCGTAAAATTGCCATTCTCTGTTGAAACACTATTCGGAATATGTTTTGTTACGCTGTGGTATGAGCACCACATGTATATTGTGTAATAAATATACAGATGAATCTTTGAACTGGACGTGGATGGCTAAATCCGAAAATGGGCATATTCGAAAATCTACTTTTATACCTGGGAATAGACACCCTCTATTGTGCCATCCCCTAGTGTTACTTATAAGAATCAAATTCTGTAAATGTCAAATGGATAATGGAAAACCAAATAAAATGTCTTTTTTTTTATTAAAAAAAAATGTCAAGTTCTTGTTCTGAGTTCTGGTTGGGGTCCCCGTAATTTCCGAGTCCCTAGATACAGAGAATCTTAGTCCAGGTGTAAGATTCAGTTAGGGACAGGTAAATGTTATCGTTGGGCGTTATTATTATTAATATTTGGTCCCTTACATTAACTTGAATGACACACCCACCTGTATTCACTTCATGTAAGTTTAAGTACCGTATTTACGTAGTACATAGAACCTGAACGCGATATGTAACACGTGAAGAAAAAGCTCTGATTGTGATAGATTAGGTTTCTTCCTTTTCAATTTTCCCTCTGTCCCTACGATTTTATCTCGAGCGAAAGAATAAAGCACGTCCCGACAGTGAGCAGTTTGAATTAACCTTTCGAGTAGCCTTGTAGATTCGTGGCCCGGTTACGACCGGGTCATCTACTAGTTAATATTCAAAGGGTCGCACAATCTCGGATTCCGTACGCGTCTGCGTTCCGCAGACTCGCCCCGTCGACTCTTTCGCATCTGCTAAAAAAGGAATTTGCTAAATCTTCCATTTTTCATATGTCATTCTTTTGTATATTATAATTATTACGAGTTACAAGTATAATCTGTTTTACGTTTTCTGTATAGTAGGGGCGTTTGATGTTTTACAGTTTTATCAAATACGAGCTTCTGCCCGCAGCTTCGCCCTTGGCATTGCCTATGGGAAAATAAGGGTGGAATTTCGAAAAATCCTTTCTTAGCGGATGCTGACGTCATAACATCTACCTGCATGCCAAATTTCAGGCCGATCTTTCCAGTGGTTTGGGCTGTGCGTTGATAGATCACTATGTCAGTCAGTCAATCAGTCAGTCACCTTTGAGTTATATATATTTAGATGTGTATGGTATTTTTTTAGGTTTTTGCTATTATCGTGTTTAATGGAGCTACGCGTTTAGGTCTCGCTTGATTACAGCTTCATATTTTTTAAATATGTACTAAAATTCTTGAAAGGTGACCAGTGACGCTGTCTATTTTTTATTTTTCATGAATACTTTTCCTTGAATTTTTGTCATAATTGTGACAGACACCGCGGTTAGGAGTCCCGCTTAATCAATCTCGGCACTTACAATTTCTGCAAGTAAAAATACTTGTTATTGTTTAGTGGAGCAGTTTAATCCGGTGTCTGAAATTTCTCAGAGACTGAAGAAATAACCAGCAAATGAAACTTTAATAAATTTCAATAATGATAGCAGTGCACAGATCTGAGACGGTTCAATTGTAGTCCAAATCGGATTTCGCATTCATTACTTAACTTTCTGATCAAATTAAATTCAGAATTTTGAGGATTGTTCATCCAATTTGACGGTTGAATGGATTTATTTCGGCCTGCTAAGAAGTATTCAGATGTAAGTCTACATTGAAATAACGTCAAGGCAGAATTTATATATAGGGCCAGCCGGCCGATGTGAAGTGTTCACGGACCAATGAACTCAAATATTTCGAGACTGAAAATGTATTTCATGCTGTTTATGAGAAACAATGATACAAACTACGTATAGAACAAAAAAAAATAACCCGTTACTATACTCTGTGAAATAGATCTGTGGCTATTTATTTATTTAATACTTTATACACAGAAAGAGTACAAAGGAGGACATGCTAACAGCATTTTCTACCAGTCAACCAAGGCGTGCAAAGGAACAATTAGATTAGGCGTGCACATAAGGAAATCATAAGGCAATTCATTAGAATTACAATTCAATCGAAGTTGTTTAAGCCTAAATAGCTTTTTATTCAGCAATTAGGTTCATGTATTGTGTTTTGTAGTTTCAAACTTATTATTTTGTTGCTATTTTACGCAATGTGCAGATATTATGTTCAGATATCTAAACAAATCTTTAAAAATTTGCGGCGTTTAGATTTTTACATTCAATTAACAAATTTTATACTATAAAGACAGTCCATCTTGCAAAAAATATTCAGAACCACAAGCTCATCTACAAAAATACAACCAGGTTTTCGTGGTAGTTGTATTTTTGTCCAATGCTTTGAGATGACATTATTTTTTAGAAGAAATCAAAATAATTAAACTTTTACAATTTTAACATATATTGCCGCTGTTATACACGTATATTCGGAAATAACAGATTGTACCAGAGATATGAACTGTTGCAATAACTACGTTTGTTGTTTTTGTAGACGTTACCGATGAGTGCGGAGGGCGCCCAGGCCGCCGCCGCCGCCGCCGCCGCCGCCGCCACCGCCCGGTGTCGCACGCGGATGCCGTGAGCTCTACACTGGGAGAGCACGCCGTCGCCGTGATGAGCACAACCCGCCAGCAAGCGTCCGCGGCCTCTTTAACCCGGGAACGGACGCGCTTGCCAGCTCGCGATGGCCGCCGCCGCCCGCGCGCAACCCCCAGCGCACGCGCACTCACGCACCCCACCGCACACGTATGAGATGTGGAAACACGGCAAGTGGCGACAGAAAACTTCACCGCCAAGGACTAACGCAGCCGTTAGAGTACCCAGATAGAGACTCCTCGATCCTTTAGAGGCCTAAGTGTTTTTGTGTAAATATAGTGATATATGTTAAGGATGTCGGGGGAAGGGCGGGGTGCGCGGGTGCCGCTGCTGGAGAACGGCGTGGGCGAGTTCGCGCACGCGCACAAGACGCCGGCGCAGCGCTGCTGCTACTGGCTTGCGGGCCGCGTCAACGTCAAGAAATGCGTCGCCGGTGTCATGGTGCTTACCGTCCTCACAATATTCTTCTATACTTATTACGTCACAGTACCTTTAGCTAGGTGAGTCAAACGCACATGTTTTCTGTACCGTCGATGACAAAAGTTGCTGAACACATGATAGAAAATCATTAATTTTCTTATAGAGTCAATAAATTTTACTTTTAAGTTAATATTTATGTTTAGCAAGTTTTATCAATGACTGCAGTTTTCAAATATCGTAAGCTGTAAAGCTTAGAATCATATATAATGCGCCAGGCATGAATAATGTTGTTAGCATTGAACAGATAATGCTTCGCTTATAGTCTATATCGTCACAAAATCTAAAATATGTATAGTAAAGTATATTGTCAGTATATTATATTGTCATGTCAACCCCACACTAAATAATTTTCCATGTCATAACAAACAATTCAGAGATCACGTGAAAATTTAATTAATAACGAGTTGAAAATATGCGACATTCGCATATAATCCAATTTCCTTCCTATCTGAAGCAAACACGTCACCGATATGAATTAATAATATGAAATTATCGCTCACGAACAACTCGCATCGATGTGTCCAATGTTATTTATTGGTATTAGTTGTGCACCGATGTTTTTATATCCATAAATGTATCTGTATGTTAATGGGTATTTATGGCTTCGTAGTTTGTTTGAGTTGAAGCTATATAACACATAACACATTTTGTGTTATGTGTTATATATGCTATGGAAACTAAATGTGTTATGTGTTATATATGCTATGAAAACTTCGCCTTTTTTTGTTCTAAAGAATATGACACAATCTGAATATCAGATTGATGGAGTACATTGATTCAGATTATCGATAAACGCTTATAGAAAGATGAAATCTGCGTAAAACTTTGTTAATCCCAAGACTAAAAATTTGGCATGATAAACTATCGTTAGTTTGCACTTGATGAACTAGATCAATGACCTTATTAATTTGCGTGCTGGATTTATGAAACTGAATGATAACAAGGCAGCAGCGCAGGTCAGACTCAACGCTAATTCCGTCGTTTTTGTACAGACTGATAATTTTCTCCAATATAACTTTATTGAATAATCGCAAAAAACCGACTTTTTTCTCAATTCTAAAAATATTCAGAGAAAATCCTTTTTGAACCGAACATTTTATTCAACATTTGGTATCTCTGTTATAACATTTGTATCTGTGTATAACATATACAGTATATACGAGTAAATTGTTAGCATAAACTCATTTCATTCTTATCTCCTTTTGTGAAGGTACACGTTCAGGGAACTCTCATTTTCTGGGTCCTTTCCGCTCACTCAACGAAAAAGGCGAGCGACATCACAGACGACTCGAACTGTTTACTTACATCTTTATATTTTAATATCAAAGGATTCGTTATGCGCAGAATTGCCAGTTAATATCAGAAGGAAATTGCCTAGCGGAAGTATTAAAAGCGTTTAACTTCTCGCCGGTCGTCGCCGTCACCCTTTGTTTTGCAGCTAAACAACGTCACCGAGCTGAATATTTAAGAGCAATTTATTACGTGATTTTAAGTAATTAGGGCAAATGTCGTGTAACTACGCCCTTGATATTTTATTTTATCGACTTAAAATTACGGCGAGTCGAGATGAGCGGCGGAGGCGGCAAGTTCCGCCGCTCCTACGATTTATAGCAAAACTTGCGTCCTGGCTAATTAATGGAAGCTGCTTCGCTAACGCGTTGGAACTCGCTGATTTAAACGCATATTGTCTTGTGGCCATTTATTTACTAACTGCGCAATTAAAGTTATCAAACTTTGTACCTTGTCCCCGGAACAGTTTATGGAAGTGTGAAATGGCTTGTAATACTGAACTGAAATCCCAACTTCAAAGTAAAAATAAGTTGGCGAAATCACCGAGAATCGCAAAGTTTGCGCTCCACGCTCGTACAATTTGAAATTCGTAGTTAAATACTTGGATCATTATAAAACCATTCGCGGGCACTATTACTGGGCGAGCGGGTGCGGTAAATAAGAGCCGTGTTTGCCCCAATGTCTTTTCAGCTAGCTGTTAAAGTTTCCTCCCGCTGATTTAGACGTGGCTTTCATTAAAGCAAAGAGGCCGCAAGTCTACCGCGGTTCACGGGACCTCTACCGCCTACGGATAAAATATTTCCACAAATTCCTGCCTTTATTTATTTTACGCTATTGAGATAAAGCTTAATGGCTCTTTGATGTGGCTCCACGGAATGCGGCTTTAACTTTGACAGCCTTTGATTGATTTTCTTCTAAATATTCTTATTAGGTTACTTAGTAGCCTGGTGGTTCTACCAAATTTAATTGCTTACCTGATTTATTTGTTTTGGGGATTCCAAATTGATGTCATTATGAATGAATTGACTGGGGAATGATTGAGTGATCATATTATTATAAATAACAAATTTAATATTTTCACGGAATATTGCATGTATTATATTCTTTTGGAGTGATATAAGTGAGGTTTTTTGTGGTTTTAAAATATGTGTAGACAGCCTAACTAATCTAATAGTTTGTACCAACTTTACTAATAGACTACAATTGTCAACTAGTTTCATAATTGATTGAACGTCCAGTCCCTGAGTTACCCCCGTCAAGTACCATTTAATTTAATTGTACCATTCGTCCAACCAAAACAGTTTGTCTAGTACTATTTCTGTATAAATTAAGGTGGTGAATTATGCTAGCAGTTCACATAACATCATCATAATAATTTCGTAATTATGAGATATGATTTGATTTTTCCATCGAAGATAACTAAAATGAAATGATAGCATCAAAGCAACTTTGTAAAACAGCCCCCTAATCTCAGCCAACTTTGAAACTGTGAAAGTCAATTGACTCGGTAATTTGTATAGAAAAGTCCAAACATCGACCACATTGGAAAACATTCTGAGCTCTGACTATTGGTTTAACAGAATTCGGTTCTACAGTTAATTTGTCCCCAAAGCAAATAAGAGGCTTACGGTGCGTTAGTACCGCTTTTAAGATTAGGAACAAGTTAAGTGAAGTCCTCTGTTATGTTAACTTTAAGGGGCTCCGGTCAGGTTTATTTTTACAAGCTGTTGTTTGAGATTTACTCAACAGATATCGTTGAAAAAGCTGTGCCTCGCGGTTTTACCCACGTGGACACACTACCCACTACCCACATGAGCCATACAAATTTCCGGGATAAAAGTACTGTATATAATATTACGTCACTCCAATACAAGTACCTACGCACTACATCAAAATTCGTCCAGTGGTTTCAGCCCTGAGAGTTAACAAACATACACACATGAAACAAACACTGAAAATAACACAAGTTTTTGGAAAATAATACAATACGGTGACGCGATCTTTTTCCTTTGCCCGCCAAAAAACTCAATTGAAGGGATGAGATCAAAAAGGGTTTAACTGATTGTTTTCATAAAATGACTATCTTTGGTATCTATGGATTCAGCGTGAAATTATCTACAATAATACATTATCAAAATACCGAAATGAGACTTAAACCTCGAGATTTTCAGTCTAAAAACGGTTTATCTGACACAGGAATACACTTCGTTTAGCATAAAAACATTATTATATTTATTATATTATATTATATTTTTACAGTAATTTTACGAATTAGGTGTATATTTTAAAATAGAATTAATAAATTTCCAAGCAATTGAAACTTACATAAACCTTTTCTATTACCTTATAAGCACTATACATTAAAATGAAGCCGTTGAAGTTTAAAGTCAGTTTTCTCGAAACTATAATTTTGTCTGTTAAACCCTTTTTATTCTCAACCCTTCAATAGGCATGACGAAAGATTTTGAAATCCTCTTCCGTAATGTGGGTATACATTTACTATTTACGAAAAAACCTTTATTTCGGTAATAAACTTAATTTTAACCAAGATTAAAGCCATTTTCATAATATTTTTTAAATGCGGCGCGAAAACAGCTCGAGGTGTCATGGCGTCGGCTCTGACGTCACTCCTAGGTGTTTACCTACACAATGACATGTTTATGTCATTGTGTCTACGCGTAGCAAAAATCTACGTGTGACGTCATGCGCTGTGATTGGCGTTTCAGTCAAAATGGCCGATCGCAGTATTTTAATGTTTTATTTTATTGAAAATCTAAGTAATCTCAATATATTTAATAAAACTAAACCAGTCTTTCAACGTTATTTAATATAAATTTTACCCTAAAAACATTAAATCGACCATTTTTTGATACTGTCGTCATGCCTATTGGTCTCTTAACAAGTGGTTCCTCCCCAGCCTGGTGTGGCGCGACCGAGTGCCGCGGCCGCTGTCGCAGTGCTCGCTGCTGGTGTCGCAGCAGCAGGCGGCGCGCGACCACCGCTCGGACGCGCGGCTGCGCAGCGACGCGAAGGTGCTGGTCATCGTCGAGTCTGCATACTCGCGGCTCGGACGCGACATCGCCGAGCTCCTCGTCGCCAACCGGATACGGTGATAATCTATTTTCTCACTTTTTTATACATTTACGTTACGCTAGCTGTGGCCTACGGTTTCACCCGCGTGGTGATAATTTTATAATTTTTCGCTCACCTTTCTTAAACATTTCTTTCATAAGAACTTTCTCCTAACAATAATAAAAACAACAAAATGATGCGATGATCTAGTGAAAAAGGAGATTCATTTATATATGTATATAGATTGGCACTGATTTTAAGATACCGTATAGCCGTCAATAAATTACTTTCCCGAGACTTGACTGAAAAGTCGCGAATTCCAACCAGTTGTTTATCGGCTCATATATGGCCGCTATTTCACATGATAAGTTGCTAAATCTTAAAACGTTGAAGCTGCGTAATAGCAAGGCATGACTGTGGCCATATTTTCGTTATCGGTTTTAGACCGATCACGCTACAATTTTTTGGTAAATAAACCGAACCGCACTGTCTCGTACATGCTATCATTCAAACACCATTCCCCTTATTCACCCCATTAATAATAAATAGTTCAATAGTCTGACACATTTCACACCCAAATATTTACCGAGTAGGTGCGCTTGCCTGATGGCTATTATAGGGTGGTTGTTTACTCCTATTTGTTTATTTTCCTGTATTCGAGCGAGGCGATCGCTGGAGCTCGTTGACAGCTAATATGCGGACGAGATGATGTACTGCGCTCGAGAACGGATGGAGTCAGGAAACCTATCTACCGCGAATACAGGGTGACCCTTCGTGCGGTAACACATTTTTGCTTGTGAATGGGTTTTATGGTTTTAGATATTTGATGCCGCATTTTATTAGATCGCGTGTTGGGGCTCAAAGCGACTGTGGTTCGGTTGACAGCTGATATGCGCTATGGTGCGCTCAAGGGCTCAAAAGAGGATGTGGTCTAAATGATCATCTGTCGTTCATACTTTGTAACTAGGTAGTAGTAAATCTATTCTGTGGTAGTGAAGATAATTAAGTGATTTACTAAACCATAAACATCGTTTAAAATATTAAAAACATTATCAATTATTATAATTTGCAAAATGTATTCAAGTTCTCACCTATTTAAATGAGACGCATGATATATAAGATTCGTAAATCGCAGCGGTAAACATGGTGACAAATTCGCGGACTCGGGGATGTTTGTTAAGAAATATCTTTATCGTGTAAACAAGTCTTATCATTTGAAGATTAAATTCGTTAATAACACTATAATAATAACTTGCTGACCTATAACTGACCTTCTTTTATAAGAAAAAGAGATAAGGTGACATTTAAATATATTTTTCTAGATGCTATTATAATAAACTTATTGTCGTACACAGATACGTAGCTTATCATGTGAATAGATCCTAAAATTTTCCTGCGTTACCTCAGAAACAGCCTGTAAGTTGCGGAGTAATGCTGCCTAGTTCGGTCACCCGAGATTTTTTTCCTCTTATTGGGTTGAAAATCGGTTCCGTCCCGAGCTCACGGAACTACGCGCTTGCTTATGAAATGTTTGACGGGTCAGGAATTAGTTTTCTCTGCGGCATTTTTTCCTCTTCGATATATATCTCTGAGCTTTTTTGAAACCTCTTTGATAAAACTTATGGATATAAATCTTTTTGTTTCGTTTGACTTCGTGCTATACAAACAAGCTTTTCATAAGCTTTTGCGGAATGTTGCTTGATATATATTATCCCTTATTGCTGGTGAGAACTTGAGAATCTCCCATCACGTAGGTCTTCGAGACTATACTTTTATAAACGAAGAAAAATAAATGGCTTCTTAAATTCAACGAGATCGAACTCCACAGAGCGCAACTATAATGCAATTATTGTACTAGAAATCGAATAATGGAACACGCCGCCGGAACCGCGCAAAAGTTAAAACCACTTACTGTACTGCAATATCTTTGCTATCCCAAAAATAAATATAAGTACCATTTTTAACCAAAACAAAAGTGTATTTGTTCATTAAAGGACTTTATTTCAAAGCTTATCTACGTCAAGTTTTACTATACATATAAATTGTTGAAATAAGAATTTGGTTCAAATTAGGTGTGACCTCGAATCGTCATAATGTCACGGCCTCACGCGCTAAATAACAATGTAACTTAAATAAGGTAAGAATATGTATGTATTTGTTTTTTTTTTTTTAAATAAGTACTTTAAAAATACTTGTGGCTAATGATGTTCTCAACGAGTCTGAATGGCTGTAATATGAAAAGACTTTCCTCGTTATCTTTTTGTTTACACTCCTTTGGCTTTTCAATTGACATTGTTGTGATCGGTTTGAGTTCTTTTTTCATGAGAAATATTTTTTTGCACTGTTTGTAAATTAAATTAAAATAAATATTATTACTGTACACAACCACTATTTTCGTTTCCATGAAGAAATCCATTGCTGTTCAGGTCTTTGTAAATAAAAATGTCTATATACTTTACGCCCAGACTGGCCTAGATGTATTCAAATGTTAATAAACAATATTCACCACATAATAATCTTCGCACAGTTTAATTCTGCTGCCATCACGAATGTCCATTGGGTTTATTTCTATTGTATATTAATTGCATGTCTAAACATTCGCTGTAAACCCTTTATTCACGTTGAATTATTTATAAATGAAATTTGCTGACAAAACTATCGACCGAAATATTCATTTTTTACATATGCCGACGACGACTGTTTAGTTGGTGAATTCGGCTAACTACTGTAGCCCAGATGGCATTAAAAAGGGCATTTTTCAACTGCACATATCAGCCAGTTGACAGTGAATGTTGCGTGATAATCGTGTGTGTGGTTCTATACAAGGTGGAATTTAATTCGTTCTTTTCTTTTAATGTATGTATTCAGTCAATGCTATAGAATGCTCCCATATAACTAAATAAAAAAAAGTACTTATAAAATAAAACTTAAATCTAGGTATTATCAAATTTAAATTCTAAAGAAAAGCCTTGCGACATTGAACAAAGCAGGTGTTTTATTGCCTACGAAACATTTACAAAGCACTCAGCTGGTGCCCGTGCTGTGTGTACCATTAAATAGACATTTCGGCTGTCATGCAGTTATTTTAGAAGGCACTTAATAATAAAACAAAACTGTTTTTAAAATTTGTCCTTGTACGAAGATTCTATAGCATGGTCTGAGTACATACATATAAGGAAAAGAGCGAATTAAATTCCACCTTGTATTAAGTATCTTTGTTGTAGGACTCAAGAAAGAGTTCTGAAAGTTCTAGTTATAAGATTATTTTTTATATATAGAAATAGCGTTTATGTATTGTTATATCTTATGGAACTAATATTTGGCGCCCGATTATCGGTTGACTGCTTATTCTACAATGAGTGAGGGCCCTAAATACGCTGACCCAAATTGAGTTATACTACGATATTACCTCGACCCAGTATCTAATTAGCGGATACTCGGAAATGAATATCAGCTTTCATACGCACTCAACAAATATTTGTGTTAACTCATTATTTGTTGGAATTTCGAGTTAGGAAGTATTACTGCGTATCGCTAAAAGTTATTAGTTGCTACGTCAACAAGGGAAACTCAATAATAACGTTTGTTTTAGAGGTCAAATCTGTTTGTGACTATTACTCAGACCGTCCGTCCGTAGGTTAAAATCAGATAGGTACGTTGAGTTTCTATTGTTATACTCTATGTATAGGTTTTGATCATTTACCTGGAAGTAGCTGAAAAAAAGTCAGTGAGCCACGGGTCGTTCTGGCGACAGTTAGTTAGTAGTGCCATTAGAGGGCGTCCGCGGCATTCCGCCCCCTATCTTCGTCGCCTCGTTCTACATTAATGCTCGTTTGTGTCAAAGTGACTTAATTACTTTACATTAAGGCGTTTTGACACCGGCTTTTAATCTGGCAGGAGACTTTTGCTATAAGTATACCACACTTGGTAATAAATAAGCGACAAATCGTACAAAACTTTCTATTGTATCCAGAATAATTAGATCGTCTAGAGTCTTCTGCATTCCTATCGTATTTGATCATGTTTTTGTAACTACTCTTTCCAATCACTGTAAAACCCTCTCTATTCGTCTCTTTTAGCCACTCTTGGTCTGTTTTTTTTTGCAAGATCTCATTGCCTATTTATCCATCTTGCAAGATATATTCCACAGTGGTACGTCCTTCTATTCGTAGCCACATCCACCATTACGGTTAAGTTTTTCCGATTTTGATGAGTTTATATTCTACTGCTAATATTAGCCCGTGTAGCTAAACAGTCTGCATATATTTAGCTGGCAAATCATCATAATAATATTTGTATGATGCCCCATGTTTGCTTGTTTGGTAGTTTTGTTGGTAACGTCCACTTGACGCTTGTGTGATTTAAACTTGGTGCCGCCCGTTTAGTACTCTCACCCCTCGTAAACTTCGCTTTATATTGCACGAGGGGCAAATCGAATTTTTAATAGAGCGTTAATGGATATTCCCCTATCGGCGCGGCCGAGGCAACCTTGCCCCATGTAAACAAAGACCATATGTCGCTAGTAATAGTTTCGTTTCAGTAGAACTACACAAAACTTACTCCAAAGAAATGGGCTAAGAAACTAGGAAAACTTTTCGCCGAGTATAGACAGCAAAAACTCACTTAATGATTAGGTATCAATAAAAAGAACTTTTGGATTCACGAAAAGCGTTTCTAATAAAATTGCGAGCGGGAAGTGAATTTCATGTGTAATGCCCAATTTAAAAAGTCGTAGACCAAAAGTTGGCAGCAACGACTCCGGCTTATTGCACTTGCTGGGCTTATACTATAACTTTGTGAGTATGACGAAGCCGCGTTCGGTCATAAGTAAACTTTATAAGTATTTAGTTGAAACTTGCATTCTTGAAGTATATTATTGCTGTTTGTATTCCAGGTCCTCATTAGAGGTACATAAAAACCCACTGAAGTCGTTTAACTTGGCAGAGTTGAGCTTAACTTGGCGGAGCTGGCTGGTAGTTGCTGTCGTTAGTTCAGTTACTCGCGCTTTTAGTACGAAGATGCAGCCATTACAACCGACTAGTGACACCTTATCGTCATATCGCACTCGCTGCCTGCCGCATACTGGCACACGTTGCACTGGTGCTCCACTAAACCACAGGCCCCACATCACACAACTCAAACACGACGCAAGGTCCTAACTTAAATGTAATTAGCGGTGACACATGAGACACATAGACACATGAGTAAACGCGTTCTCTAACTCTCTTAGCAGTTTGTAAATACATTTAGTTGGTTACACACCGCTTTCCAACACACATTTAGCTGTTGGTGATGCATTTGACGATTATGATTAATCTAGTTTCTAGTTGGTACTCGCATAACATTTTAATGTAAAAGTTAAAATGTTTCGTGCGGTAGTAACTGTTAAGTACCGAGGTCTTTACGATAACTGGTTATCCTTAAGGGGGACAGGTCGGGCGGGTCGCGCCGTGACATTGCTTCCCTTTATTGAACTCACTCGCGCTCCCTTATCACGAATTAGCCCTCGTCGCATTCGGTTCACGAACAAAGTAGGCTATTTCACGCGCCCTAATTTAAACCGAGCCGTCTCTCAGTTTTAACGACAGAACACTAATTAAGGTAATTAGATATATGCTAGCGCAAATTAAACACGGCGTGCCCACACCCGTGTTGCAAATATACGCCACATTCGCAACAACACTCGTATTAAATTGTTAAACTTGCATATCGAGTCAAGGGCCGTTGGCAATAGGTACGCAAAGTTGCCAACGAGTGCACCGTATATTAGAGAGGGTGAAGTGGACCGATACGAGTAGGTAAATGCTATTTGCAAGTTGCAATTCGCCCTGGACCCGATCTCTAGTGCTCTCCGTCTGCCAAATTGAAACGGGCCTTATCTGGAGCAAAATGAACGGCAAACTCGATATGCACGCTAATACTATTTTTTTTATTCAGTAAATTTTTCGCCAGGAACTCGCCTGAATTACCTGTCAGATTTCAGCAGCATACATAGTTAAAAAGTATGTTGCTGATTGAAAATTTGATCCTATCCTAAAAGCCAATGTTTAGAATGTTCAATTTTCGATATTGCCAATCAAGTAGGGCCGCTCGTTCGGCGTTTGCATGGGGGAAGTCGTCACCGGCTGCTATTTAAATTGTGCAATTTTATGACAAAGGTCGACCTTCATTGCCTTGATTAGTATCTATCTCCGACTGAAGATATTACTGTGAATTTTAAACGTTGACTATTTATTAGTGAATTTTGGACTTTGTGACTGAATAATTGCTTCTCTGCATAATATGTTTACGCATATTGTTATGCTAGGCCAAGACCATTAAAGGTAACATGAATGTCCTATACCACTAAAAGCGTATGACTAAAAGTCATTTAAGTATCTGGCATGACAAAATCAAAAACCAGTCAATACTATTACAGCAAGCAGAAGTAGCTTTTTTCACATACCCTTGATTTGGTACATTTGATACCAAGAATAATTGGGTTGATTTGGTATTTCTCTTGAAATTGGCATCTTTTTTGTTATAAATGTAGAGCAAAAGTGTCTAGTGCTTTACCTAGTGCCTTGGTGTAGCTTTCTAATTCGAAATAGTTGTAATATCATATTGGTTCGTTAATCTAGATTACATAATCAGCACATCTAGTTAGCGTTAAAATTAAAAGTAGTAATCAGTTTTTGATTATTTGTGAAATATTAATATCTGCAGAAATTCAACAGCCGTATTTTAAACATCGTAAAGCAAGATTTATTGTTGAGAGCGTGACTTTTCATTTTCCTCGCGCTTTATTCGCTGCAATTTATAATAAGTTTCAGTTAAAGTAAGGACCAAGATAACCGAGTTACCGTCAAGATAGCTCGAGACAAACCGACAATACTGTAGAAGAATAATGTTCATCTGAAACAAGATGTTCTACATTTTTCTTCCAAACAATTTGATGTAGGTAATAAATTACTCAGGAACATGTATATTCCCAATTCAATTAAAACGGCCTTCCGCCGTGTTACGGTTACAGTGTTTCCTGTTCAGTTTGAATAATGTTAATGAGCCACGAAAACGTGCTGGTTATTTATCTAACCCTTGAAGGACGTTGCCTTGATAAAAAAGTTTTTTGCCCGGCACGCTTGATATCATAGGGAAAAACTTACTGCACCACGTCATTATTACTTAGTAACAGGTTCGCACATTTATATTTATTTATAAGATGAAGATGGAAGTAGAGTAAGAAGTTAGTCTTTTATCAACCTACAGACAGGAACACTCATAAAATCATAATGTTTCTTCATACTGATACCTTTAATTTGTTGTTGTAAGTACTTAATAATTGCAGATAATGTTACTAGGTTTTTTTTACCATAGGTACAAGGTGGAAGTCGCGGGCAAAAGTCTGCCCGTTCTCACCACCTTGGACAAGGGGCGATATGGCGTGATCGTGTTCGAGTCGTTATCGAAATACGCGAATATGGACAAGTGGAATCGAGAGCTCCTCGACAAGTACTGTCGCGAATATTCCGTCGGGGTAGTGGGGTTCGCTACACCCGGAGAGGAAACTTTAGTTGGCGCGCAGCTGAAGGGATTCCCGCTCTTTATGCACACCAACTTGAGGCTCAAGGTAAGCCGGCTAAAGGATTTGTTGCTAAAATAGTTTTGACTAGAAGATATATTCAAAGTTCCCTAATAGAAAACTCAGATGATGTGTTTGTTATTAAACAGGGTATAGGCATATTATACCGATTATAGGAGTTGCCAATTCATCGCAGAGACAGCTAAATTACAGTCCAAATAAGATTATGTATTCAAATGCGTCATTCCGTTCATGGGGTTGTTGCACCTATTGTTTACCTTTTTAGAAATCCATTGTTAAAGGAACACATGTTCTAGCTAATGACACTTCATGTTTTTATTTTATCTTAATGACTGGCAGACAGCTCTGCTTATTTTTAACATGCTAACCCACACCTCACATTTTTAATAAAATATTTTCTGTTGCAAATTAACAATTATCACAACCAAATCAAAATCATCATTATCACGGCTACATTTAATTAGTTTGATGAATTTTAATTAATTTTATCATACTAATATTATAAAGGTGAAAGTTTATATGTGTGTATGTTTGTTACTCTTTCACGCTCAAGTGGCTGGACGGATTTGGATGAAATTTGGAATATAGATAGCTTATATAGTGGATTAACACATAGGCTACTTTTTCTCTGCGGGTGGCACCGCGGGGCGCAGTTAGTTACAAATATAGTGAAAGATAAACATTTATTTCACAAACTAACATTGATGTCCAAAACGTCGCCGAAGTTTTTTTTTAACTAGTAAAGACTTGCGTTTGACTGTATCTCTTCTAATGTTAAATGTGTATACAGTACACATCAGTTAACGTTTTTACATTAACAAACGAGTGCCAAAAACACAAATAACCAATTGTTTTAGGATGGGACGTACAGGGAAATAAAAAACCTGTTAAAAGGTCCAAGCAAATCTCCCGCCCCTGCGGCTATTTCCCTGATTGAAATGCCCTAAACACTGACGTACATAATAATGATATAATATATAGCCTACAATTGGAATATTTTTTTGGTTACGCATATTCTTTGAAAATCTAGTTCAAACATGATGCAAAGTTTATTGATATCCTTTCTCGTAACTAAGATTTTCATGCTAAGATGAATTAATAATTTACCAAGCTCATTAGGGTGCCTGCTTAAAACCTTACGTTGATTTTATTGTTAACTAGTTGCGCCCCGCGGTTTCACCCACGGTAAAAAAGTATTTTTATTGTTTGCTCATCCCATGGGAACATTTCACTACTCCGGGATAAAATTTAGCCTATATGTTAATCCAGTGTATAAGCTATCTTGGTGCCGGATTTCATCCAAATCCATTCAGCCGTTTTATCGTGAAAGAGTAATAACATACACACATACAAACTTTCGCCTTTATAATATTAGTGTGATTATTATTATTAATGTATAGGTTCGGTCGCATTATTAATGTAAGGTTACATTATAAAAGCTACCGAACCTACCAATAAACTATTCATGACAAGTTTCACTTAATCCATTTAAATATATAACACAAAGGCACCATCACCATAACAACTATCATGACTTTTCAACATGGTGTAACTTTACGAAGTTTTTTTTTTCATAAAATACACTGCGCTGATCGATTCTACAATATACACGTTTGCGAAGATAGTTCGCCTCATGATTTAAAATTGAATCTATTACATCATCATTATCATAACTAAGGAATTATTGGACCTATTCCTACTGTAAATTAACCGTTTTATTCAGGATGCTACATTAAACCCAGCGTCACCCGTGCTACGATTGGCGCGAGCTGGTGAAACCGCTTGGGGATCCTTGCCGGGGGAACATTGGACCGTGTTCCGAGCTAATAGCACCACGTACGAACCAGTAGCGTGGGCGCTGCGGCAAAACGAGTATGGATCTAGCGGTGAGTAGCTTATTTCCTCATCTATTGGCTTATGTGACCTGCGAGTAGTATCATTCTAACGTTTAACGTTTTACTGTGGGAATAGGTGACTCTTTAGAGATCTACCGAGCGGTAGTCACCCGTGCGTAGAGAGCACTATATCAACATATCTTCTTGGTCGAGGAGGGCGATGGCTGGCACATGCGTCAAGCTTCCTGAACGAGCGCTGCTTGCGAGAGCTGGTTTGCTCGTGGTGTATACGCTAATACGCAAATAGAAATAAAGTAATTGATGTTCCCAATATTTATATAGTGTCCATAAATTTACGAAAATAGAAAAAAAAAGTGTAAATATGTCCCTCCTGTATATAATAAATAATAATAATAACACAACTAACAATATGGAAGTAGTATATTAAACAACAATAAAAAAACATATCTTCTTCTCGTACAGGCAAGTGGTTATCTGTGGTGTCAGAATTTTTGGGCCGCCCAAAGGCTTCTGACTGCGTAATGAACATCTTATACGAACACTTGGGACAGACGGCTTATATATACTGTAGCTTATACATTGCCCACGGCTCGCAAATCTCGCAAGGAGGTCCTTTTAAGGACTAATGTTTTATTCAGGGTCAAATCTTTTCTATATCGAAGTTTATATAACAGGAAACCCATAGATAAAACAGCCATAATACGGGTGTGTTAGAATAATGTATAAAGATATCATATTTGATAATTTGTCTAAATTTTAGATCACTGCGCGTAAAAATGAACGTCGCACGCTTTGTTGTTTTGTGTCTTTTACTGTTTACTGCAGAATATATAAGTAGACAAACACTTTCCTGAACTAGGTATATATTATACACTGTCGTATACTGAAAAATAAACTTGACATCGGAATTGACAAGCGCTCAACTGTGAATGAGAAACGTTGATATAAACACGCTTCACCGCTCTGTCAGCTTACTGCAAGGCTCTTGATTGATTTTCCATTAACTTGAAGTCGCCGTGAGACGCTAGCATGTAATGCGACTTCTGTTTGATATGCGGAAACCAATTCTTTATATTATAGGTGCAACACTGCTTGTATAATAGTGCGTACTTAGGGCTTAGTGAATGAACATTTAAATAGCTATTAAAAATAATGTCTACAATTAGCAATTCGTACAACTAAACAACAAAGCTTCGTTGTACGAATTTTTATTAGGTTTTTCTGATAATCAATTTAGTAATGGAATGGAATAAAGCTATTCTTACAAATGGAACGTAAATGTATCTTCCCTAATGACGGTATATGCTGTTAATGTTAGTAGTTTTGTGTAACATTAATTTATCTCAATGATGGCTGTGTCACCGTACTAATTAATGAAGGAATTCCATGACATACTGAAGACACTTCTTTTTAGAAATAGACCGCTTGCCTAACTATTCCAAAAATCTTAAACGAATGGTGATATAATATATTCTGATTTCCGCTATGTTTCTGCGAATCAACACGATATATTTATGTTTATTTAATGTACGCTCAAAGAATACTTAAGTATATTTTTGTAGCTCTTGATGTAGGTACTGAAGAGCATTCGCAATTGCTTTGAATCTACAAATTGAATTAATTTATCTTAGAATGTATCAACTGCCTTATAAATACTTGTGTATATATAATTTATATTAATATTAATAAATTATACTGTTTGTCCTGGGTGGGAATCGAACCCACAACCCAGAACCCACAGTTCAGAAGTCAGGGCTACGACCAACTGAGCTTTCGGGCCAGTCAGATTTATTAAATTATTTGACATATTGTAGAATGCAAAACGAATTGCATTGAATAGTCGCTGCCGATGTAGCTGTGGCTTTCATAGCACTGAGACTTCAGAATATCATAAAGTTGGCTTCCATTCGATTGCAATAAAAATGCAAAGTTATTTTCTACTTTGGTTTACTGGCAGCCAATATTCAATATAAACTTTATATTATGTATGGGTGCCGTATGAATTTGTTGTCCATGATTGTTTGGATCTTAGTATTGGCGTCAAAAATAACTTCTCCTTCTCTTGTAAGCAAGTCAGCCCCTGGTGTCCGAATTTATAATTATTAATATTTATAACTATAATTAATTTATTGTTAAACACGCAAATAGATTTGGTTCTAAAAGTCCTATTTAAATCTCCCGTAACTTATGTTCTCTATGCCTAACGCTATTAAATAACAAAAGCGCTTTCGTACAATACAATATCATGTTAAGCTGTAGGAATCAGTAAATTATATATATGAAGTTATATGGCATTTTATGATGCTGACTACAGCCTCGACGAAACGAACAAATGTAGTTTATTATCAAACAACTGCGGTATCAAAAACGTTAGCTTCCAAAGTAGTTTGAAATGGAAACTGCACTTATACCCGACCGTACATTTCGTGCTATTCGAAATGTAGCGTACCCGCCCATGTATGCATTTCACTAGAGCGGCCAATACAACCGTTACACAAGTGTGTGCGCACTTTGTGTTCACATTTACGGGCGAATTCAGACCAAATGTACTAATATAATGCGTTGTTAATCGTCTTCAAAAAAGGGATGTTTTGTGTTTTCACTGTGTGTAATGTACGTCTATGAGCTTATATCTTTCAAAGTAAAAGACTATACAGTGAGTTGTATTTAGTTCTAACCGATATTGTTGATATTTTGGGAAGCCCGACTTGTGCCAAATTTAGTCAGGTCTGTGATGAATCTTCTAGTTAGAATGCACTGTGCATGGGATTTTTTCCTCGTTATTTTAACGTGCCCTTTTGAACTAGTGTGCTTGTTTGCAGAAGAGCGGATGCCTTTGGCGACCGTTGTGCAAGACCACGGCCGCTTGGACGGTGTCCAGAGAGTGCTGTTCGGCTCTGGACTACAGTTCTGGCTGCATCGGATACTGTTCCTCGATTCGCTGAGCTACCTCAGCCACGGACAACTTAGCCTGAGTCTGGACAGGTGGATACTTGTCGATATCGATGACATATTTGTCGGTGAACGAGGTAAGGAATATTTTATATATGTTTTATTATTGTTGCGTTTTAGGTATGTACAGAAAATCAAGGAACCCTTATCATAAAGACAGTTATCAAACTTCCTAAGATTTGCTGTTTTCTGACGTGTTTATACTATTGTACATGACGACCTTTGCCCGGTTACGAATAGAACCACCCCATCTCTAATAATAATAATAACGCCCAACGATTACATGCATAGATCCTGGACCCTAACTAGGATTCCCTGTGTCTAGGGACCCAGGTCCCACAACACCCAGACTCAGAAAAAGTATTTGCGCTTTATATGGGTAAATGTTTATTAATTTAAATGAATAATAATAATAATATGTGTGGACATCACACATAACATCATCTAGCCCCAAACTAAGCAAAGCTTGTATTATGGGAACCAGATAACTGATACAATACTTAAATACTTTTTGTTTGTAAATACATACATATAATATAACACCCAGAGGCCTATGTTCATCACACAAATATTTGTCCTGGGAGGGAATCGAACCCACGACCCACAGTTCAGCAGGCAGGGTTACTACCAACTGAGCTATCGGGCCAGTTAAATGCCATAAGAAGCGACTAAGCGATCACCAAGACTTCTGCCAAGCGTGGTGATTATGTTCTGTGGGGGAGGCCTATGTTCGACAGTGGGAGTGGTCAGTCTGTTGATGATGATATGAGGACCTGTAAAAGCTATCGTGTAACAAAGTCATTTGAAATTACTTTGGATTTATTGCAACTTTGAAAGGCTGCTAAAACACAAATTATACGTTTAACGACCACTTTGAAAACACTTTGTCATATTAAATCGTAAACTTTTAGAGATTATATCTCTCGACATGAAGCACTCTGCGTAATGTTTTCAGTTATCTCCACAGTGACAAATTATAATAGTATGCAACGAATATCTATGCAGATATTCGTTGTACTGAATATGACTGAATACCATTAGTCCCGTTACTCGCATGCTCTGAATATCAATAAATGCCACGTAGATAATTGATTTCGTTTTATGCATATATATGTAAATACTCTGACACGTTTTCGACACAAAGATGGCCATTGATGTCACATTTTCAAACGTGGTGTATAAAGAGTCATAGAAAAAGATGTCAATGACACGGTCAACGGGAAAGTGAATGATATTGATTTATTGATGGTTAATAACAATATTATGGCCATATGAAAATTATATTTAACACACTATTAAGTGCATGGAGATAGATTCTTCAATTAAGTATAGTCGGTGAGCTACCCAGGCCAGCACTGAAAATTACCAAAGATTTTTTGAAAACTTGCTTTTTTTGTTTATGATAACACTTTTTTTTTAACAATCTTATCTTCGGGTGAGATAGTGTTCAAACGCAAATAGTGTTAAATTAAAAAAAATCAGTTCCGCAAATTTATTACCCCTATGCCACCATGCTATGATTTTACCACCAGGTTGACGTCACTACCGACTAATCTATCTTGACTTCAATAACAAGTTTATTCTACCCATCCATAAATACACTATTATCCGTATGTAGGTTAAGGTCTTATCAAAATATAGAGCCAGGCCGTAATTCATACTAATGCATCCGACAAGACACAATCCGCGTACGAGATTATATTGCAACGCGGCACGTACAGGTATGGCAATAAATCTGTTCACGTGTAAACGCGACCGCTACGTGCATTCACATCGGGCTATACCATCCGTCAATTTCTGTTTTCGACAAAGGACCGTCTTGCAAACCTCTCACAGCTGATGGATATTCCGATTGGGGTAGCTATGATACAGACGTAGGCAATATGTTGTGTTATGAATCATTGGTTTGATCAAGTGTTCCGCAGCTGCTCTTGTTGTGTTTGTCATGATAACGAGCTATAGAAATTGAATGCCTAGTTTTAAGACTAGGTACAAATTATACAATTTCGGGACGAAGAACTTTAAATGTATGATTAAATAGGGGTCAATTTCACACGTGATTGTGTACAGTTTTGATTTGTTCTAGCCGAGTGTATAACAAAAATTTCAAAATGCTTTTCGGCTGTGATTAGTCTTATTTTGATATATGCATTATATAGGAAAAGTTAATGCGTTGCGTTTACAAAAATCACATAATAAATACCAGTCTGAATGTATATATTCACCCAACTTCAAATAGCTAATGAATGGGTATCGTTGCGGAAACGCTCGCACCTTCGATTCTGCCATCAATATCCATCAAATCAGGGTAGAAGCTTTTATAATAAAAAAACGTCACATTGATTTCGCGGTCCGCTCCCTGTCGACTCTTAATATAAGTTAGAAAAAAATTACTCTAATCCATCAAAATGGGAGCAAATTGAAAAAGAGGAGGTTAAGTTGTCTGTAAATTTATTTTTAATAAAGTTCCAGCATTATGTATCGTGGCAAATAAATATAGTTTCACTTGTAAGACAGTAAGGTCTTCTTTTGATACTATCTAGATTTAAAAAGAATAACTTATCTTGATTACGTTAGTACTATATAGTTATTTTGTGCCGGGCCTGATAGCATAGCATCAAATTTCCCATCAAACAATTGACCATCCGCTATGAGTCAATGTAGTCTCGGCATAAAGAACCACCCTGTCTCTTCTCGTGGGTGCCTTAAAAGCCGGCTAAGAGAATGATGTACCTACAGGGAACAGCATTCTCCTCAGTCCGCATTGTAGTCTATTGCCATCACCAAGACGCCTGCCAACCGCTGTAATTATGGCAAACTTTCCCCTCCCAAAACACTAGGCCTATGTTCAACAGTGGAAGCGAAAAAGCTGACGATGAGTTGATGATGCGTCTGAACCATAGGCGACTCTACAAAGTTACATTTTAAAACATTTTTGTACAGGAACACGTCTTCACGAAGAAGATGTTGCAGCGCTATTAGCATCTCAAGCGGCGCTCCAACGACTAGTTCCAGGCTTCCGTTTCAATCTAGGTTACAGCGCGAAATACTACCACCACGGCACCGCCTTAGAAAATATGGGAGACGACGCGTTACTCAAGAATAGGGAATATTTCACATGGTAAGTTTTAGGTCTCAGAAGAGACAATACCCAGAAGTGCATTCTAGGTACTTTGTGAACTCCTGCACATTGATGTGCATACTGAGTACTACTTGTACTACTAAGAATTTGGTTGTTCTGCTTTTTGTTGTACTGTCTCTCTTCATCTCATCTCAGCTACAATTTTGCTACCTATAAGTGGTTGTGAAATATTTTGTACCTCGTCTTATCTTTGTGGTGTGATCACTGAATCTAAATAAATTTCTCAACTGTCCATTCCTACTAATATTATAAATGCGTAAGATTGTATGCATGGTTGTTTGTTACTATTTCACGCTCAAACTGCTGGGCAATGGATTAACACATAGGCTACTTTTTATCTGCGAGTATAACCGCAGGGCGCAGATAGTACTGTATAAAATAAATTGAGGTCTAATTAAAAACCGTACCAAAATATATTCCATCGCATTACATAAAACAATAATTATATTTTCTTTGCTGCCAACAGTAAACATATTCGTGTTTATTATACAAGTAACGTATCGATCTGTGCTACTTTCTTCATATAAAAATAAATGAAACCATAAAACGTCGAGTTTAATTTTGCACCGCGTTTCTCATGTCAAGCTATTTAATTTATGAACTGATAAGGAAACCCAAGGCCGACTGAGATTTTAATAATAGTCTCCGACATAAAAATGTAGGAACGCCGCCGTTAAATAACCGTGGTAATGATACGTTGCGTGTGTCTGCCGTGAAATATTGTACGGAAATAGGGACCGCCACTAATGTAAGGTATGGCATCACAACTTAAAAGTTCACGTTGTTGATACAATATTCACATTGTTACACTAATTGATGGCATTCACTATACTTTGGGATAGTATTAGAATCAGATAATATGTTTGTCTTTACTTTAAAAATGTCATGATAATGATTGGTTGCGTGTGCGATGTCTGTCGTAAACATTGTGGACGCTATAATGACTAATGGTACTAACTGCCTCTTTACCATTGAGTCTCCGTACCTTACGCTGATGATATTTTGGATATTCCCTAACTTATATAAGTATAAGGTACATAATTAAGGATCTGCTCGCTTAAAAAGGCTCTACGGAGATCCTTAACATCAAAGGGAGAGACCACGCTAAGACAAGGCCCCCGATCTCACCTTAGCAGGCTGATTATGTCGATGATGATGACATTTTGTATATTCCTTTACCAGGTTTTGTCATATGTGGAACCATCAGCAGCCCCATCTATACAACAACGTGTCACATTTAGAAGCAGAGATGACGCTAAACAAGCAGTTCGCCATCGAGCATGGGATCCCGACCAACTCGTGCTACTCGGTCTCCCCGCATCATTCCGGAGTGTATCCCGTGCACGAGCCCCTGTACGAAGCGTGGCGGAAGGTCTGGGATGTTAAAGTTACTAGCACGGAAGAATACCCGCACTTGAGACCGGCTAGGTAAGTCTGTTAGTTGGTTGGTTGCCGTGTCAGTTTCCAACCAAGTTAAACCATATCTCTTATATGCTAAGTAATTCAAGATTTGATATATTCTTATTTGAAAATTAAGTGTGTAAAACTTGGAGTTTTATCTAACATAAAACCGTGACAGAAACGTATCACATCTTGAAGTGGAGATGCGCAATCGAGCATTTTGATCAACTCGCCTACTTGTCTCCATGCAACACTCTCAAATACAATATCCTGTGCACGAAGCGTGCCTATATTTAAGACTTTAAAGTTTAATTAGATGCGGTTAAATAAATACACATGTAAACATAATCTACGTACCACAGAATATATGAACGTTTCTACAGATAAAATACGGTGGGAAACCAGTGACGAGCGCCAAGTTTCATCTCATAACTCGATTACTGCTCGATACTCGATTGGCTGAAGTCATCCCTTTTGCTTCCAATAATAATAATAATAAAATAATAAATTTCATTTTATTACAGATAATTCAATCCAATTTGTTAGTAACAATAAGACTTACAGCTATATTAGTAGAATCATCATTATTATTAATTACTATAATTATAATATAATTGTGATCCTCGTGATGTTATTTTATGTTAAAAAAGGCAAAAAGTACATTTTTATTTTTTATTTTTATTACGTCGATGCACTGTGATCACAATTAAATGGACCGCTCCCATTTACATGGCATAAAAATACCAATCCTCCCGCACTCACGACGTGAAAGTATCAAATTATTTCATTCAACTTACGACTCATATTTCATTTATAATTTATGCATAAATTGGCTAACGAATAACATTTTCTGCAGATTATACTAACGATTGTACAAATTAGAGCGATAATAATCGGGTGACCTCGTGATATAATATTAATTAAGTTGTTTATAATTTGAACTCGGTTTCGGAGTAAAGCTTATCTCGTATTTCATAACATAAACATCGTGTCATTGATGCCACGTCGCTTTTGTAGTAGGTGTAATTGATATTGTGTTGATTTGACACGAATTAATAATGTTGTGGTTTGTTACAGCTATTAATGTATAGTTATGTAAATTTACTTGAAAATCGCGACGTGATTCACTCGCGAATGGAAGCAATGAAATGCTTTGTATAGTGTCTATCTGTCACTATATTAGGCACTTTACGATCTACCAAAGTAGGAAATAAACGTGAGTCGACCCCAAACCGCGTGAGAGCCGTAAAGTATACATTTTACCACCTTTATTGTGGTGATAGTTACACGTAACAAAGCGAGGCACTAACGTGCGGTGTAAGTATCCATGTTCGCGGCATCGCGGGGAATGTATATGGCGGTGGCCAAACTCCTGCAAACCACAAATGTTAGGTTGCGATCCGATAACCCTCCACATGCCCTTTATACAACACCCGACAATGGAATTTCAATAATTATATTACGGGCAACGTGCGAATGTAACATTCACATTTGGGGAGACGTGCGATTTTGTAAATGGTTTTTATTTCAACACAAACCGACAAACGTGAAGATACGCTGAATTTCTATTGGATCTTTAATGTTAACCAATGCATAGAGCACGGTCGAGATGAAATTGACGTGATAAAACCACAGCGTAGCGTCGAATACCATTATGTTTTGATTTTCAATGTAATAGTCATTGTGACACGAAAACTCGTCCACATTTTAACTGTTCGAGATCGATATTCATCAATACGTACAATAAAACTAAGTAATTAGTCATCGGTAGTTTTAATAAGCTGATACTCCGCATACGAACTCAATGAATTTATTACCTATCAATGGCGTTGATAATCATTCGTTTTGGTTATTAATCCCGAAGCGATAATTTTATTTTTGGGAATTGTTGCAGTAAAATGTTAATTTATGTACCGCGCATGTGAAACGTCGAGTTGGGCGAGGTGTCCGCGGGGACTCGTATGAAGCGTACGTGTCACAAGCGTGCTCGTCCGCAATGTGCGTGCGTAAATGCGTGCGAACATGCAGTAGGAAAAATTTAGAAGTTTTTCTTTTAGAAAATAGTTGTGTTTCAACGATATCAGGAGTAATTTTACTGCTTGTGAATACCTAAAAATTTACCCTGTTAGCCAATATGACAAAATAAATCATATAGAATCATAATAATAATTATACTCACATAAAACTAAACATTAAAAAAATCTATGTCATAGGTAACACAATTGTTTTGCAGCTTATGTCCTTCCCATTTCAGATAATTTGTATCAGCGCATAACTGTTGGGGCAGTGGAAAATTGACGCTGTCGGACAAATTGTCGTACCATGTTTCTACTAGTTTGCTAGTTTGCGTAATTTCATTGCTCCGTATTAATTTTGTAGTCAACTGGACAGCTCCAAAATCGGCAAACGGTGACAATTAAACTGGCAAGTAATTAATAGACAGTTGGACACGCGAAAAATAAATAAATCGTCTGCACTCTTTTTTTTATTTTTCTGTTGAAATACATTAACGAGTAATATCTAGATGCTCAGTTTTAGTTGTTGACCATTTTAGTTTGTAATTTTTTGCCATAGATCAAAGATATCGATCATGAGAATATGATTTTTTTTTTTTTGATAACGTAGATACGTCCACTGCTGAACATAGGCCTCCCCCATAAAACGCCACTTTGGGCGCTTATCATAGGAGGGGTTGCCATAATCACTTCGCTTGGCAGGCGGCTTGGTGAACGCAGTGAATTATAATGCAAACCGATGGGATGGTCCTATTCTTGAGCCAGGACCACACGGCTAAATGCATTATAATAATAACGCTCAACGATCACATACATAGATCCTGGACCCTAACTAGGATTCCCAGTGTCTAGTACTCAGGAACTACGGGGACCATGGTCCCACAACACCCAGATTCAGAACAAGTATGTGCACTTTTTCTTTTCTGTGCACAATTACTTGTCCGGAAACTGGAATCAAACCCGCCGCCTCCAGGCTATGAGCCGACCTGCTCAACTACCACACCACAGAGGCTGTCATTAAATACATGTTTACAATTATTTTCTTGGTTTGCTAAGCTACTTATTAAGACAGAACTTTTTTGTCCACGTACAGGTTGCGGCGAGGCTTTCGCCATAGAGGCGTGATGGTGTTACCACGACAAACGTGCGGCCTCTTCACTCACACGCTACTCCTGGAGAGATACCCGGGAGGCAGGCATCGCCTCGACCGATCCATCCAAGGCGGCGAGTTGTTCCAAACTGTTATAAACAACCCGGTAAGAAAATAAAAATGGATTTTGTTCATTATATTTAATTTTCCTAAATATATGCTTTTTAGAATATTGTTCTATCCAAAACTCCATAGAAGTCTGACTCCGTGTCTCGATTGGACTGTGTAGATATTAGACAAGACTTTGTTATGAATGTCCTATCCTACGACTACTTATTGTAATTTTTCCTTAAACTTGACACTGGCTGAATACGTTTATGGCGTGAACCTAAATTAAAAAAAAAAACGTTAACTTCACGCCCTTCCAGTGTTTTTATGACTTTGAAGGGATTCTGTTGGTTGGTTGGTTAAGCTAGAAAAGAAAGTTGAAAAAGAACGAGAATCTTTAATTAAAATCAATCTATACCTTTTTCTATTTACTTCAATAGATTATTATTACTATTAGATTGCGATGTGATTAAAAAAGATGCAATAGTGTTTTTTGATATATGTAATGTATACTTTTTTCTTCGTACTTTTACTATTACGGCAGCTTACCATTTCAAGTATCGCCACACATTTTGAATGAGAAGAAAACACTTCGTATGCAGTAGGTATAACGTTTATAGTAAAACTGCCGCGCCATTACCCACGCGATATGGTTGTTACCCGCGCAGCACTTAAAGGGGAGTATTGACGAGGCAATGTCATTAAGCGACCAATTGAATTAAAATTTCTAGCCATATACGTAACACGTAATTTATGTACCGTTCATCGAAAATAAAGATATAATAGTTTTGTTTTTAAACTGCTACTAATTCCCGGTTACAAACACTTATTGTAGAAATAGTTTGAAATGCAACAATGGATCCGACCTAGTGAAGCTTTAATATCTCCTAATCCAAGTTAACGTTTTATATAGGGATTGGAGACATACCTATCTCACTTTAATGACGTGTATTTTGATGCACAGGCATTGAAATTTCAAACTGTGAACGACTGATAAAAAGTCTACGAATAGACTGTTCCATCGTTATAAAAAACAAAATAGCATATATAGATTATCCGAGCACCAAAGAGCTCAGAGCTCCAAATATCTCACTTTAATGACGTGTATTTTGATGCACAGGCATTGAAATTTCAAACTGTGAACGACTGATAAAAAGTCTACGAATAGACTGTTCCATCGTTATAAAAAACAAAATAGCATATATAGATTATCCGAGCACCAAAGAGCTCAGAGCTCCAAAAAGTATAATCATTGCTTTTCAGACAGGTATTTTCAGGTATATATTTATTAGACAATTGCCTGCGCAGTATCAAAATAAATTATCTAGGTAGATCTTCTTTTTCTCTGTATTGGTAACTATTGGCGACTATGCCGCAACACCCGAAAGTAGTCAAATTAAAAATTCAAAACTGCACTTTCACTGAGTTTTATTGAACTGGAGGTAGATACAAAACATATTATAGTAGGCAACGCGCGTCGTGCGTGGAGGTGGCGCAAACGACGACTGACTATTCCAAAGGTGGGTAGGTAGCTGCCCCCCACCTCAGCACGCACCCCGCGCGTTGCCTTTAACAATTTGAAATACAATGTGACCCTCCCTTTTAAAAGTCGGGCAAACCGCTTGATAGTGGCGCGTCGCCAACAGTAACATTATATTAGCTAAGGAGGTTTATAAAACGAATAATGTATTAATTTGTGCGCAATTTGTGAAACCTAACTTAGCGCCCATTATAAAACTATAGAACAAGCGCTCCATAAATTATTATGTATCTCTTTTATAGGCATATATAGGAAATATTTAAAAAATAGATTGTGACATCACTGTACAACAATAGTGCAGTAACCTAAAATATCCTTAATTTGGCATGCCCAAAACTATTGTGATGATCTAATTCTTGTCATTTCGACCTTTATAAAAGAGACAATAAAACTTTTTAAACTGTCAAACTAATTTAGTTAACAACACCATGAGCTATATATTGAAGTAATCTTTTATCAATGAAACATAAAATACTCGGAGGCTGGAATTGGCCATATTTAAATTACTTCCTGGTTTTTGGCGGGAAAACGAAAAAGATCGCCTCGCCCGCATTGTATTATTTTCCAAAACTTGTGTTATTTTTAGTGTTAGTGCATAAAATTGGTGGCATTTTATTCGTTAAGTGCTGAATTACAGGCATGAGGGTGGAAAAGTGGTATAATGATGGTGAAACGTTTTTTTTCGTGTTGTTTCCAAAACTCCATAGAAGCTTCTGATAAAGTTGCCACCACTTTACTAGGAGTATGACTTTGACTAGACTATGACTTGATTATGACTTCACTTGATGACTTCGACTGTGACTTGACACATATTTCCGTGAAATATTATTAACTTGATAAATTATCAATTACCTGACACTGGCTAAATACACAAAAGTGTGGAGCCATAAATAAATAAAAAAAATAAAAAAATTACTTCCTGAATAAAATACTGCCATAGTAACAGTAACGTCCCAACGCGGCCAACAGTATAATACAAAAATGCTTTGTATGCGGTTCGTAGTTGACGTTTAAACGTGCTATAACTGTACGGTGGCCGCAGCGAGGGCCACTTATCGAGTGATGCCGATATAGCGTCATTACGCGACCGAATTGATTGCAAATTGAATTTGAGCCATACATGAGTACGGAGTTTTATCAGTTTTACGTTTAATACAACCAAACGATATAAAATATAGAAGTACTTATGACAATTAACAGCTTTCGGTTCAGGAGAAGCGGCATACGATTGAATATTAAAATCGCTTTTTTGCATTTTAAGAATAAGTAACTTTCCGATTATCCACAATAGCAGTATCTTAGCAAAATTTTTAGTTTTTATCAATATCGACTGTGTCCTTTGATCATTTTTCGCTATTCCCTGGGTTCGTATTTGGCCATCGACTGCCACTAGAAAAATTCAGTCTGTATTTTAAAGTAAAAACAAATGAACAAACCTACGATGCGGACGTGAGCCAAAGGGTCAAGAGCGTAAGGGAGGTCGCCCACGACGACTTTTTGTATTCAATACGTTGTAGCGATTCAGTCGCGATGCTGTCGCTGGTCGTATATGTACCCTCGCCCACGTAACCACGATTCTACATCGCAACTCGCGATACAGCATCGCTACTAGTACTCCTCCCGCGGTTTTAACCTATGTCGCCCGAAATAGTCACGCGTTAAAAGCGATACTGCGATACAGTCGCGCGTGTTAATCGATACAGTTTCGCGTTGCAATAGCGACCATTGACCAAAAGTAGCGACGCAGTCGCGCATTAACGAACCCGGTACAAAAAGTCGTCGTGAGCGACCTCCCTAAGATAGAACGAGAGGGTTAGAGTTGTAGGCTTTAGGAGCTCCTAAAGCTACTCTAACCCTCTCGTTCTATCTTAGGCTGTGGCTTTGTCTGAATCTCATTCAAGAAGTATTTTTTGAAAGCTAATTATTGCGTGTTGTTCCACAGATAAACGTGTTCATGACTCACATGTCGAACTACGGCAACGATCGCCTCGCTCTGTACACGTTCGAGTCTGTGGTGAAGTTCCTGCGATGCTGGACGAATGTTCGGCTCGCATCCGCGCCACCGCTCGCGCTCGCAGAGAAATACTTCCAGCTTAGGCCCGACGAACTTAACCCTTTATGGGGAGTAAGTGTTTCTACATCTACTATTGTTTTTGGTTTGTAATTTGTTGTTGTGTGTACATTGGCAATGGAAATATAAGGTAGTCGTAAAGTATCCATGTGTGTAGAACGAATGTTCGGTTTTAGTTCGGTAGGACACTAACTGGAAACGATCTAAGTTTATCCAGCCAGACTCGATACAGTTATGAAAGCACTTTTTTTTAAATTAGAAATTAAGACCTTAGCCTATTTAATAGGATTTTTACCATAGACAAGCTTGTTACATCCTAGATTGCATCGTCACTTTACCATCAGATGAGATAGAGGTCAAACGCAAGCCTATCATACAATAAAAAACACACGCAACATTAAATAGTTTATTTTTGATGTTGACGTAATCCGTCACTAAAGAGAATAAAGAATTCCCTCTATAGGTCACATCGTCAATGAGATGGCCCAAGACGAATCTATATAGAAACGAAAAATACGTTGTACTAAAATACACTGTCGGTAGGGAAGCCCGCTTTTTTCTATTTGAATCCATCTTCTGGATCTTAATAGATTGCAACCTCGTGATTCATGATTTGCGTAAGGCGTCCAGGTAAATGTCAAACTTTAACACGTGTCTTTCTTTTCTATCGTGTACACGGAAAAAAAACTCGTTACAGTTACGAGAATATCACAATATAAAATAAACAAAAAATTATCTCGGCATCACCCTAATCTCATTCAATGTGTAGGTAGGTAATCTTTCTTTGTTGTGACGTGCCCTACGTTTCGGTCGAAATTTAGGTTTTAGTTGATGCGTATCCTGCTTATAGGTGCGATTCGATCTGGGCGAAGCTGGCATCCTGATGAATCGATTAAAAAATCGGTTGATCGTATGGCCATAAAGGAATCTTCTGGAAGATCAATTCAAATCGGGCATCCTTATATCGGTAGTAACCTTAGACAGCAATGTTAAATCACAGTAAAGAAAAGAGCAATAAGCCAACAACGGCCAAAAATCGTGAGATCTTCTTTTTTCCACTGCATCACAAAGATCTTTCCTACATTTCACCTCGGGGTAATATCCCGAAAATACCTAGCTTGCTTTTTTTCTTGCTGAAATATTTTTTCAGTAATACCTTTTTATGAAACGTACAAATAAACATATGTATAGGTATGTTATGAATGGGTTGTTTAAATATAAGCTCGGCTGCTTTTACTCACTACGGAAATAATGTTTTAAGTACACAAGTTCACGCACGAGTAAATAGTATAACACTTTGTATTTATATCTAACTAAATTAATTTCATGCTATTGTTTAATTAAAAACAACGACAAACTGTGTTTGTAAGTTATAATTGACGCTAATCATTTTATGGACACAAACTGGGCCAGACTCGCTTATAAGAACATTTTGTAAGAGACCAAAATAAACACTAGAGTTTCTTTGCTTAATAAAGCAACAACAATGAAGTTCTTGGCAGTTATATAACTAACTATTTGATCAGATAATTATTCAGTCTATTTAAACTGTTTTAAATTGCGCTTTCTATTAACATATTCTAGTTCCCTAATCGTCATAACCAAACAAGGTGCTGGTTGACTTTTAGGACAACCGAGCGCGGGCTAGAGAAAAGAAAGAGAATTATAACGTGTCCCACTCACACGTAATAATTGACGAACTTCGTCTGTATTGCAATCAGGCAATTGCATGCTATTTCGTAATGAGAAAATATCACGAATTCGTCGTTTTAAAAACATTATTCTTACCATAGGATCAAATTGAACAAAGAAGAGAACATCCATTATGGTCTCCGCTTTACCTTCATTTATTTAAATCCATTTAAATTCTAAGCTAAAATTAACAGTAATCTCGGAGCAGAGCCCAATTTATTCTACTAAAAAGTATGCACTACAGTTGTTCCTTTCGACTGCGCATAAAGTTAAATCTTTGCCGTTGACGTTTCCAGCTTCTGAAAGCTATTAATCAGTGATTCTATTTAACAAAGTTAGGAAACGGTCTTTTGACGCAAATAAAACGGAATGTTACCCTTTGGAAACTTGGTCCGGGCGCTATTGTCGTCGGATCAATTAACTTTTGTAACAGTTTGACAGTGGCCCTTCTTGTTCCGGTTCGATACGTCCCGACCGTAAAGTTTAGTCAATTTTACTTATCTCGTGTCCATATTTACATTGGCTAATTGGATAGGATTTAACATGGATGCGGGAATGTTGCTGTAAAAAACGTTTCTGTTGGTTTTAGACAAAATCTTTTCTATCCACTTCTTCATTCAAAAGATTTAATTCGTACGAAGGTACTTTTAATTTTTTCAAGTTTATCTCATCTTTTTTTAAACGAATAAGCCGGGTTTCAACGACGGTAAAGTTTCCAGTTAATTCGACGTCTCCAGTCTCCACCTCTCTGAAGATTAAAATAAATAGCCTCCCTGTTCTCCCTCGAAGGAATGCCTGAATCTACCCTTTGTTTAGCCTGACTTAGATTTAAAACCACCGAGACCTTTGACGTTTCAGATACAAGTGTGAATCGTGTGACCCCATATTTCGGGTCGCACGAGAACCCGTCTCGTCTCGGAAACAATATGAATGCATGAATTTTAATATTTTATGGTTCGTTGAGACATATACGATTCCAACGAAATATGAAAATAATATTGAATGTATGCGAACAGCGTTGAAACGCGATGTAAGAGCGTTGTTTATTGGTTCAATGGAAACGAATGTATTTATTGTTGCGTGGCTTATGTCTTTCAACTATTGATAATATGATTTTATTGGCCGTAACGCCTCTTATGCTCGGTAATGCAATTTTAATACGAATAGAAACTGTGGTTTATAATAATATATTTAAACCATTTTTATTCTGATCTGTAAATAGTTATTACACATACAACATTTCACTAGAATAAAAATTAACTGTCAAAAAAAGAAAGGCAATAAAAATACGTCATAACTTAAAATTGTATATTACAACATGACAACTTTTGGTATACAAAGAGAACAATATTCACATTTCGAAGCGCGGTAGATACTCAGTGAGACGCGGTCTTTGGGTAACTTCAATCTCTAAAAGTAACAACAAATGTTTATAGGTCTAATATTAAGAAAGATACACGAATAAAGTATAAAGACTACTCTTTATACTTTATTCGTGTATCTTTCTTAATATTACACCTACAAACATTTGTTGTTACTTTCTGCGATAATTATAACAATACATGTTATTCATTATGAATAGTAGAATAATCATATTTGTCCTCCTGCTCTGCCTTTAGAGCATTATAAATAAATTTTCGTGTCTCCTGTTTCAGACTTTTACAGATCCAACTGTGTTCCCATCGACACTTAAAGGAGAAAAACTGTAGAACTTTTATTCTAGTATGTTTACCTAAGGGAATAGATGAAGACAGAGGAGGAATGTCCATGTATTGTATAGTTTATGAAAAGTTGTAAAATATAAATAAGCTTATCTTTACTTCTTTCGACTGGCCCGTTAGCTCAGTTGGTAGTATCCCTGCCTTCTGAACTGTGGGTTGTGGGTTCGATTCCCACCCAGGACAAACATTTGTGTGATGAACATCGATGTTTGTTCTGTGTCTGGGTGTTATATTGTATTCTATGTATGTATTTACAAACAAAAAGTATCTAAGTATTGTATCAGTTATCAGGTTCCCATAGTACAAGCTTTGCTTAGTTTGGGGCTAGATGGCGCTGTGTGTAATGTCCACACATATTTATTTATTTATTTACGTTTTTCCCTAGAATCCATGCGACGACATCCGCCACCGGCGCATATGGTCGAAGAACAAATGGTGTGGTACATTGCCCAAAGTTCTCGTCATCGGGCCACAGAAGACTGGCAGCACCGCGCTTTACACATTCTTGTCGATGCATCCTTCACTAATATCCAACCAACCCAGCCCTACCACTTACGAAGAGCTGCAGTTCTTTAACAACAACAACTATTTGAAGGGTCTAGATTGGTAAGTTATCCCGCCTTTGCTTAAATGTGTCTTATAATAAACACCAATTACTTATATTATAAAGCTAAAACGATTCTATTCGCGCACAGAAAATTACCAAAACATAATTTAGACTAACCTCGATATTTCGAATAAGTTACATTGGCCGTGGTCACGAGGGGACTTCGTCGAAACGTCGAGTTTAGTCAAAATTATATTTGATGATTTTCTGTGTACGGATAGACTCGTTTTAGCTTTATGAGTTTAAGTCGTGAAAGTTTTAAAACCATTTACTTAATCAGCAATCAGGTTAATAAAAAGACACGAACGTTTTACTGGTATAGAGAGTACATAGTCTAAATGCAGAAACACAAAAGTTACTTTGACGCACCCTTTCCATCCATTTTATCGCTTACATTCGTCTTCTCCGCAGGAAGGTAAAAGCGAACAATAAAATTCGTTAGGTGTTTTCACTGAGAAAAATCAATCGCAATAAATAAGTAAATAAAATCCCCAGCGTACGTAGTACGGTTATCCGACGGAGCGCTTTATGAACACATCTCCCTGTTTACATTTCCAACGAATACCAAAAGCAACTAAATTGCGGGAGCCATTCCTTCGGGAAGTTTACAGTCCGCCGATAATAATCCAAATCGAACGTAAACCCGTTGCACCGGTACACTGCAAATGTAGGCTCTACCTTAATCCAATCAACTGTTACCTAACTTCACGGTAATTTCGGTAAATTAGAGCGCCGGAAGCCTTTGTCCTACGTCTATTCTCCCGCGGCTTAATTCCGATCGGCCGAGCTGAAAAAACAATTTATCGGTTTCGTAGATTGACGCTCGTAACTCGTAGCTGTCTCTCTGTCGCGGCGATAAATCCACGATAAAACGAGCACGCTGATTGTACTTATATAAAGACACCGATAGCTGCGAATAATAAAGTGAAAATATAAAATTTTCATGCTAAAACAGAAAGTGCTTTTCATTAAAGCCAATTATTACACGACGCGTGGGGACGTTTTATAGCCGATAAATAAGCGAGCAGATTTCATGACTTCATTCCCGTTAAATAATTTATATAATATGACAACGTTTTTACACACAGTAAATTTTACGCTTTATTGACACATTCATCGCGTATTATCACTTAATTAATACGGTATATTAATAATAAACATGCCTTAATTAAGTTGTTGTTCAAATATTGGTCGATGTGTCTAGCTTATCGACATACCGCTTGCTCCGCTTGCGCTCGCATTGACTTCCGCATACCCGGCCGGAACCGCGCTAGATTAGACCGTTCACTCGCAAGATAACCGGGAATGTGTATTTTAATATCGACGAGAGATAGGACGCGGCTGCGTTACTCCGCGTATCTATTCGTTCCGTTTTTGTGAGCGCACACTATAATAACTTGTTATTTTAATTCATTCAAGCGAAAAGTTTCTACTTATTATCCAATTCAGTGCAATTGAAACGTTTACTAGTTGACTGAAAATCTAACATGGAATCTTTTACCTCTTTATTTTATACGATATTTATATTTGATTTCAGTCCTTTTGAAATAATATTTTGATAAATGAATAAACTTCAAAGAGTTACAAACACTAGATCGTAGATTTCAAAGCTATGTTGCCTTTTCATACAAATACATAAATCAAAGCGAAATGTCTTCCCTTTCAAAGACATTTATCTTCTGTTTCTATGTAAGAAATTACCTTCACGTTACGATGTCTGGACCTCAATATAACCTTAAACGTCTTTAGTCTCAAAAGGGTCGACTTCATTTACTGTGCGGTCACACGGTACAAATTCATTAGCATTACCCACACACCGTAGGCAACTAACGACATTGTAAATTGTGTTTTATACCATTAAAATAGGGTCCATTGTTCGCAGGTACTTGAATTTTTTCCCGCCAAGTTTGAACAACACGTCTCAGATCACGTTTGAGAAGTCTGCTACTTACTTTGATGGTGACCTCGTGCCTCGGAGAGCGCACGCTCTACTCCCCAATGCCAAGATCATCGCTATACTTATATCCCCCGCTAAGAGGTAAGCCTTATATCTGTAACAAATGCTCCTGGGCACAAAGGGGCTCCGATTGTGTCGACCGTCTAACAAAGAGATAAGATAAGGTATTATATACCAAGTATTAAGCTTATGCAAATAACTAGAAGTTTTGAAATTGGGCTTTTTGGCGTTTATAGGTGTCATCTTGCTTGCCATTGTTTGCCTTTGTCTCGATAGTAATCAGACCTACTTCCATTTCTATTCTCGATCTCTCACTTTATTTCAAGCTTATATCGTTACTGCGACTACGCAAAAAACACGAGTGTGCTTCAGACCACACGACTGAAGTAAAACTTCTTTAGTTTAGCTCTATCTATCGACCGGTATAACTTTGTTTTTGCTTTGTTTAATGTTAATGTCGCCATCTTGACAATTGTAAATTGTCATTTTACTGGACATACCAACATAATAAAAAAAAACTTTGTTATGTGGACAATGGAGATCTACGTGAACCAATTTCATGTTCCGTTCGCCTCGCATTCGCCAGCTTACGCCCCAAGCCATGCGTGCGTACAGAAGTTGACTTCAAAAAATCACTACTGAAAGTACCTCTTAATCTTATGTAAATATTCGACCTAGAAAGAGATCACATTTCGTATGCTACAAGCGCGCTACGGTTCGACTAAAAGCTACGTTAAGTGCTACGATTCACAGAGAAATTTCCCATGTAATTCTTAACAAGGCATGATATTCTGACTTCAGACGTGTAACCAAGGTCAATCAATGTGAAATTAAGATATATTCACAGGACTTTTCTGCAAAGTTTATCTAGGTGGGTACCATCGCTTTGGCCGTTGGCCGTGTTGCCTAACATTGCGTCATGTTTTCCGCATAATGAAACTATTCATAAAATTAGGTACAAATAATGTCATAAAAAATATGAACTATTTGAACTCGTTGATAAAACACGCGAGTACCGTAGCCACGCCGCCAAATAATATACTTACAAGGAAATATTCAATGTTATTATTTTACCTACCTTGCATCGGTGCCGGTAGAGGAGTGTACGATCATTAATTTCCGCGCCTATCCGTAGGGAGCAAGCTGTTACTATTACTTTAACTCACTACGACGACTGCGTAATTTAACTTGAACTCCACAAGAATATTATAAAATGTATTAAAACCCTGTTTATGAAATATTGAAACTGTTTTAATTAGCTTTGTTTGGAGGTTAGTTCAAAGTCGTTCGCCGTATCCAATCCTAATTAGCAAAAAGTTCAGACAAAGTTAATGTCTCGCCTGTCTGTCTGGCTTGAAAGTCTTTTGACCGTAAATAAAATAAAAGATCACTATTCAAGCAAATTATATTGTTTTTATTAAATAGGGATCAGCTAGGCGATCACGGAACTGAATGCAACCAATTGATGGATTTGCCTGTTTCAATACGTAGTTTATGTGTGCATGCTATGAAAAATTTCAAATTTGGAACGAAGTTTTTCCTGCACAATAATCAAAGTTCCGTGATCATCCCACAGGTTTGAACACTTTCGTCTGTTAAGTTAGATTTACTTTGTATACTGCCATCTGTTACGTCCAGCTGTAATAAATAATTGGCACGAAACTCTAAATTAAACTGCCCCTTTCTAAAACACGCAACGCGAATAAAATGAACATCTAAATTAAGAACCGTCGTCGGCGGAAGTGAAAAAGAACTGTTGGAAATGAGTAAACAAAGGCATGTTTGCGTTAGAGGTTTGGAAACGAAACCCGCGCAATTTGATATTTGAGTTCTTGCTGTTACCACCACGGCTGTTTCAAAGTAAATGAGAATCAGCCAGCGTAAACTTGGCAGATAATAAACAATATAAAGCGGAACAGTGTTTAATTTCATTAACTCGACCACTATACCAAGCGAAATACGAATTCTTGTTTTCACTCTGTTGACTTTCATTTTACGGCCAACCGTTTGGTAGAAGCCACAGTGTGTAAATATGCATTACGAATTCTGTTTTGTTTATTATAAAGTTGTATTTAATTTTGCAAATGGATTATTTCGTTCATAGTTGATGATTTATCCCTAAGCTCGGTGAAATTCTTACAGCTTTTAATTTATTATCAAAATAATATATTTTATGTTGTATGAATTTCTATGTAATGCCAAAATATTTTGCCTTGATGAGTATCTACTGGAATGAATCTGCTATCGAAGAATATTTATTATTACATCATGATGTTATGCCTCACTGCCATATTTTATTAAATAACATAATTAATGAAATTCCATAATTTTCGGCATGCCTCCCTCGCACACGTATGTAGGTCAATATGATTAACATGTCGTAATATTCAGGGGGGATTTCACCACCTGCAAGTAAAATATTATCGGGAAAATTACTTCACTAAGGCGAAAAGATTAACCCTTTCAGGCCCACACACAGGTAAGCGTAAAATATCTTCATTACAAGAAAAATGTTTACTTGTTCGGAGCTCGTAGCTTGTTAAAAATGCTATGTTTTTTTTTTTAATTTTGAAAAGTTACGAATCTGGGAATATATTACTTAAGGTACTTTAAAAACTAACCTTAATTACTAAAATCATGGGGTGGACATATGTCCTTCTAGATGTAAACCTAACTTGCATATTTGTATGAAATATAATAAGACTTGACATATTACATAATCAGACTTGACATCACACTAATAAAGGCTAAAGTGTGTATGTGTGTATGTGTGTATGTTTGTTACTCCTTCACGCTTAAACGGCTGAATGGATTTGGATGAAATTCAGTACCTTATAGTTTTGACCGATATGACCAGTGAGCTTAAAAATATAAGAAAGATACCGACGGTCTTAGAGGCGATAAAAGAGAAAGATTAGGTTAGATGGTGAATGCTAGTGCGACTCCCATCTCTCCTATCCCGGCGGCAGACCGATCACGGGAGGGTTTTAGTGGGTTCGAGTCCCACATACCTCACATCCGTGGTTCCAGGAAAGAAGAAAAGTTTAGAACTGCGACAACACAACGCCCGAGCCAACCAAAAGTAGCGGCCACTGATATTTTGGCGAGTAAAAATAGTTTTAACTAAGAGCGTTAGTCAAAACTACTTTTGACCAACTTGTTTAATCAAAAGTACTATTGACTGTTTTTCTTCAGTCAACGTATTTCTGACAGTTTTGCTTCTGTTATAAGTACTTTTGACTGGTTAAGAGTATTGATTGCACAGGGTCCCTAGTGGTAACTGTATAGTTTCCACTAGGTAGGTAGTAACTAATGATTTCATACAAAAGGTTACATATAATACTCGATAGCGAGAACAATAATGTATATTCTAATAAATTAGCACTAGCACTTATCATGATTTGCATGCCTCACGCAAATGACCCGCTGGGCGAAACAGCTGATTTTGAACCAATAATAATAAATATTTGTGGACATTTCACACGGCGTCATCTAGCCCCAAACTAAGCAATGCTTGTAATATGGGAACCAGATAACAGATAGAACACTTAATATAATAAATATTTGAAGGGTTGAGAATAAAAAGGATTTAACTGACAAATTGACAGTTTCGAGAAAATTGACTTTAAACGTCAACGGCGTCATTTTTATGTAGAGTGCTTATAAGGTAATAGAAAAGGTTTATGTAAGTTTCAGTTGCTTGAAAATGTTTTATTTCTATTTAAAATTACTAAATATAGTACTAATTCATACAATTACTGTAAAAATATAATATAATAAAAGAAATAAAGTAATGTTTTTATGCTAAGCGTACTGTATTCCTGTGACAGATAAACCTTTAGACTCAAAATCTCCAGATTTAAGCCTCATTTCGGTATTTTGAGAATGTATTATTGAAGATAATTTCACGCTGAATCCAACGATACCCATAAGTCATTTGGTCAAAAAAATCAGTTAAATCCTTTTTATTCTCACCTCTTCATTTATGAAATCTATGTATGAATACATGATGATTTTTTCTTCCACCCAGGGCATATTCGTGGTACCAGCACATCCGCTCGCACGGCGATCCAGTGGCGAACAACTACACCTTCTACACAATCATATCGGCTAACGATTCTGCACCCAAGCCGCTTCGGGACCTCAGGTAACAGCTGCACTCACATTTATTGTAATTCATTGTTATTTATTATGATCTGTACATTTAATTATTCAAGGAGAGACTGAAAATATTATCTTATAGTAGGAAGAAAAAAAAATATTGTAAAGAATAGTGTTTTTGTCATTTTCACTAGGTGGTAGGACTTTACTGCAAAGTTCGTCTAGGTAGGTACCACCGCTTTGCCAGTTATTCTGCCGCCAAGCAGTAGTGTGCAAGCACTGCTGTGTTCCGGTTTGAAGGGCACTGTAGCTAGTGAAATTACTGGGCAAATGAGACTTTATGATATGAACTCACAGTTTAGTAATCTTATTACTAGATTGTGCTGATGTCTCAGGATGACGTGCGCAATGCAGTGTCACGCGAACCTCTATACTTTAGAGTTCCGAGTGACACTGCAGCTGGTATGGGCAGCCGTGTCGTTTAACATCAGGCGAACGGCTAGCTCGTCACGTCATTCCTTAACATAAAAAAAAAAAAAATTGTGACATCCGGTGATAAGTTAAGAACTGAGTGGCTTATGATATCATCGCAAGATTGACGGCATCAATAAACAGTTTCGTCCTTCGTCATAAAGTCGAATATGCTCTTGTACTGTATTGATAGATCCAATCCAATCTCATAAACATGTTATTGTGACGGCCAGACAAACAATCAGAATGTCTACCCATATGTTGCATTACAACCATAGTGTTATTAAAAGATTTAAATTCTTCGACTATCTGTCTAATTGACTGAATAAAAGACTTGAATTTATAATACTTATTTATTGGAAGGTAAGGTAAATGCAAAAGTATACGGTTAGATTGACATGGAGTATAGAAGTGAGCACAGACAAAAAATAGTTGCCAGTGCAAATATGATATATACTTTATCATTATTTCTATATTATGAAGAAGAGAAAGATGTTGCATTTTGAAATGTATGTGAAATATCTAAATTTATATCCGAGCCGTTTTCACCGTTCAATTTACAATCTCTGATTTCGTGTAAATAAATAGGACTCGGAGCACACTCATATAAGAATGCCAATAAAAGGCTCCCGATCTATTCAGCCGGAAAATGAATTGCAATTACGTACCGTATCCGGTAACATTATCCTTTGATTAAAGTTTCGCAACAACAGATTTTTGCTAAGTTATTTTTAACCATTTAAAAGGTTAAAAAAGTTTTTCATTGTCATTTTGAAAAATGAATACATAGGTACATATTATAAACTATTTTAATTATGTTTAAAAAAGACTAACCCTGTGGTATATTATAAAAAAAATATTAGATATGTTGTGACTGGTAGCTAACATTGTGTTGTATCACGTTTTCGTTTGTATCTTGTAAAATAAATTTTGAACCATAGACAAACATAAAAAGATTGATCTAAAGATTTATCGAACGTCAAACCTAACTTTCTATGAGAGGGTAG
Source organism: Ennomos fuscantarius (assembly GCA_905220475.3). Classification (NCBI taxonomy): domain Eukaryota; kingdom Metazoa; phylum Arthropoda; class Insecta; order Lepidoptera; family Geometridae; genus Ennomos; species Ennomos fuscantarius. The sequence goes on along the minus strand of HG992028.1, from coordinate 5,754,581 downwards.
CTCATAAATGTAGGTTGTTTATTATCAAGCTCAGCCTCCACTGTGGCGTGTTGTATCAAAAATATGTCACAAATAAACGATCTGTGTTACGCGCGTAACTCTTACGTAATCCGGCTCGAAGGACCAATAAGCATGAAACCGATTTATCCGACCAACTTATCATAGTAACGTACAACAAGTGTTTATATTTAGACTTTGTCGATACATCATAGTCTTATTTCGTACGACCCGTTTTTCTACTTGACAAAGTTTGTTTTTGCTGAGCAATGTGGGAATATTGGCTACTTGGATTCCGGCTTAGTTTGGCTGTAATTTGATGGATCTTATTGGTGTCTATGTTGTCAGTGTCTCAATCTTTACGTAATTGTACAATAATGTTTTAGCTATACAAAAGTTTACATCGAAATCATGTATTTAGCTCGAAAATCAATACATTTTCACAAAATATAAGGTAAATAACAGTATAATTATGTGTACATGTTTATTAAGAATAAGAATAAATATTATATATTGCCAAATAATATAAACAAACTGGGTACGGACAAATAATATTACAGCTAACATAATTATAATTAATTGGCAACAGGAGTAGGCTCAGCACTGTGCTGCGTAGTAATGTTCTACGCAGGGCTGGTTTTCAGCATACTCCAGCTCTCGAGCAAAGGTCTTGGTCTTAGTTTTAGTGAGTGTGCGCGGGTCATAAAATTTGTTTTATTATATTATAATACAGATTACAAAAAAATAAAATAACCTATATTAGAAACAATAAAGCAATAAATAACAGTTAATTTCTCAAAATTAACAATCGGGGAGTATTTTTTCTAATTATTAAGCTTTCTGTTATTGTGGCATTTTTGTAACCGTCATTTCAAAATTAAAGTGGAGTAGATTATAGGTGATTATTTTAATCAGATAAGCTGCTGATATATGCATATTATACAAATTTTCTTATTTTGAAAACTATCGTGAGTATGAAACATTTTGTATGATAAATAACGTGTTAACAGTTAAGTGTTAACAGTTACGTGCTGACGCTCGCGAAAGCCGCCGCGGCTTGCGTTAGTAACTGGCTCCCAGAAGAAGGACATCGAATATGTCCGAAACCTGTTCGGAGTAATTTCAACTTTTAATTGACGTGAGTTTTAGCCGTTATTTATCTTACAAAATTTCTTATATTCTGTGCGCGTGCCATTACTTTTTTACGAGCAGGTTACTCACATATCGATAGTATTCAACACTACCATTACAGTTCAGCTTCTTTGAAATACGCAAAAAATAGCTCAGTACGTAGGTCAACAGCCAGTTCTTTGTATGTGACAGGAACTATAATGCAGCTTATCGTTAAGTAAATAAGTAAAAATTTATGTAATTGTTTTGTTTGCTGTGTAATAAATGAATAACGATTTGTCCCGTTGCGCGCAGGAACCGTTGCCTGAACCCCGGCAAGTACAGCCACTACCTGGAGCGGTGGCTGGCGGAGTACAGCGCGCACCAGCTGCACGTGATGGACGGCGGCGCGCTGCGCGCCGAGCCGGCAGTAGCGCTTCACGCGCTGCAGAAGTTCCTCAAGATACCGCAGCTTGACTACTCGCGCCTGCTCAAGTGAGTACACAACCACAACTAGGGATGCAAAGATGTTCAATTGTTTTTTGTCTGTATTGGTTAGTGTGTTTTTAATTTCACTGATGATAGTTAATGTTAAATAATAATGGAAGGCAACTATAATGCTGGATTATACTTTAAAAAATTTACCCCCTTACTAAAATAATATAATATAATATAATTTAATTGATAATTTGTGATGTGCTTGACATTTATAGTAATTAATAATAATGATGGTTCTACTAATATAGCTGTAAGTCTTATTGTTACTAACAAATTGGATTGAATTATCTGTAATAAAATGAAATTTAATTTAATTTTAAAATACGCTCCATAACGGTAGGAAAGCTACTCGGTGTTTTCTCTTGTTTTATTCTTCTTCTTCTTTCTCTTCGTTTAATGGCTTGCTATCGCTTTTTAGCGATAATTCTGCCAATGTCAAATGAGGAGTTATTGTACGGTTATTCAATAACTCCTCACTTGAGAAAGTCTTGTTTTATCTTTACCCATTTTGAATGCAGTTGACAAAAACAAAACACGAATATAAAATTGACATCAGTTGAAGAAGCCACTATACAGATTAAAAATAAACTTCTTGATTGGTTGAATAAGAACAATTATTAGATTATAGGCAGAAAAGCAAACAATATGTAAATTTAAAGTACTACACTTGTATGCGTTCTTCGAACAGTTAATAAAGCCCTACTTACTAGCTTTCCCAAGTTAGTTTCTTTTTATTGCGCCTTAACTTTGCTGCTTCCGTTCAGTTCACCTAGAAATTTAAAGTAGAAAAGTTTTAAAGAAAACTACTATCAATTTACCAGGATCCTAAATGATTCCTTGCCTTCTTGTCTTGCTAATGGTAACTGTAATTTTGGAATAAACTTGAAGAACCGCACAGCGGTGTACGAAAGTTACTGTTACGAACTATTTTAATATAACCGAGTCTAATTAAATTTTGCACAGCTACCCATGTTTAAGTAGATTTCATAAGGTTCCGTTAACGAAGCTCGCAGGTTCAGGTGATAACAACACCTTGAATGGGCTCCCTAGCATCCGCTGGATTAATAATCGTATATTCAAGCATGGCCGTTCGGCCCCAGTATTCCTGCAATTGACCATAACTTAGGCACGATAGTCACTTAAACTCGAGCGCACAACTTTACGGAGTAGAGTCGCAAGGGCTAATAAAGGCTCGCAATACCCTATCTACATGGAACAGGTAGTTGCACTCCTAAGCTATCTTGAAACGTCGACGTTTATTTTCTAATACTTCTGAGGCAGGACTCGAAGCTCCGTTTAGTTGCAAGCCTTAGCTCGCTCCAGTCGCATTCGTGCCCGTCTTGTTTCGAACTCCAATAATCTCTGTCATTTCGTAGTTCAGCTTGTAAACATTTGCTGTGGAGTATCCCTGGAATACAGGTACTGAGAAAAATACGAAACATAAAACCAATGCTATGTTTTCTTTTGTTTCCAACTTTTCTAAACAAAAATTCATGTTTTAATAATTATATACACAAATCTAATGGACTGATAAATAAGGCTTTCAAAATATTGAACAAAATTATATATAACCCACTAAATAAATTCACCGAAATACGCTTTGCTTTATCAAAATAACATATCTGAAATTGGCCGTATTGAATATGAATAACATAGGCCGGGTCAGGGCGTGTAACCTGCCTAATAGGGGTACTGAATAATAAATATACATGGTACCTAGAATAGCAATACCGGAGGACGGCTGTGTGCCCTCGGACGTTCAGCCAAATGGGTGATGAAATTATTGAAAGACTCACGGAATAATGTATAGGCATGAGAAAGGGAATGTAAGACGAGGAACGGTCTGAATAATACAACCAGTATCGAGCATTCACCCTTGTAAATAACAATAATCTTGCAATCTTCCTTTATGCATGTTTTCGTTTCGCGTTTCAATCTGAATCGAAATTTAATTTTGCATGTATTCGCAATAACACGAAGATGATGCTTTGCAGGTACGATGCGAAAAAGGGTTTCTTCTGCCAAGCTATAGGGAACGATCGAACTAAATGCTTGGGTAAGTCGAAAGGCAGAGTGTATCCGCCAATGGAGGAGCGTTGTGCAAAGTTCCTGCGGCGGTATTACACTCCCCACAATACGGCACTGTCCAAGCTGCTGGTCCGGTTGGGCCGGCCCGTGCCTCAGTGGTTGAAGGATGACCTTTCGTCCAACGGATAGCATCGCACGCAACCCGCGAGGGTGGCAGGACTCATCAAACTCTGTGTGATCGTACCTTAGCGCGTGTGATAATATATCAAACTTGTGAAGTGTTCGATGTGAAAGTACTCTTGTTGAAATCTTTGTATATCGATTATTTTATTAAAGAGTTATATTAATTAACGTTTCCATCTTTGCAAAGATGTTGTTTTAGTATAATTTGACTCCGTGGAGTTGAGTGGGATGAAGACTTTTGTGTTCCCGGTTTAACTTTGCTTGCCTCGATTTACGTTGTCTCTTAGCCATGTTTGAATGGTCGGTCGTCCGGAGCGATCTGTGAACCTGCCGACTTAGGTGCTATTTGTTAATAGTTGCTATCGTGAATGGATTCATTAATTGTGAACATGTAATTCCGAATAGTATAATTTTATTACTTCCTGGCATATATTGTAGAAATATTGTGTCACCGAGCTTTTTTCGCCAGTGTTCATTGGATGTTAAATGTTTTGCCTTTGTTTATATATTAATGATTGCATTGTTCATTCCATGCCATTTGCTGCAGGCCCTAGTTACACGCTTATTTTGATGTTCTGTTTCATTACAATATAATTATGTACCTGATGCAACTTATAAAGTAGGTAGGTAGTTATTTTCCACTTCGTAACGGAGTGTTAGTTAATGTATCACCATCTACGTTCATTTCTCTGTGCCATACGCAAAATGCTAGCGGCACTGAAAGTGGTTGCAATATTATGGCAATCTTTATGTTTACAATAGATCAAATTACTAGTCTTATTATTTTATAAGTGCTTTCAGTATCACTTTTAGTGTAATATGGATTTACAATCTCGTTAGAGTCTTTTGTAAAGTACAGTGAACTGAACACGCCCAATTATTTCAAGGATTATTACTGTATTAGCACTAAGACGTTTTACAATACATATTGAAATTATATGACTCGGTATTTTAAATGAATTAAAATAATATCATTAACGACACAATAAATGTATTTGGTATATATTTTTATATGCATGAATTTATTGGCGAGGTAACTTTAATGAAACTTCGTTTTTGTATAAACGGACTAATTTCTAGCTAGGACATTACTAACTCTGTTGTTATAGATGTCAGTACTTAAATTTGTAAAAAAATCTTTTTATCATAATTAGAGAAGTACAGAAAAATATATCTATAACTAAATCGATATTTGAATACTTATAGTATTAAATATATAAATGTTTTTATTGTAAATATTAACTACTTATTGTTTATCATTTGACGATAGTTTCAAGTGCTTTTGATCGAAATCCTGTTAAAAGTTTAGGATGTTCTTAAGTGTGAAGATTTGTTACATAGACGTCGACGGCCTTAAGAAATATCTAATTATTTTCAGAATAAGTTTAGCATTTGGATTTTGTAACGTGATGATAACTCTCGATCGGTTGTGTTTATTGGCAATAACAAAAGTTTGCAACAGTCGAACATTATGTCGCTCACAGCACTACTTCAATAAACATTTAACAAAAGTAATATTTCTGGAAATGTAAAAATACAGCCAATGACTGCTATCAAAATGTGTTCTTTATAAGAAATCAATACATCACTTATTTTTATTAAATGATTTAAACTTATCACTGTGTTTCAATTGCGACCGCATTCTTCTTTAACATCAGTCCAAATAGACGATGCCCAGAGACCGCACTCAACTATGACACTTAAAGATATTGCACCTATCTTATACATTTGCAGTAGGTCCACTGAAGCGGAGTGTAATTCTGTAGAAACGAGAATGGTAGGTAGACAAGTGGTCCGACTTGAAATATATATTATTGTTCAATGCGAACCGCCTCGAAGAATATTTTACATACAGCCGTAGGTGATAACTTCTGATCACAATACGGCCGTCAGCAAATAAACTTTGATATGTCCGCCTTTGTGTGTATTGAGATTACATTACTAGATCGTTTATGGCTAAAATTGACCATATTAATAATTATACCATCTACCACTTTCCTGCGTATACAAAAAGCAAGATAAAAGTAACCAACTTGTATTAGCAACAGTATTAATATTAGACGAAAAACTAAATGTGCAGGTATTTGTGTATGTTTGGTACCTTAAGGAAGAGTATCTTAAGTAGGTAATTGGATACTTTACAGGTTTTGTAATAACACAAGGAAACTAGATGATAAAATTGTTCGCGTAGCAACAAGCAGATAAATAACTACATCTAGTCGTACCTAGGTCACAAAATACTTTGATTTTATGATATACTAGCGGCCCGCCATGGCTTCCCACGGGTATAGGTACACATATTTTATCGCTTATGCTCATCAAGAAAAAGAACTTTTTAAATCGGTCCATTTGTTTCAGAGCCTATTCAATTGCAAACAAACAAACAATCATATCCTTCGTCTTTATAATATTAGTTTAGATTATACAATATATCTTGCCATTCAACGTTGGTAATGCTGCCAGCATAATGGGCACGTTGCCTACTGGTAGTGGTTTGTTTGATTAAGTTCCCTTTTTATTGTTTTATGTTTATTAAATAATATTATGTTGTATGTTTCAAAAATAAACAAAGGTAATATATGTAGTAAGTATTTATACGTACCGGTCCTGAAAAATATACTCGTTCGTGAGCGATGGGACATCAAAAATAACGCCGTCACCCTGATTCTTAGAACGACGCAAATTGAAACTCGGAATACTAAAAAAACGTCGTAAAAATCCCCATCGGGAAAAGAGCTTCGTCTTGGGTGCAATAAATTTTAATTCGATTAATATTGTAATTGAATCGGCGACGTCCGATTACGCCAGATGAATGAGGGGCGTCACGGAAGCGGTCCCTGGTCGCGATCAACTCATATTTTATTTTTTCCCCCTAGTTTTTTGAGTGGAAAATTTGTTTACGGTGTCTGCTAGCATCCGATAAAGTGAGCCATAAGTTAACCGTCTGAGTCAGCCGCACTAGGAACGCAGTGCGCTTCTAGATTACGACGCCTCGTATACTGCAGATAAATTTCCTAAGTAGGTAAGTATTATTAGGCGGTCTTAAATATATACGTTTATATAGCCTACGTTCCTTATTTTCTTTTTGTAGTAAATATCGCTGTGTACCTATTTACCTTTTGTATATATTTGAAGTACCTACCTATATTCCTATTACAATAATACTTCCAAACTGGTTTAGCCATTTGTCACTTTTTATTTATTATAAACTAGTTGACACTCCCCGGCTTCGCACGGGTGAATGAGTAAAACGTCTAAACGTCTCCTCGTTCTAAGATACCGCCCCACCAATTTTCAGCCAAATTGGTTTAGCCGTTCTTGATTTATAAATAGTGTAACTAACACGAATCTCATATATATATATATATATATATATATATAAATATAAATCTGTGTAATGTTTTACGTTTCAATTCTTATGTATGTAATAACTTTAGTTTTGATTGTAATACCTCAATTAGTTATATATATTTATAATAACATTTTAAAGCATTTTGGTGCTATTTTTTACAATTTGCTCAAACAAATATTGATGCACGCCTACGTCCCTTTTTCTATAACAATGTAAGGATGACTGCTAGAAATGCTTTCGCATTAAGTCCTCCATTTCTACTGTTTTTAGTGCAATAAAGAATTATATTAATAATAATAAATCCTCTTTTTGGTATCGTGAGAAGATATCAAACTAATAAGTGTAATGTAAAGGCAATGTATAGCGATCTATATATAAACATCTCTTCCAGGCTTAGGTATGCATTATTCACCGTCGTCGCTCACCTAACCTGCAGCTTACCTACATTCTTCGGCCATAAAGGAGAAAAATCACAATAGATTTCGTCTTTTCTTTATCTATTAAGAAATATACGAATGCTTAGTCAAGAAATACTATACCTACCAAGATCTCTAAAAAAGAAGGTCAGCATCTACAAAACAATGGTACTGAAATATTAAAAATGCGCCCATTGGCCAACTTTCTCTTAGCTTCATTTTAAAATTACCGACGTTGATAGATTGCGTCGGAACAGTAATTCATTTATCTGCGATTAAGGGTCGGCCGCCGGGATGCGCGCTGCTTCATCAAACTCACTGGCACGCTGCAAATTGACGTAAGAAAACTTATTTACGTTAACATCTTATAGCGTTTCATCATGCGAGACTAGGTATTACCAATATGAACTTGTTTTCAAATCTGTAACGCTGCGGGTGGCGAAGTGTTTATAGTGGGATGACACTTGATTCGTTTAAAGACGATATTGTGGAACTCAAGGACGTAATATTTGAATATCAAATAACTACAAAACTTGAGATTAGTATCTTGTAAAAACGGCTTATATTTGAATGTTGGAATCTTGTAATATTAAAAAAGAGCACGGACTTAAAAAAAATATTATAAAAAATTATTAATCGGATAACTGAAACGCAATCAACCTCAGATAATTGCTTTTATCTTAAAATTACCGACTTTGATGGATTGCATGGCTTCCTTGGATCGGTAATTCGTTTATCTGCGATCCGCCCTGATACGCTACGTTCATCAAACCAGAATGAAGTAAATTTACGCTGAAACGGGTGATCCTTGAGAGTCCACTAATTAGTATAATAATAATAATATAATATATGTGGGCATATCACACAACGCCATCTAGCCCCAAACTAAGCAAAGCTTGTATTATAGATACTTTTTGTTTGTAAATACATTTCAATACATTTTCATAGAATACAATATAACACCCAGACACAGAACAAACACCTATGTTCATCACACAAATGTTTGTCCTGGGTGGGATTCGAACCCACAACCCAAAGTTTAGAAGGCAGAGTTATTACCAACTGAGCTATTGGGCCAGACGTTATTGGCAATTATCTATCATAACTGCTATTTAAATGTACGAAATTTCCTTATGGCTATAATTTTTTATTGAAATGATAGTAAGTACGTATGTGACAAATAAATACTTACATGTAATGTTGCCATTAAATTGTTTTGAAGGCGACGAAGCTGTACATTTATAAAATAATGCAGGTATAAGGAGCTAAAAAATGGTAGATAAATTGTAATATTTATAGTAGAAACTGCTCAACGCGATTGTACTTCCATATAATATTCCATATGGAATTTGTCATTCCAGTATTTAGCTTCGTAGTAGGGCCACAAATATACACCCGCCGAAATGTAAATTGGTAGTATATAGTCTTGGAGAGTATGCTAGATCACATTTATTCATACCATTTGAACCCTCTTAAAGTTTAAATTTTCAAAAACACTTTCACTTATTTGAGTTGTAGGTACATTGTCTGTCAGACAGAACAAAGCCTCTCATATATTCATAATAAATAATTATTAAGACTAGGGTTGTTCATATACGTTGCTATGCAGGTATTCTATATATATACCTATTCACGTTAATAACGTGTTTTCGGATTGAATGTATCATTTTAATGTATTTATTACACAAACCAATGCTTTATTAAGTTAATGTATAGATAATAATCCAAGACCTGAAATACATAAAGGTGCTTCTCGCAAATTAAAATTAACTCTTTTCAAATGTAGTAACAAGAGATTAAACTTTACGGCTAACCGACACTGTTCGCTCGAATAAATGGCTTAGCGATTTTAATAAACTCCGGCTGAAATGAAAATTAAAGCTCTTAAACCGTTTTACATAAAGGTGTATTAACTCTCTTCCAGGTGCAATAAAAATGGCTAAGAAGCGCGCTGGGGCACATTTGCATCGCTTTTCATACCTATCTCCATGAATAGTAAGAATATAATACGTAGGTACATTAAAGTTCTTAGTTGGATGCATAAGATATTTTCCCGTTTAATGATGTGACGCCAACGTAAGCTTTATTATAATATTGCACATCGACGACTAATGCAATATCGCCGACGTCCTTAATTTGAACTCTACGTTTCAGTAATAAGGATTTGATATTCCGAAGCTCCTGATGCCATAATAAGTCTTCGCTCCCGGCGCCCTGATTTGTTAGTGCAGAGCTGATAACGGGTATTTGATGAGCTTGTTAAGCTTCTTCACGATTTTCTATCATTTCTCCGATATTCATTCGGTCGTTTTTCTAATGCGCGTTGCGTTCAAAAGCATTAGCTCGTATACTTTGCACTAATACCATTTTCATTGCAGATTAAGCAGACTGAAAAGTTAAGAAGGTATAAAATATACTATACTTATAGAAGCCTATTAATCTTCATGCGTAGGTACATTATATCCTGTTTTTGTTGTGATTCTAGTAAGTGGTATTTTTTGATATCTTAAATAATTACTTCACAAATGAAAGGTTGCAAAAAAACACTCTTATGAGTATTTAAATATTGTTGAAAACCCTTCAACCATATCTTTTAAATACCACATCTACATTGATATATTGCTTTTTGTTTAATCTAATGATAGGAAATCATGAATAAGCTTCGCAAGCCTCTGTGGTGTGGTGGCTGAGCAGATCGGCTGATTATTCGGAGGCGACGGGTTCGATCCTCGCAACAGGACAAGTATTTGTGCACAGAAAAAAACAGCTCAAATATTTGACCTGTGTTTGGGTGTTGTGGGAGCATAGTCCTCGTAGTTCCCGGCTCCCTAAATAAGGAATCCTACTTTGAGGCCAGGCCATCTATATATGCGATCGTTGGGTGTTATATATTTTATTTTGTCTTTAGTATTTAATTTTTGCTGGCTACACAAAATAGTATAAGATTGATTTTTTTTTAAATGTTTGTAGATAAATCATTTTACCATAGTAGTGTTGGAACGTGCCGACGCAGTCTACGATGCATGCTAGCCTAGAAGAAAAATTATGTTCTTCAGCCAACCTTTAATTAAGTATGAAACTAAAGCATTTACATTGCTAGAAACCATCAAGGAGTAATAAGTATGAAAGCGGGAGCGCCTTGCGGTACAATCTCTGTCAGAAGGATGTCCAACAAACAATATCCAAGTTTGTGTCGCTTTGCCGTAATATTTGCCAAGACTCCGAAAGCCCGACGGAGTTTCGACTTCTCGAGCTTATTACTATTTGTGTTGCCAAGAATCTCGTCTAGATCACCTCTGACGGATGTCAGAAACTAAAAACTAGATCCCAGTTTTAGAATTAGTTTAACTTCAAATGTACGCTTACTTACCTACCTACATCTTGCTTTATCTCTGCGTGGGTATGTCATATTTTTCCACATTTTCCTTTATGAAATGTCAGCACCCCCAACCATTCGTGTGTGAAAAATTGTATCATTCTATGAAAAAATAATGTCGCAGCGGCGGTGTAAGACGTCGCGTGCCTCTTCATTTGACGCGCGCCTTGTATGGCTGGAGGAGCTCGCGGCATGTGTTTACGTCGCTTAAGTAAGAATAATGGTGGTACATAAATCAGTGGCATCTTCACGTCGTTTTGAATTCTCACAAAAGATGTCAGCTCCTCGCTAAATAAGACTCCATTCACTGGAGACAAACGCGCTTCGACTCAGAATTACCTACCCACCCTTTGTGTTCCCATCTTATTAAACAGAAAATCGAATAATAGACGAGTAGGTACAAGTACGTTTTCCTACGATCTGCGTTGCTTAAAGAGCGGCGCACAAAGTTGTTTTCGCTGTTTTATTTTAAAAAACATTTGTGCTAAATGTAAATAATAGTTTATTCTTCTCGTACTTTTACTCCGTTTTAATCAAGAAGATGAGAATTTGTTCAATGGGAACGAAATTACGGGATGCGAGGAGACATGCAATGAAAGCCAAATGGAGCTTTCTGCCAAAAAGTTGCGATGAAAGTTGTTATTGTTACGTGGTGCAGAGTGCGGAGCGCGGCCGAGCGACGGTGAAAGTTGTGCGAGCTGCAAGCGTTTATTGAGCGGAAAGCGAGCGCACCGAGGGAGTTCCCGACTGCAGCGTCCGTCCGTGCACTGCCGCTGCTGTATGCCTAACTTTATTTTATTTCAAAGTTTCTACTTTACTTTTTGCTACGACAGGTAGCTAACGTATTAATTCACGTTCAAATTAAGCGCCGTCAGAAAGCTCTTCGATCTCTCCTAGTCCGGAGACTATCCCGGCCATAAATCGATTTTGCGAAACATTTTGCAAGTCAAACACTGTTAAGAAAAAGGAGCGATTTTGTGCGTCCCTTTCGAGGCGAGGACTCTTATAAACATCGGGGCTCTGGCGAACTGCTGGTGCCGTAATCTGTCGAAAACATAAAAGCGTATGAAAACTTTAGTATCCAATAAATTTTACCAATACAACGACGAAGGCACCAAATATTTTAGGAAATTGCTCGTAATACCGTAATTTTTAGTGTTTTGCTAAACATGTAGTACTACTGATTAAGTTCCACTCGAATTGTATAGATCCGCTAATCCATTTATTTAGATTTTTCCCGAAACCACATTCAGACATATCGATACAAAATACGCTATGATTTTGAAAGCGTGCTTAAAAAGGGCGCGAGCGTGAAGCACTCCGGCTCGTCAAAGCCATCATTAAGCAAATATTTCCCGATATTTGGTCCGGATGGAGTCCGCCTACGCGTCTGTTAGTCCGGTCGGACTGCGTCCAGTCTACTGCCACTCCATTAATTACGCCCGGATCTAATTAGCTGATCGTACGACCAATCGGTTCACCGTGTATACGGTGAGTCTGTAAATTTACATTTCGTTTGAAGCCTTTGAAGACTATTCATGTAAAATTTAAGTCTGTAAAATATTATATTGTATCGTGTGCTATTAATTAAGTATGTTGATCAAGTTATTACCTACCTCTTCCATTCCCTTCTTGTCAATGTAACCTACTTAAGTTTGTATTTTCTGCTGTCTATTTTTTAATTGAAAAATTGAATTAAAGTAAATCTGTAATTGGATGTAAGTTCTTGTATTAAGCGAAACTATACCTTACCATAAGATCTGTGGATTTTGTGAAATAAATAAATAATAAATAAATGTAAGCCTATATAGATACTGCGAAAGGCGCTGATTAATTTTAATTTCATAATAACCAATGTGACGATAAATTAAACATTGCAACAATATTTTTGCAATGCAGTAAAAATATTCTTATATTTACATCTAAAATTTTACACTCAAAGCCAATGAGAAAAAGAAAAAGCCAATAAATAATATTTCAGCAATATGTACTAGAAGAAATCGGATTTCCATTTACGCCCACGCCGAGACGGAAACAGCCAACGTGTCAATAAGTAATAGATTTTCGATCTGCTAACAACATTGCCGCATCTGTAGATGGGAGGTTTTCGCTCCGAATGAGTTTCGTATCTATATTAGCCGCGGGACAGGCACGTTCACAATTTGCGGCTGCGGATTGGCACGAACGGAGCGTGCAATATCAGAACTGCGGCGGTATATGGAGCCGAATATTGGACTCGATCGCCGGTGACGGACCACTGTTCCAAAACCGCACTCGCGCCGTGCCGCTCGCCTCTTGCCTCTCGCCTCTCACCACCTCTCCACTCTCCGCAACGTATGATTTGTAATTCAATTATGACTAGTGAAGACCGCAATTTCTGCTACTTGTATTATCGTGAGCCCGGCCGCCCGCGCCGAGCGAGAGAATAAAATTCATGAGTCTATTGTTACATTCATGAGAAGAATTTGGAGAAAATACTGTGTAAACAAACCTAAACGAGAAGTGTGGAAGTGTGTGTGACTTTTGAATTCATCGCATTTTCCCTGCTAAATATTATTATTAAGAATTAACGGGAATGGGTCTACGGCGTAGACGCACTACGAATACGCTACGACCCTGTTGTGCTATGTTTAAGTATCAAAAGAAAGCTTTGTTTAGAAAATGTAGTGCTCATTATCAACCCCGCTATTGTTTCTGAACGAGACAAGCATCTTGCAAACTTAATTTATCGCTTTGTATCGTATTTTAATTATAAAAGATTTATGTTTCCTCAGATTCACAGCGCTAGCAAGTTAAATGAGTCTGTAAGACAATTACAAAATAGATTTATTAAAGCATTTAAGACAAAAAGATGACGTTTTTATTTCCTATCGTGTCATTGGCATGATTTACATGAAAGCCGAAGGGAGATTGGCTACATGAAGGCTACGCGAGCTTCGAATATTAATTTACTGAAGTATGAATACATTTCCTAATTTTTGATCAATTTTGTTTCGGTGTACCTAAATATAAACACTAGCACTGAAGCTAGTAAAATTACTGGGCAATTGAGACTTTTTGATCTGATCTCACAGTCGAGTAATCCTATTTATTACCAGACTGTGCTGATGTCTCAGGATGATGCGCCGCAGGGCAGTGTCGTTGAAACTATATGTTTTGGGGTTCAGAGTGACACTGTTCTGTTATGGGCGGCCGTGGCGCTTAACATCAGGTGAACGACTAGCTCGTCAAATCATTCACTAACAAAAAAAACATATATATATCTCATTGATTTTATTTTAATTTATTTTAAATACAAGCCGAGTAGCTATGGAGTACTCAGTCATGTAGATACACAATTACTTCAGACTGTTATGTTTTCAGAGTAAAAGGTCATAAAACTTTTAGATGCCGGTAGGACGAGACGATCCATTTCACAGTTTACGTCGAAGAGCTCTTTCAGCGGTTTGTATATTATTCGTATAAAGGTAAATGATGGGATATTTATTGACCATAACGGAGAGAAGTTTGGTCGTTTGCGCAGCCAAAAATTAGATATTACGGAATTTTCCTCATACAGTATTGCTTTATAGATATTGAAGCTGGAGTGGGTTTATTATCGCCGTATTTACATTATTTACGGGCATCTTGTCCTTTTCTATTTTTAAATGATTATGGAAACAGTTATTTTCCATTATGTGACACAAATAGCGTATAGAGAGGTCTTTCAACTTCAAGGGATCAATTTGAACTTAGCCACCATGACTAGCGTGTGCGAAGGTTGAGGGGAGAGTTTATTTTTGCGAACCCACAACGTTAGATGCATTGCATACAATATAAGGTAGCTGGGGTTGGGGTTACCCGGTTGCAGGAAAATAACATTGTTTACCGCTATGGTATAGGTATACGGTATATGCATTATCGACTACAAATAAGTTAAACAACTATTTCGATAGGTATTGAAAAATTTAGACTATATGTACATAATAGTTATTTTTTTATAAATTTTTTAAAGGGGTTTTTTGTTTTCTTTGTTTAAAAGCCACTTATAAAATAGATTATTAAACTATTATGTAACAAGTTTACATTTTGCACTATCGAGAGAACTTAATAGTAGTAGTGGTCGATAGTGCAAAATGTACAATGGTTATTATTATTCTAACGAGAATAAAATTCGCATTATCTCAGATTATTGTAAGTAGAATAGAATAGAAGAAAGTGGTAGTAACGATAATATATTTTTTTAGAAAAAAATATTAGTAGATGTTTTAGCTTATACAATAAATTCATCATATATATAATCTCGATAAGCAATGATAGTATGTTCAAGTTATAATTTTAATAGTACTGTTAACTAGTTGCGCGCCGCGGTTTCACCCGCGGATAAAAAGTATTTTAATTAATTGCAAATAATGGTACCTAACGGCAAATATTCACTTAAAATGTAGCCTATATGTTAAACCAGTGTATAAGCTATCTCGGTACCGAATTTCATCTAAATCCATTCAGCCGTTTGAGCGTGAAGGAGTAACAAACATACACACATACACACAAACACACATACAAACTTTCGCCTTTATAATATTAGTGTGATGTGATGTGATGTGATTAGTGTGATTAATTTGTGGAAGAAATTCATAGCTTTAGCACAACCATAAGATTATGCTAACACTATGAATTTTTTTCACAATTACAAACTGAGACCAATAGAGTATTTTTATTTTTATTATTACATACTCATTAACGCACTCGTAACCTACTATTATCTCGGTAAATATTATCGATAATACTCGTACGTCAAATTATCGACGCCTCGTTTATTTCAATATTTTTAAGACCTGAGTAATAATGCTTGCAATACCATTGAGTATTTACGTTAATGTTTGCTCATTACATCTTTACGTATCCGGATATCGAAAGATACTAGCATAGTCAATCAATATAAATAATTAAATAACGCCCAACGATCACATACATAGATCCTGGATTCTAACTAGGTTTCTCTGTATCTAGGGACCCAGAAACTACGAGGCCATGATCCCAAAACACCCAGACTCAAAGTATTTACGCTTTATTGTACAATAATAGTTGTCTTGTCGCGGGAATCGAACCCGCTGCCTCGGGGCTATGAGCTAACCTGCACCACCACACCACAGAGTCTGTCAATATAATTAAAATATGTAGCTTAATAACGTAACTGGAGTGTAGGTATAGGTATATAAATAGAACAATGTTTTATTTTGTTACTACTAATACCTACTCAACCTATAAGCTATTTCTTTTTTCAAACCAGGTGATGGTTTAGGTGATGTTTTTTTTAAATTTAAACCATATTATTATGCCAGTTAATTTCCAATTTGTCTTCACATACGAATCTTAAGCACGTATTCATTGTACTTCAAAAAGTTGCTTCGACCTGTACTTGGTAATCTTAAAAGAGTCCTAATTTCGAAGTGGCCTCGCAAATTACAAGCACCAGGGTCCCGCATAAATCCAACCTTTTCAAGTTAATAAAAATGATTTAAGTACGCATTAAA
Organism: Ennomos fuscantarius; assembly: GCA_905220475.3. NCBI lineage: Eukaryota > Metazoa > Arthropoda > Insecta > Lepidoptera > Geometridae > Ennomos > Ennomos fuscantarius. Next base: position 5,738,105 of record HG992028.1, on the reverse strand, counting down.
AGGATCTTTTTCTCGTTGAGAACATGGAATTTATAATGGTAATAACTCGACCGATTGTCCCGTAATTACGTGTATAGAAACTCGGCTACACAACGATACGGCGGATGAGAGTTTTGTAAGAGTTGAAAGTAATTTGAAAGAAACGAAGCCATTACATTACTGGAAGCCTTTTAATTTCGCAGATTAATAACTGGGACATAAACCTTCTGTTAGACGCAAACAATAGTGGATACAGCGGCCGGCGGCCGTTACCAAGGAGACATTTTGAGGGTTGCGAACGCAACTGGCGCTGCGCCCCGCCGTATCCTCCGCCATTCGGATGTATCTCGCGCCATTCTTCCGCTCAGGAAATACCATCGCTCTTTGTGATTACACATACCGCAGCTCTGAAATTTGTAGAACTAATAGCACAAGCTTTATCTAAGGCTACTTACTTACATATGTGAATCAAAATTGTTAGTATTAGACGATTATGTAAATGTATAGATACCTTATATTTCAAAAATATTTGGATGCTATTTTATTGGCCTATCTACAATAAATTCCAATGTGATTAAAGATGAGAATACCCATGTAAAATGCTTTAGCGTTGAGAATGTAATAAAACATTTTTCACCGCAAAATGGAGTTTTTATTAGATAGCTGGCAATTTTTACTTAAATAAATCCTTTTAACGCGTTCAACCATTTTGGTGATTTTTTATTGGTATAACTAAGTGGACTGATATTTATGCTAGAACTAAATATCCATAATCCATAACACTTACTCTCCCATATTTTACTAATATTATTATTTCTCTGATTTTTTTATTACAACAAACTTACGAGTATCTAGCATTGGACCACACTCTCACCTGATAAGAAGTGACGATGTGATCGAAGGTGTAGCATGCTAGCTAAGTAAGTTTGTTATCTACTATCTACCTCCATTTTATGACTGAACGGTTAAATAGATCTAGATAAAATTTGCATGAAAACTTTTAACCTTGAGGAAGGACATTTAAAATAGACTACCTATACGGTTTCTTCTAAACTAGGTACTTCTCCTACCTAAAGGCCTTTTTTCCTCTTTCAAGCCACGCCAAGTCTTTGCTACTGAGAACTATTTTTGGCCGATTGTTTGATAATTTATATTTCGATTGTTTATCTCCAATCTCCAGGTGAATCTGTTGTCAGCAGATTGTAACGACCAAAGGATGTACCATGCAAACGTTCCGTTTCGTGTAAATGCGTCCCCACGGCGTACCTATCTACTATTGGTAAAAGCCGCTATCTAAATCCATCCCGCCTACGGACGGTACGCGCATTTACCTTTCATACATTGCTAGACAATAGCTAGGTAATCTAGGCATCGATGCTAGAGCAAACCCTGACAAAATTGTGATCATAGATAATACATACGCGTTGAACAGCGTTAAATAGTTTCTTGTATCAAACTCTTACATTACTCTATTATATGTTAAACCAGTGAGATAGCTTACGAGGTAAACCCACCCAAAAGACATATCTATCAACTTATCTTTATTTTTTATAAGAATTTGTTTTCACTTGTATGATTACCTACTTAATGATAGATAGATAGATAGATAAACTCTTTATTGACACCAAGATTACGAAATACAAAACAGAAAGCTTGTAAATAGGTTACAATAGGTTTTATTGCTAAAAACCAATGTCTTCCACCTTTGGATGGACAGAGATAGATCAATGAGCATGGACGGTGGTGCTATAAAATAAAAGTTCATGATACTTAACTTAATGTACCCACGAAATTATATTTTTTGTTGTACTACGCAGTTATTTATGAATTGTAATCAACTTATATTTCAATTGTGGGATTAACAATCTTCGGTTATTTTATTACTACATTTATTTTATCTGACGCTTTGCTATTACAATTTTTCTCTCATTGACTCTTATTCCTATTCCGTGGCTATAGAAAACTCTGAACTACGTCTATATGCTTGATACAACTCAATTTAAGTGACACGTGTAAGGTCTTTACACCGCACTTACACGTGTCAGGTAAATAGTAGCCCCCATGGTGTCACCAACACAGCACGAATTACGATTCTCTACCTACCAATATATAATATATCTTAATAAGTTGGAGCTACCAACTTATTAAGAAATATTTTAATTAAAATATATAACAAAACTTGTTTTCTTTACTGTTTATATTTACGCATCTATATACAACTAGCTTCTGTCCGCGGCTTCGCCCGCGTGGCCTATATAAAACGAAGAAGAAAAATTTTCGTAGATATTTCAACCATCCATTTCACCCTCTTAGGGGTGGAATTTCGAAAAATCCTTACTCACTTTAGAAATAACACACCCTACAAATTTCAAGTCTTTAGGAGCAGCGGTTTAGGCTGTGCGTTGATATATAAGTCAGTCAGTCAGTCAGTTGAATTTTATATTTATAAAAGATTACATATCTGATATTCACATGTTTTGCACCAGCTGCACTTCTAAAAAAAAATAATTTTGACTAAGTATATACTGGCCGCGATGACCTATAGACAGTCCAATACCTGAACTTCTTAATTTTCGAAAATGAAAATTACTACAATATTACCTTCGGTTGTGTTAGCAATCTGTGTGCATACCCAAATCTATCAGTTTCAATTGAAAACAACTGAAACCAACTTAATACACAGGCATACATTAAATTAAACAGGAACATTGCTCATATAGATTTAGGTAGAGTGCACACGATTACAAGAAAAATATGTTGAGGCTATTTTTTAATATTTTTTAAGGAATGACATGAGGTAGTCGTTTGCCTGATTTTAAGCGACACGGCTGCCCATATCACTTGCAGTGTCACTCGGAACTCTGAAGTATAGAGTTTCGCGTGACACTGCACTGCGCACGTCATCCTGAGACATCAGCACAATCTAGTAATAAAATTACTACACTACTAGATTATTAGACTGTGAGGTTAGGTCATAAAGTCTCATTTTCCCATTAATTTCACCAGCTACAGTGCCCTTTAAACCGGAATACAGTAAAGCTTGCGCAGTTTGGCGGCAGAATAACTGGCAAAGCGTTACCTACCTTGATGAATTTTACACAAAAGCCCCACTACCTAGTAAAGGCAAGTAAGTGCCAGCGAGCATAGTTAAAGAAAGAAGTAAAACTAGACACAAAACGTTGTTAGTTTTAACAACAGCTGGAATGATCCGGTGTTCGCAGACTCAGCTAACGTGCCAGGGAGCGAGCGCCGTGCCGCACGCCCGTTGATCACTAACGAGGGCCAGCTCAACTGTAATCACCTATTTCTTCTCTAAAAATAATGGTACCTAATCTTATATATAATGTATTGTATATTAAACTCGGTAAACAAAAAGGAGAATATCACTTCACTTCATATCACTTACAGTGTCACTCGGAACTCTTAAAGTATAGAGTTTCGTCGTGATCAGCACAATCTAGTAAGATTACTAGACTGTGAGATCAGGTCATAGTCTCATTTGCCCAGTAGTTTCACTAGCTGCAGTGACCCTTCAAACCGGAACACCACAGTGCTTGCGCACTACTGCTTGGCGGCAGAATAACTGGCGAAGCGGTGGTACCTACCTAGACGAACTTTGCAGAAAAGTGCTACCACCTAGTAAAACATATGCTGTAATAATTATGTTTATTTTTTCAATGAATAGGTTTAGCTCGCTTCCAAAAATTAAATTATGTACCAACCGAAATGTTTTGCTTCTAAATGATTTGTTTACCTCTCTATAATCGGCCGGAATCTCTTACCGCGTAATTGCCAATAACATTTTAATAGGCTTAGGTATTCATTTTCCTGGAATCTCTAATCGACTGTAACCTATATAGGATTTCCATTCCATTTTTAGGCCTTTGAAAGCAATACGAACCATTTTATCTTCATCTCTTCATATTGTAAAATTGACGGAAAGATCAGAGAATAATACCTAAGTACTAATGTTTTACTATCTGTAAATATACATTACGGGTGTTATTTACTTACCTGTGATCATAGTATAAACTATAGATTTTTAGGAAATTCTATGTATTTTAACACGTTACGGTTTTAGCTGCATCATGCGGTAGAGACGTTTTGGGTTCGGATATTTTGACATTTAGTTACTAACAAACGGACAAATAAACCTAGACACCAAACTACAAACAGCAAGCTACAATCGCAAATGGAAACTGCATCAAGTACCTGGATGATGGGATGTCAGAACACTGCAAAACTACAAAAGCATCGACAATTGGAAACTATGCTAGAGTGACCGCCCGCAGACACTTTTCCAAACTGTGATTCACATTTGTGCATAAACATACGGTGTATGTTTTGGTTTGGAAAAGTGAGAGAGAAAAAGATAGGAGAAACGGATGAATAGATGGAAGGGTGCCTGCCTCCTTTTGTAGTCCCATTACCTCTCCATTCCCTTCTACAGGATGAGTATAGTGGCTTTATCTTCGTTGCCAGCTATGTTTTATTGCTCTCATGGATCATGTCGCTAAATTACTTATATCGTAGCTTGGGGAAACAAGCCAGATATCTTACAAAATAAAATCGCAGCGAGGTTTAAATTTAATATTTTTGTAATTTTTCAAGATATCGAAGTAATTATTTTACCATTGTTAAATGTTTGTTAATATTTTATAAATTATATACAAATAAAAAAACACGCAATAAATATTACTTCTTCAATTATTGCTTCAGCAATCCACACGTGACCGTTTTAGAAAATCTTAAAAATATGCGTGTTGCGTGTTTCCTTCAATAAACAAATTTACCCAATTACAGTCTTATTATATGTATAGACAGCACCATTTCGTTTTTATTTAGATGCTATTTTGGGAATTATTTTCGTGCTATTTTCATCGGTGTTCTAGGAATTTGTGCTATGTTGGGAATACCTCTCTAAAATTGAGACTGACAAGGTTATACCTACTTTTAGAATTTCCATTTAAGAAACAATATCTTTATTAGTACCGAACAAAAAAGAAATATAATATTAGGTCTTTGCCGTTTTGTTTGAAAAAGTTAAAGTATTTTTTTTTCGAACTAATTTATTTCTTTTATTCAAAGTAATCACCCCTGCAATCAATGCATCTTTGCCAACGCTGTGGCAGTTTATGGATGCCCTTCTTGAAAAAATCAGCAGGACGGGAGACAACAAACTCTTCAAAGGCGTTTTGTACTGCCTCTCGGGAATTGAATTTTTTTCCCGCTAAAAAGTTGTCCAAATTTTGGAAAAAGTAATAGTCGGTAGGCGCAAGATCTGGTGAGTATGGCGGATGAGGGAGAGCTTCCAAACCCAACTCATGCAGCTTAGAGACGGTCTGTTGTGCAGTTTGGGGTCACGCGTTGTCGTGAAGTAGCAGTGGAGACGACCGATTGACCAAAGCTGGTTGCAGACGTGCGAGTTTCGCCATCATTGTGGTCAGTTCTTCAATGTACACATCTGCAGTAATGCTCTCGCCGTTTTGTAAAAAGCTATGATGAATCACACCAGCACTAGACCACCAAACTGTGACCATCACCTTTCTAGGGGTCATTTTTCGTTTTGCACATTGCTTTGGTACCGAACCAGGATCTAACCAACTTGCTGAGCGCTTTCGATTGTCAAAAAGAATCCATTTTTCGTCGCACGTAACAATTCGGTTCAAAATTCCTTCATTTCTGTGCCTGTTAAGCAGCGCAAGGCAAGTCTCGACGCGTACGTTGCGCTGGCGATCGTTAAGTTCGTGGGGCACCCATCTATCAAGCTTTTTTATCTTGCCAATCTGTCGCAAATGGAGCAATATTGTTTTGATGCTAACATCAAAAGCTGCTGCCAGCTCAGCTGTAGATTGAGATTCATCAGCTTCCACAATCGCCTTTAATTCATCATTGTTGACCAAAGTTTCCGGACGACCACGAGGTTCATTTTTCAAGTCAAAATTCCCAGAACGGAACCGAGCAAACCAATAACGGGTTGTACGTTCGTTTGTACAGTTCTCTCCGTAAACGTCGTTGATGTTACGTGTCGTTTGTGCCGCGTTGGTGCCACGACGGAACTCATATTCCATAATAACACGAAATTTCAAAGTATCCATTATGAGGAAAAATGTTGAAATGTAATGAAAATACAACGCTAATCAATAAACAAAAGACTTATATTGTAAATAGAATGTCATATTTTTAAAACAAAATTAATTTGAATTTAGAATTCATAGCCAATCAAAACTTTTTTTTGTTTGAAAAAGTCTGTACTGCAAAACGGCAATTTCATAGGTAAAGACCTATTATAATTATAATAACTATTATGTTTAGTTCTAAAAAGAACTGTTTACCGCCAAGATTGAAAACTGAAAATTGTGTGAAAACTGGACGGATTCCGCGATCTTGTAGAAAAGGTGAATAAAACCGTTTCTATTTTTCAGCTAAAGCTTTCTTAATCGAGTGAATTCGTTTTACTTTTATTCAAGTCAGCGCCCTTCCTGCGATTTAATCTGCAGTAACTTCTCATTGCACTAGGCAGCCAGCTTATAGAGCAACATAATTTGTATTAAAAACTCTGGTACAAAATGTCACAAAACTTGCTTATGTAGATGCAGTGTATTTTTCTGAAGCATCGTTTAGTATCTTTTCATGTTTTTTTTTCTGTAACTATAGAAAAATTAATAATAATGCAAGAACCTGTGGGTATCTACGCGTTTAACTGAAAATAGCAGAAATTCTTATTACTGTCCCACATCTCATTCTCACTGTACTTAGACATAATGAGAGATTGGTAGAAGTAGAAAAATATATTCTTGCTTTCGCCAAGATTGTTTTCAATTGTTTTTTTCTTTTTCAAAGTAACATTTGGCGATCTTCAAAAGACCGATCTTTAACATTCCTGTTCCAGAAAACCCGAAAATGCAGTATCGAATAACACGCAACTCGTAACTAAGTAGAATACCTATTACTACTAATTATTATATTGTTTTTTTTTTCTTATTATTTTGGTTTATGTCAGTGAGCAGGCCGCACCGTTTGCAGAACGGATAATCGATGGGGAAAAAAGGTTCTCATGTAGTACTAGGTAGACCGACGAACTGGTCAAAACCGCAAGGAGCCAATGGGTGTAGGAGGCAAACAGCCGCTCAAAGTGGCGCTCTGTGGGTGAAGTTTATGTAAAGCAGTGGATGTCTTCAGGCTGTTGATGATGTCTGAAATATATTGTCAAATAAATAAATAACTGTGGACATTTCACACAGCGCCATCTAGCCCCAAACTAAGCAAAGCTTGTACTATGGGAACCGGATAACTGATACAATACTTAGATACTTTTTGTTTGTAAACACATACATAGAATACAATATAATAGCCAGACACGGAACAAACATCTGTCATCACACAAATGCTTATCCTGGGTGAGAATCGAACTCACAACCCACAGTTCAGAAGGCAGGGTTACTACCAACTGAGCTATCGGGCCAGTCAATACTTACATAAACCTAATACAAACTGCTAAGACTAACATATTAGGTAACATAAACATGCCAGGAAATAATCTATATATATATGAATGATTATTGTCAGGAGAAGGTACTTCTGAAAGAAAAAATAAATGAAGTCGAGCGGAAAATTAGAAATTTTCACCACGCTGGTGAAACCGCAGCGCGCAGCTAGTGCAAAATAATATAAAAATTAAGTAAATAAAGTGAGGTTTCCATTGTGTAACCTACTCTATTCTCTTAAGTGCTACACCTTATTGCGTTAACGGCAAATTTACCCTCGCTTACACTTTCATCTTAGACATAACTTAATTACGTTTAATTACGTCCCTTAATTTATATGAGACATTTCATAGGTGACACTTCTTTAGATGGATTATATATAGGCATGTGGTGCTGGCTTGAGTAATAATAATAAGTACGTTACTTTACGCAGGCAATACCTTTTTAATTTTAATTATTTCTAACCGATTCTAATAATACCCGTCGCCTTTTTAAAGGAAGTGACTCAACGATTGCGTGTAAATTACAGGATAAATATAAATAAATAATACCAAATATAACACATATAGATCTTAGACCCTAACTAGCCTTCCCTTCATCTAGGGAATACGAGGAGCCATGGTCCCACAACACCCAGACTCCAGAACAAATATTTTCTTTTCGTTTCTTTTTTCTGTACACAAATGCTTGTCTTGCCTCTAGGTTATGAGCTGATTTGCTCATGGATAATGCTCACGGTTATAATAAATCTCACATTCAACTCTTAAACCATCGCCATTGCAATTGTCATTATATTTGCTTAGTTTTGAGGAAATGCATTGACAGTCATTTGTTTTTAAGCATTTATTATTTCCGCGTAAAAATATATCTATGATCGCAACATGATTTTTTTAAATTAAGTGCCTAAGTACTTAATAAAATTCATCTATCTATTTCAGATAAATCCAGAGAACGATATTTATGTTGGCACCCACAGCTTCCGGTAGGCTTAAAAAGTTTTTCAAAACTTTCTTCGGCAGGCTGTTCAATCACAATTTACTGTGATGCTCGCGGGTCCCGGACCCTCTAAAGCCCTTCTTAAGTATGCCGTCCATTAAGAATCTACTATTTTTCATAAAATATCTCTTTTCGCCCGACAAAATATATTTCCAAACTTAATTAAAACAGAAATACCTAGGTATAAATAACGGTTTTTAAAAATAACTGACTACATTTTTCACACGAACTACCATTCCCCTGAGATACTCTTATATAAGCTAATGACTCAAATTATCTAGCTAAAGTGGGCACTGGGTAATTGAGCTTGGCAATGATAAAATTCTTTATCAACATTATACATTTATGAATAATTCTCAAGTCTAAATGGTCAGAAAGTCTATTTAGTCTTTATGACCATTTGGGAAATTGAATATCCTAGATTTATCTCTCAATCTCATCATCGTAAAAGTTATTCTAGACATCAAAATCAACTTTTAGTATTTTTGCAAGATATCGCACGAATTCACTCTAGTTTCCTATAAAATGGGCCATGTTTTGACAGCTTCATCAAACCGAATGGAATCATATACACAATAAAACTCAAACTCCCATTTACGTGATTAGATCTAATTCTTATTCTGATTCACTTGATGGGGACTGCGGACATCTGTAACACTGAATGTGTTCACTAATACGTTACTTAAAGCTCTATTATTTATGTACGTTATTTGTAATAGCTAATATAGAGTGGACATTTAGGAACAAACGACGCCGTGTCCGTTGTTCGGTGTTACCAGTAATCTGGGATAAGCCTCTAATTTTCTGGTGGTCGCGATTTACGCGCCGACCCTCATACCAACTCCACGACTAATTCTATAAATGAGAAAACACATTATTGGAGATGAAATGAATGTAAAGACCTTTTAAACCTTTAAACCTTTCCCTGACATAATGGTTTGCGCCTGTGGAATTATGTTAATTGCATTTTACGGAGCGATATTCTAATTTGAGTATTTATTCTGGCTTGTAAAACTTGGTGTGGAATTAGAGAGATTACAGAATTCAATTATGAAAATATCTCGTACATAAAGCAGTTATCAATACCATAAATGGTTTCAATACGCATTGTACTCCGTTGATAGTACTCACGTCGGGGTCACCACTTTAACGTAGGAGGGCCTTACTGCCTAATATATAAGTAAACGGTCTCTACTGGGATAAGAAATGAAAATTTGGTTTGGTTGTATTACTAATTAAATTACTCAGTACATCGCAATATAATAATAAGGAAAGGGTCGGAGTTTTGGCGGGAAAGCGAAAAAGATTGCGTCATCGCATTGTATTATTTTCCAAAACTTGTGTTATTTTCAGTGTAAGTGCATAAAATTGGTGGCATTGTATTCGTTAAGTGCTGGATTGCAGGCGTGAGTGTGGAAAAATGGTATAATGATGGTGAAACGTTTACTCTCGTGTTGTTACCAAAACTCCATAGAAGCTTCAAGTAAAGTTGCCACCACTTTACTAGGAATATGACTTTGACTAGACTATGACTTGACTTGATGACTTCGACTGTGACTTGACACATATTTGCGTGAAATATCGATAACTTGATAAATTATCCATTACTTGACACTGGCTAAATACACAAAAGTGTGGAGCCAAAACATAAAAAAAAATAGGAAAGAGTCGCGCCTAACGCGCGGACACGAGTGTAAGGCAACTGATGCCGCGGGTACATTTTGTTATCAAAGCAATCTCGCCCACGCTTGTATTGCATGTCTCTGTACATAAAACAGCAAAAAATATTTATAGAAATCAGGATTAGAAAACTATCACCTTACACCAATGCAAATTATGCACTATTTACGGCGAAGAACGGCTGAGAAATTGACTCTAAATTCTTTAATCGAACGGAAAATGAACGAGCCATCTCTGAACTATTCCCATCCGAGGTTAGGTAACTAGTTCGCTGGCTTGTAATTTGCGACTCTCTAAAGTCTAATCGAATAAAGCTTAAACTTGAAAGCTTAAGCTTAAACGTTTATCATTTATACAAACACTTCTAGGATTTCATTGTATTTTAGATTAGAAGTAAAAGGGTAAGCTTACGAAAGTTTTCAACTTCAAATTCAACGTTATCTTACAATTCTTTTGTCATTAAATTCATTTGATTTTCTAAGTACAATAATCAAGTTAGACAAGCAGGTAAATATATACTTACCTATCTTAGGTATACATATACTTTATATTCATCGGGTATATTGGTTGTGGGTGCGTATAAATAATAATAAATAGGCGCAAATATAGTAATCTTGATAGCGGTTTTATATTGGCGCCTTTCGCAGTTGAGACACTGGAGCCTTGGGGACCGAGTGCTCACCAAATTTTTAAAAATTTTCGTCTGTCGCCTGACGTCTGGTTGAAGCAACACGTGACCAAAATGCTCTACTTCGGTTAAAGATCGAGCACTGCCATTCAACGTGGCAATGCTGCCAGCATAATGGGCACGTTGCCTACTGGTAGTGGGTTGTTAGATTAAGTTTTATTTTTATTGTTTTCTGTTTTATTTATCTATTGTTTTGTTGTTACAATAAATCTGTATCTCTACTTCGTCATTATAGTAATAATGATAATAACGCGCAACGATCACATACATAGATCCTGGACCATAACTATGATTCTCTGTGTCTAGGTACTTAGGAACTACGAGGATCATAGTCCCATGTCATTCCGACTCAGAACAAAAATTTGTGATTTTTTTCTGTGCTCAAAATACTTATCTTGTCGCGGGAATCGAACCCACCGACTCCTTGTTATGAACCGCGCTACTCAACCACCACACCACACAAGCTGGTAGAGGTAATGCACAAATAGTAGCTTAAAGATTAGTAGAATACCAAAACATAGGTATGGAACATAGGTTTACTAGGTGGTAGGACTTTTCTGCAAAGTTCGTCTAGGTAGGTACCACCGCTTTGCCAGTTATTCTGCCGCCAAGCAGTAGTGTGCAAGCACTACTGTGTTCCGGTTTGAAGGGCACTGTAGCTAGTGAAATTACTGGGCAAATGAGACTTTATGATCTAATCTCACAGTTGAGTAATATTATTAGCAGACTGTGCTGATGTCTCAGGATGATGTGCGCAGTGCAGTGTCACGCGAAACTTTATATTTTGGAGTTCCGAGTGACACTGTTCTGTTATGGGCAGCCGTGTCGCTTAACATCAGGTGATCGACTAGCTCGTCACAACATTGACTAACATAAAAAAAAAAAATGTATATTTAAAATACTAAGCAATAATATGTAGCTAAGTGACCCATCCCCACACATAACGACGGATTCCGAACTAAATCCTGCCGGGATGGCTAGGGCGGAGATTCCTGAACTGCGAGGCGGCATGGAACAGAAACTTTACTTTCCTCTACGTGACTAGACAACGGATGCAAAATATTCCCCGTTTTTACAATTCGTTCCGGGAAGTATATTTAGTTTAGTGACTGTCGATTTAAGGTTTGATATTGCCACGTCATGTATGTTGTATTTGTCTTTTTTGTTTTGTTTTAGCTCCACACTTTTGTGTATTTAGCCAGTGTCAAGTAATTGATAATTTCTCAAGTCAAGTCATAGTTTAGTCTAAATAGTACTCCTAGTAAAGTGGTAGCAACTTTACCAGAAGCTTCTATGGAGTTTTGGAAACAACACGAAAAGAAACTTTTCACCATCATTATACCACTTTCCCACACTCATGCCTGTAGTCCAGCACTTAACGAATAAAATGCCACCAATTTTATGTACTGACACTGAAATTAACACAAGTTTTGGAAAATAACACAATGCGTTGACGCGATCTTTCTCGTTTTCCCGCCAAAACTCGTTTGTCTTATTTGTCATCCAGCCCAATACGTTCCCACTAGTGGGACTTGGGCGATCACTTACAGAGGGTGTAGGCCATCACCACCATGCTGGTCAAGTGCAGATTGGTGGAGGTTATCGAATTATGCGATTCTTAATTATTTCTTCTTCTTTAGCAAACAACACAAATTATACAACAAAAAAAGTAACAATACAAATGGGCAAATCTTTGCCGCAATAAGTTCAATACCTTATTTCGGCAAAGGATTGCTAATTTGTCTAATTTTAGTTAAATGTAAGTCTATTTTGTTCATCTTGCGCACCGCTGACATTCTTCTTATTCTTGTAATAATAGTATCTCTATATAGTAGTGATATTGGTGGGTGCTGGCGATCCAAAGGTTGCCTGGAAGAGATCACTTTTATTGATAAGGCTGCCCATTGTGCTGCCTATTATAGTAGTCTACGGTTTAATTTTATTTTATGTTGGTACACGCAATAAAGAGTTTTTCTATTCTATTCTATTCTTATTCTTATCGTAATCAGGTTGTTGATTTAAAATTGAAATAGTTTATTTATTTATAGTTTTTTTTTTACCAATCATGATGGTTCTGTCTACCTTTTTCCACCCAGTGCTTAAGCTGCAAGAAACTAGCAAATTTAAGAAAGTAAAAACTATCCTATTTAAAAACATAAAAAATAGAAAAACTTTGTAAGCTCTGAGAGAAATTTAAAGCAGTAACTAGTTACAATATATTTGTAAATGTTATAAAGCAAGAGTTGTAGGGTCAAGCACTCGCAAGAATCGCTGCCAAGAGGCTAAAGTTGATGTTTAACAAGAAGTAACAACAACACCTTTGTTCTATTTGAGCGTAAGTGCTTACATGAAACTTAGACAGCGCTGCCAGTTAGCCACCTACTTGTTATAAAACTAAACTTCTTACTTCGCAGTGTCGATTTATAACTGGATATGTTTGCAACTTTCTAATGGATAAGTTTTACGTCTTCTTCGACATGAGTGCGAAGGTATAGTTTTAATTCAACTCGGCGCCTTTGAAGAACTTTGATTTTCGAAATTACATTTTCAGTTCTAAATTTCCTGTTTGTAAGAAAAATCATTGCTGTTTTTTTACCTTTTGCCGACGTGGTACATAACTGCCGCCTGACTTAAACAAGGCAACTAATCTGGTTTACAGGACAGATACCAAACAATTAAAGAAAATATTTGAGAATAGACTTTGATATGACTACTGGTAGCGAGGTCCATTGCAAATACACTTAGTATTCCACTGTATTTTGTAGAACCACGTACACAATAAAGTTAGTAAGCAAGAAACTACGCCTTACACACAGTCCATCATGCTGTACGTCCCGCCAAAGTTACTAATAATGCACGATGAAAAAAATAATGAGTAGGCTTCACTCGACGTACGTCATCGGTGACGTACTCGTACATCTTCTCAAATATATATAAACCCCACTGACTGACTGACTGACATAGTGATCTATCAACGCACAGCCCAAACCACTGGACGGATCGAGCTGAAATTTGGCATGCAGGTAGATGTTATGACGTAGGCATCCGTTAAGAAAGGATTTTTCGAAATTCCACCCTTAAGAGGGTGAAATGGGTGGTTGAATTATTTTCCTATAGGCCACGCCGCGGGCGAAGCTGCGGGCAAAAGCTCGTCAATCTATATTCATTTTCTTTTTTATCATCATTATGTGCATCGAGGCTCGCCTTGACGAGACGTACAGCATACAGGTGTGTAAGGCGCTGTGCTATATAGTGCCCCTAACTTTTTTATGGTTGATACTCCGACGTATTTTTTTCTCTTGCACAATTGCACATGAAGGAGTGTGAGATTGTGTCGGGATGATGTGGTGCCGCTCTGGACCTCCGCCAAATCTCATGCCTCTAGGGAACAGGCGCCGCTGCCAAAAGCTAACTGATCGATGGCCTTAGGAATTTGCACCCGGATTTGGGACATTGTTTGTTTACATAGACTCTGTTATTATTGTAGGCAGGCGAAACGGATGAGATAAAAGTGAAGCCCGTTTTGTTTGTTTCATATGATTTATTCTGACGATGAAGCGAAGTTCTATAATGCTAAATACACCTGCTACCGTAGTAACGATAATAGTTGGGGGGCTGATAAGGTTGTGAACTTTTTATTCCAAAACCCCCAGTACATCATAAGATCAATGAAACGGAGTTTTTAGACAAAGTCTCGACAAACCTTCAATGGAATAAATGGTAATTTTTAAACTTGCTTAAACCTATGCATAAGTATAATTATATCTGCAATGAAAACTAAATATCTCTACGGGAAAGTTCCATAATCCTAGGATTAGTAGATATACTAGTCAAAATACTTAATTATCAAAGGCTGAAGTATAATCCTATACTCGCTTCAGTGAATAAGGACTTTTTATACTTCTTTCAAGTCTCGTCTACATTATACAGTATACACAAACACCCTCACCCTCGAACCAAAAATAAAAATAGTAATCAAATCTTTGTTTGTATTTTGTTGTTACAATAGCAATCCGATAAAAAAGGGCACACAAAAGCGAATCATTTAGGTTGGCTATACGGGAAAAGAAAAAACTGCCATGTAAGCTAAATAATGATACATAGGAGAACATAAATAAACTCATTACTTATTGTACCTAAGTATATAATAATAATAGGTCTTTACCTATGAAATTGCCGTATTGCAGTACAGACTTTTTCAAACAAAAAAAAGTTTTGATTGGCTATGAATTCTAAATTCAAATTAATTTTGTTTTAAAAATATGACATTCTATTTACAATATAAGTCTTTTGTTTATTGATTAGCGTTGTATTTTCATTACATTTCAACATTTTTCCTCATAATGGATACTATGAAATTTCGTGTAATTATGGAATATGAGTTCCGTCGTGGCACCAACGCGGCACAAACGACACGTAACATCAACGACGTTTACGGAGAGAACTGTACAAACGAACGTACAACCCGTTATTGGTTTGCTCGGTTCCGTTCTGGGAATTTTGACTTGAAAAATGAACCTCGTGGTCGTCCGGAAACTTTGGTCAACAATGATGAATAAAGGCGATTGTGGAAGCTGATGAATCTCAATCTACAGCTGAGCTGGCAGCAGCTTTTGATGTTAGCATCAAAACAATATTGGTCCATTTGCGACAGATTGGCAAGATAAAAAAGCTTGATAGATGGGTGCCCCACGAACTTAACGATCGCCAGCGCAACGTACGCGTCGAGACTTGCCTTGCGCTGCTTAACAGGCACAGAAATGAAGGAATTTTGAACCGAATTGTTACGTGCGACGATAAATGGATTCTTTTTGACAATCGTAAGCGCTCAGCAAGTTGGTTAGATCCTGGTTCGGTACCAAAGCAATGTGCAAAACGAAAAATGACCCCTAGAAAGGTGATGGTCACAGTTTGGTGGTCTAGTGCTGGTGTGATTCATAATAGCTTTTTACAAAACGGCGAGAGCATTACTGCAGATGTGTACATTGAAGAACTGACCACCATGATGGCGAAACTCGCACGTCTGCAACCAGCTTTAGTCAATCGGTCGTCTCCACTGCTACTTCACGACAACGCGCGACCCCATACTGCACAACAGACCGTCTCTAAGCTGCATGAGTTGGGTTTGGAAGCTCTCCCTCATCCGCCATACTCACCAGATCTTCCGCCTACCGACTATTACTTTTTCCAAAATTTGGACAACTTTTTAGCGGGAAAAAAATTCAATTCCCGAGAGGCAGTACAAAACGCCTTTGAAGAGTTTGTTGTCTCCCGTCCTGCTGATTTTTTCAAGAAGGGCATCCATAAACTGCCACAGCGTTGGCAAAGATGCATTGATTGCAGGGGTGATTACTTTGAATAAAAGAAATAAATAAGTTCGAAAAAAAAATACTTTAACTTTTTTCGAACAAAACGGCAATTTCATAGGTAAAGACCTAATATTATAGAAGCTGACGTGAGTAGTATTCATAACTGCAACTAGTACACGGCTAACACTCACGAGATACAGTCGAATAATTCGACCGGTGGTCGGGCAATATAGGTAGATGCCCATCCTCAAGGAGTACGCACAGCGGTAACATGCAAAAACAAATATATCATAACGCAGCTACACATATAATTGGGCTGGCATCAATCGGCAACATAGTGTTGCCGAAACGAACATTTGTGGATGAATATTAGGGACGGCATCAATGGGTAGAGCCGTACGGCAAAATCGAATGCCGATATATGTATATGAATGATGGAAACAAAAGCCGTCCAACCCGCATATAGCCCGACCGGACTACCCGATTGGCACTAATCGAATAAACGTAGTAATTGTTTCGGGCCGGCCTTGCCGTTCAACAAATACTGTCGTACTAGATATGCCCGTCCGATTATATGTGTAGCGCCCTTTTGGTACACGGTACGCGACTCACAATAACTGCAATTAAAATCAATAACTAATCTCTTTTCTGAGACTTTAAATTGTGTAATTTCAGCATTTCTTGGGGCACTTTGTTAAGTTATTTCCTATTTTCAAATCGCGCTGATTTGAAAATAAGAAAATAGCCTTTGAGTAAGTGGCTGATAATATTTTCGTACAATCATCGAGTTAAGTATTTGATGTTAGATGTAAAAGTAAAAACATCACCACAACCTCTCATCTACACTTACACAGCCTCACATCACTGATATTGGCACACAACCTCCATACCACAATAAAACTCGCTTGCACAGATTTCATAAAAAAAGATGGAAGAGGCTAGATCCTGCGACACAAGCCACTCTAGTGCGGGGCTATCTAGGGCTCCAAAAAATGTAATACCTAAGTTTTACTATATAATACATGATTTTTAATTTTGTACCTGGTAGCATTTGCTAAACACATAAATTAATAAACAAATAAAAAGAATTAAATTTAAGATAGAGATAGGTTATGGCAACTTATCGTTATATAACGTTGAAAGCCATCCTTAAAACAGTTTCATTCATTTCCAAGTTCCAAATATAGCATAACGCAAACAACCGTTCTATTCAAAGAAATCACAGAAGTAGGTAGGTACATAAAAATGCTCTCTATAAGATCAATATCTGCTAGGCCTGGTAGAATATTCAAAAGAATTAATATCTTCGCAGAGGAAAAGTGCTCTGGTGTAAGTGAGGGAGATAAGGCACTTGAAATATTCACGGACCTCGTTATCCAATACTGCTGTTATCTGTTATTACGACCAAACATTAGCTGGGCACGTGAGCCTTTAATATTACAAGTATGAGCTATGCTCATAGTTCTATTCTAGCAGGTGGAAAATACTCTCAGGTTTGTACTAAAACGACTGGCCTGATAGCTCAGTTGGTAGCTCTGCCTTCTGAACTGTAGGTTGTGGGTTCGATTCCCACCCAGACCCACCCAGAACAAACATTTGTGCGATGAACATAGGTGTTTGTTCTGTGCCTGGGTATATTGTATGCCATGTTTGTATTTACAAACAAAAAGTATCTATATGTATCCTATCAGTTACCTGGTGTCCATAGTACAAGCTTTGCTTAGCTTGGGACTAGATGGCACTGTGTGAAATGTTCACAAATAATCATTTATTATTTAAAAACAACGTTGTATATTTTTCCAGAAATATATTTTTATATTAATTTACTCTAGAATAAACGTTTGTACACAAATCCGAATCGATCCTTCAAAACGCTGGCGAATGCTGACAATGCGAATTGGTAGCAAAATAATAGGGTATTTCCCAGATGATAGATGAAAGGATACACTGGGATAACCTCCGAGAGAGATCAGCGAATGGATCAGTTTACCCTGCGAGCTCGTAGCCTGGACGTAGCCAGGAGCAAACTGAAAGGGGAAGATACATTACGCACAAATATGTTGCCAAATTGCAATCAACAATATAAAATAATAAATAAATGTGCGGGGCAATCTTTGGGGACTGCTGATAAAAGTGAAAACTAAGTAACTTGTGTCATACATTGACTGTATCGATAGCTCAGTTGGTAGTAACCCTTACTTCTGGACTGTGGGTTGTGGGTTCAATCTCCACCCAGGACAAACATTTGTGTGATGAACATCGATGTTTGTTCTGTGTCTGGGTGTTGTTATATTGTATTCTATGTATGTATTTACAAACAAAAAGTTTCTTAGTATTGTATCAGTTATCTGGTTCCCATAGTACAAGCTTTGCTTAGTTTGGGACTAAATGGCGCGTTGTGAAATGTCTACAGATATTTATTATTTATTTATAGCTCAAGAAGCGTGCGGTGACAATACGACGCGAGTTTCACGCTTTTTGTTCACCCAAAAAGCACACATATATACACAGTATACAACATATAGCTCATGGAAAGCTTTCGGTGAAGATGACGCGAGTTCCATGATTATTGTTCACCCAAAAGTGCTCAACGCGCCTAAAGTAGTTTTCACTTCAAAAAAGAAAACAATAAAGTGCCACCGGATTTTCGGACTATTATTTATATACCCTACTAGTTGCGCCCCGCGGTTTCATCCGCGGATAAAAAGAATTTTAATTATTTAATTGTTTGCTCATCCCACGGGATAATTACACTTTTCCGGGATAAAATGTAGCTTATATGTTAATCTAGTGTATAAGCTATCTTGGTACCAAATTTCATCCAAATCCATTCAGCCGTTTGAGCGTGAAAAAGTAACAAACATACACACAAACACACATACAAACTTTCGACTTTATAATATTAGTGTGAAGTGTGATTCTTTATTCATGGCTGACTAGTTCACTATTTAAAGGAAGTTTGAAAAGATCGTAGAAGTATAAGTATAATGACAAGATGAACTAGGCAGCTAAACGCACTTTCAATGTAAGATGATTAGAAGGGGCTATTACCCCACTATGCTTCACTACGACTACGTTCTAGCTCGCATTTGTATGCTTGAGGATTTATACAGTTTATCTGTCGTTCCCTTTGTGCGTTGTTTGGCTTTCGCGCAAGCCGGTGGTACGCGGCAGATGGTACAAACGGACGGCTCTGTGGCTCGCCGATATGAAAGATCGCTCGCAAGGGTTACGATGTTTGAGCCTAGTTTTTTCCCGATCAAAGAAATACTTTTATCCGTTCTGTTTCATCGTTATTGCAGTTGACATTGCTTTTTGTAAGGTTATTTAGATGGAAATTTCGATACCGTGTTACAAAATATTCAAAGCTAGAAATATTTTTATTGATAGTATACCTATTTCGCCTCTCTTTCCACGCGCCCGGAATATTTGTAAAAATACTACATTTTCAAAATATAAAAACTTATTTTCTTTATATTTAACACTTGGTGGTGGTTATGAAGAGGCGTTGGAAGTGTCAATAGCGTAGGATTATATCTTACTTGCTCTATAATTGGACGTATTAAATGTTTGGCAGTTGTCTGCAGAACAATAACCCTTATGCTGTTGGGATGCCATCAGCGGCTCTAATAGTAGTTATAATGAATACCTACATAATAAATATAAACGATAGCAGTGTAGGTTAACCCCATACTTATCATTATCCCACCTGTTCCCACGTGACGTTTGTGACCTTTTCCCAAAATATAGTTTTATGAACTTGCTTGTTGACCATTTCACGTGTATACAAGTACACTTTCGTAAGTATGTAGGTAGTTTGATATGAAAAAAATAGGTAAGTTTTCATTTTGTACTAAAACAGCACACACCTCATTCAAACACAAAGGCGAAGGTTAAAATGAAAAGGAAAATTTCGCCCCAAGGAATGACTCGGTACGTAATGTAACCGTAAAGCAAGTGAGCTTATAAGTAATGTACACGCCCGTTACGCAAGCTCTACTTGTTATTTTCTTATTCACATAAAAACTGTAAGTCCATAAATCGGTGCTCCTAAGAGGCAAAAAAGGGACCGGGCGTCAATATATCACTAGTAGTCATTTTAGTTCAGCTCCAACGGGATCAGGCTATTGTGCTCTATCTGCTACAAAACAAAGCCTGTTTCATCTTCGAAATGCTGTGATACATAAACTTAGTTACAGCGTCGCCACTTTACTAAAGAGGTTGTCAAAGAAGCTCGCACGAATAACAAAATGATCGTTCGATACAAATTCAAAGACGTAGATGTACCTACCAAAAGGAAATCCCAACAAACAAACATAAACGTTAACTTCGAGCAAGCATTAAAATTCGAATGTATTTTTACCAATAAACGTAAAAAGTTATCGTTCGCTTTGAAAAGCGTGTAGGTATTGAGTTGGGGGATGTTTTTAATTAAAGTTGCGTGATGTTGCATACAGAAGGCATTGGTGGAAGGCTGGGAAACTTCAGTCCATCCGCTGCGTTCACAAGACTTTGAGTTTTCAACGAGCTACCTTTGAAACGCGGCTCTTCACTAGCTTTGCTAAACTTTAATGATGGAGCAAATGTTAACGAAACTTTCTTATTTAAAACTAAACTATTACTTTCGTTATATAGTGTAGGTATAGACCTCTATACATAAATATAAAATAAGAACTAGAGTTCCTTTATGTAGTAGTCCTGTGTGTATGTAGTCATACATACATAATTGGCCACAAACGTTACCTATTGTTATAACAAATGTTTATTGTTTACCACAACTATTGACTGCTCCAAACAGCACAACGCATGAATAAAACATTCCCACTCAACTCACTAGTTTAGTAGAAAACTAGAAGAGAAAAGCAATTTGCATAGATAAGTAACCACGCTCTTTACTTTGTAACCTGCGTCTTCTGAACTAAGTTTGTGCAACAAAATTGAAGAGTTTTGTAAGAGGCCAGAATCCAGACGCGCTCGCACTGACAAATATCTATAAAGTTTCAAGGAACCGCTGGCTGGCGAAGTTCGTCCTACGTGCCGGGAATGACCGAAGGTTTCCAATCTACGCTGGCGCTCATCACAAATCACTACATTTTCATATTGAGTGATTTATTCATACTACACCCCGCAAGTACTACACATTCCTTACTAAGCAGAAACGGTGAAATGGGGACGTCGTCGTTTATATGCTGGAGATCCCGCATAAAAATGGGATACGTACAACCTACATACTACTTATCCCGCAAACTATAAGGAAATAACTATAGGGGTATGGCTCTAGAAAGGCTCGCAATTTCGGATATTAGTATAGGTATGTTTCTATAAGAATATGCTGCTAAAAAGAAAAGCCTACTCGACTTATATATAATCATCACTTTGTTAACATATTTTTAAGAAGAAGATGATTTTAATTTATAAAGTTGTAGTGGCATTTGCAATTATATATCCTGTTAAAACATTCACCGTAAGAATTGTCGTTTAGTTTTGCTAATAGAGACAAATAAATTATACAATCATCTACGTGGATATGAATTCGTAGAAGTTCTCAGAAATAACTATAAGTGATTTCCCTTGCGACTTTACGGCAATAACACAGTGACCTACAACGCGAGATGGGGCAGAAATATCGTATGAAGTACGTCACAGGGAGTTTTGGATCGGTGCAGGAGGGATGATGCTCCGGTTAAGTCCTACAGGCGTCTTCCCTGATTCCCTGAAAGTTGCGTACGTGACCTGCCTCTACCACCGCTATGGCAAGACCACTTACAAAACGCTGCGAATCGTATTATTTCCCTTGAATTATTGAAATTTCTTTGTCACAATAGGAAAGTCTACGTCAGGATTATGTAAATTAGACGCATTGATGGAAAACATAGTACGGACCGTAGCGCTGAAACGGGCTCGACAAACGCTGACAAAGGTCACAGAAATATAAGTACGTTTTCGACAGAACACGTTAGGTCACATAATACCCTTGTTAACAAAAATTCTGCCCCGGCGACAGGGATCGTATTGTCGTTGTTGGCGTTTTATAAAGGCATATTGCTTGTAATGTTCTTATAATAATATTTCTAATGTGAGGCGTTAATACACAGAAACCGAATATTAAGTCACAATCAAAACGGAGATGCTTAAAAAATACAACTTGGGCTTAGTGTATTCCAAAAACGTTAATATGTGGTATACTGGTTTATAAGTAAATGTTTTTAAATACTTTAAAGTCTAATGCATATTTATATCCTTAAAATTTCCACATAGGTGTATCGCTTCCATACGAAAATTGTTATTGTAGAAGGCAAGTCACGTAGTACATAACCAAGCCAATTAGTACCCTACTGAGTATCAGCTATATTCTCGCCTATGATCGAAGTTTGGTATGAAGTAGTCTTGTTACACCGGGCAGCGAGTGGAGAGCAGCTGTACATCTAGGAAGTTATCTAATTACCGCAAACAGTGGCTCAGGCCGGCGCCGCACCATGCCGTGCCGACTCTCGGGGCTAAGTTCCCTCAACCTACGTAGATGTTATTATTCGCTGATGCTCCGCCTCTCCATTACTGGCCGCTATTGTATTATGAGGCTAGCTCAAGCATTATCGATAAGACTCTTTGATTAAGCCTCAGTTCGATTTAAAGTTATCCAGTTAGCAACAGTATACTGTAGCCTCGCAGTGAGCCTTCTTGTTTACATTGAATGTGTTAGTCACTAGTCGAAAGAGTTCATCTATTTTGAGGAAGTAGGTAAGATGATTTTCCAAGTCATGTGCGGTATTTGCGCAACTTACTTATAATGAAGGAATCTGAATCGGAAAATTTGAGGGTATACGTCATACATCAACCCGGCCATGGCCAGCGTGGTAGATTATGACCTCTGTGACAGAAGGCCTATGTTATAGGAGTGGGAACGTATAAGGCGTAAGTAGGTATCAGTGCCTAGGCTGCTTTGTAATAAGATGGTATTTCCCAAGTCAAGCACGATGCAAACATGGTCGAAACTCTCATTATGCTCGGGTGGAAACAATAGGTGCATGAAATGAGCCCCGCCGCATATTACACACCAGTTTTCTCCAAATAGCAATATAGTTACGAGCTGCGCAAATTATGAACTACTTTTATTAAAACGGTCTTCTAAAATATTAGCGGGGAACATGTGTGTAGTGGAAACATAAATCCTTTAAATATGCCGAGAAAATAAGTGCCAAGTTTGTTTTCAATTTAGTTGAAAGCCGCATTTGACCTGATTTCATTCAGTAACAGGATTGTGTTATGATATCATAGCATAAACAGCTGTTGTGGTGTGCCGCAAAGGCACTCGTATAAGCCATAAATGTGGAGGTGCCTTTCAACACAAGTCGCAATTTAACTTTCGTATTTCATTACTACGGCTCATATTGTTTTCATAATTGAAAAGAGAACATATTCGGATTTATGAGCGGTGATATTCGTGGATCAGTGCCCATCAAAAGCTTGTGATAAATGACGTGTGTTAGTGTCAGCTGGTCGTATACAGTGCCCTGGGCAGGTAGCAGTGTGCGAGAGTATTCCGTGACCACGCAAATAGCTGCACCGGTCCACTTCATACTCCATAAATCATATTCATGGAAACACCAACACGAGAACAAATCAAAAAGTGTGCCCAATAAAAATATGGCGGAATACTAAGAGAATAAAATCAGTCCTCTTTTCCTTGTCGTTCAAGCGTGAACGTTATTAAATGTTCCCTATATTTTTACGAAATAAAATGTCTTTGTATAACGATTGTAGATACATTTTCATAGAAAAAATATTTATCTCATTGCTATGAACTTAATATCTTCGAATCTATATTGATTAAAACCATGCCAAAGGTCATGTTGGAATAAACTTTTTTTAAATATTTTTATCATATGTACTCTTTTTAACTTTGGATTTAAGGCATTATTTACAGTACATTATTAAAAGGAAGGAATCGAGTGTCGGTAACGTTATGATATGACAAAATAGAGAAATATTATTGTATACTAGTTGACCCGCCCCGGCTTCGCACGGGTGAATTAGTAAAACGCGATCAAGCGGAATAAAAAGTCCTATGTCAGTCTCTTGGTTCTAAGCTACCTCCTCACCAATTTTCAGACAAATCGGTTCAGCCGTTCTTATAAATAGTGTAACTAACACGACTTTCTTTTATATATAGATTAACATAATAATATAAAACACCTTATTTCAGACAGTAATAATAATCTCACGTCCGCCTTTTGAAGTGTAATCAAATAAAAAAGTTATAGTATCCCAGTTTGTCCTGCTATCCCAGAGCAGGCACTCATTGCTGACAGCAACATGATGCGACACACGTCACCACCCTTTGAATCCCACTAACAATGGGTTGGTTCTCGAAAAGTCTGCAAAACGTGAAAAACGCGTCTCATCTGCGAGCGATGTCGTGACAGAGAAAGCCCTCTATCAATCTGCCGACACCTATTCCACAATATTACAAACAGTAAGGACCTACTAACTACTACAATTATACCAACTATTAGGTAATTTTGTATTAATTTATAGTTAAACGAGCTTCTGCCCGCAGCTTCGCCCGCGGCGTGGCCTGTGGGAAAATAATTCAACCACCCATTTCACCCTCTTAAGAGTGGAATTTCGAAATATCCTTTCTTAGCGGATGCCTACGTCATAACATCTACCTGCATGCAAAATTTCAGCCCGATCCGTCCAGTGGTTTGGGCTGTGCGTTGATAGATCACTATGTCAGTCAGTCAATCAGTCAGTCACCTTTGAGTTATATATTTTTAAGATTGTTTACCAACAACTATTAGGTACTACTAAGTGCCAGAGACTACTACAGTATCTATTTCAAAACAAATTTGGACCGTTATACAACCTGCGTTGACCCACGAAGAGTCCAAATGCTCTAAGGACATTCAATTGTATAAAATATGCTAAACTAACTCGTGTAATAGCTTAAATTTACAGGAAATCTGTGACTTATCGCTTAGCAATTCAATTACTTGATCAATATAGACGGCATCTGTGGTGTGGTGGTTAAGCAGGTCGGCTCATAGCTTGGAGGCGGCGGGTGCAGTTCCCGCGGCAAGACAAGTATTTGTGCACAGAAAAAAATAGCGCAAATACTTGTTCTAAATCTGGGTGTTCTGGGACCATGGTCCTCGTAGATCTTGGAATCCGAGTTACGGTCCAGGATCGATATATGTGATCGTTGGGTATTATTATTATTAATAAATAGTATGTACTTCTAATGTAAGGCATTTTCTTGTCTATAACTAAAACCTACTTATAATAATAACGTTTAGAAAATTATATTCAAGATTTGTGTATTCCAATGCTAAATTCCATACTCTTAGTATAATGTGCCAATTTCCTAACATTCCCGTCCTTTCATATCACTATGGCGAGGCATTTCAGTTATTATACCGAATATTATGTAAGAACATTTATTTTCTTTTAGATGTGACTGTATGCACATAATATATGAGTAGAATTTAGATTCTTGAAAAGAAAATTGCACTTTTAATAATCGTTCAGTGCTAACTATCCATTTACAACATTAAAATATATATAAGTAAAGTAAATATATACATACAGCACTCGGCTCATAGCGGACTGCGTTCCGCGATGCGGCGGGCAAATAACCATCTTTCCGTGTCCAGCTTTCAAAGCTCTCAAATATTTACCATTGAAAAATCATTCCTAACTGAAAAACATTTCAATTTGTTTGGTGCAGCCTGGCTTGTCATCGAGTTGTGCCTATGGGCAATAATTGCCTTCACTGGCGTTCCAGGTTGTGCTAATATTTGACTGATATTGATATTTTAGAGTTACGACTTTGTTACGAAAGGGGCGATGGTTAACGTTGCCCCTAATAAACCAACAGTCACTGATGATATCGCGCTAATAGGTCAGGATATAATATGCTTGTGCTATCCTACAACTAATTTCATACGCATTTCAAATAACACTACGTTACGCATTTATTACCCGATTGTCACTTTTATAAGATATACTATAGCCACTATAGATAGTTCATCTTAGGAGAGATACTATTCAAATTTTACACTAAGCTTAACCGCACCGTGCCGGCGTTTAGTTTACAATGCTCAAACACATATCTATATTCACGGCACAATATTTGATATAAATAATAGTTGCAATGTATAATGTATTATGAAAATAATATACTTTAAATCTCTTATTTCAAAGTTTAATGTTACGTTGTGTGGTCAAAGCGTTCACAAGTAAACTCTGGGTACAATACGCATGATGTTTTTACGTCATGTGCGAAGTATAGGATGCCAAGACTCGTAATAAATGCCCTGGTCTCCGAGCAGTAATATACGAAAGTATAATTGCAGGATTTATACACACTTTTGTGTACCGTAGGTAGAACCGGATAGAACACTCGTGTTTTCCATTTTGTGAATGTTAACAAACAAGGCGTGTTTTTCAACGTACTAGTACGAGGAAAAACGTGACGATACTCTGCAGTTTGATTTTAAAATCGCAGGTGCTCTATTTACCTTGTCGAAAACGTGTTTTCAATTCAACTAGAATTTTCACTGAAATATAATAGGATGCCATGTTTCTGTTTTACGCGTAAAATAAGTAAAGAGTTTATTAATAAACAGTACGTACGGTGGTTAAGAAAACTAATATTAGATTGTAAGATAGTCGAAAAATATTAGGTGTTCTGAAATTTTTGACTTAGATATTGCGCATTAAGCACTGTAATTAAGATACATCCTTTGTTTGTTTATAGACAAAGCATTTGACCACTGTCTCGCCTGATGGAAAGTGATGGTGCATTCTATGATGGTGCATGCTTGCCTAAAAAATACTTGTTCACTCTTGACTTGAAGTCTCCTATATTGTAGTTTGATAGAAACAAGGATGGCAAGTTGTTCCACTCATTGGCGGTTCGCACTACTGTTCGTTTTGACATGGTGAAGACATCAAAGCACGCCTTTACAAAGTATCAGCGCCATAACACGTTTTTTAATACATAAATTATACTTTATTTACATATAAAATCATCATTACTTTCAGCGTTAAGCAATGTTTGTTGCTTATTTTCAGTGTTACCTGCACACTGCTACGGCGTAGCTCCGTAGCCCTGTAGCGCCGTAGCATTATTCTACACTGCGACGTAGCGTCATTCTACACGCATGGCTTACGTCGAGTCGGTACGGTCGTGGTTCAAAGAGCAAGCCTGCGCCTACCGCCGACTGTCCTTTGTCGAGAGACGTGACATGGCTAATTACAAGCAACGTATGTTTGCGGCACAGATTATACCTGCCGCCCTACCGTCGCATCGTCGCACAGACAATATGTACGCCCTACAATGCCTTTTAGAAAAATACTTTCCATATTACATCACCTCAGCCATGTCTATGACAGCTATGCATGCGTTATGAGCCTTGATAAATTAGCGTTAAGGATATAAAAATATATTCTTCGTAAAACCTACTGAAACATTCAAAACCCTTACAAGGCTAACACTATTACATATTTTACAGCGTCATTCCATCTAGGATACAACATAAAACCAGGTTTTTCTTTGTGACCTTCGTGCTCTTCAGCTCACATAACTGTAAAACGGAATGAAAACAATGTGTATAATCTAAAATACAAGTATTAGGATAAAAGAAAAACAGAAAGTTGTTTACAAAATTTTCGTATCAAAATACCAGCAGCCACCCAACTATTGCGCAAGATGAGGGCAACCAATTTGATTGCATATTTTACGAAAAACGACTTACAATAACAATGTGAATCTGCGCGGAACAAAAGGTCGCATCGAGCGCGAGGAAATCGTAGTCGTGCCTCTCAATGCCGGACTTGGCAAGGTTAACATTCCTCGCTGTAAACTATGCTTACTGGATTCACTTCCATATCTCGATGACATAAAGGTTACTATTACTTGATCATAAAGTTTGCAGAGAGTAAATAAGGACGCGATGTGTGCTCTAAGTTCACACGCACGCACCTCACATTGTTGGCGGAGTACGCGAGCCGAGAAGAATCATTTTTCTGCCCGAAGCCTTTCTCCACAATAATGAGTCACTTGACGTATTGTCCCGCAGGCGCCATCTCGTCCAAATTACGAAGCCATTGTTACTGAGATATTGTTCGTCGCTTCGTGAATATGTGCGAAAGGAAATGAAACTGTTCCCCTGTGCCGTCATCGTTTGTTGGCGTCCCAGAACCCGTCCAACGACACTGCTATATTTCCATTCCGCTTGAAAGACCTCCAAATGAATGCTCATACATTATGTGTAACATTACATTCACACGCAGTTTAAAAGGAGTAAAAAATACTTTGATATATAGTCATCAAAAACTTAAGTGTAATACAAGCCTCGTTTGATCTTGAAAGTGGCTTTTATTTGTACATTTTACGATTCCAATCTTACTAGATTCACTTCTCATCTGCGATACTGCACCGATGCTCCGATGGCTTTGATTGGACTTCAGTATCTGTATCTCGAATCGAGTCGTCTGTTCAAAGAGGTCAGGTCAGTGTATCGGATTAGATTGTTAAGATAAGATTACTACAGTTAATAGTAAACCACATATATGACAGCTTCATCAGTAACAGACGTAAAATGTTTTTGCCAGGTACATTATGCCAATTCAATGCAGACTATACGTATATATATGTATATTGTATACTATATATATGTGTATTTGATACAGTCGTTATGTTCTTTTTTTTATGGTATTGAATGATGTGACGAGCTAGTCGTTCACCTGATGCTAAGCGCCACGGCCGCCCATAACTGAACAGTGTCACTCGGAACCCTAAAACATAGAGTTTCAAGCGACACTGCACTGCGCACATCATCCTGAGACATCAGCACAGTCTGGTAATAAGATTACTCGACTGTGAGATCAGATCATAAAGTCTCAATTGCCCAGTAATTTCACTAGCTACAGTGCCCTTCAAACCGGAACACAGTAGTGCTTGCACACTACTGCTTGGCGGCAGAATAACTGACAATGCGGTGGTACCTACCTAGACGAACTTTGCAACAAAGTCCTACCACCTAGTAAACAAAGCAAACTGTTTTGGTACTTACTTACAATGCATTTAATATGCACTGCATTTGAATTTTGGAGACTATTACCAACACGTCGCGCCTCCCATGCCTACGATTCTTATTGAACCAATATTGAATATTGAAAACTGTACGAAAACTTCCCGCTTATGCATAGCAAAAGGAAACTATGTACTTAATATTTTATTTCAATAACATCGCAGATTCTCTATTTGTTTCGTAACGTTCGCTATTTTACCTTTGAAAAACAAAATTTATTCTATGGCTCGTTCCTCTGGGATTACGTTGTTAAAAGCTTCGTTAAACATCACATAACTTAAGCGTCCTCAAAAATACCTTATTTTTAGAAAATTCGTAAAATATTTACGACAAAATAAAGTCTTCATAATATTTTTATTTCATTCTTTAGGGCTATTCATCGAATCTATAAATTCGTCACGGAGCCATCGCGGCTGCGTAAAATAAATACGTGCCAATAATTTCTAATATTTTTACGTAACAATGCCATAGAAAATTATGGGTAAGTAGACTATAGAAAAATGTATTCTTGAGAGAATTTTTATTATCGGCTAAATACAATAGCACGGTAAAAATATTCTTAAAGGAGTCGTTAGCCACGCTCTTTTATTGGTTGTTCGTTGCTTTGCTTAATCGTATGTGAGCGGATCATTATATTCCACTTTATTATCAAAGCTTTTGAAGAAATGGCACGAACAAACGTCGCGGTGCATATCAAGTGGGCCAATGCAAGAAAACATTAGCGACAAATCGCAAATCCTCTAGAAACGTGACGTAGCTCGGACTTTAATACCAACCTAATAGTATGTATGGTGCACATTGGTGTGCTTTTCTGCATTTTGTGGCGGCGGCGTTGAGTTATCGCGAATATCCTATATATATATATATAATATATATGTCTATTATGTCACGATTTAAGCTATGCTCAAATTTCTTTGCTGCCGACTGCCGTTGTTTGATGCCAATCAAGGTGCGATTTTTCAATGGCTGGATACATGTTATTCAATTAACAAATTATAATCTGACTAAAATAAAAGTACCATTATTACTGCAGTATTCACAAAATTATTCTTTTATTTTCACTGTGTTTTGTTTTATCCAATGAATAGCATGATTATTAAAAAACCGCGTCTAATGGCTTAGTTAAATGAGGGTGAATTTATCGTTTTGTAAAGTACCGTATAATTAGTACCTATCTCCTCCCTCGCAGAATATATATATACCTGGGGGTCTATAATACAGATATGATTTATTTTATTAATTGTCAGAGCTCACAAATGTGTAAATATGTATCTACCCAACTAGAGGCGTCTGACCTGCGATTCCAACCAGCAGGAATTCCGTAAAAAGTATAATCTTGGATGAGGTGCTTTAAGCTATAATATATAATATAATAACCAAATTGGTTCAAGTGTTTTGAGATAAACGCTAACACAAAGAAACAAATATACAACGTTATATTCAGTAGAAAGCACTTATAGTATGGAATTCGAACATTCAAGCGCAATATTCACCGTTTCACTTGTTCAATATTTCATTTAACGATTTTCAACGGCAAAGGAAAATAATATCAACAATATTTACAAAATCGACAAAGTTTTGTACAAAACTCCGGCGTGCTATTCCGGCATTCTGTGATCGTCATCCCATATATTTAAAGCTGAGGTTCATATCAAGAGCCCGGCAATGGACAAAACACTATATCGGGCATGCATCGAACAATGTGCAACTGGTCCCACATTGGTGCAACACTACTATTCACAGCGCATACCTCCTAGATCCAATCCCATTCGATATAACGTGGAATTTTAACTGAATACGGATGTTCGGACGATGGGACGCATACATTGATAAAACTATGTGGGGCTGAAAATATTTTTTTTCTTTTTGTTCTTATGGTGGAGTTTTTTATGGATGGGTCATGGAGAGATGATTGGCACGCTAGGTGGCCTTAATTCCGCCAACAAGAGTCTATCTTACTAGTGCCGTAGTGTTGAAACTCAGACTTATCCACATATACGTACTTGGAAAAAGGTTACAAAAACAAAAACCTAGTGAGCTGAAATACTCTCTGCTTACTATTTTTATACATAAGTATGTGCTTAAATCTGATTTAAATCATGTCATGTAAATCGAGGGATGTTAGACTAGTAGTTTAATCTACTAATCTAACATCCCTTCAGTTCTTGCATACAATTTGCCAATTCAGTAGGTAAGTCTTCGGTCAGTTTTAATGACATCGAAAGTTCATTTATTAAGTGATCCCGAAGACTGCAGGTATTTTAACTAAATTTCACACAAACTAAAAAGTTTAAAGCAACAATTTGCAAGTCAGTGTTTATAGTTAGATTAGAGTGTTCGTGTTTTAGTTTCATAAAGTTTGGTTTTGTATTCTATTTTCAAAATACTGGGTGTATTTCGCAATATTATATTCAACATGAAAACCATTACCATAACGAGAATACTGCACACAAAAACAACATTCCACGGCTTATTTGAGGAGTATCGCCGCATTAAAATAAAAAAGATGGATCCATAAAGCTTTCATTTGAAAATGTACATTTACTATTATGTTCTGTTTGGTTTGCGAAGTCGAGCGTCCGCCTGCCCTCGACGGTTGCCGCCGAAACCACCACATAACTAGACATCCCGCAACACATAGGTACCCTCTGAAAAACGTAAGTTTCGTACATAAGGACCACAAAAACGTGGTTTATACACGTTTCTTGCCACAGAACATATAAATATAGTCCTATTCCGTGTTCCATGCAGACTACTGCTTTACGAAGTGGGTTTAATGGAATACTTTTTAGGTAGAAAAAACTCGTAAATTATTACACCTTGCAACGAAATTTCACTTGGTTCTAATGGATAGCCACATACTACTAGGGGTACTAGGTATGTCAAAGTACACACAGCGTCTTTTAGTTAATTGGTACTTATGGCTGTTTGTTGCAAAAAGGGATTAAAATACAAAGAATATTATAAGTTAACTTTTATAGCCTGCGTTCAAGCACAGAAAAGATAAGTACAAAGCTTATGTTCCATCACATTGTCTTTAAATTATATCATATATAGGCATGGCTCTTACAATTAATGAACCTTTTCCTTAAGTACACCATCATTACTAGATTTTAAGGACCCATTCTTCCTATTCTACATGTATAATGTAATATAATTAATAATAATAGTAACACCACGATCACATACATCTGAATCTCCAACTCCAACCCGGATCCTGGACACTAACTAGGATTCCCCGTGTCTAGGGACCCAGGAACTACGAGGACCATGGTCCCACAACACCCAGACTCAGAACAAGTATTTGCGCTTTTTTTCTGTGCACAAATACTTGTTCTGCCTCGGGAATCAAACCCACCGCCTCCGGGCTATGAGCCTACCACCACACCACAAAGGCTGTCAATATTTACAATGAGCTAATAGTTAGATTAATACCTACATTTGCTCATGTTAGAAAAGGCCAATATCCCAGAAGTGGGAACGTGTTGGGCTGATCACAAATAGTTCCTTGTTAACCCCGACCGAATGACAGTGTAATGCAGCGTTGCATTGTCGCGTCGTCGCGTCGGTAGAATTAATGGGTAATTAGCTCACCTTGTTCACGCGTCGTTCTCTCGAGCCTCGTACCGCGCCCGTTTACGGTATTTAGGACTCACGTAATACAAAATCATGATGGTACGTAGGCTTTTCTTTTCACTGTATTTTTTGATAATATTACAAAGGCTCTACTGAATGAATTAATGAATGGTGAAATCGAAGTATCCTTCCCTTAACCCTTGTTAAACCCTCTTAGAAAATAATAGGTACAATAATAGGTACTTAACCAAGCTATAAATTATACGAAAGATAGTGGAGATGTATTGATCTTAGCACCATACATTGTTGTTGTTGATTTTCTTTTCGTTTATGTTCCACTATTATGGTCCACATATTGCACTACCGCATTAAGCCTTCCACAATACACCAGGCTTAACTGAAAAATAATGCTCTATAGCATTAAGTTTGCCTATGTACTTTCTTTTGTTATTGTTTGTGCAATAAAGAATTTTCTGTCTATCTTACATGCATGATAGTTTTTGTCAGTGTATGTGTTATGTGAAATCAGTTTCGTTTATAGCTAAATTAGGCAAACAAGAAAATGGCAAATTCGACCACATTTGATGATTAATACCTATAGTGATCAGCGGGGATCTACATTGCTCGGTGCTATTATAAGCTAAAACATCTAACTTTTCCTCACTGGGTGAACCCTACCGTTAACCTTGACTGCTTATTACTAATTAATAGACGAAGTTCGGAGTTTCCGTACACATAAAAGGGACGGCCAAATAGCGTTAAAGTTCGTTCGGGCAGGGTTACAGCAAACGCTGCCCGAATGAACTTTGACGACTTGACACACTTTGAACATTGCTTATGCATTGATAAAGTTACTTTGTTGATACGAGAAACACGGCCACATCAGTTTATACCTACTTATGGCCAATAATCGTATGCAAAACTCTGAAAATAGGGATGTGTGTTGTCAATTGAAGGGTTGAGAATAAAAAGGGTTTAACTGTCAAATTGACAGTTTCGAGAAAATTGACTTTAAACGTCAACGGCGTCATTCTAATGTAGAGTGCTTATAAGGTAATAGAAAAGGTTTATGTAAGTTTCAGTTGCTTGAAAATGTTTTAATTCTATTTTAAAATACTAAATATAGTACTAATTCATACAATTACTTTAAAAATATAATATAATAAAATAATTATAATAATGTTTTTATGCTAAGCGAACTGTATTCCTGTGACAGATACACCGTTTTTAGACTAAAAATCTCGAGATTTAAGCCTCATTTCAGTATTTTGAGAATGTATTATTGAAGATAATTTCACGCTGAATCCAACGATACCCATAAGTCATTTTGTGAAAAAAATCAGTTAAACCCTTTTTGTTCTCACCCCTTCAATTGTCACAAAGATCAATAATTTTATTACTGTGTCTAAAATAATATTCCATCATCGAATCAACCAACAGAAAACCAACCAACAGGCGCTTTTTCATCAATAAACAAGGACATATTTGTCCCGCGTGTTTCAGTGTTTACTAGTACCTAGCCCTCATGTCTATCAATGTCTGCCAACCTGCATTTGTGTATGTGATCGGCAAACTGTAGAACCAATCTAACGATTTTCCGACCACTGCCTACCAAGTATCGAATTGGAACTGTATTTTACGTAGTCTACCAGCAAACTCCACGATTCATACCCGTAATCCTAGTTCGTAGATGCTGAAACTATGGCCAGTAATGTTTATGTTCCAAACTTAACCGTAGTACCAATAACACTTGAAAAAGTTGCGGTCACGAAAATGCTCAAAAGCTTTTTAAAGAAGCTGCTAAAGAAACTATTGAGAGAAAACGATGGACAATATAACCGATTTAATATATATTTATATTATTCTATGGTATACCAAACTGTGGTTACCAAAATATGTTTAGATAACCAATAAAACGAAGTCAGAAGTCTTTAGGCGGCTTAAAAAATCTGACACCAAACCTAACCTTCCGAAGGTTAAATACAACTGCTAATATAGCCTAGGTGTATATAATTACACTACAGATCAACTCTAGTAACAACTTAATGCTAGTAAAGTATTATATAAATATATAGCAATTATATATAATTAAAACGATTATTTGACTAACGTGCACCGACGAAGCTCATCCAATCTGCCCTAACCACAACATTAAGCCCTGAGTCCGCGAGAGAATTGACCTGAATGCCAGCAGATAGCATCGTTTAGTTTAAAGTGTTCCAACAGTTTGCATGCTACAAATACAAATTTCTAGATATATTTCTAGGCTAAGTCAGTTACGGTGGTTACAACTTATATGCGTGTTTTTAAAATATTTACTTGAAAGACAATAAATAAATTTGAATTTGAATTTGAGAGTTTTTTATTTGGAACATCTAGGGAATAGATATTTAAGGACCTGCACCAGTAAGCAACTGACCTTACCGTGTGCTTTTAAGATACTATCACTTAGAAACTAAGGTGATTGAACTTTTTTAAAGAATATAAAAATTATATTCTTTTTACAATTCTAAACCAAAAAGTAAAGTAAGAAACCATAGGTGAGATATCGATGTTCATCTAATATTATAATTATATAACAAAAAAAGACTTTTTCTTTTTCGATAATAAAATATTAAAGAAAACGTCTTTTTTAAAAAAAACATAATTTTACAATGTGTGTTGTTACGGTCTGAATTTATTGTTATTAAAATAATTTTTATAATAATTAATTCTCCGAAGGCTAGAAATTGATATTATTATAATTTACATAATATTCTCTGATACAAAAAAGTAAAACTGCAGCTTCTTCGGATGTTCTGTCTAACTTGAACGCGGTTTCACCCGTGGATAAAAAGTATTTTAAATATTTGCTCATCCCACGGGAATATTGCACTTTTCCGGGATGAAATGTAGCCTATATTTTAATCCAATGTATAAGCTATCTTGGTACCGAATTTCATCCAAATCCATTCAGCCGTTTGAATGTGATGGAGTAACAAACATACATACACACAAACACACATACAAACTTTCGCCTGTATAATATTAGTGTGATTTTCATTACGTACTTGTAAGGGCTGAGTCCACTGTCTAGAGTGAAGGTGCTGTTAGCGTCCAGCTTATGGCAGTTCCTTTATCACGCTGCTAATTAAGTTACACTAATCATTCTGTCACGCGATCCACGAGTGGCGCGATGTAAATTTATAGCACGAATATTATTTACAATTATGTAATGTATTATTATTATTAATATTATTATATAACTGCAATAATTATGTATTTAAAATTACTATTCAATATACCTGCTGTTTTGTTGTATAAAAACTGTTTAACTGATGCCTACAATTTAACGTATTATAAAACGAGTTATTTTTTAGGTAATTTATATTGTTTCCTACACAAAGACAAGCAGAACATACCCCAGTTCTGTTCTGTCTGTCAAATATTTTCAATTTTTCTATTCCTACTTGACTGCACTATAATGACATTATACCCTCACACTCCTCGCACACTACTACACTCCACACACCCTCACCACATATTTGCACCATAAAACCCTTACACACACCAAGGGGTGTGTAAGGGTTTTTATGCATACATATTTTTAATTATATAAGTATTAACTTCTGTTATAACAGTATAAATATTTAGGCAACGTTAACTTAACACCTTTGTAATTATTAATCAATGTTACACTTATTTTATGTCTCCGACGGAAGAGTCCTGGTTCCTGTGTCACGGGTCCTGAGCCTAGTACGGGAAACAGGTGCTCCACCCCTTTATGATTGTTTCAACTATTTTTTTGCCAATAAATTCCATTTCATTTCAAATTTCATTTCATTTCATTTCATTAATATCACTCATTCGTTCTATAAAAAAAGCTTCAGAAAACATACGCTATAAGGTTTCTTTCATCTACGATATTTTATAGACGGAGTCCACTTTATTTTCCGATGTCTTATCTCAACCTATATATGAATCAACGGCTCTAAATAGATATGTATGTAATATTATTCAACATTGCCTTTATACTACACAGGGTTATTGGTTCGTAGACGGCATCGTTTATTTATTATTTATTAAACAAGTTACTTGATATTCGATTTAAATGTTTTACATGGTTGTTGGTTCATTTAAGTGACATTTTTATAAAACTAAGTCAGAGCTAAACTGATTGTGACTTAGATCGTAGTGTTACTATATTTATACGTACTTACTTATATGGGACATTGAGGCCCGTATTACAGAACGATGCTCAGTCATCGATCGGTGCTAAAGCAGAGATTTCATTCATAAAGTGATCAATTGGCGCATGAAATCTCAGCTTGAATACATATTCTCAGATGAGCATAATTCTGCAATACGAGCCTAAGACTGTACTTACCTGTATCTGTACTTTGTATAGGAATAGGCTGTCCGGTACGTTTCCGTTCCATTGAAAAGTCTGTTAAAGGCTTCTTAGTCTTCACAGTCTTTTCTAGTCTAGTCTTCAACAGACTTTTTCTGTAATAGAGATTTGTATTGTGTCTAAATATAAAATGTTTTCCAAATATAACCAATACAAACACAGTAGATGGACCTCAACTAAGTTTTAACCAAAACAAAAGCTGATCGTTACCTATGTTTAAAATATAAGTAAATTCTTCCTATTTACGTGCTTACTAAAAAAGTAAATGTTTTCTTACACTGTAATTAAGGAACAAAATATTTTAAAAAAGAAAACCAAATATTAGTGGGGCTGCGAAATTATGAAGCCTACGCCAACAGACTGAAAAACTGTATATACTGAATAACATGTTTTTTATCTTCACTTCTCATTCACACTTCATAAGTGGCTATAGGTATAGAATATATTTTATTAATAATACCGTCTTAATTACGTACTGGAAACAAAAAAAAAAACAAGAAAAGAACAAACGTTCCGAATTCAATAAGAAAAGTTGAAGTTGAAGTCCGCTCTTTGGAGAGCTCGCGCAACCCA
This sequence comes from Ennomos fuscantarius, assembly GCA_905220475.3. Taxonomy (NCBI): domain Eukaryota; kingdom Metazoa; phylum Arthropoda; class Insecta; order Lepidoptera; family Geometridae; genus Ennomos; species Ennomos fuscantarius. The sequence goes on along the minus strand of HG992028.1, from coordinate 5,700,330 downwards.
TTTAATGAATGGAGCACATTCCGAGCACTTTCGCAGTGAAGCATTCAAATTGAATTACACAAGACTTCGTACTTACATGGTGAGGAAGTGCTTACAAGATTAGTGCAAGAGACGAGCGAATGCTGGTGACGCTCGCTACATAGATGCTTGATAACGCTGTGTATATATCACTCCGCTTGTTCACGTGTATACAGAACTCTAACCGCTATACTAAAGTATGTGAGACTATCATATTCGCAATAACGATAACGATAGATGAGTACATGTTACATGCATGCTGATGCAAGCTTCAACGCGTCGCCCGTTTTGCGTAGTAGATACCAATATAGAATCAATAATAGTACCTACTTGGTATTGCCTACTTACCTACCTACATTTGCGTATTCTTAATTTTTGTTCTGAATTTTACCCGGAGCAATTGAAATGTAATACCACACATTATTATCTTAAGGATTTTCCGAGTGATGAGTCGATTATAATATAATTCCTTTAAAAAAACCTTCTTCAATCCCAATGAGAAAATCAACAATGTAGTCGAAGTGAAAATACGCATTTTGTAAGATAAATAACGGCTAAAAATCACGTCAATTAAAAGTTGAAAAATCACTCCGAACAGGTTTCGGACATATTCGATGTCCTTCTGGGAGCCAGTTACTAACGCAAGCCGCGGCGGCTTTCGCGAGCGTCAGCACGTAACTCACTTTACTTCACTTTTATCTTACAAAATGTGTCATACTCACGATAGTTTTCAAACCGAAATACGCATTATTAAAGATAACTCAAAAACTACTAGTCAAATGTTGATCAAACTTTAAATGGGACTACGCATCAAGCATCAGCTATCAAATATAAGAAAATATTAATATTTAAAATCGGTTCCACCAATCGAAATTTCTGAAGTTACATAATAAAAAACAGTGGAATAGAAAACCTCCTCCTCCTTTTTTGAAGTCGGTTAAAAAGGTAAATTAGTAGAACTTATCTACTCAAATACTCTAAATACTCATTTATTAATAAACTGTGTTTACACGTCATATTTAAAAAAACAGTCAATTAACAAAGGACAAACATTTGTGTGATGAACATTGTTCTGTGTCTGGGTGTTATATTGTATTCTAAATAAATACAAATACAAATACAAATTTATTTATTTTTTGGTTACAAAGTTATTATGAATCCATAAGACTCCCGAACTAGTGGAAACTGTGTTTCAGGAGTCAATGGCTTCCCCCATTATTAATCTTGTCTTGTTGTTATATTTTGTCTGAGCTATGTCATACTAATTACTTTTACAGAACATCATAAAAATATTCTATGTATGTATTTACAAACAAAAAATATCTAAGTATTGTACAGTTATCTGGTTCCCATTGTTTGGGAGCTAGATGGCGCTGTGTGAAATGTCCACAGATATTTATTTATTTATTCCAATTTCCATTATATTCCAATTTCATTGTATTTATTTCCATCCAAAAGTTGTCTGGAAAAGATCGCTTTTAGCGATAAGACCACCCATTGTACCCATCTTATTATGTAATTTTCATTTCTACGTGTTTATTTTTGGTAAATTAGTTGCACTAATTCGTTAACTATTATTCGCTAACCTAACCTACGAGTACCTATAAACATTGAAGAAATTAAAATCGACTCAAGGAGGTGCTACGGGTACTAGGTTGGTACCTACTTATAATGCCTTAATTAATATTAGTGATAATAATTATGTTCAACAGTTATTTACTGTGAGCTTTAAGCTTTACCTAAATAAATGAACAGTGGGATGGCAGAACATCTAACAAGAAAGCCGAAAATATGGCGCATGAGCCCTCAGCGAGATCATCTCGACGAGTAAACTAATATTTGTGAATAAATAAAGCTTTGTGCGGGGTTGGCGCCCACTCTTTGCGTCGACGAGATTTATACAACGACCATTGCCTTACGCCAAGCATGTGTATTAGAGGAAGAAAAAGAGAGAGAGAGATAAATATTTAAATAAAAAAGTTTTTAATTCACGTCAAATGAAGCTAAGAAACCACACGTGACCAAAATGCTGGCCTCTACTTCGGCCAAAGATTGAGCATTGTCATTCAACGTGGCACTACTGTGTTCCGATTTGAAGGGCACTGCTGCTAGTGAAATTACTGGGCAATTGAGACTTTATGATCTGATCTCACAGTCGAGTAATCTTATTACCAGACTGTGTTGATGTCTTAGGATGACGTGCGCAGTACAATGTCGCGCGAAACTCTATGTTTTAGACTTCCGATTGACACTGTTCTGTTATGGGTGGCCAGGGCGCTTAACATTAGGTGAACGATTAGCTCGTCACATCATTCACTAAAATAAAAAAATATATGAAATTAGGGCGATGAACTTTTTTTAACGGATATGTTTCCGTAAGTATCAATCGTTTCAATGAAAATAAATCCTATATACCAATTGCGATGGCAGATATATACTCTAATGGCCACAAATAACCACTTTACCCCCACACCATTTACATACATAATTTATACAGTAGGCTGAATGGGTAGGGTTTTATTTTATGCTTCTCTCAAAACTCTACTCATATATGTACATATGATACTCAGCTATGTAATTTTATAGATGCGTACAAATATTCAGAACTACATTTTTCACATAACTAATAGGTACCCACTTCGTTTGTACCTTATCTGAGATGGGAATGGGAAAATAGGAAACAGATGGGAAACAGCCGTCTCCAACACTCATAAGATTTCAGAGTTACGCGAACTTGAGTGTAGCTGTTTTACTTAACTACAGCGTAAAGGTCCAACTTGTCTTTAAATTATTAATTAGAACAAGAAAATGCTTTTCCCGCTTTACAGTTTTTAACCAAATTGGTAGTGTTTGCTTTGTACGTCCTGCCTGGTAATGCTATAAAGGTCGGTAGAGAACAACAGCATTAGCCCGTTCAAAAAAAAGAGGCTTTTACCAAGTCGTAGACTAAGCTTCGCAATCATTTAATTATAATTGGTTGTCCAAAAATTATAGTGTCAAGTGAAACATTAATATGTACAGGCACTCTATAAATAAAAAGCTACACCTAATAAAACATTATTTACAAAATAAATATGCTAACGAACTCACCACCGCGTGGTAAGGTTCCCAGAATACTGGCAGCATTACCTCGCTGAATTAGAAGACTTAGCTTCTGAGCGAAGTATGTACCAGCTCTAGGATCCCCCGAGGCGAGAACCAATCGAGCAGAGACTTGTCGAATAATTTTTGAATTAAACTAAAATTTTAAATTTAATATTAAAATTTTAATGTTATTTTATTATTATTAAAATTTTAAATTAGTGTCAAGTTGATACTTGACATTAATTTTTTGGACAATTTTTTGGATGTGTCAGTTAGATAATACTGGCATCCGAATCATCCTCATTATGCTGCACGATTTTTAATAGTTTAAGAGTTAATGTTATAATAATTTTCAGTAAAACTACCTTAAACTAATCACTGTGGCGTGGCTAAATTAATGACAATAAGCATAAACCTATAGTGAAAAAAAAATCATTGGAACAAAATATAGATTGATGTGAAACGGATGTCCAAAAAGGCTCTTAGGGATATTTTTATTTTATTTTGGGAACTTATTTATTCTATCTAATGATAAGAAAAGTGATATAAGCTATGAAAGTGAATAAGCCGGGAGTATTTATTGCCTCTAATAAGTGGCGTCTAAATCTGTGGTAGCTGATGATTACCAACATCAAAGTGCTGCTCCCTCAATTTACGCAGCTCCGCCGTAACACTCGAAAGCGCATTCCTTCCATTCTACGAAGCTTATTTCCGCCATTAAGCCGAAAAGCTGGAGCACATCAAACAACAAATGACGAGATTATGCGCCATTCGTTATGCTCTTTCCGTTTTTTTTTTATAGTATTTCAAAATTATTTTGCTGTTTATGTTTCTTTTGTTTCGTTCAGGAGTTGGTACTAAGACCTGTGTAAAATAAATAATGATAATAAATAAATAACACTACAATCAATCCACTGCATTCAGCCTTAGATACCTTGATTACTAGTATAACCGTCGTGAAGTTCAGTCACATAATGAAATTCAGCACGCTTATCATTTGGACTGTCTGTAGGTCATCGCGGCTAGTATATAGTCACATGCTATTTCTTGTAGGTAGTGTTTATTAGTAATTAGTATTATATCATTGTAGTATTTAGTTGAAAGAATAAAGGCGCTTTATCGGTAAAAAAAAGTTCCATAAAGATACATTAATATTATTTTTACATAAATGAATCTTTATTTCCCTTGCCCACCGCATCACGCGTGAACGGATTTAAAATTTTCGCATTTTTTTTAGTGTTTATTATGGTCTGGGAATGTTAATGAAAGAAATAATTAAGAAAGTTGAGCGGAAAATTAGAAACATTTATTATATAAAAAATCAAATGCAATGGTTTCGTCCAAAACAACTTATGTAACCTATTATAGCTATAGCTATATTGGTTCTGCTGTTGTCAGTTTCACGACACAGGTGAGGTTTATGAGGTCTAGGTAACCAGTAGACCTAAAATTGAAATTACTGTCTGTAAAGTAAATTAGTCTGGTGGTGTATGCGGTGGCTGTTATAACCCCTACAGTCACTCTAACGGTTCACACTTCAGTACCCGACAGTGTGAAATTAATATCAAAGTTCTGCTTTTACCAGGACAGAAGTGTGGATGAGCACACTTGTAAATTATCGCGTCGTTTAAGCGAGACGCGGCGGGCCAATTTCATGGTAGAGCGACTCGGTTCTACGGCTCCGAGCGAGCGGGCCGTGCTTGCAGCGCCTGCTTAGTCTACTGGGCATGAAGATCTCACAACAATGATGAGGTCACATTACCACGAAAACATTTTTTTTTTTTTTTTTAATATTATTATGCTGCTTTGCCACAGACTCCTGGGTCCGTGCTCTTTTTTAATATACTATTGACATATTCGTTAGATGTGTAATTATTTCTTTTTTAACAAAATCAAAATAAGAAGGGACTTTTTTTTGGACGCTATATAAATATTGGGAATATCAATTACTTTATTTTTTTATATAAAAGAAGTCAGGTCTTAACAACTAGTTTAGTAGGTACATGAACCCTGTAAGTGCGCTTGCAACTGAATGCGTTTAAAAATAAATTAATAGATTTTAATTATATAATAGATATATCGTCAAAATTTTAATAATATAGATTTTTCAAGCATTTTATTATTTAATTAAATACCTATTGATGCATGCAACTCAATTATGTAATTCATCAAATCAATTAATTTATTTAAGTCATATTCTGCTACTACCCACTCTTTACAAAAATTTATCGCATTGGCTAATTGGCCAAAATTAATACTAGGGTGGCTAGCTTTTACTTAATAGAGTTAAGAGACATTAAGCTTACGACGTTGTAGGTACTTATATAGAAGTGGCTATTAGGTTATTTGAAATGGAATTTATTTTCGAAGTAAAACTTCATTACGCACGCTTGACTTGGAGAGTAAGCTGGTGAATGCGAGGAGAACGAAAGTTGAACATGGTTCACGTAGATCTCTATTGTCAACATAACAATTATAACATAAACAAATTATTATATTGGTATGTCCGGTAAATGTCAATTTACGATTGTCAGGGCGACATTAACATTAAAAAACCAAGCAAAAACAAAGTTATACCGGCCGATAGATGGACTAAGCTAAGAAATTTTACTTCTGTAGTGTGGTCTAAAGCACACGCGTTTTTTTTTAAACTACAATTTCTTTAAATATATTAATTAAAAAACGCGTGTACTCAAAAAATACGAGCCTGAATGTAAAATAATCTGTATCGTCTCGTTTTTTAAGTATTGAATCCAGTCTAGAGCAGACTGAAAGAACCGCAAATTACTCGATTTTATTATGGTACCTATTTTCAATAATTTTACGTATGGGTTTATTTTAATTGGGTATATTATTATTTGAAAATTACATGTACGTAATTTGATAGTTTGTGTACTTACTTAATATATATTATTTTACGCCTTTATGACTATTTTCCTGCAGCAAGACATTTTATTATTACAATTAATTACACAACTTGTAAGGGCACCATTTCAAAACACACGCATTTTCTTCGTCGAAACCCTGATATACAACCGATAGGGTCGAGAACAAACATCGTTGGGTTTTGTTCTACGAAAGTGTCCGTAGCGAGTCTTTGCCTATTGTCTTCCGTCGCTTTGTCTACAAAACTTCTATTTCCAAAAATAATTATCTTCTACAATAGATTCAAGTAGAAAGGCGTGAAAATAATCGCAAAGGTAAGGTGCACTAACATTTACGCATTCTTAAATATTAGATTGGTTACCTAATTATTTAATACCTATAATAATAATATAATAATATGTGTGGACATCTCACACAACGCCATCTAGCCCCAAACTAAGCAAAGCTTGTGCTATGGGAACCAGATAACTGATACAATACTTAGATACTTTTTTGTTTGTAAATACATACATAGAATACAATATGACAGAGAACAAACACCTATGTTCATCACACAAATGTTTGTCGTGAGTGGGAATCGAACCCACAACCCACAGTTTAGAAGGCAGGGCTACTACCAACTGAGCTATCGGGCCAGTCAAATCTATATACCTAAATAATTGTTATACTTACTTAATAATCCTTTACGCACAATTTAGGTCCAAGATCTATGTATATGATCGTTGGGCGTTATTATTATTATTATGATTTACCCAATTTAACGCAGAAACGAACTCGTTACATCTTTATAGTTTGTATTTTCCAAATTTCATCCAAATCGGTTCAGCCATGTTGGCATAATAAATAGTCATAAAAACAACCAACAGACCGTTCACTTTTATTTTCGAAAGTCGCTTCGCTGCGTTGAGCACAGTACCAAGCTTTTTGGAAGTTTGGCTTTGACCTATAGGTAGCCTAGTACTGGACCGCACTAGAAATTTCGACACCAAGAATACCAAGACTCTCAAAGACTTCAAGCAGATTGTAACCGCAGTGTTACAGAATACATAAAATGTAGTATATATATTTAGCAATAGTACTACGTGCTACTTCAAAGGTTTGCGATGAATATGCGATATTCATTGAGATAGGTACCTAAGGATATATATTCCTACAGCAGTAAACTATTATATATTATACTCGTTTATTGTAAAATGTATGTGTGCTAGTAGAAGGAATTAATTTCTGATATTTTGGCACACAACAAATAAATAGGTAGATAATTAGTCTATACTGATAGCTGAATACTAAAATTTTTTCATAATTAAATCCAATAATAATCCAATTGAATCGCTATCTTTCCCGATATTTTCACCGCACCATTTTGTAGGTATTAAAAAAACACCTACTTTATTCAATGTCGCAAGGCAATGGCGTTAATTCGCAGTAATTGTATAATACCTAGATTTAAGTTTTATATAATAAGTACTTTTGGTATTTATGTTATATAGGAGCGTTCTATAGCATGGACTAAGTACATACATTTAAGGGAAAGAACTTATGAAATATTAAGAACCGTGTATACTTACTTATACACGGTGGAATCTTCTTCTCACGGTAAGTACCGTACAAGCTTAATCCAAATGAAGCTACGGTTGCGATGTGTTTTATAAATACCACTCACCTCTGTATAGATAGGTTTTGATGAAATATGAAATGAAAATAATTTCAACGTAATGGATCCACTATCTTACATATGTGCGGAATAAGAATCAACTTGATGTAACAGAAACACCCATATATTACAAAGTAGCAGTGACATTAGCTAGTGATACAGATATAAAAGACGCGACTGCCGGTTGACGAGCAATAAAAGACGTAGATATACGAAATAACATAACTTCTTATTTATCCGAAATGGGGCTAGGTGAAAACGGGAGAATGGGGGTTAACGTCGTTGAGCGTAATTTCTAGAGAGGGGTCATCAGGAAGATATAATGCCATTTCTGTACCCTTGATGTCTTTTTAAGTGCGGACCCACTTAACCCTAACTCGGAACGGACTCCGGTGTCACCTTTTCAAAGTAATGGAATCAAGAGAAATGCATGTTATTTATGGATCGCCAATAGAGTTAAAAGGGGAGCCTTTCTTTATTTTTTAAGTAGTGTAGGTACTAGAGCTGCCCCGCCCTTATCACACTATCACATCACACTAATATTATAAAGGCGAAAGTTGAATAGAAAATGATCAATAGAAAACTCTGAATAAAAAATGTGAATTGGAAAATTTTGAGGGAACTTGACTACAACAATGCAAGCATTTTCAAACATTCGGTTTTTGAAGTAGGATGTTTAACTGGAAAACCTAAAACAGATGTCTAAATATATATAACTCAAAGGTGACTGACTGATTGACTGACATATATAGTGATCTATCAACGCACAGCCTAAACCACTGGACGGATCGGGCTGAAATTTGGCATGCAGGTAGATGTTATGACGTAGGCATCCGCTAAGAAAGGATTTTTTGAAATTCCACCCTTACGAGGGTGAAATTGGTGGTTGAATTATTTTCCCATAGCCACGCCGCGGGCGAAGCTGCGGGCTGAAGCTCGTATAATATATAAGTATAAAATATAAATAATAGATATTAAAAAAACAACGAGTGTGCTTTAGACCATGCGACTGATGTAAAACTTTTTACCTCCATCTCTCTTGCCCCTACACCTATATATATATATACCTATATGAAACGTAACTTTCTATCTCAACTTCCACTCGCCTCACCAGCTTACCCCCAAGTCAAGTTTACGTAAACTAGTTTTACTTCAAAAAGTTAAGAAACTATTGTCCTGCCTTAGAGGTTCAGACAAATTATTTAATTAAAAAAGAAAAAAAATTCGTTGATTGGCTTTTTAATTATAAGCGTTCACGTACACTTAACGGATAATATCTAACCGTTCTTCACCCAAAATCAAACAACATAGGATAAATGAAATACCAAGCAGACAACAGAACATTTCACTCCTTCTTAGTTCCCTCTCATGGTCTTAGTCTGATACTAGGCCCATGTTCCCTCCATTATATATTTTTTGTTTTTGTTGTAGCTGCCAGTGTCAAGTTATTGATAATTTCTCAAGTTAATTAATATTTTTATATTTATGTATCAAGTCACAGTCCAAGTCATCAAATCAATTCATGGTCTAGTCAAGTCATACTCCTAGTAAAGTGATGGCAACTTTACCAGAAGCTTCCATGGAGTCTTCGAAACAACACGAAAAGAAACGTTTCACCATCATTCTGCCACTTTTCCACACTCATGCATAATCCAGTACTTAACGAATAAAATGCCACCAATTTTATGCACTAACACTGAAAATAACACAAGTTTTGGAAAATAATACAATGCGGTGACGCGATCTTTTTCGTTTTGCCGCCAAAACTCTTTGATATATTTTTTTTTGTTATGTGTTGGCTCCACACTTTTGTGTATTTAGCCAGTGTCAAGTAATTGATAATTTATCAAGTTAATGATATTTCACCCAAATATGTGTCAAGTCACAGTCGAAGTCATCAAGTCAAGTCATAGTCTAGTCAAAGTCATACTCCTAGTAAAGTGATGGCAACTTTACTTGAAGCTTCTATGGAGTTTTGTAAACAACACGAAAATAAACGTTCCATCATCATTATACCATTTTTCCACACTCACGCCTGTAATCCAGCACTTAACGAATAGAATGCCACCAATTTTATGCAGTAACACTGAAAATAACACAAGTTTTGGAAAATAATACAATGCGGTGACGTAATCTTTTTCGCTTTCCCGCCAAAACTCCCTAGATTATATTTGTACGTTCCCGCCAAAATTCTTCACGGAAGTGACGAAGTTAGTAAAGGTGGCTCCACACCATTCAGTCTGCCTTTCAATCTGTCATGCGATCTGCCACGCAATCTGCTGTAATCGCGATCAATCGGGCCAACTCCTCCACACGATGCAATTTTACTGATTGAGTTAACAAATCATATTGCAGATTGGATAGTGTCGAGCACCTGACCTCTATTATATTAATACGCTGGACTGCATATAGATAGGCCAATATACTGAAGGCATATCGTTTTCGCCATTTTGACGCTGATTGGTAAAGTACTCGGAATTAACTAAATTAAATACATTCGGAGTGGCATGCATGACGCTTCAATTCGACATAGTTTATACAGCCAGCGCACTAGTATAGTAGAGATCAGTGTGTTCGGGCTTTAAAAAAATGTGTGCACAGGCTACATAGATTTATATATTATTAGGTCTTTACCTATGAAATTGCCGTTTTGTTCGAAAAAAGTTAAAGTATTTTTTTTTCGAACTTATTTATTTCTTTTATTCAAAGTAATCACCCCTGCAATCAATGCATCTTTGCCAACGCTGTGGCAGTTTATGGACGCCCTTCTTGAAAAAATCAGCAGGACGGGAGACAACAAACTTTTCAAAGGCGTTTTGTACTGCCTCTCGGGAATTGAATTTTTTTCCCGCTAAAAAGTTGTCCAAATTTTGAAAAAAGTAATAGTCGGTAGGCGCAAGATCTGGTGAGTATGGCGGATGAGGGAGAGCTTCCAAACCCAACTCATGCAGCTTAGAGACGGTCTGTTGTGCAGTATGGGGTCGCGCGTTGTCGTGAAGTAGCAGTGGATACGACCGATTGACCAAAGCTGGTTGCAGACGTGCGAGTTTCGCCATCATTGTGGTCAGTTCTTAAATGTACACATCTGCAGTAATGCTCTCACCGTTTTGTAAAAAGCTATGATGAATCACACCAGCACTAGACCACCAAACTGTGACCATCACCTTTCTAGGGGTCATTTTTCGTTTTGCACATTGCTTTGGTACCGAACCAGGATCTAACCAACTTGCTGAGCGCGTTCGATTGTCAAAAAGAATCCATTTTTCGTCGCACGTAACAATTCGGTTCAAAATTCCTTCATTTCTGTGCCTGCTAAGCAGCGCAAGGCAAGTCTCGACGCGTACGTTGCGCTGGCGATCGTTAAGTTCGTGGGGCACCCATGTTTCAAGCTTTTTTATCTTGCCAATCTGTCGCAAATGGACCAATATTGTTTTGATGCTAACATCAAAAGCTGCTGCCAGCTCAGCTGTAGATTGAGATTCATCAGCTTCCACAATCGCCTTTAATTCATCATTGTTGACCAAAGTTTCCGGACGACCACGAGGTTCATTTTTCAAGTCAAAATTCCCAGAACGGAACCGAGCAAACCAATAACGGGTTGTACGTTCGTTTGTACAGTTCTCTCCGTAAACGTCGTTGATGTTACGTGTCGTTTGTGCCGCGTTGGTGCCACGACGGAACTCATATTCCATAATTACACGAAATTTCAAAGTATCCATTATGAGGAAAAATGTTGAAATGTAATGAAAATACAACGCTAATCAATAAACAAAAGACTTATATTGTAAATAGAATGTCATATTTTTAAAACAATATTAATTTGAATTTAGAATTCATAGCCAATCAAAACTTTTTTTTGTTTGAAAAAGTCTGTACTGCAATACGGCAATTTCATAGGTAAAGACCTATTATTTAATAATTACAATGAGTTTTTGGCGGGAAAACGAAAAATATTCGGTTCGTCACCGCATTGTACTATTTTCCAAAATTCGTGTTGTTTTCAGTGTTAGTGCATAAAATTGGTGGCGTTTTATTCATTACGTGCTGCATTACAGGCATAAGTGTAGAAAAGTGGTGTAACCATGGTGAAACGTTTCTTTTCGTGTTGTTTCCAAAACTCCATAGTAGCTTCTAGTAAAGTTACCATCACTTTTCTAGGAGTATTACTAGACTATGATTGACATAATGATGACTTGGTTGCGTGAAATATCATTAACTTGATACATTATTACAATGAATGAACCGTGGTCCTAGGATCATAATGGACGGAGCCATGCGGCGTTGTCACTCCGCATCCGTCGTATACATATTGTCTCGTATCTCTGTCTAATACACGAATCGTCGCATAGAGTATGCGTGAAAGTGATTGTAGGAACGGCATCGTCGTTCCGCGTGTAATGCTGTGACAGATTAGCCGGTGACAACATTGAATCGCGAGAGGTGAAAATATAGTGATATATTGTTATCAGGACTAAATATTGTGTCCTATAGTGAAATTATGTCATGTTGTGCTGTGTTTTGTTCATCAAAAACAACAAAAGGAGAAATAAGGATTTCAGAATCATCATTTCACACGTAAGTGTTTACTGGCTATTATTATGTTAAATATCGAAGTTTCAAAGTAAATATGCATTTCACATTAAGGATATACATTTTTGGCATCATATTATTACCATGTTGTGATAATTACTTGGAAATTTAAAGCTTTAATTGATATTACTGAGGTGGCTCATTTTACGCCTCTCGAATAGTGATGCACCCACACGGCCCATTAGACTTTGTCGATATTTGTAAATCTCATACACTTTCACAAAATTACTTTGACTTTGGTGAGAGTCAAAAGTAGAAGATCTCTTTCCTAAAAGTGGCCGAATGGATTTAGATCAAAGTGCAACCTTAGAAAAAACTACAAATCTGCTAATGTGAAAATTGGCACCTAATACTATTTTCTAAAACTTCTGACATAATTATGGTTGAAGCGTAGGTTCACTGTCGAAACTGATAAAATCGGTTATCATGAAACATTCTAAACAATAAAATTATACAGTTTGATAATATACCCAGATTATACTATTTTAGTATTACCACAGATCTGTTACCTGTAGATTGAAAATATGACTGAAAAAAAGATGGTACGATACGCTATGTAAACTGTCACTCTTACGATGTCGATTGTCGAGTGACAGCTTACATTTTTGCTGACCCATTGTCATAATCTCACACTACCTGGGTCAAATACAGACAAACAGTATTGCCATGCTAATTATTGTTAAAATTTACCCACTGACCGAGCTCATCTTTCCAATATGTGAGTTTTGCTAGGAAGCTGGTTTTTTTTCCATAGGTAGGTAATTAGGTATACACATAGGAAAAAAAACACCCATTAATTCACTGACCGATCACTAATTGACACAATTTGTTTCAGCTCTCAGAGGTGGTGGATCAAAACCATGTATGAGGTGTACAGAGATAGAACACGTAACCCCCAGAAAAATTAGACACCAGAAAATAATGATCACGATGTAGTACCCCAACGGATCTCGGAAACGACAAGTGATATAAGGGTACCGTTTTAACCAAAGTTGAAGTAAACCTTGAGAAATTTTCAGAGAAATAAAAAAACTGGTGCTCCCGAACAAAAAACAGTGGCCTCTATATAGAATTGACATCATTAATTAGAAACGGTAATTAATAAATCAGGATACTGAATATTTGCGGTGGCCGGTGGTGCGGTGGAATAAAATAATCATCTGTAATAAAGCACTTACTTAGAAAACCCTTTCGTCCTATTTTCTGCAAGACTGTCTGGTTAGGTTTAGTATATATCGATACATTGTGTAATAGGGGTCCCTTCCCTACTCACGCACACTAATGCAGTTTGAGATACTCACACCAACAGAAAATGGACACGTTTTTTTTTTAATACACTCTCTCCATTCTGATTCATCGTCCTAGGAATGAACACATACGACCTATGTGTAAAAACCACAGAGTACTATTAGGTAAAAACCGTATATTACCGAAATTTCTACATGTAGCGTTCTATTGAGGGAAACTTATATGTTGCCATGTTTTTAAGACGTCCCGTTTGTGTTCAAGTTTGACAGTTTGCTCGCGGCGTCTCAACAGCTGTTTTGCGAATTTGCTTTGATTGAAAAACCCATCAGTAGAAAATCGGTTGATAAATTTAATTTGATGCACGTGCTTCTAACGAAGAATAGTTTATTAAAGATTTTTTGTGATACAACTGTTTAAAACTATGGATGAAGAATTGGGTGTTAAAGGTAAGCGATGAGAAATTAACTCACATTTTCCAACCTTGTTTAAAATGTGCGGACGCGTGGTGCGGTGATAACGTGAACGTTTATCATTCGTCTCCTCGTGAAAATCTTCCTTATTTTCAAGAGCTTTTTGCGTATTTCAGATGTCTCATGTGCTAAATCATGCTTTTATTAATTTGCCGGTCAGAATAATGACGCATTTTGTGAGTACCCATGTCAATATCAACTGCAAATTTTTCTCTTGGAAATATTTGCAGAATAAACTACTAGCTATCAGAAGATGATAATAATGTTATGCTACAAATAGTAATATGGGTACTATACTCTCATAAATATTATTGTGCCATATCAACGAAAAATGCTAAACTCCATATAAATTACTAATAAAATAATATTTAAATTAGAATATTAAAAAGTCGGCTCTCAACATTATATATAGAAACCCCATAATCACACGACAATATAACGGTACTCAGGGACTTATTTATTGACTTAAACCATTGTAATATTTTTAAACTTGTACCTACATGGAAAAATATTATGTCTTTTATTTAGAATACTTCTATTTTTCAGATATATTTCTCTTGTCTTTTCTATTTGTAAACCTAACATGTATATGTCTAGTTCCATGATAACACTTTTTAACATGTTCCTTGTTAGTTCCATGATATTCAATGAGTACTTCCTAAGAATAATATTAAAAATCAATTAGTAATCATATCACAACAGCAGACTGGCCATTGCAACATGGCCCTGAAGTTTCCTGCTATCAAAAGTACATAAAACTTGCTGGTGCAAACCTGTAAGCATAGACTATGGTTCATGGAAATATAAAAAAAACTTGACTTCTTGATTACCTCTGCAACTAACAGATGTAGCAATTTTGCTATAAAAATAACATCTTCTAAACTTTCTAAAACAAATCTAGAACTAAAGATAATGCACATTGAAAATTGTGAAAAAGTAGCATGTGATTCAGTTATGCAGTATACTATTTATGAAAACCACAGTGACTCGTTTGCGGAGGAGACTCTCTGTTGAGGCTGATGGAGCGCAGTCACCCGCTACACCCTCAACACCCACTAAGAAGAGAGGCACAAGATTGGCAAAGCCAGCTTTGGAACTTATTGATGAAAATGGTAAATATGGGATATATGATGACAGTGACTGTTCTAAACTAATCTTTTATTATTATTTGTTTTATAGAAAAGCTTTGTTGTGCACTAAAAATGCAAACAATAATACACAGTTTACAAACTGCTTACCTAAGCCCCAAAGAATGTGCACAAAGTACATAGTCTGCAGACATGATTGTGCAGATTTGATTTCAGGTCACATACTTTTTAATTTATTTGTAAATAATTTATACATGGATGGGAAAACAGATTTTATTAGGCAATCATTTTTCCAAAGTAAGCAGCTAACTCCAATTATTAATGTGTTCATTAAATCTTACAGTGACTGAAAATGTGCCAAAAAAAGCAACACGAAAGTCAATTGCCAGAGATGTCACTGCACCCACTGAAGATAAGCCAATGACACCGGCTCGAAGAAGTGCAAGGATCCGATCCAACACCAGCCTTGTTTTGGAAGCAGTTCAGAGTGTGGTAGACTCGCCGAGAGCAAGAAGGGCTGCCTCTAGGAGGAACTCTCAACTTGGTAGTTTTATTTGATTTCTATTTTGACATAAAATTATCACTTATCTAAATGTGTATTATAAATAATAAAATAGAACTGATAACTAGATTGTTTTTACTATTCAAGACTGATAAGCAGCTTTTTGTTTGATATATAGGGTTTGGCACCTATACAGTAAAAGGAAACAAAGACTTAAATTAACCTATAATCATCTCAGCCTCTTTTAAACCTTGCTTTTTCAAAATAATAAGGTGTAGAATATTGGAACTCTTTCACATTATATTCTACTAACAAAATATTGAATGCAGCATTTTGTGATTTTAGGAAGTGATGCAGAAACCACAGCCACACCGGTAAAGCAGAACAGAAGGGGCAGAAGAGACTCTACCTCCAGTGTTGAGCAGTTAGGTAATTATTACTTTTTCTTATCATGGACTATGGACTGTGTGTGACCAATATTCCTATGAAATATTTTGCACTCTCATCTAAGCTTGTTTATGCTGTTATCCTCATACTTGGTTTGTGAATGTATATTTCAGCCATTACAAACATCAATGAGAAAGCTACAGTGCAGGTCGCTGAAGTAATTGCTGAAGAACCAGAGAAAGAAACTTCCAAAGATGATAAAAGTGCTGACCAATCTCCAACACTAAGAAAAAGTCCCCGACTTAAAAATAAAATTACAAAGAGCATTGATGAGGCAGTAAAAAATATAATTGACAAGAAACATCAACTAGGTAATACATCTGGTGATGGTATAAAAATAATTGGTGAAATTTCACCCTCCACATCCACACATAAACTGGCTCAAATGGAACTGTCTTCTTCAAAAAACAATGATAAAAATATCAAAATAGATGTAGAACCAAAAGAAAAGAAAAGTCTCTCTCTTAATTGTACCCAACTTATAAATGAAACTGAAACTAAACCTAAAAAATCATCTGTTATTAATAAAACTACTTCAGAAATTGAAAAGGATTTAAATAATGAAAAAAATTATAGAAAAAGAACTAAATCGTGGACTATAACTAGTGATCTTCCAATGGAAAAAGATAATCATATAAACATATTAGGATCTGGCGACGGTTCAATAAAAAATAACGAAAAAATTGAAGCCAAATCTCCAAATAAATCAGTGAATAAATCTGCATCAGCTTTTAACTCCATAGAAAACAAAGAAAACATAAACTTTTCGAAAGCAGTGGTGGTACTAGAAGCTATTGATACTGCTAAGTTATTTGAAAAAGCTCCAAGTAAAGATATTGAGGCATTGGTGTTTATAGATGATTCAGATTCAAATAGTGGCAGCATTGGGAAGCTTACCATAGACTTGCAAAACTATGATAAAAGTCAACACAATGATGGTGAAGATCAATGTGTGCCAGTAGTCCAACAGCCTACATCAAAGAGATCATCCCCAAGTGAAAGTTTTGCTGTGGAGGCAATGGACATTGATGAAACTATTCCAGAAAATGTAACCATAAATGACTTTTCGAATAAGACGAACTCTAGCAGAGAGGATGACAAACAGTCAGATTCCAAACTAAAATCGTCAGAGAGTGAAGATTCGATTATTATGAAAGAAAAATCTGGTAAATCTAAAAGAAATTCGTCAATTTCTCAACAGCAGGAATCAAAGCGAAAGTCCTCTATTGGCACTTCTGAAGATAACAACAATGATCCCAAACTTGTTTTGAATAAATCTGATAGATCTTCTTTGAATAAATCACAGAGAAAATCTTCATTAACACAAGATGAAGAAAATAATGAAAAGGTTAACGCATCAAAAAGAAAATCCTCTCTCTCAAAAATTGAGCCTGTAAGTGATAAGCGCAAGTCGTCCGCCAGTTCCCAATGTGAAGATGACAAAATCAATGCGAGTGCAAGTAAATCTAATAAAAAATCGTTGTCCGAAACAGCATCACAAAGTTTAGAAAAGACTTCTAATGAAAACAAAAGCACTCTTGTTCTCTCTGAACTTAAAGATATGTCAGAAAATGAAGTAACCAATGTCTCAAAATCACCCAATGACTCTAACAACGAGTTTTCTAAATCTGTAAATATTCTGGCCACAGAAAATGATAAGAAAATCCCATCTCTTAATTATTTGACTAGTACACCTCTACAACAAAAACCACTGCAAAAAATAGCAATGCCGATGAATACGTCAATCATAAGCCCTAATGTTAGCAGCAAAATTACTACAAATGTGAATAAGACATCACCAAATAAAAGAGCATCTAATGCTAAATCCGATTCATCAAATGATAAGTCTAATGAATATTCGAAAGAGAAAAACAAGATGTTTGATGATGAGGCAGAAGAGGCTAGTGACAGTTACGAATCGGGAGATAGCAGAACCGATGAGGAAAGACGGTATGAAAAAGATCATGAAATAGTAGAAACTGGGGAAACTTTAGAATCCGAGCAAGAGTTTTCTAATGATTCTGACTACGAAAAAGATTCGTTTATTGTGAGTTCTGATGAAGAAGATGATGATTTGCTAAGTGGGTCTGGTGACGATCTTTCACTTACTGACAATGAGCTGAAAATCACCAAAAAATCTAAGAAAAAATTCGATGAACGAAAACTTCAACAACAAAAAAAAGCATCGAAAGAAATGTACGAATCGCGTCACAAATTGAACGAATCTGACAAAAGCTTCGAAGCCAAGAGCAAGAAATCTAAACGTCAAAGGCTTGAATCTTCAATTCAAGAATCTGACAGAGATGATGAAAATGAGCTCAAACAGAAAAATCGTCTCAGGATTGATTCAAGTCAAGACCTAAGCTTAAGTAACTCAAATGCTGATGAATCAATTCGTGTAAAGAAGAAGAAAACAAAACGACTCTCGGAATCTATCTGTGAGGAGGACGCCCATCGCAATGAAAAAGAAATTACCATCTGTAATCAAAGCATAGAAAATATTAATGATCCTCTATCAGTAGCAGTTAAACAAGAGCCTAAAACTCCACAAAAGGGCTTAGACATGTCAACGGTTATTATAACTGATAATATAGAAGAAGTGCAAGTAGACTCAAATGCATCCATAATAAAGTCAAATGAAACTTCGGATCCTTTGCAAGCCACTGTAGCAAATGAAGAATCAGATTCTGACATAAGTGAAAATATGGAAATAAAGGCAAACTACGATTCTGTTCTCGAAAATCTTAACAAAAGTAACAATAAGAGAGTTAAAACAACAGACACATCATTGGATTTTAATGTTAATAAAAAGGATAAAGTAAAGGAGCCTTTAGTGGATCAGCTAAACCTTACTGAAGTAAAAAAATCTAAAAAGAATAAATCACTAACTACTGAGAAAAGTGTAATAACATCACCTAAGATTGAGGATGTTACCGTCAATGATGACTGTGACGCATCTGACTCTATTGATATGCGGTTGCTGTTCCCTGAAGACAGCAATGACAGTGAGACAAATTCCATTAAGTTCAAACCTGATAATCAACATGTGGA
Organism: Ennomos fuscantarius; assembly: GCA_905220475.3. Taxonomy (NCBI): domain Eukaryota; kingdom Metazoa; phylum Arthropoda; class Insecta; order Lepidoptera; family Geometridae; genus Ennomos; species Ennomos fuscantarius. The sequence goes on along the minus strand of HG992028.1, from coordinate 5,681,292 downwards.
AACAGCTGATGTGTTTATACCATTGAAAAGGACAGAAGCTAAAACTAATCTTCGCGAGAGTTTGGGTATGTGTACAATTTCTTTATAAAGTTTCTAATAACTGTCTAAACTAAATTTTACGTATTTATTCCATGGCGGGAAAGTACAATATGGAAATCTTCTTCAGGCTGTATTAATTTCTATAAAACTTTCAGACCTCAACTTATCTAAAAATGAATTGGAGCTGAATACTAGCAACAAAAAAAATAAGAATCGTAAATCATCGCAATGTATTCCGGAAACTGCAAGTAAGTAGAACTTTCATGAGAAGTGTAAAAATCATTGACATGTTGATTCACTCAAAATTTTTCCTACTATCCCCAGTATTCATATATAAAAGTGGAATATATGTAAACAGAATTAAATGTAGCACTCGATACTTATTCTTAATTTTGTTATGCTAAATACTATTTGTTAATATTACAGATGGATCTGAAGACACAAATGTTAGTTTCTTCATTGACACAAAAGGAACTTACCAAGACATGGACTCCTCTGGACAGAACAATGCTAAGAAAAATAAGAAGAAACACAAGGCAAATGATTCTATGGATAATGATGTACAGCTTAGTGAAACTTTAATAAGCACTGCAGGTTTGTTACATTTGCAAGATTCATTATATTTTTCACCGCATTGTAAACATATTTGGGTATTCATGGAATTATCAAATCACACCCGGAGGGAAAGCACTAAACACCGGATATGACAAACTTTACTCAAAGGAAATATTCCATTATTCTTTTGAGCAAAATTTTCCATCTCCAGTATGTAGAGTATGTTACCTCCAGATGTAGTAAAAAAATTCTATCCTGAATATTCATATATGTCGTATTATAAGAATTATTTACCAAAAATATGTGCTTTTATGAAATAATATTAAAATATTTTTGCCTTTCCCATATTATTTGCAGCACCCGAGGAAACATTACTTGATGTTTCAATTAAAAGTGATAAGAAGAAAAACAAGAAAAAGAAGTCTCAAAATATTTCACAAACAGGTAATAAACAGATGATATAAAAATAACATTAAAATTCGAGATTGGAAAAAAAAGAAACTATCAATTAACTTAGATTATTTTGATCTGTGGCTTTGAGGACTACAGTTTATCGCGATAAAAAGTACAAATATGACCTCCTTCAGGGTTCAAGCTTATGTAGTCTAGTCAACATGTGCCTTTTAGGAAGAAATTTCCTAAAAAAAAGTCCTACCTCCCGGAACTCTAGGACCAATATTTATAATTTTTCTAGAGGGTTGAAAATACGGCCGAAAACGGCAACTCTCGCTTGCGTAAGCTCCGCCCACTTTGGACCTTTAATGAATAAATATCATTTAAACTTATTAAATATGAAAATTAAGAAATGAAAAAATTCAGGCACCTATAAGATAGATCAATGAACAATAATCCGGCGATCAAAAATTTTTATCGCGATTTTTCAATTAATTATCCATTGATTTATTAACAATTTTTTGTAGCGCGAACATCAACATTGAAAGTACGATAGTTGTTAAACTATTAACCTGGGATTTTTTTCCTTTTATGGAGCTATCATACAAAGGCTATAGAAAAGATTCCCGTTGGAAAAATTGAAAAATTGTTAATTTTCATTTTGTTATTAACAATTTACTTAAGTTTAAAATTATCAACATCGATTAAACTTTGATTTTTTTTTTTTATAATAATGCTATTGGTCCGTTTTCTTATGACCATAAGCTACTTATGATCATAAGCTACTTGTTGATATGATGTCTATAAAAAAATTAAAAATAATAGTAATACAGTGGTCTTAATTCCACTCACCTCCACCTTTTTTTTAAGACGGTTAATTATCGTTAAGCCTATTTTATTGATTGTTGCTAAACCAACCAGTACCGGTTGTTATCTTTTAACTTTACAGGTGAACCCGATAATATGAATGTGAGTTTCTTCACAAACACAAAAGGGTCTAATGAAGAAATGGATGCTTCTACACAAAACAGTGCCAAGAAAAATAAGAAGAAACATAAGGAAAATGTTTCTATGGACAATGTTGAGAATGATGGAGAATTAATTCAAATTTTACCTGAGGTTGCAGGTTTGTGTGCTTCATGGTTTTTAACAATTTTCAATAATATGCACAATAAGATGCATCCCGTGCTTCCAACCGTTTACAATGATCTGTATATAAATACATAGTGTGGTTCCTGTGATAGCACAGGAACCACACTATGTATTTAAAAACTTGCCTAAATATTACTCCAGGAAATAAACTATTCTCACATCAAATATTACCAAAATCCGTACAGACGTTTCAGCAACAAACATAGCATTCTTATTTTGCATTCCTATCCCTACTTGTTTTTTGGCTTCCACGCCATAACCGCTGAAATGATTTGGATGTAATTATGACACAAAGGGCTAATACTACCGAGAGAAATATAGGATACTTTTTATCTCGAAAAGTTAATGCATGTTTAAATGCGGCTATATAATAGCATATATAGGCCATATAATATAATAGCATATATAGGCCATATAATATAATAGCATATATAGGCCATATAATATAATAGCATATACAGGCCATGTAATATAATAGCATATATAGGCCATATAATAATTCGTAGGTCAAATAGTTGATATTTGACCTACGCTTAATTTGACCTGTAGTTTGTTAGGACATAATAATGATAACGCCAACACACATAAATTCTCCTGGATCCTAACTAGGATTCTCTGGGACTGGTCTCTAGGGACCGAAAAACTACGAAGACAATGGTCCCACAAACATCCAGACACTGAACAAGTATTAGCGCTTTTATTTCTGTGCACTAATACTTGTCCTGCCGCGGGAATCGAACCCACTGCCTCCGGGCTATGAGCTGACCTGCTCAACCACCACAAGACAGGCTGACAATAATTATATTAGGTCTTTACCTATGAAATTGCCGTTTTGTTTGAAAAAAGTTAAAGTATTTTTTTTTTCGAACTTAATTATTTCTTTTATTCAAAGTAATCACCCCTGCAATCAATGCATCTTTGCCAACGCTGTGGCAGTTTATGGATGCCCTTCTTGAAAAAATCAGCAGGACGGAAGACAACAAACTCTTCAAAGGCGTTTTGTACTGCCTCTCGGGAATTGAATTTTTTTCCCGCTAAAAAGTTGTCCAAGTTTTGGAAAAAGTAATAGTCGGTAGGCGCAAGATCTGGTGAGTATGGCGGATGAGGAAGAGCTTCCCAACCCAACTCATGCAGCTTAGAGACGGTCTGTTGTGCAGTATGGGGTCGCGCGTTGTCGTGAAGTAGCATTGGAGACGACCGATTGACCAAAGCTGGTTGCAGACGTGCGAGTTTCGCCATCATTGTGGTCAGTTCTTCAATGTACACATCTGCAGTAATGCTCTCGCCGTTTTGTAAAAAGCTATGATGAATCACACCAGCACTAGACCACCAAACTGTGACTATCACCTTTCTAGGGGTCATTTTTCGTTTTGCACATTGCTTTGGTACCGAACCAGGATCTAACCAACTTGCTGAGCGCTTTCGATTGTCAAAAAGAATCCATTTTTCGTCGCACGTAACAATTCGGTTCAAAATTCCTTCATTTCTGTGCCTGTTAAGCAGCGCAAGGCAAGTCTCGACGCGTACGTTGCGCTGGCGATCGTTAAGTTCGTGGGGCACCCATCTATCAAGCTTTTTTATCTTGCCAATCTGTCGCAAATGGACCAATATTGTTTTGATGCTTACATCAAAAGCTGCTGCCAGCTCAGCTGTAGATTGAGATTCATCAGCTTCCACAATCGCCTTTAATTCATCATTGTTGTCCAAAGTTTCCGGACGACCACGAGGTTCATTTTTCAAGTCAAAATTCCCAGAACGGAACCGAGCAAACCAATAACGGGTTGTACGTTCGTTTGTACAGTTCTCTCCGTAAACGTCGTTGATGTTACGTGTCGTTTGTGCCGCGTTGGTGCCACGACGGAACTCATATTCCATAATTACACGAAATTTCAAAGTATCCATTATGAGGAAAAATGTTGAAATGTAATGAAAATACAACGCTAATCAATAAACAAAAGACTTATATTGTAAATAGAATGTCATATTTTTAAAACAAAATTAATTTGAATTTAGAATTCATAGCCAATCAAAACTTTTTTTGTTTGAAAAAGTCTGTACTGCAATACGGCAATTTCATAGGTAAAGACCTATTATAATATACTACACACTTAGGATTCGTGTGATAGTAGGACTAAACATTGTTTTGTGTTAATTACAGTTGCAGAAGAAATACCACTAAATGTTTCAACAAAGAGTGATAAGAAAAAGAAGAACAAGCCACAAAATGTTTCTCATACAGGTGATTAAAAACGTGTTTACAGTTATAAGATTTAACATTTTTTTGGAAATTAGTTTCAACTTAATAATAATAATAATTGAAACATTGAGCTAATCATACAAAATAAGTATTTTATTACTGGAACTACATTCTATCCCAGTTACTAAAAAAAAAATCCTACACCCCGTAGATTTTAAAATCTTTAAGCCCTATGTAATATTATAAACTAAACAATGTTTATTTCAAATTACAGATGTTCCAGATAATACGAATGTGAGTTTCTTCATAGACACACAGGGATCAATTGAAGATATGGATTCTTCTGTACAAAACAGTGGCAAGAAAAACAAGAAGAAACATAAAGCCCATGTTTCTATAGACAATGTTCAGAATGATGGAGAATTTGATGGAACTTTAGCTGAAGTGGCAGGTTTGTTACATTCTCATTCAATTCAACTATAACATTTTATTTTTAAGCCACCTAAGTAAACCACTATAAAAAACATTTCAACATTTCTTGTAATCCAAAATTTATTAATTTAATTGGTTAAGAGTAATTTGAGTGAATCCCCAGTTCTGGCTTTACTTAGAAAAGTAACAATATTTTGATCTTATTTCCACCTTCACAGTACTACAACTATTACACGGCTTACACTCACGACTATTTTTCGACTGTATTTCGTGAGTGTTAGCCGTGTAATAGTTGTAGTGATGAGTACTACTCACGTCAGTTTCTATAATTTTATACCTTCACAGTAGTTGAAACTAAAACTTTTAAAAACTATATTTTTAAAACTGACTGACATTTTAAATATTAACCAAAGCTTTTTTAATTTTCAGCAACTGAAGAATCTCCAGTAAACGTTTCTCTCAATGGTGACAAGAAAAAGAATAAAAAAAATAAGTCACTCGAAATTTACCAAACTGACGAACAAAAAGGTAAGATTATACAAATTTTATCAACTTGTTTTGTTAGTGAACAGAATTTGGTTTACAAAAACACAAGAACTTAGTGAAATAATCTTATTTGATAGATCTAAAACTATTGTGGTCATTGACATTTAAACCTATACCTATAATACTTTACCTATACAAAAAGGTAAGTTTATACAAGTTTTATCAACTTGTTTTGCTAGCGAACCTAATTTGGTTATACATATTACAAAAACACAAGAACTTAGTGAAATAAACTTAATTTGATAGATCTAAAACTATTGTGGTCATTGACATTTAAACCTATATCTATAATACTTTACCTATACAAAAAGGTAAATTTATACAAGTTTTATCAACTTGATTTGTTGAACTTGTGAACAGAATTTTGTTATATTACTAAGACACAAGAACTTAGTAAAGTAAACTTATTTACACAGATCTAAAACTATTGCGGTCATTGATATTTCAACCTATATGAAAGTCAAATTAATCGAACTGTCAAATTAAATTTAGTTAAGACGTTTGCACAACAGTCTCGACATCAATATTACAACTACTAAATTATTTTTATTTCAGTTGCTGAAGAAACACCAGTAAGCAGTGACAAAAAGAAGAAAAAGAAAAATAATACACCTGATGCTTCCGAAATCGTTGACAGTGCACGTAAGTACTTAGTTCACTCATACATTTCATTTTTACTCTCAACAGCAGCAGATTCACTAGTAAAAGAACACTGCAAAATAAAAATTACCCTGTGTTTCTTATTTAGTTCTAGTTGCTAGGACTTTCCTTTAAGAGTTACTTTGTCTAGGTATTATGCCGATAAGCGTGTGCAAGCACTGCTGTGTCCTGGTTTGGTACTGCATATAGACTAGACAACTGGCAATATTTAGATTTTGGTTTCAGTGTCTGATGAAACTATTTTACTGAAACTAGAGAAGAAAAATATTATATTATTATGGTATTTATTTCAGTTTCTGAAGAAACACCAGTAGAGTTAGAAAGCAGTGACAAAAAGAGGAAAAAGAAAAATAAAACAATAATTTACAACGCAGGTAATTACTTTAGCAGTTTGACTAGTTGGTAGGTTTTTTATGCAAGGGTTCCTTTGTCTAGGTATTATGCCGATAAGCAGTATTGTGCAAGCACTGCTGTGTTCTGGTTTTAATAGTATAGACTAGAAAACTGGCAGTATTTTGATTTTGGTTTCAGTGCCTGATGAAACTCTTTTACTGAAACGTGAGAAGAAAAAGAAGAAGAAAAAATCCAAATCAAAAACTGAGAGCAAGCAATGTAAACTTTTATGTTGTTTTACATATTTATGCAGATGATGTTGCTAGTGTATAAATTTCTTAGCATTTGTATATTGCCTGGAGTGCCTATTACACCTATGTATACTTCAGATTTCAATAGATTTGTATAGTTATCGGTAACTAGCACGAGTAGCTTAGCTAGTCAATATTGAACATACCATTTTCAACTTCACAGTTGTTAAAACTTAACTATCTAACTCGAAATGATACCCATTCTAAAAATGTACATTTTTTTTGTTAATTTTCAGCACCTGAATATCCGAACATTTCCCTCAATAGTGACAAGAAAAAGAATAAAAAAAATAAGTCCCTTGAAGTTTCTCAAACAGGCGAAAATACAGGTACGCTTATACTATTTTCGGCGAACGGAATTTGGCTACTTTACAATGATAATAGAGAAGAGAAGAACTTGGCTAAACGACATTGCAGCTATTAGTTGTAGCTATTATTTGTGTTTCAGTTGCTGAAGAAGTACCAGTAAATATGTCAGAAAACAGTGACAAAAAGAAGAAAAAGAAAATTAAAACACCTGATGCATCCCAAATTGTTGACAGTGAAGGTACTTTATCACTCATACTTATTATTTGTACGTGCAATGTGGCATCCATGTCTTTAGTTTTATCGAATAAAAAGTATACAATATCAGGTCAGGGTACAAGTATCAAAATTTCTCCAGTTGTCTCAGCTATTACCGGTAAAAAAACTAACACGGAAGAGATGGCTTGGATCTTTTTCATGGAGAGAGTGTAGCCCATAATCATCTAAGCTGGCCAAGTGCGGGATAATTAGATAGATAGATAGAAAATGCTTTATTGCACAAATAACAAATGTAGGTACAAAGGCGAACTTAATGCTAGAGAGCATTATCTTCCAGTTAACCTGGGTGTAACATGGAAATATTTGCAGGGCAGTGCAACGCAGCTTAAATATAGATTGATAACGGGATGATGGTGAAATAACGTTTTCGAATGTTGTTATATTTGAACCGGTTTTCTCACCATGTTTTCCTTCACCGTTGTAAGTGCGAGTGCAAAAATTCGCACATAAATTGAAAAATCATTGGTGCAGGCCGAGTGGGAGTTGAACCTGGGAGCGTCGGTTCGTAAGTCGCATGGGTTATTGCTGAGTCACTCACTTAAGCTCGCGTTCAGCAGAAAATATTTTCCATTAATAAAATTAACATTATGTAAGTCTGTCAGTACAAAGAATAATTCATGTGTATTTTTATATATTACAGCTGCTGTAGAAAAGCTGGTTGATGTTTCAGTGAAAAGCGACAAGAAAAAGAAGAAGAAAAAGAAATCGTTTGAAAATGTCGGCAACACAGGTTTGTTTAAAGCACCCAGTAATTTTGTAATGGAATATTTGTTCTTCTGTAGCCGAATATCGAACTATTTTACCTACTAGTGTAATAGTAGTATTACTGTTCGGTTATTAAATTATATCTAGACGCAAAAAAAATATAAAAAATTGCATAAAAGGGGGACAAAACAGCTAACACTTTCGCATTCAAAATATTAGTAGGTATGAAAAACTTAATTTTTCTTTCAGGAGAGGAATCTGATGAAGCTCCTTTGGAAATGGCATATAAAAGCGGAAAGAATAATCCAGATTTTATGGGTATGTAGCAAGACTAGCTATTTTTCCGAATCCTGTTGCATTTGAACCTTGGTGGTTCAAATCTACAACATGCTTATAAGTACTGAATCGCTTTTTTATTTTAGCTGATAAACATTAAAACAGTAGAATACACTTTGTTCGTAAACACTTGTTATGCAAAACATTCTAATCATTATCAGTATGAATTGATAATCCAACCGACACATATTGAAAACAGACAGATATTGAAAATCCTAACATTTAATTACAGATCAGGAGCCGGATACTAACCCATCGACAGACAGCAAAACGAAATATAAGAAAAAGAAGAATAAGAATGCCCAAGCTCAAAAAGGTAGCTTAATCTGTAATTGTCAATAACATTTGTAAAATATTGTTTATTAACGGGTTATTTATCACGTCATTTAAATGGTAAATATTTCGTTAATAAACATCTTTAGACATAGTTTTTGGCTCTGCTAAAAGTAAACAAAAGCATTGATTTTTTGACCAATTCCTGTATATATTAAATTCAAATTTATATTGGAACTTCTACGTTTTCCAGCGTTTTACACAAAATACCGCTCCGCTGCCTTGCATCAAAATGCATTGCTTTAAATAACATTTAGTTAAAAGTTTTATATTGTACTAGCGGCCCGCTCCGGTTTCGCACGGGTGTAAAATATATAGTCTATGTCATTCACTGAACCGACGCAAACGCTACGTCCCGCAATTTTTAAATCTGTAATATCTTCATAAATATTCATTTAAATATACATATAAACCTTCCTCTTCAATCACTCTATTATTTATATCTATTAAAAAAAACCGCATCAAAATCCGTTGCGTAGTTTTAAAGATTTAAGCATACATAGGGACAGAGAAAGCGACTCTTTTATACTATGTAGTGATAATAGAGTCTAAACCTCAGATTACACACAAAGATGAGGCTAACATTCCATCCATTCAGAAAACACCTCCGCTTACTCTTTTTTACAGATATAAACTCTCAAGGTGGTCCAAAGAAACGCAAAATCGACGGAACTTCTGTTTCTCCAATTGGTAAGCCATTTAATTTACTTTTGAAACTATTTTATACTTCCTAAATAACATTACAAAAGTAATAACGACGTATTTTGCTGTGATGTGAGGGAAACATGCAACCATACCACAGGTGGGTGCTAGGCATTTTCTACAGCTCATATATTTTTCATTCCCCTTGCCACAATAATTATGAAATAGTAGCTACTAATGCTTAATAATAAAATAATAATAATATGTGTAAAGCTCTGCCTATAACCATTGATATAAAAAACTGCCACTCGTTTCTCTTTGGATATTATTCGCCTGGAGGATTTACTTCGTCCTCAAGTTACAAGCTGTCCTCACGCATTGAACTAGCGCTATATGTTCCTTTAACCACACTTGAGAGCCAGTTCCCAATACAAAATTAAGAGGCATGTGGTCAAATGTTAACTTAAAAACATACCCCGAATTGAGAACTGAAGTCGCGTTAAAGAGTACTTGTACCAAGGTGTTAAATCTTGTTGTTTATTAGCCAAATTTTGTATAAAGAAAGATGGATAATTTCCGAGTGTTGCTATTTTAAATGTTATTATCATTTCTTTTCGTTACAGATTCAAACGGAAATTTAAGCAGTCAAGGAAATAAGAAACGCAAACTTGCTCAGAATGACGTAGCTTATAATGCTTCTTCGGGAGGTAATATTAATCAATTTATTAAGCATAGAGTTTACTTTATTTACAATAAATTTACTATTTAAAAAATTCATGTTTCAACAGAAATCTCCGGTTTAAAAAAAAGGCGTTTCCACACTTTTGCATAAAATTTTAATATTCCTACATAATAATTATTATAATTACATTTTCTTACTTTCAGATTTCACTAAAAATCAATCAAACAAAAAGAGGAAGGCTTCAGAAGTTTTTGATGCTGATCAGAAAAAGTCAAAGGTATAACTTAATTTTTTGTACTACAAGTAAAACAAATCTTTCAGCGCAGATAATTTATTCCATTATTTGTATTAACGATTAAAGAAGTCCTGCTGATTAATTTACACTCCCACCGGAACTTTTTTCGGGATAAGGTTAATTTCTCGGTAGTATTATTAATCTGTGCAAAATGTCATCCAATTCGGTTCAGCCACTTCAGCCATTAGTATAGCATACCATATTTGTAATGAATTTTGTGTCATATTTGATATTTGGTCTGGGATCAAAACATACTGTCCTGATTATTATTTATTGTAGTTACTTGGGCGACTCAGATATTATTTTATTTATTTATGTTACAATACTAACACCAATTATATTGTTCTAGGCATTTAAAGAGACTTCCTTTGATAAAGTCCACATTACTCGGTTACCAGAATCAATAGTCAATAAATTAAATGATAAGCCACAAAAGCAATCAAAGAAACCGAAACATGTGAAAGCGATAGCTACAATGCCATTCCAAGTCGAAGAAGCCCAGAAAAGGAAAAATAAACCATCAAACTATTTAGAGCAAAGCATTTATTTGAATGACTCTCCTGTGAAGCAGAAACAAAAGACCGTCATCAAGCATCCTAAAGTTCTGCCCTTTACACCTACTGTGGTGACTTCGGGCAAAGGATATACCAGTACCTTCAAAATAAATGTTTTGCCACAGGAAACACAATTCGTTGCACAAGCAAGCGACATGACAAATTTCAAAAGTGAATTCCTAGCTAATCAAAGAATAAAGAAGCTACGTACATTTGAACACTTTAAAAGGCAGAGAAGTCAAAAAATTGCTAAGTTTTAATTTTCATCCTTAATTTTGTTCTGAATAACAAAAAGAGAAATTTCCGCCTCATTATTTTTGCAGTGATTTTACGTAGACTATTTTGAGTTGCTCTTATTGCCAACTATTTGTTATTCCATTTTATTAATTAAATGTACATATAAATATACCACATACATTATCATAGTTAATTTTAAAATATGTTTACTTATGAAACAAGGTTTAATTACTTTGGATTTTTTTAGAGGGATTGTCATCGATGTATTGATAATATTGTATTGTAATGTTAATGGACATACACACCAAACTAACCACGATGCGTTAATTTAAGTACATAAATGCCCACTTTATTATTAATTTGATTTGATATAACATAATTATTTCTCACTGAAACATCCAATCCAAAGACTTGTTGTAGGGTGAAGACAAATTACAATAATTATTCTATTGAATTGTAATAAACCTGCATATGTACACATCGCAAGTCCTGTGCATCTATCTATTTTTATTCGGCGTTTGACTATGCATTGTCTAGATATTACATACATGTTTTTAATTAGTTTAGATTTAGATTATTATTATTTTCTTTAAGATATTTCTATGTTGTTGTTTTAAAATTTGTATTCTATAATCATAACGTTCACTTTGACTCATTTCTTTGATGTATTATTACTTATAAGTTTTGTAAGTCATGATATGTGCTAAACTTAAATGACGTGCAGTACATAAAAGTTCTCAAGCAATCAAGAATCTTAGAAAACTGCTTTGATTTGTTAAAAAGGATGCGTATGTATCGTGTAACCTATCGATAACCACATCTTATTATTGATCCTTTAAAATGACATTTGTATTGTTTATATCTCCCGCCTCTCGTTGCGTGATTGTAATAGTTGTCGTCAGAGGGAGCTGTCTTCTAAAAAAGTGGTATCGCCCATGTGCTCATTAATTTCAATTATTTATTTATTCATCCATATAATGTTACTATTTAATTCAATAAAATAAACATGAAAATAAAATAATGGTTTTCAAAAAATAATTTTGTGGTTTCAACTTGCATACGCGACGGCACAGCTTCCCGCCTTATCATGCCGGTGTAAACAAACCGCCATGTTGTTGTGAATGGAGGAGCCATGAATAAAAGGTAAGTACTAAAATAAGTGTGATTGTGAATATCCTTATCTATTATTGAACAATAATTCGAATTTTCACTTAATTTATCTTTTAAAATTATCCGATTTGCGTAATAGCACTTTTAAATTAAATAAGTAACTCAAACAACTATTGACGTCAACCGGGGTCATTCAACGGACCAATAGAAGACTAGCAGGAGTGGTCACGTGGTTATGATTCGCCAATAGAAAAAGACGAGATTCTTTGTGTACCTTTTCACGGAATCATAGTAAAACATTGTGGTTTTATGTGGAGTGAGTGGTGTTATTCTGTCAATCTAATGACGATAAAAAACGTAAATGTGTGAAATTCAGGATTATTCTATCGAGCATAAGGATATTTATACCAGTAAATATTCGGTAAGTGATAATTCAAGTAAAAAACGCTTTCAATGACACCCATGTTATGAAAACATAGAAATTACAATGGAAAAGTCCAACGAGTTATCGTGTCCCGCTCTTTTTAGTGTCACAATCTTGGATACATAGGTACATTACTGGATAGTTCAAATAAAACTACATTGTTTTTCTAGTGCGAATCTACCTACTTGTGATTGTTATCTAGATATAATGATAGAACTATGTACCGATGGTTAATTTTAGGGCCGTTAAGTGTTTCTAAAGATTTATTATTATTGTTAGTTGCCTTGCCATCACCACAATGGCGGGAAATAATTCTATCTCTTTCACTCGCTCATCTCTCATTCTTATTCTGTCTGTCTACCTGTGCTCGTTCACAATTTCACACACGCATCACCAGTCACAAAATACTATCACAAGCTGATAATTAGTAATTAATTACCACTCGTAAATATCTAGCTAACGCTACTGTCGGCTTAATTCTAAATACGAATATTAAGAATGACAATTATACCATGTCTTTTCTTTTTTAAGAGGCTTGTGGTCGCGACGCGAACTACTTAAGCAAAAAAATTACCTAATTATGTACCTACTTAGTCGCAAAATGTCCCATTCGGAAAAGGTCATGTTTCTGCTTAAGTGCTGCGAACGAATGAGAACTTCAGCGAATCCCATTCTCAAAAACATGATTTTGCAAAATGTCCTAATTGGCATTAGATTGTCATCTGAATATATACATGGTGCTTCGTATATATTTTCCGTTAAAAAGAATTTAAGATATGAAATATAGGTACCTAATTAGAATAAGACTTACAGACTCAATAATTAAGAATTATTAGCAAGTAGCAGCCGCCACCAGTAGGGCCAGCTTGAGTGGGGTTCGTTGGGAAATGGGAACAATCGCGATCCTGTTCAAAAAGGGACTAGAGGTCTTTGATTCTAATAACCAAAATCCTTGAAAGGCAGGTTCGTATTCTTCTAATAGAATTCAATAATGTTATGGCCGATATCAACCTTGCGCCGTTCTACTTGTTATTCGAAATCGTATTTGGGTCAAGGCCACGGGATCCAAACTGTGGTTAACTATAATATTTTTCTTGCTATCTGTGATTATAAAAAACCTTTCAACTGGGTGTGGATGGCCAAATTTAAAGTACCAAGGTAAAATAAAGAAAAAAGCTTAAACGAGTCTCTGCTGATTTTGATAAAAACTAAGACAACCATAATTTTTTTCGTAGGTATGTTATGCGATTGCCATATTCGCCATTTGTGAACCGATTTAGACGATTATTTTTGTTTTCTATCAAGTATCCTTCCAGTCAAGTCCAATATAACTTTGGCGAGGATCTGATGATGGATTACTAGATAAAAACCTGTTCACTCTTGTTCCTCTGTGACATTCAAATGCATTGCAGTAGGTGTATCATATCTTATCCCGCGAACTTAGGAGCTGTCAAAGTTCATTACTGATGGCCATTAATCTTCGTTTTAAGAAGTTCCGTAGGGTAACTTTAAAGTTCATATCCGCAGGCGTGTAAAAGAGGCAGAAGTGTGGAACTGTTCTACTTTAGTACAGGCGGGCATGAGCTCATGTAGTGGAATCAGGGTAGTAAGTATTGTGTTTGAAGTCACAGGTCATAACTATCAAAGTAACTTGCTAGTCGTCAGCAGATCAAACCTTGGGCTTTGAAGATACCCGACGAAACTCGTCAACAAACAGCTTGTGTCGTGTAGTACAATTAGGTTGTTGGAAAGTACAGGATATTAACTGTTAAGTTGTAAGATACTTGTCAGATGATCATGAGCTTGATATCCATGATACCCTATACTTCTCATTGATAAATAGACCTTGGACGAAAGCGACCCATCGCATCAGTCAGCCACCAAAACGATATGGGAATAATTATCACAATTTTATACATTTATGTATTATTTTTGAACATTCGATTCGATATCCAAAATACCCTCTTCATTTTAAAAATTAAGAATCAATTTAATAATAGATTCACGACACTCAGTTCAATTATTAATGGCGTATGATTGTACTGCTGACGCATTTGCGTGCACCCAGAAGTACAATTAGGTACCAGTTCAATTTACTATAATACTAGTGGAATTGTCTCATTAGTTCAATAAATAACACTCTTGGAGAGTATGGAGCCCTTATTATATTCATAAAGACTTGCTAGAAAGTGTTCAATCCATTCCTATATAATTTTAAAAAAATTATATTCACGAGGCATTGAAGTTCCCACGGCCGGTTGTTTTTTTGTTTTGCACCGCGAGACTACGAGAGCGAGAATTTCAAAAGGTCGAACAATGAGTGCGGCCTCCGTTACCTGTGTGAATGCGGGAGGTTGCAAGTTGCATTATAGTATTTTGATGCATATTACTCCGTTTGTGTGTGAGGTGAGGGTTTATCTGAGACGTTAACAGTGAACACTCACTGATATTGGATTGCAGCTTGATAATGGGAAAACGACTGAAGACAATGGGGGGAGTCTATGAAACCAACGAACAAACTGGACCGGCCAAAATACAGCTATTTGTCAAAATAACGAAATATTATTGCATACATTGTAAAAAATCTGCCAGAAAATGCAAGTAGCACCTAGGTCTTAGTTGCACAATGTTCCAATTGGCTCTAGAACTCGTTATACTCGCCTGTGACGCATACCAAATTTTAAAACATTTGACTCATTTTTCATGTTCGTCATTTGATGCGTATCTATTAATCTTAAGAATTTAGTACAAAAAATATCGTTCAAGTAAAGCTTACTTTGTGCACATTGTAATAGACATTTGAACTACAATTTTGGCTTTGTTGAAAACCAGGAAGCTCTTAAGTGTAGCTCGGTTTGCAATCAATACAGAAACCCCACCTCTGTATTGCGCGCGCATTATTAGAACGACTGGAGTGGACTAATGTTTTTAGCGCCATATTAACTTTGTCCAACTTCCTTATATTACTATATCTTTACTGTAAAATAGGCCGTACATTTACTTGCATACTTGTACTATATTGTATCTAAATCATTAACGTCGTCACATGAGCCCGTACTACACTGTTGGACAAAATTACAGATCGTCTAATGATCGTCACTAAGCTCGATCTTAGTTAGCATTACTTATCCAGCTGCTGACAGCCATTCTGTATATTGTCGCGCCACCTAGTTTGAGGGCGTCCTACGTACTACGTTTTCCAAGTAATGGTCTCCTAACTCCCCTCTCACAGAATACGTCTGTTGATGTTTTGCCATTTTCTGCTATTAATGACCAACCCACTACCAACTTTGGCCCTGTAAGGAGTTGGATTTGGGACGCACTAATTGAGACTTTGGTGTCCACTGTTTATAAACGCGACGAAAAGGCTACCTATATGATTTTTTTTCCTAACGTAACAAAGCTCAATTCAACTTCAACCCTTATTTGGTGGCCTCAACGTATGCTTCTATTCAATCAATGTTTAAATAAATGCATTAAATGAAACCTATTATGTTAAGATTGTGTATCTGATCCTCCAATTTTAACGTCAAGCGTGGGGTGATAGCTCTGCCGTAAAACAATGCTGCACGTAATTTTCTTGATGGCAAAAATTTTCCGATAGCTACTTTTCGCGGCCGACCGCGGCTCCGCGATCATCGACCAGCCGGGCGGCGCGAGAGCCGACTACGACGACGAGTTCAAGGCGAACGCGCGCGGTCAGGTTCGAGGACACACGGGCCCCTCGCGGCGCCTCTGCTCCGTGGTTCCTCCACCATCCATCCAACTGCACCGCTCAGTCAACTTTGTCTGATAAACCATCTTATCTAACCAGGCCTTGAGAGGATTCCTTTGTTTAGTTATGCACTCGTTGATTTGGACAACTGGTTTATACTTTCAAGCTGGTTTATACTTTTTTATTTCAATAATCCATCACACGGTACAAATTTACGCTTTATCATATATAGGTACTTATGCAAAAAAAACTAAATATTCGGATTTACTTAAACTCTAACTTAGTACTTACATCTAACCAAATACTTGTATCCGTTAGTTTTATATTAACTACTACATACTGTTTATTAATAGTATTATAAGTAATTAAAAATAACTATCTTTGCAATATTTTAACAATATCAATTACATAGTTTACGTATTATTTTATGTAACTACATTTACTCGTTGGAATACGCTAAACGTAAACGAGATGAACTCAGAAATTTTAAAGATGAGTTCATGGCCCTCTGTAACACGACTCGCGACGCACTGTCTGTTACGTGATTACGTGTTCCTACGAGGCGGACACTTGATTCATGAAATTAGTAGGTATATCTATGTATCTATCTGCTCTACATATCATTATTTTAATATTTAAAAAAGAGCAAGGATAGTTACAGTAACTGCCCTAAATAACAATTTTTTTTTTTATTGTACTCAGTGTACATCAGACATGAAAACAGATGCACATGGTTCGGAACTTACGAGTATAGCATGTGATCGTTGGGCGTTATTATTATTATTGTAAGGCTATCAATATAAATGCGCAGTATTCGATAAATAAACTTGTCTAAGAGCAGTGCACGGCCGCGCGGCGGCCGCGTTTGCTGTCATTAAGGGTAATTCACCCTCTTACGATTTCATATACCCTTCTCTTTCTGCCACCCTAATTTTAAATCTCTCTTTCCCTCAGAGGGTTGACTCGATGGCTTACTTGGCGCGAAAAATGTTGCTTAAGTTTGCCGTTAAGTTTTTTGATTGGGTAACCGTTTTACTCTTATTTTATTTATTAAATAAAGTAAGAGTATATATAAATAATGTGACTTAATTAACATGGCCCATGTTTTTCCACTGTACTTCCTTAAAATCAGGCAAATAATATGAGTTACATAAATTTACTTAGTAGGCGTGATATTTAGAATCTGATTAGTGATATCTTCGAAAATATTTAAAAGGTTTATTGCACTCACTTGTTATAGATAAGTACAAAAAGTAAACAAACAAACGTAAAAAAATGTAGATTAAACTATTTCGGTTGAAACCGGCCACTGTTCGTATTACAAACACATGCAGTTAAAATTTCTTTTCTAAAATTGACATTCAGCGTTTTCTTATCAGTCAGTGTACTCTCCTTTGATAATGGGCTTTTGTATTAAGAAATTAATTTGTGAGATTACATTGTCAAGAGATACGTCGGTAATAAATAAGTAATAAACACTGCAGTTTTATTCCTATTGTAACTAGTTGCGCCCCGCGGTTTCACCCGCGGATAAAAAGTATTTTAGTTATTTGCTCATCCCACAGGGACATTTCACTTTTCCGGGATAAAATGTAGCCTATATGTTAATCCAGTATATAAGCCATCTTGGTACCGAATTTCATCCAAATCCATACAGTCGTTTGAGCGTGAAGGAGTAACAAACATACACACATACAAACTTTTGCCTTTATAATATTAGTGTGATTTATAGAATCTCGCTTACGTATAATGCAAAGGTAACATTTAATTACAATGAGACAACATTTTAGCGAGTGCGGATGACAATAATGCATATACTAGAGTACCTATTGACTGGCCTGATAGCTTAGTTGGTAGTAGCCCTGCCTTCTGAACTGACTGGGGGTTGTGGGTTCGATTCCCACCCAGGATAAACATTTGTGTGATGAACATAGGTGTTTGTTCTGTGTCTGGGTGTTATATTGTATTCTATGTATGTATTTACAAACAAAAATTATCTAAGTATTGTATCAGTTATCTGGTTCCCATAAATCAAGCTTTGCTTAGTATTGGCCTAGATATACTCTATTATAGGGTATCGTTACCTTTAATTCACACGTGTGACTTGTCAGTCTCGTCTGTCACGTTTGAATTAATACTACCGTGCCGATGCGATGTCGTCAACGTCGAGAGTCATGAATAACTGAGGAGACATATAACTATAAAGAAATAGGGCAAATTATACGATGCGTCCTTACGTAAACCTTGTGTCAGTGCTAGATTTTTCACAATATTATTTTAGTACATGTATGTATAACAATAAAAAGTTTTAAAAATATCAAGAGCAAAGAGTTACAGTAACTGCTCTTAATAGGAAAGCTATCGATATGAATGCGCAGTATTAGACTAAATAAACTGAAGTGAAGATAGTGCACGACGGCGCATCGAGCGCTTGAGACCACTAATAAATAGTATTTTGGTCGTTGATGGCTCAAAAGAAAATATTTATATTTTTGTGTCTTTCATTTTTCATGTATCTACCCAAAATTGTAGGTAGGTTGTTCTGTAATATACATAATTACTACTATCATGAACTACGAAGAAATTATTGGTGGTAAAAGTCTAAAATGAGTAAAGGATAAAATTAGAGGTAACCTAGTACACACTGAGACTATCTTAAAAAGTTTAATATCAAATTTCATCAAAACCGCTTCCCGACTCAACAAAAGATGAAAGTAAAGTTGATAGTGATACCGAGATTATAACCTAATGGATCACGCACACCATGCCAGACCAGAGCAAGTTTATTTATAGACGAGTAAAAGTACGGACAAAAAATGTATCGTCCCGAATGTTGGAACTTGGATTGGAAGCCTTCCGATCACAGAATACTTAATAGTACAGGAAGCAATGTTCCGTTCGGTAACAGGTGCCCGAGCTTTTTATTACGCGTTTCCTTCCAGTAACAAACTTTCGGTTGATGTAGGTCTTCGTACAGACAAAAAACTTAACAGTATCTGTTAACAATCTATAAATTAGTTCATTGTTTCATTTACATGGTAAATAATGGTCTAATGGTATCGTTTCTGTGTCACATACTCTAAAGCTAAACTAAATTAACATATTTCCGCCTTTTTCATTTCCCCTTTATCAGAAGAGTACCGCCATACTTTAAATTTACTTTATTTTTAGAGAATGCGACACAGAATCGACGCCAGTGTTGTATAAATTTTGTTGGTAAAAGGAAGCAAAGGGAAGGCCTTACTTCCACCTAATCACGTAATGTGTCTACCTCGAGATATTCGAGACTACCCAATCCAATAATTCAATATGATAAAATGCCAACATGGCCAAAAGCTTTAGGTAGATATCTACCTACAAGTAAAAAACTAGACTTCAATTTACCTTTTTTGTAAATAACCAGTTTATTTTGAGGTGGTACTACTTTACTCCACGTTATTTTTTATGTACGTACACTTTCCGCAAACCAATTCATTGAAAGGATTGTAAATGTAAACAAGGCAGACCGATACACGTCTCCGGCTGCGGTGCATACCATGCTCTACCATGACCGAAACAGGTTTCCGTACTACGTAGTAGTTTCATTGTGTATACCGTCTCTCCCGTTCCACCGTTCCACTTCAATGACATGCCTGTATTATTATTTGTGTAGAGCATTGGCGCGAAAACATATGAGTTGCACCATGTAATTTCTATGTTCCACTTATAATGACTATTTCATAAGTTATTGGTAATAATATATTACAATCATCAATGCTTACTGGTTAGGTATTTGGGTGAAGATATATCTAGTTGCATTTAATTGTAAGTAATTTTGTTTCTTATCCCAGAGCTCAAACATGGATCTTTATATCACCGACTCACTCCAAGACATGCTGGATATGGATATTAAGAATGAAATAGCCACCGACCTAAGCAGCATAACAGATTACGTCAGTATCTGAACTTTTCTATATCTTTATAAAGTTAATTCCAGCTCATGTTCGAACACCTAAAATAAAATCAGTTTCCATTTCAGGATTCCTTAGGATTAAATTTCTCTGATATGCCGCCGTTACTGGACATAGAAACAGATAACTCGACGTGGATAACTCATTCTTCCAGTTTTGTACACAATTTAGATTTATACGGTTCCGAAGCAAACGCCGTTATGGTCAATCCTAATTCAGTCATGCCATCGTCTTTTGTCGAAACACCTGTCAAAAGTGTCGTGAAAGAAGAAGGCTCCGATTTAATGCTCACTTCTGCTGCCGCCGATAGCGATCTTAACAGCAGTGCGGCAACCCTAAGTCCCAAGGAAGAAAAGAGCCATTTAACGTTCTCCCCGAGCACAATTAAAGTGTCTAAGGCAGAAACTACAGAAGAACCTCAAGAAAAGAATGAACCAAAAAAGGAAAAGCGAGACTTAGAAGAAGCTACACAAATGGTGATACTTTTAAGGAAAAATGAAAAGACTGCAGTAGTTAAAGATTTAATAAAAGACCTGGAGAAGTCGAAATCGCTAGCGAGTATGCGAATAAAAGGACAACCTGAGTTAATAAAAGTCAATAATAAAAACTGTTCAATACTGAATACAAGCCACAAAGTCTCACCGCACCATAAAACAATTATATCAGGAAACATACACATATTAGACCCAACTCAAATTAACACTAGGACTCTTATAACAAACGGCAATAAAAGTCAAGCCACGATCCTAATTGATAACTCGTCGTTAAGTAATAGTAGACAAATAATTAAGACTTCTGTGAGTGGACCATTTACAATGGACACAAGCCATGCAAAATTTGTAAGTTCTACTGCCAATAACATTATCAAAACAAATATTGGAGAGTACCCAAAGCCGGCGTACTCGTATTCGTGTTTAATAGCAATGGCGTTAAAAAACTCGAGGACAGGAAGTCTGCCCGTATCGGAAATATACAATTTCATGTGGTAAGCATGGCCTTAATTACCAATTAGTGACTTGGTGCAAACAAAATTAATCTTCAAAATATTTATTCATAGTTATTGCATTTATTATGGTCGATAATATTTGGAAACATTAACATTATATATGTTTTATTTCAGTCAACATTTTCCATACTTTAAAACTGCTCCAAATGGATGGAAAAATTCTGTAAGACATAATCTTAGCTTAAATAAATGTTTTGAAAAAATTGAAAAACCCTCAACGAATGGAAGTCAAAGAAAAGGTAATTTATTGCATACGCTCATTTTATGTTGGTTTTTTATTAGTAGTAGTACTATTATTTATTCTGTGGAAAAATGATATACAATTATGATTAATTTATCACAAATTTCAGGATGTTTGTGGGCAATGAATCCATCAAAAATAGGCAAAATGGATGAAGAAGTCCAAAAGTGGTCAAGAAAAGATCCACAAGCAATTAAGAAAGCAATGGTTTATCCAGGTGAGTAATTTTTAAGTCGCACATCATTCATTCCCACATTTTGATCAACCAAATTAACCGTACCTACATGTTGCGTTTCGAAAATAAAAACACGATATTGATACCTCATGATTGCACATCATTTGCTTATATTTTGTTAAATAATTTTCCGATTGCCATCTAATTTACCAATCACAAAAGTGCATTTTTCACTGCCACTTCATTAGGACTTTTTTTAATGAACTTTGGCTGCAAGGTTTGCAAAAATCTCCTTTCACAACAAGTCGGTTTTGCAAAACGCCCAATCCTAAATTAAATTTCTAAAAACCTTCACTAAAGAAAATCCTCATGCTCAAAATATTGTTGGAGCAAAAAAGCGTTTCAAACATATTTACAACTTAGAGCCATGAAAGAGATAGATGATGTAGATAGTATGGTTATATGGCAGGTGGTACTTGTAATAACAATAAGATAATTAGAACCTATGTGTTATATTAATCTATCTATACATATCAAATTCAAAGTCCTGGCTGCACAGCCTAAACCGCTGGTTCTAGAGACTTGAAATTTGGAAGGTGTGTTCTTTGTAAAGTGTCCACTAAGAAAGGGTTTTTCGCAATTCCACCCCTAAGAGGGTGAAATGAGTGGTTGAATTATCTATGAAAAATTTTGTTCTTCGTTTCTATAGGCCACACGGGCGAAGCCGCGGGCAGAAGCTAGTACCATAAATAGGAATTGCATTTCTATGATTAGTATCTATTAAGTTTTTGACTAACATCTCTGTGTTTCCAGAGAATCTGGAAGCTCTCGAGCGCGGCGAGATGAAATACAGTGGATTGAGCGCTGACGCCGACGCGGATGACGAGGCTGACGCGGATGCAGACGTTGAAATGGATGCTGATGTTGAAATAGACCCGGAGGTCAAGGAAGAAGTGGAAGATGAAACTATTGTTGAACAGGTAAGAGCTTAACTAATCCTCGTTTGTACTAAGGTTACACAGCTCCTAAGTTCACACTCATGAAATACTTACTGCAATGCATTTGTGTATGTCACAGAGGAATATATTAGGTCTTTACCTATGAAATTGCCGTTTTGTTTGAAAAAGGTTAAAGTATTTTTTTTTCAAACTTATTTATTTCTTTTATTCAAAGTAATCACCCCTGCAATCAATGCATCTTTGCCAACGCTGTGGCAGTTTATGGATGCCCTGCTTGAAAAAATCAGCAGGACGGGAGACAACAAACTCTTCAAAGGCGTTTTGTACTGCCTCTCGGGAATTGAATTTTTTTCCCGCTAAAAAGTTGTCCAAATTTTGGAAAAAGTAATAGTCGGTAGGCGCAAGATCTGGTGAGTATGGCGGATGAGGGAGAGCTTCCAAACCCAACTCATGCAGCTTAGAGACGGTCTGTTGTGCAGTATGGGGTCGCGCGTTGTCGTGAAGTAGCAGTGGAGACGACCGATTGACCAAAGCTGGTTGCAGACGTGCGAGTTTCGCCATCATTGTGGTCAGTTCTTCAATGTACACATCTTCAGTAATGCTCTCGCCGTTTTGTAAAAAGCTATGATGAATCACACCAGCACTAGACCACCAAACTGTGACCATCACCTTTCTAGGGGTCATTTTTCGTTTTGCACATTGCTTTGGTACCGAACCAGGATCTAACCAACTTGCTGAGCGCTTTCGATTGTCAAAAAGAATCCATTTTTCGTCGCACGTAACAATTCGGTTCAAAATTCCTTCATTTCTGTGCCTGTTAAGCAGCGCAAGGCAAGTCTCGACGCGTACGTTGCGCTGGCGATCGTTAAGTTCGTGGGGCACCCATCTATCAAGCTTTTTTATCTTGCCAATCTGTCGCAAATGGACCAATATTGTTTTGATGCTAACATCAAAAGCTGCTGCCAGCTCAGCTGTAGATTGAGATTCATCAGCTTCCACAATCGCCTTTAATTCATCATTGTTGACCAAAGTTTCCGGACGACCACGAGGTTCATTTTTCAAGTCAAAATTCCCAGAACGGAACCGAGAAAACCAATAACGGGTTGTACGTTCGTTTATACAGTTCTCTCCGTAAACGTCGTTGATGTTACGTGTCGTTTGTGCCGCGTTGGTGCCACGACGGAACTCATATTCCATAATTACACGAAATTTCAAAGTATCCATTATGAGGAAAAATGTTGAAATGTAATGAAAATACAACGCTAATCAATAAACAAAAGACTTATATTGTAAATAGAATGTCATATTTTTAAAACAAACTTAATTTGAATTTAGAATTCATAGCCAATCAAAACTTCTTTTATTTTGAAAAAGTCTGTACTGGAATACGGCAATTTCATAGGTAAAGACCTATTATATGTGTGTGTGGACATCTCACACAACGCCATCTAGCCCCAAACTAAGCAAAGCTTGTGCAATGGGAACCAGATAACTGATACAATACTTAGATACTTTTTTGTTTATAAATACATACATAGAATACAATATGACACCCAGACACAGAACAAAGAGTAAGAGGAATAGGTGCGAATTTGCAGCTATCAAACTTTAGTGTAGTGCTGCAGGAAATATGTCCAAATTTAACACCTGGTCTTTGGGTCACTAGCAGTTAATGTTCAACATTAGGTAGG
Source organism: Ennomos fuscantarius (assembly GCA_905220475.3). Lineage (NCBI taxonomy): Eukaryota > Metazoa > Arthropoda > Insecta > Lepidoptera > Geometridae > Ennomos > Ennomos fuscantarius. Next base: position 5,657,034 of record HG992028.1, on the reverse strand, counting down.
TACGCGTCTGTGGAAAGCTCAAACTTTTTGAATGTTCCAATTCCCAGTTTGTTTTCGAACATCGTCATTAATATTGGTTGTAATTGACTATACCTTATTGTTAATAATAATATCTATAACTTTATTTACCTACTAATATGGTACCTTTGATAATCGGCCGTGTATGCTCGGCGGTGTGAGAATACGACCACTCTACTATTCCCGGGAATATCCATATAATGGATATCGCTAGATGTTCCCTGAAAAGTCTTGACATTTCAGCCTTTTTTGGTACATTAAAATCTTTTGATACCAATACACATGTAGTAAAGTATTGTTCATTTAGTTTAGTTGTGGGGTTTACGAGTAAAACGGCTGAGCCAATTTGAATGCAATTTTGAACTGTAATCGCTTGCATACGATATCTATCTATGGCAAAAAATATCCTCTATCCTATTGATTCTCAGCCACAGAACTTGAAACACTATTCGCTAATGTACAAAATCAGCCTTATTTATAAACACGAAGTAGCTTTAGACTAGTTACACCATCTTTTGTCTCTTTCGATCCAGCTAAATATTCCAGTAGCAAAAAAAGAGGACAAAATCTGAAGTAACTAATCTGAGACTAATACCCGTTTATTAATAAGGCTGAATATGTCTATGTTTTCAAAGTCTTTTTCAAACACATTGATTTTGGAATGTCAATGATAAGGATGGAAGACGATATTCCTCTACCTAATTCACATCGAGCATCGTCTGTTTCGTTCCAGGAGCTGTCAGACCAAGAGTTGGAAGTCGAAGAAGTGGTGGAAGGTACCGGAATGGTAGGCGGTACTTACAGGCTGCTAGCCGCTGGACCTTCTTCACTAGCGTCTTACATCACTGATGTTGAGTCGGGGGAGGAACTTAGCGATATTGAGGTAAGAGAACATAATCGGAAATTAGCTAGTGTTACTTCAGTGTACCCTATTTAATCAGTTTGCTCCTCAAAACGAAATTCATCTACCTCGGGGAGAGAGAATTCTTAATCCATAGGCTTACAAATGTATGTATAGCTCGCGCAAAACTTTATGAGCTATCGGAAGTTAGCGCGGATGGATGCGCAGTACGCATATTATAGTTACTGTATGAACGCTTTTACAATGCACTTAACTGTACCGTGCGCAGTTGTACCTACTATTTTTTTTTTATGCTACTGCGTGATGTGACGAGCTAGTCGTTCACCTGATGTTAAGCGCCACGGCCGCCCATAACAGAACAGCGTCATTCGGAACCCCAAAACAGAGTTACGAGTGACACTGCACTGCGCACATCATCCTGAGACATCAGCACAGCCTGGTAATGAGATTACTAGTCTGTGAGATCAGGTCATAAAGTCTCAATTGCCCAGTAATTTCACTAGCTACAGTGCCCTTCAAACCGGAACACAGTAGTGCTTGCACACTACTGCTTGGCGGCAGAATAACTGGCAAAGCGGTGGTACCTACCTAGACGAACTTTGCAACAAAGTACTACCACCTAGTAAAAACAACAAAAAAAGTAGTACTACTACTTTTTTTGTTGTTGTTAGGCTTGCATTTGACCACTATATCACTTGATGGTGAGTCGATATGGTCTAGTATGTAGCATGCTTGCCTATTTCAAAAGTATCTAACATTATTTGTCTGAATACTTGTCTTAATTAAATTTACTTATAATAATATTTTCTTCAGGTATTGGAACATTCATATGAGGAAATCGATATTGATGTTATGAAACCTGTCAAGTTAGATCTATCAATGACCGAAAAATACACAAGTAAGTACATACATATAAACACACGGGTACATATTCTAATGCTATGTTAGTAAGAGGAATAAAATTAAACAATTTTGTTTTGTTTGACAGTTCATCCAGCCAAGCGATCGAAAACGAGCTTCGTGTATCAGCCGGTGTCGGCGCAATCCCACACGAGCCGCCGAAAAACACCACTAGTCAACAGAGTTGCACTGATCTAACCAATTATTCATTAAACAAAAGTACACTAGAAGAATAAAACTGAAGTAAAGCCAAAAGACAAAATTGAGTTATACCATTCAACTTGCGTTACGATTTGAAATGTATCCCCAACATAGAGGAATTATTAGCAATAGCTCCTATGAGGTTTCTAATTTGCATAGAAATTATTAAACATACCCATTTTAAGTATTAGGAGATCAGGTGCATCTCGCTGCTCGAGAGTAATGGTATGATTTTATGACGTCATATTCCTTTTCTGGCTTTACTGTTCAGTTTATATTATTCTTTATTTTTCTTTTAATCTGAGATTAAATATTTGGCGCCGAAGAAACTTGTATTAGTTGTACCTATTACGAGGTCGAATTAGTGCGTAATCAGTAGTAATTATCGTTCCAATTTAGAAATCGAAATATCGATTTAATTAGCTGTGAGTCGTGTTAAAGAGTGCTGAATTACTTGAATAAATATGTTAAAATCGCTAACGTGATAGTCTGTACCAGATAAGTGTATTTAAGTTATTTTAACACGAATTGTACACTAGTTACATATCTTCACTGTATAATATAGTTTTCCTTTTAAGTGAATTATGCCAAGTTGATTTAGTACATAATATTGTTTGTGATAGGAGTAATTTTTCATTACTGTGTGCGTAAAGTAAGGTTTATTGTGTCGAATGTTAGTTATAAATAAATGGTTGCTTTCAACCGTGATGCTAGTACAAAGAGTGCCGTTGGATTGACACATGATTAAAATAACACTTAGTAATATGAATGAATGATATAAGTTATAAGTAATCTAGGTTTTATCTCTTGACTTTCTTACGACCTCCATCGGTCTTATAACAGTCTGATAGAGTAGTCTCCAATATCTGTAATAGTTCATACTTTGTAGATATTCCAGCTGTTTTAAAATGGCAACAGCGACGATGAACCGTGTAATATAATAGCGGGTATAATATTAAAAAATTCCCACCGCTTGGTAAAATACATACTTGTGTAAATATTTCATGTGTACTGTCGTTTATTTTTATTTTTTTGACACTGGGCAGCTCCCACGAGAGCGCATTTTTTTCGCATTAGTAAAATTTCGTTTCTCCTGTGAAATATATTTGTATGTATGTGTCTCACTATTCTACAGACGCTTGCTGTATATTTTTGTAGGTTGTACTCGAGAAAATCTATAGACATTGTGAAATTTAATGCTTTTTGCAAGCTCTACAAATTTTTATCAACATTATTACAAATTTAACCAAAAATTGATCATTCCTTAGAAAGTTTTTGTTCAGTGTTTACAAAGAGCGCACTGATTTGTACCACTGAGTTGTTAATGTAATTTCTATGGTGTGAAATTGAGAAATACATTATAAAGTCAGCGGCAAACAAATTGAGCTACGGCGATGGTGATACGTAGTTATGCGTTTTTGGTATTGCGCCCTTTACCGAAACGGAATTATTGAATAAACCTTTTCATGTATTAGAATGATAATATAATAATGAAAATCGTTTAATTCTATGATTCAGTTTCGAGTTTGGACGAGTTTGTAGTAAACTCTAAATACTAACTTTCAAATCATAACATATAGACGGGCACATGTATTTCTTGACTACAACATAATGTACTTATAATATACATGTTGTAGTCGATAAAATACTGTGATCAAAAATAGATAAAATATTAACATTTAATAGAAAACCGCTTTCTTTTTATTAAATGTCGTTAATAATTTCATACCGTAATCAAAGGATAAACTATTTTACAATAAAAACAGGGTTAAATCAAAAACTTGTAGGTTTAAAAATATTTGGTTAAAATATGGTTGGGAAGTTGCTGACTTTCCTTTTGTGTGGATGATTACTATTATCAGATGTATAAAAAAATATTTTGTAAGATAAATAATGGCTAAACTCACGTCAGTTAAAAAGTCGAAATTACTCCGACCAGGTTTCGGACATGTTCAATGTCTGGGATCCAGTTACTAACGCAAGCCGCGGCGGCTTTCGCGAGCGTAAGCACGTAACTTTTCGAACTAAAATTAAAAAAAATAGATAATCATTAGTTAGAAATTAGCAGTCGGGTGTGTGTATGTAATTGTTCGCGTTATAGTGTGATGTGGGGAGCTATGCAAAGGTTGTGGTTTATTGTAGATCTCGAATATTTGAATCGTGGATTGAAATTGATGTTGTATTTCGTCTTTTCAACTTTATGTTAATCTCAGAAGATAGGTTAAAAATTGATGTTAGATAGCGGTCAGACGTTCCTATTGTTTTGGAATTCGATGTGTTGTAATTAGCATTTTATTTTGGCAATTTTTTTGCAGGAACGTCATTAAAATTGCTTTTGTTTAGAGAATCTTCTTGCAGAAAGGCCTAGGTAAATTATACTAATTAACCTTTACTAGTATATATTCGATGAAAAATTCTGATGGTCTAATAGTAAACTTAATAATGGCATTTATTTAAGGGCTTAATAATGTAGTTGTATTAACATCGGGATGGTATATTCGTTTCAAACATAATATAAAAATTATGTAGAATTAGATTAGACTTTTCCAAGAGGCGACTAAGTTAGGTGCTCTTTGTATACTTCTACTTTTATATGCAACAGTGCAATTTTGTAAATAAATATTCTAACACGTAATTTCGCTTTTGTACTAATTAAAGTGCATGATTGTAATTTTGTATGTCATAGGAAATTTTGATCGTGTCCACGAATTTGTATTTGTAGTGAGCATAAGGGTAGGAGGTGTTACGCAGTGTGGAAAATGGAAATTCTAACACCAATAAAACGTGATCATTGAGTCCCCATAGTTCAAGAAAAAAGCAATAATAGCATTAAATAAAAATACATGTCGGTATACAATACGTATGCTTATTTCAAAAGTTGTAGCTGTAATTTTGTACCATAAAGTAGCTAAATGTATTTTTCCACTGCCAGTATTTCATCATCCAATTAAATAAGAATTTAAACTTAAGATTAGAAATACAAGTAGTTTAGTAACATTCGTGAGGAAACTATGTTGAATGATTTTTAATAACTTTGTAATAAAATAAAGTGAATAATTAAAATTTTTGTTTTATTGTCACCCCTCCTGTAGTATATTTATTTATTTATTTATTCCGTATTTCCCGAAAACTACAACCTTGGAGTCTTCAAATCGAGAGTGAACAGGTATCTTCTAGGCAAGCGTGTTACATCCTAGACCGCATCGTCACTTACCATCAGGTGCGATAGTGGTCAAACGCGAGCCTATAATACAATAAAATTTAAAAAAAAAATCTAGTAGATACTAGCGTTTAGTATAAAACTGAGTGTCTAATCTTTAGCTTTGTTGAATTCGGGCCACACAAGGCGTATATGTAGCGTCGTCGCTCCCCTGTTAGTGACAACTAGCTTAGGTACATAGGTACTTACTAGTTGCACCCCGCGGATAAAAATTATTTTAATTATTTACTCTTCCCACGGGAAAATTTCACTTTTCCGGGATAAAAGGTACCCTATACGTTAATCCAGTGTATAAGCTATATAGGTACCGAATTTCATCCAAATCCATTCAGCCGTTTGCGCGTGAAGGAGTAACAAACATACACACAAACTTTTGCCTTTATAGTGTGATAGTGTGTCGTACAAACAATAATAATATATTATATAATATGTGTGGACATTCTCACACAACGCCATCTAGCCCCAAACTAAGCAAAGCTTGTATTATGAGGACCAGATAACGGATACAATATAAACACCCAGACACAGAACAAACATCATCAATGCTCATCACACAGCTATCGGGCCAGTCTTAACAAATAGTAATAAATAAACGCCCAACGATCATATACATAGATCCTGGACCCCAACTAGGATTCCATATGTCTAGGGACCCAGGAACTATAACGAGGACCATTGTCCCACAACACCCTGACGCAAAATAAGTAATTGCGGTTTTTTTATGTGTACAACTAAGGTACAGGAGCCAATGAAGGCCCACTTAATTTCAAAACCTCGTGAAATCTTGCAGATAAATAAAGTATAGAAAAAACATAATGGAAGTTGTAATAATAATAATTAAAACACACTTGCATTATTGTCTATGGTACTAGTAGCATAAACCCGCGAAATTTAAAATATTTCGTTTAATCATAACTGTATTTCTTTTAAAGTGGGCTATCCTAGGAGCCGGGCCATCTTCGGCGACACTACCTTACTTGTCCTGTCGCGGGAATCGAACCCACCGGGCTACGAGCCAGGTATTATTAATGTTCATTAAATAGAGTTTTTTTTTAATAATCGCTATTTCGATATCTCAATCACAAATCATTCTTGCATAACAAAGACATCTCCTAAAAATGATGAATCTCTATGACATAAAAGATTTCTTTAATAACTATTATTTATATGTTGTATTTTCTACTAGTATTATTTTGTTTTGTTTCTGTATTTTACACATATGAGCAGTGGTAGCTAGGTATTTTAGATTCATCTACGACTAGAAGATACCTAGAGATACATATACGTGTGTGCCGAAACTTCTCATTGAAAAAAACTTCGTTAATATACATGATTTCTACGTGACATTGGCAAAATTGCTCCACAAAGCTCCTTTGTGCATTTAGAATTTTTTTCTAAGTGTATTTTTGAATTTTAATGGGTGATAAGGATGGATTCGTTAAGTGATCGTGAACGTGCACAAGTGTCGGCAAATGGTTCCAAGTTTTAAAACCATGTCTTTTCGTTTCCTCTTCAAGGCTTTCTAGAGCCTGTGCCCGGAGTTATTACATTATCTTTGACCGGTGCCTGTGGGTTGGGTGGTGCCATCTCGTGTCGATTCTAGATCGCCTTCCAAACTCCCAGAAAATTAAAAAAAAGTCTAACCACATTCATTTATAGTTTTTTTTCTATGACTCGTGTATTTTTGAATTTTAATGTGTGATAAGGGTGCTTTCGTTAAGTGTTCGTGAACGTGCACAAGTGTTGGCACATGGTGCCAGGTTTTAAAACCATGCCTTTTAGTTTTCTCTTCAAGGCTTTCTAGAGCCTGTGCCTGGAGGTAATACATTATCTCTGGCCGGTGCCATCTCGTGCCGATTCTAGACCGCCCTCCAAAGTCCAAACTCCTGAAAAGTAAAAAAAATTAACTGTCATCGTCGTGGATTCTTTATTTTACCTCCTGTGTTTAAGTGTTTATTGGATCACACCAGATGTAAAGGTTGTCAAAATCTTGTCAAAGAGGGCGGTCGCTTTGGCAATCTTTTAATTGAAAAATATCTTATTTATAGTGTATTTTGTGTAAAATATTAGTGTAAAACGTATGTAGATAAAGTTTGTTACATTATTTATTGGTAAGTTCTTGTAAATTCGCATATTTTCATTTCTTTTACATACTCTTCATTTGTTTTATCCTGTTTCCTTTTGGGGTTGATGGAAACGGATTCTAGGGGCGGTTGGCCCCCTGATAATAGTCAACCAACTCAAAATGATATCATCTTCGCAGATAGATGTTCTATTCCCTCGCCGGTAGAATTTGTTTCTATCGCGTCGGACTCTTCAGATGTTGTGGAACGTTCCCTCCAGCAGGGTTCCTTCACTGCTATTAAACGAAAAAAACATTCGAAAAAACATTTAAAAAAGAGCAAAGATGAAAAACCATCGCAGGATTCTATCATACCCTTGGGTCAGGCTGTGTCATCATTGAACTCTAATCATGATTCACAACTTTCTGATTCTCTTGCCTCTCCGTCTGCTACGGTATCGCAGACGCCAGCTATACCTCCTTACGTCCCTTCAGGTAGGCAGATTTATAAGTCTACAGATAAAGGTCCTTTTGTCGTGCATGTCCAAAAAATTGAGCCCTCTCCAACTTCTGGCACCGTCTTACATCCAGTAAATTTTGGTCGGTTCCTAGCAAAAAATCAAATCCGTAATATAATAGATGGTAGCGTTCAGAGAATTGGGCGCAATAGAATTTCTTTGACATTCACTGATGCAAACTCTGCCAACAATTTTGTGGCAAATGATATCATTAAGGACAATGATTACAAAGCATTCATCCCTTCATTTAGCACCATTCGTTTGGGCCTTGTTAAAGGTATCCCAATTGAATGGTCAGAAGATGAAATTATAGAAAGCATTAATGTTCCTATTGATGGTTGCCCAATAATAAAAGTACGCCGATTAAACTATAAAGTAGTCATTGATGGGGTTCCTGTTTTCAAACCATCTCAGTCGTGTGTTCTTTCTTTTGATGGTCAAATTCTTCCTCCACGGGTATTTATGTGTTTCAATTCTCTTGTTGTTGAACGATACTATTACCCTACTGTTCAGTGTTTCCAGTGCTGCCGATTTGGTCACACAAAAAACAGCTGTAGGTCAAAGCCACGTTGCTATAAATGTGGAGAAGGCCACACTGATGACTCCTGTGATGTTGAAGAAGGCACTTCCCCCTGTTTATCTTGTTCAGGTCTTCACTACTCCACAAGTAAGAATTGTCCTGAATTCAGTAGGCAAAAGCAAATAAAGATCACAATGGCAGAAAAAAATATGTCCTATCCTGAAGCCTCTAAATTGCATTCACCCATAAGAGGCAAAAGTTATAGTGACGCAGCTAAAACATCCTATGCCAATGCTACCGCTGTTCCTTTATCCTCTTCCAATAAATCTCCTAGTTCAGCCTCTCAGTCTTATAGAAAAACAATCTTCCTCAAACCTAGAGCTCCCCAATTACAAAGACAAGGCTATGATCGTTCTGCTCATCAGGCTATAATTAATAATCCAGCTATGCCTAGTAATAATGGTGTTGCTTTTAATCATCCCAATACTGACCCTTCTCCATCCTCTAGTAGCATTTTGGAGCTTATTCAAGCTCTCACTAGGCTACTTAACTCTCCTGCTTTTGTACCGTCCAACGCTGCCCACAATCCTTCCACTTCTATATTACAATCCCTCCGTGATGGCGCCCTCTCTAGGGCTGCAATGGAATTGTCAAAGTCTTGACAGTAAAAAATCTGACCTATTGTATATTATTAATAAATATGATCCATCTATTATTGCCATCTCTGAGACTTGGCTTAAACCTGGTTCCTTTTTTAAGGTCCCTCGGTATCTTTGTTTCAGAGATGACAAAGCTGATGGGTATGGTGGCTCTGCCATACTTGTCAGAAACTCTGTAAATAATCATGTAAATATCCCTTCTGCCTCCGTTGTTGACAATCTTTCGATAGTTGCAGTTAGACTAAAAAACATAACGTTTATTTCACTATATATCCCCAGACCTTCATTTGATATATTAAATAAAATTCTTCATATCTTATCGCAAATGCAAGGTCCATTTATCATAATGGGTGATTTTAATATTCATCATCCTGGGGGTGTCCGGCTTCAGATCCTCTTGCTAGTTATGTATTTAATATTATGGATAGTTTAGGGTTGTATTTACTGAATACTGGTTCCCCCACGCGTCGTACAAAGCCGAATGAACGGGTTAGTGCCATTGACCTGACCATGGTGTCAGCGAGTCTAGCTCCATCAATGTCCTGGAAAACTTTATCTTCTTCCTTTGGTAGTGATCATTTCCCAATTCTATTTGACCTTCCTTTTTCTAAAATACAGCCACCTCCATTCAAACCGTTATTAGAATATAATCTTAAAAGTAATACTCATTCTGATGAATGGTCAAAATTTTCATCATTCCTTGAACAATCTGCTTCTGAACTTCCTGTAATTTTTCCTGATTTTTTAAGCAATTGTCTTAGAGCATTAATAAATTGTATTCATTCTGCTGCTAAACACTAATTTCCTGCAAAGGTACAAAATTTAAAGCACAGATCTCCTCCATGGTGGGATCAAGAGTGTAGGGCTGCTGTCGCAGATAGATTAAGTGCTGAAAACATATATTGTCAGAACATGACAATTGATAATTATGACAATTTAATCTAACACTAAACAAATTCTTCACTCCAAAAAGTCAGAGGGGTGGCAAAGTTTCTGCTCTACCATTTCTCCTAATGTCTGCTCCTCTTTTGTGTGGAATTCAATCCGAAAGTTCCGTGGTTCATATAGAGAACCATCCCCTCCATTCCCTAGTTGTGAGAGTTGGTTTGAACAATTTATGGATAGATTGGCTCCTCCCTTTGCCCCTAATTTTATCAATACTATGACTTCTAGTTCTTCTGTAAATGATCCAAGTTTTAGTCCTTTCTCGATGCGAGAATTACGCCTTGTTCTATCTTCTCTTAAAGACTCTTCTCCTGGTCCAGATGGAATCCCATATTCTTTTTTGGTTAACGCTGGAGAAAAAATTTTGAGTTATTACCTGGAAATGGTAAATATGATGTTAGATTTAGGATTTGTTCCAGCTGAAATGAAAACCCAAATAATTGTTCCAGTTTTAAAGCCTGGAAAAGACCCTGAAAAATCTGATAGCTATCGCCCGATAGCCATGTCTTCTGTTCTAATAAAGATTGTAGAACATCTCATAAAAAATCGACTTGAATGGTTAATTGAATTTAATAATATTTTACCTGAATCACAATATGGTTTTCGAAAAGGTAGAGGTACTTTGGATAGTTTATCCATTTTTGTCACTGACATTAGACTCTCTTTTTCTAGAAATGAGTCCATTGTAGCTGCATTCCTTGATATATGCTCTGCCTATGATAACGTAATTCTTTCAATCCTCAAAAATAAAATGGAACAACTGTGTCTTCCAAGGAAAATGATTAACTTCATAATTAATCTTTTTTTGGATCGTACTGCTCAACTTAGAATTAATGGTGAGATAAAATGTTCCAGATCGGTAAATAAGGGTCTGCCTCAAGGGTCTGTATTAAGCCCTCTTCTCTTTAATCTTTATACTTATGACTTAAACAAGTCTGTCTCACCCTATTGTAGATTACTTCAATATGCAGATGATCTCGTTTTATATATGGCAGATTGTAATATAGTAAGTGCTGCACACAATTTATCTCATGCTCTTGACTCATTAAATGTTTGGCTAGGTCATAATGGCCTGGATATAGCTCCATCAAAGAGTTCCATTGTTATCTTTACAAGAAAACGGTTGAAACCGAGACTCAACATATTTCTTAATAATACCAGGATTCCTATTGAAAATCAAAAAAAATTTTTAGGCCTTATTTTAGACAGTAAATTGAACTTTACTTCGCATATTAACTATATTTCAGTTAAATGCGAAAAAAGTCTCAATATTTTAAGATGTTTGGCTGGTGTTTGGTGGGGTGCTCACCCCTATTATCTAAAACTTCTCTACAATGCCATTATTCGTGGTGTTATAGATTATGCCTCTTTCCTTTATGAACCTGCTTCTAAAAGAAGTCTTAATACATTGGACTTGATTCAAGCAAGAGCGTTACGAATTATCATAGGAGCAATGAAGTCTACCCCTAAAAATGCTATGCAAGTAGAGTGTGATGATCCTCCTTTGGATTTAAGACGTCAATATTTATCAGATATGTTTTTATTCCGTTTGTTTCAGTTTTCTTCACATCCTCTTTTCCCAAAATTACAGCTTTTGCTTAATTATATGTCGTTACCCTATTGGATTCATAAAAAAACTCCTTGTTTAGTTATTAGTTACTCAAAAATTATAAGCTTTAGATACACTACCCATAGAACTGCTAAGCTACCTGTATTTGAATTTAACTTCCAAACAATATTATGTCAACCCTCTTTACACCTTAATTTAGATTTGTTGAAAGGGGACACCTTTGCAAACAAACATTTTCTTAGGATTAGAGATAAGGCTTGGCTGGCATAACATTTTCACGGATGCTTCTAAGGTATCCCAAAATGGATGTGTTGGCGTTGGTTTGTTTCACCAAAATTATAATATAGTTCAAAAGATCAAGTGCCCCCCTGAAACATCAGTTTTTGTTGGTGAGTGCAGGGGCATTATGGAAGCCATCAACTATATTTTGTTGTTTAAATTAAATAAAACGGTAATATTCTCGGATTCACTGAGTGCACTTCAAGCTTTCAACAGTAACCCTTTTAAAGCAGGCTCCAAGAACTGGATTATATTTAAATGTAAAGAACTTCTGTTGAGATGCTTCGATTTAGGTTATTCTGTACACTTAGCTTGGATTCCTAGTCATAGCAATATTTCTGGCAATGAAAAGGCAGACAAGATTGCCAAACAAGCAATTGTCTGTGGTGATAAAGTTCCTTTTAAAAATTACCCCCAAGATCTTTTGCTTCTTCCTATCCATGACTTAAAATCTAGATGGCTGAAAAGGTGGTCGGTAACTAGTAGACGGACAGGATCAAATTTTGCTAAATATCAACCTGACATTCAAACTAAACCCTGGTTCTTTAAGTTTAAATGCAATAGGAAAATCTGTTCCATAATATCTAGACTGAGATTTGGCCATTGTTGTTCTGGTGTTTACCTGAAGAAACTTAGAATAAGAGATTCATCTATCTGTGAGTGTGGTATGGATGAAGCTGACCTGAATCACATTTTCTTTTCTTGTCCCAAATTTGATCATAGTTCATTATTCAACTTGTTACTTCATTATAAATTTCCATTCCCAGTTCACATAGACAATATTTTGTGTAATATAGACTCTATTTCCATTGATATATTATCATCTTTTATTACTGAAAATAATATTAAACTGTAGTCGTTATCATTTAACACATTTGTTTAATAATGTTCATTCTTATGTTATGATTAGTATTATTTAATTACCTATGTTTTTCTCATGTAATGTATGTAATATAATGTAATGTAGCGTAGTTTGTAGTTATAGGATATTTTTCTTTTTTTTCAGATAATCAAAATTCAAAATTCCGTATTTGATTCTCTTTTGACATGATGCTGGCAAAAATGTGAAAACAATTGCCATAAAAAATAAAAAAAAGTGTTTATTGTTGTTGCCACAGATTAGGTAGAGATACTTGTTCAAAGAACATATATACCCAAGGGTACTTGTTGTTGCAGAACAACGTGGAGTGCTGTGGTTTCATTTTTCTATATACTACTTAAGAAAATGCTAGCTAAGTCTGCATAAAACTTCCCTAAAATGTCGACACGGGAAATTATAACATTACAGTTTGGGCACTATTCAAATTTTGTTGGAGCACATTTTTGGAACCTTCAAGAATTAAGTTTCGACTACACCGGCACTGTAAAGACTGAAGTTAACCATGATGTTTTGTATAGAGAAGGTCAAACAGCTACACGTGAGATTACATATACGCCCAGACTTCTCATTTCTGACCTTAAAGGTGCTTTGAGAACATTACCAGAAAGTGGAGGTTTACATGAGGAAAAGGTAGAAGATATTCCATGGGAAAATGTTGAAAAAATAGAAGAGCCTAGAGCTGATAAAAATGAATACTTGAAAGATATTGATACACAAGGGCCATCATCGGTAGTAACAAAAGAATACAAACTTGAAGACGGTGTAAATTCATGGACAGACTACTTTTATCCCCGCCTTCATAGCAGAACAGTCAATATAATTAAAGAATATCAACATGGAGATGAAAGTGTAAGTTATAGCAATAGCTCTTTTTAAAATTAGTACATCATAAATACCTAAATCATGTGCACCTCAAATATTACTTATTATGAACCTTTAATTTTTGTTACAGCAAAACTTTGAAATATTTAACACTGGTAAATCAGTATGGAAGTCAGACTATGGAGAAGCATTTGATGACAATGTCCGAAAATATGTAGAGGAATGTGATAGTATGCAAGGATTCCATATTAATTTTGACTGTACAGATGGCTTTGGTGGCCTTGCTTTGAGCTGCATAGAACAACTAGCAGATGAATATACAAAACCAATACTTGCACATCCCATTATTGCATCACACTTTCCTGATAACAACCCAACAACTCCAGAAGAGAGAGACAAGGCTACACTTAAGGATTCCATAAGATTAGTGAACATAGCTCTATCAATCCAAGGGTTGTCTGAACATGCCACAATGTTTGTGCCCATTTGTACAGGAGAGAAAGGATGGAGAAAACCAGGCAACCCTCGCTTATTTGATCACATCTCTTATGCACCAGAACTGTACTACCATTCATCTGCTTTACTAGCATCAGCAATTGACACATTGAGCCAAAAGTACAGGCACAAGAGCAACATTTATACTTTGTCGGATATCTGTGCAGATATGACAGGATATGGAAGAAAAATGGCTGCAGCATCTTTAGGAATGCCTTTGGCATTTAATGAGTCACAATATTTGATTGAGTACCTAAATGAAACTACAACACCAATCTTCTCTGCAATTACTCCCAGCTGTAAGTTAGCATCAGATAAAATTTTCCAACTTATTACTGTCAGAGGAATTCCAGAGTATTATTTAAAAGCACCATTGAATCAAGCCAAAGAACAACAGAATCTAGGAGGATACGGATGCAACAATCTCAAAGAGATGTTCGAGTTATATTTCCAGGCAAATAACTTTCTTTCTGCTACTGACTTGACCATTTGTGAAAAACCATTAGAAATCAAAACACCATTTCCTAAATTCTTCTCGGAAAATCTCAACAAATACGGACTTGTAAAAAATGAGATCAATGAAGAAAAAGTCCAAAGTTGTGCAGCAATAGCTGGTTATCATAATGGTAATTTCCTAACAGATATGATTGAAAAACTGCATAGAGAAGTTAGTAGGATTAAGTTTTCCAAGTTAAACAAGTTTAGCGAGGAGGGCTTGGAATATGCCGATTATAGTGAAAGCTTACAAAAGCTGTCAGAGTTCAAAGACAACTATGAAGATAATTTTAAGCTTTAATAATTATTGTGTTCAAACTTGTTTGTTCTACAATCTGAGAATATGTATCCATGTTTAAATGTTATTTGTGCCTAAGGTACAAAATATGCTAAGAAATAAAAATTGCACATAAAATTAATATTTTTTATTTTAGTCGATTTACCTAAAATAAACCACTCCATTCACACATTTTCAATTATACAACACATTTACATAGTCTTTTTTATCAACGATCACGTCGTACGCTCTAGTGCTCTCTCCTTCATTCTCGTTATAAATGCTGCTCCTTTGTTCTTTCGGAAGTTTTCGTATGGATCGTTAAGGTTGACGCCAATACCTGTAAAACATCAGTTGCAGTTTTATAAGTGGCATCATGTCTCATCCAATTCACGTAGTCAATATATGGTTTGTTTTCAATATTCTGTAATAAGGTAATATGATCATTGGTGAATTACACAATAAAATAGACAAAACTTTAGTTCGTAAATTCCAGCACTCAATATGATAATCGCATCTCACCTAGAAAATTTCATCAAACATGGAGAAAGCTTGCAAAAAAATATTAGTGACAGTTTTCAATAGACAATTTCTGACAAAAATTACAATCTGTATCATAACTGGCTAGAGAACTAGACCGACAAGTAACGTCTTTTCTAGTAAGTTCATTATAAAAATGGGGGTTTTGATCTGATTCTTGTTAGCAACCATACAATGAAATTATGAATCATTTTTTTAAAATAACTCCATTGTTTAGCAGAGCTTGGCACTCTATTTGTTAAACTACATTACAATTTCGCGTTCGAAATATTTTTGTAAATAGGCCATTGGTACTAATTTTAATATAAAACATGAGGCCGATTTATAGTTGCTAGTGCATAACTGCTACACATGAGCTAATTATAAACTAGCAATGTTTCTTGACAGTAATGTACCTTTATACTGATCTTGTTTATCTCTAACGTTGCCACCGCTGATTGGTTCTGCTATGCCTTGTCCTGATGCTCCAAGCCCTCCTTGACTCCAGCCCATTTTCTGCAGCAGTTGGTGACCTTTGTTGCTTGAGTCTATACCTCCTGATGTACTAGGGTAAGCCCCTCCACTGTAAGTATATGATAGGCTGGAGTTAATAAGTTAACTAAATGTATGTATAAATAAAAGGTGGACCAGTGGACTTGTGGAGTCTGTGGAACTAATGAAAGGCAGCAAATATAGTTTGGTAAAATAAGCCACAGTAATTAACTGGCTTAATTTTTTTATACAGGCAAAGTGCCTTTATTTTCCCAACCAGTACACTATCCTACTACAAAACATATTTTGAACTGTATACTGGCCGCAATGACCTATAGCCTAAATGCTCCAGCCCAATACTGGCGAGAAGCATACCCAAGCAAGATGCTGTCAGCATTACCCCATTCACTTGCAATTCTGATTTGTTGTGTGCCAGCATTTAGGTCATTGTGTTGCACTGGCTTCATAGACTGACCAGAAGTGGAAAACAACAAGTACTCTAAAACTGCACATAGAATTGAAAATAGCTTTGTTCATAAAACCCCCTAATAGGTATAGAGTAACTTACAGAAAACTAGGCGGCGTGGGCGAGCGTGATCGTTCGACGCGTCTGGAGCGCGGCGAGTCTCGGTTGTGTCGGTCGCGGTCCCGGGACCGGCTGCGGGAACGGGACCGAGACCGAGACCGGGATCTCCTGCGGCCTAAGTACGATAATACAGTGATGTCAACGAAAATTACCCTGGTTAAAACGACGTTAAATTTTTTAAAGCACAAACCTGTACATATGCGTAAACTGGAAATGGTTGTCTAACTGGATTTGGAATTTATCCATAGGCATCCTGGCGAACTAATCAAACTTTCTGTTACATTTTTTACGACACGGCTGAACTGATTTTAACGAAATTTCACAAGTAGATTCTAACACAGTAGTAAGAAAATAGGATGGTTTTTGTTGCGATAAACGACAATCCACGCGTGCAATAGCTCATTATACTGACTGTCTCGTTCTCGATCTCTTCTGTTGTGTGCAGATTTCCTTTTAGGCGATTGAGATCTTGAGCGCGACCTCGCTGGCGACGGTTTCTTCTCTGGTGTTTTGCTCTTCGACCTGTTTAAAATAAAGCTAGTGTAATGAAAAAAAAAAACGAGTGTGCTTTAGACCACACGACTGAAGTAAAACTTCTTTAGTTTAGTTCCATCTATCGGCCGGTATAACTTTGTTTTTGCTTTGTTTAATGTTAATGTCGCCGAAGGGATGAGATCAAAAAGTGTTTAATTGATTTTTTCACAAAATGACTTATGGGCATCGTTGGGTTCACCGTGAAATTATCTACAATAATACATTCTCAAAATACCGAGAATTATGCATCATTCATCACCAAGATTTTCAGTCTAAAAACGGTTTATCTGACACAGAAATACACTTAGCTTTGCATAAAAACATTATTATATTATATTCTATTTTTAGGTTCAACATTGCTCTCAGAACCGATAACCGATAAGATTTCATTCATAAAGTGATCAATAAGTTAATGAAATCTCTGCTTGAGCACCGATCGATAACTGAGCATCGTTCTATAATACGGACCTTAACTTCGTTATAAAACAAGGTCACCAACCATTCCCTTAACCATAGTTTGTATGGCATCCACGGGTAAATCTGGGGGTCAAATCAATAAAAGAGATACCTGTATCTTCTGCCCGGCGGTGTGGGTTGTTTCTGCAAGTCCTTAGGTATAGGGCTCGGCGATCTCGACTTTTCTCTGAAACCCTGGATGATTGCCTCTTCTTTCATTTTGCGCGCCATGTTTTTAGCTTTGTAATATTCATATAGGCCTAATTTTTCCCAGCCCTCGCTGAAAATAAATGTGAATTAGTAAACAAATAGAAAATTCTGTTATTTTGTATGTTATTTATGATATTATTAGTGTAGGCCTGTTTGTAGATAATGCCAAAGGCAAAGGATAAATTCAAAAGGCTGAAATGCCAAAACGCATTTTTTTCAAATGGCTTTTTTTGTATATTTTAATTAACAAACGAATGACTAAACAAAAATCTGTTTTTTTTAAATTAGTTAATTTATAAAAAACAGATTTTTTGAACTAAAATTAATTTGAAATTAGAATTCTTATCCAAACCTACCGAATTTATGATAAAAGAGAAAGAGAAACCACCACATATTAAGATATGAAATGGCCAGTACTGCAGAACGGCACTTTCATAGGTAAGGAACTATTATTAGTGTCAGCTATAGTTTCAGGTTTTTTGAATGGCCACTATTTTGAGGAAAAATCAACATGGCTGAAAGGTGGTATTCCAGACTTTATACTAAAATATTGAAACAACACAGGATACCGTTTTATCCCGAAAAATTGTGTCGACGAAAACGAAGTATTTATCTTACAACATTGAACCTAAACAAATAACAATTTTAACTAATTTTTTAGTTACCAAATGAGTATTAGAAAAGATATACAATAGGTCGTAAGGTGGTAACCATTTTATTGCTTGGTTATGTCTCCATTTCTCTATATAATATATCACACATACACATAACAATGCAAACAAAACTACTCTCAATTATCTATATATTAATGTCACAAATTTGGAAGTAGCTCTTTCTTTTTGTTTACACAATGGTTTCGCAAATCTTGACGAATTTTTTATGGAGTGTGACCCTTAGATATGGAATAAGCTGTGAGAACTTAGCCCAGAGGCACTAAACTGTGGACGTCAGCTAGGTCTAATTGACTGAGTGAGCTCGAAATGTCTTCGTTTCAACTTGGGCAATAATGGTTTTGTATTTTTGGGCAATATTAATCAATAGTGATAAAGTATAATAGAGATAAAGATAATAATAATAAAGTGTGCCCGGGGGATGTCCTCTACAGGTAGCATTTCTGAT
The DNA here is from genome assembly GCA_905220475.3 of Ennomos fuscantarius. NCBI lineage: Eukaryota > Metazoa > Arthropoda > Insecta > Lepidoptera > Geometridae > Ennomos > Ennomos fuscantarius. The sequence goes on along the minus strand of HG992028.1, from coordinate 5,638,395 downwards.
TCAATCAAATATTGAGAGCAGGTACATTAATTATATAGAATTTATTATAGATACAGTTTTTTTTTTAATAGTTTATACATGATCGTTAAAAACTTAAAAAGGAGGTTAACAGCTCACAGAGTCATCCTACTAATATTATAAATGCGAAAGTTTGTGAGTATGGATGTATGGGTGAATGTTTGTCGTTACTCTTTTACGCAAAAACTACTGAACGGATTTGGATAAAATTTGTAACACAGATAGTTTGTAACCTTAACATATAGAATACTTTGTATCTCGATAACATGTTTCCGTGGGAGAATTATCGAACACTACGAGGGTGACGCCGCGGGCTTTTCACGCAAAAACCACTGAACGGATTTGGATCAAATTTGGAACACGCATAGTTTATATTAGTATCTAAATTGATTACCTAAAATAAAATTGATTTTTAGAAATGTTTAGTGTTCCATACCAAAACGGTAAAAAGGAATCTTTGGAATATAGATAGCTTATATAGTGGACACATAGGCAACTTTTTATCCACGGGTGAAATCGTGAGCGCAGCTAGTAGTAGTAGCAATAAAATGTACAGAGAAATATGTATTGAAATTGTATTACTAACTTGTCCCTCGGCCGCTCGTGGTTGGGTGACGCATAGAATGCTTCAACCGCTGCAAGCAACCTATCATTGGGAGGAGCAGGTGGAGGTAATCTTATCTTCGCAGGCTCTAGCGGATTGTATCTGTCATCTTCAAGCTAAAATGAAAATCAAATAATTATGATTAGTTTAATTTCTACCCGTTTTCGTTAAGTTTTAATCAGCGGTGTTTGATATTGTTGGATGTTGGTGTTGTTGTTGCTGGAGGTTGGTGTTGTTGTTGGAGGTTGGTGTTGTTGCTGGAGATTGGTGTTATTGCTGAAGGTTGGTGATGTTGTTAAAGGTTAGTATTGTTGTTTGAGGGTGTTTTTGTTAATGAAGGTTAGTGCTGGAGGTTACTGCCACTGGAGATTGTTGTTTTTGTGTTTGGATGTTGGTGTTGTGGTTGCTGGAGGGTGTTTTTTGTTAATGAAGGTTAGTGCTGGAGGTTACTGTTACTGGAGATTGTTGTTTTTGTGTTTGGATGTTGGTGTCGTTATTGTTGGAGGTTGGTGTTGTTATTGTTGGAGGTTGGTGTTGTTGTTGGAGGTTGGTGTTGTTGTTGGAGGTTGGTGTTGTTGCTGAAGGTTGGTGATGTTGTTAAAGGTTAGTATTGTTGTTTGAGGGTGTTTTTGTTAATGAAGGTTAGTGCTGGAGGTTACTGTCACTGGAGATTGTTGTTTTTGTGTTTGGATGTTGGTGTTGTGGTTGCTGGAGGGTGTTTTTTATTAATGAAGGTTAGTGCTGGAGGTTACTGTCACTGGAGATTGTTGTTTTTGTGTTTGGATGTTGGTGTCGTTATTGTTGGAGGTTGGTGTTGTTATTGTTGGAGGTTGGTGTTGTTGTTGGAGGTTGGTGTTGTTGCTGGAGGTTGGTGTTGTTGCTGAAGGTTGGTGATGTTGTTAAAGGTTAGTATTGTTGTTTGAGGGTGTTTTTGTTAATGAAGGTTAGTGCTGGAGGTTACTGTCACTGGAGATTGTTGTTTTTGTGTTTGGATGTTGGTGTTGTGGTTGCTGGAGGGTGTTTTTTGTTAATGAAGGTTAGTGCTGGAGGTTACTGTTACTGGAGATTGTTGTTTTTGTGTTTGGATGTTGGTGTCGTTATTGTTGGAGGTTGGTGTTGTTATTGTTGGAGGTTGGTGTTGTTGTTGGAGGTTGGTGTTGTTGTTGGAGGTTGGTGTTGTTGCTGAAGGTTGGTGATGTTGTTAAAGGTTAGTATTGTTGTTTGAGGGTGTTTTTGTTAATGAAGGTTAGTGCTGGAGGTTACTGTCACTGGAGATTGTTGTTTTTGTGTTTGGATGTTGGTGTTGTGGTTGCTGGAGGGTGTTTTTTGTTAATGAAGGTTAGTGCTGGAGGTTACTGTCACTGGAGATTGTTGTTTTTGTGTTTGGATGTTGGTGTCGTTATTGTTGGAGGTTGGTGTTGTTATTGTTGGAGGTTGGTGTTGTTGTTGGAGGTTGGTGTTGTTGCTGGAGGTTGGTGTTGTTGCTGAAGGTTGGTGATGTTGTTAAAGGTTAGTATTGTTGTTTGAGGGTGTTTTTGTTAATGAAGGTTAGTGCTAGAGGTTACTGTCACTGGAGATTGTTGTTTTTGTGTTTGGATGTTGGTGTTGTGGTTGCTGGAGGGTGTTTTTTGTTAATGAAGGTTAGTGCTGGAGGTTACTGTCACTGGAGATTGTTGTTTTTGTGTTTGGATGTTGGTGTTGTGGTTGCTGGAGGGTGTTTTTTGTTAATGAAGGTTAGTGCTAGAGGTTACTGTCACTGGAGATTGTTGTTTTTGTGTTTGGATGTTGGTGTTGTGGTTGCTGGAGGGTGTTTTTTGTTAATGAAGGTTAGTGCTGGAGGTTACTGTCACTGGAGATTGTTGTTTCTGTGTTTGGGTGTTGGTGTCGTTATTGTTGGAGGTTGGTGTTGTAATTGTAGGATGATGGTGTCGCTGTTATTGGTCTTTGGAGTTATTATTAAAGGGTATTTTTGATGTTAGAAGTAAGTATTGTTGTTGAAAATTGGTTATGTTGTGATATCGTTTTTAATGATTAACTAATCACATATTAAAGTTACCAATATTGCTATCTCACCTGGACAAGAGGAACCATTAAACCAGCAGGCAATTCAAAGTAAGGTATGGAAGGCATTAAATCTTCATTGTTTATTTCGTGGAATGAAGGGAAGCCCGGAGGGGGCTTGGTAAGATCTGGAAGACCATTCTGGAATGCTGGCGGCATGGTGTCACGAGGAGCATAGCCGGGCGGTGGCACAGAGAAATTCACGTTAGGGAGATTCGACAGATCAGGCTCATCAATTGTTTCGTTTTTCTGCGTAATTTGATCAAAAGTTTGACTGTCGAAACTGTTCTCATTTCCACTGTTGTTATCTGCATAGTTATCGCCACTCTCACTGCCATAATGTTTGCCACTCTCACTACCATAATGTTTGCCACTTTCATGGCCATAATGTTTGCCACTTTCATTGTTATACTGATTGTTCGATCCAAAATTCTGATCATAATTCTGCTGAAAGCTCTGTTCATTAAAGTTGTTGTTCTGGAAATTATTCATGTTGTTCTGTTGATGAATGTTGTCATTGTTGAGTTCTTGGTTGTTTTGCATTTCCATTGCTTGCTTTTGCATTTCAATTTGTTGTATTTGTTGCATTGTGTGTGCTATAAACGCTTGATGTTGGGTTTGGTAGCTGAAATTGAAAGCAAGTTATTATTGAATGTTTTAGATTCCTCTAATTATTAACTTCAAGATACATACTTTTCAAAAGTTGCTTTTGTTTGTTGTGTCAAATGCGCAATGGCATTTGAGTGCTGGGATATCAAATTGTTCTGATATTCCTGGTACGAACTGGTGGGGCTCTTCATCTTTTCAATGACAGCAGTCTCGAAATAATTTGACTTGGACTCCCAGAGGCGGAGCAGCTTGTTTAACTTAGCTTCCTGCTCTTCCGTTACGGCTGAAATAGCAAAACAATGAAACTGTTGTCGTACAAGCCATAAAACTCCAAGCAAGTTACCTGTGTGGTGCAAACCACAGGTGATGTTGTACTATTTCATAAAGATGAGAATGCATAAATAGTCCTACATCTCGAGGGCATTATTATAAATATTTTACCTATACTGGCATTGCAAAACATTGGGACCACGACACTTTCCAAATTTTTCTTGAGATCTTCTGCATTTTTTCGTGCGCTGTAATTAGGAATAATTGCATAATAGACACCAAATTTGATTATGAATGACAGAAGGAATGTGTAAGACATTGACAGCGTTAATCAATAAATACATACAATGATAAAAATCAGAACAAAATTCCTGTTTTAGTTACCCTTAGTTATGAAAAAATTAGAAACCATCTAAATAATAAGCTGGAACACTGAGCCCTCAAAGCTATTTACCTTAACATTTATTTCATAAAAGATATCCATTTTCTATTGCATAAAACTAGTATCTATCAGTTAAAGTCAAAGTTGTGCCTGATCCATATGACATCTCTTACCAAAGAAATGGTACAAACACAACTTTGCTCTTTAATTTAAATCAGTTGAAATAATAATGTTTGCAATTTCACTGGCTTATTACTATTCATACATTCTAAGACTTAAGACTGTTATGTTAGAGAAAGTAGTACATTGTTTGAAGTAAAAATAGAAACCAATAAAGTAAATGAATTCAATAACATTCCTTGAAAAAAAAAATAACACATCTGCAGCCTGTACGAATCTAAATTAGTACACAGAGCCTGAGTAATCAAAGAGTAAAGTGAAATCAATGTGAAGACAAATGTTAGTTGCATATGTCCCGAAATGGTAAGCTATGTATTAAGATGCAACTGAAACCTTTATTTCAAACTAAAATGGTTGATGCAATTAAAAATATATACTAACCAATGGTGTAAAACATCATTCACCAAGTAAATGATGTGCAGCTTCTGAGTAAATGCAGCACCCTGTTGAGTAACTTTTTTCAGGAGATGCTGGGATATAACCTTCCCAGAGTCATGTGATGTGGCATGTTGGAGAATCCAGCCTTTCCCTAAATATAATTTTTTTTTAATTTACTATGAGTCAAATTTTTATTTTCTTTGATGATTAGATTATTAGGTAAAATGTTTGTTACCGGAAGAAATGCTGTCTTTGGTGCATGTTTCAATTATTGGTTGCAGAACATTGTCCAGTTCAGAAAGATTGATATTGTTTTCTTCTGCCATCATTTGTACGGCTTCCATTTGAGCCTTGCTCACCAGCTCGTTGATTTTGGCTTGCTGTTGCTGGATTAGCACCTAAAATTTTTTATCCTAATTAGAACATCTTCATATGCATGATTAATTAAATTGTAAATTGTATGATTAATTAAATTGTAATTGTATTCATTTTAATATCAACACAACAATAATGACATATGATTTTACTGATAATTCACAGATTTTATATTACTTAGTAAATGAGTGTGAAAAGTGTGATCTTTTTTTTGTTTACATTTAAATGTAAGTTCTCTAGCAAAATACAAAGGTATACAAGACAAGTTAATAAAAGTCTGTTCCTACTGTTCAAATGTGAGAATACTGAAGCCTGTAAACAAAATATATTCACCGATAAGTAAAATACACTGTAGAGTTCACATTTTGATTCAGATTATAGAATATATAATATATCTATGTATATCATAGTCATGTTTCAGCATGCAAAAAGCAACATGTAAAAGCTGGTATATCACGCCTAGTACACAGGACATTAAAATGAGAGCAAATATGTCGTGGTACATGGATCTTACCGTGTGCTGCGCATTGAGATTATTCTCAGATTGAGTAATTTGCTCTTTTAATATGTTGATCTGCGCATTGAGGTTGTCCAGTTCATGTTGGTGTGGATGTGGGGGCGGCGCCGCATTGGCCGCGAGCCACTGCTGGAGCGCCGGCGCCGCCGCCATCGTCGCCGCGAGTCCTAGCTGCGCGGAAGTCGCGCCGGCCTGTTGGGGCATTACATATTGCCTGTTCTGTGCCATATAAGCCCCGGCGGGAGCCGCCGCCTGGCCACCGGCCGATTGCTTTAGAACTATAAACAGCGGAGGTTCACTTAAAATCGGTTATATCCACAACCATAACAACGCAATCATAGCGCAAACTTATCATCTTCCAATTGTCATGTTAGCTTACTTGCTTGCTCCGTCGTCACTTTGTATTGGTAGTAGTTGAAGTACTCGCCACCGTAGAGAAAGCTAAACTTCGGGTTGTTCTTTTGTTTGGTCTTGGTCATTTTCTCGAACTCCGGGCCATTTCTTGCGACAAACTGTGCGAGTTTATCGATTATGTTGCGTAGATCTTGATCTACAAATAATAACAGAATTGACATTGTGTTCGTTATTAAAGCGATCGCAACTTAAAAAGAACTTGTATTGGTTGAGGTGTTTACCTTGCGGTGGCTGAGGAAGCTCCATTTTTTTCGTTGATAGAGAAGTTGAGGTTAGTGGGATGCAGTAGGTAGTTCAAGAATTACAGCTGCGAAAATTTTCTTTCACCCATGATTGCAATATATAATATAACTATCTGGCACAAAGACTTCGAGTTTTTTCATTCACTCAAACACTTTAACCATGGAATTTCTCACGATTATACAAAACGATGCACATTCAACGCATTCGGCCATTTGTAAAATTAAGGAAATGGCGGGGCAGGAGACGAGAGGGGGAGGGCCAACCACGCGCACAGACTGACTTATACATAAAGAAGGAAGAATGAATGATTAAGCTAACATTGCCATGTATATAAAATATTACCATAGAGTAGAGTAGTGTAGTAACCATAATCCTGAAATATATCGGAGAAATAATTTCGGATAATTACGGTTTTTAACGAATAAGTATTTTTTTTCGGATAAGCCTCTTGTAATATATATGTACGCTTGAATTTTTGTATTTCCGTAAAATTATTCTAAATTGTATCAAAGAGTAAAGTAACGATTGTATTTCATTTTCTAGGTTTGTTGTAAGTTATTAGGATAAAATCAAAGTAATCAATAATTTGCTTCGGATATGGCAGCATTCAATGCACCACAATCTCAGCGCTCACAGTATTGATCGCGCTCCAAAGCCCCGTAGAATAGAATCATAGATGATTCTTCGGCTAAAATAAAGTAAAACCAATCGCAGTCATTCGTTGCTGAAGTGACGGCTTGATTGTGTGATGTCAAATCAGTCGACGTGAATCATTTGTCAACTCAAAATTGTGTTTCATTGAAAACAAATCCAAAAACATTAAAATGTCTTCAATGGTAGGTAAATAGTAGTATAATTAGTATTAAATTAATTATTGCACTAATACTGAAAGCCTGTCGCCTCACTGAAATATCTTTTTCACTCATAATTCTTTCAAATACTCAGATTCAATTAACAAAACTATAAATGTTTATGATTTGGTTCAAAGTATCCTTCTGCTATCCCTGATTGCAATAATATATTTTTTCTATTTGATTTATGTAACATTTTCCTATCATAAAACTTGCTATGCAATATTATACAGTACATAAATGGTAGGTTAATGGTATTTTAACTACTTGTAAATAGGTACCCAAGAAATTAAATTGTAAATATAATGGAAACATGCATTTAAATATACAGCATCAAATTTTTATTTCACAGAGGATGAGGGCAGCAAAATGTCCATCGGACGAGCTAGCCATCACAAATTGTGCTCTTGTGAATCCAGATGACTTTCCCAGTGACACCAAGTAAGTACCAGTGCTTAAATCACCATATAAACTACTAGATTAATTCCTAGTAATGGCCCAGCTAGATAAACCAAATTACATTAATGTAAAAAAGGCTTTCTGGTATCAACTCTGTGGAGGATAATCTGAAATTAATTTGATTCTAATAATATAGCAATTTTTTTCATTATACTTCAAAATTACAAGGACTGTGATAGTTATAGAACTATCTAATAAATTTTAGTTTAGGATTTGGTTGTAAACTCTTATTCCAACATAAATCTTGACATATTTGTAATTCTTTCAGGCATGTTGAAATATCGACAGGACCATCACAACACTATGTGTTCAGTATTAGATTTTACGGTGGTGTAGAGCGAGGCACCGTCGGCTTCTCAGCTCCGCAGAGAAAATGGGCTACTCTTTCTATTGGACAGGTACATAAATATAAACCAAGCAAGTTTTAACTGTGATGTAATAGTACAATCATTTTGCCACTCCCTTTATCTGAAATGCAGCTTTTGTATAATTAATTGATTGAACTTGTTAGCGTGATTGTTAGGATTATAGATTCTCCAAATATTTATTCAAGTTTTCAGTAGGTATGTAAAATCAAACAAGTGACATATTTTACTTTATTTAAAATGGTATCTATTTTATATTCATTAATTATTAATTATTAAGGCAACAATTTTTTTACTAGACTAAATGTGACTCATTTGTCGTTAAGTTTCAAGGCTGCCCACAACAGTTGCAGTGCCACTTGAACTGCTACAATACAAAATGTCTACTTGATATTGACATGATCAGACATAAGTGAATTATAATTACACACTAATGCCCTGTCTTAGGCATTTCTGGACTAATAAGGTCTATTCAGCCTCTGTGATGTGGTAGTTGAGCAGCTCGGCTCATAACACGGAGGTGGCGGGTTCGATCCAGCGGCAGGATGAGTATTTGTGCACAAAATAAAGCGCAAATATTATTCTGAATCTGGGTGTTGTGGGACCATAGTCCTCATAGTTCATGGGTCCCTATACACGGAATCCTAGCTAGGGACCAGGATCTATGTGTGTAATCGTTGGGTGTTTATTTATTTATTTAATCTGTACTTTTTGCATCTCACATATTATTATATCAAAACTTATCACACATATACATACAACTATTTAGTTAGGATTCTCCTTATGTTTTTTGATGTACTTTATTATGATCATACAAATTAAATATATTATTATTATTATATATGTGTACAATTTGTAACAATTTAGCTATCAATTCATCCCTTTTTTTACATGTACTAAAATAAAATGAATCAATGTTTCCTTACAGTCTATAGATGTAAAGGTATTCAAGCCACAAAGTGCAGAATGCCTGTGCAGCGTTACCTTGGAAGCAGATTTTATGCTCAAGAAAACGTGAGTGTTAAGAGAACAATCTAATTATATCTGTGATGCATTATCACTATGATGTCATTGAAAACACACAATTTAGTTTTTTTTTAACTCACGATGACTATGACAGTTAGATCTGTTTGATGATGATGTCATATGCATACTAACCAAGATTTTTATGCCAAACGTTTTTGTTTAGTTATATGTACTATGCACTTTTTAATATGAGGTCAAACGCAAGCCTATCAAATAATAAAAAAATTGCATATGTGCACGCAATTTTTTTTTTTGTGGTTTTGGTGGCAATTTTTGATGGTTATTGTAACGACTCTACAATAAATACATTTTCTCTAAAGCTACTTAGGCAATCCAATTAGTTTAGTACTCCTGTTGGATGAAAAATATATTCACTTAAATCTAAATATATATAACTCAAAGGTGACTGACTGACAGTGATCCATCAACGCACAGCCCAAACTACTAGATGTTATGACGCAGGCATCCGCTAAGAAAGGATTTTTCGAAATTCCACCCTAAGAGGGTGGAATGGGTGGTTGAATTATTTTCCCATAGGCCACGCCGCGGGCGAAGCTGCGGGCAGTAGCTCGTCTATACATATTCTCATATATTTGTCTCACTTCAAACGTGAAGTAAAAGCTTTGCTATTGAGAATTCAATACCTGTTGCTTTTTAAAAGTCAGTAAAAATAAAGTACTTACATTAAAATAAAACAATTTTAATTTTATTTTATTGTTTGTTTTTTATGTGACTTGCGTTTGACCACTATCGCACCTGATGGTAAGTGACGATGCGGTCTAGGATGTAACACGGTTGCCTAGAAGACACCTGTACACTCTCGATTTGAAGACTCCAAGGTTGTAGTTTTCGGAAAATACGGACGTCGGTAAAGCGTTCCACTCTTTGGCTGTTCGCATGACAAATGTGGATACATAATTATAAAAGACAAAGACACTAAAAGCTATAGATAAAATATAATGCTTATTTGTTGGTGTAAGTGGATCACTTCAGAACTGCTAGACTTATTTTTAAAGTAAAATGATTGTAATGATCCGAATAAAGATTTTATGGAAAGAAAAGATGATACTGAGGAGGCCACGGCGACGCCGCTGAAGGCCGGGCTTGTTGCTACGTGAAGAACTTGCGGCTAGTTGTAAATAATATTAGCGTTAAGACTGCCCTTTCAATTGTTGCATAAATGTTTATGGTTAGTTAATCTCTGAGTAAAAACTCTAACCTTAGATTGAGAACATTTATTAAAAGATTATTAATTAATTAGGCATTTTTCCTCAGGACATCACTAGAGCCGTATGACTCCGAGGCTATGGCGCGAGATTTTCTTATCCAGTTCGCGAACCAGGTCTTCACCGTTGGGCAGCAGCTGGCTTTCGCTTTCCAGGACAAGAAGGTCCTATCGCTCATTGTCAAGAATTTGGAAGGTAAGCAATAGTAAATTTTGTCGAGAACGTGAAAAAAAAATGCTTTGTTACTTCTTCCTTAAATAAATAAATATTTGTGGACATTTCACACAGCGCCATCTAGCCCCAAACTAAGCAAAGCTTGTACAATGAGAACCAGATAACTGACAGAATACTTAGATACTTTTTTGTTTGTAATATATCCACACATTAAAACGTTTGTCTGTATATTCAGCCGTAGATGTGCAGGCATTGGCCTCGGGAGCTAACGTTGTCCCTCGTCGCGCGAGAATGGGCCGACTACTACCGGACGCCTGCATACAGTTCGATAAGGCTGAGAACTCCGCCTTAAACCTCGTTGGAAAGGCTAAAGGGTAAGTATGATTGTGATCACACGTCACTAATATCACAGAAGATATAAGCACAGGTGTAGAAGCTGCACTCCACGAAGTTACTTAAGTAAATAGCGACTCTTGCTACAACGCAATAAAGTGCAATTGAGCTCACACAATGCTACAAGCCTACTCTGAACAGCGGTGCAAGTACCGTTCTTTTCGATCGCATAATTTTACATTTAGAATCGTCTAATTCGATAAAAAATAGTTTTATCGACCGTTGCAAGCTTAAACAATCGGTAGACAAAATCGCTAAAAATTCGTTTAATTTTAACGAATGAACGAATTAATTCGATAAAACTTTACGAATTTACCGATAACCCTAACATGGACCTTTTAATGACGTTTGATATCGTCTATTTTGTCGATTTACACGATTGTATTATCGAGTCGGTCGGTGTGCGAAAAAGGTTCTTACGTCATCCACTGATACACACAGAGCAGTTCTATTCTACTAGTAGGTACTCATATTTGAAACGCCGAATGTTTCTGTCAAATATTAAAATCAGCCCATTAATGCCCTTTCTGGGAAATTTGCTTTCCCCTTTTAAAAACTAAACCAGATATCGCGAGTAAATGTAGAGGCTTAATTTGTTCGTTCAGTCAATAATAGTTTTTAAAAAGTATCAAGAAATGTTAAACGCACGACAATCGTGCGCTTTTTTCTTTAACTGTTCATCCATTGTTATGCCAATTAAAGCATTCGACGGCTTAAATAAGTAATCCATTTACGCAGAAAACAGCCTCGTCAGTCCATCATCAATCCAGACTGGGACTTTGGCAAGATGGGAATCGGTGGCCTGGATCGGGAGTTCAACGCGATCTTCCGACGAGCATTCGCTTCGCGAGTTTTCCCACCAGAAGTGGTCGAACAATTAGGTAAAGACAAAAATGACACTATATGAATAGTATACAAGGTGGAATTTAATTCGTTCTTTTCCTTTAATGTATGTATTCAGTCCATGCAATTGAATGCTCCCATACAACTAAATAAAAAAAGTACATGAAATAAAACTTAAATCTAGGTATTATCAAATTTAAGTTCTAAAGAAAAGCCTTGTGACATTGAACAAAGCAGGTGTTTTATTGCCTACGAAACATTTACAAAGCACTCAGTTGGTGCCCGCGCTGTGTGTACCGTTAAATAGACATTTCGGCTGTCATGCAGTTATTTTAAGAGGCACTAAATACTAAAACAAAATCAATTTTTTTTAAATTGGACCTTTTACTAATATTCTATAGCATGGTCTGAGTACATACATTTAAGGAAGAGAGTGAATTAAATGCCACCTTGTATAGTATAGTCACTAGTAAATTAAATTATTTCCTGTATATAATTGAAGCATAGAACAGAACAGAGGGTGCATGCAAGAGCAGGAAATTGTGGAGCATATTCTGCTGCACCATGTGGCCATGGAAAATATAACAACTAAAACGGGGTACTATTTGCTTTTGAAAAAAAAAACTTCTTTATGCACGCTTGACTTGGGGAGTAAGCTGGTGAATGCGTAACGAGGCGAATGGAAGTAGAAAATTGTAGGTTCACGTAAATCTCCATTGTCAACATAACAAAGTTAAAAATTACTTAACATTATTATTATGTTGGTATATTCGATAAAATGACATTATACAGTTTTCAAGATGGCGACATTAACATTAAACAAATCGATACCGGCCGATAGATGGAGCTAAAGAAGTTTTACCTTAGTCGTGTGGTCTAAAGCACACTCGTTTGTTTTTAGTATGAGTAAGCAACTGTCCCTAGCTAAACCTTAGAGTACGAAATGTATTGAACCGAAAACCATAACTTGTTTGATTGGAACTAAAATGTAAACTATCTAGTTATCATTACATTTTAGTTCAAATCAAACGTCATAGATATGACTAAAAATAAAAATAAAAATGTTACTATAGGTTGCAAGCACGTGAAAGGTATCCTTCTATACGGACCTCCTGGTACGGGTAAGACGCTTATGGCTCGACAGATTGGCAACATGCTAAACGCTCGAGAGCCAAAAATTGTCAACGGGCCACAGATTCTGGACAAATATGTCGGCGAGAGCGAGGCCAACATTCGGCGGCTGTTCGCTGACGCCGAGGAAGAGGAAAAAAGGGTAAGTGGGGATAAAAAGGGTAACTTCGTTTTTACTTGTATATATATCATATGCTATGTATGAAATATTGTTGTCATATTATTCTAACTTGTAACGTTTTTGCCACGTTTTAATTTGACTTGTTTGCTCGGTAAGGAATTTCATTAATAAAATAATAATAATAAATATGTGTGGACATTTCACACAGCGCCATCTAGCACAAAACCAAAGATAATAAAGTCAATGCACAAAACTAAGAAAAGCTTGTATAATGGGAACCAGATAACTGGTAGAATAATACTTAGATGCTTTTTGTTTGTAAATACATACATAGAATATAATATAACACCCAGGCACAGAACAAACATCGATGTTCATCACACAAATGTTTATCCTGGGTAGAAATCGAACCCACAACCTTCAGTTATTGAGGCTAATGAGCTAGAGATTTAAAAACAGCTCAGAACCTTCCTTTTCTAATGATCCGTTTGTTTTACTATACAAATTACAATAATACAGCCTCTGTGTTGTGGTGTTTGAGCAGGTCGGCTCATAGCCCGGAGACGGCGGGTTCGATTTCCGCGATAGGACAAGTATTTGAGCACAGAAAAAAAGCGCAAATACTTGTTCTGAGTGTGTGTTGTGTGACCATGGTGCTCGTTTTCCCTGGGTCCCTAGACACAGGGAACTTAGTTAGGGTCCAGGATCTACGTAAGTGATCGTTGGGCGTAAAAAAAATTTTGCGAGCTCCAGGTAGAATATTTAAAATATCGCTTTATAACATTATGCAAATATTTTTAAAAGTTCTTTATTTATTTGTAATTTGTATTGTACAATTATTTATAAACTCAAATTTGTTTACAACAGTGTGGCCCTAATAGTGGCCTTCACATTATAATTTTCGATGAAATCGACGCGATCTGTAAAGCAAGAGGATCGGTGGGGGGCAACACTGGAGTACATGACACGGTTGTCAACCAACTCCTGTCGAAGATTGATGGTAAGTAGTAACTTAACATACTTTTACATTTTATAAATTAGGTGCATATGATTTTGTTCAACTGTCATTGAATAAATGCAGATAGGAGAGAGAAACCTATAGAGACAGGGTTAAAAAAGACTAGATCATTACCTAGTTTTTTTATGTTAGTGAATAATGTGACGAGCTATTCGTTCACCTGATGTTAAGCGACACGGCTGCCCATAACAAAACAGTGTCACTCGGAACTCCAAAATATAAAGTTTCGCGTGACAATGCACTGCGCACATCATTCTGAGACATCAGCACGGTCCGGTAAAAGATCATGCCGAGTAATTTCACTAGCTACAACGCGCTTCAAACCGGAACACAGTAGTGCTTGCACACTAATGCTTGACGGCAGAATAATTGGCAAAGTGGTGGCACCTACCTAGACGAACTTTGCAGTAAACTCCTACCACCTAGTAGTATCTTATCTTATTAACCATTTAACCGTTTTCTGCGCCCAATAACGTGCAGTCTCTAATTTCTCTCATTCTCAGCGAACAGAGTATAGGAAGAAGTTACAAAAAATGTAATCTATAATAATTTTAATTTAATTTACAATGCTCGATTCTGAAATATCTTGTTAAATTATACACTGTACTATTTAATTCTTATTTTATTAAAGTGTCTTAAATAAAATCCCCTGAATGAATGAATGAATTTTGGGCCCGCGAATGTGAAAATTATGTGGGTTCCTTTCACGGAATGAGTGGCTCGGATTTCGGTCACGGCTGCGTCTTCTCTCTACTTCTTTAGTTTATATTTTTGCCTTTCTTTATTTCTAAAAGTCTCCGTGGTGTGGTAGGTGAGAAGGTCGGCTCATAACCAGGAGTCGGCGGGTTCGATTCCCGCGACAGCACCAGTATTTGTGCATGGAAACAAAGCGCAAAGACTGGTTCTGTGTCTGGGTATGAGACCACTTTCCTTGTAGTTCCTACGTCCCTAGATACAGAGAATCTTAGAGTCTAGGATCTATGTATGTGATCTTTGGGCGTTATTTATTGTTATTTATATACAGTTTCTGAGGTGTGGTGGTTGAGCAGGTCGGCTCATAATCCAGAGGCGGCGGGTTCGATTCCCGCGACAGCACAAGTATTTGTGCATGAAAGCAAAGAGCAAATACTGGTTCTGTGTCTGGGTATGAGACCATTGTCCTTGTAATTCCTAGGTCCCTAGATACAGGGAATCTTACAGCCTTATTAATAAACACGAACTAGCTTTAGACTAGTTACACCATCTTTTGTCTCTTTCGATCCAGCTAAATATTCCAGTAGCAAAAAAAGGACAAAAGCTGAAGTAACTAATCCGAGACTAATACCCGTTTATTAATAAGGCTGCTTGAGTCTAGGATCTATGTATGTGATCGTTAGGCGTTATTTATTGTTTATTTTAGGTGTGGACCAGCTCAACAATATCCTAGTGATCGGCATGACGAATCGGCGCGATATGATTGACGAAGCCCTAATGCGACCTGGCCGATTAGAGGTTCAGATGGAAATCGGCTTGCCAGACGAAAAGGGACGTGTACAGATTTTGCACATTCACACCAAACGGATGAAGGAGTATAAGAAGATAGCTGAAGATGTTGACTGCAACGTAAGATAATCTAATTATATATAACTCAAAGGTGACTGACTGACATAGTGATCTATCAACGCACAGCCCAAACCACTGGACGGATCGGGCTGATATTTGGCATGCAGGTAGATGTTATGACGTAGGCATCCGCTAAGAAAGGATTTTTCGAAATTCCACCCTTAAGAGGGTGAAATGGGTGGTTGAATTATTTTCCCATAGGCCACGCCGCGGGTGAAGCTGCGGGCAGAAGCTCGTGTATTATATAAGTATTTAGGACGTAGGTATGTTTATTACCGACTCACGTGACGGCCTCTGTGGTGTGGTGGTTAAGCAGGTCGACTCATATCCCTGAGGCGGCGGGTACGATTACGATTACGTATTTGTGCACAGGAATAAAAGCGCATATTATTGTTCTGAGTCTGGGTGTTGTGGGACCATGATCTTCGTAGTTTCCTTGGTCCCTACTTAGGGTCCAGGATCTACGTATGTGATCGTTCGATGTTGTTATATTATTATTATTCCCAAGTAATATGTAATAGTTTTTATTTATCCGTATATATATTTTCCTTAAATTTGTTTCACTCCGCTGTATATTATTTTTCTACTGATGCTGTGATAGAAAGGGTGTATGGAAGAGATCACAGTCAGCCATAAGACCGTCCATTGTTACAATAGTTCGTAAAGTTATTTCTGCAAGGATTTTCATTGGTGAGATAATAAAGAGTTTTCTACCTATCTCACCTCTCTAATGCAACAAACAACAAAAGAACAACACAACAACGGTACATTTTTTTTCGGTTAGCGTGTTTCACTTAAGGCTTTGTCTGCTCTTACCATCAGATCAGATGTGCCTAAACGCTGACCCATCTACAATTAAATAAAAATAACTTAACGAACCCAAAATACACCGTAACTAATTACTCACAAAAAATATCAGCTTTAAAAAATCCGAATGTAATTGATAGTCCTAAAAATGTTGCTGTCCCTTTCATATAGGTTGAGATGACAAGGACCGCTTATAGCTTTAGAACTGTCCTTATGAATGTTTATGAAGCGGTAGAAATAGAAGTATTTAAAGTGACGTTTTTTCCTCCAGAGCATATATCGAGTTTTCTTACGGTTAAAATTTATCGCAGGGTGTTTGAGTCAATATTGTAAAATATTACGAATAATACTAATCAAATTCTCTTTCATTTGAATTTTGAATATAACATCGCAGAAAAACCAAAGTTTCAATCTTACCCACTCGCTATAAAGTCTACTTTCCATTGCAGGAGTTGGCAGCACTTACGAAGAACTTCTCAGGCGCAGAGTTGGAAGGTTTGGTCCGTGCAGCTCAATCAACTGCTATGAACCGACTTATCAAGGCTTCAAGCAAAGTCGAAGTGGACCCTGAAGCTATGGAGAAACTCATGGTTGAAAGGGGAGATTTCTTGCACGCGCTAGAAAACGACATCAAACCCGTAAGTTGTTTTGTTTGTAGGTTCGGGATTTTCTTCTTGGTTGTCTTCTTAATGGGTTTATATTGAAACGAAGTTCTTTATCGAGCGTTGCGAAAGGGGACGGAAAAAATTAAGACCAAAAGTTGTAACGACACTTTTTGCTTTAGTTGTAAGCCGTGCGGCGTGCGCGTGTTACTCTGTCTGTCTCTCTCTCTCCTCTGTCTCTCTCTCTCTCATAGA
Source organism: Ennomos fuscantarius (assembly GCA_905220475.3). Lineage (NCBI taxonomy): Eukaryota > Metazoa > Arthropoda > Insecta > Lepidoptera > Geometridae > Ennomos > Ennomos fuscantarius. The sequence continues at coordinate 5,621,471 of HG992028.1, read as the reverse complement.
AAGCTAGCCAGTTATTTTATAAAATATAATTACATAGATTTTTTTTAAACTTATTTTTATTTTATTTATTATTATTTGTTTTATTCTTGTTTCGATAATTTCTAATTGAAACTGTTTTAGAAACAAAAAAAAATTACTAATTTTTTTTAACTTCGTTCCATCCGGGTGTCCCTTGACACCTCTCAAGTCTTATTTTTTTTATTTATTTATTGTGGAAAAAAAAGACAAATGTCAATTGCAATAAACCGACGCTTTGTTGATATCAAAAAGCTTATATAAAACACTGAAGAATTCATTGCGTTGAAGCAAGAAAATAGGCCTTAAATAACGTTCCTTATTCTTTTCATGAAAATGCAATGCGCAATGTATTCTCCAGTGTTTTATATAAGCTTCTTGCTTAAACGCCCTTTACTATTTGCTACCCTTTACTATTTGTATGTGATTTAATGTGATACAACTTTTTACCTCTTATTTGTATAGAAATATTAATTTCCGTTTAGGCTTTTGGTACTGCAGCGGAAGCGTTGGAGCATTTCCTTGCGCGTGGAACAATCAATTGGGGCTCTCCGGTATCTTCTCTCCTGGAAGATGGACAACTTTACATCCAACAAGCGAGAGCCACCGAAGCCAGCGGTGCGTGAGAAAGAGATACACGTAACAATATTTTCTCAACAGGGCGTTTGGCGATATAGCAAAGGTTGCCTTAAACTACAATGACTGATAAGTGCTTAATGCTTACAACTGCCTCTATTCAAAAGCAAACAATTTTTTGTTCATACTGCGGCCAATCACAACATTTTTTTAATGTTTTGGCTCCACACCTCCGTGTATTTAGCCAGTGTCAAGTAGTTGATAATTTATCAAGTTAATGATATTTCACGCAAATATGTGTCCAGTCACAGTCATCAAGTCTAGTCAAAGTCATACTCCCAGTAAAGTGGTGACAACTTTACCAGAAGCTTCTATGGAGTTTTGGAAACAACACGAAAAGAAACGTTCCACCATCATTATACCACTTTCCCACACTCATGCCTGTAATTCAGCACTTAACGAATAAAATGCTACCAATTTTATGCACTAACACTGAAAATAACACCAGTTTTGGAAAATAATACAATGTGGCGACGTGATCTTTTTCGTTTTCCCGCCAAAACTCTGCTTGAATACTTACAACTGCCTCTATTCAAAAGCAAACAATTTTTTGTTCATACTGCGGCCAATCATAACATATTAATAGACTCGTTTGTCATTGGCTAATTTCAAGTTTATCAGTGCGCCGACCAATCAGAGTGCCGCGTATTTTACAGCGCTCAATCCCGACTATGTACCGTGTTTTTTATATGCTCCATTTGCTTCTTATTACATTTTGAAATACGGAACACTTAATAGTACTTCTGAAGATTTACTTCGCGTAGACATTAATGACTCTTGCTACAACGCAATAGAGTATAATTCTCTCTGCTAAACTATATTCAACTACTAGTCGTATCTACCTACATCCATCATGAGTGTTATAAAGGAAAATTTGTTCGTCAGGTCTGGTGTCAGTGCTACTGGAAGGTCCCCCCAACAGCGGTAAGACCGCCCTGGCTGCGCAGTTGGCCAAGCTGTCAGATTTCCCATTCGTGAAGGTCTGCTCTCCGGAAGATATGGTTGGATTCACTGAAACTGCCAAGTGTTTGCAGATTAGGAAGGTATGTCCATATACATTAGGACATAATTTTTTGTTAGATAGAAGTTATAGTTAGTTAAAGACAGGGACCCAGGGGTCATATGTTTTGAAACCTAACACACAAAACTACAACAATACATATATAATATATGTTTGCAATAAATTATTGAACATTGAGATTTTAGTTAAAATAATAAATTTGAGTTAAAAAATATGTATGCAGAGCGTTTACGTATGTCCGTTATACAACGCCATCTATGATAATTTTGTGGAAGCTGGCTCTGAAATGACAATGGGAATGTGCCATTGTGAGAATCTATACTATACTAGCTTCTGCCCGCGGCGTCGCCCGCGTGGTCTATAGTAAACGAAAAAGACATTTTTTCATAGATAATTCAACCACACATTTCACCCTCTTAGGTCCGTATTACAGAACGATGCTTGGTCATCGATAGGTGCTCAAGCAGAGATTTCATTCATAATATGATCAATTAGTGAATGAAATCTCTGCTTGGGTACCGATCTATGACTGAGCATCGTTCTGTAATACGGACCTGAGGTGGAATTTTGAAAATTCTTTTCTTAGTGGATACCTACACTTAACAAAGAACACATTTCTCTTTCACATTTCTCACTTCAAATTTGGAGGGAGAAATGTGTTTCTCCCTCCAAATTTGAAGTCTCTAGTACCAGCGGTTTAGGCTGTGCGTTGATATATAAGTCAGTCAGGAATTAGAATTTTATATGTATAGATGAATCTAGATTTTTTCTTGAAATTGTACCTTTCAGTACTTCGACGACGCATACCGCTCGTCGTTGTCGTGCATCTTAGTGGATAACATCGAACGTTTACTGGACTACGGTCCCATCGGGCCGCGGTACTCCAATCTCACGCTGCAAGCGTTGCTTGTGCTTCTGAAGAAGCAGCCTCCCAAGGGACGAAAACTGCTCATACTCTGCACTAGCAGCAGAAGGTAAACCGATTTTTTTATGTTACTTTTCACTAGGTGGTAGGACTTTTTTGCAAAGTTCGTCTAGGTAGGTACCACCGCTTTGTCAGTTATTCTGCCGCCAAGCAGTAGGGTGCAAACACTACTGTGTTCCGGTTTGAAGGGCAATGTAGCTAGTGAAATTACTGGGCAAATGAGACTTTATGATCTGATCTCACAGTCGAGTAATCTTACCAGACTGTGCTGATGTCTCAGGATGATGTGCGCAGTGCAGCAGTCACACGAAACTTTACATGTTGGAGTTCCGAGTGACACTGTTCTGTTATGGGCGGCCGTGTCACTTAACATCAGGTGAACGACTAGCTCGTCACATCATTCAATAACATAAAAAAAAAAGTTAAAGAATGACGTGACGAGCTAGCCGTTCGCCTGATGTTAAACGACACGGCTGCCCATATCAGCTGCAGTGTTACTCGGAACTCTAAAGTATAGAGTTTCGCGTGACACTGCACTGCGCATGTCATCCTGAGACATCAGCACAATCTAGTAATAAGATTACTAAACTGTGAGATCAGATCATAAAGTCTCAATTGCCCAGTAATTTCACTAGCTACAATGCCCTTCAAACCGGAACACAGCAGTGCTTGTGCACTATTGCTTGGCGGCAGAATAACTGGCAAAGCGGTGGTACTTACCTAGACGAACTTGGCAGTAAAGTCCTACCACCTAGTAAATAAGTGAGTAGATTCCAGTACTTTAACATCGTAATGTCTCGATCATCTGCTGGCCGATCACGTAACCCGATTGCAACCGATAGAAACACAAATTGGTATAGATTTGACAGTTTGAATACGCAGTTTATGTGCATAGTTTGTATGGAAATTTCTCCTGTTACATTGCAATCAAAGTTTCGTGATCACCCCCTAATGTCTGAGTCGAGGAATGGCTACTATGAATATCGGTTGTGAAGATTGCAAACACCCTTAAGTAAAGTTGGTTAAAGAAACGTTTTTGATTTCGACTCGGAATCACACTAATATTATAAAGACGAAAGTTTGTATGTATTTTTGTGTGTGTGTGTGTATGTTTGTTACTCCTTCACGCTCAAACGACTGAATGGATTTAGATGAAATTTGGTATCAAAATAGCTTGATGCAAGATTATACATTGGATAAACATATAGGCTATTTGATCCCGGAAAAGTGAAATTTTCCCGTGGGATGAGCAAATAATTAAAATACTTTTTATCCGCGGGTGAAACCGCGGCGCGCAACTAGTATTATAAAACGAAAGTTTGTATGTGTGTATGTTTGTTACTCCTTCACGCTCAAACGGCTGAATGGATTTGGATGAAATTCGGTACTAAAATAGCTTATATACTGGATTAACATATAGGCTACATTCTATCCCGGAAAAGTGAAATTTTCCCGTGGGATGAGCGAATAATTAAAATACTTTTTATCTGCGGGTGAAACCGCGGGGCGCAACTGGTATGATATATTTCTTAATTATTTATTTTGTGTTAAAGAATGACGTGACGTTATAATCGTACGCCTGATGTTAAGCGACACGGCTGCCCATATCAGTTGCAGCTACACTTGGGACTCCAAGATATGGAATTTCGCGTGACACTGCACTGCGCACGTCATCCTGAGATATCAGCTCATCATGAAATCCTTAGACATCGATCTTATTACTAGACTGTGAGATCATGTCCTAAAGTCCCATTTGCCCAGTGATTTCACTAGCTACACTAGGTGGTACCTACCTAAACAAACTTTGCGGAAATATAATGATAAATAAAAATAAATATATTGTGGACATTTCACACAGCACTATCTAGCCCCAAACTAAGCAAAGCTTGTACTATTGAACACACATAACTGATAGAATACTTAGATACTTTTTGTTTGTAAATACATACATACAGAACGTGAACATTGATGTTCATCACACAAATGTTTGTCCTGGGTGGTAATCGAACCCACAACCTATAGTTCGGAAGGCAGAGCTACTACCAACTGAGCTATCAGTCAGTCTAAAAAAAAAGTCCTACCACCTAATAAAAAAAAAAATAACGCCCAACGATTACATACATAGATCCTGGACCCTAACTAGGATTCCATGTGTCTAGGGACCCAGGAACACCCAGACTCAGAACAAGTATTTGCGCTTTTTTTCGTGCACAAATACTTGTCCTGCCGCGGGAATCGAGCCCGTTGCCTCTGGGTTATGAGCCGACCTGCTCAACCACCACACGACAGAGGCTGTAAAATATATATTTTTCCAGACAAGTATTAGAGGACATGGAAGTACTAAGCGCGTTCACTGGCGTCCTTCACGTCCCGAATCTCTCGCAGCCGGAACACGTTCTCGCTGTTCTCGAACAAAGCGACGCCTTCTCGAGGAACGATCTCCGCAAGATACAGAACGACATGCGAGGCGCTAAGTAAGTACTGTGATCACGTGACTTGAACAATACAGACCGGCCAATGAATGCGGTTACATACGTTGTTCCGAGACCGATTGCCATAAATGGAGTAGCTCTTGAAGTTGTTAGGAAGTACGTTTACCTAGGGCAGACGCTCCAACTAGGGAAAAACAATTTCGAGAGTGAAGCCAAAAGAAGGATACAGCTGGGCTGGGCAGCATTTGGGAAGTTTCGCCGAGTCTTCTCATCGCCCATCCCGCAAAGTCTTAAGACGAAAGTCTTCAACCAGTGCGTCCTACCAGTCATGACCTACGGAGCCGAAACGTGGACACTCACGGTAGGACTAGTCCATCAATTCAAGGTCGCTCAGCGAGCTATGGAAAGAGCTATGTTAGGAGTATCTCTGCGGGATAAAATCCGAAACGAAACTATTCGCCAGAGAACTAAGGTTACCGACATAGCTCAGCGAATTAGCAAGCTGAAGTGGCAATGGGCTGGTCATATCTGCCGAAGAACCGACAACCGTTGGGGTAGACGTGTTCTGGAGTGGAGACCGCGGATCGGCAGACGTAGTGTAGGACGACCTGCGGCGAGATGGAGCGATGACATACGCAAGGTAGCTGGGAATAACTGGAAAAATAGAGCCGAAGACCGGGCTCAGTGGCGTGCCTTGGGAGAGGCCTATGTCCAGCAGTGGACTAATATAGGCTGATGATGATGATGATGATGAATGAATGCGGTCGACAGTGACAGTTATAATAACATCCAAGAGTTTTTGGCGGGAAAATGAAATAGATCGCGTTGTCGCATTGTATTATTTTTCCAAAACTTGTGTTATTTTCATTTTATTCGTTAAGTGCTGGATTACAGGCATGAGTGTGGTAAAGTGGTACGATGATGGTGAAACGTTTCTTCTCGGGTTGTTTCCAAAACTCCATAGAAGTTTCTGGTAAAGCTGCCACCATTTTACTAGGAGTGTGACTTGACTAGACTAGACTATGACTTAACTTGATGACTTGGACCGTGACTTGACTTGACACATTATGATATTAATTAACTTGAGATATTATCAATTACTTGACACTGGCTAAATACACAAAAGTGTGGAGCCAGAACCAAACAAAAAAATAACATCTTATCAAATCTGGAATCTTTGCTGGATAATTTGGACTATCTATAAGTCATCGCGGCCAGTATAGTCCAAACGGTTTTATTTTAGTAGTGGGTAGTGTTTAGTATTTAAATCATTGTAGTATTTCGTTTGTAGATAAAGGTTTTTGCTTTATCAAATCTATTTGCTTGCTAATATAGGTGACATATATGACGTAAAGTTTTTGAAGTAAAACTTCTTTACGCTTGACTGGGGGGTAAGATGGTGAGGCAAACGGTAGTTAAGAGGGAAATATAAGTCTCTAAGTAACTCCCTCTCTACGTGAAGATAGAAAGAAAGAGTTACGTTTTGTATATAATTGTAGGGGCAAGCAAGAGAGATAGAGCTAAAGAAGTTTTACTTCAGTCGTGTGGTCTAAAGCATTCATTTTTTTTATTTGACATGATTATATTTTAGTTTTTGGTTTAAAATGCCTTCTTCCATGATATCCAACCCAGTCAGGTTACAATCGAATAAATTCGTCAGGTTACAATCGAATAAAAAAACTTCGTATTTTTCACGTATAAATTTGAAATCGATTCAAATTTTTTCCCTGAAAAATTTCAGTCTTTTCCCTGACTTAAAACATTTTCCCTTCTCAGAATCTTCATCGGCATCAAGAAATTGTTGGCCCTCATCGACATGGTGAAGCAAACGGACGAAGAATCGCGAGTATTCAAATTCCTCACCAAAATGCAGGAAGAGGGCGCTTTGGATCTCGGCACCACCATACAATAAGATAAGTCACAACCTTAGGGATTACATGCGCGTACCACACTTTCACCCTCGCACGATAACGCAACTAACCAAAGAAGTCACAGCCCGAAACCAACTGAAAGTTCACCTTGCAACTCCGACTTACGCAGCTATGAAATCGACTACGATGAAATCAGCGAATGCACGGAATCTCTGATAGACATCAATAACAAAAAAGGCAGGACGTCGAAAGGAAACGAAATATCACCAGCCAAAATGCCGCTAATGAGAATCAGAAGCGTCGAAATCGTATTCGAAGACGAAATGTCCACTTGTACCGACACTGGCATTTTAGATCGGAGTATAGAATTGATTGTGTCCGATAGCAGCGACGATTCAACGAAATGCGTCGACGATCTCGAACATTTGATCGAAAAGGAGGGCGTGTACGATTCCGTGACGCTCAATGCCGATGGTGATCTATCCGAAGACAATTCGATTTCTTTGAAGGAAGATATTCGCGAAACGCCCGTACGTATCGATGATAGCATTCACGTGCAAACGGAGAGTTTGACGCTTCCGCATTCGTGCAATGTGACTTTATCCCCTAATGCGTCAGAGTTCGGTGATTCCGGACGTTTCACCGAAGACGCTAGCTCATCTCATTTGGAAATCGGAGTCGCGTACGATGACGCTTTGCTTTCTCAATCGTTTGACGTCATTAATGTCGAGGCTCAGTCCGCAAGTGCGTACGAGTCTAAAGCATGCGCTTCGAACAAACCAAAGCTGTTGTACGAGTATCTCGAAACCGATAGCGAGAGCTCGGACGATACGGCTGCCTGCGACGCCGATCTCACAAGAACTAATGCCGTTTTGGAGAACACCCTCGACGGCTTCGAACAATACGACTCCTTCATAGACATGGGGAAATTCTAAAAATCTTTATTCTATATTCTATCTAATACATGTTTATTGTTATAAATCAATATATTAAAGCTTCTGTGTGCATATTATAAATGTTATATGGATTTGAATGTGTATCACAAAAGTGTATTTGATGTGATATTTCACTGGTTTCATTCCGCCGTAGTTGGTTTACACGTTTAGTTTGTCACACGAGTGAGCTATCCTGACACCATACGAGATTACTAATTTCAACATTGGTTTTACGGAATATAGATGGCGTTGTTACTTTCTCGATGTAGGCGCTAGATGGCGCAATTATAAAACGTTATAAATGCCTGACACCTTTCTACCTTTACACAGCATGTGCACAGAGGGCGCTCGGTGGTATGCGGCTCGGTAACCATGTCATGTCCCTTGCGACCTATTTACAATACGGAGCTTTTGTAAATATTATGTATATATCGTTTCTTTTAGATGCAATTTAGTATATATCACCTTCACGTAGGATGACATGGTTACAGATATCCCTGGGTTGTAAGTCTAGGCAATAGCTCAATTTAAATCTACATTGTATTATATTATTTTATATAGATGATTTTTTATAATTTATTATGTTTTGTTAATGAAATGTGATGCAGCTTGACGCTGTCTTATTTAGATCAATGTGTAATAATGATTAATATCGTTAGTTTTAAGGTGATGTTGTCAATATTTAAAAGTATCAAAGACATCTATAGTATTATATTCTCAAAAGGATATTGTTGTTATCGGTAGCATGCAAAGCTTTGGATAGCGGCGGCGCGTTAGTACAATTTAACTTAGGTGATGTACTTACATGCACATGTAGTGGAGATCCGTCAATTATTGGAGCACGAAAACTACGTAATCTAAATAAAATGTGTAATTTTTTACAATTTATTGCCAATTATTGCGAAAAAAATTAGAAACATTTTACTTATAGCCTATCATGTATTATCCATCTAACAATCTAATTGAGAGAGATAGTTTCTTTAAGAACAGAAACTCTTGCATTATTGTGGCTTGTTTTGATATAAAGATAATATCGTTCATATTCCCTGTTGCTGTATTTAATGTAAATTTAAGTACATTCCATTACATCCAATTTTGTTTATAACATACCTGTGATGGTAATAAATTATTTCTTTATAATACTTTGTGAGATTAAGCGTGTTACAAAATTTGATTGAAGTAATACTGTTTAATGAAAGGTTATTTATTACAGATTGAAATGTACGCGGTACTAAAAAAACAGGAGTGAATTTTCATCAATCAGCACCATAAAGAAGTATTATTAACTTTAGAAGTATACGGTTTATGGTGAAACCTATTGCCTAAATTAAACTCGCATTTTCGTCATACAATTTATTTCACTCCATTCTTAAATGCTAGGCAATATGCATATGCCGTGTTTAGTATCATGTGCATTCAAAGCTTTTTGTTTTTTTTTTATAGAAATCGAAATCAAATTACTCAAATCATTTGATGGAATTTATTGTTGACTCTCTGATGTGTAGAATTAACTACAGTGTTAAATAGCTATATTGTTACATCTGTGTATTTTGTTATGTGAAGCTGTGTAGTACATAGTGCTTATGTACAATAACTGTTGGTTATAGTAATAAAGTGATTGATGACATTTATTTTTGGTTTTATTTACAAATTAGTAAGGTTCATATTAGGTTTTAGAGTTTCAGAAGGCAAAGCTTTGTTTGCTGGAAAGCATACATGGGGGAAAATGATAATCCTTGTCTAGAGGATACAAAGGCAGAATAACACAGGAACAAGATTAAAGTCTAGAACAATTTACAGCAAATAGGCAGCATAAAGCACATTTACGAGTAGAAATCTTAAAATAGTTAATTTAGGTTATTGTTAACATATAAAATCATGACGAAAATGCATACAAAGTGTCAAATACAGCCAGCCTATTCAGTTTGAAAAAAAGGAGTTTCTTTCCTAAACAAACCATAATTAGAAAAGCCCAAAAAAATCTGTACACCTTTTTTCTTCTGAAAAGTATTTTACACTTGCAGAATTCACCCTATTTAGATGCGAAATGTAAAAATAAATGCAAAATCTACGTTCACGCTGTTTTTTTTTGTATTGATCAAATGTGTATTTTATCAATGAATAATTTAAAATTTTCACCAACTGTAATCCAATTTTTGTCCTTGCTATGTGTAATGTTGATTGTAGAAAATATCCAGCGTTTTGGCTTAGGTTGTAAGCTCCAATGTAAATAAACACTACATACTTTTCCAGATCTTTTGTCTTGTAGACCTCAGAAATCAAATAAATATATGGAAGCATTGGCACTGTCACCCCCACACAATACCTTATACCTTTTACCTTTGCACAATTATTGGTATTGCTTGGTAGGGACAGTCTAATAATGAACTATGCTAGAGAATAAGTGACACTAATATTGTGTGATAAGTAGGATACTAACATACCCGCAAGCATACTCTATGATGTGTAAGTATCCTATATAAAGTAATCATAATGTTTGTTACCTGACTTTAACTGCTGAGATGGCTAATTGGATTTTGATGTTTGGTATGTAGATACTTTAGTTCTATAAACAAAACATCATTGTAACAAATGGGCATTACATCTGGGTAATTATCACATTGTGTGAAACTGCAGGCCCAACTACTTATAATAGCATACTGGATTAGAATTATTATAAGTATTTAGTAGTATATTATAAAATTGTAATAAGTATTTATTATTATTCTAATCCAGTACATTTGTCATGAGTTTATTTAAACATATGCAACTGTACTTGCTATAGTATAATTTTGGTAGAATATCTAAATATATATAAATCAAGACTGACTGACATAATGATCTATCAACGCACAGCTCAAACCACTGGACGGATCAGGCTGAAATTTGGCATGCAGGTAATGTTATGACGTAGGCATCCGCTAAGAAAGGATTTTTCGAAATTCCACCCTTAAAAGGGTGAAATGGGTGGTTGCATTATTTTCCCATAGGCCACGCCGCGGGTGAAGCTGCAGGCAGAAGCTCATTTACAATATAAAATCCAGCACAGCATCTCTAGCAGCAACTACATATGACTAAATATATCATATAAATATTTAATGATACTCAATAGTGTAAACAATTAACTAACTAGTAGGAGACACAAAAACTTGTTATAATTACCCAACTGAAGGCACACATTTTTATTCTTCTTCTTAAAAGCTAAGCACTTTTCGTTTGTAGATCTTGTAATAGTAAATTTAGTAATTTAATAAGAAAGAAACACTAATAATTTGAGATTGATAATTATATGTATTATAAAAACTTAAAATAAAAATATATAATTAAATTAGTTGGCACTCTCGCATGCATCCACCCAATCATTGTAAACATCTATAGGCTCTGACAAAACATTTGTAGTGGTTTGAAAGTCTTCCAGACATACTCGACACTGTATTCGGGCTGTATTTCGTGCTCGATCCCTAGAAAAGAAAAAATAATAGGTATGTGACACATTCTTTGATTATTTAAACAGGTAAATAATCAAGTTCCTAAAACATTACAAACATACTCACATTTTAACTTCGCATGACTTTTCATGGTTACAGAATGGGCAATTAAACTGCTGATCGAGAGGTTCAATAGCTTTCCTCTTTGCCGGAGGCTTTCTTTTCGATTTGCGGCGTCCCATTTTGCAAGCTGAAAATAAAGTAGGTAATCAGGGTACGTGTAATACTTTGTATAAGTATGTAGTGGGTCTAAATATTTATAATTTAACGTTTACTTTATACAGTGTTTTAATGTTTTTGTTTTCAACAATAAAATGTAACAATCACGTACTCCGAAACCAAACCAAAACAGAATTGAATTTAATTTAATCTTAGTGGCTTCTGCGGCAATTTCACCACAATTTCGCCAATGTCATGTAATAAATAGTACTATAGGGTATAAATCATCAAGCGAAGGAGACAATGCTGCCAATCCCAAGACACTAAAAAACAACAGCTTACCAATAAAAAAACAAGAGAAAACAGTAGGTCAAGTAAATTTAAGCATATTTCATACTTTAACGTATAATTTAAAAAAATCACCTTATTTTTATTAGTCACCAATGGGTGATCACGAAACTTTGATTGCAATGCAATAGGAGTTTCCATACTAACAATACATATGCATCGTTAGTCGTTAGTTGACACTCAAATTTTTTTGCAAACTTTTTACATGACATCACTTAAGTGTTCCTACCATCGGGTATTTACCCTTCAAATTGGGGTATGTTAAGCGGAAAGTATTTAAAAAACTTGATTTCAAAAAGCCATTTTTGTAACCAGATTTTTATACAACATAAACAAAAATGTTTTTTTTTTTTAATGTCGTTTCCTAAAATGATATTTATCCTAAATAAATTTTGATGATCATTTGAAGAACAACACAAAGCTTAAAGTTGGTTTAATAATTGCATAATCAAAACACGGAAATAATTTAGTGTAATCGAAATAACCGGGAAGTTAAAACTTGTAAATTACAAATAATATTTCAGTGATTCTCCCCAAGATTTGGTAGAATTAGAATTAGTGCATGGTATAAACTGGCAGAAATGTCAAAATTACAGTTGCCACAAAGAAAAAAAAAAACAGATTACTGTACTCCCAGCCAGGGTTGAATTTCGTAGTATAATTATACTATTTGTATCATTATTTCATTATGTGTAGTATGTAGTATCGTAACTCCACTATACTACGCGAAAATATCATAATTTTATCTTCAGGTCAACCGAATTGTATTAATAGTGAATCTTTTAACTTTTTAATATTTACCTTACAATATCGAAAAGAAGAAGATTTCGTGAATATATTTGTCCTAACTGATTAAAACGAAATATCACTAAGGATATGTATACGAATGCATTATTAATTTAATCAAAACTAAAACGCCGAAAAATGAAACATATACGATATAAAAAAAGAAACCTCAAATGTAGTAAAATTTCGGACAAATAGTATAAAGTTTTTTTGAACGTACAATTTTTTTTGAGGGTCTGAATCCAGCCCTGCTCCCAGCTACTAGCTAGCCACATATTACGGATCTGTGATTACTCGTAGCGGAAGAAAGGAGTCATAAAATAAAATTTTTCGATGTGTTCGGCCTAAAATATTTGTGAAAAATGAGTCGACAACCGCTAATACTTATTCTCCTATCAATTTTATTATTTGGAAGTAAGTCCAATATTGCTTAACCCTGCTTTTGTTAAATTTTTAGCGGTAACGCCCAATGCTTGAGTGGTAACGTATATTTTCTTTCAGTAACGACTGTTTATTCGGAATGTACAATTCCGATAGTACTGAGAAATACATGGTTCTCAATGGAAAATGGCAAGCAAACATTAACCGATATCAATGCCAGCGAGATGACAGGAAAGTAAGGAAAATATTGAAAGGAGTCACTTGTTTACTTACTTCACGTTAACTCAAGAGTAATATAGTTATTAATGTCTACTATTTCCTTTTATGTAAAAGTAAAATATGTATATGTATATTTGTGTTTGTTTATGTATCTTTTATGCCTCCATGCCATGAACCGATTTGAATGTAGTTCTGCTTACTTAATGCCCTTGCTACCGGGACTAACACAGTATTAAAAGAGATTTGTTACAGATGTAACTGTGGGACACCTTTAGACTAACCGCTTAAACACATTATAACATTTAAAGGACAGCAAAACTTGCACAAAAATCATATCATATTATAATATATTATATTGGTGAGAGGTCAAACGCTAGAAAAGTTTAAAGTAAAAAAAAATTAATAATCCTAGCACTTGAATTATCCAAGTACAATGACTATATATAATACAAAATTCTATTATTCCAGGGGTGTCTGTGTTAACATAAAATCTGATTACCGTGTGAACTACACAATGGTATTCCAATATACAAACTGCTATTATTGTGTTAAGCTAATGGTGCGAACGGTAAATGTATTAGAGAAGATAGAGACACCATGTGTGGATGTGAAGCCTGGAGAGGAACCCACAGTTGAGCGGGTGTGCAAAGGGCTTAACCCTGATCAGAATCTTATCACATTGTTTTCAGAGAATTATGTGCCTGTAAGTAAATAATTTTATTTATTTAACATTATTTATTTCTCATAGATTGCTTTGAAAATAACAACTACTTTTACTATGTGAACTGAAAAACTAAAGAAAACCCACAAATTAGTCAATAAAAGCACATATTTTAATTTAGTCTTTTTTAAATATATTCTTCAGATACCATAATGCAAATAAAAAATAGGTTGGCACATTCAAACTAAGGTTCGTATTACAGAATGATGCTCAGTCATCAATTGGTGCTCAACTGCTCAAGCAGAGATTTCATTCACCAATTGTTCACATTATGAATGAAATCTCTGCTTGAGCACCAATCGATGACTGATCATCATTCTCTAATGCGGACCTAAGACTATGCTGACTAAAACACAAAAAATGAGAAGACTTAAAAATAAACTTTAAATTATGAAGCAAGTTATAATGGCCAAAAGATTTCAATTCTCAAGTGTTAGTACACTTATAAAAATTAGTATCAGTTAATAGTGCTATTTTTCATATGCTTAGCATTGTCAATAACAACTATTTATAAACAGGTGAATTGCCGTTCATCACTTGAAGGAGTATGGCACTTTGCATACCAAAACAGGTTCCGCTTTACGGGTGAATGTAACCACCCTGGCAATCAGATCAAGTCATGTCAAACTGCTGGTACTCAATTTTTGATCACTAATCAAAAGTTTAATATTACATATAGAAAATGTCAAGGAATGTCCAATTCTTTTGATGGTGTTGTTGAGTACAGTTGCTTGGGTAAGTAATGTATTTTTTCCATTATTTAGTGATAAGCAATTTCATACTTTAATGCCTACCAATAAGAAAGATCAGGGAGCACTACTTCTACATCTAGATTTATCTATCTAAGGAATCAGCATCGGCAATACTAACCCAGACATGGAACAGATTCAGTATACACTTTTCAGTTCACACAATCTTGTCTCACATGGCTTTAACACTCACATAGTATAATAATATAATAATAATAATAACGTTCAATTATCACATACATAGATCCTGGACCCTAACTAGGATCCCCTGTATCTAGGGACCCAGGACCTATGAGGACCATGGTCCCACAACACCCAGACACAGAACAATTATTTGCGCTTTTTTTGTGTGCAGAAATACTTGTCCTGTCGCGTGAATCGAATCCACCACATCTCGGTTGAGCCAACTATTGCCAAATATTGTTACGTAATTTAATTTAAATAATATTTTAATTTAACTTCGCCATGCGCCTTTGCCTGTTGAACCTGTATTATGTGTTCTCACGGGATTTTCGCGGGATTAAAAGTATTCTATGTTTTAGTCTAAGTTTCGATCCATCTATGTACCAAACCCGTTCAGCCCTTTTGCATCATTTTGGTAATAGATAAAAAAAAAGCTATATATGGTATACCTTGATAAAAAAAATGAATATTCTGAAATTTATGAGTATTCTGACTTCACTTAAAATTCCTTGCTATGTCCTGGTATAGATCTTGAATCCCTTAACAATACCAATATATTAAATTCTTACACTTGACAAAGCTACGCTAATCTAAAATATTGTCACTCTCTTCATTATTTATTTTATTAGAAGAGTTCAGTTTAGTTTATACCACGTGATACGAAATTACGCCTTAATATTTTTATAATTATGTAAAATTTAATATTGGTTTTCAGGACATTGGTTTGTAGAAAAGAATCACTTTTTCGCCGTTGCAAATACCAAAGAATCTCGTAAAGATGAAAGGTACCGCTGTTTCCTCAAGAACAGAGACGACGACCTGTATATGGGAGCCTCCATAACAGCTGAATGTAATACTCTGAAAACCGTTGAGAAGTCTCCAGAAAGATACAGGGTCACTCCTGTCAAAGTAAGCTTTTACAATCATTATCAAATTCCTTTAATAGTAATTTTCAAGCCAAGTCGGAAGTCTTTGTGTTACTTAAACATTCTGGCAATCTATTATTTATCTATACTAATACTATAAAGAGGAAAGATTTGTATGTAAGTATGTTTGTAACGAATTGACTCAAAAAGTACTAGACTGATTTTAAAAATTCTTTCACCATTTTTTTTTCATCTTTAATTATCACTGATTAATATAGGCTATTTTAATTGCAAGAAAAAAATTTTAATACCAAAATATTTAAAAAATTAATATCCACCCGTGCGAAGCCGGGACGGCCCGTTAGTATTGTAAAAATCGGCCGAACCGAAAAGAGGGGGAACCGCATATTAAAAAATCACGAAATTATCGTCATTTTTGAGATATACAAATAAAACGTAATAATAGGCTATTTGACTACTATCAAAAATGAACAAGTAAATATTATTTTCATAAAGTAGGTTAAAAATGAATGTAATCATTGTAAAAATTAGTAAAATCGGTAAATTAATCACGGAGTAGTACGCTTTTAAAGTTTCATCGCCTGTCCCTTTCTCGCAAAACAGAGATCGTGTTGAGCTTCCTCACAGCTACTATGAAGACATGGCTTGTGACGTCACATGCCAAAAAGTTTGTATGTAGAGCTACCACAGCTTAGTAATGAGTTACTGTGAGTACTGGTAACTGACGTCACTGCGTGTTTGAGTTGTCTCTTTCTATTTCTGTATTTTAAAATGCCTGTAACTTAGTCATTTTTTGAGATATTCAAGTTTTGTTTTCACAGTTATCTATTTTTTGAGGTATATTATTTATGTATGTAATAAAAATATAGTAGTCAAATAGCCTATTATCGCTGTGCGCAACCTTATCGCAAATTTGCTATGACCATACCAAGTTTCATCGAAATTCGTCGAGTAGTTTTAGCGTGATGCGCATGGACCTAGTATTGTGATGTAAGGTCCTTCGTGATTCGCGTTCAGAGAGACAGAATAGGATAAGTAGGTGTACGAAGTACAATACCATTTGCAACTCGGCACATTCAACTCACTATTCCTCAAAACAGTGCGCTTTTACACGCCGCGACAGATACACGCGCGAGTGGGTGGACGCAAAATTTTTTGGTCCTTCGAGATTTTTTGCATTTAGTGTGTTTGTGACCTCAAGTTCCGAAAGCGAATCGGTACCTGACCTTCCTCAAGCGGGTCTCACCAGGCTATTGAGAAGGCGCATAATTTCGTAACAGCGGGCCGCAGGATACGCTAAATGCTAAAAGACCTTCAACGGAGTTATCTCGTAAACTGCGAAGAGCAAAACACGCTTGAAGAAGAAGCCCAAGGAAGCTACTACCTGGTCTTCGGGTCCTGAATCAACACCTATTGGAACTTGACTACTTAACTACATTTCAACTATACCCACTCGGCACTCCTTACTGGCTAACTTGACAGTACTAAGGTGTGCCGAGTGTGTATCCATAGGTCGCTGATTCAATCCGGCTCGAAGGACCAAAAAATGTTACGTCTCACCCACTCGCGCGTGTATCTGTCGCGGCGTGTAAAAGCGCACTGTTTTGAGGAATAGTGAGTTGAATGTGCAGAGTTGCAATTGGTATTCTACTTCGTACAGTAGGTAAGCAAGAGAAAATATAGATATCTATTATGGCTAGTAGCTATAGGGCTAATTTTCCGTAGTTAAGGCAACCAACGGTCAAAAATTCTAACAATTGGTTGTTCAATCTCAAAAACGTAAACTTGGTTTGACAAGTCTAAAACTGATATTTTGCATAACAACAGATTAAAATGTTTTGGCGTCCGCTCGTGCGACATTGTTTGGATTAACTAAAGTCAACTTATCAAATGGTAAAATCGGCCCTAAGTTTTTAAGGCCCCTTTTTTGGGATTTGTGCTGCCTTTAAACAACTTTAAAACTTTGTTCAGGCCGAAGTGGTAGAACCAGGATGTAGATTGCCACAAAACTTCTCTGGCGATTGGATTAACACGGCTAACATAGACGCTGATGTGTTTATAAATGAAACACATATTATCGAGACGTACTATCCCGACGAGGGACGATACAGGAGGACTATATATGTTTGCAGGTAAAATAAATATAATACTTCAATTGTATGCATCAACAGTGCGATATTTTAATGATAGAAGCGCGTTTTCGTGCGGTCATACTGTAAAATTAAGTTTTCACTTTTTATTCATTAACTTAAATGTATCTTGTATGTCTAGGAAATATTTTAAGTATCTTGTATGCATATTTTTGCTAAAATTGGTTCAACAGCCGTTTTGACGAAAATGTTAAAATAAAACAGGCCAAGTGCTAGTTAGAATCGCACAGCGAGGGTTCCGTATATGATACACGTACTTTCATTTGTTATAAGACTAAATAAAATTTGTACCCTAATTTGAATAAAGGTTGAAAATCTTCATCGCAAGTCCAACTAACACTTAGCCGGTTTTTATATTTGTGGTTGTACCTACTATAGAGTATGAACTATAATAATATCAAATTTTATCCTGTATTTAATACCGGTTTGGCACAAAAAAAATACATAGTTAATAAGTTTATTTTTGTATTACTATTTGGACACGGAACGCTAAAAACATACAAATATACTATCGTGTGTTCGCGACTTTCGCTGTATATTAGATCGCCCTTCAGCAAACTTGTGGTTGTATCTAAATACATAAGAAATTAATAAAATTGAGAGCAGGATGAGCAATGAAAGGAAGACGTAATGAATTTATTACAATTCAATTCATTCATAGATGTATGAATGAAATATATCTATTTATGGAATTTTTATTATTTCAGGGAACAACGAGACAACCGAGTGATGATGGCCCGCCTCACTGTAGATGGTTGTCAGAAAGATTATGTGTGCTTCGACTTCGTCCCACAACATCACAATGTTATCAGGTATCTATACTACTCATACAACTAACTAATATTGTGGCGAAGTTGTACACGACACGTATTCTTCTACGTTGTCATGCCTGAGGTTCAATTTAAGGTTAGACATAATATACGCCACAAATGAATTCTTATTGAGAATCATTGAAAGGAATAGAGGTCACAATTCTTACTTTATTTATTTCAACGTGAGAATCGTCTTTGATACCATGAAATCACCCGAGAGCCACATTGACGTGGTTGGATCCTCTCACCAACGAGTGAAGTCATTATCAGCTGCGATATTATTCCTCTCACCTTAATCCTTCAGGACCCGAAGGTCCCGAAGAGGGTCCACCAGCCTTCCCCAAATGACCCGCCCATACCACCGAGCAAAACTCTTATTCCTCTTTATTTCCCTTTCAATAACACTCACATCACATTTAATTATAAGCACTTACCCAGCATCGCCGGGAATTGCCTTTACCTCTAGTAGTCTCGTCGATGTTTTTCATCGTTATACCAAATTTTCTCTCACTGAACTTTGTTTTTACATCGTACCTGCTTCGCTCTTTTTTCTTCATCATAAAACCCAGGCGCTATCCCGCCTAATATTCTGTCATACAATGTCACTAGCACAGATAACCCAAAACTCGAATCAGAATCGATTCACTTACTTACAGATTAAAAATCGCATTTCGCGACAAATATTTAATCTGTAATACTTATGTACAATTGGTTGGCCGTTCGTGTTACAATAAACGTAATTTGAAGTAGCGCATGCCCGTGGTTCCGGCCGAGTTCACTTTGTTCAAACGCATCCAGACTTTCACGGTAACATTTTCTGCGTGACTTCTTACGGGTTATAGAGAAATTTTACGATGTCACAACGCGGTGAAATACATAAAAAGGCAAAACATAATCTTCTAAAAAAATCTTAGCCGAAACTCGCATCCAAATTCGTCCAGTAGTTTCCGAGCCATAGGTGACAACCATTACAATAGATTTTGGTCTAAATCTAAATATATATAACTCAAAGGTGACTGACTGACATAGTGATCTATCAACGCATAGCCCAAACCACTGGACGGATCGGACTGAAATTTGGCATGCAAGTAGATGTTATGACGTAGGCATCCGCTAAGAAAGGATTTTTTGAAATTCCACCCTTAAAAGGGTGAAAAGGGTGATTTAATTATTTTCCCATAGGCCAAGCCGCGAGCGAAGCTGCGGGTTTCTACCCGCAGCTTCGCTGACTAGGCTTTTATTGGCAACGAGCTTCTGCTCGTTGCCAATAAAAGCCTAGTTAAATTTCAGTTCTTTAAAACTAAAGAAAGAAGGCTAAATAAAATTACTGGTTGTTTGAAACTACCAGTAATTTTATTTAGCCGTTTATAAGATAAACGCATTCTAAACTAAAGTCACAGATTAAATAGAAAGAAAGAAAGAAACACTTTTATTTGCAAGAACTGTACAGAACATTCGTAATTACACTTAAAAAAAAACAAAACATAATCTAGTGAAATTTAAAACTAGCTTATAACTAAAGCGTTAATATATGTATTAATATATATACACCACAATATATTGAATATAATGGAAGGAGGTCCATGGGTTTGCTGAATTAATGATATGCCGATTGACTTTGTATACGATATATTAATTAAAAAGATACCTCTTTCGTCGGATCCGTCTCACCGAGCGGTCGTGTCCACTGGTTCAAGCAAAAATTTTAGACAAAATATCTTTAGTGACGAATTTGAGCCTTACTCCAGGGAAATAAGCAACATCGAAAACCCAGAAATTATTGGTGAGTGCAGACAGAACTAACACACTCTCAGTTTTACCTCAATACTTTCTTGGTGAGACCCCGCCCTCTCAACATCGTATTCAAGCTAAAACGGGACACCCTGACCCTCCCGGCTGCTCGCGCGCAAGTAAAGCCACGCCCACTGCTGACGTCTTTGAATCGTGAGTACACGCACACTGACACATAATCTGGGAAACGCAATAACTAAATAGGCCTACATTGCGTGCCGTCGGCAAAATGTTGGGCATAACATTACACTCACCTCCTGCTTCTAAGCTAAGTACCCCTCAGCAATCAGCATCGGAGTCCGACAATGATATAAAGAAGCAGAGGGCCGTGGTTGTGTCTGAATCGTTAGAAAAAAAGATTACACAAAAACCAACCACTCGCCAACAGAAAAGGCGACGTATGGATGATGATGACCAAAAGTGTGAGTGCGCATCTGTCAGAGATGACATTCGTAAAATGATGACGGAAATGATGGCTAAACAAGATGATAGGATGGACAGGATTGAAAATCGTATAAAGGATTTGAAAACCCAAAGTGGGAATGACACGAAAGACATTAAGACCCGTGTTGACCAAGTCCAGAGCTCAAATGATCACATAGAAAACAGCATTGATTTCTTGACTAACCAAATAAAAGTATTTGAAAGTAAAATTGACGGCCTTGACTCCCAGCGAAAGCAAATTGAGCAACAAGTATTGCAATTAGATGAAAAATTTGAAAATATGGAGCGGTTTTCTCTTAAGACTGTAATCGAAATAAGGAACGTACCTAAAGTACCTAAAGAGTCAAAAGATAATTTACTCCACTCACTACAAACTCTAACCAGAGTATTGGATGTCACAATTCAGAGTTATGAAGTGAAGGATATGTATCGCCTGCCAGGAAAGCGTGACTCATCTACCTCAACAGTCGTGGTGGAGTTTACCAACACATGGTCCAGGAATATATTTCTAGGCGCGGTTAAACATTATAAAAAAACAAAATCTGACCAGCTAAACAGCAAGCATCTGGGCTTCGTTGGGCAAGCTTCCCCAGTTTACATATCAGAAAGACTAACATCAAAGGCAAAACGGCTTTATTTCTTGGCCCGGGACTTTGCCAAAGCCGAAGAATACGCACACTGCTGGGTCGCAAACGGTAAGGTGTTCTTGCGACAGAGGGATGGCGCGCCTTTCATTGTTATAAAAAACGAAGAGCACCTGCACTCACTCCGAAAGAAGCAACCTATGCAAACTACTTGACTATTGTGGTATTTGATTATATTTACAACTTACTGTTCTTCGATCACTAGGTATGTTTTCCACAACAATAATGTTACACGTAATTACACAAAACCACCACATAAACTTCACAAACTCGTGCCATTTTTATATATTAACATAATCACAATAATAACATACACAATGAAACTGATTCTGTGGGACAACAAGCCCGTTTCTTGCGCCGTGCAAATTATAACTAGCTATGGTTTCGTAATAAGCGCACACAAAGAGGTCTCAAACCTGTTATCAAAGGTATTATACGTCTTAATGTATCCCGTAGAAAGTGAAATTGTTTACTTGCAGTTAATATGTGGAACTGCAATAAAAATTAGCTTAAGCCCTAGCGTTATCTGTAGAAATACTTCGTGTAAAACACTAATAGGTCAAATTATGTACTATTTGTATTATAAATATGCTGCAATGCTTACTAGAATTATTGTATATATTAAAATTAATTTCAATTTACACTCTAAGAACTATAAACTGTCTATAATAATATTAAAAATGTATAATGTCACGCTATCGTTAATTTTAATTACATGTAAAATTATTGCATGCGTCGGAAATTATAATATTGTATTGGATATTAATTACGTTGTCAGTAATTACTATCTAAAAACTCAACTTATGCTATTTAAATTTTTGTCTATATATAAAATCAACTTATATGAAGAAATAATTTACTCTAAAAAAATTACATCAATAATTATATTAGTATATTATGTTACGAAGTACAATCATAAACAAATTGTGTTTAAATCAAGAAACAGCCAAAAACACTTAGATATTGCATTTTTTTCGTTCTCTTTTCAAAGGACACTACAATCTTACAACCACTTATTTTTTATATATGTACACTGTATACACTATCGTATTAAGTTGGAAATATTTATACCATGTTCCAGTAAATGCTGTTCAATATGTTGTTTTAAAACTTTTACACTAAAGTCGCACGCAATCAAGGTTACTACATATTCAATGTACTACTTGCTCAACTCAATATATTATAAAATCATATATGGATAGTATATCTATACTGATAAATAATGTTGATCAAATAAGCTGTTCACAATCGCAAACTTGCGAACCTGAACAATGTAAGACACTTATTCAACAACATGACAATAAACTTAAAATCCTAACGCAAAATATTAGGAGTGTCTCCTGTAATATACCTGAATTTAAAGTATTACTATCTAGAATTGAAATTGACATCGACGTTCTGATATTAACTGAGTGTTGGCTCGCGTCAACCCCTAACATCCCACAGTTAGCTGGGTATAATTTTCAACAATCTACACAACATAACAACCAAAACGATGGTCTCATTACATACTTTAGAGTTGGCTTAAACTGCGAAACTTACGAACCTAAAATCAAAGATGCCTCCTGTTTAATAAGCATAATAGATAATTATATAATTATAATAGCAATATATCGCTCCCCTTCATTTCATAACATCATTCCTTTCTTAAACTCACTAGATGAGATATTAACTACGTATCGAACCTACAAGAATGTCATTATAACGGGTGATCTTAACTTAAATATAATTTCTGAACCCACTGATTGTAACGCTACTGAATACCTCGATTTAACAGCTATGCACGGCTTACTGCCAGCCCATATGCTGCCCACACGTGGAAATAGCTGTTTGGATCACTTTATGTTACGATCATCTTTTGCATGCCAAACATTAGTAATTGAAAATTCTGTAACTGATCATTTTACCATTTTTTTATCCTTAGACATCAAACAAAAAAACCTTAATACTCCTAAAACTTTTACTAAAACAGACTATCTAAGCATAAACAACTGCATAAAATCCACAGACTTTTCCAACATCTATTTAAGTGACAACTGTAACACTGGTACAGACGATTTTATAAAAATTATATCAAATATAATTTTTTGCAACACAATAACCTCAATTATACCGCGAAGAAGGGCTGCCAGAAAACCTTGGATCACTATAGGACTGATCCGATGCATGAGAAATCGAGATCGCATGCACATGAAGGTCCGAAATCAACCTAATAATACCATTCTACAAAAAACTTACAAACGATATCGGAACTTCTGCAAAACAATACTTAAAAAAGCAAAAACAAACTACGAAAGAGATCAACTTACTTCCGCCTCTAAAACCAATAATATTAAAAAAACTTGGCGAATTATTAACGAGATCACTAATTATAAAACAACACCTAAATTGTCACAAAAGCTTCTTGAGGTAAGCGACTCCCCTTCAACTTCGGTTGACAAGGTCAATGACTTTTTCGCAAATATCGGTCGATCAATAGCACAGCGCATTAGCACTGACAAAAACGACGCGGCCCTGACATTGACTAAACAAGTCGCTAATTCAATGGTAATGTTTGATACTGACAAATTAGAAATTATCTCTATAATGGGCTCATTAAAATCAGACTCCTCAATAGGATGGGATAATATACCGTCTAATGTATTAATACAAAACAAAGAAATTCTCGCTCCAGTCATATCTCACTTAATAAATATCTCTCTGCGCACGGGTTGTTTTCCTAAGGCCCTTAAACATGCCATTATTATACCTATTCATAAATCTGGTGATAAAAAACTCATTGGGAACTACCGGCCCATATCCATACTTACATCACTATCAAAAATCTTTGAGAAAGTTATTAATAAGAGGCTCGTTAAATATCTTGAAATGCACAATTTACTATCTCCCAATCAACATGGTTTTCGTAGAGGCAAATCTACCTCTGAAGCAGTTCTTAAACTGACAGACTTCATTACCAAAAATCTTGATGTAAAAAAGAAAACCCTAGCTATCTTTCTTGATTTAGCCAAAGCTTTTGATAGCGTATCTATTACACTCCTGCTTAAGAAGTTAGAAAGGCTAGGAATCAGAGGCACTCAGCACAAACTGATCGCAGACTACATGAGTGACAGGTCACAAAGTGTTAAAGTCGGTGACCATATTAGTAGCCCTTTGCCCATGACCTACGGCGTCCCACAAGGAAGCATATTAGGCCCAACACTGTTTCTCGTGTATATTAACGACCTCTGTGAACTGTCAATGAGACAATGTAGTATATTAACGTACGCTGATGACACGGCCGTCATGGTCCAAGGAGATAGCTGGGAAGAAACCTATGAACTAGCACAGTCTGCTTTTAATGAGATTTCATCATGGCTTAGAAATAACCTACTCAGCCTTAACGTTGATAAAACTAAATACATAACCTTTGGTATTCGTGAACCACCGTGCAACGATAGACTCTCACTAGTTAGTCATAATACAGGAACATGTTCAAATACAACATCTTCATGTGACTGTTCTGTCTTAGAAAAAGTAAACACGATTAAATATCTGGGTATCATTATTGATGACAGACTTTCCTTTGTACCCCACATAACTCAACTTACGAACCGAATACGAAAGCTCACAGCGGTTTTCAAAAGTATCCGAGACAGTGCTGACTGGGAAGTAATACGACTACTGTACTATGCAATCTGTCAGTCTATCACCACATACTGCATAACATCCTGGGGAGGTGCGTATAAAACACACATGTTGCCACTCGAAAGAGCGCAACGAAGTTTACTCAAATGTAGTACAAAGCAACCCTACATATACCCTACGATTAACCTGTACCGTGACTGTCAAGTTCTCTCAGTCAGGCAGCTTTTTATCCAACATGTTGTCCTTCATCAACACACCCTGGTTAAATTTACTCAACCAACTAAGAAAAAACGTACGTCACATAATGTATGTACTGTTCCTCACGTTAGAACAGCATTTGCTGGAAAATTTATGAAATTCCTTGGGCCTTTTCTCTATAACAAACTAAATACAGATAATAACATTAAATCCCTCAGTGTGTTTGAATTAAAAAAAACTCTGTTCACTAAGCTAAATGGCATGAGCTATGTAGAAACTGAAAATTTACTTGTAGCATTAAAATAACCAAAAAATAAAAATATATTGTTATTACGTATACATACCATATTATCTTTACTATATCGTATCTATTAATTATTAATTTTTATATATGTATTACACACACCACACACACACACACACACACACACCCACACACACACACACACACACACACACACACACACACACACACACTCACACACACCACGTCATTTCTCACATTCGCAAATCTTGGTTAGATTAGTATTCTAGCATGCGAATATTAATCTAAAAATTAGTGCGTATTTATTTTTTATCTTAACTTAATCTTTAATTTAAAAAATATTTGTAATTTATATAAATATTTGTAACCTAGCTTAGGCATTTCCCATATTATTTCCGGCGAAAGAGGCCTGGACCGCATAATACGGGCTCTGAGCCTAGTGTGGGGACCCAGGTTTTTCTAACCTAATGTAATGTACTTATTTGCCTTTATCCAAATAAATGTGTTTTTCATTTTTTTTTTTTTTTCACCTATTTACAAAAACCAAAATGCGTAAAATAACATTTTCTCTAATGTGAAGTCTCTATCAACAACATTTGTTGCCCCTAGCAACTAGCTGGAAAATTTATCTATGAGCCTGGTATAGAAACTTTTTCGTGGGCTAGCACGCCACATAACTATAACCTATTCCTTGCTGTGTGCGAACATCGTTGCTGTGTACAGTGCTGTACAAAACGGTCTGGGCTCAGCGTGTGCTGTAAATAATAATATACTAGTAGCCAAGTTTCACATTGAAGTCAAGTCAAGATAAGAGTCATGCAAAGGAAGATAAAAGTATCGTGCCGACGTAAAATAAAACTTAATATTTGATTATTATAGGCTTTCCATTGTGTACACCTATTATAAATAGTATGTAAAGAAATAGTACTTGTTTGTTACTAGGTGGTAGGACTTTGTTGCAAAGTTCGTCTAGGTAGGTACCACCGCTTTGCCAGTTATTCTGCCGCCAAGCAGTAGTGTACATGCACTACTGTGTTCCGGTTTGAAGGGCACTGTAGCTAGTGAAATTACTGGGCAATTGAGACTTTATGATCTGATCTCACAGTCTAGTAATCTTATTACCAGACTGCTGATGTATCAGGGTGATGTGCGCAGTGCAGTGTCGCTCGAAACTCTATTTTTTTGGGTTCCGTGTGACACTGTTCTGTTATGGGTGGCCGTGACGCTTTATATCGGGTGAACGATTAGCCCGTAATATTATTCAACCACAAAAAAACTTAGTTGTAATAAAATATATATATATTTATTATAAATAATAAAATTAGTTATGTATAATTTCCAGATACCGTAAAGGCCTCGCTATGATTCAGAGCAACTTCCACACAGTATGCTCCTGGGTACAATTCCCCAACAACCAGCGATGGCGTTACGACATCTTCCTGAAAAAGGACCCAACACCGATCAGATGTCCAGTTGCAGGAAAATTTAAGTTTACACAGCGAGGAGATGTCAAATTCGAGACCAGAATTCTGGGCGGTGTCACATTAAGTCCTAGACCAAACTTGCACTGTAAAATTAACATAAGCGATTTCTCCGTATGCGACAAGGATCAGAAAGTGATAGAAATTAAGGAGAATTATTGTCTCTCAGTGGATCATTTAGGACGTCCTGTAGATATCTATAGTGATCCCGATTATAGAATGAAATGCATCGGATACTGGAAGGAGAATCTCAAATCGTACTTGATCACTTATGATGAGTTGGATCCGTTTTCAAAGTACAGATGTTGGGTGTATCAGAGGGCTGATTTAAACAGGTACATTTATATTTTGTTATTATACTTTATAGCACAGAAATTACAGGTACAGAAAATTCATTCTGAGATTCTAAATAGGTCTTCTCTTCTTTACCTATGAAATTGCCGTATTGCAGTACAGACTTTTTCAAACAAAAAAAAGTTTTGATTGGCTATGAATTCTAAATTCAAATTAATTTTGCTTTAAAAATATGACATTCTATTTACAATATAAGTCTTTTGTTTATTGATTAGCGTTGTATTTTCATTACATTTCAACATTTTTCCTCATAATGGATACTTTGAAATTTCGTGTAATTATGGAATATGAGTTTCGTCGTGGCACCAACGCGGCACAAACGACACGCAACATCAACGACGTTTACGGAGAGAACTGTACAAACGAACGTACAACCCGTTATTGGTTTGCTCGGTTCCGTTCTGGGAATTTTGACTTGAAAAATGAAGCTCGTGGTCGTCCGGAAACTTTGGTCAACAATGATGAATTAAAGGCGATTGTGGAAGCTGATGAATCTCAATCTACAGCTGAGCTGGCAGCAGCTTTTGATGTTAGCATCAAAACAATATTGGTCCATTTGCGACAAATTGGAAAGATAAAAAAGCTTGATAGATGGGTGCCCCACGAACTTAACGATCGCCAGCGCAACGTACGCGTCGAGACTTGTCTTGTGCTGCTTAACAGGCACAGAAATGAAGGAATTTTGAACCGAATTGTTACGTGCGACGAAAAATGGATTCTTTTTGACAATCGAAAGCGCTCAGCAAGTTGGTTAGATCCTGGTTCGGTACCAAAGCAATGTGCAAAACGAAAAATGACCCCTAGAAAGGTGATGGTCACAGTTTGGTGGTCTAGTGTTGGTGTGATTCATCATAGCTTTTTAAAAAACGGCGAGAGCATTACTGCAGATGTGTACATTGAAGAACTGACCACAATGATGGCGAAACTCGCACGTCTGCAACCAGCTTTGGTCAATCGGTCGTCTCCACTGCTACTTCACGACAACGCGCGACCCCATACTGCACAACAGACCGTCTCTAAGCTGCATGAGTTGGGTTTGGAAGCTCTCCCTCATCCGCCATACTCACCAGATCTTGCGCCTACCGACTATTACTTTTTCCAAAATTTGGACAACTTTTTAGCGGGAAAAAAATTCAATTCCCGAGAGGCAGTACAAAACGCCTTTGAAGAGTTTGTTGTCTCCCGTCCTGCTGATTTTTTCAAGAAGGGCATCCATAAACTGCCACAGCGTTGGCAAAGATGCATTGATTGCAGGGGTGATTACTTTGAATAAAAGAAATAAATAAGTTCGAAAAAAAAATACTTTAACTTTTTTCAAACAAAACGGCAATTTCATTGGTAAAGACCAATATATAACTCAAAGGTGACTGACTGACTGACTGTCATAGTGATCTATAAACGCACATCCCAAACCACTGGTCGGATCGGGCTGAAATTTGGCATCCAGGTAGATGTAATGACGCAGGCATCCGCTAAGAAAGGATTTTTCGAAATTCCACCCTTAAGAGGGTGAATTGGGTTGTTGAATTATTTTTCCATAGGCCACGCCGTGGGCGAAGCTGCGGGCAGAAGCTCGTTACTTAAATAAATAGCGACTCTTGCTACAACGCCATGAAGTATAGTTTTGCTTGAACAGCGCTGCAAGCCAACAGCTACCTCAATTTCTGTCGCGCTGCTCTTCTGATGCGTTAACCTAACGCCTCGACCCGGCTATCTGGTCCCATGTAACTTAGAAACTGAAGCGCGGAGTGCGCCACGCACTTTATTATTGGATAATGCACGTTTTAATCCTGACTGTTACTAAATTAATATTTCCTACCCACAGAATACTTATGTCCCAAGCCCTCGGTCCGTACTGCGACTTGAATCAGGACGTGACGTCATGGAACTATACAGAGGGCGCCGCAGTCGCCGTCGAAATGGAAGAATACGAAAGGGAACGAGACCAGTGTCCCATGAACTTTGACGATGGCAGTGACCCCTGGGCGCTTCGGGGGAACCATGTTAAAGTACTGACTTTCTCATTTTGGAGTACCAATAACGGGACAAAGCTTACTTTTAATATTTTGACTATCGCAATATCCGGTATTATCTCTCTATTAAAATAAGTAGATACGATTCATGTGCCTTAGTTACAAGACTTGGAGACTGATGAGATTTATTTCTAAGTAGTTTTGAATTTGTAGGCACCAGGCAATCGGTTTTTAGCGCTCACTGCTACTTTTTATCCGATATCATGAAGTCAATAGTTGGTGTTGGTCACCATTTCAAGCCGTTTGTTACCTTTTCTTTTTTGAGCTGATCCTCGTGATATGATACTGTTTATCGGGATAAACTACAATCCATATATGAAATCCCGTGGGCGGCAGCTAGTATACTTTACTAAAAATAATCACAGACACATATAGTGGTGATACAGCTTCTTTCCAAAAATGTTACAGTTGATCACAAAAAAGATTGACAGCAAACCTACCTCACAAGCAAAAAAAATCTGCATTTTATTTTTAATAGCTGATCTCTCGAAAAAACGCTGATTTAGATATTTTTTGTGAATGCAGCATCTGGCACTGCTCAATAATGCAGCATTCAGCACTGCTTGACAATACAGCATTCAGAACTGCTTGACAATGCAGCATTTAGCACTGTTCGATACTGCAGAAGCTTTAGAAGCCATTCCTTCTTTTACTGAGTATTCCAGTGATCAAGGGTAATGAGTCCGTCCACATTTAGGTGTTGATATTTTTGTATCTAATCACTAATGTTAAGAACTAGAGAACACATTTATTGTAAGTGTATATTGTGCTTTTTGTAATTAATATTTTTAATTTTTTAACTTTCATATCTGAACTAAATTAATTAGTACTAATACATTTTAATCTAAATGCTAATCGCGTCGATTGTATTTAAAACTAAACTAAACTATGTTGGTAAGTTTACATACCTACCTGTTACATACCTGTGAAGGTCATAAATTATTTCTTTGTAAAACTGTGAGATTAAGCTGTGTTACAAAATTTAATTGAAAAGTAATACTGTTTAATGCAAGGTTATTGTAATTATTACAGAATGTAATTTACATGGTACTAATAAAACAGGAGTGCATTTTCATCAATCAGCACCATAAAGAAGTATTATTAACTTGAGAAGTATATGGTTTATGGTGAAACCTATTGCCTAAATTAAACTCTCATTTTCATCATACAATTTATTTCACTCCATTCTTAAATGCTATGATTGCATGCTATCAGTGCATGATACTAAATATGGCTTGCCGTGTTTAGTATGCCATGCCGCCATGTTGAGTATCATGTGAATTCTAAGATTTTGTTTATTTTATAGAACTCCAAATCAAATTACTCAAATCATTTGATAGAATTTATTGTTGACTCTGATGTGTAGAATGAATTACAGTGTTAAATAGCTGTAGTGAATAGAATGTGATTGGAATTGAATCGTGAAAAGAATGTTGTTATATTCTGTAGTATTAAATAACATTTTGTTATGTGCAGCTGTGTAGTACATAGTGCTTATGTAAAATAACTTTTGGTTATAGTAATTAAGTGATTGATGACATTTATTTTATGGTTTTATTTACAAAGTAGTAAGGTTCATATTAGGTTTTAGATCAGAAGGCAAAGTTTTGTTTGCTGGAAAACATAAATGGGGGAAAATGAGAATCTTCCTTGTCTAGAGGATACAAAGGCAAAATAACACAGAAACAATATTATAAGTCTAGAACAATTTACTGCAAACAGGCAGCATAAAGCACATTTACAAGTAGAAATCTTAAAATAGTTAATTTAGGTTGTTGTTAACATATAAAATGATGACGAAAATGCATACAGTGTCAAATACAGCCAACCTATTCAGTTTGGAAAAAAAGGAGTTTTCTTTCCCAAAAAAAACATAATTAGAATAGGCAAAAAATTTGCACACCTTTTTGCTTCTGAAAAGTATTTTACACTTGCAGAATTCACCCTATTTAGATGCAAAATCTATGTTTACACGTAAAAAAAAGTACTCTGTGAATTAAACTGCTGATCGAGAGGTTCAATAGCTGTCCTCTTTGCCGGAGGCTTTCTTTTCGATTTGCGGCGTCCCATTTTGCAAGTTGAAAATAAAGTAGGTAAATAGGGTACGTGTAATACTTTGTATAAGTATGTAGTGGGTCTAAATATTTATAATTTATCCTTTATTTTTGTACAGTGTTTTATTATGTTTGTTTTCAACAATAAAATGTAACAATCACGTACTTCGAAACCAAACCAAAACAGAATTCAGTTTTGGCGGGAAAGCGAAAAAGATTGCGTCACCGCATTGTATGATTTTCCAAAACTTGTATTATTTTCAGTGTTAGTGCATAAAATTGATGGCATTCTATTCGTTAAGTGCTGGATTACAGGCGTGAGTGTGAGAAAATGGTACAATGATGGTGAAACGTTTCTTTTCGTGTTGTTTCCAAAATTCCATAAAAGCTTCTGGTAAAGTTGCCACCACTTTACTAGGAGTATGATTTGACTGGACTAGACTATGACTTAACTTGATGACTTCGACTATGACTTGACACATTATATGATATTAATTAACTTGAGATATTATCAATTACTTGACAATAAATACACAAAAATGTGGAGCCAAAACAAGAAAAAAGGCCGGTGAAAAAATCTGAAGGCAGTCAGTCGTCTGAGTCTCTCCTAAGTGGTCGTGTAGTGGAGGAAAGAAATAATAAATTAAAATTTATCGATGTGTTCGACCTAAAATATTTGTGTAAAATGTGTCGACAACCGCTAATAACTATTCTTCTATCAATTTTATCATTTGGAAGTAAGTCCGATATTGCTTAACCCTGTTCTAGTTAAATTTTTAGCGGTAACGCCCAATGCTTGAGTGGTAACGTATATTTTCTTTCAGTAACGACTGTTTATTCGGAATGTACAATTCCGATAGTACTGAGAAATACATGGTTCTCAATGGAAAATGGCAAGCAAACATTAACCGAT
Organism: Ennomos fuscantarius; assembly: GCA_905220475.3. Lineage (NCBI taxonomy): Eukaryota > Metazoa > Arthropoda > Insecta > Lepidoptera > Geometridae > Ennomos > Ennomos fuscantarius. The sequence continues at coordinate 5,588,949 of HG992028.1, read as the reverse complement.
ATCAATGCCAGCGAGATGACAGGAAAGTAAGGAAAATATTGAAACGAGTCACTTGTTTGCTTAGTCCACGTTAACTGAAGAGTAAAAGTTATTAATCCCTACTATTTCCTTTTATGTAAAAGTAAAATATTGTATATTTGTGTTTTGTTTGTGTAGCTTTCATGCCTCTATGCAACCGATTTGCATGTAATTCTGCTGACTTAATGCCCTTGCTACCGGGACTAACATAGAATTAAATAAGGTTTGTTGCAGATGTAACTGTGGGACACCTTTAGACTAACCGCTTAAACACATTATACCATTTAAAGGAAATAGATTGACAGCAAAAATTGCATAAAAATCATATCATAAATAATAATATATTGGTGATGTGAGTGTGGTCAAACCCTAAACAAGTCTCAAGTAAAAAAAAATTTTAAAAATCCCAGTACTTTAATTATCCAAGTACAATGACTATATCATGTATAAACAAAAAATAATACAAAATTCTATTATGCCAGGGGTGTCTGTGTTGACATAAAGTCTGATTACCATGTGAACTACACAATGGTATTCCAATATACAAACTGCTATTATTGTGTTAAGCTAATGGTGCGAACGGTAAATGTATTAGAGAAGATAGAGACACCATGTGTGGATGTGAAGCCTGGAGAGGAACCCACGGTTGAGCGGGTGTGCAAAGGGCTTAACCCCAATCAGAATCTTATTACATTGTTTTCGGAGAATTATGTGCCTGTAAGTAAATTATTTAGTTCAGTTAACATTATGGATTTCTAGTAGACTGCTTTAAAAATTACAACTACTATTACTGTGTGAATTGAAAAACTATAGAAAACCCACAAATTAGTGAGTAAAAGCACATTTTTTAATCTAGTTTTTTTTAAATATATTCTTTAGATATGTACCTTTATGTGAATAAAAATTAGGTTAGCACATTCAAACTAAGACTATGCTGACAAAAACACAAAAAATTAGAAGAATTAAAATGAAACTTTTAATTAAGCAAATTATCAATTCTCAAGTAAGTAATAGTACACTTATAAAAATTAATATCAGTTAATAGTGTTACTTTTTCATTTGCTTCGCATTGTCAATAACAACTATTTATATAACAGGTGAATTGCCGTTCATCACTTGAAGGAGTATGGCACTTTGCATACCAAAATAGGTTCCACTTTACGGGTGAATGTAACCACCCTGGCAATCAGATCAACTCATGTCAAACTGCTGGTGCTCAGTTTGTGATCACTAATCAAAAGTTTAATATTACATATAGAAAATGTCAGGGAATGTCCAATTCTCTTGATGGTGTTGTTGAGTACAGTTGCTTGGGTAAGTGATGTATTTTTTCCATTATTTAGTGATAAGCAATTTCCTACCTTAATGCCTACCAATAAAAAAGATCAGGACCACTATATCTACAACTAGGTTTCTCTATCTAAGGAATCAGGATTGGCAATACTAACCCAGATATGGGACAGATACAGTATACACCTTACTTTTCAATTCACACAATCTTGCCTCACTGGGCTTGATATAATATTAATATCCAATGTTCATATACATAGATCCTGGACCCTAACTAGGATCCCCTGTATCTAGGGACCCAGGAACTATGAGGATCATGGTCCTACAACACCCAGACACAGAACAATTATTTGCGCTTTTTTTGTGTGCAGAAATACTTGTACTGTCGCGGGAATAGAACTCACCACCCCTGGGTTATGAGTCAACCTGCTCAACCACCACACCACAGAGGCTCAATAAGATCAATGTTAGGCGAGAGTGGACCGTTGGCTAAAATTGGATTGCCAAATATTGTTACGTAATTTAATTTAAATAATATTTTAATTTAACTTCGCCATGCGCCTTTGCCTGCGTGAACCTGTATTATGTGTTCTTACGGGATTTTGCATAATTTTAGTAATAGATAAATAAATTTTTATGTATTAACCTTAATAAAAAAATTAATAGTATTCGGACTTCACTTAAAATTCATGCTACTCGTATGTCCTGGTATGTTTATATAGATGTTTAAGCCCTTAACAATACCAGTATATTCAATTCTTACACTTAACAAAGGTACACCCATCTAAAATATTGTCACCATCTTTATTATTTATTTTATTAGAAGAGTTCAGTTTATAGAACGTGATACGTAATTACGCCTTAATCCTACTAATATTATAAATGCGAAAGTTTGTGCGTATGGATGTATGGATGAATGTTTGTTACACTCACGCAAAATAGTTTTTAACCTGGATTAACACATAGGATACTTTTCCCGCGAGTGAAACCGCGGGGTGATACTAGTACGGGGCGATAGTAATATTTTCATAAATATATAAAATTTAATATCGGTTTTCAGGACATTGGTTTGTAGGCAAGAATCACTTTTTCGCCGTTGCAAATACCAAAGAATCTCGTAAAGATGAAAGGTACCGCTGTTTCCTCAAGAACAGAGACGACGACCTGTATATGGGAGCCTCCATAACAGCTGAATGTAATACTCTGAAAACCGTTGAGAAGTCGCCAGAAAGATACAGGGTCACTCCTGTCAAAGTAAGCTTTTACAATCATTATCAAATTCTTTTAATAGTAATTTTCAAGCCAAGTCGGAAGTCTTTGTGTTACTTAAACATTCTGGCAATCTATTATTTATCTATACTAATACTATAAAGAGGAAAGATTTGTATGTAAGTATGTTTGTAACGAATTGGCTCAAAAAGTACTAGACCGATTTTAAAAATTCTTTCACCATTTTTTTTTTCATCTTTCATTATCACTGATTAATATAGGCTATTTTAATTGCAAGAAAAAAATTTTAATACCAAAATATTTAAAAAATTAATATCCACCCGTGCGAAGCCGGGACGGCCCGTTAGTATTGTAAAAATCGGCCGAAGCGAAAAGAGGGGGAACCGCATATTAAAAAATCACGATATTATCGTCATTTTTGAGATATACAAATAAAACGTAATAATTATCGCTGTGCGCAACCTTATCGCAAATTTGCTATAACCATACCGAGTTTCATCGAAATTCGTCGAGTAGTTTTAGCGTGATGCGCATGGACCTAGTATTGTGATGTAAGGTCCTTCATGATGCGCGTTCAGAGAGACAGAATAGGATAAGTAGGTGTACGAAGTACAATACCATTTGCAACTCGGCACATTCAACTCACTATTCCTCAAAACAGTGCGCTTTTACACGCCGCGACAGATACACGCGCGAGTGGGTGGACGCAAAATTTTTTGGTCCTTCGAGTTTTTTTGCATTTAGTGTGTTTGTGACCTTAAGTTCCGAAAGCGAATCGGTACCTGGCCTCCCACAAGCGGGTCTCACCAGGCTATTGAGAAGGCGCATAATTTCGTAACAGCGGGCCGCAGGATACGCTAAATGCTAAAAGACCTTCAACGGAGTTATCTCGTAAACTGCGAAGAGCAAAACACGCTTGAAGAAGAAGCCCAAGGAAGCTACTACCTGGTCTTCGGGTCCTGAATCAACACCTATTGGAACTTGACTACTTAACTACATTTCAACTATACCCACTCGGCACTCCTTACTGGCTAACTTGACAGTACTAAGGTGTGCCGAGTGTGTATCCATAGGTCGCTGATTCAATCCGGCTCGAAGGACCAAAAAATGTTACGTCTCACCCACTCGCGCGTGTATCTGTCGCGGCGTGTAAAAGCGCACTGTTTTGAGGAATAGTGAGTTGAATGTGCAGAGTTGCAATTGGTATTCTACTTCGTACAGTAGGTAAGCAAGAGAAAATATAGATATCTATTATGGCTAGTAGCTATAGGGCTAATTTTCCGTAGTTAAGGCAACCAACGGTCAAAAATTCTAACAATTGGTTGTTCAATCTCAAAAACGTAAACTTGGTTTGACAAGTCTAAAACTGATATTTTGCATAACAACAGATTAAAATGTTTTGGCGTCCGCTCGTGCGACATTGTTTGGATTAACTAAAGTCAACTTATCAAATGGTAAAATCGGCCCTAAGTTTTTAAGGCCCCTTTTTTGGGATTTGTGCTGCCTTTAAACAACTTTAAAACTTTGTTCAGGCCGAAGTGGTAGAACCAGGATGTAGATTGCCACAAAACTTCTCTGGCGATTGGATTAACACGGCTAACATAGACGCTGATGTGTTTATAAATGAAACACATATTATCGAGACGTACTATCCCGACGAGGGACGATACAGGAGGACTATATATGTTTGCAGGTAAAATAAATATAATACTTCAATTGTATGCATCAACAGTGCGATATTTTAATGATAGAAGCGCGTTTTCGTGCGGTCATACTGTAAAATTAAGTTTTCACTTTTTATTCATTAACTTAAATGTATCTTGTATGTCTAGGAAATATTTTAAGTATCTTGTATGCATATTTTTGCTAAAATTGGTTCAACAGCCGTTTTGACGAAAATGTTAAAATAAAACAGGCCAAGTGCTAGTTAGAATCGCACAGCGAGGGTTCCGTATATGATACACGTACTTTCATTTGTTATAAGACTAAATAAAATTTGTACCCTAATTTGAATAAAGGTTGAAAATCTTCATCGCAAGTCCAACTAACACTTAGCCGGTTTTTATATTTGTGGTTGTACCTACTATAGAGTATGAACTATAATAATATCAAATTTTATCCTGTATTTAATACCGGTTTGGCACAAAAAAAATACATAGTTAATAAGTTTATTTTTGTATTACTATTTGGACACGGAACGCTAAAAACATACAAATATACTATCGTGTGTTCGCGACTTTCGCTGTATATTAGATCGCCCTTCAGCAAACTTGTGGTTGTATCTAAATACATAAGAAATTAATAAAATTGAGAGCAGGATGAGCAATGAAAGGAAGACGTAATGAATTTATTACAATTCAATTCATTCATAGATGTATGAATGAAATATATCTATTTATGGAATTTTTATTATTTCAGGGAACAACGAGACAACCGAGTGATGATGGCCCGCCTCACTGTAGATGGTTGTCAGAAAGATTATGTGTGCTTCGACTTCGTCCCACAACATCACAATGTTATCAGGTATCTATACTACTCATACAACTAACTAATATTGTGGCGAAGTTGTACACGACACGTATTCTTCTACGTTGTCATGCCTGAGGTTCAATTTAAGGTTAGACATAATATACGCCACAAATGAATTCTTATTGAGAATCATTGAAAGGAATAGAGGTCACAATTCTTACTTTATTTATTTCAACGTGAGAATCGTCTTTGATACCATGAAATCACCCGAGAGCCACATTGACGTGGTTGGATCCTCTCACCAACGAGTGAAGTCATTATCAGCTGCGATATTATTCCTCTCACCTTAATCCTTCAGGACCCGAAGGTCCCGAAGAGGGTCCACCAGCCTTCCCCAAATGACCCGCCCATACCACCGAGCAAAACTCTTATTCCTCTTTATTTCCCTTTCAATAACACTCACATCACATTTAATTATAAGCACTTACCCAGCATCGCCGGGAATTGCCTTTACCTCTAGTAGTCTCGTCGATGTTTTTCATCGTTATACCAAATTTTCTCTCACTGAACTTTGTTTTTACATCGTACCTGCTTCGCTCTTTTTTCTTCATCATAAAACCCAGGCGCTATCCCGCCTAATATTCTGTCATACAATGTCACTAGCACAGATAACCCAAAACTCGAATCAGAATCGATTCACTTACTTACAGATTAAAAATCGCATTTCGCGACAAATATTTAATCTGTAATACTTATGTACAATTGGTTGGCCGTTCGTGTTACAATAAACGTAATTTGAAGTAGCGCATGCCCGTGGTTCCGGCCGAGTTCACTTTGTTCAAACGCATCCAGACTTTCACGGTAACATTTTCTGCGTGACTTCTTACGGGTTATAGAGAAATTTTACGATGTCACAACGCGGTGAAATACATAAAAAGGCAAAACATAATCTTCTAAAAAAATCTTAGCCGAAACTCGCATCCAAATTCGTCCAGTAGTTTCCGAGCCATAGGTGACAACCATTACAATAGATTTTGGTCTAAATCTAAATATATATAACTCAAAGGTGACTGACTGACATAGTGATCTATCAACGCATAGCCCAAACCACTGGACGGATCGGACTGAAATTTGGCATGCAAGTAGATGTTATGACGTAGGCATCCGCTAAGAAAGGATTTTTTGAAATTCCACCCTTAAAAGGGTGAAAAGGGTGATTTAATTATTTTCCCATAGGCCAAGCCGCGAGCGAAGCTGCGGGTTTCTACCCGCAGCTTCGCTGACTAGGCTTTTATTGGCAACGAGCTTCTGCTCGTTGCCAATAAAAGCCTAGTTAAATTTCAGTTCTTTAAAACTAAAGAAAGAAGGCTAAATAAAATTACTGGTTGTTTGAAACTACCAGTAATTTTATTTAGCCGTTTATAAGATAAACGCATTCTAAACTAAAGTCACAGATTAAATAGAAAGAAAGAAAGAAACACTTTTATTTGCAAGAACTGTACAGAACATTCGTAATTACACTTAAAAAAAAACAAAACATAATCTAGTGAAATTTAAAACTAGCTTATAACTAAAGCGTTAATATATGTATTAATATATATACACCACAATATATTGAATATAATGGAAGGAGGTCCATGGGTTTGCTGAATTAATGATATGCCGATTGACTTTGTATACGATATATTAATTAAAAAGATACCTCTTTCGTCGGATCCGTCTCACCGAGCGGTCGTGTCCACTGGTTCAAGCAAAAATTTTAGACAAAATATCTTTAGTGACGAATTTGAGCCTTACTCCAGGGAAATAAGCAACATCGAAAACCCAGAAATTATTGGTGAGTGCAGACAGAACTAACACACTCTCAGTTTTACCTCAATACTTTCTTGGGACCCCGCCCTCTCAACATCGTATTCAAGCTAAAACGGGACACCCTGACCCTCCCGGCTGCTCGCGCGCAAGTAAAGCCACGCCCACTGCTGACGTCTTTGAATCGTGAGTACACGCACACTGACACATAATCTGGGAAACGCAATAACTAAATAGGCCTACATTGCGTGCCGTCGGCAAAATGTTGGGCATAACATTACACTCACCTCCTGCTTCTAAGCTAAGTACCCCTCAGCAATCAGCATCGGAGTCCGACAATGATATAAAGAAGCAGAGGGCCGTGGTTGTGTCTGAATCGTTAGAAAAAAAGATTACACAAAAACCAACCACTCGCCAACAGAAAAGGCGACGTATGGATGATGATGACCAAAAGTGTGAGTGCGCATCTGTCAGAGATGACATTCGTAAAATGATGACGGAAATGATGGCTAAACAAGATGATAGGATGGACAGGATTGAAAATCGTATAAAGGATTTGAAAACCCAAAGTGGGAATGACACGAAAGACATTAAGACCCGTGTTGACCAAGTCCAGAGCTCAAATGATCACATAGAAAACAGCATTGATTTCTTGACTAACCAAATAAAAGTATTTGAAAGTAAAATTGACGGCCTTGACTCCCAGCGAAAGCAAATTGAGCAACAAGTATTGCAATTAGATGAAAAATTTGAAAATATGGAGCGGTTTTCTCTTAAGACTGTAATCGAAATAAGGAACGTACCTAAAGTACCTAAAGAGTCAAAAGATAATTTACTCCACACACTACAAACTCTAACCAGAGTATTGGATGTCACAATTCAGAGTTATGAAGTGAAGGATATGTATCGCCTGCCAGGAAAGCGTGACTCATCTACCTCAACAGTCGTGGTGGAGTTTACCAACACATGGTCCAGGAATATATTTCTAGGCGCGGTTAAACATTATAAAAAAACAAAATCTGACCAGCTAAACAGCAAGCATCTGGGCTTCGTTGGGCAAGCTTCCCCAGTTTACATATCAGAAAGACTAACATCAAAGGCAAAACGGCTTTATTTCTTGGCCCGGGACTTTGCCAAAGCCGAAGAATACGCACACTGCTGGGTCGCAAACGGTAAGGTGTTCTTGCGACAGAGGGATGGCGCGCCTTTCATTGTTATAAAAAACGAAGAGCACCTGCACTCACTCCGAAAGAAGCAACCTATGCAAACTACTTGACTATTGTGGTATTTGATTATATTTACAACTTACTGTTCTTCGATCACTAGGTATGTTTTCCACAACAATAATGTTACACGTAATTACACAAAACCACCACATAAACTTCACAAACTCGTGCCATTTTTATATATTAACATAATCACAATAATAACATACACAATGAAACTGATTCTGTGGGACAACAAGCCCGTTTCTTGCGCCGTGCAAATTATAACTAGCTATGGTTTCGTAATAAGCGCACACAAAGAGGTCTCAAACCTGTTATCAAAGGTATTATACGTCTTAATGTATCCCGTAGAAAGTGAAATTGTTTACTTGCAGTTAATATGTGGAACTGCAATAAAAATTAGCTTAAGCCCTAGCGTTATCTGTAGAAATACTTCGTGTAAAACACTAATAGGTCAAATTATGTACTATTTGTATTATAAATATGCTGCAATGCTTACTAGAATTATTGTATATATTAAAATTAATTTCAATTTACACTCTAAGAACTATAAACTGTCTATAATAATATTAAAAATGTATAATGTCACGCTATCGTTAATTTTAATTACATGTAAAATTATTGCATGCGTCGGAAATTATAATATTGTATTGGATATTAATTACGTTGTCAGTAATTACTATCTAAAAACTCAACTTATGCTATTTAAATTTTTGTCTATATATAAAATCAACTTATATGAAGAAATAATTTACTCTAAAAAAATTACATCAATAATTATATTAGTATATTATGTTACGAAGTACAATCATAAACAAATTGTGTTTAAATCAAGAAACAGCCAAAAACACTTAGATATTGCATTTTTTTCGTTCTCTTTTCAAAGGACACTACAATCTTACAACCACTTATTTTTTATATATGTACACTGTATACACTATCGTATTAAGTTGGAAATATTTATACCATGTTCCAGTAAATGCTGTTCAATATGTTGTTTTAAAACTTTTACACTAAAGTCGCACGCAATCAAGGTTACTACATATTCAATGTACTACTTGCTCAACTCAATATATTATAAAATCATATATGGATAGTATATCTATACTGATAAATAATGTTGATCAAATAAGCTGTTCACAATCGCAAACTTGCGAACCTGAACAATGTAAGACACTTATTCAACAACATGACAATAAACTTAAAATCCTAACGCAAAATATTAGGAGTGTCTCCTGTAATATACCTGAATTTAAAGTATTACTATCTAGAATTGAAATTGACATCGACGTTCTGATATTAACTGAGTGTTGGCTCGCGTCAACCCCTAACATCCCACAGTTAGCTGGGTATAATTTTCAACAATCTACACAACATAACAACCAAAACGATGGTCTCATTACATACTTTAGAGTTGGCTTAAACTGCGAAACTTACGAACCTAAAATCAAAGATGCCTCCTGTTTAATAAGCATAATAGATAATTATATAATTATAATAGCAATATATCGCTCCCCTTCATTTCATAACATCATTCCTTTCTTAAACTCACTAGATGAGATATTAACTACGTATCGAACCTACAAGAATGTCATTATAACGGGTGATCTTAACTTAAATATAATTTCTGAACCCACTGATTGTAACGCTACTGAATACCTCGATTTAACAGCTATGCACGGCTTACTGCCAGCCCATATGCTGCCCACACGTGGAAATAGCTGTTTGGATCACTTTATGTTACGATCATCTTTTGCATGCCAAACATTAGTAATTGAAAATTCTGTAACTGATCATTTTACCATTTTTTTATCCTTAGACATCAAACAAAAAAACCTTAATACTCCTAAAACTTTTACTAAAACAGACTATCTAAGCATAAACAACTGCATAAAATCCACAGACTTTTCCAACATCTATTTAAGTGACAACTGTAACACTGGTACAGACGATTTTATAAAAATTATATCAAATATAATTTTTTGCAACACAATAACCTCAATTATACCGCGAAGAAGGGCTGCCAGAAAACCTTGGATCACTATAGGACTGATCCGATGCATGAGAAATCGAGATCGCATGCACATGAAGGTCCGAAATCAACCTAATAATACCATTCTACAAAAAACTTACAAACGATATCGGAACTTCTGCAAAACAATACTTAAAAAAGCAAAAACAAACTACGAAAGAGATCAACTTACTTCCGCCTCTAAAACCAATAATATTAAAAAAACTTGGCGAATTATTAACGAGATCACTAATTATAAAACAACACCTAAATTGTCACAAAAGCTTCTTGAGGTAAGCGACTCCCCTTCAACTTCGGTTGACAAGGTCAATGACTTTTTCGCAAATATCGGTCGATCAATAGCACAGCGCATTAGCACTGACAAAAACGACGCGGCCCTGACATTGACTAAACAAGTCGCTAATTCAATGGTAATGTTTGATACTGACAAATTAGAAATTATCTCTATAATGGGCTCATTAAAATCAGACTCCTCAATAGGATGGGATAATATACCGTCTAATGTATTAATACAAAACAAAGAAATTCTCGCTCCAGTCATATCTCACTTAATAAATATCTCTCTGCGCACGGGTTGTTTTCCTAAGGCCCTTAAACATGCCATTATTATACCTATTCATAAATCTGGTGATAAAAAACTCATTGGGAACTACCGGCCCATATCCATACTTACATCACTATCAAAAATCTTTGAGAAAGTTATTAATAAGAGGCTCGTTAAATATCTTGAAATGCACAATTTACTATCTCCCAATCAACATGGTTTTCGTAGAGGCAAATCTACCTCTGAAGCAGTTCTTAAACTGACAGACTTCATTACCAAAAATCTTGATGTAAAAAAGAAAACCCTAGCTATCTTTCTTGATTTAGCCAAAGCTTTTGATAGCGTATCTATTACACTCCTGCTTAAGAAGTTAGAAAGGCTAGGAATCAGAGGCACTCAGCACAAACTGATCGCAGACTACATGAGTGACAGGTCACAAAGTGTTAAAGTCGGTGACCATATTAGTAGCCCTTTGCCCATGACCTACGGCGTCCCACAAGGAAGCATATTAGGCCCAACACTGTTTCTCGTGTATATTAACGACCTCTGTGAACTGTCAATGAGACAATGTAGTATATTAACGTACGCTGATGACACGGCCGTCATGGTCCAAGGAGATAGCTGGGAAGAAACCTATGAACTAGCACAGTCTGCTTTTAATGAGATTTCATCATGGCTTAGAAATAACCTACTCAGCCTTAACGTTGATAAAACTAAATACATAACCTTTGGTATTCGTGAACCACCGTGCAACGATAGACTCTCACTAGTTAGTCATAATACAGGAACATGTTCAAATACAACATCTTCATGTGACTGTTCTGTCTTAGAAAAAGTAAACACGATTAAATATCTGGGTATCATTATTGATGACAGACTTTCCTTTGTACCCCACATAACTCAACTTACGAACCGAATACGAAAGCTCACAGCGGTTTTCAAAAGTATCCGAGACAGTGCTGACTGGGAAGTAATACGACTACTGTACTATGCAATCTGTCAGTCTATCACCACATACTGCATAACATCCTGGGGAGGTGCGTATAAAACACACATGTTGCCACTCGAAAGAGCGCAACGAAGTTTACTCAAATGTAGTACAAAGCAACCCTACATATACCCTACGATTAACCTGTACCGTGACTGTCAAGTTCTCTCAGTCAGGCAGCTTTTTATCCAACATGTTGTCCTTCATCAACACACCCTGGTTAAATTTACTCAACCAACTAAGAAAAAACGTACGTCACATAATGTATGTACTGTTCCTCACGTTAGAACAGCATTTGCTGGAAAATTTATGAAATTCCTTGGGCCTTTTCTCTATAACAAACTAAATACAGATAATAACATTAAATCCCTCAGTGTGTTTGAATTAAAAAAAACTCTGTTCACTAAGCTAAATGGCATGAGCTATGTAGAAACTGAAAATTTACTTGTAGCATTAAAATAACCAAAAAATAAAAATATATTGTTATTACGTATACATACCATATTATCTTTACTATATCGTATCTATTAATTATTAATTTTTATATATGTATTACACACACCACACACACACACACACACACACACACCCACACCCACACACACACACACACACACACACACACACACACACACACACACACACACACACACACACACACACACACACACACACACACCACGTCATTTCTCACATTCGCAAATCTTGGTTAGATTAGTATTCTAGCATGCGAATAATAGGTCTTTACCTATGAAATTGCCGTATTGCAGTACAGACTTTTTCAAACAAAAAAAAGTTTTGATTGGCTATGAATTCTAAATTCAAATTAATTTTGTTTTAAAAATATGACATTCTATTTACAATATAAGTCTTTTGTTTATTGATTAGCGTTGTATTTTCATTACATTTCAACATTTTTCCTCATAATGGATACTTTGAAATTTCGTGTAATTATGGAATATGAGTTCCGTCGTGGCACCAACGCGGCACAAACGACACGTAACATCAACGACGTTTACGGAGAGAACTGTACAAACGAACGTACAACCCGTTATTGGTTTGCTCGGTTCCGTTCTGGGAATTTTGACTTGAAAAATGAACCTCGTGGTCGTCCGGAAACTTTGGTCAACAATGATGAATTAAAGGCGATTGTGGAAGCTGATGAATCTCAATCTACAGCTGAGCTGGCAGCAGCTTTTGATGTTAGCATCAAAACAATATTGGTCCATTTGCGACAGATTGGCAAGATAAAAAAGCTTGATAGATGGGTGCCCCACGAACTTAACGATCGCCAGCGCAACGTACGCGTCGAGACTTGCCTTGCGCTGCTTAACAGGCACAGAAATGAAGGAATTTTGAACCGAATTGTTATGTGCGACGAAAAATGGATTCTTTTTGACAATCGAAAGCGCTCAGCAAGTTGGTTAGATCCTGGTTCGGTACCAAAGCAATGTGCTAAACGAAAAATGACCCCTAGAAAGGTGATGGTCACAGTTTGGTGGTCTAGTGCTGGTGTGATTCATCATAGCTTTTTACAAAACGGCGAGAGCATTACTGCAGATGTGTACATTGAAGAACTGACCACAATGATGGCGAAACTCGCACGTCTGCAACCAGCTTTGGTCAATCGGTCGTCTCCACTGCTACTTCACGACAACGCGCGACCCCATACTGCACAACAGACCGTCTCTAAACTGCATGAGTTGGGTTTGGAAGCTCTCCCTCATCCGCCATACTCACCAGATCTTGCGCCTACCGACTATTACTTTTTCCAAAATTTGGACAACTTTTTAGCGGGAAAAAAATTCAATTCCCGAGAGGCAGTACAAAACGCCTTTGAAGAGTTTGTTGTCTCCCGTCCTGCTGATTTTTTCAAGAAGGGCATCCATAAACTGCCACAGCGTTGGCAAAGATGCATTGATTGCAGGGGTGATTACTTTGAATAAAAGAAATAAATAAGTTCGAAAAAAAAATACTTTAACTTTTTTCAAACAAAACGGCAATTTCATAGGTAAAGACCTAATATTAATCTAAAAATTAGTGCGTATTTATTTTTTATCTTAACTTAATCTTTAATTTAAAAAATATTTGTAATTTATATAAATATTTGTAACCTAGCTTAGGCATTTCCCATATTATTTCCGGCGAAAGAGGCCTGGACCGCATAATACGGGCTCTGAGCCTAGTGTGGGGACCCAGGTTTTTCTAACCTAATGTAATGTACTTATTTGCCTTTATCCAAATAAATGTGTTTTTCATTTTTTTTTTTTTTTCACCTATTTACAAAAACCAAAATGCGTAAAATAACATTTTCTCTAATGTGAAGTCTCTATCAACAACATTTGTTGCCCCTAGCAACTAGCTGGAAAATTTATCTATGAGCCTGGTATAGAAACTTTTTCGTGGGCTAGCACGCCACATAACTATAACCTATTCCTTGCTGTGTGCGAACATCGTTGCTGTGTACAGTGCTGTACAAAACGGTCTGGGCTCAGCGTGTGCTGTAAATAATAATATACTAGTAGCCAAGTTTCACATTGAAGTCAAGTCAAGATAAGAGTCATGCAAAGGAAGATAAAAGTATCGTGCCGACGTAAAATAAAACTTAATATTTGATTATTATAGGCTTTCCATTGTGTACACCTATTATAAATAGTATGTAAAGAAATAGTACTTGTTTGTTACTAGGTGGTAGGACTTTGTTGCAAAGTTCGTCTAGGTAGGTACCACCGCTTTGCCAGTTATTCTGCCGCCAAGCAGTAGTGTACATGCACTACTGTGTTCCGGTTTGAAGGGCACTGTAGCTAGTGAAATTACTGGGCAATTGAGACTTTATGATCTGATCTCACAGTCTAGTAATCTTATTACCAGACTGCTGATGTATCAGGGTGATGTGCGCAGTGCAGTGTCGCTCGAAACTCTATTTTTTTGGGTTCCGTGTGACACTGTTCTGTTATGGGTGGCCGTGACGCTTTATATCGGGTGAACGATTAGCCCGTAATATTATTCAACCACAAAAAAACTTAGTTGTAATAAAATATATATATATTTATTATAAATAATAAAATTAGTTATGTATAATTTCCAGATACCGTAAAGGCCTCGCTATGATTCAGAGCAACTTCCACACAGTATGCTCCTGGGTACAATTCCCCAACAACCAGCGATGGCGTTACGACATCTTCCTGAAAAAGGACCCAACACCGATCAGATGTCCAGTTGCAGGAAAATTTAAGTTTACACAGCGAGGAGATGTCAAATTCGAGACCAGAATTCTGGGCGGTGTCACATTAAGTCCTAGACCAAACTTGCACTGTAAAATTAACATAAGCGATTTCTCCGTATGCGACAAGGATCAGAAAGTGATAGAAATTAAGGAGAATTATTGTCTCTCAGTGGATCATTTAGGACGTCCTGTAGATATCTATAGTGATCCCGATTATAGAATGAAATGCATCGGATACTGGAAGGAGAATCTCAAATCGTACTTGATCACTTATGATGAGTTGGATCCGTTTTCAAAGTACAGATGTTGGGTGTATCAGAGGGCTGATTTAAACAGGTACATTTATATTTTGTTATTATACTTTATAGCACAGAAATTACAGGTACAGAAAATTCATTCTGAGATTCTAAATAGGTCTTCTCTTCTTTACCTATGAAATTGCCGTATTGCAGTACAGACTTTTTCAAACAAAAAAAAGTTTTGATTGGCTATGAATTCTAAATTCAAATTAATTTTGCTTTAAAAATATGACATTCTATTTACAATATAAGTCTTTTGTTTATTGATTAGCGTTGTATTTTCATTACATTTCAACATTTTTCCTCATAATGGATACTTTGAAATTTCGTGTAATTATGGAATATGAGTTTCGTCGTGGCACCAACGCGGCACAAACGACACGCAACATCAACGACGTTTACGGAGAGAACTGTACAAACGAACGTACAACCCGTTATTGGTTTGCTCGGTTCCGTTCTGGGAATTTTGACTTGAAAAATGAAGCTCGTGGTCGTCCGGAAACTTTGGTCAACAATGATGAATTAAAGGCGATTGTGGAAGCTGATGAATCTCAATCTACAGCTGAGCTGGCAGCAGCTTTTGATGTTAGCATCAAAACAATATTGGTCCATTTGCGACAAATTGGAAAGATAAAAAAGCTTGATAGATGGGTGCCCCACGAACTTAACGATCGCCAGCGCAACGTACGCGTCGAGACTTGTCTTGTGCTGCTTAACAGGCACAGAAATGAAGGAATTTTGAACCGAATTGTTGCGTGCGACGAAAAATGGATTCTTTTTGACAATCGAAAGCGCTCAGCAAGTTGGTTAGATCCTGGTTCGGTACCAAAGCAATGTGCAAAACGAAAAATGACCCCTAGAAAGGTGATGGTCACAGTTTGGTGGTCTAGTGTTGGTGTGATTCATCATAGCTTTTTAAAAAACGGCGAGAGCATTACTGCAGATGTGTACATTGAAGAACTGACCACAATGATGGCGAAACTCGCACGTCTGCAACCAGCTTTGGTCAATCGGTCGTCTCCACTGCTACTTCACGACAACGCGCGACCCCATACTGCACAACAGACCGTCTCTAAGCTGCATGAGTTGGGTTTGGAAGCTCTCCCTCATCCGCCATACTCACCAGATCTTGCGCCTACCGACTATTACTTTTTCCAAAATTTGGACAACTTTTTAGCGGGAAAAAAATTCAATTCCCGAGAGGCAGTACAAAACGCCTTTGAAGAGTTTGTTGTCTCCCGTCCTGCTGATTTTTTCAAGAAGGGCATCCATAAACTGCCACAGCGTTGGCAAAGATGCATTGATTGCAGGGGTGATTACTTTGAATAAAAGAAATAAATAAGTTCGAAAAAAAAATACTTTAACTTTTTTCAAACAAAACGGCAATTTCATTGGTAAAGACCAATATATAACTCAAAGGTGACTGACTGACTGACTGTCATAGTGATCTATAAACGCACATCCCAAACCACTGGTCGGATCGGGCTGAAATTTGGCATCCAGGTAGATGTAATGACGCAGGCATCCGCTAAGAAAGGATTTTTCGAAATTCCACCCTTAAGAGGGTGAATTGGGTTGTTGAATTATTTTTCCATAGGCCACGCCGTGGGCGAAGCTGCGGGCAGAAGCTCGTTACTTAAATAAATAGCGACTCTTGCTACAACGCCATGAAGTATAGTTTTGCTTGAACAGCGCTGCAAGCCAACAGCTACCTCAATTTCTGTCGCGCTGCTCTTCTGATGCGTTAACCTAACGCCTCGACCCGGCTATCTGGTCCCATGTAACTTAGAAACTGAAGCGCGGAGTGCGCCACGCACTTTATTATTGGATAATGCACGTTTTAATCCTGACTGTTACTAAATTAATATTTCCTACCCACAGAATACTTATGTCCCAAGCCCTCGGTCCGTACTGCGACTTGAATCAGGACGTGACGTCATGGAACTATACAGAGGGCGCCGCAGTCGCCGTCGAAATGGAAGAATACGAAAGGGAACGAGACCAGTGTCCCATGAACTTTGACGATGGCAGTGACCCCTGGGCGCTTCGGGGGAACCATGTTAAAGTACTGACTTTCTCATTTTGGAGTACCAATAACGGGACAAAGCTTACTTTTAATATTTTGACTATCGCAATATCCGGTATTATCTCTCTATTAAAATAAGTAGATACGATTCATGTGCCTTAGTTACAAGACTTGGAGACTGATGAGATTTATTTCTAAGTAGTTTTGAATTTGTAGGCACCAGGCAATCGGTTTTTAGCGCTCACTGCTACTTTTTATCCGATATCATGAAGTCAATAGTTGGTGTTGGTCACCATTTCAAGCCGTTTGTTACCTTTTCTTTTTTGAGCTGATCCTCGTGATATGATACTGTTTATCGGGATAAACTACAATCCATATATGAAATCCCGTGGGCGGCAGCTAGTATACTTTACTAAAAATAATCACAGACACATATAGTGGTGATACAGCTTCTTTCCAAAAATGTTACAGTTGATCACAAAAAAGATTGACAGCAAACCTACCTCACAAGCAAAAAAAATCTGCATTTTATTTTTAATAGCTGATCTCTCGAAAAAACGCTGATTTAGATATTTTTTGTGAATGCAGCATCTGGCACTGCTCAATAATGCAGCATTCAGCACTGCTTGACAATACAGCATTCAGAACTGCTTGACAATGCAGCATTTAGCACTGTTCGATACTGCAGAAGCTTTAGAAGCCATTCCTTCTTTTACTGAGTATTCCAGTGATCAAGGGTAATGAGTCCGTCCACATTTAGGTGTTGATATTTTTGTATCTAATCACTAATGTTAAGAACTAGAGAACACATTTATTGTAAGTGTATATTGTGCTTTTTGTAATTAATATTTTTAATTTTTTAACTTTCATATCTGAACTAAATTAATTAGTACTAATACATTTTAATCTAAATGCTAATCGCGTCGATTGTATTTAAAACTAAACTAAACTATGTTGGTAAGTTTACATACCTACCTGTTACATACCTGTGAAGGTCATAAATTATTTCTTTGTAAAACTGTGAGATTAAGCTGTGTTACAAAATTTAATTGAAAAGTAATACTGTTTAATGCAAGGTTATTGTAATTATTACAGAATGTAATTTACATGGTACTAATAAAACAGGAGTGCATTTTCATCAATCAGCACCATAAAGAAGTATTATTAACTTGAGAAGTATATGGTTTATGGTGAAACCTATTGCCTAAATTAAACTCTCATTTTCATCATACAATTTATTTCACTCCATTCTTAAATGCTATGATTGCATGCTATCAGTGCATGATACTAAATATGGCTTGCCGTGTTTAGTATGCCATGCCGCCATGTTGAGTATCATGTGAATTCTAAGATTTTGTTTATTTTATAGAACTCCAAATCAAATTACTCAAATCATTTGATAGAATTTATTGTTGACTCTGATGTGTAGAATGAATTACAGTGTTAAATAGCTGTAGTGAATAGAATGTGATTGGAATTGAATCGTGAAAAGAATGTTGTTATATTCTGTAGTATTAAATAACATTTTGTTATGTGCAGCTGTGTAGTACATAGTGCTTATGTAAAATAACTTTTGGTTATAGTAATTAAGTGATTGATGACATTTATTTTATGGTTTTATTTACAAAGTAGTAAGGTTCATATTAGGTTTTAGATCAGAAGGCAAAGTTTTGTTTGCTGGAAAACATAAATGGGGGAAAATGAGAATCTTCCTTGTCTAGAGGATACAAAGGCAAAATAACACAGAAACAATATTATAAGTCTAGAACAATTTACTGCAAACAGGCAGCATAAAGCACATTTACAAGTAGAAATCTTAAAATAGTTAATTTAGGTTGTTGTTAACATATAAAATGATGACGAAAATGCATACAGTGTCAAATACAGCCAACCTATTCAGTTTGGAAAAAAAGGAGTTTTCTTTCCCAAAAAAAACATAATTAGAATAGGCAAAAAATTTGCACACCTTTTTGCTTCTGAAAAGTATTTTACACTTGCAGAATTCACCCTATTTAGATGCAAAATCTATGTTTACACGTAAAAAAAAGTACTCTGTGAATTAAACTGCTGATCGAGAGGTTCAATAGCTGTCCTCTTTGCCGGAGGCTTTCTTTTCGATTTGCGGCGTCCCATTTTGCAAGTTGAAAATAAAGTAGGTAAATAGGGTACGTGTAATACTTTGTATAAGTATGTAGTGGGTCTAAATATTTATAATTTATCCTTTATTTTTGTACAGTGTTTTATTATGTTTGTTTTCAACAATAAAATGTAACAATCACGTACTTCGAAACCAAACCAAAACAGAATTCAGTTTTGGCGGGAAAGCGAAAAAGATTGCGTCACCGCATTGTATGATTTTCCAAAACTTGTATTATTTTCAGTGTTAGTGCATAAAATTGATGGCATTCTATTCGTTAAGTGCTGGATTACAGGCGTGAGTGTGAGAAAATGGTACAATGATGGTGAAACGTTTCTTTTCGTGTTGTTTCCAAAATTCCATAAAAGCTTCTGGTAAAGTTGCCACCACTTTACTAGGAGTATGATTTGACTGGACTAGACTATGACTTAACTTGATGACTTCGACTATGACTTGACACATTATATGATATTAATTAACTTGAGATATTATCAATTACTTGACAATAAATACACAAAAATGTGGAGCCAAAACAAGAAAAAAGGCCGGTGAAAAAATCTGAAGGCAGTCAGTCGTCTGAGTCTCTCCTAAGTGGTCGTGTAGTGGAGGAAAGAAATAATAAATTAAAATTTATCGATGTGTTCGACCTAAAATATTTGTGTAAAATGTGTCGACAACCGCTAATAACTATTCTTCTATCAATTTTATCATTTGGAAGTAAGTCCGATATTGCTTAACCCTGTTCTAGTTAAATTTTTAGCGGTAACGCCCAATGCTTGAGTGGTAACGTATATTTTCTTTCAGTAACGACTGTTTATTCGGAATGTACAATTCCGATAGTACTGAGAAATACATGGTTCTCAATGGAAAATGGCAAGCAAACATTAACCGATATCAATGCCAGCGAGATGACAGGAAAGTAAGGAAAATATTGAAACGAGTCACTTGTTTGCTTAGTCCACGTTAACTGAAGAGTAAAAGTTATTAATCCCTACTATTTCCTTTTATGTAAAAGTAAAATATTGTATATTTGTGTTTTGTTTGTGTAGCTTTCATGCCTCTATGCAACCGATTTGCATGTAATTCTGCTGACTTAATGCCCTTGCTACCGGGACTAACATAGAATTAAATAAGGTTTGTTGCAGATGTAACTGTGGGACACCTTTAGACTAACCGCTTAAACACATTATACCATTTAAAGGAAATAGATTGACAGCAAAAATTGCATAAAAATCATATCATAAATAATAATATATTGGTGATGTGAGTGTGGTCAAACCCTAAACAAGTCTCAAGTAAAAAAAAATTTTAAAAATCCCAGTACTTTAATTATCCAAGTACAATGACTATATCATGTATAAACAAAAAATAATACAAAATTCTATTATGCCAGGGGTGTCTGTGTTGACATAAAGTCTGATTACCATGTGAACTACACAATGGTATTCCAATATACAAACTGCTATTATTGTGTTAAGCTAATGGTGCGAACGGTAAATGTATTAGAGAAGATAGAGACACCATGTGTGGATGTGAAGCCTGGAGAGGAACCCACGGTTGAGCGGGTGTGCAAAGGGCTTAACCCCAATCAGAATCTTATTACATTGTTTTCGGAGAATTATGTGCCTGTAAGTAAATTATTTAGTTCAGTTAACATTATGGATTTCTAGTAGACTGCTTTAAAAATTACAACTACTATTACTGTGTGAATTGAAAAACTATAGAAAACCCACAAATTAGTGAGTAAAAGCACATTTTTTAATCTAGTTTTTTTTAAATATATTCTTTAGATATGTACCTTTATGTGAATAAAAATTAGGTTAGCACATTCAAACTAAGACTATGCTGACAAAAACACAAAAAATTAGAAGAATTAAAATGAAACTTTTAATTAAGCAAATTATCAATTCTCAAGTAAGTAATAGTACACTTATAAAAATTAATATCAGTTAATAGTGTTACTTTTTCATTTGCTTCGCATTGTCAATAACAACTATTTATATAACAGGTGAATTGCCGTTCATCACTTGAAGGAGTATGGCACTTTGCATACCAAAATAGGTTCCACTTTACGGGTGAATGTAACCACCCTGGCAATCAGATCAACTCATGTCAAACTGCTGGTGCTCAGTTTGTGATCACTAATCAAAAGTTTAATATTACATATAGAAAATGTCAGGGAATGTCCAATTCTCTTGATGGTGTTGTTGAGTACAGTTGCTTGGGTAAGTGATGTATTTTTTCCATTATTTAGTGATAAGCAATTTCCTACCTTAATGCCTACCAATAAAAAAGATCAGGACCACTATATCTACAACTAGGTTTCTCTATCTAAGGAATCAGGATTGGCAATACTAACCCAGATATGGGACAGATACAGTATACACCTTACTTTTCAATTCACACAATCTTGCCTCACTGGGCTTGATATAATATTAATATCCAATGTTCATATACATAGATCCTGGACCCTAACTAGGATCCCCTGTATCTAGGGACCCAGGAACTATGAGGATCATGGTCCTACAACACCCAGACACAGAACAATTATTTGCGCTTTTTTTGTGTGCAGAAATACTTGTACTGTCGCGGGAATAGAACTCACCACCCCTGGGTTATGAGTCAACCTGCTCAACCACCACACCACAGAGGCTCAATAAGATCAATGTTAGGCGAGAGTGGACCGTTGGCTAAAATTGGATTGCCAAATATTGTTACGTAATTTAATTTAAATAATATTTTAATTTAACTTCGCCATGCGCCTTTGCCTGCGTGAACCTGTATTATGTGTTCTTACGGGATTTTGCATAATTTTAGTAATAGATAAATAAATTTTTATGTATTAACCTTAATAAAAAAATTAATAGTATTCGGACTTCACTTAAAATTCATGCTACTCGTATGTCCTGGTATGTTTATATAGATGTTTAAGCCCTTAACAATACCAGTATATTCAATTCTTACACTTAACAAAGGTACACCCATCTAAAATATTGTCACCATCTTTATTATTTATTTTATTAGAAGAGTTCAGTTTATAGAACGTGATACGTAATTACGCCTTAATCCTACTAATATTATAAATGCGAAAGTTTGTGCGTATGGATGTATGGATGAATGTTTGTTACACTCACGCAAAATAGTTTTTAACCTGGATTAACACATAGGATACTTTTCCCGCGAGTGAAACCGCGGGGTGATACTAGTACGGGGCGATAGTAATATTTTCATAAATATATAAAATTTAATATCGGTTTTCAGGACATTGGTTTGTAGGCAAGAATCACTTTTTCGCCGTTGCAAATACCAAAGAATCTCGTAAAGATGAAAGGTACCGCTGTTTCCTCAAGAACAGAGACGACGACCTGTATATGGGAGCCTCCATAACAGCTGAATGTAATACTCTGAAAACCGTTGAGAAGTCGCCAGAAAGATACAGGGTCACTCCTGTCAAAGTAAGCTTTTACAATCATTATCAAATTCTTTTAATAGTAATTTTCAAGCCAAGTCGGAAGTCTTTGTGTTACTTAAACATTCTGGCAATCTATTATTTATCTATACTAATACTATAAAGAGGAAAGATTTGTATGTAAGTATGTTTGTAACGAATTGGCTCAAAAAGTACTAGACCGATTTTAAAAATTCTTTCACCATTTTTTTTTTCATCTTTCATTATCACTGATTAATATAGGCTATTTTAATTGCAAGAAAAAAATTTTAATACCAAAATATTTAAAAAATTAATATCCACCCGTGCGAAGCCGGGACGGCCCGTTAGTATTGTAAAAATCGGCCGAAGCGAAAAGAGGGGGAACCGCATATTAAAAAATCACGATATTATCGTCATTTTTGAGATATACAAATAAAACGTAATAATTATCGCTGTGCGCAACCTTATCGCAAATTTGCTATAACCATACCGAGTTTCATCGAAATTCGTCGAGTAGTTTTAGCGTGATGCGCATGGACCTAGTATTGTGATGTAAGGTCCTTCATGATGCGCGTTCAGAGAGACAGAATAGGATAAGTAGGTGTACGAAGTACAATACCATTTGCAACTCGGCACATTCAACTCACTATTCCTCAAAACAGTGCGCTTTTACACGCCGCGACAGATACACGCGCGAGTGGGTGGACGCAAAATTTTTTGGTCCTTCGAGTTTTTTTGCATTTAGTGTGTTTGTGACCTTAAGTTCCGAAAGCGAATCGGTACCTGGCCTCCCACAAGCGGGTCTCACCAGGCTATTGAAAAGGCGCATAATTTCGTAACAGCGGGCCGCAGGATCCGCTGAATGCTAAAGGACCTTCAACGGAGTTCTCTCGTAAACTGCGAAGAGCAAAACACGCTTGAAGAAGAAGCCCAAGGAAGCTACTACCTGGTCTTCGGGTCCTGAATCAACACCTATTGGAACTTAACTACATTTCAACTATACCCACTCGGCACTCCTTATCACTGGCTAACTTGCCAGTAGTAAGGAGTGCCGAGTGTGTGTCGATAGGTCGCTGGTTCAATCCGGCTCGAAGGACCAAAAAATGTTACGTCCCACTCGCGCGTGTATCTGTCCCGGCGTGTAAAAGCGCAGTGTTTTGAGGAATAGTGAGTTGAATGTGCAGAGTTGCAATTGGTATTGTACTACGTACAGTAGGTAAGCAAGAGAAAATATAGATATCTATTATGGCTAGTAGCTATAGGGCTAATTTTCCGTAGTTAAGACAACCAACGGTCAAAAATTCTAACAATTGGTTGTTCAATCTCAAAAACGTAAACTTGGTTTGACAAGTCTAATACTGATATTTTGCATAACAACAGATTAAAATGTATTGGCGTCCGCTTGTGCGACATGGTTTGGATTAACTAAAGTCAACTTATCAAATGGTAAAATCGGCCCTAAGTCAAATACTAAAAAGGGGCCTTAAAAAGGCCTCTTTTGTATTTGTGCTGTCTTTAAGCAACTTTAAAACTTTGATTTGTTCAGGCCGAAGTGGTAGAACCAGGATGTAGATTGCCGCAAAACTTCTCTGGCGATTGGATTAACACGGCTAACATAGACGCTGATGTGTTTATAAATGAAACACATATTATCGAGACGTACTATCCCGAAGAGGGACGATACAGGAGGACTATATATGTTTGCAGGTAAAATAAATATAATATTTCAATTGTATGCACCAACCAACAGTGCGATATTTTTATGATAGAAGCGCATATTACTCGTTTTCGTGCGGTTATATTGGAAAATTAAGTTTTAACTTTTTATTTATAAATGTTTCTTGTACATATTTCAAGGTAATATATTCGTTAAAATTGATTCAACAGCCGTTTTGACGAGAAAGCCACAATAAAACTGGCCAAGTGCGAGTTAGAATCCCACCGAGGGTTCCGTATAAAATAAACTTTATTTTGTGGTAAGACTTAATAAAATTTGCACCCTATAGGTTGACAATCTTGACTAAAGGTTTAAAATCGCAAGTCCAACTCGCACTTGGCTGGTTTAGTGTTTCTGGTTTTATTATTACCGTTTTGACACTAAACAAATATATAAATAGTAAGTTTTTATTTATTTATCTGACTTGTAATGGATATTATGAAATATTAGCTGCGCCCCGCGGTTTCCACCTGAAAAAAATTTACTTTTCTGGGATAAAATGTAGCCTATATTTTAATCCAGTGTATAAGCTATCTTGGTACTGAATTTCATTAAATTCCATTCGGCCGTTTGAGCGTGAAGGAGTAACAAACATACACACAAACACACTTACAAACTTTTGTCTTTATAATATTAGTGTGATAATTATGCGATATGAAGAATAAATCAAAAACAGTTATAAGACACGTTTCTTCTGTGGGGATCCCTTTTAACATTATGTTTTGTGATTTCTGTTATTTCGTTAGTAATCCGCCATAGTTAATATCATATTAGTAATAGGGTCCGTTCTTACTATTTGGACACGGAACCCTAAAAAATACCAATTTACTATCGTATGTTCGCGACTTTCGCTGCATATTAGATCGCCCTTCAGCAAACTTGTGGTTGTATCTATGTAAATAAGAAATAAATAAAATTGAGAGCACGATGCTATGAGAGGAAGACGTAATGAATTTATTTCAATTCAATTCATTTATAAATGTATGAATATATATATAATTATGGAACTCTTATTATTTCAGCAAACAACGAGACAACCGAGTGATGATGGCCCGCCTCACTGTAGATGGTTGTCAGAAAGATTATGTGTGCTTCGAATTCGTCCCACAACATCACAATGTTATCAGGTAACTATAGTACTCATACAACTAACTAATATTAACTAATCTGTAATATGTACAATTGGTTGGCCGTTCGTGTTACAATAAACGTAATTTGAATTTGAAGTAGCGCATGCCCGTGGCTTTGGCCGAGTTCACTTTGTTCGAACGCAACCAGACATTCACGGTAACATTTTCTGCGTGACTTTTTACGGATCATAGAGAAATTTTACGATGCCACAACGCGGTGGAATATACAAAAGATTTAAGTTGGGCATCAGCCGAAAACCGCATCCAAATCCGCCCAGTAGTTTCCGAGCCATAGGTGACAAGCATTACAATAGATTTTAAATTGCCAATAATATTCAGTTCTTTAAACACAAACTACCAGTAATTTTATTTAGCCGTTTATAAGATAAACGTTTTATTCTAAGCCAAGTTCACATGTTGTATAATAATATACTAGTAGCCAAGGTTCACATTGAAGTCAAGTCAAGATAAAAGAGTCATGGAATGGAAGATAAAACTATCGTACCGACGTAAAATAAAACTTAATATTAGATTATTTTATTTTTAAACTTTAGCGACTTGAACTCATATTGTAAAGATAAAATGGGTCAATTCGTGTACAAAATAAATTATCAAAAAATTATTTTGACTAACCTACCCTCGCGGCTTCGTGACCACGGCCAATATAACTTGGTCGAAACGTCGAGGTTATATAGTCAAAATAATGTTTTGATAATTTTTGTACGCGAATAGAACCGTTTTATCTTTACAATTAATATTCGATTATAGGCTGTCCATTGTGTACACCTATTATAGTGTGTAAGAGATAGTAATCACAAAAAACTAATAATAAAATTAGTTATGTACAATTTTTAGATATCGCAAAGGCCTCGCTGTGATTCAGAGCAACTTCCACACAGTATGCTCCTCGGAACAATTCCCCAACAACCAGCGATGGCGTTACGACATCTTCCTTAAAAAGGACCCAACACCGATCAGATGTCCAGTTGCAGGCAAATTTAAGTTTACACAGCGAGGAGACTTCAAATTCGAGACAAGAACCCCAATAAAACCACACTGTATAGGTATCACCATAAGCGATTTCTCTGTATGCGACAAGGATCAGAAAGTGATACAAATTAAGGAGAGTTATTGTGTATCAGTGGATTATTTAGGACGTCCTGTAGGTATCTATAGTGATCCCGATTATAGAATGAAATGCATCGGATACTGGAAGGAGAATCTCAAATCGTACTTGATCACTTATAATGAGTTGGATCCGTTTTCAAAGTACAGATGTTGGGTGTATCAGAGGGCTGATTTAAACAGGTACATTTATATTTTGTTATTATACTTTATAGCATAGAAATTACAGGTGCAGAAAATTCATTCCGAGATGTCACTTAAATAAATAGTGACTCTTGCTACAACGCTATGAGGTATAGTTGCTTGAACAGTGCTGCAAGCCAACACCTACCTCTCTTTCTATCGCTATAGCGCTGCTCTTCTGATGCGTTGACCTAACGGACTGACCCGGTTAGTCCGGCCGGTCCCATGTAACTTTGCACTTTATTATTGGATAGTGCACGTTTTAATCCTGACTGTTACTAAATTAATATTTCCTGCCCACAGAGTACTTATGTCCCAAGCCCTCGGTCCGTACTGCGACTTGAATCAGGACGTGATGTCATGGAACTATACAGAGGGCGCCGCAGTCGCCGTAGTCGCCGTCGAAATGGAAGAATTCGAAAGAGAACGAGACCAGTGTCCCACGAACTTTGACGATGGCAGTGACCCCTGGGCGCTTCGGGGGAACCATGTTAAAGTACTGACCCTCTCATTTTGAAGTACCAATAACGGGACAAAGCTTACTTTTAATATTTTGACTATCGTAATATCCGGTATTATCTCTCTATTAAAATAAGTAGATACGATTCATGTGCCTTAGTTACAAGACTTGGAGACTGATGAGATTTATTTCTAAGTAGTTTTGAATTTGTAGGCACCAGGCAATCGGTTTTTAGCGCTCACTGCTACTTTTTATCCGATATCATGAAGTCAATAGTTGGTGTTGGTCACCATTTCAAGCCGTTTGTTACCTTTTCTTTTTTGAGCCGATCCTCGTGTTATACTGTTTATCGGGATAAACTGCAATCCATGCATGAAATTCCGTGGGCAGCAGCTAGTATACTTTACTAATAATAATCACACACACATACAGTTGTCATGCAGCTTGTACTCTTCAGCAGGTTGTTTGCAAAAATGTTACAGTTGATCACAAAAAAGATTGACAGCAAACCTACCTCATAAGCAAATAAAAATCTGCATATCATTTTTAATAGCTATAATTCTCGAAAAAAAGCTGATTTAGACATTTTTTGTGAATGCAGCATCTGGCACTGCTCAATAATGCAGCATTCAGCACTGCTTAACAATACAGTATTCAGCACTGCTTGACAATGCAGCATTTAGCACTGCTTGACAATACAGCATTCAGAACTGCTGGACAATACGGCATTCAGCACTGTTCGATAATGCAGAAGCTTCATCCCTTCTTTTACTGAGCATTGCTGTGATCAAGGGTAATGAGTCCGTCCACATTTAGGTGTTGATATTTTTGTATCAAATCTCTAACGTTAAGAACTAGGTATATTATTGATTAAGTGCGTTTATTTTAATTGTATATTGTGCCTTTTGTAATTAATATTTTTAACTTTATAACTTATATATCATCATATCTCATATCATATCATATCTGAACTAAACAATTAGTACTAATACATTTTAATCTAAATGCTAATCGCGTCGATTGTATTTAAAGCTAAACTAAACTATGTTGGTAAGTTTAGTTTTGGAATCCGACGTAAAATCGACACCACTGACTACTATAAATCTATTGAATCTCTATTGTCTAAGTTAAGTATCTGATAAATATTTAATCACATGTGTTCACTGTTTACATATGGATTGGCTGCTTTAAACTTTTCTATTGTAAAGTTTACTTACGGAAAATACTTTCTGTAGATAAGTGTACTTCCCCATGGCACCGCCAAAAAGACTGCCAGGTTGTCCACTATTCCCAGTGACCCAACACTAACAATGTCCTGTTTACTTTTTTATTGAGTGTTCTGTGATCCCCAATCGCTTATTGGTTTCGGAAACACAAAACTAATCAATGAGAACATAATCAGCTTTTATAAGTGTAAAGTAAACCATGTTTTGTGGTGTATTTTGTCCCATGTATTGGTTACAAAAATTGATAGCATGTAAAACCACTATTCATTTAGGTAATATTCAGCAAAACTAATACTGAAATTAAAAGAAGAAGTGTTTCTTGTGTTATGTTAAATTTAATTTACACAGCTATTAGGAATTAAAATGGAGAAAATTTTTTAAATGTTATGGCTAAAGCCGGTTAAACCATAGTTACAAGTTACATACTTAAAGTATACCTTTTTTAAATCCTAAGGTGTGTCTGTCTGTAGCATCTTAGCTCCCAAACAGATAAAACGATTTAAATTGTTCTTTTTTTGTTGTAGGTTCTATGATAGAAAAAAATCTGTTCAGCCAATTGAAGATCATCAGCTCTTTTTAGATGATGAAGAAAATGTTGGTGTATTTTATATCTTGAACAAAATTTCTTGTGATTAAAATTGCAAAAATAAGTATACTGCACTGACAGAAGTTTGTATGATTATATTTTGTTCATCAATTACAATTTTATTTTACAAATACAATGTTTTACACGATGTTTTGTTTTATTTTTTTTAGGTGAATCATATCAATTGACTGCCTTTTAGACTGCCCTGATAGCTCATTTGGTAGGATCCCTGCCTTAACTGTGGGTTGTGGGTTCGATTCCCACTCGGGACAAACATTTGTATGATGAACATCAATGTTTGTTCTATGTCTGGGAATTATATGGAATTCTGTGTATGTATTTACAAAAAAAAGAGTATAAGTATTGTATTGGTTATCTCGTTCCCATAGTACAAGCTTTGCTTAGTTTGAGGCTAGATGGCGGTGTGTGAAATGTCCACATATTTATATTTATTTATCACTTGTTTCACATTATCATTATCTAATCTCTACTGATATTTAAAATGTAAATGTATTTATAAAATTATTAAAAATGTTTATGTAAAATATATTTTTACATTATACTTTGAAAAAATATAACAATTTAAAATATTCCATGTGCCTATTATATGTATAGAGCTATGTATTTAACATCTCATCCATTTATCCTTTTCCCCTCTCACTTTCCTCTTCCCTTGAACAGGGTTTGGGTGTAAAACTAATTTCCCCATGCAAAGTTGGAGAGAGTCAGCTAGTATAAAATATATACAGTTATACCCTATGAGGAATTGGAGACAATACTAAGGAATTTGCTATGCACTACCAATATCAGCATTTAGAAACATGATCTTGTGGTTTGATAGGATCAATCAATCAATCAAGTTTTTATTTCAGAAAAATATTACATATTTATAGGCAGGGCCAACGCACTAGTGGACAATAATACATACAGCAGGTATAAATTGACCAAGAGAACAATATAAAGTCTTTAAGCCTTTATAGAACTACTGAAATGGGACACTACTAGAAGCACCCATTAAAGTGCATTGTGTACCTGATAATTTTTTGCTCAATACTGAATTGATACACTGTAGTCATGAAGAATAAATGTTAATTAGCTGAGAGAATATATTCTTGCGTTGTAATTAAGTTAACATACTAACTAATAAATAATTAAATGAATTGTGTCAAAGTAAAAACTTACATGCATTACATAAACAAGTTTTATTTACAAAATCATCTCTTATTAATACAATAGTGAATGAAGACTTAATGATTTGATTATTTTACATAAAAATATTTTATAGGTAAATTAGGTAAGTAAATAAGAAACAAAACAATATTATTTTGTCCAAGATACTTTTGGTATATCAAAATGCTCTGTGAGGCTGTCCAAGTGTTGGTTGAATTTCTCAACCCTCTGTTTGTGTGTCATCTCCGCTTTTTGTTGGATTCGCTGCTTTTGCTGCAATGTAACATTATTTCATTAATATACCTATTTTTTGGTAAAGCATTTGCAATAACAAATCAACACTACATTCAAAGGGCAATACTGCCAACATTTTGGGCCCACTACTTGTAACTATAACAAATTACAAGGAGTTACATAGTATTTAAGTGCACTTGCTTGAATGCTTATGGCAGAATTAGATGCAGCCATAACCAAATGATATGAGTACAAGGCTAAAAATATGAACTTGTCTTCCGAGTTTGGAGCTCTATGACACCTTACCATTTTCTCCTGCATCTTTTGGAATGCTAGCTCTGCCTTAGTTTTGGTGTCTCCGTTTTGTTTGACATGTTGCTGAACGTCTTTTTCCATTAATTTTTCAGTTTCTTTTTTGACCTTTTTCTTTTTCTTCTTTTTGATTCCCGAATTATCTTTTATTATCAACTGGCTTCTGTTTACACAGGCGTATTCGTCTTCCTCGCCCATTTTACGAGTTTTCTTGCAAAAATCTAATATTATAATGAGAAAGAATGCAGCTTTGTGGCTTTCTAAAATTATTATTTAGTTTAACTTTTTTTTTTCTCTCTTCCTTTGAAGAGTAATGGCGTCGCACGTCTTGTGCATTTGCCAGTCTGTTTTAAGTTTAACTTTAATGTCACAAACAATGTGATCACAGACTTTTTTTTGTTTTGGATCCACACTTTTGTGTATTTAGCCAAAATTATTAATTATTAATTAGCAAGTAAAAAATTTTTCAAATTAATTTATATTATACATAATATATGTTTGGGTGACGAAGGCGCAGGATGCTGAGTCTTCAATAAAATCCGGTGTTCGGTGTAAAGAGTGTATATTCCTGCTCTTCGAGCCACCACAATTTATGCAATTTAATTATATTATAATAAAGGCGTCGAGCAACACTTGCTCGCGCGACGGTCGGAAGTAGAGAGAGTGAGAATGCGGTGAGTGAAGAGAGTGAATGAATATTGTGTGAATGATTATAGATACACATGAGAAACAGAGACACAGACACAGATAATGACAAATCTTAATTCTATAAATGTGGCGCGTTTATCGCCGCCACATCTGTATGTTGTATGTGTCAAGTCAAGCCAAGCAAAGTCATCAAGTCAAGTCATAATCTAGTCTAGTCAAATCATACTCCTAGTAAAGTGGTGGCAACTTTACCAGAAGCTTCTATGGAGTTTTGGAAACAACACGAAAAGAAACATTTCACCATCATTATACCACTTTCCCACACTTTAACGAATAAAACACCACCAATTTTATGCACTAACACTGAAAATAACACAAGTTTTAGAAAATAATATTATGCGGTGACACGATCTTTTTCGTTTTCCCGCCAAAAACTCCACAGAATATTATTATGATACATAGTATGACCAATGTTGGAATAGGATAGATCAAAATATTGTACGTTTCGTTCAAAAAGATCTAGGACGATGAATTAGAATGGACAGAGCGTATTCAAAAATGCGTGTCCATTTTTTTATGTTTTGGCTCCACACTTTTGTGTATTTAGCCAGTGTCAAGTAGTTGATAATTTATCAAGTTAATGATGTTTCACGCAAATATGTGTCAATTTATAGTCGAAGTTATCAAGTCAAGCCATAGTCTAGTCAAAGTCATACTCCTAGTAAAGTGGTGGCAACTTTACTTGAAGCTTCTATGGAGTTTTGGAAACAACACGAAAAGAAACGTTTCACCATCATTATACCATTTTCCCACACTCACGCCTGTAATCCAGCACTTAACGAATAGAATGCCACCAATTTTATGCACTAACACTGAAAATAACACAAGTTTTGGAAAATAATACAATACGGTGACGCAATCTTTTTACTTTCCCGCAAAAAAACTGAGTGTCCATTTTCTGTTGATGTATCTAAAACTATATTAGTGTGCGTGAGTAGGGAAATGACTCCTATTACACAATGTATCGTTATATACTAAACCTAACCAAACAGTCTTGCAGAAAATAATAGGACTAAAGGATTTTTTAAGGATTTTTATAACACATGCAAAAACCTTCATTATTTAACAATGAGCAGTAATGATTTTAATAACTTAGGCCGCCGCAAATATCCAGTATCCTGATTTATTAGGCCACTGGTTTTTGTTCGGGAGCACCAGTTTTTTTTATTTCTCTGAAAATTTCTCAAGGTATATTTCAACTTTGGTTAAAACGGTCCTAATGAGGTTAATCCTCATTTCACTTTTCGTTTCTGAAATCCGTTGGGGTACTACGTCGTGATCATTATTTTCTGGTGCCGAATTTTTCTGAGGGTTACGTGGTCCATCTCTGTACACCTACCTATACATGGTTTTGATCCACCACGGAGAGCTGAAACCAATTGTGCCAATTAGTCATCGGTCAGTGAGTTAATGGGTGTTTTTTTCTTATGTTTATACCTACCTATGGAAAAAACCCAGCTTCCTAGCAAAACTCACATATTGGAAAAATGAGCTCGGTCAGTGGGTAAATTTTAACAATAATTAGCATGGCAATAATGTTTGCCTGTATTTGACCCAGGTAGTGTCAGATTATGATACTGGGTCAACAAAAATGTAATCTGTCGCTCGACAATCGACATCGTAAGAGCGACAGTTTACATAGCGTATCGTAGCATCTTTTATTACAGTCATATTTTCAATCTAGAGGTAACAGATCTGTGGTAATACTAAAATTGTATAATCTTTGTACATTATCAACCTGTATAATTTTATTGTTTAGTATTTTTTATGATAACCAATTTTACGCTACGCTTCAACCATAATTATGTCAGAAGTTTTAGAAAATAGTATTAGGTGCCAATTTTCACAGTAGCAGATTTCTAGTTTTTTCTAAGGTTAAGGATCTAAATCCATTCGGCCACTAGGAAAGAGATCTTCTACTATTTACTCTCACCAAAATCAAAGTAATTTTGTGCAAGATTTACAAATATCGCCAAGTCTAATGGGCCGTGTGGGTGCATCACTATTCGAGAGGCGTAAAATAACCCTTCTCAATAATATCAATTAAAGCTTTAAATCTCCAAGTAATTATCACAACATGGTAATAATATGATGCCAAAAATGTATATCCTTAATGTGAAATGCATTTACTTTGAAACTTCGATATTTAACATAATATTAGCCAGTAAACACTTACGTGTGAAATGATGATTCTGAAATCCTTATTACTCCTTTTGTTGTTTTTGATGAACAAAACACATCACAACACGACATACTTTTACTATAGGATACAATATTTAGTCCTGATAACAATATATCACTATATTTTCACCTTTATATGCTCTGGAGATTCAATGTTGTCACCGGCTATTCTGTCACAACATAACTCGCGGTACGAGGTTGCCATTCCTACAATGGCTTTCTGGCATAGTCTATGCGACGATTCGTGTATTAGACAGAGATACGAGAGATACAATATGTATACACGACAGATGCGGAGTGGCAACGCCGCATGGCTCCGTCCATTATAATCCTAAGA
Source organism: Ennomos fuscantarius (assembly GCA_905220475.3). NCBI lineage: Eukaryota > Metazoa > Arthropoda > Insecta > Lepidoptera > Geometridae > Ennomos > Ennomos fuscantarius. The sequence goes on along the minus strand of HG992028.1, from coordinate 5,554,856 downwards.
ACATGAAAAAGATGGTATTTATAAAAAAAAGATCGTACATCTTGGAAAACACCAGTACGATAATCTCTCGCAGTATGATCCTGTAAAGGAAGAATAATTAAAGCAACTAAGAAAATATGGCAGACACAATTTAATCATCAATTATTAATTATCTTAAATTATCAATCGAATTATAACTATAAATTATGGAAAATTTATTTCGATTTCTGCAACTTGTTCAATGGACAAAAAATACAATATAAAATACAAAGAATACATTAAAAAATACTTCTGTGGGTTCAAAGTCGGTGCAGTTGCCAATTTTGCTACGTTTGCATCAACAGTTCGTGTTACAAGTGTGTTTCGAGTATTTGACTTAGTAAGGTTGATCTTACTAAATATTCTTTCACAATCTGAATTTTCATGTGGAAGCACTAGACCATCCAATGATTTTCATAGGTATTTATGTACGTAAAAGTAACTTGTCAACTCAGAAATACTCGTTGTACGCTAATTATACACGTATAGTACAACGTACACTATGACAAAAAATCGTACAAATACAATAATTATCGTACAAAATCCAACCCTGCGCATGACGTACATACGTCACTATACTGTCTCTGACTTCAACTCTTGGTTAATGGCCTTTGTAGAGAGGTTACCAAATTTTTGCTAATGTCACATAGAATGATAGCACAATTAGCACATCAATCAAAGATTCGGTTTGTTGATTTTTGTTCATTATTGGGATCGTTGAATAGATTCCGCAAATGGCGGTTGTGAATTTTGTTTTTTTCTATAATCCGTGTATTTTTGATTTTTAATGTGTGATAAAGGTAGATTGTTATCCGTTAAGTGTTTGTGAACGTGAACGAGTGTTGGCAAATGGTTCCAAGTTTTAAAACTATGTCTTTTCGGTTTCTCTTCAAGACTGTGGCATTTTGACTGACCAAATAAGATTTTGATATGACATAACCGAACAAAAATTCCTTACTTGACACTGGCAGAATTATCACTAGAAGCGATAAAAAGCCATTAAACGAAGAGAAGGAGAAGAATGCATTCAATTGAATGACATTTGAAGTTGAAGTTGACATTGACTTTGATTGCACTCACTTATTCAATAGTTGTCAAAATCAGAAAAAAACGTTTTTTTCTTGGGCTTCACAGAGTTTGTCTATTTAGCCAGTGTTAAGTTCCAAGTTATTCGAGTACCTATTCAAAGTCGAGCAAAAGTCACGTCCAAGTCTAGTCTACTAATGTCAATTCACGTTAAAATTAAGCTCCACTAAAACAGTGGATACTTTACTGAATGCTTTTATTGACACAAAAGTCACGATTTTCGTCTTTAAGATCCGTAGACGAGAAGGCGAGATTTCGTTCACAAAATGATCAAATTAGTGAATTAAATCTCTCCTTGAGCAATGATCGACGACTGAAAATATCTCTGTATCATGAATCGGGAAACCAATCATTTGCGCCTTAAATTCGCCATTACGAATGAACACTAAAAATTACACAAGTTTTCGCAAATAGGTAGGTACCTCTGCCCTCCTAACGATAACTGTTAACATTAACATTACTGTTCGCGCCAGTCATTACTGCGCTTATTATTTTTCTACCCTCTCATTATTCATATTTTTCGATGACTATCTCTGTCACTTACGCCGCGGATGCACGAGACATTTGCTTGTCATTGGACAAGTAGTCTGCGATCAACCCTCGTTGCTCGCGGCTGCCGCTACTCGCTCTGAACTCGGAGTGTACCTGATTGTCCATCCTTTGGGCTAATCAGCTGAAGAAGCTGCGTACAAAACAGCTTCTACCGCGCCGCGCTTAATACAGTCCACTACAATTCGAATATTGAAGGCCGCTTGTGTGACACACCTGAAGAAGCCTAGAAGTGCAAGAACTGCAAGGCTGGAACTCTGTACCCTGGATACGAGCTACAGGATCGGAGCCCGCACTGAGGTGATCGTAGCTTGTCGAGTGTTATGCCAGTAGGAGACCAGGTTAGTCATCACATACTCATATTTTTATCAGCTATCCTACCCCCGCATTTGGAGACGTGCTCAGCTATACAGCTTAGCTGCCGCGTTAACATTTCTTGTGGTCCTTCACCGCCGGATCATTTCTTGTGATTCCACCGCTGGATCATTTCTTATGATCCTATCCCAACTCGATCATTTCTTGTGATCGTTAAAATCTATATAATTTACTTAGATTCTCCGGTTTTAGTTTATTTTCTGTGATCTGCCGTGAGCTACCGCACATTTTTATATCAATATTTCTCATAAATATTGTGTTCCCGCCCGCTATATTTCCGTTTATTTAGTACCTCTGAGTTACTTGTACGCTCTTATATATATACTTCGTGTATTCCGCTTTCCTAGATTACATAAAATAGCATTTTTCTTTATAATATTTTATTTGCAAAGTGAAGGTATTCTTACAACTTTGTGCCCGTCACCGCGTCATTGTTCTTGCTTGACCACGCCCACTGAGTGTTGCAGGCATTTTACGAAACAATTAGTCATTTATTAATTTGTCTAAAATTAAATAAATTAATTCTGACAAAATGGCTAGTACGCGTTCTAATGATAAGGAAGTAGCCGAGAAACCAAAAGCTCTCGATACTTTGGAAGTCGAACGTTTGACTTTAATTGGTCAACGTGATGCAATATTCGCACGATTACAACAAGTTTTTAACCGCTCTTTAAAGGCTTTTAATGATGATACTGAGAAAGATTTATTTCTATGTGGAATGATTTCCTTAGACCGCTTACGTTCGGAATTTTCTGAAATTTTGAACAAAATTAATGTCGTCGAGTTGACTATCAACCCTTCGTATACCGTTAATTATCAATCTGTAAATGTGTTCGAAGATATGTACTGCCGCTGTAAGTTTGTTTATGATAAACTCAACCCGCCCGCGACAAAGGTCGAAACAGCTGTTTCACATGTTGCACCGCAACGCAAATCTATTCGACTCCCTGAACTTGATTTAATGAATTTTAATGGGGATCCTATGTCTTGGAGAATTTTTTATGAGTCATTTAAGCGGACAATTCACGAAAATCCTGATCTCACAGATCACGACCGCGTTCAATATTTGATAAACAAACTATCGGGCCGGGCGCTTTCCGCTTGTTCCGGAATCACTCCGAATGGTGATAACTACCGCATTATATGGCAGACGCTCGTCGAAAAATTCGATGACAAGCGTAATCTTGCCTCCGCATATCTAGATCAAGTACTGGAATTCAAATCTTTTAACAACGCGACTAATAAGAACTTAGAATCATTTCTCGATAAATTCTGTACGGCAGTGTCAAGTTTGAACTCACTCAAGCTCGATAACTTGTCTGATTTTATTTTATTACAACTTGCATTAAAGAAGGTAGACTCGAGCACTGCACGTTCGTTCGAAATGCAAATGCGTGGTAAATCTATGCCTACCTATAATGAATTTGTAAAGTTCGTTCGTGAACAGAGTAAAATATTGGAACGCACTACGCCCGCTTCCCATGCCCGGGTGTTTGATAATAACAAACCGGTTATGGTTCCCGCAAAATCTACGCATTCTTTCGCTGCTTCATGTGTAACTCAGTGTCCGCTATGTAAACAAACTGATCATGCCTATTTATATAAATGCCCTGCATTTAATAAAATTTCAATTGATGACAGGTTTTCTTTTATAAAACGTAACAAAGGTTGCACTAATTGTTTAAGTGTTACGCATATTAATACGGCTTGCAATTCTAAATTTAATTGCCGTTATTGTGGATGTAAACATCATTCAATGTTATGTCGTAAGTCTTCCCCCCGCGAAGACACCCGCTCGCACCCCCGCGCCACGCCGCGCGCTCCCGCGCCGCCTGCGCGCTCGCCGTGTGGCCGCGCCGCCGCCGGCGCCCCCGTCGTCGCACCCGCTGCGCTGGCACCACTGTCGGCTCAGCCGCCGCAATATAACTCGCGCCCTGCTGCCGCCTGCGGCCAGCTGACGGATATACCTACCACTGCCGCTTATGTTCCCGCGCAACAGAACGTATCGTTATGCAATGTACGTCCTATATCTCAGTCTACGGATACGACTTGTTTACTGGGAACGGTGCAAGTTTATGCTACCGATTTAAATGGTCGTCGTCATGTCGTACGCGCATTAATTGATTCGGCTTCTCAAAGTAATTTCTTAACTTCGAATTGTTGTGAAAAATTAAATTTAAAATGCAACAAGGTTTCGAATACAGTGGTTAAGGGTATAGGTTCCGCATCTAATCCGATTAAGGGTGCAACTTCTACTATTTTATCTTCGCGACTTAATAATAATTTTATTTCGATAGACGCCTTTGTTATCGACCGCATTACGGACAACTTACCTTCAGTGCAGGTTGACCTAACCTGTCTGTCATACCTAAACTGTCTGCCTCTGGCAGATGATAGTTTCTCCGCGCCTTCCGAGATAGACATTCTTATCGGGGCACCTCTCTTCGCTGATATATTGTTATCAGGCCGCGCCGCTGGTCCGCCTGGAACACCTACCGCTTTCGAAACTATTTTCGGATATATTGTGATAGGGTCCGCACCCGTTGCACCTATTCCTATTCATACCGCTACCGCATATATCGATGCAGCTGCTATCGATAATACTTCCCGCTCTCATATATCTCTCTGTACCTTTACTGAAGGACCGCGCTTGGATAATATTGTCCAAAAATTCTGGCAACTCGAGGAGGTGCAGTGCACGCCGACCTTGAGCCCAGCCGCTCTCGAAAATGAACGCATTTTCACAAATAATGTCTCACGAGATTCTACGGGACGCTATTCTGTAGCGTTACCATTCTCCCGCGATCCCGCAACCGCTCTTGGTAATTCTTTTACCACCGCAAAAAAACGCTTTATGTATCTCGAACGTAAACTCGTCGCTTCACCTCCCCTGCGAGTGGAGTACGATGCTATAATAAAAGAGTACATACAGAAGGGATATATTTCACTAGTTGACAATGCTAATCATTTAACTGGATTTTATATACCACACCATGCAATAGCCAGGTTGGATAAGACAACCACCCGCTGGCGTATGGTCATGGACGCTAGCGCCCAAACTATAAATGCTCAAAATGAGTCACTGTCACTCAATGACATTTTATATGCCGGTGATAATTTGCAAAATGATCTTTTCATAATCCTCTTGGATTTCCGCCTGTACGCAATCGCCTTTACGTCTGACATTAAACAGATGTATCTTCAGATATTAGTCAATGACGATGACCGCAATTTTCAAAAATTTCTATATCGATTCGATCCCGCTTTACCGCTCGATACCTACCAATTCAACCGCGTTTGTTTTGGTCTGCGTAGCAGTCCCTTTCTCGCTATGAGAGTGCTACGGCAGCTGTGCGCAGATGAGCGCGCTCGCTTCCCGCTCGCAGCAGACGTAATAGAGAACAATACTTTCATGGATGACGTGTGCTACTCCATGCCGTTGTTGTCTGGCTGCCTACAACTCAGAGATGATCTCCGCGAGCTCCTCAAGGCCGGGGGCTTTGAGCTCGTCAAGTGGGCTAGCAACGCATCCGCGCTAGTTGAGTCCCTGCCGGTTTCTGATCGTCATACCGCGAATATAAACTTCGAAGAACCTGACACGAATTTAAAGGTACTAGGCCTGCAGTGGTCACCCACTTGCGATGAATTCATGTTCACCGTGAACATTGAAGATCGTCCAGTTACTAAACGTAATATTCTTTCTTTAATCGCGCGTCAATTTGACATTCTCGGATTGATCGCTCCGGTTCTATTTTACGCTAAATTGATTTTGCAAAAACTTCACTTATTGAAGCTCGACTGGGATGACCAACCGCCGTCAGATATAACTCATATTTGGCAAAACTATACTCGCGAACTACCTTGTCTTCAACAACTCCGCTTTCCACGTCACCTAGGCGTCGAAGAAAATTCAAGTATTTCTATTGTGTCGTTCGCCGACGCAAGCGAACGAGGGTACGGTTCAGTTGTTTACATTCGAACTCAGACCAACCCAGACTCTTCTCCAGTCACTCGCTTAGTTTGTGCTAAATCAAAGGTAGCTCCGCTTAAAACTATCTCTATTGCCAGACTAGAACTTTGTGCGTGTTTGCTTATGACAAAACTAGTCCGCCGCGTAATCGATACGTACGGTAAGCGTCATACTATTGACCAAGTATACTGTTTTACTGATTCCATGGTAGCCTTACAATGGATAACCGCTTCCCCGCATAAATTTAAAACATTTGTTGCTACGCGCATAACAAAAATTGTTTCCGCTATCCCCGCTGACAGTTTCCGGCATATTTCTGGATCTCAGAATCCCAGCGACTGCTTATCTCGCGGACTGTCACCCGCTCAACTACTGGACCACCCGCTGTGGTTCACTGGTCCCTCTTGGTTATGCCAAGAACCAAATGAATGGCCAGTTACGTCAGTCGCTTCTGTTAAGGCAGACGCTGAATTACCAGAGGCAAAGAAAATTATTTTGTCTCTTCCCGCTACGCATACACATAATGAGGCTTCTAACCCGCTGTTAGACCTCTCCGCTCGCGTTTCTTCCTGGCTGTTGCTCCTACGCACAGTTGTTTTAATTTATCGTTTTATCAAAAGACTACCCCGCTCTAATTATTTTACCGCTGATGACCTTAATTTCGCAGAATTGCAAGTTCTTAAAGCCTTACAAAATTTCTACTTCCCTGACATAATTAAAAATTTAAAAGCTAATGACCGCTGTTCACGTGCAGTGCAACGGCTCGTGCCGTTTCTAGACGCAGACGGACTCATACGAGTCGGAGGTCGACTTAGAAATGCGGATCTGTCTTATAGCCAACAGCATCCTATTTTGTTACCGCGTAAAGACCGCATAGTCGAGTTGATAATTTCTCATTATCACCGCAGGAACTTACATACTGGCCCGCTCGCCTTAATGTCAATTCTTAGACAACGGTATTGGATACTTTCCTGCCGTAACATTGTCCGCTCGGTTATACATAGGTGTAACTTTTGCTTTAAAGCTAAACCTAAACCTAGCTTCCCTTTAATGGGTGATTTACCCGCTTGCCGCGTAAATGAAGCTAGTGCATTCGTCCATACTTCGGTCGACTATGCTGGTCCGATTTCGATAATTCCATACAGAAAACGTGGAGTGCGTTCCATGAAAGCTTATCTCTGCATTTTTGTATGTATGGTGGTACGCGCAGTGCACGTCGAACTAACCACAGATCTGAGTACAAGCTCATTTCTTTCAGCGTTTAAACGATTTCTTGCACGCCGAGGCTCCGTTTCCGTTATGTATTCGGACAATGCAAGGACGTTCCTAGGCGCGAAAAATGCTTTATCGGATGTATACACGCTTACAAATTCAGCTGAATTTAATAAGTCTTTCTCAGATGAATTATCAGCAAACCGCATTCTTTGGAAATTCAATCCACCGCGAAGTCCCCATTTCGGTGGCAACTATGAAATTTTTGTAAAGGCATTTAAAGGACATTTACATAAATCGATCGGTTCACAGTTACTCACCTACGAGGAGATGTTAACCGTGCTTACGCAAATCGAAAGTGTGATCAATTCACGACCGCTAACGTTATTGAGTGAGGATCCCTCTGAGCCCACTGCATTAACTCCCGCGCATTTTTTAATGACTGCACCGCTTAAACACTTACCTGCGTGGGTGGCCACTGACGAGCCCGCACACTTGTTAAAACGATACGCTTTACTGGATCAAATGATTCAATCATTTTCTAAACGATGGAAGCTAGAGTATCTTCACTTGCTTCAATCTAGAGTAAAATGGAATACACCTTCGAATCCCATCACGGTAGGTTCTATCGTTCTTATCATCACCGATAATATTTCACCGCTTTCTTGGCCTCTCGGTGTCGTTATAGCCACTTATGCTGGCAACGACGGCATTTGTAGAGTCGCGTCTATAAAAACCGCGACTGGTGTTTACAAAAGACCAGTCGTGCGGTTATGCGTTTTACCTACGCAATAAGGTAACCGCTTGCTGCCCGGCCACTCCACATACAACCCGCTACTCTACATATCAACCCGCAATTTCTAAATTTTATTTTTTCCTCTCTTTCTTTTAAAAACCAATGGTTTTTAGGCCGGGGGCAATGTTCGCGCCAGTCATTACTGCGCTTATTATTTTTCTACCCTCTCATTATTCATATTTTTCGATGACTATCTCTGTCACTTACGCCGCGGATGCACGAGACATTTGCTTGTCATTGGACAAGTAGTCTGCGATCAACCCTCGTTGCTCGCGGCTGCCGCTACTCGCTCTGAACTCGGAGTGTACCTGATTGTCCATCCTTTGGGCTAATCAGCTGAAGAAGCTGCGTACAAAACAGCTTCTACCGCGCCGCGCTTAATACAGTCCACTACAATTCGAATATTGAAGGCCGCTTGTGTGACACACCTGAAGAAGCCTAGAAGTGCAAGAACTGCAAGGCTGGAACTCTGTACCCTGGATACGAGCTACAGGATCGGAGCCCGCACTGAGGTGATCGTAGCTTGTCGAGTGTTATGCCAGTAGGAGACCAGGTTAGTCATCACATACTCATATTTTCACCAGCTATCCTACCCCCGCATTTGGAGACGCGCTCAGCTATACAGCTTAGCTGCCGCGTTAACAATTACTGTCAGTTATATCTCAATTATAATTCTTAAATATACTGATATTTGTACTTATTTATATTGCATTAATGCTTATTTTATAACTTCCCAATTTTATTGAATTTTTGTTTATAATACCGGCTCTAATGTCGGCTCTATTGTCATATTCATAGCCTCTACTAATATAATTATAGTATACACAAATAAGATACAGCCTAATATACAAAATAGGTGTATGTTTATCCTAATAACATTTATAAAATAATTAAACAACATATAGTTTATACATGGATGTTTCATAATAACTAGTAATAATAATCGAAAACAATGATTTTTAAGTTACAAATTTAAATTTTTACTAGTTTTCATACATAGATTACGATGCTTATCTCTAGTAAAGGAGCGATTTGATATGATATACACATCGTTTATGTAAGCTTTTCTAGGCATAAGCCACGCAACCGATGAGAATGCGTTGGTTATGAAAATGAAAAAAAAAATGAATTAAAATGATTTTTATGTGTACTAATCAAAACGAGTTTTGGGGATTATTTTAATATAAATAAAAATAAATAGATAAATCGTGCTCTAACATAATAAAGTGAACATTTTTTAACATCATATTAAGTTAAAATATTTTGAATATATTGGTTAGTTTAGGCGTGACAGCAAAAAGAAAATAAAAAACTTTGGGCGTGTTTTTCTCGAAACTTCCGACAGGCGAATGCGTTGGTTATGCTTAGGAGGGCAGAATACCAAGCTGGCAACAGCATACCATCATAGCTCAGTTGGCACTGTGTTTAGGAACGTCAGCTTGTTATCTGTGGGTCGTGGGTTAAAATCCTGCAGTGAGCTTGAACTTTTAAGGAAATAAAACACGGTGTTGAAACCATAATCTATCTATTATTGTATTTCCGGCTCGTCACGCGTCTTGGTGTCACTGTAAGTGTGAATACATATAAAAATAAATAAATAATGAATAGGTAACATCAAGAACATTTTATTAGAGGAGTAAAATTACCACTAACCTCAATTTTAAATTTATCAGCAAGCACCTGTGTGTTCGAATTTTGGCGGGAAAACGAAAAATATTGCGTCACCGCATTGTATTATTTTTAAAAACTTGTGTTTTTTTCAGTGTTAGTGCATAACATTGGTGGCATTTTATTCGTTAAGTGCTGGATTAAAGGCACGAGTGTGAGAAAGTGGTATAATGATGGTCAAACGTTTCTTTTCGTGTTGTTTCCAAAACTCCATAGAAGCTTCTTGTAAAGTTGCCACCACTTTACTAGGAGTGTGACTTGACTAGACTATGACTTGACTTGACACATACATGATTATAATATTAATTAACTTGATAAATTATTAATTACTTGAAACTGGCTAAGTACACAAAAGTGTGGAGCCAAAACAAAAACAAACCTGTGTGTTCCGGCAGGGACTTGTAGGACTTGACACCATCTTGACACAGTTTCGAATCCAGATGTAGTCACAGAGTACAAAATAGTACAAGTAACCGAAGTACCTAGTTAAGTACCTCATTTCGATATAGGTGATGAAAATGGATCCAAAGCAGCACTACTGAGTCAGTCATTAAAAATAAAATTTATGTATTTAAATAATTTTGGAAGTGCCATTTTAATTAATTGCAAATATTACATCACGTGACTATAAATGTATAATGTTATAGTGTCGATTCTGTGCCGCATACTCTAAAGCTAAACGAAATTAACATATTTTCGTCTTTTTCATTTCCCCTTTATCAGAAGAGTACCGCCATACTTTAAGTTTATTTTAGTTTTAGAGAATGACCTTATATCTACCTTATTTTTGGTAGTTGGATTTCTTCTAAATCTACCTACCTATTTAGGTATATAAATTGTTATCATCATTTAGTGGGGCTTTTGACTAATTTAGTTTACATTAGTATATTTAGTTTTTAATAGTGACGTGTTTATGAAACCGTAAAATCAAAGCTAAGAATATAACCACAGATTATCATATAATACTATACCTAAGCGCCGTCAGACACCCCCGTCATGAAACGCGGAGGTTTAGGCAAGTTAAGTGCGCATTAAGTTACGCGGGGGTGGCTGCAGGTTACTGGCAAATATCATAAATAAATAAGTGATTGTTCGCGACAAAAGAGCGGGGATGAATGGCGTTTCTTGGCGTTATCGCGGCGCGCACGCGCTTGCCCCGCGCTTTGGCCGTACTTCACTCGGCGACGCGTACGGCGCGGAGATTAGTTCGATTCGATGCCACGTGGCGCCACGTGCGTACACACTGCCACCAAAATGAGATTAACGGATTTGCACACTACAGATTGCACACGAATGAGCAGGAAGTGTAAAGTGAAACTACGGTAATGAGATCGTTTGTGGCTGGAATAAGTTTGGGGTTGAAACCGATACCAATTTCCTTAGCTGCTCTTTTGATGGCGCTCACTGAAATGAAGTATAGTCTGTCCCACTATGCTATCCCGTGATGGCCTGACAGAAACGTTGTAGCAAAGTGACACAATTATTATAATATTTTGGTTCCAGACAAAATTCCATATTCCGTTATTGCCGCATCGGGTATTTGTCACTTTTTCAGTTCCCCTTTTCTAAGAATCATAATACCTAACTGTACTTATATATTAATAGTAATAAAATAGATCACAAATATTTGGACAAGTTTTACACAGCGCCATCTATCCCTAGACTAAACAAAGCTTGTAAAATGGGATTTCGTTTTAATAAGCTTTATTACAAGCCGTTTCACTTGCATTATTGCTATGAAAACGAGAAAGGCGCAATGTCTAGGGTGCAAAGTAAAAAAAAAGCGCAAGTAAGTCTTCTAAGTCTGGGTGTTGTGGAACCACGGTCCTAGTAGTTTCTGGGTGTTAGACACAGGGAATTCTAGTTAGGGTCCAGGATCTATGTATGTGATCGTTGAGCGTTATCTTTTATTATATATTATTTTGAACACCTTTTTTTGAAGGGGCTAATGCTGTTGATCTCTACAGACATGTACAGCGTTACCGGGCGGGAACATGAACGTCTACATCGAGCACTGTTGGTCTTCTGCAGGCTTTCGGGAATCTAAAGCTAATAATCGATACCTCTGAATTAACAATTTCAAGTAATATTGCGATTACAAAATAATAATTGGACTTATTAGGGTGGATTCGACCAAACTTGGATTTATACACGAGTAACTATACCAGAATAAATCTATTCCACGATATTATACTCGAGTAATTCATTCTTCGTTTTTCCACGCAATACTAAGTTTAGCTACGCTTAGAATTACTATACGCGAATAGCGGAATAAATGATAAACGAATCTATTACCCAGTTAACAATTGTTGTTCTACGACACGGTATTCAAGCTTATGTCATATCAACTCGCTTTTGTCGTATTATAGTGTAGGAAAACAAATGACAAAATACATGGTCGGACGTCTTTTTTTATCTTTGTCTATTTTGAATTAAAATATTCTCGGAATAACTCTGTTATTCCACCAAAAACGGCAGTATAGTAATTATACTCGAATAGACTTGCTATTATTAGAATTGTAGATGGTAAAATGTGAAATTGATTTACTCTCGAACAAATGGCGATTTATTCTAAGAATAAAATTTACTCTCGTTTGGTCGAATCCACCCTAAATGAAATAAAATTACTTCAAGTCCGCACGGACATTTATTAGCTACACCAGGTTTTACGAATCTATAATACAGTGATAGGTAATAATAGGTCTTTACCTATGAAATTGCCGTATTGCAGTACAGACTTTTTCAAACAAAAAAAAGTTTTGATTGGCTATGAATTCTAAATTCAAATTAATTTTGTTTTAAAAATATGACATTCTATTTACAATATAAGTCTTTTGTTTATTGATTAGCGTTGTATTTTCATTACATTTCAACATTTTTCCTCATAATGGATACTTTGAAATTTCGTGTAATTATGGAATATGAGTTCCGTCGTGGCACCAACGCGGCACAAACGACACGCATCATCAACGACGTTTACGGAGAGAACTGTACAAACGAACGTACAACCCGTTATTGGTATGCTCGGTTCCGTTCTGGGAATTTTCACTTGAAAAATGAACCTCGTGGTCGTCCGGAAACTTTGGTCAACAATGATGAATTAAAGGCGATTGTGGAAGCTGATGAATCTCAATCTACAGCTGAGCTGGCAGCAGCTTTTGATGTTAGCATCAAAACAATATTGGTCCATTTGCGACAGATTGGCAAGATAAAAAAGCTTGATACATGGGTGCCCCACGAACTTAACGATCGCCAGCGCAACGTACGCGTCGAGACTTGCCTTGCGCTGCTTAGCAGGCACAGAAATGAAGGAATTTTGAACCGAATTGTTACGTGCGACGAAAAATGGATTCTTTTTGACAATCGAACGCGCTCAGCAAGTTGGTTAGATCCTGGTTCGGTACCAAAGCAATGTGCAAAACGAAAAATGACCCCTAGAAAGGTGATGGTCACAGTTTGGTGGTCTAGTGCTGGTGTGATTCATCATAGCTTTTTACAAAACGGCGAGAGCATTACTGCAGATGTGTACATTTAAGAACTGACCACAATGATGGCGAAACTCGCACGTCTGCAACCAGCTTTGGTCAATCGGTCGTATCCACTGCTACTTCACGACAACGCGCGACCCCATACTGCACAACAGACCGTCTCTAAGCTGCATGAGTTGGGTTTGGAAGCTCTCCCTCATCCGCCATACTCACCAGATCTTGCGCCTACCGACTATTACTTTTTTCAAAATTTGGACAACTTTTTAGCGGGAAAAAAATTCAATTCCCGAGAGGCAGTACAAAACGCCTTTGAAAAGTTTGTTGTCTCCCGTCCTGCTGATTTTTTCAAGAAGGGCGTCCATAAACTGCCACAGCGTTGGCAAAGATGCATTGATTGCAGGGGTGATTACTTTGAATAAAAGAAATAAATAAGTTCGAAAAAAAAATACTTTAACTTTTTTCGAACAAAACGGCAATTTCATAGGTAAAGACCTAATATATGTTATAAATAGCTAAGTTCTGACTGGCCCGATAGCTTAGTTGGTAGTAACCCTGCCTTCTGAACTGTGGGTTGTGGGTTCGATTTCCACCCAGGGCAAACATTTGTGTGATGAACATAGGTGTTTGTTCTGTGTCTGGGTGTTTATATTGTATTCTATGTATATATTTACAAACAAAAAGTATCTAAGTATTGTATCAGTTATCTGGTTCCCATAGTACAAGCTTTGCTTAGTTTGGGGCTAGATGGCGTTGTGTGAGATGTCCACACAATTTTTTTTTTTTCTTAATCTGTAATCTATCTTTAAAAGACCAAAATAGCGATCACAACACTTGGGCATGTTATCGAACACGATACAGATGTACTGATATAGTAATATGCAATCTATATACATGAAAAAATCCCTACCTACCTAAGCCTCTAGTTACTTACAGAAAAAGATGAAATTATAAACTGATAGGAAAGATTAATTTTAGAGCCCACTTTCCATTCCATATGAAAGCTTTCAAGGGGGGTGATCACGAAACTTTGATTGCAATGCAACAGGAAAAATTTCCATTCTAACTATGCACATAAACTGCGTATTCGAATTGTCAAATCTATACAAATTTGTGTTTCTATGTTGCGATCGAGTTACGTGATCGCCCAGCAGGTAAGGTGTACTTTACTCAACTACGTAACTATTCTTATGGTAGCTGGAGTGAAACTAATCGTTACTTTTCACTTCAACCCAAAACCATATCTAATCCAACAGTTTGACAAGTTCTGACTGCACTAACAACAGTTACTGTAAAGCTATAGGCAGTGGCTTAGGTTGCCGTCACCGTCGTCGCATTAGCGAATAAAGCTGAATAGATTGCCTACTAGTGCCAAAGCTAAATAAATCTTTGTACAGAACAAAGAGGTTGTAATAGACATTAATACGGCATTAGTTTAAGGGCGCCGGCACACGACGCTGACGCCTTGTTTGCCAAACTGCCCTAATCCGCTATTTGTAGTTAGGGGTTGCCATGTAGACATTAATTTTTTTGGGATATTTTAGTTTCATTACTCCACGTTGCAGTAACTTACAGCGCGTATTTTTGCGTGTAAGTAGAATTTTTACTATGTAAATGGCGCTTTTAATTGCACAAAAAACGAGTGTGCTTAGACCACACGACTTTTTTTAAATGTTGAGGTGTAACGTGACGAGTTAACCATTCGCCTGATGTTAAGCGACACGGCTGCCCATATCATTTTCAGTGTTACTCAGAACTCGCGTGACACTGCGCACGTCATCCTAAGACATCAACACAGTCTGGTAATAAGATTACTAGACTGTGAGATCAGGTCATAAAGTCTCATTTGCCCATTAATTTCACTAGCTACAGTGCCCTTCAAACCGGAACACAGTAGTACTTGCGCACTACTGCTTGGTGGCAGAATAACTGGCAAAGCGGTGGTACCTAGACGAACTTTGTAGAAAAGTCCTACCACCTAGTAAAACGACTGAAGTAAAACTTTTTTGGCTCTATCTATCGGCCGGTATAATTTGTTTTTGCTTTGTTTAATGTTAATGTCGCCATCTTGACAATTGTAAATTGAAATTTTACCGGACATACCAACATAATAATACGTAAGTAATTTTTTACTTTGTTATTTATTTATTTATTTATTGAACACCAGCATAATGTACACTGTTACAATAATAAAACAAACATTACATTACATTAAGGCTAAGTGTCATTACAATTATGGGTGAAGACTGCATGCAAATAAATTAGCGAGTACTTAGAAATTAAAACAAATTTATGTTTAGTAAAATAATTATACAGAATATTAAAAGAGTGATATAAAAAGATATAAATTTATTGAATTAAAATGTTTTAAAATTGAAATAAAAAATTTTAAAAAACAAAAACAATATAGATAAAATATATATTTAGAGAGCTTTGACAGTAGATTTAAACTTGCTTATGCTACCTTCAAACAAGTCTACTGCATTGTTTTTTGAGACTCGATTGTACTCTCGAATTAACCTATTATGTTGACAATGGAGATCTACGTGAACCGCACTGGTTCACGTAGATCAGCCTCATCAGCCTGTCTCTCTTGCCCCTACAATCATATACAAAACGTAACTATCTCTCTCTTTCTATCGTCACTAACTTATATCCCCTCTAATCTTCCGTTCGCCTCGTCCCGGATTCACCAGCTTACTCCCCAAGTCAAGCGTGTTTAAAGAAGTTTTATTTCAAAACTAATGTAACTCTGTCTTGATTTCCAAAAGCGCACTGCAGTGACTAAATTCTGTAAAGGCTTATGCTGTTTGTCTCTATCAATCTTTACAGCGTCACGTTGCATAATAGGCACGGTTAGCCACCTTGCACCTATTTAATGTTATATAGGTATTATGAGGACCGGTAGCACTTCCAACACTTCAAGATACAGATTATTAATAATCTTATTATTATTGTAAAATCATGAATTTCTTTTGTAGTATAAATTATTATTATTATTTCTTGAAATTCCCGCTTAACTTAAAATTCATACTTCACTAAATAAGTACTCATATCTCCGTAATATTCTTCTTGATGGTTGCCCTATTTTGTAGCAGAATTCGCGTTGACTTCTGAGAGGAAATCCTTTTCCCACGGGCTTTATTCAAACATATGTAAAGCGTATGATGGATGGACCCGACCGCCCTAAAGCCGGGGCTGTGCCGTTTAAATCACAATCCTGTACCCCTCTAATGCACTTTTTCGCTGGTCACTGAACAACTTGAAATTTATAATGTCATTTATACAACTATGTTGAAAGAGTTGGAATGGCACACGTCGAAATGATTGCGTGTTTTATTGTTCCGCGCCCAGGGATATTCGGTTACAAACGATCGCGGCTTGGGAAACATAATTTAGCTCCATTAAATTAAAATGAAACAATTTTAGCGCACGTAACATGACTTGCAAACTGTAACGTTGTTGCCCCGGTAAATATGTCGAGGAAACAATAGAAATTAACGTGTAAAAATTGTTCGGGTGTGTTGCTCGAGCGGGGGAGTAGGCTCCGAAGTTTTCCCATTACGTAACTCGCAGACATTAGCAGCCCTCTTGGGTTCATTAAAATTTGTCAGCTTGTCGTATAGGAGCAACTTCTAAATGGATGTAGAAACTTCTCTAAGTGAAACTCGACTGACGTAAAAACTTTCGTCGGATTTTGAGTCGGCGGTTTTTTCGACGCCATCAATTTCGCAGCCCGTCAAGAAGATTATTCGCACTCGTAATGCGGAAAAAAGAGTAATTTAAGTTTTCCAGAAGAGTCGTTGCGTGAGAGTTATGATCTTTGTTTGAAAGTTAGATTGATTTATGGAAGCCTCATTGTCTACTGGAGCGGTAAAAGGGATCGACGATGCCTACCTATCTTTTAAATTAAGGCATTTTCAGGAGGTCTATAAGACGAGATGAACGTACATAAAACCAACAGGTTTCGTCATTAGATGTCTGTTTTTTTTTGTCTATTGATAGAATTGTTTGTTTTTCTATAATTGGGAATTGATCGTTTCATACTGTATGGTTTAAAACGAGCATTCCTAGACCGCTTGTCTACCAGGCCCAGAGTTTAACTAAACCATTGTCCGCTAGCCAACCAGGGGGTCGGACCCTACAGTATCGCTCTCCGAGGGTGCAATGCAGCTAGCTTTAAATAACAGATGTAATTGTGTATGAATGCGAAACTTGACTGAGTGGAAACAATGTGCGCACCTAATTAACAATGGGAAGCCATATCATAACTGTGATACACTCAAAAAAAAATCTAAACGCGGTGACAAATGCCTATCGGTGGTTTTTTTTTAAATAGAATTATATTGATTCGATGTGGCAACATTATCATTTCATCGTTTAATTTGAAATTACTAGCCACACATAGATACAAAATATGAATTTAATATTTAATCTGTGAGTGCAGCTTAGCCCGTCTTTCAAACCGATGTACCCAGGTTTGAATCCCGGAGCACCATTCCAAGTTATGTGCGGCAGTGCCAAGTTGACACGAATTTAAAAACTTACAAGTACCCAAATAAGGTGTTGCTTAGCTAAGTTATATTTTAATAGACTTTAATGAAGATGGGCAGATCAAAATAGATTAGATATTAAACACGATATCTGTATGTTAAAAGGCGTAGCGGCCAATTAGTCGCTTATAAATACAATTAAATTAATTAATAGGATGATTAATGATATGAGTATTAATAGAAAGAAATATTTCCATTGAGCTATAAAAGGGGCTACAGTAAAATAACCTGCAATGTCTTTATTTGGTTTAAGGGAAACGTTGGTTCCATCACACTAATATTATAAAGGCGAAAGTTTGTATGTGTGTTTGTGTGTATGTTTGTTACTCCTTCACGCTCAAACGGCTGAATGGATTATGATTAAATTCGGTACCAAGATAGATTATATACTGGATTAACATATAGGCTACATACATTTTATCCCGGAAAAGTGAAATTTTCCCGCAGGATGAGCAAATAATTAAAATACTTTTTCTCCGTGGGGTGAAACCGCGGGGCGCAACTAGTCTTAAATAAATAAATCTTTCATTTATCGACTAAAATACCTAAAATATAAATTACGCTAAGGCAACAGCAGGCAGCTTTGCTGAATTTATATCCTGCTTCTGTAGGTAATTCATAAATTTTGAATCTGTCGAGTTTTAGCGGGAAAGCGAAAAAGATTGCGTCACCGCATTGTATTATTTTCCAAACTTGTGTTATTTTCAGTGTTGGTGTATAAAATTGGTGGCATTTTATTCGTTAAGTGCTGGATTACGGGCGTGAGTGTGGGAAAATGGTATAATGATGGTGAAACGTTTCTTTTCGTGTTGTTTCCAAAACTCCATAGAAGTTTCTAGTAAAGTTGCCACCACTTTACTAGGAGTATGACTTTGACTAGACTATGACTTGACTATCTATGAATTGACTTGATGACTTCGGCTGTGACTTGACACACATTTGCGTGAAATATAATTAACTTAATAAATTATCAATTACTTGACACTGGCTAAATATACAAAAGTGTGGAGCCAAAACATATTAAAAAAAAATTCAGAAGTTTTTTTTTAAATATTATATATGTGGGCAGAAACGTGTTCTGCGTAGGTAGGTTGCAACCTATATAACTATAGGCCTTCAGCATGTCCGCACCGCGCCGTGTCTGGAACAAGAATGATCCGTAGCACACCAATCGATCCCTTTATATAGCCAGACAGGTAGGGGCGCCATGACAGTTGCCGGTGCTGCCACTGTAATAAATTTAATGCCACCACAGGGTAAATTACGGTGCTCGATCGCTGTGCATAGAGTTTATAACTGGACGTAGCCGCCGTCATATATATTAATTTCATTAAACGAGTAAAGTAATGTATTGGCGTTATAACTTCTCATTAGTTTAAGTTTTACTTTAATGTATTTGACTGATTAACGATTAGTTAGAAAAGTAAATTGGTATATTAGAACCTCACTGAACATTGGCGAAGGTTATGGAGAATTTGTTTAGTAAAATCTAAAGGTTTAGTAAAATTTTATAAATGAAGTGCTTCTTTTACTTGTTCGGATTATCGTGTTGACAGGCAACCTCCTGATAAATAATAATAATAACAATAATAATAATAAAATAACGCCCAATGATCACATGCATAGATCCTGGACCATAACTAGGATTCCCTGTGTCTAAGGACCCAGAAACTATATGGACCATGATCCCACAACACCCAGACTCAAAACCAGTAGTAGCGCTATGTTTCTGTGCACAAATACTTGTCCTGCCGCGGGAATCGAACCCACCGCCTCCGGGATATGAGCCGACCTGCTGAACCACCACACCATAAAGGCTGTCAATCGTGATGTTTTGCCTTCAATATCAACAGTTTTTCCAAACTATCATCTTCTCTTCGCATTATATGCCAGGACCAATATTTAGGACTTATTTTTATAGTAATAGGTATGAAAGTCCTCGTTGTTGTTTTTGTAGAAGAATAATAACTTGTTCCCATATCAATCTCACCTTTTTACGCAATAGACAATTGCCAATTTCCACTCAGACACGACAAAGAAAAGGGCAAAGGGGAAGCGTTGCCAACCGCCACAAAACACAATAGAACACGCGTCGCGGCGCCCGCGCATTAAGGGCACTAATTTTCACTTCCTTCCATAGACATTGGTATTGTCTATGGTTTGCCCACGGGGATATAGTGACGGCAGATAACGCACGGATTCCGTTTTAGAGCTTGTTCTTTTGTAGGGCTGTCGGGTTATCTGATTGGGTAATACTTCAAATCGTGGCATCTGTGATCAACCCTTTGTAAGTTATGCAAAGTAGGAATTTAACTCTTAATTATATGTACATAGTTTCTATGAAATTTTTTAAAATTAGGAATGGAACTTCTCTTGTTACATTGCAGTCAAAGTCCCGTAATCACCCCAAACTTCCTATGAATAATTTAGTTAGATAAATTATTTTGATGTTAGTTCATTTTCCTACTACTCAATTATAACTTTTTTTTTTTTTTTTTTTTTTTTTACTTCAAACTTGTCTAGCATTTGACCACGCTCTCACCTGATGGGAAGTGACGATGCGATCGAAGGTGTAGCATGCTAGCCAAGTAAATACCTATTCACTCTTCTCTTGAACACGCCCGGGTCATATTTCGCCGGAAACACAGACGCTGGCAGGGCATTCCATTCCTTAGCCGTTCTAATTAAGAACGTTGAGTCAAATCGCTTGGTACGAATGGGTGGTATTTCGACCACAAAAGGATGGCGCTTAGCCGAGCGTCTAGTAGTCCGGTAGTGGAATGGTGATGGGAGAATTAGATCATGCAGTTCTTGAGCGCATTCACCGTGGTGTAATCTGTAAAAAACCGACAGACTTGCCACCTTACGTCGATGTGCAAGGCTCTGGAGCCTTTCACCAACCAAAGTGTCGTCGTCAATGAGCCTTTTGGCACGCCGTTCAATCGAGTCCAGAGCCTCAAGCTGGTACTTGGCAGACCCGTCCCACAGGTGGCAGCAGTACTCCATACACGATCGGACTTGTGCTTGATACAGATTTAGAAGCTGTCCAGGTGTGAAGTACCGCCTTACCTTGGACAATATGCCGAGTTTTTTTGAAGCTACTTTGGCTTTGGACTCGATGTAGGATCCAAAGTTTAGGTTTGACGTGAGATCAACACCCAAAAGCTCAAGATGGTTTCCTAAACTTACAGATACACCACGGAATGAAGGAGCCAGATGGAGTGGGCTCTTTTTAGCAGTGAATAAACACGCCTGTGTTTTTGCAGCATTGAACCTAACCAAGTTAGCATCGCCCCAATCGGACACGGCTTTCAAAGCCAGGTTCATGCGCTCAACCATAGCCTCTCTCTCAATCCGGACATCGTCACCACTGGCTCGGGCACTGGATGTGTATCTTTCAACAACAGTACTATCATCTGCATACCCAAAGGTACCGGGCTTTAGCAAATCATTGATGTGGAGTAAGAATAGTGTTGCTGAAAGATTGCTGAAACATTGTTACTCATTGTTTTTCGGAAGCTTAGCAAACGTAACATAAGCTAATCTAGTACGGAAGCTAAAGTGCTTAGATATCTTATTACTATTATTATTACTATTAAAAATATTAAAATTATTTCATAAAATTAGGTATGGTAATTATTTGCAAAGTTTACACTATATCTATACTTATTTAATTATAATTTATTTGGTACAGAAGCTTTAAAAAAAAACGAGTGTGTTTTAGAACACACGACTGAAGTAACACTTCTTACGTTTTATCTAAAATCTTACGGAATACTCTAATAATAATAATAATATCTATGTGTGGACATCTCACACAACGCCATCTAGCCCCAAACTAAGCAAAGCTTGTACTATTAAAACCAGATAACTGATACAATACTTAAATACTTTTTGTTTGTAAATACATACATAGAATACAATATACAGCACAATACCCAGACACAGAAAAAACACCTCTGTTCATCACACAATCGTTTGTCCTGGGTTGGAATCGAACCCACAACCCACAGTTTAGAAAGCAGGGTTACTACCAACTGAACTATCGGACCAGTCTCCAATAAGAGAACTAAAAACTCACTTAAAAATACATTTAACAAAGAATAACTTTATTTCATTGCACACCAGTTAATTGGAATGTTAAACAGAATGGCCAGATGGCATACTTGGTCTGCCCAATAAACGACAATGTTGTCTGTACTGACACCCATTACAGAAGGTGTATTTGATTTGAATTGTCCCCAGAGACATCACTGTGGGTCTGCTATTCGACTTGGGGTCTATGGTTTTATTGCTGAAGCGTTTGTTTAGGGTGTTAACTTGCGGCTTGTGGTTAAATGTAGGACAATGGGAGTAGTTGGAAGGGTCTTTGACGCGTTAAACTGCTGTCATTATGAATGTAGATACATGTTATACAGCTGTTGGCTGTATGGTTATAGCATGTCGCTTCTTTATAATCTCCTGAATAATAATAATTACGCCCAACGATCACATACTTAGATCCTGGATCCTAACAAGGATTCTACGAAACTACGAGGGCCTTGGTCCCACAACACCCAGACTTAGAACAAGTATTTGCGCTTCTTTATAATTTCCTGATTAATAATAATATAAATAACGCCCAACGATCACATACATAGATCCTGGCTCCTAACTAGGATTCCCTATGTCTAGTGACGCAGGAACTACGAGGACCATGGTCCCACAACACCCAGACTTAGAACAAGTAGTTGCGCTTTTTTCTCTGTGCACAAATACTTGTCTTGTCACGGGAATCAAACCCGCCACCTCCTGCTCAACAACCACACCACAGAGGCTGTCGAATGAATTAATGCCAGGTCCTGCAGTCTCTGCATCAAAGTTTGACAGCTTCTAAGTTTTCGCTTTCCTTCTATTCCCTTATTGAAACGCATTTGGGCATGTCCTAGAACAATAAGTTTAGACATATAGTTAAGTTTTTGTTTTCTTTTCTTTTATGTCCCATCATTATTGCACTACCGTATTAAGCCTTCCATAATACACGGAAGGAAGATAATGCTCGATAGCATTAAGTTCGCTATTGTTGTTGTTTGTGCAATAAAGACTTTTCTATCTATCTATCTATAAGTACGAATTTAAGAGCTGCCAAATGTTAGTGCAGACGGGCTTAAGCATCTGTAAATCAGTTTAAAAACACTCTTAACATAGCTCAGCTATCCATCGTTTAAGAACCGCAGTCTCAGTTCACGACTTACGACAGTACACTTATGCCTATTAGGTAATTGAATAGTTAAAGGCTAAAACTGGTCGGTAAAGTTAAACGTTTGTTGTGGTAAATATTTGAATGGGTGTCCGCTAAAAAATGGTATTCACAAATATGCGTTATAATGTGTTCCGTTGGTAGGCATTGGTTACTGTCGTAAGACAACAGTTATTAATCCAAGTAGAAAGTCGTTTTCCACAGTAACAATAGAGATTTTTTAGAAAAAATGTGAAATGTTTTATAATTCTGATTTTTTTTAAATTATTATTTCCAAATAATATACGAGTATACATTGGCTTCATATTTAGTTAGTATTCAAATTTTACGTTCTAATTAATTGAACTTATATAATCACTTCACACTAATCACACTATCACACTAATATTATAAAGGCGAAAGTTTGTATGTGTGTTTGTGTGTATGTGTAACTAGTTTCTTATAAATTTCAATTTAATTGATTTTTCAATAAAACTTACAGAAACTAGGACATCACATAAAGCTGTAATACAAATTCCAAGTCAAGAATTCAGTTTCCATTTTCCCTTGCGAAATGGATTGCGTAGCATTAATCTATTTGAAAACACGAGTTCCGTATGAGAACTGTATCCATGTTGGTAACATGTAGGCTAGTAATTAGGCGGGTGGAGGGCGGGCGGGACGGGGCGCCGGAACCGGAAGCGCGCCGGAGATGAAGGCTCGATACAATATCCGGTTAGACGCCATTTCCGCCGCGAGACGCTCGTGTGTGGATGCCTCACGTTACTTTTAGAGATAGATATTATGGTGATTCGTTTCCGATACGGAATTTAGATTCAATGTATGGATTTGTTGCGTGACTAGTAGTAGTAGCTGGTAAGCTAGGTGATCACGTAACTCGATTGCAACAAATAGAAACACAAAGTATGGATTTGACCGTTTCAACGCGTTCATGCACATAGTTACTATGGAAATTTTCAAGTTAGGGATGAAATTTCTCTTGTTGCATTGTAATCAAAATGCCGTGATCACCTTCTTTGCATCCATCCATTGACATGTCCCGTTTTTATTAGACTAAATAGCCAGAAAAGGAGAGAGCTCAGTTCTCCGTTCACTCTCTGTATAAACTCTTACGGTTGTCAGTTCTACATGCTATATGACTATGTCCCTATATTGTACATCGTTCGTTATTAGCCCAATACATTTCCACTGTCTGGGATACAGGACTTCTCTAACGAAAAAAGAGCATAGGACATAATCATAACCTACGCTCTTTTGCCATGGTGGATTCACCGTGCTGGTCAAGTGTGGGTTGATAGATGACACACCATCATCATTAATCATCAGCCTATACATATTAGTCCACTGCTGGAGCCTCACCCGAGGCACGCCACTAAGATCTTTGGCTCTATTTTTCCAGGTACTGCCAGCTACCTTGCGTATGCAAGGTGGAGCGATGACATCATCGCTCCACCTTGCCGCAGGTGGTCCTACACTAAGTCTGCCGATTCGCGGTTTCTACTCCAGAACACGTCTACCCCAACAGTTATTGGTTCTTCGGCAGGTAGGAGCTATGTCGGCAACCTTAGTTATCTGTCTAGGCTCCGTAGGTCATGACCGGTAAGATGCACTATATGATAGATGACAGACAGATGAACATTGTCCCCAAATTTTCTGATTCTTGAAAATGCCGTTTTCCTCTTGATGTTTTGCTTCACCGTTGTAAGAGCGAGTGCAAATTTGGTAGAGCGGGTTTTGAAATAGGCTGCGTCGGATCAAAATTCACACTGGATACCACTGAGCCACTACAGTCATCGTAAATTGTTAAGATGAACAAAAAAACACGAAACCTTTAGTTACTAGGTGGTAGGACTTTTCTGCAAAGTTCGTCTAGGTAGGTACCACCGCTTTGCCAGTTATTCTGCCGCTAAGCAGTAGTGTGCAGCACTACTGTGTTCCGGTTTGAAGGGCAATGTAGCTAGTGAAATTGGGCAAATGAAACTTATGATCTGATCTCACAGTCGAATCTTATTAATATTATTATTATTAATCTTATTACCAGACTGTGTTGATGTCTCAGGATGATGTGCGCAGTGCAGCAGTCATGCGAAACTTTACATGATAGAGTTCCGAGTGACACTGTTCTGTTATGGGCGGCCGTGTCACTTAACATCAGGTACACGACTAGCTCGATCATTCAATAACATAAAAAAAAACGAAAACCCGTTAAACGTAACACCTAAGTACCTATACGTACTATAAAAATCTTCACCGAGGCACTTCCAGCACTGAGAAGTGCTCCAAGCCTCTCATCCTCACTCAATCTGCAAATCACATAAAAGCTGAACACTCCTTAATCCTCGGAGAGCAATCCTGTTTCCCTCTCGGAGACAATGCCTTCGACCCTCGCATAGTTTCATAAACAGTTACTAAAGGACTCCGGCCCTCAGTGGCACGACGACGCCTGGTGAGCTATGCCTTATCAACTTCATCAGACGAAGCGCAATCGTTGCGTTTACATTGATACGACATTTAACCGCCCTTGTGTGGGAAACCCGAAATATGACGTTCCTATAACATTTAAAATAAGTAAAGCCTGCGGGAGTTTTTGATTCTCAATAAGTAGAGCTCTGTTACACGAGTTTTTGGGTAAGCAACTCTGTAGATGACATGGCTATTGTTACAAATACCAATAGGCTATACTTGTTTGGAATTTTTATAACCTCTTACCATCAAGAATGAGCCATAACTATACTTGTTTGCCACCGATCATAAAAAAATTCAAAGTGCCAAGACAAAATTGAATAATTATTTATTAATTATGATTATTTTGTCATTGCATCTATTTAATAACACGTGCTTTGCCGATGTTCTCTTATAGAAGAGCTAAGGATTAAAGGGCATATTTTGTTTACCCATAAAACATACCTAATACGCTTCTTTACATAGGCACATTATACAAAGAGGTACATTTCATTGTACGCACTTACTTAACCTTTCAAAGTGTTCAAGCCAACCTAGATGTCAATCTTTCAATCTTTCATCTATTGAACCGCAACTGATCGAAGTTATACTACAACGAGCCTCCAGTCTAGTATATTTGTACGTATAAATAGTACGTGTAATAATTATTCGGCGGCGGAGCGATAATACAGATTTAGATAGAGAGCCGAGAGGAGAGATAACCTCTTACATAGCTTAGAGCACATAGCGCCTAACCGCCCCCGACATACGGTGCGCAAAAAAGAATCTACAATCTTAGAAGCATAAAGTTTGCTTCAAAAAGATCTCACCTTTACATTATACACGACTGATAAAAGCGCCAAAACAGGTTACTCAATTTGAGTCACTCAAAATGTTTTCCCAAAATCTACCAGTATTTCGCTAATGTTGCCGCAACGTTAATGATTGATCACCTAAATAAACTAGTTCATGTATCCTTTCTAGACATAGTGGTTCCCGAGATAGGACAGCTCGTTCCCAAATCTGATGGAAGCGGCTACTATGTCATGAATATTCAGGGCCAGTATGAATTCATAGGTCGAGATATCTTTCATTTTATTTATTTCACAAAATCCACAGTCCTTACATATTAAACCTACAGCCAAAATCGGATTTACATTCAATATGTTCGAAAGAAAAAAAATTACAGGGCAGTTACCGGAAAAACAATAAAGAAAAAGAGTAAATTCACTTTTGGAAACTTTCAAATACACTTTTTGGAAAAGGAAGGCTCTATGTGAGGAATTAACGTGGTGGACCAAGCGGGTTCCGAGTCACGGCCACGCATTTTAATGCAACTTGATGTTGTGCAGGCCCAGGCCGCGCTATTATGGCAAAGTACATATTCCCAATATATGACTTGGACGACTTGAATTTAACGATATGAATTATCTAGTAATTTAGGAATTTATTTATAATATGAAATTAGCTAAAGTAGGTACGCAAACCACGTGAATAAGTCAAAAAAAGCAATCGTCCATACCTAATATTGGGTTTTGTGACCAGTTCTATTGATGTAAAAATGTTGCTTATCACGTGGTAGCATGGCCGTATAAATATAAAAAAAAATGTGCGGGGCACTCTTTGGGGACTGCCGATAGAAGTGAAAACTAAGTAACTTGTGATATGTATATGTATGTATCTATGTGTTAGCTCGTGGTAAGCGTGCGGTGAAAATGACGCGAGTTTTAGGCTTTTTGTTCACCCAAAAAGTATACATATATACAGAGATTACAGAGTATAGATATAAAGCTCATGGAAAGCGTTTGGTGATCAAAAAAGTGCTCAAAGCGCCTAAATAAGTCATCACTTCAAAAAATTAATTTAAAAATTCGTTTAAGCCTAGATGACAGTGTGAAATCATGAAATGTCTACGTAAGTTATTGTTGTTTTTATTTTTTACCAATAAAAGCATTTTAGTGACTTTTAATTTGTTCTGTATTATGTAAAATTATATAATATGTATTATTACACTGTTCTGTAATGGGCAGCCGGGTCGCTTAACATCTGGTGAACGACTAGCTCGTCACATCATTCAATAACATGTAGGTTTACTGAGCATTGCTTGAATTTAGCCTCAATTCCTACGATAATTTTTTTTTTAAATTTTCCTTACCACAGACTCCTGGGTCCTTGCTCTTTTTTAATATATGACTTATATGTTTATTGTTTTTTTTTAAAACAAAATCGATACAGGAGTGTCTTTTTTTCTTATAATTTTGGACATTATACCATTTAAATATCGGGAATATCAATTACTTTATTTCTATTATATACACCACGAGCAGACCAGCTCCCGCAAGCAGCGCCCTACGTTACGTTACCTGCTGACGGTACTCGGCGGATTTCTGAAAGGATCTAAGGAGGGTGGCGAGAGGCTTGAGGATGCGCCAGGGGTGTACGCGGGGAGGTGAAGCGCTGCGCTGTGACGTCACGTCCTATCTCGGCGGCCATCTTGGATTATCTCGTCGCACCTGGGGGGAGGGGGACGATATCGACCGACGCCTTCTCTGCATTTTTCAGGGTGCTGATAATGTTTACTTAGTTGATTTTCTTCTTCGTGAAGCTAGTGGTCTAGATTTTATCTAAAATGCAGATTTATTTTAGTTGCCCGGAACTAATGGGTGAAGACAACTTCATCTTGTGACTTTTTTTTTTAAATATTTTTTTAGTTTTCAGCTATCACATATCATTTTGATAAGTATGGCTTTTGTTTATAAAAACTAAATAGTAACTGTCACTAAAATATTTAAAAATTACTAAATTTAGGTTAGGATATATTTTTCCATGTATGCATGTGTCTAATTATGTACTTAGGTACTTAGTGTAACAGTTTAGCACATAGTTACCTCTCACCTGAAATGTGGACTGTAGGTACTATAAGAGTAATCCTTTATTACATTAATTCAAAATTAGACTAATTACAATTTGGAACCTCATATTTTTGAAGGGAATAAAATTTAAAATAATAAATAATATTAACTACTAATAATAATTACTAAAGACATAAATGTTTTGTTAAATAGTATTATTAAATCAACAAAGGTTAGATCAAAAACCATTTCTGACCTTAAAAGGACAAAATGAAGAAAATTTAAATCATCCCCAAAGCAATAAACTACTACAAACAAACATTCAATTAAGCGTTTAGCTAAACCGCATCAGTATAGTATTAAAATTCAGGACGCACACACGCACAGCCTTATCTGTCTGTGGCAGTTTGGTCATGCTGATATTATCTGTGGTATCCCCCTCATCCCCTTTCCGCCCCCTTCGCGGTTCCCGGCGGCATCGGCATTGTCCCGGAGACTTCAAAACGAGCGCCTGGTATTTACTCTACAAAGCGAAATTTTATTTTTGCTCCTCAAACAACGGTCTTGTTTTATTAATATGCCATTTGCAGTTTAATTTTGGACGTGATTGTGAAGGTTTGATGTTCTTTGAGTATCATCTGCGTGCTGGTTGTACCATCACTTAGAAAGGGTTGCATTGACCACCCCTCCTTGCTTCGAAGAAAGTTTTCGAAATCGAGGGTCAGAGTATTATTTTCTTTGTTATGCTGAATAGCTTGCACCTTGCTTGCACCAGTAGGTTAGGTACATAGGCTTTCGATAATTTGATATTAAGCACTTTGTAATTTTATTTGCTTAAAAGACTAATTAAAATTATTCAATTTACTAGTACCTAGCTATTAAAAAATCTAAAAATAGCTCATTTTCATAAATATTCTATATTGATTTCTAATTTTGGTAAATGATCAGTTGGCGTCGGCTATAAGTTCCATATTCAGGGTTTTCTACATTCTGACTGGCCCGATAGCTCAGCTGGTAGTAACCCTGCCTTCTGAACTGTGGGTTGTGGGTTCGATTCCCATCCAGGACAAACATTTGTGTGATGAACATAGGTGTTTGTTCTGTGTCTGGGTGTCATATTGTATGTATGTATGTACAAACAAAAAGTATCTAAGTATTGTATCAGTTATCTGGTTCCCATAGTACAAGCTTTGCTTAGTTTGGGGCTAGATGGCGCTGTGCGAAATGTCCACACATATTTATTTATTATTTATTTTTTTATTCTGTATTTTCCTAATTCTCAGTAATACGCAATCTTATTAGTGCAAATTCTATGGTGTACACATAATTTATGTGTGTACTGAATTATTATTTTTCTTAATTATAAACTGTACAAATTTTTAATTTTCCGAACAAGTAGTTTGATACATAAAGCAAAAAAATAAAATATTATAATTCAGTTTTAATTCAGATATGTTAATGGACACGACTATAAGATTTTTTTATTTATTTATTTATATTATTATAATTTATTGAGGCAGAATTTTGACCAATTATCACAATGTTTTGTCAAACATATTTGTAACATTTCACGTTACAACATATTAAATATGGTTTCATTAGAGTCCAACTTCACGTTTATTAGTACAAAACTAAATAAAGCTTTATATATAAAGAGCTATAATATCAACAAAACCACACGAAGTTCACTTCACCCCGCGATTGTTTCGCTAACAGGAAAGTCATTAAGGGGCAATCACCATGTTAATTCCAAGACCACCATGGTACAATAGTAACAGGGTTGACACTCAGTAGGAAGGGAACGGTGAAAACGGGCTCTTGATGAGAGTGCACAAACAAAGGTTCATTAAGAGCGCGTGCTATGCAGCTGCGCATGCGCATGTGTTTGTGAAGTTAGGGACGGATTGTCTGCGGCTTATCTAGTTTTATTATTGGCCAAAATAAACGTAAATAGGTATCCTAGATTAAGAAAGAAATTAAGTAAAATTTTAAATAGTGATGAAAGAAATTAAGCTGGGGAAAGTTCAAGAATCATCAGTGGTCAAAATATAGGTCTAAACTACACATACACTAACCCACACTGACCCATACTAATATACGTACACATATACACACACACATACAGACACACACAGACACACACACACTCGCACACATACATTGGTAACAATTTGTTCGAGCGAATAAATACCTTTTTCTTTCTCTCTTTCTTTCTCTACCCTAAAATGATATATGGAAAGAGTTCCAAAGATTTTTTTTTCTATGATAAACAAGATCCTAAACCATAGCAAACTTGCTTTTTAGAGTTTTAGAGTTCCTTGCAATTCTGGACCACCAGAGTTGCCTGAGAAGGTGAAGTAAAACAAAGGTACAAAGCGCGTGCTATACGCAGCTGCGTGTGCGCAACTTCTGAAGTAATGTGAAGTGAATGTATCGAAGTAGAGGGTGCTTGGTCAGGAAGCGTGGAGTGCCGTTGAGAGGGTAAACTGGGGCACGTGCTGGGGCAAGGTGGCCAGACCACCGGGGCTCAACTTTGTGGGTGGTGTGATGTCTGATCGATCAAGCTGGTGCCTTTATAATATTCAGCTGAAAGACTGCGAAGTAATTTTGCTGTGTCAAAGTCAAAGTCGAAAGATTTTATTGCAAATAGGCTATTTTTAGCACTTTTACAAGTCCAAATTATATCTATAATGTACTTAAAATTTAGTTATTGTACTAAACATATAGAGTTACAAAGTGCTAATTGTCAAATATTATACACGATGGAATTGAATTCGCTCTTTTACTTAAATGTATGTACTTAGACCATGCTATAGAATATTCGTACAAGGTCCAATAAATAAATGAAAGTTTTGTTTTAGTATTTAGTGCCTCCTAAAATAACTGCATGACAGCCAAAACGTCTATTTAACGCTACACGCAGCGCGGGCACCGGCTGAGTGCTTTGTAAATGTTTCGTAGGTAATAAATATTACCGCTCTCTTCTTTCGACGGTAAAACAGACCAGCGTACCAGCAATCCGTCAGTGTATGCGACTACTTAAAATAATACTTATTGGTAAGGTAGTTGGTTCTCTTCAATAATAGCAGTTTTGTACAAAATATGAATTATATTTGCCAGATCACAACCTCTTCGCACGGTATCTAGCAAACGAATGGCCGACCGAGTTGTGGCTTTCGTACCACCACGACTATATAGGTGGCGCTACTGTCACAAGGCGAATGCAACTCTCATTTGTCAATGTCAATGTCAGTAATTGTTAACAGCTCGGCCATCCGTTAGCTTTACGAGTCCCTTCGTATTGAAAATAGGAAGAGAAAGAAAAATTACATCTAAAGGATACTAAAATGATTAAATGAGGTAATTGGTAAATATGTGTTAAGGGAACAATAATTTATGTAAGTAACTAAGCATACTTGATTCATAAATAATCGTTATAGAATGTGCTTGACCTTATTGGGTAATATATTATTACAGATTGAGTAGTAACGCCATTCGCATGAATCAACTATCTTTACTCCATAATAGATTATAATCAAACTTAGCTAATTGTCGTGAATACTTTACAATTTCGGCTAAATCATTATTATTTACAACAATAAATTGATTTTACGGTTTTTATTACATGATTAATGCATTTTTATATAGTTATTACTATTTCAAATTACTTTTACAATAAATATTATAACGCAATAAACTATTATGGTAAGTGAGTCCTTATTATAGGTATACAAATGTCCTGAATTTTATTTTTTTAACAATAACATTTATAATAATTCATCTTGTTCGACTGATCTGTGACCTTGATCAGTTTATCTTTGCATTATAAATGATTGGCTGATCCTTGACGTTGATCGCCTCTCATTGTACATCGATATTGGCTGATCCTTGACGTTGATCGCCTTTCATTGTACGTGGATGTTGGTTGATCCTTGACGTTGATCAACCAACTGAACTAATCCATGACGTTGATTAGTTCAATGACACACGGATCCTTGACGTTGATCAGTGTATCCTTAACGTTAAATCATTGGACATAAAAATATCATAAGTAGCAATACTCTTTACGACCTACACAAACTTGACAATTCTGTGAATGATCCATGACATTGATCAGACATTTTATAACAATACATTCATAGTAGCAGGAATACAATATATTTCTTCTACTGCCTTTGAGTTCATTAACTTAAAGAAATCCAATTAACCATATCGTAATATATACATAACATAATAATATAACAATTAACATACAGCTCGATGCAGTGACAAGTTTCCTGATGACTACTCATTTTCCGGAGAACTAATGGATTCATTATCCGATAGTTTTTCATCATCTGACATTGGTTGTACAAACGTAAGCCAAGGGAATATTTTATCTATAGCCACTACAGATTCATAACGCCTCCCCTTTCTCGTAATAGGAGTATCCTCAATAACAAATCTGTCATTCGGGAGTACCTTTTTAATGCGATAAGGACCTTGACATTTAGGTTCAAGCTTTTTCGATTGCCCTTCTATACCCGTTGCAGCCCTTACTACTCTAACCAAATCCCCTTCATTGTAAACTACATTCCCTTTTCTATGTTTGTCATAATTCTCTTTAGATTTCTGTTGTTGAATTTGAATAAGTTCACTAGCGTCAGACCTAGATTTGGACAAATCACTTTCGGTGCATTCTGGCGTGACTTCAGAGATAACTTCATTCAATATGCCCTGCGATGGATTTGTGACGTTATACCCAAATAGTAATTCAGCTGGGGTTTTTTTGGTTGTAGCATTAATAGTAGTGTTAATACCTAACTGTATGTCTGGTAAGTGTTCGTCCCAGTTACCATTCGACTTATCATGATTCATAGCGCCAAGCGCAGCCAAGATTGTGCGATTGTACCGCTCGACCTGACCATTAGCGCGAGGGGTCGCAACGGCATTACAAACATGCTTAATACCAGCAGCATTCACAAAAGATTTGAACAGTTTACTAGTGAAGCTAGTACCTTGGTCCGTGATTAAGCGTATTGGTGTTCCAAAATAACTAAAATGTTCTTTGAACACTCTTATACTCGATGTTGACTTCGTGTTGCGCACAGGAGTAAGATTTATAAATTTTGTAAAAGCATCAATCAGGACAAGAATGTAAGTATTGCCACGTTTAGTGCGGATGAATGGGCCTAAGTGATCGGCATGAATCGTATGGAAAGGTTTATCAACCTTTGGAATCGGATGTAATTCCCCTGCTTTAGATCCACTCGGAACTTTATGATGAGCACACTCAAGGCATGCAGCGACGTATTTTTTTACAAAACGCTTCATTTTGGGAAACCAATACGTCGCTCGAATACGAGCCAACGTTTTATCGACACCAAAATGACCGATGTCATCGTGATTGCTTTTCAAGATCTGCCACCTAGAACCTTTAGGAACCACCCATCGTTCGTTGCCATCACTAATAGTACGGAAGACTCGTCCATTTTTCAATTTATAGTTGTTGAATATGTTTATAACATCTTTAGTTTTGGGGTCATTTAAAATGCTCGCGATATTTTTAATTTCGTCATCTGTTTGTTGGACCGTAGTCAACCAGTCGTCCGTACCAACAGTGAGTACATCTATAACATGGTGGTCATTGGTAGCGCTATCTACTGGATTCCTACTCAAAGCATCAACGTGTGCCATCTTTTCCCCAGATCGGTACTCTATTTCGCAATCAAATTCCAAGAATTGCACCCACCACCGGGCAATCCGTGGAATCAAGTCTCGCTTGATAAGAGTGCTACGCAAAGCGTTACAGTCCGTTACAATTTTGAATCGAATGCCCAAGAGGTAGACTCTGAACTTAGCGAGGGAGGCGATGACTGCGAGAGTCTCGAGTTCAAATGAGTGTAATTTCTGTTCGTCAGTGCTAGTTTGCCTACTGTAATATGCCACTACCTTAAATAAGCCGCACTCGTCTTTTTGCATTAGTATCCCGGCTAACCCAAATTTGCTCGCGTCAGTATGTAATTGTGTTTCTGCGCTGGGGTTATAAATTGTTAAGATTGGTCGTTCGATAAGACATGATTTTAAAGTTACAAACGCGTCTGTTTCATCTTTACCCCACTTCCATGGTGAATCTTTTTTCAGTAAAGAAGTGAGAGGGCGTGCTAGCAGAGCAAAATTTTTCACGAATCTTCTAAAATAACTCGCTAAACCCAAAAACCTTCTAACTTCGTGAACATTTCGTGGGGAAGTGAATTTGGAAACAGCTTCGGTCTTAAGAGTACCCGGTCTTATCCCTGCAGAGCTTACTTCGTATCCCAGATAGTCGATTTTGTCATAAAAGAAGTTACATTTGTTCAATTTAAGGGTCAAACCATTTTCCTTCAGCAGATCCAGGACCTCTCGGAGTCTACGTAAGCCTTCATCAAATGACTTAGCTGGGATCAATATATCGTCCATATATACGAGTGCATACGAACGGACGGGAGAGTTCTGTACAATTTTATTAATCGTACGTTGGAATACAGATGGCGCATTGACGAGCCCGAATGGCATTCTATTATATTCATACTGGCCATCCGGGGTAACGAAAGCGGTCTTTTCGCGAGACTCCTCCGCAATAGGAATTTGGTAGTAACCTGATGCAAGGTCCAAAGTAATGTATAGGGAACTACCAGAAAGAAGGTCGAGCTGATCCTCTATTCTCGGGAGAGGATAGTGTTCACGTTTCGTCTTTTTATTTAGGGCGCGATAATCTACACATAGCCGTTTTTCCCCTGATTTCTTGTTCACCAGCACAATGGGACTTGCAAATGGCGAACTTGATTCCCGAACTATTCCACTGTCTAACATTTCTTGAACCATGTCGCGTACGCGTTGTCTTTCAGTAAAGGCGAGCCTATATGGACGGTAAACGACGGGCTCTGAATCTTCCAGATGAATCACCATTTCCATTTCAGTCGTGAAACCAAGATCCTTTAAATTATTCGAGAAACACCTTTTGTACTCCTCCAAGAGCGATTTTAGTTTATTTTTCTGTATGTCAGACAAATTATCACCTATATTCAATGCTGATTCATCTGTTAAAGGTTCACCGCCCATTTGTAGCTGATTAACTTCTATGCATTCATCTATTTTAAGGGCTCGTGTTATGAGTTCTCCTGAACTGAACGTAATGTCGCGCGTGCCGAGATTTTGAATCAATACATTTCCCAAACCTTGTTTCAGATCATACTCTCCTGGCAACAAATAGTGTTCTTTATTTTCAAGACCCCTAATGGATCCATTTACATAAACTTTACCCGAATACAATCCATTGTCAATAACAGGGACAGAATTTATCTTACCGCTTGCAATAGTTATATCATTTTTACACTTAAGTGCACATTTATGACATTTATTTTTGTCTATTTTTTTAAAAATAACGTCCGTTTCAGTTTTAGTGATGTGAATAGTCGGTCTTTCAGTAAAAGTGTGGCCTAGCATAACGGGAGTGTTAATATGAGAGTCTTCAACAACTAACATTTCGACGTCCTTTTCCGAAACCCCTTGAATTTCTATAGTCGCAAGAGCAGAACCTATAGGACGGAAACGTGTGTTACCAAAGCCAGAGAGAATAGGTCCGTCGACTGGTTCCCATTCAATTTGTAACCGTTGAGCATCACTGAGGCGTATAAGAGTACCCTCACAACCCAGATCCACTAAACATTCCGAAATTTTGTCATTAACCTTTAGGGGCATTTTGTATTTTGAGCTGGAATCACCATTACTCTCTATTCGCAGAACCTTTTTGCCCTCGTTTGGGTTATTTTGTGTTTTCTTTGGGCATTCTATCACTGTGTGACCTCTCAAATTGCAAAAGGTACATTGAATTTTCGGTTTTGTACACCGGTAAAAGGGATGTCCACTTTCGTTACAGTTAAAACAAACAAGGTGAGTGTAGTTCGTTTTCTGTTGCTGGTTGGTTTTATTATTGAGAGGCGGAGGATTCGAACCTCCTGGATACTGAACCCGTTTAAAATCTTTACCCTTAATGTCAACGGAAGGATTCCTATCTTGTCCAACCTTTACCGATTTGAAAAACTTGAGGACATGTTCCGGTTCATAAATTCTACGGCTTGTGCGCCTAATCGAACGCCCCTATCCTCGATACCAAAAATAAGGCAATCAACTGCACGCTTACCTACTATTCCGCAACGATTCAAAAGGTTCATTTTAGCATAATAATAGAGCTCAAGTGATTCGCCGTAACGGGCCTTCTTCCCTAGCATTTCAGTAAGAAGTTCCGCGTAATTGTCTCTAGAAGGAAATGACTCCTTAAGCTTTAATTTCCATTCAGGCCACGAAAATAGTAAGGATGGTAACCCCTGGTACCATGTTTTCGCTACCCCAGAGAGTTTAGGTAAGGCGTAATGAACAACTTGTTTATCATCCCAGTTATATATCTGTGCACATTCTTCTATTTTATGAATCCACGAATCAATAGATTGTTCTTTACATAACGGGTCGAATTCAGGTATAACGTTATTAAGAACAGGGAACTTGTCACGCTCGGTAGTACTCCTATCCTTAATACCTTGCATCACATTAATAAACTTTTCGAAAAATTGTTGTTGTGTGTCCACATACCTTGAGTCTAAGCTATTACTATCAGTGCCGATGTGTCGCGGGCTCGCCGATCGCGTAGGTTGATGCCCGGTGTCGCCCCTGGGTGGCCCTGCAGCCTGGATTACTGGAGGTGTGCCTTGTCTCGTGCTACTGGATCGATGCGGTATCGTGGATCGCCTGTCATCATCTCGATCACGTTGCCTAGATCGGTGTCTCGTTAGATGTCTCCTCCGACGTGTACTTCGTGAACGCCTCTTGCTTCGGGGTCGTCTAGCGCTCTCCGAAGACTCACTCTCTGATGATGATACCCTTTTCTTTCGTTTGGGCATTGTAGGTTAATCTCAAACATAAAAAAAAATATTAAATGACGTTTTAAAAAACATTATAAACATTAATAAAATATGTGTACAAAAAACTGAAAATTTTGTAAGTCAACGATCGAACATAAATTATCAGCAACGTTTTATATTTACTATTGGAAAACTGCTTTAAAGTTGCGTTATTATTCGTAAATTGTTACTTATCGACAAAAAAAATGTACATTGCAATAAGAGAAAAAAAATGAATCATTCAAATGAAAGTCGTTATACTGTTTATGTTTTACAGTCGTTATTATATAAACCTTTACTAAGTCAACATGCATTTTCGATCAGACAATAGAAATTTATAGTGTACTTACGCGTATTTAAGCTCTTATTGATGTGGGCAGGTGAGATCACACCGACTTTTTTGAGAATAAGCCAGTGCGATCCCACTTCTGAGATATTACCGCTCTCTTCTTTCGACGGTAAAACAGACCAGCGTACCAGCAATCCGTCAGTGTATGCGACTACTTAAAATAATACTTATTGGTAAGGTAGTTGGTTCTCTTCAATAATAGCAGTTTTGTACAAAATATGAATTATATTTGCCAGATCACAACCTCTTCGCACGGTATCTAGCAAACGAATGGCCGACCGAGTTGTGGCTTTCGTACCACCACGACTATATAGGTGGCGCTACTGTCACAAGGCGAATGCAACTCTCATTTGTCAATGTCAATGTCAGTAATTGTTAACAGCTCGGCCATCCGTTA
Organism: Ennomos fuscantarius; assembly: GCA_905220475.3. Taxonomy (NCBI): domain Eukaryota; kingdom Metazoa; phylum Arthropoda; class Insecta; order Lepidoptera; family Geometridae; genus Ennomos; species Ennomos fuscantarius. The sequence continues at coordinate 5,516,950 of HG992028.1, read as the reverse complement.
GCTTTACGAGTCCCTTCGTATTGAAAATAGGAAGAGAAAGAAAAATTACATCTAAAGGATACTAAAATGATTAAATGAGGTAATTGGTAAATATGTGTTAAGGGAACAATAATTTATGTAAGTAACTAAGCATACTTGATTCATAAATAATCGTTATAGAATGTGCTTGACCTTATTGGGTAATATATTATTACAGATTGAGTAGTAACGCCATTCGCATGAATCAACTATCTTTACTCCATAATAGATTATAATCAAACTTAGCTAATTGTCGTGAATACTTTACAATTTCGGCTAAATCATTATTATTTACAACAATAAATTGATTTTACGGTTTTTATTACATGATTAATGCATTTTTATATAGTTATTACTATTTCAAATTACTTTTACAATAAATATTATAACGCAATAAACTATTATGGTAAGTGAGTCCTTATTATAGGTATACAAATGTCCTGAATTTTATTTTTTTAACAATAACATTTATAATAATTCATCTTGTTCGACTGATCTGTGACCTTGATCAGTTTATCTTTGCATTATAAATGATTGGCTGATCCTTGACGTTGATCGCCTCTCATTGTACATCGATATTGGCTGATCCTTGACGTTGATCGCCTTTCATTGTACGTGGATGTTGGTTGATCCTTGACGTTGATCAACCAACTGAACTAATCCATGACGTTGATTAGTTCAATGACACACGGATCCTTGACGTTGATCAGTGTATCCTTAACGTTAAATCATTGGACATAAAAATATCATAAGTAGCAATACTCTTTACGACCTACACAAACTTGACAATTCTGTGAATGATCCATGACATTGATCAGACATTTTATAACAATACATTCATAGTAGCAGGAATACAATATATTTCTTCTACTGCCTTTGAGTTCATTAACTTAAAGAAATCCAATTAACCATATCGTAATATATACATAACATAATAATATAACAATTAACATACAGCTCGATGCAGTGACAAGTTTCCTGATGACTACTCATTTTCCGGAGAACTAATGGATTCATTATCCGATAGTTTTTCATCATCTGACATTGGTTGTACAAACGTAAGCCAAGGGAATATTTTATCTATAGCCACTACAGATTCATAACGCCTCCCCTTTCTCGTAATAGGAGTATCCTCAATAACAAATCTGTCATTCGGGAGTACCTTTTTAATGCGATAAGGACCTTGACATTTAGGTTCAAGCTTTTTCGATTGCCCTTCTATACCCGTTGCAGCCCTTACTACTCTAACCAAATCCCCTTCATTGTAAACTACATTCCCTTTTCTATGTTTGTCATAATTCTCTTTAGATTTCTGTTGTTGAATTTGAATAAGTTCACTAGCGTCAGACCTAGATTTGGACAAATCACTTTCGGTGCATTCTGGCGTGACTTCAGAGATAACTTCATTCAATATGCCCTGCGATGGATTTGTGACGTTATACCCAAATAGTAATTCAGCTGGGGTTTTTTTGGTTGTAGCATTAATAGTAGTGTTAATACCTAACTGTATGTCTGGTAAGTGTTCGTCCCAGTTACCATTCGACTTATCATGATTCATAGCGCCAAGCGCAGCCAAGATTGTGCGATTGTACCGCTCGACCTGACCATTAGCGCGAGGGGTCGCAACGGCATTACAAACATGCTTAATACCAGCAGCATTCACAAAAGATTTGAACAGTTTACTAGTGAAGCTAGTACCTTGGTCCGTGATTAAGCGTATTGGTGTTCCAAAATAACTAAAATGTTCTTTGAACACTCTTATACTCGATGTTGACTTCGTGTTGCGCACAGGAGTAAGATTTATAAATTTTGTAAAAGCATCAATCAGGACAAGAATGTAAGTATTGCCACGTTTAGTGCGGATGAATGGGCCTAAGTGATCGGCATGAATCGTATGGAAAGGTTTATCAACCTTTGGAATCGGATGTAATTCCCCTGCTTTAGATCCACTCGGAACTTTATGATGAGCACACTCAAGGCATGCAGCGACGTATTTTTTTACAAAACGCTTCATTTTGGGAAACCAATACGTCGCTCGAATACGAGCCAACGTTTTATCGACACCAAAATGACCGATGTCATCGTGATTGCTTTTCAAGATCTGCCACCTAGAACCTTTAGGAACCACCCATCGTTCGTTGCCATCACTAATAGTACGGAAGACTCGTCCATTTTTCAATTTATAGTTGTTGAATATGTTTATAACATCTTTAGTTTTGGGGTCATTTAAAATGCTCGCGATATTTTTAATTTCGTCATCTGTTTGTTGGACCGTAGTCAACCAGTCGTCCGTACCAACAGTGAGTACATCTATAACATGGTGGTCATTGGTAGCGCTATCTACTGGATTCCTACTCAAAGCATCAACGTGTGCCATCTTTTCCCCAGATCGGTACTCTATTTCGCAATCAAATTCCAAGAATTGCACCCACCACCGGGCAATCCGTGGAATCAAGTCTCGCTTGATAAGAGTGCTACGCAAAGCGTTACAGTCCGTTACAATTTTGAATCGAATGCCCAAGAGGTAGACTCTGAACTTAGCGAGGGAGGCGATGACTGCGAGAGTCTCGAGTTCAAATGAGTGTAATTTCTGTTCGTCAGTGCTAGTTTGCCTACTGTAATATGCCACTACCTTAAATAAGCCGCACTCGTCTTTTTGCATTAGTATCCCGGCTAACCCAAATTTGCTCGCGTCAGTATGTAATTGTGTTTCTGCGCTGGGGTTATAAATTGTTAAGATTGGTCGTTCGATAAGACATGATTTTAAAGTTACAAACGCGTCTGTTTCATCTTTACCCCACTTCCATGGTGAATCTTTTTTCAGTAAAGAAGTGAGAGGGCGTGCTAGCAGAGCAAAATTTTTCACGAATCTTCTAAAATAACTCGCTAAACCCAAAAACCTTCTAACTTCGTGAACATTTCGTGGGGAAGTGAATTTGGAAACAGCTTCGGTCTTAAGAGTACCCGGTCTTATCCCTGCAGAGCTTACTTCGTATCCCAGATAGTCGATTTTGTCATAAAAGAAGTTACATTTGTTCAATTTAAGGGTCAAACCATTTTCCTTCAGCAGATCCAGGACCTCTCGGAGTCTACGTAAGCCTTCATCAAATGACTTAGCTGGGATCAATATATCGTCCATATATACGAGTGCATACGAACGGACGGGAGAGTTCTGTACAATTTTATTAATCGTACGTTGGAATACAGATGGCGCATTGACGAGCCCGAATGGCATTCTATTATATTCATACTGGCCATCCGGGGTAACGAAAGCGGTCTTTTCGCGAGACTCCTCCGCAATAGGAATTTGGTAGTAACCTGATGCAAGGTCCAAAGTAATGTATAGGGAACTACCAGAAAGAAGGTCGAGCTGATCCTCTATTCTCGGGAGAGGATAGTGTTCACGTTTCGTCTTTTTATTTAGGGCGCGATAATCTACACATAGCCGTTTTTCCCCTGATTTCTTGTTCACCAGCACAATGGGACTTGCAAATGGCGAACTTGATTCCCGAACTATTCCACTGTCTAACATTTCTTGAACCATGTCGCGTACGCGTTGTCTTTCAGTAAAGGCGAGCCTATATGGACGGTAAACGACGGGCTCTGAATCTTCCAGATGAATCACCATTTCCATTTCAGTCGTGAAACCAAGATCCTTTAAATTATTCGAGAAACACCTTTTGTACTCCTCCAAGAGCGATTTTAGTTTATTTTTCTGTATGTCAGACAAATTATCACCTATATTCAATGCTGATTCATCTGTTAAAGGTTCACCGCCCATTTGTAGCTGATTAACTTCTATGCATTCATCTATTTTAAGGGCTCGTGTTATGAGTTCTCCTGAACTGAACGTAATGTCGCGCGTGCCGAGATTTTGAATCAATACATTTCCCAAACCTTGTTTCAGATCATACTCTCCTGGCAACAAATAGTGTTCTTTATTTTCAAGACCCCTAATGGATCCATTTACATAAACTTTACCCGAATACAATCCATTGTCAATAACAGGGACAGAATTTATCTTACCGCTTGCAATAGTTATATCATTTTTACACTTAAGTGCACATTTATGACATTTATTTTTGTCTATTTTTTTAAAAATAACGTCCGTTTCAGTTTTAGTGATGTGAATAGTCGGTCTTTCAGTAAAAGTGTGGCCTAGCATAACGGGAGTGTTAATATGAGAGTCTTCAACAACTAACATTTCGACGTCCTTTTCCGAAACCCCTTGAATTTCTATAGTCGCAAGAGCAGAACCTATAGGACGGAAACGTGTGTTACCAAAGCCAGAGAGAATAGGTCCGTCGACTGGTTCCCATTCAATTTGTAACCGTTGAGCATCACTGAGGCGTATAAGAGTACCCTCACAACCCAGATCCACTAAACATTCCGAAATTTTGTCATTAACCTTTAGGGGCATTTTGTATTTTGAGCTGGAATCACCATTACTCTCTATTCGCAGAACCTTTTTGCCCTCGTTTGGGTTATTTTGTGTTTTCTTTGGGCATTCTATCACTGTGTGACCTCTCAAATTGCAAAAGGTACATTGAATTTTCGGTTTTGTACACCGGTAAAAGGGATGTCCACTTTCGTTACAGTTAAAACAAACAAGGTGAGTGTAGTTCGTTTTCTGTTGCTGGTTGGTTTTATTATTGAGAGGCGGAGGATTCGAACCTCCTGGATACTGAACCCGTTTAAAATCTTTACCCTTAATGTCAACGGAAGGATTCCTATCTTGTCCAACCTTTACCGATTTGAAAAACTTGAGGACATGTTCCGGTTCATAAATTCTACGGCTTGTGCGCCTAATCGAACGCCCCTATCCTCGATACCAAAAATAAGGCAATCAACTGCACGCTTACCTACTATTCCGCAACGATTCAAAAGGTTCATTTTAGCATAATAATAGAGCTCAAGTGATTCGCCGTAACGGGCCTTCTTCCCTAGCATTTCAGTAAGAAGTTCCGCGTAATTGTCTCTAGAAGGAAATGACTCCTTAAGCTTTAATTTCCATTCAGGCCACGAAAATAGTAAGGATGGTAACCCCTGGTACCATGTTTTCGCTACCCCAGAGAGTTTAGGTAAGGCGTAATGAACAACTTGTTTATCATCCCAGTTATATATCTGTGCACATTCTTCTATTTTATGAATCCACGAATCAATAGATTGTTCTTTACATAACGGGTCGAATTCAGGTATAACGTTATTAAGAACAGGGAACTTGTCACGCTCGGTAGTACTCCTATCCTTAATACCTTGCATCACATTAATAAACTTTTCGAAAAATTGTTGTTGTGTGTCCACATACCTTGAGTCTAAGCTATTACTATCAGTGCCGATGTGTCGCGGGCTCGCCGATCGCGTAGGTTGATGCCCGGTGTCGCCCCTGGGTGGCCCTGCAGCCTGGATTACTGGAGGTGTGCCTTGTCTCGTGCTACTGGATCGATGCGGTATCGTGGATCGCCTGTCATCATCTCGATCACGTTGCCTAGATCGGTGTCTCGTTAGATGTCTCCTCCGACGTGTACTTCGTGAACGCCTCTTGCTTCGGGGTCGTCTAGCGCTCTCCGAAGACTCACTCTCTGATGATGATACCCTTTTCTTTCGTTTGGGCATTGTAGGTTAATCTCAAACATAAAAAAAAATATTAAATGACGTTTTAAAAAACATTATAAACATTAATAAAATATGTGTACAAAAAACTGAAAATTTTGTAAGTCAACGATCGAACATAAATTATCAGCAACGTTTTATATTTACTATTGGAAAACTGCTTTAAAGTTGCGTTATTATTCGTAAATTGTTACTTATCGACAAAAAAAATGTACATTGCAATAAGAGAAAAAAAATGAATCATTCAAATGAAAGTCGTTATACTGTTTATGTTTTACAGTCGTTATTATATAAACCTTTACTAAGTCAACATGCATTTTCGATCAGACAATAGAAATTTATAGTGTACTTACGCGTATTTAAGCTCTTATTGATGTGGGCAGGTGAGATCACACCGACTTTTTTGAGAATAAGCCAGTGCGATCCCACTTCTGAGATATTACCGCTCTCTTCTTTCGACGGTAAAACAGACCAGCGTACCAGCAATCCGTCAGTGTATGCGACTACTTAAAATAATACTTATTGGTAAGGTAGTTGGTTCTCTTCAATAATAGCAGTTTTGTACAAAATATGAATTATATTTGCCAGATCACAACCTCTTCGCACGGTATCTAGCAAACGAATGGCCGACCGAGTTGTGGCTTTCGTACCACCACGACTATATAGGTGGCGCTACTGTCACAAGGCGAATGCAACTCTCATTTGTCAATGTCAATGTCAGTAATTGTTAACATAAAACACTTTCTTTGTTCAATTTCGCAAGGCTTTTCTTTAGAATTTAAATTTTATAATACCTAGATTTCATAAGTACTTTTTTATTTAGTTATATGGGAGCATTCTATAGCATGGACTGAATACATACATTAAAGGAAAAGACCGAATTAAATTCCACCTTGTATAGCAAGCTCATTACAATATATGAGTAAAAAAAAAGGAGTTTTCTTTCTCACTACTGGTGCTAGCATTCCGGCACAATGCAGAACAGAAAACTCCGATTCGAAGCTTACACCTGTAAAGAATAAGCTACAAGAAACTTTACAGTGATGTATTTTTTTGTTCTACTATGTTTCACAATATTTATAATTTATTACAGTAGAGTATGTAATGAATATGTTACAAAAGTAACCACCCACACTTCACACCGGTGCAAGAAGAATATTAAAATGATCTTAATAAACATTACAAATAGAAACTGAAATTATTCATCACACTAATATTATAAAGGCGAAAGTTTGTATGTGTGTTTGTTTGTATGTGTGTATGCTTGTTACTCCTTCACGTTCAAACGGCTGAATGGATTTGGATGAAATTCGGTACCAAGATAGCTTATATACTGGATTAACATATAGGTTACATTTTATGCCAGAAAAGTGAAATGTTCCCCTGGGATGAGCAAATAATTAAAATACTTTTTATCCGCGAGTAAAACCGCGGGGCGCAGCTAGTTATTAATCTCTAAGAAATACCCAATAAACTTATATTATATTATATTATTAATATAGCAACAGGTAATAGGCAAGGTACCTAGGTAAGGTTTCATATCAGTTGTGGTTGTAGCGGAGCCCAATCTCGTGGTGTGGAGCAGCAACACCAGATGCAGCAGTGGAACTGTCCTGATGAAGCAGGGCAGCAGGCCCAGTTTAGGTCGGCGTCGTGCTGGCCAGAGTTTTGGCAATAGCAGGGACATAAATATGAACTCCCGAATAATGTCGCAATTGATATTTATTAAAATATCAGTGTACATCGAAGATTTTACTTTATATTAATTACAGTTAACTTGGATTTAATTTATTATTAACAAAGAACGTGAAAGATCGTGAACCGGGGAAATATCAGAGAGAACCGGAAGAGATTAACCACAGAATAACTTATGTATCTAACCGATAGTGATGTAGTTGTTAGGAATAGATATAACTAATACTAGTCTTAACAGTGGTTTCCTTTGAGCAGAAAATGCTTATAAGATTTGGGTCTAACAGGATTATTATACTTTAAAATGAATTGTTTAATCATATTAGGTAGGTACCATTCAAATCATAACTCCGACTGAGTATATTCGGAGCGGGGATCTTAGATCGTTGCATCCTTTGTTCATCTGCGCTACGATCTAAACATAACCATAAACTTATCTAAATAGACTTTAAAATCTTATTGGCACTCGATGGGAGGGACTGCTTAGGAAAAAGAGGTATTTTGTTTGAAATGGCCTTACACCTTTATTAAAAAATACAGCTTTATATTAATCTTTATAAACTTGAAGCTTTCCAATATGGTGTCTTCATCTATTATTCATTTTTATCTAATCATCAAAAATAATAATAATATGGTAAGTATACTAAGAAATAAACAATAAAATTAAATAGAACCATATTGTGGACCGCCCAAAACTGACGTGTATTTCTCCAAATTAGCCACCATGCATATGTTTTGCAGTAAATAATAATAATAATAATAAAGGCCCAATGTATACATAGATCCAGTACCCTAAAAGGATTCCCCATAGCTAGATATGGATATAGTTCTGGCCTTTTCTTAAGCGCCAACTTTATCAATTCCCCTATAATGTTTTTTTACTTAATAACAATCTAAAGCTAAGTATTGGCACGTCATCAGATCTATACAAGATAATTCAAATAATTATATTTACTAGGTGGTAGGACTTTGTTGCAAAGTTCGTCTAGGTAGGTACCACCGCTTTGCCAGTTATTCTGCCACCAAGCAGTAGTGTGCAAGCACTACTGTGTTCCGGTTTGAAGGGCATTGTAGTTAGTGAAATTACTGGGCAATTGAGACTTTATGATCTGATCTCACAGTTGAGTAATCTTATTACTAGACTGTGCTGATGTCTCAGAATGATGTGCGCAGTGCAGTGTCGCGCGAAACTCTGTGTTATTGTTCCGAGTGACACTGTTCTGTTATGGGCGGCCGTAACGCTAGTTATAGAGGGGCTGCAGCGGGAGTATTAAAGTGAGACGATAATTATACTTAAGTTCTTTTATTTAATCTAAGTTTGTCCTTAAAACTAATTATAATTAATATGTACAAGTGACAAGTCTCGGCGATCGAGAACGAGTGACGTAGGAGGGGTCATGACAGCCTCACGGGGCTAAGAGGGGAACGCGGGACGCGGGCGATGCGCGGACGGCGGTCGCGATCCCATTCTCACGGAGGCGCTGGTCAGCACTTTCTTTATGTGTTAGTGCCTTGTGGATGTGTGTAAATCCAGCTGACGCGGCGACGACGACGTCTAGACGGTGTGATATGCGGCGCGTCCGGTGCACTTTGCATGCTATGTAACACCTCCCATCGCAGATCAGCAACTATTTCAGTACTTTCAGTCTAAATGTTGCTGAATGATCTGGATTTATGCAGCTGGGTGCTAAATTCTCATCATCGGCTTCTCTTATTGGTTGAACGTTAGTCGTGGCAGGCGTGGCAGTCGTTAGGCAGCGTTTTTGATCGTTCTTCGATCTTATAAAGATGACCAATAATCCTGTACTGGTGATAAGATGTAAAAGGGCATAGTTGTGTGATAAACTGAGTTCGATTGATTTTCAAGAGTAAGGATAGACTGAGCTGCCATCTTTTCTTGAATTTTGTAGAGTCCGTTGAAATTTATCGAGTTAAGTTTCATAGCAGGATATGTTTCATGTCCAGGTTCTGTATATTCGAGGATAATAATGGTCTTCATTGGCTGTCCTTTGATTTCATTGTTAATATTCATAACTGTTAGTTCGTCGGTGTGCAGTATACAGTTTTGCGTGATTGTAACAAAGTAGCTTCCGTGAAGGTAGTGGTGTCTTCTCTTTTGAAATGCATCGTCACTTTGGTGGCTTTCGGGAATATGATGATGTAGTGCTGAACGTCCAATCTTTCCATTATTTCTTTAAAAAATGTTATAAGTGTTCTTGTGCATGAGCTTCCAATTGTATGTGCTAGTAATAAATCTCGAATGCAGGTTTTGTTCGAATTTGATGATTGAGATTCGCTTCGCATATGAACTAACTTCGGGCATTCAGCCTCCATGTACACATAGAATTTCTCGTTAGTTGCTATATTACTGATAAGGGGGTAAGATGACCAAGTTATATTCGTTAGATATAATGGTGAGTCGTTAAAGTTCGTATATACTAGAGGAACAAATAGGAATTTTAAAAACTACAATTACCTTATTTTCATAGAAATATGATCTAGACCTTATAATACTATAATATTCTCTAAGTTCTACACCTAAAATTTGATTCTTAAAATTTGATTCTTATCATATAAAATATAAAGTTTTTGAATCATCTTACGCAATATATCTAATCCTAACATAGAATGATGAGTGCGAGAGGCACGTGTGAATACTAGCATATCTTCTAGTCTATGGAATTCATTTGCAATTTGTTCTATATTACCATTTATAATATTTAATAAGAGTGCTATTTTATTCTGATTAACATTGATAGCTGCTATGGCATCGTTCTTTTTAAGAGCATCTGTATAGTCCAGTTAGAATTTTTACGACCAAACCAAGACCATCTATAAGACCTCGTTTCACATGACTTGGCTCTAAACTTTTTATTTAAATTGAAGCTTTAGACAAAACTTGCTGATCAAATGATCGAATTGCGTTTCGTAGGATGTAAAAAATGGATGAATAAAAGTATTATTTATCATATAAGATCTTGCTTTTAAAATCTGGTTTTTATATATCTTAATTTTGTCTTCAATATCAGTCAGTTCAATGTAATGGATAAAAGAGTGGTAGTGGGATACTTATAGTTAATGGTTTTTTTCATTTAGTTTACTGAAGTCTACTACAAGGCGCCATTTTTGTCGACCAGAAGCATCAGCCTTCTTTGCTACTTCCCAAATAGGCGAGCTCCATGCAGAATCGTATGGTTTTATAATGCCTTGCTCTAACATATTCCTAAATTGTTCACTCACCTCTTTCTTGTGAACAAAAGGATATCTGTAGCTCTTCGTATATACGGGGTTGTCATTGGTAGTTCTAATACAGTGCTTTAGTTTATTAGTAAAGGTCAAGGGTTCTGCCATTTACGCTCCGAAACGCAATCACCTCTTTGTTGCAAGTATGCTACACTGATTTCCTCCTGTACATAATCCAAAACATTATCTGTACTAGCAGGTCTCATCCATCTACTACGAGAACCAAGTGGCTCTTTTACTTACTTGGCTTTAATCCACGAACAAAATCCTGCAATGTTAAAATTGTATATAAGTCACGTTTTGCTTCGATTGTCGTATTAATACTTTAATGTAAAGTAACATACGTCATTATAGTAGAGAAAAGGCTTTGGCAGTGATCAAAGAATTGTTGAGGGTTGCTACTTCCCTGTGTGCTCAGGGAGAGGTCATTGTAGAGGGCTGTTTCATCTCGTTGGTCTGTGAAATTATTAATTAACACTTTCTTGATGCCAGCGTAGCTCTCATAAAATAAAATTTAATATAAAATACGACAAGTTGATCACAATTTTTTACAAGCCTGGTTAAAATATTCGGGTTTCCGTCAAATTCAGGAACGAAGCGAAACGCTTTAAATATTGGGTCTGGATCGGATTACGTCATATCTCTATTTAAATCTATTGCAATATGTCTACGGTGTTTTACGATATTTATTTTAACTTCCACAATTTTCGGAAATCTCACGATTTTTTTATTCGATTGAAATATCTTTTATTAAATTTGATTTATTTTATTTAATCCGTTTTAATTAATTTAATTTATTTTCTCTATATTTATTTTTTCAGTTTATTAACTTTACATAGAAATTTTAAATTTATTTAATTATTCATTTTCATAAAATCAAATTTTATTAGCAATTAATTGTATTTTTATCAATTAAAACTTATTAAATTTACTCACTGCATTTATTCTGAAGTTAATTAAAAATTTAATTAAATATACAATGAATAAATTTTTAAATATTGGATTTTATTTAAATTCAATTTATAATTGCGAATTGTTATTTTTTATCTTTTTTTAATAATTCAATAAAAACTAATATTTTTAATTAATTTAATCCTTTTAATTTTTTTTATCTCGTTTATTAGTTTATATAATTGTTTAATTTTATTTCATTATATTTACTTTATTTTTTTGAATAAATAAGATTTACTACCATAATAATTTTATTTCAATTAAAATGTATAAAATTTAATCAATGCATTTTTTATGAAATCAATTAAGTCATTAATTCAATATGCATTTAATTAATTTTCATATTTTATAACTTTTTTCAAATTAACTTATTTAATTTTATTTCAAAATGTTAAATTTATAAATTTATTAATTATCTCTTTACCTACACTTAATTAGTCGTAATCATTAAAATTCATTTTCAAATTAATTTAACATGAATTAATTATTAAAATTAAATTTACTTGACACCTTACCAGTACGATACTGAAAAAGGAATGGTCAGGCAAAATCAGTTTTTTTTCAAATTAATTCATTAAATTTTTTTTAAATGTTATATTTATAAATTTATTAATTATCTCTTTACCTAAACTAATTTATCGTAATAATTAAAATTCCTTTTGAAATTAATTTAACATAATAATCTATAATATTAATGCATTATTAAAATTAAATTTACTTGGTACCTTACCAGTACGATACTGGAAAAGGTATGGTCGGGTAACATCCTGACGGAATTACAACTAAAAGGGGGAAGCAACACCAGAGAAAATTCTAGCGTACTTACTGTATATTCATCATCTTTGGTTCACTTTAATATCCTTCGATTTCTTGAAAGCTCCAGCCGCAGTCCTTCAGAGATGTCCGAATCCTTGGTCAAGGCTCAATAGCCAGTCACATACGCGCACAGTTCAAAGTTCACTGAGTTCACAGGGTTCCCAGAGTTCCACTCAGAAGTCCAAAAAGATGTCAAAATTTCCCGAGGGTCGTACGCGCACTTGACCCAAAGATCATACCGTCTGCGCCAGTTATAGAGGGGCTGCAGCGGGAGTATTAAAGTGAGACGATAATTATACTTAAGTTCTTTTATTTAATCTAAGTTTGTCCTTAAAACTAATTATAATTAATATGTACAAGTGACAAGTCTCGGCGATCGAGAACGAGTGACGTAGGAGGGGTCATGACAGCCTCACGGGGCTAAGAGGGGAACGCGGGACGCGGGCGATGCGCGGACGGCGGTCGCGATCCCATTCTCACGGAGGCGCTGGTCAGCACTTTCTTTATGTGTTAGTGCCTTGTGGATGTGTGTAAATCCAGCTGACGCGGCGACGACGACGTCTAGACGGTGTGATATGCGGCGCGTCCGGTGCACTTTGCATGCTATGTAACACGCTTAACACCAGGCGAACGACTAGCTCGTCACATCATTCAATAACATAAAAAAAAAATGCCTAAATTCCACGGACCCAATACATATCTAAATTTGTAAATAAATCTATTTATATAAACTTTACCAGGTATGGTCAAAATTAATGATAGAAATTGAGCAGTAGAGACACACCAGTTGCCGGTAAAAGCGGGGGGCCGGGCATAGAGTAGTTACGGTACAGAGATGACACAGTTTATAAATGTCATGTCATCATGTCAATGTCAGAAATTTTATTGATTGATATCAATAATAAATTATTAACGTCATCGTCATCAACATCAACCTTAAAACGTCTATGTTTTGCTGAAAATAGGCCTACCCCATAGAGCGCCACTTTGAGCAGCTGCTTCCCTTGCATCCAACGCTTTCCCGCGGTTTCGACCACACTCTGGTAGCCTACATTGCGTGTTCCAGTTCATGGTCACCACTCGGCGTTGTGGCCTGCCCATTGACATTTCAACTTTCTAATTCTACGAGCTATATATAAAAAGGAATAAGGATACAATTATATTCGCATACGTTTGTTTATTTGGTGAATATTGACTTAGTAGTACGTACAGAAAGGTTAAAAATGCTCGGACAAAAATATTACAAAAAAAATTTAAAAAAAAATGCAACATTGTCGCCATACCCTGCATTATAGTCGCTTTATGTTTATGTTGACAACGTAATAAAAAATACTGTTCTCCTTTTAAAATACTACTCAGTTTTATTACATTTGTTTTATTAAAAAACTTACAGTAAAGTTTGATTTGATGCGTTAAACCACATTAGTGACAACCACACACATTTAAATATATATTATACTTCTATATCTTAAAGAGTACGATCATAGCTTAATTTATTGTCTTAATATTATTTATTAATTTACTATTAATTATTTATAATACTTTTACTATCAATATTAATTAATGAATTGGACGAAGCGAGTTCAAATCTAGCTAGTCGTTAAATTTTTTCAAAGTATCCTTATATACCTATATTCATCAGACGTCGCTTCTGTCCACCACATCTTTGCCAAATAAAGTGTACCGGTGGCAACGCACGAATCGTCCATTTGTTAAGCGCCACGTGATATTATTATGTTATTTATTGGCCTACCCGACTTCCGAGACTGGACCCACTGTGACCAGTGGTCGGTTGCAGGTACATTCGATGTCAGTGTCGCACCTTGGTTATTCAATCATCTTACATCATTTAATACTGATCTATATTGTAATTTCATATAAATAACCAAATTAACTAGCTTTGACAACACAGCAGAAATAATGATAAATGATTAATTACAATTTTAGTTTGAAAACTATCGTGATTATGACACATTTTTGTATGATAAATAACGGCTTAAACATACGTCATAAATAAACTTACGTCAGTTAAAAGTCGAAATTACTCCAACCAGTTTTTGGGACATATTCGATGTCCTTCTTCTGAGAGCCAAATACTAACGCAAGCCGCGAGGGCTTTCGCGAACGTCAGCACGTAACTCACTTTCTGACGCTCGCGAAAGCCGCCGCTTTGCGTTAGTAACTAGCTCCCAGAAGAAGGACATCTAATATGTCCGAAACCTGGTCGGAGTAATTTCGACTTTTAATTGACGCGATTAATTTATTTGACTGGCCTGATAGCTCAGTTGGTAGTCCCGTGTTAGTAGGTAGCTCTGCCTGTTGCTGCTGCAGGTTGTGGGTTTCATTGCCGCCCAGGACAAATATTTATGTGATGATATAGTACAAGCTTTGCTTAGTTTGGGGCTAGATGGCGGTGTGTGAAAACTCAACAATTATTTTTTTAAATTTTCACTATTTTCCACTGTTAATATACCAACTGAGCTATAGGACAAGTTTAAATAAATATAGAACAGTATTTTGAAAGGTAACTCGGGAAATATACTGGCAATTGTCCATCATAGTCACAATCTTCCCCTAGCGTAGACAAGCATTCATAATACACTAGCTTCTGCCCGCGGCTTCGCCCGCGTGGCTTATAGGAAACGAAGAAGATTTTTTTAAATAGATAAATCAACAACCCATTTCACCTTCTTAGAGGTGAAATTTCGAAAATCTCTTTCCTAGTAGATACCTACAGTTTACAAAGAACACACCCTCCAAATTTCAAGTCTCTAGGACCAGTGGTTTAGGCTGTGCGCTGATATAAAAGTCAGTCAGTCAGTCAGGACTTTGAATTTTATATGTATAGATAGAAGAAGATAGTTACGTTCGCAAATAGATAAATATCCTTTAGAACCTCAAAATTATTTCACAGATGTTTGAATGCCCATTGTGTTACTCTCGTACTAAGAAAAAGACACCGGCCTACTCATTCTAAGTCCTAGACATATTTGCATATCAAAATAATCATCCCAATCCCATACAAATTTCCTAACGCAATGTCTCGCAGGTGCTAAGAACATAATAACAGCAGATAACGATTTTTATCTTATTACATTCAATGGAGTGGGCAAAAAACGTGATTGTAGCCACATACCTGTTCCCTGCAACAAGATCTCTCCCATACAAAAAGGTAAACACAATCAATACAATAAAAATGATTTTATAAAAGCTCCGAAGGTGCGAAGACACTCGAACGAGGTAAACGAATCGTATTTCAAAACAACGAATTTGATATCTCAATTTTTCGCGCGTTTTATGAATGCAGCATGACATAATTTTTTATTTAATTTGGCGTTTCTTTCAGTATGGTTGCAAGGGTTGATGATGAAGGATTCATATAAATATACTAAAAGTATCTTAGTAATGTTGCATAGGTTCGAGTACAGTCATTAGGCATTAGTCACTTTGTTGTAAATAGTCAGAGTGGAATGATTTAGGTTTTATAACAGAGGAGAATTTTACCTGTATTTATCACTAGTTGCGCGGATTCACCCGCTGATTAAAAGTATTCTATGTGTTAATCCAGCGTACATAAGCTAATTCGTAAAAGCTTTGCATTCCAAATTTCATCAAACACATATATTTGATCTTTTTATTGACATAATTGGTTCAATAAGTACGGAGATTTATGGTAACAAGCAAGTGAATGCTTGTTGCACACATACACACAAATATAATAATAATATATTTATGATATGTATATTTAATAATAAAAATATGAATTTGTGGGCAGAAACGTGTTGTGGGTAGGTAGGTTGCAACCTATATAACTATAGGCCTTCAGCGTGTCCGCACCGCGCCGTGTCTGGAACAAGAATGATCCGTAGCGCACCAATCGATCCCTTTATATAGCCAGACAGGTAGGGGCGCCATGACAGTTGCCGGTGCTGCCACTGTAATAAATTTAGTGCCACCACAGGGTAAATTACGGTACTCGATCGCTGTGCATAGAGTTTATAACTGGACGTTGCCGCCGTCACGGCCATACTGACGTGCGTACGTCCTCGTACGCTTAGCTTCACTTTGTACCTGGTGAGGGACATAAGTATCAGTGTCATTGCTCGTTCATCCTGACAATTGAGTTAAACTTGGAGTCAAAGTCAAAAGATTAGTTTTCAATTTCATTAGACGAAAGCATATTAACCTCCCAGACATCGTCAGGGTTAACCCTTCAGGACCATTAGTATACCTTCATTTATAAAAAATGGACCGAATAATGCTAACCGGATAGATATCCCTATAGCAACCAAAAATCATCATTCCTACATTTTTTTAATGGACCAATTAGTGCTAGACCGGATAGATATCCCTTTAGCAACCAACATTTTTTTTTATGGACCATTAGTGCTAGTCCGGATAGATTATCCCTTTAGCATTCAGACACATTTTTCTTGTCATCATTTTTACATTCTCTTTTTTTCTCGAAAAAAACGAATCGTTACTTTTTTTTTTCACTGGTTTGGGTTAACCCTGCAACTAAATTTGATATTAGTGTCACCCGCCGTCACGTCATCATTCACATCACGTCTCGTCACGTTTCGCGTTGCTTGAAGAGTGATGTAGAAATGGGCAATCCCACTTCTGATGTGGGCAGAAACGTGTTGTGGGTAGGTAGGTTGCAACCTATATAACTATAGGCCTTCAGCGTGTCCGCACCGCGCCGTGTCTGGAACAAGAATGATCCGTAGCGCACCAATCGATCCCTTTATATAGCCAGACAGGTAGGGGCGCCATGACAGTTGCCGGTGCTGCCACTGTAATAAATTTAATGCCACCACAGGGTAAATTACGGTACTCGATCGCTGTGCATAGAGTTTATAACTGGACGTTGCCGCCGTCAAATTTATAATATTAGTAGGTTTAAAATCATTCACATACACAAAACTCTTTCGCATTTATAATATTAGTAGGTATAAAATTTGACAAGTTTATCAAAAACAAGTCATTTCAAGAGAGAAGCTTGACTTTGTTCTGTTAGTATCCTATAACAGTTATTCTGAGGTGGTCGTCATTTTTCACATGATTGAAGCATTTCAAACGAACTCCAAGCACACGCGTCGAAAAAATAAATCAAACGTTCTTCTTACGACGCCTACCATTAATAAAACTCTTTAAAATATATTTAATAATGTCCACAAAGGCTCTGAGCACAATACTCGACCCATAAAGGGGCAGCATTTATTATGGCGACAATATATCGAACACAAAAAGATATTGTGACAAAGACGCGTACTTTTTAATAATATTGTCATTTCTCAGCAGCAGTGGACTCTTTCAAAAAGCCATAACGTAATAATTTATCTCTTTATAAGAGTTTTTTATCTGTGGGAGAGACGTCGCGGGTGACGCCAGGTGAGCACGGGTTAACTTTGTCAAAGCTCTGTAGGCTTCAATACAAAGATAGGCTTGTGCAATAGGATACTGTTCTTTGAATTGATTTAGTTTCTATTTTATTTCTAAACAAGATATTGCCTTATCTATTATTTATCTAATATTGGTTTTACCCGCGCGGACAATGGTCATACCTATCCCACAGGAACTATAATTTAGATAGATAGATCAACACTTTATTGTACACCGTAAAAAAGAAAACAATTTACAATAAGAAAAACTTACATAATAAACTAGTACTAGTACAACAGGTGGTCTTATCGCTTAGAGCGATCTCTTCCAGACAACCTTTGAATCGGAGGAATCTGTAGCTTAGAATTTTGGGCTTTTATTTCGGGATAAAAAGTATTATAAGTTCTATTTCAGGACTTAAGTATCTACTGTAGATATTCAGGTTCTGGGAGGTATTATCTACACCTGGTGGAATGATAATGGAACTTTGATTACAATGCAAGCAGGAGAAATTTAAATCCTAATTAGAAAATTTCTGTAGTAACTAATTTTTTTGCAAATATTTGTTTCTGTACGTTGAAATGTAATTCCGTGATCGCCTAGCTGGTCCTGTAGATAATCTACATACTTAATTTCATCGAAATACGTTCAGCAGTAGTAATACATGTTTGAAGTAATGCTTCATTACGCATGCTCGACTTGGGGATAAGTTATGTTAGAGAATGTTGTAATAAGCTAGCCGTTCACCTGATGCTAAGCGACACTGCCGCCCATAACAGAACAGTGTCAGTCGAAACTCTAAAATGTTAAGTTTCGCATGACAATGCACTGCGCACATCATCCAGAGACATCAGCACAGTATGGTAATAAGATTACTCGACTGTGACATCAGATCATAAAGTCTCAATTGTCTATATAGTAATTTCACTAGCTACTGTGCCCTTCAAACCAGAACACAGTAGTGCTTGCGCACTACTGCTTGGCGGCAGAATAACTGGCAAAGCAGGGGTACCTATCTAACAAAACCCTGCTGCGACGTCCGCAGCGGGTTATTGCGACGAGGGCGATACGCGGGTACAGAACGGTGTCCTGGACAGCGGCATGCGTTCTAGCCGGTGACCCACCCTGGGAGCTTCAAGCCGAGATCCTCGCTGAAGTTTACCACTTCGTGGCGGCGAGGAGATCTCGGGGAGAGCCCCCAGGGTGGGACGAGGTTAGGCGCATGCGGCAGCAGGCGCGGGCCACCCTATTGAGGCGGTGGGTGGAGGACCTGGCTCCACCGGTCCCAGGGCAAAGGACGGTGGAGGCCATCCGTCCGGTCCTCCAGAGGTGGGTGAGGCGGCCCCACGGGTCGCTGACCTTCCGGTTGGTGCAGGTGCTTTCCGGGCACGGATGCTTTGGAAAGTACCTGCACCAAATCGCGAGGCGGGAAGCGACCCCTGCCTGCCATGAGTGTGGGGCGCTGGAGGATACAGCGCCCCACACACTGGAAGTGTGTGCCGCTTGGGACCCGCCGCGGCACACACTTTCCTTGGCAGTAGGCCACGATCTCTCGCTGCCAAGCGTGGTGAGAGCCATGCTTGACAGCGAGAGATCGTGGCAGGCGGTGGTCTCCTTCTGCGAGTACGTGATGGCGCAGAAGGAGACCGCGGAGCGGGTCAGAGAGGAGGCCGCTGGAGCTGACCCACTCCGGCGCAGACGAGTGGGAGGGAGGAGGAGGCGTTACGCGCACCTCTTCCCTCCCCCGTAGTAGGGCCACTGGTGGAGAGTCGGGGGACTCTCCGCCGGCTTGCACGGCCCCACACGTCTGGTGGGTGACCTTGGTGAGCAAGGTCACCCATCCTTTGGCGCGGAGAGGCCCGAAAGGGCCTGCCGCCGGGGGCGAGCTGGCTGGACTGCAGTCGCGACCCCTTCTCGCCCCGGTACGGCGGACGAGGGCTCACGGGGGGGTTTTAGTGGGTTCGAGTCCCACATACCCCCTGCCACCACCCCCGTGGTGGCAGGGAAGTGCGAGGGCATTTCCCCCCCTCAAAAAAAAAAAAAAAAAAGGGGTACCTATCTAGACGAACTTTGCAGAAAAGTCCTACCATATAGTGAAGCGAACGAAAGTTGGTCAGGCGAACGGGAGTTGAGAGGGGGATATATACGTTTCATATATTATTGTAGGGCAAGCAAGACGGAGCTAAAAAAAGTTTTACTTCAGTCATATGATCTAAAGCACACTCGTTTGTACACAAAGTAGGAAAGTAAATGAAAAAGTTCATATGCGGTATATTTTATAGAGCGAACCAAAAAAACAAAAGACAGACATAGGTTGCCCTAGTGTAGGCTTTTGAGTTTCATTTTTATTATACCCTCTTATACTGTATCAACCTTCGATGTACCAATTTTATTTACTGTATTGTTTTTTGGTCAAATTAATTATTATTATTTTTCGTAGATATTCTTGCCTATTGTAATTTTTATAACAAGGCATGAAACAAGCTTTGCACAAATATTGCACAAAAAAATAACGACTGTCTTTATAGCTATCGTCGAGACATGGTTGACATCGGAGCCACAATAAAATCGATGAAATATTTAAGGGGCAGTCCATAACTCATACCGGGCGAGTTAAGGGCCAGCGCCTATTGTGACACTGTTTGCACAGGTAGGCGCGCAGTGGGTAGTCACTTACTCATACAAATCACAAGATTCACGACGCATCGGTATTTGTATAATTTTTTTTTTTTATTTTTTTTTTTTTAAGATTTGGCTCCACACTTTTGTGTATTTAGCCAGTGTCAAGTTATTGATATTTTATCAAGTTATCGATATTTCACGCAAATATGTGTCAAGTCACAGTCGAAGTCACCAAGTCAATCCATAGTCAAGTCAGTCTAGTCAAAGTCATACTCCTAGTAAAGTGGTGGCAACTTTACTTGAAGCTTCTATGGAGTTTTGGAAACAACACGAAAAGAAACGTTTCACCATCATTATACCATTTTCCCACACTCACGCCTGTAATCCAGCACTTAACGAATAAAATGCCACCAATTTTATGCACTAACACTGAAAATAACATAAGTTTTGGAAAATAATACAATGCGGCGACGCGATCTTTTTCGTTTTCCCGCCAAAACTCCATTTGTATAATTTTGATCGTATTTTGTTATTTAAATTACTTTTTAGCAAAACAAAGAGTTTTCACCGACAAAGAACCACATGTTTCGCAATAAGAATGTTAATCGCGTGAAACTAATATAAAAAAGTTTTAAAGTAGATATTTTGATAATTACCTTTGCTTATCAAATTACAGGTACTTTTGTGGAACTCCGATATCCCATAGAATTTGTGTGACAGTTTTAATATAAGTTAAGCTCATTCAAGTACGCTGGACTTGAGGAGTAAGCTGGTGAATGCGAGGCGAACGGAAGTTGAAGTTAGTTCACGTAGATCTCCATTGTCAACATAACAAAGTTAAACATTTGTATTCTTATGTTCGGTAAAATTACAATTTACAGTTGTCTGAATGGCGACATTAACATTAATCAAAGCCGATAGATGGAGCTAAACTAAAGAAGTTTTATTTCAGTCGTGTGGACTAAACTTCTAAAGCACACTCGTTTTGAGTTTTGGCGGGAAAACGAAAAAGATCGCGTCACCGCATTATATTATTTTCCAAAACTTGTGTTATTTTCAGTGTTAGTGCATAAAATTGGTGACATTTTATTCGTTAAGTGCTGAGTTACAGGCGTGAGTGTGGGAAAATGGTATAATAATATTGAAACGTTTCTTTTCGAGTTATTTCCAAAACTCCATAGAAGCTTCTGGTAAAGTTGCCACCACTTTACTAGGAGTATGACTTGACTAGACTATGACTTGGACTGTGCGTGACTTGACACATACATATAATATTAAATAACTTGAGAAATTATCAATCACTTGAAACTGGCTAAATACCTACACAAAAGTGTGGAGCCAAAACAAAAACTAAAAAAAAATTAAATTCAAATTTAACCAAAACAAATGAAAGTTCCAACGAGGCTTCAAATGTCATGTTCATATCGGACTGGCTACCATCTGAATCACTTCCAAGAAAAGAATTCATAGCGCGGAGGTTTTACTGCAACTTCTTTTACCACACCAAATATTTAATGCTGTTCTAATATCAGTACAGATTCTTACGAATTATTTTAAATTGGTGGTTATATTTGCGTAAAGCCTCCTATTAATTTTACAAAAAATACTGACCGGGCATCATTGTTTGATTGTTGCAGATACACGGACAACGACAGCATAATCTATTTGTATGACGTTACTCAACAAGCCAATCTCGACCTTATTCGTAAGGCACTCGATGTACGTTTCAAGGACCTAGATCCCAAAGCAAAGTACCAGAATCGGGTTGTTGGTTGCTATACTTTTTGGACAACTACTTCTGTAAGGAAAGAGTGCTCGATATTTACAACAGCATCCACATGCTTCATAGATTGTATTGACTATGGAAATCAAGAACAATGCTCTTTTAGGAACTTTTGAAAGACCATTTCTTTGCACCAAAAACCTACTCGAGCGCACAAATGCATCCGACCTGTGGGGCACAAATGGGACAGGCAAACGTTAAAACTACATACAGTAGTCGAAAAGGAATGCCACGCAAAGAGCCGGAGATTCAGTCGATGCTATTACACTCATACAACTGAAATACAATAAACATACTTACGATCGTTTGATTGAATTTGAGAAGGCAACATACATTGAAGGTTCCAAAGCTGTTATCCGAAAATTTGCACCGACTACGGGTCGCCTGTTGCTGCAGCGTCGGATTTTGACCCTAATTACATCTTCATCGCAAGAAGAGTCCTTATCAAAGAGTCCAATGAATATGGATTCCGACTGTAAATCAGTTATTAAGGTCTCACGACCTTAATTGCATGCGTAGACGTTACCCATATCATGACGTCACGCAACTACTTATTTTTAGTTTCTCTTTTTTGAGTGATTTATGTTGTGTTAGTGCCTACTTGTAAAAACGTAGTGTTGTGTGATGTCTTGAATAAATGTATTTTCTTTCTTTCTTTGATGCTCGCTGAAAGGCAAAGACTGGAATGAAATCTTAGAAGAAGACCTTGCAAAGATGCATGAAGTTGTCACACGCGGCGCCCCGCAGCGACGGTAGCGTGCGGGCGGTCTCTTCCCCTTAATTAATTTTAATGTATTTACCTGTGCTGCCTGCTACAGGGTGGATTTGAGGACATTTTTAAAAGGCTTCTTTTGATAATATTATGTTTATGCTAATACTATATTCGCTTTGCGCACGTAGACTAAAATATTATAATAAAAATTAAATAAATACTACCTTAAATAATACCTAATCTACATACAAAATTCAAAGTCCTGACTGACTGACTAACTTATATATCAAAGCACAGCTTAAATCACTGGTCCTAGAGACTTGAAATTTGGAGGATGTGTTCTTTGTAAAGTGTTGGTATCCACTAAGAAACTTTCAAACTTCCACCCCTAAGAGGGTGAAATGGATGGTTGAATTATCTATAAAAATTTTCGTTTCCCGTTTCGCGGGCGAAGCCGTGGGCAGAAGCTAGTTATTAAATAAAATATATTTAAGTAGGTAGAGAGATAGATTTTTAGATTTCTTTATTTATTCTTTTTAGGTAGGTAGATAGATCTTTTATATCTTTATCTGTTTTATATTTTTTCGTTTTTATGATAGGTATTAATTATCACTATTTTGAACCAGGCAAAGTGGATGTGTGATTAGATTATTGAATTGTTTATTACTTATTTTTAAATCTTGTTGTTTATTAATGTATTTTCTATGATCTGCTATGTGCAGCTATAAAATAAAATAAGATATTCAAAACACTTCTGCTATCTAGATATACCAAGTTTTAAAGTCACAGCGGCTTTTTAGTCATAGCTTTATAGTTTTTTTTAGCAACAAAGGTTGCAATCAAGTAATGTGATAGCTGGCGGTCTAAGTTTCCATGGCTTCTTCACAAAGAGCATTTCTTTGTGGTCATGACAGTGCGTGATAATGACAACAAAATCGGTAGCCTCCTTTATGAGATAAATGATATATACTTAAACTAGCTTCTGCTAGCGGCAGGCACACGGGTGAGTGGCCTATAGGAAAATAATTCAACCACCCATTTTACTCTTACGGTTGAAATTTCGAAAAAAACCCTTTCTCACATCTTTACAAAGAACACACCCTCCAAAATTCTAGTCTCTAGGACCAGCGGTTTAGGCTGTGCGTTGATATATAAGACATTCAGTCAGTCAGTCAGGACTTTGAATTTTATGTGTATAAATAAATGATATTTACTTTAACCTCATTTTTAACGATTTATTTCTAGATAAAATAGGTACGAATCAGTTACTGCAACAAATAGAGATTCCATCTGAAAAAATAAAAAGATAACTCCAGAGTAGTCAAACATTACAATGTACACCCTCATTAACAAAAATAGAGACTTAATAACCGTATGTCATATAATAGGTCTTTACCTATGAAATTGCCGTATTGCAGTACAGACTTTTTCAAACAAAAAAAAGTTTTGATTGGCTATGAATTCTAAATTCAAATTAATTTTGTTTTAAAAATATGACATTCTATTTACAATATAAGTCTTTTGTTTATTGATTAGCGTTGTATTTTCATTACATTTCAAGATTTTTCCTCATAATGGATACTTTGAAATTTCGTGTAATTATGGAATATGAGTTCCGTCGTGGCACCAACGCGGCACAAACGACACGTAACATCAACGACGTTTACGGAGAGAACTGTACAAACGAACGTACAACCCGTTATTGGTTTGCTCGGTTCCGTTCTGGGAATTTTGACTTGAAAAATGAACCTCGTGGTCGTCCGGAAACTTTGGTCAACAATGATGAATTAAAGGCGATTGTGGAAGCTGATGAATATCAATCTACAGCTAAGCAGGCAGCAGCTTTTGATGTTAGCATCAAAACAATATTGGTCCATTTGCGACAGATTGGCAAGATAAAAAAGCCTGATAGATGGGTGCCCCACGAACTTAACGATCGCCAGCGCAACGTACGCGTCGAGACTTGCCTTGCGCTGCTTAACAGGCACATAAAAGAAAGAATTTTGAACCGAATTGTTACGTGCGACGAAAAATGGATTCTTTTTGACAATCGAAAGCGCTCAGCAAGTTGGTTAGATCCTGGTTCGGTACCAAAGCAATGTGCAAAACGAAAAATGACCCCTAGAAAGGTGATGGTCACAGTTTGGTGGTCTAGTGCTGGTGTGATTCATCATAGCTTTTTACAAAACGGCGAGAGCATTACTGCAGATGTGTACATTGAAGAACTGACCACAATGATGGCGAAACTCGCACGTCTGCAACCAGCTTTGGTCAATCGGTCGTCTCCACTGCTACTTCACGACAACGCGCGACCCCGTACTGCACAACAGACCGTCTCTAAGCTGCATGAGTTGGGTTTGGAAGCTCTCCCTCATCCGCCATACTCACCAGATCTTCCGCCTACCGACTATTACTTTTTCCAAAATTTGGACAACTTTTTAGCGGAAAAAAAATTCAATTCCCGAGAGGCAGTTCAAAACGCCTTTGAAGAGTTTGTTGTCTCCCGTCCTGCTGATTTTTTCAAGAAGGGCATCCATAAACTGCCACAGCGTTGGCAAAGATGCATTGATTGCAGGGGTGATTACTTTGAATAAAAGAAATAAATAAGTTCGAAAAAAAAATACTTTAACTTTTTTCAAACAAAACGGCAATTTCATAGGTAAAGACCAATATATTTATGAATACCATAAAGTTGTACCTAAATGGTCTCAACTAAAGTAAATTATTGATAATTTATAAAACAATAATCAGTTATAATAGCTACTGGAAACCTTATTCACGGGATACGTAGATTACACATCTTTATACATTCAACTTATTTATAAACTTTTATACTAATTATCAGATTATTTTATCGATCAACAACGCTGGTAGCTGGGTAATTAAATAATAATGTTATTGCTTTGAAAATACTTTTTATTTGTTTTACAAATGTGGAACCTTATTTGATTTGTTTTAGTGATGCTGCGGAGTAAACCTGAATCGGACCGGATTTGGTAAGGTAATAAATTTGACTGGCCTGATAGCTCAGTTGGTAGTAGCCCTGCCTTCTGAACTGTGGGTTGTGGGTTCGATTTCCACCCAGGATAAACATTTCTGTGATGAACATAGCTGTTTGTTCTGTGTCTGGGTGTTATATTGTATTCTATGTATGTATTTACAAACAAAAAGTATCCAAGTATTGTATCAGTTATCTGGTTCCCATAGCACAAGCTTTGCTTAGTTTGGGGCTAGATGGCGTTGTGTGAGATGTCCACAAACATTATTTATTTTATTTATTTAAAATCTCATATTTATAGGAATACCCATTAGTTTAATAATAGATAGGTAGGTTTAATATAATACCTATATTAAACCTACCTATCTATTATTAATTGTGTGATTTTTTTAGTCTGTGGAGATAGTTGTTAGATTTACTTGATATCAGCCACAATTTTTTTAATACTACTTATTTATTGATTTCGGGTTGTGAGTGAGACTAGCTGAGGTTTTGTTTCACAATATATTTATACCGATGGATCTATATATGGTCTTTACCTATGAAATTGCCGTTTTGTTTGAAAAAAGTTAAAGTATTTTTTTTTTCGAACTTATTATTTCTTTTATTCAAAGTAATCACCCCTGCAATCAATGCATCTTTGCCAACGCTGTGGTAGTTTATGGATGCCCTTCTTGAAAAAATCAGCAGGACGGGAGACAACAAACTCTTCAAAGGCGTTTTGTACTGCCTCTCGGGAATTGAATTTTTTTCCCGCTAAAAAGTTGTCCAAATTTTGGAAAAAGTAATAGTCGGTAGGCGCAAGATCTGGTGAGTATGGCAGATGAGGGAGAGCTTCCAAACCCAACTCATGCAGCTTAGAGACGGTCTGTTGTGCAGTATGGGGTCGCGCGTTGTCGTGAAGTAGCAGTGGAGACGACCGATTGACCAAAGCTGGTTGCAGACGTGCGAGTTTCGCCATCATTGTGGTCAGTTCTTCAATGTACACATCTGCAGTAATGCTCTCGCCGTTTTGTAAAAAGCTATGATGAATCACACCAGCACTAGACCACCAAACTGTGACCATCACCTTTCTAGGGGTCATTTTTCGTTTTGCACATTGCTTTGGTACCGAACCAGGATCTAACCAACTTGCTGAGCGCTTTCGATTGTCAAAAAGAGTCCATTTTTCATCGCACGTAACAATTCGGTTCAAAATTCCTTCATTTCTGTGCCTGTTAAGCAGCGCAAGGCAAGTCTCGACGCGTACGTTGCGCTGGCGATCATTAAGTTCGTGGGGCACCGATCTATCAAGCTTTTTTATCTTGCCAATCTGTCGCAAATGGACCAATATTGTTTTGATGCTAACATCAAAAGCTGCTGCCAGCTCAGCTGTAGATTGAGATTCATCAGCTTCCACAATCGCCTTTAATTCATCATTGTTGACCAAAGTTTCCGGACGACCACGAGGTTCATTTTTCAAGTCAAAATTCCCAGAACGGAACCGAGCAAACCAATAACGGGTTGTACGTTCGTTTGTACAGTTCTCTCCGTAAACGTCGTTGATGTTACGTGTCGTATGTGCCGCGTTGGTGCCACGACGGAACTCATATTCCATAATTACACGAAATTTCAAAGTATCCATTATGAGGAAAAATGTTGAAATGTAATGAAAATACAACGCTAATCAATAAACAAAAGACTTATATTGTAAATAGAACGTCATATTTTTAAAACAAAATTAATTTGAATTTAAAATTCAAAGCCAATCAAAACTTTTTTTTGTTTGAAAAAGTCTGTACTGCAATACGGCAATTTCATAGGTAAAGACCTATTATAAAATGTATTCATACACTACTTTAGTTAGAGATGCACAGAGACGATAGGTAATAACTAATGCAGCACGCATTCCCATAATAAAATGTAATTGCACTAATACACTGTAGATAAACTACGATAGCATCTTATCTCGTCATCGTAACAGCCGTAGCTTTGCGACGTCATCCCACCCTTCCTAGCTCAGTAGTCAGTAGCCCGCTTCGTCCCAAATAGTCAATTTGCGTACGGCCCCTGAGTTTACCCGGGACCCGGGACGAATCAATAATGAGCCGTGCCTAATCAACGCCCTAAACAAAACTGGTGTGGTTTTATTGCTTTATGCATGATTTGCCGATTAAGGGGAGTAATTGAAGCTGGCTTGAAGTTTTCAATTCGCACGGTTACTTCCATTAGAATTGGAACGGTAAGTATATAGTGTATATAGTATGCATTGTTCGTGATGACGATTATCTCGTTTATATGAACAAAAGTGTGTCAAAAAAAACTTGTTTCAGTTAAATTTATTATTTATTATTAGTTTGGGCAAGCGTGCTCCACCTTAGACAACTTCGTCACCTACCATCAGGTGAGTTGTTGTCAAACGCATACCCATTTTAACATTAAAAAAAATTACGTTTCAAAATCGTTTTATTGGTTCAAAGCCTTAATGACTCCAGCTAGACTTATTGGTAGCTATGTTACCAATATGTTGCTATGCCAGTGCAATAAAATTAAGATTGATCAGTATCAATCTTAATTTTATTATCAACCGATTTCAAAAGAGGAGGAGGTTCTCATTTCGATTGTTTTTTTAAGTTTGTTACCTGAGAACTTACGACTAAGTAAGCCGATTTTGATGATTCTTTATTTAAAAGCTGGTGCTTCCCATGTGGTCCCATTTCAATTTAGTCTAGTTCGGACAATGGAATTCATGAGAAAACCATATTAAGTCTGAAGTCAGTTTTTACGCTTTGCGTTTGTTAACTGACAGATTTCTACTTTTTGATCAACATTTCATTTACACCTACTAGTTCAGTATCTAACTAACAGATACAATAACATTTATGTTTCCTAGTTTCTGGAATAAAATATTCCTATTTGGAAACGTTTTCCTTTGAACCAGATAAAGCCGTCAGCGTGAATAGAGATTTATTTATGTATCTCTCGAACAATATCTTACGAATGGGTATTTTTGTGTGAATTAATATTTACTAGTTGGTTCAATAATATATACATAATAAGCTAGGCGATCAAGGAACATGATTGCAACATATAAAACACATATTTGAATGGATTTGACAGTTTCAATACATACAGTTTACGTGCATAGGGACATTTTCAAATATGGAATGAAATATTCCTATTGCATTGTAATGAGTGTTCCATGATCCCCCTATAACAGTGTAGGCAATAAATACTTTGATCACTGAAATTGAAAATTGAATTAAAACTTAATCACATGTTCTCATACTTAAACATGTCATAAAATAGCAATTCCAATTATGCCATCACGCCCAAACGATTAGAAAGTTGCAAAATCTTTGTCAACTTGTTAAACTCTGACCGAATAAACGGTTTATTCGGTGCGTTCACATCGTTAAATTATCTAATATTGCAATAAATATGCCTGTTGTTGTGTGTTTGGAAACAGATAGAGCCGTGACGAACGCTAATGGGAGTAATAGAGCATGGGATGGGGTAGACTCGGCCGATGCATTCTGGGTGGTACAGCGCGTCATTTTTTGCGTACCTTGTCAGTTTGGTCATACTTTGTTTGTTGGCATATTTGAAAATTGAATTATTTGTAAAAGACAATGTAGTTTTTGCTTTCATTCTTTTATATTAGGAAGCAGATTAATTTCTTCTCAATGCTTATTGGAGCAATTGCAAGGTGTTTTGGTGTTTAATCTAAAATGTATAGATGAGTGTTTAAAGTAGTTAGATAGAAGCGGTTTCATCCGCGGATAAGAAGTATTTTAATTAATGCTCATCACACGGAAAAAAATCAGTTTTCCGGGATAAAATGTAGCCTATATGTTAATCCAGTGTATAAGCTATCTTGATTCTGAATTTCATCCAAATCCATTCAGCCGTTTGAGCGTGAAAGAGTAACAAACATACACATATACACACAAACACATACAATCTTTCGCCTTTACAATATTGGTGTGATTATCCTATCCCAGACAAAGATAAATCTAAAAACACAAAAGCATAAAAATTTGTCGGCTGGACCAATTTTTATGCTTTTTGTGTGTTTCTTGAGTTATAAGTGGTGTAACTAAGACAACTTTTATATATATGTGTATATATATATATATATATATATATATATATATACACATATATAAAATGTTAGTTTGAACATAACATATAAATCATATCGTAGCAAAATGTTAACAAGTTTGGTTGAAAAATAAAATGATAGATTTGTCTGCATACATTTAAGTTAAAATGTAACATTCTGAATGGTTTTGTTTATAAGTCAATAAAAAGCCTGAGTGTCAGAAATCAGCACCGTACTTGAGTAAAGCGGAAAAATATTTTTGTACAAACATAATTACAATTCTTTTGTTACGAGAAACAAGAAGACGGATTAAATACTTTTGTTACAAGACAAAAAAAAAATAAGCCACCGTGCAAGAAATTTGCTGGATATATGGTGTACAAAGAAATTTTTTTGAAGTAAAACTTCTTTACGCACGCTTGACTTGGGAAGTAGGCTGGTGAATGCGAGGCGAACGGAAGCTGAAGTTGATGTACGTAGGTTTTAATTTCAAATTTGTATTATTATGTTGGTATGTCTGGTAAAATGACAATTTATAATTGTCAAGATGGCGACATTAACATTAGGTAAACAAAGCAAAAACAAAGTTTTACCGGCTGATAGATGGTGCTAAACTTGAAGTTTTACTTCAGTCGTGTAATCTAAACCACACTTGTTTTTTATGTACATACGAATAGACTATAACGTTTGACTGCAACTCATCTGATATTAAGTGACGATGCGGTCGATAGTGCAGCACATTGGCATATGAGGCTATTCACTCTAGTCTTAAAGGGACCCAAATTATATTTTTCAGGGAATGAAGAAGCCGAGAGTTTGAAAGGCACTGTAGCTAGTGAAGTTGCTGGGTAACTGAGACTTTATAACCTAATATCACAGTTGAGTAATCTTATTACCAGACTGTGCTGATGTCTCAGGATGACGTGCGCAGTGCAGTGTCACGCGAAACTAGATTTTGGAGTTCCGAGTGACACTATTTTGTTATGGGAGGCCGTGTCGCTTAAAATCTGGTAAACGACTAGCTCGTCAAAACATTTAATAACATTTAAAAAAGTAGTTCTTTTGAACATTCTTAGATATGCAACCGGTAGAGAATTGGTAGACAGGCTACTTTTCATCGGTGATCAAGCAATACACAATATTAGCGTAAATGTGTAATGAATAAACAAAATCCAACTATTGGCATTAAAATATTGTAGCTAGCCTATAGTGACCGTAAGTAGTCCTACTTTCGGTGCACCAACGCATCCACTAAAAATATTAATTTGTACTTTTTTTTATGTTTTGGCTCCACACTTTTGTGTATCTAGCCAGTGTCGAGTAATTGATAATTTTTCAAGTTAATGATGTTTCACGCAAATATGTGTCAATTCACAGTCGAAGTCATCAAGTCAAGTCATAGTCTAGTCAAAATCATACTCCTAGTAAAGTGGTGGCAACTTTACTTGAAGCTTCTAAAGAGTTTTGGAAACAACACGAAAAGAAACGTTTCACCATCATTATACCACTTTCTCACACTGATGCCTGTAATCCAGCACTTAACGAATAGAATGCCACCAATTTTATGCACTAACACTGAAACTAACACAAGTTTTGGAAAAGAATACAATGCGGTTAAGCGATCTTTCTCGTTTTCCCGCCAAAACTCCTCGATGAGAACTTTTTTCATTATAGCAGTTTCAAATTATCTATGATCATACAAATATACATGTTTGTCCACAGAAGCAGAGTATTTGTATTGAAGTGGCCACAAAACAACATTGTATCGGTTGCCATACAAACACTCAAGCTCACAAAATAAATAAACAGTGGTATTATTGCCCACTGTGCAGTTAACTATGGGCCAGTGTTGCCATGTTGGTAACAAAAGAAAATAATAAATCCTAACACAATGCCGTGTCACCGCATTTGTTATGCAATTTATGGAAAATAGAATAATAGTTAGCCAGAATGGGTGTGATTTTGGCAATTGATATGAAATTGATAAATCGAGAAACGTGAAGAATGATGTGAATTGACCACGATTTTGTCATGATTTTAGATTCACAACACTATTTTTCTATTAAACCAATTTTTGAAAACAAATGAATGAACAAAAGAAATGAATTAATTCATTCAATTTTTGTTTCACTGAATCTTCGAAGATTGTAGAGTCGATTCCCATCTTTCTTTATTTAGCAGGTGAAACTTTAAAGAAAATAGGTCCTATATAAATTTAAACATCAACCGTTGAGAGGTTTTATAGATTTATTTTAAAAAAATATCTGTAATTATGTAGAGTATAGTTTTTCTTTCATCACTGGGTAGACTCTACATTGTAGAGCAACAGTAGAGTCTTACAAAGTTACGCGGCAGACATCATTTGCTACAATTGCAGCCAAATTATAGTTTACAGAATTAATTATGTCCTACACTATAATTGTCTTGAAACTCCAACACGTACACTAATTTAGGACGTACATATTTAAGTGTAAGTGTCTCGTGAGTATATTTTTATAATATTTTTTCAAGTTGAGAGTTCGTACCTATACAACCTTGCAAAAAAGGGAAAAATATTTAGGACTCATAATCTATATCCAATGAAAGTGAAACGCTTTCAAGAGGCATAAAGCGCAAAAAATTTTGTTTAGTCATTCTTGTTCCTTGTCTGCGATTATAGGATCATTAGCCCGTCACGCATCCCATAGGTACCTGCTCATACATTACCCTGTCAAAATATTTCGTTGAAACACATTCGTAAGGTTTTTTGCTACAATATTTTGGTGAAATTGTTCGATTATTACCCACAAAAGAACCGTGACATCTCAACGTTGAATAAATCATTTGTCAATGTCCATTAGACTATATTGTTACAAAATATTGTTATAATAGATACTACTTTATTTTCTGTGATAACAGTGTAATTTTTTTTTCACAAGTATTTTGTACTTTATGACTTGTTAATGATAGTTATATTTTGTTTGGTGATGGTGGATAAACAAAAACGCACAGAACTTGTCTTTGGTACTTTATCTATGGCCATTAACAATAATAATATCCAAAAGAATTTCGGTACTTATTCAGATTTATCCAAAGTCAAAGTTAAACTCCCACCCATATATTGTTCACGTAACCCTCGTCCACCTATCTCACATTCTCTCGAATATATAACCAGTAGGTAAAGTAGGAATCACAAGCGAGCATAGCATGAAATAAAATCGCATTGTAATCCGGTATTGGCTATAGATAAGGAGGGCTTGTGACAAGGCAAGAATTATGTGCTCCAGAGGGCAATTTTTCTTTCCCGGGATTTATTCCCGTAATTTATAGAGGATCCGCCTGTATCTGGGCTAACCCGGCCGGGGCTAGGAGCGCGCAATTAAGACCAACCTCCTTTGCTAATTAAGATGCTGTGATCCTGTGCGTAATTATGGCGAGCATTATGCTGTTTGTGGACTTTGTGACATGATAGGCAGACAATGCACTTCCTCTCCTTAAATTTAATCCATATTCTTACCTGTCTTTGATTCATCAAATCTGTAGGTTATGTATTATTAGTTTTTTTTTCTGTTTGACAAAAAGATGAGTGATTTAAAATGTTTTTGCTGCTGTAAATTTTATTTTGTGCAGAGATTTGTATCTAGCCTTGTTCCGCGCAATTTAGGTGTTTTTCGTGTTCAATATTATCCAAGATTAGTTTAACAACCAGCAGTAATAAACATAAAACGTTCCACAATAACACTCGATTTCGCGTAATCGCGACATCAATCGAACGACGAGTAAGCAGTCATTTGACACGCAAAATTTTTGCCGAACGTGCTTCGCCATGAATTGTTGGTGACAAAAGTGTCTGTCACAGCGAAGCGTCGAGAGTCGGCTTAATACCATCCCCCACCCTCAACCGCAGTCGTAAATTTAGGGTTTCATAAAACCAGATCCGAGATAAGACACAGTGTGGAGTGAGCGTCCCGGATCAAATGCCTCCGTACTGCGGGCTGCCACTAGACAATAAAAATAACGCAGCCGCATCTGCCTACACCGTTTCGACGACGAAATTTGTCGTGTTTACATAAAATACGCCCTAAAGATACCGATCGGGGATTCGCTAGAATCGTCACAAATATGTCACTTTCCCGAGATACGCTCGCGGCAACTCGAAACCACCGAAGCCTAGAAAAAACGCGAAGTGAGCTGTCAAAGGGCCAACAAAAGCGCATTATAATTTTAACAGATTCTGAATTGCTGCTCTATTATGAGGCGTGTATTATTTCTTTTCAGCCAGTGTAAGGGTATTTGGGCGCCTTTGTGGCTCCGTATTGACAAATAAGTAAGATTTACTCTTAAAGCAAAAATAATGGAGGATTAGGATGGTAGAGTAATTTTTTCTTGTCATTCTTTCGGTGGATGGCGCCTGGCATAGTGTTGCATTATTCAAAAGCCAAAGCCGGCCCAATTCTTATGCAGTGTTGTAGCAATATTGGAAATAGATCAACTGGAAACTTCGATGCAATGCAGAGCAAATGAAAGCTGAGTTTGCGTAACTTCATATTATACACTGCAATAAACACAGATCTTACGAAGAGAAAGAATAGTTTTAATTCAAATGGATAAGCCAGTAATAAGTTTTAATGCCAATTGTATTCTTTGTACATTTGAACAAAGACCGTCTCAACCTTTTTCCTGTTTTATTTCAAGCAGACTAGACTCGTGAACGATTTATTGGTAGCCTTAAAAATTACAGCACGTCTCATATTGAAAGTAGGGCCAGGTTGTAGGCATAACTACGTGTCGGGGACATATATTTAAAGCTTCAGTAGATAGGGGTGCAATAATTTTGACAATGACTAGCAGCCTTACCCGGGCGAGGCGTAGGCACGGGGCGCGAGGCGCGGGGGGCAATCTGCGCACTAAATCACGCTACGAATAAAATTTATGGCGCCGAGATAAAAACTCGCAGCTTTTCTCTTTTACGTTCCTTTCCCCGCCCGCCCCGCGTCCCGCGGCCGCCCCGCGCCCTCGTCGCCCCGCGCGGAAAATCCATAGGGATTTTTCCAAGTGTTCGGGCGACGCGTGTGTGGGGTCGAAACGATTTTGTTTTATGCTTATTGCCGGTTGCGATGTTTTGTTTGCTAAGTTGCACAGATAAGGGATAGGTACGGAGATTGTCTGCTCAGCTGGACGTTCTATAGGCGGGAAATGTATCTGCTTTGTTTTGCTTTTCTCTTTCTTTGATTTTCAGGTAGACTTGTTCAATTTGCTTGGATGTTTCTTTATCAGATTCTGGGTTTATAGGTGATTGTTGTTCAGGAGTCAGGTTAAAACAGTGTGTCTTTGTATTGCAATAGAACATTCAGACTCCTTTAGGGATACTGCAACCAAAGCTTGTATAAAAAGGTAATTTCATCTTTTTTTCACGTCGGGCATTAAAACAGTACGTACCTACCTATACCCGGGTTATTAATTTGTGCCGTTGACTAATAAAATGTATTAAGATTCTTTTGGTTTGTAATAACATTTAAAAAGTTGTCTGGAAGGATCACTCTAAGCGATAAGGCCACTTATTGTTTTATTTAATTACTAAGTTAATCTTTTCGTAAAATTTTTATCTTATGGTGTACAATAAAGTGTTGATCTATCTATCCTACTATTATAAATGCGAAAGTGTGTGAGTATGGATGTATGTATGGGGATGTTTGGAACTCTTTCACGCAAAAACTACTGAATGGATTTTAATAAAACTTTGAATGCAGATAGCTTAACACATACTTTTGTCCGTGAGTGAAACAGCGATAAAAAAAAAGAAAAAATATATCTGAGTTTGTTTATTACGTGAGTCATGAGCTTAAGGATTATAGTGAAATAAAAAAATACTGTATTCAATAATACTTAACTGAATTCGTACCGATATTTTTTTATCAAGCCTTTTTATTATTTATTTTGTTATTATCTATAGTTTAGTTTTTTTTTCTTTCTCCTAAGTTATTGTATTAATATAACTTGTTTTTGTACCTTAATTTTAAGCAAGTAGATATTGAATAAATGTTTCAAGCAAAGCCTTTATATATTGTTTTCAGCAAGGTCACAGTTTTCAACGAGTATACATACAGTGTTTTTACATTTCATGAATCATTTGAGGTAATACATCATGTGCAAAGCAAAGTAGTCGTCACGTGAGGTAAATATTTCACTTGGTGTGATACAGTGTATCTGTTGTAGATAGACTGTGATAGTATAGACTGTGAGGTACCTAA
The DNA here is from genome assembly GCA_905220475.3 of Ennomos fuscantarius. Lineage (NCBI taxonomy): Eukaryota > Metazoa > Arthropoda > Insecta > Lepidoptera > Geometridae > Ennomos > Ennomos fuscantarius. The sequence goes on along the minus strand of HG992028.1, from coordinate 5,480,803 downwards.
AACATCGACTGTATAGCTAAAAAAACGTTGCTTAAATTTAATCAATGTTTAAAATGCTTTGTCTCGTTTTTTCTCGTGACATTTCGAGCGAAGAAGTGACAGGATAGCTTAAGATTAAATTAAATTAAAGTAACTTCAATAAATAAAGCTAAAAGCTCATGATTATTAATATTTTAAAGTAAAACTCTATGCAAAATGACTTGCCTATTTATATTGTAGGTATTATCGCTCATACTATAATACCAAACTTAAATTTTCATTTGTTTACTAGTTGCGCCCCGCGGTTTCACCCGCGGTTTCACCCGCGATTAAAAAGTATTTGAAATAATGGTCATCCCACGGGAGCATTTCACTTTTCCGGGATAAAATGTAGCCTATATGTTAATCCAGTGCATAAGCTATCTTCGTGCCGAATTTCATCCAAATCCATTCAGCCGTTTGAGCGTGAAGAAGTAACAAACATACACACATTCACACAAACACACATACAAACTTTCGCTTTTATAATATTAGTGTGATTCTCATAAACTAACTACTACTACTAGGTAATATTAACTACTATTAACTGCAACTGGCTGAATTAACGAATTTTATGTGTGTTATTACACAATAACACTTAATAACAAACACAACGCATACACACACGAGCTGTATAAGAGTCAGTTCACGTCGTGCAGAGTAGCGCTTAAGTTACTAGGAATGAGACTAGATGGCGTTACTCCACGACAACGTAGTCCTGCATCGCGCAAGTGTTTGGTTCCGCAAGTTTTATAAGCAAATCGAATTTGTTGGTCTTATCTTGAAAGTAAGCGCAAGACCCATTGACCCGCCATTGCTCTCTATGAACCGCATGTTTTATTTTTACCCTGGTATTATACGAACAAACACACATACACACAAAATAATATTGTATTTCAGGTATTTCGTATCCTGAATTACTCCATTTTTCCTTTTTTTACATTTATGTTTAGTACAGATATACTTTTTTTTTTATTGTTTGATAGGCTTGCGTTTGACCACTATCGCCCCTGATGGTAAGTAACGATGCGGTCTAGGATGTAACACGCTTGCCTAGAAGATACCTGTTCACTCTCGATTTGAAAATATACAAAATATTCAAAATGAAATAAGAATATCTAGTAATTTTATAAGATAGAATTCTGCAAGCGCCTGTGTGAATCAAATACTATATGCATCACTTACTTAGTAGTCTGACTGTAAACTGTAAAATAAAATACATCGTAACTGTGGTTAAATACAGTGGTTATAATATCACGCTTTCACTAAGCTCTAGCTCTAGTAAATATTATAATATTAACCGTATATTCTTATAAAAAATACTTTCATAGCGTAAAAAAATATGTACCTTAAGAGATTTGTATGAATTTTGCTTATCTGATGAGTGTGAATTGTTTATAATAGTGTTGCAACACTGTCGATAATGTAACTATCGATATTTGACCTTATTAATCGATTACAAAGTCTACAGCGCCACAAAGTGATAATTATTAATAGTGCTATAGATATAATGGCTATTTCTAGGTCATGAAACTTTACTCGTTATACGCTAGCGTATTTACGCACGCTTGACGATTTTGACGGCATTGTTATTATTTGACAGCCTCTGTGGTGTGGTGGAGCAGGTCGGGTTACAATCCGGAGGGCGGGCTCGATTCCCGCTGCAGAAGAAGTATTGAAGTATTTGAGCACAGAGAAAAAAGCGCAAATACTTGTTCTGAGTCTGAGTGTTGTGGGACCATGGTCCTCGTAGTTCCTAGGTCCCTAGATACAGGAAATCCTATGTAGGGTCCAGGTTCTATGGATGTGGATGTTATGATTATTATTATTATCATCCAGTGAGAAAGAACTTAACTCTTAGTTCAACGCCTTTTCTATGGATTTTTATGATGGTGTAAGAAGATTAGTCAATGATTAATGATCCCTTGCATTTAACACGTTTTGTAGCAGGAACTCTTTTTCGGGGTTAAACTTTTCCTACATTAGTTTTGTTATTGTTTGGTATTGTAACAAACAAATAGACAACATTTCGCTTGTAGTAGGTATCGACATCGATAGAGATAAAACAACTTGAAATTTTGAAATATAGTTTAGGTACTTATACCTAAAAAGGTATCGCACTAGCAATATATAAAAGAAAACTAAGAAAAAAAAGTGTTGATCTGTCGCACTTATTAACTTAAGAGTTACGAGCTAAGAATTAATTAAATGTTAAACTTTAAACCTTCCAAACTTAAGACAAAATGCATTTACTTCAAAAGTTATGAATATAAAGGACAAATAAATTACTCGACGATGATTAGGTGAAATATTTCGAACGAGTTAACGAACTTGGACGTGAAAACCGAGTGTTATCAGATTGGTCACACACGCGGGACTTAAGAACGAGTGGCTTAAACTTTACGTAAATAATACTTTTTTTGTTTTGGCTCCACACTTTTGTGTATTTAGCCAGTGTCTAGTAATTAATTTTTCAAGTTATATTATATATGTATGTTGAATGTGTCAAGTCAAGTCACAGTTCAAGTCATCAAGTCAAGTCATAGTCTAGCCTAGTCAAGTGATACTCCTAGTAAAGTGGTGGCAACTTTACCAGAAGTTTCTATGGAGTTTTGGAAACAACACGAAAAGAATCGTTTCACCATCATTATACTACTTTCCCACACTCATGCCTGTAATCCAGCACTTAACGAATAAAATACCACCAATTTTATGCACTAACACTGAAAATAACACAAGTTTTGAAAAATAATACAATGCGGTGACGCGATCTTTTTCGTTTTCCGTCAAAACTCCTAAATAATACTTCAGAGTAAAAACGAGTGTGCTTTAGAGCACACGACCGAAGTAAAACTTCTTTGGTTCCATCTATCGGCCGGTATAACTTTGTTTTTGCTTGTTTTTGTTTAATGTTAATGTCGCCATCTTGATTATTGTCAATTGTCATTTTACCGGGCACTAACATAAACAAAAACTATCTAAAGACTTTCCAACAAAATAATATGGAGAAACTTTTCCCGAACATATGTAGCAGTGTAAGCAGTCAACAAAAGGTACAGACAGACCTATATTTCCCTAAAGCTTTTTAGCTTTTAGAAGATTTAAGGATGGTTTTCCATCTTTATATCAAAATTGCTTGCAGATCTGTTCGTAAGTATAGTCGTATGTAAATAGGTAACAAATAGACAGACGTAGAGACAGATTTTTTATTATTATACCAGCATTGCAATTCAATGCTGCCAATCATGGTAAGAAGTACTAGTAAGCAGATGATATCTAATTAAAAATTCTTCAAAAGAATTTCGTTAAACTTCGAGTATCATATTCGTAGTAGTTTTTATATAATTTTAGAAAAAAACAGTAATGAGGTAAATAAATCAACGATTTTATAACGCCACAGACTAAACACGTTAAGTAGTAACTATTATCTGATCTGTGGCCTAAGTAAGCATGTCGTACTTAATTCTAAATGAAACGCGATCGTGTCGCTTATCTACGAATAGTTAACTTAGTACCGTAGAGTTACTTATAAGAACAAACCAGAGGTACTGAAATTGCATCAAACTGAGGCAACTTAAACTACTCTTAAAGAGATTAGGTTCACTAATCACTAAAATATCTAGTTGACATATGAAGTTGTTCCCTTTCAAAAAATAATAATAATAACGCCCAACGATCACATACATAACCCTGGGCCCTAAACAAGTTTCCCTGTGTCTAAGGACCCAGAAACTACGAGGACCATGGTCCCACAACACCCAAACACAGAACAAGTATTTACGCTTTTTTTCGCTGCACAAATACTTGTCCTGCCGCGGGAACCCGCCGCCTCCGAGCTATGAGCCGACCTGCTCAGCCAAAGGCTGTTAAATGAGTCTTCAGTGCGCGACACACAATTGAAGGGGTAAGAACAAAAAGGATTTAACTGATTTTTTTCACAAAATGACTTTGGGTATCGTTGGATTCAGCGTGAAATTATCTACAATAATACATACTCAGAATACCGAAATGAAGCTTAAATCTCGAGATTTTGAGTCTAAAAATGGTTTATCTGTCACATGAATATAGTTCGCTTAGCATAAAAACATTATTATATTATATTTTTACAGTAATTGTATGAATTAGTACTATATTCATTATTTTAAAATAGAATGAAAACATTTTCAAGCAACTGAAACTTACATAAACCTTTTCTATTACCTTATAAGCACTCTACATTAAAATGACGCCGTTGAAGTTTAAAGTAAATTTTCTCAAACTATCTATTTGACAGTTAAACCCTTTTATACTCAACCCTTCAATTAATATCGAATGCTCCATCTAGTTGCTCTAACACCAATGCTTAAGTTACATCATGGCGTGATCAGACCACAGTAACTTCTAGTGTTGGCTTGATATGGTCACTTTATTGCTTCATTTAAAGGTTTACTGCCTACTTGACAGTTTTTGGTAACCTAGTACTTACCTACTTAAGTTTGGAAACCCAATGTTAAGTTTTCCAAGTTTTCCTTACGTTATTTAATAAGTGTACAGTGTTTTTTTTAAACTTTCGCGACTTGAACTCATATTGTAAAGATAAAACGGGTCTATTCGCGCGCAAAAATTATCAAAACATAATTTTGACCACGGCCAATGTAACTTGGTCGAAAAGTCGAGACGTTTCGACCAAGTTACATTGGCGACTTTTCGACCAAGTTACATTGGCCGTGGTCACGAGGGGACTGGAGTAGCGTCGAGGTTAGTCAAAATTATATTTTGATAATTTTTGTGCGCGAATAGACCCGTTTTATCTTTACAATAAAAGTATACAGTGTATATAGTGTGCAAGCTATACTGTATTCCGGTTTGAAGGGCACCGTAGCTAGTGAAATTATTTATGACGAGCTTCTCCCCGCAGCTTCGCCCGCGGCGTCGCCTATGGGAAAATAATTCACCCCCTATCTCACCCTCTTAAGAAGTAGCAAGTTAGCAGATGCCTACGTCATAACATCTACCTGCATGCCAAATTTCAGCCCGATCTGTCCGGTGGTTAGGGCTGTGCGTTGATAGATCACTATATCAGTCAGTCAGTCAGTCTTTGTCCTTTGAGTTCTATATATTTAGATGTCTCAGGATTACGTGCGTAGGGCAGTGAAACGCGAAACTTTATATTTTCGAGTTCCGAGTGACACTGCAACTATTATAGGCGGCCGTGTCGCTTAACATCAGGCGAGCATGTCTCGTCATGTCATTAGTAATAAAAATTGGGCTGAATTTATGTTTTCTATAGAGCATTTTTCTAAAGAGCTATATAGACGTATTGAGAAGAAAAGTTATTTTTGTTTTAATTTTTCAAAAATGTTCTTGGCTTAGTCTCTTTTGGAAAGAAACTATAGACCGTATAATATTATAGCCATTTTAAATCAAAATAGTTTTTTGTGATACATTAAACTTATACTAAATACATTTTATATTGTTTTGATTAAATAATATTTCTAAATTATGTCCATAGGTATTTATTGTTTGTTATTCAAGAAATCGAAAAATCACATCACACTTCACACTAATATTATAAAGTTTGTATGTGTGTTTGTGTGTATGTGTGTATGTTTGTTACTCCTTTACGCTCAAACGGCGGAATGGATTTGTATGAAATTTGGTAACAAGATAGCTTATACAGTGGATTAACATATAGGCTACAATTTATCCCGGAAAAGTTAAATTTTCCCGTGGGGTGAGCAAATAATTAAAATACTTTTTATCCGCGGGTGAAACCACGGGGCGTAACTAGTATACAATACAAACGTGCATGTGTCGTTTTAAGAATGTATTTCCATATTTCGGATAATCGTATAACATCCCGTATGGTCTAGTGGCTAGGATACCTGGCTTTCACCCAGGAGGCTCGGGTTCGATTCCCGGTACGGGAATATTTTTCTCTACAATTAGTCTGTAAAAAAATGTTTTGACCTCAATTGCTTTTTTATAATCGGGAATTTAGAAAATTTGTATTTTGTTACTCTTAAGTTTTCAATTCTTATAAAATGTACACGCACAAATAATTTGTCAAATGATGTTCGGGCACGTTAGTACGTCTTGAGGATGGCCGTCTATATTGCCCGAACACTGGTCGAGTTATTCGACTGTATCTCGTGAGTGATGAATGATGATGAATACTAAAGATGAATACTACTCACGTCAGTTTCTATAATATTATATGTAGTCTCATATAGTAGGTAGGTATTGACGCCAATAATCTGATCATCTACTCAGCATATATACACATACATAGGCATAAAAGTTATATTTAAATACAGCTGGCGAAGCCTTCTCGGTACGTCCCTATATGCGACTTAAATTCGCCACAAAAACATCCCATTCGAGGACAAAACGCCGATTGTCTTACTTATCTATACTCAATCAGTGTTTACAATATTACGGCGGCATGCTTCACGTCAAAATAATGTCCCTATTACAGCACAAAGCGAGATTTTCAAAGAATCACCAGCAAAAAATGTCAAAAATATCCACGTTGTGAACGGAGATTACTCGAGAGCAAGGCCATCTGTGGATATTGAGACCGTCTCACACGAGATAGCTTATCAGCCGATCTCGACTCAGATTCTGTAAAGAAAAAGCGAGAGAAAAGGCTCGTATTTATAGATGGAGAGGGCATAGAGCTCACGCCACAATCGCATTAGCCAGCCGCGCTGTCCAATGCAACGATGATTTGAATTTCCATTGTTTATGGTGGCAGACATGTGTCAAAGTTCGATTGGAATTTAAATTCGGCTCCTTTGTTATTATTTCTTTTTTGTCGAGTTGTAAACAGGGCACGGTGATGTTCCAATTTGGTTACCGCGCTCATGAGCGGTTGTATCTATGACTGCTCGTACATCGGTGCTTTTGACGTCGGTATGCGGTATGAATAATTACGAATCATGTTCGAAAATGCTCCAAAAGAGCCGCTCGGATACCGTTGTATTACGTACGACAAGCTTACGAGATGAAACACAGTCTATACATACCTATGCCCATATGAGATAGTCTGAAATTTAAAGGCGCATTTGGCAGAGACACTAGCAGAAAAGCCAACATCAAAGGTAGAAACATCTGCTAAATTACCAAACTCCAGGGTCGTCAGGAGCGAGGGCGAGACACAAAGCGACTACCATTTTGTTCCGACACTTTTCAAAATTGGAACGTGACGGTTGCAAGCGCTCGCCGACCAGAGACAATGACATGAAAAGGAAAAATGTAAACGGACCTATTTTAAATAGAAGCACCATTCCAGATAATATTTTAAATCACTTTTAACCGCCACGCAAAAAACGCTTACATTACACCGCTGACCGAATTCATTAGGGGTGGAAATAGCGTGTATTTTGGAGCGGACTTGCGCTATTTTCAAGTTACCTATGGTTAATTTAAAAGTGCGTTCTTGAACCCTTTCAGAGGCATTGTATCTTTGTGCTCTTTGTACGAGAGATGGTTTATCTGAGTCGCGGGGTACATAAGTGCTGTTTTTTCATTCCGTAATGCTTTTACATTTGAAAGGGGTTAAATGTTATTCAGACTGGCTGCCCGCTTAGAAAATGTGTGGGTGTCGTGGGGACCGGGAAATAGCTCGGTACTTGTATATACTTGCTTACTTTTGTGACCTTTGAAATCTTCTTGGGACACCACTGTCCTGGGTATAGGTATACCCACTATTGGGATCTGTACGACTCTTTTACTGATGATATCAGTATGTTGTTACTTACAACATATATATACAATCATTTTAGGTGTTTAGATTTGTTTGAAAGTTATATTGTGATATTTTAGGTAGGTACCTTTCGTCGGTGGAAAATACGTCGTTTATGAAAATGGAATGATACATGGGTGTCTGTCTATTTAGTTCCCTTTGGGTATATTTACATAATTATATTATTACTAGTTGCGCCCCGCGGTTTCACTCGCGGATAATAAGTATTTTGACTCACTATTTATATACTCATCCCACGGGAAAATTTCACTTTTCCGGGGTATAATGTAGCCTATATGTTAATCCAGTGTATTAGCTATCTTGGTACCAAATTTCATCCAAATATAACCGTTTGAAGGAGTAACACACATACACACTGTCGCCTTTATAATATTAGTGTGATAGTGTGATTTTATTAGATTTATGAAGTAATTCATGTACACTTGTATTGTAACTTATTTGCTTGTTTATTCTAAACTTTAAACGTTTATTCTTTAAAATAATGTTTTTAAAACGTCCATTCAAGACTTGCCATCTCAAAATTCAAGAAAATCTCCATTCTGATTCATCCCCACCCTGGCAATAAATCCGTCTGGACAATACTATCGCTGGTATTGTTCTTTAATGGGAATGACGTAAAAGTACGTAGAAACCTGAACCTGTAAGTCAGGTTACGTTTATACAGATTACTGCTTTGCCCCGCGGTTTTACCCGCGCAAACAATTAAAGTATTATTAAACTATTTCACAGTATACCCACCAAAAACTCCGCAATATAAATTACCCTACGGATTTGTTACTTCAGGGTGTACATAATATTAATAGTAATAATAACGCCCAACGATCACAAATACATAGATCCTGGTTTCAATTAGGACTCCCTGTATCTAGGGACCCAGAAACTATGAGGACCATGGTCCCACAACCCCCAGACTCAGACAAGTATTAGCGCTTTTTTTGGGCACAAATACTTGTCCTGTCACGGGAATCGAACCCGTCCCTTCCTGGCTATGTTCCGGCCTGCTCAACTACCATACCATAGAGGCTGTCAGATACTTTACGCATTACATCAAAATCCATTCAGCTGTTTCAGTAAGAAAGGGTGTTATGGTAATTGTGAAGGATTGGGAAGTCTTTATTAAGCATTTTATAGGTTACTAGCTTCTGTCTGCAGCTTCACCCACGTGGCTGTGTAGGAGGAATTTAGGATTTTCGAAGCTCTTTTGGCCTCTGTTGGGGAATGATTTTGGGAAAACTATTGAACTGAAGAACATGTTGTGTATAAATTTTCGAGTCAATTGATCCAGAGCAGAAAATTTTTGAAAATTAATTCAACCACTCATTTCACCCTCTTAAGGGTGGAATTTCGAAAAACCCTTTCTTAGTGGATATCGACACTTTACAAAGAAAACACCCTCCAAATTTCAAATTTCTAAAAGCAGCGGGTTAGGGTGTGCGTTGATATATAAGTCAGTCAGTGAGGATTTTGAATTTTATATGTATACTAGTTACGCCCCGCGGTTTCACCCGCGGATGAAAAGTATTTTAATTATTTACTCATCCCACGGGAAAACTTCAAATGTAGCCTATATGTTAATCCAGTGTATAAGCTATCTTGGTACCGAATTTCATCTAAATCCATTCAGCCTTTTGAGCGTGAAAGAGTAACAAACATACACACATACTAAACTTTCGCCTTTATAATATTAGTGTGATGTAGACTACATACTGAAGTCAAAATCGTGTCGAAATGCAATACAAAGATGAAAATTTTTTAAAGAATGTTTTATATGGATTATAGGAATACTCTATAATAAAAAATGTTTTTTTCGTGTTGTTCCAAAACTCCATGGAAGCTTCTCGTAAAATTGCCACCACTTTACTAGGAGCATGACTTGACTAGACTAGACTACGACTTGACTTGATGACTTGGACTGTGACTTGATTTGATAAATATATCTATATATTAATAAACTTGAGAAATTATCAATTGCTTGCATGGCACTGTCTAAATATACAAAAACGTGGAGCCAAAACGAAAAAAAGACTTTTTTTAAAAGTAGTTTTGGTAGTATTATATAATTAGTTATTTTAAAGAATAAATAAACTTTACCTACCTAAATGTATTTTATGTATGTATTGTATATATATGTATAGAAGATTGCTTACAAAATATTGATATGATGTAGGAAAATGTTTAATACATAATGCGTGCTGCCATTTATAAAATGTAGGTAGAATATGTACATTAAAATGATTGCTGGTATTGCTTTACAAAACGGAACAATTTTTCTAATAATACCTTAATTATTGCTCTACCACGCATAACATAACTCTACCTCAAAGAAACTGACAAAGTATCAGACTCTTAATTTTCGCTCTACTATTCAGATGCAATAAAAACTAAAGAATTAGAGGGTAGGACTATTTTTAATGTTACATTCCAAAATAGTCCTACCCTCTAATTGAGTTCTTTCTTTGAGGTAGAGTTATGTTATGCGCGGTAGAGCAATATATAAGGGATTATTAGAACTGTGTAAAGCAATACCAGCAATCATTTTAATGTATATATTCTACCAACATTTTGGAATTTACATTCCAAAATAGTCCTACCCTCTAATTCTTTGGTTTTTATGGCATCTGAATAGTAGAGCGAAAATTAAGAGTCTGATACTTCATCAGTTCTTTCTTTGAGGTAGAGTTATGTTATGCGCGGTAGAGCAATATATAAGGGATTATTAGAACTGTGTAAAGCAATACCAGCAATCATTTTAATGTATATATTCTACCAACATTTTGGAATCTATATTCCAAAATAGTCCTACCCTCTAATTCTTTGGTTTTTGTAGCATCTGAATAGTAGAGTTAAAATTAAGAGTCTGATACTTCGTCAGTTCTTTCTTTGAGGTAGAGTTATGTTACGCGTGGTAGAGCAATATATAAGGGATAATTAGAAAAATTGTTCCGCTGTGTAAAGCAATACCAGCTATCATTTTAATGTACTCTACCTGCATTTTATAAATGGCAGCACGCATTATGTATTAAACTTTTTCCTATATCATATCAATATGTTATAAGCAATCTTCTATACATATAAAATTCAAAGTCCTGACTGGCCCGATAGCTCAGTTGGTAGGAGCCCTGCCTTCTGAACTGTGGGTTGTGGGTTCGATTCCCACTCAGGACAAACATTTGTGTGATGAACATAGGTGTTTGTTCTGTGTCTGGGTGTCATATTGTATTCTATGTATGTATTTACAAACAAAAAAGTATCTAAGTATTGTATCAGTTATCTGGTTCCCATAGCACAAGCTTTGCTTAGTTTGGGGCTAGATGGCGTTGTGTGAGATGTCCACACATATTATTATTATTAATGACGATTTATATATCAACGCACAGCCTAAGCCGCTGGTCCTAGAGACTTGAAATTTGGAGGGTGTGTACTTTGTAAAGTGTAGGTATCCATTAAGAAAGGGTTTTTCGAAATTCCACCCTTAAGAGGGTGAAATGGGTGGTTGAATTATTTTCCTATAGGTCACGCGGTGAAGTCGCGGGCAGAAGTATTTAATGTGTTTAGTTAGTAGGTAGTACGGGTATAACTTGGATCTTTTTAATTCAATAGCGAATGGGCATCTTATGGGCAAACGTGCTCCACTTTAGACAACTTCGTCACTTACCATGAGGTGAGTTGTTATCAAACGCATGCCCATTTTACCATAAAAAAATTAATACAGTAAAATTAAATACTTAAATATCTATATATCATAATGAACAATGAGGCACATCATAAATGTCCCATGGCACAAGACCATTACAATCAGCAAGCGAATCAATCTAGAAGCCAGTCCAACATCATCCAGCGAAGAATCCACCTCGCTCCGCCATCCATCACACGCGGCGCGCGCGCGTCTACTGAACGCACACCAGCGTACATCCCGCCCAAAAAGAGAAAAAGAAAATTTGAAAAGGGAACACACCCATAGCTTCCAAGCCCCGCCTCCGCCAACCGCCCGCTTGTGAAGCGACCAATCGGATGGCAGAACGCGGTCGGCGGTGGCGAGCGTTACCGAAGGCGGCCGACGCGCGCTCACAACAAAAAGTCTCACGACTGGTTTAGTGTCGGGTTGCGTCCCATCGACGTCGCATCACGTGCCGCCTCGACCACGCACTTGCTTGCGCTTGCGCTCTCCACAGCTTATATTATTGTAATCTAATCAAACCCAGTGCAAATAACAATCGGTCATACCTGTGATACTATAACTCCCTGAAGCAAAAATGAACATGCGGACGGAATGGAGCTTGTGGTTACAGTGTTTTTTTATCTCTGGCCAGCATTTACAGTGATTCAAAGTGATAGTGATCGACATTGTGATAACCATCACTTGGGGACCTTCAGGTATTTGGTCGTTCTATATTTAAAATAGGTGTTAAACAGAAATGTTCAAGAAAAATCTGAAAAAAGAAACCATATTAAAATTTTCACAACAGTAAAATTATAACAATATGGCAACTTCTGTGTATTGACAATAGTTCAGAAATAATATAATTCAGCATGAATTTCAATCACATTAGTTACAAATCAGGTTTTACATTATTTACAGATATTAATTTAATTTGCATGAATTAATGAAAATCTGCATTTGCTAACTAAAAGTATCTAATTGTTCATAATTGATTGGAAAGATATAATAATTTGGTATTCAAATTGTTTTATTATGTAACCGTTCAAGTTTTGATTACAACGGATGCGCTCCCGTCGGCAATGTAAATCCCATCGCTTGTAAACAATAATAAACATTAAACCTAAATAAGTACCATTTATAACAATGGCAGCCTCTGTGGCGTGGTGGTTGAGCAGGTCGGCTCATAACCCGAAGGCGGCGGGTTCGATTCCCGTGGCAGAACAAGTATTTGTACACAGAAAAAAAAGCGCAAATACTTGTTCTGAGTCTGGGTGTTATGGGACCATAGTCCTCGTAGTTCCTGGGTCCCTAGACACGGAATCCTAGTTAGGGTCCTGGATCTATGTATGTGATCGTTGGGCGTTATTATTATTGTTATTATAAACTAAACTGTAATGATGTCTAAACACAGTTTTAATTACCGTGAAGCAATTCCGGCATTTAAATGTTAATATGGCTGTAACATTATTTAATCTAAATCGGTTTTCTTATCTCTAGATTCCATTTGCAAGGATATCGTTATCTTTATATATTATGACGTTGTTTAAAATGTCAGTCAGATTTTATTGGAAAAAGTTATTTAAAATCTATCATAAAGATAATATTCTAGTCTATGAATATATTTTAGGGTTCATATTCCTATGGCTTAAAGGTTATCCAACTAAATTATAAACCGACTATATCCATAAAACATTATATGTTTAAGTATTCAGTTTCCAAAATTCACTTTTTATTTTAACAGTATATTTATTCGAAGTTATATAAACCGCGACTTAGTTTTTAAGGTTTTAATTCGTAATTAATTTCGTAGTAGCTACGATTTTCGTAGCTTTATCATTTCCATATAAAAGACTTAAACGCGAGTCGTTAGTAAATTTGATTTATGTGACAATTTAATAATCCTTTCATTATTATGTTACTAGTCGCGCCCCGCGGTTTCACCCGCAGATAAAAAGTATTTTAATTATTTGCTCATCTCACGGAAAAAAATCACTTTTCCGGGATAAAATGTTGCCTATATGTTAATCCAGTGTACAAGCTATTTTGTACCGAATTTCATCAGAATCCATTCAGCCGTTTGAGCGTGAAGGAGTAACAATCATACACACAAACTTTCGCGTTTATAATATTAGTGTGATTAAACATATTATTACGCTTATAATTCTTTAATTCACTAAAAACAGTACAAACGGAGGACTTAATGCTATAGCATTTTCTACCAGTCATCCGCTCATAGTTTGAGAAAGAAGGATGTAGGCGTGCATCAAAATTTGTATGAGTAGTATTTGTAAAAAAAAGTGTTATATAAATTTTTATGTTTATTTCTTGTTGAATATATACAAAAAATATTATAAACATACAATAAACAAATGAATAAATAGTGACAAATCGTACCTAATACATATTACTTTATATATGTTATATTAATAGCATATTTTATTAATAACAATTTTACGACACTTAATAATAACAAACTTTGATTTTTATCAAATGTCAACATTATCATTTGTTAGATTTTTTTCTAATAAATTTTTTATATTTATGACATAAGTATCTCATTGCCCAAACACCTTATTTTTTTGTTTGGTTTTGGCTACACACTTTTGTGTATTTAGCCAGTGTCAAGTAATTGATAATATCTCAAGTTAATTAATATCATAATGTGTCAAGTCACAGTCCAAGTCATCAAGTTAAGTCATAGTCTAGTCTAGTCAAGTCATACTCCTAGTAAAGTGGTGGCAACTTTACCAGAAGCTTCTATGGAGTTTTGGAAACAACATGAAAAGAAACGTTTCACCATCATTATACCACTTTCCCACACTCATATTTATTATTATTTGATTCGTTAAGTGCCTGTAATTCGGCACTTAACGAATCAAATGCCACCAATTTTATGCACTAACACTGAAAATAACACGAGTTTTGGAAAACAATACAATGCGGCGACGCGATATTTTTCGTTTTCCCGCCAAAACTCTACCTTATTCTTAGGTATTATTTAATAAAATGGGTTTTGCGAAGAAAAAAAGAATTGGTAGATAACTACAATAGCTTTAGTGAGATCTTGCAAGTGATAATGGTGTTCTACACATTTTGAAAGGTAAATATTGGTTTGATGTTACTCTCTCGATCATTTTATTCAGTAATTGTTCTAAATGTAATGTATTTTGTTCTGTAAATATTATAGCATAAAGTATTTTATCAAAGTCACATAATCTTCACATAACAAGTGTATGTAAATCCTATTGATACGCATGCAGCTATGCCGGCTAAAGACACGCAGTCTATACATAATGTAATACTACCAATCTTTGTTTTAAATTTCGAACGAGTACAAGAATACCAACCAATCAATGTCAATGTCACCTCAGTTCGTTTTCATACCGTTCTGTTGTATTTGGGCGTTGTTTCGGCCGCCATGACGGTTCGCGATCGAAATTTGAATGCGGGCCGAGATGCGCAAGCGCTCCTATCGATTAACCTTCGATAAGCTATCCGTGTGTGAGTGTAACAAGTAGCCATTTCCGCCGGAGATCTAAGTATAACGTAACCCACGTCCCGTCTACTTGTCAAATTCGTTATTTTAAATATTGCAATCAAATTATATATAAGGATTAATAAATTATGATAATGTGTCATTTTTCACGGTATGTTAGTTTAAACATACTTTAGTAGGAAGGCTTCTAGTCTAAAGTGGACCGTGAGAAAAAGCTCGGTATCTTTATTTTTTACATAATAGGTCGATCTAGACATCTTGATATCAGAAATGGTATTTTTCTTTTATTTTTGTTCGCCAGTTGCCAGTATGTTTAATGATGAATTAATTTACATTATAATACAAATAGCCTTTAATTAGGCAGTTGAATTTGTTGCCATCATATTGGTTCAGTCTCTACGTATTTTGTTTTACACTTATTATCTATTTATAAGATGGTAACATACATTTAGAACATTCTTATAGGCTATTTAATTGGATAACTACGATTTAATGAAAACACATTACTAATTTATTATATTATTTTTTTACCTTTTTAGCCATTTAAATAATATTACAATATATATCCAGGAATATAGTGTTTATGTCATCATATTAGTAACGATTAGTAACGAAGCGTATGTTATTTTGTAAAAGTATTCATTTGCGTAACTATTTATCGTATATTATGTGTTTTTATTGCTTTCTATTTTTTTTTTGGTATTGGCTCCTTAGAGTTTTGCTAATGCATAGTTTTGAATTTTATTTTAGTTTTATTGTTTAAAAACGTATAATTTGTTCTTGAATAAATATGTGGCATTTTTTTACTTATTAAAATTAGGCTCGTAACCGTTAGATGAATAATTAAATAAATTAAAAAAATTAAATTGTATTATTATTATAAGATAATATTAACATTATTTTGACCTGTAACTTTAAAGTAAGCCTAGTTCTAACGATTTATCAACTGACAAATCCTTAGTGAATATATCAATCTTAAAATAAACACCAATCTTTCGAATTAAAAGGTTTTCAATATAAAGGTAGGATTTAAAAGAGGTTCGATAAATTATTCAATCCCTTGTTCATTTTAAAAGGCATCGATCATGGCCGGCTATATCGGGAGCATGTCTTTAAAAAAAAAAAAAAACGCCTGAGTTTGTTACTCCCGCCAGAAATTATTCGTTTATCTTTATGTGTTGTAAATGCTTTTTGTTTTTCTGTAGTGTAACTATGGTCTATTTCGTTTTCTCTGATCTGTGAGCGTAAGTTATGAAGTATTGACGCTTTAATTCTCTTTTGTATTGGCCTAATTGTTTGTCTTATACACTATTAGCTTTATTATTTGAGAAATAGAAAACATTAACATATCAATATCCATAAAAAATGCACATATCGTCTCAAATTTTTGCTTGCAGGGGTATGTTTGAGATTGTTTCATTGTTTATAATTATTATTAAATAATAATAATAATGTGTTAGCATGTTATGTCATGTTAGCTCGTCACGTCATTCATTAGCATAAAAAATAATAATAATAACGTCCAACGATCACATACGTAGATCCTGGACCCTATACTAGGATTACCTGTGTCTAGGGACCCAGGAACTACGAAGACCATGGTCCCACAACACCCATACTCAGATTAAATATTTGCGCTTTTTTTTCTGTGCACAATTAGTTGTCCTGAAACGGGAATCAAACCCGCTGCTTCCAGGTTATGAGCCTGTTCAACCACAACACCACCGAGGCTGTCAATTCAGAAGCTATATTTGTCAACAACTGTTTTACAACTGCTATTTAACATATTACTAGCTCTTAAATCAATTTTAAAGTCAAATTAACGAGTAAAATGATTTGTAAAAATACTTAGAAAATTGTTAAGATAAAAAGACCATGAGTTACATTAACAACAGTTTGTAAAACATAATTACATAAAGTTACAGAAAATTCGCATCTAGATAAAAATCTTTAAATAATATATTAAATTAAATAGATGATAAAATACTAGCAGTGCCGGATATTTAATTAATAAGTAGCATACTTGATTATGTTTTAATTAGGTCTAGGTCTAATTATTAAAAAAAATATATTTATGGAAATAGTTCAGATAAGAAAGGTCATGAACAAAATTTTAATTATTTGTTTAAATCTTGTCTATCTATGCATTGATCGTTGTAGATTAAAAGCAAGATAAAAAAAAAGTATTTATTAATTTGGTAATAAATTGTAATATTTGCATTTGCATCAGGTATATAAAATTCAAAATAGGATTTTTATTAGATAAACATAACTAAACAAGAAATTTGATTAAAATTCATATGTGAGTTTATAAATATAAGTCTATAAAATTTTACATATTAGATATAGATAAAAAAACGTTCAGGAACAAAATTTTGACATTATTTTTTAATGTGTTAAAAATCATTGAAAATTTGCAATCGAGATAAAGATCTATTGAATTATGATTTTAAAACGAATGCATACATCTAATATTTAATTTGCATTTTAATTTGTAAATAACATTAATTTTATAAATAATATACATAATGAGCCATTTATTTGTATCGTAATATTGACTAATTATATTGTAATAGCTGCACCATACTGTTTCCTTAGTAGACATAATTATTCAAGATAAAAATTACAGTTTTCATTCAATACTCTGAAGTGTCTATTACATACCAAATTTTACCAAAATATGTTCAACCGTTTCAGCGTGAGTTGAAGGCTTACAAAGATTATTATTACTAGCTGAACCGTAAAACGTTGTTTCGCTATAAAAATAGGGGATGATGGAAGAAGGTACGATATTTAGGGTTGTATGTATATTTTAATGCTACATCATAAAAAAATATATTCCAAAAAAATAAATTGGGGTGAGCCACCCTTATCACTAAGCGGGGTGAAAAATAGATAACAACCAAGACCTACCAAATGTGAATATAAAATATCAAAATCGGTTCAGCCGTTTTGGAGGAGTATGGTAACAAACACAGTGACAAGAAATTTTTATATACATAGATTATAAGTGTCTTAATAACGTACAGAAGCTTCACTCAGAAAATACCATTGTATAAATAGGAACTTTTGCTGCCACGCAATAAAGTCTAATTCAGCTCGCGCAGCTCGCGCAGCATTTTTGGTTGCCTCTATTTATTTCGCATGTTTCTCTCATTACCTTTCTTTACACGCTACTACCTTTAACAGGTATTGCCACAAACACGTAAGTGCCTTGTACCTCAATGCGTGAGTATCTGCGTACTGATGAGAGAGAGAGAGAGAGAGAAATAATCCATCCTGGATAAGCAAGTAGATTTGTTGAAGTTTTTATATTAAAGCTAGAAACCTACATAAAATGGCAGGATAATACTATAGAGATACGTGAGAGGTAAGTTTTTTATTAGTTTATGCACATATTGACAGCCTCTGTGGTGTTGTGGTTGAGCAGGTCGGCTCATAACCCGGAGGCGGTGGGTTCGATTCCTGCGGCAGGACAAGTATTTGTGCACAAAAACAGCGCAAATACTTGTTTTGAGTCTGGGTGCTGTGGGACCATGGTTCTCGTAGTTCCTGGGTTTCTAGACACAGAGAATCCTAGTTAGAGTCGAGGATCTATGTATGTGATCGTTGGGCGTTATTATTATATACAGTAATAAAATTTAAGATCTCTAAATCAGATAACAAGACGTGTCAAAATACAAGACCTGAACACACATCTAATCAGGTGATTCGATTCAATACAACCAAAATTTCGATAATATCTTCGGTACTCGTTTTTAAGGCGCTCAATGTCTCGGAGGTCCGAAGGGAATCAATTTTCTTAATTGGTTCTAATCTTAATAGCTCGAAGCTTGATAACCAGAGTGTACTCTCACGCGTATCTCCGAGATGGGCTCGAATTAATTTGTTTATCTTCAGATATAGATAATTTAAGATCGTAAAATGTTACATTCGTTGTTTAACGAGGTTTTTTATTGTAACATTGAGTTAACATTGGATAATGCTAATTTGGTTGAGTAACTTTATCTCGGGATCACACTATCAGACTAATATTATAAAGGCGAAAGTTCGAATGGGTGTATGTTTGTTACTCTTTCACGCTCAAACGGTTGAATGAATTTGGATGAAATTCGGTACCAAGATAGCTTATACACTGGATTAATTATAGGCTACATTTTATCCCGGAAAAATGACATTTTCACGTGGGATGAGCAAATAATTAAAATACTTTTTATCCGCGAGTGAAACCGCGGGGCGCAACTAGTATGGAATGAATTTAAGAAATAGTTACCTAAACGGAAATTATTTTTAAAAGTCCTTTGAAAAGGTTGTATATTATTTTTGATACATCTTGCCTATTTTTTTTCTCATTTATATCTTTATTTAACAAAGTACGCACATATAATCATAATCATAATCAATCATTTATTTGCTAGGATACACACATCAAATACATTTCAGATTAAAGGTAATGTCACAGTCACTGTACCCAGCCCGCAAGCAGGCGTGCTAATATTTATATAAATTAATTGAAATTCAAATTGCTATTATTATTATTATTACATGTCAATTATTTTAATTAAAATTATCACTATTATAACTTATTACCTACTTAAAATTTAAAAACTCTTGCATGCTGTAAAAACACTTGTCGATCAGCCAACTATACAAACATCTTTTAAATATGTTTCCCTGCAGTATCTTAATATTATCCGGCAACTTATGATACGCTAATATACTCATATTAACTACGTTCTTCTTATAAATGTCTTTATGATAAAGTGGATGCATGAACTTAGAGCGCTTCTGTCTAGGCATAATTTCATTTCGCTTAACGAAATATTGTGGGTGGCTTTTTGCAAACATACACAAATCCTTAATATACATACATGGAAGAGGTAGAATATTACAACGTCTAAAAAGTGGCTTGCAACTGTCCAAATACCAAGCTTTACTTATAGCCCTCACGCACCTTTTTTGTGTCTTGAAAGCTCTATGAGACTTAACTCAAATATATACAAACAAGCTTCTGCCCGCAGCTTCGCCCGCGGCGTGGCCTATGGGAAAATAATTCAACCACCCAATTCACCCTCTTAAGGGTGGAATTTGGAAAAATTTCTTAGCGGATGTCTACGTCATAACATCTACCTGCATGCTAAATTTCAGCCCGATCCGTCCAGTGGTTTGGGCTGTTAGTCACCTTTGAGTTATATATAATTAGATGTAGTTTATTTGTATATTATGTACGAAGTTTTATGCTTTAATTAAAAAATTGTCCGAATTCGGGTTATTGGATGAAACGATCAATACCCATCCATACGGCTGCTTATAACTTATGGTCGTAGTTATAACTCAGTCGTATGACGGGTGTAAAATCAGAATGTTTATCAACATCGAGTTATAGGCAATAACCGATGACTTACGAGCGAGATGTGCTACCGGTGCCCCGATCATGTGCGATCGGGGCGAGATAGGCCTATTTTTAGTGCGATATTTCTACGTGGAATATGATCCTCTACATTTATCACTCCGAGGTCGACGTTGCAAGTGGATTTTGTTCCTTTCAACTTTATCTACGGATATTAATCAAATCAATTCTTTGGCAAGGCATTTTTTTTATATTAGGTGACTAATGCCCGTTTGTACTAAAGTTCGATCGCTCCTAAGTTCATTCTTATCCCTTTGTGACTTATCGAAATGGATTGCAGTAGTTATGTCATAGATAATCCCACTAATATTATAAAGGCGAATGTTTGTATGTGTGTTACTCCTTCACGCTCAAACGGCTGAATGGATTTGGATGAAATTCTGTATCAAGATAGCTTATATACTAAATTAACATATAGGCTACATTTTATCCCGGGAAATTTTCCCGAGGGATGAATTAATAATTAAAATACTTTTTATCTGCGGGTAAAACCGCGGGGCGCAAATAGTAGAGAGATAAGTGCTAAATAACTTTACATACAGACGGGAATAGAAGTACTAGTTATAGACAAAAAAACGAGTGCGTTTTAGACCACAGGACTGAAGTAAAACTTCTTTAGCTTCATCTCGCTTGCACATACAGTAATATACAAAACGCAACTCTTTCTTTCTATTTTCACGTAGAGAGGGAGATATAAGTATATCTGGAAGATAATTACTTGTATCAACTTCCGTTCGCCTCACCAGCTAACTCCCAAGTAAAAGCGTGCGTAAAGAAGTTTTACTTTAAAACTGAAGTTTGCAATTTAAAAAAACCCACAAAAGTTTAAAAGATGGCGAAAATAATTTCAATTTATTTAAATATTTCTTATGAATATTTATTTCATGTTTTGGTGTTGTATTAGGTAGTAAATGATAGTTTGGAAATGAAAGATTCAAGATCATAATTTGTTTGAATATTATTATTTTTATTTATTTATTAGATCAACTAGGATCATAATCAGCACCAAATTAAAACATATCAACATAGAATGGTCAAAATTTAAAAACAACAAAATCATCAATTAAAATTAAAATACAACAAATTGAAATAGAAATTAAATAAAAATAAGAATTGAGAAAGTAAAAAGTAATTTTGGTAAAAGTAATTTTAATATTTTAATGTAAAAAAATACCAGAGGCATCCCCCGATATTACTCGCAATTACCCTCTTTTTTCCTTTGCAGGCTTAATTTTTCTTAATCTTTCTTAAACCTTAGGTATGTTCTATATTGGTTACGGACAGTGCTAGTATTTAATGTGTGTGCTAAATGTCATCCAAACCAGTTCAGTTATTCTTTCATTGAAACCCAAACAAAAATATAAACTGTCAAGATTTCACTTTTATCAAATTATCTGTTTCCTGACAAATATAATCTGAGAGTTTTGAGGTTATAGAGTGAACGGTATCTTCTAGACAAACAAGAAAACATTCATCTTCACCAACTTTAAAAAAATGTGAGGATAAGGATTCTTTAGTTAATTAACAGTATTATATTACCAACTAAAGATAGGTACCTATAATAAAACAAGATCTGACAGCCTCTGTGGTGTGGTGGTTGAGCAGGTCGGCTCATAACCCAGGGGCGGCGGGTTCGATTCCCACGAACAAGTATTTGTGCTCAGAAAAAAAGGTCAAATACTTGTTTTGAGTCTGGGTGTGGTAGGACCATGGTCCTCGTAGTTCTTTGGTCCCTAGACACAGGGAATCCTACTTAGGGTCCAGGATCTATGTAAGTGATCGTTGGGCGTTATTATTATAAAAAAGACAAACTAAAACCAAAAATTGCCAACATGGCATTCACAAAAACGGTATTAATGGCATCGGTGCCTCTTTGTCTGTCTGCTCTAAAACTAATTAAGTACCTATAAAGTTTAAAACAACGTGTTTAATCACACTAATAATCAAATCCAAATTAAATGATTTATGGCTCGATACGATCAAGTAATGCTTTATTTTAAAAGGGAGTTTCCGATTAAGATAAGGCAATATATAAAAACGATTGCAAATTATATTTTCCACGCGTTGAAATAATTTACTTTCAAACCTAGCCTTGGTAACTCGAATTAGTAAAAATCAATGAATGTTTTGTTTGTGCCACCGCAACTTATCTAGTTTTTATCAAACGACTACTTGGAACCGTACAAAATCAGCGTAATTTCAGCGATAAAATATTTGATTTCTTTACATTATCAGTAAATCCATTTTTTTCAGTCGATGGTCAGATAGCGGGCCCGCAGGTTGTATTAATCTTTAATACTCCATAGTAGATCTTTGTATTATCATTCAAGAGATTTCATCTTATCGTCGCGTGGAATATTATTGGTGAGATTTTGTTTTATCTATTCTCTTCTCGCTGAACGAATGCAAGGTCATCTCCTCCCTAATTAACTAATTGATATTTATGTAATATACCTAGTGAATTTTGAAATGATAATGGTCTAACTTTTTACAATCTGATAAAACCAATTTTAAAGACTTATTTTAAAAATTGATTTATATGTTTTTTTTCCACTACTATCACACTAGTTGGTCGATCACGTAACTCGATTGCAACTAATAGAAAAACAAATTTGTTTGGATTTGACAGTTTGAATACGCAGTTTATTTGCATAGTTAGTATGGAATTTTCTCCTGTTGCATTGCAATCGAAGTTTCGTGATCACCCTGCTGATGGTAAGTGACGATGCAGTCTAGGATGTAACATGCTCGCCTAGAAGATACTTCTTGGGCGATCACGTAACTCGACTGCAAACAATAGAAACACAAATTTGTATGGATTTGACAGTGAATACGCAGTCTATATGCACAGTTATAGTATATGGACGCCGGTAAAGTATTTAACCCTTGAACAAATGGATATTTGATTGGATTGTGTTATAAGTTTAACGTGTGTCTGTAAACCTGAACTCCCCAAAGCTTATAAACAAATTTTGATTTGCCTATTGGTTTAATTTAACTTGTCGTTTGTTATTTTCTGTGAAAGTTGACCCTTTTTTGATAAGATTTAAGAATATCTATACGGTAGTTGGAAAATTTTCAAATCTTTTCTATCTTTCCTAGTCTTCATAGAATCTTTCCTAGTTGAGGGAGGGAATATCGGTTTTCTTTTAATTTTCATAATAAAAATAGTTATTATAATTTATAATAATTGTTAAAGTTAATTTAATAATACAATCCGATACAAAAAAAAAAATATTGTACACTAACATATATATATGTATAAATGTACTTAAAAAAAACTTATAAAAGAATGGTAGAACAAAGGACGGGAATATTACATTAAGAGATTTCTTTCAGGCCACCTTAGGTTGGATAGGAATAATGGACTTGTTGTATTAAATTGTTGGTGTGTTACAGTCTTGACTTAATTTACTATTACTTATAATACTTTATAATTTTTTACTATTTAATGCTATGGTTTTCGATGTAGATTTCCATAATATTTATGAAAATATATAGAGGAAAATAAATTTTAACTAATCATGAAAAAAATTGTCACATAATAATCGCTGTGGATTTATTATTATTAATTTAATTTAACATATGAAAGAATCAAAATTATTCAAGGTTACTCTAAATGTAGTCCAACTAAATTGTGTCTCTTAAACATAATACCTACATCAGGCTTTCTTATGAACTGTATCTTTTTTATGACTTTCTTTAGATGTAGACCTTTACACACCAATAATTCTCAAAGGCAATTTGATTTATTTTTATAGCTAGATAGAGTTGAGATTTGAGCAAAAAAAGCATGTGAATTTCAGTTAAATAACAATATATTGCTTTTTTACATACCTCAACTTTTTTATGTCAACTGAATACATTAATTAAGAACGTCACTAATCAATAATGTTGCTAATATTCTACTGAAGTATTCCAAGAATATAATGAAATGTTTTGGAGAGTATAATATAAAGTTTGCGTATTTTAGCTATCAAATAGCAACTATCCATGTATCACATTTGAGTTTTGGCGGAAAAACGAAAAAGTCCTGCTGGATTACAGGCATGAGTGTGGGAAAGTGGTATAATGATGGTGAAACGTTTCTTTTCGTGATATTTCCAACACTCTATAGAAACTTTTGGTAAAGTTGCTACCACTTTACTACGGTTACACTTGATGACTTGTGTGACTTGACACATATATATATTATTAACTTGAGAAGTTATCAATAACTTGACACTGGCTAAATACACAAAAGTGTGGAGCCAAAATAAAAACAAAAAATATTGCCATTCAGCCAACTCATAGAAGATAGATAAATAACTCTTTATTGTTTCACCAATGAAATTCAGACTGACAAGGTTTCCTAAATATTATAATTTATGATATTCCAAAACCGATTCTAAGGTTACCTACAGCCACAAAGAATGCTGTAAAGATAACACCTTGAAGACGCATGAATTTTTAAAAATCTATCATTAGATATTTTCCAATATTTATATTAAATAACTTCCGAGTTGATATAGAAAGAAAAAAACTCTAAATAATTGTCATTTGGTGTAAGTAATTCTTATTGTAATTATTATGTTGGTACTAAATAGTGGGGTGTTAATTAGCTCTACTAATATTTGATCACACTAATATTATAAAGGCGAACGTTTGTATGTGTGTTTGTGTGTATGTGTGTATGTTTGTTACTCCTTCACGCTCAAACGGCTGAATGGATTTGGATGAAATTCGGTACCAGGATAGATTATACACTGGAATATAGGTAGGCTACGTTTTATCCCGGAAAAGTGAAATTTTTGCGTGGGATGAATAAATAATTAAAATACTTTTTATCCGTGGATGAAACCGCGGGGCGCAACTAGTAAAACATAATTCTAAGCCTCTAGCTAGATCCTTTGGCAACAAGGTTTTCCACAACTTGTCAACAAATAAACGTACGAACTGATAAACACTAATCAATTGTCTCGTGATTTTTATTTCTCAGTGTTTTTGATCGTGATCGTGACGTTAGTTTTGAGATTTGCGTCCAAATTTGCGTCAATACATTATCTACCCGGTTAGTATCTATTCAGTCTGGTGACTTCAGAACTTCACATTTATCTATGTACATAAAACAAACACGCTATTTGTCAGTAAGACCACCACTAGAGAACTGATAGACTACTTCGTATTTTAAAATCTTCGTGATTGAGCGATGTGGTCGCACACCAAAAAAGCCCTGTTCTTCTGTGTAAATTTATTTTAATTTAAAATAAATAGCATGAATTAGGTTAATTGGTAAATGTTCAAATTCAGGAATGACCATCCTTTTTCTATGAAATTTTTGTTTGTAAGACCAAAAATAGCTTGGACAGGACGTCTATTAGATTAGATTGTTGAATATTTGGACTTACATAATTATATTCTTAGATCCATAAAAAATACTACACAGACTAAAAAAACAGGGTAATTATAGCACAATTTTTTCTTTATATAGTCTAAGATTAAATAAAACTATGAATAATTTAAATAAAAGTTTGTGAATATTTCACATATAAACATAGAGGCCGTTAAATAAAATAAATTATACAGATTATGGTTAAAGTCGAATAGAAATGATAATGTTACTAATCGATATTATTACAAATTGAATATCTGACGTGCCCTATCTAAATTATAATTGATTGACGAAAAACAGAAGACTTGCGCGCTACACTACACGTCAGAAAAAAAAAAAATTAAAAAAAATAGTAGCCCAGATATTTCGAATCTTCTTCAAGGACCTTACATTAAAGTTAGAGGGTCGAAATCAAACAGGTATACGCTTAAAATAAGGTCAGAATTTTATAAATTTAGTTATTTATTGTGAAAAAAAAAAAACGAGATAATCAATTATTATTTTCACTCTCTCACACCGAGTTATATTTAATTATGAACCTTGAACTTGTTCAAACCAGTAGCGATGAATAACTTTGTCTGTATGTGACAGATAGATTTAGCTAGTAGATTATCTTTAGTGAGTTTAGTGGTAATAAAAATCACAGTTCGGTTGGCCAACAACATTTAATGCGCGTTATCGTGGCGGTATCGAGTGTTGTCACGCGTTATCAGCTAATCGAATTGGGAGCGTATCGGTATCGCGGTGACTCCGATACCGCAACACCACTATCTTAATTGATTGTCTTTTTTGGACCGGCACTGATTCTTTGATGCATTCGAATCAAGGGCCCGATAACTTGGTAGCAGCCCGATAAACTACGGTTACCCAGAATTCTAAATTATCATTATAGGATCAATATTTTTAAGATACAATCCATGTTTCTGTCTTCCGTCTTAATTGTTTTATCGTAATAACTAGCAGATATGATAAGGTTAACTCTAATTCGAAGGACAATAATAATTTAAGAATTCCTTTTCAGATACGGGCAATATGAACTGGCAATCGAATCAGAAAATAGCAAAGTGACCGCAAAATGCTAAGACTGAGCTCGATCGCACTCGCCCAGTGATCGAGTGCAGTTATTAACAATTGACAGTTGGAAATGCGGATAAGGGTGTGGACTTACAGTGCGTGTTTATAAAAGCGATGCATGGTTTGTGAGATCGGTGCCGCGGTCATGGACATGAGTGGCGAGGGCGGCGGGTCGGGCGCGGGCGCGAGCGCCCTGCAGCAGCGCTGGTACGAGAGCCGCGTCAACGGCAGCCCAGCCGCCGGTGACGTCAATTCAGAGGCGAATGGAGACGGCTTCTTCCATTCCCCGCTGGAGGGCGGCCACCACAGCCGCGCCCGCTACTACCACCAGCAGATGCACGCCCCCTACTCCGCAGCGGTCGGCTCGCACGGTATGTCCTTTCAACTGTATTTTACGATGCTCTTAATTAACTGCTAATTTATTCAATTTTAATATTCAAAACGGAAGGCCTTACCAGAACTGGACGCCGTAACAATAAAAAATGAAGCCTCTTACTGCGGCTGATCTGTCAGAAGTATCAAGCAAATTGGTCCCACGGCAGGCAGCTCGCCATCTGACGTTATCACACATCGGACCATATCTCTCCCAAACACCACAATTAATTCGATGGCCCGAACCGTCAAAATCGCCATTCTGTGAGGTGACAGCTTAGGTAAACACGATCTAAAATGGGCCTCGGTCGTTAAAGAAAATAAAATGATTCCATACTTTTGTTTTTTCTTTTGAGGTTTAAATTTTATAGCGGCAATAAAGTTTTTCGTGGAGACAGGTGGCTCTTCTTTATATTTTAACTACACGCATGGCCGCGTACAAAAGTTTATCTACAGCAAGGTGTTTAAGGACTAGATTGGCGTGTGGCCGATACGGGACGATTAGAATTTATTTGGCGGTGGGTCGGTAGTGACGTGACACTTAAGAAACTGTGTCACTTCTCGGAATCGGAACTGGGAATTGATTTCGTCGCGTTCACAGCAGTTATGTGCCGTAGTTTATGTGCGGGCGAGGGCCGGGTCGGGTCGCGGCGGATAGCTCTCGGCCCGTTTTGTAAACCCACTCTGTTATCGTGTACGTCCCTCCAAGCGGCTTCTTGTCGTTCTGATTACATCTGAATCTGGTAAAATCGTTCCAAGCGCGGCGGCTTCGATTAGGTTACTTACATATAAAATTATGTGAAACATTGATCTCCGACAAAGATAAGTAAATTAAAAAATATTAACGGAATGTCAGCTCATTTAGGTTATCTTCTTGCTCTTTGTAAATAATGCAGTTAACGCGTGCGTTTTATATTACAGTAAACCTTTATAATAAACTTGCGCTTAAATAGATGTGTCATACTCATACAAGTACCTTTGTTGGGTTGGCGCGTTTGTCGACCGAAACATTGTCCTGGGAGTTATAAAAAGTATTTTTAAGCGTACCGGATCGCACATAAACCTGCAACGATGACAACTCGGATCGTTTTCACTCTGGTCAGGAACTTTATTACTGGCTGACGCGTACTTTGCTACCATACCATGCAGTTTTATACACCAAGCGGGCAACATATTATTAAAAAGGTTGAGAATCGTTAGGAATTCGAAGAAAAACAAATGAATGTTGAAGTAAAAACAATGGAATGACAAGATGGTTACCACGAGAACGGGTTTGTCTCTGAAACTCGATAGGGCCTCTGATTTGACGCGCACTCATAATTTATTACTTACCGACACGATTGATGACGCGTTGGATATTATTTATTTTGAGATATAAAGGCTCCATTTTATGGTTATTTTTACTCTTAAACTTCTGTAATATAACACCTCCAATTCGTTAATGGTCGTTGAGGGAATCGGGAGCAAGTGTTGTTCTAATAAACTGGTACACAAACCGGTTTACGGTACGAGTATTAGACTAAGGAAGAGTTCTGATTGTATGCAAGATATGTAAATACAAATAAAACAAAATGCTGTATTATTCAATACAAGGTCCTGTATCGGCTAATCATCGCCAATTTCACACTTATTGAGCAATGATAGACAACAGAGCACATTGGCATCGTCTGAAATTTAACTCTATATCCAACGTACAAGGTGTTAAGTGTATTTGCGTAGAAAAGGTAATGGCTGTTATGATCGTGTTGTTTTAAATTATTGGGTGTTGATCTAACACCATATTACATGCAGGTAAGTGGCCTAAATAACTTCTAGGCAAAGTTTTTATTGAATATATTTTTCTTTGTGCATAATAACGATTAAAGGTTCATTCATTCAGCCACATCTTACGAAATTCGACCGAGGAAACTTTCAGAGGCGATGCTCTATTTTTAACCGACGTTAAAAAAGAGGAGGTTTTGAATCGGTTATGTTCTTTTTATGAATGGGCGATGAAAGTCGATTTAACTCATTTTTTTTAAATATTATGCTTATTTTAATACAGCCTTTTCTTGGTAAGTACCACCGCTTTGCCAGTTATTGTACCGCCAAGCAGTAGGGGGCAAACACTACTGTGTTCCAGTTTGAAGAGTGCTGTAGCTAGTAATATTACTCGGCAGTGAGACTTTATGATCTGATCTCAGTTTAGTAATCTTAATACTACACTGATAATGTCTCAGTGCGACGTGCGCAGTGCAGTGTCATGCGAAACTTTACATAAAAGTAGAGTTCCGAGTGACACTGCAACTGCTATCGGTGGCCGTGTCGCTTAATATCAGGCATATGACTAGCCCATCACGTAATTCATATTTACAATTAAAGTAGTTTAAGAGAAAAAAATGCAGTAATGGGTTTAGAAAATTGCAATTTGAGAACTGATTACAAATAGAACAGTATGGAAATTGTGGGCTAAAATTGAATATCCATTCGCATTCTTTTTACGCACCGAACACAAGTTTACATCACTAGGCGGGAGAAAATGAGATTTTCCAATTACCGGGTGCTGTGGTTAAAACAAATGAAAGTGGCAGTAACGAACCCAAGTCTGGCTCATCTGTATGCCTGCTTCGTCACTGAATCTTCTTTTAATTGACTAAGCATTCTTTTTTGTAATTTCGCTTTCGCACCTTCGGTATTAGGAAAAGGAGGAAACACAAGTGATCTGAGTGGCTGCCTATCCACTTGTAGCATTAAAATATAAAAACTGAATTTGAATATAGTAACTAATTTTCTCTCTAGTTTTCACTGTTTTTTTTTGTGTGACTTAATAATAAAATTTTAAATATTGGGAGAAGCCACTGATTTTTGAAATACAGTTTAAAAACTAGTTCGGGAATCTATGGATTCATTAATTTAATGTAATAATATTTATGTCAATAAACATTTTTGTATTTGTGTTTGTATAGATATAGTATCCTTGGCAGAGGCTTGTCCAGCTGTGGACTAGTATAGCTGATGATGATGAACCACCTATACCTAAATTTTTATGCCGTCTGTACTAAGTTTAACAGCTAAGTTCGCACTTATATCCGTAGCCTCCGGTTTCTCGTTTATCAAACTTGTGACAAGTCAACACGACGAATACTGTACGTTCATTGGTTGACACAGCCGATTATCAACAGACAACCAATAAGCGCTCAGTGTTGTCACTAGGTGGTAGGACTTGCAAAGTTCGTCTAGGTAGGTACCACCGCTTTGCCAGTTATTCTGCCGCCAAGCAGTAGTGCGCAAGCACTGCTGTGTTCCAGTTTGAAGGTCACTGTAGCTAGTGAAATTACTGGGCAAATGAGATTTTATGATCTGATCTCACAGTTTAGTAATCTTATTAAGATTGTGCTGATGTCTCAGGATGACATGCGCAGAAAACACGTGAAACTCCATACTTTAAAGTTCCGAGTGACATTGCAGCTGATATGGGCAGCCGTGTCGTTTAACATCAGGCGAACGGCTAGCTCATCACGTCATTCCTTAACATAAAAAAAGTATTTGTTCTGCCAAGTTGACACAAATTTAACAAACGTATACTAAAACCGGGGGGAAAGTGTTGCTTAGCTAAGTTGTATTTTAATAGATTTTAGTACAGACAGGCATAAGTGTCTTATCCACGCTCTCCCCTCAGTTCTTAGTTCCCACAGTTTGATATGTGCACGCAGCTAATTATTTCACCGTCCCGCAGAAACCGCGTTTTCATTTTCATTGCTCATTTGCCGAATACAGCGTTTGTCATATCCATATTATTACCGTCGGTTGCGTGCACGCATGTGCGTATGTATGCGTGGAAGCAGCGTCGCAGATTGGCGCAATTAGCTAAGGGGCGGGGCGTGCGCCGGCGCAGCGCGACATCTCCACCCAGACGCACACTGGCAATGATGCCACAAAATAATGCTGCCATCAACCGTTAATTATTTTCCCCCAGCAGTTTGCAATAGGAACCCTCAGCGGAGATATGGGTTGTTAAGCATCTGCATGAGTGAAATATTCAAAAGAAAAAATGCAATTGAAGCCTCTGTTTCACACAAATAACATCTGATGTTCCTTTGTAAGTATTTAAATTGAAGGTAAAGCTGTTGAAAAGTCATAGCCTGCGAAGTACTTATTCAAGTTAAGTTAGAAAACAATATGAAAATTATCTTGCTCATACACAGAATTGCTTAAACTTTTCGTAATTTTGTGTACAGTCGTGATAACAAATGTTAGCAGTTACTAAGTGTTAAAAGAAGTAAGTATACTCAATGTATTACTTCACAAACTTGAATGTTACAATCAAATTTGTGAAGACTACTTTCTTACTTATTAGCAAGAAGCTCATAAGTACCTAAGTACTGAGTGCTGATCGGAATGTTAAAACTTTACAAATTATTAAAAACTTTTAACAACAATTTATATTTTACTCAACTATTAAATGTAATTAGAGAAAATACAGAACTTTCACGTTGGTATATTTTACTTAAATGCTATCTAATTTAATAAACAAATATAAGATAAGGTAGGTAAAAAAAACTTTGACATAACATAATTTAATGCAGCTTCAATATGCTCATTAGATTATTCATATACATTTTCTATAGACCTCCGTGTGTCTTTTTTAATTTAATTAGCGTTTAATTTATATGTCAAACCTGTCTGGTAACAAGAACTCATCAATTAGTTTACAAGTTTTAGAAATTTATAATGTTTAACCATACGTAAAATTATCAACGTTAAAATTAAATACTAGACATTTTCTAACGCGCAAATTGCCTTTATTCTTTAAACTACAATAACATCCATACTGCTAAATGCTACTAAAAACACTAGGTACTCAATTATGTGATAAGGAACTTCACATTTTTGTATTAATATATTCATATGTATTAATACAAAAATGTGAAGTAGAAAATTTTGACTCGACCTTCATAAAATATTTTTTCCATAACACGCGAGTACGCGAGTGTACCAAGTGGAAAATTCTAAGAAAAAAGTGGTGTACGCATATAATGTCATAGTCGAACGATGCATGTACGAAATTTTTACGAGTCAAAAAATTAATAAATTTAAATTATTTATTTCTCGCATTAATCTCGTATTCTCGACAATTGCATGATATTGGCCCCCATTCAGTGTTTTCAAGCGGATGCTATATCTGCTCGCTCGCTCGGAAATGGAATATGGCTGTTCAACTTTCCAGACTCGATCCAGTGAAGTTTCAGCTCGTGTAGACACAAGTTTATGCTTTTGATTCTTTAGTAAACATTTTGAAGATGAATAGGTAGACTTTAGATTTTTTATTACGAAAAAATAGATTTAGATAGACCGTAAGTCCTATCTATAAACTCCGTAAGTATCGTTCGTGAAAAATTTTTGGATAGATCAAAAGCTATTTGTGTTTTGAATTTGTACATAACATATGAGTATTTAAGAAAAAGTCTTACATGACGCAATGCAGGTAATTAAAATTTGAACCTCACCTCATCAGCTGAGATTCCTACTGTCAAAAATAGGATGCAAATAAAGTCTCACTTTTGGAGTTTTTGGCGGGAAAACGCAAAAGATCGTGTCACCGCATTGTATTATTTTCCAAAACTTGTGTTATTTTCAGTGTTAGTGCGTAAAATTGGTGGCATTTCATTCGTTAAGTGCTGGATTACAGGCATGAGTGTGGGAAAGTGGTATAGTGATGGTGAAACGTATCTTTTCGTGTTGTTTCCAAAACTCCATAGAAGCTTATGGTAAAGTTGCCACCACTTCACTAGGAGTATGACTTGACTAGACTAGACTAGACTATGACTTGACTTGATGACTTGGACTGTGACTTGACTTGACTTGACATACATATAAAACTCATCCAATTTGCATCCAAAGGCTCCTCGCATCAAAACCGCAGATCGATTCTAGTCAGATGAGAACTTAAAAAGGACGTCCTCAAATTATCCCAACAAAAAACTTGCAACGATACATTCAAATTAAAAAGAACATTCGTTTAAAATCAATACCTACTAAACACAAAACCTTGCATTCCTCTCATGTTACATTGGACCACTATAACACGAGTAAGCAGTGCCTCACTATTAATTAAGTGATGCCGTCCCGTTAGCCAAGCGGCGTTTATTAGCCGTCACAATACATTTAACAGCGGCCATGTTAAAGAATAAAAAGTACTCGTATTCATATGAGCAAACCAACTTTAACCAAGCTTTTATTGAGCTGGGGGCTGGAAATTATTCAATTAGAAATACGGTAATAATTTGAAAATATTGAATGTTGTCCTGCTAAGCAAATAAGTGACGTCAATTCACTTTAATAAGGTTCATCGTAATGTAGTAGAATTTTATAAAGCCTGGATAAATCATTTTCAAGACACTTTGCTGCCTTTCTTGAACATCAGGCAAAGTAGGCTGCTTATAAGGCACTCACTTGCTTCACATTTTGTAGGATTCGTTCATGCAAATTTTTAAGTTCAATGAGCTGAAAACGGAATATGGTTTGATTTGGTTTTTGTCATTGTTTGATATAAGTAGTCGTAAAATTTGCGTTATTGACCTTATGACTTGACGAAACTATATATGGTCAAGAATCGTAAAAAACAAATAAAACGGATTTAGGGCATCAAAAAAACTTTAAATTGGTGTCATGGTTGATTTTATGATGCAATAAATTTAAGATTTAAAAATGGTTAACCAGCCAATATTTGTTAGTTGAGCAAAGAATAAGGGGCCCGTTACACGTTGTAGCCGCCGCAACAGTACGACGACGATCTGCTGGGCGATCACGTAACTCGATTGCAACAAATAGAAACACAAATTTGTATGGATTTGACAGTTTCAATAATCAGTTTATGTGCATATAGTTATTTTTTTGTATGTTTTGGCTCCACACTTTTGTGTATTTAGCCAGTGTCAAGTAATTGATAATTTATCAATTTAATGATATTTCACGCAAAATGTGTCAAGTCACAGTCGAAGTCATCAAGTCAAGTCATAGTCTAGTCAAAGTAATACTCCTAGTAAAGTGGTGGCAACTTTTACTGTGGCAGGCTTTAGTTTTGGAAACAACACGAAAAGAAACGCTTCACCATCATTATACCATTTTCCCACACTCACGCTTGTAATCCAGCACTTAACGAATAGAATGCCAGCAAATTTATGCATTAACACTGAAAATAACACAAGTTTAGGAAAATAATACAATGCGGTGACGCAATTTTTTCACTTTCCCGCCAAAAACTGTGCATATAGTTAGTAAGGAAATTTCTTCTGTTGCATTGCAATCAAAGTTTCGTGATCAGCCTCTTGGTCAATACCTCGAGGAGCCGATAGATGCAGAAGGCAAGCAGCTGTTCAAAATGGCGCTCTGTGGGGGAAGCCTATGTTCAGCAGGGGAGGTCTTCAGTCCGTTGATGACGACATTACAGTGCAGATTGGAAAAAAAATTATTGACTAACTTTTTTTTTTTTAATTGTTTGGCTCCAGTTTTAGCCAGTGTCAAGTAATTGATATATCTGGCTATATATATACTGGCTTTAGCCAGTGTCAAGTAATTGATATATATAATTCATCAAGTTAATAATATTTCACGCAAATATGTGGTCAAGTCACAATCGAAGTCATCAAGTCATGTCATAGTCTAGTCAAAGTCATAGTCCTAAAGTGGTGGCAACTTTACTTGGAAGCTTCTATGGAGTTTTGGAAACAACACGAAAAGAAACGTTTCACCATCATTATACCATTTTCCCACACTCACGCCTGTAATCCAGCACTTAACGAATAGAATGCCACCAATTTTATGCACTAACACTGAAAATAACACAAGTTTAGGAAAATAATACAATGCGGTGACGCAATCTTTTTCGCTTTCCCGCCAAAAACTAAATTGACTAATTAAAACATAGTAATTAACAGACGTGTGAGGCCATGTAAGTGCAGCGGAGACTCCCCCGACTCTCCACTACTGGCCCCACTACGGGGGTGGAGAGAGCGCTCAATAAAGCGCCCTCTCCGTCTCCCCACCCGTCAGCGCCAGAGGAGGTCAGAGTTGGCATCATCCTCTCTGACCCGCGGTCTCCTTCTGCGTCATCATAAAAAAGTGTTATGAGCCGACTTGCTCAACTACCACACCATCAGAGGCTGTCTAAGTTGGCCATTCACAGAGTGGGATACTCGAAAGAGCAAACAGTAATAATAGTGTTGTGGAAATTACATTTTTGTCTATAGCAAAGAGATATCTACAACACAGCCAACCCTAGTTAAACACGAACGGAACAAAACCACCGCTTAGTTTTATTGACTGAAGCACCTACTAACTGCTTAAGTTGTATAGAGACTGCTGGCTAATCTGTGGCGGACCATAGTTAAAACTTTAGCCGCCCGTTCGATCGATATTGCTACGGAACCATTGACCTAATTAGTTAACTTTTTAAATTGAAGCTTTGTTCTTTATTCGTTAAACATTCTTAGGTCACTTGAGACCCAAAATTTCGATCACGATTTCTACTTTTTCTATTGATATTAATTCTCAAAAATACGGAAGTATAAGATTTCATAGCGAATGAGCATGTCGACTCTATTAATCCAGCTGTCGCTAACTTTGTAGGGCACATAAAAACACCTTTTTATACATTCAGTATATTAAATTATTCAACTTCCAATCTGGTGAAAATGCATTTTTTTCGACCTCAGCTAATTAATATTCAAATATGCTTACGTCATTACAGCGGGCATAATGGGCAAACAAGTTCCCATACTTTTTTCTAATCGTTCATTATTAGACTACATACTTAAATAGTTAGTGTAGTTCGGTCCACTGGGCCCGGCATTCACCACCCAAATAATGTATTCATCATACTTTTATATCTTTCGCGTTATTAACTTTGATTGATTGCATCCAAATATTGATATTTGATATTGACGACCGTGTACGACAAGGACACAAATAGATTTAAATGAAAGGAGAAAAAGGACGCAAAATATTAGCCATGTCGATGTCGTTTGCATGATAATGAATTTATAATCGTGTATGTGACATGTTCGGAAGCGAAGCTATGAAATATGAGCAAAAACGCTACCAACTTACAAAAAAAAATGAAGTCCAGCAGTCCATATTATTCTCTAATATTTATAATCATTTTTGTAGTTTCCATGATTTACAGATTAGATAATTTAATTTTAATTCATTATTTGGTTTATGTATTATGTTTGTATTTCGAGATAATCAGAATGATTGATAATAAGCGTATGATTTAAGATAGTTATATATATATAGATATAATATTAATAACACAATTTAGGGCACCTCGCCCGCAGACAGCAACTTAAACGCGGATTTTTATTTAAAATAATAAAGAAATATTTTTGGACATATCACACAGCGCCATCTAGCCACAAACTAAGCAAAGCTTGTACTACGGGAACCAGATAACTGATACAATACTTAGATACTTTTTGTTTGTAAATATATAGATACATATAATACAATATAACACCCAGACATAGAACAAACATCGATGTTCATTACACAAATGTTTGTCAAGGGTGGGAATCGAACCCAAAACCCACAGTTCAGAAGGCAGGGATGCTACCGACTAAGCCATTGGACTAGTCAATAAATAATAGTGTAATTTTAGATTTAGATACTGAGTTTTGTTTATTTATTATTAGATTTAAAAAACACTTAAAATACGAATTCATTTTTCATCTCAAAACCTTTTTTGTTTTTGTTACACAGTATCATACTTACGTATAAATTTATTTAATTTAATTAGGCCCCTAAACCGAGGTTAGTTAAGGGTCCGTGGTTTCCGGTCGATCGCCGAGCTGAAGGTGATGCGCGCCGATCTTGATGGATGGTACAGGAGACGACCAGGCATGCGTCTGCGCCACATGAATTCGTGCCTACCAAACACCACCTTAACTTTACCATCCAAAACCAAACAATCAAATCACATACATCTTATTACAAAGCCATAAAGAATATTATAAATCGGCAGTGATTCAAAAATGATCAAAGATTAAGCAGTGTAGATGAGTCGGTGGTTTTGTCACGATTTGTCATACACAGATATGCGGTTGCGAGTAGATAGCGGCCTAAGCAGAAGTTATGACAAAAATGCTATGGGAACTGCCCAATGAGCTGCTATTCCATTTTTAATTGATTAGGCTCGAATAACGAGACGACTGTTTTGTTATCTGTGGCCCGAGTAATGGCAATCGTGCTTTGATCAAAATAACTTGCAGGCAGGAGTATGGATTAGTAATAAGTTTGTTAGAAGGCAGGTAGAGCAAAGATAATTACTGTTTCACGATTATAAAATATCAGGTTGATGTTAAAAGCTTTCTTTGTACTTTTGACTATACAAACACACGACATGACACAAACAAATGTTGATACACTAGGGAAACCAATCGGAATAAATTGAAAATAATTACGAACTACCAGAGGATCTCTTCAGTTAAGAATAGGTAGTATAAATATATATAATGTAGGTAATTGAGATATAATTTTTGAGTCAGTTTTATTTTATAAATATAGAGAGTACTTAACTTAATTCCGTAACAAGATTGGCGTCATTAGCAGATCCATTTTTTGAGCACATACGTTAATGAAATTTATGTTTTTCATTTTACCTACAACTCAGAAAAAACATTTAAAGCAAAAAGATCGGTCCGTTCCAAGTGGAAGCCTATTTTCGCAGAACATTATAGAGGATGAACGATTTCCTGGGCGGAAATGATTTATGTCTCACTGTTCTGTGGCTACCGTAGTACACGATCCTACTGCATAGTTTTATTCCACACGGTTTTATTTTAAACAAAAGCAGGCATGATGAGAAAAATTGAACTCTGATAATAAAACTCTATGAAACTAAAAAACGAAACGTTTTCTATTGAGTACATTGAAATCTAATACGACCACAGTTTACAACTTCAAAGCGTGTGGCGTAAACTGCATTAATTCGTTTTCCCGCAAAAACTCTTCTTTGTCTCGAATTAAAAGTACCCTAAGACCAGTCTGCAGTATAGTTTCATAACTCTAAATTCTCACTTATCTTTCCATAACGTACCCACTGCAATGCATTTAGGCACGTCCTAGATAAATAAATGCAAACTTAGGAATCTTCGTGCAAAACGTTATCCAAATCAGTTTAGCCGTTTTAGCGTAACAGCCAAACTAACGAACTTTGCATGGAGTCATTTTATACTATATTTAAAACAACGATAATGATGTATTTATTTATTACATATTTTTTTAAATTATTGGTGAAAAAATAATGCAGTAGTCTCCCTAACTATTAGAACCAGTGGCTCTAGCAACATAGACTCATTACTGCGCTTACGTGAAGAATGGACACTCCTTTGTGTTGCGAAAGTGTGGCATTTGTCTTTCTTTGTTACCTACAGAGCAAGATACACATCACTTTGATACTTCAAATTTATTAGCTGATTGTAATCTGCTACTGAAACCCATTGATTTTATAACTGGTTTACATGTGGTAGCTAAGTTATTTAAACAGATTTTTACAATTTTTATGCCTATAAAAAAAATACTAAAGCGAGGATATGACGTGTGATTGACTGAGTCGTTTTAATTG
Organism: Ennomos fuscantarius; assembly: GCA_905220475.3. Taxonomy (NCBI): domain Eukaryota; kingdom Metazoa; phylum Arthropoda; class Insecta; order Lepidoptera; family Geometridae; genus Ennomos; species Ennomos fuscantarius. Next base: position 5,442,052 of record HG992028.1, on the reverse strand, counting down.
AAACTTCTCATGAAGATTAATCTATAGGTATGATATAAGTAAATACTAGTAAGGTCATTATGGCAAAACAAATCCGAAATATTTAAATCAAGAATTAATATAACTACGAATGGAACTCTAAGGGTCAAATTGAGTAAAAAGTTTGAAAATTAATAAAAAAAACTGTCATAGGTCATCGCGGCCAGTATAGAGTCCAAATGTTTTTTTTTTTGTAGTAGTAGGCAGTGTTTAGTATTAGTTGTTATATCACTGTAGTAATTAGTTTGAAAAAAAAAAAAACATAAAAAATACTTATTAATCAGTAGTAAATGTATGTGATTATTTTAGTTAACTAACTAAATACAACCACACATTTCAACAATTTTTCCTTCGTAAAATATCATAATATAGCACTATAATTATTATTACAATTCTTAACGAGCAAAACTTAGTGCAGTCCGGTGCGTGGGCATACTAGACTACGCAGTGTTAAACCCTATGAATGGTTTTTGTCAGGAACGCGAAAAAGATTGCGTCACCGCATTGTATTATTTTCCAAAACTTGTGTTATTTTCAATGTTAGTGCATAAAATTGGTGGCATTCTGTTCGTTAAGTGCTGGATTACAGGCGTGAGTGTGGGAAAATGGTATAATGGTGGTGAAACGTTTCTTTTCGTGTTGTTTCCAAAACTCCATAGAAGCTTCAAATAAAGTTGCCACCACTTTACTAGGAGTATGACTTTGACTAGACTATGACTTGACTTGATGACTGCGACTGTGACTTGACACATATTTGCGTGAAATACCATTAACTTGATAAATTATCAATTGCTTGACACTGGCTAAATACACGGAGGTGTGGAGCCAAAACATAAAAAAAAACCTTACGAATCGCTTCGAATGGAAGCGTTAATATAATTTTGATTGGTAAGTTAACTTGATCATCAAAATCACTTCTATACATTTTGAATACGTTAATCTTTGACGGTAACGCGAGTGGGTCCACGGTCGCTTGGCTTCGTTTTCTTTTTGCTGTCGAGGTTTTATATTCAAATAGAGTGAATTAAAAATACAATTTAAATGCGTATTTAAGTACTAGCATAAATTGTCTACGGTAGTTATTAATTAGTTGGATAATACCTACGTTAATTGATCAATTGTGTAGTACTATGTGGAGGTACAAATACTGGGATATTTATTCTTTTTATAGAAATAATTAAAAATCCTTAAAGATCTACATTGTAAGTAGTTCATTAACACATTTTATAAAGTCAAACTTTACCCTCTACTCTAAATAAAACTTATATTAAATAACTAGCTGCGCCCTGCGGTTTCACCCGCGTGGTGATGAAAACGGTGTTAATGGTGATGAAAAATAGATAACAACCTATTCTCATACCCACCAAGTGTGAATATAAAATTTCATCAAAATCGGTTCAGCCGTTTCGAAAGTGTATGGGTATGGTAACCGTGGTACGAAATTTTTATATATATAAGATGTTGTACGTAGGTATAAAAACATTATGTTAAATGGATAAGTTTAGTATAAAAAAGCAAATAACTTTACTATGAAAACAATATCAACTTTTTAAAATCTATTTTTAAATATATTAGTATTCAAAATTATTTATAAACATATTATAAAAGATGGTAGAAAAAGAAGAGGGTATTTTTTTACTATTTTCATATAATTTTTTGATTTTTTTTTGTATTAAAGTAGTGTCTCCATTTTCCCCCAAGCAGGTACTTCTAACCGAAACAAAAGTATATATTGATATCTATAGTCTAAATAATCTGTGTTTAAAACTTCATCAAAAATGGTTAATCAGTTTTGGCGCGACTCAAACTACTAATAAGAATATCGATAACACACAAAAACCAAAGTAGACCTTTAACTAAAAATACACTAGATCAGGAACATTGACCTCAGGCCATATTGCACCTGCAAGGTTCCGGCAGCATACCACGATCAATACTACCTAGCTAGGTCCTGAGCTATGATCAATACAGTACGGATAATGAGCGGTTGAACCACGCTAGCCGATAACAGACATCAGTCAACCTTCGGCACAACCAGCTGAGTTTGTTATTTGCTATTTTTTGTTTTTAGTTCGGCTCCACACTATTGTGTATTTAGCCAGAGTCAAGTAATTGATAATTTTTCAAGTTAATTAATATATGTGTCAAGTCACAGTCCAAATCATCAAGTCAAATCATAATCTAGTGTAGTGTAGTCAAATCATACTCCTAGTAAAGTGGTGGCAACTTTACCAGAAGCTTCTATGGAGTTTTGGAAACAACACGAAAAGAAACGTTTTACCATTATCATACCACTTTCCCAGACTCGTGCCTGTAATCCAGTAGTTGACAAATAAAATGCCACCAATTTATGCACTCACACTGAAAATACCACAAGTTTTGGAAAATAATACAATGCGGTGACGCGTCTTTTTCGTTTTCCCGCCAAAACTCTACGTTATTTGGTTAAGTTTTAATATTTGTTTTAAAATTTTAGGATAAGGTTTTAAGGTACAGTTTGGGTATCAGAGAATGTGAAGATTGTTAATAATCTCTCATTTTTGATGATCAATTATTAATTAAGTTTTACTTACTACATTTATAGCTCTAACGGTTTGCATTGCACGAAATAAGCCGTGTTCAAGATGTAGAATTGACCATTGAGCCTCTTTTTATCCATTAATTTGATATCTTTCATCAAAAAATGTTAAGTTAAAATTTAGATACTTGGGGGATTACGGAAATTTGTTTACAATGCAACAGGAGAAATTTCATTCCAATGTTGAAAATTTCCCGAGTAACTATGCACATAAGCTGCGTATTGAAACTGTCAAATCCATACAATTTTTTGTTTCTATTAGTTGCAATCAAGTTACACGATCGTCTAACTGGTCTTTGAAAGAAATATACCTACATGCAAAATTTCGGGGTTATAGCACAGTCTAAATTGTATCACAGAACATAGTGCAGGTTATAAATAGATAAGAGCATTGTTCAATTATGCATAGTAAAGCTTCTAAAGCTCAATTCAGAGCCTTATATACTTTTCTATAGAGTACAGTATCAATAAAAAGCTTAACTAAGCATTTGCAATTTACATTCAAGGTCATCTTACCTACACTTTTCATGCCAACAATGCAAGAGTTTTTGAATATATTTGACATACATATTCATCCACTGCCCAATTATGCAACTTCCGGGTCCATGATTTGTCTAACAAAAAGGTTTGTCAACCAGTATAACTAACTTAAGTATCAATGTATAGTTTGGTGGAGGCGACCAATAACCAGACTGCAATTTTTTTGGCTATTTATTTAACGTTCCAGCATTCTGGGAATCTTTCCCTCCACTAATGGTGGTAATATTTTAAGTTGCATAATTTATTTTTATTTTAGTGGCTTTTCGCCACTAAAATAGTTTAGTTGCCTTAAATTGAATATTATGTATCTATTTTAATAACTTTCAACGCTGTACCAATAGGTATACAGAATACTCTATCCTACACATTTTCCATTTCTGACTTGAAATACCGTTAACAAGAAAATAATAAATATCAACAGTCCAATATAATCGTGACTCTAATGACTTAGCAGCATGCTATTATTATACTGACTGCATCTGCCATTTACTTATTTTATACCTAATAGTGGCGTCACGCGGTTTCACCCGCAACTTATCCGTTTTAAAGCATTTTTATATACAGCGCCATCTAGCGCCAAGCTGAGCAAATCTTAGAACCAGACCAAACCAAATCAGACAAGAATACTTATATCCTTTTTGTTTGTAAATACATACATACCTATGAACACAAATATTGTCCTGGCTGGGAATCGAATCCACCACTTACAGTTCAGAAGGTAGAGCTACTAGGTACCAAATGCGCTGACCGATCCCGCAGTATTTTCAATTATCAGGAATAAAATAGTATTGAATAAATGTCTCTTTTGCAAAAATGCAAATTTATGTTGATCTGGACCAATTTTTTGGCTCGATACCAACAAAATACAAACAAAAACCATTTCCCTTTTCTACATTAGTAGAGTTACGTTTAATATTAATTTACTAAATACTAGCTTTTGCCCGCGGCTTCAACCACGTGGCCTGTACGAAAATAAGTCAACCACCCATTTCACCCTCTTAGAGGTGAAATTTCAAAAAACCCTTTCTTAGTGGATACCTACACTTTACAAAGAACACACCCTCCAAATTTCAAGTCTCTAGGAGCAGCGGTTTAGGTTGTGCGTTGATATATAAGTCAGTCAGTCAGTCAGGGACTTTAGAATTTTATATGTATAGATTTACGCTATTTTATACCTTATTGATTATCAAAGGTATCTATTTGTGAAGTCGCATGCGCCGCTTTACGCGATCTGTCATCGGTCATCGTGCTGATTAAAATGTCTATATTACCACAGATTATTGTGAAGTCAGTTTGATACTAAGTAGGCAGTAATGTAGCGTTTGATTTATTATTATTAGATTGCAATGTTACTGTAGAGGCATTTGACCGATGGTAATAAATGTAAAGATTGAGCGGGTGTGAACTGCTTTTTTATGTTAGTGAATGTTACGAGCTAGTTGTTCACTTGAAGTTAAGCGACACGCTCATAACAGAACAGTATCACTCGGAAGTTCAAAATCTAGTTTCGTGTGACACTGCACTGCGCACATCATCCTGAGACATCCGCACAGTCTGGTAATAAGATTACTCGACTGTGAGATCAGATTAGATTAGATTGGCCTTCTTTCACATGGAGTGATGCGTACTAGTCGATATTGACCTTGCGCCGCTCAATAGCTTTATAAAATTAATATAGAGAGATAGAGAAACGTAATAATAATGATACAATATTCTATTGTAATTTATTGAACCCCAACATGTAAATAAAAGCACTTTAAAAAACAAAAGAATGGAAGAGCAAAGTACGGCCTTATCGAATTAAGTGATTTTTTCCAGGCCTTAGGTTGGATAGGAGTAATGGACTTGTTTTATTAAATTGTTGGTGTGCTGACTAAATTGACTATTTCTACATTAATAATAATAATAATAATAACGCCCAACGAACACATACATGCCCTAACAAGGATTCCCTGTGTCAGGGACTCAGGAACTACGAGGACATGGTCCCACAACACCCAGACTCAGAACAAAAAAATAAAAAATAACTCCTTACGATCACATACATAGATCCCGAACCCTAACAAGGATTCCCTGTGTCAGGGACTCAGGAACTACGAGGACATGGTCCCACAACACCCAGACTCAGAACAAAAAAATAAAAAATAACTCCTTACGATCACATACATAGATCCCGAACCCTAACAAGGATTCCCTGTGTCAGGGACTCAGGAACTACGAGGACATGGTCCCACAACACCCAGACTCAGAACAAAAAAATAAAAAATAACTCCTTACGATCACATACATAGATCCCGAACCCTAACAAGGATTCCCTGTGTCAGGGACTCAGGAACTACGAGGACATGGTCCCACAACACCCAGACTCAGAACAAAAAAATAAAAATAACGCCCTACGATCACATATATAGATCCTGAACCCTAACTAGGATTCCCTGTGTCAGGGACCCAGGAACTACGAGTACCCCATGGTACTATGGTGGTGTTGTGGGACCATTCCCACAACACCCAGACACAGAACAAATATTTGCGCTTTTTTTCCTATGCACAAATACTCGTCCTGCCACTATAGTACTATATAAAAACATACTAATTGATTGTGAAAATCTCTTTTCGTTATCAGTAAGTATAGGTACTACAATGGTAGACTTCTTTGTTAGCAGCGCCACAGACTAAGTACTAGTTGAAGTATGAGCGAACTAGTTGGTTGTTAAGAAATCGAGCTTATTTTGATATTAAGTTATGTTGCTGGCCATCCGCAAACTAGTTAGACACTACGCGAACAGATACGTATTCAGGGATACTAATTTAAAATAAACTTATTTTTTTTGTGATCCATTTAATAACTGTTATGCAAATTTTTATCAAACATCTATTCATATAAAATTCAAAGTCCTGACTGACTGACTGAATGATTAACTTATATATCAATGCACAGCCTAAACTGCTAGTCCTAGAGACTTGAATATAAAATGTAAATCCGATTTTCGCTGTAGCTTTAGTATACACAATCATCTGCATATTTTCACTTTTTTCTTTTTATACACCTCATACATAATCTTATTAACGTTAATAAAATAAACGATATATTAATATTTTTTAGCCTTAAGTCTTAGAGCGTCATATTGCAAAAGTGTCTTCAGTGTTTTGGATGGCTCGTGAAAGATTTCATGTAATTGATGTTAATCTATAGTAGGTACAAACTTTCGTCAGCAAAGTACCCCTATCCAATTACTAAGTAATATCGAACCATAAGAAATAGGCGCTCAATTAGGAAAGAAATCAAATGGTCGCTCTTAATTATTTCCAAAAATCACCAAAATAAATAAACTATTGCGATAATGGCAACCCAAAACCGTGGTGATATTTTTAACTGCCTTCTAAAAAGAATATAATATTTTCTTTAGTATGTGCTTTTTTATCTTTTGAACGTGGGGCTCTTCATAATAACACAATTTTCATCTTGGTATTGGTCTGTAACGGTGTAATTAATTTTTTAAACTTATCGTCACATAAAAAGAGCCAATAAATCAATTAAAAGACCAGGTTGGTGAATAATTAATATTTTTATATTAAAAATTTGTAATCTACAAATAAACGTTGATGATCGCGTGACTACAGCATTTTTCTCGGTTAAACTAATAAATCAATGTTTTCTATAGATTTATTATTGAATGCTTCAAATTTATAAATAAATGGTTATAAATATTTTCCTGTCTGACATTTAATTTCCTTTATGTTTCACGTACCTAATGCAGGTTTTATTTTCTAAGGTCTGTTTACTTCAACACTTAAGTTAAACTTTTAATTATGCTTTACGTGTTACTAATGAGTTTATTCAAATATTTTATGCATATTAATGACAGCTTATTAATTTTTAGATTGACAATAGATGATCGCATCGTTTCTTACCATCTGGTGCGATAGTGGTCAAACGCAAGCCTATCTAACATGAAAAAAAATTGAAAAAAATGTAGTTCCCAATGAAGAATATTTGAAAAACTAAACTTTATACGTAAGTAGCTTTGATAATTTAGTTTTAAATGGTTAACTAGTATTTTTAATACATGATTTTATGTAGCTAATAAATGCAATATCAACTGTCTTTTTGCATATTAATAGAACACGCCCGTTACAATTATTTTATGAATTAAACAAAAGAAAGAACAACTAATTAATAACAAATTTAAAAAGATGAAAATACCCCCTTTTTATCGTACGAGGTTCACTCCTTACTCCAGATCTGTCCGCAGTGTACCAGTATTTTTCTCGATACCGTAATGCGCCAGTCACGAACGGTTATGTAAGCAGCCTGCCATCATTATAGGCATTACTGCAGGAACACTCGCTCCTCGGCCATTGTCAAGATTGTGGGGTCAGATGGGACCAGCTTGTAATTTTGAAATCCTGTAACCTAATAAGCAAGATCGTTACCGTTCTAGGCTGATCACGTGCGATTGAATATTGTTTTCAAGGTTTTGTATTTGTAGGCTTTACAACTGGTAAAATGTACGGTCTAAACTACTTAACAAGTCTTAGGGGTTTTGAAGCTAGGGCCCTCTAATGCTAAAATGCCAAACAAAAATCTCTACTGTCTAATGTTCTTTATATTCCGCTGCTATGGAACTCCTTAAGCCGCCATGTTTTTAGATAGTGAACTACAATCTCAGATATTATATACCTAATCGTCTTTTTCGCCCGAACTTTCTTATGGCAAAGTAATTAATAAATAATATTAAATAAATAAATATTTGTGGCCATTCACACAGCTTTTTGTATACAATAATATTTCACACTTCGCCATCTAGCCCCAAACTAAGCAAAACTTATACTATGAGAGAACCGGATAATTGATACAATACTTAGATACTTTTCGTTTGTAATCATATACATAGAATACAATATAACACCCGATCTATACATATAAAACTCAAAGTCCTGACTGACTGAATGACTAACTTATATACCAACGCACCAAACCGCTGATCCTAGAGACTAAAAATTTGGGAGGTGTGTTCTTTGTAAAGTTTAGGCATCCACTAAGAAAGGGTATTTAGAAATTTCACCCCTAAGAGGGTGAAATGGGTGGTTGAACTATTTTCCTACAGGCCACGCGGGTGAAGCCGCGGGCAGAAGCTAGTTGTATATATATTTTATGTCATCACCGGCCTACCGCGGCCTTTAAAGAAGGTCTAATATCTAAAGTCAAGTCTGAAATTCGCATCTCACCGATCACATAAGAATATTACTAGAGAGCATACTTACTGGCTATATAATGGAAATGCCTAGAATAATAAAATGCCTAAATTACACTTCACTCAATATAATTATCTTAGTACACGAGAACCATGATACCAAGAACCAAGACACAGAACAAGTATTTTCCTGTTCACTAATACTCGTCCTGTCACTGGAATCGACCGCCGCCTCTGGGCAGCTATAAGGAATAAGTAGTCTACGAAGGGATTCCTGACCAGTAGCACAGTTGAACTTTGGTACTTATTAGGGTCTTCTCTACCCACTCTATCTAAGCACCATCAAGAAATACATTTTATTGAAAATTATTTTTATAAAACGAGTGTGCTTTAGACCACACGACTGAAGTAAAACTTCTTTAGTTTAGCTCCATCTATCGGCCGGCATAACTATGTTTTTGCTTTGTTTCATGTTAATGTCGCCATCTTGACAATTGTAAATTGTCATTTTACATAAAAATACAAATTTTTAACTTTGTTATGTTGACAATGGACTACGTGAAAGAACTTCAACTTCCGTTCGCCTGGCATTCATCAGTTTAATCCACAAGTCAAGCATGCGTAAAAAAAATTACATGAAATATATGACAACAAAATTAACAAATGTGTGAAAATAGGCAGTCTTATCGCTCAAAACAATATTTTTCAGACAGCCTGGAATGGATTGCAATAGGGCCAAACGTGGTGTACTAGGTGACCCTCTTGCTAATCTTTTCAAACCATACACAAACGAAAAATTTGCCGTCGGTAGCAAATTAAGTACTTTATAAAAATAAAGTTTTTCTTAGATCATACTTCGTGATCGGATCTCGGTCATTAATTATGGGAATGATGGCGACTGCGTTAGGAACTTGTTTAGTGTTAGCTTTATGGTGCTTTATTGTCAAGGCTTGTTTTATTGTAGTTTTATTCGATTCTTGTGGCTTATGTTGTCATTTCGTGAGATTGACTATACATTTATCGTTTGTTATGACTTATAATTGTTTCCTCGTATTATCACACTTGTAAGCGTCTTTTTGAATCGATTTCGACTTAGTTTTATCAGTATAAATCTTAGTTATAATCAAAAAGCACGATTATAAAGGTGACTTTTTATTCGTTTTCCCGCGAGAGCTCTCAGTTTTTCGAGACATGAAGTATCCTATATTTATCATAGTAATATAAGCAATTAGTGTGCAAAATTTAATTCTCATCGGTTTAGCCGTTTTGGCGTGCAAGACTCACAAGCAAACAGAACGTTTAAATTTGATATAGTAGTATGGATAAGGATAGTACAAATTATCATGCAGATATAAATTATAATAATAAATTTAATAATAGCACAGGATCAACGTAATGTGATGCGATCGAAGCTTAATTTAGGGAGTAGTAATTTAGAGAGCTGGTAAATGCGAGGCGAACGGAAGTTGAAGTTAGTTCCCTTAGATATCTAGTGTCAACTAAACAAAAAAAAAAAGTGTTATTTTGGTAGTATGTCCGGTAAAATAACAATCCACTATTGTCAATATTGACATTGACGTTAAAGAAAGCAAAAGCAAAGTTATACCTGCCGATAGATGGAGCTAAACTAAAGAAGTTTTACTTCAGTCGTGTGGTCTAAAGCAGGCTTGTTTTATTTTATTTATTTTAGTAGATAATAATAATAATAATCAAACCTCCCGACATCGATAAGTGCAAATAGCTCACGTGATATATTACCTTCCGTCAACCGTATCAACTGACAGCAAAAAACAATAAAAACGTAGCCACATCAAAGAGTACCGAGTTACCGGTAGTGAACCGAGCGCTATGACTGCAAGAATGAGTGCAGATGACCGTATGAAACCGCGGTGACTGCCTGACCGTAAGCCACGGTCGTGATCAAAAGTACCGACTGCGCAACTAAACTTCCTTCCACTAGGTTACACTTGACAGCTACGCTTACCTAATTGTATGCGTACTCTTTAAAGAGTTAAATATTTATTATATGATTAGCGGCCCGCCCTGTCTTCGCATGGGCATTATATCTATACTAATATTATAAAGAGGAAAGATTTGTATAATAATAATAATAATAATATAATATGTGTGGACATCTCACACAACGCCATCTAGCCTCAAACTAAACAAAACTTGTGCTATGGGAACCAGATAATTGATACAATACTTAGATACTTTTTTGTTTGTAAATACATACATAGAATACAATATGACACCCAGACACAGTACAGTTGTATGTAAGTATGTTTGTAACGAATTTGCTCAAACAGTACTGGACCAATTTTAAAAATTCTTTCACTATTTGAATGCTAATTAATATAGGCTAGATTTACTACGTTTATGCCAAAATGTTTAAAAATAAATGTCCACCCGTGCGAAGCCGGGACGGACAGACGGCCGCTAGTACTATATATATACTATGATATATACATATTATCTCCTATATGTTCATCAGGGATAATGTAGGATTCTAATGCTGAAAGAATTGTTCAAATCGGTCCGGTTTCAGAGCCTATTTAATGCAAACCAACATCAAAACTTATCTCTTTATAATATTAGTTTAGATGTGAAATTGAACTAAAAATTCTCAGGTTCTTAGGGGTGAAATGAAACTCTCAATTTTTGGCCACTATGAAAATAATTGGTACGCGATGTTTACTTAAAAATATTAACTTAAAAGGAATAATTGGGCCTTGATACAAAATATATGAAAGATTCACTTTTCTAAATATACAATACTTTAATGAAGTACTAAATTCTTTACTAATCAAATAGCAATTGCTATTCAATAAACGATCTTAAACGCGTTCAATAAACATACTCATATGCAAAGACATCACTTCCTTCCTAAATACTCGGAAACGCACCGAGTGGTCCATTGACAACTCTTGGAACAATGAAAATGTATTATAATGCAATAACAATAAAATTCGTGTCCGGACATTAGCGATGTTAAGTTATTCTCCAAACGCCACTTAATGAGAAGTGATGGGTTCGTAAGAAAATAAAAACAATGTGGGGGTACCAACGAGCAGGCGCATCGCGTATGCGGGGCGCATGCGCGACGCATACATGCACTGTATGCAAGAAATACCTTTCACGGTGTCGCGCAGCGCTCCTATAGAAAAAACCTTGTTATTTCTACTGAGGTTTAAAATGAAAAGTGTCATGGTAATAAAGTAATGGTAGTTAAATTATAGTAATGTTTTAAGTAATAGATTAAAATTAGAATTATAAACAATGCAGTAGCAAAACTTAATTTAAGAAGCCGCTGCCAGTTAGCAACGTGCTCATAATACTGACGGCATTACCCCGTTGCATGGCAATTGCTTAAATATAGTAATTAATTTTATGAAATTAGTAAGTTGGAACAATTTTCTAGAACGAGGCTTAGTTAATCCTAGATGGGATTAGTCTCTATATAAACAAATACAACTACAAAAGTTCTTTATTGTACACCAGAAAAAAAACAGTTACAGATGATGAAACAAAAAGCTATAGTACAATGGGAGGACTTATCACTAAAAACGATCTCTTCCACTCAACCTTTAGATGGAAATAATTATGGGAGAGATTATAGGTCGTTAGTAATTATTCATTAAAATTATTTAATTTATCATGTATACTTAGGTAATATAAAATACATATTTAAGATAAATTAAATTAGGTAGATATATAGTAAGATAAGTAGGTAAGTAGGTTATAAACTAGGTAGGTATTTTCGTAGTTTAAAGCCACCCGATTGGCAACGGTTTTACCATCGTTCAGTTGTAAATATCAATTAGCGGTCACCTATCCAAGTGGGCACGGATCATGAACGTTGCTTTAATCTATCTATTTGTTAAGAATGCAATGGTTACTCAAACTATACGAACACTATGCGTTGATTAATATTTTTAATTATTTCAGTACTTTCCTTTCTATACTAATTACTTTGTGTCATTATCCATAGCTATCATTTTACTACTGAATCTAGCAAAAGTTTGACTAAAATAAAAATAATAATAATAACGCCCAAAAATAACATACATAGATTCTGGACCCTAACTAGAATTTCCTGTGTCTAGGGACCCAGGAATTACGCGGACCATGAACCCACAAAGCACAGACTCAACAAGTATTTGCGCTTTTTCTTCTGTGCACAATAATTGCCCTGTCGCGGGAATCGAATCCGCCTCCGGGATATGAGTCGACCTTTTCAACCACCACACCACAGAGGCAGTGAACTGTGGTAATAGAAATTTTAACCGCTTTTGATATAAGCTAGTAACCGTTTACTTGGCATTACCGAAACTCCCGCCGATGGCATGTTATAAATCAGACACCCACGTCGACAGGCGTACTATTGGAGCTCTAATCCGAAAGGGATTAGCTGTGGTGTCGCATCGTAATCGAATTGACGTCAAAAGACGTAGTTGACATACAGTAGAAAATAAATTGGTGCATAAAAACCTGAAGAGGATTTGAAATGAATCATGTGGCTACTACTCTATAATATGCATCAGTTCTAATGTAGTTAGTATAAGGCATATTTTATATTAACAAAAAATTACTTTAACTCTAGTAAAAATTTTTGTATCATAACCAAACTAAAACAAAACGTCGAGTGTGTTTTAGACGACACGACGGAAGTGAAACTTTTTTAGTTTAGCTCCAACTATGGGTTTTGTTTTTGCTTTGTTTAAAGTCGCCATCTTGACAATTTTACTGTAAACGGTCATTATACAGGACATACTAACATAACATTTTTTTTTAACTTTGTTATGTTGAAAATGGACATCTACGTGAATCAACTTCAACTTCCGTTCACCTCGCATTCACCAGATTACTACAAAAGTGAAGCGTACGTAAAGAAGTTTTATTTCAAAAAACAAATGCCAACTATCGTTGAAAACTTTTGGATTTGGAATCGCGCGGAATGTAGAAATCGTGTAAAATATATTTGCTGAAGGTTGCCACGGCATTCCATCGCAGGTTGTGTTGCGATCGATCGTCACAGCGCGTTCGAATCTACTAGACAGCATAGACAGCTTTTCCGTTCATTCGACACTAGTTGTTATTCCCCACGCTGCCTGTCACACGCCGCTCGGTAGCACCCATCCGTAATAAGAATCGTAATATAAAAGCATTATAATCCAATCAGAAGGTAACATGATGTGTGACCGCCCGCAAGCTCCATTTTACATTCGGAACGCGACCGTGTCGATCGTTAAATATTTTTAATAGTAAAAAGAATTAGAAGTAAATGGATAGCGCAAGACACACACGTAGTATGAGAACTTTACTATCACATGGGTTCACTCGCTCTTATTCTACATTCCTGAATTCGCTATTCAAAGTTCATTGACGCTTTAAAGTTGATCAGTCGGTGTTGTTTGATCGATAGCGTAACTGCATATTTAATTCAGTCACAAGTACTAAATACAGGTTTATTGGCTTGCATGCAACGTGAACTGGGTGATAGATGCTAGCTTCTTGCTAGAGTATCGATCGTGCCTTTACTCCATACTATATAGAATCACAAGACTCAGAAGACTTAGAATCAGAATCAGAAGACTTAGGGCTTCCGATCTTTTAAAGGCTCAAGCAGAAAATAAATGATGCACTGTTACTTAATTGAGTTGAAACATAATTTGCATAAATTCCTAATAAGGCTCCGTCACGGGAAATCCGGTTAATTAGCAACCGAATATTTTCAGTCTGATGACCGCCATTTTTACTCCAAATGAGAGTCATTCACGATAAATGATTTTATTTTTTTACAGACAATAATAAAGTTAACTACCGTACTGAGACTTTTGTATCACTAGTCATAAAAAAAGGCATCGTAAAATGCGTTATAACCACTTTGAAATGCAAAACTGCATAAACGTATAAATTAAAAGTGCGCTATCTGAATTCTAATTTGTTGGGGCAATTTTGAGTTTCAACTGTAAATCAGTATAAGTAACTACGTGTTGCTATATCTAAAGTTTTCGGTGAAATTATTGTTGCAAATGAGACGAGATTTAAGGCTTCGCAGCGTAGTGAGCGCCGCGTCCAACGCAGGGGCGGCGAGTGCTACGGAGACGCGACGGAACGCAACAAATTGAATATCTACGTATTGCAAACATTCAGTCGATATTTTATCCCGCAACAGGCGAATGTCAGTAAACACTTTAAAAGCAAAGCAGCGTTGCGACGTTAGGCACCTAAAATACTCGTCGTCGATACGACGATCAATAAATTAAAATTAATTCGGCGTGCGAACGGAGAGATCCGATACGCGATACCGACGCCTACATTTATCATTCGCTAACACGTCGGACATTTCACAGAGGTCGACTGTACTCGAATGTAGTCTCTATCACTCCGTAAATAGAGGTCGCTCATGCGCCGATGATCGAGCACGTAATGATCTGTCGCGAGAACAAAGGATAACACGTCTAAATACAATAAGGGGAAGGGATAACTTGGCGTGCGTATTGGTTGTCGTAAAGGTATGTGCACACGCACGGGCACGCAGGTCGTATGAGGATGCGGCTGATGTCACGGCAAATAAACGTGGCAGACTGGATGGCGGTTCGTGTGACCTTGGGCTCGTCGGGAAAGTTCTCACGATGCCATTATTTTCCTGCTACTTTCGACTGCTAACAGCAACATCACTTTATAGCAACTTATACCTGGCCTGATAGCTCAGTTGGTAGTAGCCCTGCCTTCTGAAATGTAGATTGTGGGTTTGATTCCCACCTAGGATAAACATTTGAGTGATGAGCATTGATGTTTGTTCTGTGTCTGGGTGTTATATTGTATTCAATGTATATACAAACAAAAAAGTATCTAAGTATTCTATCAGATATCTGGTTCACATAGTACAAGCTTTGCTTAGCTTGAGGCTAGATGGCGCTGTGTGAATTGTCTACACATATTTATTATTACACACTTTGCTTGTATCAGTGACTATGAGAATGGCCGGAAGCCTTGGGGGCGAGTTTCCAGCGGTTACCGGAAGACGTCACGCTGTGTACAGCGCCCTTATTAGTTTATTGCGTACATATGCACCAGTTACGAGGCAGTAAACCGAAAGGGGCAATTTTCGCCGCTAGCTAAGGAACGTAAAAAGAGGGAGCATGCTTTCGATTGAACCACGCCTAACGTTTGATACGAGGGGCGTAAGAATGGTAACAATGAAACATTTCTAAATATTTACGTATTTTTAGTCATTAGTTAAAATATTGGTGATATAGGAAATTATCACTACTATTTTGGGAGTTTGTAGGTAAGTTATTCTTAAATACAGAATTTTGCCAAATACGTTTAAAGCTAATAGTGGTGTCAAAAAAGAAAATCTAAATATATATAACTCAAAGGTGACTGACTGATTGACTGACTGACATAGTGATCTATCAACGTACAGCCCAAACCACTGGACGGATCGGGCTGAAATTTGGCATGCAGGTAGATGTTATGACGTAGGCATCCGCTAAGAAAGGATTTTTCGAAGTTCTACCCTGAAGAGGGTGAAATGGGTGGTTGAATTATTTTCTCATAGGCCACGCCGCGGGCAGAAGCTTGTCAATTATAAAAGGGGTGAAAAAAAAACAACCGTTACAGAGAGTAAACAAGACGGGTGCATCGTCAAACTAACACTTGCAGTACCCTGTGGCGCGGTGGTGATAAGATCTCCCACTGCATCTGCCACGGGGCCAGGGGTCGGGGGTTCGATTCCGGTGTTTTGTCTCGCCGGCTGTGGGAACTTGTATGATTGGTTTATGATTTGATTTAGTATTTACTGTTGATTTTGTGTGTTTGAGGGCGCAGTAATTGCTAGTGAGTTAGAAATCTAGTCCACAACGAAAAGAGGTTATGTACATGTTTAGTTTTAGTCGACTTGTGTTTTAGAACCTATATAGTTTTTTGCGGCAAAATTTATTTGTTATAGTTTATTTTAAGTAAAATCAACAAGGGCCATTGTCATAACCCAACGCCACAACCGATTCACCGCAGACCGCACTCAAAAAGCAGAATCTTAACCTAATTCAATTTCCGCTTTATTTACTGCCATAAGTTTTTGTTTTCTATTAGCCCCGGTGCTTGTAAAACACGAAATCCCATAACAATCAAGGCTTAGTGGCACACAAACGGCGTATCTAGTACAATGGCCGAAACTTGCAGCCCCATAATG
The DNA here is from genome assembly GCA_905220475.3 of Ennomos fuscantarius. NCBI lineage: Eukaryota > Metazoa > Arthropoda > Insecta > Lepidoptera > Geometridae > Ennomos > Ennomos fuscantarius. Next base: position 5,425,518 of record HG992028.1, on the reverse strand, counting down.
AATAAAATGCGCCGGTGGCCGCCCCGTACCATGAAGCTTTAACGACCGAAGTTTGCGATGGATTTAGTACCGCAGGGTGGCGATATTCTGTTCGCTGGAGTTGTTTTCGGATATAGTGGTAGGGGGCAGGTAGGGCATGTGGCGAGATGGCGCGATAACAGGAATTATTCATACGCACGTTATCGGGCCGACATCGCTCGGCTATTGTGAACTCGGCCTAACGCGCGAGGGGTGGCTTCTGGTTGTCGCGGACGCTGTCAAAACGTTGTTGTGTGTATACGGCGCAATGTGACGCTGGTACTGATTCATTATTTTGACAGCCTCTGTGGTGTGGTGGTTGAGTAGGCTCATAACCCAGAGGCGGTGGGTTCGATTCCCGCGGTAAGACAAGTATTTGTGCAGAAAAAAAGCGCAAATACTTGTTCTGTGTCTGGGTGTTGTGGGGCCATGGTCCTCGTAGTTCCTGGGTCCAGACACAGCTGGAATCCTAGTTTGGGTCCAGGATTTATGTATGTGATCGTTGGGTGTTATTATTATTATTATTATTGTTTTATGCAATTTTTTTTGTAGTGATGACCCTGTAGATCGTAGCTCTATTATTTTCTGCTTATAATTTATAAATATGATTCAAACTACCTGTCTCGTTTTCGCTCATGGTGTTTCACGTCAACGAGACGTGGACGTGATATATAGATAAAACTCTTATTGAAACATCACATTACAGAACAATCGACAAGCACAAACTTAAAAATTAAATGTCACTATGGTCAGTCTTATCGCTTAAAGCGATATCTTCCAGACAATCCAAACATAATGACATGTTTTAAGCATTAATATTTTTTATCTAACGTTTATAACGTTTAAGACCCTATATTCAGAAGTAGAGATAATGCAAACGTTAAGTTGTCTTCTCTTCAAACGCAAACTATTATACGCAAACTGCAAATGCAAAGCTATTGAATAACTTGGTTGTGTGACTATAAGGATAAGATTATACGTACGATTGACTAAGGTAGGCACGTGACTTCGCAGTAGTTCATCCAATAGACCATCTTGTAAGACTTCGGTTAAACACGTAAATAGATTATTTGTATTGGACCGAATGCAACCAAAGCATAACATTTCTTGTTTTTTTTGTTTTTATTCTTTATTTAAGGGCTTTAATCAACTTGATTATGTCGCCCTGGTACATGAAAATTTACAACTAATTAAACATAATATTTGAGTACTTATATATTCATTTAGATAACTAAGTGAACTGATTGGAGGATAATTTTAGGTTGTACGATTTAATTAATACTTTCACATCATCTGAATTAGGGTCTGATAAAATCATATTGCAATCAGCGGAGCTTTTTAAAATGTTATTACACTTAGCAATTTGGTAGGCCGCGTTATGGTCACATCCCATCAAGACTACTAGAACAACTACTACAACTTACTAGGTGGTAGGACTTTGTTGCAAAGTTCGTCTAGGTAGGTACCACCGCTTTGCCAGTTATTCTGCCGCCAAGCAGTAGTGTACATGCACTACCGTGTTCCGGTTTGAAGGGCACTGTAGCTAGTGAAATTACTGGGCAATTGAGACTTTATGATCTGATCTCACAGTTGATTAATCTTATTACTAGACTGTGCTGATGTCTCAGAATGATGTGCGCAGTGCAGTGTCGCGCGAAACTGTTCAGTGACATTGTTCTGTTATGGGCGGCCGTGGCGTTTAACACCAGGCGAACGACTAGCTCGTCACATCATTCACTAACATAAAAAAAAAGATGTACCAGGTCCTCTAGTATAAGCATTTGTCGTAGATAAACAAATATGATCTAGTCGATCGAAAGATCTTTAATATGAAAGAGAAAGAAATTAAAATACTCTGCAGTTGTATTATTGTATCTCTTGTTGTAACTACAACTGGTCAAACAATCGTTTCAAAGACAATGTCTCGAATCTCACCATCAGATTTCTCTAATTAATTAGCTTCTAGGACAATGTCCACAGAGTTCATTCGCCCTCCGTCTGCGACTAGTCGTGGCGTACGGGTGCCCTTGTGATAAAGATCACTGATAATCTCGTGATCTACACCTGGCCTACGATGCGGGCCTTTATACTATCTAACACATCAAATCTACATTGTCCGCTTGTGACGAATACATCGAAATATACAGCTGCATTGTTTTGCTCTAAGGGCATTTCATATTCGAAGTTTTCGGTTATTTTAAAACAAAAGACTGGTGCTAGTATAATTTAATTGGGGGACTGTATTATTGCACATATTTCTGCGAATAGAACCGTGTGTATTTTTAAATTGATCCCCGTTTCAAAACATATATTTCACAGTAAGTTGAGTGTAAGCAACCGACTATTAGCTACCCGCAGCGAGTTACGCGGGTATGCAGCTATCGCGCGCACCCTGCCGCGTCCCGTAGGGAATAGCGTGAAGGGATGTTCCCTCAAATGAAATCCACCAATCCACGATCGTTCGGCACAGATATCATTACCCACCCTTCGCTGATAAATGTACCCGTACATATGTTTGCTTTCACTTTTAAATAATAATTGCCAAATACAGTTGTTAAATGAAAAAGGGGAGTCAATATACAACACCAAAACATCTGCTCACATCAACGTTTCTGTGGAAATTTTGCGAGACTCATTACATTAAACATCGCCTAAAAGAGCAATTCAAAACACGCATTATGAACGTATGAAAACACATCAACAAAGAGTATAATCAGAACCTGACACTACTGTGTACATAATTAATGAAATTTCCAGTTGGCCTACAATTTTAATTGCTCAGTGTTGTGATACTCCGCTTTTGAAACTTTTCCGAAAAGTAAGGCCTTTTGTTCACGGACGCAGCCATCGAGAACAGAGTTGCCTCTATTATTTGTTTATCAAATACACATTACAACGAAGAATATTCATAGCCCCGTTTACAATGTTAGTAGATGAAGATGTCGTGTGAAAGACTTGTGGTTACTAACAAAATGATATTAATTTGGGTCCTCGATGGGGGAGCAAATCATTTTTGAACTGCCTACTGTAATGACGACAAATTTTAATGTTATGGTGTCGCAATCGCCCTTCTATCGCTAGATCTCGATCATTGTAATGGTCATTTATGTTTAAGTGTTCTGAAGATATCTAAGTACCGTGGCGTGAATGTGACGTAGGTTGTTTGTTCGCAGGTCGATCGCTGAGCGGCGGTAGCGGGCAAGTGTGCCGGCCGCACTTCCATACACCACTACATCCTTGGCTGGAATCCAAAGCACTGGCCAGCGGTGCATGGGGTGGTGGTTTCCAACAAGATGCGGCGCCCAACGACAAGCCACTCTCCCCTGCGCAACATCACCATCCACATCCGCTGTTCTCGTTCCCTCCAACGCCGCCCAAGGACTCGACGCCGGACTCCGTGGCGGCGGCGGCGCTCGGCCAACAAGACTACCAAGCGGCCGTCGCGCATGCCACCGCCATGAGTGTCGCCTTCATGCAGCAGCAACAAGAGCTGCCGCTCTGTGGAGACGTCAAGCCCATGATGGGGGCACCACCATCGAAGCAGCGTGAAGGTGCGCAGCCAGATTCGTGCCCCCAGGAGTCGAGCCAGACCTCCGGGGAATACAACGCGCAGTACAATGCCGCCGGCGGCGATTACTACAACTACCAGGGCAAAGGGTATAGTGGGGCGCAACAGCAGAGCAAGCCGCGTCCGAATAAGACGCGAACTAGCGCCGGTGAGTCCGCGGGTCGCCCGCTGCACCGCTCCGCCCGCACCACAACACTCTCACGACATCGCCCCACGCTTATCCGATCACGCTCCTAGCACTACCGGCTCCGCTCTACGTACCTTTGTTATCCGACGTTGAAAAAGCTGTTACTAAGAGCAATTAGTTTAGTCACAGCAGTACTCTAGCTTTCACTTAAATTCTAAGCTAATCAGATAACAAATCAAATAAGCCGAGTGCCGTTCGAGGCTAATCGAAGCCTGCGATGGCAGCCGCGGTACTCTCCGCGTAATTAGAATCTCAACAGAGATCGTCTCATCGACAATTGCGATTTATTAATTCGATAGCCACGTCGAGATTAATATTTCATTTGGTATTTCCAAACAGCAAAAGATACTCGGAGTAGCGATGTGGTCGGATAAGCGCGGCTCTCGCACAAGGGTTGTGGCACACGTTTTCACCTACACGGTGTCGGTTCGCCGCGAAGCTTGGGATATCGGTGTAACAGATACTAACCGCTTCCCCTCTACACTAACTACTATTGTAACCGGTGGAGGTTTGACTAACTAAATTGGCTTTTGCAGGCACGACGCCGAAGTATCCTAACAGTGGCAAAGTATCGATCGAAATACGCGCTCGTTTAAGATAAGCCTCGTTTCTAGGGAAGTAAATATTTCATTTATTTCACAATTAGCCAGTCACTGTGACCGTACAGCGCTAAGAAGTGGCGAAGCATTGTTCGTGCATGTGAACCGCCGGCCTCGACTGATGTTGACCAAACACGATGATTCTCATTACTTAATTGCGACCCACAATTGTGTTGCTCCGTAAGCAATTAAACAAACGTTTTAAGTAGATTTCTATTAATTTTAGAAATTAGACTGTAGACGTGTACATTGCTTTCATTGTCATTATTCATTGTCTAAATTGGGTAAATTTATATTTAACTGTCCGTCTCGGTTATAAATTATCCAATGAAGATAATTTTGTTGAGACAAACGGTCGAATAATCGGGTTTATAGTTTCGATGATTTGGAAAAGATATAAGCGGTATTGTTTGTTGCAATTGACAAATTGATTTAGGTACAATATTTTGAACCATTGTTGCTTTTAAAGGTATACTATCCGGACAAAACAAAATATAAACAGATATAAACCTTTAGGTGTAAACAATGCTGCATTAAACAGTAAAACCACGTATCTTACTGGAATTATTAATAGCGTGACCTTTATAATCTGTTACAATCGTAAATTGAATGCAAGTTTTCGCAATAGGAACATACCTAAATGTTACTCCGCAACAGCCATAATATAACAATGAATTACTCAACAGTAATTATATTAACACCGCATAATGGCACTTTATTTTATATTTTTGAAAATGTAATTATCTTGCGTACTTGTTAAACTTTGACAATGGACGGGAACCGGCGTGTCAGTCAGTTATTGTCTCTTATTAGAATAATGAGTGCACAGAATTATTACCCACTGTTTATTGAAAGTAAATTTACAGTGTGACCATATTCATAAGATGCAAATTACACTTACCTACATACGAAATGAGCAGTTACCTTTCATACATTTTATGTACATTCAGAGAATATACTTAGTACTAATAACATAATTTGACATTTGTAATTTTTTGATTGACAGCGTCTGTGGTGTCATAACCCAAAGGCGGCGGGTTTGATTCCCGCAGCAGGATAAGTATTTGTTATTAAAAAAAGCGCAAATACTTGTTCTGAGTCTGGGTGTTGTGACCCTGGTCCTCGTAGTCCTCATAGACCTGGGTCCCTAGACACAGGGTATCCTAGTTAGGGTCCAAGATCTATGTATCTGATCGTTGGGCGTTACTATTATTTTTATTATTGTTTACAGTTTGCCAAAATGGAAACTGGAATTTGAAGAACAACTTAAGTTTTTAGTAGTATTCGAACTTTACAATCTTCCACTGCTAAATATACATATAGGTAATCAAACATAAGATCAATAGATTTCATCAATCAATAATGACTGCTAACGCAAGATGCTGCTTGACATTTGGCGTAGTTTCTCGCACTACCATACGTAGAAGCAACGAGGTATTAGTACAAACATCTCAATCTCAACACAGTCAAACTGTATACTGATAAAATTATGTTTATTCAATATTTAGTGAAATTGAATGGATTAGCACGTAACAGTAACTAGCAACGTCGCGATCTAGATAATTTATATTCTCATGAGATAATTACAATCTTATTGAAAAACACAGAAGTCGTGGTAATTGACTTGTCATATCTTTAGAGATAAGTTTCTTTTCATAGCAGTAAAAGACTTGTCATATAATCTGAGATTTCCGTGTGATATAACGCAAATAGATGTAAAAATTAAATTGTAAAGGCGTTAATTAAGATTTTATTTCTTTTGAATGAGGCATTGCTTTCACGAGGATTTTTATTTAATCTATTTAATAAAACGTGATTCAAATTATAGCATTGTTTTTATATAGATGATGAGAAAATAGTATCTCTCCTTATTAAGAACCTTAAACAGTCTGTGGTTTCACCGAAAATTTATCCGATTTCGGAACTAAAATTTTCGGAGATAAGAAGTATTTCACTAAAGACTAGACAGTCAAAACAATCGGTTTTATAAAAATTAGTTTACAGCTCTAAGTTAACCTAAATTGTAAACATTAATGTTCGAGAAAATGTATATAGACCTAACTAGATACCGAGGTTTGAGAATAAAAAAGGAAAAATACATTTCTTGCATTTTTCATTCAGTCTTAGAATCTAGAGATCGATCGTATTCACGGACAACTCAATTTACGTTCCTCGTAACCAGTCGTTTGCCTCTTTTTGTCCAGTTTAACTAGCTAAAGTTGTGGTCGCACCGCGAGTGAGAAACAAGTCACGCATCTACCTAAACATTAGAAAACATTTTGTTCTTATACGCACGCGTCAGTTGGATTTCACGATCCTGTGAGCACCATGAAAACATCATCGAGAACTGCAAATAGTTTTAAGTTCAAAAAATATTTACTTAAATAAATAATTTAAAATCAAGTTAATTTAAAGCTGACCATCGTCTAATAACCCCAATAAAATTTGCTAACATCATTCGATAGATCACTATCAAGTTACGAGGCGCTAGAAAAAGCACCTTCAACTTTGAAATGTGTTTGACTTACTTATACAAGCACTTGCATGTTATTTGCACGACATAAGTGCGCCTTTACAATAGTATGTTTACATTTGTCCCGAATGATCACATACTCTTTAAGTCTTTACTATAAAATTAAAATTTCATTATTTTAAACGACTAAAGTTAAGTACTTTTAATGTTTAATCTATATTAAAGATGATCATCTTTTAATGGAGTGTGTCTGCAGTGATTCTATGAGAAATGATTTGTTTAATCAGTATAAAGCTAACAGCCTAGATGTGGGCATCCTATATCCGCAAAAACATCCGACGCGGCTAACTTGCTGTGCCGATCTGATCCGATCATTTCTTAAATTGTGTTCTTAGTGTGTGTATAAATAGTTAAGAGTTGGATGACTTCAAGCCTCAATAAAATTATCGATAATTAAAAAAAACTTTAATCTATCTACTAAAATATCAATATTAACTTGTTCCATTACTCCGGTCGCAACTCGTCCACACTGAGACCCAACCCTAACTATCCAGTTAATTGCAACAAAAACTGTAGAGCACACCACACGTATTCCTAATTGGAAATTTACTATTAAGGCACTAATTTAATTAATTAATATTATTCCACAATGTTAGTAAAGTAAAACTTTAAAGTGATTAATCTTCTTGAAACTCAGCAATTGTAGCAAAGACAATACGTAAGCATTTTTTTAGAATAGCTCTTTTTTCGGTTTCGCGTGTTTTCATTAAAATAATAATTTGTATTAATTGTCATAATGAGGATTGTTGGTTAATTCACACTAGGTTTTATCTAGTGCACGCAATTTTGTTCGCGTGGATTGTGATACATTATGCTGATAAAAACTTCTTTCTTTGTTAATTGGCTTCAAAAAACAGCTTAAATTAATAAAGACAATGTGCTCTTTAACATAGTACGTTATGATAGATCCATCTTAATGTCACTTATTTGGTACAACGAATCAGCATTGCAATTCAACGGGGCAATGCTGCCAGCATGTTGGGCACGCTACCTATACTGGTAGTGGGCTGGAGCATTTGGACTGTCTATAGGTCATCGCGGCTAGTATATAGTCTAAATACTTTTTTTGTAGTGGGTAGTGTTTATATTATTTGGGTAGTTGATAAAAACTTATTCTCTAAATGTTATTGCAAACGCGCAAAGAAATTGCAAGTGCTACCGGCCGATTTAATGAATTTTCAAGTCATAACTTTTATTGCGTTTAACTCATCGTAGGCTATGTAGATTTAATTAGTCTTTAAGAACGCTTTAGCAAGCGGCTTTATGCAAGTTGTTAATTTAAATGGTTTATGACTTACAAATTTTTGTCATGGTGCGACGAGCACTAGTGTGCCTCTTCGCCTTAAAACTGTGTTGATTTTAGAATAGTATAGTATAGTATAGTGCAAACGAAGCGCTCATCATCAGATGAACGACTAGCTCCTATAGCTGTAACACTATTTTTAAATTGATATAATAAAAAAGCTAAAGTAAGGTACAGAAAAGTAAGGTACTGAAACCTAACTATGTTAGCTGACACTAAGTAAAACCAAATTCTCTCAATCCAAAGGTTGCCTGGAAGAGATAGCTTTTAGCGATAAGGCCACCCATTGCTACACTTTAGATAATTAATTGTTTTTTCTTTGTAATTTCTATTATTTGGTGTATCAATCTATCTAAAGCCAATTTTATTTTGTAGCTAATGCTGTGCTTCTCTACCGACCTTTACTATGTCGAGGCGAGACTAAATAAAGCAATAGACAGATATACTAGAACGTGAGAATAAGTAGGTAGTCACTAACAAAATACAGCTCAAACTGCAGGTAGCCTATAGCCTAGGCTCTATGTAGGAGCTATAGAAAGGCTATAGATGCAAAGTTCCTCAGTGGAAGCATTATGATAATATGCGGCGGCCGGATGCGGACTATTCCATTGTGCGCGATCGGCTGACCTCGAGCCGTTCTGTAGCTAACACCGATGTTGGAGCTAATTATTGCCAGGAGCTGTATCCATATTTCTTGGACTACAGCTACGACTAATCGGTGTGGTCGAAAGACACGCCATGTCTGTGGAAAGAGTCAACTGATCGGCAAATAAGGTGTTTTATTTTACACGAGTAAAATCTTGACCTGAGCTTCGATTCACAACTGAAAGCTGTTTTTTTATAACATCAGATGTCCCAATAATGTAATTGACTAAGCGACCGTTATCTAGCGTATCACATCATTAGTTTACACTAGTTGCGCCCCGCGGTTTCACCCGCGGATAAAAAGTATTTTAATTATTTGCTCATCCCACGGGAACATTTCACTTTTCCGGGATAAAATGTAGCATATATGTTAATCTAGTGTATAAGCTATCTTGGTACCGAATTTCATTCAAATCCATTCAGCCGTTGGAGCGTGAAGGAGTAACAAACATACACACAAACACACATACAAACATTCGCCTTTATAATATTAGTGTGATGTGTGATGTGATTTAAAAAAATATGATTCCAGTTTATTAAATCGATACATTTTCTAGTAGGTAAATTATTATTGTAAATTCATTATTAGTTTCACGTGTAGATCGTTTTAAACCTTCTGTTACTCTGTCACATCAAATTATAAGCACTGTATCGATCGAAAAATCGTGATCTAAACCTATGACTGTATTTGAAGAATGTCATGTAAAGGGCAACGCAAAATAATGAACGGTCAGTTCGAATCGCAACCTGTTATTATACCGTGCCTATTTATTGAGCGGAACCATTTAACACTTTCTAAAACATTGTTACGTTCACTTGGATCGTATTCAAATTCAATGATTTTGTGTAGAAACAATGCAAACGTTCCTTTGTTAGCTGACGATTGAGCGTTGTTTTAGGTTGAACTCAGTAAGGTTGAATAAAACTTACATATAATGTTCCAAACAAGTAATCAAGTTTAAAATGCCACTCAATGCTAACAGTTACTAGAGAAAAAAAAAACGAGTGTGCTTTAGACCATACGACTGAAGTAAAACTTCTTTAGTTTAACTCCATCTATCAGCCGGTATAACTTGGTTTTAGCTTTGTTTAATGTTAATGTCGCCTAAATTGTAAATTGTAATTTTACCGGACTTACCAACATAGTCATAACATTGTTTTACTTTGTTATGTTGACAATGGAGATCTACGTGAACGAACTTCAATTTCCGTTCGCCTCACATTCGCCAGCTTACTCCCCAAGCATGCAAAAAGAAGTTTTACTTCAAAGCTGTATCTCATCACCGTGACTGCTTTAGAATCTGTATAAAATAGGATGTAAATCATATTGAACAAACAGTCGTGCTGTTGCAGTACCTAGGTTGTGGCTCGCATGTTGCGCAACCAATTAGCCACGTGATATGTCCTCCACGGACCACGGAGCACAGGAATGGAAATCCCCACTTCATAGCTTATTACTTCGCTAAACCAATTCATCACACAACATTGTATCCGCAATGTTAAGACATTATTTCTAAATTGCCAGAAAAATGATAAATGATACATATGTACTCTTAGAACTATGATTTAGGAATTAATTCTATCAAGTAAAAACATGAAACATTTCGAAACAAGCTGTTAATGTATATTTTTACTTTATAAACTTGGTTAGTGAGGTAGGTGTAGTGAATACGTTCCGGTCTGCCGACATTGTGGGATAGGATTGCAACACGAAATTTGCATATTTACATTGGACATCCGCAGCTGGCTAGTGATTAATTCAATTACTAAATTAGAGGACTAACGATCCACAAAAAATATGCTGATATAAAATAAGAAACAATAAAGTAACGCTTGATCGATTCATGCAAATTTAATATTCTCAAACTGTAATTAAATAGGGCTGTGATTGGGAATTTTAAAACGGACCGGTTGAAGTGAGGGCCGCCGCTAAGTGCAGGCATGATATGACCGGTATAATAATTACGTTTGGTTGAGCCGTGGTTCTGGTTGCAGTTGAGCAGTGTTGCGCTGCTCGTCACAAGTAATTATCTCGGAGTATGCTAATAACGAATGCAAATAAGAGCTTCCTACCGTCCGGCTGCGTCCGATCGTCCAGCCTCGTTCGCTCCCGAGCCCGGTGAGCATGCCATGAAAAATAGCTTCATTTCTTTCTACCACTCACACCACACTGATTATTATATCTACTGGAATTGTGGCACAAGACAGCACAAATTTTCCTAAAGCTTTCCTGGTCAATAGCTCGTGAAATGTCTACTTAAGCAACTTCGGTGCTCTTCCTGGCAACACAATGCTCAATAAAAATAAATTTCTGACAAGAACATCAGCTTCCATTAAAAAATTTCTATTTGCATACTGGTATATAATTAAACTGTAATAACAGCCTCTGTGGTGCAACAAAGAATAAGTTTTGAGCAATAATTTAATGGTTTGTATGCAAAATAGCTTTACCGTTACTTGCTGATGGGCCGATGCGCCGAGAGAGCGTCACGGTACATGGGAGCGATTAGTCCTTCATTTAAATTACATTACCGGGGCGCAAATTAGTGTTATATGTGAATGTACTAGTGTTTTTTTTTATTGAGTAATAACGAATATTATTGTTTAGAACGCTTTTATAGTCCAGAGGTCAACATCAATCAAGGGCGCAAGGTGCGGTGTTTGCACTTCAGTGCGATGCGAGCTTTCCCGTGCGAGTGAAGCGTGTGAAAACTTTGCGAGATCTCGAGCAGTCCAAGTGCGCTCGCCTGGAGACCCTTCAAAAATAAAACCGCCCACTCGGCTACGTAAATATGGCAGATGAAAATCTTTTATCGCGGTCACGTAGCGCCGCTGCGTCACGACCGCACGTCACTCCGCCCAATAAAGACTCGACCGTATTATGACTTAGAACAAAACGCTTCGAATTTTTCGCTCAAGCTTCATAATTTCTGCGGCGTTTCAGGAGCTCTCTAGATGTTGTCTGTTAGGCGCACAGAATACTCCTAGGTTATGAATGACAATAATATTTTTATTTCACATCAATATCGCGTCCCAAAGAAAAACGGTGACGCCGCTATCTGAAACAATAAAAAGGACGTGCTTTAGACCACACGACTGAAGTAAAACTTCTTTAGTTTTGCGCCATCTATCGGCCGGTATAACTTGGTTTTTGCTATGTGTAATGTTAATGTCGCCATCTTGACAATTGTAAATTATCATTTTACCAGATATAACAACATAATAATAATTGTTTTTATTAATATTAACTTTGTTATGTTGACAATGGAGATCTACCTGAATCAACTTCCGTTCATTTCGCTACGTATTCATCAGCTTACTCCCCAAGTCAAGCGTGCGTAAAGAAGTTTCACTTGAAAAAATATTCTTGCTTACCTAATAATATGTAGTGTGAACGTATTAAAACGTTATGATTAAACCGGATTGAACAATTAAATCGTATGGTAATGAATCAGAATCTGAGTGCTCTGTAATAATACGTGTAATATCGACGTGGTATGGGAGGCTGGCGGCTGTAAATCTTGAAAACGTCACCGCCCGCGGCACACCGCACTTTCACAAACGTTTTTACGAATAGAGTCGTTACTAGTCAACCGAATCTCACCAACTCTATAGAGACACGGTAATAAAACTTCGCAGCACGAGTAATATCCTGTTATTTTTTCCTAATAATCGTTATTGGTGTTTATTTATTACAAACTACGAAGCAAATTACAGGTTTATCGATTCAACAAAAAACATAAAGGGTTTGTCCAAAAAGTGAGTCGTCGGCCCGATCGCAATAAGTTTTCGATAAAGTCCGGGCGATTTAATTGCCAGGTTTGATCTGGTTTTACATAAAAAAGATGAATGGCTGCTCTGCCTAAGCTCGTAAAACATTCTCGGTTCGTTTAACGTATTTTTTTCTATTATAGCCGAGCACTTTCACCTTCCTTATTGCGGCGCAACGATTATTTATTCTATGCATCGTAGCGACCGTCTGGGGACCCCGCTAGTATAATCAGATCTAGATACATTTTGATTGCGATATAGATACTCATCGGTACCTACGTATCGATCAAATCAATGGATGTAATCTGTAACTCAATAAACGTGATTCACAGGAATAAACAAAGTAAGGTTTAGTTTATTGGGAGGCCGTTCGCAAGGCATGCGTGCTTCGATATTCCCACAGCGATTGTAGGTCGTATTGGGTATAATATTTAAAGAGAGGATGCAAAGGTGTAACGAGATGCGCTTCTAAATTCGATTTGTGTAAATCATCGATCGTGTAATCGAGTTTAGAGAGAGATTGTGGGCGGCGCACGCGCATCCCATATGTGAAAACATCCTCTCACTACGCTAACCACTTTGCTCAGATTGCTCGTTTTGAAACAAGAAATATGTTCCTGGAGGGTGGCTCGTTCCGGGGTCAGATATACCATGATAACATTTGAAGCATGCAACGATTCTCTTTTCATTAATCTTCTTCGCTTTTAGTTGTAATTTATTAGGTGTCAAACGTAGCTCATCTAGTCATTTTTAATGTTAGCGATTTGCAATTCATCCAGTTCATGGATGAGGTGCCGTGGCTTGCGTAGAAGATTGTTTCAGACGTAGTACGTTACATGTAGCGAAAATTAGCATGCGAGTAATACTTTATAGCTCTGGTTATGCTCTGCTTCGCGGCTAGCTCTCCACTATTTTTGCAATAGCCATTTATTTTCATAGCAACTCGCTTTTGTTGCTGCAGTTTTAGTAACAATCAAGCGTACTTACGAAACCTATTTATAATTATCACATGAATATTTTAACGATTTTTTAAACTTATTTTGAATGAATCTAAACTGTTAGGCAGTTTTGCATGCGTCGAATAACAGCTGTAGGCTCATACGCTACTTTCTCCCAGTTTTCCTTTGCGTGTAAAAAATCTTGATATTTTTTCTTCGAGTTTCACTCGTCGCGCTTTCCCTGGTTAATTGAATATTTTACTATTTCGTTGTAATTGCAATTACGCTGATGTCGAGATAAACATACGTTGGAAGGATGATGTAGTTGTTTATGTAATCGCATTGGTGTGAAAGCATGCTCTGTTAGTTAGTTCAACTATATTATACGTAATTTTTCTGAATGTGATTTTTCTCTCGTCTTTCCCAGCCTGCCAGGAGACAGGTAATTCCTACCCTACTATGAAAAGCATATTAAATTTTCTTTACTTTTTTTTTACTTTCATTTGTTTGGTGGTTGGTTTTGTGTTCACTTTTGCTTGTTATCTCGTTTCGCTTTTAATGTTTGAAATAATTAAGTTTTGTCACCCTTTAACTATCCACAGACAATCAGTCTAATCTATAACATGAATCTAACAAACCAATTAATGTCCAAAACCTTATTTGTATCATATTTTATAATAACTCAGTTGATGTTACCCAATAAAACATATAAATATTTCATATAGAATTAGCTTTCCTTTCAAGCTCGATTTTCCTTAAAAAGGGCCTAAAAAATCTAATAAACATTCTCCAAAAGCTGTAACATCAACCGAGTTCTATTAATGCAATACGTCTACCAATTGTAACACAAGCATATCCCCCAGAGGGTCGGGAATGCGTGAACTGCGGAGCTACCAGCACACCTCTGTGGCGGCGGGATGGCACCGGACACTACCTCTGCAACGCCTGTGGCCTTTACTACAAGATGAACGGCCAGAACCGACCGCTGATCAAGCCTAAACGAAGATTGGTGAGTGTAAGAATCCGACCAATTTTGTATGTTGTATGTTAAGGTACGGTTTTAAGCAAAGTTGCACGCTCCGGACATCTTGCGGTACCTATTAGCACTCACTTTGGAATTTTTGAAAAGCTATTGAAACCAGCTATGCGCCGTAGAAGTGCCTTATGTAGCAATATAAATGCTGATGTCTTCAGCTTGTAGCGTTGCTTGGGAAAGCACCTAGATGTGACAACGTTCGTGCTTTGAAGTCTTCGTTAGTGCAACGGAAAATGCTAGCAGTTACAATAATATTATGTTCGTTGTAACTAATTTCTACGATGTAACTAGTTGTTCGTTTAATTTATTTAGAGTCGATCAGTTCTTTAGGTCTAAAAATATACACATAAGCTGGTTTCTTGATGGCTTTTTTACATAAAACGAGTTCTAGTTCCAGGAAGGAATGTTTAAGAGAACAGATGAAAGACTACAAGAATGATTAGATCACTACTGCGATAGTGGACCTCCCATTAAAATCTAGCTTTTTTATGACCATTGGGCGCGTGGTTTCCTCCACCACGAAACATTTTTATGCGTTGCTCTCTAAGATAGCATACCATCATCTACAAATAGCATTCCGAGACAATCTCGCCGAGAATGGGTGTTGTTTACAGTTAAGGGGCAGCAATAAAAAGGCGGAGCATGCATGCCCGGGCACGACACAGCATTAAGGCTCCCACAAATTGGCCTCATATACGAAAGTTGAACGTTTCGACGAAACAGCTCGACGTCCACTGCAACCGCTATAAATCTTGTTAACATTTGATCTAAGCTCGGGCACGCATAAAAGTGAGACAATGCGACATTCGGTGTCACGTCAGGCTGGCTGGGCGCACGGTGGTCGCTAACGAGTGGCCCGTGCGCGCAATACTACCTACAATTTACTTAACATCCATCTCACAGACATAAACTAGCGGAATGGCCTGGAATATTTGCCTTTTGTTGGCCAAATTACGCAACTTCCGAGCGTTATGATTTCATTGCAGCGTTCCGGACCGCGTTAGCGATGGACCCGGCAAACGCTTTATTACCTCATTTGCGTACGTAATGACTGTTTCAATTTGTCAAAAACTGATCTAATCTACTAAATAATACACTTCGTAAATAATATGAGCTATTTTGAAAAACAATTCAGTTGTAGCTACTTAGTCGAGTCATGGTTCTTAAACCCGGATGTTGTAACCGTCTTATATTTAAATTCATTGTAGTGTAGAGTTACCGTTAAGCTGGCGAGGAGATTAGCTCACTTTTGTTTTCAAACTTGAACTTTAAACATGATTATAGTATACAGAACTATATATTTTTAGTTACATTTATTGTTAAAAAATAGATTTAAAACTTTGAACCTTTAACATTATAGCATGAAATTGAACAGCGAGACGGGAATCTAAATTCGCAACCAAAATCACAAATACTAAGAATAGTGACCTTCTCATAACAAACAATTTGAGCAACATTAAATTAAGTTTCTATTCTTAATTAATTAACAAGCTCCGTTATTCGTGTGCACTTGACACGAATTAATTAATTACTTAACTGGGAAAATTTTGACAATACTAAATTGTGTCGTTCATTTAAGTTTAAAATAGTTAAACCTCATTTATTCAACCTTGATATATTTAACAATAGAGTAAAAAAGTTTACCTTTCATTCATATGAGGCAATTTCTTTGAGCGAGTTTTTGTTAATAAATAATTATGTTCTATGAAATCGTTGTAAGATAATGATCAGCCAGTCAAAAACAACAAAGCTTCATTAATAGCTCAATCCTAAGCGTGGCGATGCAAATAACACATTTTTTTCTTAATTTGAACTGTGTTTTATTTACATGTTTGGTTGAAGCTGCGTAAAAATGGTAATGAAGCCATAATGAATGGCTATTTCTTAATAAAACATTTAGCAATTTGATTATCTATGAAATAGGTGCAAGGCAGACAAAAACGAGATTATATCACTTCAACCTAAAGACGTTTATGAATTACTTTTGATGACTGGCTTATCTAGGTATAAAACTTTCATTAGAAATGTATGACTTTTTTGACGGAGGAACTGCCTTAGACTTATCTGTCACCCAGTTGACTGCAGATGGTTTGTGGGACTCGAACCCAGCAAAACTCTCCGTGCTTCGTCCGCCACCGGGATGGGGTGAGAAGGCTTGCGCCGGCATCCACCGTCTCGCCCTATGATGACCTAACCAAACCTAACTGTTACAAAAAAATATTGGTGACTATTTTCTTATGAACTCGCAATTTAAATTAATATTTGTTTAGTGAAGTTATTTTTAAAACGACATCAAAAACATCTTGGCCTTTATAAAGTTTTTAAAGTTAAAATCCGGCGGCTCTCTTTGTAAAGAACTCAAGTCGCAGTAAATTGCGTAGAATCATAAAAATCATGGAATTGTAAAGTGCGCGCGTGTCCACCTGTTCTTCAGAAATGGACATAAGTTTGTACTTGGGTTTGTACCTAGCAGAGAGTGGTCCTACATACATTAGTAAAAATGTTAAAGCGTTACTTGAGTACCTACCATTAAATTGGTACGTAATATAGGTTTGTTGCAAAATATTTTTAGTAGTCAAGAGAAGCAGTTTTTACAAAAACTGAATAAATTTCACTCACTTTGGCTAATTTAACGACAATGTTTTTTTATTGAAACCCCAACGCGTACGTAAACCAAATTATTTCGATTACTTCACAAATAATCTTTAATTTATTTGTAACGTTTATCCGTATCTAAAAACTTAGTGGGATCTAGCGTACGTGCTGTCCACGTTTTCAGGCGATAAACCTGCGCAGGAGTTCCAACAATAAACTCTGTAGGCTGGGTCGTACGAGGTACGTCACGAGATACATTACGCAGAGTTACGCTGGATAAAGTAGCAAAAAGACTGGTACATACGGTGTAGACTCGCCAGGGTTTTATTTGATAGTGTTATGTTTCCAACGATTTATTTGTTGGGAAATAGCTTCTTGGAGTAAATCAAGTTCTTCGCCGAGTCGTGGTGCAATCTCTTAGGAAAATATTGGTCATTGATGAAGCAAAAATAGAAAAAAAAATTGGTGCTGGCTTTTAATTTAAAAAAAAAACACAAAGTATCTTTTATCTAAGTATTGTTGACAGTCAATTCAATTGGTGTAAAACAAAAATAGCAACCAATTTTGTTGCATGTTCTACATATGGCCACAGTGAATGCATAATGTAACTTATGTATCGTTGAACATATAAATATTTAAATTAAAACGGCTCCACAGAAAATAGACGGTCATAGAACCTTTCCTATTTGGCATGCAGAAGCCTAACTTGTGCCAAATAAACTATTACAATGAGAACTCGGATGGCCTTCTTCGCACAGGAAGAGCCGGTCCCACACTGTCTGCTTGATCTATCGTACTGTCATTATCTACAGAGATTTACTAAATATCGATTCTTAAGTCCGACTGATTGTATATGACATTTGATCCGTTATCAAGGCCACGTCACAGTTTTTTTGAACGGTTCCCTAAACTGCCTAGTTTAAAGTTGAAAATCGCAGATCATAGTTGATTGTCAAACTGGGCCTGTACATGAAAATGTGTTAATTTTGCGGGTTTTTTATGGATTACGGGAAATAAATATAAACAAATAAATATTTTATATGGTTCTTCCATTAAAAAAAGGGTTTTTTTTCACTGATAATTTGGAGAACTATACGTTCATAAAGTATTATTAAAAAAAAAAAACTAAATTACTTAGTTACGTTTTGTTTCATCATTCTAGTTTTTCTTTTTTTTTTCTATTTACATACGCAATTTTTTTCATATGATTACTTTCACGTTACATAATTATTGACGTCAAAGAAGCGATTTGTGTTGATTTTAATGTTATAACGAGTATCTGCCTCCGAACTCCGAACCGAATAAGGGCCATAAATATACCATTATCAATAAGCGTGGTCCAATTGAAGACCCAAAATTAACCGCTAAAATACTATTTGTAGGTACTGAAGTAACTCACTTTAAGTCTTCATTTCTTTTGAATCAAGCTAAGATGTGATGGTTAGGCACCAGGTTTATCTTATGCTAGTGACCGATGACCGTTTGGTTGCAGCCCAGATGCAAAACCAAGCTCCTCTTAAAATACGAATTTAAACTCAGTTTACTTAATCTACTTCCAAAATATAATGCTCATTCATTGTAAATTAAAACTTAGAATCATTCAGCATTTATTTGAGAATATTCTTAACTTACTTGTTTTAATACATGTATAGCATCAGCTTGTTACAAATCAACGTGTTGACGATGTAATTAAATTTTGAAATCGGGGCCTTGTTTTCGGTGGAACGGTAGTGACCGTTGGACGGCGGACGGTGGACATGGCTGGGACAATTCTCGGCCATCGATCACCGCCGCCGTCGAATAAATCGTGGGTAACGACGGTCATGTGGCCCAAGCAACGGCTTTCACGCGGCTCAAAATTAAATGCTCTCAAAATGTTGAAACTTTTTTTTTTGGGTCAGGTACTTTATTTGTCCATTTGACAATTTAAGCAAGTCAGGAGTTATATAGGCTACAATTGACTCATCGCAAATGCGTTGTAAGTAAATAAATGACTGACCCGATAGCTCAGTTGGTAGTAGCTCGCCTTCTGAACTGCGGGTTGTGGGTTCGATTCCCACCAAGGAGAAACATTTGTGTGATGAACATAGGTGTTTGTTCTGTGTCTGGGTGTTATATTGTATTCTATGTATGTATTTACAAATAAAAAGTATCTAAGTATTGTATCTGTCATCTGGTTACCATAATACAAGATTTGCTTAGTTTTGGGGGCTAGAAGCGTTGTGTCAGATGTCCACACACATTATTACTATTATTATTCTAAACAATTTTTCACGTATGTAGGCAAGGAGGCCTTAGAAATTGTATATCAGCCAAAGGTATTAGAATCGGAATCGAAAAAGTAAATCGGAAGTAAAAAGGTGTTTTCTACTGAATTTTGGCTATCATTTCGAATAGCGTATGATATTCTCTATGGAGCAGGTCGGCTCATAAACACAAATACTTGTTCTGTGTCTGGGTGTTGTGGGACCATGGTGATCGAGTTCCTGGGTCCCTAGATACAGGGAATCCTAATTAGGGTCTCGCATGTATTTATGTGATTGTTGGGCTTTGTTTGTTTATTTTATTAGGGAGTATCGCTTATATTTTGAATCAATTTCAGAATGGTATTGTATCTTATTAGCAAATTAAGTGAGTCATAGCTGTCTCGCCGAAAGACCTCGTGGTCAGCCACTTCTACAAACAGACCTCGACGCGGTATGCCGATTTTAGAATAGCAAAGTTGATTTGTATTATTTGTTTATGATTGAATTTATATAACGGCTTACTGCATTTGATATCACCGTTTAAGATCCCTATCGCGACACCACCGGACAGTAAATGGCCGCCGCGAATATTGAAAGAACAAAACATTAATTAAATTATAACTAAAATTATAAACGTGACAGTACTTATTAACTCGGTCATACAATTTAAACATTCGAGCGCGGCTTACAAAATACATGTGAACTGGCGAGTTTAATTTCGCAATATTGTAATCGGATTAACTGTTTATATGATTTTTTCAACTTATATGGCTTAATTTTAGTTAACACTTATAAAGTTTTGTAACACAACTGAATACATATAGTTGATAACTAAGTACTTTTTCAAAATCAATTACTAATAAATTAACAAAGAAACATTTTATAAATTCCCAACAACGCACCTATTATTTTATCATGTCAAAATAAACTGTAAAATATGACAAAGTGAGCTCATAATTCATATGTAAAATGTCAATAATGATGTGTCAATATAAAACGCCCGTTAAATAAGGCCGGTTGCCGCAAAAAAGCTTGGTCAGCCTACAGCAGTGAGTGACACAAGGTTCTACCAGCAGGGGTCCAACTTTACCATTCTCACTCCAGGTAGTACTGCACGTATACCGATAGTCAGATGCTCAGGTGTTTGGATGCTCGACATTATTCATGTTAGACATGTTCAACTCTAAAACAGAGATTACGAAATAGTACCCTTCAGCCTTATTAATAAACGGGTATTAGTCTCGGATTAGTTACTTCAGCTTTTGCCCTTTTTTTGCTACTGGAATATTTAGCTGGATCGAAAAAGACAAAAGATGGTGTAACTAGTCTAAAGCTAGTTCGTGTTTATTAATAAGGCTGTTTATGTTTATAGAATTCGGCAAGTTTTATTACAAGGTATCTTACAAACAAATCGATACTAACATGATTACTATGAATTGATTATTAAACCACTTGGTTGTTTTATTGACTTATTAACCTCAAAAAGATTATAAAGTGTTGACAGACACGATTTAACACCGTTTGCTTAATTTATGATTATGATATCATAAAGCGCGGATTAAGCCTGCAAAGCTATTAGAAGAAAACCAAATCTCTGCACCTCGGCATCGATCGCCTGAGTTTTATTGCATTTCCATAAATACGGACCCTTTTTTTCTCATCCCACGGTCCTGGAAAAAAAGTCACTTTTGTCAACGCCTTGATTGATATGGTAACCTTACCTTGTTTTAGCAATAACCCAAGTCTTTAGTATCTTTTTTCACTCATCTCGTACATTTTTATTTGCCACGTCAAGTATCTTTGACATATCACTAAATTTCGTAAGAAAAATAACTATTCCCTGGATTTTTACACTGGTAGGCCGGTGTTATAAATTTCAGTTTTTTATATTTGTGTGTTGCTCATTGTGTTTGGGAATTGTTAGTTTTTGTGTATTTTTATAGTTTGTTGCTCTACCTGTGCTAGGCGCCAGTGGCTGTGACATTTATGGCTAGGATATTGGGATACAATTAATGTCCATATTAATTTTAAGGAAACTGCAGTGGGAGGTCATAAATTTGTATGATGGAGTGCAATGAGCGAAACAAGGAAGCTCCTATTCGAATATGTTTTGTATCTCAGAAACATCAGGTGATTAGCGATTCTAAAACATCGTTCCTATGAGTATTGTATTACGATTTAGTAAAATAGGGCTGGATAATCGATTAGAGCTGTCGAGTAAACATTGATTTTGAATAAGCGCACTCGATTTCATGCGACGCGGCGTATAAAATCGATTGCGCGCCTCTATACGTGTCCCTTTTTCATCACGCCAGGGAGAGCTTACAAAAAGTTTCTCATATCACGAATAAAGTCACTAAAAAGTAATAAGATCACGTCTATTTGGTCACCATTACTACGACTAACATTAATAAAAGGTTCTAATAAGCTAGAGCTTATAGTTATACCTTCGTTAGGTTATACATAACTCAGCTAGAACTTCTAACTGAGTTATAACTTAATTTAAGCCAGTGGTGACGATGTCCGGATTGAGAGAGAGGCTATGGTTGAGCGCATGAACCTGGCTTTGAAAGCCGTGTCCGATTGGGGCGATGCTAACTTGGTTAGGTTCAATGCTGCAAAAACACAGGCGTGTTTATTCACTGCTAAAAAGAGCCCACTCCATCTGGCTCCTTCATTCCGTGGTGTATCTGTAAGTTTAGGAAACCATCTTGAGCTTTTGGGTGTTGATCTCACGTCAAACCTAAACTTTGGATCCTACATCGAGTCCAAAGCCAAAGTAGCTTCAAAAAAACTCGGCATATTGTCCATGGTAAGGCGGTACTTCACACCTGGACAGCTTCTAAATCTGTATCAAGCACAAGTCCGATCGTGTATGGAGTACTGCTGCCACCTGTGGGACGGGTCTGCCAAGTACCAGCTTGAGGCTCTGGACTCGATTGAACGGCGTGCCAAAAGGCTCATTGACGACGACACTTTGGTTGGTGAAAGGCTCCAGAGCCTTGCACATCGACGTAAGGTGGCAAGTCTGTCGGTTTTTTACAGATTACACCACGGTGAATGCGCTCAAGAACTGCATGATCTAATTCTCCCATCACCATTCCACTACCGGACTACTAGACGCTCGGCTAAGCGCCATCCTTTTGTGGTCGAAATACCACCCATTCGTACCAAGCGATTTGACTCAACGTTCTTAATTAGAACGGCTAAGGAATGGAATGCCCTGCCAGCGTCTGTGTTTCCGGTGAAATATGACCCGGGCGTGTTCAAGAGAAGAGTGAATAGGTATTTACTTGGCTAGCATGCTACACCTTCGATCGCATCGTCACTTCCCATCAGGTGAGAGCGTGGTCAAATGCTAGACAAGTTTGAAGTAAAAAAAAAAAAAAAAAAAATTTAAACTTAAGCTTAGAGCGTTCTTCACTTAACTAGCAATCATTGCCAACATAATAACGTCGTAAAAACAGTGATTGTTACTTGAAATATGAATGATTCTCTTGTTACACTAATCGTTCCATGGCGCAGTGGTTATTTATCGGTAGCCGTTGACCATTCAAGACGTCTTCCTTGATTTAAGACCACAAATTGCAAGCTTTGAGTTTCGCAATCATCTCGGCTTAGCTTTAGCGCAATCAACACTTTGTAAGTTTAGTGTTCACGCAGTTTGCCCTAAGGCCGGTAGTCTCCATCTCGCCCCATCCCGGTGGCGGCGGTGGAGGTTTTAGTGGGTTCGAGTCCCACATACCCCCTGCCACCAACTCCGTGGTGGCAGGCGCGAGAACATTTCCCCCCCTAAAAAAAGGCCGAGAGTCACCATTTATGTAGTGATAATTTTCAACGCTATAAAATAGCTTATTATAAAAGTTTTGTCTATTTAATCAATGGAATGTAATAAAAATCATCGCACTGGCGTTTTAAAAATCAGATATGTATCTTTAAAGATGACACCACATTTATTGCTCCTGTATACCACCCCGCGGCATATGTTCCCCGTATCAATAATTGAAACTCGTGCTTATTAAATATTCTTATAACACGTTTGCGTTGTCCGGGAGTGGAATCATTAGTCAGCGAGACGCGAGTGCCTACCCGACAATTTGACCGGGTACCACTATGCACCGGCAAATTGCATGCTGCCACCTCACACCGCTATGCTTTTATTTATTTCTATTTGTACATTCAAATCCTAATTGCGTTCCAAGAGCGTAAACTGTGATTCGAATGCTTTTTGGAACATTTGGCGGTGCGAGCGCTGACGGGTTAATGACAGCCCGGGCTTCCTGCCATGTTAATTGTCGAGAGGAAGTCAATAGGCGCTTCGCATTATTTATTAGATTGACTTTTGGTTTTGTTGCGCCACGGTAGCGGAGGCACTTACGCGTCTGTCAGTCCGACTGGAGCTTAATTCAGATTATAACGTAATACGGTAGTTTGCTTGTATGTGGTGCCATTCAAACGGTTGCTTAATGTCTTTAATTGCTTTGCTTCAATCGATAAAAACAAAGTGACGAATTTCTGACGTACGGTCGAGATACTTAATGACGGTTAACAGCTACCAGTTCGTCAGTTTTGCAACTTTTTTATTTCCGCATATTAGAAGAGATAAGATAAGTGGATTTAATAAAAAAAAAAAAACTTTTATACTTGTGTTTAATTTAATGTAACACGATTAATATTGAACCTAAACATCAACAAATCAGAGCTTATATTCTTTTGACAAATAATTCAGCAATAATGTCAGTTTCAAAGGCTTTCCTAAGCCTCCTTGTAAACTTTAATCTAACGGTAACGGATGCGACGTGCAATGCTCGACGGCGCACAGTGGTCCCATTTTGAAAAAAGGTGGACTTAGGACCGAAAGTCGGAATTTCGGGCTGTTTTTTTTTTATAGAATAGGTCTTAACTATCCTAACAACATCTATTCTATAAAGAAAATCCGTAGGATGCATAGTTTTCGAGAAAAAAAATAATCTTTTTTTTCTTGTATGGAGAAAAACATACTTTATTATTTTTCTCAAGTTGGGTGAAATAGTGACGGCTTTTATTGATATTTTATGAAAGCCCTAGTGGTATTGTATCCAGAAAAAAATAAAACCAATGCGGTCACCTGCGGCCGCGGGAATAATCAGATGTCAAAAATTGATTAATTTTTTTGCGTATTTTGCAAACATTGTTCATTTCTGGCCAATTATTTATGTATTTTAGGTTAGCGCTCCATACTTTAACTCGAACTATTATATAACATTTCAAAAAAATTAATCAAAATCGAGTTTTTTTTTTATAATTGCTGTTTTATTCATGAAAATGCACGCATACATGGTTAATTCAAAATGCAAATCCTATATTACTCAGTATAATGTACAAAATAAACATGCACGTACCTAAAACGTAAAAAAAAATATTTTATATTTTCGTTTATGCTTACTAAAAGTCACCGGTAATGGTTACCGACATTACTTAGCTACCACTGGCGGGCATTATCTGCATAATCGATTTCTTGCTTTGTATTTTCAAAACTGGTTTTACGACAGCATTTTCACAACCGCGGTTGTTGAATGCGAGGCAGGATATAAACAAACGAGTCACATCTGATACTAGCTGTGACTGGTCGCTAGCTGGTCGCTTTGTTCCTGACAAATCCTGACAACAGGATAACTCGTATATGCATGCAAGTAACTACCCCGTAAAAATAAAAGTGATATAGCTACATCAATAATAATTGGCGTATGTTATACACCAATAATGTTTGTTATTGGTGTGTTTTAATCTTTCTGTCATCTGTATACGTATGATTTTCTACCAGAAAAAATGACTCATTTGTTTGTGCAGATTCCTGATTACTTATTACACGTTACTTAGCTCCCATTGGCGGACTTTATCTATACAAACAAATGAGTCATTTTTGATAAATGGCTGTGATTGGTCGTTTACTATTACCTTTCTCTTGCACATAGTGACTAATGACCTATCTGTTATGGCGTATTAAATACAGAGCAATGTTAATTTAAATTGATTCATCGCTAACTGTGAAGTACTAAAAATTACTATTTTGAATTTGCAATGGCTGGCTTAGGCACATATTTTGATATGTTCTTGATTCTTAAAGATAGTGGAAATCTTAAGGATTACAATAAATTGTGTGAATTTATAGTTTCCAAAATACCATGTGAAATATCTGAAGATGACCATCAAACAATTAAGGAGTTTTGTCGGCTATTCACCAATCTTGTAACTAAGAAGTGGAAAGATGCAAGCAGAAACTTGAAGACATTTATGAATCGGGAAAACAACCGCAAGTGGTTAGAGACCAATATTAATTGGCCTACTTGCAATACTGTTGATCTTGTTACTACAATGAGAATGCCAGATGACTTAGTTGAAGAGCCGGAATTACTGCCGGTTGCTATTCCATCTGTCTGCACTGCGGAAGCAGGTACCTCTACTGTAAAAGAAGTTAGAGTGCCCTTTGCCGATTTGGGCAACAAACAGAAGAAAAGACGTTCCAGTGTCTTTGTTAACGATAACTTTGAAGAAGAACTACAGTATTATTTTATTTCCAAGTTAAAAGAAAATGGAAAATATGCTTTAGCGAAGATTGTGGAATATCTGTGCGAGATTCCCGAAGTTGTATCAGATGTAACAAAACTCCTTTTCAAGGAAGAAAAAGTAGTCAGTATAGCAGAGGATACATCTTTGGCTTTGTACACAGCCCTTAGCCTATCCAAATGGCAATACTTATCCTTGAGAATGTTTCTGAAGGATGAAAATTGTTCAGCTGCCTTTCCGTCTTATCACAAGTTACTTGACGCTAAAAAGAGATGTTACCCATCTGAAGAACACGTGGAAGTAACGGAAATGGGAGCTCGCATAAGGTATTTATAAAATTATACAATATGTTGTTTTAAAATTTTTAAGCTTCATTAGCTTACTTTTATTAATTTATTTTATTTTTCAGGTTGCAAGGACTTCTTAACCACACAGTGGAAAGAATTTTGCTAGACTTAAGACCAATCACAAGTTCAACCAACGAAGGACTGAAGTTGATATGGAAATGGGGCCTTGACGGAGCATCGTCACAGAGTAATTACAAACAAGTCTCAGCTCCTGAGTTTGACGATTCCTCTGTTGTATTGATCAGCATCGTCCCACTCCGACTAGTTGATGGGGGAGAAATGATTATTTGGGAAAACCCAAATCCTTGCTCACCACATTACTGTCGGCCAGTGAAATTCACGTTTACTTCAGAGACTGCGGAGTTCATAAAAAGGGAACACTTAGAAATGCAGCGCGAAATTACAAAATTGGTACCAACAAATTGTGGTGATGTGGAGATAGCCCACGAACTGCACATGACTATGATCGATGGGAAAGTGGCGAATATTATTGCAGATGTACCTTCATCAGCAACGTGCCCCATTTGCTTGGCGAAACCAAGTGAAATGAATAACTTGAAGCTTTTGGCCACGAGACCGCTTCGACAGGATTTGTACCAATATGGAATTTCATCGTTACATATGAAGATAAGATGTATGGAGTGTCTACTTCATATATCTTATAATATGGACTTCCAGCGCTGGAGTGCTCGTGGCGATCACAAGGAATTGAAGCAAGCAAAGAAAAATGCCACACAACAAGAGTTTCGGGAACAGACTGGAATACTCATCGATATTGTAAAACAGGTAATTTTTCCTTTACTTTGCTTCCTTTATATTATATACTCGTCTGTTTTTGTATGACCTACTAACTTAATTTCTTGTTTGCAGGGCTTTGGAACAACTAACGATGGAAACACTGCAAGACGTTTTTTCCGAGATTATAAAAGATCATCGAGAATCACTGGAGTTGATGAAGATTTGTTACTCCGATTTTCTGTCATTCTGCAAGTTATATCTTCAGGAAAGAACGTCAATATTGCGAACTTCAGACGTTATTGCAAAGAAACAGCAGAACTGTATGTGCATCTCTATCCGTGGTACTACATGCCTGTTAGTGTCCACAAACTTCTGATGCACGGAGCAGATATTTGCAGTCATTTTTCAGTTCTCCCTATTGGTAAGTAATAATAGATCAAGACAAATGAAATATAAAGCAGTTAACTAACTGTAAATCTCTAAACACTAAAATAATAGTTTCAATGTCAACTTCAACGTATAATTATAGCATATTTTTTATTATTTTTAGGGTCCTTGTCGGAGGAAGCTTCCGAGGCTCGTAATAAAGACTTCCGGAACGTAAGAGAGAAGAACACGAGAAAGACAGGAAGGATCCAAACAAACGAGGACATACTACACGGGCTTTTAATAAGTTCAGACCCCCACATATCATGGCTTAGACCAAAATTTTCAAAGCCTAATCATCTAGAGATGCTTCCTGAGGCAATTCAGTTGCTCGAAATAGACTCGGAGTGCGTATACGTGGAAGAAGAGTAGAAAATGAAAATATACCAGATCCAATGCTATAATTTTTTATTTATTTTATCCTTTAAAAAACTACATATAAAACAGCCCTTTTCAAGGCTATACATTTATCTTATGTTTCTGGTAGAAAATCATACGTACACAACTACATAAGATTAAAACACACACCAATAACAAACATTATTGGTGTATAACATACGCCAATTATTATTGATGAGCTATATCACTTTTATGTTTAGGGGGTAGTTACTTGCATGCATATACGAGTTATCCTGTTGTCAGGATTTGTCAGGAACAAAGCGACCAGTCACAGCTAGTATCAGATGTGACTCGTTTGTTTATATCCTGCCTCTCGGTAACCATTACCGGTGACTTTTAGTAAGCATAAACGAAAATATAAAATATTTTTTTTTACGTTTTAGGTACGTGCATGTTTATTTTGTACATTGTACTGAGTAATATAGGATTTGCATTTTGAATTAACCATGTATGCGTGCATTTTCATGAATAAAACAGCAATTATAAAAAAATAAACTCGATTTTGATTAATTTTTTTGAAATGTTATATAATAGTTCGAGTTAAAGTATGGAGCGCTAACCTAAAATACATAAATAATTGGCCAGAAATGAACAATGTTTGCAAAATACGCAAAAAAATTAATCAATTTTTGACATCTGATTATTCCCGCGGCCGCAGGTGACCGCATTGGTTTTATTTTTTTCTGGATACAATACCACTAGGGCTTTTATAAAATATCAACAAAAGCCGTCACTATTTCACCCAACTTGAGAAAAATAATAAAGTATGTTTTTCTCCATACAAGAAAAAAAAGATTATTTTTTTTCTCGAAAACTATGCATCCTACGGATTTTCTTTATAGAATAGATGTTGTTAGGATAGTTAAGACCTATTCTATAAAAAAAAAACAGCCCGAAATTCCGACTTTCGGTCCTAAGTCCACCTTTTTTCAAAATGGGACCACTGTGCGGCGGCGGTAATTTCGCCATTTTGTCAATAGCAAACGCGTCCCACGCACGGCGCGAACATGCCTCTGGATTTAGAAGCGGTCACTTCCGTTCGTAACCTCTAACTGTTTACCTACTATCGTGAATTTATGTTCCTATTTATCGAAATTAAGTTGATTAAATAGTTTTTTCTAGTTGACAATACTGACGCGTGTTTGGACGAGATGGTCTTATGGTTGAGCTAAAAACGATGAGTTTCTTGGTTTTTTGCTTGCTAGTGGAAAGTCACAATGTATTCGAAGAATGAAGCTTAAGAGGTGCTTCTGCCAAGTTTTATTTTGAAAATTACCAATATTTAGTACTCTACTCAAACGATGTTATAATACACGGCTATTAAATGGATTTAAAAAAAATGAATCGATACATACTCAAAGAAATTTAATTCCAAATAACGCGTTTTCCCGACTCTATTTTTAGACGCTATATATATATATATATATATATATATATATAATTGAGAAATAGAATATATATATATATATATATATATATATATATATATATATATTCTATTTCTCAACGATGTATTTTTTGCAACCATGTAGAACATACTGAACGAACTGTGCTTCGATTTCGAACAAAATATTTCGAGGTTATCTTTTCAACTGAATAAGTAGTTGCAAAACCTTGCTGAATAACGCTCAAGTCCTATTGTTTGAGACGAATGAATAATTATGAATCATTTTTGCTGATTATTTTCAGTTCCTCTTAAAAATAATGTAAACGAGAAGGTCAGGTATAGGTCAGTAAACCGTTGCTATTTTTACCTCAAGTAGCGGCCGATCTGATTGTGAGACGGTAGACCAGTTTTTTTAATGACTCCATCGGACGGTTACATAATTCTACCTTACAATATCGGTCATCAGTCGCATTTACGAGTATGTAGTCGGTGTCGACGGACCTTTAAGAAATTCCATCGTAATCCTTGTATGAGACGTTAATGAATGACCGATAAGCTTCAACTGCGACTTGTTTATTTACATAAGTGTTTATCGTAATTAGTTTAATTTTAAGGTTAAAAACGTTCGTGCAGTTTACATTGCTTTCGTTCTACAAAGGTAAGCAAAGGAGCTTGACCTCGTTATTATTTTTAATGAGATATTTGAAAAGTCCAGACATTTGAAAATGAATCTTACGTTGTAAAGTTGGAAGCACAAAAACGTAAACAAGAATATAAGGTCGTTGCACACAATACATTTGTATGTATCGCACGATCGTGGAGGATCGCGTAATTGACGCAATTCGATATTATCCGAGATGTAAGATCACGCATCGCGATTCGATAGCCTTATCGACGGTGACAGCATTTGCCCATGTAAGATGTATAAGATTCAATTTAGCATAACGGCTTTTGTTTTAGTAACACAAATCACAATAGAGTTTTGAAATGGGTTATATCAATTTCAAAGCTTTAAATTCTTATAAGCCAAATCTACAATATAAAAACTAATTAGATTTTAATAGTTACACAATATCTAATAGGTATTCAAATTTTTTATTAATACAAAAGGTAAAGACAAACTTGCGATAGAGAATCAACATAAGAAAATTTAATAAATACAGAGAAAACAGTAGGCAGTAAGGCTTATGCAGGTTATGTTCTTACCGAGTCGCAAGATAAATGGGTATTATGTATAGAGTGATCATTGTGCGAGTGTGTTAAAGACCGGTTGGACGCGAAGCCGTAACGAGCGTTTCGTATACAATAGACCTTTTAGCGTCATGCGGTCGTGCGTCAATCGCATGGTTCCCGACAGGCATCGCCGGCAGTGAGCACTCGCCTTTACAAGCCCGTGCTTAGACGCGTTACGGTAATCTAGGGCGATATTAATAGATAACCAATTAAATAACTCTTAATATAAGGTGCGGTAGCTATAAAGGCTAATTAGACGATAGATATTATCATAATCAGCCTTCACATTTCGATAAGATTTTTTAAATACTACGACCATAAAGTTGCAATACTAATGTTAAGTATTTAAGAAACACATTGCGATCTTTGATCGATGCGCTTCACAAAACAACTGAATAAATGTTTAAAATCGAATTAAATCTGAAGAAAGCTCTCACGATAAACAATTATAAAATACGCGTTTTAGGTCCGAGGCTCGGTTACGACAACTATGATAACAAAAAATAAGGCGAGTCAGTCCGATTCGTATGAAAATAAAAGATATCCAGGGACTGACGTGCGTCCGGCGTCACTTAGCAGCGCTGGAATGATGTGACAGCCCTTGCCGAACCGGATACCTTTTTTATAATTTAAAATTAAAAACAAAGTAAAAAATTACAAAGTTTCTGAATCTGTTCCATTGTGTTCACGTTTTGGAAAAATTTAAATGACCGAACGGTGGTCGCTTTTTGATAGTTGGAATCTCGAATTCGGCGTTTAAATACATACAGTTTCGCGACTTAGCGCCATGTTTTTTCGATTTTGTGCACATTCGGACGCGCTGAATGCGATGCGATGCGGTAGATTTTACGCGATTAAACCCCCCAGCTCGATAGAGTAAGCTGTTAGTGTTAACGATCTAAACTGGTCGCAAACACCTTCGGTGACGATTCTCTGGCAATTGGTGAGAAAATTACGTTTATTTATTTGAATATCATATTAATAAAACTAAATATATAAAACTCAAAGGTGACTGACTGATTGACTGACATAGTGATCTATCAACGCACAGCCCAAACCACTGGACGGATCGGGCTCGAATTTGGCATGCAGGTGGATGTTATGACGTAGGCATCCGATAAGAAAGAATTTTTGAAATTCCACACTTAAGAGGGTGAAATGGGTGGTTGAATTATTTTCCCATAGGCCACGCCGCGGGCAAAGCTGCGGACAGAAGCTCATAATTTTATAAAGCACCACAGCTAATTAGGCTAAAACGGCGCAAATATCGTAATCTCGGTTACATATTTGAGCCTTTTGGTGCTGAGACCCTGGAAGAGCGGTTCCAAGAACGGCTAACTTCCAAGCTCTTGTTGAAAAATAATATATACTTTACACCCTGATTAAAGAATAATCAATTACACTCTTGCAAATCCCCTGTCAAAACAACATCACAAGATTTATGAATTTTAGAAACAAAAATCTCTACTATCCAGCATTTGGCTCTATAGAGACGTTAGTGCCGATTTGTAGCTACATCTTAACTAAACGTGCAATTTATCCAAATCGGTTATCTCTACCAAATTATTTTCAGTGTAAGCCTCTCATTAATGAAATCTCATGTACTTTTTGCGTTTGTCGGCATTCGGGCTTAGTACAGAGCATCGATCTCGGATATTTAGAGTGGCAATATGAATGTATTTATTCAGGCTGAGGGCGGCCTCTGCCTAACAATGCTACGCTTGTCGCTGCCGCCACGGCAGTGCACAAGGGCTGCCACGGCTAAAAAAACGAGTGTGTTTTAGACCACGCGACTGAAGTAAAACTTCTTTAGTTTAGCTCCATCTATCGGCCGATATAACTTTGTTTTTGCTTTCTTTAATGTTAATGTCGCCTTCTTTACAATAATTGTAAATGGTCATTTTACTGGACATCCAACAAAATACAATTTTTTTACTTGTTATGTTGACAATGGAGATATACGTGAACCAGCGTCAACTTCCATTCGCCTCGAATTCACCAGCTTACTCCCCAAGTCAAGCAGGCGTAAAGAAGTTTTACTTAAAAAAATCTTCGCGGCTGTATACATTATAGGGAGCCTATTATAGGGCGTAGACTCAATTTGAGTCAATGCGCGGTCCTAGTTAGTGAATACGGCCAAAATAATGCACTTACGTTAATGATGGTCTATAAAAATCAATTAAACATAAATATATTATGCGCACAGTTCACACAGCGCCATCTAGCTCCAAACCAAGCAAGCTTGTACTATGGGAATCAGATAACTGATACAATACTTTTTTTGTTTGTACACACATATAATATAATATAATATAACACCCAGATGCTGAACAAACATACATGTTCATCACACAAATGTTTGTCTTGGGTGGGAATCGAACCCAAGAGCTACAGTTCAGAAGGCAATGCTACTACCAACTGAGCTATTGGGCTAGGCTGATATTTAACTGCAATCATTTACGGACTTGCCTACATGCTATACTGTATTTATATAATTTGTGACAATACTATGACATTTTGCAAACTTACCGCGACATTTTGCTGAGCAGACATTTTTATTAGGCTTATTATTTTTGGTCAGAATGAAATTAGGTCTTTACCTATGAAATTGCCGTATTGCAGTACAGACTTTTTCAAACAAAAAAAAGTTTTGATTGGCTAGGAATTCTAAATTCAAATTAATTTTGTTTTAAAAATATGACATTCTATTTACAATATAAGTCTTTTGTTTATTGATTAGCGTTGTATTTTCATTACATTTCAACATTTTTCCTCATAATGGATACTTTGAAATTTCGTGTAATTATGGAATATGAGTTCCGTCGTGGCACCAACGCGGCACAAACGACACGTAACATCAACGACGTTTACGGAGAGAACTGTACAAACGAACGTACAACCCGTTATTGGTTTGCTCGGTTCCGTTCTGGGAATTTTGACTTGAAAAATGAACCTCGTGGTCGTCCGGAAACTTTGGTCAACAATGATGAATTAAAGGCGATTGTGGAAGCTGATGAATCTCAATCTACAGCTGAGCTGGCAGCTGCTTTTGATGTTAGCATCAAAACAATATTGGTCCATTTGCGACAGATTGGCAAGATAAAAAAGCTTGATAGATGGGTGCCCCACGAACTTAACGATCGCCAGCGCAACGTACGCGTCGAGACTTGCCTTGCGCTGCTTAACAGGCACAGAAATGAAGGAATTTTGAACCGAATTGTTACGTGCGACGAAAAATGGATTCTTTTTGACCATCGAAAGCGCTCAGCAAGTTGGTTAGATCCTGGTTCGGTACCAAAGCAATGTGCAAAACGAAAAATGACCCCTAGAAAGGTGATGGTCACAGTTTGGTGGTCTAGTGCTGGTGTGATTCATCATAGCTTTTTACAAAACGGCGAGAGCATTACTGCAGATGTGTACATTGAAGAACTGACCATAATGATGGCGAAACTCGCACGTCTGCAACCAGCTTTGGTCAATCGGTCCTCTCCACTGCTACTTCACGACAACGCGCGACCCCATATTGCATAACAGACCGTCTCTAAGCTGCATGAGTTGGGTTTGGAAGCTCTCCCTCATCCGCCATACTCACCAGATCTTGCGCCTACCGACTATTACTTTTTCCAAAATTTGGACACCTTTTTAGCGGGAAAAAAAATCAATTCCCGAGAGGCAGTACAAAACGCCTTTGAAGAGTTTGTTGTCTCCCGTCCTGCTGATTTTTTCAAGAAGGGCATCCATAAACTGCCACAGCGTTGGCAAAGATGCATTGATTGCAGGGGTGATTACTTTGAATAAAAGAAATAAATAAGTTCGAAAAAAAAATACTTTAACTTTTTTCAAACAAAACGGCAATTTCATAGGTAAAGACCTAATATAATAGGTACTTGCTTATACTTGAATGATTAAGCAATATAATATAAATGTCGTTATAAATTTAATTATTTATTTGCAATTTTTTTTATTTTTTTATTGTGAGTAATGAATATTTTTGTTGGGTTATTTTAAAACATATTACTTTTGAAATGAAACTTTAAACATAAAGTAGGCCACAGCCCTGAGTCGGATGTCCGTGAATCAGGGTTGACACCGCAACTTGGTGGTCCGCACGTCACTGTGAGCGCGTGCTCTGCACTGTTCACGTGTATTTCAACCCTAAAGATTTGCATACAAGTGCTCTTTGCTTTGCGTACGCCTCACAAATACAAAAGAAAGTCGCGTCGAAAAAGTCACTTTATAGAAGAAACCCTAGAAGATAATGGTAAAATTATTCGAAATAAAAACCTTGATATTAAAATGCACTTAACGAAAACTAATATAATGTACCAATAAAATTATTATGGATAAACATTAAATAAAATTGTATTTGTTGTATGGGTGTGTATGCGTTTAGCTGTCGTTTCGGGAGTGGTTTTGCTCATTTTGCGCCCGTTTGCCATTGTGTTTACCGCTTTAACCATTGTTCGGGGCCAATATAAATTGTTCCGCGACGGTCTACAACGGTGACAGGTATATTTCAGTCGTCGATTTCGGCCGATAATTAATCCGTATTGTTAAAACGGGCCACCCCTGTTTGCGAACCAGAACATCCAGATGTCTTTGACACTTTTTACTTCACTATTAAGCTTTAACTGTGGTATTTATTGATATACTTCAAACGTCGGGTAAATAGAGTCTTAAAAGGTAGGCAACGCATTGGCAGCGCCCCCGGTGTTGCAGGTGTCTATAGGCGACGGTAACTGCTTACCATCAGGCGGGCCGTCTGCTTGTTTGTCTGTCTATGTTATAAAAAAAAAGACTTAAAATTTTATGTCAACGGACTTTTTGCATTTATGTTTATGTTGCTTAATAATCAGCGTATATCGTAAAAGTTAAATTAGGTGATCGCAACTATTTCACTATTAAAACTGTTGTGTTCTCTGCCAGTCAAACATGCCTACCCCACCTATACATTTGACGGCGGCTACGTCCAGTTATAAACTCTATGTACAGCGACCGAGCACCGTAATTTACCCTGTGGTGGCATTAAATTTATTACAGTGGCAACACCGGCAACTGTCGTCGCTGCCCCACCCATCTGGCTATATAAAGGGATCGATTGGTGTGCTACGGATCATTCTTGTTCCAACACGGCGCGGTGCGGACATGCTGAAGGCCTATAGTTATATAGGTTGCAACCTACCCACAAACCCGTTTTCCTGTCTACACATTTATTTTTTTGTTGTAGAATTAAGTGCAAAGCTTGTTGTTCTCCTGACGATAATCGTCATGGCACCGATAACAGTATGTTTCAAAACTACCCGTGCCGAAGGGAATCAAAACTCTTTTATTCACTCATACAGAATTTTTACCACATATATGGATCAGAAGTTTTCATTTGCCCAGTAATTTGGTCTATTTCCAGACGGGTCTAAAACAGCTGCAGGTCTAAAGTTTGCACATGGGCTTCAAAATATAAATCAGGATGTAAGTAGGTAATAAAAAGAAATTCATTTTATTTATTTCATGGAATATTTACTAATTTTGGAAAAGTAATAACAGCTAAGTAATAACTTACGTCAATTAAAAGTCAAAATTACTGCGACCAGGTTTTGGACATTACAATGTCCTACCGGGAGTCAGTTGCTAACGCAAGCTGCGGCGGGATTCACGAGCGTCAGCACGTAAATAAATATTAAATAAAATGGGCAATGAGTGCCTTTGAAGGCACTGTGTGTGCTGCAAGCACTATAACTATGTTCTGGTTTTTAAACACTGTTATAGTGCTTGCAGTCCTACACCCTATTCCTTGGCGGCAGAATATCTGGCAATGCAATGGAAAATATCATATTAATTCTTGAAGAAAGTTTTGCCACTATTATCATCATTATCATCGACTTACATTAACCTACCGGGTGAGATCAGCCGAGCATGTCTTTGATTATGCTAGTGAAAAAATTTAACTTTGTATTACGATCCACTGCTTGCCCGATGTCAACTGTTCTAAGTAATGTACTGATATTGATGGAAAATTGCTAGTACATAAATCGTGCATGGCCTTTACAACTCTAGTTTAACACCAATTTTTGCGTTAACAGATTTTACTAAAATATTTCTTAAATAAAGTCTAGACAAAAATTCAGAATACGTCTCTCGATCACAGTCGTGAAAAAACTCATTCATTGTTAACTTCGAATAAACTATTTACTGCATTGGTTGTGAGAATGTCATTTCACGGTCGATAAGGGCAGTTGGAGGTTATTATAACACACTTAATTAATTTGCTAAGTACCTAACTGCTAGTTCAGTTGTTAATATTTTTCTTTCTTGAAATTAATATTTCTATTAACCGCGCGCATGTTTTATTTATACGTTTAGTATGTTGTTTTAATTTGGAGTTAATATTCACATCTTTTTAACTATTAACGACATGTTATTCTCATATTTAAAAGTTTACGGTATCTTTATGCTAATTTAAGTGACACTTACGTGGAAGTTTACGATTTTACTGACGTTTAAGTGACAAGTAGGGTGATGGTGAAACTTGCACACCTTACCGCAGCTGTGTCATTAGGTTTTGATTTACTAGAAACCTTAATAAAACTGACTTTTAGTTATTAGACCTTAAAACCGTTAATCGCCAAGATTACCAAATTCAAAAAACGTATCTATTATAATTAATTTTGTATTTTATAGCTGTAGATTGCGCTTTCATTTAGCAGAAATTATTAATTTTGAATTCTGAAAGTTATGCTTTATTTTATTAGTGAGTAACGTAAGTATTTTATATGGTATAATATAATATTAATAATATATTTACTCAAGACAAAGCAAAATAAACAAAAATGCTGTATTGTACATAAGACACGATAACAATACAAAAACAGTAAAAATAAAAATGTCTAGACTTATTAGCAAAAGTGATCAGATCCAGTCAGCTTTATCTAGATGTTCCTTAGCGCATTATCAAGCAGCTGTTTTAAATAACAAATATAGAAAAGCATTAAATGGTCTAGCGTCGGCACTACTGTAGTTTATTGGCTGTAAGTCGCGGTAAGTGGCGGTGATAAAGCAAAATGCCATCCACCTTTATCGACCTACGGGCACCTGCTCTTGTTACAGCACCACTATACAGCTACTACACAACATATACTATTGATTTATTGACGACTGGCCTGATACCTCAGTTTTGTAGTAGCCCTGCCTTCAGCTGTATATTGTGGGTTCGATTCCCACTCAGGACTAACATTTGTGTGATAAACATAGGTGTTACAATATTACGCCCAGACTTAGGTCCGTATTACAGAACGTTGCTCAGTCATTGATCGGTGCTCAAGCAGAGATTTCATTCATAAAGTTATCAATTAGTGAATGAAATCTCTGCTTGAGCACCGATCGTTGACTGAGCATCGTTCTGTAATACAGACCTTAGACTCGTGTCTAAGTCTGGGTGTAATATTGTATTCTATGTATGTATTTATAAAAACATAAAGTATATAAGTATTGCATCCGTTATCTGGAGGCGGATCACGGAACTTTGATTGCTATGCAACAGAAAAGATTTAATTTCAAGTTTGAAATTTTCCACAGCAACTATGCACATAAACTGTGTATAGAAACTGTTAAATCCATATATTTATGTGTTTCTATCTGTTGCAATTAAGTTACATGATCACCCAGCTGGTTGCCATAGTACAGGCTTTGCTTAGTTTGGGGTTAGATGGAGCTGTGTGAAATGCGTTAAAATATGTGTTATTATTTATTGTTATTAAAGGATCCACAAACTAGGTAAATTCAATACAGTATTTTATTTTGAATATGTAATATTATACAATGTAATATTACAGGGTAAGCGACGCGCTAATGACACGTCTAGTATTATACATGTCCATGTGTCTTTTGGTAAGTAGGTATATACAAACAATACATCAAAGTCTTAAAGTGATATCCATATTTATATCATAAATGTAGGAACTCTGCGTTAACAAACAGACATTACATAAAAAATTAGAAACAAAATTTGAATATTAAAAAAAAAAACGTAGTCTTATTTCTTTTTCAGTCCTTAAACTCACTATAACATAAGTTTCGAAATAATCCCAATTACGTAAAGTAAACAAACATCTCATTAAATTATAAAAAAAACTGAATAAACATCAAACGTTAGCGCAAGTTCATGACTCGCGATCATAACCATATTTACCTCCAAAAGTACAGAAGTCAACCGGTGCTCATTATTTTTTCTTACTTTCGTATCGGCAGGCGGTCTTACAGAGGAATTATTAAAAATGTACCAGTCAACATTATGTCCGAACTTATGAGGAGCTGTCAGTGCAGTGACGCGTGCGTGGCCGACTACCGACATACAGCAGGCCTTCTAGACCCAACCCCACTGCCCAAACACTCAAGAACCTTGCCACTTTCCATATTTGGTCGCTATACTTATCACATAAGTATTTTTTATTACGACAAAGCGCTAAAGGTGTTTATGGTATTGGATGATTTTACCAGATGGAGATTCTTGACCTTCGAGGTTAATCTAGTAGAGATTGTGTAATTATAAATGGATAAAAAATAATCACGCATTTAGGGAGCAGAGCAGATGAGGGTCGGTGACTCTACGCTTTTGGAAGATCACCGTTGAAGAGCGTAGCAGTAGCTGTCTTTGACGTATAAAAGCGTTCAAACTTTTATGTAAATTTACGGTGAAATTGATGGAAATATTTATTAGTAAATCTTGAAGAATCCAGGAAGACTCAGGAGGCGTTCCTCGAAATAATTGAATCGTACAAGAACCTTCATTTTCCGTAACATGATGCGATTAATCTGCGCGAGTGAGAGGTCCGTGTAATGATCTGGTCTCATCCTTCACGTTGCTTATCATTTCTCGTTAAAAAATGATCCAATTAAACGGCCGCTCAGCTCAATACGTTACCGAAAGTTTAAACTCTTGCGCACACCCATTGTAATAACGCATGCGCCCTCAATATTAAATTTTAACAAGGTATTAATTAAAAAAACTAAAGCGAAATATTAAAATTTTCTCAGGGCGCGCACGGCCCCCTCTTTTTACTTTGTTTTTAATTCATTTTATTCGGCGCTGGCCGGCGGAGTGGTTCCGCCCACCGGTGATTTAAAAGTTTGATTTATCGGCGCGGACGAGCGCGGGATAGTGCGTGTGCGCCGTGGTAATTATAAATATGACGCGGTGCTAAACTGCGCGAAGTGACCCTCGACCCTGTGGACTATCGTTCACACTCCGCGCTGCAACCACTCCCGCCCATTGGCATTGGCAAATTCATAGATCGCAGGATATCTTGGTCTGTTGCATTTAGCTATTAGAAGTAAAACTTCTTTACGCACGCTTGACTTGGGGAGTAAGCTGGTGAATGCGTGCCGAGGCGAACGGATTGAAAGTTGCTTTAACGTTTATCTCCATTGATACCAACATACCACAGTTAAAACTTGCTCAAAATTTGTATTATTATGTTGGTATATCCAATAAAATGACAATTTACAATTGTCAAGATGGCGACATTAACATTAAATACACCAAAACCAAAGTTATACAGGCCGATAGATGGAGCTAAAGAAGTTTTACTTCAGTCGTGTGATCTAAAGCACATTTGTTTTGTATGTCAAAGAAAGTCATTAACACAGTGTAGTAATAATAATAAAATTACTATACTGATATTAGGTTACAAGTCTCATTTACCCAGTAGTTTCACAAGCTACCCTTCAAACGGTAACACAGTAGTGTTTGCGCACTACTGCTTGGCGGCAGAATAACCGACAAAGCGGTGGTCCCTACCTTGATGAACTTTTCAGAAAAGTCTTACTAGTAAAACTTACGACTAAGTTTTAACCATATAGACCACATTTTTAGGATGATTTCATGAATATCGTGTTCCGCTTTGCAAACAGCTTTTTAGACAGCGCGTGGGAGATTTTTTACCTCTTAATACAAACTACTGTCTTAATTTATTTGCTACCAAAGTCAAAGTCAAAAGATTTATTGCAAATAGGCTAATTTTAGCACTTTTACAAGTCAAAATTATATTAGGTGCTTAAAATTAAGTTATTTCACTAAGCATATAAAATTACAAAGTGCTTATTGTCGAATAATATATAGCAAGCCCATTACAATATATGAGTTTGAAAAAAAAGCAGTTCTCTTTCTCACTACTGGTGCAAGCAATCCGGCACAATGCAGAATTGAAAACTTTGATCCGAAGCTTCGATTACAACTGTAAAGAAGAAGCTACAAGAAACTTTACAGTGATGTATTTTTTTTTTGTCTTCTTTCTACTGTCTTTTACAATGTATATAATTCATTACAATTGAGATAATGAATATGTTACAAAAGTAACCACACTTCACGCTATCAGCTACATACGAACAGTTGCACCAACTATTCGAGTATTCTGAGTTTAAGATGTACGCTTCACTCAATGTTTTGTTTCATTTATGTTTAACACGAATTTTAGCCCCAATAAAGTCCAAGGCATTTCCTTAAAGTGTAGATAATGTTACAGTTATATGACAGGCGGATTGTTCGAAGTAATTAATCAAACTAACAGGTGCACTGGAATAAGGCAAAGCTGCGTCGATGGAAGTCGTAAATACGGCAGCTGATCCACCACGCTAATGTATGGATAGCACTTTGCCTGATCATTTGACGTTTGTATTGAAAATTCAATTGGCCGTTACAAAAGGAATGACCTAGCGAATTATTGGCACTTTCTTTTGATGGGTTTAACTCTTGACTATTATTTATGAAATAAATAAATATTTGTGGACATTTCACACAGCGTCATCTAGTCCCAAACTAAGCAAAGCTTGTGCTATGGGAACCAGACAACTGATACAATACTTAGATTTTTGACATTTTGTTTGTAAATACATACATAGAGTACATCATAACATCGATGTTCATCACACAAATGTTTGCCCTGGGTGGAAATCGAACCCACAAACAAAGTTCAGAAGGCAGGGTGACTACCAACTGAGATATCGGGCCAGTCAACTACGAGGTCCATGGTCCCACAAAACCCAGACTCAGAACAAGTGTTTGCGCATTTTTTTTTGTGCACATATATTTGTTCTACCCCGGGTTTCGAACCCGCCGCCTCCGGTTATGAACCGACCTGCTCAACCACCACACCACAGAGGCGCTCAGATAAATGGACTCAAGCTAAAGATATGTAAGAAATATTGCATACAATTGTAGATTCATGCAAATCATAAATATGATAAGGGTGCCTACCCTTATCATATTTACTCGCAGTGACTTTACTTTAACGCAG
Source organism: Ennomos fuscantarius (assembly GCA_905220475.3). Lineage (NCBI taxonomy): Eukaryota > Metazoa > Arthropoda > Insecta > Lepidoptera > Geometridae > Ennomos > Ennomos fuscantarius. Next base: position 5,383,718 of record HG992028.1, on the reverse strand, counting down.
TGACTTTATTTTGACTTTAGTTTGACTGGCCGGTAGCTCAGTTGGTAGTATCCCTGCCTTCTGAACTGCAGGTCGTGGGTTCGATTCCCACCCAGGACCAACATTTGTGTGATGAACATTGATGTTTGTTCTGTGTCTGGGTGTTATATTGTATTCTATGTATGTATTTACAAAAAAAAAAAGTATCTAAGTATTGTATCAGTTATCTGGTTCCCATAATACAAGCTTTGCTTAGTTTGGGGCTAGATGGCGCTGTGAGAAATGTCCACACATATTTATTGTTGCAAATATTCACAAGTAATATCCAGTTACCACTACGTAGGCCAATTATTAAAAAAAAGTTTATATTAGTAGTTTTAGCTCAGTCCAATTGTTTAAGTTACTGAACAACTTTTGTGACAATTTCCTTATAGTGTTGTCTTTTTCCAACTTTCGTTAAACTGTGAAGAAGGTAGAGCACAAAGATACGTTAATACACTTCGTATCAGATGTATTCAGTAGTACCAACACAGATACACAGTCGAGCATGTCTCACACGGTGCCGGAGTCAGCCCTGCTCTCCCATTGAATGCAAATCCACGCGTTATAAGAAGCGATATGCCGCAAAATTACTAACGTTTAGTCGCCTTAGCTACATAATTCGGACTTACAGTCACACTTCGATTCTACGAGGTTTTGGTTATAATAAAATTTAATAATAATAATAATGCCCAATGATCACATTATCCTGGACCCTTACTAGGATTTCCTGTGACCCAGGAACTACGAGGACTATGGTCCGACAACATCCAGACTCAGAACAAGTACTTTTTTCTGTGCACAAATACATGTCGTGCTGCTGGAATCGCACCCGCCGCCTCCGGGTTATGAGCCGATCCGCTCAACCACCATGCTACAGTGGCTGTCAATTTATCTTTGGTTTGAAATTTAGGTTTGGTCTATAAGATTGCTGTAAGGATTAGACAATACAGCTGTTTGACCTAAGAAGTTTAACCAAGTTAAATTTTGAAATGAATTAAACACGTCTCAGATGGCACTGATTAACTATAGGAATATATTTCCGGCTAATCTTTCGCTTTAGAATGTAGATGATGACAGCATTTTTTTTCTAAGTAGTTAAAAAAAATTGAATAAAAAAGCAATAGCATTGCTAAATATCCATAAATCCATCCAGCATCCATGTATAGTTTTTTTTTGTCGTAACTTGAACAGAAAACTAAGTAATGAAACTTTTTATGTATAAAACTTAATAATATTACAATGTCTCTAACTGATAATCATCATTTTAAACGCTTTATTCTGCATATAAAGTAAAAATGATATAATATACTTAGTTAGTAGAAGTTATATGGCAACCATAGATGCATAAAATTAAGATATCACCTCGGACCTTCACCTCACCGCAATGATGCATGCTGGCGTTCGAACCCATCGATCATCCACGTGCACGACTATCCTTCAGTCTCTTGTGTGTCTACTTATTTATTTTATCATGGCGATTATAATCTAATGGAAGTTATATTCCCTAAGATTAAAAAAATGCTTTTATAAGCTTGAGAAATGAGGTCGAAAATTGAAAAAGTCTCTCTAAACAAAGGAATAAGATTGAAAATCCTCTTTTTTGATAAGTTTGGCTATTTATGAAACAACCATAGCCACGAACTCAAATTTGACACTTGACTGGCCCGATAGCTCAGTTGGTAGTATCCCTGCCTTCTGAGCTGCAGGTCGTGGGTTCGATTCCCACCCAGGACAAACATTTGTGTGATGAACATCGATGTTTGTTCTGTGTCTGGGTGTTTATACTGTATTCTATGTATGTATTTACAAACAAAAAGTATCTAAGTATTATATCAGTTATCTGGTTCCCATAGTACAAGCTTTGCTTAGTTTGGGGCTAGATGGCGCTGTGTGAAATGTCCACACATCTTTATTATTATTATTATTATTATTATTAAAGCCTATTTCTGCTGTGACTTACAGTGATTCGTACGAGTGCTGCCATCTATTGACCATTCTTGTAACTACTCGTATGTAGATGGGTACATTACATTTTCAGAAGTTGCTCAATCTAAATATATATAACTCAAAGGTGACTGACTGACATATTGATCTATCAACGCACAAACCAAACCACTGAACGGATCGGGCTGAAATTTCGCATGCAGTTTCCATAGTTATTAGTTTACATAGCAGGTTGAATTTTTTTTGTCACTTGTTTGCAAAAATTTAATCAAAATAGGGTGAGCAAATCTAATTATTTTACAAAATTATGAGGTATATTGATAGATTATACATTGGTCATTTACTTTAAGATTTCGTTGATGACAATAAATACATCACTGTTAAGTTTCTTGTAGCTTCTTCTTTACAGACGTAATCAACGCTTCGGTTCGGAGTTTTCTGTTCTGCATTGTGCTGGATTGCTAGCACCAGTAGTGAGAAAGAGAACTTTATTTTCAACTCACATAGTACCTAATTGGCTGGCTATATAATATTTGACGTTAAGCACTTCGTAATTTTAAGTACCTAATCTCATTTTGACTTGTAAAAGTGCTAAAAATAGCCTATCTATGTATATAAAATCTATTGTTGTTTGTATGTCTCGCAAAAATTCGAAAAAAAACTGGTCGATTTAGCTGATTTTAGTTTTGAAATGTTAGTTGTAGTCTAAGGAAGGTTTGAAAGGTTTTTGTTATTGTTAGATAGGCTTGCGTTTGATCACTATCGCACCTGATGGTAAGTAACGATGCAGTCTAGGATGTAACACGCTTGCCTAGAAAAGGAAGAAGTATTTTCTTGGACAGGGTTAGGGTGTGACACTATTAACCCGTGCGTAGCCGGGGCGGGTCAGCTAGTGTGCAATAAAATTATTTGACTCTGTGTTTTGTATAAATTTATTGATTTAATTTCATAAAAACATCGACGAACACACAACTCCATGAACAGTAACACAGTAACTTAAAACATATCAATTTATGAGAGTTAACTGTGACTTTTGTAAACTTCTAAACTTTCTCAATACTGGTATAAATGTGATTCCAATTTTATATGCCCTATTTCATTTCTTTTTCCTGATTTTCCATTTTTTATGTATTATATTTAAATATATTTACTATAATATATTTTTTAACATTAATAAAAATATTTTTTTCGAATTTGTGCATTGGTTCCACCCCCTCTGGGTCTAGGCTGAAAATCAGCGCTGGATGTCTCTGATGACCAGCAATATGCTGAGCCGATGCCCATTCGATACTTGTTTTTCTTTTTCTATTCATTATATACATATTATGTGTATAAATGTAACCTGTTTTTGTATTTTAATGTTAGACAAGTATGAATAAATGTTTTTCTATTCTAACTCTCGAAGTGAAGCTTTGAGTACTGACTCAAAGCTTCGCAATTGGAAGGAAAGTATAGTAAGTAGACTATTATACAAATAGCATTAACGTCAAGAAAAGAAATTTGGCAGCGCAGTGAGGCGGTACCGTGACGTTGGCGCGTCGATTACAATTCCGATGTATTTCGATGGTTATCTCGCAGCGACTGAGGTTTGATGTGTCAATCCGAGCGCGCGGCGATCACTATCACTGTACGGCTCCTATTGCTCAACCGCCACGCTTTGTTATCCTAACGGACTTGTAAAATTCGACGGCCCATGAACACCGAACGGACAATACCGCCCGCCTTTCCAATACGTTTCCGTAAGCCCCGATCTACATAGCGAGCCAACCGCCAAATTAAAGGTGGAAATGAATTTCACGCGAGTCCCATTTCTGTCTGTTACACGACCCATCCGTGGCGCGATCTGCACACAAATAAATCGTTGAGTGAATTTCCCAACATGGCTTCCACGCCGGGGTGGGCGGAGCACTGCTGCATCTTGGTGTGAAAAATTACTACCCGCTTCTATATTAACAATGCTCACCGACGCACGCTGGTTAAGTCGGTAAACGGTGATAGAAACGTTTGCAAAATCATAAATTACACCAGGTACAACATCACCTTTTCAAACTTAACTAGAATATTCAGGATAACATAAAGGAACTCTTCAAAGCCTTTGCGTAGATACTCCGTTATGAATAAGTAAACTACGCAGCACTTTCAATAGACTACCCACAACATCAAAGCACAGTTGACCCTCGCTCTATTCCTGGAGCCCTTCCGTCTATACACATAACTAGCTACCAAACCGCTCTACTCTACAGTACACCCACATGAAATACTCACACGACGAAACCGCTACATAATTGTACGACTGAAACTGGCGTGGTGTGAGTGAACACGATGAAAATCTTTATTTTCACGCTCTATCTATCTTTATCTAATCGCCCCGGTGAGATAAGGACGGCGCGCCGGAAAAACTGGCGCGGGGCGAGGGGTAAAGGCTACATCGATTCCGCGCTTTCACTGCTAGGGGCCGTGTAAACCTTTAAAAACACCGTTTTTGCCGCGCGATTGTGATCTCTAGACTTATGGGGATAAGAGAAAAATTTGAGTGTGGAGACAAGTTTGGTAAATGGATTGCCTCCCCCTCGGGGGCTCTCATAGTGGGATCTAGATGGCGTAGATATGCTGATATGCGGCTATGTGTGCGCGCGATGTGACCGCCCGTCCGTGTGTGGGTTTGTGTTTTCCGGATACGAACTCGTGTAGTTATGTACGGTACGAGGGCTTCTTCCGGGTGGGATAAATTTTGCTTGTGTTCGCAAATATATGAGGGGCCGTTGTAGGTATCCCTTTTTGTAATATAATTTTGCGTTGCAGCGTAGATAGGTAGATAGATTAGGGAAGGAGGCTGTGATTTGATTTGATTAGGAGGTGTTCGGGGTTGGGGAAGATAAGGCTGATTGGATCGCGGCGGGGCGTTATGGAAATATGTTTTTAATGCGGGCGGCTTATTGAATTAGCAGTCTGTGTGAAGCAACGCGGGAGTAAGCCGCTCCGTGTGTCAGTATTGATAAATTAATATTCATTGACTTGTGTTATTAAACATCGTTTCAGATTTAACTTTCGCGGCATACGTTATTTGCTTAGAAGCGCAGCTCGTTTATCAGCACAAAGGAGCCAGTTTTTAGTTTCATTCGATTGAATATATTTGTTTAAATTGGCCACTTAATACGGTCAGCATAAACGGAACAATCGTTATATTTTCAAACAATACATAACAAAAGGGATGTTTTGTCCCGACACAATAGTACGAAGCTCTCTACGTTGTCACAGCGCATGCTTTGAGTTTACACTACACTGGGAATTAAAGTACCAACATAACAATAAATGTACTGGATTTTGTCTGTTTGTGATGGTTTTTTTTTATCTTTGTCGGCATGTTATCTGTTTTTTTTTGTTGGGAGTATGTAAGATATCGATCCGAATGGAATGTCGTTGACAGTGAAATGGGTTTAACAATTAATAAACCTCTTCGTGGTCCGGGACATGTGTCTACATGCTTGGAATTTTATTCGTGCAGCATATATTGAAGTAAAAGTATTGGACGAGCATGCTACTGACAGTTTGACTGGAATTAAAGATATATCGGTGACAATGATGATGAATCTGAGGTCTAGCGCATTTGCTTGTTTGAACACGCATAAATTTAAGTAACGATGCTTTATTTCATTATAATGGGATTATTAGACACGATAGCCGCGATGTCTTCTGGTAGACACTAGGTATATCCACTGCGATTCTTTGCATTTCCATATATAACAAGCTACTTGGTTGTTTACAGCATTAATCTAGCATGATTTAACGGTCAATGCAAATGAGCTTCTCAAACTTTATATGTACAGTCGGGCTTTACTATCATTTAATACCAAGATCTCACGTTTTTAATATAAGTAAGTATCATAGTATATAACTTACCTTATTATCGAGATATTTTGAAACTAAATTATAAAATGTCATACTTCTTACCTAATTTAGAAAACACTGCAGATTCTGCAAGTGATGCTTACTTATGTAAGTAAAAATAAACATCACAATTATTATTATTACTAGCTTCTGCCCGCAGCTTCGCCCGCGTGGCCTATGGGAAACGAAGAAGAAAATTTTTCGTACATAACTCAACCACGCATTTCACCTTCTTAGGGATGGAATTTCGAAAAACCCTTTCTTAGTGGATACCTAAACTTTACAAAGACCACACCCTCCAAATTTAAAGTCTCTACGACCAGCGGTTTAGGCTGTGCGTTGATATATGTCAGTCAGTCAGTCAGGACTTTGAACTTTATATGTAAAGATATTAAAACGTTATATACATGTTTCTATCATTATAAACGCGTATTTCATTCAACTTTGTCTATAAAAAATGACCCAAATAAAAAGAATCCCGTCCGTAAAATTTACGGCGTTTTCCAGCAATTTCAGCGCTTGAAGAGCGAAAGTAATTCGCTCATAAAATTACGAGTAAACAGCCGTTTTTCCACGGAAATAAAACCACCCCTTGGGCGGGTGGTGACTTCTGTAATCGGCTTAGCTGAGCCCTCCGGACTCCCCTGAGAATCAGACCCATCATGCACCACCCTTTATAAGTTGATGGGAACTCTTATCAGAAGATTATAAAATCGGATTTGGGTAATTGAGTCGTAAACTTACCAGTAATATTCCTCTTGCAGATTATATGTCCAAAGTCGATCAGTATTCTGATATTACGGAGTTTGGATGCCTACTTTATTATGAGCTAAATTTGATTAGCTTTGAATTAAATTAAACAAAATGTTGACAAGAATAACTAAATCTTAACTTCCACAAACACACACACCCACACACACACAAACACACACACACGCACACACACACACACACACGCACGCGCACACACACACATACACACACACACACACACACACACACACACACACGCAGAGAAGTGTGCCATACTTGACCAGCGTGCTGGCAGATGACACACGACATCGTATTTATTGATTTCATAATAACTTGCAACAGTCATTGGTGCGGGTCATGCAGGATTCAAGCCATGATGTGACAGCTTAAAAGTCACTTGGGCTACCGGTGAGCTACACTCGTCTAAATGACAATAGAATGCTAAACTTCCTTAAGTCGCACCTTCGTAACTAACTATGCTTTCATAGCCACATCTACGAATGAGTTTTATTCGAGTTTTAGCCGACTTTCAAAAAGAAGGAGGTACTATGTTCGTCTGTAGGTTTATGGAATGTTAATCGATATTTTCCTTAATTACGAACCGATTTAATTTTTCATCTTAATAACTAACGTCACTTTGCAATTATTACTAAATTATGTATATCCACATATGCATTTTTAAGGTATTTTTTGCATTTTAGGAAAGTATATGTGCTGTAAACATATCACCTATAAAATGCAAATTGATAATCTAACTTTTGATATATAGACTGGTAATAATTAAGTGTTATGACCCACCCAAGCGGCAACAAAGTTTAGATAAATATTATCTAGATTTACTCTAAATATTGCATCAACCTCTGACAGCCTCTGTGGCGTGGTGGTTGCGCAGGTCAGCTCATAACCCGGAGGCGGCGGATTCGATTCCCACGACAGAACAAGTATTTGTGCACAAAAAAAAGCGCAAATACTTGTTTTGAGTCTGGGTGTTGTGGTACTATGGTCCTCGTAGTTCCTGGGTCCCTAGACACAGGGAATCCTAGTTAGGGTCCAGGATCTATGTATGTGATCATTGGACGTTATTATTATTTTAAAAAACCTATTAAATAATCTCACATATTCTCAGTTATTTATCGCATCAATAAGTGCATCTGCCGCTACTTATCCGTGATTCTCCATCTGTTTTCCTTGCATGTTAAAGGCGCGTCATTCCCACTCCCACCCGTGGGCCCGTGTGGACTGTGGACCAAGCTAATATGGCCATCACTAATCCCATTCTAGCACAACGGCTGCCATGACGCGGCGAATATTGACGCAAGCCATTTAATATTTAGGTATTTCGATGTACACTCGCTAACAGAGTAGTTCGTTTTTTTTAAATTGACTTAAAAAGTGCTAACACCGCACAACTTAAGCATCTAACGAGACTAATAACCAGTTTTATAACATTAAAAAAACCAGTGTGCTTTAGGCCACACGACTGAAGTAAAACTTCTTTAGCTCCATCTATTGGCCGGTATAACTTTGTTTTAGCTTTGTTTAATGTTAATTTCGCCATTTTGACAATAATCAATTGTCATATTACCTGACATACCAACATAATAATACAAAATTCACGTGCCAAGTCGAAAAAGCAAGCCAGGATAGTATACTGAAGTTCTAGCTTGCTATCCTACCTTTGTATAATTAGCTTCGTGTATCTTCAGCTTTACTCGTAATAAAAAAAATTTAACTCTTAGAATATAACATCTGACTATTAAATAAACAAAAAATTTCATGCCATTCTTCAAATATAGTTTAGATTTAATTTAGTTTTAGTCAATATATTGTTAGAATTTTCTTCAAATCTGAGAAAACTTTCGCATTTTTCTTTAGCACAAAAACACGCAGTTAAGTTAGTCATTGCGGTACTCAGCGCTTGCTAGAATTCGTAAATGTAGGAGTAATCCAAGTAAGTACATGGAATCCTCATGCAGCTGTTTAAAGTGTGATTTATCTGAAATAGATTCAACCATTCTATAGAATATGTTCCGTAGAGTTCATAAATAAATAATAATATTTAGCAAACCCAAAATAATTTTGAGCGCGACGGTACCGACGTCTGAGACCGACACAGTCACTTACGATATTAAATCGGACAATACAGCGCGGCGTGGTCACGATAATCTTTGGTAGTATTCGATATCTACTAGTTACCAGGAATCGAATACACAAACCAAACGTCGTCCCAACGATGCTCTATGAGCCCGTCTTTTTGTTCGATAAATGACATGACAAATTAATGGATTTATTATGAGTCGGATTGCGCAGTATCTTTTTATTTTCGTGTCGGTTTAGGACGAATGCATTTTTAATTGAGTGAGGCACTTTTGTGGACTGTATAAAACGGCCACCGCATGCCGTGGATATTTTTTATTTGATTGACGGGTAGTAAATGGGCAGGTGCAAGAGGGCCCGGCGATAGCTACCTCGCTTTTTCGATTCGAATATTCGCTTTTTGTCGCTTCCCTTTGTTTTGTTTCGATATAATGTCGTATTTTACGTTCATTGTTTTGTCTTATAGTAATGGGGCTGTAAATTTCATGAGGCATATTTTTTGTTCACTCTCGTTATTTTACGACTCGTTCAAATCTGTCGGTAACCGGCTTAAATCAAGATTTATCATAAAATCAGTGTTGTCAGGTTGTTTATTACTTGGTAATTAGGGCCAGAATTCTAAAATTCAGATTCACCGCTACAACACATATTTGGAGATTAGCGTCATAGCGTTACAACATTTAATATTCTGATGTTATCAGGTTGATCAAGATTGGGGTTTGGTAGCGAAACTTGTCGGTATTCGGTTGGAGTCTGCTTCGGTGATGGTAGTGTAGGATAGATGGAATAAAATGGTTGTTTATAATAGTGGAGTGTTGTTGTTTGCCGACAGTCTCTGCAGAGCGCGGCGCGGCGCGCGGGGACGTCGTGCGCTAACTGCAAGACTACGACGACTACCCTGTGGAGGCGCAACCAGAATGGAGAACCAGTCTGCAACGCCTGTGGACTTTACTACAAGCTGCATAATGTGAGTCCCCTTACTGCAGTCACGTTTAATTTTGCTAGTCTATTTTGAGTCTTACGTCCGCGGCTCGGCGAAGCTAACTTTATGATAATGACTCAATAATTTTGCAATTTAAAAAAATTGTCGGTATCGTGTCAGATATTTAATTAAAAAGATTTTTATGATTCTCAGATAAAAATATGAAAAAAAAAATCATATTATTTTAATTTTTAGAAACGATTATTTTAAGCAGATTTGATTAGGTATTATTAATGCTAACTACAAATTATTCATTCAAATATTCCATTAATTGCTTGGTTATTAATAAATAAATTATTACAAAATTGTTATGATCGTAGATCGTATTAAATTATAGATGAAATTCTGCAATTACTATAGTAATTCCAGAATTTGTCCATTTTTTGTCCTGAGTCTGTATATTGGGTAATGTATACATTCATGGGTACTTCATGGGTAATTTGGGGCCTTTATAATCGTATTATTAGACGATTATTTTTTTATTAATCTGCATTTCCACAGACACCTGCGTCCGTGCTTTTTGTTAGATAATTAAAAAAAAATATTAGACGATTTACCTATTGTAACTTTGTAAAATTATTTTTCTTATTCTTCTTATTCCATACTAGTTGCACCCCGCGGTTTCACCCGCGGTTAAAAAGTATTCGTTATTTGCTCATCCCACGGAAAAAAATCTTTTTTCCGGGACAAAATGTAGCCTATATGTTAATCCGGGTGAAATTTGGTACCAAGATAGATTATAATCTACCGGTAAGGTAAGGCAAGGTACCAAATTTCACCCAAATCCATTCAGCCGTTTGAACGTGAAGGAGTTACAAACATACACACATGCACACATAAAAACTTTCGCCTTTATAATATTAGTAAGAAGTGATTTTGTTCGAAAAGGATTCAAAATCTATCAGTACTATTATACTACTATTTAGGAAAAGGTCCTCAAAGAGTAAAAAAAATATTACATTGACACCAAATGTCCTTATTAAAAATATGTAGTGATTTGTGAGAATTATTCAAAATCAATTTATATGAACGTTAATTTAATCAAATGTTTATTCAGCGATTTTGTGATCAGCTTAAACTATTCGTGTTCTTTGCTAAATTATTCACAAATGATTTATAGGAATTGCGAAATTTGACATCTAATATTATTTTTGTTTCGACTCTAGCTAGTGTTGAAACATAGATGTTATCGTTTAGTTTTTTATTATCTCGATCAAAATCATGTTTAGTTAATTATGCAGATAGGATTATTCTGTGTCTATAGACAAGCAATTCACGACATTGATTTTTGGAGGCATTAAATTTTATGATTCCAGATAATTGATGTCTATCTTGAGGTTATAATAATAATAATAATATGTGTGGACATCTCACACAACGCCATCTAGCCCCAAACTAAGCAAAGCTTTTTGTTTGTAAATACATACATAGAATACAATATGACACCCAGACACAGAACAAACACCACCACACATGTTCATCACACAAATGTTTGTCCTGAGTGGGAATCGAACCCACAACCCACAGCTCAGAAGGCAGGGCTACTACCAACTTAGCCATCGGGCCAGTCATTTTGACCAGTTATGACTTACTAAAGGAGCCCTTGTGGTTTTGTCCACAGTTTAGCACAAACTGTATACCCTAAGAACTTTTCATTTTCTGCGAACTGTTTAGCCTCTGTGGTGTGGTGGTTGAGAAAGTCGGCTCATAGCCCGGAGGCGGTGGGTTCGATTCCCGCGGCAGGACGAGTAAATGTGAACAGAATAAAAAGCAAATACCTTTTTTCAGTCTAGGTGTTGTGGGACCATGGTCCTCGTAGTTCCTGGGTCCCTAGACACAGGGGGGATCCTAGTTAGGATCCAGGATTTATGTGTGTGATCATTGGGTGTTATTATTTTTATGTTACGAAATGACATGACAAGCTAGTCGCTCGCCTGATGTTAAGCTAGCACGTCTGCCCATATCAGTTGCAGAGTGACACTTGAAACTCAAAATTATAGTTTCGCGTGACACTGCACTGCGCACGTCATTCTGAGACATCAGCACAGTCTAGCAATAAGATTACTAGACTGTGAGATTAGGTCATAAAGTCTCATTTGCCCAGTGATTTCACTAGCTACAGTGCCTTTCAAACCGGGACACAGTAGTGCTTGCGCACTACTGCTTGGCGGCAGAATAACCAAAGCGGTGGTACCTACCTAGACGAAGTTTGCAGAAAAGTCCTACCACCTAGTTGAATCGATTCATCAATTTTGATATGGAAACAACTTGTTATTATTCAATCTAAATACCATAACTAGTACTTAATCGAAGTTTCAACAGGATATACTTTAACAAGTCAAGTACCACTATATATTAGTATCAGTGTATTCAGATAGCTTGCCAATTTGGCACGATCGTTAATATATTATTAACTTGTTTTGATGGATAATATATTATCAGTAATCATGTTATTATGTATTTCCTTTGATATTCAGTCCAGTTATATACTAAAGACTTCGTGCTCCCGCTGCGTATAGCGACAGATATGACCCATTTGTGTATTGAAATATAGGCACCAGATATATTTACAGAAATCGTTATGCATAATTTAAATTAAATCGACTCTTCAGATTTAAAAACTTTATTTTTAATGTTTTGGCTCCATACTTTTGTGTATTTAGCCAGTGTCAACTAATTGATAATTTATCAAGTTAATGATATTTCACGCAAATATATTGTGTCAAGTCACAGTCGAAGTCATCAAGTCAAGTCATAGTCTAGTCAAAGTCATACTCCTAGTAAAGTGGTGGCAACTTTACTTGAAGCTTCTATGGAGTTTTGGAAACAACACGAAAAGAAACGTTTCACCATCATTATATCATTTTCCCTCACTCACGCCTGTAATCCAGCACTTAACGAATAGAATGCCACCAATTTTATGCACTAACACTGAAAATAATACAAGTTTAAGAAAATAATACAATGCGGTGACGCAATCTTTTGCGCTTTCCCGCCAAAACTCCTTTCAAAAACTTAACATCAATTTTAACGTCCATGTTCATAGACATCACTTATTTCGAATTGATTTGTGTAGATATTTTGCCAAAGTCGTAATAAAAGTTTCAAATCACTTTAGAACAGTAGTTTTGTATAAATAAATTAAAAGATTTAGGTTAAAGCAATAAAGAAACAACTAACAAAATATTAACTTAGTCATATAAAAAACATAAAATAGTTTTCCAATACACGGGTTCATTTAGATGGAAATAAAGCTGGTAGCAAAAGTCAATCTCCGGTCACCCTCGGGAACTGGTCCCACAGGATCATTTGACAGTATCTTGGTGACAGATAACCGGGGGTCCGCGACCCCTATGCCCGGCTAATGTGTCATAAAACCCAAAGCGATTGTCTCAAAATGAATTACGACGTTGATAACATCCACAAATGGTTAAATAAAATTGCACATCTGAATTCGGCTCTTGATAAAGCAGATTAATTTTACACCGCAATGTCAAATTTTACTGGGTAATTAATTGAACCAGTACCTACCAAATCCTTTTTGCAGTCATTCGTTTTTTAACCTTGACGCTCAAAAACAATTTTGCTGTTAATCTAATTTGTAATTTAAAACCGGCATTAAAAATCTATACCCACAAAGATAAGGAAAGATACTGACCCCGAAATAATGCATTATCTTAACGATATCTATCATATTCTTATCTATAGTATAATTTGGTCGTTATTCTAAAACTTGTATGGAAAACAACAAAACTTCAATAGTTTTGGCCAAAATGTGAACTTTTCCGTTGTTTTTGGCTTGGATTCCAGATCTTGTGTAATTTCAATTTTAATGTATAATAATTCACCATTATGCATTAAAACTGTGTTATGCATTCAAATTGTTATAAAACGAAAAAACGTCTGCTTTGTGTTTTCTCCAAAATGAACCCCATAGAGGCATTCAGTAAAGTATACACCGCTTCACTGAAGCTTGACTTTTCTTTGTCTGCATGACTAGACTAGGCTTGGACGTGAACTCATGAAAAGCTTTAAAGGACTAAATATAAGCTAAACGCATGGAACCATTTTTAAAAAGAAAATACTTCAATATACGATTTGACAAGAAAGAAAAGAAAACATTAATAGTCGTTTTGACAAGATGTAGAGTTAAAATGTCAAGTGAGTGGAAGAAACAATTCTCACGACTCTCGCAGCCCCCCGGCGAGAAAACAATAAAAAAACACTCACGCAATTTCAGCCGTGCGTCGGCTTCGATATATTAGTATACGAAAAAGGACAAAATGTGTATCGGGAGCGCAACAATGACAAAAATTAACTGTCAGAGAGCCGGGACCCTTCGACGAGAGCTCTTGAGATTTTTTCTGATGAAATGTACACTTTATTGTCGCTAAAGTATCGGAGCGGCGGTGTTGTGCGCCCTAATTATTCGGAAGGAACGACAAAGGAGCGAATGGGAGTGCCTCTACTTCAGACGTTGAAGGTATAATGACAGGGGCACAATACGGGAATGTAGCAGTAGCATTTGTCAAACGTACACGCCTACTCATACATATTTATACAGCCGAGATGGATACAGTTTCCTTGCAATGGCATTCATTTTCAAATATTGTGATTGTGCGATCGAGCAGCTTCGACCAAAATATCTATTTATCGTTCTATTTTCATAGACCTGAAATACCATCTTTCTTTAACACTTCAATGGGGGTGATTAATAGAAGTTAAAATAGGTGAAGCATCACGGAAAAATTGTCGCTAATGTACCTCTACATCACACCTCCTATATCATAAAATTGTGAAAAATTGTCATGTAAAATGAAATTTGATACTCGAAATATCATTTGAAATATATATGATATTTTGTAGTATCAAATTTCATTTATATATTAGAATAGAATATATTATTATGCTTATGATAATGTTAGTAACTTGTGTGAAAATGTTCGTCTTAATTAATTCTGTTAGTTTGATGAGAAAACCACACGATCAAATATAGCCCCGTCTTTTACCACTTCGATAAATTCTTTCCACCTAAAATTTGCCTTATCGGAAAAAATCACCGAAATTTTGGCTTTAGTTAAGTTTGGGTTAGAGAAACGACAGTGAAGTTTAAAGAAGAAGTTTAAGAAATTTAAACCGTACCCTACAGAGCGACATATTCGCATAAGCGAAAAAGCTCTTTAAATAAAAAATAAAGAAAAATTGCCTGGAAGTGATCTCTTTTGACTTAAGGTCACTCATTGGTACACTTCATATAAATTATGGTAATCCTTGTTAAATGGTATTGGTGTGTGTGTATAATATAGAGTTTATCCTTCGATCTATTTATCTATTGTATGTATCAATATAAACCAATACAGCCTTATTAATAAACACAAACTAGCTTTAGACTAGTTACACCATCTTTTGTCTCTTTCGATCCAGCTAAATATTCCAGTAGCAAAAAGAGGACAAAAGCTGAAGTAACTAATCAGAGAATAATACCCGTTTATTAATAAGGCTGTTAAAGTTTAATTTTTATATATTAGTAAAGATAACGTTTACGTCAATATTTTTGCCAAGCAAAAGTTTACCTTAGGGCCCTGGCTCCAT
Source organism: Ennomos fuscantarius (assembly GCA_905220475.3). Classification (NCBI taxonomy): domain Eukaryota; kingdom Metazoa; phylum Arthropoda; class Insecta; order Lepidoptera; family Geometridae; genus Ennomos; species Ennomos fuscantarius. Next base: position 5,368,441 of record HG992028.1, on the reverse strand, counting down.
CCAGGCCACGTTATTAATATCGTAGCCGATTTTAGTTTAAAAAAAACGCGATCCGCACAACAAAGCACGAGCGCTTTGTGATTTACTAGCGTCACCTCTCTACCGTGTGACTGCAAAGTCTTGATACTAGATGACATAAACAATTTAGGTAGTCGCCTTTTTGGCCATAAACGTTGCTCATTAATCAAGTATGAACAAATATAGACATTATTTAATCAAAACAACTTTTTTAATTTTATACCACATTCTATGCAGATTTATTTTTTATAAGGAACCATAATTTCGCTAATATTTTGTACACACAGAGCTAATAGAGGCCCATAAACTTTTTATGCGTATTTATTTTAATTGAGTCAAACTGGATAAGATCTTTTTAAATTTAATCTCGCTATCTTTTTATTTACATAAAATTGAAAGCTATCGTAAACGATATGGCTATAAATTATCGATGAGCTTGATTAGTAACTCACAAGTTGACAGTGAAAGTTTGATTTTCTTTTGGCCTCTACATAATATATACTTATATACATACACACACGCACAATAATTTGCGCTAAATATATTTAATTATATAATAGTTTTTGGGTCCTAATAAAGATACTTATTATTTAAAAAATTGGATTACGGTAGGACAATGTATAAAAATCTTTTTGTGACATTAAAAAAAATTATGTCATAGTTACCTACTTAAACACGGTTTGGATAATTATTTTCTAAGCTGCTTTATCCGAACACTCACCGAAGGTAATAACAAGAAAAAGAAATAACATATAAAAATGATTAAATAATAACAATTAAATTAAACTGAGAAATATTACCCCCGACCAGATAGTATGTTAGTATAATGCAGTTGTCTGTGTGTCTATCTGCGGCATCATAGCTTCCAAAACAAAGAACTGATTTTAATTTTCTATTTTGCCTGAAATGTGACTTGATCTAGAATTTTTCGGACGAAAATCTTTGCAGCCTCTTTTATTGTTTGATATACTTGAGTTTGAGCACTGTGTCACTACCAAGTGACTATGCGATCTAGGATGGTACTCACTTACTCACTTACCATCCGTAAGCTTACCTACCTAGAAGATACCTGTTCACTCTCGAGCTCTCTCACTAGTTGGCGGATTTTTAAACTTTGAACAAAATTACCTGTAGGTAGGTACTTAAAATTATCACAGGTCATCTCTTCATGAAAAGCAAAATGATTCTCTATCATACAGTTTCTGTGGTGTGGTGATTGAGCAGGTCGGCTCATAACGGTGGCGGGTTTGATTCCCGTGACAGGACAAGTATTTACCGAAAAAAAGCGCAAATACTTGTTCTGAGTCTGGGTATCGTCGACCATGGTCTTCGTTGTTCCTGGGTCTCTAGACACAGGAAATCCTAGTTAGGGTTCAGAATCTATGTATGTGATCGTTGGACGTTATTATTATTTATTTTTTACTCGTATTTTACAACTAGTGGGAAGGAATCACAAAAAAGGTTTGATTTGATTTTTATGAAATATCAAAACCGTTTGCGCCGTATCACCCACTTAACAAACAATACTCAAGTATGTTTACTCAAAATATCCTTTACAGGCCCTATACGACTGTTACAAATGCCGTAAGAACTCCAATTGGCCTTGTGAAGGGCTATCGGCTCAACCAACCTCTTGTGGTTTTGTAATATTGTTTTATGTGAAAACAATTGTTATTTAGGGACTTTGATATTATTATGGTGATTGATGTGGGAACGAGTAAGAACTTTTTACTGTGAAACATTTATGGCCTTTTACTTATAAAGACAGCTTAAATTAACAAATGTCAATTAAGTTCTGCGCAATATGTAAAATTTAATTGTATTTGATATTATATTTTTGAAGTACCTACTTATTGAAATCCCTTGGGGAAAATTATGTTTTAAGTGTTTCTGTTTTGTTGATTAATTTATCTGAAATTTTTTTTAGGCTGTTTACACATCGCAGCTTAGGTGATTTTTGTTTGTTTATCAAATGGATTTGTTTTACTTATTAAATAAAAATATTTGCCATGAAAAAGTACTGTGACTGTGGTAACATTATCCTGTGCAAAACTGGTAAACGTTAATTAAATTTAATCAATGCTTATAGTACCCATGTTGTTTTTTTATTAAATAAATGCCATGGTTGACATTTATTTAATTGACATCAGCAAGAATTTTAAATTGTTGGGTAATTTTAAGCATTAATTAAATTAAATCAACCAACATTTATGAGCAAAGTTGAATATTTTTTGGTATTGAATCAATTTGGTATCTACAGCAAAATACAAAAATGATTGATTGAAGTTTGTAACCTACCATGGGAATTGCAATCCTTAAAATTGAATGCGATCGTAAATAAATTATTTATTTAGCCAATCACAAAGCGTAATAGGATTAAAGTGGATGCGCGTGGGTTCCGTACCTGCCAACCGCAACACAAAGCGATCTGTCCGTCTGTTAGTAGCCGTTTTTATAAAATTTGTTTATTTAATTTATCACGCTCGTTTATACGCAACTTCCTCCAAGTTATAGCCGATTAGGTTTTTGTGGTTGGTATTCATTTTTTTTCTAACGACCCGTGATGGCCCCATTGAATGGTAACTTTTTGTGGTCGATGTCGATTGGTTTGAATTTGTTACTTCATTTTATTGAAATTAACACAAAATTATGTGGAAGCACCAAACCCTTTAAAACATTTATTTTATTTGTTTCAAACATTAATATTAATGTCTTTTTGGATAAAACCAGCTTCAGTATGAAGACTAAACTTACTAACTTTACTACTATAAATTGTACGTAACAAGCTAGTTGTAAAAAATAAATGTTAATGAAGCCGATAAACAACCTTGTTCAACAAGGATTCGATAATAAAATTGTAAACAAATTAACCTAGTTACATGCGACATTTTGTATCTGAGCCGTGCGTTAAGTGCCTTCCATACAAAAGTATTGGATTACCAGTTGTATAGCGCTAGAGAGCGTACATAATAACAGCTCAAATGATACATTTGGAATACAATGGGGCGATCAATTCAATTTTTGAATCGAGAACGCTCTTCTAGTTTTCTTTTTTATTTCTTTTTTTTCGGCTAAAGTGCTGTTTTGTTCAGCCAACATCCGAGGGAATTTGACAGTCACTATTTTTTCTTCTGGTTTTCGCTGGCATTAGATTTAATGTTGAGCTTTTGATTTAAATTCAAAAGTAGTATAAAGTACTACTACGCGATTACTAATAATTAAACCTGATCCCACGTGCATTGATAAGCTCTAAGTTTTCAATTTCGAATTATGTGAACCAATAGTTGCGCCTAGCGGTTTCATCCGCGGATAAAAAGTATTTCAATTATTTGCTCATTCCACAAGAAAATTTCACTTTTCCGAGAAAAAATGTAGTCTATATGTTAATTCAGTGTGTAAGCTATCTTGGTTATCTTCTTCCAAATCCATTCAGCCTCCGTCAAGGTCCGTATTACAGAACGATGCTCAATCATCGATCGGTGCTCAAGCAAAGATTTCATTCACTATTGATCACTTTATGATTGAAATCTCTGCTTGAGCACCGATCGATGACTGAGCATCGTTCTGTAATACGGACCTTACGGCACCCACAGGCAGAGATGGAGTGGTTATGTACGTACACCACCGGAATCAATATACAGGGTTACAGGAAAAACCGTGCTAGATCCGTTAAGGGCGTGGAGTACCCATCATTTCTGACTTATTTCACTATGAAACACCCTAGCCTAAACTTAACCCTTTTCGAGATATTTGACTTTTTTTTTTTAAATTGTCGATTTTTAGGCTACAAAATTTAATTATATTTCTTTTGTTTGGGGGCGAATTAGCCAGGGAGCGATTGAGAGCGTTGGCTGAACTGCTGTCGCGACCCCTTCTCGCTCCTGGTACGGCGGACGAGGGCTCACTGGGAGGTTTTAAGTGGGTGGGAATGTGGGACTTGAGTCTCACATACCCGAAATGCGAGGGCATTTCCCCCCCCTCAAAAAAGGTGTTTCTTAAGGTGTTTGTTAAATGTTATACAGCGCTAAAACACAGGTTATCTTTGATATTTTATTATATTTTACGAAAACATAAACTGTATGCCTATTATTGAAATATTATTATGTTTAAATGTTAAATTATTCTAGTTGGTTTTATCTATTGAATCGATGCTTATCTTCAGATCTATCTCTGAGCAGTCATTTCCATTAATAAGTACCTATTTTTTTTTCCAACGGTTTTAATTCATATGTCGATTAGCAGTCAAAGTCTAAGTAGCGCATAACAATAAGCTGTAATATGTAAAGTTAAAATCCATATTTTTTTAAACGGGAACAGCGTCTTTAACGTTTTAACTAACTACTACAATAATATTACACTGCAGTCAGTAGGTACCTAAATAGATACTCCGGAGGACATGTGAGTCATAGTTAATTACTCTTATAAGGCATTAGTCTTATAAAAGTCACCTCAGAAGCATTTAAGTGGCTTAGAATTTTTGACAGAGCTTATATTGCTAATATTGCCCTTACAAATTTTATTTCTGATTTTAAGTATATACATAATTAAATATACGAATATAGTACAATACAAAAAACAAAATACAAATATACAAATACAAAAGTTTCCATATATATAAAAGCAAAAAATAAATTATATATAACATTTACCGTACCACCACAAATACATAAACAAAGCTTAAACAGACATCAAACGTGTGTTGTACAATACAAAAAAACAATTTAACACTAGCTTAAATTAAGATTTTATTTAGGGCTTGTTTAAATCTTTAGTGGTTAAACCGCTGATATCTATGTATATCACCTACTTTACATGCGATGGGTTTGCGTTTGACTACATCTCACGTGATGGTAAGTGACGATGAGGTCGAAGGTGGAGCACGCTTACCCAGACATAACTCTTGACTTAAAGACACCCAAGTTGTAGGTGGATGGAAACACCGACGACGGCAGTGAGTTCCATTCCCTAGCCGTACGCACAATAAAAGAATCTGCAAAACGTTTCGTACGAACAAAAGGTAAATAAATCAACAACGTAGGGATGGTAGCTCGGTCCTCGCCGTGAGGTCCTGTAGAATGGAGACGGTGGGATAAGGCTGAGAAGCTCCTGGGCACATTCTCCAAAATCAAACCTAACCTAATGATCGAAGAAAATGTTGCCCATCAACCTCTTAGCTGATGGCAGACGTGTTGAACAAGTCTACATCAATACCCAACGATAGGTCGTTGAAACATCAATGCTCACTCTGATTAATCAAGAACTCTGCCCATAGTTGAAAAAATGTTCATATAAGCGGCGGTTTGCTAGCATGCTACACTTTCGATCACATCGTCACCTCTTATCAGGTGAGAGCGTGGTCAAATGCTAGATAAGTTTAAAGTAAAAAATAAAGTCCACTGACTATCAAATGTTTGGCTTGACTGTTTGCCACCTATAATAAGTCCACCGTAACAAAAAATGCAATGCGAACTAAACTCAAATATCCAACATTTTAAAACATGGCTGCCTACTGGAGCCAAGCTTTTACTCGCGTGCGAGATAAAAAAACGGAAGAAAAGTTTAATTTACTCATTACATTACATATTCGCCCATGCCGGTAACTGGCTAGTGGCCAAACGGCCGGCCGAATGTTATAATGACATCAATTTGAATATTCAACATTGAACAGCTATCCGATTTACATAAGTTCAACCGTTGAATTTTGTGGCGATGCAAATGCTGTTCGCTACACTAATTGTGATATCCATTGTTCTGAATATTGGACGAGGGCGTAGTTCCTTAGGTACATTTTATAGATTTGTGCGGTCATTTTCCTGTCAACTTCGTTAAATGTTACCGTCACTACGTTGCTATGGTACGCGGCCCCATTACCTATCATACAATAATGACGAGATGATTCAACATCTTTAAATAATGTTAATTTAAAATAACAAATTGCTAAATATTTTGGTGTTAAAATTAAAATAAATAAATGGTCTTTATATTTTAGATTGCCTAATGATATAAATATGTATAATGAGAGCGCTGGTAGGAGCATTAGGATTTCTATTTTACAAAATGAACCTAATTTTGCCAAAATGATCAAAATAAGAGAAATAAAGCGGTCGTTCACGCAGTAGGCCGGAAAGATTTTATCTGTTGGCAATACAGAAAAAATGGCGCCCACCGGAAGTGTCCGAGCGGCGCGAGGCGCGTACTATTTTTTTCTTTTTTTGTTTTAAATGGCTTTTTCCCGGCAGCGTTCGACCGGAAATGCGTTCGCGTAGAACTACCCTGCATTGACGAACGGGAACATAACCGATGAAGTTTATAACCGAATTTGATTCGTCTCTATAAAACATAAAGTTAATTATTGCTTGTATGGGAACCACTTCAAGAACTGAAGACGTAGCGAGTGGAGCGCTAAATAGTATGTTTTTATTCATGAGATTAAAACTCCCATTTTGTTTATGGAGTGAACCCCAGCTGATTTACTTGGTAATAAATTTTGTGAAAATGTGAGAATTATTCACAAAACTGCGTAAATGTTTAGTATGTGTTGCTTTAAAAATGTAAAACTATGTTTTTCGTAGCAGATTGGACGATATTGTAGTTACAGATCTTCACACCTTCACATACCTACGTTTACATTAGAATAACTAATAGATAGAAATTGATGCATTTTTTTAAACAAATCGCTATTCGTCCAATACCTGTGTATTTTACCTAGTATTTATTGTTTGAGCACCATTATACGTTTCATTAACAAGACAAATTACTATTTTAAAATTTTACATAATGTAACAATGTACCGAAAACTAAATTTTTCGTTTAAAAACAAGAATATGCACATTTATTTTATTCTTAAAGACCTCATTTAATTCTTAGTCTTGACTGACCCGATAGCTCTGTTGGTAGTAGCCCTGCCTTCTGAACTGTGAGTCGTGGGTTCGATTCCCACTCAGGACAAACATTTGTGTGATGAACATAGGTGTTTGTTCTGTGTCTGGGTGTCATATTGTATTCTATGTATGTATTTACAAACAAAAAAGTATCTAAGTATTGTATTAGTTATCTGGCTCCCATAGCACAAGCTTTGCTTAGTTTGGGGCTAGATGGCGTTGTGTGAGATGTCCACACATATTATATTATATTAGTTTAAATTTTATATGAGGTGAAACAAAAGACGGCGGCCCTAAGCGTTGGTTGGGACAGCATACATCAAATCAATTTCCATTTACATTCTATTTTATGGAGGGCTTTTAAAAAAGGAACTAAAATGGCAGCTGCACGTCAACCGGCGATCGTCAGCGCGATAACACTGCGTCCTTCTACAAAACAATTATTAAGCTTTGGTGGGGATTTGCGCAATTGCTATTGTCGCACAGTTTTGTCGCGAGCTTTTGTCGCTCGAGACGGCGGCGATTCGTGTGATATCGATATTTATGAATGCTAGCTTTTTTGTTTTATTTCTTGAAAGTACTTGGTTACAGAACTCGATAGCACGATCCGAAATTGGTTCAAGTGTTGTTAAAATGACAGTTACTGATTGACCACATTGGTACCCGATGTTTATTATGGCATGGAAAAAAAACACGCCTAGATTGTGTAAAATTAATTTGGATTCCATTAGTATCTGTGTACTGATATTAAAGCTAGTAGATAATGTTATGGTAAGAATAAAATGAATAATAATTCATTCGTTCATAATTATGAATAAAAATATTGATCAATGTACATGATAAGCCAGTGTGAGCTAGCAACGCTAAACGTTAATGTTGTAATTAGGCGATGAAACGCTGAGACCGAGATGATCGCAGATCTGGCGCTGCGCCACCTTATCAGCGCCATCTAGCGTGATCTACGAGCGACTCCACAAATAACACGCTCTTTTCCCAACACGATAGCAATAAAAATTAATATAAATCAATAATTAAAACGGCACCGTTTTACGACCTCTAATCAAACTTGTTGAAACAAATAAGGCAGTAATTAAATAGCAATAAAACCGTACATAGATAATGCTAGATTTTTTTAGCACTGCTTAAAATTTTAACGGATTGATCCGTTTTAAATATTGGTAGCTGACAGTTAAAATACGCAGGTAATTAACTAGTAGTTTACCGTGCGTTAATGCTGGCCGGTCGATCGCGTCGAGAGTGGTTTGGGCCGTTACCCCTCCAGTACATCTGTAAACATCTCGCAGATAACGATCTGACGTTTGACACAAAGCGCGGTTGCGGCGATACCATCTCGAAACTATCCGAGGCCCCCCTCACGCCCCAACTTCCTCTTTTCTCCTTCTAATTATTTATTTATGCCTCGCTATCTGCCATCGATGCGCTTGAGCGAAATGTGAGGCAGTTTACACGAATTCAAATTTAGAATCTCAAACCGTTCCGTTATCATCTAGGTGATCGCAACTGGAATTAGCGCAATGTCTCTTGACTCTTTAACTTTTTTTTCGGATTATGGCTGCCAGTAAAGTACTAAATGCTGCTGTTTGCATTCGGCTTTGAAATTCTAATCTATTTCGGTTTACAGAATACCAAATACAAAGAAAACATTTGCATTGTCGTGCCACAAAAGATTAATATTAATCCCAAGTATTTATTTATGTTTGTCTTGTAGTTTGCCGAAGACAAATGAAAACACCAACAAAGACTTAACGTAGATAAAGCTCCTAAAAGCGGTTGACGAATTTCCGTTTTACACCGTTGTCGTACACCCGTCGAAGGTAATAACTGTTCAAAAATCTTTTATGACATCTCACTCGTACAAAGTGGCCAGTCAAGGTGTAATTTGATTGAAAGCACCAAAAAAGTCTTATAATCATATAATAAGTGGTGGAATAATTATCGGGTCTTAGGAGCAGGTGCATGCGCACGCGCCGACCCTTTGCGGCGTTCTTCTGATATCAGACTGACCGAAATGACAATGATTATTATATAAAGAGTAAAATTCGATCGGTCACAGGATCGTTCTAATAAATATCTTAATAGAGTTGTTCTTGTTATTCTTGCACATAATACAATGTACGTAATACGATTCACTTTATTTATATATTCTATAACTTAATAAAATAACGATATATGAATTAAAAAGTAATAATATTATGTAAAGCCAATATTTCCGTTGTTTATTATGAACCATTGTAATAAATTATCAAAATCTTGAAGCATTATTAAAATATTTAATCGGATTAAGTTACCGTGAATGTGTTATGATCTTTCAAACCATTGTATAGGTACTAGTAGATACATCGTAGTGAAGGGGTATTTGTCGATAGTTTGTGAAAACAGTTCCTCAATAACTGTACTAGTGTAGTAGTACGTATTCCTGTTTTAAATGATAAAAGTCATGTCTTAAGTACAATCACCAAGTCGAGGTAGACTTTAATAATTTGCCGTAATAAACTGCTGTAAGCTACAAACAACCAACGGTTCACCCGCATTTACAATTTTTATTACTCTATTTACCTCTTAGGGATTGAATTCTCGAAAACCATTTCACACCTCCACTTCCCCTACACCGTAAAAGGAAGCCTCTAAATATCAAGTCCTTGCATCCAACAGCTTGGGCTCTATATATTCCGTTTGTCCAGTCAGTCAGTCAATCAGGAGCTTTTTATTAATACCTATTTGACCGAATATAACTTGTGGTCGACAGTTACGATGATCAAGTTCGTTGGGGGCTCGTATGAATTAGTGTAGCATGGTAGCATTGGATGCTGCCGGAGATTTAGTGCGAAGCCGACCGGACTCTAATTGGACCAGCGTCGACGCCACAGGCGCGAAACATTACAATTTATTATGTATCCACAATTGTTTTTGAGATGTGCAGGGCTGTTTGAGGAATTTTGTCACGTATAGTCAACATATTGATTTGAGAACAAGAAAAATAATAATTAAGTAACATATTATGGTAGTGTCATTATATTGACTTGAGAGCAAAAAAAAAAGAAACAGCTCTTTATCTTGAAATAAACTAAAACGATATGTTTATAAAGTTTCATTTCATTTAGTGAGCGTGTGACTAAAACATTACAGCCAGACCATATAGCTGTTATGTACCGGTTTTAGTACTACATATATAGTATTTATAAAATAGCTGAGCTAGACTCAAAATTTTGTTTTTTAAGAACTCGAAAATTTATTGCTGAAACATAATATTAGCATGTAAATAATGATTGCTTTTTATATAATCACTTAATTAACTAGAGACATGGAATAATAATCGTATAGAGCTGATTCATCGATATCTGCGCATATATTAAATTCAATTAGCTAACTGTGATTAGATATGTATCATTACACTGTGACCAACATTTGAATGCTTAAATAATATAATACACAAGTAATATATACCATCTAGTGAGCTATGACCCATTTGGTTTAAACTATAAAGATAATTTGGTTTAAACTATAAAGATAAATAGGAAAATGAATTACTTAAAAAGAACTGGTAGAAATTAATAGATCAGGGATTTTATTTCGTATTTTGTACGTAATATTTTGAAATGGAATTTCTTTAGTTGTACTAATTATAAAGTAACTGATATGGATAACATTAAAGGGAAAAATTAAATACACTACATTTATAATATAGGTATTATATGGGATGGTATGGTATGGTATTATAAAATAGAAATATATTATCCGCCCTATTTATAGAATAATATAGAATAACTAATGTGTGTGGACATATCACACAGCGCCATCTAGCCCCGAACTAAGCAAAGTTTGAACTATGGGAACCAGATAACTGATACAATACTTAAATACTTTTTGTTTGTAAATATTAAACAATTACTTTTTTATGTATTGTATTGCATTGTAAATGTTTAAAAAATGTTTTTTTATTTTATTATAATGAACATAATTGTATATTGAAAACTACGTACTAAACCGAATAAATCTAAACCACGAAACGCGAACAAGCTTAACGAATAAACTGTGTGGTTTTCTCAACACTATAAAAGGTCGTTATAATAAATGAAATACATTGTGACCACACTGTAAATCGAGGATGTCGATAAATTTGGCGGGTGTATAAATCGTCGTTTCAATTATCTCCGAAGTAGCAGCTGTCGGCGCCGACAGCACTACCGGGCCGTATTTATTTTAATCATTTTAATCATTCTCACAACCGCTACTCGCCGTTCATCGACAATAGTTCAGCTCACGCAAACGCACATCCCTATTCATACTTATAATCTTTAACTTATTAGGTAGGTACCGAATAATTATAATCAACTTTGATATTTAACGTTCCGAAAAGCAAGATTTTTGTTTTAATCCCCTAGATGTAGACATATGAAGGTATTTTAAGCATTTTAATTTATGATAATAATAGTATTTAGCACAGTATATTTATAAATAAACGCAAAGCCAACCAGACGTCTGTTTCCAGGAAATATTTTCGAGTGTAATACAATATTTATTGTTAATGTTTGCAAATCCTACTCTTATTGTATTTTTATGTTTTAAATTCCAAAGTCTTCTTGAACATTTTGATCGTTATAAGTAGCCAAACTAGTTCCATATCTTTGTTTTAATCAATTTGATAATAATGATTATAATTACTTATCTGATAAAATTATGTGAAAATTTTTAATTTGATATAACAAGACTGTTACCTAAAATGAGCATCGTTCGTTCATATTTTTGGATTCTGACGATTAAAAAAAAAATAACGCGCAACGATCACATAAATGGATCCTGGACTCTAACAAGGATTCCCCGTGCCTAGGGACCCAGGAACTACAAGGACCATGGTCCCACAACACCCAGACTCAGAACAAGTATTTGCGCTTTTTTTTTCTTTGCACACAAATACTTGTCCTGCCGCGGGAATCGAACCCGCCGCCTCCGGGCTATAAGCCAACCTGCTCAACCACCACACTACAGAGCCACATTGAGCCCGGTCTTCGGCTCCTCTCATCCAAACTCTTTACTATACAGAGAAATGCTGCATATACCCTTTATAATAATTAAATAAACTGTAACTGTTATTTTACCATGCATTGACACACGTGGAGTAGAATCCTCGGGACGCCCTGCGCAAGCGCAGGCGCCGGCACGCACAATTTAATAAAAAACGCTTAACTGTGCGGAACTAATTTTCCAACAAACCAAAAGTTACCGCTTTACTTACAGACACAGCAAAAAATACTTTTTAATGTCGCCACAACTAGATGAGACGAATATAGGTATTTTTAGGGTTCATTCTACAAACACGGGTTTTTGGTTAAACGACGTGTGCCTCTTTGACCATGAGTTTAAATATTAAAAACGCTATAAATATGATTTATTAGCAAACCTATGAATTGAAATAGACATAACGTTTCCTAAACAATTAATTTTGTTGACTTTTATAGACAAATTATGCCCAATTATAGAAATTTGTGGGTTTTGGAAAACAAGATAGAATAGTATTAGCAGCCATAAAAACTATACCCAGTTAATTTACAAATATAATTGGAACAAGTTATTTGGTTCGTATACATATATTTGAAAAATTTCATTTTGCTTGGAATTATTTAATATTTTTCCTATAAATTTGGCCACTGGTTGCCCCCCGGTGTGCACTCGATGGTAATTGTATTGGTCCAGTCACATTTCGTGGGAAACCTCGTTTATTAAAACTATAATGTGTCTACATATATTATTAAATATATTTTATTGGCAGACCGCATATATTATGTTAATACTTTGTCCTTTTTGTATCTCAGTCACCTTCAATAGATAAAGATATTTATTGCCGCAAATAATTTTTTTAACCTATTTGCAATATTTATTAGTTTAATCAATTTGACTGACCCGATAGCTCAGTTGGTAGTAACCCTGCCTTCTGAACTGTGGGTTGTGGGTTCGATTCCCACCCAGAGCAAACATTTGTATGTATGTATTTACAAACAAAAATTATCTAAGTAATTGTATCAGTTATCTGGTTCCCATAATACAAGCTTTGCTTAGTTTGGGACTAGATGGCGTTGTGTGAGATGTCCACATATATTATTATTATATTATTATTATTATAATATTATTTGTCTAATAAACACTTTATCGTACGGAACCACGACAAATATCGCTTAATTATATCTTTAAAAAATCCTAAACCCCTTTTCGTAATACATGGTTGGTTGTCATTGGTGCATCAAATAGAACGGTATTAGAAATTAAAATAGTTTGAAAAATGTTAACGTTAATTTTTTCGTCTAGTTTTAAAGATGACAACATGTGCGGCATCTAACAATAACATTCCAGTTTACGCCCACGTCTTGTTTACAACTCTACTGATTTAAATAAAGCCTTGCTTATGCTACACATCTATCAAGCACAATACAAAGCAAAAAAAAAAAGAAATTGTTAGAAAAAATCTAAAATAATGTACGGATATCACTATTTAAGAGTAAAGTAGTGAAAGAAGCTTGAAAATTGGACCATCTTAAAGTAACCAATGCAGAGAATGAAGGCCAATATTTAGCCTTCGAGTATGTACTCAACATGTGACCAATTTTCACAGATTCCCGGTAAAGAGCTTGTGTGTGGCCACCCCAGTGTCGGCGAGTCATGTCGATGCGCACAATTGAAATTCAGTCTTTATTTCTGAACCCAATTTGTTTATTTTGTTATTCAAAATGTTTATTTTGACACGCAAACACTTTTGTGTCATCATAATTGTTCTCTTTGAACGTATGATCAACGAAACTTTTCCAGAGCTCTTTCCATATTAATACTACTTAAATATAAAAAAAAATGTACTGTCAAAATTTGTTTTTAACTACGTGGTACACACGATTCTTCATAAAATATTTAACAACCCATTTAACCCTTTTGTTGGAGGTTGAATTCATTTTAATAATTTTGTTAGGTCTCTACGTCATTTCAGACGTCCTTCAAAATTTCACGATTTTAGGTTCTGATTTTAGGTCTTGTTTTAGGTTGTGTTGACTGTCACCTGCCTGACAGTCAGTCTGGAGCAGAAATTACGTTTCTAAAGATTATCACCTATTTACCTTTTCAATTCTTTAATTAAGTAGCAATCAAGAGATCCTTTTTCTTAAATTATAGTTTAAGTAGGTACTAAGTATGATATTACAAAATAATGACCAATCTTTTGTGTCGAAATATTATAATTAGGAACATAACTAGTAACAAAACCGGATCTACTAGTATGTAAATTAGGTACATGTTAACAGATATCTACTGCTCATTTATTACAACATCATTTTATTATTTCCCTGTGACTTGTAAAAAAGTGTTCTAAAAAGCACCATATTTACTTTTTGCCTTTGTTGTTCATTAATATGTAGGTAGACTTATTTAAAATTCAAAATTCGAGGCATGATCAAAAACTTGGAAAGAAGGGCTAAAGAAGGGAAAATGGAAAATCGAAACCGTTTATTTAGACAGCATCGGTGATGTTGTGTAAATAAACTATGTATGAAAAAAAGCGCAAAAACTTGTTCTGTGTCTGGGTATTGTGGGACCATGTTCTTCGTAGTTCCTGGGTTTCTATAGACACAGGGAATCCTGATTTGGATCTAGGATCTATTTATGTTAATGTTGTGCGTTATTCACTTATTTATTTTTATCAAATTACAAATAGGATTTTCCAAATTAAATTTATGTGTAACAAAACAATTTGTTTCATTTATAAATAATGAAGAGGTACATAAACGAGAAGCTCTTTTTGTTATAATCTTGTGTTTATTTGTTACTTCGATCTCTATCAGATGTAAGATACCTGTTATCGGTAATACTTTCACTCAATGAACTAATGGTATAAAATTCGTGTCAAATGACAGTGGGTGGTGAATGTATAAATAACTACCAGAACCAAGAACCAAAGAAAAAGTAAACTTAAAACAACGCGCCAGTTTCAAGTGATTTGCATATTATTAAAGGCCTGTAACATTTTATAGCTGAGCTAATAAACAACATATCTTTGCGATCAGTCTTAGATACTAATGCAATTTACTGAAAAATTAATTATCATAGTAAAAATTGCTGTGCAGTTATTTCTTTGCACATAATTAGGACTGTGATCTCCATTGAAACATTGTCTTGTTTTAATGTTCTTTTTTTGTTTGTTTGAATGGTATTTATATCAAAACGACTGAAAGATCGAGCTGTAAGTTCTGAATACAGTTTACTTATGTGTATATATTAAAATGAACTTAGGATGGTCTTTTATTCAGGAAAATTAAAGCTAATGCAACATGTGCAATGAACTAAATCTTTTTTTTTTAATCTATTCTAAGAATTATCATAACACTGATTTGGATAGAGTCCCTCTTATATAAATGATCATATTTAACTTAATTTGATAATAATATGTATACATTTCATTAGTAAAATAATTTATTCCGTAGACATTAATTGTTAAAATTTATAGAACAGTAGCATTACTATCTCTATTTAGCATAAAATATATTAAAATAAAATGTCAATTAAATTATTTTATAAAAAATATTTAGAGCTTACTTAATGCATAAACCATGTTGAGACAATAAATTAAATCGGTCAATATTTTAATTTTTGTTTTTATACACCATTTTGTTGTAAAAATGGATTTGATAATAACATGATGATAGTATTTTTTATATCTAAATAGCATCTCAAAGCTATTTTATAACGCATCAATTTGATCTGAATATTATAATACACTAAGTGTGCAATATTACACTTTGAAAGTTTTGTTATCTTTAATCTAAGATATGATCTTTTAGATTTTATTGTGGCAAAATCGACAGTTAGATAATCAAAACAAAATCTAGTCCAAAAGCTATGTAGAGTTCGTAGACATTAAAAAAATGTAAAAATATTCATATTAGTGGTGAATTTAATTTCAAATCATCTTCTACTAAATAAATTAATAAGAAAGTCTGTACATATATTAAAAAGTTTTGATATGTCAGCGTTGAATATAAACTATTGTTCATTGATTTTTAATTAAAGGTGGTGTTTAATAGGTACTTTAGGATTTATTTTGTGTCCTAAAATAGCTCAAAATAGGCTTTTTTTGTGTTTTGGCTCCACACTTTTGTGTATTTAGCCAGTGTCAAGTAATTGATAATTTATTAAGTTAATGATATTTCACGCAAATATGTGTCAAGTCACAGTCGAAATCATCAAGTCAAGTCATAGTTGAGTCAAAGTCGTACTCCTAGTAAAGTTGTGGCAACTTTACTTGAAGCTTCTATGGAGTTTTGGAAACAACACGTAAAGAAACGTTTCAACATCATTATACCATTTTCCCACACTCACACCTGTAATCCAGCACTTAACGAATAAAATGCCACCAATTTTATGCACTAACACTGAAAATACAAGTTTTGGAAAATAATACAATGTGGCGACGTGATGTTTTTCGTTTTCCCGCCAAAACTCCAATATGCTTTTTATATCCGCATATAGTGTAGGGATAATGTGATTATTGTCCAAGCAAGTTAACAGTGAGGAATATTTTTTTCTAGGTCTTATGCTAACTTGTCAGTGCTATTTTTGTTAATAACACAACACAGTTATTTTGTTGTTGTAAGAATTTTTTTAGGGTCGACCAATTTTAAAAAAATACAAAAATAAAAATTATTATCGGTTTTCCTTTGAAATTAATTATTTTAGTTTTTCATTATTATTAAGTATTTGACAAAGTTTTAGCTAATAGAAAAAGTAACCGTTATACTGCATTTGAGAGATCGGCCCTTAGTACTAGCTACTAGGTGGTAGGACTTTATTGCAAAGTTCGTCTAGGTAGGTACCATCGCTTTGCCAGTTATTGTGCCGCCAAGCAGTAGTGCACAAGCACTGCTGTGTTCCGGTTTGAAGGGCACTGTAGCTAGTGAAATTACTGGGCAAATGAGACTTTATGATCTGATCTCACAGTTTAGTAATCTTATTACTAGATTGTGCTGATGTCTCTGGATGACGTGCGCAGTGCAGTGTCACGCGAAACTCTATACTTTAGAGTTCCGAGTGACACTGCAACTGATATGGGCAGCCGTGTCGTTTAACATGAGGCGAACGGCTAGCTCGTCACGTCATTCCTTAACATAAAAAAAAATGTCATTAAAATGTAAAAGTAGATCAATAAAAGTAGATAAAATCGTTCGCTAAACGAAACACAAAAACTATACACGTGCGATCAATTTCAATAGAACAATTTACAGTTTTTGCCTTATAATGACTGAGTAGTATTAAACGTCTAATTGGTTGCTAATTCCATAAATAACTTTTTAATTGGAACATTGTCTAACTTAGTAGATTGCCATCTATCGATTAAAAAACAGCCATGACGCGTTTCCCTCATTTTAAAAGTGCGATAGCTTCAAGTGCAATTGTTGCTTGTTACTTATCGGAGTGCCTTTCTATTTAGTTACTTACTATTTTATAACAGAAAGTCTTTAATAAGTATTGCAATAAGTATGCAATTGTAGTTATGAGTACTACTCACGTCAGTTTCTATAATATTATTGCAATAAGGTCGTTTTATTTAGGCCTTTGTTTTTTATATGCCGTAAAGAAATAAAAATCCAATATTACATTGTGTTTTTTTTTACTAAAATTCAATATTTGGTTACAAAATTGAGTTACGCAATCTTACGCTCACCTCTTAAGTGAATAAGAAACAGACAGCTGCGAAATTGAGTAACACAATTTTGTAACCAAAATATTTAATTTTAGAGAAAAAAAAAGGAGTTTATTAGATTTTCTGCTAACTATTGCCATAGACTAAGTACAGCACTACTTATTGCTTTGATTTTGTAAAGGGCTTTGAAGTAACTGTTCTTTTAAAAACAGAAATTTCATTAACAGTTACTACCATTACGGTAAACCAACTAGCCGTTTTCCAACAATTAACGACACAACAAAGCTTTCTAGCGGTTGGAAAAATTGCAGTCGCAGGCCATGCGCTGCATTTTCCATGGTATTGTATACTGAGCCTGTTATTTTCCCATTTCAGTGATTTTATGGCTGCATTTGTGTGGAAGATGCGCTGATAGCGTTATAATTTGCGCACTCTCCAGCCTAGAAACGTAACGTAATTATGTGCACGCACACGCGGACGCAATGCAAGCGTTTCCATCCTATACATTCGTCTTTTTATAATTCTCAGGTCCTTATTAAAACCTTTCTTGACACTTTCAGCTGACCTGGCGTCAAAACAGACACGGTTTTGATTAAGGTTTACGTACTTTACTTTTTATTGTTTATAGGCAAAGCATTTGACCGCTGTTTCACCTGACAAGCGATCATGAAATTTTATTGCAACCGATATTTTTTGTACGGATTTGACAGTTTCAATATGTAGTTTATGTTATATATCATAGTTACTACGGAAAATTTAAAATAGTAATGAAATTTTTCCAGTTGCATTGCATTCAAAGTTCCGTGATCACCCGAGAATCATAAGATTAAAATTTTAATAATTGTGAAAACTCCAAACTTCGTTGTAGTACAATTTTTAGTTTTTTTTTTATCTTATCATATCTTATCATAGCAACTTTTATCGTTTCAGTGCTGGATATATCTATGCCCTTCTCTGTATACGCCAGTTACCTTGGTCTCGTATCTTACGTCTAACTTCTAATTCCTTTCCTTTCTTTTCTTCTGAACTGTGGGTTCGATTCCCACCCAGGACAAACATTTGTGTGATGTTTAGTAGTGTTGTGTAGGTGTTTGTTCTGTGTCTGGATGTTATATTGCATTCTATGTATGTATTTACAAACAAAAAGTATCTAAGTATTGTATCAGTTATCTGGTTCCCATAATACAAGCTTTGCTTAGTTTGGGGCTAGATGGCGTTGTGTGAGGTGTCCAGACATATTATATTATTATTAATTTTCCGGCAAAAAGCTGTTAAAAAGGCTAAATACACAAGGCCTTTACTTGAACGTGCCGTGAAAGCTCTACAAGCTACATTTCCGATAACGTTTCCCCACCATTGCCCCTCTTTTTCCAACTCCCATGAGTGTTGTATATGCAACGATCGATTTAATAAGCACTAATGTACAAAACGCATGTAAATTCTCAATTCCCTATGGTGATTGTGCTAAATGGATAAGACCCACAAAGAAAATTTATTTGTGTTTTTGTATTCTGTGTATGTATATAAAAATTACTTATTTGTGAGGTACACATAAGATAACATTGTTAAAATTTTGAGCTTTACATTTTAAAAACTATGATACTTAGGTCCGTATTACAGAACGATGCTCAGTCGTCGATCGGTGCTCAAGCAGAGATTTGATTCATAAAGTGATCAATTAGTGAATTAAATCTCTGCTTGAGCACCGATCAATGACAGAGCATCGTTCTGTAATACGGACCTTAGACTAATGATTCTTAGACATAACAATTAGACATAACAATTGACATATCTTTGCGTTTACACTATAGGCTCATCAATTTAGAAAGTCTTCAAGTATTCTTAAAGTTCCTTTTTGTTTTATTGTCAATCGTGTCATGCTTTTTGCAACAAGTAACTGTTTGAGGTTCGTGGTGCAGTACATTATGCATGTCGGCATGTATTAACCTTAGATCAGTTGTACTTTCTAGGTTTGTAGCATGGTTTGAAGGTCGTTGGAATTTACTTAGCTTGTAACTTATACGGGCACTGCAGTCCTTGAAATGTGGAGCTTCAAGGCTATCTTATAGTCACAGACTAAAAAAAGAGACGGCAAAAAAATGATTACAAAAATCAGCCATGATGTTCTCACACAATTATTATCAATATGTCAAACGATAAATCCACGGAGAGTTACGTTGATGACTAAAATCCTTGACGTCAACTGCAAAGATTTTATGCTCAGGGGGTCAAAGAGTATCACCGTCCGTCCGCAGGGGGTCCAAATGTAATAGTGAGTATCCATAATCCCCCCAGGGCGTTCAAGTTGAAAAAACGTAAGTATCATTCAGAGTAAAATTCAACCAACACTGGAACTGAATTTTCTAAGCAACCTCTATGGTTCTGACTCGATAAAAGTCATAAGTAACTTAGTTATTGAAATGAACCCAATTAGAATGTTAACAAGACCTGCAAATAATCCCATTTTATGAGAATTAACAAAGCAGACCGTAATTTGCAAAAGCTTTGTTCTTTAACCAGACGTTGATGATATTACTGCTCTAGATTCCATCAAACATAGTGCTACCGTTTACGCCACAGAACAGTAAAGCCGCTTGTAAACCTACTGGCTAAATTGCAGAGTATAAATTGAAGATTTCCTATTCGTATACCCTGTGCGATTCATAAGGGCGGGAGCACAATGCAAATGCGGCGCTCGCACGCCACGCAACGTAGCTAACTAAGTAAAGGGTACATACGGCATGACACCTTGTTTTATAACTGCGTTTTCCTGAATAAATTAAAATACCGCTCTCTAGTTTTGCTAAAGATACCATCTAAATTTAATATTAAAGAAGTTATAATGATCTACTAAACTTCATTATCCAGCACCTAATTGTCACTTCATTTTATAACACCTAAAAATTTCATTGCTATTTTCAATAAAACAAAAGGCTTACGATTATTATAAAGAAGGATTGCAAGTCCCTAGAAAGCTTAAGACTAAAAAAATATTACGTATAAAAAATGGATTGTTCTAAAATTTCATTTCAACATTACGTAGATTGTATAAAACCTCAACTCTAAATCATCTTTAATCAGTATATCAATTCAACAGCAAACAAGTCCAGCTAAAGTAGGAAACAAATTCCAGAGCACAAAACATAATTTCGATATTTTGTATTGTCAATACAAATCATCATGATGATGATGATGATGATTTGTATTGACAGCCTCTGTGGTGTAGTGGTTGAGTGTAGGTTCATAGACAAATACAAATAATATTACACTCATCATAATTATACATTACTTGCTTCTGCTTGCGACTTCGCCCGCATGGCCTATAGGAAACGAAGAAGAAAATTTTTCATAGATAATTCAACCCGTTTCACCCTTTTGGGGATGGAATTTCAAAAAACCTCTATCTTAATGGATACCTACACTTTACAAAAAATAAATCCTCCAAATTTCAAGCTCTAGAACCGCGGTTTGGGCTGTGCTGTGTGATATATAAGTCAGCCTGTCAGTCAGGACTTTGAATTTTATATGTATAGATTAATTGGCAACAGGACCGTGCTGCGTAGAAATATTCTACGCTGGGCTGGTTTTCAGCATTATTTATTTCTTATTTTCTTGCTTCCAAAAGTAATGCAAACCAGTAAGCTCCTGTATCGCATATACATAACCGGTAAGGGGGTAAACCAGGAACACTGGGACAATAATCAAACTAACAAATCAACTGGCATGGCTTCTGACCTATTTATCTGAAATGCAATGAAACGATGAAACGAGTAAAACAAATGAATACCTGGGTACCATTTTTCACGGCATTATTCTTCGCTTTTTGCAACAATAGTACGAGTACCTTCGGAATATTGCATGCAAAATGCGAGTTTTGTTCAGCAGTGGCCTGGAAAGTGGCTCATTGCCGTACCTATACAGGTATACACCTAGACGTGGAGCGGCGGAAAAACTACCATTACGTGATGAGAATAGTAATTCTGTAGGAAACCTACGAGAACTTTGTAGTTCTAGATGAATCATGTATACTCATAATTTACCTGAGTTTTGAGGTAGTTGGAATATACTTTGGTGAGTACAGTACAATAAATCCAACATTACAAATCATAGGCGTGTTTTAAAGAAAAACCCAATATCAAAAATAAGTAACCTAACTAACTTGAGGTTTTAATTTCAATGCGTACAAGTCCATCAAAGAAATGGTTAAACTAACTATAAAGCTCCATTATTTCCCGGCTTCTCGTATGTTTGTCAAACTCGTGCCTAATGCTGTACGCTCATTGGTTGAAACAGCCGATGATCAACATGCAACCAATTAGCGTGCAGTATTTGGTTTGCCAAGTTGATACGAATTTAACAAACGTATACGAGAACCCGGGGTTTCCCCCGGGGGTTGCATACCTAACCTGTATTTTAATAGACTCGTACATACGGGCATCGTAACACTCATACTTCCTCTGGTTTTTTTTATGGGAAAATGGACATGCGTTTGACAACAACTCACCTGATGGTAAGTGACGAAGTTGTCTAAGTTGGAGCACGCTTGCCCATGAGATGCACTCTTGACTTAAAAAGACCCAGGTTGTACCCAGGAGGAAACATTATTGTTGGAAGAGCATTCCATTCCTTGGCCGTTCGGACTATAAATGACCCACCAAAACGCTTAGTGCGGACTTGGGGTACACTAACGACGTAAAGAATACAGATATTTGTGATGAAAATATGCCTCCTGTTTTACAAACCCTAAATTAACATGCTACCAGATTTACCTGATGCATATCGTACTAATTATACAGCAGCGCCCAAATGCACCCATCAAATTAACTGTTATAGCTGACGTACACATCATACATAGATAGATATAATATGTGTCATACAGGGAATATCGTACACGTAATTAACCTGACATAATAGATAGTTATTAAGCAATTTCTGCCAACATGGCCGACGTCTTGTCCTATTGGTAATGTTGGTATAACTTAGTATAGCTTGGTACTGAATACTGACGCAGTTGTGCTTATACCATCTTCCGTATGGCCTGATATGGCAGAGCTGTATTCTAGCGGCGTGCTTTGCATACCGAGTTATGTAGTCGGTATGTTTCTTTAAGAGTTTTTGATACAAACAGTTTTGATTAGGTATCTTATCTAATGAAGAAAATTACATTAGTGCTCCATGGCAATGGAGGCCTTTACGTCCTGCCATGACCTAACACTATCCTTCTATCTTGAAAAAGTATTTCTTCAACGAATTATGGTCTAATGTTCTTCTAGTAAAAGTAATAAATACCTACTATTATGCAAAGAAACAAACCAAACTTAACAGAGAAAACGACAATCCAACTCAATATAAGTATCCAAGTAAACATTAAAAATACCAACTTTTTATGGCTGAAAAATAGTAGTGTCCTTTGAACCTTTGCGTATAATTACCGCTCTCGCTGGCCAACTTGTTTATTTGAATAATTATTCTATATACACAATACTAATTTAGCATAATAAAAACTAGCAGACCGTTTTACGCGTTGTGCTCGAATAATTAAAAAACCTCGTTAAGGCTTTGCATTGACCTAATTCCGTTGAATCTGTCGAGTGGCGACATGTGCAATAGTGATGTTAATGCATTTTATATTGGTTCAATTGGGGTAGCGGCGCGTCGTCGGCGCGGTATGCCGGCTCGTCTCGATGTGTGGGCGATTCGCGGGAACGCATTAGGGCCGAGAATTGGCACGCACCGCCGATGCTGCGCAGTTGCAGCAGATTAATGAAGACTTAACAATTATGGCTGGTGTTCTGAACAGTAGACACTAGGAATGTGTGCTAATTTCATAGTCTGTGCACTAGTCTGACCATTCAGTAACCCAAATAGAAAATCTATTTTTGGAACAATCTAGACTAGACCACTTTTATTAGAACTTGCTGATCTCTGTATGAAGACTAAAAGACGGACTATAAATATAAAATATAACCTTTACCTACGAACGAAAAAGGAAACTTGAATTCTGTCACAAAAAGATCTGTACCATATCCGCTTTGTCACTTGTTTTAATACAAACAACACCAATTGCGTTGTCCAAAAACAACACAAACGAGGGCAGGTCATGCGCTGCAGTGAGCGGCGCGGGCGCAATGCAATCGTGCGTTTAGGGCCCACATGCCGCCAAGTTCCCTGGAACGCGATGAATAACTCATTGTCCGTCCGTCCGTCCGTCTTCGTGACGCACGCTTCTTAGAAACACCACGATGCAAGACTGACCGAGATACTTGACCCCAGAATTTGGCAGAGAAATTGCCGACATTAACTTCGTTTACCCAAGTCAACTGAAAATTGTTTATTTAATATGTACCTGCGTGTATTAATTGCTTGCGTCAAAAATACCAGAGAGATTCAGATCTTTACAGGGAGTCAATTTGTAAGCATCAGTCTGATACGCCATAGGACTTCGAATACTAGACGCATCCTCTTGAATATTGAACGGCTTTAGAGTACGCGAGCGTAATGAATTCCTGCTTACTAAAGCGTAAAAACTTAGCATTTACAATTACAAGTAATGCAAAGGGGACGCGCACGGACGATTTGATAAGATGGAGTAACGCCAGCTCCTGATCATGTAAATACCCATTCCTGGTATTTCTGTTTTCTGGGCTCTTCGAGGAAAACGTCAGGGCCAACATTCGAAGGTGTGCAACCTTCGATTCTCACCAAACGAAACGACTGCATCACTGCACTAATTAGGATGCACTGTGCGCTCCGCCTGCCGGTAACAGCACAGTTGGACATTCGCACAGCACTATTGTGATACCACTTTATGGTTTCGGCGAGCCTTTATGTTGCCTAGTTAGCATTCAAAATTGGTGCCGCATACGTTTTTTCATACCGCTAAAATGTCGTGTCAGAGCAATAAAATGGAATAAGCAAAAGTTGTGTGATTCAACGTGGTACGATTATGATTTATTAACGTACGGCATATTGTGATGTTTCAATTAGGTATGTACGTGCTGCATGCACGTTGTTGGCAGCCAATTTTGTCTGGACGTGAGTGTACTTGATATGTGCTTAGGATGTGCGGAATTATCACCTAATTATGTGTAGGTACTTACTGATGTAGGCGAACGTGTAAAAACATAGGCATGTCTACAAACAGAATCTTGATTAATGTTTATCATACTGATACGAAATATTTATAAGGAAAAAAAATAGCTGGCGAATTGTAAAACGTCAACATTGCAACGCTTACCAATACTCATCGCGACCTCTCCTTTTTATCAGGTAAACCGACCACTCACTATGAAGAAGGAAGGGATCCAGACGCGGAACCGCAAGCTCAGCAGCAAAAGTAAGAAGAAGAAGGGCGGCATGGGCATGGGCGGAGGCGGCGCGTGCGCACTGGCGCTGGGCGGCGTCATGGGAGACATGATCAAGCCTTTGGGAGATGCTAGTAAAGGATTCGGTGGCTCTGCCTTCCCTTCGGCTATGGACTTCGGTAAGTTGTTTCAGATCGTTACTGTTGCAGCCGCTCATGCCTATGCCAAGCCCTCCTTAACTTTTTTAAATTTCAATAACCCTTGTAGATTTTAAGATGCCATTTGACATGTTCAGCGTATATATAGGAAACATATGTGCTGTCATCGAATATCAAGTCTACTCTATCATTTTTAAAACAAAATGTGCCAATAGAGTCCTTCAGGGTCGGCAACGCACTGATCCTATAGTCAAATGCCCATTGGTAATAACGACCGTTTACTATCGAAAGTGTGTGTGTATGTGTGTGTGTGTGTGTGTAAGAATGTTTGTTACTATAAATCTTGATGAAATTTGGAATGTAGATAGCTTATACGCTGGATTAATACATACGATACTTTTTATTCGCGGGTGAAAGTAGTATGCTTATAGTGTTTGATTCGCTTGTATAAATAGAACTGTTTTGTACTCCAGGTCAGCATCAAGTAGGCCTCGTCCACCCGGCGGCTGCGCACATGTCCCACTGGTACGGGGCGCCACACCAGGGCTTCGCCCCACCACCAACCTCCCACAACCCCTACCACCATCACCATCTAGCGCAGCTTAACTCCATGGTAAGCATTTCTTTGTTATACTGGTTTGTGTTTCTATATTTCACCTGATGGAAAGTGCAGATGAGGTCAACAATGAATCACTGTTTATATAGCATCTATGATTTGTTGAAATTATATTAAACTAGATCATTCTTAAAGGTTAATCTTTTGTCTACAGGAACTTTTTCAAGTTAACGCGTATGAATTAAACATTTTCAAGTGTCCCAAATGGTTCTATCGTGGCTGAGAAAGAGAGCTTAAAAAGTATTTCATAGTACTGGGGTGTTACCTGATCATATTTATTTATGCGGGGAAATCAAGTACTATATCGTATTTGATTTCCCCGTACGAAATACAAGTTATTAGTTTGAAATTACGGACATAGCTAATGTTTTTAGCTGTAGGAAGTAAACCACCTGTTATGCTAACCTGCAAGTCTTCTGTGTCTAAGCTTAGAGATAACTGGTCGATAATGATAAAATTAATAACCTTTATGTATGACAATGTGGGACCGTGATTAGTTATTTTTTGGGATCGGTTCCATTTTTTTAAAATACGATCTGTTTGGTGGTATTCTCTGGGAACTGCCCACTACTTACCGAGACGATACAGGCATTAATAACACACAGGCCAAATTGACACAATACACCAATGATTTTATCCCTAATATTATTGTGTTTTATTCTTTACAGACTGGTTGGAGGAGTGAGTACACGTGATAAGTCAACCACGTCCAAGAGTCCCCTAATTGGATAAGCATATTTATTTAGACGTGGAATTCCGCGTACCGTCCTGAGGGCGGACAGAACCTGGCTGGAAACAACCTCAGAAATACGAACAAACGACGCTGTGATCAACGAGTTTTCACTAATAACGTGTTTCTCAAATAACGTTAAATAGCAGTTACAACAGTGATGTAGTTCGTTATAACCTCGGTAACTTAAAAAAGACTGTGCAACAGAATTGATGTTTGTACGCATATACAAACAAACAGTTTACAATGAACATATCTACATAGACGTGTCCCAGTGAAAGTTCCCCATTGAAAGACTTTGATATTCCGTGATCGTTTTCCTACAAGTATTAAATTTAAGAGTGTTTTACATAAACTAGCGAAATTGTACAGTATTATAATGTTAGCTGAAGACCGGTTGATGGCTTAGTTATCAATAGTTAAAAAACAATTTTGTTTATTTTGTATATAATTAGTTATGTTTTCGTTCCTGTATAAATTCATTTACATAGGTATTATTATTTAATTTTTTTGATTAAAATTTTTGCTATAGGAATTGTGATGTGTTGAAACAAAACACATTTTTTGTACATTTTATCTCTAGTGGTTAATGAAAATGCAATAGTAATTTATGTACTAGGTTATATAAAGAACAATCGTAAATAGCGGTTTATCTAGTTGCGTTATAACAGAACTGACTTGTGGGTATCAATTAATGGAGAAATAGCATGTTATTGAAAAAATAGCAGGTCACATTATTGGTTTATATATATATCAGGAACAATTACAACTTATAGTGTAAATTGTGTATCATTTTTAAATATACAATTATAAAAAATTAAGGTAAATGAGTGGCCATAAATTAATGAAGGGAAGGTGCTTGTGGATATATCGGTCGGATTTAAACGCAAATTCAAATCATTAGGGAATATTTTTACAGTTTCTAATCTATACTTTGACGAGCGTGTTTTGTTATTGTCAATTGTTTTAATAAAATAGTTATTCGCTAATAAAAGGCACTTTAGACTCACTATATTCACAAACATCATTTCCGATCCTAAATGTAAATAAAAATGTATAATGAACATAGTAGAAGATAAATTAAATTCATACATAAGACTACCAGGATAAAGTGTAAAATAGAATCACCGCAGAAACAGCCTATAACGTTATCCTGTACCTAAAATTTAGTTTATAAAACGGAACATTGTGAAATTGTGTATTTTAAATGAAATTGTGAATAAATTATCAATATTGATATTTAATTTTTATGTTTTATTATTTCATCTTCACATATTAATCAATACTTAAAGAGTTTTATTAAGGACATGAAACAATTAAAATGCAATCAGAAGTCGTGTCATGAAAATTCATGCGCTTCGCAATAAAATACAAATACAAGAGCACCCATCGAGTAACCTCGCACTCGACGCCCGCTCTACAATGTCACCCAAATTGGAAAACGAATCAATTGACCATCCAATTACTTCGTCTTACGTCACGTCCGCCATAAGTCACGGGATCAATTCCACCATTCCGCAGAAAAAGTCGCCCAAAAGTCGCGCTTATCTCGCGGCAAATTGAAAATGCAGCCGCCCGTGTGATTGTGACGCAAGTCGCAACGGCCGCCGCCACCGACATATGGACCTATTCAATTTTAATCGCATTTCAGAAGAATGGACATCGGATAAAAGTACCTATAAAACGGTCCCGGTCCGCGACGATAGGCTTCACTTAATAAGTCGGTTTTATTTGCGGTTGCTGCGAGCGTATTTCAAGGGAGACCCATTGTTGGTATCATGTTTGAGTTTGATCTTTTTAACTTGGTATACCTATCTGTGAGTTTGTAAGCGTTTGCGCTTCGATGGCTCCGGCTACGTGGTTCTTGATCTTGACAGATGGCAAAATAACATTTTGGCAAGTAGGCTTAAAGATTAAACAGGGGTTTGTCATGAGATTTAAAAAAGGTTTCTTACGAAATATACTATACTTTCAAAGTGTCATTGTAAGCATTATTGTGAAAAATATTTTAAATTAATTGTCTACGATCCCTACAGCTGTAGGTAAATTACGTATCTGTACAGTTGTATTGTAGACATAAATGAAATAGTTAGAAAGTTAGTTGTATAACCATTGCAACTAAGAACTGTTATGTACCCTCAACATTAATAAACTAGCATTTTAAAAATAGAACACG
Organism: Ennomos fuscantarius; assembly: GCA_905220475.3. Taxonomy (NCBI): domain Eukaryota; kingdom Metazoa; phylum Arthropoda; class Insecta; order Lepidoptera; family Geometridae; genus Ennomos; species Ennomos fuscantarius. The sequence goes on along the minus strand of HG992028.1, from coordinate 5,339,865 downwards.
GCCCAGCTTTTTGACTATAGAACGGGCAGACATAAGTCACCACGAACTCGACCAACCAAGCCTGGCCGTTGCCGGTGATAAATGCGCCACTAGCGCGGGAAAAAATGTCGCCCAACAAAAACCACGCCATCACTCTGCTAGATTTATTGCTCACGGCAACACTGCGGAATATTCGAAAGGCAACACTCAAAGGCGAATATTCTTACACCTACAGCGGAATGTTACCTCTACCCCCCGATGTGATGGAACTTCGCACTTCGCTAAATTACGACCGTAAACGCTGTTGTACGATTGTAAGCCGGAATGTGTATGGAGGAACGAATAAATAATTACGAAATATATTTCGAAAGCAAATTCAAAAAAGGAACTTCGTCTACTGTCGAAAAAAAAAATCGCACTTAAAATGTTCTAATTTATTTGGAATGAGGTTTTATTTCGGGGTAATAAAATTAACTTTCATTTGTTTTCAGAATTTACTTGATGCAAGTATTTTCTTGAAGAACTCGGGGCATATACAGTTAATCTCCATACCCTATTATTAGGCATCCATAAAGAAATGCAAATAATTAATGAGAACTTTGTATTCATTCACGAAGGAATAAGCTGAATCAAAGAGTGCGGATCCCATTCATTTGAGACAAATTGCAAAAGCTTGAGAAAGATAAAATTGAAATTGCCCATTGTTCTAGCGGTTTCTGGTTTCCACAACACTAGGAAGACTGTGTTTATGTTTGGGAAGCTGCACTGAAAAGTGTTACCTACTTTCGAGAGCCAATTAGTCTGCTAAGCAATTTAGTCATTAGATTTTGTTCCGAATCTAGATTGAAATAAAACTTACATTGTCTTATCTCGAAGTCACGATGTCAGATCTTTATCCAACATAAGTCCAGTCATGTGTGGAATATTGAAGCCTTTGGGATGGTCCGGCTAAGTAGCTTGAAGGACTCAACACTTACAAAAGCCATAAAGCCCATTGGCAACGAATAATTGGTGAAAGTTAATGATGAAATGTTAATGATGAGTTATTGATGAAATTAATGTTACCAGTCTATCGGTTTTTTTTACATTTTGGAGAGTGATGGAATAGCACAATCTACCTCTAATTCCCCATATCTTTTCCACCAACGTACTAGACGTATACAAATAGAATAGCCGCACGGAAACACGACATTCATATCATGGTAGAAATTCCTCAAATCTGCACAAAGCGTTTAATCATTGATTCCTGGCACATATCATCTGGAAGTTTTTATGGCTGGAGTGAAGCATTATCTTCTTGGCAAGCTGCTCCATCATCGACCGCGTCGTCACTTGTCATCAGTTATGACAGCGGCCAAATGTTAACATATCTAAGATAATAAAAATTACGGCGTTGGAGTTTATAATTTACTAGCTTCAGCCCGCTTCCTATTAGCATAAGCTAATAGGAAACGAATGGCATATTTTTCTACCGAAACAGACATTATAAACGATCTCAATCTAAAAATTTTCATTGATAATTTTAACCAACCAATTCACCCTCTTAGGAGTAGAATATCGAAAATCCATTTCTTAGGCCTTATACTTGCACTTTACAAAGAACACACCCTCCAAATATCAAGTCTCTAGGACCAACGGTTTACACAGTGCGTTGATATATAAGTCAGTCAGTCAGCAGGACTTAGAATTTTATATGTACAGATTAATCACAAGAAAACTAATAGGATATGATCCTTTACTGTTGTGTTTTAGAGTAGGTAAATGTATTATTTCGCATGAATGCGTATTGATCTCTTATAATGTGACTAGCTGCGTCCTACGGTTTCATCGGCGGATAAAAGTAGCCTGTGTGTTAATCCCGCACTATGACTATTATGATTTAAAATTTCATTCAAATCCGTTCAGCCGTTGCAGCGTCAAGAACAAACACATACAAACTTTCGCATTCATAATATTAAGTGTGATTGCGAGGGTCACTGTTATAGAAATCTATATCCAAATCCAATTTTCAACTAGACAAAATCTCAATAAACCTTGAAAAGAGTCCGAGGTTCCAAATCCTTTAAGGAGCAGTCATAGAGAGCGCTGGCTCGTGAGTAAAGGATCGTCCACACTCGAGCGCGCGCCGATCCGGGTGATCTGGGAATCAATCTCGGACTTACTGCGCGCTTATCTCGCTGACCCCGCGGCGCGAGACTAATGTCACGATGTACGTGATTTTCTTTTGTTTCTGAGTGAAGTGTCTAACACTAGGGATAGGAGTGACGTACCTTTCATATGGAACTTTAGTTCTTAACTTAAAAAAAAACAGTTACACGTGAACTACTGGGTGAACACGTAACTCGATTGCAACAGATAGAAACACATATTTGTATGGATTTGACAGTTTGAATACGCAGTTTATATGCATAGCCAGTATGGAAATTTCTCTTGTTGCACTGCAATCAAAATTTTCGTGATCTCCCTTTATACTGAAAATAAATGGTTAAATTCATACATATTTGAGTTTCAAGCCGTTGCAATGAAGGTACGTAATAGTTTAATTTTTGTTTGATGGAGTCTCTTGGACCGTCCATATGCACTTTCATTAGGCGTTTGGAACAAATCCTGAGAACAAAAGCATTGGCAAATGTATTATGGCCTCACAGCGCAGTTGGCAGCTGGGTCGTTAGTTGGTGGTTGGCAGTTGGTTGGTTAGTTGATGGTTGGCAGTTTGTTGCTTGGTTGGTGGTTGTTAGCTGGTTGGTTATTTGGTGGTTGTCAGTGGTTGGTTAATTGGTGGTTGGTTAGTTGGCGGTTGGCAGTTGGTTGGTTAGTTGGTGGTTGGCAGTTGTTTGGTTAGTTGATTGTTGGCAGTTGGTTGGTTAGTTGGTGGTTGTTGGTCGGTTGATGGGCTTTGCCTTCTGAACTGTTTACCTTTACACGTTGATTCAAATTCATAACGGTTACAATTAAGACATACTTAAACTGGAATCGAATAAAATACAATAATAGAGATACTCTCTTATCTTGTTAAGCCAATAACAGAAGCTAAACTGCTTTTATGAAAACACATTTCCTTGAATTAATTCCAAAACAAACTAAGGAATGTTAACATTCACGTTACGAATAAAATTTAAATATTGTACCCGATCATTAAACAAAGTAATAAACGATGACGGAACCAGTTTCATCTGATGTTAGAATCAGGGAATTCTGTTATAAGAACTACTCCTATTAGATAAGAATCGGAGATCATTTAAATTAAACAGGAACGATTAACTCCCAGACGGGCGACTGAATCTCGCTTTGAGCACCTCTGAGGGAGCTCACATGTCGAAATAGTGTTGCTAGATACACAGACCTGGTGTAAATGTAACCTTTTTACTCAATTTTCTAATCCCCCTTAAATGTAATTTCACGAAGTAGTACTTAAATGAGTAAAATTATTTATATTTTAAATTTTTATTATTATTATTTTTGAATATTACTGAAGTGTGTCTTTTAAAGACAGTGCTATTTATTATATGCCAATTTTTTTTTTGCTTATGACACTTTACGTAATTGCTTGCTGAAAGTATTTTGTTTTGGAAGATTACTTCAGGGATCCGTACCCAATTTCCAAATTGGATTTCTAAGCTTAGGATTATTTCTTGTCTGTCTAAATTTATACCAAATATTCTCGGGTAATTCCTCCTACGGATATTTATTTGCTAAGGCTAATAAGGCTAAGAGGATTTCACAGGAAGTATATAAGAGGAACCAGTACTCCCAAAAACTTAAGAATCACTCAATTCTACTTATTTCATTTTTTTCTGTATTAGTATTTTTAAGTATTAGAGAACTCGTAAAAAATCTTGAGGGAACTTTTAGGCTTTACATTAAAAGCTCAAAGGTATTATAAAAGTAGGCAACACTGAATTGTGAGTTGGTACAGATAATGTATCGTTAATAAATTCAAAGCAAATGACAACCGGCTCTGTCCACATCCACACCCAAATCCGGGTAAGTATACAACATTTTATAATTCGTTATTTATGAATGCGGCTAATCATAATAAACAAAGTGTGTGGGTACTCTGTCCGCGTAACTTAATAACGTTGAATACACCTGCGCCCGCGCCCTCACACATTAATATTATAATATATACGAGGAATACGACCCTTTAATGCATTCGGCAGACGAACTGCTGTAATTATTATTTGGTGTAAACGTATTGAATATTAAGTCCAGTATTGGGGGCAGTAATAATCTTTTTGTGGGGCAAAGTATGCTAATAACTATAAGTCTTAACGGACTTTGTGTAACAAGGGTCGGAGCAGGTGACATTATAAAAACTGGCGGAATTCTCTTAGTCAAATGCCGTTTTAATTTTGAGACCCAACACAGCTTTAATAACTCATTAACATTATTTGACATCAGAAGCTAAAAAAGCGGTCGTTAATGGTCTAGATTACATGATTCTGCAGTAAATACTTAACTGGTTTTTTGTTGGTTTTAACTGTTGGTTCTTCCTATAATACTATATATTCTGAAATTCTTGAGTCACCAGGACTAAGATATTTTGGACTCCCAATCAAAATATTGCTTGATCGAATTTGACTGCAGATTAAGATTGTACGTCACAATCTATCAATCTATCATGGAATTATAAAATATAATTATTTATAGAATTACTTATATATCTACTTAAATCCATTGTCATTAATATAGCTCAACGGATACACCTGTTTTTTTCCTTTGAATTGATTTGGTAAATAGGTGGATTTAAAAATCTTAATTAGACCCTTTGTCAAGCGTGTTCGAGCAGAAAACATTTTGTGACTCAAAACGTAACTTCAGCTGTCTTCTAACAAATGTATATGTTCTCAGAGCCAACGGTCACTTTAAAAGTATTTTTATTTTAAATTTAGTGTCCATCAAGTCTGAATCTGTTCATTTATGCTGCACTCATTAACATATCTTCGTACGCGTACGCATCTTCTTTTGCCTTTTAATTAATTATTTTAATCATCTTAGACCTTTTAAGTTGTTCATATTTGTTCTCTTTTAGCCTATAAAAAGCACGTTGGCCAATATGGTCTACGTCTTTCTATGTCACCTAACAACTTACGAGTCAACCATAGGGCTTAACTGAAAATCAGCGCCAGGTGTTGAGTACACCGGCATGTATGCTGAGTTAAGCCCTTTTCGACACCACTGCTTCCGTGCTATTATCTACTCTTTTATTTCTCTTATTAAATACTTTTAACTAGGTACTTTTTATATTTAATTGTATTCGCTTGTTGTATGTACAATATATTCTTGTATGTTCTTGAAAATTTTATTTTATTTTTGAAAGTGAGTGTTGAATAAATGTTTTTCTTTCTTTCTTCTTTCTTTCTTTCATAGGTCATTATAGATTTGGTTAAGTCCTTCACTCGAATTAATATCGTTGCTTAGTCTATCAACTCTACAATCCCTATAGCACGTTCTCTTTTCTATATCATCGATCGTCGCAGACTTGGTTAAGTCTTTTTTTTATGTTAAGGAATGTCGTGACGAGCAAGCCGTTCGCCTGGTGTTAAACGACACGGCTGCCCATATCAGCTGCAGTGTTACTCGGAACTCTAAAGTTTAGAGGTTCGCGTGACACTGCACTGCGCACGCCATCCAGAGACATCAGCACAATCTTGTAATAAGATTACTAAACTGTGAGATCAGATCATAAAGTCTCATTTGCCCAGTAATTACACTAGCTACAGTGCCCTTCAAACGGGAACACAGCAGTGCTTGCGCACTACTGCTTGGTGGCAGAATAACTGGCAAAGCGGTGGTACCTACCTAGACGAACTTTGCAGTAAAGTCCTACCACCTAGTTAAAACTCTCCACTCTCCACTCTAGTGATTGTCATTGCTTAGCATATCAACATATTACCTATGTTACAAAGCAACTTAGCACGTTATCTCCTTCCGTGTATTTGTGTTTCTGCCTACGTCTTTCTATTTATATCATCATTAAAAGATATCGCATACATTGTTAACTTCTTCATTCGTAGTTACTGTCTACTAACCACAGTTACTCTGGCTCCTAATGTACGTTCTGTTTCCCGTGCCTCTTTGTGTCTCTGCTTACGCTTTTCTATGTCATCGCATGTGTTTCGATCATCGCAGACTTGGTTAAGCCCTTTATAACTCACGAGCTTCTGCCCGCAGCTTCGCCCGCGGCGTGGCCTGTGGGAAAATAATTCAACCACCCATTTCATCCTCTTAAGGGTGGAATTTCGGAAAATCCTTTCTTAGCGGATGCCTACGTCATAACATCTAGCTGCATGCCAAATTGCAGCCCGATCCGTCCAGTGGTTTGGGTTGTGCGTTGATAGATCACTATGTCAGTCAGTCACCTTTGAGTTATATATATTTAGATAGTGATTGTAGTTGCTTAGCCTGTAAACCAACAACAAAGGCGTTCTGGTCAGCACAGCACGTTATTTCCTTCTCGTGCGTTAGTGTCTCTGCCACGCGTTTTGTTTCTCTCTAATTATCTATTCCGTAAGCGGCTGGCGTTGTTTCCAATGTCAGAACTACATTGAATTTATGCGGGCTCATTTCACTAAACGTACTCTAGCAAGAGACTAGCAGCAACCGCGTCGACGTTTACTAGGTTGTAATCAGTTTTCTATCTATAAAGGCTGTAGTTTTTGAAAAGAATAGCGATTTATATAAGTTTGCCTTAAAAGCACTAACTAACAAGATAGCTTATTCTTTTGGATCACATTATCTGTATATACATCCATTATGATATCAATGGGATATTTTCTTTCATTTGAACTATTCGTTATATTATTTTTGATGCAAAAATTATTTTATTCTGCATGAGAGCTATGTAGAATTTGGTTACAGTGAAAAGTGGGTGTGTTTTAAAACTACTAGATATCACAAGTAGTTCTTGAATAAAAAATAACAACACTATACAATTAACAGCTTCTTTTTTTTGTATGTTTTGGCTCCACACTTTTGTATATTTAGCCAGTGTCAATTCATGATTTATCAAGTTAATGATATTTCACGCAAATATGTGTCAAGTTACAGTGCAAGTCATCAAGTCACAAGTCAAATCGTAGTCTAGTCAAAGTCATACTCCTAGTAAAGTGGTGGCAACTTTAATATATGTTTCTACGGTGTTTTGAAAACAAGACGAAAATAAACGTTTGACCATCATTATACCACTTTTCCACACTCATGCCTATGACCCAGCACTTAACAAATAAAACGCCACCAATTTTATGCACTAACCCTGAAAATAACACAAGTTTTGGAAAATAATACATTGCGGTTGACGAGATCTTTTTCGGTTTCCCGCCAAAACACCCATTTAACAGCTTCTTCTACATTCAACTACTTCATTGCGATGTGTAATTATAAACAAAGAAATATTTCATATTTATTATATTACATTCATCCTTTAACTTAAGCATAATAATATATCCTTACTTAAATTTAATTAACGCTTAAAATGTCCTGTTAACTTCTAACTGACGTGAATGTCACAAATGTAAACGAGATAAAGCATTCAATATTATATTAAGTGTTATATTGTATTCTATGTATGTATTTACAAATAAAAAAAAGTATCTAAGTATTGTATCAGTTATCTGGTTCCCATAATACAAGCTTTGCTTAGTTTGGGGCTAGATGGCGTTGTGTGAGAAGTCCGCACATATTATTATTATTATTATACTATATAAGCATTGATTAAAAGTAACGTTTCTATTTATAATTGCATTTGTAATTACAGTTGAATTTCTAAAGATAAAATGAGTATGTAGCTTGATAGATAATTTTTAGTCAAACAGCAAGCTTAAAAGGCGCAAAATATTGATTTTCCAATGGTTACCCACAAAACATTGGCCCAAAACCGGGTCAAGAGCCTATTGTAGGCACTAAAAGGTGCGTGGCCAAACTTCCGTTAGTGAACTCGCTTGGACGGAAGCAGTGTTGTACCACGCTGTGGCATAATCAAGACTTGAACAAGAAAACTGGGATACAAGTTTCGAATATAACAACGGTGTTTATTGTTATGTAAACGAATGTCGACTTTTTTTTAAATGTTTTGGCTTCACACTTTAGTGTATTTAGCCAGTGTCAAGTAATTGATAATTCATCCAGTTAATGATATTTCACGCAAATATATGTCAAGTCACAGTCGAAGTCATCAAGTCAAGTCATAGTCAAGTCATAGTCTATTCAAAGTCATACTCCTAGTAAAGTGGTGGCAACTTTACTTGAAACTTCTATGGAGTTTTGGAAACAACACGAAAAGAAACGTTTCACCATCATTATACCATTTTCCCACACGCCTGTAATCCTGCACTTAACGAATAGAATTATGCCACTGATAGCCACCAATTTTATGCACTAACACTGAAAATAACACAAGTTTAGGAAAATAATACAATGCGGTGACGCAATCTTTTTCGCTTTCCCGGCAAAACTCAGAATGTCGACTTATTCATGCTTAGGGCTATAAACGTCAAATCCTTACCAACATTATAAAAACAACAACATTAGAAAGAAAAAAAAAGAAAGGAAGAAAAACATTTATTCAACACCCACTTACAAAATTAAAATAAAATAAAACTTACAAGAATATACATACAACAAGAGAATACAATTAAATATATACTATACTTAGTAAGAGTATATAATATTAGGTATTATGTATGCATGAAACCATAAGACAGTTACTTAATAAAGATACCCATACTCTAGATATAAAAATAATAGTTATATTTTTGGAGCATATGTGTATAAGTAAACTTTAAATTTTAATACTATTTAAAGTAATTAGGGTTGTGGATCTTGAACGTATTTTACAGCTCCACTTTATAATAATAATCAGAAGCAGGCCTACTTAATAAAATCCCAGGAAACAATGAAGTTGATTCAACGTCCTCACCGATCCATTGGTAAATTACACATTTTAATGAATGACTATTCAAATACTTTTTGCAATTATTAATAGGAAATGTTAGGACCTAAATTTAAACTTAATAAAACGGGACTATCTACATAAAATCGGGACACCTGCCAACAACACTAGCAGTCGGAAGTGGCGGCACAATCGCTCCAATAAACGGCGCTGTAAACTCACAGCTTTGCCCACAGGTGCCTTTATGCCTGTGGTTAAAATCTTTAAGTAACTTTAAATTAGTACGTTCGTCCAATTCACCTTGTGGTTTTTGTTTCGCAAAAGTATACAAATAATAATTTGGCGCTATACAAGTTTGGCTCTACGAAAGTAAGAACTAAAATAAACGGAGTGGTTTTTCTGATTGTAAACAATTTAGAGATCCAAAACGAGTATAAAAAATTATAGTGGCATGTTCAATTGATATGAACTATTGCTAATTATTTGCAATCAACTAATTGAAAAAGTTACAAAACTTATTTACATTTAAAGTATTCAAACTTTTTCAAATATTTCAATGCATATAATGTAAGATTACAAGTCAAATAGGTAAGTACTCATACTTCACTTGTTTAGATACATTTTCTTTTGGCTCTTTAGTTCAGCTTATAGTTCACTTGTTTAGATAAATTTTCTTTTGGCCACTTCCCCAAAAGACGACATTAATTTTTAGTGCCAATTTGTCTACTGATGACTTACAATAACTTATTCTTTTATTGTCCATCAGTACCAAATTCGGAAATAATTAATCAGATGTATTAATAATAAAAATAAAAACATTAGAAAATAAAACTAACTTCTATAGACCGATAGAAGGTTTTTATCTATCAATGCCGATAACTCATTTATTCATTCCTGTATTATGTGAATTTCATTGGTGAGACAATAAAGAGTTATCTTATATATAATATACTTATCTATCTATCTATAACTAAGATGCTATTAATTCAATAGAGTTTAACATTTTACACACCTACACATAAGAAAGAAGCTCAGGGACAGATTTATTTTAACTACCGTTAGACCAATGTATAAAAATTTATTATATTTTGAAGTAAAACTTCTTTACGCACGCTTGATTTGGGAAGTAAGCTAGTGAAGACGAGGCGAACAGAAGTTGAAGTTGGCTTACGTAGATCTCCATTGTCAACATAACATAGTTAAAATTTTGTATTATTACGTTGGTATGTCCAGTAAAATGACAATTAACAATTGTCAAGATGGCGTCATTAATATTAAACAAAGCAAAAACAAAGTTATACCGGCCGATAGATGGAGCTAAAGAATACTTCAGTCGTGTGGTAAAGTATTTATAAGTATTATATAAATTTAAGTATTTATATCGGTGTAAGTATTAAAATATCAATAAAGAAAGAACAGAGGCCATTTAATACACAGTTCGTTGGTTGTATCACTTTACGTGGCAGGTTACCTGATATAAAGCAGGTTGCGGGTCCGAGATTGGTTGACAATCGCACGCGCCGCGCACCTGAACCCACCAATTAGCGTACAGGCTGATTTATGATTACAGGGTTATTTATAGAAAAATATATTATTATTAATAGTAACATTGGGTTTGTGATCAATAATGCTGGCAGCACATCTGCTGAGACTTTTTACTTATACCGTTAAATAATGGTGTCGATTCTGTGTCGCATTCTCTAAAACTAAAGTAAACTTAAAGTATGGCGGTACTCTTCTGATAAAGGGGAAATAACAAAGACGGAAATATGTTAATTTCGTTTAGCTTTAGAGTATGCGACACAGAATCGACACAAATAACTCTTCATTGATTCTCAAAAAAAAAAATGCGCATTGGGACAAAAATAACATAAATTAAAAAACACATTCCTAGGTATTTGACTGACGCTGAAAATTAAGTTTTAAAAAAAGACAGTCAAAACAATAACAACAAAAAGTTCTCAATTCAGTAGGTTTTATTTAACTCTGAATGAAAACTTTGTATGTTTCTTTATAATTTAAGTTTGGGTGGCTTGTAAGGTAGGTGATGAACGTTTTAGACCGCCATATTTTTGTGTAATTAAGTCATTTAATAAAAGCTTTAAATACTATCTAAGGAATATTGTTTAAATACGTAGTGTTGTTGTAATATAGCAAAACAAATAAAAATATAAAAATCTTTAAAAAAATAAAACAGCAGTCCGCGTGTAAAGTGTTATGTTAGAATTACACCTTACTAAAAAATATTAACGCAAGGTAAAGTTACTGTAGGTAGTTAATTTTCTATCAGCTGCAATAAGCCCCTAAGCTACTTTATAAAGAAATAATGCAATAAAATCATTTTACAATAAAATAATAATGATTTCGCATCCCCATAGAAAACTTTTAATTTGCTATCAGACCTTGAAACTTGGAGCACCTTGTTTAAACAAATACACCTGATCGATCCTTGCACCTTGCTCCAAATCGATTGGATGCGTTCACCTGTCCCTTTTTATTATAGGTGTAAATGTACTCCCTTCTCCTTCCCTCCAGGGTTAGTCATGAATACTCATTGTGGAAATAATGTAATGCTGCTAGCGATTAATGTAGAATTATTTTTCACAATATATCTATGCCTTGATGTATGTTTAGTTAATTGAAATTTACTTCATATTTTGATGGTTTTACATTTTATAACTTTTTTCTCGTTTTACGGAAGTAATACAATACAATGATAAATAAATATTTTTTTACCATAAGTAAACAATGTAAATAATGTAATGTGATTTATTCCTTTAAATATATTAGGTAAATTCTAAATAAATTATTGAAACACAAATTATAAGTTATTAAACAATTAAACTAAAATGAAATTAAAAACTATGCAGTAGCAAAACTTAATCTAAGAAACCGCTACCAGTAGGCAACGTGCCTAAAATGCTGTTAAGTATATATAATCAATTAATCCCAATAAAAATAACCTTACTAATAAAAATTATGCCAATTAAAAAAAATACATATTTATTATAAAGTTTAAGACGTATGATATAGTACAAGATAGCTGACTTGACCATAAGATATTTATTTATCCCAAAAAAGTGTGCCATTTTTTTTTCAAAATAACAATTAGGTATAACAAAAAATTATTCACAAATTAATCATCAAGTTTAACCAATGTAGATAGGAAATGTTAAATGTAACTTGTTTATCGATAAGTATTACAGCTCGAATGATCGAATTGTTATCGAATGAAGCCAATTTCTAATACAAACCTTCCACATCTCCACTCGATTTTCGAATGGTTTCACCTCATTACGCTCACGAATATCACCAACCCTCAACTGTATTAAACAAGTAGCTATTATTTTAAAACCAACCTTCGGAGACCGAGATTAAGTCCAATTTTAATAGTTATATATATAAGTCGCCTGGTTCTGATCGAACTCCTTAAGTAGACAAATTTAAACTCAATATGTTGCGCTAGAAATTTCTAAATAGACTGATTTTATATCTGTTTCGATTAAATTTATAATCTCAGTTGAAAGTAAACATTATTTGTATCGTTTTAAAGTTTAAAACTGTTTGCTGTTATTGTTGCAACTGAAGTGTGAAAACATTTTCTTGGAGTATGTCGAAGTCTGCATTGGGAATGCGACAATTTTGCTCGTTGGAATACAAAACTGGGACTAATGGTCTGCTATTCTTTGTGTATCCAATTAAAATTATTCTTATACTGCATTGTGCCATATGGATATTCAAATTCATCTTTTTGTTTGCAGTAACATATGCTCATTTATAAGTAGGTAAGTATGCGAAATTGTGCATAGAACTTTCAATGATTTTTAATAGTAATTATACAGTATTACATTCATAATTTAATTGTAAATACTTTTAAAGAGATATTGAGCCTACACGCTTCAAGTAAGCAGCTAACTACAGCCTTGAAAATAACGGAATAATTTAAAATTTTATACCTAATCATCATAACTATGTTTGAATTTAAACTGATTTCAATTATCCAAAATAGAAAAAAAAAGTATTATGTCTTTAAACTTTAGTTTAACGATCGCCTGTCCATCTTTAATTAATTGAGAAGTTTCAGTAGATGCGTGTAAAATTTGCATAAACACAACGTTCACTATCTCGAAATAAGAACAAGATTCGAACTCGGGGCTCACATGAAATAAATCGAATAAAAAAAATCGATTTTAAACGTTCGATCTGCGCTGGAGTGTATGCAATTAAAGGGTTCCAAGAATCGCGGGATGCACGGAGCCCGCACGAATATAGTTACGCCATTCGGGTGTGAGGAATAAAAATAATCAAACGTGGGTTATGTGGCTAGCTTTTGAAAAGTTGCTATGGAGCTTAGGTCCGTATTACAGAACGATGCTCAGTCATCGATCGGTGCTTAAGCAGAGATATCATTCATAAAGTGATCAATTGGTGAATGAAATCTCTGCTTGAGCACCGATCGATGACTGAGCATCGTTCTGTAATACAGACCTAAGCTCCATAGCAACTTTTTAAAAGCTAGCCACATAACCCACGTTTGATTATTTTTATTCCTCACACCCGAATGGCGTAACTATATTCGTGCGGGCTAGTTCAGGAGTCAATGGAATCTTCAATAAATGTAAATCTTTTATGTCAATAAAATATTATTTGATTTTGATTTGATTTGAAAGTTTCGTGATCACCCCCCAGGTGAGCGGTAAGCCTGGTCAAATCCTAAAACAAAAAAATGCACTTTACATATTAAAGTCTGGCCTAATAGTTGACTGGCCTGATAGCTCAGTGGGTAGTAGCTCTGCCTTCTGAACTGTAGGTTGTGGATTCGATTCCCACCTAGGACAAACATTTGTTTGAAGAACATCGATGTTTGTTTTGTGTCTGGCTGTTATATCGTATTCTATGTATGTATTTACATAAGAAAGTATTGTGTCAGTTATCTGAGTCCCATAGTGCTCATACAAGCTTTGCTTAGTTTGGGTCTAGATGGCGATGTGTGAAATGTACACAAATATTTATTATATATATTTAAAGTAGTACATAATTTTATTCATAACCATAAAATTTAGAGATGCATCGATTATTATCGATATATCGATAATCCTTGAGTAGGATCAGATCACTTATCTATGCTCCGGGACGACTAAACAAGGTGTTTACGATCCAGATTTCGATCGGGAAAAAACGGCGCACAAAACTAAATCCTTAGCGAATATATATAAGAGAGAGTCGATTCGTGTATCATCGCCGTGTGTCCCGTTCTTAATTGGGCCATGTCGTCTGGACAAGGGAAAAAACTTAACATTTGTCAGATATTCCAAGAATTATACACTTGTTGCTTTTCAACGGTGGTTACCAGTTTACTGTTGGATTGGTAATGAATTGGTAACGCGTTTGGTTCTTAATTATTGCTTTTTACTTACTGGGCTGATAGCTCAGTTGGTAGTACCTCTGCCTTCTGCAATGTAGGCTGTGGGTTCGATTCCCACCCAGGACAAATATTTGTGTGATGAACGTAGGTGTTTGTTTTGTGTCTGCGTGTTGTATTGTATTGTATATATGCATGTATTTACAAACAAAAAATATCTAAGTATTGTATCAGTTATCTGGTGCCCATAGTACAAGCTTTGCTTAGTTTCGGACTAGATGGCGCTGTGTGAAATGTCCACAAATATTTATTTATAATTTATTTATACCAGAAAACTCTAAGATAAGGACGATATATTAAGTCACATGTGGTAGCGTTTGAACATAATTATTATTGTTTTAAGATTTTAAACCATTAAACGCTGCCATCGCTTGTCAGCCTATATTATAATGAATAACGCCCAACGATCACATACATATAGATCCGGAACCGTAACTAAGATTCCCTGTGTCTAGGGACCCAGGAACTACGAGGACCATGGTCCCACAACACCCAAACTTAGAACAAGTATTTGCGCTTTTTTTTCTTTGCACAAATACTTGTACTGTCGCGGGAATCGAACCCGCCGCCTCCAGGCTGTGAATCGACCTGCTCAACCACCACACCACAGAGGCTGTCCAATTATTATAATCCACCAAGTTAGTTTTTCAGTTTGACCATGATGACGTGAATCATGGTGTTTGCAACAGCGCCAAAATATCGGCAACTCTAAACAAATAACTAGGTAAATCTCTAAAGGTATTATCCTATAAAGGTTCTAACATTTTTAGCAACCAGAGTGCTCTATCAACTGTGATAAAAGCAACCGCGCTATCTCTTGTCATTTAGTGTTAGGAATCGGAATAAGACTTTTTTATGTTAAAGGGAGCAAACAAGCATATAGCCCACCTGATGGGAAGTGGTCACCGTAGCCTATGGACATCGTAACACCGGAGGAGGTGTCACCAATGCATTGCTTACCCTGTAAAATGAATAATTTACTAGGTGGTAGGACTTTGTTGCAAAGTTTGTCTAGGTAGGTACCACCGTTTTGCCAGTTATTCTGCCGCCAAGCAGTAGTGTGCAAGCACTACTGTGTTCCGGTTTGAAGGGCAATGTAGCTAGTGAAATTACGGGGCAATTGAGACTTTATGATCTGATCTCGCAGTCGAGTAATCTTATTACCAGACTGTGCTGATGTCTCAGGATGATGTGCGCAGTGCAGTGTCGCTCGAAACTCTATGTATTGGAGTTCCAAGTGACACTGTTCTGTTATGGGCGGCCGTGGCGCTTAACATTAGGTGAATGACTAGCTCGTCACATATTCATTAACATAAAAAAAAAAATCTGTATAACACAGGTTTTATATCACAGCAGCTTAGTGGGCACAAACATGTACCTAGTGTAAGGTCGTAGTCGTAGAAACTGGGAAATGAGTCCATAACTCAGTGAGCGTTTAATCAGAATGAAGATAACCATATATAAGCTCCTTAACGTTTTTCTACTTATTTCGCCGCTTAACCTCTTTTGAGTTTATTTAAACAAAACCCTAAATAGTTAATGCCCTTTAACCCTCCAAGCAAAAACTGTAACACTGAAGGTGTAATGAAGGAGCGCGCGTGTCGTCGAACGTAAATTGTTTATTATTTTTTATGAGATTTTCATGAGAACGATCGCTGGTCTCGTTAAGCACACCACGATAAACTGTACCTACCCTTTTTGAAGTGGTTATTTATTTTCGACACAAAAACTTAACGGTAGCTTATTGTAATTTTGGTTTCGTGGTAGGGTGCAGTAGAATAAACCTACTTATAGTTGTGTATTGGACACCAAAATTTGCATACCTACCTACATAGGTATTTATTTCAAGTATTACAACCATAAAAATACGTTTAATCCCAAAAAAATCCCTTCGTGAAAATCTGTAAATACTAATATACTAAGAAGTTAAAATAAACTAAAGTTCTGTAACAATAAGAAAACAGGCCTCATTCAGATCAGACGTGTAGCCACAGACCTTAAATATTTTCGTTACTTAAGTTACTTCTTTTTTCTATGATATATACCACAAATTTTTTTTGTTCCTGTAATTTTTTTGTTTACCTTCACCTGTATTGTTTAGGTGTAGGTAAACAAAAAAATTACAGGTACAATGATAATTCTATAATACGGCCCGGAATTTTCTACTCTCCTTAAGATTTCCCGAGGTGAAATCGCTAAGCGTTCTGATGCTTGAGGATGAGAAATGAGCGGAAGGCGCAGGGAGTGCGCAGGGGGATGTATTGTAAACACAATTACCACCCCCACCCCCGGGGGCAACAAATGGCGGCTAAACGACCCATTCGGCTGTGATTTGTTAGCAATATGCTTCAGATTTGGAACAGAAATGCTTTTAAACTCGTTCGCGGCTTCAAAGAATTCGCATTTTTGTTTGCGGTTACAGCCTAATGGCGTTATGGAGTTGTTTTCAATGGTTCAGCTCTATTTGAGGACGGAGTCGGTGTTCTATTTTATTTTTATACCTTTGGGTTTCTTTGTTGAATGCTAAAAATACAATGCGCAAAATTGCTAGGTGGTGGAGAAAAGTTTCTGCAAAGTTCGTTTAGGTAGGTACCACCGCTTTGCCAACACTACTGTGTTCCGGTTTGAAGGGCACTGTAGCTAGTGAAATTACTGGGCAAATGAGACTTAGAAAACTTAGATTTTTTAGAAGGGATTCACAAAAGTTACCATTTAAAAAAAAAAATTAGAAGGGTTTCACAAAAGTTACCATTTAAATTTTAGCTCGAGTTTTTTTTAATGTTAAAATGGACATGCGTTTGACAACAACTCACCTGATGGTAAGTGACGAAGTTGTCTAAGGTAGAGCACGCTTGCTCATCACATGATTAGATTTTTTGGTTCGACTGTAGAAAAGAGGACAAAGTTGATAGTTACTTAGACAAATATATTATTATATGTATAATATTGTTACATCCTAGACTGCATCGTTACTTACCATCAGGTGCGATATTGGTCAAATGCAAACCTATATAACAATAAAAAAAATCGCAACGATTTACTTCTCTACGTCAAAATAATGGCTTCAATTTTTCCGGATAATGCTGCCAGGCTCAACTGTGTTACCCGATTAAATCTGGTACCAAGTTTTTAAATGAAATTAGCATCGTGAACCATATCTATCAGGCAGACACGAAGACAGGGAAGAGGCAAACAAAAGGTAATCTAAACTGGAGGTATTGAAAACATATTTTCGATGTCTAAAGCATCCTTCAATTTACATACAGTCATACCCACACATATTACATTACACTTGGTGCTGGTAACTCGTTAATACCTTACAGTTATAACAAGCAGGGCGCTTGGAGGGCGGAGCGCTAGCGCCTCTCTCGGGCTCCGATAAACAACTCAAGTACAACATTTAATTATATCGGTGTTTATTAAACCAGACGCACCTACCTAACGAACCGGCACGATATCCATCGGGTGATAAACCTGTATGTTGGGAGAATTGTCTTAACACCTCCTGACTAAATGTTTTAATGGGAAATGTGGGAGTGGGCCATGTTAAACCTTAGTTGTATGTTACTTGATCATCGTAAGTTCATGTCATGTCACTCAGTATTTTTTTTTGTGTACGTTTTGTAGGACATCATTTTGGACATCTTGCTATACTAGTGTTCAGGGTTCGAGATCAAAAAGGTCAACAAAGGGGATACCAGTACAAAAAAATTGATATAAAATCGTGCAGTCTACAATTTCATGACAGAAATTAGTTTTACTGATTTTAGAGCATTATATGATACAATTCAATTTTTCAATTATTTTAAAGCTTTTAGTTTGACATAGTTATTATTTTAAACAAATTAAGGCTAACCGAAACTTTAAAAAGTAAAGGTTATTTTTCTTAGACTGGGAACACTACCGAGGTTCAAAACGTTTTGTGCCGTCGTCGCTTTCATTATTCGTTATTCGTGATTTAATCCTCGAACTCGAATGTGATTCATCTATTAGAGAGCTTATTTAGGGTATAGGCTTATTTAGGCTTCGTATGTTGAAAACTTGAAAAGTGGTGCGCATGAAATTCAGGTCTTATAATCATCAATCAATGCGTATAAAATCACAAGAAAAATGCAATCTTCATAAAAAATATTAGAAATATCCAATGCAATTATACCAGTACTAATATTGTACCTAATATATGATCTGTGTCAGTACCTACTTATTTTATAGCAGCTATTTAAATTAATTCTGAATGTTTTGAATTTTTCGGTTGAAAAAATGTGCAGTACCTCTGAAATATCGCTTTGACATATTTTGACATTTCATTGTTTAACTTTTTGATCGAATTCTGAACACAGGTATAGTTGATAAAATGTTGTTTATAGTATATTTTTTTGATTTCTTTGTCGATCCATATAGTGGCAGGCCAGCCTACGCTGTGTCTTCCGGGTCGTGGTTACCACTCGAGAACCTTTCTTCCCCATCGGTCAATTCTACGAGCAATATGGCCACATTGTCATTTCAACTTGCTAATTCTAAGAGTTATATCGGTCACTTTAGTTCTCCTTCAGATCTCCTGGTTTCGGATCTTATCTCACAGGGAAACACCAAACATAGCTCTCTACATATCGCTTTTTAGTGATAATTCTGCCAATATCAAGTAAGGAGTTTTTGTACAGTTATGTCATAGTTTTATTTTGTCAGTAAAATGGTGGGTACTTTACTGAAGGCTCTAGGAAGCCTTGAAAAGGAAACGAAAAGACATGGCTTAAAAACTTGGAACCATTTGCCAACTCAACTCGTCCACGTTCACGAATACTTAACGGATATATATCTACCCTTATCACACATTAAAATTCAAAAATACACGAGTTATGGAAAAAAATCAAAATTCAACACCATCTTTTTCGGATTCTTTTTAATGACCCCTCTACATAGCTCGTCGTGCGACCACGAGCTTACTAATAAGGCTAACAGTAAGAGACCACGTCTCAGTGCATTCATTGTCACTGGCATAAGTCCCTGGCAACACACACTGATTGAAAATCTTTGTTTTCAGACTCTGGTATTTTGGAT
Source organism: Ennomos fuscantarius (assembly GCA_905220475.3). Classification (NCBI taxonomy): domain Eukaryota; kingdom Metazoa; phylum Arthropoda; class Insecta; order Lepidoptera; family Geometridae; genus Ennomos; species Ennomos fuscantarius. The sequence goes on along the minus strand of HG992028.1, from coordinate 5,320,516 downwards.
GAAAAGATAGGTCGAAGCTTCTCGAACACTGTCCAGCCGAGTTGAATTCTTCGTGCGACCTCTTTGCTTAGGTATACGTATAAGTAAACCATATCTCACAAAAATTAGGTAGGCCCAACTATTTTTTGTGTTTGTAATCTAAATATATATAACTCAAAGGTGACTGACTGATTGACTGACTGATATAGTGATCAATCAACGCACAGCCAAAACCACTGGACGAATCGGGCTGAAATTTTGCATGCAGGTAAATGTTATGACGTAGGCATCCGCTAATAAAGTAGTTTTTGAAATTCTACCCTTAAGAGGGTGAAATGGGTGGTTGAATTATTTTCCTATAGGCCACGCCGCGGGCGAAGCTGCGGGCGAAGCTGCGGGCAGAAGCTCGTAATTAATAAGCTTTTAGGTTTACATACGATCATATCACACCAATATATAATCTGTTAAATTAGAAATATTGTGTATGTACGTTTGTTCCTTTTTCACGTCGCAACAGCTGAACAGATTTGAATAACATTTGGAAGGTTTGTTTGAAGAATGAAGATAGCTTAGACTCTGGTTTGAACACATATGAATATATAAGTTACTTTTTATCCGCGAGTGAAGACGCGGAGCGCAGATCTCCTGGTTTCGGATCTTATCTCACAGGGAAACACCAAACATAGCTCTCTACATATCGCTTTTTAGTGATAATTCTGCCAATATCAAGTAAGGAGTTTTTGTACAGTTATGTCATAGTTTTATTTTGTCAGTAAAATGGTGGGTACTTTACTGAAGGCTCTAGGAAGCCTTGAAAAGGAAACGAAAAGACATGGCTTAAAAACTTGGAACCATTTGCCAACTCAACTCGTCCACGTTCACGAATACTTAACGGATATATATCTACCCTTATCACACATTAAAATTCAAAAATACACGAGTTATGGAAAAAAATCAAAATTCAACACCATCTTTTTCGGATTCTTTTTAATGACCCCTCTACATAGCTCGTCGTGCGACCACGAGCTTACTAATAAGGCTAACAGTAAGAGACCACGTCTCAGTGCATTCATTGTCACTGGCATAAGTCCCTGGCAACACACACTGATTGAAAATCTTTGTTTTCAGACTCTGGTATTTTGGATGAAAAGATAGGTCGAAGCTTCTCGAACACTGTCCAGCCGAGTTGAATTCTTCGTGCGACCTCTTTGCTTAGGTATACGTATAAGTAAACCATATCTCACAAAAATTAGGTAGGCCCAACTATTTTTTGTGTTTGTAATCTAAATATATATAACTCAAAGGTGACTGACTGATTGACTGACTGATATAGTGATCAATCAACGCACAGCCAAAACCACTGGACGAATCGGGCTGAAATTTTGCATGCAGGTAAATGTTATGACGTAGGCATCCGCTAATAAAGTAGTTTTTGAAATTCTACCCTTAAGAGGGTGAAATGGGTGGTTGAATTATTTTCCTATAGGCCACGCCGCGGGCGAAGCTGCGGGCGAAGCTGCGGGCAGAAGCTCGTAATTAATAAGCTTTTAGGTTTACATACGATCATATCACACCAATATATAATCTGTTAAATTAGAAATATTGTGTATGTACGTTTGTTCCTTTTTCACGTCGCAACAGCTGAACAGATTTGAATAACATTTGGAAGGTTTGTTTGAAGAATGAAGATAGCTTAGACTCTGGTTTGAACACATATGAATATATAAGTTACTTTTTATCCGCGAGTGAAGACGCGGAGCGCAGCTAGTATAGAACAACTCCATTATATGATGCAACCAAGCTGCCATGATTAACCATGAAAAATATTTACGCATGGTTATGAAAGGCGTTTGACTACGAGTTTAGAAGTGCGCAAAACAGAGCAAAAGCCCGAAGCGCAGTTAGGCATATTTATCTGCGCACGCGCACCGCCGCACACGCCCTCACCCGCGGCCTCACGACCACCACGCCCTGAGCAGGGGAGGACCTGGAACTTCGAGGTCAGGCTTTAAACCATCTGAAAGTAGACCTTCTGCTAATGTATCGAACATTGGCGATTCTTCTTCTTCGTCTTGTCAATGTATAGTAAACTAGGTGCACCCCGCGGTTTCACCCGCGATAAAAAGTTTCCTACGAGTTAATCCAGGCTTTATACGTGAACCAAATTTCATCCAAATCCGTTCAGTAGTTTTTGCGTGAAAGAGTAACAAACATTCATCCATATATCCATACTCACAAAATTTCGCATTTATAATATTAGTAGGATATTCAGACTGTATATACAGTAACCCTGTATATACACCAAATTCACGGAAAGTATTTACTAGGTGGTAGAACTTTTCTGCAAAGTTTGTCTAGGTAGGTACCGCCGCTTTGCCAGCTATTCTGGCGCCATGCAGTAGTGCGCAAGCACTACTGCTTGAGACTTTATGATCTGATCTCACAGTTGAGTAATCTTATTACCAGACTGTGCCGATATCTCAGGATAATGTGCGCAGTGCAGAGTCATGCGAAACTGTATATTTTGGAGTTCCGAGTGACACTGTTCTGTTATGGGCAGCCGTGTCGTGACTAGTAGTCACCTAATGTTAAGCGACACGGCACGACTAGCTCGTCACATCATTCTCTAAAATAAAAAAATTACATGTTTCCAGCTACACAAAAAGGGCTACTGCCACGGTTTCAAACGCACACTCAATAAAGAATACTTGAGCTCTCTAGCTCTTTAGGGAGCCAAATCGACGTTCTTAACTACATCTCTGTGCTGACACATAGAATGCGTGAAATACAACGCGATCTTATTGTCGGCTGCGAGGTGCCATTGTAATGAGATGTTATTTATTAAACAATCCCGTAACTAATTACCGTGACGGTCGATAAGCCACGCCCTTTCAAAAATGGAAACTGGACGCTGTGTTGCGAAAGTAGACAAAGGTTGGCAGAGAAGGGATTGCTGAGCTTTCTAACCTATAAAGAATATTGTTTTTGTTCCTTATCTGAGCACAAAATAAATAATAGTACAAGTAAGCTATTTAGGTATGCTAAAGGCAAATATGTTTTTTTTGTTCTGTTCACGTTTATTATTCACCTTTTACCGCTTACATTAGGAATCGTTCTGTATTACCAGTAGTACTTTCTAATTTAGAAATTATACTCAATGTAGAATAAATAATTGAAAACGTGCCTAGAGAAAGACAAATAACGTCTAGTAATTCCTGTTAGAAAACCTCACCACTAAAAGTATAGAAGCATTTGATTCTTATTAGATGTTTGGATTTCTACAGGTCTAAGTACCCATAATAATAATAATAATAATAACGCCCAATGGTCACACACATAGATACTGGACCCTAACTAGGATTCCCTGTGGCTAATGACCCAGGAACTAAGAGGACCATGGTCCCACAACACCCAGACTCAGAACATGTAGGTATTTGCGATTTTTTTTCTGTGTACAAATACTTGTCCTGCCACGGGAATCGAACCCGCCGCCTCCGGGCTATGAGCCGACCTGCTCAACCACCAAACCACAAAGGTTGCCATATTTATACTACATTACTAGTTTCATATACTAAAGTGTCCTAACTCAGTCCTACAGTGAACTAGACAGTATAATGCTCAAACCTTTCAGACTACCTAATGATAGCTAAGGTATGGTAAGGTAAATTCTAACCGAGATGGCTTTCTAATTGGGTAGTTTATCGGTGGCGTCGCAGTTTTACAATCAGTTATAGAACTAGGAACTTATAACAGTTACTTCTTTGCAAACTTCACTTTAAACTGATCCATATCCTGAAGGGATAAGAGCTGGTTTTAAGCGATGGAGACGGAGAGCAGTCTTAAGTTCAAACGTTAACACGCCCCCAACCGATAGTGCTAACGAGAGACGCTATCCGAGATCTTCAAAGCATTAACTTTGGAACATTATGACTTATTAGCCTCTGCTATTGGTGCGAGATACTTGACAGCTGCCCGGTCGAGTTAATGTCCTATAGGTGATGTGAAATATGAAACTGCCGCTTTTCAATTAAGATGGTAGCACTCATGAAAAATAGTAACGTACAAGTGGGTAGCTTAGATGGATTTAAAACATTATTCTGATCATTCAAAGTAAGCAACACTATTTATTTCATGTAGAAATCATAGTAATTTAGCAAGAAAACGTAAATTAATATGACGGATTGCCTGCGCAAAACCACCTCTGTATAATAAGTAAAAACACATTATATCAAGCTATATTTCAACAAACAAAAAAATCTTTCATCCGTTTGGGAGCAAATAACAGATTACACATTTTAAACTTAGAATACCCCTCTAATTGCATCAGGGGTTGAAACGCGATGATAGAACTAGAAAGATTAGTAAATCAACATAAAACAATTGTACCTAATAAATCATGTTAAAAAATGCTTAAAAAGTAAACGCCCAATAATAATAATAATATCTAATAATAATAAACGCCCAACGATCATATACATAGATCCTGGACCGTAACTAGGATTCCCTGTATCTAGGGACCTAGGAACTAGGAGGACCATGATCCTACAACACCCAGACGCAGAACAAGTATTTGGGCTTTTTTGTCTGTGCACAAATACTTGTCCTGTCGCGGGAATCGAATCCACCGCGTCCGGGCTATGAGCCGACGTGCTCAATCACTACACCACAAAGGATGTCAAAGTGGAACATTGAGTAAAGATTTTATGTCAATAGATCAAACTATTTGTAGCATGAGTATGAAGAACTTGTTTTGATTGGCTTTCAGTTACCAAATCATTTAATGTAGTCTAGAAGCTTGATTTTTTTCTTAACTTTATAAATATCTTAAAATAAACAGTCCATAATCATAGTTTATAAAACTTATATTCATGACTATTTTACAACAAAAATATCGCCAAGTAAGTTTCCTAAGCTTAATCATATTTACGACAATCACTTCCCGCCGTACCACCTTCTAAATAAGGCATGTGATGGATGTACGCTAATATAGAAATGGTACGCGTTCATATTACATTACACATACATAGTGTATTTATAATAGGTACGCTACCTACCGGTAGTGGGCTGGAACATTTGGATTGTCTAAAGGTCATCGCGGCCAGTATATATAGTCCAAAAGTTTTTATTTTTTAGTATTAGTGTTTATAATGGAACTGACGCTTTAAGCTTATTTAATTAACTAATTTGAACATTACTACATTGCATACATTTACTAGGTGGTATGACTTTTCTGCCAACTGTGGTGGTATGACTGCTCTGCCTTCTACAAGTTCGTCTAGGTAGGTACCACCGCTTTATCATATTCTGTCGCCAAGAAGTAGTACGCAAACATTGCTGTGTTCCGGTTTATATGGTACTGTAGCTACTAAAATTACTGGGCAATTGAGACTTTATGATCTGATCTCACAGTAGAGTAATATAATAAGAATTGTCAATATGGTGACATTAACATTAAACAAAGCAAAAACAAAGTTATACTAGCCGATAGATGGAGCTAAATTAAAGAAGTTTTGCTTCAGTCGTGTGGTCTAATAACCAGATTGTGCATAATGTATCAGGATGATGTGTGCAGTGCAGTGTCATTTGAAACTATTTTTAGTTTCGAATGACACTGCTCTGCTATGGGCGGCCATGTTACTTAACAGGTGAACGACTAGCTCGTCACATCATTCATTAACATTAATTTCTATTTTACGTTTATGTATTCAATGTTACTTTTACGCTAAAACAATGTTTCGAAGTTATGAAACGAATGAAAGATTGAGACATTTTCTTGTCCAGTGTCGACTTGACTTTGTTGTCTGTAATGTTATCATTACATTAACTTTAGGCAGCATAAAAAAACATTTGAAGTAGTTCCAGTGCTCGCCAAACTAATTTCCATTATATGACGCATCTAGAAACTCTATTTCTATGATCTTCAAAATAGACGATTCATTGCAGCCTACAAAAAGCAACAAGGATAACATAGAAATTAAATGAAGGCAATTAATATACGAAAAAATTTACAACAAGCTGTGCTGTTTATCATGATTTGATGCTTCCGTTTTGCCAAAGCAATTAATAATAATAAAAATAAAGCCCAACAATCACATACATAAATCCTGGGATCCTAAAGGATTCCATGTGTCTAGGGACTTAAAAACTACAAGGACCATGGTCCCACAACACCCAGACTCAGAACGAGTATTTGCGCTTTTTTTTTTCTGTGCACAAATACATGTCCTGGCACGGGAATCGAACCCGTCGCCTCCGGGCTATGAGCTACCACACCAGAGAGAGGCTATCAAATTACAAGTGAGACATTATTTATTTCATACCAATGGTGAGTTTTAAAAATTAGGAAAAATCATAGTATATCAACTAGAATAAAAGCCAGCCAGAGTAATATCAACTTAATTAACTGGACTCACAGCACAGTTAATAATAATAATAATATGTGTGGACATCACACACAACGCCATCTAGCCCCAAACTAAGCAAAGCTTGTGCTATGGGAACTAGATAACTGATACAATACTTAGATACTTTTTTTTTTGTAAATACATACATAGAATACAATATAACACCCAGTTAATGATGAACACTTATGTTTATTTTTGTCTCTTGTAGTTGAAACTTTTGAAGTAAAACTTTTTTACGCCCTTTTGACTTGGGGAGTAAGCTAGTGCGAGGCAAACGGAAGTTGAAGTTGATTCACGTACATTTCCATTGTCAACGTAACAAAGTTAAAAATTTGTATTATGTTGGTATGTCCAGTAAAATGACAATTTACAATTGTCAAGATGGCGACATTAATATTAAACAAAGCAAAACTAAAGTTATACCAGCCGATAGATGGAGCTACGCTAAAGAAGTTTTACTTTAGTCATGTGGTCTAAAGACACTCGTTTTTTTAAAATAAATGTTTCTTCTCTTTCTTTCTTTCTTTTTCATGTTTGTATTTACAAAAAAAAAAGTTAACCTATTATATCAGTTATTTGGTTCCCATAGTACAAGCTTGCCTTAGTTTGGGGCTAGATAGCGCTGTGTGAAAGCCCAAAAAAATAATTTACTTATAAATATTTAGGTATAATATAATTTGTATTATCCCTAACACCTAATATTATGTATATATTATAAAAGTGAAAAGTTGCCTCTTTGTGTGGTTTTCATGCCAAAATGGCTAATCCGAAAAAAAAAATCGTACGGAATTGGAAAAAAAATTGCAAAAATGGGTTAAGTTCAGTAGAAAATCGGGGTACCGATATTTCTTAAAATAAAACCAAAAGTCATAGTTAAACTGTACTCGTATTTACTTCTTGTAAATGGATTGTAGAAACAAACAAACTGCTTAATTATCAATAAAACTAATCTAGCGATACTAACAAACACACAAATGTCTTTTTAGACTGTACATCAAAGTTGTTTAGATTTAAACTTAGTGGCTCCTCCCTTCGCGTAAATGCAGTCAAACCTCTAGTCAGATGTCGTTAGCTCTCCTTTTAGCTTTGATTAGCTTTTCAAAACGTACAAGTCTTGTAAACTTGTACTCTTGTAAAATTTATGTTAAATTTTGTAATCGAGTGCAATTAAAATTGTTTAAGGTAATATATTAATAGGTAAGAAATTTGTGTGTTAACTATTAATTGAAGGGTTGAGAATAAAAAGGGTTTAACTGTCAAATTGACAGTTTCGAGAAAATTGACTTTAAACTTCAACGGCCTCATTTTTATGTAGAGTCCTTATAAGGTTTATGTAAGTTTCATTTGCTTGAAAATGTATTAATTCTATTTTGAAATACTAAATAAAATAAAATAAATATCATAATGTTTTTATGCTAAGCGTACTGTATTCCTGTGACAGATAAACCGTTTTTAGAATGTATTATTGTAGATAATTTTACGCTGAATCCAACGATACCCATAAGTTATTTTGTGAAAAAAATCAGTTAAACCCTTTTTGTTCTCACCCCTTCAATTAATAGACGAATGATTAATCTTTCTCTTTCTACTGCATTACAGGGCCCGTGCCTTGAGCTCTTAGCGCGAGCCTGAACTGAATCGCTTTAACTTTCGTCTCACTTTTTCTCCAGCTGAGAGAAGACAAGACGAAAGTCAAAGCGATTCAGTTCAGGCTTGCGCTAAGAGCTCACGGTACGGGCCCTGATCAGAAAAAACACACACATGATGTAAAAGTATAAGTAAGTTTACTAGGTGGTAGGTCTTTTCTACAAAGTTCGTCTAGGTTGGCACCAACGCTTTGCCAGTTATTCTGCCGCCAAGCAGTAGTGCGCAAGCATTACTGTGTTCCAGTTTGAAGGGCACTGTAGCTAGTGAAACTACTGGGCAAATCAGACTTTATGACCTGATTTCACAGTCTAGTAATCTTATTAGACTGTGCTGATGTCTCAGGATGACGTGCGCAGTGCCGTGTCACGCGAAACTATATTCTTTAGAGTTCCGAATGACACTGCAAATGATATGGGCAGCCATGTTGCTTAAAGCAAACGGAACGGGTCATGTCATTGCTTAATATAAAAAAAAAACCAGTTAGTTAAACGAATAGAAGCACATTGCACTTTTAAGAAAACCGAATGTGATTTAGACCACACGACTAAAAGTAAAACTTCTTTAGTTTAACTCCATCTATCAGCCGGTATAATTTTGTATTTGCTTTGTTTAATGTAAATTTTGCCATCTTAACAATGGTAAATTTTAATTTTACGGCACATAATAATACAAATTTTTAACTTTGTTTATTGATAATGGAGATCTCTACATGAACTAACTTCAACTGCCGTTCGCCTCGCATTCACCAGCTTACTCCTCAAGTAAAGCGTGCGTAAAAAAAAGATAAGATATAAATTTATTATCCACAAAAAAAAATATTGATGAGTTATACATACAATAATAAAATAAATCAATCAAGTAAAGCGTGCGTAAAGAAGTTTTACTTCAAAAACCTTGAATATTACAAGACTTGTAACATTGTAAGTTTCGATAGCCGGCGTCGCATTCGTGAGATGAGCCAGTATCTGCATGAGTCAGCTTCGCTCGTTCTCATGTCTGCCGCTACAGCGCACCTTACATACTAATTCGGTGTACCAACGTCGGCCGTTCAACTCTTTGTTTTTACCGATGACAAACTAAAATGAGTGGGCACTTACTGTGAACAAGCGATGGACTATTGGGATTGGGGATAAACACTTCTAGTTTTCCTTAATACCTAAACCTAAGCATTTAGCCGTGGAAAGTTTGGGCACAACGTAGAAACGTCATGTGTCATATACTGTGATATAGTTTCTTGGTCACTTGTGTAAGCGACTCAATGAATTAGATCAAATTCGTAGATTCCGAGAAACATCATTGTTTCCTAGAAATTTTGTTACAGCCTCTCTGGTGTGGCGGTTGAGCAGGTCGGCTCGTAATCCGGAGGCGGCGGGTTTGATTACCGCGACAGTAAACAAATATATGTCCACAGAAAATAACCGCAAATACTTCTGAGTCTGGGTATTGTGGGACCCATGGTCCTTGTAGTTCTTGAGTCCCTGGATACAGAAAATCCTAGTTAGGGTCCGTGTATGTGATCGTTTAAAAAAACATAACGACATTCTTCTATACTATAATCAAACTTAAGTTGCTCTAGATTACAAATACAAAACAGTTTAAATAGATATTTAAAAAAACTGCACAAAATAGTTACTACAATCTTAAAAAATACAAGAAAATTACCTATCCGGAATTCCGTCTACCATTGGAAATGAATGCATTATCGAAAAAGGGAATTGAATCACCTGTGAACACTATCAACTGATGGAAAACGGGTTTTTGGGCTCTTATCTAAAAACATGAAGTTCGAGATAAAATATCTGATCATACAAATGAACATCGATGTACTTATCTTATTTTGCTTGTAGTATGATGCTTATAGTCTTTGAAAAAGGTTAAACGGTGTAATGTAGACAACGGAATGCAGTTTAAGCGCCACTCTTAAGTTATGGGTTTGATTAGGTATTATCGATTTTATTGCAATCGATCGTTTAGTTTCGGTTATGACAACTGTGTAACTACAACAACAAACATGAAGGTTATATCCATTCACAAAACCTATTATGTTAATTTTAAACACATCAAAAGTCGATAGCATCTCGACTCGTTCACACCACACCTACCGAAACAATAGTTAATAAGATGATTTATATCGATTCGAGATAGGTGCGTTCGACACGTCTCGACAACGATTTAGCATAATCTCGGGATCGGATCGGGTATCGGTACAGATGTTACGGAATAGGCGCCCGGTCGCGGGCCGATCTTGATCCTTGGAGAAGGCTGCTTGTTGTAATGCGGTAGTGCGAAATAATCGTGTAGGCTGTAAAATGAACTCTTCGAATTCTCAGGATCGGATGCCAATGAGTGCTTTAATAAGTAATGTTTTACCACAGTATTATATCACAACATAAGCTGTACTAAATTGCACAAACCTGTAATGGTTATACATATTAGTTCGAAATGAAAGGAAGTACCTCCGATTGATGCAATGTGTAATCTTGCGAACTAAGAAATTATATACGATCTTTTTTGTAGCTAATAGGTTTACAATTGGCCACCAATTCGCCTGATGTTAAGCGGCGGTTTTACCAAAGATGTACATATCTAATATGACTACATTAAAATCATAGTTTTAGGGCAGGTACACGATATACTGTTGTATTACTTTATATAAATAAGGTTCTTTTTGGCAATACTTTGTGATATTCAGTATTCTTAGCCGACTTCAAAAAAGGAAGGGTTCTCAATTCGACTGTATTTTTTTAAATTGTTAACTCAGAACTTTCGACTGGGTGGATCGATACTGATGATTTTTTTTTATTTGATAGCTTCCCGTTTCAATTTGGTCCAATTCTGACAATCGCATCCATGAGAAAACCATATAAGTCTGTAGATGGTTTTTACGCGTGTTTGTTACTTGTTTAATAATTTTATTTGCTTATAATACGAATAATATATATAATATCGATTACGAATATTTTTCTAGCAGCTATTCTAATTTTGGCTAGTGGCAGCTTTGATTAGATCGAAGTGTGAAAGTGGTTTAAATGTTTCCCATACATTATTTCCTTATACTTAAGTTTTGACATTCTGATTTGGCTACATTCTCACTGGGCATAATCCTCATGAGACACATGAAAAAGAGACTAGAGGCTTTGAAAATATAGTAGAAGTAGGTACTTTATATTCTGGCCACATGATTTAGAACAGACCACAATAATAAAGAGAAAAACGTTATAAGTATCGCTCGTGGTTAGCCGAAATTGCACCACAATGTTCGCCGAACAACAACGTCATTGGAGGAACAAAAGATTTGGGTTGCAAGTGTACGATAAACACTAAACAATGTATTTTATCTTATCGATGATTTTATTTACAAAATGTAAGTGGATGGAAAAGCTTAATTGTAGAGAGAATTGAAATTAGCTCATTACGTAAACTGTTTACGTTCATAGTTCTGTTGATCTATTGAATTAATCTATTGTAAGTTACGTATAACATTGATTATATCATAAAATCAGAAACCAAGTGTTAGGTAGTTATAATATAGTATTCTAGATCAATGCTTATCTTTATAGACAACGATTTTAAAGAGTTATTACGCTGCTGGTCAAACACTCTACCAGAAACAAGTGCAGTAAGCTACCGAAAAATTCGATAAAATCAAATATTTTTACAAAGCTTTGAGAAAAGTTTCATTTGTTTAACAATTTTTATTTATACCTTGTAAAGTTTAAGCATAACAACTTTATCATGTTGTTAAAATGAATAACGGCTAAATTCACGTCAATTAAAAGTTGAAATTACTCCGACCGCGGCTTGCGTTAGTAACTGGCTCCCAGAAGAAGGACATCGAATATATTCGAAGCCTGGTCGGAGTAATTTCATACTCCAACCAGGCTTCGAATATATTCGATGTTCTTCTTCTGGGAGCCAGTACCTAACGCAATCCGCTACGGCTTTCGCGAGCGTCAGCACGTAACAATGTATCATACGAGTACTCACGATAGTTTTCAAACTATATTATCATGAACATATTATATAAATAATTAGTTTATTTAAATAGAGAATAGAGAGTATTCAATATTATTGTCTACTTTTTCAAAAAAGGCCAAAAAAATTACTTATTAGTGCAGATTTATTAAAATAACTTATTAGTGCATTAGATAGCTCAGTTGGTAGTATCCCTGCCTTCTGAACTGTGGGTTGTGGGTTCGATTCCCACCTAGGACAAATATTTATGTGATGAAAATAAATGTTTGATCTGTGTCTGGGTGTTATATTTTTTTTTTTTTTTTTTTTTTTTTATAACATAGATAAACAAACAAGCATACGGCCCGCCTGATGGTAAGCAGTTACCGTCGCCTATAGACACCTGCAACACCAGGGGCGCTGCCAGTGCGTTGCCTACCTTTCAAGACTCTATTAACCCGACGTTTGAAGTGCCCCATGTTGTAGCTCAGCGGGAATACCTCAGATGGTAGCTCATTCCACAACTTGCAGGTGTGTGGTAGAAACGATCTCGAAAAACGGACTGTGCGAGATTTCCACGGGTCTACAAGGTGTGGATGAGCTTTCTCACGGTGGCGAGCTGTGCGATTATAAAACCGCGACGCAGGTACTAAGTTAAACAGTTCTTCAGAGCATTCCCCGTTAAAGATTTTGTAGAACACACAGAGAGAGCCGATATCTCGGCGTAAACTCAGTGGTTCTAAATCTTTGGTGAGCTTAGGATCGTCGGTGAGTCTAACGGCTCGTCGCTGTAAGGAGTCAAAGGGCTGAAGCTGGTACTTTGGCGCACCGTTCCAGAGATGAGAGCAGTACTCCATATGGGGCCTGACTTGCGCTTTGTAAAGCAGAAGCCGTTGGCCCGGCGTGAAGTACCGCTTGGCTCTGTTGAGTACACCCAGCTTCTTAGAAGCAAGACCAGCTTTACTTTCGAGGTGACTCCTAAACTGGACTTCGCTAGAAATGTCGACACCTAAGATCCCGAGTTTCACCGAGGTGGTAAGAGGAACGCCCTGGAACTGCGGAGCTACAGAAAAGGGTTTCTTTTTGGCAGTAAATGCGCAGACTTGTGTCTTTGTAGGGTTAAACTCAACTAGGTTAAGTCGACCCCACTCCGAGACTTGCTCTAAGGAGCTCTCGATTATGGACACAAGTCCTTTTCTGCTGTCCTCTACTTCGTGATGAGGGGCATTTATGCGGCCTGTGTATTGTGCATCACCGGTACTGTCATCAGCATAGCAATGAATATTGTCGACAAGCAACAAATCATTGTACTCATTGTAATCATTGTACCTTAGTCGTCTTTTACGACACCTCGGTAAGAAAGAGGTAGGTGCTATTCTACTCTGCCGGACACCTCACGGCACCTGCCGGACACCTCACGGCACGTATATTGTATCCTATGTATGTATTTTCAAACAAAAAAGTATCTACGTATTGTATCAGTTACCTAGTTCCCATAGCACAAGCTTTGCTTAGTTTGGGGCTAGATGGCGTTGTGTGAGATGTCCACACACATTATATTATTAATGAAGAAGCTCGACAAAACTGTTCATTGTTAGTTCAGAACGTTCGCAGACGCTCGATTGATTCGAGCGACGTTACCGCCCAGAACGTAGCAATTAATTCGGTAAGAGTGGCCATTTGCCGGCCTCACCATGACACGGAGGTTTCGATCCCTCCATAGGTAGATACTAGTTATTATAAAATAATGAAAGACGAACCGCCTGCTGAGCGGCACAATTGCCCTGCTTAGCCGCATCACCACCGCCCGTTTAGCTATTTTAATTTTTAGTTTGTCTTCTAACGGTATGATGTTTCGTAACTACGTATCGGCGATCTGTGTTTGACTGTTTGAGCTATGGAATACGCCTACTCGTACATTCAGTTATAGATAAATAAAATAAATATAGCATATCCTTGAAAATTACGTTATTACAGTCCCAATTATAGGTTTTCGACCGAAATGACTGACCTATTGTAGAATTGCATTATTATAAACATTTGTATTACTTAAAAAATACTTTACAATTATGAAAAAAATAATTATTTTTGAAATGTGTTTTAAACTATTTTTTAAAATGTGTATTAAACTTTACTCCCAATGAGAATATCATCAATGTAGTTGAAATCGAATGCGCATTATTAAGAATAATTCAAAATTACTTGTCAGATCTTGATTAAATTTAAATGGAACCACACGATAAGCACCAGCTTTCAAATAAAAAAACATTCAAATCGGTTTACCCAGTCAAAAGTTCTGAGGTAACAGACATTAAAAAAAATACAGTCAAATTGAGAACCTCCTCCTTTTTTAAAGTCGGTTAAGAAACGTTTTCTTCTACTACTAAAAATTATCGATATTTATTATTTATTCTGTAGTTACGTCCCTATCATGGATCTACGAGTAAATGAAATTACTCGCGGACCCGTTCATAGGTTGACCCACCGGGTTTATGGGATCCTTTAGTAAGTCAGAGAGCTGTGGGTACGAGAAAATAGTCTGACTCCGCAACGGACAACAATGAACTGGGATAAACGGAGCAGCACGGGTAGAAATCGGCATATCTCTTATCTTGAGAAAGCATGAACGATCATGCGGATCTCGTCATCAAACTTTTGTTGAGTTTTTATTGGCCAAACGGTTTCTCAAAGGAAGAAATGATGTCGATTTCTACAGATCATGTTACCCGTGCTGAAGATCTGTTCAGGCTAACCTTGAACAAGGAAACATTTTGAAGGAAGACTGGACTCACTAGTGGAAATGTACTAGAGAAGAGGTTCCTTAAAGCCAAAAAAAAAATATTAACCACAAACTGTTTCGGTAATTTCATTGATAACAAAAATTTGGCGGGAAAACGAAAAAGATCGCGTCGCCGCATTGTATTATTTTCCAAAACTTGTGTTATTTTCAGTGTTAGTGCATAAAATTGGTGGCATTTTATTCGTTAAGGGCTGGATTACAGGCATGAGTGTGGGAAAGTGGTATAATGATATGGTATAATGATGAAAAGTGTGGAGCCAAAACATAAAAAAAATTTGGCAAGGTCCAACTACAGTTAAGTTGATACGACAAAACTGATTTAATTTATAAGCCAACGATTTTAAAAGAGATACAACTGCTTTTGGTTAGGTATTACTCAAGTTATGTAATCACTTTTTAAAGTTATATGTAAACGAAAGTTAAGTTACATATAACAAAGTTTTTTTTCCAGGGGTCTTAAAAATATCAATCAAGCCACGCCATGGCAACACATTTGCCTACAACCTACACAGATGGTTGCATATATGTAATTAAATTTGAGCCTTCGACACACCTCAGTCTGATTGGCCTCTTGTTCTGAGTTTCGTCACTAATGAACAATAGGAAGGTACCTACTGCTGATGTGTGAAATCGGCAAGCGCAATTAGTGAGTGTCCAGCCTTGGCCGTAAGCCGGAACTTTCTGCTTGATATTGTAAAACTGCTTATACTAATGCCTGTAGCCCTCCAGTATAAAAAGTGACTCCATGCCTGTACATAAAAACCATAATAGGTGTTTTACACGTTTACTTTCCATAGGGGTTTCCCTTCTTCCAGTTTTCCCGATCCTCTTGTCCCGGCAACAGCCCAAGCCAAAGCTCCCCAAGGATGTGAGCCTCCCTTTTTTGATGGCTTCCCTTTTTTGACGACCTCCCTTTTTTGACGGCCTTTCTTTTTTGAAGGCCTCCCTTTTTTGACGCCCTCCCTTTTTTGACGGCTATGCGCCTTAAGCACCCGACCTCCCGCCCGGTGACGCCGTAAAGGTTGGTAGAAACCATGCCTTAGCCTGTTCAAAAAAAGGTGTTTTATATATACGTGCATATCTAAATAGGTGTATTTGCTCATGTTCACAAGTTTTAGGTGAAATGAAATTCACTTTCACTTCATTTAAAAATTCACCGCGTAAAGAAAAGTCGTTGAAACAAGAACTATCAAATTCAAATGGTTCTTGATATTGATTGATAATGTGTTAACATATATGCAAAAGCGAATTCCTTATTTTCTCAAATTAGAAGTTTCATATAGATACGTAATTTGGTACCGGCTCTTGAAGATTTTGAAAATTGATGATATAATAGGTCTTTACCTATGAAATTGCCGTATTGCAGTACAGACTTTTTCAAACAAAAAAAAGTTTTGATTGGCTATGAATTCTAAATTCAAATTAATTTTGTTTTAAAAATATGACATTCTATTTACAATATAAGTCTTTTGTTTATTGATTAGCGTTGTATTTTCATTACATTTCAACATTTTTCCTCATAATGGATACTTTGAAATTTCGTGTAATTATGGAATATGAGTTCCGTCGTGGCACCAACGCGGCACAAACGACACGTAACATCAACGACGTTTACGGAGAGAACTGTACAAACGAACGTACAACCCGTTATTGGTTTGCTCGGTTCCGTTCTGGGAATTTTGACTTGAAAAATGAACCTCGTGGTCGTCCGGAAACTTTGGTCAACAATGATGAATTAAAGGCGATTGTGGAAGCTGATGAATCTCAATCTACAGCTGAGCTGACAGCAGCTTTTGATGTTAGCATCAAAACAATATTGGTCCATTTGCGACAGATTGGCAAGATAAAAAAGCTTGATAGATGGGTGCCCCACGAACTTAACGATCGCCAGCGCAACGTACGCGTCGTGACTTGACTTGCGCTGTTTAACAGGCACAGAAATTAAGGAATATTGAACCGAATTGTTACGTGCGACGAAAAATGGATTCTTTTTGACAATCGAAAGCGCTCAGCAAGTTGGTTAGATCCTGGTTCGGTACCAAAGCAATGTGCAAAACGAAAAATGACCCCTAGAAAGGTGATGGTCACAGTTTGGTGGTCTAGTGCTGGTGTGATTCATCATAGCTTTTTACAAAACGGCGAGAGCATTACTGCAGATGTGTACATTGAAGAACTGACCACAATGATGGCGAAACTCGCACGTCTGCAACCAGCTTTGGTCAATCGGTCGTCTCCACTGCTACTTCACGACAACGCGCGACCCCATACTGCACAACAGACCGTCTCTAAGCTGCATGAGTTGGGTTTGGAAGCTCTCCCTCATCCGCCATACTCACCAGATCTTGCGTCTACCGACTATTACTTTTTCCAAAATTTGGACAACTTTTTAGCGGGAAAAAAATTCAATTCCCTAGAGGCAGTACAAAACGCCTTTGAAGAGTTTGTTGTCTCCCGTCCTGCTGATTTTTTCAAGAAGGGCATCCATAAACTGCCACAGCGTTGGCAAAGATGCATTGATTGCAGGGGTGATTACTTTGAATAAAAGAAATAAATAAGTTCGAAAAAAAAATACTTTAACTTTTTTCAAACAAAACGGCAATTTCATAGGTAAAGACCTAATATTTGATAATTAATGTTGCGTCTATAGACTTAGCACATGTTTAAGTCAATGGTTACATCAAACATAATATTTCTTTATCTTTGAAATTCAAACTAAAAAGAAATAAAAAAATCCCGAATAAAATTAACGTTATTATAATTATGCTATCATAACTTCACTCCCCGCTAAAACAAGACATGTCAATTAATTCCAAGTACAAAAACCGCACGCAATAGTGCGTTGCGTACGCGCAGCATGGGCAGTGCGTGGCGCAGACGCGCGCCATGTGGCTACCAGCCACAGGTAGCGTCAGCGGCGGCGGTTGGCTATCGTAGATCTTCACGCGTCGCCGCATGCGCACCCCTCGGCAACTGGCAAGTCCTCCCGCAATCAAGTAGACTCGATTGGTTATTGCGCTAAATAACGCCAATTAAGGAAATTGTGTTTGTAGGTGTCGGAATGCCTGGTTTTAATAGTTTTTCAGTCGAATGCTTTTAATATTCGTTTTATGTGCTGTCGGTTAATTAACTTTTGCACGCCTTGCTAGTTATAGCTATAGCGTAGTTTTGAAATAGAAACAGAAGTTTCTAATTATTAGAAACTTGTACTTTGTAGTTAAACCTACCTCTATCTTATAATGAATGTAGAGAACATCGCGGTCAAACGGCCATAAGAATTTGATAATAATATGTATATTCATCCATGGATACTGCAGTCTGCAATCCACACATGCAAAACCGTGGGCAAATTTATTTATTTTTAAAGTGTGACCGATCGGTACTCGTTGTATGAGTTTGCAAATTTATGACAGAAAGGGCCTGAATGGCAAGTATAAGTAATAAGTTATAAGTCATTTTCATAACTCCCTAAATAAAAGTGTAATAGGTAGTAAAAATCAAAATTTTGTTGTTATCGGAATTTTAAAAGTTTTGTTCTTAGAAAAAACTCTAACGTATAAAATTCCGGTAACGAAGAAATCTCACTATTACGGTAACCTGAAAATTACCTCGTTTTGTACGAAACAAGCCCATCATAACCAGATAAAATGTTATCATTTTTTACAAATTATACTTAGGTACCTATACATTTCATCTAAGTTCACATTTGAATGGCAAGTTCCGTGTAACGCTCATTCGAAGAACATGAACTTTATAATCAATGAAGTTATGTCGGCGTCTTTGCGGTCTAACTAACCGAACGAATTGACGAGCTGTGTTCGAATGGAGAAGGTATTTAGGACACAAACAAGACTAGAAAGCTATGAAACTAGAAAGAAAGTTTTGTATGTTGGGACATTGATAGAAGAATTATAAGACCAAATGCGGGTAGTTGGAGACGACACCCGCCCTGCACGATGCTAACACTTACTACACCAGTCCCTTCGTGACCATGGCGTGACTTGGTCGAAACGTCGAAGTTAGTTAAAATTATGTTTTGATCATTTTCCCCGCGCGAATAGATCAGTTTCAACTTTATAATAAAGACAAATTTCGTATTGTGTTATTTTTAATCTGTCACACATCCAATCTAATTTATGATCAGATAGACTATTACGCAACTCAATTGCAATCGATTGAAACTAAAATTAATGAATTTTACAATTTCAATACGCAGTTTGTGTGCATAGTTACTATGGAAATAATTCACCTGTTTTATTCCTATTTACGTTAATATTATGGACATGATTGAAAGTAAAGAAAATATTCTAGGTCTGGTGGCTTAAATTATATAATTATTATCCATAGTCTAATGCCCGTCTATACGTCTATTAAAATACAACTTAGCTAAGCAACACTTTTTCCAGGTTCTCGTATACGTTTATTAAATTCGTGTCAACTTGGCAGACTAAATACTGATCGCTCATTGGTTACCGGTTGATAATAGGCTGTCTCAACCAATGAGCGTACAGTATTTGGCATGTTAACTTGACACGAGTTTGACAAACGTACTAGAAATCGGGGGCTAGGGAGATGAGTGCGAACTTAGTAGCTGTCAAAATTTAGTACAGACGAAAGGGATTGTAAGATTTTAATTGTAAGATTGTAAGATTGTAATTTTATTTACAAACTATAGATACGAATACTATAATTTTCTTTTACATTTCTAATTGCAGCCTCTGTGGTGTGGTGGGTGAGCAGGTCGGCTTATAGGCGGCGGGTTCGATTCCCGCGGCAGGACAAGTATTTGTACACAGAAAAAAAAGCGCAAGTTGTTGTCCTATGTCTGGGTGTTGTGGGACCATGGCCCTCGTAGTTCCTTTGTCCCTAGACACAGGGAATCCTAGTTAGGGTCCAGGGTCTATGTAAGTGATCGTTGGGCGTTATTATTATTATTTGTGCTAAAATTAGTTTAACTAAGTCAAATAAATTACAAATCGCGAAGTGAGAGAAAAATTAAATCATTCCACAACAATCTATTCAATAATGCTTCACGTGAAAGAAACAACAACACGAAATGGAATAGAATAGAATAGAAAAACATTTATTCAATACTTGTCTAAAATTAAAATACAAAAACAGGTTAAATTTATACACATAATATGTACATAATGAACATAATATACATATGAAATAAGTTCTTGTTTTCGATTAAGTGCTTACTGATTAATAATATTTTACATTTAATGTTGTAATTGTTCCAACAAACACTCCGCTAGCCCGTTTCGAATCTCCGCGCCGCACGCGCTGCAAGCTAGTTACAATCTTGTCTCTCAACATTCTTGCTGACTCAGCGCCTCCTCTAACTGTTACTATGATTGTTCTCATTGTCTGTCAATATCCCCTCCCCTCCCCCCACCTCCAGTTAATTACTTTTCATTAGACAATGATTATAAGAGGCTCAGTCAAATATTTGGGTGCAACGTGTAATTTTCGGATCAAAATATGAAGGCGATTGGCGCCTTCAGTCTGATGGAGGCTTATAATAATTTTGTGTGAATGAATGGATTGTTTTATACCCATTTCTGGTTTTAACTGTCCTATTTATGTATTCTGTATTCCAATAAAAGTTGGATATAGAGTAAGCGATGTCCATCGGTTGCACGTTGACTGTATAATAATGGCTTTACAATTAAAAGTTGCAACATGGTGTGCGTCCGACACGTCTTGAGCTAATTTGGTGCAGCCCCAGGTTTCCTCTATATCCTAATTTATTTTTATCCATACATCTTTATAAGTAAGTAAGCAAGTACCTAACATCTAACATAAATACAACACGTAACATAAATACAACGTTAATTATAATAATTCTTTATTCTTCAAAACTTCGATAACTTAATTAGGACAGTGCCTACTTTTTTAAATTATTCCTCATTTTTTATTATTTGTAATTTTAATGCCACCGTTAATAATACAGGATAACGTTCCGTTTCTCAGAATGACAATAAAGTGCAAATGATTCCGAAGAATTCAAGCAAATATTCTGATTGCATACGAATGTGCCTATTTTGCAGTGGAATCGGAGGATTTCAAACATTTCAAACCTCTACATAATGTAACAAGACTCAACGATATTTTTAATAAGAGTATCACAAAAATTGTGTTTTATTGCATTTAAAGTTATTATCGTAATTCCATTTTATGTTAAAATCTTGTCTTATTTAGCCAATTTTAATTTATTTCTGAATGTCGTAAAATCGTGATGAGCTAGTGTTTTTTTTATGCCGAATATTCAATTGCATTTGGTCCCATTCGCAAATGCCAATTAGTCGTTTCGTAGTCCAATCCAAAACGTCCCAGTATCGTACTGAATCGTAGTTTTTGTAACAGACTAGTTGCGCTCCGCGGTTTCACCCGCGGATAAAAAGTATTTTAATTATTTGCTCATGCCACGGGAGCATTTCACTTTTCCGGGATAAAATGTAGCCTATATGTTAATTCAGTGTATAAGCTATCTTGGTATTGAATTTCATCCAAATCAATTCATCCGTTGAGCTTTAAGGAGTAACAAACATACACACATAAACACAAACACACATACAAACTTTCGCCTTTATAATACTAGTGTGATTTCACCACCACGCTGAGCGTTGATTCGTTATTCATCACCAATGTCAAAGGTTGATTTTAAAGTCACCAGTCATTGGTGAAAGGAAAACATCGATTGTTACAAGACAGTCTGACTGTTGTTATTGGCAAGTTGCTTGGGGCTTGTCTAATGAGGCATTAATGGTTTACACATATCGCTTAAAGGTGATATTGTTCTGTTCTATTTTTACGATGATGTAATTATTGATGTATGTTTTTAATAAACAAAGAGAACAGTGTTTTCTGACCACTCAGAACTGTAAATAATGAAGTCTTTACCAGCATAATTGAAGGGTTGAGAATAAAAAGGGTTTAATTGTCAAGTTAATAGTTAAGAAAGTTGACTTTAAACTTCAACGGCTTAATTTTAATGTAGAGTGCTTATAAGGTAATAGAAAAGGTTTATGTTAGTTTCAGTTGCTTGAAAATGTTTTAATTCTATTTTAAAATACTAAATATGTAATTTAATAATTTAATACGTAATTTGTACAATTACTGTAAAAATATAATATAATAAAATAAATATAATAATGTTTTTATGCTAAGCGAACTGTATTTAGACTCAAAATCTCGAGATTTAAGCCTCATTTTGGTAGCGGTTTGCTTATCAAAACTAGCGGAACTAAACACTTGGGCGATGCAGGATTACGTTGCCGTGGAGTAGCGCCATCTGGCCTCATTCCTAGTAACTAAAGCACTACTCTGCACGGCGAACTGACCCTTATACAGTAAAAAACTACTTTTTATCTAAATAATACTACAATAATCTATACCTATATATCTATATCTATACCTAGTAATTAAGTAGTTATATATGTGCGGGATACAAGAAAGTTTAATTTATGTTTCTGTTTTTTATATGTTTATTTAGACAATCTATCTATATTTAAGCTGCGTTGCACTGCCCCACAAAATTTCCACGTTTCACCCAGGTTAACTGGAAGATAATGCTCTTTAGCATTAAGTTCGCCTATGTACCTGCCACCACCCCCGTGGTGGCAGGGAAGGGCGAGGGCAATTCTCCCACTCAAAAAAATGTAGCTACATTTATTGTTTCACACTATTTCACACTAATATTATAAAGGCGAAAGTTTGTATGTGTGGTTGTGTGTATGTGTGTATGTTTGTTACTCTTTCACGCTCTTATGATAGATTTAGATGAAATTTGGTACCAAGATAGCTTATACACTGGATTTAACATAAAGGTTACATTTCATTCTGGAAAAGTGAAATTTTCCCGTGGGATGAATAAATAATTAAAATACTTTTTATCCGCGGGTGAAACCGCGAGGTGCCACTAGTTTGTGCAATAAAGCATTTTCTATCTAAATATATATAACTCAAAGGTGACTGACTGAATAACTGACATAGTGATCTAGCACAGCCCAAACCACTGGACGGATCGGGCTGAAATTTGGCATGCAGGTAGATGTTATGACGTAGGCATCCGCTAAGAAAGGATTTATCGAAATTCCACTCTTAAGAGGGTGAAATGGGTGGTTGAATTATTTTCCCATAGGCCACGCCGCGGGCGAAATTGCGGGCAGAAGCTCGTCTATCTATTAGGTACTTTATTCTATTTCAAAACTTCCTTAACTCGAGGCTAGTTTATCTAGATCTTGTACCAATAGTACAGGTAGCCGGGGTAAGTAATATTGTCATTTAAAGCTGAAAGTTAAGGGTTGTGGTCGTGTCCGGGCCGCATTTAACCACTATTTGCATAGTAATGGCGACGGACGCTGGCCTTAATTATACGAGGTTGCAGGTTTTACTGGGGGAGGCGTATGACTAGTTTTAGTTATGGCTGTAATTAAATTCATGGGAATATATTTAATTGGCGAATGTTTATTTTTTTACCGTACGGTTTAAATAGCTATAGCAAAGTATTTTGGGATCATTTTATGATTTAAGGTTAAACAAACTATTCGTTAAATTGTATTCGGTCACCGTTCTTATTCGTTTTATTTTCTATCGAATCGAAACAAAATAATCATAATTAATAAAAAATATTTTTTAAATTGGATTACATGGTTTATTGTATTTGTACTGGGCTTTTTAAAATAGTGCTTTTTGTTGATTTTATCCGTAGATCCGTTTTACTAAGATAATATAGGTAACTAGCTGCTGCTCTTCACCCGCGTGGCATATAGGGAAATAATTTGACCACCCATTCCACCCTCTTAGGAGTGGATTTCAAAAAAACCCTTTTTTAGTGGATGCCTACATTTTACAAAGAACACACCCTCCAAATTTCAAGTTTCTATAACCAGCGGTTTAGGCTGTGCGTTGATATATAAGTCAGTCAGTCAGGACTTTGAATTTTATATGTATAGATAACATTAACCAAAATATTTATACAGCCAAAATTAAAGCCTTTGGCACTGTTTTTAGGAATTAACTAGTGGAGTCGTAATGGAGGTGGAATGACAACACGAAAGATAATTTTTAATAATTTTTTAAATATTTTATTAATTTTTTTTTTATTTAATTTTTTTGAATTTATCTATACCGTTTACAATTTTCCTCCGATTAAAAGTATTGAAAGTGAATTTTTTCAACTAACTTATTTCTGACAAAAATTACTTTGACTGTGTTCCTTCTTCATAAATCAGGCGTCTAAAAAAATAATTACTGACGGAAACGAAATTAAAATAAAACCCCAACGAACCCATAAAGCTCGGACTAACGCAGTTTTCCGTCAAATTTAAAGCAATCAAGGTAAATTTATCTGAGTTTTATTCAGAAAATCAGTACAACGCGTGGTCAGGTTTACAGCGCAACCTGGTTCCATGCTTTAGGCCCGTTCGAGTTCGCACTCAGGCTATTACAATTAATTAAAATACAATGTATAGCTTCATGTTTGGAATAGTCTGGCGCAAAAACTACTCCAATGTCACGGAGGTGAAAATATATTGGCCCTTAAACGAGTTTCAGGTCGCCGCGCCGTCCACTCGGGCGATTGCAGTTAGAAATGCTCTGATTTATCTTGAAAATTAACAATAGCAAATGTTAAAGATTTCGTGAAGGTCTTGCTCATTTTCTTTCCACCACCACCTGGTACCTAAGACACTATAAGCAGACGAATTTATATAAAAAAAAAACAAGTGTACTTTAGACCACACGGCTGAAGTAAAACTTCTTTAGCTCCATCTACCGGCTGGTATAAATTTAATTTAGCTTTTTTTAATGTTAATGTCGCTATGTTTACAATTGGAAAATGTCATTTTATCGGATATTCCAACATAATAATACAAATTTTAAGTAATTTTTATCTTTGTTATGTTGACAATGAAGATCTACGTGAGCCAACTTTCAACTTCCGCTCGCCTCGTCACGCATTCACCACTTACTTCCCAAGTCAAGCCTGCGTAAAAAAAGGCTTACTTCAATAACAAAATTTTTTTTTTTTTTTTTTTAATAATAATGTGTGTGGACATCTCACACAACGCCATCTAGCCACAAACTAAGCAAAGCTTGTACTATGGGAACCAGATAACTGATACAATACTTAGATACTTTTTGTTTGTAAATACATACATAGAATACAATATAACACCCAGACACAGAACAAACATCGATGTTCATCACACAAATGTTTGTCCTGGGTGGGAATCGAACCCACAACCCGCAGTTCAGAAGGCAGGGTCACTACCAACTGAGCTATCGGGCCAATCAAGTCTTTAGATTTGATCAGTAATTTTGTAGGTCCATATACCTAACCAAGTATTACTTAACAACTAACATCTTTGTTTGGAATGCAACAGGAGTAATTTCAATCTCAATTAGTAACAATACTAACTTTGCACATAAGCTGCGTATTGAAACTGTCAAATTCATGCAATATTATTTTATTTTAATTGCAATCAAGTTACATGATTGCCAAACTGATACTATCGCCAAATGGCAGCAAACCTGGTTCTATGTTGCCAGGTGGAAACTAAATTGATTAAAAACGCGTGTCATTTTTAATCAATCACAATACAGACAACAATCGCGATGAACTGCACCCCATCATGGTCGGACTGTTGGCAACAAACGACTGTCAGGAACCATTGTAGTGTGAATCACTGATAAATAAAAACAATCATAAGTAAATGCGATTCAAATTGTAAAAATGTATCGTAAATAATTGCGGGTTAAACAATATTGTCATTAGTAAGCCATAGACAATTTTTTAAGAAAGCCTAGAGATAAAGTCAGCATGATGTATAACCTAAAATCTATATACACGGTGGAATTTAATTCGCTCTTTTCCTAAAATGTATGTACTTAGACCATGCTATAGAATATTCGTTCAATGTCCAATAAAAAAAATTGGTTTTGTTTTAGTATTTAATGCCTCCCAAAATAACTGCATGACAGCCGAAATATCTATTTGACGCTACACACAACGCGGGCTGAGTGCTTTGTAAATGTTTCGTAAGCAATAATACACCTGCTCTGTTGAATATCGCAAGGCTTTTCTTTAGAATTTAAATTCGCAGTAATTTGATAAAACTTAGATTTAAGTTTTTTTCATAAATACATTTTTATTTATTTATATAGGAGCGTTCTATAGCATGGACTGAGTACGTATATTAAAGGAAAAGAGCGAAATAAATTAAATTCCACCATGTATATAAAAGAAAGTCGTGTTAGTTACACTATTTATAACTCAAGAACGGCTGAACAAATTTGGCTCAAAATTGGTGGGGAGGTAGCTTAGAACTAGGAGACTTACCAGGAGACATAGGACTTTTTATCCCGTTCGACCGCGTTTTTCTAATTCACCTGTTCGAAGCCAGGGCGGGTCAACTCGTATAAAATAAGAGTAACTTATCGACCTAAATGAAATGAAATTATATATATATTTTTTTTTAAAAGAAAATAACTGTTTTTTTTTAAGTCCGTGTGTCCACAATACAGGCATATAATTATGACGTTATTATATTATTATACTATTTTGTTTACTATGCGATAAAGTTAGTTAATACTAAAAACTCATAGACATTAAATATAGTTTTAAAATGTTGTGGTGATTTGTGTTTGCAGAAGTTTCTTCAAAAAATAACTGAGCTATTTTTTATGACTTTATATTCATTTTTTTATGTTTTAGCTCCACAGTTTTGTGTATTTAGCCAGTGTCAAGTAATTGATAATTTATCAAGTTAAAGATATTTCACGCAAATATGTGTCAAGTCATAGTCGAAGTCATCAAGTCAAGTTATAGTCAAGTCATAGTCTAGTCAAAGCCATACTCCTAGTAAAGAGGTGGCAACTTTACTTGAAGCTTCTTGGAGTTTTGGAAACAACACAAAAAGAAACGTTTCACCATCAAACAACACAAAAAGAAACGTTTCACCATCATTATACCATTTTCCCACACTCACGCCTGTAATCCAGCACTTAACGAATAGAAGCCACCAATTTTATGCACTAATACTGAAAATAACACAAGTTTTGGAAAATAATACAATGCGGTGACGTAATATTTTTCGCATTCCCGCCAAAACTCCTTGTTTAATGTTAATGTCACTTAATTAATCTTGACAATTGTAAATTGGATGTACCAACATACATCCAAATATTTAACTTTCCCGCCATTACTTCCTCATTAGGTTTGTTCATGGATTAAAGTAATAAAGTAGTAAATGAAAAATGTGCCCTTGGAAACGAACCCGCCGTCTCCAGTTTATGAGCCAACCTGCTCAAACAACACTATAGAGGCTACAAATATACACAGCTCAAGCTTTAATTCAACAAAATTGGACCTCCAAAATGTCCACGAAAACTGGCCATTGTAAGCGCAGCCGGCTTTTCAGATGGCTCCACTGAAAAATACGAATTACTTTTGAAGATGACCAGCGAGTCAGAAACTCATTGTTGTTGCGATAACGATATTCGACGATGCCTCCTCTCGCCGCGTCAAACTGAGCAAGTGGAAAAGTGGCAGAATGAATAAGCTGTGCTGTTGTATTTTAAACTGACTTTAAAAAAGGAGGAGGTATTGTGTTCGTTTATATGTAATTTTGGAAAAATACTTATTTACGCACGCCTTTCTTGGAGCTGGTAAATGCGATGTAAACGGAAGTTGAAGTTGGTTCACGTAGATTTCCATCATCAAAATAACAAAGTTAAACATTTGGATTATTATGTTGGTATGTCCAATACAATTGTCAAAATTGATTAAGTGACATTAACATTAAACAAGGAGTTTTGGCGGGGATGCGAAAAAGATTGCGTCACCGCATTGTATTATTTTCTTAAACTTGTGTTATTTTCAGTGTTAGTGCATAAAATTGGTGGCATTCTATTCGTTAAGTGCTGGATTACAGGCGTGAGTGTGGGAAAATGGTATAATGATGGTGAAACGTTTCTTTTCGTGTTGTTTCCAAAACTGCATAGAAGCTTCAAGTAAAGTTGCCACCACTTTACTAAGAGTATGACTTTGACTTGACTATGACTTGACTATGACTTGACTATGACTTGACTATGACTTGACTATGACTTGACTATGACTTGACTATGACTTGACTATGACTTGACTATGACTTGACTATGACTTGACTATGACTTGACTATGACTTGACTATGACTTGACTATGACTTGACTATGACTTGACTATGACTTGACTATGACTTGACTATGACTTGACTATGACTTGACTATGACTTGACTATGACTTGACTATGACTTGACTATGACTTGACTATGACTTGACTATGACTTGACTATGACTTGACTATGACTTGACTATGACTTGACTATGACTTGACTATGACTTGACTATGACTTGACTATGACTTGACTATGACTTGACTATGACTTGACTATGACTTGACTATGACTTGACTATGACTTGACTATGACTTGACTATGACTTGACTATGACTTGACTATGACTTGACTATGACTTGACTATGACTTGACTATGACTTGACTATGACTTGACTATGACTTGACTATGACTTGACTATGACTTGACTATGACTTGACTATGACTTGACTATGACTTGACTATGACTTGACTATGACTTGACTATGACTTGACTATGACTTGACTATGACTTGACTATGACTTGACTATGACTTGACTATGACTTGACTATGACTTGACTATGACTTGACTATGACTTGACTATGACTTGACTATGACTTGACTATGACTTGACTATGACTTGACTATGACTTGACTATGACTTGACTATGACTTGACTATGACTTGACTATGACTTGACTATGACTTGACTATGACTTGACTATGACTTGACTATGACTTGACTATGACTTGACTATGACTTGACTATGACTTGACTATGACTTGACTATGACTTGACTTGATGACTTCGACTGTGACTTGACACATATTTGCGTGAAATATCATTAACTTGATAAATTATTAATTACTTGGCACTGGCTAAATACACAAAAGTGTCGAGCCATAACATAAAAAAAAACATTAATCAACGGACGATAGATGGATCTAAACTAAAGAAGTTTTAATTCAGTCGTGGGGTTTGCACACTTGGTTTTTTTCTGTTGTAAAAAAAAAAAGTTTCAGGGAGTATTTTGAACGTTACTGCAGAAGTAGGAATGATGTTGACATTCGACAAGCGGACGCGAGCCGAGAACAGCTGGGCCTCGAATCACTACCAAAATTATGCAGTAGGTACATGTAAACTCAACAGACTGTTCTTAAAAACTACGATTTTATCAAGATCAGGGTTGGTTTTGTTTTCTTCGATTTTTTTCTCATAACATTATTTAAAGCTGAATTAAACAAGGAAAAATATGCCTACTAATTGTGAGATTAAAAGAGATTGTGGTTTGTTTTCTAGAACGACTTTCAGTCGTAAATCGATGCTTATGTCGAATTCAAATTAATTCAAAACTCAATTATTTCTAATCTAATCAATAATTATTTTTTAAATCGACTTGTAAATGACAACATTTAAAACTATTAACCCTTAGTTTTTAATAGTTTTATTAATATTTAGTTAAAAAATCACGGACATTATTTTTTATATTGTTTTTGATGCACTAGATATATTTGTTAAAAAAAATTGGGTAAAGATCTTACTTTAAAAACATATAAATCTGATATTTTTATCAGATTTATAAGTTTTGTGATATTTTATATGAGCTCCTTAGAGGATAATCTCGAAAAGTTTTTCGAATTTCAGTATCTTGTAAAAATTTAAAGTTGTCAATTCATGACTGAAAATGTTCTAGAATTTGGGCCTGAGACTAAAATAGCATTTGAACATATTCAAAAGTGATTCATTGATTTACCTTCTGGTCTATTATTAACGAAATAATTACTTAGTTTCTTCTGCATAGTACCTATATACTGCATTATCAGTGCGTTTGGTTCCACGTGCGAGCGCGAGCGGTTCGTTAATTGACTTTCGGCTCCAGTGTTGCCAGTCATCGTTCTAGTTTTATATTTTTGGCGCCTATTCCCTCTAACAGCCCTATATTTTTTATATGCCAGATCAATTATGATTTCGAATTGGTTTGATGAATCTGAATAAAATCCCATTGCTGTTGTTTAATTGCCTTGTTGGTTGTTTGAAAAATGGTTCAATCAATACAAACGTTTCGGGTGAATAGAATATGTTATAACGTACTTGGTTTATTTGGCTATTTTTATTTAAATTTTTGCTTGAGAAAACAATAATTTGTTTATTTATTTATATATTTATTTTTGGGAAGACCAACAGCTTTTTCTTACATCGTAGAATCATGCTCTATGCATTAGGAAGCCAATTAAAGGTCCTCACGTCTAGCGGTATAGTAGCACTAATGCTTGAGCACGCAATAATCGACATCTGATTTTACAAAAAAAAAAATTAAACTTTGACAAAGATCGGAAACATCGTATTGTGCTATTCTGAATAAGTAAGTACTACGCATAATAATAATAAAAAGATAATGTACGAGCAATTTTTAATATTCATTAAATAAAATATGAGAACAATGCCTTTGCGTATTTTGAAAGTAAATTTATCATTATTATTGATAATTAAAACATGAATTTTAATAATTTGGCTGGTTCCAGTCTATTGCGTTGATAATTGGACATGCATTTTGAACATGCGTGTACGCACATAGTTTGAGCAATCGTAAAAAAATCCAATTTCGATGCAAATAACGTAGGTACAAAAATTGCGCGAAACGTCGTTTTCAAATATGATGCCATCGGTTAAATTTTCGCATAATTAACTATATCTTCAGCAAAAAGCTAGCGATGCATCCCGGTGTGGAAACAGGGTGATTTGAGACCGATACCGAGTTACGATGAATGTTGGGGCTGTAACAAATTGCGCGACGAAAACTGCGAGTTCTGTAAATGTTGGGAGGTCACGAATACGCTTCTGATGGGGACCATTAAATTTAATATCACCTTGTAGTTCTTGGTGTTGTTATTTTAAGGTTTTTGAAGTACAACTTCTTTACGCACACTTGACTTGGGGAGTAAGTTGGTGAATGCATGACGAGGCGTACGTAGTTATTGGCTAACGTAGATCTACATTGTCAATATAAGTAAGCTAAAAATTACTTAAAATTTGTATTGCTATGTTGGTATGTCAGGTAAAATGACAATTTACAATTTCAAGAAGGCGACGTTAACATTAAACAAAGCAAAAACAAAATTATACCGGCTGATAGATGGAGCTAAGGAAGTTTTACTTCAGTCGTGTGGTCTGATAAAACACGCGTTTTTTTTAAATAATGTAAAGTGTGTACCTATAGCTTAGATTGCTCCGGAGAGCATTTAAAGCGGACCATCCTGCACAGTTGTTGTCACACTGTCGTTAAGTCATTTCGGGAATATCCAGGTGGCTTAAAAATCTGATAATAGGGTAAACTTGTACCTTCATGTGTGAAAAAAAAAACATACAGACGAATATAGTACCTCCGCCTTTTTGGAAGTAGGTTAAAAAAGAAGAATGCGGTGTCAGTGACATTTGATGCGATTTATTTTAGTAGTGACCTACAAAAAATTTTAAATTGTTAAACCTACCACTCTCAATGACCCACCACCCTAGGACAAGTATTTTTGATGTTCTAGAAAAATCTATAACAGGTTAGGTAACTACATTCCCATGGTGTGAGCAGTTTTGCATGCGATTTCATTATTGCATGCGCGTCGAAGCGGTGAAACGTCGCGTCGCGTTGCGTCGCACGGGGCGTACCTAAGGCAGACGATGCAATCGGCTTATGTAGAGTGCGCATAAAAATAAAAATATATACCTACCTACTTACAACTAAGTGGAATAAAATCACACTTTAAAATATGACTGAAATAGAAAATTTATTATTAGTACATTACAGTATTTATTATTAGTACATTACAGTATTTATTATTAGTACATTACATTAGTACAAATAAAGATATACTGTAATATTCGTAACGTTACTGTATTACTTTGGCGTAGGACTAGGTGGTAGGACTTTGTTGCAAAGTTCGTCTAGGTAGGTATCACCGCTTTGCCAGTTATTCTGCCGCCAAGCAGTAGTGCGCAAGCACTACTGTGTTCCGGTTTGAAGGGCACTGTAGCTAGTGAAATTACTGGGCAAATGAGACTTTATGATCTGATCTCACAATCGAGTAATCTTATTACCAGACTATGCTGATGTCTCAGGATGATGTGCGCAGTGCAGTGTCGCTCGAAACTCAATGTTTTCGGGTTCCGAGTGACACTGTTCTATTATGGGTGGTCGTGGCACTTAACATCAGGTGAACGACTAGCTCTTCACAACATTCAGTAACGTAATAGCTCAGTCAGTCTGCCTTCTGAATACGATGCGTTATGGATTCAATACCCACCTAGAACAAATATTTGTGTGATGATTATAGGGTGTCTGTTCTGTGTCTAGGTGTTATTATATTCTATTACATACATAACATTGAATAGAAAATATAAACAAAACTGTAAAATAAGCAGTTAACAATAACATTAGAAAATGTAACCACACTTTTTTGCTGACGCTACTGATACAAAAACCTTGGCAAGTTCCGATGCTATCAACTGAATGCCTATGATTAATTAAATACAATAATAATTTTAATTACCTTTCAGCTTATCCCACTACACTACATTTCCTCCGATATCTTAATAATAAATACTATTCCCTAGATAGGAAAAAATATTCACAGCTAAAAAATGAGCAATTCACAATAGCAAAATTGAACTTTAAGTTCTTGTTACTAAGGTTTTTGGAGATTTCAAATGTGGTAGACACAATGCTTAAATATACTTAAGAAATAGACAGTAATTAACAGGGTTGTCGAAGTCTAGAAGCAGGTGTTGTCTCCTTTATGAATGTTATCAAGATATTCGCGACTTATAATTACTGGTACACGTCGGTTGCAAAGTAATTGATTAAATTTGTTAGAAGAGGCGTGAACAACTCATTTAACCCTAGTTTATTGACTAGGAAATTGCAGTTGCTAAAGCTATCCTTCACGCGCTAAGTCGTTAATGTTTAAAGTTACTTTGTGTCTAATAAATTAACTTTTTATATTGAAAAATTAATCTATGACAATATAGTATCGTTTATTTTAATACGGAACTGCATTTCATTAAAATCCTTATATTTTTGAAGTAAAAACATGTTTAGGCACGTTAAGCACTTTTTGGTTAACAAAAATTGTCAAACCGTCATCGTCACCGCACGCTTGCCCTGAGACTCCTCTTACATGTGACATATATGTCACAAATACCTTAGTTTTCACTTTTATCAGCAGTCCCAAAAGACAACTCACACATATTGTTTTTTCATGCAATATAGACGGATTGAATTCGTACATGTGTAATGGTCGTTAATTTTTTTAGGAATTAATCTCGCACTTATGAACTTAGATATAATGACATTATACATGACTTGACTTCTTGGTTTATGGCTTCTGTGACTAGTGGTCACAATTCTGCCAATGTCCGTTTCATGCTAGTGTCATGAACTTTTGGAGATTGTGCTATTACTAATAAGAATATGATCGGTGGAATAGAGGGAGACTCAACCCAAATGTTAAAGACCAAGATGATTTATTCTGAAAACATACAGACAACACAAATAAGACAAACACTATGTTAGTAAAACTACGGTGTTTAAAGATTGTTATAGTTAATTATAAATACATATAAATTGTTATTGCTATTTATATTATTTTGATACACAAACTTAATAATGTTCTATATTCTACAACTTAATTTTATTTATACTTATGAATTTACAGATTATATAATTGACTAATGGTGAAAAAGTAAGGGATAATAGGCATTTTATGGAGGTAGGACGAGGGATAGCTGGGGGGAGGATATCATAAAGTGAGCAACGTAATTTAGAGCAGTTAAAAAATATGTGGTCCACGGTTCCTTCGTCCAGACCACACTCACACACGGAGTTATCCCTGATCCGAAGTTTAGCTAAATGTACTGGAGTGCATGAATGTCCTAATCTGAGCCGACAGATTGTGGAGGTAGTAATTTTGTTAGCTTTTCGAAATTTAAAAAACCATGGGACAGCTGGGATATCTGGTTGAATATCACCATAGAATTTACCTTTCTGATTTTTAGAGGTTTCCCAGAGCTTTGACCATGATTCTTGTAGATGAGCTTTTGGGAGAAGACAAAGGTCATGGGAGTATATTTGAAAATGCTCCAAGGAGCCAGTCTGTGTTGCATTTTTAGCACAGGAATCAGCGGTTTCATTACCAGGAATTCCAGTATGTCCTGGAATCCAAGCAAGGATGATATTAATACCCAGGTTATGGCACTCATATAGGGATTGTTTGATTTTAAAGATTAGAGGGAATTTAGAAGAGGATCGGAAAGGATTAGAGAGAATAGCTTCGAGACAGCTTTTTGAGTCGGTAAATATTATTGAGTTTAGAAGGTTATGTGATTTAATAAACAGAACTGCCTCCAAGATAGCAAGGGCTTCTCCGGTAAATACAGAAGTGCAAGAAGGACTTTTGAAGCTTAAGCATATCTTTGAGGAAGGGATCCAAACTGCTGCACCAACAATACTGTTGGAAGAGAGTTTGGATGCATCAGTAAATAGGAGACGCCAGCCCCTAAACTTTGAATAAATTAGGTCATTAAATATTCTTCGTGCATTAATGGAATCTTTGGTTATGCCTAAGTCTAACATGATATTAGGTTGGAATGTAAGGGCTTCAAATGGAGTTGAATATAAAGGATTTTTAGAAAACTGATTGACTGGATCTGGAAGTTTGGTAAATTTGATAAAACTAAGGAGTAAACAAGGAGTTTTGTTAGAAATATTAGCAGAGTTATATAGGTCCGAGAGATGTTTTAATTTTGGAAGAAGAGGATGTTTGGAGTCTTGGACTAGTTTAAAAAGGAATCGGTCTGAGAGAAACTGACTACGAATGATAAGAGGAGGGTCTCCACACTCTACTTGCAAAGCATTAATTGGGGAGGATTTCATTGCTCCAAGAATAATTCGTAGGCATTTTGATTGAATTTTGGTGACCTTATCTTGACCGAATTTGTTACAGCTATTCAATAGGAAGGAGCCATAATCGATGTGACTTCGAATTATGGCATTATAGAGTAGCTTCTGAGAATAAGGGTGAGATCCCCACCATACCCCAGAAAGCGAACGGAGTATATTAATATTCTTTTCACATTTTTGAGCTATGTGGTCAAAATGGGAGTTGCCAGACATTCTAGAGTCAAGTATGATGCCTAAAAATTTGGTGTGATTACATTGCGGAATAATTTCTTCTCCTATAAGTAACTCAATGGGTGGAATAATTCTCTTTCTTGTAAAAGCTACCACCGAGCTTTTAGAAGCGGACAGTGATAGGCCGTGATTATGTAACCAATCGCTAAGGTAGAATAGAGCAGAGTTAAGTCTATTAGTTGCTTCTTCAACGCACTGTACTTGTACATAGAGAGCCAGATCATCAGCATATTGAAGCACTTCACAGAATGAGTTTACAGAGCTCTCTAAGTCGTAAGTATACAGGCTGTAAAGTAATGGGCTTAGTACTGATCCTTGCGGTAAGCCTTTCCAAACAAGCTTAGGGTGGAGAAAAACGTTATTCGATTTTACTATTACTGATCGTTCCATCAGCATATTACATATGAATCGTACGAGCTTCTCTGGAATACTCAGCTGAATGAGTTTTCTCCTGAGAACAGGAAGCAGGACATTATCGTATGCTGCCGCAACATCAAGGAACACTCCAAATAGAAGTTTTTTTTCCTTAAACGTTATCAAGATGTCAGTCGTTAAAATCGCTAAACTGTCTATGGTACTTAGTCCTTTCCTAAAGCCAAATTGGGATTTTGCCAGTAATGAGTTATTTTCAACAAACCATTCTAACCGATGTTTAATTAGATGCTCTGTGATTTTACTTAATACTGATGACAACGCTATTGGTCTTCTACTGTTTGGATCTGAGGGATCCTTACCGGATTTTAATATTGGAATGACAATTTGTGATTTCCATTGGTCAGGGACTATGCCGTTTTGGAAAAAATGATTAATTATACCTAAGTAAATTTGTTTGGCTTTATCAGAAGACTTAGTTATAAAAGAATAGGGGATTCCATCAATGCCAGGAGAGGAATCAGTCAGTCCTTCTAATGCAATATTTAATTCAGAAAGGGAAAATGGGCAATCAAAGCAGTTGTGAGATGGGAGGAGAGATGGTAATGATGGTAAGGAATCAGCGGTAGGCGCAAAAGGGGGGGCTAATTTATCCGAAAAGGCCTCTAACCAAGACGAGGGGTCGTTGGTTGATATATTCTCAGCATTAAAAGCTCCTCTGAAACGTCTAATCTGTTTCCAAACTATAGATGATGGGGTTCTTGGGGATAGGCTTTCACATACATTTACCCATCCCATCTTTTTATATTTAGAGACCAATCTTTTGACCCTTGCTGCAGCTTGTTGATATTTTAAGAAATTCTCCTCAGTCATGGAAGAGTTGTAATTCTGTTCTGCTTCTTTACGTTCAAGAACTGCAGAAGTGCATTCCGAATTCCACCACGGAGTTGAGACTCTGAAGTCTTTAGCAGGCTTCTTAAGAGGAACGTGAAGAGCAGCAGACGAAGTGATATTTTCTATAAATATCTTATAAGAAGTGATAGGGTCAATATCTATGAGGGATATTGAAAAGGAATCTAGTTTGAGATCAAGTGTAGAAGCGTAAGAAGGCCAGTCAGCAGAAGAAAGCTTGTATTTTAAAGAAGGACAAGGATTGCTGTAAGGGGACACTTTGTTCGGGATAGAGATAACAATAGGAAAATGGTCACTACCATATGTAAGCGGAAGAACTGTCCAAGAGAGTATGGGAAGGAGTGATGGTGAACAAAGAGAGAGATCAACAGCACTTTTCGGATTTTGAAAGGGAAAAACTCTGCGAGTAGCAGAACCATCATTAGCCACACACAGATTGATTTCATGGCAGATGTCTAGAAGTGAGAGGCCAAATAGGTCTGAGTGACTAGAGCCCCATAAGACGTGGTGGGCATTAAAATCACCCATTACCACCATGGGTGGAGGAATGGAGGAAAGAAGAAGAAGTAAATCTGGAATAAGAGAAGAATTGGGATGAGGAATATAAATAGATATAAAAGAGATATCCAAGGATCTGATACCAACAATATTGATATCAGGGGGGTGGGGAGGGAGGGCAATTTGGGAGAACTGAAGGGAGCGCTTAGTTAATAAAGCACTTCCTGCATACCCGTCAGCCCTGTCGTCCCGTAGACAGGAGTAACCTGGCACCCGAAATTGGGAGCCAGGAACTAACCATGTCTCCGAGACGGCAATGACTGACGGGTGGAATTTTCTAATTAAGTGGGCCAGTTCATGCTTCTTTCGACGCATGCTCTGGGTGTTCCACTGTAGAATTTTTACTGGATCCATATTGAGATAATGAGACTAATTGTGTAATTTTAGAGGCAACGTTGGACGGTAAAGGATGAGGGTTCATGAGGATGATATTGATAATTAAATTTATTAGAGTTTCCAACATATTGTTGTTTTGGGGGGAGGAATCTGTAAGTTGGATTTGGTTTAGGGCACAACCATTCTGCAATGATGGTGTTGGATCAGCAACAATCATTTGGTGGGCAACCTTGTCATAAGACTTCCCGAGTGGAGCTTTAGGCTTGGGTGTAGCGTAAACAGTCTTTGCGTATGAACGACTAGACCGGATTAGACGGGGCTGAGAATCCTGGTAAGATCCAGAAGATTGAGGAGAGGGGAAAAGAGTTGGTGCAGGTTCTTGTGAAACATCGGCATAAGACCGAGATACTTTTGGGAACTGAGCTGCAGCCTCTTCATAAGATATGCTGTCTTGGGCCATCACTATTTTTATAGATTTTTGCCTTTCATGCTCCGGGCAGCCTCTGTACGTGGCAAAGTGCCGACCCGAGCAGTGAAGGCAAACGGCATCCTTTTCGAGAACCTCACAACTATCTCCGGAATGTTCCTTGGTACAGCGGAAGCATCGAGGTTTAGACCTGCATTGTGTTTTCGCATGTCCGAACCGGCAGCATGAGAAACATTGGATGGTTGGGTACTGGTACAGTTCCACAGGGAGAGAGGTATAATAGGAGAAAACTCTTGAAGGTAGGATTTGACCTCGGAAGGTCACTACTACCGTCTGGGTTGGGATCCAAGTGACTTTTCCTTCTTCAATGTTTTTTCTGTTAAGGCGCCTAGCTTTCAGTACCTTGCCACAGCCTGTTGGGAGATCGAGGGATTCTACAAATTCCGTCATAGACATATCTGTGGGGACCTGGCGAATGAGACCCATCCGGGTGATGTTATAGGTAGGTATTGTTGCCGCATATTTACACATGGGGAGAATTGGAGAAGATAGAAATTTATTTGCGTCATCAGCCGAGGTAAATTCTACGGAAATTTTATTTCTTCCTACCTTTTTTACTCCATCGGCACAAATGTTTGTGACCTTATGGGATTTCAAAAATTGGCCAAATTTGATTGGTCTTATAGTAGTGCCTGCAGATAAGTCGGGTTCTGAACGAGAGACGTGAACAACATAGGGACCTTTATCTAGTGAGGTATATGAAAGACCGCCAACAACAATGGTCGGGTCTGTATACACGGTTTCAATTGACGCAGATGCTAGTTCAGTTGATGTAATGGTTTTTTTCGCAGGAGGTTGAACGGTTGACTCCATACGGCGCTTAGTTGCACTAGTAGTTGGGTTATTAGAAGGGGGATCCGGTGGATCCGGCGGACGCGGCGGATCACATTCCATGATGGCGGTTTGAGGTTAGAAACCTCAGAGCCGCAAAAACATATAAACACAGAAACTACTGACTTACCACCACCTGATTAGGACAACACAACACTTATATAAATCAATTTGGTAATATTTCTTTTAAATGTATGCAGATATAAAAAAAAAACACCGAAAACTATCCGATAAGTTCACTCGCTAACACTTCCGAACGTAGAATCGACATTATACATAAGCTAGTTAGTTAGGTATGCTGACATTATCAGCTGTAGCTTGACATAACCGGATCACTTACGGAGACTAACTGACAGAACTCCGTATTACAGAACGATGCTCAGTCATCGATCGGTGCTCAAGCAGAGATTTCATTCACTAATTGATCACTGTATGAATGAAATCTCTGCTTGAGCACCGATCGATCACTGAGCATCATTCTGTAATACGGACCTTAGCGCTAAAGATCGGTTTGAATACTTTACTGGCAGAGTACAGCAATAAGCGAAACGCGTTGTAGCTGTAACTAAAAATCTAATCACACAGTGGAAAAAGATATGCTAAAAAAGCTTTAAGGGTTATTTAATTTAAAAATCTCCACACACCAGATGTTTTAAGAAAGTCGGAACGAGAAATGCTTAGATCACGTGAGATAAAAGCGCACTAGCATGTTTTTTGCTCGAAGCCTGCTTTTACACGTACAAAATGCATGCCGCGAGCATAAATTTAAATTTGCTGTTATCAAAATAGTTGCTAAATTTATGAGCGACGAGAAATGTACGCGAATGAAATATGCGAGCGTTTGAAATGTTTGTCGGAATATACGCATGTTACCAACTCTAATTGCATGGCTTGATAATATTTACATTTTGAACATGAGTTCGTGAGTCTTCGTGATTTTTCCGGAATGCTTTAGTTGAGTGCAATAAATTGTCTTAGAGTTTACCATTCATTTTTATTTTATTACTAGTCGTGCCCCGCAGTTTCACCCGCGGATAAAAAGTACTCTATGTTAATAAGGTATCTGCATGCCAAGTTTCATTAAAATCCATTATCTATTATTAGTAAGGATGTGTATTATTTTACCCATAGAAGTATAACGGTAGCGTAATTTCTCTAATATTTTACAGTTTAATTTCTTTGAAATAGGTATAATACCCATTTCAAAGAAATTAAACGCAAATCATTTTAACGCCTTTTGCTTTGCCACTCCCTAAAGTGTAATAAAATTAAAGGCAGTTTAAAAAAAAATCATAATTATAATAATAATAATAATATAATAATATGTGTGGACATCTCACACAACGCCATCTAGCCCCAAACTAAGCAAAGCTTGTGCTATGGGAACCAGATAACTGATACAATACATACATACTTTTTTGTTTGTAAATACATACATAGAATACAATATGACACCCAGACACAGAACAAACACCTATGTCCATCACACAAATGTTTGTCCTGGGTGGGAATCGAACCCACAACCCACAGTTCAGAAGGCAGGGCTACTACCAACTGAGCTATCGGGCCAGTCAAATTAAGTCAATGTTTTGAATATTACACTTCGTTATGTAAAAAAATCTATTTTCTATTTGCAAAATAATTAGGACGTCATTGCACCGTCGCATCACCTTGGCAACGTTTCCAAGTCAAAGTTGCTCATGAGAAATCTGAAAGACGGTGGTGAATATTTTGCCACTATTTTGACAAAAAATTTTAATTCAGGCATATCTTGAGATATAACCTATGGTAGTCTCATTAATTATAAGTAAGTATACTTAGAAGGAAACTTTTCGTAGTTTAGTAGAAACTTTTAGTAAGTAAACTACTGGAAATAGCCTTAAAATAAATGGCTAAATGAATTCTTTATACGTCAGCCTATAAACAATTCATTGCATTGTGCCAACTTGACAGACATGTTCAAAAAAGGCCCAGTTTTCAACACTCCTTAATCGTTGGTTAAATTGAGTTAGACCGCAGGCCGGTCACGCGACTGTGGAGACAACTGGCTCCAATCAACGTGTCTGCGCCCTGATCGATCATTTCCTTCCCCGCTGGTTATCAATTTGGGTTGAAATTTTAAACTTACTAAGTTCATTTAATTACCTACTGCAAAAACTTATAGTTTAGTAACAATAAACCTGAAATCATATTGCGCCCTTTGTCCTAAAGCAACAATAAAAATATTATCATCAGATGACAGATGACATTAAGTCAGTTCCTAAATTATTGCAACTATCACAAGAGGGTCCAAATTTCGCTAGTTATTAAAAAAAAATTATGATATACGTACCTTGAGTCTGGTTTGTACTTTGAAATCTATTCCATAGTAAAATATTCTCCATCTGCAAAACTGCAAAACCAATCGCAGTATATTGCTGAACTTACCGCTACAGTCAAAATGCGATTTTGTTCATAATGTTGTCCTTTTTGCTTAAAAAAGGTGTAGTGTTAATACTTAAAATAACTTTTATTCTTATTTTTATGTTTTTTACAGAATTTAATATTGCTTTTTTTATTATAGTTATTGAAGATAAATATGGATTCCATGCACCCAAGAACTACGAGGACGATGGTCCCACAACTCCTTGATACAGGATAAGCATTTGCGCTTCTTTTTGTGCACAAATACTTGTTCTCCCGAGAGAATTGAACCTGCCACCTCCGAACTATGAGCCGAGCTGCTCAGCCGCTACACCACACCAGGTAGTCTAAGACGTCTTGCTCGTAATCTAGAAGCAGCTCAGTGTTTCTGTATATATGAATACAGTGTGTTATATCGCAGATAAAAAAAATAGAACACAACATTAACAAATTTTGCTCAATGATAATATATAATTAAAATGCCTAAGCTAGGTTACAAAAATTTGTGCAAATTAAAAATTATTTTAAGTTAAAGATTAAATTAACTGTGTGATAAAATTAAATACACACAAATTTTTAGATTAATATTCGCATGCTAGAACACTAATCTAACGGAATTCTGTGATTGTGAGAAATAGCGTATAAGGTAAAAAATAATGCCAAAAAGCTATTAGTTATGCCAATATTTATAATACACTCCACATGGATGTATCACATGATCGTCCATGGAACTCCAATATCAATATTACCAAGTTCGCTGGCGCTATGACGAAACATGGACACACTCGACAAATATGATGCATTGGTGAGATTCCCGATAGCCGAGGTGAATCGTTTAAAGTAAAAACATTTCCTGCTACTCCTGCACCAGCAAGCGATTTTAAACCTTACCATTATATCCATTAGGATATAAGAAATTTGATTGTTGATGGGCTGTATGAATTTATAATGTGGTTTGTTTTTCTATAGCAATTAGCGATAATGTAGGAAAATCAATGAGGACTCATTTTGTAGATTTACGCCCACTCTGTGAAATGAGTGATATGGTCTTTTAGTCGATACATCATGAGATAACAAGGTTTTGTCTTCCAAAAAAACAGCATGTAGGTAGGTACTTGTGTGCTTATCATTTTGCAAGCACATACAACTTAAGTTGAAGAAAAAGTAAAGTATATTTTCAGGACATTGCGAACAGCTAATGAATGAAACAGCTTGCTGGCGTGCCATTAGATAGTTTACACGATGATTTCATTATTTAATTATGGATATACGTGTTTTTATACTAACTACTTATATATTTGTAACTAAAGACAGATATTTTTGACCCAATGAAAAATATAGTTTTGGAAACTGTACTTGCCTATTCTACGTTTTTTAAATAATATACTAATATACAATATAATAATATATTATATAATAATTATTAAATAATATATTATAAACAAGTTACTGTTTGATACTTAAAAACACAGCAATCCCACATACAAATATAAAAAGTAAAACGTTGAGATTGTTTGACTCTCACTCCGAAATGACTGGACCGATTTAGATTTTTGCATATATTATGGATAAACCTATATCTATTTTCCGCTTTAAGTTCAGTTCTGAGCACATAGTCTATAATAGTAATTAAATTAACCTGCTTTTATTTTTACTTAACTGGACCGATAGCTCAGCTGGACTGTGCCGTGGCACTGTCTTCTGAACGGTTCGAATCCCACCCAGGACAAACATTTATGTGATGAGCATCAATGCTTGTTATATTTTATTGTTTTTATCTGGGTATTATATTTTATTCTATGTATGTATTTACAGACAAAATAGATTTAAGTATTGTATCAGTTATCTGGTTCTCATAGTACCTACAAGCTTTGCTTAGTTTGCGGCTAAATGTGGCTGTGTGAAATGAGTACAATTTTTTTTAAATATTAGTTATCTATATGTATTAATTTGACTGGTCCGATAGCTCAGTTGGTAGTATCCCTGTCTTCTGAACTGCAG
This sequence comes from Ennomos fuscantarius, assembly GCA_905220475.3. NCBI lineage: Eukaryota > Metazoa > Arthropoda > Insecta > Lepidoptera > Geometridae > Ennomos > Ennomos fuscantarius. The sequence goes on along the minus strand of HG992028.1, from coordinate 5,277,509 downwards.
GATGTGGGTTCGATTCCCACCCAAGACAAACATTTGTGTCATGAGCATCGATGTTTGTTCTATGTCTGGGTGTTATATGTCCACACATATTTGTTATTATTATTTATTTATTCTATATTACATTTTAATATTCTAATGCTTCTATTTTCAACCTCGATGTGTAACGCACCGTATCAGCAGCATATCAAAGTCAAGCACAGTCTTCACTTACAGCTATTATACAACGACCTCCCAGCACGAGAGGGACAACAAGAAGGTAATTAAACGAGAATAGGTAAAGCCTGGTGCAGACTGATGAAATATTCTAATCAGTCACTAGGCGCATTGTAAAAACTGTGGTGGCGAGCGATGCGCGATAAGGCGGTGTCACACGGGCGCAGGGCACAAACGACCGATTGTAGCCCGCACACGGCGCCTCCGCGCTTTGCATAACAAAGGCCGCAATTTGGAGGAAAAATGGCCTCAATCTTGGGACATCTCGACTCCCGAGCTTATTCTCGGGACACTTTAGACTCGATCTCGGGACATGGCCGTACTGAGTCCGCGTCTTTGGGCCTGGTGATGGATGCGCTACTGTAAAAGAGATTATGATGATAAATTATAGGAGATTGGTTTGATTTTGAAGCTGTTAAAATATGCAATGTATACTTATGGTGCATAGCTTTCGAGCGTATTGTGTATAGCAATTCAATGACAGGAATAAATTACTACTAATTACTTATTTAATGATCTTGAAATTATCGAACTTTCGGTTGAAATTATTATTGTAAACGCTGAAATTTTAGGTAGAAACCTACTTTTTTTTGTTTGGTTTTGGCTCCACATTTTTGTGTATTTAGCCAGTGTCAAGTAATTGATAATATCTCAAGTTGATTAATATTATATAATGTGTCGTGTATATAGTGTGTGTGTAATCGCTTACTAGATTTAGATCCAGATACTAGATCCTTCCATCAAGAATGTAAAGAGAATTAGAGTAGGCCCCTATTTAACTAGTTATACATACCTATTCTAATATTCTTATACTTTGGAAAAAAAATCTGCTGCTAATCTATGGTGTTCAAGCACTTCTGTTTTACGGTTTGAATGGCACTGTTGCTAGTGAAATTACTGGGCAAATGAGACTTTATGACCTTATCTCATAGTCTAGTAGTCTTATTTCTCAGGATGATATGCGCAGCGTAGTTTCACGCGAAACTTTATTGAGTTCCAAGTGGCACTACATCTGTAATGGGCATCCGTGATACTTAACATCAGGTGAACGACTAGCTCGTCACGTCATTCATAAGCATAAAAACACTACTATGTTAGTAGTTAATATGTGAAATGAAATGAAATAGTTTATTAAATGTTTACAAACATCGGTTTAAACATAAAACAGTCTACGAAAAATACAGATCGTTTACTCCTGGTTGGAAAACTTTGGTACCCAAACTAGGAAAACCTGTGTTTTGGCATACCAATGCCCTCCGCCGGACAAAATTTTCGAGTACTTACTATTGAACATTTCAATATGTAGTTAATTATTTTTAAAGATTTCTCTAGTTTTATGCTGCTGCTTATCATACTTTCATAGTTAACTATGGGTCCTATTAAATTTCAAATTCTAACCATGTCTGAACTAATACAGATTAAGGTATGATATCAATCTAGATATTACTATTCTAAGCCAGCGCAGCACGACTTGTATATCACCTGATGAATATTTTACGAACTCATGGAATAAAGTTTTGTTAGAAAATTACCTAATCATAGATATTTATGTTCACGATTTAGTTTGATCTTTATATATTGCTGCTTAGATTAGGTAAAGAAAAATAATTTTATCTACTTGAGAAGCTTTGCAAAACTGAAGAGAAGTTCCTCAGGTAATTTAAATTTACTATTAATAGTAGATAATATTAGTTCACAATCAGTGTAATGCCCGTCTATACTAGAAAGTTTAATAGCTCTTAAGTTCGCTTTAATGTCTCTTAACACACCTACTGCAATGCATTTATTTATTTATTTATTTCATCAATTACACGGCCAGAGCCAATTACCATAATCAATATACGTAAATTTATCTAGTCATATTTCATAGCACAATATTATTAACTTAGAATACAAATACAGAATAGAATGAAAAAATAGAACAAAATGCATTTGGGTATGTTACGCATAAGTGCGTACTTAGGAGCTGACTTTAGTACGGACGGGCGTAATATCTCTCTTTTTAAACGAGAATCTAAATCCACGTTATTCGAATGAGAGGCTGATATAATGATGAATTGAATTCATAAGTAGTAATAAGGGCCAATACCTACTCTTTATGAAACATCCACCATCATACATCTCCATGGAAAAAGCTCTTTAGGAGAGCTATATCTCGACTAACGAGCTTTTTTTAACAAGATTTAGGTTCAAATTTAAAAAAAGAAATATCATGTAAATTTTCTTAACTAATGTATATATTGACAGCGTCTTTGGTGTGGTGGTTCAGCAGGTCAGCTCATAGCCCAGCGGGTTCGATTCCCGCGACAGGACAAGTATTTGTGCACAGAAAAAAGCGCAAATACTTGATCTGAGTCTGAGTGTTGTGGGACTATGGTCCTCGTAGTTCCTGGATCCCTAGACACAGGAAACCCTTGTTAGGATTCAGGATCTATGTATGTGATCGTTGGGCGTTATTATTATTATTACATATATATGCATAACCAGCAATACCATAATAAATATTTCTCACGTAGCGATAGTCTCTACCAGAACACGATAAATAACGAGCATTGTATGAAACCAAGATACCATCTAGTTAAGAAATTCAAATGGTTTTACATATAAGCTCATTCCTATTGTCGTTGCACATTCAATGATATCTAAAGTTAATTAGCATTCCCCAGCAAGCTCACACTCGAAGTTGCAACACCTAGTGCGTGTTCGTTTTCATAACAATCAGTTGTTTTTACAAAATTTGCATTTAGAACAATGCGCGAGTTCGTTGCTAATATCGCTGAATTAACCGGCAGCGGATTGTCGCGCACTCGGCCACGGTAAACAATACGAAACGAGCAAAAACAAACTATAGAAACAGTGGTACAACAAGAAGAATAGGAAAATTGCTTTTGTTTAAAAAAATCTATTTGTTCTTGTCTCGAGATGAAGAGAACGCGCCTACGGTGCGTTGGCGGCGGGCCAATGGCGCGCGAGAGGCTGCCCGCCCCCGCGTGCCGGCCAATGGCGTCCGTCGACGCAGCCGCAAGAGCAGTTTCCTTTTTTAAAAGTTTCGCCCTCAACTTCCATCCGATTTCCCGCCTCGACTCCTTGGGATGGTGAAAAAATCCGTTGATTTATTTATTAAGTCACCACTTTTTTCGTAGTTAAATTATGATGTTGTTTGAAGACGTTCTGCTTTTGCTAAACGCTTTAGTTTTTGCTGCTAAGTACTTCAAATTGGGCTCAAACATACCACACATCAGCAATTCACATAAATAATTGGTTTTTCATAATAAAGAGAAATATAAGCTTTTGGTCGGTGTATTTCTTTTGAAATCTAAACGTTGAGCCAGGCTCTACGTAGAGTTAGAGTCTACACTCTAGAGAGCAACTGTATGGTGAGAAAAATGTTGAAATTTACCTTTTATTTATTTTATTTTTATTTTATTTATTTTACAAAATCCACAGCCCTTAAGTAACAAAGTTTATTATTTACATGCTAAACCTACAGCCAAAATCGGATTTACATTCAATATTTCGAAAGAAAAAAAATTTTACATGACAGTCACTAGAAAAACGATAACAATAAAAACAACAAAGAAACAAGAGTAAATTCAGTTTTATGTATGCACACACGAATGTTGATAGTGTATTATATTGCACTTGCTGCGTGTGGTGTGTACTGTACTATCTTAATTGCGTTAAATATATATTTTAAAATTATAAATTAAATAATATAATACATAATATACATATTTCTAAATATAAATATAAATATAATAAATTGTACTTCATTGAAAAAAGAAAATTAATTAAGTACTTACTAAATTTTGTGTAAAAACATTGATGGTTTACATGGTAATACTTTTATATGTCAGACAAATCTAGTGTCGCTTAGTCACATTTCACCGGAAGCATAATTCTTGTAATAACTAATCCTCTAAGGTTACAGAACGATGCTTAGTCATCGATCGGTGCTCAAGCAGAGATTTCATTCATAAAGTGATCAATTAGTGAATGAAATCTCTGCATGAGCACCGATCGATGACTGAGCATCGTTCTATAATATGGACCTAAATCAAGTTGCGAATTACATTAAATCTCAAAAAAGTTATTCTCCTAAATAACAAACGTGAAGTTTTTATTAGCCTACAGAAAAAAAAACATAGGTTTTTTATCTTAATTTTTTAATAGAGATTCATTTTTATAAATTAAGATTATTTATTTATAAAAATAAATCATTAATTTTTTTTTACATTTGAGTCTCTGAGCGATTATGTCAGACCTGTCATTATATATAAAATTCAGGCTAAGTTGACTAATTCATAGTAATAATTAATAAATAATAATTAATGGCGCTGTGTGAAATGTCCACAAATATAATTATTATTATTTAGGAGAGGCCACATCGATATTAGCACTGACAACCGATTGGAATAAAAAGAAAAAGTTCTCGAATGGCGACTATAAACTGGAAGACACAACGTGGACCAGTCCCCCACTAGGTGGACTGACAATCTGGTCAAACCGATGGATGCAGAACCAAGCAGCCACTCAAAGTGCTACTCTGTGAAGGAACCCTATGTCCAGCTGTTTTTTTTTAACATAGACAGACAAACAATCCAGCGGTCCGCCTTATGGTAAGCAGTTACCTTCGCTAATAGACACTTACAACAACGGGGACGCTGGTGCATTACCTTTTAAGACTCTATTTACCCGACGTTTGAAGTGCCCCATGTTGTAGCTCAGCGGAAATACCTCAGAAAGTAGGTCATTCCACAATTTGCTGTGGACGTCTTCAGGCTGTTGATGATGATGAACTGTGCTAAAACTAAAACTAATATGAAAAAACATGACGTAGATTGAGTACAAGTAGGAGTACCCGCCAATAAATTAGTTGACGTCATGCTAAAACTTTACTACCCTAAACGAGGTGATAGAACTTTTTTGCAAAGTTTGACTAGGTAGGTACCACCGCTTTGCCAATTATTCTGCCGCCAAGATAATGCACAGGCACTATTGCGTTCCGGTTTGAACGGAACTGTAGCTAGTGAAATTAATGGCAAATAGAATTCGCTATTTTTTAATTTTTTTTTCTTATGTACACTATTATCAATTTGTATTTGTTAAAAACATTTACACAATTCTTAATTCAAATTTATTAAAATAATTTTCTATTATTTAGTTTGGTTTTCTATATAAAGCGTATTTTTCAGTTTTTTAAAACTGTTATTTATTTACACTATAAGTTAATTTTTGGATATGAACTACATATTATTCTTAAAATGTTAAAAACATAAGTAGTTGATCAAATCATTATAGGAGATAATGTAGCTTTTGTTTAAACAAGTTAGAAAAAGTCCTGGACGGATTTTATTTATAACTGGTTTAATAAATAAAATTAATATGGAAAGATATTAAATATTTCTGAAATTAAGAAGTCTTCAAAAACTTTAACTTTATAATTACAATCATTAAGAAGCCTTCAAAGGCTGGGTATAAAATCTAGAGTTGTTTTACATGGTGTTGCACATGGTTTCACGGCTTTACACAGATACAAGGGTTATATATAGCGGGTACTCAAAAAGTATGCAGTCAAATTCAGAACTATCTCCTTTTATGAAATTTTCTAAGAAGAAATAATCTTACCAAGAGGCTTATGATAAATAAAATTATATAGACTTTAGCAACGATAACAGCATGTTGTAGACAGGTGATACCAAACCTCCTACGAGTTTAACATACATCTGCGCCAGTTTGTTATAGCTTGTTCATCTAATAATTTGCTCTCGAGGCGGTGTTTATCTAATGCTATTATCTAAGGTTCAATGCCCCACGAGACGCATAGCTCACAGCACCCAATTATAAATCAATCAATAATAGCAACTATCGACCGTCCATCTTTACTCTAAAACACATATCATTTGCCTAATTAGATTGGGCGTTAAATCGCCAAACAACCATTTATAATCTGTTCATTTAAAAATAATGCCAGATAAAAAAACTCGTCAAAGATATTGTCAGAAGATACGGTCGCGGTCTGTTCGCAGGCAACGCTCAGTAAAAAAACTCGAAAAAACTTACTCGGGGCGATCCGTGACTCCTATTTTTTTGTTTTATTATTTTTAATTCATATTATCGTACGGCTATCCCCTTTAATTTTGTTTTTAAGTATGGCCCTCGGTATGCTGGCAGCTACGTTTATGGATATTCAGAATTCCGTGGCGTATCGTCCACGGGGTGATTTCATTTTATGTAAATTCGAGCTGTGCAGGTGCGTTGGCGTACTTGTGACATGTATAATGGTACCCGCTCATTTGCCGAGGTAAAGCTTCGAGCCTCTAGGCTAGTGAGGATTAAACCCATTCAAAATACACGCGTACATGCCAAACTATTGCCTTCTGGGTATTAAATTTTAAATCCTATAATTATATTGCACACTCCATAATTTAATTTAATTTTTATCGTTATTAGTTTCGGTTAATAAGTGCAAAGTCATTTCATTGAGATACTTTCAAATTTAACAAATATTTTTGCCAAAATAAAATTCATCAATGACTGGACAAATGAAACTTTCCTGATCTCATAGTCGTAATATTATACCGTCTTACCACAAATAGGTAGATAAACAAGGCTTAGACAGACGTAAAACGTGTGTTTAATAAATACAAAAAGGTAGTTTAACATTTGTTTAAGGCTTGTTTAAATCTTTTATGGTATTGCTATGCTGATGTCTCAGAATGACGTGTGCAGTACAGTGTCACGTGAAATTTTATATTTTAAAGCTTCGAGTGGCACTGTGACTGTTATGTGTGACATTTAACATCAGGCAAACAGCTATATCGTCATTCAATAACATAAAAATCAACGTTTTAAAAGTGGGTGAGTTGAAAATGAGAGTTATGTCGGCCGTAGGCTTTCCAACATCACGTTGGTTTTATCACATAGAAAACTGATCAAAAAATTTCTCACGTTCAAACGTGGCTCTTACAATCTGATACCTCATTTCGTTTGCGTTCTTGGACAGTTCACACTCTCCCCCATTGGATGAGCCTGCTTAATCACCGTACAACACTGACACTGACTGCCTCTGTGGCGTGGTGGTTGAGTAGGTTGGCTCATAACCCGGGGTGGCGGGTTCGATTCCCGCGACAGTAAAAGTATTTATACACTGAAATACTTGTTCTGTGTCTGGGTGTTGTGGGACCATGTTCCTCGTAGTTTCTGGGTCCCTAGACACAGAATCCTAGTTAGGGTCTAGGATCGTGCGTTATTATTATTATTATTATAGAATGAGGCTGTCAGTAACCCGTACAGATTCCATTACGATCGGTCCATCGTCAAACATGAAGGATCACGCGCAAGATCGCGATCGACCGCTCCGCCCTGCGTGCGCGAGCGCTGGGCGGCGCGAATCGCGAGTCGAACCCCCTTGTTGAGATATGTGAAGAGTAAAATGATTACTACCGCTATACCTGGAGGTGAAGAACCCGTTCTGAAGTAAATTATACTATTTTAAGGTTAAATATTGCAGAGGAATTAACGAGACGAATGATTCGAGAACGAATGACGTAAAAGTATTCAAAATTTTCAGCGAAAAGACATATCCACTGTAATGACAAGATTGACAGAACAGATTAACAAATACGTAACAAACTGATTCGTATATATTATGATGTGCAATATAAAGAAGGACGTAAACGAAAATGCAAAATTACAGCATTTATGTATACAATTATTTAGATATACAAGGTGGAATTTAATTCGTTCTTTTCCCTTAATGTATGTATTCAGTCCATGCTATAGAATGCTCCCATAAATAACTAAATAAAAAGTACTTATGAAATAAAACCTTAATCTAGGTATTATCAAATTTAAGTTCTAAAGAAAGCCTTGTAATATTGAACAAATCAGATGTTTTATTGCCTACGAAACATTTACAAAGCATACGGCTGGTGCCCGAGCTGTGTGTACCGTTAAATAGACATTTCGGCTGTCATGCAGTTATTTTAAGAGGCACTAAATACTAAAACAAAATCTTTTTTTTTGGACCTTGTACGAATATCTATAGCATGGTCTGAGTACATACATTTAAGGAAAAGAGTGAATTAAATGCCACCGTGTATAGTTGCGTTAGCGCTGAAAATATCTTCAACAACTATGATTAAAAATATCAGAGTTAAACAATCCTAAACATAAAGCCGCACTGATAGATCGCTTTTAATATATCGCTAATGCAATGTTAACGAGATCTCAGTTATGTAAAGATGTAATATTTTGCATTTAATAAGGGCCACAGAGCGCATTACATAGCGTCCAGCCCTCGGCTACAGATGGATCGCGATACCACGCCAGCTATCGAGCTCGTTCGTATGAAATTATTGGAAAACTCGAGTCGTGCACGATGCATCTGCCAGTGTAGCCAACTCGCCGAACTCAACCCCGGGTAATGTTGCAAATGACCCGAGAAAGCCGAGTAGGTTTTAAAGATGAATCTACGAGATAGGACCTTTCGTCCGTTGCATATTCGAATTTTAAACCTAAACGGGTCGTTAACCTAACGAAGGGAATGCAAAATGAAGTACCAAGCAACCGTCGGAAAGTACACGTTGTCCATAAATTAATGAAGGAGTGCTGGACATAAGTGTGGAGGCCCGCGGGCGGGGCGGGGCTCGGCACCTGTACCGATGTATGGATATTCCCAAATCGATAATTCATGTGATCGCGCTCGCCTGTAATTAAGTTCGGAAAGTTCGTTTCTTTGATCACACCTAGGCGTTATGATCGCGAGATAATTGACGCTGCATGTGTGAAAAGGCATGTATTTGTTCTGTGTTGTTCGATCTTCTATTCAGATAATTTCATATCCGGAAGCTTAAATGATAAATATCCTGAATATTCACCACTTATATTTTTACAAGCTTCTGCCCGCAGCTTCGCCCGCGGCGTGGCCTATGGGAAAATAATTCAACCACCTATTTCCCTCTTAAGGGTGGAATTTCGAAAAATCCTTTCTTAGCGGATGCCTACGTCATAACATCTACCTGCATGCCAAATTTCAGCCCGATACGTCCAGTGGTTTGGGCTGTGCGTTGATAGATCACTATGTCAGTCAGTAAGTCAGTCAGTCACCTTTGAGTTATATATTTGGATTATAAAGAAAACCGAGAAAACTCCGTGTATGCTGAAGGTTTAAAATTTTTGGCGTCTAAAATATAATTCTTTTTTTTTGTGAAATGAACGTTATGATTACGCCTACTTATCGATGATCATCCAAACATCCAGCAGTGAGTGCACGACGTATACAATAAAGATGCTCATAAATAAATAAATAAGGCCGAATTTAATAACAAGCCCGGACCTAAGTAATGGCCGCCAGAAGGCAGTGTTACATATATTATAAAAAGCTCTTCATTTTATAACTTTTACGCACATTTCTTAGCGTTGTATTAAAACGTTTAAACACTATAATTTGGAGACGATCGAAGGGTTATATGAATTTTTTTGGTGGAATAGAATGCTCGAGACTCGTGGCTTAAGAACAAAAAGGAACTGAAATTAAAGTCCCCTTTAACGGACCTCCAGAATTTCGTAAATTAATTTTACGAATTGTTTTAAAATCAAATAATAATAACGTGGGAGTTATTATTATTATATGTATATTATTATATGAATAAATAATAATAATAATTATATGTGTGGACATCTCACACAACGCCATCTAGCCCCAAACTAAGCAAAGCTTGTGCTATGGGAACCAGATAATTGATACTTTTTTGTTTGTAAATACATACATAGAATACAATATGACACCCAGACACAGAACAAACACCCATGTTCATCACACAAATGTTTGTCCTGAGTGGGAATCGAACCCACAACCCACAGTTCAGAAGGCAGGGCTACTACCAACTGAGCTATCAGGCCAGTCATCAAATTTATTCACAGTTGTTATTAAAATATGTGATTTCAATTCCCTTCTTTGAAACATATAAAACCAACTATGGCATCAAAAATACATAGTGATGAGTTGAATATAAGCAGAAAAACACTTGAATTGCTAACGTATGTGTACAAGTGATAAAATTTCAATAAGCACGATCCTGAAATGGTATAATGCTCAATCATTCAAAGTAAAAAAGGCATGTCCATCGGCTGTGTTCAGTTATGGGCCATATTCGACACCAACGGTAACGACTAAAAACTGTCAAAGTATTCCCATCGAAATAATTGTGCTTTAATTTCTTGCTTAAACCTTTGTTACGATATTTGGACAATCAATAATTTATAACAGATTTGAAGAGGAGACTGGAATAATATCTAATCTAAATATATATCACTCAAAGGTGACTGACTGACATAGTGATCTATCAACGCACAGCCCAAACCACAGGATGGATCGGACTGAAATTTGACATGCAGGTAGATGTTAGACGTAGGCATTCGCTAAGAAAGGATTTTTCGAAATTCTACCCTTAAGATGGTGAAATGGGTGGTTGAATTATTTTCCCATAGGCCACGCCGCGGGCGAAGCTGCGGGCAGAAGCTCGTTAGAATATATATTTAGTGAGTTCTTTTTATTTTATGGCAGAAGGTTGTGTAAAGAAAAAAGTTTTTGAAATTTTAATCTGTAATGGAGTGAAATAGGCTATTAAAGATTATATGAAGGAACGTGAGTATAACAACCACCGGAGGCTTCTTGTTGAATATAAAAAAAAAAAATACATTTCACACATCGCCATCTAGCCCCAAACTAAGCAAAGCTATGGCAGATAACTGATACAATACTTAGATATTTTTTGTTTGTAAATATGTATAGAATACAATATAACACACCCAGTAATAGAGCAAACATCGATGTTCATCACACAAATGGGTGGAAATCGAACCCACAACCTACAGCTCAGGAGGGTTACTACCAACTGAGCTATCGGGCCAGTGAGTATATGCAATTGCTTATAAAAGGCTGCGTCTAATTTGAAAACCCAATCTTTTTTTTGTTTTTGGTTTGGCTCCACACTTTTGTGTGTTTAGTCAGTGTCAAGTAATTGATAATTTTTTAAGTTAATTAATGTATATATGTGTCTAGTTAAGTCACAGTCCAAGTCATCAATTCAAGTTATAATCTAGTCTAGTTTAGTCAAGTCATACTCCTAGTAAAGTGGTGGCTTTATACTTTACCTGAAGCAACTATGGAGTTTTAGAAACAACACGAAAAAAAACGTTTCACCATCATTATACCACTTTTCCACACTTATGCCCGTAATCCAGCACTTGACAAATAATGTTAACGACAACTCAGTAATAATATGTGGACTCGCGCCTACGCTATGCCGGGGGACGAAAATCAATTGGAAATAAAACTAAGAACTTCGAATAATAATTAACGAAACTATATTAGCTTAATACAATTTTTGACACGGAATACTACCTAATACCTATTTATTACGGAAATAGACAATTTCGTATACGTCAGACCGATTCGGTGTCGCGCCGCAGAGAGAGCGGATGGTGGACGGGATTGAGGAAGCGGGGGGGTCACCCCGCTCGCCCAGTAGCGGAGTGCTACCCGTTCCCGCTCTCCAGAACATTCGATCACTGAATCGATGAGAGGTGCAGCGCCCCCTGCCATTGAGCGGCTCGAGTCTGAGCAATCGTCGCCTCCTCAACAGAGGGAGCGACCCGTTCCGAAACGGAGCAAACTGCGCTGTCAGTCACAAATAAAATGCTACCAATTTTATGCACTAACACTGAAAATAATACAAGTTTTGGAAAATAATACAATGCAGCGACGCGATCATTTTCGTTTTCCCGCCAAAAAAACCCTAGCAAAACCCAATCTTAAAAGATATACATAGATATGTAGTATTGCTAGGGTTTGTTTTGCTAGAGTTTTGACAAATCGCTTCGTACTATGTAGATACATAGTACTTACGAAGCGATTTGTCAAAACTCAACATTTTCTCAACCGCTCGATTCGCATGTCACAGTTTACCTCGAATCGCTGCACAAATTAGATAATTCCTTTTAAAAAAGGGTTTTAACTTTCAACTTGACTTCAATCTCACTGAGAACATCATCAATGTAGAAATCTAAATAAGGTAAAACTTGTTGTAACTGGCCGCTATTAGTTATGGGGCACTATTTACTACATTTGCATGAAATAAGACTTACATTCACGTAACGCCATCTGTGATCATGGTTTAACATTACCTTATCTATAAGCTTCCATATTAGTTCACAATTTTTACCGTATGGAAACTAGCACGAACTAAAACGAACTGGCCAGTGCACTAAAGAGGCCAGTAATTAGATGGCTTACCCTACGCATTATTAAAAATAACTCAAAAACTACTAGTCAGATCTCGATAAATTTAAAATTTGACCACACGGGATGCACTTTTAAACAAAAAAGAATCATCAAAATCTGTTCACCCAGTCGAAAATTCTAAGTAACAAAAATAAAAAAATGCAGTTGACTTAAGAACCTCCTTTTTTGGAGTCGGTTAAAAACGAAGTGAGACATTCGTTGCCTATCACATCGCGCTAGGATGCCATCGCGTCCGTTGACGGCGAATGCTTTGCGCTGCGTTTTTCAAAGGCATACCTCGTGCGGGTGCAATCCGGTGAGGACTTTATCCATCGAGTGCATGTCTTGTGTGCGCGGACGCCGCGATCTAGATCTTGCGGCGCCGGCGAGCGGTGATGGTATCGCAAAGCTGCGCGACAATTGCTAACACCGCGGCATTACGGCCTGTGCGACACCGCGCGGCGCCGTGCGACAACGCGAATTATTCAAAGCTCGATGACTGGAAACCTATGATCATTGCTGTCGAATGACCTTGCATCGGAACTCCATTCTTTATACAATCCTCATATGTAATGCAGGTATTGTTAGTTAATTTTAACTGACGGTAAATGCATAATAGTTAGGTTTACAGAAAAAATGCCTACATTTATCTACATTTTAATCATCCTTCGTATCTTAATATATATAAATCAAAGGTGACTGACTGACTGACTGACTGACATAGTGTGCGTAAATACTCGTATCAACGCACAGCCCAAACCACTGGACGGATCGGGCTGAAATTTGGCATGCAGGTAGATGTTATGGCGAAAGTATCCGCTAAGAAAGTATTTTTCGAAATTCCACCCTTAAGAGGGTGAAATGGGTGGTTGAATTATTTTTATATTAATATATTAATATTTTTTCCCATAGGCCACGCCACAGAAGCTCGTTCTTTTATAAGGTTAATGTCCCTCTGCACTAAAGTTTACAGCTCTTAAGTTCGCGCTTATCTCTCTAGGATTTACATAAATGCGTTGAAACATAGTTACGTTATAGATGAATAAGTTCAAACTTAAAAGTTGTCAAAATTTAATTTCACCGGCCATTAGATTAAGGTACTTAAATAGATTATGGTTAAAACGTATTGGTATTACACGCAACACTACAGTAGTTTTAAATAGCCGTTTGTAACTAGTTAACTAGCCAGAAACTTCATTTCGAAAGTAGGTACCCACTTTTTACGACTTAAGGGTCAAACAAAGATATAGAGTAAAATTAATAATCAAAGCCTAACTTTTGTATGATTGAAGTGTAAACTAAATTATTATATGTATATAAGTAGCACCATAGTAGTTACAAAGGATCGTTTGTAACTGAAAAAGTACGACAAAACTTAGGGGTCACTTAAGTGTCAAGCAAGGATATAGAGTGAAATTAATAATCAAAGCCTAACTTATTTATGATGGGAGTATAAACCAAATGTCCGTTAAAAAGACAGTAGTAAATTGGTACTGTATTACTCTCTATCTATAACTATATCAGAGTTATCAGACCCGCGTGTGCGAGCAGATAGTACTGGCCAGGCGGTTGTAAATCTACACATATAAAATTCAAAGTCCTGACTGACTAACTTATATATCAACGCACAGCCTAAACCGCTGGTCCTAGAGACTTGAAATTTGGAGGGTGTATTCTTTGTAATGTGTAGGTATCCACTAAGAAAGGATTTTTTGAAATTCCACCCCTAAGAGGGTGAAATGGGTGGTTGAATTATCTATTAAGAAAATCTTTGTTTCCTATAGGCCACGCGGGCGAAGCCGCGGGCAGAATCTAGTTTTTTCATATGACATTAACAACCGCCTGGCCATCAACCGTCCAAGCAACTACAAACTATATTAAGCCTTAAAGAAAAATGGAAAGGCAAATGCCTAACCTGGCTAGCCCACGTAGCTATCTGTGCGCAAAGGCGCGATCTCCGAAATAGCTCACGCACGGCCCATTCTGGCCTATAGGCCGCGACGTGTGGACACACTCGAGATGCGAAGATTCTACGAACTGGGACAGAGATAAAACTACAGAATAAATAATAGTGTAAGCTTAAACCTACCTGTAGATAGATTCTTTAAACTTATTGCTATAACACCTTATTACATTTGCAAGTTTATTCGAATGAAACTACATTGATACGTAAAATATTTGCATGAATTCTTTAGTTGGGTATAGTTGCCGCTAGAGGTAGGTACTTGGGATTTCATATAAATAGATATTTTATGATAATCGGTATTGAGTAGATTTTAATAAATTCGTATTGTAACGGTGTGACGATATCATTCTCTTTCATCATCATTCCAGCTTTCCATCTGTTTTCATAGTTTTTGCATCAAGCATTGGAAAGAAAACTCTTAATAGAGGAACCCTTTTAATTATTAGGTTACTCATAGAACCAATCTACAATAAGTGTAGGCTTCTTTAAACAGTCATAATCCGTTAATCTTCAAGTAAGTATGTACAATGTTTGTATAGTGTAAGATCAATATGCACATATGGTAACAGAATAAATGAATATGAATATGAATATGAATATGAGTGTTCAGTGTTTGCTTATTTATGCAGTCACTAATACAAAAATTGGAAAGCTGGTTGATGATTTTTTTTAAATCATTTTTTTGGGACTTTGAGTCGGCGAGCAACTATGTCAGACCCGTAATTGTATATAAAATCAAGCTAAGTGGATCAAGTCATATACCATCGCGAAGAGTGTCTTAGCTGCTTCGCCCAATGGCATCGACAAAATAATTTGTAGCTCCCCGATGTTCACTAAACTTACTTCATACTGGCTACTCATATGTTGTCTCATTTTTTGACTCCGAACACATTCCACCAACAGATGATAAACATCCTCTATGAAAGAGGACGATATCGTCACAATGGTAGTTATTGATTATGACACACGTATAACATTGGAGTATGTAGGAGCATTTTTGGTGACTTGAATACTTGCTACGGATATGCACATCTGATAAATATTACTGACGTCTTTAAAAAAATTGACTATTTACTAACCTTATTTAATTAATATACAATATTTTACATTAAAATACAATGGTTAAAAATACAAATTAAACAGTACAAAATAATACTTATTCGAATGAGTCTTAATAGGGGTTATCTAAAAACAGTACCGCGTGCGACCAACGCATGATTTTTTTGAGTGTTTTTAAGCTAAGTTTTTTTTAACTCAATGTTATTTTTTATACTAATATCTTCGGAATTTATAAAATTTCTGGAACAATTCAAAGTAGCCAAAGAACAGCCAACTAGTTCTAAGTTTGCTGTAAATGTGTAGTAGATATTCCTACCTTGAGCTATGGGTATGCAAATTTTAATTTTCGTCTTTTCAGCCGTTTAGGCGTAAAGCAGAAGCATGCAAACACGTACAGACCTCGTATTACTTTTTATACGTACTTGTTTATAATTATTTAATAGAACACGTTTAGTTGTAAGTCCATTGTACAAGGTAATATTAAAAAGGCTATTTCTATCCATCCTTATGGGAAATGGTTTAAAAAATTATGTCGTACTTAAGTAAAAACAAGTTAAGTTTGTCAACTCGATTAGGTCCATATAAGCGTTGTCAGTAGGATTCCGTCACGTGCGCGTGCGCATCTGATTGTCAAGTGGCGGAATGTCGCGTGACATGCAAACGAGCTCACCCAAAGAAGGGTAAAACTTTTAGCAACATGATGTTTGCTCTAACGGAGCACAGATATGCTTAGAGCTTTAAAAAAGACCTTTACAATATTAAATAGTAAATAAAACAAACTCGACGAGTTGATGATAAAATCTAACTACCATACGTTACATAGCTTATAATATAATATTGATTAAAGTCAAAGTCAAAAGATTTATTGCAAAAAGGCTATTTTTAGCACTTTTTCAAGTCAAAATTATATTAGGTACTTAACATTAAGTTATTTTACGCATAATAATATAGAATTACAAAGTGCTTGTAGTCAAATATTACATAGCAAGCCCATTACAATATATGAGTTTGAGAAAGAAAGAAGTCCTCTTTCTCACTACTGGTGCAAGCAATCCAGCACAATGCAGAACAGAAAACTCCGATCCGAAGCTTCGATTAAATCTGTAAAGAAGAAGCTACAAGAAACTTTACAGTGATGATATAATAACGCCCAACGATCATATACATAGATCCTGGACCCTAACTAAGATTCCCTGGGCACCCAGGAACTACGAAGACCATGGTCCCACAACACCCAGACTCAGAACAAGTATTTGCCCTTTTTCTTCTGTGCACAAATACTTGTCCTGTCGCGGGAATCGAACTCGTCGCCTCCGGGTTATGAGCTGACCTGCTCAATCACCACACCACAGAGGCTGTCTTATTAATAATATAATTATCTCAATGATGAAAATTGGCTTGGCTAATATGCTACATTTTCGATCGCATCGTCACTTTCCATCAGGTGAGAGCGTGATCAAATGCTAAACAAGTTTTAACCATTTTATGTTTTTTTTTAATTGGTCTTATGCATTAGTCTGATAACCGATATTCTTGTACTATATTTAAATATAAGTTACAAATTTTATTTTAACTTGCAATAAAAATTCAATAGAAATAATCATAAGCTAAAAAGAGTAAATGTCCAAAATATGAGTTGGCCCGGAGACCGCCGGGTGCGTTTTCGCATTCTCATCTTTTTGCCTGCCACCAGACGTATTTATTGCAACACTGATGCTCTGATCCGGACACGAGGACTTCTACCATAGGTCTGTGCACTTCAAATTATTGTTTTCTGGCTGACAAGTAAACCACATTTCATCTTCCTTCAAAACTCCTTCCTTCTAGTAGCAAGTAGTCCAACTGATGTCAATTTTCTTTAAATTAAATTATTTTGTTAATGTTAATGATGATGTGACGAGGTAATCATTCACCTGATGATGAGCAACATAACACAGGCCGCCGATAACAAATTAGCCTGACACTGCACTGCGCACATCATCGCGAGACATCAGCACAGTCTGGTAATAAGATTACTCGACTATGAGATCAGACGATAAAGTCTCAATTGTCCAGTAATTACACTAGCTACTGTGGCCTTCAAACTGGACCACAGTAGTGCTTGCACACTACTGCTTGGCGGCAGAATAACTGGCCAAGCGGTGGTACCTACCTTAATTCATTCATAGACAAACTATTTTACCTTATCTGATGAAAACTGATGACGCAGTCTACGATGATGTATCCTTACCTAGAAGACACCTGTTAATTCTTGACTTCAGGACTCCCAGAACAAGGGAATACCTTGACGGGGCCCTTGCTTCCAGCTAACAACATTCTGAGAGTCTTCAAGTCAAGAATTAACACACTTTATATTGCAAACAGCCAATGAGTAGAATATTACTCACGCTCATGGGCTGTTTGCAAAAAAGTAAGAAGAAAAAATAAGTAAGGCGTGTAGAAAAATGCTTAATGCGCGTTGAAGGAATTTCAACATGGACAATTTCAACCCGAGGTAAACACCTCCGATGGTAAGTAATAATACGGCCCACAGTGGCACAACACTAATTTGTTTGTCAATCTGCGATACAAACGGGAACAGAACAGGGTACCAATTGAGGCTTCCAGAACGGAACACACTGTGAAATGCTTATCCATATTTCTTAACATAAAGGGTGGTAAATGTCCAGGCGAGTGCTGGAAAATACCACCAACATATGCTATGGTGTCATGTATTTTACCGAGAGCTCAAACCCATTGCAAGGTTTCAAGGTTTCAAACCTAAGATTCTTTGACCGGTGTGGTCAAAGATTACTTAATCGCTTACCTTAAGATTAGATTAATCGCTTACCATCAAGCAAGTTACTGTAACGCTATTTAAAAAATCTAACAATCCAGGATATCAATTATTGGTGGTTATCGTTAATGATGGGTTGACGAGGACAACGAATTTCAAAAGAAACATTATAGAATTAAATAATTAGGTCCATTTTCATGAAAATTCATGCGAAAATTTTATGGTTTTTGCTGTACGATCCAAAGAACTCGATAGGAGATCGTTGTCAGGGCAACCAAATTTCCGGAGACTATTCACACTGTAATAGTCAAAACGAAAGGTCAGTTTTATCAAAAGGTAACACATGGTAGCCCCATGATAGGCTGATTCTTGGCCACCAGATACCAGCGGCGACAAGGATCCGGCAGCGGCGATAGCAGATTCTATTGTGTTCGACCGTTTTTGTTGATTGTCTTCGATATTCTTTCGCGCGAATTCATATGTGGTGGCTTCACTTCGAGGCTTCTCATATTATTGATGATGGTGTTTCAGAAATATTATTTTTTGCTGTGTTATTATAAGCTCTGTTTAGTATTGGGAATTAAGTTTGTTCACTACGAATCCAACTAATATATTATTCTGAATTACAAAAAAGTAAAAATATCTGCTTTCATCTGCTTTATACATACCTATAATTGAATACCGAATATTACGTAGATAAACCTAACCTAAACTATATAAAAAATCGTATGATATCATACACAAAAAAATCTTTATTTGGTATGCATGTGGTGGAAGAATTAGTATCGCACACACCTATTACTTTAATTTTAACCATTATAAGTATGCCGAAAAAATAAATCAATCCCGATTATCTAATTTTTAGGTAGGTATGTTAAGTACTAGGCTAAGAAAAAGTTTTAATCACGGTACAATTTGTTTGTATATGAAACTGCTATAAATCAAGCTTCTTTACAGCGTTGCCAAATTATTGTTAAACTTTTATTTGTACCTACGCATGCACCGACACTCTAGCCAGTCTTGATTTAACAACTAGAATTTTGTTTAAGGACTGTTGTTTATGTTTCAAAATTAGACTTATCTTGAAACAAAAGAACAACAAGCATCAAGCAAAGCAGTGATCAAAGTATAACAAATCTGCACCGATAAATATCAAACCCTCTAACAAAACCGTCGGCAACCTCCTAGCATTCGGGCACCCAAAGAAATATGAATAAATTGCATAAATATTTATCGGCACGCATTATGCCAGCACCACCGCCATAGTCCAAAAAGAATTGTAAAATACAATACAACATTCTCAAAGGACATAATTGTTTTTGCAGTTTGCTCCGGAATGTTATCAAGCTAAAGCACACCGTTAGTGCCATTTTTAAGACGTCTAGATTCATATCTGTACGAATAGCGGCGGGGGACGAACATCTCTTAAATCTTTCTTCATTTCACTCATCTTTTTATTACGTAGGACAGTATTTTACAGAACTTGTCCACCAGATAATTTGGGGTTTTTGTTCCCCTTGTTGGGATTAATGTGATAAGGACGTCTTTATGGGTAAACTTAATTGGGTTTTTTGTGGTTGGGTGAAAGGGTCACTTGACGTGATCTTTTATATTGTGTTTGGTGCATTACAGAAAAATCTGATTATGGTCAAGTTGGCAAGTATATTAAAATTAAATCATGGAATAAAAACTAAAAAATTATAATCAATAAAATATTTACATAGACAGTTTAGCAACAATCATACTCCTTCACATAAAATAGCAGATGAATTTATAAATATTTTTGTATAAAATAGCACATAAAACTATAAAGCTGCTTACGACCATAGTCCAACTACACGTACGGATTAAAATAATGTATGTAAAATGTACGTGAATACCTTTGTGACGCCGTAGAGCTATCTCCCTTACATTTTCTAACACAAATCTCAGCGTCGGACACTTCCAGCAATGTCATCTAACTGACATACGAGGCTCACCAGGTGAGTCATGTCTTTCAATCACGCGCAACATAAATCAAAACGCTGCTCTATCCGTCGTCGAGTCCTTCAGATTCAATACGGGCGTCCTGCTGTGCTACCACACAAATTTACGACGGCCCCCGAACACTACCTTCGACAATGCAACACGAGATGCCGATTGTTTTCTCCGAGTTATTCTGAACAAAATAACGTGATTTATACAAACCCTGAACTGCGGTGTGCTCGAAACGCTAATATATCTCGTGTCACGGAGGAAATGCTATGTAAACTCTGTTTAAACTTAAAATAATAAAACGATGATCGGTATCAAACTTCTTAAACTATAGAAAGAAGCACTCTAAGTGCCTCACATTAAGTATATTTTAGTATATTGACAATTAAAAATTCTTCTTAATACTATAAGCTTAAAAAAAGTTTAAAAGAGACAGATTTTTTTTTCGAAATGATTGGAGCTATCCATGAAGTTGTCATTATTATGCCGTTGGTATTAGTATATTCTACATATAAAATAGTAATTTGCAAGAAGGATCTTTCTTATAGGCGCGTGTAATACTGAGGTACTTAAATATAAACCTGAAGGAACGTTCAGTGGTAGCGGCAATAAATACTTCCCTACGGTGGCATACACCACGGACATAAGCTCCAAGTCAAGATTTCTCTAGTCCCAGGGATAAAACTTGCAATGATAGTATCATTCCCAGAAATGCAGACACGTGCTTTCGTGTCCCTTGAGTACGTGGCGATATGCTGCCGAGGAACCTGTGATATAACCTGGGGTATACAGTATATCCACCGCATCACAGGTTCCTCGGTTCCCAACATGAATAAATATTCCTTTTATTCCAATTTGTCAGCTAAGCCACTCTGCGCGGCGACTTATCTCCGTATTCAGCGGTAAGCTCCCGCCAAAACAATACGGCAGTATCGTTAAAAAACGTGCTTGAATACTGCATTTATCATCGTTGATTAAATACCATTGTTTTGTATCGGCAGACTCGGGGTCCCCGTGCTTCGTGTTCCTTTTTCGTCTCTCCGTGTCTCGTATTGTAGTCGCACGGAGACAATAAGTCTGTTAAATTGGCCTCCTATACTCGTTATATTATGTGCCGGTGCCTGTTGCCCGGAGGTTGTATTTATGTCCGTGGAAGACGCGTGCTGGCTGCCCGCTCGGCCCTCGCTCGATTTCGTGTTATAAATTCTTGCGAGTCAAGAAAATTTGTTTTCGTCGCAGTTCTGTTATGATTTGTTCTAATCGCTTTTGTAGCTTTCATGTTTGCTTTGAGTATTTTTATTTTCTTTTAATTTTATCTTTGCAATGTTTGTTCAACTTGGAACTTCTCGCAATTGAAGTCAAAGAAACCTTCTACTTTCTTGATAAAGATAAACTATGATGTCTTCTGCAGTTCAAAAATAATGTTTGCTAGACCAAAATTCTGGATCTGTATTTGATAAGCTAGAAATGTTATGATTATCTTTCTGTACGGTACTCATGAAGCAGATAAGTTACTTGAGAAATCAGACATAGGAAGTTAATTCTCAGAAAGCTTAACCGAGTAAGAATACTCTACTACGCCTACACATTGTCGCCGCAGCACGTACCGCAATTTCGAAATCTAGATTTAGTAGAGAACGGGTTGTTTTCTGTTCTTGAAACTGAATGCATTTCCAAGAAAAACAGTTAGTTGAGTATTACGTGACGACGAGACGTAGAGTTCGCGTCGACACTTCAATGGCAATGCCGGCGCGTGCCAGCTATGTATTACTCCAGTTTTTCCACTAAGAACATGAACATAAAATACTGAACTACTCTTATTTATGCCATTTTAAACTTTATCCACGTGCGTTTAAGAAAAACTGCAGAATATTAATGATATTTGAAATTATACACATTTTCATTCATTTCATTATCGATTTATCTTAACGACCACATCCAACACAAAACCTCATTCATAACGAGTTTGTTATTAATTATTGCACGAATAAGAAATATGACATAAATTATAATTATACGCCGCTTCGGTTCAATCATTACCACATGAATGGTTGTCATAACATAGGCCCAATTAGGATCGCGCGGTTCATATAGAAGCTCGCAATTAATATCAATAAATTGATTTAAAAAATAAGTGCAGTTGATAGCCGAAGATTGTGCGCCGTATCGAGGCCGTCTAACAAAAAGGGGAATGCTCTACACCGCAATAAAAATATGTAGTTCGGACGAATATGAACGTGGTAGAAGAAAAACCGGAGTCGCTCAAGCGCAATATTAACATGGATAATTAATTTATTAATTAGCATCAATTAATCGTAATGCGCCGGTCACAGCGGGCCCTCGCTACGCCACGATAGTTTTTCCTACTAAAGCTAGTTTTTTGATGACAATTAACTATGCTGAGTCGGTAGTAATCAAACGTTAATTCTCGAAGTTGCCGACGGGCTCGTTATGAGATGATAATGGGATCGATGATGCCAAGTGGTAAAAACTTAATATGACCGATACATACCGAAGAAATAGCGGGTTTTCTTTTGATTTTCTTGTATTATAATCATAAGTTGCGGTGTGGTGCGTTGCGTTACAGTGCCTTCAAATGAATGGTTTGAGATGTAGAATGAAGCTCTGGATAAGTTTTTGGAACGGACGAGTGCTCTGTAGACATTGACAAATAAACAGCTGTCAATAAGCTGTCTCGGCAAGAGCGAAATTCAAAAAATGATCTTTGTTCATTTATAACCGGAATGGGTGCGAGTAGCAAGAGAAAAATGATTGTGATACGCTACCTGTGTTTACGATTATAGCTTCTAAAATTGTTATACTAAGTAACAAGTGCTGTTATTGACTAATATATTTAATTATTTATAGCTATAAAATTAATCTGCTTGATGTTATAAAATGCTTAATTGGCTCCTGTAAGGATGTGCTTGACGACGCTATTGATTCATTACGTAGGCGTAGAACCCCATAAAATGCAAAAACATTGCAATGCTTTTAATATCGGCACGTCAGGTCCGCGCCGGGCAGCAAGGTCACAGTTTTATTATATTTTTATCGACGATTAGCATAAACCTTTGCGCGTCGACGCATTTCGTTTTATTGTTGGTATTTTATGTTTAGCGTTATAAATATTGCCAGTTTCTTCCTCGTGGATATCGGCGCGGCTATTAGGGCATCAGCGCTGGCATTTTGTGGACTCATTTATGGATCGTATACTTGGTTTACCGACGCCGTTCTAGATAACGGCGTATTGATGGCTTTTAGATTAGCCCTTCAGTGGAATGTGTCGAGGCGTTCGGCGTGTCATAAAATTAGCTCTGTTGTGGAGTGACAGCTCTTGGATCCGACTCACGGGTTAACTAATGGAGCGAGATGACAATCTAATGCTTATTAGAATGGAATTCAATAAACTGTATGGTCGTATGAGTGACCGTTGTGTCGGCTACCGTTCAGTATCAGATTCGGTAGCAACGGCGTCTATCGCAGCCATTACTTTATCATCTCTTTTCGATACACCGGTTGTGTTCGAGTCTCAGATGTATCTGTCGATGCTTAAATATCAAAGACGGTTATGGTAGTATTATGGGTGCGGCCAAAAAAGCCAAACATTGAATAGTTAATCTAAATGATCAGTTTGTAACTAGAGGTTAGAATTCGAATACTCCGTATAAAAAATAAGAGATCGTTAAGAGAATGCCTTGCATATTTCGTTTGAGATATGGACACCGTCCGGATACCGGACGAGGATGGCTTTAGTGTCTGTAAAAATAATTTGTTTGAATTTGCGACGTGGGTGTAGCATACATATAAGTTATGCAAAGCAAAGTTAGTTAAGCATGAATGTAATTTAGTAGGTACACTAAGTTTTTGAGATGGAATCTATAAAGAATAATAGACGTAAAACTGGTCCCACTTCCTTTTTTTTGTCCCCGTCCTTTTCTTAACTATAAATTATCATAATTGGGTACGTTTAAACAACATCGATATTAAATTAAAGCTGACGTTTTGAACGACAAATCTGCGGGAGACTGCCCGCCCCGGCGCTACCGGCGACCCTGCACCACAGACTGTGCAGCAGTTACTAAACCCCTCAGAATACACGATAGTTGCTATTAGACCTTCGCCCCAGGAGACCTCGAGAGGCTCCCACGGCCTCCTTACTACCTTGGAAGAATGTAAGATTTAATTTAGAAACGGAAGTCGAATATTGATTTTTGAGTTTCTACCTGATTCAGATTGCTAAGTAGGCGTAGAAATTTAAAATAATGTTTTAGCTACACATATTTATTTTAAAGGATTATTATTATCATTTTTAAAAGGGGAAACATTATCTTCATACTGGGAAACTTTATCAGTCATTATGTTTTAAAACCTAAACTAATAAATCAAATTTGATGAAATTTTTATTGGACCTATATAAAAATATGAATTTTCAAAAAAAAAATTGTTTTTAATATTTGTAACAAACATATAAAGAAAGAAAGAAAGAAAAGACATTTATTCATCAATCATCAATCAATCAATATAGACGTATAAGTACAAAATACAACAGAATTGAGAACTTTTTACTTTTTAGAATTTGGTTGACAGTTAAATATTTTTATGAAAGGAAGCTTTAAATCTATGTGTAATATACATTACACATATACAATATACATTACAATGGCTATGTATACTTAGGGGCTAAGAATATATTATAACAGCTTTAGTTATTTAGTTATCATGATCGACGACTCCAAATACCGAATATTTGTGTATTCGGAAAAACCATTTAATATGAGAAGAAAAACGATCATTTACCATCACAGAGTAAACAACATCTCCCACAAACACATTTCCAGGAAGCTCTACGGTGCGCATCTCAAGTAACAAGCCAAGTAAGGGCCATCATCACTCACTGCTTTTCACTTATAATGATGTTAAAAATGTTACCTAACAGCCCTTCTTGTCCACCCATTGTACAGGCTCGATACACAAAAAAAGAGCCTCTTAAAAAATGACTCCCAATTTATTTCGAGTATAAAAAGTCACATTTCCCATGACACCAGCTTGGGCGTTCTGTCCTCTGAAGTTAGGGTTACCATGGTCCTTTTGGTCAGTTGCTATTACGGTCTCTCGACATAAAAGTGCTTGGAACGTACATTTATGATAATGGAATACTGTGATTGGAATGGATCAGCAAAATACCAAATACAGGGTGGTAATTTCACTAGGTGGTAGGACTTTCCTGCAAATGGGTACATAATTTTTTTTTTACCATAACAAAATATACGGTTTCGCGTAACATCACACTGCGCACATCATCCTGAGACATCAGCACAGACTGGTAATAAGATTACTAGACTGTGAGATCAGATCATAAAGTCTCATTTGTCCAGTAATTTCACTAGCTACAGTGCCCTTCAAACCGGAACACGGTAGTGCTTGCACACTACTACTTGGCGGAAGCATAACAAATGGCAAAGCGGTGGTACCTACCTAGACGAACTTTGCAGAAAAGTCCTACCACCTAGTAGTTTTACTAGTTACACACACACACACACACACACACACACACACACAAATTATCACAATTTCATTATTGTCAATTTTTCTTTGGAAACTAAATCCCGACATTGGAATGGTGACCCTACCTTCGCTACAGAGCGCCATCCTTCTTCGATATTTTTCATTGTCGTTTTTTATTTGAATCGCTTTGACATTTGGGAGTCGGGTCACTTATTAAATTAGTCTTTGTATTTAAATGAACAATTAATTTATTCGCTTATGCACGCTCCTGTTTTGCGGAGTTTTTACGAGAGTATATAATAAGACATTTTTTACATCTTTTATGGTTATTGGGTTAAACATATCAGTTTGATTTACGCTTAAATAAAACAATATTACATTATGTTTCCCATATATCGGTATAAGACTTTTTTACATGGCTAATAAAATGTTGACGATTGTAAATCAACTTGTTTATCAAAAAGGCATTTTGAGTATATAGTCTAAGACGTGTTTTTTTATAAGTGTTTGATAAACAAAAATATTCACGTTATTTTTGGAATGGATAGACAAAGTGTACCAGTGGAAAATTAAATGACTCACAATTCGTTTCCTATCCTGCCCATATTGGGCAACTACGCGATTTCACTTTTTTTTTTCAACGGAAAACTTACAGCTATATATATACACATAAATATCACACTACGGAAAGCTACTTAAAAGTTTTCACAAATATTTTATAAAGAATACAACATAGAACAATAGAAAGACGGATGTGCACAAACAGAGTTAACTTGTTGAATCATGGGGTTTCATAGATTTAGAAGATAAAAAAATTAGCAATTTGTATGTGATAATGATGACTGGCGCTGTACAAAATAACTCCATGTCAATAATAATAATAATAATAAAAAAATGAAAAAAACATTTATTTGCCTTTATCCAAATAAATGTATTTTTCATTTTTTTTTTAAATAATATCTAATAATAACGCTCAACGATCACATACATAGTTCCTGAACCCTATAACTAGGATTCCCTGAGTCTAGAGACTCGGGAACTACGAGGACCCACAACACCCAGACACAGAACAAGTATTTGCGCTTTTTTTTCTGTGCACAAAAACTTGTCCCGCCGTGGGAATCGAACCTATAAGTTGCTATATACTTACATTTTATTTCAGACAATTTTGTATACATTATCACATATGTAAATGGAGATGGCACCGCGCTACGCCTGAAAATTGACAAACTTAGAGGTGCTTGATCACAGAATCTCTAAATTCTAACGACCATTCGATATAGCAAGCTCATAAAAGAAACCAAACAATCATATAAAAAATTAAATTAAAAATCTTGTTGAATATTTTATACTAATCAGTTCCTATTACAGTTTTATATTATTTTAATAGCCAATAGATGATATCCCGCACCTGATTTCGTAAGACGGGTAGGTCGGCATTTTATCCGTAGGTATATCGGCCATCAAAAAACAATTCCCCACGATGACGTCCATAATATCCGATTCCCACAATTCCTAGTAGAGACCTTTACTGATGTTCGACATTAATCCTAATGTAGCGATCTCGGTTGCCGTCGTTTAATCTAAACGAAAATATTTCAATGCCCAATAAAACTATGGTGCGGAGAAAAAAGAGTTGGTTCGAGCACTGCTCGTAAGGTATTCAGTGAGTATGACTTCTGGGAAGCTATGTGGACCACTGTCATATCACGAATGGTAGGGTTGGCGAGGTATGTCGGGAATTCGTTGTCGATATAGTTGGTTGTATTTGCATCGATAAATGTTCCTTTTAATTGATTTTGAAGCGTCTATGTAGATAAATCAGGTTCAACTAGGTGTGTATAGTTGATCCAACATTGACTTTATCGTGGACTCTGCAATAAAAGAAATAACAAGCTTCATTTAAAAAAATGTGTGTTAGAAAACTCATAATACTTACTTAGGTAGGTACCCTACTTTAGCTGTTACTTAGGTTGAATATTTCTGAGATATTTAAACTTTAACCAAT
The DNA here is from genome assembly GCA_905220475.3 of Ennomos fuscantarius. Taxonomy (NCBI): domain Eukaryota; kingdom Metazoa; phylum Arthropoda; class Insecta; order Lepidoptera; family Geometridae; genus Ennomos; species Ennomos fuscantarius. The sequence continues at coordinate 5,249,716 of HG992028.1, read as the reverse complement.
TAAGTAGTGCAAGATTGATATCAGGATTATCACAATTTAATTCATAAAAATCTGATAACCGGCTGCTCATTAGCTTGATTATTTAGAAATATTTTAAAATAATAAATATACTCGTAAAAGTAGTATAATAATATAAGTATAATATATAGTATATATATACTATATATTATATATATTACCATTATATATATATATACTATATATTATATATATTATACTTATATTATTATACTACTTTTACGAGTATATTTATTATTTTAAAATAATTCTAAATAATCTATATATATATATATATAGTATAATAGTAGTATAATAATAATGATTTTATTTCAAATTATTTGATCTATTATCCCAAATAACGTTTTGCTGAAGGTCATCGAGAGAATTTTATCGATAAGAAACCCCAGTACCCCATCACTAGCCGGTGACCGGCGCAAGCGCAGGACAGATGATCAGTCATGCGCCAGATGCTGCGATAAGAACGGTAGCCGCTCATTAATCTGCTGCTCCACCACTACCCACTTACCAATTAACTACTATAGATGGTGCTTCTAGGAACCCGTGTGAAAGCTATAGAAATGTTTAGTAGATACAGGTTGCAGGTCCAAATTCTATTGAAAATTTGGGTTGACCCCTTTTGTTTGACCATGCTACGACAACTAGGTACATAATTATAAAATTATATACTTATTTAAAGCTCTACTAAATTATACTACAAAAATAAACAGTATTGCATTGGCTTCTCAGTACCTAAAAATACCATAATTGAAGGGTTGAGAATAAAAAGGGTTTAACTGTCAAATTGACAGTTTCGAGAAAATTGACTTTAAACGTCAACGGTGTCATTTTAATGTAGAGTGCTTATAAGGTAATAGAAAAGGTTTATGTAAGTTTCAGTTGCTTGAAAATGTTTTAATTCTATTTAAAAGTACTAAATATAGTACTAATTCATACAATTACTGTAAAAATATAATATAATAAAATAAATATAGTAATGTTTTTATGCTAAGCAAACTGTATTCCTGTGACAGATAAACCATTTTTAGACTCAAAATCTCGAGATTTAAGCCTCATTTTGGTATTTTGAGAATGTATTATTGAAGATAATTTCACGCTGAATCCAACGATACCCATAAGTCATTTTGTCAAAAAAATCAGTTAAATCCTTTTTATTCTCACCCCTTCAATTATGGTACACCTATAACAATCCTAAGTATACATCATTACATGGTTAAAAAGTAAACGTGTATTGATGGAAACAAATGGGTTCTGTAAAACTTTTTTCTACCGTAAGTTCTGGGTAAATAACGATATTGATCGAATTGCGTAGGTACATACATATCGTAAACGGGATCGACTAAATAACTTTAACCAACTCAATCTTTCATTTCACTTTAAAAAAAGAGTTAAAGTTTTACGTATTGTCAATTAACTCCAAAAATATAAAATAAAAATTAATAATAATTACTGTTATAACCGTATGCAAATTTGAGTCAAAATCTGGATCATGGAAGCAATTGGGTATAATACCTGCCGATCAATAAAACCGTAAACAAAGTAAATGCGCAGATCCGAAAAAGTGCAATAATCTGTTAATGATGCGGTAGTATGAAAATATCGGCTTCTGCAAATGATGCAGGTCAACTGGTCAAGTATTTATTTGATCATGACAGTGACAGCCAATATATTCGGCTGTGGATTATTGGCTATTAAAAGTCGAATGTTTCTTTTAGCAGTTAGCGACACCGACACGCTTTTGTGAATGTTTTCTGAGATTTTAACAAAATTAAACAAGATTAAATTGAGAGAAATCAGAAATCATAACAACGTGAAAGAAACCTTGTTGTAATTAATAATTATATCGTCAATTATGGTGGACCGCGGTTTTAACCACATTACATGTTTCCTTGCTGATTTCTTTCTGGGAATCAATGTATCGAAGTTTTTAGTTTAAGTTTAAGATTTCAATAGTTACTGAAAATTATACCCAAATCGGTTCAACGATTTTCGTACAAAAACAAGATAAACAAACGTAAGATATAAGAGATAATAAGAGATGGACCAATAATACAAATTCTGTTGCGTAAAATTATGTTAAACCAAAATCTAAACTTGACTTTATCATAGTATTATGCATTACGGTCTCTGATAAACAAACATAAGAGAAAATAAGAGATAGACCAATAATACAAATTCTGTTGTGAAAAATTATGTTAAACCAAAATCTAAACTTAACTTTATCATAGTATTATGTATTACGGTCTCTGTCATTTCAACCTGTAAGATGTGTAAGTGTTTGATTGGAGAATTTTGGTATGACAAAAAAATGTCATAAGCAAGAAATTAATTTAAGATTTTTCGACACAACATTGTCTCCAATATTTATGTAGTCGCATGATGCAAATTCAGGGCTCTCAACGACAATAATAACCCGGGCGTCGCACTGCTCATTTCAGCAAAAATTTGTCAATCAAGTGGCGACTTTACGAGGACTGTCGACTTAATGGCTCAGCACTAACCCGCTGTGTAATCCAGCCATAAGCTACGAGTAAGCGTATTGATTTGGCGTAAGCAGCAGACTTTAAGTTTTATAATAAGTATATATATGATCTACGTTTGCGTACTATTATGACAGAATAACTGGCAAAGCGGTGGTACTTACGTAGACGAACTTTGCTGAGAAGTCCTACCACGAAGTTAGAAATGACGCCATTATATACAGAGAGTATAATATAGATACTTACCGAAGTTTAAATTGGTAAGTATATAGGTAATTTAATCATCAATTATAGGCCACTTAGTAGGGTATCCAGCTGTCGACCTAGTCCGGTGATCAAATAGAATTTAGAAAACCAACCGGTTTCTGAAGTAAGTCTTAAATTTTCAGTGATATAAAAAGAATAGATAGATAACTCTTTATTGTCTCACCAACGAAATTCATACAATACAGGAATTATTAAATCTTACATACTAGTGCAATGGGCGGTCTTATCGCTAATAGCGATCTCTTCCAGACAACCTTTGGATGGAAAGTATCAAAAGATAAAACACGGCGGTCTAAAACAATTTAGAATAAAAAGAAATACAGATAAAAAATAAACTATTACCTATAACTTGGTAAAAATATATATAAATACAAAAATAATCTACCGGGTAAGCAATGCATTGGTGACACCTCCTCCGGTATTACAGATGTCCATAGGCTACGGTGACCACTTCCCATCAGGTGGCCCGTATGCTTGTTTGCTCCCTTTAACATAAAAAAATGCATAAAAACGTCAGTCGTGATGAAGGTCAAAAGTATTGTAGGTAGTACTTAACAGATAAAAATCCTAGTTGATTTAGTTTCACACATCATTCATTAAAAGTTTAAGCACCTTCTTTATTGTAACCTTTGTAACACCAATCTACAAAAGACGTCCAAACAACAATAATATCCATTCAAATAAACGATGTCAGAAATCAATGGAGCCTTACTCCGGCTTAACCCGAGTCTATTTCCATGTCATTATGGAACACGAGAACGGGCAATCGTGTGTGTAACCTACAGAAGTGCTACATAAATCGACACACTCTATCTTCAAGCGATAAGGTTCAACGTGTGAACTTGTGTTAAGCCGAGAATGGACAGCTTATTAATATCGTATTGCGGTCAAAAGTTAATCGCGTTTAAGTCGCTCGCATCGCCCACGAAGATTCATCACAATCGTCATTATTCACACACAAATTATGTAATTTCAATAAATGGGGCTTATTGAATAGTGATGAGCGTCGGTGGCTACGGCGGGACCCCTGTGGAGGGCGACGCTATTACTTACACTGTCATGCAATGAGTGCTTCACAATGCTGCTTTAAATACTATAAATGGAGTCCACAAGGCCAAAAGATTACCAACCGATGTATTTTCTTGCCTATGGTTAAATTTGACTTAAGCAAAATTTACAATAATAAATAAACAAATAAATATTATTAGACATTTCACACAGCGCCGTCTAGCCCCAAACTAAGCAAAGCTTGTACTATGTAACCAATAACTGATAGAATACTTATGTACTTTTTTGTTTATAAATATAGACATAGAATACAATATAACCCCCAGACACAGAACAAACATCGATGTTCATCACAAAAATATTTGTCCTGTGTGGGAATCAAACCCACAACCTACGGTTTATTATTTATAATATTATAGAATTATTATTATATTATATAGAGGTTTATTATTTACAGTTCAGAAGGCAGGGTTACTACCAACTGAGCTATCCAGTCAGTCAATACTTAAACATTTTTGATTTTAATTCAGCCTTATACTTGAAATAGAAGATAGCAATGTATATCGTCCAAACTTAATATAATGAAGAATTACAAGTTCTGGTAGATTGCACTCTCATATAACCACTTAGATCCTCATTGTGTGGAATAAATGCATATTTATTTGAATAAATTGAGAGGCTTGAGCGCTTCCATTAATAACTATTATAGGTACATACAAAGTAATAAGGTTGCTTTAGGTACCTACTTTGAGAATACAAAGGAATCACGACCAATAAAATAATGCTAATTATAACTATTGCAGATTTGTTTCCCACGACACGGACTAATACATTACTTTCTATATTTCCGAATTTTTATGTCCTGAGTCTTTATTACGATTGTCATATTAAGTCCACTAGTAAGTTATTACATTTACTAGGAGTAATCTGCACTTGTTGTTAACCTTTAAAAAAAAAAATGAAAAAGACAATAATTTCTGACATGGGTGTATCTAGTAAGCTTCTTATCTTACCTGTCTTTTGATAATTTAGATAGATAGATAGATAGAAAATTCTTTATTGCACAAACAACAACAATTGAAGGTACATAGGCGAACTTAATGCTATCGAGCATTATCTTCCAGTTAACCCTGGTGTATTGTGGAAGGCTTAATGCGGTAGTGCAACAATATAAATGAGATATAAATAAAAAAAAAAAAAGAAAACAACAACTTAACTATACGTCTAAACTAGTGATAATACAAGTAACACCATAATAAATATACAAAATTAAATACACACAATAATATAAATATAATACATATTATAATATACATACATATACAAATACTTAGATGGATTGCTTTCAGTTCGCGATTTGATTTTGAAGAGTAAGGTAGTGGTTATAGACTTTAGATTTAAATACTTCAATTGATGATGCCTGACGAATGTGGGTAGGTAGGCTATTCCAAAGGCGAATTGCCGAGACAGTATAAGAATCGGAGTAAAGTGCCGTTCTATGTTGAGGGGTCACAAGTTGTAAGTGATAACAGGAACGTTGCGGACGGCCAAAAGAAGAACTAGCGATAAAACGGTCTTTGAGATAGGTGGGAGCACGTGAGTCCATGAGTATGTTATATAGAAGAGAAACAGTGTGTGCATTCCTGCGATGACGGATATCTAGCCATTTTAATTGACGGCGGAACTGTGAGACGTGGTCGTATTTACGCAGACCATAGATGTAACGAATACATAAATTGAGAAGGCGTTCTAACTTATTGAGTTGCGCTTCAGTGGCATCGGGGTAGCATACATCGGCATAGTCTAGGATGGGTAGCAATAAGGAGTTAACTAAAGTAACTCTTGCATGATGTGGTAAAAAGTTTTTCAACCTTTTCAAACTATGCAGAGAACCATACATTCGTTTACTTATCTCCGTAACCTGGTTGTCCCAAGACAAAGTGTGAGATATATGAAGACCAAGGTTTTTCACTTCTTTATAGTATTTGAGAGTAGTGCCATTATAGACAGCTGGAGGAATTGCTGAGAGGTCTAACTTAGACAAGAGCTTACTACTGCCAGCTATCATTACCTGAGTTTTATTCGTGTTGATAAGGAGACCAAAACTCTGCGCCCATTCGTACACAGAATTGAGGTCTTCATTGAGCTGATCGATAGCTGTAGTTACTTCTTCAGGTTTGAAGGCAAGATATAGCTGAACGTCATCAGCATAAAGATGATAAGAGGAGAATCGAAGTTTAGAGACAAGAGTGTTAATAAAAATAGAGAAAAGAAGAGGAGAGAGGACACCGCCTTGTGGTACACCAGTATCGACGTTACACCAGTCAGAAAAGACGTCATCGATTCGTATACGCTGCTGGCGTCCACTGAGATAAGAAGAAAACCAGTCAATGGCAGAATGGGATAGATTGAGAGAGTGCATAATAGCAAGAAGGATTTCGTGATCGACACAGTTGAACGCATTACTAAAATCTAACAAAGTAAGGAGTGTCAGTTTGCGATCATCAATGGAAGACCTAATGTCATCCGTTATTTTTACGAGAGCAGTACAGGTACTGTGAGCAGGACGAAAGCCAGATTGAAACGGAGAGAGAAGATTATAAGATTGAAGATAATTAGTAAGCTGGTGATGAATGACTCGTTCTAACACTTTTGAGAAAAAGGGGAGAATCGAGATAGGGCGATAATCTTTTAAAACAGAGGACGCAGATTTTTTGGGTATGGGGATTATGTAGGCATATTTCCACGCATTGGGAAAACTGTTTGATGTTATTGAATAATTTATGATATGGGTGATGTATGGTACAATAATATGGAGAATGGGAGTAACTAATTCACGCCCAATGCCATCATGCCCCACTGCTTTACTCGAAATACTAGTTATAATACGCTGCACTACTTTGTCATTTACTGCATTAAATTGGAGACTTTCCAAGTGCATGCTGGCCGTCATATTAAGGTTTGCAGTAGTAAGTGCCTTAACTGCAGCATCTATACTACAAGGAACCTGCGCGAAATGCCGATTTAAGGCATTTACGTCTACTGAGGGGACAGTGAAAGTGTTTCTTTTGCCAAAGCCCAACTCACGGAGCACTTTCCATATGTTGTTAGGGGTGCTATTGTTTATGGCAGTGAATATATGCCGCCGCTTCGCATTTCTGACAGCTTGGTTACAGCGGTTTCTGGCCTTTTTATATTTGGCAAAATTGTTCTCAGTTTTGTCCTTCCTATACTTTCTATACAAGTAGTCACGCCTTGCCATCAGCTTACGAATTTCTTCAGTAAGCCATGGAGCTGCGGGCCGTTTCATTCTACATGGTTTGATAGGCGCATGAGTATCGTAAAGAGTAGTTAATAAAGTGTTTAGGATTTGGACTTTCTCATTAATGTCAGTAGCATTTAGTAGCTGGGCCCAGTCTAGGGCACTAGCATCGATACATAGACTCTCCCTGTTTATGGCTGCCAGATTTCTTTGGAGGATAATCTTAGGTTTGATCTTGGGGACTTTGATTTTATATGATGCAAATATGAGGTCATGGTGCGAAAACCCAGGTGCTGGAAACTGACCACATACAGCAACTCTATTAGTATCCCGTGTGAGTATAAGATCTAGTTTGGAATGATTATCTGTCGTGTGATAGGTAGGGTTTAGGTCCAACAATGTCAAGTCTAGCGAGGAGATAATGTTTAAAAGTTTTTTAGACCTGCTATCATTGCGTAGCAAACAAGTGTTAAAATCACCCATGATTGCAAAATTGTCATACTGTGGTAAATGCAAATCAAGGAGATGCTCCAATGTATCAAAGTAGTTGACAGTGGGAGGAGAGTAAATAACACCAAGTAGAAATTTCACAGTTGTTTTCAAGGTAACTTCAATAAATAGATGCTCCATTGAGCTAGAGTAGTGAGAAGGTGATTTGGAAATTACCCTGAACTTTAACTCTGAGCGCAGGTATATCGCTACTCCACCACCACCCTTGCCGGTGCGATCATTTCTTATGAGCACAAAGCCAGGAAGGACAAAAGATTTAGAAGGAAGTGAGGGTTTCAAGAAACTTTCAGAGATTAAACATGCGTGAACATTTTTACTGGTAAAAGTCGCAAGAAGTTCTGTAAAGTGTGCTGGAAGGCTTTGAGCATTGATATGACAAATGTTAAAATTCTTTTTATGACCAGAAAAAGATTGATGTAAAAGATCATTTAACGGAGTGTCATCAAGGCTATCATCAAGGGCATCAGAAAAGTTGTCGGAATCCACTGATAGAAATAAATCAGACGAAATTGAACAATCCATAAAATATTATATATAAGAATAGCTAATAATTAAATATATATTTATAAGACTCAAATCAATGTATAATATAAATAATAAAATAAAATTAAAAAAATAGTTTTCATGTATAGCCACAAACACAATCGATAGGGTATAATCCTTAGATAGATACTAAGATCCACAAATAAAATAACAATGATTACAAAATCAATTTAAAAAAGGGCCACACATGCACACTTGCCAAAAGAAAAAGATAGATAGTAGGAAATAAAAAAAGATAAGAGGAATAGATAGCCATGTAATCTCGAATATCTTTTGATCTTCTCCTTCCGCAAATGTGCAAGTATGGCATGGAAAATCAAAACTATCCCGTCGCACATACTTAAAGAAATACTGTAAACATAAAGAATAACAAATAAAGTAGGTATATAGAAATAACACTGTGTTTAAAAACCATTTTCTCTAGGGCTTAGGGCTACTGCAATACATGTAATCATTTTTGGAGGTTCAGTAACATGGGTTATTTTAATTAAAGGCAATTTTCCCTCCTCTCCATGTTCAAATTATCTATGTGTAATAATATCAGAATATAAAAAAAAGAAATAAGAATAGTTACTACTGGAGCCACACAAAGAAGAAAGAAAAAAAAAATTGCTTTTAACACCTTTCAGTCACTGTCAGATGTCAATGTCATGGCAATGTCGGTGTCAAACAATAGTAATCAGTCATTTTAGTAAAGTAAAAAAAAAAGTTGAGAACAAAATCACTGAGTACTACCTTTTTATAACAAAATAAAAAACCCATACATATGTAAGGTGTACAGAAAAAAGTAATTTACAAATGGGAGAATAGTTATTGTGTCTACCGACATTATCTGATAATACGTAATATCCCCTACTTGGTTTGTGTATCCGAATCATACGGGGTCACCTCATTTATTAACATTTTTTGCTGTTTTTGATCGAGTTGCTGGCGCCGTAACTGCTGCCTTGGGGGCCGCCGCTGTCGTTGGAACTGGCGGAAACTTCTGAGCTATCTCTTTCAGTTGGACTTGCGATACCAATCTATGTTTGGCCCCATCCGAAGTCAAAAGATAAACACATCCGTCCTGTGACCAGCATTTATGAACACCGTATATCTTGCGTGCTTCATTAAAAACAACCCTCCTTGTAGCAGTGAGATATTCGGCCATAGAGACTCCAGTACCTTTGAGCTGTTTTTTGCTATTCCAAATGCGAGAGCGAACATCAAGGCTTTGAAATTTTACAAGTATAGGCCTTTTTCCACCGTTAGTTGTATCTTTACCTAAGCGATAGCAGAAACGTACTTGATCAGAACTAAAATCAGATAACTTGAGCTGGCTGGTCATAATATCAACCAAGATGCTGTGTAAATTTTCATCTTTAGCTTCTGGTATACCACGAAACAAGAGGAATTTGCGCCTGCTCCTGTTTTCTATATCATCAACAGCAGACATTACCTGAGTAACCTGGGAGCGTAGAAGATCAATAGCAAGCTTCATGCAAACCTTGAACTGCTTGAGGTCTCTAGCCAGCTGTTCTATAGAGGATTGTGCTGGTAATTGTGATGGTGAAGAAGAGCCTTTCAGACGAGCCTCAAAGGATGCCACACAATCATCAAGCTTACTATCAAGCTCCTTGATTGCAGCCAAAGGATCCGTAGTGTAAACAGTGGGCTTCTTTTTTTCCAAAGGCATGTTAGCTTCTAATCAAACCACAGTGATGAGGTTATGAAAATAAAGTGATAGTGTTTGTGGCTAAAGTAAGAACAAATGGATGCTTATATCATACCAGTGAAGTTTATGGTGCTATAATAATATTCCATTTGATTTAACACTGATAAACACTTGTAAGTATTTTTAATTAATAAATTTATATATCTGAAAATTTTGAGTTGTTGATTTAGCGACTACCCGCTTTACTTGATACGGATAATTTACTATTATCCGTTACTTTTTTTTCGAACGGGTTGCTATTTGTGTCCATTGACCTTTACAACGTCACCGGGCGGCTACAGCATCACCGTTTGGAATCACAGCGGCACCATTCGGAATCACAGCGTCACCGTTCGGAACACAGCGTCACTGCTCGGAATCACAGCGTCACCGTTCGGAATCACAGCGTCACCGGGCGGATTATCTTTTTGTATTATTTTTTTTTTTTACTAAGTATTATCTATTCTGCGACTATGAGTAAGTAAGCCGGCGATAACAGAAACGGAGTCTATGCACCTTCTATATGAATTAAAGAAGCCAAAGGGAAAGTGTCGCCCCCTATTTTTAAAAGAATGGTAGTTTGAGTGATTTGACAATGGACTGACTGATTGACAAATACCTAAATGTAAAACCGCAAACCACTGGACGGAATCATATTTGAAGGACGTCTTCTTATGGTATAGAGGTGTAAAGGCTTATAAAAAATCATCTCAGGATAACAGTGGACTGCGTTTTTTAATTCATCATTGTTCCTTATGAATAGAGTTGGTACTTACTACAATATAGAGCGTTAAATGGTACGTCCATAATTGATTTATAGGTAAATATTAAATCTGTTCTCACCAGGCCTCTCGATGACTAATGGCCGTGTCCAATGCCGGTTAACGTTTTGTTTTCACCCGTTTATTCATCTGCACTTGTTTGATTGACGCATTCTTTTACAAAGTATTGGAATGGATCAGGTAAAGGTTCTGTGATTATATAAGTTTTATTCTGTGGATAGGTTCAGAAAGCTTTAGCTTTGATATCTAATTATGTACCTAAATATACCTTCATTTACACTTACATAAACTGTAATAATAGGTTTTTAACAAAAAATCCTGTAAATTATATAATAATTAATAATAATAATAATAATAACATCCAACGATCACATACATAGATCCTGGACCCTAACTAGAATTCCCTGTGTTTAGGGACCCAGGAACTACGAGGACCATGGTCCCATAACACCCAGACTCAGAACAAGTATTTGCGCTTTTTTTCTGTGCACAAATACTTGTCCTGCCGCGGGAATCGAACCCACCGCCTCCGGGTTATGAGCCGACCTGCTCAACCACCACACCAAAGAGGCTGTCACTTACATACTTTGTAAGTTTTTGCCATCTGCACTGCAGGTGGATGCATATGAAATCAATGTAACAAAAACCAGTCGTCCAACCTACGTCAACATTGATTAGAAGATGGACAGACAGGTAAATAAATAAATGCTCATAAAAAGGAAAAAGTACAAAGGAATGTCTGAAACGGATTGCGTTATTAGCCAAAGTGCGCCCATATCAATCACCCTTGTATGGGTAATATAAAATGTCAACAAAACGACCGAGCTCAGCAGCATCACACTTATCAAAACAATACAAAACGCGGGATGTTATCGATAATGATCGCGGCTACGACAACCCTCTAACTCCGTTTTTTGTGGGTTGACATCGTGCTAATAATACTCATGAGAAAAATGCGCTGGACCCCCGTCATTCTCCTTTTGTTTTTAATTTCTACCTCAGTGGCACCGATTTAATTGGCCTCAACTCGAGCGAGCGCACCTTCGTATTTCACCTCGGCTCGCTTCATTTGAATATTTAAAGCATTTCGGCTCCCCGGTACATTATTTTCTTTATTTACACAATATTTATATATTTATTTCAGCTCTGGCGTCATTTATTTGGTGACGTGACTTACCGATGTCGCGTCCTTCCCAGTATCGACATAGTTAACGCGGTGAATTCTCTCGCGTTCCATTTAAAAGTTTGGAGTTCTTTCTTTTGTGTCTTTTTGTCCGGTCGCGACGCTGCTGCCGCGTGTGGCGAGCGCTGCTCTTCGTTGTTTTCTCGCCAGCTCTTATCTTCGACAAGATTGCTCGTTTTTAAATGAAGTTATATCGCCCCGATTGAACACCGGGCGACAAAGGCGAGGCGAATTTTTAATTAGTTTCCGAAGATAGAGAATTTTAAGGAGGAATGCGGGAGCCGTGTTGCGAGTATGCACAGATATCTTAATTGAGACGTGGATGCACCGTTTCGAACGCAGACTGGCGATTTGTTAAAGACGAGGAGATTAATTATGAATTAAAGACTAACCAAGCTCCGTGCAGCGGCCGCTCGGTGAGTTAGCCGGTATTCGCTAATGAACGGAATTAATGAACGCCATTTTTCGTAGTGCCATATTCAAGGATCGCGTGACGCCACCGCTCAGCTCCTCACATCATTGCTGTGCGATTATTTCATTATCCATGATACTTTGAAAAAATCGACTTACATAAAAACGCCGCGTGTAACTTAATTTTATGAGTTTATTAAGTTGGTAATCAACAGATAGTTTAACGAATAATCATAATGAATAGGGAATGGTATTCATTCCTGGCTGCTTTGTTCCATGATAAATATAACGGGTGTCTTTATTTAAGACTAGAAGCTCCTCATAGGCCAACGTGCTACACCTTCGACTGCATCGTTGGCCTATTTGCGCATTTAAATAAACTTCTTGGCACTAACATATTCTTACTGAGCCGGGACAAACGCCACCACATTGAAGCCAATGTTGTCTGGCTCTCGAGCGATGAATTCGCGGCAGACCTTTGCAGCGTCTTCCAGTAGTAAATCAGGGGTCGTAGCTCCATGGTTTATTGGGAAAGCCTTGCGACCGTCTAATTCAAATAGCACTCCATCTTTATGTATGAAAGTGACGAAATGGTTGTTGACAGTATCGCTTTCTTCTTCGGTTCCCGCGCCTCCAGTATTCATTACATCTTTATAAGCTTCCCAAATCGCTGTAGAGTTCTCCAGTAAGGCTCCTCTGGCAGCCGCATCGAGACCTTCAGCATCCTTCAAGTATTTTTTTAGCACGCCATCCTTCAATTCAATTTGGTGAGTGTTATTAGCGACGCTGTGGACTAAAGCGATGGTTCCGCACACGTTGCTGAGTACTTGTTTTAAATGGAACACGTCTTTAGGAGGTGCCGTGCTTTTAGTCATCATTTCGGTTTCTTGTTCAGAGCGATGCTGTTCGTAGACATCCGAGAGTGGGAAGAGAAGGACTACAGCCAGTACTGGTCGAGGCACCCACTCTAATGCCTCACCTTCCAACCCTATGACGTCAACCATGCGCCATCTGTCGGGAACACCAAGTTTCTGCAGATACTTATTCATGGTGTCCGGGTTGGATTCCATCGGGAGAGCCAAAGCCATTGTAAATAACCGTTTAAATATTTGTATGATATCAAATATTGCTCGGATTTTGGTACTTATCACTAGTAGATGCAATGACATTGTCAAATGTCACTTCCAAAAAGATAACCGCTACTCCAAGAAGGTTATATATTCAATTGTTGAGAGTGCTACGCTGTCACTTCTTTGATAGAAGGGAAAAAGATTTAGACCGTCAGTTTACTACCTAATCAAAGTGGTTTTGAAAAGACTTGTTAAAAATTACCTACAATGTTGACCTACCTACTGTTAACTACTTGCTCAGATTATTATATATGGGCCCGAAAAGGCCTTACAAGCTTATTGCCTGTATTTAAGATTCAATATTCATATGCAGCATTGCATTTTAAAGTGTAATTGTTATTAATTGGTATAAAAAAAGCAGGTGCGCCTGCGCAGGGGAGCGTACGTTAACTTAATGTGGACAGAACGCGCCGCTAAGTAGTCCATTAGTTACTGTAAGCACATTCATAGAATAAATATGTCAATATTAATATGATGAAGTTATGTTACGTTGTTTATTGAACATCAGCTCGTACATCATTTCAATAACAATATAAACATTAGGTACGTTTTATAAAGGTTAGGTAGGTAAGTTTGTGTATTGGCGAAGACTGCATGCGAAGTAAATAAGCGAGTATTTATTTAAAACAATCATTAGATAAGTAGATATATAATAAAGTATTTATTAGTATAAAGAAAGAATAATCAAAAGAGTGATAATTAAAACGGATATAACTTGGTAATTTTTTTTCTGAGAGTATTATGCCCGTCTGTGTTAAAGTATATTGAAATACAACTTAGCTAAGCAACACAACATTAATTGAAGGGGTGACAACAAAAAAGGTTGGTGGTTGAGCAGGTCGGCTCATAGCCCGGGTTCGATTCCCGCGACAGGAAAAGTATTGCACAGAAAACAGCGCATGTACTTATTGAGTCTGGGTGTTGTAGGGCCATGGTCCTCGTAGTTCCTGGATCTCTAGACTCGGGGAATCCTAGTTAGGGTCCAGGATCTATGTACCTATGTGGCGTTATTATTATTATTATTTTTATAAATTCAAACGGAGCTGTCAAAATTTAGCGGGAAATAGTCACAGCTATTTAGTTATTAACCCTTTTCTTTTGTTTCAGACATTAGTATTATACTAATGTCTTAGGGGAATTCCCCCAAGGTGTCTTTATAGACTTATTTTTTTTATGTTTTGGCTCCACACTTTTGTTTATTTAGCCAGTGTCAAGTAATTGATAATTTATCAAGTTAATGATATTTCACGTAAATATGTGTCAATTCACAGTCGAAGTCATAAAGTCAAGTCATAGTCTAGTCAAAGTCATACTCCTAGTAAAGTGGTGGCAACTTGAAGCTTCTATGGAGTTTTGGAAACAACACGAAAAGAAACGTTTCACCATCATTATACCATTTTCCCACACTGACGCCTGTAATCCAGCACTTAACGAATAAAATGCCACCAATTTTATGCACTAACACTGAAAATAACAAAAGTTTTGGAAAATAATACAACGCGGTGACGCAATCTTTTTCGCTTTCCCGCCAAAAACTCTATTACTGTCAGACTTACTTTTAATGTCAAAAATTGTACCCTATAGAATTAAACCTTATTTTTTGCAAGTTTATATTTTGGTATTACTAAGTACTCGGTAATAACAAGTAATATAATTCTGAGAAATCTCCGAGCGCACTGAATGTGCGGGTAAGAGTCGCCTCCCTCTCATTACTGTGTCAAATTTTGTCAAATATATTCACTGCCTCCATTAAGGGCAGTGGGCGGCGCTATTGAGAAGTTATCGGCTCGGATGCACACGAGTGTGCGGCTGGGGGATATTTCTGAAGACAATATTATGATGACAAAATAATATCGTTTTAAGTGATGACTAGAATATAATTAATAATATAACAAACACAAAGCGTAAAAAACCGACTTCAGACTTATATGGTTTTCTCGCGGATGCCATTGTCAGAACTGGACTTTCAAATAAAAAAATAATCATCAAAATCGGTTCTCCCAGTCGAAAGTTCTGAGGTAACAAATAAAAATACAGTCGAATTGAGTACCTCCTCTTTTTTGAAGTCTGTTGAAAATAAACAAAGGAGTCCGATTATCGGAAAAATATCGTACACGAGTCCTAATGCTAATAATCAAACAAATAAAAATCATACTATATACATATACCTACTTCACTATGGAGTTCTTATGACTTCCGTCACACGACCTTATTTTGTAATCATTTAAGTTCAAATTTTACTCAAATCTTTGATCTGTCCACAGCTTCAGATGATGAAGACAGCATGTTTGGACTTAATAGGGATCGCCATATCGTAGTTTTAAAATGCCTTGTAGACCGTGCTCACTAATAAAGGCGTGTCGACGTGTCTTGACTGACTACCTACAATTACGGCTAAGAGCGCTTATTATTTAGAAATTCTATCAGTAAATACGGTAAATGATTAGCATGGCAACACATTGTTAGGAGTTCTATGACGAGCACTTTCAGTTTCCTTGATGTGAAAACGAAATTTATTGTGTTGCTCTATCAAATCAATCTCGAATTTTCCAGATTTGTAGAAAAAAAAAGCATTTATTCAGTAAATAATAGTATATATTATATTATTAGTAAATACTGCGCTCCAGTTTTTCAGCAGATTCTTTATTCCGATTTGTCATTATAAACGATATTGACGAAATCTAGAACATATCGTTTTCCCACTTCCACCATTTTACCAAGTGAAGTGGGAGTGAGACAATATAAATGTGTGCTCTTTTAGACATTTTCCTAATTGAAACGCGCTATAATACGCCTTATAGTTAAGGCCGACCTTTCAAATAAGATAACTATTCTTAAGTCAGTTTTTACGAAAAAATAAGTAACCGTTCACATCAATCCGATCAATCCAATCAATTTCAATTCAATCAATCATAGTTAGGGACCAGGATATAAGGTATGTGTTCGTTGAAAAAAAATGCCTTCAATTAAAAGATCAGCCCTGGATCGATAAAATCAAACACAGATTTATGCATTTAACTAAAATGTATTTCGTCCATACGTAGATACACAATCCGATAGAGATGGCTACATAATCACTAGACCGCGTCAACTCTTACGTTTACACTACGTTTTGTACTGAGTAATTTCATTTGGTGACCATCTAACCTTTTAAAGATCTATCCACAGCTCCAATGCCGATCCCATGCAGCACTAATTTATACATAAAAAAGTCACATTTAAAATTATACTTTTACAATACCAATGCATTTGAGATAGTATCATCTAAGTAATTATAAAAATACTCGACGAATTTTTTGGTATTAAGATACGCTAGGACTTATAGGCTAAGAAAATCCTTACTAATAAAGATTGTGTAGTAGAAGAATAGTTTTTTTTTTTTAAGTTTTGGCTTCACACTTTTTTGTATTTAGCCAGTGTCAAGTAAATTGGTAATTTATCAAGTTATCGATATTTCACGCAAATATGTGTCAAGTCACAGTCGAAGTCATAGTCTAGTCAAAGTCATACTCCGAGTAAAGTGGTGGCAACTTTACTTGAAGCTTCTATGGAGTTTTGGAAACAACACGAAAAGAAACGTTTCACCATCATTATGTGGCGTATCTAAGCGCCACCTCATCAGCCTGCTATTAGTTATTAAGTAGTTCCGTTAGTCTGTGGATCACCGCCCCGTCGCCAGCGCTCTGTGGCAGGGAGATTGCTTTTTCCCTTACTCTGCGCTCGCGACGGGACATCGTTACGTGGTCCTTACTTACTCTAGGATTTTTAGGAGATGACAAAAGATTGTATTAGTATTTTAGCGATTCCACCAATTTAAATAAAAAGTATTGTGTATTACGACTCTCCGGCCTTTTACTTGGAGCCACTACTCTGCACTTCCCTCCGAATAAGAAGCGAATTAACAGAAGGACCACCGGACGCTTCATCCACTTGTCCGAGGTCCCAAACTGGTGACCTAGCGACGTTCTAGCGACTCAAGATTTCGTCAGCCGTCGACCAGAACGAGTCGAACAGACGCGAGCTTCGCTACAGACCGGACACGACGGACCACTACGACCCAGCCCAGACACCCTGCCGAACCACCGAAATCACAAGCCGACTTTCGAAGCACGGGACTCCATGAAGACACGCCTTTACCACCGTAGAATCATATCCCGCTTCACAATCGTTCCTTAGTGGTTTTTTAGTGTTTCGGTAGTGCCCTCAAGGTCAATTTTGTGCTCAAATCGTCTCAAATAAGTGCATTCAAACGTACACAAATATTTTCATCGCGTACACAAGTCGGAAGTTGTAAGATTTCGAATCGTGGGATTAACTGTGCGTCCTAACGGCGAAAACGCTCGCAACGCCCCCTGCCATCATTTGACGACATCGTATAAGCTGTCACAACAACCAAGCGTCATCGGACTGACAGCTGTCAATTGGCCTTCCAACGTTCCAGTTCACGCAAGTACTATCGGACATTTTGTGCATCTTTTCGAACATATATATAAATATATATCTTTTTCTAATTTAGGTGATAAGCCCACAACTCATCTTGGTGATTAGCAGTAATTTAACGCTAAGCCTACATCAAAATTAATTTTCCTTGCTCGTATAAAGCCAGGGTTTGTTTTCTGTGTGTCTACTTTGTTTTGGTTGGTATTTTTTGTTCTCACAGCGTTTTGCCTAATAAGTGCCTTTACACAATCAAACTAAACCATTTATACTTACATATTGTCAAAGACTACTAATCTAGCCCTCCCTAATTACAACATACAAAATTTACCAACTCAAGTCAAACTCAATATATAATTTTTATGTACGTATCCAGCTTTAGGACTTATGATTGACATTTTTACTCTGTTTTATTATTAATTATTGTGTGTACTTACCTGTTTCTTTTATTAATTCGTGTTTTTGTGTGGTTAGGTTGTGTGGCTTTTGGCTTGTGTCTGATTTTAACTCTTGCCTACCTACCTACCCTGTTTTGTTTACCATGAATGACGAGATGCAAGCACGCTTAGCTGCGCTCGAAGCAGAAAATGTTGCCCTACGTGCCCAACATGAAAAAAGCACCGCCCAGCCTAACTCTAAACTATCCGACGCACCGGTGGTATGCCGAGTAGCTGTTAAGCTGCCACCCTTGTGGCCTGATAGGGTCACAGTGTGGTTCGCTCAAGCGGAAGCCCAATTTCATCTCGCAGGCATTAACACAGATGACACCAAATATAGCTATGTCCTCAGTCAAATTGACCACAAAGTAGCTGGCGAAATTGAGGACATAATCACCAACCCTCCAGCCGAGGGGAAATATCAAAAACTAAAGGACGCCTTGGTTAGCCGCTTCTCCGCATCTGAAGAACAACGAGTAAGACAACTGCTCAGTGAAGAAGAACTTGGGGATAAGAAACCGTCCCAAATTCTTCGTCATCTTCGGTCACTTTCGGGGAGTTCACTTTCCGAAGATAAAATTCTTCGTCAGTTATGGCTTCGCCGCTTGCCACAGCATATCCAGGGCATTCTTGCAGCACAAGCCGACCTTCCTCTCGATAAGATTGCAGACATAGCAGACAAAATTGCTGAGGCTCAACCAGCCACTGCACATGTTTATTCTGCCTCTGCATCTCCGTTGACCACAATGATGGAAAAAATTGAGGAGCTCAGTAAGCAGGTCGCTGCTCTATCTTCTAGATCTTCCCCTCCTTCACGGTCTCGATTCCGCTCTCCATCCAAAAGCAATCAACATTCACGCAGCACCAGCCCAGACCAAGACAAACGGTGCTGGTACCATAGACATTATGGCACCAAGGCTCTAAAGTGCGTTTCCCCCTGCAACTGGAGTTCGGAAAACTCCGATCGCAGTCAGTAGCAGCGGCGACTGATTGTGGTTCGAGTAAACCTCTTAGCCGCCGTCTTTTCGTCACTGACCGCGTCACAAAGCGGAAGTTTTTGATCGACACCGGATCGGATCTTTGTTGCTACCCTCGATGTTGGCTTTCAGACCGGCGGAAACCCACCGACTATGAGCTCAGCGCCGCAAATGGTAGCAGCATCAAAACCTACGGTAATATCACGCTGTCGCTTAACTTCGGTCTCCGGCGACAATTCGTGTGGTCGTTCGTTGTGGCCGATGTCACCACCGCCATAATTGGCTCGGATTTCTTGGCATTTTACCATCTTCTACCTGACTGTCGAGTCAAGAGATTGGTTGATGGCCTTACAAATCTCTCAGCGAATGCCTCTTCTATAGCCTCGGAACAACCGAGCATCAAGGCCGTAGCTTCACCGAATTCTGTTTTTGCACAAGTGTTAGCAGAATTCCCGGAAATAACTCGTCCTCCTGGTCTACCAAGAACCATCAAACACGATACGATGCACTTCATTAAGACCACGGACGGGCCTCCTATTTCTTGCCATCCTCGCCGTTTGGCCCCTCAAAAATTGATTTCAGCCAAAAAGGAGTTCGAGGACATGGTACAAGCTGGTACAGCAAGACCTTCCAAAAGTGCCTGGTCGTCGCCGCTGCACATGGCCCTAAAGAAAGATGAGACCTGGCGTCCTTGTGGCGATTATCGCGCATTAAACGCCAGAACTCTGCCGGACAGATACCCAGTTAGATACATTAATGATTTTTCTCACAACCTTTCTGGTGCCAAAGTTTTCAGCACCATAGACCTTGTGAAGGCATACCATCAGATTCCTGTAGCTGAAGAGGACGTCCCGAAGACCGCCATCGTTACCCCGTTTGGCCTTTTCGAATTCCCTTTTATGACCTTCGGTCTTCGAAATGCTGGTCAGACCTTTCAGCGGTTCATCGATGAGGTCACGCGGGGCCTCGATTTCTGTTTTCCCTACGTGGATGATATCCTTGTCTCATCTTCTGATGAGGCTCTCCACCAGGAACACCTTCGGATCCTCTTCAGCCGGCTCCGAGATTATGGTGTAGTAGTGAACTCTGCCAAGTGCGTGCTCGGGGTTCAGGAAGTCACCTTCCTAGGCTACCGTATTAGCCCCGCAGGCACTTTTCCTCCATCAGACCGTGTCCAGGCTATTCTCGATTTTCCCCCTCCGAAGACAGTCCAGGGCGTGCGCCGTTTCCTCGGCATGTTAAACTATTACCGCCGTTTTATTCCGCGTGCCGCTCAGTTTCAGGCCCCACTCATTACCGCTGTTGTGGCTACCAACGGCAAAGGTGCAAAGCCATTTTTATGGTCACCTAAACTACTGGAACAATTCGAAGCCTGTAAAAAGAGCCTTTCTGATGCTACCCTACTGGTACACCCAATAAGTGATGCACCCCTTGGACTGTATACTGACGCCTCCAGTGTCCATATTGGGTCGTGCCTCCAACAACTAGTTGATGACCAGTGGTTTCCCATTGCCTTTTTTAGCAGGAAATTAACCCCTCAGCAAGCTCAGTGGCCAGCTTATTACCGTGAGCTTTTGGCAGTGTACGAAAGTGTACAGCATTTCCGTCATATTTTGGAGGTCCAACATGTGACCATTTTTACGGACCATAAGCCATTGCTGTACGCCTTTGTGCAACGCCGGGAAAAACTCCCGCCAGCTCAGTTAAACCAACTGTCTTTTATTAGTCAGTTCACCACCGACATTAAATATATTAAGGGGGAAGACAACGTCGTAGCCGATGCGATGTCGCGTGTGGACGCCATCGCCCTCGAACAGGACTACGAAGCCCTTGCCAAATCGCAGGAGACCGACCAGGAGCTATCTAACTTACGTCGTCAAGGCTCCAGCCTTCAATTAAAAGAAGTCGTGATACCTGGAACGAATGTCTCCGTCGCCTGCGATGTTTCCACGGGAAAGCCTCGTCCCTACCTGACTCTCCCTTTCCGTCGAGCTGCTTTCAACAAGCTACATCAACTAAGCCACCCTGGGGCACGAGCTACTACCCGCCTGGTGACTGATCGCTATGTTTGGCCATCTGTCAACAAAAATTGCAAAGAGTGGGCCCGCACTTGTGAACCATGTCAACGTGCTAAAGTATCGCGCCACAACTCTTCGCCACTCGGCAATTTCGACCTTCCATCTGGCCGCTTTCAGCATATACATATCGACATAGTCGGTCCCTTGCCAATTTGCAACGACTTTCGATATGTTTTAACCGCTATTGACAGAGCCACTAGATGGCCGGAAGTGTGGCCAATGCGCTCTATAACCGCGGAGGAAGTCGCTGAAACGTTGACTCGAGAATGGATCCCGCGCTTCGGCGTGCCATTAGTCATCACGACGGACCAAGGAACTCAATTTGAGTCTGACCTTTTCCGTCGACTGATGAGGCAATTTGCCACTAAACGAGTCAGAACGACATCATACCACCCTTGCGCGAACGGCATGATTGAGCGTGTCCATCGCCAACTTAAGGCTGCTCTTATGTGCCATCGTGAGTCGTGGGTTCGATCACTTCCTTTCGTACTTCTCGGCATGCGCTCCGCCTTCAAAGAAGACCTGAAGGCTACAGCTGCTGAAATGGTATATGGGGAACCTCTTAGGTTACCTGGCGAATTGCTTGTCGTGACTTCTGACTCCAACATCATTAATGACCCTGCTGATTTTGTCGTGCAACTCCGACATAATATGTCGAACGTACGCCCAATCCCAGCATCTCGTCATTCTCAACCATCTTCCTTTATTTTCAAGGATCTCTCATCGGCAACTCACGCTTTCCTCAGGGATGACACTGTCAGACGCCCCTTACAACCGCCCTACACAGGCCCGTACCAAGTCATCGATCGTGCCAGTGATGGCAAGACTATGACTTTGAATATCAAGGAGAAACGCGTCATTGTCAGTGTCGACCGCGTGAAACCGGCGTTCATTGACCATGTTACGGGTACTAATGATCCCATAGCCATCGAGACCCCCGTAAGACCTACGCAGGTAATTCACTCGCAGCCAATCCCTCCTCCTCAACCTACTCCTACACCTGCCGCAACTCCCACAACCACTACCACCAAAAAATTGCCATACACCACTCGGTCTGGCAGACATGTTAAGTTTAAGGATTTCCCTGACTATTGTTAAAGCGGCTCATTTTTCTCCGTGGGGGGGTGGTGTGGCGTATCTAAGCGCCACCTCATCAGCCTGCTATTAGTTATTAAGTAGTTCCGTTAGTCTGTGGATCACCGCCCCGTCGCCAGCGCTCTGTGGCAGGGAGATTGCTTTTTCCCTTACTCTGCGCTCGCGACGGGACATCGTTACGTGGTCCTTACTTACTCTAGGATTTTTAGGAGATGACAAAAGATTGTATTAGTATTTTAGCGATTCCACCAATTTAAATAAAAAGTATTGTGTATTACGACTCTCCGGCCTTTTACTTGGAGCCACTACTCTGCACTTCCCTCCGAATAAGAAGCGAATTAACAGAAGGACCACCGGACGCTTCATCCACTTGTCCGAGGTCCCAAAATTATATCTTTTTCCCACACTCACGCCTGTAATCCAGCACTTAACCAATAAAATGCCACCAATTTTATGCACTAACACTGAAAATAACACAAGTTTTGGAAAATAATACAATGCGGTGACGCGATCTTTTTCGCTTTCCCGCCAAAACTCCCAGAAGAATAGTTGTTTTGTTTCAAGTTTGAAATAAGCAAAGATAAAACAAGATTAGCTATTCTACCTCCATACAGAGTTTATTAGTAAGGGAGTGAACGTAATCGATCTACTGAGTAATATTATGTAACGTAAAAATTGATTTATAATGAGTACATATTACACAACTTAATAGTGCAACACACGAAGCGTATCGTTTATGACATAAGAAACGTATGAACGTACGTATCGTGAAACGGACGTTTGGTTAGAAATAAGTCTTTTTAAACATGAAAAAACGTAAATTATTGCAAGCTGTGAGAACTGGGGCGGTCATCGCGAAACTTTGATTGCAATGCAACAGCAGATATTTCAATACTAACTTTGCATATAAGCTGTGTATTTAAACTGTCAAAACCATAAAATTTTGTGTTACTGTTGATTGCAATCAAGTTACGTGATCGCCCGGTTGGTTCCATTAAACGTGTCCAACAAGATATTTTTTTCTTTAGATAATGGTCATGTATGCAATAATTATTGTTTCAAAAGATCTACTGTTGATCTACCCGAAATTCCAAATTCATGATCATATTTAAAAAACGATACGCACCCTGTTGCTACGTAATTAAAACAATATCAGTCAAAAATTCATTCAAGCTTAGGTAACTCAATACTTCTTGTATAATACATTCCAATATACATACTTATGATTAAATAACTTAAAAATTGTAAAGCAATAGATCCTAATGCATCTCGTTGCATTGCACAATACTCAAAACTAGGTAATAGAAATATTCTATAATATCAATAACTATATAAACGGACAATAAAAAAAAATGTATACTCAAAGGTTTTATACGGTCTAAATCCGATTTTAGAATGATGATAATAATAACGCCCAACGATCACATACATAGATCCTGGACCCTAACTAGGACTTCCTGGCTAGGGACCCAAGAACTACGAGGACAATGGTCCTACAACACCCAGACTCAGTATTGTTGCGTTTTTTGTTTCTGTGCACAAATACTTGTCCTGTCGCGGGAATCGAACCCGCCGCCGGGTTATGAGCCGACTTGCTCAACCACCACACAACAGGAGTTGACAATATCTTTCTAAATGATATTTTGGTCATAATACAGAACCTTTGAATAATAATAATAATAAAATTAATAATATGTGTGGACATCTCACACAACGCCATCTAGCCCCAAACTAAGCAAAGCTTGTGCTATGGGAACCAGATAACTGATACAATACTTAGATACTTTTTGTTTGTAAATACATACATAGAATACAATATGACACCCAGACACAGAACAAACACCTATGTTCATCACACAAATGTTTGCCCTGAGTGGGAATCGAACCCACAACCCACAGTTCAGAAGGCAGGGCTACTACCAACTGAGCTGTCGGGCCAGCCAGAACGATTTATGATGGATGATGAACAGAACGGTTTTCAATGTTAAGCCATTATGGACTCTATTACAGTGCACCAAAAACGTGTACAGTACGAAGTTGAACTCTCTGTCATCGTCCTAGATTAATCAGACTGGGTATGCGACCATAGGTTACTTGGAAGAGGGTCTAATCTAGTGCTAACATTTTTAATAACTATTATATCTTTGCAGCGCCAGATACTTGATGGCACTGTACAAAGAATTAATAACTGCAGAATAGACAATATATTCATTCAAAAATTCAAAATTAATAGACATTATCATTTAATTAAGCGTAATGTAAACATAATTGAAGGGGTAAGAACAAAAAGGGTTTAACTGATTTTTTTCACAAAATGACTTATGGGTACTTTTGGATTCAGCGTGAAATTATCTATAATAATACATTCTCAACATACCGTTCGCTTAGCATAAAAACATTATTATATTTATTTTATTATATTATATTTTTACAGTAATTGTATGAATTAGTACTATATTTCGTATTTTAAAATAGAATTCATACATTTTCAAGCAACTGAAACTTACATAAAACTTTTCTATTACCTTATAAGCACTCTACATTAAAATGAAACCGTTGATGTTTAAAGTCAATTTGCTCGAAACTATCAATTTGACAGTTAAACCCTTTTTATTCTCAACCCTTCAATTGTAATAGATATATCCGAACTTAATTTCATAATTTAAACAATCCGATCATCTTTGACAAAATATAACCGTTTTTATTTCAAATTCAATTTCTCTCACTATGCTAAGTCGACCTAGTATATTATTATTATTACCTAGTACATCCTAAAATATGATACAGACCAGTGCAGAAGATAAATTAACAATAAAATGACTGCTGATATGACGCGAATTTAAGCAAAAATGAAGATAATTTGGACCAATTCTTATAACATAGACTTAGGAAAATATGGTGAATACACCAGCTAGCTTTTGGACAAAACAAGTGCAGGATTTTTTGGATCAGTACAAACTATATTATCAAACTTGTTGCATGCAGCGAAATTAGTAAAACTATGTTTATTGGTGAATTAGCTGATTAATTTGTTAAATAGAAAAGCATTGTTTAAACATTAATTAGTGGATGGTAAAATATGCAGTAAGCATTACAACAGTGTTTTTATAACATAACTTAAACACAACTATGTACTTATATACTATTTATATATACCTATATTAATATTCAAGATATTGTTCGTTCGAAATGTGACCCTAACGTCCTTATCTTACGGCTATGTATTAAAAAGCTACTGTTTATAATGGCCAATATTTTTTCAGTTTCCACAGTGTATAGAATTTAATGATTTACTAGTTGAGCCACGCGTTTCATCCGCGGAAAAAAGTATGCTCTGTGTTAATTCAGCGTATAAGCTATCTGCATTGTAATTTCATCAAAATTGGTTCAGTAGTTACGGAAATAAAGGTTACAAAGTTTTACACACACACACACACTTTCAAATTTATAATATTGGTAGGATATAATATATAGCATCAACTGCTTTAGGGTAATCAAAAGATTAATTTCTTTATAAAGTAAAAATTGCAAATTTTCGTCTTTGGAACATTATTAGTAAAAGTAACGTATCTACTGATTTGTTTATGTATATAATTTGAAAATTTCATTAACTATCACAAGACATCAATTGAACAGAAGGTTCAAATTGTACGTTTTTAATTTGTTAAAAATATGTATATTAATTTATATAAAAATGTACGAAATTTGTACTAATTTTAATGCGAAAAAGAGATCAAAAATGTAAAGCAGTAATTAAAAAGTTTATAGTTAACGTCAATAGTAAAACTTAGCTTATCTAGTTAATACGAATAAATTGCATAGAAAGTAATCAATTCACAGTAAACAACTTCAAAAATAAAATAGTACAGCGTAGTTCCGAAAAACGTATAATATTTCGAATTAACGTATAAAATTGCACCATTGAAGAGGTTTGCATTGCTTGCAAAAAAAAAACAGAACTAAATGTTCAAAATGTAATAAAGTGTAGTAGTTGATACTGACACTTATTTGGTACGGCACATGATTTCATATGTTGAATGTTAATACTTGTTGTTTTGTTACAACTACAACAAAACAACAAGTATATTAAATTTTAATAGAAATATACATAATTAATGTATAGAAAAGTGTAAACGGATTTGTCCATTTTGCATAAGAACATTCAGACTTGATTTCTTAGTAAGTATTAAAATTCTGCAAATATTGCCTTTGATTTTATTGAGCAAAATAATACCATTCATGATTTACAATGGTATACATAATAAAAATTCATTATTGTAATAAAATAAGGATTATATTAATTTAAATATTAATCTTAGCTCTAATATAATATTGAATATTTTAAAATAAAATAAAAAATGTAAAATTTCGTCGAAAATTAGGACATGTCAAATAATACTTTTTGGAATCATTATATTTTATCACAAATAAAACTAAACGATAAAGATTTTAAACTATAAAAGAGGTAAACAGTATGGCCATTTCGTTATATTATTGCATTATTCTTGAAAGTTGATATATATTTTTATCTGTTACAATATTATCGATAAGTATAAACTGCTTTATGGCCCCGATATGCTAAAATAAATCAATACAATAAAAATTTAAGCAGCTTTACCCAAGCATCAGAAAAAGACGGATGCCTGGAACCAAAATAATATAATATTTATAATATCGGAACATTTGCTATTGCAAGAATTCCTAAGTTCTACTCTATCTGCACCCGAACATTTCATCGAAAGTTCTTACATAAATCGAAATATTTATCCCAGGCATTAAGGTTTACATTCGAATGGGCGGTTACGATACAAAACATTGTGTCCGCCGAACTTCGTGAGCAAAAGTAGACGCATAATGTTCTAAAAGTATAGGTATAGCGCATAACTGAGTAGGTTCCTGCGGTAATGGAGCGGTGTGGGAGAACTGTGTTTGTATTGACTGGACTCATCGACTTGCTATTTGGGCTGGCTGCATTAAACAAATCGCACACTAGGTTTACAACCGAAGACTATCGTGGAGATATTTTCAACAAAGTGGATTAGATGGAAGCTTTTGCTTTGCCGACCTCCTAACTCAGTAAATATTGAAACAGATCGGCGCGATAAAAATGTAAAGGACAGGTCGCCGCAGGCAGTAGCTAAAGAAAATGTAAAAAAAATTGAAATACCATTTGAAAAGAAAAGGGCCTGGATATGTACGTACGAGCTTCTGCCCGCAGCTTCGCCCGCGGCGTGGCCTATGGGAAAATAATTCAACCACCTATTTCACCCTCTTAAGGCTGGAATTTCGAAAAATCCTTCTTACCGGATGCCTACGTCATAACATCTACCTGCATGCAAAATTTCAGCCCGATCCGTCCAGTGGTTTGGGCTGTGCGTTGATAGATCACTAAGTCAGGCAGTCAGTCACTTTTGAGTTATATATATTTAGAAGATGTATGTGTACTCTATTTGCCACCGTATCATCCGGACAAACCCGAAATAAATAGTATGGAAAAAGTAAGCTGGCACGAAAACAACATACGAAACTGATTTGACAGAAAAGAAACGAGCAATTGAAGAGCTATTTTCTAATTACTCAGTAGGAAAATGAAAAAAAAAATGGAAATCACGGAAGAAAGAAAGAAAGTTTTGCAAAAATGACCATCTTAGCGACGAGATAATGGATAAATTTATTATAAATTTACGACATGTGGAATCGGATAATCAAAGCGATTCAAATCATAAAACAGCGATTTGAGTAGCGATATGGATACAGGTTGATTTAATTGGATTAAAATTTCAGTTTGTTAGTTTATACTGTCATACGCAACTATACCAATTCAATTTCGGTACACACTTGTAAATATCGTAAGAAATATTTTCTTTACTATTCATCACTGTATAGAGTTCTGTTACATTACAGGTATCCCGCACTGCTTCTTTGCCGCAGGAACCTACTCAGTAAAGTGCTATATCTGTAGTAATTTATTCGCTTTCTATAAGCATTCATACAGTCACAATAAACTATATAACATCTTAAATTAACTTTAGAATTCGAGCTACGATTTGAGGCCGAGCAATTACAAAATCTATAGCAAACGCTCTTGCAAGAAATTTAGATTTTCTTGCTACTAATATTTTATAGGAGTTACCTAGACATTATTGCTGTTAAACTAACTGCATTGGACAAATATATCTTTAATTACTAAAGCGAATATAACTAGATATTAAATGAAAAATACAAGGTGGACTAAACATTATTAATAATAGCATTTATTTTAATTAATAGACAAAATAGAGCTATACCATTTGTTGGTGAATTAAAAAAAATACATCGATCTTTGCTTTGTAATTTTTGGCCAATTTAATATTTAGCTACTTGGCTTTCACTCTATATTACACTCTATTCTCACAGTACTAAAGCTACGGCATGATGGCACTTTGTAACAGTTATGGAATAACAAAATTCACTCCAAGTTATACAACAGTGCATTAATTCTACATAAATAAATTACACAGTTATTTTTTGATTATTACGCCATCTAAAAACAGAGGCTGGAATAATTTATCTGCCCGATTCAGCAGTAATCTAGCAGCATTTCAATCCAGAGATTGCAACTGGAATGATGTGAATGGACAATGAAATGCACTGAATCCAGTGAGAGATCTAGTCTAGGGATCCACCGATCCAGTGATCGGCGTTCCACTTCATAATTCAGCGCACCCATTCCAACGGTACTATAATAGTGGACACGATAAATCCAGATCCATTCCAGTGTTGTTAAAAACGTTTTTTAACTGCTTTCTTCTTAAACTCATTGTTATCATGACCAAGACTATATACTTAGTATGTCTATTATTGACATTTCAACGGCTTTTAAGCCCCCTCCAGTCGAGTTGGACTTAGACAAATTAGGATTTGATGAACGATAACATAGAAAAAAGGAAGTTGTATGAGTGGACAATTTTGGAAATGGACATGTTAAGAAGTGGCCCAAGTCGATTGGAGTGTTTAAACCACTGGAACAATGTGTAGTCTACATTATACCAGTCCACCAGCGCTACACTGGAATGTTACTGGAATGTGTGAACCGGGCATAGACTTTAATTTGAATTTATTATTTATTTATAGCTTTTGTAAAATAAGAATAGAATACAACATCTTATAAAGCTAAATTAAAAAATATAAACGATTCACAATTTGTACGAGCAACGAACAAATTGTACAAGATGTGCAAGTACCCATTGGTACTAAATCGCCAGAAATTTAAACTTATAAATTACTTTATACCATATTATGGCTGTTTTAGCGTAATCGGCGTCAAACAAGAAACTATATGAATTCAATATTTGTTTAATTTTCCTCTCACTCTGACTGAAACGTAAATCTATGAGAGTGAAGAAACGATAGAACAAACGTAATTTTCAGATCGTTATTTTAACTTGTACATTTTGACCACCGGTTCAGTCAAAGGCTTAAAAGAGTATACCCTTTTCACTCCCACCACACCGTCGAAAATGTAGTGGCAGTGAGAAAACAACAGTAAAGTCAGCTTATTTCAGGTCTGTTTGTCAATGGCGCAAGCATAGCCACTAACTTATCAGTTGGGCGTACCGCGGTCTCTTTCCAATAATGCACAGAATTGCCTTATTAGAGAGAGACGTGATGATTTTACCTGTTTAGTATGAATGTTAACAGTGTGATTCGCTGTTCTCATGGTGTCCAGAATCGAAGCTGCTGAGGTGACCGAGACCTTTAGGGGGAATGGGAGGAGGCGTCTCTCCTTCGTCAACCCTGAGTGGTTCTGACATCATAGATATAATCTCTTCATATCGAAGCGACTCTACGGCTAGGTCGAGATCTGAAACAAATTCAGTCGTATAAAAAACGTGAAACTATCCTAACTCAAAAGGATTTCTTGCAAAGAAGAGGCAGATAACATTATTCTTGATTAATAGAGTATTTGTTAATGTCCTCTCAGCTGTGAAATGGTTGCCACGTCTAACAAACCGTTTCAGGATTGTTAAAATTTTCTTATAAGTAAGCACTTTGTAAGTACTTAAAGATCCAATACCACATGAATCTAGTATAGCTCGCGCAAAACTTTATGAGCTCTCGGAAGTTAGGTCCGAGTAAGCGGCCATACAATAACTATAATTATGCGTACAGTGCAGTCATCCGCGCTGACATCCGAGAGCTCATAAAGTTTTGCGCGAGCTATAAGCGCTTACAATGGGTTCTGAAGGAGTGAATTTCCTTTTCAAGTTTGGGCGAAGCATTTGGCGTGTGGTTTAGGCATGATTATAATATGGCTCTCCATTTGCCAGAGCCGTGAAACAAAATGAAACATTTTTTAAACTTTCGCGACTTGAACTCATATCGTAAAGATAAAACGAGTCTATTCTATTCAGTTCCTTCGTGAACACGGCTAATGTAACTCGGTCGAAACGTCGAGATTAGTCAAAATAATGTTTTGATAATTTTTGTGCGCGAATAGACCCTTTTATCTTTACAATCATAATGAAACATTACGTAAGTAGAAGAACGAAGACAGAAGAAACAAAGTTTATACATGACAGAAGATATTTTAAAATATTTTAGGCTCGTATCACAGGAAAGTGCAATGTTCAGTCGTGAAGCGGTACAAAGTCAAGATTCCATTCTAAACCAATCATTTTGTGATGAAACTCAAGCATAGATCCATCGATATATGCTTGAGTTTCATTCACAAAAAAAGAGAAAATGAGTTTTTGGAGCGTGTGGAATGGGCACTATATTTAAAACCCGCGAGAGTATAATGCCCGTCTGTAATAAAGTTCCACAGCTCCAAAGTTTGCACATATTCAAAGTCGAAGTCAAATTCAAAAGATTTTTTTGAATTTGAAAAAAAAAAAGAAGTTCTCTTTCTCACTACTGGTGCAAGCAATCCGGCACAATGCAGAACAAAAAACTCTGATCCGAAGCTTCGGTTAGACCTGTAAAGTAGAAGCTACAAGAATCTTTACAGTGGTGTATTTTTTTATCTACCGTGTTTTGCAATATTTACAATTTATTACAACTGTAATTCAACTGAGTAAGTAATGAATATATTACAAGAGTAACCACCCATTCCTCTGTGACATACCCAAACGCATTACAGTGAATGGCAATAAAATACACCTTAGAACGCGACTGTACAGTCTGAAGTCCGCGGAGCGTCGTATGGGGGGGGACGGGGGGGGGGGGCGGGGGGGGACGGGGGGGGGACGGATACCGACTGGCAGCCTACCGGCGTTACGTACGCGCTCCTTTCATGCCTCCAGCGGGGAGCTAATGGAGGAGGGAGTGATACCTAATTTCTGACTTCTGCGCAATGACGCGCAGCACTAGTTTCGTGCCGCAACTTTTTTTTCTTTTGACTCTACACTTTGTGTATTTAGCCAGTGTTAAATAATTGATAATTTATCAAGTTAATGATATTTCATGCAGATATGTGTCAAGTCACAGTCCAAGTCATCATGTCAAGTCATACACCTAGTGGAGTGGTGGTAACTTTACCAGAAGCTTCTATGGAGTTTTGGAAACAACACGAAAAGAAACTTTTCACCATCATTAATACCACTTTCCCACACTCATGCATGTAATCCAGCACTAAACGAATAAAACGCCATCAATTTTATGCACTAACACTGAAAAGAACACAAGTTTGGGAAAATAATACATTGCGACGGCAGGATCTGTCGGGAAAACGAGCCCGCCAAAACTCCCGTGCCGCTACTTATATGAAGGGTTGAGAATAAAAAGGATTTAACTGACAAATTGACAGTTCCGAGAAAATTGACTTTAAACGTCAACGGCGTCATTTTTATGTAGAATGCTTATAAGGTAATAGAAAAGGTTTATGTAAGTTTCAGTTGCTTGAAAATGTTGTATTTCTATTTAAAATTACTAAATATAGTACTAATTCATACAATTTCTGTAAAAATATAATATAATAAAAGAAATAAAGTAATGTTTTTATGCTAAGCGTACTGTATTCCTGTGACAGATAAACCATTTTTAGACTCAAATCTCAAGATTTAAGC
The DNA here is from genome assembly GCA_905220475.3 of Ennomos fuscantarius. Lineage (NCBI taxonomy): Eukaryota > Metazoa > Arthropoda > Insecta > Lepidoptera > Geometridae > Ennomos > Ennomos fuscantarius. The sequence continues at coordinate 5,217,359 of HG992028.1, read as the reverse complement.
CTCATTTCGGTATTTTGAGAATGTATTATTGAAGATAATTTCACGCTGAATCCAACGATACCCATAAGTCATCTGGTCAAAAAAATCAGTTAAATCCTTTTTATTCTCACCCCTTCATATATGCGACGAACGTTTAGTAGATGTGATCGGTAACCTTTGTAGTGCGCGTGCTCGTCCGCGTTGGAGTAGTGCGCGTCGACGCTGACGCCCGAGTCGCGCGCCCCCTCGCCCTCGGCGCGGCGCCGCGGCGCGGCCGGCGCCCGCCCGCGCCTGTCGCCTGCGCCGCACGCGGGCCGCTCTCTCGGGCCCTTCCACATACTGCCATCTAGCCCATATCACATCATACAAACTACAGCATAATAATTCAAAATCAAAATAATATAATATTGGAGTCGATTTTGTGTCTAAATCTAAACGAAATTAATATTTTCCGTCTTTTTCATTTCCCCACTATCAGAAGTATGGCGGACTTTGAGTTTTTTTTTTTTTTTTTTTTTTTTTTTTATGTTACGGAATGACGTGACGAGCTAGCCGTTCGCCTGATGTTAAACGACACGGCTGCCCATATCAGCTGCAGTGTCACTCGGAACTCTAAAGTATAGAGGTTCGCGTGACACTGCACTGCGCACGTCATCCAGAGACATCAGCACAATCTAGTAATAAGATTACTAAACTGTGAGATCAGATCATAAAGTCTCATTTGCCCAGTAATTTCACTAGCTACAGTGCCCTTCAAACCGGAACACAGCAGTGCTTGCACACTACTGCTTGGCGGCAGAATAACTGGCAAAGCGGTGGTACCTACCTAGACGAACTTTGCAGTAAAGTCCTACCACCTAGTAAGTTTACTTTAGTTTTAGAGAATTCAACACAGAATCGAAATCATTATCAAAGTAAAACTTTTTTACGCACGCTTGACTTCGGGAGTAAGCTGGCGACGTGAACGGAAGTTAAGTTATTGGTTAATATCGATCTCCATTGTCAACGTAACAACTTAAAATTTTGTATTATTATGGTGGTATGTCCGGTAATATGACAATTTACAATCGTCAAGATGGCGACATTAACATTAAACAAAGCAAAAACAAAGTTATACCGGCCGATAGATGGAGCTAAACTAAATAAATTTAGTTTTTTAGTAATTCTAGTTTTTTATTAATAATATATATTATTATAGTATATATGGTGTATATTGTATTCTATGCATGTCTTTACGGTTATCTTGGTTTCCATAGTACAAGCTTTGGTTAGTTTGGAGCTAGATGGCGCAGTGTGAACTATGTACAAATATCTTAATATATATAAATCTCGTGTCACAATGTTTGTCCTCAATGGACTCCTAAACCACTTATCCGATTATAATAAAATTCGCACACCATGTACAGTTCGATCCAACTTGAGAGATAGGATAGTTTATATCTCAATCTATAATAGATATATATTAAATACCCGTGTGAAGCCGGGGCGGGCCGCTAGTTTATATATATATTTTATAAATTTCTATTCGTGAGAACTTATAATTGACTTTCTATGGTTACATTGATGAATCATTTTATTTAAATAACCTATTAGTTCTCCTATAAATAAATTCAAAAAAGGAACAATTATAGCCTCTGTGGTGTGGTGGTTCATAGCCCGGAGGCGGTACATTCAATGCTCGCAACATTTCAAGTTTATAAATAGGTGACAGTATTCATAAATTTTAACCTGAAACTCTAGGCGGTAAGGGCGGCGCATCGGCAGGTTCGCTCCACGAAGCGCGGCTGTGTCGACGAGTTTCAACGATTTCTCCGTCGATGGAATCTCTGCAAATATTACAACAATTACAACTACATAATTAAGAGTGAATAGCTAGCATATATATAGCTAGCATGCTACACTTTCGATTGCATCATCATTTCCAATCAGGCAAGAGCGTGGTCAAATTTTAATACTAGATAAGTTGGAAGTAAAAAATATTTGAAAAAATGTTTATTTAATCAATTCCTAAATTTGTAAGCGCTACCTTAGACATGTTTTGGCAAATATCGAATATTATCGTAATATAGTACGATTGACAGAATTTAGTTAATGTTTTTAGAGTCTGAATGCTGTAGTTGGAAACATCTTTAGCTTGAAATTTTATTATCTCCCTATAAGCCGCAGAAATGGCATATGTTTTATTGTTACCAAAATATTATGACCCCAAACTGTTGAGTCTTCGCAAACTATAAAGAATATTGTAATAAACACAAAAAATAGAAAGAATTTATTTCAAATAGGATATTTCTAGAAATTTTACATACTTTTAAAGTAGGACTGAAGACAAAGTTAGTAATGGAGGTTTTATGAAACCCTACAATGGCAATACATTATATTTATTTTGTATTGTTGTGTACTATACTACCAATTTACCTATATTTCTCCAAAGGCGGTCTTGTAGGACTACGTGGGTCGCCAGATTTAGGCCTTATCGGTAAAGGTGGGGCAGATTTAATCATGGATTCGTCGGGACAGTCTCGGTTGTCGCACACGGGCAGACTGTTCGACATTATGCTCTGCTGCTCTATGGTGTCTTCAATTGAAAGCTGGAAAGATAAAACAATGGGTGTGTCACAGTAATCATAAGTCTATACATTCAATTGTGTACGATTCTGAGCTATAATTATCATAATTTCAAGATTTTCCATATATATTCCAGTGACATTTTAACATAGGCAGAGATTTGACTAAAAAAATTTAAAACTTACTATTAAACAATTTAAAAAAAAAATTAAAGATTTTAGGGAGTAAAGATGATGCAGATATTTTCTAAATAATACAATACCATACTATAAGTCTACTCTACTGAGGATTCGTGTAACTAAATAATGGATATGCCCATCTGCACTAAACTTGGACAAGTTCTAAGTTCGAACTTATCCTTCTACGATGTACCTACGCATTTGGGTACGTCCTAGAGAGTGGCACTTTGGAGATGCCAAATAATAGTGCGTCTGCATATAAGTCTTTAATATAACAACAAAAATCTTACCGGTTTGTCATAAAAATGTCCTTCTTCGTAGTAATTATCGCTCTGCTGGATGCTTTGAGACCTCTTGTCTAATGCGGGCACAGGGGGGAGGGGCGTACTGGAAACATTACTACATAAGCACGTTTATTACAATCACATGACACGTGACAGCCACTGGGGTGTGGTGGTTGAGCAGGTCGGCTCATAACCGGGTTCGATTCCCGCGGCAGTACAAGTATTTGTGCACAGAAAAAAAAAACGCAATTGTTCTGAGTCTGGGTGTTGTGAGATTATGGTCCTCGTAGTTACTGCGTCCCTAAACACAAGGAATCCTAGTTAGGGTCCAGGATCTATGTATCTGATCGTTGGGCGTTATTATATTATTATCACATGACGTCATCAGCCGGAGGAATATTCACTGCTGAACACATGCCTCCTTTATACAATGCCGCTTTGGACGCTTATCATAGGGAGGGTTTTCTAAAATTACCACGATTCGCAGGCCGCCTGTTGGTCGTAGATTTTAATGTTTCTTCCCTTAGCCGGCTCTTACAGCACCCACGGGAAGAAATGGAGTTATCCCATTCCCACACCGATACACAGCACATTACAATAATCAGAAAATAATAAAACATGTAACGCTATCGTAGAAGGGCGTTTTTTTTTCTTTTAATCGCCTTTGCCACAAACTCCTGGGTCCGTGCTTATGTAGAGGGCGTTTTAAGCCGTCTGCCCCAGCAGTTGTTACCTTTAATTGACAGTCGTTTAAGCCACGTCAAAAGCCTTTAGAAATCACTTGAGAAACAAAATTTAACCAATTTGTTACTGTTTGATTGTTTATAAAACGGCGCGTATCAGGCTAGTGTTACAAATTTTTGAATGACGCATAATTATATTATATTCTGTCATCAAGTGAAGTGGGAAAACATTACTAGTTAATTTAAGTTAAAGTTATAAATTTTGTACAAACATTCGACATAAAAACGCCTTTTTTATCAAAGACTAACATGACCAGGGTCTCTCACCTGATGGTAAGTAACGACGTGGTCGACGATGGATCATGCTTGTCTAGAAAATAGTTTCACTTTAACCTTAAAAAACTCTCAGATTATACTTGATACATATATATATTACAGATTTTGCCATGATATATTGAAAAGAGATAGATACTTACTTGACAATACTCTCAGACAGCTGTCGTCTCGCTCGCGCCAATCCCGGGCCCAAGTTTTGCCGGAGTTGGTTAAACCTTTCTACCAATCGCCTGTAACATAAACATAACCATTAGGTTTTTTTGCTTATAATGATAAATTGAAGATAAACAAGCCAATGAACATCTGTAACACCGGAGGCGTCACCGATGCATCACTTATCCTGTAGGACTATTTTAACGCATGTTTATAATAATATCTAGAGACATTTGATTTAAGCTGAAATTTACTTAAACACAAATCGAAATCTAATCCATGTAAATGCACACTAAACAATCCCACACACCATCATAAAATACGCACACAGCTATAAAATCCAGCGTAGTTACGCAGTGCAGACACACAGATAATTTTTCTAGTGATGAACTTCACTAAGTACACGAACGATAAATGAATGAATGAATGAAATCAACGTGTTCTTAGGATTTTTAACTTCAAAAATATCTACTATATAAAAATAAGTCGGGTTTTCCTTCCTGACGCTATAACTCCAGAACGCACGAACAGATTTCCACGGTTTTGCATTCGTTGGAAAGGTCTCTGGCTCCGTGATGTTTATAGCAAAGAAAATTCAGGAAAAATTCAGGACAACCAACATTTTAAGTAGATGGCGCCGGTGCGTGATACATTGTTTTTCGTATATTACAAAATGTTTAATAAATAAACGTCCATCCGAGCGAAGCCGGGACGGGCCGCTAGTCTCCTATAAGTTTATCTATCTGATAGATATATTTCTAAATGTAAGTTCCTCACCTATGCAATGGTTTCACGTCTTCCGGCGCCAGCCGTCCGTGCAGCAACAGTCCTGCGTCTACGACGGCTAGCTGCGACCCGATTAGTCGCCTCAACTTCGCCGCCGCCGCGGCTTCTCTGGGCGTAGCGTTCCTTGCGAACTCAGAGGTTAGGAATGCCTGGATATCAGAAAATAATTTCTCAATACTTAATTATGCATTAAAACAACAAAAGTTTTTTTTATTGTCTCGCCGAAATTGAAAATATTTAACACAAATAAAGATAACATAAATTACACTTATATATGTCATCATAGCTTAGTCGGTATATGAATGTAGTCTTAAAATGTTCGCAGTTACTGGACATCCGACCATGAGTTAGTAGAAGGAGCGTCTGATATGATATGTCGCCAGACGCGGGTTCAAATCCTGCTGGTTGCTAGAATTTTCAGGAACTGTTCTTCTTCTTCTCGTATAGGCAAGCGGTTAGCCTTGGTGTCATAATTTTTAAGCCGCCCAAAAGCTTCTGACTTTGCTTAACGACTATTATCTTACGACAACAGCTTGAAGCGACGGCTTAACGTGAGAATTTCTAGTAACTAACAGAACACCTAAAACTTGTTGTTCTTGTTAAATAGACGGCAATGTAAAAGGCAGATATTATTATTCTTTTTTATTGTTTGATAGGTTTGCGTTTGGCCACTATCTCACCTGATGATAAGTGACGATGCGATCTAGGATGTAGCACGTAAATTAATGTTATATAATGTATATATAATTTAATCAATAAGTTAAATAAATAAAATAAAATAGCCTTTATTGCCCTTATTTAACAAAGATAGATGTGTTACAGCTTGAACTAAAACTAATTAAAATTATAAATGATTATTACATATATAAATAAATTTTTAATTGGGCACCCAAGTATGGATATAGGCCTCCTCCATGCAATCAGTTAAAACCTCCATTAATAAGTTAATGACTGTCAAGTAAAGCCTTAAAAATCGGGCAGAATCTTTGTAGAAACATTACCTGTTCGTATTTAGTGATCCCTCCCTGTACGTTTGCATCGATGGTGCCTTGAAGTCGCATGGAGAGAGGATTGATGTTGCGAGTGGGTTCCGCCGAGTGCTGCGCAACTAGACCGCGCAACTCTCGCTCTGTCGCCTCCATTGTTTCGCATGCAAACTGCAAAACGAAACATTGTTTCAACAGCTAAACGAACATGGTTACTGCCCAACGGAGGTTAAAACTGCCAAACGAATTTGTTCTTAACCGCTTAATGAATATGGTTTTAATTACAAAACAACCATAATGTTTTAAGTGCATTACGAACATGTTAAAATGCTAACGAATTTGCGATTAACTAGCTGTTGTTAGTGGTTTATTAATCAGTGAATGTCAAAGTTTTAATGATTTTCCACCGACTTTAAAAAAGGTTAGGATCTCAATTCCGTTGTATAATTTTTTTTTAAATGTTAGGGGACATTTCACACAACGCCGTCTATCCCCAAGCCAAGCAAAGCTCATATCATCCAAGTATTTCTATCATAATGACATTGGCGATTGAAGTCGGTATAACCCCTTTTATTATAGGAAATTATACTAATAATTTTATAATCATTAGAGCGACTTACTTCAACTGGAGGTATTTCTTCGACGGATCTCGATATTACCTCGGACCACCGCAATATGCCCGGCAGTACATTTTCCGTTACCAGTGTCGTTCTTTCTATCCAGAGGCTCTGAAAGAGGAAAAAACAGTTACGTAAACTATAACTAACAGCTAGTGGCTGTAAACTATTGTAGATAGGCCACCAGCAAATGATTAGGTAACAGTTAAGTATCAACCAATAACTATAATGGAATGGTTTAATCTACGAGAAACATAAAATACTTAAATGGAATTTTTTAAGTAATAATCTGTAGCTAAGTTTTAAGGTCCTGTATTATTTCATTCCTATCTATTATGGAAAATTATCCATCTGATATATAAAAACTGTTTTTATTTTATTAGAACCTACCTCTTAGGTTTTTACGTGGTTTTATTCCCACAATTGAAACGTGTCCTAATTGGAACAAGAACAACTTTCATAACCCAATAAACCACAAGTATACACTCAAAAACTTTTACGTTCTTGTACATGCTATAGAAAAACAGTGAAAAAAGAACTATATTTTTATTTATGTACCTTGAACTCATTGTCCTTGTCAATGGGCGGTTTCTGCAAAGGCCGATCGCATAAGAAGGTATCGACTTCATTGCACGCGTAGAATCGCTTCACTTGTTCCGGAGCGCCGGCCGGCCACGACCGACGCGACGCGACAGGTTTAACGTTGCAGATTTGAATGTCTAGAGAAAAAAAATTGGCTTTTTAGCTGATTCAATTTCAACTCCTTTTTATGGAATATGTTAAAATACACAATTCTATTAAAGCACATTATAATTCGTAGACGTGACAATAATAAACTATGACGTTCGTTTTTTTATTATACTCGAGCTTCTGCCCGCAGCTTCGTCCGCGGCATGGTTTATGGGAAAATAATTAAACCACCCTCTTAAGGGTGGAATTTCGATAAATCCTTTCTTAGCGGATGCCTACGTCATACCATCTACCTGCTGCCAAATTTCAGCACGATCCGTCCAGTGGTTTGGGCTGTGCGTTGATAGACCACTATGTCAGTCAATCAATCAGTCACTCAGTCACCTTTGAGTTATATATATTTAGATTTTGGGCCTTTTAAGCAATAATGCTACATTATAGAATGGAAACGTTACAAACGGGGGTATAAATCGCTTTCTCGCGAAACTATACTGAAGTACGCTTTCTAATCCGACTAAAAGACTTTTCTTAGTCAAGTCTTATCTTAAAACACCAGGCGGTAGAGATGGAAGCTGAACAATATATCAAAAGTTTTCGCTCCAATAAACCGACCTGTGGTGGGAGCGAGATAGTAACAGATATACTCGTTCTCTTCCGAAGTTTCCTTGACATCACTCACATTGGCCATCGTTGGAGATGATAGAGTCGTCAGGCGGAGTGTTTCTCATCAATATGTGCGCGGCGACGTACTCCGCTTGTAGACGTTGTGTGAACGCACCGATGCGTTCGTAGTCATGGCCGCGGTATACGAACTGTTTGTTCTGAGAAATACAATAATATGCTATAATATTTTTTATTTTTAAAGGTATGCTTTCAAATATACATCTTATACGCACTAGTGTACATTTGACTTGACACAAGTTTGACAAACGTACGAGAACTGGGGCTAGAGAGATAAGTGCGAACTTAGGAGCTTTGTCGGAGACAGGCATTACACTAGATATACTTATTTTAATTTTTGAAAAATGGTTACGCATGAAATTTATTTGCCACACCTACACCAATAGCTTGTATATATAGTTAATATATTCTCTATATATATACAATAGAATATGATAACTACACTTCAGATTAAAATATTACATGTGAATCGATTGATACACAGGATTGATTACGTGAGTGAATACTCAAAATATTTTAATATAGTGTGCTGGTGTCAAGTCGTAGATTAAGATCTCCAGAAGGTTTCTAATATTATGACGATGTTAAAGAATGGTGATCAAAGACTTATAACATTAAACCTGAATGAGTGATGACTGATGTGATGGCCAATGTCTCATATTTTTAAATCACCATTTATTTTTCTTCAAAATGTGGCATCCGACTAATCATCACGTCGTGAATTGAGTTTAAGTCCGCGTACAAGTCAAAACGATGCGCTTTTTTAAACTTACTTACCCTAACAAACAACGGACATCCTTTCCCATAGAATCCAACCCTAAAGTACTCCGGTTCGGGCCTCAGCTGCTCCATCACAGAGTCGAGGAAGGTGGCGTGCGTCCGCAAACAATGCGAAAGGCGAGCGTAGTCACATAACTTCACTTCGTATAAGGTAGCCAACTCGCGCAGTAGCGGCAAGCCTTTCTCCCAGCACTGTAAGAGAGACTTGATTTATGTAGTGTTTAGAGTCTTTACTGGTAGTAATATACATCAAGCTAAAGGGAGAAAATCGGCTAGTGTCGGCTTCGTAGAGCGTCCTCTGACACATGGGACCAGCGACCTAGCTAAAGTCGAATTTGAGGTAGAGCAGCATTGGTTACAGGTAAGGCGGAAGAATTTTTTTTTTTCATAATTGATATGTCCTCAAATCACGGGCTTCTAAATCAATCACCATCAATAGCTATTCGTATTTTTTTTTTCAAACTATGAGCAAACAGTTTAATTATAATGATTTATATTGTTGTGATACTTCTTCTTCGAGTAGCACTCATAACGTCGCATAGTATGAGCTGAAGTGAGTGATGCCGCTCTACGAAGCCGAAACTAGCCAATTATCTCCCTCCGCCACGCGCCGCTACCTGTAGGTAGTTTAATGAAAAGCTGAAATAAATTAGACACAAAACTGGAACCTAAAGTATGTAACATTTACTGTCATGTCAATAAAACTCGCTCTGAAGTTGGTGAGCGAATATAGCTGCGCAGAAGCATATTTCGAACAACTTAAATAAATCATATGACCTTTTGAAGCCTCAATTTCAGAGAGGCAATGTTTCGGTAACATGACTTGTCCGGCAGTGGATGAAGGTTTCTAAAGACTATTTCCACAATAGGATGTGTACGGAGCAATCCAAAGGACTCTAGCGTTATGCTGCGGGTGCAGTTTACACGCCCGCCCGCTGTACGGCTACAGGAAACTATATAGGGTGGAAACAGTCTATTATTGTTGCACCAATGTTATCATGAAAACGTGATTCGAATTTTCTAGAAATTTCCTAGAAATTACAATCGAATTATGATAAAAAAGTATGTTCGTGTAAATAAGATGGGATTAATTTAGCGTCAATATTACGATGAACTCTTGTGACCTATACTTTACCTTTCCGCGGTCAAAATACTGCAGCACTTGGTTGTAAATAGCTTCCTTGCGTTTCCACTCGGGCATCTCTGGATATTCCGAGTCAACGCCGATTTGATCGCTGTCCCAACTTAGCGTTTCTGCATACAGCTGTAATATAACATGTCATGCTTACTGGAACGAAACAACATCATTCCAATATGATATAATACGGCAGAACATATTAAAGTACATTAAAAAAGCAAGTAACCTTAACCTCTTCCCATATATCAAATGCTAGTTGACCCGACTCGGCTTCGCACGGGTGAATTAGTAAAACGTGATCGAACGGGATAAAAAGTATCCTACGTCCGTTTCCTGCTTTTAAGCCACCTTCCCACCAATTTTTGGCCAAATCGGTTTAGACGTTCTTGAGTTTTGAAGTGTAACTAACACGACTTCTTTTATATATATAAGATGTCACACCCAAGCGTTTCGTTTTTTTACGGGCAAGCGCCTTTAAATGAGTGTTTTTTAATTTTTTTATTGTTAGATAGTCTTGCGTTTGACCACTATCTCACCTGATGGTAAGTGACGATGTGGTCTAGGATGTAACACGCTTGCCTAGAAGATACCTGTTCACTATCTTTCCTTTTTTCCATTACTTAGTGTGCCTTGGTCATTTTGTTCTATTTTAGCACGTGAACTGCTAGGGAATGGAACTTGCTCCCGACTTCCTTGTTTCCTGACAGATATAATTTAGGTATATTTAAGACTAGAGTGAATAGGCTTCTAATAGGTCAGCGTACTACAATTTCACAGCATTAGTCACTTAAAAAAACAGGTGAGTTACGGTTTATCCTTAGCCTATTATTACATATAAAAATGTAACTTTCTTTCGAGTTATTCAAGAAGCACTTACCAAAAGTGTGCATCCTGCTTCGACGAAATTATCCGATGCAATGTGCAAGTCATGCAGTTTGTAAACGTAACGCAGGTACATTTCTTTGCGGTCTATTTCGTTTTTGTAGAAGTTCTAAAAGCAAAAATATCACAACATTATTTTTAGAGATACTCCTTTTTCTGCTACGTCTAGAAATTAAATTGCGGAATTGCATCCAAATAATACAGGTTAATGTGTGCAGTAGCGAAAGTCGCATACAACTATGCAAATAAACTGCGTACTGAAACTGTAAAATTTATACAAATTTGTGTTTCTATTATTTGCAATCGAATTACATGACCGCCCGGCTGAAATAAATGTTTTTTTAAATGTTAGTGAATGATGTGACGAGCTAATCGTTCACCTGATGTTAAGCGCCACGGTCATAACAGAATAGTGTCACTCGGAACTCTAAAGCATATAATTTCGCGCGACACTGCACTGAGCACATCATCCTAAGACATCAGCACAGTCTGGTAATAAGATTACTTTACTGTGAGATCAGATTAGAAAGACTCAATTGCCCAGTAATTTTACTAGCTACAGTGCCCTTCAAACCGGAACACAGTAGTGGTTGTATACTACTGCTTGGCGGTAGAATACCTAGACGAACTTTGCAATAAGGTTCTACCACCTAGTAAAAAGTTTGTTAATATTAGGTCTTTACCTATGAAATTGCCGTTTTGTTTGAAAAAAGTTAAAGTATTTTTTTTTTCGAACTTATTTATTTCTTTTATTCAAAGTAATCACCCCTGCAATCAATGCATCTTTGCCAACGATGTGGCAGTTTATGGATGCCCTTCTTGAAAAAATCAGCAGGACGGGAGACAACAAACTCTTCAAAGGCGTTTTGTACTGCCTCTCGGGAATTGAATTTTTTTCCCGCTAAAAAGTTGTCCAAATTTTGGAAAAATTAATAGTCGGTAGGCGCAAGATCTGGTGAGTATGGCGGATGAGGGAGAGCTTCCAAACCCAACTCATGCAGCTTAGAGACGGTCTGTTGTGCAGTATGGGGTCGCGCGTTGTCGTGAAGTAGCAGTGGAGACGACCGATTGACCAAAGCTGGTTGCAGACGTGCGAGTTTCGCCATCATTGTGGTCAGTTCTTCAATGTACACATCTGCAGTAATGCTCTCGCCGATTTGTATAAAGCTATGATGAATCACACCAGCACTAGACCACCAAACTGTGACCATCACCTTTCTAGGGGTCATTTTTCGTTTTGCACATTGCTTTGGTACCGAACCAGGATCTAACCAACTTGCTGAGCGCTTTCGATTGTCAAAAAGAATCCATTTTTCGTCGCACGTAACAATTCGGTTCAAAATTCCTTCATTTCTGTGCCTGTTAAGCAGCGCAAGGCAAGTCTCGACGCGTACGTTGCGCTGGCGATCGTTAAGTTCGTAGGGCACCCATCTATCAAGCTTTTTTATCTTGTCAATCTGTCGCAAATGGACCAATATTGTTTTGATGCTAACATCAAAAGCTGCTGCCAGCTCAGCTGTAGATTGAGATTCATCAGCTTCCACAGTCGCCTTTAATTCATCATTGTTGACCAAAGTTTCCGGACGACCACGAGGTTCATTTTTCAAGTCAAAATTCCCAGAACGGAACCGAGCAAACCAATAACGGGTTGTACGTTCGTTTGTACAGTTCTCTCCGTAAACGTCGTTGATGTTACGTGTCGTTTGTGCCGCGTTGGTGCCATGACGGAACTCATATTCCATAATTACACGAAATTTCAAAGTATCCATTATGAGGAAAAATGTTGAAATGTAATGAAAATACAACGCTAATCAATAAACAAAAGACTTATATTGTAAATCAATGTCATATTTTCAAAACAAAATTAATTTGAATTTAGAATTCATAGCCAATCAAAACTTTTTTTTGTTTGAAAAAGTCTGTACTGCAATACGGCAATTTCATAGGTAAAGACCTATTATTATGATAAGCCCTTACGAGAAGGTTGACAGTAGCTGCCATCCTCTTGTCCCGGTGTTCGGCGCCCTGCATGACGGCGCGGTAGTCCAGCAGGCGCTCCAGCAGGCGCGTCACGCAGCCGACGAATGCGGCGCCCGCCTCGCGCCAGCCTTCCGTCGACACCCGCTCCATCAGCCTGGTATACATTTCTTTTATTCTTTACCAATGGAGGAATACGGGTCATCCTGATAGTGATAGTGAATAATTTTTCTTTTTATCTAATTAACACTGACATTATTTTATTTGACATCATTGTAACAGCCTTTACAGGTTCTTACGTTCACTAATAATTTCACTACCGGAATGGGAAAATAAAAGTTTAATTGTTCATTTTTACCACATATATTGTCCTCGCGAACCGAACACACAATTAACAATATAAAATGAGTAAGCCCGGAGTATGTGAGGACACGCGTCTCCGAATGCTACTCTTACGCGACTCGCATGCAACTCTTGTGCAACTCTTACGCGACTCCACTGCTTACTGTTACGCGACTCCGCTTTAATTTAATCACGCGCCCCTTAAATATGTCGGCGCTGGCGAGGTCAACGTAAACAAACGTGTGTCCCTACAAGCCCATTGGATCCTTTTATTATTTTATAACCCTGATTTGTTTTTTTTAATGTATGAAATACTTTGTGTGATAAATGTAATTATTGATTTTGACGTTTTTATCACAATAATTAATAAATAAATAAATAAAATAAAATAATTAATATATACAAGAGTACCAAAGAAATTAATGCCAAATCATTTTTTAACAGTCATAACGGCTGGACCAATTAGAATGTGGTGAAAAAAAGAAAACAAAAAAAAACAATTGTGGTTAAACGCAAGCCTATCAAACAATAAAAAACATTTTTGTGTTTATAGATTTATCTTCGCCCGGAATAGGATAATCACATCACATCAAACTAATATTATAAAGGCGAAAGTTTTTATGTGTGTATGTTTGTTACCCCTTCACGCTCAAACGGCTGAATGGATTTGGATGAAATTCAGTACCAAGATAGCGTATACACTGGATTATCATATAGGCTACATTTTATCCCGGAAAAGTCAAATTATCCCGTGGGATGAGCAAATAATTATAATACTTTTTATCCGCGGGTGAAACCGCGGGGCGCAATTAGTAAGTAATAAAATTGATGTCAATCAATAAAAAAACATCAGTCTAGCCGTTCATTTGTTATTTCATCCATCCATTAGCATGACCAATGGACGTTGTTTGCGATCATTGTGGCGCATTGAAGTTTTAAGTTTAAGTTTGAAGTAGATATATCTAAGTTTTAAAGTTTATTTAAGTTTGTTTTACTGTTAGTCGGAACGAAGTTCATCGGGTCGGCTAGTCAATTATACTAAAAGCTACGGCCTAATGGTAATACTTACACAGAACTCAAATGCTCCCTGATTTGTTGCGTGTACAGAAGAAAATACAATCAATATCATCGCGGTAAAAATAGCCATTACTTATATATTTTGCTTTTCAATGATTCCAGATGATTTCCATTTATATTCAGATATCAGCTTAAATTCTTATCGCCCAGTAATTTCACTAGCTACAGTGAAACGAAATAGTAGTTTTTGCACACTACTGCTTGGCGGCAGAATAACTGGCAAAGCGGTGGTACCTACCTAGACGAACTTTGCAGTAAAGTCCTACCACCTACACCCAATATAGAAACACATTGAAATTGAATTTTAGAGAGCTACGTGATTAATTGAAGGGGTGAGAACAAAAAGGGTTTAACTGACTTTTTTCACAAAATGACTTAAGGGTATCGTTGGATTCAGCGTGAAATTAAAATAATACATTCTCAATATACCGAAATGAGGCTTAAATCTCGAGATTCTGAGTCTAAAAACGGTTTATCTGTCACAGGAATACAGTTCGCTTAGCATAAAAACATTATTATATTTATTTTATTATATTTTTACAGTAATTGTATGAATTAGTACTATATTCAGTATTTTAAAATATAAAGAACATTTTCAAGCATCTGAAACTTACATAAACCTTTTCTATTACCTCATAAGCACTCTAAATTAAAATGACGCCGTTGACGTTTAAAGTCAATTTTCTCGAAACTGTCAATTTAAACCCTTTTTATTCTCAACCCTTCAATTGATACTAATTACTAATGCAAATGCAAGCAACAAAAAAGTAATGAGTTAATCATCATACTTACACCGTATCAAACAGCCTCCTATAATGTTCATCGGCTTTGTTCTCAGCGACTAACGAGTCCAGTTTGTCAACCAACGCTGCCTCGGTTCGTCTGGCAGAGCCGGTGGCGGCTCGTTCGGCCGCCATTAGAGCTACCAACGCTGCTAGTGCCGGCCGCCGGAGGGAAGACACGAGAGTTATTTCTAGAAGTGCTCCCACTGCGCCTGGTAGCATGTGCAGTTGAGCTGGACCTGGAATAAGTGATTAAACAATAACAGCCTTATTAATAAACGGGTATTAGTCTCGGATTAGTTACTTCAGCTTTTTTTTTTACTTCGAACTTGTCTAGCATTTGACCACGCTCTCACCTGATGGGAAGTGACGATGCGATCGAAGGTGTAGCATGCTAGCCAAGTAAAAAGCTTTTGTCCTTTTTTTGCTACTTGAATATTTAACTAGATCGAAAGAGACAAAAGATGGTGTTACTTGTCTAAAGCTAGTTCGTGTTTATTAATAAGGCTGCAAGAAACCATGAGACTGTAATTTGATCGCATACTGCCGCGTACCATGTGACGTAATTTGTTCAGTAAAACATGCAATGGGTTTTTGGCGGGTAAACGAAAATGATCGCGTCACCGCTTTGTATTATTTTCCAAAACTTGTGTTGTGTTAGTGTATGAAATTGATGGCATTTTATTCGTTAAGTGCTGGATTACTGGCATGAGTGTGGGGAAGTGGTATAATGATGGAGACAAACTTCTTTTGGTGTTGTTTCCCAAATTCCATAGAAGCTTCTGGTAAAGTTGCTACCACTTTATTAGAACTATGACTTGACTTGATGACTTGGACTGTGACTTGACACATATATTACATATTATTAATTAACTTGAGAAATTATCAATTATTTGACACTGGCTAATTACACAAAAGTGTGGAGCCAAAACAAAAAAAAACATTCACTACGCACTTCAAAAGTCAGACTACGCATGTCTACAATACAAATAGTTATGTTGACCTTTCGGTTTTAGAGCCCGCGCCCCGCCCACCGCTCCGTCTGCAGCGCGTGACGTCACCAGCGGCGCGTGCACCCCTCCCCACGTACCGAGCATGTTCCACGTGGCCAGCACCTGCATGCCGGCGGCGGCGCGCATGCGCGGCCGGTCGGGCCCGCGCCCCGCCCACCGCTCCGGCTGCAGCGCGTGACGTCACCAGCGGCACGTGCACCCCTCCCCACGTACCGAGCATGTTCCACGTGGCCAGCACCTGCATGCCGGCGGCGGCGCGCATGCGCGGCCGGTCGGGCCCGCGCCCCGCCCACCGCTCCGGCTGCAGCGCGTGACGTCACCAGCGGCACGTGCACCCCTCCCCACGTACCGAGCATGTTCCACGTGGCCAGCACCTGCATGCCGGCGGCGGCGCGCATGCGCGGCCGGTCGGGCCCGCGCCCCGCCCACCGCTCCGGCTGCAGCGCGTGACGTCACCAGCGGCACGTGCACCCCTCCCCACGTACCGAGCATGTTCCACGTGGCCAGCACCTGCATGCCGGCGGCGGCGCGCATGCGCGGCCGGTCGGGCCCGCGCCCCGCCCACCGCTCCGGCTGCAGCGCGTGACGTCACCAGCGGCACGTGCACCCCTCCCCACGTACCGAGCATGTTCCACGTGGCCAGCACCTGCATGCCGGCGGCGGCGCGCATGCGCGGCCGATCGGGCCCGCGCCCCGCCCACCGCTCCGGCTGCAGCGCGCTCGACGTCACCAGTGCGACCCCTAGCTCCATGTAACCCGACCATAGCTGGGGATGCACGGTTACTTAAAGAGTCCATCGTTACAAACTGATCAATGCACGACGTGTGTAATTTAATTATGTTAAGATCGTTAAGTCCCCCTATACGGTACGATCCAACGTGAATCTCACCACCACACTACCACTCACACGCGAAACGATTGTTCGTAGTGATCGATGATTTACTTGTTTGGAAGGGAATGTCAAAGGCTGATAGAACATCGATTTATTGCTACGATATTCAAGATAGCATGCGTTTATGTTGCGACCTGCGATAAATCAAATTGATATCATAACAATAAGCCGATTATATATGTTCGTTGTCGTTCCATTTCAAAGAAGTAAACGATCGGTCATTTTGTGTGTGAGCGGCAATTTCCAGCGATCAACCACGATATGCTTTAAGTGGTAATTGTAAACGACGGGTCGTACCGTATATAGGAGGTTTTACAGACACCGCACCGGCGGTAAATAATACACATCGAGTTACAGAGGGAGATAATCCGCTGATTTCTGCTCTCTCTATCACACAGAACACTAGAGCAATAAAACGCCACATAATGCACAAAGCGACAGAAACGAAGCTCTACGAAGACGACACTAGCCCGTTATATCCTTCTCTAGCTCCATATGCATTATTTATCGCCGGTGTCTGAACATCAGGTATACTAGAAATTAAAAAATAGTGAAGAAAAAAATTGAGGCACTGAAAATTGTTCTCTTATTTTTACCTGAATGGTTCTATAGCTGAACTATATTATTTTATTTCAAACACCAATATCTTTGATACCACTGTGAGAGCATAGCATAAGATCTATTTTTAATTGCTGGTTTGGCATTCGGGCGACATCAATAATTAAACTTCGGAACTCACCTGAGAATCAAATTGAGGAGGTTCTTCCCCCAGAAATCTCTCTAACAGTGGCGCTGACAAATCTTGAAGTGCGGATAACAGCACTTTACAGCTTTGAACTCTGAGTACCATCCAATCCGATGGAAACACCTGGAAACCATAAATAAAATACCAGAAATCAATAATAGAAACCCGCAAAAAAACAATATATAAAAATTTTAAATAACCCATTGGTAGAGGGGAAAGTGCCCAGAATGCTGGCAGCATTACCACGTTAAATGGCACTGCTTATTTTTTGTGCAAAATAGAAGCCGGCATTCTGGTTAAACTAATTAATTTAAAAACAAAAACTTGCAATACAAAAATATTTTTTCAGAGCCCATTTTATATAGTCTATCGAGTGTATCAGTAAATTAATTAAGTAATTTTCTACGTCTTAGCTCCGAGTACTGAATATTATTCGATTGATATCGGCCAATATTGTTACACAATCAAGAATTTTATATCAAGACTGTAGGCTTCTATTACAAAAATTCCTCTAAAATATATTCCTTGACGTACATAAAGAGCAATCCAAATCTAAATTAGATTATTCAAAGGCAATCATATATATCATACTTCCGAAAAGAGAGAAAATAAAATGCCAACCAAAGACCTTAAATATAGAAAAGAAAACTCTTTATAGCGTATACCAACATAAAATAAAACTAGATATTACAGTACTAGAATAGGTAGCACAATGGGCGTCCTCATCACTAAAATTGACCTCTCCCAGGCAACCTTTGGATGGATAGTATCACAAAAGGAGAAGTCAGAATATACTCACATCTTGTTCAATCAAATGTCTAAAAACAAGAAAGGCTCGCATCAAGAAGTCTTTGAGCGGTTTTCTGTCGTGCGGATGCGGCGCTAGATGGCTCCACAGCCGCTGGTAGTGTATCGGCTTCAGTAACTCCATTGCACCGAGAAGACCAGCAACCATGGACCCCTGGAACAAAGATCATGAAAATTGCTTTTTATTTTTGACTTACCTACTTTACTGTTAAGCAGATTAGTATAGTTAGATACTAATATAGTATTATTTTATCTGCGGAACAGTTAACTTTGTCATTGATGTTTCGACTTTAAGCTTTATTTTCTTTACAATAACGTTGATTTGAAAAATTATAATGGGCAAGAGATTCAACCTTACGTCACTCCTTCGTTTTCGTGTAGATAAGTGGTCAACACGGGTGTCTAAATATTTAAGTAACCCAAAGCATTGGCGGTTTAACGGCTTACGACAACACTAACGGCTTAACGTGCCCTCCAAAGCACAGTAGCGTTCAGCCATTTCTGTAGCAGCCATTTATATAGTGACCGCAGCGAGTGTTGTTTAACTTTACCAATCGGAAAATGGCTAGTCAAGCTTCTTTATACATGCGTTATCTCATTTTCGTCACTTATCGTGGTTGGTAAGCGCTTTGGAGATTAGTGGTTGGTGATCCGGACACAGAGAATCACTGATGCCATTTTTTTTATCATTTGCTGAATATACAAGGTGGAATTTAATCCGTTCTTTTCCTTTAATGTATGCTATAAGTCCATGCTATAGAATGCTCCCATATAATTAAATAAAAAAGTACTTTTGAAATAAAACTTAAATCTAGGTATTATCAAATTTAAATTCTAAATAAAAAGCCTTGTGACATTGAACAGAGCAGGTGTTTTATTGCCTACGAAACATTTACAAAGCACTCAGCTGGTGCCCGCGCTGTGTGTACCGGTATATAGACATTTCGGCTGTCATGCAGTTATTTTAAGAGGCACTAAATACTAAAACAAAATAATTTTTTTTTAATTGGACCTTGTACAAATATTCTATAGCATGGTCTGAGTACATACATTTAAGGAAAAGAGTGAATTAAACGCCACCTTGTATAGCACTGGGCATCCACGATATCATCATCATCATCATCATCATCATCAGCCTGTATCAGTCCACTGCTGGACATAGGCCTCTCCTAAAGAACGCCACTGGGCCACGATATGAACAAGGATAACCAACACCAGACTAAACATAAACTAATAAATACTGCATAACAGAAGAATAGTTCAGTGTTATCTCTTGTTGCCTATTCCAAACTTGATAAAGAGAAACAAAATGCAAAATTACTACTCTTCCATTACACGTTTATTAGTAAGAGGGCATAAGTAAACTTACCAAAACCGGTGAGTTGCCTCCAATCAAATGCAGTACAGTTTCAACTAACACATCCAATGTGTTCAAACACAGCACGTCCACATCCGGGTCTAGTTCGTCCGGGTCGTCCGGCTGGTCCGGGTCATCTTTCTTCCATAACAATGCGACCAGTTCGCCGAGCATTTCTGCGCATTGCGTTAGTTCATCTCGACGAGCTAGATGGACCCTTAGGTGATGACATGCCGTTGTTAGAACTATGTTCCGTGCTTCTGTGAATGATTAATGTCATATGAAGAAGTCAGTACCAGCCTTATTAATAAACGGGTATTAGTCTTGGATTAGTTACTTCAGCTTTTGTCCTTTTTTTGCTACTGGAATATTTAGCTGGATCGAAAGAGACAAAAGATGGTGTAACTAGTCTAAAGCTAGTTCGTGTTTATTAATAAGGCTGTACGAGTATTTTATTAGTGTAATAATCATTAGATTAATATAATGGAGAAAGAATCTGTTGTAATACAAAATTATTAGTTGTATTAGAATAGTTTTTTTTTTATGTAAAGGAAAAATGTGTACCACGAACGGGCTTAGAACCTACTTTATATAGGTAATACTGTATTTATATGTACATATAAAATTCTAAGTTCTGACTGACTGACATATATCAACGCACAGCCTAAGTCCTAGAGACTTGAAACTTGGAAGGTATGTTCTTTGTACAGTGTAGGTAACTACTAAGAAAGTGTTTTTCGAAATGGGAGGTTGAATTATCTATGAAAAAAAGTCTTCTTCGTTTCCTATAGATCACGCGGGCGAAGCCGCGGGCAGAAGCTAGTAAACCATAAATCTTTAGGTAAATTACAATTGTTAACACTAGCCAATCCTATTTTAAAGTATATTTAGTAAGAACGTGTTTATTTTTTGGGACGGGGATTACTTTTTTATAAATAATAATGATAACATCTCTTTCTCTTTTCAATATGACAATAATAGTAATAATAATAACGCCCAACGATCACACAAATAGATCCTGGACCCTAACTAGGATTCCTTGTGTCTAGGGAACCGGGAACTAAAAGGACCATGGTCACACAACACCCAGACTCAGAACAAGTATTTGCGCTTTTTTTCTATGCACAAATACTTGTCCTGCCGCGGGAATCGAACCCGCCGCCTCCGGGTTATGAGCCGACCTGCTCAAAGGCTGTCAATAATTTTCATTGTATATATTTTGTCTCAGTCTAATTGCTTTATCGTAGTATCTTACCAGGATCCTGTCCCAAAGGTCCCTTCAAGGTATCTTGAGCAGCCGCTAGTCTTGCCTTGGCCAGCGCTGGGGGAGCATTAGCCGCGGGTGCATCTAACATGGATGCCGTAACACGCGCAGCTTCCACTGGACCCAGGGCTGATGATACTTCTTTGGCAACGCTAGCCCATGACGTCATTAGGGCTACCTGGAAGGTTCAATATATTTTTTGGTTGATTTGCTAAAGATGAAAAGAAGCTTCTTGTGGAACGTTTAATGAGTATAAAGAAACGAATGAATGCAAAAAAATTAATATCAAGAATTGACTCCAAGCCAACAGTTTTTGTTGAGTTTGCGTCAGGTGGCACTTTAGTCGGTGCACTTGTAACGGGACAGTGAACTTTTCAATGAATATTGATTATTTCGTATATTTTTGCATGAACTCATGCTGGGTGCTTATACATCATCTAACCCGGCAAATGAACAACACAAGCCCTAATTATTTATTTATAGAACATTATCACACTAATATTACAAATGCAAAAGTTTGTGTCTCCGTCAAAATACTTATGGTGTGAATGAAATTCGGAATTTTAACACTCTATACGCTGAATCGACATACAGAATACTTTTTATATGCACAACTCGCAGATAAACACGCACGTATAAAAAATAAACCAAAAACAAAAAATATTTTAATTTGCAAAATATTACAGTAAATGACAATTAATAATAATAAATATTTGTAGACATTTCACACAGCGCCATCTAGTCCCAAGCTGAATAAAGATTGTATGTACTATGGGAACCAGATAACTGACGGAATATTATATAATTTTTGTTTCATAAATACATACATAGAATAAATACAATATCGAATTATTCGACTGTATTTCGTGAGTGTTAGCCGTGTAATAGTTGTAGTGATAATATAACACCCAGACACAGAATAAACACCTATGTTCATCACACAAATATTTGTCCTGGGTGGGAATCAAACCCACAATCTACAGTTCAAAAGGCAGCGCTACTACCAACTGAACTATCAGGCCAGTCATTTACAATACATTGACTATAATGCGCGACATGTACATACCTGAGCGGGCGCTAAATGTTCTCTATGGGGGTGTTGAGCGAACGCTTTCAACGCGTGTAGCGCCGCTCTCACATCCCTTCTAAAGCTGTCTTCATATTGTCCACCCGTGGCTCGAGAGAACAACCTTCGCGATCGGACCGCTAGTCGGAATACTGCGCCCAATGAACGGAGACATTTCCTGATTGGTTCCTGACCTTCTGCGCCTGCTGCCCATTCCGCGCAATGTTGTACGGATGACAGGAGACCCCTGTAAGTTAGGGAATAATCAACCAATTTTCAATAATTTTTTAAATTTCTGTGTATATTTAAATTTAATTAAGGACTCTAAATAAAATATTTATTCAAGTGTTTACTGATACAAGTAAATGATATTTTACAAAAATGTATCAATCAAATAAACTTGTAGGATCAACGATTTATTAAGTTTTTGATCTTATGTGACCGAATAGCGGTAAATTAGGAAGTTTTGGACAAAAGTGTGCAATTTAATGAGACTATAAATTAATGATATCATAAATAATTCAATATTATGTTGTGTAGTAGAAGACAACCAGTTTACGAATCTTAACTATAATAGCTGTATAGATATAGATGTATATAGCACAATACATCGCCGCTATGGAAGTGGTTGGGGGAAGTCTTTGCCAAGGAGCAAAAATTTTTTTTTTTTTTATTGTTAGATAGGCTTGCGTTTGACCACTATCACACCTGATGGTAAGTAACGATGCGGTCTAGGATGTAGCACGCTTGCCTAGAAGATACCTGTTCACTCTCGATTCATATTACTCGATATCGAGATCTCGATACATATTAGAGAACCAATGTAGAAAAAGAATAATAACACAATTAAACACTCAATATCTGAGACAGCCTTAAAGATCATTGGCAACGAATT
This sequence comes from Ennomos fuscantarius, assembly GCA_905220475.3. Classification (NCBI taxonomy): domain Eukaryota; kingdom Metazoa; phylum Arthropoda; class Insecta; order Lepidoptera; family Geometridae; genus Ennomos; species Ennomos fuscantarius. The sequence continues at coordinate 5,194,403 of HG992028.1, read as the reverse complement.
GGTGAAGGCTAAACTCCAAAGCTTTGAACACCGACTTAAGGTTGCCAACCTATCGCTTCTATACAAACTGAACTTCGGAGAGGGTGCGATAGAATTAAACTTAATTCCCCCATCCCCAACTAGAGCCACGAAAACACTACACCCGTATATGGTGGAAATTTCTAGAATACGTTTTTATAAAAACAAAGCGTTTTAGTACCTCATTTATGATTCAAACAGCAAAGGATTGTGAAAACTTTATCAGTGTCACTGTTTTCTGTCAAATATAATCTGGGAGATTTTAAGGCAAGCATGAACTGGTATCTTCTAGACAAGCGTGCTCCAACCTCGACCGCGTCGTCACTTACCATCAGGTGAGACCGTGGTAAATGTAAGCTTATCTATTAATAATACAATAACAAAAAAAAAAACTAAACATAAGTTCCAAACTTACTTATAAACTAGAGCAGCCGAGAAATGTTCCTCGATGTACACATCTAGAACTGGCCTGAAGTGCTGGAACCGGGTCTCATCCAGCAAACTGCATATCGATATCAGCACCAGAAACACCGTGCCTGAATGTGGTGTACTGAAAAATATAGTAAAATGTCTTATATCAACATTAGATGATGCGTGGTTTAACAGTATGCTACAAAACAATATTTAAATTATCCGAGACTAACAACTTGCAGTACTATTTTTTTTACTATTGTTAATGGTTGTTAAAAATAAAGTTAAATTAATTATTCATGACATTTAAAAACGTCAATTATTTTATAGATATATTTGTAGTTGAGATAAGCCTGATTTCGCAACATACGCCAATCTTATAACCTGTGAAATGTTAATCGCTCCTACGGCGGTGTACTTAAAGATCGTTAGATGATCTTGTTACCAAAAATGTACCAATAAATAAAATACTTAGTAAAAAACAGTGAATAATTTAGAAAGGAGTTGGCGCCATTTCTTTCATTTCAGTCTGTGAACTGAACCATTTGGTATATTCGAAAACTGACCTGTTACCATCTTCAGTAGAGAACAAAGCGAAAAGTGCATCCAAAACGTCTCTAAGGAACTTGATGAGCTCTTCGCAACTCAACCCGTCGCCGAGTCTCAACACTCGCAGTAACGTCTCTTGTACTTTTTCGGGTCTCGCTCTCCATTGTAATAGTGCTAGGAGATCCTCTGTGGAGACAAAATTATAATATTAAAATTGTAATGTGTTCATTCACTATATAAGCTATCTATATTTTAAAGATTCCGTTTTACCATTTTAGTATGGAAAGCTAAAAATTACTAAAAATCCATTTTAATTTAGATGTTAATATAAACTGTGTTCCAAATTTCATCCAAACTCGTTCAGTAGTTTTTGCATTAAAAGCCCGCGGCGCCGCGTCACCCTCGTGGTGTTCGGTAATTGTTCCACGGGAACCTACGAATGGGATAAAAAGTATCCTATGTGTTAATCCAAGTTATAAACTATCTGTGCTCCAAATTTCATCCAAATCCGTTCGGTAGTTTTTGTGTGAAAGGGTAACAGACATACGCATTTAAAATATTAGTAGTAAGGAAGTAGGATAATATTGATATTAAACAAAGTAACCTGAACTTATACAGCTATTAATGATTATTTTTCTGATTCTTAAAATAATATCAGTTAAACCTACTTCAATCGCTTTTCAAACACTGAAAAGTGTTTGGATGACATAATTTTTCCAGTTATTTTGATAAAAAAAAACCTTACGACATAAAATATCGACAAAAAAATCGTTTCGTAAATGACGGAGTTCTGAAAGTACAACCGAATCGAGAACCTCCTTTTTTAGTCAGTTAAGCATGTCAATGCCAAAAATAGTAAGGCAGGCGCTTCGACCCTTTTGTTTCTTTCTTTAATTTTATATGCTAATAAATCCAAAGGATACTGCTCTAGGCGGAATTCAAAAATCTGTCAATGATAGCAAACCACGTACCATTTTGAGTAAGTTTGGTAGAACACAGCAGGGTGCTAATAGTACAGTTTTCTTTGGAGCTTCTTTGGAATGTGGGAACGACGCCATTTGCCGACGGCAGCCGTGCCGTGTCACCCGCGCAGGACGGGAGGGAGAGATAGCTTGCTGTCGCTAATCTGTGAAAAAAAATAATTAAAGCCTATAGGCACAAATCAGACACAGAATGACTTGAATGAACATTTTCGTTTTTCAATTTTAATTTTTTGTAAATAGAACGCACAATCAATAAAAGAACCTACATGCAAAATATTCCATGCCTTCCAATATTACCTTATGCCTTTTTTATTATCAAAAACAAAGAATACAACATCAGAGAAATCGCAAATGTAAGAAAATATATGAGATAAAAAAGATCGGGTTATAATTACAAACCAGAAATTTATGAGCATCTTAATGGAAGTAGCATAAAATTAAAAAGATTAGTTTTTTCAAATGCATAACAAAATTTGTAAATTATAAAATGAGCCTTCTCAATAAGTATGGATACTGGTATAGTAAGTATTATATTACCTTTGGTATGGGCTAGAATTTAACAAAGCTAATAATAGGGTAGGTTGATAGAGGCCACTTTAATTTCGAGGTTTCTACATTTTCAATATAACACCCAGACACAGAACAAACACCTATGTTCATCACATAAATGTTCTGGGTGGGTATCGAACCCACAATCTTCAGCAGGTATTTAGATCTACTACCAACTGAGCTATCAGGCCAGTTGTACTACAATATACTACCAACAACATAACGTACAATATATCAAATAATATAGATTTCTTCATAACTAAAGAAAAATTTAGACACATACTTGGAAGGATCATCACATTTGTAAACGTATAGTTCGTGCGCGCCGTCTCTCAGCGTCGCGCCACTCGCTTCCATGAGCCTTGCGAATGCAAAACCGAACAATTTCCTCTCATTTTTATCTCTTGCTGCAAAGAAATAATAAGAATGAGTAAACGTAACTCTCTACGTGAAGATTGAAAGAAAGATTTACGTTTAGTATATTACTTTAGGGGAAAGACAGATGGTGCTAAACATGTAAACTTCAGTCGTGTGGTCTAAAGCACACTTTTTTTTAAATAGTACAATTTTATATTATTTTTTATTAGGTGGTAGGACTTTGTTGCAAAGTTCGTCTAGGTAGGTACCACCGCTTTGCCAGTTATTCTGCCGCCAAGTAGTAGTGCGCAAGCACTACTGTGTTCCGGTTTGAAGGGCACTGTAGCTAGTGAAATTACTGGGCAATTGAGACTTTATGATCTGATCTCACAGTCGAGTAATCTTATTACCAGACTGTGCTGATGTCTCAAGATGATGTGCGCAGTGCAGTGTTGCTCGAAACTCTATTTTGGGGTTCCGATTGACTCTGTTATGGGCAGCCGTGGCGCTTAACATCAGGTGAACGGCTAGCTCGTCAAATCATTCAGTAACATAAAAAAAAAAAATTATATTATATGGTGTGGTACTGACTGGAGCAGTGTCGGAACTCGAGGCGCACGTGCGCGTGGGTGAAGGTCTCGAGCGGCACCGTGAGCCGCAGCTGCTCGCCCCACGCGGGCCCGTTGTTGTGGTACAGCACGAGCGACTCGTACGACGGGCTGCCCGCGCCGCTCGCGCCCCACACGCACTCCTGGGAGAAGTGGACATATTCATTCGTCATTGTGGACTTCAGTTCGCACTACATAATAGGCTGTTTGACTACTATATTTTTATTACATACATAAATAATATACCTCAAAAAATAGATAACTGTGAAAACAAAACTTGAATATCTCAAAAAATGACTAAGTTACAGGCATTTATCGTATCATGCATACGTTACATCGACCCTTCGTTACGGAATTATATTTTGGGGTAACTGTTCAGAAAGGGAAACAATATTTAAAGCACAAAAGAAATGCATAAGATCAGTCTGTCATTTACAAGTAATGGACTCCTGCAAACCACATTTTATAAAATTGAAAATCCTGACTGTTCCATCTTTGTACATTTACGAAGTTGCGTTATTTACTAGAAATAATTTAAAGATGCATGATTTCCTGAGAAGTGTTAGACATAACAAAAAAATTTGCATGCCATCTCACAGGACAGCACTGTTTGACAAAAGCATATTTAGTATGGCGCCAAGAATTTATAACCATTTGCCAAAGCCAATATTGGATTCGGAGAGTGTATTAATATTTAAAACTAAACTGTTTAACTTTTTAGTGACAAAAGCCTATTACAAAGTTGATGAATATTTAAATGATAAACAACTGTAATTTCAATTTATATAATTCTGGGAATCATTAAGTATGGTTAGATTATTTCATTTGGCATATTGACATAATACCTACTGTAGTGTTTAAGTAATGCTTAATTTAGATCATTTTTATTTTAGTTTTATTTCTATGTGTAATAATTGTAAAAAAATTTTTGCATGCCATTCCGGCAGAACATGGAGAAACAAACTATTATTGTTATCATCTATATATGTACCCATAATCATGCAAATAAAGAATTGAATTGAATTTTAAAATACAGAAATAGAAAGAGACAACTCAAACACGCAGTGACGTCAGTTACCAGTTCTCATAGTAACTCATTACTAAGCTGTGGTCTACATACAATCTTTTTGGCATGTGACGTCACAAGTCATGCCTTCATAGTAGCTGTGAGGAAGCTCAACACGATCTCTGTTTTGCGAGAAAGGCACAGGCGATGAAACTTTAAAAGCGTACTACTCCGTGATTAATTTACCGATTTTACTTATTTTTACAATGATTACATTCATTTTTAACCTACTTTATGAAAATAATATTTACTTGTTCATTTTTAATAGTAGTCAAATAGCCTATTATGTAGTGTCATTTTAAGTATTCTATTATAAAAATGAGCTAGAATACTGTAGTTTTGAGTTGATTTTTCTTTTTTGTCCTAAGCATTTAGAGCAAAAACAAGAACATAGACATTCTATATAAAAAGTCATGTTGGACGCTTTCATAGGAGGCGAGATTGCCGAACGAACGAATCGAATGCGTTTCTACCCCTTTTGCGATGTCTCTCTGGCCACCATTTTACCATTTAAGTCCATGTAGCATTTTCCTTCTGTTCTAGCTTTTGACTTGCCCATCCTAACCAACTTGTCATATAATAACTACGCTATAGTCTCGTTCCGCAGAAGTTGGTCGAGTAATCTCAATATTAACAATTTACGATGTCCATAACATATTTTTGCTACGATCAGCTTTCTACTTTCTTGCACACGATTTCCAGTCGTTATAAGACCCAGGATGTTAAAAAAACCCAAGTATATGTAGTAGTAGTAGTAATATGTATTATAAGTTTAGTATTGATTGTTCTTTATATTTGATGTGATTATACCTAATTATTGTTTTTTATAGTACGTAAGTTGTAACAACACCGATCGCAATTTTATTCCTTTAATTCCTGTCCATCCTAAGGTAGCCTGGAAGAAATCGCTTAATGTGATAAGGCCGCCCTTTGTTCTACCATTTTTTGTAAGTTTTTTTTTAACGTGTTTTTTATGTGTAAGTTGGTGTTCAATAAAGTATTATTATTGTATGGTATACTTACACTGATAGCCTGTCCCGTATTATCATGCACGTTGACAGTAGCGAGAACATTTTTCGCCGTACTTTTCCCTCCGCGTTCAAACTCTGCCTTCTCTAGCGTCAGATACAAATCGTTTCGCACATCGCCGGGCATGATGACGTCAGGGAACCCGCGCTTGGCGGTAACCGTCGCGCCCGATGCCACCGCATCTGTGATACTGCCGGGGTTCGTTAGAAGTCTGAGGGCTACTACGACACCTGGAAAAGATAACATTTTAAAAAAATATCGCTTTTTTTGGTGACCGTCGTCTTGGATTTGAAATTGCATTATATAGTATTCTACTAGTCAAGCCCTTTCATTTGATACCCGTATTGAGGGAGTTGTGATAAAATATGCAATCTGCCATTTTGCGGCTGCGACCATCTTGGACCGATAAAAAAAAAACATAGCAAGAACACTTCTGACTAATGCACCTTTAAAACAAAAAAGACAATATCACATTAGGTTCATCCATTCGAGAGCTACGATGCCACAGCTGACACACACACACACGCACGCACGCACGCACGCACGCGCACACACACACATAAACACATCAAACTTATAACACCCCATCGTTTTTACGTCGGGGTTAGATATTAAATAGCCAATGAGGTCATTATATTTATTTGATAGTAGATAGTAGCTTAGTATATATTTAGTGATTTGGGTAATAAAACGAAAAGAAACTGAAAACTGAAACTGAAAGCTTACCATAATTTGGTTGTCCCGGCAAAATATTGCACTTATTTGTTTGTTTTCGTATTAACATATCGTGTAGTTGATGGAAGTCTTTTTCTTCACATTGATAAACCTGGAATTTTTATCATGATATTATTGCTTGCCTTATATCGGACACTACTAATAAAAATAATTATCCTGTTGAATTAAGAACTTTGACAGAAAAAGCACGTCTGTCGCTTACAAGGCGTAGCTTTCCAACTCTCTAGTTGCACCGCCATTTCCGACCAAAACCAGAGGGAATAATTCTGCAATTTTTGTTACACAGCCTGTAATAAAAATTACTGTAATGCAGACCAGCGGGACGTAACTCGATTGCAACCAATAGAAATACAAATTTGTATGGATTTTACAGTTTTAATCAGCAGTTTATGTGCATAGTTAGTATCGAAAATTCTCCTGTTGCATTGCAATCAAAGCAACAGGAGTAAACACACCCCCGTCCTTCCGTTGTTCTGTCCATGGAAAAATTACTATCACCGTAGGAAATCTTTTGCTATTTTTCTTTCCATAAAAGCTTAATTCAGACTATTATGATCAGTTGTTCCGAAGTGATACACTTCAGAACGACTGATATAGAAATAAAGTGATGTTCGTTTGAACATAATTTTATTTCTATGTATATATATTATAGGTTACCTTAAAAGTATACTCTTTCTCCATAGAATGCTGTCCCGGTTGCCGTAAAAAGTCTGAAAGCGCCAGCACGCCGGCCCCTAAAGGTCGCCTCGCTATGGGTCCCCTTCTCTCCCCAGTCCCGCTGCCACTGCTGGCCGCCCCGGCCCAGCGCCCGACCCGCACCACCCACGCCACCAACCATAGCTCCCGAGTCAAGTCTGTTGTTGATAAATCCTGGAAATATATTACATCATATCATATCAACAGTACCTGGAAAAATAGAGCCGAAGACCGGGATCAGTGGCGTTGGGAGAGGCTTATGTCCAGCAGTGGACTAATATAAGCTGATGATGATGATGATGATATCAACAGTCCAAAGACGTCCACTGCTGAATACAGGCCTCCATAAAAATCTCATAAAACGCATTTTTGGACGCATAAGGAGCGTTTGCCATAATCACCACGCTTGGTAGGTATATTGACGATCGCAGAAGATTTTAATGTAACGTGGAGAATGCCACACGGCCATACACACAAAAAATATATCGGTGTTTCAGTTATTTCAAATAGTTCTCAGTACATTGTCGAATTTTCTCATATTTTTTTCTTATTCCGAGAATGCCTCGTTAGAGACTCTGTTTAGATTACAATCTAGCCATCAATTTGACACGGTAAATTGCTTTTATTTTCAACTTAATACTACCAAATTATTATTTTTTTATAATTTGATTAATGAGTAATTTGTATTCAAACTAAACTTTTACAATAAAATTATCTAAGAATGTGTCCAATAACACGTTTCTTATTCTCTCTATTAAGGCGAAGACACATTGTTATTTGGTTCATTTTAGGTTAGCACTCGTTCTCACGGCACTACATTATACTAACATTTAATATACACTAACTCAAATGGTTTTGTTCTTTTAAATTTCCTTACTATACTTGTTCTCATAAAGTTGAAACTAAAGCAATATTATTCGGCTGTCGATGGTAGCTTAGATGACATTTAACGATACATATAAATAAAATAACGATATACACTATTTACAAAATTTAGTTGTGACAAGCCAATAAACGAGTTATCCTTAAAAAACAACTTAGTAAAAAGTATTTTTTAAAGTCAGCAGGTAGAGAATCCGATAAGAAAAAGCTGTATGCATAGCTGTATGTTTAGCTGAGACAAAAATACTAATACTAATACTCTTATGGGCAGCCGTGAACATCATAGAGCCATCCCAGACACACTTTGCTAAATACAAGCATGACGAATTACTACAAGGTTCACTCTAACGAAAAATATAAATTACCGCGCAAAAGTTGCATCAACCTCATATGAAACTACTAGTTGCGACCCGCGGTGTCAGCCGCGGATAAAAAGTATTTTAATTATATGCTCATCCCACGGGAAAATTGCACTTTTCCGGGATAAAATGTAGCCTATATGTTAATCCAGTGTATAATCTATCTTGGTATTGAATTTCATCCAAATCCATTCAGCCGTTTGAGCGTGAAGGAGTAACAAATATACACACATACACACAAACACACATACAAACCTTCGCCTATATAATATTAGTGTGATGACAGTCTAATGAGTAAAGTATACATTTACGACGCAAACTGTGAGCACTACTTAAGGCCGGTGATAACCAACTTACTAGCTACTATTCATTCGATTGTTTTTAGGTTTAGATTGTTTGTAGGTTGTTCTATGTAAGCGCTTTACCTTGACCACGTCTTCTTAGTCACGTCTTATTAGTTTTTTTTTTGTTTTAAAATAAATATGATTACATGTTTTTTAAAATCACATTTACATGTTTTTTTTACACCTACAACAATCCTTTACAACTGCCTCAATATAGAAATTCTTATTCATTGTTTTTAGCGGAATCACAACACATATTCTTGATTCATATTGTAAGTATTTAAGATGAATTTCCACGAGGTCACGCCTTAGTCGATAAATTATATTAACTATCCCAAAGTATTATAGTCAATAGCCGGTTACATTACGCTTGCCCACAAGTGTACCTTTTCTCTGCTCTTACAAATCTAATTATGCAAAGTACTTAGCAAACATTTGTCTGTACCAAAGACTACATAATATTGTCGTTATTTAGTAATCTCTGCTATTGTATACATAGTAAGTTTATATCCGAGTGCGGGCAGATCTTGTGTGAAAGATAGACGTATATGGATGATGCAGGAAAGGCGAGGGATCAAACTGGTTTCCAGATAGACGTTAGCCGTCTAGAAGTGCATTCCTGTCGGGGTTTCGTGATGAACGCACGTCAACTTTTTGCGAAATCTCTCGTTTGTATAATACACAATCGAGGCACGCTATTAGGTACGGATATAAGACATTGAATGCTTTTATACTCTCGAATATTTTATTATTATTATTAGTTATTCACTTCACATTTTTTGAACGCTATCTTCTCCATCCATAAAAAAACTTGCAATTATTGAGATAAGAAGTGAACAATGCACATGATATTTGATAATGATATAGTACTAACAAGGAAACTGGATTTATATAACATAGTTTTCATACGAGTCAGTAAACACTTCCTATAACCTCGAAGACACTGTAAAATCGAGCATAATTATTATCTACCACGATAACAATGATTTACTGAATGAGCTCATAAGGTAAATAAAAAGTACAGACAGGAAATAAGCTATCCAAAAAAAAGGCGACTGAAGTAAAACTTCTTCAGCTCCATCTCTCTTGCCCCTACAGTAATATACGAAACGCAACTTTCTTTCTATCTTCACGTAGAGAGAGAGATATACTTATCTCTTTCCGTTCGCCTCACCGGATTACCCCCAACTAAAGCGTGCGTAAAGAAGTTTTACTTTAAAATATAATATAGTTTGCAACAATAATATCTTCTTAAATTCATTACCCATCACGATTTGTTATTCATGTGTACCTACCTAAGTAATCGAATGGTAGGTAAAGAAAGTAAAGGTAGTAAAGGTCGGAAGGTAGGTGTTTTTGATTGCATTATTACTATTGATATGTGATGTATTATTATATTAATATTTGATTTTCATTTTACAGTGATAATAGATAAGAACAGTTACGGGCGGTCGAGATTTTAAGTCACCCAGTTTTCCAAAATAAGTCATAGTACTATTATGTATGCTGTGGCATCACACTACAAAGAAAAATATCCCTGTGAAAAGCCACGCTTGAAGCAACAAGCACTCGCTTTTGTTAAATTATAAAAAAGCAATAGACTATTGCGAATCGATCAATTACTATCAATCAATACAGTGAACAGGTTAGTCCAGCCCCAGCAACGACTCCACAGCCACATCTTCCCGAGTTTCCAAACACGGAAGGTATCAACCGTCCGTGCGATGAACCGTCCACGACGTGAAAGCGTGAACGTGTAGGGAGCGCCACAGACTCATTATCAGTTCGCTTAGCTAGTACTGACTAATTAGTTAATTGTACTTTTGTAAGAACCTGTCGCGAATTGTGTTGTAAACCGGTTGGTAACGGATATAAAAAAGAATTCTGTAATTATATGAAAATCATTACTGGTTATGTAATAATATGAAATCATCACATATGCAATCAATTTGCAGTTCGTCGAGGTAGGTACCACTGCTTTGCCAGTCATTCTGCCGCCAAGCAGTAGTATGCGAGCACTACCGTGTTCCGATTTGAAGGGTACTGTAGCTAGTGAAATTACTCTGTGCAATAAAGACTTTGACCTGATCTCATAGTCTAGTAATTTTATTGCTGGATTGTGCTGATCTCTCAGGATGATGTGCGCAGTGCAGTGTCACGCGAAACTTCATATTTTAGAGTTTCAAATAGCACTGCATCTATTTTGGGCAGCCACAACACTTAACATTGGGTAAACGACTAGCTCATCACGTCATTAGCATAAAAAAACTTGACTCAGGCAGCACGTGATGGTATCAAAAGTAAACTAGGCATTATAGTCACTGTGAACTAGAAATAAATATAAACCGTTTACTCACAGCAAATAGGGTGCTATTCGCGTGCAGTCGGTCCACATAGTTGGAGAATCCATCCCTTGCAATCCTGACCCTGAATCTTTCGGACAAGGGCTGAGCTCGCCTAGCGTCGTGTAGCCACAGCAGCAGCTCTGCTTCGTCACCGCCGGCCGTGTGACCGAAGTCTCGCATGCTGCACATTAGGTGATGGGACTGGACGTTGGCAGTGGACGTGGCATTGGTAGAATTCGTAAGGGTTCCAGAGTTGAAACTGCTGCCTGAACCGCCCGCGCGTCGTAACGTGCCTCGCCACTGTGCAAATACAAAATAACTTTAATAAAGGTTGATTTTTCAATTCAGATTCTATATATAGTAAGAGTACTTGTGGGCATGAGTAGTAGTGTTACATTCCTTTGCTGTGTATCCTAGACCTTTGGATGGCAAATCATTGTAAGACAATGGATTAAGCTCGTTGATTGAAATTACAAATTACTACAGGTCTCCTTTTCTTCCACACCACACTACACACACTACCACTATCTACAACTACGTTATGAAAACCTAGCTAAGGGCTTATAAAACGACGAGTTTCTGCCCGCAGCTTCGCCCGCGGCGTGGCCTATGGGAAAATAATTCAACCACCCATTTCACCCTCTTAAAGATGGAATTTCAAAAAATCCTTTCTTAGCGGATGCCTACGTCATAACATCTACCTGCATGCAAAATTTCAGCCCGATCCGTCCATTGGTTTGGGCTGTGCGTTGATAGATCACTATGTGAGTCAGTCAATCAGTCAGTCACCTTTGAGTTATATATTCCGTATCTGTACCGTTATTTCTCTTTGTTTCTCTTTCCTTATTTTTATAAAATTGTCATATTATATATATATTATGTAGTGTAAAATATTTTTGCTCATAAAGGACCTTTGTACTAATGAGTAGTAAGTCGTGAATCATCTCAGGCACGATCCATCATCGACAATTATCGCCTTAAATACCATGTGGGTCAACTGATAGCTTCTACGGAACTTAACGACTAACTTAACTGAACGCCTTTCTTGTGATATATAAAAGCATGAAATGGTTTTTTAATCATCTAAGATATATTGTAACATTTTTTTTTTGCTATAATACCTTTTTTTGAGCACTCTACTAATATTACAATCTAGCCATCCATGTGGCTAATAAGTAATTTACATTTAACCTAATCTCAGAAACATTTAATTATCTAAGAATGTGTCCAATAACACTTTTCTTATTGTCTCTGTTAAGGTGAAGACGCATGGTTCTTGTGTTCTTTTTGTTATATTATTGAGTACATTTTTAATGTCAGGCGCTGCTTTTGACCACGTTTCACCTGATGTGACATTCAATTAATGCACTTATCTGTTGCAAAGCACATAAGAGTGCGTCTCGTTTGGCAGCCCGCGCTTTGGAGCCAATTTCTCTTCCAGACGCAGCGTAGCGCCAATTTCAACCGTATCGGCATTAAGTGAAACGTGGTAAAACCAAAGATATCCTTTAGTCCATGCATGGTCCATCAAACGATACATTGTATCATAATAACCTAAATTAAAAAATGTATCCCAGACACCAATGTAATTGTTTGTTGCTATTCCTTAATGTATTATAATTTATAGCATACTAGTTGCGCCCCGCGAAAAAGTATTTTAATTATTTGCTCATCCCACGGAAACATTTCACTTTTCCGGGATAAAATGTAGCCTATATGTTAATCCAGTGTATAAGCTATCTTGGTACCGAATTTCATCCAAATCCATTCAGCCGTTTGAGCGTGAAGGAGTAGCAAACATACACACATACAAACTTTCGCCTTTATAATATTAGTGTGATTTATTAAAAACAAAAACTCCGTAGAAAAGGCCCCACTAACAAATAATAAACAAAGGAACACAACAACCAAAATAGAAAAAAGATCAACTAATAAAAAGAGTACAAAGACATTCACATGTCCATTTTACTTTTAATGATTTTTTAGTTTGTCGTTTGTGAGTTTACATCGCATGTTGTTCGTAATGGAACTTAAAATAAAGTACTACTGACTAGATTTTTTGACTTGTAAACGTGCTAAAATAAGACTTATCTGCAATAATTTATTTGAGTTTTGTACTTTATAGTTTACCCAATACGTTTTCCATTGGTTTTTAATTACTTATATGGCTTTTTTTCTATCCTCTCCTATATACTTCCTCGATCCCCAAACTACGTCTACCAAACTTCATTAAAACCAGAAAAAATACTTTTATATCATTTATAACAGCAGTACGAATTTATAATACATATTTCAAAGATAGCTTAATAAATTCGTCCTGGATTCAACAATCTATAGATTGTTAGGATTAAATAAATGAATGATTTCAAATTTAACAACAATGCCAGTCCGTTTTGTTTAATATCAAATTACCACAATATAAAAAAACAACAAACTAAAGGTGCGAAAGTTAAAAGCGAATAAGCAAGTTGTGAAACGTGACCTAATAAAACACCTGGCAATCTAAGAGCAACTATTATATAATAAGACAACACATGTATATATCTGTCTAGACGGATAAGGAAAAAACCAAGTGTTCGGTAACTAAGCCAAAGATTGCTGGGTAGTGAGTAAGTTACCTGCCAAGGGATTGGCACCTTTATAGATATTAGTGTCAAGCCCAACAAGCGAGATAAGACATCGCTTGGCTATACACTGATTTTACTATCATGAAAAAACACGTTCTAAAATACATATCTATATTCTACTTTAAAGATCTCGAACTTCTCATCATCATTACTCCAACGCCCAACATCATTGCCTGGGATATATCCTTTAGCCGGGTCTAACGGGAAGAGATGGGGATAATGGGGTAAGATACCTCTTGCAATATGGGTCCTTATAAGCAAGCCATACCATATCGATGCACCTGAAGAAATACCTGGCTGGAGGAAGCTTATGCCATGTAGTGGAATGAGTTGACAATGACATACGCTCTCATGGCTTTGATTTTCAAGTACAGAATCGTAAGTAACTTTAAAACGAGTACCAAATGTGAGTTCAACTCAATGACCTAAACTATTGTAACGGAAACGTTACATAACTTTGACATCTGAATAAATAAAATAAAATAACATGAAATTAATTTTATAAGTATTTGAATAATATTTAATAAAATTGAATATAATAATTGTAATAGTTGATTTTATGAGTATTTCACTAATATTTAATAAAATTGAATAAAATAGTATACAATAATTAATATTATAAATAATTTTGCATGCAGATTAAATTTATTTACAATATTTCTTTTAAAATAATATAAAATACAAACCACAGAATATAAATTTTACATAAAGAAACAAATAAGCGAGTTATGCGGCTACGATTCCGGTCATCTACTACTGGAGATCGGCCGCCACACAAGCCAGCCCGTCAGTCGCCCCTAGACTGGACACCAAGCTAGTTCACGTCACTTTGCACAGCCTCATGCGCTATAGCCGGCCTGCACGATATATTTGTTTTAAAAAGTAAACCTAAAATTTAGTGTGAGAATCATTGTGGTTTCACAATTTGGTGTGCATTTACCAAATAAATAGTTTTTTTGGTGCTGGATACAACCCCGCAGTAGGGTAAGTTTTTGAATAGCACATAAATATAACCGTTACGAATCATTAATATCATTCTTGCTTGAGCCCATTATTTACAAATATTTACATAATCATTTGCCATATTTATTTTCAGCTTTACAACATTATAAATAGTAAAATAGTTTTACTCAAAAGGCTTTTCAAATATCTATTATAAAAATTATAAATTTTAAGATTCCTACCTACTTTTTTGTAAACGTTACTTCGGTGATCTAAATTATTGGTTTATACAATAACTTTATTATTTACTTATGAGCTATTTCTTTCTCTTCTCTTTCTTGTAAGCTCCGTTCTGGTAGTTACCACCACGACAAACTCTCTACGAAGTGCTTTTCTAATTTATGCCGCTGGTGGTAGCTCCGGTCGAAGAATACATTATATGTACCAAATGATGACATTTGGACTTATCGCTTCCAGGGTTTCCCGTACCGAACTTACAGTCGTGTACCTAACTACCTGCTTGCTTGCCTACGTACGCTTCCCCCTTCTGACGCTGATCAGCCAGAATAACATCACGGGATCCTGGCACTGCGGCACTCCGAGCACGAAGCCCACCAACATCTCGGCACATTGTACAGGGGAGTGCTTCGCTACAGGGCAGTATCAGATTGGCCGTACACCCACGATCCTAAAAATTTGTGCTCGCCTACTCTGTTTTGTAAAGTACATCTATTGAGACACCGAATTGTTTCATTTCTAATTTCCAAGATAGCAACAGGAACAGGTAGGTCGTCGCACTATTCGGGTGCCAACATCATTTGTGTAGTCTCGTTCGGACTCCGTGGGTAATTACCCTAGAAACAAGCGATGTTTACAAGTTATGTATGAGTAAATACGACTACCTATAGAGAATATATAGATATAATATATATTATATCTATATATTATATCTATATATTCTCTATATAAGAATATAATAATATATAATCTATAAATAAGAATATATAATAGAAATACACGATTTTTAAGTACTAAAATACCATCTCGTAGGTCGTCGAGAACTTATTCTATAACTTCTTTCTTTAATTCATTTGTCTCTTTTTTATTTAGAATTATGATAGGGTTATGAGTTTATGAACCCATAAACTTTAGTTAGAATTAGGAATTATTATTTTCAGCCGTTTCTGAGTAAAGGACTTTACAGACAGACGGACAATAAGGCGATCCTATAAAGGTTCCGTTTTCCAAAAACGACTCGACGATGTCTAATTTATGAGACCAATTTAATTAAACCCAATAAATCTTACATTTTTGAAGAAGCATTATGAACTAATACCGCCTTGCAATACAAAATAATTACTATATTCGAGGCTGAGGTCACAGCAAATTGTCTGTATTGTTTTATATCAGTTTATTTTATTGCATTCCTTATCATTATTTATCCGACAGAAACCTGTTCTGACTAGGGACACAGAAGATATCTAGAGATTGAATAATATCAAACGAAAAGGGTATGCAAATTCGTTCATATTGAAACATCATTCAACGATTTAAACTGAAATAATGAAATGATAGAAATATGTAACTTTTTCTGCTCGGGCATAGGTGTAAACAAAGTATACATGAATGGTGGAAAGCGAGCAACATTAAGTGACTACCTACCTATATTAGTAACATTGGATGCGTCGCTAATCCGAGACTTTCCCGACATGCAATATCCACCCGCAGTTGGAAATACGAATATTAATTTGCATATTGTACATCCTGCTTTTAATGAACTCAGTCGAGGTACTTACTCATACAAAAACGGTGAAAAACCGCGAAGAAGCTGTGTTGAATCCAAATTCAATGTTCCTTTTACACAATGATCACATGCATATTTCCCGCTACTCGCACGTCGTGATTCCTTTGAGGAAAACTGTACCCTTTACTTCCTCACAGCAATACTTTCTAAAATCTTGAATAATTTTACCTGCCAACTGTTGTCTTGATTTTCAAGCAAAAGATATTATCGGCTTATTAGACCCTTAAATGTTACTAAAAAAGCATCATCAAAAAAACATTTACCCATAAGCATTGGTTATAATAAGACCGGTATAGATAATACTGCTTTTGTGGAAAGTATTAAAATAAGTAAGATTTGACATGTTTTATAAGGCAAATAGTTCCAGAAATATTTAGTGAGAAAGTCACCACTCACTGTTAAAAACGGTAAAAAACCAGTTTTGCCGAAGCGTTGAAGCCCAGGCTCAGTTTCGCGATCCATTCCTCGATGAAGGCGATCGGTCGGACATTCCTTTCCCCTTACTGTATGGCCTATGGCACGAATAAAAAATCTGAAGGCATGCGAAATAAACCTAAAAGTTTCAGGCTTCGCTAGACTTTGGTTTATAAGCCCCGAGTTTAACGTTACATTAACATTGACGCTACAAATGTATACTATTTATTATTTACAAACATTGTGCAGTACGGTAAAGACGATTAATAGGTAGCTTCAGTAGGCATTTTCAGTAAAAAGTTTTGTTTAACTTACAAGCGAAGTGTTTAAAATTTATATTGTAAAAAATGAAACAGATCTAAAAATATGAGGTACGTCGTCTTCCTACTCACTCATCAAAGATTATCTCAGGATAGGAACAGTACCCCTACCGCGTAACCGTTCTGGGAATCGGCTTCGCCTGCCATCCCGCACGCGCCAATTAACAAGTCAGCGAGTGCGAGCAAGAGAGAACACGATTACGATCTCCACCAGACTTACGCGGTAAGGCCCCAGATAGACGCATAAGTATTTATAATATCGCTTGTAAATAAATGACAAAATGAAGAATAAATAGAAAAAGCGGGGTGATCACAGAACTTTTATTGTAATGCAACAAGAGTAATTTCATTTCTGATTTGTAAAATTTCAATAGTAACTATGCTCATAAGCTGCATAATTAAACTGTCAAATCCATACAAATTTGTGTTACTATGGGTTGCATTCTAGTTACGTGATCCTAGTTGGTCTGAATGCAATCTGTACTACGTCAAATAAGATTATTTTATCAGTTCTAGTCTTAACAGCTAGACAAAACTTAGTATTAGGGAGTTGCGGTTAATTACAATACTTTTGATATGGCTATGTGTATAGTGGGGTAGACGTGTTCTTCAGTAGAGACCTCGACAAGGCGAACGAAATGTAGGACTCCAAGTAAAAGCAACGATAATAAGCAAAGTGGCTGACAGCAGCTGGATGAGAAGAATGATGATTATTATTATTATTAATAATTTTATCCGTGCTTTTGAATAAAAAAAATAGTACAAATTATATTCATATTACAAGCTGTACGTTACCAATATACGCGTGAAGAGAATGAAACATACCGCGGCAGCTCTTTCAGCGCTCTCCACATGGACTCTGTAAAGCTCGACGAGGCTTATGTCTTCAGGGTCTACCGCTTCAGCTCCTCGACGTGGCACTAGCTCCAATCCAAGTTTCCTGAAGAATAAGAGAAAAATATTGAATATTGAATGCGTCCTATAAAGATCAAAATCATAGATGTAGTTAATTTATTTACATAGGTATAAGATCTATCTTTATTTACCTATTCAATTACTTAGCTGCCGCCCTACATGATAACACACAATATGTACATATTGCAGAACTTGACAGTTCTGTGGTGTGGTGGTTGAGGAGGTCGGGGGTGGCGGGTTCGATTCCCGCGGCAGGGCAAGTATTTGTGCACAGAAAAAAGCGCAAATTCTTGTTCCGAGTCTGGGTGTTGTGGGACCATGGTCCTCGTAGTTCCTGGGTCCCTAGACACAGGGAATCCTAGTAAGGGTCCGGGATCTGTTGTGTATGTGATCGTCGAGCGTTATTATTATTCTTATTACCTTACCAAGTTATCATATATAATATTACTAAAACTTCTTTACACAATAATGACATGATATGTTAGGCTTTGACGAACTGAATCCGGTTTCAGAACGTTACTTGTAATACCTGCTAAGCTCACGATCGGACCGCAGAATACCGCTGTGGGCAACGAAGCTGTTAAAAATATTTATAACGTGTCGTGGACAGAATAATTTATCATAATATAAAATCAGCAGATACCCTCGTTCTAAAAACCTTACTCTAAAGTCTAGACTCAGGTTGTTAGGACGTAATGTCCTTGATTTTATCATATCTTCACGGAGCAAATCTCGTGCCGACACAACCTGTTGCGTAATGGCTATATAATACACATAATATACTTAAATAGTTAGCATTAAAACGAATAGCATCTTGAATCTTGGCGCTTGTTCAATGCAAATATACTAGATAACGATTATACGGAGCCAATAGCGCGAAAGCCAATTTCCTTGTAAAAAATAACAAAGAATAATTATGCTGTTAGGTTAGTATGTGCCAAACTACCAGTATAGCGTGTTAACTTTATGAATCACATAAAAGGATTCTAAGTATTATTATCGGATACAAGCGGACACATCTTACAGGTTGTTGCTTACTGTTTGTTAGGGAAAAAAGCTCACTTATTGTGCTTCCTCTTGAAGCTCAATGTTTTTGAAAAGGATACAGTGATTTATTTATACGCGTAGTGTTATGTAACTAACTAATATATGATAGCACAATGGATCAGACCATCAGGTCATGAAAATCTATAAAACAAGTAACAGGTTCGATGACAAAAAATAATATACCTACAAATTTATATAAATTTCTTAAAAATCCTGTTCTTTCTTCTTCAACTACAAAAGAGCTAATAATCTTTAAACGGATGCAAAGACTTCTTGGATCATTGTTGAGAACACTCCATCAAATCACCTTACAGATAATGAGAAAAGTCAAAACCAGTTCATCCATTCGGGACCTACGATGTCATAGACAGACAGACAGACAAACACATAGACAACGATTATACGTTATATTTAGATCACTTCTCAATTTGGTCCGGGGTTAAAATCGGTTTGGTGATTATTGATTATATGTATATCATACATTTATTTTCAGTGTCTTCTAATGGACAAAATTTTACACTTTTGACCCCCAGTTTTCATTAGTTTTATTAAAAGTTAGTTAAAATATAACAGTCACGTATTTTTACATTTTGTTTTTAATGCGCTAGAATGTAAAATTTCGGGTTAAGTGAGGCTAAATGAAGATTTAAGGTAGAAGACAGAGGAAAAAAAAGGTCAACGCTCTTGTTTCACACGTCGATGGTCATTTAGCTTATATTTTTAACAATAACTTGAGAAGTACTGTATAAACAAACCTTATATTTATAATATGACATTGGTTTCGAATTTCGGTAACTTATAAAATATGGAATATCGTCTATTAGGATCTTGCTGGTGCAGCTTTGAGATCCCGGTCTCTAATTCCTAACACTCAACGATCAAGTTCCAAATAAACATCTAAACGTTTGCAATTTACACGTCGATCATTTTGCATTTAATTGAGGCGGCGAAGATAGCAAATACAGTAATGATACGTTTCAGAAAAACTAGTTATATTAAATGGTAAATTAGAGAGAAGATAATCGGTCACGTAACGGCCGTCGCAGTCTAAGCTTTCAATCGACTCACGCGCCAGTCAAGTTTCTGCTAAATCAAATGCCCAAATTCGCAACAAGAAACCTTACAGAAAAGCCTATAAAGCCCACATTCATATAAACTGTTTGTGAGACAATGGCAACATGCAAGAATTCTAAGCTCATGAGTGGTCGTGCATATGTAAATGATATAACCTATACGTACTTATAGCAAACCAACGAAGATAAAGCTTGTGGAAACAAATCGTAGTAGTTGTAGAGGAAAGTGTGCGAACAATTTAAAAGAACTGTAAGGTGGGGTTGCCGCTGTGCTTAAATTGGCTTTTACACGGGTTATTCCACAGTTCAGTATTTTTTGGTCTGTGTTGGTAGGGCTATTATATGTATAGGTGTAGATGTGATGTGTTTTTGTTACACTCATTATTTTTATGAAAACTTTTAGGTATAGCAGGTCATCGAATGTGTCAAGTTGATGTCATTATTAAGTTATTTACCTTTGCCTACAGACATAAATACCGGCCAAGCTCGCGCACAGAGGGTTCCGTACACATTTACTTACTTTTGTGATTAGACCATATAAAACACTTAGCTCCCTAAAGCAAGTGCTTGAAAACTTTTAACGGAAGTCCAACTCGCGCTTGCGGTCAAGCGCGAGTTGAAGTTTTTGATATTTGAATTCTGAAGCTTGATAAATATACGGGCTTCTGCCCGCAGCTTCGCCCGCCGTGTGGCATATGGGAAAATAATTCAACCACCCATTTCACCCTCTTAAGGGTGGAATTTCGAAAAATTATTTCTTAGCCGATGCCTACGTCATAACATCTACCTGCATGCAAAATTTCAGCCCGATCCGTCCTGTGGTTTGGGCTGTGCGTTGATAGATCACTATGTCAGTCAGTCAATCAGTCAGTCACCTTTGAGTTATATATATATATATAGAGAGAGAAGAAGATAACTAAGGAGGTTTGTATATACTGGTAATACCGTCTAAATTATCCATTTTTAGTATAGGGGACCCCCTTAATGTTTTTTCGATATTCCACCGTAGGTAATAACGCATATTCTGTGGTATCTTATTATGGTTCAAGAAATACAGCCTTTTATAGGCCTGGACATAAGAACAGACACCGGAGTTTAGTAATAGGGCTCATTTTACCCTTTGGATACGTGTATAAGTATAATAGGTTTGCGTCGTGCAGAGTAGCGCTTTAGTTATTGGGAATGAGACTAGATGGCGCTACTCCGCGACAACGAAATACTGCAAATCGCGCAAGTGTTTTGTTCCGCTAGTTTTATAAGGTGATTGAATGTTTTTGTTTAATTTGAAAATTGGAACAGGGCCTAGCGTTGACCCGCCTGCAATAAATCGGCTTTGTATGGACCTCATCTTTTATTTGTACCCTGGTTGTACAATACGGAACCCTAAATATGGTCAGTTTGCCTTTAAACTGTGTCACAATCGTTGGACGAATCAAAATACCTAAAAAAATTTTGATTGTGTCATGTGTACGAATGCTTGCTCCATAATTTACCTTTACCCAGCAAAAATATAATGCGGAAAGTACCCAACTTAACGTTATCCTGTACAGTCAGAGCACGAGAGCATTGTGTACCTAGTATCATCTAAACAAATGGGCTGATATATAGTTGCAACACGTCTTAAGAAGAGTATAGACCGTATATAATACAACACCTAGAATATACAATATAACACCTAGACAGAAAAAACACCTATGTTCATCACACAAATGTTATATCCAACCCATAACCCACAGTTTAGAAGGCAGGGTTAATACTAACTGAGCTATCGGGTCAGTCAATATGTCAATCAATAATGTGTGTCACAGCAGTTTCAGGTGATCATACTTGCTCGTTTGTTTCTTATTGAGGTGCGAGGAGTCTCAATTTGACAGCGTCTGTGGTGTGGTGGTTGAGCAGGTCGGCTCATAACCTAGAGGCGGCTGGTTCGATTCCCGCGGCAGGACAAGTATTTGTGCACAGAAAAAAAAGCGCAAATACTTGTTCTGAGTCTGGGTGTTGTGGCATCAAGGTCTTCGTAGTTCCTGGGTGCTTAGACACAGGGAATCCTAGTTAGGGTCCAGGATCTATGTATGATTTGGGTATAATAAAAATAAAATGTAGAGGTCCACGCACAGATGTCTCAGGATCCACGACTTTCTTTTATATAGAGGTTTTAGAAGCTAAAAATAACGGGACTACGCAATTACTCTCATTTATAGAGTTTCTGACTAAACATCAATCCATTCTTGATATAATCTATCAGCTCCGTTTTTGTATAACTTTTTCCTCCACGTTGGCCGATAAAATAAAAGCCAATGGGTCCGATCGACGTGCACTTCAGAAAGGTCACCAAACCAGTTGCGGGAGCGACAACGGCTGACGACTTGCGAAGTACCAATAGCTGGGGCAAAAACTTTAAAAAAGTCGTGGCTGCCGTATGAATTGCCACTTGGCTGTGCTTAATTTTTCGAGAGTGAGACAAAAACTGAGGATATATTTGGATATATGACGTGACATTTATATCATTTATATTTTAGTAATCTGATTTTTTCTGTCAGACGAGAAAGGAAACTGTGGTCAAGAATATAAGAAAACAACTACCTCCTAAATCTATTAATAATTTTAATATTGTAATAGCATGAATGTCTGCTTAGGTATTATTATATTTCTGCTACGAATAGTGGCGTAGTGGCAATGGGAAAAAGAATCTGGCTGATACTGGGATTATATTATGTGACAGTACACCACTGGTGGCAATCTGTTTTGCCACTTTTTCTAGCACCGATGACTGATGGTAGCAATAAGGAAAAATGAGGAGCTTTCTATAGCGTTCAATATATGTAACAAGCTCCAAAAAAAACATGTATAATGTTGCGGGAAACCCTACATTCCTCACACCACGCATCTCCGGTCAATTGATCACTTGACACGAATGTTAAAGTTAAATAATACTACCCACACAAGCGAAGGTCGTTAACCTGACGAAATTATGCATGAATTTTAAGCTGAGCACCTTGAGACCTCTCGTCTAGATTCCATTAGACTTTACAACATTACTTACATGACAGAGCAAACCAGCGAAGCGAGTTTTGCAAAAAAAGATTAACGCATCGCGTTCTGCTGATTAAAGATATTGCATCATCATGATACTTTAATTTTAGCTTAAATTGAAATCTCTATTAGCTTAAAAAATACCTAGGTATTAGATATCATACCTACACGAGGTAAATTATTTTAACTTGTACCAATATCAAGCAATGTAAAGAGACTGCAAACGTAACCGAGACGCAAAAACACGATACAAAAGACTTCAACGAATGCTTCGTCGCGTGGGTCAGTCAGTGGCTCGGTACCTCACCATAGCATTGATAGGCTTACTCGGAACTTTACTCGAATTTAGGGAACAAAGCCCTCAACCAATCACATTATTTAAAATAATATAATAAGTAAAAATATTAATTAAAGTAGGAATTAAAATAATCAATAAACAAATAATTAGAATTAAATAATTATTCTTCATCGACCAACGGCATCTAAAAATTTCGCGAGGTCTTGTCTATGGCAGAAAAACAAAAAATAACTATATATCTCTGCTATAGATAGATCATGGAATTTGCTGTGACTGTTAATACATAGTCTACAGTACAGGTATTCTTTGGTACATACAGCCTTTATAAATTACTAAGCCTACATGGTCACTGAAATTATTATTTGGTATAGATAACTGGTATGGATTCACAAAACAAGTATTCCAGCTCCTGAACCATTTATCATCTAAGATTAACATAATCGCGAAACCATTTTATGTGAACAAAACCATCTATCAAACCTCATAAGTGCCTAGTTATTGGACAGTTATTCCGTCTAACCACTGCTGCCGACAATGTGTTAATTACCAGCCGCCAGCGATCCGCGATCGCGTCTGCGGTAACATGTTCAGAAAAAATAGCATGTAAAAAGTATCGGCTATAGAGGAAAGGCGAGACCAAGTCAAGACCCCCGGATAGAACTCGTTCACCAGTGGTTCTCTCGGCTACTGGCTACTGCACTTCGATGCGAGAGCGAGACATGTGCTAAAGCGGCGAGTGCGAACGAGACAAGGCGTGCGCTGCGCACACGCAGAGATCTCGAGCCGTAGCGGAGCTATAGTCACGCCGCGGCACCGCGCTTGCAGAGGCAAATCGGCCCTTTCCAGTTTGTGTTTTTGACCCGCGAGCGGCTGGTGTGTCGCTCGCACCCGTAACTGACTTGCCACTCGTTTTACCCCCAATTGCTTTATTGACACATCCCGAATAATATCATGACGTAAAACTATTGTGATAGAATAATATTAGACATATCAGTGTGAGTGTTGTGCGCTGATAGCGAAGCTGGTGGCCCGTTAAAAGTTACTGTTAAGTTTAAAAAGGTAAGTTGTGACACAAAAGCTTTGTGGATCGAGAAGCGCTTAACTCATATCGACGAAGTGAGGAATGCCGTTTGACAGCATACATCGGGAACAAAAGCCCTAAGCATGCTCATCCCATTTATTTTTATTTCACCCGCTTTCCTGAGGTAAAAATGGCGGGTGTGAAGAAGTCACTGGGTAAAAATTGAAGTCTTAGTTATGACGTTAATGAATTAAATCCGTTATGGAGCTTCTCACAGGTAGTCGCTTTGTTCCCTTATACCTGAGTGAACATAGGGGAAGGGACGGGTATTTATTGCCGTGAACATATTGAATGGACATAACAAGGTCGACCAAAGGAGCCGAGGGTACATGCTACATTTCTAAGACCATGTTAAAGCACCTGGTACATTGAAAATCCAATATTTTTAGAACAAAACTTTTTCAGTATCCAACATAGTTATATGGTACGCACGTGATATTTTACGGTCCACGGGTCTCCATTGAAGATGTTACGTCCAAGGACATGCGAAATAATGAAATAAATGCCTATCATGACTGGTTGATTCGCACATAAGTGTAGAAAAATATCGACAACTATAAAGAAAAGCATACATAAACGAAATTCAATTATCTTAAAAAACTTAATGAAACTACAAAAATATTCACTGCCAGCTATGCGGTCATTGCAAATTATGCAATTTTGTTTGCAAATTGAATTTGTTATTATAATGGAATTTAATTTATTAGAATTGATGACATCATTAAGTATCATTAGAGTCTAATAGCAATACTTAAAGTTAATGAATTGAAGCGATTGGTAAATACATATAGAAGGTCAAATCCAAATTCTTTGCTTTCCAAAGCGTCATTGCTTACCGTTAAATGCATTTGAATATCGTGTCGCATACATGAAGTAGGAAATGATACGTTTCCCTACAGGTGGTACGTGAACGTGTGAATGTTTGTTCAGTACGGTGTCACAAAAGGGGTCATCTTTAACCGGCTCTTCTTATTCGAGTCACGGAACACCCATGCCACCTGCATCGATGATGCTGCCGAGCGCCTGGCGATAACCTCTAATAATACTATGAACTTGCAAACACGTTTTAGTATTCCATAAGCGTTGGCATAATGTCTCTCGTTTCCCAGGCTTTTATACCAAATTGACAATAAAGTCACGGTCTTATTCTTATGGCTTTTCTACGTTTATAGTTTCATCATTATCGTTATGGTTTGCATAATGTTTGTGAGCTTTTGACTAACATATTTTCCTTGTAATTATTGAAAGTCATTTCGAATTATGTAATTTCGATGATGCGAAAGTTCATAAGCCGAT
Organism: Ennomos fuscantarius; assembly: GCA_905220475.3. NCBI lineage: Eukaryota > Metazoa > Arthropoda > Insecta > Lepidoptera > Geometridae > Ennomos > Ennomos fuscantarius. The sequence goes on along the minus strand of HG992028.1, from coordinate 5,168,622 downwards.
TACAGTACAGTTGTTCATTACATATGCACCACACGCGATGTCAATTAGCCTGCATCAGTTTTACAACATGCGTTTTTGTTTACGAACCGATCGTGATATACCGTTGACCTCAAATAAATGATAAATATTGTCACTTATCATCGCAGGCGTGTCATAAAAGAATTCTTTGACAACTTTATGCACGCATGATATTTAACCAATAAGTTGGTGAGTGTATGAAATGTAAGTAGAACCGCATCGCAGCCGCAGAGTATATATGAGGTGTAAAAGCGCATTTCCTCGTGGACAATGCATTTGACCATGGCGGAAAGCGGACAGCCGACGATCAGATAACCATTAGCTATATCTATACTAAATGTTAAATCACCTCTGATTGTTTATTTCCATTCACGTGGCGAAATGACCACGTGCATTCATTTGAACATAGTTTACTGGTGGTAAGAACGCCACCGACGTTTACGCAGTCAATGGGAGTTAATTATATTACATGTGAGACGTCATTGGCCGACTGGAGCAACTGAGGCAGAGCGGGTAGCCGCAAGCGACCGTGCCTCAGACACACGAGTAAATTACAACGGAGGCGACAAACCGGCCATTCACTTTAACAAATCCCCACGTTACATAATAATTAGAACGTTTCAAATCAATGGCCACGTTTCTCCCAATGATAAGAGGTGAAATATCTGATAGAAGGGACAAACCAAATGAAGCTATAACAATTAAACAATCTGCTACTGCACTCTGAAGTCGGTTTCCTCCTAAATTTAAAACCATTACACAATTTACGCGGCTAGAAGGCAATGTGAAAACGTTCAGGCATGTGATGATTACACGGAGACAGCACTCATCAGGCGCAATTAGTGTGCATTCATCTCCAACGCGTGCCGAGCTATTTAAGTTGATACGACGCGACGCCTGGGTGGGTTCTCGATTCGTGGTCATCATTTTATTAAGAGCATAAAAGAGGCCATTGGTATCTATCTACTTCATAATATGCAACAAAGGACTGGAAGATTTCATGCTCTTAAATTATTTATCATAAAGAGTAATAAAACGAAGTTAGCAACAGACAATGGCGAATATGAATGTTTTACAGAAACAAAACGACTAAAACAAAGACACAAAGCCAAAGGGTCAGAGCAGAGGCAGTAAGTATATCTGTCGAGGATTGTGCGCTGCGCTGTCGTAAACCATGGAATGTTCCGTCCGTAGTCCCACCCGACGTTCTGGCCTCCTGTATTATCACTATCAGTCACGTTAGCAAACAGTGATTAGGTACCGAAAATGGGTCGACTATCATCGGGTTCATTCAGGTATTATTTTGGGAGTTTAGGACAATTTGGAGAAATATTTTAGTTACGAACTACAACTTACAATGACAACATTCTATAAATATCATGAATGATTTTGCTAGCAAAGTTGAATATAATAGCTTAATCCTATAAATAGCAATGGTGTTTAATAAGCTAATAATCAAACACGACATGCACGTCACGTCTAGTTTCGTGGAATCATCACTTTTCAAATAAACGTAAATCGCGAAACGTGCAAAGATTTGCCGTCGGGCAAACTCGTTTCCTCGTAAAATTCGCGTTGCCAAGCAATGCATCTGCCCAGGGTCGCTGAGGTAAACCAGCCAGGGGAGAGGGGGGTTCAAAACGCAGGAGGCGCACGAACAGCAGCGGTCGACGACCCGACACATGCCCTGCGCAGGCGCACCATTCGCTCTAACCGCAGCCGATCCTAGCAGCTATTACGATTACGTTAGCAAATTCTTTGATATATAAACAAATCGATGTACAACATGCTCTAATAAAAAATCAGAACGATAAGAACTAAGTCACAATAAACATCATTAAAGCCTATTAAGAACAATGTGATATCAATCCATTCATAAACATCTTCCAGCATTAATAAAGTCCTCCGCGAGCGACCCAAATAGCACATAATATGCTGGACACATGACACCGTGTAGGAACTGGATCAAGAGTCGTCAAGGTTGGATCCATTTGTCATATGAATTGTTTCCTACCGACCTACTCGTCTGCACCAGCATGCCGTCTAAGTCCTTTGAATACACAAAGGCGGTTATAAACAACATTCAAAGTCAATAATGAAGACCCCTTTCATAAACGTGTGAGTCTGCTAGAGCGGTTGAACTATGAAGGAAAAAAATATTATTTTAAAAATCCGACTGAGCCAAGAGTCTCGAGAAGCGTGGGCGGGAGGTAGTTGCATCGGTAAATTGTGTTTGAGGTCATTGATTGAGAGGACAGAGTAGACAGATCTGTGGATTTACTTGAATCTCACTTAACGGTTCACCGAATTAACGAATTCAATAAGTTGGGAAACCGTGTCCCCATTATTTAACCGGTAGTATCAACCGATACACATGAGAATAAAGACATTGGCTCACAACACAAGTGCAGTGGAGACAGCTGTAGCACACATTGGTACGATCAAAACACCAGTAAAGTTTACCGTTTAAGTTCTAATTCGGATCGGAATGGGTAGCGTGCGTATGGCACTTGTCACTAGGCTAGCAAGCGTGGTAGTTTATTTATATCGTTTCTCAGTAAGTAAAATGTGTTTCTCTATTCGTTTCAGATATTGTTGGTAAACAAAACTACTCAAGATGGCGGTGTTTGGTTTAGCATCTGCGGTGGCGGGCTTCGTCAAGGTCCGCTACCTGATTGACAAGGCTATTATCGACAACATGGTATTCCGGATGCACTACAGGATTACATCAGCCATACTGTTCCTTTGCTGCATACTGGTTACGGCCAATAATCTTATCGGTAAGTTACCTTTTATTTCTCTCCTTTAAGTTGATTTAATACGTCTCGCTTTTTGCTCATCGTCAATAAGTTAACTTACATAACGGCGTCAATTAAAAGCTTGAGTCTTTGAATAAAAAAGATAATTTGGCTGTTTTCCTTATTGTTTCCAGTAATGTTTATAATTGAGTGGAATTACTTTACTCTAAAGTTAATATTCAGGTAAACTAAAAGAACCTTGACTCAATGATGCCACACGCAATTTGCATTAAAATTTGAATAGGCAATTAGGCACATCAATACGTTATAAGTATGTATTGTTTAAACCTGGGCACGTAATTGGTTATAAAGCATTACTTTTGAGTATAATTTAATCATCTTAGTCATACTGCAGTAATATCAACTTTCACAACGCAAATGTTACTTCAGAAGCGCACAAAGAAAGCTAGTGAAAGTCTTACACATTGCTCATAACACTGCGTTTAATTAAAAATACAATTTGTTCCTTTGATTATGGTGCATGACTTAAGATCTATTGACCGCAATCCAAAGCCTATATAAACCTAGACCTATAAACACAGAAGCGTAGAAGTAACAGTTCTTTCACCCAGACAGATACCCTACAACCGTAAAATTACATGAATCACTTTTAGGTCATTGTTCAGGAAACCCGTGTGTAACAGTTTCCCAAATTGAGACGTCGTCGCGAATTAGTTTTACAAACAAACATGAGAGCGCGTAAATGTGTACGTGATAAGATTCAATTCATCAGTAGGACGAGTCAAGCCGACAAACTTGCTGTACGTAGACCACAAAATCATTGTCATACGTCAATTGCAATTCCAGGAATAGATGATGAAGTCGTTGGATTTTTTTCCTAATAAACAACAGTAATTGTATTTGTTTATACAATTTTTATTTATTTGTTAGAGCTAAAAGTATGTTAATGATTTTCCCGTAGTCATTATGTAGTCATGAAATTGTATGTGAAAAATAAAACGGGTAACAATCCTTTTTGCGATGATATGTTACAGCAGGAAAATCTAATGGCAGTGATAAAGTACAGGCCATTAATGAAACGATTGCCGGCGTAAATTTGACTGTTAACACTGGCAGAAGATTCTCCCACGACAATAGTCACCGCGATCTGGGGAAACGTGAACCAACCGCGGAGTAAACTCAAGTGGCCACTTCATCTAGAACACGTTCCATAAATGCTGTTTATGTTCACGTTACGCGTGCCTCTCGTTTGATGAGCTACTAACGCAAACAGAGCTACTTAAGCATCTTGTGTGTTATTATCATGTTACAATGTTCAAACGCGATCTTTATCATTTAGAAGACTATAATTTTTAGCAACTTTTGTGTTCACCGATCAAACGTAAATACATTGAATAAGTATTTACTGTACGGTAAATACTAGTCAGGTCAATAGGGCATACCTCATTGTCTATAACTTTCTAATAAGCACCGCGTTGTTGGCTTCTTACAACGGATACAGCGTATAACATCTGACAATACGTCTAAGTATTACTCATTTAAGTTTTCAGCGTTAAGTCACGTCTCTATCGCTGAGTATTGTCTACGAAGAAAGCTTTAAATTGATTATTCCGGTCTATTGCTCAACAGCAACGTTGCAGTTCGTGTGTAGGTAAGCTATAAACATTAGCAGCAATCGCATTTGCGCACCAGGTGCAAGAAATCCAAACACCTTACTGCTGCAAACGATAACAATCGGGACTAGTTCTATGCCTAATTACTTATGTACCTAATGGAGTGTGCGTGATCGAAATTATGAGCTAATCGTCAACAATGCGGGTGAACACCGTTTTGCTTTTATTTCAACAAAACTCTCAATACTAAGAAGTTATCGTATAACGCACTGATCAGCTTTGTTTAAATCATGACCTGTATTACTCATACTACAGATTTATAGATCATAGCGTGCAAATATGATTATGCTGTAGCAAGAACTGCATACATGTGACATTTTATTCACATGTTGAAGTTCACCGTGACCCACTATTATGCCTAGCGGTTACAACTGGTGCAAGCTCTTGGCAACTCGTGGTGTAAAATTTCTTATCGCTTTTACAGGCCATTCATATACCGCATTAATCATAGAACAATCAATAAGTAAAACTTGATTGTTCTAGTGCATCTGGAGCGAAATGTTTACGTTCATAAACATAGAGAAAAAATGGTGTCAACTACACTGTTATAATATCCACCTCAGATTTTAGAATGTAAACGATGATATACAATGAATGTACCTATCTAATGTCTCATGGTTGATATAGTTCGTCTCGAAGCGCTGAAGTCATCTGGACAGCAAGACGTGCTAAATACGCAAACGCAGCTAAGTGCTCGTTATGGAGCAATTAGCAAACATGTGACAGAGAATTTGATACCTCTTCTTTTATGACTAACATCCGAGAACACAATAACGGTATGACACAACTTTCATAAATCAAAACACAAGGATTTTAAGAATTTAAGTCAACTATTTCATGAAAATGTTTAGTACCATTAAAATTTTAAAAGTGATGAATTTTTGTAATCTAAAAACGAACAAGTTGTATTTTTAGTAACTTCCAATAAAATAGCTCAGTCGATTCGACGTAAACCATGTTAATAGGATTCCGTAAAAGTACCTACCGCTTCCGTTAGTTTGAAGTCGGTCGCTCCCTGCATTGTCCGGTCAGTTTTGTGGTAGGATGTTCCGTTCGGATCATTTTAGATAAAGAAGTATAGTAGTAAGTAATGTAGTAACATATTTAGTGTTCCATGACTTAAGTACCAGATGTGGAACCAGTAACTAACGCAATCATAAATTCCCACATTCATGTATATCCCACCTACAGGAAACCACCTCTATGATTATCTTATACGTATACTTAGTAAGGTTAAGTGGGGTAAGTGAAACACTCTAAAATAAACTCGATCGACAAAACAGGATCAACGAAAAATTTCAATGCTCTTCTTCTAGCAGCATTCTACAAGCTATGAAAAAAGAAATTTACCAGTTTTGAATTTGCAAAACACGAGTGGGACTTGTTAAATCTTTTCTCTGAGTGCCAAGCAATTTAATAGTGTTTATGACATACCGAATATTCTTTAATATATTATCAAATTGGCCATTAAGTGGTGTTATTTATTACACCTACTAGTACGTCCCAAACTCAGATCTCACGGCCTATCCTGACAACCTCTTGACCAATTTTGCTCATATTTGATAATTTTTCCCAAATTCAAATTTACTAACGTGTTTTTTAAATTAAATTTTATGAGACAATTTGACTCATATTAGATAGAAGCAATTTAACGCGTCATTTTGGTGTTTTAAAACAGTTCCGTAGATTTTAAAAATGTAGATATTCTGGAGATCGTTTTACTTACCCCATATGCGGGGTAAATGAAACCAAACCGCTGTTTGGCTTAAATTTGAGATTTCATCGCTAAACGTACTATAGTTATAAACTCGTGTCATAGATAAATGATTAAAAGGAATAATACTTCGCATCAGTCGCTATTATAAATGCAAGTCCTATTAGTACTAGAGCTGTTGACGTAAAATTTAGAGTAAATATTTTTTCACTCATGCCACTGGACCTTAATATAATATTGTACGGTTTCTCCTATCTGAGGCTTAGGTAAATAAGTAGGGTATAACCTTGATATATACATATAACTATTTACTGAACTTGAACTATTTCAGTAAAATAGATTCTAATCAAGATGCTTCTCTGTTGAGCAAAATATAGATAACTTTTATAAACGATACACTTTTTAACTAAATACTAAACCCTCAGAGCGAGCAAGGTGATTAGTCATGGTCGTCACAATTGCGTCAGGTAGATGGGGGCAGATGCATCGTCGTTAAGGACTATATTGGCATCTTCCGCAGCCGCACCACGCCAATGTCGAGGGCATGTGGGATAACATACCGTTACGACATTACAGCATTTATAATCCGAGAGGCGGTTCACAAAAAACCTTATACATTGTGTAGCTATATAGATGTGGTGAAAGATCGTTTTTTATTATTCGCGGTTGTGAGTCATCAAAATTCACAATTTAAACGGCAAAAAACAGATTTTTATTACTAACCGACTGCTTGCGTAACTAAGCGAAATGTTTTGGGTCACCAATTATAGACCTGAAAAACTTTTTTTGGAAATGAGACTTGGACAAAGTGATAACTTACCTGTATTTAGACATGTTAACATTGATTAATAATAATAAATTTACAATTTGTCATTATAATTTAACTTAGTATTTATAAATACTATGATACCATTATGATAATTGTATTTGTAGTACCTATAACTTTGAAATCAGTTGCTTATTTTATATTATTTTGATTTAAATAAGTATGTTAGGTAAATTCTAGGTATAAGTTATCATTAACTGGTTCTCATTATCAATTTTCATCATATCCATATGATTATTACATATAGCTACAATAATCCTTTGCAACCGCCCAGTATTAGATGATCTTGTTGTTTGTTTTTGGCGGAATCACACTAGATATTCTTGTTTCATTTTGTCTGTTAAAATTCAGTTTCAAAAAAGATCCTCCTTTGTTAGGCATAAGAAAAAAAATGTGGTTAAATCTACCCTTTACTTTTATTATGATAAATTGGGCATTCGTTTGACAACAACTCACCAGATGGTAAGTGACGAAGTTGTCTAAGGTGGAGCACGCCTTCCCACGAACTATTAGAAACTTTCAGCTAACCTGAGCATATTTATTTTCCAGGCGAACCCATATCATGTATTAGTGATGGAGCAATCCCTGGACACGTTCTGAACACCTACTGCTGGATCACATACACCTTCACGCTTCCGAGAGCTGAACAAAAGGGCATCTCGCACCCAGGATTAGGAAACGAATATGGCGAAGAAAAACGCATTCATGCGTATTACCAATGGGTGCCGTTCATGCTATTTTTCCAGGTAATTTTATTTTAGTCATCAGTCAGTTTTACCGAGAAATATTAACTACTCCTTATATTATTACTTTATCGTAACTTGGTATCAGTTAGAATTCAATGAAACCGCCAGCTCCATTTTTTGAACACAGCAGTTGTATTTTCGTTTAAACGATTGGCAATTTTTACCATATAAACCTCGTGTAACTTGGCAATTTTAATGTCTCGATTCTCAGATCTTGCACAAGGAGTGCCGTTGTAAACTTACGTAAGTTAAATGACGAAACTTTACGATGCTGTTGTCTGCTTGATTAATTTTATTCGCAAACCTATGTTTGAATTATTTAAGCTAAAATATTTTTGTTCAGACCTTTATATTATTATTGATAATGTCCAATATTCATTTGCTTGATATATAAAATACAGGTCTAAAATTGTACGTACATAATTAGTAATCGTAGATACATAGCATTGATTTAAACAATGATTATCAGACAGAATTATCATGATTGACGGTATAAATTTCAGGGATTACTGTTCTACATCCCACATTGGATATGGAAGAACTGGGAAGAAGGCAAGGTCCGCATGATCTCAGATGGTATGCGTGGCACTACAGCTTCTATCGCCGACGACAAGTCCAACCGCCAGGTAAGAACTTAGAAAGTATTATTTGACAGCCCCTGTGGTGTGGTGGTTGAGCAGGTCGGCTCATAAGCAGGCAGCGGGTTCGATTCCCGCGGCAGGACAAGTATTTGTGCACAGAAAAAAGCACAAATACTTGTTCTGAGTCAGGGTGTTTTATTTTCTTTTAATCTCTCCATGGTTCTCGTAGTTCCTGGGTAGACACAGGGAATCCTGAAGGTCCAGGATCTATGGAGTATATGATCGTTGGGCGTTATCATTACTATTATTATTGATCAAAACTAAGCTAGTAACCCGAAAGGTTTAATTTCATTTTGCTACTTATATATTATTCTGTGATAATAATTATATTAATAATGCCCGGTTGATTTGTTACCCATCCTCCGATAACACAATGATTAAAATAAAATCATATTGTGTACTTTATCAGTCGTGTACATAATAAATTAGCTAATCAAGAGTCAATTAGAGGGTTCAACTAGCATATCTAGTTTCTTGACCCAATTGAGACCACTCCAGTTATAATGAGTGTTCCTACGGCGTATTTGTCAAGACCGCAAGAATCGTTACGTAATCTTTCAGCCTTACTGACCTGACATTTTAATATCAGACTATATTTATGCCACAATGTTGCGATATCCAATGTTGTCTTTTAGTGGAGAAGAGCGGAATAAATCATCGTCTTATCTTCGTCAGGATGTTTCCATCCAATTTATAAATTGGATGGAAACATCGATATAAAAGCTTCAAGCGGAAAGGCTTTTTGAAGTAAATCGTGTATGTCTAATTATTGTATTAATATATTAAGTATGTCCTGACGTTCGTGGTGTCACAAATGTGTTCCGACTGAAAATCAGTTATTAAGGTCTTAGGACCTTAATTGTATGCTGAGTCGGAGCCCATTCGTGACACCACGTAGCATTGTTTTATTGTTTTTGTGTTACGTATTTTTTATCAGTTGTGTGTCACGAATAAATGTTTTTTTCTTTCTTTTCTTTCTTTCTAATGAATATACCATTTTCAGTTGCGCCTTGTTCAATACTTGTTGGATACCCTGCATATGCACAACTCCTACTCATTTGGGTATTTCTTCTGCGAAGTGCTTAACTTCATTAACGTCGTAAGTACCCAATTATTTTATAATTATTGATTTAGAAGATGTTGCTTTAGCGAGTAAATATAAACCATTGTTATCTGAAATCCGGGTTAACTAGTAGATGATGCTTCATAGTATTAATTCCTCCTCGTACATTATTTTGTGCTAAAGTATAAATAGATATAAGTAATATTTCTCCAGTTCACCTTTACTGTGTAACATGTAATAATATATTATGATCAAATCACGCAAATCTGAAATTTTGTTTCAGGTTGGAAATATCTTTTTCCTCGACACATTCCTTGGAGGCGCCTTCTTGACCTACGGCAGCGATGTCGTCAAATTCTCGAATATGAACCAGGAGCAACGAACTGATCCTATGGTAAGCTTCCATAAATTAACAGTTCACTGCACTGTCATTTAATATCAAGCACACTACACTACAATCACCAAGCCGCCTCCCAAGCGTGGTGATTATGGCAAATCCACCCCCTATGATAAGCGTCCAGTGTCATTTTATGGAGCACGTCTGTATTCAGCAGTGGACGTTAACCGGCAGATGATAAAGATGATAACGAATCTCCTAGTTCAAATTCAGTGTTGTAAATAATCAAAACAACCAATGTAGTTAATCTATTTAATTTCAGATTGAAGTCTTCCCGAGACTAACAAAGTGTACATTCCACAAATTTGGTGCTTCTGGAACGATTCAGAAACACGATGCTTTATGCGTGTTAGCCTTGAACATCCTGAATGAAAAAATTTTCATCTTCCTGTGGTTCTGGTAAGTTTACACCTACTCATTCATAAACATATTTAAAGCATACACATCACACCCAAAATTGTCAATTTAGACCTCCCAGTGACGCTGTAATGGTCGGCGAGACCAACCAAATTACCCCGTTCAAAAAAAAATTACAATCTAGGATGACGAAATGAACTCGTCACTATCAAGTCTTAATATGCCATGACATGGCTATTGACCCCACTTCAACTATTCAACAACCAATTTGTTACCTGACCTGAATGATGGCTGATCATTTTCAATTATCACTATTAGACTTGCATTCAGATGGTATACAATTTACCAAGATTTAAACGCGACTTCTATACAAGCATGATCTTTAAAAAGCTTACATTCTATATTATGTACGATTTAGCTTCATACTAACTATATTGATGAGACCTATTTATCCATGATAAATAAAAACGTCGAAATCGTGTTGAAATGTATTTGCTGAACAAAGTTTACTATTAAAAATTAGTAATAGCATACACGGCTTTGAATCGCGTCTGCATTCACTGACAAGCGCTATAGCGCTGATAAGCGCTGATTTATGAATTACCGTGGCCCACAACCAAAAAGGAGTAAGGATGTCTGTTGAGTTTCAATATGTGGAGTTTTTTTTTAACATTGTCAAATTTCTTCCAGGTTCATCATCTTATCGGTAGTGTCAGGATTAGCGATCGTATACTCCGCAGCCGTGATCATCCTACCTAGCACTCGAGAGACGATACTCAAACGAAGATTCAGATTTGGCAGCCCCAACGGCGTCGAAGCTCTGGTTAGGAAAACCCAGGTACGTATTGTTTACTAGTTGACCCGCCCGGGCTCCCTTAATTTTAAGAAATTAATCATACCTTGCCTTGGACGCAACCTTATATCGCAATAAAATATAGCCCATGCCACACAGAGATGATGTAGTTTTTAGACTCGGATCAGTTCCATCGATTAGCGGGTACGTATAAACTGGCAAACTTTACATCTCCATTATATTAGTACCTACCTACCTATAGATTAGTGTAGAAAGTAAAATTCGATTACAGTGAAACTTTGAATATCTGAAATCTTACGATATGAGTGATTGCGTTGGCTTCATCACCGAGTTTCACCATACATTTTTGACCATTTGAACCAAATTGTCACTTCCCCCAGGGGGAATTATTCACCCCAACAATTAAAACAAAACTGAATGCAGCGTTTTCTGGATGCTTAAACTCCATTAACATCAACGGTTGAAAGAGCATATTATAGTTGGAACCTAAACCTCAACTCTATTTAGTTCTAGTAAAAAAAATACTAGTTAGCTGACCCTTTTTATGTAAGCAGGTGCATTGAATAAATACGACCAATCAATTCAAACGTCAGTCGCTGAGGTACCAAGCATTCATTCCCGTCGCCCTCAACTCATTCATTGAAGGTCAAGGACTCGACGATTGAAATTGCGGTCCATACACGTGCAGAAACATGACATCGACACAGTTTGTTTTCAAATGTAGTGATACAGGTTTCGTGATAGCTCAAAGTAACAATTTTGCTGTTCCAAAACTGCGAAAACAGCCTAGCACATATATTTTCAGTGGTCCTAGAAGTGGCCTAGAATTGTAGTCGCTGGCTGCCCTTTTTATATTGTTAAATATGCTGACATGCTTTCCAGGTGGGCGATTTCCTTCTGCTGCATCTACTTGGCCAGAACATGTCATTGCGCGTATTCGGTGAGGTATTGGACGAGCTGTGCCGAAGACTCCACCTCGGTTCCAACGCTCCATCTGCGCCTTCGACCCTCGAGATGTCACCAATATATCCTAGCATCGAGAAATTCTCTAAGGAAACCGAGACATAAGTAATAAAGAAACGTATTTCAAGTAAACGTAAGCCAAGGCAGGATCCCTGTGCTGCCTTTTAACGCATGACGAAGTATTTACGAAGGATGTAAAAATTGCTTTGGAAGACAGTATGGTCCATTTCTTTCGCTGTCCAAGACAAGACAATCATCAGCTACGGATAGTAAAAACTCATATCAATATGATTACTAGTTTGATAATCAAATGTGCCAAACTTTTATGTCCTATTCGATGAAATGATAACCAAAATAGATCATTGAGTATTCAGTTTTTTTGTTCGAGTGCGAAACGAGCTTGACTCGACTTTCTGATCTTGGACAATGACGGATCAGCAATCAGGGATCAGTCTCATTTGCGCTTAAATAATGATCAAGTACATATTATATTAGCTAAGTAAGGATCTCTCAACTCGTATGAGCTTTTAAGTTCTTCTCGAATTTCTTTTGCTCTCTTTATTTGACTGCCACTTGATTGAGTAGACCAGCATTTTATTGATGACTGAGTTACTACGCATTCGTTTAAATATATATGTTAAATGAATTAATAAAGACACGGCTAACTATAGGTTAGTGTATAAGTACAATATCTTGAATTAGAAGATAATATACAACATTCCTTTTTTATGTAAGCATGCTAATGGACTAAGTACCTTTATGTGTTTTACTTGCCATGATGTAACCAAGTTTAACATGTTTATTGAGGTACAAAATAAAGATCTCAGTTTGAGATATGAAAAAGTCGTGATTGTTATTAAAGTTTTCTCCCAGTTTCTACCACGTCTAAATGTTTTTGCAGATTGGGGCTAGTCGAATTTTGTCTAAATTTCAGTTTAATTCAAACCTCGCTCACTCATTTATCTTTGTAGTATTACCTAATTAAGTTCATTTCAATTACATTTTGTTATTATTATTTCAAACCCTATTCTTATGTACAGTCATAAGACATTTGGAATGTAACTTCGTTTAGTCTAGTGACTGAATTGGTATACTAAACTCATTACTCACAGATTTCAATATTAGCTATAAAACGCCATAGTTAATATTATACTTAGTTTTAAGTGCTTTTAGGGAATATTATATAAATCTATGTAGAATCTTACACAAAATTGTATACAAATATTTTTCACGAAAATTAGAACATTTAAGTCAGGATATTTATATGAATAAGTATATAACTTAGTTGATTTTAGAAGTTGTCGATAATTCACTATTTTATATAGTCAATTTCAGTCGGTTATAAATATAGTAATTTTAGGACATACATAAGTACTGTAAGTTACAAAAAGATTTTTGGCACGTATCATATATTTAGGGTAGTAAGTACCTACTTACTTACTTATATTAGTATATTAGGCTATTATATTTCATTCTAAATATGTACAATTTTGGATTTCAATTTATAATTTGACACACGAAAACTAAAAATGGCTTTTATAAATGCGTGTGTCATTTGTCATTTTTACATTTTTATTATATGAATAGAAAAAAATATCAACATGTATTTTATAAAATTAGTATTGTGGTTAGTGTATCTTTGTTAATTCTGTACGCGATGGTGAGTGGGAGTAGGTATTGCGGTGTTAATGGATGACCATAATATCTTCTGTTTCACGTTTAATTTTAAACATAAGTATAAGAAATGTTCACAGCCGATTCCTTTCAATCGATGAGATTAGGTTACAAATAAAAAAATTCACTGCTGTAGTAATACAACCAATATAATGCATGTATTATGTGATTCTCTACAACTTACGAAACTTATAACCGTTTTCGTGACTTTCAATGCAACTTTGTGTATATAAAATGGCATAAATTTTATTTTATGGAATTATCATCGTAATATGTTTGTTTTAAACATTTTTGGTTAATGAATGATCAAACAAACACACATACACATACTTCATATTACGATATTATTTTGTGACGATGTTTTAATAAACACTTCCGTTTGATTAAGTGCCATTTTGGAATTCTCAGCGCCAGTTTAGGCACCTATTTTAAGACATGTGGTTTTAAATAAAAATAAGTTATAGTCTTCCGAGTTTTCTGCGTTTTTAACTTTTTTAGCCCCGATATAAAGACCTAGGTATACTTAGTTATAATAAATCATTCCTATATTGTAGGTATTCAATCTGGAAGACTGCTTATAAAATGACACATCCATTGTAATTAGATAGTGCTTTCAATTATACGAATAAAAACGTTGTAAAATTAGTAAAATGTTGTTTTATTCAAATCATGAACAAATTCTTTTAACCATATTTTAGATCTGACTCGCTTTTATACAAAATCATTAAGCAAATGCAGCTAAGTAATTAATTACTTAGCTGCATTTGCTCAGATTTTTACGCTTATAGCATTGACACACAAATACATACAGAGACCTTAAGCTTGAATTCCTAACAAGGATTCGCGAAATTAAGTAGAATCTCCATAAAAAATAATTTGCAAAACATTTAATAATCTGACGTTTTCCATTAAAATTCTACTGCTTCTTTCATTCTCTTCTATAGGCGTGTGGTCAGCTCTGACGTCAAATGTGCTAAACGACCTGCTTCTAACATGGCTAAAGGGTGCGTTTCCACTAGGGATGTGCGATGCCCTTCGTTATTAGTAGATGTTTTTCTACCACCGCTTTGGGTACTCGCACATATCTAGTGTAAACGCAGCTTATTTCTACTGATAAACATGGACTATTTCCTTGGTTGCCAACAGCTATTCATGCGCCGGGCTGCGATCGTTCCTCGTAAATCTTCTCTTTAACATCTGTCATGTCTTAGGGGCTATATGCAACAAGCAACTTCTTACTCACACTAAGGGGATGAACATAGTAGGACAAGAAAAACTTACCGATTCCCCCAGTCGAGTTTGGCGACGAGTTTTAACCTGAGCGCTCTGGTCTGATCCTGTGTCAATGTTCCGGCCAAGAGAGCCCGTCGACCACTGAGCAGCTCTCTCATCACCTTCGCTACTGCACTGAATCTGTACGTTTCTCGTTCCTAAAAATAAATAAGTTTACTATACACTGCTTTAAGGAAATGGAAGAGACTTACGATATTCCTTCCACCGTTCTTTAGATAGAACATAATCCAATCGGAACGGCTAGAGTATATAATTTTATAGTTCAGAGATGGAGGGATCTTTGCCTATTCATTAATGTCAATATACAATGGAATTTATAAGTCAACTAAAGAAGTACCCAGCCAAACAAAATTGGACAATATAACTGATAATAAGACCTATTTTGAGAATAAAAAGTGCTAAAGATTTTTATAGCCGAAATAATAATAATAACAAAGCCTTTGGCTGTATTTTTTTAGATTACTGAATGATGTGACGAGCTAGTCGTTCAACTGATATTAAGTGACACGGCCGCCGATAACAACACAACACACTACTACTTGGCGGCAGAATAACTGGCAAAGCGGTGGTACCTACCTAGACGAACTTTGCAGAAAAGTCCTACCACCTAGTAAATGTAGTGTATTCCCCGGAATAAGGCAAAGAATTTAAATAACAACATCAAAATCAGATCTGCGACACAGCTGTGTAATGCGTGAGAGTCATATCTATCTGTGTTTCCAGAAATATACAAACTGAGGTTATTCAAGTCAAGAGTGAATAGGTGTTTACTAGTCAAGCGTGCTACACCTGCAACCAAATCGTCGCTTCCCATCCCATCCCATCCCATGAGATGAATGTTTGCAAACGTTAGCCTAATCATTGATTTTTTTAAACTGTATTCTAATTTCTATACCTATTAAAAGACTTTGTCCTGAATAACAGATGGACAACGTGTTGTAACCAAACCATTAATAATAATCACCCAATGATCACATACATAGATCTTGGACCTTAACTAGGATTCCCTGTATCTAGGGACCCAGGAACTACGAGGACCATGCTCCCACTACACCCAGACACAAAACAAGTATTTGCACTATTTTTTTCTGTGCACAAATACTTGTCTTGTCGCGGGATTTGAACAAGTCATCTCCTGGATATGAGCCAGCCTGCTCAACCACCACACCACAGAGGCTGTCAAAGGAGGAGGTACAGTATTGATAATTTTAGTGTGCCTCCCTATCCCTTATTTTATCCCTACACCACAAGTGTAGGGATAAAATAAAAATAAAATGGGAAACAATGCAGTTTCATAAGTCCCCATAATTTATGAGATTTTATATCATAATTTATAAGATTTTATCTCATAACAGCACAGCACCTTCCGTCTAATTGTGAACTTTGACAGCGTCTAAAACATTACCTACTCCAAATATTACATTTTACGTAAATTCCTACCAGAAATCTGTAATGTAATGAAACTGTATTGTTTCGTTAATAATAGAAGTTCATAACCTACCATAAAAAAATATGACTCACGTTTAGTCTTAGAATAAGCAATGTGTGAAAACATTATGGTAATGGACTTATTTGAATAATTTTAGTTAGCATCTCAATATTCATCAATAAGTATAGTCAAGGAAGTCGACGAGCGACGCAACAACACAACGAATAACACTAAAGGAGGAAATGTGAAACTGATGCGAACCTAATTTGAACTACCAACAATACGTTAGTCAAATGCGATTGGAATTTTTTTTAAAAATTGAATGATGTGACCGCTAGTTTTTCAAGTTCGTCTGTGAGATCAGGTCATAAAGTCTCATTACCCCAGTGATTTCACTAGCTACAGTGCCCTTCAAACCGAAACACACTACTGCTTGGCGGCAGAATAACTGGCAAAGCGGTAATATACCTACCTAGACGAACTTTGCAGAAAAGTCCTATCACCTAGTGAAGCATAGCATGCGCCAGTAAAAAAACATCTGAAATTAGTGTTTTCACACAATTTCACATCATACGTAAAGCAACCAGTCAACATTGTAACAAAGAAAACGATACATTATACACAATTCACGGTGTGAAAGAATTAGACTTTTAATGAATTATGGCCTGCAAAGGTTGTCTGGAAGAGATCACTAACGACGATAAGACAGCACATCATTACACTGGTATGTAAGTTTTAATTTAAACAAAAATTCTAACTAATTACAAGCAAATTAAACAAAAATTAAACATTCAATAAAACATAATTGAATTAAGTGGATTTCTTTCTATAATAATAATTTGGATGTAGTGAGAAAAATATAAGCTTATTAGTTGTCAAACTTATATAATTTCATACATAAATACATGGTGTCACAAGAACAAGGTTAGGATCAAGGCACCGGGAGCAAATCATGATTTCCAAAGTTTATCAGAGGAACAGGGGGGGTGATCACGAAATTTTGTTTGCAATGCAACAAGAGAAATTCAATATCTATACAAATAATAAAAATAGGTTGAATATATCACATTAAAAAAAATTAAGTAAATCACCTATTTCATCATTCCACTAGGGTACTATTTATCAAAAATATTTTGTTATTACAAGTGACACTGTGACATTAAATTCTAATCAATAACTTTATTTTGGTTTAGTAGGTATATGAAAAGCATTGTTCAACAATACCTACCACATAGAGCTTCTTCCATAAGCGAGCCCATTCTCTCAGAACACAGGCAATTTCCCGCACCAATGGGTCATCTTTCAACTCAGCTATAGCATTGGCTCCAGTACCCTTCACAGTACATGGCCGTATCGACACCACACATGATGGAAATATGCCCCAAGTAGACCTGTTTTTCGAACTGAAGCCTCTGTACCACACTGAAAACAAAATTTTAAAATTTTAGGAATCTCATTACTGTTTTGTTATATAATTATTATCAGTAACATTCATCTAGATTTGCATCATCTACATTAAATGACTCTCTCTACTCAGTGATAACAAAAACTGTGTCAAAAGTCAACAATAACAATAATTATATTAGTTTATAAATGTTTCATTTGACCAGCAGTTGTGCATAAATGGTAGCGGGATAAATAAAAATACAATAAGCAAGTGAAACTATCACCATATTTTCCATTAATTTATAAAATTCATGATTTTTTTTGATTATTCCTTTAAGTATGCTGTAAAACCCATTGTGCCAAAACTTCCAGATGCTAAGTAAATAGGAAATACCATTTATGTAGTTTTCAATGTTGCATAAAACACTAGCTTGTACATAAATATAAGTAGGTTGACACAAAAATAAAATTTTAGTATCAAATTTGGGGCTCAGTATTGTTAGTATAGCCTTTTTTATTATTATGTATTTAAATTAAAATAATCAATAAGATAACAGTAGTAAGTAGAATGTAAAAGTCTAGATCCTGTGACACAGATATGCCTATCTACCTGAACCAACTGGTGAAATTGCTCAAATTATTTGTGGGTTGCTTATATTTTATTTTCTTACTTATAATTTCTAATGTAAGTTTGTACTTATGCCAAGATAATAGATACCTCCATGTTCTTCCAGTATTTGGACAGTTTCTCCAATCTCAAGCGGCAAACCAGAACGTACATCACCTTTCCAGTTATAAACAGCTGAAATTGTAAACATTCATTAATCATACTTTGAAAGAAAACAGTTGGTGTGGTAAGTATTTATACCAATAATCCATCTAATATTAAAAATAGATAATTCACCATCATTTACTTATTTTAATATATAGTTTAAGTTGCAAGTACATAACTTGAATTTCATATGGTGCACCATATAATCTACATTGTTGGTTTGCTTACAGTAAAATGTAATTGGTGAAATATAAGTTTAGAGTCAACTTATTTACATACTTTTTCAGGATTGTATGAAGTCCGTGAGACTAACATCTTTACAGTCTAAATTAACTTTAAATAAAAAGTTGAAGGACAAAAAATAAACAAAAAAATTACAAAAAAGTGCACCGATCGCATCGACTGTTAACAAAGGCTGTTTGGAAAATAAACTTCATTCCAATAGTCCAGGAGACAATATCTGGGGTACTTAAACATGGCTTTTTCCGATTTTGTTGGTTAAAATTCATAGGATGTTATTAAGCTTCCGCTGTAACTGGCAGGATGTTGGGCAGCAGCGCACGATAAACACTGATTGAATAAAAAACGTCAACTTACCGACTGCTAATTTCGTAGATTTACAGGGAATCCACATTATGCGACACTAGATGTAGACGGGAGAAAATGAATTAAATATGTGTTTTGTATTTCTCAAAAAACATTGGTAAATGATACATATTACGAGAAAGAATAGTTAATTCCTCAACTAGAATAAGCCTTCCTTAAACATCCTCCCTCAGCTCACAATAAAATTTTGACAACTGCCCGTGCCCACAGAATAATATTAGAAATATTAGAATCTTCGGCCCGCGCACAGACTAAGGAAAGATACCGTGCCCTGTCATAAGCAAGATTGCCTACCTGCAAATTCAATTTTTCACTTATTTGGCACAACGAATAAACATTGCAATTCAACGGGGCAATGCTGCCAGAATGTTGGGTACGCTACTGGTAGTGGGCTGGAGCATTTGGACTGTCTATAGGTCATCGCGGCCAGTATATAGTTCAAATGTTTTTTTTAGTCGTAGTAGTAGGTAGTTTTAAATCATTATAGTATTTAGAAAATAAAGACAATTTGCCGTGTTAAGAAAAGTATAAAAATAAAAAATAAAACAAAAAAAATCTACACATAACTCATCTGTGATATAAAATAAATTTCAAAACTCGTATATGTATGTAGAATTCTATGCAGAGTTTTTGGCGGGAAAGCGAAAAAGATTGCGTCACCGCATTGTATTATTTTCCAAAACTTGTGTTATTTTCAGTGTTAGTGCATAAAATTGGTGGCATTCTATTCGTTAAGTGCTGCATTACAGGCGTGAGTGTGGGAAAATGGTATAATGATGGTGAAACGTTTCTTTTCGTGTTGTTTCCAAAACTCCATATAACCTTTAAGTTAAGTTGCCACCACTTTACTAGGAGTATGACTTTAACTAGACTATGACTTCACTATGATTTTGACTGTGACTTGACACATATTTGCGTGAAATATCATTAACTTGATAAATTATCAATTACTTGACACTGGCGAAATACATAAAAGTGTGAAGCTAAAACATAAAAAAAATTAAAGTCGATTGTTTTTTCTTTAAACTGTGTCACGTTGCACATTATTATTCAATACAAGAAGCTTATATCAAATATCGGAGACGGAAAATGCATTGCGAAGGGCACATTCCCTTCAAAGCGTTCGTTTGTTTGCAATGCATTCTCCAGTTTATACTGCCTACTTCATAATAATTATAAGCTCTTTATCTCGATTCCATACGAGTACTTTCCTTCCGATACCAAGTAGGTATCGAAAGAAAAGTATCGAGTACTTACTCGTATTTACTAGTATCGATATCGTACATCTCTACCCTAATCCCATTGTTAATTATATTTTATTTTTTATAAAATTGTTATTACGGAGCTTGCTTTTTGCCGTATTGCCGTAACTTTCAGCAAAATGGAAATGTCTGACGACTTCATTCCTCTAAATCAAAGTACTCCTCAAGGAAAATCATATCGCGCTGGAAATCAAAATCATAGCGGCCACCAAAACAACAGATTTCACGGAAAACATCGTCGTGGCGGGAAGAATAACAGATGGGGGAACAATTCTTGGAATAGTAGCATTGGGGTATGTCCGCTAGTTCCGGTATTTCTAAATATCAGATAATTCCAGACAAAACATGATTGTCCAATAATCTTTTTACTAGGTGGTAGGACTTTACTGCAAAGTTCGTCTAGGTAGGTACCACCGCTTTGCCAGTTATTCTGCCGCCAAGCAGTAGTGCGCAAGCACTACTGTGTTCCGGTTTGAAGGGCACTGTAGCTAGTGAAATTACTGGGCAAATGAGACTATGATCTGATCTCACAGTTTAGTAATCTTATTACTAGATTGTGCTGATGTCTCTGGATGACGTGCGCAGTGCAGTGTCACGCGAACCTCTATACTTTAGAGTTCCGAGTGACACTGCAGCTGATATGGGCAGCCGTGTCGTTTAACATCAGGCGAACGGCTAGCTCGTCACGTCATTCCTTAACATAAACATAAAAAAAAAATCTATGCTAGCAGTAGGTTATATAGTAAGTTAATACATCGAATGCTGATTGGCCCTTAGTCCTACCAGTCGGTAGGCATGATGCCCACTACTTGCTGGGTGTAATTGTAGTATTAATAGTTTGAAGTAAGTATAACTAATTGGTGCTCTCCTGAATAAAACTATATATTTCCTTTTGTAGAGTGACAGCAACTCCAGCTTCAGTCAAAGCCAAGATAGGAACAGCATAGATGCTTATCTACACCCTTCAATGATGGAGGACCCCTGGGCAAGGCTGAGACAACAACAAAACAGCTAAAACTTCAAATTTATGTCATTAGAATACCCAAAATTTTGCACAGAATAATCTCAGTAAGATGTGCTATCATTCTTTGTAACTATGGTAAAATTGTGGTTACAGTTGAACTGTCAATAGATTGTAAATTGTAATTCAGGTAGAGTGAGTACAGATGAATACATACAATCCTCTCTCTTGGATTGGATAGAAACTGTCAATAGATTAAAATCTAGCTGTCTTGATTGGCTGTATGTAAATATTGTTTTGATTTGACCAATCATGACTGCAAAATTCTAACTTATCATGAAATTTCTTTAATGGTAGTTTCTTGAATTTATCCATAAGTTAAAAAAATAATATCAATACTAGTACATATTTTGTCTAATATACTAGTATTTTTTCAAAATATTGATTATTTTATTGAGTTCTTGCAAAGTCTGCATAAGTTTTTTTTCCTATGTTTTGGAATGTAAACATAATAGACAAAAAAGGAAACAGTTTTACAATAGTAAAGCAAAATCATAATAAGATATGAATATCCATATGTAGCTCCAAGCCCATTGATTTAAAAGCAATTAAAAAATACCAGCTAGGTGATCACGGACTGTGATTACAACCAACAGAAACAATAGTTCCTATGGATTTGACTATTTCAATACATAGTTTATGTGCATAGTTCCATTGAAAATTATCAAATTAAGAATTAAATTTATCCTGTTGCATTGCACCATGGTCCTTGTAGTTCCTGGATCCCAGGACACAGACAGGTCCTGTCTAGGCTGCAGGAAATCCTAGTTAGGGTCCAGGATCTATGTATGTGATTGTTGGGCATTATTATTATGTTATTATTTTTATTTAAATGCCCTTGCAACTAAGAAAGTTATTGCAGCTTTTAGAATAAACAGTTGAAAATTCTCAATGATCAAAGAAAATATTCTCAAGTGGCAGCTACGAACCGCATAGCAACAACTTGCTAGGTGATTTCAAAACTTGGTTGCAACCATCACAAACACAAATTTGTAGGATTTGAGGTTTTTCAATACATAGCTTATGTGCATAGTTACTATGGAAGTTTTCAAATTAGGAATGAAATTTCTAATGCATTGCAATAAAAATTTGGTCTGGCAAAACCGCGAGGAGTTGTTGGATGCAAGAGACAAGCAACCGCTCCAAATGGCTATTTATGGGAGAGGCTTATGTTTAGCAGTGGATGTCTTTAGGCTGATGATGGTGTTCAAAAGTTGTCCTCATCTATATTTGTAGTATTTCGCTGTACTTCCTTTGGTATTAAAAATGCTCCTTTGCAACTGCTTCAAAGGAGCATTTTAATAAGTTAGGTATTAGAATAATGTTTATTTAAGCAGAGGTGAATAGTATTTAATAGGTTTAGGTGATAACAGCCAGGTGATCATGTAACTTGATTGCAAGAAATAGAAACACAAAATTGTATGAATTTGACAGTTTCATATGCAGTTTATGTGCATAGTTAGTATGGAATTTTCAAATTGGGAATGAAATTTCTCTTGTATTGAAATTAAAGTTCCGTGATCACCCCACAGATGTTCCATTAAGTACCTAAGCTCTATAAAAATGTCCTCCGATTCCGACCTCAGATATAACAATGGTTTATAAAGAGGCAAATATATAGCTGGCAATAAAGCCGTAATACTACTTAAGAGGTTTTTCATTATTTCCTTAACTAGTTTACAAATTAGTTTAATAGCTCAAGACCTAAGATAAAAGAGTTGAAGTAAGGTCATATGAACATCGTCACTTGCAGATAATTCATTGCAAACATAATATCCGTGGAAGCTAGCCGCGTTCGCGTAAACATGAAGAGATTGCTCATTTTGTGTGTTGTTTTTGTGTATTTTAATTATTCTACAGGTGAGTAACATTAATTGTTATGAAGACGCACTCACTAATGAAGCGTTTTTGTAGTAAAACAAAAAGTAAAGAGTGCGCTAATGGGATTTGAATAAAACGTAGGTTTGTTTTTTTACTTTGTTATGTTGACAATGGAGATCTACGTGATGATGGAGAACTTCCGTTCGCCTCGCATTCACCAGTTTACTCCCCAAGTCAAGCGTGCGCTAGGTAAAACGTGAAGTAAAAAGAAGTTTTACTTCAAAAGTTAATGTATCTACAGATTTTTTTATCAGTTACAGTTGCATTAATTCGTATTATCTGGCTCGTTTAAAATTATAATAAACTATATATATATACCTAGATAGATCATATAATAGGTAGAAACCATCTCATTTTAAATGGGGGCGCTAAAAGCCTGCACTGATATCCCGTATTTATACCAGTCTTAACACCCAAGACAAGCAGGACACTCTCCTCAAAGTTGGAAAACGGAATTGTATCGGTATTCCTATATGATGATGACGATTATTATTATTTCTACGATGTGTATAATACATTTGTTAAAAACAATCAAAATACCATACACTT
Organism: Ennomos fuscantarius; assembly: GCA_905220475.3. Lineage (NCBI taxonomy): Eukaryota > Metazoa > Arthropoda > Insecta > Lepidoptera > Geometridae > Ennomos > Ennomos fuscantarius. The sequence continues at coordinate 5,144,778 of HG992028.1, read as the reverse complement.
TGGAGTAGTAAGTAATATAATTAATAATCATCTAAGTAAGTAGGTACTCACTTTTTCATCTGAAAGTATATCCTTTCAAATAAAACAAATAATTTACAAATAGGTTGATAAACGACGGAGATTATGAATTAACAAACATTTAAAGAAAAGACCCATCTATCTCTTCTTTGAGGTTTGTTGAAAAGATTTACCTGGGGTGGGTTGGCGTCCTGCGTGCTTGTGAAAATGACATCATAGTGTAACTAATAGCTTAGACAAGGATAGAGAAATACCCCACTTGACTAGGGTCAAATGTTGTAGGCAACATCACAAAAGACCCATATAATATGGCTGCTGCATTTTAAACATCTCAATTTCAGCGGAGTGCCCACCAGACCAGTACAACCCCGGTCCCGATTGCGCCTTCGAAGTAATCTGTGGCAGAAGAAGCTCGCACACTTACCGGCGTCACTATTGCGACTGCTGGTGCAACCCTGGTCTCTTCAGGGACACCGAGACCAATAACTGCGTGGAGAAATGTCCCTAGTACTATCAAAGCTGGTGTAATGTTAGTCTGAAATGAACTGTACCCCTAGTACGAGCTTATTTGAATTTGCCTACATACTGGTGTCGATTCTGTGTCACATTCTCTAAAACTAAAGTAAACTTAAAGTATGGTGGCACGCTTCTGATAAAGGGGAAATGAAAAAGACGGAAATATGTTAATTTCGTTTAGTTTTAGAGTATGCGACACAGAATCGACACAACTGTATTCGTTGTCGATTATAGTATGTACCTACCTACTTACTGTACTAGAGTACCTATCGTAAAAAAATTGTGAAATCCTTAGTTACGTATAGGTGCCGCTAGTGGCTCTAATTTGCTGGATCTCATAAATATTCTACGACTAACTGCGCTCAGCGGCTTCAAAAATGTATAAAAGTAGGCCGTGTTAATAGATATATAAGCTGTCTATATTCTAAATCCACCCAGCTGTTTGAGCGTGAAGGAGTAACAAACATATATAAATACACGCATACATACTTTCGCCTTTGTAATATTGCTAACTGCGCCACGCGGTTTTATCCGCGAATAAAAAGTAGCCCGTTTTTAAGCGCGAAGGAGTAACAAACATACATAAACACAAACTTTCAAATACGTATGGCTTGCAGCACATTTTATCGCAGCATGTTTAGATGGTGTCTATTAGTACCTTACGAATTTAATACGTAGTACCTACTGAGTTATGGCTTAAAAAAATGTTCGGCAGCGGGGCCTTTTATTTATTTGAAACCCGCAGATAGGAGACTTATAATGCAGAATAGGGTTGTACCTAATTATTACTTTCCAATGATGTCATTATATTTTTCTAAAATCTAAAAGTTAATATTCCACTATAGGTGCCTCGATATCGAGTACAATATTAATGTACATTCCAAAAACTCTTACTAGAGGCAGTAGTAAGTATACGTATTCTGTGCTAGGGATATTGATTCTTAATAACAAGTAGTTAGAGTACGTAGGTAACTGTAGCCAGTATATAATAATAATCTCCAAACAAGAGCGAATTGGATTTAGCCTCTGCGGTCTTTGTGTGTAGAGTTGTAGTGTGGTGGTTGAGCAGGTCGAGTCATAACCCGGAGGCGGCGGGTTCGATTCCCGCGACAGGACAAGTATTTGTGCACAGAAGAAAAAGGGCAAATACTTGTTCTGAGTCTGGGTGTTGTGGGACCATGACCCTCGTAGTTCCTGGGTCCCTAAATACATAGAATCCTAGTTAGGTTCCAGGATCTATGTATGTGATCGCTGGGCGTTATTATTATTATTAATAGCTTGTAACGGTGACGAAGTTCATGTTACGAATTCTTGAACTATTTACGAGGAAAAACTGATTGATTTTTCATCAGGCGCTTAAATTGCACATTGTGTAGTACCTACACATTCTTAAGAATCTGGCGTTGATCTAATTTTGTTTAATAATAATGATCTAATTTTGTCTAATTTTGTTTTGTAATAATTTTACGATACTGCGAAATTAGATTTCCAAGGGAACGCATTATTTGTGAATTTTTATAGTGTGCGCCATTTTAATGTGTCAATAGGTAACTACACAATTCTAAAACGAATGCGCGGCGTGATGCAGATACCTGAGTAGTTGGATGATTTAATAGTAGTATAGTTATACTAATAAATTGGTTGAATATTATTAGTATTATTATTACTTATGATAAGTATATCCAAGTACCTTGTTGACGGTTTTGGCGGGAATGCGAAAAAGATTGTATTATTGTATTATTTTTCACCGCATTGTATTATTTTCCAAAACTTGTGTTATTTTCAGTGTTAGTGCATAAAATTGTCGGCATTCTATTCGTTAAGTGCTGGATCACAGGCGTGAGTGTAGGAAAATGGTATAATGATGGTGAAACGTTTCTTTTCGTGTTGTTTTCAAAACTCCATAGAAGCTTCAAGTAAAGTTGCCACCACTTTACTAGGAGTATGACTTTGACTAGACTATGACTTGACTATGACTTGACTTGATGACTTCGACTGTGACTTGACACATATTTGCGTGAAATATCATTAACATGATAAATTATTAATTACTTGACACTGGCTAAATACACAATAGTGTGGAGCAAAAACATAAAAAAAGTACCTTGTTTATGTAGTTACGTATCCAAGTAATAGTTTTTATAGACCCACATATTGTACCTAATCTTCCATTAAATTGTCTGGTTTTGCAAGGCGTTTAAAAAATGCTTAAGTAAATTATATATATATACCTACATACATGGGTAACTATTTTTTCATATAAACACATATCAATTAGTTACGCTACAAGAGTATTTTAAGCACTTATTTAGGTCAGCACCTTACTACTGTATATATAAACAGTCAAATAATTGATAATAATTGATTTATGTACTTAAGTACCTACCTACTTACCTAGATTACTAAGGTAGGTATGAGTAGGTACCTACTCAAACTTCGCAAAAAATTAAAAAAATTCAATGTTTAAAAAAAAATTGTTTCGAATCTTAGATATTTATTTTTAAAATAAGTTAGTACTTATTTTAAAAATAACCTATAAATAATAATAAACTATACCAATTTCTCATATACATAACGATTATACTTATTTACCTATTTAACTTTGAAATATTCGTTTAATAAGACTTATTTGTTTACTAGGTGGTAGGACTTTTCTGCTAAGTTCGTCTAGGTAGGTACCTACCACCATTTTGCCAGTTATTCTGCCGCCAAGCAGTAGTGCGCAAGCACTACTGTGTTCCGGTTTGAAGGGCACTGTAGCTAGTGAAATTACTGGGCAAATGAGACTTTATGATCTGATCTCACAGTCGAGTAATCTTATTACCAGACTGTGCTGATGTCTCAGGATGATGTGCGCAGTGCAGTGTCACGCCAAACTCTATATTTTGGAGTTCCGAGTGACACTGTTCTGTTATGGCCAGCCGTGTCGCTGAACATCAGGTGAACGACTAGCTCGTCACATCATTCACTAACATAAAAAAAAAACTTAGGTAAGCGTGTCGAAGCACTGACGTAGTTTTGCATTTATTAACATACGCTTGGAGCTAATAGGAACAAGTGACTTGGAAAATCCATTTAACAATACACAACTAAGTAATTATGTACACAACAAGGAAGATACGTTGAAGTGGCAATCAGCATGAGAAAACCAATGTCGCATTATAATACGTTCTATTTTGGATTTAGTTACCGACTAATAAAAATAAGTTGCAGGGAACTACCATCACTACTATCTACAGTCTATACCGGCCTTTGCAGCCTTACCTTAGCTTTAGCCTTACAGACTACGGACTAATGCTGTAGGTGAGCAAATTTATAAAACTATGTATGATCCTGATATTTTTTCGTCTCATAAGTACCTACTCGAACTCATGTTAATTTTGATTTTGCAGGATGTAGAGGTAGGTACTCTTAAATCTCCAAAAATAACCTGGTAATCTAACAGTAGGAATTTCAAGATTCTATAGAGATATATATACAGATATATATATGTATATTAATAATATATATATTACATTCCACTATTAAGTCTATTACTTTACTTTCTAAGTATCATATAATTATTCATTATTAAGTACCTACTTAACTATAAATTGATTTGTATCTCTCTGTAACTTCGTCGTAGATACGATATAATTACATAATTACAAATCTGAGAAACTTCTGAACTGAGTGAATATTGATTTTATTTTCCTGTTATCTAGTCTAGGATGCCACCAGTAAGTATTATAGTATCTGTGGATGCGTCCCACTTACATACTTATTCATAGCCTAGTGACGTCAGCGAAGCTTAACTACTAACGTACCTACATGTTTATCTTTAGTACCTAGTCTGTGAAAAATGAATCATAACCATAAGCTTTGTCCCAATGATAAAACATGCTGCTCTTTCAGCAGTCAGCTCGTAGGTACTTCCTATAGATAGGTGCGTTCAAAAGAAGCTGGAAGATACACACAGGCCTCCCCCATTTTACGCCACGTGGACGTTAGGTATCATAGAGGATGCGTAAATTTAAATTATTCATAAAGTCAAACTTAATGAAAAAAAGGCCTATAACGCAATAAATGATTATGTGTCAGACAAAAGAGCTTGGCTTGAATATCCCAAGCTCAATATTATGAAATCTTAGTTACACTGCCTGTTGCTATATAATTTCAGTTTCTATTTGTAATGTTTATTAAGATTACCTTAATGTTCTTCTTGCACCGGTGTGAAGGGTGGGTGGTTACTTTTGTAATATATTCATTACAAACTCAACTGTAATAAATTATAATTATTGTAAAAAATAATACGTCACTGTAAAGTTTCTTGTAGCTTCTTCTTTACAGATGTAATCGAAGCTTTGGATCGGAGTTTTCTGTTCTGCATCGTGCCGGATTGCAACAGTAGTGAGAAAGAGAACTTCATTTTTTTCAAACTCATATATCGTAATGGGCTTGCTATGTAATATTTGACAATAAGCACTTTGTAATTCTATATGGTTAGACAATAACTTAATTATAAGTACCTACCTAATATAATTTTGACTTGTGAAAGTGCTAAAATCAAAATTTCAAACAAAGTCTAAAGAGTTTGACTTTGACTTTAACTTTGACTTAAGGGTTTGCCACAATCACCAGGCTTGGCAGGCGGCTTGGTGATCGCAGACAATTTAAATGAACCGAGGAGAGTGCTGCTGCCTATTCTTTGGGTATTCTTTATTTCCCACGAAATAGCAGAATTAATTATTAGGTACCTATTTACTTGCCTATTGTTGAGTATATTATAATAGTCAGTGTGTGGCAACACCACCACACACAAGCACGTCACGACTGAGACAATAACAATACAGACATTTCTAAGTAAGTGCAGAACTTTCCTTAACACCGGCTCCTCCAACGTCCAAGATAGGCAGACAATGTGACACCTATTTTAATAAAATTACAATTTTACGACATAAATCTTTGCTAAAGGTGACTCCTACGCATTGCTCGATCTTTGAGTTGATCGTATTATTTATTTACAGAGGTCCTTAGATGTAAATAAATATGTAAGTATTTGGACAAAAGGAAAACATAAATAATTTGAAGCTTTAGCTTCAGGAACATGAATTAATTTTGTATCTATTTTGGTTAATATTCTTACTCCGTTTCTTACTTATTTATTCAACTAAAATTGTAAGTAACTTAACTCTAAGTTATTTATATGAAAATAAGCATTTACACTAGTATGCTTTCAATGTAGTAGTTACGTAATCATTATCGTATGGCCTATAGATTTCTCAAAAATAATTTAAAAAGTTTTGTCCAAAATCTTAATTTTTATACTAGATGTGTTTCGAAGTCATTCGAAATATAATAGTAATTACTTTATACGATAAAAAAACCATTGCTTTATTATAATCAAGATGGACCTAGAATGGATTTGAAATTGACCAATTATTAGGCACTACTTTGTTATTGTTCATTCATCGGTCAATTCATTTGTTCAATAACACTATGACAATGTAGAAAGAAACCAAGGTTGCATTTATATTTATAGCATAAATTTTTACACAGAAATTTCTAATAATATCCTATTTTAAAAAAAGGTTAATCAATCGACTTTAATCGTTTTAGTAGATATATATACATATTGAGAAGTAGGTACCTACTTGGAATTATGTAGTACCCTTTTCAGCCTCTGGTGTGGTGGTTGAGCAGGTTGGCTCATAACCTGGAGGTAGCGGGTTCCATCCATGCGACAGGACAGTATTTATGCACGGAAAAAGGCGCAAATTATTGTTCCGAGTCTGGGTACCATGGTCCTTGTAGTTTCTGGGTCCCTAGATACAGGGAATCCTAGTTAGGGTCTATGATCTATGTATGTGATCGTTGGGCGTTATTATTATTATTATCATCATCTTCGACGATCTTTATCAAATCTTCACCAAACCTACAAGAGAAACATCTCGCAATCTTCTTCTTCATTATTCTTCTAGCAAACAAAAATAAATCACTCAACCAAAAAATCCAAACCATAATCATTAAAAAATACTTACATACATCATCCTCCTTTTTGAAGTCAATTACAATCTATCAGTTGTCTTAAGACAATAGTCGTTAAGCCAAGCCTGAAGACATCTGGCGGCATAAAAATTCTGCCCCAGTAGGCTTAACACTAGCCTATACAGTAGAAGAAGGAAAAGAAAGCATATATTTCCTACATGTACTTAGGTAAAGTATGGTACTTAGCAGTGATTTTTTTTTATCAATATAATAATAATAATATGTGTGTGGACATCTTACACAACGTCATCTAGTCCCAAACTAAGCAAAGCTTGTACTACGGAAACTAGATAACTGATATAATACTTATATACTTTTTGTTTGTAAATACATACATATAACACTCAGACACAGAACAATCACCTATGTTCATCACATAAATGTTTGTCCTGGGTGGGAATTGAACCCACAACCCACTATTTAGAAGGCAGGGTTACTACCAACTGAGCTATAGGCCCAGTAAAAAAAAATGAACATCAATTAACAAGGCTGTTATCTAACCATTAGTGATAAAATATTCAGTAAAACCAGCTTCTTTATCTTAAATCAGATAAATCTAGCGAGCACTTAAGTTAAGTCTACTTACCTATTTATCTAACGGCCGGGAGAGGCAATTGACTCAACCTAACCTAAGCTTACGGATATTATTCACCCAAGACTAAACAAATTTGGGCTGAGGTTCTAAGGCCGTAACACTGCTTAGAATGATAATCGTGGTGTTTTAACGCTAAGGATTTGATGTTGCATTTTAAGGGAGTACACAGTCTCTGTGGTGTGGTGGGTAAGATCAGCTCATAAACTGAAGCTGGCGGGTTTGATTCCCGTGAAAGGATAAGTGTTTGTGCATGAAAAAAAGCGCTAATATTTGTTCCCTATCTGAATATTGTGGGACCATGGTTCTCGTAGTTCCTGGGTCCCTTAGATACAGGGAATCCTAGTTAAGGTCCAAGATCTATGTATGTGATCGTTTTTCAAAGACAAAAGATAAATGTCGACATTTGAAGTATCATAAGTATCATCAATTGAAGTATTTAAATCTAAAGTCTATAACCACTACCTTACTCTTCAAAATCAAATCACGAACTGAAAGCAATCCATCTAAGTATTTGTATATGTGTGTAATATGTATTATGTTTATATTATTGTGTGTATTTAATTTTGTATATTTATTATGGTGTCACTTGTATTATCACCAGTTTTGACGTATAGTTAAGTTTTTGTTTTCTTTTTTTATATCCCATTATTGTTGCACTACCGCATTGAGCCTTCCACAATACACCAGGGTTAACTGGAAGATAATGCTCGATAGCATTAAGTTCGCCTATGTACCTTCAATTGTTGTTGTTTGTGCAATAAAGAATTTTCTATCTATCTATCTATTTTTTCCAAAACTTGTGTTATTTTCAGTGTTAGTGTATAAAATTGGTGGCATTCTATTCGTTAAGTGCTGGATTATAGGCGTGAGTGTGGAAAAATGGTATAATGTGGTGTTGTTTCCAAAACTCCATAGAAGGTTCAAGTAAAGTTGCCACCACTTTACTAGGAGTATGACTTTGACTAGACTATGACTTGACACACATTTGCGTGAAATATCATTAACTTGATAAATTATTAATTACTTGACACTGGCTAAATACACAAAAGTGTGTAGCCAAAACATAAAAAAACCAGCACCTCGTTTTGTTTCATTAGATCGGTACAAAAACTATATACCTTATACTTATTAGCTTCTACAGCCGTTGCTGATGACATTTTCAACAAAACAGAGCTGTAACTATAAGCTGCGAATTATAGACGGCTTTTATATTACTATCCTACATATATACATATATCCTGAATATTTCTACCTATAGTATAAGTTTTAATAGATATTTGGAATTTTCTGCAAATTCTAAGTAGATTTGCCAGTTATTCTGCCGCCAAGCACTAGTGTGCAACCATTACTGTGTTCCGATTTGAAGGGCTTTGATGGTGGTGAAATTACTGAGCAAATACGAGATGAAATGAGACTTCAGTCAGGTAATCCTATTGATAAACTATATTGATATCTCAGGATGACGTACGCAGTACGAGTTATGCGAAATTTTATATTATTCGGAGTTCTGAGTGGCAACTATGGCGCTCTATATCAGGTGAACGACTATAGGTAATTAGGTATAAGCACGTGACGTCATTCATAAACAAAAAAATTACAAGCACTTTTTACATTGTAATGTATTCGAAGGAAAAAAACAGTTTCAGCACATAGTGTAGATACTGAGACTTATTGGTAAAAATACAAAAAATAACGGCATGAGAAACAGCGAAATCTGCATACCACAGCCCTTAATTTCGAAATTGCGTGGTGTCCCTTCGCTTGCCAGAATTGATTGTGGCAATTTAGTGGAAATTGTATTTATTTAGTTTCTGCCGCCGACAGCCGACATGTTGATGAAAGCTTCTCTATAGCGCAATGAAATAATAAATAGTGTGAAATTAAAATGTCGGCTGGCAAAAAATGAAGACTAAACAAAAAATGTTAAGGCTTAGTATAACTAAAGGTATAATCTTACTAGGTGGTAGGACTTTACTGCAAAGTTCGTCTAGGTAGGTGCCACCACTTTGCTAGTTAATCTGCCGCCAAGCAGTAGTGCGCAAGCACTGCTGTGTTCCGGTTTGAAAGGCACTGTAGCTAGTGAAATTACTGGGCAAATGAGACTTTATGATCTGATCTCACAGTTTAGTAATCTTATTACTAGATTGTGATGTCTCTGGATGACGTGCGCAGTGCAGTGTCACGCGAAGCTCTATTAGAGTTCCGAGTGACAGTGCAGCTGATATGGGCAGCCGTGTCGCTTAATATCAGGCGAACGGCTAGCTCGTCACGTCATTCCTTATAATAAAAAATATAAAAAATCTTGTAGTTGTAGGACCAAATAGATCCATATAAGTATTTACTTTCTTTACTTTAGATAGGCTTGCATTTGACCACTGTTTTATCCGATGTTAAATGACGATGGAAATGCTTGCTCAGAAGATACCGGTTCACTCTTGCTTTGAAAACTCCCAGATTTTATATTGTCATCATACCTAGATTTATTAATAAGTGGGAGATTTAGGTATACTGACTAAGCGTCATTTTGTCCATGTAATTTATTAGGTACCTCATAAATTATTACTGTACTTAGGTACCATGGCTTTGGCTGTACTTAGCTGTGCCCCATGGTTTCACCCGTGTATAATAAGAAGCCACGCCTCCGGGAGCATACTATCGGGATAAAAAGTATTTTTTATATTAATCCAGGTTATAACCTATCTGTGTTCCAAATTTCATTCAAATCCGTTCAGCAGGTTTTTCGTGAAAGAGTAACAAACATACATACATACTTACAAACTATCGCATTTATAATGTTAGTAGGATTGAATATGTCGAAAAAATAATCGTTACTGCTCACAAAAATCAAAAACGGCAGGATCTGACATTTAAGCATGTAATCTAATTTATATACTAATTTTAAAAAACGTAAGCATTTTAAAATGTTTTAAGAGATCGTGCTCACAGTATGGTAACATTTAAACTAAGCTTACCTAAAAGGCGCGTGGGCTTAAAACAGGTAGATATTATTATTATAAGTGTGTAGGCAGACAATGCGTAGGTTATTATATCACACTAATATTGTAAAGGTGAAAGTTTGCATGTGTGTATGTGTGTATGTTTGTTACTCCTCCACGCTCATTTGGCTGAATGGATTGAAATTCAGTACAAAGATAACTTATACACTAGATTAACGTATAGGCTACATTTTATCCCGGAAAGATGAAACGTTCCCATGATGACCTATAGACAGTCCAAATGCTCTAGCCCACTACCAGTACGTAGCGTACCCAACATGCTGGCAGCATTGCCCCGTTGAATTGCAATGTTTATTCATTGTGCCAAATTAGTGCCAGCATTTTGGTCACGCGTAGCGTCGACCAGGCGCTTTGATAAACTTAACTCATTTTGACTGTCTATAGATCATCGCGGCCAGTATATAGTACAAATGTTTTTTTTTTGGTAGTAGTAGTAGGTAGTGTTTAGTATTAGTTACTTATTATATCATTGTAGATTTTAACGTTCCCATGGGATGAGCAAATAATTGAAATACTTTTTATCCGCGGGTAAAACCGTGGGGCGCTACTAGTATTATATATAGCATTGTTTCTAGGTACATTTATTAGTTATGTCTTTTTGTCTGTTAAGCTTAATTAGGTAACATGTTTATTATGTACGTATAACATCTCTACAATGGTAAGGTAAAACAGAAATATGTCGAGACAAATAATTGGATCACAACCATTTATGCAATGGTTGGTAAGTAGTTACTAGTTAGTTGTATAAAGAAAAATAATTTATAACAAAATAATAATACAAAAAAAGACTTGAAAATACTGAGAGTATAGTTGGGTGATATTACAATGCTATTTCCTGTATTTTTGATTTAAAACTCAACCACTCAACTGATTTAGATAAAAATTTCAAAAGGTCTAGTCTGAAAGTATACCTATAACCTTAAAAAAAAGAACCGGTTGAAAAAAAAAAGAAACAACAATTTTGATACCGGTTTATAAACGACGGGGAAACAAATACAATTTAAAAAAAATATAACCGTATTGACAATCACGTTCTTTTCTGAAATGTTGAAAAGAATTTTGATTCTTCTCTTATGGTTGCTTGCTTTGGAATATCACTAAAGAGATTATATGTGGAAGTATAGTATTATATATAGTGAAAAAACTGTACAATTTTATAACAGGTAAATATTTAAAAAAGCTCTAAATAAATGAAAAAAGTAGTTAAAAAGAGGTTAAATATAAAACACAGAGTTTAGACCACGATTATATTATCTGTGATAGATTTTTTGGGGACTTAAACAGTGCCTCATCATAGTCAAATTATACACACATACACTAATTACAAATTAAGTATTTATAAAAATGAACAATCAAAAAATAATTTAAGTAAAACATGTGGGCTGAAGACAGGGTGTTGCCAGCTCATAAATAATTTGAGCCTTATTATTTCTAATAGATGTATGACGAATAAAACTCTGGTAACTCTGGTAACAGAAGAATTTGCGATATTGTGGGACTTATCTGAGTGGGTAGTACGTAGGCGGTATACACTTAAGAGTAGATATTCTACGGACGCATTTACAAAACAGTGTCTTGATGGAGTTGAGTAGGTACTTACTACAGAATAAGTACTAGCAATATGCAGTATTCCACTATTGCTCAACAAAAGTTTTTTTTTGAGGGGGGGAAATGCCCTCGCACTTCCCTGCAACCACGGGGGTGGTGGCGAGGGGTATGTGGGACTCGAACCCACTAAACCCCCCCGTGAGCCCTCGTCCGCCGTACTGGGGCGAGAAGGGGTCGTGACTGCAGTCCAGCCAACTCGCCCCCGAATAACAACAAAAGTACGCTAACTAGTATTAAGAGCGATATGAACTTCTGGCAAAATCCAGTGTCATTTAATATCGCTGCTAATTTACCTTTCAATCACAAAATCATTTCGCTTTCCCAACAGGAATATTGCACGATACACGTGTCGGAGCCCTTTGGCAAGAGCTCTGGAATCTGCTCGCATGTGGTTTGGAAGCTCTCGGTGGCGGTCACGACCCGGCGCCGGCTGGAGGCTTATTATCGCCCATAAGCATTGACCCACTGCTAAATAAGCTTGCGCACTTACTTGCTCATAAATAATGTTCACAAATGCAATTGTAAACCTTAATGTTAAAAGCAACTACGTTTTTTCTTGTTGGTAAATTTTGTGCATAGCTCAGTGTTAGCTGTCAAGCCATCTAGTTTCAATATAATAAGTGTGCAATATACTCTCGCGGAACTATTTGACCGTGTAGCACAAGGCCTTTAAAACGCTTGACTTTTAGCCCTTGTAATTATTATGACAGCCGTAATTGAGGGCTTTGTCAAATATGTATTAGCGAGCTGAGTGGCCGGAGTACAGATTTTATGCGGAAACTTGGCCTCCTAAGTTACTGAGAGTGATTTTTAGGTGCTGTAAGCAGTTCATCAAAGGTTTAAGTGTGATAATCTTCTTGAAAGGATAAGCTTTTATAAACTTCTGAAAAGCCTATGTGAATCACAAGTTTATAACATTCATGGAGCAGTGATTATTTAAGAATACTTATTCATAGATTAATGATCTGTCTGAGTTTAGTTGAGATGTAAGGTTTTCCAGTAGTGTATCCCCTCCCATTACTAATGAAATCAAACTAATGGTATAATTTTTCCCTTCTATATACCTTTAGTTTGAGTGGGAAGGTAAAAAAGTAATAGAATGTAATAGCAGGCGACGTATGTTGGAACACACCTCGTAATCCCTTTCAGAAGAGACAGTGACCTACATTAAACCCCTGATAATGTTTGCCCCATATTCTATTGTGTGCAATCGGTCGCCACCTACATTAGGCACGCTACTCAGCCGTGCGATGTCAGAATGCGATAATAGGTCGTCTCGTCTCGGGTGCACCGCTGTCGGAAGCTCGCACCAAATAATCGCATCGATCGCCAAAAAACTAACCCACATACGCACTGGCAGCGTAGCCGGAATTATTAATCGCGGGGAGTTAGGGGCGAAGGGTGGCGCGGCGTAGCGCAGGGCGCAGGCGCGGGCATCCAGCGGGCACTTCGCGAGGAAGGCTCGCGCTCTACGGCCGCGTCTCGCCGTTGACGCGATGCGCGAGCTTTCGGCCCCGCGGCCGCAAGCGCCGCGCTAACCTGCACCCATGCAGTGGCGAAAACTTACCAGGTTGAAGTCTTCGCCGGGCGGACAGTCGCGCGCTCGGAGGATGCTCTGCTGCGGCCGCAGGAAGGTATGCGATCCGATCGATATCGCGCGCCGAAACCGTCGCCCCTCCCGGCCCGGACGCCGTCGCCGTTCGACGACCCCACCACTAACGTCTCACTGCTAACACCGTGCCTCTTTAATCTTCTAATTCTCCGTGATCACTATTATGCCGAAACCATCTACCCTCGCAATCCCAGTGTCTTCCAGCTACAAATACTATCAGCTTTTTCTGGCTATGAATGAAAATGTGATTATTGGTTAATATATCTACGTTAATCAACTATGTATGTAGTTAAGTGTTTATTACCCATATCAAGTTAAATGTAAATGTCATTTGTGAAATGACCAGTCAATGATCTGTGTAATTTAGTTATCAGTGTCAATCAAATCCACCAGTTAATTACTTGTAAAGGTCGGCTATTGAAGTGGTGGTGATTATGTTCAGGTTATAAGAATGTGGGACGATCTATACAAGTCAGTCAACTATTGTCCGACGATTCGATGAGGGAAAAACGACTGAAACGTCATGGTAGTCCTTTAACCCTTTTACAATGCTATTAACAAACCTTTCTTATCTACACACGCTACGTCCTTACATTTATACTCATTAATATCACATGTTTTATGTCTAATTAAGTAGTTATGAGCTTAACGTGTGCATTTGCGGGTAGCTGTATATTTAGTTTTCCTGCAGCATCACGCCATCTTGAAAGCACGTTATTTATACGCCGTATAGCAGTTGATAATGTCCACTGGTTATTCGTTTAGATAATTATGTACCTACTTATTTTTATATGTTATAGGTATAATAAGTACTAGGTATACAAACCTATTTATACGCACAAGAAGAGACGGTTCTTAATTATGCTGTTATGTTTTTTGTGTGTATGTTAGCTAATATCTCCGCCAGTTGTGAACAGATTTTGATGTATTTGTATTCTGTAAGATCAGGGTGGTCCCATTTACACTTGGTGAGGGTGTTATGAAGGAGTACGAGACACAAAACAAAAAACGCCCCAATGGCAATGGATGACAGTAACCACATCGCAATTTGGTTGTTACTTGTATTCTGGGAATGGCTAGGAAATAGCTATTTAGGGTTTTATCAGCAGTCTATTGAGCTGACAATAGACGTAACCCTATGGACAACATTAACATTCTAGAGGTGTGTATGACCTCTATGGAACAAATGCTAATAAAATAATAAGTACCGATTTATTGGATAAATAAATTGCATTCTTTATATATAAAATTTTATTGGAATGAAATATTCAATATCTAAAAAAGATACAATGTTATAAGTATTTTAAGATACAGGAATAGAAAGAGAGAGCTCGAACACTTAGTGACGTCACAGATACTTAATAGCTCCTGGTTACTAAGCTTTAAATTTATACGTAATTATAAGTCTATGGTAGCTCTTACCTCTACATTCACTTTGGAATGTGACGTCACAAATATGAATTTCATAGTAGCTGTGAGGTGGCTCCACAAACTCTAGGCTTTTACACGATTTCTGTTTTGCGAGAAATCCTTTTCTCGCAAATCTTCTTCTTTCTTTCTATTAGTGATGCCCCTTTCAGAACCTTTTATTTCATCTACGGGAAATACCAAACAGTTATTATTATTATTATTTATGAATTATGAGCCCTACTATTTAGTCCGGCGACGGTTCCAAGATCGATAGAGACAAAAAACATTAGCCCGTTCAAAAAAATTATTTAGTCATCAGACCCAGAGGCCCAGATGTTACCTAGATAACCGTCGTTAGGGTTCATTTTAACGCAAGGGCACCCCTAATGTCTTATGTCTGACATTGGGAAAGAATCAAATAGCAGGTCTTTAACTTTGCGTACCTTCTCGTTAGTCATGACTTTGATATATTTGTAACTGTAGTCCTTCATATAATTGTTTTTTTTAGATCCTTACTTTTGTGTATCACCAAATGACCAGTGTCAAGTAATTGATAATTTCTCGAGTTAATTAATATATATGTATATATGTCAAGTCAATCCAAGTCATCAACTCAAGTCATAGTCTAGTCTAGTCAAGTCATACTCCTAGTAAAGTGGTGGCAACTTTACCAGAAGCTTCTATGGAGTTTTGGAAACAACATGAAAAGAAACGTTTCAATATCATTATACCACTTTCCCACACTCATGCCTGCACTTAACGAATAAAATGCCACCAATTTTATGCAATAACACTGAAAATAGCACAAGTTTTGGAAAATAATACAATGCGGTGAAACGATCTTTCTCGTTTTCCCGCCAAAACTCCGGCTTGGCCATTTTTACAAAGAGAGCGATTGAGAGAATTGTCATTGTCAAAAATACATAGCTAATATAAAAACATATTACTCACGTCATGCTCTCACTACAGATTATACAAAAATAAGAAACGCATCACGACAAAAACATAAAAAAAACTTAATTCATGACAGATGTATGTAAGAATCAGTATTTTCCAGTATCATTCCTGTGTTTTTATTTAAAATTCATGTTTTGGTATTCGTGACCACGTACATATATAATAATATTCGATTTAATTCATTAAAATTTTATATAAACTAATTTAAACTGTACTAAAATAATTTAGAATGTTAGAAAGTAGGTCGCTTTGATAACTTTGTAACGAATATTAGGAAAGTTCATTGTTTAAATTAATAATATCAGAGTTCCGTGTACGATTATTATTATGGGGCCTGTACGTTTTCCATGGAGTATAACCATAAAGATTAGTGAGAAGCAAAAGGAATGTTTAAGTTTTAGTACTTATGAGTGGAACAAATAAGTAGTTGCACCAATTATTGTAGTATTATGCATGCCGCAGCCGTTACCTTTTCAAATGTTGCAACTGCGATTTTCAAGTCGATATGAATAACAGAGTATGCTCGTTATCAACAATATTGATACTTTCGCATGCTGTCTATGACAAAAACACGTCGAAATAAAATAGAATACACTAGCGACTCCTGCACTAACCCTATAAATAATTTATTTTATTCAAGTTTTTCCATGGACCAAATGGGGTTGCAGTGCAGGGCTATAATTTGTGTTTAGTTATAAAGAATAATAGTCAAATATTCTTCATCTAAGTAAAGCTAGTTTATGAATTATTTTCAGTACTGTTACATTCGCATAGCATAAACTTTGGTAAAAAGTATTAATTAATTTATTTATTTTATTATTGGAAAACCAACAGCTGTTATAATTATATAGATACATATTTACAAAAAAAGAAAGCCAATTAAAGGTCCTCACGGATATTTAGATAGCTAAATATAATTTTAAAATGACAGTTTCTTATAAACAACATTTTGGTAGGTTACAAAATAAAAACTCTATAATTTTATAATGAAACACAATATTTATTTGTTTACATATAAAATAATAAATCAACTATAACACAGAAAAAACAATAGCAATATTCTAGTAAAGAGTATTATTCTAGACGAGATTATAATCTAAGTTTAATGTTTATCAAGATCAACTGCAGGATAACTTTGACTTACGTGATTCAAACGCTTGCAAAGTAAACCAAGGAAGAAAGGTAGCTGTTGCTGTTAAAACTCGATATTTCATTTTGCACGAACGTAATAACATTGGCAATTGCTACGACGAATAAAACCCGTAATAATACGAGAGCTCGGACTTATCCTGTACTTTTGTATTTATCTATAGAAAAGAAGCTCTAAGTCCTAGCACACACGTCGTAAAACTAAATACGTTATTTACGAAAGAAACGCTGCAAACCACTTTTGAAAATGCGCTGCTGAGCAGCGTTCATTTATTTTAGTTACTAGCTCAAATTAATGCTTATCATTTAGACGTAACATTGCCTATCCTGCCTAATAAACTTCATGTAGCGAATAGTTATTTTGTTTTTGGTCTCTCTTTATAGAATTTGAAATCGACAATGATTTAGTAAGAGCAAACATTAAGTAGCTATTGCACTTATACAGTACGAGCTTCTGCCCGCAGCTTCGTCTGCGGCGTGGCCTATGGGAAAATAATTCAACCACCCATTTCATCCTCTTAAGGGTGGAATTTCGAAAAATCCTTTCTTAGCGAATGCCTACGTCATAACATCTGCCTGCATGCTAAATTTCAGCCCTATCCATCCAGTGGTTTGGGCTGTGCGTTGATAGATCACTATATCAGTCAGTCAGTCAGTCACCTTTGAGTTATATATATTTAAAAGATTTTTTATTAAGGGGAATACAATGTATATGTATATATGTATAATTCAAGCCGCGGCATTTTCCGCGTATGCTGGTCATTTGTATTCTTCAAAGAAACTATACAAAATTCAGGGTAAGAGTATTCTATGCCATTTCCACTACGTAAAATATCTACGTACTTTTCTTCAAAATTAGTTCAGCCGTTTCAGTGTTGTGTGGTAACAAACATACCTGCATTGTGTACACAGTTATACACAAAGTTTATATTTTGCATATCGCCTATTGCAAGGTCCTTTTTCTACTGTACAGTTTATACCTGCATTTATGCATTTGCAGCAGATGTTTTCATAGTTTCACTTTCCAACGCAGTGAAGGAGTAATAGTTAACAATTAACACGTATTAAAGGCTTATGTCGCCTTCCGTTAAGTAGGTCAGTCGGGGCAAAGGGGGCGATCGAAGGCCACGTCACTTATTTATAAACAAACTAATGGTGTTTCGTTGTACGATAGGGATTATTTTACTATGATATGGATGTGGGTTGAAAGTAAACAGTCGAAAACAATCAGAGACTTCGTAGCCAGGGTTCCGTATTCTCGACAAGTAATTTAATAAGTCAATTTCAACTTTATAACAATTTTTAGAGTAAAGTAATGATAACTGAATAATCAGTACCCGACTATGAAAAAAGGAGGGTTATGAGTTTAACAGACTATGTATCTATGTGTATATAGGTTTAAATGTATGGTATGTCCTTTCGCGAGGGAAATATTAGGTCTTTACCTATGAAATTGCCGTTTTGTTTGAAAAAAGTTAAAGTATTTTTTTTTCGAGCTTATTTATTTCTTTTATTCAAAGTAATCACCCCTGCAATCAATGCATCTTTGCCAACGCTGTGGCAGTTCATGGATGCCCTTCTTGAAAAAATCAGCAGGACGGGAGACAACAAACTCTTCAAAGGCGTTTTGTACTGCCTCTCGGGAATTGAATTTTTTTCCCGCTAAAAAGTTGTCCAAATTTCGGAAAAAGTAATAGTCGGTAGGCGCAAGATCTGGTGAGTATGGCGGATGAGGGAGAGCTTCCAAACCCAACTCATGCAGCTTAGAGACGGTCTGTTGTGCAGTATGGGGTCGCGCGTTGTCGTGAAGTAGCAGTGGAGACGACCGATTGACCAAAGCTGGTTGCAGACGTGCGAGTTTCGCCATCATTGTGGTCAGTTCTTCAATGTACACATCTGCAGTAATGCTCTCGCCGTTTTGTAAAAAGCTATGATGAATCACACCAGCACTAGACCACCAAACTGTGACCATCACCTTTCTAGCGGTTATTTTTCGTTTTGCACATTGCTTTGGTACCGAACCAGGATCTAACCAACTTGCTGAGCGCTTTCGATTGTCAAAAAGAATCCATTTTTCGTCACACGTAACAATTCAGTTCAAAATTCCTTCATTTCTGTGCCTGTTAAGCAGCGCAAGGCAAGTCTCGACGCGTAAGTTGCGCTGGCGATCGTTAAGTTCGTGGGGCACCCATCTATCAAGCTTTTTTATCTTGCCAATCTGTCGCAAATGGACCAATATTGTTTTGATGCTAACATCAAAAGCTGCTGCCAGCTCAGCTGTAGATTGAGATTCATCAGCTTCCACAATTGCCTTTAATTCATCATTGTTGACCAAAGTTTCCGGACGACCACGAGGTTCATTTTTCAAGTCAAAATTCCCAGAACGGAACCGAGCAAACCAATAACGGGTTGTACGTTCGTTTGTACAGTTCTCTCCGTAAACGTCGTTGATGTTACGTGTCGTTTGTGCCGCGTTGGTGCCACGACGGAACTCATATTCCATAATTACACGAAATTTCAAAGTATCCATTATGAGGAAAAATGTTGAAATGTACTGAAAATACAACGCTAATCAATAAACAAAAGACTTGTATTGTAAATAGAATGTCATATTTTTAAAACAAAATTAATTTGAATTTAGAATTCATAGCCAATCAAAACTTTTTTTTGTTTGAAAAAGTCTGTACTGCAATACGGCAATTTCATAGGTAAAGACCTATTATTAAGGCAAAAGGATAAATAGATGAGTCCATTCAACATCATCATCATATTCCATTCATCTTTTTCCTCTAAATTTTTCCCTCTTCCTTCTTTCTTTCCTTGAACAGAGTTAGGGCATAGAAATAATTATCCCGTATAAAACCGATATTAATAAAATATAAAAAAGATATAGATCCTATAGATATAATTATTAGGTGTCACACAAATGTGATCTAAAGCAAAATCAAACTATTCGCAGCCCTGCCTATATATACGTACCTACTGAATTGCCATATATTCCATGATACACAAATTATTTATATGTGTTATGCGTTGGGAAGAAATATAATTAGTAATTGAATACAAATTTAGGTTGACATCAAGTGCATGCGAAATTGCATTTTATTACCTACGTTATAGCGAGTTGAAGCAAGATAATATATATAATTTAACATTCTTTGTGGAAGAAATCTTCGACTGTACTATAAAGTATTCTGTGTTATACTACTTATATTAACTGAATCATGCTATTTGCTTCGTTTGTAATAAGAAAATTACACGTCGACAGGCATGGAGTGTGTGGTTAAAGGAACATTACTATAATCAAAGTTCTAGCTTTGAATAATTTATGAGTTTTGTGCGCCTGAAAGGCGACTGATTTTATATTGACACTAACTTTCCAGTGGGCTGACAGGCGCTTGGGTGGTTTTAATTATCTATCTTATCTTATCTTTCTTTTATAATTTTAGCTTTGTATGATTGGATTAAACAAGACTTAGATGCAATCAAATTTGGACCAAATAAAACTTGTACCAAATTGTAGACTTGGACCTACTTAGATGCAATTAAATTTGGACCAAATAAGACTTGGACCAAATTGTAGACTTGGACCTACTTGGACTAAAAATAAGACTTAGTCGTAATGAACATTGGACCAAATAATACTTAATAATTATGAGAATTGGATCAAGTAAGACTCAGGCTTGGATCAAATTATAGACTTTTATCTATTGGCGGTAAGACTAAATAAACTTTAGCCAAAATGTGACTTGGACGTGATGATGCTTTGACATAGGTACTGATAACTAAGCAACTGAATCAGCGATAACACAGTCACATCGCAGCGTGGCTATGATATTGATAGCATATGCATGATAGCTCAGTTGGTAGTAGCTCAGCCTTCCGAACTGTAGGCGGTTGGTTCATTTCCCACCTAAAAAAACAATTGTATGATGAACATAAGTGTTTGTTCTGTGTGTTATGTTGTATTCTATGTATGTATGTACAAACAAAAGTATCAGAGTATTGTATCAGTTATCTGGTTCCCATAATGCAAGCTTTACTAAGACTATTTTAAGTTTTACTTAGATATGTCCACAAATATTAATTATTTATTTCAACATTTTATAGAAACGTCAAATATTATTTACACATCATAAATATTACTAGGTCGTAGTATTTTTCTGCAAAGTTCATCTAGGTAGGTAGTTTTGCCAGTTATACTGCTGCCAAATAGTAGTGCGCAAGCACTGCTGTGTTCCGGTTTGTAGCTAGTGAAATTACTGGGAAAATGACTTTATGACCTGATCTCATAGTCCAGTAATCTTATTACTAGATTGTGCTGATGTCTCAGGATGACGTGCGCAGTGCAGTGTCACGCGAAACTCTATACTTTAGAGTTACGAGTGACACTGCAACTTATATACACACAAATTAACATCAGGCGGATGGCGAGCTCGTCACGTCATGTATATAACATAACATTTAAAAAAAACACCCACAACTGTTTATGACATTGTCTACAAGACTAATTTTTTTCTAGTTATATTTTTATTTTGAAACATACAACATAATATTATTTAATAAACATAAAATAATAAAAAAGGGAACTTAATCAAACAAACCACTACCAGTAGGCAACGTGCCCATTATGCTGGCAGCATTGCCACGTTGAATGGCAATGCTCAAAGACTAATAAATATTCGGTGTGTATATGATTCATGATGACGTCATCAAATAGTACGTCAAATGTGGGCGGACGTCGGACCACGCTTGTGACATTGTGACGTGGTCCATGAATGGAAACAAAGCTGATAGGTCAGAGCTCGAGGATGCTGCATTATTGATGTACGCTAATTGGATAATATAACTGAGAGCAGTTGATAGGCAGTAATAGATAAGGGAACTTCTTTATCAAACTGATTTTTTCATAGGCTTGCTATATTTGAAATTAATTAGTAATAATTTGTGCTTAGAACAATACTTTTTTCAGTATTATAGGTTTGATTTGTAAAAGTGATAAATATAAGTAATTTGCAGTAAGTTATTTGTCTGTCTTTGATTTTACTTAAAATCCAAGAAATAGCAAACTGTTTTAATTGTATTAGGCATGTATAAAGGAAAAGACAAACTTGTTCAAATCAATGGCTGAATTCTCTTAGATGTGACGCAGTATGTGTCATAGTTGTTATTTTTCTTTAGTTAAAAATATGGTACGCGAAACTAAGTGTCGACTCTGTTGTGCAACATTCTAAACTTAAACTGATTTGACAGATCTATGTTGTTGTCCCTCGCATATTGGTGGAAAAAAAAGACTGCATTAGTTAAAAATCTGTCAATTTTTTTTTTCTACTATAAGATGATAATTTTTAAACGTATTTGATAGAAACAACTCTGATTGTGCTTTCCATTATTTCGTAGCAATAGCTACGGGCTACGAAGCCGTAGTCGTAGCAGCGTAGCACAAGTTGTCACAGACATTGAACTTTTGTTTTTACTGCTAACTTCATATTTATTTGAATCCATTTCGATTCATATCTTTGTTGGAAATTAGTTTGCAGTTCTGTCTATAGATATGGAATTTCATTGCGATTATAAAACCATTAGCTTTATATTGGTTTTTACGAGAAGGATAATTTGAATTTGCTTTATAGATCCCACAGCTTATTTAAAAAAAAAACGTACTTCTCAATAGAAGCTTATCATGAAATTATTCCAAGCAGGTAAAAACAACTACATTTATAAAGAAAAACCTTTATTAGTAATTTAATTCCGAAAAATTCTATTTTCTGTTATATGAGATCGTTTTAATGAAACCAACATTTTGCTTATTGTAGATCTTAGAGCGTTGGTAATTTCTTACAAAATCTACCTTTAAGTAATAACAAAAATAAACTGTTGTTTATTTTATAAACCTCTAATGATATGATATGAAAGGACTGAGCTAATTTTGTGTTACTAATCTTTGCTTGGAACTATGTCTAAGGATTTTAAATACAACCAAAATTAATAATAGTGCTGATAATAATAGTAACCAATGATCGCATACTGATTCTGATCATAGGATCTATAGAGAAGAGACATGAATATTTGAAAATCCTACGAGTACTTGTCGACCTAAGCAGTGGAACCAACAGACTGACATTAAATTATCATACCGTACTCAAAAATCTAATTCACGCAATACACGTTTACATACTCTACTGAATAAAAATTTCGAATACTTACACAACAGGCGTATATTAGAAAAAAATATTTAATAACTCGAAAAGCTTTACGGTCAATCCTATAATGTTATTTATTATGCGTTTTATGTAAAAGCTAACTCATTTTTATCACAGATCTGACCCAGAATGCAAAGGAACGTATCCCTTTCCGATTGAAAAATCGGGTTACAGCGACCATAAAAGCGCCTTTAAAATGAGACCGTAAAAATTCTATCAATACAGCTGTTTGGCGCTTGAGCTACAAATATCTGGTGCTGTCCCATCGTAGCTTATGACCGAATGGTAGAGCCCATTTTCGCTTGAAGGCTTTTAAAGCTTTAGTGCTTCTAGTGCTCTTGAGGGTTCGAGTTGGCACCAAATTTTAGGTTTCAACGCTTCTCATTAGGCGACGCTCAGAGAAGGGTAAGGGGAGAGCGGGGGTTATGGGAGGGGAGGTAAGGCGTCAGACCGAGCGACTATTGTGATATACGACGGAGTGTTCTGTTCCATGGCTCTTTGCTTTATATGTAATCTGTACGTACTTACCAAGGGTCTGTGAAGAGAATGTAGGTACGGATGCTCTATCTCACTTGAGGGTATTAGCTTGTTTATGGTGGAATCGCTTTCTATCCCAGTGGAAATTTGTAGAAACGCGATGAGACGGAAAGAAATGAATGCTTAGCGAAATTTTGTTACGGAGTTTTCCGATTAGTGTTGGGATGGAATGGTTCATTAAATATCATGTTTAATGCGGTAATAAGTACTTTTGAAGTTTTGTACATGCTACTTACATTTCTACAAAATACTCTGATTTTTATAAATACTTTTTTAAATGTTTTTGTTTATTATCAAGCATACGTTATTATGTGTATTTTTTTCTTTCTTAGGTTTCGGGCAAACTACCATTTAAAGAGCAAATTGACTTTCAGGATTTAGATCAAAATTATTGAAAAAAATAATTAAGAAAATTTAAAGTACGGTCAAACACCATGAATAAAATTTCGTTACACTGCCTAATTAATATAAAAGCTACCTACAGCTAAATAACGGTATGCTCCGCCCAAGAACAGCAGTTAAACCATTTATGATTCCTGTGCTCGATGTTACAAATTAAAGCGATGTAATTTATGACAAAAACATAAAACGGTCTGTTTAAAAATTTCCGACAAGCTTTCTGGCACGGCATTTTTCGACGGCAAATAATTAGTTTCCCTACGGCCTTTTTATCATCCACCTCAGTATAGTCAGCTGAAAAAAGAAGTAGACACTAAATAAGCTACACAAAATTGTCATACCAATTTCGCTTACTTTACTTATGAGGCACTTATGCTATTTTAAACTTTACATTATAATTATAATGACAAAAAGTGATTAAAAATACAGCTATGGAAGTAGACTAGTGCATTACTGGCCTGATAGCTCAGTTTGTTGGTTCTGCCTTTTGAACTGTAGGTTGTTAGTTCAATTCCCACCTAGGACAAGCATTTGTGTGATGAACATAAGTGTTTGTTCTGCGTCTGGGTGTTATATTGTATTATATGCATGTATTTAAAAAGATAAAGTGTTTAAGTATTGTGTCAATTTTATTATCTGGTACAAGTTTTGCTTAGTTTGGGACTAGATGGTGCGGTGTGAAATGTCCATACATATTTATTTATCTACATATATAAAAGTTAATCTATATTTTTGTTGCATTTATAATTATCGGGAGAAGGTTCTTGCGAAAGAAAAATATTAAGAAAATTGAGCGGAAAATTAGAAAGTAATCACCACGCGAGGGTAACCGCGGGGCACAGCTGGTTTATTATAAAAACAAAATGAAAAATAAATTGGTCTCATAATTCAAATATTAACCTACATGTTTTTACTGTATCACAGTAGCTTTATTTACTTCAAATTAAAAAAATGAGGAAGACATTCATGTTTGAGGCACCGCAAAGTTTTAATAGTTAATGCAGTTGATTGTACCGATGGGGCGGTGTGATGACAGCGATGTAATTGCTAAAAGCCGTGTCGCCATTTCACTTATCTGTCAATTAGAGGCAATTTTATGCTGACGCTTGCTTTGTTACTGATTTATTGCTATTAAAGATCTTTAAAATTATTATCATCGTCCGTTGATGTTCTTTTATCTTTAAAAACTAAGGTTTTATTAACCTGCTTTGAAGTTATACCTACTATAATAAGTAGGAAAGTATGTATGTTAATGTATGTTCATACTACTTACATATTAAAGTAGATTAAAAGTACGTTGCTTAAAGTAAATTGCTAGTTGAAATTTCAATAAAAACACTTATAAAATAATTATGTTTCCAATAGTATATTCACAAGACCTTAAAACCTTTGAAAGTTGATTAAAATTTATATACTGAATTAATTCACAATAAAATTAATTTTATTTAACAACTGAAAAGAAACCGTAAGTTAACGTTATTAAAGCGCACGGAAAGTGTCTACAAAATAATGTCTAGAGTTTGAGTAGGCGGGGCAAGAACATCTGTTGTCAATGCGACGTGTAAAGTCAGCCTAATGAGCATATATATATCTGATATAAGAAATCCAAGATATATTTCTAACTCTTCAAGGACCATTTTCCCTTACACTTCAGATAAAGTGAATGAAGAGCACTCGAAGTTCGACAAGTAGTTACAGACAGCTTTGCTATAGTTTTTTCGTAAAGAGCCTTCAGAAGCGGGTCCGTTATCTCGTACAATTCTTTCAAAAAGTTTAGCACATGTGTAATAACTTACAAATTATTATTATGAGACCAGTAGACACTAGCAGCTAAACTACTCAAAACAGACGCAAGTATAGGTTATTAGCTATAGTGGTCACGTAATTTTAATACAATACCTACTTTTTTATTTTAAACATCTTTTATATTATCCGATGTACGACATGTCAACTCAGTTCCCATCCTTCCCACCAAACGATGTACATAACGTGTTAGAAACTTTATAATGGGACAGACGTGAGAAGTGAACAAAGTGCTTTTAATGGCACACTTAGATGTAAGGAGACTTAGGAACACTTTTGTGACCAGACAAAAGTGGAATTTTCGGCACATAACATAGAGCATAATATAGGATGCTATGTCAATGAAATAAAGTTACAGATAGATGCCACGCATGATGAACGTATGGATGAGACGCGAAGACCCAAAACGTCTCCTAGAGAGAAAACCAGCTGGTCGCAGCTGTCGTGGTAGACCAAAGCTCCGATGACTAGATAGCGTCGAGCAGGACCTGAAAACAATCGGTGTTAGAGTCTGAAGGCTGACCGGTTTTTTGCTCTAAGTGAGCAAGAAACCGGCAGTCTGGATAGATATTCTTGACCAAGCCAAAATCCACCCGGGATGTAGCACCTTTGATGATGATGATGAGAATAGATACCATGGTTATGTAGCGCGTGTCACCATTTAGTTATGCGGTGAAAAAATTACAGCATACATTGCTGTTAATTTGTGCACGTGTATTGGGATAGAAGCTTTTTAAACATGAAATGTATCACTTTTATTTGGTGTGCTGATAATGATTCATGCACTGATGTCTCTTACTGTGCATAGATTACTATAAGGAAAAAATCCTGTGTTCATAGATTGTAAAAGTTAAAAAATTATCGAAAATTCATTTAGAATTAGGTACCCCCAATTAGGGCATGATTATTTTTTAAATATTTATAGACAAGGCTGACGTTAAAATAAATAAGTTTTTTTTATTTTACTTCATAATTGTCTAGCATTTGACCGCTCTCACCTGATGGGAAGTGACGATGTGATCGAAGGTGTAGCATGCTAGCCAAGTAAATACCTATTCACTCTTCTCTTGAACACGTCCGGGTCATATTTCGCCGGAAACACAGACGCTGGCAGGGCATTCCATTCCTTAGCCGTTCTAATTAAGAACGTGGAATCAAATCGCTTGGTACGAATGGGTGGTATTTCGACCACGAAAGGATGGCGCTTAGCCGAGCGTCTAGTAGTCCGGTAGTGGAATGGTGATGGGAGAATGAGATCATGCAGTTCTTAGTAATTTAATTAATTTAATTTAATTCAAGTCTAATTTATTTTTATTTTTATTGTTTCATAGGTTTGCGTTTGACCATTATCTCACCTGATGGTAAGTGACGATGTGAAGATGTAACACGCTTGCCTAGACAATACCTGTTCACTCTCGATTTGAAGACTCCAAGGTTGTAGTTTTCGGGAAGTACGAACGCCGGTAAAGCGTTCCAATCTTTGGCTGTTCGCATGATAAATGTGGAGCCAAATCGATTTTTCTGCACATGTGGGATATTAGCCATGTAACGGTGGCGTTTTTTCGTACATCTAGTTGTCCGATGGCGAAACGGTGATGGCAGAGTCAGGTTATGCAACTCCAATGCGCACTCTCCAAAATGCACTCGATAGAAGACCGATAAACCGGCAACTTTGCGTCTTTGGTCGAGGCTTTGCAGTCGGGCCTCAAACAAATCGTTAATTCAATAAAGAATAAAATAAATCATTACATTAACTTTTAATGTAAAGGTAAAAATGCATAAATAGCCGCGTTGTATTTACTCTATCATATACAAAGCCCAATTCCTTAACTCATTGACCCTTGTGGCATTATTCAAATTGTTGGAAACCTTTCTGAAGATCCATCTCAAAAGGTATATAAGTAAAATAAGCCGATAAGCGGATTTAAAATCCTTAACTTTGCCTTTTAAACGTTTTAAACGCTTTCAATTACTCAAGTAAGTCGCAGAACTTCTGACTCATTTTGTTTCCAAACTGACAAGAGAAATACGCCCTAAAGTAATACGGTACAGTGACTCATTATAACATAGGTTTAGGTTTGGAACCCTCTGTTACTGGGATTTCCACCTAGCTTATACCTTTACGTGTCCTGTATTGTTAATTCGTCATGTGGTGAACGAGTTAATACCACAGTAATGTCACCAAAATGTTAGTGGAAAAATAATAAAAGATAAAAATTACCTCCAACTATACTGCTCAGACCCAATGGCTTTGTTTTGCGAATTCAGAAGAAGATTAAGTTTATATTAACTTTGTCTGAGAATTGAGAACAGCTGTTTATGTTCCTATATTAAATAGTAGGTACTCAAATAACAATATTTTAAAGCTGTTTACTTGAAATAGAGTACTTATAATGAATTTAGGACAACGTTTATTCTTTGGTATGATATTCTAAATAATAAATCACTTATACGTGTAAATAAATATTTATGGTATATATTATTATTTTTAGCGTTTTAACCATATAGGCTTTATGGTAACTTATACGCGCTGCCTACGCAATCTTTCACTAATCACACACGAAACGGCGTATCTTAATTTGAATAATGTCACCATTAAAGCACGTAAAACGTCCGCCCTCCAGCTGTATAAACATTTAATACTCGCGATTTTGCCAGAAGTTAAGGAAGTCTGGGTGATGTAACCCTTTCGTCAAAGGAATTCCTCAGAAGTTGTAGGTATTGTTTACAACACCAGCCTTTTGTCATGTAAATAGGTATACGCTGGGAATAAATTAACCGCATCAAAGTGAATGTGGCCTTTTTAGCGTGATGAAGTTCTAATAGCACCATTATTTTGAAGTGGGTTGAACGCTTTGGTCCTTGTTTTTATTTGAGTATCGACTTTTAATAAACTTACATACATAATTTATGTATTTTATTAACGTAAAATAAAACTAATATTCCTTGTTAAAAAAAAACTTCGCAGTTTCATCCGCCACTTACTCTTTCTTAACAAAATCTTAACTTACCAGAGTAAACGATCTTATAACATATACTTTACTTTTAATTATAAAAGTAGCGGCTGAATTGATTTATATGAAAGTATATTAATACTTTCATATAAATCAATTCAGCCGCTTCAATGCGAAAAAACAAACATACTAAAAAACCGGAAACATTCCGCTTTTATAAATGCTTTTTCAAGGATTTGCGGGAATATGGAAGTAGGGATAAAATTTTGAGTGTACACACTAGCGACCGCAAATTTTTATTTTTATGATACAGCTGCATGTTGGTAATTGCTATCTATTTATTCTCCGCGATAACATCACACAGTTTCTAGATCCTAATCCCCAATCAGCTGAAAGGTTGTTTACTACTTACGTCATGCCTGTCAGCTTTCTAAGTAATGGGTTTTAACTTGACGTCCGTCTGTCGCTGGCTATCTCATCGTTGTTCTTGTGAGTGGTTTCAAGTAATTTGAATATTAAGAAATGTTGACTAAGATCTAAACATTTATGTATTTAATAACAATTAATAGCTTACTGTACATCATTACACACTTCTAGAGGCGATCCGCTGTTTCACATGATATTTTCACTTTTCTTTAACTTAACGATATCGTAACTCAATCATGTAAGGCAATAATCTAAAAAAGCAGTCTGCGTTTAAAAAAATCCAAATTGGTTTAGTTTTTGTGGCATGAAAGTCAAAGACAAAAAACGCTTAACGCTCACGTTTCACTTTTACGATATAATATTGGTCAAGATATAGAAGACAAGGAAGGAATACATTTATTTTCAGTAATTTCAATTCTTTCCTTCTGAAATTCTGAAATCAATTTAACGTATGAGTGAACTGGATCTTAGCATAAAGAAATCGAAGCAAAAGTTATACGCTCAAAGTTATAAGCTCTCATAGTTTCAAAATGTCAATAGGTTAAATAATGACATCATCTAGATAGTAACCCAACTTCAATATTCTATGACATATTCAGCAAAATTACACGAGGGTCGTACATCAGATGACATATTAATAATAGTCGTTGGTCTCACCCAGTTGGCTGTCGCCGGGCGTCTAGACAGTCGACAGCCTTGATAGGCACTTGTGATTTCTATTCTACTGGTACTTGGTAGAATTTGTGGACTAGATCTACACCGGTGAGAAGCTTAACTGTCAAGGGCGACTATCTTATACTTTGTCTATATTGTCTTTGTCTATATACTTTGTCTATTAACTATCTTTTTTCTTTCTAATTCGTAAAAAATATGTGTTCTAGCCTAGTAATGTAAAAAAATGTCACTTACAAAAGTTTCACTCATAATTTTTGTTTCAATCACTTTCCTACAGATATATTAAGGTAAAATACGTTAGTTTTGGTCAATTTCAAACCAAAACGGTGTGACCCCTTTATGTGAAAATTATCACATGGATGCTTATACTGCTGACATCAATATTATTCATCCCAGAATATTAAAAGTTCCGCGGTATAATGGAAAAAGTTCAGATAAAACCGCAGGGCGCTTTTAGTTAACAATAATAACAACAAGACCTTTGAACACACTGTCGTGTTTGTTACTGTTAAGCTTCAAAGCTTACAAAGTAAACTTCAGTAAAATAAATCTTAAAGCTATGATTAGCATCATTATATCAGAAAAATCCTTACCTATAACTTGTGTGTGGAATAATTAATTCACTTAAAATTATTTACATAAATAAACGTTTCATAATTTATGTTTTTATCATTCATTTATTTCTATGGTTTCATATAATTTCAGTGCTTAGTCTATTAATCTACTAATACTTAGTCACACTGTATGAGTCAACACTCATACAATGTAACTAAGTACCTAATAACCTAATAGTAGCCTATTTGTTAGTATTTTCCGCCGCAATATTAACAATTTATCCGATACTTCTTATTAACAATCCTTAAGTTATTGATAAGTACTTTGTGATGACAATATGGCATGAAAACATTTTTTTTTCTAAATTATAAGATTAAAACTTATCTTATTCTATCCACACTATTGTCCTCTTAGGTTATGAATTGTATGCACCCAAGTACAAATATATTAAGAACTACTTATATACTTATATACTTTGAACTTGAGTTTTAAATTCTACTGAGAAAATGTCAATTATCTTCTGGGATCACTGCGCTGTGAATGCATGAGTCCAATATAAATGTCAATGAGTAGGCATTTGAGTAAAAAGGTTATAGGTTAGATACGGTCGTAAGTGTAGTCATGAATGTATCATTGATTCTCATGAATATGATAAGGCAGTAATAATCATAATCATGATAATTTATTCATAATATTTTAAATTACATGTTAATTAAAGATTTTTGATGTATCATTACAAAAATAAAAAAATCTATTGTATTAATTACTTTAAATAATTACAGGTGTATCGCGCTTGGAATTTACTGGTTTTCCGCGTGGACTCACAATTGAAGGGTTGAGAATAAAAAGGGTTTAACTGTCAAATTGATAGTTCGAGAGAATTGACTTTAAACTTCAAACGGCGTCATTTTAATGTAGAGTGCTTATAAGGTAATAGAAAAGGTTTATGTAAATTTCAGTTGCTTGAAAATGTTTTAATTCTATCTTAAAATACTAAATATAGTACTAATTCATACAATTATTGTAAAAGTATAATATAATAAAGTAAATATAATATTGTTTTTATGCTAAGCGAACTGTATTCCTGTGACAGATAAACCGTTTTTAGACTCAAAATCTCGTGATTTCAGCCTCATTTCGGTATTTTGAGAATGTATTACTGTAGATAATTTCACGCTGAATACAACGATACCCATAAGTCATTTTGTAAAAAAAATCACATAAACCCTTTTTGTTCTCACCCCTTCAATTTTGCGGTATGAAAAGTATTCTTTATTCATCTGGGCATGTATGCAAAATGTAATCCCAATCGTTTCAGCCAATCGTTTGGATACACACACATAAACAAACAAACAGTTTTTTTTATATTTTGAGAGATAGAGACTTACTACCTTAATCTACAAATCTACTACGTTAACCTACTGTGTATTAATAATGGTAACTACTTACAAAAATTGGGTTGTTATTTTAATTGCAGTGTAACCTGAGTAACTCGATAACACGACATAGTCATTATAACTTTTACTCGTAGAGAGTTGTGACCATGCGACTTACTATAACGCTGACCGTTCATTACGCCGACCAATAAAGCTAACGAAGATCATTAACATACCGTCTATATACCTACGAGTGACGACTACTATGCACCCTTGAGTGCAGCACCGAAGGTTGCTGCGGTGCATTGACTCCGAATATCCGGCCAAATTGAATTCAATTTCGAGATTCGCGTGGAGTGAACACGAAACATACTTTCTGCTTCAGTTGGATTATAAATGGGTGGTAGTATTAAGCAACAGGTGTCATTTCTGCGCGTTACGTAAGTCTGCCGGCGCGCGCAGCCCATTGAGGCAGTAGTACGGCCATATCGATTAGGAGTACGTTCCACCATCGATCTGAGAGCCGTTGTATGCCGACCTGAACGTCTTTTAATGTACGTCTAGGATTGTCTTTTTACTCTATAAAGTTCGTTAATTCAAGATCAGAGAGTTTACCCAACTCAGCTCTTGAAAAAAAAAACCTTTTATGATTTTTATTCGCTGCAAATCTTCAGAAATTAGAGCGGAAAATGTCTTGCTCAACCCGTGTGTTGACTTGTAGGTATAAAGTAGAAATGCTCACGTGAAGTGGAGCCTTTTCCGGGGCGTCACTCCTGCTTTGATTCGAATATGTATGAACGAAACTGATAGGAGTGGTCGTAGAAGGCAAGCTTCATATGTTTACACAACGGATTTATCGTAGTGGGTATAACAGAAAGATAAGTGTGATTCGTGTTACACATATCGATTAACATTATGCAAACGTTTATTAGCCACCCAAACAGTTTATGTTGATATATTTTTGAAAACGTTATACACTAGGCAAATTGCACTAAGTGGTAGAACTTTTCTGCTAAGTTCGTCTAGGTAGGTACCACCGCTTTGCCAGTTATTCTGCCGCCAAGCAGTAGTGCGCAAGCACTACTGTGTTCCGGTTTGAAGGTCACTGTATCTAGTGAAATTACTGGGCAAATGAGACTTTATGATCTGATCTCACAGTCGAGTAATCTTATTACCAGACTGTGCTGATGTCTCAGGATGATGTGCGCAGTGCAGTGTCACGCCAAACTTTATATTTTGGAGTTCCGAGTGACACTGTTCTGTTATGGGCAGCCGTGTCGCTGAACATCAGGTGAACGACTAGCTCGTCAAATCATTCACTAACAAAAAAAAAACACGTAATGTAAATATTTGAATTACTATTATAAATATTAATTACTTTTGAAAATATTTACAAAATTATGTCAAGTTTAGAGACAACAAAACTTTAACAAGTTTGGAAAAAAGTGGCGTACTATGGCGATGTCGCTAATAGAACAGACAATATCACGAACTTTTACTCACCGTAAATCGTGATTGGTTGAAATCTTTGATTTACTTTGCATGATTCGCTGCCGAAAGTCTAGACTAATTCTGCGCTTTATCGGCCAACAAAATGATTTATTCAGAGTTACTGAACTTAACCGGGCTATTTGAGGGCGTTCCGAAGAGACGAGAGCGGAATAATGAGGGGTTGAAATCTCTAGAGCTTCATACGGAGTATATTTAAAATGGGGTATGATGCTTAGTTCGATAGAGTAGCTATTGGTAATTACATACATATGGAGTTGTATCATGGTGCTTCCTACTATAGTTAAGGTATGTTCCAAACTCAAAACAAGGAATGGTCACTGAGTGAGCCGTAAAATATTGTTGCTTGTAGTAGGTGTAGTGTGCAATGTTCCACTGCTGGGAAAAGGCTTTGTCTTGACTCTTCCACTCTCTCATCCTAAGAAAAAATGAGGAGCACTATATATATATATTCTCAAATGTTCGTCTATTCATATTTTTTACTTCAATACAGGGCAAAGGTGCTCCTCATTTTTTCTATATATATATGTTCTCAAATGTTCGTCTATTCATATATATATATATATATAAGAAAAATCCTACCACCTAGACCTTACCAGAGATTGAGTAATTCTGATTCACTATATGAAACCTTATACCTCATATAGTGAATCAGAATTACTCAATCTCTGGTAAGGTCTAGGTGGTAGGATTTTTCTGCACAGTTCGATATGGTACCTCCCTAGACGAACCGTGCAACTGGCAAAACGGACCACCGTTTTGTCAGTTATTCTGCCGCTAAGCAGTAGTGTGCAAGCACTACTCCCGGTTTGGAGGGCACTGTAGCTAGTGAAACTATTGAGCAAATGAGATTTTATGCTATGATCTCACAGTCGAGTCACCTTATTACCAGACTGCGCTGATGTCTCAGGATGATGTTCGCATTGCAGTGTCAGTGGCGAAATTTTATATTTTGAAGTTCCGAGTGACATTGTTCTGTTATGGGCGGCCGTGTCGCTTAACATCCGGCGAATAACTAGCTCATCGCATCATTCACTAACATATGATAACTTAATGACTCAATGTCAAAATATCTTGATAAATAATGCTTATAAAGAAAATGGTAACTCATGTTGTGACTTAACTAGATACCTCATTATTTGTGGAAAAATATACAAACGATTTTTTGTCAGACCTTTTTATTATAATTGGAATAATAATAAAATAATTTGTCCTAAGATACCAAGAAGTTTATATTTTCAATTCTTGACTGTCTGACAGATAATGTGTTGCCACTGAATTTAATGAAATTGTTATTGGGAAGGTAGTTAATAATGTACATTTTTATGTCATCATTAGTATTATTTTATTACTTATGATTTTCATATATATATGTAGTGTAGTTTGTAGTTATAGCATATTTTTCTTTTGTTTCAGATACTCTAAATTCAAAATTCCGATTTTATTGTTTCTCTTTTGACATGACGCTGGTAAAATGTGAAAACAATTGCCATAAAAAAAGCTAAAACAGTGTTTGAGCCCCAAGGGGGTATTGCAGATTGTATGAAGAAGCGTGGAAAAAACCGTGGGCTCATCTAGTTAAAAATAAAATGATACACCAATAGCTCCTTCGTTTTCCATTATGGTTGAGGTTAATTCATATTCATTACAGCTCCCACCACGTCCTTTGAAGCTGAAGATATTGCACGACATGTCTCCGGCAGAACTCTATTATCGCTCGCTGCCGTGACCGCGCCTGTAAAACATCATAACAAACTGTTAATAACAATGAAAAATCACCCTTGTTAACTTGAACATAAATCAAGTATTGCAATGACAACTAAACCAACTGAACGTTTCATGATATTTCGCGCAAAACCTATCAAAACATTATATAGAACATTGAAAAATAATTCTTACAGCCTTGATTTAAGGATGTATTTACAATGTCATCGTGGTCTATTTGTATTGTTTTGAAATGTGATAGAGCTACGTTCATTACAGGATAGGGTTGCGTTAGTCATGTAATTGCTTTGCAAACATAGAAGATAGAAAAAGTCACGTTCGATAGATTGCGGTGGTTAATCGGATTTTTTCCACATTTATTACTGTTTAACGATGTGACCGGGTGGATTAACGCTAAGTGTGTAAGGTTTAGTGGAGGTAGATACGTGGATTGAATTTTGGTGCTGGGTAGTAAGGTTGAGTGATTATCTTTTAGGTGAACAATTATGCAAACAAAATTAATACCATTAATAAATATTGTTTTTATATATAGTTAATTAATCGAATATTTCTTGTGTCCTACAATTAATTATTTCGTATGATAAATAGACATGAATCTCAAACATTATATTTGTGAGATTTTATTTCTGCATAAAATTATTTTAAATAAGTATTCTTGCACTACTTACGTCTGTAACACATGTTTTCATATTAAATTTCCTAACGAAACATCACAAAACGGCTGTCTACGAAACTCGTAGCTCAGTGTACGAGTTTCGTAGCACACTCTACGAGTTTGGTAGCAAACGGAATAAAGTTAAGCAAACAAGGAGGATTCTCGGATGCTCATTGTGCGGGATGAGTCCAGTCACCCTGCGGTATTTGGGAGGTTGCAACTGCAATACAGTGACCTCGTGCGTACGCGAGGGGGCGGGGTAGCCGGAACTAGGTCACGGCCCCCCTCGCCACGGCGTCCACGCCCGCCGTCTCCGAACTCCATCGACCGCCAAAATTCTAAAGCATGAAAATCTTCGGTTGAGAATTGGGTGATTGTGATAAGCAAGGGGAAATGTGAAGGTTAAACCAGTATTACAATTATGCCAAATGGCATTTTGATATACTTTCAAATATCGCAAGTTGTAGAGTGACAATATTTAGATAGAATGAAAATCATAAACAATGTTTTATACAATTAGTGTAGTATCTAAAAAGTATTCAAATCAACTCAACACAGAGTCCTTCAATCTGTCAACTCTATAGTTGATAGCCTCTGTGGTGTGGTGGTTGAGCAGCTCGGCTCATAACCCGGAGGCGGCAGATTCGATTCCCGTCGCAGGACAGGTATTTGTGCACAGAAAAAAAAAAGCGCTAATACTTGTTCTGAGTCGGAATATTCTAGGACCATGGTATTCGTAGTTTCAGGGTCCTTAGACACAGGGAACACTGGTTAGGGTCCTGGGTCTATGTATGTGATCGTTGGGCGTTATTATTATTACTATAGTTACTTTGTATTTCGACTCTGTCTCTCTATTGAGTTTGAATTCCCATCTTCATCTACAGCCTTTGTCATGTCATTCAACTGTTAAGTATAGGCCTCACTTTGCACATGCCATGTGCCTTAGATTTGTAAAAATAGTAACTATTCCAATTTTATGTTGAGTCACTAATGCCCGTTTGCACTAAAGTTTGACAGTTCCTACATTCCTGTTATCCCTTTGTGATGTACCTACTGCAACACAATTGGGTACGTCCTAGAGAGATAAGTACGTACTTAAGAGCTCTGAGATGGACATTTATGTCTGTTGTGTGATTTAATATTCTTAGTAAGGACACATATTTTACTAGGTCGTAGGATATTTCCGCAGTTTCTGCAAAGCTATTCGCTTTACCTACTAACGATAGTAGGTAATGAATAGCTTTACCTGTCATTATGCTACTTAGTAGTAGTATGCAAAATTAATGTGTTCTAGTTTCAAATGCACTGTAGCTAGTAAAATAAGTGTACAATTGAGACTTTATAATCTGATCTCACAGTCAAA
This sequence comes from Ennomos fuscantarius, assembly GCA_905220475.3. Taxonomy (NCBI): domain Eukaryota; kingdom Metazoa; phylum Arthropoda; class Insecta; order Lepidoptera; family Geometridae; genus Ennomos; species Ennomos fuscantarius. The sequence continues at coordinate 5,107,689 of HG992028.1, read as the reverse complement.
TAATCTTATTACCAGACTGTGCTGATGTATCGGCAGAGTCACGCGAAACTTTATATTTTAGAGTACCGTGTGACACTGTTCTATTATGGGCGGCCACGTCGCTTTACATCAGGTGAACGACTAGCTCGTCATTTCATGCATATTGATGAAGAAAACCTTTTCACTGTATATTATACCAACTGTAAAAAAAACTCTGAACATAATTAACTGATTCTGACTGACTATCTCACGTGTCAATATCTCTACTCGATAACAACTAAGTCTGTAAAATTACTTTACTGCTTGCTTTACCAGGCCAGTAATTACGTTTTCAATTGACCCACTCTCGGTCCCGATAGGATGTGGCGACGATATTGCGCCACCGGAAACGGAAATAGCCGCGTCGATGCACATTACACACTTCCTCGTAAACACTGAACGCTGGGGAATTAAATTTTCAGTGAAAATATATGTTGGTATTCGATGCATTAAAATAATTAACTGTATTGTAAGTTTTAATGGTTATTTAATTATTAATGCTCTCTGATGTTTTGATTATAAAATGACCTAATTTTTTACTAATAAAAAATTGCATTTATTGAATAAGCATTGTATGCATACAGCACTACTCTACTTAGTGTTCTGTCTTGTTTCATTTTTGCCCAATTCAAACTCAATAAAAGGAGCTAAAGCACCGAATAACAATATAAATAAGGTCCGGGAATAAGTATTTTCGTGCTGTTTACGTTGTATAAATTTAGAATCTATTTTCTTTGATTGTATTGTTTTTAGCTATCTGGTTTGGATCATTTAGAAGGCAATACAAAATATATTGATAAATAAAATATATGTTCCGCCTATTTCAATATTTTCCTTCTTTGAAAATGATTAAGTATTACTAAAACGATCGGTAAGCACAAACATTTTTTTTTTTTCAATAAAAATAAATCCTTTTGTAGATCAACTGTAGTAATTACGCAATTAATTCATTTTCGCACTAAGCGTTTTGCTGACTCATTTATAGTCCGAACGGCCAAGGAATGGAATGCTCTCCCAAAATCAGTGTTTCTTTCAAGGTGTAATCTAGGTCTTTTTAAGTCAAGATTGAATGGGCATCTCATGGGCAAGCGTGCTCCACCTTAGACAACTTCGTCACTTACCATCAGGTGAGTTGTTGTCAAAAGCATGCCCATTTTACCATAAAAAAAAATATAAATGAAGATATACTGTAGTACTTATAAATGAAGATATACACTATTACTTATGAATGAAGATATACTGTAGTACTCATGAATGAAGAAGCACAACTTCGGTTCAAGCGTTTCCAGTCCGGTTTAACGCCAAAAATGCAGTTGATTACGTACATTCTATAGAGCTTTCGAGCAACATAAGTTTTTCCTACCTAAGTTTAACCTAACATTATTATTTGATTGTCATAGGAGAATGGGCGCGCGGCGCCGGACCTTACGGCGTCGCCGGGCCGCGCGCCGCCGCCGCCCGGCCCGCCGCAGCCGGCGCGCGCCAACCACGCGCCGCCCTGCGTCCTGCAGCCCGACTTCCGCAAGGTAAACAATAACTAACCAGAGCGAGTTTTGGCGGGAAAAACAAAAAGATCGCGTTACCACATTGTATTATTTTCCAAAACTTGTGTTATTTTCAGTGTTAATGCATAAAATTTGGTGGCATTTTATTCGTATAGATGGATTACAGGCGTGAGTGTGGGAAAGTGGTATAATGATGGTGAAACGTTTCTTTTCGTGTTGTTTCCAAAACTCCATAGAAGCTTCTGGTAATGTTGCCACCACTTAACTAGGAATATGACTTGACTAGACTAGACTATGACTTGACGACTTGGATTGTAACTTGACATGACACATTACATATATGAAATATCATTAACTTGAAAATTATCAATTACTTGACACTGGCTAAATACACAAAGTGTGGAGCCAAAGCAAAAAAACAAACTAACCAGAGGTCACTTCAACATCTCATCACATTATCACCCTTTTTGGTTTCACTGCTGAACATAGGTCTCCCCTATTAAGTGGGAGGGAGACCCCTCCCACAAAACCACCATGCATGACAGGCCGCTAGGTGGTCGCAGTAGATTGTTATCTAAACGACTAAATCAATATTAATAATAATAAATATGTGTGGACATTTCACACAGCGCCATCAAGCCCCAAACTCAGCAAAGCTTGTACTATGGGAACCAGATAACGGATACCATATTTATATACTTTTTGTTTGTATGTGTATATAATATAGAATACAATATAAACATCCAGACACAGAACAAATATTGATGCTCATTACATTACACATAATTATAAAGAGGAAAGATTTAATTGATTTTTTGAATTGAAAAGCTCTGAAACTACTGGACTGTTTTGAAATTTTCATTCATTTGAATCCTACATTATACCTGATGAACAGAGGCGATAGAATATATATAGGGAATTATATTATAATATTACTAGCGCTCCGCCATGGCCTCGGTACATGGTACGGTTATTTAATATAAATATACATATAATATTGGCGGGAGAATATAGGCCGTGGCGGAGCGCTAGTGATATTATAATATAATTCTTCAGATATTACTCAGGTACTCTTTTACAAGCTTTTATTATACTTCAGGACTTTAGTTTATATACTTCATGTCTAATTTGGCGTGGTTTAAATTTGATATGTATTGCGTTATTGCGTTGTAGATAGTTGTCACAGTATTTAAGTCAGTCGATCAGATGACAAACTTTGAAGATCCCTTACGGATCTTTTTAGTATAAAATCAAGACTTTGACTGACAAAATAAGACTTTGACATGACATAACCGTAAAAAATTCCTCACTGACACATCACTGATGTTGGCAGAATTATCGCTAAAAAGCGATAGTAAGCCATTAACCGAAGAGAAGAAGAAGAATAAAATCAAGACGATTAAAGACCGCTCGTGAACGTAGCCATTGATCCACCATTTATTTTATTTATTTATTTATTTATCGTGATAAAAACGACAAAATCAATCACAATAGGCTATTTGACTACTATTAAAAATGAACAAGTAAATATTATATTCATAAAGTAGGTTAAAAATGAATGTATTCATAGTAAAAATAAGTAAAATCGGTAAATTAATCACGGAGTAGTACGCTTTTAAAGTTTCATCGCCTGTCCCTTTCTCGCAAAACAGAGATCGTGTGGAGCTTCCTCACAGCTACTATGAAGGCATGGCTTGTGACGTCACATGCCAAAAAGATTGTATGTGGAGCTACCACAGCTTAGTAATGAGTTACTGTGAGGACTGGTAACTGACGTCACTGCGTGTTTGAGTTGTCTCTTTCTATTTCTGTATTTTAAAATGCCTGTAACTTAGTCATTTTTTGAGATATTCAAGTTTTGTTTTCACAGTTATCTATTTTTTGAGGTATATCATTTATGTATGTAATAAAAATATAGTAGTCAAATAGCCTATTACCACACTAATACTTCATACATTATAAACAAACAAATCAGGGTTATAAAATAATAAAAGAATCCAATAAGCTATAAAAATGATGTCTAATAAAATAAAATAATGTCAGAGTTAATTAGATTAAAAGTAAAAAAATTCTATTACTACTGTCGGGATTACCTATACTGCTCTATTGGTCACTAACCATCACCATCTATGAATAACTATGACCATGACCATGGTCCTCGTAGTTTCTGGGCCCTTAGATACAAGAAATCCTAGTTAGGGTCCAGGATCTATGTATGTAATCGTTGGGCATTATTATTATTATTATTATTAAAATTATATTATATTATTATTATTATATTTGACAGGCTCTGTGGTGTGGTGGTTGAGCAGGTCGGCTCATAACCCCGAGGCGGCGGGTTCGATTCCCGCGACAGGACAAGTATTTGTGACCAGATAAAAAAAGCTCAAATACTTGTTCTGAGTCTGGGTGTTGTGGCACCATGTTCCTCGTAGTTCCTGGGTCCCTAGACACAGGGAATTTTAGTAAGGGTCAGGATCTATGTATGTGATTGTTGGGCGCTTATTTTATTTTTATTTTTTTTGCTTAAAACTTGTCTAGAATTTGACCACGCTCTCACCTGATGGGAAGTTACAATGCGATCGAAGGTGTAGCATGCTAGCCAAGTAAATACCTATTCACTCTTCTCTTGAACACGCCCGGGTCATATTTCGCTGGAAACACAGACGCTGGCAGGGCATTCCATTCCTTAGCCGTTCTAATTAAGAAGTTGAGTCAAATCGCTTGGTACGAATGGGTGGTATTTCGACCACGAAAGGATGGCGCTTAGCCGAGCGTCTAGTAGTCCGGTAGTTGTGTAAAAAACAATGTCAATAAGTTCATAAAATTATTGATACGTTTTTAGCAAGTTTCTTTTAATCTAAAATTAAATAAGATGGCGCGCGCTTCAGTCTTCATAAACTACATTTTTCCAATCTCCCGCCGAGGCTCACCTGTGAAGCTACGAGAAAATAGAACATAGCGATGCATTGCAATTTGCAGCCTTCCTATTCGACGTTGTTTCCTATTGCGCATTTATGAGTTCTATTGAATGTTTTAAGAGCTAGCAGAGTTGAGCGCGTGAATGTGCCGCTTGCTGAAATGTAAAGGAAAAACGGGTAAAAACGTGTCAAAGCCGAGGTTAGTTAATGCAAACCTGCGGTTAATAAAAGCTTTAAAAAATCAAATATTTTGTTGAGTTTTTCATCATTTTACCTTGATTTATAGCCCCGCGGTTTCACCCGCACATATAAAAGTAACCTTTGTTTTAATCCGTTATATAAGCTATCTATATTACAAATTTCATCCCAATACGTCCAGTCGTATGAGCGTGAAAGACTAACAAACATCCATATATACAAAATATTACGTTTATAATATTAGTTGGAAGTAGACGTAAAGGTTATGTGACACATGGCGACCGTAGCACGTCACGGTCAACTAAAGGTGGTTTAGATCTAGGGTTGATGATGCACCATGTCGGTAATAAAAGATGGTGTTGCGGTGCACTCGGCTTCTGTATGATAACTGTAACTTAGTTTGACTGGCCCGTTAGCTCAGTTAGTAGTATCCCTGCCTTCTGAACTGTGGGTTGTGGGTTCGATTCCCACCCAGGACAAACATTTGTGTGATGAACATCGGTGCTTGTTCTGTGTCTGGGTGTTATTTTGTATTCTATGTATGTATTTACAAACAAAAAGTATCTAAGTATTGTATCAGTTATCTGGTTCCCATAGTACAAGCTTTGCTTAGCTTGGGGCTAGATGGCGCTGTGTGAAATGTCCACCAATATTTATTTATTTATTTATTTATTTAGTACTAACTTATGCTACGTTGGCTAAACTATGCAGGTCGGGCGTATTCATACACTACAGTAGAATGTTAATGAGAAAAACGAAAAATAGCAAATTATTGATTACACTTATGGTATATCGGCGCGAAGGCGTTACCAAGCTTCACTGGCAGTTTCAAATATGAAGAATCACAAATTATAACATTCACAAAATTAGTTGATTATTAATTGAATTATTATTAAATGAATCATTTTATTGTTAAAATTGTTTAATATTGTCAAAGCTTAGACAGACAGACAGGCAAGACAGGCAAAAAGATTTTTCTGTGCACAAATACTTGTTTTGAGTATGGATGTTGTGGGACCATGGTCTTCGTAGTTCCTGGGTCCCTAGACACAGGGAATCCTAGTTAGGGACCAGGATATATATATGTGATCGTTGGGCATTATTATTATTATAATATATCAGTAAATAAACCGTCGTATGACGGCGACCGCAACCACAGACCGTGTGTTAGTGACGGGTTAAATTAATGCCTTTCCAGGATAAGGTTTTGGCTGGACATCAAAACTCGGCGCTTTATTAACAAGGTGCTACTTACTTACTTTTATTTTTTTAATGAATATTAATGGAATAACGAGCGATAAAGAGCTTTTGTCCGTGGTTTTGCCCGCGTGGCCTATAAGAAACGAAGAAGAAAATTTTTCATAGATAATTCAACCACCCATTTTACCCTCCAAAAGATGGAATTTTGAAAAACCCTTTTTTAGTGCATACCTACACTTTACAAAGAACATACCCTCCAAATTTCAAGTCTCTAGGGGCAGCGGATCTTTATTACATAAAATGTTATGTTTTTCTTAACGGAATTATTGATAACTACTCCTTATATTAATTATTTCAATTAAGTTCTGCGCAATACCAAAATATTGTACCATTCAATTACGTAATAACTTTAGGATGCGTTTATCTTATCATGAGTACAGCTATTGGAAATAAATACTGCACGCCGAGATAATTGAAGGGGTGGGAACAAAAAGGGTTTAATTGATTTTTTTTACAAAATGACTTATGGGTATCATTGGATTCAGCGTGAAATTATCTACAACAATACATTCTCACAATACCGAAATGAGGCTTAAATCTCAAGATTTTGAGTCTAAAAACGGTTTATCTGTCACAGGAATACAGTTCGCTTAGCATACAAACATTATTATATTTATTTTATTATATTACATTTTTACAGTAATTGTATGAATACTATATTTAGTATTTTAAAATAGAATTAAATCAATTTCGAGCAACTGAAACTTACATAAACCTTTTCTATTACCTTATAAGCACTCTACAATAAAACGACGCCGTTTCGAAGTTTAAAGTCAATTTTCTCGAAACTATCAATTTGACAGTTAAACCCTTTCTATTCTCAACCCTTCAATTGGCTTCGTACAGCCTAAGGTCTCTTGTAGAGCTAAACTACGCTGGCTAAAACCACCGGTATCTGTAAGTCCTATAGAATTCAGGTTAAAGAAATACAATTGGCTATATTATGGAATTCGTTTCTTCAGGTTTCTTTGTAACAACCCACGCAAACAGAAGGCTATTTTAAGTTTCATTTATCTATTTGTGACGTCGTAGCTACTAAACGAATGCACCGATTTTGATGAGTTTCTACGTTTAAAAAGTGACTAACAATTAGAAGTTATTGTGTTAAAGCTTTTTATTTGTATTTGGTTTAGTTTGATTTTTCTAGATATTTTTTTTCCTTCTAAAGTAATGGGCTTTTTATTATATGAGTTTTACAAATATTAATCCTGAATTTATAAATTATGGCACATAAGAGATCCAATATATGCAAGACGAGCTTCGGTCCGCAGCTTAGCCCGCGGCGTGGCCTATGGGAAAATAATCCAACCACTCATTTCACCCTCTTAAGGCTGGCATTTCAAAAAATCCTTTCTTAGCGGATGCCTACGTCATAACATCTACCTGCGTGCCAAATTTCAGCCCAATCCGTCCAGTGGTTTGGGCTGTGCGTTGATAGATCACTATGTCAGTCAGTCAGTCAGTCACCTTTGAGTTATATATATTTAAAATTGGAGTTCGTTTTTGGTCGACATACTAAGTTAGGTAAAAAACGTGACAACAGCGGACTGATAAAGGTCAATTATAGAAGGTAAAAGTTCACAGAAATGAGGCAAAGGTTATTTAATTCTTTAGGGCCGTAAAGGCTATTTTACTTAAAGTTTGCATAGATTTTAAGTCCACACTACGCAACTTTATCAATAATATAACTTTTTTAAATCAATTAGTTTGCTTTCTGATAAATGTTCTATGAATTATAATTAACTGTATATCAGAGCGTCTGGTCGACGCGACGCGTGACCGAAATGCTGGCACAACTAATAAGCATTGCAATTCGACGGGGCAATGCTGCCAGCATGTTGTGTAGGCTACCTTCTGGTAGTGGGCTGGAGCATTTGGACTGTCTATAGGGCATCGCGGCCAGTATATAGTCCAATATTTTTTTTTTGTATTAGTAGTATTAGGTAGTTTTTAGTATTAGTTATTAAATCATTGTAGTATTTAGAAAATAAAGGCGATTTCCGTGTTTAAAAAAAAAATTAACCGTCGTCTTAAATCTATTGCAGGTATCAGGAGTGAGCAATGAAATATTCAGGCAGATTGAAATGGTTGAGAACGATCACGACCAGACCACGGCGGCGGCGCTTGAGGTTAGTGACCTTACTCTTTTTTACTATATTTTTTTTTTGTTTTTGTTACGGCTCCATCTTTTGTGTATTTAGCCAGTGTCAAGTAATTGATAATTTCTCAAGTTATATAATGTTATGTATATTTGTGTCAAGTCAAGTCACAGTCCAAGTCATCTAGTCAAGTCATACTCCTAGTAAAGTGGTGGCAACTTTACTAGAAGCTTCTATGGAGTTTTAGAAAGAACACGAAAATAAACGTGTCACCATCATTATACCACTTTCCCACACTCATGCCTGTAATCCAGCACTTAACGAATAGAATGCCACCAATTTTATGCACTAACACTGAAAATAACACAAGTTTTGGAAAATAATACAATGTGGTGACGCGATCATTTTCGTTTTCCCGCCAAAACTCTACTATATGTTAATAATTTCTTTTAAAAAAAGGTATTAGCCGACTTCCATCCCAATGAGAACATCATCAATGTAATCGAAATCAAAATACGCATTATTAAAAATAACTCAAAAACTACTTGTCAGATCTTTATCCAATAATGGGATCACTCGGGAAGCATAAACTTAAAAAAAAAAAACAAACATCAAAATTGGTTCACCCAGTCGAAAGTTCTAAGGTAACAAATGTAAAAAAAATATATAAAAAAATACAGTCGAACTGAGAACCTCCTCTTTTTTTAAATCGGTTGATAATATCTTATATCAGCTCGTTCAGTTTATTCAGTATAAGCAGAATTGATCAAACTGTGTGAGCTTAATGAGCCAAACTGAGTGAGCGGATAAAGATAAAGATAAAGATAGCATGAATAAATAAGTTGTATCAATATGTCGTCAAATTTATCCATCAAAAACTCATTTAACTGGTAATAATACTTGACTGTTAATAGATGTCTATCTATAAAAAAAAAAATGGATTTATATTCAGTGCTTACATTGTTCGTGGTATTTTATCATACACACACGATATTTTTGTATCTTAATGCATTTAAGATGAACTTCCGCTAGGTCACGAAGTTGAATTACTCTTTTTTCATACCCTAATAGTAAAGCTATCAAATGAGTTTTGGCGGGAAAACGAGAAAGATCGCTCCACCGCATTGTATTATTTTCCAAAACTTGTGTCATTTTCAGTGTTAGTGCATAAAATTGGTGGTGTTTTATTCGTTAAGTGCTAGATTACAGGTGTGAGTGTAGTGTACAAGTGGTATATTGATATGGTGAAACGTTTCTTTTTGTGTTGTTTTCAAAAATCCATAGAAGATTCAAGTAAAGTTGCCACCACTTTGCTAGGAGTATGACTTTGACTAGATTATGACTTGTCTTGATGACTTGGACTTTGACTTGACACATATCTGAGAGAAATATCACCAACTTGATAAATTATCAATTACTTGACACTGGCTAAATACACGAAGTGTGCAGCTAAAAAAAAGTCAAAGCTATCAATCATAATCATTAATATTAATCACCTAATGATTTAGTAGATAAAGCAGTGTCACCTGATTGGCTTAATGAACAAATTAATGTTAATGAAAAGGAAATATTTGAGTCTGGAATGGCATTTCTGGGAACCATTTATCCGCCAATAAATCCGGTACACGCCTCCCTCCATCCACGTAGAGCGGAAGATACATTGAACATAAGATCACTGGCCACGGAAGCTAAAGACAAGCATGTCTTTAAAGGTGTATAGATATAGGGGTTCAAATCCCATCCGTGATTTTTTCCTTTATAATTATTCCTTTACATAAAGATTTATTTTATTCTTCATATTAATGAATGTTGTGACTAGCTAGTCGTTCGCCTGATGTTAAGCGACACGGTCGCCCATAACAGAACAGTGTCACTCGGAACTCTAAAATATAAAGTTTCGTGCGACACTGCACTGCGCACATCATCCTGAGACATCAGCACAGTCTAGTTAGGTTACTCGACTGTGAGATCAGATCATAAAGTCTCAATTGCCCAGTAATTTCACTAGCTACATTACCCTTCAAACCGGAACACAGTAGTGCTTGTGCACTACTTGGCGGCAGGATAACTGGCAAAGCGGAAGTACCTACCTAGACGAATTTTGCAGAAAAGTCCTACCAACTAGTAAAATTGATTTACATAAAAATATTATTATCGACGTTTGGTATCTAGTACACTATGAGAGAGAAACGTTACTATTATTATACTGGTAAATAACTAAATACCTTTGAGTTTCTACCGTTTTCGGTCCCTGAAGTATCCAACCCAAATAGCGTCCAGAAATACCAGTCATAGCAAACATGTTACGAAAACGCCGACCAATGCTTTAATGAACCGAATAATTATTGTGATTTATAAAGGGCGATAGTGTGAATGAAATTGCTTTTATAAGATAATATTCTTAGGGAATGTTCCCAGATTTCTAAGAAAATCTTGTTATTGCTTGATAAGAATTCATTTTACCTTGTTTGTTATTTCCAAGAAGTTTTCTATTATAGTTTATTTAATATTATGCGAACTTTGAGTTTAAAACTTCCTGTGCTTGTACTTAATGTATAAACTAACCATTGTTAATTAACAAATAATTAAAAATAGTTAAATTATTGTTACAAAAAGAAACAAAATGATCTTTTATTATGAGTTAATAAACTTTAACTATATTGCTTAAAACTAAAAGGATACTTAAAAGCTAATTTTACATAGTTACCTACTTTTGATTTGTCCCACCTTGAACGAACGTACCGATCGGGAAAGAGTTTTGTGGTCGATGGCTTTAATGGCCCGGATGATTGCGTTACGAACTGTAGGTTAAATTTAGTATAAAATTGGGCTGTTCCGTAAAAGTTATTGCTTTTGTTAATGTTAGGAGTGATTTTGAATTTATTTAGTATATCACTACAAAAATATACTACGTTGCTACTTATATTATTTGACAGCCTCTGTGCTGTGGTGGTTGAGCGGGTCGGCTTATAACCCGGAGGCGGTGGGTTCAATTCCTGCGACAGGACAAGAATTTGAGCACAAAAAAAAGGCCAATTACTTGTTCTGTGTCTGGGTGTTGTGGGACTATGGTCTTCGTAGTTCCTGGATCCTAGACACAGGAAATTCTAGTTAGAGTACAGGATCTATGTATGTGATCGTTGAGCGTTTATTATTTTATATTAATCCAATTTTCTGTGCCACTAACTTTAATTAATTTCTAACAAATAGGGCAGCATGTATTACGTGTTCAGTAGTGAACACTCCAGTCGGTGTACGGATAATTGACTTTTGAATACCATCGATATTGAATTGACATCAAACGTAGGTAAACACTTTTTAAACGGGAGTTTGATTTCATGTACTTATAGAACATCAACACAGTTATATGGAGCGAGAAAACGGTGATATACTTGTATATATCCGTTCGTCATAACCAACATCATCAAAAAATCTCCCGTCTGATTGTATAAAGTCCTAAACTTAATAGGCTATAGAACCGCGTTGAGTTTTTTAGTGATAGAAAATTAGAAACACAATGATGAGTTGACATATTTCACCTCTAATTTATTTTTTGAATGGACCAATGCTGTTGGGCTCTACCGATATTTTTTTTTTGAACGAGCTAATGCTGCTGGTCTCTAGCGAACTTTACAGCGTCACCGGGCGCTTAAGGCGCCCAGCCGTCAAAAGTGGGAGGCAACTAGCTCAAGGGCACCCCTGGGGTGCGAGCCTCGGCTTGGGCCGTTGCCGGGATAAGAGGATCGAGAAGAGAGATATTTTTATGCGGTGAAATATTCTCTTTCAATATCGTGCAACAAACGCTTGCATGTTTTAAGGCAAAACAATGCCATCTAGTCTATTTTATTGGAAGTAACCGACCATCTAATTAATTTTTACTTACACACTGATATTGATGATGATTGAAACAAACTTGTGGCCATTGCGGTAGTAGACAGAAGCGTTAATATTAAGTAGATATTATATGGCAGCGTTCCGCAAGCGCTTATTGCTCCAACATAGGTACAACATTGGCTCTCTTCAACAGTTCTCAAACTAATTATATGCGCATTAAGGTTGATACTCCTGATACGAGAACTTCCTCGTTTTCTTAAGCACATTACGTTTAGCTGTGTTTATATCCAACATCTGTAAATAATGATAAATTGTTTTACAGGCGGTGGAGCGGCGCGGCGAAATGATTGTACGGATTCTCGAAATAAGACAAGTCGGACGAAACAATATCGAAGCCGCTAGGAAATTCTTTTCACTACAGGTATGTAGACAATCAATTAATTTGTAATGGTTCAAAGACAGAAAATGAAAGGGAAACAAAAGCATCAAGAGATAATTAATTTATCCAAGTAAGTTTTACTAACAGATTTTATTACTCGCCAATTTATAGGTTGTTGTCTAAAAACGACCTTTTCTTAACAGCTGCGTGGTTTGTAATCATGTTGTCTACATTTTTTTGAATACGTTATCCAAAAAGTAAGCAGATATGCTTTAAACAAAATTCTCTTAATAATGCAATGGGAATAATCAATGCGGAGTTTCGCATTGATTATTCCCATTGCATCACTGTCCCCCAACAAAACCTTTGTACGTCAAGAAGGCATCAAAATGAAGATAAATTATAACGTTAAATTATGGAAGTACTCCATTATCTCCCTCGATATTGCCTCTGCTTAAAATGCGCATACTTTGAATACCAAAGCATCTCATTTATGTACCTATTGAACAAAGCCTCGCGGTGATTAAAGCGCGTTACTCTCATTTTGTTACAAAATTCGTAACAGGTAATTCCTCTGCTCCATTGACCTGAATGTTCAGCTCGTAACCTAGAACGGGACCCTGTGAAAGAACGCTACTCTAGTGAACCCTATTGTTGGGCCAGGGCTGTGCCCGATCTCGCGGAATGCGAACGCAATTTAGACCGGCATTGTTGGGATGTGCACTGCAGTGGTAGCCCTACAATACCAAGCGTTTCTGCAAAGATACCATTCATGCCGTGTTTAGATATATCACAGTACATAATATTGCGCGCTCTACCAGTACCAATGTATTGCAATTCAATAAATCCGATATCATTCCACGCCGTCGAGCGCTGACTGGAAAACTGAAGTGGCACCACGGTGGGAGTAAGCAACGTTGATTTAAAAGCTTTCAAAACATATTAAATAGATAGATGACGTCATTGTGAAACCCTGTTAATAGGTTTCGTTATCGGGCGATAAAATTTCAATGCCTTCGATGACATTGGATTTAATGGGTTTAAAGACTTCACTAAATTGGTTAGGCAAACATTATAAACACGTTATCGGTTGAATTGGTTTTATGAACCTACTAAAGTTGGTATAGACAGAGAAAGCTATATACCAATTTTCGGGCGTTTGAGTCATTTAATATTCATGAATGTTCTCTGGGGGCCTATGGGAATAAAATATTTTAAACTTGAACGGAGTTCACTGTAAGCTTTTGAGTTAGCTTTATTCGAACCTTTCTATATATAGTAACTAAATAGTCGTTAGCTTTTGTTTTGGTTGTACTTAATCAGGACAATTCTACAGTAAGTAATGCAAAATATTATTTTAAGCCGTGTATTTCTTTTATTAGTTTTGTATTCTTAATGTTGTATGTCTGTTTACAAATTATTTTCAGTTTCATATAAACTGTATATATCGTATTCATAGCATCGACGCATAGCTGGTCCACGATGTTTCTATCTCTCTCTCTCTTTCTCTCTCCGAACCGTCATTTAAGAATAATAAAATTCGAGAACATTGTCCTGCACTTGAACAGTGGAGAAAACAAGCATGATAATATCACCATTTATTGAAAAAAATAAAAATAAAATTGGTTTACCAACTCTTTGCTTTAGTTTAAAACTCGAAATAATAGCCGTACCTAATATAATTTTGACTTGTAAAAGTGCTGAAATAGCCTATCTGCAATAAATCTTCTGAATTTGACTTCTCCAACGTTAATTCACACTTACTACTCTCTACTAGTACACAGAAAAAATAAAAACTACATACTACAATAATATAGCAATTACTAAACACTGGATACAAGGCGTGGTAACCTATAGACAGTGCTGTAACTCGCCCCCCCTGAGTAAACTACTCTTCTCCAACCCGAAAATACGAGTCCCACTTCATATGGCCAAATGATCGTCTAGGAACCCTTACATCGCCACCCGTATAACCAATAGTTCTTTTTAGAGGTACGTTAGAGTTTAATAGATCTTAATAAATTGTGATTTCTTTATTATTTTTTTTTATTATTTATTCGTTATCGCCTACTCATACATAGATTATTACTTACCTTAATCTGGAATAAACATAATAATAAACAATTATACTACGTAACTTAAGTATATACTGCATACACCATTCAAACCTCCTCTCTGTAATACACAGTTTTGTGATATACATTAATTCAAACTTGAAATTGTAGAATGTAAACTGCTGTTGTTCATGCTAGGGGTTAAATGATCAAAGATCAGAGTCTTAGTTTTAAGGAGATTTAGAACACTAGTAAGACAGAATATTTATAAAGGTGGTTAAGGGGGCCCCCCCGAAGGGGAGGGAGGGACGTCCCCTCCATGTATAAAATACATGCCCGCGTCCGTCAAGTGCGATTCGTCCTTCATGCTTTATAACGCTCCACCCCATCAAAACCACCCCTAAAAATTTTTTTTTTTTCATTTTTTTTTAAATATTTTTTTTTATAATCATATAATAAAGATCTAATCAAAGATCCAAATTAAATCAATATTAGTAAATAATACAATATCTACTTCTTGTAACGGAAATAGATACCTTATAATATCATTCATGTAAAAAAGGTCTCACGACCTTTTTTTTTTTTTTTTTTTTTTTTTTGAGGGGGGGAAATGCCCTCGCACTTCCCTGCCACCACGGGGGTGATGGCAGGGGGTATGTGGGACTCGAACCCACTAAAACCCCCCCGTGATCCGACCGCCGCCGGATGGGGCGAGATGGAGACACACTGCATTAACCATCTCGCCCCGACGGTAGGCCCTTCCGGGCCTCTGCGCCAGTGGGTGGGCAACCTTCCACCTCAGTTGCCCACCAGACGTGTGGGGCCATGTAAGTGCAGCGGAGAGTCCCCCGACTCTCCGCCACTGGCCCCACTACGGGGGATGGAGAAAGCGCTCAATAAAGCGCCTCCTCCGTCTCCCCGCCCGTCTGCGCTGGAGGGGGTCAGAGTTGGTATTATCCTCCCTGACCCGCTCCGCGGCCTCCTTCTGCATCATCACCCTCTCGCAGAAGGAGACCGTGGCCTGCCACGCACTCTCGCTGCCGAGCATGGCTTTCACCACGCTAGGCAGCGAGAGGTCCCGGCCAACAACCGCTGAAAGTGTGCGCCGCTCGGAGTCCCAAGCAGCACACACCTCCAGCGTATGGGGCGCCGTGTCCTCTGGCGCCCCACATTCGTGACAGGCCGGGGTCGCCTCCCGTCTCGCGATTTGATGCAGGTACTTTCCGAAACATCCATGCCCGGAAAGCACCTGCACCAAACGAAACGTCAGCGACCCAAAGGGCCGCCGCACCCACTCCCGGAGGACCGGGCGGATGGCCTCCACCGTCCTCTGTCCAGGGACCGGTGGAGCCAGGTCCTCCGTCCACCGCCACAACAGGGCGGCCCGCGCCTGCTTTCGCAGGCGCTTGACCTCCCCCCACGCTGGGGGCTCTCCACGGGACCTTCTCGCCGCCACGAAGTGGTAAACTTCGGCGACGGTCTCCGCTTCAAGCTCCCAGGGGGGATCACTGGCCAGCACACAAGCCGCCGTCCAGGACACCGTCCGGTATCCGCGGATCGCCCTCGTCACAATGACCCGCTGCGGACGTCGCAGCAGGGCCTTGTTATTGCGACCGAGGGCGTCCACCCAGACCGGTGCCCCGTACATGGCCATACTCCGGATCACTCCGGAGTACAGCTGACGGCACGTGGCGTTTGGGCCACCCACGTTGGGCAGCAGCCTCCCCAGAGCGGCGGCCGCTCCTATGACTTTTGGGGCCAGTTGAGTGAAGTGGGCCCCAAAAGTCCACCTCCCGTCCAGGATGAGACCCAGATATTTCATCTGGGTCCCAACCGGGACCGGGACCCCATCCAGAAGCACCCGCGTTACTGGAGGGGGTCCCCCCCGAGGCCCGTGGAACAACAAGGCCTCGGTCTTGGAGAGGGCAACCTCCAGTCCCAGGGAGCGGATGCGGTCGACCACGAGGGTTGTTCCCACCGTGGCCAGCCGCACCGTCTCCCTGAGGTCCCTCCCCTTGGCTACGACCAGGGTGTCGTCTGCGTAGCACACAACCCGCATGTTTGCAGGCAGCGTGCCACGCAGCACCCAGTCATAGCCAATGTTCCACAGGATCGGTCCCAGTACCGACCCCTGTGGAACCCCGCAGGAGACGCGACGGTGCCTCAAACCGTCGCGCCCTTCCACCAAGACCTCGCGGTCCTGGAGGTAGCCAACAGCCTCCGCAGATACAGGGGCACGCCGTGGTAACGGAGCGCCTCCTGTATCGTTCCATGCGGGAGGCTGTTGAAGGCGTTGGCTATGTCAAGCGAGACAGCCAACGCCTTTTCCCCCCTGCCGACCGCATCCTGCGTCCACTCCTTGAGCCAGAGCAGGGCGTCTATAGTAGACCGCCCCGCTCTGAACCCATACTGGGCCTCTGACAACCCAGGCCCAGTACCCTCCAGGTGCTGAATGACACGGGCAGCTACCACACGTTCTAGCAGCTTACCCGTGTCATCCAGCAAGACGATGGGCCTGTATGCGGAAGGGGAGTCAGCAGGACGACCCTCCTTCCGCAACAGGCACAATCGGCCGTCCTTCCACGGCTTCGGGAATCGTCCGGACGTGAGGCACGCGTCGAACAGTTCCCGAAGCCGATCACCCATCTCCTCCAGGGCTATCCTGAGGACCCGCCCCGGGATCCCATCAGGACCCGGGGCGGTCCTCTTGCCCCGTAGGCGTGCGACCGCGACCTCCATCTCCGCCTCCGTCAGAGGCGGGATGGAGTCCGCTGAGTCTGCCTCAGGGACGGGGAAGGACGATGCCATCGTCGGAGGGTTATGGAGGGGATCTCTGTCGGGGAAGGGGCCCTCCAACACCCTGCCCAGGAGCTCCGGCTCCAGGGACTCAGCAACTGGGGACGTCTGGCCCCGGAACTTGTTCCGGGCAGCCCTATATGGACGTCCCCATGGGTCCCTGTTGAGGCCTTCCAACGTCTCGCCCCAGCTCTCTGCCTTTGCACGGCCAATGGCCAGCTGTAGGTCCCCCCGCGCGTCGCGGTAGGCACTGTACAGCCGGCCCTCAGCTGCCAGCTCCTCAGCTGACAGCTGCTCGTCCGTGCGGCCCCTGCGTCGCCTCCTGCAGTGGGTGTAGGCCCGCCTCGCCGCCGAACTGGTGACCCAGAGATCGGCAATCTCCGGGTTCCACCAGTGTACCTGGCGGCGTTCGGGGCGGCGGCGGGCCCTTGGCATGGCCGTGTCACACACGGCCGTGACCGCTGCACGGAAGTGGCTCGCCGCAACGTCCACTTCCGGGTGCACGGGCCCAGCCTGCCAAGCCCGGACTATAGCCGCCTCTTTTGCCAGTTCGGCGTCGAGGCGACTAATAGCCCAGCGCGGGAAGACCGGCCGCGCCACCCGCAGGGGCCCCCCTCGGTTGTTGGAGGTGGAGATCTCGAACCTTATGTATTTATGGTCCGAGAGAGTCTCCACCTCCGACAACACCCTCCAGGCCCGGACACGTGCTGCGACAGCGGGGGTGGCGAACGAGATGTCTACCACGGACCCCCCGCTGCCGCACGCACGTGTGGGCCGACCCTCTGTTGAGTAGGGTCAGTCCTGTGGCAACCGCCCACTCCCTCACGATCTCGCCGCGAGGGTTTGTGGAGGGGTTGCCCCAATCCCGGGCCTTGGCATTCAGGTCCCCCATGAAGAGGACCTGACGTGGGGCCTGTCTCCTCACCGCCGCGGCCAGGAGGTCCACAAAGACCTCCAGCTCCGCAGCGGTTTTGTTGGGGGAGAAGTATGCGCCGACAATCGCATACTCCCCCCACTTTGCCACCACATAACCCGACCCCCTCGCCTCAACCGAGAGGGGGGTGGACCCGCCGGATCGCCCAATGACAGCCACGGAGTCGTCCAGGTCCCCAGCCCAACACGTATGTTGGGGGGGGACATAGTACGGCTCCGCGGCGACCGCCACGTCTATCTGCCACTGCGCCAAGGACTGCATAAGCAGATCTTGGGCTCTGGCGCAGTGGTTTAGATTCGTCTGGAGGAAGTTGTGATGTCCGACTTGATCCATTAATCGGACATCACAACCTCCTCACACGCCGCTGGGCGTACTACCTCCGGGGCGGCCTGGCTTGTGGCAGCTGGGGCGGCCAGGGTCTGGATGGCCTTCCCCTTCGTCTTAGGGGGAACGCAGCCGCGTCCCCCCATTACGTGCCCAGAGGGCCGCCCCGACTCTGCGCAGATGGCACAGCGTGGGACTGTCTTCCCGCAGCTGGCCGACCGGTGACCTGCTTCCCCACAACGGAAACACAGGTCACCCCTGTCCGCCACCGCGGGGCACAGAGGGCGAGTGTGCCCTAGCCCCAAGCACCGGTAACAGCGCATGGGGCGTTCCCCCAGTGCCACCACCTGCACTGAGCTCCACCCGATCAGCAATCTCCCTTTCTGTAGCAGCACTTTAGCTGCTGCAACTGGGAGGGAAACGAGAGTGGAGCCAGCCCCTCTTGGACCAGGGCGAATCTCCCCGGCCTTTACTAGCTGCGGGTCGCACTCCCCCGCACGTGCGACCGCTGCCACCACCTTTTCCTTGGTAGCCGCATCATCCAAACCACTGATCCTCAGATCAGTGGTTTTAACCGGCCTGGTGATATTGGCCACCTCCATCACAACCCCGCGGAGCTTTTCCGCGAGGCGATCCGCTTTCTCCCCGCTTTGGGAGCCGGGGATCTGTAGCATCCTGGCTCCCGTAGCCGTTTGGCGAATGCGAATCTCCTCGATCCCCAGCTCCTGCAGGTCAACCTTATCCTGCACCGTCTGGAGGACGGTGCTGTAGGTCATCCCTTTTTCCACGGCATCGGGGTGCAGTGACAGCACCACGGCCGCGGATTTTGGGGGACTCTTCAGCACCGTCGTAGCCCTACCAGCTGGGGGGGCTGCCGGCCTTGCTGCTGGAGCAGGGGTACGGGCTGCAGGGGCACGGGCCGCGGGGAGACGGGCCGTTGGAGCACGGGCTGCGGGGGCACGGGCCGCGGGAGGGGCACGGGCCGCGGGGTCACGGGCAGCAGGGACACGGGCCGTGGAAGCAAGGGCCGTTTGGGCACGGGGCTTAGGGGCTGCAGGGGCAGGGGTGGGAACGGAGGGCTTCCCCTTTCCCTTTCCCTTCCCCTTGCCTTTTCCCACCACCTGGGCCCAGGTTTCCCTTCCCTCAGGAACCTGGGTACTTGGGGTCCTTGTGGAAGGACCCGCAACCTCAGCCTGCTGGCGAGCAAGCTCAGCCACCCCTGCATTTGCGGCCTCCGCCGCTGCCCTCTTAGCGTCCGCCCTCAGTGGTGGACGCACCGTCTTTGCAGGCAGAAGGCGGTCCTCGATCACTGCGAGTCGGGCATTGAGCATTTGCCCGAAAGTGGCAGTCAAGGACCCCTTAAGCTCCTCCAGAAAGTCAGCACCCAGCACTGAGGGGGCTGCAGGCCTCTGCGTAGCGGCAGCGGTAGCGGTGGCGGTGGCGGCGGCAGCGGTAGCAGTGGCGGCCTCCGTCTTGGCCTCACTGAAGCCAAGACGAAGCGCCTTCACCTCCGCCTTCATTGCCTCCACCTCCAACCGTAGGCGGGTATTTTCCGCCCTGAGCCGCCGCGTCTCCTCCGCTTCGCTCCTCCCAGTCAGGGTGTCGACCACCTCGCCTAGGGTCGACGCGGACTTCTTGAGGCGGCCGACGAACTCACCCTTGAGGTTGCCAGATTTCCTGGCAACCTCAAGAATGCGGGTGAGCTCCTCCCCCGCCCGCGCTCTTAGCTCCTGGGCGTTGAGGACGCTGAGGTCAACGACCATCGGGCGAGCATCAGAATCAGTTCCGGTGCTCGGCTCGACGTCGCTAACCACAGCGGCCGGCCCCTTCCTATATCTCCTGCCCTGCAGAAGCGTCTCCATTTCCTCATCCACAGGAGCAGGCTTGAGGAAGGTCTCCCTGGACGTACCCGCCTGGGTGGCCTTCCTCCTGCCTCTCCTCGCCGAATTGACCTTGGCGGCCGCCGTCTCTTCGGTCTCCGTGTCTGAGTCCAAAAACCCAGGCACGAAGAATGACGAGTACGGCCGTTTCCGGCCAGCACCGCTCTCGTCGGCGGTCTCCCGTCCGCCCGACCTCTCCGATATGATGGAGGAGTCGTCGGACTCCACCGCCCGCCCTTCTTCTATCCTGCCCTGGGAAGCGCAAGAGCCCTTCTCAGGGTCCACCAAAACCGGTGGGCCCTGAGGAGGACCTCTGAGCTGTCCCTGGGAAGGGTCCCTCAGGAAGCGCCCGGAGGCGTCCCTCAACGGCTTAGGCATAGTCTACGCACACACAAAGAACCACAATTCACAATCCAAAATAACATCCAACCAACCAAAACAATCCTCGTCCAACCAAGGTCTCACGACCTGGCTTATAGCACTCCATCAAGGAATAACTATTAGATAAATGTGGACATTGCTCGACCACATGATAGCAAACCCAGCACAAACATAAAATGATTGTCGGGTAATTGTCGGAGAAGAAAGAATTGTAAGCAATATTGGTCGACCTCACTCCAAGTATATCCGATCCAGAGGCATGGCCCAAGGTTGATTAGATCAACAGCTAGGCTAGTTATAAACTCCGTTACCTCCCCCTGAGTACGTATACAGCAGGGATCCATAGCTCGGAGATGAATAACCAGACCTCTTTAGAGACAACTCGGGATCAAGAGCCAGTTCCAAGTATTAGAGACGATTCTAAATAATTGTTGTGTAATTGTCGGAGAAAAATGAAGAATTGTAAGCAATATTGGTCGACCTCACTCCAAGTATATCCGATCCAGAGGCATGGCCCAAGGTTGATTAGATCAACAGCTAGGCTAGTTATAAACTCCGTTACCTCCCCCTGAGTACGTATACAGCAGGGATCCATAGCTCGGAGATGAATAACCAGACCTCCCTCTTTAGAGATAACTCGGGATCAAGAGCCAGTTCCAAGTATTACAGACGATTCTCTGCACATGTGCAGTCGTAGATCGATATAGTGAATGCAGTAGATATGTTCATATGCATGAACTAAGTTTGCTACAACATGGTAGATTTGATGTCAAAATTAAAAAATGCAAGGTATTGAAACACATAGATTTGTGCTAAAGCCAGGCATCATTAAATTTTCTCTTTTTTTAATAATCAATATAAATAATGAACAATGCCATTATGAATAAGTAAGTATAATATGGACTTAATTCGGATCCGATTAAGCCTATAAAACACATATATAGTTTCCAATCAATATAAACAACAGGTTTACATCCGCCATTGATAATTATTATCAATACGGGAATTGAATCCGCGACAACTCCATATCGTCTTGAAAGGATCAAACTTCCACTTCACAATATAGTCATAAATTTATGACAGGGAATATTAGCAATTACCGTAGCTGCCAATCTATAATTTATCTGAAGGAATCGAACCGTCAAACCACAGTATGCATAATCTATAATAGATAATCTGCAGGATTCGAACCCGCGACTACACTGAATAACAACACAACCACGGAAGATAGCTTCTCTATCTTCGAAAGTTGAGAAAACGTAATCTAGTGTCACGAGAGAGTCGAACTCCCAACTTCACAACATAAAATTTATGTTTGAAAAGAATTATCATAAATCATCAAGCATTAATGTAATTAAAGGAATCGAACCCTCATTTCATAATATCTTTAACTGTAGTAAATAAACAGCATTCCGTAATCCCGCTTGGGAGAACTGTCTGTCGTTTAACTTTTCACAGGATTCGAACCCGCAAACACCACTCTGATTAACAACACAACCACGGAAGAAAGGTAGCCTTCTTTATTCCCAAAAGTTGAGTAAAATAATAATCAAGTGTTGCGAGAGAATCGAACTCCCTATAAACAGTATAAACAACATAAAATTATATTTGGTAAAAGAATTGCCATACAATGTCAAGCAATTATTTATTTGAAGGAATTGAACCTCCATTCCACAGTATTCTTATCCTGTAATAGTCAAACGGAATTTAGTGATCTCACTCGAGGGTTGAGAGTCACACCCGTTATGTATACTTCTCACAGGACTCGAACCCGCGAGTTCCACTCGGTTCAACGACACAACCACAGATGATAGGTAACACAATTTCTGGTTAACCTATAAGCCACCAACTCCACTTCACTCATTTAATTAAACAACATTATATATGTATATACATATATCTACGACTTCTAAGACCTAGGTAAATAATAAAAGTGAAATTGTTACAACAGTATATTTAAAAAATATCTCCGATTTTACTGGTTTTACCGAGACACCTAATTCTAAGGTTTTGAATGATATTTATTTTAGACCATGCCAAAACACTAGAATCTTATATGAACCTTCTTACCTCCAAACGTACCTTTTTACACATAACCTCACTTCAGGATTTTTGAACAAGAAAGTAATCTATCTTTCAAGTCAACTGAAGTTACCACCGTGGATTATATGAGTATTAACACGTCTTGTACTACATAAAATAGCAATCGCACAGCATTAAAATTACGTACAAAATATAAAAGAGCAAATATTAGTAAATACATATTGTAGCCTATAGTTACTTTATCCTTGTTTTATAGTTTGATTCCCTTGACGACCCTACAATAGCAACCGATCGGCCGCTATTTTGTATCATTATATTTAGCCGAGAATTTCAGTGTATGAAACAATTATTCCAATTTTACAACTACCTGATAGGTAGAGAGTATTTAGATAACATGAAATGTTTATGAAGATAATCTAAGATTTCCCTATATTATTGAATTATATTACCATTTGAAATATTTCTATGAGAATTTTGATGTAACTTAGCTTTACCACGAACTCGCCTAAATGGTATTCGTTTATTCTTAATTAGAATTCTATCGACAACATCTTATAAAAATGCGCTCATTAATGATTTAATGAATTCATTCCATACACCTAGCAATCAACAGAACTCATACTCGATCTAGACTTTCAATCCTTCACACTCGTCCCTTAATCTAGTTCCTCCTGACACTTTTCATAATAGCAATTCAACCGCCATTATACATGAGCATCTCACACAAGATTTTTAGAGTTGCCGTTTTCTTTTCTGATCCCAATATCTCAACACTTACCGAATAATTTCCAGACACATTTGTACACAATTTATCAGGAAAATCACCGTAATCTAGCAATGTAATCACAATTAGGAACCCTACCTAGGTATAATCTAAATCACGGGGAAAAAACGCAAAAATAAAATATTGTCTCACAGTTAGTAAGCCGTAAAACAAAACACTGCTAGCACACTCAAAAGAAAAAAAATATCATTATGCGTGTAATTTGCCTAAACCCTCATACATTTCGAATAACAAGTAACGAATTAACCTCTAACTACTCACGTACCGCCGCGCCGTGCTGATTTAAATTACACACAAGCACTCACTCCAAAAAAGCCCTAGATTTTTTTCTTTTTTTTTTTCCACGTATTTTTTCACGTTTCCTCCCGTTCCCCGACTCATGCGCCCCTCTTCTACCTTCACTTGTTTTTTTTTTTTCTTTTTTTTTTTGTCAAAATAAAAACTCCTTGATTATTCCCGCGCTTAGCTTATTACGTAGTTGACTTTTGTTTTATTACAACGCCATGTATGTCTTACCTATCAAACTTTTTAAACCTTTATTCGATCTTATTGAATTTTACGGAATGATGCAAGTGCTGTTAGACACCAACTCTAGATGGCGTTAAACTGAAAACTAGTACGTAATCCAAAACTTATCTCAACGAGTGATTTAGTTACAGTGCTTCAGCCCACTACCCGCAGATAGCGTACCTAACATGCTGGCAGCATTGCCCCATTGAATGCTAATTCGTTGTGCCAAATTGGTTATTTTCATTTTGGTTGTAGGTAGTACAATAATGCTAGTAACTATAACGTTAACAGTAGAACATCAAGAAGAGATTAATACACCTACTTTTTTTCATCTTTAACCACAGCTGTATCAAACTGCACCAGTAATGTGGAAGGGAATATTTTTTCCCTTCTGTACTACTTGATCGGTAGTGCCGTGGGTAATTAGTAAACCAATCTAGTCAAGCATGCACTATCGCAGGCTGCGGCATCACTTTTCATCAGGTCAAATTCAGTTGGTCAAATGCCTGTCATCAAAAATGGCTCTGAATATTCTATCTCTCATTTTATTATGATAAGTTGTAATGTAAGAAAAACAGGCTAATAAATAAAACAAAACATTTCATTGTTTATACACAGGATTCCAGGCACATAGTTCAACTGGTGGAGATCGTGAAACGACCGGGCCAAACCTTGGGGCTTTACATTCGGGAAGGTGATGGCGGCGGCCGTACAGACGGAGTCTTCATATCCAGGATAGCATTGGAGTCTGCTGTTTACAATAGCGGCTGCTTGAAAGTATGCTCATTTTCCCTACTTATCTTTAACCCTACCTTTACCATGTATAAAAATGAAACGATCCATGCTTGTTTGTTTATTTATTTGTCGCGATCACGCCAATACACTCTGACGTTTGAAGACGTTTGAAGAAATTTTATACACAGATTACGTGTACTGCCAAAATAAACAAGTAATTATTTTATATTAGAAAATAAAACCTTTTTTTTACTTATTACTGCAAAGACCATTCTTTTATTGAGATAAACTTATTATAGAATAATAAACATATTCCTTAATTATACAAAATTATATTTATTATATTACGCGTTTATAAGAAGAGATTTGGCTCCACATTTATGATGCGGACAGCCAAAGAGTGGAATGTTTTACCGGATCCGTATTTCCCGAAAACTACAACCTTGGAGTCTTCAAATCGAGAGTGAACAGGTATCTTCTACGCAAGCGTTTTACATCCCAGACCGCATCCACTTACCATCAGGTGCGATAGTGGTCAAACGCGAGCCTATCAAACAATTAAAAAAATACCATTAATTTGTTCTACAAAGGCCTTATCGCATTAAGCGATTTCTTCCAAGCTACCTATTATATTTTTATTATTATATTCTATTATTATATTATATTATTATTATTATTTTAATATTCTACAATTTACTTTTCATCAGGTTGGCGATGAAATCCTGGCAGTGAACTTGGTGGATGTCCGGCGGATGTCGTTAGACGATGTGGTGATAATCATGTCGATACCCAGGAGGTTGTTGCTTTGCACGCGCCAGAGGAAAGGTTAGGAAGTCTCTCTATAATTAACATGAGTCTTTAGCCTGACGATTGGTATTTGCTCTGCCTTCAGAACTGTAGATTGCGGGTTCGATTCCCACCCAGGACAAACATTTGTGTGATGAACATAGGTATTTGTTATGTGTCTGGGTGTTACATAAGTATCTAAGTATTCTATCAGTTATCTGGTTCCCATAGTACTTTTCTTAGTTTGGCTCTAGATGGCACTTTGTGAAATGTATATAAATATTTATTTTATTTATTTACTTATTAGTAGATCCCTATATACGTATTTTTATAATTTCATCAATTATGTGTGATAGTGTGGGAATATGAGATAGAAATAGTGTCAAAGTGTCACTGCATGTCAAATTCTACGACTAAGGAAAAAACGTGCGGGATCTGACGGAGTAGTTACTATATATCATGAGACTTATAAAGTACCAAAATGTAACCCAATACATTGAAAGTTATATACTGACTATATATAATGCATTTGGAATGTATCTTTATTATTTTCATTAGAAATATGCTAGCCTGTACGGCAAAATCCTTGAAAGGGCCGTAATCACGGTCTCTTGTTGATGATCGGTGATCACGTTATCACTGATTAGAAACTTTGATGACAACAGCCACAAAAATGATAATACCTTTGGAAATACTCTTACGTTATTATTTGTATTTTTCGATACACTAAAATAATAATAGTAAACACCCAACGATCATATAAATAGATCCTGGACCCTAACTATGATTCCCTGTATCTAGGTACTCAAAAACTACGAACCATGGTCCCACAACACCCAGACACAGAATAAGTACTTGCACTTTGTTTTCTGTACAAAAATATTTGTCCTGTCACGGGAATCAAACCCAGGTTATGAACCAACCACCACACCACAGAGGCTGTCATAGCCTATCACAAAAGCCTGTATAGTCTAGGAGTACTGTATGTTAAAAATGAACATTTGCTGTAACACTTCAGGTAAATCAGGACCGGGGTCTCCATCGATGCCGCGGACTGAACACAAGCCGCCGCCGGTCGTGGTCCTGAAGAGAGACTGCAGGGACGATGACGAACGGGACAGGGACCGGGTGGATGGACTCTACTCGCAGTTAGTGTATTCATCTCTATGCTTTACAAAAAACTCATTCTGAACGAAGTTTATCGTTAACTTTTTTTATGTTAACGCATGACGTGACGAGCTAACCGTTCACCTGATGTTAAGCGACACGGCTGCCCATATCAGTTGCAGTGTCACTCGGAACTTTAAAGTATAGAGTTTCGCGTGACACTGCACTGCGCCCGTCATCTTAAGACATCAGCACAATTTAGTAATAAGATTACTAGACTGTGAGATCAGCTCATAAAGTCTCATTTGCCCAGTGATTTCACTAGCTACAGTGCCCTTCAAACCGGAACACAGCAGTGCTTGTGCTCTACTGCTTGGCAGAATAACTGGCAAAGCGGTGGTACCAACCTAGTCGAACTTTGCAGAAAAGTCCTGCCACTTAATAAAACTGGCTTATAATTCGTTTTCCAGGACGGATAAGTATCAAACGTCAGCAAAAATTAGCAAAGAAATGTTAAATTAAGTTAAGATATATGCAGTTCTTAGCACTGTGCGCAAGCACTACTGTGTTCCAGTTTGAAGGGTACTGCAGCTAATGCTTTATGACCTAATTTCACAGTACAGTAATTTTATTACTGAAATGTGCTGATGTCTCAGGATGACGTGCGCAGTGCAGTGACATGGGAAACGCTATACTTTACACTTCCGACACTCCAACTGATTTGGGCAGCCGTGTCGCTTAACATCGTCGTAATGCCACTCCTTAAAAAAATAATATATATAATTAATGAAACTCTATAAAAAGTAGAAGCCTTTGGTCCATTTATATAATCATTTTTCATAACTAGATGAAAATGAATGAAGTTTTTTTCTTCACTGATTCGTGATTAGTTATTAAATAGTAAATTGTTATACAAGGGGCTAAAATGACCCTTATACGAAATAGTTTTACCCCTAAGTTTTAGGGAATGAGTAAATAGAAACCGAGTTATAATGGGTTTTTAGCGCCGTGTGCTGCACTCTATTTTTCACTAAGATTGCGAGAATCCAATTCCTTATAAAATACCTAGTTTATTATATTAAAAATTATATGTTAAACATTGTCTTGTCCTTGTTAAATTCTTAACCAAAAATTATATAAACCGCTACGCCGTAGCTGCGTTCTCCAAATGGTTCTCCAAACTTTGTTATTTTTTTAAAGATTCATCAAAATACGTAAGAAAAACTCCTACAATTCACTCGTTTTTCTATCGTTTACTTAATAATACTTTTGTAAGTATTTATACAGGTAAATGCTTTTTGCCTTTGATGGCAACAGATTGAAAATTATTTCTCTTCCATTTCCATTTCTCAAGAGATCACTAATTTTAGTTCCATTTTCAAAAATTAAATGTTATTCTTTATTTAAACAGTAATAAATAGAAATTTTATTCGTGATTATTTTACGTATAAATAAAAACTTTTTCATTTTTGTAAGCCCGTCCGGTAACAGGCAAAATCTAAATGAAATTGCTTTAGGACGGAGATATATGCTAATTTATCCCCGCACTGGTAAGCTATAATGACGAACTTTTAGAAAAAGGGGAGAAAAAGTAATATTCAATTCATGTACATAAACTGCTATTACATAATCAGCTACAAAACAGGTAATTTTTTTTGTTTTAGTAACTAATATCGAAAAAGGCAATTTTTACTTTTTTGTAGCTAGCAACAAAAATGGATACTTTTAGGTAGGATTGGATGGTTTTGAACAACTCGATCATCATTCCCAGGCATGGAACCCTACGTTCGACGGGCGGACCGGGCAGCAGCGTCCGTCCAGTCGGCGACGGCCGTGAAGAGAGAAGTCGGTTACAATTGGGCCCTATCTCCCCCGACTCTAACGCGATAGATATGTACTACAACCCACGTCCACCGTCGGATCATTCTACTTGGAGGTGAGATCATCAATTTGAATAAATCCCTCAGATTTCACTTTCGTCAGGTATTATTTTATCTATACATATAAAATTCAAAGTCCTGACTAACTGACTGACTTATATATAAACGCACAGCCTAAACCTACTACTAGTCCTAGAGACTTGAAATTTGGAGGGTGTGTTCTTTGTAAAGTGTAGGTATCCACTAAGAGAAGGTTTTTCGAAATTCCACCCTAAGAGGGTGAAATGGGTGTTTGAATGAAATGAAAAATCTATGAAAATTTTCTTCTTCGTTTCCTATACGCCACGTGGGTGAAGCCGCGGGCAGAAGCTAGTACGTCATATATTTAAGATTTTCGGCACAACTTTTGTCGCCTATATCAATTAAGATTTTATTTCACTAAAGTATTGCCTAACATATGTCACGATAGTAACGCTCACATTATCGAAGATGTACCACTCATAGCAAAAAGTGAAGAAGTGTTGAATATAAACTTCTATATAATTTTTATATCATGTTTTAACATATATGACAATGAATTAACAAAAAATTTTATGTCTACTTTTTACTCAAGTATATTTGTTATTAGAAAAGAAAGAAAGAAGGAAAGAAAGAAAGAAAGAAAGAAATAAAGAACGAAAGAAATAAGAAAGAAAGAAAATACATTTATTCAAGACATCACACAACATTACATATTTACAAATATGTACTTATAGAAAACATTATTAAATGAGTTATACAAATTTTAGTCAACAAAGTCTGAAGAATACAACTGTGGGGATAACGTACCCTTTCTCATCTTCCCATTATCAAGCGTTTTATTATCTATATGCAATAATAAATATATATTTCGAGTCGTTACACAATAATCGGTCAAACTACAACATGACGCGGTACTGGTGGAGAGACGAGAAATATATATTTTAACGACGAATATATATAATATTAACGCGCGTCTATATTTGTTATTAGTTACCGCCCACCACCTCCAGTGATCACGGAGCAGCCAAAATCATCGACTGCACACTACGTACCATATGAGAGGTCTTATCCTAACACTCTGGACAGCCTTGCGGAAAAGGTGCATTCTTATTATCCACCTGATAGTGGAAGGTAAGGCTTACTACATTGTAAAAGACAGTAGAAAGAAAAAAAAAATACATCACTGTAAAGTTTCTTGTAGCTTCTTCTTTACAGTTGTAATCGAAGCTTTGGATCGGAGTTTTCTGTTCTGCTTTGTGCCGGATTGCTTGCACCAGTAGTAGTAGTAGTAGTAGAAAGAGAACTGCTTTTTTTTCAAACTCATATATTGTAATGGGCTTGCTATATATTATTTGACAAGAAGCACATTATAATTTTATATGCTTAGTGAAATAACTTAATTTTAAGTACCTATTATAATTTTGACTTGTAAAAGTGCTAAAATTAGCCTATTTGCAATAAAATCTTTTGACTTTGACTTTGAATTTGACTACAGAGATGTACATCATACAGTGACTGGCCAAATAGCTTAGTTAGTAGTAACACTGTCTTCTGAAATGTGGGTTTTGGATTCGATTCCCACCCAGGACAAACGTTTGTGTGATGAACATAGGTGTTTGTTCTGTGTCTGGGTGTTATATTGTATTCTATGTATGTATTTACAAACAAAAAGTATCTTAGTATTGTTTCAGTTATCTGGTTCCCATAACACCTTTGCTTAGTTTGGGGCTAGATGGCGTTGTGTGAGGTGTCCAGACATATTATTATTATTATTATTATTATATTATACATCGACCCGCTGTGGCTTTGTGACTATGGCTAAATATCTTCCTACCAAAAAGCACAAATGAAGATAAATGTTCTCAATCAATGGTATCTATGGTTATTTTAATCAATATTATTTTATGTTTTCCAGCACTCGTTTTGGCAGCCGTGTTCCACGATCAGGCTCTGAACAGCAACTACCTCGGGCAGAGACCCACTCGGACTTCGGAAGACATTCACTGCTCAGGTCCAGTTTGAAGGCGTCCGCTGCTTCTGGAGGTAAACATAATCTTTAACTATTTCTTTATATTCATCTTGATTTTGTTTTGGCTTAGAGTCGTCATTGTCATCTGCATCAAGTACATAAATCCACTACTGGGACAAGTTTTCTCTCAAATTCATATCTTTTACTGCCTCTGTGGTATAGTGGATGAGCAGGTTGGCTCATAACCCGGAGGCAGTGGTTCGATTCCGGCGGCAAGACGAGTATTGTCCTAAGCACAGAAAAAAAGCGCAAACACTTGTTCTGAGTCTGGGTGTTGTGGACCATCCTCGTAGTTCCTGGGTCCCTATATACAGGGAATCCTAGTTAGGGTCCAGGATCTATGTATTATTATTATAAATAGTGGGCTCTTTTACTACTACAGCTAATAATTCTGGGTCAGTGTGTGTTCTTTCTACTCCAAACTAGAGTATTTAGTGATTTCTCATTTCAAATTAAGGCGTACATAGATTCTTTTACAATTCGTATATCAATACCTTAGTGATTAGTCCAATTTAACACTGCTATTACAACATTTTTTTTCTTTGCAGCGTCTAGCCTCTCAAGATACCAACAAAGATTCGGTACCGTTGGTATGACGCCAGGAATGACTAGCGGCTTAGGAGGAAACACTTTAGGGCAACATACTGGATTAGGAGGCTCTGGTCTACCGTCAGGCTTATCTTCAACGGGCTTGAGTGGCCTGACTGGAACCAGTCTGGTTGGCTCCGGCTTAACTAGTTCTGGACTTGGAACGGGACTTTCTGGAACCGGACTTAGTTCTACATTAGGAGGAGGTAAGAAACTATAAATTAATTTAGCCTAGATCACCGTTCTAATCTTATTATGAATTAAAAAATTTACTACACAATTACCTTTCGTTCCGTTCGTCTTTATTTATTTTGGGAGAGACCGTTTTTCTTTGACAAATGTTCTGCTTCTTACAAAGTTTTTCCAATTTTTTAAACTTATTGCATTCGTAACATGAAACACATTTTTGATATTAGTGATGCCATGGTCTATTCACGGATATTCTTAAGTTACCATATTTTATTGTTCCAATGAGACATTTTCATGTCTGTTATATGCGCAGGATGCTTTTTTATATCAAATGAGTTTACTATTGACCACTTAATCAGGCATACAACCATTCTCTTAATCTAGTCTTCCAAGGACGTACGGAAAAGCACATTGACCTGTCTTCATTTATAATATTTTGTATTATTTATAGGTTATGGTACCACGGGGTTAGGACTACCCTCGTACAGTAAGTTTGGCGCATCACGGCGCAACCGAAGCTTAGACTATTCCTCTGATACTGAAGCCACTGCCCCCACAAGAACTCCTTATTACTCTGGCTTGAGTGGATATAGGAGTAGCACGCTTGGAAGGGACATTGGATCAAAATTCAACTCGTTGCCGAGAGATGTCAGAGGGACTGGTCAAAGGTGAATTAAACTTTATGAGTGTTATCTGTAAGAATAAGTCAATTTTTTCAAGTGGGCTTCGATTTCCAAATCAAAAACTATCAAAAATTTCAAGGATTGCTAAATAAAGTGGTATTTACAACTGAGCGCTACCGTGCTTCGGAGCGCACGTTAAGCCGTCGGTCTTGGCTGTTGTCGTAAGACAACAGTCGTCGCCTTAATATTAGTAAAAATTCATGTAGAATTTAGGATGGGAAATGCAGCATTAGAAATTAATGTGATGTTTGTTTTGCGCAGGTTGGGATTAAGTCGGCGTGCGGGGAGCGTCCTGCAAGATGAACCAGAACCATTGTCTTCACATTCTCGTTTAGATCTTCGTTCTTCCAGAGGTATCACTTTTATACTATTTACTGTTCAGTCTATTCAACTTTGTTGTAGTCCACATAGATAAGTGACGTAATGCCATTTCAGAGATGGTTTCAATCAAGAATATTATTGCACTTCTATCGCAAGATTATAGTTTTATATTTCTTTGATTATAGTTTCTAATTTTTTTTCGTTTCTCAACAGGTCGCCTCCCATCATCGCCATCTATATTCACATCGGACGAGTACCGAGCGTGGCTATCTCGAGCGCCTTCTACCTCGGCGTTGTATGAAACGCTGCGCCCACGCTTGCCCACACATTACTCCGCTGAGAATATACACGACGCACTGAAAAATGTGAGTCATTCTTCTTCTTCATCGTGTCACACAGAGTGGTTGTGGTCGTCACGTGGTGGGCTGATGTAGCTCCCCTCAGGACATCTCCCCATCTCTACTGGCGGTAATTCTGGTACAATCATGTAAGGTACCGCCCACTGCAGACTTGACCTGGTCAGTCTATCGCATCGGTGACCTTCACGCGGTCTTTGCGGGTCATTAGGTACTGACTCATCTACCATCTTTCTTGAGTCTTATGCATAATGCACAACTTACACCAAGAAGGAAAGATATTGTATGTACTTCACCTTCTGTGTTGAAGTTAAGAGATTTTCAATTTACGACCTTAGTTATTTTAGTATTAAAGTAATAGTGTATAAGCACTGACATTGTCTGTCTTATGATAAGACTGAACTATGAATGATGTGACGAGCTAGTCGTTCAAGCGACATTGCCACCCATAACAGTTGCGGTGTTACTCGGAACTCTATAAAGTACACTGCACTGCACATGCCTTCGTCTTTCATCATTCCCCATTTATCATATAAATATCGCATATACTCTCTGGCAGGCCCCACGTAAAATACCTATACAGCGAATTATACAGTAACCAACTTATTTCCATAAAGTCCTTCTTCCCTTTGTTTCATTTTCACTTTTTCTCATATAATGTGATTCTCCCATACTTATATAAATCTGAATTAATATTTTATATCTCAATTAAAATTGATCAACAACACCATATAGTCTTATTTGTCACAGATGGAAAGTGGTAGCCGTTTCGGCTCATCGCTTGGATTAGCTCGGCGCGTAGAACGTCCAAGACACTTACCCGCTCGGTCCGTCTCCTCGCAACAACTAGGGGGAGCGGGAGGAGGGGGTGGCGGGGCGGGAGGATCGCCCTCCGCGCGTCGCGTGAGGCAACTGTTAGAGCTGGGCTCGAGGTTCAACTGCCCCAACCCTAGCCCTGTGCCCACGCCGGGCTCCAGGCATCAGCGGCATCTGGATATCAACCCTAATGGTGAGACTATAAACTTTACTTTTACAATGTGTTCCTTTGCTCGCCTGGTTAGATAAATGCTACAGCTACTCATGGTTCAACTGCGCCCACTAGAGTGTTCCCAAGCTGGGCTCAAGTTTTTGATATTCAACTTATATGTTGATATAAATTACGCCTTAATTTTGTAGTAAGCCATCTTTAGACGTCTACGTCGACTTTGTTGCCGGATAAGGTAACTATACTCAAACTGGGGTCTGAAGTAAAAATTTGTCCATACACAATTCGATACTCATCCCTATTGATTGAACTTCAACTTTATGTTGATTTTATACGCCATACACTGATGAACTAAAGTGGAAAAATCCTTGAACATACGATACAAAAAAATCTCACCTCTTCACCTAAATACTAAAAATCAATATTCCAGAGTTCCTAAAATACAAGGTCGAAAAGCCGACAGCTGGTCTCTCGTCGTCGATGACCGGTCTCTCTCGGATCGCTGGTGGTGGAGTCTCGGGTATGCTGTGGGTGCACCTGTTGGCGGGACGAGGGCTTCGCCCTGGAGGTGCTGGAGGCTCCCCGGGCTCTCCACCGAGCTCCGTGATGCCGTCACATCCGGTCGCGCCAAGAGATCTGTACTGCGTGCTTGAATGCGATCGTGTGCATAAAGCTAGGACTGTGGTGAGTTTCTCTAAAATTATGAGCAACTTGATGATTATTTATTAATTTAAATGAAGCATTTGAATCATTTGCGACTTGAGCAGAAGTTCACCTACATAATGTAGGTATGATGCTGATATATAATGTAGGCTACATTATATTTTGAACATAATTCTTAGATGTAATAAGCAAAAAAGCAAAACCTTAGCTGGCATATCTTTGGCCCTCTTTATTCTCTATACCCACATAATCCGCCGGAAGACAGGCCTCCCCATAAAACACCGCTTTAGACGCTTATCCTGAGAAGCGTTTGCCATAATTACCACGCTTAGTAGGCGTTTTGGAGACTGCAGAAAGTTTCAATGTATCGAAGAGCTGCTGCCCATTGCCTGTTCTCTAATGTATAATCATCTCTTTTAGGTCCGTACTGGTGAACTTCAGTTTGACTGGGACGAATCTTTTGAACTGGAACTCGTAGACAATCGACAACTGGATGTGTTGGTGTACTCCTGGGATCCTCAACACAGGCATAAACTATGCTACAGAGGCGCTGTAACCCTCCCAGATCTATTGTCTCGCTCACCATCACACCAACTTGCACTAAAGGTGATGATGATGATAATATATTGAAGTCGTTAAACATTCTTAGCAGAAATAAATAAATATATAAATACGTGTAAAAATTTCACATAGCGCCATCTAGCCGCAACTAAATAAAGCTTGTACTATTGAAAACAAGATAACTGATACAAAACTTAGATACTTTTTGTTTGTAAATAGAAAATACAATATAACCCAGTCACAGAGCAAACATTGGTGTTCATCACACAAACGTTTGTCCTGGGTGAGAATCGAACCCACGACTTACTGTTCGGAAGGCAGAGCTACTACCAACTGTGCTATCAGGCCGATCCATGATTAATTGATATCAAATTTCAACACGCTTTATTACAAAGAGAATTAAAAATAAATATGGTATTTATTTTCGATGTTCCGAATTCATGTTTTTGGGATCCTCAGTTTATCGAAAACACAAATTAAATTATTTAATTCCAGATGGAACCACGTGGCACTTTATACGTCCGTCTCCGTCATACGGAACCACACGAGCTATTCCGAAGGCGGCCGGCAACGGGACGCGTTTCACCACCACCGTTGTTCGGAGCAGAGTTGGAAGCAGTAGTTGCCAGGGAAGTGAGAGTGCCGCATGCACCGCCCGTGCCACTCATTGTCAGGAGATGTGTGGAGGAGATCGAACGACGTGGCCTGGATATTATAGGTCAGTAAAAAGTTGGCCTCATTAGTAAGCTTAAAGTTGCGCAACGAGCTATGGAGAGAGCTATACAAAGTCGGTTTATCCGGTCCTATTGTGTAAACAAACAACACTCGTTTTCAAAATCAATATTTTCCACCGCTGCCAAATTTGGCCGTGAACAAATGTCTCGAGTAATAAAAGAAACACAAGCGCTTCAAAATATACCATTATTGGTCCAACAATGTTTGATTAAAAGTCAAATTAAACCATTTTTAACCGACTTAAAAAAGGAGGAGGTTCTCAATTCGACTGCATATTTTTAAGTTTGTTACCTCAGAACTTTCGACTGGGTGAACTGATTTTGATGATTCTTTTTTTATTTGTAAGCTGGTGCTTTCCGTATAGTCCCATTTAAATTCTATCAATATCTAACAAGTGGTTTTTGAGTTATTCTTAATAATGCGCATTTCGATTTCGATTCCATGGTTGGTGTTCTCGACGGTTTAAACCCTTTTTTAAATGAATTCATCTCACTTGCTCGTAAAGTGGATCGTATTACATCGCTATTAAGCTCATAATCCAAAATATTCCGCACGCGTGCTTCTTACTTATCACTACTCTTTATTTTTAAGTATCTCAAGGATGACTTAAGACTTATCTTGTTGTCAGTTTGAGATTTTGGCGTAGAATGTTGTCACCTTTAATTATATTATTATCACTTAAAATCATGTGCAAATATGGCTAAATGCCGTCTTAAAATTAAAAGTTGTATTCGAAATGAATATCTATTAAAAACCAAAAATGGTAATGATTCCCGAAAACCTCGTTTCCAGGTCTCTACCGTCTATGCGGTTCAGCAAGTAAAAAGCGTATACTCCGAGAAGCGTTCGAAAGGAATGCTCGAAGCGTGGAATTAGCTCCGGATTCAGTGCCCGACATCAACGTTATCACGGGACTGCTGAAAGATTATCTGAGAGAGCTGCCGCAACCACTATTCAGTCGGTGCTTGTACCAGATGACTTTGGATGCATTGGGTAAGAATTTTTTTATTAATTTACTTATATTTGCATCCAACAGTGCTCATAATCGTAGTTCAGACGAGAAAACGCCTGTTCTAGACAGTTGGACCATTCTTTTTGTTCTTTTTCATGTTTATTGTTATTTATTAGTATGTGGGGTTAAATGTTGATTATAATAATAATAATAATAATCCCTGCAGCGATCACATACATAGATCTGGGACCCTAACTAGGATTAGACACACACGGAATCCTAGTTAGGGTCCAAGATATAATAGGGACTCTAGGAATTAAGAGGATCATGGTCTCACTACACCCAGACTCAGAACAAGTATTCGCGCTTCTTTTTTCTGTGCACAAATACTTATCCTGCGCCCCCTCTGGATTATGAGCCGACCACCACACCGCAGAGGTTGTCAAAAGCTATATAAATAAAAAAATAAGTGAATATAAAAGGTACAATATAAATTATATTAATACTTTTTCCATACAGGAGTATGTCTACCCGACGACCGTGAAGGCAATGCCCGTCTCATGGCATCAATAGTAGAATGCCTGCCCAGAGCCGCTCGCGCCACTCTAGTGTTTCTCCTCGACCACTTAGCGTTAGTCGTGGCTGCTCAAGATAGGAACAAGATGTCGCCACAACACTTAGCGGTGGCGTTAGCACCTCCTTTGATGCTGCAGTCGCAACCACCGACAGATCTTGATTACCAGAGACCGATACATGTACTGCAATGCCTGCTTCAAATCTGGCCGCCACCTAAACGTTCAGGTAATGTCATTTCTTATGTTATTGTTTTTGAAGTAAAACTTCTTAACGCACGTTTGATTTGGGGAGTAAGATGGTGAATGCGAGGCGAACGAAAGTTGAAGTTGGTTCACGTATATTATGTTGGTATTTAGGGTAAAATTACAATTGTCAAGATGGCGGATATTATCAACATTAAACAAAGCAAAAACAAAGTTAGGAGTGTTGGCGGGAAAAAGAAAAAGATAGCGTCGCCGCATTGTATTATTTTTAAAAACTGGTGCTATTTTCAGTGTTAGTGCATAAAATTGGTGGCATTTTATTCTTTAAGTGCTGAATTACAGGCATGAGTGTGGAAAAGTGGTATAATGATGGTGAAACGTTTTTTTTTCGTGTTGATTCCAAAACTACATAGAAGCTTCTGGTAAAGTTGCCACCACTTTACTAGGAGTATGACTTGAATAGACTAGACTATGACTTAACTTGATGACTTGACATATTATATAATATTAATTAACTTGAGAAATTATCAATTACTTGGCACTGGCTAAATGCACGTAAGTGTGGAGCCAAAACAAAAAAAAAACAAAGTTACACCATACATGCCGATAGCTGGAGTTAAACTAATGAAGTTTTACTTCAGTCATGTGGTCTAAAACACACTTGTTTTTTTTTTAAATTAATTTTTTTACTTATGAATCCATTCCGATTGAAACTGAAATCCATTAGTTCAGAATTTTCAGGATGGGCAAGTTAAAGGAAATGTATCAAACTTTGCCTAGATTTAAACTGTATCCAAAGCCTCGCCATAACAAACGACTAAGCGGTACCTTAACGCATGTATGTTTGTAGACAGTTCGGCGCGGCGAGCCAGCAACCGGGCCGCGTGGAAACAGAGCCAGTGCGTCGCCAGCGGCGTCTGCCATCCTCCCCCCAGGTGAGATACACAATCAAAGAAAGAAAGAGAAGAACATAAAGAACACAAAGACTGTTCCAAACTGGGCCTCATGGACATAGAGCCAGTGCATTGCCTACGATGTTGCTGATCTCTCCCCTGGTGAGACATACAGGAAAGAAGAACAAAGAAAGTAAAAGAAAGACGTTCTTTTTTCTTGTAACTAAGGTGTTCCAAGCTAGGTTGCGCGGAAATTGAACAAGTGCGGCACTAGCACACGGTGTTTTCCTTCCGCCCCTAAAGTGAGTTATACAGGAAGAAAAAAAGAGAAAGAAAATGGAAAGAGAGACCTGCAAATAGCGTAATCCAATCAGCATAGCTAATGTGCCGCCAGTAGCATCTGCATTTCTCTAGGTGAAAAAAGAAGGAAGAAAAAAAAAGTGAACAAAAAGACAGGGTAAAGTTTCCTATAACATACAAACAGGGTCACGTGAATGCATTCAATCCATCGCTAGCAGCATCTGCCATTTTCTTCGGGTGAGATGTAAATATAGAAAGAACAAAAAAATCGAATAAACAGTTATTGCTTATGGTGTTCTAAACCATAAACTGTTTAATGCAATCTGCTGGTCTTGAAACAATCTTTCCTCTATCTATGTAGTGACTTCGACTTTGTCCGGTAAAAGGTCGTCCGCATTTCACTTTTATACGTATAGTCAGGACACCCACAATGTTGAAATGTGTTACAGGTGTTCCTAGGAGGCGATGATGATTACGGACGCTTGCTTATCTGCTAATCATGCCTACAGCTTTACCCTTGCCTTGTCAGTAATCAATCGATACCACCAAAATGCGTTTAAAGAGATACTCGTACATGGAAAAACATAAATTATAAGATTTGATTACAAACCGTACTGTCCAAAAAATGGGCCTTACTTACCAGGTCGTACTGTAGTCGTACGCTTTGAATCTGTATTGATTTTATTATAATAAGAAACGTATCGCAACATTTGCAGAGAGCAAAATTTCGGAACGTCAAGGGTTTTGAAACATACACAATGCTTTCAAAGTGGCACTTTATGAGGCCTATGTTCATCAGATGAAATTTAGATTGTCTAGACACAAACATCATTATCAGCTTGTGTTAGTCCAC
Source organism: Ennomos fuscantarius (assembly GCA_905220475.3). NCBI lineage: Eukaryota > Metazoa > Arthropoda > Insecta > Lepidoptera > Geometridae > Ennomos > Ennomos fuscantarius. Next base: position 5,068,353 of record HG992028.1, on the reverse strand, counting down.
TTCTAGGGTTATTGTAGTTTTTTCTTTCATTGGAATAGACCTAGTGTTTCCTAATAATAAAGCCTAACTATAATAGTAAAAATACCCTTATGTCATCTTCTATTCTATACATATAAAATTCAAAGTCCTGACTGACTGACTGACTAACTTATATATATCAACGCACAGCCTAAACCACTGGTCCTAGAAAATTGACATTTGGAGGGTGTGTTCATTGTAAAGTCTAGGTATCCACTAAGAGAGGGTTTTTCGAGGGTTTTTTTTTCGTGGTTGAATTATCTATGAAAAATTTTCTTCTTCGTTTCCTATAAGCCACGCGTGCAAAGCCGTGGGCAAAAGCTAGTTGAGTATACATGCGTTCCATCAAAATATGCAAATACTGTAGGTAGCACACAGTAAGTAGTGGCTTCCGTTGTCCCAGGCCGAGCTCCGCCCTCAGTCAGTCCATATCGGCCTCAAGCGGCAGCATCAGCAGCATCTCCGCCGCCAGCTCACTCGGCTCGGCCCGCGCCAGACCGCTCGCCGCCCGCACATGTAAGTACGCTTGTGTTTTTACTTGGATACTTAATTGTGTTTTTAATTGGATATTTGTGTTTTTAATTGGATATTTGTGTTTTTAATTGGATATTTGTGTTTTCAATTGGATATTTGTTTTTAGTTGGATACTTAGGCATATTTTTTATCAGTTGTATGATTTGTTGAATATGGTTTTGTTACTATACTTAAGTGTGGCTTTTGTTATGATAATTGAAAGGATGAGATCAAGAAGGGTTTAACTGATTGTTTTCACAAAATGCCTTATGGGTATCGTTGGATTCAGCGTAAAATTATCTACAATAATACATTCTCAAAATACCGAAACGAAGTTTAAATCTCGAGACGAATTAGTACTATATTTTGTATTTTAAAATAGAATTAACACATTTTCAAGGAACTAAAACTTACATAAACCATTTCTATTACTTAATAAGCACTGTGATGAAAATGAAGCCGTTGAAGCTTAAAGTAAATTTTCTCGAAGCTATCAATTTTGACGGTTAAACCCTTTTTGATCTCACCCCTTGAATTGTGTTTTTGTTTAAATACCTAATGTGTATTTTATTTGAATTTATGTGTTTCTTTTTGGATATTTGTATATTTTTGTTGTAAAAGTATAAACCACTCTTAAGATGTCTACTTTTAGGTAATAGATTGCACTATTTATTCTTGCCTTTTTAGCTTGATACTTGAATTTATACAAAAATAGGCAATGTTTAACCTAGTAAGTAACACAATAGTATAGATCCCTTGGATCTCAAATTTTTCATGTCACTTTAATTAACTCAATACAAAGTTAGTCGGGTACCTCCCAATTTTTCAGTATAATATACTCTTATTCTTTTTTTATCATTTTTAATTCTGTTTTACCACAGACTCCTGGTTCCTCGCTCTAACATACTCTTATATATGTCTTTCAGGTTCTCTCATCAGTCAGGGGCGGCCAATATCGTCCTGCGTCGCCCCGGGGCGCAGCGGGGGCGGCGGGGGCACCGGGGGCGCGGGCACGGGCGCCGCCACTGCCGTCTCCCGCCTCACCCAGCAGCAGCTCGGGCAGCCATAGCCCCGCCGACACCATCAAACACACCGGCTCCGTCTCATCCATACTCAGGTACTTATCCCTTCTCTATCCTTGTCTACAGTCCCATCCATACTCAGGTATCTCTAATTCATCTTGTCTCTAGTCTCATCCATACTCGGGTATACAAAATTTTCTTTAGGGAACTCGATAGTCAATACGGTAATGGTACACATTATTCTATAGTGAACTCAATAGTTAGTACACTAATTGTACACATTATTCTATAGTGAACTCGATAGTCAGTACAATAATTGTACACATTACTCTATAGTGAACTCGATGGTCAGTACAGTAATTGTACACATTATTCTATAGTGAACTCGATAGTCAGTACAGTAATGGTACACATTATTCTATAGTGAACTCGATAGTCAGTACAGTAATTGTACACATTATTCTATAGTGAACTCGATAGTCAGTACAGTAATTGTACACATTATTCTATAGTGAACTCGATAGTCAGTACAGTAATTGTACACATTATCCTATAGTGAACTCGATAGTCAGTACAGTAATTGTACACATTATCCTATAGTGAACTCGATAGTCAGTACAGTAATTGTACACATTATTCTATAGTGAACTCGATCGTCAGTACAGTAATTGTACACATTATTCTATAGTGAACTCGATAGTCAGTACAGTAATTGTACACATTATTTTATAGAGAACTCTTTAGTCAGTACAGTAATTGTACACATTCTTCTATAGTGAACTCGATAGTCAGTATAGTAATTGTAAATAAATTCATTAGCGGTATAGTGATCTGGTTCCCATAATACAAGCATCACTTAGTTTGTGTCTGTATTTGCAATAAGTTTGACTTTGACTTTGACAGGCAGCCGGAGCCCTCACCACGAAGTTCTCCCGGTGGCAGTCGCGATTCCCCCCGCACCGCCATTCCTGGCACTTCGGCAGGGTTAGCGGTCACCTTAAACTCCGGCGCGCTCAGTCCCCGCTACAACTCCAATACAAACCCCTTCCTTCAGCAGTACGACGCCGAAGCCGAAGCGGAGGCCTGGCGCTCCGCCGACATCTTCTCCACTCACGAGTAGCCGGCGTAGCGAATTGAAACTGTCTAGTCAATTTATTTAAATCGAATCGACGTGTGCTACGATTCGGGTGTATATTATTATGTTGTTTAATCGGGCGTGGTGCGTTCGTATACCGCTTGGGAGGCGATCAATGAACGATATCGAACCAATTCTCAGGATGATAAGGTTTATTGTTCAACAACTTCGTCTAAATCTTTTTCGCTGTGATTTGTTCGATGCAGTCGATCGCTTCTCAAGCTGTTTGTTATATATAGAGCGAGTTACAATGTATATTACTGTGAGAATGTTTGGTAAGGCGCCGCGCTGCGTGGTTGCATTGTATATTGTACATTATACGGGTCGGCGCTCGAGGGCCGCGGCGCTACACATTCCATCCCACATATCAGGGACTTGTGTAAACTGTCTACAGACAACACTTATTGGAGAAAACTGACCTTTAAAGACACCCACATACATGCTTATCTGTAAGTAAATCCCATAAAGATCAATAGGACTCGGGTGCCAAAATCTACGAAACAATCACGAATTTTAAAGAAAAAATAATTTTGTTTTTATTATGTAACTTAAAGATCTCTTCCATTTGACTACATCTATACTTATTACATACTAGTATATTACACATTACAATCATTTTTGGTTTATAAAGTATTCAGAAGAACAAATATTTTCAAATCATTGAGATCAAATATTTCTAGAAGTTGCTGTGGAAGTGTACTGTTTCAACAGTAACGATTTAGGTTTTGGTTTACCGTTACAAATAATCCAAAATCGGTGAGCTAACGGAAATGGTTTTGAAATAAGCATTTCTGTGATTATCATTACAAGGTATTGTAGTTGAAATCATTTGAACTCAAACTTTTGTGACGAACAATAAGTGTAGAGGAAAGATGAAACATCAATTTATAGAAGAGAAGCGGTATAAAGAACAAAAATAGAAATGACAAAAAATGTATTTGTAAACAAATTGAAAGCAATTGGACGATGAATCGCTGTGTACTTAAATGATTAAATCAAGAAAGAGAGGGCTGGTAAAAGCATAGAAAGGTATTGAAATGTATCATGGATAAATTAAACAACTTTTATAAGAAGATATGCATAATTACGAAAACCAATCGATGATTATTAACAAAAATCAATATGTAGACAAAAAATATAGTAAATTAATGGAGGCCATAAAAATGGTTTTACACAATCCAGTCTAAGACAAAAAAGGGGGAATTAATGCAAAGCACGCAAACGGGAAGTGCAATATATAGGTAGTAAGATTTTACTATACGTGCCATCAAAAAAGTTCTGACAAGAGCGATAAATTAACGTTTCTGTCTCACTCACACTGCACTAAGGTTTGATAAAAGAGTGAGAGAACAATATTCTTTAGCTTACCTCGGAAAGATTTTTTAATGACGCGTATAAAATATTCTAGGCAAGGTAAACTTTGTCTATGCGTGTAGGCAGTGGACACAAGTACTCGTAGCTCAGTTAGGGAGTGTATCATAGATCAGACTAAACGGACTGTCTTGAGACTGACACCATATCAGGTAGCTCGTAGCCCTTGCTCGAAGGACATCCGTCGTAGAACCAGCGATTGCATCATTGACAGCTGTAGAGTAAGCGAAGTGACGTCAAAGTGGTCGAACACTAAAAGTTGAATTTCTGTAACAGGTAATTCAAATTAAATCAATAACAGTAATTCATTTACTTCACGTAAACAGTGCGATAGTCTTTTGTTCCTTTTCGGTTTCGAGATAAATGAAGGGCTTTTTTATGTTAAGAAATGTCAAGACGCCTGATGTTAAACGTCACGGCTCGTTTTGGCGGGAATGCGAAAAAGATTGCGTCACCGCATTGTATTATTTTCCAAAACTTGTGTTATTTTCAGTGTTAGTGCACAAAATTGGTGGCATTCTATTCGTTAAGTGCTGGATTACAGGCGTGAGTGTGGGAAAATGGTATAATGATGGTGAAACATTTCTTTCGTGTTGTTTCCAAAACTCCATAGAAGCTTCTGGTAAAGTTGCCACCACTTTACTAGGAGTATGACTTTGACTAAACTATGACTTGACTTGATGACTTCGACTGTGACTTGACACATATTTGCGTGAAATATCATTAACTTGATAAATTATTAATTACTTGACACTGGCTAAATACACAATATTGTGGAGCCAAAACATAAAAAAACGACACGGCTGCCCATATTAGTTGCATTGTCATTCGGAATTTCACACTATACAGTTTCGGGTGACACTGCACTACGCATGTCATCCTGAGACATCAACACAGTCTAGTAATGAGATTACTAGCTAATGCTAATAGCTAAACTAGCTGATTCTAATCAAAACACAGTTAGTGCTTGGCAGCAAAACAATTGGCAAAGCGGTGGTAACCTCACTAGACATAGACGATCTTTGCAAAAAAGTCTTACCACCTAGTAAATATTATAATAAACCATAAACTCATCGTAATATGGTTCCTAGTAAATTAAAACGATACACTTGTCATATTGAAACAAAAATTAAGTAAGCGAAACGAAGAAGCCCTACGCTTCTTTACCTCGCAAACAAAAAACATCAAAGCTCAATCCAAAAACTTAATAACAGTTTATGTTAATACTTCATCTAACCGGTACCTATTTATCTCTTCTATACGAAGTTTTGAACTCAATTTAAAAAAAAATATTTTAACGTCACTTCACGTGCTCAGGAATGCATTTATACTAAAACTAGAAAACGCATTATTAATTCAGTGTTACGATATAAATTAATCTATTTAAAATAATCTTCATTCATTAAATAACGTAATAAAATATATTGTAACGATATTATAATATTAAATAAAATAGTATTTAGAGCATTTTTACGAGTCGCTAATTCTATGAAGGAACGGTATCCGTTTGGAACGCGAGATCATTCTCAAGATCAGGGACGCTGTATTCAAGTTTCTATTTGATTTGATCATTCCTCATTATTGTCAATGTACCCTCTCGAAATTTGAACACAGTGTCTCAGTTCTTATACTAGCGTCTGCTAGACATATAAGAGTGGTGAGAAATCGACCAATGACAGCACTAATCCTACATTCACTGCCGTGATTGGTCCATTTTTATGATAGAAATGTAATTATACACTTACACTTGTTTATATGTCTGTCGGAGGCTACACGGTAACTTATCACACTTTTGAGCGACACTTCAAGACTTAATGCTTGTCTGTACTAAAGTCTATTAAAATACAACTAAGCTATGCAACACTTTCCCCTTTTTCTCTCCCCTTCCCTGGTTCTCGTATACGTTTTTAAATTTGTGTCAACTTAGCAGAGCAAATACCGGACGCTAATTGGTCGCCTGTTAACCATCGGCTGTCTCAACCAATGAGCGTACAGTATTTTGCATGTTGACTTGACACGAGTTAGACAAATGCACGAGAAACTGGGGGCTAGGGAAATAAGTGCGAACTTAGAAGCTGTTAAACTTTAGTACAGACAGGATTAATTTTGTTATAATATAACTGTTAATAAATAGCATTGCACAAATAACACGACTGATATGGGACACAAAATGTTTTTGATACGTTTTACTTTTTGTACTAATTCCTATTTTTTTAATATTAAAAATTAGGAAATTTTGTTGGGAAACCTTATCTTTACTGTATCTCTGTACATTTTAATCAGTCAACTCTACTTTTAATGCGAACTCCTTCCATTAATCATGATATAAATAATTCGTAGTCATACATCCATCGCAGGGGCTGTCCAATAAAAAAAAAACAATCGACATCGATAAAATGTATCGACGTCAGGAGTTCGTGTACAAATTTGAACTACACAACTCTTTTTGAAGGCTGACAATCGATAATATATCGATACTTTTTTAAAGTTATCGTACTATTTGTAAATATCAAGCTTTCATCAAGATATACCTAGAGAAACAGTTTTTATCGATGGAAAGCGCGTCTCTAAACGTCCTGTAATTTGTTGAGTTGTAGTTTTTATTAGCTATTGAAATGAGTGTTTGAAATTAAATTATATATATTGAAACTTTAATGTTTGTTGGGTGTAATAGAATATCCGTCGATATTGACTGATTCAGATTATATTATAAATATTAGCTTGCTACTGCGCTACATTTGTGGGTATATTATATTAATCTGAAACAGTGTTATTAATTGTAATTATTAATGTAGAACAATTATTGGATAGGAAATATTTATGCACGTGCTGTGAGTGTAGCGTAGATAGTGAACGCTGATTGTACTCAACCACTTTTCAAACGAGTTACGTTTAAAACTGACCTTTGAGTTAGCTGTTGATTTAATGAAAAGGATAATGCGCTGTCTTTTTGACTAATATAAATCAAATGTGTTATATTAATCAAGTAGCTTTGTTTTTTCTACAAAATTAATATGGAACTGCGATTTGCTTGCAAAATTTGAAAAACAAAATTGTAAGTAAAATAAAGGTATCTAAGATCAGTCTGATTGCGACCTAGTCCCTAAATAAGCTTGTATTATGAGCATACTTTATTGAAAACTATCATTAATTTAGTTTTTACTGTTATGTTTTATCATGTGTACACAATAAAGTACATCAAACATTTATACACGATATTCGTCAATATTCGTCGTGTGTGTGTTCTATGAAAATTATAATAATATTCTACATATTTGTAATATGTTATTCAACTTTGAGTTTGACTGTACAACATAAGTGAATCTCAGTCAAAAATATAAATCGAATAGATTCCTTTCAAATGTAAGATTCAGCATATTTTTTCGAATTTGTATTGTGCGTTTGCGTACTGTGTTTTGTTTTTATGTTAAAGAATGACATGACGAGCTAGTTCACCTGATGTTAAGCAACACAACTGCCCATATAGCAGTGTCACTCGAAACCCTAAAATATAGAGTTTCGCGTGACATTGCACTGCGCACGTCATTCTGAGACATCAGCACAGTCTAATAAGATTAGTAGTTTACTAGACGGTTAGGTCAGATCATAAAGTCTCGTTTGCCTAGTAATTTCACTAGCTACAGTGCCTTTCAAACTGGAACATAGTAGTGTTTGCACACTATTGTTTTGCGGCAGAATAACTGGCAAAGCGGTGGTACCTATCTAGACGAACTTTCTGTATTTGTTATAAAGCGTCAGTTATCACGTTAATCGTTTGAAGAGTGATTTGAGAACAGGGGAGTGATCACGGAACTTTAATTGCAATGCAACAGAAGAAATTTCATTCCTAATTTGAAAATTTCCATAGTACTAACTATGCACATAAGCTGCGTATTGAAACTGTAAAATCCATACAATTATGTGTTTCTATTGGTTGCAATCGAGTTACGTGATCGCCGATACGTGTTCTAAATATTGTGATCGCCTTGAAGTGTCGCTCGACAGGTAGCCCGCGTGTGGCGGTCTGTAGTGTTATAGTAACTACGGCATGCTTTGGCGTCGACGCGGCATTGGTTCTGAGAGATACTCTCTTTCTATACATAATTATACAAATTACTCATACATATATCTACTGTTGATCGCATACTCGTTAATTGTATTCATTATAAAAACGCACTTGTTACAAACTGTTGAATGTTTACATTTACCGTTTCGTTTATTAGGAGAGGCCTAAGGAATTTTGCTGAAATTTAAAAAAAACGATCGGATTTATAGATGGGTATGAATGCGTGCGAAGTCCTAAGAGTATATTTACCTAGCTAGAATAATTTATTGCTTGTAATTTAGCGTAAAGTGTTCTCACAAAACCAGTGCTGCCGGTATCTAGTTTGTGTTGCGGGGTCCTTGACCCTTCAAATAATATCAGTATTTCGACAATTTGGTAATGGTAGCGTTACGTACGTATACTTAAAGTGAGGAGTATACGCCGCTCGTATCTGTACCGGGCGGCTGGAACACTGATGGAAATAAATAATACGACGTTAATGAATTGTCTTTATTTTTAACCGACTTCGAAAAAGGAAGAGGTTCTCATTTCGACTGTTTATTTATTTATTTTAGGTTCGTTACCTCGGAATTTTCGTTCTAAATTAGTTTTTTTTATTTGTTACCTCAGAACTTTCAACTGGGTGAACTGATTTTGATGGTTCTTTTTTTATTTGAAAGCTAGCTTCTCACAGGTGATGAAAAGACTATAAAGAAAGATCAAAGAGGAGACCAACATATGGGGCGCAGATACCAAAAAAGATGCCATTAGTAAGATACGTGAGGGCGGGTAGCCATAATGTGCTACCTTCTGCCACGCGAGGTTTTGGTGATGGCGATAACTTGCAAATCAGATACTAGAGCGATAATGATAAAAAGGTTCTATTGAGACTGAATTTCAGTATTGTACCTAGTCCAGTTCAGTAATTTAACAATTATACAAAACTGGATCATCTATACCTAAGTTAATTAAATATATAGGCAACTAACATTTTCATTTAAAAAATATCTTCAACAATCATCGTCTACATTTATTCGAGTAGCACTATCACTGATCGCATCATGTACCTATTTCACTATAATTTTAGCACTCTGTGGCAAGCGGTGCTGGTGTCACATTGATAACCTTCATTGTATAATTTATTTCTATACTAAGTTTAGCTAGGTATTGTTCTTTTTTCCAAATAAAATGAAAAAATATAAATTGACATTTGATAGCTTCTGTCGAGTGGTGGTTGATCAGGTCGGCTTCTAACCCGGAGGCGGCGGGTTCGATTCCCGTTGCAAGACAAAAAATGCACAAATACTTGTTCTGTGTCTGGATGCTGTGGGACCATGATCCTCGTAGTTCCTGGGTCCTTAGACACAGGAAATCCTAGTTAGGGAACAGGATCTATGTATGTGATTGCTATGCGTAAAAAAAATTGCAAACGTCTACCGCAGAATGGGTTCTAGCATGGTGTGCAATTTTGTGCAACTGCTTGCTAATTGCATCCACCCATCTCAATGTCAGTGGAGTCAAAGGATTACTTGCGCAATTAGTCAACTTTGGCGATCTTTTTATCCTTCCCGCTAGGCATACCACTGGCAGGTATATATTTTACTCGGTGGTAGGACTTTTCTGCAAAGTTCGTCTAGGTAGGTACCACCGCTTTGCCAGTTATTCTGCCGCCAAGCAGTAGTGTGCATGCACTACTGTGTTCCGGTTTGAAGGGCAATGTAGCTAGTGAAATTACTGGGCAAATGAGACTTTATGATCTGATCTCTCAGTCAAGTAATCTTATTACCAGACTGTGCTGATGTCTCAGGATGATGTGCACAGTGCAGCAGTCATGCGAAACTTTACATGTTTGAGTTCCAAGTGACACTGTTCTGTTATGGGCGGCCGTGTCACTTAACATCAGGTGAACGACTAGCTCGTCACATCATTCAATAACATAAAAAAAAGATATTATTTCCTTTGTCATTCATAGTTTTTAATCTGAAAGTTTCTGAATTTGCTTGACGACAATGAAATTCAGCCTTCTAAAGCATGGTAACGATTCGTTGCTAGGCACCATAGGTAACATAGTCCATAGCTGGTAACATAGTCCATAGCTGGTAGCATAGTCCATAGCTGGTAACATAGTCCATAGCTGGTAACATAGTCCATAGCTGGTAACATAGTCCATAGCTGGTAACATAGTCCATAGCTGGTAACATAGTCCATAGCTGGTAACATAGTCCATAGCTGGTAACATAGTCCATAGCTGGTAACATAGTCCATAGCTGGTAACATAGTCCATAGCTGGTAACATAGTCCATAGCTGGTAACATAGTCCATAGCTGGTAACATAGTCCATAGCTGGTAACATAGTCCATAGCTGGTAACATAGTCCATAGCTGGTAACATAGTCCATAGCTGGTAACATAGTCCATAGCTGGTCACCGATCCGAGTACTTACCAACCACAGTGATCGTTGTTTTGATTTTTTCGTTCTGTTAAGTGATATGGACATAATACTAAGTACAAATCGTTTAGCACAGTTTTTGCATTGCTTTTTTTATTTTTTTTATGTTATTGAATGATGTGACGAGCTAGTCGTTCACCTGATGTTAAGCGCCACGGCCGCCCATAACAGAACAGTGTCACTCGGAACCCTAAAACATAGAGTTTCAAGCGACACTGCACTGCGCACATCATCCTGAGACATCAGCACAGTCTGGTAATAAGATTACTCGACTGTGAGATCAGATCATAAAGTCTCAACTGCCCAGTAATTGCACTAGCTACAGTGCCCTTCAAACCGGAACACAGTAGTGCTTGCACACTACTGCTTGGCGGCAGAATAACTGGCAAAGCGGTGGTACCTACCTAGACGAACTTTGCAACAAAGTCCTACCACCTAGTAAAAAGTCCTACCACCTAGACCTATTCTCGTAATTACCAAATAACCCTATATTGGTTAGGTATATTTTAAACTCAAAGAAATATTAATATTCCATCCAATACCAAATGATAAAGTGGCACGTTGGTAAATTAAAAATAACGAAGCTAATAAATTGGAAATCACGCATACACGTTCAAATTTATAAGCTTTAATAAACACACGAACAAATAAAATCAACACACCCGGATTAAAACACCGCTGGAGTTTCATGTAGCAGAGGGGCTCAGAATTAATAAGTAATAAGGCTGCTGTACTACCGCACGCTACAAGACAGCGACTAGCTAACTCATATTTTCTCGCTCAAGAAACATACAATAGACCCGTGTGAGTAAAAGAGATACACATATTAATTATTGACAGCCTCTGTGGTGTGGTGGTTGAGACGGTTGGCTCATGACCCGGAGGCGGCGGGTTCGATTCCCGCGGCAGGACAAGTATTTGTGCACAGATAAAAAAGCGCAAATACTTGTTTTGAGTCTAAGTGTTGTAGGACCATGGTCCTCCTAGTTCCTGGGTCCCTAGATACAGGGAATTCTAGTTAGGGTCCAGGATCTATGTATGTGATCTTTGGGCGTTATTATTATTATTATCGCTGACAGTTGGCACTGACATCAAGAACTCTGTCTGCATTAGTTTGTTTGCAAGTGTTGTCAAGCGAAACCATACTCGCTTGGTGGATACCGTCGAGTCAATGTTTTTTCTCAGAATACTCAGTTTAGTGAAAAAACTGTCGGAACTACACACACTCGCTTCTCAATACTCACTAACTCTTTTCTAGTTTCTAGTTAACTCGCTTCTCGCCAACTCGTTTCAAGTTTCTAGTTCACTCGGTTTTCGCTGCTCCCCAACTTGTTTCTAGTTTCTATCCCACTCGCTTGTCGCTTATCATCAGTGGTAGGACAACTACCTTATGTAGGCCATATTTAATTTTCTTTTGTCATCGGCGTGTATATTTTTACAGTCATTTGTTTATCTTAGGAAAAGCCGCTTCGTTTTAAATACATACCTACAAAGCATCACGTAAAATTTTACACAATTCGTGTAACCAATTTACAAGTACAATACAACAATACGAAACTGAATCTGTCCGGATGATACCGGAGAGGTGTAGTTTCATTCTGAATTTGTCCCGGTTTTCTGAACATCTAAGTTGGGATACTGAATTCATTTTCACATCGGATTCAACGTTACAGAGATGCATGACATAGAATGGCAGTTAGAGCAATGCCGAAGTAAGAAAACTTTAGTTTTTAGGCTAAGATTTCGAAAACGTCAAAATAATATGGTACAAAAGTTGGAAATCTGGCGTCAGTCAATCGTGGCAAACGTCTACTGCTGAACATAGGCTTACTCTTCAAAATGCCACTTTGGACTCTTATCATATCGTGGGTTCACTATAATCACCACGCTTGGTAGGTGTCTAAAGTATAATTACTTTCCAAATAGAGCACCAATTTAAATAGCATCAAAACAAGTCTCATTTAACTAGCTATTTATATCTACAATCTGTGGTTACTTATTAATAAAAATTACATCTAAATATGTATAACTCAAAGGTGACTGACTGACTGACTAACATAGTGATCAATCAACGCACAGCCCAAACCACTGGACGGATTGGGCTGAAATTTGGCATGCAGGTCGATGTTATAACGTAGGCATCCGGTAAGAAAGGATTTTTTAAAATTCCACCCTTAAGAGGGTGAAATGGGTGGTTGACTTATTTTCTCATAGGCCACGCCGCGGGAGAAGCTGCGGGCAGAGCCTCGTATTAATATATAGAAGCGGCCCGTCCCGGCTTAGCACGGGTGGACATTTATTTTTCATTTCGTTTATACCTTGGGTATAATTATTGTAGTTTTAGTGAGGATTCTTATTTTTTTGCAATTAAAATAGCCTATGTTAATTAGTGATAATGTAGCATTCAAATGGTGAAATTTTTGAGCCAATTCGTTACAAACATACTTACATACAAATCTTTTCTCTATATAACTGTATAATTGGACTAGACACATTGGAATACAGGCGTAAACTACTGCTTGTGATCCATTATTGCTCAATACTGCATGGCATAATTAATAATTCGGATGTATTAGCTTCCATGAATCTGTACGTTCCTAACAATTATTTGCGAACAGGACGTCGTCGGCATCAATTGTTTGCTTGTCCAGTACCACGGACTCACCACTGCAATAATTCACCCACGCTGCGGGCACTGGCCCTACTTAATGCGTTCACTCATGAGTGCCAGCATGTCGACATATTTTACGATAGCATAAGGACTATTTGTAATAACTTTAAATTTACACGTAAGTAATCATTAAAATAGTTAGCGTTTTGGTCATGAACTGTGAGCTAATTATTATAAATTGAACAATAATAAATAAATAATAAATAAATAAATAATAAATAAATAATATTAGTATATATATTATTATAACTCCTGTATTTGTTTGTACGTGTAAAATTTGTAGTAATTAAGTAGTGTGTGAACAAGGATACAAGAAAGTTACATTTAAGTAAGTGTTTTGATATGTTTATTTAGACAATCTACATGTAAGCTGCTTTGCACTGCTCCACTAAAATTTCCACTTTACACCCAGGTTTACTGGAAGATAATGCTCTCTAGCATTAAGTTCGCCTATTTACCTACATTTGTTGTTTGTGCAATAAAGCATTTTCTACCTATCTATCGAAGCTCGAGTCACAAATTGTGGGTAATAGTTATTTTATTCCATTGAGCATTAGGAAAATTGCAATAAAATTAGAAGGAGCATATATTTGCCTTAAAGTTAACTATCCTTCATTCTAGGTTATATAGGTAAGTATCAATGGTTAATCTAATCCATCGCACATGTCTCACTTAGCGAACACCTACAAGTTGCAAATACTAAACGACTTTCAAACAAGTTTACTTCAACATCAAACGGTTCTCCGAAAAAGAACTAATTTTAAAGATTTTTACTTAGTTTTGAGGGATACACTTTGGAACTCGTATTGTAATTACTTGCTGTTTCTTTATTTTTGTTACTAGACTTCAAATTTAATCAACTGTCTTTAACTTGGATGGACATGAACGTTATTAATTGATTAACTTTACATAATTTATAGCTTTACATATTTCTTATTATGTAATTATTATATTGTAGTGGCCTTCAGCAACTACATTAGATTTTTTTTATTTTGTAAGAGTCCTTTTCGATTTGCAATGTAGTTAAGTATTATCTGGTATTTTTTGCATGCTGTGTTTCCTTTAAGCAAAATTGAATGTTTAGCAAGTAATATTATTTAAAACAGTGTAATTGTCAATAAGAAGCCGAAATATATAAATAAATAAGCTTAGCCGTGGCCGTGTGGTCCCTGCAGTGTGCGAGTAGGACCACTTCATCTCTTTCCGTGAATGCCGTAAGATTAGAACGGTTTATACTTTTTTTTTATTGTTAGTGAATAATGTGACAATTTAGTCGTTCATCTGATGTTAAGCGACACGGCTGCCCATAACAGAACAGTGTCACTTGGAACTCCAAAATATAAAGTTTCGCGTGACACTGCACTACGCACCTGGACATTAGCACAGTCTGGTATAAGATTACTCAACTCTGAGATCAGATCATAAAGTCTCATTTGCCCAGTAATTTCACTAGTGCCCCTTAAACCGGAACACAGTAGTGCTTGGACACTACTGCTTGGCAGCAGAATAACTGGCAAAGCGGTGGACTAAATTTGCAGAAAAGTACTATCACCTATTAAAACTTTTTAAAAACTACGTTCTTCTTAAACAATTTCTGACCATTTTATAGAGCAGTTTCTAAGTAAATAAAAATGTTTTTGAGGTCATCTGAGACTACTGCAGTGCTACACTATTTAACTCCCACAGTAATAAACATTGCATTACAGTCGATGTAAAATTTCTCTTGCTTCAGCGTTACTTATTTAAAATTGGACAGAAAGAAACAAAATACAATACAATATAATACAATAATACTATATTGAACATCAACTAATACATAACAATGCACCTTAAAAATACTTGAGAATGGTAAAACAAAGGGCTTAGTTCTAGTTTTCTTCTTTTTAGTTCTTTTTAGTTTTTTTATTTAGTTCTTTCTCAAGCGTTTACTTCCAGGCTACCTTACGAAAATACTAAGCAACTATTACTTCGCTACGCAACGTTTTATTAAACAAAGGTTTGCCTTTCCTAAATTTTTTTTAAATTATCTTCACCCATTGATCAATCAGTTCAATAAACCATTCGATTCATGTTGCGTGATTTTTACTCAATTTCTCATATAAACTCTGCACGTCATGCATTCTCCTCGCTTATTTCTATCATGATTTTCCCGTGTATGAGGAGCCCGTATTTGCCTCTCTTATAAAGTACGTGAGTACTCTGATAAAACCTTTGTGTAGCTGTTACAAGGTACACACAATGTGTGGTTCAATTGTTCATTTTACTTTGTAACTAAATTCGTGTTTACATCCGCATTGAATTATTTTTTTAATGTTATTGGATGATGTGACGAGCTAGTCGTTAACCTGATGTTAAGCGCCACGGTCGCCCATAACAGAACAGTGTCACTCGGAACCCTAAAACATAGAGTTACAAGCGACACTGCACTGCGCACATCATCCTGAGACATCAGCACAGTCTGGTAATAAGATTACTCGACTGCGAGATCAGATCATAAAGTCTCAATTGCCCAGTAATTTCACTAGCTACAGTGCCCTTCAAACCGGAACACAGTAGTGCTTGCACACTACTGCTTGGCGGCAGAATAACTGGCAAAGCGGTGGTACCTACCTAGACGAACTTTGCAACAAAGTCCTACCACCTAGTAAAATGTTTGAAGTTTATGTTTGAAATATGGACCCATATATTTAGAAACTTGTGAGCTATCTTTGGTAACATTGCACATAATTATCATATTTAATTTAAAGTACTTTATTTTTACTTTACTGGGCACTTTCCCCTCCATTAACGAGTTATTAAATTTTTTTAGTTTTTATTTATTTTAAGTTCTTAGGTATAGTTTAGTTTTTCGATCTAGTTTAGTTTTGTATTAATGATTATAAAAAACATTAATATGTACAGGCACTCTATAAATAAAAACTTACAACTAATAAAACATTACTTACAAAATGAATATGCTATCCAACTCAGAAAGGGTAATATAAAAACGAGTATAAAATGATTTAATAATAATGAATTATCTATTTAAAGTGATATTGGTTTGATATTGAGCTATAACAAACAAAAACAGGTACAAAAGAAAAATTAAATTTAGCAACGGGATTTCAACCCGAAACCACCCGTTTCTAAAGTTGGGACTTACTTACTTATGACAAGTGATCTCATGGCTTTTATTCTTCACCTTTTACAAGTTGATAACGCTAATAAGTGATAATGCTTTAAACCATATATCTTAAAGTATGGGCTAGTTTATAAATCTCCACTGACATTTCCCATCAATGGAAGTTGTGGAGTTTTTGTCAAAAATTCCCCATTTATGGCACATTGACAGCCATAGATAATTAATGCACAGCTTAGTACACTTTTTTGCTATAGCAACAATTTATAAATAGCTCTTCTCTACACTCTCTAGGCTCTAGAAAAAAAAATGAAAACAAAAAGTATACATACTTACTGCCGCAAAAGTTCCAGTACTTTTCTCATTTAAAATGCTCTAGGGCAAAGTATTTTTCTCTTTCACACGAAAAAATACACTAAAGAAACTAAAGCCGGTCTTTTCACAATAAAAAAGGTTGCTTTCGCAGCACTTCGCATGGCTGCGTACAAGATTGCTCCCGCCTTCGTATCATTTGTATCTACCTAGAACATGAACAATAAACTTGGCTTGGCTTCAGTTGCTCCAGCAAAAGAGAAGTTTATTCACCGACGCTCGAGTTTCAAATGATTGAATAAGTTTCTGTTGAGTAGGACCAGTAGGATGCCGGTATAGGCTTACCACAGAGTAAGAAACATTTTTTGTGAACGGGAATAAACGTATCATAATGTACTGTAACAACAAAAAACATATAATACATTCCATTACTATCGTTATGTATTGTTTTTATTATTCATTTTTTAATTTTTCATAACATTTATTAGAAATGGGGTATTTCGTGTGCGTATATGTCACCTCTAAACGCCACAGCAGCTTGACGAATATCGATTAAATTTTGAATAGCGATAGTTTATATACTGCATTAACACATGGGATACTTTTTAGCTGCAGGTGAAACCGCAGGGCACAGGGCAGGGCAGGGCTCGTAATTAGGTATGTAAACGAAAGAAAATTCCAGGCCTTTAAAATTTTCAAATGAGCGGAACACGGAGGCGTTTCATCAATAACGGGCGGAAATTAGTGGAGGGCAGAAATGGCGAACTTCCGCACTAACTCTTCAGAGAACGCAGGCATTAAAATTCACGGCTGATGCCACACAGCGGATTCTAATTGGGAAGCTCAAACGAGCTATGTCCCCGAAATTCAAATTTAAGATGGTTTTCTACTTAAATATTTCAACGTTTTCATTACGGCTACATTTTGATATAAGATGCAATATAATTTATCTATTTTTTTTATTAAATTTAATTATTTATGAATTTTTTGTCCATATATCCCCTTAATAAGTTTAATAGGCCCTATTAATAGGGGTTTTTGGACAACATGGAAAGTCAAATGGGATTTATAAACTAATAAACTTAAACTACTTAAAATGGTGTAATTTCTCAATATAAATTAATAAAGAATGATTTTTACTGTTACAAGAAAAATTTACACCATAGCTTAAATTAGCAATCAAGATTAATCTTAAATTAAGGTATTTAATATTACACATATTACGAGTACACTCCGCTGAATATACCACAGTAAAACAACGAACAGTCCGCTGTAATTATGTGTTTTTGTGCAAAATGTGCTGTGGTCATGCATGGCCTTTGTTACAAGTTTTTCGTTTGCCGCTCCTAGAATGATCAGGCAGCTTTCATACAAAAGCAGGTTGTGGAAGTGCTAAATCATTTTTTATTGTGCAAAAAGCATTGTTAAGTTTACTTAAAAAAAGTGCTTAAATATATCAAACATCAACAATTTAGAGGCGACTTCACCTGTATTTTGTTATGTTATGATCTTTAACATTACAATTAACCCCCTTTTCAAAAAGTTCTTCTTGATACATCTGTAGAGAAAGATATCCTCCAAATTATATAATAAGTCCAAATTAAAAACATTCCTTCACCTAAAAGGTTAAGTGAAGAAAGGTTTAAGGATGTCATTCAAGCATCCTTACAATCAATATTCTAAGTCGCTATAAACATTACTTAGAACGGAGTTGAGATCATCTTGGCTTGAAGGAAAATAATAATAACACCCAACGATCACATACATAGATCCTGGACCCAAACTAGGATTCACTCATTCAAACCATGGTCCCACAACACCCAAACTCAGAACAAGTATAATTTTTTTCTGTGCAGAAATACTTGTTCTGCCGCGAGAATCGAACCCGCCACCTCCGGGTTATGAGCTAATCTGCTCTGTCAAAGATTGGTAGAATGAATTCGATAATTATAGTCTCTTAGATTAGGTTATAGGTTTTCATGTATGTGCAATCTAAAGAAGTAGATTTATGAAACTTAAAGAAGAGGAATAAAGTGTAAGACACTATATACATCATGATCTCTTCAAGGTTTTTTAAATTCATGTCATTTTGTCAGTTTTATTAAATTATTAGCAACACTAATATCGAGTAAAATGTGTGTCACATATTTAGGTACCTATGTCATGCGACATCCACCTTCGTTAAACCGAAAATAATTCTCTGAAAGATCCAATTCCTCCATTTTTCGACTCATTTTTATCTGCAACTTGTATGATAGAGGCCCCTAGGGCTCGCCGCTCAATTTTATTTATTTTCGAGCTTTGTCCCTGTCCCATGTTTCGGGTATGTTTTTCTTATCCTCACTGACTCCACTTATTTTGTTATTTCTGTGACTCTTTTTCAATTTACCTCCTAAAGGGAGCGTGTTAGGGAAGATTTTGATTGAAATATACCTACATATGCGTGTACCAACTCGTGTTTTGGTTAGTGAATAATATTTTACAATATAACTTTGAATTACAAACTATTTAGTGGACTATGATTATGACCTAAAAGTAGATAAAATTGTAGTAAAGAGATCAATAACTAATGACTTACCAAAAAATAAAGTATCTAAGTATTGTATCAGTTATCTGGTTCCCATAGCACAAGCTTTGCTTAGTTTGGGGCTAGATGGCGTTGTGTGGGATGTCCACACATATTATATTATTATTATTATAACTAAAAGCAAGATGTAAGACATATTTTAAAGGTGCAAAGTTTCTCTATAATAAATGTGCAATAAATATAATATTCATTTTCATAGATTGAACAATCAGTCGAACATATTTGCAAACGCTTTGATCGGTTTTCGAAAGCTTTATACGTTATTCTGTTTGTAAATTCAGCGATGAAAGCGATTGCATTTTCGGGCAAAAACCGCTTCACCCGCATGTTCAACACAAGCCGATTTCCGCTTTCCATAAAACTGTGACACACTACATTTTATAACAGTACTTGAGCTCTAACTGTTTGGTTGGCTACTGTGCGAAAGAAAGTTTCACAACATCATTTCATCATCAGCCTATGCTGCTATATACTGTTGCAACATCGGCCTTTTTTACAATGGTACAGTGTCATAATTTTTGACCACATAGTGCATTTGGCACATTAAGACGTCGTTGGTCCCGATTTCTTGTCATAGGACAACATTTGCTAAGCTAAGTTTTAGTTTTAGTAGGTAAGCCTTTGGGCGGCCTGAAATTCTGATACCAGCGCTAATAAGTTAACTATATAGCACCACCGCCCATGTTCATCGCTCTGTCCATCCAAAGGTTGTCTGGAAGAAATCGCTTTTAAGCGATAAGGCTGCCTATTGTAGCCAACTTGTAAGCTTTCCTGTTTTGTATTTCATCTTGGTGTCAATAAAGAGTTTATTTATTTATTATGAAATAGGAAGTTTTCTTTTTTTTTATAAATCTGAATTTTCACAGACACCTGGGTCCGTGCTTTTTGTTAGATTATTTTTTATAGCCTATTATTTAATAATAATAATAATAATAATAAAGTATTTTATTAGGAACCAAAAACAATTACACTTAAAAGAAAATGAGAATCGATGACACCTGCAGAAGTACGAGACTGTGTCGCAGATGTCAACGCCCTCCTCCGTAAATAGGACAGTAAAGTTCCAAACTAAAAACACAATGTAGGTAACAAATATAAAGTTTTAACAAAGATAACATTTGAGAAAACCTAAATTAATAAATGCTAGGTAGGGATATAAAAAAAGTTATTTTACGATTCAAGTACGGGAAATAGGCAAACAAATGAGAAGGATGTGAACGTATGGTGATTGGCGTGTAGTGCGTGATGTGTGATATGTGGTATGTGGTGTGTGGTGTGTGGTGTGTGGTGTGTGGTGTGTGGTGTGTGGTGTGTGGTGTGTGGTGTGTGGTGTGTGGTGTGTGGTGTGTGGTGTGTGGTGTGTGGTGTGTGGTGAGTGGTGAGTGGTGTGTGGTGTGTTGTGATAGTAAGTCTTATTTCACAACCATCAAGAGGTCTTCAGTATCTTGGTATGATAAAGTTTGAAGCCATTCGACACATTTTAGCTTGCAATTATACAACGTTAGGGAATAAATATTTAATTGTCTGTTTAGTCTATTGTACAGCATAGAGCTCATATAGTGGTAATGCCGACTCGCTATTGCCGTCCGTCTTTTTTCTGTGGCACATACTATGTCCGATCTGCGTTTAGTTTTAGTAAGGTTAGGATTATATTTCAGGTGAGCATGTTTTCTTAATACGGTTTGCAGAATAAAAAGTTGTCTAATAGTTAGGACTTGGCATAGCGAGTAAAGTTCACTGGTGGGAAAACGAAGGGGCTTGTTGGAGAGTACTTTGAGTACGGCTCTTTGTGCTTTTTCCAAACATATCATATGGGATTTTCCGGAGCCACCCCAGGAAGTGATGCAGTATGACATGACGGATTGAGCTAGGGCAAAATAAACAGTTCTTAGATATTGGAAATCAACCACTGATCGTAAGTTTTTAAAAACAAAAATTAGTTTTCGAACTCTGGACACAATAGATGTAATATGATGCTTCCAAGCCATTGCGCTATCAATCACCACACCCAAGTATTTAGTTAAATAGGAACGTTCTATTATCGTGCAGTTACAATTAGTGGAATTAGCGTTAGTAGCACACAGGTGAGCACGTATATTAAACGAAATAGGTGGTTGACCGGATATATTAGGCGCAAAAGCAATAAAATTGGTTTTAGAAAGGTTGAGGGTTAAAAGATTTGAGCATAACCACGACATTACAATTCGTAATGCGTTTTCAGAAAACTCACGCACTTCGGACCAACTGTGGCCATGAATGAGAAGCGCTGTATCATCAGCATAAGCTATTAGTTTACAGTTTGGAAGTGACAGGTTACATAAACTATTTACGTAGATTAAGAACAACGTAGGCCCCAAAACACTACCCTGAGGGACCCCAAACGAGAGCTGAGCATCAGTACTTTTGACACCGTCTATCGATACTTGTTGTGTGCGATTGTTAAGGTAGCTGCGGAACAAATCATGAACAATGCCTCTTATACCAATGTGTTCTAGTTTGGAGAGAAGAATAGGGATAGAGACAGTGTCAAAAGCTTTGGAAAGGTCTAGAAAGATACCAATAGTCTTTAACTTTTTATCAATATTTTTGATAACTGTGTCTGAGAGTTCCAATACAGCGTCCTCTGTGGACTTACCGCGTCTGAAGCCAAACTGATTTTCCGAGAGGATGTTGTTCTCATTTAAGAATTTCACTAAGCGCTTATTAATAATTTTTTCAAAAACTTTAGATACAGCTGTTAGGATAGATATGGGTCTGTAATTTATGACACTGTCTCTATCACCACTCTTAAAGATTGGGTGCACTATGGCTTTTTTAAAAGATTGTGGAAAAATGCCGGTATTAAATGAAATATTGAAAATATGAGTGAATATAGGAACCAAAACATTTTTGGCAGCTTTAATAATAGTTGTTGAGATGCCGTCCCAACCAATCGCACATTTGTCTTTAAGATTAGTTATGATCTGATTAACTTCTTCATAGTCCACGCTAAATAAGACCATAGAATTTAAAGGTCCTTGGGTAGATGCACTAACAGATCTTCCCGGAGAAGAGGTTAAAGATAGCACATTGGATTGCACTTGAGAAAGAATTTTAGAGGCCAGATTTTCCCCAACATTGGCAAAATACGAATTGACTGTATTTGCCGACGATCTTGGATCATCAGACAATTTTAATAGATTACTTGCAGAGTTATGTTTTTTGTTGATATTGACCATTTGGTTAATCATACTCCAAGCCTCTTTAGGATTTCTCCTTACCTTCTGAAATTCCTTTTGATGATACTCACGTTTTACTTTTTTTAATAAGTTATTACAGAAAGCACGGTATCGCGTGTAAATCAGTTTGTTAGTTAAATTATCGGGACTTCTTTTAAATTTTTTATACAGTTTATCTCTATGCCTAATACATCTCAATAGGCCAGGAGTAATCCAAGGCTTGATTATTCTTTTTTTACTCGGAATTTTAATTATGCTAGTATGCTTTTTAATAATGTCAGAAATGATTTGTATCAATATTTCAGAAGCTGTATCAGGATTATTACAGAAAATAATAGCAGAAAAATCAGTGTCTGTTAAATCATCTACTATTGCTCTAATATTGACACGTTGCGAAGTATGAGTGGAGACTTTTTTTTCAAGCTGTAAGCTGCAACTAAAAAGAACTGGAGCATGATCGGTGATCAATGTATCAAGTACCAGAGTTTTTGCATTAAAAGGAGTACGAGCAATGGCATGATCAAGGCAGTTATTAGCTCTGGTTGGAAATCGATGAGCAGGGAGAAGTGCATGTGATGCCACAAGATTCAGATATTCTTCGACTATCGCGTCATTATTTGTCGATATGATATTGATGTTAATATCTCCAATAACGACAAGAGATTTAAACGATTTTAAAGATGTCAGAACATGATCCAGACTGTCAAAAAAACGGTTTGCATTTTTATGGGATGGGGATCGATACAGAGCAACGACAGCCAATTTATCTGAAAATGTGATAATTAAGCAATTAGCATCATTAAAATCAGGCTTAAGAATATTATATTTCATGCCACTTCTAATGTAAGCCACAACACCTTCATTTTGGTTACTAAAATCAGATTGGTAGGAGTCAAAACCGGGGAGTAACGGTATAGAAGGAGATTTGCTTAGCCAGCATTCTGACAAAATAAAAGCATCAATTCTGACTTTAAGTCTGTGAATTAGAGTTAGAAAACCATCAAAATTGCAGTTTATACTTCTGATGTTAACGTGGAGAATGTTGAATCCACTACTAGTACCATCAACAATATGAAGATTAGCAGCCTCTGGAGAACATATATCTGAGTCTGAGACAGAGATTTGTTCAATATCATTTATCAGTCGGTTTGTATCATCCATTATGTGAGTAAAATATAGAACGATGGAACAGTAACAGTTGTTTGTAAAGTATAAGCGAAAAAGGATTGCCAAGATTTCGATAGCCATTATTATGTCGGTGAATTGAAGATCTTAGTAGTAGTTGTGAGTGTTTTGATTGTTTGTGTGTGTAGGTAGTAAAGTTATAACAATGTGTAAAATTGAAAAATATATAAATAAAATTGAAAAATATACGGAACATACGCTTAATTAAAATAACGAATTTAAATCTAGTTAATACGCTTCTTTGTAGAGAATAGTTGTCCAGCATTCCGCTACAATCTAGTCATTTCGAAACTTGTACCCGCTCGAGGTCCTTTTCATCAGTCACTCGGATCAGAGGCCCGTTTTCCCTTTTGCGTAGGAAAATCTTTCCATGGGAAACCCAGCAGAATTTAAAGTCATTAACTTTGGCATAGTCTCTAGCCAAGAAGAAGAGTCTTTTCATCTTAGATGTTAGATTTTCAGAGATGAAGATTGGCTTTGACGGTCCACTTATGCGGATGTGTTCAGTGGTTAATCTAGAAGTACCTTTGTTGAAATCTCGGTACATACTTATAACTTTTTCTTTTTGCAAGGTACTATTAACATGAACTTATATATTATATAATACAGGAAGGATAGGAAATAGGAAGAGTATTTATGAATTGAACTTCCACGTGAAGTGATGGGCATGCTACTAAAATTATTTTTAAAAGATTGTATACTGTTATTGTACAATACGATAGTTTAGTTCACTAATGGGTTTCATTCTACATTTATGGATATGCAGACCAAATACGATTGTATATATGCGCCACTAAATTGAATACTAAAGTGAACGATATAGATCTAAGTATTAGCAAATTGAAATGGCAATGTGCAAGCCATATGGCTTGTAGAACTGACAACCAATGGGGAGAAAAGGGATTCGAGTGGCGCCTACAGATCGAGAGAGGCTGCCTAAGCTGGCCCTTTAAGTAAACAGTGGGGAGTGGTTTGATGCAGAAACTAAGTAGCCACTCAAAGTGGAAATTTATAGGGGAGGCCTATGTTCAGCAGTAATCTTCAGGTAGTTGGTGATGAACGTGAATGATCTACTTTTAAAGCATTCGTGGTTTCAACGACTTTTAGTATTATACGTCATAGAACATGCTTATAACTAATACATCAAGCAATATATAATAGAGTATGTAGGTACTAATATTATTATTTTTTTTACTTCAAACTTGTTTAGCATTTGACCACGCTCTCACCTGATGGGAAGTGACAATGTGATCGAAGGTGTAGCATGCTAACCAAGTAAATACCTATTCACTCTTCTCCTGAACACGCCCGAGTCATATTTCGCCGGAAACACAGACGCTGGTAGGGCATTCCATTCCTTAGCCGTTCTAATTAAGAACGTGGAATCAAATCGCTTGGTATGAATAGGTGGTATTTCAACCACGAAAGGATGGCATTTAGTTGAACTACTAGGTTAAAATGTAAGTACAAAACCGTCTAGTCTGTCATACCCCTAGTAAAGTGGACTTTACTAGAAGCTTCTATGGAATTTTGGAAACAAAACAAAAATAAACGTTTCAACATCGTTATACCACTTATCCACATTCATGCCTGTCCCATCCAGCACTTAACGAATAAAATATCACCAATTTTATGCTGACTATAACACAAGTATATACACTGAAAATAACACAAGTTTTAGAAAATAGTACAATTCGTTGAATCGATCTTTCTCGTTGTCCCTCCAAAAACTCTCAGTAGTATTTAGTATTCAGTAATACTGGTTGAATTTGTCATCAATTCTATAAATACTACAGCAATAAATATCTCTACTCGTATAAGGTAATAAATATATATTTAAATAATGACAGCTGGGCAGTCACCGCTGGATATGACAGATGATATGAAACGCGGGTACCTCGCTTTAAAATGGCAGCATATTGGAACGAGAAAATGAAATTTGAAATTTTTTACAACTGCAGCTTTATTATTGGTAATAAAATATGAGAGAGTTATTGCAACTTTTTGCTAAGCTCAGTGCTATTATTGTATTGTAATTTCTTACCATTGACATGCTGGCTTGATAGCTCAGTTGGTAATATCCCTACCTTCTGAACTGCAGGTTATGGTTTCGATTCCCAGGACAAACATTTAGTGATGAGCATCGATGTTTGTTCTATGTCTTTGTGTTTAAATTGTATTCTATGGTATGTATTTACAAATAAAAAGTATATAAGTAATGTATCCGTTATCTGGTTCTCATAGTACAAGCTTTGCTTAGCTTGGGGCTAGATGGCGCTCTGTGAAATGCCCACACATATTTATTTATTTTTATTTATGCTACAAATGTATCCTCACAAACATAGGAGAATTAGCTTATTTAAATTTTTCGGAAATGCCTCTACACATTTTACAATCTGCCATTGAATCTGCCACGCAATCTGATAGAATCGCGGTCAATCCAGCCGCAGCACGCCTCTACACGATGCGATTTGACTGCTTTGACAAACCATACGCCAAATAATATGGTGTGGAGCTTTGAATCCCCGAAGTTTCAGAATTAAAATATTTATAAAATGAAGTTATTATTACAAGTTTATCAGAGCGCTTGGTCGATGCTATGCGTTACAAAAATGTTGGCACTTATTTGGCACAACGAATCAACATTGCAATTCAACGGGGCAATGCTGCCAGCAAGTTGAGTACGCTATCTACCGGTAGTGAGATGGAGCATTTGGACTGTTTATAGGACATCGCGGCTAGTATATAGTCCAAATGTTTTTTTTTAAAGTAAGTTGTGTTCAGCTACCTTTTTCTTTGAATGTACTCAATTAATATTCTAACTTTGTACGAAGAACTTATGTAACAAGTTTAGGTATAAACTTAAATGAACTTTATTAATTTTTGACGATTTAGTTGCTAAATAGTTTCATATTGTTTAGAACCCTATTTCAAGGAATATAAAGCTGCAACTAACATGTGATATTGTATACAGTATATGGCTCGTAGGTGGGTAGTAGGTATATCTGTTACAGCTTTCACGTGCAACGATGCAAGAACAGTATTGTCTGCTCTAGACACCTGCCTGTTAAACAAAAATCATGGAAAATTCTCGATTAAAACATAAAGCGACTCATTGCGAAAGCCTAACAGCAACAGAAAATGGTTTGAAGTAAAACTTCTTGAAGGAATTTTGAACCGAATTGTTACGTGCGACGAAAAATGGATTCTTTTTGACAATCGAAAGCGCTCAGCAAGTTGGTTAGATCCTGGTTCGGTACCAAAGCAATGTCCAAAACGAAAAATGACCCCTAGAAAGGTGATGGTCACAGTTTGGTGGTCTAGTGCTGGTGTGATTCATCACAGCTTTTTACAAAACGGCGAGAGCATTACTGCAGATGTGTACATTGAAGAACTGACCACAATGATGGCGAAACTCGCACGTCTGCAACCAGCTTTGGTCAATCGGTCGTCTCCACTACTACTTCACGACAACGCGCGACCCCATACTGCACAACAGACCGTCTCTAAGCTGCATGAGTTGGGTTTGGAAGCTCTCCCTCATCCGCCATACTCACCAGATCTTGCGCCTACCGACTATTACTTTTTCCAAAATTTGGTCAACTTTTTAGCGGGAAAAAAATTCAATTCCCGAGAGGCAGTACAAAACGCCTTTGAAGAGTTTGTTGTCTCCCGTCCTGCTGATTTTTTCAAGAAGGGCATCCATAAACTGCCACAGCGTTGGCAAAGATGCATTGATTGCAGGGGTGATTACTTTGAATAAAAGAAATAAATAAGTTCGAAAAAAAAATACTTTAACTTTTTTCAAACAAAACGGCAATTTCATAGGTAAAGACCTAATATTTCCATTGCCTAGTAATTTCACTAGGTAGCAATGCCCTTCAAACCAGGACACAGTAGTGTTTGCACACTACTGCTTAGTGGCAGAATAACTGGAAAAGCGGTTGTACTTACCTAGATTAACATTACAGAAAAGTACTACCACCTTACAAATTAACAGTGATTTTACTTTCTGCCAGTAAATGTACTTTTTGACATTTTAGTTTTCAACAACATAGACGGAAAATTCAGAATATCACAACATAATTTTACAGCAAAATCTCGGCGTGAGCTCTCAAATATTCTTGACGAAATGCAAATAAAATTTCGTAGACGCAGAGAGCGTGTAACAAGACAATCTTATTTGTTCAGTGTGCATGTGCCCTCATTGTGAAATTGTCGAACCACTGTGCGTGACGTAAATTTCCGCCTGGAATATTTTCATTACTTGGCTACATTATTTTATTTCGGGAATCAGTTTCTTATCAGATAATAAAATCGTTTCTCTACCAATTGTAGAGTTCGATATAGTTTTAGTTTGATTTCACGTAAAATGACTTAATCTATTAATTTGGAGGAAGGAAAGGCCATTTTCAAAGTTTGTTATGAGTTTACTTAAATTCTGCAAATAAATATTACTGTTGAAATAATTGATAGTTTAACACCCGTAATAACCCGTAGGTTAGCTAGAACGTAGGGTCCACTCTTCCAGTGGACGTAGTCTTCTCGATCCTCTTATCCCGGCAGCGGCCCAAGCCGAGGCTCGCGCCCCAGGGGTGCCCTTGAGCTAGTTACCTCCCACTTTTGACGGCTGGGCGCCTTAAGCGCCCGCCCTCCCGTCCGGTGACGGTGTAAAGGTCGATAGAGACCAACAGCATTAGCTTGTAAAAAAAAAAAGGTTTATGATACTGTATTGTGTACACTGTACTGTAAGGTAGAAAACAAGTAGTACCATAAACCTTTGACTAGAGTACTTATAATATCTGGTATCTAGGTATAATATTGTATTTTATGCATGTATTTACAAACAGAAAGTATCTCAGTATTGTATCAGTTATCTGATCTTAGTTTTGGGGCTAGATGGCGCTATGTGAAATATTCAGAATTAATTTTATAGAAATTGACGTGAGTAGTATTCATAACTACAACTAGTAGACGGACAGCGTAGAGCCGCCACCGCTGCCACGCGTACTCCATGAGGATGGGCATCTATATGACAGCCTCTATAGAGTGGTGGTTAAGAAGGTCGGCTCACAACCCGGAGGCGGCGGGTTCAATTCCCGCAGCAGGACCAGTATTTGGAAAAAAAGCTCAAATACTTGTTCTGAGTCTGGGTATTATTGTGGGACCATGGTCCTCATAGTTCCTGGGTCCCTGGACACAGGGAATTCTAGTTAAAGTCCAGGATCTATGTATGTGATCGGTGGGTGGATGAAATTAAATGTTTTGGAACAAAATATATTTAAAAAACATTTGAGTGACTGGCTTTTAAGCAAATGTTTCTATAGTGTCAAAGAATATTTAATAGGTAATAACAAATGTTAAGTAGTAACAAAAATATTATTTTTAATATTTGCACGCTTGCATGCAGGCTGAATGCACGTAACCACGACTTATACTATGTGACCTTGTATCCAAATTGTATATTGTGTATTCTCGCAAATAAACAAATGATTGATTGATTGATTGGGCATTACTACTATTATTATTATTATTATATTGCCCGAACACCAGCCAAGTTACGCGACTATATCTCGTGAGTGTTAGCCGTGTACTAATTGTAATTATATATATGTACAAATATTTATTTATTCATATGTATGCTCATATATACCAGTTCTTTCCCTTCAAATGTGATAATCCTTAATCACAATCGCAGTATCATTAAAAAAAAATGTTGCCCTCTCTATAATACAGGTGGAAATAACAAGGATATCAATAGATTACATATGTGCTACATCTTTGACCGCATCGTCAACTTATTTAATCTATAGTACTGGCCCAATAGCTCAGTTGGTAGTAACCCTGCCTTCTGAACTGTGGGTTGTGGGTTCGATTCCCACCCAGGACAAACATTTGTGTGATGAACATATAAGTGTTTGTTCTGTGTCTGGGTGTTATATGGTATTATATGTATGTATTTACAAACAAAAAGTATTTAAGTATTGTATCAGTTATCTGGTTCCCATAATACAAGCTTTGCTTAGTTTGAGGCTAGATGGCGTTGTGTGAGATGTCCACACATATTATTATTATTATAGTAAGAGTTACCGATGCTTCACTTTCTAATCAAGTAATTACGCAAAATTTTATTAAACCGCTGTCACCATGTTGTGATTACAATGAAACGACCGAGCTTGGGACAACTGATTTATTAAGTCCTACTCTCCAGTACAATATATACACTACAACAGTAAGTATAGGTTTCAATCATTATTTTGAAGGTAATGTACAAGGCAGTGTATTAAAACGTTTTATTATTCAAATTTCAAAGAGCTTTCCCACTATCCATGTTTTCACACGTTCGGCTACATGTCACAGAATAACTTCAAATAATGAGTTTCACATCTGCGCATACATTATTCAGAATATAGGAAATAAGCTGAATCAGAACATACTGCATGTAACTTGTTAAACTGTGTTGCTGCATTTGTGCCTAAACCGCTTCAAGATTTTTTTTTAAAAGAAAATTTATTTCTTAAAAGAAATTTAAATTTCCGTGCATGAGAAAATACAACTGAATTAGATTCAGATAATATAAAGACAATTAGAAATGGAAGCTTGATAAAAGATTAGGTTTAAAAATGTAACTGTATGATTTATATCACACTATATAATATTATAAAGGCGAAAGTTTGTATGTGTGTATGTTTGTTACTCCTCCACACTCAAACGGCTGAATGGATTTAGATGAAATTCGGTACCAAGATAGCTTATACACTGGATTAACATAAAAGCTACATTTTATCCCGGAAAAGTGAAATGTTCTCAAGGGATGAGCAAATAATTAAAATACTTTTTATCCGCGGGTGAAACCGCGGGGCGCAACTATTATGTGATATCGACCAAAATATGCCCATATTACGAGTAGCATAAGAAAGCTTGAATCATCAGGTCGGTTCACAACCTGGAGGTGGCGAGTCCGATTCCCGCAGCAAGACCAGTATTTGTGCACAAAAAAAAAAAAACGCAAATACTTATTCTAAGTCTGGGTGTTGTGGAACCATGGTCCTCGTAGTTCCTGGGTCCTTAGACAGGATATCCTAGTTAGGGTCCAGGATCTATATATGTGATCGTTGGGCGCGTTATTCTTATTATTATTATTACATCATCTCTGCCTTGCAGCTCTGGTTTTTTTTTATGTTTTGGCTCCACACTTTTGTGTATTTAGCCAGTGTCAAGTAATTGATAATTTTTCAAGTTAATATATTTACGCAAATATGTGTCAAGTCACAGTCGAAGTCATCTAGTCAAGTCGTAGTCAAGTCATAGTCTAGTCAAAGTTATACTCCTAGTAAAGTGGTGGCAACTTTACTTGAAGCTTCTATGGAGTTTTGGAAACAACACGAAAAAAAACGTTTCACCATCATTATACCACTTTCTCACACTCATGCCTGTAATTCAGCACTTAATGAATAAAAGGTGGCCTTTTAATTTTATGCACTAACGCTGAAATAACACAAGTTTTGGAAAATAATACAATGCGGCGCGACGCGATCTTTTTCGTTTTCCCGCCAAAACTCAGCTCTGGATTATTTATAGTTAAACACTATTTACACCTTATAATGTAAGGAACTTGTAAACTTCAGTGATCACGACTCACTTCAATACATCATCGTCGCTTCCAATTTGATTTGAGGGAGATGAATTATTCATGTCTCTATGTTCATGCTAGATCACGTCAGCGCAACTTGTAGCTATTGAGAGAGTCAGTACATTGCCTTCAAAAACTAGAAAGAGAGAGAGTGAGAGAGAGAGAGAGAGAATATGGGCCTTAGTGAAAGCCGTTATTATGATGGTTAATACGTCTTAAATTATAAATGTCATCCGGATGCGATACTGTCCTACCTATTAGAAGAGTCCTCCAGAAAATAATGAATTCCCAAGAATTTAGTGCTAATACAAATTTTAGCATTAGGAGACTGATCCCGAGGCGGGTTGCTTAATATATACCGTATAGTATTTTAGACTATCATGGTCACTAAACTTTATATTTTTTTTATTTACAAGTTGCGCCCCGCGGTTTCATCCGCAGATAAAAAGTATTTTAATTATTTGCTTATCCTACGGGAACATTTCACTTTTATGGAATAAAATGTAGCCTATGTGTTAATCCAGTGTATAAGCTATCTTGGTACCGAATTTCATCCAAATCCATTCAGCCGTTTGAGCGTGAAGGAGTAACAAACATACGCACAAAAAAACTTTCGCCTTTATAATATTAGTTTGATAGTGTGATTAGTGTGATAGGGGACAATTTAACATATACATTATTAGTTTGGAGCAGCCGATATTTAGGCACCGTTGCAAGCATAAGTAAATCGAATCAAATAAAGCACATGGCAGGTAAATAGTAATAATAATAATAATTATGACGCTCAACGATCACATACATAGATCCTGGACCCTAACTAGGATTTCCTGTGTCTACGGACCCAGGAACTACGAGGACCATGGTCCCACAATACCCTCAGAACAAGTATATGCGCTTTTTTACTGTGCACAAATACTTGTCCTGCCACAGGTATCGAACCCGCCGCGTCCGGGTTACGAGCCAACCTATTCAACAATAACACCACAGAAGCTGTCAAAATAAAGAAATCCCGTTATAAAAATAGATACTTTAATAAATGCTATTTATAAGCAAAACTTTACAAAACGCTCTAAACATTGTCATAATGAACAACCTAACTAAACTAACGTAACCTTATACACTGAAGTCTACGACCGCATCACGTCTACGCAATCAAGCTCACTGGTGATTCACTTTGCGCACCGCAAGTTTCGCATCGCAATTCAAGCAGATATTGTTAATCTGTGACGGAACATGTGCTAATGATATAAGTTTGATGGTTCTATCAAAAGAGATTAAACAAACTCGTTTATTTGGAAAAGTAAAATTTCATAAGAGAAGAATTCGTTTAGGTAATCTTTACGTTTGCTTTTGATTCCATCATGATAACAGCCTGACGACATCCACTTTAAACAAAATAAATAAATTATTTATTTCGTCTCAATTACACACATTCTACTTAGTATTTGTGTAAAACAATGTAGTTTTGATATATCTATACATCATAATTATTAACGTAGCCTTGGGAAGCTCTGCACATGGGCCTCTCCCACAGAGTGCCACTAATTGATTAATGTGCTTTATTTATACTTATTCTTACTTTATTTTTATATAAAAACGCACGAATATATTCAAGATGCATCATGAAGGATGACTCAAGATAAGATTTTATAAGATAACAGTGATTCTACGCGATTCTTTTGGTCTTAGTTTGAAAACTATCGTGAGTATGCCACTTTTTGTAAGATACATAACGGCTAAACTCACGTCAATTAGAAAGTTGAAATTGCTTCGACCAGGTTTTAGACATATTTGATGTCCTTCTTCTGTGAGCCAGTTACTAACGCAAGCCATGGTTCCCAGAAGGACATCGAATATGTCCGAAACCTGGTCGAAGTAATTTCAACTTTTTATTTGACGTGAATTTAGCCATTATTTATCTTACAAGATTCTTTCGGTGTCAAAACAAAACACAATGTTTTTTAAAACCATTAAAACAATTAAGTGTTTTCACAACTATTCAATTAAATAACCAGCTGAAATGCGTGATTTTAAATCGAATGATTGGTTTTGAATTCACTTTGTAGATGTTTGCAATTTTGCAAGAATTATTAAATAGCAGAAATTTGTTTTTTTTTTACATTATGGGCGTTTTAGCAAATAGATAGTATTTTACCGTTATAAAACGAGAGATTTTGACCAAAATATCCAAAAAAATATCTACTTATGTGATTTAACGTCTACTCTTACATGTCTAATTAAGAAACTTCGAAAGCTGAGCGCATGGGATTCAGGGATGTGATCGACAGAAGCTTTTCGCAAAGTTGAATATCTCTATTTTTACAAAAAAGTTAGTTCCTTAGTCAAGAAAATCAATATAACTCAATCTCATAATGCGTGTCCATTCAATAAAGATAGACAGTTTTTTTCCGCTCCGAACTGCGGCACTCTTTGATGTCACAACATTATATACTACGTCTAAGTATAGATATATATCAAGAGAAAAATGCTTTGTAGAAATTTTTAGATATTTTCTTGGACGAGAGAAAATTCCCAAGTAATTGTTGTTTGAAAATATATAAAGGACGGCTATCAGATAAGTTATCGAGTCGACAAACTGTGTAACAAGGTGGATTGTCACAGTAGCAACTGAAGGTAAAAGCAGTAGTGAGTTGTGTGTAAAGATCCAATTAATACATTCTATATTAACATTGTGTAAATTTCGTTATAATAATTTTTATTTCATTTTTTTTTTAATGCCAGCGTGGGTGACTTTTTCGCCATATGCGGACCTGTTAGGTCAATCTTATTAAAACTGATAAAAAATTTACAGGTCATCGTGGCTAGAATATAGTTAGTTTTTTTGTAGTATAGCTAGTCTTATTAGTATTGAGTAGTAGTTGTTTTTATAATTGTTTATAAGATAGAAGGCACTTTGCCCGTAAAAAAAAATCAAAATGTCATTATGTCAAATGTAATGAATATTATTTATGTAAATGCCCCGGAGCTCATGACCCCGAGGCAGCGGGTTTGATTCCTACGGTAGGACAATTTGTGCACAGAAAAAAAAGCGCAAATACTTGTTCTGAGCCTGGGTGTTGTGGGACCATGGTCCTTGCAGTTCCTGGTTCCGTAGACACAAGCAATCCTAGTTAGGGTCCAGGATCTATGTATGTGATCGTTGGGTGTTATTAAATTATCTCTATCCATTATTTAAGTAAACATTATTCGAAATACTTAAAACTTAAGAACGTAGGAAACTTAAGTTGAAATGCTCTCTGAGTGTTGCGAGACATAAAAATTAAGTCACAATTTTTTTTTAAATATATGTGGACATTTCACACAGCGTCATCTAGTCCCAAACTAAACAAAGCTTGTACTATGAGAACCAGATTACTGATACAATACTTAGATACTTTTTGTGTGTAAATACATACATAGAATACAATATAACACCCAGACACCGAACAAACATCGATGTTCATCATACAAATGTTTGACCTAGGTGGGGATCGAACCCCGGGTTGTTACAAGTCTTTTACAATTTGGTGTGTGCGTAGACTATGCCTAAGCCGTTGAGGGACGCCTCCGGGCGCTTCCTGAGGGACCCTTCCCAGGGACAGCTCAGAGGTCCTTCTCAGGGCCCACCGGTTTTGGTGGACCCTGAGAAGGGCTCTTGTGCTTCTCAGGGCAGGATAGAAGAGGGGCGGGCGGTGGAGTCCGACGACTCCTCCATCATATCGGAGAGGTCGGGCGGACGGGAGACCGCCGACGAGAGCGGTGCTGGCCGGAAACGGCCGTACTCGTCATTCTTCGTGCCTGGGTTTTTGGACTCAGACACGGAGACTGAAGAGACGGCGGCCGCCAAGGTCAATTCGGCGAGGAGAGGCAGGAGGAAGGCCACCCAAGCGGGTCCGTCCAGGGAGACCTTCCTCAAGCCTGCTCCTGTGGATGAGGAAATGGAGATGCTTCTGCAGGGCAGGAGATATAGGAAGGGGCCGGCCGCTGTGGTTAGCGACCTCGAGCCGAGCACTGGAACTGATTCCGATGCTCACCCGAGAGTCTTTGACCTCAGCGCCCTCAACGCCCAGGAGCTGAGGGCGAGGGCGGGGGAGGAACTCACCCGCATCCTTGAGGTTGCCAGGAAATCTGGTAACCTCAAAGGTGAGTTCGTCGGCCGCCTCAAGAAGTCGGCGTCGACCCTAGGTGAGGTGGTCGACACTCTTACCGGTAGGAAGAGACGGCTCAGGGCAGAGAATACCCGCCTACGATTGGAGGTGGAGGCGATGAAGGCAGAGGTGAGGCGCTTCGTCTTGGCTTCAGTGAAGCTAAGACGGAGGCCGCCACTGCCACCGCTGCCGCCGCCACCGCCGCCGCTACTGCTGCCGCTACGCAGAGGCCGGCAGCCCCCTCCGCGATGGGAGCCGACTTTTTGGAGGAGCTGAAGGGGTCCTTGACTGCCACGTTCGGGCAAATGCTCAATGCCCGACTTGCGGTAATCGAGGACCGCCTTCTGCCTGCAAAGACGGTGCGTCCATCACTGAGGGTGGATGCCAAGAGAGCGGCGGTGGAGGCCGCAAATGCAGGGGTGGCAGAGCCTACTCGTCAGCAGGCTGGGGTTGCGGGTCCTTCCACAAGGACCCTAAGTGCCCAGGTTTCTGAGGGGAGTGAAACCTGGGCCCAGGTGGTGGGAAAAGGCAAGGGGAAGGGAAAAGGAACGGGGAAGTGCTCCCCGCAGCCCGTGCCCCAACGGCCCGTCTCCCCGCGGCCCGTGCCCCCGCGGCCCGTGCCCCTGCGGCCCGTACCCCTGCTCCAGCAGCAAGGCCGGCAGCCCCTCCAGCTGGTAGGGCTACGACGGTGCTAAAGAGTCCCCCAAAATCCGCGGCCGTGGTGCTGTCATTGCACCCCGATGCCGTGGAAAAAGGGATGACCTACAGCACCGTCCTCCAGACGGCGCAGGATAAGGTTGACCTGCAGGAGCTGGGGATCGAAGGGATCCGCATTCGTCAGACGGCTACGGGAGCCAGGATGCTACAGATCCCCGGCTCACAAAGCGGG
The DNA here is from genome assembly GCA_905220475.3 of Ennomos fuscantarius. NCBI lineage: Eukaryota > Metazoa > Arthropoda > Insecta > Lepidoptera > Geometridae > Ennomos > Ennomos fuscantarius. The sequence goes on along the minus strand of HG992028.1, from coordinate 5,032,039 downwards.
GAGAAAGCGGATCGCCTCGCGGAAAAGCTCCGCGGGGTCGTGATGGAGGTGGCCAATATCACCAGGCCGGTTAAAACCACTGATTTGAGGATCAGTGGTTTGGATGATGCGGCCACCAAGGAAAAGGTGATGGCAGCGGTCGCACGTGCGGGAGAGTGCGACCCACAGCTGGTAAAGGCCGGGGAGATTCGCCCCGGTCCAAGAGGGGCTGGCTCCACTCTCGTCTCCCTCCCAGTTGCAGCAGCTAAAGTGCTGCTACAGAAAGGGAGATTGCTAATCGGGTGGAGCTCGGTGCAGGTGGTGGCACTGGGGGAACGCCCCATGCGCTGTTACCGGTGCTTGGGGCTAGGGCACACTCGCCCTCTGTGCCCCGCGGTGGCGGACAGGGGTGACCTGTGTTTCCGTTGTGGGGAAGCAGGTCACCGGTCAGCCACCTGCGGGAAGACAGTCCCGCGCTGTGCCATCTGCGCGGAGTCGGGGCGGCCCTCTGGGCACGTAATGGGGGGACGCGGCTGTGTTCCCCCTAAGACGAAGGGGAAGGCCACCCGGACCCAGGCCGCCCCAGTTGCCACAAGCCAGGCCGCCCCGGAGGTAGTACGCCCAGCGGCGTGTGAGGAGGTTGTGATGTCCGATTAATGGATCAAGTCGAACATCACAACTTCCTCCAGACGAATCTAAACCACTGCGCCAGAGCCCAAGACCTGCTTATGCAGTCCTTGGCGCAGTGGCAGATAGACGTGGCGGTCGCCGCGGAGCCGTACTATGTCCCCCCCCCAACATACGTGTTGGGCTGGGGACCTGGACGACTCCGTGGCTGTCATTGGGCGATCCGGCGGGTCCACCCCCCTCTCGGTTGAGGAGAGGGGGTCAGGGTATGTGGTGGCAAGGTGGGGCGAGTATGCGATTGTCGGCGCATACTTCTCCCCCAACAAAACCGCTGCGGAGCTGGAGGTCTTTGTGGACCTCCTGGCCGCGGGGGTGAGGAGACAGGCCCCACGTCAGGTCCTCTTCATGGGGGACCTGAATGCCAAGGCCCGGGATTGGGGCAACCCCTCCACAAACCCTCGCAGCGAGATCGTGAGGGAGTGGGCGGTTGCCACAGGACTGACCCTGCTCAACAGAGGGTCAGCCCACACGTGCGTGTGGCAGCGCGGGGGGTCCGTGGTGGACGTCTCGTTCGCCACCCCCGCTGTCGCAGCACGTGTCCGGGCCTGGAGGGTGTTGTCGGAGGTGGAGACTCTCTCGGACCATAAATACATAAGGTTCGAGATCTCCACCTCCAACAACCGAGGGGTGGGTGGCGCGGCCGGTCTTCCCGCGGTGGGTTAGTCGCCTCGACGCCGAACTGGCAAAAGAGGCGGCTATAGTCCAGGCTTGGCAGGCTGGGCCTGTCCACCCGGAAGTGGACGTTGCGGCGAGCCACTTCCGTGCAGCGGTGACGGCCGTGTGTGACACGGCCATGCCAAGGGCCCGCCGCCGCCCCGAACGCCGCCAGGTATACTGGTGGAACCCGGAGATTGCCGATCTCTGGGTCACCAGTTCGGCGGCGAGGCGGGCCTACAACCGCTGCAGGAGGCGACGCAGGGGCCGCACGGACGAACAGCTGTCAGCTGAGGAGCTGGCAGCTGAGGGCCAGCTGTATAGTGCCTACCGCGACGCGCGGGGGGACCTACAGCTGGCCATTGGCCGTGCGAAGGCGGAGGGCTGGGGAGAGACGTTGGAAGGCCTCAACAGGGACCCATGGGGACGTCCATATAGGGCTGCCCGGAACAAGTTCCGGGGCCAGACGTCCCCAGTTGCCGAGTCCCTGGAGCCGGAGCTCCTGGGCAGGGTGTTGGAGGGGCTCTTCCCCGACAGAGATCCCCTCCACAACCCTCCGACGATGGCGCCGCCCTTTCCCTTCCCCGAGGCAGACTCAGCGGACTCCATCCCGCCTCTAACGGAGGCGGAGATGGAGGTCGCGATCGCACGCCTACGGGGCAAGAGGACCGCCCCGGGTCCTGATGGGATCCCGGGGCGGGTCCTCAGGATCGCCTTGGAGGAGATGGGCGATCGGCTTCGGGAACTGTTCGACGCGTGCCTCACGTCCGGACGATTCCCGAAGCCGTGGAAGGACGGCCGATTGTGCCTGTTGCGGAAGGAGGGTCGTCCTGCTGACTCCCCTTCCGCATACAGGCCCATCGTCTTGCTGGATGACACGGGTAAGCTGCTGGAGCGTGTGGTAGCTGCTCGTGTCATCCAGCACCTGGAGGGTACTGGGCCTGGGTTGTCGGAGGCCCAGTATGGGTTCAGAGCGGGGCGGTCTACTATAGACGCCCTGCTCTGGCTCAAGGAGTGGACGCAGGAAGCGGTCGGCGGGGGGGAAAAGGCGTTGGCCGTCTCGCTCGACATAGCCAACGCCTTCAACAGCCTCCCGCATGGAACAATACAGGAGGCGCTCCGTTACCACGGAGTGCCCCTGTATTTGCGGAGGCTGTTGGCCGACTACCTCCAGGACCGCGAGGTCCTGGTGGAAGGGCGCGACGGTTTGAGGCACCGTCGCGTCCCCTGCGGGGTTCCACAGGGATCGGTACTGGGACCGATCCTGTGGAACATTGGCTACGACTGGGTGCTGCGCGGCACGCTTCCTGCAAACATGCGGGTTGCGTGCTACGCAGACGACACCCTGGTCGTAGTCAAGGGGAGGGACCTCAGGGAGACGGTGCGGCTGGCCACGGTGGGAACAACCCTCGTGGTCGACCGCATCCGCTCTCTGGGACTGGAGGTTGCCCTCTCCAAGACCGAGGCCCTGTTGTTCCACGGGCCTCGGGGGGGACCCCCTCCAGGAACGCGGGTGCTTCTGGATGGGGTCCCGGTCCCGGTTGGGACCCAGATGAAATATCTGGGTCTCATCCTGGACGGGAGGTGGACTTTTGGGACCCACTTCACTCAACTGGCCCTAAAAGTCCTAGGAGCGGCCGCCGCTCTGGGGAGGCTGCTGCCCAACGTGGGTGGCCCGAACGCCACGTGCCGTCGGTTGTACTCCGGAGTGATCCGGAGTATGGCCATGTACGGGGCACCGGTCTGGGTGGACGCCCTCGGTCGCAATAACAAGGCCCTGCTGCGACGTCCGCAGCGGGTCATTGCGACGAGGGCGATCCGCGGATACCGGACGGTGTCCTGGACGGCGGCATGTGTGCTGGCCAGTGATCCCCCCTGGGAGCTTGAAGCGGAGACCCTCGCCGAAGTTTACCACTTCGTGGCGGCGAGGAGGTCCCGTGGAGAGCCCCCAGCGTGGGGGGAGGTCAAGCGCCTGCGAAAGCAGGCGCGGGCCGCCCTGTTGCGGCGGTGGACGGAGGACCTGGCTCCACCGGTCCCTGGACAGAGGACGGTGGAGGCCATCCGCCCGGTCCTCCGGGAGTGGGTGCGGCGGCCCTTCGGGTCACTGACGTTTCGTTTGGTGCAGGTGCTTTCCGGACATGGATGTTTCGGAAAGTACCTGCATCAAATCGCGAGACGGGAGGTGACCCCGGCCTGCCACAAATGTGGGGCGCCAGAGGACACGGCGCCCCACACGCTGGAGGTGTGCGCTGCCTGGGACTCCGAGCGGCGCACACTTTCAGCGGTCGTTGGCCGGGACCTCTCACTGCCGAGCGTGGTGAAAGCCATGCTCGGCAGCGAGAGTGCGTGGCAGGCCATGGTCTCCTTCTGCGAGAGGGTGATGACGCAGAAGGAGGCCGCGGAGCGGGTCAGGGAGGATAATACCAACTCTGACCCCCTCCGGCGCAGACGGGTGGGGAGACGGAGAAGGCGCTTCATTGAGCGCTTTCCCCATCCCCCGTAGTGGGGCCAGTGGCGGAGAGTCGGGGGACTCTCCGCTGCACTTACATGGCCCCACACGTCTGGTGGGCAACTGAGGTTGAAAGGTTGCCCACCCACTGGCGCAGAGGCCCGGAAGGGCCTACCGCCGGGGCGAGATGGTTAATGCAGTGCGTCTCCATCTCGCCCCATCCCGGCGGCGGTCGGATCACGGGGGGGTTTTAGTGGGTTCGAGTCCCACATACCCCCTGCCACCACCCCCGTAGTGGCAGGGAAGTGCGAGGGCATTTCCCCCCCTCAAAAAAAAAAAAAAAAAAAAAAAAGGGGGGGATCGAACCCACAACTAAACTAGAGAGCTAAATAAACTAGAGAGCTTATCCAGGTGCGAGTTGCGTCACATTTTATTATGAATAAAAAGCACTCTAGGTAAATGTTTCAACGCTTCTCGCAATTTTTATGGCGTTATTACATTTCAGATATTGAATGCAATTTGCGTAGGCTATTTATTCAGCGGTAGTATTTTTGCCATATTCCTAGATTAACTGTATATACGCAGAGGTCTTTTTGTATGTTATTGAGGTTTAATAAACTTGCAAACCATTTTTATTTTCAAGTAAAACTTCTTTACGCAAGTTTGACTTGGGGAGTAAGCTGGTGAGTGCAAGGCAAACGAAAGTTGAAGTTGGGTCACGTAGATCTTCATTGTCAACCTAACGAAGTTAAAAATGTGTTTTATTATGTTGGTGTCCGGTAAAATGACAATTTACAATTGAAGGGTTGAGAATAAAAAGGGTTTAAAATTGATAGTTTCGAGAAAATTGACTTTAAACTTCAACGGCCTCATTTTAGTGTAGAGTGCCGTATAAAGTAATAGAAAAGGTTTATGTAAGTTTCAGTCGCTTGAAAATGTATACATAATATAGTACTAGTTCGTACAATTACTGTAAAAATATAATAATGTTTTTATGCTAAGCGAACTGTATTCCTGTGTCAGATAAACCATTTTTAGACTGACAAACTCGAGATTCGATAGTCGAGATATCGAGATTTAAGCCTCATTTCGGTATTTTGAGAATGTATTATTGTAGATAATTTCACGCTGAATATAACTATACCAATAAGTCATTTTGTGAAAAAAATCAGTTAAGCCGTTTTTGTTCTCACCCCTTCAATTGTCAAGATGTTAGATGGTGAAAGTTATAACGGCCGATAGATGGAGCTAAAGTAAAGAAGTTTTACTTCATTCGTATGGTTTACTAGGTAGGACTTTTCTGCAAATTTCGTCTACGTAGGTACCAGGCTTTGCCAGTTATTCTGCCGCCAAGCAGTACTGTGTTCCGGTTCAAAGGGCACTGTAGTTAGTGAAATTACTGGGCAAATGAGAATATGACCTAATCTTATAGTCTAGTAATGCAGTCTGCAGTGCAATGTCACGCGAAACTATTCTTTAGAGTTTCAAGTGTCACTGCAACTGATATGGACAGTCGTGTTGCTTAACATCAGGCGAGCGACTAGATCGTCATGTCATTTCATAACAAAAAAAAATGGTCTAGAGCACACTCTTTTTTTAAAACTGTTTATAGACAAACCATTTGACCACCGTCTCACCTTATGCAAAGTAGCGGCTTTTTTTGTTTTTGTTTTGGCTCCACACTTTTGTGTAATTAGCCAGTGTCAAGTAATTGATAATTTCTCAAGTTTTATTAATATTATGTACATTTGTGTTAAGTCAAGTCACAGTCCAAGTCATCAAGTCAAGTCACAACTTGATGACTTGGACTGTGACTTGACTTAACACAAATCGTCGTCGTCTAGTCTAGTCAAGTCATACTCCTAGTAAAGTGAAAATAACACAAGTTTTGGAAAATAATATAATGCGGTGACGCGATATTTTTCGTTTTCCCGCCAAAACTCCAAGTAGCGGCTTTAATAATATCCGTATACCAACGAGTCTTAGATAAAATAGTTCAATTGTCTTTGTTCTATTTCTAATAAATAAAAAATCAACATCATAATATTTTAGTTTTGTACAAAAAATGTCTCGACTAGTTTATCGATACCTATCCACCAAAACTTCAGCACAACCTTAACTTGAATTATTTATATTCAATCTGTGGCCGGCAGCCGTTCCGGCGGTGTTGCCTATTTATGTGCTGTTACATTTTATGTTATCTCTGATATACAGACATCTGTTTATTTCCCGTTATTTGTGGTGAATTTAGGCCAAAGATATAAGGTACGAAATACACGGTTGGTGGGCTGTTTTATTTCAATATTTTAACATAAGTAACTGTTTAAACTGAATTATAAATAATTTATTGACTCAAGCGTGACCTCGCGGAAATAAGTTCTCTAAAAGTGGTACAGATTTGATTAAAATGGGTAATTAGTACTAATTAATGATAACTTACAACTAGAATTTACTTAAGTTACTTATATATTTAAATGTAAAAAATATAGATTTAGATTTCTAAGGCTAAAATGGAGTTTGTGTAGTTTTTTTCTTCCAGGCTGTCTCCTATTATAATAATAATTTTCTTTAATTTTCTAATTGTAGAATTCACTTTTCTCGTATAAATCTGAGCTTTATTATAATTATAAATTTCCTTTCGTCATACCATCATGTCGTATATGCTCGTTGATTAAAACAGTGACCCGAATAGACCCGGGGTGGGTCAAGTGGCCCTCAGATACGGTGTCGCGTTGCGGGCACGGCCTCTTGTCAGTTTATAATACGGCCATGTACAAAATGTACATCTATGTGAGGTAAATTTAAACAACCAGTAAAATTAATACGTTTCCCGCCTAAAAAATAATCATTTATTTTCATTACAGTCGGCTTTAGGTATATTATCAAATTACTTTTACTTTTTTGTGTAAATGTACTTGTATCTATATAGCTGTGCACTGTGGAGGCTCGTAGTTTTTTTTTCTTTAGGTATAGATCCAAACTATACCACCACAAACATAGTAGATACTACGATAATAGACTTAAATATAAATAGTTTAGAGTCATATGTTAATAAATATAAAAGTCAACTACAATACAATTTACAAACCAGGTCAATTACACATTAAAGAGCAAATAAAAAAAAGGCAAGTCAAATTTTTTTACAAACATTAATAAAACTAAAAAAATCACATAAAGAAAGTCGAGGTCAGGGTAAATTTATCAAAACAAGTAAAACTGAACTAGCTAGAAATGCAGGTAGCCAGTCTTTGGAAATGGAAATGAAAGCCATGTATAGCGCCCACAATAGCACTCTGAAGGACAATTCAATTGCCTCGTAATGTAATCGCATCAACTTGTGATGGGCTCTTAAGTGAAATTAACTATACTAGAGAAACGGTTTCAAAGTAAAGGCTGGACCTTAGAAGAATAACGCTCAGAATGTTAGTTTCTCACGAAATTTCGTTCACAATTGAAGCAAAAACACTATCAACGTACGCGTAAGCGGCACGTCAGTACACTCTAGGACACGCACACAAACGTACTAAAAATGTTGCAAGTTAATGCGTTATATTTCTATGCCATTAAATACTGCATTTAATGCTTCATAATGTGAAGCAAGCCATAGCTGAGCTAGTAGTCTCTTTGTCTACCTCACTATTTGTCTCACATCTACTTCTGTAGCTCTCTATCTGTCTATCTGCCTCTCTATTTACCTCTCAGTCTGCTTCTCTGTCTCTCATCTGCCTCTCTTTATCTGTTTATATATCTGCACGTTTATCTACGGTTGTTTATACATATCTATTGGTCTCTTTATGTGCCTCTCTATCCCTTCTCTATCTGTCTCTCTATTTATATGTCTATCTACCTCTGTCCATCTATTTATTTATCGGCACGTTTATCTACGTCTCTATCTACATTTCTATCTATCTCTTTATGTGCCTCTCTATCCCTTCTCTATCTACATTTTTATCTACCTCTCTTCATCTGTTTATATATCTACACGTTCATCTACGTCTCTATCTACATATCTGTCTGTCTGTTTAAGTGCATCTATAATCCTTATCTATCTGCCTCTCTTGAAACTCGCCGAAGATGATTTACATAATTTGTTTGCAGAGAGTAAAAGTACGATGATACTAAGAAAGTTACGGTATAATTATTCTACCCAAAAACAACGATGGAAATCTGTGAGCTACAAACCTTTAATTCGCAAAAACTTTCTGCGCTAAATATTCTGTTTAAGAATTCACAAAACGGTATTCAATTTATGCAATTAAAACAACCAAAGCCCTTGTGAATAAGTCATAGTTAGAATTGTAAATTAGTTACAATCTCACGCCTCGGCTCTTACCTAAATTCGTAATCACTTAATTGAAAATCTGGTCGCAGAGTGGAGAGTAAGTTCGGCGCGAGCATCTTTCCTTTAGCATTAAGATGTTTTAAATTTAAGTGCTGATGCGCAATAATAAATAATGGTATTAGAGAGACGCATTAGAATTAGGAATACACTGTAGGGGTGTACTGAATTTATAAATAAATAAATTTTAAATTTACTTTATAAAAAAGAGGTACCAAAATAGTTTAGTAAAAGTATTAATAAAACCAACAATAAAAAACGTGTTTCCATTGCGATCAGAGAATTTGAAAAACAGCATTTTGATGTTATACTTATTTTAACAGCCTCTGTGGTGTGGTGGTTGAGCAGGACGGCTCATAGCCCTGATGCTGTGGTTTCGATTCCCGCAGCAGGATAATTATTTGTGCACAGAAAGCGTAAATGCTTGTTCTGTGTCTGGGTGTTCTGGGACCACAGTTCTCGTAGTCCCTGGGTCCCTAGATACAGGGAATACTGGTTCGGGGAATACATAACTACATAGGTATCTGATCGTATATGATCGTTGGGCGTAAGTTATTATTTATATTATTATATTTAGAATATTCTTCCTAGCAAAGCATTCAATAAGGTTTTGCTAATGTATGCGAGGTTTACGCAACCACTTATCAAGTTTAAAATTTGCAAAGGGTGACAAGCTCATACATATTCCTAAAAATAATATAAAACTCGCTAAAACACGAAAAAAATTACCGTCTGAATATTCAAAAAACACTTAACATAGTGAGGGACGCGAATGTTGGCGCAGCCGTGTTTAAATTATTTAGGCGTGCCTACTTGCGTATTCTGATGTTCTGAGTTTTTGCTTTATGGACAATGTTTTGAGTTGTTTTACATATTCCTATTCCTGTTAATAAGTGAAATAATAATTACCTTACCTAATAAGTGAAACGTTTTCTTTTTTTGTGTGTAGCTTTTACGCTAAAACTACTGTTCGCAGTGATTTGGATGTTATTATGCATATAGGCCCCGGGTTATGCATAAGTTGCAAACTATAGAACTATAGGTCTTCAGCATGCCCACCGGGCCGTGTCCGGAGCAAGAAAGATCCGTAGTAAACCATGCACTCCCTTTTTATAGCCAGATGGGTGGGGAAGGGATGGCAGTTACTGGTGTTGCCACTGTAATACATTTAAATACCACAGGGTAAATTACGGTGCTCAATCACTGCCCGCTGCGCATAGAGTTTACAACTGGACGTTGCCGCCGTCATGCACATAGTTTTTTAATAAATAAATATTTGTATATTTTATCAGTTATATGGTTTCCATAGTTCAAGTTTTGTTTAGTTTGGGACTAGATGGTGCTGTGTGAAATGTCCACAAATATTTATTTATTTTGTCCACGTGGTGAGATGATGCTCTCAGTGTAACAGAAAACCGTGATGCAAGACATTCGTTACAATAACGACCAACTCGCTGCTCGTTATGGCTACCAATTGTCCTCGTTATAACTAACGACATTGCATAAACTACTTTTGTCGGGAAACTCTAAGAAGAAAACTCGATGAATTTCACATTCTTTTTATTTTTCTATAATATTTTTGCGCCACATTTTTGATGTTCGCATCATTTAGCGATCACATCATGAAAAACAAATTAGCAGTTAAAAATAGCAGCTATCTTTTAACACAAAACTATTACAATTACAATATTTTTGATATCTTGTAATTTATTTATTACATATTCAACTGTAATAGATTATAAATGTTGTAAAACACAGCAAAAAAAAATACATCACTGTAAAGTTTCTTGTAGCTTCTTTACAGGTGTAATCGAAGCTTTGGATTGGAGTTTTCTGTTCTTCATTGAGCCGATTGTACATTTATTCATTGCACCAGTAATGAGAAAAATAACTTCTTTTTTTGTATATTGATATTGTAATGGGCTTGTTATATAATTTTGACAATAATCACTTTGTGATTCTATATGCGTAGTACAATAACTTAATTTAAAGTACCTAATACATTTTTATTTTGATTTGTAAAAGTGCTAAAAATCTTTTGACTATAATTTTATAATATCTATAAGTTTTGGGCAACGTGAATACATGATTGATGTCAGTAATTAACAGTGTATGAATTATTTTATTGCTGGTGTACGGCAATATATCCTAAACACAAGTACTTATAGAATAAACTTGTAAATTTGTAAAATTGTAATACCTTGCGTCACACTACCATAGTTAACTTACGCACAGCTGCTTTTCATCCACATAGTACGTTAGAACCAAACACAGCCACAAAACTATGAGTATAGTCACCAAAGAAGTCATGATTTTTGCTTGTGACTGATATCAGTCAGAATAAATTATCCATTTCGTCAGTCATTCAACCAATAATTCAGCCAATTACGGTTAAAAGTTAATTAAATTTAAAAGTGTAATAAGAGCTCAACATTTTAGGTGTGTGCTTATTTCACCTGCGTTTGTAGAATATTCTGTGTAATTTGCGGCGTACTAATGACTCTTTCGCTTTGATATAACTGTGTTGACGAGGGGCATTAATTGTTAACACAATGTGTTTGTTGTAAGCGATTTGCAAAGTTTCATCTTGTTCATAAAATAGTTAACAACAAACAAAACACAAATTAACGGAACCCTGAATAAATAAATAATAAATCTTGATGGCGTATTCTAAGTAAATCCTTTTTTGTTTATTTTGTGTTAGTCAGATTTTTTTTCGATTTTCAAGTTTTTTACGTGTAAAAAGCCAAACCAAATACAAATTAAATCGCATTAAATTATGATCACGTCTTTCCTATCAGATAAATCACATCTAAAAATATTGGATTTTATAGTGTATTTTCTATGTATTTTCAGAAGTCATGAAACGACTAGACGCAATATATTTCCATTTCCGATATTGTTTTAAAATGTATCTCTTGTTTTTGCTTTATTTGCTGGGTATAGCGCTGTATACATTTTAATCCAAGCTTGCTTAACACATAAACTGCATTGAGAGTAGACTGCAATAACATTTCGATTGGATGCGGGCTTAGGGCCTGTAATTTATTTATAGAAATAGCGTGTGAGTAGACTTCAGTGGCTGTTGAAAACAGCTGGAAGACTTATCTGCGATGGTAGTCTGGTTGGTAACCATCGGTATAATAATGATATTGGTAGTTAGAATTATTCGCTTACAGGTACAGAAGGATTAATTAATACTGAACTAAAATGCACTTACTAGATTTAGACCAATTTCATTACCCTAATTAGTCATACTGCTAACTTTTTCTATGGTAATTCAATACTCAGAAAAAAAATTATAACCTGACACGAAGTAAATTTCCGTAAAAATTCTGCTTAGATATCTTTCATCTTTAATAATTTGGTAATACGACATGGCAACTCTCTTATCTGAAAATAAATTTCGTTACTTTGATGAATTGTTTGATTTATTGCACGAATTACAGTGCGACCGGGCGCAGTAATGTCCTCGTTGAGGGTTTAATTGAAAATAAGGATCCTGGTTTTGATTTATTACCGCTCCGACTTTATTAAAGGCTTTTACGCGAAGTTAATAGGTTTCTGATATACGGTGTTGTAGTTACTGGTGATAGGTAGACGTCCGAGTATGTCTATCTCTGTTATATTTGAAGAAATAGAAGAGGATATAAGAATTCTTAATATTATTACTATTGCAATTCCTTGCGTCACACTACCATACATAACTTAACTAATACATTTTAGTTATAGCTGGCAGCGTAAAACTGCTTTTAATCCACATAGTACGTTAGCACCAAAGTGCACACAAAGGTGATAAAAAAGTTTGTAACGAAACAAATTATTGAATATACGATAGGACGAATCGACTTTGCTTTTTCCTTTATTTAAAATATGACTTAGTCGAGAGTGTTCAAGAAAATCAATGCAGCCGTTTGAGGATCATCAGCTTTTTTCTAGTTAACAAAGAGAATGTTGGGGGCTTATTATATTTTGTACATACTTTCTTGAGTACGTAAACGTAGTTAATACTACAGTAAAAATTGTATTCAGAAAAAACATAAGCTAACAATAAGAAGTCGTTTGTTTTATTATCTGCCTTATGAACAATCAACTACAAGAAAACTTGTATTAAACAAAACAGTGTCGAGTCTCGAGTATAATAAATTACCTAATAAATGGAGGGCAAGTACGATTTGTCTTTGTTTCGCTGTCTGTCCAGGCTATATTCTTTTGCTATTTTAAATATTTTTCCAACCTTAGGCTTCGAAGGTCTGTAATATTATTTATCAGCCTCGAAATAAAAACGATGATTTTTGTTATAATTTTGGAATGGGCTTCTACAAAATTTGCAAATAAATTTTGTAATGAATGTAGGTGTACATAAGAGCCATATTTTAATTATAAATTAATTATTAGCAACGTAATAAGTTACTTTACGTTACGTGATTTATGAATGAAAACTGTGCATTGAGATTCAATGTGTAGGCTGGGATAATGAACCTCCTTAAATATTTCCAGGATCTTGAAACGAGTGAACCAATTGTTTGACAGTTTGAGATTTTTTTCAATAACATTCTTTTTTTTTTTAATTTTCGTGTTGTTATTCTTTGCAGTAAAATTTATATTTAAAGTCATTTTACGGCACTCATTGACTATTTCTCAGGTCCTACTACTCATAGGGAAGTTACTGCGGTAAAAATTTTTTTGATACTTTATCATAGGTGGAAAGGTCCACGGTATTTCCGCGATGACCCCACCCGAGACCCAGGGTGACGTGAAAAATTATGATTTATAGTGAACATCAGGGATGGCCTAATGGTGTTCCTCAAAATGTTAATGGTGACACAATACCAGGACAGGGGTGGGATGGACAGCACCGATACAGGATGTTACTAAGCAATTATATTATACAACTAGCTTCTGCCCACGGCTTTGCCCGCATGGCCTATAGGAAACGAAGAAGAATTTTTTTTATTAATATTTCAACCAATCATTTCACCCTCTTAGGGATAGAATTTCGAAAAACCCTTTCTTAGTGGATACCTACATTTTACAAAAAACACACCCTCTAAATTTCAAGTCTCTAGGACCAGTGGTTTAGGCTATGCGTTGATATATAAGTCAGTCAGTCAGTCAGGACTTTTAATTTTATATGTATAGATAAAAAGATACTAAAATGAACACAGATACATAACAGAGCATCTAACATAAAATAAAGAATGGTAAAACTACCGGTGGCCACAACGCGTCAAGCTATTTTTCCGGGCTACCTTTAGATAGACACAATCATTGGAAATTTGTTTATATTATATTTAAACAGCTTTTAACAATATTATACACAAATTCTTTATCGTACGCCATTACGCATGACAACATGTATAGAAAGAAATAATTTAAAAGCTATAGTACAACGGAAAATGTGCGGACTTATTGCTAAAATCAATCTCTTTCACCTTTGTTATATCATCATTTGACCGATGTAAACGTGGTGACATCAGATATTTTTTTTTATAAATGTGGAATTGTACGAATGAGAAAATTGTACGAATGTGCCCGAAAACTCATGATTTATACCAAAATTAAGCACCGTCCTTTATAAAACTGTCCTTCCATTTCTCATTTGTCCTGCTTGAAATCGTCACGGCATATTTACGTTCCGAAACAAAATTCAAAGCCTTTTTCGTTTTCGTTTTCCATAAAACGGCCCCTAACGTTCACGTTTCCCGGGGGACGCATTTGGATGCCTTGTTTTATGTAAGAATGTAAAATGAAACTGGACTTATCCGAATGAAATTATAATGTCGTGCTGACATTTCATTGGATTCCAGTTCTTTCTTTTTATGTTATACCCTAGAGATAATCGCGATTTTAGCCGCAGTGAACTTTTAATTTTTCTCAGACAGTCATAAGCCTATCAATCACCATATAAATTGTGTTGTAGCAAATAAATATTTGGTTTTATTTGATTTGTTTGCATAATTTCAGTCAAATTGGTTCAGCCATTTTGACGCAAAAGTCTAACAAACAGACATCATCTCGTTTTATATATTAACTAGCTTCTGCCCGCGGCTTCGCCCGCGTAGCTTATATGAAACAAAGAAGAATTATTTTCATTAGTAATTCAACCACCCACTTCACCCTCTTAGGGGGGTAAAATTTCAAAAAACCCTTTCTCAGTGGATACTTACACTTTACAAAGAATACACCCTCTAAATTTCAAGTCTTTAGGATCAGCGGTTTAGGCTGTGCGTTGATATTTAAGTTAGTCAATCAGTCAGGACTTTAAATTTTATATGTATAGATAGAGACTAAGTTTGATATGTATGAGATTAACTGTGAGTTTAGTCTCTTAGTTTAGTCTCAATAATAATTTGTCAGTTTCACAATGTAATAGTACAAGATTGTAAAATGGCAAGGTTGTAATATATTCAAATTGCATTACAATTCAAGCCAGGAATTTAAAAATAAAATCCACGGATAATCGCGTGAGTTGCGTGTAAAATCGTGAGGAGCCTATGTAACATTAAAACATCAATCAATCAGTATTTTCAATTCAAATACCTTATACCTTTTTCTTTGGTCCCAGAGGGCTCAAGCACGAACCTAATACTTTCATCCCTTTTTAATAAAGCTCTTTCAATTCTAAAATAGCTCCTTTTGCCCATTCCCAGCGTTCTTACCGACCTCGGCAAATTACCTATCAGCGATCAGAATAAAGCCATAATGCATGGAAAGTAGGGCGACAGGGCGAAGGTCCGTATCAATGCCCCTCATTACGAACGCTTGCCCTCGCAGGCATTCACTACGAGCATTCAAACACGACTGGGATACTGAGCTGCTGCCCGGGAAAGGTTAAGCTACGAAATGAAACTCTAAAGAATGTTAAAGTATTTGAATGAGGTCTTGAATACCTGAATCCCTGTTATTTAGAAAGATGAAGACCGTATCAAACGCTTATTTTATACTTGCAAGTATTATTGCGCTTCTTAAACACTTTATGTAAATAATTTTAAATAATAATAATAGCACCCAACGATCACATATATAGACTCTGGACCCTAACTAGGATTCCCTGTGTTTGGGGGACCCCAGGAACTACAAGTAGGACCATGGTTCACAACACCCAGACTCATAACTAGTATTTGCGCTTTTTTGTGTAAAAATACTTGTTCTACCGCGGGAATCGAACCCGCCACCTCCGGGCCATTAACTGACCTGCTCAACCACCACACCCCAGAGGCTGTCAATCATGTCAAATAAATATCAATCTATTGAGATTAATTTACATTTATATTAAAATCTGTGAAAATACTTTCATAAGTTTTTGTTAAGAAAAGCTTCATCAAAACTTTGACGATAATGTCTACATTGGGTACTTTTATCAGGCATTGAAGACATACAAATGAAATTACCTTGACTGCTTTAATAATAATAAAAAAACTCTAATCTAACTACTACAATAATAATAAATTACTAAATGGTACTAGTTACTTTATATTACAATATAAACAGTATATTGGTCATGCTGTCCTATAAAGACAGTGCAAATCCTCCAGCATGCCACTGGAACAAGTACTTGTGTATAATACAATCAACTTCCACTTGTGTTAGCTTAATATTTCCAAATATTGGCAAAAACAAAGCAGCGCAATAGCATCACGTAGCTTCGATCACGTAGAGCGGTTGCGTCCCCGATGAAAATGCGGAAAATCAATTTGGTCGTAACGGATATTGGGTCTGCGGTATAAACTTCGCGGCAATCTCGTGTTCGTTTACATCAAATGTTGGGTATATTGGTATCATCTACGTTTGTGCGGGGAAGGGAAAATTACACGTGAATGTAACGAAGTTGAATTCCTTCTGCAATTCACCTGTTTATTTATTTATTTATACTTTAGTACAAAATAATGTACAATGAGGACATAATTTTATGAAGCAGGATGAAAACAGCAGGGCAGAACTAGTCGTTAAATAAATGAGTCGGTTGTATAGGTTTCTATTACCGACAAGCCAACTCTACCGTAGTGTTAACCAATAGTAACAACACAAAGCTTCTCATCGTTATGTATACAATAATGTCTCGTGTAAGTAAACCGCAAGGAATTCATCAGTGTATTGTAGCAAAAGAAAACTACGCAGTCCTCTAAAAAGAGCTTGGTTATAAATATGGCGCGGGTCACTTGAAGTCACCGTTTTAAATTTCAAACTAAAGCGTCTGTGGGCCAAGCATCCACCCAACCTAATTGAAAGTTTAAAAACCGTTCAAGTGTGGAAGGTTCCAGAAAGTTCTAGAAAGTTTAATGGAAAGTTCGTGTCATGTTTCAGCCTCTAGAGGAGGTCATGTATGAAGGCTTCGATTGCAAATGACGGTGCCTTTTGTGACCAAAGAACGCTTTTATAGCGCTGCATACGAGTAGTAAACCTGAAACAGACAAAGCGATGTGAGGTTGCACTTTCCGAATATAGGAATATTGTGCTAGTTCTATGAAATTTTACAGTAGAGCAAATAAAACGTGGATTTTATTGTGTTATTTGATTATTATTAGATTATTATTCTGCACAGTTCCTCTAGGTAGATAGCACTACTTTGACAGCTATTCTGCCGTCAAGCAGTAGCATGCAAGCACTACTATGTTCCAGTTCGAAGGGCTTCCTAGCAAGTGTAATTACTGGGCAAATGAGACTTTATGTCCAGATCTCACAGTCTAGTAATGTAATTGCTTGACTGTGCTGAGTCTCAGGATGACGTGCACAGTGGAGCGCTACGCTGACCTTTATATTTTAGAGTTCCAAGTGGCATTGCAACTGTTATGGGTAGCTGTGATGTTTAACATCAGGCGAATGACTAGAATGTCACGTCAACTATTATCATAACTAAAAAAATGAGTCAGTCCCCTCGTGACCACGGCCAATGTAACTTGGTTGAAACGTCGAAGTTAGTCAAAATAATGTTTTGATAATTTTTGTGCGCGAATACACCCGTTTTATCTTTACAATATAAAAAATGGGTGCTATGCTTTAGAGAGCAAAAGCACAGCACTAATTTTTCACAGATTATATAATACCATACTAGTAGATAGAGATCTGCTAGTATAGTATTATATAATCTGTACTCTAGTAAAATTTGTAGTTATGATTACTAAACTATAAAAATTGTAGACCTGGCTAGTTTAAGCATAAATTTGTAATTTTAATGTCATTTTGTCATTCTAATGTAATTTTTAGTTACTACCAACTGATCTGATAGCTCTGTTGGACCTACCTTCTGAACTGCAGGTTGTGAGTTTGATTCTCACCCACGATAAACATTTGTGTGATGAACATCGATGTTTGTTCTGTGTCTGAGTATTATATTGTATTATATGTATGTATTTACAAACAAAAAGTATCTGAGTATTGTATCAGTTATCTGGTTCCCATAGTACAAGCTTTGCTTAGTTTGGACTAGATGGCGTTATGGGAAATCAACATAAATATTATTATTATTCTAGCTAAGTATTCTAGTTATTCGACCCTATTCAATCAGGGAAACTTTTTATGAAAACCAAATTCAATTCAAATAAAAATAACTCTGATATTCATTTCAATATCATATTTATTACTTTGCATCGCATTCTTCCGCAATAGTCTTGAATTCTACCATCGGATTCTTAAAAAAAGTTAAGTTGAAACTAAGTGAAGCTTTCAATGTATTTAGGCCCAATAATCTAAGGAAGCACTAGAATTACTCCTACGTAATAAGGAAAGTATGAGCCTACGCACACTCAATACTATTTGGCAACAATCAGCAAGTATTTGCTTTTGGAATTTTTGTAAATGTCGCAGTTGTAACTCTTAACCGGTTAATAGTAACTTATTTAGTCCCTCAAACTATTAGCGCCTAAACGTACTATACACAAGGATGTATAAACAAAC
Source organism: Ennomos fuscantarius (assembly GCA_905220475.3). NCBI lineage: Eukaryota > Metazoa > Arthropoda > Insecta > Lepidoptera > Geometridae > Ennomos > Ennomos fuscantarius. The sequence continues at coordinate 5,014,034 of HG992028.1, read as the reverse complement.
TCTACAACTCAAAAAAACAAATGAATATCGGATTGCCGCTCATCCTGTCTATTTCGTCTATTTAGTTTCTTTTTCTGTCTGTCTGCCAGCCAGCTAAATCTATGCTATTTAAAAGAAATAGTTGAAACTAAATAAAGTCATTAAACAATATGTTCTTTAATTTAAATATGTACTATCTGATATTTTGCTCTTATAAAAATGTCAGCATTTAACAATAATTGACCACTTGAAATGCAATACATCCAAGTGTGCGGGAGTACTCTGAAAAGAGAATATAAATTATCCAGGTGAAATTAAACACGTGACTGGAATGATTTAGAACATAGTATTATCCTTAAGGGGAATGGAGCTAACGATGCATATTTGAATTTCAAGAGGAGTATTGAGAAGCGAGGCACGTGGCCGACGTTCTATTGGACAATCGGAATGAATCGCGTTTATATTGACGAGAAAATAATGTGACTAAGAATAAGAGCTTTCACACAGCGCCAAACTAAGCAAAACTTGTATTATGGGAACCAGATAATCGATAAAATACTTAGATACATAAAAGTGCCCTTTATGTATCTATCCAGATAATTGATAAAATACTTAGATACATAAAAGTGCCCTTTATGTATCTAAGTATTTTATCGATTATCTGGTTCCCATAATACAAGTTTTGCTTAGTTTGGCGCTGTGTGAAAGCTCTTATTCTTAGTCACATTATTGGGCAATTGAGACTTTATGATCTGATCTCACAGTCGAGTAATCCTATTACCAGACTGAGCTGTGTGTGGCCTCGCCAGCTGTAAAGGTCGGCAGAGACCAACAGCATTATCCCGTTCAAAAAATTGCTATTATATAGCAATTTATGTCGAAAAGAACCACCTTTTAGATGTTGGCATAGAAATAAATTACAGCGTACGATATTGAATTTCAGACTGTGAACTCCCCACTTCGCTATCTTGACGTTCCCCAGTCCACAATTTGTTAAGTAAACTCACTTGGCCCACAGCTTTGTGTGCGTTTGTTCTGGCGGCTAGATGGTGCTTTACGTCAGAAATAAATCTAACTGTAGTTGGAAGTTTGCTCTTAACTGCGTGCCTTTGGACTTCCTTGTTTGCTCTGTAGTTCTAGATTTTAAAGTGGATGTTTTAAATTTAAGCCATAGATGTAAAATGTTCTATTGGATAGTTTCTCTCGAGATAAATAATGAGATCAACGGTAAGAAACCAGTCTAAGTGCTAAGTGGGACCGTCTGGGTTGACGATACGCGTTATTACCGAAAGAATCAAAATCCAAAATATCACGAGAAATTATTCCAACTTATTATTTTGGGGGAAATGCCCTCTTATTTCCTTGCCACCACGGGGGTGATTTCATATATGTGGGATTCAAACCCACTAAAGCTCCCCATGAACCGTTCGCCGCCTGGATGGGGCGAAACAGGGTCGCGAAAGTATTCATCATCTCGCCTCGGTGGTAAACCCTTTGAAGCCTCAGCGCCAGCGGATGGGTAACCTTACCTAGGTTACCCACCAGACGCATGGGGCCATGTAAGTGCGGCGGAAATTAAGCCGACTCTCCACTGCCGACCCCACTACAGAGGTTTGAGAAGGCGTGCACAACGCCTTCTCCGTCCCCCGGTCTGCCTGCACTGGAGTGTGTCATAGTTAGCCTCGTCCTTCTTGAACCGCTTCGCGACCTCCTTCTGCGTCATCACGGCTTCGAAGAAGGAGACCATCGCCAAGTAAAACAACTTGGCCTAAGCACTGCCTTGTGGTACTGAGAGTATCTTCTATGGTTACACATAATAGTCACTAGATGGACCAACGAATCAAAACCACTAGCCGTTGGATGCAAGAAACATGTAACCGCTCAAAGTGGCGCACTACGAGTGAAGCCTATGGAGGTGTTCTGATTATGAGTTATGAGTTTACATCTGACCGATTTGCCATCGATATCAGTACATTATATTATAAACATGTTTACCAAAAAAGGGTCTGAAGATTAAAAATTTATTGGAAAAGGTCTAAGCTGCAGACGAGATTGGGAATCTTATAAATTGCACCTTTTCCTGACCTTAGTCTGTTGTAGAAACGTAATGGAATTACGTTATACCGACCGGCAGAGGTGAGGCTAGAAACCTGCTGAGTTTCTTAGGAATCCTTGAAGCTATGAAATACCTGCTTAAAAAAATTTAATGTATAATGTGATTTCGATTATAACTATCATGTAATCTCAAATTATTGAAAATTAAAAATTGACTGATTTTGATTTTTTTTTTATTTATTCATTTGGCAAAAACTTAACCTAGTACAGTGTAATAGTGAAAGTAGTTAATTTCATATAAATGTAACAATATTACACCACAATTTTACAAAATGTATGAAAACAGAAAGTGCCGGTAATAACAGTTTTTAGCGTAGCGTATATTTCCAGTGTTCTGCCCATACTGCCTTTTAGAGACCTCCAACTCCGAACTAAGTGAAAACTTGTATTTCAGAGACATTAATATACTTCTACTTTTTTTCTAGCTGCTTTACCACATACACCTGGGTCCATGCTTATTGTTAAATTATTTTTAATTTTTACTTTACCTTTTTTAAATTTAAACATGAACATAAATACAATATAACTTCTATTTCTGTTAGCTAAGGTTTCCATGCCATGAAATTACCATATAAAAAAACGAGTGTGCCACTTGACTGAAGTGATGTTTTTTTAGCTCCATCTTTTTTGCCCTACAATAATATACGAAGCTTATCACTTTCTTTCTAACTTCTCTCAACTATTGTTCGCTTCATCAGCTTACCTCCAAGTAAAGCGTGTGTAAAGTAGTTTTACTTCAAAAATTAAACATCTAAATCCACCGGTCCATCCAATTTTTTTTTCCAGCATTGTTTCATTTCATAGCAAACGTTAGTTTATATAAGAGGGATCACTAGAACAAACAAAGATTTTTCACACATACTTACAATTTAAACATAATTTTTGATTCGTAATATTAGCAGCTGTAAATTGTACATAAAATTGCAAATAGACCCAAATAAAACATAAGTTTTAAATGTTTATCATTATGCTAAATGTTTGATCATAATTCAATATAAAACGTATACACTAACAAATAATAATAATAATCATATTACAAGGAGCTACGAGAACCATGGCCCACAACACCCAGACTCAGAGCAAGTAATTGTGCAATTTTTATGTACTCAAATATCTGTCCCGTCGCGGAAACTGAACCCGCCACCTCCAGGCATGAACTGACGTGCACACCACAGAGGCAGTTAAATGACAACTGTTGGAGATGAGAATCACGGAAGCGACAAGAAAAAGATAAAGTTTTAAAATGAACGTATATACATCGAATGAAAGGGTAAAAAATATAAAACAGAAAAATCACAGAAAATTGGCCGCCCGCTAGCTCTTAATTTTGACAACGAATAAATATGACAAAAACTTAAAAAGGGAATACATAAAATAAAAACCTAAGATATACAGCCTTAATGAGCGCGTCGCTAACAATGGCACCCCGATATTGAATATAAATTTTAAATTATGGACTCCAAATTTGTATTGAAATTTTGCTGCTTAATAACAAATACAACTTACCCATTTTTATTTTGTTTTTAATTATCTAAACAATTAAAATTTTAAGATTTATTTAAGAAAATACGTGGCTAAATTAAAATCATTGCTAGAAGCCAAAAAGAAAAAAATGAAAGACTTGTTTCATAATTAATAACTTTTATATTCGAGTTTTTGGCGGGAAAGCGAAAAAGATTGCGTCACCGCATTGTATTATTTTCCAAAACTTGTGTTATTTTCAGTGCTAATGCATAAAATTGGTGGCATTTTATTCGTTAAGTGCTGAATTACAGGCGTGAGTGTGAGAAAGTGGTATAATGATGGTGAAACGTTTCTTTTCGTGTTGTTTCCAAAATTCCATAGAAGCTTCAAGTAAAGTTGCCACCACTTTACTATAAGTATGACCTTGACTAGACTATGAATTGACTATGACTTGATTTGATGACTTCCACTGTGATTTGACACACATTTGGGTGAAATATCATTAACTTGATAAATTATCAATTACTTGACGCGGGCTAAATACACAAAACTGTGGAGCCAAAACATAAAAAAGAAACTTTTATATTCCCACAGATCTACGTATATTTTGCTGTTCGTAACGAAGTTAGACCCTAATGGAATTTCGCTGTACCGGCCGTGATAGTCATAGGTAAGGATTTCAGAGGCAGGTAATATTTTTGAAGGGCTCATAATATGACGTGTGCTCGCCTCTGTAATATCAGGCTTGGAAAATAGAGCGGTGTGATGGGGGCTGACGTGCGAACATGGGAATGGTTTTATCAAATAGCAAAACTTTGCTACAGAACTTAAGAGTCAGTTTGCAAAGTGTATGGAAAAATAGAGTTGACGTAAAGGGCTGGTGTTCTAAGGATATATAATAATAAAAATAATAATGTTTATTTCAAAAAAAGTTACAAAAGTTTATGTACAGGTCGACAGAGTATACAAAAAGAAACTTACTATCTATACATATAAAATTTAAAGTCCTAACTGATTGACTGACTTAAATATCTACGCACAACCTAAATCGCTGGTCCTAGAGACTTGCAATTAGGAAAATGTGTTTTTTGTAAAGTGTAAGTATCCATTAAGAAAAGGTTTTTCGAAATTCCCTCCCTAAGAGAATATAAATGGAAAATAGAATGGTTGAATTATCAATTTTAAAAAACTCTTTTTCTTTTTCTATAGGCCATGCGGGCGAAGCCGCGGGCAGAAGCTAGTCTAAACATAATTTGCTGTCTTCTTTTTCTATAGGCCATGCGGGCGAAGCCGCAGGCAGAAGCTAGTCTAAACATAATTTGCTGTCTTCTTTTTCTATAGGCCATGCGGGCGAAACCGCGGGCAGAAGCTAGTCTAAACATAATTTGCTGTCTTCTTTTTTATAGGCTACGCGGGCGAAGCCGCGGGCAGAAGCTGCTCTAAGCATAATTTGCTGCGAGGCTCAAACTAGGCGATAACCTGTATCTTGAGATTCTGAGATACGAATTATATATCATATATATTAATAATAATAGAGTTAATCAATGATTAATTATTGTAGTAGACTCCTTGAAGGTACTTAATTTCTCAACTGAGTGAATGTCTCGAATGAATTTATTGGGTATCTTAGTGCCTAATGATTTTTTATTCATTTTATATTTATTAAATAATTACTAAAACAAATAAGTTGAAAGAAATTCCTTATTTAAATTAATTGTATTTCGCTATTCTCTATTCATAAATCTATCCCAATTCTTATCTCCACTGATATATAAAAGTAAAACGTTGTCTATTTGTTTGTATGTTCGGTTGCTTGCTTTGTTTGTATGTTAAGTTGCTTGCTTGTGTTATTTTCACGAAAAAACGTCTGCACCGATTTGGCAAAAAAAGTAAAAAGAAAGACTTTTTTACACTGTTAAACTTTGACATGTTATTCTATAACAGGCTACTTAATATTCTGGAAAATTATAAATATTTCCTGTGGTAAAATATTGTAAATTAACTTTTTTTATTATCTCGTTAAACGACTTTGTATCTTGAATTACAATAAGCGGATAAACGCCTCTTTCAAAAATTATTAGAATCCATTTCAAAGAATACAAATGGTAGGAAGACGAGAAATTTTAATGACGATGAACGCTATGCCAAAGCTTTTATTCTCCACTTTTACTCAGTGATGTTCTACCACAAAATTTGTATGAATCACAAATTAATGAACTACATTCGGAGAAATAATTAATTTAATATTGCTGCAGAGAGGTATGAAACTCATATTTCGTTATTTAATTAAGCGTACTTACCTACTATTGTCACTAAAATATACTATACTACAGGCATTTTTCAAAAAGTCAGTTTAAATCTTTGTTAAATAGTCATAAATCATTATGTCCAAATTTTTTTATAGCAGAAGTGTTTTGTTTGCTTCATATTTTAGCAGCTTTTAACGTGGTCGTGAATCACTTTATTTTATTTGACTCTAAACATTTTTCCCAAAAAGCCTAATGTGTCCTTGTAATGTCATAATACAAAAAAAAATAGAATGATGTACAATTAGAAATCTTTACGAATGTCTTACGTTCAACATTCCTTGATATTATAAAATCTAGCTTTTACTTAATAAGGTCCTAACTTCCTACCGAACATTGTAAGCCTCTACAACACTTACAATGTACAAAGTTTTGTTCTAAACTTACGATGTTCGGCAGCAGTAATAAAAAATCCAAAATACAGTTTTTTATTACTTTTCATCATATTAGGTGAAATGTCTGTGCACGTGACCCTAATACAAAAGTTTAAAAGAACGTTCCACATTCAAAATAATGATGACGTAGCGATCCGCACATGCAGTACGCTACGTCATCGTTATTTGGAAACATCCACGGTAGCACCCAGCTCCATGCCATTAAGCGGAAATTAAATTGTCTGCCGTAAAAAAGGAAATAACATTTTGATGTGACAGGCGATACGCCGTGGCGAGTAATTTTTCCCCATTTATGAAACGTTAAAAGGTATGAGCTTTTTCAACTCGCTTCTGCCGAAAATATATTGGAATTCTGTTCTGGTTTTACTGTCGCATAATGCATTGTTTTAATATTAATTTTTAAATTAAGCTGGATGAAATTATTTTGATAATGAATGTATAGAAAACTAAAAAAAAACTTGGAAAAATTCTAAAAATGTTGATGAAAAAATGGAAAACAGATCAAAACATTGATCTGTTTTCCATTTTTTAATTATTCTTTTGTAATTTTAAAATAAATTTATTGTAATTCAATAATACAGTAATTACGTTCTATGTCAATTACTTAAAAATAAGCAGATGGGTTTTTTAAATTTTATGCTACATTTTGTGTAGAATATTTGCTTTAAGATGCTAAAGAGAGCGAGTGGGGCGCAGCAGTAGATCGTGCAACATTCAAACCAACGCATCTTGGTTTGAATCCCGCTCTGTTCACACTATTAACTGTTTTAATTATGCGCAAAATATGCACTCGCTCTTACTAGGAGAAGTTAAACATCGTCAGAAAACTAGTATGTTCAAGAACCACAAGAGTTCAAGACCCAGTCATGCCAAATTGCACTTAGCCATCGTAATAGAATATGCCCTACTCTCTATGAAAGAAGATACATGTCAGATAGAACGAAGTATCACACTTCACACTAATATTATAAAGGCGAAAGTTTGTATGTGTGTTTGTGTGTATGTTTGTTACTCCTTCACGCTCAAATGGCTGAATGGATTTGAATGAAATTCGGTACCAAGATAGCTTATACACTGGATTAAGATATAGGCTACTCATTATTCCGGAAAAGTGAAATTTTCCCGTGGGATGAGCAAATAATTAAAATACTTCTTATCCGCAGGTAAAACCGCGGGGCGCAACTAGTGAATTATAAAACTAACTTTAGAGTCATTACCTCATGCACTAGCATGAAATGGCTTATTCCGATATGCTACAGAAAAAAAAACACACATTGATTCTTTCCAAGATTTTCCAAATCATTACTTTGACGTAAAGAGACATCGGTCACTCACTACCAGTTGAGCTCTTTTTCTTATTTATTTATTGATTGATTTATTGATTAACTTATTTATTTATTGATTAATTTATTTATTTATTGATTAATTTATTTATTTATTGATTAATTTATTTATTTATTCATTCATTTATTTATTTAATTATTTATTTATTCATTCATTCATTTATTTATTTATTTATTTATTCATTCATTCATTTATTTATTTATTTATTCATTCATTTATTTATTTATTTTATTCTTGGAAGATCAACAGCTGATATAATTACAATAGACATACGTTTACAAAAAATATGTAATAACTACTGTTGTTGGCATTATAACCTTTCACTAAACGTTCTTTAAACTAACTCTAACGATTTTATTCGACTCAGGAAATAAAACCTTGGTTAGGCGAACCAGCCTTCAGTTTGCTAATTTTGAGGGTGGTTTTTATAGATAAATATCACTATCATTTTTATGGAAAGAGACGGGTCTCCCCGGTACAAAAGAATTGGGTCTGCATATATTTGTGCTCATAAATCATAACACAATAGTTGTTTTGTCATACTACAAATAAGTAATTTATAGTTTTTTGGTGTTAGGAAAAAGATACTTATAGTAAAATATATATCTGATACAAACAAACTACTATTTCATACCAATTTATTGTTTACATACTTGGTTTAATATTTCAGGCTTATTCTTCAGCATTTTATTCGGGATTTCATTTTAAGTTGGCATTATTATATTATTTTTTATAAATGTCTTTTCTTTAACGGAGTGGTGATTTAGAAAGAAATCGCTTTTTTATTTCTTTTATGCTAAGTTTATCGATTCAAGTAACGTGTGAAAATATAGAGCTATTGTAAGACCCTGAATAATTTTCCAATTGAAAGAAGTTGAACATGAACGTTTTCTATTCTATTCTATACGTTTTATATTTCTTCAGACCTCAGAATAGATTAGCAATGGACTGCGCACTCAAAACTGGATATTTATTGTTAGGTATAAAACTTGCTTGCTATCTTTGGGCTATATAACAAATATATTATTATCTGTAGACCTGGGTATCTCCAGTGTATATACGCTCTTCGGATAGCTCGGATCGATTTATAAAAATGTAACTGTGTTTGATAAATGACTAGTTGCGCCCCGCGGTTTCACCCGCAGATAAAAAGTATTTAACTTATTTGCTCATCCCACGGGACTATTTCATTTTTCCGGGATGAAATGTAGCCTATATGTTAATCCAGTATATGAGCTATCTTAGTACCAAATTTTATCAAAATCCATTCAGCCGTTTGAGCATGAAGGAGTAACAAACATACACACATACACACAAACACACATAACACATACAAACTTTCGTCTTTATAATATTAGTGTGATAATTAACAGAAATAAAAGATTATGTATTGACAATGAATGTTTTAGCGGTATATGTTTACATAGTCATCAAGACAAGTACTTTATAATTATAGATATGTAATCATCAAATAAGTTCGGCATACAGTAATGCACCTGTTAGAGCTGTTTAACCAAATATAAAGCCAGTATCTGCTTTAATATAGATCTTTATTATTTAGACATATTTGATTACTCTTAGATATATTGAAAGCTAACAAAGCTAGTTAACCTGTAAGCAAATAATTAAGAAAATCACATTTTCACAATCACGTGTTCACTTTATTTAAAACCAAAACGTAACAATGCTTCAAAGTTAGAATTTTATCAGATATCTATATTCCTATCTAAAACAAAGTCGGGTTTATTCGAACACTTACTAACTCGATTTTCATCGTTTTTAATTTATTGTTGTATTATTGGATATTTCTCCGTCTCAAATAGCAAAATAACTATTAAAAACAATGGAAAATCATTTTGCCGCACCAAGTGTTCATGAGTTTCTTAAATATCAAACATTTAATATTCATCCGCATATAGTTATTTTTTGTAATTTGTTTTATGCTATTGTCTTAATAAAGTATTGACCTTAATATTAGGTCTTTACCTATGAAATTGCCGTTTTGTTTGAAAAAAGTTAAAGTATTTTTTTTTTCGAACTTATTTATTTCTTTTATTCAAAGTAATCACCCCTGCAATCAATGCATCTTTGCCAACGCTGTAGCAGTTTATGGATGCCCTTCTTGAAAAAATCAGCAGGACGGGAGACAACAAACTCTTCAAAGGCGTTTTGTACTGCCTCTCGGGAATTGAATTTTTTTCCCGCTAAAAAGTTGTCCAAATTTTGGAAAAAGTAATAGTCGGTAGGCGCAAGATCTGGTGAGTATGGCGGATGAGGGAGAGCTTCCAAACCCAACTCATGCAGCTTAGAGACGGTCTGTTGTGCAGTATGGGGTCGCGCGTTGTCGTGAAGTAGCAGTGGAGACGACCGATTGACCAAAGCTGGTTGCAGACGTGCGAGTTTCGCCATCATTGTGGTCAGTTCTTCAATGTACACATCTGCAGTAATGCTCTCGCCGTTTTGTAAAAAGCTATGATGAATCACACCAGCACTAGACCACCAAACTGTGACCATCACCTTTCTAGGGGTCATTTTTCGTTTTGCACATTGCTTTGGTACCGAACCAGGATCTAACCAACTTGCTGAGCGCTTTCGATTGTCAAAAAGAATCCATTTTTCGTCGCACGTAACAATTCGGTTCAAAATTCCTTAATTTCTGTGCCTGTTAAGCAGCGCAAGGCAAGTCTCGACGCGTACGTTGCGCTGGCGATCGTTAAGTTCGTGGGGCACCCATCTATCAAGCTTTTTTATCTTGCCAATCTGTCGCAAATGGACCAATATTGTTTTGATGACAACATGAAAAGCTGCTGCCAGCTCAGCTGTAGATTGAGATTCATCAGCTTCCACAATCGCCTTTAATTCTTCATTGTTGACCAAAGTTTCCGGACGACCACGAGGTTCATTTTTCAAATCAAAATTCCCAGAACGGAAACGAGCAAACCAATAACGGGTTGTACGTTCGTTTGTACAGTTCTCTCCGTAAACATCGTTGATGTTACGGGTCGTTTGTGCCGCGTTGGTGCCACGACGGAACTCATATTCCATAATTACACGAAATTTCAAAGTATCCATTATGAGGAAAAATGTTGAAATGTAATGAAAATACAACGCTAATCAATAAACAAAAGACTTATATTGTAAATAGAATGTCATATTTTTAAAACAAAATTAATTTGAATTTAGAATTCATAGCCAATCAAAACTTTTTTTTGTTTGAAAAAGTCTGTACTGCAATACGGCAATTTCATAGGTAAAGACCTATTATTACCTATGAAATTGCCATTTTGTTTGAAAAAAGTTAAAGTATTTTTTTTTCGAACTTATTTATTTCTTTTATTCAAAGTAATCACCCCTGCAATCAATGCATCTTTGCCAACGCTGTGGCAGTTTATGGAAGCCCTTCTTGAAAAAATCAGCAGGACGGGAGACAACAAACTCTTCAAAGGCGTTTTGTACTGCCTCTAGGGAATTGAATTTTTTTCCCGCTAAAAAGTTGTCCAAATTTCGGAAAAAGTAATAGTCGATGGGCGCAAGATCTGGTGAGTATGGCGGATGAGGGAGAGCTTCCAAACCCAACTCATGCAGCTTAGAGACGGTCTGTTGTGCAGTATGGGGTCGCGCGTTGTCGTGAAGTAGCAGTGGAGACGACCGATTAACCAAAGCTGGTTGCAGACGTGCGAGTTTCGCCACCATTGTGGTCAGTTCTTCAATGTACACATCTGCAGTAATGCTCTCGCCGTTTTGTAAAAAGCTATGATGAATCACACCAGCACTAGACCACCAAACTGTGACCATCACCTTTCTAGGGGTCATTTTTCGTTTTGCACATTGCTTTGGTACCGAACCAGGATCTAACCAACTTGCTGAGCGCTTTCGATTGTCAAAAAGAATCCATTTTTCGTCACACGTAACAATTCGGTTAAAAATTCCTTCATTTCTGTGCCTGTTAAGCAGCGCAAGGCAAGTCTCGACGCGTACGTTGCGCTGGCGATCGTTAAGTTCGTGGGGCACCCATCTATCAAGCTTTTTTATCTTGCCAATCTGTCGCAAATGGACCAATATTGTTTTGATGCTAACATCAAAAGCTGCTGCCAGCTCAGCTGTAGATTGAGATTCATCAGCTTCCACAATCGCCTTTAATTCATCATTGTTGACCAAAGTTTCCGGCCGACCACGAGGTTCATTTTTCAAGTCAAAATTCCCAGAACGGAACCGAGCAAACCAATAACGGGTTGTACGTTCGTTTGTACAGTTCTCTCCGTAAACGTCGTTGATGTTACGTGTCGTTTGTGCCGCGTTGGTGCCACGACGGAACTCATATTCCATAATTACACGAAATTTCAAAGTATCCATTATGAGGAAAAATGTTGAAATGTAATGAAAATACAAGGCTAATCAATAAACAAAAGACTTATATTGTAAATAGAATGTCATATTTTTAAAACAAAATTAATTTGAATATAGAATTCATAGCCAATCAAAACTTTTTTTTGTTTGAAAAAGTCTGTACTGCAATACGGCAATTTCATAGGTAAAGACCTATTATTTATTTGTTTTCATTTTATTATTTTCATAAAATCATAAATTAATTTCAGTTAATCTGTAATACGACATTTGTTGAATGTTAGGCGTTACAAAATTTGTCTGGTCAGTTAGTTACTAATAATATATATTGTATAAAAATATTATTATGTGATGAATCGTATCAAGATTTTATAAGTAAAAATGTGACAGTAAAATGGTCGGCTCTTTATAGAAATTGAAGATTTGAAAAATATGTTCTAACTACTTGCTAACTTTATTCTACAGACGAAGTAGCTTGCTGATAAGACAATGGTTCCAATAGTGCTGGTACATTGATCGCTGAAACGGCTTAAGGAACAATAGAACCTCGTCACAATAGGTTCCAGTGTGGTGTAAGTGAAACGTTCGATATTAGAGTACCTTTTTAGATACTTCTATGTAAGACCGAAACATTCAAATCGTTTTTTGCCATATGTATATACAAAAAAAATATTTATAAAGATTTACATATATCCTTTAGTATCTAGCTTCATTAATTTTAGAGACCATTGTGGAAAATTTAAATTTTAACAGTAATTTATGATTAATTTTGGTCACTTCACTTTATCATCCATTTTGAATTTACTGCTGAATATAGGCCTCACCCATTAGAGGGAAGCTTTGCCATAATTCCCACGTTTGAAAAGGCGTCTTGGTAAATTTGCCATAATTTAAAGTATTTGATACCAATTGGATACACAATTTTTGAATACACCTAACCATTTTACTAGGTTTGAATAGAAGTTCAACGGAATAAATTATAATTATTTCGAATAAAATAAATGGGAATGAGCGAATTCTCATAAGGTGCTCCTATTTATAACTGCTGTGGCGTCGCTGCAGCACCGCTGTAACTTCGCTATAGCACCACTGTAGCACCGCTGTAGCTTCACTGTATCATCGCTTAACTTAGTAGTAGCACCGCTGTAGCCATTGTAGCGTCGCTGTAGCACCACTGCAGCACCGCTGTAACTTCGCTATAGCACCACTGTAGCACCGCTGTAGCTTCACTGTATCATCGCTTAACTTAGTAGTAGCACCGCTGTAGCCATTGTAGCGTCGCTGTAGCACCACTGTAGCACCGCTGTAGCTTCACTGTATCATCGCTGTAACTTAGTTGTAGCGCCGCTGTAGCCATGGTAGCGTCGCTGTAGCAACACTGTAGCGTCGTTATAGCTTCGCTGTGTTGTCGCTCTAGCTTATTAGTAGCGCCGCTGTAGCACCACTGTAGCGTCACTGTATCACTGTTGTAGCGTCGCTGTAGCACCGCTATAGCACCGCTGTATCGTTACTGTAGTACCGCTATAGCACTACTGTAGCGACGTCGTAGCACCACTGTAGCACCGTTGTAAATTCGCTGTAGCCCCGCTGTAGCGTCACAGTAGCACCGCTGTAGCGCATAGCACTCAGATTGAATTGTCATCTTAATTGACTACGCAGGTAACAGTGACGTTGGTGTGAATGTTCACACCAACATTACTAAACTTGAATGATCTTGACTATCCCAGGGATGACCCGTGGATAGCACACTAAGTTACGAAAAGCAAGCTTAGTCGTCGGTCTCAGTTGTTGTTGTAAGACCGTTAAGCTAGGTCAAAGCTTTCAGGTGGTGATTTCTGTCATAGCTACCCCAGAGCAGCTACCCTTGGGAAGGAAAATGAAGATGACTTGACACTAGCCTACACACAATTTAGAAGTTAGGAGCGCCGCTATGGTATATAATACTAAATCAGTATTTCCAAAGCTAAAACAATGATCATAAGGGCATTTTGTCTCATCTCTTTTATACTAATATTATTGCTATAGGCACAGCTAAAATAAATCACCCCTGCCTTTTGTGCTGGCTACGCTTGGGTTGTCGGGTAACCGCTTTCCATTCACTGACCACAGCTTTGTGAGGTTAATGACCCTGCTGTATGCTGTAATTGTCGATGGTAGACTTGTTTTGAATTTTGTTTATGAAGCATAATGAAACATTTGCAATACTGTTTCATTTACAAGCAATACCCACCCACTATGGCGCCTGTTTTTTACCTGCAACATGGCTTAAAGATTGTCTATCTATTTATCTACAATTTATGATTTTGCACACTTGTATTAATTTAGCTACTTAAACGCAATTTTAATGCGACTGTTGATTGTTTTTTCTTTCTTTCTTTCTGTATATAATAATTACGTAAATTCTTAAAACAACTTCTTAACAAGTAGCCTTTCTAATATATTAAACACGGCAAATTGCCTTTATTTTCTAAATACTACAATAATTTAATAACTAATACTAAAAACTACCTACTACTACAAAAAAAAACATTTGGAGTATATACTTGCCGCGATGACCTATAGACAGTCCAAATGCTCCAGCCCACTACCAGTAGGTAGCGTACCCAATATGCTGGCAGCCTTTCTTAACAAGTATTTTAAATGTTTGGCTATTAAATCAAGATAGATAAACTTTGATTGATTAAAAACAAAATAGATTTCTTTGTTATCCAGAATTAATATTAAAAGCTTATTTTTATTTATTTATAATACTTTTTGCATATGCACATTTTTAGAAAAAAGTCACGTATGACGTTTAACAAAACGCGAATAAATTTTTAATCAATATAATGTTCTAAAAGCATTGCATAACCAACAATTTACTTTCGTTAAAACTCATTATTTACCGGAATAACAGGTTGTACACAACTTTTGCTGTGTAGTGAGTAGTTAGCTATCCAATGTTGAAAATTAACCGATATCCATATCAGTTAAGCAATTTCTGCGCGAAAACCAGACAAAAAACATACGAACTAACAGAAAACGTTTCATTTTAAAATGTTAGTAGAATAGAATAAAAATAAAAGCTGCCATTACTATATATATATATATATATACAGGATCACAGTTTAAATAGTGCATTAACTTAGGAGTTTCTTTATTCAAATTACAGGTAGCAGCTCGAAACTTTCACTAGAATATCATATTCCCTGTAATACATAGTTAAAATTTCTCAGCTCAGTAATCCGGTTGCATTGTTAGTAAATTCTGAAGTAGAAACTAGAAACAATTTCTGTGAGGGCAACAGTGCAAAGCTCGAGCGAAGCTACCTGTTACGTTCTGTCATTATATACCTGTAAGATCTAAGGTTCGTTCGCGAAAGTTCTTGGAGCATCTTAAGCATATACTACAAAATTTCATGCACAAAATTTACAACTGTGTGTTTAGTAAAATGTAGTGCACAGTGGTTTTAGGACTACGGCAATCGCTACCGAGTTGGTGAAGTTTCTATTAAGTGTCACTAGTTACTTTTTTATGTTATTGAATGATTTGACGAGCTAGTCGTTCACCTGATGTTAAGCGCCACGGCCGCCCATAACAGAACAGTGTCACTCGGAACCCTAAAACATAGAGTTACAAGCGACACTGCACTGCGCACATCATCCTGAGACATCAACACAGTCCGGTAATAAGATTACTCGACTGTGAGATCAGATCATAAAGTCTCAATTGCCCAGTAATTTCACTAGCTACAGTGCCCTTCAAACCGGAACACAGTAGTGTTTGCACACTACTGCTTGGCGGCAGAATAACTGGCAAAGCGGTGGTACCTACCTAGACGAACTTTGCAACAAAGTCCTACCACCTAGTAAATGTTTTTCGCATTAAGTTATTATGTCACATGTATCAATTCATGTTAGTGTCATTTCATGGGTTTGTCATTTTTAGGATAGGTCATTTCACGATGAGCACATGAAATGAAATAATTAGGCGGGTGATCAATTTTTATTTTTGTATTTTATAGGATTTTTGGTAGGTTTATAATTTTGTAAATATAGATGAATCCCGATGAAAAGGAAAATGACTTAATGCCACACCTAAGATGCCTCAGTTTGTTTCCACCACTTTCCATCACTATTTGAGGTTCCCGTTATTTCAAATCAAACTTTCTTTGGTTTAGAATAGAGTTTGTTAAAGACTATTTGGATAGCCATTGGCTAAAATATTAAATATAGGCGTGACTCGTAACCGACAATGTCTGATAAAATATTTGTAGTGTGAACGTGGACTACTCAATAATTTTATAATAGGTCGGGGAAAACTTTTTAATAATTTTTACGTACGAATTTGAAATCAAATTTATTTGGTTATACTATTTGTATCTGACTGATTTGGATATAGGCATATTATTAGAAAATGTAATATTATAGTTGGGAATAAAATCGTATTTTGTACGCATTAATTTTAAATCGAATTTTCGGGTTTTACCTTTTATACCTTAATGGTTTGGACATCATTAGAAGATATTAAATAAAGAATAAAAATCATATTAATTCCCATTTCTAACTCGGCGTCTTTGAATATGACTAAAATAATAAATTGAATCAGTTTTTTTTTTGTTTTCTAAAATATAAACAAAGGTGTTCTATCAATATTATGTGTTCCATTTACGGACCATCTGTAGTTTAAGTAACTAGGATAAGATAGGATTTTCAGTCTAGATATTATTAACGTCAAATATGCAGCTATTTCCATACTGTAGAGCTCTCGAACAAAATACGAAGAAACTTTTCGCTGACCTATATTATTGAAATACCTATTTTTGTATATAAGAGGGTTTTTTTTTAAATTATGTTTTGGCTCCACACCTCCGTGTATTTAGCCAGTGTCAAGTAATTGATAATTTATCAAGTTAATGATATTTCACGCAAATATGTGTCAAGTCACAGTCGAAGTCATCAAGTCAAGTCATAGTCTAGTCAAAGTCATACTCCTAGTAAAGTGGTGGCAACTTTACTTGAAGCTTCTATGGAGTTTTGGAAACAACACGAAAAGAAACGTTTCACCATCATTATACCACTTTCCCACACTCATGCCTGTAATCCAGCAGTTAACGAATAGAATGACACCAATTTTATGCACTAACACTGAAAATAGCACAAGTTTTGGAAAATAATACCATGCGGTGACGCAATCTTTTTCGCGTTCTCGCCAAAACTGTATAAGAGGGTTACATGTGCCTAGCAAGAAGTAGCAATTATTTTTCTCACAGACTAACGAAAAACATAATTTACCTACGTTATTTTTGTAGAATCGGGTAAATACGTAATTTGATAACGCATACGAGAGAAGTTTTATGTGTGGTGTAAATATGACCTTATAAATAACTAAAAAGTACATCTTTTCATAAAATTCTACTCATCCACCCCAGCCGCCCAGCTGGGCGGGTGCTACGCCATTCCATCATCATTTGTTTGCCTATCCATCGTTTACGGATGTCACTAGAGGCGCGCCCGTGCCACCCCTTGAAGCCGCTGTACTAACTTTGGTGAAAATGATTGCTTTTTATAATACTCTAGTACCGGGCCCGTGGCTGAAGTTAAAGCGCTTTTTTATGTTAATGAATGACGTGATGGGCTAGTCGTTCACGTGACGTTAAGCGTCACGGCTGCCCATAGCTGTGGAGTTATTAATTTGGTACCTTTTTATAATTATTTGAGATGTATTATTCCTTACCTTCTACTTAAAATTATAGACACAAACGTGTGCAGGTATTTTTAGTTTGAAAACTATCGTGAGTATGACACATTTTGTAAGATAAATAACGGCTAAAACTCACGTCAATTTAAAGTCGAAATTACTCCGACTAGGTTTCGGACATGTTAGATGTCCTTCTTCTGGGAGCCAGTAACTAACGCAAGCCGCGGCGGCTTTCGCCCGTTACGTGCTGACGCTGTTAGTCGCGTTCGTTAATAAAACGTTAGATACATAGTAAATATTGAAATTAATTAATTATTTGAAAATATATTTAAATTTTTATATTAATATACCAACTTAATAATGATACAATTACATTTTCCTAAAATGATTGCTTCATAATTTTAGTATTTTATAGATGGAATGAAACGGTCAAAAAATTTGTATTTAAATATAAGTTTAAATTCGATTAATTCACCTTAAGCTTAGGTTTTAAAAAGTATTCTAATATAAAGAATATTTACAATAGAGGTCATCAGAATACCAGAGCTGGGTCAAGCCTACGGGCGCCCACACCGCACCGCAAGCATTTTCAGTAACAAAAGAAAAAGTATGGTCGGTTACATCGCGTGTGGTGACACGGCTTTACGGAAATAACACCAATATAAAAAAAAAAAAATTTATAGTACTTTTATAGTACCGTCTTCCAATACGTAGCCCATAATTTCCCAGATACAGGGAACCTTAGGGCTAAATTTAGAGTTATTCGTACCAAATTCCTCAAAAAAAGGCGTGTACTTAATACAAATATCAAATACAAAATACAAAAATGTTTATTGATATTATTACATTTTTTAATGAATTGATAGATTTCCGAACTAGTTTTTAAGCTGTATTTCAGGAATCAGTGGCTTCTCACTATAGTTTAAATTATTTATGACACTAATATTATAAAGGCGAAAGTTTGTATGTGTGTATGTGTATACTCTGTATGTTTGTTACTCCTTCACGCTCAAACGGCTGAATGGATTTGAATGAAATTCAGTACCAAGATAGCTAATACACTGGATTAACATATAGGCTACATTTGATCCCGGAAAAGTGAAATTTACCCGTGGGATGAGCAAATAATTAAAATACTTTTTATCCGCGGGTGAAATCGCGGGGCGCAACTCGTTATTAATAATAGGTTTGACCATGTACACCAAGAGAAACGATTTCTTGGACCAACCAAATTCTGATAAAAGTGACACGTCAGAATTCGGCTAACCGAGGATTGATTATTGCAACAAAATACAGTTGGTTAATATATTTATGTAACTCTTATAAATTGTTACGCTTACAAATAAAATTTATGAATTAACAGTTTTCTTGTTGCAGTAACAAATAAAATGAATTAGTCCAATCTCTATTTACAAATGTGGCGGGACACAATGCTAACGCGACAGAAATCAGTGCACGCGGCGACAGCGCCACTCGTACATCTTCAGTCTTCTCTCCACCAGTACCGCGTCTTGTTTCATGTTGCAGTTACTTAATAGTTTCACCGATTATGTAGATCGCCTCAAATATATATTGGTTTTTGAGAGTCTTCGTTTTCCTTGGAGTACAATACTTAGATATTTCTTGTTGGTAAATATATACATAGAATACAATATAACACCCAGACACAGAACAAACACCTATGTTAATCACACGAATATCCTGGGTAAGATTCGAACCCACAACCTACAGTTCAGAAGGCTTACTACCCAACTAAGCTATCAGGCCAATCATTAGCTTACAAATAATGACATCATTATTTTTATTACAGTCTTGTCATTGTCACCCTACATTTCTAAATAATAGGTATATAATGTAACAGAAAAGCAAAAAAAAGCATTTCAAAAGAACTGAGAGTGCGTGTGAAAAAAAGGAGTCCCTTTCTTTATACCGTGCATAAAAATAACGATTACGGTTTTTGCACGCAATCGTTCGTTTCGCGTGCTTTCTCAGTATTTTTTCGCATGTTTCAGATAATGGTTTCCAAGTTCTTATCTTCTGATAGTAATCACATTTTGATGTACTTTTTTGGGTTTGGTTTGGTTTCTTCTACATATTGAAATGATTAAAGGAAAAATAATTGATGATGGAAAAATAAATTACTTGCTTTTCGTAAAATACGGATACTAGCCAGTTACCGAGTATCGTAGTATTTATTTATTCTGTGACAGAGTAAGCGCTACACAAATTCTATTAAAATCGACTAATAAATAACTTCTTAAATAATCGCTAGTAATAAAGTAAAAATGTATTAAATACTATTTAATTTTTATTGCAATATAGAAAGACCAAGAATCTTTTTTTTAACCTCCATTATTGAAAAAGTATGCCCAAGAAAGATACGAAACGTTTACCTTCTCACGAACACCGTCACTGATTTCCAACTTCAATTCTTACGCCAGAAAGTCAATTTGAAAAGGGTCGTGGACAAGAATAACAATGTCGGCAAAAGTGAGAAGTTCCGTCGAGACCGCCGAATTAACAAGACTGCTTGAGCCCGAGATTGGGACCGGATCTAGGAACGACCTTTGTATTTTGTGGCAAGAGAATAATCCTTCCTTCCTCCCTTCTCGTATAAGCAAGGTCAGTTAGAGATTACGTAAAAACATAGATGCCTTTTTCCTATAATAAAGCATGTTAAGCTCTCAGAACATATAGCCGCTGCTATATAGCTTCTTAATCTCATTGTTTTTCATATATTATAGCGTGATAATATCACTACATAGTATAAAACAAAGTCGCTTTTTCTGTCCATATGTATGCTTAAATGTTTAAAACTACGCAACGGATTTTGATGCGGTTTTTTCAATAGATAGAGTGATTAAAGAGGAAGGTTTTTATGTATAATAACATCCATTAAATAGTGGAGAAATACTGTTATATTTGGGGTTTCTAATGTGATGTCGTAAAAAGTAAATGACAAAAAAGTCTTTAATAGATGTAAGATAAACCTTTCTCTTCAATCACTCTATCTATTAAAAAAACCCGCATCAAAATCCGTTGCGTAGTTTTAAAGATTTAAGCATACATAGGGATAGAAAAAGCGACTTTGTTTTATACTATGTAGTGATGATAGTGATATAATAAACTACATACATATGTGGGCAGAAAACGGGTTCTGCGTAAATAGGTTGCAACCTATATAACTATAGGCCTTCAGCATGTCCACACCGCGCCGTATCTGGAACAAGAATGATCCGTAGCACACCAATCGATCCCTTTATATAACCAGACAGGTAGGGGCGCCATGACAGTTGCCGGTGCTGCCACTGTAATAAATTTAATGCCACCACATGGTAAATTACGGTGCTCGATCGCTGTGCATAGAGTTTATAACTAGACGTAGCCGCCGTCACGGCCATTCTGACGTGCGTACGTCCTCGTACGCTTAGCTTCACTTTGTACTTGGTGAGGGACATAAGTATCAGTGTTATGGCTCGTTCATCCTGACAATTAAATTGAGTTAAACTTGGAGTCAAAGGATCAGGTTTCAATTTGATTAGTCAAAAGCATTTTAACCTTCATCATAACCAGCGTCAGGGTTAACCCTGGTCTCCTCTCCACAAAGGCCATTTACAAAGAGTTGTAATTGAAGGGTTAACCCTTCAGGACCATCAGTATCCATTCATTTACAAAAAGTGGACTGGATGGTGCTAGACCGGATAGATATCCCTTTAGCAACCAAAAATCAACAAACTAATACCTTATCCCTTCATTCATAAAAATGGACCGGATAGTGCTAGACCGGATAGATATCCCTTTAGCAACCAAAAATCATCATTTACCTTATCCCTTCATTTATAAACAATGGACCGGATAGTGCTAGACCGGATAGATATCCCTTTAGCAACCAAAAATCATCATTCCTACATTTTTTTAATGGACCAATTAATGCTAGACCAGATAGAGATCCCTTTAGCAACCCACATTTTTTTTATGGACCATTAGTGCTAGACCGGATAGATTATCCCTTTAGCATTCGGACACATTTTTCTTGTCATCATTTTTAATTTTTTTTTTCTTACCCTTGTTTTTCTCTTTTTTTTTCTGTCACGAATCATTACTTTTTTTACCATAACTTTTATTCTCTTTGTTTTCACTGGTCCGGGTTAACCCTGCAACTAAATTTGATATTAGTATCACCCGCCGTCACGACATCATTCACGTCACGTCACGTTTCGCGTTGCTTGAAGAGTGATGTAGAAATGGGCAATC
This sequence comes from Ennomos fuscantarius, assembly GCA_905220475.3. Taxonomy (NCBI): domain Eukaryota; kingdom Metazoa; phylum Arthropoda; class Insecta; order Lepidoptera; family Geometridae; genus Ennomos; species Ennomos fuscantarius. The sequence continues at coordinate 4,992,154 of HG992028.1, read as the reverse complement.
CCACTTCTGATGTGGGCAGAAAACGGGTTCTGCGTAAATAGGTTGCAACCTATATAACTATAGGCCTTCAGCATGTCCACACCGCGCCGTATCTGGAACAAGAATGATCCGTAGCACACCAATCGATCCCTTTATATAACCAGACAGGTAGGGGCGCCATGACAGTTGCCGGTGCTGCCACTGTAATAAATTTAATGCCACCACAGGGTAAATTACGGTGCTCGATCGCTGTGCATAGAGTTTATAACTAGACGTAGCCGCCGTCACATATTTAATATTGTATTAGATTATTTAATATTGTCACAATCTTAGTGGAAAGACGTGTAACACAGGGCGCTAAAAACCCATTATAACTTGATTTGTAGTTCACTAAAGATCGAGAAAAAACTGCCTCGTATATTAGGGGTCATTTTAGTCCCATGTATAACGATCTACTATTTGACCTTGGACCTAATCTTAAATCAATTCACTAACCTGACGGTACATCTTTCTTGTCGACAGACAGTGTATCTTACGGCCGTGCCTGTCTCAAAGGGACCTCTAATCTCTGGTCAAAGTTAATTTATCTTCAGCCATTCAAACTTTGATTCGTTTCAGTTCCAGTCCTCCCCTGCCTCGGGGAAATGAGTCGAACATTTAATGAGGGTGTGATACGAGTTCAGTTGATTGCTGCGACTTATGAGCTGCCGAATTGAAACGCCTCCTCGTTTCATAATGACATGCAAATTACTTCGTTTGCCGACATTCTTAGCGTACCCTGGCGAGGTGAAATTCACGAATTTGACGGTGTTCGTAAATTTCGCCTACTTATGTGGTAATGTGCTGACGAATTATCTTTTTTAATTAAAATGATTACGTATTCTACACTGCAATGGTACGCAAAGATGACAATAAATGTGGGATTTGTTTGCCAAGCCTTTTTTCATTCTACGATCCACCTATTTGGGGTTGCGGCAGTATGTTTTTGGAATCAACTACCACCTAAAATAAGATGGCCACACCTAAAGAGGTGTTCAAAATGTCAGTTCGGGAGCACTATTATAATAATCCTTCCTAACTTTAAACTAAGGATTAACTATTTATGTTGTTGATTTGTCACTATTTATTTATTTCTTTATTAGATGTAATAGATACATAAAATATTATATACATAATATTATACATACATATATATACATTATAATAAACATACATATTATGTATATAATATCTTATGTATCTATTCTTATTATGTATTTAACGTATACTTAACAGAAAGTGAAAGAGAAAATGAGCCACAACAATCCTTGCTGAATCTCAATAAATTCGCAAAACAAGCCTTTACACGCTTTTACACACATTTTGATCAAAATCCACGCTTCAATCTACTCCCCAATTAAAACGTATCGCTGAACATATTGATTATAAGCAAGTACTTATATCTTATACCGGTTTCAATCTTCTAGTATCGGCACTCAATCCTCGATGGCAGGCTCTGATTGAAGTAAATTCATTAGCACAACACAGCTTGTTAAATCGAAACCTGCGATATACTCTAGCATAAGCATGCATGCAGTACTCATTCAGAGTTCTGTGTCTGCAGTGAGTCTACATATTGATTGGAGAGCTTACGTACCCGAAAGCTATTGATGAACTGATATATCAGGTGATTCGATTAAATTTAAACTGTATAAAATCTCATTATAAAATGACAGCTATACAACTAAAATATATTTTGGTTGTATACATATCTAGTTGTGCCCCGCGGTTTCACCCGCGGTGAAAAAGATTTTAATTATTTACTCATCCCTCGGGAACATTTCACTTTTCAGGGATAAAATGTAGCCTATATGTTACTCTTGTGTATAAGCTATCTTGGTACCGAATTTTATCCAAATCTATTCAGCCATTTGAGCATGAAGGAGTAACAACATACACACATACACACAAACACACACTCACACATACAAACTTTCGCCTTTATAATATTAGTGTGATTATTTACTCATCCCTCGGGAATATTTCACTTTTCCGGGATAAATTGTTTTTAATTGATTGCCTATATGTTACTCTAGTGTATATGCTATCTGGGTACCGAATTTTATCCAAATCTATTCAGCCATTTGAGCGTGTAAGAGTAACAAACATACACACATAAAAACTTTCGCCTTTATAATATTAGTGTGATTAGTGTGATAATAAACTATTTTTTCACTTGAGATCATTGGTCTTTAGTTATTATAATATATTTGCCTATACACGTGTTCAAAGCTGTAAGGGCAACTGATCATCCAAAATTCCGTAGATTAATAGCAAATACACTTGTTAAAAACGTAAGGTTTGTTTCAGAGTTTCACACTGGGATGGCCTGATAGACTGCCGTGGATCACAATCCACGGCGCTCCAGCTGCTTGCAGAAATACCTCAAGCTTTTTCACTATGTAATCACAAATCTTTAATCGATTCTTTTAGTAAGGATTTGTAATTTCATGACGTTATCAGATTCTTTTAAACCTTCTTTTCTCAGGAATTTCCATTCAGTAATCAATTTACAAACTACAAACTCTCTGAGGCATGAATAACTTTTAAGGAACACAACGCCTTGTACCCAAGAAGACAGGCTCTGTGCCCTGCCAATCTAAAAAGACTCAGAAAGCAACTACTTAATCAGTAGCCCATTCTACTACTCACTCGACTAGTGAGGGATCTTTGTCCAATGGTCGTTAATCCCAGATCTCCTTAGCATAATAAAAGTGCTATCGTGAATAAAAAAGTTTGACTTACACTCAGACGCCTCGTGAATTATTTATTTAGTAAGACTCTCAAGTTTATTGGTTCGGGAAGGAATATAAATACTTGAATGCTTAAATAATATATTTAAACTTTTGTGAAGCTTTCTGCTATGTTGAGAAGGGGATGAGTCCAGGTTAGGGGTTGCTCATTAATTCAACGTGCGATCGGCTATTATGCAAGTCAGCTGTGACAAAATTTATGCAAGCGTTTTAGGTGGTGGTAGTTTTTTAAATCAATAGTTTAAAACTTGGATTTGTAAAACCTTGACGAGATAAAAATTAATAAATATCATGTCTTATTCTTTATTCCTTTACTTCATTCCGTTTCATAAATCTTCTTTTTTAGATTATATATCAATGAAAACGTTATTAATCTGAGGGACCATAATCATCAAATTCCTTCTACCAATCTTAAAATAATTCCAAGTTATAAATCTAAAACACTTTACTACGTACTTCTTGATTTAAGCATCATTTCTTTGTCTATTGAATTGAATAAAAGTCGTGCGGTTTTATCCTATTGGTTAGTTATTAAATTTAGTCTATTATATATATAGATTAGTAAATTAAAGTTGATTGTTTTTTCTCTAATCTGTGGTAATGTTTGTATCGACTACAAGTTAACGAAAGTCAAATAGACTATTTTTAGTACTATTTTAAAATTGTTCTTATTTGTTCTAAGCATTTTTTTTTACTTCAAACTTGTCTAGCATTTGATCGCGCTCTCACCTGATGGGAAGTGACAATGCGATCGAAGGTGTAGCATGCTAGACAAGTAAATACCTATTCACTCTTCTCTTGACCACGCCCGGGTCATATTTTGCCGGAAACACAGACGCTGGCATGGCATTCCATTCCTCAGCCGTTCTAATTAAGAACGTTGACCGAATACCGACAGACTTGCCACCTTACGTCGATGTGCAGGGCTCTGGAGCCTTTCACCAACCAAAGTGTCGTCGGCAATGAGACTTTTGGCACGCCGTTCAATCGAGTCCAGAGCCTCAAGCTGGTACTTGGTAGATCCGTCCCACAGGTGGCAGCAGTACTCCATACACGATCGGACTTGTGCTTGATACAGATTTAGAAGCTGTCCAGGTGTGAAGTACCGCCTTACCTTGGACAATATGCCGAGTTTTTTTGAAACTACTTTGGCTTTGGACTCGATGTCGGATCCAAAGTTTAGGTTTGACGTAAGATCAACACCCAAAAGCTCAAGATGGTTTCCTAAACTTACAGGTACACCACGGAATGAAGGAGCTAGGTGAAGTGGGCTCTTTTCAATTTACAAAGTGCTTAAGCCAAGCAAGCTTATGGGTTTGAAAAAAAGTTCTCCTTTCTTCAACTGGTTGAATCAAACATGGAAATATTTTAAAGAAACGAATACCTGATGAGAGGTGCACGTTTTATCCAAATAAAAGGGTAAAATAATAGTAAAATAATATCAAATCAAATAACAATGAAGCCAGCAAATTATCCACATATGAGGATAACAACATAACGATGAAGGAAATGCAGCCATTTGGCTGAATGCCACTGTCATAATAGCGGCTTACTATGTTTACGAGAAACATAAGACGGCTGCTTTATATTCAATGGAATAATAACTTGAAATGTTTCAATAACATAGTAACATCGTTTATATTTAGAATATTGGAATCAGAATAGAAGAATAGAAATCAAATAGAATATTAAAGGTATTGGAATCAGTTTGAAACTTAAACTTTATTTAGTTTTTAAAGGTTTGCTGGAGATATAATCTTTCTTGAATAGACATCAAGGAGAAGTTCAATTACTGAGGCAGATAATAGGAAAGGTGAAATGTGGTAGATGTGATTATGCTCGTTGCCTAAAACAGAGTAACTTGTTTGTAACTGCTCAGTAGAGTGCCATGAAATCAATCAGTGCTCAACGCTTCGCCGGTGCCAAGTGTCGGAGAAGTCATATCAATCATAACACTAGCTTGTATGAGAAGGATGATTGATTTTCAATAGATACCGAGTAATATTTCTAATGCTTTTTATCATAGTAGATACTGGTATTCCTGGCTCCGCATGTGAACAAATTTAATGAAGGACATTTTTAGTTGCTGTTTATTAAACGGGCAAAATGGCTTCATTCTTTTATTTGACAACCTCTGTAATATGGTGGTTGAGCAGGTCGGTTCAGCTCCAAGATGGTAAGTTCGATTCCCGTGGCAGGAAAAGTATTCATGTGTAGAAAAAAGCGCAGGTTTGGTGGCTAGGTGGTAGGACTTTCCTGCAAAGTTCGTCTAGGTGGGTACCACCGCTTTGCCAGTTATTCTGCCGCCAAGCAGTAGTGTGCAAGCACTGCTGTGTTCCGGTTTGAAGGGCACTGTAGCTAGTGAAATTACTGGGCAAATGAGACTTTATGACTTAATCTCACAGTTTAGTAATCTGCGCAGTGCAGTATTACGCGAAACTATACTTTAGAGTTTAAAGAGTAACTACAACTGATATAAGCAGTCGTGTTGCTTAACATCAGGCGAGCGACCAGCTAGTCACGTCATTTAGTAACATAAAAAAAGGTACTTGTTCTGAGTCTGGGAGGTGTGAGACCATGGTTCTCGTATGTCCTGGGTCTCCACAGGCACAGGGAATCCTAGTTAGGGGCTATTGTAGGGGTTGGGAGTTATTTATTTATTTTAAATAACTCCTATAAGAAAAAGCTACTACACTACCTACAACAAAAACATTTGACTGTAAACTAGCCGCGATACTCTCATTTGCCTGAATAGAGGATGTAGGTTATATTATAATATATGGTTGTTCATACATGCGTATATTTGGTGTTTCTTTATATCTAACTTTTGGACTTTTTTACGTGTTTCAAATCTTAATGTTTAGATTTCTTCCTTATTTTTGGTCTCATTTTATTATGCTTATACTTAGTTGAAAAATAGTTAAAAGGTACAAAAAATAGTTCATATCTTTAGATAAATACACACGCAATTTTTTTTTATATTTTCTAAGCAAGTGTGTGACTTTCAAATAGCTAAGATCTCCCTCCCTGTATCTAGGGACCTAAGAGCTGCAAGAACCATGATCCCACAACACATACTAACGACTGACAAAATATACTGATATCTATATATATAAAAGAAAGTCGTGTTAGTTACACTATTTACAAGAATGGTTAAGCCGATTTGGCTGAAAAATAGTGGGAAAGTAGCTTAGAACTAGGAGACGGACATAGGATACTTTTCATTCCTTTCGACCGCGTTTTACTAATTCACCCGTGTGAAACCGGGGCGGGTCAACTAGTAACTTATATGAAAAAATTGTAATCATTTTTATCAAGAAATAAATGAATAATAAATGAAAAGAAAAATAGTAAATCAGCCATCATGGAATCGAATCCAAATCTATCAAGTTCCCAATCACGGAAACCATTGCTTCACTCCACCGAAAATTTCCTCAATCAGTTTTTTTCTTCAGAAAACGTCGAAATATTACTTCAGATGCTCGACGGTGGCAAGTGGGAGTCAATCAATCACAAATATTGACTGGGGTCGGGTAAATTTGTTTTTGGAGCGTGCCATTCGACATCAACACAAGGTTTATGTGTGAAACTGAATAGTAAAATGGGACGAATTTTATCTTGAAGACGCAAGATCAACCTTAAATAAAAGCTATAAATCACACTAATCACACTAATATTATAAAAGGCGATAGTTTGTATGTGTGTATGTTTGATACTCCTTTGCGCTCAAATGGCTGAATGGATTTGGATGAGATTCGGTATCAAGATAGCTTATACACTGGATTAACATATAGGTTACATTTTGTCCCCGAAAAGTGAAATTTTCCCGTGGGATGAGCAAATAATTAAAATACTTTTTATCCGCAGGTGGAACCACGGGACGCAACTAGTAATTTATAAACTCGTGCGTTCAAAACTGCAAATTACGAGTGTGCTTTAGACCACACGACTGAAGTAAAACTTCTTTAGTTTAGCTCCATCTATCGGCCGGTATAACTTTGTTTTTGCTTCGTTTAATATCACTGTCGCCATCTTGACAATTGTAAATTGTCATTTTACCGGACATACCAATATAATAATACAAATTTTTAACTTGGTTATGTTGACAATGAAGATCTACGTGAACCAACTTTAACTTCCGTTCACCTCGCATTCACCAGCTTAGGTACTCTTTAAGTCACGAATACGTGAGTTTTACTTCAAAAAGCTTGAGACTTGTGAATTAAACCAAAGCATACTGGTGAAGCAGCTTAGTTAACTACTATCCTCACTTAACGGTGTGCTTTGTTTGCCTCACATTAGAACCAGTTCTTAATCCAAGCAGAGTGCGATGCCACTTGCAGCTAAACTATCACTTGGCATCGGGTAGACAATAGTTAAAACACTGCCCTGTCGCTGCCTATTGCATATTGGTTGTACCTAAGTAATTTGTGTTTTTGATCCAAATCGTTTCATTTGACGTGAAATCGAGCATTTAGACTGTCTAAAGGTTAGCGCAGGTATATGGTTAAAACGCTACCCTATCGTTGCCTAAGTATATTGGTAGTACCTAAGTAAAATTTAAATTTGGGTTTTCTCCCCAAATAGACTGTCTATAGATTAGTAGTTTGTAGAAGAAGCCAGTTTGCTTGTTAAAAAAAAACTAGTGTGTTTTGACCACACGACTGAAGAAAAATTTCTTTAGCTCCATCTTTTTGTCCCTACAGTTATATACGAAACAGAACTCTCTTTTTCTATCTTCACGTAGAGAAGGAGAAATAATTATATCTGTCTTGGAAATTTTGAGGGAAATATAAGTATATTTCCCTCAAAATTTCCGTTTACCTCACCAGCTTACTCCCCAAGTCAAGAGCTTTACTCAAAAAAAAAATAGTCCACGTTTCTTCTCCAAAAATGTGTGTGTGTGTGTGCATTGTGATGTGCATTCAAAAAATCCCTGCTGTTAGGCAATTTAACATTTATAACGGGATTCCAATTAACTTCCATAATTAGTACGTGAAATGAACACGAAGCGAAGAATAAAAATCCACACTTTGTGTAAATCTTTTGATGTACTTAAACGAAGAAAATTAACAAGTTGTCGTATTCTCCGACTTAATACTGAACTTCATTTTAATTCCTCGTAACGCTTAACTTTGTTATGCTTCTGATTTAAATGTTAAATAAGTGCAGACGATTACTTTGAAAGAAAATGTACGCCTTACTCTTAATGTATTTTCATTATACAAAGCATAAGAAAGTTTGATTGGTATACGAGATATAATTGTGGTTCTAAGGTAAAAATAGGTCCTCCACATTTCTTCCCGTAAGCGACTAAAGGAATATTCAGGGAATGGACAGCAGCATTCTTCTCTGTCTGCATTTTAGTCTCTGTGATCACCAAGACCAAACGTGGTGATTATGGTGTCGACCATTCGTAATGGGGGAGGGGAGGCATGTGTTTAGCAGACGACGTCTTTTGGCTGATAAATATGTAGGTAGTGTTTATTTTTAGTCTTAACTATAGAGGACGCCTAGTGGTGATTGCGCAGACACTCAAATATTGGATAATACTCCACTCAAAACTCAGCCGTTTTACTGTGGGAATACTTATTTTAATGGGAAAGAAAGTAAGTAACCTTTGATGATCTCCAGCATCTTTCTCTCGATATTAATCGCAATCGAATCTCGATATTAGCGGCAATGCAAATTTTAACAAAATTCATTTAGTGAAAGCCATACGAGGAAATAAATAGATACCATTTCTCTTTTATATACGAGTATATATACGAGCTTCTGCCCGCAGCTTCGTCCGTGGCGTGGACTATGGGAAAATAACCTCTTAAGGGTGAAATTTCGAAAAATCCTTTCTTAGTGGATGCCTACGTCATAACCTACATGCCAAATTTCAGCCCGATCCGTCCAGTGGTTTGGGCTGTGCGTTGATAGATCACTATGTCAGTCAGTCAGTCAGTAAGTCACCTTTGAGTTATATATATTTAGATATAGATTTCTTTACTAGCTTCTGCCCGCGGCTTCACCCACCCATTTCACCCTCTTAGGGGTGGAATTTCAAAAAACCCTTTGTTAGTGGATACCTACACTTTACAAACACACCCTCCAAATTTCAAGTTTCTAGGACCAGCGGTTTAGGCTGTGCGTTGATATATAAGTAATTCAGTCAGTCAGGACTTTGAGTTTTATATGTATAGATCTAGTAGATTAATTGGAATGTAGAAATTATCCATAATTGTATTGTTTTATTTTATTAAATTGATACTCCTTTCAAAATATAATGATTGACACATCTATAATTAAATAAAGGTATAGTTTATAACCAAAATTACCTTCAACCTTCTTTTAAAATATACTCTCAAAGGTATCTAAAATCTCACACTTAATACTATAACTGCACTGTGTAAGTTTAACTTACACAAACTACGAAATGGATCTTCTTAAAACTGAAAAATGAAGCATTAAACCCTGTAGCTGAAATGTATGCAAACGCTCAAACCAGCTCTATTCAATATTGTAACCACAAACCATATGCGGTGCGGTAGCTTTCTAACCCCACACACACACATTGGGACACTGAAAACTACTATGAAAATGTTGCCAACATATGCCTCAGAGAAATGTCAGCATGACTTGCGTTATGAGTCAGTAACGTATGATACTACAAAGGAATTTTATCATTATATTTCCAAAAAGCACTAAAACGTAAAATGATTTGTTCTTTCATTAAGGTTACATATTTAAAAAAAAACGAAAGCGCCTTAGACCACACGACTGAAGTAAAACTTATTTAGCTTAGCTCCAAAATCAGCCGGGATAACTTTGTTTTTGCTTTGTTTAATAAAAAAAATATATTCAAAACCTTTAATAAAAAAATATAGAAGTGATCTTTTTTTAATTTCTTATCAATTCTCTTATGTGTGTGGGGGGTTATAATAATGCCAATACAACGGCGAACAAAGGCTTTGGGTGCTAGGTAAAGCTACGTATCAGCTGTTATGTCAAATAGTATAGAATTATTGATATTATTCATGATTTACTAGGTGGTAGGACTTTACTACAAAGTTCGTCTAGGTAAGTACCACCGCTTTGCCAGTTATTCTGCCGCCAAGCTGTAGTGCGCAAGCACTGCTGTTTTCCGGTTTGAAGGGCACTGTGAAATTACTGGGCAAATGAGACTTTATGATCTGATCTCACAGTTTGGTAATTTTATTACTAGATTGTGCTGATGTCTCTGAATGACGTGCGCAGTGCAGTGTCACGCAAAGCTCTATACTTTAGAGTTCCGAGTGACACTGCAGCTAATATGATATGGACAGCCGTGTCGTTTAACGTCAGGCAAACGGGTAGCTCGTCACGTCATTCCTTAACTTAAAAAATGATAGATGATACTAAAAAAAAATTATATTAACCCTTCGTTGGAGGGAAAAGTGAAAAGTTTTACACAAATTTCTACTCAACAATACCATTGTTTGCTAATAGTTTTATTTTTGTTTCTATTTTTTAATTTAATTGAGAGTATCGAGTTTTAATATCACCTACATCTGTAAATGAGATTCTTTATTTTTTTATTGTTTGATAGGCTTGCGTTTGACCACTATCGTACCTGATGGTAAGTAACGATGCGGTCTAGGATGTAATACGCTTGCCTAGAAGATACCTGTTCACTCTCGATTTGAAGACTCCAAGGTTGTAGTTATCGAGAAATACGGACGCCGGTAAAGCGTTCCACTCTTTGGCTGTTCGCATGATAAATGTCGAACCAAATCGCTTTGTCCGCACATGTGGGGTATTAACCATGTAACGGTGGCGTTTTTTCGTACATCTGGTTGTCCGGTGGTGGAAAGGTGAAGATGGAATCAGGTTATGCAACTCCAATGCGCATTCTCCAAAATGCACTCGATAGAAAACCGATAAACTGGCAACTTTTTTTAAACTTTTTTTCTTAACGATTCGTAGACTAGAATCTAGAATCACTTCACTACTATTATGAACACTAAAAAAACACCGAATTAAGATATTTCCATTTGATTATCGATATAATCACGTATAATCAATAATGTTCACACGTCGATACGTGTGAAAATTATTGAAAACCCAAAGCGTCCCGAGCGGATAAATTTCAGTTCCCATTTGAGTTCGTGTCTCGGGAAAATGGAGACTGTGCCGTGGCGGGAAATCACCCGCTGCGGATATCTAGGCACGTCGCATCCGCGAGCCCAGGAGACGCGATCGAGCTGGCCACCTGCGCCGCTCCCCACTCCCCGCACACCCGCGCCGCAGTCAGCCTCCGAGCGCCGCGCGGTTCGCACGTACGCCGTTCCGTTTAAAGCGTTTACGAATCTGAAACCTTTTTCATGACTTAAAAGTCCAAACTTTAATTCAAAACTTTATGCCAAACACCAATTTGGCAAAACTTTTCCTTTAGTGTAGTGTACCAGTGATTGATTGAGGATTTAATTGTTTAGTTAATTGTTTGTAAAGGCGCGAGGGCTTTCTATTCTTGGTTTAATTTAGGGTGAGTTTGTATTTATTAATATTTAATCTGGTAATATTTCCTACAGAATGTAAAGCTTATTGTTCTTTCTTCGTCTTCTGTATGGTATTAAATATGCAATAAATACTGTGTTAACATAGTTTCAGTGGAAAATTATCGAATTTGCATATATATAAGTAGTATTAGACACAATAAGTAGAAGAAAAATATTTCACGCAGTAAATAAATTAATGATTTTTAAGAAACAATGTAAAAATGAATTTTGTTCAGTAGAATACATTTTCGTAAATTACCTACGACACTACCATGATAAAGCTGCAATGCCATTGGATTCGAGAATTTACATTTCTGAAATGTAGTGTTATGAGAAAAATGAACAAAAGAAATAAGTACCTATTTTTGAAAAATGGACAAATGAAATAGGTACATATTTCTTTTGTTCATTTTGTTCATAGTAATAATAGGAAGCTATAATAACAGAAGTAGACAGGTTCTATATTTTTAATATTTCATTTATAGCAATAAAATATATTATATCTAACTAGCTACGCCCCGCGGTTTCACCCGCATTTTGAAAACTAATGTTCCGCTCAACTTTCTTAATTATTTCTTATATAAAACCTTCTCCTGACAACAAGAAGCACAAGAAACAAAATAGCAAAAATGTTCTATCTATTCACGCGTGAAGCGATGACCAAGGGAAATAAATAGGGATTCATTTTTATACATATTATAATAGATTACATTAGGTAGGTAGTCCTAGTCCTAGAAACAAATGAAGGTAAGTACTCATACGAGTACTACGTAGTGTAAAGCCTAGTATAAAAATATCTTATAAGTAATTACATACCTATCTATTAGCTATTCAAAGAAGATACGCTTGAGATAAGATAACACAATTCAAATGTTATTCAAGCACCATATCGGAGTAAATATTTAACAGAACTCTACGGACATGACTCTATATGTGTTCTTCTATAAATGTGACATAGTCCTAGGTAAATATAAAACAATTCATTATAACTTTTACACGTGTATTCGTATAGTAAATGCTAGTATTATTTAAATCAGTGTTTATTCAACGTCCACAATGCTATGTGCTGATATTCTTTGGAAAAACATTGTCTAAACACTCTATTTAAAAATGAAATCTGACAGCCTCTGTGGTGTGGTAGTTGAGCAGGCCAGCACATAGCTCGGAGGCGACTTCGATTCTCGCGGCAAGTATTTGCGCACAAAAAATGCGCAAATACATGTTTTTTGTCTGAGTGTTACGGGACCATAGTCCTCGTGGGAATCCTAATTAGGGTCCAAGATGTATATCATTGAACGTTGTTTATTTGTTTATTTAAAATTAAGTATAATTTTGCAAGTGTGAAAAATTATCACACAGAAGTCACGCAGCTATGGAAATAGATATGCTCAGAGTTTTTTTGAAGGACAAGATTCGTAACGGAAGGCTGGCCCCAGTTTTCGAGGTGATAACCACTGGGTTATATGAGTTCTTGAGTGGAGATCACGTTTATACAAACATAGTTCAGGATGCCCTGCGCCCAGGTTGAGTGATGTCTTGCGGAAAGGGACTGGTAGCAGCTGGATGCAAAGAGCTTGTAGGGACACACGTTTGTTTACGGGCTTACTCATTTTATTTTGTGAATTATGTGTTCGGTTCGCGAGAACAACATATGTGGTGAAAAGTAACAATAAAACTTTTATGTATCCCATTTCGATAGTGAGATTATCAATGAACAATAGCACGTTAAAAGCTGAAGACTATGCTCATTGGCTTCCTATCATTGACGTAAAACTTCTTTATGAAAATTTGACTTGAGAAGTAAGCTGGTGAATCCGTGACGAGAATACGTAAATTGATCGGGTGAGGCGAACGGAAGTTGAGAGGGAGATATAAGTTAGTGAAGATAGCAAGAGAGATTTGCGTTTCATATAGATTTTTACTTCAGCCGTGTAATCTAAAGCACACTCTATTTTTATTATTATTATACGTCTAGCAATGGACAAGGATAAGCTTATTATGATGATAATAAAAACTATGATTTCACAATAAATTAGTATTAAGAGAAGTGATCTACTTAGTGTAGATAATATATAAATTTGAAAGTAATATCTGTCTCAAATCTTGATGCAATTGGCATGAAGATAGTTTGAAGTCTCGGGAAGGACATGAAATATTTGTTATCGAGGTAAATTCTACGCATTGCGAAACCATGGGTAATAACTACGAAAAATTGATTAGACATAATAATTAGTTTTTAAAATTAAATAATACACAATGCAATTATATTATTATTAATTATATTGTCTAAATACACGTACGTCTAATGTCTACATACTACTATACTTTATTACTTTAAAATACGTATAATTTTATTGCCTTAGATATATTTTATAAAAAAAGTTATCTTCTCTGCAATAAAAGACTACAATATTTCATTTTAATAAAAGACTTAAGTCAGCACACTCAAAAAGTCTGCCTAAATCAAAATACCAAAAATATCGTTTTCAGGTAGAGCGGCTCAGGCAGATAATATTCTTTGAGCTTTCCGCCTAAATAAACAAACGATTAATATGGAATTTGATATTTATAGCTGTGAAAATAAAGTGCTAAACTCCGTAAATAGCTAGGTTGTATTTAACGCAGGTATTTAACTCTTGTAATTTTCACCTCACTCACCCTTTTGGGTCCATAAAAAATGAACAAAGTATTTATAATTGAAATTGGCTAGAAATAGACTTTTAAATAACTTTGAAATGAGAAAATTTTATATATTGAAAACATTTTTTTTAGGGACAAGTGCTTTAATATTGTTATAATAATACCTGCTGTTACTAAATGCTACATTATGACAGTTGTGATGACTTATAGACAGTCCAAATGCTATAGCCCACTACCAGTAGGTAGCGTGCCCATCAGGACCCGCCCGGTGACGCTGTAGAGGTCAGTAGAGACAAATAACATACGCCCGTTTAAAAAAAAAAACAATATAATGGCAGCATTGTAAAGAAATTAATAGTTTTAACAGTTATAGTAATTAATTATCAATAGTTTAATAGTAGACACTGGACCGATATTAGTACTTCGTGCAACAGAGACAACGCTCTACAAAGCCGAAACTAGCTGATTATCTCTCTCTCTCTTTAGCTCGGTGTGGATATTTATTACAGTCCTAACTGTAGATGTAATTTCCAGAAAAAACTATTTTTGTATCAAAACTCAAAGTAGTTATATACCTACGTCATAATATATGCCCCAAATATCATCTAAATCAGGTGTTAGCTCTGAATGGTAATAAAAATACACATGCATACGCACAAGATTTAGTAGGTTATTATAATAAACATCACTTATATAAAAAAATAAAACAAGTACGTAAAGAAGCGGTTGTGTGGCTAAAGTTCATTGTAAAACATATGGTGTTGTTATCTTTCACGATAGTTTAGTAAGTGGGCCATTTCTAAGTGGATATTATTATAGAGTAAGAGCTAGTGCTATAATCGACTGGCCCGATAGCTCAGTTGGTAGTAGCCCTGCCTTCTGATCTGTGGGTTGTGGGTTCGATTCCCACCCAGGGCAAACATTTGTGTGATGAACATAGGTGTTTGTTCTGTGTCTGGGTGTCATATTGTATTCTATGTATGTATTTACAAACAAAAAAGTATTTAAGTATTGTATCAGTTATCTGGTTCCCATAGCACAAGCTTTGCTTAGTTTGGGGCTAGATGGCGTTGTGTCAGATGTCCACACATATTATTATTATTATTAATTAGCCGAGGTTGTTCAATTTTATAAGACAATACAAGTGCTACATTTGACTCTAATTGTCATATTGAGCCTCTTTTTATTTAAAGTTAGTGAATGATGTGACGAGCTAGTCATTTACCTGATGTTAAGTGAGTCGGCAGCCCATAACAGAACAGTGTCACTTGGAACTCCAAAATATGTATAAAGTTTTGTGTGACACGGCTCTGCGCACATCATCCTGAGACATCAGGACAGTCCAGTTATAAGATTACTAGACTGTGAGATCAGGTCATAAAGTCTCATTTGCCCAGTAATTTCACTAGCTACAGTGCCTTTCAAACCGGAACACAGTAGTGGTTACACACTACTGCTTGGCGGCAGAATAACTGGCAAAGCGGTGGTACCTACCTAGACGAACTTTGCAGAAAAGTTCTACCACCTAGTAAAAACTTTTCACTCTAATTGTCATATTGAACTTTTTTCAAAAGAATATTAACATTTTATTGTACACAAAATAATCTATTTTATTCGGAGTTTTATACTTGAGCGAGGTTGTATTTCAAATTCCATCAGAAAGTAGATCTAACTCAAATTGATTGGCACCTACCAAGATAGGTATTTCTGTAATGGGATTGATTTGACAAAGAAATTGAAATGATATACAGTCGGATGAAACCAATACGCGAATATTGCTCCAAAAATTCAGAATATTGGTTGTATGGTTACTGAGATGATCAAGATTTTTTTTATTTAATTATTATTGCTTAAATATATTAGGTCTACCTTACCTATGAAATTGCCGTTTTGTTTGAAAAAAGTTAAAGTATTTTTTTTTCGAACTTATTTATTTCTTTTATTCAAAGTAATCACCCCTGCAATCAATGCATCTTTGCCAACGCTGTAAAAGTTGTCCAAATTTTGGAAAAGTAATAGTCGGTAGGCGCAAGATCTGGTGAGTATGGCGGATGAGGGAGAGCTTCCAAACCCAACTCATGCAGCTTAGAGACGGTCTGTTGTGCAGTATGGGGTCGCGCATTGTCGTGAAGTAGCAGTGGAGATGACCGATTGACCAAAGCTGGTTGCAGACGTGCGAGTTTCGCCATCATTGTGGTCAGTTCTTCAATGTACACATCTGCAGTAATGCTCTCGCCGTTTTGTAAAAAGCTATGATGAATCACACCAGCACTAGACCACCAAACTGTGACCATCACCTTTCTAGGGGTCATTTTTCGTTTTGCACATTGCTTTGGTACCGAACCAGGATCTAACCAACTTGCTGAGCGCTTTCGATTGTCAAAAAGAATCCATTTTTCGTCGCACGTATCAATTCGGTTCAAAATTCCTTCATTTCTGTGCCTGTTAAGCAGCGCAAGGCAAGTCTCGACGCGTACGTTGCGCTGGCGATCGTTAAGTTCGTGGGGCACCCATCTATCAAGCTTTTTTATCTTGCCAATCTGTCGCAAATGGACCAATATTGTTTTGATGCTAACATCAAAAACTGCTGCCAGCTCAGCTGTAGATTGAGATTCATCAGCTTCCACAATCGCCTTTAATTCATCATTGTTGACCAAAGTTTCCGGATGACCACGAGGTTCATTTTTCAAGTCAAAATTCCCAGAACGGAACCGAGCAAACCAATAAAGGGTTGTGCGTTCGTTTGTACAGTTCTCTCCGTAAACGTCGTTGATGTTACGTGTCGTTTGTGCCGCGTTGGTGCCACGACGGAACTCATATTCCATAATTACACGAAATTTCAAAGTATCCATTATGAGGAAAAATGTTGAAATGTAATGAAAATACAACGCTAATCAATAAACAAAAGACTTATATTGTAAATAGAATGTCATATTTTTAAAACAAAATTAATTTGAATTTAGAATTCATAGCCAATCAAAACTTTTTTTTGTTTGAAAAAGTCTGTACTGCAATACGGCAATTTCATAGGTAAAGACCTATTATTTGGTGCTTAAGTATACACTTAAAGTAACCTAAAATATATACTCTAACAAGAGTGTTGCAATTTTTGTTAAGGCAAACAGTAACTTATGAAGTAAGCTAAAGGTATTTAAGTATTTACAATGATAAGTAAAGTAACAAGTAATAGTAATAAGTAAGTAATAGTTATAGTAATAATAATCATGAGTAATAATCTTAATATTAGGTCTTTACCTATGAAATTGCCGTTTTGTTTGAAAAAAGTTAAATAATTTTTTTTTCGAACTCATTTATTTCTTTTATTCAAAGTAATCACCCCTGCAATCAATGCATCTTTGCCAACGCTGTGGCAGTTTATGGATGCCCTTTTTGAAAAAATCAGCAGGACGGGAGACAACAAACTCTTCAAAGGCGTTTTGTACTGCCTCTCGGGAATTGAATTTTTTTCCCGCTAAAAAGTTGTCCAAATTTTGGAAAAAGTAATAGTCGGTAGGCGCAAGATCTGGTGAGTATGGCGGATGAGGGAGAGCTTCCAAACCCAACTCATGCAGCTTAGAGACGGTCTGTTGTGCAGTATGGGGTCGCGCGTTGTCGTGAAGTAGCAGTGGAGACGACCGATTGACCAAAGCTGGTTGCAGACGTGCGAGTATCGCCATCATTGTGGTCAGTTCTTCAACGTACACATCTGCAGTAATGCTCTCGCCGTTTTGTAAAAAGCTATGATGAATCACACCAGCACTAGACCACCAAACTGTGACCATCACCTTTCTAGGGGTCATTTTTCGTTTTGCACATTGCTTTGGTACCGAACCAGGATCTAACCAACTTGCTGAGCGCTTTTGATTGTCAAAAAGAATCCATTTTTCGTCGCACGTAACAATTCGGTTCAAAATTCCTTCATTTCTGTGCCTGTTAAGCAGCGCAAGGCAAGTCTCGACGCGTACGTTGCGCTGGCGATCGTTAAGTTCGTGGGGCACCCATCTATCAAGCTTTTTTATCTTGCCAATCTGTCGCAAATAGACCAATATTGTTTTGATGCTAACATCAAAAGCTGCTGCCAGCTCAGCTGTAGATTGAGATTCATCAGCTTCCACAATCGCCTTTAATTCATCATTGTTGACCAAAGTTTCCGGACGACCACGAGGTTCATTTTTCAAGTCAAAATTCCCAGAACGGAACCGAGCAAACCAATAACGGGTTGTACGTTCGTTTGTACAGTTCTCTCCGTAAACGTCGTTGATGTTACGTGTCGTTTGTGCCGCGTTGGTGCCACGACGGAACTCATATTCCATAATTACACGAAATTTCAAAGTATCTATTATGAGGAAAAATGTTGAAATGTAATGAAAATACAACGCTAATCAATAAACAAAAGACTTATATTGTAAATAGAATGTCATATTTTTAAAACAAAATTAATTTGAATTTAGAATGCATAGCCAATCAAAACTTTTTTTTGTTTGAAAAAGTCTGTACTGCAATACGGCAATTTCATAGGTAAAGACCTATTATATATAAATCTCGTGTCACAATGTTTGTCCTCAATGGACTCCTAAACCACTTAACCGATTATAATAAAATTCGCACACCATGTGCAGTTCGATCCAACTTGAGAGATAGGATAGTTTATTTCTCAATCTATAATAGATATATATTAAATACCCGTGCGAAGCCGGGGCGGGCCGCTAGTAGTAGTATAAAAAGTAAATGGGTTAGTTAGTTTTGGTAATGTACATTATATGTGTAATATGCATGTAATTTTGCTTAGATTTTTTTATACATCAAGTTACGTTACAGTTAATTATCCTTAGTGCCAACTATTTAAATAAGCAATGAATTGAACAATGAAATAAAATATTTTAAAATTATATTTTAGGTAATTTAACAAAAAATGAAATCTTATTTTAGGACCCATATTCATAAATACTTTACAGACTAACATACTTTATATAAACTTAGTTTCACACGAAACTTAGCTTAAGGGATTTAAATTAATATTAAATGCTTTGAAATTATTTGATGCTCTTTCAAAGCATGTAGGTAATGTAGTCAGAAGTTTAAAAAAGCTCTAAAAAATCCTTACACAAAACTGCCACCACCTCTCCGTCTACTAGTATGCGTGGGTCGACTTGAGATATGCAATGACGCGAACAATAAACACGGTGAGAAGTTGCATAATCCATACGATAAGTTTAGTCTGTAATCGGTTTTGTAATACCGGGTAACGGACGCGAAATTAGTGATTGACATTGATAAGAAAATCGATGTATTTGGCTGTCGATGACGTAATCATTACCAACATGGTATGGTCTGTCTCTAGGTTGGATTTCAACAATTATGTTTATATAAGGCAACGAGCTGCCCGCAGCTTCGCCCGCGGCGTGGCTTATGGGAAAATAATTCAACCACCCATTTCACCCTCTCCTTCTCCTTTCCTCAAGGGTGGAATTTCGAAAAATCCTTTCTTATCGGATGCCTACATCATAACATCTACCATGCCAAATTTCAGCCCGATCCGTCCAGTGGTTTGGGCGTTGATAGATCACTATGTCAGTCAGTCACCTTTGAGTTATATATATTTAGATTATCGTAGGGCTTATGGGTTTTTATATAATGTTTTTAATTGAATTTATGCCTGTTGTGTTGTTGATCCGGGCAGAGACAAATAATCATGGTTATTATCAACTAGTTAAGCCTTACTATGCGGATAATGATTTATATCTATAGCTTACGTGAACCTCACTATTTTCTGTAAAATAAGTATGAATGTCACTGTATCTAAAAACCAAATTATATGAATACCCGCTCAGCTGTTTAACGCTAAGTGGGTAACAAACATACAGACATAGGTAAAAAAAATTAAAATCAAACTACATTTGATAATACTTATCCATTCAAAGTCAGCAAGGTCAGGAAGCTATAAATTAGTAATACGCTGTTTTATAAGTTACTACTACTACAGGCTATATTGACATTCAATAGCAATTATTTGATTTGGTAAACTTGCCTATTTATTTACTTGTTTTGAGTCTGAGTGTTGTAGAACCATGATCCTCGTAGTTCCTAGGTCCCTAGATACAGGGAATCCTAATTAGGATCCAGAATCTATTTATGTGGTCGTGCGGCGTTATTATTATTATTTTGTAATAAGTTTAGTCGGGTATAACTTACACGTTGGTATATTATTAACTTAAAGTAAAGTAATTTTAAATTTTAATTTTGGGTTAAAGTAATTTTATGTTAGGAGCAGATAGGACTCTTGATTATAAAACTATGGGAACCAGATAACTGATACAATACTTAGATACTTTTTTGTTTGTAAATACATACATAGAATACAATATAACAAACACCCAGACACAGAACAAACACCTATGTTCATCACACAAATGTCTGTCCTGGGTGGAATCGAACCCACAACCCGTAGTTCAGAAGGCAGGGTTACTACCAACTGAGCTATCGGGTTAGTCAAATAATGAAAAGTAGTCAAATAAGTAATGGATTAGTTTTGTGGAAAAAGAGAAACATACTTCATCGACCTCATTTAAATGGCATAAAGGTAAGCGGATGATGATGAATCTTGTGAGACCCTTTAAGATCTCCATGTAAAAGCAATATGTAATTGAAATCATAGCATTTGCATCTGGTACGCGTAACATCTGCATCTGGAGATGAAAAGAAAAGATACAAGTATAGACTTGGATCTTTTCTTCTACTTTCTTGGATCTATCTCGATTTCTCTCTCATTATAATGATTTCATGGGAAATATTATAATAAGAAATCGTAAAATATTTCGGTGCCTAAATCAGTCAATAGGTACTGCTCCTTTCATTTTAGAATTAAAGACTAATTATTATTGTGATGTCCGTTTCTATGGTGTGGTGGTGGAGCAGCTCCCCTATCGCGTAACTGTTCTGGGAATCGGTTCGCCTGCCATCCTGCACGCGCCAATTGACAAGTCCACGAGTACGAGCAAGAGAGAACATGATTACGATCTCCACCAGACTTACGCGGTAAGGTCGGCTCATAACCCGAAGGCGGCAGGTCTGATTCCCATAACATGACAAGTGTGTTTTCAAAAAAGAAAGCGCAAATACTTGTTCTGAGTCTGGGTGTCATCTTAGTGAGTACCCAGGATTTATATGTGTGATCGTTGGGCGTTATTATTATTATTATTATAGGAGTGTTTTTTCTTTGTTTGAGGTCAACGCGCTGTAATATATTGAGTGCGCCGAGAAATTTAAAAGAACGGAAACACAGTCGTGCGAAAATAGCTAGTCACCAAAATGTAGCAACTAGCAACTATTCTTGTAACGATGACGGATGCGGGCTCGTTGGCTGCGCTATCTCTAAACAAAGAAATGTAAACAGTGTGATTAATGACGTCACCGCTCACTGTGTGTCTTGGACGTAACATTTCAGGGAGATTGCATCACAGATGGCCGAAATTTTTTTCTTAGAATATAGCTTTAATACGCTGTTTGAATATTTTAGATACAAGTAAGTTGGGGACGCGTTCTCGCATTGTATATTGGTTTGTTTTGTACTAAAGTGTTATGGTAAACAGATGAAAAGATAAAACCAGTGGTATGAGCGATCTGCGCCAGTTTCACGTTATTTAGGTCGTAATAAATCAAGTATTTAAAGTATTTAAAAATTTATTTCTGTGCTATTATTATTATTAAGAATTTAATAATAATAATAATAATAGCACAGAAGCTGTCGTACAATAATAATAATAATAACGATCACATGCATATGACGGCGGCTACGTCTAGTTATAAACTCTATGCGCAGCGGGCAGTACCGTAATTTAACCTATGGTGGCATTTAAATTTATTACAGTGGCAACATCGGCAACTATCATTGCTCCCCCAACCATCTGGCTATAAAAAGGGACCGCTTGGTGTACTACGAATCATTCTTGTTCCGGACGCGGCGCGGTGTGGACATGCTGAAGGCCTATAGTTATATAGGTTGCAACTTACGCACAACCCTTTCTGTCTACACATATATCCTAACTAGGATTCCCTGTGTCTAAAGACCGAGGAACTACGAGGGCCCTGGTCCTACAACACTCAGACTGAGAACAAGTAATTGCACTTTTTATCGGTGTACAATTACTTGTCCTGCAGCGGAAATCGAAGCTGTTACCTCCGGTTTATGAGCCGACCTACTCAACCACCACACCACAGAAGCTGTCAAGAAATTTTAAATAAAAATTATAAACTAGGGCACAGTTTGACAAATGCCACTGAAATAGATCTAGATCATTGAAGTAATAACACTTCTAAATAGCTCAATGCAAACTCAACTATATACGTAGAGTTTCTGTTTTGCAACTTTTCAAACATTTTTACAGTTTGGCGTCATTTTTGACTAATAGATGACTCTAGACAAAGTTTGGCACACAGTATTCTCATGTGCTTACTAAAGATATAAAAACACGATATTTTTTTATGCCGGAAAATAATAGTAAATAGGTAAATTGAAGGCGAGAGCGCGTGGCGCAAAAAGGAAGTAGGTACTTGGAAATGCCTTATCTCAAATCCTCATAATTTTAATCTTCAAATGAAAACTACGTAAAAAGCGATCATAAATTGAATTTCATACACTATAATAAAAAGTTAACTAGCGTGTATACACAGATTGTTTAAAAAGCATATTTTATTTATTTTGTATGGTGAGCAGCCAAGAATTCAATGGGATGATTTATTTTATTGTTTTGCGCGTATGTCTTTGAAGTTTCGAAGGTTTTGGAAATACATTAATATAAAATCTTCATTTTACCCAAGTTTGAAATCGTTAAACAGTACCTATCTAAGCTTCATTTTCGTAAAGTTTTAACGTCATGCCTATTACTATTTATGGTTTGTTAGAGAAAAAAAAGTCAATTTTCTTACTCAAAAATTTTTTTTACACTATTGTCATTGTAGTACTACTATAGCAAGAGGTCAGAGAAAAACTTATAAGAGATTTACACTGGTTACATTTATTACCATTTAAGAATATTTATTATTATTAAAAATAGTTTATTAAAATAACTTAGATCTGAACAGCAAAATTTTTAATTGAAATTTATTAGTGTTTAAATTATATCAAAACTTAATTAATATCTGAAACTTTGAACCAAAAGGTCATTTGCAGTCTCAGTCAAGCAAAGAATTAATTAAAATGATTTATGAAGATAAATTTAATTTAATTTTGTGTAATAAATTTTAACGTCTCGCGCTTTTTAATATTTGGGAATAAATTATAATAAGGCTTTTCACACACAGAGGCGGAGCAGGGACGAGTATTAGAACAACAAAGTCCTACCTACCTATATTTGAAATGTACTTAACAGTTCGTTTTTCGTGTGCAAAAGGCCTTCCTGGTATTAAAAAGACTCACAAAATAAATAATGTAACCATACCACTAACGTTTCTTTATTTAGTTTTTGAGTAAAAGTGTAGTGTGCAAGCACAACACTACTGCTTACTGTGTTCTGGCTTAAAGGGCACTGTAGCTAGTGAAATTACTGGGCAAAGAGACTTTATGATCTGATCTCAGGTCTATTAATAAGATTACTAGATTGTGCTGATGTCTCAGCATGAAGTGTGAGTGCAGTGTCACGCGAAACTTTACATTAGAGTGGAACTCCAAGTGACAATACAACTGTGGGCGCCGTATCGTTTAACATCAGGTGAACGACTAGCTTGTCACGTCATTCATTAACATAAAAAAACTAGGTTTTGAATAATTAAATAACTACATTATATTGTATTATATCTGTATTATTATGAGTATTAAATTGTGTGTGTCGGCAGAAACGGGTTCTGCGTAGGTAGGTTGCAACCTATATAACAATAGGGCTTCAGCATGTCCGCACCGCGCCGTGTCTGGAACAAGAATGATCCGTAGCACACCAATCGATCCCTTTATATAGCCAGACAGGTAGGGGCGCCATGACAGTTGCCGGTGCTGCCACTGTAATAAATTTAATGCCACCACAGGGTAAATTACGGTGCTCGATCGCTGTGCATAGAGTTTATAACTGGACGTAGCCGCCGTCACGGCCATACTCACGTGCGTACGTCCTCGTACGCTTAGCTTCACTTTGTACCTGGTGAGGGACATAAGTATCAGTGTTATTGCTCGTTCATCCTGACAATTATATTGAGTTAAGCTTGGAGTCAAAGTCAAAAGATCAGTTTTCAATTTGATTAGTCAAAAGTATTTTAACCTGCCAGTCATCGTCAGGGTTAACCCATCGACAACCCAGTTCAGGACCATCAATATACCTTCATTTATAAAAAAATGACCCGAATAATGCTAACCGGATAGATATCCCTTTAGCAACCAAAAATCATCATTCCTACATTTTTTTTAATGGACCTATTAGTGCTAGACCGGATAGATATCCCTTTAGCAACCAACATCTTTTTTTTATGGACCATTAGTGCTAGTCCGGATAGATTATCCCTTTAGCATTCGGACACATTTTTCTTGTCATCATTTTTACATTCTCTTTTTTTTCTCGAAAAAAAAACGAATCATTACTTTTTTCCATTTTTTTTTTCACTGGTCCGGGTCCTGCAACTAAATTTGATATTAGTGTCACCCGCCGTCACGTCATCATTCACATCACGTCTCGTCACGTTTCGCTTTGCTTGAAGAGTGATGTAAAAATGGGCATTGGGCAATCCCACTTCTGATGTAGACAGGAACGGGTTGTGGGTAGATTGCAACCTATATGACTATAGGCCTTCAGCATGTCCGCACCGCGCCGTGTCTGGAACAAGAATGATCCGTAGCACACCAATCGATCCCTTTATATAGCCAGACAGGTAGGGGTGCCATGACAGTTGCCGGTGCTGCCACTGTAATAAATTTAATGCCACCACAGGGTAAATTACGGTGCTCGATCGCTGTGCATAGAGTTTATAACTGGACGTAGCCGCCGTCATGTGTATTTATTGTGATGTTATTTATAGTCTCACCTGTTTAAACTTATAGTTAAGTTGCATTTGTTTTTTGTTCTGCCAAAACAATAATTTTATATCCCATTAATATAGCACGGCCGCATTAAACTTCCCACAATACACCGAAGCTAACTGTTTTTTTTTAATTAATGATGCAACGAGCTAGTCGTTCACCTGATGTAAAGCGACACGGCCACTCATAACAGAACAGTGTCATTTTGGAAGCTCGGAACACCGAAAATAAAGTTCCGCGTGACACTGCACTGCGCACATCATCCTGAGACATAACACCTACACAATAATAATGCTCCATAGCATTACGTTCATCTTTGTAACTTCTATGTTGTATTCTATGTTGTATGTTGTATAAGTATATTTATATTTACGAATATGTATATTATGTATTATATTATTTAATTTATAATTTTAAAATATATATTTATTTTAATTAAGATAGTACAGTACACACCACACGCAGCAAGTGCAATATAATACACTATCAACATTCGTGTGCGCATACATAAAACTGAATTTACTCTTGTTTCTTTGTTGTTTTTTATTGTTATCGTTTTTATAGTGACTGTCATGTAAAAAAAAAATGTTTTTCTTTCGAAATATAGAATGTAAATCCGATTTTGGCTGTAGGTTTAGCACGTAAATAATAAACTTTGTTACTTAAGGGCTGTGGATTTTGTCAAATAAATAAAATAAAATAAAATTCCATTTGTTGTTTGTGCAATAAAGTATTTTCTATCTATATTTTGTAAACAAAAGTTGGGTTGTCTGGAAGAGATCACCGCCCATTGTGGCACTTAATTCTTAAGTTTGTGCCTGTAAATTGTTCCTACAATGTGGTGTTTCAATAAAGAGTTTTATCTATCTATATTTTGTAAACAAAAGTTTTGATTCCGAGAGTTATTATCTCCTAACATTAACTGCGCACCATTAATATTAATGGTACTGTTTTCGTTTCTAAATTAAATTGGTCGTTTGGAAGAATACAATCTCACCATGATTGGATTGTACCAAGAAAAACTGCCAGTTCATGTAATTTTTATTAGCTATTTCAATTAAAATTATGCAATAAAAATAAATTGCCCAGCATTTTGTTGAGTTAGAACGGTACGTCGTCGCTAATCGAACGAAATTCCAAGTATTTTTGCACTAAAGTTTTGTGACTTCAGCAAGAATGTAGCAAATGGTCCTGTCAAGAGGCACGGACGTGATAGTATCCGCAATAAATCTGCCAAAGGACTTGTTTATTGCTTTTAATTTCCCATGGATATATCAATCTTTTTGAACTCGCGCATTGTTGCCTGCTGTTTTGCTGATCTTAGATTTATAGACTGGAAGTTTTATCTGCTACTGGTTTGAACTATGTATATTCAAATCGCGATGTTTTTGATTAGAAATAGTTATCTGTATTCTATAAATGTAATGTATAAAAATTAATCAATACTGGAGATATACCACGATTTCGCCCGCAACTCTTCAATCTTCTTAGGGGTTATTTTTCTGAAATCCATTCTAAGTCACATCACTCAGATACTTAAATCACGGCTTAAAAGGAAGACAAATATCAAGTATGTCCAGTGATTTGGGTTATACGTTGCTATTAAGTCATTGCACTCAGTTACCTAGGGCGAAGACTAACAATAATTAATAAAATTGACAATTTAATTGAAATTATAACGTTTAACCTTTGCTTTTTTACTCATAAATGATTTTTAATAACTAACCAAGGCGGTAAATGCAATGCTCGGAAAATAATTAACAAAATGAAAAATTAACTATATTAACTAATGCTAGTGCAGCAGGCGGCCGAATCTCTTAGAGCGATTTTCTCCAGACAACCTTTGTAAAATTGGCTTAGCAAACATTTATTTTTCCATTGCGTTATTTCATGTTCATGTTTTGTTGTGGGACAAATACAGTTACAATACCACAATATTCTCCAATTGTTAACTAAGGTATAGTATTTTTTTTACAAAACTTACGTTTTATAACACAAACATGGTTTGTGGATTGTGGATCATTAATTGCTCTTGAATCGGCTGGAGTCATTCTCGTCTTCAATAAAAATCCATTCATCTATGAAGGAGTCTTCAGTGCTTGTTGGTAACCAGGGTGAATCAACTTCATCTGAATGAAAAAATCTAGGCCAGAATCTTGAACGCTATCCGGCGTGTTTTATGAATTAATTTGTTTTGATATTCCAATTTCAGCGTAGAACGAATGGTTTGATGGAATACAAATGTATACCTACAGCTGTATAAAAATCCGCATTGCAATGTTTGTTTACGAATGGCGCACGGAAACTTAAATCTTTGTTATTTTTGTTTCTATTTTCTGAAGTTTTACGGGCTTACGTATGTTACATAGCATGCAAAGTGCACCGGACGCGCCGCATATCACACCGTCTAGACGTCGTCGTCGCCGCGTCAGCTGGATTTACACACATCCACAAGGCACTAACACATAAAGAAAGTGCTGACCAGCGCCTCCGTGAGAATGGGATCGCGACCACCGTCCGCGCATCGCCCGCGTCCCGCGTTCCCCTCTTAGCCCCGTGAGGCAGTCATGACCCCTCCTACGTCTCTCGTTCTCGATCGCCGAGACCTGTCACTTGTACATATTAGTTATAAGTAGTTTTAAGGACGAACTTAGTTTAAATAAATAACTTTAGTATAATTATCGTCTCACTTTAATACTCCCGCTGCAGCCCCTCTATAACTGGCGCAGACGGTATGATCTTTGGGTCAAGTGCGCGTACGACCCTCGGGAAATTTTGACATCTTTTTGGACTTCTGAGTGGAACTCTGGGAACCCTGTGAACTCAGTGAACTTTGAACTGTGCGCGTATGTGACTGGCTATTGAGCCTTGACCAAGGATTCGGACATCTCTGAAGGACTGTGGCTGGAGCTTTCAAGAAATCGAAGGATATTAAAGTGAACCAAAGATGATGAATATACAGTAAGTACGCTAGAATTTTCTCTGGTGTTGCTTCCCCCTTTTAGTTGTAATTTCGTCAGGATTTTACCCGACCATACCTTTTCCAGTATCGTACTGGTAAGGTACCAAGTAAATTTAATTTTAATAATGCATTAATATTATAGATTATTATGTTAAATTAATTTCAAAAGGAATTTTAATTATTACGACAAATTAAGTATAGGTAAAGATATAATTAAAAATTTTATAAATATAACATTTTGAAAAAAAATTTAGTGAATTAATTTGAAAAAACTAATTTTACCTGACCATTCCTTTTTCAGTATCGTACTGGTAAGGTGTCAAGTAAATTTAATTATGATAATTAATTCATGTTAAATGAATTTAAAATGGAATTTTAATGATTACGATAAATTAAGTGTAGGTAAAGAGATAATTAATAAATTTATAAATTTAACATTTTGAAATAAAATAAAAGAAATTAATATGTAAAATGTTATAATATACAAAAAATTGATTAATTCCATTATTAATTAAATTTTTAATTAATTTCAGAATAAACGTATTGATTGAATTTGGTACATTTTAATTTGAATAAAATTATTTTGGTAGTAGATTTTGATTTATTTTAAAAAAATTAAATAAATAAAATTAAACAAATTATATAAATTGATGAACTTAATAAATATAGACTAAATATTAAAATTATATTAATTAAAAAGAATTAATTAAATTGATGAAATTAAAATAAAAAAAAAATATTTGTTGAAAAAAAATCAATTTAAAATTATCAATTAAATTTAAATAAAATCTTATACTGAAAAATTTATTCATTGTATGTTTAATTAATTTCTTAATTAATTTCAGAATAAATGCAGTGAGTAAATTTGATAAGTTTGAATTGAATTACAATTAATTGCTGGTAATATTTAATTGTATGAAATTAAATAAATTTAAAATTTTTATGTAAATTCAATAAACTGGAAAAATAAATATAGAATAAATAAATGAAATTTAATTAACCAACCTGGATTAAATTATATCATAAAATTAAATAAAACTGTTTTTTTTTTAAATAAAAAAAAAATTTTCAAAAATTGCGGAAGTTAAAATAAATATCGTAAAACACCGTAGACATATTGCACGATTGATATGACGTAATCCGATCCAGACCCAATATTTAAAGCGTTTCGCTTCGTTCCTGAATTTGACGGAAACCCGAATATTTTAACCAGGCTTATAAACATTTGTGATCAACTTGTATTTTATATTAAATTTTATTTTATGAGAGCTACGCTGGCATCAAGAACGTGTTAATTAATAATTTCAAAGACCAACGAGATGAAACAGCCCTCTACAATGACCTCTCCCTGAGCACATAGGGAAGTAGCACCCCTCAACAATTCTTTGATCACTACCAAAGCCTTTTCTCTACTATAATGACGTATGTTACTTCACATGAAAGTATTATGTACAGGAGGAAATCAATGTAATATACTTGCGACAAAGAAGTGATTGCGTTTCGGAGCGTAAATGGCAGAACCTTTGACCTTTACTAATAAACTAAAGTACTAATGAACTACCGATGACAACCCTGCATACACGAAGTGCTACAGATATCCTTTTGTTCACAAAAAAGAGGTGAGTGAACAATTTGGGAATATGTTAGAGCAAGGCATTATAAAACCATCCGACTCTGCGTGGAGCTCACCTATTTGGGAAGTAGTAAAGAAGGCTGATGCTTCCGGTCGACAAAAATGGCGCCTTGTAGTAGACTTCAGTAAATTTCATGAAAAAATCATTGACGATAAGTATCCCACTACCACTTTTTTATCCATTACATTGAACTGACTGATATTGAAGACAAAATTAAGATATATAAAAACCAGCTTTTAAAAGTAAGATCTTATATGATAAATAGTACTTTTATTCATCCTTTTTTACATCCTACGAAACGCAATTCGATCATTTGATCAGCAAGTTTTGTCTAAAGCTTCAATTTAATTAAAAAGTTTAGAGCCAAGTAATGTGAAACGAGATCTTATAGATGGTCTTGGTTTGGTCGTAAAAATTCTAACTGGACTATACAGATGCTCTTAAAAAGAACGATGCCATAGCAGCTATCAATGTTCATCAGAATAAAATAGCACACTTATTAAATATTATAAATGGTTATATAGAAAAAATTGCAAATGAATTCCGTAGACTAGAAGATATGTTAGTATTCACACGTGCCTCTCGCACTCATCATTCTATAATAGGATTAGATATATTGCGTAAGATGATTCAAAAACTTTATATTTTATATGATAAGAATCAAATTTTAGGAGTAGAACTTAGAGAATATTATCGTATTATAAGGTCTAGATCATATTTCTATGAAAATAAGGTAGCTGTAGTTTTTAAAATTCCTATTTGTTCCTCTAGTATATACGAACTTTAACGACTCACTATTATCCCTAACGAATATAACTTGGTCATCTTACCCCCTTATCAGTAATATAGCAACTAACGAGAAATTCTATGTGTACATGGAGGCTGAATGCCCGAAGTTAGAATACCGGTTCATATGCGAAGCGAATATCAAACATCAAATTCGAACAAAACCTGCATTCGAGATTTATTACTAGCACATACAATTGGAAGCTCATGCACAAGAACACTTATAACATTTTTTAAAGAAATAATGGAAAGATTGGACGTTCAGCACTACATCATCATATTCCCGAAAGCCACCAAAGTGACGATGCATTTCATAAGAGAAGACACCACTACCTTCACGGAAGCTACTTTGTTACAATCCCGCAAAACTGTATACTGCACACCGACGAACTAACAGTTATGAATATTAACAATGAAATTAAAGGACAGCCAATGAAGACCATTATTATCCTCGAATATACAGAACCTGGACATGAAACATATCCTGCTATGAAACTTAACTCGATAAATTTCAACGGACTCTACATAATTCAAGAAAAGATGGCAGCTCAGCCTATCCTTACTCTTGAAAATCAATCGAACTCAGTTTATCACACAACTATGCCCTTTTACATCTTATCACCAGTACAGGAGTATTGGTACGATCAAAAACGCTGCCTAACGACTGCCACGCCTGCCACGACTAACGTTCAACCAATAAAAGAAGCCGATGATGAGAATTTAGCACCCAGCTGCATAAATCCAGATCATTCAGCAACATTTAGACTGAAAGTACTGAAATAGTTGCTGATCTGCGATGGGAGGTGTTACATAGCATGCAAAGTGCACCGGACGCGCCGCATATCACACCGTCTAGACGTCGTCGTCGCCGCGTCAGCTGGATTTACACACATCCACAAGGCACTAACACATAAAGAAAGTGCTGACCAGCGCCTCCGTGAGAATGGGATCGCGACCACCGTCCGCGCATCGCCCGCGTCCCGCGTTCCCCTCTTAGCCCCGTGAGGCAGTCATGACCCCTCCTACGTCACTTGTTCTCGATCGCCGAGACCTGTCACTTGTACATATTAGTTATAAGTAGTTTTAAGGACGAACTTAGTTTAAATAAATAACTTTAGTATAATTATCGTCTCACTTTAATACTCCCGCTGCAGCCCCTCTATAACTCGTAGGTTTCCTCGTGCATGTTATAACGGTATTTTTATTATTTTGAATGATGTGACGAGCTAGTCGTTCACCTGATATTAAGTGACACGGCCGCCCATAACAGAACAGTGTCACTCGGAACTCTAACGTGTAAAGTTTCGCATGACTGCTGCATTGCGCACATCATCCTGAGACATCAACACAGTCTGGTAATAAGATTACTCGACTGTGAGATCAGATCATAAGTCTCATTTGCCCAGTAATTTCACTAGCTACATTGCCCTTCAAACCGGAACACAGTAGTGCTTGCACACTACTGCTTGGCGGCAGAATAACTGGCAAAGCGGAGGTACCTACCTAGACGAACTTTGCAGAAAAGTCCTACCACCTAGTAAAAGTAACCTAGTAATTATGTATTAACAATGAAAAAATAACTTACTAAAATAATTGATTTTATGTCACTAAAGGTAAGATTTTAAAGCTCAATAGAGAATTCAACATCATATTTCTAAATAATCGATCCGATACGGATTCGAATGGCATTGGACTGTATATTCAGTACAGACGGTATACATAACTACAACTATTACACGGCTAAAACTCACGAGATACAGTCGAATAGCTCGACCGGTGTTCGGGCAATAAAGATGCCCATCCTCAAGGAGTACGCGCGGCGGCGGTGGTGGCGGCTCGGCGATGACTACCAGCACCACCAGACCAGTCAGCACCGGTCGAGTTATTCGACTGTATCTCGTGAGTTTTAGCCGTGTAATAGTTGTAGTTATGAGTACTACTCACGTCAGTTTCTATAATATTATAGACGGTATACAGTCCAAACAGTTTTTGTAGTAAGTATGTAGCGGATATGAAGGATATTACGATTGTAATAAGTAGCTAAGTGAGTATTGGCGGAAAAACGAAAAAGATCGCGTCGCGCCGCATTGTATTATTTTCCAAAACTTGTGTTATTTCAGCGTTAGTGCATAAAATTAAAAGGCCACCTTTTATTCATTAAGTGCTGGATTACAGGCATGAGTGTGGGAAAGTGGTATAATGATGGTGAAACGTTTCTTTTCGTGTTGTTTCCAAAACTCCATAGAAGCTTCAAGTAAAGTTGCCACCACTTTACTAGGAGTATGGCTTTAACTAGATTATGACTTGACTATGACTTGACTTGACGACTTCGACTGTGCCTTGAGACATATTTGCATGAATTATCATTAACTTGATAAATTATCAATTACTTGACACTGGCTAAATACACAAAAGTGTGGAGCCAAAATATATATGTAGAAAAAAGTAACTAAGAAAATAATAAAGGCACTTTTAAAACCATGATGAAAACATGAAAATGTAGATCCCACTCACCAAGACTGTTCTAGACAAGAATCTACTAACTAAATTAACTGAAACCTCTTTAATTATTTCAATCAAAACCGTTCTCAATTAACCTGTAGCTTAATCTAAATAGGTAAATCCCGAGAGGCCAATAAACTAATCTGTTATCATGGAGAGAGTTCGAAGTTTCTATGGTTTCATGATTGGAGGATTTGCATTTGAATCTTTACTCTGTCGGCTTGGTTTAGAGTCGTGATAATGTAGTTATTTATGCAGTGACGTCAGTGAGTAATTTACAAGTTTCAATGATGCCTACAATACATAGAAATCAATGATCTTCATTTGTGATGCGTATAATAGAATTATCATTAGATCACCTCGGGGAAAGGTTGTGCCGGTTCTCAAGACTACAAAAATGATGTTGGATTTATGCAGTTTAAAGATAAAATTTGAAAAAATGCAGTAGCAAATTTTAATCTAAGAAGCCGCTAAAAATTCGTGCCCAAAATGCACGCGGCATTGCCCCGTACAATAGCAATGCTTTGAATTTGCATAGATACCAGAATTTTGGTCAAAACGCTGGTCTCTATTTAACCCAAATGCAAAGAATTGAAAATGATTGTAATTGCTCAAATTTTGCGTTTACTTTAATTTGATATAAAGTTGTATGAAAAAAAATTATAATAGCGCCCAACGATCACAAATAAACGAATATTTGTGACATAATACTTTTTATAGGTTCGTTTACACATACACACAACTAAAATAATTACAATTTAAAATATAGTCTAGCCACATTTTTATTAATATCCCAAACATTTACCAGAATAAAGCTAGCTTAATAAATAATGTAGCCAGCGGAGCGGGCGGGGAATCAATTATTTAGGGCAACACTGAAAACGGCCGGCCACTATTTTTGCCTATTGTTGGCGGAGGTGTGGCAGTTTAATGTATTTTTAATGAACGAAATCGTAACAAGAACGCCTGCTGTCGTTCGCCGAAAACATGGTAATGGAAGCTTTATTTATGCCTTTGACTTGGTTTTCTTTTACTGTTAGGTTCTAGATCTGAATATTTTTTTGGTCACTTAACTTATAGCCGACGTTTCAACACGGTTGACGAAGACGAAAATGTAGTAATAATACCATGCCGGATAAGAACCCTCAAGTTGTGTACATAGGGTAGTTAGTTTTAAACGAAAGGATTCGATCCAAACCCTCCCGGCCAGTATTTAATTATAATTAATATGTAGGTAGATCCCATAAGAGTTTCACTAGAAAAACTTTGCGAAATGGACTGCTTGTTGTCATTTAATCTATAAACGGGTACTTAAAGTACGGTGTAATTAGATGGATGTGAGTAAAATCATACTCGTAGGACACTCCAGTCAATATTATATAAAAAAGATGATTGAGAAAACTCCCTGACATCTATACCAAATAGATACCTACTTTATGAATTTTGATATAGGCCTTAAATTAGCAAAGCCACATCAAACCTCTCGACCTTCGTCAACTATTCCATGAGTAACAAAAACATGGCCTTTCAAGAACGTCCATCGAAGTCGCTTAATTATTTCAGTTTGCGATAAATTCTTAAGTGGTCTCGACCGGGAAAAGTTCTCAACAATCCCTTCAAAGAGCTTCCCTCGTTGAGTACATATTGCCAAGAATCAAGAATCAAGAAGATCACATAAGGCGGGCCAATTATTCGGTGTAACATCAGTGAGTTATCACTTATGTTTAAATAACACCGTTATAAAATGTAGCGTTAAGCATACTTTAAAACCATTTTTCATGTTAAAACTAATCTGTTCATAATTTCATTAGAATCGCCGAAATAAAGCGTGTAATCCGTGATATATTTTCATAGGTTAGATGAACATAATTAATACATTCTTTGGTCTTAGATTACTTACAGAGCGCGTGATATGCTGTACATATATAAATTATTTTACTTTGCATTACTGTTATGAAGCGTGAAATTAAAGCTTTTATTTTATAGAATAGAATAGAAAAACATTTATTCAATACTTGTCTAAAATTAAAGTACAAAAACAGGTTAAATTTATACACATAACGGTGTCGATTCTGTGTCGCATACTCTAAAGCTTAAACTAAATTAACATATTTCTGTCTTTTTCATTTCTCTTTTATCAGAAGAGTACCACCATACTTTAAGTTTACTTTAGTTTTAGAGAATGCGACACAGAATCGACACCAATATGTACATAATAAATAGAAATAAACAAGTATCGAAAGGGCGTCGGCTAAACATATTGCTGGTCATCAGAGACATCCGGCGCTGATTTTCAGCCTAGACCCAGAGGGGGTGGAACCAATGCACAATTTTTAAATTGACCTTTGGTGTCCCACTACTGGTTTACCCTAACCCAATCCCTCCCAATAATTTCTTATTCCATTAAATCATATTCAAATTTGAAAAAGAATATTTACTCATCACTTAGTCACATAAGAACGTACAATCCGCGCACTCTAGAATAAAATCTCTTCTTGGTGTTTTCATGACGTCGTTACGCCACAATTTGTTTGACCAATCAGCGCGACGTCCCCGTGGTCGCGTGTTGTCAGTCAACGATGAATTGCACACAAATTTCTTCTCTATTTGAATTTTGCTTCGAGGATCTTTCTTTTCAAGTGATCGGTCATTGGAGGTTTCATTCGATGTCCTCCCCAATACGCCATTAAATATTTGGCGTGGTCTGGGAAAAATAATTATTGACAGAATTCATGGCGTAAAATAAAGGGTTCGATTAATTTTAGTTTACACAGAATCTTCTTAGTTATTTTTTCATATTATGAGGCATAAGACACGCAAAATTTTCAAAGCAGTGACGGCTTTCTATCTGAAAGATAGCTGCAGTAATATCCGGAATCAGAACCAAAAAACACTGCGCTGGATCATATACACATGGAATATCTTCCTTAAGATGAGATCATTCCTTAATGTATGAGACATTAATATTTATTTTAATACTTAACAATGTTTATAAAAAGCGTTTATAATTGTGTGTTGTTGTATAAAAGAAACATAATAATGTCAAGTCCTTGATCTATAAACTATATGAAAGTCACAAAAAATCACGTAAATACATTCCTCTGTTGCTGCGTGAAAAAGAAACCCAAATACACGATTTTGCAATTTTTTTGCTTGACATTTCTCTTAAATTCTACTAAACTATAAAGATCGTTGTACACTCATAGTGTTTCCAAGAATCGCGAACGTAATATCCGGACCTATTCCCGAGCCAAGTGTTATCTCCGGTACGAAAACATCTATTCTTTCTTTGTGTGTAAAGTGGTACTCGTCTTGTGTTTGAAGTATCTGACAATATTGATTTGCCTTTGGTGATATTTGCTATTACGAGCATACTCATACTATTTAAGTGTGCGTGTGTGCTAAAAAACTCTTTTACTATTAGAATACTTATGCCCAATTGTACTAAAGTGAGAGCTCCTTATCCCTATGACATGCCTACAAATGTCAATACATTTGGGTATGTCACAGAGGAATAAGTGTTAACTCAGCAGCTGTCTAACTTTACCAAAAGCGGACTTTAGGCAAGATATCTTTGAGTATTAGTACTTAGTTAAAGTAAATACTGCCACATTACACGGTGACATGGTTTTAAGTTTTCTGAAGAACTATCAGGACCAAAACGTGTTTTGGCTAGTCGTTTATTTACTAAATGTTTCTATTTGTGTAAAAAAGATTCGATGGCAAATGAATCGTTTTCTTAGTTCTCACAAATTAATTGAAGAATGAAGAATAAAAATACGTTCAAAGGTTTCCTCATTTTATTTACAATAAGCTTCATCTACGAACTATTTATTTGCAGCCTTGCTTGCTGCGTCGTATTTTCAGGTAATTAAAAGAAAATTGATGATATGAATTCAAAAGCAATATAGGATATGACTGAATTTATATATCCTCGTATTGTATTACCAAAAAATATCTAAGTTTATTTAGTTTTGTAAAACAAACTGGTGTTTGTTTTACAAAACTAAATAAACTTTTAAATAAATTTTCTATGTGTGATATCGTAACAAAATTTTCACGAACATCGACAGAACGTTTGCATATCGATGAAATTGAATTAGAGCATTGTTGTTTATGATTCATATTAGTTCGTTCTACTTATTTACAGTTTCAATTTGCTCACTGTTAGATCGAGTCTCTCTTCTGTCTTTTATTTTTAATTTATCTTTGATCTTTTATTTGACTATTACATAAGACGCTAGATATGCAAAATTAAGTTTCACTGTCAAACGAATGATGACACGTTAGCATGACATCAAAGAGTGCTGAATGTGCACAACTATACATATTCATGTTCTAAATTTTCTTTATATACATTTACATAAACAATGGACAATTACGTCTGGTTAAAGTGCAATGTTTGGGGTAAATTTTGGAACGAAGCAAAGTTGGCACTGTGTCTAGGGATACATTGCTTTTAATGTACCCTCTGGGAACTGTTTGACATTTAGAATATATTTTGAAGTAATTTGAGAACTTTACTCACCGTTTTGTTTGTTTTTCCGAAATTAAATGTCCTATGTGCTCAAAAGTATAGAGGTGGTACCTGAGCGCAATTTTCTGATTTATTATTCTAATTTATCATTAACGAGCTTCTGCCCGCAGCTTCGCCCGCGGCGTGGCCTATGGGAAAATAATTCAACCACCCATTTCACCCTCTTAATGGTGGAATTTCGAAAAATCCTTTCTTAACGGATGCCTACGTCATAACATCTACCTGCATGCCAAATTTCAGCCCGATCCGTCCAGTAGTTTGGGCTGTGCGTTGATAGATCACTGTGTCAGTCAGTCATTCAGTCAGTCACCTTTGAGTTATATATATTTAGATGACTTACGATAATTTAATTTTAAATATTAAAATATATTTGCTTGCCTATTGCCTATAATTTTCATATCATGAAGACGGTGTTACAAGAAATTTACGTTTTGATATTTCTTTTAGGATCTATATTTTCCTCCGATGATCCATGTCGTAGATCCTTACGAGAATTCAGCTACCTCGATTTGATAATTTGGTCAGCTATTAAAACACCTCAAATATCATTTTTAACCTCTTTGTATCCCACTGATGAGCAAAGGTCTCCCGCATTTCTTTCCACGGATCTCGAATTATCAATAGCTTGACACTGGCTAAGTACAAAAAAGTGTTGAGCCAAAACAAAAACAACAAAAACAAAAAACACTACCAAGATTAGCATATTTGCGCAGTTTCAGCTGCTTAGCCAATGGATAAAACGATTAGAATACTTACAATTCAAAGCGTTTCACAAGGATTCGCATACATCTACTAAACGGTAAATAATTATGTTTTCCTCTGACGGCTTATGTTGTCAGGTTGTCAGTTTCACGCCTTTTCGTCATGTCTAATAGAATTATTGTCGGCTGTTACACCGAGAGACGTTCCTTTGTCGATTGGATCACTCGGGCTTTACGCTGTGACAGCCTATATAGGAATGGCTACTTAGCTACAGCAAATAAAAATATAATGACGCAACATTTATTTATTTATTATAAAATGAATTGCTTTTTTTTAATTGGCCTTGAGACATGTACTTTTGACCAAGTCCATTTTTTAAAAACTTCAAATCACTTGCGTCACATTTAATCTCTCCTAAGTGGTCTGTGGTCAAGTTTTGCAGATTTTAAACGTTTTCAAAATTCGAATTAAAATTTTCCCACTGATTGCTGTTCGTTAGTCTCGCCATAAAGTAAGTCTAAAGTTTTGGTAAATTCCAAAAACTGCATGACTTCTTTTTATTCTTTCGCTCTTTTACAGGATGGCTTAAAAGAAAAGAAGAATCATTAAAAGAAAAAAAAAAATGAAATATACACAATTGGTATTATTGTTATATAATACAACGGCAATCCATCAGGGTTGGCATGATACATAAAAATCGACGTAATAATTTCTTCTTTTAAGAAAACGTTTGACCAATGTACTAGCACATGGATCACGACATAAACCTTTTGTTGCATTTTCATTGGTTATGTGAAACGGGATATAAGCTAACTGAAAGATTTATCTTCCACATAATTTACATGTTGGTTAACTCCTAGCAACTTTAGTAGTACATTCTGAAACAAACCCTAAGCGTTGCGCGTCGATTCAAAAGGACTATACGAAATCGGGACTATTTTTATACTGGGATTATTTTTACACACTAGATTGAGCTATAGTACTGAAGTATAAAAGATAGATCACATCGTAATGATTTAGCTACCGTGGAAAGAATTTAAAAGTGTAAGCAACAAACTGCATTTTATCAAAAATTTTTTTATCTAAGTTTATGTTACAGTTCTGTACCAGAATGACATTGGTTAGTGTTGGCTTGGTCTACTTTACTGTATGCCTATGCCTTCGTAGTTTCAACAAATAAACTGCATGAAATATGCTAATGCTGTCGTCTATTTGTGTACATGCTAACCTAACATAACTTCATTTTGTAAAAAGACCAATTCGGGCTACTAATGTTAGCTATTGAATATTCGCCCATCATAAGCATTTGTGTGGTCAACTGGGACTATTGATTCTTATACGAGTCAGGAATTAACAGTTAAAAATGGCCGCGAGTTCAAATAACGTTCGTGATTTAAAATATTTCTGAAATTTATGTATCGTTTAATTTCCGTTTGATAAGCCAACAACCTAGTACATTTACATGGACTGCCAAGGCCAACAATTCTTACAGTATTAAAAACTCCTCTTTTTAAGTTTTGTTTAATTCACTGCGGGCACTGTTTTAAGATTTTTTAGTATAAGGTCATACGGTCAAGTCTTCAAAAAATAAACCTCAAACAAAAAACCTGTGGTAATCAGTATTTAACAAAAAACCCATGAGGAATAGAAAAGTAGAAGCTAGTTATAATGTAAATTAAATCGAAATATAATGATGTGACGGCCAAGCCATAGTTGACTGTATTCCATAACCATAATATTTGGATTATTCTTTTTCAGATTTGCATACCGAACTGATTCAACCAAGCTTTTTTATTAATCCAAACTGGGTCAACAGTAGAGATGTGATAATAAGTCGTTTATCATTGACAACGCCTTTAAACGTTTCGTTTATTTTCGTAAACGTTGAAAAAGCGCTTTTCGTTTAAACGCTTATTTTAACTGAGTCAAAACATCAACGCTAATAAATCAAGATTTGTCGTTTCTTTGTAAAAAAAAAACAACCAAAAACGATGGCAGGCCGCACAAAGATGAAGCAGAACCTAAATGCATAATATTAATATGGTAATCAATATTAAGTAGTAAGCTTTAAAATATGTTTACATTTTTTTCAATCATGTCAATAAAACTAATATAATGTTAAATTTTTTTATATTAATCATTAACGTTTAAACTATATCAGCTTAAATTTATAAGTGCGTTATGGCGCTTATTTTAAAAAGTAGAATTTTAAATCACTTTTCGCTTAAAAGCCCATGTCTAGTCGCCAGATACAAAAAATAACAATAGCTAAATAGCCATAGCATAAACAGTTGGAACGTAAACTTTTATTCTATTTCAGTTTTATAGACTGGCAGAGCTCGTGCTATGATTCATACGTACGGGTAATTACAAACTAAAACTATTTATTTATTGTGATAAAAACGATTACAATTATCACACAAAGTAAAATACATTAACAAAAAACAAATCAGGGTTATAAAAAATAAAAGAATCTAATTAATCCAATCCTATCCTATAGGCCACGCGGACGAAGCTAGTTAACTAATAAAAAAAATAGTAAAAAACAAATTGTTGTGTCACATAACAATATTGATGACCAATTAGAATTATATCCAGTTACATATTCGCAAATTCCAGAACATTGGTCACATACCGTATTAATTAATCAGGCATAGATATCACGTCATTTGGTCTATTGTACAGATGTAGATACACCAGATGCTGCTAAGCATATCAAGTATCACAGCACGCACATAGTAGGTATCCCTTCCCTACGGATATATAAAAGTGAAACGTTTTTTTCTGAACGTTTGTTCATTTGTAGATATAGTTTTATCGTCATAATGGTTAAATACGTCTGAGTAAAGTGTTGTAGATACACCAGATGTTGCTAAGCATATCAAGTATCACAGCACGCACATATTAGGTATCCCTTCCCTACGGATATATAAAAGTTAAACGTTTTTCTGTCCGTTTGTTCATTTGTAGATAGTTTTATCGTCAAAGTGGTTGAATATGTCTGAGTAAAATGTTGCACGTAGGTTGATTTAATAACTTACAATTATACAAAAATTGGCATGCTATCCATAGCACAAAAACAAAAACTGCATCAAAATCATCACAGGATCATCCTGTGATGATTTTGATGCAGTTTTCTGTCATATTCTAACAAACATAAAATTCAGCTCAGGACATTGGAGTCCTAAAAAATTTTAGCTGACTGGCACAATGGCTCAGTTGGTAGTAACCCTCTAAGCCTCTGCCTCCAGGACAAACATTCATGTGATGAATATCGATGTTATTGTCTGGGTACTGTATTGTATGTATGTATTTACAACCAAAAAGTATCGTAGTATCAGTTATCTGGTTCCCATAACATAGCTTTGCTTAGGTTGGGGCTAGATGGCGCTGTGTGAATTCTACACACATATAATTTTATTTTTAAAAGAAAAGAACAAACTCATTGCATTAAAAATGTTAAATGAACAACAGCACTAAAATTATCGCCCAATTCCCCAGAATGTTACCAATCAATCCACAAATTGCTAAATCATGTAAACACGCGGTTTACGCTCAAATGGTGCGGCGTGATTATTATAAAATTAGGTCGTGGGTTTACGCTTAGTAGGCAAGCCGATATACACGTTCAGTAAAGCTAGTATACACTATGTCGATCCATGAAAGTCTCACGCAGTCTTTATAACTAATTTCAAAAATAGAAGGCTTACAATCTGAATGTATTTATCACTTTTTACCTCAGATCTCCGTAATTTATACTAGATATGTTTTTTTAACTTAAAACGATATACTCTCAAATAGGATCTATAGAAATTGCATCAAAATGGGTCCAGTAGTTTGGTTTTTAAATCAGAATAATTGGAAAAAGACGTAATATAAACAAATTTAAAATTAAAAACAATGCAGTAAGAAAACTTAATCTAAGAAGCCGCTTCCAGTAGGCAACGTGCCCAAAATGCTGGTGGCATTGCCCCGTTTGGCAATAGCTTTTGAGCTAAACAGATATCAGCTTTTTGGTCACTAGCCTCGATCGTCTGATTGAGTTCCTAAAGATCTTTGTAAATTTTTATGTGTACTGAGTCCTCACGGCCCCAATGTCTCGACACCGACAGGCTATGTAAAAAATGTATCATCCGAATACTTTCCAGTGTTAAATTGAGGCCATTAAAGTCACTTTGACCTCTTTATTTCAATGATAAGGTTTACGATATTATCATTTACGCTACACTCATTTAAAATGTGGATGCTAGCTGCATAGCTACTCTTTATACCGAGTCAAAAAGAAACACTTTAAAAAATTTAGGTAGTTAGGAACACACGCACACGCATCAGAAACAGCATCCGCGCTCCTTCAATTCTCCATTATGATTATTGCTTCCAGGTCTTGCAGGTCTTCCAGGATTTGCTTCCTTCTTTGTCTATCTATTTATCTGTTACTAAAGACAGATAATATTAAAATAATGGAACATATATGTTTCCAAGGACTTGCAACCCGATCGCTTTCAAAATGTAGCATAATGGCATTACTTTCATTCAGAGTCCATAGATCTGAAATAAGGAATAGATTTTGGAATGACTGTGTTTCTATTCGATATGTTTATAAAACTGTTATGACACCTTTAGCGCATTTATATTTTTGTAAGTAAATCAGTTTTCTGGTTTCCTGGTGTTCTTTTAGTACAAGCTTTGCTTAGTTTAGAACTAGATGGCGTATTAGTGTGAAGTGTCCACAAATATTTATTTATATATTTTATTTATATTTTATCCGTTTAAGTAGTGATTATTAAAGTTAAAGAATGTAGAGCGTCCAACTTAACCTGCAAGCCAATATTTATATCTATATATATATATACGATCTATATATCTATACGAGCTTCTGCCCGCAGCTACGCCCGCGGCGTGGCCTATGAAAAATAATTCAGCCACCCATTTCACCCTCTTAAGGGTGGAATTTTGAAAAATCCTTTCTTAGCGGATGCCTACGTCATATCATCTACCTGCATGCCAAATTTCAGCCCGATCCGTCCAGTGGTTTGGGCTGTGCGTTGATAGATCACTATGTCAGACAGTCAGTCACCTTTGAGTTATATATATTTAGATTTAAGTTTACAAATATTATTACCTACTACACGAAATCATTTGAGTGGGAAGTAATTAATTCAAACGTACCACCTATATTTCGTTACCTAGAGTACAGTGAATAGGTTGTATCAGACAATGTCGGACAATGTTGCCCAACGCTATAGCCCAGTGGTTAGACCCATGTGGACAATGATCTCACAATTT
The DNA here is from genome assembly GCA_905220475.3 of Ennomos fuscantarius. Classification (NCBI taxonomy): domain Eukaryota; kingdom Metazoa; phylum Arthropoda; class Insecta; order Lepidoptera; family Geometridae; genus Ennomos; species Ennomos fuscantarius. The sequence goes on along the minus strand of HG992028.1, from coordinate 4,948,810 downwards.
TCCGTTATAAAAAGTATCCCATATACTATTCCAGAACTTTAAATCTATACACACCAAAGATACAGATCCGTTCAGCCGTTTCAGCGATTAGTGCTAAGTAATTGATGTTCCCAATATTTTTATAATGTCAAAAAATTTAAGAAAAAAAAAAAGTGTATATAAGTCCCTTCTGTATTTTGCTAATAAATAATAATAATAACACAACTAACAATATGTAAGTAGTATTTTAAAAAAGAGCACGGACCTAGGAGTCTTTGGTGTAGACCAGTTTTTGACTAAGCAATGTATTAGCCACCTTATTTTGGCCATCTTAATATGGATACCTAAATATAGGCATACTTTTGGGTATCCATACATATCATATTTTCCAAATGCGAATCGTTAGCATCAAAATGAAACATTTTTTATCAAGTATTTTGAGATTATCGCAAAATCGATTGCAGCGATCAGTCACCTTATCGACCCTTCTATATACGCTTTTATTAAATTGTGTTATGAATCATTTAGAATTAATATGATTTGATTCGTTTCTGTCTTTATGAAAATTTGAAAACCCTCTTTATTTTGTTCTCGTATTTATCCAATTTAGCAAAGCTAGCTGAAATTGGATTTGGTTAAATCATTTTACATTATTGTTTAAAAAGTGATTGAAGTGAATGAAAGTCTTGCTTTTAAAAATGTTCAATATAGTTAGTTTTTAAAATTAATTATATAATTTAAATTAAAGATCAAAGAAGATATTCAACAAGGTTTAAATTAAAAAACAAATTAATAAAAAAGAAAGAAAAAAAATTCTCAGTAAGAGAGTAATCACTGAAATGTAGAAATAATATAATATCAGGTATTTTAGTCAGCTACAACTATAAGCTGAAAAAAATAAGATAAAAAATAATAATACTTAACCCAACAAACCACTACCATATGCTATTTGACTATACCGATAGCTCAGTCGATAGTAACCCTGCCTTCTGAACTGTAGGTTGTGGGTTCGATTCCCCCCAGGACAAACATTTGTGTGATGAAAATATAGGTGTTTATTCTGTGTCTGGGTGTCATATTGTATCTGACGGCGGCTACGTCCAGTTATAAACTCTATGCACAGCGATCGAGCACCGTAATTTACCCTGTGGTGGCATTAAATGTATTACAGTGGCAGCACCGGCAACTGTCATGGCGCCCCTACCTGTCTGGCTATATAAAGGGATCGATTGGTGTGCTACGGAGCATTCTTGTTCCAGACACGGCGCGGTGCGGACATGCTGAAGGCCTATAGTTATATAGGTTGCAACCTACGCTCAACCCGTTTCTGCCCACATATCCTATGTATGTATTTACAAACAAAAAGTGTCTAAGTATTGTATCAGCTATCTGGTTCCCATAATACAAGCAAAGTTTGTAATGTTCTTTATCATTTTCAAACTTAGTTATAAGCACCAAACCGCTTTTTTTCATGCTATTTTGCTCATTTTGAAATGTATATGTATCATTTTAAATCAAGGATGTAACCCTGAAATTGTCAAACTTGAATGAGTAACAGCCGGTAAATTAGAATTACAGAGTTTTAAAATTCCAGAGTTTACAAACAATTTCAATTAACAACATTAAAGGCCGGTATCATTGGGATTTGGACTTTACTATCGTAATTCTAAACAGAAATCGTACAGAAATTATGTTTGGTTCCAACTTTATGGTTTCTGAAGCCTGTTTTGCTGTGTTACGTCTGAAAATTTGACGCAAATGCAAATTAAAATGTTTACGTCAGTGATGAAACAATACAAACACATTACAATAAGCGTAGCTTCTTTACACTCTTAAAAACAACTTTTCATAAACTTTTTGTACTTAAAGGAAAAATTTGAATTACAAACGGTATTCGACTCTGAATTTTATTTTTATTTTCATTGATTGGCTTGCGTTTGACCACTATGAATTTATTGTTTAATTTATTATTTTATTTTGGACTTATCTCTAAAGCCAAGACATGCTTTTTTTAAAGCGAACGATGTTTTTGTCCTATTTCCTGGCGAAATGAGAGCATGTACTAGAGCTTTGAATTCAATGTTATTCATATCTTGAAGTTTCTTATTACATTCGCTGATATAAAATGAATGAATTTGGCTCGGTAAAAAAGAAGTTTTTTTTTAAATTATTGAATAAATTTTGTTTAGTCTCTAACGATGATATAAAAAAGTGCGATTTCAACATCGTTTAAATATTGACTTTGCAAGCGCCGCGCTGCTGTCTAAGTAAGTCTAGAATCATAGACTTACTTAGACAGCAGCGCGGCGATGATCGATGTTTTTATATACCATAAGTTTATGTATCTCCCTTGCTACCTGTGTGAACAATAAAGTTTTTATTTATTTATTCTATGAAAAGATTTTGACCAGCTTATTTTACCCTATCTTTTGCCTTAAGCCACCGTGACAAGTGATTACGCTTACGCCAAATTAAACCTTCATCTTTTGCAATGGACTTTTGGGGTTAGTAGTGTCACCTATTGAGAGATTCTTTAGAATAACCCCAACCAGCATGGTCAAGGGGTTTACCATAACTCCCATTTACAGATAAACTTTTACGGATAAAAAATTTACAGATAAAAATGAATAAATCGATTACCAAATGACGGAACCTTACTTGTACTTAGTACCGTTATAATAGGTCTTTACCTATGAAATTGCCGTATTGCAGTACAGACTTTTTCAAACAAAAAAAAGTTTTGATTGGCTATGAATTCTAAATTCAAATTAATTTTGTTTTAAAAATATGACATTCTATTTACAATATAAGTCTTTTGTTTATTGATTAGCGTTGTATTTTCATTACATTTCAACATTTTTCCTCATAATGGATACTTTGAAATTTCGTGTAATTATGGAATATGAGTTCCGTCGTGGCACCAACGCGGCACAAACAACACGTAACATCAACGATGTTTACGGAGAGAACTGTACAAACGAACGTACAACCCGTTATTGGTTTGCTCGGTTCCGTTCTGGGAATTTTGACTTGAAAAATGAACCTCGTGGTCGTCCGAAAACTTTGGTCAACAATAATGAATTAAAGGCGATTGTGGAAGCTGATGAATCTCAATCTACAGCTGAGCTGGCAGCAGCTTTTGATGTTAGCATCAAAACAATATTGGTCCATTTGCGACAGATTGGCAAGATAAAAAAGCTTGATAGATGGGTGCCCCACGAACTTAACGATCGCCAGCGCAACGTACGCGTCGAGACTTGCCTTGCGCTGCTTAACAGGCACAGAAATGAAGGAATTTTGAACCGAATTGTTACGTGCGACGAAAAATGGATTCTTTTTGACAATCGAAAGCGCTCAGCAAGTTGGTTAGATCCTGGTTCGGTACCAAAGCAATGTGCAAAACGAAAAATGACCCCTAGAAAGGTGATGGTCACAGTTTGGTGGTCTAGTGCTGGTGTGATTCATCATAGCTTTTTACAAAACGGCGAGAGCATTACTGCAGATGTGTACATTGAAGAACTGACCACAATGATGGCGAAACTGGCACGTCTGCAACCAGCTTTGGTCAATCGGTCGTCTCCACTGCTACTTCACGACAACGCGCGACCCCATACTGCACAACAGACCGTCTCTAAGCTGCATGAGTTGGGTTTGGAAGCTCTCCCTCATCCGCCATACTTACCAGATCTTGCGCCTACCGACTATTACTTTTTCCAAAATTTGGACAACTTTTTAGCGGGAAAAAAATTCAATTCCCGAGAGGCAGTACAAAACGCCTTTGAAGAGTTTGTTTCTCCCGTCCTGCTGATTTTTTCAAGAAGGGCATCCATAAACTGCCACAGCGTTGGCAAAGATGCATTGATTGCAGGGGTGATTACTTTGAATAAAAGAAATAAATAAGTTCGAAAAAAAAATACTTTAACTTTTTTCAAATAAAACGGCAATTTCATAGGTAAAGACCAATATATTCCGTACCGGTACCTAAATAAAGTTTGTTGTACAGAATTTTTTATTCCCGCATTTTCAGCCCGCTTATTCGTTGTCCGAAAAAAAATTTAATTTTGAGTTCTCTTCTTTATGAGCGCAGGTTATTATAATTAACAATGTCTACGCGAAAACTTCTCAGTATTTATGGACGTCAGCTGTCTTCGCCCCCCAGAGTAATAAATTTCAGTCAGAAAATAGCAGTTTGTTCGCAGATAATAAATACATTATTCATTATTATATTATTTTGTGTTATTCAGAACGCATTGATTAATTTTGTCCTTATATCGTCTTTTGAAGAGATGAAGAAAATTTGCTCAGGTCTGGTCAAAATTGTTCTTATATACGGTTTGTATGGTCTAGTACTGGCCCGATAGTTCAGTTGGTAGTATCCCTGCCTTCTGAGTTGTGGGTTGTGGGTTCTATTAGCAGAAAATGATACGACGTGCATTCCGATTGAATGCTTATTAACACTGAATTGATGATGAATGGCTCGTAGACAGATATCAGATTGATAATGATTCAACACTAAACATTGTATTAAAGAGATCACTTTTAAAAACAAAAACATCCCTTCAATAATAACGCCCAACGATCACATACATAGATGGACTACGATTCCTTGAGGGGACAGATCAGAACAAATATTTGCGCTTTTTTTCTATGCATACGAAAAATAATCCACTCTCCCACCAGAAAAGCAAGCAATCTTATCATTTGTAAGCTTTCAGCAAAACTAACAACTCGTCAACAAAATAATGACTACCATGTTCGTTATTAATAATAGCAAGAAATGAGGGAACAATGTCCGAGTATTATTATTGACCGTCAAACAATGTTGCCATCTGTTTATTACGTAATAATTAATAGGCGTCGCAGCTTTGACTTAGTAAACGGCTGTGTTTTGGGCGGGCACGGCTGTAATTGATTCTTTAGTAATAACCGTTTATATATGACTGGAGTTCAAGGTTTCTCTTTTGTATTAACCTTATATATGACTGGAGTTCAAGGTTTCTATTTTGTATTATTGACCTAACGTTTATTTTATTTACGGTTACTAGTAGAACGATATGGACGGCGCACTCAAAATTGCGACTACATATCTAAGGAAAAAAATTACTCTCGGCTTCCTTGTTTCTTGATTTGAGACTCTTTTAGACTAGAATGAATAGGCTCTTGGTCGTGAGTACTCCAGCGCACTACCAGTAGGTAACGTACCCAACATGGCATTGGATGGGCTGGCAAAGTTGAAGTGTCTATAGGTCATCGCGGCTAGTATATTAGTCCAAATGTTATTTTTATAGTAGGTAGTGTTTTGTAGTAGGTTTTATATGATTGTAGTATTAGTTAGTTAGTTAAAATAATAAAGGTACTTCACTTCAAAAGTCTGACAAAAAAAGAACTTTGTTTGTGAAATGCTATAAGATTGTGCAAGGAATAAATATCATGTCATTTCATTTTAATTTTGTGAATGCTTAGTTTATTGTATTATATTTATTGTATACCTAATTTTACAACCAACAGTGTATTGTTAGATAATCATATCAATTGATGATAAGTAACTAAAAGAAATGAAAAAAATATTGCTAACAATGTAGATGTTGTAATTAGTGAAAACAGAAGACTATATGATCTTACAATAGCATAAAACAGAAGACTATATGATCTTACAATAGCATAAAACTTTAATATTCTAAAAAACCACTTAGGACTACTAACTACACTTATTATAGTAATATAATCTTCTGTACTCACGAATTACATTGTTAACAATATTAATTTCATTTTGGGTATAATATGTCTCTCTCGCTACATTACTTTCAATTAAGAAGAAAAAGTACACGCAATAATACTAACCAGTAAATTAGTTGGCAAGGCTGCCTACTGGATTGTGACAGGAACGTTGCCTATAAGAATAAGTTCCAAGTAAATTCTTGCGATGTTTTGTTCAGTCAAAAATCTTCTATTTTAACCCATTTTTTGCTTATTTCCACTCTTACGAGAAAAAGGTCAACATTTTAAAAATCCTTGGTTAAACACTTATCGGCAGCGTCATCTGAGTAACATACTCGTAGAGTCTTCGGCAACTCTTCTCTTTTGCACTGTGGTTTTGAAGGCAGGAAGTTTGGACTGATAGAAATTTCCTTAAGTAGCCTTAACGGGTGACCAAAAAGTATGAAGTATAACTTGCTAGTCGATCACCAATCCTGCTAGTGGAGTCACTGTTTGCATCATAATAAAAAAACCATTTTGGAAATATGGTGGTTTGTCGGATATGGGCTCTGGAAGCAGCGTTTAATTTTTTCTTCAATATGGAAGTCTTTAGATCCTTTGGATTTCTGTTTCGTAAAAGTCAATGAATTGTGTCTAAAGTGAGCTTTTGATTTTAAAATATGTCAATATTTTGTTAAATATCAAATGTTAAGCTGGACTGAATAAATTAGATCATAGGTAACAGTTACATGCCAAAATGTCATGGTAAGTCAGCAAATTTTAGCTTCGTGTCTTCTGAATGATTGAACTGACCCAAATTTTGCGGATATTCATGTCAAACAAAATTTATGTACGAAAACCGTAGCCGATTTTATAGTATACGGAAAAAGAGTCAATATCCTCTACCAAACAACAAGGGCATAAAAACTTTTCACTATTAAAGTTAATGGATGTCCAATATGAAAAACACAGCGCCTAATTCAAAACGTCAAAGTCCCCGGGAAATAAACAACGGCAATTAAAAGAACGTTACTGCCCCAGGCGAAGGAAATTAAGAATTATATGACGACATCCCAATTTGTAGACGAGGAGATCGCGTGTGGACGCCACCTAAGGGCTAAATTGGAAATTCTAGGAACAGCAGTCTATTGTTTTTATTTATCTTATACGCTTTCTATGCAATTTCTTATATTTTTGGGAAAAAGTCGTTCTGCGACAGTAAATATTTTGCGAAAGGAAAATTCTGAGACAGTCAAACAGATGCAGTCACCCCATAAAACCTTTATCACGTAATACAAAGTATATCTGCCCAAATCCCGTAGGAAATAATTCGGGAGTCGTATGTCCTACTTACTTACCAGGACAGCCGCAATTCCTTACAATTAGGGCAACGTCCGAGAAAAAGGGGACAGGTGGCAGTCTACCTTAACCATTTAGGAAAACTTTACCTTTACGTCTTTAAGTTAAGGCAGTAAGGTCCATAATGAGTATTTAATGCCTAGATGGTACTTTACCCGTGAAATATAGCCGGTAATGAACCGGGCTAATGTTTGTGAGCCGTTAACGTGCTTTTTATAGATGTGTTTAGGCGCTGATTTGTGGTTTTGGGGACTGTTTAGGTGCTTGATGGAGGCTATTGGAGGCATAGGGACTGTAGGTGCGTTCGCTTGGACAGGAATACCTTGAAGGTTGGTTTAAGCAGCATTCCTAATCATTTTTTAAAGCTAAAACAGGACAGAAAACGGTTTTTAGGCTGTTTGTTGTATTAATTATTCCTATTATTTGGAATTAAGTTGGGTGAATTGTTTATTTCTGGTTGGCAACACTGACTGGTCTAGACTATTACTAGGTAAATGAAACTTTATGACCGGATTTCACAGTCTAGTAATCTTGTTACTAGACATTGCTGATGTCTCAATACGACGTGCGCAATGTCACGCGAACATATATATTTTAAAGACACTACAACTGTTATGGGCGTCGTTTGCAAAGGCTCACTACTAGCTCGTCGCGTAATTAATTAGTATAGAAAAAAAATATTACTATCGCGATGCGTTGTCGAAGCGAAAAATTCTCAACCTCCCAGGAATACCGTATTTGAAGTGCACTGTGGCAATAATTGTGCTAGCTAGATCCACATTTAAGGAAGTCAAGCGAAATCAAACCAAGCGACCTTCTCACAATACTCGTTCATGAAAATAACTGTGACAGAAAAGTTTTGTGAATACACGAAATTCATTAGCAGAGTGCTTTCAGGGACTCGTTTAGGCGTATCGCGTACTGACGCACCTGTTGCGGACTGTTTAATATCGACCCCAGTGCTAGGGCTGCCAACCTGGACATTAATTGTTCTAGTTTATTTGACTGGCGGAATTTTCCAGAACAATTTTACCTATTTTGGTCTATCATTTGGCTTAGTTTCGCAGGTATTAACTGCTTAGCAAAATAGTAGTGAAATTGGTACACTGCACCATTAAATGTACTAGTTTATTGGATACTGGCGGAATATAATGGATAAATATAACGGCCAAGGAATGGAATGCTCTTCCAACAACAGTGTTTCCTGGAACAACCTTGCTCTTTTTAAGTCAAGAGTGAATGGGCATCTCATGGGCAAGCGTGCTCCACCTTAGACAACTTCGTCACTTACCATCAGGTGAGTTGTTGTCAAACGCATGCCCATTTTCACATAAAAATAATAATAAAAGTAATAATATTCCAGAACAGGTTCACCTGTTTTAATGTATCATTTGACTTAGTTTCTTTTTCTGATTTCTATAGTAAAACTATCGCAGGTATTACTGGTTAGAAAAACGGTAGTCAAACTGGTACACTGAATCATAAAATGTTCTAGTTTATTTGACACTGGTGGAATTTTCCAGAACAGGCTTAGCTATTTTGGTCTATCATTTGACTTAGTTTCTTTTTCTGATTTCCGTAGCAAAAACTGTTGCAGATATTAACTGCTTAGCAAAACAGTAGTCAAACTGGACTAGTTTATTTGACACTGGCGGAATTTTCCAGAACAAGTTTACCTGTTCCTCTTCTGATTTCTATCACTGGTATCTAATTGTTCTCTTGAAAGTAATGGTCTGACATATTTGTGACGTGATAGTCAACCCTATAATCTACTAACTGCTAGGTGTGTCTGTTTGCATGACATGGGTACTTAATACGCCTAAAAATTACAATAATACGGGTATTACGGCTAAATTATGAGATTAAACAAACAATTTTCACTTACACCTTCCCTATGTAATTGAATATAATATCTGTGTATACACAGGGACAGTATAGCCATCGATGTGTATGTTTTTTTTTAAATTAAAATGCATGTAGTATGCCTATTATATTACAGATATCTATTAAAATATGAATGTACTATATTTATATGTATATTATGTAGTTTATGCACAGTGTTTTTTAATATGAAAACCACCGTCCATATTTTACTGCATTATTTCTTCCCGTGCAAGATTGTCTGGACGAGATCGTTCTGAACAATAAGACCACCCTTTGTTACGCTTTAGTTAATTTTGTACACTTTGTAGTTATGCACGATGTGGTGTTTCAATAAAGAGTTTATCTATCTCTGTATCTTTAACTCGACTCCCTTGCAAAGGGAAGCAGACATTTTCGCATATTACACGCCAGGCCGTTGCTTGAATAGCTATAAAAAGTATGGGTAATTGAATTACCCAAGCGAAAGATATTGCAAAATTGAATAGCTTTTCGGTGACAAAAATGCTACGCAGGGTACGAGAGTTTGTGAGAACTTGTAAAGTATTAAAGCTAAAAGAAAAATATTATATGCGAAATAAGTAACTGTTTGTCAGGCAGGAAAAACTTTTCTATGATTACTTTGATAGCTCTGTCTATTCAAGGTGCTGGTTTGATCAAAATATTTTTTTTAATTTATAAGGTAACGAGCTTCTGCCCGCAGCTTCGCCCGCGGCGTGGCCTATGGGAAAATAATTCAACCACCCATTTCACCCTCTTAAGCGTGGAATTTCAAAAAATTCTTTCTTAACGGATGCCTACGTCATAACATCTACCTGCATGCCAAATTTCAGCCCGATCCGTCCAGTGGTTTAGGCTGTGCGTTGATAGATCACTATATCAGTCAGTCAGTCACCTTTGAGTTATATATATTAAAAGATGAAGAACTTACATATACTTGTCAAATTAACATATATTAGTCAAAAAAACGATGTCATTTCTCTATAAGTACGTAAAATTTCAGATTATATCAAAGAAATGCAATTACATGAAAACGACAGCAACTTTAATTCACAACAATCCATACTCCTACTACATACATCCAAATTTCTTTATTTTTACTTCTTACAACTATTCCAATCCTCTCCCGAAAGAGACTAATATTAATGGTTCTGCAGAACCCAATTTTCTTTAAAGTGGTTTTGGTAATCACCCGTTGCTCGGCATTGTGCCTAATAGGAAAACTTATTTAATCGAGCGTAAAGATGGAATTTTCAGGTATAAAATAAATAAGTGTGGTGGTATAAAAATAGTTTACTTTAGAATGGTGTAAATAAACTCTTTTGCCACTACCTATTGACCTTGTGCCATTCAAAGCTTGGCGTTGGCACAGACACATTGTTATACTTATAATTATTAAAAATCATAAATGTAATTAATTATCCTGCTCGCAAGTAGTCTACTTAAATTAGGTGCAATACACACAATTGTGAGAGTTTTTCGATTTGGTTTTGATATGCTCCTTTCTAAAAACAATGGTGGGAAATGGAGTCAACGAAACCAACTTATTTCGCTTTCTTTAAATTTATTTTTAGTCTGACTGTAATTTAAAAAGAACGTTATTTTTATTCTTAAAAATAGAACATACGATTCCTAAACATAACTACAAAATAAAAGGATACTAGTATGGATTTTTATTCTTATTACATGTTTTGATAAGAACCAAATTGTATAAAAGTTTCCTCATGTCTATAAGACCATCTATTTATTCCAAAACCCCCGTTTTGCCTGCTACAATTTATCGTAAAGTACTTTTATGATTGTCGTTATGGGCTTGGTTATGCTGAAGAAAATGCCCTGTTCCCTCTGTATTAGAGTCAGGCACATCGTTAGAGATGTACTTCTACGTAAATCCTTTTGTTATTTTATGTTATTGTTATGAAGTGTTCATGTTTTTGGCAGGAAATTGTAATAAAACGTGATTTTCGCAACCGTTTTGATATATTTAAATTTATGTGAGTATATTTCATTTTTGTGTCAAGTGCTCGTAACTTTATAATACTCATCTAATAAGAGGTTAGACTACCTTCAAGCGTCTTAATTTTATACTGAGAACATACTTACGATAACCTCTGTGGTGTGGAGGTTGAGCAGGTTGGCTCATAACCCGGAGGCGGCGGGATCGGTTCCCGCGGCAGGACAAGCGCAAATACTTTTCTGAGTCTGAGTGTTGTGGGACCATGGTCCTCGTAGATTTTGGGTCCTCAGACACAGGGAATCCTAGTTAGTTAGGGAATCCTACTATTATTATTATACTTAGATGATATTGTAATACATATTATTTTCAGTTATTTCGATAAACAAATACTGAATCGATTTTGATTAAATTTCTACGGGATCAATCTGAAAGTATATGCTTTCAAACACAGAATTCACTTTGTTTACATAGGTCAATAAAATTCTATACTTTTAAATTAAAAATAAATATATATCGTTATGAATGATGGAGACGAACATTAAAAACCACCTTCTTTGAAGTCGGTTGTAATAATAATAATAATAATAATATGTGTGGACATCTCACACAACGCCATCTAGCCCCAAACTAAGCAAAGGTTGTACTATAGGAACCAGATAACACCCAGACACAGAACAAACACCTATGTTCATCACACAAATGTTTGTCCTGAGTGGGAATCGAACCCACAATCCACAGTTCAGAAGGCAGGGTTACTACCAACTGAGCTATCGGGCCAATTACAAAACTATACAGAAATATTAACTGGTGTAAATTCGCTAAAATACTTGTGACTAATTTTTTCAGCGATGTCTACTTGTGATTAGTTTTTTGACGATGTCTACTTGTGCCAATTTTGAACGATGTCTAATTTTTTTAACTATGTCTACTTGCAATTAATTTGTTGACGATATCTACTTAATGTGACTAATTTTTGAACGATGTCTACTTGTGGCTAATTTTTCAACGATATCTGAAACGAAATTTAAAGCATATTTTAGTTTGAAGGTTACAAAATACACGTCTATAAAGCAAGCATTACTTTGATTCTTAGAAAATTGTATGGTCCATCTTAAAATTGATTAAAATGTGTGTAATTCGTTCTGTCCACTCATTAATTTTAAGAAATGACGTGCTAAGCCAGTCTTTCTCCTGGTGTTAAGCATCAAAGCTGCCCCTAACAGATGCAGTGTCACTCACAGCTTTAAAATATAAAATATCACGTAACGCTGCACTCTGCAAGTCACCTTGAGACGTCATCACAGTCTAATAATAAATTACTAGTAGACTATGAGAACACAGATCATAAAGTCTCATTTTCCCAGTAATTTCACCAGTGCCTTTCAAACTGACAAAGCGGTGGTATATACCTAGACGAACTTTGCAGAAAAGTTCTGCCACCACTTATCCGCAATGGATTCTTAATTTTATGGATTTGCTGTCCTTGGCGAAGTAAGATTAGAAATGTGTTTGTAAGAAGTAGGCTGACTTCTTCTACCAGCGCCACTATAAACTGTCGCATAGAGGAATTCATAAGTTACTCCATAACAACATCATAAAGACGGTGGATTATAGACACCTCGTGAATTACACACGCCTACTTTCTTTTTGGGGACATAAAATAAACACAAGGGCATAAAAGTTTTCTTTGCCTCTGTAGTCATAAATTTTCACGTAAAAATACGTGTAGAAAAGAGGATGTCATGGATTTTTAGTCGTTAACTTCAGCCGTAAAATGCTATCACGCGAGGCTTAGTTCACGGTGAAAAATTTCGAGGAATTTTAGGAATACTGCCATAATGCGACAGGGAACTATAAATACATAAATATTGCGTAACAGTAGAATATATATTTATAAGTGTATAATAGAGTATAAGTAAGTAAAAAGAGAGTAAACACTTCAGTGTTTTCTCTTGTTTTATCATCGCCTATAGAGAAATATAAAACACAAAACAACTATTCGCCCGCTACACCGTGTCGGAGGAACAAAAGAAAAACAAAGAATATAGTATTATTATTATTATTTTTATGCTACTGAGTGATGTGACGAGCCGTTCACCTGATGTTAAGCGCCACGGCCGCCCATAGCAGAACAGTGTCGTTCGGAACCCCAAAACAGAGTTACGAGTGACACAGCATTGCGCACATCATCCTGAGACATCAGCACAGCCTGGTAATAAGATTACTAGACTGTGAGATCAGGTCATAAAGTCTCAATTGCCCAGTAATTTCACTAGCTACAGAGCCCTTCAAACCGGAACACAGCAGTGCTTCCTTACCACTGCTTGGCGGCAGAATAACTGGCAAAGCGGTGGACTGGCAAAGACAAACTTTGCAACAAAGTAATACTAGTAAGATATTATAGATAGTATAAATAGATAATATTTTTAGAAAAAAAAATGTTCGCTATGGTAGGCTTTATGTAGATAGCTTGTGTAGTTACCCACATGGAGAATTTGTATGGCCTATTGATAGAACAGCGTGGCTAGTATACAGTCCAAATGTTTTTCTAGCAGGTAGTTTAGTTAGTAGCATTTATTAGTAGTTGATATTATAAGAAGCTAGTTTAAAAACAAAAATTATTCAGCCGTTAAAAAAAAATATTATTACGTAGATAGTACTTACTGAGTCACAAAAATTATAAATTGGATATGCTATGTCCTTTATGAAAGTTTTACTCATAATTAAAGGGGTGAGAATAAAAAGGATTTAACTGATTTTTTTGACCAAATGACTTATGGGTATCGTTGGATTCAGCGTGAAATTATCTTCAATAATACATTCTCAAAATACCGGAATGAGGCTTAAATCTCGAAATGTTGAGTCTAAAAATGGTTTATCTGTCACAGGAATACAGTACGCTTAACATAAAAACATTACTTCATTTCTTTTATTATATTATATTTTTACAGTAATTGTATGAATTAGTACTATATTTGGTAATTTTAAATAGAAATAAAACATTTTCAAGCAACTGAAACTTACATAAACCTTTTCTATTACCTTATAAGCACTCTACATAAAAATGACGCCGTTGACGTTTAAAGTCAATTTTCTCGAAACTGTCAATTTGTCAGTTAAATCCTTTTTATTCTCATTCCTTCAATTATTTTAAGCAACATTCATGGCTGTGATTACTAATTGGATGGGTGATCGCTACGAAAAAGTGGAATTTACATCTAAGATCTGCCAAGCTTCGGACGGCAAGTTAACCTGTCGGTTCCGGCAGTAATAACACAGCCGTGGCAAGACTAAAATCACACGAAGACTTCGAGTGACTTACGAATTCACACACCCGGGTAAACCACTCTACTTACACTATTGTTTAAACTGTACCACATTCCTACCCGAAAAAGAAGGAAATAAAAAAGATACGAAAAAGAATGTAATAACTAAGAAAACTCCACCCTAAATATAGTTTACATATGTGTTAGATTGGTGTCTATGCTAGTAAAATAGTACAAGTAATATGTTATTAACACATAGCGTGTGTATTTAATAAAAGCTGTCATTTCCTTAGTAAATTTATTCATATGAACCGCGATAAAACGCCCTAATATTAAAAGCTATTATTTGTACACTAAGGACAGTCGTGATTTTACCTTTAGCATTAGTAAGGCTATTATTTTAATACCTAATATTCAAGGGAACTGTAATTAAAACGGGCGACGTATCAATAATTATAAAACTCAGTCCTACTATTTCCATAAAACGAGCAATAAATAAAGTCACATACAACGGTTATTTGAGGTCAGGATATATTAAGTGGACACTGAAACTGTACCAGAGAGTAACCGTTACTAGAAGAAAAATTATACTATGCGTACAACATGAATGATGTTTTGAAGTTAGATCAAACCTTCACAATAAACGTTCTCAATTCACTTTACAGCCTCTGTGGTGTGGTAGTTGAGTAGGTCGGCTCATAACCTGGAGGTGGCGTGTTCGCTTCCCGCGGCAGAACAAGTATTTGTGCACAGATAAAAAATGCGAATACTTGTTCTAAGTCTGGGTGTTTTGGGACCATGGTCCTCGTAGTTCCTGGGTACCTAGACACAGGGAATCCTAGTTAGGGTCAAAGATCTATGTATTTAATCGTTAGCGTTATTATTATCATTATTATTATTATTTAAGCACAAACATACACCCACACAGATGCCTAGAGCATTACAGAATGTAAAATTGCAGCTTTTAGCTGCCTTTTAGTATCTAAACATTTGCTGCGTTGACCCGACGTATTTTTCCCAATGTAAGCGTCAGCAAAAACTACGGCAGCCGAGTCTACGAGTATACTATGCCAATGTTTGCAGCAGCCTATAGTTTTCATGGCACGGTTATTAAGCTTGTGACTCAGTAGCATGGGGCACGCAATCCAACAATAATGTTGGTACACTGGATATATTGCAAGTATTTTCGTGTTCCATTTGCAAAAAAAGCAAAACGGACGCTCACAAAGCTTTTAGTGCGCCCGTAAGTTACGCATTCATGTTGACACTATTGTTCTACAAAAGTTAGAACCTCGAATGTATGTTTATGTCATTGAAATAGCTATTAAAAGTTTAATAGAGCTTATAGAATGAGAGAACCGATAAACGTTGGGGTAAACGTGTTCTAGAGTGGAGACTGCGAATCGGCAGACGTAATGTAGGACGCCCTGCGGCAAGACGGAGCGATGTATACGCAAGGTAGCTGGTAGTAACTGGAAGAGTAGAGCCGAAGACCGGGCTCAGTGGCGTGCTTTGGGAGAGGCTTATGTCCAGCAGTGGACTAAGAAGAACATGAAGGGGTGAGAACAAAAAGGCTTTAACTGATTTTTTCACAAAATGACTCATTGGTATCGCTGGATTCAGCGTGAAATTATCTACAATAATACATTCTCAAAATACCTAAATGAGGCTTAAATCTCGAGATTTTGAGTCTAAAAACGGTTTATCTGTCACAGGAATATAGTTCGCTTAACATAAAAACATTATTATTTTTATTTTATTATATTATATTTTTACATTAATTGTATGAATTAGTAATTTAATAATAATTGTTAATTAATTTAATTATTAATTTAATTTAGTAATTCAAAATAGAATTAAAACATTTTCAAGCAACTGAAACTGACATAAACCTTTTCTATTACCTTATTAGCACTCAACATTAAAATAACGCCGTTGAAGTTTAATTGAAAATTAATTTTCTCGAAACTATCAATTTGACAGTTAAACCCTGAATCATGAAGGAGTCTATGATACGCTTCTTCTTTTTTTATATCAATGAATGACATGATGAGCTACTCGTTTGGTTAATAGTCACGGCTACCCACACCAGATTGCAGTGTCACTCAGAATCCTAAATTAATATTTCGCGTGACAATGCACTGTGCGGGTCATCCTAAAACATCACACATTCTAGTAATAAGATTTCTAGATAGTGAGAACTAATGATATAGTTTCATTTGCCCAGTAATTTCATTAGCTACAATGCCCTTCAAGCCGAAACACAGCAGTGCTTGCTCACTATTGCTTGGCGGCAGAATAACTGGCAAAGCAGTGTTACTTAATGAACTAAGCAGAAAAGTACTGCCAAAGTGCTTATATTAATATTAAAATTTACAAAATAAAAATTAAATTCTTTTTAGCTTTTATTTTCAAGCGTGAATTACTGCAGGCTTATCCAAGGCAGGTAAAAACATTTTGTCGTGACGTCACTTTCACGTCTCCACGTCTCCTGAGTTAAACCCCGCACAACTGCCGAAACGCTGGATTAATGTAACAAAAGGAAAGTAAATGAGACTACAATTTAATCTTTTGCTGGACTGCTTTATTCTCAGTGCTACAATTGCGTGAAATATATTTGCAAGTAATGTATCTTTCAAATTTTAAATTTTTATTTCCTTTTTCTTTTCACCTACGTGGGGAAAGATCACAGTGTTCTACAGAAACCACAACTGTTTTCCGAAATAAAAGTATCCTATTTTTTACACCATGATTTAAACCTACATTCAATTTCATCAAAATCAGTTCAGTCCTTTCTACGCAGACTGATAAGAAGCATGCCTAACTAGATATACACACAAACTATCGAATTTTAGGATAGATAGTAGAATTTTAAGATAAAGATTTATGGTTTGACTGAAACGAGCTCTTTTCTTGTCACATCTCTAACAACTTAAGATATGTTCCAAGATACCTTGAAATGAAATGTTTAATCTGGGATTATCTCTAGAATTCTCAGAAAATTAACCACGCTTCCGTCTCGTCGAGGTAATTCTAGCGAGTCTGTTTCGCTATCTCTCTGTAAGACTTTACTGTTCCCTGAGGCATTGCTGTGCTGTAATTAGTCTTGGCACACCTGTAGCGTAGCCTTTGCAACTACCTGAACTTCAAATAAGTATGACTCTTTATAAGCCACACATTTATTTATTACTAGTTGCGCCCCGCGGTTTCACCCACGGATAAAAGTATTTTAATTATTTGCTCATCCCACGGGAAATTTTCACTTTTCCGGGATAAAATGTAGCCTATATGTTAATCCAATGTATAAGCTATCCTGGTATTGAATTTCATCCAAATCCATTCAGCCGTATGAGCGTGAAGGAGTAACAACATACACATATACACACAAACATACATACAAACTTTCACCTTTGTAATATTAGTGTGAATGTGATAGTGTGCTGTGATTTTTTTTACTACAGACAGCCCGCGATTCTACCCACTACATACCCGAGACCTCACGAGAGGTCTCCAATCTCCAAGATCGCAAATATCCTAAGATGATCTCGTTAGTATAATCTATGTGTGTTTAATATTTCATCCGAATC
Organism: Ennomos fuscantarius; assembly: GCA_905220475.3. Lineage (NCBI taxonomy): Eukaryota > Metazoa > Arthropoda > Insecta > Lepidoptera > Geometridae > Ennomos > Ennomos fuscantarius. The sequence continues at coordinate 4,931,084 of HG992028.1, read as the reverse complement.
AGTCCAGCTTTTTTCGCATAATAAAACAAATAAATAAACAGTATTGACACAAATGAATAACGAAAAAAAGAAACATATGACGGCGGCTACGTCCAGTTATAAACTCTATGCACAGCGATCGAGCACCGTAATTTACCCTGTGGTGGCATTAAATGTATTACAGGGGCAGCACCGGCAACTGTCATGGCGGCCCTACCTGTCTGGCTATATAAAGGGATCGATTGGTGTGCTACGGATCATTCTTGTTCCAGACGCGGCGCGGTGTGGACATGCTGAAGGCCTATAGTTATATAGGTTGCAACCTATCTACGCAGAAACCCTTTCTGCCCACACATATAATATATAATAATAATAATAATATGTGTGGACATCTCACACAACGCCATCTAGCCCCAAACTAAGCAAAGCTTGTGGTATGGGAACCAGATAACTGATACAATACTTAGATACTTTTTTGTTTGTAAATACATACATAGAATACAATATGACACTCAGACACAGAACAAACACCTATGTTCATCACACAATGTTTGTCCTGAGTGGGAATCGAACCCACAACCCACAGTTCTGAAGGCAGGGCTACTACCAACTGAGCTATCGGGCCAGTCAATAAAGAAACAAATAAAGAGATACATTTAAAAAAAGAATCAAATTCGAAAAACAAATAAAGAAAATATATAGACACCAATGAACAAAAATAAAGAAACAAATGAATAAAGGTATAAAAAACAATATGGACGCAAATAAACAAACATATGTAACATAGGTAAAGTATACAGCCAACGTTTCACTCATATGTAGGTATTAAGTAGGTAGGGACTAGCAAGGCTAAGGATACCTAACTTTTTATTTTCGTCTGCCCTGTGTCAGTTTGCGGTCACGTCTGAATAATCCAGGTTAAGTCATATCTTTTGTATGCCTGCGAATTTAGGATTAAATTGTAAGCGGGTTTATTCGAAAACTGTCAACATTATTCGCCAAAAATTTGTGTAATCTAAAATTCTCAAAACTTCAAACTTCAAATCATTTATTTGCAAATAAAACATGGTTGTCAAAGATTCATACAGATGGTAAGTACTTAAATAATGTATTCCGTACATGTTTTTTGCTATCACAGCATGCAAATCTTATACTGACCCTAGTCAGCATGAAACTACAATCACAAAAATAAAACTCGATAAAATAAGCTAAAACGTGAATAACAAATCACAAAACTAAACTAAAATAACCTAAAACGCATGTCAATAAAATGTGAATAATTCAGAATTTAGTGTCAATATTATTAACAATCATAATTTATGGTTATTTATTTTTACAGAAAAATCAATTTATCCTCTAATACCTTCCTAAAATAAATTAAATGCCAAGGTTTTTGTTACAATTTAAAAATTCATTCACCGAATAAAAGCACTTGTCCAATAACCATTTGTGTAATCGATGCTTAAACACTAATAAAGACATTTCTTTAAAGTCTTCCGGAAGACTGTTAAATACTTTAGCTGCCATGACATTAGCATTTTTCTTTAGAGACAACTTGCATACTGGTTGATATATAAGGTTGTCTGTTCTTTCACGAAGACGACGGTGGCGTAAGTCTTTATGGCTCGAAAACAGATCCGGATTGTGTTTTACAAACAGTGCCATTTGTTTTATATAAAGATAAAAACTCGGTATTTTTGTTTCGTGACCTTACCTAGACCTTAGGTACACAAGGCCTAACTGTGGCAAACATTCTGATTAGCCCAGCCGTAATGATATTAAATGCACAAGCACGCCTGTAATTGTCCCTTGGGAGGGTCCAAAACGGGTTGGGATGGAATTGAGTTTATGGCAAGATAACGTAATGTCGTTAACCGCAAGAATTCGGCTGTCCGGGATGTCTGCAGACGTAGACAAATAGGGAACTTTTATATTGCTACTGATTTCTACTGTATCCAATTTCTTACCAATTCTGTCGTTAATCTAGATTTTAGAGGAACTGACCAATAAACAAACCACTTAGATTTGTCTTGAACTTCCGTTGACCTCAACTGATGTGATTAAAAGAATGGTGGAGTATATCTTAAAAACGCTTGCTCAAAAACTCTAATAGTAACTCAAGACGCTTGCTTATTGTTCTCTCTCTGATTCTCTTTTTCCCACGAATAATGGTATACGATTATCCAAGTTAAAATAATGATTAGTTGCGGGCTGTGTGAAAATTCTATCTGTATGCCTAAATGGAAATAAATGGATGCCTACCTATGCAGGCCTTGTACTTTTTTATCGGCTGGAATTCATCTAGATTTCATAGAGCGCCACAAGCACAAACAAGAAACAAGCAATCGTTTACGATTGCTTGTTTCTTGTTTGTAGCGGCTACCCATGGCATTAGCCTGGGTGGTGATCACGGAACTTTGCAAAGCAACAGGAGTAATTTCATTCCAAATTTGAAATTTCAATTGTAACTATGTACAAAAACTGCGTATTGAATCTGTCAAATCCATACAAAATTGTGTTTCTATTTGTTGCAATCAAGGTGATCTCCTATCAGGTCGTCGGTCTACTCAGTGAAGGGTCAACCTGCCCAACGTCTACTGGTTTTTAGTCACCATTCGAGAACTCTTACCCATCGGTTGTCGGTTCTGCGAGTAATGTAGCTTGCCCATCGCCATTTCAACTTACTAATTTCGAAACCTGTCTCAGTGACTCTCTTTCTATTTCTTTTTTCTTCTTCTGCTACTTAGATAATTTATTAACTTAATTCATGGGGACCATTTTCGAAAAGCTAGTCTTTTATTTACATTTATGAACGTAGGTACTATTTAAATTTAAAATTAGATAGATATTTTAAATATAAATAGTAATTTGGGTCTTAGTGATTTTATTGTTACAAGATACATGTTAATGATTAATGTGACGAGCTAGGCGTTCACATGATGTTAAGCGACACGGTCGCTCATAACAGAACAGTGCTACTCGGAACTCCAAAATGTAAAGTTTTGTGTGACACTGCTCTGCGCACATCATGCTGAGACATCAGCACAGTCTGGTAATAAGATTACTAGACTGACAGATCAGATCATAAAGTCTCAATTGCCCAGTAATTTTCCTGCTACAGTGCCCTTCATACCGTAACACAGTAGTGCTTGCACACTAAAGCATGGTGGCAGAATAACTGGCAAAGCGGTGGTACCTACCTAGATGAACTTTACAAAAGTCTTACCAGCTTGTGATGTACCCACTGTAGTGATTTGTGTAATCTGCCTCCATCTAACAATGATCATAACCACAAGTTGCAAAAGAACATCAAAAAATACATTTCAACGTGAAAGCTTACGCATCTCCGGAATTGAAAAGGGTGTTTCAGTGAATTTTAAAACAGCCCCGCAACAACTTTGACCTAATTTCGGAACCCGGGGCTACATTCATCCCAACGTGTAGCTTATAACCCACGGTGTAGGCAAAAAGCATACACGTATCAGTTTTTCGAAATTGTTTAAAACCTTTATCTGTTTTTCAATAGCTTACAATAGTAAGAATTACCTAAGATACCTAAGATTATCTGAACAATGTAAATATTTTGCCATTGGCGAACATCTAAAGGGTACCGCTGTTTTATCCGTTAATTAACTAAACATTTCCTGTAGGTTTTCTTAAATTTTTAGGATGAGTTAGTCTCCATTGCATGAGCAATTCCGGTGCTAAACTTCAACTATATCGCCTTAGCCACATGATGTAACATTAAACATTAACGTTGAATTTTATACATAGGAAGAATTAGTAAGAAGGAGACATTCGAATTTATATTTGCTCTGATACTAAATACTTTTTATCTCTATCTCTAAAATAATTATTTCCATATAAAGTTGCCTGGAAGAGATCGCTATAATCTCTAGATTATTTCTATCTATATCACAGTTTTCTTTTTACTATAATTTTTGTACTGTATTGTACTTATCTACCTTCTGCTTGCCTCTATAATAATAATAATAACGTCCAACGATCACATACATAGATCCTGGACCCTAACTATTGATTCCCTGTATCTAAAGATCCAGAAACTACGAGTACTATGGTCCCACAACATCCAGACACAGAATACGTATTTGCGCTTTATTCTGTGCACAAATACTTGTCCTGTCGCGGGAATCGAACCCGCTGCCTACTGATTATAGGCCGTATGGTTATTTTTATTTATTTTATTTTATTTTATTGTAATAGGTTCGGTAACAGACAATAGGCCATTACATACATTAGTATAAAATCAACATTGATACAACTATATAAACCTAAAGTCCAATTATAACCGTACACAACTTAAACTAAGAAATCTTTGACACTATATAAATAAACAATTTTTTAATAGACTATTATTCTAAATACAAGTAAATTTACATAATATTAGTTACTTAATTACTTAATTAAATTATTGATAGCAAGTTTGAAGGATGCAAAACTACATGAAAACATGTCACTGGGATTACTTAATTCATCATATGCGCGGCACATCCTAACTAAAGGACTGTTCCGTGAAACGTTATTGTAGGTAGGCGGCATGTTAAATAGCTGAAAACTACGTACAGAACGTGAGGGTACTTTGAAATTGACATTCATTAACAGTTCATTACCAAACATACCATTAACAATTTTGTACAAGATGCACAAATCCATAATGTTTCTACGACTTACAAGGGTTTTCATTTTGAATTTATTCAGTCTATCTGAATATTCCTTAAGCTTACGTCTCAAACCAAGTCTACTACACAGTGACCTCAAAAACTTACGCTGAATAGCCTCGACTCTGTCTACATGCGTATCATATATGGGGTACCACACCGAAGAGCAATACTCAAGAATTGACCTTACTAAGCAATTGTATAAAATAATCCACGTGGCATCATTTCTAAAAGGTTTCGCTGTGCGCAAAACAAACCCCAACATTCTATTTGCCCTATTTGAAATGTAATCATAGTGAGGTCTAAAAGAAAGCGCAGAATCGAACACAACCCCCAAATCACGAACAGTGTCAACACGACCTATAGATGTCCCATCAAGGTGGTAATTGAAACAAATGGGTGATTTGTTCTTGGTAAAGCTAATTATTTGGCATTTGTTAGTGTTGAGTGACATATGGTTGATTGCACACCAGTCATTGATTAAGTCCAGATCTTCTTGGAGCCGTAAACAGTCGACTTTAGAGGAGACTCGACGAAATATTTTGATGTCATCTGCGTATGCTAAGAAATTTCCATCTAAACGATCTAAAAGATCGTTAATAAATGCCAAGAATAACAAAGGCCCTAGGTTTGAGCCCTGAGGCACACCCGATGAAGCCATGAATGGTGCCGATTCATATCCATATAACGCCACCAACTGAGACCTGTTCAAAAGATAAGAGCTTAACCATCTATGTAGATTCCCGTGAATGCCCAAACGAGCCAGTTTTTTTAGCAATATAAGGTGATCAACGCGATCGAAAGCTTTTGAAAAATCTGTGTATATGGCATCCGTCTGTATTCCAGCTTCGAAGGACTCACAAATGTAGGTGGTGTACTCGAGAAGATTGGTGGATGTGGATCTGCCCGTGATAAAACCATGCTGATTGGGATTTAATCGGTGTTTTAAATGGCTATAAATATGATCATACGCTATGCTTTCAAATACCTTAGCAAAACAGTTAATTATACTAATTGGTCTGTAGTTTGTAGCGTCACATTTATCACCGGATTTGTATATAGGAGTTATCTTGGCTAATTTCCATAGAGATGGAAAAACACCTTCAGCTAAAGACTTCGAAAAGATCAATAATAAAGGTTTAAGCAGAGCTGGTGCGCAGCTTCGGACAAATATAGGGGGGATACCATCAGGTCCCGCTGACTTAGTAGTGTTAAGACTTTTTAATCGAGTTAACAAATCTGCATCCGATATAACCATTGAGTAAGTCGAGAAACTCGTAGGAGCGAAGTGGGGGTAATAATGACCGTTAGACGGGCTACTATATACCGATGAAAAATAATCAGCAAATAAGTTTACAACATCATTTCCAGTAACAGCAATACGGTTCTGCAATTTAATAGTACTCGGAACAGCATTAGTGACTCTTTTATTTTTGGTATAACGCCAGAAATTTTTTATATTGTTAGACAAACCTTCCTCAATACCTTCAATATATTTTTTGTAGCAGTTACTCATATTATCTTTCGCAACATTTCGAAAATACGAGTATGTATCGTAATCTCGAGGGTTACCAAATTTTTTGAACTTAGCATGGTACTTATCTTTTCTTCTCATCAGTCGAATAAGTTCCCTGGAAAACCAAACAGGAAATCTGTTGTTATGAGTTTTACGCTTAGGAGTATAACTTTCAATAATTAAATAAAGCTTATTATAAAAGAATTGAACAAAGTCATCACAGTTCAGATTTTCTGAATGCTCAGCCCAGTTCACTGTATTTAATTCACTAATGCATTTTTCGTAGTCAGTTTTGTAAAAACAGAGCTTCTCCACCTCTTTGTTTACTGGTAACATCGGGAGATAACAGCGATAAGTCAATTCGAATGGAGGGTGATGATTATCCATACGACTGAGTGCTGGAGCACATGTGATAGCACAATCCGCTGGGTTATCAAATAGAACTAAGTCTAATATTCTTTTGTTGTGATTACTAATATAATTAAGTTGATGAAGTGCAGTTTCTTGCAGCAGTTCATATAGAGCCTTAGATTTATCACATTGATAAGTGATCGGGCAACCTAGCTGTTTCGACCACTTTAAATCACCCAGATTGAAATCACCAATAATACAGGTAGGGCAAGTAGCAGAGCTTACTATGTCTTTAGAACAATTCAAATAGTCGATATAAATAGAAGAAGGTAGATAGTCTGGTAAATACACAGTACATAAATTCATTATAAGTTTGTTGTTAATTTTTAATTGAACCCATAAATTTTCTATTATACTGAGTTGCCAATCAGATCTTATATTCACGTCATATTTTCTTAAAATAGCTATTAGTACACCACCACCATGTTTTTTGTTGAACTTTTCTTTAAATAAATCACTACGATCGTGACGTAATACCTGATACCTGCTATCAATAATTTCAGTAGAACTAATTTGATCATCTAACCAAGTTTCACAAAGACATATCACGTCATAATTTTGGCACAACACTGATTTATAAATGTCATTAACCTTTGATCTAGAACCACGTAGATTTTGATAAAAAATAGATAAAGCCATTGAAAGACTATACCCAGGACATAGAAAAATACCTAAATATCTATCAAAGCGATTACTAATACTTTAAACAACATCTGAATACTTAGTCGGCACACCGTAACAAAAGATAGAAAAACGCTTAAAAGCTAGAAAATATGAGTATAAGATGAGTTAGATACAAAAATATTATAACCGCGCGACCATAGTATTCTTGTAAAAATTAAAAACTAATACTTAGAGTTAGATACACTAGATACACATAATCACGCAATTATAATATTTTAGTAAAAATTGAAAACCAATTAATACACAACTAAGTAACAACTTAGCCTAAAAAAACAAGCCAGAATAGGTACCCAACCAAAATATTTACTTGATTAAATCTAAACTATTAGAGTTTTTTATAATAATATATTAAGAAGTATCATCCCTTCTAACATAAATGCGACCGTTGCGCACCCACACAAACTTATAGGACGCCGCCTTTGCCCTCCTCCTGGCTTCGGCGTGCAAAGCCTTGTTAAGTGGTGAAAGATGCTCCGATATATAAACAGGAACCTTATCACCTGAATATCCCAATAAGCTAGTGTTAAGTTTCTCTTTAGGATGAGACTTATTGTATCTGGCCACCGCAGAGTAGAACTCATCACGACGGTTTACGTTCTTAAACTTTACAATGATCGTACGGGGCAGCTTACTGTCCTTGTTTTGTTTTGCAACCCTGGTGCAGTTAATGACATCCTCTGAGCTCAACTGGTAGTTGACAACGTTTGCACATTGCTGCAGGAGACTGCCGAAGTTCTCGGAGCGGTGCTCAGGTATACCATGTATTTCTATATTATTATCCCGCAAGTGCTGCTCCATGTTGTTCAACCTGTCAGACAAATCAGTAACAGCGGAGCGCAAAACACAATTCTCAGTTCTTAGTTGGTTATTCACCTCTCCAAGCACCTCTATAGATTTTTTCATCGCTACCTGATTGCTACTGAGGGCCAATACTGACTGTTGGAGCTCATTAACGTTCTGGATAGCATTTCTGATTGGCTCAAGCTCCGTTTTCATAACTGATGCTAGAAGAGACGGGAGCTCTTGTTTCACAGCTGCCAATAGATGATCCTTAATCGCTAAGATCATGTTCTCATCAAATAATCGCTCAGCGGGTACTTGCTTCAATGTGCACTGATTTTCCGTATTACTTAATATGGGCTCAGTAATAGTACCACTGGAGGCGCCCTCTGGTTGAATTCCAATTTTAACACCACGGATTGGCGTATTTGTATTATCACCCCTAGGCTCCTTGCTCTTACAGAGGTCACAATTCCACCCTTGCAACAGAGCGAAACTGTTGTTGGTGAAGTGCTTTTCTGGAATATTAGCGCACTGCAGGTCATACGTTAGTGCGCAAACAGAGCACGTCATATATTTGCGCCCTTTGATGGCAGCTTTGCAACCGGCACATGTAGAGGTATTGGATCTAGATGCCATCTTCTATGGCCGTATCCAACAGTAAGCTATGAAATTGCGATAGATGGTAATGGTTTGTTTATTATGTTTCAAATACTTATATAATTTGATATAGCTGTCTAATTTTAATACAATCCGTAATGTAATGCTGTAAAGTAGTTGTCCCGGGTATTCGTCGTCCAAAAAGTTTTTACCACATTGGGGTTCGAATCAGCGGAATCGTCTTCAGCGTAGCATACATCATACCACTAGGCCAGCCGGTCATTTAGTGCTGCGACCAAATTTGTCGTATATTATGCCCCTACTCGTAATCGGTAATTATTCTGCGCGTAGGGTAGATCAATGTTTATGCCTGACCGATGTTTATATGCTATCACTTCTGCATTTAAAAATACTTAAATATAGTTACTGCCAAAAATCTCTTGACAAATTCTTATGTAATCTGATTAGATTTTAACTTATTCACACTCTGATTCAAAACACAATCACGTTAAGACACTTATAACAATATTTTTATTTATTTATTTGTCGGACACAGTTAAATCACTTCCACTCGTGTCGAGTACCAAGTCTATTATATATATATATATATATATAGTTATATATATATATATATAGTTATATATATACAGGGAGTAACAAAAACCCTGTTAAATAAATGAAGTATGTGTACAGATCATTACAAGTAGTCATATAAAAATGTCTAACAATACCTAAGTTATACGTATCTGAAGTTACACGCAGTATCTAAACACAAAAAAATAATACCATTTCCCAAAAATGTTTATGACACAAGCCGTGCCTATTTTTAAATAGCTAAGTAACTAAGGGAAGAGCAAACGCGGAACCGACAAACGGGAGCCGCCTTTGTCGGCTCTTTTGTAGGATGCCGCTCCTGCACCTGTGTGCCTACGGGGAAATGGGGTGCGCGGGCGGCGCGGCATCACTCGGCAATCGGCATAGGCGCGGCGCGGCCCGCGGCTTACACTCAGTCGCATGTGCTCTCTCATGCAATTTAGTCGTTTCCAGTTTGATCGTCGCGAATTTAGTGTCGAGTGTGATGTCGTATTCTAACGACGAATACTACAATATGTTAATGTGCCTTGGTAGAAGCATTTGTGTGATGTGTTTTTGAAAGCTCTTTTAAGAGCTAAAAATGATGTACCTATCTTGTTTCTTAACAATACAAAATCACACGTGAATTCGATTGTTTAGCCTTTGCTTGACGTAAAATGATTAGAATATGTCAGTGCGGCAGAACGGCGCGCAGCACTTGTGTGCTTACCACTATTGGTCAAAGAGACCTTTTACGTCATTAAGTTACGGTCTCGCAATCCTACAACGTTGTGGTATGTGGTATAGGGCACATAAACGTATGGAAAACGCATAAGAAGTAATCTGTGGAATGGCCTCTAGTTCCGTCGCAGTAGGTATGCGCGGTGAATAGACTTAGCGTAGCATGGCGGGCGGTGCGGGGTGCGGGCAACAGGCAGCAGGCTGCGTCGGTGGTGCAAGTACCTATGTTGTCAATATCTGAGGTCGTAAACATTTTTAGTGACGGCATAAAAGGTATTAATAAAAAGCACACGTAAGTTTTGTATGTCTCGTATTTAAATAGAACTAGTATTACTACAACCTTGAGTTGACACTAGATACGCAGCTCGCGGATATAACAGGGTTTTTGTTACTCCCTGTATGTTATATTATAGCCATATGGCTCAACCACCACACCACAGAGGCTGTACATTTGTATGTATATTATAATCATTCTATGCCTCATAATTGAAGGGGTGAGAACAAAAAGGGTTTAACTGATTTTTTTCACAAAATGACTTATGGGTATCGTTGGATTCAGCGTGAAATTATCTACAATAATTCATTCTCAAAATACCGAAATGAGGCTTAAATCTCGAGATTTTGAGTCTAAAAACGGTTTATCTGTCACAGGAATACAGTTTGCTTAGCATAAATACATTATTATATTTATTTTATTATATTATATTTTTACAGTAATTGTATGAGTTAGTACTATATTTAGTATTTTAAAATAGAATCAAAACATTTTCAAGCAACTGAAACTTACATAAACCTTTTCTATTACCTTATAAGCACTCTACATTAAAATGACGCCGTTGAAGTTTAAAGTCAATTTTCTCGAAATTATCAATTTGCCAGTTAAACTCTTTTTATTCTCAACCCTTCAATAGTCGGTAAAACAGTATTTAAAAAAATTAACGTGTCTACGTCTTGGTTTCGATGGGTTTAGACCCTTTCGTTAGATGAGCCGTCTTTTATCTTTATGTGCACCATCGCTCGAGGATTTGCTTTTATAGATATTAATACTAGGAAGGTGTGGTGGAACATTTAATAAGGATTACAGTTAAATATTCGAAGCAATTACGTTTGGGAATTGTACGAGTAATAGCTTTGTTTATCGGGAAATGTACACTTTAATATAATGTAGATAGATAATAGTTTTACATACTCGTAAATCTCGACTGGCCCGATAGCACAGTTGGTAAAAACCCTGCCTTCTGAACTGTGGGTTGTGGGTCCGATTTCCACACAAGACAAACATTTGTGATAGGTTGAAAACTATCGTGAGTTTGATACATTTTGTAAGATAAAAAACAAATTACGTGCTGACGCTCGCGAAAGCCGCCGCGGCTTGCGTTAGTAACTGGCTCCCAGAAGAAGGACATCGAATATGTCCGAAACCTGGTCGGAGTGATTTCGACTTTTCATTGACCTGAGTTTTAGCCGTTATTTATCTTACAAAATGAACATAGGTGTTTGTTCTGGTGTCAGGGTGTTATATTGTATTATATGTATGTATTTAGAAACAAAAAGTATCTAAGTATTGTATCAGTTATCTGTAGGTTCCCATAATACAAGCTTTGCTTAGTTTGGGGCTAGATGGGGTTGTGTGAGATGTTCACACATATTATATTATATAAATAGTTCTATAAATAGAATGTGAAATAGAGGAATAAGCTGCTCAAGAAGTCCACGAAAATAAAAAAAATGAGTGTGCTTTACCACACGACTGAAGTGAAACTTTTGTCCTTTTATAAATGTCGCAAATAAAATAGTTTGTTAACTTCAACATTTTAATTTAGAAAAAACATAATATTTGAAAATGATTTAATATTTCATAATCATTACCCCAAATATTATCTATATAAATAAAAATGACACGGGTTTGCGTGTCTTTCCTAACCAATGATGGTTTGACATAAATAAGATTTTGCACACATATTGCTATGTTATGCTATCAAGATCCAATATACGTTTATCCCGGAAAATTTAAGTTCTAGAAAACTAGGTAAAAGCCTTGATTTAACTATATTATTTTGACATTAAATTATTACCCGTAGTTTTTTAATAATAATAATAATATGTGTGGACATCTCACACAACGCCATCTAGCCCCAAACTAAGCAAAGCTTGTACTATGGGAACCAGATAACTGATACAATACTTAGATACTTTTTGTTTGTAAATACATATGTGGCGTGCTGGCCCACGAAAAAGTTTCTATACCAATCTCATAGATAAACTTTCCAGCTAGTTGCTAGGGGCAACGAATGTTGTTGATATAGACTTCACATGAGAGAAAATTTTATTTTCCGCATTTTGGTTTTTGTAAATATCTTTTTAATTAATATATCTTATACAAAGTCAATCGGCATATCATTAATTCAGCAAACCTATGGACCTCCTTCTATTACAACAAAAGTGTATCTAACCTAGCTTTACTGGTGACCTGTTTTGAACCGAAAGTCCACGTTTGCAGTAAATGTGTGTGATTTTGATTTTGTTGCTGATTGCGATAATTCTGATACTGATTCACATAAAAATGTCGCTCTCAACCGATAAGAACGAAGATGTTTGTCGTGTGGGCGTGCGAATTCCGCCGTTTTGGCCTGAAAAGCCGGCCATTTGGTTCGCGCAGATTGAGGGCCAATTCGCGATATCGAACATTACTACGGACAATACGAAGTTTTTCTACGTTATCGGCCAACTAGACCCGCAGTATGCTTCTGAGGTGGAAGATATAATCATCAACCCGCCCGACACCAACAGGTATGAAAAATTGAAGTCGGAACTTATCAAACGACTGTCCGCGTCACGAGAAAAGAAGGTCAAGCAATTACTTATGCACGCAGAACTTGGAGACCGTAAGCCATCTCAGTTTCTAAGACATTTGCAACATTTGGCTGGACCTGGAGTTCCCGAAGATTTTCTACGTACTATCTGGACCAGTCGCTTACCAAGTAGCACGCAAACGATAATCGCTTCGCAGATGACGTCTTCGCTGGAAGCGCTCGCAGATCTCGCTGACCGCATCCATGACGTTGTTTCGCCTACAGCGCACGTAGCATCAACATCAAGTGCCATACCAGGAAGCTCCTTAGAAGCCATGAACCAACAGATTGCTGAACTTACCAAACAAGTGCAAGCTCTAACTGCGCAGGTGAACCGGCATTCACGTGCACCGAATCGTTCAAACAAGAAAACGCGCGGTCGTTCTAGCTCCACACGATCACAGTCGAACTATAGAAAATTTCCTGTGTGCTGGTATCATAGTAAGTTCGGCAATGAAGCAAGTAAGTGCGTAAAACCATGCGACTACCATGCGGGAAACGCGAACAGCAGTCGGTAATGGCGACGACCGATTGCCAAACTTCCGGTCGCCTATTTGTCACGGACGGCGCTACGAAGATGCAGTTTCTCATCGATACTGGCAGTGACGTATGTGTCTTCCCCCGATCGGCACTCAAGGAACGTCGTGAGAAAACAAATTATGAGCTGTGTGCGGCAAACGGTACACCCATTTCTACTTACGGCTACGCTCATTTAGTGCTGAACCTAGGCTTGCGCCGTGACTTTACTTGGCGATTCATCGTAGCGGACGTTACAAAGGCCATAATAGGTGTAGATTTTTTATCATTTTACAACCTCATCGTGGATTGTCGAAATCAACGTTTAATCGACAACACCACAAGCCTTACGTCCCCAGCTTCACCTGCACAGTCAACTGGGAACATTTCATCGGTAAAAGTTATTTCTGGAAATTCCGTATATCATAACATACTAAGCGAATACCCTGAGATTACTCGACCTTCCGGTGTCCACCGTGTTCCGAAGCATAATACCATGCATCATATACAAACTACTGCAGGGCCGCCAATAAGCAGCACACCACGAAGACTAGCACCGGATAAATTAAAAATCGCAAAAGACGAATTTGCAGATATGTTGAGGAACGGAACAGCCAGACCTTCAAAGTCACCATGGTCATCACCACTTCATCTTGCGCCTAAAAAAGATAACGGCTGGCGTCCATGCGGTGACTACAGAATGCTCAACGCTAGAACCGTACCAGACAGCTATCCCATTCGACACATACATGACTTTGCACATTGTCTCTCCGGCTGTCAAGTATACTCGGTTATCGATCTCGTAAAAGCTTATAATCAAATTCCTGTCTGCCCTGAGGATATTCCGAAGACCGCAATCACGACGCCGTTTGGTTTATACGAATTTCCGTTCATGACGTTCGGACTACGTAATGCTGGCCAAACGTTTCAACGATTTGTGGACGAGATGCTTAGGGGCCTTGAGGAGTTCTGCTTCCCGTTTCTGGACGATTTTTTGATCTTCTCACCTGATCAGGAATCACACAAGAAGCACCTTCATCTGCTCTTCAACAGACTCAAGGAATACGGCATGGTAATCAACACGAACAAGTGCATATTCGGTGTATCAGAGGTAACGTTTTTAGGACACAGCATCTCAGCAGCTGGCACTAAGCCGTTACCATCGAAGGTAGAAGCAGTTGCGAATTACCCTCCACCGAAAACCGTTAGAGAACTGCGAAGATTCCTAGGAATGGTGAACTTTTACAGAAGGTTTATTCCTGACGCAGCGCGGCATCAAGCGCCTCTGAATGCACTGCTCACAGGATCAGTTAAAGGTTCACATCCCGTGCATTTATCAGAAGAAGCTACTAAAGCATTCATCACCTGCAAGGAAAGTCTCTGCCAAGCAGCACTACTCGCTCATCCAGACTGCCAAGCGAAGCTCGCTATAGTCACCGATGCTTCAGACACAGCAATGGGCGCAGCTTTACAACAGCATAAAGACGGCATGTGGGAACCTTTAGCATTTTTCTCTCGAAAACTTTCGCCATGTCAACAGAAATACTCGCCTTACGACAGGGAACTTCTCGCCATCTACGAAGCAATAAAATACTTTCGTCACATGGTGGAGGCGAGAGATTTCATTATTTACACTGACCATAAGCCCATAACTTTCGCATTTCATTCACGAAAAGAAAAGTGCTCACCAAGACAGTTCAGACATCTGGATTTTATTTCACAGTTTTCTACAGATATCAGGCATATTTCAGGAAAGGATAACGTTGTGGCTGACAGTTTATCACGCATCGAAGAGATTACTCAGCCCATCGATCTATCCAAGCTTGCTCAAGCACAAAGCACAGATCCTGAACTAGAACAACTTTTGGATAGCGATACTTCTCTACGCTTGACAAAAATCAAACTGCCTGGATCTCACACAGAAATCTATTGTGACAAGAGCAGCAATGTGGCCAGACCTTATGTGACCAAAGACATGCGACGGCAAGTGTTCGAAAACTTGCATTCTTTTAGCCACCCTGGCACAAATGCGACGACGAAACTAATATCGGAACGCTATGTATGGCCTAGTATGCGAAAAGATTGTAGAGAGTGGACTCGTTCCTGCCTAGCATGCCAACGATCAAAAATAACACGTCATGTCTCATCTCCATTAGCATCATTCAGCTTACCTCGAGCCAGATTCATGAAAATCCACATAGATTTGATCGGACCTTTACCTCTCTCACAGGGGTATCGTTACTGTCTCACATGTGTAGATCGCTTCACACGATGGCCCGAAGCTATACCATTACAGGAGATAACAGCTGAAACAGTGGCAAAAGCTTTAGTTCACGGATGGATATCCAGATTCGGCTGCCCTGAAGATATCGTCACTGATCGTGGTCGACAGTTTGAATCAGAACTTTTTAAGCATCTGTCCCACATCATCGGATTTCAACGCAGACGAACTACAGCCTACCATCCAGCATGCAATGGACTCGTCGAAAGATTCCACAGACAGCTTAAAGCCGCTATTACATGTCACGCGACCAGCAGCTGGCTTGAAACACTTCCACTTGTTCTACTGGGAATCCGGGCGGCATTTAAGGAAGACTTACAAGCGACTCCAGCTGAGCTCGTATATGGAGAGACACTACGACTCCCAGGGGACATTTTTTGTCAATCGGCTGATGGCACAGAGGACTTGACAGTATACACTGAAAGACTGCGCACATTCGCCAAAAATTTGTTGCCATTACCAACTTCTCACCATGGGAATAACCGCTCCATATTCATTTTCAAAGATTTAGCAACAGCATCCCACGTCTTTCTAAGAGATGACACCTCGCATCCATCTTTTCAAGCAGCTTACACAGGCCCGCATGAGGTGATAGAACGAGGGGATAAAGTTTTCAAGCTCCGCATAAAAGGCAAAGAAGTCACGGTATCAGTCGACCGCATTAAACCTGCCTACATACTTCGTGAGTTGGACCATTCTCCCGCCGTGGCAGCACCTGAGACCCGAGACGCTCCAGTGACCACCACTCGATCAGGCCGAACAGTGCGTTTTCCAGAATATTATCGCCCGTAGGACGGTCTCTGGAGGGGGGTGATGTGGCGTGCTGGCCCACGAAAAAGTTTCTATACCAATCTCATAGATAAACTTTCCAGCTAGTTGCTAGGGGCAACGAATGTTGTTGATATAGACTTCACATGAGAGAAAATTTTATTTTCCGCATTTTGGTTTTTGTAAATATCTTTTTAATTAATATATCTTATACAAAGTCAATCGGCATATCATTAATTCAGCAAACCTATGGACCTCCTTCTATTACAACAAAAGTGTATCTAATTTAGCTTTACATACATAGAATACAATATAACACCCAGACACAGAACAAACATCGATGTTCAGGACACAAATGTTTGTCCTGGGTGGGAATCGAACCCACAACCCGCAGTTCAGAAGGCAGGGTCACTACCAACTGAGCTATCGGGACAGTCAAGTTCCATAGACTTATCATAATAAAGAGCTACGCTCCTCCCACACTTATGGTGATAAGGCAATAACCTGGCATGTCTCGTTATAGACGATGGCGTGCGAACTACGATCGATACCAATGCGTGCATCACAGGTGCGTTGGGGTGACAGTTCTGTATTACGTTTAATCTCTATGCCATACGGTTGATAATCGTTCTTTTCTTCCATAAACATAGGAAAATGGTTAAATAAATATGTGTGGACATCTCACACAACGCCATCTACCCCCAAACTAAGCAAAGCTTGTACTATGGAAACCAGATAACTAATACAATACTTATATATTTTTATTTGTAAATACATAACACCCAGACACAGAACAAACACCTATGTTCATCACACAAATTTAATGTTTGTCCTGGGTGGGTTTTTTTTTTATAACACATACATAGATCCTGGACCCTAACTAGGATTCCCTGTGTCTAGGGCCCAGGAACTACGAGGACCAGAACAAGTATTTGCGCTTTTTTTTCTGTCCACAAATACTTGTCCTGTCGCGGGAATCGAACCCGCCGCCTCCAGATCATGAGCCGACCTGCTCAACCACCACACCACAGAGGTTGTCACATCTATTGAACCCACAACCTACAGTTCAGAAGGCAAAGCTGACCAACTGAGCTATCAGGCCAGTGAATACGTAGCGAGGCGAAGTAAAAGTCGATGCACGTAAATTTCCATTGCCAACATAACAAAGTTAAAAATTACTTAAAATTTGTATTATTATGATGGTATGTCCAGTAAAACACAATAATGTATCATTTAAGTACTGCTGTGATGCAACCAAGTATTAAAATAACAGCTCACTAGAATCTACCGTACCGTCCTTTGAGGCGTCTGAATGCGTCTAAAATGAATAAAATTTATAAGATGATTATACGTATTTGAGCTAAGTTATAGGAAGAATCAAGGAAAATTTGAAAAGGAGGAGGCGCTATCAAAGTTTTTAAATCCTGTTTAGTGTGATTATCAGCGTGGGTTTCTTTTTTGTAAATTATTAGTAAATTCTCCAATAATAATACTATTTACTATCTAAAAATATAAAAATGTTATCTTCTAACGTTTTAGTCTATTTTCTTAGCGTATAACTAATGTTACAAAATACTTCACTTCGGGAGCTGATGCAAGCGGCGTAGTATATATACGAGCGACGGAGAAGGCTCGGGCTCACTTTTCGGGCAGCGCTCAGAGGCGACGGACGTTTTATAAAATCACGCTATTAATTATTGTCGGTTCTTAGTAAAATCTTAATAAATATTTGTATGTTGATTGTAAAGTTACTTTTTTTTAAACTAAAACCACTTAGGATTTCCAACACTAAATAATTTTGTAAGGAAATCATGCCACTTACGCCCTACTCTTTACGGTACCGTTTCCTCAACACTTGAATTTACCAAAATTACTAACACGCTAGAGAGTTTGACACTCCATTTGAATATTTGAATTAAACACGAATGCGTGATGCGTAACTTTTGGAATTACAAAGTTGGAAATCACGTTTGGGACGTTCTGAATTTCATATGCAATTTTGATGACTTTTGTAAACATAAAATTATGTTTCGACGGTTTTTTTTTACTTCAAGAAATTACTAGGTGGTAGGACTTTTCTGCTAAGTTCGTCTAGGTAGGTACCACCGCTTTGCCAGTTATTCTGCTACCAACCAGTAGTGTGCAAGCACTACTGTGTTCCGGTTTGAAGGGCACTGTAGCTAGTGAAATTACTGGGCAAATGAGACTTTATGATCTGATCTCACAGTCGAGTAATCTTATTACCAGACTGTGCTGATGTCTCAGGATGATGTGCGCAGTGCAGTATCACGCCAAACTTTATTTTGGAGTTCCGAGTGACACTGTTCTGTTATGAGCGGCCGTGTCGCTGAACATCAGGTGAACGACTAGCTCGTCACATCATTCACTAACATAAAAAAAAAACTTCAAGAAATGTATAGATCAATTTGCCTGCCTGCTTTCCTCTCTCTCTCTCAGCCTGCTTTTACTCTCTCTTATATCTCTTATAGATGTAAGAGAGAGATGATATCGCACATCGCTGTGACCAACTCATTTAAATACCAATTTCAAAATAGGTGTAATAATTTTGTAATTTAAGTTTGTTTGTAAGTGTTTTATAACTAATTTTCTTTCTTTTTATCAAGAGTCGAATATCTTCAGCAATGATGACGTAGCCAGCACGTAGTACTCTCTATTTTTATTGTTGTTTTTATTTTGTTAACCTTAGTTGCCATGGCTTTGGCTACTGGTCTTGTATCGTCCATCAATCATAGTCAGCATTCCACTGATAAAAAAAATATCAATGTGTCCCATTCCCCATTCTTATAATACAACGGTTGTGGGCTCAGTGTATTACAATAACTCGGTTCACTGCCGTAAGAGCTTAGCCCACAATAAGTAAATCAGCAAAAAATAGTATTCCTATAATGCTGAAGCAATTTCTAACGAATAAACGCTTAGCGAACATAATCTATCGCTCCCGTGCGTGTCACAAGAGCCTATGAATACATTATCGTACACGTTTCTATGAATAAATCTATCTGCAGTATATTATAATTTGTTTAAGTTTGAATAATCAGTTTTGGCGGGAAAACGAAAAAGATCGCGTCGCCGCATTGTATTATTTTCCAAAACTTATGTTATTTTCAGTGTTAGTGCATAAAATTGGTGGCATTTTATTCGTTAAGTGCTGGATTACAGGCGTGAGTGTAGGAAAATGGTATAATGATGGTGAAACGTTTCTTTTCGTGTTGTTTCCAAAACTCCATAAAAGCTTCAAGTAAAGTTGCCACCACTTTACTAGGAGTATGACTTTGACTAGACTGACTTGACTATGGCTTGACTTGATGACTTCGACTGTGACTTGACACATATTTGCGTGAAATATCGATAACTTGATAAATTATCAATAACTTGACACTGGCTAAATACACAAAAGTGTGGAGCCAAATCCAAAAAAAAAAAAGTTTGAATAAGTGTATATGGTAAAAGAATCGCGAGCACTATAGTATAATAAGCTACCAAACACTATCAAACACGAGGGTATCAATAACTATTATTATGAAAATACTTTGAATATACAGGGTGTATCTGGAGGGGTGGATCATCGGTGGCTGGGGGGTGGGGGACCTAAGTACCTATCGATTTAACCCCTCCTGTATGTTTTGCGATATTCAATGGTTCAAAAGTTATTTGGACTTTGATAATTTTTTTTTTATGTTAAGGAATGACGTGACTAGCTAGCCGTTCGCCTGATGTTAAACGACACGGCTGCCCATATCAGCTGCAGTGTCACTCGGAACTCTAAAATATAGAGTTTCGCGTGACACTGCACTGCGCACGTCAGAGACCTCAGCACAATCTAGTAATAAGATTACTAAACTGTGAGATCAGATCATAAAGTCTCATTTGCCCAGTAATTTCACTAGCCCTTTTCACAGTGCCCTTCCGAAAACCGGAACACAGCAGTGCTTGCGCACTACTGCTTGGCGGCAGAATAACTGGCAAAGCGGTGGTACCTACCTAGACGAACTTTGCAATAAAGTCCTACCACCTAGTTTTTTTTAAATTTTAGTCAAAATCAGTTTTCAGCCTGAACTACCCAATTGCAGCCATACATTTGCAACCTTGCCTTTTCTTTAAAACAAGATCAATATTGGGCCTTTTGTACCCCTACAGCAATCACGGTGCACGGCTGATATCCGCCAATAACAACAAATGTACAAAATTTGACGAACCAACTTCATGTCCTTTTTCTGTCTTGTTTAATAAAACAAATTTAGTCAGATTACTATATAAAAGTTTAAACATGTTAAGTCACTTATGATATTTTATTTACGAACATTTTAAATTATAAATGTGTCTGGGTGTTATATTGTATTCTATGTATGTATTTACAAACAAAAAGTATCTAAGTATTGTATCAGTTATCTGGTTCCATAATACAAGCTTTGCTTAGTTTGGGGCTAGATGGCGTTGTGTGAGGTGTCCAGAATATTATAATATATATATATATATTCAACCCAATATCTGTGATTAAATTAAAAGAGCCAAGTCAATAATTAACTTGTAATTGGAAACACCGAACAAATTAATTATTGAAACCAAATTTGCCAGGCCTTTGACAGAACACTTAAACTTTCACGGTTGTTCACCAAATTTGTGATAGTATTACAAACACACACACTCATGATAAATTTATGTATATTACACACAGCCTCTGTCGTGTGGTGGTTGAACAGGTCGGCTTATAAACCAGAAGCAGCGGGTTAAAATCCCGTGGCAGAGCAAGTATTTGTGTACAGAAAAAAAAAAGGCAAGCACTTGCTCTGAGTCTGGGTTTTGGGACTATGGTCCTCGTAGTTCTTGGGTAGACACAGAGAATCCTTATATCCTGGACCCTATATTATTATTATTATTTAAAGTAATGCTTTTTCGAGTCACTTTTCTCTGATGGTTAACATCAAAGATAAAAAAGCCCCTTGATAGCTCGTGAACATAATTTCTCCTACAAACACGACTCACTAACGGGGACAGAGGGCAAATAGTATTAGAAATCAACTACTGTTTTTCGCATGAGGGGAAGTTGTATCATTGGTCAAGTGGATTTATAGTCAACTAGTTGCGCCCCGCGGTTTCACCCGCGGATAAAATGTATTTTAATTATTTGCTCATCACACGGGAAAATTTCACTTTTCCGGGATAAAATATAGCCTATATGTTAATCCAGTGTATAAGCTATCTTGGTACCGAATTTCATCCAAATCCATTCAGCCGTTTGAGCGTGAAGAAGTAACAAATATACACACATACACACAAACACACATACAAACTTTCGCCTTTATAATATTAGTGTGATGGTTAACATAAATGATGTTCATTACATGATAATGTATACCACCGCGGCCGTTACTGCCTTAAGTACTGACTATAAATTTACTTGGTGAGCCCCTATTGTGTAAAAGGGTGGAGTAGTCGTATACATTTATATCGGAAGTTCTAAATAATCCTCTACTTTACAAAAGACAGGTATTTGAGGATCGAAATGAGTTCATTTTGTGAAGGTTTATTTCTTATCCTATTGCTAAGGGAACAAGGTTGATATGCTATACCGTCTCCAAGGTGGTTCAAGTAGAATAATGAAGCTCGCTCTCGGTAGATCAATATTTCTAATGAGACAGACAATTCTCGCTAAAAATGAAATGAAATAACATATAATTTGTGACGTACAAAACTGCAACCATTGAATGGTGCAATTGATTATATAGGTATAGAATTTAAGAACTTTCTGGGCAATAAATTTTCCGATAGCGATCAGATTTGTCAGTATAGTAAAGTATGAAAACATAGAAAAGATTTTTTTTTGTAATTATTTGATGAGAAATTTAAAACTCCTGCCTCTGATTTTTTAACTAATAAGGTAGTAATTTATAACAAAACTCTTTTATAAAATTCAAGCTTTTTATTTCTTCACAGAATGCCGTGGCAAGGAGTGACGAGTGCGGGGTGAGGAGAGCGAGGTGAGCGCAATGAGCGCTCCCGACCCGGCAGTGCTGCTAGCGCTGCAAGGCCATACGCGGCAAAGCGACAAATGGCCTGGCCCGCGTGCAGTCAAAATATACGTCGCGTCAGTCTATAATGGTATGTTGTTAAGTATGCAGGTGAGTTGAATGCAATGATCGCTCCTGATTCAGTGCTGCAAGCGCTGCAAAATCACACGTGGCAGAGTGAAAAATTGCCCGGCTCCCATGCAGTAAAGTTACGTTAGTACACGTTGTTTCTGTTGCGTTTTGTGACGTGTATGAATGAGTACGATAAATAGTTACTTATAATGAAGTGCTATAAACGCTGCAAGACTGCACTACACTGCAAAGTCACCCTTCTCTTCTTATTTTCAACAAAATATGGATGCAAACTAAATATACACAATTAAACCAGCGCAGCGGAAAAGAGAAAACTTTCAGCGCTTCCACTGTTGCAAGTTAACTCTGGCTGGCTGTAGGAAAAAGAAAAAAGATGTTACTTTTTTAATCAAAGCCTGGCAATGGCGCGTCGTCCTATTCAGCCAAACAGGCATTGTGTGACAACTTATATTTTCAGACTTCCGCGAGGAGAGGCGTCAAATACTTGAAACGGTCGGCCCTGAACTGCAGTCTACATACGATGATCGACACATTGAGGTAATTCTCAATAGCTCATAAAAAAAGAATAACATTGCCGTCTAGCACATATAGCTACCAAAAAATAAAACTAATTCACAAAATCCATACAATTCCACTCGCATTAATATTGCAATGATTAGTACCGCATGTACACTTTTAACTAGAGATAGATTGACAGCACATACTTACATTAAAAGTTTGAGACCAATATGAGTAAAATGATCCTTTTTTGGCTTCCAGTTCTGAGCGTTTTATCTATATGTTTTCTTAATCTGAGCTCAACAATACATTTTAAATGTTTATAGGTCTTCCATTCGCTTTCATCCGCTTTTTCCAGTAACATTTAGAATTACGTTACCAACTCCAAAATAAAATAAGTTAATAGAAACCACGTCAACATGAAGAACACGCTAAGACGGTATAAATATTTCGTCAAATACTCGCGTTCGGTATTCCGGAACGCGCGTAATGAAATTACTGCAGGTATTACAAATTCCGAACGTGATACAGTTGACGAGACAGCCGCAAGCTCGTAATAAAGTAAAGCACACAAAAATATGCTCTACTTTTATTAAAATAAGACTTGTAACGTAAGCGCCAATATTTTAGTTTAAAAACTATCGTGAGTATGACACATTTTGTAAGATAAATAACGGCTAAAACTCACGTCAATTAAAAATCAGTTACGTGCTGATGCTCGCAAAAGCCGCCGCGGCTTGCGTTAGTAACTGGCTCCCAGAAGAAGGACATCGAATATGTCCGAAACCTGGTCGGAGTAATTTCGACTTTTAATTGACGTGAGTTTTAGCCGTTATTTATCTTACAAAAAGCGCCAACATTGTTTTTGCACTAAGTTGTCAAATTTTCTAAAACGGGTGGTAGATATAGTGCCAAAAGTAGAATAGTGGTTTAGTCACTGCGGATAAATTGATCAAAAATACACAAAAGTGTCGCGCAATAAGCCCTAAAGGTATTACGAAAGTAAAATTATTTCAAACGAATAAAGGGGTACAAGCGCAATTTCCGAAACTTTGACGTCGCGTTGCAATTGCCTCTGTTTGTAATTGATTCGGTTAAATCTGCTGGACCACTTTAAATTGGAATTGAGGTTATTGGAGCGGAATATTTTAAAATGCGATATGCGATTTTGTGTTAGTGATTAAGCTTTATTATCTGCTGTGTGTCGCCGGAGTAAAATAGGACCATAACGTCTCTTTCCAAAGGTGCCGTAAGAATCGTCTAAGGAATTTTCAAAGAAATGGAAGCACCAATTTCCTCGATCTGCATTACAATGACTATATTCATATAATACCAAAAATTTTGCCCTATATAGTTATAGTAAATCCAAAATGACTGGCCCCTTAGCTCAGTTAGTAGTACCCCTGCCTTCTGAATTCCCACCCAGGACAAACATTTGTGTGATGAACATAGGTGTTTGTTCTGTGTCTGGGTGTTATATTGTATTGTATGTATGTATTTACAAACAAAAAGTATTTTAAAAGTGCTAACGACTTAGACTTTGGCTTTGACTTTATCAGTAACCTATCTGGTTCCCATAATACAAGTTTTGGTTAGTTTGGGACTAGATGGCGTTGTGTGAAATGTCCACACATATTATTATTATTATATTATAATATACTAAATAATAAAATAATAATAATAACGCCCAACTATCACATACATACATACATCCTGGACTCTAACTAGGATTCCCAGTGTCTGCGGACCCAGGAACTACCACCATGGTGCCAAAACACCCAGACTCAAGTATTTACGCTTTTCTTTCTGTGCACAAATACTTGTCCTACCGCGGAAATAGAACCCGCCGACTCCAGGTTATGAGCCGACCAGCTAAACAAGCACACCACAGAGGCTGTCGAACCATAATACCAACGCACGTGCTAAATGTGGTGATTATATTGATAATGGCCACCAGTCCCCAGCAGCTCTGCTATCTTTGGCTACAGTAGCGGCCACGCTGATAATGGCGGAGCAAGGGAAGCTAAGAATCTCCGGCAGAGATCTGCCTAACAACTCTCCAAGCGGCACGCAAATAGCCTTCTAAAGTGGCGCTTTATAGGAGATGCTTATTCAACAGTGGATGTCTTTTGATCGATGTTTATTTTTGTGTTAAGGAATGACGCCATCGCCTGATTTTAAGCGACACGGCTGCCCATATCAGTTGCAATGTCACTCAGGCCTCTAAAGTTTAGTTTTGCGTGACACTGCACTGTGCACATCATTCTGAGAACAGCACAGTCTGGTAATAAGATTACTCGGCTGTGAGATCAGATCATAAAGTCACGATTGCCTAGTAATTTCACCAGCTAGAGTGCCTTTCAAACCAGAACACAGTAGTGCTTGCGCACTACCTAGTAAATAGTACCGATGATGATAATTTTTGATTGATCATGAAATGACTGTTTAACTTTTACTGTAGCACTGAGTATTATTTCGTTTTCAAAATATACGGTTCAAAGCGAACCTTTACCATTTTTGTGAAATTGCACAAATTACAAAATAAATAAAAAATCCGTGCACCAATTTCACCAGTTGGCAAAAATAACTAGTGAAACGTGCCTAATGGCTTTTATTGAATCATTCGGCCATAGACACCGAAGGATGGTTGATTTGGGACTTATATAATAAATTATAATGAAATTCTAGACATAAACTATCTTATTTTAGCTAGCAGCGTATTTAGCATGCTGGCAGCATTTTCTCCATAAATGACTAATGCTATAGAGCTATTATGAGCATTGAAAATCGACATCTTTTCTCTCGAGAAAGCGTTTGACCAATAAAAAAGGAAGAAATATGTTATGATGTGATCCGCGTGATCGCTCATTGGTCGCTTTCCCGAGAGAAGAGATGTGTTGATATTTATAGCTCATGCTAGATTTCACTGTAAAATTTTGGACCACAAATTTATAGTTTTTTAAGGTACAAATAGTGATTTTCAGTTTATACTAGAGTCTCACGAACCGGTAGGTGATATAGTAACCTTAGTAAAGTGCTTTTTGGATTTGACGTAAAAACCACACAAACAAACAAACGACGAAACAGACGTTTCAATTTTATCATATTACTAATATTATGACAACTATACAAAAACGTTAATATGTACAGGCACTCTATAAATAAAAATTTACAACTAATAAAACATTATTTACTAAATAAATATGCTATCCAACTCACCACCACGTGGTAAGGTTCCCAAAATACTGGCAACATTACCTCGCTGAATTAGAAGACTTAGCTTCTGAGCGAAGTATGTGCCAGCTCTGGGATCCCATAAAAAATATACTTTAAAATATTATGACACGAAAGTTTATATGTTTGGATGTCTGTTACTCTTTCACTCTCAAACGGCTGGACAGATTTGGATTAAATTTGGAATATAGATAGCTTATATAGTGTATCAACACATAGGCTAATTTTTATCCTTTTATCATCGGGTAAACCTGCGAAGCGCTGCTAGTATATAATAAAACTAGCTTCTGCCCGTGGCTTCGCCCGCGTGGTCTATAGTAAACAAAGAAGAATTTTTTTAACAAACAATTCAACCACCCATTTTACTCTCTTAGGGGTGGAATTTCGAAAAACCTTAGTGTATCCCTACACTTTACAAAGAACACACCCTTCAAATTTCAAGTCTCTATGACAAGCAGTTTAGGCTGCGCGTTGATATATAAGTCAATCAATCAGTCAGAACTTTGAATTTCATATGTATAGATAGAGATATTAGTAGAAGTAGGGAATAATATAGTTTGCTTGTATGTCTAGATCGAGTTCGTGGACATGCATTACGGGACCGACGGTGGCGACGAGACCAATCCAGCGCTCCTGCGATTTCACCTCGACGAGATACGATCCTGTAATCATACATCGAAAGCTGGATATTTTCTTGTAAGTTTTATTGTATTTTATAGTAAAGTGGGTACACTAAGAATGAGGATCCATGACAGCCTCTGTGGTGTGGTGATTGAGCTGGGCGGCTCATAACCCGGAGGCGGTGGGTTCGATTCCCGCGGCAAGATAAGTGTTAGTGCACAGAAAAAAAAAGCGCAAATACTTGTTCTGAGTCTGGGTGTTGTGGGACCATGGTCCTCGTAGTTCCTCGGTCCCTAGACACAGGAAATCCTAGTTAGGGTCCAGGATCTATGTATGTGATCGTTGGGCGTCATTATTATTATTATTATACTGCATTTTTCCTCATCTTTATTTCATACATAAGTTTACAAAAACCTGACATTCATCAAATAACATTTCAAAAGGATCTGTACTTACGACTATAAAGCCATATGTACATAGTATTGCTTATACCTTTCAATCAAACAAAATAGAAGTCAATATTTGACTATGTAACGGCCTATACACACGAAACGGTTTCGACACGTTTCGATGCTCAAAAAGGGAGCGCACGGTCGCTCTAGTCATGGCCGCCTTTCCGTCCCTAGCCTCATCGTCATATATATTGGCTTCGTAGTGATCCAAACACGACAGGCCTCTGGAAAGAAATCGGACCATGTTAAAACCATCAATTGTGTATATACCTTATACTTCAGTAACGAAACATATTTTAACAAAAAATCCAATCAGAAATTAGATACTCACACCAGAAAACTTCGGAAAAATCAACAGGTAATATATTATCAAAGTTTCAAAGTTTTTTTATTTGTTCACATCACACTAATTATAAAGGCGAAAGTTTGTATGTTATGTGTATGTTTGTTACTTTTTCACGCTCAAACGGCTGAATGGATTTGGATGAAATTCGGTACTAAGATAGCTTATACATTGGGTTAACATATAGGCTACATTTTATTCCAGAAAAGTGAAATATTCTCGTGGGATGAGCAAATAATTAAAATACTTTTTTCCGTAGGTGAAACCACGGGGCGCAACTATTGCACTTTTCTGGGATAAAATGTAGCCTATATGTCAGTATTAATTGAGCCCTGAATCCCACACTAGGACGACCTGTGTCATGAGATTCAGTTTCTTCCTAAATGTAGGGTAGTTTATTATTCATATTGTAAAGATAAAACTGGTCTATTTGCGCTTAAAAATTATCAAAACATAATTTTGACTAACCCGCTGTTAGTTTATTACTGTTTCTTAGAGTAGACAAATAATATTACACACTTAAGTATCTATTTTGTATTTGTTATCTATCACGATAAAATTAACCTATAAAAGTACCAAAATATAGTAAACAAGTAAAATACTGATTATTACAGGTATCGTATTGGGATACATTGTATTGTCAATTGCTAAGGGAATATTCTCAAAGGTTTTCCCCAAACAGATGATTTAAGGTAACCAAACTCCGTGCAAACAGGCTATTATTCAAGATCCGGGGGAATGAGGCCAGCCGCCTATATTCTTCACTGTAATCCTTCCGAAATCCAATGCCTTGAGCCCGTATTGTATAGAAAGTAATAATAATCTATGTTGGAATTGTTTTGAGGATTTGGCGTTTTGATATAAATATAAGTATAGACCTGTTATTTTTTTTTTGTTTTTGTTTTGGCTCCACACTTTTGTGTATTTAGCCAGTGTCAAGTAATTGATAATTTCTCAAGTTAATTAATATTATATATAGTCTAGTCCAGTCAAGTCATACTCCTACTAAAGTGGTGGCAACTTTACCAGAATATTCTATGAAGTTTTGGAAACAACACGAAAATAAACTTTTCACCATCATTATACCACTTTCCCACACTCATGCTTGCCAGCACTTAATGAATAAAATGCCACCAATTTTATGCACTAACACTGAAATTAAAACAAGTTTTAGAAAATAATACAATTCGGTAAAGCGATCTTTTTCGTTTTCCCACCAAATCTTCACCTACATGTTATGTCGATTTCTGATGATTGATCTTTTTTTTATGTAAGTAAATGATGTGACAAGCTTGTCGTTCACCTGATGTTAAGCGACACGGCCGCCCATAACAGAACAGAACTCCGAACTCCAAAACATAAAGTTTCACGTGACACTGCACTACGCATGTCATCCTGAGACATCAGCACAGTCTAGTAATAAGATTACTCGACTGTGAGATTAGATCAAGTCTCAATTGCCCAGTAATTTTACTAGCTACAGTGCTCTTCAAACCAGGTCATAGTAGTGCTTACATACTACTGCTTGGCGGCAGAATAAGTGGCACAGCGGTGGTATCTGCCAAAACGAACTTTGCAGAAAAGTCCTACCACCTAGGAATGAACCTAGGACTGAAGATTATTAGAACAATGTTCATCATCATCGTTATCCTGAATACGTCCATTGCTGCACATAAGCCTCCCCCTTGAGCGGCACTTTGAGCGGCTGGTTACCTCTTGCATCCAACAGCTCCCCGCAGTTTTGACCTGCTGGGCGATCACGGAACTCGATTGCAACAAATAGAAACACAAATTTGTATGGATTTGACAGTTCCAATACGCAGCTTATATGCATAGTTAGTTATATTTATAGGAAATCCTGATGCACTGCAATCAAAGTTTCGTGATCACGTCACTAGGTCGTCGGTCCACCTAGTGGGTGGCTTACGCTGTGACAAAGGACAATATATACGATATTTTTAACATTGTTATTAACATTAATGAAATTAAATTAAGTACTATTATTACTTATTTATTCAATGATTTTTGAAGTAAAACTTCTTTACGCACGCTTGACTTGGGGAGTAAGTTGGTGAATGCGAGGCGAACGGAAGTTGAAGTTGGTTCACGTCTCCATTGTCAACATAACAATAAATAAATTATTTTGGTGTGTCTGGTAAAAATAACAATTTACAATTGAAGGGGTGAGAACAAAAAGGATTTAACTGATTTTTTTCACAAAATGACTTATGGGTATCTTTGGATTCAGCGTGAAATTATCTTCAATAATACATTCTCAAAATACCGAAATGAGGCTTAAATCTCGAGATTTTGAGTCTAAAAACGGTTTATCTGTCACAGGAATACAGCTCGCTTAGCATATAAACATTATTATATTTATTTTATTATATTATATTTTTACAGTAATTGTATGAATTAGTACTATATTTAGTATTTAAAATAGAATTAAAACATTTTCAAGCTACTGAAACTTACATAAACCTTTTCTATTACCTTATAAGCACTCTACATTAAAATGACGCCGTTGACGTTTAAAGTAAATTTTCTCGAAACTGTCAATTTGTCAGTTAAATCCTTTTTATTCTCAACCCTTCAATTGTCAAGATGATAACGTTAGGTAACATTAAACAAAGCAAAAACAAAGTTATACCAGCCGATAGATGGAGCTAAACTAAAGAAGTTTTAGTTTTACTTCAGTCGTGTGTCTATTCGAGTGGACGACGCTGTCAGACCACGTGCTCATAGGGAACTTAATCACTACATAGCCATGACCCAAGGGTGACGTGTTTGATCCCCATAATCATGCCAATTTTATAATTGCGAAGGTTTGTTTGTATGTATGTATTCTGCACGTTTGCTTACAAATGAAATGGGTAAACAGATTTTATTTAAAGTCATATCTTGGAGTGACATTAAGTATAGTTTTTATCCCACAAATTTTAATAATAGTGCGTTCATATTCTATGCGGCTAACACCACCGCTTTAACACCACAGTTAATAACAAACATATCTCTATATGGAAATGAAATGCAAGTATTTGTTCCGTGTCTATTTATTTTGGACCATGGTCTGGAATGAATATTTTACTGGATTTTTGCAGTACATCGTACATAAATAGTGTTTTAAAACGGTGGGGCCTGCTGCCACGTTGTTACAGATCGAATCATAGGCCACGCTAGTTAGTTGAAATGAAATGAAATAGTTTATTAAAATGTTTATAAACATCGGTTTAAACATAAAACAGCCAATACGAAAAGTACTAATAGTTTACTCCTAGTTGGAAAAACTTTTTGATTTACCTTTTGTTCGTACGAAACGCTTTGCAGATTATTTTATTATGCGTATAGCTAGGGTATGGAACTCACTTCCGTCGTCAGTGTTTCCATCCACAACTTGGGTGTCTTTAAGTCAAGAATAAATAGGTTATTTCTGGGTAAGCGTGCTCCACCTTCGACCTCATCGTCACTTACCATCAGGTGAGATGTAGTCCAACGCAAACCCATCACATTAAAAAAAACTTTGGTAACTACTAGGAAAATCTGTGATTTGGCATACCAATGCCCTCTGCCGGACAAAATGCGGAGGACAGTTGCCACCATATTACAACTTTCATACAATATTTTTGTCAAATTAAGAGAAATTTTTGTTAACAGTGCCTCATCGGTGGCGACGCAGCATCCTACCTCCCAGTGCTGCCGTTCAAAATCCCGTCAAACATATTCGAAGAGCTGGTCAAGTCGGAGTCGCCTCAAGGAGATCTCATTCACGCATGCTACCGGCTGAATGCTGATGGCGCTTACCATCTTGAAGGCGATGATAAATGGTGAGTAAACAATAACATTTTCGAAAAAAAGTGGTTAAACGGACTTCAATCAATACTTATTAGTTTTTTCCGTTAATTTGATGAAATGTCTATCGGAACAATATGAAAGCATCTCCTTTTATTTAAAAGTAGCTTCCGCCCGTGACTTCGCCCGCATGGCCTGTAGGAAATGAAGATTTTTTTCATAGATAATTCAACGTCCCATTTCACCCTCTTAGGGGTGGAATTTCGAAAAACCCTTTCTTAATGGATACCTACACTTTACAAAGAATACACCTTCAAAATTTTAAGTCTGTGCGACCAGCGGTTTAAGCTGTGCGTTTTATGTATACATATATTTTATTTGTATAGATAGGAATGTTCCAAATCGAAAGAAAATCAAAGGTACATTAGAAATACCACCGAAATTAGTAGGTACATTTTGTAAAATTTGATGAAAGTAAAAACAAATAGCAATGGCAAATGCATTAATATTGTGGAGTATTTTGTAATACAGTATCCATAATGGCACAGAAATTGCAAGGCCTTGAAAGCATTGTTACTTTTCAGCAATTCGCTTCCTTATTCGCCCATAAGATTGGGTGAAGATTATTCTCTCCCTTTTTTACAAGCACTTTTATAGTCATCTCATCTCGATGGGTCCAATGTAGTATTCGAAAGAAGACTTTGATCATCGCGTCTCATCTATTTAAGCCGTAAACGTTTACGGCCCGTTTCCTTAGAACGAGGTCCGATTACTCAGTGGAGCCGTAAAATAAATAATTTATTGTGCACCCTAGTGGTACTGTGCGAGGCAGGGGTTTAGCTTCAAGAGGTTACTGCTTAGACATGGGTATCGATTTGTAAACTTTACGGCACCTTTACGTTATGAAATTTAAAAAAAATGTGTGTGGACATCTCACACAGCGACATCTAGTCCCAAACTAAGCAAAGCTTGTATTATGGTAACCAGATAGGTAACTGATAAAGTCAAAGCCAAAGTCCTAATTCTATTGTTAGCACTTTTAAAATACTTTTTGTTTGTAAATACATACATAGAATACAATATAACACCCAGACATAGAACAAACACGTATGCTCATCACACAAATTTCCTGAGTGGGAATCGATATGAACTTGATATGAAATATGAACTGAGCTATCGGGCCAGTAAAATTGAGTAAACCATAAAGGGTAGCCATTATTTTTTATTTATAAAAACTTATCACAAATCCACCCTAAGAGAGGAATAAAATTCATAGTATGGCATGGCTAAACACGAATGCATTGATCTAACTTTGTGCTGGTTACTCCTTGGTGCAGGCGTTAAAATATCCTGCCCGGTGACGCTGTAAAGGTCCAGCCCAGTGACCTTGTAAAGGTTGATAGAGACCAACAAAATAAGCCCGTCCAAAAAAATCTTAAGAATAATCTACTAGATTATGGTAAGACTTTTCTGCAAAGTTCGTCTCCAGTAAGTAGGTACCACCGCTTTGCTAGTTATTCTACCAACAATCAATAATGTGTTTTGGTTTGAAAGGCATTGAGAGTAATGAAACTTTATAACCTGATCTCACAGTCTAGTAATATGATTACTCAGAATAACGTGCTCAGCGTAGTGTCACGCGAAACTTTAATTTTATTTCCGAGAGACACTGCAATCGCTTATGGACAGCCGTGACGCTTAACATCAAGGGAACGACTAGTTCATCACGTAATAAATTTACATTTAAAAAATATGGTTGGTGTTGGTATAATAATTTAACTCAACTATATTGATAGAAACAAATTTCAATGTCAAAATTTTCAACTCGAAAGCAGCAGTAACTTACTAACAGTATGGGTGATTGATTATCTTGCTCACACGTACCCATACGTGTACGTAAGTACGTGCCAGATTCATGCCAGGACCAAAGAACCTGTAGACATGTTTTTGCTGAAAAAAAATAGCATTACTAGAAAGTTACGTTAGCTAACCACAGTAGGGCATATTAGCCCGCTGCTGATTAGTCGCCCTTTGGCTGCAACGTTAAACTTTACGTACTGTCATAGATAAAAGTATGTAACAACGTAAAGGGCTCCGCTCACGTAAATATTTCTGCACTTTAGGGAGGGCCCTACAGGTTATCTTTTATTGCGGGACGCGGGACAGGTACGGACGGGACGTAAGGATGTATCATTTCATGAAATCGTGTGTAGAATAAGGGATGTTTACCTTTCTTTGTATAATTTACCTTTGCAAATAGTGATTTTGGGACGTGGTGCCTTTTGTTATATAGGGTACAAGTAGGTATTATGTAAGTCGTTTACAGATTCTAACAGTTACCTATCCTTTTTTTTGTTTAGTTTTGGCTCCACAATTTCGTGTATTTAGCCAGTGTCAAGTAATTAATTTTTCAAGTTAATTTATGTATGTTGTATGTGTCAAGTCAAGTCGCAGTCCAAGTCATCAAGTCAAGTCATAGTCTAGTCTAGTCCAGTCATACTCCTAGTAAAGTGGTGGCAACTTTACCAGAAGCTTCTATGGAGTTTTGGAAACAACACGAAAAGAAACGTTTCACTATCATTATACCACTTTCCCACACTCATGCCTGTAATTTAGCACTTAACGAGTAAAATGCCACGAATTTTATGCACTAACACTGAAAATAACACAAGTTTTGGAAAATAATACAATGCGGTGACACGATCTTTTTCGTATTCCCGCCAAAACTCTCACCTATCCTTTTTTATAGTAAGTTTCTGAAATCTAACAAATGAATGAATGATTTATTTATAAAAACTTAGCCTAATACACTGTGAACGTATATCTATTTCGACAAAATACACAATATACAAATAAAATATACAAAGATATTCATCACGAAACTAGAGATGGTTTCGTGATGAATATCTTTTGTAGATGATGAGGATCAGATACAATTTAAACCATTGAATAATTTACCTACGATTTCTGTAAAAGATAAACAAAATAATTTCCTCGGATATAACGACGATGTCTTCCTTTCACCAAACTTTTACACCTAATTTGCTCGGCAATTTGATATCGGATCTCTCTTGGAGGCACCCGAAACACATTGTTAGCTAAGTAATTCGATCAACAGGAAATTCGTGATAATAACGAAAAGAATTTCACCCTCGGAGCTTCTTTGTTGTGACTTTAAAGTTGCCCTTATTTGAAGTTTTGGTCTTCATGTTACAATTATGCTTTACCTGGAAGTCTGTTAGGAGTGAAAAATTTATCTAAGTCTAAGCATAAAAGTACCGGGTGAGGCTTTCGTAAATTCGTTGAGCGTTGGTGGATAGGTCATTGTATAATTTGGTGGGTAGTAATTATAATAAATTAGAATAAAATTCATACAATCAATGCGTTTAGAATAAAAAAAAACGAGTACGTATCATTCTTAACTTGATATTGTACCAATTCTCACCTATACTTTACAAGCCGCGTTGCACATTTCCAACCCTGTATTTTACTTATCGCCTATACTCTACAAGTCGCGTAACACGTATACGAAATACAAAATAAAAATTTACTTACTACAAACATTCTTTACAAAATATCTTGTAAAAATTCACTACGAATTTTCTTTATAGGTATTTTGTAGACTTGTTACGGGGCTTGTAGAATATAGACGAAAAGTAAAATACAATACATCATGTAGTTATTTACCCGAATTATCCGTAATTTTTTTTATCTACAATTTGTCAGAAGACACGTCGTTTCTAAAGTGCTTGCGTTAAAAACCCTTTTATTTTCCGAAATTAGTTACATAATTCCCAAAAATCCGGCAACCAACATGGTCCGCTATGAATTTTATACTTGCTGGGGTTTCTGCCGTCCCATTTGTTTGGAAAGTTCATAAGCTCCTGGAACCCGAGGCTGTGGTTTTCGCTCACATTGTTTATGAATATAAGCTTTATACTAAAAACTTATGGTATAATTTATAAAAATCTGTCCATAAATTGATATTTTAATTTATTTGCTACACTGTTCATTTTAGTCGATATAATATCTATATTACAAGGGTGGGTAGATAAATCATTGTGAAAACAAAGCTTAATTTGAAACTCAATCATATTTAAAGTAAGATGGGAGGGTTTGTACATGCATTAAATAATCAATTTAAGACCACGATAGATTTAGTAAAAGTATTACGGAGTAAAAATATAAAAATAAAAATTACTTACCTAATTTCATAATAATGGTTTTAAAATACGTTTCTAGCGAGTTAATATTCTCATTTTGTCCTAAGCTCAAGATCCTAAACTACATTATGTTAAAATTGAGTCTCATTCGAGGCACAAAGAGAAATTCGTTTGAAATTATTTGCAAAAACTTGTACAAGACACAACATTTGGTAAATAAAACGTTTAAAAATAAGTTGTTGAAACGATCACTACCCACTTCTGCGAACATAATTAAATGATTTTTATGTATCGATAGATTGATTTATAAATAAATAAATAATAAATGACTAATCTTTTTTATTATCAACTAGTTGCGCCTTGCTGTTTCACCCGCGGATAAATTGCTGCACCGATTGCTCATCCCACGGGAAAATTTCACTTTTCCGGGATAAAATGTAACCTGTGTGTTAATCCAATGTATAAGCTATCTTGGTATCGAATTTCATCTAAATCTATTCAGCCGTTTGAGCGTGAAGGAGTAACAAACATACACACATACGCACAAATACATACACAAATACAAACTTTCGCCTTTATAATATTAGTGTGATTTGATTAATTCTTGTTTGTTACCAGGTTCAGTGATCTACTAGAAAGAGAAGAACAGCGAAATCGCTTAGCAGAAGTTCAGAAGGCGTTCAACACAACTGCAATAGAAGCATTATCAAGGGGGGTGGAAATATCAGATCTTCTGCGGAGCCCAGTCGAAATCCAATGCGAAGTAGCTTTAGGTAAGTCCGATGAGATTATATTAGTTTATATGTCAACTACAAGAATTATTATGGAAATGATTTTTTGCAGCTTTAATAATTGTCACATCAGAGTTCACTATGCTGTACGTTTCTGTGGGTGACATAGATTGTAAACTCAACGGTCCGTATTACAGAACGATGCTCAGTCATCGATCAGTGCTCAAGCAGAGATTTCATCCATAAGGTGATCAATTAGTGGATGACTGAGCATCGTTCTGTAATACGGAGCTACGTACACTGCAGTATCTACGTAAACTGTAGACTTCCTTAGACTGTACTCTCTACGAACCATTTACCGTAGACTAAAGACTCTATATAGATCTCTACGCAAACTGTAAAGTCCGTAGACTGTAGACTCTACGTAGAGACAACAGTACAATAAAACTAAATTTAACAATAATTTTATGTCTGTTATAAGCCAAATTTACTTAAAAGTGTCTTAAATAAGAATAACTAATATGCAGTTAACAAAGCTAAAAAGGTAGTATACTAAAAGCCTGCATTGTGAGTATAGAACTTCATATTTACAGTTACCTCTTGTCTTTCTCTATTATCATTTCCACGACAAGCAATCTTATTAGTACAACGTCGCAGCTTAAACTTCCATCGTTCCATTCTATTGAAAAGCTTTTTATTGGAAAACTTAAAAAGTTAGCTTCCACGCCACGGTGCCAGCTTTATCCAATTACACGGTAACGATGGTACTATGAAAGCCAATTGAACGATAACAGTGACTGCATTTTTTGTTTTGTGTTTTGTTTTATCATAGGCTGACATTTGTTCACGGTCTCACTTATAGTAAGTTTCTTTAGAAGTAACTCTTCGGCTGACTATAAAAATACTACTACGTAACCTTTATTGTACAAGAAAGAGATTAAATTTCATTTCTACGTAACTAATAATTGATTTGATAATTGATTGCAACTACACACTGAGTTAAAGAAACATTTTTAGACACCCATTGTGATGAAGTCTAATCAAGCATGTCAGCACACGATGTCATCGTGACAGGTACTTAAAAAAGTGTAAGCCGGTGACTCTATTTGTCATTGACTAAATTTATAAAAATACCGATAACGCATATGTCCAAGTTTATTTTTTGTTTTAGAACTCCTTTCAAGTGGTGTCCACCCAAAAGGCATGGTAGCGGTATTACGGGACGTGCCGGACCCAGAACCTGACGAGTCTAAGTTGGCAGAATTGACGCAAGCGAGGTTAAAGACGCTCAAGAGGAAACTTGAGGACACCTTACCTGATGGACACATAATAAGGCTGGAGTAAGTACCACTGTCATTTTACTAGAATCATCTTTAAGGCGGAGTCTGATGTACATAATTATTTGATACGGTATATAATGGTAATAATGCATTGTAGGGCTAGAGTACCTAAGGACAACACTATATAAAGGAGGTGCGACTATTGGGCATATTTAACTAGCTGAACCTTTTCAGGAATTATACAAAGTTCTACTAGAGATGGGGCTACCACAGAAGGTTCTGTTACAAAAAAGGCTCAGGATGCAAGAGTTACTATAAAAGGGGTTCAAAATCCTATGTACTTATAGCACCTACGTCTTTTTGTGACTAACACTGAAAAGTTTTCGAAATTTTGAGAATCGTACTTTATACAATTCTCAAAATTTAATATTTGTTAATTAAACGTCATTAATTATATAATATATTGTTAAATAAAAAAGTATTTTCAAGAAACACCGAAGAAAAACATTAAATTTTCTAATATCACTAAATATTTAAATCTGATTGTCATGCTTACTTATCGGCATGATAATTCAGTGTCTATTATACGTTTTAGTGTTTCAATTACTTTACAGAAGATAGCAGAAAGCATTAAGTTATAGTTAATTAGACGTAAGACGAAGGTAGGCAGTAGATTGCCACCGGTTTTCCGGACGTCAAGGTTGATTTAGGCGAGAATTTCAATTAATTTCTCACACAGATTGTTGTAACGATGCCGGGATTAGAGCTGACCCAAATTAATATAGTAGCAGACTGTGTAATAATCGCTATTGATATATAGAGTTATGTATTGTTTCATTATTTAGATTTTTATTGTTTTGATAGTCTCTTTGTTGAGGGCGTTGAACAGGTTGGCTCATAACCTGGAGGCGGGTTTGATTCCCGCGACAGGACTTGTATTTGCGCGTAGAAAAAAATGCGCAAAAACTTGATCTGTGTATGGGTGTTGTGGGACCTTGGTCCTCGTAGTTCCGAGGTCCTTAGACACAGGGAATCCTAGTTAGGGTTCAGGACCTATGTATGTGATCGTTGGGCGTTATTAGATAGATAGATAAAAAAATGCTTTATTGCACAAACAACGCATGTACAAAGGCGAACTTAATGCTAGAGAGCATTATCTTCCAGTTAACCTGGGTGTAACATGGAAATTTTTGCAGGGCAGTGCAACGCAGCTTAAATATAGATATTTATTATTATAATTATTTAATTATTTTGGCATCAAGACAAGGCCTAAACAAGATCCCCTAGTCTGGTACTCCTAACAGGCCAACAAAAACACGTCTTTGGCAGAACGTGGTTTACATTGCCTAATTTTCTAAAATGAAAACTTCTAAAATATGTATTAAAATTACTTTTACTCGAGGTATAAAGAGAATATAAAGACGCACAAATACATGGCTTCCTTCTGCCCACGTTTCGTTACTAACTTTATATAGTGCGAACAGGTAACGAATGGAACAACTTGTCGGCGTTCTTGTTTCCAGTTACCTATGAGTTAGGAGTTTTCAAGTCAAAAGTGAACAGACATCTTCTAAGTCTAAGCAAACATTCCCCATCTTAGATCACTTCATTGCTTAACATCAGGCAAGATAGTGGACAAATGCTATATTTATAGCCATTTTTTTTTTTACTTTTGCGCATTAATTATATTTTTTTTTAGATAAACTATTTTTAAATTTACGTTTTGTAATCTTGACATCGATTTCATAAAACAGTAAGCTCCAATTATCATAATAACTAATCACGATAAGTCAAGTTAAACATTTGTTTTACCTAAAACAAACCTAAAACGAAATGAAATAAATTGGCCTATGTAAAAATTGGAGGAAAGTTTATGAATGCTATTTATTTTCCCGGTGAAATCGCGCACGTGAAAAGGATTTAACCATTTCTGCTTTATTGGTGTTTGCCTATAATCTAGTTGGGTGTTTCTCCCTTCACGGATGATTTATGGTATGTGAATTAGACGAGGGAAGAGTTTAGGGCTGGGAACTGAAAACGGTAGAACTTTAGCGGTACATAACCGCTTTTTACGTGGATCGTGAATGATTGGAATTTATTTGTTATGCAAAGTTCCATAACAAAATAAGAGCTATTTTGGTATTATTTTTATTTAAAGTCATATGAAATTATGACTGGTTATATAAATTTAGGTAGCACATCCAGCAGATACAAGTAGAAAGAAATGGCATCTGATTTATGAATGAATGTGATAAGCAGTAAGTGAATAAACAACCCATTTGAGTGCTTTACCTCTAAACTATGCTATTTTGTACAGAGATTTCTTACACTATCTAAATCAACATATTATAAATTTATAATTCCGGAAAAAAGGCCTGCCAAAAAGAATACATTATAGGTGTTTACCTTTATATCCCCTTTTTGACCTTGAGCTGCCTTTAGTGGTTTTAATTCTGTTTATGTAAGCGCATGACGCATGACGCGTTAGTCGTTCACCTGATGGGTAACACAAAATAATTATACATAATATAAAATAAGTAGACAATGTTGAACAGTATTCTGTACCGCAATACTCATGTGTTGGAGCGTGACCAATCTAAGTGCACGGAGTGCGTTCAGCCAAGTTCTCGCAACGGAAGAGCGTGTACTATGTTTCATGTTTTGTATTTTGTAATCTTGGTGTCAATTTAGAGTTTATCTATCTATCTATCTATCTATGCACTAACCACTTCGAGACAATTTCAACTCCACTATATGTCTGTTTCTGAATTTATTGAAATTTTCCCTCTTATATCGGTTTTTGCTTGTCAGTCCTTACTTCGTACCAATAAATTCTGTTTAAAGTAGCAATATTTACTAAACGTACGAATGAAGCCAAAGTTTCGCAAACAATTTTTCCGTTTGGTATTTTTTCGGCACGTTGTACTTCGCAATATGGTGCAATGACAAACTCTTGCCATTACTTGTAAGAGAAACTTTGCACGTGAGTTATGAAGCAATATGAAAATAACTTTATGAATAATTACTACAGTACCTAATATGAAAAAGACTGTTGTCTATCTGTACTAAAGTGTAACAGCTCCTAAGTTCACATTTATCTCTCTACGACACAACTCCTACAATGCATTCGAGTATGTCACAGAGGGTTAAGTGTGAACTTAGGCGCGGTCATACTTTACCGCAGACGGGCATGTATGCAACAAATAGTTACAATAAGGGCACAATTTACCTGGGTTGTTTCCTTATTAAAAAATACACCTGTATTGGATCACGTATGGAAAGTGGTGAAGCAGTCTACGATAGTCCTGTTTTTCGTGACGCCTACTTCCAATCACCACCACACCACCACCACTTGGCTTATGCATAGTCAAACATTTGCAATAGTTTGTATGTACATTGAGCCTAGGCTGACCATTTCGGTGTCTATTTTAGCTAGACGTCCAAATAGGCCAATCGACTAGCAAAATTTTAGAATAGTTATATAATTGATGCATCAGGGTCGAGAATCCATCACTGTCCCTATGTATATTTTATCGCCTCTACAATGGGGAATATTCGAAGAGCTATTTAACCTGATTCCGGCATCGCGTTTCTACCATCGCACGTCTCGCCACCGCAAAAAAGCTCATCCACATATTATTGAGTAGTGGAAATCTCATACGACTCGATTCATGCGCTCTTTCTTGCCGTACACCTGCAAAATGTGGAATGAGCTCCCGCCAATGGTCTTTCCGCAACATGGAGTATTTTAAAAGGAGGGTTATAAGAGTCCTACAGGGTAAGTATTGGTGACGCCTCCTCCGGTGTTACAGATGTCCATAGGCTTCGGTAACCACTTCCCATCAGGTGAGCCGTATGCTTGCTTGCTCCCTTTAATTTATAATTAAAACTGTGACTTTACTTTACTGGATCTCATAATCAAACGTTTATTCAAAAGTTTCTTATCATCAGGGCATCGTCAGCGGACTCATCGAGAACGGATGGTGCGTCAGACAATGATGAGAAGTTTGCTCCCTTCAGAGAGAAAGTTCAGGCAGCAGTAGGATCATTGATTGATGATAGCCTTAGCACTGAGCCTGACCAGGGGAAGGGAAGGAAAAAGACTGTACAGGTAATATATTTTAAGATGAAAAAAAAGTTTGAAACAATAAAACCTTATTGAAGTAATATTTCTTTACGCCCAATGCAAACGGAAGCGAACGGAAGTTGACAGGGAGATATACTTATAGATAAGATAATAATACAATGGTGTCGATTCTGTGTCGCATACTCTAAAGTTAAATCAAATTAACATATTTCCGTCTTTTTCATTTCCCCTTTATCTGAAGAGTATCGCCGTACTTTGAGTTTACTTTAGTTTTAGAGAATTTGAGACAGAATCGACACCAATATTAAGATAGAAAGAAAGAGTTACGTTTCGTATTATATTAGTTTAAGGGCAAGAGATATGGAGCTAAAGAAATTTTACTTCAGTCGTGTGGTCAAAGCACCCTTGTTTTTTTTTAAGTTTTCGACTGTCAGTCACATTTTTATTTACATATTTATAGTTTCACTGCGTTTTGTTTTATAACAGGATTTTATAATTATTTTTTAATTATTATAATGCCAAAGTACTGTTCTCCTTCAACAGACAATCGCTATGTAAACTAAGCTCTTTGAGTTCTAGACAAAATATTTTATGAATGATGTGATATTAGAATGGCTAGCTCTCTAATGGTTACACTTAACTTGATTATGGTACTTGCACTACCACTCAGAACTTTAACCGATAGAGCGGTAGCGTGCAGTCGATATAATAGGCTATAAGCACGACTGAATCCTTAGAAATCTACCCTCA
The DNA here is from genome assembly GCA_905220475.3 of Ennomos fuscantarius. NCBI lineage: Eukaryota > Metazoa > Arthropoda > Insecta > Lepidoptera > Geometridae > Ennomos > Ennomos fuscantarius. Next base: position 4,888,634 of record HG992028.1, on the reverse strand, counting down.
ATCGTGAGATATAGTCGATTAGTAGATAAGGACTTTTGTCATCATTAATAAAATCTCGTCCAATTTCTCCAATTTTATATTGGTCAAAATTTAATTAAAACAGTGAATTAACACTCTAAAAAACAATGCGATCATTTTTATCCTTTCTCATAAAAGTGACGCCGAAAGTTAACGCACACTTTAATATATTGTTAAAATATATACAAAATTATGACAGCTATTTTAGGTATCTATAGAAGTTAAATCGAACTCAACGTTAAACTGATTATGAAGATAAATATTTGACAATAGTTGTCGAACAATATTGAGAACAAATTTTTAGGTTAAAAACCGATCTTCTAATGATAACACCTTGAAGCAGAACTAACATTGAAATAAAATTTATCCAGTCGATTTTGTTGTTACCTATCTATCTGTCTTTGAGCAAATTTGTTACTGAAGTTTATTTTAATATAATTTTAAAATGATTAATGTCTATCCGAACTGATTTATAGTTAGGTTTAAATAAACTTTGCAAGCTATTTTCATTTTGGCAATTTGTTCAAGAAAGTAGGTTAAATTAATATTTTGTATTAAAATTTAACGCTTCTTAGAAAGTCTTCAGATCAAAGGGGCTTTCAAAAACTTTGTAAAAAAAGTTTGATAAGTCTTTACAAAAGACTGCCCTACTCCAAAGCTCCTTGTTTTTCATGCTTAGAAATTCTAAGTAAAAAAATAAAGTAAAGTAAAGTATTTTGGTAAAATTTAAAACTGATTCTAAGCCAAAATACTTTCTGTCTGTTCGTTGATTTATATATATACTTAATAAAATACTTATTTGCAGGAAGTATTTCTGGAACACATCACTCACCTTAGGATATGCGTAGAACATAATCATATGTATAAGGTAACTATTAAGCAAATCGAAGACGCAGCTACAAGTATTTTAAGTAACGCTAAAGAGAACTACGAAAACCGAACGCGTCATCCGCCTGTGCTTATTTACGGGCCCGATGCTTCAGGAAAAAGCACTCTATTGACGCATTTATACTTCAAATGTGAGGAAATATTCCCGAAGCCTGTTCTTAGAATAATAAGATTTTCCGCTGCTACACCAAGATCGGCCTACAACCTGGAACTGCTGCGAGTGATGTGCCAACAGATATCGATAATCCTGAACATTCCCGAAGGTTACTTACCGAAAGACGCGAGCTTTGACCCTTTATATATCAACAATTGGTTCCAAAGCCTGCTAAAAAGATGTGAAGATATGCCGAATGAGATTTTGTTAATATTTATCGATAATGTTCATAGAGTGAATCCTTTAGAATGTGATATTGTAACTGGATTATCTTGGCTGCCTATGTCTTTGCCAAGAAATGTTTTCTTAGTTTGTACGACAGCGTTGCCTTTGGAGCAGCTGCAGCTAACTCCTGCTCAAAAAGAAAAGTTTAAAGTTCAGAATTGCTATTACCTGTTGGATGCAATTGAAGACTCTACCGATAACAAGAGTCATGGCAGTTATATTGATAGTGCCTTCGATAATTTGGAAGTCGTTTTCGGTGCGAAAGCTTTCAGTAAACTGGCAAGTACGTGAATTTCTTTATGTACTTTATTTAGATACTGTGGTTAAAATTGGGGATTGGAAACTAGCAGAACCGATTGTATAATTATTGATCTTTTCCCTATATCAAAGTGATTTTTTTATCAAAGAGAAGAAATTAAAGAAAATAAAGAAAGAACGCTAGTTAACCTTGAGTTCTTTCGTGCAGAATGGTTGTGGAATGTGAAAGTTATTAGACACAAACTGGTTTATTTATCTATTATATATATATATTTATTGGTTAAATTTAGCCAAAAAGTATAAAAAATTCTCTTCAAAACTATTTTCTTTATATGTCTTACACAGATTTTTACTTTTTTGGCATTGATCTATTTAGTTTAACTTCTGCATATTTTTATATAGAGATTTCATTCCTTAATCTCCATCCAATCCCAAAGTTGTATTGGAACGTACCGAGCTTGTCATTCTCAATTACCACTCTTCAATTCAATTACAGAAACTCTGAGATCGTCGCTCACTTGTTTCCATTGTTTGCAGGTTACATAACTTGCTCGGAGTTCGGCCTGACTGAACTAGAATTGTTGGAACTTCTGATGCCTACAAGCAATAGTGAAGCGGTTATAACATTGAAGGACGCCAACTTTAACTTCTCTACTTTGTGTGTCGCCAAATACATGATGAGTAAGATTTTCTTGTGACATTGTATCTCCGTGATTTTTTCAAGTGGGACATTGATTACGTCGTCTTTGTGCTTGAACTCACTTGACTAAGGATTAAATTTCAGAATGAGTTCACGATGGTTGACATTATTAACACTAGTCACTTACCATATCTTTTTGCTATCTAAGCTACTCCTTTTCGTACATAACTATTTTCTGAGATATTCCTAAGCAACAACTTGTGATCTTCGCATACCATACTAAATCAACGGCTAAATGAAAAGTACCTAAATTATGGGCTCTAAATACTGCTACTTACAACACATTTTACGAATTGGTGTGAAAGTAGATGGTAAACTAGGTAGGTACCACCGCTTTGCCAGTTATTCCGTCATCTAGTGCGTAAGCACTACTGTATTCCGGTTTAAATAGTACTATAGCTAATGAAATTACCGGTCAAATGAGACTTTATCTCACAGTATAGTAATCTTATTACTAGACTGTGCTAATATCTCAAGATGACGAATGCAGTGCAGTGTCACGCGAAATTAGACTTCCAAGTGACACTGCAACTGATATGGGCAGCCGTGTCGCTTAACATCAGACAAACGAATAGCTCGCCATGTCATTCCCGATCATAAAAAAGTAAACAATCCGTTGAAGATGAGCTGATGACGTGTTCACTCCAGGACGGGTAAAATGTGGCTACTATCTGAATTTCATATTTAAATGCTTTGAGTCTAAAAAGTATTGAGTTATTATAGTGTTTGAAGTGAGCACGTGTTGATTATGCAGGTCCTTTAATTTTGTTCTAACTTTGTGTTTCTATTCCAGAACCGCTTATATCTGAAAACGTAGTATCAGGTCGAAGTACATGGGGGTGGAGGGCAGCGGGGGCCGGTGCCAGAGCGAGACGAAGATATGTTAGAGTGCAGAGTGCGCTAAGGGATGCTCACTCTGACCTCGCCGCATTACATTTTGCTAACTTCCTTAACGATGGCGACGACACTGACAACTCTGATGCCCAAGAGCTTGGCAAGTTCACTTATTAATTTACGCTTACACATTTCAACTTAAGTTAATTCGTCTACAAAGTGCAATTTATGGTAACTGTCTATCTATCTCTAAATATATATAACTCAAAGGTGACTGACTGACATAATGATCTATCAACGCACAGCCCAAACCACTGGACACTGGATCGGGCTGAAATTTGGCATGCAGGTAGATGTTATGACGTAGGCATCCGCTAAGAAAGGCCACCCATAAGAGGGTGAAATGGGTGGTTGAATTATTTTCCCATAAGCCACGCCGCAGGCGAAGCTGCGGGCAGAAGCTCGTTGCAAAATAAAGAAACATTTAAACTGGTTAGTCCACACTGCACTGTAATAAATTTTTAATCTACAATGCTGTTGTGTACAATTAAATGTCATTATTGTTATTGAGTAAAAATCTCGTGAAGAAAAGCATCAAGTTTTAAACCGTTACCTGAAAAAGTTCATTCGTTTGTCCTGATGACAATCGATTAGAAAATGGCAAAAAAAAAATTACATCAAGTGGGGAGCTTAACCATTTAACCAAATAAGGCACCACTGTGAATGTATCAGCTTGATTTGATATGCGAAGAAAGTTTTGAGTGCGGGTCCGCTAAAGTCTAACCTAACACACTGAAAAGATTAAAATATGTGTCTTTCTCTTTTTCTCTTAGGTTGTGCACCAGACGATGATGATGCTCTCTTGGACTCGACTCCATTCCACTCTGCAAGCAGAACCGCAGCGGCCTTCACGCAAAGACACGTCGAAGAGTCATGGCTTCATTTACTGTTGGCTGGTGACTTCTCTAAATTGAAAGACCTTACCGTGTGCAACTTTGATTTCTTGCTGGCTGCTGTAAGTATTTGATACATATATATACTCCAGTTATTTTGTGTAATTGAAATATTAACATAAGCTAAACTTATCGTAGGGACTGTAACAATATTATTTTTAGATTGTGTGACGAACATAGTACTTAGCACCATACGATCATCTTGTACACAGTTTAACAATAAAAAGTATTCTATTCTATTCTATTCTAAACATTGGGTCTAAATGCAATGAATCGTAAAGAATGGTAGTGGTTTACATAGGACCTAATCAAAGAATAAATTAAATATTTTCCTTTCTCTTAAACATTACTTTTGAAGAAAAACTTCTTTACGCACGATTGACTTGGAGAGTAAACTGGTGAATGCGAGGCGAACGGAAGTTGAAGTTGGTTCACGTAGATCTACATTGCCAACATAACCAAGATAAAAATTTGTATTATTATGTTGATATGTCCGGTAAAATTACAATTTACAATTGCAAGGGAATTTATCGTATAAGACGTATCATCATACTTAGATGAAAAATTGAACACATATGTACCGTTTACTTATCAAACAAATGTAGTACTATTCAATATACAAGTTATCTCGAAAACTGCCAAACTACTATAAACTGCCGAAGTTCGAATATTGTCCATATATTTCGATAACTGCTCATATATTATAATGACTCGGTCTCCCATCATTACCGTCTGCTATCGAGGCAGTTTAGCAACTCGCGTTAACTGCCACACCCAACTTTGAACACCTACATTTAACTCTCAGACTAGGAGAATGATACAGAAAGCGCTATCAAATATCGACATTGATATAAAAAGAAAACTAAATCGCAAAATCAAGAAGTAATGTCAAATACGCTGTCAATGTATGCTCTTATAAAAAGTTAAAATGTAAATTAAAAAGGTTTTAGAAAAAAGTGTTAGTCAATAAAGGCTAGTCTGACTTAACTGTACACATTTTACTTAATAAAGGTATATACTAAAATGTATTTTGTTCCGTATACAGACGTGACAGTTTACTTTAGTCACAAAATCCTTAATACAAGCTATAGTTTCAGTGCGTACTGATAAAACACTTGTTAAATATATCAAGACTTTTTGAGTTTGTCTATACGTAATAGAGATTACACAGTGCATGCGCGAACGTGATTGGTACACACTGTGTGCGATTTTATATATTTCTCATTAAGAAAACTGACGTGGCTTTGACACAATATTATGAATGTAAAATTTACCTGCACCTACTTAAGTCTTTTGTGGTAAACGGGATTTGTATTTCCTATTTTACACTATGTGCATGATAAAAACTCGATATGTTATGATTTTGCGTATTTTCAGCTTCACTTTTTAGGTTTGAGTTCGTCGTTTTCGTTCTGCTAGTCTGACGTAACCGTACCGTTTGTACCTGTTTGAACATTGGACGCCCAAACTAAGTTGAACATCAGATTTATGCTATTAGTGAACAAAACAACGGGAACTGGGCCTAATCTCGTTTGAATTAATCAAAAACTTTAATCGTGATAGAAAGTTTTATATATAAACATGGAAGTAGGTTTGTATGGAGATCACAAAGCTTAGGGATCAAGATATAATGTAGATAACTATGCCTATAGAATTTGGCGTTTATTCATTATAAATCCATGCCTTGGTTGATTATTGACAGCCTCTGTGGTGTGGTGGTTGAGCAGGTCAGCTCATAATTCGGAGTTGGCAGGTTTGATTCCCTATGCACTTCAAATTGTATAATATAGCGAATAAATAACAACACATATAAAGAATGAAGAATGAAAACGAACGAAAGAACGGTAGAACAGTGGGTAGCCTTATCGTGTCAAACGGTTTCTTTCAGATTTTTTCAGGCTGTGTTTTTTTCTTTTTTCTTCTTTCTTTAGATGGACAAGAATTAAAAAGTAAAATTCTTGGCGTTGAAAAAACGTGATGCATTTTCTGAGAGATTCTCAGGTCCTACATAATTGGAGATCAGATTTCCCGCCACTAGAGCTAGCTTCCACGTAAACATCCTTGTAGGAAAATGCATGCCTCGGGTCTAGATAGCAAACAACTGAAGAGAGCGGGCTTACGGGATATTAAAACGAGCTGCTGTAGATTCCTCGTCTAACAATACATACGAGTACATAGATAGAATGCATTGCATCGGTTTCTTTTTCATTGTTTATGTTCTTTTTTTTTTAATATAATATATTTACTTTAATGAAATGTAATGTTTTGAAAGTTTTTTTATGTTATTGAATGATGTGACGAGCTAGTCGTTCACCTGATGTTAAGCGCCACAGCCGCCCATAACAGAACAGTGTCACTCGGAACCCTAAAACATAGAGTTACAAGGGACACTGCACTGCGCACATCATCCTGAGACATCAATACAGTCCGGCAATAAGATTACTCGACTGTGAGATCAGATCATAAAATCTCAATGGCCCAGTAATTTCACTAGCTACAGTGCCCTTCAAACCGGAACACAGTAGTGCTTGCACACTACTGCTTGGCGGCAGAATAACTGGCAAAGCGGTGGTACCTACCTAGACGAACTTTGCAACAAAGTTCTACCACCTAGTACAAAGTTAATATATTATTTAATTATATATATTATTAAGAACTTATATTATATATACAGGCCAATCTTAGTTAATATCAATTCAATTATTTTATTAATCTTACCTACTTTATTTATTCCTTTTTAAATTAGACTGTTTTCATGTTTTTGATTGTTAATGAATGTTTTTATTCTGTATACACATTTTGGACTTCTTATACTAAAAATGCCTATATTATCTCTTTGAAATTAATTTAACTTGTGTTATTACAAAAAAAAGGAAATATCAGAATCTGTTCGTCTGTTTCAGAGCTAGGATGGCCATAGACAGACACACAAATACACACGTCAAACCTATAACAAACCTCTATTTTGATGGGTTACAAATAAATCTGATCATAATATCGTATTTTGCGGCGCGAATACAAATCAGAAGTGTGAAACGCCAACCAATGAAATGGATATTACAAATATTTTCCCGGATATTGATGCCTTGAATTATGTATGAGAGAAAGCGGCACATCAAAGCTTATCAAATGTTCGCTCAATATTTGTTCAAAGCAGTTTAGCTAGTAGGCCTGTATGAGAAACATATCTATACATATAAAATTCAAAGTCCTGACTGACTTATATATCAAGGCACAGCCTAAACCGCTGATCCTAGAGACTTGAAATTTGGAGGGTGTATTCTTTGTAAAGTGTAGGTATTCACTAAGAAAGGGTTTTTGAAATTCTACCCTTAAGATGGTGAAATAGGTGGTTGAATTATCTATGAAAAATGTTCTTCTTCGTTTCCTATAGGCTAAGCCGCGGGCAGAAGCTAGTCTTGCCATAAAATAGGTGCTAAATGTTCAATTGTCTAATGTCTGTCAAATGTCCGGACTACTAGACGCTCGGCTAAGCGCCATCCTTTCGTGGTCGAATTACCACCCATTCGTACCAAGCGATTTGACTCAACGTTCTTAATTAGAACGGCTAAGGAATGGAATGACTTGCCAGTGTCTGTGTTTCCGGCGAAATATGACCCGGGCGTGTTCAAGAGAAGAGTGAATAGGTATTTACTTGGCTAGCATGCTACACCTTCGATCGCATCGTCATTTCCCATCAGGTGAGAGCGCGGTCAAATGCTAGACAAGTTTGAAGTAAAAAAAAAATTGTAAATATTGAAATGTAACATACATTGTTAGTTTGTTATGTAAACATATATAGACATATTTATGTTTCACACACCAAACACATCAATCACTGGAAAACGTCTACTGCTGAACACCTTTCTCCCTCATAAAACGCCACTTAGGACGCTTGTAATAGGGGGGAGTTTGCCATGGTCACCACGCTTGGCATGCGTCTTGGTGATCGCAGAAGGTTTAAATGTACCGAGGAGAATGCTGCTGCCTATTCCCTGGACATTCCCTTAACCAGCTCTTACGGCACGGACGGGAAGCCATCAACTGCAATTTTAATTCTTTAATTCCCGTCCATCCCAAGGTAGCCTGGAAAAAAACGCTTATTGCGTTAAGGCCGCCCTATGTTCTACCATTCTTTGTAAGTTTTTTGAAGGTGCAATGTTGTGTATTAGATGGTGTTCATTAAAGTATTATTGTATTATATTGTATTGTAACAAATGTTCAACAGGTACAAACAGTAACAGTCTCATACCTCCGGTGCATTCTGGAACACGTGCGGTGTTACATCCTCGACCGTGACGTTGAGCTGGTGTACGGAGCGGTGAGGAAGGCGAGCGATATCCTCACCAGAGATCCGATGCAGTTGGGAGCTCAGGTATGTTCAACAGGTACAAACAGTAACAGTAACATACCTCCGCTGTATTCTGGAACACGTGCGGTGTTACATCTTCGACCGGGACGTTGAGCTGGTGTACGGAGCGGTGAGGAAGGCGAGCGATATCCTCACCAGAGATCCGATGCAGTTGGGAGCTCAGGTATGTTCAACAGGTACAAACAGCAACAGTAACATACCTCCGCTGTATTCTGGAACACGTGCGGTGTTACATCTTCGACCGGGACGTTGAGCTGGTGTACGGAGCGGTGAGGAAGGCGAGCGATATCCTCACCAGAGATCCGATGCAGTTGGGAGCTCAGGTATGTTCAACAGGTACAAACAGTAACAGCAACATACCTCCGCTGTATTCTGGAACACGTGCGGTGTTACATCTTCGACCGGGACGTTGAGCTGGTGTACGGAGCGGTGAGGAAGGCGAGCGATATCCTCACCAGAGATCCGATGCAGTTGGGAGCTCAGGTATGTTCAACAGGTACAAACAGTAACAGTAACATACCTCCGCTGTATTCTGAAACAACTGCAGTATCACTTTTTGATCGTGACGTCGATCTTTGTGGAGTAGTGAGGAAGGTTAGCGACATTCTCACCAAAGATCCTATGCAGCTGGAAGCTCAGGTATGCTTAACAGGTACAAACAGTAACAATACCAGTAACATACCTCTGCTGTTTAAAGTTCTCATTGATTAATTAGCTTCGAAATCAATCTCAAGTCATATCTCAATTTTCACTACAAAACACTTAGCCCGGAACCATGTCTACTGAATAATATCGACTTTAGTACTGGTTTCAATTCGCATTGTGTCCCAAATTCAGGGACCAATTTTATTAGAGCTTGTTCAATGTCCATCGTTAGGAGCCGACGCTAGCAGAACGTAAACCCCTTTAACGAGTTCCGATAAGCCCCTGTACGGGACAAGTTTCCTATATTGGCTATATACAAGTATCGAAATACGCTTAACTCAGACGTGTTGATTAACAAAGTTTGAAGTTTGCTCATTTAATGGATAGCAAAATTAATCTAATCATCAAGTCAATAATGAAAATTTACTCAGTTTCATCGTTAATTTACACACAAATGAAAAGCAAGCTGTACACATGATTTGCTTAAACTAAGCATGCTTGTTTTAATGGAGGAATCATCATCACCGTCACCTGCTGTACTAAGCCTCCCATAGAGCGCCACCATGAGTAGGTGCTTGCCTCTTGCATTCATCGGCTCCCTGCGGTGGAGGGGACGGCCTATTCATGTAATAATAAAAATATTTTTTTTTTTTTTTTAATGTTTCGGCTCCACATATTTGTGTATTTAGCCAGTATCAAGTAATTGATAATTTATCAAGTTAATGATATTTCACGCAAATATGTGTCAAGTCATAGTCGAAGTCATCAAGTCAAGTCATAGTCTAGTCAAAGTCATACTCCTAGTAAAAGGGTGGCAACTTTACTTGAAGCTTCTATGGAGTTTTGGAAACATCACGAAAAGAAACGTTTCAACATCATTATACCATTTTCCCACACTCACGCCTGTAATCCAGCACTTAACGAATAGAATGCCACCAATTTTATGCACTAACACTGAAAATAACACAAGTTTTCGAAAATAATACAATGCTGTGACGCAATCTTTTTCGCATTCCCGCCAAAACTCATAAGCAAACTTGAAATGCGCTCGGATGCCTCAAAGCACACACCTCCTTGCACCTACGCTTCAGGTAGCATATATAAAATTCAAGACACTGGTGATATCGATACTAAATTCTAAACACATTTTTCATTAAAGTTTAACCTTATAGTTATGTAAAACCTTTTTGCCAAGCCCATAATTATCTGCTATACTATGGCAAAAAGGCTTGGCTTGGGTTAATTATATTGAACTATGGTTCAAACCGTATTCCAAAGGGAAGAAGGCACGAAATTAAATCTTGTGTTCTAACAGATCATCGCGTGGTTGCGGCCGGCGGTGGCGCGGCGCGGCGTGCTAGCCACTCTAGTCACTGCTGCGATGGCATGGTGCGACGGATATGATAAACCTTTGCTGGTGCCGCTAAATGGATGGTAAGTGACCTTGTAACTGTGCATATTTTGACAGCCTTTGTGGTGTGAGGGTTGAGCAGGTGGGCTCATAACCCGAATGCGGCGGGTTCGATTCCCTTAGCAGGACAAACTTTTGTGCATAGAAAGACAGCGCAAATATTTGCTCAGGGTGTCTTAGGACCATAGTCCTTGTAGTTCCTGGGTCCTTAGATACAGAGAAAATCCTAGTTCACGTGCCCAAAATGCCACCAGCCGTGACCTACTGGTAGCGGCTTCTTAGATATAGTTTACTTATTACATTATCATTTTAATTTAGTTCATATTATTTAAAATTGATCAAATAAATCAAATTCGTCATTATTAAAATAAATATGTTTGACAATAACTTCTATTAAGGTCATGATTGAAAGTAAAATATTTATAGTAGTTCATTACATGTAGTTTTAAATTAAAATCCTAATTAATATGCGTGAACGTGGAAATGAGCAGAAGAAGCAAAAAATATATCATAACATGAAAAAAAATGGTTATTTATGGAATCTAAATGTCGGATGCCCAGTAAGCATTAGAAAATCAATTGCAATTTTGTCACAATAGACTTTAAATTTTAATCTGTTTCATTTATAAATATTTTTAAACATATTCCGTTATTGTTTTGTTGTTTGATTGTTGGATTATTCTTTGTTCATCTGGCAATACGTGTTTGTTTAGTGCTGTTCAATCACTTTAGGAACTGCCTGAACGTAAGTAAATATAAAATATTATGTTCAGTGACTTTTCTTGTTCAGTGTAATGTACATAATGTGCAGTAGACGAGAGAGAATCCTAACGGAACTGAAACCCAGCCAAGTGTTAACGCGGATCTTTGAGAAGCACCTTTTATTCTACAGACAGTAAATAAAAATCACTTAAATCCCGTATTTTGAAGGACCTTTTTACTAGGTGGTAGGACTTTGTTGCAAAGTTTGTCTAGGTAGGTACCACCTAGGTAGGTGCCAGTTATACTGCCGCCAAGCAGTAGTGTGCAAGCACTACTGTGTTCCGGTTTGAAGCGCACTGTAGCTAGTGAAATTACTGGGCAATTGAGACTTTATGATCTGATCTCACAGTCGAGTAATCTTATTACCAGACTGTGCTGATGTCTCAGGATGATGTGCGCAGTGCAGTGTCGCTTAAAACTCTATGTTTTAGGGTTCCGTGTGACACTGTTCTGTTATGGGCGGCCGTGGCGCTTAACATCAGGTGAACGACTAGCTCGTCACATCATTCAATAACATAAAAAAATAAATAAAAAAAATAAAATAAAAAAAGACCTCAATCTGTCCTGGAGTCTGGAGTTTAATCTGTACAGTGTACACAGTAACTTTTTAGCACCACCGTCCTTGCCCTTTGATCTATCTCTGTCCATCCCAAGGTTGTCTGGAAGAGATCGCCTTTTAGCGATAAGACCGCCCATTGTTACCTACTCATTAGTTATTTCCTGTTTTTGTATATGTTGCCTTGGTGTCAATAAAGAGTTTATCTATCTATCTGTACAGCTTGTGGTCCTATGCCTAAGTAATTACAAACTCAAACACACATAAACTTCAAATTGTATGGATATATTGTAAATGAATACGCCAAACCGATTTACAGTATGGAGACCTTAATGCCAAGTTTTACTAAGTATGCAAAGTTCCTCTAGGTATGTACCACCGCTTTGCCAGTTATTCTACCGCCAAGCAGTAGTGCGCAAGCTCTGATGTGCTCCGGTTTGAAGGGCATTACAGCTAGTGAAAATACTGGGCAATCGAGACTTTATGATTTGACCTCACAGTCAAGCAATCTTATTACCAGACTGTGCTGATGTCTCAGGATGATGTGCGCAGTGCAGTGTCGCGTGAAACTTTATATTTTAAAGTTCCGAGTGACACTGTTCTGTTATGAGTGGCCGTATCGCTTAGCATCAAAGCATAGCATAGCATAGTGTTTTTTAATTGTATACTATATTTTGTAAGATAAATAACGGCTAAAACTCACGTCAATTAAAAGTCGAAATGTGTCATACTCACGATAGTTTTCAAACTAAAATTGTAAACAATATTACTTGTTTGTAATAGAAACACATTTCGGTAGTTTAGCTGACAATTTCCCTTTAACATTTATCTGTTTATTAAATTTTAGTAGGTCCTTGCAAAGAAAACATTTACTTTTATTTCGGGTCGTATATTCAAAAAAGTTTAGAGATAAGCGGTAAGAATATTAATATAACTCATTTGGTTCAACGTTCTCTCTTACACCCTTGGGAAATCTTCATGATAAAACTTTAGGGGTTGATAAATCTTTTTACTTTCATTTAAAAGTAGATTAAAAAAGCTTTAAACCAGAAAAGTTTTCAAGACTGAATATAAATTGAGCAAATAAATGTAAAACTTAAAATAATGTCGCCGAGGTTCATCAACAAAAAGGTATGAGAGTTTTAAAACTTTTTTTAAAGCCAGCCTTTTCTTATATTGTGTGAAGAGAAATATCGCATCAAAATGAAAGCACAATTTAAAAGCTTACCACATTAAAAATATAGATTAATATCGCATGCAGATAGTAACTCTCGAAAGTGTTGGTAGAAAATTGGAGTGCTTTACATGATGGCGGAGTTTTTCCTAAGTATTGTAGGTATCTTGGTTGTTTCTCGTGTACATAGGCAACACCCAGAAAGTCAATTCTGTTAGTTATAACTTGTTTTGTTGTTTATCACACAATCAGAGAGGGTAAGCATAATCGCAACGCTCGGCTAAGATGCCTTGATCTTCAATTCATTCATGAGAGATCTTGATGGTCGCAGTAGATTGTGGCGTGGTGTAAGCCCAAAATCGAATTGAATTGAATCTTAGTTAATGGCTTGTGCGGCAATTTCACCACAATTTCGTCAATTTCACGTACTAAGATAAACCATCAAACGCAGGAGATTCTTCTTCTTCTCTTCGTTTAATAGCTTGCTATCGCTTTATAGCGATAATTCTGCCAATGTCAAGTGAGGAATTTTGTTCGGTTATGTCATGTCAAAGTCTTATTTTGTTAGTCAAAATGCCACAGTAAAATGGTGGATATTTTACTGAAGGCTCTAGGAAGCTTTGAAGAGAAAACGAAAAGGTATGGTTTTAAAACTTGAAACATTTCCCAACAGTCGTGCATGTTCACGAACACTTAACGGATAATAATCCACCCTTATAATAATATAAGCCTTTATTGCTGTTAGTTTTTTTTTTTTTTTTACAAATAAATTTATACATAATCCACCCTTAACACACATTAAAATTCAAAAATACACGGGCAATGGAAAAAGTTAAATATCCACAACCGCCTTTTTCGGATTATTTTCAACGACTAGTACTTTTTTGGTTTTGACGTGTGTCAAAACATTCATATGAAAAAAGTTGTACATATAAATAGAACAAAAAACAGAATTAAAACAGAATTTTGTAGAAAACTGAGCTAAGGTAATTTTTAGTTAACAACACATTTCAATTTTTTTATTTTATAGCCAGACTGTTTTTAAAGGAATGACGAAATAAAATATTTATATGGTATCCATTTTAATCCACAAAACACTCTTAAGCCTTACATTTTCATGCGCAGACCCAATTTGACATATTATCTGCAATTTTCTACCTTAAACAGAGCTCTATAAAAACCCGTAAAAAACCGTAACACTCAGTTGTGAATACCACTTTTGTAGCGGCCATCCAAGCAACGAATATTCGAGCTCCGTATGCGCGTTACAACGCTACTTACAAAATATGACTCACGATTACGGTTGTCATGTTATAGGACCCATGTAAAAATGTTATTGTATTATAATTGAATACCATTATTTTCCTTATTCTTTTCGTTTTGCTTTGACATTATTGTCGCGTCTTTTTATACATCTACGTTTTCATAATTACATGTAATGGAATGAAATTTCTTTAGTTATTAAATTCATTAACTATACTTAAGTACATGACTAATTATGTACTTAAGTATAGTATCATATACCAAGTATCTAATACCATGGTACATGATATTAATTGAATCTGTAAATAAACTCCTTACTAATAAACACTGCACAACAGTGGAGTATCCACTCAGTGTTTTCTTTTCGTTTTATTGTTACTCATTTCAAACTCATTAAAGGAGTTTTTGGCGGGAAAACGAAAAATGCGGCGTCGCTGCATTGTATTATTTTCCAAAACTTGTGTTATTTTCAGTGTTAGTGCATAAAATTGTCGGCATTCTATTTGGTTAAGTGCTGGATTGCAGGCGTGAGTGTGGGAAAGTGGTATAATGATGGTGAAACGTTTCTTTTCGTGTTGTTTCCAAAACTCCATAGAAGCTTCAAGTAAAGTTGCCACCACTTTACTAGAAGTATGACTTTGACTCGACTATGACTTGACGACTTCGACTGTAACTTGACACATATTTGCGTAAATGTCATTAACTTGAAAAATTATCAATTACTTGACACTCGCTAAATACACAAAAGTGAGGAGCCAAAACATTTAAAGAGGGACAGAACATTAAATTACTATTCCACCGTTACACAATGTATATTAGTAAGAGGACAGTCTGGTTCTCCATTCCCGATCATAAGAGTGAGATATTGGGAAATATTAGGGCACAACAAATGAAAGTTCGGAGTCCGGTGAATAACTGATTTATTTTCGAACCACCCTCATGTAGTACAAACCGCAACAATATGTAAATACCCCACACGTCCCCCCTTAAACAAAGATGCTAATATATGGAACAAAAAACAACAAATTAGGCAATTTAGGTCAACAATTACGTGAATATGAAATTACTATTATTCTATTCTATAAAACGATGGTTAACCAAGTAGGCAAACAATAGACTCATACCTATGGGTACTCACATTTAATATTACCACAATTTTATTCTACTAAAGCAACCAAAATTTATGCTATTTGATATTTATGTGAGGCATAATAAAACAAAACTTTATACAACCAATAAAAGATTTACAAATAAATAAGTATACACACTATCTAACAGACAAACAATTATTTCATTAATTAACCAGACTTAGCATTTTATTAGACATTAATCCAATACAAAGTAAGTAAGTATTAGGTATACCTATACCGATAAACATGTTAGCATGAAATCCATTTACAATCATACAAATTGGATATGCAGTCTGTTCCGGGATGGTAAGTAGATCATCCGATGATATACGAAATACCCAACAAATAGGTGCCCAAGTAGTACAGAATAACCTTTTTAATAGCCATAGAAAAGAATAATAATAAAAATCAAAGGTTAATAAAACGGTATCTATCCGAAAAGAAAAGTGAGCTGGGTACCAACTTATTTTTGCTTACTTAGTTTTTTTTTTTTTGCTATGAAGTCGTATATAGTTTTGGTATTACTTCAATACTCAAGGCCAAATTTGTAGTAAATGAAAACAAAACTATGTAGGTGGAAGCCCATAACATCAGATATTTAGTATGACGTATTTATATCCTATAAAATATTTCAAAGAAGAACCAAAAAGAAGAAGACAAAGAAAAAGTAAACACTCCACTCTAATCTATTTACCTTCCTATAATCTAAACAGAAAACTGCAGCGCTAGTGTCGAAAATTACACAAATAAGACTGTCACTTGCCACAGCGTGTCACTTGGAATAGATATACAATAAACTTATATAGCTATAAGTATAGAAAAGTGCACACTCAATAATTATCAGTATAGTTGCACAATAATAGAAGTTCTATACGGGAATTAAGTTTAGGTAGATATGCGTCGCACTCACAGGAATAGATCATAATTAAGCTAGACCTTATCGATCAAGTTTACATCCGATAAATTCATTTCTCATTAAATTGAAATATACCAATGTTCAACTGCCTTAATCATGAAATTTAAAATTAATATACTGAAGCTCGCATTAGGTGTAAAACTAAGTCTACAGTAACAAAATCACCAGCGAATATTCGACAAATTTGCCAGTAGCCAGCATTGGTGTATGCATAAACTATAAATATAGCTACAACATATAAAATAGGTAGTAATTCTTGCTATAACAATGTTATAAATTATTAAGCCCATGTTGTACAATGACCATATTCTTGAGTCATCAATCGAGCATTGAATTAAGCGGTGTATAAAACAATAATTAAAACCAGTAATGATTATCTTTGGAGCCTAATTATATTAAGTAGCTTTAATATTAATTCAGTGCGCGCAGAAACTAATGCCCTACAGTGCAGTTTACAATGGTATATCGCTATCGCTATCGTTGCACAGTTTGATATAATATTGCTCGCCATCAGAATCAGTATCACTTTCTATAAAATTTAGCCTACGCCTTTGTACCTTATCCTCCTCTTGAGAAATACGTTTGCACATCACTTTTAGATGACCTTTCTGACCACATTTATCACATATATAACCTTTGAAGCGGCACACTCCAGGGCGATGTTCTCTGCCGCACCGCCAGCAAGACTGCGTACCGCACGGCTCAACCGCGCCGGCACCGCAGCCTCCGCAGCCGCCGCATGATTCGCCCGTTCCGTCCCCGCGAGACCTAGCTCGCTGCCCCGCCATCCGGTGGAGTGGCTCAGCCGCAGTCACCATGCCCTCTAATATCGCCGCTCCGCAACCCGAACTGCTTGCCCGCGAATGCCGTTCAGCTGCCTCGAGCGCGAATGCTAGCTCCACCGCTCTTTTGTACGTCAAAGTAGGTTCCGCGAAGAGCCGCGACCTCAACTCGTCACAGGCCATACCCGACACGAATTGGTCGTGCAAGTTTTCTTCGAGACCACTTTGGAAATTACACGTACTTGCTAGGTGTTTCAAGACCTGCAAGTCATCACCCAGGCTTTCTCCTGGATTTTGACGTCGAAGACGAAATATGTGCCGTTCTGCTATCTCAGAACGCTTCGGTTCAAGATGGTCACCGACTATCTTCACCAACTCCCTAAAACTTTTGTCCTCTGGATTTATAGGAGCGCACAAATCACACATTAACTCGTACGTCGCCTCCCCAACCAGAGTCACTAATGTAGCCACTTGTAAATCAGATTTAATCTGGTTTAACGCTATAAACTGTTCCACGCGTCGAATGTATGCCGACCACTTTTTGCTAATTAAGTCAAATTGTTCGATTTTACCGATAGGCATTTTATTACGGGGTTATGAATACACTTGAAACAAACAATTAGAAGTGGTTTTAACGCGTTTATCCTCGTCGTCAGTGAGATATTGGGAAATATTAGGGCACAACAAATGAAAGTTCGGAGTCCGGTGAATAACTGATTTATTTTCGAACCACCCTCATGTAGTACAAACCGCAACAATATGTAAATACCCCACAATAAGAACTACATTACCTACTTACCTAAGTAGCCGTTACATAAATAAATAACACCTAACGATCACATACATACAACTTGGACCCTAATTAAGATTCCCTGGACTCAGAAACTACGAGGACGATGGTTACACAACACCCAGACACAAGCAGCATTTACGCTTTTCTTTTCTTCGCATAATTACTTGCCCTGTTGCGGGAATCGAACCCGCCGCCTTCGGTAGTTAAGTATTTAAACTACAAGCGGCTTACCCCGTCTTCGCATGGGTATTTCACATATACAAGGTGGCATTTAACTCACTCTTTTCCTTAAATGTATGTACTCAGACCATGCTATAGAATATTACTACAAGGTCCAATTTTTAAAAATATTGATTTTGTTTTAGTATTTAGTGTCTCTTACAAAAACTGAATGATAGCCGAAATGTCTATTTAACGGTACAAACAGCGCGGGCACCAGCTGAGTGCTTTGTAAATGTTTCGTAGGTAATACAACAAACATCTGCTTTGTTCAATGTCACAAGGCTTTTCTTTAGAATTTAAATTTGATAATACCTAGATTTAATTTTTGTTTCACAAGTATTTTTTTTATTTAGTTATATGGGAGCATTCTATAGCATGGACTGAATACATATATTAAAGGAAAAGAACGAATTAAATTCCACCTTGTACATTCTATCACCTTCATCGTCGATAATGTAGAATTCTAATGGTGAAAAAAAATTCAAATCGATCCAGTAGTTTCAGAGCCTATTCAATGCAAACAAACAATCAAATCTTTCTTCTTTATAATATAAGTTTAGTGACAAAGATAGATAGTAAAGTAAATAGTGTGCTTACTAAAACTGCCGGTCTATATTTTATCTATTCTTTAGCAAATCATTTACATCATCACACTTCACACTAATATTATAAAGGCGAAAGTTTATGTGTGTGTATGTTTGTTACTCTTTCACGCTCAAACGGCTGAATGGATTTCGATGAAATTTGGTACCGAGATAGCTTATACACTGGATTAACATATAGGCATTTTATTCCGGAAAAATGAAATATCCCCGTGGGATGAGTAAATAATTATAATACTTTTTATCCGCGGGCGAAACCACGGGGCGCAACTAGTAGGTGCATAAATTGTATCATCACACAAGTAAGGCTAACAAGACTGCCACAAAAAGGTACCAATATTATTAATTCTAAGCACGTGTAAGCAAGGATAAAAGATCAATATAACTAATTCCACCGCACTATATTATTCAATTAGAGAGACGCCCTTAGTGGGGTACTTTTGTGAATTGGATACCGCACCTGGCCGGCAGAAACACGAGAATAAAATGTTACGGTAACTGTTACGGGGTTTTTTCGTATAGTTGGTGTGTAACCGGATAATGTAATGAGAATTTTTCTTTCCATTAATTAACCAGTTTTCAAACTTAGTATTCTAATGGGAAAAATAGATTCCTACTTCATAACCGGTAATGTAGCAAGACATTTTCTTCTTATTAATTAACCAGTTTTTAAACTTAATGTTCAAATGGGAAAAATAGATTCCTACTTCATAACCGGCAATGTAGCCTTTATGAATCTCTATTTCCCTTGGTCATCGCATCATGCAAAATGAAGAACGGATGGAACCTTTTCACAAATTCTTTTTTTATTGTGTTTATTATTGTCAGGAGAAGGTTCTTATCAAAGAAAAAACGTAGAAAGATAGAAAATTTTCACCACGTGGGTGAAACCGCTGGGCACAGCTAGTATAAATACAACATACACTATGTATAATGAAAAAAACAATTCAAGATTTTACCCTTCAATAACTCGTCCATTATTTCAAAGTATTTTGTTGATTGTTGTATTTTTCAACAGGCTCCAACCACCGATTGCCTCAACGGTCCGCGTGGTCTCAGTGGCTGGTTCACCACAAAGCTCAGGAGTCAACCTTCTCCAGTTAGCGCCTTCAGGACAACATCTGGTTTTAGCGCCGAAAACTGGAGACCCCCAACTATGGCACGTGATGTCCAACTCTAAAGTACACACGTTTAAAGGTCAGTTTCATTTGGTAAGCTAGCTAGCCTTTAGAGCATTCTTCTTTAGAGGATGGCATAATTTCAAAAAATCAATTTTTGCTTGTTTAAGATGATTACAACACCCAATGCACGTTTATTACAGCAGTCGAAATTAAAACTTAGTTTAGATAAAATATAGCAAATAGTTTGCTTTGCGAGTCGATTTTGTTCATTTTGAGTTACAAATAATTAATTATCAAAAAATACTTATTGTTGTAAAACATTAAGTTTCTAGTTGGAGTCATTGAATCATACCATATCACCATGATTTATTTATATGGATTGTCTTATTATAAAGTAACACTTTTTTAGCATTTGAATGTATTTTACAGGTCACGATTGATTTTCAAGTATTTTTTTTTTATTTGCACGCATTTAAAAAAAGATATGACCAATTAGCATGCATATTTTTCAATCCAGTAAATGATGTTTTAAAAAAATTGAGAAAGTACCATTTAAGTTCGGTTGATTTGGTAGTGTTCGACCTCAAGTTGAATTCTAACAATATGATATGTTTACAATTTAATTTCTTCATATTTATTTTAGTTTCTATTGTTAATCTAATTACGTCAGACAATCAAGTAAAACTTTACGTTTAACTGTAGTATAAATGTTAACGATAATCCTAAGTAAAAAGTCAGTATGTTTTCTACATTCAAGAATAAGGTCATTATCTGAATATTGAACACCCAGCTTTTTGTTACGAGAACGCGATGTGTTTAAACGCTTTAAATATCCTTCAAAAACATTAAATAGTTCTCTTACTTTTGCAAGTTTCCGTAAATTTGGGCACAGATTAAATAGTAGGTAACTACTAGTCGGGGTCCACTGAATGGTTACCCTTCTAACCGGTAGGAGTGGATCAACAAAACATTAGCAGAACAAAGGTTTACATTTCTATCCACATCATAATGCATTCATGTTTAGTTTTGCTAATTAAGGCTTATGTACATTCGTTTCAGTGCGGTCGTTATATATATAGAAACATTTTTAAGTATTATTTAAAAGTTTCTGTTCTAGTTTGCTACTGGTTTTAAATTTTATCATTTATCCAATAGTTTCAAACTGAGTTTCGTAACCACTCGAAAGTTACGAAACTCGGTTGCAACGATTGCGAGCTGGAAGGTTTTTCTTAGGGTATATAGTATAATGACGTTTAGTTTAAAGTTTCTGAGTACCAATTTGTTCCTGTGTAGTTCCTTTTTCTTTGTGTTGGTTCACACTTTCGTGTATTTAGCCAGATCTTTATAAAGAACAGTTTTTTTTTGTTTTATGAGTAAAGTGAACATTGATATGGTCAATCGTAAAGCCTATTTGATATTTAAAAAAAAGTATAAATGTAAGCTTGCGGTCTGAAAATGTTTATGACCTTAAGGTTGGTAATTGCATACACAAATCTATGTCACAAGGTCGATGATATTATGTGATTTGATTAGACATAGAACATAGTTTTTTTTTACTACAACGAAAATCGGTTGCTCTTGATAGTCGTCTAAATTAGGTAGAAAACCTATTTTTTATAAAAATATGATAAAATATTATCTGGTGTAGAGACTAGTATTGATAAATTTCATTGTAACAAATGCAATTATGTTAAATAATGTGTCAACTTTTGAACTAAGAAAATAGTTTCATCATCAAAAAGTCGTGAATACGCTTTATGTTAGAATTAAAATCGATGCTACAACTATTAATAAGTAATATGTAACTAGATATAGTTTTTTAGACTTTACTGCACACAGAGTACTGAAGAATCTAATTTGAAAACTGATAAGCATTTTTAGACCGATAGTATATCGTTTATTGGAATGAAACAAAACCTTTACCATAAAACCAATATCATACTACTTCCATAGCACTTTGTGAATAGTTTATAAAATGTGCAGCACTGTTTCCAATCAACATAATGGTTGTGAAGCATTCAGTTTAATATTCTTGTATAATTATTATTATTATTGCTATCGAAATTATAGCTTTCATACGTACAATGATTGTATGTAGGTAATGATGTTTTCTGATAAAGGATTTTTGATGAACCATGGAAAATAATGGTAGCTATTAATGGACAAAGCGATTTGGATAAATTATCGAAACCATTATAGAGATAAATGGAAAAGAAGTAAGAAATAGCTTGATTTCCACTACCAAAACCAATATTTGATACTAGTTGCGCCCCGCGGTTTCACCCGTGGATAAAAAGTATTTTAATTATTTGCTCATCCCACGGGAGCATTTCACTTTTACGGGATAAAATGTAGCCTCTATGTTAATCCAGTGTATAAGCTATCTTGGTACGGAATTTCATCCAAATCCGTACAGCCATTTCAGCGTGAAAGAGTAACAAACATACACACATACAAACTTTCGCCTTTATAATATTAGTGTGATGTTTCATCACGGATAATTAAGAATTCTTACTAGCAACGAGTAAATTGCGAAAAGTCTCTATAAAAGTATTTTTGTCACATCTAATTGAAAAGAGCTAGTTTGTCCTTTATAAAAAGGGACTAATAATCCCTAGAGACTAAAAGTGATTTGAATTTGGATTGTGGATGGTGTTGTAAAAGTTCCAATCACCAAAGAGATCAGTTACGAGAATAGTTTGAACAAGTAAAAGGCTGTATGATAAATTAAAAAGTATATAATCACTATTACTGCGATAAATCACAAATGAAGGAGTGAGAACAAGAAGGGTTTAACTGATTTTTTTCACAAAATGACTTATGGATATCGTTGGATTCAGCGTGAAATTATCTACAATAATACATTCTCAAAATACCGAAATGAAGCTTAAGTCTCGAGATTTTGAGTCTAAAAACGGTTTATCTGTCACAGGAATACAGTTCGCTTAGCATAAAAACATTATTATATTTATTTTATTATATAATATTTTTACAGTAATTGTATGTATTACTACCTACTATATTTAGTATTTTAAAATATAATTAAAACATTTTCAAGCAACTGAAACTTACATAAACCTTTTCTATTACCTTATAAGCACTCTACATTAAAATGACGCCGTTGAAGTTTAAAGTCAATTTTCTCTAAACTATTAATTTGACAGTTAAACCCTTTTTATTCTCAACCATTCAAAAAAACAATTAAAAAAACTATGTATAAAATGGGGCTTCACGTACTCAAATTCGGATATTAGTTTTGAGAAAAATGATCTTGTCTTCCTCAAATAGTCACAGAAAACAAAGATGTACTAAAATGCGCTCGGACGGAGACTACGCTAATTCTATTTTCAGTCACGTTGATAAAATAAATAGATTCATGTCAAAATAATTTATACCTAAATCTCCGACATAGGTCGTTTAAAAAATATCTTAGCGTCCAGAGAGAGAATACGTATCGTATATTATGAAGTATCTGCACGTCGCTCGTCCTAGCGTTTACTACGTATCAACGTAGTATAGGTTCATTAACGTAGCATACTTATCTTCATTTACGGCACGTAAATGTAATTCACTTTTTTACCCAACTTTAGTACTTTAAAAAGCTTTCTCTCTGTTTTTCTTTGAAAACCTTTAATCTATCCATATAAAAAAACTTGAGAGGTGTCAAGGGACACCCAGGTAGAACGAAGTTCCTTTCGATTAATTAGTGAAGGAAATGTAATACAATTTTATTTTTTAAAAGTTATATTATTATTATTTTTATTATTAACAAATATAATGCAAATAGAAAGAATATTAATATAATATGAATGCGAAATAGAAAGACGAAACGAAAATAACAGGCTTGCTTTCTATGAGAGAGAGAGAGAGAGACAGACAGAGAAAAACGCGCACGGCTTCAAAAAGTGTCGTTACAACTTTTGGTCTTAATTTTTTCCGTCTAGCCCCCTTTCGCAACGCGCGATAAGGAACTTCGTTCCAAAATCAAAGTCGTGACTGACTGACTTATATATCAACGCATAGCCTAAACTGCTGGTCCTGAATACTTGAAATTTGGAGGGTATATTCTTTGTAAAATGTAGGTATCCACTAAGAAAGGGTTTTTAGATATTCCATCCCTAAGAGGATGAAATGGGTGTTTGAATTATCTATGAAAATTTTTCTTCTTCGTTTCTTATGAGCCACGCGGGCGAAGCCGCTGGCAGAAACTAGTTTAGTATAATTGATGTAAATGGCGTCATTCATAAATTAACTAGATATAATTTGTTTGGGCTTAAAGAATAAGTAATTTTCTCTAGATAAGAGGAGATTGAAGTGAACAAGTTTCTTCTGAGCTAGCATGCATACATCGTCGACCGCATCATCACTTAACATCAGGCAAAATGTAGTCAAACGTTACGTAGGTTTTATTGACTGGTTTGATAGCTCAGTTGATAGTAGCTCTGCCTTCTGAACTGTAGGTCGTGAGTTCAATTCCCACCCAGAACAAACATTTGTGTGATGAACATATGTGTTTGTTCTGTGTCTGGGTGTTATACTGTATTCTATGTATGTATTTACAAACCGTATACATATAAGTATATCAATTAGCTGGTTTCCATAGTACAAGCTTTGCTTAGTTTGGAACTAGATGGCGTTGTGTGTCCACAAATATTTAGTTTATTTGTTTATTTATTGATAAAAAATGATATCCTGTTATGATTCTGTTGAAAAAATGTTGACAATATGCAAAACTGGTTTTCGATTGGTGAAAATAAACCGTTGCTATTATAAATAGTTTAATTTAACTCAATATTAATATATATTTTTTCAGTAATGGTTACAATGTAGAAGCTCTGTTACTATATATTATATATATAATATATAGTAACATATGAAAAAATATATATTGATATTGAGTTAAATTAGACTATTTAGATATATATATATATATATATATACACAAATGGACGCTAATTTTCATACTGTCATAAAGACAAACAACGCACCACGAGACGCAGCTTAAACTATGTTTTGGTTTAGGTCATTCCGGCAAGATCCTGTGCATGTGCGTGACGCGTGAATCTCAGTACCTTCTCACCGGCTCCGAAGACACCACCGTCGTTGTATGGGATCTACATACTTTGGCAGTCAAGACTAAGATACTGTGAGTTGCTTGCACTAATACTGCTGCGCTTTCGGTTTGACTAAAATCTTCATATCTTTTTTTGTGTTTTGGCTCCACACTTTTGTGTATTTAGCCAGTGTCAAGTAATTGATAATTTATCAAGTTAATGATATTTCACGTTAATAATGTGTCAGGTCACAGTCGAAGTCATCAAGTCAAGTTAGAGTCAAGTCATACTCCTAGTAAAGTGGTGGCAACTTTATCCAGAAGCTTCTATGGAGTTTTGGAAACAACACGAAAAAAAACGTTTCACCATCATTATACCACTTTCCCACACTCATGCCTGTAATCCAGCCCTTAACGAATAAAATGCCACCAATTTTATGCACGAACACTGAAAATAACACAAGTTTTGGAAAATAATACAATGCAGCGAAGCCGCATTTTTCATTTTCCCGCCAAAAACTCCTTTAATGAGTTTGAAATGAGTAACAATAAAACGAAAAGAAAACACTGAGTGGATACTCCACTGTTGTGCAGTGTTTATTAGTAAGGAGTTTATTTATAGATGCAATTAATATCATGTACCATGGTATTAGATACATGGTATATGATACTACACTTAAGTACATAATTAGTCATGTACTTAAGTATAGTTAATGAATTTAATAACTAAAGAAATTTCATTCCATTACATGTAATTATGAAAACGTAGATGTATAAAAAGACATGACAATAATGTCAAAGCAAAACGAAAAGAATAAGGAAAATAATGGTATTCAATTATAATACAATAACATTTTTACATGGGTCCTATAATATGACAACCGTAATCGTGAGTCATATTTTGTAAGTAGCGTTGTAACGTGCATACGGAGCTCGAATATTCGTTGCTTGGATGGCCGCTACAAAAGTGGTATTCACAACTGAGTGTTACGGTTTTTTACGGGTTTTTATAGCGCTCTGCTTAAGGTAGAAAATTGCAAATAATATGTCAAATTGGGTCTGCGCATGAAAATGTAAGGTTTGAGAGTGTTTATACTAGACGTAGTGTATACCAGATCTTACAGTCTATCCACATCTTGAGGTCAGGGGGGTGATCACGAAACTTTGATTGCAATGCAACAGGAGAAATTTCCATACTAACCATGTACATAAGCTTTGTATTCAAACTGTCAAATCCATACAAATTCGTGTTTCTATTGGTTGCAATCGAGTTACGTGATCGCCCAGCATCTAGGCGATTATATAACTTGATTGCAACAGATAGAAATAGTAATTTGAATAGATTTGACAGTCTCAATGCAGCCTATATGCATAGTTTCTAGATAAATTTTGAAATCAGGAGTGAAGTTACTTCTGTAGTATTGCAATCAAAATCTTTAAGTCATATTAGTAGACTATGGTGTTGTTTCACAACTGAACAGTACATTATAATCACAGATAGAGCAAAAACAATAGTGTATCGCAAATCTTTATAATTTAGAGATACAATGTGGCCTGCAACTGTTACCGGCCGTAACTTTTAACACTTCATGAATAGCACAAAGAAAATAAGGTTTAAGTTGTCCTACAATAAAGCCTATTGTACAATTTCTACCCTCCAGAATTCTAACAAACTACAGTATTGTACGTGAATCGCATTTTATTGTTATTGTTGCTCTATAAAGTGTTATCAAATTGTTTGTTTCATTGAGTTTGACCCGTAGGTTTATTAAGTAAAACTTCTTTACGCACACTTGGCTTGGGGAGTAAGCTGATGAATGCGTGAGGAGAGCGTTACGGAAATTGATTAGGTGAGGCGAATTGAAAAAGAGATGGATGGTAAGTTAGTGACGATAGAAAAAGAGAGAGTTTCGTATAGAAGTTTTACTTCAGTCGTGTGATCTAAAGCACTCATTTTTTTTAGGTCTAAAGATTTTTATAATATGTGAGATAACGAAATTCATTTTGGTTTATTTCAATTAGTAGATCTATGAACGATAGACCTTTCAAGCATAAACGTTTTTACAACCGCAGGCATGATGTACTTAGTACGTCCTGAATCCTCGCGGCCTTATATCTCGACAACCTCTTGCCTAATAATGCTCAAATTTTAAACACTTGTTTAAAATTCAGTGCCCAATGTTTCTACCAAATATTATCAAAATAGATTAGTAAATGTTGCCACTGCAAGCTTCCTCCCATTTTGGGAGAAATACAACACCAATTTAAAATCGCTGACGTTGAAAATAAAAGAATTAAAAGTCAATGACCCTTCTTTCCTTACCCTTACCCTAAATGACTCTTCTGATTTTTCCCTTACTTTAAAAACTGTTGATTACTCTAAGCTGGCAAAAATGCTAAATATAAATTAAAACGAGTGTGCTTTAGACCACACGACAAAAGTAAAACTTCTACAGCCTTATTAAAACGGGTATTAAGTCTCGGGTAAGTTACTTCAGCTTTTGTCTTTTTTTTGCCACTGGAATATTTAGCTGGATCGAAAGAGACAAAAGATGGTGTAACTAATCTAAAGCTAGTTCGTGTTTATTAATAAGGCTGCTATAGTTTAGCTTCATGTATCGGCCGGTATAAGTTTGTTTTTGCTTTGTTTAATGTTAATGTCGCTAAAGATAGCAAGAGACAATTGAAGGGTTGAGAATAAAAAAGATTTAACTGACAAATTGACAGTTTCGAGAAAATTGACTTTAAACGTCAACGGCGTCATTTTTATGTAGAGTGCTTATAAGGTAATAGAAAAGGTTTATGTAAGTTTCAGTTGCTTGAAAATGTTTTATTTCTATTTAAAATTACCAAATATAGTACTAATTCATACAATTACTGTAAAAATATAATATAATAAAAGAAATAAAGTAATGTTTTTATGCTAAGCGTACTGTATTCCTGTGACAGATAAACCATTTTTAGACTCAAAATCTGGAGATTTAAGCCTCATTTCGGTATTTTGAGAATGTATTATTGAAGATAATTTCACGCTGAATCCAACGATACCCATAAGTCATTTGGTCAAAAAAATCAGTTAAATCCTTTTTATTCTCACCCCTTCAATTGTAAGTTGTCATTTACCGGACATACCAACATAATAATACAAATTTTTAAGTTTGTTATGTGACAATGGAGATCTACGTAAACCAACTTTACAGGTGTAATAGTATTCTGTAAACTTCAACTTCTGTTCGCCTCGCCTTCACGAGTTAAGTGGCAGTAAGCTGGTGCTGACCCCACAAGTCAAGAGAGCGTAATGCAGTTTTACTTCAAAGTCAAAGTCAAAGTCTGTATTTTTTTTTTTTTTTTTTTTTTTAATTTTGGCTCCACACTTTTGTGTATTTAGCCAGTGTCAAGTAATTGATAATTTATCAAGCTATCGATATTTCACGCAAATATGTGTCAAGTCACAGTCGAAGTCATCAAGTCAAGTCATAGTCAAGTCAGTCTAGTCAAAGTCATACACCTAGTAAAGTGGTGGCACCTTTACTTGAAGCTTCTATGGAGTTTTGGAAACAACACGAAAAGAAACGTTTCACCATCATTATACCACTTTCCCGTACTCATGTCTATAATTCAGCACTTAACGAATAAAATGCCACCAATTTTATGCACTAACACTGAAAATAACACAAGTTTTGGAAAATAATACAATGCGGTGACGCGATCCTTTTCGCTTTCCCGCCAAAACTGAAGTCTGTATTTATAAGTCACTTTATTTAATTTTCCTGATGCAGAGAACACATAGCCCCGGTTCTGTGTGTGGCAGCTATCGTCAACCGATCACTGATTATTTAATTTTCCTGATGCAGAGAACACATAGCCCCGGTTCTGTGTGTGGCAGCTATCGTCAACCGATCACTGATTATTTAATTTTCCTGATGCAGAGAACACATAGCCCCGGTTCTGTGTGTGGCAGCTATCGTCAACCGATCACTGATTATTTAATTTTCCTGATGCAGAGAACACATAGCCCCGGTTCTGTGTGTGGCAGCTATCGTCAACCGATCACTGATTATTTAATTTTCCTGATGCAGAGAACACATAGCCCCGGTTCTGTGTGTGGCAGCTATCGTCAACCGATCACTGATTATTTAATTTTCCTGATGCAGAGAACACATAGCCCCGGTTCTGTGTGTGGCAGCTATCGTCAACCGATCACTGATTATTTAATTTTCCTGATGCAGAGAACACATAGCCCCGGTTCTGTGTGTGGCAGCTATCGTCAACCGATCACTGATTATTTAATTTTCCTGATGCAGAGAACACATAGCCCCGGTTCTGTGTGTGGCAGCTATCGTCAACCGATCACTGATTATTTAATTTTCCTGATGCAGAGAACACATAGCCCCGGTTCTGTGTGTGGCAGCTATCGTCAACCGATCACTGATTATTTAATTTTCCTGATGCAGAGAACACATAGCCCCGGTTCTGTGTGTGGCAGCTATCGTCAACCGATCACTGATTATTTAATTTTCCTGATGCAGAGAACACATAGCCCCGGTTCTGTGTGTGGCAGCTATCGTCAACCGATCACTGATTATTAGTGGTGGAGAGGACTCGGCTGTCATCGTCACCTCTCTAGTTGATGGTGCTTTGGTAAGTTTACAGAATACAGCCTGAATAAATGTCAATGTATTTTCTTTCTTTCTTTCCTTCTTTCATTCTTCCTTTCTTTCTTTATTTCTTTCTTCCTTCCTTTCTTTCTTGATTTCCTTCTTTTTCTTTATTTCCTTCTTTATATTTATTTCTTTCTTTCTTTCTTTCTTTCTTTCTTTCTTTCTTTCTTTCTTCCTTTCCTTCTTTCTTTCGTTCTTTCGTTCTTTCTTTCTTTCTTTCTTTCTTTCTTCCTTTCTTTCTATCTTTCTTTCTTTCTTTCTTTCTTTCCAATCCTGAGACATCAGCACAGTCTGGTTATTAGATTACTCGATTGTGCGATCAAATCATGAAGGCGGCAGAATAACTGGCAAAACGTTACCTACCTAGACGAAATTTGTAGAAACTACCACCTAGTAAATGTCAAAATATTAACTAAAATGACGTTTTTACTTCGCCATAGATAACAAAAATTGACCATCACCGAGGGCCGGTGACGGGAGTGAAAGTGATACAAGATGGAGAGATCGTGGTCACGTGTTCACAAGACGGGACGGTTTGCACGTGGAACGTGGAAAACTTCACGTTGCTGAGCACTGTTGCGATCGGAGTACCGGTAAACTAATACTCACTTCAAAGACAGTAGAAAGAAGAAAAAAAAAATACATCACTGTAAAGTGTCTTGTAGCTTCTTCTTTACAGTTGTAATCGAAGCTTCGGATCAGAGTTTTCTGTTCTGCATTGTGCCGGATTGCTTGCACCAGTAGTGAGAAAGAGAACTGTTTTTTTTTCTAACTCATACATTGTAATGGACTTGCTATATTACAATTTTTTATAATTACAATTATAATAAATTGATATAAAAAATAAATAAATTACAAAAAATATATTATTTATTATTACAATTTATTTATTTATTACAATTTTACTTGCTTATTTGACAATAAGCACTTTGTAATTCTATATGCTTAGTGAAATAACTTACTTTTAAGTACCTAATATAATTTTGAGTTGTAAAAGTGCTAAAATTAGCCAATTTGCAATAAATGTTTTGACTTTGACTTTGACTTAATATGTTAACGTAATGCATCAATATGTATAGTATGTATATATACATATGAAGTAGTTATTGTTTATTATACTTGTGGAAAGTTTAGGGCAAGCGTGCTCCACCTTAGACAACTTCGTCACTTATCATCAGGTTTTTTTCAAACGCATGCCCATTTTACCATAAATAAAGTGCCTATAGCTACCTGTCAAACAGTTCAATAGGCGTAGTCTTCCTGAATATATGAAAATGAATAAATAAATAAAATAACGAGAAATAAAAAACTTTTCTCTTAGCGACGTTCCAAGCCGAGAGTAGCGTTGCTACAGCTAGTAGTTATGAATAAATAGACAGTCATAAATATAAGTTTATCATAACAAGTCTGCCCAATGGTTAGAATCCACTGAAGGAATATATATCGTCGGATTATGGCCAACTATTGGGACATGGTGACGTTACAAAGGTCTTCAAAGGGATTAACAGCATGTGCTCAAATAAATAAATAAAAAATCAACCGCGATGTAAACAAAAATTGTCAATAAAAAAATTGAAAATCAGGGAGAGATCAATTCGATTATGATTATTATTTACTTACCATTTTTTTACGCAAGTTCTATTAAAAATGGTGTTATAGTTTAAAATGGATTACCTAACTGTTAAATATAACTATCCCCTAACAATTCCTTGACTACTATTCACGATTACAATAGTAGTAATAGAGGTTGTAAATGGCAAGGTCGATGTAAGTAGTTTTATAAGAAAAATTAATAATATATCTTTTATTGCTGTTGCTAATGCATCGTCCTTTTAACTTAAAATTGCCACATACATAGATCCTGGAGCCTAACTAGGATTCCTTGTGTCTATGGAGCTACGAGGACCATCATGGTTCCACAACAACCAAGACTCAGAACAAGTATTTGTGCTTTTTCAACTGTGCACAAATACTTGTCCTGCCAACACAAACAAACAAATGTTTATCGAAAGTTGCTAATTACATTTTCTTACAGGTAAATGCCATGGAAATAACGGACGACAACGTGTTTCTGATCACTCTACAAACTGAAAATGAACTCCATGTGCGGACTTTCATTACTGGAACGCATTTACACGTTTTGAGAAGGCATAAAGGCAAGGTAAATAATAGAATCAGATTTCCTGACGTACGTGAATAACATTTCTAAAATGCAGTAAAAATGCAGTTTTTTTTTAATATGCAGCATTTTTTTTAATACTCTTATTAATTATTACACTAATGTTATATCGGATATTTAGATATATACATATTAAATAACAACTTTGAAGATAATATTTATTTCCAATTTGTTAATTTCTATAGTATACGAGGATATCCGATTCTCGGAAAAACGATTGTCGAAATAACGCGTTTGGTAATTGATACCAACACATTTCACTCGACTTTTGTCGCCGTCCCGATCTTACGGTTTAATATCTTTCCGAGAATTGGCCTCCAAAAAAAGACACTAGTACAAGAATACCTCTGAATTTTTAACTGCTTAGCTACCGACAATATGCTTTACTTGGGAGCCATTATGCAGATGATGGTACTTATATAATGCAGATAATTACTAGTAAATTCCTTATCACCAATCATCACGATGCTTTGAAGCCACTGTGAGTCATAAATTAAAGATATATAATAGTCAGCATTAAAAGAAAATACTTTAGAGAAAATTTCGCAACACTATAAAACACTGGTCTGTAAATTGTAATTGAATTTTTGATATTAGTTTATCTACTTTTATCACATTTTCAACAGTGACGCTGACTGTATAATCATAAATTCTGTCTAGCATCTTCATGGACGTCACAGGTGGTGGCCGTATAATTTTGGTACCTTGCTTTGGAACGGGGTGCTATAAATCTTGCTTCAAAATACATATTCAAGTAACTAAGATGAACTATTACAAAACTATACGAGCTAAAGGCGCTAATGTAACGGCTTGCACTGTGTTCCACATAAGCAAATGCAGATGAGATGTGCTTTATTCAGATGAATTTAGATAGCTATTTGCTTAAATGGGTACTTGATTTGTTTTTTATTTCTATTAATATAAATTATTGAGTGTTTTTTCACAATGCTATAATAGTACATAATTATCTTTATGATAGACACGCATCTATCTGAAAACCTTTATTTTAATAATGTGCCTATACGTAATTTTTTCGGGAGCAATAACCGTACCGATAAAAATGGAAACCACAGTTTTATTGAATGTGTAAACTTTTTATTTTCATAGACTATTTTTAATTTCATTTAACTAAATACTACAATAATATAACAAATACACGTGTGTACTATGTACTAAACGCTAAATATAAAAAATAATTTTAATGTTTATAAAAATACAATTAAGTTTTTTATAATCTGTAATGCTGAATTTATCCAAAACATTAATTTCCCATAAGAAAATCTATCAATTTGAGTTTATTGTCACAGAATAGGTAAATACGACACGCCATATCGTTATAACCTAAAAAAACATTGTTATACAATATCATTATCAGCCCTCTACTAAACAAAGGGATTTCTTATTAAGGCATACCTCTGAGACTGGTTTTAACGGCCTGAATCCCGGCAGCTCTTAACTGTCCCAAGTTATCGCTCTAAGTCGCTAAGATTGAAACTTTTTACTCCTTGTTTTGTTTATAACGTTATATTAATAGTAAACAATAAGTCCTTTAAAATGTAACCAAGCAAAATAAAACATCGAACCCTGAAATATATTATAAACAAGCCACAAAAGGCACGCCTTATTTACGAAAGCAAAAACAAATTACCACGTTTAATTAACCTGACAACAAACAACCGAACCTATTGTATTTCCTGATTAATCCACAGAGAAAGCCTTTTGTGCGGCCGGCAAGTATTGAGAGGCAGATTTTATTTATGATTCTGGGTATTCGTAATCGAGTAATCCTTTTGGAATTTGAAGATTATTACAAGCTGCGGAAAATTGGTGGTAAAACTTTTCTGCAAAGTTCATCTAGGTAGCTACCACCGTTTTGCCAGTTATTCTGCCGCCACGCAGTAGTGAGTAAACACTTCTGTGTTCCAGTTTGAAGGGCACTGTAGCTAGTGAAACTACTGGGCTCATGCCTTTATGATCTGACCTCAGTCTAGTTATAAGATTAGACTGAGCTAATTTCAGGATGATGTGCGCAGTGCAGTGTAACGTGAAACTTTATATTAAAGTTTCGAACGACACTGCAACTATTAAGGGCGGTCGTGTCGGATAATATTAGGGTGATCACGAAACTTTGATTTCAATGCATCAGGCAAAATTTCCATACTAACTATGCACATAAACTGCGTATTCAAACATGCGAATTTGTGTTTCTATCTGTTGCAATCAAGTTACGTGAACACCCAGTAGGTGATTTAGTGACAGGATTTATATAATACAGATCAAACATCGATGTTCATCACACAAAAGTTTGTCCCGGGCGGGAATCGAACCCACAACCCAAGCTCAGAAGGGAGTGTAATGTAGAGTCACTACCAACTGAGCTATCGGGCCAGTTAATAGAAAAGGTTTATTTCTATGTGTAATAATTGTAAAATTTTATGCAAGCCATTCCGGCAGAACATGGATAAACAAACTATTATTCATTCATCTATACATGCAAATCACCACACACATCCATAATCATGCAAATAAAGAATTGAATTGAATAGGGTTCTTACTAAAAAGACAATCTCGCAAAACCTATTTATTTTATCAATATCTTAAAAATTATTACTTTTTCAACTCATCAACTAAAAAAGCATTATAAATTTCCCCGTAAGACTACAAGCACGACTAAAGATCAACGTTTTATCCCACCTAAAAAACCATCAATCACGGGTAAGAGGTGAAACGGGTAAAAGCTTCAAAGAGACAGACAGCACTCTAAAAGGACATAGACCGTAAATAAGTATAAGTTACCGACTTCCCGGCCCACTCTACTGGTAATTGAGGGCTACTAAGATGGTTAAGCTCTCACTTATTCGTTAGAAGAGGAAATAGATTACTGGCGATTTTCACTAAGTGCCTTGGAGGCATCCCTTTCTTATTACATTACGGGGTACTTAAGAATGGGACGTTTGGTGTTATGAGATATTCATCTTAGAACAACAGAAAATTTTAAAACAGTTTAGTGCTAAATATTTTCAACCATTAATAAAAAATATAAACCCTAAATATGTGAAATGTATCTTAGGTATTAATTGTGTACGTAGCAGTATGCCTTGGAGGCATCTTTTTCTTATTACATTACGGGGTACTTAAGAATGGGACGTTTGGTTTTATGAAATATTCATCTTTAAACAACAGAAAATTTCAAGAACAGCTTAGTGCCCAAATATTTTCAGTCATTAAGAAATATATACCCTAATTTGAGAAATATATTTTAGGTATTAAGTATTACATATATGTCAATATTATATTTATTGTGTAGTATTATCATACCTGATTACAAATATAATATACAATTTTTAGGGTATTCTTTTAGGCTTTATGAAGAAATTATTTTGTAAAATAAACCCCTAATAAACCCCGATCCCCATTAGCATTATAAAGTTTTTATAGACAAACACGCCAGTGAAACCACAGTACCAATAGTATGTAATAAATGAAATTTAGTTAATGAAAAAATAACTTATTAATTTTGTGGGAAAAAATGTACACTTCAATAACTTTATATACACATGCTACCGTACTTCAAACGTATAGCAATAATCAAACCATAGATAAGAATCAAATCGACAACTGTTTGACTCATTCACGGCGGCATCATAGAGTCCACTATAATTCTACCATAAAGTCCAGTACACAATATTCATAAATTCATAAAACGCGTCATACACTACACAATACTGTACATATGATATTATATTTCGTGTTGTACCTACTCAAAACATTGTTTACAACAACGAGAGTTATAGAGGTACTAAGAGGTTATTTCCACCATAAAATCGCGTGATAAATTACCTACTTCACGGCGAAACATTGTATCATTGACAGGTTAAAATTATAGACGTAATAATGCCATCCAAATATCCACTATCCAGCTTTACTTCTTCTATTGTGTACTTTACGACTGCAGTCATCGTATTTTGATGATAAAATATGTTTATGGATTGACATGACATAACTTTTATAACTAATTACATAGTGCAATGTTCTAGCTTGGATTTTGAGATAAATTTCAATTTGGGATTTCATTTCATTGGACAAGATTTATTCTTTCAATGATAAATCAACTCTGAAATTGGAGAAAAAAGACAATTGCGATGAAAGAATCTTATTTATGTATTCTGTGTGGATAAAACGAATGTTAAATGAACAAACAAAACAGTTTTATAACGTGTGTGTATTTATGTACGTCGGCGGCGGACGATGTTGATCGCAAACTATTAGTTACTTCGTAGCCTAATGCATTTTCGACCAAGATTTATAGTTTCTATATATCAATGCCAAAGTTCGAGGACAATATATTTTTATAATAATATTTGCAAACATATACTGAACTTGGTGATAAAACTCAAGTCTTAAACTAGGACTTGGGTTCCAAACTGGAACTTGAGTTATATGAAAATAAATACCATTAGACAACATTTATTATTTCGTTGATAAATCAACTCTGAAATTGGAGGAAAAGACAGTTGAAGGGTTGAGAATAAACAGGGTTTAACTGTCAAATTTATATATAGTTTCGAGAAAATTTACTTTAAAACTTCAGCGGCATCATTTTAATGTAGAGTGCTTATATGGTAATAGAAAAGTTTATGTAAGTTTCAGCTGCTTGAAAATGTTTTAATTCTATTTTAAAATACTAAATATAGTACTAATTCATACAATTACTGTAAAAATATAATATTATAAAATAAATATAATAATGTTTTTATGCTAAGCGAACTGTATTCCTGTGACAGATAAACCGTTTTTAAACTCAATATCTCGAGATTTAAGCCTCATTTCGGTATTTTGAGAGTGTATTATTGTAGATAATTTCACGCTGAGTCCATAAGTCCATTATGGACTCAGCGTGAAATTATCGATACCCATAAGTCATTTTGTGAAAAAAATCAGATAAACCCTTTTTGTTCTCACCCCTTCAATTGTGATGAAAGAATCTTATTAATGTTTTATGTGTAGATAAAACGAATATTATATGAACAAACAAAACAGTTTTATAACTTGTGTGTATTTATGTACGTCGGCGGCGGACGATGTTGATCTCAAACCATTAGTTACTTCGTAGCCTAATGCATTTTCGACCAAGATTTATAGTCTTTATATATCAATGTCAAAGTTCGAGGACAATATATTTTTATAACAATATTTGCAAACATAAACTGAAATTGGTGATAAAACTCAAGTCTTAAACTAGGACTTGGGTTCCAAACTGGGACTTGAGTTATATGAAAATAAATATCTAAAAATAAATATTCTTTAATTTACGTTTCTTGAAATGATGGGATTAAAACTTTATTTGCATAATTAATGAAATATGAGGGACTATTACAGGGGGATTATTATATGACTACTTTAAATCACCTCCTTTTGGGTCATTCCAAATCGACGCTAAAACCCCTTTAAAATCTCCAACTAGTTGGTTATAATTGAAGATGTTTTAGTTACTTTAGTATATGCGGATATTCCTATTCAACTGAGTTAAGGCGACAGAAATACATAAAGTAACCAGCAATTTTTCTGAACATATTGTTTTTTCTTTTTTTTTTCGTTGTGCCTTTCAAATGAGTATGTATTTTTTCTAATCTGTTCTTTCTACTCTGTGTTCCATTTTAGGTGAAATGTTTCTGCGTCGCTCACGACTCTTCAAGAATAGCTGTCGGTTGCTCGGACCAAAGAATCTACCTGTACAGTCTTCATAGCGCGCAACTCATAAGGACTTTAGCAGTTGCTCACGATTTAGCAGCATTGGCCGTGGCCGATAAGGACCATTTTTTACTGGCATCTGGTACGTACAATTTACATCCTACTATATTCTTTTGTGAATAAGGATGTATGGATGAATGTTTGTTACTCTTTCACGCAAAAACTACTGAACGGATTTGAATGAAATTTGAAACACAGATAGATTATAGCCTGGATTAACATATATGATACTTTTTATCTCGATAGTAAGTTCCCGTGGGACAATTATACAACACCATTAGGGCGACGCCGCAGGCTTTATACGCAAAAACTACTGAACGGATTTGAGTAAAATTGGGAATATTAACATCTAAATCATTTACCTAAATTAAAATTGATTTTTAGAAGTTTTTAGCGTTCCATACCAAAATGGTCAAAAGGAATCTTTGGAATATAGACAGCTAAGACAAAGGCTTCTTTTTAGCCGCTGGTGATTGCGGGGCGCAGCTAGTTTACAGTATAATGAGTGTAAATGTAATATTTGATATGACTTTAACATCCTCATATTTTAAACAAATGCTATCTTATCTTACAAGAAAGTAAGGAAGTGTACGTATATTTTGTATTTGGTAACCTTCAGTTAAACTAGAGTTTCAGAAATGAAGCGAACGTATGCCCATTTTAGCATTAAAACCATAATTTATGCATAGTATTATCTTAGAATTAGAAACACTCGTTATAAAAATTAGTCGGACTTAAACCATGTTACCACAAATACATAAACAAGGCTTAGACAGACGTCAAACGTGTGTTACAAAAAGTTAGTTTAACATTTTTCTAAGGCTTGTTTAAGTCTTTTGTGGTTAAGCCGTAATTCAAGGGGTGAGAATAAAAAAGGGTTTAACTGTCAAATTGGTAGTTTCGAGAAAATTGACTTTAAACTTCAACGGCCTCATTTTAATGTAGACTGCGTATTAAGTAATAGAAAAGGTTTATGTAAGTTTCAGTTGCTTGAAAATGTATTAATTCTTTTTAAAATACAAAATATAGTACTAATTCGTACAATTACTGTAAAAATATATTATAATAAAATAAATATAATAATGTTTTTATGCTAAGCGAACTGTATTCCTGTGACAGATAAACCGTTTTATTTTGAGAGTGTATTATTGTAGATAATTTCACGCTGAATCCAACGATTATTAATCCTTATGGGTATAAGTCATCTTGTGAAAAAAAAATCAGTTAAATTCAGTATAATATAATCAGAAAAATATCAGTTAAACCTTTTTTGATCTCATCCCTTCAATTGTTCTGCGCTATTACACTAACTTTAATGACACATGACGTCATCTAGTAACGTCTTCACCCTCGCATCAATCAATTGCAGGGGTGAGAACAAAAAGGGTTTAACTGATTTTTGACACAAATTGACTTATGAGATTCAGGGTGAAATTTTCTACAATAATACATTCTCAACATGCCGAAATGAGGCTTAAATCTCGAGATTGTCAGTCTAAAAACGGTTTATCTGTCACAGGAACAACAGCAACTGAAACTTACATAAACCTTTACTATTACCTTATAAGCACTCTACATTAAAATGACGCCGTTGAAGTTTAAAGTCAATTTTCTTGAAACTATCAATTTGACAGTTAAACCCTTTTTATTCTGAACCCTTCAATTATCCCCGGGTGGGTGACTTATAAAGATTGTATCTGCCCAAGTGTGGCGGTCAATTTATTATGAAAACACTTCACGGGTCATCAATTTTGCAGGTGGCCACAGAGTAACCATATACTCATTCCACACAGAAGATCACTTAACGAATTTCCGACCGACCAAACAGATGAAACGTCGGCAGACCAAATCGAAAACCAACATCAGTTTGCTACAGGTAACTGTGTCCTTACTAATAATAAAAGTAAATAAAAGGGAGTTTTGGCGGGAACGCGAAAAAGATTGCGTCACCGCATTGTATTATTTTCCAAAACTTGTGTTATTTTCAGTGTTAGTGCATAAAATTGGTGGCATTCTATTCATTAAGTGCTGGATCACAGGCGTGAGTGTGGGAAAATGGTATAATGATGGTGAAACGTTTCTTTTCGTGTTGTTTCCAAAACTCCATAGAAGCTTCAAGTAAAGTTGCCACCACTTTACTAGGAGTACGGCTTTGACTAAACTATGACTTGACTTGATGACTTCGACTGTGACTTGACACATATTTGCGTGAAATATCATTAACTTGATAAATTATCAATTACTTGACACTGGCTAAATACACAAAAGTGTGGAGCCAAAATGTAAAAAAAAAGTATATAATAGGTCTTTACCTATGAAATTGCCGTATTGCAGTACAGACTTTTTCAAACAAAAAAAGTTTTGATTGGCTATGAATTCTAAATTCAAATTAATTTTGTTTTAAAACTATGACATTCTATTTACAATATAAGTCTTTTGTTTATTGATTAGCGTTGTATTTTCATTACATTTCAACATTTTTCCTCATAATGGATACTTTGAAATTTCGTGTAATTATGGAATATGAGTTCCGTCGTGGCACCAACGCGGCACAAACGACACGTAACATCAACGACGTTTACGGAGAGAACTGTACAAACGAACGTACAACCCGTTATTGGTTTGCTCGGTTCCGTTCTGGGAATTTTGACTTGAAAAATGAACCTCGTGGTCGTCCGGAAACTTTGGTCAACAATGATGAAATAAAGGCGATTCTGGAAGATGATGAATCTCAATCTACAGCTGAGCTGACAGCAGCTTTTGATGTTAACAGCAAAACAATATTGGTCCATTTGCGACAGATTGGCAAGATAAAAAAGCTTGATAGATGAGTGCCCCACGAACTTAACGATCGCCAGCGCAACGTACGCGTCGAAACTTGCCTTGCGCTGCTTAAACGGCACAGAAATGAAGGAATTTTGAACCGAATTGTTACGTGCGACGAAAAATGGATTCTTTTTGACAATCGAAAGCGCTCAACAAGTTGGTTAGATCCTGGTTCGGTACCAAAGCAATGTGCAAAACGAAAAATGACCCCTTGAAAGGTGATGGTCACGGTTTGGTGATCTAGTGCTGGTGTGATTCATCATAGCTTTTTACAAAACGGCGAGAGCATTACTGCAGATGTGTACATTGAAGAACTGACCACAATGATGGCGAAACTCGCACGTCTGCAACCAGCTTTGGTCAATCGGTCGTCTCCACTGCTACTTCACGACAACGCGCTACCCCATACTGCACAACAGACCGTCTCTAAGCTGCATGAGTTAGGTTTGGAAGCTCTCCCTCATCCGCCATACTCACCAGATCTTGCGCCTACCGACTATTACTTTTTCCAAAATTTGGACAACTTTTTAGCGGGAAAAAAATTCAATTCCCGAGAGGCAGTACAAAACGCCTTTGAAGAGTTTGTTGTCTCCCGTCCTGCTGATTTTTTCAAGAAGGGCATCCATAAACTGCCACAGCGTTGGCAAAGATGCATTGATTGCAGGGGTGATTACTTTGAATAAAAGAAATAAATAAGTTCGAAAAAAAAAATACTTTAACTTTTTTCAAACAAAACGGCAATTTCATAGGTAAAGACCTAATATAATAATAAAATAAAAATAATAATAGTGGAAGTTTCTATGCAATGTTCCCTTGTTTTATATTTCCCTATTTTAATCTTGATGAAGAGAAACAAGCTAGCTTGCTTGCTCTTCTAGGCAAGCGTGCTACATCCTAGACCGCATCGTTACTTACCATCAGGTGCGATAGTGGTAAAACGCAAGCCTATCTAACAATAAAAAAAAAACAAACAAACAAAACATAAAATAACGATTTTTCCACTTAACAGTTTCTGTTACTAAGGATTTTATTATCTGCGCTAAAGAGGTGTCTGGCTTAATGTAGTTTGATTAACTTAATCAATTTTTTTTTAATTCATTGTTAAGGGTTAACGACCGCTTATTCTCGATAATTTTCCCCGAATACGTATAACTTAAAAACAACTTTTTATTCAGAACTTATTCGAAGCATTATTTGGCAATATTTAAAAATTGGTATCACACTAATATTATAAAGGCGAAAGTTTGTATGTGTGTTTGTGTGTATGTTTGTTACTCCTTCACGCTCAAACGGCTGAATAGATTTGGATGAAATTCGGTACCAAGATAGCTTATACACTGGATTAACATATAGGTTATATTTTATCCCGGAAAAGTGAAATTTTCTCGTGGGATGAGCAAATAATTAAAATACTCTTTATACGCGGGCGAAACCGCAGGGCGCAACTAGTTGTACATACATTCACTGCGATTAGAGTAGGTATGGTATGGATGGATGTTTATCGTGCCAGATTATACGCACTAGAGTTTGAAAAAACGTTGTTTTACTCGTTTCTCGCCTTATTATTTGGTAGAAGTTTCGCTTTTAACTTAATTTTTTTTTCAATTCAAAAATTCTTTATTTTAATAAATATTACATGTTACGTACAACTTAGCGCTAGAATCTAAGCTATAACTATCTTAAAATTAAAATTTTTTACAGGCTAAAGACCGCCTTTCTTAAACTTTTAGTACAATACGTAAAAAATTTGAAGTTCTCATTACCTAAATCATAATTGAGGGTTGTTACATTAAGTTTTGACATAATTATTGTTTCTACGTACTACTAGTTATTTCATACGTTTATGTCCTAAACGTATGAAGTAACTCAGTTCGCTTTTAACTGTGTACTATAATTTCACCGTTCCAGCTTATAATAATTATCGTTTTAATTTTGGCTTTTATCTGATCGAGACTGTGGTGGTAAACGAGTTTTTCATAGCCGAGCGGTCTGATACTTTAATACCTCTGATACTAAGCTGATTAAAATTTGTAATTAAACGCTGCGACCGTCGACAAAGTTTTTATTTATTTCTATCTCATCTTTTATCTAATCAAGCATATCTTCTTCATTGTCATTATGACTCCTAGAAAAGTTGGCCACTGATATATTTAGTGTGAAAAATTGTGTAATATCTGATACTGTTAGTAAAATATGCACCTCTCTAATAATATTCTAATCTTTATTGTTACGGGATTTGGTTCGATATCGAGTCCATGGTGGTTAGTTTGTCTGACTCTTACATATACCTACTCAAAGCAAAATGTTGTTTAGTCCACATACCTAGAATATTTTCGCTTAAGTCTATGAAGCAGAACTTCTTTTCACTGTATTATATTTTAATAAGTATATTTTAAGTGCGTTCTTATTAAATATGTAAATAATCATCTTTTTATTTATTGAGAAATAAAGAAAACGGAAATATGTCTTTTTGGGTTGTCTGGAAGTGGTCGCTTCAAGCTATTCCACCACCCATTGTGATACTTAGTTTTTAAGTTTATGATTGTCAATTGTTTCTATAATTGAAATTAAATAATAATAATAACTGAATTCTCTCTGTATTGAAATCCTATAATGTGGAGTTTCAATAAATAGTTTTATCTATGTATCTATATATGTGACGTGTGAGAAAATAATGATGAGTATAATTATAATAAACCTCGAGTGAAATTATTGAAACATTGATTAAAGTTATTAAAACATTGAGTGAATCACAACATCCTTTATATGTAGGATTTGCACCTATAATAAGATGTTATTCAACAGGCAGAGCAAAGCGAGCTAATTCCCATCAGCTGTCTGGAAGTGTCACGAGATGGACAGCTCGCCGCCAGCGGCTGCGCCCGCGGCCTAGTCCGAGTGTGGCAGCTGTCGACTCACAGGCTCCAAGCCACGTTGAATGGTCACATGGGTCATGTCACCTGCGTGACCTTCTCGCCGAACAATCTTATTGTGCTGAGTGGGTCGGAAGACAGAACGATTGTGGTCTGGCAGCTAGCTGATAATTCTCCGTCTTTGACGTATAAGGTTAGTGTCAGTTTTTTTTGGAGACAAATGTTTTAAATTTAGATTAAATAGGAATCAGTTGTTGACATCAAGAAACAAGATACCATGTAAATGTCAGGTTTCTATTCGAATTATTTAAACTCATGTCGTCAATTAGTAACGCAAATCTGGCCGTATGCATAGGATTGTTCAAATGCTATAAAAATTAAAGTAGCTGATATTCAATCAATCGATACTTTTTTTTTCACAGTCACAGCTCGCTTCATTTTTAAAGGACGATA
This sequence comes from Ennomos fuscantarius, assembly GCA_905220475.3. Taxonomy (NCBI): domain Eukaryota; kingdom Metazoa; phylum Arthropoda; class Insecta; order Lepidoptera; family Geometridae; genus Ennomos; species Ennomos fuscantarius. Next base: position 4,845,059 of record HG992028.1, on the reverse strand, counting down.
AAGGAACAATTATTGTTTCTTTTAAGTTTTTGTGATACCATGGGGTCAGTAGCTGCAGGGGTCATTGACCTCTGTCTCATTTAAGCGCTATTACCGTTTCGCCATCAGCCAAAAAATCCTGGAAAAAAGAGATGTAGTAAATGTGTAATACGGTGGATCAGTGTAATCTACGTTAATAGAGCACATTATAAACTTTTTTATTCACACACTTATTTTCTTTTACACAACTTATTTATAAACTTTTTTCTTTTTTTTCTTAACTCTTTTTTTTTTTTTTTTTTTTTTTGTTATTGAATGATGTGACGAGCTAGTCGTTCACCTGATGTTAAGCGCCACGGCCGTCCATAACAGAACAGTGTCACTCGGAACCCTAAAACATAGAGTTTCAAGCGACACTGCACGGCGCACATCATCCTGAGACATCAGCACAGTCTGGTAATAAGATTACTTGACTGTGAGATCAGATCATAAATTCTCAATTGCCCAGTAATTTCACTAGCTACAGTGCCCTTCAAACCGGAACACAGTAGTGCTTGCACACTACTGCTTGGCGGCAGAATAACTGGCAAAGCGGTGGTACCTACCTAGACGAACTTTGCAACAAAGTCCTACCACCTAGTATTCTTACGTGCAATATATCACTCTTATGGTAACCACTAGGGTCACAATGCTGCACTCCAAACGCTGATAATGATGTCCGACGGTCGCCGCGCGATGTCTGGAGACAGGTCTCGAAACGTCCATGTATGGCTGGTTGATTCGGGGATCGTCCTCCATTCCAACGCGGGGCCCACAGCCAGTATAGATGTCACACTCAACATGAAGTATGCGGTAAGTTCCTAATATTAACCCAAAAAAGCTCAAAACAATCAAAAACAATGTCACTTGCCTTGACGGCCAATTAACTAAAGATGTTTTAATAACTGATATCAATCTCTTAAGAAGTTTTGATATCGTATAGAAACTTGATTTGAAGGTTACGTATGAAGCATGGAAAGTAATGCATTACAGTTTTCTTTGTGGAAACCAGTGTTTTATGTAAAGAAAAAAACGTATTCCATAGTAACTATATTTGTATTACGAAGGATTTTTCTTTTACCGTAACTGGTTATGAACCTGGTTTCTTTTGCGGCTGAAGAGATTAACTATCTATCTATCTGAAAAGTCCGTAGCCTTAGATATGTGAAAAGGTTGTTTGTTCCATATATGGAATAGAGATTGACCTACAATATATATAAGAAATATGTTTAAATAAATAAGTGGGCAAATGGGATGTAAAGTATATATGAAACTTTTATACCCACTAAAATAAATTACGTGTTTTTTGAATGTAAAAACCCTGATTATTTCCTGACTTATAAATTATTCCTTACTCTTAATCCTGAGTGATTAAAAAAAACTATTAGCAATGTAACATAAAACTACATAGGTATGAATATAGTAAACATATTCATAAAAGTTGTAGGTTTAAGTTCTTTAAAAAACGAAGATCCATATACACAACACCACTTTCCTCCATACCAGGTACTATCAGATGGAGACAATGCCATACGAATCTGGACCCTAGCTGGTGGTGACAGCGGCGAAGAGAAACGATCCATTTCTCACGCGGAACGGATCACCTGCTTCGCGCTCACTGCAGATTCACAACACGTCATCACGGGTTCAATGGACATGTCTCTTAAAGTTTGGAAACTGGATGGAGGAAAACTATCGCAGGTACGTTACAATAACTTTAGAAATCAAGTACTTTTTCTTAAGGAAATAAAAGTTGCTGCGCACGGGTGTAGTAGAGCTATCTTCGCGCTCGCCATATATTCACAACACGGGCTACGGGTTTTGAAGATAAATTGTACATGACTGTATCTTACAGTTTCGAAACTTGTTGCAGGTAAGCTACAATAACATTATGGAACCCAAATGCCTAGCTCTTAAGTAAATTCAATGTTACTGAAAACAAGAAGCATACATAAAACATGCGTGCGTATAGAAGCAATCTATCTCTCATACGAAACAATGCATGCTTCGCGCTCTTTATACTTCAGTCACGGTAGGTAGGTCAAGGTAATTTATGCTTTAGGGCTCATGTCTTAAAAATTGGATAGACTGAAGTTTAAACTTTGCTAGCAAACAAAAAGTTGCTATGATTTAAACATAAGAGTTTGTAAATTGTAATGGACCCATTTACGAGAAAGAAAATAAAATTGTCTTCTAATGACCAATACCTACATACATACAACTAGTACCAATTGTTAAACTATATTACAATAATTATATAATCTTTGTACGTTAATTTTATTTTTATTTTTACTAACACTTTTTCGAATCCATCAAACAGAATCTAAACGAATTCCGAAATGTAAATAGAAATAACATTGCTCCAATTGCCTAAGTGCTTTGAAATATGCGGATTCATTCCAACTCAATTACTTAGCATATTCCAGAAAAATAAATAAACAGCTGCAGAAAATATGAACCGTCCGTTTTATTTACGTGCGCTTCGAATCCTATTCACTTCAATACCAAATGAAAAGGTATTTCTATTTATTAGTACCTACATTCTATTTTTGCCTTATTTACTGAATTTACGAGAGAAAAATCTCTAAGCAGTTACTAAAATGGAGGCTTTAAAAATATTTCTGCTATTACCTGTATTATTAATTTTTCTGTGCTAGTTCATTTTCTTTCACGACTGTGTTACAACTTTTTTTTACTTTATTAAATAAGTATGAAGTAAGATTATAGTAGCAAAATATTACTTTTGAAGGCTTTCGTTGATAGGCTTCTGTATATTTATATCGTAGGTAAATACAATGTTAACTAGTTAAGTCTGTAAAAGTATGCGTCCCATTGCATAGATATCAAAATTATTAGAGAAGTGCTTTTTTTAAATGATAGTAGAAACTATCAAGCTCTTGAATTCAAAATTGTTCCTCGAACGTTTATAATTGAAATTTCTGCCAACTATCGAAGATTAAAAGATAAAAATGACTTGAAACACTTTGGAAAAATAAACGTACATATAGGTAAGTCGTCTGTAATACTTCATGAGATAAATTATAACATTATAACCACCGACGCAAACACATGGACATTAATATATATAATATATAATATATCTGTCTCCAGACAGATATACAGTAGACGTAGCTCCTAAAGAGATGAACTAATGTTTTTTTTTTACTTGAATGTTTACTAAAAGTTTACTAAAATAACTCCTTTGCTGTCGGCTTTTTAATCGGCTAATAAAACGGCTTGTCTACTCTATTTATTTAAGGTGCTCGCTCGTTGTTCTACTATTATTTGTTCTGTGTCATGTGCTATGTTGTACTTACTTTAGTGTGCAATAAAGTATTTTGAAGTAAAACTTCTTTACGCTCGCTTGAGTTGGGAAGTAAGCTGGTGAATTCGAGGCGAACGGAAGTTGAAGTGTGTTCAAGTAGATCTCCAAAGTCAAGTTAAAAAAATTAAAAAAATTGTATTTCTTTATGTCCATTTAAATGACAATTTACAATTGTCAAGATGGCGACTCATTAAAAAAAGCAAAAACAAATATATACTGTCCGATAGAAGGAGCTAAACTAAAGAAGTTTTACTTCAGTCGTGTGGTCTAGAGCACACCTTTTTATATTGTTAAACTTCATATTGTGCCAGTATAAATAATTCGAATTATCTTCCACCAGGTTCTAGTAGGCCATTCCGATATAGTGACTTGCGTGGCGGTTTCCATAACCAACAAGACACAAGTAGTGTCTGGTTCGTGGGACTGCAACCTGATCGTGTGGGACATCAACACTGGTTCCGACCTTCATCTGCTCTCGGGACATCTTGGGAAGGTCACGTGTGTAAAGGTCACCGGTGATGGAACCATTGCTGTTTCCGGTGAGTCATAATTACAGAATTCGTAACATAGTGATGAATTTTTTTCTAACCAGGGTTTTGTAGGTTATTCGGATATCAGGTTTTTTTTATACTGAATTTCCACAGACACATAGGTCCGTGCTTTTTGTTAGATTTTTTTTATATTTATTAATTTAGCCTATTATTAATGTTAATAATAGGCTTAGTTAAAAAATATAAAAAATAATCTAACAATAAGCACGGATCCAGGTGGTAAAAAAAAATCTACAAACAAATATCTGTGGAGGTGGTTTATTCAATTTCGCATGTTTGTTTTTCGCAGGGGAACTTCGTGAGGTCTTACAACTAAAAATTTTGGCAATAGTTTTTTTTATAAATATACGTATTTATAAAAAATCCTTTATTATTTGAAGGGTTTAAATAAAATAAATATTTACTTATAATTAATAAAACGACTTCACAAAATCAGACAATTGAAATATTTTGATGAAATTTCTATAATATCAATCTAAAAGTATATTGTTACAAATATATAAAAAATTCCATACCGGTTTATAAAGCTTTGACAAACTAAAAAAAAACGATTGAGAACCTTCCTATTTTTTTAAGTCGCTTTAAAAGCATAATTGAAGGGTTGAGAATAAAAAGGGTTTTAATGTCAAATAGATAGTTTCGAGAAAATTGACTTAACTTCAACGGCATCATTTTAATGTAGAGTGGTTTAAAGGTTTATGTAAGTTTCAGTTGCTTGAAAATATTTTAATTCTATTTTAAAATACTAAATGTAGTACTAATTCATACAATTACTGTAAAAATATAATATAATAAAATAAATATAATAAAATAAATATAATAATGTTTTTATGCTAAGCGAACTGTATTCCGTTTGACAGATAAACCACTTTTAGACTGACAATCTCAAGATTTAAGCCTCATTTCGGTATTTTGAGAATGTATTATTGTAGATAATTTCACGCTGAATCCAACGATACCCATAAGTCATTTTGTGAAAAAAATCAGTTAAACCCTTTCTGTTCTCACCCCTGCAATTGGAAGCTAGCTGTTCAGCGCTCATAATCAGAAAGGAACTCTCATAGTTCATAATTCACGAGTGTTTTTTCCTATATTTTACGAGCTACTTTATCTTGATTTGGCCTTTTCAACGCGTATTCCACGCAAACAAACCAATAAACAATGGTTCATTGAATGCCTCTCATGTCTTTACTTTTCTATCTAAGAGCGGAACATAATTGAAGGGGTGAGAATAAAAAGGATTTAACTGATTTTTTTTACAAAATGACTTTTGGGTATCGTTGGATTCAGCGTGAAATTATCTTCAATAATACATCCTCAAAATACCGAAATGAGGCTTAAATCTCGAGCTTTTGAGTCTAAAAATGGTTTATCTGTCACAGGAATACAGTACGCTTAGCATAAAAACATTACTTTATTTCTTTTATTATATTATATTTTTACAGTAATTGTATGAATTAGTACTATATTTAGTAATTTTAAATAGAAATAAAACTTTTTCAAGCAACTGAAACTTACATAAACCTTTTCTATTACCTTATAAGCACTCTACATAAAAATGACGCCGTTGACGTTTGAAGTCAATTTTCTCGAAACTGTCAATTTGTCAGTTAAATCCTTTTTATTCTCAACCCTTCAATTGGCATTAGTAGACATATCTCGTGATTAAGATTTGCTTGAATAGCGTTTGTGATTTATTACTATCGAGTCATATTCCGTAGTTTATAATACTTTATGGAATAATAAAGTTCTTATATATAAATTACATTTAACTAAAGAAACAAAGTACCTACCTATATTCTTGTAATAATGCAGTTCATAGAATACAAATAAAGGTTTTAGAAAGATATTATGAATGAAATTTGAATGAGTGGGGTGATCACATAACTTTGATTGCAATGGAGAAGTTTCATTCTTATTTTGAAAATTTCTACGATACATAAACATAAATTAGGCATAAAAACTGTCAATTCCAAATTGTGTTTCTATTAATTGCAATCAAGTTTCAGGATGCCCTAGCAGTTTTTGAGAAGAAAGTATACAGTTATATATTACTCCAATATCTATGCAAAAAGCGCCACCGTTTTTCTACCTCTGAATGTTATCCGTAATATATGATATTTTACCAAGATATTGGTAAATTTAGCCTCAAATTTATTGAATAGAAACAATAACGAAGAAAAATAGTTTTAATTAAAATAAAAACTATATTTAAAAAAATCCAAATTGACTTAGATTATAATCTATTTAAGAGGTTGACCCCAAAAGCGAAAGGTTTTGTTCAGATTTAGAGGGTGAAAATTTTGCCTTGGAATGCTAAAATGTAAGTAAATTCACTCACAGGCTCTGTCTCTTTCATACGTGTAAGATGAAGGCGGGTAGAGAGCGATGGCAATAATATTTTTAAATACCAGGATGGTTATCCTTAGCTAATCTTGTATGTACTAGGTGCGGAAGACAAAACTCTCATCATCTGGGAGACGAAGCGCGGGCTGGCGCTGACGTCACTAGCCCTGCATGTGCCCCTCCTCGGATTTCAGATCACCAGCGAGGGAGCACGCATCGTAATACATCTATTAGATCGGGGTAAGTTACATATACCCTTATGTTTTAACTCGTCAGTCAGTCAGTCGTTAATGTGCATAATAATAAAGAAATTATTAAAAGTGTACGACTATCGGACGTATAACATTCCTTGAGTGATTATATTTTACACACTAGAGTGTTTTTGTTTTCTGTATATTTTATATAATTTTTTGGAAAGCAAATAGCTTTAAAACTAAGTTGAGCATAATCATGGAAACACGCGAGCTCAGCAGTTTTCGTTTATATTTAATTGTAAAGTTAAGCACCTTTATTGTTCAGTACCTACCATTTAGCTTCTCTAAGGCTCAACAAATTCCACAGGTTGCCTCCCAATAATATGTTTACACAACACGCCTGCGACTTACGTCAAGATACCGACGTACGCTGCACCCACCAAAGATGTTGACCGTAAGTCCACAGTAACTTTACCAACGTCATAATTTGTAAATTATTGGTTTATATACCCTACTAGCGGCGCCCCGTGCTTTTGATAAAATTTAGCCGATAGTGTCAACACACTCACTTGATAAAATTTAGCCTATAGTGTTAATTCATTTTATAAGCTATCTCTGTATTTCAAATTTCACCCAAATCCGTTCATCCGTTTGAGCGTGAAAGAGTAACAAACATCCAACAAATAAGCTCTCACATTTATAAAATTAGTAGGATTTTAGTCCAAAAGTGTATTGTTCAATTTTACCGTGCAATTTAACAATAGAATGTATAAATAGTGTTAGTAAAAATAAATAAATACAAACAACTAGGGCCTAAATCCCATAAGAGAAAAAATAAATTTACCTTCCTACGTATTTAGTATATTCTAAATTTTATTATGTCATATTTTACGTGTTCCCTTGTACTGGCCCGATAGCTCAATTGGTAGTAACCCTGCCTTCTGAACTGTGGGTTGTGAGTTCGATTCTCACCCAGGATAAACATTTGTGGGATCAACATCGATGTTTGTTCTGTGTCTGGGTGTTATATTGTACTCTATGTATGTATTTACAAACAAAAAGTATCTAAGTATTGTATCAGTTGTCTGGTTTCCATAGTACAAGCTTTGCTTAGTTTGGGACTATATGGCGCTGTGTGAAATGTCCACAAATATTTATTTATTTACTTACTGTATTGTGTTGCGTGTATTGAGTTCTATCTAGTATTTGTATAATTAATATCAAACACTGACAGAATAAAATACACAAACATATTTTTATTAAAAAATACCAACAAAATTTATTGGTTATAAATATTCACTAACAATTTCTATGTGACAGAACTACGACCATTGGCTCCAAAGAGGCCAATGAGAAGGCTACTTAAGAAGGAAGTGTCTCTAGACACCTACACTTGGCAGAAGAAATACGGACACCTCACATCAGCGGCTATGATGGCACAAGTCGACGAGCGACTGAAACGAAGGTAGGTAAAATTGTTATTTTCATCACTTATTTTATAATACATACATATTTAGTTAACGTACATTGGTTCTTATATGACCAAATTACCATGTCTTGTCTTTGTTAAAATATTACTAATCTTCTGGAGAGTGATCATAGAAAGTTGCTTGCAATGCAACAGAAGTAATTTCATTCCTAATTTGAAAATTTTCATAGTAACTATGCACGTAAAATGAGAGTTGAAACTGTCAAATCCATAAAAAAAACTGTGTATGTTATGATTGCAATCAAGTTACGTGATTGCCTAGCTTGATCACGAAACTTTGATTGCAATGCAACAGGACACATTTCTGTTTCTAATGGGTGTAATCGAGTTACATGATCACCTAGCTGGTCTTTTAGATTTGCCTCTAGTCTGAGCCACAGACTAATAAAATAGTGGTCAAATGAAATAAATTGAAAAGTACTTTAAAATATGTTTACAATCATCGGTTTAAACATGAAGACAGTCTTTATAATACAGTGCTTATACCGTTAATTTAATCAATATAACTAAAACGTACTCTTAACATTACACTTAAAATTACATAATTTACATACTTAAAAGTACATTACCTTAAACTATTTATTGGACGCTTCTATGGGATATGGAAACAACAAGAAAAAATTATAAATACAAAAGTATTGTCTTCTTCTTATTTAAGAGTCCAGCTCTTGTCGGTGGAGTAATCGCCATCGTTCTCGGTCTTCGGCCAACGTTTTAACCTCCCTGTAAGACATGACATCTATTTTTTCTTTTATTTGACCTGTATAAGCCCTTCTAGGTCTGCCCCTTCCTATCTTCCCTTCTATCTTTCCTTCTATGATGTTTTTCATAAGATTATCATGTCGTATAAGGTGGCCAAACATTTTTTTAAAAGTATTGTATAACATATAAAATTATTTTGTTTCTTAGATTCTCCGTGTCGGCTTCGATGGAAGAGATCTCTAAAATTCAGGAGGCGAAAAACAAAGATTTGGGCTCTCAGGTACAAAATGGATTTTAAATTAGATCCACTTGAACTTGTAACTTTAGACTTAACCTTAATTTATTTAGTAAGCTATTAATTTATACCTTAAGAAGGATCATCTCGCTAAGATTCATGAAAGACTTTGAACGTCTGGCTTTGGCAGACTTCATCAATCAATTTAGTTGTAAAACTCACGTAATGCCCTCAAATGACTAATCTTTTTTGATGCGGAATTGTTATTATCAGGTGAGCTTAGGACCAGAGGAAGCAGCAATCGCGCAATCACAACACTTCGATCAACTTGAAGCTCTTTGGAATAAGATATCGCCTCCAAGAAGACGATCCAACAAGGTACACAAAATTCAATAGTCACGGTTTTTTAGTTTTTTATTTTATTTTATCTTTTTGTTTTGGTATGGCTCCACACTTTTGTGTATTTAGCCAGTGTCAAGTAATTGATAATTTTTCGAGTTAAATAATATATTATATGTATGTCAAGTCATAGTCTAGTCAAGTCATACTCCTATAGTGGTGGCCACTTTACCAGAAGCTTCCATGGAGTTTTGGAAACAACACGAAAATAAACGTTCCACCATCACTATACCACTTTTCCACACTCATGCCTATAATCCAGCACTTAACGAATAAAATGCCACCAATTTTATGCACTAACACTGAAAATAACACAAGTTTTGGAAAATAATACAATGCGGTGACACGATCTTTTTCGTTTTCCCGCCAAAACTCTTTTATTTATTTTATCTTGATGTACAAACTAGAAAAACATCTGTCAATAGATCTATACATATAAAATTCAACGTTCTGACTGACTGATTGAATGACTGACATATATCAACGCACAGCCTAAGCCTAGGGACTTGAAATTTGGAGGGTCGTTCTTCGTAAAGTGTAGGTATCCACTAATTAAGGGTTTTTCGAAATTTCACCCCCAAGAGGGTGAAATCGGTGGTTGAATTATTTTCCTATAGGCCACGCGGGCGAAGCCGCAGGCTAGATATTAATAAAATTATTGTACCTCGTAACATTATTGCTTATATCAAATCAGTTTCAATTAAGCATTCAACCGGAACGCACGCCATATCATTTTCTTCCACTGTTCCCGGTTGCATTGGTACTCACGAGCAATCAATTGAAGGGTTGAGAATAAAAAGGATTTAACTGTCAAATTGACAGTTTCGCGAAAATTGACTTTAAACGTCAACGGCGTCATTTTAATGTCGAGTGCTTATAAGTTAATAGAAAAGGTTTATGTAAGTTTCAGTTGCTTGAAAATGTTTTAATTCTATTTAAAATTACTAAATATAGTACTAATTCATACAATTACTGTAAAAATATAATGCAATATAATAAATATAGTAATGTTTTTATGCTAAGCAAACTGTATTCCTGTGACAGATAAACCATTTTTAGACTCAAAATCTCGAGATTTATACCTCATTTCGGTATTTTGAGAATGTATTATTGAAGATAATTTCACGCTGAATCCAACGATACCCATAAGTCATTTGGTCAAAAAAATCAGTTAAATCCTTTTTATTCTCACCCCTTCAATTGTAGGGTTGAGCGCTAGACCCTACATAGTGGTCTTTCGAGACTGTGACGATTATTCGTCTCGTCTCACGTCTCTATATTCTACCATAGTAAGATAACATGATTATGTTTAATCATTTTTTTTAATATAACTTTTTTTATGTTTAATCTTTTTTTTAAATATAACTTGCTAATTTACCAAGAAACATATATTTTAATTTAATATCAATTTATTCTTGCTCTAGACATTGGCAAAGCAGAGTTCGTTGATCGAGAGCCGTTTCGACTCGTCCGATGAAGAACACACACCAGTTGAAGAACAAGGTGTGTAAAATTTTCTCTTTATTGTCATCATATATATTGCTCTTATCCAGCATCTTTAGTAGCCTTCTGGACTGTTATCGTTTTTGAAGATCACTGACTGCTTCTCTGTCATAAAAATTGCCATCACTTTTGAAACCTGTAGTATATTTTTCGTCACCCTTATCATTTTCAACAGCTTTATATCGATTCATTTAATTACTGTCTCATATATTTCATCTTCTTAATCTTTGTTACTTTCATAATATGTATGGATGATGATACATAATTTAAAAAACCATTTATGTACAAATTAGTGACAGTAATTTAAGGATAGCCTTATCTTTATTTTCAACATCAACATCTGTTTTTGTAATCACCCACTGCTGGATAAATGTCGAATATTTAACTATATACACATATATTTTTAATATAAAATAAATATTTTATAATCCTCTAAATTGCAACCACGACGTCATGATACTCCAAAAGTTTCTTATAACCATTAACTGTGCAATGCTGAAAACATTTTCATTCCAAAAGTCCACCTTCCAATTAAGACAATTATAATAAATCTTCAATTCAAATAAGTAATCTTTCTTTCCACAGAACACATGGTCGAATGAGGGATTGGAGCGTGAGAAATTTTAATTAACCCAATTAATTTAATTACTGTTATTTTAACACCGTTTTGAGCTGGTCTCATTTCGTTTTATCGCCAAATTAATTATATCGTTCATTTAATTCATTAAAACCTTTAATGGTTCGTTTGAGATGTTTATACTAAGTTAATTCTAAATTAAATTATTATTTTATCAATTACATAGTTTTTATTTTAAGTTGGAGTTACTAAGATTTGTTGAATCGAAATTAACGTTAAGTAATTGTAGGGTGTATTTTTAGAAATCTAGCCTCCATGCAATGTGATCTTTTAGTGATAGCTTCTTACCTTTACCAGTAATTGTAATTTTTATTAAATATAGCATTTTCTTCGCGAATAATTTAGAGTAGAGTAGTGATAAGGAGTTTACTTTGTTATCTGTCATTTAAACTTTGCAAAGATTTCCCAAAAACGCTACAGTTAAACCATTCGTGTTACAGAAATGCGTAGCGCAGGTTTTTGATCGCAGCTTTCGGGCAATGATTTATATTGCAAATAAAGAATTTAACTTCATATACTATTGAATTTTTTTCTTTTTTTAATAAAGTGCTTAAATTGCAAAATAATGAGTTACAAAAAATTCATTGTATTGACACTTTTGTATTGTGGATTATGCGAGTCTTTCTACTATTTTCAGGTTTAGTTGTACTTGTTCATATGTTTCTATTTTATCTGAATGAAATATGTCACAGATTTCAGAAATGGAGTACAATCAAATAAAATAATGATTACAAATATGTAATAATTTTCTTTAGATTAACATCTTAACACTTTAGTATTAGTAATTTATTTTACACTAAGTTGATATATTTTAATTCAACATATTCGTGCAATATTTTAACCAAAAGTTGAGTTTTTAATTTATGAATAGATTTTTTTATTCATCGCAACAATAATTCTGCAATATTGCTTCTAGTTTCATTATAAGCTTAATCGTTCAATACTGCAATTGTGTTGTATTAGATAGACTATACGACATAGTGATTTAAAATAAACTAATTTAAGTCTACTTGTAAAGTATCTCCCCGATCGATGTATCGATTTAGCGTTTCCAAACTGTGATCCCTTATAAAGACTTCTATGTAAGTACACATATTAATCAAACTACATGTTATCCTTATAAATAAATTAGAAAATATTGATAATTAAGCACTATTCATTTCATTTATATATATCAGGATTTATGTAGTTTCTAAAATTATTCATCCATAAAATTTTATAGCAATAGATGAAAATCACTAACTTTGGTATGATAATTATGTTATGTTAGACAAATTAATATGTAATACTGTAGAAATTTTGATGATAAAAGAAGTAAATGTTGTGGCATTAGATGTTTTAAATTTAGGAGATGCAATAATATTTCATAAGTAGATGCACACGCTCGTAGATGTTTATAAGAAACTCTTAAATGCTCTTTCCTTTTTAAACAAGTTTAATGTATTAAGGAAATTCACTGCAATTTCTCCCTTTCTTTAAATATTTTACACAATTTGCAAAGCCACACAATTTCAGAGATGTACAAAAAGCTTTAGATAACACATAAAATTATTTAAACTAAAATTTTACTGTCGACATTGATTAAAAACTAATATACAAGTACATTCTGTTCCTCATTGGTCCTTATTATGTTTACAATTTGCAATAAACTTTAAACTTAGTCATTAGACACTATCACCTTGTTAACTATTTGTATACAATTTTATAATATTTATCGTTTCGTACTCCTCACAGACGTGAGTTTTATTTTTGACCTGTCGTGGCATTATATCTGACAAAATTATATTCTCTGTGTTTCTAATCTGTTGTTTTATTGAATTATCTGTAAGTTACATGATAAATCCCGTAATTCGATAAAAAATAATGTACATCTAGATAATGAAAACAATCTAATCGTTGAATGATAAGCAGCTACAGCTAATAAACCTTATAGTAAAACGGGAGACTTTTAGTAGATACGTAGTGTACGTCAAATTTGTTTACAATAGTATCAGTCTTTATTATGCAGCATATTTTTTAAATGGATCTGCTGCAACAAAAGAAAATGAAGAGCCACGAAAATAAACACACATCACAGATGAGAACAGCGAATATAATTAAATTGGAACGGAAATTCTGTTGCAAAATCAGGTGAAGATAAAACTAGTGAAGACAGAAGGCACTGTTTTAAAATGAATTTCGAACACGGCGGTGGTATAATACTGTCTCCAAACGAGACTAATAGCCCTTACACAACGGTTACGCTCATCATTAGCTCAATAGGTGTTGGACTGTCGTTATTTGCACTGGTGCTACTGCTGACAACTGCCTGCTTATTCGAAGAATGGAGAGCAAACTACAAAAACCAACTACTCATACAATTCATGATCGCCAGATGCCTCTACACATTTGTAAGATATGTTTTCGACATCAGGACCATTTTCAGTCTCTGTGGTGGCAGTGGCTGTGTCTTTTACATGAATAAAGTGATGATGATCTACTCGGAGATCCTGCTCGTTTTATGGATGTTAATTTTTAGCAAACAGATGTACAAGAGTTTAGTGAAAGTGTTCAGTCAAATTGATGTTAATATTTGGAAAGTTTCAGTGACAACCTGGGTGTTGCCGATACCAGTTTCAATGTTAATGTATGGTATAGAAAAGCAAAATGACAATGATATAAAAATCTTTTTCTTTTACCTTGCTGTCGTAAAATGGCCTCTACTAATCTTCAACGCTGTCACACTCATAATGATATTAAAATCTTTAATCAAACAAAGTAAGGCCAAAGTGAACTCTTCAACTAACAACACACGGATGGTGGTAACGATGAACTTTTTAATTTTCTTCTTCTGTGTTCAACAAGCGGCTGTAGATATTTACAAGCTAATTTATATGTTAGGAAATCTATCCACATTTATTTTCTTATTATTTATTAATATAGGTACGATTTATCATTGTCCAATAGCTTTAACATTTTGGGTTTTTGGCAATGCCAAAACAAGAAAAATGTGGAGAAACAAACTCTGTTGTAAAGACAAAATCCCACTCTCTCCACAGAGTAGCCATAATACTAATAAATAGGTCATAATCAGCCATAAGACGTCCACTGCTGAAACATAGCACTTTCCCATAAAGCACATGTGAATGCTGGACAGATATGATTTAAACTGTATTCAGCAACTATCAAGGTATCAGTTCTGATTAACTACTACAATAACACTCCCTACTACTAAATGCTAGTAACTACACTACCCTACAAAAACATTTGGAACAGTTTACTGCCCGCACTGCCTTTACATTACTTGACATTATTACTATTTTTTATTACTTATAAGCAACGCATTTGACCACTATCTCGCCTGATTAATCAATGATATGCTATTAGATGGGAAATTCTGAATTGTCCCTCAAATCAATGACGTAATCTAAGATGGGGCATGCTTAGTAAATCTATTCGATTGAAAGTGCCTTATCAGTCACTTTGCGTCGGTAAGTCCCGGTATTTTTATAGAACTAATGAGACAAAAAATATTAGTAAATACCTACAAATAATAATTGAACTAATTACTTCTGGGAACACACATGTTTCAGTAGTACAATCATCCGCCATTATTTGAATTTATGAAACGCCACAGTCCCATAATTACAGTCAATTGAACTGGTAATTATATTTCTGGGAACACACATGTGCTAGCAATACAATCATCCGACATTAATTGAACTTAACTCCCATTATTACAGTCAATTGAACTGGTAATTTTAGTACTGGGAACACACATGTGTCAGCAGTACAATCATCTGACATTAATTGAACTAATGAAATACCACAGTCCTACTAATACAATTAATTGAACTGGTAATTATACTACTAGTAGTAGTAGTAGTAATAGTAGTAGTAGTAATAGTAGTAGTTGTAACAGTTTTAAGAATAATCACTTTGACCATTAAAAATGATATCTTAAGTTATATTAATTGTAAAATAACAAATCAACCAAAAGAAGATATCAAGGGATCTTTGATACCTTTTTTATTCGTTTTGGACGATTTGTTATCCTAGTATGGTTTCAGCCACAGAATACATAATAGTACCGACTACGTATTTTGGTTGGAGTTTAATGCCTTGTATTATGTTGTTCTGCGCCTTTTGACCCTATTCTTGTTTTACCGTCCGATGTATCTAATATTATATATGTATCTAATATTGAATACAAATATGATAGCTCCTGCGTTTTATGTAGGTAATTATATTAGGCATGTATCTGATAACTTATGGTTAGGAAACTAGTAGAACTAAAAATTGTAATAGAGTATATTTTAGTACCTACTTATGGTAATGACATAATTGGAGAGTGAGCACTTAGATTGTAAATAAATTATACTATTTTATTATTTTGTAACTGTGCCTTTACTACATACCTTGATGCCTCGATGACATTTTTATTGTTTATCCCTAATAAGTAATATGAAAGTGAAACGCTATTATATTGAACGTGTCTTTTTTTTACGTGGCTTTCGTGCCTTTACGTTTAACCAGTTTGGATGAAATTTGCTGATACTGCGGAGATAAATCAACATTTTAATTTTGGTCGTTAATTTTTTGCGCAGAAACAAAAAAAAATCACAACACAAATTTATAATTTTTTTTAAAGTATCTTATCGGTGAAAGAATTATCTGAATGATAAAAATGATATTTTATCTTTATGTCATAAGTACAAATAATGCAAAAAAATTAAGTAAATAATTAGTTACGATAAGGTTACTTCGGTTTGGTACTTTTAAGGAAAAGAAAGATGAAATCTGTCTTAAAAAGTGTCAGTTCTAGTTACGTCTAATAGTCATGGGAGGTTTTGGCGGGAAAACGAAAAAAGATCGCGTCGCCGCATTGTATTATTTTCCAAAACTTGTGTTATTTTCAGTGTTAGTGCACAAAATTGGTGGCATTTTATTTGTTAAGTGCTGGATTACAGGCATGAGTGTGGGAAAGTGGTACAGTGATGGTGAAACGTTTCTTTTCGTGTTGTTTCCAAAACTCCATAGAAGCTTCTGTTAAAGTTGCCACCACTTTTACGAGGAGTATGACTTGACTAGACTAGACTATGACTTAACTTGATGACTGGGACTGTAACTTTACTTGACTTGATACATTATATAATATTAATGAACTTGAGAAATTATCAATTACTTGACACTGGCAAAATACACAAAAGTGTGGAGCCATAAAAAAAAGTCATGTGATGTCACTTGGTGCTTCAGCTATATTAGGCCTCAAATTATTCACCGGATACGACAGTTAGAAAGAGATTGTAGTTGTGATGTAAGAAGTCTCTACAAAACCTCTACGGCGTAGGCGTTTTCGTAGGCATCATGTAAAGTCAAAAAAAGGTCACCGTGATTTTGTAATTTTATTTTTTTCTTTATAATAGTGAATGATGTGACGAGCTAGTCGTTCACCTCATGCTAAGCGACACGGCCGCTCATATCAGATCAGTGTCACTCAGAACTCCAAAATATAAAGTTTAGCGTGACACTGCGTTGCGCACATCATCCTGAGACATCAACACAGTCTGGTAATAAAATTACTTGACTGTGAGATCAGATAATAAAGTCTCAATTGCCCAGTAATTTCACTAGCTACAGTGCCCTTTAAACTGGAACACCCCTCTCTGTCTTTAATATTTAGAGTATATACCGCTGTCCCGCAACCGCGTTTCCAGGTGTAAATAGTAAATATGTACCTTACTATACTCTTTATATTATATACTACAAATAATCGTGATGTAAATCTTTTATAAATAGAACTATTCATTGCAGCGCTGAAATGCTTTAGATGTTGATAAAATTTCGTCAAAATCAACTTTGGGCTCAAGAATAACACATATGGTTTTTACCGAAATATTAAGTCAACGCAGAAGAATCCTAGCGGCACTGCTAGTAAACCAATAAAACTTGCTTTCATCCCCACCTGTAAAACGATGTCCTTAATCTGGAAATATAACTGAATCGATCACATCTGTCACAATAAATCATGGTTTATGAATGGCGTTCTCTTAATGAAACTCGCTAAGAGGATTATGGGTCATAAAAGTAATGGTTCATAAAGAATCTACGGTAAATATGAGGTACAGATTTCTTGCTTAGAATGTTTAAGACTATTGGATAGTGGAATGTGATGATTTAACTTAAGGTTATATTTGCCTGCAATGCCCACTTAGAACATTTTCTCCTTCGTCTTCTTCTCTTCGTTTAATGGCTTTCTATCGCTTTTTAGTGATAATTCTGCCAATGTCAAGTAAGGAATTTCTGTACGGTTATGAATGTCAAAGTCTTATTTTATAATACTAAATAATAATCAATTGAAATTGAATTGTGATTTAGGAAATCGAATTTTAGAATTTCATCTAATATTGACTACAATTTTGCTATGCCTCTGCGTTTGGTCAAAGATTAAGTGAACCCGGGGTCAGACCAAATGACCTCCAGTGGGATCTCCGGAGATTGAATCTGTCAGCACCTTTGTCAATGTTAAGTACACCTAGATACAATGCGAAGTTTGACAATTCAATCATTATTAATTAAGTGACGGCCGCTTTCTGAATTAATGTAGCTTTTCATGAAATCCAAATGTAATATTGGCTGATTTAGACCGCGTACTGCCCACCTGTAAAATCACTGTTCAACTTACTTTTTTGCATAAAATATGATAAATAAATATTTATTCGTGTAAAACGTCACAAAACAATAGGTGATTGAAAGTAATACAAAAAAAGAGTGTACCACATGACTGACTTAAAACTTCTTTAATTTAGCTCCATCTATCGGCCGGTATAACTGTACTTTTGCTTTTAAAGTTGAAGTTGGTTCACGTAGATCTCTATAGTCAACGTAATAAAGTTAAAAAACTGTATTATTATGTTGGCATTTCTTGTAAAATTAATATTTACAATTGATAAGATTGCGACATTAACATTAAACTAAGCAAAAACTTACTACCTCTTATTTGTATGTGTTGTCTTCTCGAGTTATATTACATATAGACTCATATATGTATGCTAGAGGGGACACGAGTGTTCGATCAGAGATTAAATGGGATCCCGGGACGTCCCGGGCTTGGCCGCAGTGCGTTCGTTGCGGTTTCAATTATTGGATCTGTCAGCTGTGTCTTATATGGACGGAAGAGGACACAATACCGGACATGTCTTTGGACCTTTAAAATAAAATAACAACAGGATTAAACCAAACTTAACAACCTTAATTTCATAGTGAACATACTTGAACGATAACATTATAATTATATATTTTTCCCAGTTACTTTTCTATATAACCTAAATACTGAACCGATTTTGAAGAATTTTCCATGAGATCAATTTAAACGTACAGTTTCAAATAAATAAATTAAATAAAATAATAAATCGTTCTATTTTGTTTTAATAATCATTTAGAGTTCGTTAACCTACATCCCCTGTGCGGGGAAGTAGGTAATCATCAGTGTCAGTGAATTTGACATATATATACCGTTGAGTCTTTATTGTTTAGCAATAGAAGTTATATTTGCATGTATTTGAAAGAGCACTAACAATCGATTATTAGATAGACAAACTCTTTATTTAAATACCACATCACAACAGTACAGTACACAATGGGCGATCTTACCGCTCAAAGCAATGTCTTCTGCACAATCTTATATAGAAAGTAATAATAATAATATAATAACGCCCAACGATCACATAAATAGATCCTGGACCCTAAGTAGGATTCCCTGTGTCTAGGGTCCAGGAACTATGAGGACCATGGCCTCACAACACCCAGACACAGAACAAGTATTTGGCTTTTTTTTTTCTGTGAACAAATACTTGACCTGCCGCGGGTATCGAACCCGCCACCACCGGGTTATGAGCCGACCTGCTCAACCACCACACCACAGAGGCTGTCAAAGCAATAATGGCGCATAATAACGCAATAATGGCGATTTCTCCAAAAACTGTGCATAAACGTATATTACGTATATTCATCCGTAATCCTGGCTCCAACTTCGATGGTCATCATCAGACCTGTTACAATAGACAGCTCATTTCTTAGAATATGCTGCATGCCAGTATTGCAACTCGGTCGGATCGCTGGAAGTCGTCCTAAATTCATTCCCTAAATTTTACCGTACTTACAAATGAATAAATAAATAAAATCGTTATGAAATATAATAGAAACTTGTAAAAAACTTGTAATAAAAATTCTGAAAAGCAAGCTATGCGTTTAATTGAATGCCACTCAATAAAATTGCGTTTGCTGTTGACAGCAAACGCAATTTGTCAAGACCACTAGTTCAGTTATATTGAAAAGCGGCTTTCACTATGGCATAACTAGTTTTCATACAAACATTCTGTCTAATAAACTAAAAATTACTGCACAAAAATCAAGTTAGTAAACTTTTTTTTTAGAATTCTGCTTCAACAGAACTGACTTCTGGGTCCGTGCTGTAAGTTAATGAACCTGAACAGTCATAATTTTTTTTTGTTCTACACTTTTATATATTTAGCCAGTGTCAAGTATTTGATAATTTTCAAGTTAATTAATAATGTTTAAATACTCGTGTGTGTCAAGTCAAGTCACAGTCCAAGTCATCAAGTCAAGTTATAGTCTAGTCTAGTCATACTCCAAGTAAAGGGTAGCAACTTTACCAGAAGCTTCTATGGAGCTTCGGAAACAGCGCGAAAAGAAACGTTTCACCATCATTATACCACTTTCCTACACTCACGCCTGTAATCCAGCGCTTTGATAAAATGCCACCTATTTATGCACTAACACTGAAAATAACACAAGTTTTGGAAAATTATACAATGCGGTGACGCGATCTTTTTCATTTTCCCTCCAAAACCAAGTCATAAGTTTCAATTGGCTGACTGATGTTGAATTGATTCCAAATTCAATACAATACATCCAAGCTTTCATAGATCTATGTACTTATATCAACGAAGCTCTTTATGTAGGTAGGTTGATAGAGTGGCATTGTTCTCTACAGATGAGAGCGGTTATGACAGGTCGCCCACAGATTCCCCGGACGTAAACTGTCAACTGACTGAGGTGATCTTGGGTCGGGGTTACGAGGTTACGGGTCACTGTCAAGAGGATGGTACTGGAATTTTAACTAGCCTGATAGCTCAGTTGGTAGTAGCTCTACCTTCTGAACTGTAGGTTATGGATTCGATTCCCACCGACAAACATTCGAGTGCATGGGGATCAAATGTAGCCTATATGTTAATCCAGTGAATAAGCTGTGTGTGTGTTTCTAACTCTGTACCCATTTCTAAAGACATTTCATAAGCTACCTCTAAAATATCATAAACGGAAAATTAACATTCATCGTTTAATATACTAACAACTTTCTTAATAAATTGTACACCACAAGCTATCACTCAGTGCCACACCACTGAAACAACTAACATTATTCTGATGGGTACGCTACAGGTCCCAGACAGGCGTTTAAACTTCTTAATGGCTTCTGCATCAGCATGGTAACCCAACTATAGTAATTATGCAGGAGTTGAACGAACCAGGCCTTAGATAAGTGAACTTAAGTGCATTTGAATTAAACTATTTAAATTTTAAAGTATCTTTGAACTTACTTTTTTATGTTTTTTAATTCATTAACATTTTCCTTCAATTACACTTAATTAAACTGTTTGATATGAAATTCAAAACCTTTCTCACCTAACAACTAGGTATAAGTCTAAATTTTAATTAAATTAGCATTATAAATGGATTCTACCAGCATTTTTTAACGTCTTCAGACAAATGGAGGACGCCGCGTCGCGTCTGATAATGAAAAAAATAATTGGCCTCCATATTTACGTGCCATCCAATGTTTTTATCGCGGCCTTCTTGTTTTGCAGTAGTCGTTATACGTGAGCCAGGACAGTAAAGATAACGTCATGATAAAGTTCTGTCGTCTCGTAGTTATACGGACGGGATGGCTGCTATTCTCGTTCGTTTTGGTAGAGGAAAATATGCGCTAATATTAGCACACGAAGTTTAAACTAGGTTGGTTTTTAATAAACAATAGTCTTTGGGTAATAAACCTTATTCAGAAAGAAGCTCTATAAATAAAGATTTAATAAAATATTGCGCCGTGGTCGTCAGACACAAAAAAAAAATCGACCGGTTTCTACTGGATTGGTTCTCACGTTGGGGATCCCAGAGCTGGCACATACTTTGTTCAGAAGCTAAGTCTTCTAATTCAGCGAGGTAATGTTGCCAGTATTATGGGAACCTTACCACGCGTTGGTGAAGTGGATAATATTTATTTTGTAAATAATGTTTTATTAGTTGTAACTTTTTATTTATAGAATGCCTGTACATATTAATGTTTCTGTTGAATAAAGTATTTTAATTACATTAAACCATAAATTCAATGGCTTATCTCTATTAAATTAGCAGCATTATGCAGATTTGTTACAATTTGTTTTGAAAATAAATACCTTTTTCTTTCCTGTCAAATTTTCTTTATTTAACTTTCAGCTGTCAATTCGATCTGCCATTTAAGTTAATGGATACTAAATGTGTTGGTTAGCCCTTTTCAGTGATTGCGAAACGCAAGAACAGTGTTTATATAACAGATTAGTTCCTTTTAGCTAAACCGGGACTCTAACCGGACATTCTGAAACAAGTCTTTTGAAATCACTACGAACAATAAAATATATAAAGCTAAAATGATTTTGACGGGCATCGCATTGCAGTGTTGAGCCAAAATTCTATCCGTAAAAGTTTTACGGTCCCATTTTTACAAATGAATGGAAATTCTTGCAGATATAATAATTTATTCCTTTGAATGCTTAATAGATGTTGATTTTCATTTTAAATATCTGTTTAAACTGGTTATACTAATGGCAGTCCACGGTTTCACACGCGTTTCTACACTTAATTAATAAATACAAGTTTTAACACCTTAAGGGGTGAAACTTTCAAAAACTTTTTAGTACTCTTCTACGCCATAAAAGGCACTCTACCCACAATTTCACTTTACACCCTATATTTCCCCAAGCCCTAATATACGAGTAGATATATTAAAAAAGGCGTGGCTTAAGTGAATGGATGACTGAGTGACAGGCGACCCAAACCGCTGGAGCTATAGGGGCTTGGGGAAATATAGGGTGTAAAATGAAATTGTGGGTAGAGTGCCTTTTATGGCGTATAAGAATTTTTGAAAATTTCACCCCTTAAGGTGTCTATCTATCTAGACAGCTCAGTTGTTAGTAGCCCCGTCTTCAGAACTGTAGGTTGTGGGTTTGATTCTCATCCAGGACAAACATTTGTGTGTGAAATATTTGTATTCATTTCACACAGCGCCATCTAACCCCAAACTAAGCAAAGCTTGTACTATGGTAACCAGATAACTAATAGAACTCTTATATACTTTTTTGTGTGTAAACACAATATAACACCCAGACACAGAATAAACATTGAGACACATATGTCTACATGTTATATTGTATTCTAAGTATGTATATACATACAAAAAAGTATATAATTGTTCTATCAAGCTTTGCCTAGTTTGAGGTTAGATGGCACTGTGTGAAATGTATACAAATATTTATTTATTTAATTTATATAATTTCCATTACAAATGAAAATCCAAATATCTTCCACACCACCTGAGACCATTTCACTCACTTTTATTGTGCGCTCTACAAAGGCTCACGGCGATAAATTTTCAAACTAGTGAACGGACCGCTTTGACTAATCGATTTCAATTATTATTAGGACAATGTGTCTTTGTGGAGGCGCCAACTGCCGTTTTACAATATGAACGTATAATGGATATCTGGAACTTATGCTATGATGACGTAATATAGGTCTATTCAGCTAGGGATGGGTTATCATTAAATTAGTTTCGAAACATCATCCCCTATTCTCTACCTTCTCTGTATGAAATACACAACTAAGTAGCCTCCTAATCTAACTATTGTTTTATTGTGTCTCGTGTGATATAAATGTATTTACAAACAAAATCCGTCTTATTACAAAACGCAAACCAAGCGTGGCCTAAAGTTAGTACTAGGTCTAAACCTAGACTATTTAAAAACCTTATTACAAAAACGAGCTTATCGCTGATAAGGGGATCGTCCATGGTCTAAAGTTAGTCCTCCGATGACCCTAGTTTAACTATGGTACTAACTCGCTAAACGAAAGAAACTAGCGCCACGGTGGTGGAAAAATGAAACTTTTAAGATTAAAACCTATTTACGCGCCTAACGCCAATGTTGGGTTATCAACCTTCTTTGTTACACGATTTTGAGGTTGTCTTGGTCTTTGATAAAATATATCTACTCGGTTCAGTTTTTATATTTTGTTGGTCCATTTTTACGATATTTATTATAGTTACAGTTAGTTATAACAACAGAAAAAATAAATATCAATTTTCGCGCGTTAAACAATGCCATATTTACGTTCTGATTCTCGCAAGCCTCGTTGGTAACTATTAAAACTTAACAGTTTTATTAGTTGAAAATCATTGTAGCAAAGCTGACTTTTATGAATCTGATTATTTATTCATTAAAAAATATGCAAACAATAAGCTTTCCAAGGCCGATGCACGTGTATTATAGACAAAAACAAAAAATCTAAATATATGAAACGTGAAAAAAGGATCGTGTGAATAAATGTAGTCCAAAGAACAAACTTTTTTCGTATTTAGTCTATGGTCAATTGTTAAGCCATGGACTATCTCTGGTATCAGCTGAGCTTCGATTAGTCGCCGTTTTGTAATAAAGTCAAGGTCTAACTACTTAGTACCGTAACAAACTAGGACTAGTTAGTCCAGGCTTAGACCTCTACTTAGTCCACGTTTTGTAATAAGACTGAATGTATCTAAGTATTCTATCGGTTATCTGGTTCCAAGCTTTGCTTGTTTAGGGCTAGATTCAGGTGATATGTGAAATGTCTAGAACCCTTTATTTAGTTGTTATTTGTTTGTATCATAAAATATAATATATAATAGAAAAATATAGATATATAGATAGATAGATTTATTGTCTCACCAACGAAATTCATACAATCCAGGAATTGTTAAATTTTACATACTAGTGAAACAATGGGCGGTCTTATCGCTAATAGCGATCTCTTCCAGACAACCTTTGGATGGAAAGTATCAAAAGATAAAACACGATATAATAATAAAAAATATAATAATAATACATAATGTATTTAACATCTAAGTTGTAAAATTTATAATGATAAAAATTTATTGAACTCTGCCGAAAGTGAGAGAAATCAAGAAAAATTCGCGGCCAGTATATAGTCCAAATGTTTTTTTTGTTTAGTTGAGTTATTATATTATTTATTAGCAAAATTTGGGATCCAATCAATGAGTTGTTATTACTACTTCAATGGATATAATCCGCTTTTAAATACAACCAAAGTATTTTTTACTTGTGTTTAATGTTCGCATCAACTCCAGCGAAAGTAACGAGTACATTAATTAGATTTTAATTCGAGTAGTTCGAATGTAATTCGAATAATTAGAGTTTGATTCAAGTGCTTCGAGTCAGTTTCTATATAACTTTGAGTAAAAATATATATCGATGTTGCTTTGCAATTGCGTCCCCTTCATATTTTTTGGGTTCATTGTAATAAATACAACTAATAACCTAATAATTAAATTTAAATTGTACCTACGTTTAATGAATAGTCGGGAAGGTTTGAATTTTCTCAAATTTAACGTCTCTCGTGTCTAGTAAGCCGGTTTCCAAATTGAAAAATTAAATATTAATAACCAGTAAAGTTAGTATTTTATCAGTTGATCTTTCTAGACATTATACGTAATCTATAAAGTGTATAAGGTACATAATTCTATATTAATATAAAAATACATAACTAAGTCTTACTTACCTATCATCTGAATGTAACGAGATATAATACAAACTAAACTTGTCTACACGAGAAGAAACCCTATCGGTTTTTTTTAACATTTATTTCTTACTAGCTGCGGCCCGCGGTTTTACTCGCGGATAATAAGTACTTTAATTATTTGCTCATCCCACGGGAACATTTTACTTTTTTGGGATAAAATATAGCCTATATGTTAATCCAGTGTATAAGCTGATTAACATATCATCAGACATCAGGTGAGAGCGTGGTCAAAAGCTAGACAAGTTTGAAGTAAAAAAAAAAGCTATCTTGGTACCGAATTTCATCCGCATCCATTCAGCCGTTTGAGCGTGGAGAAGTAACAAACATACGCACATACACACATACAAACTTTCTCGAGTGTGATGGCTGTGGGCAGTTAGCGATTTATCCATATCCCACATGTGCGGACAAAGCGATTTGGCTCCACGTTTATCATGTGAACAGCCTAAGAGTGGAACACTTTGCCGGCCAACTCCAAGAGTCTTCAAATGGAGAGTGAACAGGTATCTTCTAAGCAAGCGTGTGACATCCTAGACCTACCTAGACCGACCTAGAGACGTCACTAATTACCATCAGGTGAGAACGCAAATGTAACAAACAATAAAAAAAGGTGTCAAATTTAATAATAGGTGTACAATGTGGGACAGTCGTTCCAGACTAAATAGTACAAACAACAATATATAAAAACATGTTGGACTGAATTATTCTTTAATTCAATTTTCCGCTCTGTCACTCTGTTTGCCGTTCTGTTTCATGTTAGTTTCGGTGACAACATGGCGCCACTGAGACGATTGACGAAACCAAAAATAAAATAGAAGCCATCTTTTTTTTTTATTGTTTTGGCTCCACACTTCCGTGTATTTAGCCAGTGTCAAGTAATTGATAATGTATCAAGTTAATAACTGATATTTCACGCAAATATGTGTTAAGTCACAGTCGAAGTCATCAAGTCAAGTCATATTCTAGTCAAAGTCATACTCCTAGTAAAGTGGTGGCAACTTTACTTGAAGCTTCTATGGAGTTTTGGAAACAACACGAAAAGAAACGTTTCACCATCATTATACCATTTTCACACACTCACGCCTGTAATCCAGCACTTAACGAATAAAATGCCACCAATTTTATGCACTAACACTGAAAATAATACAAGTTTTGGAAAATAATACAATGCGGTGACGCAATCTTTTTCGCGTTCCCGCCAAAACTCGAAGACATCTTTGTTTTAGTTTCTTGGACAAAAAATTATCTATTACTTATCTATATGAAAACATTTTTTACTGATAATGTATAACTGTGCTAAGCCAAGAGGAAAATTAAAAATGGAAATTATAAATAAATTAAATATATAAATTTTGTATGGTTACGGTATGCCATGACGAGCTAGTCGCTTGTTGTTGCTGCCCATATCAGTTGCAGTGCCACTCAGTTAAGGTAAAGTATAGAGTTTCGCGTGGCACTGTACTGCGCACGTCATCCTGAGACATCAGCACAGTCTAGTAATTTACTGTGAGACTGTGACGTTAAGTCATAAAGTCTCATTTGCCCAGTAATTTAACTGGCTTCAGTGCCTTTCAGTCCAGAACACAGTAGTGGTAAAGCAAAGCGGTGGTACCTATCTAGACGAACTTTGCAGAAATCGAGTTGATCATTTATGGAGATTATATTTGATTTACATTTTTGTTTCTACTACCAAACTGAAACAAGCAGTTAAATAAAAATTAGGCTAATAAAATTATAGTAAGTATTAAATTTATACAAAGTGTCCCAGGAATCAAAGCGAAAGGGAAGTCCAGAGGTAGAGCACCTTATTGGGACACCTCAACCCCATATACGAGTAACTACGTGCCTCTAGTTTGTGATGTAAAAGGCTTTTAATTTTATGTCATTTCAGTCTCTCTATATCTAAAAAAATGGCGGAATATAATACGAGGGATGATTTAGCATCCATGAGTACTCTACCACTAACTCTCTTCTTTTTCTTCTTCGTTTAATAGCTTTCTATCGCTTTTTAGTGATAATTCTGCCAATGTCAAGTAAGGAATGTGTGAATTTGTACGGTTATGTCATGGCAAAACTTATTTTGTCAGTCAAAACGCCACAGTAAAATGCTGGTAATTACTGAAGGCTCTAGGAAACCTTGAAGACAAAACGAAAAAGCATGATTTAAAAACTTAGAACCATTTGCCAAAACTCGTGCACGTTCACGAACACTTAACGGATAATAATCCACCCCTATCACACGTTAAAATTTAAAAATACTCGGATTATAGAAAAAAAATTCAAAATTCACAACCGCCATTTTCGGATTCTTTTCAATCATCTAACTCACTGTTGACACAAATTTTCGACTGGACATTTCTGACAGTGACAGCTTGTATATTATCATATTATTGATTAATCCAATACTGCTCTTAGCGTAGCGTTACCTACTCTTTGAATACTGCAAAGCTGATCTATCTCAACAAGATCAAAGTCAAAAGAAGACCACTCTTTAACTACAGAGGTTAGGTAGACATCCCCAACCTCAAACTGACAATAGAATCGAAGCGAACGTATTTTAACAAGATCTTCTTACCAAGAAACCCTTCTAAGTTCAACCAAGCATCAAGAGACGACCTCAGTCGTAGCTTTAAAGTAGATTCATCCACTTAACAAGTTAGGATTCGACCACAATCAATTGTTCAGACTTCGCGTCTATACATTTCTATTTAGGTACGTAGTTGGTATTTAGATACTGTTTGTATCTAATTCAATTCGGATCTGGCATACTCCGTGCTTTATACAAAGCTACAAGTATCTTGGGACCGGCCCGATTTATCGGGTCGATCCGTTACACGTAAGAAAAGCAACGCTATAGCGATAGAAAGTGAGGCACCTGTTTAAAGTAGGCTTGCAGCACTGTACGAGCTGAACTACACTTTATTGCTATTATGACAGCCTCTGTGGTGTGGTACTTGAGCAGGCTGGCTCATAGCCCAGAGGTGGCGGGTTCATAAGTTGATCATCTGAATAGAGACTTGATGATCCCATAAAGTCTGTATTGCCCAGTTATTTCACTAGCCAAAGTGCCCTTCAAACCGAAACAGTAGTGCTTGCACACTACTGCTTGGCGGCAGAATAACTGGCAAAATCTACCTAAATAAAGTTTGCAGAAAAGTCCTACCAACCTACTTAAAATAAAAAATGCATAGAGAAATTATCAAACAAAAGCAATAAACAAATAATGAAATAAAAAATGAAACGTTTAAAAATGGAAAAGTAAAATTAGAAGTTTCTAGTTAATAACGCCTATTCAAAACAAAGCTTAAAATCCACAATACCGAAGTCTTTACCAACTCTGAGATCAAAGCTAAAGCACAGAATAAGTAGTACTTAGTACAAAGTTTAGGGAGCCTGCCATTCACCATTAAGTAAGTAGCTCTAACTTCACTCACACTGTTTGACTTCATTATTAAACTAGTTAAGTTAGAGATATATATTTTTATATTGGATCTTTTTATGATTGTTACCGCAGAACTTTCGACTGAGTGAACGGATTTTGAGATCCATGACAAAACTATATAAGTCAGAAGTCGGTTTTTACGCTTTGCGTTTGTTATTACTTAATATATTTTGTTCGCAATTCAATATTTTTTTTATATTTATCTGTTAAACACTACTAGGTAGTAAGACTTTGTTGCAAAGTTCGTCTAGGTAGGTACCACCGCTTTACCAGTTATTCTGCCGCCAAGCAGTAGTGTGCAAGCACTACTGTGTTCCGGTTTGAAGGGCACTGTAGCTAGTGAAATTACTGGGCAAATGAGACTTTATGATCTCATCTCACAGTCGAGTAATTTTATTACCAGTGTGTGCTGATGTCTCAGGATGATGTGCGCAGTGCAGTGTCGCGTGAAACTCTATCTTTTGGGGTTCTGAGTGACACTGTTCTGTTATGGGCGGCCGTGTTGCTTAACATCAGGTAAACAACTAGCTCGTCACATCATTCGCTAATATATTTAAAAAAAAAACAGTTCGATTCTTCAATACTTCTTTAATTTAGTTCTATTTCTCTAATCAATTTTATCATACAAAAACTAACAATTCAACTCCATTAAACAGTACAAAATTTTGGGGATTTTTGTTTCACAACTTTTGAGATTTTCCCTCGCAGCTGCCTCGAGTTTCGTGCATTAGTATTCTCTACGAGATTGAATAATTGAAAGCTCGCAGTCGGCGGCAAGTTAAAAATTTAATTCTTTCCGAGCGGGTGAAGTCGGCGAGATCGCAGAATTCGCTTACCCATCACAACGTGGCGTAACGAGCTTACTCGGTAATCAAGTCTACGCCTAGCCAAGCTTCTAATCAGCTTTATTCTGCTTGTGTTCAAACGAAAATAATGTTCTAAGATATTCCCAATGTTTCAACAACAATATCTGAGTATGTCTGAAATCTGGCACTTGACACAGCGAATTAGCATTGCAGATTCAACGGAGCAATGCTGTCAACATGTTGAGTACGCTACCTACTGGTAGTGGGCTAGAGCATTTGGATTATAGGTCGCGATGACCTATAGACAGTCCAAATGCTCTATCTATAGGCTAGTATACCTATAGTTCAATTTTTGTAGTATTAAGTAGTGTAGCTAGTAGTATTTAGTAGTAGTAGCTGTAACCACATAAAGTGTACCGAATATTTGCGTCAAAATTATGATGAATAAAAGTAGTTGTAGTTAGAACATATTTTCAGAATATTTACAATTACACGTAAACAATATAATCAACGCAACCCTTTGACACTAAAATTAAAAGGTTTTGTTAAGATTTAGAGAGTGAAAACCGTTTTCGCCCGAAACACTAATTTCATAAGGACATTTAGGTATTCTCACTCACGAGGTGCAATTGTCTCTATCGCACGCGAAGCGGGTTGAGGGCAGGATATATAATATTGGTCATTACCTATGAAATTGCCGTTTTGTTTGAAAAAAGTTAAAGTATTTTTTTTTTTCGAACTTATTTATTTCTTTTATTCAAAGTAATCACCCCTGCAATCAATGCATCTTTGCCAACGCTGTGGCAGTTTATGGATGGCCTTCTTGAAAAAATCAGCAGGACGGGAGACAACAAACTCTTCAAAGGCGTTTTGTACTGCCTCTTGGGAATTGAATTTTTTTCCCGCTAAAAAGTTGTCCAAATTTTGGAAAAAGTAATAGTCGGGAGGCACAAGATCTGGTGAGTATGGCGGATGAGGGAGAGCTTCCAAACCCAACTCATGCAGCTTAGAGACGGTCTGTTGTGCAGTATGGGGTCGCGCGTTGTCGTGAAGTAGCAGTGGAGACGACCGATTGACCAAAGCTGGTTGCAGACGTGCGAGTTTCGCCATCATTGTGGTCAGTTCTTCAATGTACACATCTGCAGTAATGCTCTCGCCGTTTTGTAAAAAGCTATGATGAATCACACCAGCACTAGACCACCAAACTGTGACCATCACCTTTCTAGGGGTCATTTTTCGTTTTGCACATTGTTTTGGTACCGAACCAGGATCTAACCAACTTGCTGAGCGCTTTCGATTGTCAAAAAGAATCCATTTTTCGTCACACGTAACAATTCGGTACAAAATTCCTTCATTTCTGTGCCTGTTAAGCAGCGCAAGGCAAGTCTCGACGCGTACGTTGCGCTGGCGATCGTTAAGTTCGTGGGGCACCCATCTATCAAGCTTTTTTATCTTGCCAATCTGTCGCAAATGGACCAATATTGTTTTGATGCTAACATCAAAAGCTGCTGCCAGCTCAGCTGTAGGTTGAGATTCATCAGCTTCCACAATCGCCTTTAATTCATCATTGTTGACCAAAGTTTCCGGACGACCACGAGGTTCATTTTTCAAGTCAAAATTCCCAGAACGGAACCGAGCAAACCAATAACGGGTTGTACATTCGTTTGTACAGTTATCTCCGTAAACGTCGTTGATGTTACGTGTCGTTTGTGTCGCGTTGGTGCCACGACGGAACTCATATTCCATAATTACACGAAATTTCAAAGTATCCATTATGAGGAAAAATGCTGAAATGTAATGAAAATACAACGGTAATCAATAAACAAAAGACTTATATTGTAAATAGAATGTCATATTTTTAAAACAAAATTAATTTGAATTTAGAATTCATAGCCAATCAAAACTTTTTTTTGTTTGAAAAAGTCTGTACTGCAAAACGGCAATTTCATAGGTAAAGACCTATTATAAGGATAAGCATTAGGGATGTATATAATATTGTAGATATTAGAGATGGGATTACAAATATATCGATATCGATCATTAGCTTGGCAAGCGTCTGTGATCGCAGTAGATAGTAGATAATGATTGAATGATTGACAGCCTGGTAGTAGAACAGGTTGGCTCATAGCCCAGAGGTGGTGGGTTTGATTCCCGCGGGAGAACAAGCATTTGAGCAAAGAAAAAAAATAAGCGCAAATACTAGTTCTGAGTCTGGATGTTGTGGGACAATGGTCCTCGTAGTTCCTGGGTCCCTAGACAAATGAAATTTGTGATCGTTGGGCGTTATTATTATTATTATATTACAGACCAAGGAGAGTGCTGCAGCCCATTCCCTGGAGATTCCTTAACCAGCTCTTACAGCACCAGCGGAAAGAAAGGGCTGTCCTATTCTTACAGGACCACACAGCACATACAGCATATTTCGTGTCAGTGAATGGTAAAACTTATACGGTTATATTTAGTTTATTTGATCATAATGACCCAGATGACAACTAACGAAAGTGAAGTAGCATATATTATGATAAACATGAGCCTAAGAGGCATTTCATCAATATTTTTTTAGATTATCGTCTAAAGATCCATTTAAAACATATTAGATACTTATTATAGATACATATCTCAAGTTATTGTAAAAAAAACCAAGTGTGGCTAAATGATAATGGTTGAAAATTTTTTTCTTCTGGCTTCTAGATAAAATCTTTATTTAGCCCCACAGTAGCCAAAATATTACACTTTACTAAAGTTTTATTCATTTTAAAAAAAGTACGCGGATTATTTTTCAACTAACTTTTAATAAAAATTTTAAAAATTACAAATTATAAAAGTTGTCCATTGTGTCCTGGCAGATATCGACCGCGCGCCGCTCAATCAATCACAATCTTACATTTAAATATTTTAGCCAATTATTGTGTTCATTCGAGTATGGTCTCGTACATAACTACGCACTTACTCAATCCTACGAATTTGCTACGAAGTAGCTCCCTGCTTCGTAGCAAATTAAATAAATTCCCTTAATTCGCAATCAGTGTCGGATCAGCGAGAATTTGGGCTGATTTAAGTTAACCCAATTTTGATTTAGCAATGCCGTATGTTTTACATTCCATTTTTACTATATTGATACACTCTTAACTGTACTTTTTAACTTTGTTCTGTGTGTATGTGTGTGCTTTACAGTGTGTGTGTGTGTTTTGGAAAACAGGCACTTGTTTGTTACTTAATATACCTAAATAAAAGTAAATTATGTTTTTGGCAAAGTGCTTTCCATTTGATAGATAAAATAATGCCCGTCTAGTCTATTAAATACAACTAAACAACACTTTTCCAGGGTTCTTGTATATGTTTTTAAATTCATGTCACCTTAGCAGATCAAATACTGAACGCTCATTGGTTGCCTGTTGGTCATCGGCTGTCTCAACCAATGAGCGTACAGTATTTAGCATG
Source organism: Ennomos fuscantarius (assembly GCA_905220475.3). Taxonomy (NCBI): domain Eukaryota; kingdom Metazoa; phylum Arthropoda; class Insecta; order Lepidoptera; family Geometridae; genus Ennomos; species Ennomos fuscantarius. The sequence continues at coordinate 4,812,090 of HG992028.1, read as the reverse complement.
TTGACTTGACATGAGTTTGACAAATGTTCGAGAAACCGGGGGCTAGGGATATAAGTGCGAATTTAGGGCATTATTATACCTGCTAAAACTATCGCTAGAGCTAACTACCAAGTTACGTACTACATTACTAGCTGTTAGTACTTATATAATATATTAGCAGTGCTGATCTTCAAGGCAATCCTAGTGCTCCAGCCCATTATTAATATTTAAAACGCGTGATATACCATTGCTCCGTTGATATGAAATGCTGATTCGTTGTGCTAAAGAAGTGCCAGAACTTTGGTGACGCTTCGCATTTTATAGACATGCCTTAATTATGGTTTACACTTTAAAAAAAAAAATAATAATAACGCCCAACGATCGCATACCTTGATTCTGGACCCTAACTAGGATTCCGTGTCTAGGGACCCAGGAACTACGAGGACCATGATCCCACACACCCAGACTCAGAACAAGTATTTGCGCTTTTTTGTGCACAAATACTTGTCCTGCCGCGTGAATCGAACCCGCTGCCTCCGGGCTATAAGCCAACCTGCTCAACCACTAGAGGCTGTCGAAATGTGGACTTATTCCACGATTAAATAACACTATAATATTATAAGGGTGAAAGTTTGTATGTGTGTATGTTTGTTACTCCTTCACGCTCAAACGGTTGAATGGATTTGGATGAAATTCGGTACCAAGATAGCTTATACACTGGATTAACATATAGGCTTTTATCCAAGAATTTTATCCAAGAAAAGTGAAATTTTTCTGTGGGATGAGCAAATAATTAAAATACCTTTTATCCGCGGGTGAAACCGCGGGGCGCAACTAGTACATGATAATTATTTGACAATATCCTCAAGAATATAGTAGGTAAGTAGTATCATAGACGAGTAAAGCATAGGTAAGGCGCTTAGGAAACATGATGTAGACACCAAAGTGCTCCGAGCACTTTAGTACCTACAGTATTCCTTAGAGGCTCCGAGACTCCACTGTTCACACGGTATAATTACCCGTGAGTGCCATTACGGAGGTAACGTTATTAACAGCCCTCTCGGTGCCGCGAAATATATGTCATTTCAGAAATAGAAGGAAATAAAGCCCTATTTTCTAAGTAAGAAATACGGTGTCGTGTTCTTTAAATTGTAGGAAAGAAAGAAGCAAGATAATTTGGTGTCTTTTATCTGTGTAAAATCTAGCTAAGCTTTGGGCTTTTGCATAGATTTATCAGATTATTTATGTAAGACTAGCTGACCCGCTCCGGCTAAGCACGGGTTAATAGTTTTACACCCTAACTGTCTTTCGTTTCTCACCTTTTAACTTATATATCAACGCACAGCCTAAACCGCTGGTCCTAGAGACTTGATATTTGGAGGGTGTGTTCTTTATAAAGTGTAGGTATCCACTAAGAAAGGGTTTTTCGAAATTCCACCCCTAAGAGGGTGAAATGGGTGGTTGAATAATCTATGAAAAAATTTCTTCGTTTCCTATAGGCCACGCGGGTGAAGCCGCGAGCAGAAGCTAGTTATTATTATAATCCTAGTTAGGGTTCTATGCGTGTGATCTTTGGGAGTTAGAAAGGGAGTTAGGGAGTTGGGGGTCCACCCCTTTACTTAGCCCATTGCCAGTGTAGAATATGTAAAAAGAAAATAATGTCATCTTATCGTTACAAGTAAATTTTTTTTTGAGGGTGGAAAATTCACTTCCCTGCCACTACGGGGGTGGTGGCAGGGGGTGTGTAGGACTCGAACCCACTAAAACCCCCTGTGAGCGTTACAAGTAACCTCGTTCAACCTGATTTGACGTGAAGCGTTACTAAGATAGGTAAGTAAGTACTTATAAGTAAGATAAGTGTAGGCATTTTTTCTTTTGACAACAAAAATTACTTTCCTAAAAGTAAAATCACTTTTCCTCTACAATATTTCTTTCTACGCTTTACAAAATGTAGCAATCTCGCCCGGATACTGCACAATCAGAAATTCGCCGTATATTGACCTTGTTTGCTCCTATTTTCCACGATACGGAAGATAAATTTAATATTTCATACAGCGGCTCAATTGCTTTTGCTTACATCCTCTTTACACACGCTTTTGTAGTATGTGCCAAAGCACATTTGATTAAGAGCGCATTTTCATTGAAATTATTGTGAAATTATCCGGTCTATAGAATGTTTGATAAACAGCAATGTATTAGGAGTTTTTGTCTTTTTCATATATTATATCATTCCCAGGCATTTCTCTTTGTTTCATCCTCCCAACATCACACAACCTTTACTTGCAATTCGCCATTTTTAACAGACTTCAAAGGATGAGGTTCTTAAATAGTTGTGTGTGTTTTTTTTTTTCTTCTTTTTTTATGTTTGTTACGTAATCCGTCATTCATTAGCTAATTTGTTTTTTATAAGATCTAGAATAATAATGGCTAAATGAAAGATAACTAGCAAAGCTAGGAAATAATAAGAATACGACCAAGATTTTATTTGATTAATATAATAATATATATATGATTAATTAATTAATATATTTATAATATAATAATTCCATAGAAATTTCATCCAAGTTGGTTTAAACGAGTGTGATTTTGCCCGCTATAAAAAACAAACGTATTAGAAAACTAGTTACACCCTCGGTTTCGGTATAAGCTAAAATTTCAACAAAATTACTTACGGAGATTAATAGTAACAAACATAGACACACACACACAAATACACACACACACGCACGCACGCACGCACACACACACACACACACACACACACTTTTGCATTTATAATATTATTAGATTTCACCACCATCATAGATTTCATTTATAGGTGTATTAGATAAGTAGGCATACCTAATAATAAATGGCTTTTAACTAACATTAGGGAAATCTCCAAGCTTGAATCAATAGTACCCAAAATTCAAAACCAAGAACTGCGGGTTACAGCAAGTATTAAGAGAACTGCCATTTTTTGCAAGGTTTGAGCTTGGAGGTTTACAAACAAAGCCATTTATATACAGTTACCTGCTGACCATCAAACGCACGTGTTGTTTCAACCCCGCGGCCGTTAAGATTCGCATCCCTTGCAGGGAACATCCTATAGGTAAATTTAATTAATATTGTGTAATTTAATATTACCATACGCCTCGTACGCCAAGATAAGAGCACTGGGTAAACTTACCTGTTCCAACCTTCTCGTAAGGGTAGAATAAACATAATAATGTTTTCGTAGGCTCGGAAAAGGACCACAAGACCTAATTCTAAAAATTATATTTCCAAAGAGCGAAAAATGGAGTTTTGCCGAGAAAACGAAAAGATCGTGACACCGCATTATATTATTTTCAAAAACATGTGTTATTTACAGTGTTAGTGCATAAAATTGGTGGCATTTTATTCGTTAAGTGCTGGATTTCAGGCATGAGTGTAGGAAAGTGGTGTAATGATGGTGAAACGTTTCTTTTCGTGTTGTTTCCAAAACTCCATAGAAGCTTCTGGTAAAGTTGTCACCGCTTTACTAGGAGTATGACTTAGACTAGGCTATGAAATATCATTAACTTGATAAATTATCAATTACTTAACACTGGCTAAATACATAAAAGTGTGGATCCAAAACAAAAACAAAAAAGAGCGAAAATTATAGAAAATAAAATAAGAAGATCCTAAATAATTCATTCCTTGATCGGGATAGAAAGATAACAACAGATAATAAAGATATAGAACAGATGACTGTAATTGAACCGTGTCCTATCAAAGGCTCTAGCAAATACCCCATGCAGCTAAGACGCTAATAATAAGATTAAAACCTTTTCTCTTGCCCGTCTCGTCTCATTTTGTAAATAAAACTAAAGTAACGAAAGGGATCCTGGCTGTATAACTAACTAATGAGATTATCTCTCTTCTTGCCAGCCTTATTTTTGTAACATATTCATTATCTCAACTGTAATGAATTATATACATTGTAAAAGACAGTAGAAAGAAGACAAAAAAAATACATCACTGTAAAGTTTCTTGTAGCTTCTTCTTTACAGTTGTAATCGAAGCTTCGGATCAAAGTTTTCAATTCTGCATTGTGCCGGATTGCTTGCACCAGTAGTGAGAAAGAGAACTGCTTTTTTTTTCAAACTCATATATTGTAATGGGCTTGCTATATTATTTGACAATAAGCACTTTGTAATTTTATATGCTTAGTGAAATAACTTAATTTTAAGTACCTAGTATAATTTTGACTTGTAAAAGTGCTAAAATTAGCCTATTTGCAATAAATCTTTTGACTTTGACTTTGACTTTGACCTTGCCTCAGCTTCGAGAGAAACATTCAAGGAAATCTTTCGCGTATCTAACAATCTACAGTTTCCTTAACTACCTACTACGATAGGATGAACAAATTGAGCAGTTTTGTAGGAAATTCATAATATTATTTTTATCGTCAAAAAAAGGAAAAGGAGCTTTGAAAATTAACTAAAATTAATATTCTAAGCACATGCGCAAGTTTACACGTGCGTATGTGTATTCTGTATCTCGCGAAACTTTATATTTCTGGAGTTTAGCACACTGAAAATGTTATGGGCTTATTACGCTTAACACCAGTCGAACAAGTAGCTCGAGAAGTCATTTATTAACATAAAAAATATATTTCTAAGGACCTTATCAAACGTCAACACTAAACTAGACCAAACTATAACATAAACTTAGAACGCACAACATTTAAACAGTATTTTTATTAATTTAAAATAGCCCGTTTGTGCAGAGAAATGGCCAAAAAGCTGGCGGCATTACCACGTTAAAGGCGATGTTAATTAGTTATACAAAATAAAAGCCTACATTACTTTGTACTGTGGTTAAGTTTTTAATTGGAGTAAATCAAACGAACAAACTTTTAACTTTCTGCTTCTCTATATTTCATAAAACTATTATTTGTTAGCCCTTGCGGACCAAGAACACAAACTGAACGCTCAATCACTTGTATATTCATAATCACAACTTTATATTATGCACTCTTTTGTGGTTAGAGCAACACTGATTTATACTTATCGACTTCTATAATAAAGCAGTACTCCCCTCCACAGACGCGTCAGTTAACAACTATTATCTGGTTTTCATAATGCTGTATTCTAGAAGTACATTTAAATAAAACTTCAATTTAATTAAATATTAAACTTCTAAATTCACAACCGCCATTTTCGGCATCTTTTTAAAGACCTCCAAGATAAGTCTTTTATTACTTATAGAAGTTATAGATAATTGACAATTTCATTTTAATCAGAAATATTAGATGCGTTTACGCGAAACATACGTGTAGTGAAATCACAAAGCTATGAGGTATACATACACAACACAAGCGGTCAAGTAACGTAGAAAATAAAGACATAAAATACATACATTTACAGAAAAATTCTTCCTTCCAACACTCAAAGCCACCAGTGCACTTTAAAGGTTCTTATACTTGTGTCCTCGAGCCTTATTCACATCTTTCTACAAGCACCTCTTTGTGACTTTACAACAGAGTCCCTTTATAAAAGGCTTCTTGACCTACTTAAAAAAAGAAAAAAATATTTTTTCGAACGAGGATTGCTCAACTTGAGTACAAAGGTTCCTGTAACTAAGGCTACCTTTTCACCACATTGCTATGCTACGTTGCTATTGATGCGACTGACCAGGCATATTCATTGGTCCATATAGCATAGCACTCGAGTGGTCACCGCGCCGCTCCTCCCCATGCATTCCCTATTGTCAACGCATCGCATAGCTAAAACTGCACATTTTCCTCTCGTAGCTATGTAGCTACGGTATGGTAAGCTATGTTAGCTTACCATCAATGGAAGCGATCAAATAGTTTCATAGCTTAGCTTTGACATCCTTGCATCATAGCCTCGCTTTACGGTGGAAAGGCAGCCTAAGACTTGAGCTTACTTATATGTACGTAAAACTCCGGAAAATAGCACCGTGAATTAGAAAGAAATAAAAGACATTTATTCAGGAAACCACACAACATTACATTACATTATAAGAGAATACAGTATAATTTAGAAACAAAGAACATACCAATAAAATATTGTAGATAAATTACTTTCTACTCTTGTAATAGGTGTATACTTAACTCAAAGCCTTACTGCGAAGTGAAGTCAAAATATCTTAATACTATATAGAATAAAAAACCACAAAATTTAATTCGCCCTTTGTAAACTTAAAATACTTGTGGTAAGAAGGTAAATAAATAAGGTATAATTCCCTAAAAGTACATAACAAAAAAATATTCAAAACATTATGACCAACGTAAAGTTTTTGTCGTTGTGCGAAACCACGTAAAATAAAACTCCGATCCGGAGCTTTAGTTACAAACGTACGAAGAAGAAAATAAACACTGGGAGAATGTTTCGTAAAGCTTTATGTGATATAATATTATAGAAACTGACGTGAGTAGTACTCATAACTACCACTATTACACGGCTAACACTCACGAGATACAGTCGAATAACTCGACCGGTGTTCGGGCAATTTAGATGCCCATCCTCAAGGAGTACGCGCAGCGGCGGTGGCGTAGTAGCTCTATGTGATAGTTGAGTATGATGACGAGTATGAATAATGAAACGAACTTACCAAGTGACTTTCGATCACTTAGCGGGTTCATCATCATCATCACATGAACAGCCGAAAGACATCCACTGCCAAACACAGACCTCCTCCATAAAACGACACTTTGGACACATATCATAGGAGATAGTTTGCCATAATCACCACGCTTGGAATAGAAAATGGTATAGAAAATTTTCATGTACCGAGGAGTTTGAAGAGAATGCTGTGCTGCATATTCCCTGAATATTTCCTCAGCTGGCTCTTCCACCCACCCACGAGAAGAAATGGATGGTCCCTATTCTCACATCGACACGCCCAAATTTATTCATTCTCGCAATTTAAAATTTTACCTATCTATTGTTACATTCGCCAACTTAATGAAATATCAATAGATTTTTATTAAGAGTACTTATACTTACCCATGTTATATTTTTGAATTGGTTGAACTTAAATTATTATTATTACTATAGGAAACGAAGGATTTTCATAGATAATTCAACCACCCATTTCACCCTCTTAGGTGTGTAATTTTGAAGAACCCTTAGTGAATACCTACATTTTACAGTGAACGCACCCTCCAAGTTTCAAATCTCTAGGACCAGCGTTTTAGGCTGTGCGTTGATATATAAGTCAGTCAGGACTTTGAATTTTATATGTATAAATAAATACGAACAAGCTGATTACATCAGCACAGCTGCTTAAAAAAGTTCTGGTATTGGTAGCAACCGCGCACCTTTTGCAATCTAAAGGCATTCTATAAAATTTAATCCACACAAATCAATGCATTTAGGGGCGTAGCAAGGCCAAGTTCTATCAAAGGTTAAAAATAAATATTTATTTACTTAATTTACATAAAAGTGTCACGAGCTTTCAGCATTCTCTTTCCGTATTGGAACGGCTGCTAAGCAAGACGGCACAGGCACGAACCCGGCAACCTCATTGTGTGTGATAGACACGAAATTCGTGTCGAATTTCTTGCCAAACATATAAACGCCGAGCGCTTACAGTCTTCTTTTTCTTCTTCGTTTAATGGCTTTCTATCGCTTTTTAGCGATAATTCTGCCAATTTCAAGTAAAGAATTTTTGTACGGTTATGTCAAAGTCTTATTTGTCAGTCAAAATGCTACAGTGAGTTGGTGGATATTACAATATAATACAATTCATACTCCTAGTAAAGCGGTGACCACTTTACCACAAGCTTCTATGGAGTTTTGGAAATAACACAAAAAGAAACGTTTCACCATCATTATACCACTTTCCCACACTCATGCATGTAATCCAGCACTTTACGAATAAAATGCCACCAATTTTATGGACTAACACTGAAAATAATAAACACAAGTTTTGGAAAATAATACAATGCGGTGACGCAATCTTTTTCGTTTTCCCGCCAAAACTCCTTTTGGAATCGTTTCAAGGACCGCTTCCACTGTCACAATACATAACATGTAGCAATACACTTTACGGAGACACAAATTATGACGCAAATGAAGTCTTTAAAAAATGGACATGGCCAAAAAGACATGTATCCAGGCCAATAAAAAAAATCAAAAATTTGCCTAGGTAACTAATACGAGGTTTTATTCTAAAACGTAACATTTTAATGAAAAGTTTGAGGAAGGCCTCTATCAGGGCACAAGCGTAATTTTTCCTGTAGTATTAATAGTGTGTGGTAAAGCTATGTTAAACATCTCAGTCTCACATGGAACATGTTGCATTATTCATCCCACTTTAGTCGTATGTTCGGAATCCCAGCGTGCCACTCACACTGTTTAGCACATGCATAAGTAATGCAGTTGTTAGAATACTGCGCCACGAGCTTATTGTACTCAAATATTATTATACTTTACCTTCTGTTTTGGCATGAATCTGTGTAGGGTGGGATTTAATGCTAGCATGCATATAATAACAGATGCATTATACGTGCATTATACGTATATATAGAGTACGAGCTTCGTCGTGGCCTATGGGAAAATAATACACCCTCTTAAGGGTAGAATTTCGAAAAATCCTTTCTCAGCGGATGCCTACATCACAACATCTACCTGCATGCCAAATTTCAGCCCGATCCGTCCAGTGGTTTAGGCTGTGCGTTGATAGATCACTATGTCAGTCAGTCAGAGTTAGAGTTAGAGTTTAGGTTAGAGTTAGAGACCTTTGAGTTATATTTATTTAGAAGAAAGATAGAAGAAGATAGAGAGAAATACATTATTCAAACCATCACTCATTATATTTTACAACATGAATACTAATACAAACAACAAATTGAGAGAGATATACATAAAAAATGTGCGGGCAGTCTTTGCGGACTGCGAATAGAAGTGAAAACTAACTTGTGACATATAAGCTCATGCGTGTGGTGATGATGACGCAAGTTTCACGCTTTTTGTTCATCCAAAAATTGCTCAATGCGTCTAAAGAAGATGATGCAGAATTTGACCTTCGATTGAAAAGCACGTTAGCCATGTTTGAATTTTTTTTTCAAGAATGCCTAAGTTTTATTCATCTATCTAAAAAGACAAAAAGCTGTAAACATTCACGATTTTGGTCTTACACACTCAGACTGAAACCTTGTTGTCTCAGCCTAATCCATTGCTAATCAACGTGTTAGTCAATTATTGTACGTAAGCATATAGACATAAGGATAGAAAACGAAAATTGACGTACCTATTAGTGCTCTAGACATCAAATTAACAATGTTAAATTTTTTTACATTTTACTATATCTATCGCTGCCTAATCATTATTTTATGGTGGTAATGTAAAGTACCTACCTTACCTTCAATACATAGATTATTCAAAGCTGATATCATGGGACCAAGGTGCATTTGATAACAATATTTTGACTGACCCGACAGCTTAGTTGGTAGTATCCTTGTCTTCTGAACTGTGGGTTGTGGGTTCGATTCCCACCCATAACAAATGTTTTTGTGATGAACATCGATGCTTGTTATATTGTATTATATGACAAATAAAAGTATTTAAGTATTGTATCAGTTATCTGGTTCCCATATACAAGCTTTGCTTAGTTTGGGGCTAGATGGCGCTGAGTGAAATGTCCACAAATATTTATTTATAAATTAGAAAGAAAGAAGAAGGAAAAAACATTTATTTAACCACCTTTTTACTTGGCTAGCATGCTACACCTTCGATCACATCGTCACTTCCCATCAGGTGAGAGCGTGGTCAAATGCTAGACAAGTTTGAAGTAAAAAAAAAAAAAAAAAACTCAAAAATAAATTACAACAAGAATATAATTACTATTTAATCTTTTAAAAACACAAACAGTACCTAGTTAGGCTAAGGGCTAAATATATATGAAAAAGAAAATAGAAGAGTACCTATATATAGATAGGAAACATTGGTGTTCGAGCTCAACATTTAATGAACTCAACATTTAACAAATATCATTAATTATTAAAAGTACTTACCTAACTACATTGTTCTACATCTACACTACAGCTGGCGACAAAGTAAGCTTTTTTTTTATGCCTCTGAATGATGTGACGAGCTAGTCGTTCACCTGATTTAAGCGCCACGGCCGCCCATTACAGAACAGTGTCATTCGGAACCCCAAAACAGAGTTACGAGTGACACTGCACTGCGCACATCATCCTGAGACATCAGCACAGCCTGGTAATAAGATTACTAGACTGTGAGATCAGATTATAAAGTCTCAATTGCCCAGTAATTTCACTAGCTACAGTGCCCTTCAAACCGGAACACAGTAGTGCTTGCACACTACTGCTTGGCTGCAGAATAACTGGCAAAGCAGTGGTACCTACCTAGACGAACTTTGCAACAAAGTACTACCACCTAGCTACTACCACTACCATCTAGCTTATCAAACCGGATACGTATTTTTATTTGAACGTTACACTCCCTAATGAAAAGCATTCGGGTCGCCGCTCACTGACTCATCTATATCACTTGGAGGTATTTTAATTTGAGAGCTTTGTGAAAAAGTCTCGCAGCGAAATGAGAAAAGTCGCGGCGTCAAAAGAATTCATTGTAATGGAGGGGGACCCTCATTTTCCCTGCTTTGAGTTCAAACGCGTATAGTTTCAACAGGTAAATGTGACTAACTTTGAAAGAGATAAAATGCTTCGGCGTTGATCTTGCAGCTTTATACGACAGCCTCTCTGGTGTGGTGGTTGTGCAGGTCGGCTTATAAACCGGGTGCGGCGGATTCGGTTCCCGCGTCAGGACAAGTATATGTGCACAGAAAAAACTAAGCGCTGAGTCTGGGTGTTGTGGGACCGTGGTCCTCGTAGTTCCTGGGTGCCTGGATACGGGGATCCTAGTTAGGGTCCATGATACCAGATAACTGATATAATAATTAGGTAGATACTTTTTGTTAGTAAATACATACATATAATATAATAAACCGTCCAGACCCAGAACACACATCGATTTTCATCACACAAATGTTTGTCCTGGGTGGGAATCGAACCCACAACCTACAGCTCAGAAGGCAGGGTTAGTACCAACTGAGCTATCGGGCTAGTCGCTAGATAATTTACCTCTTCAAACGGCAAAGTAAATAAACTTTATTAGTGGATTACATTTTTTATCCGATTGATCCAGACAAGAACATTTTTCATAAATAATTCAACCACCAATTTCATTTTCTTAGGTGGAATTTCAAAAACCCATTCTTAGTGGATACCTACACTTTACAAGGAACACAAATTTCTCTAGGACCAGCGGTATTGGCTGTGCATTGATATACCAGTCAGTCAGGACTGAATTTTATATGTATAGATATAAATAAATAAATAAAACAAATACTTACGAACTTATATTTACAGACAAGATATTCCATATAATTTTGATCGCAAATTCATGTCTCAAAATAAAAACTTCGTAAGTATTCACTCGAAGGAAACCTTACGATCGCGTAAAAACTTAGAGAGAAAGCCAAAGTTTTAACGAGAGTTCAAAAATAATTGTTTCCACGAAGAGTTTGAGAGGATAATCCAGACAAGTGCCTACACGAACCTGGTGTCCTCCGAAAAAACTTCCTTTAATCTTTCAGTTACAACGTTAGCATGTTTTTAGGGGAACTCATTTAAGATAATAAAAGTTGACACGGCTGAATATACCTAGCCCATTTGACTCAAAATCTACACACACACAAACAAGGGGGGTACAACAACAACAAAGGGGTTGGATTATTTTCATATGGAAGCTGGCATATCCACCCGCCGCAGGATTTATTTCGAAGTTACTACGTAAGATGAGTGTACTGAGTATTTTTTGTAGCTAGTAGTGGTGGGTCGTTGACGCCTTTACAGTCGACGCAACGAGACCGTTTATCGTCAACCATAGACTAGTTGATAAAACAGTTCAAAATTCGACTAGTTTATGTCGTAGACGCTTAGACAGGACGTCTAAGCGTCTACGATAGATAATAATAATAATATAATAATAATATGTGTGGACATCTCACACACTGCCATCTAGCCCCAAACTAAGCAAAGCTTGTGCTATGGGAACCAGATAACTGATACAATACTTAGATACTTCTTTTTGTTTGTAAATACATACATAGAATACAATATGACACCCAGACACACAACAAACATCTATGTTCATCACACAAATGTTTGTCCTGAGTGGGAATCGAACCTACAACCCACAGTTCAGAAGGCAGGGCTACTACCAACTGAGCTATCGGGCCAGTCAAAGATATGCCGTTCATGCGTAAACATGTTTATCAGTGAACTATAAACTAGTCTATTCGTTCACGGCAGAGAAACAGTCGAAATAAACTGTTCGTTTATTCAACGACCACTACTAGTAACTAGTGGTATTTAGAAGTAGTTGTATTATTGTTGTAGTTAGTTAAAAGAATAAAGGCGCTTTGCCTGTTGAAAAACAAATAAATTGTTAATTCAGTAATTACCTACGTACCTATACACACGTAGATATTTTTTGAGATTTTCATAGTGCTATTACTTTAGGGTATTTAGTGTAGAATAAATATTTTTGGTTGTATAATTGTCCTTTAGACCCATGTAGGTATGCACTTTGCATAATTATATTCCACTTGCATAGTGGCAAATTTGAAAAATGGCTGCAGCTCGACGTGCCACATAACCTACTAGGCACCTACGCTAAATATTTTAACGTTAGAAATGTACGTAAAAATAATTAGACAAAGATAAAAACCCTCATAAAGCTTGTCTTCGCCTGCGGTCGGAATAATGGTTGCAGTAACTGGAGCACAATTTGCAATAAAAAGTTAGGACCTACTTGAGCTAATTGCACTGCACCTATCTATCTGTGTTTATGTCGCTTATGCTACTAGCATACGTGAAATAGTAGGTACGGGTTTTGTTGCATTACTTAATACTAGAGAGGCGGATTCACCCGCAATTATCACACTAATATTATAAAGGCGAGGGTTTGTCTGTGTGTATGTGTTTGTTACTCCTTCACGCTCAAACGGCTGAATGGATTTGGATGAAATTCGGTACCAAGCTTATACACTGGATTAACATATAGGCTACATTTTATCCCGGAAAAGTGAAATTTTCCCCTGGGATGAGCAAATAATTAAAATACTTTTTATCCGCGGGTGAAACCGCGGGGCGCAACTAGTGGACCCATATTCGCATAATAAGTCTGCGTATCCAATCCGTGTAGGTAGATATAAAATAAGATCCAAATCCGTGCCGCCGCGCTGTTTCCATGCAAGTCAGCACACTAAGCCCACGAACTGAAGGTTCCATTTTTTATTAGGAGGTAAGGAAAGGATAGGCACAAAGGAATCTAAGCTATACACCTATACACACGTATATACCATATTTTATTTTATTATCAATTCATATGACTCAAATCATAACTAAGTAGTTATGGTTATTAATTTCGTTGATAATAATTAATACACTATGTCCCTACGATATTTTTTATATTTTGTATATAAGTACTCATGTCAATATAGTTTGATTATTTGAGTATTTCAGTATTTTAGTTTCTCCATAAGTATTAGCTTCAGCACACTCCAAAACACACACACACACACACACACACACGTTCACACACACACATTCACACACACACACCCATTCACACACACACTCATTCACACACACCCATTCACACACACCCATTCACACACACACACACACACACACACACACACACACACACACATAATTTGCCATATACTTAGATATTGTTTATTTTTATGATGTTCTGTAAAACTAATTAGTATGACATAGCTTAGACAAAATTAATAATGGGAGAAGCCACTGACTCCTGAAACACAGTTTCCACTAGTTCGGGGGTAACCAAATGTGTCAACAAATAAATTTGTATTTGTATTTGTATATAGATGAAGTACGTATGTTTTAGACGGGATTACCTGTATGTATATGTAAGTAATTAAAGTAAATACATAGCTTATTATCCTTATAACTGGGACCAATTTTGACTGGTCACAGAGTTTTTCGTTAAATATTACTTACACGTGTGAGCTAATCCCGCTAATGGAAGGCCCGTTCGTGTGCGATCGGGGAGTCCCGGCCCGCGCCCCCTGGCTCGTTAGTAAAGTAGGTAGGCACAGTGCACTTGTTAGTGATTCTTTTGGCTTAAGCCGGAAGTACAAGTTGAATAAAGCACAATATAATATTTTATAATCTGTGACATAACCAACAGAAACTTTACAAAAAAAACCTGCCACTTTTGTTTAAAGTTTAACTTACTAATAAATAATTCATAACAGCTTTTTATCAATCCAGTGAGTGATGTAAACTGTTCAAATATGTACCTAAAGAGCAAAAAGTTTGGATTGGATAGGTACCTAATAGATACATTAATCACTGTTTAACTATTAATTAATCAGTCCGTTAAGTTTTCTTCAATGTCACACTAACAAATACAAATGGTAATTTTAAAAAGCCGCAAACCAGTATAACATGCCGATCAAACGAATTACGTAGGTATAAGTACCACTTAATTAGTCTACCAACAATCACGGATTAGAGTTGCCATATTCTGTAATTAATAAACAATTATTACTTAAGAAAAACATTGTGATCTGTGGTTCAAGTCGCGGAGCACCATCAGCATGGGTTAACGAGCAAAAAAGGCCAAGAGCAGTTTCATAGCCAAAACGCTTTTTAATTTTACGGTTGAAAGAAATGAATTGAAATATCTAGCGTTTTTCCTCGACCAATAAATCACGTCAAATTAGAAAATAAACGGCCATTTTAGCAAAACATGCCGAAATAAGAAAAAGTTGAGGGTTCTTTAATCTTCTTGGGGACAAATGAATCGGATAACTTTTAAACAGGCCTTCCGCGCAATCATTTCGCAAAGTTATTATTTTAGTAGGTATGTGTATATATAGGTGCTTTTTTTAAATGATGAACAGTCTCTTAGATAAGAAATGCATATGTGTTAAGTATACAAAAAATAATGCCATTTTTGTCATAGCTTACCTAACATATAAAAATAAACAAAACATAAATTAGGGGTTTTTGCTTGGGGGAAAACAGTTTACTTACAACCTGTTAGTAGGTATCTACTGAGAAATCGTTATTAGTGCCGGTACTGTGTCACATTTTCACAAACATACTCGCATCTATTCTTACCATGCAATGGTTGACTGTAAGAGATCACTTATAGCAGTAGGTAAGTTCGATTTGTACTATGGCTCTTATTTTGACTGGCCCGATAGCTCAGTTGGTAGTAGCCCTGCCTTCTGAACTGTGGGTTGTGGGTTCGATTCCCACTCAGGACAAACATTTGTGTGATGAACATAGGTGTTTGTTCTGTGTCTGGGTGTCATATGGTATTCTATGTATGTATTTACAAACAAAAAAGTATCTAAGTATTGTATCAGTTATCCGGTTCCCATAGCACAAGCTTTGCTTAGTTTGGGGCTAGATGGCGTTGTGTGAGATGTCCACACATATTTATATTTATTTATTATATTTATTTCTTTCTGCATTTGTTTTTATATGTCACACCATAAATAATTTATTTAAGTAAGAAGAAAATTAAAATTACGGATGTATACAAAGTAATGTAGAATGTAATATGTCCGAAGCCTGGTCGGAGTAATTTCCACTTTTAATTGACGTGAGTTTAGCCGTTATTCATCTTACAAAATGTGAAAATTCTTACAAACTCACGATAGTTTTCAAACTAGTTAATGTTCGTTTTGAGTTATAAAATACGAGTTCCTTTTCTTTTCTTTCCTTTTTCTTCTCCTCGCAAAGGCACCTTACTTCACTAATGTCGTAACCTCGCCACTTTTGACTTATTACTGCTCTATTGTGTAGGTACTCCAAGACTCTTGCTAAGGGCGCTAGGGCAGACGAACTTCGGGGCTTGAACAATTTCAACATGATGTGGGTAGTTTGAAACTTTTGCAATTATCTTTTGTTGCGTACGTTTTCTTTGAGAGCCAAGTAGATTGTAAGTCGACGGTAAACTTAAAGCGAAATGTGGTTGTGATTTTAATGTTGTCAGTATCCTCATACTTAGTTAGGTGCGGTTTTAGGATTTTGCCTCTTTGCTGCCTTTGGCTTCTTCGCTAATATGATGCTTAAGTGCCTAAGTAAAAAGCTCGCCTTCACATCAAAACGGTTAAACCGTTTAGGATGAAACAGTTGACAACGATAAACCAACATAATAATGGGTTATTTTTATTCAAGATTTCCATGGTGTGAAGGCATTTTTCAAATGCACGTCATGCCAGTGTGGTCCGGTGTGTGTGTTCCGGCAACCTCGCGCGAAAGCCAGTTCCGAATCGAATTATGTGTAGCGATGATTGATTCACATAACGCGTTTTAATAAAGATCTGAAAAGCGCACATTTCTATTGCTGTCTCACTTCAATGCGCTTAGATGTATCGGTGGAAGTGGGAAAACCAAATTTTGTTTTGATCGGAATCGTTTTTTCCATGAAAATCTTTTAGGTACCTCAAACTACATTCATGTTCTATATACGCGTTTAAAGTGTACATTGAAACACGTGAATCAATATGAAAAAAATAATTTATTTGATTAACGTATAAAAATATTATATTAAATATGAAACTTAAAATAACTATGCACATACAATATATCACCGACTTTGAAGAACATGCAATGACTTTCAAATAAGTTTTAAGATTTTCGGGAAAATAAGAACTATTTCACTCCATAAACTTAACTATTTCTTGCAATATTTTTTATCTCGCTTTAACGTATGGCACTTTCCAACAGCGAGAAGACGACAGATTTTTTTAACAGATTAGTTTATAAAGCGGTTATGAATGAGCGGGATAAAGGCAAAAAATCTTATAGACGTGGTCTTTCAATAATCAGATAACAAATATTCATTGGATAAAACAAAACAAAGTGAAAATAATAAGTTAATTTCATAAACCGAATATTGAAAATTGAATGATTTTTGAAGTAAAACTTCTTTACGCACGCTTGACGTGGAAGTAAGCTTACGAGCCGAACGGAAGTTGAAAGTTTCTGGTTGACGTAGATCTCCATTGTCAACATAAGAAAGTTAAAAATTACTTAAAAGTTGTATTATTATATTGGTATGTCCGCTAAAATGACAATTTACAATTGTCAAAATGGCGACATTAACATTAAATAAAGCAAAAACAAAGCTATACCGGCCGATAGATGGAGTTAAAGAAGTTTTCCTTCAGTCTTGTGGTCTAACACACCACACACACTCTAATTTTTTGTTTGTTTTCGTCGGTTTGTAATTTATTATTTGGCCAAATTTTATCCAGCCGTTGAAAAAGCGCACCTTATGATTTGACAGTTCTAAAAATGTTGCTGTCCTTTTCTTATAGATAGAAATGACAAGGACCGTTATAGATTTAAAAATGTCAAATTAAGTTTAGATATCCATACAACAGAATTAACACAAATTATATTTTGAAGATATGTTAAGTAAGGTACAGAGTGTTTCTTTAAGATGAAAATCATCATAAATAATATTTATTTATATTTATAACTTAAATCACATTACATACTGATAAAGTTTACTATTTATATTTTATATGATTAATTGAGTATTTCTAATGCAATATATTATTATAGCATAATGCTGCCATATTAAGTTTTCAGGTACCTGCAGAAAACAAGTTCGTGCTGAACTCCAATATTGCTATCTCACTCGGTGTTTCTCTTCTTCTCTCTGCCTCTCTCTCTTTCCTACGTGGATTATATTATTGCCAAAATGTTTGAGGATATGAAAGAGACGTCGTCAGGGCGTGGAATGACGACAGTAGAGTATGTGAAGAGAGGACTCCATACAGTGAATCTTGTGATTTTCACTATCCGTATACCAGCAAGAATCAACTGTATTTTATTACGTTTCATAGCTGTTATAAATTAAAAATAAACATTGCCTAATAAGTTGAAGATTTAAAGATTATTTTATTAAAAAAGTGATTTTTATATAAACAATGGTGTCGATTCTGTGTCGAATTCTCTAAAACTAAAGTAAACTTAAAGTATGGCGGTACTCTTCTGATAAAGGGGAAATGAAAAAGACGGAAATATGTTAATTTCGTTTAGCTTTGGAGAATGCGACACAGAATCGACACCGGTGAAAATTTGAAAACGCCGCTTCAAGCTATCTAGCAGTATATTATACAAATTTATTTTATATTTAAAACATTTATTATTATGGTTAAATATTTACAGTCAAGCAATATTTTTGGCAAGACGACATACAATTTTTACGATGAATTTATCTAAGTATGTATATTAATTATTACAGTGATTAATAAGCTTTTAAGCTTCAAATAAAAGAAATATTGACTATCACATTTGCAGGCCTTTTGAAAAACTTTTCAAAACCTCTCCCATCCCAAACATACAATATATCACAAATAATACATATATATTTATTGAAAATCACAGTGCTCACCAGTTATTTTACTTGAAATCGAATTCTCAAAGAAACTAACGCCATTGAAAATTAAACCCCATTTCAACCCAATTAAAATCCAATTCATTTTAAGTGCACTATAATCTTCTTTTCCATCATGCGTATTTTATAATTTTCCTAGTTAATATGCAAAATATTGAGATATGTCTTAACACTTAACGTTTAAGATTGAAAACTGCTTGTACTGCTGTGTAAGGGGGGTACCTTAAGTCCAAATTCGATCAAGATTAAAGCTGGTTTTATTTCAAAGTAAGAAAGCTACTGACATTAGATTTTATACTCCATTCTAGTAGGCATAGAGTGCATAAAGCCCTAACTATAATCGACACCGTATTTTGCGAATCGTATATTTGACTTTCAAATTTTCAAAATCTACTCTGGCTGTTTACTTACTGAATACGATTATGGTTTTGAGTATTGTGTGGGGCCGTCTTAAGCTCCATCTTCCAGTGAATCTACCTATAACTGATTCCGTACCTAGTAGCAACTTGTGGGGTGTGTGTTGTGGCGACCGCTAATAGTAAAGGTACATCATTGACGTCTATGTTCAAGGATTTGGTTAAAGTTGCGATGTCGCAGAAGTCCGTTGACATTAACATATCGGCTAAGGTCTTGGATAGGACGCAGAATTCACGGAGTTTACTCTCGAGGAATGATAGACACTGAAAAGAAAAAAACGAATTTTCGTTGATATCGGTTTACTTAATTCTTAAGTAGTGAATTAATTAATTTGTTTTTATTTTTCGCAAGTTTGGTGAATTGTCTTTCTGGTTGGCAACATTCGCTTGCGCGTGATTGGACGAGAGCGTGAGTCAGACAGTTGAGTAGGAAAAACGATCATTTGACTGACACTGACAGGTTATTCATTTTGTTTACTTATGAAAAGCTGCATGCTGTATAATGAAGAATAAAGGGAAGTTAAAAAAATTTATACTTATTTCTATTTATCATACTAATAGTGTAGGTGTGTGTATAATATATATGTTATTGCAAATTTCGTTGAATTTATTTAGCAATTTCGCTGTGAAAGTCACACAAACAGACAACGACTCGCCTTTATATATTAATAGGAGAAAAGAGAATCTGATGTTTGTGACCACTCAGCACTGACATAGCTGAACGGATTTTGATAAAATTGGTAGATCCTTGTTTAAACATAGGATACTTTTATCTTGGAATATAAAAAGGTTCTAGAAAATTGAGTCTATAGGTGAGATAGTGTCAAACGCAAGACTATGAAAAAAATCTTGTAAATCATGGAATTTTCGTTTATGATTTGGTATGAAAAATATATAATTTATTTATCTGTCTATACAGGTGAAATCGCAGGCCGCAACTAGTTTATCGTTGTATATAAAAATAGTTACCTGAGGAGCTGGCACTTTAGCCTTCCACATAGCAGGAAGGGCATCCAGCATGGCGCCGACTAAAGATGACATGCCGCCGGTACCGCAATCTCTGCCAACTACCCTCACCTCCCTGTAAAAAACTTCCCTTTAAAAACATATCGCTTGTTTTTTGTAAGACTAAGTTATTTTTTTCCCGTCGTCGTTATAAAAATATCTAGTGTGATTCCGCTAAAAACAAATGATAAGATCATCATCATCTATATTATTTTAAGATGAACTTCCGCGAAGTTTCTTTCAATTACCTGAACTCAATCATCTTCTGTCCAATTAATATTGGAATAAAACAGGTTTTTCAATCATGATAAGAAATGTCGTATATTTCTATTGCCTATAGCATAAAAAAACCAGATGTCGCTTATAAGGAACTGGGAAGTACTGTGACCGCTGCATGATGCTGCTGATGCACCGGTACTAACCAAGTGTTTGTATCTCCAATGATAGCGACTGCCTGCACCGGTACTGTGTCCAACTGCTTGTTTAAATACGACGTGACGTCTAGATCCCGCCTTAGCTCCGGCTCCCACGAACAAGGCTTGGCCATTGTTCCTGAAAGGAAAACGGTTTTGGTCAAATCAACTTGCTGGAACGAGCTCCTTATTGCGCGTTGCGAAGGGGGCTAGACGGGGGGGTAACGACACTTTTTGAAGCCGTGCGGCGTGCGCGTGTTTCTCTCTCTCTCTCTCTCTCTCTCTATCATAGAAAGCAAGCCAGTTATTTTCGTTTCATCTTTCTATTTCGCATTCATATTATATTAATATTCTTTCTATTTACATTATATTTGTTAATAATAAAAATAAATATATAACTTTAAAAAATAAAATTTTATTACAATTCCTTCACTAATAAATCTAAAGGTACTTCGTTCTATCCGGGTGTCCCTTGACACCCCTCAAGTTTTTTTAAACTTTTTTTATAACAGACTAACCAGCTGACGGCCCCCATGACAGTTACTGTCCCTATAGACACTTGCAACACCGGGGGGGCTGCCAATGCGTTGCCTACATTTTAAGACTATTTACCCGACGTTTGAAGTGCTCCATATTTCAAGTCTTTCAACAACTTTTCAAGTCGGAATCTAGCCGATGCGTTAAGGTTGTAAGGTCCTCTTTGGAATGGCAAATTCCAATCCCGATCCGCAAACAGATAATATTCTCTACATCATATATTTAAAATAGTTAACCTTAATACACCTGATTCTGCACCAATATTTAAGCCATTATTTTATATTCTAAACGATTTAGGAACCAATAAAGGGCATTATCGCAAAATATTTTTATTAGATTATGTGAAGAATAGTCTCCACTTTCCGCGATTTTCATTATGACTACAATGGGCAACATTGAAAAGCGATTTGGCGGAAATTTAAAGAATATTGTTTTCCACTTCCACCGTAATATAAAGTGTTGTGGGAAAGAGACAGCAATAGAAACGCCTGCTCTTTTCAGATATTTGCTTTAATTACGCGTGTATACCAACATCATAGCTTCAAAAAGACTAGTAACATAGACTTTTTTTATTTGTGGAATTTCACACAGCGCCATCTAGTCCCAAACTAAGCAAAGCTTGTACCATGGGATCCAGATACCTGATACAATACTTAGATACTTTCTGTTTGTGAATACATACATAGAATACAGTATAACACCCAGACACAGAACAAACATCAATGTGCATCACACAAATGTTTGTCCTGGGTGGAAATCGAACCATCAAACCCTAGTTCCGAAGGCAGGATTACTACCAATTGAGCTATCGGGCTAATCAATCACAACAACAACAACAAAAACAACTTAATTCTAGTAAATAAAATTCTCACCTTGTAATATTAAATCAGGTACATAGTGATCACTCAGGCCACCCAGCAGCGATCTACCAAATCCAGATCGTTGCCCTAACGATTCAGTCCCGCACAGTTCAGGCAATGCGAACTCGGTCACACTCTTCACTTCGATAACTCTGTCTCGCTCCCTCTCCCGTATCAATCTTTCAGGCCTTTTTAGTTCTAGAGGCTTTAATAAAGGAGGTATCGTATAAACTTCATTAAATTTTAACTCATTTGGTGATGAAGACTGGAAATTAGATGACGTAGTATTTGGATTGATAGATTCCAAGCCACTAAGAGATATTTTTTCATCGTTTGATAAGGTTACTGTTGGTAACTTGTTTGTTGAATTTAAGTCTTTCAATAAACTTGCTCCGTTTTGTGACTTTGATGTGCAATTTGTACCGTAGCATAGCTTTTCATTAGTAGCTGGTTCTAATTTACTCGATACGACCGTTTTTGGTTCAATTGCTATTGTATCCAATTGATTCGAAGGTTGTAGCTCAGTTAATGAATCATCGGTGTCATCTTCCATTGACAGTAACGATTGCAGATTGATTGTGGACACTGTAAGCTTTAATTTTGACTTTTGCAACGGTTTCGATTCTACCGCCAAGTTAATTTGTGGTACAATTTCTGCTGAATTTAAAGGGCTGGCGTTTTGAATAGAAATCTTTGGAGTTTCTTGCGGTGAAATACTAAGGTGATCTATTACTTTATCCACTTCCAATGTTTTATCAGTCTGTGCTAATAAGTTTGCAGTGAGTGCGTCTTTCCTTTCATTCACTGCGATATTAGCTGCTCTCTTTTCATTCAAATTAACAACAACCACGTTTTCTTTTCTTCTTCTAACGAAAGTTTTGGGCGAGATTTCCCTGTGATTTCTATCGCTATCCGAAACAACTGTTTCCTTCGCGTACTGAGGTTCTGATATCCGCGGCATATCGTTCATGTACTCCATTTCGGAAGCGTTGGTCGGCGTCTGAAGCATCGACTCCATCATCTGACACTTGACACAGGCGTCGCACTTTTCCTCTTGAATAGGGAGAACAATCATCGGATCAAACTGATAGTTGTCCAACTTTAAATTCCCCGGTTTCCCAATATAGTGCCTATCTAAAATCTCCAAGTTTTTGCTTTTCATATAATTAGTGACTATTTGTGGGTACTTATCGAACTCGAATTTAAAACCGGAATGTTTTATAGGTTTGGAATGTGGAAGTGTTTGCCCGCAGCATTTCGATGGGCTCTCAGTATTTCTGACGACGCACCCTTCTCTCTCGCACTCAGTTTTCTCTTCCAATACGAGGGGTTCGTTTTGGACTTTAGATGATTTCTTCACGCTCTTCCCGTTGGTCGACTTGTTTTTGAGGCCGACGAGTTTTTCGTCATCGCCCAAGACAAAAACGACCTTTTGATCCGGTATCGAGTCTTCGGAGACCGTCGAGTTTAGACTAGAATCGGAAGAAGCCTTCAAGGACGAGAGGGTCATGGTTGGGTTTCTTCTGAGAGGGCAAGTCAGCCTCCGACCGGAGCATTCCGGCGTTGTACTGAGAGAGTGCCTCAAATCAGCCATCGTTGTGGTCTTCTTCAAGCTGACGTCACTCGCGACCAACGTGCTAGCACTACTATCACTGTTCTGAGTATCAACTGGCATCAAACTATTACAGTCGACTAAATCAGTTCGCGCTGCGTTTCGCTTCATCTCATGTTTCCGCACGACCGTCCGGGTCTCTTTGATCGCGCATTCTTTGTACTGAAACTCTGTTCTTTTCACGTCACCGCAGCGTAGGAAGTAAGTTAGGGTTGTGAGTAGTCGGTTGAGGAACTGCGTGTTTTTTTCCCCGCTGATGATAGTGCGGGCGGCGCGGGGCGGGAACCCTATGCTCCCGCAAAGGTCGCTAAGTTGTGCCCATAGCGCGTTGTAGGGCTTGTTATCGGTGGGGTGCATAGGCTGGTGGTCTACAGTGTCATATGGACTGACGGTGGTCACCCATCCGAGATGGTATGTCAGCACGTGCGTTAATAGCGTACTGATGAAGCTGTAACAAGAGATTAATAATTGAGGACAATTTGAAATCATGGAGCAGTGCAATAAACAAAACATGGGTTTTAGTATCAGGCATGTGTATTTCTACGTGGAACTATTAAATGCGAGACCGCATAACTTCTGTTTGACTTACTAAAAGTTACGTAAATATCTTATATATTTTACACGTTAGGTGATAGTATAGACATCTACTGAAATATATAAAACAACTAAATGGATCATCTCTATATTTTGACAGTACATAAAATATTATAAAATATTAACCGATCGACATTTACATTATGAAGCTGTAAATCTTGGAAAAATTGATACTGAGTTACATTAATAAGTATTATTTCATTAATATAAGCAAACTTGATGCCAATCCATAAAACACGTGACTGACGGTAAAGCAACCAAGTGTAACCAAAGACAAATGATCCACGATCCGTTCGTAAATACATAATCCTAAACGAACGTCGGTAATCAATATCCAATCAGCCCGATCATTAATCTATTTCCATCGTTATTAACTGTTAATTTGCACCACCCACGGTTGCACAACAATGTCGAGCGATTTGTGAACGTCAAGCCATTAAAAAACCATTTTGAATCACGTGAATATCGCGTAAACAGAACTAGAATAACGCACCTGTTATATAAATAAGGTGAGGATGGACGTGGAATTTCATTCACACGTCTTTTTCGTACAACGTCCAGCTTGCGACGTCCAAACGTGCGTCCGACTGTCATATCATGTCATAAATAATTGGATATACTCCAGAAGTACCGTACGAAAAGTATAAGTTTGGCATCATGCCGAAGTCCTTCTCCAGATTTGCTAAAGACGTTTACGAACGAAAAGAGAATTTTTAAAGATGCAATTGCTTTACTATTTTGGTACATAATTGGGAAAGTCAGGAGACCAACAAATGTATAGCAGGACATTTTCGCATTCATATAATACATACATACATCAACTTAGTAGGATATTAGACTCGTTTTTTGGGACGATATGTAAAAGCTTTAGAGTCCGGTGAACAACTTACATTTTTTATTACTACCTTCAAAACTAATCATTAATTAATTGTATCGTAGTACCATACAAATGTCAACAAAAAAAAAAAAAAGAATTGTTGTGGACACTGTTATGAGTGGCCGTGTCGCTTAACATCAGGTGAACGACTAGCTCGTCACATCATTCACGAACATAAAAAAAACTTAACACTGTGGCCTCAAACTAAGCAATTCCAAACTGCTGTAACTGCTTAAAGGACGTGTCGCCGCGGCACAACTGGTTTTAATGTATTCCTATAAAATATCTTCGATAGCTAGCAACACCAGAAGGTATTCCATAGAGAAACAAAAGCCAAGACACGGCTGCGTGCGCAGGTTACTGTCTGCAGTCAGCTACAAACTTTGCCTTAACTACAAAGACACCTTTAATGCTAAAATTAGCCTATTTGCAATAAATCTTTTGACCGTTATAATTTTTTCTATAATTTAACAGTACATTTCTAAAATAAATTAAAACTGAAACTGTTCCTTTATCTCTTTCAACATTCACTGAAGAAAGCCAGAAATTTAAAACTTGAATCCTAAAAAAACCACCGGATGCTGCTACGCACCGTTCCACTCAATTTCATGACATCTGCGTAAGCGTAACGTAAAAAGCCATTGTGGTTTCAGTTCAAAAATCTAAGCGTGTTGCATAACTATTGACGAGTATCCGAAGTCGGCATGTCTAGTACAATTTTTGGCATAAACAGTTATCATGTTGCGTCTTAGCGTAGGAATATGATGCGTCAGTACTCAGTCGGTATAGCATATTGTTGACCAGACCAATGCCCTAAGCGTCACACACATTTGGTGTCATATAACAACACGACTGCCAAGTTTCCACTGCTTTGCGTAAACAAATCTTTTTTGCTAACTGATAAAATTATACTCAGAGTCGATCTTTTATTTCTGAATTCACGTTAACGGTTAGTTACTTCTTTTGTAAAAGCTCTTTATAAACATCTATACATATAAAATTCAAAGTCTTGACTGACTGACTTATACATCAACGCACAGCCTAAACCGCTGGTCCTAGAGACTTTGGAGGGTGTGCTCTTTGTAAAGTATAGGTATCCTAAGGTATCCTAATCCTAATATACTAAGAAAGAGCTTTTCGAAATTCCATCTTCGTTTCCTATAGGCCACCCGGGTGAAGCTGCGGGCAGCAGCTAGTTTTTATATAACTAATTGAGAAATCGACCCTAAGCCTCGATCGCAACAAACTCGACTAAGGTCTGAAAATAACGGATTACTTTAGAGTCGGTACGTAACGTTTGCGTGCTAGTAAAATGTAAAAGAATTCATGGAAAAATATGAATCCCTAAACTTTAAAAAGTCTAACAATAATTTTGTGAAACTCAGGTACGTAATGTTTGCGTGTTGGTAAAATGAATTCATGGGAAAATATGAAAGCCTTAAAACTCTAAAAAAGTCAAACAATAATTTTGTGAAACTTATATAAGGTTTCAAAACAAATCTGTTCTTCATAAAACTGTTTGTATTTTAAAAGCTTCCAAAAGTAAGGCAGCGATATGATACAGATATTAATGAGCCCGTGACGTATTCCGATGTATTACGGTTTTTTTTAAAGACCGCATATAAATATTTTGTCAATTATGTCACCAAATATTTAATTTATATAAGACCACCTAGGAGGAATAATAAACAGAAAAGACTAAACGAATATTTTAAATAAAACCGGGAAGTGCGAGTTGAACTCGCGCACTGAAGGTTCCGTACACATGTACATAATTACATTTGTGATGTGAAATAAAGTAGCCTCCTCTCGAATTTGGCCGGTTTATTATGTTTGTTGTCATAATAAAGTATGTACTATATAAGCGTACAATGTTTGAGGTTTGTGTGTATTACCTTGACACAGATACGAAAAATAAAATAAAAGCCGTTAAAAAAACACGTTTTTTTATCTAGGGACTTTCTTATTGTTTTGTAATTTGTGTTATGTGTTAAGTAATCCGCCGTAATAAACATATTAAATTTCAGCCGACTACCTGTTATGGTTCAAGAGATACAGCCGTTTATAGGGACATATACCGCAAGCTCAGTAATAAGTTTCCGTTTGTACTTTTTGGATATGGAACCCTAAAAACGGCACGATTCTAAAGACTTATTGTCTGTCTGTGGAAGACAATAATAATGACATAACTTTTGCGTGGGTCTTTATTACAGCTCACAAGCAAACAAATGTAGAATTACATCGAGGATTTTTCGTGTAATAGAGTGATTTATCGCAGAGTCGAATCTCTGGTATTGAGCCGTATTGTAAGTGGGCAGACGTCTGCGCGAGACATCTAAACGACCGTCAGTCAATGTTTAATGTTTATTAATTTCCGCTTTTCGGTTTGTATATCTGCTATTTATATATAAATCGTATGTTGTCGTATCAGCCAATCAGCAAGCTGGATTATTGGGGTTTAAACCAGGATCTATGTGATCGTTGGGCGTCATTATTATTATTTCACGCAGCGCTATCTAGTCCCAAATTAAGCAAAGCTTGTAATATGGAAACCAGATAACTGATACAATACTTATATACTTTTTGTTCATAAATACATACAGTAGGCATAACATCCAGACACAGAACAAACACCTATGTTTATGTCACAAATGTGTGTCCTGGGTGGGAATCGAACACACAACATATAGTTCAGAATTCAGAGCTTACCAACTGAGCTATCAGGTCAGTTGGGAAATGTTCGTAAACAAACACTACCGAACCGGATGTGTATTACAAACGACAGCTTATATTTACATGCAGTGGGTAAACTAATAAATTATTCCGTTAACATCATGTGATGCTCGAGCGCAAAAGTTATCTAACTGGTCGTAAACCGAGTCATAGGTTCGCGAAAATCTAAAAGTATGTATACTCACGCTGTAAAATATGTTTATCGTACCCATAAATATCACGTGAGCATAAACACTGGGGGGTTTTTGAAAAACAAAAATGTCGAATCGTTGTAATGTTACTGTTTTCAGTAGACATCTATTAGTTATCTTTGTCTGTTTTCTAAGGTTTCTCTTTTCTTTTTTCTTTATTTAAATAAATAAATAAATATTTGTACAATTTTCACACAGAGCCATCTAGCCGCAAATCTAGCAAACCCATCTAGCAAAGCTTGTTTCTATAGGATCTAGATAACTGATACTGATACTTAGACATTTTTTGTCTGGAAATACATACATATAATTGTTCCTGGGTGGGAATCGAACCCACAACCTAAAGCTTAGAAGGCAGGGTTACTACCAACTGAGCTATATTCACATAAAATGCGTTATCTGTCTGTCGGCCTGACAACTTATAGGTCCGATTTTATAATATAAATATAATATAATAATTATATAACGCTAAATAAGAGGCAGACCGCAGTTTCACCAACGTTTTTTTCATTCAATGTTTAAAAACCCATTTCGCAGTTACTGGTTGAATTAAGAAAAAACCTTCTTAGTATCTCTACGCCATAAAATGTAGACACCGTTTAAGGATCACGTTTCTACGTCCAGCGGTTTGTGGTTTGTGTTGTGTACGTTCGTCAGACAGTCAGTCACTCAGGAAAAAGCCTTTTATTATTATGGAAGGCCTTTAAATACGAGCTGCGCCCCGCGGTTTGACCCGCGGATAAAAAGTATCCTATGTAACACATAAATTATCCAATGCATGAGTTATCTGCATTCCAGGATTCATTATAATCCATTGAGTAGTTTTTGCATGAGGAAAAATAAGAAAAATCGCTTCAACGCATTGTATTATATTCCAAAACTTGCGTTATTTTCAGTGATAGTGCATAAAATTGGTGGCGTTTTATTCGTTGAGTGTTGGATTACAGGCATGAGTGTGAGAAAGTGGTATAATGATGGTGAAACGTTTCTTTTCATGTTGTTTCTAAAACTTCATAGAAGCTTCTGGTAAAGTTGCCACCACATTACTAGGAGTATGACTTAGACAAGACTATGACTTGACTTAATGACTTGGACTGTGACTTAACTTGACACATATATATATATTATGAAATATCATTACATAACTTGAGAAATTATTGATTACTTGACACTGGCTAAATGATAAATGCTAGATAAATGGCTGGCTGAGTCAGCGCCGAGCCGCCACCACCGCCGCCGCGCGTACTCCTTGAGGATGGGCATCTTTATTTCCCGAACACCGGTCGAGTTATTCGACTGTATCTCGTGAGTTTTAGCCGTGTAATAGTTATAGTTATGAGTACTACTCACGTCAGTTTCTATAATATTACTGGCTAAATACACAAAAGTGTGGAACCAATACAAAAAAAGGATAGATTGAAACCGGCGTATGTCGATTATCAACGTTTTCGCACCTAAACGTGCAGTATTATAACAAAAAACATCCGTTTGAAACAGGTTTGAATGTCGTAACGCGGTATAAACTATACGCGATCAGATGCCGCCTTGTTAGCGGCATATCCTCTGTTTGCACATCACGTGACGGCTAGGTCACTATGAACTTCAAATAGCGGTAATTTTCTAGTCAACATATTGTGAATACTGGCCCGATATATCTCAGATGGTAGTAACCTGCCGTCTGAGCTGTAGGTTGTGGGTTCAATTCCCACCCAGGACAAACATTTGTGTGATGAACATAGATGTATGTTAATTGTCTGGGTGTTACAATGTATTCTATGTTTGCATTTACAGTTATTTTTTTTTTAATATCAAAACGGAATGGAAAATTTGAGAAAAATAAAAAAACTCAAATTTAGCCGCTACTGTATAGACTTTAAAAGGTTAAAGTTATGTTAAGTTAAGCCCTTACAGCCTTATTAATAAACGGGTATTAGTCTCGGATTAGTTACTTCAGCTTTTGTCCTTTTTTTGCTACTGGAATATTTAGCTGGATCGAAAGAGACAAAAGATGGTGTAACTAGTCTAAAGCTAGTTCGTGTTTATTAATAAGGCTGGTAATATTTACAACCAAGTAACTACACATTTAAAATATTTCTTTTTGATACGATGAGACGTACATACCTATAGCAATAAATGGAAAATTTATCAACGCGGTACCATCTTTATTAAGTTTGCAGTTCAATAAACTTTTAATCCCACGCAACGTTACCACAGACTAAAATAAGTAACAACAAAAAGTGTTTAAATAACCAGAATGTAACTTACAAGTTGGTGGTCTTCGTATCGGCCACAGATAACACAGAGCAGAGATCAGACAGGAGCGAGTCTGCCAGTTTGCCAGACACCCGAGCTTCACTCGTCACCATTCTAAGCCAAGTTGGTTGCAGTCGCGGGCCGTATATGAGATCAGATAACCTGTGACAGACGGAGGACACAAACTTCAGATTGTGATTATGTTATGACAGCCTCAGTGGTGTAGTAGTTGAGCAGATTGGCTCATAAGCCAGACGCGGCAGGTTCGATTACCGCGACAGGACAAGTATCTGTGCGAAAAAAAAACGCAAATACTTGTTCTGTGTCTGAGTGTTGTAGGACAATGGTCCTCGTAGTTCCTGGTTCCCTAAACACGGGGAATCTTAGTTAAGGTCCAGGATCTATGTATGTGATCGTTAGGCGTTATTGTTACTATTATTAAGTTGCGAACTTAAGAGCTGTCAAACTTTAGTGCAAACGGGAACATGTCTATTGTGAGTTCACTTGAAAACATCAAAAGTACATACCACCTAGCAGCATCTGTTGCAGCCCGGTGTAATGTAGAAACGAAACTTGCGCCCGCGCCGGCTGCCAAGGTCGCCAACCGTAGCCGACACACCAGGGCTTGCAGTTGGGGGGAATGCTCCACGCATTTGCGGACTAGATCTCTGGGAGGAATAGAAATTCTCATAATATATCATAATATCTCATAATGTCTCATAATATCTCATAATATCTCATAATGTTACATAATATCTCATAATATTAAGGGGTTAGAACATTTTGTCATGGAAGATTATTCCAGTTATCGCCCACGTGCCCATATAAATTAAAATGAAATAAAAAGCATTTATTTCTACTACATATAAAATTTACACATTTAGATATGTACACTTATTTAATAAACTTTTTTGTAGTTGCCTCTTTGGCATTGGCCCCTATCCTTCTCCATTCCTCTCTTTCCCTAGCTCTTTGCATACAGTCTAGCTCAAATATTTCCTTAAAAATATCTCTCCACCCTTTTCTCTGTATTCCCTGATTTCTTTTTCAGTGATCCATTTAGTTCACTATTAGTCCTTTTAGTACCCTATGAGTACTTTAATAGTGCGCGGAAACATCGATGACTGCGGGTCAATATGCCACTTTATATCCCCTTTGACCTTTTTTGGATATTTTATCCCCTTTTTTAGCAATCAAATAATATGACTAGGTGGTAGGACTTTGTTGCAAAGTTCGTCTAGGTAGGTACCACCGCTTTGCCAGTTATTCTGCCGCCAAGCAGTAGTGTGCAAGCACCACTGTGTTTCGGTTTGAAAGGCACTGTAGCTAGTGAAATTACTGGGCAATTGTGACTTTATGATCTGATCTCACAGTCGAGTAATCTTATTACCAGACTGTGCTGTCTGTGTGTCTCAGGATGATGTGCGCAGTGCAGTGTCGCGCGAAACTCTATGTTTTAGAGTTCCGAGTGACACTGTTCTGTTATGGGCGGCCGTGGCGCTTTACATCAGGTGAACGTCACATCATTCAGTAACATAAAAAAATATATATATATGAATGGTACTTACAATTGCGCAGTATCAGTTACTGTGATCAATAAAGCCAGGCCTAGCTTGCTCTTGCGAGTAGGAATCGATGATCCGCTCGCGATACTGTCGCTTGTTGCACTGGCTGAACTGTTGCTGTATATCTGTTGAGGAAGTAAATTATAACAGGCAAGGCAATATAGCCTTTGCGTCAGGACGCAGAGAGACAGTTATTGCATGAAACAGTTGACGGTGCATGGAAGCAAACTCCAACGCTTTTTGATGACTGTCATATTTAAAATTTGCTTAAATCTAAGCACCTAAACTACACGCTTTTAGCTTTTTAGCCTCTAGCAAATGTAAGTAGAGCTCTGGCAAGGCATCACAAGGCTTGGGTACAAGATTTATATTAAAGTAAGATTCAAATTCAAAGGATTTTTATGCATTTTTGCTCTGTGCAGGCGGCGTGGTATTTTGCTGGCAGGGCTTAACTTATTTGCCGGGCCATAAGTATTGGTAAAGTCAATACGATTATCTAAGAACTAAGTTATTGAGCTCATGAGTTACAACCGACAAACTGTAGAAAACACATGAAATGCCTGACACAATTTTAAAATACACGCTTGAAGTGAAATATCACACTAATATTATAAAGGCCAATGTGTGTATGTTTGTTACTCCTTCACGCTCAAACGGCTGAATAGATCTGGATGAAATTCGGTACCAAGATAGCTTATACACTAGATTAACAAATAGGCTACATTTTATCCCGGAAAAGTTTAATTTTCCCGTGGGAGGAGCAAATAATTAAAATACCTTCTATCTTCGAGTGAAACCGCGGCGCGCAACTAGTAAAGCATAAAAAGTACTGCGTCATGTTGATATATGATAGCGATCATATGATCAAAGTCGGGCTATAACTTTTTGTAAGATAAATAACGGCTAAAACTTTTATTTAATTGACGTGAGTTTTTGCCGTTATTTATCTTACAAAATGTGTCAGTTTTCAAACTAAAAAATGGGCTATACCACAAGTTTATATAAACTTATGATGGGCTATACCACTTTGATTTCAGTTAAGAATAAAGGAAATTAAAGTTAAAATAAATAAACACAACGCACACAAATGTACGCCGCGTGGTCCCGGCAGTGTGAGAGCCAGCTAAGGGAATATCCGGGGAAAGGCAGCAACATTCTCCACGGCACATTAAAATCTTTTGCGATCACCAAGCCACCTACCAACTTAGTGATTATTGCAAACCCCTCCCCCCTTTTACAAGCGTCCAAGGAAGCGTTTTAGGGAGAGGGGTAAGTTCAGCAGTGGACGTCTTCCGGCTGTTTATGTGTGTGCACAAGTGCGACTAAAACATTTCCATCCTGTGACACATTGTCACACATTATCATTCTTTGTGTACCCACTTTATAGTATTCAATCAGTGAAGTGTGTCTTTTTAATCCTTGTTTACGGTCTATTGACACTTTTAAGCGTACCAATCTGTTTCGCAAACGTAATTGTTAAGTATCAGCATACAGTAACATAACTAAAATACCATTGTGTATTTTAGTTATGGTACTGTATGCTGTATGTTATGGTTCAGCTGATAATAATGTGAACAATATTTCATGTTCATAGAATAAAATAATAATATTATAGTGAGATTATTATTTTATTCTATGAATATGGAATACTCACTCTAATCTATTTTATTCTATGTACATGGTATTCTATGTTTATAGAATCAAATTGATTGGATGCTCAGCATGTTATCAGCTAAACCATTGACTGGCCCGATAGCTCAGTTGGTAGTAACCCTGCTTTCTGAACTGTGGATTGTGGGTTCGATTCCCACCCAGGACAAACATTTGTGTGATGAATATAGGTGTTTGTTCTGTGTCTGGGTGTTATATTGTAGTCTATGTATGTATTTACAAACAAAAAGTATCTAAGTATTGTATCAGTTATCTGGTTCCCATAATACAAGCTTTGCTTAGTTTGGGGCTAGATGGCGCTGTGTAAAATGTCCACAAATATTTATTTATTTATTATTTATTGTGTATTTTAGTTATAGTACTGTATGCTGATACTTAAAAGTTACGTTTGCGAAACGGATATAATATTCTATTATAGTCAGATTATTATTTTATTCTAGCAATGCAAGCTATGGGAAGTAGCAAACAGATACTTTTATTTTTACAGTTTTATAGGAACAATGACTTAATAATAATAATACAATTCTTAATTCTTAGTCACTAGGCTAGCTGCTAACTTGATTATTTATTTACTTATAATTTATTATTGTACAGCTATATTATAATTTAGTAAGTAGTTCCATGCAGTGTGTATGCAGGTAGTGCTCTTAGGTGTTCACTTCATTTCAATTGTACTCTTCTTTGTATAACGTCTATCCGTGTAGACCTTTAATCGGCTTCCTTTATTTAAATGTATGGCTATATCATTATAATGAAATAAATAAAGTATAACTAAAGTTCTATTAAAGCTTGGCAACTCCGAAGTTCGTACTCATCTCCCTAAACCCCGGTTTCACGGTTCCCGATCTCGTGTATTGTGAACATTCCAAATATGCTCATTGAGAGATTGAGACAGCCGACAGGCAAAACCAATGGTGAGTTCAGTATTTGGTCTGCCAAGTTGACACGAATTTAACAAACGTCTACGAGGACCCTCGGGAAAGTGTTGCTTAGTTAAGTTGTATTTTAATAGACTTTAGCAACTACGGGCATTACTCTTGCTTATCCGATACGTAATTTGATTCGGTTTGATTTTATTGGTATCTAAATATATATAATTCAAAGGTGACTGACTGATTGACTGACTGATTGACTGACTAATATAGTGATCAAAGCACAGCCCAAACCACTGGACGGATCAGGCTGAAATTTGGCATGCAGGTAGATGTTATGACGTAGGCATCCGCTAAGAAAGGATTTTTCGAAATTCCACCCTTAAAAGGGTGAAATGGGTGGTTGAATTATTTTCCCATAGCACCGCGGGCGAAGCTGCGGGCAGAAGCTCGTTATTAATAACACTGAACCGAAGCTTAAAACTTCACTAGATGATAGTGAGAATCTCTACAAAATACTTGAAATAAGACTCTTGGAAAATTTTGCTCACTTCAAAACCAAATTGACATT
Source organism: Ennomos fuscantarius (assembly GCA_905220475.3). Taxonomy (NCBI): domain Eukaryota; kingdom Metazoa; phylum Arthropoda; class Insecta; order Lepidoptera; family Geometridae; genus Ennomos; species Ennomos fuscantarius. The sequence goes on along the minus strand of HG992028.1, from coordinate 4,777,477 downwards.
TAAAGTCAGTGCAATGCATTTACGATTATTGAGTGACATTCAAAACCTTATCGCGATAAAGACGCAAGGATTTTTCTCCTTGCAGGAATTGACACTTAAGTTACAGATATATCTAATCTATGTCTCAAGTCCAAGGTGTCCCAAGACCGAATCAGCCCTGACTAAATAAACTATCATTAATAAATAAATAATAACGCCCAACGATCACATACATAGATCCTCGAACCTGGATTCCTTGTATCAGATAATATATATTATAACACAGGAACTATGAGGACCATGGTCCCACAACACCCAGACTCACAACAAGTATTTGCGCTTTTTTCCCGTGCACAAATACTTCTTTGCCGCGGGAATCGAACCCGCACCTCCGGGCGAGCCAACCTGTTCAACCACCTCACCACAGAGGCTGTATCCGTCATAGCTGCCTTAGTTGGCTGTAATTATTGTTTCAACCAAACGAGACCAGATTTTAGATCGATCGACAGTTTGGAACTTTCTACCCTAAGATCGTTTATTGAAACCCCGCCTAACGATAGTGATGCCCGAAAATAACACAAGTTGAGGTACTACCTTTACATTCCTGATAGCGCGTATTGATAACGGGTCACATGACGGCTCGATACCGGTCACTCATGTGACAGCCGTCACACGCGACGCTGATAATGTTTGTAAACAATGCGATGCGTAAGCGCATTGTTTCACCTGATTATGTAATTGCACATAACAGCATACAGGTACTAAATTGTTGAAGAATGAATTGACATTTTAGTACTACGCAAATTTTATTTTTGAATTAAAACTTCTTGACTAGTCTCTCCCCTAGGAGTCAACTGGTGAAACCGTAACGAGGCGAACGGAAGTTAAAAGTCGTTGGTTCACGTAGTCCATTGTAAACATAACAAAGTTAAAAATTACTTAAAATTTGTATTGTATGCTTAGTTGCTAAGTCCGGTAAAATGACAATTTACAATTGTCAAGATGGCGACATTAACATTAAACAAAGCAAAAACAAAGTTATAACGGCCGATAGATGGAGCTAAAAAAATTTTACTTCTGTCGTGTGGTCTAAAGTACACTCGTTTTTTTATGTTTTGTACCCTTTCTCGATATAAACTGAGGCGATTGAAGTTCGTTTACCCTTTTTATTGAAGGATATTAATAAACGATATCAATCGCGATGCGTGAGTTTTAATTAATCCACCTTGATTGCTTTGAAATATTTTTATTGTTGCGTTCTTGTCGAGGAAATAAAGTAACAAAACCAATTTCTTTCGATATCTGAAATTGATTCTTCTATTAATCGTTTTCATTGCCTAAAGGCATTGGCAAAGGTTAAAACCTGCAACCTGCTTGCACCAGTAGTGAGAAAGATAACTTCATTTTTTCCAAACTCATATATTGGGCTTGCTATATATTATTTGACAATAAGCACTTTGTAATTTTATATGCTTAATAAAATAACTTTAATTTTAAGTACCTAATATAATTATGACTTGTAAAAGTGATAAAAATGGCCTATTTGCAATAAATGTTTTGACTTTGTCTTTGACATTTTACAATCGTAGTTGAGACGTTCCCTTCGAAAATTCTAAATCATAATCATAAGCCGGGAGACGCATTGCGAAGTATAAATTTGTTTTGAATTGATTCTTACAGAAAAGTTAGCCAACAAAAATACACGTTCAAAGTCCGACAATAATTCATTGAAATTCCATACTGAATATTTTCTCACATCGTAAACTGAATAGTTGATGAGCTAGTAACTGCCATAAAACAGATTTATAAGTATACTATTTCAATCAGAGATCTACGAATATCTAAGAAAAATATTTTGAATTACAGCTAACTAGCTACGCCCCGCGGTTTCACCCGCGTGGTTAAAACTTTCTTAACTTTTTCTTTCAAAAGAACCTTCCCCTGACAATAATAAACACAAAAAAAAGAATTAGCGAAAATGTTCCATCCCTTCACGTGTGATGCGATGACCAAGGGAAATAGAGATTCATTTTTATATAAAAAGATTATAGCTTTGCGACAGTGAAATATAAACCATCTAAAAGATTTAGCTACAACTATAATACAGGTACTGGTAATGCATGCACATCGAGCTATAAGTCGTTTGGTTGCGGCGGTGAAAATAGGACAACGCGATCTCTTCCCGTGGGTACCTTAAAAGCCGGCTAATGGAATAATTTATTATTATTTTCGAAATATGACCCGGGCGTGTTCAAGAGAAGAGTGTATAGGTATTTACTTGGCTAGCATGCTACACCTTCGATCGCATCGTCACTTCCCATCAGGTGCGAGCGAGGTCAAATGATAGACAAGATTGAAAAAAAAATCTACATTTTCTTTCTTTTTACTAATTTTACCTGTGAATCGCTGCTAGTGCTAGCCGTAGGTACGTTCAAAAGTTGCGAGCTCTGCCTTAAATCAAACCGCGTTGCGATGTTCTGGAAAGTTCTGCGCTGCCAACTACCGTTGCTTGATGTACTTAGTTTACGGCCGGGTAATGCTGCAAATAAGGGTTCTAGTTACATAAAGTTCAGAAGATTGGATGAATAAAAGAATGACTCAGTGAATGAATGAGTGAATGAATGATTAATTAATTGAATGACAGTTTATTTAGTTTTTTTTTGTGTGTTTTGGCTCCACACTTTTGTGTATTTAGCCAGTGTCAAGTAATTGATAATTTATCAAGTTAATGATATTTCACGCAAATATATGTCAAGTCTCAGTCGAAGTCATAGTCTAGTCAAAGTCATACTCCTAGTAAAGTGGTGGCAACTTTACTTGAAGCTTCTATGGAGTTTTGGAAACAACACGAAAAGAAACGTTTCACCATCATTATACCATTTTCCCACACTCACGCCTGTAATCCAGCACTTAACGAATAGAATGCCACCAATTTTATGCACTAACACTGAAAATAACACAAGTTTAGGAAAATAATACAATGCGGTGACGCAATCTTTTTCGCTTTCCCGCCAAAACGTTTATTTAGTTACGTGTCGTATATTGTAATGACACCAAATCTCTTTGTTCATAAATAATGTAAATTCTATTCTATTCTAAATTTAAGCCTTTTTTCAACCCGTATAGTCCTATCCTTTACTTGACTTTACTTCTTACCAGCTTATTCTTACCCTCCGTTACTTATTACCTACCTATGTGTATCTTTTATCGTTTCATAGAAAGTTAGCATTTTTTCCCCATACATATATGTACGAATGGTTTTTTGTTATTTAGACAATAGTAGTTAAAATAGTACAAACCTATACATTGTAGTTTCTCAATTAAAAATCTGGTGTCTAACTATTATTATCAGATATGTTCATCATCATCATCATCAGCCTACAATAGTCCACTGCTGGACATAGGCCTCTCCCAAAGCACGCCACTGAGCCCGGTCTTCGGCTCTACTCTTCCAGTTACTGCCAGCTACCTTGCGTATGTCATCGCTCCATCTTGCCGCAGGGTGTCATACACTACGTCTGCCGATTCGCGGTCTCCACTCTAGAACACGTCTACCCCAACGGTTATCGGTTCTTCGGCAGATATGACCAGCCCACTGCCACTTCAGCTTGCTAATTCGCTGATCAGATATGTTACTTAAAATATTTTGCTTCTTTTTTTATGAAATTTGTAAGCAGGCATTCACCTGATAGTAAGTGATCTCCAACGCCTATGGCAGGGGTCGGAAACCTGTGACTCGCGAGCCACATGCGCTCTTTGGATGTGAAGCTGCGTCTCTTTAGTTCCATAAGCAAATTTATTTTTATATAAATAAAAACATTTATGCACGTACTATTTATTGTTGGCAAGAAAAAATTTGTGACCCTTTAAAAATTTATCAAATTGTAATTTTTGACTGTTCCTACTCAAAAGGTTGCCGACCCCTGGCCTCCATAAGCCATTTGTAGATATCCATATATCTACAAAAGCTCTTCATATCTGTCATCTGATAGGGCACGTTTACATTGTTACTTCATCGAGTCCGGATAACATGCTCATTTTTATCATTATTTTATCATTTTTAATCTTGACTAAGAATGTAATCACAATCAAAACGTGTTATTGTTTCAAGTGTTGATACGTGTGATCAATTTGTAATTTCTTATCTACACGTCGTCGTAAATTTGCATTATTTGAATTATTTGCTCATCCCACGGGAAAATTTCACTTTTCCGGGATAAAATGTAGCCTATATGTTAATCCAGTGTATAAGCTATCTTGGTACCGAATTTCATCCAAATCCATTCAGCCGTTTGAGCGTCAAGGAGTAACAAACATGCACACATACACACAAACACACATACAAACTTTCGCCTTTATTAATATTAGTATGATAATAATAATAGTAGTGGTAACACTTACAATGAAAAGAGTAGAAGTCCTCTTGCGATGCATTCCCATCCCAAGAGTCGAACATTGAGAAATAGTCGTAGGTGGAGCCGACGCTGCTATACGATGATTGGTCGCCGCAGAAACCTGGGAACATTACTAGTTTATATATAGTTTTAATATAGTTTAAGTATAGTTTGAGACTTTATGATCTGATCTCACAGTCGAGTAATCTTATTACCAGACTGTGCTGATGTCTCAGGATGATGTGCGCAGTGCAGTGTTGCTCGAAACTCTATTTTGGGGTTCCGATTGACACTGTTCTGTTATGGGCAGCCGTGGCGCTTAACATCAGGTGAACGGCTAGCTCGTCAAATCATTCAGTAACATAAAAAAATAAAAAAATACTATGGTCTGCTCGTGGTGTATACGCAAATACGCAAATTGGTGTTCCCAATATATTTAGTGTCCGTAAATTTAAGAAAATAGGAAAAAAATGTGTAAATGAGTCCCTCCTGTACATAATAAATAATAATAATAACACAATAGCAGAGGTCAAACGCAAGTCTATCCAACAAAAAAAAAATAAAAAAAAAACAATAACACAAATAACAATATGTAAAAAAGAGCACGGACCCAGGAGTCTGTAGTAAAGCAGAATAAAAAAAAATACTAAGCCAATAAATATTCTTGCGAGTAGTTTAAAATTATGCTTTAAAATGTATGTAACTGTATTTTTGACGTTCAATGCTCCAGACTGGAAACGCTTAAAGCCACTTTTTATCCATATTATATAGTGAGTTAGTGACACTGCATGGGTACGGAACACCACGGCTTAAAATCCAGCTAGTTGCTAAATTTATGATAAAATCTGCTTTCAAATAAAGGGATTCATGTATAAATAAACATAGGGTAAACCATCTAATAACTGGCCACTTTAGTGCACTGGCCAGTTCGTTTTGATTTGTGCTAGTTTCCATACGGTAAAAATTGTGAACTAATATGAAAACTTATTAAGGTAATGTTAAACCATGATCACTGAGGGCGTTACGTGAATGTAAGTCTTATTTCATGCAAATGTAGGAAATAGTGGCCAATAACTAACAGCGGCCAGTTACATCAATCAATTATGTATCGTTTTGGTTGATTAAAAAGCATACCCGAATCTCCTCTATCCATGGAAAAGCTGAGGGCGACTCCGTCCTCCTTCAAAGACGGTACATTCAAGGGTATGGAGGCGTTTCTCAGTGAATGACTAGCGTTCCTGATAGAGGCTGGGTCGGTGCGATCGCTGGGCTTCCTTTCCACTCGGCTGATACGTCGTGATGCCGGCACGCAGAACACTTTTGTACACATCAACCTAAAACCAAATATTAGTTTAAGGTTCGAAATAAGACCAAATGGAACTGGATACATAAGAATACCATCGCCGAAACGGCTATATGGAGTTGCATTCCAATTAGTTACTATGTTATCCTCTCTTACAGGTAAGAATAAAGAGTTGTTTTTAGTATTGGGACCAAAATAAATAAATAACGCCCAACGATCACATACAATCCTAGACCCTAACTAGGATTCCCTGTGTCTAGGGGCCCAGGAACTACGAGGACCATGGTCCCACAAGGCCCCGACTGAGAACAAGTATTTGTGTTTTTTTTCTATGCACAAATACTTGTCCTGCCGCGGGAATCGAACCCACCGCCTCTGGGTTATGAGCTGACCAGCTCAACCACGACACCAAAGAGGCTGTCAAAAAAGGAGCAATTTTATGCAAAATTGATTCCTGAATCAATTGTATAACTGCGAGTACATTTAAAAAGCCGATAAATGGTTTGACCTACAGAATTTTACATCGGACTTAATGGTCTGGAAACAGTTATTGTCGCATGAAATAGCGCAAGATTTTCTTTTCTATATTTCTAAAGATATATAGCTGTCTAGAAAACCGAAAGGAAAACACAGAACAGATAAGTCGAAGAAGGAGCGCATATCAATTTTTTTTTATTGTTAATTGCCAAAGCGTTTGACCACTGCCTCATCTGATACAAAGTGATGACGCAGTCGACGTTGGTATATGCTTGCCTACCTGTTCAATGTTCACTCTCGACTTGACTAGGTTATATACTAAAAGAAGAGGAAATAAAAATATTCATGCTCACCTTCTCGGTTCATCCATAATGTGGATTTTCAAAGAGACACTCTTGCAGTTCATGGCCACCACGCCAAATATCATCTCGCCGAGAACGCTCGCGTCCGCCTCCGGGCCCTTGTACTGAAAAAAACAACTGTCAGAATTCCTATACACAAGCCTGGGGAACATTCAAGTACCTCACATCACACATCATCAGCCGGAAGATGTCCATTGCTGAGCTAACATAAGCTTCCCCATAAATAGCCACTTTAGTCGCTTATCATAGAGGGGGTTGCCATAATCACCACGTCTTGGTGATCGTAGGTTTTATTGTACCTAGGAAAATAGTACTGCCTATTTCTGCACTCGCGGGAACATAAGGATGGTACTATTCGCATGCCGGCACGAGATTTTAGAACAAACAAAATCTAGCGACTCTGTTACAACGCTTTAAAGGGTAGTTCAGCTCGAGCTGCGCTTTCTATTGGTACAGCGCTGCTCTTCTGACGCGTTACGCGTAACGGATATCCGGTAAGTAGGGCCGGTCCCATGTACTTCGTACCTAAAGCGCGGTGTGCGCCAGGCCTGCTTCTATAGGAACTAGCAGGTCATTTGTGTTAGAAATATCCAAGGAGACCGAATCTCAAAAGACAAATAATTGAACGAATGAACCATATACAATCTATATAAGTAGACTGTTTAGTAAATTCGGAAAAATATAAGTTGATTAAGATTACTAAAAGCCGCGCTTTTGCTGGTCTCATCATGTGATATGATAAATGTTTGAAACAAGTGAAGAATTTTAGTTTCAATATCACAATGACGCTAATAATTAATTACAATACGTCAATTATACCAGTTCATTTCAATTCAATTCATTTATAAAGAAATATCTTACATGTCATTTGTTATTACCTAGGTAAGTATTTATTAATATTAATGTCTTTATTATTTAAATTTTAGTGTTGGGCAACAAAATATGTTGTGGATGATAGAAGACTGTTTCGGCCTAAATGAGAAAACTGAGATGAATCTGTGGTGTAACGAGAGTATTTTTAATTGACGTGAGTCGTTATTTATCTTACAAAATGTGTCATACTCACGATAGATTTCAAACTAAAAAAGTAACGATCGTGGACCATATTTTATATTTTATACAAATTTTTTTAATCACTCCCCATCTGCACTAAAGTTTGACAGTATAGGACGTACTCAAATGAGTTGAAGTATGTACGTCATAAAGGCATAAGTGCAAACTTAGCTTTCAAACTTAGGGTGGATTCGACCAAACGAGAGTAAATTTGATTCTTAGAATATCGCCCTTTGTTCGAGAGTAAATCAATTTCACATTTTACCATCTACAATTCTAAGAATAGCAAGTCTATTCGAGTATTATTACTGTACTACCGTTTTTGGTGGAATAACAGAGTTAATCCGAGAATATTTTAATTCAAAATAGACAAAGATAAAAAAAGACGTCCGACCATGTATTTTGTCATTTACTTTCCTACACTATAATACGAAAAAAGCGAGTTGATATGACAATACCGTGTCGTCGTAGAACAACAATTGTTAACTGGGTAATAGATTCGTTCATCATTTATTCCGCTATTCGCGTATAGTAATTCTAAGCGTAGCTAAACTTAATATTGCGTGGAAAATCGAAGAATGAATTACTCGAGCATAATATCGTGGAATAGATTTAGGGTGGATTCGACCAAACTTGGATTTATACACGAGTAACTATACCAGAATAAATCTATTCCACGATATTATACTCGAGTAATTCATTCTTCGTTTTTCCACGCAATACTAAGTTTAGCTACGCTTAGAGTTACTATACGCGAATAGCGGAATAAATGATGAACGAATCTATTACCCAGTTAACAATTGTTGTTCTACAACGACACGGTATTCAAGCTTATGTCATATCAACTCGCTTTTGTCGTATTATAGTGTAGGAAAGTAAATGACAAAATACATGGTCGGGCGTCTTTTTTTTATCTTTGTCTATTTTGAATTGAAATATTCTCGGAATAACTCTGTTATTCCACCAAAAACGGCAGTATAGTAATAATACTCGAATAGACTTTCTATTGTTAGAATTGTAGATGGTAAAATGTAAAATTGATTTACTCTCGAATAAATGGCGATTTATTCTAAGAATAAAATTTTCTCTCGTTTGGTCGAATCCACCCTTATTCTGATATAGTTACTCGTGTATAAATCCAAGTTTGGTCGAATCCACCCTTAGTATTGCGTGGAAAAACGAAGAATGAATTACTCGAGTATAATATCGTGGAATAGATTTATTCTGGTATAGTTACTCGTGTATAAATCCAAGTTTGGTCGAATCCACCCTTAGTATTGCGTGGAAAAACAAAGAATGAATTACTCGAGTATAATATCGTGGAATAGATTTATTCTGGTATAGTTACTCGTGTATAAATCCAAGTTTGGTCGAATCCACCCTTAGTATTGCGTGGAAAAACGAAGAATGAATTACTCGAGTATAATATCGTGGAATAGATTTATTCTGGTATAGTTACTCGTGTATAAATCCAAGTTTGGTCGAATCCACCCTTAGTATTGCGTGGAAAAACGAAGAATGAATTACTCGAGTATAATATCGTGGAATAGATTTATTCTGGTATAGTTACTCGTGTATAAATCCAAGTTTGGTCGAATCCACCCTTAGTATTGCGTGGAAAAACAAAGAATGAATTACTCGAGTATAATATCGTGGAATAGATTTATTCTGGTATAGTTACTCGTGTATAAATCCAAGTTTGGTCGAATCCACCCTTAGTATTGCGTGGAAAAACGAAGAATGAATTACTCGAGTATAATATCGTGGAATAAATTTATTCTGGTATAGTTACTCGTGTATAAATCCAAGTTTGGTCGAATCCACCCTTAATACAGTAGGCCATAATACTCTATTAGAGTTCTCATGAAGTATTTCTTAGTTTTCCTATAGAACAAATTCAACGGAAACACAAATTACAGGACCATAACTCATAAACTGAAGGGGAATCGTTATCTAAAGCTTGAACAGATTTATAGCGACAGATATAACTCTATACGAAATCTAAGCACGTGACCGTTTATAAATAAAACATTATTCTTAGTAGGTCCGCCCACAGCGAGATCTCGTGATATTTTTTTATAAACTCCTCGATTTCATACACAATAAAGGTAAATAAAAAAAATCGCTTCTTAAATTATACATATAATTAGATACATATATAGTTGAATAGAGGCGCATTGCAATTTGACCAACTGTTTCTCCATATTTTCACGGGTACCTAAACTTAATTTTTCGGGTAAAATGTATCCGATATTGATATCGGTAGTACCTACTATATGACGGGTGCAAAATTGTACCCAAATCGGTTTTATCGTTTTGGCGTAAAATCCATGTAAACAAAAAAATCATTTATATATAGCATGAGTAGAGATAAATAAATACACAAATATTTGTTGACATGTCACACAGCGCCATCTAGCCCCAAAGTAAGCAAAGCTTGTACTACGCGAACCAGATAAATAAACATTTGTGGACATTTCACACAACGCCATCTAGTCCCAAACTAAGCGAAGCACACAGAAAAAAACATTGATGTTCATCACACAAACGTTTGTCAAAGTCCTGGCTGGGAATCGAACCCAAAACCTATATGGACTGCAGACGCGACCCCTTCTCGCCCCGGTAGTTTAGTTGGTTCGAGTCCCACACTGTGAAGTGCGAGGGTATTTCCCCCAATCAAAAAAAAAGTTACTACGAATTGAGCTATCGGGCCAGTCAGATAGGGATGTAGGTTTTGTACGCCTTTATAATAATAATAATAACGCCCAACGATCACATACATAGATCCTGGACCCTAACTAGGATTCCCTATGTCTAGGGACTCAGGAACTACGAGAACCATGGTCCCGCAACACCCAGACACAGAACAAATATTTGCGCCTTTTTTTCGTGGCACATATACTTGTCCTGCCGCGGGAATTGAAACCGCCGCCTCCGGGTTATGAGCAGACCTGCTCAACCACCACACCATAGAGGCTGTCAAACTCGTACTAGTTGCTCGTACTAGTCTTCTTGTTTTGCTTTATATATAAAGCTATTACGATCCTCCTTTTCGAAGGACTGTATTGGGAGCCAATTCACCAGTGCCGCGCATGCGTCTTTTAATTAATGAATAAAGTGATCTTATAGACATTTTCGGCAACAGCTTTCCCAAATTTAAAATTGAATTCAACCAAGTTATGGCCGGTGCGGCTATTAATTCTCTCTAACTTTCTTATTTCTCTTGTAATTATTATATATTGTAGTAGCCTTCTGCAACTACAATAGGTGTATTTATTTTAATTTTATAAGAGTCCTTTTCGATTTGCAATGTGGTTACTTATTATTTATCTGGCATTCTTTGCATGCTGTGTTTCCTTTAAATAGACAATGCATTCAGCAAAATTATATGTTTAGTAAGTAATATTATTTAAAATAGTGTAGTTGTCAATAGGAAGCCGAAACAAATAAATCCGAAGACTTGTAACGTTATCTTCTTTTACTATAACCTACTGAAATTCAGGACTCTGTTAACAGTAAGATTCTATCGGTCGGTGAAAGAAGTCATAGCACTACCTAAAGTATAATCTCTATACTAACAGAGTTAAACAATTTATTTTTGTCTGCTGGCTAATTGTGTAAATTAATAATGTTTACAATATCCAATCGGCACATGTTCCAGAAAAGTTTGGTATTATATTGAAAGTCTCAATCCATATACGACCTGCCATGTTTGCTATCACACTTAGGTCAATTATCAGAAAACCACAAAAGGCATCGTGTTTACCGGTGCTAGGTATTTCAGCTATAAATAGAGACAGCGGTAGCAGCTATATAAATTTACATCGGTTATTTTGGAACATGTTAAGTAATAATGCTCACGAGTTTTTTGAGGACGTGTACGATATTATATCATGAGAAAGAAAAAAAGGATTTTTCCTAATCAGTTGTCGGCCATTTCAGACAAATAGGTACTACTCTCTTACAGCCTTATTAATAAACACGAACTAGCTTTAGACTAGTTATACTATCTTTTGTCTCTTTCCAGCTAAATATTCCAGTAGCAAAAAAAGGACAAAAGCTGAAGTAACTAATCCGAGACTAATATCAGTTTATTAATAGGGCTGTTAGAGACCTTTAGAGATCTTTGACAAAAATTAACTAAAAAAAGATGTGATCAATTCACCAAATTACCTCTTCTTTTTATGTGTCTTCCTCTCCTGCTATTTAGTCAAAACTAGTAATTTTCGTGAGCTGACAGATAGCGTATTGTTTGAACTAAAATGTTTATTTTGTTTAATTTCTTTGTGTTGAGATATTAAGGTGATGATAATACGTAATTTTAAGATCGTTAAATAAGTCAAGTAAAGCTGGTGTGAAATAGAAAAGGCGCGGTCTTAGCACAATGTGAACAAAAAATACCGTTTTGTTAGCCCAGTCCAACGTGACGAGTCAAAATATCATATGAAAAAAATATAGTAAATATTTTAGTAATTATTTGTTTTTTTAAATTAAAATCGTAATATTAACCCTCAAAAAATAATGTAACAACGTAGGAGTGCTTCAAATTTTCAGAGATAAATATAAATTTTTCAAATAATTTAAATAGATAGCCAGATTGGTGTTCTACAGGAATAACCAGTTAATATATTTATTTCAAATGCATATTTTACGTAATCCGCCAAAACTCGCAACTATAACACATTTTTTTATGTACTATTACGCCGGCTTAACATCATTAGGCATAAGAGTAAATGAGCATTACGAAGCAAATTTCCCATCCCTACTATCTCCTAATATATGAAAGTGAAGCATCGTTTATTTGTTTGTTGTACGGGTTTCACGTCAAAATAGCTCTACCAATTTGAATGGTTATGGTTACATTACCGGGATCATCAAAGCATACTTTTTAATATGAAAATTTGAGTTCGCGCTGAATAACCGGAAGGATAAGTTGCGGCTGTAACCAAAAGGCACCTCTAGCCCAGAATGAATAACCCCAGTGAGTTATAGAAGAAATCAAACTAGCATACAATAAATATCAAAAATGATTGCACGGGAGCGAGGGAGAAGAAGATTATTAGTTTGATTATTCAGAAGTTGTATTCGTCAACTTGGCCCTTCAACTTTCGAGTTAACTAATGTTTACTTTAATTTACTTTAAAAGTTGTTGTAAAGTTTAAAGTTGTTGTAAAGTTTTAAGTAAAAGATTTTGTAAAGTTTACTTTAGTTCACTCAAATAAACTTTGGTTAAGTCTAATTCTCAAACATAGTTTAGTCTAATAGATAGTATATTTTATTTGTTCACTGCAAGCATTCTTCATACAGCAAACATCTTTCCTATGAAATCGTTGAGTTCACCTGACAAGCCTGAGCCCCCTAGACCTACCTAACTTTTAAAATAACATCTATCTATTACTATACATTTGGGTGTAATTTTTTTTATGTATGTATTTACAATACAAAAAAGTATCCTAAGTATTTTATGAGTTATCTGGTTCCTATAGTACAAGCTATGCTTAGTTTTGGGTTAGATGGCGCTGTGTGAAATGTCCATACATTTTTATTATACATATATTATGCATCAGTATATTTATTATTACTTATATTAAGTTTTAAGTCTATAAAAATAAATCACAAAAATACTATGTTAAAAATCCCTATTAACCCCAGACCCCCTTTATTATCTAATACCTTTAAACGAGCAATTGTTGTTATTATTATAAGGTCAATAAAAAAAAAATAATAATAACAATACCAACCCAACGATCACATACATACATCCTGGACCCTAACTAGGATTCCCTGTGTCTAGGGTCTCAAGAACTACGAGGATCATTGTCCCACAACCCCCAGACGAGAAACAAGTATTTGCGCTTTTTTTTCTATGACCAAATACTTGTCCTGCCGCGGGAATCGAACTCGCCGGGCTATGAGCCGAATGGTTCAACCACCACACCACAGAGGCTGTCAATTAAAAAAAAATCATCGCTGTCTGGTCCTAAAAATACCAAAACAATGCCCTCAGCTTTACTCAATTAACATTGTAGTTGTATAATTCACGTGATACGTTTTTGCGTCCGATGTTAAATATAGAACTAAAGTATAATGTCGTCATGAAGGCCATGTGATCACTAATTAATTGGAATGGGACTAAAATTGTTATCTCCCAGTCTCACGGATATCGTATGTATAAGTACACATATATACTATCGTCATAATCATTTAGATCTGAGCGTGTAATCAAAAAGGCTACAATTCTTAAGTGGTCTAAATTTAGACGCGCAAGTGCGAATACTGCTTCGGAAAGTCTTGTGACCGTTACGTCTATCAATTGTCGAGTTTATTTTTGAAACTGATACAGTGATAACGAAGTTTTATTTGTACAACTAGCATTTGCCTTTGGCTCCACTGACGTGGACATCATAACGCCACTGTAACGCTTATCATAGGAGGGGGGTTCTATAACCACCACGCCTGGCTGACAACTTGGTGAATGCAGAAGATGTTAATGTATCTCTTTATATTCTCTTAACTGGCTCTTATGGCACTTACGGGAAAAGATGGGGTCATCCTATCCTCACTCTATTTCGGTTTAAGCTTTCGCGGTTATTTCCAGGGAACTTCGTAGCTGTTATAAAGCCCTCCAATACTACGTATGCGATGCGATTTCGATGCGGCTATCAAACAGCGATAGCCGCATCGAAATCCGTTCAGCTTGTTTTACAAATAAACCTCGTGAAAATAGCGTTGTTTGGGTTTGGTGAACTTTACACAGTCACAGTCGATACCAGTTAATTGTTCAAAAATATCTTTCATGTGCAGAATTGGATCCTTTATACAGATTTATAATGTACTAGTTGCGTTCCGCGGTTTCACCCGCGGATAAGAAGTATTTTAATTATTTGCTCATCCCACGGGAAAATTTCACTTTCCCGGGATAAAATGTAGCCTATATGTTAATCCAGTGTATAAGCTATCTTGGCACCAAAGTTCATCCAAATTCATTCAGCCGTTTGAGCGTGAAAGAGTAACAAACATACACATATACACACATACAAACTTTCGCTTTTATAATATTAATATGATAGATTTGATAAGAACCGTAATAAATAAATATCCTGGTTCGAGGAAAAATGTAATATTACATAATAAATAATAGAACAATGGTTATACAGAAAGATTGTAACTATTTCCAGACGAGATGTGAACGATCTTAAGCAACTCGTGTCCTTTTATGTTTTTTTTTATTCTATATTTTGTTAATGATTGAATTTACGACCTAGTCATTTGCCTGATATATGTATTGAGATGTACATATAAAAATATTACTATCCACAGAAGAAACGACTGTGGTTTTGATAGACATAGACTCTATTGCCTTTATAATAAAACCCTCTCTGACAAATTGTAGAACAAACAGTATAGGGCATGTGAACTACCCGAGGCCCACCTCTAAAACGGAGAGTTACGTTAGCAAATATTGTCTCTACCAAAATGTTTATTTTAATAATTATACTTGATACGTTAATTGTTAGCATACATTCGTTGACTACAACGTAGACTCATTCAGTATAACAATATAGAAAAACTTTCCGTGCATTTTATTCATCGAATCAGTTACATTATAAAGTCGGCGGAATTGGGGTTTCGGGACCTGTCAATCGCTTATTACCTAGTTAACCAGCCTTACTCATAATCGTGATCTATGTAAATTAATAATTGGGGATATAAGAGCGTTACCTTCCACCAGCCGTCACCGGCTATTTAGGTGACTCTGTGCATTCAATCTCAATTAAATTTGGCTGCAGTTTTAGGACTGCTCTAAGATCACCCTTATTTTCATTCCCTTAATAGCCCTTTCGGCTCATTTACCAATTTAGGTTGATTCAGTCTAAAGGATTAGAACGATTTGAAATCTACACTCTCTTCTTTCATCTCGATTCAGGACTGACACCGATTCAGCAGCGTAAACGACACAATCTCTGATCCTCCAGAACAGTCGCGACTATCCATATGCAGTGATCAAATTAGGAATCTATCTATCAAATCACCACCACAAGAGGTAGTTTACACTAACTGTATATTTAATAGAGATTTGGAATGGGGCGAGATGAGAGAAATATATCGTCGGTACCGAAACAAGTTTGTTTTCGATTACGGGGCAACACAAAGCAAATTAATCCTCATTCAATAGTATGCTCACCAAATAGCTGAATCCATCGGAAACTTCCACAACGCACGGCACCCCATCCTGCTTGGCATTAGGGACGTCGTGTTTACCCGCAGGCACTTTCTGTATGGCCGACGAGTCGAAGAGCAACCTTCTGCCTCGCCAGTCGCACTCCTTGAACAGAAGTAGACGTACTTGCTCCGGATTTATCTGGCAGGACCTGATGAGAAACGGCGCTTTTTAACCCGAAATTAAATATATCATTTAAATCGATATTAGGTTATACAGTATATACAGGTTTTGAAGTTTGGAATGTTAAACTAACTTACTAGGTGGTAGAACTTTTCTGCAAAGTTCATCTAGGTAGGTACCACCGCTTTGCCAGGTATTCTGCAGCCAAGCAGTAATGTGCAAGCACTACTGTGTTGCGGTTTGAAGGGCACTGTAGCTAGTGAAATTACAGGGCAATTGAGACTTTTGATCTGATCTCATAGTCGAGTAATCTTATTACCAGACTGTGCTGATGTCTCAGGATGATGTGTGCAGTGCAGTGTCACACGAAACTATATATTTTTGAGATCCGAGTGACACTGTTCTGTTATGGGCAACCGTGTCGCTTAACATCAGGTGAACGACTAGCTCGTTACATCATTTACTAACATTAAAAAAACTGTTGAAGTTTGTCGCGTTTTTTATATTATTTTCTATTTAGTCCCACCACCACTGAAATGGCGGCCTACTTTATTACTCGATAGCCTATACTATCGTAAAATTATTAGGTATGTTTGGTACGTGCGTAAACTGTACTATTATGTAGGTAATCTATCATTGCTTTATTCAAAACCCAATGATTATGTTTAATAGACGTAAGGGTTACCACAATACCCCTAAGGAGGTTCAAATACCTTAAGAGCACCAGCTTTGCTCATTTTAAACGCCTTAATTTCGAAGGTAATTTCAAAAGTTGTTTAAGGACATATATCAGATCATTTGTAACCAAAGTTCAAAATAACAATAATCCATCATTAGATAATAATTATAGATGAATAAATTCAATGATAATATGTTTAACTATCTCAGACTAATCAAGGATAATTAGCAGTACAAGATACACAAACATGATTATTAATTAGATACATTTGGCGTTTTCATTACAATACAACAGTTTATTTAATAGCCAAAATTATCTTTAATTTACATTCTTTTATAAAATAATGTTAGAGAATACTGATTACTTGCTTGTCTGAATCAATCTAACGTCGAATCTCCGATTTTTTTTAAATAAAACAAATCTATGCTGTAATAGATGTACCAGCAACCCAAGACTGTGTCTTGTTGTCGTTGTTGTTGTTGTTGTTGTTGTCAGTTAAAGAAGCTGGGCCAGCTGGGAGATATACAGGCAGGGGAAAACACACAACATATGGAATGCCAGCAGGTCATACTTCAGGCTTTACCAAATATAATCAACTGGTTTGATAGCTCAGTTGGTAGTAACCCTGCCTTCTGGACTGTGGGTTGTGGGTTCGATTCGTACCCAGGACAAACATTTTTGCAATTTACATCAATGTTTGTTCTGTGTCTGGGTATTGTATTCTATATATATATATTTACAAAAAAAAGTATTTAAATATTCTATCAGTTATCTGGTTTCCATAGCACAAGCTTTGCTGAGTTTGGGCCTAGATAGCGCTGTGTGAAATGTGTACAAATAATAGGTCTTTACCTATGAAATTGCCGTATTGCAGTACAGACTTTTTCAAACAAAAAAAAGTTTTGATTGGTTATGAATTCTAAATTCAAATTAATTTTGTTTTAAAAATATGACATTCTATTTACAATATCAGTCTTTTGTTTATTGATTAGCGTTGTATTTTCATTACATTTCAACATTTTTCCTCATAATGGATACTTTGAAATTTCGTGTAATTATGGAATATGAGTTCCGTCGTGGCACCAACGCGGCACAAACGACACGTAACATCAACGACGTTTACGGAGAGAACTGTACAAACGAACGTACAACCCGTTATTGGTTTGCTCGGTTCCGTTCTGGGAATTTTGACTTGAAAAATGAACCTCGTGGTCGTCCGGAAACTTTGGTCAACAATGATGAATTAAAAGCGATCGTGGAAGCTGATGAATCTCAATCTACAGCTGAGCTGGCAGCAGCTTTTGATGTTAGCATCAAAACAATATTGGTCCATTTGCGACAGATTGGCAAGATAAAAAAGCTTGATAGATGGGTGCCCCACGAACTTAACGATCGCCAGCCCAACGTACGCGTCGAGACTTGCCTTGCGCTGCTTAACAGGCACAGAAATGAAGGAATTTTGAACCGAATTGTTACGTGCGACGAAAAATGGATTCTTTTTGACAATCGAAAGCGCTCAGCAAGTTGGTTAGATCCTGGTTCGGTACCAAAGCAATGTGCAAAACGAAAAATGACCCCTAGAAAGGTGATGGTCACAGTTTGGTGGTCTAGTGCTGGTGTGATTCATCATAGCTTTTTACAAAACGGCGAGAGCATTACTGCAGATGTGTACATTGAAGAACTGACCACAATGATGGCGAAACTCGCACGTCTGCAACCAGCTTTGGTCAATCGGTCGTCTCCACTGCTACTTCACGACAACGCGCGACCTCCATACTGCACAACAGACCGTCTCTAAGCTGTATGAGTTGGGTTTGGAAGCTCTCCCTCATCCGCCATACTCACCAGATCTTGCGCCTACCGACTATTACTTTTTCCAAAATTTGGACAACTTTTTAGCGGGAAAAAAATTCAATTCCCGAGAGGCAGAACAAAACGCCTTTGAAGAGTTTGTTGTCTCCCGTCCTGCTGATTTTTTCAAGAAGGGCATCCATAAACTGCCACAGCGTTGGCAAAGATGCATTGATTGCAGGGGTGATTACTTTGAATAAAAGAAATAAATAAGTTTGAAAAAAAAATACTTTATCTTTTTTCAAACAAAACGGCAATTTCATAGGTAAAGACCTAATATTTATTATTATCATATTATTAATAATGTCCATCTGCCTAAAGTCTATTAAAATACCACTTAGCTAAGCAACAGTACCCCTACCGCGTAACCGTTCTGGGAATCGGCGTCGCCTGCCATCCTGCACGCGCCAATTAAAAAGTCCACGAGTGCGAGCAAGAGAGAACACGATTATGATCTCCACCAGACTTACGCGGTAAGGCCCCAGATTCTCCCAAGTTCTAGTTTTGTTAAATTTGTGTCATTTTGGCACATCAAATTCAGAATGCTAATTGGTTGCCTGTTGATCACCAGCTGAGCGATCACGTAACTCGGTCGCAACCGATAGAAACACAAATTTGTATGGATATTTGACAGTTCCAATACGCATGTGCATAGTTGGAATGGAAATTTCTTCTGTTGCATCAAAGTTCGTATTCACCCCCAGGTGTCTGTAACCAAGAACTATAGTAATGAGTTGTTCTCATTCCTTATCAATGTTTTAAAATGTTCTGTCAACTTCTCACTGTTGAAAATTGTCACATGTGAAAGCGGAACAAACATTTTAACATGACAGTTTAACTTAGCAAGTTTTTCAAATGAATTAGAGGGCATTTAATTCATAATATTAACATGCTTTTAAATAATTGACACATAATTACAATTTAATAAAACATTACAAACAAGTGCACTTATCTATTGATAATAGACAAGTAAATCTCTCAATTAACTCTTACACTATGTACTGTTGCACATTATTTTATCGTATTGTAAGAGCAATATTTCATGATTAATTTCAAAACAAATACATCCAAAAACACACTTAGGACTTTCCTGCAAAGTTCATCTAGGTTGGTACCACCGCTTTGCCGGTGATTCTGCTACCAAGCAATGTTTGAAGGGCACTATATCTAGCGAAATTACTGGGCCAATAAAACTTTATGACCAAGTCTCAGAGTCTAGTAATCTTATTTGTTGACTGTGCTAATATCTCAGACTGGAGTGCACAGTGCAGTATCACATGAAACTATATAATTTTGAGTTGTGGGTGATACTGCAACTGATATGGCCCACCATGTCGCTTAACATCAGGCTAATGTCTAGCTCGTCATGTCATTTCTTAACATAAAAATCCTATTAAAAAATATTTTCCTGTCACTAATTGTGATTATTATGGGCAATAATAACAATGTGATAATGTGATGTGTAATATATAATATTAATAATATATTAGTGTGGGTATTATGGTGAAGTTCAGAGACATTTTATAGCTAGAATCAACATTGCACTTATTGCAACATAAATACACTGTTCACATGTACAACTCATGAATATGAAGTAAACAATGCATACTTTCACTTCAAGCAACATACTTATGGTACATTGCCAATAGAATTTTTTATTCTTATCAACAATGATTATTATGATTACTTGATTGTAAAGAGGTTTGACTATAAATGTCAAGTATTGTTATGGCTACTCATAACACCAATAAGCTTGCTCACTTGTTATAGAGATGAGTTGTAACAAGTTCTCACTGCCACAATCTGCACTTCACACTTACATTAATAAACTGGCTCCAATTATTAACTTTTAACCGCACAAACAGTTGGGACACAAAATGTACATAAATATTACCTAAATTTCATTTTATTTCATACTCGCATCAGCTGTCCACACAGCTGTTTGACACAATAACAGTGCAACAATGTTCACAAAGAGAAAATATGTCCACATGCCACACAGCACTAGAAATGCAACAATTTCAGTAGGTATCACTCTAAATGCACATCGATAGGCGTGTGACGGCGATCGACCGTCCGGTTTCAGTGGAATGTGCTAGTGTACTAGCCTCTTGGTAGTTGTACTAGCTTAGATCGCGAAAGCGAGTAAATAAGTAAACATTAAACGCGACCCGCCCCTCTCAGCGAGTGACGTGATCTCTCGCCCACGCCCGCGGCCCGCGCCCCACTCTATCATCCGTCACATGCTCGCCGCGCCGCTACCGGCTGCCAGCCACCCAAACTCTCATGCGTCAACCGTACTGTGCACGGAGGTAAGTTCCCTCCCAGTTTGCTATGGGACTCCCGGCACTATACACAAGTGGCTAGTTCGTGCGTCAACCCTTCACCAACATGCCACACCACTCAAAAATAGACTAATTAATGAAAAACATCCGCTTTCTAGACGTACCTGCCCCGGTCTTTGTAATCGTAATTCTCTGAATCGAGTCTTCTCTTCAGGGAGAAGAGTTTATCAAACAGTGCCATTGCGTCACTCGTAACATTTCATTGCATTCTCAATTTCGCATTTTCTGAGGGTAGCATAATTTATTGATGCTATACCGTTGACCTGATATATTCTACAATTAGACTAGACAAATTTTGTAAATAATAGTTTGACAGATCACGTGAGAAAGTCATATGATCAGACATAGACAATACTTTTTGTTTTTATGCAAAGGTCAAGGTTACTCTCTTCCTGACTGTCCCATAATAATTAATTAGTAGAGCGGGGACCAATTTCCTAGATTGACGCTAATTGCACTAAACTTGCATCTTCAAAATCTAATCTAGTAAGATCATAAAATACACATAAAAATCTCAATAGACCATAGACAATCAAATGGTCAAATCTCATTAATCGATTAGAGTCCTTCGTTTACACATCGATTTAGAAAAATCGATAATTAGTACTTTAAGAGAATCTACAGTTTGAAGATAGAACGGCATAACACTTTTATGATGTGGCTCCTATGAATAATAGGCCTAAGATTCACGTTCACGGAAACATGACCTAACAAAAATGTTTTGTAATGACTTTTTTGCAAAGTAAAATCAAATCAGTGGCAGTATGGGATAAATCGATGCTCGATCTTTCTGTTCACTTCACATTCATTTTTTCTCCAAAACAGTATTTTTTGATAGGTATGTTCAAGGTTCTATCCTTTGAATTAGTGGAGTTCTGAATCTAAATGCAATCAGAATCTGCAATGATGGTGTTATGGGTAGTCCATGGTTGTTGATAACCTAAGAAGACTAATTGAAGGGTTGAGAATAAAAAGGGTTTAACTGTCAAATTGATAGTTTCGAGAAAATTGACTTTAAACGTCAACGGCGTCATTTTAATGTAGAGTGCTTGTAAGGTAATAGAAAAGGTTTATGTAACTTTCAGTTGCTTGAAAATGTTTTAATTCTATTTTAAAATACTAAATATAGTACGAATTCATACAATTACTGTAAAAATATAATATAATAAAATAAATATAATAATGTTTTTATGCTAAGCGAACTGTATTCCTGTGACAGATAAACCATTTTTAGACTCTAGACTCAAAATCTCGAGATTTAAGCCTCATTTCGGTATTTTGAGAATGTATCATTGTAGATGATTTCACGCTGAATCCAACGACACCCATAAGTCATTTTGTGAAAAAAATCAGTTAAACCCTTTTTGTTATCACCCCTTCTATTATGAGATTAAAATCAACTTATAATAATTAAAGGTCTATTATAAGTATAATGGTATTGTATGAAGACCAGATCGTTTTTTAATATAACCATTCCTACATTACATTGTGTACAAACCACATTGTTTCGACCACGATCTGATATTTTGTAGAGTTGAATCGATTGCAGTTTGGATCACAAGGTTTCGATCCCCTCCAAAAACCGATTGGATCGTAAGCCCAGGGTCCGATCTTCCAAAAGATCGAAGTGAATTGGCGCATCACTACCTAAATCTAATGAAAAACAAGTCTACAAAAACATTAACGTTTGGAGTTTTGGCGGGAAAGCGAAAAGATTGAGTCATCGCTTTGTATTATTTTCCAAAACTTGTGTTATTTTCAGTGTTAGTGCATAAAATTGGTGGCATTTTATTCGTTAAATGTTGGATTACAGGCGTGAGTGTGGAAAAGTAGTATAATGATGGTGAAACGTTTCTTTTCGTGTTGTTTCCAAAACTCCATAGAAGCTTCAAGTAAAGTTGCCACCGCTTTTTTTTTTTAAGTTTTGGCTCCACTCTTTTGTGTATTTAGCCAGTGTCAAGTTATTGATAATTTATGAAGTTATCTATATTTCACGCAAATATGTGTCAAGTCACAGTCGAAGTCATCAAGTCAAGCCATAGTCAAGTCAGTCTAGTCAAAGTCATACTCCTAGTAAAGTGGTGGCAACTTTGCAAGCAAAGTTTTGGAAAATAATACAATGCGGCGACGCGATCTTTTTCGTTTTCCCGCCAAAACTCCTGCCAGCGCTTTACTATGAGTATGACTTGGCTAGACTAGACTATGACTTGACATGATGACTTGGATTGTGACTTGACTTGACACATATACACATATATATTACTTAACTCGAGATATTATCAATCACTTGACACTGGCTAAATACACAAAAGTGTGGAACCATACCAACACAAAAAAAAAATTTCTAGTTAAAATTAAAAAATTAGGTCATGTGAGGTCAAATTAAGATGAATTCAGTGGGTGGTCACTCAGTACATTGAAATGCTATTGCAACCCGGACGAATTAACTAGGCACCTCGCTGCCATTCGTAAGTACACACCATGTATCTAGCTAACTCGCACGGGTTGTACTAGTCACGTAGATCTCCATTGTCAACATACCAAGGCTAAAAATTACTTAAAATTTGTATTATTATGTTGTCTACGGTATATCCGGTTAAATGACAATAGCAGTGTTTTACCTGAAAATAAAACACATATTAAATACTTACCTTATTTGAAGCTTACTTATATGAGAGTAGCGTACCTAGTTTTCCGGTTAATATCTTCCCTCTCTTTTACTCATAGCTAGTTGTCTCTCTCGCACACCGGCCTCACCAGGTTCCCGCCCAATTCCGAGCTGTGTTCGGTATTGGCTCGGGTTTTATGCTCATTGAGTCGAATATTACCAGGCAGAGTTAAAAATTGTAAGCTTCAAATAAGGTAAGTATTTAATATGTGTTTTATTTTCAGGTAAAACACTGCTATTAAACACTTGACCGTTATTTGAAGCTTACTTATATGAGACGTGTCTGTTATCGCCTGGTGGGAAATAATGACGCCAATGTGAATGAGGAATTTTCACAAAATTAATTTCATGTAGAGAGGTAACTAGTTAGGTATACCTACCTAGAATTAAAATCTCAAATTAAAACAGCAGGTGTGCGAGCAAACTTAATATTTATTTAACCCAAATTCAAACTTTATTTTCACAAAGAGTAAGTACACATATTTGTAAACTATCAATATAATAATCAGGTTTTCTTATCCAAATTCCTGAAGATTAATTATCTTCATTTAACAATTTACATAAACATATCTTGATCTTAAAATAATATATAATAGTATATAATCAAACAATTGGATTAAACATTCTAGTTATACTGGGACTAATATTGGAAGGCATAACTTCTTTACAATAGAATCGGGTGAAAGTATTCTGTGACTTCCAATTACCCCTAGCCAGGATTTCATCTAAAGGATAATTATCAGACCAGTTCTTGGATGCTACTGCAGACCTTAGACTACCAGGAGATGCTGTAACTCCAGCCTCTAGCAACAAGGATTTGACCCATCCCGCAATGACTGTGCGAGAAGCAGCTTTAGATTTTCCTCTAATATTTAAAAATAGATTATTACAGCCACCTGACTGGCGTTTTTCTTTTAACAACGAAATCATATGTTTCACCCAAAAGACTGGGTTCAAATTCTTGTTGTTAGGGTTAGGAGACAATTTCCATCCTGATTGCCTGTAAGTGGCAGTGTCCGTTTTGGATCCGAACATAGGCCAAAGGATCAAACAGTCAATATTATCAGTGAGGTGATCATCGTCTACAGCCAGCAGAGTCAAGTCATGTACTCTTCTGCCAGAACAAAGGAGTAATAACGTTGCAGTGTGTCTACAAGTAGCAAAGACATTATTTTCATCCACGGAATAGTTACCTAAAAACGAGGCTAGTTTGTCTATGTTCCAGATTGCGGGTTTTTTGGGTACTGGCTTTTGCAATGCGATAGATTTAAGGACATGGTTGACTAGAACGTGAGAGCTTAGTTTACCGGCATAGTCGGGGTTAGACAAAGTCGATACTACAGATTTGTGTAATAAAATGGTATTATAAGCCAGACCTTCCACAATATGCAAATCTGCTAAAAAACGAGCCAAGGTTGGGCCTGTGGGTTGTAAGGGTCGTACTTTATGTTTTTCTGTCCACTTCAGCCATCTATTCCATGCTACCGTGTGTCTTTTTGGTAGATGGACGCCAAGAAGATTGCAAGAGCTGTAATTGCGCCTTATTCCATTGAGTTAAATTTTGCGACCACCCCCACATTTCCAAACTTCCATCGTCATCTCTTGAACTCTGGGAGGTGGGAGTCCGGTTACTGTGTCTATCAGGTGTAAATGTAGGTTCTCTATCGTGTAAGGTGCTGCTAGTGCACGGGCTTTTAGATCTGGTCTCCAAAATACTCGCTCCCACCTCGGGACTATCATGAGAAACACACCTGAGGCCGAGTTGAGGTGCTCCAACACTTTTGGTATTAGATAAGGTGGTGGAAAGACCCAGGCTCGGGGGTAATTCCAATCTCGGGAGAATGCATCGTGGTACAACGCATGAGCGTCGTTCTGGTCCAGAGATACATAATTTACAACTACCTTTGCACGTTCTGATGCAAACAGGTCTATCATGGGCAATCCAAACCTTTTGAATATTTTTGCTGTGCATTGAGGAAGAAGATGCCACTCTGGGGGGCAACGATGGCGTGACAGGTGATCTGCATGGCTGTTGAATTTCCCGGGAATATGTTGGATTTTTAGATTTATCTGGTATTTGTCTAGGAGACGATAGACATTTTTTGTTAACTGTAACAGAGGTGCAGACCTGGTGCCCCCTTCGTTTCGCAAGTACGCTACAACAGTTTTGTTGTCGCATTGTATTAGGACCGTCGATTTGCACATGTGGGCCCCTTGTTTTTCTACAGCTTTCAGTATTGCGAGCATCTCCTTCCGATTGCAATGGAGGTGCTTTTCGCGTTGTGTCCACGGTCCGGATAATGTGCAACCGTCCAGCTGAGCTCCCCATGCTAAGTCCGATGCGTCCGTGGTCAGGAAATGTGATGGTGGTGGATGGTGAATCGGGGATGCCCGATGGCAATTTTGTAGCCACCACTTCAAGTCTCTTCTTACCTCTTTTGGTAGTACATAGACACTTACATGGGTTTTTTTCAAGATCTTGTTTAGAAACATAAGAGTGTCTCGAAAGTGAAGTCTGCCTTTGGGCACAGCAAAGCTTGCAAAGTTTAAAATTCCCACCAGACTTTGTAGAGCTTCTAGGGTCGATGTGCCTTTGCTCATTAGATCCGAAATCTTTTCTTTTATATTCACAATTTTTTCGTATGGCAGTGACCTTTCGTTTAGCCACGGGTCCCATAGAATACCCAGGTATATTAGGTTTTTGCTGGGGGATATGATCGACTTTTGGAGGTTTGTGCGCCATCCCAAGTAGTGTAGGCGGTCTAGCACTATTTGGATATTGGCTAGTAGCGTTTGACGGTTTTGGTGTGCGATCAAGAAATCGTCTAGATAAACAAGTATGCGAATGCCTTCCTGCCTTAATGTTTGTGCAACCCAATTCGTCAATGTTGCAAATACCTTGGGTGCTGTGCTGAGTCCAAAAGGAAGACACGTCATTTCCATTAATTTTCTTTTGTAAATTAGACGGAGGAATCGTCTGTGTGACAGGGATATTGGCAGATTGAAATAAGCTTGTGAAAGATCTACCTTGCAAAGCCAGTCGCGTGGTTGGAGAAAGTCTGGGACTCGAAAGATATTTATAAGCCTGAATGGTTCTGTGAGGACATATTCGTTTAGGTTCCTCAGATTGAAAATTGGTCGATCGGAGCCATCGCCTTTGGGCACCAAAAACATTGTCGACAAAAAGCTTGGGGAGCGTGGAACTACTTCTAGAACTCTTTGAGTTATCATTTGCGATATGGTCATTGACATCGCCTTGGATTCTTCTGTTTTGAATGGACTCCGGGCATTGGGGAGAACAAGAGGTGGCTTTTTGAAGAAAGGTATGCGATACCCCTTTATTATACGAAGTAGGGTGTGTGGCGCTCCCAATTTCTTCCAACGGTCGACATAATGCGCTAGCTGGCCCGCTCTGAAATAGTCAATACCTTCCTCTTTTACTACCTGTGTGGTTATCTTGGGCCGCAGAACGCTTTCTGTTACCCCTGACTGACTCGTGCCTATTGCCTCGGTGGTTACCTCCAGCACTTCCACGCGGCCGAAAGGATCCACGCATGTTGTGGTTAGATCCACGTGTACTACTAAAATAACTGCTGTTATAGCTGGTTCCCTGCGAGGGATGGTTATGTCCACAGTTCTGCATAGGACGGCTATTTCCACAACCCTGCGAAGGCTGGACAGCGTATGGCACAGTATAACATGATTGTGAATTACCCTGCGAGGGTACTACAAAATTAGCTGACCCCTGCGAGGGGTAGCGGGCAGATTTTTTACCTACTGCTTGCGAAGCAGTTTTGTAGCTATTAGACCTAATAGGGGGTAAAAAGGCCTTTTTGATACCCCCTGCTTTTTCTAAGGCTGATGTCAGTTGTTCACTATTGAAAATGTGTTGGCTTGAAGGCGGAATTTTGCGTAAGGACACCTTAACTAGAGGATCGCGAACAGAGTTAATTATTCCGTCTCTGCGCATTTGTATAGTCTCTGCGCGATGACCACATATAAGTTGCAGCATGTCAGAAGACACCTCATGATATTCCGCTCCTTCAGAAAACAGATCAACCACCTTTTCGCGCAGCAGATCTGGTGTTACACTGCCTTTGTCTTGGGCCCAGGTTATCAGATCCGACATTGTACTTTGCAATACCTCGCGCTGTTTTAGCATACTAAACGTCAAAGCACCGTAAGCTTTATCAGCATAGGCTAAGTGTCGTTGTGAATCATAAGATCTAATTTCTTCATTAACCTCTAATTCTGTAAAGCCAGGGCTATGGTTGTACAATTTCTGTACTTCTGAGTACCTAACCTCACACCACTCACTTTTGCCAAAGTGTTGAACCTCATTTAGCACTTTAAGGTAATTAGCAGGTGTCTTAGGAACAGAGGGTTCCTTTAACTTGACCTGTATGTCAAATTTAAATTTATGGGAATGGTCTACCTGTTCATTTTCCTCATCGCCACAAAGCGATAAACGCTCTTGATTATCTAGCAAGGAGATTTCGTCTTCATTCTCTACAGACTGCACTTCATATGAGTCATACTGCGGCTTCTCAGAGCTATTTAAATAAACTGTATCGTTAACGTTATCGTTAAAAAAGCGTTTACGGAGTTCACTAACTTCACAAGATAATTTGTGTAACAATTCATTTTTGCTATTATGTCGGCCCCCCCTTTTTTTATGATGGCGGTGATGCCGTTTCTTTTTACGCGTCGACCCAGTGGATGACGAAGATGAAGAGGATTTCGAGGAGCTACCTTCACTAGATGAGGATGAGCTGGTCCTTGTCCGTGGTTTGCGATGCGTTGCAGACCCCTTGGCTTGCAGCCCCGACGGCCCCGGAACGGGAACTTCACTTGGAGTATCCATCCTAATAAAGAGGACTATTAATATTTGAAAATTATATTCGTTTAGATCTAAATGTTCCGTTTCATACGAAGTCGGTAGTTATAAAACATTTATCTAAAAATATATTGAGGTATCAGCAGTTTACGTTGTTTTACATGAAACAAAGAGTAAAAGAGGGCATGCAATTATTATCTATTAAGGTAAAGACGAACGGTAACACCGTTAGATTTACTTTACCGCATTTTATCACATAATAATATTTAACATGTACTTACTACCCGTCCGGTAAAAGCACTTTTGTAATAAACAATCACTTTTAAAATTAATATTTTAAAAACAAAATTGAACTTGCAAGCGGTAGTGGTCTTGACGACACGACGACTGCACTCGACGGAAAACTTGACGCCAATGAGCATAAAACCCGAGCCAATACCGAACACAGCTCGGAATTGGGCGGGAACCTGGTGAGGCCGGTGTGCGAGAGAGACAACTAGCTATGAGTAAAAGAGAGGGAAGATATTAACCGGAAAACTAGGTACGCTACTCTCATATAAGTAAGCTTCAAATAACGGTCAAGTGTTTAATTTACAATTGTCAAGATGGCGACATTAAAATTAAACAAATTTATACCGGCCGTTCTGTATATCTCCGCGTATATCTGTTATTATTTTACAGTTTCTACTGATTTGTGCGTCGATACTCCGTTATTATTGTGGAGTTGATTTTTTCTCCTCCGATTAACGTGAACTCTCCGTCTCATGCGATACTGTTGTGTGGTTTTTGTAAAATGTGAAAATTTATTTATTTGCAAATCATTCCATAAGTGTGTAATTTGTATGTGGCATGCATTTTGCTGCAGAAGATTTTAATAAGAATGGAAATCGTCTACTGCAAACTGCTGTGCCCAAATTGAACCTACCACAGTTCCCTTTTCCACAGGAGTTATTTGTTGATTTTCCTCTGAAACTTGGATGTCAAAGAGCACAATTTCCATGAGGTGAGTAATTACAATGCTGACTCTGATGGGTCTGAATGCTTATTTGTTATTGATTTAACGTAATGATTGACATGTAGTTACAGCCGGCATGATAATGTTAATATGCTAATAAGTATTATTCTTCTGTTCAAGCAATCCTCGGTGATTGTACTAATGGGGTACTTTATCAAAGTATTAGTATTATCGTATAATAAGTATAATCAGACCAATGAACTTCTGCTGCAGTTGAAGCCTTCTATTGAATAGTCATGTGTCATATCTAAATAAATATTTTTATAAATCATAAGTACAACTAACAAACCAGCTCATACACAGTGTCGTCTCCCAATCTAACATACAACGAGTATACTCCCTTTAGTTCTTTATATTTTATACTTTTTATATTTCAGATTTGACAAAAAATATAGCTCAGTTCTGCAATGTGTATGGAACTGGAAAATGTGCCTACCAATTGTATCAACTTCTGTTATTGTAACAGAAAGTACATCTAGTGTTGTTGCAACGGAAATGAAATATAATATGAAGAGAAAATTAGGTCAGTATTTGTTTTATTATTATGTTTTTATATGCAAGCACCATTGCACTACATCTGATGCTAAAAATGTACCCTGTTTTTATTTTGAAAATATTTTATTTACAGGTTCACTGACTCAGAGGTTGAACCTAAATCATCCACCAGTACCTCAGAAGAATTTTTGTGCATAGTCACACAAGAAATAGAAAGTCTACTGGTAAGTTATTTTTGTATGTTTGTACCGGGCCAGAGATCCCAGAATGTCACAAATTTAGTAAAGCTTACATATTGGATTAATAATCAAGTAAAATAATTCCATAATAAGCTAACCGAATTTTTGTCTGTAATAAATCCTTTTTTGTTGCAGTTGGGGAAAAGAATTAACTGGACAGAAGGAAGAAAAGCTTCTGCAGGATCTCAAGACTGTTAAGGACTCTCTGAAGACTAGCTAAAACAACCATTAATTTAAACAAATCAGAGTCAAACTTTTTGAAAAACCTGCTGTCTGCTTAAAAGTATCTGCTAGAAAGCAGATACTTTTAAGAACCAGAAGCGAAAGCCGCATGGAAAACGCTGGGATATTAAAAACAAAATATTGTCTTTAGCAATATTCAAACGTTCTCCTAGAAAATTTAACTTGAATTGTAACACATTCTAAATAAAGCTATAAAATTTATGTCATTTGCCTTTTATTATCACCTAAAAATGTATCATATAATTATAGGCACTGTAGTATCGATATTTCGATTTTTATCGATAAATATTTTAACGTTATGACAACACTAGATATCGATAACATTTACCACATCTCTTAAACTGTCAGTGTCTTTGTATGTAAATGTTGGCAGCCCTTCATAATCTTTGCAATGTTGGTTTTATTATGCTACGTCACTTATAGCTACAGATAATGTTCTAAGTGCCGTCTCTTAAAACGTAGTGGTTATATGCTCTTTGGATTAA
This sequence comes from Ennomos fuscantarius, assembly GCA_905220475.3. Lineage (NCBI taxonomy): Eukaryota > Metazoa > Arthropoda > Insecta > Lepidoptera > Geometridae > Ennomos > Ennomos fuscantarius. The sequence continues at coordinate 4,746,708 of HG992028.1, read as the reverse complement.
TTGTATTGGGATTGAAAAGAAAAACAATACAAATACATAAGCAAGGCGTTCTACATCTTTCGTTAGATATATAAACTGATTACTTGTATGTTTAATTAAAACAACTAATCATGACAGAAAATCTCGAAATATTGAAGAAATTAGAAGAATTTAAATCGGAGGTTTTGCTTTCATTAGAAGAAATTGTAGACCTTGATATAACTTGCAAGTCTGTTCTTCACCACTATTTATGTGATACTAACTTTATAAATTTAACATCAGGCCGTAAAATTCAAGCAGTTATAGATTACATGCATGAAAAAGTGAACATTGGGAATTGGAAAGAAGTGCCTCTATTTATACGAAAAACCATCACTATTGCATCGTATTTAAGACTATTAGCTCTGATAAAGTGCTCAAATCATTTCTCAGATGATGTAAAAAAGGAATTATATAAAATAATAGATTTTGGTATAATGTTTGGGTGCGGGCTTGATGGTGTACCTCAGCTTTTACAAAACTGTGCCGCTGTTTTGAATTCAGTACTAGAGCATTCCGAAAGCAATCCGATGATCACGAACATAGTGGCAGCATCATCATCAAGTGATCACTCTAAGCCTTTTAATTCTATTGCAATAGAAGTCATTGATTGTCCTAGCATGGAGCATTTTTATAAAAATTATATCTTATCGGGGAAGCCTGTTGTTTTAGAGAATTGTATGAATCACTGGCCAGCTTTGACTAAGTGGAAAGATCAGAATTATTTCATTAATTTAGCAGGATTCAGAACAGTAGCTGTTGAATTGGGTAGCAAATATACAGACTCGGATTGGACACAGAAACTAATGACTATTGAAGAATTCATAAAAGGATATATTTTGGAAACGGATACAAAAAGACCCACAGGCTATCTTGCCCAGTACCAACTTTTTGACCAAATACCAGAGCTAAAATTGGATATAATACCGCCTGAATATTGCTGCTTTTCAGAAAACAATGAACCAGTAGATATTAATGCATGGTATGGACCCAAAGGCACAGTATCTCCATTGCATCATGATCCCAAGAAAAACTTACTGGCTCAAGTTGTTGGAGAAAAGCAATTGTTTTTATTCTCACCATCAGACTCGGAATTTCTGTACCCTCACAAGCATGAACTTTTAAATAACACAGCCCAAGTAGATCCCAGACAGCCTGATTTAGAAAAGTATCCAAAATACAACAGCGCTAAGGCTCATTATTGCATATTAAAACCAGGACAGATGCTGTACATACCACCAAAATGGTGGCATTTTGTTGAATCTTTGTCTATAAGCTTTTCAGTCAGCTTTTGGTGGGAATGAAGAATAAAAAGAACACTAACAGGTAACAAAAATATCGATTTAATAATTTATTATTACTATTTATATTCATTGTTCAAACTCCTGCCAATAAGCATTCTTCGCACTTCAGAAGTACCTGCTCCGATTTCATAAAGTTTTGCATCTCTGAGTATTCTGCCAGTTGGGTAGTCATTGATGTAGCCATTTCCACCTGCGTATAGAAAATAGATGATGTTCTGTAATTATTTTTGATCTCATAATTTTTTTAAGAACTTAGATATATTGAACTTCAAAATTATTGACAAAATTTCTTCACTTATCAATCTTATCATGCTTATCATTATCATTGGATGTAATTTCATAAAAATAATAAATAAGTATCTTTACTACTTTTTTTTTTATTTTCATTTAAAAGTACAATAAATATACATTTTAATAACTTTGTAAATTACTAGGTTGGCCCTTACTTCATTGTTAATGCCATTGTTAAGTCTCATATTGATGTTTCGGTAGAAACACTAGTTTCAGTAATATGTTTAATTGGAAAAGCCAGTACAATTCATACGCTAGATGACATAAGACCAAGTGTTGCTTAGTTACACCACCTAAATTCACCAAATATTTTAATTGTGATATTGCCAGTGTGGCCATATACTAAAGACTATTAATATTATGACAACACTAGGCTGACTAGGTAAGGTAGGTAATAGGCTTACAAAGCTCACCTAGGTAGGTACCACCATTTTACCAGTTATTTTGCTGCCAAGCTGTAGCTAGTGAAATTACTAGGCGAATGAGATTTTCACTTACCGAGAATCTGTATAGCATCTAAAGCAATTTGAGTTGCCTTTTCCGCGCAGTATAGAATGACTCCAGCGCAGTCTTTGCTATTGACGTGTCCGTCGTCGCAAGCCTTCGCCACGTTGTACAAGTAGCTGCGGCAGGCGGACAATGTGGTGTACATATCGGCCATTTTACCCTGGAATTAAATACGAAGGAATATAAATTAGACTTTATTATCAGGGCGTCAAAAGTAGTTCTAAAAGGTTCCTGTAATATTCTAGCACACGATTTACGCCCATAAATGCAGATGCACTGCCGAAAGTACCTACATAGGCGTTGATCGATTGCCAAATTTTACATCTAATTAGCTATCGATCAATTACAAATATTGACTGACGAATGCGATACGTATTAAAATTATAATATATACGTTAACCATTCCAAAAGATAATGTCGAATAAAACTTACGCGACTTTCGTAAGAGTTCTGCAACGAATGCATTAGTTACATTGTTGGACACAATCATCGGTTAAAATGGGTTTTAAAAAAATACAAGTGGCCCCACTTATACTTTTATTTAATCTGTGCCAAGGCCGCCAAGCCAATAATAATTAATGTCTATCCACGAATCAAATTGAAAAGCTCACCCTTTCGTGAAGTTGTTCCCAAATACCATGATTTTACATTCCTATGTGCATATAGCTGATGGTTTTCAAATAATTTTTAAAGCCGAAATTTCTAGTGGCCTCTATAGTTGACCTTTTGGGCCTAACTTAAGAATTTTTCACTTTGAACTGAAAAGGCCGTGAAAAATTACGTCAAAACAAACCTGTATCAACTGGAACTCCCCAATATTCTTCCCGAACTGTTTCCTTGTATGGGCGTATTCGAAGGATACGTCAATCGCTGCCTGCATCAAGCCAACAGGCCCCGCGGCTAGCACGAGCCTCTCCAAGTCTAGGCCTGACATTAGGACGTATACGCCTCTGTTCTCTTGGCCTAGAATGTTCTTAGCTGGAACCTGGAAATGGTAAGCCATTTTGTGAAGATACTAGTAACAAATTCTATAGTTGTTTACCGATTTACTCTAAATTAATTTATCTGAATAGTCATGCCTTAAAGCCAAAAACGAAATATAAAACCGTAAAGTTATACCATACCAGGCGCGGTATTCTTGAATAAAGATCGAGAGGCATGCGTCTATAATTTAACAAGATAGTCAGCAAGTGAATAGACGATTAGATGCCTGCTCTACAATGCGGCCTACAATAAATCTACATCTAAACTGCGGCCTAAATAAATATAAATATTGGTGGACATTTCATACAGAGCGCCATTTAGCCCCAAGCTAAGCAAAGCTTGTACTATGAGAGAACCAAAGAATTGATACAATACTTAGGTCCGTATTACAGAAGGATGCTCAGTCATCGATTGGTGCTTAAGCAGAGATTTCATTCATAAAGTCATCAATTAGCGAATGAAATTTCTGTTTGAGCACCGATCGATGACTGAGCATCGTTCTGTAATACGGACCTTAGACACTTTTTTGTAAATATATACATATAGAGGAAAACTCAGGCAATGAACCAACATTTATTGTTCACACAAATGTTTGTCCGGAGTGGGAATCGAACCTACAGCCTGCAGTACAGAAGGCAGCAACTGAGCTATCGTATCATAAATAGTAAGATTTTGTAAACGCGCTACCTATCCATGGTTATTATCCTTTTACATCCACTACATATGAGCGTTTAGATGGAACCCGTTAGTGTTTTTTTTCCTTTACATTAACATTAACGTGAATATATAATATTAAGATACGCAAGACTGTTCTTAAATTATAATTAGTTTAAAAAAATACTCCAACCCGGTTCTTAAATTTGAGTTTTTTTTTTGCTTTATTGTTTCTAATTTTTTTTTAAAATTATTTTGTAAGCTGTACTATAATATAATAAAAAGTTTAAGACCCGCGCACACTCGCTATATAAATCTCGTCTAAGTTCTTGTTCAAGAACGGGCATGCTGAAAACCCAGCGCTGTGTAGAACAATTTTTTATTTATGGTAAAATGGGCATTCGTTTGACAATAATTATTATATTATTTATGCAGCACAGAGCTGAGCCTACTCCTGTTGCCAATTAATTTTAATTATATTGAGTGTAATATTATTTGTACGTGCCCAGTTTGTTTTTCTTTGTATGGCAATAAACAATATTTATTCTTATTCTTAATTATTATACCTTGCAGTCTTCAAACACCAGTTCCCCAGTGTCGGATCCTCTCATGCCGAACTTGTCCAACTTCTGTGCTGTGGAGAAACCAGGATAATCTTTCTCGATAAGGAACGCTGTTATACCGTGCTGGGGTTTGCTCGTTAGGTCGGTTTTTGCGTAAACCTGAAATACGAATTTGCTTATGTTTTGATGTTTTTTATATCAGGCGTGGGGGTTGGCCTGAATAGGGGGCCCGATTTTTCAAGGGACATGTTAAGTAGAGATATTGTATCTATCTTATATTACGTTCATAATTTTATTCTGTATAATTCATATTCATATTCACTATATTCACGGAAATTGTGGTATATATAATAACCTACTAGTTGCGCCCCGCGGTTTCACCCGCGAATGAAAAGGTTAGTTAGTTTGTAGTTTAATTATTTGCTCCCATGGGAGCATTTCACTTTTCCGGGATAAAATGTAGCCTATATGTTAATCCAGTATAGCTATCTTGGTACCGAATTTCAGCCAAATCCATTCAGCTGCTTGAGCGTGAATGAGTAACAAACATACACACATACAAACTTTCGCCTTTATAATATTAGCGTGATATAACCGTTACCATAGAATAGCTAACTTACTTTAGCCATTACTATAAATACTGACTTACTAATATACCTATCCACTTACTATAATACTATACCTAGTTATAACTTCATAATTTTTATAATGTGAGGTGACAGTATTAAACTATGATTTAAAAAGGTCGTTTACTTTAAACCCACAACAAGAGATTTAAACAATAAGTTGCAAGTATTATTATTAGACAAAAAAATAAGATTATAAAATATTTGTGGTCATTTCACACAACGCACCAAACTATTTCCAAACTAAAAAGCAAAGTTTGCATCTCTTATGAGAACTGATGACTTATTACTAGATTTACTAGGGGGACTTTTCTGCAAAGTTCGTCTACGTAGGTACCTACCTACCACCGCTTTGCCAGTTATTCTGCCGCCAAGCAGTAGTGCGCAAGCACTGCTGTGTTCCGGTTTGAAGGGTTGTAGCTAGTGAAGTTACTGGTCAATTGAGACTTTATTATCTGATCTCACAGTCGAGTAACCTAACTAGACTGTGCTGATGTCTCAGGATGATGTGCGCAGTGCAGTGTCATGCGAAACTATATTTTAGAGTTCCCAAGTGACACTGTTCTGTTATGGGCGGCCGTGTCACTTAACATCAGGTGAACGACTAGCTCGTCACATCATTCATTAACATTAAAAAAACTGATTGATCATTATTACTTTGCAAAAAGGTACAATACATTAGTAGGTAAATAAATACACTCTTAGTTACACAGACACGGAAAAAAAAACATTTAGGTTCATAGCCCAAATTCAGAAATCTAAATATATATAACTCAAAGGTGACTGACATAGTGATTTATCAACACACAGCCCAAACCACTGGACGGATCGGGCAGAAATTTGGCATGCAAGATGTCATGACGTAGGCATCCGCTAAGAAAGGTTTTTTCGAAATTCCACCCTTAAGAGGGTGAAATGGTTGGTTGAATTATTTTCCCATAGGCCACGCCGCGGGCGAAGCTGCGGGCAGAAGCTCGTGAGATATATAATGAGAACTAAATTGTGTGTGATGTCAGAAGTAAGAAGAAATTAATGAGTCCCGATTTTTTACCACCAAGATGAAACTAGAAGTTAGTAAGTTCAGAATTTCTAACCTAAAAGATGTAGGAAGAAATTAGTGAGAGTAGAGAATAGAGTTATAAATTTCTTACCACTAAAACATCAGCAATGGGTCCGTTTGTAATCCAGAACTTATTTCCGTTGAGCACGTAGTAATCGCCTTTCTTCTCCGCTCGCAGTTTCATAGAGACTACATCGCTACCTGCCCCGGGCTCGGACATGGCAAGAGCTCCTATGTGCTCTCCGCTGCATAACTGGAAATTAGTAAAAAATCCCTTTTATTATCTTACACCACACGGGCAGTATGAGCTATAAAATTCGCCATATCTCTTCTCCATAGAAAGCGTTTGACACTGGTCAACTGGTCTGGGAGAATTGCTATACCTACATTTTTTATTTTTGTCTTAATCCTAGTGGGGCAAAGCTGGCGGGGAGAAAGGGAATAACTCAATTAAATTTGTCTATTAATATGTGAATAGGGATACAAGAAAATTAAATTTATGTTAGTATTTTTATATGCTATCTAGACAATCTATATTTAAGCTGCGTTGCACTGCCCTGCAAAAATTTTCATGTTACACCCAGGTTAACTGGAAGATAATGCTCTCTAGCATTAAGTTCGCCTTTGTACCTACATTTGTTGTTTGTGCAATAAAGCATTTTCTATCTATCTATTTAGATTTTAAAACTTACTTTAGGCAAGTACTTGCTTTTTTGTTCTTCGTTGCCGTTCCTGTTGATTTGGTTAACGCACAAGTTCGAGTGTGCTCCGTATGAAAGCGCTATGCTGCCGCTGGCTCTGAAAGCATCGAATTTTCACAATTATTAATGTTGAAATAAAGTCGGAATTTCAATGAGTAAAGGTTATTTGTTGGGTGAATGTTACATTACTATGCAAAACCCTAAACTAAACCTTGCAGCCCTTGTCATTTCGACCTTTATGAAAGGGAGACAACAGCATTTTTAGAACTGTCTAACAATAGATTTTATATTTTGCAACAGAATTGTTTAATGTCTGTTTTTACAGTCGCCTAGTTTTAGTTACGACCTTCTTTGGGTGGTGTCTTTACTAAAACTAGGTATAAACGTACTATCGTTTACAAAACAAAATCAAACTAAACAAAGTGAATACAAAAGTGCATTTGGGCAGGTATATTACCTTGATAGCTCCTCCATGATGACGCAGTGATCCGAGTATTTGCCGCCGGTGCCGCCATAATCCGGATTAGCAGTTATTCCTGTAAATAGTTAAGTTTAAACAAGTATTAGCGTGTAAGTATTCCCTATAAACAAACTCAAAGAATTACTAATAAATCTCACAGAACTAAAATCATCAAACCAAATCAAATAGATCTTCCGTTTGGTACCTCGGATGCCTATAAGACAAATACACATGAAAGTCGCGTTAGTTACACGATTTATAACTCAAGAACGGCTGAACCGATTTGGCTGAAAATTGGTGGGGAAAATTGGTAGCTTAGAACCAGGAGACGGACATAGGATACTTTTTATCCCGTCCGAATGCGTTTTACTAATTCACCCGTGCGAAGTCGTGGTGGGTCAACTAGTAATATATATTTACACTACTATACCTACGGCTGTCCTAGGTGGGCCTATAAAATTGATGATGGTCTAACGGCAAATAAGTACCTATAAATCAAAGTCAAAAGATTTATTGCTTTATATAAGTTGACTTACCCAGCGTGCCTAAATCACCAAGCTTCTGCCAGAACTGTCTGACTTCTCTGAAGTTATTTTCTCTGTCTATTTCAGCTGCTTTAGGTGCTAGTTCTTTTTGTGCGAAATCGAACACTGCTTTTCTAAGCTGGAATCAGATGAAATAAAAATTTAAATAAAATTATATATTTTAGCAATTTCGGTTTTTTAGTTCCTGTCCATCCTTTTTTTTATAAATAATAATAATATTATAATAATCATTAACCATGGTCCCACAACACCCAGACACAAAACAAGTATTTGCGCTTTTTTTCTGTGCACGAATACTTGTCCTATCGCGAGAATCGAACCCGCCGCCTCCGGGTTACGAGCCGACCTGCTTAACCTGTCTGGCTGTCAACTTTGTAAGTTTATTTTTAAGTGCGTCTTATTTATTTGGGTGTTCCATTTATTGTATTGTATATACATATATGATATGCCCAAGAGGCCTTACAACAACTTTAAAAGGCATTGGGCATTAATGCACGTCGAGCCGGGCGGGATTTAACGAAATAATAAGACAAAAATGTTAGTAAATACCCACAAGCAATAATAGAACTAGTAATTGTATGTTGAAACATAAATGTCAGCACAATACAATCATCCGCCTTTAATTGAACTAATAAGATTCAAAAGTCCAGTAGGACTTTTGAGTCTTATTACAATCATTTGAACTATTGGACGAAAGGAACCGCCGCCAGCTGCTGTATCAACTTGATATTTGTGAGAACATACCGACTAGTTAGTCGACGCGAATAACTGGTTTCATTTATCTAGGTACCTAAGTCATGGAGGTAACTGTACGTGATTACGCCAGCCAGACCATCTCAATACCCTATCACATAATGCAAAAAGTCTTAGGTACCAACTTTATCCTCATTATTAAAAATATCTGACTACTCAGTGCTACTCAGACTACAACCATTTAGAATACAAACTAATCTTAATATATATAAATCTCGTGTCACAATGTTTGTCCTCAATGGACTCCTAAACCACTTAACCGATTATAATAAAATTCGCACACCATGTGCAGTTCGATCCAACTTGAGAGATAGGATAGTTGTAAGTTTATATATATCTCAATTTATAATAGACATATATAAAATACCCGTGCAAAGCCGGGGCGGGCTGCTAGTATTACTATAAATACCAATAAACAACTACTCAGTTTTATAAAATTGATGTATAGAAGTTTCATAATATTGTATAAGTACTCTACTCTCTAAATCGCAGTATTAAAATCTGTACCAAATCTCAGATTTAACTCCACAATCTAACGTACAACACTAACCTATAGAACCTAATACTTAATCTATCTATACATATAAAATTCAGTCCTGACTGACTGATTGACTTATATATCAACGCAAACCCTAAGCCGCTGGTCCTAGAGACTTGAGATTTGGAGGGTGTGTTCTTTGTAAAGTGTAGGTATCTACTAAGGGTTTTTCGAAATTCCATCCCTAAGAGGGTGAAATGGGTGGTTGAATTATCTATGAAAAAATTTCTTCTTCGTTTCTTATAGGCCACTCGGGCGAAGCCGCGGGCAGAAGCTAGTGCTCATATAAAATTATAATTGTCGACATATAAAATAAAAATTATGCAATGCAATGAAATGAATTTTATCTGACTAGGCATAGAAATATCCCTCTAAGATCTGTATTACAGAACGATGCTCAGTCATCGATCTGTGCTCAAGCAGAGATTTCATTCATAAAGTGATCAAGTAGTGAATGAAATCTCTGCATGAGCACCGATCAATGACTGAGCATCTTTCAGTAATACGGACCTTAGTGACTTGGTAAGTTACACTTACAAGAAAGACAATTTGCAGTTTTGGCGGGAAAACGAAAAAGATCGCGTCACCGCATTGCATTATTTTCCAAAACTTGTGTTATTTTCAGTGTTAGTGCATAAAATTGGTGGCATTTTATTCGTTAAGTGCTGGATTCCAGGCATGAGTGTGGGAAAGTGGTATAATATGGTGAAACGTTTCTTTTCGTGTTGTTTCCAAAACTCCATTGAAGCTTCTGGTAAAGTTGCCACCACTTTACTAGGAGTATGACTTGACTAGTCTAGACTAGACTATGACTTGGACTGTGACTTGACTTGACACATATATCTAATACCTTTTAATTTGAAAAATTATTAATTACTTGACACTGGCTAAATACACAAAAGTGTGAAGCCATAACAAAAACAAAAAAAAAGACAATTTGCCCTAACCTATACCTATAACCTACCGTTTCGTTTTCGGTGTTACCTGTTGTTGTTCACTAGATAATCCGAACACGTGCTCGTCGATAGGGTAGTGGGACATACAGCGAATATTCCGACTCGAACATCGTGCTACTTTTTTCAACGAAACCAACATGATATCGTCCACTCACTATCACTACTGACTCAATACTGGGCACATAAATCAACAAACAAGCCTTATGTTCAAATCAAAACACACTTAGCACTTTAAAGTTAAGATTGTGTTTGGCATGGCAAAAAGAAATGTAAATGATTATGATAATAACAAGCGTTGACATGGCACGCTGATAGCATTATCTTTATATTGTTTTTTTAATGTTAAATAATATAATGACTTCACAATTTGATTTCGTTGCTAACTATGCCGTTGCGAGGTTTTGATTATAATCAGTTTATCATAATTGCTTGCTAATCACGATACCAACTTTTTTAAACTTTGTATAAAGTACCTTCTATAATTAAAATAAAGAAATAGGCATTTGTGAAAATTTCACAGAGCCCCAAACTAAGCAAAGCTTGTACTATAGGAACCAAATAACTGATATCATACACAGATACATTTTGTTTGTAAATACATACATAAAATACAATATAACACATAGACACAGAACAAACGTCTATGTTCATAACAGTTTGTCCTGGGTGGGAATCGAACCCGCAAACTGCAGTTCAGAAGGTAGGACCAACTGAGCTATCGGGCCAGTCAACTATAAATATCTATAATTTTTGGTACCTATTTATTATAGCCTTCGCAGAGTGAACCTTCCATACCTGTACCAAAGACGATAGAATAGTCTTTGCCTGTACTATTAAGTTTAGGATTAGGGGATTAAAACGGGGTGGTTAAAAGGAAGCAGCTTAATAAATTAGAACAATTACTCTCGATTATATTATATTTATTTGTATAATAAAACTATCAGCTTTACAAGCACCATAATAATAATTACAACAATTTAATTAATCGAATATCTTAACGATAACAATACGTCCCACCACAATATTTGGTTAAATATAATAATTTTCAATTATTATGCACAGATTAATGAATGAAATTATTCTCTTAATATAATGTAATTTCAATAGCGAAATAAAAATGGTAAACCACAATTGTATACTAAAATTGTAGACAAGAACAAAGGAAATACAAGATTAGTTCTGCCATAATGATACATCACGGAATGTGTACCTACCTTCATATACTTTAACATTAAAAATAGGAATGTCAAAAATATAATTAAAAAAATAATTTAAAAAAATATACCTAATAATTGCACACGATAAAAACATGATTTAAGTACAAACATTTCGACCTTATTACATAGTCTATTACTACTCATTTCAATACTCAATTTTGTATAATTGGTCGTATCTATTGTAATTTTATATATATTGCATACGTTTTAAGTATGACGCGGCAAAGCGAATTTAATTTTCAAAAGAAATATCCACTGAATCAATAACACAGGTCAAAAGTGCATTAGACATCTCCGAAGACATTCGATTGACTTACCAAATAATAACGTACTTTTATATATTTATTCTAATTGATCATTATATTTATGATCATATTTTGAGGGCGATAAAGTATGATATGTTACTATAATTGTGCGTCAAGTAATGACGTCGATTAAGTTGTGCAAATTATTTAAAAACTCATTTGACAGTTTTGAAAATGTTGCCATCCCTTTCGTTCCATCATCCCATCGTCAAAGTTCGTAAAAACAATGACTGCAATTTTACAGAACACTGTCAAAATTTAAAATGTCCTACGAAATCGATAGTATTGATTCTATTTTACATTACAATTAGATTTTGAGAACAGTTACGCGTAGTACAACTTACAAAAGTTTAAAGTTATTGCTTGCGCCATCTATGGGACTTTTTTGATGAAAACTTAAAAATATAGCTTTCCCGCTTTCTCTATTCCGTCGAAAGTATAACATGAACGAGAAAACAGTGAAAATGTTTTTTTAATGTATTATAGGGTTGCGTTTGACCACTATCTCACCTCTATCTCAAAACTAGCTCGCATCGTTACTTACCATCAGGTGAGATAGTGGTCTAACGCAACGCGTGGTTTAACACAATAAAAAAAATTCATTGTTTTCTCGTTCATGTCATACCTTCAATGGGGTAGTAAGTCAATCTTAAACGTCAATAGACAAACTAATAATTTAAAAGAATTTGTGACTTATTAATGTACTTAATTGGTGTCCATCTTGGATTTCAAAGATTGGTAATACTCGGATAGTACATTCCATGCACTGGGGGCCATAAATCCTTTGGGTGGCTCTTTTCCTGCTCTTGCGAGACCTGAAATGGAATGAAGGTTTCACCATTTTTAAGTGATCAACTGATTGGTTGTCTTTCTTTGTGTTTGTTTGTTATCTTCACGACTTAACGGCTGAGTCAAACTTGATGAAATTTGGCATGATGGCAGTTTGAACCCAGGGAAAGGCCATAGGATAATGACGCTGTCTAAAAACTTTGAACGTCATATTCACTAGGAGATATTTAAACCTAGAGTTGCATGCAGCAAATGTAACTTTTTACTCGTCGTAAATGTTATCTTTCAGTTGGAACCATTTTAACCATAAATTTACGACGATTTCCACTACCCATTAACAACAATTTCAACACTAATAATTTTATAATAATAGGTCTTTACCTATGAAATTGCCGTATTGCAGTACAGACTTTTTCAAACAAAAAAAAGTTTTGATTGGCTATGAATTCTAAATTCAAATTAATTTTGTTTTAAAAATATGACATTCTATTTACAATATAAGTCTTTTGTTTATTGATTAGCGTTGTATTTTCATTACATTTCAACATTTTTCCTCATAATGGATACTTTGAAATTTCGTGTAATTATGGAATATGAGTTCCGTCGTGGCACCAACGCGGCACAAATGACACGTAACATCAACGACGTTTACGGAGAGAACTGTACAAACGAACGTACAACCCGTTATTGGTTTGCTCGGTACCGTTCTGGGAATTTTGACTTGAAAAATGAACCTCGTGGTCGTCCGGAAACTTTGGTCAACAATGATGAATTAAAGGCGATTGTGGAAGCTGATGAATCTCAATCTACAGCTGAGCTGGCAGCAGCTTTTGATGTTAGCATCAAAACAATATTGGTCCATTTGCGACAGATTGGCAAGATAAAAAAGCTTGATAGATGGGTGCCCCACGAACTTAACGATCGCCAGCGCAACGTACGCGTCGAGACTTGCCTTGCGCTGCTTAACAGGCACAGAAATGAAGGAATTTTGAACCGAATTGTTACGTGCGACGAAAAATGGATTCTTTTTGACAATCGAAAGCGCTCAGCAAGTTGGTTAGATCCTGGTTCGGTACCAAAGCAATATGCAAAACGAAAAATGACCCCTAGAAAGGTGATGGTCACAGTTTGGTGGTCTAGTGCTGGTGTGATTCATCATAGCTTTTTACAAAACGGCGAGAGCATTACTGCAGATGTGTACATTGAAGAACTGACCGCAATGATGGCGAAACTCGCACGTCTGCAACCAGCTTTGGTCAATCGGTCGTCTCCACTGCTACTTCACGACAACGCGCGACCCCATACTGCACAACAGACCGTCTCTAAGCTGCATGAGTTGGGTTTGGAAGCTCTCCCTCATCCGCCATACTCACCAGATCTTGCGCCTACCGACTATTACTTTTTCCAAAATTTTGCCAACTTTTTAGCGGGAAAAAAATTCTATTCCCGAGAGGCAGTACAAAACGCCTTTGAAGAGTTTGTTTTCTTCCATCCTGCTGATTTTTTCAAGAAGGGCATCCATAAACTGCCACAGCGTTGGCAAAGATGCATTGATTGCAGGGGTGATTACTTTGAATAAAAGAAATAAATAAGTTCGAAAAAAAAATACTTTAACTTTTTTCAAACAAAACGGCAATTTCATAGGTAAAGACCTAATATATTTTTTTGATATAATGAACCGTTTGCAACAAATTTAAACGTCTATTTACTATGCAATTACACGTTTGCAACAGTTTTGCCACTTATTTGCAACAATTTTAGGTCCCCGTTTGAAGTCAGTTTTACCTCTCATCCTAGTTCCGGAGATAAAGTCGAAGTCCTCCTTTCTTGTGGGATCGAAGAACGCCATCTTTCCAACAGAGGTGTCGTACGCGGCTACGCGGAATGGAATTATCTAGAAATAAACATATTTATGTAGGTACTTCTTTAGCTAATCTTACGCTAATATTTAAAAAGGGTAAAGTAAAGGTAGGCGAAGCAAAGATTAACACCAAAGCTCACTAGCTCACAATCCCGAGAACTGGAACAAAATTATCCAGCAGTGGGATGATCACTGGTAGTAATAATAAAAATATAATAAATAAATAGATGAGGACATTTCATACGGCGCCGTCTAGCCCCAAATTAAGCAAAGCTTGTACTACTGAAAATGGGAACTGATAGAATACTTAAGATATATATTTTTTTAAATACATACTTAAAATTAACTTAAATAACATCCAGGCACAGAACAAACAGCTATGGTTCATCACGCAATCGTTTGTCCTGGGTGGGAATTGAACCCACAACCTACAGTTCAGAAGGCATAACAACTACTAACTAAGCTATCAGGCCTAATGATAAGTTGACCGTTTCATTATTTTATGTGGGGAAATCTCGGGAAATACTGGTCAATTATTTAAAAGGTACTACTAAGCTTCACAGTTACTTACCTCGAGTTCAGTAAGCCCGGGTGCTTGTTTGAGAACGATGCCTCCGTGTCTCGGGTCATACAAGTCTCCGTTGCCGTCCGGATGCGGAAGCCCCGCCGGGTCACGGCCCACTATGTAATGGTTAGCGCCCGCGTTCATACGGCATTTCGCGTGCCATTGCACCTGGGGAATAAATGTTACTTTATTTTCGATTGACTTGCGTAAGATTTTAAATAAATAAAAAATAAGATAAAAAATTTGATAACAAAAAAATTACATACTATTATTATTTGTAGTTTTGAAGTCAGTGTAATTTTTTTTTTAAATAATTTATTTTATCCTTTTTAGTTATTGTTACTAAACTTAAATCAGAAACCGGATAGTGGGTCAAAATTGAGTTCTAAGATTTTATTACATTGTTAGTTAGTTAGTTTTTCCTCGATTTCCTCGAGATTCCATCATCAGATCCTGACTTGATGATAATGGGACCACCTCAGGAATATACACTTTATAATATAACGAGCTTCTGCCCGCAGCTTCGCCCGCGGCGTGGCCTATGGGAAAATAATTTAACCACCCAATTCACCCTTTTGAGAGTGGAATTTCGAAAAATCCTTTCTTAGCGGATGCCTACGTCATAACATCTACCTGCATGCCAAATTTCAGCCCGATTTGTCCAGTGGTTTGGGCTGTGCGTTGATAGATCACTATGTCTGTCAGTCACCTTTGAGTTATATATATTTAGATACTAACTTGTTTTAAACAATAAAACCAAAATAAAATTAATAACTATGCATTAGCTAAACTTAATCTAAAATTCCGCTACCAGTAGGCAACGTGCCCAAAATGCTGGTGGCATTAGCCCCGTTGAATGGCAATGCTTAGTCTTTGGGCTAAATAGAGACCAGCAAAAAAAACTAATGACAATTGAAAAAAAAATTGGTTCTCGATTGGCGAAAATATCGATGAAAATACACAAAAACAGAATACGTTTAAAAACGTACGACTACGGCTGCGCTAGGATCGTCAGAGTCGCTCAAGACGTGTCTCGGGCACACGTGTCGGGTGGAAACACAGGGAATCTTATTTGAAGGGGTGAGAATAAAAAGGGTTTAATTGATTATTTTCACAAAATGACTTATGGGTATCGTTGGATTCAGCGTGATATTATCTTCTATAATACGTTCTCAATATACCGAAATGTGGCTTAAATCTCGAGATTTTGAGTTTAAAAACGGTTTATCTGTCACAGGAATATAGTTCGCTTAGCATAAAAACATTATTATATTTATATTATTATATCATATTTTTACATTAATTGTATGAATTAGTACTATATTTAGTATTTCAAGCAACTGAAACTTACATAAACCTTTTCTATAACCTTATAAGCACTCTACATTAAAATGAAGCCGTCGAAGTTTTAAGTAAATTTTCTCGAAACTAACAATTTGTCAGTTAAACCCTTTTTATCCTCAAACCTTCATTTATCGTCATATGCATGTGATCGTTGGGCGTTATTTATTTATTTTACCTCTGTAGGTCCGGCGTACATCATTGGCGAAGGGAATATCGCAAGTATGGTCGCTTGCGGATCCAATACACGTTCGTTAAGCACGGCCTTATGTTGCTGCATGCGAATTGGTAGTGGCACGTCGTCGTCCTTTGTCCAACCACCTATAAACGAGACAAAATAGAGAGTTGGAATAATAGGCATATTAAACTACTAGCTTTTGCCCGTGGCTTCGCCCGCGTGGCCTACAGGAGACAGGAAGAAGAAAATTTTTCGTAGGTATTTCAAACACCCAATTCACCCTCTTAGGGATGGAATTTCGAAAAACACTTTCTTAGTGGGTACCTGTTCGGACCTCGTTTTAGAAGAAAAAAAAGATATGTGTTATGTCAATTAGAAAATTGTCAGGAGAAAAAATATACACTTTTATTTATCGTTTTTATGATGTTTTAATTTTTATTCATTTAAAAAAGGGATTTGGGACCCGGGCTGAAGCCCGAACAGTACCTACACTTTACAAAGAATACACCCTCCAAATTTCAAGTCTAGGACCAGCGGTTTTGGCTGTGCGTTGATATATAAGTCAGTCAGGACTTTGGATTTTATATTTATAAATTAGTTCGGCGAATAGTGCGATGGAATTTACACACAACTTGATTCCCCTGAGTCCCTTTTTTCACGCAACGCGACGCATGTAGACACGACATCTGTATATGGTGGACATTCCTCAATCCACACAAAGCGCATCGCTTCAACATTTATTGCGTGGACGGCAACGGAATGGAACAACTTATCAGTATCTCTGTTTCCTTAAAAATATAATAAATAAATATGTGTGGACATTTCACACAGCGCCAATTAGCCCCCAAACTAAAAAAAGCTTGTAATATGGGAACCAGATAACTGATACAATACTTAGATACTTTTTGTTTGTAAATACATACATAGAATACAAAATAACACGGATCCCAGACACGGAACAAACATCGATGATCATCGCAAAAATGTTTTTCCTGGGTGGGAATCGAACCCACAACCCATAGTACAGAAGGCAGGGTTACTACCAACTGAGCTATCGGGCTAGTCAATAATATGGGAGTTTTCAAGGCAAGATTAAGCGTGTATCTTCTAGGCAAGCATGTTCCATCGACGACCGTGTCGTGACTTACCATCAGGTGAGACAGTGGTCAAATGAAAGCCTATCAGAGGTAAAAAACAGTAAAACTCTCGAAAACAAATGACTACACGACCTTATCTTGACTGATTTTGTTCATATTTGAAATTCTTGTTTGGTAAATAGCTACACAGTAATTTTCCGGAAACAAACATTCGATCATAAAACGCCGACAAAAAAACTATGAAAGTGTAGAATCTGTATACATCAAATTTGGTTAAGATTAGTTGAAAAATACGACCTGAATATCATACATACACATTCATACATAAATACATTCGGACAGATGAAAGAAGATTAAGCTAGCTTAATCAAAGTCAAAAGATTTATTGCAAATAGGTTAATTTTAACACTTTTACAAGTCAAAATTATATTAGGTACTTAAAATTAAGTTAATTCACTAAGCATATAAAATTACAAAGTGGTTATTGTCAAATAATATATAGCAAGCCCATTACAATATATGAGTTTGAAAAAAAAAGCAGTTCCCTTTCTCACTACTGGTGCAAGCAATCCGGCACAATGCAGAACAGAAAACTCCGAACCGAAGCTTCGATTACAACTAGTCAATGATAAGAGAAGGATACAATGTGATATAGCGAATAAGAGAAAGAGATAGTCATACCTAGTGGGTGCAGGAGCAGCACCGGTTTCTTGTATCCCCTTTCGACGAGTTGCCGTTGCGTGTCTTGCATTAGAAGCGCGTGACCGTTATGGATAGGGTTTCGAAGCTAAAATAAACAAATATAGATAATAAATAATTAACAAAAGTGTATAGATAAGTGGTAAAGATGTGATGGATGGAAAATTGTCTTTTCCATCTATCATAATTATATTATCTATCCAAAGAAATAGCCATATTTCAAAAAAACCATAAGGTACTAGAAGCATACGGTAGTGGACAAAGGTAGAGAAGTGTGTAAATAGATTTTTTTTAATAAGTCGCGAACAGTTTTAATGAGTGTGAGATCAATGAGAAAACATAAACTAATAGAACTTCCGGGTAGAAAGTACTACGGAAACCCCCAAAAAGGGCACTTTTTGATCAGACTTTATCAAGTCAATACCGTCACATGCTTACAGGTGAGATGTAGTCAACGTTCAACGTATTTCAGCTTTTTTTAAATTTTAAAATTAAAAAATATTTTGAAGTTTTTACGAATCTATTGCTTGATTTTTTTTAAGGTAGGTACTAAATGCCTCTCTTGGCCACACTTCACCGAGATTGGAACTGGCCCTTACAGATGGAATTTACGACGACAATGGTGTCGATTCTGTGTCGCATTCTCTAAAACTAAAGTAAACTCAAAGTATGGCGGTACTCTTCTGATAAATAGGAAATGAAAAATACGGAAATATGTTGATTTCGTTTAGCTTTAGAGTATGCGACACAAAATCGACACAATTGTTGAGTTTTTAGCAACCGTTTCTCAAGTATAGTTGTAATATGAAGGTACCTGGAAAGCGAACACAGCATCAGCTCCAAGTTCCCGGAACTTCTCCCGCAGTTCGTTGGGAGTTAGTCGGTACGAGTCGAGGCCGTCGTTCCATCGGATGCGCTCGAAAACTTCTAGCGCGCCGCCCACCAACCAATCACCGGACTCTTTAATCATCTGACAGGACAAATATAATAATATAATATGTGTGGACATCTCACACAACGCCATCTAACCCCAAACTAAGCAATACTTGTATTATGGGAACCAGATAACTGATACAATACTTAGATATTTTTTGTCTGTAAATACATATATACAATACAATATAACACCCAGACACCAGAACAAAGACCTATGCTCATCACACAAATGTTTGTCCTGTGTGGGAATCGAACCCACAACCCACAGTTCAGAAGGCAGGGTTATTACCGACTGAGCTATCGGGCCAGTCAATAATTATCAATAATAATAGTATTTTTTTTTTCTGACAATCTTAATGAAAACTAAATTTTATTCTGCTACTTTAATACCTCGCCAATTCAATATTTTAATAATAAGGCTAAATAATGTAAAAATGCTTTGAAATGCACAAAATTTTCACAGGAGAAAAAGAAATCGAAAAAAAAAACTTGCTTGTAAAAAGAATCGCGAAAAAGTTCGGATAGAAAGAGCAATTTCCTTTACGTATAGATATGTACATAGTTTTAAAATAAAACTAAACAACTAGAACGAGGATCAGGATGAAGAAAATATTATAATTACAAAAAGAATAAGACAGAAAAGGATCGTCAAGAAAGAGAATCGGGAAATAAGAAACGATCGAGAAAAATATGATAGAGAAGAATTCTTTCTTCCTGATCATTTTTTCACAATCGTTATGATACGATGTTAAAATGAATAGGAGAAGAAAGAAGATAATATGTATTTTGAATTCACGTCATACCTTGATATAAGGGTGTCCCGCATGGTAAATCCCAAACTGCCTGGAGCATCTCTCTTCCTTCCTATGAGGGTAGAATTCTGGCGCCCTCAGCACCGCGACGGGTCGTCCATTGTATGTGAGAGCAATTGCATTCGTCCCAGATAGCCTGTCTTTGGTGTTAGCATCAACTGGCAACACCACTGGCACTGATTGGTTGATGATCGAACCGTCTTGTAGAGTTAGGCAGTTTGAGTGGAGGGCCTATAAGTTACAAAGAATAAACTTGAAAAAATAGCATTAGTTCCCTGAAGACATATATATATATACATAACTTAAAGGTGACTAACTGACATAGTGATCTATTAACGCACAGCCCAAACCACTGGACGGATCGTGCTGAAATTTGGCATGCAGGTATATGTTATGACGTAAGCATCCGCTAAGAATAGATTTTTCGAAATTCTACCTTTAAGAGGGTGAAATGGGTGGTTGAATTATTTTCCCATAAGCCACACCGCCGGCGAAGCTGCGGGCAAAATCTCGTGTTTAAATAAAAATGTTATAATATACCGAGATCTTTTTTGGGATTTAGATCTCCGGTTTAACTTGCCCATTTTCTTTCTAAAATGCCGATAAAAATTTCACCTAAAATTGACGCTCATCGAAAACGTTTTTTTCTTTTAGCTATAACGGTTAAGGTACCAGCTTTTTACGCCCGCCGTCCTAAATATACTAGTACAATTACACAGAAAATATCAAAATTCAAAAACGCTTTTCTAACTATATTAAAAAAAATGTACCTAATGGTTCCTAAAAATAAAACTTTTTAACTGCAAAGTAAACTACTACTCTACTACCGGACTATTAGACGCTCGGCTAAGCGCCATCCTTTCGTGGTCGAAATACCACCCATTCGTACCAAGCGATTTGACTCAACGTTCTTAATTAGAACGGCTAAGGAATGGAATGCCTTGCCAGCGTCTGTGTTTCCGGCGAAAAATGACCCGGGCCTGTTCAAGAGAAGAGTGAATAGGTATTTACTTGGCTAGCATGCTACACCTTCGATCGCATCGTCACTGCTCATCAGGTGAGAGCGCAGTCAAATGCTAGACAAGTTTGAATTAAAAAAAAAACTACCTACCCTTAGATCATTAATAAACAATCATAATAACTACTTAACGATATAAATACATTTATATCATAAGAAGTAATTATTGTTTTATCAGTTATCATAAATACACACCTCGGAAAAATAATGAGGTTTAAATGATTTAAGGGTAGGTATTTTCCTTTGCAGTTGTTTTTTAAGTTTTATTTTTAAGAAACATTAGGTACATTTTATATATAATTATCATCATGATCACTATAAAAAATTAAAAGGTGTTATTATTGCCATTTATCGCCTCACACGTATTGACAATTAATATTTTAATCAAGTGAGTGAGGGTAACATTTTTTTTTAAACGGCAAATTAACTAAATACTACAATGATATAATAAATAATTCTAAACACTACCTACTACAACAAAAAAAAACATGTGGACTATTACTGGCCGCGATGACCTATAGACAGTCCAAATGCTCCAGCCCACTACCAGTAGGTAGCGTACTAAAAAAATAATATTAATGATTAATAATAATATAGTAAAAAAATAATATTTAATACGACAACACTTTTTAGACGAAAGCATAACTTTAGTACTAGTATGTACGCTTCAGGGTATGATACCATTCGTTGCGATATGGCCGCAAAATACATACCGACCAATTGACTGATATAGAAACAAATAAAAGATGCAATAACTAATTAAAATTTTACTATAATTACACCTATAATATGTTACTTGATAATGATACATACTTGTAGATATTCATGTTCCCGCATGAAACCTTTCAGCGGATACGCCCATCCTTCTGATAGTACCTGTAAACAGATTATACCGATTGTCGTCAACTTTACAAAACGCCCGTGGCTCGTAATACTACCTTGTTTCATGAATAGATAGATAAATAAGATTTTAAATATTGTCACTAATATTTAAACGTGCTGTAAAATTCACAGAAACGACAAAAATTGTTTGACTTATAGGTGGTAATTATATCATACTTTTTTTTGAGGGGGGAAATGCCCTCGCACTATCACACACACACTAGGGTATGTGGGACACGAACCCACTAAAACCCCCCCGTGATCCGATATCCCGCCGTCGTGATGGGGCGAGATGGAGACGCGCTGCATTAACCATCTCGCCCCGGCGGTAGGCCCTTCCGAGCCTCTGCGCCAGTGGGTGGGCAACCTTCCACCTCAGTTGCCCACCAGACGTGTGGGGCCATGTAAGTGCAGCGGAGAGTCCCCCGACTCTCCGCCACTGGCCCCACTACGGGGGATGGAGAAAGCGCTCAATGAAGCGCCTCCTCCGTCTCCCCACCCGTCTGCAATTATATCATACTTACTTGAACCCATTGCAAGTCCAGCTCGCTAAGTTCTATTTGAGGCAGCCTCGCGGCCTCTTCGATGGCGCTCGTCAGCCGGTTGCCGTAGATAAACAACTCCTCCACGCCTATTGTTTTATTTTCGAAGCACGGGATTATATTCTGGGAAAACGCAAAATATTCTTGATCGTTCGATAGGCTTGTGTATGCCTTCTATATGAGGCCATGAGAGCCAAAGTGGCTTAACTGCATTTTTTTCATATTTCATATTTTTATTGGAGTCTGCTCTAAATGGTAAAAGCTATAGCGCAATAAATAAATCTACCAATAAAAGGCTTCCAATAAATAGGGATTAAAATAGGATGACAGAAGAAGTGAGAAAATGGCTCCTCCCCTTTATTATAATGTACATAGAGTACAATATAATAAAGGTATTTAAAAATGCAGTTAGGCCACTTTGGCTCTCATGGCCTCATATCACCTTATATAAGTAATTTTACTTATGTAGGTAAGTGACGACGCTTGTATAATAGATACCTTGGGATGATCACGGAACTTTGTCATGACTGACCCGATAGCTCAGTTGGTAGTAACTCTGCCATGTGAACTGCAGGTTGTGGGTTCGATGTTTGTTCTGTCTGGGTGTTATGTTGTATTGTAACGAAACAGGAGAAATTCCATTCTTAATTTGAAAATTTTCTCAGTAACTATGCACATAAACTATATATTGAAAATGTCAAAACCATATAAATTGGTTGATCAATCAAGATTCACGATTACCTAGCTGTTCACTCTTGACCGAATGAATGAAATTATATTTCCTTGTCGTAAACGCAAGATGTCGTCAATTATGCACTTGTATTATAGTGTTAGTGTTTTTTTAATGTTTATTTGCCATAGAACCGTCAGCCATTGGGGGTAGACGTGATCTTGAATGAAGATGTAACGTAGTGTACAACGCCTTCTGCGTTGGTGGAGCAACGGTATACGCAAAGTGGCTGGCAGCAGGATGAGATGAGCCGAAGATCAGCTGGAGGACTATTACGTAACTCGATTGCAACCATTAGAAACACAAATTCGTATGGATTTGACATTTGACGAAAAGTTGTATACTTGAATAGGCACCTGCTGTCATAATTTTTAAGCCACCCAAAGGCGTCTGATATGGCTTAATGACTCTTTTGCTACGACAACAAACACTGATCTGTAAATACTGCCTATAAATACACACCGCTGAAGATGATTAAAAAGTATTTACACAATCTAATGGCTGATAATAATCTGTCGACCAAATTATATTAGGTCTTTACCTATGAAATTGCCGTTTTGTTTGAAAAAAGTTAGAGTAATTTTTTTTCGAACTTATTTATTTCTTTTATTCAAAGTAATCACCCCTGCAATCAATGCATCTTTGCCAACGCTGTGGCAGTTTATGGATGCCCTTCTTGAAAAAATCAGCAGGACGGGAGACAACAAACTCTTCAAAGGCGTTTTGTACTGCCTCTCGGGAATTGAATTTTTTTCCCGCTAAAAAGTTGTCCAAATTTTGGAAAAAGTAATAGTCGGTAGGCGCAAGATCTGGTGAGTATGCCGGATGAGGGAGAGCTTCCAAACCCAACTCATGCAGCTTAGAGACGGTCTGTTGTGCAGTATGGGGTCGCGCGTTGTCGTGAAGTAGCAGTGGAGACGACCGATTGACCAAAGCTGGTTGCAGACGTGCGAGTTTCGCCATCATTGTGGTCAGTTCTTCAATGTACACATCTGCAGTAATGCTCTCGCCGTTTTGTAAAAAGCTATGATGAATCACACCAGCACTAGACCACCAAACTGTGACCATCACCTTTCTAGGGGTCATTTTTCGTTTTGCACATTGCTTTGATACCGAACCAGGATCTAACCAACTTGCTGAGCGCTTTCGATTGTCAAAAAGAATCCATTTTTCGTCGCACGTAACAATTCGGTTCAAAATTCCTTCATTTTTGTGCCTGTTAAGCAGCGCAAGGCAAGTCTCGATGCGTACGTTGCGCTGGCGATCGTTGAGTTCGTGGGGCACCCATCTATCAAGCTTTTTTATCTTGCCAATCTGTCGCAAATGGACCAATATTGTTTTGATGCTAACATCAAAAGCTGCTGCCAGCTCAGCTGTAGATTGAGATTCATCAGCTTCCACAATCGCCTTTAATTTATCATTGATGACCAAAGTTTCCGGACGACCACGAGGTTCATTTTTCAAGTCAAAATTCCCAGAACGGAACCGAGCAAAACAATAACGGGTTGTACGTTCGATTGTACAGTTCTCTCCGTAAACGTCGTTGATGTTACGTGTCGTTTGTGCCGCGTTGGTGCCACGACGGAACTCATATTCCATAATTACACGAAATTTCAAAGTATCCATTATGAGGAAAAATGTTGAAATGTAATGAAAATACAACGCTAATCAATAAACAAAAGACTTATATTGTAAATAGAATGTCATATTTTTAAAACAAAATTAATTTGAATTTAGAATTCATAGCCAATCAAAACTTTTTTTTGTTTGAAAAAGTCTGTACTGCAATACGGCAATTTCATAGGTAAAGACCTATTATATTGATTGGTTTGTTTATTACACATATATTTAATAAAAAGCATTCACAAACTGTACAGCATGGCGTGCACAAATCAATTAGTTCCGCAACTTTTCATTATCAAGGACATAGTAGCAAATTGAAAAGATTATTCAATTTAAAATTAAATTAGAACTGTAACTACTTCTGTTATTTCCTAACTTCAGATTTATTACTAACACTAAAGCAAATTGTTTTCCGTGTTTAGTATCAAGAGATTGTAGCCACAACCAAACAAACTTGCAAGGTCTCTGTACGTAGTTATTCTTCGTTAACGACAGGACAAATATACCTATATAAAAATAAATTAAACACGTCGATAATAGGAATTTTCGCGGAATAGGGAAATCATTGGCGATCTACGAATCACGGTTTCGTGATAACGTTTTCAGTTATTATCAGTACATATAAAATTCAAAGTCATGACTGACTGACTAATTATATATCAACGCACTACTTTTTTACTAGGTGGTAGGACTTTCCTGCAAAGTTCGTCTAGGTAGGTACCACCGCTTTGCCAGTTATTCTGCCGCCAAGCAGTGGTGCGCAAGCACTGCTGTGTTCCGGTTTGAAGGGCACTGTAGCTAGTGAAATTTCTGGGCAAATGAGACTTTATGATCTGATCTCACAGTTTAGTAATCTTATTACTAGATTGTGCTGATGTCTCTGGATGACGTGCGCAGTGCAGCGTAACGCGAACCTCTATACTTTAGAGTTCCGAGTGACACTGCAGCTGATATGGGCAGCCGTGTCGTTTAACATCAGGCGAACGGCTAGCTCGTCACGTCATTCCTTAACATAAAAAAAAAACGCACAGCCTAAACCGCTGGTCGTAGAGACTTATAATTTGAAGAGTGTGTTCTTTGTAAAGTGTAGGTATCAACTAACAAAGAGGTTTTCGAAATTCCACCTCTAAGAGGGTGAATGGATGGTTGAATTATCTATTTTAAAAAAAAATATTCGTTTCAGGCAAGCGGGTGAAGCCGCGGGCAGAAGCTAGTATATGTATAGATTCCATTGATTTAAGGTATTAATATTATTTAGTACAACAATACCTTGCTTTTACAATAAACCTGCTTACTTTATTATGTTACTTATTCACTTTGCAACTTCACTTTTCGATACAACTCGTCTCCAGATAATTCTTCTACACACAACAGCCTTAAAACATCCATCACTGCTGAACACAAGCCTCGAGCATAAAACGCCTCTATGGGCACGTATCATAGGGGATGGTTTGCCATAATCACCACGCTTGGTAGATGGTGATCGAAGATTTTAATGTACCGAGGAGAATGCTGCTGCCCTACAATGGATAAGTTAAGATGCCATTGGTCTTTTACAGATTACACCACGGTGAATGCGCACAAGAGCTGCATGATTTCTTTCCCCCATCACCATTCCACTACCGGACTACTAGACGTCGGCTAAGCGCCATCCTTTCGTGGTCGAAATACCACCTATTCGTACCAACCAAGCGATTTGATTCCACGTTCTTAATTAGAACGGCTAAGGAATGGAATGCCCTGCCAGCGTCTGTTTCCGGCGAAATCTGACCCGGGCGTGTTCAAGAGAAGAGTGAATAGGTATTTACTTGGCTAGCATGCTACACCTTCGATCGTATCGTCACTTCCCATCAGGTGAGAGCGTGGTCAAATGATAGACAAGTTTGAAGTAAAAAAAATATTGTCAACGAATGAGATGATTGCATACATATTACAATATTAACAAAAATATCGCCTTTAGGCCCATGCAAACAAGTGTTTGCGATGAAACATGCGATATTTTTTAAACGACTTATGTTTACAAAATGTTACTTTAAGAGTAAGTAAGTAATATAGATTAAGGGCGCGTGTTGTGAGAAGCCTTTTTTGTAATAATGTATATTACTGGCACTTTTACAATCTTCCATATATATAAAAATCAATTGCTGTTCGTTAGTCTCGCTAAAACTCGAGAACGTCTGGGCCGATTTAGCTGATTTTGGTTTTAAAATGTTTGTCGTAGTCTAGGGAAGGTTTAAAAGGTGAGAATATAAGAAGAAAAAGTATTCTGTTGGACAGGGTTTGGGTGTAAAACTATTAACCCGTGCGTAGCCAGAGCGGGCCAGCTAGTCACACTAATATTATAAAGACGAAAATTTGTATGTGTGTTTGTGTGTATGTTTGTTACTCCTTCGCGCTCAAACGGTTGAATGGATTTGGATGAAATTCGGTACCAAGACAGCTTATACACTAGATTAACATATAGGCTACATTTTATCCCCGAAAATTTAAATTTTGACCAAGGATGAGTAAATAATTAAAATACTTTTTATCTGCGGGTGAAATCGCGAGGCGCAACTAGTAGTTCTACCAATATAAACTTTAAAGAAGCAACATCTTTTTATTTGAAATTTTGTTTTATTCACTGCCTACAAGCCTCGTATATAATAATAGATTCTACTTTTACTCTACAATATTACACTCAATGTATACTTACATGTGACTCCAGTAACCGCACAACTTGCATGGTTGACTCTTCGATGGAATGTCCCACGGTCTGCACGACCATTTCTGGCGCTTCTGGTCTTTCATAAACCTGAGTGATGCCTGTGAAACCCTGAAAAGAAACAATAAAGAGTGTAACAAATATCACATTATTATTTTTGCCGTATCTTTTTGTCTTCTTATTTAGTTGCAGCATAGTGGTCCTGATTATTAGATATTAGACAAAATAATCGACTTATGACAGTCGGTTATTTTATCATTGATAAAGCAATAATAATAAAAATAATAATAATACCAATCACTACATAGATCCTGGACCCTAACTAGGATTCCCTGAGTCTAAGAACCCAGGAACTACGAGAACCATGGTCCCACAGGTACGAAGCTGCAGGCAGAAGCTGCCTGCAGCTTCGTAGTAAGTACCTGACAAGTCGCGGAAATCGAATCCAAAAGAAAATTACGAGCAAAGGATGACTAAATTGTATATATTGTCTCTTAATAACAGCCCATATAAATGTTATTTATGTAACGTTTTAAATGTTCCGTATGTATTGTGCTTATACCCAATTCACATAAAGGAATACATGCTCTATTTCAATGGTAATAAAAGCGATTAATTAATACCTTAATGGAACCTTCTCTAGCTTTCTTATAAAGGCCTTTTGTGTCTCTCTGTTCGCACACCTCCAATGGAGTATCGATGAAGATTTCAAAGAAAGGGAGATCACAGTCCGTGTGAATCCCACGTGCCACTTCACGATCCTGGGAACAATAGAAATAGAGAGTAAATAAAAACATTTACAGTGAAAGTGAATAAAATAAACATTTTGATTATGTATATGCGAAAATGCCCAGACAATTGACATAGCCTAGTAAAAACAATGTTGTTTATTTTAATTGTGTATTCTTTGTAGTTAAATAATATGCAATGAGATATTTTATGCTCTTAAATTATTTTTATTTGTTTTTTTATTTTTAATAACGACCAACGATCTCATATATAGATCCTGGACCCTAACTAGGACTCCCTGTGTCTGGGAACCAGGAACTACGAGGACCACGGTCCCACAACACCTAGACACAGAACAAGTACATGCGCTTTTTTTTCTGTGCAACAAATACTTGTTCTGTCGCGGGAATCGAACCCGCTACCTCTGGGCAATGAGTCAACCTGCTTAACCACTACACCACAGAGGCTGTTTAATTAATATCTGGTCAATTCTTAGACGTCAATCATAAACAGTATGTTAAGCTAAGACAACGCACATAAGTGTAGATGATACTCGAAGGCAATTTATAAGCAACTCTTGTTTTTAGCGTGCCTTGTTCGAGTTACATTCGCCGGTCAAAACCTGTATGAAATCCGTAATTTCTAATCACTTTTGCTAGAATGCCGACCAAGTCCTGTACCATATATGAAAGTCATGGTCATTAACTCATATAAAATACACAAATTTAAACAAAGGTACATAGCAAATAATTTTATATGTATGACTATACATATTAAATATATTATTATTATAATTACCAAATTAAATTGTATCACAATAATAATAATAAATATCGTACTGTATCGTATAATAAAATATCTAAACAAATCATATTTACATTGTTATTGTAGCATTCTCTCAACGGCTGGACTTTACGTGTCGTTCACTGCTTTTATTTGCTGTTATTGAGTACTAATGGATGGAATGGAATGGAATGAAAATCTTATAAAATACATAATAATAATAATAATCAAGAATATCAATAATATTGGATCAGGGGTCAGATTCAGAAGGCAGTACTTCATGACACGGCACGTATTGTCAGGAGGTTCCTCAGTCTGCAGCCCTAACCACCGGTAGCTTGGGCCTTGCCCCGCTGCTGGCGGCACACTAGGTTTAGGTTTTTTATTGTATTTTTGTAATGTTAAATTTATAGAAATATTGTAAAAAAACTTAAATTTAAGATTGTAAATAAATAAATGAATAATAATAATAACGCCCAACCATCACATACATAGATCCTGGACCCTAACTAGGATTCCCTGTGTCTAGGGACCAACTACGAGGACCATGGTACCACAACACCCAGACTCAGAACAAGTATTTGAGCTTTTTTTTCTGTGCACAAATACTTGTCCTGTCGCGGCGGGTTCGCCGCCGCCTCCGGGTTAAGAACCGACTTGCTCAACCACCACACCACAGAGGCTGTCATCAACATAAAGTCTATTTTTTGTTTTTTTCGTGTCCAGTCTGTTATAGAATATTTTAAGCTTAATCTGACAGCTCTAAAATCACTGCGGTCCTTGTCATTTCAACCTATATGAAAGAGACAGTAACATTTTAGAGCTGTCAAACTAAATTAGTTTTATGCTAATAACCGATATAACTTTCTTCATGACATCACTGTTATCATAAAGTCATACTAACATACTTTTACGCTGATATATTGAGAGAGTAAAAAATGAGATGTCAATTGAAGGGGTGAGAACAAAAACGGTTTAACTGATTTTTTTCACAATATGACTTATGGGTATCGTTGGATTCAGCGTGAAATTATCTACAATAATACATCCTCAAAATACCGAATTAAGCTTAAATCTCGAGATTTTGAGTCTAAAAACGGTTTATCTGTCACAGGAATACAGTTCGCTTAGCATAAAAACATTATTATATTTATTATATTATACTTTTACAGTAATTGTATGAATGAGTGCTATATTTAGTATTTAAAAATAGAATTAAAACATTTTCAAGCAACTGAAACTTACATAAACCTTTTCTATTACCTTATAAGCACTCTACATTAAAATGACGCCGTTGAAGTTTAAAGTCAATTTTCTCGAAACGACCAATATGACAGTTAAACCGTTTTATTCTCAACACTTCAATTATAATATACTTCAGAGCTATTGAACTAACCGCTTGTGATGTACGAAATCTAGGGCAACGGGTTACAATGATAACAGAAGTTCATCAAAGTCGGAAAGTTAGGTAACCTTAGGTCTGCATGGCCATTTATTCTAATTTGATATGGCATATCGACTTGACATTTCTTACATGACATATTTGTTATGAATCCAACCGTTCAAAAGACTATCGAGAAATTCAAGTGTACTGTTGTAATAGGTCAACTAGAATCTAGTCGACCAATTACAGCAGATCGCTGACCAATAGCAACAGTGCAGTTTTCTCCATCCCCACCCCGAAGTTCTGTTTGGTAGAAACCTTTTTGCATCATACCGCATTATAAATAATAATAATAATAATAATAAATATGCGTAGACATTTCACACAGCGCCATCTAGCACCACGAACACAAACGACAGAAGATACTTTTTGTTTGTAAATATATACGTAGAATATAATATATATAACACCCATTTACAGAACAAACATCGATGTTCACCACACAAATGTTTGTCCTGGTGGGAATCGAACCAACAACCTACAGTTCAGATGGCAAGGATACTAGCAACTAAGCTACCGGGTCAGCCGTTAGTATCATAGTCCATGAGCTGTTGCCTTTATGGTCTTACCTCAGCAAAAGGCGATACAAAACTGCACAGGCAAACGACACCGCTGTCCGCAAAGAGTTTCGCCACTTCAGCCACTCGTCTAATGTTCTCTTCCCTGTCTTCTTTAGAGAAGCCCAGGTTCTTGTTTAGGCCGGTTCTGATGTTGTCGCCATCGAGGCCGTATGCTGGGATCCCTGAAACAAAAAAAAACGAGTGTGCTTTAGACCACACGACTGAAGTAAAACATCTTTAGCTCCATCTATCGGCCGGTTTAATTTTTCTTTTGCTTTGTTTAATGTCAATGTCGCCATCTTGACAATTGTAAATTGTTATTTTATCGGAACTACCAACATAATAAAACAAATTTTACGTTATTTTTAACTTTGTTATGTTGACAATGAAGATAAGATAAAGATAAGATAACCAACAACTTTCAACTTCTGTTGCCTCGTCACGCATT
Source organism: Ennomos fuscantarius (assembly GCA_905220475.3). NCBI lineage: Eukaryota > Metazoa > Arthropoda > Insecta > Lepidoptera > Geometridae > Ennomos > Ennomos fuscantarius. The sequence continues at coordinate 4,715,485 of HG992028.1, read as the reverse complement.
CACCAGCTTATTCCCCAAGTCAATAGTGCGTAAAGAAGTTTTACTTCAAAATTTTGGATCAGGTTTGTGGGTTGAGACGTCGCTAGTGGTATTTTAAACGGTTTAACGCTATCGGTCTCTTCCGACTTTTATAGTGTTATTTAGCGCTCATACCACCTGGTATGGTCTTTCAGAAATATATTTGGCAACCCTCTAAAGGGCACCTTTAGCGTCCGAATTTCGGCTTGGGCCGTTGCTAAGTGGTCGGATCAGATGATCGGAGAGACCGGCTCTGGAGTACATGTATATCATCACGCGAGATTAAGTCTACACTTCTATTCTAATGTCAGTTCAGTTTTTGTACTTTAAATATAAATTGCTAGAGTTCGTTTGTGGTCTTCACTACACTTCAAGCATCATTATTTCGTCTAGGCATAATCTAGGTCCCTTCAATTCCAGCGTGAATGTGCATCTTACGGGCCAGCTTACTCCACCTACGGACCACTTCGATTCTCGTCAGGTTATAATGTTGTTAAACGTATGCACATTAAACATTAAACATAAAAACTAGAACACCATTTAATCATGTTTTCAGATTTCTAATACTAATATAGTAACAATACAATATGAATCAAGTCAGTGAAGAACGGCTCCTACTATTGTTTACTTGCCAATTGTTACAAGTGAGTATCACAAAACAGCCCATCAATTGTTCCATGTTTCCATTGGATAGTGATGTACAAATAGTACACTACAGTAGTACCTATTATGTTATCAATGAATTGATTTGTAAATAGAGCCAAATGCAAATAGAGCAAAGAGCGAATAGAGCCAATGGAGTGACGTCACGGACGGCTTACGTGCATTACACACTCGCGTAATTATTTGACCTAAAAAATAGTAACTCAATACGGTTTGTTGTGCAAATAGTGTTGTTGTGTGTGCCTTTAACTGCGGTTGCAGATTGAGTGTTTTCTTGCTCTTAAGCACTAAGAAACTGCAGTAATTAGTTGATTTGGATAGCCGAAATCTGATATAGAACTTTTTTAAGAAGTGGGTAGACCTTACGGCCTAGGACTTCAAAAATCAATATATAGCTGCGCCGCCGGTGCTGGACGTAAGCACCATAAGGAGCTCGTTTAGAGTATTTTTGAAGTGTAGCTAATTTGAATCAGTAAAACAATGGCGAAGTGCGCAGGCTGCGGAAAGTTCCTGTCACCGTCAGATGCCGCCACTTGTTCAAAGTGTCCTCTTATGTTTTATAAGGGGTGTGTGGCTATTCCCGATTACACCACAGTTTCTTCAGACTAGATCTGCCCCGAGTGTAGGAAAAAACTACGAAAAGACGGATATCGGGCTAGCGGGACCGGCGCGTCGGGTTTTTTATTTATTTTTAATCTGCATTTCCACAGACACCTGGTTCCGTGTTTTTTGTTAAATTACTTTTATATTTATGGATTAAGCCTATTATTAACATGAACACACATAATACAGGAAGGACAATACAAACAATAACAAAAACATACATAAACATAGGTACTTATTTCTAATTGTGCATACACCACGAGCAAACCAGCTTCCGCAAGCAGCACCCGTTTACGAGCTTGACGCATGTTCCAGGCATCACCCTCCTCGACCATATTTGAGGGAAGAGGACGACCCGACACACGACGCCGTCGCAAGAAGAAGCTTTTTAGTGAGCGTGAGTGCTCCGGGTGTATGCACAATTTACAATTTAATTAAAATATCTTTATTACTATTTTATTCATACGAGCGGGATAATTTTATTGACAGGTTCCTTTGAGCTCGTCAATGATCCCGGCCCAGGGCTTCCATTAACGCCACGTTTCGGTCTAAGATAGCCATTTGCAAGTTGTACTCGCAGAGGGCCCCCGGTGATGCAGCCATCGCACGCCGTTTAAGCCTAAACGACGCTGCTTCTTTAGATTCGGATAAAGTTCAGGTTAAGCGTGGAGTCCCCCAAGGATCGATATTGGGACCATTTCTATTTATATTATACTCTGCAGATGAAATCACATATTTTAAACTGCAAATTTCACATCTACGCAGATGATATACAGGTGTACACGCCACTGAAACGGTCCCAACGGAAGACCAGCGCTGGTTGCATGACCAGCAATATGCTGAGTTGGGACCGATTCGTGGCAACGGGCAAACAACGATTTTTATTCTTTGTTACATTTAATTGTTTTTTAAACCATTGCCTTTTGTCATGAATAAACATTTATTCAATTCTGTTCTGTTCTGTTCTACTCTATTCTATGTACTCCTCCATCATGAGTACGTTGCACCATGTATTCCACTGTTCTCATCTGCAAACTAAGCAATTACCTAGCTTTGAACCTACAAATCTAAATTACAATAAATCCAAGGATAGCAAGGATATTGGACATGCGCAGCTACCATAAAACAAATCAGAATACATAGATTCCACGGGCCAGTGTAAAAAAGGTTGCCTTTTATTCTATCTCTACAATATAATGGAGAAATATTTTGGCATTATGTATTGCTTGTACTATTAATTATTCTTTGGCATACACAACCGCGATAGTGATAATGCTACCGATAATACTATGCCTGACAGGTACAAGGCTATCGTTTATGTGGAACTGTAATTTATTGTGTGGCACCGTACCGTGTATCATTGGTACCTTAGCTTTAGTCCTACTGGCCGACTAGTTTAGCCTTTATCGTCCTATTATAACCTCTGCGATATATCTCAACTCTCGCCACGAAAAGAGACCAGACTGTAGATGACTTTAAGGATTGTATTATATTGTATGCCGATTACACTTCCTTTGAACTTAGAATAACAGCAAAAATTACCATCATCCTTTCACGACCATATTTTACCACTTGCTTTTTTGTAAAAGAAAATTTTCACCAAAAGATTAACTTCGACCTGCTATATAAACAAATACGAAGGTATTGTGAATGTTCGCTACACAAATAATGCCAAGGACTTTAGATCTATTACACTTATTGAACTGATGTAAAGGCCTTATTACCATTGCATCATTGATCTGCAATCATAAATCTATAAATATAAAATTCAAAGTCCTGAATGGCTTATATATATCAAAGCAGAACCTAAACCGCTGGTCCTATAGACTTGAAATTTGGAGGGTGTTCTTTGTAAAGTGTAGGTATCTACTAAGAAAGGGATTTTCAAAATTCTATCCCTACGAGTGAAATGAGTGTTTGAATTATCTATGAAAAATTTTCTTCTTTGTTTCCTATAGGCCACGCGGGCGAAGCTGCGGGAAGAAGCTAGTACCACATAAATGCATAACAAAGACCCAGCTGCAAGCTAATTATTATGTGTACCACTAAATAATAATTTTCATGCACGCACGCGTACGAGGGCGCAAGTTTATTACGCAGGCGTTTGCGTACAGTTATTCATGTTTTTATATTTACAGTTTTCAAATAGTGTGATCACTTTTCACCTGACCGGCGATTGCAAGCTTGATTGCGACCGATTGAATCTTTTGAGTGGATTTCACAATTTCAACAAGCAGTTTATGTGCATATTAATAATGGAAAATTTAAGATTTTTTAATTTTTGTTTATTTAATTAAAAAATTTTGCTTTGCTTTGCTATGTAAGTTAGGTGATAAGCCCCCTGAAGGTACAGCCACGACTGTATGACAGCATCGTTCTTTAACACGGACCTAAGTCTGGACTGCGAACTGGCTCTCAAACGAAGCTGCCTGAATACCAAAAGCGCTTGCCGGTAAATTGAAAAGTCATTAGTTTGAGCGGGATTCGAACTAGGGCTCCTCAGCGTTGTGGGTTTGAATTTTGGACGGTCTCACTATAAGTCGTGACATGGAACTCAACAGTTGTACCGAATACACTTGACGCACCGAATGCGTCAATTTATAATCTCTTTGCATAATAAAAGCATTGTAGGTATATTTGATTCTGATAGTATTATAAAGATAATCGACAATAAGGTAAGATTACTCATAGCATTACTTGATTTGTATTTTATCATGAACAAACACAAGCTTTATAACAAAAAAAAAAATATAAAATTAAAAATTAAAATCATACCGAAGCCATTTATTTGCGGCAGCAAATAAACCTTTAACAGTTGACTATGACTTTCATAAATAAGTCGTTGCAATTAATAATAGTTTCTATGTTTATTACAGTAAAAACACACCTGTGTTAATGTTAATAAATAAAATAATATTGATACTTACATTAATAAAAATCTAAATTTTTTTTATAAAGTCGATGTCAAAGCTAATAATTTTATTATAAAGAATCTCTACCTGTCTTTTACGTAGTACAACAACATCTCTAAGACATCCTATTTTCAAAGAACAATTTGTATTTTCCAGAGTACTATATATATTAAATATATATAACTCAAAGGTGACTGACCGACTGACATAGTGATCTATTAACGCACAGCCCAAACCACTGGACGGATCGGGCTGAAATTTGGCATGCAGGTAGATGTTATGACGTAGGCATCCGCTAAGAAAGGATTTTTCTAAATTCCACCCTTGAGAGGGTGAAATAGGTGGTTGAACTATTTTCACATAGGCCACGCCGCGGGCGAAGCTGCGGGCAGAAGTTCGTCTGTGTATATTTTTCTATAATAACTTTAATGCTAAATATAATAAGTTTAACGCTATATATAAAAAAGTAAGTAAGTACCTTTAGACACAAGGTACGCTTCGAGAGCGAACGCAATGCTAGTTTTTCCAGCGCCACTCAGTCCTGTGAACCAGACTGTGCTGCCTCTGAAGGCTCCACTGCCAAGGGCTCTGCCTCGTTTGGCTCTGGAGACTTGGTTCTTTTGCTCCACAACGTTCGTCGCCACTTGGGGACACTGTAACAAAAGAAAAGATTGCAAATTGAGAGAAGATAGTAAACGGTCATGATAATAATAATAGTAACGCCAAAAGCTCACATACATAGATCCTGGACCTTAACTAGGATTCCCTGTGTCTACGGACCCAGGAACTACGAGGACCGTGGTCAGATCCAGACTCGGAACAAATATTTGCGCTCTTTTTTTCCTGTGCACAATTACTTGTCATGATCCGGAAATCGGATATATGAGCCGACCTGCTCAACCACCACACCACAGAGGCTGTGAATGATGAAGAGATGAACAGAAGATAGAGTGGCAGCAAGTTGCATCTAAAAAGAGAGCTGTATAATCAACAAGTTAAAACTGGAAATGGGCTGGGCAATTGAGCATATCCGCCAAATTGTTCTGGAGTGAAAACCTCAACCCAGCAGACGTATGTCCGTATTACAGAACGATGCTCAGTCATCGATCGGTGCTCAAGCAGAGCTTTCATTCATAAAGTGCTCAATTAGTGAATGAAATCTCTGCTTGAGCACCGATCCATGACTGAGCATCGTTCTGTAATACGGACCGTAGTATAAGATGGCCTGCGACGAAATGCAAGCGATAATATATGCAACGTATAGGCAGCAGCTGCAATCGTAGGGTCGACGATCTAACTTAGTGCTTCAGCAGTGGATTAGTTAGTATAAACTGATGGTGGAAGAGTGAGACATGTAGGTATACCGGGCTTAGACTGCATATAGGTACCTTGAGAGATTCCTATGTCCAACGGTTGATTTACCACTAGGCTGATGATGAGGTTAAAAGTTATTTAGACACTGTAAAGTTGTCTCTTATTTAAAACTTGTCCCGATCCGCCAAGGGTTTAAAGGGTAGCTAAAGAAGACTTCATTACTATGGACGTCATATTGTTCTTACAATGGCAAACAATATATTTGAATTTGCCAAAGTCATTGTACACATACTATTTTTTCTATTTTATACTAATACACAAAATAATGTTAATTACTAAGGTGCATTTAACAGTTGTTTTTATCTTTTATTGTTTGTTTTTTACCGCTGTCAATATGTATATATGTCAATTTGGTGTTAATTAAGCTAAAGAGCGAGTTTCCAATGGGTGGATTAAAGTTATCCGACTAGTAAATTATAAGTCGACAAAACAGAAACCGTTTTATTTCAATTTATCTACATTCGCTAAACTGTGTTTTTTACTAATAAATAAGTAACTTTTATCTGACTATTGAGGGGTCGCGACATAGTTTATTATTAATTCAAGCAACTGTAAACCGAAAGAAGAATCAGCGCTGGTTGTATTTCCAGCAATAACGGGCAAACAACGCATTTTTTTATTACTCCTAATAATATTACACTATTGCCTTGAATTAATATTCATTAAATTCTATTCTAAAAATTATGTACCCACAATATTTTATATTACGCTACCGGCTACGCTATAGGCACCCTAGTTTTTTGACACTCCCATATTCTAGGGAAGCGTGTTCTTATCGGATTTGATACGTTGAAGATAAGCCTGTGCAAATTCACCAATATTTTCCTCTAATGTAATGTTTAGCGCAGATACGATAACAATGCATTAATTTTGGAACTAACCCTGAGAACATTGGCCGCCGCACCTTATTTAGATTGCCTGCAATATTTACAACAATACCGCTGCTATCACTATAATAAATGATTCAAATGCAGACTTAACGAGTTGAATAATGAATTATGATCTAACTTGGGACAAGAAAATAAAATGTGACACAGATCGGCTTCATCCATCCTTTGTAAAGTGTAGATATCCAAAAAGGAAAAGGTTTTTCGAAATTCCACACCTATTATGGTGAAATGGGTGGTTGAATTATCCATGAAAAAAATTCTTCTTCGTTTCCTATAGGCCACGCGGGTGAAACCGCGGGCAGAAGCTAGTTAAACGTAATAAAATGAAAGAAATAAAATTACATCTCTTCAAATAGTAAAAACAGAAAGTAAGAGATTCTCCTTTTTACTCTCTGCTGTATCCTCTTAATTAAAGAACAAGACGCGATTAATTGTTAATATTATTGCAGTAGTAGTTTTTAATGCAATTAAACCACAGACCTAAAATATTTTCGGTACTCTCAAGATTAAACTGTTTTTTGACCGCCACCCGTCCCTACTCTTTTTCAATATAGTTTTAGACAAAAACTAATCATAAAGGTACACGGAAACAGTGTCTTGCATTTGGAAGTAATAATGAAGCATGATTGTAAAGTTACAAACAATCAATATTGGCCTCGCAACAAGGTCAAATAATGTATTTTATTGAACAAATCGAATCATTTTAGACGAGGCGCAGTAATTGCTTCCACTTCCTAATTACCTTTAAGGCGCGATTCTATTAGGCAAGTTACTTGCATGCAACTTGATCGAAACTTGCATGTAGGTAATTTGAGCTTGTAAAGCTTCTTTTTTTCATCCGTTTATTTTTTTTATCTAACAAATGACTCGGCAAGCAGTACCGACCACAGCATCACTTATTCCATCTATGTCTTAGTTGTTGAACATCTTTGTTTCCAATGGAAGAAACTTTTACGCAACTGTGACGTCATACTTGCATGCAAGACTTGCCAAATGGAATCGTGCTTTTAGTTCAAAATGATATTACGATGCAACATATTGATTCACTGATGATGGCTAAAATGTTTCATTGAAAACTTAATTTAAACAGATAAGCTCGATGTGTTCCGGTTTCACTTGACACCCAGTTCCCAATCCAGGAATAGCCACGCTGTCTTCGGCCGTATTGCCAATCAAATCAGGTGGAACATGATCAGAAAAATTGCGTAAGAGGTACTACTTAACATATTGCGTTCTTCTAAAATGAGCTGGTTTTTTTCCTTTTTACGCTCGGAATATATGAAAGAAGATATAAAGCTATATATAACTGTTGAAATTGAATCGATTCTATCTGTGAAACAAAGAAATAACCCAATCAGGTAGGTACTAACTTACTTACCTTTTTAGAAGCAAAGTTTGATTTTAGAAGTTCTATATGAAGATGCGTTGCTTTAACATTAAATACATAATTTAAAATCTTAATATACCAACATTAGAGGCCATGAATTTTAGGGAAACGGGTTTTGTATAAGACCGACATTTTAATTAACCCGATGACATTCAAGTCTGTCCTAATTTTCAAAGATAAAGTTTCTATTCACAATTCTGTGGCTGAAGACAGCTTGGTTTCCTATAAAATAGGGGGACCGTCCTTTAGCGGATGTTAAAAACGAGTGTGCTAGATCACACGACTTAAGTAAAACTTCTCTAAGCTCCATCTATCGGCCGGTATAACTTTGTTTTTGCTTTTGCTGTCATTTTAGGTAATTTTTTTTGGATTTTGGCGGGAATGCGAAAAATATTGCGTCACCGCATTGTATTATTTTCCAAAACTTGTGTTATTTTCAGTGTAAGTGAATAAAATTGGTGGCATTCTATTCGTTAAGTGCTGGATTACAGGCGTGAGTGTAGGAAAGTGGTACAATGATAGTGAAACGATTCTTTTCGTTTTGTTTCCAAAACTCCATAGAAGCTTCTGGTAAAGTTGCCACCACTTTACTAGGAGTATGACTTTGACTAGACTATGACTTGACTTGATGACTTCGACTGTGACTTGACACATATTTGCGTGAAATATCATTAATTTGATAAATTATTAATTACTTGACACTGGCTAAATACACAGTGTGGAGCAAAAAAAAAAACGAACAAGTAATTTTTAACTTTGTTATGAACAATTACTTCCCAGTTCTACGACAAATCCTTTACAGTGCAAGCTTTTCGCCTGTGGAATGCCCTACAGAAATTAGACACGCTAAGCCCCAGGCATAATAAAATATGATGCACAAATATTATCCGTCATGTTAACTGCTGCTATCTAGTATTATACTGTAACTTTTTCGTGCTTTTATAATAAATATGTAATACTAGCTTATTTTATTATAAAAAATCTAAGTATTAGGATGTAGCATTTGACTACGCTCTTCTCACCTGATTTGAAGTGACGATGCGATCAAAGGTGTAGCATACTAGCAAAGTTAACCTTTAACGTATAGTAATAGTAAGGGCGATACTCTTCTCTTGAACACTTCTGAACACGCCTTTAGTAAACATATTAAAGGGCTAAGCATTCCAAGCCCAGCGGTTCAGTGGTCTCTCTCTTGTATAATCATAGCCAAGGGCATAAATAATGCAGGACTGGAATCAAATGCTGCAATTGCGGTAATGCTGCTGATTTGCAAAAGTGAACGTCAAGAAGTAGTTAATAGTCTTCGTAAGTTGGCATTTTGCTTACGTTAATATTTACCTTAGTTCATTTTGGCTTGATTATAGAGAGAACCATACTTCATTGCGATCGTTTTAGGGTTTGGTACTACTTCTACATGGATGGTCACTTACAGGATTTTTTTAAAAGTATTTTCTGTAGGTACGATAATCTGCATAATTGATCACGCGAGTAAAATAATGAGACACACTTAGGCCCGTATTACAAGTCGACGCTAAGTGATGGATCGGTGCTCAAGCTTAGATTTCATTCACAAATTCATCAATTTAAACGAAATCTCAAATTTAAGCGCTACCAGACGTTCTGACCGCTGCTGACACCGACAAAATTCAATAACACCATGCCAGATAACAACGTTATTTATATAATAAATTTATGTACAGAACATATACAAAGGAGGCCTTAATGCGAACATTTTCTACTAGTCAACCAAGGCGTGCAGAGAAATAGATTAGGCGTTAACGTTTCAACAAGCGTACATACATTCCAACCGCATAGATTTTAGTTCAACCGACCAGTATTTAATAATAATTATGTAGGTACGTCAAGCACCATTAAGTATAGATCTAAAATTGAGCGTCGTTCTGTCAAGGATCTCTGCTCAAGAAAATATTTCATTCACAAAATGATGAAATAATGAATGAAATATCTACTAGCATCATTTGATGAATGAGTATAGTTTTGTGATACGGGCCTGAGTCTTACATAGTGGATCAATAATTTTAATAATATCCCTTTTAAAGAAGAGGTTAAATCGACTACTATCGCCTTTATCATAGTAATTTTTTTTGATAACAGAACAGTGTCATTCGGAACCCCCAAAACAGAGTTACGAGCGACACTGCACTGCGCACATCATCCTGCGACATCAGCACAGCCTGGTAATAAGATTACTAGACTGTGAGATCAGGTCTTAAAGTCTCAATTTCCCAGTAATTTCACTAGCTACAGTGCCCTTCAAACCGGAACACAGTAATGCTTACACACTACTGCTTGGCAGAATAACTGGCAAAGGGGTGGTACCTACCTAGACGAACTTTACAACAAAGTACTACCACCTAGTAATAAGTCATACTGTAATATTGATTATTGTTCTGTTCTATAATTTGTATTTTATTTTAATAACATTATTATATGATAATGCGACTTAATTTATATTGATTATGGTAATTGGATTTGGCCGTTTAATTGATGAATGAATAAATAAAATAAAAACAGAAACAATTGGGTAATCAGTGGACATCAAGCGAGCAGTTAGTTTTTTTTTTTATGTTAAGGAATGATCCTTAACATAAAAAAAAAAAACAAAAAAAAAATGATTTCACTGACGACTGACGGCTCACCTGATGGGTGACCATCAGACACCTGCGTGCAATACAAGAGGTGCTTCCGATGCGAGCCTACCATTTAAGACTATTTACTCGTTTATTTGTGTTTTTTTAACGGGCTAATTCTGTTGGTCTCTACAGACCACCGTAACATATTCATTATCTCAACTGTATATAAATTATATACATTGTAAAAGACGGTAGAGAAAAAAAATCATCACTGTAAAGTTTCTTGAAGCTTCTTCTTTATAGTTGTAATCGAAGCTTCGGATCGGAGTTTTCTGTTCTGCATTGTGCCGGATTGCTTGCACCAGTAGTGAGAAAGAGAACGGTTTTTTTTAAACTCATATATTGTAATGGGCTTGCTATTTATTATTTGACAATAAGCACTTTGTAATTTTATATGCTTAGTAAAATAACTTAAAAGTACCTTATATAATTTTGACTTGTAAAAGAGCTAAAAATAGCCTTTTGCAATAAATATTTTGACTTTTGACTTTTGACCTTTACAGCGTCACTTATTACTCGTTACAAAGTGCCCCACACTAGCACAGCGGAAACATTTCAAAGGGGTGTCAATATTATTCCCAGTTATGTTGATTTTAAAAACAAACTACTGAACCGATTTTGATGTAATTTTCATTGCACCAATCAGAAAGCATAATCTGTCCAAATATAAAAAAAATCCAAATCGGTTAATAATAACGGAGTTTTGAGGTTATAAATCTTTAAAAAATTACAACCGAATTTTGACCTCCTCGTTTTGAGGTCGGTTGAAAAATGAGCGGTTCCTATGGGAACCATCATTCCCCAAGCGAACTAAACGACGAAACGCACAGCGGATCTAACTTTTTTTGGTATTATGCGGGTATTAGACACAGGGAATCCTAGTTACGGTCCAGGATTTATGTATGTGATTGTTGGGCGTTATTATTATTATTATTATTATTGATGACAGAATTGCGTCATTAACTTTCAGATTACATAAAAATAATTAAGTTTTGATTAGTGAATAATCCGGTTGAAATAGTTCAATAGCAAGCGGTCAGTTTTCGCACAACATAGAGAGTGGTGAAAGTGGAATGTTTACGTAAAACGATGCCAGCGGCGTAACCGATGAGATAATACGAGTGTTGGATGTGCCGATGGATTATAAGTATACTAGATAGGTAAATATCGTACATGTCTTTGACCATACAACTTGCATTCAAAGCAAACTATACGTGGAGATTTTAATGTAATGCTATTCTAAAGCTAACATACCTAAAAAGCCTTTATTATTTAATATACAAAACTTATTATTATGTACTACTACTATTACTAGTAGTAATTATAGTATTATTAGTAGTAGTAATTAATACTCATAATACTCAATCATTTATTTCAAACATTATTGGTTACATGCAGGTGTTAATAATAGCATATTTAAGTATGTTATATAATGACCCAGCTTGGGCATAGCAATATTGTGCGGAGCGAATCGATCTATAAGTCTATAATAGTTAACTTGTCCGAAAAGAATTCGTCTAACGTATTATAACTTTTAGACAGTAGTAATTTTTTTAGGGCTACGGTAATTTTTTTCTCTTCTTCTATTTCTTTTAGATGGAGTGGTAATTTATTAAATACTTTTATGGCTATTAAACTTCTATATAAAATAATTGTAATTTCTTGTTACTTGCTTATACAAGCCTAAGCTTGTGTGCTTGCATAACAGTTTATTATTGCATTATTTTATGTCACAAGGATAAAATGTACACTATAGTGCGTATAAGATAAATATTCCATAGTACAAGCTTTGCTTAGTTTGGCACTAGATAGTGTTGTGTGAAATGTCCACAAATACATTTCATTTATTTATTCGAGTCTTACTCAGTTTGGTAATCTGCAAGATATCATTAAATCATCAAACATGGAAAAACGCTCATTCTACCTACCATACAGGCGTTTCTCTCGAACATAATAGAGCAGATTACAATTGATAAAAGTCAAGTGTGTATTGTAAGCGATGCCAAAACAATAAAGATAATGTTAAGCTGTCTATCATCTCACATCTCACGATAAATGTCCGATAAAGTCTTGGCTAGAATAGGCATGATGCAATATTCCTTAAAGCGGGGGGTTACTGATAAATACTGCAGCTTACCGATATTGGGTGCAGCAATAATCTAAATATAGGTTCACTATCGAAGTGCATATAATCGATTATCATAAATTTGTCACGAATAAAAAATTTACATAAGTACCTATTTAATAAACATAATTTCTTATTATGTTCCTGAATATACTTTCACAATATTTAATTTCCTTGAAAATAAATTTAATGTAGTTTATGATAATAAAGCGCATAAACCATATAATAAATATTAGTAAGAGTTGTATAATAGTTATTTGTTATACAAGAGCCCAAATTTGCTATTTAACCGCGTGCTCAATGTTGATGACCGAGCAAGCGAAGGATTTTAAAAATTAGCGTTAGCGAAGGAATCAAAAGAGCACCAGGTGAAAAATCTTTGCACGAGTGCACGATTGCAACACGTAACTTTTCATCCCATCTCAGCGATAAAATAATTAAAAGCAAAAAAAATCATTTACAGATACAGATTACAGATACTTTACTTTTATACATTACTTATAATTCAGTTTAGGTATTAACTACATTATGATAGGTAAGTACTACAGAATAATCTTTAAATTATAACAAATAATCTAATATAATATATATAATAATATGCATATAAAGTTCAAAGCCCAGACTGACTGACTTATATATCAACGCACAGCCTAAACCGCTGTTCCTAGAGATTTGAAATTTGGTTTTCTTTGTAAAGTGTAGGTATCCACTAAGAAAGGGTGAATGGGGTGGTTGATTTATCTATAAAAAAAACTTCTTCGTTTCCTATAGGCCACGCGGGCGTAGCCGCGGGCATAAGCTAGTACTTAATATAATTAAGACAAAATTGAAGGTAACGTTGCTACAGTTACTTGAGTGTAATATTAGGTCTTTACCTATGAAATTGCCGTTTTGTTTGAAAAAAGTTAAAGTATTTTTTTTCGAACTTATTTATTTCTTTTATTCAAAGTAATCACCCCTGCAATCAATGCATCTTTGCCAACGCTGTGGCAGTGTATGGATGCCCTTCTTAAAAAATCAGCATGACGGGAGACAACAAACTCTTCAAAGGCGTTTTGTACTGCCTCTCGGGAATTGAATTTTTTTCCCGCTAAAAAGTTGTCCAAATTTTGGAAAAAGTAATAGTCGGTAGGCGCAAGATCTAGTGAGTATGGCGGATGAGGGAGAGCTTCCAAACCCAACTCATGCAGCTTAGAGACGGTCTGTTGTGCAGTATGGGGTCGCGCGTTGTCGTGAAGTAGCAGTGGAGACGACCGATTGACCAAAGCTGGTTGCAGACGTGCGAGTTTCGCCATCATTGTGGTCAGTTCTTCAATGTACACATCTGCAGTAATGCTCTCGCCGTTTCGTAAAAAGCTATGATGAATCACACCAGCACTAGACCACCAAACTGTGACCATCACCTATCTAGGGGTCATTTTTCGTTTTGCACATTGCTTTGGTACTGAACCAGGATCTAACCAACTTGCTGAGCGCTTTCGATTGTCAAAAAGAATCCATTTTTCTTCGCACGTAACAATTCGGTTCAAAATTCCTTCATTTCTGTGCCTGTTAAGCAGCGCAAGGCAAGTCTCGACGCGTACGTTGCGCTGGCGATCGTTAAGTTCGTGGGGCACCCATCTATCAAGCTTTTTTATCTTGCCAATCTGTCGCAAATGGACCAATATTGTTTTGATGCTAACATCAAAAGCTGCTGCCAGCTCAGCTGTAGATTGAGATTCATCAGCTTCCACAATCGCCTTTAATTCATCATTGTTGACCAAAGTTTCCGGACGACCACGAGGTTCATTTTTCAAGTCAAAATTCCCAGAACGGAACCGAGCAAACCAATAACGGGTTGTACGTTCGTTTGTACAGTTCTCTCCGTAAACGTCGTTGATGTTACGTGTCGTTTGTGCCGCGTTGGTGCCACGATGGAACTCATATTCCATAATTACACGAAATTTCAAAGTATCCATTATGAGGAAAAATGTTGAAATGTAATGAAAATACAACGCTAATCAATAAACAAAAGACTTATATTGTAAATAGAATGTCATATTTTTAAAACAAAATTAATTTGAATTTAGAATTCATAGCAAATCAAAACTTTTTTTTGTTTGAAAAAGTCTGTTCTGCAATACGGCAATTTCATAGGTAAAGACCTATTATTTTTTTAGGTACTGTAATATTGGTTAGTGGCTCGTGTACTGTTTTTCGGTAAACTATCTGTTATATTTAATAGTTGTACCGATTCGTCAGCTTCCCTTGGCGTAAATGTAGGCGAAAGAGGGCGATGGTTAGGTGTTTCGTAACGGCTCATTTCTGGTGTAGAAGGGCCAGTCTAAGGATCTGACTGAGGCTCTATTAGTGCAGTGGCTTCTAAGATTCCATAACATATTTTAGACTGCTCATTATTAACAGTTTCAGTCAATTCTGTGGGCGTCAAATAAACTTCCTCGTCGCTAGTATCGTTGATTTTAGGTTTTTCACTTGTTTTCTAGTTTCTTGTTTTTAGCCTAAGGTTTTATCAATACAATAATAAATATATATCACACTAATATTATAAAGGCGAAAGTTTGTATGTGTTTGTGTGTATGTGTGTATGTTTGTTACTCCTTCACGCTCAAACGGCTGTATGGATTTGGATGAAATTCGGTACCAAGATAGCTTATACACTGGATTAACATATAGTCTACATTTTATCCCGGAAAAGTAAAATTTTCCCGTGGGATGAGCAAATAATTAGAATACATTTTATCCGCGGGGAAACCGCGGGGCGCAACTAGTAAACAATAAAATTGACATTTATACATTTGTTTTACTTTTACTACAATACATAATTACTTGTGTATGATTTCGTCACGTCATCTTTAACATCGATAGTCAAGATACCTACATATTTTGGTCGAGTCCAATGATCCATTTACTTTAAGAATTTCACAGTTAATTTATTAATTCCATTAGTTTATCGTCTTTCTATTATCATTAAATCATCCCGCTAGCCTCTTTAGTGTGTATCATTGTACCTAAAGCCACAGATAATGTAATACCTACACTAGTACTTTAATGCCGTGGCGAGCTAGACGGTCGCCTGTTCGCCTACACCTTGTAGTCATTGGATGCATCTCTTTGCCACTTTATTCTGTGTTGCTAACAAGGCGGACGTAGCTCGTTGAACTCTACCGTGAATGGGTTTATCTGTTTGTACTTCTAATTTGGAGTAATAGGATCGTGCATCATTTTTTTTGTAGCCGCGTTCTGGAAACATTGAGAATTTGATGTTTCGTGTTTAGATACTTTAAGTCCTGGGGATCACGAAACTTTGATTGGACAACAGGAGAAATTTCCATCCAAACTATGCACATAAACTGCGTATTAAAACTGTGAAATCCAAACAAATTTGTGTTTCTATTGGTTGCAATCGAGTTACGTGATCGCCCAGCTGGATTGATATACAGAGTACTTTTTAGCTTCGAAAATATAGTCCACACGGAGTGCAACTAGTTACTAATAAATCGAGTGATTATGATAACTTTAATACGTGGTTTATGTCACACGATAAATATACAGTTCGATGTTGGAGTCCGAAGAAATGGGGTTGATAAGGGAAGTGCGAATAATAAACAATGAACGGGCGGATACTAATCTGATGTAGGAGAGCGATTAATCACGATGACTGTACGAAACCGGCACGTATGATTATGCAGCGGAAATAGTATAAGAGGGCTGAAAACCAAGTTTATTAGTAACCTTCGGCCAGAAGTAGACAAACGGTAGGCTGATGTCAAGTATTTATTGGCGCGAAAAAAGCTAATGTAAAGACAGCAAATATTAACTTAACCTTACACTTTGGGCGGCCACAATTAAAACTAAATTAGATATCTGAAGAAAATACGTGATCCAACTGGACTTGAGCTACTATGTGCTCTCGCTAAAGCACTCGCTATGGACAGATACTGTTAAATATTCTGTGGTCTACCTTTTAGCTGACTTTGAAGAAGAAGTTTACAATTTTTTTTTGTGTGCATGTTATAATTATTACTTAAAAGCGGACCTCGATTTTTGAAGATTTGTATTCAATAACCAGCTAGGCGATCATGAAACTTGATTGCAACGAATAGAAACACAAATTTATATGGATTTGACAGTTTTAATGTGCATTGTTACTAAGGAAATATTCAAATTCGTAATAATAATAAATTTATCCTGATGCATTGCAATCAAAGTTCCGTGATCACTCCACATGTTATTACCGTTTGACCCAATTAAGAATCGTAAAGGCGACTGGTCACTTTTTTGATGAAATTATTACTGACACGGACAAATTTTAATTAACTGCGCTATGTACTAAAAATCAATTTAATTTATTTTGTTATACTATATAAGCTATTGAACCAATGAAAATGTTACATATTCAGCGAATGCCGTACACGTGTATGATAAGCTGATGGAACATAAATTTTAATTAATTGCAGTAACATTTTCAATTTAAAAACTGAATAAATACAATCAATTTTTTAAATAATTATTTTTAACCTTAAGCTTTACCATTTCATATCACAGTTTTGAACGAAAGTTGAATAGCGTACGGTAGCGTTTAAAGGAAAGACTGTAAGAGAAAGTGACACATTTGATTCAAGAAACAAGTTACACTTGCATGCTATGACATTCAACGTTTGAACTAAAATAAACTTTTCTTGTTGCAATAAAGAACAAAAAATATTATCATCCGCTGAACCGCCAACTAGGGTCTGTGCAGCATGTATTCCACTAGTTCCACTCAGTCATTCACAAGCTACTGTAAATCAATATAAGATTCATGCCTACAAAGAGAAACAATCTTCTGCTGAGTATTGAGAGTTCCGAGTTTCCGACCGACACTATAGGTCCATAGTCTATGGTCTAACGAGCGATAAATGAGGAGTATATGTACCATAAAAATTGCCAAATTTGTACCTTTTCGTTACGGCTGTATCCTATATATCTTTGCTACTTGATACAAAACATTTTAAAAGAAAACCAAAACTAACCGTTCTATTATAATCTCCTTTTCTGTTCCCGTGCCCATTTCCCCATTGCCCGATGTTATACTTCTCAAAGGTTTCTGAAACCTTCTTGTTCCTTTGCTTCAAACTCATTGTTGATATTTAAAAAATTAAATGTTCGTAAATAACTTTCCCGCCAACGAATGTGTTCGTTCTAAAACCGGTATAAATGATTGTGCGAGAAACGCGCGCGACTCGCGAGTCTTGCCGCTGTACTGACGAATGTGGAGAACGATACTGTATTATAAATTAGTGAAATAACATATATTTTATTGAGCGATTGTTACTGCACTTGAATCAAAATTTTCATTAGTTTCTTTTTTACTATTGGCCGTGAACAGGGTTAATCGTTGCATTGTTTACCTAAACATTCGAAGTTGTGAAAGGTACCTAGCTTTATCTGCTTTATATCTAAGCATAATTTTAGAGTTTATAACAGCAAATTAATGTTTTTATGTTACTTTTGTTTGTTTAGGCACATTGCTTGAACATAAATAAAGGACAGCTAAAAACTATACCTGCAACATTTTTAGTCACACATATGTCTATTTTTCAATAGCATTGATTAAGAAGTTTGATTTACAAGATTATGAAGCCGTAGACCACATTAGTTTCCGAACAGCTATAATTTGGACGTTATCAAAAGGACAATGAACCGGTTTCTTCTAACCGAGCTTGCTACATCTTCGACCAAATTGCGATGAACCGTAAGCATAAAAAAATATATATAAATTTCTGTCTAATATGAATTACAACGTTATGTCTTCTGCTGGTCTTGAGCTTGACAGACAGACATCAAAATGACCCTGTATAAGACTTCCACTTATTTTAAAACAGGAACGGAACTCTAGAACGATTCGTAGCTATATAAAAATATATAGGCATGGACATATACAAAAAGACTTAATATTAGTTTTAGAATATTCTTGTTCCATTGAAACACCCAGTTCTAGGGGTTCGATCGGCATTGTGATGTCGCACCGCAAAATGTTTAGTATAAACCAGTGGTTCTTAACCGGTGGCCGGCGGACCTCTGGTGATACCTGGAAGCACCCGAAGTGGTCCGCGAAGCCATCGGAAAAATATTAAATAAATGTGACGAGTCGACACGTGGCGTGGCGCGACATGCGTTTGACTTTGAGTAGCACTGAACCAAGGGTTCAGAAATTGGTAAAAAGAATGCAGTCACAAAAAACCCATTAAAATATATGTACCTACCTAAACTATATGTATAATGCCAGTGGAAAATTAAAATAACAATAATAATAATGTTGGCTTTAAATAATTGTTTGCATGTTTTATTTAAGGAATTTTTAGTTTTATTTAAACAACAACAATGTGTTAATTTTCATTTACTGTATTTACCTCCAAACAATAAGTGGCCCATGGCAAAAATAAAAATTGTCAAATGGTCCCTAACCACCAAAAGGTTAACAACCACTGGTATAAAGGTACTATTATTTTATTCTGTGATAGTGCTATGTCAGGCTATGTCCAATGTCCCTGGTTCGTTCTTTTATTTATGGTCTTCACGAATCGATGATTATCTTATTTATTATTACTAAAACAGTTTTAAGATGCCTACCTAGACAAACATGTTTAAAAAGTAGAGATTATTCTATATCTCTACTTTATATACTTTTATATTTTATTATTAAGCGAAACTATTTCTTAGCTCAAGATCTGTGGATTTTGTGAAATAAATAAAATAAAATAAATAAATTATCTGCATAATGAAAGCTTTTTTAGTAATCTCTACTTTTCAAACAGATGTTTGTCTAGGTAGGTACCCACAGCTTTGCCAGTTATTCTGCCACCAAGCTGTAGTGTGCAAACCTACAGTGTTTCGGTTTGAAGGGCACTATAGCTAGTGAAATTACTGGGCAAGGCTTTATGACCTAATCTCATAAGTAATTTTTTATTAATTTACCATCAATGTTGGCTTATAGTTACTATATATACCTACTTACTAATGGTTTTAATATGAATTTATTTCTATCCTAAAATGATGATACTGTGGCGTGCTGGCCCACGAAAAAGTTTCTATACCAATCTCATAGAGAACTTTTCCAGCTAGTTGCTAGGGGCAACGAATGTTGTTGATATAGACTACACATTAGAGAAAATTTTATTTTCCGCATTTTGGTTTTTGTAAATATCTTTTTAATTAATATATCTTATACAAAGTCAATCGGCATATCATTAATTCAGCAAACCTATGGACCTCCTTCTATTACAACAAAAGTGTGCCTAACTTAGCTTTACTGGTGACCTGTTTTGAACCGAAAGTCCACGTTTGCAGTAAATGTGTGTGATTTTGATTTTGTTGCTGATTGCGATAATTCTGATACTGATTCACATAAAGATGTCGCTCTCAACCGATAAGAACGAAGATATTTGTCGTGTGGGCGTGCGCATTCCGCCGTTTTGGCCTGAAAAGCCGGCCATTTGGTTCGCGCAGATCGAGGGCCAATTCGCGATATCGAACATTACTACGGACAATACGAAGTTTTTCTACGTTATCGGCCAACTAGACCCGCAGTATGCTTCTGAGGTGGAAGATATAATCATCAACCCGCCCGACACCAACAGGTATGAAAAATTGAAGTCGGAACTTATCAAACGACTGTCCGCGTCACGAGAAAAGAAGGTCAAGCAATTACTTATGCACGCAGAACTTGGAGACCGTAAGCCATCTCAGTTTCTAAGACATTTGCAACATTTGGCTGGACCTGGAGTTCCCGAAGATTTTCTACGTACTATATGGACCAGTCGCCTACCAAGTAGCACGCAAACGATAATCGCTTCGCAGATGATGTCTTCACTGGAAGCGCTCGCAGATCTCGCTGACCGCATCCATGACGTTGTTTCGCCTACAGCGCACGTAGCATCAACATCAAGTGTCATGCCAGGAAGCTCTTTAGACGCCATGAACCAACAGATTGCTGAACTTACCAAACAAGTGCAAGCTCTAACTGCGCAGGTGAACCGGCATTCACGTGCACCGAATCGTTCAAACAAGAAAACGCGCGGTCGTTCTAGCTCCACACGATCACAGTCGAACTATAGAAAATTTCCTGTGTGCTGGTATCATAATAAGTTCGGCAATGAAGCAAGTAAGTGCGTAAAACCATGCGACTACCATGCGGGAAACGCGAACAGCAGTCGGTAATGGCGACGACCGATTGCCAAACTTCCGGTCGCCTATTTGTCACGGACGGCGCTACGAAGATGCAGTTTCTCATCGATACTGGCAGTGACGTATGTGTCTTCCCCCGATCGGCACTCAAGGAAC
Organism: Ennomos fuscantarius; assembly: GCA_905220475.3. NCBI lineage: Eukaryota > Metazoa > Arthropoda > Insecta > Lepidoptera > Geometridae > Ennomos > Ennomos fuscantarius. Next base: position 4,694,537 of record HG992028.1, on the reverse strand, counting down.
GTCGTGAGAAAACAAATTATGAGCTGTGTGCGGCAAACGGTACACCCATTTCTACTTACGGCTACGCTCATTTAGTGCTGAACCTAGGCTTGCGCCGTGACTTCACTTGGCGATTCATCGTAGCGGACGTTACAAAGGCCATAATAGGTGTAGATTTTTTATCATTTTACAACCTCATCGTGGATTGTCGAAATCAACGTTTAATCGACAACACTACAAGCCTTACGTCCCCAGCTTCACCTGCACAGTCAACTGGGAACATTTCATCGGTAAAAGTTATTTCTGGAAATTCCGTATATCATAACATACTAAGCGAATACCCTGAGATTACTCGACCTTCCGGTGTCCACCGTGTTCCGAAGCATAATACCATGCATCATATACAGACTACTGCAGGACCGCCAATAAGCAGCACACCACGAAGACTAGCACCGGATAAATTAAAAATCGCAAAAGACGAATTTGCAGATATGTTGAGGAACGGAACAGCCAGACCTTCAAAGTCACCATGGTCATCACCACTTCATCTTGCGCCTAAAAAAGATAACGGCTGGCGTCCATGCGGTGACTACAGAATGCTCAACGCTAGAACCGTACCAGACAGCTATCCCATTCGACACATACATGACTTTGCACATTGTCTCTCCGGCTGTCAAGTATACTCGGTTATCGATCTCGTAAAAGCTTATAATCAAATTCCTGTCTGCCCTGAGGATATTCCGAAGACCGCAATCACGACGCCGTTTGGTTTATACGAATTTCCGTTCATGACGTTCGGACTACGTAATGCCAGTCAAACGTTTCAACGATTTGTGGACGAGATGCTTAGGGGCCTTGAGGAGTTCTGCTTCCCGTTTCTGGACGATTTTTTGATCTTCTCACCTGATCAGGAATCACACAAGAAGCACCTTCATCTGCTCTTCAACAGACTCAAGGAATACGGCATGGTAATCAACACGAACAAGTGCATATTCGGTGTATCAGAGGTAACGTTTTTAGGACACAGCATCTCAGCAGCTGGCACTAAGCCGTTACCATCGAAGGTAGAAGCAGTTGCGAATTACCCTCCACCGAAAACCGTTAGAGAACTGCGAAGATTCCTAGGAATGGTGAACTTTTACAGAAGGTTTATTCCTGACGCAGCGCGGCATCAAGCGCCTCTGAATGCACTGCTCACAGGATCAGTTAAAGGTTCACATCCCGTGCATTTATCAGAAGAAGCTACTAAAGCATTCATCGCCTGCAAGGAAAGTCTCTGCCAAGCAGCACTACTCGCTCATCCAGACTGCCAAGCGAAGCTCGCTATAGTCACCGATGCTTCAGACACAGCAATGGGCGCAGCTTTACAACAGCATAAAGACGGCATGTGGGAACCTTTAGCATTTTTCTCTCGAAAGTTTTCACCATGTCAACAGAAATACTCGCCTTACGATAGGGAACTTCTCGCCATCTACGAAGCAATAAAATACTTTCGTCACATGGTGGAGGCGAGAGACTTTATTATTTACACTGACCATAAGCCCATAACTTTCGCATTTCATTCACGAAAAGAAAAGTGCTCACCAAGACAGTTCAGACATCTGGATTTTATTTCACAGTTTTCTACAGATATCAGGCATATTTCAGGAAAGGATAACGTTGTGGCTGACAGTTTATCACGCATCGAAGAGATTACTCAGCCCATCGATCTATCCAAGCTTGCTCAAGCACAAAGCACAGATCCTGAACTAGAACAACTTTTGGATAGCGATACTTCTCTGCGCTTGACAAAAATCAAACTGCCTGGATCTCACACAGAAATCTATTGTGACAAGAGCAGCAATGTGGCCAGACCTTATGTGACCAAAGACATGCGACGGCAAGTGTTCGAAAACTTGCATTCTTTTAGCCACCCTGGCATAAATGCGACGACGAAACTGATATCGGAACGCTATGTATGGCCTAGTATGCGAAAAGATTGTAGAGAGTGGACTCGTTCCTGCCTAGCATGCCAACGATCAAAAATAACACGTCATGTCTCATCTCCATTAGCATCATTCAGCTTACCTCGAGCCAGATTCATGAAAATCCACATAGATTTGATCGGACCTTTACCTCTCTCACAGGGGTATCGTTACTGTCTCACATGTGTAGATCGCTTCACACGATGGCCCGAAGCTATACCATTACAGGAGATAACAGCTGAAACAGTGGCAAAAGCTTTAGTTCACGGATGGATATCCAGATTCGGCTGCCCTGAAGATATCGTCACTGATCGTGGTCGACAGTTTGAATCAGAACTTTTTAAGCATCTGTCCCACATCATCGGATTTCAACGCAGACGAACTACAGCCTACCATCCAGCATGCAATGGACTCGTCGAAAGATTCCACAGACAGCTTAAAGCCGCTATTACATGTCACGCGACCAGCAGCTGGCTTGAAACACTTCCACTTGTTCTACTGGGAATCCGGGCGGCATTTAAGGAAGACTTACAAGCGACTCCAGCTGAGCTCGTATATGGAGAGACACTACGACTCCCAGGGGACATTTTTTGTCAATCGGCTGATGGCACAGAGGACTTGACAGTATACACTGAAAGACTGCGCACATTCGCCAAAAATTTGTTGCCATTACCAACTTCTCACCATGGGAATAACCGCTCCATATTCATTTTCAAAGATTTAGCAACAGCATCCCACGTCTTTCTAAGAGATGACACCTCGCACCCATCTTTTCAAGCAGCTTACACAGGGCCGCATGAGGTGATAGAACGAGGGGATAAAGTTTTCAAGCTCCGCATAAAAGGCAAAGAAGTCACTGTCTCAGTGGACCGCATTAAACCTGCCTACATACTTCGTGAGTTGGACCATTCTCCCGTCGTGGCAGCACCCGAGACCCGAGACGCTCCAGTGACCACCACTCGATCAGGACGAACAGTGCGTTTTCCAGAATATTATCGCCCGTAGGACGGTCTCTGGAGGGGGGTGATGTGGCGTGCTGGCCCACGAAAAAGTTTCTATACCAATCTCATAGAGAACTTTTCCAGCTAGTTGCTAGGGGCAACGAATGTTGTTGATATAGACTACACATTAGAGAAAATTTTATTTTCCGCATTTTGGTTTTTGTAAATATCTTTTTAATTAATATATCTTATACAAAGTCAATCGGCATATCATTAATTCAGCAAACCTATGGACCTCCTTCTATTACAACAAAAGTGTGCCTAACTTAGCTTTAATACTCTTGTATTCAATTTGAGACATGACGGGTACTGTTTTCATTCATAAATCCATTGATAAAGCGCACCAATGTTTCACTAGTTAAGGAATATCATAGTGAGCATTTCTTTTTAATTATTGTAGTTTTAATATTCAATTCCATAGATAGAATTTTTTTTATTCTATAGATAGAATGTAAATACTGAATAATTCTTGGTATTTTGCTCAAGAACTAAAGCTCTGTGTGGGAATCAAACCCACAGCCTACAGTTGAGAAGGCAGAGTTACTGCCAAGTTATCAACTGAGCTATCAGGCCAGTTAAATTATCTGAGGGTATCTGATAAAAAATTTGAACTAGCACTTCAAATCAGGTGAGATAGTGAGATATGCTTAGAGGAAGCATTATATTTCTATGGAGATATGAACATAATCATACTAAATAGTAGAGGTGCGCTGAACATGGAATTTTGAGCCAAATCAAGTAACATACATTGTATGGTTCAGTGCTTAATAAAATAATGGTCTAGTCACTAGTTGATAAATAAAAAAGCCAGGTGTTTGAATATTAAATGTATCTTACACACGGATTATGAAGTAGTCTATAAATTTGATTAATTAGGTACTCTACATTAAACCTTACATAGTACATACTACTTACAGGTTCTTTACCATCATTGTTATCATCATTATCAGTAACCAGGTTCCCATAGTACAAGCTTTGCTTAGTTTGGGGGCTAGATGGCGGTATGTGAAATATATAGTCAGTTGTAGTCATTTCTGAGTTCCTGATATTTCAGGGCAGAAGTTAACCTGTTGTACCAAACTTATTTCTATGGTTGTACCTTTAATAAACATTGTTACCTACCTAATACCTACATAATTGTTGTGTATATGAGCTACTTACAGTGGTTTGTTGATAATTAGTCAAGGTTAGTACAACCAATATTAAGCTATTTATTTGTAACGAATTAGTAAGTATATGAATAATAGCGAAATATTTGTTGTACAAAAATTACCAAACCATTAATAGGATATTAACAGATACAATCACAGTGCAGCAGAATTATACCAAGCAAGCTTTACAAGATAAAAAAAAGTTAGCTGCGCTACTAATTCATTACCGTTAGTAAAACAAATTTATATAATGCATATTTTCATTCAAGTATTTCAAAAAGATAATCAAACAATAATGATACTTATAACTACAAGGTAAAAATAGTCACATAGTCACTTACAGTTTTAAGTTTCTTTTTCGGTGCAGAAGGCCCATCCTTGTCCATTGTGAAGATTTAATTGGGCTTGTGCAATTGTGAAGTCAATATGTAAATATATGTTTTAATATAAATTAATAGATACTTATAGCAATATCATCCAACTCAACTAAATAGATTAGTTTTTATTGATTTTTGACAAATCAGAGACTCGAGAGGGGAGATAAGAGAATGATAATGACATAACAATGACAGTGACACAAATAATACGTAGCATGGAAGACATTGAATTATCACTAAACAGCGATAGAAAGCCATTAAACGAAGAGAATTAAACAGAAATTATCATGGTCGTAGTATCATAATAGACGGAGCCATGCGGCAATGCCACTCCGCATTCGTCGATACATATTGTCTCTTTCTTTTCTTCGTTTAATGGCCTGCTATCGCTTTTTAGCGATAATTCTGCCAATGTCAAGTGAGGAAATTTGTACGGTTATGTCATGTCAAAATCTTATTTTGTCAGTCAAAATGCCACAGTAAAATGGTGGATATTTTACTGAAGGCTCTAGGAAGCCTTGAAGAGAAAACGAAAAGGCATGGTTTTAAAACTTGGAACCATTTGCCAACACTAGTGCACGTTCACGAACACTTAACGAATAATAATCCACCTTTGCAGAGTCCTTATGTGCACTAATAATTTCACTACCGGAATGGGAAAATAAAAGTTTAATTGTTACTTTTTACCACATATATTGTCCTCGCGAACCGAACACACAATTAACAATCTAAAAAGAAGTAAGCCCGGAGTATGTGAGGACACGCGTCTCCGAATGCTACTCTTACGCGACTCGCGTGCAACTCTCGTGCAACTCTAATGCTTACTGTTACGTGACTCCGCTTTAATTTAATCACGCGCCCCTTAAATAGGTCGGCGCTGGCGAGGTCAACGTAAACAAACGTGTGTCCCTACACACCCTTATTAAACATTAAAATTCAAAAATACACGGGTAATGGGAAAAAATTCACACCCGCCATTTTCGAATTCTTTTCAACGAATCCCATATTGTCTCGTATCTCTGTCTAATACACTAATCGTCGCAAAGAGTATGCGAGAAAGCGATTGTAGGAAAGGCAACCTCGTACCGCGTGTAATATTGTGACTGAATACCCGGTGCCAACATTGAATCGCGAGAACATATAAAGGTGACATAATACTATTTTTTAAAACTTCTGACATAATTATGGCTGAAGCGTAGCGTATAATAGTCTCATAGGGTTCACTGTCGAAACTCACAAAATAGGTTATCATAAAACATTTTAAACAATAAAATTATACAGGTAGATAATATGCCCAGATTACATCACATGAATTAAACATATTATTACCATACCTCTAGATTTGAAATATGACTGTAAAAAAGATGGTACGAGTACGATACGCTATGAAAGCTTACGGTGTCGCGACAGCTTACATTTTTGTTGACCCAGTGTCATAATCTGACACTACCTGGGTCAAATACAGACAAAGAGTATTGCCATGCTAATTATTGTTAAAAGTTACCCTCTAACCGAGCTCATCTTTCCAATATTTCAATATGAGTTTTGCTAGGAAGCTGGATTTTTTCCACAGGTACACATAGGAAAAAAAACACTCGTTAACTCACTGACCGATGATTAATTTACACTATTGGTTTCAGCTCTCAGAAGTCTCAAAAACATGTATGAGTGAGAGTGATGATGATCACGATGTAGTACCCCAACGGATCTCGGAACGACAAGTGATATGAGGGTACCATTTTAACCAAAGTTGAAGTAAACCTTGAGAAATTTTCAGGGAAATAAAAAAAAACTGGTGCTCCCGAACAAAAAACAGTGGCCTCTATATAGAATTGATATCATAAATTAGAAACGGTAATTAATAAATCAGGATACTGAATATTTGCGGCGGCCTAAGTTATTAAAATCATTACTGCTTTGTATGTGTAGTAAGGTACTTATTAAAAATTACTTATTACTTATTAAAGTTATTAAAATCATTACTGCTTTGCATGTGTAATAAGGTACTTACTTAAATTCCTTTCATCATATTATTTTCTGCAAGACTGTTTGGTTAGGTTTAGTATATATCGATACATTGTGTAATACGGGTCACTTCCCTACTCACGCACGTTAATGCAGTTTTAGATACTCACACCAACAGAAAATGGACCCGATTTTTTTTAATACACTCTGTCCATTTTGATTCATCGTCCTAGGGTTATAAGCTCTTTGCTCTACTTGGTCTGTATTGTTGGAGAAGTAATAGTATTGAGAGTTTTGGCGGGAACGCGAAAAGGATTGCGTCGCCGCATTGTATTATTTTCCAAAACTTGTGTTATTTTCAGTGTTAGTGCATAAAACTGGTGGCATTCTATTCGTTAAGTGCTGGATTACAGGCGTGAGTGTGGGAAAATGGTATAGTGATGGTGAAACGTTTCTTTTCGTGTTGTTTCCAAAACTCCATAGAAGCTTCAAGTAAAGTTGCCACCACTTTACTAACTTTACTAGGAGTATGACTTTGACTAGACTATGACTTGACTATGACTTGACTTGATGACTTCGACTGTGACTTGACACATATTTGCGTGAAATATCATTAACTTGATAAATTATTAATTACTTGACACTGGCTAAATACACAATACTGTGGAGCCAAAACAAAAAAAAAGTAATAGTATTCTGTGATACATAGTATCCTCTACTTGGTCTGTGGTATTGTTTTATTTTCGATTTCTTTTCTATGCTGTGTTGTAAAAATCGTAAAAAAAAATATTTAATATAACACCTTTATTTATTAAATTCATTTGTGCAAGGTTTGGTAATATCCTATTGTTTTTTAAATATTTAGATCATTTAAACTATGAAGACTTCTCCTTAAGATACCGACTACCGACTCCGTAGTATCGAGAATAACTCAAGATGCCAGCCGTAACGTCTACGACAGCTGAGGAACAGAATGATGCTGACCAGAAAATGTGGAGTGCCCTCAAAAAGTACATAATCAAAGAGAGACAAAGAAAAAAGGAAGGTATTCATCGCGTTTATCATTAAATCGCACAACTAGACTAGAAGTTCAACTGCGCCTTGGAAATCACTTAAAAATGGTAATTCAGGTTGTTGTTTTTTCAGAATATGAAGCTGAAGTAGAAGAAGAAAGGCTTCGAAAAGAGAAGGAGGCCAGAGAAAGACAGGATGTTATGACATTAGGTAAAAATTACACATCTGCTTTATATTATTGTAGCAACCTTGAGGAAACTACATACATAGAAAATATTTTTACAATTAATACCTATTCTTGTTTACAATGATTTATTTTTATTTCAATAATCGTTATTACAAAACTAAACTAGACCTAAAAAACTAAACTAAATTATACCTAGGTACTTAAAATAAATAAAAACTAAAAATTTAAAATAAACCGTTGGTGGAAGGGAAAGTTCCCAGAATGCTCCTCATCTTTGTTCTTACATATAAGGACTTGGCCAAATGTTTGGTGGAAGCATCAGTTGACCAGAATGCTGGCTTTTATTTTGCACAAAAAATAAGTATTGTCATATTTATTATGTTTTTTGATTTTTGCTATTGTATATGTAATATAATACCCCGCTAGGGGTTTTACCCTTTATTATAACAAGATGATTGATGAGGCTTCTTAAAATTAAATCTTTTATTAAGAGTGATGGATCCATGGTCCACTCTGAAGCAGGAATTTGAAAGGGCATTGAATATTTTGGCATACTTACTGTCCATCATCTTGTTTTTCTTTAAAATTCAGCCACCTATGACCTATATATATCATTTGATAGCTGACACATTAGTGAAAAATTCTCTTATAAACTTTTTTGTCAAATGTCACCTATCTAAGAACTAAACTAAAGGTATGAATTGCCACATTGGCTCAAAAAAATATTGTTCTTTAATCATTCAACAAGTATAATAAGTGTAGTAGAATGAAAGGGTTAAAATATTAAAACCCCATTTTATAAAAAATTTTTTGCTTTTTTTTGTTACTTTAGTTAACTATTGTATAATATGATGATTGCAGAGTGAAGATTTTTATTTACATCATCTAATCACAAAACAAATTGTGGAATCATGCCTGCTCTCCACAATTGTCAAACATAAAATGGTTAACTATAGGCAAGGCAAAAAAATTGTCATTTATTCAATTTCCTGACTCAGTGTGAATCATCCATCATAAGTGTGAATGTACTTCATTTTAGAGGAAACTAAAGAGCAGATTGAGCAACTAGAGCAAAAGTTGAAACAACTTGAAAAGGAGAAACAGCAACTGTTCATGCAGCTGAAGAAAGTGTTGAACGAGGATGAAATCAGGAAACGGCAACAACAGAAGGAAACTAAGTGAGTTGTTGTTTTAGTTAAATGTCTCACGGCCTGACAATACCATTACTTACCATTTAAAATTAAGGTTGCCAATGTGCCTTATAAAACACTTTTTCTTTGATATATGTTGAATTTTTCATTTGTCATTATTAATCATGTATTACTCGCATCACAATCCAGTGAACTTTACAGCGAGATGCAGTCTATGAAAATGCAGATGGGCAACATTCAGGGCATGGGCAACATGCCAATGTTCTCAATGCCAAGCTCCACAGGGCAAGGGGAACCCCCACCAAATCAGGGCAGACCCCCACCTCTTACTTCACATATGATGAATAAGGTAAGCAAATGATCATTATTGAACTGGTAAGTGGTTAATAATAATAATAACCTACTGTAGCCCTAAGCACAGGTAGGTTGGGCCTTGTGGCAGTGGCACTTTATGTTTATGTATTTTATAATATTGTTTGTGTTACTTATATAGAAATTATGTAAGAAATAAGGCTTACAAAAGAAAATAGTAACTTCCTACAAACTGCAGCACCTAATAACTGCAATGTCACATGTAACTGCAGTGTAATTATCTATTGTGGCACTACATTTAACTCATCAAATTAACACATTTTCTTTAGAATTATGACTATAGGAGCATCTTTCTTAGCACAATCAATAGAAAAATACCAATTTGTGATTAAAACTTTCCCAGCACATTAAAATTATCCTAGTTTTCTTTCAAGTTTCAAAAATCAAGGTATAATACAAAATACAAAACAATATATAAAAAACAACACAAATGATTTTGTAAGGAAAGTTACAACAATTTTAGTCTACTGGCCCAACATAGAAGGGATGAGATCAAAAAGGGTTTAACTGATATTTGTCACAAAATGAATTATGAGTATTGTTGGATTCAGCGTGAAATTATCTACAATAATACATTCTCAAAATACCGAAATGAGGCTTAAATCTCGAGACTGTCAGTATAAAAACGGTTTATCTGACACAGGAATACAGTACGCTTAGCATAAAAACATTATTATATGTTATAGAAACTGACGTGAGTAGTACTCATTCGACTGTATTTAGTGAGTGTAATAGTTATAATTATTATTAAATTTACTATATTATATTGTACGAGCTTCTGCCCGCAGCTTCGCCCGTGGCGTGGCCTATGGGAAAATAATTCAACCACCCATTTTACCCTCTTAAAAGTGGAATTTCGAAAAATCCTTTCATAGGGGATGCCTACGTCGTAACATCTACCTACATGCCAAATTTCAGCCCGATCCATCCAGTGGTTTGGGCTGTGCGTTGATAGATCACTATGTCATTCAGTCAGTCACCTTTGAGTTACGTATATTTAGGTTTTTACAGTAATTTTCCGAATTAGTACTATATTTTGTATTTTAAAATAGAATTAATACATTTTCAAGCAACTGAAACTTACAGAAACCTTTTCTATTACTTAATAAGCACTCTACATTAAAATGAAGCTGTTGATGTTTAAAGTAAATTTTCTCGTAACTATGAATTTGACAGCCCTTTTTGATCTCAACCCTTGAATTTTGCTCATGATAATGTATCTCTACAGCAAACCATAGTTCGTGGGCCTATGCAGTCTGGAGTGAAACGGCCGCGCAGTCCTTCTCCAACATACACATTGTATGCTCACAGGATGCACCAGCCTCCGATGAAGCCCCAGCATGTCTACTCCGATCACAGTATGTTAAATAATATTAATATAACTACAGAGAATCACAGAATGTCTGGCTGAATATCTATCAAACCAAGAAAAATTGGTGTAAAGTGGTCCTTGCTGCATAGAATGTGACTGACATATAGTTATTTCCTTTAATTATTTATAATAATAATGTTCAATGATCACATACATAGATCCTGTACCCTAAATAGGATTCCCTGTGTCTAGGAACCTAGGAGCTACGAGGACCATGGTCCCACAACACCCACACACAGAACAAGTGCTTACGCTTTTTTCTGTGCACAAATACTTGTCCTGCCGCGGGAATCGAACCCACCACCTCAGTGTTATGAGCCGACCTGTTCAACCACCACGACACACAGGCTGTCATTATTAAATTAATTAATTATTGTGTTATTAGATAAAGTAAAATAAGTTTATGAATAAAAACATTACATTCTCGTAAATTCTTTAAAAACTTAAATATGTAGTGGCAATGATTAAGTTTATTACAAAACTAGTTGCGCTCCGCGGTTTCACCCGCGGATAAAAAGTATTTTAATTATTTACTCATCTCACGGGAAAGTTTCACTTTTCCGGGATAAAATGTAGCCTATATATTAATCTAGTGTATAAGCTATCTTGGTACCGAATGTCATTCAAATCTATTCTGCCGTTTGAGCGCGAAGGAGTAACAAACATACACGCATACACACATACAAACTTTCGCCTTTATAATATTAGTGTGATTTAGATGACTGTACTTTACTATACTACACGCGCCATTAAAGAAAAGTCTTGAAAAAAAAGCGGACGTTTGTATTGCTTTCTCACTCCTACATTTTACACATTTACATACTATTTTTGTTGGGAGTGACTACACAATATTATGTTGCTTTAGTCAATCGCTTTTTTAATGACGCGTGTAATTATGTAAGTTAAAAAAAGTACCTGCAATTAAAATTAATTTTATACAAAAATTAATGATATAATTTGGAACGAAATGGTCATAAATTATCTATTTATGTTATGTATATGTATTTATATCGATTATTTTTACAGAAGTAGAGGATGGTCGCATGGGCCGCCAAATGCGCGCAGTACTTTGGAACAGTGAGTGTAAAGTTATTGGGTGACGCATCACTGTCACCAACTATCGCATCTTCTGTCTTCATCTATTAAGCCATTATTGATTAAGTCATTAGTCGTCAGACATTAATGATCACACCAGAGCCATTGGCATAACTAAAAATATGTTGATGTCAGATAAATTGTTCTTGAATTTTCATTTCTTCTATCATTTAATATCACGTATACAATTTGATCTTTGTTTTTCATAATATTTTGGTTGTTTGTGAGCTTTTAAGCGATTTATTTGTTAAAATCTTAGCAACTGCAGTAAAGTGCCTGCGGTAAGTACCCAAGAAGTGTCTTTTCTTGTGATAATACTATTTTAACGATTTCTTTCTTTTTGGCATGACGTTTCATGGATATAATACTTTACAAATTTATTGCTATTTTTAGCATTAATTTGATTTAGATAGAGTGCTATGTGTTTATGGTAGAGAGTAGAAAAGAATGATGACTTTGGTGTTTATGCATTTTTCTTCGTTTTGTACCGTGATTTTTATTAAGATTGAAGATTTTTTGTGACTTATCGCATGGCCATATCTTCAAGTTTTCCTCTTCAATTTCTAGTGAATGTTTCTTCAATAATTTCATATTTTCTCCTCTTATTGCTACAGATTTCACTGTTATTTATGATGTTTTGAGATTATATTGACTACTCTCCATTGTGTATTTTGGTTTACTACTTATCCATCAAATGACAATCATATTGCATTGCGAAAGCTGACTATAATCAAACCCACTAATACAAAAGTCTATAACTTTTATCAAATTAATAATTACAGAACTACGCTCAGTCGTGGATCTCTGTTCAAGTAGAGATTTGATTCTCTATTTGATATAAATATTAAATATTTGTAGACATTTCACTCAGCGCCATCTAGCCCCAAATTAAGCAAAACTTATACTATGGGATCCAGATAACTGATACATACTTAGATAATATTTGTTTGTAAATACATACATAGAATACAATATGACAACCAAACACCGAACAAACATCTATGTTCATCACTAAAATGTTTGTCCTGGTTGGTTATCGATTCCACAACCTACAGTTCAGAAGGCAGAGCTACTTACCAACTGAGCTATCAAGCCAGTTATCATTCTGTGAATGAAATCTCGGTTTGAGTAGTACTGAGCGTACTTTTGTAATACGAGCTATAGACGTTAAATTGCACTCGATGCCTTTTCCAATTTGATGCCAACACAAAAATAGCGTCGATTTCTATTCTAAACTGTCTTTATCATTTAAGTTTTTCAGAAAAGGACATCGATATTTTTTGTCCATTTTAGACCTACATTATAAGGTATTAACTAGTGACGAAAGAAAGTGTTTTTTTCTGTCTCTAGTTTGCTAGATAATGCAAGATAGACCGTCTTTAAATAAATCATGTCATAGAAAGTGTTAATGTATTCAGTTCATGCTATAACTAAAAAAAAAGTACTTATGAAATAAAACTTAAATCTAGTTATTATCAAATATCAAATTATTACGAATTTAAATTCTAAAGAAAAGCCTTGCGACATTTAACAAAGCAGGTGTTTTCTTGCCTACGACACATTTACAAAGCACAGCCGGTGCCCGTGCTGTGTGTACCTTCAAACAGACAAGTAAAATAAAATAAAATAAAATAAAATTTCGTCTGTCAGGCAGTTATTTTTGGAGGCACTAAATACAAAAACAAAACTTTTTTTTAAATTGGACCTTGTACGAATATTCTATAGCATGGTCTGAGTATATACATTAAGGAAAAGAGTGAATTAAATTCCACCGAGCATATGCAAAATTATATATATACCTACCAATTGACGGGTTGAGAATAAAAAGGGTTTAACTGTCTAATTGACAGTTTCGAGAAAATTGACTTTAAACGTCAACTGCGTCATTTTAATATAGAGTCCTTATAAGGTAATAGAAAAGGTTTATGTAAGTTTCAGTTGCTTCAAAATGTTTTAATTCTATTTAAAATTACTAAATATAGTACTAATTCATACAATTACTGTAAAAATATAATATAATAAAATAAATATAGTAATGTTTTTATGCTAAGCAAACTGTATTCCTGTGACAGATAAACCATTTTTAGACTCAAGATCTCGAGATTTAAGCCTCATTTCGGTATTTTGAGAATGCATTATTGTAGATAATTTCACGCTGAATCCAACGGTACCCATAAGTCATTTTGTAAAAAAAAATCAGTTAAACCCTTTTTGTTCTCACCGCTTTGCCAGTTATTCTGCCGCCAAGCAGTAGTGTGCAAGCACTGCTGTGTTCCGGTTTGAAGGGCACTGTAGCTAGTGAAATTACTGGGCAAATGAGACTTTATGATCTGATCTCACAGTTTAGTAATCTTATTACTAGATTGTGCTGATGTCTCAAGATGACGTGCGCAATGCAGTGTCACGCGAACCTCTATACTTTAGAGTTCCGAGTGACAATGCAGCTGGTATGGGCAGCCGTGTCGTTTAACATCAGGCGAACGGCTAGCTCGTCACGTCATTCCTTAACATAAAAAAAAAACCCTTCAATTATGATAAATAGTTAGGGTAAATAGATCTCCGAAGAAGTCTTTTGCTTTTGCCTCATTTACGTAACATTATAGTAAATAAAATTGTCATAAACATATTATTTCTTATTATTCTTTTTATTCTCACCCCTTCAATTGTATAGAAGCCAGTATGTAAAATATTTCTTTATTAATGAATATAAATCGTTTTACAGAGCAACAGCCATCCCAGTACGCTCAAAACGTGGGTTCGTCATCGACCGCGTACTACACAATGCCGACGTCAGTGGTGGGCGAACGGCCGCCCCCCCTACTCTACACGCACCACGCACACACGCCGCACACGCCGCACACGCCTCACCACACTGGGCTGTTGTATGCGCCGGCGCCGCAGTCGCAGCTGTACCTCGATATATTGAAGAACAGGGATGGACAGCAGCAGCATGAGCAAAAGAAGGAACCGCCTCAGGTATGGATTTCGCTATCTGTGGTACAGTAGCTAATAATAATAATATATCAACGCACTGGTTCTAGAGATTTGAAATTTGGAAGGTGTATTCTTTGTAAAATGTAGGTATACACTAAGAAAGGGTTTTTCGAAATTCCACCCCTAAGAGGATGAAATGGGTGGTTGAATTATCTATAAAAAAAACTTTTGTTTCCTATAGGCCACGCGGGCGAAGTCGCGTTCTGAGGATAGTTATCATAATAATTTATCTATTGGGATTTGGGGGGGTTGCCTAAACGCGTTACGCTTGACAGGTGTCTTGGTGATCGGAGAAATCACGCGAAACGTGTTGTATTTACAAACAAAAAAGTATATAAGTACTTAATCACATATCTGGTTCCCATAGTACTAGCTTTGCTTAGTTTGGGGTTAGATGGATTTTTTTTTTTTTTTTTTTTTTTTTTTTTTTTTTTTTTATGTTAAGGAATGACGTGACGAGCTAGCCGTTCGCCTGATGTTAAACGACACGGCTGCCCATACCAGCTGCAGTGTCACTCGGAACTCTAAAGTATAGAGGTTCGCGTGACACTGCACTGCGCACGTCATCCAGAGACATCAGCACAATCTAGTAATAAGATTACTAAACTGTGAGATCAGATCATAAAGTCTCATTTGCCCAGTAATTTCACTAGCTACAGTGCCCTTCAAACAGGAACACAGCAGTGCTTGCACACTACTGCTTGGCGGCAGAATAACTGGCAAAGCGGTGGTACCTACCTAGACGAACTTTGCAGTAAAGTCCTACCACCTAGTGAAATTTATTTGTTTTACAGCCCCCACAAGTGTTAATAGGGTTGAGTGAAGCTCACCACCCTCACGTGAGCAGCGGCGTAGCGTACGCACCGCCCGTGTCGCGACACCTTGCCATACATCCGCCGCAACACGCGCCCATGCAGGTAAATATTTTTTTTTAAATAAAACTTCTTTACTCACTCTTGATTTGGGGAAGCTAAGGTAAGCTGGTGAATAAATTCAAGTTGGTTCACGTAGATCTCCATTGTCAAGATAATAAAGTTAAAAATTTGTATTATTATGTTGGTATGGTAAAATGGCAATTTACAATTGTCAAGATGGCGGCATTAACATTAAACAAAGCAAAAAAAGTTATACTGGCCGATAGATGGAGCTAAATTAAAGTTTTACTTCAGTCGTGTGGTCTAAAACACTGTCGTTTTTTATTTCAACAAATAACATTCCGAGCTAGTCGTTCGCCTGATGTTAAGCGTCACGGCCGCCTATAACATTTGCGGTACCACTAAGAACGTACATATATTTTTGTAGCATATTAAAGGAGTACATATTTAATAGATTTATCTTTATTGTATAAATTGTATTCCATAAAACACAGGCAGTCGCGAAAGCAAAAATTTATTAGCTCTAAAAATTACAAAGTTATAAGTACCTTAAGTTACAAGAATAGAAAGAGACGGCTAAAACACTAGTGACGTCACAGATTATTACTTCATAGTACCTCATATCTCATTACTAAGCTGTCGTACCTCTTTCTTAGCTCTACATACAATTTCATTGATTTCCAAAGTCGCATATTATGAAATACCGGATGATACACGTTTTCCCTTTGTGCGACAGAGTGAAATATACATAATGCACATAATTAGAAAATTCGGTGCAGGACCGACCGGGATTCGAAGCTGAGAGCGGTTTGTCGGCTACAGCTGAGCCATTAACTTACAACGATCTATTCTATTACTAATTTTATTTTGAAAACTATCGTGAATATGACACATTTTGTAACGTTACGTAACGTTGCTGACGCTCGCGAAAGCGGCCGCGGCTTGCGTTAGTAACTGGCTCCCAGAAGAAGGACATCGAATATAACTACAACTAGTACACGGCTAACACTCTCGAGATACAGTCGAATAACTCGACCGGTGTTTGGGCAATATAGATGCCCATTCTGTAGGAGCGCGGCGGCGGTGGCGACGACGCTGACACTAAATCTATATTGCCCGACCACCGGTCGAGTTATTCGACTGTATCTCCTGAGTGTTAACCGTGTAATAGTGGTAGTTATGAACACTACTCACGTCAGTTTCTATGACATCGATCATGTCCGAATCCTGGTCGGAGTAATTTCGACTTTTTTAATTGACGTGAGTTTAGCCGTTATTTATCTATTCCTAATTTAACCATTTTTTTTCAGACGACGAAACCTGGAAGCATCACGCAAGGATACCCAGTCCAACAAGCCAATCCGAACGTCCAAAACCCGAACATATATCCAAATCGCCACAGATACTAACACCCACAAAATCGCGCCACTCGCATCGCTCGCACTCGATACGTACAGTATTTGAGAAACACTGCCCTCAGTAAGAATAATCCTAACTAGAATGTTAGATTTAAGTCCGAACTAGAAAAGGTTGGAAGGGAAGCCTCGAAATTAGAACGCGTGGAAAGGCAAGTAGGGTAAAACTGGTTGTAACTGGCCGCTATTAGTCATTAGCCACTATTTACTACATTTGCATGAAATAAGACTTACATTCACGTAACGCCACCTGTGATCATGGTTTAACATTACCTTATCTATAAGCTTTCATATTAGTTCACAATTATTATCGTATGGAAACTAGCACGAACTAAAACGAACTGGCCATTGCACAAAAGTGGCCAGTTATTAGATGGTTTACTCTAAAACAAATACCTAACGGAACTATGGACTAAAGACGAAAGTCAAAGTCAAAAGATTTATTGCAAATTGCAAGTCAAAATTATATTAGGTACTTAAAATTAAGTTATTTTACTAAGTATATAAAATTACAAAGTACTTATTACTGAAAGGTAGTAACTGTGCAGGTTGCTTTGAAACTATTAAAGTTGATTGCACAGTGAAATAAACCTTGTGCTGGTAATTTAAAGCTCACTTTTTGCAAAGATAGCTGCTTGAACTTTTCATTGGTATGGAATTTTTAAAATTAATCTTGTTGTGATACTGTTAAAGTCCCTTTTAAAAGCTACAAGGTGGAATCTGTAGACATTTTTGCACGAGATTTGGAGTGATTGGTCCATGCTTTCTTATTTCGATGGAAAAGCGGTTGTAAAAGTTTGCGTGATTTTGTTAAGTGTAAGGTCATTAAACTGCCTTAGTTTTTGATGAAACGGTTTTTGCCAAGTGTTACTACTTTAACGTGAATAATTCTCACGACAGTGACTTCATTCTAATTTATTAAGAAGTCTTGGATATTTTCTATACCAGTGGTTCCTTTTTAAGATCCAAAAACAACAAAATGCATATTCTAAAGCGTACTCTCGTTAATACACAACCAAAATGAATGTAGAAAATGAGCGAAACTTATTTTTTATTCCCATCTTTAAAAATCGTTTAATATTTTTATTTGAAAACCACAATAGCATTTTATGAATGTCCTTATTTATTAGAAACATGCATGGCGTGTTTTTTCCTTTTTTTCGGGAGTAGGCTTTCGTTGATGTTCTTTTGCGACATTAACTAGAGGATCATCTACTTTTTTAAAATTGTTGATATGTTTGCGTTTGACTACTATCTCACCTCCTCAGCTAATTGTAAAATAAAGAGTAGTAACGCTTGGCCAGGCTGGCGATGGACGCGTGTACAAAGGAAACTCGTATAATATAGTAGAGGTTTTCTTGGTGTTAATAACTGAAGTTGCAAACGAAAGCAAAACTTGTGTTACTTTTTCTAAAAATGATATGACACAAATTTTCATTTTCTTTTTGAATTTCATTAGGTTTATGTAATTAAAAGAGGGAAGTTAAGGCATTAGCTTCTCGCAAGTGGTACGCCTATTTTCCGTTGGAAAGTAATACCAACATGTGTTTTTGTCTGGCGCAGGGCCAGGTAGATGGTCCACTCTGAACTCTCATCTTTATTTTTATTTTATAATTATTATCTCAAGTAACTATTGTTTAGGTACTATCACTACAATGATATAATAACTACTACTAAACCCTACCTACTACGAAAATGTTGGTACTTAATCCCTTAATTTATCTCAAAACTAAAATTTTACTATATCGTTCCCAATTTTACTGCCCTGATAGCGAAGTTGGTAGTAACCCTGCCTTCTAAACTGCAGGTTGTGGGTCCAATTCCCACCCAAGACAAAATTAGGGTCATACGGGCCGATAGATGGAGCTAAACTAAAGGATGTTTTACTTTCACGCATCCTTTTTTTAAAGTAGTAGTTTTCATCTTCCCCCTTTTAATTACACCTACACTAAAACTTAATAAAATTCAGTAGTTTTTTACTAGAGTTTAAATCATTGTCACCAGTTATTGATACCAAAATTCAAAAGTTATCGGTATGGTTTCGGGCTTTAGGCAACAGTTGTGCGGGCGCGTGCGACGGAGCAGCGATGTTTCGGTAGTGCAGTGCTAAAACATTTATGTTACACGAACATGAACTATGGTGTTTATATTAAAATTATCTCATAATCCCAGTGCTGAAGTTCTAACTATAATAATATATTTAGTCAATGTCTTAATTATATTTAGTCATACAGCCTTATTAATAAACGGGTATTAGTCTCGGGTTAGTTACTTCAGCTTTTGTCCTTTTTTTGCTACTGGAATATTTAGCTGGATCGAAAGAGACAAAAGATGGTGTAACTAATCCAAAGCTATTTCGTGTTTATTAATAAGGCTGAGAGGGTTTAACCACAAAGATTTAAACAAGCCTCAAACCAATGTTAAACTGCTGTTTTGTATTGTTAAACACACGTTTGACGTCTAAGCCTTGTTTGTGTATTTGTGGTAACATGGATAATTTTTAATGGACATTTTGTTGCAATTTTTAGTTTGAAGATGTAAATATGTGTATATAATTTTATAAGAAATTAAATGTATTTAATGAAGTAGAAATGTGTATGATATTAAAAATGTGTTATACAATTTGGATGTTAGGCAAGGTGCTTGTAACTATTATAAATGAAAATTATATTAGCCTGGTAAACCTATCCCTATCAAGGTCTCTACTGGTAGAGATAAAAGGAGGAAAATCTACGATCTACCGGTTATGATAGACGAAGTTCATTTATCCGTACTATATTTATCTCTAAAATAATTTAAGATTTGTGTTACCAGAACCGCTTCTCAATTGATGTTATCTTTGTACTCCATAAACATTTAATCTTTTTGGGGTTGAACTTTATCTGTCAACACGAAATCATATTTTGTAATGCTTCCTTTTCTATTGCTCAACTTCTTTTATTAGAGCGAGAAATATATACATGAGTGATTCCGTGCTTACAGATGAAGTTTAATTCAATGAGAATGTAACCTCGAATTCAACCCTTAAACAAATCATAAATTATTGTGTAATTATTTTGAATCAGAGTTTTATAATATCTAATTTTGTGTTGTAAATAGGGCAAATTCTTTGGCATTAGACCTAAGTATTATATACCTGTTAAACTGCTTGGATTTATAAAATAAATACAGTTCAAAAAACGTTTGTCATATTTTATTTAATAAGCTATCGACTGCGCAAGACTTGTCTTCCTGGTGGATACCATAGACTAGTTTTGATTGATACTCCTGATAGGACTCTCGAAACTAATCTTAAGTACCTACTTACTAGGTAGAGTACCAACTTGGGCTATTAATAGGTCCAAAATAGTAATGAATCTAGTCATTTCATGATTGTGTTATACTTAGTAGATAGCCAAGAGAGATGGTATTTATATTTGACTAGGTAGATAATTTACAGTTACACTATTAGTCACTTTAAACTTGGAAAACGGAAACTTGGTTTTGAATTACAAAACAATATGTATGACGGCGCCAACGTCCAGTTATAAACTTTATGCGCAGCGGGCAGTACCGTAATTTTCCCTGTGGTAACATTTAAATTTATTACAGTGGCAATACCGGCAAGTGTCATCGCTTTCCCACCCATCTGGCTATATAAAGGGAGCGCTCGGTGTGCTAGGGATCATTCTTGCCCGGTGCACATGCTGAAGGCCTATAGTTATATAGGATGCAACCTACGCACAACCCGTTCCTATATGTACAAACACCATCACAACAACTTATTTATAGGTGGTACGACTTTTCTCCAAAGTTCGTCTAGGTAGGTACCACCGCTTCGCCAGTTATTCTGCCGGCTTGAAGGGCGCTGTAGCTGGTGAAATTACTGGGCAAATGAGACTGATCTGATCTCACAGTCGTGTAATCTTATTACTTAGACTGTGCTGATGACTCAGGATTTGCGCAGTTCAGTGTCATTCAGTGTCACGTGAAAGTTCTTCGTTTAGTGGCTTTCTATCACTCCGGCGATTTTTTGGGCAATGTCACGTTCCGAGTGACACTGTTCCTCTGAACAAGGAAACCTAGGTCCTTTTTCAGAGCACTGTTCTGTTATGGGCGGCCGTGTCGCTTAACATCAGGGTGAACTTACGTAGCGGTTATATGCTCTTTGGTGAACTTGTTATTGTAATTTATTTTTCAAGATTTGGCTCCATACTTTTGTGTATTTAGCCAGTGTCAAGTTATTGATATTTCACGCAAATATGTGTCAAGTCACAGTCGAAGTCATCAAGTCAAGCCATAGTCAAGTCAGTCTAGTCAAAGTCATACTCCTAGTAAAGTGGTGGCAACTTTACTTGAAGCTTCTATGGGAACGAAGTTATGGAAATGATGAATTACGTTTTGGAAACAACACGAAAAGAAACGTTTCACCATCATTATACCATTTTCCCACACTCACGCCTGTAATCCAGCACTTAACGAATAAAATGCCACCAATTTTATGCACTAACACTGAAAATAACATAAGTTTTGGAAAATAATACAATGCGGCGACGCGATCTTTTTCGTTTTCCCGCCAAAAACTGTTATTGTAATATTGTTATAAAAAAAATGATTTTACCAAAGAGCATATAACCGCTACGATAAAAAACTAAATTATGACTCTATAGAGAACATAATTCAAACTCCAAGTAGGTACGTAGGAAGCTCGTAGGAAGTTTTTCCGTTTTAATCTACATCAAACTTCAAAATGATCTGTCAGTTATAATATTCTTTGGATCTACCCGTAGGAAAGTTTTGAAATGTTTTTATGGTTCACCGAAATTTTGTGTTTTGTGACATGAATATGTCGTAGTAAAGGTAAGCAGAAGTTCTTTATAAATTCCCGCTAGATCTGTTAATTTTTGGGATGAGGGATCACAGATCCTATAAAAACTTTTTTTATTGGATATGTGCAGGGGATCCTATATATCCTATAGGATCCTATATAAATAAATGTGATAATAAATAACACCCAACGATTACATTCATAGATCCTGGACCTAATTAAGGATCCCCTGTATCTAGGGACCCAAGGAACTATGGGGACCATGGTCCCACAATACCCTGGCTCAGAACAAGTATGTGACAATTTTTCTTATGCACAAATATTTGTCCTGTCGAGGGATCGAACCCGCCGCCTCCGATTATGAGCCGACCTGCTCAACCACTACACCACAGTATATTCAACTCAGGGTAGGTTGTGTATTGGTTAAACACAACTAACGATTATCACACTAATCACATCACACTAATATTATGAAGACAAAAGTTTGTATGTGTGTTTGTGTGCATGTTTGTTACTCCTTCACACTCAAATGGCTGAATGAATTTGGATGAAATTTAGTACCAAGATAGCTTATACACTGGATTAACACATAGGCTACATTTTACCACGGAAAAGTGAAATTTTCCCGTGGGATGAGCAAATAATTAAAATACTTTTTATCCGTGGGTAAAACCGCGGGGCGCAACTAGTAATAAATAAGATGCGATGACTGGTACCAACCTTATGACCGTCTGCACTAAAGATTGACAGCTCCTAAGTTCCCAATTCTGTGACATACCCAAAATCGCAATAGCTACCTAAGTATGTCACAAAAGTATAGAACAACACTCCAGACTGGCCCGATAGCTCAGTTGGTAGTATCCACTTTCTGAGCCTTCTGATCTGTAGGTTATAGTTAGGTTCAATTCTCACCCAGGACAAACATTTGTGTCAATTGTGTGATGAACATCGATGCTTTTTCTGTGTCTGGGTGTTATATATCTGTGTGTATTCTATGACATAGAATTGTGTTTGTAATTATAAAATTCAGAATCTATGTGTTTTACAAATAAAAAGTATTAAATAAGTGTTCTATCAGTTATCTGGTTTTCATAGTACAAGCTTTGCTTAGTTTGCTTTGTTGCTTATGTAACTAAATATCTTATCTTCTTTATATAATTAAGTACAAAGGAGCGTTCACATTCAGTTACTTATGCAATAAAATGCTTCAGACTTTTTCTTGTAGTGTTTATTTTCTGCAACAAATCCTCTAACCATATACACGTTGGATAACTTTTCAACGAGGTTTTGATCAAAATTTTGTAACCATATTAATTCCAATTTACGCTTTAGCACATGGCAATACGAATGAAATTTGAACTTTCTTTCCTATCGGTTGTACGTGAATGAGCGCCCCCAAAGCTCCCCAAAGCCACCCAATGGTGTGGGGTACAGTGCATAACTCTCGCCCTCTCCGTGTGCTCGAACTGACCTGCAAGTAGGTCGTGCAGGTGTAACTATTGTTTAGTCTGTGGTGCAAGGATCGATGCGTTCTGCAACTTATTCGGTCGGCTGAAATTAATTGAATAAAGTTGCCACTAATTAGCCTCTTACTACTTAGTAACGTAGTGTTTTGTTTTTGTCTATCGAGTTTGAAATGGGCAACGATAAAATGAGAGAAAAGATTGAGTACATTTCCATTGTTTTATGTAGTAATTCTCTCACAGCCACGCTGGCCAAGTCTGGGTTGGTGTATGAAATAGTTATGTTCCCGAATTTTATGATTCTTGAACATGTTTTCTTCACCATTGTAAAAGCGAGTAAAAATTCCGCACGTGCTCTAAGACTAAGAGCTAAGACTCAATGTCATTGGTGTAGGACCGAGCGGGATTCAAACCAGGGTGCATTGGATTGAGAGTCGTGCGGGCTGCCACTGAGCCACATTGATCCGAACCCAAGACTCACGGTTCGCAAATTGACGTTCTTACAACTGAGTCATCATCGCTTCAAAAATGTCTTTGCAGTGTTCCTAAGTAACATTATTACAAATTACATCAGCCGGACGACCTCCATTGCTGAATATAGGCCTCGCCTATAAAACACTTTGGATAAGGGGGAAGGGGTTATTGTACCGAGAATGCTGCTGCCTAGGTAAATAAGCAATAATAATAAATAATAACGCCCAACAATCACATACATAGATCCTGAACCCTAACTATTCCTATAAAGATTCCCTGTATACCCATACCACACTTATACCACCCGTATAACCCAGAAACTACGAGGACCATGGTCCTACAACACTCAGACTCAGAACAAGTATTTGCGCTTTTTTTTTCGGTGCACAAATCCTTGTCCCACCGCCTCCGGGTTAAGAGCCGACCTGTTCAACCACCAAACCACCGAGGCTGTCAAAAAACAAAACAGCATTAATTGAGTAGATACCTAATTAATAGCTCTTTATTTTCTGTCGAAAGCCGAGAGCTCATCCTTTATATCCTGCAGACTATTACCTACCACCTTATGTCCTATCAATAAGGGTGTAAATTATACACATAAATCATTCAAAGAAACCTACTCTTAGATCTTATAAAATACAGCCTAAAATGTAGAGAAAGGATTTCCTCGGTAGATGTATTACGCAAGCGCGGAGATATTGACCTCCCCAGCCCCCCTACTCAACCCCTAAACCTGGGGGTAAATAGTGCTCACAGGACTTGCAGGGTCGCACCGTTTCTACTTGTAGGTACTATTATTTATTCTGTGTCAGCTCTACCATTTTAGTAGCGTACTGAGATCTCTATTTTCCGAGCTACGCTGGTATTTTTAGAGATGATCGAATAAGAACTGTTTAGATCTAAATTCGATCGCATCTTTAATGTGATATAATTATAAAAACAAATATATTTATCTAACGTTTTATTATTATTATATATATATATTGTTTTATTTTAATGTTATTAGGGTTACATTTTTAATACCTACGAATGGGGAAAAAATTCGCAGGTTAAAGTTTGTTAAAGTTAATTAACTGTTATTGTATTCGAAAAAAAGTTGAGAGATTGAGAGGTTTTCTCGAAAACTTAGTCGAATTGCGGCTTAGATATATGACACGTGCTAAAGACAATCAAGTAAGGTTTTTTTTAGTTAAATTTTCTTTTGTGCGCTGCTTATTAATTAGTCTTCTTTTATAAACCATATATTTTTAATTTTCTGTTACTTGGCTGCTGCTGGTGACATCGCACGCGCAAGCTACAGTCTATCGCGATAAAAACTATCCTATGTCCCTTGCCCACTAGGGTCTCGGCTAGATGGGTGGATGGATGCGGGTTACCCAATCTCGTAATAGTTGGTTGTGAAAGATACAATTGAACATGAGGTCACTTGTAACGGTAGCTTTAGTAAAGCATATCCCGGCCTTAGAGACGAATGGATGCGAATTCAATGCTGTCATGATTCGAATTTTTCATTTACATTAAAAATTAATTGAACAAAAAAATTTACAATTAAACCAGCATAAAGTATTTCACAAGCTTTTCTAATTATATACCACATTATGTCAATCGTTTTAGGGATGTTTTAGACATGTAGGTACTTATTATCTAATAAACAATGTAGCACCACTGCCAAGGTCGTATCGACCCGAACTTTGAGTGAGAGGGACATTGCTATCTGAATAATTCCTTGTCGCAGTCTAATGGAAAATCTCTGTGGAAAATTCTTGGTTAGTTAGTGTTGGTAAACAAATAATGATGTTATGAGTGAGACATAACATGCGTTTCTATTGTTTATCATCGAATGATTTGTACTGTTGATACAATTACTTACCTATTGCAAGCGTTGGTTAGTTAGCTTTTATATAGAGTAGTAGCGCCAACATAGAACTAATTAGAACATTTTCTGTTAAGTGTAAGTTTCACTGAAGTACCGTACACTGCACAGTAGTACTGTTTAAGACTTTTAAATTTCCATATTCCTAAAAGATCTAGTAATTAAGCAGATGTTGATTTTGCATGTGAGAAAATAAATAGTTTTGGTCTCTATAATAAAAAATATTGCATTGTTTACGATGCTGTGTGGTTTTTTGTATAAATAATATAGACCTGCAAAATAATGTCAATAAACTCAAAAAGCTAGTAAAATTTAAACCTGAATACTGATAAATACTGAACAAACTGAACAGAAGACTGAAACTAGTGATAAATCACGGTCTACAAAGTTGAAAAAAGGAAATATTATCATCCTAAATTGGTGTGTAAAGACTATTCAATATTTATCGTCAATTAAATAAACAACTCACACGTAATACATTTTAATGTATTTACCTAATTAAATATTCATAGTGTCATATGCCACTGACCATAAACTGATTATAAACTGTAAAGTGGCATATGACCATGGTTATCTTCTGACCATTACTATATGAACTGAGTCACCTGCTTGCCACGGTCGGTCATTACGGTCTCTTCCAACAGGAAGTGAACAACGGACGAAGAAACAAGTGGGGAACAACGGTTCCCCACTTGTTTATAAGTCTCTGGTATGTAGGTAATTTCTAAAGATATTTCTTGTTTTTTTAAGTTTACCTTCGAAAAAATCCTTTGGTGTAGAGTGGGGCTGAGGAAGCGGGGAGAAGGGGAGGGTTACTATTGACCTGATCTAAATAGACGTGAGATCTTAGCAAACTTTACCTGTTCCTTTATATAACAGGTTGAACTTTCACGGGCTCTGTTTTCGATTGTTTTCTTGATAAGCGTTATTAACGCTTAGGTAATTCCCAAAGTGGAGCAAAAACTTTGAATAACTTATTCGTTAAACTCGCTCCAATTCATTTTCATTATAGGTCTCAGTTCAATTATCAATTTAAGGATTTTTTTATAGTCTTACTAATAAATGTAGGAATAAAATCTTACGCATTACTGTAATAATGAGCGGTCTTATCGTGATCTGTCCCAAGCCCTTGGACTATTCTTTGGTAGAAAAATCAAAAGTCATCCTATTTATTCAAGGATTCATCTGAATTCAGCTTCCTTTTCAGCAGTTCTTACCCACCTCGAGAGTAAACAGTTGAGTGTTTTTTACAACGGCTGACCTTTCTCCAACTAGGTGTTTCTTAGGAATTATTAAATTACCATCATCCATCTTGATGTCAAAACTTATCAAACCATTCCCTTCACTGTATAATCAGCCCTCTCTATAGTCCATATACGGATTCCACAATCGAGAATCATTGCTGACATTAAAAATGGTCACATAATCAAAAATTGTGCTCCTCGGTCCATTTGTTTACTTTGATACCACAAAACAGGCCGTTGACCCAGTACGTCTAAAGCGCCACGACAAATAATGTGTTTTATTAATGGTCCATTCAGGAAATGACAATCAAAATACATTCAGAATAGGGTCGGACTTTGTTTGAATGAAGAGGTAAGTGGGAAGTTCCTGAACGGCACCTTCAAAGATCTATTCAAGAATGTGAAAGCTTCGCATCAATGGATTTGGTATCTTTAACGATTTTCCCATCAGTTCCTTTGAGCTCGTTACGCAGACATTACGGGTCTGGCTCTACGAATCTCGTAGCGCTATTTCGTAAACAATGTCCTCGTAAAACTTACGAAATACGTTTCTTGAAATGTTCAATGCCGACATAATTTGCTTTTGTTTTAGATTGATTATTTTTATAATCAACACACGAAATAAAACAATATTTTCAGCACACAATTATTTGTTCTAGATGGGAATCATATGCACAAATTACAGTGCACTAGACTTTCATGTATGGAGGTTTTATATTCATGGCAGCAGGTATTACAGTTATTGTATTGTATTGTATTGTATTTTATTCATGAACAACAAACATTGTATTTGAATTACATTAAATATATAAGTTTTAAATAAATTACATTAAAGTTATTAAATTAAATTAAAATATTGGCATGCAAATTACTTAATATAGTTTACAAATAAGCGCTAGTAACGTCACAAGATAAGGCAATATAAGTAACAAGGAAACAAATGTCACAGTCTCAGAATGCTAGGCTCCGTACTCATTTATACTATAATAACTTTTCTCCAAAAAAAAAATGCTTTTACTTTATGTTTAAATATATTAGGCTTGTAGACTACTTCCTTAATATCCTGTGGCAATCTATTAAACAATTCCACAGCTTGGTACAAGATGCAATGTTTGGTAATACTTAGTATATATATGTAATTAAACTAACTTGTACTTTAAATTTTTTTAGTTAAAGTTTTCCTATTAAGCTGTATAAGGATTTGGAATTAATATAAGTTAGTTTTGCTGTTTGAGCTTAATAGCTAAGTTATACAAATACATTAATATTAGATCCTACGATTAATACAAGGGTCAATTAATATAATGATCCTGAATATTATTAGACATAAGTACAAGGTACTTAAAATAGACGAGTATACCTTTTAATGCGGCTAATGGAAAATCGAAAGTTGCGACAGTAAGATTTTCAAGAGCAAAAGCAAAACTGGTTGTAAAATGTTGAAACTATAAAGCAAAAAGCAATTTTAACTTTTCAATCTTCTTATATAACTGGGAGGCCAGCATTTGCTCATCGTATTTGAGTTTTACGAAACGCCGCCGTATCTCTAAAGGTTTTGCAAATCAATAACCGAACCACTGCATTCGATATGAAGACTGACAGACGGTCTATCGAAAGTTTAGTAATTTTGAACGTACGTTTGTCGGTCTACTTCCTTTGAGTGAAGTAGCAACTTAATCGAAAAGTTTCAATATATCCATATTTTATAGAACCACTAGTTGCGCTCCGTGGTTTCACCCGCGGACAAAAAGTATTTTAATTATTTGCACACACGCATTTGCACCACGGGAAAATTTTACTTTTCTGGTATAAAATGTAGCTGTATATGTTAATCCAGTATATAAGCTATCTTGGTACCGAATTTCATCCAAATCCATTCAGCCGTTTAAGCGTGAAGGAGTAGCAAACATACACACATAATCACAAATACACATACAAACTTTCGCCTTTATAATATTAGTGTGATTTGTATGTAAAATCTACAGTAACGCCACTAGAATTGTAACCGGCGTTTTTTCAGGCAAGATTTCTAATGCCCTTAAGTTCTCTTCTGCGTCTCTTTTTCTGCTTCTGCACTAAGTTTGACAGCTGCTAAGTTCACACTTATCTCTCTAGCTCTCTCCGGTCTCCCGTACGTTTGACAAATTCGTGTAAGTTAACACACCAAATAAATATTATATATATATTATAAATACGCTCATTGGGTGCTCATTTCAGTATTTGGTGTACCAACTTAAGACGAACGTAACGAAACGTACGAGAAGCCGTGGGAAAGTGCTTAGCTAAGTTTTATTTTGATAGGCTTTAGTGCAGACGGGCTTAATTGTCAGTAAGCGACCAAGAGCCGTTTTCACCACTCCGTAACTCTTAAATGTTTGGAAGCTGCTAGATTATATATATATATGTATATGTATAGATAGATTCTCAACTGGATGTTAGCATTGTGTTACCATATTAACGATGAAATAGAGCAAAAAAAGTCAATGGTAAATAAGAAAATTATGAGTAACCCACGAAGTACCTATTTAAAGCAAAATTAGACCGAAATTGAAAGTCAAATCGTACATAGTCTGACCACGAGATAAAAATATGTCATGACTTAGAACAAGGTCAGTCTGCCGAAGAGAAGGGAATATAAAAAATCATCCACCGGCAAGGACTCAGCTAAATATAAATGAATGAAGCTAATAAAAAAGATGTTACCGTATCATTATCATATCAAAGGAAAGAGGGAAAAACCCTTTAAAAGTAAGTAATAATAATAATAATAATATGTGTGGACATCTCACACAACGCCATCTAGCCCCAAACTAAGCAAAGCTTGTACTATGGGAACCAGATAACTGATACAATACTTAGATACTTTTCGTTTGTAAATACATACATAGAATACAATATAACACCCAGACACAGAACAAACATCGATGTTCATCAATCACACAAATGTTTGTCCTGGGTGGGAATCGAACCCACAACCCACAGTTCAGAAGGCAGGGTCACTACCAACTGAGCTATTGGGCCAGTCAATAACTAATAAAAATAAGTAAGTTGCGTAAATAAGAGGAAAATAAAGGATATTTTAATAGTATAGTAGTATTAAATAGCTTAGTATTAAATAGCCCGGAACGACTTCGCGTACTTAGCAATAAAAACAACGACTGCGGCGGTGATATATTTCCCTTTAAATTTTTCCTTTTTCTCAATACATATTATATCGATATAATTCAGCACTATCCTCCCACCGCCGTGTTTACCCCGCCTCCCCCACCACCCTTCAGCGTTTCAGCAGTGTTGCTAGATTGCAGTCGTAATTTGCTTTGTAGAAATTCTATATTGTACCAAGACATATTACACATTTGTTCACAGCCTATTAGAATGTTTATTAGTGGCTATGATACGAATGATGTGCTGGTTCATAGATAAAATGAGGCGGTGATGCAAAGATCTGGCGCTTGCTGGAAGCATGTCTATTGTACGTGTTTGTTTTAATTTACCAGTTTATTGCAGAACCTGCCAAGAATTTATTTAAAATTAATTATATACATTATTTGCAAACCTATAATATGATTAAATTGAATATAATAAATACTATATATAAATTAAACATAATTTGCCTTACTTATTTTAAGAAGACGTAAAAACTTTTACTATTCAATTTCATACAAAACTTATTAAATACTATAACTGGTTAGGCTGTGCATGTTCCAATTGAGCTATAAATACCAATAAATTCTTGAAAATCTAGAATATTCAGATTTACAAGAAACGAGCCCAATGACAACAATTGCTTACGTACTAGGAATGAAATAGTTAAATTAAAAACCTAACAAGTTTGAGTTAATCTTACCTATTTTACTTAAAACACTATAAAAGTTACGAACACATCAACAAACCAGCTTCACCGAGCTTCCCTAATCTTTTTACGTCCTTGTACTAAATCAGTTTTGTGTACATTCACGAACATTGCGCACTTATTACCACACAGTGGCTGGCAACACTCCCACTCTTCCCTTCAGTCGGTATCAAGGGGAGCGCGCGTACGGTCACGGCACCCGCCATCTTGTTTCGACGCCATTCCGTGTCGGTACTTCCTTGATAAACTGTCAACAATCGGCTTTAAACCCGACCTTTTGACGGTAAGTGCCATTCAACCCTTGGATATGCGGGAAATATTTGACGGTGTAAGATTTTGCGGTTGGTTATTTATCGGGATGATCGGGCCAAGGACGCTTTTGTTCTGTACATTGACTGAGTAAGGATTTTGCCTCTTGAGGTTTCGTTTAATGCGCTTTGGGGATGGGTTTATGCAGTTATCGAGAAATGGCTTTGTCAAATTTCCTTTTAGGTTTTATCTAATTAGTTGTTTGCTTCATTGTAAACTGTCTCATTTCTTATGTCACAGTACAGTGTTGTTAGGAAATTCTAATAGCACTTAACATTTAACTGCTTATTGTTAGATATGACACTAAGCGTGATACTGTAGTCATATTATACCAAAGTAATAAAGTAGCTTAGATGCTGGTACACTAAAGTGCAGTCCTATTTATTTTATTTAATCATATTACAGCACCATATTGTATCATACCAAAAAGGTATCCTGAAAAGTTATACCTACTACTTTACAAAAAATTAATGACTATTACGTACTGTTATGACAGTTAAGTGTACCAAAAAAACATTTTGCAGTAAGTGTCTTATTTATAAATGTTATTTTAATTTAATCAATGCTTATAATTAATGCCCTGTTTTATTTTCGCTTGTGACTTTTCACTTTAACTAGAGATTGACAGGATATTTTAGCATTGATTATATGTAAGTAACGTAAAGGCTATAAATATTTAAAGAACCTTACCAACTATAGAGGTACACGATTATTGCTAAATGTATATAATACAAAAGTAAAAACCCGGTATTTTACTAAAAAATATTATAATAAAAATATCAAAAAAATATAGTATTTTGGTGAGCTCTAAGTCTTATAATCCCGTAACAATAAAGATTACATAAAGTGAAAGACCAGCGAGTGCTATTGCCGGGTGTTGTCTCACTCTCAGAGCTGTCACGCCCAGTGCCCGGTGTTCGTCGAACTTCCCAGAAACGGGGTCAAATGATTCTCGATATTATAAGCTATTTTAAGGGCTGTATTTTGACATATCACGTTTGAAAATGCATAAAAGCTATTTTAATTAAACTTAATTTTTTTCTATTTTAATATTTTCTCCCGTTATTAAAGTTGTACACTTCAAAGAAAGAAAAATAATGGCAAAATATAAAAATACATATCTATGTACATGTTATGTATTTTAAGGATTTCATACAATTAGCAAATGTCACCCGTGTTATTAATTATCCAAAACGTATCTATTTCCAACGAAAATTTGTAACTTTTCGTTTAAAAGAAACTTATGTTAATCTTGATAGAATAAGTAATCTATGCAAATTTTCATGCAAATCGGTTGAGCCGTTTCAACTTGAAGGTCATTTGTGACAGATTTTTAAACGCTTTCAACGTCATTCTTTTTGACTAAATTAAAATTTTTCTGTTGCAAATATTATTTCATTCTTTTTTATATTAGTGAATTATGTAACGAGCTAGTCGTTCACCTGATGTTAAGCGACACGGCTGCCCATAACAGAACAGAATCACTCGGAACTCCAAAATATAAAATTTCGTTGCACTGCGCACATCATCCTGAGACATCAGCACAGTCTGGTAATAAGATTACTCGACTGTGAGATCAGATCATAAAGTCTCATTTGCCCAGTAATTTCACTAGCCCTTCAAACCGGAACACAGTAGTGCTTGCGCACTACTGCTTGGCTGCAGAATAACTGGCAAAGCGGTGGTATCTACCTAGACGAACTTTGCAGAAAAGTCCTACCACCTAGTAAAAGTTTTCTTTCTATAAACATATAAAACCGAGATAAATAACATTTCACTTATACAATAATATAAATATGGGTTACAATACTCTCAAAATGATTTCGTTATGATGCAACATCCCTTTAACCTTACCTACCCCAAGTAAATAAAGTAGGTATTGCCGCGCGCTCGTGCAATGAACCTAAGAAACAGGGTCAACCGCATCGCTCGCTTAAAGCCCGCTATGCAGTGAGAGTTCATTATGCTAAATTAATTGATTCTCTTTACAAGTATTTTAAAGTATAAAAGCGCAAATTTACATTTATATTTTGTTGAATTAAAACTTTACGCATACTTGACTTGGGGAGTAAGCTGGTGAATGCGAGGAAAATGGAAGTACAAGTTGGTTCACGTAGATCTCCATTATCAATATAACAAAGTTAGAAATGTATATTATTAGGTTGGTCTGTCCGGTAAAATGACAATTTACTATTGTCAAGATGATGACATTAACATTAAACAAAGCAAAAACAAAGTTATACGGGCCGATAGATGGAGCTAAACTAACGAAGTTTTACTTCAGTCGTGTAGTCTAAAGCACACTCGTTTATTAATTAAATTATCACTAAAAAAATCATTTAAAACAGGTAGTCATTAAATTATTTTATTTAATTTTTTAAACGAATTACTCGCATTATTTGAGTAGAGCACTATACAAGCCTTTGTCTGTAATGACTGCACTGCTGGTCGAGAGCTTTACTTAGCTACGCTCTCGGTCTTCAAGCATGGTCATCATTGCAGCTCTTGCTGTCCGCGGCTTTAGTCTCGGCCTTTATTTCAGATTGTCCATGAATATCTAGTAATCTACTATTATAATTATTTGTATCATTAGTAACACCCTTTTTTCACACCTATACTTAGTAGTTTATTTAAATGTCTTTTTATAACTGAATTTTTCAAACTGTATTGTTATAAACAATTTTCACAAATAAACCTCTACGTTCCTTTCTTGACTACTACGCAGTAGCCGGTAGCACATGCTACGAATAAGCTACGCGGCTACGCGTTGTTTTGCTACGCAGTTTTCAGAGGATTTTGCGACTGATTTTCGTTACGTCGTCATTCTCTTTTGTCCCTTTT
This sequence comes from Ennomos fuscantarius, assembly GCA_905220475.3. Taxonomy (NCBI): domain Eukaryota; kingdom Metazoa; phylum Arthropoda; class Insecta; order Lepidoptera; family Geometridae; genus Ennomos; species Ennomos fuscantarius. The sequence continues at coordinate 4,660,761 of HG992028.1, read as the reverse complement.
AAAAGCACCCTACATTTTTACGGCTGTAGTTGTTTTTATGGATTCCAAAGGTCACGTCCTTGGTTTATCTGAGAGTAAATACGTAAAAGCTGGCGGTTTTTCTTTCTTGTTTGTTTTTACGTATAAATCTTCCATACAATGTTTATGTATAAATATAATAAAATTAAAACATAATTATATTTATATTGGTATGTTTTTTACACGAAAACAGCGGAACTGATTTGGATGAAATTTTGTACATAGGCTGCTTCCAATACTCAGATTAACGTAGAAAGGTTTTAACCCTAGAAAATTAAAATATCTAGGCTAAAAGTTTTTTTACATAAAGTAATAGAGATTATGTATGTAATACGCATGCCTTTGTAAACGCAATTCTGACGAATCCTAGAGATGTGAGAGAGTATTGTTTTCTCACTTTCACCGTTATTTCGAAAACCTAGTAGGAGTGAGACAGCTATACAAATGTCTGCACTTTTCATATCTTCTCTTTAATGTCTCGTGCTATATCCACTTTTATCGATGTCTTCAGTCTTTGTTCCTATGGAATTCATGGAACTTTGATATAACATTGCGCGGTGAGCAGCTTTTTACGCTGTGCGTGCTTGCCCGGGTCACATCCATCATAGTGGGGCTTGCGGTGAACACAGATCATTTGTTCGCAAACTTTCGTAAAATATTATCTATACATATAAAATTCAAAGTCCTGACTGACTGACTGACTTATATATCAACGCGCAGCGCAAACCGCTGGCCTTAGAAACTTGATTTTGGAGGGTGTTTTATGTAAAGTGTAGGCATCCACTAAGAAAAGGTTTTCCGAAATTCCATCCCTAAGAGGGTGGAATGGGTGGTTGAATTAATACGAGTATTTTTTTTAATCTTCGTTTCTTATAGGCCACGCGGGCAGAAACTAGTTATATATATGTGGGTGGGTAAATGGGTGGTTGAATTATCTATGAAAATTTTTTTCCTTCGAAGCCGCGGGCAGAATCTAGTGACAGTACAAAGTTAGCCATACCAATAGTAGGTATGTCAACCTCATCGCCGTATTATGATCCTACTGGAAGGCAATCTTTCTATGAAGGATTGATCTAATCTTTCAATGAAGGAAAGTGAGTATCTCAAAATCCGCCATGGCCAAATGCAAGTGGCATAATACATGTCTACGAACTTTGAGATATCTCTTCCCCATTTTTTGGAAAGTATGTGCAGAATTAGCACTCGCTCTTTCTACGCCAAAGTGCCGGAATGCTTGCACCGGTAGTGAGAAAGAGAACTTGTTTTTTTTTCAAACTCACATCTTGTAATGGGCTTGGTTTATAACATTTGATAATAAGCGCTTTGTAATTTTATATGCTTAGTACAATAACCTAATTTTAAGTACCTAATATAATTTTGATTTGTATTAGGCTAAAAATGGCCTTTTTGCAATCAATCTTTTGACTTTGACTTTGAAATGAAACATCGTACGGAAACCGACATGATCAAGGATCACGAAATTTGAGACGAGATTGCACTTGACCTAGAATTAGGGTCCACTCTGTTACTCATGTGAGAAAGCTTGTTTTCCAGCAGTGGGATCGTATGGGCTGATAATGTTACTACACAAATACATAAACAAAAATACGTTTTGTAAGATCAATAACGGCTAAACTCACGTCAACTAAACAGTCAAAATTACTCCGACCGTTTACAACTCACGATACACACGACTTACTATAGTTTTCAAACTAAAACAAACATACGCTTTTATAAAGCCAATTATAATATGAAATACTTTTTTTCGTAGCGCCATTGCAAAACTTTTGATTAATCTGGATTGTAGCCAAAAAATATTTGGAGATTTTACGGAAACAACTCGCTATAAAACTAATGCCTGATTTACTAATCTCTCTCGGTATTTTACGACTATGTCTTAAAAGTTTTACGTCGCATTTGTATACAACAATTCTTATTACAATGTAAAGGTCAAATCTGGACTATCAAATACTTACGCCTAGGCCGTAGCGTAGGCCGACCACAATTAGGTCCACTAGGCCGCTGGGAGCCGATGGATGCAGAAAGCAAACAGCCGCTATGTGGGGAGGTATATATTCCACAGTAGACGTCTTCAGGTTTTTGATGAAGATCATCATGATTACGCCTATTTATAATAATAATAATAAATCTATTTGTTCACATAAACTAAAGCACACAAAATTATACATATAAGAATATTATGTATACGATAGAAGCTAATAACAAAAATAATGCAAACAAAGGATGAAAATAAAAGTATTTAAGTATTGTATCGGTTATCTGGTTCCCATAGTACATCAAGCTTTGCTTAGTTTGAGGCTAGATGGCGTTGTGTGAAATGTCCCCACATATTATTATTATTAATGCTGAACCCTGAATCCCACACTAGGACGACCCGTGTCGTGAGATTTATTTATATAAGAACAGTTTAATTCTCACAATGGAATCATCCAAGGATCTGTCTGACCAAATCGTAATTGCCTAAGTGTACCTACGTATCTGATAACAAAGCCTTGAACACTAGCCAAACTTTCAAGGCTGGATTTGCGTAATGTAGTAATGTCTAAATGAGTAAACATGTTTGAGGCTTTTGGAATTAATGTCGATAATGACTTAATTTGTTTTTTAGGGTTATAGGCTTAGAATTTGACCGCTTTCTCGCCTGTAGCAATAGGCTATTTGACTAGTATATTATTATTGTATAAATAAATAATATACCGCAAAAAATAGACAGTCGTAATAAAAAAAATTAAATGAAAATTAAAGAATTATTTTCATCTGTTCGTGCCTTTCTCATTAATTACTTTGTGTTCCCGTGAGAGTCCTCCCCTTATAGAGCTGCTGGGAATAAGGGTTGGGGGGACCTCCAGGACATACAAAGGATGGTCTCGATGATTATCTCTCTCTTTCGCTCGATGTGCTCTATGCTGAAAACTTGTATGTTTATAGTTATGGTTAAAGGTTGTAAACATTGAAGGAAATGTTCAGTAGTACCATTATTGCTACTACTGATATAAAAATATTCAAGGTGGTACTACTGATCCTAAATTAATGTACCACTGATGATACTAATGATACTAAAATAATGATATAGTGGTAGTCCATGGTATATGCTGGTTAATCTTCGTGATTAAGGCCATGGTTACAGTTAATTTTATAACAGTATCTTTAACAGGGATTATGGTGTTTACAAGTGGCGTAGCTACCGAAGGGCTAGACGGGGCCCTCAAGCTCAGGGCCCCTCGGGCTCTGAGTCTCAAACTATAAATTGAACTAGTGAAAATGGCTCCCACATTCGGAATATATCTGCATTACAAATCTGGACTACGTCAAATTCGGAATACGATGAATATGGAACAAGCTATTTTAAATAGTTTTGTAGAGGCCCTAGCATTTTTTTTTGCCCTAGGGCCTTTCGTTACCTAGCTACGCCACTGGTGTTTATATTAGTTTGACGGTCGAGTACCGTGTCTGCAGATATATAAAGTTGATCATTGTTATTTTATTAGCTGTTAATAAAACGAGCTTAACGACATTAGTAGAGCTACATTATGCGCGATGAAAGTAACCGCTCAGATATGAATGGTTCCTAAGTTGAATAACCGTTTTATTATGAATGCAAAATTCACATTCAAAACGATACTTCTATATAACTCATACAGACTGTCACTACTGCTAACTTTATTTGTGTAAGAATTATATTTTTAACAATACTGAGAAATATTGTATAATAGAGGCACCTCGTGTTTACTCGCAATTAATCAGATTGGAATCTCTCGCGAAATTAAAAAAAAAAAAAACAAAAAACACATTTTTATCATGGAAACTAACGTGGTTTTCACACATTTTGTATTAATTGTACGGGATTTACTCACGTTATAATTGCCGCGCACTCACCTTGAGGAAGGCTGCCAAACGCAGTCGAAACTATAGTCGGATAGTCCGGCCAATTATAACGTGAGTAAATCCCGTACAATTAATACAAAACAAAAAACACATCTTGGCAAAATAATTATGAGGACTACATTCTAACTTGGATTTTTTCTTATTCCACGAACGCCTTGTTAGACGCTCGGATTATATTACAATCTAGTCGTATATTTGACTAATGAGTAATTTGAATTTAACCTAAACTTTTAGAATCGAATTATCAAGAAAAACATTTTGTACTTGTGTTCTTCTACTTAATAATTCTGAAAAAAATATTGACATCGGACAGTAATCTTGTGTGAAACCTTAACACGTAAATAAAAAAAAAATTGCTAGACATAAACTCCAATCGATGTTCGTGTGTCATTACTGTGTATACATAATTTTTCTACCTGCAAGTCATTAACTTGTAAATAAGTGTTAGTGTGTGGCCGTGTCGAGTCACATTTATACAGCAATACCTTTTAGTGTAGGTACCTAATAGACTTTTAATGGTCATAGGTCGTTAGCTTTGCGTGATATTGGTGAAATTATACGCCCTTACTGTGTTTAACGAACATCATGATCATCATGATCATTTTACAGTTATTATGTGACGTTAGCAGCAGCTAAGCTATGTTTAAGAAGTAATACTAAAAGTTTTACGCAGGACTTTTGTTTTTCAAGATAAAAGTATCTCAGATTGATAGTGAAATTCTCAGTGCAAAACATTCAATAATTTTAATGTGTGGCTTCCACATTAAAATTACTGATTTTTTTTATTTTATTATTAACAGACTAACGTTTTATTTTATTAAATAAATAAATTAATTTCGTCTGATTATTTTGCAATTTATTTGAGTCCTGTCTACTTTCGAGTGGCTATAGAGGTCATATTGGTACATCGTCGGTAACCAAATAGTAAATTTGATCGGTAAATCAATAATTTATCAATCCAATTACAGTGATTAATTAAAGCTTATAGCGAAGCTCGACTTGCCTTAATAACCAAAGATCGATGATTTAGGTATTAGTACCTACTTATATTGGCAGCTTAGAAAACAGATTAATTTTAATCTAAAGCAAACTAAAAGAAAATATTTGTGGCCGCTCCCAAAAATAATATTTAAGGTTACGGATCGTCGTAATAATAATTTTTAAGAAAGATAATTAGAATACCTATGCTGTTGCCACAAAAAAGAAAAAGGAGTTAAAAATTGTACCATAAAGACAAAGACAAAGCAATCGGTAATTAAACTTAATGTATTTTTGTTCCAGATTCGCAAAAGTGACTCCAGAAAATTCAAATCGAAATCGTGTTTGTGTCAGTTTACGAGAGACCCTCCAACATGACAGAGGACAATTGACGCTTAAAGTTTTACGCAATCATTACGTATCGTGTATTTCACAAGATGGAAGATACAATGAGCACGCACTAGTGACAGGGAGGGGACACTTTCCACAACCGTTCCACACCCATCAATGTTAAACTACAGACTCGTCTCTACGCACTTTTTAAAGCAGCCGTAGTTTGTCCGAGTTTTAGTAAACATTGACTATCTGTGCCGTACCAATATGTGCCGGGATCGCGACATGCCGGAGCGAACCAGTGACATCATCAAATAGAGGCTTCATATCGAGCGCGACTGACTATATCGTGTATAATTTAGTGTACAGAATACAGTCAAAACGGCGCGCGAATTCGCCCCGCCGTTACGTTTTGTTTCTTATATTTTGTTTTACATAAAAGGATAAGCAATAGCCCAGTTGTTTGGTCGTGGATTATCGGAAGGGTCTTTGCCCTTTAAGGGGCTTCAAAGCGACCCTGGCCAGCCGTACTAGGGACAACATATTCAGAATATTGGACTCTATTGTCAGTGCTGCGAGATATTGCATTGTAAGTATCACGTTATGATTTAGTTAGTGTATTTTTAACTGTAATTAAATAATAAATAAAGAAAAAATAAAATTATTCAGCAATCGAAGCTTCTCTCAAACAATTACTACGACAGAGTTTGAAGGCTCGAAGGACCATAATTCAATTGTTGCTTGTTTATTTTGGGCGCATACGTCATACATTAGTTCCAAAACATGATTTAATTTCAGAAACGCGACATTAACGGCTGAAAGCTTTTGGAAAATTGGGGTTATTTTCGAGTTAACGAAAATGGTACAATTGGATATTTTACAGGTATTTCTGATAACCGATTGGGGCTTCACTGACATCATTTTACCAAGTTGTAGATTTTTATATCAATATTTTAACATAGTTACCTGTTAATAACGACCCAAAAGCTTTACTAAACCATTATAAATATTTGCTTTGCAATTTATCAACATATCGGGTAGGTACACCGGAAAGTACTGCCTTTGGACACTTTTATAGCTTTATAAATCCTTAGAAACTGCCCAAACTGTCCGATTTTGTTTTTCCTGGTACTCTGAGACTAAATTTATGTATTTATTAGGTTAAATGGTGTTGTAGAAAGTTAATTAACGCTTTATCAATCAATCCTGTGTGCCAACTAGTTTTTAGACATTATGCTTCCAAGCGAAACTATCTATTATATTATAACAATCACTAATATTAATATATAAGTACCTACAATATATGTATATACAATTATGCAATGACCACCACAGTCACGGTACATTCACAATCAGAACCATTGAGCATCAAAGCTTCACCCAGTGTTAGGTTTTACTCTAACCTTACAAAACTTTATGCTGATTGAAGACTACCTACATTACGTTAGCGGTGGACATTGATACAAAGAACGGCTTTTTAAAACAGCTTTTTTAAATAGAACTGTATTACAATTTTTTTCTTAAAAAAACACGTCGAAAATACGTTTTGAGTAAATGAATAAAAAATTGAAGCATAATGCATTAACAAACGGATTACTTTAAAAAAATCAACTCAAACGCTTCTGATATTGCGAAATTGGAGAACTCTAAGTTGATATAGTACCACTTCTTCAACCTGTTATTTTTCGATAAACTGTTACATTACATTGCCACAAACAGCCATAAAACAGTCAATGGTCTACCGCTACATTACGCACTATACACCACATTAACATTCATAACTGTTAGGGCTACGGGCACGAAAGTGATAGCTCGAGCGAGCGGCGGGTAGTAATATCTGGGCTCGGGTGGCGTGCGCAGTGCTGCGAGCGGCAGGAGCGGCAGCGTGAGCGAGAACGGGAGAAACAGACAGAAGACATGGCGGCGCCTGAGTGTGAGCGAGAGGCAAGAAAGCGCCGCGAGCGCCGCGACTCCGGGTGCGCACATGAACGGAAGGAGCGAAGACCCCATAGTGAAGAAAGGCCACAGGCACCACTGCCACCACCACCGCTTCAGGACTACAACCGTCTCGAGGTACACTTTGCTTCGTTTCTAGAAAATTTTATGCGTTAGTTATGCACAGGGGCCGAGTTGCTTACTCGGTTCATATTCTTCCCAGCTGACACAGTCATGTTTCGATTTTTTTTTTTAATGGAATGATATGACGATATGACCCTTCGCTTGATGTTAAGCGACACGGCTGCCCATATCAGTTGCAGTGTCACTTGGAACTCTACAGCGTTTCGCGTGACACAGCACTGCGCACGTCATCCTGAGACATGCGCACAGCCCTAGTCATAATATTACTAGACTGTAAGATCAGGTCATAAAGCCTCATTTGCCCAGTAATTTCACAAGCTTTTCACACTACTGCTTGGTGCCAGAATAACTGACGAAGCGGTGGTACCTACCTAGAGAAGTTTGCAGAAAAGTCCTACCACCTAGTATTGGATGGCATCCTTTAGTTCAGCAAATGAATTTTGCTATAGCCAGAATATAAGCCCTGCGAAACCTGGTCCTGTGAAACAATAAGGTCTGATGGATCTGATACCTGTAGAAAACAGCATGAAACTAGATGTAAAATCACCTATTTTACATCTAGTTTCATCAGTAGCATGCGCTTAAGCCTACGTCCAGCGGCGGAGAAAAGGCTGATGATATAATAACTCATCAGTCAGCACATAGAGTTTGACAAACCTTCGTGGGGTACTTTTTTGTATGTCTTCTTTTTGAAGTAAAACTTCTTTATGCTCGCTTGACTTGGGGATTAAGCTTGTGAGTGCGAGGCGAACGGAAGTTGAAGTTGGTTCACGTAGATCTCCATTGTCAACATAACAAAGTTATAAATTTATATTATCATGCTGGTCTGTCTGGTAAAATGACAGTTTACAATAAAAACTGTCAAGAGGGTGACATCCGGTCATATTCGGTACATTGTGTGTGTAAATACAAAATAATTTTACGCAAAACAAATATGTTACTACACTACAAGTTTATATACCTCCCTTGCTACCTGTGTGAACTAATACAGATTTTATTTATTTATTTATTAACATTAATCCAAGCAAAAACAAGTTATACCGGCCGATAGATGGAGCTAAACTATAGAAGTTTTATTTCAGTCGTGTGGTCTAAAGCACACTCGTTTTTTTCTTCTTCCTTTTCCTTCGTGTCTTCTATTTTCTTCTCCTTTGAGGTTTTATGCGTATTAAGGTGTGTGTGTATCGATTTCGAATCATTCTTATTTTTAGTCGGAACGTCGTGCTGAAAGATTGTCTCGCGCGCGTCGGCCGCAGTTCGGCGTCAAGAGGCGCCGCCCACCGGTTCGAGTCCAAAAGCAGCCTAAAGAGAACGAGCACTCAATCACCATAGAAGAGATCAGATGCAGCACGCCTCCAAATTTTGAGTATGTCGTCGTTCAGAAGCCACAAAGTAAGTCAGTCTAATTAACTATAACTAACAATTCAAGGGTTGAGATCAAAAAGGATTTAACTGTCAAATTGATAGTTTCTAGAAAATTTACTTTAAACTTCAACGGCTTCATTTTAATGTAGAGTGCTTGTTAAGTAATAGAAAAGGTTTATGTAAGTTTCAGTTTCTTGATAATGTACTAATTCGTACAATTACTGTAAAAATCACATCACACTAATATTATAAAGGCGAAAGTTTGTATGTGTGTTTGTGTGTATGTGTGTATGTTTGTTACTCCTTCACGCTCAAACGGCTGAATGGGTTTGGATGAAATTCGGTACCAAGATAACTTTAACACTGGATTAACATATAGGCTACATTTTATCCCGGAAAAGTGAAATTTTCCCGTGGGATGAGAAAATAATTAAAATACTTTTTTCCGCGGGTGAAACCGCGGGGCGCAACTAGTATGTAATATAAAAATGAATCTCTATTTCCCTTGGTCATCGCATTGCGCGTGAACGGATGGAAAATATTCGCTAATTCTTTTTTGATGATTAGTGCCAGGAGAAGTTTTTTATAAAAAAAAAATGTTGACTGCAAAATTAGAAAATGTTCACCACGCGGCTGAAACTGCGGGGCGCAGCTAGTACAAGATAAAAATAACATTGTAAAATTAAAATTAAAAACAATGCGGTAGCAAAACAAAAGTAAATGTTGGCAAATGTAAGTACAAATCACTCTTGCTTTTATCTTCCAGTTTCTGACGAGCCAGAGACTCTCGATGCAACAGCCCTGCGGCGCCAGATGGAGCGGCCGGAAAGCGCCGAGCCGACAAGCGGTGCTGAGGACTCCGTCGGTCTCGAGAGCACGGAGGCCGAGCGAGCCCGCAGAGCCGAGCGCAATGCGGCGCCGCACAATGCTCTGCGGAGGGAACAACCCAGTCCTGATCGCAGGCTGGAGAAGCTTCATAAGAAGGTAGGCTTACGTACCTACTTGTTCTTCTATTGGTAGTAAAATAATACGACTCATCACCGTTAACTTAGGAGTATATCCGTAAACATATGTAACAATACAAGGTATAAGTAGCTTGTAAGTATACAAGGTTATCGCTAACGTGTTTCACTTTTACGGGTTAAAATGTAGCCTATATGCTAATCCAGTGTATACGCTATCTTGATACCGAATTTCATCCAAATCCATTCAGCCGTTTGAGCGTGAAGGAGCAACAAACATACACACATACACACAAACCTTTCGCATTTATAATATTAGTGTGATAGTGTGATAAGAAAGTGCCTTTTGTTTGTACCACAGCGTTGTAACCAATGCCAAAGTGATAGGTACTAAAGTAACTAAATCGGGATAAAAACATTAAGTCCAAACCTTTCTTGCGATTTTCCCTATATATAATTTCTTAATTTTAGATCTCATCCCTCAAAAAGAACATCGCCAAGCATGAAGCAGAGTTTGCAGCAAAGAACGGGTACGCCATAACTCCAAGCGAGCGTATCACAGACGTCCAGCTCACACAGATGTATGAAACCCTACGACGCCTGCAAGCAGAGAAGCGCTGCATCAAGGCTGACCCTGTGGAGTACTCTCTCAAGGTTCAGGCAGCTAAACAGCAGAAGGAACGAGATGAGAAGCTGGAAATAGCGCTGAAAAGCGACAAGTCTATGCCTGACGTTGTCAGAGATATAGAGGAGGTGAGACAAAAGTACTCTTAAAGAGTCTATTACTAGATTTCTGATTTCTGTAAGAGAAAAATTGGCGGAGACCTGTACACCTACCTTGACATGACAGACATGTTACCGCCTGCTTAGTAGGCAAAGATAGTGGATTTATATTCAATGTTAGTAGGCGTTATATTTCCTTGGTTGGGTTGATCCTTAAAAATTTCTTAATAGATGACGCTGCCATCCCCGTAAGTTGATTTTATAAGGCGAAGGATAAAAGACTTAAAGCATGTCTCGGATTTAGGGACGAAAGAATGTGGGTCTCCATTAATTATTCAAATTTTTTACGTTAAAACTCATCATTCTCATCAACAGCCTGAAGACTTCCACTGCTGAATATAGGTGCAGCTGCTTGCCTCCTGCATCGACCGGTTTCCCACCTAGTGTCTGCCTACTCTACGTCTCCCGGTTCATGATGGCTCGTGATTCGTGATCGTGGAACCTTTTTTCTCCATCGCGAATATAAAATTATCCCCATATTTATCCATCAGTGGCTCGAAGGCTGTCGCCAAGCTGGTGGGCGGGCATCCATCCCCGAGTCAAACTGGTCATCGTCGCAATTGGCCGCAGAGAAGGCATGTGTCCAGAAGGCTCTGCTCCGTATGGAGGCAGCAAGGGGCAGACCGCCGGCGCACTCAGCTGATCGTGGGGCGGCCAGGCATCTGTATGAGAGGTACAGGACTGTGAAACGCGTGCTGGCTTCTACAAGACCCGATGCTGTGAGTATTCCATTATTTTAGTATACCTTTTATTTATGTGAATTTTCAAGTCAAATGATATCCAGTTCTAGACAAGGATGCCCCATCGTTGACCATGTCATTTCTTAACACCAGGCGAGATAGTGGTCAAATGCTTTGCCTATAAACAATAAAAGGGTGCATGAGGTGACGAGCTAGTCGTTCATCTGGTGTTAAGCGTCGTGGCTCATAAACGGTTGCAGTGCCACTCAGAACTCTAAAATATAAGGTTGGCACGAGAATTCAACACATTTAACTAAGCTAACATACTAAGGTGCTTAATTTTCATCCCATCAGGTCATGGGAAACGGAGAACTGGCGACCATTCACGAACACGAAGCTATGCTGTTCAACACAAGTGTGGACAGTTCCAGTGACTCACAGGAGAAGCCTACCGAATCTTCGCAGGTAACATTTCAACTTCCTTATTATATCATACATCAACAGTTGGAAGACATCCACTGCTTGACACAGGTCTTCTCTATAAAACTCTATTTTGGATGCTTATCATACGGGTGGGTTAGCCATAATGACCACGCTTGGCAGGCGTCTTGGGGATCGCAGAATGTTTTAGTGTACCGAGGTCAATGCTACCATTTACTTGGATATTCCCCCAGCAGGATCTTACGGCACCTACGGGAAGAGATGGGGTTGTCCTATTCTCATTCCAGGACCACACGGCTTAATCAATAAAGAGCAATGTAATCACATATTAAATAATAAACTTGGGGCCCTCATATTAATTCTCCATAACAGGGTACCATCGAAACCCCTCTCCAATCGCCACCGACTCGTGACATTCCGCCAGCTATCACAGAAGAGATCCCTTCTTCCACGTCCTCTGCCAAATCAGCTGCCAGCGAGGAGGCTGTTACTTCCAACGAAGCGCTGCATTGCCTCGGAATTGAAGACCTGTCCAAGGCATTGATTGAAGCGAAGATACTCAAATGCGTGAGAATTTTTAATTGGTTTGGTTGATTATGAATATTATAGTAATAATGGGATTCACCATCGAGCGTAGATGTGAGCTGCATCCTACGTCAAATGGTAACGGCGAGGCTCTGTAACTATATAGTCTTGTGGGTGTAACGTTAGGTACCTACGAGTATAATGAGTTTAGAATGTACAATTTAAAAGAAAACTTTGTTCTTAAAACTCCGTTAGATGGCGTTGACGAGACATGGTTTTGAATAGTATCACTACCTCATCTGTGGTTCTGAAGATTATGAATGAATGAAGCATGGTCTAATAACAAGAACGAGTCTTCTTGTCATACTTTTTTGTGGTTATTAATTGTCTTACAGAGTACTTACCGGTCGTATATCTCTGATCTCTTTTTGAACCAGCGCCATCTATCGTTAGCTGTAGAACTACGTTCCTTTAACTGTCAGAAAACCTCCCATTCTACCAGAAACGCTGGATTTTTCGTTTTATAATTAGGTAATCTAATCTATTACATTATTATATTTATAATATTACATATTTTCTTCATTCCAGAGTCTACGGCGAAGCATCAAAGAGTACGAGGTCAGTTTTGAGATGCTCAACAGTCGCAAGGTTCAAAGGGACGACAAAAAGGGGAGAGAGGACGACTACATCAGATACAAGGCTACTAAAGCTCGCATAAAGCTCATTTCAGCCCTTATCAATAAACATAAAACTCTTTAAACTACAATAAACAGTATCCACACACACATAATTATATACATTCATATTATTGGTAGTATCTATATATATCTAGGTAAATTGCTTTTGTACAGTAGCTGCTGTGATTGCTGATTTAAACTGACCCCTATGTCACAGATAATAGGTTGTATATTAGCCAGAGAACATAATATGTGTATCATACAGGTACTAGCGGTAATAAATGCACATCGAGAGAGGATCGGCTAGCGTTTGGCTTCTTAGAACGTTATTGATTTAGTACTAAGTACAGATTTTGTCTTTCATTCCAAGGGAACCGGGCTGAATTTCGGAATAGAAAGTATCCTACGCTACATCTACTACCTCGTAGTATGAATTCAAATCACGCCAAGTTTCATTTGGTTCGGCAGCTTCGGGCACAGAATACTATTACTCCTAGCGGACACTTCGGGGGGATCCACGGCCCAGATACATCGAGAAGGAGAATATTTAAAGTTTGGGCTTCAGTATCAATAAAGAGTACTTACCCTACTAAAAACTTTAAAGTAGGTATATACATACAACTATTACACGGCTAACACTCACGAGATACAGTCGAATAACTCAACCGGTGCTCGGGCAATATAGATGCCCATCCTCAAGGAGTACGCGCGGCGGCGGTGGCAGCTCGGCGCTGACCCGCCGGTCGAGTTATTCGACTGTATCTCGTGAGTGTTAGCCGTGTAATAGTTGTAGTTATGAGTAGTGCTCACGTCAATTTCTATAATATTATATACATACAACATTTGTTTTTGGTCATCGACTTTGCATTCAGCGATGGTTTAGCGGAATTACGCTAGATATTCTTGTACATTTTGTATTTAAGATGAACTTTCGCGAAGTCACGCCTCAGTCAATCAAGTATTCAGAGATGATCATGATGGTTTTTTTCATTTTTTCTTTCATTTCGTTTATTGCTATAATCAAGCGGGTCAGTTTAAATCGGCTAAAATGCCAAAGCAACATTAGGTAAGGTACCTTACGTTATTGAGCTGGTAACACTAACGTATGGAAAATGTCCAATATTCTGAATTCCGATCGTGTAATAGATTAGCAAGCCTATTATTAATCAGTGTTGTTGTTATTAAGCGTTTTTAAAAATTGCTTTGTAATTAATAAGCATGATAATTTCGTTTATATTGATGTTGTGTTGTCATTTCTGATGTATTTACATTTGGTTGGATTATAAAATTACCTTTGATCTTTCATAGGTTATTATTGTGCTGGAAACGTAGGGAAATCTTAAGGAGGTTGTTAGAGACACGTTAGAATCATATGGTTGTGTTATCAAGCAGAATATTATAACAAAAGTTTTACTTTTACACCCATCTGAACTAAAGTGTGACAGATCTAAGTTCGAACTTATCTGGGTTCTTAATTTCCTCTCTGGGAAGTACCCAAACGCGTTGCAGTAGGAAGAGGTACGTCATAGAGAGATAAGTGTGAACTTAGGAGCTGTTTAACTTTAGTGCAGACGAGAACTAATAATGGTACTTAGTTGCCATGATTTTTTTATCAGCGATATATCGTACGCAGCAATGCTGTGTATTCAGATACAAATAATCTAATAGTGCTTCCTAGAAATCTTTCCAGAACTTTTTCACTATATAAAAATAGATTTCAGAAATAATTGGTAATTGTAAGTAAATTGTATGGTGCCAAAGGATATTTTTATCATACAATTTGAGTAATTTGTCGTTAGGATACACTGTAGTCTGCTTTATGGATATATTTTGTTATGTTTGTCTTGTGTTTTAAATCTTTGACCTTAAATGTAAATAGTGTAAGTCTTCATTGTACCTTATACGACATTGTTAGCTTAGTTACATGACAAACAAATTGGATCAATTACTCCATTGAGCGGCAGGATTGTATACACAATAGAATTCAATGGATAACATTGTATTTTATGCAAGGTACAGAAACTCGAAAGCCAAAAAAAACTTACAAAGAGCTCATAAAAAAAAACAGATTTTATATTTTTTATTTCTCAAGTTATTCTATAAAACGAAGTGAGGATTTATAATGAAGACGCGTGATACCTAAATTTGTACAATGACAGTTAAAAAAAACTTGACACAAAAATGTTATATTCAAAACCTTGACACAAAAGTGTTTTTTTTGGATTCAAACTCGAAATCTTATTCCTCCTTTTATACAAAAAATTTAATTAATCTAAAATAATTATGGCGCTTCAAACCCAATTAAATAAAATACGTGTATGTATTTTTCAACTATCTTTTAATACAATTAATAAAAACCGGGTGTTAAAAATTTTGAATCTTTTCCATTGTGTTATGTTATGGCCGATATCGACCTTGCGATAGATTTTTAAAAGTTATTGCCTCGGCTAAGAATATATAAAATATACAATAAAAATAACGCATTGTACACTTTCATACGAAAGAGAATTGAATAAAAACTATAGGCACTATGTAGCACGAAACAGTAACTTACAAAGTTTGTGATTGAAAACTTTTGACAGAAATTCAGAAATAACAATAATAATAACGCCCAATTATCACATACGAGTACATAGATCCTGGACCCTGACTAGGATTCCCTGTGTCTAGAGACCCAGGAACTACAGGACCATGGTCTCACAACACCCAGACAAGTTTAAAGATTTAAAGTTTTTTTTTATTTTTTTTAAGTTTTTTTTTTATTTTAACAAGTTTTTGCGCTTTTTTTGTGTGCACAAATACTTGTCCTGCCGCGGGAATTATTTGTATGATTATTATATTATTACTAACCTTACAATACGTTAGGTGAAAGAAAAATACATTTTATAAGTATATACGTCAATGTACCTACTGTATTAACGCTTTCATATTTTTCAATTTGTGATTAATATGTTTGAGTTGACTTGCCAAAGATATATCCTACTTTCGTATAATCAACATCAAAGCAAATTTACTTTATATTCAGTTCTCCGATACTTGCTTGATAAATTATGCCATACCTACTTAATTTTATAAATGTTACCCTCGAATGTTTGGAAAATAACGCCAAAATTTTTGAGATATACAAAAAATACATCATTTTTATGATGATGGACTTGAAATATCATCAAAAATATGTGGGAAATAAAAGGCTGATAAACCAATTGACTATAACTAGATCTCACTGCCATTCTTTTTATAATTATTGATTTGAAAACATGCATAAAAAGGTCCAGTGCTTGTATATATCAACAGTACCTCTCTTCAAAATTGGTAAAAATAACATTATAAAATTATAATATTAATCCTAACCTAACAGTTATAACCGACTACTAAAAAGGAGGAGATACTATGTTCGTCTGTATATTTTTTTAAATATTAATTATCATCTGTTTCTATCTAACCACCCCCGGTGCTTTCATTACTTAATTCTCTCGTGTGTCCGATAATATTTATGTATATTATTAACTTTCAAACCTAACTGTAACTTGTTGATATCTTAAACATAATTTTATTATTAATTTATTAATAACATAATAATAATGTAACATAATACTGTATATGACAGTATAATAATTGACGATAATTATCATCTGTAGAGTTAGATGGCCTATACATATACATACATACAGTTTAACAAGATCTTAAAACAGATACTGTACTATGTGTACCTATCTATATAAATAAAATTAATTATCTAATGTACATAATTGAGATGTTCGAAAGTTTTAATTAAAATTAAGCAAGTACATACGACGCGACCTGAGGATTGTAAATTCTATGGATTTGAGAAGTTACGGATTGGCTCCTTTTGAAATTTTTATATGAGTCTTACTTAGTGTACAATTTCCTTAACAAGGTTTTATTACGACCTGCCCTATAGCTCAGTTGGTAGTATACCTGCCTTCTGAACTGCAGGTTGTGGGTTCGATTACCACCCAGGACAAACATTTGTGTGATGAGCATCGATGTTTGTTCTGTCTGCATGTTTATATTGTATTCTATGTATGTATTTGCAAACAAAAAGTATATAATAATTGTATCAGTTATCTAGTTCCCATAGTACAAGCTTTGTTTACTTAGTTTGGGGCTTGATGATGCTGTGTGAAATGTCCACACATATTTATTTATTTATTATTGAGTACGTACGACTCATATAAGAATATGATTGACTCGAGACTCAAAGACTTTGTTCTTTCTAAACGCTTGGATATTATAAAACTTATATATAACGTTTGTAATGTTATGATATAAAACCGCCTCTAAGCTAATATTTATAGTTGTTTGATGACATGATTTGATTAATTGTTCAATATTTTGCCGGTTTGTTTGTCCCTTTATATTCTTTTAATGTGATGTGTCATATAAAGTCACCTCATATTATCTCTGAAAGAGAATATTACCCCTAAATATATCCGATTGTATATTTAGTCATAAAATAATTACCTGTGATTTAATTACTGTAAAATCATTCTTGTGTGACAAGATAATTATGCTTTTTCTTATTGTTGTAATAGGTGTTTCTTTGTGTGTATCTTTTGTAATTTGCAATATATTTAATATATGATATTGAATAAGACTTGAAATTGATTAATACTTACTTATATATATATATATATAACACATACCTAGATAACATGTTATAATACATTATAGTTTTATCAATAAATAACTGATCAAACAGCGATAAATCAATAATGCATATAGAATGAATGATAACCTACACTTACATAAAGAAGGCAAGTTATATCGCAACATAATTATTAATAAAGCCTATCTTTACCTAGGTGTTGATAGATATAACTTGATTTCACATGTTGGTATAGCTCGCGCAAAACTTTATGAGCTCTCGGAAGTTAGCGCGGATGGCTGCGCAGTACGCATATTATAGTTATTGGCTTTTACAATGCACTCAACTGTACCATGCGCAGTTTGATACTCGGGCCTAACTTCCGAGAGCTCATAAAGTTTTGCACGAGCTATAAACATGAGATGTATATTCCAAGATTACTGGCAATTTTGGCTGGTATATCTACATACAGATATTGGTATACAATGAATGCAATCAATACACGTACCTGTCTTTACTTATTGTTTCATTATTACATAAACCCTCTTACTAATAAACTGCATAACAGTGGAATAGCTAATCAGTGTTTTTTCTTGTTTTCTCTTCGCCTATTTCAAAGTTGATAGAGAGAAACAAAACACAAAATAATTATTCCTCCGCTACACAAGGTTTGTTAGTAAGAGGGAGAAGTGTATATGTGTATGTATAAAAATTGTTAAGTATCTATATATTTTAATATAACTCCACTTAAGACGTGATTATTAAGTAATTCTGAAATAAGGTTATAGTGACAGAGTTCACGATTAAAAAAAGCTAACTGATACAAATTTATCAGGATATATGTTGTTGTTTATATATTATGCGATATTGCTTGAAAGCTAATAAGATATTGACAATATCACAAAAACATATATTATTGACATGCAACATAAAAAAATGACATCCATATCACAAAAAAGTAAGTTTGTATTGATAAAAAAGTTAGTGTTTATCATAAGGTATAGTCCTATTTCCCGCCTAAATTAGCCAATCAGAGCTCGCCAATCAGCTGATAAAATTAAAACGTAACTGATTAGACGGTTCAAATTTCGGGACGTTTCTAGCGAAAACATTGTAATAATTATGATAATCAGCCAGTAGAGTTCCATAATTGTCATTAATGATACGAATATTAATAATGTTTAAAATAAACAATATCTATGGACTTGTAAACACGTGGAATTATTTATTTCCGATTAACGTGACCCTCTGATATTGCACTGTGTAGTGTTAAAGTATCCTCCGTGGTGTTATCTGGATTATGCCAATGACCTTTGTAAAGCGTATTGCCCTTTCGTGTCCGGACAGTCGGTATCTTGAGTAGATACATGGTGAACTGCTGTTGGCAACATCAACAGTCACTTTTATATTATACTAGCGGCCCGTCCCGGCTTCGCTCGGGTGGACGTTTATTTATTAAACATTTTATAATATACGAAAAACAATGTATCACGCACCGGCGCCATCAACTTAAAATGTTGGTTTGTCCTGAATTTTTCCTGAATTTTCTTTGCTATAAACCTCACGGAGCCCGAGACCTTTCCAACGAATGCAAAACCGTGGAAATCGGTTCGTGCGTTCTGGAGTTATAGCGTCAGGAAGGAAAACCCGACTTATTTCTATATAGTAGATTATACTTATTTATTAACAACGATTCAAACTATGCCCGTACCAAATTTCAAGATCGGTTCAACCATTATGATTGAATAAAGAATATGTAGATACCTACCTCATCTCATCACAAGCCTTTTTGTGTCCACTGCTAAACATAAGCTTCCTACAATGGGGATCATGTTTTTAAAATATTTGACCACCCAGGTTTTTATTCATTTTTTATCACTAGAGATGCTTAAAATTAAATACAAGAATTATACAAGAATAACAATATTTTGTATAGAAAATCCAGTTTAAGTTAAGCTTGAATTGGATTGGTCTGACTCGACAAGGCCAAAAAGTAAAAAAATAATTGAGGGGGTGAGAACATAAAGGGTTTAACTGATTTTATTCAAAAAATGACTTATGGGTATCGTTGGATTCAGCGTAAAATTATCTACAATAGTACATTCTCAACATACCGAAATGAGGCTTAAATCTCGAAATTTTGAGTCTGAAAACGGTTTATCTGTCACAGGAATACAGTTCGCTTAGCATAAAAACATTATTATATTTATTTTATTATATAATATTTTACAGTAATTGTATGAATTAGTACTATATTTAGTATTTTAAAATAGAATTAATACATTTTCAAGCAACTGAAACTTACATAAACCTTTTCTATTACCTTATAAGCACTCTACATTAAAATGAAGCCGTATAAGTTTAAAGTAAATTTTCTCGAAACTATCAATTTGACAGTTAAACCCTTTTTATTCTCAACCCTTCAATTGTGTTATTGTTTTAAGTCCGGTAAAATGACAATTTACAATCAAGATAACATTGACATTAAACAAAGCAAAAACAAAGTTATACCGGCCGATAGATGGAGTTAAACTAAAGAAGTTTTGCTTCATTCATGTGGTCTAAAGCCCACTCGTTTTTTTTTATATTACGAAGAGTCCTGCCGCCGTTTCAGCTTTGTGCTACGCAATGCGAAGGACTACCGCAATCCACAGGTCCTGCGGCTACTGTTGATTACCTCCAGAGGTAAATTGGAGACAAGCGCGAGCGTCTGTAATTCGCATTTTGGCATTTCTCGTCTCTTGAGAAGACCAAAAAAGCCTTCTTAAGAAATTTTAGTTTGAAGTAATTTCGACTTATTAATTGACGTAAGTTTAGCCGTTAGATATCTTACAAAATTCTTAAGAAATATAAGAAAAGCTATGGGTATTATCCCTTTCTGTGTACCTTCACAATCGCATATGTACTTTATTCGAGTATGACTCTGACAAGTATGTCCACTATAGAGCTGATCATAGACCCAAACTCTTCCACACATGCCGTAGTCATACGGTACACAGACGATATACGCCGCTATGTCGCATCATGAGTGATCTCAACGTATTCCTCAGTACTTATCCAGACTGTGACGTTTTGCGATGAGTGGCCTATTATTTTAAATTTGTTATCATGTGAGTCTTATGACCTCACATTACCCTTTCCGATGAAAAAAATAAGATAAGTAAGTAGAATTTATCGAACCTTTATAATAAAAGAAATCGACTAATCTGGTGCACAGTTCAAGAGTTCAAAGATACCGTCTATCAAGAATATGTTGTCTGTTTCGAAATTCGTGCAGAAAGTTTTAGAGATATAATAGGTATATATAATGTAAACACCTCCATACTTACACGAGCTCTTCCCTTTTGTATAAACACCGCAAAGCAGGGAATAAAAGTAGGTACCTAATTAGTGTTTTCTTTGTTTTATCTTTGCCTATATTTGATTTTTTACAAATTTGATAGATAGATAACCAAGATAACTATTATTTTAGCTTTATAATTGTTATTAGTAAGGGAGTCTGTTTTTAGTAAATATACCTATATATACATATTATATATGAAGGTTAAATATGTAGGTATTATAAGTACCTATTAGCGGTACATTCTGGGTAATGTACAGAGTTCGCGATAGCGAAAAATAAAAAATAATGATGCCTCAAAATTGTGTTTGATAGAAGGTCTATAATACATAATTTAACAAACTTTAGAACTCTTTTGTACATCCCCTAAGGGGTAGTTTTGGAAAAATAATAAAGACGTATTTTTTATTTACTCTAATTTTTATAGCGATTTTTGAGAATGAATATTTTTTCTATACCAATTTCAAAAAATAGAAATTAATTTTCGATAATTTGATTGGTTTATGCGTTATTCCAGAACCTAAATTCTACATTCCAAATTTCATCAAAATCGATTAAGTAATTGCCGAGATAGGAAGTGGCAAATATTCACAAACACAAACTTTCACATTTATAATATTAGTAGCAGGAAGTAATTAGTAATTACCTAGTGATTACAAAAACATTGATTAAACTGCTGCGTTTTAAAACAGTTATTTTATAACCTCTGCGTTTATCTTTACTTGAATTTTTCCTTATTTCTGGTTTACTTTGATAAAAACTCAATTTATTGTTATAATTGTATTTACTAATTAGCGCCTGCTTCCGTTCGAATGTCGGCGTCAAGTTGTCATTTGACATGAGTAGCTGAGTATTAACTTAATTTTTCCGCTCTTATTTTCATCGTATTTTTGAAGTAATATTTCTTTAGCACGCTTGACTTGAGGAGTAAGCTGGCGAGGCGAACGGAAGTTGAAAGTAGTTTAAAGTAGATCTCCTTAAAAATGTATGTTGGTATGTTCGGTAAAATGACAATTTACATTTGTCAAGATGGCGACATTAACATTAAACAAAGCAAAACAAAATTATACCGGCCGATAGATGGAGCAAAATTAAAAAACGTTTAGCATCAGTCGTGTGGTCTGAAGCACACTCTTTTTTTTCTCGTATTGTAGTTTATTACTTTTTTGATAAGCTGATAATAATATAATGAATTCACAGTTAATATATAACAAGTGATTGGCAGTGAAAAACTATTTTTTGCGACAACTTTTTACTAATTTTTTTATTACAGCCACTTTGTTGAAACGATACAGTTTGAAACGATTATAGTGGGAATAAGGTTAACCACAGAATAGATAATAGTGTTTTCGTTCTGGGGTCATTGTTGGTGGTTATGGAGTTATTATGGACTGACTGTTTTCCCATAAGTCAAATTTTCTATCGGTCTGTGTAGACTATACGCTATATTGACTATTCACCATGGAAAAGCCAATGCCATCAAAAACAAAACTTGTGAAGGTCGTTAAAAAGAACCCGCAAGCGGCGGTTGTGAATTTTGATTTTTTTTCCACTACCCGTATATTTTTGTCTGATAAGGGTGGTTTATTATCCGTTAAGTGTTCGTGAACATGTATGAGTGTTGGCAAATGGTTCCAAGTTTTAAAACCATGCCTTTTCTTTTTCTCTTCCAAGGCTTCTACAGCCTTCAGTAAAATATCCACTATTTTATTGTGGCATTTTGACTGACAAAATTAGACTTCGACATGACATAACCATACAAAAAATACTTTACATTTACAGAATTAAAGAGAGAAAGAAAACCGTTAAATAAAGAAGAACAAAACTTGCAAAAAAAATCCAAGTCTCGCAACTCAGTTCTTCTATCGTATTGTTTTTCTTTTTTTGACAGGCTCAATCACTCACTGCTTTTAAGACTCAAATTAAGCACTTTTATCTCTCTAGATTGACTCCGAAATAAGTCTTCACTGTGTCCTTAGTATTGAAATATGTTTTTTTTTATGTTAAGGAATGACTTGACGAGCTAGCCGTTCGCCTGATATTAAACGACGCGGCTGCCCATATCAGCTGCAGTGTCACTCGGAACTCTAAAGTATAGAGGTTCACGTGACACTGCACTGCGCACGTCATCCTGAGACATCAGCACAATCTAGTAATAAGATTACTAAACTGTGAGATCAGATCATAAAGTCTCATTTGCCCAGTAATTTCACTAGCTACAGTGCCCTTCAAACCGGAACACAGCAGTGCTTGCGCACTACTGCTTGGCGGCAGAATAACTGGCAAAGCGGTGGTACCTACCTAGACGAACTTTGCAATAAAGTCCTACCACCTAGTAGTATGTATTTTTATTTATGTGTATTTGTATTATGTATAGTAATAGTATGTATTGTATATATTAAGTAGTCTACTATTACATATTTATCTTAGTTTGTATATAGTAACTTTTATTTTATAGCACCACCATGCTCATTGATCTATCTCTGTCCATCCAAAGGTTGTCTGGAAGAAATCGCTTTTTAGCGATAAGACCGCCAATTGTAACCTTCTTATAAGCTTTTCTGTTTTGTATTATGTCATCTTGTTGTCAATAAAGAGTTTATCTATCTATCTAAGACAGGTACAAACAGCTTAACCACAAAAGGTTTAAACAAGCCTTAACCAAGTGTTTAATCACTGTTTTGTATTGTTAAACACGCGATTGACATTTGTCTAAGCCTTGTTTATGTATTTGTGGTAACACGGATAGTATCTATCAATAATAGTAAAATGTAGGTCACATTCCACCACGCTGGTAAAGCGAGCAAGTTGGTGGTTGACACATGTTTTCGAATCTATTTATTCTTGATTGATTTCTTTGAACATATCGGTTTCATCACTATGTTTTCCTTTAGCCGAATACTCGACTCTACTTACTCGAAATATATAACAGTATCTGTAGTGTGGTGGTTGAGAAGGTCGGCTCAAACCAAGAGACGGCGGGTTCGATTCCCACCGCAGGACATGTATTTGTGCACAGAAAAAAAGCGCAAATACTTGTTTTGAGTCTGGGTGTTGTGGGTCCTTGTAGTTCCCTAGACACAGGGAATCCTAGTTAGGGTTCAGGATCTATGTATGTGATCGTTGGGCGTTATTATTATTATTCCACCATGTTGGTAAAGGGCAGGTTGGTGGATGACACATGTTTTCAAATTTATTGATTCTTGAACATATCAGTGTCATCACTATGTTTTCCTTCAGCCTAATACCTACTCGAAATACATATGAAACCTTATCTGTTTGTTTGTTTTTGTGGCTTGTAATAACATTAAAAGATTAAACCTCTCAAGGTTTGTCATAGGTTTTAACGCAAGTGTAAACAAGTAGTTTCCAACTTGTTTATTCTTGCGTACAATATTCATGGAAATAAAAGAATAAACAACAGTCGCAACCGCATTATTTTGATATTTAACACAGTTTTTATTTCTATGACAGCTTAGCCTCTGTAGTGTGGTGGTTAAGTAAGTCGGCTCATAGCCCGGAGGCGGCGGGTAAAAAAGCGTTTATACTTGTTCTGAGTCTGGGTGTTGTGGGGCCATGGTCCTCGTACGAGTAGTTCCTGAGTCCCTGACACAGGGAATTAAGTTAGAGTCCAGGATCTATGTATGTTTTTTTTTATGTTAAGGGATGACGCGACGAGCTTACCGTTCGCCTGATATTGACGACATGGCTGCCCATATCATTTGCAGTGTCACTCGGAAGTCTAAAGTATAGAGTTTCGCGTGACACTGCACTGCGCACGTCATCCTGAGACATCAACACAATCTAGTAACAAGATTACTAGACTGTGAGATCAGGCCATAAAGTCTCTATTGCCCAGTAATTTCACTAGCTACAGTGCCCTTCAAACCGGAACACAGTAGTGCTTGCGCACTACTGCTTGGCGGCAGAATAACTGGCAAAGCGGCGGTACCTACCTAGACAACTTTGCAGAAAAGTCCTACCACCTAGAAAATGTAATGTGATCGTTGGACGCTATTATTATTATTTAAATATGTATTTAAAAAAAACTAATGTATGTAAAAATGCATGATGCCGGTGCGCCTAAATAATTTTGGCCTTTTTTCTTTGACTCTGCCCTTATATAATAGGTCTTTACCTATGAAATTGCCGTATTGCAGTACAGACTTTTACAAACAAAAAAAAGTTTTGATTGGCTATGAATTCAAAATTCAAATTAATTTTGTTTTAAAAATATGACATTCTATTTACAATATAAGTCTTTTGTTTATTGATTAGCGTTGTATTTTCATTACATTTCAACATTTTTCCTCATAATGGATACTTTGAAATTTCGTGTAATTATGGAATATGAGTTCCGTCGTGGCACCAACGCGGCACAAACGACACGTAACATCAACGACGTTTACGGAGAGAACTGTACAAACGAACGTACAACCCGTTATTGGTTTGCTCGGTTCCGTTCTCGGAATTTTGACTTGAAAAATGAACCTCGTGGTCGTCCGGAAACTTTGGTCAACAATGATGAATTAAAGGCGATTGTGCAAGCTGATGAATCTCAATCTACAGCTGAGCTGGTAGCAGCTTTTGATGTTAGCCTCAAAACAATATTGGTCCATTTGCGACTGATTGGCAAGATAAAAAAGCTTGATAGATGGGTGCCCCACGAACTTAACGATCGCCAGCGCAACGTACGCGTCGAGACTTGCCTTGCGCTGCTTAACAGGCACAGAAATGAAGGAATTTTGAACCGAATTGTTACGTGCGACGAAAAATGGATTCTTTTGACAATAGAAAGCGCTCAGCAAGTTGGTTAGATCCTGTTTCGGTACCAAAGCAATGTGCAAAACGAAAAATGACCCCTAGAAAGGTGATAGTCACAGTTTGGTGGTCTAGTGCTGGTGTGATTCATCATAGCTTTTTACAAAACGGCGAGAGCATTACTGCAGATGTGTACATTGAAGAACTGACCACAATGATGGCGAAACTCGCACGTCTGCAACCAGCTTTGGTCAATCGGTCGTCTCCACTGCTACTTCACGACAACGCGCGACCCCATACTGCACAACAGACCGTCTCTAAGCTGCATTAGTTGGGTTTGGAAGCTCTCCCCCATCCGCCATACTCACCAGATCTTGCGCCTACCGACTATTACTTTTTCCAAAATTTGGACAACTTTTTAGCGGGAAAAAAATTCAATTCCCGAGAGGCAGTACAAAACGCCTTTGAAGAGTTTGTTGTCTCCCGTCCTGCTGATTTTTTCAAGAAGGGCATCCATAAACTGCCACAGCGTTGGCAAAGATGCATTGATTGCAGGGGTGATTACTTTGAATAAAAGAAATAAATAAGTTCGAAAAAAAATTACTTTAACTTTTTTCAAACAAAACGGCAATTTCATAGGTAAAGACCTAATATTAGCAATCAAGTAAAATAAAAAACTATATAAGGTAGGTTATCTACCTACCTAGGATATCTTGGGATAAGATACATAAATGCACATAACGAAAGGTGAAGCTTTTATAAATCGAAATAATATAATTAGTTCTAGAAATTGGTGCTAGGTTTGGTGAAATTGGTGGTAGGACTTTTCTGCAAAATTCGTTTAGGTGGGTACCAACTTTGTCGTTTATTCTGCCGCCAAACAGTATTGCACAAGCACTAGTGTGTTCCGGTTTGAAGGACACTGTAGCTAGTGAAATTTATGCTTTATGCCCTAATCTCACAGTCTACATAGTAATCTTATTACTAGATTGTGCTGACGTCCCAGGACCCGGCCCGTCCCAGGGCCGGGTCGAGTGACACTGCAACTGATATGGGCAGCCGCTCCGGCTAAAGACTAACTTGTCATATCGTTCCTTAACTTAAATAAGATAAAAATGTAACAACATTTTATATACCTACTTACTTACTTTTTTACACTTATTATAAGAAAAGGATTATTGTATTTAAATTTTCATACTCTTGACGAATTTTTTACATCCTATTTACAGATTAGATTATTAGATTAGATTTATAGATTGGTGGGTTTTTGGTACCATAGGTACTTTATTTGATAAGGACCACCAAGTGTAAGCGGCATTTATGTTACTTTTATATTTTTTATGTTTTTATTTCAATGCCGTCAGCATTTTGGACACTTGGCTACTGGTTGCGGCTTCTTAGATTAAGTTTTGCTAATGCATAGTTTTTCATTTTATTTTAGTTTTATTGTTTAAAAACTTATAATTTGTTCTTAAAAAAAGACTAATTTTATATGGTACTTGTAAGTATTTATACCTCATAATTTTTCTGCCATTAACCTTAAATTTATTGATTGGCCTGATAGCTCAGTTGGTAGTAACCCTGCCTTCTGAACTATGGGTTGTGGGTTCGATTCCCACCCAGGACAAACATTTGTGTAATTAACATAGGTGTTTGTTCTGTGTCTGTGTGTTATATTGTATTCTATGTATGTATTTACAAAAAAAGGTATCTAAGTATTGTATCAGTTATCTGGTTCCCATAGCACAAGCTTTGCTTAGTTTGGGGCTAGATGGCGTTGTGTGAGATGTCCACACATATTATTATTATTATTATTATTAACTAGGCTCGCAAATTAAATCAATCATTGTTATTTATTGCCATTTCCTTCCCTAACATCTATCTTACATCAGTGTACAAAGAAACGTATCTAGGTACCTACTTTCGGGGTGTCCATGTGATGATAACCCGGGTGATACAGTATTGGTACTGATATATTTTGTATGGCACCACCAAATGATGCGTGTTACAGATGTAATAATAATAATAACGCCCAACGATCACATACATAGATCCTGGACCTTAACTAGTAATGTATTTTACGTATAAAACGTGGGACAGTTAGTTAAAATGTTCTTGATTGTTTGAACTGTATCACACTATATCACACTAATATTATAAAGGCGAGAGTTTGTACGTGTGTTTGTATGTGCGTATGTTTGTTACTCCTTCACGCTCAAGCGGCTGAATGGATTTGGATGAAATTCGGTACCAAGATAGCCTATACACTGGATTAACATATAGGCTACATTATCCCGGAAAAGTGAATTTTTCCTGTGGGATGAGCAAATAATTAAAATACTTATTATCCGCGGGTGAAACCGCGGGGTGCAACTAGTTATAAATAAAACTGTAAACTAATTAAAAAGTAAAAATAGTAAAAATTTGACAGTTGATATTTTGTGCCACAAATATAAAGCTGTAGTGTTTAAATGCAGTATCAGGTAACTACAATAGGTATGAAATCAACAACCAGCTCCTAGGGGCACAGGAGCCAGTTACTAAATGAAAGAAAGAAGAAAGAAAAAAACACTTTATTTGCAAGAACTGTACACAACATTCGTAATTACACTTTAAAAAAAAATCAAAACATAATCTAGTGAAATTTAAAACTAGCTTATAACTATAACCTATTCCTTGCTGTGTGCGAACATTGTTGCTGTGTACAGTGCTGTACAAAACGGTCTGAGCTCAGCATGTGCCGTGGACGAGTCCAGGGCGCTGATTTTCAGCCCAGAACTCGAGTGACGAAAATATGAATCCTAAATATATTGTAATAACATTTAGTGTAAAAAAAAAAAAAAAAAATTAATAATTCAATTTTAAAACAATAATCAGAGATTTCAGAGTATAAACAGAATGAAAAGGTGGAAAAAATAAAATAAAGAAACAACCAATATAGCAGCCATACAACCATCGAATAATAAGAACGAATTTTCAAATAAATTTAAAAATAAACATAAACAAACCTCGCGCTCATTTTGGGGGTATATCATTTTTAATATAGCTACAAATATACAAGCACATATATATATATTTAATATAAATATGAGTTCCTGTTACATTATATCAAATGATTGAACGATAAATATCTATTTGTGGACATTTCACTCCATCTAGCCCTAAACTAAACGAACCTTGATTTTGGGAACCAGATAACTGATACAACACTCAGATACTTTTTGTTTGCAAATTTGTACATCTATCGCTTTCTAGTGATAATTCTGCTAATGTCAAGTAAGGAATTTTTGTATGGTTCTGTCATGTCCAAGTCTTATTTTGTCAGTCAAAATTCCGCAGTAAAATGGTGGATATTTTATTGAAGGCTCTAGGAAGCCTTGAAGAGAAAACGAAAAGGCATTTGCCAACACTCGTTCACGTTCACACTTAACGGGTAATAATCCACCGTTATCACACATTGAAAGACACGGGTTATGGAAAAAAAATCAAAATTCACAACCGCCATTTTCGGATTCATTTCAAGGACTGATTTTTTTTTCAAATTTGACCTTGTTAACAAAGAAAACTTGTCCATATGCAGACGTCGAAGCGTCAAGTGGCCATTTCATTAGGACACTATTCTGGACATTACTAGATGTGACGATCGAAATATTTTCTCAATCGATAAACTGCACCCACAGACCGACGAAAAAAATCGTTAAAACTTTTTTGTGACATAAAGATAATAGTATAACTAGCGACTCTATGTGGGCTGTACACCTCACGAATCTATATTTGCATAGCTTAAAAATGAAAAACTATTTATTACGTTTATAACTCCGATAGCTCCGCCATTTACATACATTTCCAAAAACTAAGGACATGCAAAATCATTTTTTCCCAAGATGAAACGGAGACGCTTCGCTCTCGCTCGGTCGATGAATGAACTTAATTATTTGATCAAGAACCTTATATGCAGTGGAAATAAGTAGATAATAAATGGTTTGTTTAGTATCAGATGTAATTTATTCATCAGGTGTTCAATTACATCCATAAATAGGACTTGTATCGATGTATGTACGGAAAAAAAGCAAAGACAAAGAGACTTGTGATAAATCTTTGATAATAAGCTTAGTCATGATGTAGGTATAGGTACAAATAAGAAATCGTTAGCCATTAAGATTTCCGATATCTTTATGAAGTAAAACTTCACGCACGCACGATCTCCATTGCCAACAAAGTTAAAAATTACTTAAAATTTGTATTATTATGTTGGCATGTCCGGTAAAATGACAATTTATAAATGTCCAAATGGCGACATTAACATTAAACAAAGCCAAATAGTGTTATACCGGCCGATAGATGGAACTAGAGAAGTTTTATTTGAGTCGTGTGGTCTAAAGCACATTCTTTTTTTTTAATTAAAGTAATCTTTAAGAAATCACAGTATTGAATTCGTTGTTTAGTTATTTTAGGTATAGAGTTAGGTTCTATTATGCCAAATGGTAGCTAAACCACACAGAAATCGATCTACTAAACCATTTATGTGTCCTTGCTAAAACTTGTTATGACAGCCTAGTCTGTGGTGTGGCGGTTGGGCAGGTCAGCTCATAACCCGGAGACGACGGGTTCGATTTCCGCTACAGAACAAGTATTTGTGCACAGAAAAACCCCTGTTCCTGGATCCCTAGATACAGAGATTTAGGATCCGAGATCTCTGTATGTGATCGTTGAGCGTTATTTATTTATTTATCCAAAATCAACTTTAACGTTCGAATTTTTTTTATATTCTTGTTCGAAAATTTTTTTATTTCGGCCCGATCTCGCATAGTTTTTCTCTACCACCACCAGAATACACTCGAATGAATCAACCGGGCAATGTCGCGGCATCACCTATATAACGTGACCTAAGTATTGTAAAGCTTCAGTTAGCGCCCGCCGTTGGAATAAGTAGTATTGTAACACTATTAGATACTTGAAGTGATTCAAACATGTTCTTGAAAACAGTGGTGCTAGCACTCTTCGTAGTCGGTAAGTTCATAATTAACAAAAAAACAGTGAAATTTATGTGAAATATGAAATACTTTTGTTGGTAGGCGCATCACTTGAGAACGGTTGCACCGATTCGGCTATATTTGATTTTAAAATGTACGTCGTTATACTGGAACGAATAATTTATAGTTTTCTTTAATATAATTCGGAAAAACTGCACGGCCTTTTACTATGGGATATTGATATCGTTAGTAGTAAAAAATTGGTGTAAAATATTATCCAAATACAATGTTTTGACACGAAATACTCACAAATTTTTTTTTACCTTTTAATATTTAAGTATTTTTACTTTTTTTTTGATCAAAGATATGAGAATCGAAGTCCACAATTATATCGGAAAGATACGTACATTAAAATAATTCATCGTTTCCGTCCCTAAGTGCTCCTCAAATGAAAATTTCAGCCTTATTTCTCCCTGTGTAAGTTCCCTTGACCCTTTCACTAGTTTATGAACTACAGCCTAATGTTATTTGCTTCTTTAAATTTGCACATTATTTCTAAGTGTTAAGGTTTAAGTTCCAAAGTATGCAGCATCCCTGCATCCATAGATATAGGTACGCATATGACAGCCACCACTTTGAGCGGCTGATTCCCTCTTACATATAACCGCTCCTTGCGACTTTGACCAGATGGTCGATCCACTTAATGAGGAACCGGCCTACACTGCATCTTGCAGTTCATAGTCGTCAATTGAGAACCTTTCTTCCCACACCAATTGTCGGTTATGCGAGCAATGTAGCCTGCCTATTACCATATCAACTTCTTCATTTTGAAAGGTATATCTTTTATGGAGCTCCTCGAAATGGCACTCCATAAGGGACGCCAATATTTAGCAGAGGGCGTCTTCCAACTGATTTTGGTGATGAAACAAAGTGACAAAAAGTCAAGTTTAAATATGTGGCAGACTACATTACTGTTATTGACAATTTTAAGCATGTACACGGCTGGTCTTGTTGAGTCGTATTGGTCAAATAGTGGCTTTGTATCGAGATGACTCTTCGAGCAATGAGATGACTATATTACTTTTGAAGTTTGCTCATAATAGTGAAATTATTCGTTTTTTATTTATACTCTTCGCGTACATTTTTGTAATTAATCGTAGTGATTCTGCTAGCTAAATTAGATTAGATTTGTGGTTTTAGAAGTATATTCAATCGTCTTTGGCTGATGATCGTTCAGATTGTTTGTCCTTCGAGCTGCTTCATCGGTAGCTACGAAAATAAATGTTTTTTTATAAATCTCATCAAAGCGTATCTCAATAAAGTAAATGAAATGAAACCACAACATACAGTTCATATAGTAATTTAATTGGTGACATTTCAAGTTTTCTGTCTTCCCCTCATACAGATTTCATTGTAAGACTAACGGGGTAACGGGTATATGGTTGTTTGTCAAAATATGTATTGTCTGTAACAAACAGTAAACAGGCATTGTGAGTAGGTGAGAGATGAAAGCGATGTTTTCTTGACGCTTGAAGGAAAGGTTGCCATACGAGAAGTAAAGTTGAATGGCAAATCTCAATTGCCTTAATTTAATAGAGACTACTCCTTTTTGAAGTCGGTTGAAAAACAGTGCTATCCACATAATAATATTTTTAATGATATGTATGGGAATAAATAGTTGGATTCATATTATAAAGATCGGGTCTATTCGCGCACAAAATAATCAAAACATAATTTTGACTAGGACCAATTTAACTTGGTCGAAACGTCGAAGCTAGTCAAAATGATGTTATGATAATTTTTGTGCCCGAATAGATCCGTTTTATCTTTATATTAAGAGTTCAAGTGGCGAAAGATTACAAGTGAAATAGTTGGATTGTCTTGACTTTCGCTCATACAATAAAACAAGCTTTTGATAATTTACAACTTATGGATACTAAAAATACATGAATATTATTTTCTTAAGTGTTTATTCTATAGCCCAGACGTAATGTGGCTTACACCTACCAATCTGCCATCCAATCTGTCATGCGATCTGCGACGCGAAATACTGGAATCGGTCGAGCCACAACACGCGATGCGATTTGAATGATTGGGTTGACAAATCGTGTGGCAGATTGTATGGTCTGTAGAGTACTTAACTGCGTATAGCCGCAACAGCTTTGGTCTGGCCACGAAAATACTTTTTTTTAAAGTTCAAATCGCCTAAAATCATCGTAGAGACAATAGAAAATATTTATTCCCATTATCACAATTTGGGGTCGTTAAGATAACAAAAGGTCATTTTATAATTGCTTATTTAATAATAGTTAAGTATTTTTATTTATATTATCGAAAGTAAACATAAGTCGATTTGTGTAAGAAACATTTTAGTATTATTGAGCTATCCCTTATCTTAAGTGAATTACCTGCTTATATAAATAGCCCCGGGTTGCACGTACGTTTTTTTTATGTTCATAAATGGCGTGACGAGCTAACCGTTCGCCTGATGTTAAGCGACACGGTTGCTCATATCAGTTGCAGTGTCACTCGGAACTCTAAAGTATAAAGTTTCGCGTGACACTGCACTGCCCTCATCATCCTGAGACATTAGAAAAACTAGTAAGATTACTAGATTGTGAGATCACGTCTTAAAGTCTCATTTGTCTAGTAATTTCACGAGCCACAGTGCCCTTCAAACCGGAACACAGCAGTGCTTGCGCACTACTACTTGGCGGCAGAATAACTGGCAAAGCGGTGGTAAAGTCAAAGTCAAAGTCAAAAGATTTATTGCAAATAGGCTAATTTTAGCACTTTTACAAGTCAAAATTATACTAGGTACTTAAAATTAAGTTATTTCACTAAGCATATAAAATTACAAAGTGCTTATTGTCAAATAATATAGCAAGCCCATTACAATATGAGTTTGAAAAAAAAAAGCAGTTCTCTTTCTCACTACTGGTGCAAGCAATCCGGCACAATGCAGAATTAAAAACTTTGATCCGAAGCTTCGATTACAACTGTAAAGAAGAAGCTACAAGAAACTTTACCTTACCAGACGAACTTTGCAGAAAAGTCCTACCACCTAGTAAACCACCTAGTAGTATCTACGTTTGTCAAACTCATGTCAATTTAACACAAATACCTACTGTACGCTTATTGGTTATAGACAGCCGATGACCAACCAGGTAACCAATCATCGTTCAGGATTTGCGTTAAGCAGACACGAGTTTGACTAACGTATGAGATACCGGGGATATTTATGAGCACAAACATATGAGTAA
The DNA here is from genome assembly GCA_905220475.3 of Ennomos fuscantarius. Classification (NCBI taxonomy): domain Eukaryota; kingdom Metazoa; phylum Arthropoda; class Insecta; order Lepidoptera; family Geometridae; genus Ennomos; species Ennomos fuscantarius. The sequence continues at coordinate 4,627,068 of HG992028.1, read as the reverse complement.
GAGTTTTAGCGGGAAAACAAGAAAGACCGCTTCACCCCATTGTATTATTTTCCAAAACTTGTTTTATTTTTAGTGTTAGTGCATAGAATTGGTGGTGTTTTATTGGTTAAGTGCTGGATTACGTGCATTATTGTGGGAAAGTAGTACAATAATGGTGAAACGTTTCTTTTAGGGTTGTTTCCAAAACTACATAGAAGCTTCTGGTAAAGTTGCCAATATTTTACTAGGAGTATGTATGACTTAGACTAGACTATGACTTAACTTGACACATATCATAAATTTGAGATTATCAATTACTTGATACTAGCTAAATATACAAAAGTGTGGAGCCAAAACAATAAAAGAACATATGAGTTAAAACAATGTTAATTTGATTCCAGGCGTCTTTGCTGAGTATGTCTCAGAAGAAAACAAAGAGCAGCTTAAGACGAAGCTCAGAGAATATTGCCAGAAAGCCGGAGCTGAAGATAAAGCCGATGACGTGATCGCAGCAACTCAAACCTTTATTGAATGCGCTAAAGAAATAGTCAATATTGAAAATATACAGAAAGAGATCGAAGATGCAAAGCCTAAGGGTGCTCTTGATGAAGTCTTCAAGAAGTAAGTTTTAACATATTGAAATTACTGGGCAAATGAGACTTTATAATCTGATCTCACAGTCTAGTATTCTTATTACTAGATTGTTGATGATGTGATTGAGCTGATCTCTCAGAATGACGTGCGTAGTGCAGTGTCAGGCGAAACTATAGTGTAAGAGTTTCGAGTGACACTGCAACTGATATGGTACATGGCATGGTAGTTGAGTGCATTATGAATATTGTAGAAAAAGCGGCCATACAGTAACTATAATATGCGTACTGCGCAGCCATCCGCGCTATCTTCCGAGAGCTCATAAAATTTTGTGCGAGCTATACTTTAGTCTAGAATCTAGATTATGAACTGACTATCAAGTGAGTCAAAAGTATCATTTCGTCGTTCGGCATTCAATACCGCGAATGAGACGTTCATGCTAAATTACAGGAAAAAACCTTTGTAAATGATACTGTAAACTTTGGACAAACCTAGTGTAGTAAGTGCTTATAATAGCGACAGATTCAATACAATACAAAAATTCAAGACACCAAGATAAATAAACTGACAGTTAAATGACATGACAGTTACATAATTAGATAGGTAGGTACAAGGGTGCTAAGAGCGCAATGTTCCAGACAACCTTTGGATGAACAGATATAAGACACTATGAGCATGGCTAACAACTAGACAAACACTAGAAAATTTCTAAGTAGAAAATCTAAAAGTTCAAGCTCATTGCAGGAGTCTGTAACATCCAAGTATGCCGCATACTCTTCGTTGATGAATTCAGCCATTGCAACGATAGTGACAATAACAAAAAACAACGAATAGTCCAACAACACTTAACAAACAATGATAAAACCTAACAGAACTTAACCGAAAACAAAATAACAACAAAATCGTGAAATCGCTCAAAAGGTTTTAAAGTGTTGGTAGCCAATGCTAGACTAAAACCGACAGAGCCAGACACCAACAACTAAAAAACACGAACTAGCTTTAGACTAGTTACACCATCTTTTGTCTCTTTCGATCCAGCTAAATATTCCAGTAGCAAAAAAAGGACAAAAACTGAAGTAGGTAACTAATCCGAGACTAATACCCGTTTATTAATAAGGCTGCAAGGGTCCGCCTATTGATAAAGTATAACACGGCACTCATGCCATATCAGTAAGAGACAGGAGACCACTTTTTTTTTAGCTCTACACTTTTGTATATTTAGCCAGTGTCAAGTAATTGATAATTTTTCAAGTTAATGATATTTCACGCAGATATGTGTCAAGTCACAGTGCAAGTCATTAAGTCTAGTTATAGCCTTGTCTAGTCGAGTCATACTCCTAGTAAAGTGATGGCAACTTTACAGGAAGCTTCTATTGGGAACAACACGAAACGAAACGTTTCACCATCATTATACCACTTTCCCACACTCATGCCTGTAATCCAGCACATATCGAATAAAATGCCACCAATTTTATGCACTAACACTGAAAGTAACACAAATTTTGGAAAATAGTACAATGCGGTGACGTGATATTTTACGTATTCCCGCCAAAACTCAAGACCACTTTAAAAAGCATCGGATTGTTTTATCTTTTTATGTAATGGAGATAAAGCTGTAAACCTGTTTTATGACTGCCTATTTAATAATTATAATAATTATAGCATCCCTACTGTCTGCAATAGGTCTTCTTCAGATGTCTAAACTCGGAATCATAACTAACAAAGATAATTATAGATATATAATAGGTACTACATTGGCGTGTTTCACCCAACTTGGCATATATTTTAGCAATTACTTTTTTATTTTTCCATTTCCCCATTACATCCTAATTTGGGCCTAGTTAATAAACTTTTATAATTCTTGTAAGTAGTATATCATTATTATCATTATCAGTAATAAGGGATAAATAAAAAAGAATTTAAAATCATTTTAAATCCTCGGTTGCTTTTAGTTTTTTTTTTTAATTGCGGGAAAAGTTCGTCTACTAGTTGTTTAGTTTTTATTTTTCTAACTTTAAGAGCTTATTACTTATTATTTTGGTATTGTAAGAATTTAAAATTGCTTTAAGTAAACCAAAAATACATTTTAGGTTACAAATAATAAAAAAGCAACCAGAATAACGCACAATTCTTTTTGTGGAGTTCAAGCTTCAAAATTTCGGAAATCTCTAAATTATTTTTAATATAAAGATTTAAAAAAAATTCAACACATAGTGGCTTTTAGGCAACGTTTTCCTAACCCTCTACCACACACTCTGTATAATAGAAAAACCCGGACACGTTTTCCCGGTAACTGTTTATTTTGTTATTAATAAAATATAAAATTAATAAACTTCCTCGGAATTTAGTATAAGTGCCTGTAACGTATTTACTCTCCAATAAATATTTAAAGAGGCTGACCTACCTTTTTTATCACATTGTTTCCCTTTCCAGGTACTGCGAAAAGAGTCCTCAAATCAAGAGCTGTATATACTCGTTGTTCGACGGAATCAAGCCATGTCTGGACCAAAGCAGCAAGGACTTGCTCACTGCCTCTAAGAACGGCACCGATCAGCTCATCGACTTCGTTTGCTACAAGGACGGGGATAGAATTGCTTGTAAGTTAGCTTAAAGTACTCTACACATCATACAATCTGCCGCACGATTTGTCAACTCAATCAGTCATATCGCATCGTGTGGAGGAATGTTGCCGGCTCCCATAACAAATTGAGGCGAAACATTAAGTGGCAGATTGCATGGTGTGTTCATAGTGGTCATAGTAAGTATGTTATCCCGGTATGGTAATCCATATGAAAATGGTAATGGGTGATACGTATTCCCGCCAAAACTCAAGACCACTTTAAAAAGCATCGGATTGTTTTATCTTTTTATGTAATGGAGATAAAGCTGTATGTAATAACAAAATAAACAGTTACCGGGAAAACGTGTCCGGGTTTTTCTATTATACAGAGTGTGTGGTAGAGGGTTAGGAAAACGTTGCCTAAAAGCCACTATGTGTTGAATTTTTATTATACTACCCCATCCTGACACCAGCCAAGCGTGGTGGTTATAGCAGCCTCACGCCCTAAGTCGTAATTTTACATGCTCCTAGACTTGTTGGCAACATCGACGAAACCTGTTTGATTTCGTCTTAGAAGTACGGCGGTACCTTCTGATAAAGGAGAATCAAAAAGACGGGAGACATTTTAATTAATTACGTTTAGCTTTTTTTATGTTATTGAATGATGTGAGGAGCTAGTCGTTTACCTGATGTTAAGCGACACGGCTGCCCATAAGAGAACAGTGTCACTCGGAACCCCAAAACATAGTTTCGAGCGACACTGCACTGCGCACATCATCCTGAGATATCGGCACAGTCTGGTAATAAGATTACTCGACTGTAAGATCAGATCATAAAGTCTCAATTGCCCAGTAATTTCACTAGCTACAGTGCCCTTCAAACCAGAACACAATAGCGCTTACACACTACTGCTTGGCGGCAGAATAACTGGCAAAGCGGTGGTAACTACCTAGACGAACTTTGCATAAAAGTCCTACCACCTAGTATAGCTTTAAAGAATATGACGCAGAATTGGCCCACTATGATGTAACTAGGTACATATAGTAGGAAATCTACATTATTCCCAATTGTTATAGAATGTGTTATATTGTAGCTGGTAATGCAGATACCTTCCGATCAGTATTTCATTGGTCGATACTCTAGGTCGTACCTATATTTTGTTTTCAGTGTTCATCTCAGAGAAAGGGCCGGAATGTTTCACAGCAAAGGTAGCCCCGATCCGCGCCTGCGTCGAAACACTCAAGAACTCAGTGGGAACAGTTGATGCCGCCAAAGCTCTTACCATGCCTGTGAGTACTTAATAAGAATAATGACCGGCACGTTGCTTTAATGAAAAACCAATTTTTAAATGTTAATGATAAGAATTGACGAGCAGGTTATTCGCCTGATGTTAAGCGACCGGCCAGTCATAGAAATGCGAAAAGCAAAACCGGCAATTTCCGAAAAAAGATTTTTTTTTTCGAGCTGCGATCACAAACTTGATATCGCTACGTAGAGTAGAGCTAGAGTAGTAGGTTGACTAGTAGACCCCACTAGGTTGACCGACGACCCGTTATATGCAGTAGACAAGCAGTCGCTCAGTGGCCCCCTATGGGATAGGCCTATAGTGGGCGTGTTAAGGCTAATAGATATTTGGAATTTTACAAATAAGTTTGCTTTACTTTTTTTATGTTGACACAAAATCAAGAAGGTCGGTACCGAAATAGCGAATGGGTAAACACAGTCTCTGCTTCTCACACTCCTATTAATATACATAATACAAAGCAGGCGTTGACTAGCTGTGCTATGGTGGCCCTTTTTAATTTAAGTATTTTTTTTTCTAATTAGTAGGTATATTTTATTAAGATTTAAGGTACTTTTTTTTGAGGGGGTGAAGTGCCCTCGCACTTCCCTGCCACCACGGGGGTGGTGGCAGGGGGTATGTGGAACTCGAACCCACTAAAACCCCCCCGTGAGCCCTCGTCCGCCGTACCGGGCCGAGAAGGGGTCGCGACTGCAGTGGACTGCAGTCCAGCCAACTCGCCCCCAACAGATTTTAGTTACTAGTTTAACCTTACTTTACAGGAACGGTGCCAAAAGTTCGACGACCTCTCTGAATGTATAGTTAAAGCTGTGGAGCAGTGTGACACCCCTACCCCCGGCAACATGGCAGAGTCCATTTTTAAATACATACGGAAGACTTCGCCTTGCAAGGATGCTTTACCAGTAATTATATCTGTATACATACATAAGCCTTACAATTAGTTTTTAATATGTTAAAGAATGACATGACGTGCTAGTCGTTCGCCTCACGTCAAGTGACACGTCGCAGTGTCACTCGGAATTTTAAGTATAGTTCCGCGTGACATTGTACTGCGCAAGTCATCCTGAGACATCAGCACAGTCCTAGTAGTAATGTTACTACACTGTGAGATTAGCTCACAAAAGCTAATGAGCTTTTGTGAATTTCACTAGCTACAGTGTCCTTCAAACTGGAACACAGTAGTGAATGCACACTACTGCTTAGAAGCAGAAAAACTGGCATAGTGGTGGTACCTACCTAGACGAACTTTGCACAAAAGTCCTACCACCCAGTAAGGCGAGGCAACGTTGGCAAGAGACGGCCCTGTAATGATTTTTAAATGAGAGAGTCGCCTGTGGAGCTTATAAAATATTATCAGCTGTCAAATGTCAATATCTGATTCTCTAAATACTGATCAACGATTATTTTAGGTACTTATCAAATAATTACATGATAGCTATCTGAGTATGTAAAAATGCTTCCTATCGACCTATCCTCTACCTCCCGTACTAAAATCTTACATCGCCTAAGTTCGTTCTTATTCCTACGTGACATACTCAAATGCATTGAAGTAGGTGTGTCATAGAGAGATAAGCGCGAACTTAAGAGCTGTCAACAATTAGTACAGACGCACATTAGACCTTCATCCTAGCCAATTTTACTTTTAGGAAGCCCTTAACGTTCTATAATTATATGCATAAAATACGCTTATTCTCATTAAGTACATACAATAATATATCAAAGCATATCCAGTTGTTTTAACCATGAAATAGTTTTCAAGTATTTTTTTAGGAGCATAAAACACATAAATGTTTTATAAATATTACTACCCTATCTAAACTAATAATATTTGACTGGCCCGATAGCTCAGTTGGTAGTAGGTATCCCTGCCTTCTGAACTGCAGGTCGTGGGTTCGATTCTCACCCAGGACAAACATTTGTGTGATGAACATTGATGTTTGGTCTGTGTCTGGGTGTTATATTGTATTCTATGTATGTATTAAACAAAAAAAAAAGTATCTAAGTATTGTATCAGTTATCTGGTTCCCATAATACAAGCTTTGCTTAGTTTGGGGCTAGATGGCGCTGTGTGAAATGTCCACACATATTTATTTATTTAATTATTTATAATCAATAGGCAGACATCTCAGTTATGAACGCTTGATTTTTTTTTTACAGAAGAACTGAGTGCCGAAATTTGAAGATGGAGTAACGTAATCAGTGCCATGTAATAATTCAATAAACTAGTTTCCCAGATTTTGTTTATTTTTATTTTAACACTAGTTTCCCAGCATAATGAACGGATGAGCGGATGATATCCCTAGCGGATGAAATCTCGTTCAGTTCCTTGTGGATCATCACATACTACTCATAGACTAAGGAGAGGTAAGGTAATGTAGCTAGTTTGTAAAATTTATTTAGTTATCTACTTGGTCTGTGCATCCGTCAAGCACTGAACAACTACGTTAGTACCAATACACGCTAGTGCTAAGCGAATCCGTCCGCGCTCGGATAACTCTCCGCGTCCGTGTCGCACCGAATGAGCTCTATGGCATAATAGATTTCGCCATCCGTCGCGAACGTCCGCGTAGGCAATCCGTGTCGCACTGTGAGGGCCATCGCCATTTTAAATATGGCTCAATCACAGACTTATGATTTTCAGGCTGAACGTAAACAGTACAAAGCGGGAAATTATAACAAATTTTAGACAACAGTTTCATTGTTTTTTGACAGCTATGCTAGGTAAGCCGTCCAAAAAACAATGAAACTGATATTTAATGATAATAAGAACCGCGAAACAAAGTTAAAAATTACTTAAAATTTGTATTAGTATGTTGGTACCTATGTCCGGTATAATGGTGGTCTTAAGCACACTCGTTTTTTGTATTAATATAATATTAAAAAAATCACTGCATACAATTTGTTGTTTACTTATTTTAGGTATAGAGATAGGTTATAAATGTGTGCTAAATGGTAGCTAAACCACACATAAATCGATCTACTAATGTGCCCTTTATTGTGTGTTATATAAAAAGGGCTATACGATACTTAAAAACGTAGCCGTTTCTGCTTAGACCTTGTTATGGACAGCCTCTGTGGTGTGGTGGTTGAGGAGGTCGGCTCATAGCCCGGAGGCGGTGGGTTAGATTCCTGCGGCAAGCATATTTGTGCAGAGAAAAAAAGTGCAAATACTTGTTGTGTCTGGGTGTTGCTGGACTGTGGTCCTCGTAGTCCCCTAAATACAGGGAATCCTAGTTAGGGTCTGGGATCTCTGTAGGTGATCGTTGGGAGTTTTATTTATTTATTTATACAAAATCAAGTTTGAGGTTCTCATTTTTTTTTAAATTTTTGTTGGAATATTTTCTCTTTCGTCCGATCTCGCATAGTTCTTATCTCTATACCGGGCAATGTCGCGGCATCATCTATATAACGTGACCTAGGTACTGTAAAGCTTCAGTTAGCGCCCGCCTTTGAAATAAGTAGCATCGTAACAGTTATAGATACTTGAAGTGATTCAAACATGTTCTGGAAAACTGTGGTGCTAGCACTCTTCGTAGTCGGTAAGTTAATAGTTAAATTTAAGTAAAATTGAAACAGTTTTGTTGGAAGGCGCTGATGCGAACTGATGCTGATGCTTGAGAACGGCTGGCTATATTGTATTTTAAAATGTTAGTCGTTTTATTGTTGTATAAAATTTAAAGTTTTCCGTAAAATTATTCGGAAAAACCGAACTGCCTTTTTCCTATAGGACTTTTATTGGACAGGACAACGTCTGCCGGGTGGATTAGTTCACAAATAATTTGCATTTTATTGGATTTGAATGGAGGGTTGTTTTTCTTTCTTTTATTTATAAACATTCATATATTCCATCATCAGACAGCGTCTGTGGTGTGGTGGTTGAGCAGGTCGGCTCATAACCCGGAGGCGACGGGTTCGATTCTCGCGGCAGGACAAGTATTTGTGCACTGAAAAAAAAAGCGCAAATACTTGTTCTGAGTCTGGGTGTTGTGGGTCCATAGTACGTAGTCCCTGGGTTCCTAGACACAGGGAATCCTAATTAGGGACCAGGATCTATGTATGTGATCGTTTGGGCATCATTATTATTATTGTCATGAACTTGTACCTTTCGTTTTACATCAAAGCTGTAAGTAATAGTAATCCTTAATCGTCTTTATTCTTGGCGCCGCCTATTTTCCTACTTTTCTGTGTCCAATACAGTGAGAGACGGTCTAATTAATAATGAAACACTTCAAGGCCAAAACTTTTATTTTCCTTACTACCGACCCCGTTATTCATGACTTTATCCGCGAGAACTCTTACGATTTTTGCGGTTTATAAAGAATTTTAGGTTGATATCATTAGTAGTACAAGCCAGGTGTAAAATATTATCCAAATGTATTAGTGTTTTGGCCCAAAACACCAAATGTATTTTTACCCTTTTACCTTTAAGTATTTTACCTTTTATTTACTTTTGTTAAGGATTACGGATAGAGATTTGAGAATCGAAGTCCATAATTTTATCCCTGTCGGAAAGCGGGTTCTGCAAAGTTTATGTAGTAGTACCATCGCTTTGCCAGTTATTCTGCCACCGAGCAGTAGTGCGCAAGCACTACTGTGTTCCGGTTTGAAGGGCACTGTAGCTAGTGAAATTACTGGGCAATCAAACCTATGATATGATTTCGCAGTCTAGTAATGTTATTACCAGACTGGATGCTGTGCACAGTGCAGTGTCTCACGCAACTTTTTATTTTAGAGTTCTGAGTGACACTATTCAGTTATGGGCGGCCGTATTGCTTAACATCAGGTGAACGACTAGCTCGTCGCATCATTCATTAAAATAAAAAAAAGAAGAAAATAAGATATATTAGGAAAATAATTCATAATTTCCGTCCCTATGTGCTCCTTAAATAAAAATTCAGCCTTATTTCTCCCTCTAATTTCCCTTGACCCTGTCACTATTTACGAACTACAGCATAATTTTATTTGTTTCTTTTAATTTGCACATTGTTTCTTAGTGTTAAGGTTCAGTTTCAAAAGTACCTATGCAGTATCCTTGCATCGATAGATACGCATATAACAGACGTCCCCTCTTCCGGTGAGCTCTCGCATCGTGTAATTTACCAATTTACTTGATGAAGAGCTCACTTGTCCGAGATCACCGCACACTGGATGTGGATAGATTATATTGAGCTGTAACACACTATTGAGACACAAAGGTGCTTTATCCTTAAAAATCCTAGTCAATTGCAGAGTCTTAGGATATTTTAGCACCGTCTAAAGCATCTAGGTAATAGGGCAAAATTGGAGTTTCAACATCATCACCAGCGAAGAGCATCATCTGCTGAACATGGACCTCGCCCACAGAGCGCCACTTTGGGCGACTGCTTGCCTTTACTCGTACATCTAACCGCTACCTGCGATTTTAACTAGCTGGGCGATCCCGTAACTCGATTGCCACCGATAGAAACACAAAGTATGGATTTGACAGTTTGAATACGCAGTATGTGTGCATAGTTAGTATGGAAATTTCTCCTGTTGCATTGCAATAAAAAATTGGTGTTCTCCCAGATCATCGGTCCACCTAATGAGGAACCGGCCTACACTGCATATTTCCTTGCAGTTCATATTTGCGAATTGAGAACCTCTTCTTCCCACATCAGTGATCAGTTATGCGAGCAATGTAGCCTACCCATTACCATTTCAACTGCCTCATTTTGAAAGGCATATATATCAGAATATCTTTTATGGATTTCCTCATTACGAAAAGTTAAGCAGCCCCTCGAAATGGCACTCCATAAGGGACGCCTATGTTTAGCAGAGAGCGTCTTCCAACTGTCAAGTCAAGTTGAAGTATTTGGCAGACTGCATTACTGTTATTGACAAATTTTAAGCATCAATTGCAACAGTTAGAAACACAAATTTGACAAACACGTAGTTTATGTGCATAGTTAGTATAAAAAATTCTCCTGTTGCATAGCAATCAAAGTTTCGTGATCCAGGCCTAAAGAAAACATCACTTTCATCCGCAATTACTAGGCACAATGCCTGTTTACTGTTTGTTCCAATACCTGTTTTGACCAACAATTGATGATATTAAATTATTACAATATTTTGTAAGATAAATAACGGCTAAAACTCACGTCAATTAAAAGTCGAAATTACTCCGACCAGGTTTCGGACATATTCGACGTCCTTCTTCTGGGAGCCAGTTACTAACGCAAAGCAGCAGTTAGTAACTGGCTAGTCGACTTTTATTTGACGTGAGTTTTAGCCGTTACTTATTTTACAAAATGTGTCATACTCACGATAGTTTTCAAACTAATATTACAATATTTTTTAAAATTAATAAATACATAAAATCTAATATTTCCTTTTAAAATGTTTATTGTTTTTATTTCTAAATATTATATTATTAATTATTCTTGAATTTTGTTGGTGAGACAATAAAGAGTCATCTATCTATCTATCTATTAATCAAATACTGTAGGCTTATTGGTTGAAGGCAGCCGATGATCAGCCAGGTAACCAATGAGCGTTCAGGATTTGCTATGTTAAGTTGACTTGACACTAATTTGACAAACGTCCAAAAAACCGGGAATTTATGAGCACCAGCATATGAGTGAAACATTTTTTAATCTGATTCCAGGCGTCTTTGCCAAGTATGAAGTCACAGACGAAAACCAAGATCAGTTTAAGACGAGGCTCAGAGAATATTGCATGAAATCTGGAGTTGCAGATAAGGCCGATGACGTCATCACAGCAACTCAAACTTTTATTGATTGCACTAAAGAAATAGGCAATATTGAAACTATCGAGAAAGAGATAGAAGATGCAAAGCCTAAGGGTGCTCTTGATGAAGTGTTCAAGAAGTAAGTTTTAACATTTTAATACTTATATCATTTATTAGTAAGCATTTATGTATTTTTAACTGACTTCACAAAAAGCCAAAGGCCTTTTCCTTTTTTGAAATGCGTTAAAAAAGGCGAAGGTCATGAAGGTTTAATCAAAATCCGTTCAGTAATTTGATTTTTTATAAATAACTGGAATAATAAACTTAATTATAATATTATGTCCAGTATCCTATACTGGTGCCGATAGCGGTACCTGAGCCAGAAGGGCTAGACTGGTCCGGTGATCTTATCGAAGCCGGTACTACGGCTGCTATAGGGTCATCCGGGTCGCTCAAGACATGTCTCCGGCGCCGAAAACAGGATCATCGCGGACTTCTTCTTTTACCTTCAAACGCCCCGTATTGATGCCAAACTTCAGGCTAGCGCAGGAAATATTTAAAGCTTCATAAATACCTACTTAAATATATTTATGTATTTGCACAAACTATGCTAGCAAATGTTTTCAAAATGATTTTACCAATAATAAGACGTATGATTTATCCATTTATGATTAATTTTTGATGTTTTAAACATCCATCGAAGTTAATCAACGCCTCTGCGCCGACATATATAACAGAAAATCCTGTATCGTTTTCCCGGTAACTGTTTATTTTGTTATTAATAAAATAAAAAATTAATAAACTCCCTCGGAACCAGTATAAGTGCCTGTAACGTATTACTCTTCAATAAGTGTTTTAAGAGGCTGACCTGAATTTTTTACTACTTTGTGCTGTGTCCCAGGTACTGCGAAAAGAGTCCTCAAATCAAGAGCTGTATTCACATGTTCTTGGACGGAATCAAGCCCTGTTTGGACCAACGCGAGAAGAACATGCTCGGTGTCACCAAGAACGGCAGCGATCAGTTCATCGACTTCGTTTGCTACAAGGACGGAGATAGGATTGCTTGTAAGTTAGCTTAAAGTACACATCATACAATCTGCCGCACGATTCGTCAACTAAATCAAATCGCATCGTGTGGAGGAATGTTGCAGCTCCCATCCAGCAGATTGAGGCGACAACTTGAGTGGCGGACATAGCGTGTAGTGGTCTTTAGTCATAAGTGGTCATAGAAAGTATGCTGTGTTGTCCCGGTATGGTAATCCAGGATACATACGTACCACTTCATGCTGACGCCTGCCAAGCGTGGTGATATTTCCAGCCTCCATAAGTTGATATTTCACATGCTTCTAGACTTCACTGTTTTACTGATCGGTAGTTTAAAGTTGTAAATGATGGTTAGCAAACGTTGACGGAACGTTTTTGATTTCTTCTTAGAAGTACAGCGGTAACTGATAATGGGAAAATGAAAAAGACGGAGATATTTTAATAGCCTACGTTTAGCTTTAAAGAATAACGACGCAGAATTGGCACCACTATTATATAACTATGTAAACTTCTTACTTATACTACCTAATATTAGGTCTTTACCTATGAAATTGCCGTTTTGTTTGAAAAAAGTTAAAGTATTTTTTTTTTCGAACTTATTTATTTCTTTTATTCAAAGTAATCACCCCTGCAATCAATGCATCTTTGGCAACGCTGTGGCAGTTTATGGATGCCCTTCTTGAAAAAATCAGCAGGACGGGAGACAACAAACTCTTCAAAGGCGTTTTGTACTGCCTCTCGGGAATTGAATTTTTTTCCCGTTAAAAAGTTGTCCAAATTTTGGAAAAAGTAATAGTCGGTAGGCGCAAGATCTGGTGAGTATGGCGGATGAGGGAGAGCTTCCAAACCCAACTCATGCAGCTTAGAGACGGTCTGTTGTGCAGTATGGGGTCGCGCGTTGTCGTGAAGTAGCAGTGGAGACGACCGATTGACCAAAGCTGGTTGCAGACGTGCGAGTTTCGCCATCATTGTGGTCAGTTCTTCAATGTACACATCTGCAGTAATGCTCTCGCCGTTTTGTAAAAAGCTATGATGAATCACACCAGCACTAGACCACCAAACTGTGACCATCACCTTTCTAGGGGTCATTTTTCGTTTTGCACATTGCTTTGGTACCGAACCAGGATCTAACCAACTTGCTGAGCGCTTTCGATTGTCAATAAGAATCCATTTTTCGTCGCACGTAACAATTCGGTTCAAAAGTCCTTCATTTCTGTGCCTGTTAAGCAGCGCAAGGCAAGTCTCGACGCGTACGTTGCGCTGGCGATCGTTAAGTTCGTGGGGCACCCATCTATCTTGCCAATCTGTCGCAAATGGACCAATATTGTTTTAATGCTAACATCAAAAGCTGCTGCCAGCTCAGCTGTAGATTGAGATTCATCAGCTTCCACAATCGCCTTTAATTCATCATTGTTGACCAAAGTTTCCGGACGACCATGAGGTTCATTTTTCAAGTCAAAATTCCCAGAACGGAACCGAGCAAACCAATAACGGGTTGTACGTTCGTTTGTACAGTTCTCTCCGTAAACGTCGTTGATGTTACGTGTCGTTTGTGCCGCGTTGGTGCCACGACGGAACTCATATTCCATAATTACACGAAATTTCAAAGTATCCATTATGAGGAAAAATGTTGAAATGTAATAAAAATACAACGCTAATTAATAAACAAAAGACTTATATTGTAAATAGAATGTCATATTTTTAAAACAAAATTAATTTGAATTTAGAATTCATAGCCAATCAAAACTTTTTTTTGTTTGAAAAAGTCTGTACTGCAATACGGCAATTTCATAGGTAAAGACCTATTATTTAAAGTTTGTTTGTGTTGGGAACTCCCGAATCAACTCATAAAATTCTTTCCCTCGTTGAAATCTACATTATTCCCAAGTGTTTTAGACTATGTTATATTGTAGCTGGTTATTACCAATTAAATACTGATTAGAGGGTACTGTACCCTCTAATCAGTATTTAATTGGTCGATATTCTCGATCGTACCTTTATTTTGTTTTCAGTGTTTATTTCAGAGAAGGGGCCGGAATGTATCGATGCAACGATGGTCCCGGTGCGCGCCTGCCTCGACACGCTCAAGAACGCAGTGGAAACAGTTGATGCCGCTCAAACTCTTACCATGCCTGTAAGTACCTAATAAGATGAACGACCGACACGTTGCTTCAGAAAAACCCATTTTTTAAGTTAATGATGGACATTACAAGCTTTTCATTCGCCTAATGTTAAGCAACCGGCCCATAGAAATAATAAAAGCAAAACCGGCAATTCTGCTCGCTGCAAACTAGCGAGAGCAGAAATTGAAAACTTAAAGAAAGCAGTCGAGTTGAACCTCCATTTTTGAAATCGTTAAGGTTGCGTAGGGTGAATAAACAGGAGTCGGGGCGGCCCTCTGGGCACGTAATGGGGGGACGCGGCTGCGTTCCCCCTAAGACGAAGGGGAAGGCCACCCGGACCCAGGCCACCCCAGCTGCCACAAGCCAGGCCACCCCGGAGGTAGTACGCCCAGCGGCGTGCGAGGAGGTTGTGATGTCCGATTAATGGATCAGGTCGGACATCACAACTTCCTCCAGACGAATCTAAACCACTGCGCCAGGGCCCAAGATCTGCTTATGCAGTCCCTGGCGCAGTGGCAGATAGACGTGGCGGTCGCTGCGGAGCCGTACTATGTCCCCCCCCAACATACTTGTTGGGCTGGGGACCTGGACGACTCCGTGGCTATCATTAGGCGATCCGGCGGGTCCACCCCCCTCTCAGTTGAGGAGAGGGGGTCGGGGTACGTGGTGGCAAAGTGGGGGGAGTATGCGATTGTCGGCGCATACTTCTCCCCCAACAAAACCGCTGCGGAGCTGGAGGTCTTTGTGGACCTTCTGGCCGCGGCGGTGAGGAGACAGGCCCCACGTCAGGTCCTCTTCATGGGGGACCTGAATGCCAAGGCCCGGGATTGGGGCAACCCTTCTACTAACCCTCGCGGCGAGATCGTGAGGGAGTGGGCGGTTGCCACAGGACTGACCCTGCTTAATAGAGGGTCGGTCCACACGTGCGTGCGGCAGCGCGGGGGGTCCGTGGTGGACGTCTCGTTCGCCACCCCCGCTGTCGCAGCACGTGTCCGGGCCTGGAGGGTGTTGTCGGAGGTGGAGACTCTCTCGGACCACAAATACATAAGGTTCGAGATCTCCACCTCCAACAACCGAGGGGGGCCCCTGCGGGTGGCGCGTTCGGTCTTCCCGCGCTGGGCTATTAGTCGCCTCGACGCCGAACTGGCAAAAGAGGCGGCTATAGTCCAGGCTTGGCAAGCTGGCCCCGCGCACCCGGAAGTGGACGTTGCGGCGGGCCACTTCCGTGCGGCAGTGACGGCCGTGTGCGACACGGCCATGCCGAGGGCCCGCCGCCGCCCCGAACGCCGCCAGGTGTACTGGTGGAACCCGGAGATTGCCGATCTCTGGGCCACCAGTTCGGCGGCGAGGCGGGCCTACGTGCACCGCAGGAGGAGGCGCAGGGGCCGGACGGACGAGCAGCTGTCAGCTGAGGAGCTGGCAGCTGAGGGCCGGCTGTACGGTGCCTACCGCGACGCGCGGTGGGACCTGCAGCTGGCCATCGGCCGAGCAAAGGCGGAGGGCTGGAGCGAGACGCTGGAGGGCCTCAACAGGGACCCGTGGGGACGTCCATATAGGGCTGCCCGGAACAAGTTCCGGGGCCAGACGTCCCCAGTCGCGGAGTCCCTGGAGCCGGAGCTCCTGGGCAGGGTGTTGGAGGGGCTCTTCCCCGACAGAGATCCCCTCCACAACCCTCCGACGATGGCGCCGTCCTTCCCCTTCCCCGAGGCAGACTCGGCGGACTCCATCCCGCCTCTGACGGAGGCGGAGATGGAGGTCGCGGTCGCACGCCTACGGGGCAAGAGGACCGCCCCGGGTCCTGATGGGATCCCGGGGCGGGTCCTCAGGATCACCCTGGAGGAGATGGGCGATCGGCTTCGGGAACTGTTCGACGCATGCCTCACGTCCGGACGATTCCCGAAGCCGTGGAAGGACGGCCGATTGTGCCTGTTGCGAAAGGAGGGTCGTCCTGCTGACTCCCCTTCCGCATACAGGCCCATCGTCTTGCTGGATGACACGGGTAAGCTGCTGGAGCGTGTGGTAGCTGCCCGTGTCATCCAGCACCTGGAGGGTACTGGGCCTGGGCTGTCGGAGGCCCAGTATGGGTTCAGAGCGGGGCGGTCTACTATAGACGCCCTGCTCTGGCTCAAGGAGTGGACGCAGGAAGCGGTCGGCGGGGGGGAAAAGGCGTTGGCTGTCTCGCTCGACATAGCCAACGCCTTCAACAGCCTCCCACATGGAACGATACAGGAGGCGCTGCGTTACCACGGAGTGCCCCTGTATCTGCGGAGGCTGTTGGCCGACTACCTCCAGGACCGCGAGGTCCTGGTGGAAGGGCGCGATGGTTTGAGGCACCGTCGCGTCTCCTGCGGGGTTCCACAGGGGTCGGTACTGGGACCGATCCTGTGGAACATTGGCTACGACTGGGTGCTGCGTGGCACGCTGCCTGCAAACATGCGGGTTGCGTGCTACGCAGACGACACCCTGGTCGTAGTCAAGGGGAGGGACCTCAGGGAAACGGTGCGGCTGGCCACGGTGTGAACAACCCTCGTGGTCGACCGCATCCGCTCTCTGGGACTGGAGGTTGCCCTCTCCAAGACCGAGGCCCTGTTGTTCCACGGGCCTCGGGGGGGACCCCCTCCAGGAACGCGGGTGCTTCTGGATGGGGTCCCGGTCCCGGTTGGGACCCAGATGAAATATCTGGGTCTCATCCTGGACGGGAGGTGGACTTTTGGGGCCCACTTCACTCAACTGGCCCCAAAAGTTCTAGGAGCGGCCGCCGCTCTAGGGAGGCTGCTGCCCAATGTGGGTGGCCCGAACGCCACGTGCCGCCGGCTGTACTCCGGAGTAATCCGGAGTATGGCCATGTACGGGGCACCGGTCTGGGTGGACGCCCTCGGTCGCAATAACAAGGCCCTGCTGCGTCGTCCGCAGCGGGTCATTGCGACGAGGGCGATCCGCGGATACCGGACGGTGTCCTGGACGGCGGCATGTGTGCTGGCCAGTGATCCCCCCTGGGAGCTCGAAGCGGAGACCCTCGCCGAAGTTTACCACTTCGTGGCGGCGAGGAGGTCCCGTGGAGAGCCCCCAGCGTGGGGGGAGGTCAAGCGCCTGCGAAAGCAGGCGCGGGCCGCCCTGTTGCGGCGGTGGACGGAGGACCTGGCTCCACCGGTCCCTGGACAGAGGACGGTGGAGGCCATCCGCCCGGTCCTCCGGGAGTGGGTGCGGCGGCCCTTTGGGTCGCTGACGTTCCGTTTGGTGCAGGTGCTTTCCGGACATGGATGTTTCGGAAAGTATCTGCATCAAATTGCGAGACGGGAGGCGACCCCGGCCTGCCACGAATGTGGGGCGCCAGAGGACACGGCGCCCCACACGCTGGAGGTGTGCGCTGCTTGGGACTCCGAGCGGCGCACACTTTCAGCGGTCGTTGGCCGGGACCTCTCGTTGCCGAGCGTGGTGAAAGCCATGCTCGGCAGCGAGAGTGCGTGGCAGGCCACGGTCTCCTTCTGCGAGAGGGTGATGACGCAGAAGGAGGCCGCGGAGCGGGTCAGGGAGGATAATACCAACTCTGACCCCCTCCGGCGCAGACGGGTGGGGAGACGGAGGAGGCGCTTCATTGAGCGCTTTCTCCATCCCCCGTAGTGGGGCCAGTGGCGGAGAGTCGGGGGACTCTCCGCTGCACTTACATGGCCCCACACGTCTGGTGGGCAACTGAGGTGAAAGGTTGCCCACCCACTGGCGCAGAGGCCCGGAAGGGCCTACCGCCGGGGCGAGATGGTTAATGCAGTGCGTCTCCATCTCGCCCCATCCCGGCGGCGGTCGGATCACGGGGGGGTTTTAGTGGGTTCGAGTCCCACATACCCCCTGCCACCACCCCCGTGGTGGCAGGGAAGTGCGAGGGCATTTCCCCCCCTCAAAAAAAAAAAAAAAAAAAAAAAAAAAAAAGGGTGAATAAACAGGCTACAACACTCGCGGAATCGAACCCGGTGGGTAAGAAAGATCCTCGAGCGGCGATCACAAACTGGAAAACGCTACGTAGAGTAGAGTAGTACCTACGCCCCCACTAGGTTGACCAACGATTCATTATGTGCAGTAGACAAGCAGTCGCTCAAAGTGGCCCCCTATGGGATAGGCCTATAGTGGGCGTGTTAAGGCTAATAGATATTTGGAATTTTACATATAAGTTTGTTTTACTTTTGAAGTAGTTTTACTTCTTCTTTACGCACGCTTGACTTAGTGAGTATGCTGGTGAATGCGAGGCGAACGAAAGTTGAAGTTGGTTCACGTAGATCTCCATTGTCAAAATTAATATGTTGGTACCTATGTACGTACAAGTGTCAATATGGAGACATTAACATTAAACACAGCAAAATCAAAGTTATACTGGCCGATAGATGGAGCTAATCTAAAGAAGTTTAATATCAGTCGTCTGGTCTAAAGCACACTTGTTTTTTTTATGTTGAGATGAATAAAACGTAGTGGTTATATGCTCTTTGGAGACGAAGTTAAAAAGGTCGGTGCCCAAAAGCAAATTGGTAAACACGGAGACCGTGTCCCGTGTTATCCCCATGATACAAAGCAGGCATTCAATAGATATGCTGGCCCTTTGGAACTTTAAGTATTTATTTTTTAAATTAGTAGGTTTATATTATTAAGTTTTTAGGTACTAGTTCAACCTTATTTTACAGGAACGGTGCGAAAAGTTCGATGACCTCTCTGAATGCGTAGTTAAAGCTTTGGAGGAGTGCGAAACCCCTACCCCCAGCAACATGGCAGAGTCTCTTTTCAACTACATACGGAAGACTTCGCCTTGCGAGGACATTTCACCAGTAACCATACCTATTTAGATTTTAAGCCTAAGCCTTACAATCAGGTTTTAATATGTCAAAGATTGACATGACGTGTAGTCGTTCGCCTCATGTTAAGCGACACGGCTACCCATACCAGTTGCAGTGTTACTCGAAATTTTAAGTATATTTTCGCGTGACACTGCACTGCACACGTAATCCTGAGACATCAGCACAGTCTAGTAATAATATTACTAGGTACATTGTGAGATTAGGTCACAAAGGCTCATTTGCCCAGTAATTTCACTAGCTGCAGTGTCCTTCAAACCGGAATACCGTAGTACATGCATACTACTGCTTGGCGGCAGAATAACTGACAATCTGGTGGTGCCTACCTAGACGAACTTTGCAGAAAAGTCCTACCACTCAGTAAGGCAAAGCAAGGTTGACAAGAGGCAGCCCTGCAATGCTTTTCAAATAAGAATTCGCCTGTGGAACTTATGAAATATTACCATATGTCAAATTAATATTTTAGGACTTATCATATGATAGCTGTCTAAGGTCCGTATTACAAAAAAATGCTCAGTCATCGATCAGTGCTCAAGCAGAGATTTCATTCATAAAGTGATCAATTGGTGAATAAAATCTCTGCTAGAGCACCGATCGACGACTGAGCATCGTTCGTAATACGGACCTTAGTATGTAAAAATACTTACTATCGACCTGTCCAAAGTGAAACCTGTGAAAAGGCTACTGCCCGACTGTACTAAAGTTTTTTTTTATTTTTTGCTCCCCACTTTTGTGTATTTAGCCAGTGTCAAGTAATTGGTAATTTCGCAAGTTAATTAATATTACATGTATATAAGTGTCGATTCAAGTCACAGTCCAAGTCATCAAGTCAGTCATACTCCTAGTAAAGCGGTGGCAACTTTACCAGAATCTTTTTATGGAGTTTTGGAAATAATACGAAAAGAAACATTTCACCATCATTATACCACTTTCCCACACTCACGCCTGTAATCCAGCACTTACCGAATAAAATGCCACTAATTTTATGCACTAACACTGGAAATAACACAAGTTTTGGAAAATAACACAATGCGGTGACGCGATCTTTTTTGTTTTTCCGCCAAAACTCTCGTAGTTTTACAACTTCTAAGTTCGTTCTTATTCCTCTGTGACATACCTAAATGCATTGAAGTAGGTGTATCATAGAGGGATAAGCGCAAACTTAAGAGCTGTCAACAATTAATACAGACGCACATTAGACCTTCATTCTTGCCAATTTTACTTTTAGGAAGCCCTCAGCGTCTTGTCCTATTGCATGAAAAAAGCTTATTTTCATTATATGTAATAATAATATATCAACGCATATTCAGTTGTTTTAACCATTAAATAGTTTTCAAGTAGGTACCCCTTTTTGGAACATGAAACAAATAAATTCAGTTTTATGAATATTATTACTACCCTGTCTAAACTAACAGTAAGTAAGTATTTATAATCAATAGGTAAGACCTCTTAGTTATTAACGATTGGTTTTTTTCTTTTACAGAAGAACTGAGTGCTGAAATTTGAAGATGGAGGTAACGTAATCAGTGCCATGTAATAATTCAATAAACTAGTTTGCCAGATTTTGTTTATTTTTATTTTATCACTAGTTTCCCAGCATAATGAACGGTTGAGCGGATGATATCCATCGCGGATGAGTTGTCGTTCAGTTCCTTGAGGATCATCAGTGATGATTCAAATCATCACACACTATTCATAGACCAAGAACGGGATACCTTCAAGGATTCTAAAATTGAATCACGAGCACAGCGTGTAGAATCCTGAGGGTTAGCGAGGGAATCAAAAAAGCACGAGGTGAAAAATCTTTGCACTCGAGTGCAACACGTGAGTTTTTTTTTATGTTAATGGGAGCAAACAAGTATACGGCCCACCTGATGGGAAGTGGTAACCGTAGCCTATGGACATCTGTAACACCGGAGGAGGAGTCACCAATGCATTGCTTACCCTGTAGGACTCTTTTAAACCTCCTTTTAAAGTACTCCACGTTGTAACTCTGCGGAAATATCGCTGGCTCGTTCCACATTTTGCAGGTGTTACGGCAAGAAAGAACGCATGAATCGAGTCGTATGAGATTTCCACGACTGTGGATGACCTTTTTTGCGGTGGCGAGGGGTACGATGGTAGAAACGCAATGCCGGAATCAGGTTGAATAGATCTTCAAATTTTTTAAACAAATAATAACAGTTAATACGGTAGTAGTTGTACCGGTTCATCGGCTTCCCTTGGCCAAAAGGAGGCGAGAGAGGCCGATGGTTAGGTGTTTCGTAACGGCTCATTTTTTATGTAGAAGGGCCAGTCCAAGGATCTGACTGATGCTCTTTCAGTGTAATGGTTTCTACGATGCCCTTGCATATTTTAGATTTATTTTGGATGGACTCCTCTATGTATCCCTCTACATCCGCATTGGACTTCCAGCCTCCATGGCGCTTAAGGGACAGGAGATCAGCTCCTAAATCGGCCAAAAGTAAGGCTGAAGTTCGTCAGAAACAATAACCCGTGTGCAACAGAGGTTCTAAAAGTTCAAGAAATTTTGCTATTTCTCGTAGGATACTTGCCTATTTTATGAGCACCCATAGGCTGCCTGACATTTTCCGTTGCGATATTGCAAAAATTGATGGATTAGAATGTTAGGCGGGCGTAAGGCTTGATATTTCTCAACAATTGTTACGTATTCCTTGCGATATGACGAAGTTGCGGTCTTTTTTTGTCTTTGGTTAATTAATTAATAGTGAAATTCTAATAATAATTAATAGTAAATTAGTTAATGACTCCACATGAGTCATGTGAAACAGAGTGACAAAGGAAAGGTTGGAGGCCTTTGCCGATTAGCAAACAGATCTAGGGAAGATACTTGTATCCTAAATATTTTATACCTTAGTGTCATTATATTATAAGTTAAATTCATTGTAATTAGTTAAGAGATCTGAATAAAATACTATATAAATATAATTATTATTATAAATTAATAGTTAATGTTTTGACATTAAGTTGTGTTAGTTCATTAGTTCGACATCCGTTTATACCAATAATAAGCACAAACTATAACGTAAGGAGTATTGTAGTAGATAAATTAATAAAATACATATTTATGCATAATTATCGTATCGTAATATTACTTAGTCCGTGGTAGATTATGTTAAGTAGTTGATTAATATTCTTAAGTAGATAATGAATGTGCAACTGACTTACTTTTGCCCGCCAAATATACGGAATCAGGTGCTTCGTTAAGAAAATTTTCAATTTCAGATGCTGTGAAAATTTTTTGGTTGAAGACCAGATGAGGCTCTTTTTAAAAATGCCACTAATTTACGATAGGTGTCAGACAATGTGTCTTTTTTCATCATTATTGTTGCTTTTATCATTGAATACGTACTCCATAGAGTGCTTGATTTCTTAGTCTCGGATAATTCAATAAAATAATAATTATAATAACGCCCAACGATCACATTCGATCGATCCTGGACCCTTACTAGGATTCCGCGTCTAGGGGCCTAGGAACTACGAGGACCATGGTACCACAACACCCAGACTCAGAACAAGCTGCACTTTTTTTCTGTGCACAAAAACTTGTCCTGATGCGGGAATCGAACCCGCCACCTCCGGGCTATGAGCCGACCTGCTCAACCACCACACCACAGAGGCTATCAAATATGTCAGCAAAAACGTTTTCTGAGAAAGTTTTGGCTCCTTTAGCTAGTCGCCACGTCTTAAACACATCGCAGTATACCCTGAGTACTGTACAAAAATGGACTTGGTTCATCAACCTAATCATTCACCGTGTTGCTAGAAAAGGGTGAGAAAAACAATTAATTACAAGATAAGCAACATGTTTATTGATTTCAAGAAAATAACATTGTTAGAAAACACAGAAATAGGTAACAATAATTATATCACTTAAAAAATAGTTCGTTTCAACAATAATTAAATAAAAAACCAAAACAAATCACTTATTTATGTGATTGTTAATTGGCGTGGCTTTAAGACCCACGTACCCAGTGTACGTGGGTCTTAAAGCCACGCCAAACTATGTTCTAATTTTGATTAACAGATGTCGTTAAACTCAATTATTTTGTTTGCTAGTAACGTGAGAACTTCAAAGCATTTTAAATATTGTATTTGTAATATAGTTTTAAGTCTAACAGTGTGTGTAACGTAAAAATAAAAAAAATCTTATGTATCTAGCAAATATAAAATAATAAACAAAATTCCTTATGCTGTAAGTCTTAAAAAGCATTTGAACTATCTACTTACAAATTAAATTCCCTTTAAATCAATGCATTACGCTACATCGACCCTAAAACCACTAGTAGCAAAATATAAAACATGTTTCAATTTAATTTTTGTCTCGTTTGGTATCTAAAAACTTATCCTACAAATGGAATGGTTTATCAAAAGATGGGAATATGATTCACAATTACAAAATTGAAAAAGCCTAGTTTTGTTTTTGAAAATGTTTGTGGTAGGCATTTATATTAGATCACTGTTATGCTTTTGATTTTCAATAAAGGATTTACAAAAACATTTGGTGAGTCGATTTAAAAACCTGGGTACATAAAGGCACCTACAAACTTGGCGATCAGTTCTTCATCTCACGAAAACGAATGATTTTATTATAAGCTCGTAACGTAGGTGTTCGTTGTGCATCGGATATGCTCGTAGTTTTGACCAGGACACGATAGGATGTCGTGAGATGGAATAACTACTTACATTAGAATGGCACGTAATCAATAATAAATGTTCAGAAAATGTTAAAGAATCACGTTTATTGTTGTTATTTATTTGTTTGCCAAACCGACCTTATGCTCTTTTATTGCATTTTTTTGGATTTTATGGCGTAAATATTTTTGGCATTTATATATACCTCGAGTATCATTACAAGCTAAATTAGCTGATTCTATAATATATATTGGGTTGGAAGCTCGTTGCAGTTTAATTTTAATACGTCGTAATTTTAGAAGCTTACATTCTATTTTGTTTCTACTACACTAGGGATTGCATTTTAATGCCAATGTGCTTATTTGTGCGAATTGATGTCTTGAAGATGTAAAATAGCTTATTGATCGTCATTTTCATAGGCGTCATTTATATTTAGTCTTATAAGCCTAGGCGTTCTACGAAAGCAATATTTGGCCACGATTTTGGCATATTTAAACAGTAACTTTACGGCATTATAGTTACAATAAAAAGATATGTATTCTATGATTGCTGTGTAAAAGGCGTCTATAAAAGTATATTAATATGTATAAAAGTTATTTTTATATGATACTGATATTCAACATTGCTATGTTAATTAGGATGGAAGAGATCGCTTTTAGCGAAAAGGCCTTACATTAGACCTTTTTTTGTTTCGACTATTTTTGTCAATTGTTTTATTATAATATTGTATATGACATAGCTTGGCAGATTAAAAATAAATTTGTTCTCGAATATAATATTTATGCTACATCTAAGCGTATATATTTGGGCGGTAAACGAGCAGCATCGTTTTAGTACAGTCAAAGGGGATCAAATATTTTTGTCGGCTGTCATATTTTAATTATAGATGGGGTACTGCCATCAAAATTGGGTTCGAAATTCGGTCACACCACCAGTTGGTATATATTTATGGCCATTTTATCTTAAGCTTTGCGGAGCGATAGCGTCATGGTAATTGGCGTGACTGCGAATCTGGTACAATGCGTCGAAGGCTGCCAATATGATCGAACATCTAATCAGATATAGTCGGCATAATTATATAATTATGCCGACTATATCTGATTAGATGTTCGTAAATATATTAAATATATTTTATTTTTAAACAGCGTTTTTAGGAACACGTTTATATATCCAAAATTAAAATTATACATTTAATTGAGCACCAAGCACATAAACGCTGAATATGAAATTTTTTTTTTAGGATAAAAATTAAAAAATATTTACAAGATAAAAATGTTATAGTCAAAAAAAGAAATAAGATTATTAGCATAATATAACACTAATGGCATACATATTAAAATTCATCAAAAAAACTTACTTATAAAAACGATTTTACCGTCAAAACTGGAATGAAGCGATGGAATTGTAAAAACAATATAAATCTATTCACTTTATGGGGCCAAGAAAAATAAACTTAAGTAATTACTTAAAATTAAAATCACTAAGTACCTACCTAAAATCCATCACAAAATAAAATAACCAAGATACCTATATCAAGGCAAAATTACAGAACATTGCCACCAACTTACTGTTCAGTTGTATTTTTCACAGTCTCGATCTAACGCGGCCATTCCATGCATTATTAAAAACGAAACAGGGAAAACTCAACTATAAAATATAAGTTGGTGACTAATAATTTGTCTCTATTAAATGTAAAAAATATCCAATTATTGTCTTGCATTTTGCTTACATAAAACGAGACAAAACACATTTATTTTACGTTTTAAAACTAGATGTGTGAACCAGCACTACTATTGTTTACCATACACCATACCGCACTAGGACCTTTCATTCAATCCAGGACATGCCAGTTAGTAAAATGCCACATTTAAAAGAAAAACGATGTGATTGAATGAGACACTGATAACAGTTCATTCAAATGAGTGAACTAATTAATCAATTAAGATTCAATGTTGTGACTTTGCTCACCATCTTTTAACATCATTGTTATATTGGAAAATCTTCCGGGAACCGTAAACTACAGCCTCGGTATAATAATAATGTACATATTTCACATGTTAATCTGAACAATAGTGACTATTGGTCTAGATGTGGCAACAATATTGAGTTTGGACTTTTGTTAGATGTCATATCTTGAATCGAATTATGTCGTGATATAACTTCCCGTTATAGATAGAGCTAATTTGGACCTATACTCTGTTCGTTAGGTTTTTTTATGTTTTGGCTCCACACTATTGTGTATTTAACCAGTGTCAAGTAATTAATAATTTATCAAGTTAATGATATTTCACGCAAATATGTGTCAAGTCACAGTCGAAGTCATCAAGTCAAGTCATAGTCTAGTCAAAGTCATACTCAGTAAAGTGGTGGCAACTTTACTTGAAGCTTCTATATAGTTTTGGAAACAACACGTAAAGAAACGTTGCACCATCATTATACCATTTTCCCACACTCGCGCCTGTAATCCAACACTTAACGAATAGAATGCCACCAATTTTATGCACTAGCACTGAAAATAACACAAGTTTTGGAAAATAATACAATGCGGTGACGCAATCTTTTTTGCATTCCCGCCAAAACTCTCGTTCGTTAGGTTATCTAATAAGGAACTCAGGGACTGAGACATTGGTCACAGATAAAAAACAAAAGGCGCGTGCGCGAGCAAATTTCAGTCTTTATCTGTCTCTTGTGCGGTGCGGACGTGTCGCTTCGTACTGTGTACCTGTGTTTTCATTCAGTATTTGATCTCAAGTGGCTTGTTTATTGGACTAATTCCTGTTTACCTTGTGACTTGTATCTTCACCGAACAGAGTATAGGGTTTAAAAACACTGAATAAAAGATAATTTTAAAAATGTATCAACTAGATGCCTACTTCAACTACGTATATGTTGTAGTCAATTATAATTTGCTTTCCTTTTTAATCAGTTCATGAAGCGATACTGCTATAAATCTTTGCGTATATACTTTTGTTTAAAAGTAGGCTAGCGAATAGAAAAAAGTTCGTTTAGATCACCAGCGTCAAAGAATAAGCTGCGAGAAGGGTTGCTGTCGTGAAAAACAAACCGTTTGCTGCACTTTCCTTCTTTGGCTCCTGCAAATAAAATTAAACATTTTTTTAAATACATCAAATTTTTAAAAATCAGGAGCTATGAAAACACTTCACAAAGAATTAAAATATTACAAAAAAAAATCAAGTATAGTTAAACATTTTTTTTAAATATAAATTATTAAAATTAGGAGATATGAAAGCAAAACACAAAAAACTATAAAACAATTAAATAAATAAAAAACATAACATGAAGAATAATGCTGATAACTGAAACTTGCATTGGACAAGTACGCAAGAAATAGTTACGTTTTTTACATTCAGATACAGCAAAATATTATCTAATTACTAAAGCCAAAAATAAACAACCACAACAAACAATAAAAACCCTAGCCCTGGCCCTTGATACATACAAAAAAGTCAAAACGTTGAAAAATCTTATTGAATTGTAGTGTATATCATTTTGTTATCTGACGAGACTCGTCGAATAAAAAAAGATACCATAATAAGCGAATTATCGTTAAACATCACGTAATGGAAAAATTGTGTCGCAGTAACTAAAGAAACAATAGCCAAATGAAAACGTCGTTTGGTGATGTTATTCATCGTATAGCTAATACAAAAGCTAGAAATTGCTGCAAAATAAAGGGTTCAATTACAAAACAAAAAAGTGGAAACAAAATTATTTTAGCGGGAACGCAGATAATAATGTAATAACGCCCAATGATCACATACTAGATCCTAGACCCTAACTAGGATTCTCTGTATCTAGAGACTCAGAAACTACGAGGACCACGGTCCCACAACGCCCAGACACAGAACAAGTATTTGCGCTTATTTTTATGGGCACAAATAAATGTCCTGTCGCGGGAATCGAACCCGCCACCTCTGGGTTATGAGCCAACCTGCTCAATCACCACACCACAGACGCTGTCGACGCTGATGTTCCGTTTTTGATGGATTTGTATTGATTACCAAAACCATAGACTAATTAATAGCACCGTACCAAAGCTTTTTTTTATTTCGAGTGGCTTTCTTGTGTGCTAGTGAAAAGGTACATGATGAAATTTGAAAAACGTTTATTTGTGTTATTTTCGAAAATCCATTGAAACTGAAGCTTGACTTTGACTTGACCATAACTAGGCTAGACTTGGACGTAACTGATTCAAATTTGATGACTTGTATATTTTTAAAAATTGATTAAAAATGTAAAACTTGTGTCTAGAGAAATAAGCTAAGCGTCGTCCATTTTTAAGATGATAGCTTTGACATTTTTAGCATCGTGTAAACAGACACTAGCTAGATCTATACACCGTTGTTTTACTAGGCTGTATTGCCAAAAAAAAATTTTGGAATCTTTCAATTGCATAGTTTTGTCAGCGCCATCTATCGTGCAAAATGGAGCAACTTTTTATTTGATTACGGCAAAAGGAGGTTTAAACTTAAAACGTGTCAGGCCTACTATACGCTCAATCAATTGTATGTAAAGATAAATGCAGCAAAATATAACTAGTGTACTAGCAGATGTGTTGCGCACATTTTGAAAAGTTTTTAAAACGTTTTGGCTTTATAGAAAAAAGGGCTGTACATTTTAGACATTTTACTTACTAAACTTACACCCGTCTGACTTTTGGGCTTTGTTTCCTGAACCTGTTGTTAAGGGAATAAAATGAGTTAGTATTGTTAGTATTATAAGTAGATTATGGCAACACTTAAGCTAACATAAACATAGGTATTTGTAAGTTGCTTGTAGGCATGTCGATGTTAGTTGTTTTATATGGTAATGATAACTGACATATTTGTTAGAAAAATAAGCATTAATATTCAGATGATACATTCTTTTGAATTTAATTAACTTTAGGCGTCCATTTGAATGAAATAGAAAATGGTAAAAATCCTCAAAAGAATGTATGCCACTTGTTAAGTATAAATGTTTATGAAGAGCAAGTGCGGCTCAGTGGTAACGACTTTCGAACCATGCAGGTTCAAATCCAACTGGGGCCTGCACTGATGACTGCAAGTTATGCGCGGAGTTTGCACGGTGAAGGAAAACATTGTAAGTATTCGAAAATAATCACAAAGTTCAAGAATTTGTGTCATCGCCAACCTGGATTTGGCCAGCATACAATCTATGTGAGAAAAGGCCCGTGGGCCACCAGTGGAAACTTATTTGGATGACAACGATTTGTAAGTAGGTAGATACTAACCGAGAAGTTCTTGCAAGGTGTTGCTTTTCTGATAAATCGGAACAGAGATTCGACGATGTTTGCCGAAGTTGGCTTCGGACATTTCTCTAATACGCCGACAACACAGGTCTGAAGATCAGCAATCTGCTGACATTGCCCCTCCTGGAAATATAAGAGCTTAAAAATACCAAAAATGAACCAAAAATGTTAAAGATATTCAAAGATTTATAAAGCGGCCAGATATTATTTATTTATTTATTTTGGCTGCCTATTGACAATTACACTAATTTAAATATTACTTACTAAAACACATTTTGCTGCATGTATTGTTTATGGAAAAGAAACAGCATGCAAAAAGTATCAGATAATTAAAACTTAACCACATTGCAAATCGAATGTCCTTTTCGAATTTCGAATATACAAGGTGGAATTTAATTTGTTCTTTTCTTTTAATGTATGTATTCAGTCCACGCTATAGAATGCTCCCATATAACTAAATAAAAAAAGTACTTATGAAATAAAACTTAAATGTAGGTTTTATCAAATTTTAATTAGAAAAGCCTTGTGACATTGAACAAAGCATATGTTTTATTACCTACAAAAATTTTCAAAGCACTCAGCTGGTGCCCGCGCTGTGTGTACCGTTAAACAGACATTTCGGCTGTCATGCAGTTATTTTAAGAGGCACTAAATATTAAAACATTTTTTTTTATTGGACCTTGTACGAATATTCTATAGCATGGTCAGAATACATACATTCAAGAAAAAGAGTGAATTAAATTCCACCGTGTATATTTTAAAAGGATTCTTATATAATGTATATTTAAATTTGAGATGCATTATCTTTACAGCATTACGTTAATGCAATATGACCATAGTTGGCTCATTAGTAAACTCAAATACGCGCAACTAACTATGGCGATGCTCGCAGTTTCCTCAGATAAGATCCGAAATGAGATCCGCAGGAGAACTAAAGTAATCGATATAGCTCTTAGAATTAGCAAGCTGAAGTGGCAGTACGCAGGCCACATCGCTCGCAGAAGAGACCACCGATGGGGAAGAAAGGTCCTCGAGTGATGACCACCTACAAAAAGACGCGGCGAATAGCTCGCGCAAAACTTCTATCATGAGCTCTCGGAAGCTAGCGCGGATGACTGCGCAGTACGCAGTACACATATTATAGTTACTGTATGGCCGCTTTTACAATGTACTCAACTTTACCATGCGCAGTTTGGTACTCGGGCCTAAGACCTGGCTGATCTATATAGCAATAGGTCAGCAATGAAAGCCGACCGGGGTAATCACGGGACTTTGGTTGCATAGCGACAAGAGAAATTTCATTTCTAATGTATAGTAACTATGCACATAAACTGCGTATTGAAACTGACATATTCATACAAATTTGTGTGTCTATTTGTTGCAATCATGTTACGTGATCGCCCAGCTGGTCAGTACCACAGGGATTCGATGGATGCAAGAGGTAAGCCGCTTAAGTAAACCTCTATCTCCCATAGGCGTATTTTCAGTAATTAATTAATTAATCATAATGGATGAAACAGCGGGGCACAGCTAGTATAATCATATTATTATACTCACGTCAAAAGTGAGGGTAGTGTTAGAAACTGCGT
This sequence comes from Ennomos fuscantarius, assembly GCA_905220475.3. NCBI lineage: Eukaryota > Metazoa > Arthropoda > Insecta > Lepidoptera > Geometridae > Ennomos > Ennomos fuscantarius. The sequence goes on along the minus strand of HG992028.1, from coordinate 4,596,407 downwards.
TGATGTCAACTTCGGTTCCGAGATTCATCGTCTTGTTGAAACAATCCTGCAAGGCTTCCTGTTTGTCTTGGAAGCACTCTTGACCCCCCTCCGCGATGAATACTGTAAAATTATTGAAGATAATTATAATATTAAAACAATTAAGATGAGCACTAAAACAACAAAAAGCTTTTGAACGACGAATTTTGAATAAAGCGACTTGTAAAAATAATTAGACGAAAAATATTGTGTAAATCTTTATAATATATAAAAATGAATCTCTATTTCCCTTGGTCATCAAATCACGCGTGCAATTGGCTAACTTTAATAATTGTTGTATTTATCATTATCAGGAGAAGGTTTTTAAGATTTAAACAATTAAGAAAATAGAGCTGAAAATTAGAAAATTTCCACCCGCGTGAAACCGCGAGGTGCGGCTAGTATAAAATAAAATGAAATAAGGCAATAACCAAATAAAACATAAGTAAGTAGTTTGGTTTTTCTAAAATAAAATCGTAATAATTACCCTAAAAAATAGTTTAACAACGTTATAAATAAATCAGTAAACCAGATAATATATTTGTATGATATGAGTTCCTAAATTACCAAATTTCAAAATTTTCATGATCATTGATTATTCAAACTCAAATACCCAGCGTCTACTCTATACTATAGCTCGTGCAAAACTTTATGAGTACTAAACTGCGCATGGTACAGTTGAGTGCATTGTAAAAGCGGACACATAGTAACTATAATATGCAGCCATCCGCGCTAACTTCCGGGAGCTAATAAAGTTTTGCGCGAGCTGTACCTACTAAACAATCACAACCATTCTGAATACTTACAAGCGATTCTGTCACCATCCTTAAAGCAAACGAACTCTGCAAGCTGCTGGGAAACGTTGTAAACAGTCTTGAGATGCACCTGTTCCGGCGCAGTTAAACATTGTCTGGAACTTTCTGTGAAGTTCTTGACACACGCCTCGAAAAGAGGCTTCTTGTTGCAGTACCTGTAACATTGGGATAATCACAGAACTTTGAGGGCAATGCAAGAAGAGAAATATCTTTCCTAATTTGAAAATTTACATACTAACTATGCACATAAGCTGCGTATTGAAACTGTAAAATTCATACAATATTTATATTTGTTGCAATCAAGTTACACGATCGCCTGGCTGATCGCATAAAGAATGTATAAAGGGCGCTGCGATTTTTTATTCATTTAAATAGGTCATAATTATTTTTAACACGGCCAAATGCCTTTGTTTTCTAAATACTACAATGATTTAATAACTAATACTAAAACCTACCTACTCCTAATACAAAAAAAAAAATTTGGACTATATACTGGCCGCGATGACCTATAGACAGTCCAAATGCTCCAGCCCACTATCAGTAGGTAGCGTACCCAACATGCTGGCAGCATTGCCCCGTTGAATTGTAAAGCTTATTCGTTGTGCCAAATAAGTGCCAGCATTTTTGTCACGTCTTTTTTCAATTGAGTTTTTGACTGGCAATGCTTGCTTTCGTGTCATTTGACGAGACCTTCGAATGGAGATTTTATTTATATCATTTTATTGCCTTCGTGCAAAATTCAATGCATGTGCGTTTATAATTTTAGACATTTACGTTGTAGGGACACACGTTTGTTTACGTTTACGTCGCCAGCGCCGACCTATTTAAGGGGCGCGTGATTAAATTAAAGTAGAGTTGCTCGAGAGCTGCATGAGAGTTGCATAAGAGTAGCATTCGGAGACGCGTGTCCTGACATACTCCGGGCTTACTCATTTTATATTGTTAATTATGTGTTCGGTTCGCGAGGACAATATATGTGGTGAAAATTAACAAATAAAACTTTTATGTATCCCATTCCGGTAGTGAGTTTATTAGTGAACATTAGGACCCTTTAAAAGGTATATAATTTTTTTAAAATTTTTAACGAGGCTTTAATGAATCGATGTTATAAAATACTTCAGACGAACAGACAAGCAGACTGTCATAAAGAACTTATAAAAGTATCTTGTAGAATAGAATAAAATAATACTATAATACACAACTAAATTTCCACCAGAAGATACATAGGCACTTAAGGATACAAACCATTGACGATAAGGTAGTACAATGAGTGGTCTTATCACTTAGATCGATCTCTTCTAGACTACATTTGAACGGACAGAAGATCGTGAGACGTCGGTGGTGTAGAGTAAATATATAATCCTAAGGAATGTAGCAATGAAAAATATTTATAAATCCTATACAATGTTAACATACTTACGAATAGACACCGTTTTAGTAGTACGGAACCCTAAAATTTAATGCTGAATCATTGTTAAGCGTATCAGTTGAGTACATCTAGACAGCACAGCTGTTTTTTTTATTTTAAAACTATTGAATTTCCCAAATTCGATTTTTAAATACAAAAACGAGTGTTCTTTAGACCACACGACTGAAGTAAAACTTCATCAGTTTAGCTCTATCTATGGGCCGGTATAACTTTTGCTTTGTTTGAAGTTAATATTGTCATCTTGGCAATTGTAAATTGTCATTTTACCGTACATACCAACATAATAATACAAATTTTAACTTTGTTATGTTGACAACGCAGATCTACGTGAACCAACTTCAACTTCCGTTCGTCACGCACTAGCTTACACCCCAAGTTAAGCGTGCGTAAAGAAGTTTTACTGCAAAAATATCAGCCCGTAAATGTTAAATAAGGCATTATGCCTTACATGAAACGTTATTTTCTTAATTACATTTTAGTTTTGACTGGCCATCGGGCCAATCGGGACAATATAAACACCCAGACACAGAACAAACATCAATGTTCATCACACAAATGCTTGTCCTGGGTGGGAATCGAACCCACGACCTGCAGTTCAGAAGGCACGGATACTACCAACTGAGCTATTAGCTCAGTTGGTACTACCAACTACCGGATACTACCAACTGAGCTATTAGCTCAGTTGGTAGTATCCGTGCCTTCTGAACTGCAGGTCGTGGGTTCGATTCCCACCCAGGACAAGCATTTGTGTGATGAACATTGATGTTTGTTCTGTGTCTGGGTGTTTATATTGTATTCTATGAATGTATTTACAAAAAAAAAGTATCTAAGTATTGTATCAGTTATCTGGTTCCCATAGTAGCTTTGCTTAGTTTGGGGCTAGATGGCGCTGTATGAAATGTCCACACATATTTATATTTATTTATTTAGTATGAACTTCCGTAAAACTTTAGCTAATTACTTACTTCTTGAAGACCTCGTCGACCCTCCCGTTAGGTTTGGCCTCTTCAATTTCCTGCTGCAACACCGTCGGATCAACCAACTTGCTGAAGCACTCCTTCAACTCGAGAGAGCCATTCTGGAAAACAGAAACGTTATAACGAAATGAAAAAACTGGGCTGGCTTGGGTAAATGCTGGCAGGGGGAATGCACAATACACCCCATGCGAGACGTCAGTGCAGACCTTACCGCCCCTAATTAGAATTAGAATTAGTTATACCTACACAAAAATCGGCAATATTTCATTTCACTCTTATAGCTATATATAGTAAATAATATTGAGTACCTATAGTAGTTATTTAAGTTGCGAGTGACAAACAAGCGTACTGCTGGTTTGAAAGCTCAGTTGGTAGTAGCTCTGCCTTCTAGTCTGTATGTGGATTGGATTCCCACCCAGTACAAACACTTGTGTTGAAAATCGATGTATATTCTGTTTTTTTATTTTAGTCAATGTTGTGACGAGCTCGTCGTTCACTTGATGTTAAGCGACACGGCGGCCCATAACAGAACAGTGTCACTCGGAACTCCAAAATATAAAGTTTCGCGTGACACTGCACTGCGCACATCATCCTGAGACATCAGCACTGTCTGGGTGTTATATTGTATTCTATGTATGTATTTAAAAAGAAAAAGCAGATTAATATTCTATCAGTTATCTGGTTTCCATAGTACAAGCTTTGCTTGGTTTGAGCTAGATGGCGCTGTGTGTAATGTCCACAAATATTTATTTTTATTTATTTATATAATATTATTTACACCTAAGAAATTAAAATAAAGAAAAATAAAAAATAAAACTAAAAATTTTAAAATAGCCCGTTGGTGGAAGGGAAAGTGCCCAGAATGCTGGCAGCATTACCACGTTGAATGGCAATGCTTATTTTTTGTGCAAAATAAAAGCCAGCATTCTGGTCACCTGATGCTTCCACCAAACGTTTGGCCAAGTCTCTATATGTTTCCATGGCAGCCGGCCCCCACGGACCCATTGTCTCCACCCCAAACGGCACAAACATGTAGGCCCTGTCAAGAAGTGCATATTTGTGTCGTTTGAGGTTTTCGGCCTTGACGGCGGCCGCGCCGGCTTGAACTGTAGTTAAAGGAAGATGGGACAGAGCCATAGTGTCAACACATGTAAATGTATATTATTTTATTTGCATATATGCAAAATTTTGTTGACTACTTTTTAAAGATGAGTTATTTGAGAATAAAACGATTTCATATCTTAATACGTGTAAATCCTGTATTACTAATAAAATATAGATAGATAGATGAACTCTTTATTTTACACGCCAAATAATAAAAGTGACAAAGAAAAAAATTATTAATGTAAAGTGTAACAATGGGCGACCTTATCGCTAAAAGCGATCTCTTCCGGGCAACCAACCAGTAATCGACAAACTAAATTCGTAACAAACGGCAATGATTTAGGATTTGTTTTACGGAGGGAGCTATAGTTATTAAGGAATGGATTTTAAAATGTGAATGCCCTGCCAGCGTCTTTGTTTCCGGCGAAATATGACCCGGGCGTGTTCAAGAGAAGAGTGAATAGGTATTACTTGGCTAGCATGCTACACCTTCGATCACATCGTCACTTCCCATCAGGTGAGAGCGCGGTCAAATGCTAGACAAGTTGGAAGTTAAAAAAAAAGTAATTCGCATTTAGGTTATATCTACAGAAATATTATAATAATTAGCGGGTACCAATATTATAGTACCAAAGATTTTCGCATCCACTGGGGAATGCAACCATAGCTCAGTTGGTAAGGCGTCTAATCCAATGAGTTAGAAATCGCGAAACTAGGTATAATATCTTTGTGGAGCCATCACACTAATATTTTAAATGCGAAAGTTTATATGTGTGTATGTTTGTTACTCCTTCACGCTCAAACGGCTGAATGGATTTGGATAAAATTCGGTACCAAAACAGCTTATACACTGGATTAACATATAGGCTACATTTTATCCCGAAAAAAGGAAAAGTTCCCGTAAGATGAGCAAATAATTAAAATACTTTTTATTCGCGGGTGAAACCGCGGGGCGCAACTAGTTAGTTAATAATCTCGTGTCGATTGAGGCATGTTGTGGTGCAAAATAGAGATACGGGTAGGTCGTGGGTCGTGGGTCGTGGGTCAGGAGCTAGGTCTGTAGGTTGAAACACATTACTGCGCAGTCTATGAGATTACGGATGTTAAATACAAAATAAGGTCTCTAGTAACGCTAGAAAACGAAATTTTGGTCCTTTAATTCCTGTCCATCCTAAGGTAGCCTGGAAGAAATCGCTTAATGAGATAAGGCCGCCCTTTGTTCTACCATTTTTTGTAAGTTTTTAAGTTGCGTTGTTATGTATTAGTTGGTGTTCAATAAAGTATTATTGTATTGTATTGTATTGTTAAAAATAAATGTAATAGTGAAAAAATAAGTAAAATCGGTAAATAAATCACGGAGGAATACGCTTTTAAAGTTTCTGGGGTGGGTATCGCCTGTTTCTTTCTCGCAAAACAGAGATCGTGTGGAACTTCCTCACAGCTACTATGAAAGTAGAGCTTGTGACGTCATATGCGAAAGAGATTGTTTATAGAGCTACCATAGCGGTACCACAGCTTAGTAATGAGATACTATAGAGGACTGGTAACTGACGACCACGTGTTTGAGCTATCTCTTTCTATTCCTGTATTTTAAAATGCCGGTAACTTTGTTGATTTTAAGATATTTAATTTTTGTTTTGCGACTGTCTAATTTTGAGGTCTCAAATAGCATATTGTCAGTTTCTCGAGAGATATTGTAGATATTGTACATTTATTATTCGCACCACAATTCCATGATATTATCTAAGAAATCGAGTCACAAAAGGTTTAAATGCCACCGATAAAGAAACCTTAACGACGGTTATCGGATTAAATTGAGATCATTCGTCCTTAGTTACTCAAATAGATATTATAAGGAGATAAGATAGCCAGCGATTATAGTTTATTGTAAAAATTTGATTAAATAACATTCCTTCACTTTTTACAAATACAAATTTTGGTGGTGATGGTGGCGCTGTACTTTTTTAAGCAACTGCCAAAATGGACTCTGAACAAGCGCTGTTATAGCTCGCGCAAAACTTTATGAACTCTCGGAAGTTAGGCCCGAGTACCAAACTGAGCATGGCACAGAGTGCATTGTAAAAGCGGCCATACAGTAACTATAATATGCGTACTGCGCAGCCATCCGCGCTAACTTCCGAGAGCTCATAAAGTTTTGCGCGAGCTATACGATGACACCACTGTACCTACTGGTTTACTCTTTCAAGAACATTTTATGAGATCCATGATTTTTTTCTACCGAGCGTCGCAGTTGATCATAGGGAGGTGCCATTGGTCCAGGGAAGAGGGAGACCAACAGGTGGTGTGACAAGCAGCTCTACTGTACCCCAAATGCGACCATCACCTCTCTACTGTACGGAGATATGCATGCACCCGGAGAGGAAAGTGAAGAGTTCCAGAAGATGGAACGAAATATAATGGACCACAATCAACATTTTTGCTTATATTGGTTTTAAACAGACACGTATTTTTTTATTTAAAAAAATTGTAAACTTTTTAAAAATTTAGGATAAAGTAAGGCTAAATAAAGATTTTAGTTTAGATAGTTCAGAAGCCGGAAAGAAAAAAAACCACGCCTGTTGAAGTATTTTTTTATAGAAACGCCCAACGATCACCTGCATAGATCGTGGACCCTGACTAGGATTCCGTGTCAAGGCACTCAGGAACTACGAGGACCATGCTCCCACAACACCGTCTCAGAACAAGAATTATCTTTTTTCCCGTACACAAATACTTGTCCCGCCGCGGGAACCGAATCCGCCACCTCCGGGATATGAGACGACCTGCTCAATCACCACACTACAGAGGCTATGTTTTATAACTGTCATTCTCTCATTGTACTTACATTTAGACTTCACACGTCGCTGTCATAAATCCTCACTTTATTTTTTAATAATAACCTGAGATACTGAACATATTAAATCTTATATTCCTTTAATAATGTGCTATTAACGGAATAATCTCGAAATGGTTTTTCAGTTTTAGTACCTTGCAAAAAATTTAATGTTCAATTCTTTAACAACAGCTACAGTATACATACATATTTATGAACGAGCTTCTGCCCGCAGCTTCGCCTGTGGCGTGGCCTATGGGAAAACAATTTAACCACCCATTTCACCCTCTTAAAGGTTGAATTTCGAAAAATTTTTCTTAGCGAATGCTTGCGTCATAACATCTACCTGCATGCCAAATATCAGCCCGATCCGTCCAGTGGTTTGGGCTGTGCGTTGATAGATCACTATGTCAGTCAGTCACCTTTGAGTTATACATATATTAAACACATAAACTGAATGAGCAATTCGCTTAAATTTGATGACGTTAATTTTAGTATAAGGTAAATAGAGTAGTTGGTGCTATATACTACATGACTGAGGCAATTGACTTCAATTTCAATAGCCACATTTTCGGCAATAACCTGGAACACACTTCAGAATCTTTTTGACATTTTACACCAGCTGTTTAAATATTAAGTAATAATGCTAAGAACGATAATGGATATGGCATTGAATCAAACATTTTTATTTATAGGAATCGAATCAATTCCATTCTACTTACTTAATAATTCGCTTCGAGTCAATGTGTACTTATATTATTTTCTTTTGGTGAATTCTTTTACAGCAGAGATTATAAAACGATGACGGAATGTGGCATTGAATAAATCGTTTTTATTCATAGGAATCGAATAAATTTCATTCTAATTCACCTCACTCTAATTCACTATTATAATTTCGATGGTAAATCTATCCGTCTCTGTTTCGTGTTTTTTTCGGATGAATATAGCCCACGTGAAGTCGTGATAGTCTTTGTGTATCAATTTCGCTATATTAGATACACGTACACGTAATAAATTGACCATAAAAGATCCAGAGGTCAACTATAACTGTATAACTGGGTATGTAATCGGATACGAGTTGTATTGTGTGATTACAATAAACATAAGACATCCGCGCGACTTAGAAAATTTATAAAACACGTATTAATTTCTTTCAGACAGCCTCTGTGCATGGTGTCGTGGTTGAGCCGGCCCATAACCCGGAGTCGGCGGGTTCGATTCCCGCGGCAGGTCAAGTATTTGTGTACAAAAAACGCGCAAATACTTGTTCTGTGTCTAGGTGTGGTGGGACCATGATCCTCGTACTTTTTGGGTCCCTAGGGTTCGGGATCTATGTCTATGATCTTTGAGAGTTATCCCAAATCTCCTGTATCTAGGGATCTAGGAACTACGAGGACCATGGCCCCACAACACTCAGACTCAGAACAAGTATTTGCGGTGTTTTTCTGTGCACAAATACTTGTCCTGCTGCGGGAATCGAACCCGCCGCCTCCGAGTTATGAGCCGACCTGCTCAACCACCACACCACAGTCACTACATGCCATAATGGTAGAACATTGCATATGTATTATAAAAAAAAAAACACATTACATTTCATGACTTTTGAAAATAACTCCCTCGGTAGATTTATACAAATGATTACTGATGCCACGTTAATAATACTTTATAATTTTTTTAAGCAAATGAAAATAATAAACTCTTATTTCAGCAATTTTTTAAATCACCGCTATGACGTAGATGCTATTATAATTATTTGGAAAAGTAAAGGCCATAAGGATAATGGAATGAAGAAGGAATGGGAGGGATGATAGGATAAAGGAAAGGGTAGAGGCAGGACGTATAGAGGGACGGTGATGGGTAACTTAAGGCATAAATATATTTAGCCGGTGCTAATGTTTAATAACAACATTGCATAATTTGTTTAACGCGAACGTTAAACAAATAAAAAAACGACAAACGTATATTGGCTTTCTCTAATAAATGGTGAAAATAATAACAGAATACTAGATCTATCTATCTATCTAGATAAGACAAGGAGTTGAACCAAAGCGCTGACACATTATTTTATGTTTTTACAAATATTGCTGAAATAACAGAATCCACTTCATTTAAAGTCTCTGCATGACCGCGATTATAAACAATGATCCTCAGTATTTTTAACTATGAGTAACGTAGGGTTGACACTTTTGAGTGCATTATTTCAGTTTTCTAAGAAAAAGATCCTATATCACTTAAGTAGGTACCTTATAATATATACCTTATTGAGCTTTGTTTAAATAAAGTAGATGCCACATTAGTCTCAGTGATCATTCGCATACCAAAATATAACTTGGATAAAAATATAAATTAAAAAAAAAATCTTTCGCAATATCAGCTTCTGTTATGTCTATATTAGAAGCTACCAATTTATTATTTATAAACATAGTTAAGATAAAAATCCATATATTTACAAATATTATAATTTTAAGGACTTGTATAATGTATCTCGCAAATCTCACAATTATTTAGAGATAAAATTGTCACGTTCGTTCTTTTTTATCCATATGCATTGAAGGCTTAGGCACTCGAAACTTTATGTATACAACGTGAAAGTGCCCTCCGAACTGTAGAGCTCAGTTAATAAAAACTATACAGCAAAAAGTATTCATACTTTTTTTTTTTTTTTAAGTTTTGGCTCCACACTTTTGTGTATTTAGCCTAGTGTCAAGTAATTGATAATTTATCAAGTTATCGATATTTCACGCAAATATGTGTCAGGTCACAGTCGAAATCATCAAGTCAAGTCAGTCTAGTCAAAGTCATACTCCTAGTAAAGTGGTGGCAACTTTACTTGAAGCTTCTATGGAGTTTTGGAAACAACACGAAAAGAAACGTTTCACCATCATTATACCACTTTCCCACACTCATGCCTGTAATCCAGCACTTAACGAATAAAATGCCACCAATTTTATGCACTAACACTGAAAATAACACAAGTTTTGGAAAATAATACAATGCGGCGACGCGATCTTTTTCGTTTTCCCGCCAAAAACTCTATTCATACTTTCTTACCACCAAATAACTAACACAGTACGTAATGACCGCAGTTAGCATTACAAAGTTGCGTAACTGCATATTAATCATAACTACCAATAACGCTACATCAGTATCGACCTTATTTGGGAGTAATAAAATACAAGCTTTAATAATCAAATGTGTTTAACCATTACAATACAAGGGTCGCAAGACGGGCTCGTGGTATATATTTTCATTCGAATCGTGGTCTATTTCTGATGGATATCAGACTTGAGAAATAATACTGTCTATTGATTCCTTGTTCACACTTTATTCAAATTTAAAGAGTGAGTCGTGAGGTGCCTTTTGTGCCCAATACCTACCTATCTGCATACACCTACTTATTTTCTTTGTCTGAAAATCAACAATGCGCTCGACATTCATTTGTTATTGTTTAGGTTATTGCTATTAATTTTTTTTTGTTTTGGTTTTGGCTCCACACTTTTGTGTATTTAGCCAGTATCAAGTAATTAATTTTTCAAGTGAATTTATATTATACATATGTATGTTGTAGGTGTCAAGTCAGTCCAGTCCAAGTCATCAAGTCAAGTCATAGTCTAGTCTAGTCAAGTCATACTCCTAGTAAAGTGGTGGCAACTTTACCAGAAGCTTCTATGGAGTTTTGGAAACAACACGAAAAGAAACGTTTCACCATCATTATACCTTTTTCCCACACTCATGCCTGTAATCCAGTACTTAACGAATAAAATGCCACCAATTTTATGCACTAACACTGAAAATAACACAAGTTTTGGAAAATAATATAATGCGGTGACACGATCTTTTTCGTTTTCTCGCCAAAACACTTGCTATTCATTGTATTCTACTGAAGATTGATATTTAATTATTTTCCAATTTTGTCACCAGTGAACATGGATCCGAGATCCGTAATTAAATTACTAAATTCTCGGAACAGCATCATAATAATAGACCAATTAAATGAACGACAGATTTGCCTCACGCCAATGGCGTCACGCGGGTGTTTTACCATTTTTATTAGTACGTAGTTTTTTTTTAATACTGAATTTCCACAGACACCTGGGTCCGTGCTTTTTGTTAGATTATTTTTAATATTTATTAATTAAGCCTATAATTATTAGTACGTAGTTTATTATGTACGAGTATTTTGTGGTATCTGGTATCAGTACAATACTATAATTTTTAGGATAAGGGTTTGGGTAGTTTCATTTAAAAAATTCTCTAGGTAACGGGCTACATGATATAGAATCAGTAATCTGGTGAAGTTATTAATATGAATGCCATATACGCTTAATTTATAAAATAAATTTGATCCTTATAGTTTCTTTACAGAAGAAACATGATTATATTTTTGAGTGTGTCGTTAAACATTCAAACATTTTATATCTACAATAAAATAAGAACCAAGACCTAAACTAAAATAAGAATATTAAATTTAGCGTAAATCAGGCCAAGCGATTTTAAAATAACCTGTTTTGCAATCTACCTTCTTCAAGGTAAAAAGAGGTTAGATAAATAAACTATACAAATTATATAAATGTTATTAAGATAAAATTCCGTATGTAATCGATTTCTGATTGCGGGGGGGGGGGGGGGAGAGGGCGTGTGGCCGTTGTCCGACATATGGCTGAACAAAGTCACGATGATGCTGACGAGGTGACAAAAGCACAGATTAAAGAAAAAATAAGTTGCTCTGTGGACGAGACGCGGTCATCACAAATTTATCGCAGATTTAACAAATATAATTACGCCAGCATGAAATCTTGAAATCGTGAATAAAGCAACGATTTATAAAAACCGATTTTATAGCTTCAGCCGTTATTTAGACAGCTAATTAAATAAGCCAGTTCGTCCACCATCCATCGTGTCGTCACAACGGACGGAATCATTGCAGCTGGCAAGGTAGGATTACATTTCCATCAAAGGCTACAGGCGCCTGCGGTTTCACCATCAATTTACTAATTTTCCGGCAGAAATTAAATTTTCAAGGAAATTATTGAATAAAAGCATCCAACTTTTTATTCCGGAAAATTGAGTTGTGCATATGTTTTATTGTGATACCGGCACTATCCGCGGCTACGCATCATTTTAGCATCTATTTATATTATTTTGTGCCATATTCCTTAATCTCAGGTTTCAGAGTTGCTCAAAGCGATAAGACCGTTGCTACCTTATAGTTTTCGTTTCATTATGTATGTTTTGGTGTACAATAAAGAATTTATATTGTCTTAATTTATATTCTATTCTACATTTGATAAATTATTCCAAAAATGTCTCAATAGACAATGCTCCAAACCCGTAAGTTGGTTGTAAAGGTGAAGGATAAATTTGGCATAAGATCATGTCACGGTGGCTTAAAAAAAGCATGGCCCGGCTTTAGGGACGAATATGGTGTGTTGCTTAATCAGGTCGGCTCATAGCCCGCGGCAGGACAAGTATTTGTGTACAGAAAAAAAAGCGCAAATACTTGTTCTATGTCTGGGTGTTGTGTACCTGGTCCTCGTAGTACCTAACCCTAGATGCAGGGAAGCCTAGTTAGGGTCCAGGGTCTATGTATGTGATCGTTGGGCGTTTTTATTATTCTTATTATTATAAATTAACCCGTGCGAAGCTGAAGCGATTCAGCTAGGTATTATAAATCACCACCAAATAATAATAATATTATACCCCTCTCGACATTTCTCGTCGCAGTCCATAACAGACCCTAACGGCGGGCATCCCCATTATAACAGACATTTGTCTGGGACTAAACTACCAGACCAAGGTAGGTTCTACACGCTTGAGTCACGCTAGGTAGAGCTAGAGTCACTAGGCATCTAGCCTGACTCACCCTCTTTTATTGTTACGGCGAAAACCTTGACAAGTGATACTATGATTCTGTATATACAATAGGGTAGGTTGACTAATTTTTCTTTTGTTTTATAAGTTTGCGTTTGACCACTATCCCACCGGATGGTAAGTGATGACGGTCTAGGATGTAACGCGCTAGAACATACCTGTTCACTCTTGATTTGAAGATAATGTAATGAAAAAAAAAGATTCATAATGAATTGTTTTGCATACTATATATGTAACTATATGAATTTTTTGAGTTCAGTGATTCCCTAATTTAGGATCAAGTTTTTTTGCCTGATATACCTAAAGCGTTACGATCGCTTATAACAGTTGAAATTCTTCAAATTATTATAAAGAGGATTTTTTACATTAATTGTCTAGTATTATTTGGTGGAATAGCTTTGGTTTGAGCTTGTTCCTACTACATTTTATTCTTAAGTTTGTTGGGTTATTATTCACCACTTTGTTATACAAAAGATATATTAATAATTCTCCATTCCTAATAAACTATTAAAACGGGATGCCTTTTTTTAAATAATAACGCCCAACAATCACATACATAGATCCTAGGGACCCTAACTAAGATTCCGTGCCTAGGGACCCAGGAACTACTAGGACCGTGGACGTAACTCGATTGCAACCAATATAAACACAAATTTATATGGATTTGACAGTTTGAATACGCAGTTTATGTGCATAGTTAGTATAGAAATTTCTCCTGTTGCATTGCAATCAAAGTTTCGTGATCACCACCCAGGTAATTGATTCGATTCGATTGATTAAAAAAAATACATTAATCACAGAGAAGGGCTAAGGGATTACTCATCTAAGTTGGTACCTGATAAAGATTGTTTGTTAGAATTTAATAAAGGCGTACGTAGCACATCCGTAACATTAGCTGCCTGCAAAGGGGCTTATTGTTTAGTTTCTCAAAACAATTAGTGTATTTTACGTACTGCTATGCATAGTGTAGTTTTGCTGTGTACAAATAACAATACAAGGAGCTGCTTGTCTCGTGTTGTTATTGTAGCAATGCAATCAAAATGAATTCACTGTTTACAATTTTAATTCGTAATCGGAGTTAGCATACATTTACATTTCCGTTATTAGTAGGTACCTTTATATGGACCTCGTTATGTCGAGAGCAATACCTTCATTTATTTTTTACTCACTTAAAATTTATTATTTTTAAGTGCAATACTTCACACGCACTCAACAAAATGTCGTGCACAATACTTTAGTGCGTTCCACTTGTAAGTTCTTTAACTACATCCATATTCGTCAGCGTGCGACCCTATTCGTTTTCATGGTTTTGTTTATTCTCTCGATTTTTTGTAAATTCTATTTTTACTTAACGTGTGTTTAATAAAGTGAGTATATAGTACATTCAGTTCACCCTGTTCCAGCCTTCTAGATTACCCGCGCAACTTGTCTACCTACATAGTTGTTATAACAATGTTGCATGCTAAAGAATCCAACTTTGGAATAACGTTATAATAAAAATTAATGTGGTACGGTTTTAGGTGTCGTATGTTGGAGGAGGTCTAGTCTAGTCGAGAAGTTGATTTTATCAATCAATCAATCAATCATTTGTTTATTTGCAAGAATACACAATATACAATTTGGATATGCGAATAATAGTTACCAATCTCTAAAAAATATGGTTGATGGCTCATTCGATCCGCAATAGCATCTAGTATAAGTTGTTTTTGGATTTTTTTCGCCAGTTAAAATTACAATTGTTATTACCAAAAAAGTGAAAAAGAAAATAGCCGTTCAGCTTTTTGAGAGAATGTCAAAGAGTATGAGAGATATCTGAAATATTAGTTTCTGAAAGAGCAGGCAATTTTAGTAAAAAACTTCTTGACTCCCGAAATCGTAGCACCAGTATTTATAATTTTTATTTAAGAGAATGTCAAAGAGTATGAGAGATATCTGAAATATTAGTTTCTGAAAGAGCAGGCAATTTTAGTAAAAAACTTCTTGACTCCCGAAATCGTAGCACCAGTATTTATAATTTTTATTTAACGTTGAAAATCGGGTTCCGCGCTACAGTTTCGACTTGCGCGCGCCGCTATTTTAATGAACGCAGTAGCGGCGGCTATTTTTTTTTCACTTTTGTGTTGATAACAATTGTAATTTTTATTGGCGAAATAATCCAAAAAAACTACCTTTTCTAGATGTTATTCCGGATCGCATGAGCCATCTGTCTCAAGAGACTGGTAACTATTATTCGCAGAAAATCAATTTCTCGACTAGACTAGTCCCTGTACTCTAAAATACAAGTACCTATTTCTTAGTTCGGAGAAGTTCGCCGTAAGTAGCCAAAACTGCGCTGCGTCTCTCACTGCGTCAAGAGTCAAGTAACATTCCCAGCACTATTAGAAAGAGATAGCGAAAAATGTAACTGCATAGATAATGCCACCAGGCCCTGTATATTACTATGATAATCAGTTCCGTAAACAAGAAGTAACTTCAACGCATATTAACGTCACATATCATTTCCACACTACAGCAAAATAATAAATCTCAACTAATAACTATAAACGCGTTTGTTTTGAACTTTGGACTTGGAACGACCTCGACCATCAGGTTAGCAGTTTTGAATGTTACAACTTATTAAGACTACACTTGAATATTTATATTTGTTCAACAATCCCACTAAAGTTAGGTAGATAAGGTAGAAGATAGGCGAAAAGAACCTACGACGGGCGTGTGAAGTTAACCCTGCACTTTTCTAAAAATAATTTCTCAGAAATCTAGATTTTTTTTCTTGCTCTGAATTGTTCTAGGTTTGTTCTACATCTGCCATGAGTGTGGGGCGCTGGAGGATACAGCGCCCCACACTCATGGCAGGGGAAATGCCCTCGCACTTCCCTGCCAACAACCCCGTGGTGCACCCCCCCTCAAAAAAAAAAAAGGTTTGTTCTACATTGTTCTATAATAAAAAAAACTACAACTATACTACACTGGTATTAGATAACTGTCCTCCTCTCCTGTAAAACTTGCATAATATTGGTTGGCGACAAAGGTTGCCTGGAATAAATCGCTTTTAGTGATAAAGGCGCCCATAGTAATACCTACTACAAGGTATTATATAAAACTAGCTTCTGCCCGCAGTTTCGCCCACGTGGCCAATAGGAAACGAATGGGATATTTTTCAGCCGAAATGAACATAGACGCTTTCACTCTCTCTCTTTCGATATATTAATTATACAAACTGACAATATCACAGTGTAATAATATGAAACTCTGGGATGAATATTGATTACTACACCTTCGAGTTCAATCAAACATTTAATTTAACTGGGATAGTTATATGGGATAATCGGGGATGATTTTAGGAAAACTGTGATGCACATATCTCATAATTTTAATTGAAGAACATGTTGTGTATAAATTTTCGAGCCAATTAATCCAGAGAAGAAAATTGTTCATAGATGATTCAACCACCCATTTCACCCTCTTAGGGGCGAAATTTCGAAAAAACCCTTTCTTAGTGGATACCAACACTTTACAAAGAACTCACCCTCCCTATTTAGTCTCTAGGATCAGCGGTTTAGGCTGAACGTTGATATATAAGCCAGACAGTCAGCCACGACTTTCAATTTTATATGTACAGATTAATGAAGTACAATGTGGTAAAGTAGTAGTACAATAAAGAGTTTGTATTGTATTGTTGTGCTCAACTCATGGAAGGGTCCATGATGTTCTTAATTCGAAACTATACTTGCAACATCTATTGTAATATTATGGCATGCAATAAATATTTTAATTTGAAACAGCTGAATAGATTTCAATTAACTTTGGTGTTTAGATTCAGGATCGTGTTTTTTTGGGTACTGGCTCCACACTTTTGTGTATTTAGCCTGTATTGGATCAGGTTTCGTACTTGATATCAACTTTAATTTCAACTTTTATTTATTTATTTATTTATTGCATTATGTAACAAGGAGATACATATAACACACTAGTTACACAACCCTGCTAGGGCATAGCAAATAAAGAAAAGAAAGTACTAAGTTTACACAATAATAAAATGTTGACTATGGAAATCCCGAAGAATAAATGTAAGTAGAAATATATCATACTCATATATATTAACTCAGTTCGTGTCATCATCGTGAGCTTGCTACGTATTTGTCTACTAAGTATTCTTGTACAGTATAGTAGCATTTTTGAGATAAAAAAAGTTTGAGTTTATTTTTAAATGACGTTACTTTGTTTTCGCTTCTTATGTGAACCGGTAATTTATTGTAAATTTTTATGAGCATATAATGGGGGCCTCTTTTGAATATTTCTAGTTTAGGTTGCGGTGCTATGATTTGGTTTTGTCGTCGTGGATTTGTATCGAATGTAAATAAATTCGGGTGCTTTTTTATGAACATTGCCGCTTCAAGAATATATATGCAAGGTAGTGTTAGCATTTTGTATTGTATGAAGTAGGGTTTACAACTGTCGCGTTGTCGGATGTTCGCCAAGATGCGTAGGCATTTCTTTTGCTTAATAAACAATTCGTTTATGTCAGTGCTGTTACCCCATATTACAACCCCGTATTTTAACCAGGCATAGGCATACGCGTAATAGGCAGTCATTGCCGTTTTTAAGTTGGTATTTGCTTTTAATACGGATAATGCATAGACGAACTGTGATAACTTTACTTTGATTTTTTCTACGTGGCCCTTCCAATTTAGGTGCGTGTCGATATTTATGCCTTATTATGGCTTCTACCACAATTTCGCCAATGTCGCTTGGATATAGAAAAAATAAACGCCGGAGTTTGATCGGTGGAGATAAAAGTACTTGATATCGAAAACGATTTTAACGAAGCCCGTTTTACCATATCATTGAAAAACTATTTCATCGAACGCCAGCTAGGCGAGCACGGAACATGATTGCAACAAATAAAAACACAGGTATTTGCATAGATTTGACAGTTAGATAAGGAAATAACTTCTAAAATTATCCACATACATCCATGAAACTTTTCAAAATAATTTAAGTAAAAATCTCAATGTTAAAAAAATTAAAACTCTTTTTAGTATTGCACTCCCCCATACACATGATAATGAGGTGTTTGAAAAAGTCACCAGACCCCATCCTTTCTTTGAATTGATAAAAAATAATAAAGTTGACAATTTCATCAGGATAAACAAACCGTTATATTACTGGGGTGGTTGTGATTACATGACTGAAGTGGGGATGAAAATTATTTACTTGACCCCTGTGGGAGTATGTAATTGAATACATTGTTTGAAATGAAGGTAATAAAAGGTATCAGTTGGACCGCTTACAAAAAACCGCCAAAGTCACTGATGTTGAAACAAGAAATTTCTAAACTACGCTCATACCATTTCTACGCATTGCAGAAATTTATCATATCCACAGTTGAAAGATTTTTATTTTAGTAAATACAATTTTTTAAATTATTTCATAAATTATCTGATAAAATCTGTTAAGATTTAGCGGAAAAAAACTATTGAATACTTATGATAACCTACTTAAAGGGTAATTGACCTTTTCTCGAAGATTTAAATGGTTTAAATAATAGACCCCAAGTACTGAGCATGGAGGCATAGATGAAAATCCAAATATGTGCTTCCACTGAAAAAATATACGAATAAACCATTTCATATTGAAGAATCTGAATATCATAATTATAATAATCAGGTTTTTGTTGTTTAACTCAATCTTGGTAATAGCCAGAAAATGGGTTGTTTGAATTTTGCTGATAACCACTAAATTATAATCAAGGTCAGCAAGTTTTGAATGTTGATACATTTAGTTTATTGGAAAACAAATTGATTAGAATGCAATAGTCAATTTATAATCCAAATGTTATGTGTTATCAAACCCAGTATTTGGATAAAATTAAATAATGATTTAGTTGTTAGTTAAAATTAAATGGGCATTATCTTGATTACTTATTAAAATAAAATTGTTATCTAACTACACTATTTATAATGACAATTATCAGCTATCTAAACCATCCAGAGACCCTCTCAAACTACACATAACTTTCAAACAAATTGGCCCAGCCATTTAAGAGTTTGTAGACATATATACAGAATAATTCAAAGTCAAGTCAAAAGATTTCATGCAAATAGGCAATTTTTAGCACTTTTAATTTACTTATAATTATATTGAATTAGGATGATGACTAAAATGCAGATCAATGACTGAGTGTCTTTCTGTATTCTGCAATACAGGCCTAAAGGTTAGAGAACTATTTCATTTATGACTATATCAAATAGTTTTCCATTTAAAGGCATGTTCTTTGCCATAAGGCATTAAGCAAAACTTGTTTCATCTATTCTAGTCAATAAATCAAATTAATATCTTTTAAATTTTCCTAAGATTGATATTCATTATGATTCTGTGCAATTACCAAGTCATAATTTATCAGTGCACCCATTTTGAGACTGGAATTAAAAATTATGTCACCTTAGCCACCTTATATACCTTTGGTGATATTTAAGGTAGATAGCATTTTTTATCAAATAGAGTTTTTTTATTGCATGAATAGGCCAAAGTTTGACTGCAACTCATATGATGTTAAGCAACAATGCAGTTGAAGGTGTAGCATGTTGGCCTATGAGGAAAAGAGTTAGATAATTGTAAAACATACCTGAGCTTTAGCATATGCTTCAGGTCCTCCATTCTTCTCACAGCGAGCCATGACTTCCGTCAAAGTTTTATTCTGTACAGCGTCCACTGATTTTGAGTCTAACTTGCCTTGAAGCTCTGGAGGCAGCGAGACTGACTCCAAAACATTTGATATTTCTGATTGTGCCCATGATATACCTACAATAAATTGGTAATTAATGAAATAGTTTCTACAAATTATTAGTGAAAAAAGTGCATTTTTAAGGAAAATTCATGTATATTTCTAGTCTGGACATCACAAGGGAATTCAAACTGAACTAGGCCCCGCAAACACTTAACCAAAGGTAAAATAAAATTATAGTATCTGCACATAATCTATATCTAAATACATGCCTACCAAGGTTTAAGGTGCCCTTGCAAATGTTCAAGTATGAAACATAATTAACTTAGGTATTCTATAATGTTTATTGTAAGTGTCAAATATCTCGACTTAGCCACATGAAATGAATTTCATTGGTTTAAAAATATTCCGAAAACAAAATAGGTTTTTTATCAACATGCCTGGAGGCAATATTTTTGTATTTTGTATACCTACACGGAAGATGAACGGTCAATTTAACGGAAATTGTAATAATGGCTACTTATATAGGGATACAGATATAAGGTAAAAATGTATGTATTAAATTCAATTGAATCTTAGTTAGTAGTTTCTGCGACAATTTCACCACAATTTCACCAATGTCGTATGTAAAATAGTCATTAAATCATCATACTCAAAATTTATATATAGAATGGTCAAAAATTACGAACAGAAACAAAAAAACTATTTGCTTACCGACTATCGCGGCAAAAACTATTAAATATTTAGCCGACATTGTAAAATATCCTGCACTTAACTATTCAACAGTTAGATTTAAGTTTTGTCTAATGTTATATGTTTTATTAACGCCAAAAATTACAGAGTTAATTTTGATTGGCACACGCAGCACAACATAACACTTCCACCAAGAACTCTTGCTCTAAACCAACTGTTCATTGTTCATTCATTGTTCAACTGTACTGTGACTTGTGAACGAGTGAAGTGAACTGGCAAAAGTAAATATAATTCCAACTAGGGTTTTGGCGGGAACGCGAAAAAGATTGCGTCACCGCATTGTATTATTTTCCAAAACTTGTGTTATTTTCAGTGTTAGTGCATAAAATTGGTGGCATTTTATTCGTTAAGTGCTGGATTACAGGCATGAGTGTGGGAAAGTCATGTAATGTAATGATGGTGAAACGTTTTTTTTCTGGTTGTTTCCAAAACTCCATAGAAGCTTCTCGTAAAGTTGCCACCGCTTTACTAGGAGTATGACTTGACTAGACTAGACTATGACTTGACTCTGACTTGACTTGATGACTTCGACTGTGACCTGACACACTATTTACGTGAAATATCATTAACTTGCTAAATTATCAATTACTTGACACTGGCTAAATACACAAAAGTGTGGAGCCAAAACACAAAAAAAAAAATTCCAACTAGGATGATGGGTTTTGGCGGGAAAGCGAAAAAGATTGCGTCACCGCATCGTATTATTTTCCAAAACTTGTTTATTTTCAGTGTTAGTGCATAAAATTGGTGGCATTTTATTCGTTAAGTGCTGGATTACAGGCGTAAGTGTGGGAAAATGGTATAATGATGGTGAAACGTTTCTTTTCGTGTTGTTTCCAAAACTCCGTAGAAGCTTCAAGTAAAGTTGCCACCACTTTACTAGGAATATGACTTTGACTAGGCTGACTTGAGTATGACTTGACTTGATGACTTCGACTGTGACTTGACACATATTTGCGTGAAATATCGATAACTTGATAAATTATCAATAACTTGACACTGGCTAAATACACAAAGTGTGGAGCCAAATCTAAAAAAAAAACTGGGACGATGAATCAGAATGGACAGAGCGTATTCAAAAAATGCGTGTCTATTTTCTGTTGGTGTGAGTATCTAATACTGCATTAGTGTGCGTGAGTAGGGGGACCCCTTTTACACAATGTATCGATATTTACTAAATATAACCAAACAGTCTTGCAGAAAATAATAGGACGAAACGATTTTCTAAGTAAGTACTTTATTACACATGCAAAATCATTATTTAACAATGAGCAGTAATGATTTTAATAACTTAGACCGCCACAAGTATTCAGTATCCTGATTTATTAATTACCGTTTCTTATTTTTCTGCTAAACATAGGCCGCCCCAAGAGATTGACTCAGAAATATGAATAAATTAACGAAATTAAGCTATCATCACTAGTATACTAAAGGATAAAGAAAACAGACGCTGGGGATTGTTCATATTTATTTTATTTGTTGCAAATATAAAGCCATTTCGAGGAATAGGCTTAGTATTTTTTATTTTTGCTTTCTTTCCAAACTTTTGTGTATTCAGCCAGTGTCAAGTAATTGATAATTCTTGGAAAACGAAAATGATCGCGTCATTGCATTGTATTTTTTTTCAAAACTTGTGTTAATTTCAGTGTTAGTGCAATAAATTTGTGGCATTTTATTCGGACACTGGCTAAATACACACCAATACACAAAAAAAAAAGTATTATATACACGTCAGACAACCGACTGCCTTCAGATTTTTTCACTGACCTGCTGAACGTAGGTCTCCCTCATGACGCCGCTTTGGACTCTTATCATAGGGTATTTTTTTTTATTCTGCTTTACCACAGACTCCTGGGTCCGTGCTCTTTTTGAATATACTGCTTACATATTGTTAGTAGTGTTATTATTATTATTTATTAACAAAATACAGAAGGACCTAATTTACACTTTTTTCCTTTTTTCTTATTATTTTTTTCTTATTTCTTATCATAGGGATTTGCCATAATCACCACGCTTGGCAGGCAACTGGTGATCACAAAAGATTTCAATGTACCGATGAGAAAGCTGCTGCCGGTTCCCTAGATATTTGCTTAGCCAGCCCTCACTCAATCAACTCATCTCTTGCTGTACAGCACCCACGAGAAAAGATGAGTTGATACTATTGTATTATGCAAATGCTAATGCAGCTCATATAGCGATTAATATTAGGTCTTTACCTATGAAATTGCCGTTTTGTTTGAAAAAAGTTAAAGTTTTTTTTTTTCGAACTTTTATTTCTGTTATTCAAAGTAATCACCCCTGCAATCAATGCATCTTTGCCAACGCTGTGGCAGTTTATGGATGCCCTTCTTGAAAAAAATCAGCAGGACGGGAGACAACAAACTCTTCAAAGGCGTTTTGTACTGCCTCTCGGGAATTGAATTTTTTTCCCGCTAAAAATTGTCCAAATTTTGAAAAAAGTAATAGTCGGTAGGCGCAAGATCTGGTTAGTATGGCGGATGAGGGAGAGCTTCCAAACCCAACTCATGCAGCTTAGAAACGGTCTGTTGTGCAGTATGGGGTCGCGCGTTGTCGTGAAGTAGCAGTGGAGACGACCGATTGACCAAAGCTGGTTGCAGACGTGCGAGTTTCGCCATCATTGTGGTCAGTTCTTCAATGTACACATCTGCAGTAATGCTCTCGCCGTTTTGTAAAAAGCTATGATGAATCACACCAGCACTAGACCACCAAACTGTGACCATCACCTTTCTGGGGGCATTTTTAGTTTTGCACATTGCTTTGGTACCGAAACAGGATTTAACCAACTTGATGAGCGCTTCCGATTGTCAAAAAGAATCCATTTTTCGTCGCACGTAACATTTCGGTTCAAAATTCCTTCATTTCTGTGCCTGTTAAGCAGCGCAAGGCGAGTCTCGACGCGTACATTGCGCTGACGATCGTTAAGTTCGTGGGGCACCCATCTATCAAGCTTTTTTATCTTGCCAATCTGTCGCAAATGGACCAATATTGTTTTGATGCTAACATCAAAAGCTGCTGCCAGCTCAGCTGTAGATTGAGATTCATCAGCTTCCACAATTGCCTTTAATTCATCATTGTTGACCAAAGTTTCCGGACAACCACGAGGTTCATTTTTCAAGTCAAAATTCCCAGAACGGAACCGAGCAAACCAATAACGGGTTGTACGTTCGTTTGTACAGTTCTCTCCGTAAACGTCGTTGATGTTACGTGTCGTTTGTGCCGCGTTGGTGCCACGACGGAACTCATATTCCATAATTACACGAAATTTCAAAGTATCCATTATGAGGAAAAATGTTGAAATGTAATGAAAATACAACGCTAATCAATAAACAAAAGACTTATATTGTAAATAGAATGTCATATTTTTAAAACAAAATTAATTTGAATTTAGAATTCATAGCCAATCAAAACTTTTTTTGTTTGAAAAAGTCTGTACTGCAATACGGCAATTTCATAGGTAAAGACCTATTATTAGGTCCAATGTTGACTAAATTGTCTAATAAAATACTTCTTCCATAACATCACAGCCTGAACACTTCTACTGTTAAACATAGGTTCCTATAGAGCGCCACTTTGAGCGACTGCTTGCCTTTTGCATCCAACGGCTCTCCTCGGTTTTTACCAGCACACCTACCGCGTAACCATTCTGGGAATCGGCTTCGCCTGCCATCACGCACGCGCCAATTAACAAGTCCACGAGTGCGAGCAAGAGAAAATACGATTACGATCTCCACCAGACTTACGCCGTAAGGCCCCAGTTCGTCGATCCACCAACTCCTATACAATTACCTAATTTTAGTCTTACCAAATATTATCCAGGAAAAAACATGCAAGGAAACAAACTCTATAAAAAAACATACTTTAAACGCGATGAGGACTGAAGGCTATTATAAATACAGATAAGAAGCTGATGTAGATTTGTGCATTAGTTCATTGTTTGACTATATGCTGGAGCGGTGCACCAGCCTCGCTCCTCACTGGAGCTGCCATACTTTCCAGGAGGATGAAAAAAATATATTGGAATCCATTTAATATAATGAAAGAAGTTTTTTTGTAGTAAAATTTCTTTACGCACAAGCGTGCGTAAAGAAATTTTACAAGTGAAGCCACTTGGGGACTGACCTGGTGAATGCGTGACAAGGCGAACGGAAGTTGAAAGTTGTTGGTTAATATCTTCGAGCAATAATATTGCTCGAAGGTTAATGTAGATATCCATTGTCAACATAACGAACTTAATAGTTACTTTAAATTTGTATTGTTATATTGGTATCTCCGGGAAAATAACATCAAGATAACGATAAACAAAGCAAAAACAAAGTTATACCGGCCGATAGATGGAGCTAAAAAAGTTTCACATAGCCGTCTGGTCTAAAGCACACTTAAAATAAAAACTTTGTATATAAACTGCTATTGTGGTCAAATGCAAGCCTATAACGGGTTAAAAAAGGTATAATAATATTATTGGCAATATTTTAAAAGTTGATGTACTATTTTCATTTAAATTCTTTTTAGACATATTTTTATTATTAGGTACCTACAATGATTGTGTCAATTAAGTGGAAATAACATTGTGTTTATATCATTTTGATGTTTTATTTAATATTCCTACCATTAGGTGGTAGGACTTACATACAAAGTTAGTCCAGGTAAGTAGGTCGGTGCCTACCAAAGCGGTGGTCCGCTTTGCCAGTTATTCTGCCGCCATACAGTAGTGTACAAGCACTACTGTGTTCCAGTATGAAGGGAAACTATACCGCTAGTGAAATTACTGGGCAAACGAGACTTTATGATCTGACCTTACAGTCCTAATGATCTTACAGTCCTAGTAATTATTAGACTGTGCTGATGTCTCAGGGTGGGGGCTTAAGCCTAGCTCTTCACGTCATACTTAACATTGAGTGAAATCTTCAGGCCTCTTAACAAAACAAGATTAAAATAAAACTAATTAGGCAGGTACTTTATAATTTAAATGTAGGTAGTTATATGAGGAGGTAAAAACATACAAAATACAAGTACATTAATTGCTGATATTATTTACTAATTAACCTTAAAATAACATTTGAATTTTTTAATAATGATGACATAGTAATGTAATATATAATTTGATATATTCATAAAAAATCACCAACATCAGTTGGTCGAAGTATTCTATTTAAAAACTGTGGTTGAAGTTAAAACTCATTTAGTTTAATTTAATTTAATTTTTATAGAATTGCAATATGGCTCGGCAACGTATTCATCTAATGATTTTTTAAATACTTTAATGTAAAACTAAGTCACACGAATGCAAAAATAGATAAATAAGGCCTATGGTTACTTTTTTGTGAATTACTAATTTTAATTACAATGTGTTCCAAATAATAAGCATCATAACGACCTATGTTGTTGACCTGTAAATTATTTTTTTATCGATAAATTCTTTGTTCTGTATTTGGAGTAAGTCTCTTAGCTTTCAGCGCATTCATTAACTAGAGAGCGATTGCGAGTCCTCATCTGGAACTGTTCGTTGAATACCTTACAGCGACCTGTGCTAGCCCGGCAGTCTCGGAACAGCACATACACGAACGCTAGCAATGCCAGCGCCAGCAGAATTCCCAGCAGAACGTGCGTGGTGCGAACATCTCTCACGAGCAAATTGCCAGGTGTTGGCATGTGCGGTACCTAAGAGGAACAATAAAATTGAAAAATTCATATAACGACTCAACTTAATAACTTGAGCTACTAGCTGCGCTCACCCGCGGACAAAAAATGCGCCTATGTGTTAATTCAGTAGATAGGCTATCATGTTCCAAATTTCATCCAAATCCATCCAGCCGTTTGAGCGTGAAAGCGTAACAAACATCCATATCCATGAGCTTGTGTGATGGAGGCACTGAAGTACCTTGAAGTGTCTCCTTAACTTGGCCGGATCGTTGGATCCTACCTCCCCGCGAGGTAGGTATATTTTGTACCCGGGCCGGAAGGCCTACTTCACAGGAAGGAGATGTCATGAGATGTCCCACAGGGTTCGGTCCTCGGGCCACAGAGTGCGCAAGTGGTTTTTTTTAATGTTTTGACTCCACACTTTTGTGTATTTAGCCAGTGTCAAGTAATTAATAATTTATCAAGTTAATGATATTTCACGCAAATATGTGTCAAGTCACAGTCGAAGTCATCAAGTCTAGTCAGTCATACTCCTAGGGGCAACTTTACTTGAAGCTTCTATGGAGTTATGGAAACAATACGAAAAGAAACGTTTCACCATCATTATACCATTTTCCCACACTCACGCCTGTAATCCAGCACTTAACGAACAGAATGCCACCAATTTTATGCACTAACACTGAAAATAACACAAGTTTTAGAAAATAATACAATGCGGCAATCTTTTTCGCTTTCTTGCCAAAACCTGCGCAAGTGTTACATTGTGGGGTAAAAAATAATAATTGCGAAATTGCTCAGCATTATGGCGTCCAGCAGACACTCGTAAGGTTTTAAGTCGGTGGGAGACAGACATAACCACTCCGCTGCCCTCGCGGCGGGTGGTATCCATTACGGACTTCGAGCATTTAGAGGTTAGACTATACATTTGGTAAATACTCAAAGGTCCGTATTACAGAACGATGCTCAGTCATCTGTTGCTCAAGCAGAGATTTCATTCATAAAACGATCAATTATTGAATGAAATCTCTGCTTGAGCACCGATCGATGACTGAGCATCGTTCTGTAATATGGACGTAAGATTACGGATTTACCCTAGGTGAAAAAAGTGTACCTTTGTTGGCTCCCTCCAGTGTGGGCCCAGATCCTTGCTGCAGCGGTCCATCATGAAGTTAAAGAGTGAGCTCACATATATAAAGTTGTTGCCCCACATGCATATGGAACTTCCTTCGTTTCGCATAGCTTTCGCAACGCATTTTTTTGTATGTCTCATAATATCACATGTGTTGTTCTGGAAAGAATATATCACACTAATATTATAAAGGCGAAAGTTTGTATGTGTGTATGTTTGTTACTCCTTCACACTCAAACGGCTGAATGGATTTGGATGAAATTCGGTACCAAGATAGCTTATACACTAGATTAACATATAGGTGACATTTTATCACGTAAAAGTGAAATATTCCCGTGGGATGCGTAAATAATTAAAATACTTTTCATCCGCGGGTGAAACCGCGAGGCGCAACTAGTGTACTTATATATTACACCTAAACTCATCAACAAGCATAGAAATATTTATGTAGTATGTACATGGCGTAGCTAGTAGCATTTAGTAGTTAGTTTAAAGTACAAACGCCCGTTAAAAATAGTCCGTTTATTAATTTTTAATTTTTAAACAATAATAGTAACTAGTAAGAAAAATAGAAACAAAGAGTATCTGAGTATTTTATTAGTTATCTGTTTCCATTACAAGCTTTGCTTTGGAACTAGATGGCGTTATGCGGTATAAAATATGATGGAGGATAGGCGCTTATAACACTATTACTAGTTTACCCGCCCCAGCTTCGCATGAGTGAATTAGTAAAACGCGGTCGAGCGGGATAAAAAGTTATAGCGGGATAAACAGCGAGATAAGCAGAATAAATCTTATGTCCGTCTCCTGGTTTTAAGCTACCTCCCCACCAATTTTCTTTAGTTATAAATAGTGTAACTAACACGACTTTCTTTTATATATATAGATTATGTATAATATGTTTTTCAATAAATCAGATAATAGTTATTTATTGGACTAAAAAACACAATGTAGTTTATAGTGAACTAGCTGCGCCCCGTGGTTTCACCGGGTATATATAAGCTATCATTATGTCACAGTTCGTTCAAATCCGTTTAAACGTTGCAGCGTGAAAAGGGAACATCTTTTGAAACAGTACAAGCACACACACAGCAGCACACTAATATTTTAAATACTGTAATATTGGTAATATTAAATACCTACAGCATTCATAATATTAGTATGATTTTGTTAGACGATACTGAAACACAATATTCCTTATTTGAATACTTCTATATTTTATGAGCCAGGTAACAACTTAAAAATTGCAGTTTTGGCGGGAAAACGAAAAAGATCGCGTCGCAAATTTTTAAGTTTTTTTTTAGATTTGGCTCCACACTTTGTGTATTTAGCCAGTGTCAAGTTATTGATAATTTATCAAGTTATCGATATTTCACGCAAATATGTGTCAAGTCACAGTCGAAGTCATCAAGTCAAGTCATACTCAAGTCAGCCTAGTCAAAGTCATATTCCTAGTAAAGTGGTGGCAACTTTACTTGAAGCTTCTATGGAGTTTTGGAAACAACACGAAAAGAAACGTTTCATCATCATTATACAATTTTCCCACACTCACGCCTGTAATCCAGCACTTGACGAATAGAATGCTACCAATTTTATGCACTAACACTGAAAATAACACAAGTTTTGGAAAATAATACAATGCGATGATGCAATCTTTTTCGCTTTCCCGCCAAAACCCCTTAAATGATGTTAATTTTTTTTTAAATATTAATATAATTTAATGATTTAATATTTGAGCTTAAGCTGTAAATGCATTTACAGCTTAAGATCAACAATTCGACATTCACAAGCCATGCTATATGAATGCTCAGAAAGTCTGAATTTAGATGTTTTTTTTTACTTACCCGTACTGTCAACTTAGAGTATTTCCACAGATTATAATACTTTTGATTCACAGGATTTACAGTGCCTACAAAGGTACCCATGTTATCTGTGACACATTTAGTTAAATTTGCTTTTACAGCTTTAACACAATCTGCGCCACCGTTATCAAGAAATTCTGAAACGCAAGAACATAATCACCATAACTGAAATGTAGAAATTGATTCAAACTTAATGGCGGCTGGGAAGTCGGCACAAAATGCTGCGCAGTAATCAAAACAAGATGTGCGCGGGCAGCTGTGATGTGAGCGTAATGCGGGGGCTTGCAGCGTACTTCACAGCCGCCTTTAACTTTGAGTCTCTAATACTCTGCCTATACTAGGTATAGTAATATAATAATAACATAACAATGGCGTCGATTCTGTGTCGCATTCTCTAAAACTAAAGTAAACTTAAAGTATGGCGGTACTCTTCTGATAAAGGGGAAATGAAAAAGACGGAAACATGTTAATTTCGTTTAGCTTTAGAGTATGCGACACAGAATCGACACCATCAGTAGTATAAAAAGTATATTATGCGCATTAAATATATGCAAAGCTGTATAACTTATGGCACGGTTTCTTATTATTGGCTTCATTTTTAAGCTCAAAGTCGCGCAACAAGCTGCACGGAGTTCTCTTGCAATATAAGGGCCGAAATAATAATGATTATAATAATAACGCCCAACGATCACATACATACATCCTGGACCCTAACTAAGATTCCCTGTATCTAGGGATCCAGGAACTACGAGTCCCACAACACCCAGACACAGAACAAGTATTTGCGCTTTTTTTTTTATAAAACACAAGCACACTTGAAATACAGAGAAATAGTTCCTATTAACAAGTTTAAATGGCAGGCCATATCGCTCGTAGAACCGACAACTGATACGGAAGAAAAGTTCTAGAGTGGCGACTACTAACTAGCAGATGCAGCGTTTTAGGTAGGCAACGTATCGGCAGCGCCCCCGGTGTTCCAGGTGTCTATAGGCGACGGTAACTGCTTACCATCAGGCGGGCCGTCTGCTTGTTTGTCTGTCTTTTACTTGGCTAGCATGCTACCCTTCGATCGCATCATCACTTCCCATCAGGTGAGAGCGTGGTCAAATGCTAGACAAGTTTGAAGTAAAAATAGTCTATGAAATATTTTAAAAAAGAACTGATCGCCCCTACTAGGCGGAACAACGACCTGCGTCAAAACTGCAGGGGAGCAGATGGATGCAATTGGCTAGCAGGCGCTCAAAGTGGTGATCTATGGAGGAGGCTTATATTCGAAAATGGTGTTCAGGCTGATGACGATGAAGGTAATATGCAATGTAGTAACCACCACAGAATCCTCAGAATTACAAGTATATATAATTCTATGGTAAAAGTAGTCGCAGAGATTGCACTTATTACAGAGTGGTTGAGATTTCATAATATGTAATTATTCTTTATAGGTACGTTTATAGTATAGTTAAGTAACGATACTTATAAATTGCAAGTAAGGGAATATTAATTAAATTAATGTTTTGGAGTGAGTAGATATTAAAATAATTTTACCTTTTAATCTGTTGTACTTTAAGCTGAATTTCACTAAATTGTAGAACTCCCGAGAGTTTCTTTCCGGACTTACAGTATCATTGTAACAAGACTTGTTCGCGATGTCCACAAAAGTGGATATGGTTTTAGGTAGCGTAGTATTATTGCAACTCCTACAAATAATAAAAATATTATACCTCACTAATAAGTACGCGTTACACCTTACCGAATTTCCCGAGTGAACATTAATTTTCCGGGATAAAAATAAACATATTTTGGTCTCAGTAGTGTAATACATCTATTTGCCAAATTTTATCCCAATCGTTTCAGTTTTGTCGTGTACGATGATACCATCGCTTATTAGTTTATCAGACAACTATTCCTAACAACAAATTACGAGAAAGAGGAAAATGTGATACTTTGACTAAATTAGTAAGTAGGTATACTTATGTACATATTTACTTACTAAATTATAATAATAATAATAACGCCCAACGATCACATACATAGATCCTGGACCGTAACTAGGGTTCCCCTTGTCTAGGGACCCAGGAACTACGAGGACCATGGTTCCACAATACCCTAACTCAGAACAAGTATTTGCGTTTTTCTTTCTGTGCACTAATACTTATCTTGTCACGGGAACCGAACCCGCCGCCTCCGGATTATGAGCCGACCTGCCCAACCACCACACCATAGAGGCTGGCAATTATATTTTGCTTTTGTAGGTATTTACATACCTATACTAACCTTTCTTCATGGTTCATGCTATTCGCTACTGTTATATTGAAACATTCAAAGAATTTGTCACCAGCAGCCTGAAAAAAATTAATTTAAATAAAAAACGATCAGTTTGTAAAAAACTAGTGTGCTTTAGACCACACGACTAAAGTAAAACTTCTTTAGTTAAGCTCAATCTATCGGCCGATATAACTTTGTTTTTGCTTTGTTTAATGTTAATGTTAATGCCTTCTTTACTCTTGTAAATTGTCATTCTACCGGATATACCAACATAATAATACAAATTTTGAACTGTGTTATGTTGACAATGGGGATCTACGTGAACTAACTCCAACTTTTGTTCAACTCGCATTCATCAGCTTACTCTCCAGGTCAAGCATGCTTAAAGAAGTTTTACTTCAATATTTAAACAAGCTTTTATTATTTTTAGTTTTCTTCTCAGCAAACCTTTTTATTTATACCCATATGATGGGCATGCATAAAAATAACTAGTCTGCCATCTTGGGCCATCCGCCATATTGGATTTAGAATAACGTCAATTAGCTAGCCATACATTTTCATCCAATCTAAACGTGAATACCACATTAGACCGATAGCTTCAGTTGAATTGGATGAAATATTGATTTATAAAATTCCAGGACATACTTACGAGTGAAATTAAATTAAACATTTAATATAAAACTTTTAATAACATAAACCAAGGACTTACGTGTACTTCAGTATCGTTACAATCAGTGATGATTTTAGTTATGTTGCCCTTTGGCGTCGCACCTAGTGCGTAAGCTGCAACAAAAATAAATAATAGAAATATCAAATCAGAAAAAATGGTTGTATCTATTACCACAGGATTTGCCTTAAGGTAATATGGTATGGTAGGTTGACTGACCCGATAGCTCAATTGGTAGGAACCCTGCCTTCTGAACTGTGGGTTGTGGGTTCGATTCCCACCCAGGACAAACATTTGTGTGATGAACATCGATGTTTGTTCTGTGTCTGGGTGTTATATTGTATTCTATGTACGTATTTACAAACAAAAAGTATATAAGTATTGCATCAGTTATCTGGTTCTCATAATACAAGTATTGCTTAGTTTGGGGCTAGATGGTGTTGTGTGAGATGTCCACAGATATTATTATTATTATTATTAATATAAAGGTACCTTTTGCTTAAGTACTTTTAATTCACCTAAAACATATTAAGTCACGGTTCATATCTTTCAAAGAACTCATGGTTAGCTTTTTCTAAACTTTACATATCTGTTCGCCAATGTAATTTAAAAATTTGCCTATAAATACATGATTTTCTCTTTTTTGCGTTGGCCATAAAACAATGCACTAGTGTATGAGCGTGATTCAAACATGATGGCGTCTGTGAAGTCAGTGCGAAATGCTGCGTAATAACAAAATTAGATTTGCAGCGGAAAACGGAAGTGCAGTGTGCAGGGGCTTGCAGCGCACTTCATTGCCCCCATTAATTTTGAATCAGAACCAGACTTATTATTTTGCTTCATTGAGCATTCATTGCTTTTTTTGCATGTTTTATGATTATTTTGTTGGCATGTAAATAGCATCAAAAAAAAAATTGTGAATTTTATCGGCTTTTTTTAATGATTGCACTACAAAATTAATGATGATAGAGTTATGAGTTACTATAATTATGATGATAATCCCAAAACAGGCAACATTTTATTTTTATGCTTTACATATGGACGTGCATTTTTAACTATTGACCAATTCTAAGTGGTACTAGTATAGTATTATATTATCTGTAGTATGGATTATTTCGGTAGCCTTGTTTCTCTGCCGGTTCAGTTGGGCAATCACGTAACTCGATTGCAACCGAGAGAAACTAATCTGTAGATTTGACAGTTGAGTACGCAGTTATGTGCATAGTTAGTTTGAAAATGTCTCCTAATGGATTGCAATCAAAGTTTCGTGATTATCCCCCTGATCACCTCATTTCTAATGCGCTTAGAGAAAAACTTCAAACATTTATACTCCATACATAGTCTGACCTATGTAAATAGGGCGAATACTGTGACTTCATGCTAATTAACTGTATCCAACGCTTATGGGAAAAAAAAACAGGATGGTATACCTACTTAAATATCCTCTATTAAATTAATTACCAACCGGATAATACAGAATTTGGTTTGTTTATATATAAATAAATATTATTGAATATGTACTTGTACCTATTCTGAATCTAGGCATTTATCTATAGGTATTACGTACCGAATAGAAATATTCGTTATTTTTAGAATACCAATGATCGTTCCAATTTAAATGCCCTAGTATGACTTACCTAAATATAGATTTCCCTATAATTTTGCGTAGCAGCAAAGCTCAGTAGTCCAATTGTACAATGTACACATCACCTAGACATAGCCGCCTAATACACAATATATTCGAGTTTTCATCACGCATACCTATTCATATATGTCATGTAAATATCATGTAAAGTTTCGCATGACTGCTGCACTGCGCACATCATCCTGAGACATCAACACAGTCTGATGATAAGATTACTCGACTGTGAGATCAGATCATAAGTCTCATTTGCCCAGTAATTTCACTAGCTACCCTTCAAACCGGAACACAGTAGTGCTTGCACACTACTGCTTGGCGGCAGAATAACTGGCAAAGCGGTGGTACCTACCTAGACGAACTTTGCAGAAAAGACCTACCACCTAGTAAATGTAATGTAAATGTAAATGGTGGGACAATTCTTGCAGAAGTTTTCTTGGAAGTGAAAACCCGGCCTTAAGCCGCTTGAGCATCATGCAGTTGATGTTGTATTATGCCCGTATTACAGAACAACGCCGAGTCGTGAATCTCTTCTCAAGACAAGATTTCATTCACAAAATCATCAAATAGTGATTAAAATCTCTACTTACGCGACAATGGACGACAGAGCATATATAGTTCTGCAATACGGGCCTTAGACAATTTGAATTATTTAAGACGTTGTGGGTATATATCTGGTATGGTTTATAGATAGATGGATATAAAATGATTTATTGCAAAAACAAAAAATAAAAAAGGTATATAGGCGAACTTAATGCTTGAGAGCATTATCTTCCAGTTAACATGGGTGTAAAGTGAATTTTTTTGTGTGGCAGTGCAACGCAGAATAAATATAGATTGTCTAAATAAAAATGTAAAAAGACTATGGTCCGTATTACAGAATGATGCGCAGTCATCGATCGGTACTCAAGCAGAGATTTTTATTCACTAATTGTGATCATTCATGAATGAAATCTCTGCTTGAGCACCGATCGACGACTGAGCATCGCTCTGTAATACGGACCTAATAGAACTTTAACTTACACGTAACATTATATATTTATATTCACACATAACTAGGTATATACCTACTAATTTTATACGTGTAAACTAGGAGTATTTCATTAGGTTTATCATTAGGTAACACAAAACAAACCCCATAGATAAGTTATTATAAAAAACGAGATAGTTTAAAAATCTTTTCAAACTCTGAATTAATTTCTAAATAACAATTTCGTAATAAGGGATAATTCACTTACAATAAGGTAAAACCAACGCGATCACTAATAAGTAACACAACATGTTGGCCACGCGGATGTCTAGTTACTGACTGTTACTGTGTTCGAAAGTATTAATATCCTTGTACAGTATAGGTATTTATTATTTATTTATTCGGTGCCGCATGGATTTACAAAACAGTTGCGGTCTCGGGATATTTTATTTTAACGAGCTAATGCTGTTGGTCTCTATCGACCTTTACAGCTTCACCGGGCGGGACGGCGGGCGCTCAAGGCGCCCAGCCGTCAAAAGTGGGAGACAACTAGCTCAAGGGGTGCGAGCCTCGGCTTGGGCCGTTGCCGGGATAAGAAGATCGAGAAGACCACGTCCACTGGAAGAGTGGACCCTATTAAAAGTCGCGACCGTTCTAGCTAACCTACGGGGGGTACGTCGACCTCTCCAGCGGGGTCGGTGTCTGATTGTGTTACGCTGGTATCCTATACCGGTGCCGAAAGCGGTACCTGAGCCAGAAGGGCTAGACTGGTCCGGTGATCCTAGCGCAGCCGATACTACGGCTGCTATAGGATCATCCGGGTCGCTCAAGACGTGTCTCGGGTGGCGACGACGGGGTGAATGCGGGCCACGCAGATGCCTGGTTACTGACTCCCACTTACATGGATATTTTACTGTGTTCGAAAGTATTAATATCCTTGTACAGTATAGGTATTTATTATTTATTTATTCAGTGCCGCATGGATTTTCGAAACAGTTGCGATCTCGGGATACCCCACCACGTAATAATGAGATACTAGCTACGCCAGTTTCATTATTATCACTTACTATTACGGGGAATATCTTTACTTTTCTTTAGTAATACCAATGGATAAATTTGTGTCACTTGTTTAGTTGATAATCCTATTATTTATTATGTGCCCAATATACTTCTACGCGAACAGATAATTTCAATGTTTTAAAATAAAAATTTGTTTTTTTATGTTATTGAATGATGTGACGAGCTAGTTGTTAAGTGACACCTGATGTTAAGTGACACGGCCGCGCATAACAGAACAATGTCACTCGGAACTCCAACATGTAAAGTTTCGCATGACTGCTGCAATGCGCACATCTTTCGGAGACATCAACACAGTCTGGTAATAAGATTACACGACTGTGAGATCAGATCATAAAGTCTCATTTGCCCAGTAATTTCACTAGCTACACTGCCCTTCAAACCGTAACACAGTACTGCTTGTACACTATGTAATATTATAAAGGCGAATGTTTGTATGTGTGTATGTGTGTATGTTTGTTACTCCTTCACGCTCAAACGGCTAAATAGATTTGGATGGAATTCGGTGCCTTATACACTGGATTAACATATAGGCTACATTTTACCTCGGCAAAGTGAAATTTTCCCGTGGGATGAGCAAATAATTTAAATACTTTTTATCCGCGGGTGAAACCGCGGAGTGCAACTAGTTGTGAATAAAAACAAGTACCACACCTCTGTGGTGTGGTGGTTGAGCAGGTCGGCTCTTAACCCGAAGGCGGCGGGTTAGATTCCCGCGGCAGTCCAAGTATTTGTGCACAGAAAAAAAAGCACAATAAACGTGTTCTGAGTCTGGGTGTTGTAGGACCATGGTCCTCGTAGTTCCTAGGTCCCTAGACACAGGGAATCCGCGTTAGGGTCCAGGATCTATGTATGTGATCGTTGCGCGTTATTATCATTATTAATTTATTATGTAGACTAGTGGTTCATTTTCGAGATACTTATTTAAAATGTAAGCCGAAAAATGTGTAGGTTGTAGTGTAGGTGAGAGTTTTCGTTTGGTCATTTAATTAAAGTTCTTATACGTGTAATAAACCTACTTTACTTATTCTTCCGTGTGACGTATTTATTCTACTGTACATTTGTCTTTTTGACGGGCGGCGTCCATGTTAATACATTGGCAATGAAATATCAAAAATAATTTCATTAAAATTTTGAGTATGAATTAAATTATGGTGGAAATTCAAAGTAAAACCATAAAAACCTAATTTTAAAATGACATATCATAAAAATGATACGTCGACAAGGTTACCGGCAAAAGGTAGAGTTACACATGCATTTTATGTTTTTAATACTAATAAAACTAACTGTGATTGTAAAATTAAAAAACAAGAAAAACAAGTTCAAAACACCGTGGCTAAATTTGATGCCGGTGTAGATTACCCAGCTTTCGAAGTCAGAGATTCTTCTACAGAAATACACAAGCACAAATTTTTTAAAGATAACGCAGATTACAATATGTACGGAGATACTAAAAAAGGAATATTAGTGGTCGATGCTACAAAAAATAAACCAAAAAAGAAAGTGTACTTTGAAGATACTTTCACTGCTGAAAATGTTGATACAAATAACGGAAAAGCTAAAAAAAAGCCTATTGCCTATTTGTATCCAAAGCAAAATAACTACTATGTCGTAAACTTACCTAAAAAAGGAATGCGTGAAAATCTTTGGAAATGTGCATGTAATAACAATCATCATTTGAATAAAGATGGAACTAAAGTATTGAAATCCAAGAAGAAACAATGCGAAGGTGGTATATGTGGTGATTTTCTAATAAATAAAGAACCAAATTTTGTCTGTAAGTGTGAGAAAAAAGAAGAAAATCATCCACAAACCGAATGCGACGAGAACACTTGCAAAGTGCACCCTGTAATTTTACAGAGTGACACATCACTTGTAAAGCTTAAAAAACGAATAGTCTGTTTGTGCCACAAATATTCTGAAAAAATAAGAAAAAATCACGAGCAAGATATTTGTGAAGATGGCATATGTAAGAAAAGTGTTAAAAACTTTGTATGTAGATGCAAAAAAAAAGTCCTGGAATGTACAAACCAAACTTGTAGTAAAGAAAAATATGCAAAAAAAGTAAAAGTGCATGACGAAGCAGATCAAACAGGAGAGCCATATTTTGAAATGAAAGTTAATGCGATCGACACGTCTGTTGTGAATTCTTTAGATGTAATAGACAAGGTAACGGCTTTAGGAAAAGTAGTGAAAAATAAAGGCCCTTGTCATTGTCCCTCTCATGTTCATTTAATGGCTAACTATAAAAAAGAAGATCACAGACCTTGCCCTAAAGGTCCTTGTGAAAGAGTTAAAAAAAGTAAGAACAAAAAAACGAACTTCACGTGTAAATGCTTAAAAAAAAGAATCTTGCATTGTTCTGAAGAAATATGTAAAGAAGGCAAAATTAACAATAATATCTTATTAAAAGGTTCTATTCCAAACAAATATGAAGCACCTTTATTTGAAATAAAAGTAGATCCTGATAATCAAAATATAACGAACGCGAAGGAAATTCGAACAAAATTAAAACTGTTGGAAAAAGCTAAACTAAAAGGTGAAGTGTTTTGTAAAACAGGTGTTTGTAAAAATAATGTCAATAATAAAGATGTAAGAATAAGTTGTTACTGCAGGCACAAACATGAACCACTCGAGTGCATTAATGCTACTTGTGATTCACCTAAACAGGCTCTATTTGCAAAATCTGAAAGTAACACCATTCTTCAAAACCAACATATAATGGAACAAAAAAAAACTATTATCGCTTTGCCTAACACCGCTGAAAAAGAATCGTATATCCGTCAAGGTGGTTTTGTGTCCAAACTATTTAAAAAGTGTCAGTATAGTTTTGATACTAAAGCAAACAATCTACGGTACACTCGCAGTACACCAAAGCCCGCACTACTTACAAAAACAGAAATGGTAAGAAAAAGAAGACATTCTGTAAATAAAAATAAAAAAGTTAAAAAATGTCAAAGTAGTTTGATCAACCCATCCCATTACACACAATCGCCTCGTAGAAAAAGGAGATCTAGAGTATGTGATACTTCT
The DNA here is from genome assembly GCA_905220475.3 of Ennomos fuscantarius. Taxonomy (NCBI): domain Eukaryota; kingdom Metazoa; phylum Arthropoda; class Insecta; order Lepidoptera; family Geometridae; genus Ennomos; species Ennomos fuscantarius. The sequence goes on along the minus strand of HG992028.1, from coordinate 4,557,583 downwards.
TCTGTTATAAAATGGTGTCAATGTGTAATGTCTACCCAGTCTGATCGTTTCGCAAATGGAACTTATCTTCCAAATTGCCATCGCAAATATTATAAAAGAGGCAAAAATGCTGGCACCAGCGAAAAACGTCAAGAAATTTTTGAGACTGAAAAAACACTAGCAATCGTACCTGCTAAATCGACGAAACCATACGGTGACGTAAAAGGCCAACTGGATTTAGTAAATACCCAAGCTAACAAAGCTGCCAAATCTAATAATACTATGTGCAAAGAAGGTGCTTGTGTTGATGCCGTAGAGAATAATGAATCTAACTTTGATTGCAAATGCAAAAAAAGGAGACAAAAACTAAACCTAGTTCAAAAAGAATGCAATGAGAATACATGTGAAGTCGATATTGACGCTGCAAACTACACCCCAAAATCAAAGCTGGAAAAACTTTTAACTTTTTTACTTACTTTAAATAAAAGGCAAGGCATCTGTGAAAACGGCACATGTATGACGACTGACAGAGATTTTGTGTGTAAATGCATTAAAAAAATCACAGAATGCAGTGATAGAACTTGTTATTACGAATCAAAAGCAAAGAAAAATGAAATCGAACATCTAAGCTTGAAGGATGATTACAAAAAAAAGTCACCTACTCGTGACGAAATAATTAGTGCATTGACTCGGGATGATAAAAGAAATATAACCACTTTTCAAACAAGAAATGATCAATCAGGAGAGCCGTTTTTTGAAATGAAAGTAAATTCAGTAGATATGGGCGTCTTGAATTCTAAAGAGATATCATCTAAAATAAAGACCTTAGGAAAAAGGGTAAAAAATGAAAGTCCTTGCTGTTGTCCTTCCCATGTTCATTTAATGGCAAAATATAAAAAAGAAGATCATACTGCGTGCACACAAGGCCCTTGTGACAGAGCTAAGAAAAATAAAAAAACTAATTTTACATGCAAATGTCTCAAAAAGAGAATTTTACATTGTTCCGAAAAAGAATGCAAAGACGGAACATTCACTAAATATGATTTAAAAAATGGTTCGCTAGAAAATGTTAATTCCTCACCTTTATTTGAAATGAAAGTGGATCCTAATGAAATGAGTATTACAAACGCAAAAGAAATTAGACAAAAGTTAAAACTATTAGAAAAAGCAAGATTGAAAGGGGAATTGATTTGCAAATCTGGAGTTTGCAGACAAAATGTTGGTAATAAAGATGTAAGAATGACTTGTTACTGCAGGCATAAGCATGAACCACTCGAGTGCATCAATGCTACTTGTGACTCATCTAAAGTAGCACTATTTACAGGATCTAGTGATAACGTTCCACAAAACCAGCGTAAAAAAACACTGTGCCATTGCGATTCACCACAAAAGACGCCACTAAAAAAATCTGAAAATAATAATGTTCACCAAAAACAGGTCATACATAATATGCAGTGTGCTTGCAGATCACAAAAAGAAGTAGACGTTAGACAAACAAATTGTGATGATGCAAACAGTTGTGTTGATAAAAGTGAATTAAGCATCTTAAACTTTTGTAAAAGATGTCAAAGCTACTTAGATCATCATACCCTCAGAAAACAGAGATCTAGACAATATGAAATTTCTAATGGTGTGAAACGACGCCGACGTCGAATAAGTATAGTAAATAAGCCGAACCTAACAGAAGGCGTATCTTTAAAAGTTTCAAAACATCCGGATGCAGTCAGAAAGGAACAGGCAGTTGATATAGAAATACCAAATGAACTATGTTCTAAAAATAAATGCAGGAATCAAAAACGGTTAAAACCATCACGATGCCACTACTTCAAACAAAAACTCGTATGTCATGATATAAGAAAACAACCAAGTGTAATCGAAAACAATCAGCCTGATCATAAGGATCAAGGCTATTGCTTTTGTGGTATAACTAAATCAGGGCGGTGCATATTTACACGCGCAATTTATAGATCTATGACTGCTTTAAAGAAAAAAACAACAAAAGTAACCAAACCCTCCAGTAACCAAAATACTGCCAAAAATCAGAAAGTGAAAAAAAAGAGGCAAACGACAAAACTGGATAAAAAACGCTTAAAAATTGAAAAGAAAATGAACAAAAAATCAGCAAAACTTCGAGAAAAAGAACGTCTGAAGCATGACAAGCAATCGCTTCGGGAAAAGCAGAAAGGAAATAAAATGTCAGACAAGATGCTTAAAAATGCTATGAAAAAGGATAACAAAGTCACACAACAATTGTACCGTAAAGAAAGAAAGAAAGAAAGAATTGAGAAAAAGAAAGAGATGAAATTGAAGAGGCAACAAATGAAGACGTTGGAAGACGAGTTCAAAGGGAAAGCAGCAGCAGAGGAAACCAGCTGCCTAGCAGATTTTTTTCTGGGTATACTGAAGATTGGTGTAAGCATCATAAGATTTTGTTTATATATTTTATTTAAAGCAATAACTCGACCAAAACGTACAATCCTTTACGTAAAGATGAGATTAAAAGATCCTATCTCAACATTAGTACGACTAAAACAATGGCTATTTGCTGAATTGCATTTAAAGAGAATGAAAATGAATAGATCAGTGGCTGGATCAGAAGCTATGTCAGTAATGATAGATGAAGTTAAAGATTCTGATTTGTACCAAGCATTTGCTGGGAAAGGAAGAACAAAAGCTGAAAAGAGTAGAATTGAAAAGGAGAACAGACTTCGAAAAATACGAATAAAACAGAGATACAATACTGCAGTGCATGGTTGCCGTCATATGCTATTGACTACATTGCGAAGAACGCCTTGTTTATGGGTGTACCACGTATGCCCTATGTGCTATCCCCAATGCCTCAGTCTCATAACATGCTACAGGAATTGCGCTAATATAGTGATGTTTCTATTAGCGTTCTTGGTTTGGACGCCTTGTGTATTGTCATTTGAATTTTGTCGTTTTTTATTATGTTGTTTATTTTGCGGTTAAGTGACCATCGTGGTAATGTGGTAGTTAGAAGTTAGGTGCGATGTCCAAATAGTCATATCATTAAATATAATTTATTATACTTACTTTCTTTTATTTCTCAATAGGCTATTTGACTGCTATATTTTTATTGCATACATAAATAATATAACTTAAAAATAGATAATCGCAAAAACAAAAATTAAATATCTCAAACATTGAAACTTACCAACCTTCATAGTAACTCATTACTAAGCTGTGGTACCTCTATGGTAGGCTACCATTGGTAGCCTCTATAGTATGGTAGTGGTGGTGGTATACACACAATCTTTTTGTCATATTGTGACGTCACAAGGGATACCTTTATGTGAGGAAGCTCCACACGATATCTGTTTTGCGAGAAAGGGACAGGTGATGAAACTTTAAAAGCGTACTGTTCCGTTATTAATTTACCGATTTTACTTATATTTTCAATTATTACATTATTTTTTAAGCTACGTTATGAAAATATTATTTGTTTATTAATTTTTAATAGTAGCCTGCCGCTCAAAGTAGCGCTCTGTGGAGGAGGCGAATATTCAGCAGTGGACGTCTTCGAGTTGTTGATGATGATGATCTCTGAGGTTAGTATTCGTTTTAGGCTATCTAAATATATATAACTCAAAGGTGACTGACTGACATAGTGATCTATCAACGCACAGCCCAAACCACTGGACGGATCGGGCTGAAATTTGGCATGCAGGTAGATGTTACGAAGTAGGCATCCGCTAAGAAAAGATTTTTCGAAATTCCACCCTTAACAGGGTGTAATGGGTGGTTGAATTATTTTCCCATAGGCCACGCCGCGGGCGAAGCTGCGGGCAGAAGCTCGTTTCTAATAAAGAAAGAAATGGAATATAAGAATACTTATTATATTATATAGCTAAGAAATGGAATGCCCTGCCAGCGTCTGTGTTTCCGGCTAAATATGACCCGGGCGTGTTCAAGAGAAGAGTGAATAGGTATTTACTTGGCTAGCATGCTACACCTTCGATCGCGTGGTCACTTCCCATCAGCTGAGAGCGTGGTCAAATGTTAGCCAAGTTAGAAGTAAAAAAAAATACTACATACCGATTCGTTTATTCAACCATCTGCTGTCTGCATCGAAGAGTTTTCTTTGTATGTCCTTAACTTTCTTGGCTTCAAATTATATCTGTACTGTATTTCATCAAGTTCGTTTATTTGTTAAAGAGAGACAGTTTGGTTTTATTATAATTATAAATAATTATTAAGTTAGTAGCTATAGATTATTTAGTGAGATTTCTTATAGGAAGAATGCGAATTATGTATTTTTTATATAAATGCGATAGCTTACTTCTCACACGCTGTTAGTATTAAGAAGAACTATTTATAAATACATAGTATCACGATTATACTAATCACTAACAAAGTAACAAGATAGGTGGTACTAATTACTGCAAGAGTTCGTCTAGACTGGTACCGCCATTCGCCAGATATTCTGCTGCCAAGCAGTAGTGTGCAAGCGCTACCCTACCGTGTTCCGGTTTGAAAGGCACTGTAGCTAGTCAATTCAATTTTTAATTCTCTTTATCTCTCATCAAATTACAATACTCATTGAAAATTTCTAGTGTACTTATAAATCCTAGAAACAAACAACAATAAAAAATTAACAAGTAGGTACCTATATTTGTTTTGCATGCTCAGGCGCTTTATATAAAACTGTTAGCTGGTGTCTAATCACATATTATTTTAAGCTTGATTATTAATTTAACTTCTGTCAGATATCGTGGTTGGCATGGTTTATACCAGTTACGAAAGATTTAGTGCAAGCATTACGTTTTTAGATTAAGCTAGTGCTAGTAAAATTACTATTATGAGACATTCGTGTTAAAGAAAACTTTGTCAGAGTTCTGACTGAAAGAGTACTTGTGAATGCATGGTGTCCTTACGCTGAAAGAAACAATGTTGTGAACTGTAAAACATTTAATCAAATTAACAACAAATAGCGCACCACAAATATTTGAACAACTCGACAGTAATTATAAACGGGCACCAGACACACATAGCACACCCAAAAAGACAAGCGTGAAATAGCTGCCGGAAAACCTGCATACTGTATAGTACATGGGGATATATACTTGGCCAGATTCTATATATAAATCTATATGGTGTTTCTCTCAATGTCCGTAAATACAACTCATTACAACCATCATCTACTACTTTTCTTCGTCTGCGTATTTTCCTTTTCCTTCTCTCCGATTCTAAAATGAAACATGGAACACCAAAACACTTTATAATTTTTCTTCTTAAACATTCAATGATCGGTAAATTGCATTGACAATAATCTTGTTTGCAAGATTCACAAGAGACCCGTACTTCGCGCTTACATTTTTCACAGGGCCTTATCGGTCTCTTACAGTTTTTGCATGTTTTTGTCACATGTTTGATTTTGATTTTGGATTCGTTGGACGTGATTGAGACACTTTTGAACATTGCTTTGTAATTTTTAGTAATTATGACTCCAAGAGTGTGTAGATAACTTTTATTCTTTGTAGTTATTTCATTTCCGTTTGTAATTTGATTGTAGTTCTTTGTTTTTATATCTCTACGAACTGTTGAAGTGTTTTCTATACATCGTGGTCTTTGTTTGTCAGCGTATAAGTTGTTAATAAAAGTTCTTGTAGAGCCTTTACAACTTTTTGTGTCTCCAGGGCAGAATTGGGTAAATTTGCAATTTTTCCTTTCTGTATCCGTACTTAAACATTTATTGTGTACATACCTTTTATGCTTTAGTTTGTCATATAGCATTCTACTGTTTCGCGTATTTAAATTACACTTCATATATTGGTTGATACGATTCGTGAAGTCTTTACTAATAAAATTATTTGAAACTCTATTTATGTTACAATTTCTATTTAAGTCTGAAATTTGACTACATTTCTTGCTAACTTTAATTTTATTGGTAAGTTCTTGCAGCGATGTTCTAATATAAGGCGAATGAAACGTTTGGGTGCACTCATTCATTACACGTTTATTTTTCAGAAACATACTTGTGTCAGATTGAATTTTGTGGATGTAATGCTTACGACACTGCCTTCCTTGAGATTTGAATTTTGATTTGTATCGTATCTTTTTACCCATGTCGCAACTTTCATTCACATTGAGAAACTGATTTTTAAGTTGATCAAATAACAAAGAGTTCGACTTTCTTCCTTTCTCGAAATTAAAACGATAAGTTGAGTGTTGATTATTTATATCTAACGATTGATCTTTACTTTTAACATTTTTAATCATATTCCAATTGTTCACTTTATTAAAACTTAACTGGGACATTTTAACACCATCTCCACATGAGCTGTTTAGTATAACATAATGTTTATTCTCGCATGTTTGTGTGCACGCATTCCTCCATATTATATCTTTACAGTACACCTTTGAGTCAGAATATCGATTTCTGCATTGTTCATGGTGTCTAACTTCCTGCAACGTTTGACACATCGAATTTTTGGTTCTAGTACACTTTTTCCGAACGCCGATGCATTCTTTTGCAGTGAAAAATTTATTCCTTAATTGTTTATATATTGTATATGTTGACTGCTTTTCAGAATTACCACTCCAATTTCTGTGTGCCTTCTTTTTTAAAACTAAATTGTTTACACAGTTTTTAGGTGTTTTATTCCTATTCTTTTTTGTTTGCGAGGGTTTTACACATTTATTTGGAAATGTCGTAATAAATTCATTCAAATGTTTTGGAATAATATATTGAGTGCATTTACTTTTGTGAGGTTTATTCTTCCAGCAATCATATGAGTCTGACTGTATGCATACATGTCGTGCACGTTTTTTTAATAGTTGTGGATTATCTAATTTTCTGCATAGATCCCCATATTTAATGACGCCGTTACAACTTAACTGAGATATTTTTAATCCATCTCCACATGAGCGCTTTAAGGTCACATCATTTTTTTCACAAGATGTTTGAGTGCATACGCTCTTCCAAGTTTTATTTTTAAGTAGTTTAATCAAGTTCGAATATTTATTCCTGCACTGCCCATAGCGTTTTACTTCCTGTAATGTTCGACATTTGATGTTTTCTTTTTGACAACTTCCTTCATGAATGCTACTCCATTCTTTTGTGGTATACGGTTTATTTCTGATCTGCTTACACCTTTTATTTTTGAATAGGTTTTTAGGGTTATTCAGAAGTGCATTCGTGATACATCCATTTAAATATATTGGAGTAACATGTTGAGTGCATTTATTTTTTAATGATCTGTTTTTCCAGAGAATGCTTGAATCCGATTTTGTATCTAGTTTTGTATTACATATTTTCCCATTACGTATCAATTTATTACATCTTAGCTGAGATGTGTTTATGCCATCTCCGCATGAGTTGCTTGGGATGAAATAATAACCTTCACATGTTTGACTAGACGCGTTATTCCATGTTTTATTTTTACAATAAATTATTGAGACAGAATGTTTATTTTGGCACTGTTCAGCTCTACAAAAATTTGGTACTATATCTTTTGACCTTATGTTGTCAATACGACATGCTTTATTCTGGATAACATTAGTATTACTATTACTTATTATGTTTGGAAATATATTTGTGTTGAATTTATTCAAACGTTTTGGAGCAACGTATTGTGTGCGTTTACTTTTAAAAGATTTATTTTGCCAGCATTGGTTTGTTTCGGTTTGTACGCAGACGTGCTGTGTAATGTTACTTTTTAGTAGTTGAAGATTTTTTAGTTTTGTCCATGTATTCTTATGTTTGACTTTATTGCAACTTAGCTCAGGCGTCTTTACACCATCCACACATGATCGGTTCAGAATAATATAATAATTTTCACAACATGTTTGTGTAGAAACGTTTTTCCAAGTTCTATATTTGTAATGCATCAGTGAGGCAGAATTTGTGCACTGTTCATAGCGCATTATTTTCTTTAATGATCGACACTTAGAATTTTTTATTTTAGGGTTTTTGTTTTGAATGCTAATACATTCATTTGCCGCAAAAACTTTATTTCTTATTCGTTTTAGCAAAGTATACCGCTTTTTCGGGTGGTTGCACCAATCATTTTGTGTAATCTTTTTTGAAACTTTGTGTTCTACACAAGCTTTGGATGTTTTATTCTTTATTTTATTATGGAGTTTAGATCGTTGGTTATGGAAGATAGAAATAAATTCATTCGACAACTTTGGAGTAGCACATTGCATGCGTTTACTTTTTAACGCTTTGTTTTTCCAGCAATCATTTGAGTAAGCCTGTGTGCATACATGCCGAGTAGAGTTATTTTTTGGTATTACTTTTAAATTTCCCAAATTTGCACACACGTTCTTATGTCTAGCTTTATAACAATTGAGAGACGTCTTCATACATAAACGACTTAGTATGTTATTACAATGTTTGCTCGTTTGTGTGTACGCGTTTTTCTTTATTATATTTTTACAATATATTATTGAGTCAGAGTACTTGTTATTGCATTTGTCATAACGTTTTACTTGCTGTAATGCTCGACACTTTAGATTTTCTAATTTAGAATTTCTGTGTTGCATGCCAGTACATTCTTTTGTAGTAATTGTAAATGCACTTACACATTTTGGAATAGCGCACTGAGTGCATTTGTTTTTTATACATTTGCAACAAACGTTTGATTCAGATTTTACGCATAATTGTCGTGCGTAGCTATGTTTCCGAAGTAACTTGAAAAAAATATTTTCTTTGCTTAATGCTTCTGGAATCCTCAAATTTACTACTTGCAATCTTGATTTCATTTTCTCAAAAGGGCCAAAAAAACTGCATGCACTTTGATTGTTGGTTTTAATTATTTTTCCCATCTCTTGACTCTTTTTGTCATATGCTCTCTTAAAGCCAGCAGTACATTCGTATTTGTTTTTGTCTTTGACGCTTGGTGAATTTATTTTAGGGTTTAGTATCATATCTTCTGTTATGTGAATTATATTATCACTTGAACCAGTGTTTTTGTGAAAGATGACCAAAATGTGTTTACCGTCATCCTGTTTTTTAGGTGTATCGCACGGTATGTTCCGATTTTGGCAAGGCTTTAGATTAATTCGGTTTTTCAGACTTGAGTTTGATATATCAATAGTTTTCATTTCACAGGCTTTCATTGTACGGCCAATGTTGCGATTTTCCACTGCATGTAATCCTTTGTATTTTTCGTGCAGCATTGCTTCTGACTGTCTGGTTTTCCTTGTGCTGTCTATGTTGATGCATTTGTTTCTATGTTTAGCGTCTTGCTTATGAATACGCCTTTCTGATTCATCAAAGCTGTCATTTTTCAGGGCTAAAAATTGTACATTTCTATTTGGTACAACATTTGAAGAGCAACTCCAACATTGACCTTTTATCGGGTCTCTGCAATCATTACTAACATGATATATAGTAGTTGATTTTTGAGTTATAGGAGATGGCTGATTATTTTTGTGTAGATTATAAGACATAACATGTCTTACCCCACTAATTTCAGCACATTTGTTATAGTTATATGGTATAGTCTGCATTTGCTTGGATTGGTTTGGATCAGTGCAAATTGTATGGTGCCTTGAAGGTGATTTACGAGCTCTGAGGCTGGGTTGATCTGTTCTCATTGTGAAACTTGAGATATTACGGGATTTTGATTGATTTTTGTCATCAGTTTTTGAATTGCAACTCAAGTTTTTTGTCATTTGGACAAGTTACGTGGAAATAGTTTCAGGCAGTTAATTTTCGCGCAAAAAGTGAGTAGACGTTATTTTCTCATTAAATTACTAAGGCATTTGTAATTTCAATTAATCCATTAGTGGTTGTGGGCTTTAATATAAGGTGATCAGTAATTAAATTTCCACTGAGGCTACCTAAGTAATATTTAGGTACGTACAAATGCCAATGTTTTCCTGTCTGGTTCACAGCTTGTGTTATTCCATTTAATAGTACTTAGTATCCTTGTGTACGGTAATTTAGCTTTACATAAAATTAGTATCCTCGTATAAACTGTTAAATTATGCATTGAAATTCGTATGAATTACTGTTTGTCCATAATCATTTTCACTAATGAATATTGCAATTTTACTTCAGTCCTGGAACAATATAGGGTAATTCGATAAGGTAATAATTTATCTTATCTATTTAAACATCCGGTTATGTAAATACGAAATTTACTTTGTTTTATTGATTATCGACCTGTAGATAAAGGTTTTTTTTCTATCTAATTAAAATGGGATAATTAGGATACACCCACCAGTATGGTTCACGTAAAACGAACGCCGAGTGTTGCCTGCGCACTGAGTGGTTTTTGTTCCTGCTTATTCCAAAGTACAAGTAGCTATAGGCGCCTATTAGGATTATGAATACATAGCTGTATGATCATAAAAGGTACTTTACTACTTAGTCCTTTGGAATTAGCAGGAATTAAACATTTCTCAGGTCAACGGTCGGCGTTCCTTTGTCGTGATGGGAATGGGAACTATAATAGTCAAATATAAATTTAATACCTTGTATATTAATTTAGTTATATAGGTCTCGTACTCTGCATCGAGATTAAATAGGTTAAATTATATTTAGTTTAAGATTTATTTATTAAAATAAACTTAAAAATATACTAGAAATAACCTACAAATACATAAAAAAAGCTATAAAGTATAGACCAAAGAGAATGTAACCACTACGCTTTGGCATAGACCGTTGAATAAAATCACAAACCTTAAATTAATACAGATGAACCTGCTTGGATACCACCAAGAAAATTTGAGTTACCTGCATAATTTATTCCTGGATACCATGGAACTGCACGCATCTGGTGCCGTGCCGGGAGGATATGTTAATCAGAATTATTAATATTAATAAGACGCATAGGTATTATGGTCATGCGGCGAATAAAACGACTACTAAGTTCTAGTTCGTAAGTTCGTGGTACTGCCGAGCACCAAACGAGCGAACTCTTTTAAAACACGTATCCTATTCACAGTATTCGCTTCGCGCGAATTCATATACGCGAAGAAGAGGTAATGTGCATCTACAAGCATTATAATCAGCATGTTACGTGTATTTAAAAGATGCTTGTGGACACGGTTTGGGCGCCGAGTACCTCGCCTTTCGCGTATGAGCCCTTTCTGGACAGTCTTACTTCAAATATACATTGCATAAGCAATTTTAATTATGCAAATAGCAATTTCATGAAATATCTTATGCGTCATGGGTGGTGTAATTTCCATCCGCAGAATTGTTTTTTGGCGCGAGTACTTGTTGATATAAAGCGATGATTCTTAGGTCCGTATTACAAAACGATGCTCAGTCATCGATCTGTGCTCAAGCAAAGATTTCATACATAAAGTGATAAATTAGTGAATGAAATCTCTGCTTGAGCACCGATCGATGACTGAGCATTGTTCTGTAATACGGACCTTAGACTCGAAAGACTCGATTTGCTCGTGGTCCAAATATTGAATCCTGTGCATGAGTAAGATTTCAAAAGTACGAGATGCAGAATAACATTGCTGTCTGGCGAAACAACTAACTTTTCACCTCACTACAGTGAAGAAAATGGTGCAAGAAAATTAAATTAGTTTATAAAGAATGCTATAAAAATCATAAATATTATTCAAATAAGTGCAGTGCGATTATTCTAAAGATGAGATTGGTGCGATGACATGCAATATTAATACAGTTTCAGTGGACTGGCGGTATACACATGATGCCATAGAGGTTTTTTGGGACTTATGCAAAAAGCATTTGATTGCGTATGTCATGAAACTTAACTTTTTTTTAAATTAACTCACTACAGGTTTTTGCAAAAGCTCAAAGCATCATTGTATTTTCTTATCTTGGAATTCAGACAGTGTCACAGACCACTTAGGAGAGACTGACAGTGTACGTTAATGGAGTAATACCATGTGGTTCTATCACTAAAATGCAAGGTTTAATATAATTGTATTCTTATTTTTGGGCTATGTTAGCGTTCTTAATTTTTTTAGAACCAATGTGATATTGTTTTGTTTGCAGATGATACGTCTCTTATTTTTAAGGTTGACTGCTTCATTAATGATTTTGATACGCTAACAAGACAATTTCACTGGTCCTGAACTGGTTTAATAAAAACAATCTACTTTTAAATGGTAAAAAAACTAAATGTATTAAATTTTCGCCCTATATTAGTGGGTCTCCTACAAATATATACTAAATGGTGAGCCATTACATTTGACACCACCTGCCACGGTCCTTGGCATAACTATTAGACCCTAAAGTACAGTGAAGTCTTTACATATTAAACATTGCATGTATCGATGAAGCCACTGCAAGGCTAGTTTATTTTAGTTGCTAATTATAAAATGATACACGTAAAATATAATAATGTATAATTTAATAACGCATGTAGACTTAAATATAAAAATAACATTAAAGCACAATAATAAGAATGAGGTAGGACGGTAAACTTTGTAATAAATAATCTAAAATATAAAGACCAAAAAAGTCTCGATTAGTGGTACTTTGACACAACCAATGTGGCATAAGGCTAAAAAAGTTATAGGTTAAAAATTTGGTGCTCCTTATGCTGCGCGACGACGACGTTGCTCATAAAGTTCTTGTTTGCGACCTTTTTTTTGAAACTTCAACGTGCAAAAGCAACGCTCAAGCCTCGATTCTGCGTAAGAAGACTTATTCAATTTATCACGATTTGGTTGTGTATAAGCGTTTGCTTTAGAAAAGTATATGCCTTTTGTTCTTTCTCGAATCTTTTTTTCTTCTTCTTTGTTTACTTTATTAACTCTGTTTTTATAAAATTCAATATTGAAACTTACTTGTGAACTTAATTTTACAGCTTGCCGCTGTTTAGTAGGTGAAAGTGGTGAACTAGATGAAAGTGGAACGTTAAATCTGTGCGCGTTTTTCCCTATCTTTTTACGATTTTCATGTTCACGTCGTGGTACAGTTGACTGTGAGTGTTGATCTCTAGTTGATATTGATATAGAGCTATTTGTAGATCTTGTTCTGGGATTATAAGTATTAGCATGTCTTGTTTCATAAGCATTTCTTATATTTCGCTGATCTATAATTTTTTTACATTTGTATGGGTTGCAGTAATCTGGAACGCACACACCAGGTTCACATTCATAGGGCAGAAGATTACGATTGTTATTTCGACGCCATCCTCTCGGTGTATCGGTTGCCGTTGTTCTCATATGCAGAGGAACAAAGCCGTTTGTTCCGTTACCCGTTGAGACAGCTGGAGTATGCAGTTTCAATGTACAGAAACATTTTTCCAAGAAATTCCTTTCTTTGTTTCTTTGCCTTATTCTCGCGTCACAAACTAGTGGATCACAACGTCCAGGAACACAAAAGTAAGGTTCACATTCATAAGGCAAAAGACCACGTGGCATTGACGTAACTGGAGGACTTACATATGCGACAGATTTATCGGTTATATTTCTGGTTTGTGTGTGCATGGGTCTTTGAAGAATATTACTAGGGTTAGTTATTATTGTTTTGTTTTTATTTTGTTTTCTTAATTTTAGAGTACAAAAACACCTTTTTAAAAATGAGTCAGTTTCAGTGTATTTTGATTTTCCTGTTAAAAAGTCTGTTTGAGACATTTCATTGAAGTTTTGTCTGCCTCTCCCTACTCTTTTTTCCCTGTGTCTGTCTCGTTCATTGTTCTTCATTCCTTGTCCTCTTTCCTGTCGTCGTATTTTTTGAGCTTTATCCCTTGCCTTTTTTCTTGTAATCATTTCCTTTCTCTGTTTTATAGTTCTTGCATTGCTTTCGTAGGCTATTATTTTGTTATTGGAATGGATTTTACCTTTAGAAAATTCAATATCGAATCGAAAACTTGATCCAATTCTCACCGCTTGTCTGCGTGGTGCTAATATTGAACTCCCGGATTGGTCTGTATAATTATAAGCCTTTTCTGAACCAGTTTCTGATCGTGCGTATTTCCTACGTTTTTTCACGTGCCTTTGTCGTGCGGGGTGTGTGGCCGTCGACTTTGAGGATATGCTCATGGTTCTAGTTGATATTGAATTCGTTGGCGTAGATGCAGTATTAGTTTCCCTTGCAAATGTTTTTGAGTTTAGATTACGCAAATGTATTCTTTTTTCACAAACATATGGATCACATTGGCCAGGAGTACAAAAAAAAGGTTCACATTCATAAGGTAACAATTTATTTGTATGATTTCTTTGAGGCGTTACGTAGTTAACGACTGTAGGAGTCATTGACGATTTAGATTTACTTGAAACATCTGATACATATGAAGTATCTCTGAATTTCTTAGTCATTGTTTTTATTAATAAGCGATCATTCATTTCATCTTTTGCCTTTTGATGTAGTTTAAGAGTACAAAAACATTTTTTTAAATGTGGATCGTTAATTCGTTCTTTATATTTAATTTGAGTTTGCTTTTGTGCTATTTTACGTTGTGGTTTTGTGTATTTATCTTTCGTTTCACTTGTTATAGAACTAGTTTTTATTTGTGGTATTCTTACATAGCTATTATTAGTTTCAATAATTTTCTTGGTATCAGGGTAGTTTTTATCTTTAAAAAATTCTACATCAAATCGGAAACTTGATCCAATTCTAACAACTTGTCTTGCCGGGGCATATGTGTAGCTTCTCGTTCTTGCCTTGTATGTTTCTTTTATCTGTTTTGGTTTGGTCGAACGGTATCTATGTTTTGGAACACGGGTTTGAATTTTTTTAGGTGGAGGTTTTGTTACAGAAGCTGAAGTAATTTTCGCTCTTTTGGGTGTAAGTTTTCTATTATTTTTTATGAAAGAGCTATGACTATTTGTAAGATTACGTAACATAATTCTTTCTGCACATAATAAAGGATCACATGTATTGGGAATACAAAACGAAGGCTCACACTCGTACGGCATATTTCTCCATTGTGTAACCTGAGACGCTTGCTTTGTGACATTTTTTAATTTTATGGATTGTGTTGAAGATGATGTATCGTTAATACTTTCGCACAAACATTTCACATTTTTAGGTTTCGCTTGTTTTTCTGTCAAAATTGATTTAGAGGGAGGTTTCGGTTTGATATTGAAACTTGCTACAGCATGCGCCTTAGACATATTCATAATAGGTTTAGCAACTTCTTTTACTAGAGGCTTTTTTAATTGTAGTGTACAAAAGCAACGCTCCAACTCATGTGCTGCACGAGATTGTTTTAATAATATTGTCATCGATCCTGTAGATTTCATCCAGCTTTTACATTTACATGCTATCGTTTTCAGTTTTTTACACTTACATATTATTTTTTCAAATTTTGGCTTCATTGACTGTCGTCCTTTATATTTATTTTGATTTATTATTTTGTTTGCGTGCTTATTTTTTATTTCTTCATAGCAATCTGCAGGCACGCATTCATTGGGCATGCAATAATTGGGATCGCACATCCATTTTTTCATGTATTCATTTTTTCTCAGCTTTTCTTTAAACAATGAAATAGAATCTTTTTTAATATGGAATGCATTTTCAATTTTAGTTACGCTAGAACGAATGCTTTTTCTTAATCTATTCTTAGGTTTTTCTGTTACAATCGAACCTTTAACTTTGTCGATTTTCTTAAAATCTACAACACAATCACATTTAATTTCTTTCATTTCCTTATTCTGAATATTAACATCTTTGTGTGCCTTTGGATGAGTATATTCTTTCCTGTATTTTTTCTGATATTCGGTATCCATATGTTTCTCTCTTAGCGTCGGTCGTACATGTTCTCGTTTATCGTTTGGTTTTCTACGCTCAACGTTAAATTTTGAAGTACTGAGATATGTATCAGATCGCGTAGTTCGGGCGTAACGGTTAGCTCGTTTCCCTTTTTTAACTTTATGGTGTTTTATATATTTATTTACATGATCAAGGCTTGGTATGTGCATGTGAACTTTAAGTTGCCGAGATACTTTTGGATTAGAGCTACATGTGCAACAGCCACAGCAATCACTGTGCAAGTTGACAGATGAGTGAAGTGAAGAAATTTCTCCCTTATCAACTAAATTCACAAGTTGATGTATTGTTTCAGCTTCTTTCGAATCATCTGTTTTTCGTTTATTTCTTATATTGTCTTCTGCGTTAATATCGATACTAACATTTGAAAGAATTCTATGTCTTATGTCATCGTAAACAGCTCGAGTCCGGACTAACTTTTCAATGAGCTTTCTCTCCCTCAATGGCAAGTATTTGTTGTAATAGAGTTTATCTATTTTACTTCCATTGATTGATTGATCTTTTAATGAATATACTCTGCTCTTGCATTCGTTGCAGGGGCATGATTTATCCTGGTTGTAGTACGTAGGATTCATGATCAATCTCTTCAGCATACAATGGAATTTATATCAAATGGTTTAAGTCAGAACCACGTCTAGAAATTATATATGGGTGAACTAGAAATGCCATCTCATTCGCTTCTTGGAACAAATTACTGGATTGCTTGGAATGACTCCCGCTTAGATAGGTTTTATTCAACTGTGATTTGTATAAATAATTAAATGGATAGAAAACCTTTACTTACAACAGTTATAAACTAGCGTCTCTTTACGACGTTAACTAATATTTAGTTTGCTTTATAGCGGTACATTTACATATTATGGCTGGCGTATTACCCGTAATTGTCATCTTTTCCGGAAAATCTTGAATAATATGATCAGGCGTCAAAGGAGTAACTGAATCTGAAAGTAACAGAAATGGTGGTATATTATTTCATATGCTTAATAACATAAATTAAGTAACTATTTTAGTTTTCTAATTGATTGTCTTGCAGAAGTATTAATATATAATAGTTTGACAGCCTCTGTGGTGTGGTGGTTGAGCAGGTCAGCTTGTGATCCGGAGGCGGCGGGTTCGATTCCCGTGGCAGGACAAAAAAATGTCCACAGAAAAAAATATAAAGCAGGGAATACTTATTCTGAGTCTGAGTGTTGTGAGACCATGGTCCTCGTAGTTCTTGGTTCCCTAGATACAGAGAATCCTAGTGAGGTTCCAGGATCTATGCATGCAATTAGCATTTTGCAATAATCTGTTTTAGTTTGAGTTTTTAGTTTATCGTAATAATGATATGTGCCTACATGTTGATGTTCTTATTTGATACCTTTAAAATTAAGCTTGCGTTTGTCTTCTTGTTGCCTTTAATGAAGGGACCATAATATAGGTCAATGAGATAAGTTCAAAAATAATCTAATGATATTCATAGTTATTGAGAATAACGCTTCTTTGGCCCGTAATGATCATTATGTGAATAAAACCTCGCCTAGAGCACACCTTTACGACTGAAGTCGTTGTGTAATACGGGCCATACAGACCTGACAATATTCTTTCGAAAAGTGAAATGAAATTATTCCACTGAAAATGAAATTCTTACCTTTAGATTAGATTAGATAATTAAATTAATTCAATAAACAAGGTAGGTTTTGTGATTTTGCGGTTTCTTATAATTAGGAATATATAATTATACATTCTACCGAGAGCTTATAAGCGTCCATGTGTACATTTTGAATTAAACAGGGACAATATGAAATAGTTCATCATGATCCAACATGTTCGGAGGATTTTTTTGTATTTTTGTGGACGAATTGTTGTTTAATTGGAAACACAATCAAAGAGTATATAACCGGTCACAGAATACTATTACTTCTCCCGAGAAGAATGTCGACTTCATAGTAAAAAAATAAGATCAGAAAGAAGAGCGCCATCTCTGCGAGGCCCCTTCTCGGAAAGTTTTATATATATATATATATATATATATATATATATATATATATATATATATATGCACCTACTTAGGTATATATCTATCTGTGCTATAAATAATGTTAAAAAAACCAGCAAAAAGTTATCATATGATATTTATTTTCAAAAACACTTAAATATTTTAAATTAAATCTACTAACATCACAAAAACTGTTAGTAATATATTAAGGGCTTGTTTCAGAATGTCCGGTTAAAGTTCCGCCTAAGCTAATAGAAACTAATGTGTTATATAATTGTGTTAGTGTTTCACAATCACTGGAAAGGGCTAATAAATACATTTAGTACCTATTAATTTAAACGGTAGATTGAGTGGCAAACTAAATCGTTATTTGATGGATAAGGAATTTGTTTCGACAGCTGTAGTGTGCTTTGAGCAATTTGTAATGTTTTTTAAGATAATCACAGTATTTTTCTTGCACTGGTGTGATGTGGTGGTCACTTTTGTAATATATTCATTATCTTTTGGGTGATGAAGGCGCAGGATGCTAAGCACTTTGTAATTTTACATGCTTAGTTAAATAATATAATAGCTAAAATACCTAATATCATTTTGACTTATAAAAGTGCTAAAAATAGCCTATTTGAAATCAATCTTTTGACTTTGACTTTAACAAATATTAGGTTTTTAAAGATAAAATATTTCATTAAAAACTGCCATTGTACGTTATAAATGTATAGTATTAATAAGTTTTCGTTACAATAATAACGAATAGAACTAAATAATCTTACAAAAGTACTTTGTATTATAACATTGTAATATCAATATTGTATCAACATATCATTAATATTTTTATCAATTCATACGGTTCTTAGAACGGAACGTATAAACGCACCTTTGCCGTTCGCTGACCGAGTGGGCTACGATTAGGTAGCCAGATGAAAAACAAGGAATGTAAAACGTGATGTAAGCTAACGCTAACTGAAAGTTTTATCTTCCACATAATTTACGTGATGGTTAACTAATAGCCACTTTAGTAGCACTTTCTGAAAGAAGCCCTTAGTATATTAAATATACTATATTATGTTATGTTTCAGATACTAAATATATTATTTGTAAAACACAAAACAATTGATGCCATAAAGGTACTTACATATTAACGTAGGTAGGTTATATTTTAATAATAATGCCCAACGATGACATACATGACTGGCCTGATAGCTCAGTTGGTAGTAGCTCTGTCTTCTGAACTGTAGGCCGTGAGTTCAATTCACACCCAGAACAAACATTTGTGTGACGAACATCGATGTTTGTTGTGTCTGGGTGTTATATTGTATTCTATGTACGTATTTAACAAAAAGTATCTAAGTATTGTATAAGATCGTGATACATAGAACCTGAACTCTACTAATCCTAATACATGTATCTAGGGATCTAAGAACTACGAGGACTACTACCATGTTCCCACAACACTCACACACAGAGCAAGTATTTATGCTTTTTTCTGAGCAAAAATACTTGTCCTGTCGCGGTAATCGAACCTGCAACTGTAGGTATGGGTCGCGGGTGCAGGATTGAGTAAATATAATTGTCTGTAGGTACCTTACGGGAGTCCAATTAAAATGTCCAAAGGTACCACTGATTGGTATATTTCCACACACACACAACACTCAGGTCTACATTTATAAATTCAGAAGGACGACACAACAAGAGTAGTAATGAACACCAAGAAACAACGATAGATAATGCGTAAAAAAACAATAATCGACCACAGCGCGTCAATGATTTTTATTGACTGACTGTGGGGTAGTATCGAGCGGTGCTCGCGCATCGTAGCTAACTTGCTACCGGCCGGGGCTCGCTATTGACGTCACGCGGTGAGTTCACGGATCGCATTTCCATACGACAACCGGCATTTGAGTAAGGTACGGTTTTATGTGTGTTAAGTGTTTGAATGTTTGTATTAATGGAGTGTGGTATGTGATATACTAAATGTAAATAACTAAAATAGGTAAGTGTATGAATATATTTATTTATAATAATGTTATATGGAATGGGTGTGTGGATATGTGAATATATAATCGTATGTAATAAATATATATGTATATGTATATATGTATATTATATATAATGTGGGAGGGTTCCCCACATCACTCCCCTCCAGAGACCGGATCTACGGGCGATAGAAATTAGGAAAGCGGACTTGTCTGCCAGACCGTGTTGTCCGAACCGGTACGTTATTCCCATCTATGATCTCTGGACTTACGTCAGGAGCGATAGCAGTTGGTGGATGACAGGTAAGTATATACGCCGGTTTTAGACGATCTATAGAAACCGTGACGTGTTTGCCTTTTATTAACAGTTTATAAATTTTACCGGTTCTCTCGATGACTTCGTGAGGACCGGAATATGTGGGATGGAAAGTGCCTCTTAGCGCGTCTTCTCGGAGGAAAACATGGCTAGAGGTAGGGAGATCCTTAAAAATGAAAATTTTGCTTCTTTTTTTTTTTTTTTTTTTTATGTTAAAGGGAGCAAATAAGCATACGGCCCACCTGATGGGAAGTGGTCACCGTGGCCTATGGACATCTGTAACACCGGAGGCGTCACCAATGCATTGCTTACCCTGTAAGACTCTTTTAACCCTCCTTTTGAAGTACTCCATGTTGTAACTCTGTGGAAAGACCGCTGGCGGGAGCTCATTCCACATTTTGCAGGTGTACGGCAAGAACGAACGCATGAATCGAGTCGTATGAGATTTCCACGACTCAATAATATGTGGATGAGCTTTTTTGCGGTGGCGAGAGGTGCGATGGTAGAAACGCGATGCCGGGATCAGGTTGAACAGCTCCTCAGAACATTCCCCATTGTAGAGGCGGTAAAATATACACAGAGATCCAATATCCCTGCGAATATTGAGTGGTTCAAGGCGTTTGGTGATCTTGGGACTGTCGACAATTCTGATAGCTCTACGCTGTATTGAGTCAAGAGGCTGGACTTGATACTTGGGTGCTCCGTTCCAAAGGTGAGAGCAATACTCCACGTGAGGTCGGACTTGTGCTTTATAAAGCACAAGTCTTTGGCTCGGCGTGAAGTACCGCTTCGCCTTATTGAGCACGCCAAGTTTCTTTGATGCAAGCTTAGCCTTGCCCGCAATGTGACAGCGGAACTGTACATTGGCAGAAATGTCAACACCCAAGATCCCAATACTGTCTGAAACCGTAAGGGGAGCATTCTGAAATTTGGGAGCCACAACAAATGGAGCTTTTTTAGCGGTGAATGCGCAAACTTGTGTCTTGGCTGGGTTGAATTGAACTAAATTCAGTTTCCCCCAATCTGAAACCTGTTCAAGGGAAGTTTCAACTTCAGACACAAGCTTGTTCCTACTTTCTACAACTTTTTCGTGAGGGGTATTTGCATGACCGGCATATTGTGCATCACCAGTGCTGTCGTCTGCATAGCAATGCATGTTGCTAGTTTGCAACATGTCATTGATATGCAGAATAAACAGCGTTGGTGAAAGCACAGATCCCTGAGGGACGCCAGCATTGATAGGTATACTCTCGGAGCAGGAGCCCTCAAGAACAACCTTAATTCTCCGGTTGGAGAGAAAGCTGGCGACCCATGCACATAGCCCCTCGGAAAGGCCGTAAGATGGAAGCTTCGATAACAGTGCCCTATGCCAAACCCGATCAAAAGCTTTGGCAATATCAAGACTGACTGCCAGAGCCTCCCCTCTGCTCTCCACGGCTACGGCCCAGCGGTGAGTAAGGTAAACCAGGAGGTCACCAGCTGATCGACCGTGACGAAAACCGTATTGACGGTCACTGATAAGCTGGTGATCTTCAAGGTAACCTAAGAGCTGGGTATTTATTACACGCTCCATCACCTTACAGAGCAGAGAGGTCACAGCTATAGGTCTGTAGTTAGTACAGTCTGATCTGTCCCCTGTCTATTATGCCGTGAAGCGGGAACAGGTTGCAGTTTTTCTGCGAAAGAGCGGATTCGGGCGGTGAAGTCGGTGATATCAGTTGTGCTATCAACCGTGTGCTCAAAGAATTCACCTGGGAGTCTCAAGGGCTCACCATAGACGAGTTCTGCCGAAGAAGATTGTAAATCTTCTTTGAATGCGCTCCTTATACCCAATAGCACAAGTGGCAACGATTCCGTCCAATTGCTATCAGCGTGACATGTAATAGCTGTCTTCAGCTGTCGATGGAATCGCTCCACCAGGCCGTTACAAGCTGGGTGGTAGGCTGTAGTCCTGCGGTGTTTAAATCCAGCTATTTTAGATAAATAGTGGAACAGCTCGGATTGAAACTGTCCTCCACGGTCTGTTACTATGTCGGATGGACATCCAAATCTGGCTATCCAGCCCGACAGTAACGCTTTGCCAACTGTTTCGGCAGTCATGTTCGCTATAGGGATGGCTTCTGGCCACCTGGTAAAACGGTCTACGGCCGTTAGGCAATAGCGGAAACCATTTGACATTGGGAGTGGGCCGATTAGGTCGATATGGACGAACATAAATCTTGCTCGTGGCAAATCGAATGTACTGAGTGGAGCCGATACGTGACGACTTGTCTTAGAGCGCTGGCAAGCGAGACATGCTTGTGACCATTTTCGACAGTCCCTTCTGACCCCTGGCCAAACTCATCGCTTCCCAACCCAGCAGTTCCCTAGCAGCATCTGCGGACTTAGCCGATCGCGTTTACGACATCGTATCGCCGTCGCTCCAAGTATCCGCTACTTCTGCAGCCCCGCCAGTTCCCGGATCCAGCATGCAGTCTATGGCCAACGAGATTGCAGAACTGAAGGCAGCTGTTAAAAATTTGACCATGCAGTTGAACCGTCAAGCAAGACCCCGCAACCGCTCAGAAGACCACCAACGCAAGCGCTCGTCATCTCGCCGGTCCCAATCCAGCTACCGAAAGTACCCGCTGTGTTGGTACCACTCGAAGCACGGAGCTGACGCCAGACGATGCATTAAGCCCTGCGATTTCCAGAAGTCGGGAAACGGTCAGGGCACTCGGTAATGGCGGCCGACGATTGCCTGGACACACCTGGTCGCCTCTTCGTCACCGACCGCAGCTCCAAGCTCCAATATCTCGTGGACACCGGAAGTGACGTCTGCGTTTTTCCGAAGTCCACACTTCGTGACCGTCGGGCGAAGACTACGTACCAGCTTTCAGCAGCAAATGGCAGCACGATCGACACCTATGGATACCTGCAACTAAACTTAGATTTAAGTTTACGGCGTAACTTTCCGTGGAATTTCTATCGCCCGTAGATCCGGTCTCTGGAGGGGAGTGATGTGGGGAACCCTCCCACATTATATATAATATACATATATACATATACATATATATTTATTACATACGATTATATATTCACATATCCACACACCCATTCCATATAACATTATTATAAATCACGTCGGGGTCACCAGTTGTAGGTATGGGTCGCGGGTGCAGGATTGAGTAAATATAATTGTCTGTAGGTACCTTACGGGAGTCCAATTAAAATGTCCAAAGGTACCACTGATTGGTATATTTCCACACACACACAACACTCAGGTCTACATTTATAAATTCAGAAGGACGACACAACAAGAGTAGTAATGAACACCAAGAAACAACGATAGATAATGCGTAAAAAAACAATAATCGACCACAGCGCGTCAATGATTTTTATTGACTGACTGTGGGGTAGTATCGAGCGGTGCTCGCGCATCGTAGCTAACTTGCTACCGGCCGGGGCTCGCTATTGACGTCACGCGGTGAGTTCACGGATCGCATTTCCATACGACAACCGGCATTTGAGTAAGGTACGGTTTTATGTGTGTTAAGTGTTTGAATGTTTGTATTAATGGAGTGTGGTATGTGATATACTAAATGTAAATAACTAAAATAGGTAAGTGTATGAATATATTTATTTATAATAATGTTATATGGAATGGGTGTGTGGATATGTGAATATATAATCGTATGTAATAAATATATATGTATATGTATATATGTATATTATATATAATGTGGGAGGGTTCCCCACACAACCTCCATGTTATGAGCCGACCTCATCGACCACAGAACAGAGGCTGTCATTTTGATAAAGCATCTAAGAAACTGTTTGCAGTGCTTCCAAATATCAGAATCCCAACCTGAACGTGAGCCATATATTTTTGTTATTTATGGCTCAATATGAGAAATAGTTATTTGTGCAACAAAAGAGCACCACGGCAATAAGAACATAATTACAGGTATAAGTAGCAGCACTAATAGTATACTGTGCACTAAACTCCAGCGCTGCGCGTCATTGCGCAGAAATAAAAAATTAGGTATCACAGGGGGGCCAAAGGGACGAAAAAGCGAGTACGTAGCGCCGGTTGTCTAGCCAGTCGTATTCCGTCCCCCGCCTCATACGACGCACCACGAACTTCTGACTGCATAGTCGCGTAAGCTGGTTGGGGAGTAAGTTGGTGAGGCGAACGGAAATTGGTTCATGTAGATCTCAATTTCAAACATAACAAAGTTAAAAATGAAATGGTGAAATATGCTGAACTGTTTAACGGTAAATAATTTAATTGATAGAATCAGGCGTGACTTCGCGGAAGTTCATCTTAGATACAAAATGAAATAATAATATCTAGTGTAATTCCGCTGAATTATTATATTAATATTCAGCGGAATTACACTAGATATTATTATTTCATTTGGTAAATAATTTACCATAACCTAAGTTGTGGTAAATACATATATATTAAATTACCACAGATAGAAAATAATAATATTAAGTAACGAAAACTTTGACTAAGAAAAAAAAGGTTTCGTGTTCTCATCAAGACTCGATATAAATTAACCTAAAGCTTAAATAGATATGCTAATAAAGCTTAATTAAATAAATATACTTAGAGCAATTTTGTAATTTTAAAAAATCACTCTATCTGAGGCAGTCAGAAAAATACGATTTTGCACACTGTTTTCTCGCAAAAAAAATGTGCGTGTTCGAGCTGCTTAGGAGATTTTTTTTTCTATCTGCAGTCATCTGGGTCCGTGCTTTTTGTTAAATTATTTTATATTTACAAATTTACGTTATTATTAACATGAACATATATACAATACACAATACAACCAATAACAAAAACATAAGTACTTATTTCTAATTGTTCATACACCACGAGCAAACCAGCTTCCGCAAGCAGCACCCGTTCACGAGCTTGACGCATGTTCCAGACAGCCAGACCATATTTGAAGAAAGAGGACAACCCAACACACGAAACCACCGCAAGAAGAAGCTTTTTAGTGAGCGTGAATGCTCCGGGTGTGCGCACAATTTACTCTCTAGTTAAAATACTCTTATTACTATTTTATTCATACGAGTGGGCTAATTAACAGGCTCCTTTGAGCCCATCAATGATCCCGTTCGTACTTGCTTTCATTAGTCCACTTTTTGGCAGCGATGTTAATTCCAGCATCAAAGCAGTGTCGCAGGATCTGAAATATTTTATGAACAATTAAAATAATATCTTACTCTACTAAATAATAACTTTAAGCAGCCCCTCAGTAGACCGATGATCTGGTGAAAGCCGCGGAGTGCTGATGGATACAAGAGGTGAGCAGCCGCTCAAGGTGGCACTCTCTGAGGTAGGCCTTTGTTTGGCAGTGGACATCTTCAGCCTGTTGATGATGAACTTTAAACCTATTTAGGTTATGTACTTATGTTTTTTTTGTTTGGTTTTGGCTCCACACTTTTGTGTATTTAGCCAGTGTCAAGAAATTAATTTTTCAAGTTAATTTATATTATACATATGTATGTTGTATGTGTCAAGTCAAGTCATACTCCTAAAAAAGTGGTGGCAACTTTACCAGAAGCTTCTTTTGAGTTTTGGAAACAACACAAAAAGAAACGTTTCACCATCATTATACCACTTTCCCACACTCATGCCTATAATTCAGCACTTAACGAATAAAATGCCACCAATTTTATGCACCAACACTGAAAATAACACCAGTTTTGTAAAATAATACAATGCGGTGACACGATCTTTTTGTTTTCCCGCCAAAACTCCATTTATGTTATTTACTAGGTGGTAGGACTTTTCTGGAAAGTTCATCTAGGTAGGTACCGCTTTGCCAGTTATTCTGCCGCCAATCAGTAAAGCGCAAGCACAAGCTAGATTGTACTGATGTCGCAAAATGACGTGCGCAATGCAGGGTCACGTGAAACTATACTTTAGAGTTTCAAGTGGCACTGCAACTGATATGGGCAGTTTGGTCGTTTAACATCAGGCGAGCGACTAGCTCGTCATGTCTTTTCGTAACATTTAAAAATATATGTATTAAGTATTATAACACAAAGAAAAAAACAGGAACCTTGTCAAATCACTCATGGGGTATTTCTCTTTCTTAATAGACAATAATGACATGTACTTTTTGAGGTCTTTGTAGAGAAACACAGATGTTCAGTTGGTTGTGTGATTGGATTCCATATAATTATTATGGCGAGGTCGCCATAATAATTATATGGAATCAAAAAATAACTACCTCCTTTTAAAGCACTGCAAGTCTGTCTGCAGTCACCGACCCTCCTGAGAAATAATATGCAACTGGATGTTTGACTTTTTTTCTTATTCCAGCTACCATAAAAACAAAGGCATAGGATGCCACTTGTGGTGATCTCCCCTGTTTCCGTGGTCTTGAAAGCCTTCGATTATGTCCTTCTTGCTATTATAGCATAAGTTTTTTTAAATTGACATTTCATTAAACATCATAACATATTCGCGATCAGATGATTCTTGTTTTATTATTGTTTTTTTAAACATCAAATATTTGTTTATTAATCGCAACACCCAAGTGAAATCTGTTCAACAACTATTTTAAAGTGCTTGGTGCTGGTAGACAAATCAATTTTCGTGGCAGCTTATAGCATGTGGGTGATTATTTATACAGCCTCAATGCTATAATTTTTGTCGTTCCATATACGGCCTTTTGATATTTTCTTAAAATTTTGTAATTGACCTTGCAGCAACAGTGCAAAAGAAGATGATGATTTGCTCTTCATAAGTTTGATCACCGATTTATTTTTGCTAATAACATTGAGAATAGTTTCATTTTTTAAGCATTTCACTGTTTTTTGTAGATGCCAGATTTTCTTCAAGTATTTTTTGCTCTTCGCATGTTATTATTTTACTTGTTTTGTTTTAAGCTCACTAGATGCAGCAACAGCTGGTTGAGATATTAAGCTATCTGCTGCTAAGGGCTGATGCACTGCCAATGTAAATGATCCTTCCATGGGTTCTTTAGGTGGTAGACTCTTTTCTAAAACAACATTCTTAGTTGAGAATTTTCATTATGATGCTAGATGCCTTAGGTATATTGGGTGAAAGCGAATTTAATACAATCTCATTCTCTACTGATGGTTGGGCCATTTTAGATGGACCTGCCTTGGGTTCATCTGCCAAGAAATAATAAGTATGAACTTGATCAGATTTATGCAGCCAACTTTTAAAAATTAACAAAGTATCTAAGAGGCAGACTAACAATTGACTAACCTTGTCACATTCCTGATCCAGTACCGCAAATCTAAACAGGTTTTTGCCGGCATCATCAATAAATGACGATCTTTTAAAATGTTTGGTGCACAACATTCTATGTTCATTATATAACTATGCTTGGAATGTAGGAGAAGACCATGAATGGCGGGAAAAGCAGTACTTTGCCAATAATTCACAACTGGAAGGAAAACGAATAGAAACTGTTACAGACAAACAGTATTTGAGCAAACATTAGACAGACAATTAGGTACGTACCGAAGGCTATTTGTTTTTCCAGGCATAGGAAAGCTATGTAAAATGATACTGGGGTTATCAGCTGGTGAACTCCCACATTTTAGACACATCCTACGTTTTTCTTTCGTGGCTTAAAATCAATATATCATATGATTCTCAACTCCAACTACATAATGAGGTATAAGAAAATATCTGAAAACAAGTCATAATTTGCAACAAAATTACCAATTTAATTTTGTAGGTATAAATTTTAGCTATTGACACATTCATAAATTAATTATTTTTTACAAAATAATTTAGTGCAAGATAAAATGCGCGAGTGAAAACAACGGCTGACATTTTTCTTGTGCTTTTTTTTCTAGGTTTACCATATTATAATATTACAAAAATCCAAAAAGTTTTAACAACATATAATTTTTCTTGATGAACTGTCACGTTACAAACGAAATTAAAATTAGTTCTATATAATATATAATAAGTATATATATAAAAATATACACTCAATATAAATATATTTTAGCTCGAAATAATCAATAGAAAATTATACCTACTCTTCAAAAAGTTTTTACACATTTTTATGGTATCATTATTGTCTGCTACAGGTGGGAACGATACAGAAGCTATTTCTTTTTCATGAAGCGGTGGCCCCCGTGTCAGTCTCAACCCTTGCTTGTCAGTTGACCAAGCCTGTAACCGGTACTACATGGTATATAATGGTAACCAGTAAGTCCCATTATTATATACTCTTTGAGACATATAGCCAATACGACAGACAACACAGAGTAGGCACTTTCTTATACCGACCAAGGAGGCTCTGTATACAGACACAAAACAACTTTTTTTTTGTTTGGTTCTGGCTCCACACTTTTGTATATTTAGCCAGTGTCAAGTAATAATTGATAATATCTCAAGTTAATTAATATCATATATTGTGTCAAGTCAAGTCAAGTCACAGTCCAAGTCATCAAGTTAAGTCATAGTCTAGTCTAGTCAAGTCATACTCATTGGTAAAGTAATTTTTTTAGTAAAGTGGTGGCAACTTTACTTGAAGCTTCTATGGAGTTTTGGAAACAACACGAAAAAAAAACGTTTCACCATCATTACACCACTTTCCCACAGTCATGCCTGTAATCCAGCACTTAACGAATAAAAAGCCACCAATTTTATGCACTAACACTGAAAATAACACAAGTTTTGGAACATAATACAATGCGGCGACGCGATCTTTAACGTTTTCCCGCCAAAAAAACCTACACAAAACAACTTTTGAACAATTTCAGAATGACAGTCACGATTTTTTTACAGTTTACTTTATAGACAAAGTCACGTGCTGCCGCACGCGAAAGCCGCCGCGGCTTGCGTTAGTAGCTGACTCCCAGAAGAAGGACATCGAATATGTCCGAAACGTCGGAGTAATTTCGACTTTTAATTGACGTGAGCTTAGCCGTTATTCATCTTACAACATGTGTCATACTCACGATAGTTTTCAAACTAAGATATTTAGGGGTATATACCCTCTATACGATTAACGAAAAGTTGTAATAAAATCATCCAAGTATAGTTTATAAGTATCTAGTATTTGTAAAATTTTCAGCATTTTAAGCAATTAACTAAGTGCCTTTCTTTTAGTTTGTCATTTAATATTACTTCCCAAAGTTTGTACTCGTAGTTTCGAAATCAAGGTGTTCTATTGGTTGATCGGTTCGTTTACCCGGAGAGATGTTTATTGTTTAGAAATCTAGATCTTAGTAAATAGGGCGAATACTTGTATATATTATTAAGAAAATCTAAATCTGTAATTAGATAGTACACAAATTTAGATTTTCTTAATATTCATATTCATTTATTTGCATTCATGTACAATTCATACAGGGTTACAGAAAAAATCGTGCTACATCCGTTAAGGGCGTGGAGTATCCATCATATCTGATTTATTTCACTATGAAACACTTTTTTTTTTGAGGGAGGGAAATGCCCTCGCACTTTTTCACCCCCGTGGTGGCAGGGGGTATGTGAGACTCGAACCCACTAAAACCCCCCGTGAGCCCTCGTCCGCCGTACCAGAGGCGAAAAAGGGTCGCGACTGCAGTCCAGCTAACTCGCCCCTAAACAAAATAAACAGAATTAAATGTTGTAGCAGATTTTTATCGGCAATTTTCAATTAAAAAATTAAAAGTCGAATATCTCGAAAAGGGTGAAGTTTAGGCTAGGGTGTTTCATAGTGAAATAAGTCAGAAATGATGGGTACTTCACGCCCTTTTTCCTTCCGGTAACCCTGTATATTGTCAGGTGTTAACAACTGCTTTAGTAGGTACATGATTCTCGTAAGGCGCTTGCCACTCAGTGCGTTTTTAAAAAATAAATTTATTAATTTTAATTGAGTTCGTCGAAAATTTAATAATTAATTACTTATTGAAGTAGGCAACTCAATAGGTATTATGTAATTCATCCAATCAATCAGTTTATTTCAGTCTATATCTGTTACTACCCTCTCTTTACAAAAGTAAACCGCATTTTTTTTTTTTGAGGGTAGGAAATGCCCTCGCACTTCCCTGCCACCACCCCCGTGGGACTCGAACCCACTAAAACCCGCCGCCGGGATTGGGCGAGATGAAGACGCACTGCATTAACCATCTCGCCCCGGAATAACCGCCTTGGTTCAACGTAGATAATGCAAACATGTACAATGGATAATTAGATAGGTACATATTATGTAGTGGGTTGGTTTATCACTGGACAATTTAATACAGGCCCCGAAACTCTTGAGTATTTTGTTATTCCCAATTCTACAGAAAAAACTTACTTTTTGGCCATCCGTCGAAAATTATATCCTCATCATAAATCTTTTGAGCCATCCACACCCAGTTCAAAAATTCACTCTGTTATACATATATATATATACATATAAATACAGGTCCATCTGCTTGCTACACCTTATGGATTGGTCCACCGTTCTCTTGATCCATAATTCACACTCTCTTTCCTTTCTTATGAGGACTCTTTATCCTTATAGATCTTTTAAATCAAATCTGTATACAAATCTACCTACCTAAAAGTTGACTTATGTAATGAAATAATTTATCGAAAAGTTTTCATGGCAATTTGTATATTAACATGAAACATAACAATACCTAAGTATTTAAAATCATTTACTTTCACCTCAATGCAGCGCCATTTTCCTTATGATCTTGAACAACATTTTCATTTCTATCTATAAAAGTAGTTTCATTTGTCCTAAATACTAACTCTTCGGCAGCATCCTCATATAAAAAAGGAAGAATTGTTAAATTCTCAACGTGATCCAAAGCTTGTTTCATATTAGTCGCATTATTTATGTATAAATAATCTGCAGAAACACTTTCATTTTTAAGTGGTATGATATCAAACGTATCGTCAACTAATTTATTATCATCAAAAATCTTTATTAAGTCTTCAGTGTTGTTGATACTCTCCGAACTTGCAAGCGTTTGGTTAATTGCTTCTCTAACGTTACGAATATTTTTGAAAAAGTCACACGCCTTCGCCTTGAACACGGCAAGATGATTGCTATTGTTCAGTTTAATCATTATTTTATCCGCGTTGTCTTTGATCACATTTTTTACATGGGGCAGCTTAATTTGGAACTTAGCAAGCAAGTCTTCCACGTAAAAGTGGTAGTAGAACATGAAGATAACAATAATAATTAGGGCTAATGCAAAAGTGCAGCTGCAACTGATACTGGTTTTGGGATAGCATCCAGAGGAGCTGCAGCATGAGAACCACTTTTTAGCATAGCAAACAGCACAGCAGATGGGTATCATCGCGCAAGCATGGATGCATGTGCTCAAGTAATTGTGGACAGTATGTATAACCAGCCGCGTCAGGTCTTCGATGGCGAACATAAGTGTTAATACAATTCTTATCACCATTTCGAATAGGCATATGATTGGCATGTAGATGGCGTAGCACATTTTGATAAGGGTCTCATATACATTTGCAGTTTAGTGGCTTCTTCTGATTTTCTCAGTTTACAAATTGAGCAGTGGTTTTGGGAGTATATAAAATGCCATTAACAACGGTTAACCAATTCTACCGTTTCATAACAAGTTTACGATTTTTTTTGTTAAATTTGTGCTTATACTTATTCTTATATCATATTATTTTTATATATTTACTACTAATTTTACGCTTTTGAGCAAAAAAATTTTTGATGTAACCCACAGACCAAGTAGAGGATCAGACAGGAATCTTAGAACAGCCAATAAACGACGTATCACAACCCACATGACATTTCTTTTTTTTTTAATTTACCTGCACTCTATATTGGCATAACCATAAATATTATTACGCTCCGTGGCAGAAAAAAAATGCCTTTTAATTGCATCCTATATATTATGTAATTACTATAATAATGAAAGGTTCAATAAAAAATAAAACGAATGTGATTTTATTTGTTATATTTTTCGGAATGAAAATTTATAAAACAGGTCACCAAAAGCGAGCGGAAAATTTGTTTAAATGAATGGCAACTCAATTCATTGTTTCGAAAACTATACAAGTATACACTCTCATCTGCCCTGAAAAAAATTCCACAGGATCGGAATTAAAGTATCGTGGCTGTAATACTTTATATCCTTTTTTGGAAAAAATGCCATGTTCTTTAACATGATGATAAAATTATTTTGCGAAGGCACCATGGACTATTTACCCGTTTTATATATGAATCTCATTTCTTCCAAATCTTTGATGGCGTTCTTCCAAAATTGATCGTGCGGCGACATTCTTGTAACCGCTTGTTGTAGTGGTTTTCTTTGGTTACTCTTTTTAGTGTAGCCTCAATACAAGAATCAAATAGATCATCAAAAAAAGCAACAGCTGTCTTCCCAGTATCCATTAGTGATGGGCTCAATTTTTCTCCGTTGTTGTAGCAAGCTACAAAATAAATATATATTTTTTATTAATGTTTAGTGACTATCTGTAAAACTTACAAAACAAGTCAAAAATGTTAAAGTAAGTAAGAATTCAACCAGTTAGCAAATAGTAGAACACATAAAATAAACACTTATTCAGGTGCTTTAGTTAGTAATCGCATAAAATTGGTGTACTTACTTTAACACTTAGTACATAGTAGGTAATTGTTGAAAATAGTATTTATTGCGTGTAATTTCATAGCCTATGTTCCGTTACTAAGCAACAGTTGTTTGAAAATTTTCTTTATTTGACAGATGTACCTATGTCTTAATATAAAATATACTTCGTTTACAGCTTTATCACCATAGTTTATTATTTAATATTTTGGGCCTTTCACTGTGCTGCTGCAGGCCTATTTCCATCAGGTTATGGGCCCAGCTCATAGCTAAGTGATAAAGTTATTAAATTACAGACAGTATGCAGAGTCCAACTTTTACAAAGTTGTCAGGCCAATCTAATTATGGGACTTGGGCATTTGCAATGGAGATGTTCCTGATTGACTGTGACCTATGGGACTGCATAAAGGGTACTGTAGCTGAGGTAAGCGATGCGACAAAAAAGCGGGATGCTAAAGCTAGATCAAAAATTTGCCTTATGTGTTCTGAGAATGTTTACCCCCTTATTGTAAACGCACACACAGCCAAAGAGACGTGGATAGCCCTAAAAAATGCGTATGCGGACAGTGGGTTGACGCGGAGGTTGTCGCTTTTACGAAAGTTGTTCAGTGTCAAATTAAACGACTACCCGAACATGGAGGTTTATTGTACAGAAATACAAGCGACTCAGCAAGCCCTACAAGGGATAAAGGCAGGTTTGGAAGATGAATTTATAGGAATTATAATGTTAGCTGGACTTCCAGAAACATACAATCCATTAGTAATGGCTTTAGAGCATTCAAGTGTCAAGATCACGTCAAGTAGCGTTATGGCTGCACTTATGAAGGAGGGGCAACGCAAGGTACATGACAATGGTGATTCAGTTTTAATGTCAAACACGAAAAAGGAACATACAAAAAATAAGAAGGAGATAGTATGCCATTTTTGTGATAAAAAGGGGCATTTCAAGTGGCAATGTAAGCAGTACCAGGAATTCAAAAAGGGAAGAAATACTGCTGCTACTGGAGGACCTTCTATGGGAGAAAGCAGCATGAGTTGTGCAGACACAGCTGCCGTTGCTGGACAGTCAAGTGAGTGGATTCTGGATTCCGGAGCGTCATCGCACATGACTTCTAAAAAAGATTTGTTGACAGATGTCAAATTCGACCGACGTTGCATCAATACAGCCGGTAGTGAAAAAATTGTTTCTTCTTTACAGGGGAATATGAAAACGACTGTAAACAATGACGGACGACATGTCAACATTAATTTTAGAGACGTTTTGTATGTACCGGATATCTTGATGAATTTACTATCTGTAAGTAAGATTGCGGCACATGGTCATATTGTTGTTTTTGATAAAAAATCTTGTAAAGTTTTTAAAAAGGAAGATGTTTCTTTACGTTTAGGTAATGCATTGTTAACAGCATCAGTTAAAAATGGGCTCTATGTTTTAGATCAGAATATTGATAAAGCAATGGTTGTTCTTGATGACAGGATGAAGATGGGTGCACATGAATTATGGCACCGGAGGCTTGGTCATCTTTCCAGGGTACAAATGCGTAAGTTGAAATCATTAGTAGATGGACTTAACTTTGGAGTGGAGAACACGGAACCATGCGGAGCATGCTGTAAGGGAAAACAGTGCGTGAAGAAATTCCCAAAAGGGAAAGCACACAGAGCTAAGGAGCTCTTGGAGATAGTCCACACCGACCTAGCAGGACCTATGGAGGAAATGACATGGGGCGGAGCTAAGTATTGCCTAATTTTGGTCGATGACTATAGTAGAAAAGTATTTGGGTATCTACTGAAATCCAAAACTGAGGTACTCAGTAAATTTAAAGAATTTAAGGCCTTAGTGGAAAATGAAACAAACAAGAGGATAAAATGTTTGAGAAGTGACAACGGGACTGAATATACGGGGAACGAGTTTCAAACGTTTTTAAAACAGAATGGTATACGCCATAAGACGAGTGTTGCTCAAACTCCTCAGCAAAATGGAGTTGCGGAACGCACTATCCGCACTATTGTTGAGAAAGCGAGGTGCATGCTTCAAGATGAGAAATTAAACAAGCGTTTTTGGGGAGAGGCTGTCAATACCGCCATATACCTAAAAAATAGATCGCCATCAATGGCAATCTCAACTGTACCTGAAGAGATGTGGACAGGAAAGAAACAAGAAGTGTCACATTTAAAGATTTTTGGAAGCAAGGCACATGTTCTAATAAAGAACAATAAAATAAAGAAATTTGATTCAAAGTCTACTGAAATGACTATGGTTGGCTATAGTGAGAATCAAAAGGGATACAGATTTGTAGATGACATAAATAATGGGAAACGAATAATTGTTGCTCGAGATGTTGTATTTGTGGAAGGTACGTTATGCAACACTGAATTATTGTCAAATGAGAAAACACCACAAGTCGTAGATATTACAGATATCTTAGCAAGAGAATCTGAACAAGTAAGAAGTATACCAACTGATACTCAAGTTACTGAAATTGAATATTCAGAACGGGAACAGATGAGTACAGAACGGGAACAGGTAAGTTCAGAGAGGGAACAGGAGAGTTCAGAGAGATATGCAGAAGGAACCGATGATGCTGACGATTTCCAGGATTCAATAGATATAGGTTCAGATGAGCAATTAATAATTGAACCCGTGACTCATTCAGAAGATATTGAATTTGAGGAAGCGCCTGTAATTCGTGATACCGTAAATGATCGCCGATATCCACTTAGGGAAAGACGCCGAAAGGAAGAAAAAGACATGGTCTACAACTTTCATGTTTCGGATGGTCCAGACCCGCATTCTCTACAAGATGCAATGGACAGAACTGATAAAGAGCTATGGTATTCAGCAATGGTGGACGAATATAATTCTCTGATAGAAAATGAAACTTGGGATATTGTAAATCGACCATTGGACAAAAATGTTGTAAAGTGCAAATGGGTCTTCAAATTAAAAGTTGGAGCAGATGGCACAATGCAGCGCCACAAGGCTCGGTTGGTGGCAAGAGGATATTCGCAAAAGTATGGCGAAGATTACTTTGAAACATTTGCCCCAGTGGTTAAATTGTCGTCCATACGTCTTTTGCTCGGACTCGCAGCTGAAATGAATTTGGATATTCATCACATTGACGTCACAACAGCGTTCCTTAATGGTGACCTCAATGAAGATCTTTACATGGAACAACCTCAGATGTTTGTAAAGAAAGGTGATGAAAGAAAAGTATGTAAGCTAAAGAAGGCCATATACGGATTAAAACAAGCGGCTCGTTCATGGAATGTCAAAGTACATGCCCATATTTTAGAGATAGGTTTTACAAGATCCAAATATGATCCTTGTGTTTACATTAAGAAAACTAAAGACGTTTTTATGGTTATTGGTCTATATGTTGACGATTTTTATATATTTACAAATAATGCTACTGAAGCTTTACAATTAAAGAAGCAAATAGGCAAGGCTTTTAAAATAAAAGATTTAGGTGAAGCCAAAGAATGTCTAGGAATGAGCATTAAGAGAAACCGTCAAGAGGGGGAAATTCACCTAGACCAACGTAATTACACAAGAAAATTACTGCAAAAATTCGGAATGGAGGAATGCAAGCCAGTTGGAACTCCAATGGAGTGTAACCTAAAACTTTCTAAAGGGAGTAAAACAGAGGATACTAGATATCAAGAAATTATTGGATCTCTAATGTATCTGTCTACTTGTACAAGACCAGACATATCATTTGCGGTCAGTTATTTAAGCCAATTTAACTGCTACAATGATAACACGCATATGGCAGCATTGAAACGTGTGCTCCGGTATCTCAAAGGTACAATGGATTATGCCCTTTGTTACAAGAAAATGAACAAGCCTCTGGTCGCATATGCTGATGCTGATTGGGGTACCAATTCTGATGGTCATTCATTTTCGGGTTACTGCTTAGTTTTTGCTGGTGCTGTAATCTCATGGCATGCTCGCAAACAGCAATGTGTTGCCTTAAGTACTGCTGAAGCAGAATTCATTGCTCTCTGCGAAGGTGCTAAGGAAATAGTTTTTATAAAGGGGCTTTTTAATGAGTTGTGTACTAATTGTAAGTCTGTAACTGTTTACAGTGATAGTCAAAGTGCTAACAAGATGATTTACAATCCAGTCACTCATAAGAGAAGCAAGCATATTAACATAAGGTACAATTATGTTAAAGAGTTAGCTGAGGCAAAGGAAATAGTTATAGACTACTGTGAAACTAATTCCATGCCTGCTGATGCTTTAACAAAACCTGTAAACAGGGTTAAACATAATTTTTGTTTTAAGTGTATGGGACTACAAAGACTATGAACTTAAGTGGGGGTGTTGAAAATAGTATTTATTGCGTGTAATTTCATAGCCTATGTTCCGTTACTAAGCAACAGTTGTTTGAAA
Source organism: Ennomos fuscantarius (assembly GCA_905220475.3). Classification (NCBI taxonomy): domain Eukaryota; kingdom Metazoa; phylum Arthropoda; class Insecta; order Lepidoptera; family Geometridae; genus Ennomos; species Ennomos fuscantarius. The sequence goes on along the minus strand of HG992028.1, from coordinate 4,520,725 downwards.
AATTTTCTTTATTTGACAGATGTACCTATGTCTTAATATAAAATATACTTCGTTTACAGCTTTATCACCATAGTTTATTATTTAATATTTTGGGCCTTTCACTGTGCTGCTGCAGGCCTATTTCCATCAGTAATATAACATAGGCCTATGTTCAGCGGTGGACGTCTTCAGGCTTTTGGTGATGATGATGATATAGTAATATAATATAATGAGTATGTAGGCAATAATCGTTGAAAAATGTGATACGTACGCGAGTATGTACATCCAGACAGATAAAAGCAAAGGCGAGTTGAAGCAGACTTTCGCTCACTTTGTAACAATAACAGTGAATGTAAATAATCGTTTTGTACATAAAACAAAAAATACTTGCCAGAATCATCGTGTGCTGGTGCTGCAGAATCTCAGCAGTAAACAAGGTGGGATATGCATGTCAGAAATTAGAGGGACTGACTGCAGTATTGGTGACGTGCTCCTTTCTTGGTATTCATTGCTTTCCATAATAAAACACTTGTTCAATATTGTAAGTGATTTATTTTTGTATAATTACCAAAATCACACTTTGAATTAAACTTTAATTAAATAATAAATCAAACAAATATTGTGATTCAGGCGAGAACACTTATAAGACCAGTGGTTCGCTCGACGTCCGAACGCAGAATGCCTCAACGCCGAGCGCCGAGCGCCCTCATCGCGCGCTCGCTCCCACCACTAGTCGCCTGATTCACGGAGTGGAGGGGACCGATGACGTAGTCGCTCGAGTAGTTTCACAAACATTATTGTTTTTATTAACGTTTGTTTCCGTTGCGCCGACACGGCCATTCTGCTGCATGTCGCGCTCGACGTGGTCTTGTAAAAACAAACATAAGAACAATGCATTAGAATACAATCTAGCTCGGCTACCACCCTGATAAAACCTTTCACTTTTAAACTGCTGTCAAATCAATAAAATATCAAGTAACTTAGAAGTTTATGCGGTCAACCAAAAGGAAATTATCAAAACTAGTTTGGAGGCCCCTGTCCTCAACAAACTTTGTTAAAACATTATTACGGTTTGGAGGCCCCTGTCCTCGACAAACTTAAACAACATAAAAGTGTTTGGAGGCCCCTGTCCTCGACAAACTACGAACACTCGTGAAATGGTTTGGAGGCCCCTGTCCTCAACAAAGTAAGCTATACAATTTTATACTTTGAAAGCATCATGGCTTTATCAAACAGAATAAAGATTACTTGAAATCTCTTACCAAAATCGTCTCCGACTAATGGACTATTGACATCAGCTACCATGTTTTGATTACTTCCTGATACATGATCTTCTACCGCCGACACGGTTGGGGTTGGGATCCCTGGCTTCGGTGCAAGTCGGAGTTGATCATGTGCCACCTTTTTGGGTCTTCCTCTTCCAAGTACCTTTTTGATTAGGTATCTATCACTTGGTAATAGCTTCCAAATTTCATAAGCATCTGGGTACTTAAGGTCTAATCCTATTTGGGTTCTTGGGTTTGTCTTAAAGAGTACCATTTCACCTTTTTGGAATCGTTTGATTTGAGCTTTACCTTTGTCAATCGTCTTGTTTGTTTCGTCAACTAAGCGAAGTAATTCTGGGGGCACAGCATACTGTCTTCCTGTTAAAGCTTTAAGTGGACTCACATTAGTTGTTTTGTTTTTGGTGCAGTTGATGGCCAGCTGAAGTGCGTCTAGTCCCTTTTTCCAATCTTTTGTTTCATAGTTACGTATAATTGTGAGACCATTCTTGACAACTGCCATTACTCTTTCCACTTGTCCATTCGATCTACTAACTCCAGGAGCAATAAAGTGTTGGTGTATGCCATATTCATTGCAACACTCCTGAAACTCTGCTTTAAATGCACTATCTTGGTCGCTTATGATTTGTTTTGGTGCGCCAAATAGCGCAATCACCTTTTTAAGTGCACTAAGCATTGATACTGCAGTTTTATTGGTAGCGTAAGTCAGTGATACGTATTTAGTGAAAGCATCAATGATGACCACGACATATTCATGCTTCTCGTTTCTTTTTGTAAGATGTCCCGTCATATCGATGTGGATAGTGTGAAATGGAATAGGTTCCTTCTCTATGGGATATAACTGTACTTGTTTAGCTCCTGATGATCCTTTGCTTGTTTTGCATATCACGCAGTTATCAATAAATAATCTTACCGTGCTTGACATCTCGGGGAACCAGTATTCTTCACGAATCTTGGCAAGAGTTTTGTCCCATCCAAAGTGCTTTAATGCTGAATGATAAGCATTAATGATGCTCCACTGATAAGACTTTGGAACTACTTTTTTCCATTTATTGCGGCCAGGTTCTTCTTCCAGTAACTGTTTTTGTAAAACAGTGTCATACATGCGGTATTCGTCCACTTGTCTTCCGTTTTCGATTGTCTTTATTATTTTAGCCAATTCAGGATCACGTCGTTGTTCTATTTTAAGCCAAGAGTCTGTGTTACTTGCCAGATTGATGCATACAACGGGGTTCCTGCTAAAGAAGTCAGCGTGTTTCATACGGGTTCCTTGGCGGTATTCCACTTTGAAGTCGTAGTGTTGGAGATACGACCACCATCGGTGAATCCTGGGTAAAAGCTCGTGTTTGTGCACGGACGCCTTTATTGCATTGCAGTCCGTAACAATAGTGAAAGTTCGTCCGTAAAGGTACTGTCTGAAATGCTTTACAGCTCGTATTATGGCCAGCGTTTCCAATTCATAAGAATGGTAGTGACTTTCAGGTTCCGTTGTGCGCATACTCATGTACGCCACCACATGTTGTCGTCCTTGTTTCAGTTGAATAAGCACTGCTCCTAAGCCAGTAATACTTGCATCCGTGTGAAGCTCAATAGGCAAATCCTCTTGAAAGATTGTAAGAACAGGATCTGAAGTCAGTCGCTGAATTATATCAAGTCTTGCACTCTCGCATTCTGCCGTCCAGTTAAACTTTACGTCCTTTTTTGTTAAGTTGTAGAGTGGGATCATACGTTCAGAAAATGATGGTATATAACGTCTGAAGTATCCTGCTAGTCCACAAAATTGACGGACTTCTTTTACTGTCCTAGGAACTGGTGACTTTACAAGCGCTTCAACTTTTCTAGGGCTTGGTTTGACGGTTCCTTCAGAAATGACGTTCCCGAGGTACTCCACAGATCTTTTAAAGAATGAGCATTTTTTTGGGTTTACTGAAAAGCCAGCATTTCCTAAAGTTGTAAGAATTTTGTCAAGCATGTTTATTCCTTCGGAGAAAGTCTTGCATTTGATAAGGACATCATCCATATAAATCAATATGTCATTGAGATATGGTCGCAGAGCAGTCATAATTGCACGTTGGAAAACGGCTGGAGCATTAGTTAGACCGAATGGCATCCTCGTGTATTCAAAAAGACCATCTGGCGTGATAAATGCAGTTTTCGCTATGGAGTCTTCTTCTATTGGAAGTTGGTAAAAACCTTGAGCCATGTCCAGGCAAATGAAAAACACTGCATCTGACAATCTGTCAATCTGGTCTGATATGATCGGTAGCGGATACTTTATAGGCACAGTGTTGCTATTTAGTTCCCTATAGTCCGTACACATCCGATCTTCGCCGTTCTTTTTCTTCACAAGTATAACTGGGCTGGCAAATTCTGACGTACTTTCTCGAACAATTCCGTGAACGATCAGATCATCCACTATAGCCTTTACTTTCTGTCGTTCTATCGGTGCCATTCTGTAAGGACGGCGGGATACTACCTTGTTAGGATTTTTTAATTCAATTCGCATACTTCCAGTGGTCACAGTCTGTTTTGGCATTCCATCAGTAAAGACATCAGTGTGTTTAATAAGCAAAGTCTTGAGCTCTTCGATCTGTTTATCATCAGTAAGATCCGTATTCAAATTTTCGAAAAAAGTTGTCGCTGATGCTCCATTTAGAATATTGGCTGTTCTCATAACTGTAGCACCGCTATTTGTAATGTTTACACTTAATCCAGGTATTCTGATCAGATCAGATCCCACTAGAACTTCGCATGGGATTTCGTGATCTTCCACTACGTGAAAAGTGATCTCTAAGAATATGTGATTGATTTCACAGGTGGTTGTGATACGCTGATATGATACTATGCTGTTATTGTAAATTGTAATTGATTTTTGTATATTTATTAACGTGACTCTAATTTAAGTCTATTTTTCTAGTATTTCTGGCTCGTCACACGTCTTGGCGTCGCTGTAAGTGTGCAAGCATTTAAGAATAAATAAATAAATAAATAATAAATAAAGGGTACAGCTGCTCCTAGCCCTTTCAACATTAATGTGTAGTCCTCGCGTTTTCCGGGTATTAATCGACTCAGGGATCTTCGTATTAGTGAGCGATCAGCGCCACTATCGAACAAGGCAATTAGCTTCTGTTCCTTAATGTCAATTTCCATCGGCGTAGATATAAATTGTGTTGTACTAGCCAAGTTTATTTTGTTAGCTTCGTCACTCATTTTCTTAAAACAGGTTGATTCTGCGTGCCCCAACTTGTCACAGTAAGTACACTTAGATTTTGGCCGTTGTTCGATTTGGTTACTACTTTGTCCTTTATTTGACCTAGACTCACTATGGGTTAACAGTGATTTCGGTTCAGCAACCTTTTCAGTCGAACAGTTACTCTGAATGTGACCAACCTTTCCACATTTAAAACAAACGATAGATTCTTCTCGACTTGTTCTCATTCTAGGGCGTTTGGCTGGTGGTTCACCTAGTCTAGGTTCTCTTGGTTTTGTAGTAGCAGCAACGGATATCAATTCAGGCACGGTTTGGCATTTACTCGCCAGTAAACGAAGTCGAAAGTTATCGTTATCTATACAGCCTATGACGGCTTCAACAGCATCTTTTTCTTTGTCACCGTTCATAATCAGTTTCCAAATGTTCCAAGCTTTTGTAATAGAAGCAGCTGGATTAAAAGGGTCGAATCTAAAGCTCCTGAGCTTAATAATGTCGTTGGAATAACGTGCCTCCGGTTCAAACGTTTGCACCAAAGCGTCACGCATATCGCTCCATAACGGTGATCTTACAAGCCACGAGTCACCAAGGCTTTTAGCTCTACCTTGAAGTAAGCCAGCTATTTTGGTACATACCTCGTAGTCTGTTAACTTCCAGTGATCCTTAGCACGGTCCACGTGTTCGCACCAATCACGTACTGGTATATCGCCGTCAGGGTCAAATGAAGCAATATAAATATCACTTAGTCTCGGTCTTTGTGTTGACGATGCTGCTTGTGCGAATAAGTTCGTAAGCAACTCATTATTAGAAGTCATACTTCTTTGTTGTTGTTGCGATAAATTTTCCACTATTCGCACCAATGTTGATAATGCTTCATTGTTGATGTCAAGTCCTCTTGCATTTTCGTTGGACGTTCCAGGCGGTGACACCTGATTCGTCCCACTTCTGATGTCAGAAATTAGAGGGACTGACTGCAGTATTGGTGACGTGCTCCTTTCTTGGTATTCATTGCTTTCCATAATAAAACACTTGTTCAATATTGTAAGTGATTTATTTTTGTATAATTACCAAAATCACACTTTGAATTAAACTTTAATTAAATAATAAATCAAACAAATATTGTGATTCAGGCGAGAACACTTATAAGACCAGTGGTTCGCTCGACGTCCGAACGCAGAATGCCTCAAAGCCGAGCGCCGAGCGCCCTCATCGCGCGCTCGCTCCCACCACTAGTCGCCTGATTCACGGAGTGGAGGGGACCGATGACGTAGTCGCTCGAGTAGTTTCACAACCATTATTGTTTTTATTAACGTTTGTTTCCGTTGCGCCGACATGCAGATACGTGCAGGGCGATCTTTGGTAGTAGCAATTTTTTGAAATGTTTGTCGCAAACAAAACGTTTGCGTAAGTCTTGCGAACTTAGCTCATTTAATTTAGGACAATTAATTTTTTGCAACCAATTTTTCTGTCTGCTGACTGCTCTCATGTTTTGCAAAGATATGAAATTTAATATTTTGCCCGTTTGCTTTCACAATTCGGAGCGCAGCAATGGTTCCGCATGGTAATGGGCACAAACTAATACAATAAACGGTCTTCGATCATTCAATTATATAAACAAATTCCTTTTTTATTTTAATTAAACCATTAGACCACGATGTAACAAACAATACAATCACATAGCCTTGTGTAGGTCACGAACGACCTAGTTCAAAAGAGCGCTCCTTTGAGCGAACGACGCAAACTAGGTGTCGGTTGCGTCTGATTTTAGTTCGTTCGTTCTTTGACCGACCGACTTGCGGCGAGCGGCGAGAGCCGCGCTCCCCAGCGCGCCGCGCTCCGAGCGGGAGCGGGAGCGGGAGAGAGCGATGATCGTACATATCATTCTTACTTAGAATATTTTAAATATTGATTACATAAATGATGGTTAATTTTAAAGTCTTTTTTCTTTAACAAACATTAAGAATACCTACATAGTTTTAATAAATACTTACTTAATATGTTCATCGAAACTAAGTACCTAGGTATATCATATTTTTAGTAGGTACTTACCTAGTATAATATTTTTATATCATTATCTAAGTAGACTGAGTACCTATAGGTACTTATAAAAAAATGTTTTTTTCTTAAATACCATGCAATCAATGCAATGGCATTAACTTAATAAATTAATATGCAAATGTACCTATTTAGTAGTTATTACAACAGAAGCTATAACAATTTATAAACAAAATAGAGCATAGTAGTAGATATAACTACAGCTCTTTGGCTGTTGCGAACTAAGTAGGTCGCTCTTGCGGGACCAGGCAAGAGATCGCTGAGAGCAATCGTCTTACCCGCTCTCTGTCCTGCCGCGAACTACTGAACTAGAAGAACGACCTAGTTCACCGACGACCTGCAAACTAAAAGGAGCGCTCCCTGTCGCGAACTAAAATGCGCAAGGCTACAATCACAGACTACTTTGTTATGAATCAAAACGTAGTGGTTATATGCTCTTTGATGAATCAGTCAGAGTGAATGAACTAAAGTCAGAGCACAATATTTCATGTTTGTTCATTGTTCATCTATCTCGTTCTAGTTGTTCACTTTCTATTTGTTAGGCCTTGTCTATGGACAAAAGAACGGGCTAGATCTTCTCTATGAAGATTCAGAGCAGTGATGTAACCTTCTTGCTTCTGACCCAAGCTTGACATTTTTTGATTATGTAATCTTGACCAAAGAGCATATAGCCACAACGTTGAATAGAATTGAATTAAATCTTAGTGTATTCTACGGCAATTTGACCACAATTTCGTCAATGTCATGTTCGAAGATAAACCATGAAATGAAGGAGATAAATAATAATAATAACAACCAACGATCACATACATAGATCCTGGACCCTAACTAGGATTCCCTGTCGAGGGACCCAGGAACTACGAGGATAATGGTCCCACAATACTCAGACACAGAACATGTATTTGCGTATTTTTTTCTGTTCACAAATACTTGTCCTGTCGCGGGAATCGAATCCGCTGCCTCCAGGTTATGAGCCGATCTGCTCAACCACCACACCACAGAGGCTGTCATTATTGATCGGAATAGAATGTTCAGTTTCAATTTAAAAAATATTAGCCTGTGAAAATTTTTAATGTTGAAATTACCAGACAATAACATAAGTATAACTATGACAGGTAAATCTAAGAAGGTTACGTCTTCTAAATCCAAGACAAATCATCTTATCTATATCATATTATATTATCGAGTTATCTTAGAGTTCAGTTATGTATGGTCAATGATTTGCTCTAAAGCTAAGTTCGATACACTTTTGTTGTAATAGAAGGAGGTCCATAGGTTTGCTGAATTAATGATATGCCGATTGACTTTGTATAAGATATATTAATTAAAAAGATATTTACAAAAACCAAAATGCGGAAAATAAAATTTTCTCTAATGTGAAGTCTATATCAACAACATTCGTTGCCCCTAGCAACTAGCTGGAAAAGTTCTCTATTAAACTGGTATGTAAACTTTTTCGTGGGCTAGCACACCACATCACCCCCCTCCAGAGACCGTCCTACGGGCGATAATATTCTGGAAAACGCACTGTTCGTCCTGATCGAGTGGTGGTCACTGGAGCGTCTCGGGTCTCAGGTGCTGCCACGGCGGGAGAATGGTCCAACTCACGAAGTATGTAGGCAGGTTTAATGCGGTCGACTGATACAGTGACTTCTTTGCCTTTTATGCGGAGCTTGAAAACTTTATCCCCTCGTTTTATCACCTCATGTGGGCCTGTATAAGCTGCTTGAAAAGATGGGTGCGAGGTGTCATCTCTTAGAAAGACGTGGGATGCTGTTGCTAAATCTTTGAAAATGAATATGGAGCGGTTATTCCCATGGTGAGAAGTTGGTAATGGCAACAAATTTTTGGCGAATGTGCGCAGTCTTTCAGTGTATACTGTCAAGTCCTCTGTACCATCAGCCGATTGACAAAAAATGTCACCTGGAAGTCGTAGTGTCTCTCCATATACGAGCTCAGCTGGAGTCGCTTGTAAGTCTTCCTTAAATGCCGCCCGGATTCCCAGTAGAACAAGTGGAAGTGTTTCAAGCCAGCTGCTGGTCGCGTGACATGTAATAGCGGCTTTAAGCTGTCTGTGGAATCTTTCGACGAGTCCATTGCATGCTGGATGGTAGGCTGTAGTTCGTCTGCGTTGAAATCCGATGATGTGGGACAGATGCTTAAAAAGTTCTGATTCAAACTGTCGACCACGATCAGTGACGATATCTTCAGGGCAGCCGAATCTGGATATCCATCCGTGAACTAAAGCTTTTGCCACTGTTTCAGCTGTTATCTCCTGTAATGGTATAGCTTCGGGCCATCGTGTGAAGCGATCTACACATGTGAGACAGTAACGATACCCTTGTGAAAGAGGTAAAGGTCCGATCAAATCTATGTGGATTTTCATGAATCTGGCTCGAGGTAAGCTGAATGATGCTAATGGAGATGAGACATGACGTGTTATTTTTGATCGTTGGCATGCTAGGCAGGAACGAGTCCACTCTCTACAATCTTTTCGCATACTAGGCCATACATAGCGTTCCGATATCAGTTTCGTCGTCGCATTTATGCCAGGGTGGCTAAAAGAATGCAAGTTTTCGAACACTTGCCGTCGCATGTCTTTGGTCACATAAGGTCTGGCCACATTGCTGCTCTTGTCACAATAGATTTCTGTGTGAGATCCAGGCAGTTTGATTTTTGTCAAGCGCAGAGAAGTATCGCTATCCAAAAGTTGTTCTAGTTCAGGATCTGTGCTTTGTGCTTGAGCAAGCTTGGATAGATCGATGGGCTGAGTAATCTCTTCGATGCGTGATAAACTGTCAGCCACAACGTTATCCTTTCCTGAAATATGCCTGATATCTGTAGAAAACTGTGAAATAAAATCCAGATGTCTGAACTGTCTTGGTGAGCACTTTTCTTTTCGTGAATGAAATGCGAAAGTTATGGGCTTATGGTCAGTGTAAATAATAAAGTCTCTCGCCTCCACCATGTGACGAAAGTATTTTATTGCTTCGTAGATGGCGAGAAGTTCCCTATCGTAAGGCGAGTATTTCTGTTGACATGGTGAAAACTTTCGAGAGAAAAATGCTAAAGGTTCCCACATGCCGTCTTTATGCTGTTGTAAAGCTGCGCCCATTGCTGTGTCTGAAGCATCGGTGACTATAGCGAGCTTCGCTTGGCAGTCTGGATGAGCGAGTAGTGCTGCTTGGCAGAGACTTTCCTTGCAGGTGATGAATGCTTTAGTAGCTTCTTCTGATAAATGCACGGGATGTGAACCTTTAACTGATCCTGTGAGCAGTGCATTCAGAGGCGCTTGATGCCGCGCTGCATCAGGAATAAACCTTCTGTAAAAGTTCACCATTCCTAGGAATCTTCGCAGTTCTCTGACGGTTTTCGGTGGTGGGTAATTCGCAACCGCTTCTACCTTCGATGGTAATGGTTTAGTCCCAGCTGCTGAGATGCTGTGTCCTAAAAACGTTACCTCTGATACACCGAATATGCACTTGTTCGTGTTGATTACCATGCCGTATTCCTTGAGTCTGTTGAAGAGCAGATGAAGGTGCTTCTTGTGTGATTCCTGATCAGGTGAGAAGATCAAAAAATCGTCCAGAAACGGGAAGCAGAACTCCTCAAGGCCCCTAAGCATCTCGTCCACAAATCGTTGAAACGTTTGGCCGGCATTACGTAGTCCGAACGTCATGAACGGGAATTCGTATAAACCAAACGGCGTCGTGATTGCGGTCTTCGGAATATCCTCAGGGCAGACAGGAATTTGATTATAAGCTTTTACGAGATCGATAACCGAGTATACTTGACAGCCGGAGAGACAATGTGCAAAGTCATGTATGTGCCGAATGGGATAGCTGTCTGGTACGGTTCTAGCGTTGAGCATTCTGTAGTCACCGCATGGACGCCAGCCGTTATCTTTTTTAGGCGCAAGATGAAGTGGTGATGACCATGGTGACTTTGAAGGTCTGGCTGTTCCGTTCCTCAACATATCTGCAAACTCGTCTTTTGCGATTTTTAATTTATCCGGTGCTAGTCTTCGTGGTGTGCTGCTTATTGGCGGCCCTGCAGTAGTTTGTATATGATGCATGGTATTATGCTTCGGAACACGGTGGACACCGGAAGGTCTAGTAATCTCAGGGTATTCGCTTAGTATGTTATGATATACGGAATTTCCAGAAATAACTTTTACCGATGAAATGTTCCCAGTTGACTGTGCAGGTGAAGCTGGGGACGTAAGGCTTGTAGTGTTGTCGATTAAACGTTGATTTCGACAATCCACGATGAGGTTGTAAAATGATAAAAAATCCACACCTATTATGGCCTTTGTAACGTCCGCTACAATGAATCGCCAAGTGAAGTCACGGCGCAAGCCTAGGTTCAGCACTAAATGAGCGTAGCCGTAAGTAGAAATGGGTGTACCGTTTGCCGCACACAGCTCATAATTTGTTTTCTCACGACGTTCCTTGAGTGCCGATCGGGGGAAGACACATACGTCACTGCCAGTATCGATGAGAAACTGCATCTTCGTAGCGCCGTCCGTGACAAATAGGCGACCGGAAGTTTGGCAATCGGTCGTCGCCATTACCGACTGCTGTTCGCGTTTCCCGCATGGTAGTCGCACGGTTTTACGCACTTACTTGCTTCATTGCCGAACTTATTATGATACCAGCACACAGGAAATTTTCTATAGTTCGACTGTGATCGTGTGGAGCTAGAACGACCGCGCGTTTTCTTGTTTGAACGATTCGGTGCACGTGAATGCCGGTTCACCTGCGCAGTTAGAGCTTGCACTTGTTTGGTAAGTTCAGCAATCTGTTGGTTCATGGCTTCTAAAGAGCTTCCTGGTATGGCACTTGATGTTGATGCTACGTGCGCTGTAGGCGAAACAACGTCATGGATGCGGTCAGCGAGATCTGCGAGCGCTTCCAGTGAAGACATCATCTGCGAAGCGATTATCGTTTGCGTGCTACTTGGTAGGCGACTGGTCCATATAGTACGTAGAAAATCTTCGGGAACTCCAGGTCCAGCCAAATGTTGCAAATGTCTTAGAAACTGAGATGGCTTACGGTCTCCAAGTTCTGCGTGCATAAGTAATTGCTTGACCTTCTTTTCTCGTGACGCGGACAGTCGTTTGATAAGTTCCGACTTCAATTTTTCATACCTGTTGGTGTCGGGCGGGTTGATGATTATATCTTCCACCTCAGAAGCATACTGCGGGTCTAGTTGGCCGATAACGTAGAAAAACTTCGTATTGTCCGTAGTAATGTTCGATATCGCGAATTGGCCCTCGATCTGCGCGAACCAAATGGCCGGCTTTTCAGGCCAAAACGGCGGAATGCGCACGCCCACACGACAAATATCTTCGTTCTTATCGGTTGAGAGCGACATCTTTATGTGAATCAGTATCAGAATTATCGCAATCAGCAACAAAATCAAAATCACACACATTTACTGCAAACGTGGACTTTCGGTTCAAAACAGGTCACCAGTAAAGCGAAGTTAGATACGCTTTTGTTGTAATAGAAGGAGGTCCATAGGTTTGCTGAATTAATGATATGCCGATTGACTTTGTATAAGATATATTAATTAAAAAGATATTTACAAAAACCAAAATGCGGAAAATAAAATTTTCTCTAATGTGAAGTCTATATCAACAACATTCGTTGCCCCTAGCAACTAGCTGGAAAAGTTCTCTATTAAACTGGTATGTAAACTTTTTCGTGGGCTAGCACACCACAGCTCTAAGAATTGAGGATAAGGAGAACTACGCTGAGTCATGACGTGAGACTGTGCCCAAGACGAAATTTCATTCACAAAACGATCAAATAGGGAATGAAATCTCTACTTGAGCACGACTGAGCGATAGTTCTGTAATACGAGCTTTTGTAGTTCCACAAAATAAGTAATAATTTTATATCACTGCGCTACGAGATGCTACGATTCCGCTACAAGAAAGTGCCAAGCTACGAGTCTTCAAGGCGCTACGGTGCTACGGCCGTTAGTTACCGAATTAAATTATTATGAACCAACTTCAATTTTTCTCAATTAAAACACTTAGTTAAAGTTTTACTTTAAAGTTCAGGAGATTATTATACAACTGCTTCAATCCCTCCTCCTTTTCCTTTTTCAATCGCCTTTAAAAAAAAGTTTTCGGTCAGTATTTTTGTATAAAATTCATCAAAGTTGGGTTCAGAAGTTTAGTTATTAGATTAAAATAATGAAACAGAAATCTCACTCTGACTATCGACTCAACCCTTTATATAGTCAGGACAAGTGGCGCGAGTACTTATTCTGTATCTGGGTGCTGTAGAACCATGGTCCTAGTTCCTGGGTCCTTAGATACAAGGAATCCAGTTAGGGTCCAGGTTCCATGTATGTGATCGTTGGGCGTTATAATTATTATTATATATAACAGTCTTATATTCAAGTTGTTTCTAAGAATTGTATCTATGGCCAACAACGATCGCGCGCCGTTTAATAGAATTTATTAATCATTGAGAGGTTAGACAACTTGGAAAATATTTTGCTACAAACATAACAATATTGTCATTTTTTTTGGCGATTCGTTTTACCTTAATTTAATTATAAAATCGCAGTCTCTATATGAATAAAAAAATTATTTGTTCCAGTACCTATCTACCTAAATCAACCATTTTACCTGGCTATTGTAATTATGATGGATGTAGCTGAAAAACAGTATATATATATACCTAATGCAAAACGAATACAATAAAGCTTACCTACAACTAGATTTAGACTAGCCGATAGCTCAGTTGGTAGTAACCCTGCCTTCTGAACTGTAGGTTTTGGGTTCAATTCCCACCCAAGACAAACGTGTGTGTGAATATCGATGTTTGTTCTGTGTCTGGCTGTTATATTGTATTCTATGTATATATTTAGCAACAAAAAGTATCTAAGTATTCTATCAGTTATCTGGTTCCCATAGTACAAGCTTTGCTTAGTTTGAAGCTAGATGGCGCTGTTTGAAATGTCTACAAATATTTATTATCCATTTATTAATTAAATTTGTTCGTATCACGCAAATATTTTAGAAAATGGTTGTGGTTTAAAGGAAATAAGCATACGCCTGAAACACAAATAAAATGTTTTCTTAAAATAAAAGATAGTAATGTTGTCCGGAAGAGATCTGTGTATAGCAATAAGACCGCCCATTGTAGTAAGCTTCGTAATGTATTTGGTTAATGTACTTATAAATATATTTTTTTTGTATGGTATAACTTTATTATAATAGGTACTTACTAATAATAAGTAGATTTTTTTATATGGTATAATTTTATCATAATAAATTGTATCATATCATAATAATAATGTCACTTTTTTTTCATTTGGTTAGCAGTAACGTTTGTTATATATAGAAAAGGCTTTGTTAGAATGTACCAAAATTCCAAAAACAATTTTTACTTATTTGAGAAAGATAACATTCAAGATTTAAACCATGTAACTCACGGAAAATTATCGGACAATGGACTTATTTTAACAACAACAACAACAGCAACAACAAGAATTTCAATACAAAACAGCACTTGTAAATAATGTGAATTATTTCAAACGTTATCACACCAAATAATATAGTACGGTCGTCCACTTGTTTGCAGTGATATAATCCATCGGTTTTAGTCCAGGCGACATCTTAGTCGTCTTGGCACCTTTAAAATTTCCGGATTGAATCGAGCGCGTCGGTTTTATTGGTGACTCCGTCAAATCAAAAGTTGCATTTTCTTCCAGCATCATCAATGTTGCTTCTTCAGTCGTCGTAACCGTCATCTTCTTCGTTCTAGGAAACATCTTACGTGCTGTTGTTACCTCCGTTTCCGTCGTGTCATAATCATCTTCCGTATTTAATATTAATCCTTCCCGGAGAAAAAACAGAGTCGTGGTCATAACAGTTGATGTTTCCCTTGAGCATTCGGTAATATCGCCAGGTGTGGGAACAAATCTAGTGTAAGCGAGTGGGCGGGCTTTTACGTAACCGATCTTGTAGAATATCTTGTCTAGGACTCCAGTGGCTCGGAAGATCAGGAACAAGATCACGATTGCAACCGCTGAAATAATAATCGCATTCTTTAGCAAATATTAGACTGCAAAATGTTAAGGTTGAATTTTCAGTTGGATTTATGTTCTAATTAATACGCGCGCATACGTGAGCGCTGAACTTTCAGTTCCAAGATAAACGTTAACGGTCTAATTATGTGTTACCTGCCTAATATAAAGTACCCAGGACAAATTAGGTCCACAAGAAAACACCCAATTAGACCGTTAACGTTTATCCTGGAATTGAAAGTTCCAAAAAAGAAAAAAAGGTGCTGAGTCTAATTTTCTATATGAATAGTTTTAAGTCATTATTTGATGTTGTAGATTAAGTATGGTCTCAAGCCCTAAGAAACCTATAAGATGCATTTGTCTTTTCAGAAACATAATTATATCATAAGTGAAAAAAAAACGTTTGAAATCTATTTTCTTCATGGTTTACATATATTTTACACATGATATTCAGGTAAACATTTTAATATAAAGTTAAACAATCCTACCTATCAAATATGGAATATGGAAAACCATACCGCGTTGTTTTGCGGTGTCATTTCTTAGTACTTAAATCACACTAGAACCTACCTACCAACAAATTTTAAACCATCCGTCAGCCATCATATTTTCCAAACAACAATTTTCACGCTAGGCTTTTATTATTTTGGAACAATATAGAACAAACCGAGAACAATTCTGCACAAAAATCCATATTTCAAAAAGTGCGGGGCTAACTTTACACGCCGAAATTATTATTCCAAAGCCGGTATTCGCCAGTAGTATGTTGATGTAGGTAGTATGTAGGTACTTTTTGTGGTAGCGGTCAGAAACGGATTAACGTACGTACAAACCTTTTCATGCATCGTGTGTGGTATTACAGACTTATTTGTAGATATTGATGTCGTCTATAAAATTGTCGCACATCACTTGCTCTACAATCAACAGTTTCCGCAGCGTACGCGATAAAACGATTTTTTGGTATATATTTCACACGTTGGGTTACCTACATTATCGAAGTTTTCATACAGCTCCCTAAATTTTTTGAAAATATTCTATCGTCTATGTAAATCGGGGATAATGTAGGATTCAGATGAAATAATTTTTCAAATAAGTCCAGTAGTTTCAGAGGTTCAATGCTAACAAACAACATACATAGATATGTATGTTGTTTGTTAGCATTGAATATAGGTATAGATATACCTACCTACATATAAAATTCCAAGTCCTGGCTGATTGACTGACTTATATATCAACGCACAGCCTAAACCGCTGGTCCTAGAGACTTGAAATTTGGAGGGTGTGTTCTTTGTAAAGTGTCTCCACTAAGAAAGGGATTTCTAAATTCCACCCCTAAGAGGGTGACGTGGGTGGTTGAATTAATATTTTAAAAATCTTCGTTTCTTATAGGCCACGCGGGCAGAAGCTAGTTATATATATGTGGCAAATACCTGACATGAGGCAATCGCAAGTGCCACCTCTGTTAACGGGGCAAGGACCACCTCCACCGCACATGAAGCACTTCAGCCTCGCTGTCAATAGGAACACCACGCATATCGGCACCAATGACATCAGTTGCAGCATGAAAGATATGAAGTTGTACAACGTTTGGAGTATCATACGGATCAGGTTCTCGATCATCAGGATTATGGTCATAAAGACCCGCACCAGCATTTGAATCCCGCATATTACGGTCGATATTAGTGCGTGTACCGTTCGACACATGATGGAAAATTTCCCTGTAAATTAAATAGCGATCATAGGTATCTATCCGAGGGCGATCTTGAAAAATGCATGCGTCTTCAGATACACCTTACCGTGTCCTTCGAGCTACAACAGGAACGGGTCCGTCTTTCTTAGTCTGTTTCATTTATGTTGATTACCATTTCAAAGTGGGTAATATAAAAAAGCTAATACTTCTACAAAAGGTAAATCAACAAAAAAGAAAACGAAAATTTACGTTTGCTTTTTCGTTTTTACTTTTGGTGACAGGACATGAAAAAGAAGTTCATAGATTCTATTCAAGAATAATAGATACCTATTTAGTCAGCGCACAGAGGTTAAGATTTAAAGTATTTACTCTAAAGAGTTTTAGAATATTTTTAGTCTAGATTAAAATAAACATGACTATCTTATATTTTAATTAAAACTTTAATAATAAAAAGTCACATAATAATATGATTATTTTAGACTTTATGTCAATCTAGATTCAAGCTTAATCTAGAAGTCAAGATTTTGTACCGCAGATTCAATTCAACAAATAAGGTAACTCTATCTAAACCTCTCTCTCTGAATTAATAAAAACAGTAAGACCTAATAGATGCATTCGGGTGCATTTTGGAGTGTGCATTGGAGTTGCATAACCTGATTCCACCGTCACCGTTCCACCATCGCACAACCAGATCTAGGAAAAAGCGCCACAGGTACATGGTTAATACCTAATTTCTACATGTGCGAACAAAGAGATTTGGCTCCACTTTTATCGTGCGAACAGCCAGACTGGAACGCTTTACCGAAATCCGTATTTCCCGAAAACTACAACCTTGGAGTCTTCAAATCGAGAGTGAACAAGTATCTTCTAGGCAAGCGTGTTACATCCTAGACTGCATCGTCACTTACCATCAGGTGCGATAGTGGTCAAACGCGAGGCTATCAAACAATAAAATAAAAAAAAACTAATAAAAATAAAATAACAATACTATGTGTGTTATAATATTATTTATTGTGACATTGGTCAAATCTAAATTATAACTAATGCCCGTCTGCAGCCTCTAGTTTTTTTTTGTTTGGTTTTGGCTCTACACTTTTGTGTATTTAGCCAGTGTCAAGTAATTGATAATATCTCAAGTTAATTAATATCATATAATGTGTCAAGTCACAGACCAAGTCATCAAGTTAAGTCATAGTCTAGTCTAGTCAAGTCATACTCCTAGTAAAGTGGTGGCAACTTTACCAGAAGCTTCTAAGGAGTTTTGGAAACAACACGAAAAGAAACGTTTTACCATCAGTATACCACTTTCCCACACTCATGCCTGTAATTCAGCACTTAACGAATTAAATGCCACCAATTTTATGCACTAACACTGAAAATAACACAAGTTTCGGAAAATAATACAATGCGGCGACGCGATCTTTTTCGTTTTCCCGCCAAAACTTAGCCTCTAATTTCTCGTACGTTTGACTCGAATTTAACAAACGTACACGAGAACCCGGGTGAAAGTTAAAGTTGTATTTTAATAGACTTTACTGCAGACAGGCATAAGATGAACATTAACAATTATACGTAACAGTAAATTTAATAAACAAATATCATGCGGCAAAATAATTATTTTGTGTTTGAGCAACACTGTGGACAAGCGTCAGAGTAATATATTCTGTGAACGTGTTATTTTTTCGTGTGAATGAATGAATGTGAATGAGTTTAGAGCTTGAACATTTGTCGTATCATTAGATCGAAGAAACAATCGTTGTCGATCGCCACGCCGATACCGCTGTAGTAGTCCATGAAGTCCTCGATAGTTACCTGGAGATAATTAAATATTAAAACATAATATTTATGTAATTATGTACCTGACAGCGTCTGTGTAGTTGAGCAGTTGGCCCATAACCCGGAGGCAGCGGGTTCGATTCCCCCGACAGGACAAGCATTTGTGCACAGGAAAAAAAGCGCAAATACGTGTTCTGAGTTTGGGTGTTGTGGGACTATGGTCCTCTAGTTCCTGGGTCCCTAGACACAGGGAATCCTAGTTAGGGTCCAGGATCTATGTATGTAATTATTTGGAGTTATTGCATATTGAAGAAAAACAACTAGAATAACAAAAATTAAAGAAAATTGATCCAAAACTATAATTTTTAGAATTTATTCTGTTCGTTAATAATAATATATGTATTTTTGTTTTTGGAACTTTCGTCGCAATGCAACTGGGGAATGAAATGGGGAAATTTCATTAATAATTTTAAAATTTCCAACTAATTATGCACATAAGCTGAGTCTTGAAACAGTCAAATTCATACAATTTTGAGTCGCCTAGCCGATGATGCCAGATTCAGAAATAGCCATAGGTGCTAAAGTTTTGTTCTGTGCAACCCGTCCAAAGTATTACTATCTCCATGAAGGTATGTTTAGAATTACCTTTCCATCGATGACGCCTTCAGTTTCAAAGTTAGCGAGGAACGTGTTCATGACCCAGCCACCTGTCTCTTCACCACTCATGTACCTGGAAATCAAGAGATTACAATCATCAGAAAAAATATTAACGTTATAAATGCGAAAGGTTGTGTGTGTGTGTGTGTGAGTGAGTGGGTGTGTGTGTGTGTGAGTGTATGTGTGTGAGTGAGTGAGTGTATGTGTGTGAGCGAGTGAGTGTGTGTGTGTGTGTGCGTGTACGCGCTGAAGATTTCAACGAAATTCAGAATGGACATAGCTTAAACAATGGATAGAGATAGATAGAGATAGAGAACTCTTTATTGTTCCACCAATGAAATATAAAAATATCAAGAAAAACTTATAAACTAGTGTTACAATGGGCGGTCTTATCGCTGAAAGCGATCTCTTCCAGACAACCTTTGGATGGACAGTATTAAATGCAAAAGAGTAGATGGATGGATTAATAAATAAGATACTTTTTATTTGTTACCTCGCAAGTAACAGAGTTTACCTTGGACGAAAAGTGGCCTTTTGCCTCGATTTAGAAAGTGACTTTTACCTCGGATTAGGATTCATTTCAGGTCATTGTAGAGATCTTTATCTGTTCCCAGTAGTTCAGTTATTAGTTCCATCGACTGTTATGGTTTATCGAAGAGATTTACCTCAGGTCACAAGTAATATTTAACTCGGGTTAGAAGTGGCTATTACCTCAGGCTAGAATATACTGTTACCTGGGATTAGAAGTGGCTATTGCTATTACCTCAGGCTAGAGTTACTGTTACCTCGGGTTAAAAGTGGCTATTGCTATTGCCTGTCGTGATACAAAAAAAAATAATAAAAAAAGTTAGTTCGGTGAAAGAAACCGAACCGATTTTGAGTCGACCGGGGAAAGTGGTTCCCACCTACTAAATCACGAACAAGTTATATTAAAAAGGAAAAGTAAGGATGCTCACGGATAGAGCCAACGGCTTCACACCGGACCTTTGGTTTCAAGGACCGTCCTGGTGGTGCACTCACCGTGCCGCCTGCCCTACCTAACTTGGTCAGCTAGTTTGCTTGGGACTGTCAATTGGTGGAGAAAGTGAAACTAATGTGAATTTAGTACAACTCAATATTTACTCAAAAAACACACAAGTAGAAATATCTTATGCAAAACAAAAGTCTACAAAAATAGTAATAACACTAGGCCGCAGTTAAAGTCTGTAAACCTAATATGATAACGCTAATCCCGGGACGCTCACTGACGACTAACGGGGAGAAATTTAAAAAAACGCACGGGGGGCGCAAAAAGTTCACATCGGAAATTAAGAAAACGACACGCTCACTCAATCACGGCGGAGGAGTCGTTTCGCGGGAGCCAGCCGTCGCTGGACTACCACCGCGAAACAAAAAATAAATCTTCAACACGAAGGAAAATATGTGGTCATCTTGGTTAGGCCACCAGTCGACGTCGTCACGGGCGGATATGGGCGATCCGTCCTGTCGCTCCCCACACCCGGGGCTCTTGACGCGACTTCGTAAAAATAAGCCAGCAGCTACTCCTGCGCCATGCCGACCGTAGGAACGGCGGCCTCAAAGAAACCCTCAGCGCACATCCATGTGGGTGCGGTTTTTTAAAAGGTGCGCAGGAGCGGCGAACGCGTGCACTCCGTGGGCGCGCGCCTCGCTGACTCTCGTGGCGATTGGTTCGCGGCACGATTCTGCTGGGCGCGGTCCGCGCTTATCGCGTCTTCTCGCCTCCACGTAGTATGGCTATCTCTCTCATATATACAATCAATAACCTATATTTTTTAACTATTTTAATCTTATTTAATTACAAGTACATTACAAAACTAAGAGGATTTTTCTGATCATTTATATACAAATACGTCCAAGAATGGTTCAGTAATTGTTGTGATATTTGGTTGGAAAAACCCGACAAGAAGCTAATGATAACAAGTATGTACTTTTGGTAAATTACAAGTCCCACAGACTACTACGAGTATGAAATGTAATTACTGAATCGTTATTAAGCTGTTTCTGATAAATGATTGCCAGTAGGACCCGTACTTTAAACAAACGAAAACATGACTGTCAGGTTCCTTGTCCAAAATAGTTGCATCAAAATCTTATAGAAATACTTTAAATCATTTTGTAATTCATCAGCCTTGGGAAACCTTAAGGTACCTAGTAAGTATTTATTCTACTATCCAAATGATAGGGCTAATGGTAAAGCTATAATTAAGAATAATTGTTTTTCATATCACAAAGTGCCTGGCCTTCTTAATGCGGGAGCAGAGTAGTACAAAAACGTTGCTATTGCAAAAGTGTCAGGAGAAACTGACTATAATTAATGGAAAAAGTAGCTACACGCTACATGCCTCAGGCTAGAAGTTACTGTTACCTCGGGTTAGAAGTGGCTACTACCTCAGGCTAGAAGTTACTGTTACCTCGGGTTAGAAGTGGCTACTACCTCAGGCTAGAAGTTACTGTTACCTCGGGTTAGAAGTGGCTACTACCTCAGGCTAGAAGTTACTGTTACCTCGGGTTAGAAGTGGCTACTACCTCAGGCTAGAAGTTACTGTTACCTCGGGTTAGAAGTGGCTACTACCTCAGGCTAGAAGTTACTGTTACCTCGGGTTAGAAGTGGCTACTACCTCAGGCTAGAAGTTACTGTTACCTCGGGTTAGAAGTGGCTACTACCTCAGGCTAGAAGTTACTGTTACCTCGGGTTAGAAGTGGCTACTACCTCAGGCTAGAAGTTACTGTTACCTCGGGTTAGAAGTGGCTACTACCTCAGGCTAGAAGTTACTGTTACCTCGGGTTAGAAGTGGCTACTACCTCAGGCTAGAAGTTACTGTTACCTCGGGTTAGAAGTGGCTACTACCTCAGGCTAGAAGTTACTGTTACCTCGGGTTAGAAGTGGCTACTACCTCAGGCTAGAAGTTACTGTTACCTCGGGTTAGAAGTGGCTACTACCTCAGACTAGAAGTTACTGTTACCTCGGGTTAGAAGTGACAGCGTAGACTCCTTTTATTTCATCGACGGTGACCGCGCCATCTTCAAGCTTGTCCAACTTCTTGAAAGCTTGATGAACGATCTCACGGCGTGACTCGGACATCGGAGGCTGTAACACATCGATAGTAATTTTATAAACTCAAAAGTAACTGTCTGTCAGTCTTACCTTTTCATTTTGCCACAGATGCAACACTTCTGGCTTATTAGGGTTCATCCATAAACTACGTCACACGTTAAGGGGGATGGAGGGGGTCGACGAAGTGTGACATTGTGTGACAAGGGGGGAGGGGTCCCAAATTTTAAATCACATTTAAAAAAATATATAATATATTTTTTCCTAAGTTTTACAACACAATTTTCTTATTTTCATTAAATGTAAAATTGCAATATACGTGATATCATATTAGGTAGGGGGTCTCACAAATTTTAATGTGACTGTGACAATGTGACATGGGAGGGGTAAAAAAATCATGAAATTCATGTGACGTAATTTATGGATGACCCCTGATGATGGATAATTAAATCTTAGATAGCTAATGGTCATTTGGTTGAAGATCTAGCCGACTTCATAAAAAGTCAGTTCTGTGATTACCTTGTAATCATGTGATCGCTTACCCATCTTTAGAATTACTTACCTGAACATATTGCTTTTTTACTAGGTTGGTCAACCATTGGTTTTCTTGAAGAGTTTGTATGGTTTCTAACTAAATATGTACACAAACCCTGGTAGATGTTCAGGTCATGAGCCGACGGATCTCTGTAACTGTTAACGGTAACCTGTTAATTTAGACATCAAAGGAATTAAAATAATTGATTTTGGTTTTTAATCGATCTCTTAATTGGATCTCTGTAATTGTTAACGGTAACCTGTTAATTTAGACAACAAAATTATTAAAATAATTGGTTTTGGTTTTTAATTGATCACTTAATTGGTTATTATGTTCTATTAGTTATCTAGTTGGTACCACTTGGTTTGCAGGCTCTTTCCCGCATCTTGGCCACACAGCGGCTTCTTGGAGTTTTAATACTATGTCTTTACTTAAATTGAGGCTTAGATGGCGTTGTGCAAAATCTCCACCATTATCAAATTTTGATCTGCCCAGCTGTACTTAAAAATGCCTCTCAAGATTATATGACAACAATATTTTTTTATTGCGCTGCACTCAATTGGCTTTAGTTCATTTAAGCAGAGTTTATAAGTAATGCCCACTTACACGAATTTAATGTTTACTTACACGAATTTTAAGAAGAAACTCGTCAAGGCTAATGGTACCAATCTTGTCTGTGTCCAACTGGTCAAACAGATCTTCCGCATCCTGAAAAATAACCATATCATACACATACCTACTTAATAGGTAAGGGGGATAAAGATTGTACCTTTGAAACAACAACATTTGTATCAAAATCTGGGTTTCATACCTATTGTGTTATAATTACTGTGTATTTAGATTTATAAACAAGAAGTAAAGTATTGTATTGTACAAGCTTTCTTTATTTGTGAAACACCCACAAATAATTAAACAAAGAACAATTAATAATAATAATAAATAAAAATAACGCCCAACGATCACATACATAGATCCTGGACCCTAACTAAGATTCCAGGTCTAGGGACCCAGGAACTACGAGGACCATGACCCACAACACCCAGACTCAGAACAAGTATTTGCACTTTTTTATCAGTGCACAAATACTTGTCCTGCCGTGGGAATCGAACCCGCCGCCTCCGGGCTGTTAATAATAATAATAATAATGTCATTTATTTAATTAATAATAATAATTACAATTTTTGCAACACATGTATCTTCTTTGAAATGAATAATTAATATTGTGTAAAATAGGGTACATAATAAGGCAACAAACTGCTAAAAACCGTAGGCCGATAAGCATTTAGTATTTATAATTAGTGTATAATGGAAGCATAAAAAAGAATACCTTTTGACTGAGGTCCAACCCAGTTTCCCTGATTCCTTTGAAGAATTCATTCCTGTTCAACTGCTTACTGCGATTGTTGTACAAGTGGCGGATAGCCCTGATGACAAATCACACTAATATTATAAAGGTGAAAGAATGTATGTGTTTATGTGTGTTTGTGTGTATGTGTGTATGTTACTCGTTCACGCTCAAACGGCTGAATGTATTTGGATGAAATTTGGAACCAAGATAGCTTATACACTGGATTAACATATAGACTACATTTTATTCTGGAAAAGTAAAATATTCCCGTGGGATCAGCAAATAAAAATAAATATCTTATAGCATCGTAAAAACACTGGATGCATCCCACTGCTCTACTGGAATTATAGTCATAATAAAATGTGCCCTATATGTACCATTCAAATCCATTGATAAATACTATAGCTGTCTAAGTTCAAAGTTAAATACAAACACATCACTTAAAAAGGTCCAACATCAAACTGAAAATGTACATTCAGGTTTGTAATCAATAATTCAAGTCTAGTTTCTAGATCTCAAATCTATATAATTCAATAGTTGCCAAGAATAAGTTTCAAGAAGAGTCTAGATACTATCTATCTAAATATATATAACTCAAAGGTGACTGACTGATTGACTGACTGACATAGTGATCTATCAACGCACAGCCCAAACCACTGGACAGGTCAGGCTGAAATTTTGCATGCAGGTAGATGTTATGACGTAGGCATCCTCTAAGAAAGAATTTTTCAAAATTCCAAAGAGGGAGATTTGGGTGAAGCTACGGGCAGAAGCTTGTTGAAGTATATATATTGAGATCTATATATTAAAACAACTTATCAGGCATTCATCAAAATCATGCAATTACTTTCTTTCAATCTTTCTAAGTTGAATAGTTAGGTTAACATGGTGATTACTTCTGGAGTTTATCAGCCATGCAGATTTTACTGTTTGTTAGTTACTCTTTTCTATTTTTTATTTATTTCAAGCTTTTCTAGCATTTGACCACACTCTCACCTGATGGGAAGTGACGATGTGGTCGAAGATATTGTTAGATGATGAAGATTTGTTTAGAGTGCCTTGATAGGACACATGGCTAATAGATATAACCAATTTGAGTGAATCATTGTATCTTAAAACAGTAACATGATGTCATTTGAGAAGATGAATACTTCAATTAACTGTTCTAGATAAGAATAGTTCAGAGCTATTATTCTATAAACCAAGAAACCCCTAGTCTATTATTTCAATTGCTATTGCATCACAACTTTTGAATTTTAGACTTTGAGGCCTGATACATATGTATTTACTGATACATAATTATTTAGTTTGAAAGTCATGCCAAGAAAATGTTCAAGCACAATATTTTTTTTATATTAGTGAATGATATTACGAGCAAGTTGTTCGCCTGATGTTAAGCGATATGGCCGCCAATAACCGAACAGTGTCATTCAGAAATCCAAAAAGTTTCGCGTGATACTGCACCGCGCACATCATCCTGAGACATCAGCACAGTCTTGTAATAAGATTACTCGATTGTGAGATTAGGTCATAGTTTCCTTTGCCCAATAATTTCACTAGCTACAGTGCCCTTCAAACCGGAACACAGTAGTGCTTGCACACTACTGCTTAGCGGCAGAATAACTGGCAAAGCGGTGGTACCTACCTAGATGAATTTTGCGGAGAAGTCCTACTACAATAAAAATGTTATTTTCTGTTATGTAATACTGACCTGCCCAACTTCATAATGCCACAAGCTCCTCGTGACAGGCACAGCAGGCGGAGCTTCTCTAGAGGATCGGAGGTATGAGAGAGAGCACGGGCAGACTTCTGCATCAGCTCTTCCTCCTCCCTTGAAGCAGTCGATTGAGGACGGTGCCATGCTACTGTAATGTTTAATATTTGACAATTTAAATCACTTATGAGTTATGTTATGAACAATCACGCAGATCACATCATAAACTATTTGCTGCATTTTCATTGGTCACACGCTTTCTTGAGAGGAGAGATATTATTATGTTTAATAAAACAATCACAATAACTTAAGTAAGTACATATTTATTGAGCTAAGGAGCCCAACAAGAAGTGAAAAAACAAAAGACAATCAAATACATTAGAAAAGAAAGAAGAATAAAACAATACAAAAAGAGGTTGACTGTTAACTAACATAAAACCTATTTTCAGACACAACAGATATATACTTAACAGTTCCCGGCTGCAGCTGACCTTCCTCTAATCAGAAGTGTGTTACACTGGTATTCTACTTATTTAGATCACAGGTTAGTTTGCTGATCTTTATTATACTAAAATGCTGGATTTGGATTTGGTTTGGTTTCACTGCATATCATATGAACCAAATTGTTGAGAATTGAATGGCCTCAATTTAATAGCAAGTCCATATTAAGTAAAACAGGAAAAGACAATTTGCTCTACCATCCATGCTGCAAACCTCTGAATGAAAGAAGCCTTTTTACAACAGTGAACTTCTCCACTGTTAAAATAGTATAAAACTACCTATTTTCTGGCAAAGGTACCATATTTATCTACAGATGGTTATGGATGACTCATAATACCATAATTTAGTATAGCAAGGATGAATGGTACAAATACAATACAAATAACTAACACTAGATATTAGTAAGGATAAACTTACTGTTGGATGATGTGTGTGGCTTTCCAAGATACATGTTTCACAAGCTTTATTTAGGACAAATATAAGGATTTGCAAGCACCTTCAGTATAATTATATTCAATGACCCACGCACTAACGGACAAGTGACGAAGAGTCAAGACCTTGTGCTACAGAATCTACAGAGATCTGCGATCTGCCTACTCTTTGGCGAGCACCAAGTAATATATAACGCTTACAGCACGTCAAAAAAGAGCAAGGAAATAAATAAACACATTCTTCAATGCATATGCAGAATACGAATAGAGGAGATAGTTTGATCGCTCGTATTTTTTTAATGAAAGTTTATATTCAAATTCTCCACAACAACAAAACGAAAACAAATAACACGAGCGCAAACCACCACAGACTAGTAATATGTAGAGATAGACATGTAGGGAAAAAAAAACTATCGATTTTATTGAACGATTGTGTTTAGAGAAAAAAAATCATCGCTTTTCTACAATATATATTATATATTTTAAGCACCACCAGTTACTGATTTTTTCTACTGGCATCAAAACTAGCAGAACAACAAAGACAAGACGCTGCGCATTAGTAGGTACGTTCGGCGGGCGGTTTCCATTGATTCACGTTTCTTTGTATTCATATAGTATCTGTATCAAGGTTAAGCCATACGATAAATCATAAATTGTCGCTGGTTTTAACCGTACATTTTCTTACATTTCAAAAATCATTTTGTGTTCTGACGAGTGAGGATTTCTGTTTGTGCACAGAATGATTAACATCATATCTTTATAACTAAAAGATTTGGCACTATTGCAAGTGCAGTGCCCGAAAGAACTATTATATTATCGATTTTTTTATTATTCCATGAAATATACAATATAATCGATTACTGATCGCTTAGTTTTTAGCGATAATTCTGCCAATGTCAAGTGACGACTTTTTGAACGGTTATATTGTCAAGGTCTTATTTTGTCAAATTCAAAATGCCGGTAAAATGGTGGATATTTTACTGAAGGTTCTAGATCTAGAATGCCTTGGAAAGAAAAGAGAAGAGATATGGTTTTAAGACTTGGAACCGAACAGTCGTGCAGGTTCATAAAAACACACACTCTTATAACACACGTAAATTTAAAAATACACGGCTTATGGAAAAAAAAAAACAAAATTAACAACCGCTATTTTTGGATTCTTTTCAACGACCAACGCACAGGCAAGGACTTTATAATCTTCGTATGACCATAACGTAGTAAATCGAAAGTAGGTGATAATAGCGTTTTTGCTCTTATTAACATCGAGTATCTTTCAAGTAATTAAGTCAACTAAAACAAACAAAAAAAAAAAAAAAAAAAAAAACGACATGTCGTGCTGTTGACAATAACAATGCATATTCCATTTCGTTATCCATCACATTCACCAAGCAAGGTATCCACGAAAATCGGAAAAAAATAAAACATTAAACATCAATATTATTAGAATCAAAATTTATTGAAATTAACATACAATTACAGTAGTAATTTAATAAATACATTATGGTAAATCAACTTTGTTATAGGGTGCATTAGGGAAATGCGTGCTTTATGACGGTGCGAAGTGAGAGCACGCTTAGAGCTTGTACGCTTGTCGCATCATCAGGTCGAAGTAACAATCGTTATCGATCGACACGCTGATCCCGCTGTAGTAGTTCATGAACTCTTCAAGAGTTACCTGGATGGGAGAATATTTCATTAAATTAATGCCCCAATCATTTTAGTAGGTACCTACCCCTAAAACAGCTCTACAGCCCCCAACTCTCAGCATTAATAGGCAAGTATAGCTCACGCAAAACTTTATGAGCTCTCGGAAGTTAGCGCGGATGGCTGCGCAGTACGCATATTATAGTTATTGTATGGCCGCTTTTACAATGCACTCAACTGTACCATGCGCAATTTGGTACTCAGCCCAACTTCCGAGAGCTCATAAAGTATTGCGCGAGCTATAGATTCCTACGTTACGCTCCCTCGCTTTACTCCACTTTTAACGGATCCCGATCTCTTCCCGTGAGTGACGTTAGTGAATAATGTACTGCGATCACCAAGCCTGCTAAGCGTGGCGATTATGGCAAACTTATGATAAGCATCGTATCGTAAGTCACAGAATATAAAATAGTATTCCATACCGAAGTGGTGTTTTATGGAGTAAGCCTATGTTTAGCAGTAAAAGTCTCCCGGCTGTTGGCGTGGATTTGGTGTATTTAAAACAAGGGGAAATCGTCCGCGTTTCCAACTATAAACTAGGAGTATTTATGTCAAGAGTCAAGATTGAACATTCGCGGGTGATCACGAAACTTTGATTGCAATGCAACAGGAGAAATTTCCAAACTAACCATGCACATAAACTGCGTATTCAAACTGTCAAATCTATACAAAAGGTGTTTCTATTGGTTGCAATCGAGTTAAGTGATAGCCCAGCAGGTAACTCCTAGGCATGCATGCCCCATCGTAGGCCACATAATTGCTTAACATCGGCACACAGTGGTCAAATACTTAAATGCTTTGCCTACAACCAATAAAAAAAATCTAATGGCCGTACTAAGAATGCAGGAGTCATAAGTCCAAATTTATTTTGTTGCACCATATTGGTAGTAATAAATAACAGGTACTAAGTATCTACTTAAACGAGTTTATATTTTATAACAAACTTATATTACCGTGCCATCGATTGTGCCTTCGGTTTCAAAGTTAGCGAGGAACTTGTTCATAATCAAGTCGGCTGTCTCTTCACCGCTCATGTATCTGAGAACGAAAACATAAAATTTAATATTGTACCAATGATGACTAGGCAGCGAGTAGCGCTTAATTAGCCGCAGATAATGGCCTAACATTTCATTATTCCCCACAATGAGCAGCCGAAACGTCACATTGTTAGCTTATAAATAATAGACAAGCCTGATTTTAGGCTTTTTTTTACAACGGCATGCTATATTTCAACTTCCATCGCTACCATCGTTAACGGACACACTGCTCGTGTGACTAGACTAGATGCATCGTCAGCCGTCGCCATGAGAATCAATCAAGATTTTACTATATATATAAAGTGTATGTTGCGCCTTTATGCTTATTAGTATTGCCTATTTATGGTCCCGTACATGTACAAGTAGCTTCATTTACAAACGAAGAATATACTCTATGTACATTATTTCAAACTTACTTATACACGAACTATAGAACTTAGTTTAAAAAAAAAAATTTAAAATGATTTTGAGCCAATGTGGTAATAACTTTTTGAGATAAGCGGAGCTGGTAAATATTGAAGCAAATTACTTTAAGAGAGTTTTAACAACTTTCAATTAACAGAGCAGATGATAATACAATTTCTGTGATGCGTTTAAGTAGTTTAGACCGCTTACCATCAGGGGAATGCTGTCCTGCCACTATAAAACACTTGAAATTTTGGTATATATAAATATATATATATCCTAAAAGACAAACCTCGGGTTAGAAGTAACGGCGTAAACTCCCTTGATGTCATCGACAGTGATCACGCCATCTCCAGTCTTGTCCAGCTTCTTGAAGGCTTGCTCGACGATCGCGCGACGGGATTCTGACATGGGTGGCTGGAAAAATAAATCATTTTATTCAAATAGCTGTGTACCAAAATAGGCGAGCACTCTAAAATGGCCTACCACCATGCTAAGATTTCATCACGATAATTTCCTTCAACTAAACCTCATTACTCATTGCAGAATTCAAATTAACCCGCGATCTAAGCCGAACTCACTATTAACTAAGCCATCGTCCATCACTTCAAAAAACTACTGCAAACGTAGAACAGGTACTATTTATTCTGCGGCTAAGCATAGACCTCGTTTGCCAACAGTCCATCGGTCAGTCTCATACACACAAAAAGTTTTTAGCAGCTGTTTTAAATGGTAATAATTGTAATACACACCCAGTCTCTTTTCAAATCTCTTAATGAGTATTTTTCAATTGAATTTCACCTTTATAATGCATTTGCTTAAGGAGTGTAAGTAACTCTTTGCCAGCGTCTTTGTTTCCGATATCAATACCGATTAGTATGCTGGTGACTAATAAACAAGCTTACGGCCCGGCTGATGGGTTGACCGATGAAGGTCTATATAGCCGTATTTATATAGCCTGCCTACCTTAGACATCTGTAACACTGGAACCAACGCAATAGTTACACCTCCAGTCTGGAGATGTAAGCAACGGCTTACCCTGATATTGTGATAAAGTTAACTCATCCTGCATCGTACATATCGGTAAGATGGTTGATTTGGTCCTTTGGTTAAGTACTTACACGAATGTGAACCAGGAACTCGTCAAGGCTGATAGAACCACTCTTGTCAGTGTCGAATCGGTTGAACAAATCTTCAGCATCCTGAAAAATTACAACCCTGGTTACCGCTGGTTCTAGAGACTTGAAATTTAGAGGTTGTGTTCTTTGTAAAGTGTAGGTATCCACTGAAAAGGGTTTTTCGAAATTCCGCCCTTAAGAGGGTGAAATGGGTGGTTGAATTATCTATAAAAAAATCTTCTTCGTATCCATAGGCCATGCGGGCGAAGCTGCGAAGCCGCGAGCAGAAGCTAGTCTCTAATAAAGGACAAATAGTATCAATAAAGTTGCCATATTTGCTTATATTATACGAGCTTCTGCCCGCAGCTTCGCCCGCGGCATGGCCTATGGGAAAATATTCAACCAACCATTTCACCCTCTTAAGGGTGGAATTTCGAAAAAATCTTTTTTAGCAGATGCCTACGTCATAATATCTACCTACATGGCAAATTTCAGCCCGATCCGTCCAGTGGTTTGGGCTGTGCGTTGATAGATCACTATGTCAGTCAGTCAGTCAGTCACCTTTGAGTTATATATATTTAGATTACGTATTGTGATAAAAACTTGTAAGTAAATATATATTTTAACCTGTTTTGTAAGCTCCAACCCAGTCTCCTTGATGCCATTGAAGAATTCATCTTTGTTTAATTGTTTGCTGCCATCGTCGTCCATGCGACGGAAAATCCTGAAAGCAAATTTCACTATCAAGTAATTAAGAATGTTACAAAGCATCTAGATATCTTCAAGTTTGAAAGTCCTATTTCAGGATCTAACTAAAGCACACTCGTTTTTTATTTCAAGAGCGCCGTCACCACTCTTTAATTAAATAGGTATAGCAAATCCATCCCAGCAGTCAAGAATAATGTCACACTCACGGTGCAATCTCTCAAGCACGTCCTTACCAAGAAGTCCTGACTTTACTTTCCTTCATAGCTGATGTTATGGGCAAGCGTGCTCCACCTTAGACAACTTCGTCACTTACCATCAGGTGAGTTGTTGTCAAACGCATGCCCATTACCATAAAAAAAAAGTCTCCGTAATACAGACCTGCCCAGCCCCATAATGCCAGAAGCGCCTCGTGACAGGCACAGCAGACGGAGTTTCTCCAGGGGGTCGGTAGCCTGTGAGAGAGCGCGCGCAGACTTCTGCATCAGCTCCTCTTCCTGCCTCGACGTGGCCGATTGAGGACGGTGCCATGCTACTGTAATAATAAGAAAGCTAAATTAGATATTTTTTGCTGAACATTTGGATTAAATTGAGCGAAGGGTGGAGGGAAAGAGAAAGATGAGTTGCGTTCTCACATGGTCAAAAACTGGCGCTGCCTCACGTTCTTCTAGTCGCTCAAGACCCGTATTGCTAATCTCTTTCTTTCGCACGGCAAATTATGTAAACTGCACCTAATATCAGCGGATCATGTTCGAGAAGCCATAGTCTTAGTAAATCTACATAGCTGATAAGTACTTTTTTATGTTAAAGGGAGCAAACAAGCATACGGCCCACCTGATGGGAAGTGGCCACCGTAGCCTATGGACATCTGTAACACCGGTGGCGTTACCAATGCAATGCTTACCCTGTAGGACTCTTTTAACCCTCGTTTTAAAGTACTCCATGTTATAATATTCTGCGGAAAGACTTGTGAGATAATACGGATTTTTAGACATAATCTAATGCAGTCTACTTCTTATTAATGAACGTAAGGTAGATTAGATCTTCGCAGTGTTTTCGGTTGTATTTTGGATTATTCCGGTGTAGCGGTTTTCCTTTTAAGGTGAAAAAGCCAACAAACTATAATATTATTCCGGCCGGCGGCGCTTAGTGAAACATTATTCGTCATTTGCCCAAACTAGGTAAAGACCTGCCAAAGGCGGCACGCGATGAATGCGATCACGAAAACTCATTTTATTCATATAAAACTGCCGTAATGTTAATTACTATTTATGCTCAATTTATTATGTGAAAACAACTCAAGCCTCCATTGGCCTTTTTTGCCTTTTTGTCTTCGGTTCATTTCTCTCACGATAATAACTTTTCTATTACTATGCACCTATAAGTTGATCACTTCTCAGGGGTCCTGGAGGTCGGTAAAAAAGTTAGAAACACGATTCAAAAGAGTAAATTAATACTGTAATAAAAAGTCTACACTACAATAAAATCTAACCAAAAAAAAAAAAAAAAAAACAAATATAATGCGCGAGCGCCAAATTGGCGGGGCGCGCGGGCGGAGGTCTGCTCGAGTGGTTGCTAGGCAACCATTGCTTTTACCGGGCGCGTTCGAACACAAGTATCGCCATCTACATTAAGCCCGCGTTACATATGTTTAAATTTTTAACAACATGCAGCAACAACGTTCTTACTAGGTACACTATGCTTAGGTGCTTGGAAATTTAAACAATATAACACCTAAGCAAAATAAAAGTTTGCTTCTACATCAGGCAAGCATGCTGCACCATCATAGACTGCGTCATCACTTACCATCAGTTGAGGCAGTGGTCAAATGATTTGCCTATAAACAATTTTAAAATATTCTACAGGCGATACGAATTTGGCCCTCCTCAAGTCTTCAATGATATATACGAGTACGAACCAAAATCCTTGTTATTCGTCTACATTTGTAACCAAAATTACGCAGCGTAACGTTCAGTGACCTAGGGGCTAGGAGACTAAATAAAGCCGATCGATAACCTGTCCGACGATACTAGATCATTAATAATTTACGGAACAAAAGTAAAGTAGAAGTAGGACGTTATCACTTTGGAGGTACGTTTGTAAACCCTCAACCTCGTCTAGTAATTACAATTATGTTGTAATCATAGGCATTGCACATAGTAACTAGGGTAAATTTTGATGGTTATCTCTTTGTAGTCTTTGAAAATAAATGTTTTATTTTTATGAAAGTAATTTTAATTTATTTAATCGGCAATTTTTTCCGCTTTAGGGGATTTTATTATAATATCTAATGCTGCATAAATTAACCACAATAATATCACATGAAATGGGCATAATTTAGAAAAAGCGAAACTGTTTATTTCAAACCGGTGAATATAACATAGCATGTTTAAAGACCTTCAAAGTTCTACGTTGACTTCCAAAAATGTTGAGTGTTCGTAAATTAATAAAATAAAAACTTACTATTTGACGATGTTTTCGGTTTGCCAAGATACATGATTCACTTCAACCATAACATACAAAATACACCCACGCAAATTTTGATACAGAACCACGCGTGCTTTCAGCGGCGTAACATTTTGAAGACGAGGACGGTCCACGTGCTGTAACCCTCAATCGCAACGGGCAACTGAGGTAGGGAGGAGGTGAACGAGAGGTACTATTACTGAGGCTGACTACTGGCTGAAGTTGTAAGCGTTTGAATAATAATCCTTGAACTGGCTGAGCTACGGAGTCGATCGGGGCTCGGTCGGTGCTCGGTGGAGCAAGGAACGCGGATGTTATACAACGTATATTAACTAAATACATATTCGCACATAGCCAATTATAAAAAGATGCAGATACCTTTATTATAAAGAACGTATAATTCTTGTACTTGAACCTATGAAATCCTTAAAACCACAATCAACACTAATTAAGTATTCATTTGACACCATATCGCTGAGAGGAAAGGTCTAAGTTGAGATTATTTTGGGTAACATAAATTATAATTCAATGGGTACCTATAATTAGACACACACTCTACATATCAACAGACATACCTACACATCAGACAGACCAACAAAACGATTAACGAAATCATACTTATATTATAAAAGCGAAAGTTTGTATGTGTGTGTGTTTGTTACTCCTTCACGCTCAAACGGTTATATGGATTTGGATGAAATTCGGTACCAAGATAGCTTATACACTGGATTAACATATAGGCTACATTTTATCCCGGTAAAGTAAAATGCTCCCGTGGGATGAGCAAATAATTAAAATACTTTTAATCCGCGGATGAAACCGCGGGGCGCAACTAGTATAATATAAAAGTTAAAAATGTACATAATAAAGCAATAATTTAAAAAAAATATTCCTCGTTTGCCGTGCATCTACACTAACGTAATTATAATATAATAATTAATATAATTGTAATAATAATAGTAATTTGTTTCTTTGTTAAAGGCACTCCGAATTCACACGAAAAAAGATCTAAATTTACCAACCTATGTATCAACCTTCTTGTCGTAAAGATATACATGTATATAAGAGAAACGTTTATAATAGGTATATAGCTGGATACCTAACGACATAACATATTTGAAGGTAAATTGTTTAAGAAAACTTTGTATGACCGGTTGTTACAACACGCATTTTTTTAAATGTTTTGGCTCCACACCTCCGTGTATTTAGCCAGAGTCAAGTAATTGATAATTTATCAAGTTAATGATATGTCAAGTCAGTCTAGTCAAAGTCATGCTCCTAGTAAAGTGGTGTCAACTTTACTTGAAGCTTCTATGGAGTTTTGGAAACAACACGAAAAGAAACGTTTCACCATCATTATACCATTTTCCCACACTCGCGCCTGTAATCTAGCACTTAACGAATAGAATGAATCTTTTTCGCGTTCCCGCCAAAAACTCCGACCGGTTGTTACAACACGCATTTTATAGTGTCAAGGAATTCCAAATGTACTGTAACCACAGATGACCACAAAATGTCTAATATGTTAACATTTGCGATGTTTTATTTTCTACAATAATGATCTCAATAACTTTTGCCCTAAAGTGCATAGTTTCCGAGATATCAGCCAAAAACTTTTTTCCAAGATGGCGCTTGAAGAACTGTCAGTATTTTGTGATTTTATACTAACTGACCTAAACCTGGGTTTTTGGCGGGAAAGCGAAAAAGATTGCGTCACCGCATTGTATTATCTTCCAAAACTTGTGTTATTTTCAGTGTTAGTGCATTAAATTGGTGGCATTTTCATCGTTAAGTGCTGGATTACAGGCGTGAGTGTGGGAAAATGGTATAATGATGGTGAAACGTTTCTTTTCGTGTTGTTTTCAAAACTCCATAGAAGCTTCAAGTAAAGTTGCCACCACTTTACTAGGAGTATGACTGACTAGACTGACTTGATGACTTAGACTGTGACTTGACACATATTTGCGTGAAATATCGATAACTTGATAAATTATCAATTACTTGACACTGGCTAAATACACAAAAGTGTGGAGCCAAAAAGGAAAAAAAAAGTGACCTAACCTTATTTGAAAAAAAGTTGGAACCGAAATTTAGTGCGAGGTGAAATTCGATTTTTACTGGCCTAGATCTTCTGTAAATTATGTTCTAGCATATAAATATTTGATTTGATCTGATTAGCAGTAGTATAATAGTTACCTAAGCACTGCACCTATCTTATAAAGAGGTAAGATTACATTTCCCTATTCATAAGACTGAAACAGAGCAAGACGGTAAGCAGTGGCATAGAACAGGAAAAGGAAACGCCCAGCCTAGTCCCATCCCAGTTTTTACAATGATGTTGTCATATTATTTGATGTAAGTACCTAAGTTAGTATCTTCTTAGATATTGACGAATAGACACAAGCAAACTAAGCTTTTCCATTTTTCAGTGTTTACAATAAT
Organism: Ennomos fuscantarius; assembly: GCA_905220475.3. Lineage (NCBI taxonomy): Eukaryota > Metazoa > Arthropoda > Insecta > Lepidoptera > Geometridae > Ennomos > Ennomos fuscantarius. The sequence goes on along the minus strand of HG992028.1, from coordinate 4,484,549 downwards.
ACTAGGTGGTAGGACTTTACTGCAAAGTTCGTCTAGGTAGGTACCACCGCTTTGCCAGTTATTCTGCCGCCAAGCAGTAGTGCGCAAGCACTGCTGTGTTCCGGTTTGAAGGGCACTGTAGCTAGTGAAATTACTGGGCAAATGAGACTTTATGATCTGATCTCACAGCTTAGTAATCTTATTACTAGATTGTGCTGATGTCTCTGGATGACGTGCGCAGTGCAGTGTCACGCGAACCTCTATACTTTAGAGTTCCGAGTGACACTGCAGCTGATATGGGCAGCCGTGTCGTTTAACATCAGGCGAACGGCTAGCTCGTCACGTCATTCCTTAACATATAAAAAGTCAAAATGAATAAATGTTGATTTTAATTTAATGTTAATAATCCTTTTTGGTGGGTAAAACAAGGGGTAGATAGGTACATCAATTTACGCCCTAAGTCAGATCTTATAAATTAATGAACCTATGGCGATAGAAAATTAAACAAAAAAATATCCGGTAAAAGAACAGGCCCTTAATTTTTGCTTCTTTAAATATAAATAATAAATAAAAATCCTTCACGCTCAAACGGCTAAATGGATTTGGACGAAATTCGATACCAAGATAGCTTATACACTGGATTACCATATAGGCTACATTTTATCCCGGAAAAATGAAATGTTCCCGTGGGATGAGCAAATAATTAAAACACTTTTTATCCACGGATATAACTGCGGGGTGCAACTAGTAATGTATAAATTATTCTGAGAAAATTTCATTCAGCTATTACGGTTCAATAGTATACATAAAGCGGTTTATTAGTATTGAACAGACATACAAACGCCGGAAGCCCGTCTGCAAGAAAGTTTGACAGCGTTTAAGTTCCCACTTACGAGGACGTATCCAAATGCTTTGCAATCAGTACGTCATAGACGGATAAGCTTTTTCTTTTTTTACGTTAAAGAGAGCAAACAAGCATACGACCCACCTGATGGGAAGTGGTCACCGTAGCCTATGGACATCTGTAACACCGGAGGAGGCGTCACCAATGCATTGCTTACCCTGTAGGACTCTTTTAACCCTCTAAGTGCGAGCTTCCGAGCAGTAAAACTTTAGGCTGGTATTAGTAAGATTACAGTATACTGGGTAATATGGTATTTATTTATTTTTCACTATTTTTACTGCGTGGTAGGACTTTGTTGCAAAGTTCGTCTAGGTAGGTACCACTGCTTTGCCAGTTATTCTGCCGCCAAGCAGTAGTGTGAAAGCACTAATGTGCTCCGGTTTGAAGGGCACTGTTACTAGTGAAATTATTGGGTAATTGAGACTTTATGATCTGATCTCACAGTCGAGTAATCTTATTACCAGACTGTGCTGATGTTTCAGGATGATTGCGCTCTCGATGAACTTTGTTTTAGAGTTCCGAGTGACACTGTTCTGTTATGGGCGGCCGTGACGCTTAACATCAGGTGAACGACGAACTTATCACATCATTCACTAACATTAAAAAAATGGTTCTTTTTGTACACTTAGGGTTCGAAACCCCAAAAAAGACTTTAGGAAAAGTCAAGGAATTCATCAATAAGTACCGCTCATATCATCGAAATTAGAAAGTTTTGTTATTGCTATATAGTTATTAGCCCAATTGGATACCTCTACACCGCAGACACAGTGACGTCACTGAGGTCGTAGCCCCGCAGCCCTGAAGGGTGTATCGCTGGCGAGTGGCGTGTGAAGCTCGCGTGATCGTGATACCCGGCGTACCCCAAGCAGAGTACAAACATGCTACGGTTTTTAATTGTATAGATGGTTAGTGCTTACTCTGCAACTATACACGGTAAATTGATAATTTGGCCCCAATGGATAACATTTAAGAATGTTGACCCTCCAATCTTTATTGGGTTTATTAAAGTTAGCTGAGAAATAACAGACACGTATTCAAGAGAGATCACGTGTATACGTATACTTCCAAAAAATATAATGTACATTCTTGATTATATATATACTATAACATAGGTAACATAAAACAAAGGGCGTCTTCAGTCTTCCGGTTGTTAAAGTGTGCGGGTGGTGTGTGTGCGTGTGTGTGTGTGTGTGTGTGTGTGCGCGCGTGCGTGTGTATCTATGCCTACTAAATATAAAAAAGTGAAAATCTACTGTGTTTGTTGTTTGTATGTTTGCTTGCGTCGTTTTCATCGTTTTCATCAATAATCAAAAATATACTTTTATCCCTTAAAATTAGTTCGCGCGGAAAAATGGTTATAACGTGCGAGTGAAACTGCGGGTATCTCTAGTATCTATATAACGTAAAATGAAAACCATGTTGTATCATCTAACTTTCACCACAAAAATGTAGTGGAAAATTTAAAGCGATTGGCAAACCCGCAGTCACCCGCATTGCAACGCAATGCCAGCGATAGATACCTACTTATAATTAGGTAACGGGTATTAGTATCCTAAGGAATAATTGAAGGGGTGAGAATAAAAAGGGTTTAACTGAATTTTTTCACAAATTGACTTATGGGTATAGTTGGATTCAGCGTGAAATTATCTACAATAATACATTCTCAAAATACCGAAATGAGGCTTAAATCTCGAGATTTTGAGTCTAAAAACGGTTTATCTGTCACAGGAATACAGTTCGCTTAGCATAAAAACATAACTATATTTATTTTATTATATTATATTTTTACAGTAATTGTATGAATTAGTACTATATTTAGTAATTTTAAATAGAATTAAAACATTTTCAAGCAACTGAAATATACATAAACCTTTTCTATTACCTTATAAGCACTCTACATTAAAATTACGCCGTTGACGTTTAAAGTCAATTTTCTCGAAACTGTCAATTTGACAGTTAAACCCTTTTTATTCTCAACCCTTCAATTATAAAACACTTTTTCAGCTTTTGCGACTTTCACTCATATTGTAAAGATGAAACGGGTCTATTCGCGTACAGAAATTATTATTCAAAATTATGTTTTGATCTTTTGATTATCATTTTTGTACGCGAGTAGACCCGTTTTATCTTTACAATATGAATAATTTTATGCCTGGTTTCACACATTATGTTAGGCATAGATATTTCTTAATTATTGGCAACAGCGGTTAGCGGTTCTTAGTGGACTTAGCAAAGTCATTATTTTTGTAGGCATTATTTTTTACTTATCCAACGGTAAACTAAGTAATAGGTACCTACTTATTTGAGATTTTCGTTTCTCTGTGCCTTTCTTTTATTCTGCGTTCAGAATAAAAATCATTTTGCGTGTACGAAACACCACCGAAATAGGGCACTGGGTTATACCTACTTATCTTAATCTATACTATGCTTAATCTTTGCTAGATTAAGCTATAAGTAGGTAGGTAGTTAGTATAGTAGAAACCAAGACAACAAAATAACTATTGTACCAGTTTTGGCGGGAAAGCGAAAAAGATTGCGTCACCGCATTGTATTATTTTCAAAAACTTGTGTTATTTTCAGTGTTCGTGCATAACATTCTATTCGTTAAGTGCTGAATTACAGGCGTGAGTGTGGGAAAATGGTATAATGATGGTGAAACGTTTCTTTTCGTGTTGTTTCCAAAACTCCATAGAAGCTTCAAGTAAAGTTGCCACCACTTTACTAGAAGTATGACTTTGATTAGACTGACTTGACTATGACTTGACTTGATGCGTGAAATATCATTAACTTGATAAATTATCAATTACTTGACACTGGCTAAATACACAAAAGTGTGGAGCCAAAACATAAAAAAAACTATTGTACCGGTACACAATGTTCATTCATAATGGGGGTAACTTTTTGTAAAGTAAGTACTTACGTCCGGGATCCATTATATTCTTTTCACCCTTCGGAATCTTGGATTCGTCGTAGTTGAAGCAAGCTGCGGACAAAACAGAGAGATATATTATTTATAGAAAAAGAAATTAAAATTATTTATTTGTGTCTTACACCATTACACAAAAACCACAAAAACACTAATAGTGTTTGTCACTATCGAACCCCAACTAAGAAAAAATTATGAAAATTTTCACTCTCGGTGTTTGGTGGGATTCTTTACATTTTTATTTCTTGAGACAAAATTCGACAGAACACAGCAGAGGCGAAAGACAACCCTAAAAACTTACATCGACATAGAAAGCGGTCGATGTCTTCCATTGGCAATTTGCCCGTGGATTGCAGCTTTTATACCAAGAAAGTGCAGAAAGAATTATGTCGTTATGTAGGAACATTTTACCTACTTATCAACCTGACAGTGACCTGAACAAAAGCAAATCAATAAACCTCGACCGTTTGGAATGCATTACATTTGCTTAGCTGCCTAAAACAACAAAGGAAATAAGCGCCGAAAACATAAAAGCGCAGCTTAAATTGCATACTACAGTACAAGAGGATCCATATTTTATCCTCGTTCATGTACTTTGATTGTACATAAGGACATACGGTATCAAAAGTAGTAGTGAATTAAGTAGGTAATTTGTTATTGTAAAAAAAGGAAACTTTACCTACTTCATAACGAACTAAATTTAAACCAAAACATATAACTTCGTTTTACTAGTATATGACATTTATATGCTCTGTGTCGTGATAATAAAAAGCACACTCTCTCCGCGCTACAGTAAAATTATTATGCCTTCACGCCTTGCCGTGCGAGCTTCGTAGCTTGATCGATGTTCGTAGCGCGTAAGTTCTACGTAATTCCGTACCGTAGCACATTGCCGATACCGTAGGCACAACCGTAGCAAATGTATATGTATACGTAGCATTCTCTTCTACACATATAAAAATAATAAATAATAAAAATCTGTGGATATTATTTTCACACAGCGCCATCTAGCCCCAAACTAAGTAAAGCTTGTACTATGGGAACCAGATAACTGATACAATACTTAGATACTTTTTGTTTGTAAATACATACATAGAATAGAATAGAATAGAAAACCATTTATTCAATACTTGTCTAAAATTAAAATACAAAAACAGGTTAAATTTATACACATAATATGTACATAATGAATAGAAAAAAAAACAAGTATCGAATGGGCGTCGGCTCAGCATATTGCTGGTCATCAGAGACATCCAGCGCTGATTTTCAGCCTAGACCCAGAGGGGGTGGAACCAATGCACAAATTCGAAAAAGATATTTTTATTAATGTTTAAACAAAGGATAAACAAGAATACTTACACATAAAACTACATATTATAGATATATACATATTCAATCATACACTAATACTACTACTACTACATAAAATATATATGATAATAGAATACAATAGAATAGAAGACATAGAATACAATATGACACCCAGACGCGGAACAATCGATGTTCAGCACACAAATGTTTGTCCTGGGTGGGAATCGAACCCACAACCCACAGTTCAGAAGGCAGGGTTACTACCAACTGAGCTATCGGGCCAGTCTATCTTCTATCTAATAAGAAAAAAAATTCAAAACAGTATCGTAATATATGATCGGACACAGGTGATTGCAACGTTGCAATCATCCATCACACAGACGGACAAAGTCCTACTACTGCTTGTAATAGAATGGTATTTTCCTATTTAATTTTAACACATTTCTTTGCAAATATTGAACCTTATAATCAACACAATCCATTGGTTCAATAATAAAGGTTGCCTTTTTTTAAATCATTCGTGTCAGGGCTGTAGCTAGAGTCGTTTGAGGTAGGGCAGCATTGGTTACAGGTAGGGCGGAATTACAAAAATTCTCATAATTGATCTGCCCTCCTACGGGCCCCTAAATCAATCACCATGTATATCACTGACCTCTAGGTCTGTGATGTACATTCATTAGCTATTCGTAGACAAATAATGTTTGTGACAGAACATGAGCATGGATTAAAGTTATTTTTTTATCTCAAACTGTTAACAAACATTTCAATTATAATAATTAATCCTAGTTTTTGGTATTTTTAAGGTTGGGCATTGTGATTTCAAGGTAAGGCATTGCCCCACAATGCCCCCTCTACCTACGGCCGCGGTGGATATCCGTCAAAAATGCGATTATTGTTTTATAAATTGAGGACATGATTCATTTCACGATTTTTCTCTAACTCTCGTAGTTTCGGACCATCACCGCCCTTCTCAATAACCAATCTGTATATGCTTACTATTAAACAATAGTGGCTTACTACTCAGTGTTTTATCTTGTTTTATCTTTGCCTATTTCAAATTTGATAGAGAGAAACAAAACACAAAATAACTATTCTTCCGCTACGAGTACACTGTGTTTCCAAGCAACTAAGGGGGAACCCGGCACGCAATGATAATTTTCCACTTTTCCATAGAGACGAAACATGTTAGATAGATACTAGGTACCTACTACTTAACCATTCAAAACTATGTATAAAGAAAAACAAATTGTATCGATACAAAAGTCTGTCTGCACTAAAGATTGACAACTAAGTTTACACTTATATCTCTAGCCCCCGGTTTTTCGTACGTTTGTCAAACTCGTGTAAAGTGAACGCACCAAATACTGTGCGCTCATTGGTTCATAACAGCCAATGATCAACCGGCAACCAATGAGCGTTCAGTATTTGGTGTGCCAAATTGACACGAATTTAACAAACGCATACCCGTTGAAAGTGTCGTTTAACTAAGTTTTATTTAACTAGACTTTAGTGCAGACGAGCAAAAGTAAAAGTTATGAATATCGAGAATAAAGCAACAAAACCCATTTACCAGATATCTCCGAAGATCTGTGCTTCGACATGTCCATTAATTTACTGTTTGCTTGTCGGTATGTTTGCTTGTCGGTATGTTTGCTTGTCGGTATGTTTGCTTGTCGGTATGTTTCCTTGTCGGTATGTTTGCTTGTCCGTATGTTATCAAATTAACCAATTACATTAAAAGTGTATCAAATAAACTCATGGGAGTACCGTGACGGATCCACGACCGCTCACGCAAGCGGCGGGCCTACTTTTGTTTGAGGGTTAGTTACTATAATATTCATGCCCGCTCCAGACTATCTAATCGATATAATGTTACCAACCGATCCAACATCGATTAAGTAATTTATGGGAAAATTAAAGCTGTCATATAATCGTCATACCAGACAATAGCTCAATAGTTACGGTATACTTTTGTGAATAAAATAGAAGGCCGTCCGTTTTTCTATCTGTTCGACCTAAACGGCTATATCTCTTGAATCGTAGTGGGTAGCAAGCTGAAATTTCCACAAAATATGCGTTATTATAACAGATTACCTAACAAATAATAGAAATTACAGTAACGAAAGGATTAAATGTCCCCATTCCAGAAACGTATTTTAACGGTCTTTAGAGTGCTTAAAGGGTTACTAATTTATTCTGATTTTTTTTATTTCGATATAAAGGCGAAAGTTTGTATGTGTGCATGTGTGTTTGTGTGTATGTGTGTATGTTTGTTAATCCTTATCGCTCAATCGGCAAATCGAATGGATTTGGATGAAATTCGGTACCAAGATAGCTTATAGCTTATACACTGGTTTAACATATAGGCTAGACATTTTATCCCGGAAAAGTGAAATTTTCCCGTGGGACGAACAAATAATTAAAGTACTTTTAATCCACGGGTGAAGCCGCGGGGCGTAACTAGTATCTCATAAATCGCAAAACATGTATGTGTCTCTTGTATGATTATATTATTTAGTCTGTAGATTACCTAGATAAAGACGGTAAATGAAAACTTATTATCCGCGCCCGCTACAAAAAATCAATATTTTCATCGCTAAACTGTTTATAAGCTTTTGTAGTTTGGAATGTGCATATACATTGTACCGTTTCAGTTGATTCCCATAACTCATTTGTATTGAAGGCCAGGTTAAGTTTTAAAGCCAAGTTCTAGGCCAACTTTTCGCACTTTAATAGGTACGTAGTACGTAGATATTAAATACAAAAGAAAGTACTATATATTCGACTTGATAACTATTGTTTGAAAACAATAAAAACGAGTGTGCTTTAGACCACACGCCTGAAGTAAAGCTTTAGTTTAGCTCCATCTATCGGTCGGTATAGCTTTGTTTAACGTTAATGTCGCCATCTTGACAATTGTAAATTGTCATTTTACGGGAAATATCAACATAATAACACATTTTTTTTACTGTGATATGTTGGCAATAGAGATCTACGTGAATCAAGTTCCATTCGCCTCGCATTGACCAGTTTACTTCCCAAGTCAATCGTGCGTAAAGAAGTTTTACTCCAAAAAAAGTTGTAAAATCGAAGTCATTGGAAAAAAAAACGTGTGAGGTAAAACTACATTTACCCCTACAGTAATCCATGAAACGTAGGTAGCTCTTTCCTTCTATCTCTACGTAGGAAGATATAATATATCCCTCTCAACTTCCGTTCGCCTCACCTGCTTACCCACAAGTCAAGCGTGCGTAAAGAAGTTTTATTTCAATAAACTAGAGTTTATGCCTGTGAGGTCGTTTTAAATCCATCAGTTTTAAGTAATTACAGTGTACAATTTATTAATTTAAGGCGGTGTCAAAGCACCTAAATATCCGAGTCACGGTCGGGCAAGCGAGGTGAGTCAGATGCCCGGCCTACGCAAGGCAAGGCTTGTTTGAGCAACTCGCGTCATCGAGAATTCTAGTCTCGTTCTTGTTGATGTTTATCTATTCTACCCCTAATTTTGAACCATGATGCTATTGAGCTAAGATGCTAATGTGGATAATTTGAGTGGCGAAATGCTGCTATTTGTGACAGCCTCTGTGGTGTGGTATTTGAGCAGGTTGGCTCATAACCTGGAGGTGGCGAGTGCGATTCCCGCGGATTACGCCCTCGAATTAAAACGGTTCAAAGAGGATAGATGCATCAAAATGATGTAACTCTGAAAATATTAAATGGCTAAGTCATACTAATATCATAACGGTAGCAGTTTGTACGCATGTTCCCTATTCACGTCAATGGTTGGACGGATTTGGATGAAATTTCGAAAGGAGATAGCTTATAATATGCTGATTTTAATCGTAGAAAACTTTAATCCGCAGGGCGCAGAGTGAGTATGTCTCAGTGGTAGTCCTTGCGATATTTAATCGACATACAGGTTCCAATTCCTCTCGACCCTGCACCAATGACTCTTCAAGTTATATCACTTTTAATGCGAAAAAGTAGCTCTCCGAATTTCGGAGCTTCCGATCTTTATAATATTCTACAAGAGAGACATTATTTGGTTCTCGTCCACTACACCTGCGAGATTGTAATCTCATTCTTACTGAGCCTCTGTCAAACTCAGCAAGAATGATATACAAACTAATAGAGAGAGACTTAATTGATTCATATGATTAAGTTAGTATATATTAGCTTAAACATTAGTATTAGTTAAAATAACCAGGGCGGCATAATCGCGAATGGCTACAAAGCCCTTTATTTTTTAATAAAAAAAATTATATCACAGATTATATAATTAGTCTACTGGTTAATTTGGTAATGTGCAATTGCTTTTACAGCGGCCAAGTAAAATATCCCGAACAAACCAGCCTGCTCAACAATCACAAAAATTCAAGAACATGTGTCATTCACCATCTCGCACTTACCTACCGTGGTGCATTATGGACTGCACACTGCACACTTTCTCTCTGTGAGATAATACCCGTGTCCCAGCAGTCCCAATAATAATAATAAAAACGCCCAAACATCACATACATAGATCCTGGACCCTAACAAGGATTCCCTGTATGGAACTACGAGGACCACAATACCCAGACACAGAACAAGTATATACGCTTTTTTTTCTGTGCACAAATTCTTGTGCTGTCGCGGGAATCGAACCCGCCGCCTCCAGAGCCGACCTGTTCAACTACCACACTACAGGATAATAGTAATCAAAGTCAAACACTTACCTACACCAAACTTTTCCAAAAGTTAATAACGTTAAAGTAATATCCAGTAGTGAGTACTGTCGCCGCTCACCACAGGCCCAGTAATGGTGGGAAACAATACTATCACTGGACTGGTTGGAATATCGATCAACCTATATTATTAGCCTTTAATTATACAGTAACACCATGTCGCATTAATATTTTACCGCAAATTAAAACACTTTTTTTGCAGGTGCAAAAAATATTATAAACACTTATAAGTCCCGTAAATAATTCTTCGCACGTTAAAGGATGACGTCTTGTGATTCAACCGAGATGACACTAACGAAGTAGTTTTGCCGTGCCAACGATAAGGCCTTGAAGGATAACAATTTTACATCTTGACTTTAGTGTAGATACCTACTTTACTTACTATAGATACGGTACTATTAATGCCCGTCTGCGCTAACACTTGACAGATTATAAGTTCGGACTTATCACTACGTACCTACTGTAACACATTTGGGTACGTAACGTGGGATAAGTGTCAGCGACGACAGAGTTGCTATCCCTACATTGTTGATTTACCTTTTGTTCGTACGAAACGCTTTGCAGATTTTTTTATTGTTATTAATATTGATGCTCAAATAGAGATTTGATTCACAATTTGATCATTTTGTGAATGAAATCTCGTCTTGAGCATAGATTCACGACTGCGCGTAGTTCTGTAATAATGAAAAATGACATCGAATAAATTTCGTAGTGCGTGCTTTTAGCCTTCAGCACCGTCAACAACATACGTCACGAGAAAATGAGATGACGCTGAACTTAGAGAATTTACCAATACTCTAAGGTCCGTATTACAGAACGATGCTCAGTCATCGATAGACGCTCAAGCAGGGATTTACTTCATAAAATGATCAATTAGTGAATGAAATCTCTGCTTGAGCACCGATCGATGACTGAGCATCATTCTGTAATACGGACCTAAATGCTCGAAGGCGCCGAAGTACCTAAAACTTCAAGTCAACCGTCAACTCGTTTGCCGCATAATAAAAAGAAGTTATGAACCAACCGCTAATTTAGTTTCATATGTTCAATGGGTATATTACTGCGTCTTCTGTACTATGCCGTTGTACCTAAGATGTTGGACAAAAACCTATTATAAACTTACCCGCCATTCCAGCGCTGCTCATTCTTCCACGAGTAAAATCAATTTTGATAAAAATAAAATACTCAGATCGCAAAAAGCAAAAAACACAGGCGTTCCTGTATTTTATTTCACCTCAAACTAAATGACAAACAGATTATAACCAAATTTTTAGATTGACGTAGTCATGGGTACCTAATACGTCAATCAGTTCATTTTTATTTCAGGAAAAAAAATTATAGTCCAAAAAGTTCGTACTCTGAAGATAAGGAATGGGTATATAGACACCTAGCCGCTATAAGTGTTGTAACCGAATATCGATCAAGTACATAGTACAATCGTTATTAGCAAACTCACAAGCACATTTTGAATCCCATTCCATCCCCCTTTACCCTCATATTTTGTCTCAATTTCTCCCTATTACATGAGCCCATCCCATCCCATTCTAATCCATTTCCACTCCATATCATCTCTTGTACAAACCATAGACTCTGTATCAGTTTAATATTGACCTATGTAATAGGACGAATTTCATGGTATTAACAAACAATTTTAGATGAGAATATTTTCTTGTATCATATTTTTAGAGCGTGATTTTTCAGTATTCGGGTTTTAGTTTTTGAGCTTAAGTTTTATCTATGCTCGCAACGCATTCTTCGGTGTTTTTTTTGATCTTGCCCCAGCACACAGTATACTCGAAAAAAATAAAGGTAAATTAAAAGCATAGACTTAGCGTCCATACAAATACCTGGCGAGACCTTTGACTAAAGTTAGAAAAATCATAAAACAAGCCTATGTTTAAGTCATTTTATTCGTATGTAGGCAGGAACTTGTTGTGGGTAGGTTGCAACCTATATAACTATATAGGCCTTCAGCATGTCCACACCGCGCCGTGTCTGAAACAAGAATGATCCGTAGCGCACCAATCGATCCTTTATATAGCCAGACAGGTAGGGGCGCCATGACAGTTGCCGGTGCTGCCACTGTAATAAATTTAATGCCACCACAGGGTAAATTACGGTGCTCGATCGCTGTGCATAGAGTTTATAACTAGACGTAGCCGCCGTCACGGCCATACTGACGTGCGTACGTCCTCGTACGCTTAGCTTCACTTTGTACCTGGTGAGGGACATAAGTATCAGTGTTTTTGCTCGTTCATCCTGACAATTAAATTGAGTTAAATTTGGAGTCAAAGTCAAAAGATCAGTTTACAATTTGATTACTCAAAAGTATTTTAACCTTCCAGTCATCGTCAGGGTTAACCCTGGTCTCCTCTCCACAAAGGCCATTTACAAAGAGTTGTAATTGAAGGGTTAACCCTTCAGGACCATCAGTATCCATTCATTTACAAAAAGTGGACTGGATGGTGCTAGACCGGATAGATATCCCTTTAGCAACCAAAAATCAACAAACTAATACCTTATCCCTTCATTTATAAAAATGGACCGGATAGATATCCCTTTAGCAACCAAAAATCATCATTTACCTTATCCCTTCATTTATAAAAAATGGACCGGATAGTGCTAGACCGGATAGATATCCCTTTAGCAACCAAAAATCATCTTTCCAACTAATACCAATTAGTGCTAGACCGGATAGATTATCCCTTTAGCATTCAGACACATTTTTTGTCATCATTCTTACATTCTTTCTTTTTTCCTTTTTATTCTCTTTTTTCAGTTTTTTTTTTCTCATTTTTTCACTTTTTTTTAAAACTTTTTCTTACCCTTTTTTTTCTCTTTTTTTCTCTCACGAATCATTACTTTTTTTACCATAACTTTTATTCTCTTTTTTTTTTCACTGGTCCGGGTTAACCCTGCAACTAAATTTGATATTAGTGTTACCCGCCGTCACGTTACCATATTTTCGTCGTTACTTGAAGAGTGATGTGTAAATGGGCAATCCCACTTCTGATGTAGGCACGAACGTGTTGTGGGTAGGTTGCAACCTATATAACTATATAGGCCTTCAGCATGTCCACACCGCGCCGTGTCTGAAACAAGAATGATCCGTAGCGCACCAATCGATCCTTTATATAGCCAGACAGGTAGGGGCGCCATGACAGTTGCCGGTGCTGCCACTGTAATAAATTTAATGCCACCACGGGGTAAATTACGGTGCTCGATCGCTGTGCATAGAGTTTATAACTAGACGTAGCCGCCGTCACGTATTTCTTCTTGTCAGCAAACCCATTCATTTATCTAAAAATTAAAAATATTAGATAAGGATAACTCACTTGTAAGTTTTTTTTTCGGAGTTTTTGGCGGGAAAACGAAAAAGATCACGTTACCGCATTATATTATATTCCAAAACTTGTGTTATTTTCAGGGTTAGTGCATAAAATTGGTGTCATTTTATTCGTTAAGTGCTGGATTACAAGCATGAGTGTGGGAAAGTGGTATAATGATGGTAAATCGTTTTTTTTTTTTTCGTGTTGTTTCCAAAACTCCATAGAAGCTTCTGGTAAAGTTGCCACCATGACTTAATGACTTGGACTGTGACTGGACTTGACATATATACATATATATTAATGAACTCCAGAAATTATCATTCTACTTGACACTGGCTAAATACACAAAAGTGTGGAGCCAAACAAAAAAAAGTTATTTGATTAAATAAGTGTCACACGTCAGTGATAAATATGTCAATGTCCAACAATGTCAAAATTAGATGATGAGTGTGAGTATCCTCTACTTAGTCTGTGATATTTGTTTTTCTATGAATGTTTTAGTAAAATACGATCTCACAAAACCTATAAAAGAAAATAAATTAAAATTGATGTCTAATATATTTTTGGACAAATAAGTATTAGGTTACGTTACGTGCCCGATAATCTCATTGCAAGTAAGTGGGCACATAGACATAGCACTTGAATTAAACATATAAATAGGGCAGATTTTGTAAGTACCTAAAAATGTTTTTTCTTTTTCCAGTTGAACAGCTGAATAATGGCACCAAGCAAAAAAGTCCACGGTAAACGCTCTAACCACCACGTACGCCGAGATTACGCAGAAAGTCTTAATGAGCTGAGTATCCAATCATCGGAAGATAGCGATAACACAAGCTCCGACGATGAAGGAACAGAAGCCTCATTCCCTGTCAGCATGTGGGATCTTAACCACTGTGATCCCAAGAAATGTTCTGGACGGAAGCTCGCCCGTCATAAACTAATAAAGAATCTAAAACTCGGCCAGCGCTTTCAAGGCATTGTCCTATCACCAGTTGGTACTCAATGTGTCAGTCCAAATGACAAAGACATCATAGAAAAGTTCGGACTAGCAGTTATTGATTGTTCATGGGCGAAAATAGATGAGACTCCATTTGGTAGAATGAAATCACAATATCCAAGATTATTACCGTTTCTTGTTGCTGCGAATCCAATTAACTATGGTAAACCTTATCAACTAAGCTGTGTAGAAGCCCTGGCTGCAGCGATGTTCATAACGGGTCATAAAAAGGAAGCTCAGTTTTACTTGTCCAAGTTTTCTTGGGGTCATTCATTTCTCGAATTGAACGCAGAAGCTTTAGACATGTATGCAAATTGTACTGATAGTAAGAGTGTAATTGAAGCACAGACTAACTACTTAGATGCAGCAAAAAAAGAGAAAGACAATGATGATAAGCCTATGTGGCCACCCAGTGAGCCAGAAAGTGATACGGATGAAAGTTGAAACTGTTTCTTTGTGCTATGTAAATAGTAATTGTAAATTATTCAAATAAATTATGATAAGGAAATGTTTACCTACTAGTTATACTACACACACTAGTTTTGCTAGATAACTACCCACATAGCTTGTTGATTATGAAATTGGTAAAATTTATCCCATATAGTGCAACTGTCTTGGCATGAAAGCCGGACAGACTATTTCACTTTTGTAGAGTAAGGTTAGTAAGTATATTGTGTACACTTTACCTGCATAGATGTAGGATCATAATGTTAGGCTGCCTAAAACTTGTTAATAGTGAGGTCATATGTATCAGTAACTAGATTCACTACAGTTACATGTAGGCCCATATTACTGAACAATAATAGGTTGTTGATCATTGCTCAAGTCGAGATTTTATTCCCAATTGATCATTTGGTGAAAGAAATCTTACTTTGAAGCAATGATTTACACTGAGCGTAGTTCTGTAATATGGCCCTAAAAACAGTAGTCACTAGTATCATGGAAATAAGGAGATTATTATTTGTTCCATGCTACCATACCTATCTACTAATTTATGAAGATCTTTTTTTTTATTATCTACTTTAGCATTTGTTTGAAACTAATCATAACGGAATATTAATAACTAAATTAAATACCATTTCACATTTATTATATATATATTATATTACCGTTATTTAGTCCCAAATTAAGCAATCCAGTTGGGATAGGTGTACCAGACGATTAAAGCAATGGGTACCAGACAACTGATAGAATATTTATGTTTGAAAAGACTTACTAATATGTAATATCAACACAGAACAAAACATCAATGAGACAAAAACATTATTCCTGAATGGGAATCGAACTAATAACCACACTTAAGAAAGCAAAGCTACAGCTGCCAGCCAACTGTTATGTTGGACTAATACAGCGACTATCTCACCTAATTAGATTTTAAATTGTAGTAACTGCCGTATTAGAACAGTCTGGTGATAAAACTGCCCAAAGCTGCACAAATTTTTTATAATTTTTATCACTGCCACCTTTCAATTTTTTTTGGAACTGCGACGAGTAGAGAGCTAAAATAAACTGACGTCATCGTAAACACAACATACATGGTACAGTTTCTCAAAAATGTCAATAGGTGGCACTACTCAGCCAGTTCAGTTAAGTTTGTAGTGTTTTGAGGTCCCGCGGGTCGTGCGTGACTGTGCGACAGCGACAGTTGAGACACGCGTTTTCATAACTCAGTTTGCTTTTGCCCCTTGCGTGTATTGGTGGTCTCTGTGTTGCGTGCAGTGCCGTTTTCGAACTCGCGGAATAACTTATTTGTCAATTTATCACTTACTTTTATGTGAATTTCTGTGGAATTAGTGTGTGATTTATATGTTCAGTGAGCTTTTGGAAGTTTCGCCTGGTTGGAGTGGACTTTCGGTTCTTTCGGAAGTTTGAGGTAAGTTTATCCGTTGTCTTAGCTTGCAACCTGTCACGCAGGTGTCTCGCTCGCATGTCACTAACCTCCGTAAACCTCGGTCGAATTAAATACTACTAGGCATCTTGTATCTATTTATCCGATTGTATTCATGATTTTGTATTAGTACGTAGTGCGTAGGTACTCATTTTTATTCTATGGTATAAGGTAGGTCGCGTATGTAGGTTTAGATCGTTGAGATTTGACGTGATTATTGTTATTATTATGATTATAATGTTCCTAGCTTCGCCCCGCGGTTTTACCCGCAGATAAAAAGTATCTTACATGTCAATCCACTACATGTATAAGCTCTCTATTCCAAATTTCGTCCAAATATGTTCAGCAATTGTGTCGTTATTAGATGTAACAAACATTCACACGCACACACACTTACGCAAACTTTCTCATTTATAACATTAGGATAGGATAGGATGGAGCCTGAGACCTTCTACGATAATAGGTACAGACTAAACTAATTGATAGTGTCCCGTTGTGTGATTGAGATTACCTCCTCTAATTTCATTTTGTTCGTAGATCAACCAACTACCATATTATGTATTCGGTGTTGCAACACTTAGGCTTTTAGTAATATTAACTATTCTGTGGCATAATTGTAGTATGTACCTATGTGGTAACCTAGCGCGCTAGCATTCAGGAACTCGCCCCGGGTTCAGGTTTTACCTATGTAACATACCTACATATATTATAATACATTTTATTTATTTTAGTAACTAAATACTTGCGGGAGTCAAGGAAGGGCTATGTAGGTATTTAGCCACAGTCCTGCTGGACGCTACATCCATGATGCAGTAATTAAGTTTAGGATGAAATTTGGAAAAACATTGAAAATGATTTAAAAGAGCCAATGTTTGCAAATTATAAAAATTCGGGTACCATGCATTGGGAATTATATCGATAGGTGCGGAGGTCCTACCACTTCCGTTGCACCATTCATACACCCTATACCTACTACCTATATTAGGTACCTACCTAAATAACTTGTAATCATGGTACTAATACTAAAGTTTGAAACATGATGCTATTGACGAGAATACGCTGATGTTGATAATTGAGTCGGAGCGGCGAAAGCTGCTATTTGAGACGGCGCAAGCCGGACATACATTGAGGATTTACGCCCTAGAGGTAAAATGATTCAAAGAGGTTAAAGAGGTTAATAGTACTAATCATCTAACAATACTTAGTGGATATAAATATATCATCATCATCTACCTTTAGTGCGCCTCTCCAACAGCACGCCGCTGAACTCGTTCTTCGTCTCTCTGCATAGGCAGAGAGATTTATTATATCCGACGCAATTCTATTTTTATTTAAACATCTATATAAATAAATAACGATCAGATATATAGATCCTGGACCATAACTAGGATCCCGTGTCTAGGGACCTAGGAACTACGAGGAACATGGTCCCACAACACCCAGACTCAGAACAAGTATATGCGCTTTTTTCTGTGCACAAATACTGGTCCTGCCGCGGGAATTGAACCAGCTGCCTCCGGGCTATGAGTTGACCTGCTCAACTGCCACACCATAGATGCTGTCAAATATAAATACCTTAAATCGCAATGAAGCACACACATCAACAGCCGGTACACAGGCCTTCCCCCTAGAACGCCACTTTAGACACTTATAATAGTAGGGGTTTTGTAAGATAAATAACGGATAAACTCACGTCGATCAAAAAGTCGAAATTACTCCGACCAGGCCTTACCGCGTAACTCTGTTGGAGATCGTAAACCTGTTCTCTCTTCATCTCTTGCTCGCACTCGTGAACTTGTTAATTGGCGCGTGCAAGATGGCAGGCGAAGTCGATTCCCAGAACGGTTACGCGGTAGGGGTGCACAGGTTTTGGACATATTCAATATCCTTCTTCTGGGAGCCAGTTACTAACGCAAGCCGCGGCGGCTTTCGCGAGCGTCATAGTCACGATAGTTTTCAAACTAAAATAGTAAGTTTGCCATAATCACCACGCTTGCCAAGCTTCTTGGTGACGGTAGTGAAGGTAGATTATAATGAAAACAGATGAAAATGCTGCTTCCAATTTCTTGGTATTCCCTACGCCGGCTCTTGAGGGAAGAAATTTGGTGATCGCACACCGGTACCACACGGACCCAATGGAGCAGTCGCAAGTAAAGCAATATTATCATGGTTGCAAACAAGAACTTTTTTTTTACTTCTAACTTGCCTAGCATTTGACCACGCTCTCACCTGATGGGAAGTGACGATGCGATCGAAGGTGTAGCATGCTAGCCAAGTAAATACCTATTCACTCTTCTCTTGAACACGCCCGGGTCATATTTCGCCGGAAACATAGATGCTGGCAGGGCATTCCATTCCTTAGCCGTTCTAATTATGAACGTGGAGTCAAATCGTTTGGTACGAATGGGTGGTATTTCGACCACGAAAGGATGGCGCTTAGCCGAGCGTCTAGTAGTCCGGTATGTGGTGTATAATGGTGATCGGGGAGTGAGATCATGCATTTCTTGTGCGCATTCACAGGAGTAATCAGTAAAAGAACGACAGACTTGCCACTTTACGTCGATGTGCTAGGCTCTGGAGCCTTTCACCAACCAAACTTCTTTGCCGCAAATTTCTTTCTACTCTAAAGACAGGTCACTATAAAAGCACATTTATCTGTCTGTTCTGTCACATTTCGAACTTTGTCAAATATATTATAATGTTATGACAAGTTTTATGCAATTTTTTCTAAATATCTTGTAAATATCTGTTGAGAAATTTTGTTTGGCAAAATGTGGGCATTAAACCCATCTCTCGGCCTACCAATGTGAGGCCAGAGGTTTTTATTCACTGTTATGTACCTTGTACTGTAAGAAATGTACATTGTGCTGTAATGTGCAGGTATCTACGTCATACTAACTGGTCAGTGCCTTTGCATATCGACGCCTACTACATTTTGGGTGATCTTGCGAAAGCAGCATCAGTAGCTGCGCTGGGATCGCCTGAAATGTCTCTCTTCTGGCTCATGTACCGTTTTCGGCAACGATAATGATACAACGCAACCCAATCAGACGCGAACATTGCCTCGACGCGCGATTTTCCATAGATGACTCTTCCTTCAGTGGGCCGTAGAGACCGATCAAGCCCATCCAAAAAACAATGTTTTATTTTATCTGATCATTGGGCAACGCAATCGAACTAGTGGGATAGACGGAATTACTATTACAGTTGATATTTAGACAGTACTTATTCTAGAATAAAGTAAATAACCATCAATCTTCAATTTATATGAATTTTTCAGGTGCGATGTTTTGTGAAAAATGTTTGTCTATCGTGTCGTCTCGTTTATATTGAAGGAGTTTATTTTCGTAGCGCTGTTTTGATTGCAATAATATTCACGTGAGCAAGGCACATAGAAAACAACACAATGAAACCGTTGCACGGAGATTTAACGAGCGGAAGTTGCTCTTGCACTTCTTGTTTTTATAAAAGTGACTCTGATAAACCATCTATTAGGCATATGCAACTGCATGGCTCGAGAATAGATAAGATCTATTTAGGCAAATATATACCGATGCGGGAACAAAAGCTGCTTGATAAATTAGTAAGAACAAGGGCAGTGTATGATGACATAAGAAAACAACTTCTCTCCAATACTAATGTAAATCAAGATACTAAATCATTAAAAACAAAATTTGGAAGCAAAGATCTCGATGATAGAGAAGATAAGAGCAGCTCCATTATAAAATTGGTCAATTTAGTAGACAAAGGAGAAGTAGGACAAACATCGCTAAGTGAATGTTGTAGCTGCTGTTCTTGTGATTCTAAATTACGAATGCAAGATCAGGATGCTGGGGTGTACCGACATAGACAATCGCATACTGGCACTCGATCAATCCTGGGTAAGTACCAGAAACAAGAACTCTCAAGACAAAGAGTACACGATGGCTACAATCGTAATGAAAGGTTTGTAGGACATAAAGCTAAACAAATACGATCCGATCCATGTTCGTGCATATCAAAATCCGCCGGAATACTAAAACGTGTTTCAAAGGTATTAATTAAAAAGCCGCACACAAAACATGTTGAACAACCTTTACGAATGGACGTTTCTCCTTATGACAGAATATCTCAAAAAAATAGAGCAAGAAGGGGTCATTACCATAAACTAGCCCATAATAAAAAGGAAATGGGCATGGGGGAAGCCGTTAGAAAATCAGTCACAAAAATAAAAGAAAGAAAAATAAAAATTGAAGCTGGAATCAAAAAATCAATGGAAAATATTGAGAATAAAGTAAAAAAAACCGTCAGTGAGAGTTTTAGAAAGTTTGTTCAAAAGGCAAAGGAAAAATATGGCCGCGACTTAAAAACTGCTGAGTTAATAGAGCTTTTTGAAAGTACTTTCGGTGTTGATCTAAATTTAAAAGATTCTTTAAGCGAGGATAACGCAGATATTACAAGAAAAGAAATTTTAGAAAAGTGGGCTTGTGCCTTTGAGTGCGATGCTGAGGAATGTAAACCAGAAGAATGTTTTCAGAGGAAAAAAGAAAGCCTGCTTAGAAAGAAACTAAAAAATGATGAAGGCGGAATTGAAAAAAATCAATCTACAGCTTCATTAGTTTTTCGTGGTAGAGGTATTACAACTAAAAATGAAGAAGTTGCGGTCAAAGTAGGAACTAAAGATCAGAATGTAGCATCAGATAATATTAAAAGTGAAAAAGGTGTGGTTAAACAACAAAATATTAAAAATGGCAGAAAAGGTAAGGCAAGTCATCATGAAGCTATTCAGATAAAAGTGAAAGGTAAAAGCAAAAGAGCTGGCCATATGTGTACGTGTGACAATACTGGATCTCGCGCAGTTGTCAAGACAAAATCGGTTGTGTCTGCCTCGAAATCACCATCTGAATTATCTCAACGAGCTGTGCAATCTATACCAAAATCAAGAACAGTTAAACAAAGAACTTTAAAAACGATCAATCAACTGAGTCAGCCAAAGAATATTAATCAGACACTAGTACCCTCAACTGATAAGCAAAAACCTCCCCAAGCTACTGAAACTCAACGTCCTTTGACAATGGCTAAGCAGCGAATTCAGGTAAAAGGATCCCCAAAACGACATAAACCCACAGAAAGAAAGAGTTCTGATGACAATATTATTGTTAATGAAAATACGTCAGAAAGCAAAAGGCAAGTCGTCCGAATAGGCTCTTCTTTTAGTTTTAACATTGAGTTTTACAAAAACAAACCAGCACCTAAGATGGCTAGTGTTGCAAAGCGCAATAAGGTGCGACGTAAACACCGTGAAACAATGTCGGGTGTAAAGCGGTATCGTCAAAAGACATCCAGCACAAGTCAAAGTGTTGTAAAAGATGCAAAATCTCAAGCAAGAGGCTATGATTTAAAGCGTTGTTTCTGTACATTTAAATTAAAACCAAAAACAATCAAAGCTAAAACGAATAAAGCGCGCTTACCAAAGACAAATAAATCTACAACGAAAAGTTTGCAAACCGCTAAATTGAAGAAGAATGTGCCACCTCTACCTGTGCTGCTTCCATACGAATGTGAGCCGATGTTCTGTGTTCCAAGAGAATGTGATCCAATAAAATGCGAGAAAAGAATAAAACAACGTACTACGAAGCATCGTTCTAGTCATACCAATACACAATATCCGAGTCGCCATTCAAAATCAACTCCAAGTCTAACCTCTAAATCAGTTTCCATTGGTCAAGTAAAAAAACTGTCATTTAATATGTCGAAACCAGTAAATGTTAAAAATACTACATATCAAGAAATAGATAATTTTAAAGGAGATTCACCAAAGCAACAAGTAGTACGTATTGGTTCAACATTTAGTTTTAATATTGAATTTCATAAAGGCAATGCCGAAAATGGTGCGTTACGTTCCACCAATGCATTGAGCTACCCGCGCGAAGACACTTTTAAAATAGAAAAAAAAGGTAAAGGTGATACAAAAAAATTACAAAAACGGCTGTCAAAGGTTCACCTTGTTCATAAATCTTCTCAAATTAGTAGTAGACCTGTAAAATCTAAACATACCTTGTCCAAATACAATTTACGAAGATGTATTTGCACTTTACAATTTTCTAATAAACTAGGTAGTAAGAAACCTAAAGCAACAAAACTCACTAAAGGAACTTTAACATCTGGTTATGCTTATCAGGCCGCTAATGCACACCATGTAGCTGTAGACAAAGCTACTGAAAAAAGGGATACTAACAGGATGTTAGATAAAATGCTGCCATATGAGTGCGAGCCTGGAATATGTATACCAGGGGAGTGTAATCCATATGAATGTCATAGAATTATCAACAATCGTAATATAAAACATAAAGTTAAAAAAACTGGCACAGAAAATCGTGCGACAAAGTCGACATACAGTATGACGAAAAAGCCTCTTATCTACTCTAAAACTAAAGAAGTACAATCTGTTTTACTGACTCCGAAAAAAGAGGCCCGACATAAACTAAAAGTAAAGCAACCAAGATCACAATACTCGTCAATTAGACCAAATAGCAATGTTGTACGAATGGGATCTACCTTCAGTTTTGATTTAGAATTTTTTAAAGAAAAATCACCTAGCAAATTGAAATCATCTGGATATCCAGAACGCAGGAAATCTATAAATAAAATACCTCAATACCCACGGCGTAAAACACCGACGAAAGAACATGGGTCTCAACGACAGTTGGATTATAGAAATCAAAAGTCCAGTTTGGCAAAAGTTGAAAATAAAGATAAGGGCTTGTATATCAATTCTGCCATAAAACGATGTTTTTGCACTCTCAAGTTAAATAAACTTGGCAAAATTAAGACGCCGCGTCAAAAATCTATTGGAGGCCCAGAAACAAAAGTGAACAAAGAAATAAAATATCAAAGCTTAAAAAACAACTCCTTTAAAGAAAACTGGATGTTAAATAAAAATGAATTCAAGCAGCAATACCATAATTATTTTTTCGTTCCTGAACAGTGTAATCCATATCACCATTTTGAAAGAATAAAAATAAGTGAAACATTGATGTCTCAAGAGTTCGGAATCCCCTCAGGTAGCTATCAAATTAATTCGATGTTAAGAGGCCCCAGCACAAGTATCACAAAAAGTAAAAATGCGCAACTGTCCAATTATGAAATGGAACATAAACGTCAAAATAATATTCGAAAGCGTCCGTATATGACTAATAGTGGCACTGTAGCAATAATTAAAAATAATCCAGCAACATTTCAACTATTAAAATCCAAAGAAATTAGCGCATTTGAAGTACCCTTAAAGGGATGTGAACCTCAGCCAATGTCGTTAGAAAAATTTAATAAATCATCAAGAATAATGACTCTGTTAAAGAGATGTTTTTTTACTTTGAAGCTACCTAAAGTTAATAAAAATAACAAAACCAATAAAGACATTTACGATGTTTTGAACCCTAAACCTTTTGAAGCTACCATTATGCCAGCTCAGGTATTTTATGAAAAGGATATGGTGAAAAGTAAACAAACCAAAGAACTACTGGCAAAATATACTAAGATAAACTACGTACATTCCAAATCATCAAACTCGCTGTTTTCATCGACCGCGCACAAGTTCAGATGTGATAGATTAAGAACCCATCGAATTGCAAACGAAATTTTAGCATCTGATGCTTTGAAAATAAATCATAGAAATAAAAATATGTTCGAAATTAATCCGTTCTCAAGCTCTTTTTATGCAATGAATTTACAAGTTCAAAATGTGCAGAAAAGGAAATACAATCTTGAACCGTACGAATGTGAGCCAGGAGTATGCGTGCCAGGTCAATGTGATCCAATTGAGTGTCAAAAACGTATCATGAGACGTTTGATGAGAAAGGCTTCCACAATGACTTCCACAGATAAAAGATCAATATCTATGTCTTCTGAAACAACTGGTTCGAGGTCACGAAAACAACAATTCGGACAACAAATAAACTACAACCACCGAGTAAAGCCAAAAATCGCATCTGAACGTCATGGACTAAAATATAAATCATATCCTAAAAGTCAAAAACAAGCTGTTCGTATCGGTTCCACTTTTAAATTTGACATTGAATTTTCAAAAAATAAAACTGATATGTCTAATGCTGCCGATTTTAAAAGAAAAAAAAGGAAAAATAGCGTAGTATCTACAGGCACTACAGGGAAAGAGCGATACACAAAAACTAAAGGTACTCGAGACTACAAAATTGGAAATCAAGATAGGAACTCTCAATCGGTCTCCGCAATGCATGACAAAGGATTAGGAATTACATCAAAATATGAAAGATGTTTTTGTACTTTAAAATTACAAAAAAATACGATCGATTTTACAACGAAAGAACCACCTGCAAACGTCATTCAATTTACAAACCGAGGACAGAACACAAAAAAAATTAGGGGAGAATATAATATAAATGAACTTGAACCATATGAATGTGAACCTAATGTATGTGTCACGGGCGAGTGTGATCCGTACGAATGTTTAAAAAGAATAAAAAAGAGGAATAAAGAAATTTGCTCTAGAGCATGTGGCCTTGGAGCAGAATGTAAAAATATTTGTGCATCAAGTATGACTGCTAATATTGGCAGACTTACTAAAGCCACATACGCTCAAAGTAAACAAAAAGTAAGAGCACCAGTAAACCAATTTTCAGTAAAACAAAAGAAACCAATATTGACGGAGTTTGCTTCTCCAGTTAGGAATGCTGTGAAGATTGGATCCAATTTCAGTTTTAGTGTTGAATTCTTCAAAGGCAAAGGTGGTCCCAATGATTCTATAGAAACTGAAAGGATGCCTAAAGAAAAAGCGCGTCCAAGAAAGGTTTCTCGTGATACTGCTGGTCTGAAAACAGGTACTAAATCCAAATGCCTTAGCAAGACTTGTTTGCTTAATACTCGAGAATCACAAGTAGATGCTGTCAAAAAAGAAAACAGAGCATCTGGAATGAGAACAATTTTGAAGCGGTGTTTTTGTACATTAGCGCTTAGAGAGAAAAAAAGTAAACATATAGAAAGACCTAAACCAAAAGAAATCGAAACAGTGTCGGTTGGAACAAAAAGTCCACATGTCAAAGTGATCCCAAATGTAAAAGATGCATATAATAAAACCAAGCCTTACAAACTAGAGCCCTATGAATGTGAACCGGGAGTGTGTATCCCTGGACGGTGCGACCCTTATGAATGTGAGAAGTTAATAAGAAAGAGACTACGTCGAGATTCTGGAACTTTGACACAAAGATACCAAGCACGATCAGCTTCGATAGATGCCAATCGGAGAAAGAGGCTAAAAGATAATGTTGCACAGTCAATACAAACAACCGATAAACAGCCAGTGAAACGGGAACGTGTAATAGCTCCCGTAAGTCGTAAACAAGCTGAAAGTAGTAAGCAAGCTGTTAAAATTTGTTCAACGTTTAGTTTTAACGTGGAGTTTTACAAAGATAAGTCAGCAGGTGATTTTATAAGTAGACATAATCTATCCTCTCACGCGTCAAAAAATAAAAAAGTACAAGAAATGACGGAACCTAAATTGACGAAAGGTAAATGTGTTACTAGCTGTGGAGCAAAACCTGTTCATCGTCAATCGCAATTTGATAGACAAACTATGGCATCGAAAGGATCTGGTTACGGGCCTTTACTCAAGCGATGTTTTTGTACATTAAACTTACAAAAAGTTGGAACAAACCGACACATAAAAAAACCTATTATGAAACCAACGCTAAATTCAAACTACAAATCTGTGACAACTCAAAGTAAACCAAACTATGAACAATTGTACAGAGAAACAGGAACTAAAACACAGAAAATGTATTCAAATTTAGAACCTTATGAGTGTGAACCTGGTACGTGCATACCAGGAAGTTGTGATCCATTAGAATGCTACGAACGAATTAAACAACGTAACTTAAGAACATTTGGCACTGGAACAGGAAGGTATCCGACAAAATCAGTTTGTAGTGTAGCTGAAGACAGTAGATCACAAATCAAAAGAAAAGTACAAACACAAATGGAGAAACCTGTTCCGAAATCTTATCCTTCGAGGATAGTCGAAGAACCACGCTTTCCGTTGATTAGCCCAAATTATTGGCAAGGCTTAAAAGTTGGTTCAGATGTCAATTTTAACATTGAATTTTACAAAGAAAGACTACTTCCTAACGGTGTGCCTATTAGTGATCGTCATAACACCAATGCGAAGGCTTTACACGCTCGTAACAAAAACGTAAAAATGAATTACTGTCCTAAACAGGAATGTAAATATTCTAACACCCAGTGTGATTTAAAAGACTGCCATATGCAAGTGAAACAAAGAACTGAAAGTAAATCATCAGTTACGGGAAAAGCATTAAAGCGGTGTTTTTGTACTGCAAAATTATTTCAGACAGATGCAGGAATGAGAAGAAAGCAACTACTCACCGTTGGACGCCTTGATAAAATTCAGGAAATATCACCATTTAAAGTTAATCAGTGCAGTCAGAACAAAAAGGAACAGCCTTCATGTATACGTTATGGAACTAAATTAGCTGACAGAACGGTAAATAAAAAATACCCAGACAGAACAAATTCCTTCCAAAAAGAATTGAAACTAGAAATGAAAAGCAAAGAATATAAAAATAAAACTTTCAACCATGACGCTACTAAATCTGTAAAATGTACAGGTAAAAAACCTTTATCTATCTTTAATTTTTTTGCTAAAATGTTTGGGAGTGGACATAGCAATAAACACTTAGCAACTGAATACACAAAAGAATTGAATCATGGCAAATTCGTCAACGCGGTACCAATAAAGGATGGTTGTGTTGTAAACTATAAAAAGGGTGACACAAAGAGAAATGTTAATTATCAGAATATGCTACATTCTCGTCATCATAATATACATAAATTGATTCCAACAGATTTTATTTTACTAGATAATAAATCATACAAGAATAAATCCGATGAAGCAAGCTATCTGGTGAAACCAGAAAAACAAAAACACCCGCAAGCCTATTTTAAACAGTCACCGTGCGAACAAACGAATTTTATTGTGCAATATCAAACGCAAAACGTTCTTTGTAATACTTGTGAATATTGTGATTGTGTGAGTAAACATAAAAAATTGGCCGGCCTTGAAGTATCTGAAAGGAATGATAACAGGCACGTTCAAGTAAACCCAAAATATTTCGAACCAGTACCCCACCAACAAAATAATATAAATGCTGTGATAATGATGAATAAAAGTGCTGGGATTGATTTTAAACTTGACCAAAATAAAAACACAGCGAAGAATAAAGTAAACAATAAAGGGAAAATACCCAAAAAATCATCAAATTGTATCGAGTGTGAGACAGAAAAAGATAAATGTAGTTATTTTGATAAAGTTAAGAAAATCTGTCGTGTTAAAGGACCAGAAAAAAAAATTAATCGAGGAACTAAAGTAAATCCAAAGTACTTAGAACCAATGCCGCCCCAAAAAAATATGAAACTTAAGGCCGTGAGAAAAAGTAAAGGTAAAAAAGCTAATATTATTAAATCTACTCAGTTAAGTAAAACTCCTCCTATACTAAAGATTAGTGGTAATGACATGATAAAAGATGTTTGTTTAATATATGACTCAGATTCAGGGAAAGAAACTGCATTAGTAGAGGTTGTTGGGACTGATATTGACTTAAACTTTAGCCAAGATAAATCTGTTGCTGGGCAAAAAGTGAAGAAAATAAAGAAAAAAACGAAGGAAAAAACTTCATTTGTTGAACAAGATAAAATTCGTGAAAAAAATAAAAAATATAAAGATAACAAAATAGCCAAAATCAAGAAAAAGTCTAACAAAAGAAATAAAGCAGGGTTACAGGTTCCCATTGCTACTGCTATCACAACATGTTCTTGCGAAATCGTAAAAGACAAAGTCAAATTAAGAGGAAAAAATAAAGATCTCCAAAATGCAAACAATATGGAAACGCTGCTACCTTACGCTCCTAAAAAATATCTTAAAAATGAAATTCAAACTGCTGTTAGCCAAAACTTTAACAATTTCGATGATTACTGTTCAACGTGTATATGTGGTGAAGTTCCTTGTCAACAATTTCAGGCTGATCAAAATTTCACATCGAATAAAAGAAAGAAAGACTATTTAAAAAAGTCCAAAAGTGAAAAAAGTCCAGTAAAACCATCATCTGAACTTAAAACTTCTAAAAGTGCAAAAGTCACTAAAGCTCAAGTGAAACCACAAAGTACAAAACGCTTTAAAGGCAAACAGAGATATTTTTCATTACCAACTGAAGAGCGAAGAACTCCAAAACTTCTAATAGAACGTAAAATATTATGCGACTGCGAAGAACTTAATAAAACTAGACAAAATAAGACTGTTACGTTTACCTTACCACCGGAAGTGAAAATGAATAAAGGAGTTGCATACTGTAAAAATGCAAAGTGTTTACAAAAACAAGTGCCTAAAAAAGCTAAAACTGCTAAAAATGCTAAGACTGCTAAAACTGCTAAAACTGCTAAGACTGCTAAAACTGCTAAAAATGTTAAAACTGCTAATAATGCTAAAAATGCTCAAACTGCTAATAATGCTAAAAATGCTAAAACTCAAAAAAATAAGCCTAAATCGTCCTTACTGAGCAGAATATTATCTAATTTAAAAATATGTAAACCGCGATTGGGCATGAAAAAATCGAGTGAAGGTTACACTGTAGTAAAAATAAGTGGCAATGAATTAAATGAAGATATATGTTCACCAATTGATAGTAAAAAACCGACAATAGTAACAGTCGCTGGTAACGCCATAATTAACTCTAGTCAAAAGTCCACACAAAAGCTAAAAAGTAAAAAGCGAAAGGAAAATTCAAGCAAATCATACATAAGCAATACCCCATGCAAAGGTACTTGTTTACATTGCAGAAGTGTAAGCCCTTCGAAGGAGACCACAAAACATGCTGTACCTTACATAAATAAACTTACGACGCTATGTAACAAATTTCAAGATGGATCATGTTCTTGTCGTATCTGTAAATGTCAATCAAACATAGCATCAACATCTAAAACTGCAAAGAAAACTGAAACAGATAAGAAAAAGAAATGTGTTTGTGGAAGTAAAATATGCGCAAAAGAGTCTAAAACAAATAATCCTGTGAAAAAAGCTAAAAAAGCTAAAAAGTTACGCAATGAAAAACCATGTGTCTGTAGAAGTCCAGTTTGTAAAAGTTTAGCTAGGAAAGCTAACACTAATACAGATAAGTTATTGAAAGACATTTTTTGTGAATACCATAAAAGAGTTTGTCAATGTGAAGATAAAGAATGTGAATGTAAAGCAATGTTAAAATTAGCAATTAAAACAGCAAAGAATAAGAAAATAAGAATGAAACGGGACAAACGAGATCAAATAGCTTTAAGGAAACGTAAAAAACAATATAGCAAAGAAGATTTTAAACGAAGGAAACAACGTTTGGCAGGAAGTAAGCGAATGGTAAGACATATTAAAAGTCAAAAAGACAGCGGAGATCTTTACCTATTCGCTGACGCAGTAGTTGACGTTGTTAGGTTAGGTTTTACCACCGCTCTAGACGTGTTACGTTCAGCTTATAGAGTAGTTTCTGATCCAAGAAATACACTTTATGTCTTAAAAACAATGGTTACGAAACCAAAACAAGGATTCGGTATAATCAAGAGAGCCATTCTAGATAGTGGTTTTATTTCCACCATTAAACGGATAATACTAAGGTTTTCGCTAATGAGTCGCGTTAGGACGACAAAGAGTATGTTAGAAACCTACGCACCGACAAATTATATCCTTCACGTAGCTGATAAAAATCCCAAGCAAAAACTCAAGCCAAGGAAAAAGAAGATAAGAAAACGTGAACCTGTGGACTTTAATTGCAGTCCCTACATGGCTTCGTTGCGAAAGCGACCTTGTCTTTCGGTGTACTACACGTGTCCATGGTTCTATCCCCATTGTATTAGCTTGCTAACCGCGTGGAGGCAGGTGACTGATATAATGATGTTCTTGCTGGCAGTGGTAGTGTGGAGTCCTTGTATCTTAACTATGGAGCTGTGCAGGGGTCTCATGTGTTGTATGCTATGTGGCCAATCATAATGTAAATTTTAACAATATTATGTTATTTTTATCAGTATTTTTTTTAATAAATCGCCTGTTTTGTATTTTTATTAATAGTTTGCATTTTAGTTAGAAAGTTTTTTAGGATTCAATCATTCTTTTATGGTGGTGGAAATATTTATTTGACCCATAGTCGTGTCACCACCACTATGAAAACTAACCATGAATGATTAGTCTCTAGAGTGAGACTAAAAGGTGGAGGCTTTTGTCCGGCAGTGGAACAATATGGCCTAATGTAATAATAATACATCTGCTGGGCGATCACGTAACTTGATTGCAACCAATAGAAACACAAATTTGTATGGATTTGACAGTTTGAATACGCAGTTTACGTGCAAAGTTAATGTGGAAATTTCTCCTGTCAAAAATCAAAGTTTCGTGATCAGCCACCAGGGAACTTTGATTGCAATGAAACGGAAGAAATTTCATTCCTAATTTGAATGTTTCCTTAGTAACTATGCACATAAACTGCGTATTGGAACTGGCAAATCCATACAAATTAGTGTTGCTATTTATTGCAATCAATTTACGAGATCGCGGAGCTGTAGTCAATTGTTTTATCTTTAATCTGTGGTATATTATACTTATTTACATACTTTTTGATTATCTCTACTTATGTATAAAAGAAAGTAGCGATGGTTACACTTTTTATAACTCAAGAACCGCTGAACTGATTTGGCTGAAAATTGGTGGGAAGGTAGTTTAGAACCATGAAACGGACTTAGGATACTTTTTATCCTGTTCGACCCCGTTTTACTAATTCACCCGTGCGAAACCGAGGCGGGTCAACTAGTAACAGATAAAATCAACTTCTTCTACGTAAATGGGACGAATTCTGTGCTTCTTGGATAAAATCGTAGTAGTTCTAACACAAGAACTTTTTATTCTTAAAACAAATTAAAATAAGATTAGGTTCGATAGAAATTATTCAAAGTGTCAAGAATAAGTTGGAAAGCTATGCACTGACAAACTATATACTACATATTGCTGACAAAAATAAAAAAAAGACTAAAGCCAAGAAAAAAGAAGATAAGAAAACGTGAACCTGTGGACTTTAATTGCAGTCCCTACATGGCTTCGTTGCGAAAGCGACCTTGTCTTTCGGTGTACTACACGTGTCCATGGTTCTATCCCCATTGTATTAGCTTGCTAACCGCGTGGAGGCAGGTCACTGATATCATGATGTTCTTGCTGGCAGTGGTAGTGTGGAGTCCTTGTATCTTAACTATGGAGCTGTGCAGGGGTCTCATGTGTTGTATGCTATGTGGCCAATCATAATGTAAATTTTAACAATATTATGTTATTTTTATCAGTATTTTTTTTAATAAATCGCCTGTTTTGTATTTTTATTAATAGTTTGCATTTTAGTTAGAAAGTTTTTTAGGATTCAATCATTCTTTTATGGTGGTGGAAATATTTATTTGACCCATAGTCGTGTCACCACCACTATGAAAACTAACCATGAATGATTAGTCTCTAGAGTGAGACTAAAAGGTGGAGGCTTTTGTCCGGCAGTGGAACAATATGGCCTAATGTAATAATAATACATCTGCTGGGCGATCACGTAACTTGATTGCAACCAATAGAAACACAAATTTGTATGGATTTGACAGTTTGAATACGCAGTTTACGTGCAAAGTTAATGTGGAAATTTCTCCTGTCAAAAATCAAAGTTTCGTGATCAGCCACCAGGGAACTTTGATTGCAATGAAACGGAAGAAATTTCATTCCTAATTTGAATGTTTCCTTAGTAACTATGCACATAAACTGCGTATTGGAACTGGCAAATCCATACAAATTAGTGTTGCTATTTATTGCAATCAATTTACGAGATCGCGGAGCTGTAGTCAATTGTTTTATCTTTAATCTGTGGTATATTATACTTATTTACATACTTTTTGATTATCTCTACTTATGTATAAAAGAAAGTAGCGATGGTTACACTTTTTATAACTCAAGAACCGCTGAACTGATTTGGCTGAAAATTGGTGGGAAGGTAGTTTAGAACCATGAAACGGACTTAGGATACTTTTTATCCTGTTCGACCCCGTTTTACTAATTCACCCGTGCGAAACCGAGGCGGGTCAACTAGTAACAGATAAAATCAACTTCTTCTACGTAAATGGGACGAATTCTGTGCTTCTTGGATAAAATCGTAGTAGTTCTAACACAAGAACTTTTTATTCTTAAAACAAATTAAAATAAGATTAGGTTCGATAGAAATTATTCAAAGTGTCAAGAATAAGTTGGAAAGCTATGCACTGACAAACTATATACTACATATTGCTGACAAAAATAAAAAAAAGACTAAAGCCAAGAAAAAAGAAGATAAGAAAACGTGAACCTGTGGACTTTAATTGCAGTCCCTACATGGCTTCGTTGCGAAAGCGACCTTGTCTTTCGGTGTACTACACGTGTCCATGGTTCTATCCCCATTGTATTAGCTTGCTAACCGCGTGGAGGCAGGTCACTGATATCATGATGTTCTTGCTGG
Organism: Ennomos fuscantarius; assembly: GCA_905220475.3. Lineage (NCBI taxonomy): Eukaryota > Metazoa > Arthropoda > Insecta > Lepidoptera > Geometridae > Ennomos > Ennomos fuscantarius. Next base: position 4,451,923 of record HG992028.1, on the reverse strand, counting down.
CAGTGGTAGTGTGGAGTCCTTGTATCTTAACTATGGAGCTGTGCAGGGGTCTCATGTGTTGTATGCTGTGTGGCGGATAGTGTAAGTTTTTGAATAAATCTATTATTTTGTAATTTTATGTTTTGTTTTCATTTTAACTGTACTCAACATTTACTACTACTACATGACGGCGGCTACGTCCAGTTATAAACTCTATGCACAGCGATCGAGCACCGTAATTTACCCTGTGGTGGCATTAAATTTATTACAGTGGCAGCACCGGCAACTGTCATGGCGCCCCTACCTGTCTGGCTATATAAAGGGATCGATTGGTGTGCTATGGATCATTCTTGTTCCAGACACGGCGCGGTGCGGACATGCTGAAGGACTATAGTTATATAGGTTGCAACCTACCCACAACACGTTTCTGCCCACATACATTTATTTATTATTATTTATTACAATTATTATTATTTATTGTTTTTAATCGTCATCATCATTATTTTATTGGTCCCATGTTATTATTATTTTCACCAACGTTTTATGAACTAGCTCAAGGGCATTCGTGGACTGTGAGTTTACTTGGGCCGTTCGGATGTCTACGTCTATTGAAGTAGACCTTATCAAGAAGGAAAAGTTATCAAGAAGTCTCCGAATTCTTGTACGTACCCACAACTTGAACTTCGCTAGTCCGAGCGCCACTATGTTCCATGACACGCCTGGGCAGCTTTGCAACTGATATCAACATAATGCATTGATGACGTAGTTGCACCCTCGGGTTCAATGACCGCGAAGCCCCTAAAGTTTGAGGGTGGGCTCTACCGCCGGTTTTTACCAAATAAGACGCCATCTATCTCCAAAAGCTGACAAATGTTACGATCGATTGGTCTAAGTCATCCCGTGAAAGTGTTTATAAGTTTGTGTTATATATAGTGTATATTTAACTTGTATTTAATAATTATATAATAATATTAATATAATCATTTGCGTAGAAAATTTGTGCAAACTGATTTTAAGGTACGAAATGCTGAACCAGTGAAACGTTACATACATTCATAAAAATTATTACTATAAAGGTTATTACCCAAATCAATTTATTATAGTGATTTTAGACTCGAGTTTGCATATTTACTTAGATTTGAGGAAAAGTACAGCAGAAACTTATGTGTTAAGTATTTGTGTTAGGGATAGATTTTCTCTACATCCGAACCGTGAGTTTACTTGTTTATTTCTTACAGTTTGTTTGCATTGGATTTACAAATAATTTCTTTTCAAAGTCATTCTCGGCTTAGTCGTCAATCGTTTCTGTTGGTTATAGCATAAAGGAAGTTAAAAGAACTCAGAGTAATAATTTAAATAGTTAATTCACTATAACCACGTTTGTAGAGTCGGATGAAGCAGTGTGTTCGAAGTGCGAAAACAAAAGAGAACAGTATCGACCTAACCCTCAAAAGTGAGAGGGAGCCGCCACCGCCACCCTCTTTATGACTCAGAGGGGAGGTCCCTTGCACGTAGATACTGCCTACCCTTAGCTCTACGCGGCATGCACTCCGCACTTTATATATATCGATCTGAGGTTTTAGGGTCTGAGCCAACATGGAATAATAGATTACATATTTTTCGAAACTAATACAGATGCGTATGTATTTGTGTATCTTTATACCTACTGAGTATATAAAATAGAAAAGTTGACTGTGGCTTTTGCGCTAAAATAGCTGAACGGAAGGCACAAAAATGCTTACCTAGCAAGCACCGCTCATACATACATACAACATACATACATAGAGACCAACGTAGGTCTATTTCCTAAAAAATAACGATTTCTTAAAGGAAATGGATAAATTACTTGCGGTACATTTGCGTATTAAACAGAACCGAAGTATCGACCTGTAGTAGTCCAAACTTAATAGAGATATGATAATTTTTATTTTACGTGTATGCGATAATGTAATTTTGTTTCTATCTTTGTTTTTAAATTCTGATTATGACCTTAATTTTGATTCTAAAAAGTTATTGGATCCTAATTGGTTAGTTTTAATATTATATTATCTATTAAATATATTGTATTTGATCAAAGTGGGATTTTGATTTTAATTTTATTTCTGATTTTTTAGGACTTCCTAGTGATGTATGTATTAAATTTCATAAATAAAGAATAAACCGTCAAAAAATAAATATTGATGATATAGCTCGCGGGCTGGGCCTTAGCGCTCGGACAGGAAAAAAAAAGAAAGAAAAAGAAAATAGAGATATGATAAGATAAAGAAATCGTAAGTAGAAAGATTGAAATAGAAATTTTTTTTAGGAAGAGCTGTCTCGTAAACTTACTACAATCTATAGTTTACCAGGAAGAAAATTCCCAGTGGTCAATTAACTGTAGTAAAGCTATTGGGAACGAACGGCCTTGTTTTTAAATACTCCGAAGTCCAAACACGCCTACTCAAATTACATCTTATCACGGACCCCAGTCAGACTAGACACATTTCGGTTAGTCTACATACTTACGTGATTTGTTCTTGGTTCTAAATATAATTCAGAACCAAGAAACCTACAAGTTTTCAGAATGCCGAACATGCAGGTTAGATCTCACTGATTATAAAAATATTAATAATATAATAACGTCCAACGATGCACAAGATCCAACACAGATCCAGGACCCCAACAAGGATTCCCTGTATCTACGGACCCAGGAACTACGACATACAACACCCAGAATCCGAACAAGTATTTGCGCTTTTTTGTCTGTGCACAAATGCTTGAACTGCCGCGGGAACCGAACCCGCAGCCTCCGGGCTATGAGGCAATCTGCTCAACCGCCAAACCACAGAGACTGTCAAAATTAAATCGTTTTAACGGATAAGCGCTTACAGGCATGACTTTGAAAATGGATGGTTAACTATGCCGTCTTTATAATGTATAATATAATTCCCAAGCTCTACTCAAACTGGTGGCGGTCGATACTAATTCTTAATTATTGTGGCAAAGAGCCCCAAATGGGCCCATTGGGAAAGGGAGTATTATTTATTTTTTGCAGCAGTATTCTCCTCGGTGTATTAAAATCTAAGATTTTCTGCGATCATCAAGACGCCTGCCAAGCGTGGTGATAAATGGCAACCTCCTATTAACAAGCGTCCAAAGTGTTTTATGGGAGGCCCATGTTCATCAGTGGTCGTCTCCCGGCTGATGATAAGATGTGAATCATAATAATTGATGTTCATCCAACTTGCGTTTTTGAGATCGTGTCTCGAGCGCCATGGTGTAAACACAAAAGTAAATCCATTTTTTATAAATTTATTTATTTGGCACACAAAACGGAATACGCATAAACATAAGAACAAGAAAAAATATTTACATACATTTTGAGCTAAATTGTATCCCAAAACATTTGCACATCATGATTAACAAACCTATAAATAGAATAATTAGTAAAAAAGTTAAATATATTTCTTATAGTATCGATATGTATCATAAATGCAAAATAATCATTCAGTGATAGCTAAAATATATTTTTAAATTTTCGTAGTTTTTGGTCAAAAATATCAATTGAGCTGTGGTGTTCCTTCAAGACACTGTTGACACATTCTTGGCAAAAAATTGTAGAATGAGGTATTATTAGTGAACACGTGTAGTGAGATAGTATTTAAATGAGAGTGACGAGCTCTTGACTTAATACTGAAATTTAATTGTGAACGAAAAGGCGAGTCAATATAGTGTATAGTTTTGAAAAGGCAAATAATTAACGTCTGTCCAGTTTCGAGAGGCAGCAGTACTCTTCATTTCTTCTTCATTACACGTCTTCACCCTGCGATGTTATCTAAACTAGGTAACATGATAAGTTTTAAACCGTCAAATCAAGTTGCTTCCCCACCTTATGGTTAAAGAAGCCGCCCCTCTGCCCGCTACAAAAGTTTCCATTCACATCACCTTGTTAAATTCAACTAGGGGGTCCAAATTGTTTTGCACTTTATGATATTTCACTCCTGAGACAATTGCACAGATTTGAGCCACATTAATTTTTAGTACTTTTACGCCATTTGTTTTATGAAATGTCACGTTTTTGAAGTAAAAGTTCTTTACGCACGCTTGACTTGGGGAGTAAGCTGGTGAATGCGAGGCGAACAGAAGTTGAAGTTGGTTCACCTAGATCTCCATTGTCAACTTAACAAAGTTATTTTTTTTAATTATTCTTCTTATCTTCGTTTAATGGCCGGCTATCGCTTTTTAGAATGGAATTTTGTACGGTCATGTCATGTCAAAGTCTTAAAATGCCACAGTAAAATGGTGGATATTTTACTGAAGGCTCTAGGAAGCCTTGAAGAGAAAACGAAAAGGCATGGTTTTAAAACTTCGAATCATTTGCCAGCACTAGTGCACGTTCACGAACACTTAAAGGATAATAATCAACCCTTATTATACATTAAAATTCAAAAATACACGGGTAATGGAAAAAAGTTCAAAATACACAACAAAAAATGACAAGTGAACATCAAGAAAAGTCCGGTAAAATGACAATTTACAATTATCAAGATGGCGACATTAACATTAAACAAAGTTATACCGGCCGATAGACGGAGCTAAACTGAAGAAGTTTTACTTCAGTCGTGTGGTCAAAGCACACGCGTCTTAAATGTATGAATAAGCCAACGTCTAACTACAACTTATCAAGCGACGATGCATTAGAAGGTGTAGCACGTTGGTCTATCCACTCTAGTCTTAAACAAGAAAGCCGGGAGTCATGAAGCTATAAAGATGCCATTGTGAGTTTGTAACTTTAATGACTTTGCTACGTTGTTGTAACGTTAATAAACGGCTAACTTTGTATTAGTCAATACGGTTAGCATAGTTAAGCTATCATGCTAGCATGCTCCGTGTGGGCACTTACCATCGGGTGAGAGCGTGGTCAAATGCAAACCTTATCTATGATTAAAAAACCATGTGCTTTAGACCACTCAACTGAAGTAAAATGTATTTAGCTCCATCTATCGGCCCGTACAATTTTTTTTTTGCTTTGTGTAATGTTAATGTCGCCATCTTGACAATTGTAAATTGTCATCATACCGGATATACCAACATTATAATAAAAATATATATAATACGGAGATTAACGTGAATCAACTTCTCTTAGTCCCGCTACGCATTCACCAGCTTACTCCCCAAGTCAAGAGTGAGTAAAGAAGTTTTACTTTACAAAAAGCTCTTATTGAATTAAACAGTTCTCCAGATTTTCAACTCGCCAGGATTTATGTATTCACGAGTCCGTCTGTGGGTGTTGAAATTCAAAGTTCCTAATTGTGTCAGCGCGTGTGTCTGACCATAAAATTTCACACATCAGTGCCTCCGTCGAATTAATATGGATATAACACGTCAAGTCGCCCCCATTTTCATTCTGTTATTTTAACATCTCATTCAAATAACAAATTGTGTTTAGTTTGTTATAGGGATGGCTGATGATAATATCTTTCAGACCTATACTTTGGTAAGAAGGAAAGATTTATTGATATGATTCTGTTGAAATTTTCACTCACTAACACCATCCACTTCTTCTTCTCTTCTTTTAATGGCCTGTTATCGCTTTTAAGCGATAATTCTGCCAATGTCAAGTGAGGAATTTTGTACGGTTATGTCATGTCAAAGTCAAAGATATTTTACTGAAGTCTCTAGGAAGACTTGAAGAGAAATCGAAAAGGCAAGGTTTTAAAACTTGGAACCATTTGCCAACACTAGTGCACGTTCATGAACACTTAACGGATAATAATCCACCCTTATTACACATTAAAATTCAAAAATACACGAATAATGGAAAAAATTTCAAAATTCACAACCGCCATTTTCGGATTCTTTTCAAGATGTTCAACACCATCCACAAAAAATCATGTTCTGAAGTTTTGAGTTCAGAAATTTCAAATCATACCTACTTTTGATCATTATTTTTCTGTGTAGGTAAGTATTATAAATTGTAGAGGCAGAGGCAAACTGAAAAAATATCATAATTAGGTATGTAAATTAAAAATATTTTGTCAATCTTTTTCGACATTATTACGCCTTCTGGGGTTTCCCGCTAAAACACGCTACATTCAACATGGCGAAGGCGGTAGCAACGCGTCTCTTTACGACGCGCGACGTCTGGGAAAAATACGAGCGTAAACCGTAGACCGTGTCATAGAATAAATAATAGTATCTTATCGTAACCGTAACTCTTTAATATCTTGGTATTCATTGCCGGTAGGTAGAAAACCAATAAGGCTTGATTAGCTATCTAACAGAATCGAAATATGATACAACTTTTATATTTAATTTCACCCAGCTTTTGGGTACGGAAGAACTGTAACCGTAACCCTTGGTTATTAGAAACAAATTTCTTAACATAATTTCTTAATAATTAACAACCTCAGTACAAAGAAAACCTAACACTGTTATGGCTCCTAAGGTTTCCCGCCAAACATGCCATATCCAACATGGCCGACACTTGCTATTGAATATGGCGCGTCTCTTTACGACTTCCGTCGAAATTATGGCCGTGTTCGTTCGTTAAACTTTTATACAAGCCGTGTTATACGTATGATATATTAATATTATCACTGCCTGAAAACACGAGCTCGGCGCTAGCAGTGTTTTTATTAGATAACTACCCCCGGACAGGTTGTTTGCGCTGACGGGTAGTGAAACTTTCACTCATATGATTTTATTAGGTGGTAGATATATCAAGTGCTTAGTATGTAGTTACTTTTAACAAATATATTTACTGATAATATATTAATAATATTGAATACAAATAGTTTTTATACAAAATTATTTGTGTACCACTACACTATTTTGTTTACTTAACATGGTAACCCTACCATACACAGAAATCGATCCAAGTCTATCTATCTCTTGTATTCGAAATGAAAATCTATGCTTGTACGTAATCCTTTTTGAGTTTTCGCAATATCTTCCCAGTCAAATACTTTAAAAGAGATCTCTTTTAATGTCTTTGTTCCTAGTTATATATACCTTATTTATATACCTTTTATATTATTTTACATATACCTTGACTGGCTCGATAGCTAGTAGCCCTGCCTTTTGAACTTTGGATTGTGTGTTCGATTCTCACCCAGGACAAACATTTGTGTGATGAACATAGGTGTTTGTTCTGTGTCTGAGTGTTTATATTGTATTCTATGTAAGTATTAACAAACCAAAAAGATCTAAGTATTGTATCAGTTAGCTGGTTCCCATAGAACAACCTTTGCTTAGTTTGGAGCTAGATGGCGCTGTGTGAAATGTATACAAATATTATTATTTGTTATATAACCATTCATATATTCAGGAGGCCTAAAAGAGTGACTAAAGTTCATTGTCATCGCTGTACCATCCCTAAAAATAAGGAAGATTTAGATTACAAACCGAATATTTCTTATTTCCCTATTAATTGTCTGGAGGGAGTCAGCACATTTGTCAGATCTGTCCAATTTTATTGCCTAGAGAGCAATTTAATGGCAAAACTTTTGTGGTTTTAGGTAGTGTAAAATTAAATAAAGATGTTGTTGAAATACGATGGTACTTTTTAAAGATACGGAATATTTATATGAAGTCCACCAATGGGGTCCAATGCCACCAACATTTTCCCGTTAGCCCCTACTGGTGGACATTGGTAACGGTATCGACTATGTTGCTTACTCTACTCGTTTATTATACTAAAGGCGATGTATCAAACTAAAAACCAACAAAAACTTTGAAAGCATTTTTTTTAATTTTATTTTTTTACATTTTGGCTCCACACTTTTGTTTATTTAGCCAGTGTCAAGTAATTGATGAATTATCAAGTTAATGATATTTCACGCAAATATGTGTCAAGTCACAGTCGAAGTCATCAAGTCAAGTCATAGTCTAGTCAAAGTCATACTCCTAGTAAAGTGGTGGCAACTTTACCAAAAGCTTCTATGGAGTTTTGGAAACAACACGAAAAGAAACGTTTCACCATCATTATACCATTTTCCCACACTCACGCCTGTGATCCAGCACTTAACGAATAGAATGCCACCAATTTTATGCACTAACACTGAAAATAACACAAGTTTTGGAAAATAATACAATGCGGTGACGCATTCTTTTTCGCTTTCCCGCCAAAAAACCTGAAAGCATTTATTAAGTGTCAGGAGCATCGGTGTGTTCTCATGAAAAGTTCTCATTGGTCCATTGTTCCGCTTTTCAACCGACTTCAAAAATAGAGGGTTCTCAATTCGGCTATATTTTCTTACCTCAGAACTACATTTGGATTTTTTAATTTTTTTTATATTTAGCGATATAAGGTAGTTACTTTCAGATAGTCCTATCTATATATATATGTATATATATAGTAGACTAATCGAACCCGCCACCTCCGGGCTATGAGCCGACTCAACCACCACACCACAGAGGCTGTCACTGAACACAGATAACAGTAACAGTATATGTTAAAGCTGGGGATAAAAACATGGGCTTTAGCTAGTAAATAATGGTTAGTCCGACTGTACAAGTCCTTAGTGTTTACCAACTCTGTGTCCTCGACTAGGGCATTGCGTGACTAGAAAGCACTAAAAGTCAACAAATAGATTCTTCAAATTGACTCCGATAAAATCTATACCCTAGACACATTAATAACAGTTGAAAAAAACCTAATTTTTGTATTATTACTAGCTACGTCTCGCGGTTTCACCTGCGTGTTGATGAAAAACGGCGATGATGATAACCTATTCTCAAACCTACCAAGTGTGAATAGAAAATTTCATCAAAATCGATTCAGTCGTTTCTGAGGAGTATGTTAACAAACACTGTGACATGAAATTTTTATATATTGGATTATGAATACCGCAATATTTATTATTTTTTTAGTAATAATACCTATACCTACAATACCTATTTATTTGTTAGGCTTTCGCGCCAAATGGCTTTACTAATTATCACACTTATACGTTCTATTATACTATTTCCTTATTAATTTTGAATAGAATACTAGGTGGTAGGTGGTGTAGGTGGTGGTACTTTGTTGCAAAGTTCGTCTAGGTAGGTACCACCGCTTTGCCAGTTATTCTGCCGCCAAGCAGTAGTGTGCAAGCACTACTGTGTTCCGGCTTGAAGGGCACTGTAGCTAGTGAAATTACTGGTCAATTGAGATTTGATCTAATCTCACAGTCGAGTAATCTTATTACCAGACTGTGCTGATGTCTCAGGATGAAATGCGCAGTGCAGTGTCGCTCGAAACTTTATATTTTAGAGTTCCGAGTTCTGTTCTGTTATAGGCGGCCGTGGCACTTAACATCAGTGAACGACAAGCTCGTCACATCATTCAATAACTTAAAAAAAAAAGAATAGAATTAACAAAATTTTATAAATGTACATACAGAATTATAAAACTATGAAAATTGTCACAAACGCTATTATGTATCCATACCGAACGAACAATAGAAATGGGCAAGGAATAATTATAGTAACTAAATGGGTGTAAAACCAAGTATTTATTTCGATATTCATAATTCGGAGCTTAAAAATCCCTAAGTATAAAAATTGCATACTTAAAACATTGTCTTTTATTGGTCTACCTATACTCACTATCAAAGATTTCTAGTTAAAACTATCGTGGGTATGACACATTTTGTAAGATAAATAACGGCTGAAATCGGAGTAATTTCGACTTATTCATTGACGTGAGTTTAGCCGTTAATTATCTTACAAAAACAAAGAATTCATTTAAATTGCAGTGAAGCTTACTAATCAATTAATATTGGAGACCATGTATTGGACTATTGAAAGATTTCAAATGTGGAGATTATAAATTCTAACGGGACTAAGGCAAGAACTTTTGTAAAATATTGTGCTACTAGTTGTGCCCCGCGGTTTCACCCGCGGATAAAAAGTATTTTAATTATTTGTCCATCCTATGGAAAAATTTCACTTTTCCGGGATAAAATGTAGCCTATATGTTAATCCAGGCTATCTTGGTACCGAATTTCATCTAAATCCATTCAGCTGTTTACGCGTGAAGGAGTAACAAACATACACACAAACACACATACAAACTTTCGCCTTTATAATATTAGTGTGATGTGATAGTGTGATTACTATATGAGGATTAGATTTTTTTTAAATGTAATCTATACTTACTTAAAAGTAAAAGTAACTATAAAAGCATACCATTGGGGGCAACGGTGTAGCTGAAGCATCAACGTATACCAACCTACCATTTGTATTCTATTAAAAACAGCGCACGCAACGCACGTACAACGTTACACGGGCGTGTTGAAAAAAACTCAATGTTGCCATCCGAAAAAAATCGTAAACGTTGCCATTAATCAGAGAAATTATTATCTTTTCTGTACGTGACGGAGGGTCCAGCTTTCAGCGATGTAAAACCGGGGTTACGTGTAATTAATGATTATTGGAGACACGGACAAAGGTTACCGTTTCGGAATGTAATACAATCTGGCGTTATTTACTGCACGGCCTTGGGGCACGTTTTGTTTTCGTTTTATTAACTTGGATGTATTTTCAAAGGTGAGTTAAAAAAAAATAGGGAAAAATCACTTGTAGCACTTGTACGGAAAATTATTTTGTAATGACCAATCATTAATCTAATAAAAAAAATATTTATCCATCCAAATTTGGTGAATCCAATGTAGTTCCAATCTAAGAGATAATGTATTAGGATTTTGACAAACTGATAAGGTATTTTGAACTTCAGAGGAACTTGGTCTGAGTGTAGAACTCTACTAAACTTATAGAAACAGTTGACAAACGGACTTTAACTAAATAAAGGAACTTTGGTTACGTCTAAGAATTCATTTCAAATACCAATGTTGCCATAACCAAGATACAGATGATGGTAACTTAGGTCACTAGTAAATAAATATATAATAAATATTTGTGGACATTTCACACAGCGTCATAAACTAAGCAAAGCTTGTACTTTGGGAACAAGATAACTGATAGAATACTTAAAAACATTTTAGTTTGTAAATATATACATAGAATGCAATATAACACTCAGACACAGAACAAACATCTATGTTCATCACGCAAATGCTTGTCCTGGATGGGAATCGAACCCAAAACCTACAGCTCAGAAGGTAGGGTTACTACCAACTAAGCTATCGGGCCAGTCGAACTATTTCTTTATTTAAATACTTAATCCAAATTGATGAATGTCCGCACGAGACATCTGTGATGCTGATGAGCAAACACCATTAGTCGGAATAGCTAGCCAGCCCTATCCACATCACATCTTCAATTCAATTAAAGCTAGGCAAGGCCTCGTGATATACGGTGCAATACTGCTATTATTTATTCTGTGGCAATGCAATGAACTAATAAAATATTCTACCGGGAACGTACCTATACGTAGGTATCTTCATAGTTCCGAGGGTTAGACCCCCTCTTGAGGCTGTGGTAATCCATTTGTAAATGGATTTTAAAATTATTAAACCTACGGGAGACAGTCTGGTACATTTGATCCCCTATTTTAACTTCACCATATACATACACATTTGATCAATTATGATGCTGATTCTATACTCTGACTGTATATTTAAGTAGGCTTGGTGCATCTCACTATGATGTCATAACCTTCATTTTCACTTTGTTATGGATAATATTTGATTGTGATGACTGTGTTGACAACAACAGCCTCTATGTTTGTTTTTATCTAAGATCCGAAACCGATATAATAGGCATTATACGCATTAGGCGAAGGAAGAATAGGCATTAGGAGTAGATGCCCTTTGTCATTCGAACTGAGCCTAGACGGCTAAGGAGTTAATTGTTTTGTCAGCATCATTGTTTTCCAATATCTATAATCTGAGATAAATCTATATCAGTATCTCTCAATGTTGCCAGATATCCAGCTTTTTGGCCAAGTATACTATAATAGAATTATCTATACTAATACTATAAAGAGTATCCTCTTTATAGTATTAGTATAGATAAGTTTGTAATTTTTGCAGTTTAAATGATAGCGCTAATCTCTGAAACTACGGGTCCATTTCTAAAAAGTGTTTAGTGATAATAAATATAATAACAATATACAATAATCTATATATATAAATGAATCTCTATTTCCCTTGGTCATCGCATCACGCGTGAACGGATAGAACATTTTTGCTAATTATTTTTAGATGTGTTCATTATTGTCAGGAAAAGGTTCTTATGAAAGAAAAAATTAAGAAAGTTGACCTAAAATTGGAAAACTTTCACCACGCGGGTGATACCGCGAGGCGCAGCTAGTAATATATATAGTAGAAAGCTACACTATCCCTGAGTGGCATAGGCTATGTTTTATTGTGATACAAGCTTCAATCTGGCGGAGGCGGCGGGTTCGATTCCCGCGACAGCACCAGTATTTGTAAACAGAAAAAAAAGCGCAAATACTTGCTGTGTCTGGGTGTTGTGGGACCATGGTCCTCGTAGTTCTTGGGTCCTTAGGTAACACAGGGAACTCTAGTTAGGGTCGAGGATCTATGTATGTTATTATTATTATAGTCTGCTGTTACACATCAACAGCCGGAATGGTCCACTGCTGAACACTCTTCCATAAAATGCCAATTTTGACGCTTATTATAGGAGGGTTTGCTTTAACCACCAAGTTCTGGGAGGCCGAATATTATTATTAAAAAAATAAATAAATATATGTGGACATTTCACACAGCGCCATCTAGCCCCAAACTAAGCAAAGCTTGTACTATGGGAACCAGATAACTGATACAATACATAGATACTTTTTGTTTGTAAATACATACATAGAATACAATATAACATCCAGACACAAACATCTATGTTCATCACACAAATGTTTCTCCTGGGTGGGAATTGAACCCACAACCTAACAGTTCAGAAGATCAGATACCACCAACTGAACCAACGGGTCAGTAAAAATAAAATAAAATTAGAATTTTATTTTTAGTTTAGCATTGATCTAGTTCGTTCCTCTGTATCAAGCCTTTTATATGACGCTAATTCCGGCCATTTCTGTTTTTGTGGCTTGGAATATTATTAAGGTATTGTCTGTTACAGGCACGATCAAAAGTAAGCACTCCGATCCCAGCCACGACTGGTCACGGCGGCATTACCGTAAGCGACCCTAAAGCTCAAATCCCCGTACATTAAAGCCCTAATCCGTACCTATTCAGAAACAGTACGTGTACAAACAGTAATGTATCTATTATGTTGCCAAGTTACAAATCGGACCAAGTGTTTGGCTGTTTGAAGTGGTATACGCGATAGTCTATCAATGTTTGCTTAGTTAGACTACTTCAAGTCACCTGGGGGATGACCACGAAACTTTGATTGCAATGCAACAGGAGAAATTTCCATACCAACTATGCATATAAACTGCGTATTCTAACTGTCAAATCCATACAAATTTGTGTTTCTATTGGTTGCAATCGAGTTACGTGATCGCCCAGCTGTTGTGTTGTTACTGTACGACTTTACGCTTGGTACATTTGAATCTGTATACGCGCTTGTCTACGACATTCTCGTAGAAAGACAACTTTCAAGCCTATACAGCATGATGTTGCCCTTTTTTTACAATACAACGTCTACGCCTAGCTAAAATTATGTTTAAATGTAAATCTACGAAATAAAAATTGCCTACGATGATCTCGTAAGTAATTTCGAACACTTCTACACCGACCGTTTGACTTTCAACCACGCAATTATCAAGGTTAAAGGTTCAACCCGTTTTGTAACTTCAACTTTTACGCTGATTTTATTTGTATCACAGTAGTAAAAAGGACTTAGTTTAACTGATAAACACAACTGAGATTCACACATTTTCTACATTTGTAATAACGTCTATTACTATAGAAGAAAAAAAACTGTGATAGAGGTAATTGTTCAAGGACATTAGGGAAGATCTCATACTGTTCCTCACTTTATTGTGATTAGGGCCCAGTGGAATGGCCTCTGACGATAAAGGGATTAAATTTTATAAAATTTATAGCCGAACGAATCCGCCTGCGCAAGGATTGCTTAGCTCAAACAAAGGGTTGAGGGATAATTCTATTAGGGATTCTCTTTTCGGACAGGGTCTATAGACTCTATAGATATATAAGACGTACGATTTATATATTATAATTATTCTAGGTAAACCCACATGATATCTAGACTTAAGAAGGTAACTATGTTAGGTTGAACCCACGAAATGGTTAATGTGAAGAATTGAAAATTAAACTTAAACATCGGATTAATTTTATTGTAACGGGAAAATTTGAAAATTTGAGCGAGATGTTCATTAGATACTGCCAAAAATCATGAATCTTAAACTTAAACATTTTAAGCGGGTAGCAATTTACACTAGTGACACTTAGTTAAAAAAATTACATTAGTATAACACGAAGAATTAGAAATATTTGTTATTTGATATTTTATCTCAAACTACTACAAGTAGGTGGGTACTGTTGTATTTCCGAAGAATTAGCTTTCCTAGTAATATCTATGTAGGACCTACAAAGTTGCTTTTCATTAATCATGTAATATTAAGCTACGAGATTATGGTTGTAGAACAATACTCGACAACTGGAGGTAACAAGTAGAAATCTTGTTACCAAAATTATAATTTAGGTAACACACGATACCTGCTCCTGAAGTTTAGGATATGTAATTTACTAACATAATTTATTAGTATAACTACCGCTACGAGGTTCACTGTTGTGGAGCCACCTGCGGTTCTTAGTCTTGTGGTTTACATGGTATACATATCGGTAAATTACAAGCGTTTTCTGAACCGCCCGATGAACATTTAATGCTTGACTACGCTTGTCTACTAATCAAGATCGCTGGGAAGCAGTGGTTGAGACTAGTATAAGACCGGAACAGATGGCGTGAGACCTATACCCAATAGTGGGTTAACACGGGCTGAAATGATGTTGGTGATGATTGCCCAGTGTTTAGCTGCCTACTACTTGACCTGACCCGAGTAGAAAGTGACCCAGGGGAGTTTTGGCGGGAAAACGAAAAAGATCGCGCCACCGCATTGTATTATTTTCCAAAACTTGTGTTATTTTCAGTGTTAGTGCATGAAATTGGTGGCATTCTATTCGTTAAGTGCTGGATTACAGGCGTGAGTGTGGGAAAATGGTATAATGATGGTGAAACGTTTCTTTTCGTGTTGTTTCCAAAACTCCATAGAAGCTTTAAGTAAAGTTGCGACCACTTTACTAGGAGTATGACTTTGACTAGACTTTGACTAGACTTTGACTAGACTTTGACTAGACTATGACTTGACTATGACTTGACTTGATGACTTCAACTGTGACTTGACACGTATTTGAGTAAAATATCATTAACTTGATAAATTATCAATTACTTGACACTGGCTAAATACACGGAGGTGTGGAGCCAAAACATCAAAAAAAAAATGTGATCCAGGAAGGGGTCACGATCATGACCCTCAGGAGTGAAAAGAATGACACTATAGGAGGAGGGACAAGCAATGCTTGGCTAAATTCTCCATGGTGCCTCCTGAGTTGACACTTTTCAAATAATCATTAGGTACATTGCAATGAAATTATTCCCCAGTTAGCAATTTTTCAAATAGATAATCGATTTATCATTAGGTACGAACTTATTTTTGCCCTTTATATTAAACGAGCTTCGCCCGCGGCGTGGCCTATGGGAAACTCTTAAGGGTGGAATTTCGAAAAATCCTTTCTTAGCGGATGCCTTCGTCATAACATCTACCTGCATGCCAAATTTCAGCCCGATCCGTCCAGTGGTTTTGGCTGTGCGTTGATAGATCACTATGTCAGTCAGTCAGTCAGTCACCTTTGAGTTATATATATTTAGAGATGTATAGACTAGTAGCATTTTTTATCCTTTATAATCTTATGTTAAACTATCGTTTAGTCATATAGGATTATGTTATAAACGATAGTCATCCAACCCCGACTGAAAATTAATAGTCATGTCATGACAAGCAGGAAGCCTGACTATTAATTTTACCAAAATTATTTCTCATCTAGTATTGCCACTCAATTAAATAACGTAAGTACATACAAATTTTTTAAAACTTGTTAAGTAAGTTAAGTTGTGTAAGGTTGCTAAGGTAAACTAAGTGGGTATACTATTAAAGCTATAAAGGTATCAGTATTGTTTGTTGGAGTCCCGAGTCTCCTGCTAAATCTGGACATTTACAATATTTAAAGAACTTTAGAACTCCAACCAATATTCTAACTTTGTAGAAGCATAGTTTTGGATTAAGATCTTTATAATTAATGTTCGGTATATTGTGTTTGCGTTGTATTTACGATCTAGAATATAGTTGCTCTAATAGAAAACAATACTTGATAAGTATTTGTTAAGCTTTGAAAGTATATAAAATGCCTTGGGCAGCGATCGTCTTGATTATTGAGTTTCAGCTACAAACAAAATGTATACAAGGTGGAATTTAATTCACTCTTTTCCTTAAGTGTACTCAGACCATGCTATAGAATGAGAGTACAAGGACCAATTAAAAAAAAAAATAGGTTTTGCTTAAGTATTAAGTGCCTCCTAAAATAACTGCATGACAGCCGAAATGTCTATTTAACGTAGACACAGCGCGGGCACCAGCTGAGTGATTTGTAAATGTTTCGTAGGCAATAAAACACCTGCTTTGTTTTATGTCACAAGGCTTTTCTTTAGAATTTAAATTTGATAATACTTAGATTTAAGTTTTATTTCATAAGTACTTTTTATTTAGTTATTTGGGACCATTCTATAGCATGGACTGAATACATACATTAAAGGAAAAGAACGAATAAAATTCCACCTTGTATATCTACTCTTTGCTCTTAGCTAGGATTTACACACCATTATAAGTAGTATCGTCAAAATACTTTAAAACACCTGTTTCTTATAGTTTTGTGAAGTCTTGAGCAAACATTTTTATTGGTTTCCATTCCATGTCATCTCAAACACTCGTTAAGCTATCAATCTATCGATACCCAAGACAGTTTGTTTTCACACTATCTTGACAGTTGTACATTCGTTAATCTAACTTCTGACACTTTGGTAATGTTGTGCCAGAGCAAGACAGTTACTAAACTTCCTACACAAACGAACGCCATTTCCAATAAACACTGCATGACAGTGTTTTATCTTATTTTATCACTCCTTTGACTCCATTTTTGCATCTTTTCTTTATGATAACGTAACTAATACATATTATACGGTCGAAGACGTAGGTATATCGGCCTATACAATTTGAAATACTAGTGACTGAGCAAAACATCATCAGAGAAATAAATAAATCAAGATACATTTTGGGTCACTACGCCATCGCAGTTAGTGTAAAATTTTATTGAGATCCAGTACTGCTAAACATCACCGTGTCAACCCATTAATTAGTAATAGTAAAGTAGACGCATTCGGAAATTCGAGCAGGCTGTCAACCACATCAAAGTTGACCGAGATGAGGGTCTGGCCCTAAATAACTAGATTTCCGCTGTCTAAGTTGAATATTTATTTTTGGAATAAATTGCATGTTAGAAGTTAAATCATGTCTAGAATTAGAATCTGCCATTTACTTACGTTAACTGAAAAAAATCTTTGTCATCATCTCCACCATTATACAATACATCCTTCATCATTATCATTAATTATCATATATAGTTTTAATATATTTTATTGTAAATTGACGTGCCAGTGTAACGCAATGTTATAAGGTGAATAAATCTATGAATGGAGTTTTGGCGGGAAAGCGAAAAAGATTGCGTTGCGCATTGTATTATTTTCCAAAACTTGTGTTATTTTCAGTGTTAGTGCATAAAATTGGTGGCATTCTATTCGTTAAGTGCTGGATTACAGGCGTGAGTGTGGGAAAATGGTATAATGATGGTGAAACGTTTCTTTTCGTGTTGTTTCCAAAACTCCATAGAAGCTTCAAGTAAAGTTGCCACCACTTTACTAGGAGTATAGCTTATAACAATGGATATTATGTGCGACTTTAAACGGCTTAATCCCAAACTAGGACAAAATGACCTTAAAATCTATGATCGAACTTAGTCGCCATAATGACTGGAATGGATTTTATTATCTCTAATAATAATACGAATAAAAATAATAAGAAAATTAAAAACTAAGAAATAATAACGCCTAACGATCACATACATTGATCCTCGTTTTATATCTATTTTTTATTATTGCAAAAAAATAATACAAAAAGGCATATATAACACCATGCAACATTCTTAAATGATTTATTAATAGGATTCTGAGGATATTTTAACGAGAATTATAATTAACACGTTAGATCTGGTTTTTCTACCTGCTCCGTGCTCATATAGGTTGGGTAAAAAGGGATACAGGTAATTTTAAAGACGTACAATTTATAGGATTCCTCCTATAGTGATATCATCTATATTCGGCCTTTCTCGACAAAAATATACAAAAAAGTAATTTAGTAGTTCTCTTTCATTCCATTACAACATTAAAGAGCTCCTTGTCAGAGATAACATTTGGATAAATTAAATTTAAAGGCCTCATTATTTGAAAGAAAGTCCCGAGATTTATCACTTCAAAGGGAAATTATTCAACCGATTCAAAAATCTGTTATCGCGTTCGCTACTTTAGAAGTTCCTTGTCTTATCTCAGTATCAAATTAATTTTAAACTCTTGAGTGTAAACTCTGCTCAGCTGTAAACATTATCTTGAGTGGTTGGACAAGTTTAAATTATCGTCGCTTTTTTATTTAAGCTTGGCTCCACAAGAAGCCTGTTATTAGCCATAGTATTGGGTCAGGACAAGTTTGAGTTGGCTGGACTGCAGTCGCGACCCCTTCTCGCCCCGGTACGGCGGACGAGGGCTCACGGGGGGGTTTTAGTGGGTTCGAGTCCCACATACCCCCTGCCACCACCCCCGTGATGGCAGGGAAGTGCGAGGGCATTTCCCCCCAAAAAAAAAATTTTTTTTTAAATTATTATTTTATTAATTATTAATTTTATTAAGCTCAAGCATCATCAGCATGTAGTATCCAGTGCTGACCAAAAATACTCATAATATATGCGATAGGCTCTTGATATCGTGTTATAAATGGCCCTGGCCCGACAGCTCAGTTGGTAGTAGCCCTGCCTTCTGAACTGTGGGTTGTGGGTTCGATTCCTACTCAGGACAAACATTTGTGTGATGAACATAGGTGTTTGTTCTGTGTCTGGGTGTCATATTGTATTCTATGTATGTATTTACAAACAAAAAGTATCTAAGTATGTATCAGTTATCTGGTTCCCATAGCACAAGCTTTGCTTAGTTTGGGGCTAGATGGCTAGATGTCCACACATATTATTATTATTATTATAAATAGACAAAAGTTTGAATGTTTTAATTTTATTAATATTTTTAATCATATTTTGACAGCCTCTGTGGTGTGGTGGTTGAGCAGGTAGGCTGCGCGTTTGATTCCCGCGGCATGACAAGTATTTATGCACAGAAAAAAAAGCGCAAATACTTGTTCTGGGTCTGGGTGTTGTGGAACCATGTTCCTCCATGGTCATGTCCTAGACACATGGAATCCTAGTTAGGGTCCAGCATCTATGTAAGTGATCGTTGGGCGTTATTATTGTTAAAATCAGAATGCATGTTATCATTAAAAAATTAAAGATAAAAAGTGAAAATTTGTCGTGAAAAAAATATAGTGAATTACACTACAAGAAGTAGGTGTTTATTCTGTTGACTGTCGTACTATTACAAACATTACTATAATTTACTACTTGGTAGGACTAATCATTTTTATAAAGACCATGCAATAAAGCCTAAAGAAGCAAATTACAAAGAACTACAGAAATACTACTCACCTCTACATACCCAAGTATACATATATATACAAGGTGGAATTTAATTCGTTCTTTTCCTTTTATGTATTTATTCAGTCCATGCTATAGAATGCTCCCATATAACTTAATAAAAAAAATACTTATGAAATCAAAGTTAAATTCTAAAGAAAAGCCTTGCGACATTGAACAAAGCAGATGTTTTATTGCCTACGAAACATTTATAAAGCATTCAGCCGGTCCCCGCGCTGTGTGTAGCGTTAAATAGACATTCGGCTGTCATACAGTTATTTTAGGAGGCACAAAATACTAAAACAAAACTTTTTTTAAATTGGGCCTTGTACAAATATTCTATAGCATGGTCTGAGTACATACATGTAAGGAAAAGAGTGAATTAAATTCCACCGTGTATATTTTAAAATATCAGAACATTAACAGAGTTAAAAAAACGTGGCCCGGACTCCTTCGTCATAAAATAACTGGACGTGGTTATTATCCGTAGCTCTAAATTATCTTTTATTTTGTACCAATAATTATCTTGAAAGAATGCTGGCGGACGCGTTGCCTTCGAAAAGAAACATTAAATTATCGTCGGTAGAGATACCATTAGCTGACTGCTTTCGCGGATCGTTTCATAAATCATTGACACATATTTGTGATTTTTTTACATGTCAGAAATGGTGAATCTACAGGAAACAAAAATCGTATTCATTAGTAAATATAACCTAACTTTACATGTTTTACAGGCTAACCTTTAAGTAAATATAAAAAATTAAATAAAAAAATTAATTCATTCGAAATTGTTAACATTTATGTAGGGTATTCACATAATTATTGTTGCGGATTGTACTACTTGAGGGTGGTTCGAAAATAAATACGTTGTGACATAATATTGCCCTATATCTCACTATTTAAAACACCCCTATCGCGTAACTGTTGAGGGAATCGGCTTCGCCTGCCATCCTGCACGCGCCAACTAACAAGTCCACGAGTGCGAGCAAGAGAGAACACGATTACCATCTCCACCAAGACTTACGCGGTAAGGCCCTTGTTCAATGGCACAGGACGTATCTTTGCATCTTAGTGGAATAGATACCCTAGTACTACATATTTGAAAATTATACGCATCTTAAATTTATTAGCATTAAAATTATCATAAAGATGATTTATATTAAATCTCATTGAATGAATTGAATCTCATGTCCTTTGTCCTTCACCTTTTACATCCAGATTACGGTGTTGGCAGCGCCATCTACGCTTTAATCGGTCTCAGTAAGTCTCATTGTTTTCAAAAACGTGGTGACTGTATTAGGGCAAAAAGAGAATCGGTTGTATTAGTCGAATCAATTATAGGTCCATCAGGGTAGAGAACTGGTTTCAGAGTCCCATCTGGCTTCTGGTGGTACGAGGTTTAATTTTTAAAGCCTTATCGAATTTTAAATCGTGTGTAGATTTTATAAAGTTAAAGGTTAAAGGTAAGTTAATAGGTCTTAGTGGGTTTTGCATTTATAGACGTCCTGCCTATTAATTTTGATTTGAGGTTGTGTTCACAGAATTCGCCATATTTACATTGATCGTTGTGATTTAAAATGATGTTGTTTTTTTTTGTTTAAATATTACAATGTAACTAATTACTGTGACTTGACTTGACACAAATATATATAATATTAATTAACTTGAGTAATTATCAATTACTTGACACTGGCTAAATACACAAAAGTGTGGAGCCAAAACAAAAACAAAAAATACCAATTTTAACCGGGTGCTATACCCGGCACAATGCGTGGCCCACCATGGGCCACGCATTGCCAATTTTACAGTCAAGTTAATGTCAATAGGAATCAATGGAGTCCCTTCCCTAAGAATTTTTGTTCGAACAATGGTGTCGCATACTCTAAAGCTAAACGAAATTAACATATTTCCGTCTTTTTCATTTCCCCTTTATCAGAAGAGTACCGCCATACTTTAAGTTAACTTTAGTTTTAGAGAATGCGACACAGAATCGACACCAATATCCTGTTAAAAAAAGGATTATTTTTATTTAAAACCGATTTTGATAATAATGTTATGGAACCAATCTGATAATATTAGGTCTTTACCTATGAAATTGCCGTTTTGTTTGAAAAAAGTTAAAGTATTTTTTTTTCGATCTTATTTATTTCTTTTATTCAAAGTAATCACCCCTGCAATCAATGCATCTTTGCCAACGCTGTGGCAGTTTATGGATGCCCTTCTTGAAAAAATCAGCAGGACGGGAGACAACAAACTCTTCAAAGGCGTTTTGTACTGCCTCTCGGGAATTGAATTTTTTTCCCGCTAAAAAGTTGTCCACATTTTGGAAAAAGTAATAGTCGGTAGACGTAAGATCTGGTGACTATGGCGGATGAGGGAGAGCTTCCAAACCCAACTCATGCAGCTTAGAGACGGTCTGTTGTGCAGTATGGGGTCGCGCGTTGTCGTGAAGTAGCAGTGGAGACGACCGATTGACCAAAGCTGGTTGCAGACGTGCGAGTTTCGCCATCATTGTGGTCAGTTCTTCAATGTACACATCTGCAGTAATGCTCTCGCCGTTTTGTAAAAAGCTATGATGAATCACACCAGCACTAGACCACCAAACTGTGACCATCACCTTTCTAGGGGTCATTTTTCGTTTTGCACATTGCTTTGGTACCGAACCAGGATCTAACCAACTTGCTGAGCGCTTTCGATTGTCAAAAAGAATCCATTTTTCGTCGCACGTAACAATTCGGTTCAAAATTCCTTCATTTCTGTGCCTGTTAAGCAGCGCAAGGCAAGTCTCGACGCGTACGTTGCGCTGGCGATCGTTAAGTTCGTGGGGCACTCATCTATCAAGCTTTTTTATCTTGCCAATCTGTCGCAAATGGACCAATATTGTTTTGATGCTTACATCAAAAGCTGCTGCCAGCTCAGCTGTAGATTGAGATTCATCAGCTTCCACAATCGCCTTTAATTCATCATTGTTGACCAAAGTTTCCGGACGACCACGAGGTTCATTTTTCAAGTCAAAATTCTCAGAACGGAACCGAGCAAACCAATAACGGGTTGTACGTTCGTTTGTACAGTTCTCTCCGTAAACGTCGTTGATGTTACGTGTCGTTTGTGCCGCGTTGGTGCCACGACGGAACTCATATTCCATAATTACACGAAATTTCAAAGTATCCATTATGAGGAAAAATGTTGAAATGTAATGAAAATACAACGCTAATCAATAAACAAAAGACTTATATTGTAAATAGAATGTCATATTTTTAAAACAAAATTAATTTGAATTTAGAATTCATAGCCAATCAAAACATTTTTTTGTTTGAAAAAGTCTGTACTGCAATACGGCAATTTCATAGGTAAAGACCTATTATATACATACAAATAAAAAAACCCAACTTGGTTTATAAATGACGGAGACATAAGGTAACTAACGTTATTAATTTTTATGCTTATGAAACCTTTGTAGTTGGTTAAAAAGTGAAAATTTTACACCAAAGTCTAGTATAGTGTAAGGTCAGGCAAGATTGCAACGTTACGAGTTTGCTGCTATCTCCGCTGGCTTCCATTGAAACTCAATCAAGCGCGACTTATAAAACAGGTTTCCCAACACCCTACATTTCCAGTTTCCACATTATCTCATATTTTCCAGTAAAACCTGACAGTGAGGCGGCATGGCAATTTATTTCGCGTTAGACCCGGGTGTTTGGACCGTTTATGGCAAAGCCTCCGGCGAACAACCCTCTCGCAATGAATTTGCGCGTGAAAGAATTATCCGTTTGGAATACCGATAGATAGTAAGTATTCCGAATATTGAGTGGTAAAAAATGCTTTTCTTTTTATTGAAATTGTATTACAAAAGGTAGTACGAGTCAGGATTTAAAATGAACTGAGGCTGACGTAACAGAAAATATAATTGTTGTCTCCTCGCAAAAGTGTTTTATTTACGTGGCTTCAATAGAAAGAGATACCCTCAAGTATTTGATTGGCCTGATAGCTCAGTTGGTAGTTGGTAGTAGCTCTGCCTTTTGAACTGTATGGTTGTGGGTTCAATTCCCACCCAGGACAAACAGTTGTATAGCAGTTGTTAGTTTAGCTTCGAGAACGCAAAATCTTTTGGCGTATGTAGGTAGATTAGGTAGCCTACCTAAGTAAGTCTATCTAGTCCTGTATGAACTGTATCAGAAAATGAGATTGTTTCCAAAAATATCTGTACAAATAAAGAGGAAGTACGACGGGGAAACTGAGAAAGTTCCCCGTGGGTGCTGCTCTGTACACCGTGAAACCGGTTATTTATAGAGCAGACGGCGCTTGAGCATCGATCCTTGCCTTTTATAGGATACTCAAATGAACATGCCTTTAGGCTAGGACACTAGGAAGTTCCGATTCCATATTCCTCTTGACGGTTACTCGGGGAACATGGCCGTAGGCTAATAGGTATAATTTCGATTTAGCTGCATCATGATCGTTCATAATTCATCAACCAACCTGTTTTTTTATATAATCCTGTATTTTTTTTATGAAAAGCCGCAGTTTAGTTACGTAATTTCCTTGAAACCCGGTGCCCCAAGTTCCTTTTGATTCCATCCCCTTGCAAGCCCGGTCCATTATATTTATACTATATAAGATAATATATCTAGTGCCAAAGACTTAAGTGCTAACTTATTTTAACAATATAGAGTCTGAAATTCATATTTTTCTATATCTATTTTCCGTAGTAATAAATAGTGTAGAGAAACGAGCCCTACCAGGCCGTTACACTACAAGTTCTACACTAGGATGTTCTGATTACACATAATTATCTTACTCTATATAGTTTACTACGAAAGTTGATATCTTGTAGTCATAGAAATCATTACCTTTTGCAATAAAATCTTCTTATGAAATACCATTAACAGTTGACTTTGAAGAATGTTGTCTTGGTTGAGAGTCAATTGTTTTAATTTAGAGTTAGAACATCGCAGTCCTGAATCGTATATTCAGCAAATTTCGGTATGCGCAGGTCACGAACCTATGAAGAATAATATCTTACAACTGCTAGTTTCGATAGAAAATAATCGCGTTTATTAAATCAAGCATATAAAACTTATTCTGAATCTTGACGACGTGCATTACTATCATAACATCGATCTACTTACGATCACTGGGGGCCCCTACGCTCCATCCCACTAGAGCAGCAACGAACACAGTAACCGCGAGGGAAGTCATTTTAACACTACTTACAGCAATTCAGGCAAATTGCCTTATATATAGGTGACATTGGCCGCCCACCGCCCATCATTAGCTCTGCAGTTCTGTAGGTCTGTTACGACAAAGACGTAGTGGAATACAGTGCTTAGGATCGAAACTAGCAGCACTAACAGTCAAAATATGGTTGATAATACTCGATAACATTTATTAAGCACGTTTGTCCTAACGCTATTTGAAATTATATGGCATAATTAAATGGATCTTTAGTAAGATTATTTTATGTGTCGCTTGCTAGAACCATTTGGTCGTGTATTTTTCCCATATTCTCCTACATTACGAAATTTTTTTCTTCGACCGTATCATCATCGTTTAGCGTTGGATGCCCTATTACCTAATCTCTAACCTTAGAACATATATATACTTCAGAACATGATTTTGTGAATTCAAACACTGTAGATAACTTTCGATACTATTTATTCAATACACTTTACAATAGGCTCCTCGAATATTTCGACCAGACTGATACGACTGACTGACCGCTCAGTTCCTTCGTCAGTTTTTCCAAATTCTCGATAAAGGCTGGCCTTCTTTCATTGGTTGATCGTGCTCGGCTGCTATTGGTGGCTTTCAGAATGACAGCCAATCACGTGCAAGTGTTAGTGTTGCCTTTTTTAAAAATACCGGTATATTGCCACAATTAAGATCGTTTAGAAATGTATTAAAAATCATGATAATAATATCTTGGGATCTTACGTATTGTCAATGATTCTACAGTGTTGTGTAGACCTTGGATTAAATGATCTGAACTACGCATCGTCGCGTATTGCCATTGAAAACTGGACTATTGTTGGACCCCCGGCATTCGTTTTGTTTACATCCATTTACTGTTAGATAAGATCAGTGTCATATACAGATTACAGATGAAAACAGCTCCGTGGTGTCATATCGCAAATAATTGTTCAATTTATTGAAATGTAAGTAAGTTTTAAGATTAGTGTTTCTGTTACAGTATAAGGCCGCCCTTTTTTTCTACCATTCTTTAGCAAGTTATTTAAAGTGCACTGTTATACATATACGTTGGTGTTCAATAAATTGTTATTCAATTGTATTGTATTTCATAATGTAGTTCGGCTAAAGACATAATAATTGTATTACACCATCATTCAAGAAGGAGAATACTCCTGCTCCTTTGCGGCACATACATATCCAAATTATACCAAGTCCAGGGAGTCCAGAGGAAATTAACGTAGATTGCAAAGATACTTACGATATGACCTAAGTTCAACCGCATTGGCTAGTGGTTTATGTCCAACTATGGTGGTATGACTTTTCTGCAAAGTTCATCAAGGTAAGTACACCACTTTAACAGTTATCCTGCCGCCAAGCAGTAGTGTGCACGAGAGAAGTAATAGTATTCTGCAGTGCAAGCACTACAGTGTTCCGGTTTGAAGGGCACTGTAGTCAAATTACTGGGCAAACGAGACATTATGACCTGATCTCACAGTCTAGAAATCTTTAGACTGTTCTGATCTCACAGGATGACGTGCACAGTGCCACGCGAAACTTTATAATTTAGAGTTCCGAATGGGCGGTCGTGTCGCTTGACATCAGGCGACTAGCTCATCACGTCGTTCATTAACATAATAGAAAACCCTTGAGAACTGGTTCAACTTTTAATCATCCTAAAGCTCAGATTATTCAGTTAGAGCACAGTAGTTTAAACATTATCACTTCCATAAAACTTCTTTCTTCGCGTATTTTTGGTTCGCATTTGCTGTTTCAGACAAAACAACATGCGTGTTTCCAAAACGGCTTAACCCATCTCTACCCAACCGAATCGATACAAACAAAATGTGTTGCTGGCACCTTTTGTGTTTGGGGCTCCCCCTTACTTAAGTACCGTACCACCCTAACTTTACTGTACTATTGAGCGGTTATTGCGATTTCAAGCGCTGTTTGATAATTTATCTATAATAATAATAATAATAACGCCCTACTATCACATTACATAGATCCTGGACCCTAACTAGGATTCCCCGTATCTAGGGACCCATGATCTACAAGGACCCGTAATACCCAGACACAGAACAAGTATTTGCGCTTTTTTTTCTGGGCGCAAATACTTGTGCTGCCGCGGGAATCGAACCCGCTATCTCCGGGCTATGAGTCGACCTACTCAATCACCACACTATAGAGACTGTCAAATCTATTATGATCAAAGTTCAAAAATTCAAATTTGAGCACAGCCTTAATATCTCCAAGTTGGTTGCTAGAGGCGGTGATGATGACCATCGTTATTTTCATCGTTTATGATCATTGTGTGACGTAATAAGATACCTATATACTGTTTTACAGAAATAGTGATGATGACCTTACCGGCTGATTTTGACTGCTGGCAACTACCGTAAAATAAACACAACAATACAGCAATATTATTTCGAGAACAATACCTAATGATATACAAGGTGGAATTTAATTCGTTCTTTTCCTTTAATGTATATATTCAGTCCATACTATAGAATACTCCCATATAACTAAATAAATAAAAAATATACATTTCGGCTGTCATGCAGTTATTTTAGGAGACACTAAATAAAACCAATTTTTTTTTATTGGACCTTGTGCGTATATTCTATAGCATGGTCTGAGTACACACATTTAAGGAAAAGAGAGAATTAAATTTCACCGTGTATAATATTTAAATGATGTAAGTATACCTAGTTACTTAGCTATATATCAATTTTCTTCTTGGAACTGGAATAAAACACTGAGGACAGTTTAGTCACTGTTACACCAATCACTGATTTTAAAAAAACACAAAGAAAAGAAAAATCAGTAGAGTCGTATATTTAAAACGCCTAAAAGTCTACTGTCATAAATATTGTCTTCGTTGGTTATCCACGCTGAATTAAATTATGGAACCTACTTTCAAGAATAACCTTTCTATCGTTTAGTAAAATTTTAACGACATTCATTCTAAATTGCTTAAGTTTCTATTTAAGATCTGTGATTCAAGTTAAATATTTCATCCCCCTGTTGTCTGCTTTGTGCAGTTTTCCGTAAAGTTCACTCATAATTCTTCTCTCCGGAAAGCCTTTGCAAGTTAAACGGGATGTGTTTTGGAGTTCGGAACACTTTTTGTACGTTTTTACGATATTTGTTAGTAGGTGTTTTAAATAGACACAGTATGGATGCTTAAACTAAAAGATTGTTTTTTGGTCTTAGAATACGCTTCAAATCTAAATCAACCTAAATTCTGATTAACCTTGTCGTGTCTACTCTCTACCGCTGTGATATTGCTATTGTATACCCACCGACTAGATGAATGTGTGAACTTGAGATACTGGCACTGGCTATAATTAGTATGAGGAATTCATCATACTTTCATATCAACGTATTGCCCTTACTGTGTTTTTACTCAGGTATAATCTGTAGAGGTAGATGACTCACGTCCTAAATGAGTTACTTTTAGGGTCATAAAGTAAGATAGAAGGATAAGTAGTAAATGTGTGTTTGGTTTAGTAAGTAGTTGTCTAATTTATAGAAACGTTAAGAAAAAATCGTTATTTACTAATGTAATTATTTTCACAACATTTACTCACAAAATTTATTTCGTATCGTTTAGACTAGTAAGTCGTCTATATAATTTTTCATCGCCTCATATCGAAATGTAACTACAATAATATTTAAATGATGAAAAGACAAGAGTATGCATTTTAGTTATAACTAAATATTGCGTGATGTCAACTATAAGTGTTGGATTATTTTGTTCATCATTAACTTTGTTTATTTCCTCTTGCAGTGGAACCATGTAGTATGCATACTGCGCCTCAAATGTTCACATTTAGGCCTAATGCTCACCCCATGTCGGCAATGTCGTTAATTCTCACTAAAACCCCGTGCACATCGGCGACTAATCTCATTACCGACCCGGTGTGCACTCGCCCTAATGGATCCCCCGACGAGTTGACAAAAGACAGATCGTTTTATATTCTTTGACTGTTCGAAAAGGTGCCAGAGCTACTTGATGTGCAGCATTAACGGCTATTTTTTTAAATTTTGTACGAAGAATTACTGTTTCATATAAATTACCTTTAAAATGATTTCTTTACCTTTCATATTACTTATATTTTTTTTTTGTTTCAGGTATACATATATGTAGCTCTTCTTTCACGCACTATCAGTATAAAATCGTCGAAAACTGACGTAAGTAAGATGAAATAATGATTACAGATTTAAAAATATTTAGATATAAAAACATACACACACAGGATTCCTTCAAATCATTATTAAACTGCCCCATTTTTGGCGCCCTCGTCGTGACCGTGTAACTGATCAAATGACAGATAGGTTAATGCTTGTACGAGATAATATTTATTAAATGTTGCTGTAGTTTTTAGTGCACTACACATTCACTTAACGCAGTCACTAACAAAACATAAACAAGCTCCGAACGTAAGCATTGAGCATACTACAAGTCGTAAAAGCATTAATTTAATTTAATTTAAAAGCGATTTTACTTCAAAACATAGACAAACACATTGCTTATATTATTCATAGTTCGCTAGCTATGACGTCACCGCCGCCGCCACGCTTGT
Source organism: Ennomos fuscantarius (assembly GCA_905220475.3). NCBI lineage: Eukaryota > Metazoa > Arthropoda > Insecta > Lepidoptera > Geometridae > Ennomos > Ennomos fuscantarius. Next base: position 4,422,396 of record HG992028.1, on the reverse strand, counting down.
TATGAGTCATTTTACAATTATCAAGGGGGAGGTCAAACGGAGGGGTACTCTTTCCACCCCCGAATTAATATTAAAATACGAACCGTGACGTTCTAATAATAAGTGATCTACTATTTGGATGGATTATGTTTTTGAAAAGGGTATTGAATGATACAGTTATACCTGGCATACCTATAAAGTTAATTCCATGTTTCAGAAATAATTTGACATTAACAGAATTTATTATTATTTATTATAAATTGATTAGATAAAATATTATGAGACGCTGACGACCTATCGTCTCGAGCAGACCTGAATCACAGTGCTTCAGAGTAGTTTAAATCAATAACAATTACTCAAACTAATTATCTAGATTGTAGTAAATGTTCAGAAAAATCATTATAATTAAATTAACATAATAAAGCTCGAATACTTGTAATAGAATCGGCGCTTACTGCTTAGATACATATTTATAGATACATAGATCACAATGGACCCGTTATCGTTGATGACCACAAAATAAAGAATATAGACAGATACTTGCCATTATCCAAAGTGTCTGCATTCCAAAATGGTTCTAATGACCACGCGATATTCTACCAGTTTTGTACTGGAAAGTTCTCAGCATTTCCATAACGTTTGCCAACTATTAATCAATCAAGTCAGTCGTCTTCACGCTTCGGCAGAGAATCGGTGCAATTAGTCGCGTATTGCCAACTCACCCTCTCACTCTCGCCCGTATGAGTTTCAAGAGTTTATGCAGACGGATGAAAATTTTAATGTTTGATTAAGCAAGCGAATTGAGGATCGTAAAGCGGGTTTGTTTTTGGTTTATTTATGGTACGTAATCAAGGACCAAAAACGCAAACCTTTGGTGGACTATGAAAAAAATTTTAGTTGATGGAATTATGTTTTGAGCTGTATTGCCTCCTTATTACTCTTTTCCAACCAGTTTTCCATTTGGCCAATCAACTTATCAAAAGTTTAAACTGAATCAAATAATACTCTTAGTCTCTATCTCCTACAATAGCTGCATTAACTCACCAACGCCCGATAAATCAGCGGAGTTTCAATTAAAAAAGAAACAAATTAGTGACTTAGCAACTTTTCCCGCCCTCCGGCGTCAGGTTTTATCTTCGAACGATCGGCCGGTGCCTTTGTTTAATGTGCTTCTGAAGCTTGATTTAATCGGTTTAGAATTTACTTATCGTAGGTCTGCACCCAACTGGCCCTTGTATCACGAACCCTTCTATGCCAGCGGAACTCGATAACGGGGTACTATGGTTATTCATCTATTTCGCTAAAGATTATGCTGTTTAGGTATTTTGTCGTAATTTAATCGCCTTTAAATTAGAAACTTTTTATAACCAATGGCGGTAATAAAATCGCGATGTGAAATTTGTTACTTTTTTAGTATCAAGTCTTAGGTATGAGAAATATGTATATGGCAATCAATATTGCCTCTGTGGTGTGGTGGTTGAGCATGTCGGCTCATAACCTGTAGGCGGCGGGTACGATTCCTACGGCAGGATAAGTATTTGTGCACAGAAAACAAAAACGCAAATACCATTTTTGAGTCTGGGTGTTGTGGGACCATGGTCCTCGTAGTTCCTGGGTCCCTAGAGACGGAATCCTAGTTAGGGTCCAGGACCTATGTATGTGATCGTTGGGTGTTATTATTGTTATTATTATTATTGCATCATTTAATCTTCTTCTTCTTATTTAAGAGTCCAGCTCTTGTCGGTGGAGTAATCGCCATCGTTCTCGGTCTTCGGCCAAAGTTTTAACCTCCCTGTACGACATGACATCTATTTTTTCTATTATTGTACCTGTATAAGCCCTCTCTTAACAAATCAAAATTATTTACCATATTCATAGCTCAACAAATAGCTTCTTGTCTACAAAATTATCGCTACCACTTATAAGTCTACTCGAAGTCTGGAGTGTTCATGCATATCGCTCGCATACCTCCGGCACGTGAGGTGCATGCTAAATGCTGTGGCCTTGCCGTATGAATCTTTGTTCTTTACTTTTGTTTCCATACCTTTCGAACTTCGATACAAGTCGGGAATTTAGTATTTCCACTGGCATCGAGATATATGTACCTAATAATTATGTGCTGAATGTACTAAAACGTATTGGCAATATGTAGAAGACATGCTTATCACGTTAGATGTCACGCAAGAAAAGTGTTTGTAGATATTCATGATTACTCTAACGTTAGTTCAATCTAGAGAGTAGAGACTGAATTTTCCGAGTTGGTCGGAAAATAAAGCACTGTTTCAATTTGTTCTTTATAGTTTACTTACTTCAATTAGTGACTTAAATAGCATCTCATTGCCCAGCTAAGAGTGGCTAAGTCCAATTCCAACTTGAAATCCCCGAATTCCGTTTGATTGTTTCGCCCGACTCGCAAAGGTGTTTAAAGGTTCAGAAAGGAAGTTTTAATAGGAAGCGAATCCCGCAGACTAATCCCGGGATCCCGGATAATGCCAGAGTGGGGTGCGAAAATACGGAACCTGATATTTTCTTTCTTAAATTAGAACAAACATACGTTGGGGAAGTAGACATAAAATCTGAAAGCGTTTACTTCGCTAAACTAAGCTGAGTTAAATATTTGTTGTCACGCACTTAATGGCTTATGTTAACTTAAATTAATATAATCTTTGATAACTGTTGTCTGTTGCGTGTTGTATTAATCTCTGAAAGAAGTTCTATCTCGCAGTCCCATCCAATAGAAATATAAATAATGATGTTAATAATAACAGTATTTTTGGCTAGATGAAGTAACAATTATTCAGGTATTCTGGCTGCATACAACTATTATAGTTGGCTAACTGACATACGTACAGAATAATTGTCTGTCAGCTGTCACAAAATTGGCACATAGACTAAAATGAAATGTTCCTGAAATATATCCAACAAAACGTCTTATATAAAGTCTTTAAGAAGATTCCCCCAAATCGACCGAAAGGCTCAACACTGACAATGCTTCCCTTGTGGCACATTTGTTTCCAGAAACCTTTGGCCCGATGTCCTGCGTTCCATTTGTCCTAACTTCTTACGATGATACATTTGTCCGTTACTGCTGGGATTACTTCCCTGAGGCTGGAATAAAAGATAAATTTAAGCTTTGTATCTGACCTTTGATGAACCTTTGACCTATGAAATGTAGTTTTAGAGGTTTTTCTGGCTCATTAGTCTGATTACTCAAAAAATACTTATACATTAGGGTTTGTAGTTTAAATATAATAGTTAATATTATGCTTAGAATCGACCGTATTTCATAAATTAGGTTTATAAATATAGCATTTGAAAACATTACATTACTAATTCACTCATTATTAGATCTCATTTAAAATACTTCTACAAATATTGTTTACAACTCTCCACAACGCGTAATTATAATTAGGTACCCTGTATACTTAACTTTAACTTCGAAGATTTACAGCACCTCTGCACAATCAGCGATAAAAGCGAAGGCATAATTAAGAGTTCATGAGACAGGGCTATTCCGTTCCCAGGCAACCGACCGCGACGCACCGGTCCTACCGCTATTGTGACTTATATTCAAGTTATATCATATCATGAGATGGTACGTTCTTAACTTTTGTTTTGCTGCATATTATTCAAAATTACGAAGGAAAAACTGTCTACCATTTGCAAGATAAAGTTAAATGACAATGTAATATCTTATGTAGTAGAAACCAATAACTTACTAGGTGGTAGGACTTTTCTGCAAAGTTCGTCTAGGTACCACCGCATTGTTTATTCTTCACAACTGTGTTCCGGTTTGAAGGGCACTGTAGCTAGTGAAATTACTGGTCAAATGAGACTTTATGACCTAATCTCACAGTTAAGTAATCTTATTACTAGATTGTGCTGATGTCTCAGGATGACGTGCGCAGTGCAGTGTCACGCGAAACTATACTTTAGAGTTTCTATTGTCACTGCAACTGATATGAGCAGTCGTTTTGCTTAACATCAGGTGAGCGACTGGCTCATTTCGTAACATAAAAAAAACTTACCCAAATGCTGTAGAGGTGGGGTAAAAAATATTAAGGTAGATAATACTTGTGAGAAAGAAGGCAATTTGTGCAGTTACTTACTCAGATATACTAGCTAATTGGCTTAAAATTATGAAGGTTGTGCTGAAAGTGCCTCAATTTTAAGTGAATTTTATTTTAACTCTGGATACCCAAGTGATTGGCGTTTTAGGTTTCCGCGAGTTGAATCGCCTGAGTTATATTCTATTTATGATCTTTTCAAGGAAATTATTTTTCTGGGTACATTTTGGATGCCTCTGCAATGAATACTTAGGCTTGGTTGTGTTTATTTCAGTTAAGTAGCGAACGACGCCTTTATTCGAATGTCAGCCAAAATAACACAGTTCCAAGTCAGGCTGTAAACTGCAACTTTTCCATCCATCATATTGCATATGAGTTTAGTTTGAAATAAAACTTCTTTACGCACGCTTGACATGGGGAGTACCTAAGCTGGTGAATGCGAGGCGAACGGAACTTACAGTTGGTTTATCTCCATTGTCAACATAAAAAAGTTAAAAGTTTGTACTATTACGTTGGTTTTCCCGGTAAAATGACAATTTACAATGTCGAGCTAGCGAAATTAACATCAAATAAAGCAAAAACAAAGTTATACCGACCGATAGATGTATATATTAGGTCTTTACCTATGAAATTGCCGTTTTGTTTGAAAAAAGTTAAAGTATTTTTTTTTCGAACTTATTTATTTCTTTTATTCAAAGTAATCACCCCTGCAATCAATGCATCTTTGCCAACGCCGTGGCAGTTTATGGATGCCCTTCTTGAAAAAATCAGCAGGACGGGAGACAACAAACTCTTCAAAGGCGTTTTGTACTGCCTCTCGGGAATTGAATTTTTTTCCCGCTAAAAAGTTGTCCAAATTTTGGAAAAAGTAATAGTCGGTAGGCGCAAGATCTGGTGAGTATGGCGGATGAGGGAGAGCTTCCAAACCCAACTCATGCAGCTTAGAGACGGTCTGTTGTGCAGTATGGGGTCGCGCGTTGTCGTGAAGTAGCAGTGGAGACGACCGATTGACCAAAGCTGGTTGCAGACGTGCGAGTTTCGCCATCATTGTGGTCAGTTCTTCAATGTACACATCTGCAGTAATGCTCTCGCCGTTTTGTAAAAAGCTATGATGAATCACACCAGCACTAGACCACCAAACTGTGACCATCACCTTTCTAGGGGTCATTTTTCGTTTTGCACATTGCTTTGGTACCGAACCAGGATCTAACCAACTTGCTGAGCGCTTTCGATTGTCAAAAAGAATCCATTTTTCGTCCCACGTAACAATTCGGTTCAAAATTCCTTCATTTCTGTGCCTGTTAAGCAGCGCAAGGCAAGTCTCGACGCGTACGTTGCGCTGGCGATCGTTAAGTTCGTGGGGCACCCATCTATCAAGCTTTTTTATCTTGCCAATCTGTCGCAAATGGACCAATATTGTTTTGATGCTAACATCAAAAGCTGCTGCCAGCTCAGCTGTAGATTGAGATTCATCAGCTTCCACAATCGCCTTTAATTCATCATTATTGACCGAAGTTTCCGGACGACCACGAGGTTCATTTTTCAAGTCAAAATTCCCAGAACGGAACCGAGCAAACCAATAACGGGATGTACGTTCGTTTGTACAGTTCTCTCCGTAAACGTCGTTGATGTTACGTGTCGTTTGTGCCGCGTTGGTGCCACGACGGAACTCATATTCCATAATTACACGAAATTTCAAAGTATCCATTATGAGGAAAAATGTTGAAATGTAATCAAAATACAACGCTAATCAATAAACAAAAGACTTATATTGTAAATAGAATGTCATATTTTTAAAACAAAATTAATTTGAATTTAGAATTCATAGCCGATCAAAACTTTTTTTTGTTTGAAAAAGTCTGTACTGCAATACGGCAATTTCATAGGTAAAGACCTATTATATATAGAGCTAAAGATGTTTTACTTCAGTCGTGTGGTCACATGTTTTTGTTATAGGTTCACTTGGCTTGTTAATTACTGAGGATAATTCAAAATTAATTTATATTATTTTATTATATACCATATTTATTTATTATATACCACAACCACAACTGTAACGGTAAACTATTCCAGCTCAGATTTAACGAGTGAGGCCTGAGTTATTACTGCTCTATAAAGTTTACCGCTCGCGGGATTGCTAGCATAATCCAGCCGTGTGCTGAATCAAATATTCAGAGTTCACCAGTTAAGGGGTCCAGCCACACCGGCGCACACGGAAATGAAACTCCTCTACTGTACCAAAATGCTTTACATTTATGGAAACGGGTCTGTTTGCAATGTGGCAATTGTGGAGTGTAAAGATGTATTTTGTATCTATCATGCATCCATCAATAATAATTAACACAATTCTCGCTAGGTACATGCTTAAATCTCTTTTTGTTACTATAAGATTATTTAACAAGCTAGCTCACATAAATAAGCAACTCAGTGAATCCGCCCGCGTAAATCGTATGTCGTCTGGCAAAACCCTCATGCCATGTTTATGAGCTTTCATTTGGCTGATCAACTTGTTCGGCGTCAAATTGGTCGGATTTGTCAGCAATAAACATTCCAGCATTACTTAATAAAATCGCAGTTGCGCTATATAAACCAGTTACAGCTTTTTTTATAATGACAAATAAAACAGCTTTTGTTATCTTCGCCGTAGGTAGTGTTAAAACATATAATTTGTCTATCTCAACGTGTGTTGTGCATTGTACGTCATGTATTGGCATACGAGCATATTTTAGTACCTAGCTATTAGTATTAGTATTAGTACATACCATGGTTGCGATAATTAAACAATGGATCCTCTGAATGCGGAGAGCTTGTCGGATGGTATTGCATTCATTTGTTATAGTTAGGCGAAAGCTATGTTCATTAGAACTATGTGGTGATTATGCCAGTATTGTTTTAGGATTTACATTTCATTTTGGCTAGATGACATAGTTAGTATAACTATAGGGCTATAGGAGTGCTCCAAAGCTTTTGAATTAATATAAAATATAATCATTAATACATACATACACTTAAATTATCGATCATATCACAAATACACAAATTATGAAGAGTCCTGCAAATTTCACAACGTCATGTCACTTCAGGATAGGCGGACGCTGTTAGACCAATTATTTATGCATGGTGTGTGTCACGGTGCTATTGACAGCACCAAACTCTCTGAACAGTTCCTGCAGCTTCGTGCCCCATCATATCGCACAAGGCACACAACTTTGTTCTATGTCCCGCACGCACGTACCAACTACTACGAAAACTCTGTTATCTGTCGAACACAGGAGAGTTTTAATAAGCGTTTTAGCTCTGTTGACATATTTCACTGTCAAAAGCAAAAGTTTAAGAGCTCTGTAATTAATTTAATTTTAAATAAAATTTAAGTCTGTTAGTTATTGTATTGTATCGTGTGCATTATGTATTATTATGTATTAGTATGTTTATTAAGTTATTACCTTCCTCTTCCATTTCCTTCTTGTCAATGTAACCTACTTAAGTTTGTACTTTCTGCTCTCTATTTTCAATATGGAATTTTATAAAATAAAGTAAATCCGTAATTGGATGTAAGTTCTAATATTAAGTGAAACTATTTCTTAGCTTAAGATCTGTGGATTTTGTGAAATAAATAAATAAATAAAAATCATTGGTATGTACTGAAAATAAAGAAATAAGTTTATTTTGTTATAATAAATACAACTCCAATGTATAGTGTCCCAAACATGTAATTTGCTTTTTTTTTATGTGAAAGGGTGCAAATAAGCATACCACCTGATAAGAACCGGCCAGCCTATAGACATCTGTAACACCAAAGGCTTCACATTTGATTTGATTAATTATTTATGAAACACAACCTCGTGTGGAAAACACTTGTGTTAGTTACATTTTCAAAATTATTAAAGCGCAATATGTAACGTTTGACATTTCACAAGTTTGTGGAAACGAGAAGCCAAAATGCGTGAGGAGGTATTGTTTTTAACGAGACAGGCACCAATACGATTGTTTTTAGTTTCAATTGATATCATCCTATTTTAAATTCAACTTAGGCTTTTTTGTTTAGTTTGACAAATAATTAACTGTAAAGGGTCCTATAGCATTTTAATATTTAGAAGATTTATTTTACATGTATTGTAATCAAGTTTGGTCAGTTTTCTAGAGTCTAACAAATTCTTGTATTCGCACATAATGAAGCTGTTTTAAATTTTCAACAGCATTCTCCATAGGCACTGGCCACGGGCGACCGTTGAATACAAATGCGTAATTCCGTGTAATGGGTCGAACGCGCTCATACCCCATACTGGCAGCTCTGCCGCGGCAACGGCCATGAAACCAAGCCCAGCCAGACACATTCAGTTACATTGTCGAGTATTAAATTGCGAATTTATCCCGCTCGCCCGCTCTTTCAAGCCTAGAGATGGCTGTAACTATTGTTATAACAGGAGCGTTTCATTTGTGTGTTTTGTTTCATGACAATCTAACCGTTTTCTGGGATAAATAGCCCAAACCTATTACAGTACGACTGTCATCTAGTTTTTGCAAGTGTGCGCAAATACACAATTTCACTATGAATATATATTTCTATAGAGTTCAGCTTTTGTTATGGCTCTGGCCATAACAAAAGCTGAACTCTATAGAAATATAGGAATATAAGAAATATAGAAATTTAGGTTCATCTCTACTTTTTCTTCCTTTACGTGTCTTCTTCAAGCTTTGATCTTTCGTGTTCTTGAAGCAATATCTATAGAAACCTCTTCCTACCCACTTCTTTTTAAATGCTTTACCGATGTAGTAAAAATTTAAGTGCCAATTCACTTTTACGAATCGGAAGGTTATCGGCGTAAAAGCTTTGACCACTGCTTAGCAAGATTCAATCGAAGAATTTGATGATGGACTGTAAAAGTTTATAAAATAAAATAATTTTTTTATGTACCTGCGTGATCAGATAGACAAATTGTGGGAAAGGAAGGAAGTTTTTAAGTATTACTAATAGTTTGATGAACCAAATTTAGCTTTCGACAAATAAACCTGAAATTTATCCCATATCAGACCATTCTAAACATAACTATAAAAAACGGTTCAGTTTCCAATATCTAAACTCAAAACTTTAGTAATTGAGACTTCCCTAATATAAACCTGTCAGTGTCCGTTTGGCACTTGAAAGTTGAAACGATGATAGACGTCGTTACCTGGCAACTCGCAGTCGACTCAGAATGGAACGGGGCTAGAACTAGGCAAACTTGGTCTGTAAACAACTGATACAAGTATCTTGAAGACGGCCTTTAGAGAATGATATTTGTACTGATATGAATTTATACTTTAGACATGCGAGTCTGACCGAGTTGATATGATGACTAGGTAACATTAGTACTATAACTCATTCTGTACTATTTAGCATTCCAAGAATACCGTAATTTGTATTATGAACTTTTTCATCGGTTTCACTTTCCACAAGTGTGTTTTTGTAAGTTATGTCTTCAAGTTTCCTAAAAAGTTGTTTGACTTCAATATCAGCTAACATCTCAAAACCGCAAAAGTCATTGACCAGTCTCTCCAACAATAAACTACGTATAGCTTTGAAAACGTAGATACCTACTCACTATAATCTTATAAAGCCAGTGGTATTAAGCTAAAGAAAAAAACGCGTAGCTATTGTACATGGATACGCTCGAATGATCTTCACAAAAAATCCAACTCCATCACGACTCGATTCACGACACCTGCCCGTTCTGTTGAAGAATAATAGCTATTATTTTACACACCATTTGCCTTAGAAACTTATCACCACTTTAATACTTATAGGTTGTTAACTCATAATAAAATACGGGTTTTAACGGTCATTCAAAAGTCTTTATTCGCTTATTGATTTACTCCTATAAGTAGTTTAAAAAATTAAGATATCAACCGTTTTATGATGCAACCATAAAAATAACCAGTTCCATTCCTGATGAAATGGGTCTGAGCACATTTAGGTTCACAACACTTATAACACGTAAATCTAAGAAACGGTATTTGTGTTTTCTCTGCTTTTTATATTAATTCATCTAATTAAACTGCCTATTCAGTTCTTGTTGTTTTTGCTTCGCTTCTGTAAAATAACAACAACATTTAAACATATTATTGTTTTAAAATGCTTTGCCGTAGCAGTAAAAATTATCGGTCATTTTTATTCATAGTCATCTGTAATCTGTAGTACCTGTATTCTTCTACAAACAACATTTCAAATCAACTTTATTTTTGCTCCGATATTTCCAAAAAAACCTTCATTTATAAGGCTCGTACAGAACTACGCTCAGTCATCAATCTATGCTCAAGTCGAGATTTCATGAAGAAAATTATCAATTTATAAATCAAGTGTCATAGTAGACAAAACGCAAACCATAAAGCACAAGTTGTCGCCAAGTCTGCATAATTTCCCTCTTACACTATTCTAGTTATCTGTCTCGATGTGGCAGGCACAGCTTCTTGGCAAGGCGCTTAAGTTCCCGGGAATGTATTTTCCCGAATAATATCCCGTTCCCGGGAATTCGCAACTTAAAATCTTAATGAATGAAGACACGACTGCATGTTCTGAGAAATGGAACAGTTTGCTTTCTGTGGCTGCTTAAACGTTTTGACAATGTTAAGACTGTTTTAATGAGATACTGCATCCTTATGGGGATGCAGGATTGCAGATCTACACAATGAAATTAATTATATTTTACTAGCTGCTGCCCATTGCTTTGCACGTGTGGATCGTTGATTGTGATGGAAAATATCCTATATCCTTCATCAAGACTGATTTCGTTCAATCCGTATAAAGGTCAACTAATTTGAATTAGCAACTATTGAATATGATTCACTTTCATGTCTTCCGCTGCTGTGTTCCGGTTTGAAGGGCACTGTAGCTAGTGAAATTACTGGGCAAATGAGACTTTATGATCTGATCTCACAGTTTAGTAATCTTATTACTAGATTGTGCTGATGTCTCTGGATGATGTGCGCAGTGCAGTGTCACGCGAAACTCTATACTTTGGAGTTCCGAGTGACACTGCAGCTGATATGGGCAGCCGTGTCGTTTAACATCAGGCGAACGGCTAGCTCGTCACGTCATTCCTTAACATAAAAAAAAAAAAAAAAAAGTGAATTGAAATGATGCATCAAAAGTTTTTATAAAGTTAACCAATTTCAGTTATTATTATTAATTACATATCTACATATTATATTGTAATTATGTTGTGTGACTTCTTCCATAAAGCTTAATTCATTAAACACGGCCAGTTCAATATTCATCCTTGTTATTTTTATAATCTATTTCATGTTTTTAAATGATTCCAGGTACTTCTCGATATCGCCGCAGAGCTGTCTACGATCTTACGGTAATTATGTTCCCAGTCAATAACCGGAACGTCTCAGTAATGGGCTTTTTCCCAGCACCAGCACCGCTTGCATTCTTCAACACAATGGTGAACTCCGAGAAATATACACTTACACACACACAATGCATTTAGTTTCAAAGTGGCTTGATCGGTTGCTCATTTACATTCATTTAACATATGTATTCTGATGTGCCTCAGAGTCGGTGTACTTCCTCTGTAAAACGAGTACGTTGCGATGTAAGTCAACTATAATGACCATAGCAAAGCTGACAATTTTGAATTCACTAATGAAGTTAATCATAAGCTAGCTAGATTATGCGATAACTTCATCGTAAACGCTTTATTCTGCAGCTCTACTATATTGGCTCTAAATTTTAATAATATGGACTGACCATAGGTGCTCAATTCTCTAAGTTACTACCTTCCTAAGTTATTACCTACTTTTGGGAAAAGTCAGAGAGGAAACATGATTCAATAGTAATTTATAAAATGTATTCTTTTGTTTACCAAACGACGGCAAATGATTTTTTTTTTCATTCTTCCCATTTTTTAAATTGTCAAACTACTTGTTTCAAATTTTTCTTGTTTGCAGTATTATATTGTAAAGATAAAACAGGTCTATTCGCGCACAAAAAATATCAAAACATTATTTTGACGAACCTCGACGTTTCGACCAAGTTACATTGGCCGTGGTCACAAGGGGACTCAGTATTATAGAAAATTATTCCGATACCGTATTCTCGATAGAAGCTTCAACGATTGAAGATGCTTTATTAGTTATTCCATGAACGCTAACAGCCTTATTAATAAACATGAACTAGCTTTAGACTAGTTACACCATCTTTTGTCTCTTTCGATCCAGCTAAATATTCCAGTAGCAAAAAAAGGACAAAAGCTGGAGTAACTAATCCGAGACTAATATCCGTTTATTAATAAGGCTGTAAGAGACTTTACAAGATTAGCATTGCCTAAAAATCGTCCAGTATCGAAATATAAATCACTATTGTATTATTCCAAGCGAACTTTTTCATAAGTTACAAGCTTTTTAGGTAACAGGCGGTAAGTAAACAAAGAGTATTAAACAGAAAAAGGCTCTCCGCCGCCGCCGGTTCAAGGGTAAAGGCCGCGGTCGATGCCAAGGCTCTAATGTAGCTATCAGTGGTATTGGGAGCTTGTTGTTTCCTGTTAGCCGAACGTATTACTTCGTCTTACTATACTATTTTGGATAAGGTGAAAGATGATCATTATTTTAGTGTTTCGTCATCATCATTGTCATCATTGTAGTGTATGAGTTTATAAGCATCCTTAATGGTTACCACGATTTCTTGATCTTGAAGCTTTTTCCTTTGTTATCTTTCCTTTTGAAGACTGGATGGGATAAGTTACGTTTATGTCTAATTATATCAAAAGACAATCGGAGACCTTCTTTTTAGTAAAGTCAGCCTTACCATTGATTAAATAAGTAACTTCATGACTATCTCTCACTTCGCATTTATGTGGTGACACTTTTAAAACTATAGGTAGGTAATATAGTTTAGTCACAGATAATATAAATCTTTCGACTGGCCCGTTAGCTCAGTTGGTAGTATCCCTTCTGAACTGCAGGTTGTGTGTTCGAGTCCCACCCAGGACAAACATTTGTGTGATGATCATCTATGTTTATCCTGTGTCTGGGTGTTGTATTCTATGTATGTATTTACAAACAAAAAGTATTTAAGTATTGTATCAGTTATCTGGTTACCATAGTACAAGCTTTGCTTAGTTTGGGGCTAGATGGCGCTGTGTGAAATATCTACAGATAATAATATAATATTATATATGACGGCGGCTACGTCCAGTTATAAACTCTATGCACAGAGATCGAGCACCGTAATTTACCCTGTGGTGGCATTAAATTTATTACAGTGGCAGCACCGGCAACTGTCATGGCGCCCTTACCTGTCTGGCTATATAAAGGGATCGATTGGTGTGCTACGGAGCATTCTTGTTCCAGACACGGCGCGGTGTGGACATGCTGAAGGCCTATAGTTATATAGGTTGCAACCTATCTACCCTCAACCCGTTTCTGCCTACATCAGAAGTGGGATTGCCCATTTCTACATCACTCTTCAAGCAACGCGAAACGTGACGTGACGGCGGGTGATACTAATATCAAATTTAGTTGCAGGGTTAACCCGGACCAGTGAAAAAAAAAGAGAATAAAAGTCATGGTAAAAAAAGTAATGATTCGTGAGAGAAAAAAAAAGAGAAAAAAAGGGTAAGAAAAAAGTTTAAAAAAAAGTGAAAAAAAGAGAAAAAAAAAACTGAAAAAAAGAGAATAAAAAGGAAAAAAAGAAAGAATGTAAGAATGATAACAAAAAATGTGTCTGAATGCTAAAGGGATAATCTATCCGGTCTAGCACTAATTGGTATTAGTTGGAAAGATGATTTTTGGTTGCTAAAGGGATATCTATCCGGTCTAGCACTATCCGGTCCATTTTTTATAAATGAAGGGATAAGGTAAATGATGATTTTTGGTTGCTAAAGGGATATCTATCCGGTCTAGCACTATCCGGTCCATTTTTATAAATGAAGGGATAAGGTATTAGTTTGTTGATTTTTGGTTGCTAAAGGGATATCTATCCGGTCTAGCACCATCCAGTCCACTTTTTGTAAATGAATGGATACTAATGGTCCTGAAGGGTTAACCCTTCAATTACAACTCTTTGTAAATGGCCTTTGTGGAGAGGAGACCATTTTTTTTTTTTTTTTTTTTTTTTTTTTTTTTGAGGGGGGGAAATGCCCTCGCACTTCCCTGCCACCACGGGGGTGGTGGCAGGGGGTATGTGGGACTCGAACCCACTAAAATCCCCTCGTGATCCGACCGCCGCCGGGATGGGGCGAGATGGAGACGCACTGCATTAACCATCTCGCCCCGGCGGTAGGCCCTTCCGGGCCTCTGCGCCAGTGGGTGGGCAACCTTTCACCTCAGTTGCCCACCAGACGTGTGGGGCCATGTAAGTGCAGCGGAGAGTCCCCCGACTCTCCGCCACTGGCCCCACTACGGGGGATGGAGAAAGCGCTCAATGAAGCGCCTCCTCCGTCTCCCCACCCGTCTGCGCCGGAGGGGGTCAGAGTTGGTATTATCCTCCCTGACCCGCTCCGCGGCCTCCTTCTGCGTCATCACCCTCTCGCAGAAGGAGACCGTGGCCTGCCACGCACTCTCGCTGCCGAGCATGGCTTTCACCACGCTCGGCAACGAGAGGTCCCGGCCAACGACCGCTGAAAGTGTGCGCCGCTCGGAGTCCCAAGCAGCGCACACCTCCAGCGTGTGGGGCGCCGTGTCCTCTGGCGCCCCACATTCGTGGCAGGCCGGGGTCGCCTCCCGTCTCGCAATTTGATGCAGGTACTTTCCGAAACATCCATGTCCGGAAAGCACCTGCACCAAACGGAACGTCAGCGACCCAAAGTGCCGCCGCACCCACTCCCGGAGGACCGGGCGGATGGCCTCCACCGTCCTCTGTCCAGGGACCGGTGGAGCCAGGTCCTCCGTCCACCGCCGCAACAGGGTGGCCCGCGCCTGCTTTCGCAGGCGCTTGACCTCCCCCCACGCTGGGGGCTCTCCACGGGACCTCCTCGCCGCCACGAAGTGGTAAACTTCGGCGAGGGTCTCCGCTTCGAGCTCCCAGGGGGATCACTGGCCAGCACACATGCCGCCGTCCAGGACACCGTCCGGTATCCGCGGATCGCCCTCGTCGCAATGACCCGCTGCGGACGACGCAGCAGGGCCTTGTTATTGCGACCGAGGGCGTCCACCCAGACCGGTGCCCCGTACATGGCCATACTCCGGATTACTCCGGAGTACAGCCGGCGGCACGTGGCGTTCGGGCCACCCACATTGGGCAGCAGCCTCCCTAGAGCGGCGGCCGCTCCTAGAACTTTTGGGGCCAGTTGAGTGAAGTGGGCCCCAAAAGTCCACCTCCCGTCCAGGATGAGACCCAGATATTTCATCTGGGTCCCAACCGGGACCGGGACCCCATCCAGAAGCACCCGCGTTCCTGGAGGGGGTCCCCCCCGAGGCCCGTGGAACAACAGGGCCTCGGTCTTGGAGAGGGCAACCACGAGGGTTGTTCCCACCGTGGCCAGCCGCACCGTTTCCCTGAGGTCCCTCCCCTTGACTACGACCAGGGTGTCGTCTGCGTAGCACGCAACCCGCATGTTTGCAGGCAGCGTGCCACGCAGCACCCAGTCGTAGCCAATGTTCCACAGGATCGGTCCCAGTACCGACCCCTGTGGAACCCCGCAGGAGACGCGACGGTGCCTCAAACCATCGCGCCCTTCCATCAGGACCTCGCGGTCCTGGAGGTAGTCGGCCAACAGCCTCCGCAGATACAGGGGCACTCCGTGGTAACGCAGCGCCTCCTGTATCGTTCCATGTGGGAGGCTGTTGAAGGCGTTGGCTATGTCGAGCGAGACAGCCAACGCCTTTTCCCCCCCGCCGACCGCTTCCTGCGTCCACTCCTTGAGCCAGAGCAGGGCGTCTATAGTAGACCGCCCCGCTCTGAACCCATACTGGGCCTCCGACAGCCCAGGCCCAGTACCCTCCAGGTGCTGGATGACACGGGCAGCTACCACACGCTCCAGCAGCTTACCCGTGTCATCCAGCAAGACGATGGGCCTGCGGTATGCGGAAGGGGAGTCAGCAGGACGACCCTCCTTCCGCAACAGGCACAATCGGCCGTCCTTCCACGGCTTCGGGAATCGTCCGGACGTGAGGCATGCGTCGAACAGTTCCCGAAGCCGATCGCCCATCTCCTCCAGGGCGATCCTGAGGACCCGCCCCGGGATCCCATCAGGACCCGGGGCGGTCCTCTTGCCCCGTAGGCGTGCGACCGCGACCTCCATCTCCGCCTCCGTCAGAGGCGGGATGGAGTCCGCCGAGTCTGCCTCGGGGAAGGGGAAGGACGGCGCCATCGTCGGAGGGTTGTGGAGGGGATCTCTGTCGGGGAAGAGCCCCTCCAACACCCTGCCCAGGAGCTCCGGCTCCAGGGACTCCGCGACTGGGGACGTCTGGCCCCGGAACTTGTTCCGGGCAGCCCTATATGGACGTCCCCACGGGTCCCTGTTGAGGCCCTCCAGCGTCTCGCTCCAGCCCTCCGCCTTTGCTCGGCCGATGGCCAGCTGCAGGTCCCACCGCGCGTCGCGGTAGGCACCGTACAGCCGGCCCTCAGCTGCCAGCTCCTCAGCTGACAGCTGCTCGTCCGTCCGGCCCCTGCGCCTCCTCCTGCGGTGCACGTAGGCCCGCCTCGCCGCCGAACTGTTTGTATCTACCGACCTTTACAGCGTCATCGGGCGAGAATCTTATAATAAATCATGTTACTACTAGATTGTTTTTTTTTTTAATTGAAAACATTATATCAATCTCATTGGCGTAGTTAGGTAGTAAAGATACACAACTATATCTCATGTAATAAAGCAACTACGATACTTCACTATCCAAAATCGCCTTCTTAAATTGACAGCCTCTGTGGTTGAGCAGGTCGACTCATAACTCGGATGCGGCGGGTTCACTTCCCGCGGCAGGACGAGTATTTGTGCTCAGAAAATAGGCGCAAATACTTGAACTGTGTCTGGGTATTGTGGAAATGTTCCTGGGTCCCTAGATACAAGGAATCCTAGTTAGGGTCCAGGTTCTATGTATGTTATCGTTGGGCGTTATTATTGTTATATTAAAATCTATACATATAAAATTCTAAGTCCTGACTGACATATATATCAACGCACAGTCTAAACAGCTGGTGCTAGAGACTTGAAAATTGGAGGGTGTGTTCTTTGTAAAGTGTTGGTATCCACTAAGAAAGGGTTTTTCGAAATTCCATCCCTAAGAGGGTGAAATCGGTGGTTGAATTATCTATGAAAAATTTTCTTCTTCGTTTCCTATAGGCCACGCGGGCGAAGCCGCGGGCAGGTACTAGTATTATTATAAAATGAAACTTATAGTTGCATCTCATACCAGAATATCGACAAACTGCTGCAACCAAACAGGTTTCGCATCCGTCGGTGTATCGGACGGACGTGGTTGAATAAATCGGGAATATTTGATCGAAGGCCTAGATCATAATATAAATGCCACCTATTGTAATATCAGACGTTGTCATAATAATATTATAATATTATTAGTGAACATTTCACACAGCGCCATCTAGCCCCAAACTAAGCAAAGCTTGTACTACGGGAACTATGGGAACCAGATAACTGATACAATACTGAGATACTTTTTGTTTTTAAATACATACATAGAATACATAACACTCAGACACAGAACAAACACCTATGTTCATCACACAAATGTTTGTCCTGAGTGGGAATCGAACCCACAATTCAGAAAGCAGGGGTCCCCTACCACCAACTCAGCTAACGGGCCAGGCAATAAATAAGTTATCTACTTATCGGTAGGAAGAACTTGTATGAAATGATCTTATCATTGAATCTGTTCTAACAAAACACACTACATACCTACTTATTATCTAGCGTTATTTGTTTAAGCCTCCATTATATTTGCCCATATAAAGTTGCAAGACTTAAAAACCAAAGTCGATAATATAATAATGTATAAATAATAATATAATAATAATGTCATAAAATTTAGACCCAAAAAGATGATCTAACTTTGCTAAATTGTTTCCAAGCATTTCACCGTAAACTCACTGTAAAGTTTCTTGTAGCTTCTTCTTTACAGTTGTAATCGAAGCTTCGGATCAAAGTTTTCTATTCTGCATTGTTCCGGATTGCTTGCACCAGTAGTGAGAAAGAGAACTGCTTTTTTTCAAACTCATATATTGTAATGGGCTTGCTATATATTATTTCACAATAAGCACTTTGTAATTTTATATGCTTAGTGAAATAACTTAATTTTAAGTACCTAATATAATTTTGACTTGTAAAAGTGCTAAAATTAGCCTATTTGCAATAAATCTTTTGACTTTAACATTGACACCAAAGAGTTATGCAAAGCAGCATTCTATTATTGAGTTCGCTGAGTCGAACCCAACATTGCGCAAATATAAAAAACGAGTGTGCTTTAGACCACACGACTGAGGTAAAACTTCTTTAGCTCCGTCTATCGGCCGGTATAACTTTATTTTTGCTTTGTTTAATTTTAATGTCGCCGTCTTGACAATTGTAAGTTGTGATTTTAACGGACATACCAACATAATAATACAAATTTCAGCCTCTGTGGTGTAGTGGTTCAGCAATTCGGCTCATCACCCGGAGGACGATTCCCGCGGCAGGATAAGTATTTTTGCACAGAAAAAAAAGCGCAAATACTTGTTGTGAGTTTGGGTGTTGTGGGATCATAGTCTTCGTAGTTCCTAGGTCCCTAGACAAAGGGAATCCTAGTTAGGGTCCAGAATCTATGTATGTGATTGTTGCGCGTTATTATTATTATTATTATTGTAATTTCAATCCATTCAAGAGATCTACGTGAACCAACAACTTTCAACTTTCGTTCGCCTCGTTACGCATTCACAACTTTCCAACGCAAGCGTGCGTAAAGAAGATCTACTTCAATAATCTACATATCTGCTGTTGCAGTAATCAAAACGATAACATGAACATGTTTATATTAGGTCTGTGTTCACATGCGAAGCTGTGGTCGCCGGGTCCGCACTCACACCCACCGACACAACGTACAAACAAAATAAAAAGGTCGTGTTTGACAAAGTTAGAAAATCGGAAAGGGATTCGTAATTTTTTTTTTGTTAGGTTTTTAAAGCAACATTAGTACAATAGAATGTTGCACACTTGCACATGTGAAATGTGCAACATTCTATCGTACTAATGTTGCTTTAAAAACCTAACAAAAAAAAATTACGAATCCCTTTCCGATTTTCCGAAAGCCAAAATATAATCGAATTTTCCATTTTATTCGACACTTATTACTACCATCAAAGATAGTTAATTTATATTACAAATAATAACTAAGAAATCACAATGATGTCGATTTTCGAACGAAATTGGGAACAATAGGACATAATTAATGTAATGCAATTACGCTGCACATAAGTATGACGGCGGCTACGTCCAGTTATAAACTCTATGCACAGCGATCGAGCACCGTAATTTACCCTGTGGTGGCATTAAATGTATTACAGTGGCAGCACCGGCAACTGTCATGGCGGCCCTACCTGTCTGGCTATATAAAGGGATCGATTGGTGTGCTACGGATCATTCTTGTTCCAGACACGGCGCTGTGTGGACATGCTGAAGGCCTATAGTTATATAGGTTGCAACCTATCTACGCACAACCCGTTTCTGCCCATATCAGAAGTGGGATGCCCACCTCCACATCACTCTTCAAGCAACTCGAGAATATGATGACGTGTGATACTAATATTAAATTTAGTTGCAGGGTTAACCCAGACCAGTGAAAAAATAATGATAAAAAAGTTAT
This sequence comes from Ennomos fuscantarius, assembly GCA_905220475.3. Taxonomy (NCBI): domain Eukaryota; kingdom Metazoa; phylum Arthropoda; class Insecta; order Lepidoptera; family Geometridae; genus Ennomos; species Ennomos fuscantarius. The sequence goes on along the minus strand of HG992028.1, from coordinate 4,402,576 downwards.
GGAAAAAAGTAATGATTCGTTTTTTCGAGAAAAAAAAGAGAAAAAGAAAAAAATAATAATAATTATGACAAGAAAAATGTGTTCGAATGCTAAAAGGATAATCTATCTGGTCTAGCGCTAATGGTCCATAAAAAAGGAGGTTGCTAAAGGGATATCTATCCGGTCTAGCACTAATTGGTCCATTAAAAAAATGTAGGAATGATGATTTTTGGTTGCTAAAGGGATATCTATCCGGTTAGCATTATTCGGTCCATTTTTTATAAATGAAGGTATACTGATGGTCCTGAAGGGTTAACCCTGACGATGACTGGCAGGTTAAAATTCTTTTGACTAATCAAATTGAAACCTGATCTTTTGACTTTGACTCCAAGTTTAACTCAATTTAATTGTCAGGATGAACGAGCAATAACACTGATACTTATGTCCCTCACCAGGTACAAAGTGAAGCTAAGCGTACGAGGACGTACGCTTAGCTTCACCACTATAGTTATATAGGTTGCAACCTACGCAGGAACCCGTTCCTGCCCACATCAGAAGTGGGATGCCCATTTCCACGTCACTCTTCAAGCAACGCCGAAAATATGATGACGTGACGGCGGGTGACACTAATATCAAATTTGATTGCAGGGTTAACCCGGACCAGTGAAAAAATAATGATAATAAAAGTTATGGGGAAAAAGTAATGATTCGTTAGAGGAGAAAAAAATGTAGGAATGATATATTTTGGTTGCTAAAGGGATATCTATCCGGTCTAGCACTAATTGGTCCATAAAAAATGTAGATTGCTAAAGGGATATCTATCCGGTCTAGCACTAATAGGTCCATAAAAAATGTAGGTTGCTAAAGGGATTTCTATCCGGTCTAGCACGAATTGGTCCATAAAAAAGAGTAGTAATGATGATTTTTGGGTGTTAAAGGGATATCTATCCGGTTAGCATTATTCAGTCCATTTTTTTATAAATGAAGGGATACTAATGGTCCTGAAGGGTTAACCCTGACGATGACTGGCAGGTTAAAATGCTTTTGTCTAATCAAATTGAAACCTGATCTTTTGACTTTGACTCCAAGTTATCTCAATTTAATTGTCAGGATGAACGAGCAATAACACTGATGTCCCTCACCAGGTACAAAGTGAAGCTAAGCGTACGAGGACGTACGCACGTCAGTATGGCCGTGACGGCGGCTACGTCCAGTTATAAACTCTATGCACAGCGATCGAGCACCGTAATTTACCCTGTGGTGGCATTAAATGTATTACAGTGGCAGCACCGGCAACTGTCATGGCGGCCCTACCTGTCTGGCTATATAAAGGGATCGATTGGTGTGCTACGGATCATTCTTGTTCCAGACACGGCGCTGTGTGGACATGCTGAAGGCCTATAGTTTTATAGGTTGCAACCTACGCAGGAACCCGTTCCTGCCCACAAGTACTATCTTCTGTTGTAGAATAGAATCCATTATATTTACTAATAGGTAATACACATCATTTAATAGTAGAATAGCTCATAACAACAGTTTTTGGACACGGCTCGTACGACGCGCTGTATCACTATGATTTGTCAAGAGAACTAAAAAATCTAAGTAAAATAAATATATTAATAAGAATAAGAAGAGAATCATGAAATTAAAACTATATAAAAAAAGTTTGAATGATATTTTTGTTGTTGTTTCCCTACATTTTTGGGTTGTCTAGAAGAGATCGCTTTAAGCGATAAGACCGCCCATTGACACTTAGTTTTTAAGTTTGTGCTTGTAAATTGTTCCTGCAATGTGGTCTTTCAATCAAGAGTTTTAACTATCTATCTATCATGAAATTAAAAATAATGATAATAAGCTGTGATTCTTAGCAGTGCTGAGCAAAACAGTTTCACCAGTTTGACCATTCAGGCACTTCGACACGGAGGCAGGATTACCGGCGAATAGCTGGAAAGATTGACGGCACAAAGAGTGGTGTGTCGTATAAAAGCAAAGGGACCGGCCCAATGGCTGACACGGGCCTGGGTCCGTTTGTATACGAGTTTCAACTTCAACCGGTACTGTATTTACAAGTTTGGGCTATATTTTCATAATATCGTCGTAGTTGCTGAAATTCATCTTCATAGGATTTTATGGGGAGTTCTAGGAGGAAGTGGCGTTCTAGAGGGTAGCCTGAGAGCCTGTGGGTTTTTCTGGCAGATTATAAGGGTTTTAATCACGGAATTTTGCGCTGCGAAACCGCTGAAGTCGCTAATCTCGCATTAACTTGACTTTGACTTGATTTCGGCTTGACTAGACTTGGCGGGACTTGACTAGACATTGATGCTATATGTACCTACTATGAGGTTTTTTTTTAATAAAATTTAAGTTAAAATTATGCTCATTTCCTTATATGCACGCCTAATCAAATTGTTTCTCTGCACGCCTTGGTTGACTGGTAGAAAATGCTGTTAGCATTAAGTCCTCCTTTGTACTTTTTATGTGCATAAAGTATTAAATAAATAATAAATAAATAAGTATTATTGTAACATAATTTTGGCAGTAATAAATGCATCCGTCTCAAAAGGTCTATGTCAATACAAACATGCATTGCCTTTAGTAATTACTACATGCACTTAAAAACGAGCCAATTTTACCCCAAGGTAATGGAGACACGCGAAACCAGCTTACACGCATGCAAATTGACTCTTGGCTTCCCCGCCACATTCTAAGCGGATTTAAACTTTAACTTCGCAGATTAGAGCTTAAACTTAAGTGCAGGGGGACTGCCAGACGGTATGCGCCTGGGAGTTAAAAAGAGTTTCATGTCACTTAATTAAAGAAGCCCTTGATGAAACCTTAGATGTTGAGATTGGGTGTAATTTTAATTGTGATGAAGCTGTCCGGAATATCCACCGACGTGGAGTAAAGGTTGATTAACTAATTAAAGAAAATAACTAAGTGGATGTGTACATGGGATCAGATTAGTAAAACTAATTGGATGGGAATGGGATATTTAAATCATGGCCACATTGCGTGAGTTTTACTTCTTCTTGGAAACTGCGTCATCCCGAGAAAACCAAAGCAAGTTGTTTACTTTTCAATAAGTTTCGTTTTCATTTAAGGAATTAAATAGCTCTCCCATAATTTTTTTTACAAACAGCAAACTTTTTTTCAAATTGAAGATTTATTGTAATCTGAAATTTTCGAAAACCGTCATGTCCCCTCATACTGTTACGTATACCTTAACTTCACTTGTTCTTATATTATTACTAGCTGAGCCCCGCGGCTTTACCCGCGTGGTAATTTTTTTCTAAACTTTCCTAGTTTTTTCTTTCATAAGAACCTTCTTCTGACAATAATAAACACAACAAAAAAGAATTAGCGAAAAAGTTCCATCCGTTCACGCGTGGTGCGATGATGAGGAAATAGAGGTTCATTTTTATATATATAGATACAATACAATAATAATAACGCCCAACGATCTAATACATGGATCCTGAACCCTAACTAGGATTCCCTTTACCTAGGGACCCAGGAACTACGAGGACCATGGTCTGTGGGACCACCCAGACTCGGAACAAGAATTTTTTTTGTGCACAAATACAAACACTATAATAATATGTTCGGAATTATTTAGGTCATTTACCGTGTGTTTGTGGTAAAATGGGTAGGATAGAGTTTCTTGTTTCCATTTTGTTACTTTAGCATTCTTAAGACAGCTTACTGCGTGTAACTTGAGTGTTAGAGAAGCTTTAAAACTGCTTTGTATGAAAATGTGTTTAAATGGGTGTCGATTTCGGAATTACTTAAAGTGGATTTTTAACCGACTTCAAAAAAAGAAGAGGTTTTCAACTTGACCGTATTTTTATAACCTTTGGTTACCTTTAACTCAGAACTTTTGACTGGGTAAACTGTTTTTAATGATTCTTTTTTTATTTGAAAGCTGGTGCTTCCTGTTTGGTCCCATTTCAATTTAGTCCAGTTCTGACAATGGCATCCATGAGAAAACCATATAAGTCTGAGTTTTATACGCTTTGCTTTACTGTTTTAGAGGCACAAAACAAGCAGTGTGTGAAGAAAACTATTTAAGCACGATACCCTTTACATAGAAACTTACCGAAATGGACCGATAAAATCTTGGCGATAGATATTCCATAATAGCTGTGAAAGTTGTCGAGGAGTACATTAGAAGGCCTTCAAACTATGGCAGATACAACTATAGTTATTGTTATCATCAACAGCCTGGAAACGTTCACTGTTGAACGCATTTTTAGGAGGCCTCCACAGAGCGTCATTGAGCAGCTGGCTCTTGCATCGCGCGATTTTGGCCAAGTCGTGGCCTATGGGCTATTTCTTCCGGTTCGAAAAAACACTGTCTGGGTATTCTGTGACCATGGTCCTCATAGTTCCTGGGTTCCTCTAGGCGTCTATTTGTGCACAAAAAAAAGGTGCAAGTACTTGATCTGTCTGGGTGTTGTGGAACCATGATTGTCGCAGTTCCTGGGTACCTAGATACAGGGAATCCTAGTTATGGTTCAGGAACTATGTATGTAATCGTTGGACGTTATTAGGGGCTATCCATAAATTACGTCGCACTGCTAAGGGGGAGGAAGGGGGTCGGCGAAGTGTGACATTGTGTGATAAGGGGCGGGGAGGATCCCAAATTTTGTGAAATCACATTTTTTCAAAATAAATTATTTTATTTCTAAGTATTACAAGACTAAATTTATAATTTCCTAAATTTCTAAATTTAAAATTGCTAAATATGTGATATCACATAGGGGGCGGGAGTCTCTCAAATGTGACCACCTGTGGTCCATGACAAGGACGGGGGAGAGGTAAAAAAAGTCATAAAATTCGTGTGACGCCTCTTATTGTTGTTATTATTAATTTTTACACTAACTACAACTATTACACGGCTAAAACTCACGAGATACAGTCGAATAACTCGACCGGTGTTCGGGCAATAAAGATGCCTACTGTCAGCGCCGAGCCGCCACCACCGCCGCCGCGCGTACTCCTTGAGGATGGGCATCTTTATTGCCCGAACACCGGTCGAGTTATTCGACTGTATCTCGTGAGTTTTAGCCGTGTAATAGTTGTAGTTATGAGTACTACTCACGTCAGTTTCTATAATATTATAATTTTTACACTGTTTTTCGCTAAAATCATCATTAGCATAAACTACTAAAAAGGAGTACATTTGATCCCTGTATCCGATGGAGGTTTTAAATTATCCTGGTAAAATGAAATCCCCGATAAAGGCTGCGACTACGTCAATTGATGACCACTTTGCCCGCACTGCATAATGGTTGTATGTATGAGATTCCATGCATACAAAAGGCGCTAGTTTAATTTACCGGCCGTTGCCTCTAAAGATAGCCGTGTAATGTAGGAGTGGGCCCATTTGCGGAATACAAATTACATGTTGCTATAGAAAATTACTCTTCAGGACTGTGTCTTGGTAACTAGGCTGATTTGTCCGCTCTGCCTGTTAAAGTAACGTCTCGTATAATTTTATTGTGACAGGGTAGTTTAACTGTGTAACTTGACACTAGATCTACCATCCTGTCTATAGAACTGCACCAAGTTACAGAATATATGAATATACAGGTACTTAAATGCTTAGATGTACTAAACCGTGTCTTTGATAATTTTTTTGGAGAGTTACGTATATACCAGTTTTAAAGGCAACTTTATTTTGTAAACGTGTCGAAGTGGAAAATGGTTGCGTTAAAAGTTAACATGACTCATTTTGGTGTGAGATTTAACTAATAAATAAATGTTTGTGGATATTACACACAGCGCCATCTAGTCCCAAACTAAGGAAAGCTTGTACTATGGGAACTAGGTAACCGTTACAATACTTAAATGCTTTTTGTTCTTTTTTTGTGTCAAACACATAATAAACGTTCAAAGTCAAAGTCAGAAGATTCATTGCAAATAGGCTAATTTTAGCACTTTTACAAGTCATAATTATATTAGGTACTTAAAATTAAGTTATTTTACTAAGCATATAAAATGACAAAGTGCTTATTCTCAAATAATATATAGCAAGCCCATTACAATATATTAGTTTGAAAAAAAAAGCAGTTCTCTTTCTCACTACTGGTGCAAGCAATCCGGCACAATGCAGAACAGAAATCGTTCGTTCATCACACAAATGTTTGTCCTGGGTGGGAATCAAACCCACAATGTACAGTTCAGCAGACTGGGTTACTACTAACTGAGATATCAGGCCAGTCATTTCGGAATTAGTTTGTAACTTTTTGTGCAAATAGGTATTTCATATCACAATTAAGTAATTCTTCTCAGTCTGTGTTTCATAGTACTGAAGTTGAATGAATGTAGTCACAGTAAATTGATGGAAAGTAGGCATAAGAAATACTACCGTAGATAGTGCAGACTTTACTGCACCATGTGTGTAACTACTTATACTTACTTACGTCTACTTATTCTCCTACATAACTCAGTGGCATATGGTCCGCTTGGTTAGTGGAGCGGGACATTTCACTCTCGGCACAGAGTCCGTGACTGCTGTCGTGTCAGACACTCGGTAGACAATTGAAGGACGAGTTGAGCTGGGACTGACGTCATTGAGTATATAGACGAACAGACAGTCATTTTGTAAGATAAATAATGGCTAAACTCACGTCAATTAATAGTCTAAATTACTCCGACCAGGTTTCGGACATTTTCGATGTCCTTTTTCTGGGAGCCATTTACTAACGCCGCGGCGGCTTTCGCGAGCAACTGTAATTTCGACCTTTAATTGACGTGAGTTTAGCCGTTATTTATCTTACAAAATGTGTCATACTCACGATAGTTTTCAAACTAAAAAGAACAGTAATTTGCTGTGATTTAGTGATGTTCGCAGTAGATGCATTTGCTCACCCTATCATTGCATCAGCAGCTTTCTTGATTTCAGTTTCTTACTAGTATTAGTTGATTAAGATGACATTCTGAATTCTGAATGCTCCTCTTTTCAGTATAAGCTTGTTACACTTTGCGCATCAGAGTTTCTTGAGGAAACCTAAATCGCTTTTGCATCTACAACGCCGCTTGAATCTGACAGCCTCGCGTCTTTTACAGACAGTGTGAGGCCCAGCGTCCACCAAAGCGGAGAGGAGACGAGAGGAGAAGCGTTTTTAATACCCAATCAGATTTCATTATTTCCAGTTGCTCCTTGTATTGATACAAGATATGTACTATCTATCTATATATATTTGTATTGATGTTGGCAGTTGTAGGAGTCAGTTGGCTAAAAAACAGACCAATATTACTATCAGTAAATACGTTAATGAACCTTTCTGTTTCGGTATTTGCGATGAAGATTATGTTTTGAATATCAGTGTCCTAGATGTGAAATGAACTTCTGCGCCTACGCTACTATTTATTTACCATTACATTATCTGAATCTGATACATTAAAAGCAAACGTAAATCTGCTTGACTGGCCAACCGTACGGGCAAGTAATAAAACGCTTATAAATTATGTGTTTGTTACTGTTTATATCACTTACCAACGGCACCAGTACAACAGTACTGGTGCCGTTGGTAAGTGATATAAATGATAACATAAATGTGACAATATAAATGATATGAGTGATATAAGCAGAGTAACAACTCTGCTGCACCTTTGAAGATTATGATAATTATTACGTTAAAGCTGTATAATTATTTATCTTATTAGAATAGCAAAGTAATTCTCAAATTTTATCGTTACATGAGTCAAGCTTCTGGTCAAACAACTAACGTTAACAGCTTTATAGCCTCACATTTCGTCTTTATAGTCCTAGTATATGATAAAAAGTATTATGGAGTACTCACGAGACGACCAAGCAGTACATTACAGTGTAATAGTAAGTGTAAACAAGTTAACACAAAGTGTAAAACGCTTAAGTTACCGGAAGTCCCAAACGGTTAACAAGAGGCTGTTACCTAAATTAAAGACAATTTAAGTGCACCAGATACACGACCAAAATGTACGGTAGCGGAGACATTTAAAAGTGATAACCATACCATAATTAAAATTTAAAACGATACTTCCGTCAGACCTTTGATAAAATATGTCGGCCTCCATGAATTGAGCAAGGTTCATATGTAGACATTTCGAAAAACTTCTGATGAATCCTTTGTAGATTTTATGTACCTACTTTACACCGGCGTCTGAAAAAGCAGGGTTATTCCCAGCGCTCTTGGTAGAATTGGGAATATTTGCCCCATTTCCCACATTTTCCCCATTCAGTGTTTTTAGCTACCGTGCTTCGGAGGACACATTAAACCGTCGGTTCCGGCTGTTGTCGTAAGATAATATTCGCTAAGCCAAGTGAGAAGCCTTTCTGGAAAAATTCTTCGGACTAAAAATTTTCTTCGAGAATTAGAAGCATCTTTAGTTGGGGGAGATATTTTTAGTAGCTGTCATACAATCATTGTACCTCTCAATGGCAACCTTGGTTTCTCCAAATATACAACATTCATTAAGATAAGCGAAACGCCATTGATCGCATTTATAGTTTATACTTACTTGCCTTGAATAGTTTCGATGATATCAAGTCAATCCAGTTGAATGATACCAGTTTCTCATAATTCATTATCAGCTTCACGGTTATATTATGTTAGTTATGGTATTAATAGTTAGAGATGATTAAGATTGCTACAAGCATCTTTTGTGATTAGAGCGGGTTTGCGCTATATTTATGTGTATGCTTATTAATTTTGTATTTAATAGATTACCTTGCTAACGATGTAAAATAGCCTCAATGTTTGATGATTTCGGTGTGTGTTTATAGTGCTACATGGCTTTCAATTCAAAATTCATGTCATTCACTTAACTATTGACTTCTCTGCTGCCTAATCTAATATACTGATCGCATAGATACGCAGTATGAAAATGTTATAAAGAACTCTCTTTAAATTCGTGTCAGGGATGGTCACATAATATCAAATCCAATAAATTGTCACTCCCTAAAAACTATCCATATCGAAAAGGGAAACCCAATTTTTGTTTTATTTCAGTTATATCTTGGATTTTTCTGTAATGCCTTTGACAGATAGTAAGCCATGTTACATTGCATCTGTTTCTAAAAACGGCTGACGCTTGCATTTAGTAGTTTGAACTCGACTTCTTAACTTTCGTAACTTCTCTCGTCTTAATATTTAACATCAATGAGTAAACTTTTGCTCTGCCATATGAAATTAAAACCGTAGAAACAATGGTACAGTCTTCAACTTTAAGTAGAGCACTGGGTACGGTTCGTTGTGTGAAACTTCTGGAATTTCCCTCCATTTATTACCTGTACAATTCTGCAAAGTTCCTAACGAGTTGTAAGAGCTTACTTTCTTACAACTGAGGTAATTGTATGACTTGGTGATAACTGAAGCAATTACGATGACGCCTCTTGAATCTCATTAACTGCCGAGATCCATTCGCTTGTTAAATTGCGTGGTCGGTTGCTAATTAATCTTGTTATAAAGCGCGGTTTGTTGGAATAACTGCTTGGGATTGACAAAGCAAATGGCCTGTATTACCTAATCAGTTTCTGCTCTACCGCTATATAAATAGCCTTCTAACACATTTTTATCCTTACTTTTTCAAAGTTTAGTATGTTCATAAGAGCATTTCTTTGTGTAAGCCTTTCCATGTAGTTCTTATAACACTGTGTTCATATTGAAGTAATATTTCAAAACTGTCATCACGGTTTTCCGATTTCATCAGTATTATGGGAAATCCAACGAATTAGGGTTGCGACTTCTTCCAGTCAGAGCCGCAACCATTATTTAGTTCCTTTTAGAATTTTGACCGTTCTATAAAACCCTGTAAGTTATATGCGTTGAGCGATTGGCGAATTATATAGGCTTAGAAAATTGGTAAGTAAATCGAAGAGGTGAAGTAACTCACACACTAACATTAAGAACCAATCAACAATCAGCGCTATGGTTCGTCCAGCTCAGCTGAACCAATCAATTCAATATAACTATTATCGAAACCTACCGCTAATAGCTTCAGTGCTATTATCCGTAAATCCGCTATTAACTAAGAGAATCGCCGGCGAGCCTCCATTTGCACTGTAACCGGAGCCGGCTAACTGATATGTGATTAATGAACTGGTTCCCGGACGTCCGGAGATGTGTGGAGCACTGGAGATGGGTATGGTGATCTATTTAATAAGAGAGAAACTTCCGCCACAGTGTATTTTATCGATTTTTCGAAATTAAAATGAAATAACTAATATCTATACGTCTGCCAATTTTGACTGGTCTCATCGCAGTTGGTATTTCTCCCTCCTGAGGTTGTGGATTCGATTTCCACTTAGGACAAACATTTGTGAAATTAACATTGATGATTGCTCTGTATGGGTGTTATATCGTATTTAAAGTTTATATATTTATTTACAAACGAAAATATCTGTTGGTTTATCTAGTTCTCAATCCCATAATACATACTGTGCTTTATTTAGGGCTAGATTAGATTTACTGTGATATATTTGTTATTTTATTAGTTTACTTTCATTTTATTTATTTTGGAATTCATATTAACTTATTTCCGAAAGTAAGTATCCGAATCCAATAGTCTGCTAAATTTGTGATCAAAATAAACAACTTCGGTCGTGAACGTTGGACAAGTACGTCACGTCATTTACGGACTAACATTGCATAAAGTTTACAAGTCAAATAAAAACATGGTCTAGGTTAGTTTCCTCAGAATCCGGAACCGGTTCAACTGCAGAAATTTAATAAAGTCTTCACATTTTACTATGCTCGTAAAGTGTTGTGACGTCACATGCTATAAGATGTTTGGTATATTTTACGACACCTACACCGGATCGGGCTTGATAATATTGTTTATTTTGAATTATTTATTAATATTTATAAGAGGTTAAAAGTTATTCCTTACTACTGCTTGTAAGGATTGATTTATGGATGGATCGTATACTTAAAAGTTCGAATTGAGGTTTGATTATTAGATATATTAAATACTGAATGTACTGTACATTTAAGGCTTGATTCATTGCTAATATGTTTAATATGTAAGAGCATATAAATGTTATAAGAAAATGTTCTGTTTTTTCATTACGAGTCGTAATGCAACAATCATGATTGAAACCAACTTTGATAAAAATTTGTTTTATAAAACAAAAGATACGAATGTCTCTTCAAGATTTTTTCTGGACTCAATATAAAAAATAACAAATGAGCATGATTCTGTAGTGTCCGCTAAATCCACCGACATCGGAAGAGTCGCGCTTTCAGCAAATCGCGTTTTGCAAACATGTAATATTTTAGTTCTTGAATTTTCCGCGTCTGCTCAGAGGCTGTACGAAATAAGGAAATTTAGTGAAAACGGTTGACGGAAATAAGCCGGCTGTATTTGACACCTCGTTTACCATAATCAGATTTTCCACGGGTTGAACCCCAAATATTCTACGAAAGCAAAGTGGCGATGAATAACTTAATTTGAACAAAAACACTTTATTTTTATACAATAACGTTATGAATGATCGCTTTTGGGCTTTTTCCTGAATTATGTTCACTGATGAAAATAAAGAAGAAAATTAAAAAACTGTGGAAAAACTTGTATTGTGTTCAGAATTTCACATCTAATTTAAAACTAAACTTATTACTCATTTATCATAAAATTCCGAGTAGGTATTGTTAATATAACTGTTCTGGTTTTTATTTTATTTATTTTTTGGTATCTAATAATATTGACTGGACTGGAAATTACTAAAATTTACTTAATACTACTGATTAAATAATACTAATTTTAGTAATTTCCCGAGAGCAGTCAGTATAACTTTAATTGGGTCGGATTCCAACCTACCATAGATGTATTTTATTATATTAACAGAATTACTCTACAGGGATGTCAGGGACGAGCATAAATATGCGGTAGAGTAGTAGAGCTATATAATGACCAAAATGTAAACCGAATATACACCAACCAAAATAGCGCTTAAAAAAATTCACCAGTGCACTTAAGCCCATAAAGAAAGTAATGCAGAGTTTTTCCAATATATATTTGCTGGTCTCCAGGGAGGGTAGACGTGAATTTTGTACAATATTGAGGGGTGTGCGGTCGTCTGCTCCGGAATAATTCAAATTAAGAACATGACAGGAGGGTTGGACAAGCGGGTACGGGCGCTGTCAGAGAATTAGTTGGAGAAAGAATGTCTCTGCCTATTGGGTTTGATTCAGGCCTCGTATATTTTCTCTCCTTCTAAGTATGTTTTTTGCTTAGATTTTACCCCAGAACGAAAAAATATTTCAAAGTAAATAAAGTTGCGGTCCAAAGTAACGGGCTATTCAGTATTGCTAGTTTCCCCAGAAAACACTACCGTGTAAGTAGTATATTCTGGAAAATATACCATTGTTAATTTAAGAGTTGGTATTGTAGCAAGTAATTTTATTTAAAACTAAAAAAGTCTTGCTTGTAATAAAAGATTGCAATATTTGGTCTACGAAACCATTCGCTGTCGGTGCAATCCTAGGAAGTTCATACAGTTCAGTAAAGTGGCAAGTTTCCAGGGAAGGTCACCCTTTCGATTTGTGAAGTTTCGCGCTTTCATGGGCGCTTGGACCCTCGTCTTGACCATTTTCTGGCGTGAATAAATTGACATAGAAATGTAGAAAAGCTATTTATTTCGCTTTCACTCTTTTGCGTAGACTACTCACTTCATTGAGTTTTCGTAGTATCTATTTCAGTCTTTTTAAGTATGTACTGGAAGTAATAGATCGGATTAGCATGGATCGCTTTATACGACGACTGACGTGCGATGTAAAACCTCATCCAGCAAAGTTGGAATGTTCTAAAAATAAATAAATATAAAGTTAAACCGTTATAATAGTCATGGCGCACTTTCTTTATTTTGAGCTGGCTATTTTTCACCTAGGTATTTAATTTATTGGGTAATTATTTTTTATTCATTTACTCAATCATTACTACTTACTACGTACCACATGTATTTGATTGTAAATTAATAATATTTGGTGTGTACAACAAATAGTTTATCTATTTATTTACCACCTAGTGTTATTCTTCTAAGTAGCTAACACGCTACTTATAATCCTTACTACACATCCTACAGATCCTATAAAAAATATGAGGAGGAATCTTTTTGGATGTGCTCATAATAAGTTCGCTTATGTAGGTACTTTTTGTTAACGGGTAAAGTACCTACTTGTTTTATTCTTTTGTAATAAAGTATTTTCTATCTGGATATCTATCTAAAACGATCTTTAAGTTCTCTCAACTCGCTACCATTGTATAGCGACACGGAGGTTAAAACATAGGGCCTCCTTTGGTTGCTTTTATATTTAGGCTTTTAGAACTTTGTGTTATGAGAGTGAGGAAAATGTCTGTTTAGTCATGTAAATTAATAATTTTTTAATATATTTTTCGCCAACTCTGCCGCTCCTTTATATTTCGCACAATCGTATTATTTTCTGGAAACGCCTAAGCTTGGTCGTCACCAACAACCATTTTCGTCAACCATTTAGACCTAGTTTTTGGGACATAAAACAGTTTTTCTCATTATTTAGGACTTATTATTTTATGTACGGACTACACCGTACAACCACAAACTCTTGAAATATGCAGGTACCCGTAAATGACTACCTATAATACATACTCGCAGATCTCTTTACTTTGTAACCCAAAGATATAATATTTAGATAATATGTAACACCGGAGTCCTCGGAAGCTTACCTACTTACTAAGTTTGAAGACGCAGGAATAAGCTGAGGTTACTACAAGAGCAAGGAAAATGTAGAGTAAGTAGCTGCCTTTAATTAGTTTTAATCAAGGCCTTGCCTTCTATAAAGAATACTTATAAAAGCATAGAATTAATTAGTTAACTTTTGGATTCACTGTTCTTTTTACGCATTTAAAAAGGTACTTAAGCATTGAATATTTTAAATTAGAAGTATACAAGGCTATTTCTTTTTATATTCACCTTTTTTTTAGGTCATAACTCATATACACTGAAACAACTTTTGTTCTACAACTTAAAAGCAATATAAGATATTATTTTCACAGGAAGTTTTTTGTTACTTTCAAAATTATTAAGTTTCATTTTAGTGCAGACTGACATAAGGGTCCAGCTAGGTGATCACGTAACTTGAATGCAACAAATAGAAACACGTATTTGTATGGATTTGACAGTTTCAACACGCAGCTTATGTGCATAGTTACTATGGAAATAGTCCAATAAAGAATTAAATTTCTCCTGTTGCGTTGCAATAAAATTTCCTGGTGCAACATTAAGGAAGGACAATAAATAACAAGCCAGACTGTGATCTGGAATATGGCTCTGCAAAGCAAAGTCACCTAGTCCCTCAGTTTATTTTAATGGCAATGGCTTTGTAGAAATATGGAGCCTATGCAGCTTACATTAAAATGTGGAATTTGCATGCCATTGAATTAACAGCTTCTAGTGAACGAAGTTGTAACTTTGTAGTTACCTAAATGGTCAATTTTTGTCTTCTTGATTGATCTGTTTCTGTAAGTACAATTATTTAGTTGTCGCATTATTTATTTGTAGTTAGTTGCACAGTATACTTTGTACTAATATTTATTTATTCTTTGCTTGTATCAAAATTCATAATATCATCAGTTTACGTTCAGTTACGGCGATTACGTAACTTGGTTGCAACCAATAGAAACATAAACTTAAATGGATCTGACAGTTTCAAAGCGTAGTTTATGTGCATAGTTCTATGATTAAAAAGAAATATGAACGTCAGTCTCGTGTTGCATTGCAATCAAAATTCCCTGATCACTCCGCCAGGAATCTAAGCGTTAGGGCCTAAGCAAACAGCGTGCACCTCATGTCAACTGATGACGTACAACGGTGGATGTTTGAGCATCATAGATCTTAAGCTTACTAACTAATACCACAGAATACACGAAAGTATTTAACGAAAGAACGAAACAGTAATAACGAAAGTATTTTAAAACAATTTAAAAAAAAATAATTTAATCTGTTTTTAACTTTAACTTAATAATAATATGGATCATGTTGTATGAAATAAAATATATTTGATTTTGATTTTTGATTTGAAAGTACTACGTATGTGGTTGCAAAGAAATAATAGATAATTTGAAATGAGATTGATGAAAACGCTGTTACTAAAAGAAAGTTGAAAAGCATATAGCTTGCTGGCCTAAACATTTTCAACACAAGAACGTAGCAATCATAAAGGTTACAATCCTTAATTTTAATAAAAACGAGACAATGCAAAACAGCCTGCGTTAAACTTAAACAATTCATAATTATCGTGTAGAACCGGTATATAATTTGCGCAGAAATCCCTAGAGAACGCGGTAGTATGGCTACAATTTGTATAATCTATTCCATTTGCGAGCAAGCTTCGCATCCGTAATTACTATCGACGAGAGGGCGAGATGGCGCAGACTGGTAAGTGGTGGGTGACTCATTTTTTAACTTTTACTGAGGAAATACGAATTCAATACGTCAGCTCCTAAGTTCGCAGTAAAAATAACACCGCATGGTTCTTTAAAAGCGTTATATTCTTCTAAGCAACCAAGGATGAGATTTGCAATCTTACTATTATAACCTTTTTTTGTTAGTGAATGATGTGACGAGCTTTTCGTACACCTGATGTTAAGCGACACGGCTGCCCATAACAGAACAGTGTCACTCGGAACTCCAAAATATAAAGTTTCGGATGACACTGCACATCATCCTGAGACATCGGCACAGTCTGGTAATAACAATACTCGACTGTGAGATCAGATGATAAAGTCTCATTTTCTCAGTTATTTCAATAGCTACTGTGCCCTTCAAACCGGAACACAGTAGTACTTGCACGCTACTGCTTGGCGGCAGAATAACTGGCAAAGCGGTGGTACCTACCTAGACGAACTTGGCAGAAAAATCCTATCACTTTGTAAAAGCTACCTGTAGTAGTCATTTTAGAAGCGCCTCGAACAGCCTTATAAATATGGACCTATTCTATAATTGTAGGTACTCTACATTAGATACATAACTTACTACAGAGCTCTTCATTATGAAATAATGTGTCCCAACTCACAAACCTTTCCACAGACAAAATGAAAGACAAAACCATCAAAAATGCTGCATATTTGAGCAGGTCGGAATAAGTCCGTCATACGAGAGCTCGGGATGAATAATTCATGGGCTACGATAACGAATACGGCCAGATTTGTTTTTCAAGGGCGCTACATGAGTGAATTGTTGAATTTAATGAGCAAGTTTATTTTGTTACAATGGTTTTTGACTCAATTTGCGAATTATATATAGTGCTTGTTAGAATAGAGTAGTCTAGATCGCCCGGGGCGAGTTGGCTGGACTGCAGTCGCGACCCCTTCTCGCCCCGGTACGGCGGACGAGGGCTCACGGGGGGGTTTTAGTGGATTCGAGTCCCACATACCCCCTGCCACCACCCCCGTGGTAGCAGGGAAGTGCGAGGGCATTTCCCCCCTCAAAAGAAAAGAGTAGTCTAGATATAGGGGCAGTAGGTACCTATTTTGATCCCAAACGCAAATTGTAAAATATCGACTTCTAACTTATATGGTTTTCTCATGGATTCCATTGTCAGAACTGGAACAAATTGAAACGGGACCAAACAGTAAGCACTAGCTTCCAAATAATAATAAAAAACATCAAAATCGGTTCATCCATTCGTAAGGTCTGATGTAACAAACTTGAAAAAAAATCCGTCGAATTGAGAACCTCCTCCTTTATTGAAATCGGCTAAAAACGTCAGAAGTCGTGGGAAAAAAATCTTGTAACTCAATACGTCCCCGACCACACACGTCGATTTCCAATCTATTAGAGAATGTATAACCAATTCGATATATCATTTATTAGTAGTATTAAAATATGATATTACGATAGATACTAACGTTTTATTAAATGGTGGTCGTTAAATATACGAACATCTGTCGTCCAAACCAAAGCAACCGATTGGACCTAATAGTCATCGTTTCTTCATCATAAAATTACGGAAATTGGTCGTAACGTAGTTGGACGGACCGTTCTTTACTGATCGCCTTGATCTTAACTTGGATGGCTGGGTCGTGACCTTTGCACCTGCCAGGACAACCCACCAGTGGGCTTAGGAGAAACCCTTTCTGACCCGTAATCTAACAGCGAGATATAAATAATAATAATAACGCCCAACGATCACGTACATAGATCCTGGACCCTAACTAGGATTCCCTGTGTCTAGGAACCCAGGAACTCATACACCTACCAGTGGGATGAAGAGGAACTTTGCTGCAGATGCTGCCCGCATTTTCTAGATATTGCCATAGCCTGCTCTTATGGTAGGAGTATATACCATAGTAGGTAGGAGATCGGGTGGTCCTTATCTCACACCGCCGGGACCACCCGGCCAATGATAAAATTTAAATAAAACTTACTAGGTGGTAGGACTTTTCTGCAAAGTTCGTCTAGGTAGGCGCCACCGCTTTGCCAGTTATTCTGCTGCCAAGTGTTGCCAAGTGTGTTAAGTGTGCAAGCACTACTGTGTTCCGGTTTGAAGGGCACTGTAGCTAGTGAAATTACTGGGCAAATGAGACTATGACCTGATCTCACAGTCGAGTATCTTATTAGCAGACTATGCTGATGTCTTGAGATGTTGTCCGCAGTGCAGTGTCACGCGAAACTTTATATTTTGGAGTTCCGAGTGACACTGTGCTGTTATCGGCGGCCGTATCGCTTAACATCAGGCGAACGCATTGCTCGTCACATCATACAATAACATAAAAAAACAATACTGTTCTTAAATAATCCTAAAGATAAAATAACTTGGTATTTCCTCAGCCAATAACCGTAATCGTAACAGTTCAATAAACTTACGACAAGAACAGATTCCAACCAAAGCAACAACTTTACAGTCTATAATTTGTACGAGCAAAATAGATCAGCCGGTGGTTACCATTGACATTTGCTGAGAGACAATAATTTGTGGGCTAGAGACGCTATAGTTAATAACAGCTTAGGTATCTGACTGCGGTAGAAGCAATGGCTATAAAACTGCTAGACTGCGCACTGCTTTTCTTATATATGAAAACATTGCTTTAATCGCCTTATCTTTTCGACTGGCCCGATAGCTCAGTTGGTAGTGACCCTGCCTTCTGAACTGCGGGTTGTGGGTTCGATTCCCACCCAGGACAAACATTTGTGTGATGAACATCGATGTTTGTTCTGTGTCTGGGTGTTATATTGTATTCTATGTATGTATTTACGAACAAAAAGTATCTAAGTATTGGCTAGATGGCGTTGTGTGAGATGTCCACACATATTATATTATTATTATTATATTATTATCCTATATGTATTTTGCCCATCATAATTCTGAATGGGCAACAAAGTTAGAATAGGATGCAGTATGGCATACCAAGTATATAACCAAAAAGATTGACCCATAATGGTTCATCCTCGTGCAAAATGGAATTAAATGGAAGGGTGTTATAGAGAGCTGACTATCTCTGCCACGCAGTGGGAAAATGTACGCTAAAAGCTCGTCCAAACGAATAATAATAACGCCCAACAATCACATACATAGATCCTGGACCCTAACTAGGATTCCCTGCATCTAGGGACCTAGGAACTACGCGGACTGCGTACAACACCCAAACTAAGAACAAGTATTTGCGCTTTTTTTCTGTGCACAAATACTTGTCACAGTGTACAGCTATTTTTAATTAGACCAACAACAGTAATATTCGCAGCCCTTGCGTTGACCAGAACCGGGGACTCTTTCTAAGAGAAAAAGCTAAATAACTTAGCCTAAGGTTTTAGTACTCCATTGATTTCTTATTTTATGGTTAGAAAAGATCACGTACTTAACCAGTTAAAGTCGCGATACGCTCTACTTTCTAAGAGACGGTATGCTTTATTCGTAGACAAATAGGCTGCTGAGCTGCTGGTTCACCAACATTAGGTACTTTAATGTACCTATATAAATAAAAAGCCTTTATTTCTACTGCATATAAAAAAATACATATAGGTATACACTTATTTAATTATTTTTGTTACAGAAGTTGCCTCTGCGGCATAGGCCTCCCCTATCCTTCTCCATTCCTCTGTCCCTCGCACTTTTGT
Source organism: Ennomos fuscantarius (assembly GCA_905220475.3). NCBI lineage: Eukaryota > Metazoa > Arthropoda > Insecta > Lepidoptera > Geometridae > Ennomos > Ennomos fuscantarius. The sequence goes on along the minus strand of HG992028.1, from coordinate 4,383,522 downwards.
TAGCATCTTAATTTATAATGTACAAGCCCTATAACTTCATGAGCAAATATCCAAGATTCTAGATGTGGGAGGGAAGGAGGCGTTGTTATTAAAAAGATGAAACTCGTTTTTGGTACACGGTGTATTCATTCTCAAAAAGATTCCTGTAAATAATTTAACGAATAGACTTGAAACAAAATTATCTTTCGCTGTAATTTAATAAGTAATTGATATTTCTCAATACCAAGCTATTTATAAGTAAACTTTTGATTAACCATTTTGTCCTGTACCAAGTAATTCAAGTAATTAGATATTTAGTAATCGGATAATATTTCTTTTATACTAAGCACGTACTTTTTCTTCTATTACCGCTGACGCTTTGCATGACTGTAGATCAACAATTAAAAGGGTGACGTTTTTCTTTTGACTATAATAGTCAAAACCTAAGTCCGACAATCCATGCATCGGGTTGGGTAATTAGTTAATTACGTTCGCTTGAGCACTGAATAAGAAAGAGAAAGACAATCTGCAAATGAGACGACTGCGACCAAATGTGAATGAAACCTTTTCCAACATCGGGATCGCGATCATTTGCGACTGAACCCACAAGGGGTTCAACTAGATTCTGGTCCTAACAATAGGTGAGTTATTAAGCCTGCCAAAAGTCCTTAGAGGTTCGATAATAAATGTAAAACCCTGAAAGTTGACCGTTAGCGCTGACCGTCTGTCACGTCACATGTGGAGCCAAAGACACACTGACTGCGTGAGGAGGGTCCCGCATTAATCAGACACCCGATGACGTCAGTTTAGGACCCTAATCAATTGTTCCCTTATAATCCTTCTGCAGGGGTACCAGAGGGTACTCTAGAACGTCAGACTGTCTGTGTTTCAATGGGTTTGTATTTCATCGATATTCAATGAAAGTAATGCTGCTGAGACGGTGAGCCGACTGTGAATTTTAGTAATTTTTTTTGAAAATTATACGGCAACATTTTTAGGGCTGATCCCGCCTTCGCGAGACACTTATATTTTCTTGATATAAGTAAATTAAACTTGATTAATATATTATAAACTTTTATTTTGACTTTAGTTATGTAGGTACAGCGATATATTATGCGAGTATAGGCGCGGCCGGTGCGTGTGCGAGTGCCCAATGAGCCGGTTCGCCAAGTTCCTCCCCGCGCTCCGTAGCCCGCGGACCTCTTGCGAGCTTCTCCTTCGGCGTAAACAAGGGCTCTAATTAGATTTAGTATTTTATCACAGATTAGAAAAAAAGCAATCGATTTTACACAACTAAATTGACACCACAATTGAAGGGTTGAGAATAAAAAGGATTTAACTGACAAATTGACGGTTTCGAGAAAATTGACTTTAAACGTCAACGGCGTCATTTTAATGTAGAGTGCTTATAAGGTAATAGAAAAGGTTTATGTAAGTTTCAGTTGCTTGAAAATGTTTTAATTCTATTAAAAATTACTAAATATAGTACTAATTCATACAATTACTGTAAAAATATAATATAATAAAATAAATATAGTAATGTTTTTATGCTAAGCAAACTGTATTCCTGTGACAGATAAACCATTTTTAGACTCAAAATCTCGAGATTTAAGCCTCATTTCGATATTTTGAGAATGTATCATTGAAGATAATTTCACGCTGAATCCAACGATACCCATAAGTCATTTCGTCAAAAAAATCGGTTAAATCCTTTTTATTCTCACCCCTTCAATTGTCGCGATGTACGCAATAACAGTTACCTATAAAGTTACTTGTTACTGTAAGCTCAACTGAAGTAGATTTCAAATATCTACCCACATATAACTTGTACAGGTAAAATTATTAATATTCTTCGATAGCCATTATTATAATTTTACACGTCTTATTCCTTTCGCTGGCAAAATCCAAGTGAGTGCAGGCCGCCGGCCTAGCCCCGTCCGCCATGTTTATCCCTACTACGATTATTGGTGGTGGACACGGTTTGTCAGTTGGTCGATGGTACTAAGCCAGCGCCCCCTACAATTTCTACTATAATTTATTAATAAATATTTGTATTTATATATGAATCGTGTCTATTTAAATAAATCAAAAATACAAACTAACTACATAAATATATCTACGAACAAATGGCGACAACATTACCAACGGTATCTATCTCTACTTCTTCAGCAAACATTTCAATACTATTGCAATACATTCTAGGCTTTATCTAAATGGATCCAGTCAATACAAGTCGAAGGGTAAAACTAAAGCCGTAATTTTTACCTTAACATTTCTGCGTACCTTTTTGGAATGATCCCAAATGTGGAGTCTACGTTATTGAGACATAAAGTATTGGAAAAGGTTTATTCGCTATAAAGGATATTGTTTTATTGGCAAATGTATTCATATTGACTTTGAATGGTACCTACATTATTTGACATATCAAAAATAAAGCAGGTTGCGCTGGTTTACGACTGCACCTCTTATCAAACATTCTATAATAATAATAAAATGACAGTAAATTTAGAGTCTCCAATAATCAAACAAGTACTCATAGTTGTACTTTCATTCTGCTAAAAAAAATCAATAACATTAACCATATCGGGGCGGTAGTAAATGATAATAAAATTTTAAAAAAACATATTTGAACTATCTATCGACAGCCTCACACCACAGATGGTGTGGTGGTTGAGCAATTCGGCTCATAACCAGGAGGCGGCGAGTTCGATTCCCGCGGCAAGTCAAATATTTGAGCACAGAAAATAAAGCGCAAATACTTGATTTGATCCTGGGTGTTGTGGGACTATGATCCTCGTAGTTCCTAGCTCCCTAGACACAGGGAATCCTAGTTAGGGTCCAGGATCTATGTATGTGATCGTTGAGCGTTATTATTATTATTAACTATTCAATAAATCGTATAGGTTCTAGTTTCATTTTGTATTTCGAAGTTGTCATCGCAACATTCAGTAAATCATAGTTTTAAAAAAATGTCACACAAACAGGAAACGCAATATCAGTCTCCTATACGTTGCTTAAAACATTCAAACTGAGCAAAAAATCACTAAGCATTAGGCTGTCTAGAATGTCGCGAATGTAACAGGAAAGTCCCCATGCATAAGCCTGTCTACCAACGTGAAATGCTAGCGCAAGTTCTCTAAACAATTCGCACTATCTCTCGCTATTAGGCTGCCCGCCAAAATATCTTCTTCCGGATTAGTTAGGTCTCTGGTATGGCGCTAAAGCTTTTAGTGCTCAATTTGGAGGTTGGAAATTGGTGTTGCTGAAATAATTAAATATAGACTACTATACTATATTTAATACTCGTGACCGTATACAACATGTTGTGCTGCTGCTGCATTTCCCTGATAAAATGAAGGAATTTTGAGAATACTAATTAATATTATTAAATATTATGCTGAGTTTTATTCATATATATAAGAGGCTAGTATTTTCTTCTTTTTTTTTCTTTTTCATTTCTTCTATTTGCATTATTTGTGCTTTTTGTTAAATTATTTAATTTATAAATTTAGCTTATTATTAACATGAATATATATACAATATAGAAAGGACAATACAACCAATAAAAAACAAGTACTTCTATCGAATTGTGCATACACCACGAGCAAACCAGCTTCCGCAAGTAGCATCCGTTCACGAGCTTATAGTATTTACTTCTTGACATTAGAAACTTTTTGGAGTTAGGATGAGGCGCAGGCTGTCAGATAATAGTAAAAAATACGTTGTTCATTTTTTTTTTTTGCTCCACACTTTTGTGTATTTAGCCAGTGTCAATTAATACGTTGTCAACTTGGTATCCTATCACGCACCTGTAATTCCATTGATTTTCATTACAGCCGATTAGTTTACTAGTAAATGTCATGAGTTTGGATGACTTTGTTTGAAATTGTTCGAATAGTTTTTGTATAATCAAGAGTTTCCTAAACTCAGTCGATTTAATTTCGTTAACTTCGCTCTTTTCCGTAATTTAATCAATGTCAGTGAATTTGACACATACACCCCTGAGTCTCTATTGTGTATCAATATAAGTTATATTTGCAGGTACTTAAAAGAGCACTAAAACAATTGACTTTAAATGAAATCCTGACTCCAATTTCAATGGTCATCACCAAACCAGTTTCAAAATGCTATAAAAGCTAACGTCATCTGATGTACAGCTGCATGCAAAATTTCAACTCGATCGGGCCGCTGGAAGGCGTCTTAAAACGATTCCAAGATTTGCGCTGTACAAACAAACAAAGTCGTATAGACGTATCCAGGGCGAATTTTATTACAAGAACTGATGTATAGGTACGCGTGTATAGGTACATAACAAATTAGTAGGCCTAGTGGAAAAAATCTGTCAAACTTTCACACCTCAGTGATTCTAAAGCAGCAATAAATCCTTTTGAGGAAGATTCCAAGATAGATGTTAACTTACACGAGCTCAACTTATCCTAAGTTATCTCTAAGTTGGCAGTAAGTTACCTCTTTTTTTTATCGGAAACCTCGCACCGCGCCGCCAGCCGAACGCCGACGATAGGATTTCCTGAACATTCAACTTTAAATTGGAAACTTAGACTTTCTGGCGCCTTTACCTGTTTGTGCGGAAAAAGATGTTGACCTGAATAGAGTGGTAACGTTGAACACTTTTTCAAAGTCAAGCAAGAATTAGAGGCAGATTAATAGGTATATTTATTTTAGTTTGAAAACTATCATGAGTGTGACATATTTTGTAAAATTAATAATGGCTACACTCACGTCAATTAAAAGTCGAAATGACTCCGACCAGGTTCGGACATATTCGATGTCCTTTTTCTGGGAGCTAGTTTCGGCGGCTTTCGCGAGCGTCAGCTCAATTTTACATAAAGGTATATTTATGTTCCAATCTTGAGCATAATATTAATTTTTTACATCCATCCGTTTGTGTGTCAGAGAGAGCAGTATTACCATGTAACATTCGGTACTATTCCATCGTACCTATAGGTGTTCCATTGGCAATGAATTTGAACGATATTAATTAATGAATTTCTTTCCTGCCTAGCACATTAAAATGTAGAATGACCTGCCATCCGAAGATGGCTGACCGAAGTCTTACAGCATGGAGTACTTATGAAAGGGTCCTTAAGGGTCAACACGGCATCAAATAAAAGTCAAAGTGAAAGAATTTTATTACAAACTAGCTGCGCCCCGTGGCTTCACCCGTGTAGTGAAAATTTTCTAATCTCCGCCTAACTTTCTTAATTTTTTCTTTCATAAGCACCTCTCCTGAAAATAATAAATACAAAGAGAAAATGAATTAGCGAAAATGTGCCATCCGTTTACGCGTGATGCGATAACCAATAAAAATAGAGATTCATTTTTATATAGGCTATTTTAGCACTTTCACAGTCAAAATTATATTAGGTACCTACTTAATTTTAAGTTATTGCACTAAGCATATAAAATTACAAAGTGCTTAGCGTCAAATACTATATAGCAAGCCTATTAGGTATTATGAGCTTGAAAAAAAGAGAAGTTCTCTTTCCCACTATTTCCCATGATTTGGTGCCAGCAATCCGGCACCATGCAGAACAGAAAACTGCGATCCGAAGCTTCGATTACACCTGTAAAGAAGAAGCTACAAGAAACTTTACAGTGACATCAGGGCATTATGGTGTTGCTGTGTGTAATTTACATAATAGGTTGACTCATAATTAAAAAACCCCTAGAGAGCTCCACAACAAAAAAGACTTGGTGCTCTTCTAGAAATAATTTGGGTATTCTAAGATCTTAGGTATTGTTTGGGGAGTACTTTATAGGTGATCTTTTTTCATCGGTGTTCTAAATACCGTTGTTTTTGGAATAGATCATCAATTTTGAAGAACATTATTTATTACTAGTAAGTCTATCCTGAAGCTTCCGTTAGTGCCTTACTGAATACCTATTGATTTAGTTATGTATGTTAATTTCTATAACTTTTCGAAACTGAAAAATCCGCTTATTCTTTGTGGCTTGCTTTTTACATTTTATGTTTTAATGGGATACTTACACGCACTATTGTCGGGTAAGTATGTACATGGAAAAATAGCGCAAATTGCGGCAATATATTGTGGTATAAAAGCGATATAAACACGCAATAAAGTCTAGACATACGTATGTCTAGACTTCTGTTAAAATAGGTTACACTTACAAAGTTGTTTAAAAGCTATAAAGGTGGATGGTAATGGAATGCTTTTCGTTGATTGTTTTAAGTCTTGAGGTATTGTAATGTTATAGAAGTTCATCAAAGATCTTTTAAACTGCTACGTGGGGTGGGTGGGTGGGGGAAACTTATTGTTTTATTTCAGAAGAAACGTATATTTCAATCATTATCATAATAATTATACAGGTGTAAACTCGTACCGTCTTATTAAAAAACGTAGTCTAACCGTGGACTAAAGTTAGTACTAGATTTAAACCATGACTAGTTAAAAACCTGATTACAAAAACAAGTTTATCGCTGATCCGGGGATCGTCCATGGTCTAGTGTTAGTCCTCCGATATCCCTTTTTTTTGAGGGGGGTAAATGCCCTCGCACTTCTCTGCCACCATGGCTGTGGTGGCAGGGGGTGTGTGGGACTCGAACCCACTAAAACACCCCCGTGAGTCCTCGTCCGCCGTACCGGGGCGAGAAGGGGTCGCGTTTGCAGTCCAGCCAACTCGCCCTCGATCCTTCGATATCCCTAGTTTTACTATGGTACTAACTCGCTAAACCAAAGAAGCCACGGTGGTGTAAAATTCTAAATATATGCAACGTTAAAAACGGAACGTGTGAATGAATGTAGTCCAAATGAACAAACTTTTTTCGTATTTAGTCTATGGTCAATATTTAAACCATGGACTCTGGTATCAGCTGGTTTTCGATTAGTTGGCGTTTTGTAATAAAGTCAAGGTCTGACTACTTAGTAGCGTAACAAAGTAGGACTACTTAGTCCAGGTTTAAAGCTCTACTTAGTCCACGTTTTGTAATAAGACTGGTAGGTCAAACCGCAGGCTCATTTAGATTATATTTTATGGGGATTTGCGCTAAAATGTCTTTGGTCTTACTCTGTCTTTTTCTATTTTTGTGTATACTAATTATCTACCTATTTAAATCGTAAAAGCGTCACAAAATATTTTTGAAAAAATTACTGGCATCGACGTTTAGCTCTTATTTAGCTGGACCTGAGCTTTTATTTTGCAAAACCAAAACCAATTAAATTCATAGAACTATGTTTAATTTTCAACTGTATAAATTTGAGCTATAAACACCTATTTATAAGTATAATAATCCTATAAAGCAGTAATATTATGTGTCTATAAACCGAGAATGTAAGTCGTCTCACTTTTACGTCACAGGCCATATTACCTTTCCTTTACGGTCGGTAGAAGCAAGATTACAAACGTAAAGCTGGCAAAAAAAGATATACTGCACTTTGATGCTAGGGCTGCCTCTCAGCTGCCATTAACTGTGACAAAATCCTCATTTGGCGGTGGCCTTAAAAGGCGGCAGGGATAAGCCTGTAATTTGTAATATAAGTACTTACACCAAAGTGAAAGAGGTTAAGTTTTATGGTTTGTGGTTAGCAAAGGTTTTTGGTGAGCTTGACATTCACTATTTTACATATATTTTTTAAATAAAATATGTAAAAACTTTATTGGTTTAAGTGTTAGTAGTATTAGTTTATTAAGTTGAATTGTACTGTTGGGTTTCTCCTAAACATCAATAAAATAAAATATTTTTTTAAACGGGATTCTGTGTCGTAATTCCGCACATATTACGCAACAATAATAAGATAGAATATGCAAAATAGCAAAATTAAATCACCTTTTTAGAAGACCCTGCCTGGCTTTTCTATTTAGGGGCTTAATTTAATTTTTCTGGCAACCCTAACGCGGGCCTTGTTTGTATTCAGTCGGCGAATGATTCCCGCGATATACACGGGGTCGATCGCGATTACGAGAGGACTCGCACTTATATTAAAGTGTTATTGACTCTTTTCTTTTGGGGAAATAGCCCAACGACGTTTGGATTGCCTTCTTGTTTTCATGACTATTGGCATCTACAGTAATGACTGTACTGGAGGCAGACCGCGATAAATTAAAATAAAACCTTTATTTATAGTATGCCTGCGCCTACACTTAGGTCCGTATTACAGAAAGATGCTCAGTCATCGATCGGTGCTCAAGCAGAGATTTCATTCACAAATTTATGAATGAAATCTCTGCTTGAGCACCGATCGATGACTGAGCATCGTTCTGTAATACGGACCTTAGTCAATGGGCCAAAACGAGAAATACCATAATATACAAAACTTAACTGGGACTATTAAGATCATTTTAAAACTGGCCCGATAGCTCAGTTGGTAGTGTTCTCTGTGACAGTTCTCTGCCTCCTGAATTGTAGGTTGTGGGTTCGATTCCAACTCAAGACAAACATTTGTGTGATGAATATAGGTGTTTGTTCTATAACTGGGTGTATTCAAAGTATCTATTTACAAACCAAAAGTTTACATATAAGTTTTCTATGAGTTATCTAGTTCTCATAGTACAAGTCTTGCTTAGATGGCGCTGTGTGAAATGTCTACAAATATATATATAAAACATAGCTTATTCAGTCCAGCCGTTCTCAAGTGATCCACTTACCAACTAACAGAATTTCATTTCCTTTTATATAAGTATCATAAGTTTGGACAGTTCCACTCTTTACACCTGGAACAGGTACAGAGCTCGAGAGAGTGTCACATCATAACGAGTTATTTTTTAAATAAATATTCTGAAGAACAAGGAAAAGCTTTTTGAATAATAATGATTTCTACCGCCGCGAAAATACTATTTGTAAAATATACTTTTCGCGTTTATGGTGACAGAATCATAAAGGTTTTATTATGCTTCATCAAGGTGTAAGTAACGTACGGGGAGTTTTGGCGGGAACGCGAAAAAGATTGCGTCACCGCCTTATATTATTTTCCAAAACTTGTGTTATTTTCAGTGTTAGTGCATAAAATTGGTGGCATTCTATTCGTTAAGTGCTGGATTACAGGCGTGAGTGTGGGAAAATGGTATAATGATGGTGAAACGTTTCTTTTCGTGTTGTTTCCAAAACTCCATAGAAGCTTCAAGTAAAGTTGCCACCACTTTACAAGGAGTATGACTTTGACGAGATGACTATGACTTGACTTGATGACTTTGACTGTGACTTGACACATATTTGCGTGAAATATCATTAACTTGATAAATTATCAATTACTTGACACTGGCTAAATACACGAAGGTGTGGAGCCAAAAATAAAAAAAATAAAAATAAAAGTAACGTACGGAGTTTTGGCGGGAAAACGAAAAAGATCGCGTCGCCGCATTGTTTTATTTTCCAAAACTTGTGTTATTTTCAGTGTTAAAGTTGCTACCACTTTACTATGAGTATGACTTGACTAGACTAGACTATGACTTGACTTGATGACTTGGACTGTGACTTGACTTAACCTGACACATATATATGAAATATCATTAACTTGAAAATGAATAATTACTTGACACTGGCTAAATACGCAAAGGTGTGGAGCCAAAACAACAACAAAAAAATCCTGATTATCCGTGAACCTGACGTGAAATAATGTAGTTTTAGAGAAATTTTTAGAACTATTGGTGATCTAATGGTGTAGGGGTACAGAATGCTAACGCGGCAGAAATTATTGCAAGCGGCGACCGCACCGCTCTGGCCTCCTCAGTCGTCTCTCCACCAGTACCGCGTCAAGTTGTAGTTTAACTTATAATGTGTACCGACTCGAAATATATATATTTATTCAGTGAACCCTAGTTTTCCTTGGAGTCCCCTGCACCATAGAGAGGAACACGCTTGATTATGGGGAGACGAGAAGAACACGTCATCCCCCACAAATGGAAACTATTTAATGGTATTTGAATTAGAAAAAAAATAGAATTTGACAATTTAGATAATTCGAGTTGTAACGACTGTATTGAAATTTTAATTTTAATTTGTTTGGTGTATAATTTGGAACCTTAAATAGATCTGCAATAAAGCAAATCAAGCAACAGGATGTAATTAGCTATAAAAACTACTGAATAAATAAGAAGTAAGAAGTTAACCCCTCCTGTTCGCACTCATCTCTATAATAATATTACATCTAGTAGCTAACTTGGCGGAACAAAACAATATGTTACTTGCGCTCACGAAAACCATGTGCGCATAAGTTTCCGAGTAAAGTTACAAAACTTTTTTCCTCTCATATTTAATTTTATCATAAACATATTACGAGAAGCGAGCAAGTTGCCTTTAACTTCTTTATTATTATTACTTATATAAGTACTGCTAATTATTTTTTTTTTTAAATAGCTCAGCCCTGCACCAACTTCAACTTCCGTTCGCCTCGCATTCACCAGTTTACTCCCCTATACAAGCGTGCAAAAAAAAATTTACTTTAAAAAATAGGCATTGGACTTTAGTATTGGCTGCTTCATTGTGCTAAGTGAGCGACGCACTAAGAGAAACACACACCTATTATTATGACAGCCTCTGTGGTGTGGTTGAGCAGGTCGGCTCATAACCCGTAGGCGGTGGGTTCGATTCCCGTGGCAGGACAAATATTTGTACACAAGAAAAAAAAAGCACAAATACTTGTTCCGAGTCTGAGTGTTGTAGGTCCATGGTCCTCGTAGTTCCTGGGTTCTTAGATAGAGGGTCCAGAATCCTAGTTAGGGTCCAGAATTTTTGTATGTGATCGTTGGTCGTTATTTTTATTATTATTATCATCAGTATTATGAAATTAAGCTTATAACATTGTACTCTAATCGTTAAGTATTTTACACTTACCAACTCTGTGGTTTATCTTAGACAATAATTTATTTTTTATTTCGATAATCCTGCATCATTACATTTTATACACATTTAAATAATAAACTGTAGGTCACAATAAGGCCAAAAATGGATTATACAAGTAACATGAACTTAAATAATAGTGGAGTAAAAGTGCTTAGCTTAAACCTATAGGAGTGTTATTCAGCAGGCATAATATTATGAGAATGGGAAATGTACTAGGGTCAAATTTTTGTCAAATTTTTTAGACTCCATACGCAGTGTTGAAAATGTTCAGATATTTAAAAATAAAATAAAAAAATCTGATAGATATGGCGCCATATAGCGTCGAGGTATTCATTCCAAAACTGGTGTGATCAATTTAATTTTATATATCTACTATTTTAATAACATTATTTGTACAATAATTATATTTTTGCAATTATTATTTTATTTTTTATGATTATTTAATTATCTCAGAATTGTAATCTACTATATAAAAATAAGTCGGGTTTTCCTTCCTGACGCTATAACTTCAGAACGCACGAACCGATTTCCACGGTTTTGCATTCGTTGGAAAGGTCTCGGGCTCCGTGAGGTTTATAGCAAAGAAAATTCAGGAAAAATTCAGGACAAACCAACATTTTAAGTAGATGGCGCCGGTGCGTGATACATTGTTTTTCGTATATTATAAAATGTTTAATAAATAAACGTCCACCCGAGCGAAGCCGGGACGGGCCGCTAGTTTTTTATAATTATCAATTAATTTATCATTATCATTATCAATACTGGTATTCTAATTATAATGTGTGATACGTTCTAATATTCGTGTATATCACACTGGTATCCGATGATATGTCCTAAATATGCCTAAACTGCGAGATCGTTGTAATGCTCGTGTTGCCAAGTCCCTCCGAAGCCTCCGATGCCTTCATTATGCCAGCGTCGGGTCTCCATGAATTATGGCTACTGAGTAACCGTGTGTGTTGGGTGCGATAGCTAGACATACTCGAAGACATGAAGAATTGAGAACTACCCGCATACTTTCAAATAAATTTCCCTTAATTAAAGTTACGTGAATGTTGAATACCTCTAAAGTAACTAATTAATAATAGAGCGCAAGAGAGCGCAAAAAACATTATTTTAAAAAATATGGTTGTCCATCTTAAAGCGAAATACTGGGATGATATTATATATAAGTATATATTTTTCCAGTTATTATGATTTAAATTCCAAACTACGGAATCAATTTTGATAAACGGGACCAACATGAAAAGGTATGTATCATATCACATAATTCTTTTCGTCTAAATCGGTTTACAAATGACGGAGATCTGAGGTAACAAACATCAAAGGAAATAAAAAGAGAACCGAGATGAGAACTTCCCCCTTTTAAAAATGGATTGCTTTGGCGCTCTTATTCGAACATTAGTTAGTCCCTCTTTAAATAATTCGAATAATAAATGAGCGAAGTGAGCAGCGATGGACCATACAGCAGTATTTATGAAGAAAGCTCTGAGGCTTGTACTTAAATGTTATCATCATTAGGTAACAGCCCGAAGACGTCCACTACTGAACATAGACCTTCGTCTCCCACCACTTTGGCTACTTACCTCTTGCACCCATCGAGTCACCGCGGTTCTGACAAGGTCGGCGGCCCACCAAATAGGGGGGGGCAGCCTACATTGCATCTTCCGGTTCGTTATTGCCTTTCTAGAACTTTATTCCCCATTCGATTGTAGGTGCTGCGAGCGATGTGGCCTGCCCAACGCCACTTGCTAATTCTAAGAGCTATATCGGTTACTTTAATTAAGTGTGTAAGTAACCAAAATAAAATAGATAAGCATTCCAAACTATCCACCCGTGTGTATCAGAAGAACAAGACGCGATGTCCCATTGCGATTACACAGGCGAGCTACTTGATAAAGGTATTCAAAATTCAAATATTCAAGTTATAAGGCCTCGCCGCGCCGTACTTAATTACTAATCACGGGCGATTGTGGACTGAGTCGGCAGCTAAGTTAGCAAAATGTACTTAATTAATAACTTGTATTTACTTACTAGCTTGAGGATGAGGCTTCAAGTTTGTATTATATTTTGGTATGTTTATTATCTTCAAATACTTGTTGGTAATCTGAAAATAGTAATACATTGAGATCTTATCCACGATCTTTTAGCCCCTACATTTTGACAGAAACTTATTCTGTCAAAATGTAGGGGCTAAAAGATCGTGGATAAGATTTAAAGTGCAAACGTCATACGTCAACGTCGTAGATTGGAGATCAGAAGAGAATTATATTAATAGGATAATAGGTTATACTACTTACTACAAAAGGCAACACAAAATACATTTTCCTATTAAAAGAAATTTCACTCTATTCGGCAAACCATGGACGTATCATCATCGTCTAACTCATGGATCATTCATGTTAGGGTAGGCAAATGATAAGTTTTATCGTAAGATCAATATTTTTGCCATTTGGTTTTTTATTACAATAATCGATCATTCACCTTGACACATTTGGGTCTTCCATTTTTTTTTGTTTCCTGCTACCCAAACCTTCCGGAGCCATTTGACTTATCGCTGAAACTAACATCAACTCTTTGGAAATAAACTTATTGCCACCATAAATAAAGGACGGAAAGAAACTACCGTTTTTGCTACTTTGTATTATTCATGGTAGATTGTTTACCTAGGGAAGAACAGCACTTTTAAAAGTATTTTTGAATGTAGAGCAGCGTAATGGATTCTAAAGTAGAATCCCGAGCGTAGCGACTTACCTATTGACAGTACCCGAGATGCACACTACTTTTTATCACCTATGTGTGTCTTTGACTGTAGAGCAGAGCGAAGGATTCTGGAGTACTCTAGAATCCTGAGCACAGGGGGGGATACGTACAAAGTATCCTGAGCACAGAGGGGAATTCGAAGTACTTATTTCCATCATATTTTAAGCATCCGATATAATTGCAATGTTCTCTGGCGTTAATATGTATAATACTTTCATTCTCACTACTTGAGGAAAATACATAAATGTTTGATGTGACAAAAAGTTTTTATCGACACGGTTTATAAAGACGAAGTATGATAGAAAAGTACAACTGAATTGAGAATCTCCTCCTTTTTAAAGTCGGTGAAAATGGAAGTGAGCACATTTTAACCGTCTTAAAAAGAAAACTTAAAGAACTAAACTTTATAATTGCGGCAATCAATTTAAATTACTTCCCTTAAAGCTTCTTAGCGTTTAACAAATCGCTTTATTAACTTTCGCTAATGGGGAGTGACGTTGACAAACGACAAGATTTCAAAAGAGGGTGACTTCGATTCCCGGCTAGGGCACAGGTGTTTTGTTGTTTATCGTAATTGCAAGATCTGTTGGCAACTGGGTATGACAACAAGGTATGAGATCGTCTGCTCCCAGTAGTAAGACCTACTAATTATGTTATTTATGTAGGCTATTTAATATTATAAAATGTTCAGATATCAGGGGAATACGCACATTTAGGATGAAATTCGTTTTAAAAAGTTTTGTAAAACTATTAAAAAATGTAAAACTATTTTGTAAAATTAATAAAACTGGCTAAAACTATGTCCGAATCCTGGTCGGAGTAATTTCGACTTTTTAATTGATGTGAGTTTTAACCGTTATTAATTTTACAAAATGTGTCATAGGCCTACTCACGATAGTTTTCAAACTAAAATTGACCAACCTAATTTGGTCGGTTTATAGGCTGCTAACTTTTAGCTTTCAACTTTACACCGGTCCAATTTAGGATAAGTAGTACCATCTTGAATATTGTGGTATCGCTATTGAATCGATGGTATTAGTTAATGACTGGAGCATCTGGACCTATCTAATTAGTTATTACGCCTTTAGTTTGTAACTTTATTTTAATTTCCGTTTTTAATAACGCTTCCGCTTTTATTGTAGATGAGCTTCTGCCCGCAGCTTCGCCCGCGGCGTGGCCTATGAGAAAATAATTCAACCACCCATTTCACCCTCTTAAAGGTGGAATTTCGAAAAATTCTTTCTTAGCGGATGCCTACGTCATAACATCTACCTGCATGCAAAATTTCAGCCCGATCCGTCCAGTGGTTTGGGCTGTGCGTTGATTTTGGCGATTTGTCAAAGAAAGCGGCGGCGCTTACGGCAAAAATTGTAGTTCGAGCTGTGTTGAGACGCAAAATAAAAAGATTGAAGATCAACAACGGGCCATTGAAGATCAGTCCATAACCATTGGTGAACCAACTTCAACTTCCGTTTGCGTCGTCGCGCATTCACCAGCCTACTCCCCAAATCGAGTGTGCGTCAAGACATTTTACTACAACATTTTTGTAATATTTTTAATATTATTTTTTTTATAGTAAAAATAATAAAACAACCGCTGCCACGCGACACCTTTAATTTCCGACACCTTTTATTTTTGTGAAAGAAAACAAAAATAACCCTACTGAATAAAAATGTCATCTGACACCCGAAGCTTCCCTCAGTTATTTTGTTATTTCACGGAACTTCGGAGTCTGATTACACTCCACCGGGCATTTTAAACAACCCTCCTGCTTTAAAAATATAACAAACTTGGCAATTTGTGCCCCCCGTCTCGCAGTTTTCTTTCAAAACTGTATGCCTGGACCAGGTTCACCATATCTAATTAAATTTAAAATCTGGTTTTAGGTAGCTGTTGCTGCATGAAATATTACCTGTGTACTTAGTTGAAAATTTGCACCTAAACAGTAAACATAGTGCTATTACATTTTGTAATTGAAAGACAAAAAATGCCGTGGTACTATTTTTATCTGTGCTCGAAGAATTGATGCTCAAACAAAAAGTACATAAGTTTAGGCGGGAAAACGAAAAAGATCACGTGTCACCGCATTGTATTATTTTCCAAAACCAGTGTTATTTTCAGTGTTAGTGCATAAAATTGGTGGCATTTTATTCGTTAAGTACTGGATTACAGGCATGAGTGTGGGAAAGTGGTATAGTGATGGTGAAACGTATCTTTTCGTGTTGTTTCCAAAACTCCATAGAAGCTTCTGGTAAAGTGGCCACCACTTTACTAGTAGTATGACTTGACTAGACTAGACTATGACTTGGACTGTGACTAGACTTGAATTACATATATATTACTTAACTCGAAAAATTATCAATTACTTGACACTGGCTAAATACACAAAAGTGTGGAGCCATACCAAAACAAAAAAAAAAGTACATAGAAAACATGACCTTTTCGGAATTTTCTTGTTTATCGGTGTTCTCAGTATCTTTCACATTCTAACAGTGTATTAGAGTTTTTGGCGGGAAAGCGAAAAAGATTGCGTCACCGCATTGTATTATTTTCCAAAACTTGTGTTATTTTCAGGGTTAGTGCATAAAATTGGTGGCATTCTATTCGCTAAGTGCTGGATTACAGGCGTGAGTGTGGGAAAATGGTATAATGATGGTGAAACGTTTCTTTTCGTGTTTTTTCCAAAACTCCATAAAAGCTTCAAGTAAATTGCCACCACTTTACTAGGAGTATGACTTTGACTAGACTATGACTTGACTGGATGACTTCGACTGTTACTTGACACATATTTGCGTGAAATATCATTGACTTGATAAAGTATCAATTACTTGACACTGGCTAAATACACAAAAGTGTGGAGCCAAAACATAAAAAAAAACAGTGTATTAAAAACGCGTTCTTTGATGTTTATTGATTTAGGATCAAACCCGACCACACGTGCATTTGTGTGTTACCTGAGATTACAAGTACAGTTTTATGATTGCGAAAGCTGGATTCGTCATACACTATTTGTGCCGTTTTAGGATAAGAGAGCAGGGCAAAAGATAAAACTCCCTAATAGTTCTAGCTGGTGCTATAATAACTAATTGTTTCAAGTTTATTATGCGTGAATAAATTAATTTTATCGCCGAGAAAAATAAAAGGCCCAAGAAATGCATGCAGCCGCTTTAGTACCTATTTATTTTTATAAATGTAAATGTAAGGGACGTGTTATTTTCTTTATGATCATCATACAGATCGGCAGCAGGTGGTGAAACTGAGGAGTAATTAACTGCATTCATTATGGGATCGGCCACGGCCACCTTCTACAACATAAAGCAGGCCCAAGCGAATAGAAATTTTCATATTATGCAAATTTACGATGAAGATTAGTTAATATTCCTAATTTATAGAGGTTCAACTAATAGAGGGTAGAAATAATAATTAATGCTGCTTCATCGTCTTGCTGCTTACATTACGAATTCGGACAAATTTATATTGTGGCACAACTCTAGAGTTCATTAATAGAACACTGACACTATAAAACACATTCAAAGAGCAGAGAGGAAAATAGGGAATGTATCATTTTTACGGAAGATTCAAATAATAATAATAATAATGACGCCCAACGATCACATACATAGATCCTGGACCCTAACTAGGATTCCCTGTGTCTAGGGACCCAGGAACTACGAGGACCATGGTCCCACAACACCCAGACACAGAACAAGTATTTGCACTTTTTTTTTCTGTGCACAAATACTTGTCCTGCCGCGGGAATCGAACCCGCCACCTCCGGGTTATGAGCCGACCTGCTCAACCACCACACCACAGAGGCTGTCAAATAATAATTGAAGTTGAGAATAAAAAGGGTTTAACTGTCAAATTGATTGTTTCGAGAGTTTCTAGGTAAGCGTGTTACATCGTAGACCGCATCGTCACTTACCATCAGGTGCGATAGTGGTCAAACGCGAGCTTATCAAACAATAAAAAAAAAATAGTTTCGAGAAAATTGACTTTAAACTTCAACGGCTTCATTTTAATGTAGAGTGCTTATAAGGTAATAGAAAAAGTTTATGTAAGCTTCAGTTGCTTGAAAATGTATTAATTCTATTTTAAAATACAAAGTATAGTACTAATTCGTACAGTTACTGTAAAAATATAATATAATAAATATAATAATGTTTTTATGCTAAGCGAACTGTATTCCTGTGTCAGATAAACCGTTTTTAGACTGACAATCTCGAGATTTAAACGTCATTTCGATATTTTGAGAATGTATTATTGTAGATAATTTCACGCTGAATCCAACGATACCAATAAGTCATTTTGTAAAAAAAACGATTAAACCGTTTTTGTTCTCACCCCTTCAGTTATAATGTATTTTATCGTGGAATAGATCCAAATATTGACAGCCTCTTTGGTGTGGTGGTTGAGCAGGTTGGCTCATAACCCGAAGGCGGCGGGTTCGATTCCCGCAGCAGGACAAGTATTTGTGCACAGAAAAAAGCGTAAATACTTGTTCTGAATCTGGGTGTTGTGGGACCATGGTCCTCGTAGTTCCTGGGTCCCTAGACATAGGAAATCCTAGTTAGGGTCCAGGATCTGTGTATGTGATCGTTGGGCGTTATTATTATTATTATGACGACTATTAAACCATATATAAGTAGGTATGTAAATGTACGCCAAAGTGTATTGAATACTAGCTTCTGCCTGTGGCTTCGCCTGCGTGGCCTATTGGAAAATAATTAAACCACCCATTTCACCCTCTTAGGGGTCGAATTTCGAAAAACCCTTTCTTAGTGGATACCTACACTTTACAAAAACACATCCTCCAAATTTCAAGTCTCTAGGACCAGCGGTTTAGGCTGTGTGTTGATATATAAGTCAGTCAGTCAGGACTTTGAATTTTATATGTATAGATAGGTTTAACTGACAACGCGTCAAGCGCTTTTGTTATTACTAATTCAGTTAAACAAATTATGTTCATCGCAATTAATAATAGCAATAAAGGCCAGCCATTTGTACTGAAATGAAATATTGTAAAAGTTTAACAACGACAGGCCGCTGTGCCGTGCGACTCGTGCGTGCCTTCTATTCAATTTCGCGGCTCAACAATTAGGGACCGAGCGTTTGTTTGTTCGGAATACTTCACTCGCCACATAATTATACTCAAAATTATATGATGTAGCTGTATAAAGGTTATTCTGTATCGATCTGCACAAGAGCTATTGTTGAAAATCAGATAGTGGCAAACTCAACCCGAAATTTGATAAAAAACATTTTTTTGTTTTTGTTTTGGCTTCACACTTTTGTGTATTTACCCAGTGTCAAGTAATTAATTCCTCAAGTTAATTATACGTATATATATATATATATATGTATATATATGTGTGTGTGTGTATATATGTGTTGAGTCAAGTCACAGTCAGTCCAAGTCATCAAGTGAAGTCATAGTCTAGTTAAGTCATACTCCTAGTAAAGTGGTGGCAACTTTACCAGAAGCTTCTATGTAGTTTTAGAAACAACACGAAAAGAAACGTTTCACCATCATTATACCACTTTCCCACACTCGTGCCTGTAATCCAGCACTTAACAAATAAAATGCCACCAATTTTATGCACTAACACTGAAAATAACACAAGTTTTGGAAAATAATACAATGCGACGCCGCGATCTTTTTCGTTTTCCCGCCAAAACATCTTCCTTTAACATCTTAAGTACCTAATGTTCTTAAATGTTTGTTTCAGGTTTTGACGCGGGACATCTGAGATTCAATGTAAGTTACAAATTAGTCTTGTATAAAAAAATGCATTTATAACGAACTAAAAAGAACACAAGAACATAGTGTCTTCGCCGTAATAGAGACAATAAGAAAAGTGTTATTGGTCACATTCTTAGATAATTGTTTAGTAGATTAGGTTAAATGAAAATTACTTATTAGCCGCATGGATGGCTAGATTGTAATATTTGTAGAGTGCTCAAAAAAAAGTATTCTAGGAAAAGAAAAAAATAAATAAATAAAAAATTATAACGAACGGTGACCGTCCTGCGGTTTCATCCGACTTTTACCCATTTCCCCGCAAAATCTCTTATTCTTCTGGGTAAAACACTCGGTTCATCCATTTTGAAGAAAGTCACACAAACCTACAAATAAACAGCACATCTGTGTTGTTGTGTATCGTACGTCTGTTTGTTGTGCATCGCACTAGCTTTTGCGCTTTACCTCATTTCTAAACAAACTAAACCACTAACATCGTCTAGTTTTTTATCTACCTATCAAGACCTACCACATAGTGAGTGAAATATAGCCCAGTTTAATGCCCTCGGTTAGCTGTTAGTGGGGGGTGGGAGGAAACACATGCACTGGTCACAGCGTGAATAATTCATTCTAGAGACTAGTACTTTGCACTTACTCTGCTGATGGTGCTTGTCGTGTTAAAGTTTAAAGTGAAGCCTTATTATGTTACGAGCTTCTGCCCGCAGCGTCGCCCGCGGCGTGGCCTGTGGGAAAATAATTCAATCACCCATTTCACCCTTTTAAGGGTGGAATTTCGAAAAATCCTTTTTTAGCGGATGCCTACGTCATAACATCTACCTGCATGCCAAATTTTAGCCCGATCTGTCTATTGGTTTGGGCTGTGCGTTGATAGATCACTATGTCAGTCAGTCAGTCAGTCACCTTTAAGTTATAATATATTTAGAAGAAGAAGATTAGAAAAGCTCAACATTTTAAGCACTTGTTTATTTTGATAGCTTTTCACCAAGGCCTGACTAGCGTCAATTGTATGTGATGTCTGTTTGACTCATATGGCCGTCTGTACTAAAGTCTATTGAAATATGTCTTAGCTAAGCAACACTCCATCGGGTTCTCGTATATGATTGTGGTTGTCTCAATCAATGAGCGTTCAGTATTTGACATGTTGACTTGACATAAGTTTTACAAACGTACGAGAAAAGGGGTTCTAAATGGTTAAGTGCAACTTAGAAGCTGTCAAACTTTAGTAAGACGGTAGTAGTAGTAACTTATAAAGATTCAGTTGTCAAGGGCACAAATTTATTTATTTAAAGTATAGCAATCCTAAAAATTCGCTAAAAACAGCACATAATCTATTACTATAAGAGCACCAATCAATTTTTATTTTGGTGCTTATTTCGGAACAAGAAATGTTCTTTTTCTAGAAAAATCTAAACTGTTTTATTAATACTTGAACTGTTTTTATCCATTATAGATTTACATTTGACCATCAATTCGGGAAGGTCTGAGAATAAAATTTAGACATCAGCAGTTGCAGTACATTATTAGTAAACCAATTTTTTTTGATAAACTTTTATGAAACTAAGATTTGGGACAAATCGGCATGAAAGGCAGCGCGGCCTTTGAAGTGACAGATTTCTTCGCGAGACCGACAGCTGCCGTGGGCCGCTCAATCTGGAATGCGATCGCGCTGGTTTGTTCTAACTTCCAACATGAATGCCAAGCCATTAATGGACAGCCTCTGTGGTGTGGTGGTTGAGCAGGTCGGCTCATAACCCAGAGGCGGCGGGTTTGATTCCTGTGGCAGGACAAATATTTTGCAAAGAAAAAAAACGCAACTACTTGTTAGGAGTCTAGGTGTTGTGGAACCATGGTCCTCGTAGTTCCTTGTCCCTAGATACAGGGAATCCTAGTTAGGGTCCATCTATGTATGTAATCGTTGGTTATTATTATTATTAATGAAGTACGTACCTACTAATTTTAAGTTAATTCAACTCTATAGTCGCAATAAAAATTGTCATTAAAATGCAATAAAGAGCAAATGCAAACTAATTTCGCATAAATTAATAATATTTCTTTGGCTAGAAAAGAAACAAATTAAAAGCTAAAGGCGCTTCAGACATAATTGAAACTAACGTTTAACACACATAAAAAGGGCGCATTAAACAAACATTTCGCGCATTTTAAAATACTAGATAATAGGTCTTTACCTATGAAATTGCCGTATTGCAGTACAGACTTTTTCAAACAAAAAAAAGTTTTGATTGGCTATGAATTCTAAATTCAAATTAATTTTGTTTTAAAAATATGACATTCTATTTACAATATAAGTCTTTTGTTTATTGATTAGCGTTGTATTTTCATTACATTTCAACATTTTTCCTCATAATGGATACTTTGAAATTTCGTGTAATTATGGAATATGAGTTCCGTCGTGGCACCAACGCGGCACAAACGACACGTAACATCAACGACGTTTACGGAGAGAACTGTACAAACGAACGTACAACCCGTTATTGGTTTGCTCGGTTCCGTTCTGGGAATTTTGACTTGAAAAATGAACCTCGTGGTCGTCCGGAAACTTTGGTCAACAATGATGAATTAAAGGCGATTGTGGAAGCTGATGAATCTCAATCTACAGCTGAGCTGGCAGCAGCTTTTGATGTTAGCATCAAAACAATATTGGTCCATTTGCGACAGATTGGCAAGATAAAAAAGGTTGATAGATGTGTGCCCCACGAACTTAACGATCGCCAGCGCAACGTACGCGTCGAGACTTGCCTTGCGCTGCTTAACAGGCACAGAAATGAAGGAATTTTGAACCGAATTGTTACGTGCGACGAAAAATGGATTCTTTTTGACAATCGAAAGCGCTCAGCAAGTTGGTTAGATCCTGGTTCGGTACCAAAGCAATGTGCAAAACGAAAAAAGACCCCTAGAAAGGTGATGGTCACAGTTTGGTGGTCTAGTGCTGGTGTGATTCATCATAGCTTTTTACAAAACGGCGAGAGCATTACTGCAGATGTGTACATTGAAGAACTGACCACAATGATGGCGAAACTCGCACGTCTGCAATCAGCTTTGGTCAATCGGTCGTCTCCACTGCTACTTCACGACAACGCGCGACCCCATACTGCACAACAGACCGTCTCTAAGCTGCATGAGTTGGGTTTGGGAGCTCTCCCTCATCCGCCATACTCACCAGATCTTGCGCCTACCGAATATTACTTTTTCCAAAATTTGGACAACTTTTTAGCGGGAAAAAAATTCAATTCCTTAGAGGCAGTACAAAACGCCTTTGAAGAGTTTGTTGTCTCCCGTCCTGCTGATTTTTTCAAGAAGGGCATCCTAAAACTGCCACAGCGTTGGCAAAGATGCATTGATTGCAGGGGTGATTACTTTAAATAAAAGAAATAAATAAGTTCGAAAAAAAAATACTTTAAGTTTTTTCAAACAAAACGGCAATTTCATAGGTAAAGACCTAATATTTTACAGCTTTTATTTAACAACGTTCAAAGAGCATCCTTGACACGTTAATTAAAATGTGGAGGAACTTACACTGTAATAATGTTTTTATAGAGTTTATAGTCTCTATTCTATTAAAGTTACGAGAATCGAGAATTGTAAAGCTTTTTAATGTTTTCCACGCTTCTTATAAAGTTATTATTTCAATGCTGAAAAATTTTACTTGCCAGTACCACAACCAAATTATTTTAATACCGTACGTACGTACGTAAGGCTACGAAACTAAAGCCATTGTTTTACCTTAGGCTTCAAATATAATCTAGTGCATTATACACAATATGAAAAAAATGGTGTCTGTTATTTACCAAATTATCAATAACCAATTTTTAATAAAACTAATCAAAACTGGGGATCAAAAAGGTTTAATGTTGTCCGTTATTGGGTAGGCACACGTACCTTGTCTATGGCCTTCATAGGCCCCGTTTTTGGAGACTGACATATTAAGATCATTACACTAATATTATAAAGGCGAAAGTTTGTATGCGTGTATGTTTGTTACTCCTTCACGCTCAAACGGCTGAATGGATTTGGATGAAATTCAGTACCAAGATAGCTTATACACTGGATTAACATATAGGCTGTAAAATGTAGCCTATATATTAATGAAATGTTCCCGTGGGATTAGCAAATAATTAAAATACTTTTTATCCGTGGATGAAACCGCGGGGCGCAACTAGTATATTATATTTTTAATACAAAACAGGCTATTCTGCGTCATCAAGATGTAGTCTAGATAATCTACTTGATAGACAGGTTCAATGAAGTCTCTGACATTACAAATTGAACAACGACCTTGTTATACAGAACAGTGGCTAATGCTTTCATTTTTATTTGTAAGTATCCAATTATGTCATACAAAAATTACTTGAAAAATATGGTTCAGATAAATAATAAATATTGAAATGTTGGCTCTCAACTCAAGATAATCACACTAATATTATAAAATCGAAAATTTGTATGTGTGTTTGTGTGTATGTGTGTATGTTTGTTACTCCTTCACGCTCAAACGGTTGAATTGATTTGGATGAAATTCGGTACAAAGATAGCTTATAACTAGATTAACATATCTACATTTTATCCCGGAATAGTGGAAATTTCCCATGGGATGAGTAAATAATGAAATACTTTCTATCTGCGGGTGAAACCGCAGTTCGCAACTAGTATTGTACATATATACCTAATCAAAATAGATTTAAAATGAAATAGCCGTTCTGAAGTACTGAGCATTTCATATAAAAAAATAATTGTTGGGCCAAGAATTCTAATTTCAAATTAATTTCATTAACATCATCAATCAGCTTTGGTCAATTGCTAGTCCCCGCTCTTCTTGCACTACAACTCGCGACCTCATACCGCTCGGCAAACGGTCTCCAAGTTAGAAGAGCTGGGGTTGGAAGCTCTCCGTCATCCGCCGTACACAAGACCTTGCTTCTGCAGACTAACTTTTTCCAGATTTTGGATAATTTCTTAGCGGGAAAAAAATTCAATATCCGAGTGGTAGTACGAAATGCCCTTTAAGAATTTGCGGTCACATTCAAGGTGATTTCTTCAAAAAGGGTATTGACGCTTTGCGTTGGCAAAAATGCATCGATTGCATGTGGGATTACTTTGATAACTAGAAAAATAAACGGTAACTATTATTTCATGAAAATAAACGGCAGAAGACAAGAAGAATCAGAGAACAAGAATAAGAAGAGAACAAGAAGAAGCAGAGAAGAAAAAGAAGAAACAAGAAACGGTAGAAGTTCATAGGTAATCCCATATTTGATGGACACATACGAACTAGTGTCTTCAGATGTAATAAAGGAGTAACTCACGAAAAGGTCAAATTGGCCTTATGTACTTTATGAAGATCGGAGCTAAATTGAATTTGGGGACTTTGTTTAGGACGCATTAACATGGGGTGTAAGTGGATCCTAAGGGTCAGCCTGATCTAGAATCACTTGTAATTTATAGGAAGTTGTAATAGGCTTTTTATAGATATCGGAGTTAAATTGTAATACCTATATATAGTTAAATTATTTATCTTCTTTATGCTGCGCTCCTTCGCTCCGTCTCTTGGTAGTCTAGGTCTCAGCATATTTTTAACAAATGATTTGCTTCCATTCTTTTTGTTTGTTTCTCCCCCTCACTCTTTCACTCATTCTCTCTCTCTCTCTCTTACACACTCACTCTTAGTAATTCTCTCTCTCTCTCTCTCACTCACTCAGTCATTCATTACGCATTCACTTTTTCTCTCCAACATAATGCATAAATGCTCAACGTCAGTTTACCGATTGAAAGCTATGACAAATCACAACAAAATTTCTTACATGGTGGAACTGGCAATAGAGTCGGTGTATATAGGTACTGACAATACGACCAGTATGAACAAAAAGCTATATTGCTGACATATAGTTACTTATTTATGTAGACTTGTTACTCATAACTCTTCTAATGAACTCATCAAGAATGTCCTGCTAGATGCGGGCATAATCGCAGGATATGCTAATAATTGGCTAAACAGTCCAAGATTGGCTACATTCGTTGTTATCTTCCTCAAGTTTCAGAGGGCCATTTTAAGGTTAGACTGTCTCACAGTTTATAAATAGCCATGGGATAAGTGTCGTTTAAATTTTGGATGTAGACAAAGGTGACGCGTTGGAATCAACGTTAGTGTAGTCTATACGGTACTTAGATAGATAAATAGATTTTCTCATTAATGAAGTACATAATCAGGAATAAATATCATATTTACGAACTAGTGTAACAATGTAACTATATCGAGTTTAATGAAATCCTTAGTTATACGTATAGTCAGCGCTATAGGGAGCGCTTTGCTGGATTTCATATTTGACAAATAGTTTACAATACTGGGTAGCGAGTACAGTAAATGCATTTTTTTTAACTCCCAACGATCACTTACACATACTTACACACTAGTTAGCGCTAGGGGGCGCTTTGCTGGATTTCATATTTAACAAATAGTTTACAATACATGATAGCGAGTACAGTAAATGCATTTTTTTTAACTCCCAACGATCACTTACACATACTTACACACTAGTTAGCGCTAGGGGGCGCTTTGCTGGATTTCATATTTAACAAATAGTTTACAATACATGATAGCGAGTACAGTAAATGCATTTTTTTTAACCCCCAACGATCATTCTAACTAGGATTCCCTGTGTCTAGGGACCCACAACACCCAGAGTCAGAACAAGTGTTTGCGTTTTTTTTTTCTGTGTACAAATACTTCACCTGCCACGGGAATTGAACTCGCCGCCTCCGGGCTATGGGCCGACCTGCTCAACCTACCTGCGCCCCGATATTCGAAGAAACTAATACTAGGGGTACATAACATCACCGCGGTCATCGCGTGTAATCAATGACGGAAGTGATCATTATGAAGTGGCCTTTAAGAAAAGGAGACAAAACGGTTTTTCCAAAAATTCCAAAATGATATTTTTTTCGTCCGGTTACCTAGCTATTTTAGTCGCATAACAAAATGCCGACGTTGCGAGTTGCGTAATTAAGAAGCATGGATGTAAGATAAGTCCATGAAGCAGTAGGATCGTCGAGGCGTGCCGTGACCTCGTAAAACCCATTCAAAATAAAAATGAATAAATATAAATAATAAATATCTGTGGACATTTCACACAGCGCCATCTAGCTCCAAACTAAGCAAAGCTTGTACTATGGAAACCAGATAACTGATATAATACTTAAATACTTTTTGTTTGTAAATACATACATAGAATACAATATAACACCCAGACACGGGACAAACATCGACAACAACATGTTCGTCACACAAATGTTTGTCCTGGGTGGGGATCGAACCCACAACCCACAGTTCAGAAGGCAGGGTTGCTACCAACTGAACTATCGGGCCAGTCAAATTTATGCACATTTCACACAACGCCATCTAGTTCCAAACTAAGCAAAGCTTGTATTACGGAAACCAGATAACTGATACAATACTTAGCTCCGTATATATTCATAAAGTGACCAATTAGCGAATGAAATCTACGGAGCTAAGGTCCGTATTACAGAACGATGCTCAGTCATCGATCGGTGCTCAAGCAGAGATTTAATTCGCTAATTGATCACTTTATGAATGAAATATCTGCTTGAGCGCTGATTGATGACTGAGCATCGTTCTGTAAAACGGACCTTAGATACTTTTTGTTTGTAAATACACACATTCATATTACACCCAGACACAGAACAAATATCGATCGATTCAAATACTAAAATATACAGACGTGCACCATTTTTTCCTTAAGTAGCTACCGAATGAAGTTTTAATATTCAACCACATTAAAAGCACATATAAAATGAGATGATAATTTATGGCAATATTATTCACAGCATGGTGGTACCTAATATCCAAATTTCCCAACAACTCCAAACATTTATATTTTCATCCAGAAGCTTCCCAAAGCTCCTTAGACTACAAATGCAAGATTTGCGTATAAATTGTATCTTCAGCAACGTAAACTGCCGTTAAATTCATGTGTGCGTCATTTAAGCGTATACTTAAGTGTCATAAAATGATAACTTTGGCGTCTGAGTTAGTTCCTACTTGCGCTACTAATGCCCGTCAGTACTAAAGTTTGACAGATCCTAAGTTCGAACTTATCCCTCTATGACAAACCTACTGCAATGCATTTGATTCTGTCACAGAGGAATAAGTGCAAACTTGGTGTCAAAATTTAGTACCAACGGGCATATGTCTTGTACCTAAGCTGCCCAATGCACTATGTTAAGATGCTTATGCACTTGTATGCACCACATAGATGTCCTAAATACCAAGCGAAGTTTGCGGGCTTGGAAAGTTATTAGTTTA
Organism: Ennomos fuscantarius; assembly: GCA_905220475.3. Lineage (NCBI taxonomy): Eukaryota > Metazoa > Arthropoda > Insecta > Lepidoptera > Geometridae > Ennomos > Ennomos fuscantarius. Next base: position 4,355,868 of record HG992028.1, on the reverse strand, counting down.
TCTCTTACTGCTCGTATGTCATAATCATCTCATTCAGACTTCAGATTTGACTCAGACTTTCTCTTAGTTAGACAGTATGGCTGAGTGGCTGTAATACTTTTACTCTCTGACCCAGAACTGGCTGTTAGATACTAAATATGTCTCTTTTGCCTGCACTTAATGTCAACGTTCATACAACATTATGTATCTACTAGGTATGATTTCTTACATAAGTTATCAAGAGCCTTTTTTTCGCCGTAGATTGATGCATTATCACTAATTAGCTTTTAAACATCGAGATTTAAAAAGAATTGAATGATATATTTACGCAACAACACAATAAATACTGAAATCAAAATGAAAGATTCTATGATAAGAATCAAATTTCTTTTTTGAATGAAATAAATTCTATATTTTCCATTTAGTTCGTAACGGGACGGAGTCATATTTCACGGTATAAAGTGCTTCCTGCGGCGGTCGGTATTTTAATATTTGTATTGGAATGGCCGGCAGCTGCCGGTGCCGTCTCGGCACGATCTAGAGGAGCCTTGACAGTTCAGGCATAGTCATGTACTTTACGATTGTCTTTGTTACTTATACAGTTTTTTTTTTACTTCAAACTTGTCTAGCATTTGATCGCGCTCTCACCTGATGGGAAGTGACGATGCGATCGAAGGTGTAGCATGCTAGCCAAGTAAGTAGCTTAGTTATTAGATAATATTAAGTAAGTGCCTTTATTATTTCAACGAAATACTACAATAATATCACAACTACTACTAAACATTACTAGCTAAACTACCTACTACAAAATATTTGGTCTATACACTAGCCGCGATGATATATAGACAGTCCAAATTCTTCAGCCCACTATCAGTAGGTAACGTACCCAACATGCTGAAAGCATTGCCCCGTGGAATTGCAATGCTGATTGAAAGTTATTTATTAGTGTTTATTCATAGTTTAAAGAGCTCTCCTTCCTGACCTAGCCTTATAATATAGTATATTCTATTAGAATCCTATCAAATTATTCGTTTTACTTTTAATTAAAGTCAGGTCTTTGAATAATAATGATGGCATTTATGATTAGATACAACGATTGTTATTCAAAATCAAAAAAATGTTCAGCTGGTTTAAGTATTACTTTGTTAATTCATTAAAGGAAACATTGTATCTTGTATCTAGGCTACGTCTCCGTCAGAAAATAACGACTTAAAGATCGAATTCACGCACTATAATAGTTTTTTTCTCTAATCTGTGCAAAAGACAAAACAGCTCCCAATTATAAACTACTACTACCTACTCTATTCCTAACGCAATATCTAATACTGGCCCCAAACTGTCGCATGTTTGTCCATGTTTGTCGCTACAAAGCCATATTGTACGGATGGGGGAGTAGTTCAATATCGAAGACAAACGGACAGACAACGCTACCACATAAACTATAAGTGGAATGGCGTACGTGGTCTAGCCTAATTGAAACTAGCTTACCTCCGGTCTAGACTCGTAGGATGCCACCTGTTAAACTATTTATAGAGAGAAACTGTCTCATGCTTAATTAGACTTTCTTTTATGTGACCAATAAAAGACCTCAAACTAATAAAAGTAAATTAAGAATAGATACGGACGTTTTTTACTTTGATATTATATTTTAGGGTTCCGTTTAGCTTTAAAATAAGAAGACAAGTATTGAGTCAATGTGGTGATTTATTAACAATGGAGGGTTCCTCCTAATCACCCTCCATTGTTAAGTTTTTTCCAATAAATCCCCGCTAATTTATTAACGTAAAAAAACTAACAAACGTGTTACATGTTTGTTTCTTTATGTGTGTGGCTTTTACGCCACAACGGCTAAACTGATTGATTACGTTGAAATTTGTGCTCTTTTATTTATGCCATTTATGCAAATATCAATACTCAAGTTCAACGGAAAGTATTGTACTACCTACTACATGTATTATTTACCAATTTGTTCCATAATATGTTAGAATTATGATTAAACGTAGCCGTAAGTACCTACACATAAGAGTCTGCATTCAACTTACGATTTAGTATATTACCTGTAATCGATATATATATTCTGTGGTATTAAAAAGGTGGTATAACATTGTCGATATTCTATGGTGGAAAAAAATGTAAAATAAGGAGGGTACGGAACGGACTCAACGTTGGCATTCTACCGCCAGCGACGACACGGGACGGACGGAATTTGTAAATCGGTTGCTGAAGTGGAATAAATAAGAAAGTACTGAATTTTATTCTTTCATTTGCTCGTCGATCCAATATCCGAAGTGGGATAAAGAATCAATATGGCCAGCGATAGCGACAGTGAACGCCACGAGCGACGCTCACGAAGCCGAGGAAGACGTTCCCGCCGCCACAAACGCTGTCGCCGCTATAGCACCAGCTCTGATAATGAATCTGCTACGTCGGGGCGAAATTGTAGAACAAGGGGCGAACGCGATAAGAACCGCCACAAGAGACGCCATTTACGGAAGTCTAAGGCTAGAAATGAAGATACTTCGGCCAGGCGACACGAAGATTCTACTCAGGCTATGGAACAAACACACGCAGCACAGGAGATTACACAACCTCAAGCTCGAGGGCCGCTGAGTACCTCGAGCGGTTTGTTGGGGCATCAGCAGATGTCCGAAAACGCAGAGCTACACGGCAACATAGTGCGGCCTGCACCTGCGATGGACGCTGAGCCTTCTCAACCTGGGCAGTCAACGCCAGCTACCCATATGGACTCGTCAACAAGTAAATCGAGTTTGCTACTTAGTATTAATGATGTTACGCAACTAATTCAAAGTTTCACGCAGCAAAATGCTCAAATTAAGTACGATAAAAATATTGTACCTACATTTGATCCAGCACAGAAAAATCAACGCATTGAAGGGTGGATAGCTAAGGTTAATGAATGCGCAAAAATTTATAGATGGACGGACGAACAGACTGCTCATTATGCTTTGCCCAAATTAAGCGGTCATGCTAGGAAGTGGTATGAAGGTCTTCAAACTTTACTCTTGACATGGACCGAATGGCAGGATCGACTCATTAAAGCCTTTCCTTCAGAAAGTAATTACGGTGCTTTATTATCTGAAATGCTTGACAGGCGTATGAAAGTAGGTGAATCGATAGATGAATATTACTACGATAAGATGTTGTTACTAAACGCGTGTGACATTGTAGGGAAGAAGGCAGTAGACTGTCTCGTATACGGAATTGAGGATAGGACGATTAGGGCTAGTGCGTCTACGGCTAGGTGTCAAGATCCAGAAGACTTATTGAAATTTCTCAAAGATCTATGTAGAGAGACTAATACTTCTCGTTTTTTTAGACGATCAGTCACTGCAGTGGCTTCCAATTCCACAACCAACGAAATTAAATGTTTTAAATGTAATAAAATTGGGCATCGAGCTGTTCATTGTCGAGTACAAAATAAGTCGACGAGTGAAGTATTTTGTTTCAATTGTAAGGAACAAGGTCACATATCTAATAAATGCCCCAAACCAATAATTCGATGTGATAACTGTCAACGACTTGGACATACCGCAAACGATTGCTTCAGACCCAAAAACAATAATCAATTGCATAACAATTCTAGGCCAGAAAAGAAAACTTTGTTAACACAAAAATCTAGATCTGACTCAAAATATTACAAGGCTGCTGTTATCAATAATAACATCAATATACAAAGTTATGTGGACTTTGGAAGTGATTGCACGCTGATACGGCAGGACATTGTAGAGAAGTACTCTCTACCTAAAGTAGAAAATGACGTTACAAACATTCGGGGTTTTGGTAATGGGCTGTCAGTACCTTTAGGTAGAACAAAGTTGACTTTGTCTATTGGCGAAGTAACGGCAGAGGTTGATGCTTATATTATTGAACCCTCATTGCTCAGTGAACCCTTGCTAGTCGGTCAAGATTTTACAGAAAGGGAGGATGTATTAGTCATAAAAACGCACGACAAATTAGATATTTTAAAAAGAACGATAACTGACGAATTGCCAAATATAGAGGTAAACGCTCATAATAATAACAAGGTAGTCTTGAGAATTAAAGTAGATGCTGTTGTGGATAAGTTCGACTATATCCAATGCGTGAATAATGAAAATCCCAACTGCGATATTTTCATCGAGAATAGTGTTAGAAGACTAGAAAACTCAAACTATTGTGTTATAGGCGGTATTTACAACATTAATAATGGAGAGTGCCAAGTGGCCGTTTGCAATTTTTCAAAAGAGCCTATTCTCTTTAGTACCAACTCTGTTTTAGTACGTAGCCAACCAATTGTTACATTAGATTCTCCCAGTAAAAACTCTAAATTGACCTGTCATCTGATAAATAGTAATGCTCCAACACCATTTGCTATAAATGAAGTTAAAATCAACACTAATCTAGAACCACGACAACAACAAGCTATATTAGATTTAGTAAATAAATATAGGGATTGCTTTGCACAGACTCTGTCGGAGCTGGGATGCACTAATACCACCAAAATGAGTATTGAGTTGAACGATACCACCCCGGTAGTATACCGGCCTTACCGCTTAAGTCATTCCGAAAGAGAGATAGTGCGAGAAATGGTTAAAGATCTTATTGATAATGATATTGCGGAAGAGTCCAATTCTTGTTACGCCAGTCCCATCATTCTTATTAAAAAAAAGACGGGAGGGTATCGTTTATGTGTCGATTTTAGGGCGTTAAATCGTAAAACTAATAAAGACCACTTTCCAATGCCGCGGATAGATGACCAACTAGATATGCTCAATGGAAATAAATATTACACCTGCCTTGACTTGGCAAGCGGCTACTATCAAATCCCAATAAGTGATGACTGTAAACACCTCACAGCTTTCATAACTCCTGATGGTCTCTATCAATTTAAGAAAATGCCCTTTGGTTTGGTCAACTCTCCAGCGGTATTTCAACGGACGATTAACCAAGTTTAAGGAAGTTCAAGGTTTAATTCCGCTCTCGCCTATATGGATGACATACTTATTCCCGGTAAAGACTTTGATGAAGAATACGAAAGATTAGAAAATTCCTTTAAATTACTACGAAGTGCTAAACTGATACTAAATTTACAAAAATGTAATTTTTTTCAAGAAGAATTAGAATACCTCCGTTATGAAATAAGCGAGCACGGAATTAGACCTGGTAAAGAAAAGATTAGTTCAGTAGAACAGTTCCCAACACCACGCAATGTACATGAAATTAGGCAGTTTATTGGGTTGGCCAGTTATTTTAGAAAATTCATTCAAAATTTTGCTCTTATAGCTAGACCGCTCACTGATTTGACTAGAAAAGGGAAAACATGGTGTTGGGATACTGAGCAACAGGAATCATTTAAAAAATTGAAAGAAGCATTAGTCCAAAGACCAGTGTTAGGAATATATGACCCTAAACACGAGACGTATTTACACACAGATGCCAGTAAATATGGGTTAGCTGGAATTTTACTACAAAAGAAAAATAATACAAATCAAATGAAACCCATAGCATACTTTAGTCGAAAAACGTCTTTAGACGAACAGAAATATCACGCGTATGAATTGGAAACACTGGCCTTTGTGGCTTCTCTACAACGATTTCGAGTATACCTAATAGGAGTTCGGTTTACTTTAGTAACTGACTGTGCTGCCTTAAGGGCCACATTTAGCAAAAGAGATCTAATACCTCGAATAGCACGTTGGTGGATAGCAATACAAGAATTCGATTTCGAGATACAGTATAAACCCGGTCGTACAATGTCACATGTTGACGCTCTGAGCAGAAATCCCTTACCTTATGAAACGGATATAGGTCAAGACTCAATTCCAACCATTCTTAAGATATCTCAAGAGGACTGGTTACTTACCCTACAGTTACAAGATACAGAATCACAACGAATTAGAAAAATTTTAGAAGATACTGAATTCTCTGAGATCAAAAAAAATTATATTATCAAGAACAACAAACTATTTCGCAAAGTGGGAGACGAGCTAAAGTGGGTTGTACCGAAAATGGCTCGATTCCAGTTATGTAAACTCAATCATGACGATATTGGTCATTTTAGTGTAAACAAGACAATCGACAAAATTAGTAAAGATTTTTGGTTTCCAAAAATGAAACGTTTTATAACCAAATATGTACGTTCTTGTCTGGAATGTGCATATAGTAAAGAACCAGGTGGTCCTAAAGAAGGTCTCCTAAATCCAATTCATAAGGTCGATAAGCCTTTCGACACAGTGCATATTGACCATTTAGGGCCATTTGTCAAAAGTGCTAGAGGTAACGCTTACCTCCTTGTTTTAGTAGACGGATTCACTAAATTCTGTATATTGTCACCTGTGTATTGTTACGAAATCTAAAATCTGCTTCTACCATTCGAGTTCTAGAGACTACATTTTGCACATTTGGGTACCCTAATAGGTTAATTTCTGACCAAGGCTCATCTTTTACATCAAACGAATTTAAACATTTTTGCGATGACTCTAAAATCAAACACGTACTCAACGCTGTGGTCTGCCCACGAGCCAATGGACAAGTGGAGAGGTACAACAGGACAGTGTTAGATGCTCTGACCGCTTACACCGATAAACTTGGTGAGAAATATTGGGACCGCTCATTAGGCAAATTACAGTGGGGTTTAAATAATACCATTAATAAAGGAATAGGAAAGACTCCATCTGAAGCACTTTTTGGCATTTCAATGGTAAGCAGAGGTGATAATATATTTAGTTCAATATTAAATGAAACACGACAAACCGGAGACATAGGGGGAATAAGAGAGGAAATAAGTGAGCACATAGAGAAGGATCAACAAGTACAGAAAGGAAGATACGATAGAAGGAAAGTTAGGGCAAGACTTTATAGAGTAGGCGATTTAGTGAAGATTTTAAAACCTGTCCCAAATAATGAAGGTAAAAGTAAGAAATTGCTTCCAAAATTTACAGGACCCTTTCGAATTACTAAGATTTTTGAAAATGATAGATATGAAGTATCGAGCATAGCTGGAACTAATATAACACAAAAGAATTATTGCAACGTCTGGGCTGCTGACCGCATTAAACCTTGGATATCCACTTACAATGACGACGTGAATGATAGTAGAAGCAGTAGTAATAGTGAAACAGAACCACTTTAAATTAGATTTCTGTGATGGGTTAAATCATAATTGCATTACAGCTTGAAATTTTTATTGTAGATTTGCAACGAAATTGAACAGTTTATAGTATGTTAATTAATGATGTTGAAAACAATGTGAAGTATTTCTGTAACCACTTGCTTAATTGACTGCCAACGGCTCTAAAACCTGTAAATAAAAATTATAAGATATAGATAATGAATAAGTTAATGGATAGCACTGAATTGACTGATAAAATTAAATAGAAGTGATGGTGATAAAATATACGATTTTGACAGATCAATCGATATTTTATTAACCAAAAGATTGAAAATATTGCAACCATGTTGATAGATCCATGGGTATTTTCAATTAATATAAGTTGGTATAATATGATTTATGAATTATGAGATGAATAAGTTGATGAAGAGTACTGAGGTTTAAATGACTGATAAAGTGAAATGGAACTGATGGTGATAAAATATTCGATTTTGATAGATCAATCGGTATTTTATTAACCAAAGGATTGAAAATATTGAGCAACCATGTTGATAGATCCATGGGTATTTTCAATTAATATAAGTTGGTGATTTATGAATTATGAGATATGAGATATTTAATAAATAATGAATAAGTTGATGAAGAGTACTGAGGTTTAAATGACTGATAAAGTGAAATGGAACTGATGGTGATAAAATATTCGATTTTGATAGATCAATCGGTATTTTATTAACCAAAGGATTGAAAATATTGAGTAACCATGTTGACAGATCCATGGGTATTTTCAATCAATATAATGATTGTAATATAATTTGGTATTAGAGAATTGTATGTAATAGATTAAGATTGTATATATGATAAGCGAGTAAATTACTTGATTTTGACAGATCAATCGGTATTTTACTGACCCAAAAGTTGAAAATATTTGATTAAATACATGTTGATAGATCCATGGGTATTTTCAACGATTAATAACTTTTGTAATAAGTGCTAAGTTTGTATAATTATAGGAAAAGGTTGTAAATTACTTGATTTTGATAGACCAATCGGTATTTTACGTACCTAAAAATTGAAAATATTGAGCGACCATGTTGACAGATCCATGGGTATTTTCAATTCGTAATAGTTAATGTTAAGATATGACTGTATTTAATAGAGGTAAATTATTTGATGTCGGTCTTTTCAATAACACGTTGATACTCATTAGTATGTCACTTGCCTGAATGTTGAAAACACTTGAGAACATGTTGATAGATCCATGGGTGTTTACATCGATTGTTGGTTAGCATATCATTGCGTTGATATGCATGATGTTAATTAAGTATCATTGTAACAGTAGATAAATAATACCTACATTTAAAGTTTGAGGACAAACTTAGTGTCAGGAAAGGCCGAATGTTAGAATTATGATTAAACGTAGCCGTAAGTACCTACACATAAGAGTCTGCATTCAACTTACGATTTAGTATATTACCTGTAATCGATATATATATTCTGTGGTATTAAAAAGGTGGTATAACATTGTCGATATTCTATGGTGGAAAAAAATGTAAAATAAGGAGGGTACGGAACGGACTTAACGTTGGCATTCTACCGCCAGCGACGACACGGGACGGACGGAATTTGTAAATCGGTTGCTGAAGTGGAATAAATAAGAAAGTACTGAATTTTATTCTTTCATTTGCTCGTCGATCCAATAAATATAATAACTACTACTAAACACTACCTTGGGATTTGGACTAGACAGACAGCGCCTTGTCGATGCTACGCGTGACCAAAATACTGGCAATTATTTGTCATAACGAATCAGCATTGCAATTCAACGGGGCAATGCTGCCAGCATGTTAGGTACGCTACCCACTGGTAGTGGGCTGGAGCATTTGGACTGTCTATAGGTCATCGCGGGTGGTTAAAATAATCCTATATCCTAAACCTGTTCTCTCAATTCCGGATTTTCAAACCGTAAACCTATTTGATAATAAGATACCTACTTATGTGAAAACGAAAAATAATTGAATATTTAAGATAGATTTTCCCGTCTGGCGAACCTATTATTAACTATTGAATCGTGAAATTTTCTCTAGCTTCTCGACTTCTCCTTACTGACTATTTATAGATTATATGGCGCAGACTTCGTACAGACAGCAGTAAAAATTGACGAACATATCATCATTATCATCAATATTAATTTAGGACTCATGTTCTCAGACAATCCTAGCAGCTTGATAATCAGGAGCTTTTGTCGCTGACTGTGCCCATTTTATTTAGCTGACTGTATTCATTGTTTTGATAAATTATTAATTACAAAAGCCCATACATAAACTCTGTTTGTATCCTTCGATTTATGGAAAAGCCTTTAAGAAAATTTCACTATTCTATTAATATCATGAATGCAAACGTTTGTGTTTGTATCCGTTACTGTTAATACGGATTTTAATGAATATTTTTACGCAATGATTTACGTAGGTAGATTTATAACATCTACGTGCTTTTATGCACATGAGAAGACTTTATTTTAGTGCTTTGCAAAATGCCATTTCAAAAACAGCAGGCTATTGGTATATCTAAATATACATATATATATTTTATTTAAGTACTTACCTATGCTTAGGTACTTACCCTCTAAGCATAACTTTATGAATAAGTATAATATTATATAACAAGGTATACTCTATAGCAGTCAAAAGTAAAACTATTTAGTAACATCACTCACTCCAACACAGTATGTTAGACTGGTCTGCTTGTCTACACATTTCCACAGTTTACATAATAGTTTACATAGTAGCAGTCATGGACACTCACGGTGCGGTTGGTCCACCGACTTAAGGTCGCTCAGAGCTATGCTTGGGGTTTCTCTGAAGGATCGAATCAGAAATGAGGTGATCTGACAGAGAACCAAGGTCACCGACATATCCCACTGAATTAGCACTGAAGTGGCAGTGGGCTGGTCATATTTGCCGCAGAACCGACCGATGGCAAAGCGTGTTCTTAAGTGGAGACCGCGACTTAACAAACGTAGGTCCGTATTATAGAACGACGCTCAGTCATCGATTGGTGCTTAAGCAGAGAATTCATTCATAAAAGTGATCAATTAGTGAATAAAATGAGCATTGTTCTGTAATACGGATCGTAGTGTAGGACGCCCACCGACTGGGTGGAGCGACGATTTGCGCCGAGTGGCTGGCAGTAATTGGATGAGAAGAGCCGAAGACCGGGCTCAATGAAATACCTTGGGAGAGGCTTATATCCAGCAGTGGACTAACACAGGCTGATGATGATGATGATGATGATGAATATTAATATTATTAGTTCTTTAGTACTACGTATTGTAATTATGTAATTTAGTACTAAGTATTGGAACTATTGAATATTCTGTGGTAGTAGTGAGTTGCTGTCGGAGCGGAGACAAGTCTTCTAATGTGCGTGTGGGGTAAATTTAGATGTATCGTCGATTTCTCATTCATAAAGACTAATTACAGCGGGAATATAAAAGTATTCGTTGATATCTGTGAAATCGATTTTATGGTTAATGTTAATTAACGTATTTTGGTAACCTATACATAGAGTCTAATATCTCTATACTTTGATGGGTTACCTTTACAAAAAGATTTATTTTGTAGTAAATTTTCTTTACGTACACTTGACTTGGGGAGTAAGCTGGTGAATGCTAGTCGAACGGAAGTTGAAGTTAGTTCACGTAGGTCTCCATTTTCAACATAATAAAGTTAAAAAAAAATTATGTTGGTATGTCCAGTAAAATAACAATTTGTCAAGATGGCGACAAAGCAAAATCAAAGTTATACCGGCCGATAGATGGAGGCAAACTAAAGAAGTTTTACTTCAGTCGTGTGGTCTAAAGCACACTTTTTTTAAATGAGCTCTACCGTCATACCGTGTTTTGGAACACCGTACCGGCTGTTGTCGTATGATATATTGTTCAAATTTTTCTGAGGACTACATATTGTCAATAATTTACCTAAAAATAATAGGTATATAGTACAATAGGTTGACCTAAAAATTCTGACACCAGGTTTAACAAGAAGCATATGATTAATTTGTAATTAAAATAATATACAATGCGTTAGCATTTTACTAGGTGGTAGGACTTTGTTGCAATTTTCGTCTAGGTAGGTACCACCGCTTTTCCAGAATTCTACCGCCAAGCAGTAGTGTGCAAGCACTACTGTGTTCCGGTTTGAAGGGCACTGTAGCTAGTGAAATTACTGGGCAATTGAGACTTTATGATCTGATCTCACAGTCGAGTAATCTTGTTACCGGGCTGTGCTGATGTCTCAGGATGATGTGCGCAGTGCAGTGTCGCTTGAAACTCTATGTTTTAGGGTTCCGAGTGACACTGTTCTGTTATGGGCGGCCGTGGCGCTTAACATCAGGTGAACGACTAGCTCGTCACATCATTCAATAACATAAAAAAAAGTTATTATGGACATTGTAGACTTCATTGAAAGGTTCTACTCTCCCGCTTTCGGACATTTTGTTCGTAACTTTGATTAAGCGCCGTAGAAGGAAGTTCCTACTTACTATGTTTGTGACACTCGTTAATGGAGATTGCGGACAACTTTTACTGTTCTTTTGAAGTTAATTAACAAATACTTTTTTATGTGAGTATAACTCGCGCAAAACTTTATGAGCTCTCGGAAGTTAGGCCCGAGTACCAAACTGAGCATGGCACAGAGTACATTGTAAAAGCGGCCATACAATAACTATAATATGCGTACTGCGCAGCCATCCGCGCTAGCTTCCGAGAGCTCATAAAGTTTTGCGCGAGCTATAACGAATACAAAAAAAAAAACTGCCACATAAGAGTCTTATTCCCGCCTGCAGTAAAGTTTTATAGCTCTTAAGTTCGCACTTATCCCTCTATGATGTAGCTACTGCAATGCATTTTGGCATATTCTAGAGGTGTAAGTGCGATCTTAAGACGACTGGCCTAATAGCTCAGTTGGTAGTAGCTCTACCTTCTGAACTGTAGGTTGTGTCCCACCATGGGAGTTGTTTCTGTTTTTGGTTGTTATATTGTATACTATGTATGTATTTACAAAAAAAAGTATCTTTGTACTGTATCAGTTACCAGGGGGGTGATCACGGAACTTTGATTGCAATGAAACAGAAGAAATTTCATTCAGAATTTCCATAGTAACTATGCACATAAACTGCGTATTGAAATTGTAAAATCCATACATTTATGTGTTTCTGTCTGTTGCTATCAAATTACATGATCGTCCCAAACTAAGCAAAGCTTGTACTATGGAGATAGGTCTCCATAGTACAAGCTTTGCTTAGTTTGGGACTAGATGGCATTGTGTGAAATGTGTACAAATATTTATATTTAATAGCTGTCAAATTTTGTTCATATTTTATAAGCTTTGCACGGACTGCGCACGTCATCCTGAGACAGCTCAGTCTATCGTAGTAACAGTTGAAAAATGTTACCAATTAGAAATTAATCTCACGCAAAGAGTTGTCGCCAATAACTGTATATGTACGTTCAGTATATTAATTTTAGATTTAAAAAATTACTACTAAAATAATTATTTTGGGTTAAGTAGATCGACTTAACTTATTTATTTATTTATTTATTTATAGGAAAACCAACAGCTTATCTTAACACAATATACATCAATTTCACCGTAGAAAGCCAATTACAGGTTCTCACGAATAGATAAAAATATAGTTAGAAATGTGTCAACACTGGAGCATAACGAAGTACAATTTTGTTACACAAATTACCCACATAATTGTGGAAAAAAAGCAAAGGTTAAAAATTACAGAATAAATGCCTAAATATAGTAAATATTAATATAATATATTTAAATTATATTTGGCTAATATCTTGTATATATCGCATCGGGATTATATCGCAGGGGCTTATATCTTGTATGTTTCAACGGACTTATATCAAAACAAAGCTTTGGTTTTTTGATTCCGGAATTTTGGTTCCGGAAGTGGACCAGCTTAGTCCGGTTTTGGCGCTGAGTGGGGGGGTTGGCTTGGCCAGTAGGCCAAGCCAACCCCCCCATACAGTGTTGTGTGCTCAGGCACAGAATACTGTGCCTGAGCACAGAACACCCTTGCCTGAACATAAGACACCTGTGCTGGACCACATAACACCCAAGCCGGAACTACTTTCACATAGTTTGGCAGCCCCTACCCTATGTCCGGTGCCGGTCTCTCGGATGGACTCAAATGGCGCAGCAGGGTCATCCGAGTCCACTTGCAGAACAGTTATTTTTAGTGATGAGGTGGGTGTAGGTATGGGCAGCTTATTGAAAAACAACTTGAGCCAGCCTCTTTGTAACAACAGTTACCGCAACATGCCCCTCAAAGAGCTAATACAAAATATCAAAAATGCAACTTATGGTGCCAACACAACCATCATTTTACATCTAGGCAATAGTTTAGAAATAAGAAAATCTGATATAGTCAGTTTAATTGAAACTTTGTTAGATATACAGAGCAAAGGTATAGGCAAGATTATTACTTGTTCATTTCCTTATTCAAATTCAATGACTAAATCACAAAATGATCATGTACATGATCTAAATTTGACATTGTATAATCTGACTCATCGTCATAGTGACTTTTTATATTTTGAATCTAATAATTTTATTAGTAAATTTATTTTGACAAAGAATACATTGTATCTCAGCAAAAAGGAAAAACTGACCATTGCTAAATTGTTAGCATTTAATATACATGACCCTGTTATCAACAGTATAACAGGTCACTCTGACTCGGCCCTGGGTAGTAACACTTCTAACCAGGGTTTAGGTATGGTGTCATCTTCAGCTGATTTAAACTGAATCCTACGACAATGGAGAGGCCTGGTAAACTAAATATTGTACATCAAAATATTCAGGGCCTTTCCAGCAAAGCTTTACAATTAGAGCTTTTTTTAGAATTTGAAAAAGCTGATGTATTGTGCCTAACTGAGCATTGGTGTAAGAAGGATATGTTGTTTCCTGTATTTAAAAATTATGCATTGGCCAGTTCATTCAAAAGGCAAAAAGCCAATCACGGTGGCTCTTTAATATGTATATCTAATAATTGTAAATTTAAAGAAAGGAAAGATATTGTTGCATTATCTGTTGAACGTGTTGTTGAACTATCGTGTGTAGAGTTGGAGCAACATATAATTGTTTGCGTATACAGGCCTCCCTCGGCTGATTTTAAGGTGTTCGAGTCTATTATGGAAGAAGTTTTAACAAAAATCTCAAACAGCGCAAAACATCTCATTGTATGTGGCGATTTTAATGTGAATATTCTTGACCAATCTTCGCTAACTGACAGTTTACTAAATTTGTTTATGTGCTTCAACTTGAAAAATCTTTACAATCAGCCAACCAGAATTACTAGCTCATCTGCTACTTGCTTAGACAATATATTCTGTGACTGTGAACCACAAAGCAAGTCAGTTATTGATAAACTTAGCTCAGATCATTGTGGTCAAAGTGCTGTATTTCCATGCATACTGAAAAAAAAATCTTATGAGTTTACTTACAGACCTATTACAACCAACCGCTTGGAACAGTTTGCTCAAAATCTAGATGACAAACTTGTGTTATTACCACTCACTGATGACCCTAATGATCTTTGTAATGTGTTGTTTGATGTTATGGATAAAGAGTTTAACAAGATATTCAAGTTAAAGACGTGTAGAGGAGGTGTTAAAGCAGAATTGAGTGACTGGGCTTCACCTGGCATTTATAAAAGTAGAAACAGGCTGTATGATTTAAATTCTCAGAAATCAGATAATATTTATGACAGTAAATTTACTGAGTATTTAAAATCTTATTCAAAAATTTTTAAACGCGTTTGCCAGACAGCTAAGTCTCTGTACTTGAGTAAGAAAATCAATAGAGCGGACGACAAAATTAAAGCAACCTGGAAAATAATTAATACCGAGACCGGCAAAACTAAACCTCGGCACCGAAAACTCACTCTTAGTATTAATAACAGATTAATATCTAAAGACAGTGAAGTTGCTGGTGCATTTGAGGATTTTTTCGTAAATATACCTGTAGTTACCACTCAGTCATTAAATTCATCGACTAGTGAGTCTTGTGCAATTCTTGCAGAGTGTGTTGATAAATGTGAAGTAGTTTTTAGATTTAGACATATTAATTCGGCTATAATTGTTAAGACCTTTAGGTCACTTAAAATAAAGAATACTGAGGATCTTTGGGGAATGTCTACCAGGGTTTTAAGTGGCATTGTCACATTAATTGCACCATATTTAGCAGAAGTATTTAATAAATGTGTAGACGAAGGAGTTTTTCCCAACGTAATGAAAAATAGTAAATTGATTCCATTATTTAAGTCTGGAAATAAGAATGATCCATCGAACTATAGGCCAATTTCTGTGTTACCTGCAATAAGTAAAATTTTTGAAAAAGAAATTCTTAATCAGTTGTTAACATTTTTTAACCTTAACGGACTGTTTCACAGTCAACAGTTTGGCTTTACAAAAGGACGATCAACTACAGATGCAGGCGTAGAACTCTTTATACATATACTTGGTGCTTGGGAGAAGTCACAGGATGCCATAGGTATTTTTTGTGACTTATCCAAAGCATTTGATTGCGTATGTCACGAAACCTTAATTTTTAAATTAAAGCATTACGGGGTTCGTGGGAAAGCTCTTGATCTTGTCTCTTCTTATCTTGGTAATAGAATTCAGACAGTTGAAGTTAATGGAGCAAGATCATCTGGTTCTATCACTAAAATGGGGGTCCCGCAGGGTTCAATACTAGGACCATTCTTATTTTTGGCCTATATTAACGATCTTCCATTTTTTGTAAAGAACCTATGTGATATTGTTTTGTTCGCAGATGATACGTCTCTTATTTTTAAGGTTGACCGATCTATTAATGATTTTGACGACGTTAACAAGGCAATTTCACTGGTTTTGAACTGGTTTACTAAAAACAATCTACTGTTAAATAGTAAGAAAACTAAATGTATTAAGTTTTCGTTACCTAATGTTAGGGGGTCTCCTACAAATTTATTACTGAATGGTGAGCCATTAGATTTAGTACAATCTGTCACGTTCCTTGGCATAACTATAGACTCTAAATTACAGTGGGGTCCTCACATATCAAACATTGCTGGTAGATTGAGCTCTGCTGCATATGCTGTGCGTAAAATCAGACAGTTTACTGATGAAGCCACTGCAAGATTAGTATACTTTAGTTACTTCCACAGTATTATGTCATACGGCATCTTACTGTGGGGTAAAGCCGCGGACATACAATCAATTTTTGTCTTACAGAAAAGAGCAATTCGTTCCATTTATAACATGAAATCCCGCGACTCTCTCAGGGAACGATTTAAGGAGATAAATATTCTTACAGTGGCTTGTCAATACATTTACGACAATTTGATGTACACTCGCAAAAACATTAGCTCTTTTCCCAGATATTGCGATATTCATAACTTTAATACTAGGAACAAAAATAAATTGAAAGTTCCAAGATTCAGACTGCAGAAAGTTAATGGTTCATTTATGGGAAACTGTATACGCTTTTATAACAAGTTGCCCGACGGTATCGAACAATTGTCAATGCGTAAATTTAAATTATTCATAAAGTCAAACTTAATGAAAAAAGCCTATTACACAATAAATGATTATGTGTCGGACAAAAAAGCTTGGCCTGAATATCCCAAGCTTAACGGTATGAAATCTTAGGTACTTTGCCTATTGCCTATTCCTATCTATAAATTCAGTTTCTATTTGTAATGTTTATAATAAGATAATCACGGTATTTTTCTTGCACCGGTGTGACGTGGTGGTTATTTTTGTAACATATTCATTATCTCAACTGTAATGAATTATATACATTGTAAAAGACAGTAGAAAGAAGACAAAAAAAAATACATCACTGTAAAGTTTCTTGTAGCTTCTTCTTTACAGTTGTAATCGAAGCTTCGGATCAAAGTTTTCAATTCTGCATTGTGCCGGATTGCTTGCACCAGTAGTGAGAAAGAGAACTGCTTTTTTTTTTCAAACTCATATATTGTAATGGGCTTGCTATATTATTTGACAATAAGCACTTTGTAATTTTATATGCTTAGTGAAATAACTTAATTTTAAGTACCTAGTATAATTTTGACTTGTAAAAGTGCTAAAATTAGCCTATTTGCAATAAATCTTTTGACTTTGACTTTGACTTTGACTTTGATGTAAAATTAACTAATTTTACATCATGCTACCAACGCTCGTCTTCAGCTCATACAATAGTTTCACAACAATAGAGGTTGCCTTTGACTAAGCTTTGACTAGACCGTGACTTTGACTTTGAAGATCATAATACTGGAAATTATAATTACTTCCAACTAAATACGCTAAACCGACTGGCGCTAAATATAAGCAATATGAATGTTTCAATGTATGTCTAATGTCTAAAATCAGTGACTTTTTTCTCTAATCAGCGGCGATGAGTGCACCGCCTGACTGCCTTGCCCTAAATGTGCAGTTCACTGCCCTATTCGAAGATATAAAAGTAATTTTAAATCTCTCTTGCTTCAGACATTCAAGTCGGTTATTAACTCAAAACCAATAAAACTTAAGGGACCTGCACCCGACCGCATTTGCTAACAAAAACCGTAGGTAATCGATCCACTGGAACAGGCGTAACTGGCTCACGTATTCGGTCAGTACAAACAAATCATCATAACTGGCCAGTGAGATGTTTACTGAAAATAAAAAACGAGTGTACTTTAGACTACACGACTGAAGTAAAACTTATTTAGTTTAGCTCCATCTATCGGCCGGTATAACTTTATTTTGCTTTGTTTAATGTTAATGTCGCCATCTTGATAATTGTAAATTGTCATTTTACCGGATATACCAACATAATAATACAAATTTTTAACTTTATTATGTTGGCAATGGAGATCTACTTGAATCAACTTCCGTTCGCCTCGCTACGCATTTACCAGCTTACTCGCCAAGTACAGCGTGCATAGTTTTACTTTAAAAAATCTGGACAAGATCGGCAAGGGCTATATGATTAGGGCCCAGAAACATTGCTGAGCCTAATTTTAACGTAGTCCTAAGAATTTCTGGTATGGCCGTGAAAGTATAGTGATTTTTTGGGATGACATACGAGATTTCCGTCCTTTATCCACAACCAAATTACCTACATTTTTCTTCTGGTGACAACTATCAAGACAATGTAGCGAAAGAAAGGAGTTGACAATTCACATCCACAGCAAAGAGTCTTACATAAAATACTTTGTCTTTACTCATAGTTTCTAATACCTACTAATGTGATAAATTATTAAGCATGGGTCTGAGCATAATCTATCTAAATATATATAACTCAAAGGTGACTGACTGACTGACTGACATAGTGATCTATCAACGCACAGCCCAAACCACTGGACGGATCGGGCTGAAATTTGACATGCAGGTAGATGTTATGGCGTAGGCATCCGCTAAGAAAGGATTTTTCAAAATTCCACCCTTAAGGGGGTGAAATGGGTGGTTAAATTATTTTCCCATAGGCCACGCCGCGGGCGAAGCTGCGGGCAGAAGCTCGTTCTACAAAAAAGAGATATATACTGTCATTGATAAAACACGACACACAATAATAAATGATCCGTTTTGTTTAAAACTAAAGGAACCGAAAAAGCAAAAATCTAATTTGAATGTGTCCGAGTGCGTGCAGGTAAACGCGGGCGCACCCTTGCGGCGAGCCTTGTATTACCGATGATTGGTTTCCTAATTACAGCTTCTTAGTAACCTAATCAATAATAAACTCTCGCTCTTGAGTATTACAGTTTAAAATAAAATGTTCCCTTATTCTGAAATGATTTGCGTGCGACGAAGCTGTTTTGATGCAGAAAATAGGTTAACATAAATTATTTAATACCCATAACACTAAACATTACCTTAGGGACATAATAATAGGACAGTCTGCATAGTGTTTCGTTAAAATATGCACTGAATCAAGCGGGATTTGATCGGATTTTTGACAATGGTTGCATAAACATAAGCCAAAAGCGCTCCGGACACGAGGCCAGTTGACGAGTTAGTTCAGTTGATAGTTTAGTTACTGGCCTGGCACTGGATTCGTGTAGGTTCAAATACATTTGAATACAGCTCGATGAGTGAGCGCGGCTGTCGAGTTTTGGCGGGAAAACGAAAAAGATTGCGTCAGCACATTGTAATAGGTCTTTACCTATGAAATTGCCGTATTGCAGTACAGACTTTTTCAAACAAAAAAAAGTTTTGATTGGCTATGAATTCTAAATTCAAATTAATTTTGTTTTAAAAATATGACATTCTATTTACAATACGTCAGGTTTCGTATTTATTTATATTTCGATGTACGTGGGTAGGTGCTTATTATTTAATAAAACAGTCAGCCTCTAACCTCGGCCTTTCATTGATGTTCCATTGGCGACGAGCCGATTTCACGCGTGTTTTTATAGTGTTAAATCAAGTGAATCATAATTTAAAATGCCTATCGGTAAACTAGAACCATTCGACTTGAGTTCGAAACAATGGCCTGCATATATTCGTCGCGTAAAACAGTATATATTGTTGAATGAAATTAAAAAAGAACTATGTGTGTCGTTGTTAATTACGGTGGTCGGGGAAGCAACGTATTCCCTTATGTGTGATTTGTGTTCGCCGGAACACCCAGAGTCGAAATCATTTGACGAGTTAGTGAAACTGGTATCGGATCATTTGGAGCCCCAGCGGTCCGAGATTGCCGAACGTCACGTATTTCGTTTGCGTAGACAACATGGCGGCGAATCACTTACGGAGTATTTACAAACTCTTAAACATCTAGCGACTACATGCAATTTTGGAGCGACATTGGAAGAAAATTTACGCGACCAGTTTGTGTCAGGACTATCGAACGAGGCGATGCGCTCGCGTATTTTTGCCGAAAGAAACATTCGGTACAAGCAGGCGGTTGAGCTGGCTCTGGCGCTGGAAGCAGCCGAGCGGCACGCGGAGATGAGCGCGGCCACGGCAGCAGCGGGCGCAAGCGCCGCCCTCGGCGGAGGCGGCGGAGGCGCGGGCGAAGGCCTGCACCAGGCGAGCGCGAGGCGCGCGGGCAGCACGGCCTACGGAGGGCGCGCGGCGGGCGCGGCGCGGCCGGGGCCGAGCGGTGCTGCGCCGCAGCTGCTGGCGGTGCGGCAAGTCGCATCGCTCGGACAAGTGTCGGTATGCCCAGTATAATTGTGATGAGTGTGGTGTACGCGGCCATTTGAAAGCTATGTGCAAGGAAGTGCGTTCTAAAGGTCGAGCGAGCGGCCAGCAGAATTACGTGAGTGACAACGACGATTGCGAGGATTTCTACAACATTCAGGTGGACGGCACAGATGATGAACCTTATATTATTACTGTTCAAGTAGATCGTCAACCGCTTGAGTTGGAGGTAGATACCGGGAGTAGGATTTCCACTATTAATGAGACTTTTTATCGGCGTAACTTTGCACATAAAGTAATTAAACCAGATAATTTAAACTTACGCAGTTACGTCGGTTCACGTATGGAGTCGCTAGGTTCAATCTCGGTTGATTTAGTTCTCGGTGATGTCGTGGTGAATAATTGTGATTTGCATGTCATTCGTAACGGTGGACGACCCTTGCTCGGAAGAGAGTGGGTCCGCATTTTAAAAATAAATAACATTGTCGTTAAGTTGAATGAGATTCAGGACCGGGTTGCGACTAGCGACGATCCATCTGTGAACCGATTAATTAGCGAGTTTCCGCAAGTATTTACTGATAAGCTCGGAACTTGTAAGCGGACCGTTCAACTGCAGCTCACGGATACGTCCCCGGTGTACGTGCGCGCGCGGCCCGTGCCGCTGGCGCTGCGGGCCCGCGTCGAGGCCGAGCTCGAGCGGCTCGAGCGGGAGGGCACCATCTACCGGCTCGAGTCGTCGGATTATGGTACCCCGGTTGTGCCGGTAATCAAGGAATGTGGTGATATCAGAATTTGTGGGGACTATAAAATAACTATTAATCCTAAGCTTAAACGCGATCCGTACCCGCTTCCCCGTATTGAAGAATTGTTTGCAACGCTTAGTGGGGGGGAGGAGTACTCCAAAATTGATTTAAAAAATAGCTATCAACAATTATTGCTCACGGAGGAGTCCCAAAAGTATACCGCCATCACCACGCACCTTGGCACGTTTGCCTATAGCCGTACCCCTTTTGGTTTGTCGTGCATACCGGAAAAATTCCAAAAAATTATGGAAGAAACCCTGAAGGGCATTCCAAACACAGTCGTATTTTTGGACGATATTTGCGTGACAGGTGCTACAAGAAAGGAGCATATAGATAATTTGAGAGCGGTATTTGAACGGTTACGTAACATGGGGTTTACTGTTAAGTCTAATAAGTGTTCCTTCTTACAAAAAAGTGTGAAATATCTCGGGTTTATAATTGATAAAACTGGTTTACATCCCGATAAAAAAAAAACAGAGGCCATTTTCAATGCCCCGCGACCGATCGACGTGACACAATTAAAAAGTTTTCTCGGAATGCTTAATTATTACGGCAAATTTATTCCGAATTTGAGCATATTATTACATCCGTTACATGCACTACTTAAAAAAGGGGCGAGTTGGAAATGGGACTCTGAGTGTGAAAGTACATTTAATCAAGCCAGACAAGCGTTGTCAAGTGAGAAGGTACTAGCGCACTACGAGGAGGGGCGGCCGCTCGTACTGGCGGTGGATAGTTCTGCGTACGGGCTGGGCGCGGTGTTGGCTCACGTGTACCCAGACGGAAGCGAGCGACCGGTCAGCTGTGTCTCAAGAACACTCAATTCGGCTGAAAAAAATTACAGCCAACTCGATAAGGAGGCACTCGCGATTTTTTTTGGTATCACTAAACACCACCAGTATTTATATGGCCGGAGATTCGTATTACGGACGGATCATCAGCCCTTAAGTTACATATTTGGGGAGAAGGGAGGAATCCCGCAAACGGCCGCGAGTCGACTTCAAAGATGGGCAGCGCGGTTAGCGGCATATGATTTTTCGGTGGAGTTTGTGAGGTCGAAGGATAACGGACCGGCGGATGCGCTCTCACGCTTACCCCTCCCGTACGAGCGACGCCCCGCGACTAAAGAACCTATCACGTATGTTAATTTAGTCATGGAAGGGATGCCAGTCAATTTTAAGGAAATTAGTGAAGCCACCGCGAATGATGTCTTGTTAAGTAAGATTAAGGGGTTTGTGATGTTTGGTTGGCCACCGTCGGGGACCAATTGCGAAGAGCAAATTAAACCTTATTACGCCCGAAAAGAAGAAATATTAGTTGAATTAGGATGCCTTATTTACAAATATCGAGTAATCGTGCCTCCATCGTTACGGCCTCGGGTGTTGGAGGAGATCCATGAAGGGCATTTAGGGGTGAATAAAATGAAAAATTTATCGCGGAGCTATGTGTACTGGCCCAGCCTAGACCAGGAGATCGAGAACGTGTGCCGGTCGTGTGGAGCGTGCCGCGCGGTGCGCGACGCGCCCCCGCGCGCGTCTCTACATCCTTGGGAGTTCCCCCAGAGCCCGTGGCAACGCATTCATGCCGACTTTGCAGAATGTGGAGGTAAGAAATATTTGATTTTAATAGATGCACACTCGAAGTGGATTGAAGCGGTGGCAATGAATCGCACAGATGCCAACTCCACAATAGCGGTATTTAGGTCGATATTCTCGAGGTTCGGTCTGCCCTCGCAATTGGTCACTGATAATGGACCCCCCTTTTTGTCGGTTGATTTTAAAGAATATTGTGTTAAAAATTGTATTAAGCACGTGACGTCAGCACCGTATAAGCCGCAAGGGAATGGGGCGGCAGAAAATGCGGTCAAGTCTATTAAAAAGGTGATTAAAAGAGCTTTACACGAAGGCGAAAATGTTTCTCAGGCGCTAAGCAGATTTTTGTTCCAATATCGCAATGTGGAGCATGCGACAACAAACGTCCCGCCGGCTGTGGCGTTGTTGGGACGGCGGCTGCGCGGGCGCCTGGATGCGCTGCGGCCGGACGTGGGGGCAGTCGCGCGCGCAGCGCAGGACCGCCAGGTCGCTAACAAACCGGGCCGAGACCGAGAGATCCAGGTCGGCGACCCGGTCCTCGCCCGCGGCTACTCAGATAAATCTCGAAAATGGGTCGAAGGCAAAGTTACTGACAAAACGGGGCCCGTGTCGTATAAAGTCAATGTGGGTACTGGTTTAGAATGGCGAAGGCATCTAGATCAAATAATACCGCTCAGGCGAAAGAGTAGGTATTCCTTATCTAGACCTAATTTGAACGCTCCCAACACAGACGAGACGAACCTGAAACCGGCTAGCGATGCTGACGATACGTTTGAGGATGCGGCGGGAGAGGAGATGTCGGACTCAGGCGAGGAGGTAGAAGGTCAGGGCGAACAGTCTTCACCAGTAGTTGGTACTACCGCCGGGCGGTCTCCGACACCTCCGCTCCCCAACGCGTCAGCCCGGGCTATAAGAGCTTATAAACGCGCTAAAGCTAATAAGTAGGATATAAATTACGTTAATAATTACATCCAAGTTTATGTCGTTAAGCTGTAGTAAATATATTTAGTGGATGGTTGATTTTACTTGATGAGTATTGTAGGTTAAGAGAATTTATAAAATAAGTTATAGTGTCGTTAAAATTACGTTTTCAAAGACTAGGTACACACATGTTACTTACTGCTATGTTTACTTCCTCTCTACTATATTTACCTTTTATTATGTTTTCTTTAATCTATTTTATTTGTTTATGTATATCCTTCTGATAAGTGCTATTGTTCAAATTAAAAGGGGAAAGATGTCAGGTTTCGTATTTATTTATTTTTCGATGTACGTGGGTAGGTGCTTATTTTTAATAAAACAGTCAGCCTCTAACCTCGGCCTTTCATTGATGTTCCACAATATAAGTCTTTTGTTTATTGATTAGCGTTGTATTTTCATTACATTTCAACATTTTTCCTCAAAATGGATACTTTGAAATTTCGTGTAATTATGGAATATGAGTTCTGTCGTGGCACCAACGCGGCACAAACGACACGTAACATCAACGACGTTTACGGAGAGAACTGTACAAACGAACGTACAACCCGTTATTGGTTTGCTCGGTTCCGTTCTGGGAATTTTGACTTGAAAAATGAACCTCGTGGTCGTCCGGAAACTTTGGTCAACAATGATGAATTAAAGGCGATTGTGGAAGCTGATGAATCTCAATCTACAGCTGAGTTGGCAGCAGCTTTTGATGTTAGCATCAAAACAATATTGGTCCATTTGCGACAGATTGCCAAGATAAAAAAGCTTGATAGATGGGTGCCCCACGAACTTAACGATCGCCAGCGCAACGTACGCGTCGAGACTTGCCTTGCGCTGCTTAACAGGCACAGAAATGAAGGAATTTTGAACCGAATTGTTACGTGCGACGAAAAATGGATTCTTTTTGACAATCGAACGCGCTCAGCAAGTTGGTTAGATCCTGGTTCGGTACCAAAGCAATGTGCAAAACGAAAAATGACCCCTAGAAAGGTGATGGTCACAGTTTGGTGGTCTAGTGCTGGTGTGATTCATCATAGCTTTTTACAAAACGGCGAGAGCATTACTGCAGATGTGTACATTGAAGAACTGACCACAATGATGGCGAAACTCGCACGTCTGCAACCAGCTTTGGTCAATCGGTCGTCTCCACTGCTACTTCACGACAACGCGCGACCCCATACTGCACAACAGGCCGTCTCTAAGCTGCATGAGTTGGGTTTGGAAGCTCTCCCTCATCCGCCATACTCACCAGATCTTGCGCCTACCGACTATAACTTTTTCCAAAATTTGGACAACTTTTTAGCGGGAAAAAAATTCAATTCCCGAGGGGCAGTACAAAACGCCTTTGAAGAGTTTGTTGTTACCTGTCCTGCTGATTTTTTTAAGAAGGGCATCCATAAACTGCCACAGCATTGGCAAAGATGCATTGATTGCAGGGGTGATTACTTTGAATAAAAGAAATAAATAAGTTAGAAAAAAAAATACTTAAACTTTTTTCAAACAAAACGGCAATTTCATAGGTAAAGACCTGATGGTGAAACGTTTCTTTTCTTGTTGTTTTCAAAATTCCAGAAGCTTTTGGTAAAGCTGCCACCACTTTACTAGGAGTATGACTTGGCTAGACTATGAATTTACTTGATGGACTGTGACTTTACTTGACACACACATATATATATATAATACTAGTTGTGCCCCGCGGTTTCACCCGTGGATAAAAAAGTGTTTTAATTATTATTTGCTCATCCCACGGGAAAATTTCACTTTTGTGGGATAAAATGTAGCCTATATGTTAATCCAGTGTATAAGCTATCTTGGCACCGAATTTCATCCAAATCCATTCAGCCGTTTGAGTGTGAAGGAGTAACAAACATACACACATACACACAAACACACACAAGCTTTCGCTTTTATAATATTAGTGTGATGTGATTAATTAACTTGAGAAATAATCAATTACTTGACACTGGCTAAATAAACAAAAGTGTGGAGCCAAAACAAAAACAAAAAAAAACGTGGCAGTCAGTGGCTCTCGGTAGAGAGTATAATAATATGCGGCTTTTGCCGCTGAACTGCTGGTTGAAATGATTCACTAAACTGCTTTACAAACCACAAAGGCCCTGAACATTGTAAGATCCCTGTTGCATATAAACAAGTAAAAATCTCAATAATATCCTCAGAACAAGTAAATCCTCAAAATAGTACTTACTGAACTCCAGAAATAAATTACTTAAAATTTCTTACATAGGTATATGTTTCGTTTCGCTTCAGATGTTTCGTCAAACATGTAAAGTCAATACTCTACGATATTTACATAGCCAACATAAGCAAGGGATCGCATTATACATCTATAGAGGTGCGGTTCATTTCCTTTGGGACTTGCCCTAGACTGGACAGCTCTCTGGCCCCAGGGCCGTATATTTTGCGTCACCATTCCTGAACACCACTTTATTATTCAGTGGACAGTGAGTGCCTGCGTTGCTGTCTTCTTTGGTAGGAACGTAAAACTTAGGTATATCGCATGACGTTGCCGACTGGAACCAAGTATAATGAAGACTTGGACTGTGACTTGACTTGATACATACAACATACATATTACATATGTATAATATAAATTTACTTGACACTGGCTAAATGCACAAAAGTGTGGAGCCAAAACCAAAACAAAAAAAAAGTATAATTAAGATGACGCTTGGATGGAAACACATCTGTCAAATTTTCCTCGTCGTACCCGTAATATCATTAAAATTGACAAATTTATTGATTTGGTGATGAAATAGTACGCTTATCAACAGAATGTTTGTGCATGGGCGTTATTATTATAAGAATTTAACTAAATACTACTAAATTTCAAAAAATCACAAAATCCATCTATGAATTTAAAAATGTTTCTGGAAATACAAAACCTTAAAGCCAGTGTATGATCAACATAACGTTAATACTAATTAGTAATCTGTGGATGATGTAATTGGCTGCATATTTAATAAAACCACTTACATTACGACATTTTACTTTAAATTCTAATGTACAGATATTCATCATTCCTAATAAAAAATAAGTGAAAAAACAGTTGAAAATCACGGTACGGGCACAGAAACCGATACCTATTGAATTACCAAACATATAACTTTAATTTATTTATAACTATTAGTAGTTATCTAAGTACATTAGAACATAGAACTCGGTCACGTAACTCAAAGCAGGAAAACGACTCTAGATGTAAACTAAGCATGAAGCAAGGGGTCGGTTCGGGCACAACAAGGTAACAAGGTCAGGGTTCATTTCCCCAGAGACAGCCCTGAACCCTTCAGAATGGTCAATTATTTGTTATTTGATTGTCTAAGTTGTGCCTACCTACATGAAAAATATATGTAAGTACTTTTTCTACATTAACGAAATTAAGAGATAAACGCAATGTAAAAAACAGGTAAATACTGTAAGCTGATATTTCAGATTTAGAGGACTTTTATACCACGGTCATAAACTAAATCTAGGGGCTATGCCTATATGCACAGATTTTTTATTAGGGCGAGTAATGGTAGACAAAATACATGAGAATTATTATTAGGGAGAATTCTGTAATGTTCTAATATTATTATACTTTTCATCCTTTC
Organism: Ennomos fuscantarius; assembly: GCA_905220475.3. Classification (NCBI taxonomy): domain Eukaryota; kingdom Metazoa; phylum Arthropoda; class Insecta; order Lepidoptera; family Geometridae; genus Ennomos; species Ennomos fuscantarius. Next base: position 4,328,617 of record HG992028.1, on the reverse strand, counting down.
ATAACTGAAAGAACAATTTTTTGCGTTAGATTGATTATAGGTACATAATAGATAGTACATATAAACTGATCATACACACAACTACGCACGGCAAGTGAAAAAGGAATTTACCGGAATAAGAAAGCATCGAATTTTTGTGGATACAAAAGCTCCCAGTTTTTAATCAGAAGTAATCAGAGCCTGATTGCTCCAGCCATGAATTAAGCAGCTGTTAATCCCTGAGCTACTCAAAATTTAATCAGCGAACTGAAAAAACTCGCCGAATGAAATCCGGCAGAATGGCGCGAAAATCACGAAATTGCGTAATTCCCAGCCGCCGCCAAAATCTCAACGATATAATTCCGGGAGGAAACTTGTAATAGAGACCATTCGAAGGATAATCCCGGTCTCCAATTTGTCAAGCTTCCGAGAAATGGCCATTATATACGATTCATATAAGACCCATATGAGGCTTTAAAACTTTGAATTGGCCAGTTACCTAGTAGGGAATAATGAACTGACGGTCCTACACCCATTTAACTTCAAAGCTTTTATAACCATGTCATTGGAAAAAATATTATAATGAAAGCGATAAATTAAATCTATACATATAAAATTCAAAGTCCTGACGACATTTTTTTTACTTCAAACTTGTCTAGTATTTGACCACGCTCTCACCTAATGTGAAGTGACGATGCGATTGAAGGTGTAGCATAGCATGCTAGCCAAGTAAATACCTATTCACTCTTCTCTTGAACACGCCCGGGTCAAATTTCGCCGGAAACACAGACGCTGGCTGGGCATTCCATTCCTTAGCCGTTCTAATTAAGAACGTGGAAGACTGACCTATATATCAACGCACAGCCTAAACCGCTGGTTCTAGAGAAATTAAATTTGGAGAGTGTATTTTTTGTAAAGTGTAGGTATCCACTAAAAAATATTTTTTCTAAATTCCACCTCTAAGAGGGTGAAATGGGTGGCTGAATTATCTATTAAAACATCATTTCGTCTTTAACTTTAACTTCTTCGTTTCCTATAGACCACGCGGGCAAAGCCGCAGTCAGAAGCTAGTGCGTTGTAAAAGGAATGAAAGGAACCTACACTTTGCCTGTTCAAGAACCCACTTGACTATTTATACTTCTTTCTCTGTGTCGCCAAATTATTATAGTATTATGTTACCGTCCATCATACCTAGTAAAACTTTTTTTTTTATTTTGCTTAGAATAACCTATCTACCTAACGCAAGCAGTTTTTATATTTTATGCTTAATACGGATGGATCTTATATCGTACCAACTCAAACGATCCTTCCTTTGAGCCAAAACCTTCATAAGTTGCTAGACGGATGCCATGATTGACATGTCTTTGTTCAAGCCTTTATGCAAAGTTCTTCCGCGTTTGATACGTGCTGTTAGGGAAGTTTGTAAAGCTATTTATAATATTTAGTGAAAGGAAAGTGATACGTCATAGCATTTTCCTGGCAGCTTTCTCCGTCGTGGAGCGTGACTTGGATGTTGTGTTAAGAAAAATTACTGACATAAATGCGCATCAGAAGATGTATTACTTTATCAAATCATGTAATCCGGTGAACTGAAACTTACAATTACTTCTATATTATACCTACATATAAAAATGAACCTCTATTTCCCTTGGTCATCGCATTACGCATGAACGGATGGAACATTTTCGCTAATTCTATTTTTTGTTCTGTTTATTATTGTCAGGAGAAGGTTCTTACGACAGAATAAAAATAGAAAATTAGATATTTGTCACCACGTGGGTGAACCCGCGGGGCGTAGCAAGTCTTCAATATATACATCAGCCAGACTAGCGCTTGACACCACATCTTCTCCTGTCTGCCTAACGGCTTCTAACTTGGCTTAACTACTATTGTCTTACGATAACAGCTACGACCGATGGCTTAACATGCCCTCCGCAGCACTCAAGTGTAAATACCAGTTTTTAAGTAAAACTTCTTTACGTACTCTTGACTTGGGGAGTATGCTGGTGAATGCGAGGCGAACGAAAGTTGAAGTTAGTGCACGTAGATCTCCATTGTCAACATAACAAAGTAAAAAAAAATATTATGTTGGCATGTCCGGTAAAATGACTATTTACAATAGTCAAGATGGCGACAGTAACATTAAACAAAGTTATACCGGCCGATAGATGGAGCTAAACTAAAGAAGTTTTACTTCAATCGTGTGGTCTAAAGCACGCTCGTTTTTTAGCGGTCACCCATCAAAGTAGTGACCGCAGCAAACGTTGCTTAACTTTACCGATCGGTTAGGAACGACTTGTCGTGCTTCGCTGTGAGCGCTACTTTTTTATAACCTCATAATTAAACCAATTTCAATTAGAAAAATGGGAAACGGGAGTCTAATTATAATATTAGATAGATAGATAGAGAACTCTTTATAGTGCCACCAATAAAATTTACAAGTGTTAAGGAAACCTTATTAAACTAGTGTTACAATAGGCGGTCTTATCGCTGACAGCGATCTCTTCCAGATAACTTTTGGATGGACAATATCAAATGCAAAAGAGTAGACGGTGGTGTATAAATATTTAAAAGAAATCTAATAATATTATGAAAGAACACAAAGATATAATCACCTGAATTATTCTAAAGAACCATTAAAAATCATACAAATTAAAATAATGTATGTGATACTGTTCATTGATCCTTATAAACAACAAAAAAAAAACCATTGTACTTTTATCAAAACAAAAATTATAAATGAATACCCTAACTATCGACTTTGTGGTTTTGTGTCCTGATATCCCTGACCAGGCCGGAACTAATATGATTTGCCTATTTCCTTTCTTATTGGGTCACAGAACAGGAAGCCTCACCAAAATGGATTTGAACAATGTCTTGCCTTCCTTCGATATCAAATAACAACCTTATAACTTCCTGTGGTTTTGAATAGATACTGCTTGGAGTGTAAGGCTCGTATTACAAAATTACGCTCAGTTGTTGAACTCTGCTCAAGACGCGATTTCATTTAGGAAATGATCAAATTATAATGATAATAACGCCCAATGATCACATACATAGATCCTGGCCCCTTACTAGGATTCTCTGTATCTAGAGGGCCTCGAACTACCATAAATAAATATAAATAATAACGAATAATAAAAGCGGCGACTGCACGAAATGTTTTGAACCTCGGCAGTGTTCCCAGTCTAAGAAAAATAACTGCAAAAATAACTTTCGGTTACTCTAAATTTTTTTTAAATAATAGCCATGTAAAACTAAAAGCTTTAAAATAATTGAATAATCTATTGTATCATATAATGCTCTAAAAATAAGTAAAACTAATTTCTGTCATCAAATTGTAGATTGCACAATTTTAAATATTTTTTTTGTGCTATCAATAGCCCTTTCTTTACCTTTTTGATCTCGAATTCTGAACACAACTATAGTCAGTTATAAGCTTCATATTCTGTACCTACTTGAAAGTTCTTTTCGAGTAATTCTAGTGCCTTCTAAAAAGCACTTTACAAAACACCACGATTGTACGATCTCATTTCCACCCTCTAACAATCGACCCTTAAAAGCTCAACAGCCAAATTGTTTCTTCAGAAAACAAGACAATACGGCAAGCAAAGAGTTTTCTTAGAGGGTTCACAAGCGCTTTTCCAATAAACACTTGTCTTGTACTCACTCTGAAGGCCTATAATACACTGTATAAATGTTTTACTAAACAGTTCGGGAGCTAGTGACGGTCTCGGAAATTATTTATCTTTTGTGATTACTTTGTAATGGTCAAAGCAGACCATAGCCGGGCTAGTATGACCACCCCAAGATAATTTTGTATATGAAGATTCAATATAAATTATCTCGTACTGAAACTTCAAATCTAATAAGTAGCGATGATGAAAAATTACCGCGCAGCACATTTTCCAAATTAAAAAATAAATACTTTTCAATCATTTATAATATAACAGCATCGTCTTCGAGTTCAATGTTTCGTTTAATTTTTTCTCATAAATCACAATTAGAACATTAATTTATTTCTGAATCTGCACTTCGCATTATGCTGCATGCAAATTGGTAACAGACAGAACTGCTATTTTTTTATTTTTATATATTCGTGAATGATGTGACGAGCTAGTCGTTTACCTGATGTTAAGCAGCACGGCCGCCCATAACAGAACAGTGTCACTCGGAACCCCAAAAGATAGAGTTTCACGCGACACTGCACTGCGCACATCATCCTGAGACATCAGCACAGACTGGTAATAAAATCACTCGACTGTGAGATCAGATCATAAAGTCTCATTTGCCCAGTAATTTCGCTAGCTACAGTGCCCTTCAAACCAGAACACAGTAGTGCTTGCACACTACTGCTTGGCGGCCGAATAACTGGCAAAGCGGTGGTACCTACCTAGACAAACTTTGCAACAAAGTCCTACCACCTAGTAAAATACCTACCACCTATTTATTGCAATTTAAAAAAAAACACATTCTCTGTGAATAAATAGTCAAATGATGTAAAGTATCATGTATATGTAAGTATCATAATTATAAATATATGGATGTACCGTTATAAATGTAACTGGGGGTTTGCCACGTTCCACAGGACCCCTGTAAAGACCCAACCCGCAATTGACTGCTTGAGGACCCTTGTGATTCAGGAAGCCCTCGAAGCTTGGAAAAATCTCTTTCATGATATTCTTGGGGTAGTGATTGTTTTCGAGAGGTTTTGTTATACGTGTATCGTCTTAGTGACCCGGAAAGAATTTTGAAAAACATTTTTTATAAGGGGTTTCTTGGCAACAGGAATATACTTGGAAAAATGTGGTAACTAAACTGTATACTTACCCTTATACCCTAATATAGGAATGGATGGATGATGAGATGGAAGTAATGATATATAGACATATATATTTTTTATGTTAGAGATTGATGTGACGAGCTAGTCGTTTACCTGATGTTAAGCGACATGGCCGCCTATAACAGAACAGTGTCACTCGTAACTCCAAAATATAAAGTTTCACGTGACTGTGCACTGCGCACTTCATCCTGAGACACCAGCACAGTCTGGTAATAAGATTACTCGACTGCGAGATCAGATCATAAAGCCTCAATTGCCCAGTAATTTCACTAGCTACAGTTCCCTTCAAATCGGAACACAGTAGTGCTTGCACACTACTGCTTGGTGGCAGACCAAAGATCCTAGGTATTAGGATATACTTTTTATTGCAAATACAATCCACGCGTGCGGAACTGCGGGTAACACCTAGTTCCTCATAAAAGTTTTTTAAATTTTAAGCCACAATTTTCGAAAGAAATAAAGAAAAGAAAGGAAATACATTTATTAAATCTTTGTTCATGTTATTTAGGTTGATACTTCTTCGTCTTAAATAAAGGACATTGTGTGAAAGTCCATTCAGCCCAAAAGTAAGGAAGTTATTTTCTATCTCCTAAGCTTTGTAGTATTTTCATTTAAACCGACATCGTTTATGAAAATTTTGTTAAAATTCGCTTTATTTGGTGATAAATTCCTGGGATGGTTGGTTTTCAGTTTTTAATGTTATTAATATTTGTTCGTTTTCATTATTATTATACTACACGACTTTATTTATTTATTTAAATATATATTTATTTGTCGGTAACGATATTAGAAAATATTCCTTTTGCTCTAATCAACCTATCTATACTGTAGCTGGAGTGGTAAGTATAAAAAAACATTCATCATTGTGTGCTAGGAAACATGTCTAAAGTAATAAAAAATCAATTTAGCACATGTTAGTCGCGAGAAAACTTATTATATTTTAATTTTTCTTCGCCGTCATATGATGCTTAGAATTACAAACTTTTTTATTACCTCTTATGCCCATCTGTGTAAAGTATGTGTTACACCCACTTCTTTATAGTCTATTATTAATATCAATGTAATACGGTTTGGAGGTGTTTATGTCTCAATGTGACACCACGACTTGCATGTGTCAATGTCACTGACATTGACACATGCAGTCGGCATTGATATTGACACTGGCCTGTGATTCGAGACTAACTTCACTCGCTTTGGCGGCAACACTCGGGATGGGGATTCCTTCTGTAACGGGCGGCGGTAGACTAAGGTTCGTATTATGATTTATAATTGTATTTTGCAACCTGTGATGTTATGTAATGTATGTGAATATGTTTTATCAATGTGATATTATGTAGTGAATGTGAATATATTGTATCAGTTAAATAGTTCATGTATTGTTTAATTTCGTGCTGCTTCTGAGGTGCTTTACATATGACAGCTCCTAAGTTCACACTTATTCCACTGTGACATACCCAAATGCATTGCAGTAGGTATGTCATAGACTGATAAATGCAAATTTAAGAGCTATAAAACTTTAGTACAGTCGTGCATTAGAATCTTTTTACTATCTCATAAGCCAACGACCAAATTATTTATTTCCCATGACTCCGTATCATGCTACAAGTTCGCTGCCATCTGAGCTGGTCATGCCTGCCACTTACCACATGGTATAAACACAACGATCACAACGAAAAACCACATTTAAAGCCATTTTCACCATTAAAGGCACTTAGTTGATTTCGTTGTCACATCCATAGTGTTCGGTGTCCCATCGGACGCATTGTCCATCCCTGAATGTGAACAATCCCACAACGACCACTCCTGATTGGCCTCTCTGTACAGACATAAGATAAATCCATATAGGTCATAGTAAAATGGCCATTTGGATGAAAAACCAGTTTCGATAGATCCTTCTGCCAACATAGAAATTGAAGTTATACAGGTCAGAAGTTAATGGGTGCTTGCAGCGTCGTGTAATTTGCCAGTGATTGCGGGTAGGTGTTAAAGATTTATAGGGTTGTCGCTGTAACGCTCCTTTATAACTGCTTTTTATTAGGTAATGTTGCGTTTATTGTTGTGTTGTGGGTTTTTTTGGTTTAAAAAATAGCGGTTTTATAATATGTACAGCTATATATGTGTATTAATACAAAATGTTTATTGGGATCTTTACTCTCCCACATTTCAGAGCAGACGTAATTTAACTCGTTTCTGTTAATTTTACCCTCAAGTTCATAGAATTGTATATAATTTACGGTATTAAATAGCATTCGATTTCGATTAGAGTCACAACGTTATACAAGAGGCGCCCTTAGCCTAGAAATCAAAATTCTATTCTTAGAATAAATTTGTAACTTAGACATTAATTCTAATTCCTATAAAATTAATCAATCAATTACTTCGTTGCCGAAACACAAGATACCGAAAGCATACATATAAAAATATGTTTAAAAACTATGTGCTTTATAGACCACACGACTGAAGTAAAACTTCTTTAGTTTGGCTCCATCTATCGGCCGGTATAACTTTTGCTTTGTTTAATGTTAAAGTCGCCATCTAGACAAATCTAATAAAAAAAGTAACTTTGTTATTTTAACAATGGTACTACGTAGACCAACTTCAATTTCCGTTCGCCTCGCATTCACCAACTTAACTATAAAGAAGTTTTACAATAAATTATCAAAACGATTACACACCCAGATTATCATCTGCCGTAGCACCCCATAACACGTGGCTGTATTCACATCGCACCCCATAAGAGTAACTAAGTATGTATGAATGAAGTAAGGTGTTCGCCCATTCTACACTCTCAAAGACTAAGATCACATAAAAGGGCGCATAACACCGAACGCCGCCGCTTTTATGTGATCTTCGCATGAGATCGCTAACACAATGGTTTTGTGGATTTGGTCGGTGCTGGTGTATTTTATCTTTTATGTGGTGACCGAAACTTCTGTTTGTTCAGATCTTAACGAGTGTGTTTGTGATAGCGAAGTTCTAGGGTTACGTCACTCACTGACCACTGTGCCTTCCTTAATCTATGGAATAAAATGTAGCGATAAACTTTATGGAGATTTCGGTATCTTAAGTAAGCTATTATTTATTCAGTTCTAAAAGTTTCAAACAAACATGAGTAAGTGCTTAGATTGTCTACCTGATTTTGCATATAAGTAGCTCTTTTGTGGTTGGTTTTTTGTTGACCTCATTTTAAATCTTGTTTACATTAGCTAAATTTTATATAGGATGTAAGACGAGAAAGTGTCAAGAGGCAGTTCAAAGCTTAAGAGCTAGCCAGGGCATTTAACAAAAGCAGTAAGCTTATAAAATGTTCTGCTATCAACTTCTCGTAGACGTGAAATGTTACGAGCGTAAACGAGAAAACATTGATTAAATTTATTTGCTGGCTCTTTTAGGGGCAATGCTGCCAGCCTTTTCGGTACGCTATCTACTTACTGGTAGTGGGCATTTGTACTGTCTATAGATCGCAGCTAATATACAGTCCCAAGTGTTTTTTTAGTAGCTAGTAGTTAGTAACATTTAGTGGTAGTCGGTATTATTGAAAGGTGCTTTATTCTTTAAATATAACGTTTAGTCTTTTTACCAAAAACTTAATTTCAATGAGGGTGCTCTACCTCAGACCTCAAGATTTTCAGAGGGAGTACAAAAATCTTCAAACTGGAAGTACCTCGGTACCTATGATTCTATTTTGACTATGTCTCTTCTAAATTTTTTTTCTAGACGATTCACCTATTAAACATGTCTTTCCAGAACAAAACTCCTTGCTAAGCTAAGTCTTATGCGATCACAGAAAACCGTCTCAAAGTGTGAATGTCACTCCGCGATTTTCCGCGCGGAAGCTTTTTAAGGACAATGAACGCACTCAAAATAACCAGGACGTCTATTGTATATCTGCGTTTCAGACCGTTTCAGACCACTCTGCCTGGGTCTTAATTAAGGGGGAAATACTCAAATGCTCTGACGTCGAATAGGAACCATTCAAATGCGTGCCGTCTGCTAGATAACCACCCCGCTCGCTTATTGCCGCTTGTGTTTCTTTCGACACACGCCTCCTTGCTCAAAATTAAAAAATACAAACAAGCTTTACCATCAAAAGTTTAGGGTTTAAATTCAAATGGTAGAGCTAGCAGGATCATAGAGTATACAATGACAAATTCGCTTGATTAAATAACGCGGGTAAATAAGCTCCGAGCCATTGCCTCGGAGTGGGTATGAAAAAGTGATCGCGCAAAGATAATAATGACTTTTTTTCTTTTTTATAATACAAATGCCAGCCTTTTGTTAGATTAAATTGCACCAATTTCATGTTTTCTTTTTTGCGCGTATTGTTTTGTTTATTGATATTCGGATGTTATTGCTGAATATGTTTTTAGAATTTCATATGAATAATTTAGTAATAGAGTCGTTATTATAATTCAAAAGTTACACTAGAACTCGAGTAGTTATGGCTTTTTTGCTTTTAGTGTGGTGGTTGAGTAGATCGGCTCATAAACCGGAAGTGGCGGATTTGATTCACGTGGCATAACATGTATTAGTGCCCAGAAAAAAAGCGCAAACACTTGTTCTGAGTCTGGGTGTTGAGGGACCATGGTTCTGTAGTTCCTGGGTCTCTAGACACAGGGAATCTTAGTTAGGGTCCAGGATCTATGTATGTGATCGTTGGACGTTATTTATTTGTATAATTTCGTACAAAAATCATCAGTTTTTCCGAATTTGAATATTCCGTTTTTCCGAGGATCTTCTCCTATTTTAATTTGGTCTATTACGAAGAAGAAAGAAGTTTTAAAATACAATGAACTTGTTCTTTGATTTTCATTTACATGAATTTGGTTTCATTTTACAACCATCATTATGCTATCATCAGTGTTACAAAACGCTAACACAAACCAATAAACGCGTATCGAAGATCGAACACGACTTGCAATCGTTTAAAACAGGCTTAAAATGAAGAAATAATTAATCGTAGCTGACAAACTTGTACGCGTTATTTGGCACACATGCAATAACAACCCTTATTAATTCCACGGTTAAGTTTAAAACCTCAACCTACAGTAAAATACACTACGCGTATTCTGTAATAACAGCTAATATGTTTAGCTCTTAACACGAACGCCTGAGAGTTCAAATTAATTTAATTCACGAAGGTTAATTCAAGTGATGGAAATTCGAAGAACTACTGGCTATGTATGGGATACTGGTTAAAAAATACCGTTAACCAGTGACTAGTCTTGGAGAATTCTTGATAAACTGGATCGCAGTACTCTGTGACTCTGATCGTCGAAGCTTTCAGCATAAAAATGCGATATTTTACTAATCACCGGCATAAGGAGGGATAAATAAATGGAGTATTTATGCAAAAAATGGATTCGAATTAGGAACGACTTAGAAATTAATTCCAGTTATATTTAAGGTTTGACAATAAGTAGGCGTAAGTAATTCAATTGATTTCTAGAGTGTAGAATAAAATAAAGGTAACTGAGCCCTTAAAACTATCCTCAATCAATCTCAATATGTAACCGTATCCTAAAAGGTATTTGGTATTTTGTATCAAACAATATATTTTTGTTGAAACTAAGATTTATTGGTGTATGTGTGCATTTGTCGGAGAGCTTTTTGTCATTAGGTAAACAGTCCGTGCAGCCTAAAAACATTTTAACTTGATGTATTTTCTGTCGGGTATAAGGAGGTGAAGTTGTATTGTCTATCTCCTATAATACCCATTAAATGATATATGAATTGATAATTCGTATAAAACCTAATTACCTACCATTGAGATTTTTTACGTAAATCTGTTTCTAAGACTTGTCCTTACTACTTTGCCTATTTATTATTTGAATAGACCCATATATATGGATTAGGTAGCACTAGAAAACTCCTTACATTATTTGAGTAATCAATTATAATTTAACTCTCAATCCAATCATAGAATAGAAAACTTTTCATTGATCCGTCCAAATTACAATTTAATCAATTTATCAACAAATAATTTTGTTTCAAGAGCTTTTTCAACTGTTTTCGTTACCATCATTGAGAGGATTAAAACAATACAATAATAAAATGGTTTTAATGTAAATGGAAGGAAATGTCCGAGAATGTATCGAACGATGAATCGTACATGTGTGACGTTTTGTTTATAGCGCTCCATTGCTTGTCTGTTTGTATTCTGCATCTGTCTAGTTCACAAATGTCCAATATGATTGACGTACGACGCCATTTGCAAAAAATATTGTATAACAACTTCCGATTGGATGATTAATGCTGCGCCACAAGTTTTTTGTTTTAATAAGTGTTCAAACTTTTAAGACATATAAATGTAAGTATAATTCATGCATCCTGTTTTCATACAGACAAAAATTACTTTATACAATATCATTTTCTAAATTATCTTATATTGTACAGGGTTTACCTTAGTTACAGTTTTATTATGTGTAAAAATATAGGAAATGTGTACATTGTCTTAACGAATAATACTAAAAAAACAAGTGAAACCGACTCGGATCAACATAAATAATTTGACCTTTGTTTTGCTATATGTCGAATCAATAAACAATGAATGTTTTTCGATTTGTGTAAAACGCTACTTCTGTAAATAAAGATTTTGATTTAAATTAAAAACGCTGTACTGACCAACTTAAGGTATTTTATTTCATAAATGTGCTACAATAAAGTTAGTTCATTTTAGTAGGTAATAGAGTATTTTACAATTATACCCTTTACGTTTGCTTCATCATTATTTTAATTTTGATGAAAAAAAAAAGTCTAACAGCAATATAGAGCAAAAACCACAATGATAATAAACATCATCTCTTCGTTTCTATAAAAATAAGTCTCCCCAAAAAAGCAAGGTACTCTTTAAACCTAAACAGACAAGTGTATTATATTATTATAGCTACTTACTCAGGGTTGGTGGGCGAACTGTAGTGCGTCTGAAGATAGATCCGACGATAATTCGGTACGTGTGCGCCTTACTAAACAACTCTGTAAAATATTTGGAAACAAAGTTAGTGCGCGGTTCCGGGGAAACTTCTGATTGTATTGGCCCATCGTCATAAACATGGTAATTGGAAGTTATAGCGAACTGGCTGTTCTCTGTCCGTCTATTACTGTTGTTGGAAAAGCTGGGAAAGTTCAAAAACAATTATAGATATGAGGAGAAGAACACTAGGTGGTAAGGTGAATTGTAAATTAATGATGTATCTTCGTTGTTCAACTTTTATCCTTTCATATGTATGACTTGTGAAAAGTTAGTCTAGGTGGGTACCACCGCTTTGCCATTTATTTCCCCGCCAAGCAGTAGTGCGCAAGCACTACTGTGTTCCGGTTTGAAAGGCATTGTAGCTAGTGAAATTACTGGGCAAATGAGACTTTATGATGTGATCTTACAGTGACTGTGATACGTGCGCAGTGCAGTGTCACTCGAAGCTCTATACTTTACACTGCAACTGATAGGGGCAGCTGTGACGCTTAACATCAGGTGAACAACTAGATCGTCATGACATTCCCTAAAAAAGATGGATGGGACCAAAAAATTAAATCCAAGAATTGAGGATGTAACCTTCTTGGTTAGGACACATTACGGTAGACAAAGGCCGTTGTAGAATTGTAGATGACAGCTTGACAGCTGTATAAATAGAAACGCAGACAGATCGACAAATTGAAAATATCACCTAGATAGAGTTTATTGTATTGTATTGTATTTTATTCATAAACAACATACATTGTGTTAGAATTACATTTCATACAATTTTAATAAATTACATTAAAGTTACACCAGCAAAAGAACAGTAACAACTATTGAAATGTATATTACTGTACTCGCTTTCGAGTATCGTAAAAAAACACAAAGATAAACATAGTACCTCCTCCTTTTTTGGAAGTCGGTTAAATCCATCTCAGTGCCCCTATCGGTAACTACACATAATTGAAGGGTTGAGAATAAAAAGGGTTTAACTGTCAAATTGATAGTTTCGACAAAATTGACTTTAAACTTCAACGGCGTCATTTTAATGTAGAGTGCTTTTAAGGTAATAGAAAAGGTTTATGTAAGTTTCAGTCACTTGAAAATGTTTTAATTCTATTTTAAAATACTAAATATAGTACTAATTCATACAATTACTGTAAAAATATAATATAATAAAATAAACATAATAATGTTTTATGCTAAGCGAACTGTATTCCTGTGACAGATAAACCGTTTTTAGACTCAAAATCTCAAGATATAAGCCTCATTTCGGTATTTTGAGAATGTATTATTGTAGATAATTTCACGCTGAATCCAACGATACCCATAAGTCATTTTGTGAAAGAAATCAGTTAAGCCCTTTTTGTTCTCACCCCTTCAATTATGAAGTCCATGTGAATATAATATATTTTACGATATTCCATAGCGAGTACATAGTACATTCGAATAAACTTGTACTCGTAGGGGTACTCGTAGGGGTACTCGTAGGGGTACTCGTAGTGGCCGAATGACATGGTTGTGGTTTGATAGAACAAGAGCAACGTACTCGTGAAGAGTGAAGACTATGCCCAGCAGTGGGTGGGCTGGGGTGGGATGAGGAAGAGTACCATGCTCGTCTGAATGAATAAATTTGATACAAAGTATATTCTGGCATCAGGCTGTATGGTGGAAGATAAATATGTGGCAGAAAACTGAAAACCTACCAAGTTATTTTTAAAATTAATATAAGAGCCATTTAATGCAATAGATAGACATCACGATAAGCGAGTATTTATCTAAAACGCGATTCTAGTTCTCTAAATGGTTGTGTGTCTATAATCTTTTATTTTTATTAATTTTCATTTATCTCAAATTTACTTAATATGTTTACACCACCTCTATCTCTCCACTAATTCTTTCCATCCAACGGTTGACTAGAAGAGATCGCTTTTAGCGATAAGTCCGCCCATTGTTCTATAGCATTAAGTTTCATTATCTTAACTGTTTTTTTTTCGGGTGTACAATAAAGAATTTTTGTATTGTTTTGTATGTGGGTATTTGATTAAAATTGTATGACTCTAACAATATAATAAAATACAACTCTACTTTGTATAATATCGCAGCAAGCTACTAACGGGTATGGTCAGGTTCTCGGAACCTCTCACAGCTCGTGTGAGTAAACAGTTACAATAATGCTTAGCACCTGTACTAGTGTGCATTGAGAGCCTGCCGCAGGAGTGCATCGTGCTTATTTTGAACTTGCTTCACGTTACACATACTTTTAGTGCTGTTAGATATGATTTGATAAGTAAAGCAAGTACTTTTGTTTTGAGGTTTTTTTTTTATTTATTTTGGTTTGGCTTCACACTTTTGTGTATTTAGCCAGTGTCAAGTAATTAATTTTTCAAGTTAATTAATATTATATATATGTATGTTGTATGTCAAGTCATAGTCTAGTCTAGTCAAGTCATATTCCTAGTAAAGTGGTGGCAATTTTACCAGAAGCTTCTATGGAGTTTTGGAAACAACACGAAAAGAAACGTTCCACCATCATTATACCACTTTCCTACACTCATGCCTGTAAATTAGCACTTAACGAATAAAATGCCACCAATTTATGCACTAACACTGAAAATAACACAAGTTTTGGAAAATAATACAATGCGGCAACGCGATCTTTTTCGTTTTCCCGCCAAATCTCCATGAGTGTGCTTTTAGACCACACGACTGAAGTAAAACCTCTTTTTTTTTAGTTTTACTTCAAAAAATGGTTCTGTTTTCGCTATAAAATAGAAACAACCTACAAGCAATATTGTTGCTCGAAGGAAACAACCATCGAGTAACAGCTGATAGTTAGAAACAAAAGTGTAGAATCTAACTAAAACCTTAAATGAGAAAAAAGGGCTAATTCGGTTAACTTAGGCAGAAAAAAACGTTGCCGAAATAGAATGGCTGAGGCGAATTTCGCTGAATGCGATAACCTATGGACATTCTGCCACTATGCGATGCTTACTATAATCGCCGCGAATATTACATTAAAAATTGCGTGTTGTTTGGAGTAAGAGGGGAACAGTTAATCCGAGCCGGTTTTGTAGTCTATGACCCCGAAGGTGGTCAGTACTCAGAAAGTATCACTTCGCTGCATGTCGTGTGAAAGTTTAAGCTTGGTAATTTTGCTAGTACATAATTATTATTATACTTGGACTTGTCCTTGGAAACCTGAGTGAGCTGTCGCTGTCCAATTTAAAATGATTTAGCACGAAATAAAAGCGTAGGTAAATGAAGCAACAATAGACCTTATGATCAGTTACGTTTTAGAAATCCTATCGCGTCACAGTTATAAAGAGTAGCTACGATAATATATAAATAAATACAATGGAAAAACTTCACGCTGAAAACTATTGCTAGGAAAAGAGCCAAAGCTACCCCAAAATCTACGCTTTGAGCTTACAAGACGAAGATTTCCTTCGCTGACAGCTATGTTTTCGAATACTCAATGGTAAAAGCTAAAATAAACTGTTGAAGTAAAACTTCTTTGCACACGCTTGACTTGGGGAGTAAGCTGGTGAATGCGAGGCGAACGAAGGTTGAAGTTGGTTCACCGTCACAGATCTCCATTGTCAATAAAACAAAGTTTTTTTTTATTCAGGTGAATTTTTAGGGACCTTTATAATTAGTTTACATGTCGGTCCCATCGTAATCGCAACGATATAACAAAGTTAAAAAATATATATTATGTTGGTATGTCCGGTAAAATGACAACTTACATTGTCAAGATGGCGACAACCATTAAACTAAGCAAAAACAAAGTTATACCGGCCGATAGATGGAGCTAAAGAGCTAAGAGCAGTCGTGTGCTCTAAAGCACACTCGTTATTTTTAACATTGTCCAGTTATTTCTAACAACGTACGTCATTATATACAATCAATAGAATTTACAATAGCGTAAGTGGCATTGCATCGCCGGCGCGACGCCGTCGGCTGCAATCATAGGACGGCGACCCCTCTCGGTCGATAGGGCCTTGCTATCAGGCCTTTTTACTCTGTGGGTAGTGTAATTGACGAAGGCTATGTAGGAAACTAAAGATTCGATTTACAAATTGAGTTTTTATTTTGATTATAAACTTTTCTTTTTTCATTGACGTCTTTTATTTTATGTTAAGTAATTACTTAACTGTACTAAATGAATAAAGTTTGTTGGTTGTTGTTATGGAGTCTAAATTTATGGCTTTTATACAAAACTCCAAGATCAAAATGACTACACCAACACGGTACAGTTACTTATTATCTCAAGAAATGAAATGAAAATAGGTTATGGATAAACGAGATTAAAATCGGAAAATCCGTCTAATTTCAATGTTTATTTACCACTTTTCAATTCACTCAACTAGTATTAGTAGTATCAATTTTAAAGCGTCGCCAATAAACTGTGTGTCTACATCCACCTACCACCAGGGGGCGCTGCTGTGTAATAATACAATAACGCCTGTTTACGACCCGCTTCGACCGCCTTGAGCTGCACTTGCAATGCTTACTAAACTTTGGAAAATGAAGCATTAGTTATTTCGCTAGACTTAATGTGTTGTAGTAGTTTCCATTTAGAAACATGTAATTTTTAAATAAGACCTTTGAGAACGTTATTTTTAGGTTCAACCACTTATTCTCCTAATGTTAGGTAAGCGCTATGGTTTGGACGAAGATTTACTCACACGCACTCAAACCTAGGAGCTAAAGCTAAAGGGTTAAAGGCTAGAAGACTATCAATTCGCTCTATCCTTGAAAGTGAATATATATGTATTTTATATTGTTTATAAAGCTTTTTACCACTGTCTCATCGGATGGATGATAACGCAATTTACGACAGCGCATGCCTGAGAAGATACCTGTTCAATCTTGGCTTGAAGACTCCCAGATTGTAGTTGGGTGAAAACAAGGACGCCGGGAAGTTGATCCACTCATTGGCTGCACATATTTCACGAAATAACTAAGATGGTAGGTATCTAAAGAGTTTTGTAAAGGCACACAATTTCACCAAATCGAGTCATCAAATTCTTGCGCCATCATTAAAAACTGTCTCACCCATAAAGAGCGCGTAAAAATATGGAAACGTTAAAGTTCGTAAAATATTTTAACTGTTCAACCAATTAAACGGACCGGTGCCGGTTTCCGATTGAAATGCAAAACAGAAATAATGTTTTTATTTCTTATTAAAAGCATGGAACTTAACAAAGTCATTAACTTTGTAAGTTGAAACATGACAGCAGAAAATAATGCAAATTATTTTAATTTTAAGAGTGAGTTTCTACTCCACAAAGTCAAAGCTATTAACTAAGAATTAAAGTTGAAAAGTGAGTGCTTCATTAACATTATAATAATGATCATGATCATAGAGATTCTGTATCAGCATTGGGATGAATAACCTTTTAAAAGATAATATGATTAGTATTACTATCTTTCTAATTTATCGCCTGCGTATAACCAATATAGATTAATTTTAAATTTAAAAATCCATTTGAATCACGAGTGGGATTTGAACTTACGTTCAGTCGTCCCTGTATCCGGTACCTGAATTTCTTATTCACTCGTAAATAAAATTTATGCCACATTAAAATAATTCTGATATCCTATGCCAAATAGATTGTAATTAACTCGTTTTTCAACGGGTATTTATAATTTTCAAGGATAAAGAGTATCCTATGTTCATTACGGTTAAAATTCGTGTGCGAAATTTCATTCGCTATAAACAATATGTCCAGGTGTGACAAACAAACAAAAAATCTCGTTTTCGAACCTAAATCATTATCGGTTGAACTTATTTCACCATTACCGATTACTTATATCAAAATCGCCAGCGTTCCATTCAAACTGATGGCCGAATGAACTTCTACATTTCCACAAGCGGGAAATGAGTGAGTAAATCAACTCAAACTTGGGCTATAAAGTTCGGGAACTCGGAAATGTCCCTATTCATCAAGCGGCCACGTGAGTGGATTCAAATCGGTTTCGATTCGACCGCCACACGCAGTACGTCATGGAGTGCGTGACTTGGATGCTGATATTAGAACAGCTTTGGGGCTTTTGGCGGGTTATATTAAAATCATCAGGGTTTGTAAAGATTGGTTCTTTTTAGGGTTCCGTGGTCGGTAGCCCTCTATGTAACATACATATTATTATAATGTCATCATGAGCACAATTGAAGGGTTGAGAATAAAAAGGGTTTAACTGTCAAATTGATAGGTTCGAGAAAATTTACTTTAAACTTCAACGGCTTCATTTTGACGTAGAGTGCTTATAAGGTAATAGAAACGGCTTATGTAAGTTTCAGATGCTTGAAAATGTATTAATTCTATTTTAAAATACTAAATATAGTATATTATTATAGTACTTATTCATACAATTACTGTAAAAATATAATGTAATAAAATAAATATAATAATGTTTTTATGGTAAGCGAACTGTATTCCTGTGACAGATAAACCGTTTTTAGACTCAAAATGTCAAGATTTAAGCCTTATTTCGGTATTTTGAGAATGCATTATTGTAGATAATTTCACGCTGAATCTAACGATACCCATAAGTCATTTTGTGAAAAAAAATCAGTTAAACCCTTTTTGTTCTCACCCCTTCAATTAAGAATTAAGAAAATGTTCAGGACATCGTGAGATGAATACTTTTTAATTGTTTTTAATCTCCATTCAGCATAGTATGTTTCTTGGTAACACCCAGTATTATAAATATAGAACGATGTTCAGTCAAGGAGTCGATGCTGAAGTTTACATTTCATTCGTAAATTTATCGTTTTATTCATGAAAAATCAGTGGTGACTAAGCGGAGTTCCCGGGACTAAGACTAAACTAATCATTTTCAAATTCTTTTAAAAGGTGCGCGCCAAAGCTATACGATTGCTGAATAAAAACTTTCTAAATTATCTTTCCTCAGAAGAAATCAAGTAGATTGAATTGAATGCGAAGCGGGATCGTTTGTCTTCTTACAGAATAACGCGTGACATGCGGGGCGCATGCAGATCGCGCTGATTCGCCCTTTTATTTGAAAGTCGGCCCTCCATGCGAATGGTGAATGGTGATAGCTTATATTAAACTCCTTGATGGCTGAGCTGCCGAAGAAACGCAGTGATTCGTTGCATAAAATCTATTTTTGCTGATTTACGAAGAAGATTTTGAATTGAATTAGAATGGTTTCAAAGATCTTCACACTAGGCATAAAAAAACTTATAGTCTTATTATTAGGTGTTATTAGTAAACACTGTAAGCTTACCTATACTATCTTTATATGACACTTGTTGAAAGCTATACTATGGAGTAAAGAACTGTTTGGCCATCCTTAAAACTAATAATAATAATAACGCCCAACGATCACATACATAGATCCTGGACCCTAACTAGGATTTCCTGTGTCTAGGGACCCAGGAACTACGAGGACCATGGTCCCATGATACCCAGACTCAGAACAAGTATTAGCGCTTTTCCTGTGCACAAATACTTGCCCGCGGGAATCGAACACGCCGCGTCCGTATTATGAGCCGACCTGCTCTACCACCACACCACAGAGGTTGTCAAACAACTAGGGTTCGGTTAAATAACAACATTTCTTTACATGAAGTTAACTCAAAACGCACAGACACAACTCTAAGTAGACAGCTCGCAAAGTACCAGGGCGGCATAACAAGTGAGAATATCATTTTCTTGGCACTCGACGACGCGACGGTGAGCGCATGCACTCGACACGACCGAAGCACGAGTGGCCACTCGCTAGCTCGCGCTGGAGGAGTGCTGAATCAGACGCCTCTCATGCAGGACTTGTCGTCTCTGGTTTATAAACTCCTGATTTTTGTAGGGTATACAAGCATACGCTTGTACAAAGACGGCTGTAAAAACGAGTGTGCTTTAGACAACACAACTGAAGTAAAACTTCTTTAGTTTAGCTCTATCTATCCGCCGGTATAATTTTGTTTTTGCTTTGTTTAATGTCGCCATCTTGACAATAATTGCAAATTGTCATTTTACTAGACATACCAACATAATGATACGAATTTTCAACCTTGTTATGTTGACAATGGAGATCAACGTGAACCAACTTCAACTTCTGTTCGCCTCGCATTCACCAGCTAACTCCCCAAGCCAAGCGTGCGTAAAGAAGTTTTACTTCAAAAACCAGTTTATAAAAATAAATACGAAATGCGGTATGACCCTTCTGATGGGAAGAAGTCACCGTAGCCTATGGATATCTGTAACACTAGACGTGCCACTAATGCGTTGCTTACCCTGTGATAATAATCTTCTATTGACCTTCCGTTTGAATTGCTGCATGTTGTAAAGACCGCCGGTGGAAACTTATTCCACATCTAACAGGCGGTAGGCCAAGAAAGTGTATAAACCAAGTGTTATGTTTATAAAATGAAGCGGTTGCGATCTAAAAACTTAGTGATACTCTTTTGTTTTATTGGGAAAATGTTATCCGTCACGTTTTTTTATCTTCGTGTTGATTGATACATAAATCCTCCTTTTATCATGGTAGCTACTACCGTTAAGGAGCTTATTTAGGAATATTTTTAATCTGTGTTTCTGTATTTATATCCACAGCACTAAAATGTATGTGACGCCTAGTTTGGGTATTCAGAAGTGAAACTATATACACTATAGTGTATATACTTAAATCTCTTCGCATGTAACGTCTCGTATAATTATGGTCGAACATCTCTAAGGTATAAGTTCATTTAACCATTAATATATACATATAAAATTCAAAGTCCTGACTGACTGACTTATATATCAACGCACAGCCTAAACCGCTGGTCCTAGAGAAATGAAATTTGGAGGCTGTGTTTTTTGTAAAGTTTAGGCATCTACTAAGAAAGGGTTCTTCTAAATTCCATCCCTAAGAGGGTGAAATGGGTGGTTGAATTACAAGTATCTATAAAAATTTTTCTTCTTCGTTTCCTATAGGCCACGCAGGCGAAGCCGCGGGCAGAAGCTAGTTCTATCTATACTTTGATAATATAATAATGGAATGCATAGGTGAAGTATACGTAAATCAACAACTGCATTAATATTGACTACACATTAAATTATTGTTTCTGCTCAGCGTTCGCTAAGCTGAATCATAAATCGAGTGGCTAGCGCAGACCAGGCAACCTTGGAGAAAGGCTAATACTGAGTGGTAATCAAGATGAAAATGATAAATCTATTACCAACCAATCCCATAAGATTAGAGAATATGGTGGCGACTTCGTTAGTATTTTATTTTTAACAAGCGGAACAAAATTAAAATGGAAAATTCATAGACAGCCTCTGTGGTGTGGTGGTTGAGTAGGTTGGATAATAACCAGAAGGTGACAGATTCGATTCCCGCGGCAGAACAAGTATTTGTACACACGAAAAAAAGCTCAAATACCTGTTTTGTGTTCTGTGTGTGGGTACAGGGAATCCTAGTTAGGGTCCAGAATCTATGTACGTAATGGTTGGGCGTTATTTATTTATATT
Organism: Ennomos fuscantarius; assembly: GCA_905220475.3. Lineage (NCBI taxonomy): Eukaryota > Metazoa > Arthropoda > Insecta > Lepidoptera > Geometridae > Ennomos > Ennomos fuscantarius. The sequence goes on along the minus strand of HG992028.1, from coordinate 4,307,358 downwards.
TATTATAATTGTTTACATCTTTTTCTGAATCAAATTCGTGTTCATTTTTTTAATTACGCTTCTTTGAATAGTCAGAGCACTACTCCCAACTTAACAAAAATAAAAACATCTTTTGATTGTACTTCACAGAGCCGAACTCTTTGATAGAGTTAAAAAGAAAACATAGTTCACGTTCTATTGATGTTTATTTAATCTGTCTAGAGATACTGTCTGTCAGTGATGCTGTTTTTCAGTTAAATGTTTATGTTTTCCAAGTTTTTCCATCGCAATTCTGGATATGCAATCCAACTTTATTTTTTTGCTCTATTGTATAACGTGATTGTAAATTGTTAGATTATTTTATCCGTTTATAATTTTACTAATTAGCTATCCTGTAACCGCATCATACTATCTTGGGTTTGTGAATATCACCACATCGGTCAACAAATATCACGACATGAGATACTTCATGACTTACCTTATGGTGTTGCTCTTGACGCTCGTAATTATTGGTTTCTCGCTGTACTACGTGCTGACTAAGAAAGGGGAAAATATCGACATCGGGTGGTACCTGGAGAACACGTCCCCTTACATGTGGGGGTCCTTGGGCATCGGCTCTGCTGTGTCGCTGTCCGTGGTAGGTGCTGCCATGGGCATCCACACGGTCGGAGTGAGCATAGTCGGAGGCGGTGTGAAAGCGCCCAGGATTAAGACCAAGAACTTGATTTCGGTCATCTTCTGCGAAGCCGTCGCCATCTACGGATTGATCACCGCTATCGTGCTGTCAGGTATTTTGGAGAAATACACAGAGCCTATCACAGATCTTGCAGTGAAGCAGAATAACTGGATGGCTGGTTACACAATGTTTGGTGCGGGTCTAGCCGTCGGGCTCGTCAACTTGTTCTGCGGCATCGCCGTCGGGATCGTGGGCTCGGGAGCGGCTCTTGCTGACGCAGCTAACGCAGCACTTTTCGTTAAGATCCTAATTGTGGAGATTTTCGGTTCTGCGATTGGTCTTTTCGGACTGATTGTTGGTGTTTATATGACCTCAAAGGTCAAAATGGGCAGCACGTGAATCAAACATTTGCATGTGCAAGTCCTTTGTTGTCTTTTATAGAGTTGATAATAATTAATTAGTTATTTAATTAGAATAATTTCTTAGTGTAATAATAGTAAAAGGAAAATATCTTTTCTAGTTTGTGAATACTGTGTGGGTTTTTTGTTTGTTATGATCAGTGATTGATTTTTATTACTTAGTAAACTTATGTCACAAAAATAAATAATTCTCATGCATTTTTAAACTGACTTAAAAAAGTGTGTGCCTAGGAAATTAATTACGAATTTTGGTGGTCTTCTTGTATCTACTAATATATTTTATATAATCAGATGTAAGCAACTTTAAGTTTAATATGTACCTACTTACTACTTTGAGTTGCGTTATTTAATTTAGTAAAAGTGTTATAGCGTTTTTTATTTGAATAAATGGTTATGTCAATAAAACTATTGTGTATTTTTTAACTATGTTTTATTTATATACTGTGCTTGCCCGTAGCATATGATATAATGTACTATGTATAATGTACGTTATTACATCATGAGGCACACACATTAATGAAGAATTGGGAAGTTTTTGGGAAGAGCAATGAAGATAGCGCATGTATAAATAGCTGGTCAATCCACCAATAACAAATCACACAAAAAATTGTTAAATTATTTAAATATTTTGGGTAGATACCTACAAATTATAAACTACTGCATCATTTATCCAAAAATTTGGATACTCATAATAAGTAGGTACACAGTTCATAAACATATTTTAAATTTCATTTTACTTTGGTTTCAGATGATACAGTTCTAGCGAGAGCGCATTCAACTCTGATTACAATACGGTAAGAAAGATTTTAGTCACTAAATCCGAAAAAAAATAAGTCCCAACTCATAACGACAATGTTTTTAAATATTCATTCAATACAATAACCCCTGAGTGAGTTGAATACACTAAAGCCGATTCCAAATACAGGATTATCCATTCATATTAGAATAACCAGTCACCAAAATGTAGCCAATGGCAAAGCATGCACCACGACACAACACAAACAAGAAAATAAAATTATATTGAGTTAAATTGAGAAACTTTAAGATTGGTTGACATAAAGCTACCATTTCTATATAAAGTCTTACCTCATATTAAAAAGCTACTGGTTTGATTTCATCATTGAAAGACGTGTCGAGTTAATGGACATTGGTCGCCCGTAACAGAATAACTTAAGATAAAATCCCTTCGCGTGTCGGCTGAACATGTCAAAGGTGATATAATTAAGTGTTTATTTAAACTCTGATGAAATCGTAAGCATTTAACGTATTTCAGATACCAACCTTTTTATCAACACTAAATTGACGAACCCTTTACAAGCGTAATTTAGTCGATTTTGGTTCAATAGGAAGTTCATATTAGGAATCTTTACAATTCTCTCTTAGTTTCTCACGATTATGATAGACCACACTACTAATGTACAGAAATTTACTTGTCAACAAAAACCACATCGGTAGGACATGGATCATAAGTTGTACATTATGGTATTTTACTAGGTGGTAGGACTTTGTTGCAAAGTTCGTCTAGGTAGGTACCACCGCTTTGCGAGTTATTCTGCTGCCAAGCAGTAGTGTGCAAGCACTACTGTGTTCCGGTTTGAAGGGCACTGTAGCTAGTGAAATTACTGGGCAATTGAGACTTTATGATCTGATCTCACAGTCGGGTAATTTTATTACCAGACTGTGCTGATGTCTCAGGATGACGTGCGCAGTGCAGTGTCGCTTGTAACTCTATGTTTTAGGATTCCGAGTGACACTGTTCTGTTATGGGCAACCGTGGCGCTTAACATCAGGTGAACGGCTAGCTCGTCACATCATTCAATAACATAAAAAAAAAAATTATATACTCGAGTATTATGTATATAAATGAAAAAAAAAATATTCTTCCCCACGAGGAGAGATACGCTGACGATGATATGCTAAATAGCAATACTCAGCGACTTTCTTGGTCAAACTCTGTCTGATAACAAAAACTTTACTATTCAAAACTAATCAGCTCGAAAAATAAAGGTGGGAAGATACTAAAAGGAAGAAAAACCATACTATAAACCTAAAATTCTCTAAAACATCCATTGCCCGAATTGCAAACCTAGGTATCTCGAGTAAGCATGTACCTATTGCGCCATCTGTGATTCGTGAGTGAGCATGTGTGGTAGTTCGACCAACCGCAATTAAATTACGAGTGCCTAGTGCAGCTAAACTAAACTGTGCTTAGATGTTAAAGAAAATTCACAGTTGCAGTTCTGTGAAATCTCAGGAGGAACTATTAAAATACTATAATTTTTCTATTATTACTATTTACTATTATTTATATTATTTTGTGTGAAAAATTTTATTGCGAGTGATTAATGCTCTACCACCGTGCCTATTAGGATATTTCCTTTCACAAAAAGTTGAAGAAAACGCGTAAAATTCAGACTCTACCTCCATCCATCCAGTTTTTGGCGATCATATTTATTAATTTTTTTCCTTTATATCGCAATATACATATTGCTAAAAGGCTATCAACTGACTACTACAGCCACAGGTTGAAATGGCTAATTCGATTCATCCGGACGGTTTGCCGGACATTTGATTAAACCCTCGATAGGGGTTCTAACCTTCTAAAGGTATTTTCAGTTATTAGACCGATCCGTTCAATGGTGGATGTAATTGTGGTTATTAGAATTTATAGATTGGACTCTAAATCTCTCCGTAGATCTGAACTAAGCTAATTCGTATACGAGTGGAAGAAGAGAGAAATAAATTGTGTATCGATTTTTGATAGAATGTTTTGGAATATTCAGTGGATGGAAAGACGCCTAACGCAGTGCACAAAAAACTCCCAGCTGGTTTAATAAAAAAAGCGGTTAAATAAATTGTTTGTAAAAATACTTTATAATATATCGACTATGTCGAGAGTAAAAGCAAAAAAGCAACACAACCATTGCAATTGCCTAACAACCGCATTACAGACATTCTGAGAGTAGATACTTCACAAATACAAGAATGTCTATGATGTTTTATAAAACTAGTAGGAAGTAGGATTGAGAATGAGAAGGAACAGAAGAGATTCAAAGTAATTTAACACCATTAGTTACAACTGATACCTACCTGCTAATAGAATATCCAAAATGAAATAACTTACCGCAATAATTTTAGCGAACATAAAGGCGCAAAGCTAACGCGTTAAAGCTCGCCTGAAAATGGGCAAAAGAATTTTGAAGTCAGGAAACATGTACATATATCGCATTCGCACATTAGTAAAATAAATAATAAAATCATGGCCCTCTTTCCGCAATTACTGTCGACAGAACAAACCAACAGAAACAAACCTCTCGCCAACGAAAGATTTTTTGTAGAGTACACAGAGTGTTTGCTTCGATGTTAGATGATTCTAGAGTACGGCAAAGATTCACAGAGTAACCACCGTTAGGGTACATATTACACTAACTACCACCACCATACTATACTGCTTATATCAGAAAGATTAAGTAAGTATTTTTTTTAAATGGCGGTTGAAAACATCCTTTTGCATTGATGTACATTTTTGATATAATAATAATATATATGTGAGGACATTTCACACAGCGCCATCGAGCCCCAAACTAAGCAAAGCTTGTACTATGGGAACTAGATAACTGATACAATACTTAGATACATTTTTTTTTAAATACATACATAGAATAGAATATAACACCCAGACACAGAACAAACACCTATGTTCATCACACAAATGTTTGTCCTGGGTGGGAATCGAACCCACAACGCATAGGTCAGAAGGCAGGGTTGCTACCAACTGAGCTATCGGGCCAGTCTAACTTATATTCTTCAGATATTCTTCAACTCACTGAGCAAATAGACACTGCATTAGGCTACTGGTCTGACGCATATTGCTTTGCATGAAATAATTTTTCAGGCTTTTGATTTTATTTCAAATAAGTTATAAGTTAATATGTCTATAGATATGTTAAGTCGATGAATGTATGTAACCCCTACAATTAGTCACCCTCCTATTACTCTCTCCCCCTTTCCACCCGTGGAGGGACCAGTTGCTCCTCATTTCGAAGGGTTGGCGCTCAATGGCCCTATCCTTTCGACCCCCAAATCGCTGTGTTTATTTTTACGGCTTGCCGTAGTATTAGTTCCACATAAAAGCATCAAAAGGCGCGTAGGCTTAGGATTGTGTATATTTCGGTCGTATTTCTTTTTCGATACTTTTTGTTCAGTTTTTTATTATACAAAGTAAAAACCTGTGTGAGAATGTCATAAGGTCTTTAGTTATATACTCTCATCTTTAAATTTAGTTAGGTACCTATACAGTGTCCAGATAAGAACCAACTGTTGATTGGCTTAAAGAAAAAAATCTTGTTAATTATGCAAAACCCAACGTTCAACGATCAATAAACTAAAGATCAATGAATTTTGAGAATATGTGGTTAAATACCCTAGCTATAACAGTTTCGGTTGCAGCTAAAAAATTCTGTGATTGATCTGAGGATTAAGTTTAATGACTAATCTCTTAACCTTTATAGTTAGTGCAAAAGCAATGATCGTTAGAAAAGGCGGACGCTATTATGATCACGGGCATGTACCAATTTAGTGGTATCAGGTTGGTTGGCTATATTTCCCTATATTTTAAAAATAAATAAATATATATTTCTGGCTATTTCACACGGCGCCCCCAAACTAAGCAAATCTTGTATTATTGCAACCAAATAGCTGGTAAAATAATGCTTAAATACTTTTTGTTTGTAAATACATACATAGAATGCATTATAACACCCAGATACAGAACAAACATCGATGTAAATCACACAAATGTTTGTCCTGGGTAGGAATCGAACCCACAACCTACAGACTACACCTACACCTGCACCTCATTTGAAGGCATCATATTATCAACTGAGCTATCAGGCCAGTCGAGCCTGCCAAATATGGCACAAAAGGTGCATTTCACCAGCAAAATGCAATCAAAAAAGCGTCGAACGAAGCCAACCAAACATCCAATCACTGAAAAACGCGCTACGGTGTACAAACTCGCCGTGTTTGCTCACAAGTTCCGTGGCGTAGATATTATTGGGGGTGCGACCAAGCGATGATACTACCAATATATCGGTGCCATTATTTACTAGGTTTTACAGTTATTCTGCCGCCAAGCTATAGTGTGCAAACACTATTATGTTCTGGTTTGAAGGGCACACGGTAACTAGTGGAATTACTGGGCAATGAGACTTTATAATCTTATTACTAGATACTAGACTGTGCTGATGTCTCAGGATGACGTGCCCCTTACTCACCCCAATTGTGCTAATATTTATACCACATCCTTTATACGTATCACGCAAAATAAATAAAGTTCTTTGCTATTACAAATTTTTGTTTTATATTAAACAAAATCCTAATTCAAAAACATTGTCGAATTCGATTTCATTCCAAAAATGAACAGCAGTGGATCGCTTGGGGGGTTCAAACCGGAATAGCTCAAATCTAAATACAATTGGCTCATATTTTTAAACCCAACCTTTTGTAAATGAATCTAAATTATCTTTGGTATCCGAACCTCACGTGAAGAAACACAATTCCTGCAAGCGATACCGCCATGTTAATTGGTCTCATAAATCATTGACCGCAACCGGCACTTTTGGCAAATCATCTGATTTTCCTGAATTATCGCGAAAATTCCCGATAATTTCCGAAATTTGCTAGAATACCAGACCTGGATTATACGATTTGGTGATGCGCTAATCTTGAATTAATGCTGTTTACTCAAGAATCGAGATAAAACATACATTTGCTGGGTTGTTTGTTTAGTACTTACTTAGAGGTTTAATCTAAATTCATGATTGTTTTCTTCGAATTCTGTTTGTTTAGTTATTTATTCCTATAGGCACACTTTTAATTATATGATATATTTTAATAAATAATCTATAAGATGTGGCTTGACATGGGCCATGCTTAGGAATATGCAAGGGCATTATGTGATTCTTGGGTACAGATTATTTATAGATAGGTTAAACTCTTAATAATGAGACACCACATTACAGGAACAATCGGTAAAGAGACGTAGACTTACGAAACATAAAACAAGGTGTCACAATGGGCGGACCGCACTTAAAGCGGTCTATTTCAAACAACCTAATAGGAATATAGCAAAAACAAAAACAAAATCATGTACGGCGGTTTTCAGTACAGAAATTATAAAATTAAATAAAGTTACTTCAGATCGGTGTGGGTGACTACACTAAACTTATCTTTTAGGTACCATTAACTTATGTTTTAACTTATATGCTCTTGGTTTAATTTGAATGAGTTACTTAAACAGCTGCAATAAATCTTAAAGTTTTTGATGAGCACAACTTACAGTCTCAGTTCATAGACAAAGCCTTAGATGAATGAGTACGCCGCCGCTACACTAAAGCGGTGCATGTCCAATATCTTTAGCACATTCATTCCTTTGCTACCCACTAAGTTCATGGACTAAATTAAATCACATTACAAAATTCACAAATGCCAAAAAGATTAACAAGTGGCGCAGACGGACACAGCCTTTACCTACCCCGATAATGGTGTGTGTAAAATTAAACGTAGCGCAAAATTGGAAAGCGCAGGAACTGGCAAACACGCGATTTCACCTTGCTTATTGTTGCCATTAATCTTGACCGTTCCCGACACTGTTAAATAGTAGCAAAAAGATCCGAGTGAACCCGAATAATTACCAGCGCTCAAAAGACCCTGAATACAGGAAGGGCTCAAAATGATAGGTCTGTTTCAATGTAAGAGAGTTATTTCGTCAGATTTAATGGTTGTTCTAATCAGATATAACATACAGTACATAGTATAGTACATACATACAATACAGTTAAGGCGTTGAGGCTTGCATAACAACAGTCTATCGCATACCTAACAGATGGATGTTTATTAAAGGTGTTGTTTCGGTTATTAGAAAAGTACTTCTATATTTCAAGAAATCCATGCACTGCCATTTCAGTGCCCACGTGCTCTTTTTTATCGGGACGGTAAGCTTCTTTATTTGTATCATGTTTTTAGTATACAGTTTTTGCCATGCCTAAAGTCTTCTTTATCGTATAAATTTTATGACAAACATTGAAACACGTATTCGAAGAAGCATATTGGTATTACAAGCGATTTACGCTGTGTTTCGATATTCGCTCTACAATAAACTTGCCAATTTTATGTCTGAAATGAAAAAGGTGTATTTATTTGATAGTATTCGTGCTCTGTTACTTCAATGTCTCCATTTTATTCGTAAACGAATGACTGAATATACGAATGGGTAAAGAATACAAACGGAAGATGGGGTGGTAAAAGACAAATAACTGTTGGAACTTAGAATACCAAAGTATAGATATTTCCCTCGTAAGTTCAGAAAGATCAAAATGCTAATATTGTTGTTTTGAGGTTTATGTAAAAACACATATTTTTGAACACCTGTGTGATGATCCTTTTTATGGTGTCAATGGATAAATTAACAGAATTTTATGTTTGGTGAATATAAGTTATAATATTGTTAATTTTATTTCAGATGGATAAAAGAAGAAGTTGGCGAGAGCGCCGGCGGTGCAGGTGAATTCCTAGAATAATGGCGCGAGCGTGGACGCGCGTGGTGGTCGCCGCTCTCACACTGGCGGCCACCCGAGCCTACCTCATCTTGGTCCCTGACACCGCACCACCAGGCTACGTGATCTTCGACTCCGCCGTCTACAAACTTGGGTCCGAGCGTTCCTACACCATCGATGTGCACCGTACGGCCAACTTCGTTCACCACATCCTCCGCGTCAACAGAACTACTGGCGTCGTCATGCTTCGAAAACGACTTCGCTGTGACGGCATTTTCTATCCAAACCTCTTCACTTTCTATGTTGACTCCACTTCTGAACGCATCCGTGATATCGACTACTATAGCTTACCTATCAGAATTTTAGTCACAGGAGAAGATTGCGACAGACGCCACGCTGATTTATACGATATAGACTTTGATAGAGTGTATGATCAAAGTGACTCCGCATTGCAGTTTGAGGAAGACGTAGTTCGAGACAAAAGGGAAGTAACGTATCATGAGAATATAGACTGGAGGTTACTTGAAGCGGAAGAATTGGTCTCTAGTCAATATAATGTACTGTCAACGGCATATCCGTGGTCAGATGCCATGTTTGAGGATTATGTACCAAGGAATAAAAGCAGGAGAAAACGATCTCAAAATCTAGTACCTTTCGATATGGCTATAGATGTTAAAATAGCTGAAGCGAGGCAATGGATAACGGAAACTTATGCAAGTTTCTCTATACCGACGACTGATCGATGGCAAGGAATCTGCTTGAAGCAGTCCCAGTTTATAAATTCTTTAGTGGCTTTCTTGCCAAAGACAGTGCAGAAGATGTGTAAAGTGCAATTTTTGGATGTAAGTGACCCTCGATTTATGATCGAGAACAGCCAGGGGGACTTGGTCGCAAGTGCAGATGTATGCATTCAAGAGCCGATGTGGAAAGTGTCAATTCTATTTACTTTCAACTGTGAGCGGACTAACATCATTGATTCGGATCATAGGTTAAAGATAGTGTACCACCATCAGGAGCTAAACGATACAGACATAGCGAGGAGAGTCAAACGAGAGCTTCGGAATCAATCACCTTACTTTGAGCAGGCATTGTACGTCGCATCGGTAGCAGAGGAACAACCACCCGGCGTTACCGTTACGACCGTACGAGCTCGGTGAGTAAGCAATAAAATAAAATAACACAGCAATTTTATACCAGCATATCCGCCTTAAGCTTCTAGCAGGATGTCCACATTATTCTAATCATCATAAATGCGAAGACCTACTAGTTAGCTACACGTAAGCCATGTGTCGCTTTAATTGACTGTATGCTCGCTGGCTGAGCTTTTATGAACTCATCTATTTTACGGGCCGGAACCGATGTCATGAACCATTGCGCGCGTCGCCAGACAATGCGACCGCCACCGGGACCGTAAACCCACACATTACTATGATGATGTGATATATATTTTTTACAAACGATCATTATCGTGCACAATGTGGTGAAATTATTGCGATACAGAGTAATAATACTTTCCATTCACGTACGTATTTATGTTAGAGTACATGGTAGTCGGTTCTCAAGATTGTTGATTTTTGATTTATCTATCCCGCCAATAGAGTTCAAAATACACGCAATATTTGTAGATATGTATGCTTATACAGCCGAACTTTTCACATGTTAGTGCCTGCCTAAGTGTGTGCTTGCTTAATTTTGTATTAATTAGTGTATCTATACATTTCTAAACACAAATACAGCTCTCTCTTGAAAATTTCTTATCAATACAGGTTTTCACAAACGTATTTCCTTTAATGACAGTTAATAACGTTACTTAAGATATTGCTAAGGTTCCAAGTGATCTATTCCGTAGCAATTTACTGCATTTCTTGGAACAAACACAGCTCTGATGGCCGAGGTTTGTCACGTAGCCACCATTGAGGGTAATGACCCGTGTTTAGAAATTGCAGGTATGAGGTACTTTATATTTACCTGGTCATTCAGGAATTTATTGATAATGTGTATGCTTTCGACGAGCTTGATACTAACTAATATAGGCTTTTTAATATTTGATTTAAAGTAGGTAATTGGATAATAATAGAGTTTAGTATTCTGTATAATATGTGCTATTGTCATAATCTTGAGTTAGTTACTTAAATCACTAGATTAGCCAGCAATGGTCACAAAGCAGACTGTTCTAATATCATTGATAGTTTTCTTCCTGCTCTAGCCAACATCATATGCGTCACTTGTTGGTTTACTCCTTCCTTATTATCAATCGTGGCTACCACTGCTATCATTTCCCTGTAATTATCTTTGAAAGTTTTCATTCTACTATCCACTTGCTTTTCTAGGGATCCAGAGAACAGCCCAGTAACCTACTCCATGTCGAGCCTCCTGGACTCCCGGTCGGCTGGCATGTTCGCCGTGGACTCAAGAAGTGGGGTGGTCACTACACAAGCCAGGCTGGATAGGGAGAGACTGGATGTGCATTACTTCAGAGTTGTAGCGCAAGATGACACATTCCCGCCTAGGAGTGGAACTACGACGCTTCAGGTAAAGTTCTGTTATGTTTCTTCTGTAACATCGTAGATTAGATGTTTCGTCTATAGCTAGTTCATAAGCGTTAAATTGGTCGGCATCGTTTCGCTGAACAGTTAGTAGAAAAGTATTTTTGTTCCTTACCCGCAATTTTTAATCACAAAAGTCTTTATAATTTCGCAGTGAATACTTAAAAATATTCATGATTAACCTTAATAAGAAATGATTACAGCGCGACCGTGCTAAAGCCCCTTCATTAATTAATACCATTATCTGCATAACAGGCGTCTTGTTTGTAATCAGGCCTTAATCACGCCTTCATTTTGCTTTTATACCTATTTGTATCCCTTTACGCGTTTTCCTTTTATTTATAACTTAATTAGTACTTGCAGAAAGGGTTCGATACAGATGCTGTGATTAGACTTTATTGTAATGTTGTTTTCTCATTTTCTGATTCGTGCAATTTCAAGTTTTTGAAGTTAATTACATTTTGAAATAAGAAGCTTTTTTTATGTTATTGAATGATGTGACGAGCTAGTCGTTCACCTGATGTTAAGCGCCACGGCCGCCCATAACAGAACAGTGTCACTCGGAACCCTAAAACATAGAGTCTCAAGCGACACGGCACTGCGCACATCATCCTGAGACATCAGCACAGTCTGGTAATAAGATTACTCGACTGTGAGATCAGATCATAAAGTCTCAATTGCCCAGTAATTTCACTAGCTACAGTGCCCTTCAAACCGGAACACAGTAGTGCTTGCACACTACTGCTTGGCGGCAGAATAACTGGCAAAGCGGTGGTACCTACCTAGACGAACTTTGCAGTAAAGTCCTACCACCTAGTAAAAGCTGTGTGAATATTGGCCTAAAGTAAACATTTTCACAAGTAAAACACAACCAAATCGATTAAATTTGCGAAATTGCCTTATTGCCTCGCAGTTATTAAGTCGTTAGGTGACGTTACAATATCGACCCTACATAATGCAGATGATGGATGTTATACCAAACTATTAGTTTACCTATGAAAATCTAGACAAAAGTAACTTTATAATAATTTGATTTAATTTGACAGCCTCTGTTGTGAAGTGGTTGAGCAGGTCGGGACATAACCCGGAGGCGGCGGGTTCGATTTCCGCTTCAGAACAAGTATTTGTACACAGGAAAAAGCGCAAATACTTGTTCTGAGTCTGAGTGTTGTGGGAACATGGTCCTCGCAGTTTCTGGATCCCCAGATACAAGGAATCCAAGCTAGAATTAAGCATGTGATCGTTGGGCGTTATTATTACTATTATTTATTTTCAATATTCTTTTTTTGTAATATTACAAAAATATAATAAAAACCTAAACCTAGTGTGCCGCCAGCAGCGGGGCAAGGCCCAAGCTACCGGTGGTTAGGGCTACTACTATTATTATTGATAATAAAATGAATAAGGTACTAAATCCAAAAATAAAATAATCATCACACAGTACTCGACGATTTAACTATTTCTAGATCAACGTATTGGATTGCAACGACCACTCTCCGGTGTTCGAGATGCAGCAGTACGAAGCCTCGGTGAGGGAGGGAGCCAGTCCGGGGACTACGGTACTTACTCTGAAGGCTACTGACCAGGACATTGGGAAGAACGCCGAGGTAAGTCTTAATCGTCTACAGCTTTATTAATAAACACGAACTAGCTTTAGACTAGTTACACCATCTTTTATCTCTTTCGATCCAGCTAAATATTCCAGTAGCAAAAAAAAGACAAAAGCTGAAGTAACTAACCCGAGACTAATATCCGTGTATTAATAAGGCTGCAAGAGTTTAAGAGAATAAATAGCCGAAATGTGAAGTTTAAAAAAAATACATTTCAGTTCTTCCGTTTCTTTGATATTTCCTTCACTTCCAAAATAAATAATCATGTAAGGATAGAAAAGTTAAGTAGACAAAATAAAGACATTACACTTCCTTTTACTTAATATTTTAAATGCGAAAGTTGGTGTTGTGTTTGTTTCTTGTTTTTCACACCGCAACGGTTGAACGGATTTCAATAACATCTTGAAGGGATATAGCTTATATGCTGGATTTATATATAGGATACATTTTAAACGCGAGTAAAACCGAATAGAACAGTTAGTTTTAAATAAAATCCACTAAACAAACTTTCACTTTCAAATCTCATAAAATTAACTTATAATACGTATGTACATCGAGGAGTTTTAGAACATAACTTAAAATATATAAACTTAAAATTTTACGAGGTGGTAGGACTTTTCTGCAATGTTCGTTTAGGTAGATACCACCGCTTTGCCAGGTATTCTGCCGCCAAGCAGTAGTGTGCAAGCACTACTGTGTTCCGGTTTGAAGGGCACTGTAGCTAGTGAAATTACTGGGCAAATGAGACTTTATGATCTCACAGTCGAGTAATATTATTACCAGACTGTGCTGATGTCTCAGGATGATGTGCGCAGTACAGTGTCACGCGAAACTTTATATTTTGGAGCTCCGAGTGACACTGTTCTGTTATGGGCAGCCGTGTCGCTTAACATCAGGTGAAAGACTAGCTCGTCACAACATTGACTTAAAAAAAAAACTTTTTAAAGCATGATCGTAATTGCTCTTTACTTTTGGAACGCGGCCAAAGCAGGCAATTAAGTGTGGCCACAACCAATGCGAGCAATTAACTCCGAGCTACGAGATAGATTAATTCTAACTATACTTTTTTTAAATACGAATAGGCCATTTGACTGCAACTCACCTGCTAAGCGATCACGTAACTTTATTGCAACCAATAGAAACACAAATTTGTATGGATTCGACAGTTTCTATACATAGTTCATGTGCATAGTTACGATTAAAATTTTCAAATTAGGAATAAATATTCTCTTGTTGCATTGCAATCAATGTTTAGTGATCACCCCCTGGTGTCAGGCGACGATGCAGTCGAAGGTGCACTTTCGATGCACTTTGGCCTATAAGAAGCCTATTCACTCTTAAGTCTCAATCCTACTTGTGTTTACACCTTACGCTACACCTATATAAAATGTTTTCTCAATGAATACCCGTTCATAGCTAGTTCGCGTCAATCAGATTACCAAGTTAACCTATGCCAAGAGTTGTTTAATTTTGCTATAGCCAACTTCCAATGAGACAACGCTTACGTTTCCTAAACAGATCTCTGAAATTCGCCTAAATACTTTACAGGTGGAATACTCGATAGAGTCAGTGACAGCGGAGAGTCTGAACCCAGAAGACCTAAATGAGTCCATCGATGATAACGCCCCCGACCAGTCTGAAGCCCAGGATGTGTTCCGGGTGGATGGCAGAAGCGGAGCGCTGCTGACTAGAGCACCCTTGGATCGGGAGAAGGTGGCTCGGTATACCGTGATCGTTAAGGCGACAGATCAAGCCAGTCCAGTATCTGATCGGCTTTCTAGCACGTGAGTTTTAATTACGTTTAATTTGTTGGTTTTCTGGAAGATTTTGAACAGACATGTGTCATTCATTTGTATAAGTTAGTAATGAATTATTTACTTTATTTTCCAATGTTAACCTTCTTTAAGACAAATTACCTAATAGAATACCTACTCCTTACATCCAAATAAAGTCTTTCATAATCATCTCTTAAAATTTACTGCCAACTGAATATTTCATGAAATATTACCCAGTTCGTTTGCCATACAGCTCATTTGGCGAAATGACTGCCATCTTTTAGCCCTAATGCTCTCTTTATCATTTCATTTAATACAAGGTTAAAGTTATGAATTTATTATTTATAGCTCAATCATTTCAATAGAATATTTAAACGCACAGTCATTCATTTCATAATAAACAATTTAAAAGTTTAAATTGAGTATTATGAAATGAATGACATATTTTATATTTATTTGGTCATCGCCAGCGCTTGATTCATATAATATATCGAATCTATCGGTAAGGTTTCTATTCCATTTTTTTCACACTTTCTGCTTTCTAATGCTCGTACAAATTCAGTATGATGGAGAATATGAGCTTTTCTATGTATTGTGAATCAGGGTACTGATAGCTGCTTATCTACGCCATAATAATATTGAATCCATTAACTTTTATTATTACAATCACGAAAGTATATGACGTACATCCCTTAGTATTATTATATAATTGAAAAATGTCATCATTGTGGATGCGCGTTATAAAACAAAATTTCAAAGAGACATTTCTAATATTTTCTCACCACTTGTAAAGGCTGTGCGAAAACTGTAAAAAAAATCCTACTTTTGGGACGTTTTTTTATCGGCGCGAAATATATCTATTACTCTACGGAACATTACAGCCTACGAAAAACTTACTGCAAGAGAAATGAAAAAGGCTAATAAAAAACGAGTGTGCTTTAGACCACACGATTGAAGTAAAGCTTCTTTAGTTTAGCTCCATATATCGGCCGGTATAACTTTATTTTTGCTTTGTTTAATGTTAATGTTACCATCTTGACAATAATTGTAAATTGTCATTTTATTAATTATTATTATTGTTATTTTATTAATAAAATAAATGTTTAACTTTGTTATGTTGACAATGGAGAACTACGTAACTACTACGTGAATCAACTTTAACTTCCGTTTGCCTCGCATTCACCAGCTCACTCCCCAAGTCAAATAATAATAAATAATAATAATAAATAAGTGTGGACATTTCACACAGCGCCATCTAGCCCCAAACTAAGCAAAGCTTGTACTATGGGAACCAGATAACTGATACAATACTTAGATACTTTTTGTTTGTAAATACATACATAGAATACAATACAATAAATGTGCGTAAAGAAGCTTTACTTCAAAAAGTAAGATTAACACTTAGGTACCTAAGTATCTACTTAACTATTAACATATCAACGATTAATTCCAGTGCCACAGTCCACGTGAACATACAGGACGACAACGACAACTACCCGCAGTTTAGTGAGAAGACTTACACCGTCACTGTAGAAGAGGACATCAGCGTCTCTGACAACCCTGTTATAGCGAGGATAAAGTGAGTACCTACCTCTGTTGGTTCCCTCTTTCTATCTCTACCTATCTCTATCACTCATGGAAAGGATTTTAAAGTGTAAACCAAAGACGGAGACGCTCTTCCAGCTGAACTATGGCCGCAAGTCCCCAGTGGTTTCGGTTAAAAGGCGCGGGTTCAAATCCAGCTGCTTACAATATTTTTTAAATAATTTTAATATTTTTTATATAGTCCCACTGCCTTTGTGTATTGATTCTGATTAGGTTTTTAGTCTACTCGAATTCGCTCGACTGACCCAATTGGAGAAGATATGTTTTGGCGTTTACCTCTTTATTTGAGTTCCCCCATAAAAATTTTAACCGTGTAAGCGTTTTTATAACATTTCTTAAGCTTTGTAAAAAGGTTTTTTTTTGCGCCACAGTTGTGTATTTATCAAGTAATTGATAATTTCTCAAGTTATTGATATTTCACGCAGATATGTGTCAAGTCACAGTCCGAGTCATCAAGTCAAGTCATAGTCTAGTCTAAGTCATACTGCTAGTAAAGTGGTGGCAACTTTTAATGGAGGTTAAAAGCTTCTATGGAGTTTTGAAAACAACACGAAAAGAAATGTTTCACCATCAGTATACCATTTTCCCACAATCATGCCTGTAATCCAGCACTTAACTAACACTGCAAAACGCTGCTAAATAACACAGGTTTTAAAAAATAATACAATGCGGTGACGCGATCTTTTTCGTTTCCCCGCCAAAACTCTAAAATCATCTTTCTTGTTTTCCCGCCAAATAACTGTAAAAAGGTTAAATACATATTTTCATACATCTCTCTCTCACTCATGCGTGTTTCTCTGTTAAGTTCTATAGAAATCTTAAGTATCATAAGTAAATAATCTATGACAAAAGTTCTAATTATTTCTTCGAAAAGTATGAGACCTATCGCAAGTAAGCAATGTGTTACAAGATTACAATACCAAATAAGGAAATACAAATAAAACAATATGGTCTCGACTTGGCAGCCTTCCCCTATCACCACTGTCTGCTGATTCAAATTTGCATGTCCATAAATCTTTATCGAACACGCTGTAGAAATAGCCAGCATGTAGTATTTATAGTTTTACACGCCTCCGGGCGAAAAGTAATAAATATTTCATGCGGGCGATGATAAATCGATGTTGTTAATAGAAATAACCCCTTTTAATATTGATACCAAACTTTTTCAATAACTGTACTTATAGAACATACAGGTTTTATGTTTAATTCATTTTCATTTCACGAATGTAAACTTTTATATTTAAATTTGACATCGGCGCCGTCCGTCACAAAAGTTAAAAAAGAAAAACTTTTACCATGCTTTTACCGCGAAACTTTTACGAAACCTGTAAATTTAATCCTTTGCAAACATTGACTTTGTACCTACTTGAAAATAAGTTTAATTAAGTAATTGAAACATTACCTGATTGTATTAAAAGTATGACAGGTATCTCGGTGTTATAAAGCTTATTAATTTTGTTGCAAATTTTATTTGAAATCTAGTATTTCTTTTTTTCTCTTTTTCTTCTTTTCTTCTCTCTCTCTCTCTCGCTCCCTTTCTCTATAACTCTCGCTTTCTTCTTCCAGTTGTAAGCAGAAGGCCTTTCATTTTTGTAAAATTTGCTTATCTCTGAACGTAAAAATATTTTCCCGGCCCTATTCTTCACATAAATATAAAGAAATGTAGCTAAACCTTTGCTCCTTCCTGCAGAGCTACGGATGCGGATGTAGGAGCAAACGCCGCATTACGCTACGCAATAATCGGCGGGAACACCCAGATGCAGTTCTCAATCGACAGCTTGAGCGGAGACGTTTCGCTAGTCAAGTCACTGGACTACGAGCAAGTCAGGAACTACAGGCTGGTTATAAGGGCACAGGGTGAGTTCTATCCATCTTTTCACCTATATGCGATCATGGAACTTGATTGCAACCAACTGAAACTCGAATTTGTGTGGATTTGACAGTTTCAATACGCAGTCTATGTGCATAGTTATTATGGATATTTTCAAATTGGAAATGAAATTTCTCCTGTTGCATCGCAATCTAAGTTCCGTGATCACCACTGATCTGAGACTTCATCTTTTAATAATAATTTATCTACTAATATCACATGATATATTTACTTAATTTGTTAACTTTCCTAATATTTTTGGATATTTTTTGGACCCTTATTGAAACGGTAACTAGCTTTATTCTGCAAATACAGGCAGGACCCCACCCACCCGTGATAACTCTGCCCTTGGAAAATCCTCATTTTCCCGGATAAAATGTAGATCTTGGAAGTGTAAGAAATTTTTGTGCGAAAATGCATCCAAATCGGATGCGCCGTTCTGAAGGGAAAACCTCACAAACAAACCGAGGTACAAAGGAATATTTTGTAATAATTACAAAGGGAGACTTTGTAAGTTTTGTATTTTCAGACGGTGGCAGTCCATCTCGCTCGAACACCACTCAACTGCTGGTCAACGTGAAGGATGTGAATGACAACGCTCCACGGTTCTACACGTCTCTGTTCCAAGAGTCGGTCAGCGAAAATGTCCCCGTTGGATATAGTATTGTTAGGGTAAGCTCTTTACAATATAAGGAACATATTAATACGTATTTTTAGATAAGGTGCTCGCCAATCGTCGCTTAGAAGTTCGAGATGTACAACTGGAATTGACCAATGACAACTATGTGTGAACCAATCAGCTAAGCGAACTTCAATGCAACCAATAGAAACACAAATCTATGGATTTAACATTGTCAATATGCAGGTTGTGCACAATCTCGCACTGGTGGGTGATTACAGAACTTTGATTGCAATGCAAGAAATTTCATACCTTTTAAAAAAATTAGGTATGAAATTTCTACTGTTGCATTTCAATCATAGTTCTGTAATCACCCATCAGTGCGACATTTTTCTACGCCAACCCACCAATCAGAGCAGCGCAATTTTCTCCACCGCAGATTCAGACCGGTGATTTTTAATTGTTTCTACAAAAATAATTTAGTTTTTACACACACCCTGATAGTAATTTATTGTTAGTGCCTTCTTGATACCTGCCCATTTTAGTTGGCTAAATTTTGGAACGCTTGGTTTATTTTTATCTATTGGAAGAAATTACCTTAGTACATAGCCGACAGTAGTTGCATGAGAAGAGCCGAAAATCGGGCTCAATGAAGGCCTATATCTAACAGTGCGCTAGTACAGGCTAATTATGATGATGATGATGATGATGATAATGATGATGGTAATGATGATGATGATGATGATGATGATTTTAGTTTTGAGACACGTCAGACGTGTCAAAATTAAATTCAGTTAATTTATATCGATATAAAAAAGGTACTTATATATAATAATAAAAATATTATGTAATAATAAGTATATTTTTATTTCCAATAAACATTCATCGTTCTTAGCCTAAGTTGGTTAACTATTAATACTAGTGAAATAACATTAAATAAATATAATTATACATTTTGACATATAATCTGATCATCTTATGATTATGGGAAAGCTTCTGTGGTATGGTAGTTGAGCAGGTTGGCTCATATCCCGGAGGTGGCGGGTTCGACTCCCGCGGATGGACAAGTATTGGTGCACAGAGAAAAAATCGCAAATTCTTGTTCCGAGTCAGGATGTTGCGCAACCATGGTCCTCGTAATTCCTGGATCCCTAGTTAAGGTCCAGGACCTGTGTATGTGATCGTTGGACGCTAATAATATTAATCATATTATTATTATTAATTAAAATACTACGCCATTTACATACAAACAAATGCAAGCGCGAACCCATTGACGGGCTGTGTACTTTAAAAAATTAATAAATTGTATTTAATTCCAGGTGCAAGCCTACGACGCAGATGAAGGTGTGAACGCAGAACTTACATACACTCTCACCGATAAGGAGTACAGCGGCAACAGCGACCTGCCGATATCCATCGACCCTCGCTCCGGCTGGGTCTACACCTCTGGCCAGCTGGATAGGGAAGTTCACGCCAAGTATCAGTTGCTGGTGAGCTTATACAAAGCTTTGGTATATGGGCAGTGAGGAATAACTTTTGAATATAGCTGGTGTTTCAATTTTCTATTTTCCATTATAACGTAAGAAAACGTTCTCTTTGATTTTTTTCATAATTATCAGTCTACTTATTTCTCTGTTGACGCGAGTTATACAAGGTTATTGAAATATATAAATGCTAGTCAACCTTTTAAGGAAAATATCTGTAAGTGAATACAACATCATAAGCCTTATAAAATCCATTTTAGATGAGTTTATTTATTTACATTTTAGTGCTTTTCTCAACGACTATTCTCTTGTACTAATTTCAAAAAAAGTTTCAATATTTTCGGCATAAATTTATTATAAAAAACTGAGTTTTATATTCTACTAGTTGCGCCCCGCGGTTTCATCCGCAGATAAAAGTATTTTAATTATTTACGCCCTACGGGAAAATTTCACTTTTCCGGGATAAAATGTAGCCTATATGTTAATTCAGTGTATAAGCTATCTTAGTACCTAATTTCATCCAAATCCATTCAGCCGTTTGAGCGTGAAGGAGTAACAAACATACACACATACAAACTTTCGCCTTTATAATATTAGTGTGAAGTGTGATTAGTGTGATTATTTGGTAAGTTAATTAGGAAATTAACAAATGAATTGTGCAGTGTAGATTTTTTATATTTCTGCAATAGAATAAAATTTCTGGTTTTCAAAAGCATAATACTGGTATGGGTGGAAGTAATGTAGGCCTTTTTTTCAATAATGGGACATGCCATGCTAAAAATAATACTTCAATTGTAGTGTGAATTGATTCGTATCAAAAAGGGCCAGAATATGTAAAATGAAAATATGAAACTGTAGGTGACAGCAACGGATGGTGGGAACGTCCCTCGTTCAGCGACCGCGTCTGTAGTCGTCGTCGTACAAGATGTAAACGACAACGATCCTGTCTTTGCACCGGCTCAATACGAAGTGGAGTTAGCTGAAGACGAACCTCCAGGCACTCCTGTTGTGACGCTCACTGCTACTGACGCTGATGAAGATAACAGGTGAGTCGTCAGTGAGAATGGTCGTGTATTCTCACTGACTCACTATGAAATGGAATTAGGTGAAGATGAACCCCCAGGCACTTCTGTTGTGACTCTCACTATTACTGACGCTGAAGAAAGATAGACGTCAGTGAATGTTAGACGATCGCGTCAGTAATCTGGGAACCAGGAAGAAAAATTAAATAAAATTTTATAAAACAAAGCTATAAAGACACCATAGGTATAAAAAACGTAAACGGTGTTAGGGTTACTAATAATTGGGGCATGTGAACATAGCTTAATTATCTTGCCTAAAGTATTAGTAATTTACTAGGTAGGACTTTTCTGCAAAGTTCTTCTAGGTAGATATCACCGCTTTGCCAGTTTTCCTGACGCCAAACAGTAGCGTGCAAACATTACTGGTTTTAAGGGCAGTAACACTACAACTGCTATTGGTGGACATGATGTTTAACATCAGCCGAATGACCAGCTCGTCACGTCATTCATTAACATTAAGTTTCTTTGTTGATAAAGGTTAATTGTCGTTTACTCTATAAAATTAATTCCACGAAATCAAAACTAGAAATATCAGCTTGTAAAGATTGAGAGAAAAGTTAATCTGAAAGATTTGTCTTAGAACTTTTGTTGTTTGAAATGTATCGCAAACCATATTTTGTCTCGTTTTCGAATCCATTTTGATTGATCTAATGTCCAATTAACCAAGCATCTTGCGGGCGTAACACTGATCATCTTGTGAGCTGATTGTGATAAGACGAATCACTTTTAACTGACTTTAACTTCCAAAAGTACCGCTTTATCATAATGATTAATATCTATTCTCCAGACTTCACTACGAGATAACCGGGGGAAACACCCGCGGTCGATTCTCTATCACGTCCCAAAATGGTCGCGGTCTCGTCACCGTCGCACAACCCTTAGACTTCAAGCAGGAGAGGCGCTACGTCCTCACTGTCACCGCCACTGACTCCGGCGGGAGATCTGACACGGCGATGGTCCATATCAACATAACAGATGCTAATAACTATGCGCCCGTGTTTGAAAATGCTCCTTATACTGCTTCGGTAAGTCTTAATTGAAATCTCAAAACGACTGAATGAGAAAAGTTTGAAATAAAAAGTCGACTAAAATTATTGTTTCTCTCTAATAGTGAATTAACAGATCATCCAGACACCTTTAACTAACCACCGAATACTTAATATAACAAACTTGATCTCAAGATTTTTTAACAGGTATTCGAAGATGCGCCTGTAGGAACAACAGTTCTAGTCGTATCAGCTACAGACAGTGATGTCGGTATGAACGCTCAGATCACGTACAGCCTCAGTTCTGAGATATCCAACGAAGCGGTGGCACACCACGACCAAGAGTTTCTGATCAACCCGCAAACTGGTGCTATTACTACCAACAAGTTGCTGGACCGGGAGACTATGAGCGGTGAGTGCTTAATGGAAGATTTTCTGACAGTTGCATGAGCGTAGTTCTACAGCCAAAGGTACAGCCAAATGGCACTGACGACACATGGTGTTCTTTTTTCGCATTTCTTTAATGAAAATCTGCAATCATTGGAGCCAAACTTTTAACTTGTACTTCGTTAGACCAGATAGATAATAACTACCAAAAGGCATGACAGGTTTTCTTTTCATTTTTTACCTCATCAAAATTTTAAGAACGATTTTTTTTTAATTTGTCTTTCGGGAAACCTCCCATTTCAAGTGCTTTACATAAAAGAAGTAGAAATAGGCTTTATCAACGATATCATTTTCATCTTTACCAACCTTCGTAAAATAGATGGCTAAATTGCTCTCCGCGATACAATTCAATAATTTTAAATGATGAGTTTTGTCTTCTAACCCATTATATATCTATTTATCTTCTTTTATATATCATCCTTTAAAGGAACTCTAGTCATTAAAAATATCGTTTTTGAGAAACCAAATTTAGAAACAATTAAAAATAATAGTTTTGGAAACTAATAAATATGATATTGAGCTGGTCTACACGGTCCAAAGCAACTTTTTCTACACGCAACGCTTATGGTTTTCTTTATAAAAACCCTGCTATTAGTAATGCTACCCTGTTTTTTTCTACAGGTTATCTTCTGACAGTGACAGCAAGAGACGGCGGAGTACCGTCTCTCTCTGACACGACTGACGTCGAAATATCAGTAGTGGATGTGAACGATAACGAGCCCGTGTTCAAGCAGCAGCTTTATACTGCTAGCATTATGGAAGATGCTTTAGTTGGTAAGTGTTTCAATTTTCGTCTCATCTCTGTCTGTAATAAGGTACTTACTGTAAGGACACGTGCACAGTGAACGGCTCGGAATAAAACTGGAGTTTACAGATCATTGAACTAAAAAGAAAATTGTATACTAGAATCTTTCTCAAATTTAATTGTTACTAAAACTATCAATTTAGCTCGTAACGTGATTATTTTCTTCTTCAGGCACATCAGTTACTCAAGTTGGTGCAACCGATGCTGACGTAGGCCTTAACGGTCGGGTACATTACGAGCTAGATCCTAAGGATCGAGAAGAGGGGTCCTTCGTCATAGACCCCGCGTCGGGAGTCATTAGGACGAATAAAGTTCTGGACAGGGAATCGGTAGCGACGTACGATCTAAAGGCACTGGCAATCGATGGAGGCACCCCACCGCAAAGTTCAACTGTAAGCTACTACTATTATCATCAATTCGTTACACCAACCATTTAAAGTAAGCGGAAAAATAGAGAAAGAACCTTTCTCTATTTCGGGGGACGCCACTTCTTTCATTCACGTCAACAATATTTTAGTCACTCCACACAATTTTGTAGCTAACTTTACCCCTTTTTTAACCATTTTTGACCATACGAAATTTTGTCTTCAGATTTGATTTGAGTCTTCTACTTTTACACACATTCGACCATTCTCTTGATATTGGCAATCTGGCGATGTTTCTCTAATTATGCGATATTTTTTATAATGATTATGTGCCTATCTCCTGTTTAGGTGATTGTCCACATCAAGATTGAGGACATAAACGATTCGCCGCCAGTTTTCGACAGTGACTGCCTCACGTTCTACATCTCAGAGAATAGTCCGATTGGAACTACCGTTGGAGAGATACATGCTCATGATCCTGATGAAGGACCTAATGCTGTAGTGCACTATTCTATCAAAGGTGTGGTTTTAAATGATTATTTTCAAAACCCTATATTATGATAAAATAAAACAAATCCCAAGAGAAATTATTAAATTTTGTAAACAGTAATAAACACGGTATAGGTATGTCGGTTCTCAAACTAATTTTTTTCAGGTGGTGATGATTCCCAAAGCTTCTCACTTGAGACCCGTCAAGGCTCGGACAAGGCAGAACTAGTAACGATGGTAGACCTTGACTACGAAAGTCCTCGTAAGAAATATGAACTTATAATTCGTGCTGCTAGCCCACCTCTATGGAACGATGTTAGAGTAGAAATACTGGTTACTGATGTCAATGATAATGCGCCTATGATGAAAGATTTTTATATCATCTTTAATAACTATAAAGATTGCTTTCCTGTTGGACCTTTTGGAAGGGTGCCGGCTTTTGATGCTGATGTTACCGATAAGGTTAGTAAAATTTTAACTTTACCTATCTTACAGTATTGAACATAATATTTAAATGATATCTAAAGCATAAAAATATTAAAATATCAATGATAATATTGTACTTACTTGAGTTTTATTTCAGCTGCAATACCGGATTCTTTCTGGCAACAATGCAAATCTAGTGCTTCTCAATGAAACAACAGGATCTATGACACTGTCTCCTCAGTTGAATACAAACGTACCTAAACTGGCGACAATGGAAATATCTGTCACAGGTTAGTTTATTTATATTTTAAAATATTCTATTTTTGGTATAGTCGGCCATATATTTGTTCTAAAAAGACAAAATTATAATAACCTTAGTTGCTATAATGCTGTGTATCTGGGTAATCGTTTGAATCACAGATCTAAAGTGGCAAATCACCAAAATTAAGTCATATTTGGACTTCGTATATTATTTTTAGTAAAACAAATTGTGGTGTTTATAGATGGAGTAAATGAAGTAAAAGCAATGATGCAGCTGTCGGTCCGACTGATAACAAAGGAGATGTTGTTCAACAGTATAACAGTGAGGTTAAACGATATGACGGCGGAACAGTTCTTATCGCCGTTGCTAGGGTTCTTCATTGATGGACTGGCTGCGATTATCCCGTGTCCTAAAGAAAACATTTATGTATTTAGTGTGCAGGTAATAAACTTGCTCATATTTGGTGTGACTCTCGTTGAACTGAAAATTAATTTATATCAATAATAAAGCTTGATAATGGTTATGAGAAAACCACAGTTGACAAAAGTATATATAAAGTTGAGATTATATACAATTTGAGTTCAGCAGATTTTAATCAAAGGAATGAAAAACTTATACAGATGTATTACTAAAGTCTTTCACTGATGATTTCAGGATGACACAGATGTAACAGCCAACATACTAAATGTATCGTTCTCAGCGAAACGACCTGAAGCAGAAGTTGGTTTTGGTGGCGATACTTCCCAGTTCTATTCACCAACGCACTTGCGTGAGCGAGTGTATCTACATCGCTCTACTTTAGCTAGGCTTGCCACTGTACAGGTATGACATCTTAATATTAAATGAATTTATATATTTTATGTAGAATAGTAATTTCTGATAAGTATAATTGATGCGAATCATATAAGTTTTATCACCAATAATTACGCAACACAACGTACAAATTTTCGTAGTAGTAAGTACTACAACTTTTTAAAATAATCACTTCAATTTGCCGTCAATATATGTAACGTGTAAACTTATCTTGTTATTGATTTTATTTACAACTACAAATTTTTCAGGTTTTGCCATTTGACGACAATGTCTGTGTTCACGAACCATGTCTTAATTACGAAGAGTGTCTCACCGTCCTCAAATTTGGAAATGCATCTGGTTTCATAACCAGTGATTCCGTGTTGTTCCGGCCTATCTATCCGGTGACTACGTTTACTTGCCAATGTCCTCAAGGCTTTACTGGTGAGGTTTTCAATATTATCATGTTTTGTTACTGAATTATAATAAATTTTAAAATTACTCGTAATTCTGATGCATATTTAACATCTGGGGAGAAGTTATCAGCGAAGCTTTTGATACTGTCATGTTTCAATTGGGTACTTATAGATATTATTTCAGTTCATCCTTATTGTTTTATAATTATATTAAATTGTTTATAATACTTTATAAATTTAATAACTCAACCTACATTTGTTTAAAAATACCTTTTATTTTCCAAATTTATTTCGGTGTCTCACAGGGCGGTGTACTAAGACCACTGCTATTAATCTTATTATGAGTAGATCACTTTTTCTATTCCTCACTACTGTCCATCAAGATACGGTTATGGCATTGATGATTTAACATTACTGTAATAAATTCAGGGTCAAGAGAGCATTACATGTGTGATACAGAAGTTGACCTCTGTTACTCATCTCCTTGTATGAACAATGGGACTTGCGTTCGCCGCGAAGGAGGATACACCTGTGTTTGTGCTGCTGGATATACAGGTACCAATTACCATTATCATTATGTAACAGTAACATGTAATAGTAACAACTTATGAAAATTTTCCGCATCGTGAAATTGGCCGTATGGTCCCGGTAAGCAAATAAACCACCCCATCTCCCCGTGGGTGCCGTAGAACCGGTTAAAGAAATATCCAGAAAATGAACAGCAGCAATTTCCTCGGTACTTTAAAATCTTCCGGGATCACTAAATCGCCTGCCAAACGTGGTGATTATGGCAAATAACCCCCTATAACAAGCATCCAAAGTGGCATTTTATGGGTGACCTATGTTCAGCAGACGTCTTCTAATGTGCGATGAAAATTGTTATAACGTTTATCGGTTTTTTAAATAAAGCCCATATTTAGAAAAATACCCTCTTCGGCCCGGTTATGGTGCTAATTACATTTGATATTAGACTCCAGTTAAAAAAAAACTATGACACTTGAGCACATTGATCATTAAGATAGTTATCTATTTGTCAAGTTCGTGTTTTTTTTTCTATTTAATGAATGTTTGCAACCTTAACAGCATCAAATTTCTTTATAAATATAAGTGTATTTTAATCTAGGTGTAAACTGTGAGACGATTCTAACGAAAGCATCCTGTGATCTGAACGGTGACGGTTCAATATGTCGAAGTGGCTCTCAATGCGTCGCCAGAAAAGAAGGAGGCATACTATGCCAAGGCTGCTCCATAGATGCTGCTTATACTACAGCCATGTGTGAATTGAAGGCGAGGAGCTTTCCTGCCACATCGTTTTTGACGTTTCCTGGATTAAAGAGAAGGAATCGACTACATTTGAGCCTGAAGTAAGTTGTTAAGTTTAATTAAATGTGGGTAGACGATAAAATTGAACGCAAAAATAAAACTGGCGAAACACTCCTTGCCTGTACAATCAACAAGGAGGAGAAATTACATTTTAGTTTGAACCACCGAGAACTGAATTAAACCAATACAATATTAGTCACAACTAATTGTAATAAATTAAGTTCTCATGATTTAATTTGGTTATTTAAATCTGTTTTAGTTTTTCAGTACATATTTCGACATGACCAATCATCACTTTCCAAAACATCTCTCTCTCTCATCATTTGTTTCACGAGATTATATGACTTATTTAACAAAAAATACTGATAGCTGAAGGTCTTACACATACTGCGAACCGTCTACGAAAAGCATCAAATTTGTAAGATAGCGATATACCCCGTAATGTATTTTCATCGGGCATTGTTATCCTTTCCAACTAACACAATCTCCTCCATCCAGATTCGCAACACAAGCAACATCAGGGCTGCTATTATACAACGGTAGATACAACGAGCGACATGACTTCATTGCCCTCGAAGTGATCAGTTCAGGATCCGGCAGGGAGGGTGGAGGGGGAATAAGATTTACCTTCGCCTTGGGAGGGGGTAAAGTGGAAGTCACTGTAGCGGGAAACGTGGCGGATGGCATGTGGCACACTGTTGATGTGGAGTATTATAACAGGGTAAGTAGAAAGCACAGGGTAAGCAGGGTAAGGGAAGGCGTATGTTAATGTATGATATCATATGTGAAAATCTATCCAATGTAAATTTATCTAGTGTTATGTTAAATATCTTTATTGATGCGTTATTTATCTTGAGTTAGTTAGAAAGATCTGTTGAGTGATTTTATTACCTAATTTCCTTTTTTAGACTGCGACTGTGGTACTGGATGACTGTGATAAAGCACTTTCGTTAGCTGGAGCAGCCGATTTTGGAATCAAATACGCATGCGCCAATTTCACCAGAAAAGTTCTTCCATCAAGATGTGATATTCCTACAGAAACATGCCATAGGTACTTATTACAATTTGTTTTAAATTATTTCAATCAACTTTTTTTCTAAATTAGTTTGTGGAACAGTTCCAAGTCCTATGACATATTACTTTATAGTCCGACTTTTATGCAGATTTTTGGATCTGACTGGACCTTTACAAATTGGTGGTCTTCCGAACATCCCGAGCAGTTTCCAAGTGAAGAATAAAGACTTTGTTGGGTGTATATCTGACTTCTTCATCGACCATAAGTTCGTGGACTTAAACAGGTAAGAATGCACCTTCTTCCTAGGTGTAACAGTTTAAAACTCGTTTACATTGAAACCAAGAGATATCCACACTATTTTCGAACCATATCTTGCTTGATATTTTATTAAGAAAAAAATTGTTTTTGTCCAGCTATGTATCAGACAACGGCACTCTAGCCGGGTGTCCCGAGAAACGGTCCCAATGCGGTTCAGCGCCTTGCTTCAACGGCGCGGAGTGTAAGGACCTTTGGGATACTTACATCTGTGACTGCACTGAGGGGTACACGGGGAAAGATTGCTCTGAGTGTAAGTAATCCTATATACATTTAGGGAAAGTTTAATGATATAACTTAGATAGTTATTTTTTTAAAAGACTACTGATTGCCTCTGTGGTGTGGTGGTTGAGCAGGTTGGCTCATAACCCAGAGGCGGCGGCTCCGTTTCCGATAATAAAAAACGTTAATGTTTCCTAATGTTTTACATACATGTTTATACAACATAGTTTACATTCAAGTACTAGCCATCCTACTTTGTGTATCAGAAAACGAGTTTTTAATTATGTATTATGTGGATGAATAGTAAATAATAAGAAGTATTAATAGCAGGCGTGCGTTTAACCAGACGTCTGGCTAATATCAATCTAAAAAAGACACAGGTCTCAACAATTTTGTTTTAATACTGTTCCATCCAAAGGTGGTCTAAAATAGATCGCTGCTACTTATATGACCGCCCATTGCTATTGGAGACAGTAAAGAGTTCTATCTAAAACAAGTCTCATATCATCATATGGTATAATGATATGGGTGTGATTAGAAAGATGATTTTAATCAAAATCCTATTTCCAGTCCACGACCATTTAGTGAAAATGGGTTTCCATTTTAGTTTTGAAATGTAAGTAAAATTATTTTTCCAGCTACGTCACCTCCTTGGAGATTCAGTGGCGATGGTATGCTCTCATTCAACCCTTTACTACGGCCCATTCAACTCCCGTGGCTCAACGCACTGTCCATAAGGACTAGGCAGTCGGACGCCTTCTTGATGTCCATTCAAGTAGGACAGAATAGCAGTATATTAATCAGTGTAAGTATGGAAAACTATAAAACAAGTTGGAAATTGTTCTAAGGTTTACAGATCTGAATTAACCCGAGGAGTATCGGTACATATCTATTGTATGTGCATATACTCTAGTAAATAATATAATAGATTAAAATCGGGTTTATGAATGAAAACTGTACGCGTGACATTCGTAAATTTAAACAAAATCGATCAAAAAAGAAATATTCCTAATAAGTTAGTTCCGTAGAACAAATGTAAATAATGTAGAAATATTCCTCGAAATTGTAGCTCCTTGGAAAAAATGTAAATAATGTAATGCATGTGTTGTGAGAAATAAGATAGCGTACTCGTATATTACTTAAGTATATTTCCAAGGGTTATACTTCAGTATATTTCTCAGGGTTAGTAATAGAATGGATAGATCGCAAAATGACTTTATCTCACTGAGGCCATAATCTAAGCCGAGTTTTTTTTTTTATATTAATGAAATGATGTAACTAGCTGGTCGTTTGCCTGATGTTAAACGACACGTCTGCCCATATCAGTTGCAGTGCCACTTGGAACTCTAAAATATAGAGATTCACCGTACATTGCACTGTGCACGTCATCTTGAGACATTACAGTGAGATTACTGGACTGTGAGATCAGATCAGATCTCATTGGTCCAGTAATTGCACTAGCTACAGTGCCTTTCAAACCAAAAGACAGTGCTTGCACAGCACTGCTTGGCGGTAGAATAACTGGCAAAGCGGTGGTACCCACCTAGACGAACTTTTCACAAGTCACACATATGAAAGGATAAAGGTTGAACATCGAAGATACATCATTAATTTACATTTAAATTTTACAGCTAAAATCCGGTCTACTTCACTACGCCTACAATGACGAGTCAATGTTCCTGCCGACAACCTCGTTGTCCGATGGCGACTGGCACCGTATTGAGATTAAATGGCTCGGCACGGATATATCAGTGTCCATAGACTACGGGTTAAGGAACGCTTTGCTACCGATACTGGCGAACAAGATACAAGGACAATATATAGGGAAGATCTTGATTGGTGGACCCGATACTAACGCAGGATTGCTGGCATCAGAAGTGGGATATTTCGAAGGTTGTGTTCAGGTAATCAGTGACAGCTAGTAAATTCACAGTTTTTTTATGTTTTGGCCCTACGCTTTTTTGTATTTAGCCAGTGTCAAGTAATTGATAATTTATCAAGTTAATGATATTTCACGTAAATATGTGTCAAGTCACAGTCGAAGTCATCAAGTCAAGTCATAGTCAAGTCATAGTCTAGTCAAAGTCAAACTCCCAGTAAAGTGGTGGCAACTTTACCAGAAGCTTCTATGGAGTTTTGGAAACAACGCGAAAAGAAACGTTTCACCATCATTATACCATTTTCCCACACTCACGCCTGTAATCCAGCACTTAACGAATAAAATGCCACCAATTTTATGCACTAACACTGAAAATAACACAAGTTTTGGAAAATAATACAATACGGTGACGCAATCTTTTTCGCCTTCCCGCCAAAACTCTTGAAAAATTTACACTTATCTCCTTAGTCCCCAATTTATCGTATGTCAAACTTTATTAATTGACAATGGTTAAAGATAGTCGATGATCTACTAGCAACCAATAAGTGTTGAGTATTTGTATTTAATATGCCAAAATGACACGATTATAACAAAAGTTCGAGAACTCGGATGAAAGTGTTGCTTAGTTAACTTGTACTTTAATAGACTTAAGTGCAAACGGGCGTTATAATTTTAAGATTAAACTATATTGTTACCTACATACATTATCTAGATATCCTATAAGGTACTCAAAGTATCAAGAAAAGATTTTAGTAGGCTTTATCATAGAAGAGGAATGATAGCTTCAGTAAACAAGGGATATTTCAGTGGGTACGTGTTTCTTATCAAGGTGTTACAGCCTATTCAATAGACAATGGCCAGTCTTATTTCTATAACTGTATGGTTTATTTTTCTCAGGATGTTCGAGTAGGAACCGCACAGTCGTTGCTCAATCGGCCAAC
Source organism: Ennomos fuscantarius (assembly GCA_905220475.3). NCBI lineage: Eukaryota > Metazoa > Arthropoda > Insecta > Lepidoptera > Geometridae > Ennomos > Ennomos fuscantarius. The sequence goes on along the minus strand of HG992028.1, from coordinate 4,275,454 downwards.
AGTGAAGGAAAACGTGAGAGACGGGTGTCAATCACGAGCTGACTGCATGCTGTCTGTCTGTCCACCTTATGTAAGTATTCTAATGTATTGTATAAGGTACTGACTGTCATAATTACCTGAAGAATTTTCAGAATACTTGAAGCGTCCTTGATGTGTACATGTGTTATATTCGAATGAGTGTTTTATTGAATGCCCCAAGAATCCATTACATACTTGTCTACATACCCAAGAATGTACAAATCACTAAGTGCGAATGCACATTGCATTTTTGTGGAGAACTTTCGAATTCGAGAAAAATTTAACATGAACATTCTTTGCTCTATGGGATTTTATGTGCACGTTTGTCTGGACAGTTAGGATCAATGACCAACTCATTGCAGAGCACATGCGTGTCGTCATGGGAGCAGACGCGGTGCGAGTGCGAAGCGGGCCGCGTGGGCCCGCGCTGCGTGGATGCGTGCGAGCTGCAGCCGTGCGGCGCCGCGCGCTGCGAGCGGGCCGCCGCCCCGCGCGGGTACACGTGCGCCTGCGACCGCGGACACTCGCTCACTGGTCAGTTACACGCACTACACACTAGCAGTGGGCCCGCGCTGCGTGAAAGACAAAACAAGGCAAAACACTGAGTAGATTTTATACTGTTATGCAGTGTTTATTAGAAATAGGGATAATGTGTATCAGCATACAATACATAGTACCGTCTACATTAATAATGTTACGTTTCACATTATAACAAAGTTATACCTACCGTTGAAGTGGCAGTGTGCAGGCCACATTGCTTGCAGAACCGGCAACCGATGAGGAAGAAAAGTTCTCTAGAGTGGCCACCACGAGCCGGAAGACTAAAATGGACCTGCATAATCTATAATCATAATATAATATATTTTTTTTTATTAATTGAGATATCGCAGTACCCTGTTATGAATATTTCCTCCATAGAGCTTGATCCTTTTGGTATATACAATACTTAAAGAATTTTCATCGTATGTCAGAGTGTGTGAAAAAGGGCCCGCAAAGTCTATAACAGCTTGTTAAAATTTCATATTTATACCTAGTTTAACCTTTCAGAGTTCGGCTGCGTGGAAGAGGGTGTGCAAGAGTGTCCAAGCGGTTGGTGGGGGTTGACCTCTTGCGGCCCGTGCGCATGTGACGTTGCTAAAGGATACCATCCACACTGCGATAAGAATACTGGGAAATGCCATTGCAAGGTGATTACCTAATTACGATCGGATTAGTAATTCGTTATTTAAAAAAATTGTTAGAGGCGCTGAGTTGGATTTCATATAAATATTTGTAGATATGCTATAGTGAGAACAGTAATGTACATTCGAATAAACTTGTATCATTTTGGAATTTATTTATTAATCTACTGCGACATTCATGCGATGCGTCATCTGGGATTCAGGGGTTTTTATTCTATATATCTAATTTTAAAATAAGGTATAGCAGGCATAACCCCATTTACTCAAATGACTGTACATATCTCGAATTAGTACTATGCGCTGTGCTAGATTTCATACAAATATTTCACGACTAGTTGCGCCCCGTGGTTTCACCCGCGGATAAAAATTTTAATTATTTGCTCATCTCACGGGAACATTTCTTTTTTCCGGGTTAAAATGTAGCCTATATGTTAATCCAGTGTATAAGCTATTTTGGTAACGAATTTCATTTAAATCCATTCAGCCGTTTGAGCGTGAAGGAGTAACAAACATACACACATTACACACATACAGACATACAAACTTTCGCCTTTATAATATTAGTGTGATATTCGATACCAAGGCCAGTAAAGGACATTCAAATAAACTCGCACTAGGGGTACCGAGCTGTACATCATTTAAATGAATGCCCTGCGCCGTACATGTGTCCTCACCCTGCGCCACCAGGAGAACCACTACCGGCCGGCGGGCTCGGCGGCGTGCGTGCCGTGCGCGTGCCACGCGGCGGGCGCCGCCGGCGGCGCCTGCGCGCCGCACTCCGGCCAGTGCGCCTGCCGCGCCGGGGTCATCGGCCGCGCCTGCGACTCCTGCGCTAACGTCTACGCCGAGGTGGCGCCCGACGTCGGCTGTCTAGGTACGTACCGCTGTCTGGGTATGTACCGCTGTCTAGGTATCTACCGGTGTCTAGGTATGTACCGCTGTCTAGGTATCTACCGGTGTCTAGGTATGTACCGCTGTCTAGGTATCTACCGGTATCTAGGTATGTACCGCTGTCTAGGTATGTACCGCTGTCTAGGTATCTACCGGTGTCTAGGTATGTACCGCTGTCTAGGTATCTACCGGTGTCTAGGTATGTACCGCTGTCTAGGTATCTACCGGTGTCTAGGTATGTACCGCTGTCTAGGTATGTACCGCTGTCTAGGTATCTACCGGTGTCTAGGTAGGTACCGCTGTCTAGGCATGTACCGCTGTCTAGGTATCTACCGCTGTCTAGGTATGTACCGCTGTCTAGGCAGTATTAATATGTGAAAGTTAACACTAATCAGCTTCTCTGCTCCCTGCTGGATGTCTCTGATGACCAGCAATATGCTGAGCCGACGCCCATTCGATATTTGTTTGCCTCTATTCATTATGTACATATTGTGTATATTAATTTAACCTGTTTTGTACTTTAATTTTAGGCAAGTATTGAATAAATGTCTTTCTATTTCTATTTCTGTATTTCTATTTCTTTTTTATGATAATGATATACGTGACGAACTAGTTGTTCTTCTGATGTTAAGGGTCATGGCTGCCCGTAACAGATACTGCCATTTGAAACTGTAAAATAATTAAATTTCGCCCTTCATCTTCGCTCATCATCCTGAGACATCAGCACAGTTTAACAATAAGATTCTTAAGACTGTGATCAAGTCATAAAGCCTCGTTTACCCAGTTATTTCACTAGCTACAGTGCTCTTCAAACCGGAACACAGTTTACGTGTGCTTGCTAAAATGGCACGCAAAACTGGGTATTCAGATGTACTTAATAAAATCAATGGGCCACTTATTTTACCAATTTAATTTACTTAGGAGTGATTCTTACCTATCGGCACAGTTTACTCTATTATTCATTTCAACCTGTCAGCCTCCGTTGTTTATATCGACATAAAACCACACACGCCTTTCGGAAATACATTTGTGGATGTACGAAGTACAATACCATTTTGCAACTCTGCACATTCAACTCACGATTCCTCAAAACAGTGCGCTTTTACACGCCGCGACAGATACACGCGCGAGTGGGGGAATCGGCTAAACTAACGGCTGTAATTCATTGTATCTATTAAAACTTAACTAGAAACTTTTACTACAACTTTTACTACTTTACCATCAAAGTGTTGTGTAACTCAACTGGGACGCAACATTTTTTGGTCCTTCGAGAATTTTTGCATTTAGTGTGTTTGTGACCTCAAGTTGCGAAAGCGAATCGGTACCTGGCCTCCCACAAGCGGGTCTCACCAGGCTATTGAGAAGGCGCATAATTTCGTAACAGCGGGCCGCAGGATACGCTGAATGCTAAAGGACCTTCAACGGAGTTCTCTCGTAAACTGCGAAGAGCAAAACACGCTTGAAGAAGAAGCCCAAGGAAGCTACTACCTGGTCTTCGTGTCCTGAATCAACACCTATTGGAACTTGACTCTTAACTTCAACTCAACCAACCCACTCGGCACTCCTAACTACTGGCTAACTTGCCACATAACTAACTTTAAACATGGAATTACTTAACCAACAAGTAAGCATTTTCGAAAGCATAAAATCTTTGTGCACTAAATACAAAAAAGACAGCATAACAAAAAAAACTGTCGAATACTTAGAGTCACGTCTTTCCTCACTAGAAAAACAGTGGGTGGACTTCCATGAGAGGCATGAAATTCTAGTACAGAAAATTGAAGAAAAGGCTGAAGTCAGCTACTTCACGACAAATGTCTATGACAAAACTAAAGAACTTTACCAAACTACTAAGGATAACATCATGGAACTCGTGATTTCTCACAGACGGAAAGAAAAGAAGGAGGAAGAAGATAAGCTAACTAGCATCGACTTCGACCTGTCCGGTATTTCTGAGGAGGAACCATACAACAATACAACTATATTTTCTACGGATCACATAAAACTACTGGACAGCCGCCAGAGATGCAACTTCAAGGCAATAGAAAGAGCTATGTCGAAGATCAAATTTGAACTTGTGACTGAGAAATGGGAAATCGAAGATCACCTATCAACTTTAAAGGTGAAATGGGATGCTATCGACAAGCTTCACTGGCAGCTGGAAGATCCTCTCAATAGTTCTAACTTGAACGCAGACTACACCGCTAAATATGAGAGCATTGAAATAAAATACGACAACTTAAGAAAACAACTTAACAGCAAATTATGGTCAAATATTCATTATGAAAAATCAGCTCCAAAGATCGAAATACCAGAATTTTTTGGTGACTATATCAACTGGATTTCATTTAAAGATCTTTTTATAGAAACTGTTCACAAGAATCCTACTATTTTTCTAAATCATAGAAAATGCAACACCTCAAAACTAAACTCAAAGGTGAAGCTGAACGCTTGGTGCAGCATCTCACTGTTAGTGCCGAAAATTATGACTCCTGCTGGGAAATACTCACCCATCCAACCAACTCACCCAACCGCCGCCTTCAATTTACATCTTTTATGAATGCGATGCAACAACTGCCTGTCATCCGATACCCAGACACGGAAAATCTCAAGAAGATTCATGACGTCACCACTGAAAGTCTCAACGGGCTCACTAACATGGGAGTAGATGCAACCAGCTGGGGCCCAGTTATCGTGTACTACATGTCACAGAAATTGGACTCCGTGACCTTCAATGATTACACCAAAGAGATTCAGAACAACAGAGACCTGCCAGATCTGACCGAGTTTCTAACATTTCTAGAAAGCAAATTCATGGCATTAGAAACCGTCAAAAATCGCCAAAACAACGCTAATAATATCCAAAAACAGAACAATAACTTGAATTTTAATAAACCGGCAAGCAAGTTTTATCAAACTAACAACAACAGAAACTTAATGTACAAGCAAAACTTTGCCAAGAAATCAACCTTATCCAGAGACTACTCTAGCATATTTTACACTGCATTCGGAAAATGCCCTTTGTGTGACGGCGAACACGTACTTATGCAGTGTACAAAATTTGTTGACATGAACATTCCACAGCGAATCCACACTGTTGCGAAATTGAAACTCTGCAAAAACTGTTTATACAGTCACGGAAACACCGATTGTAAGTCAACAAAGACTTGCAAGGAATGTAATATGAGACACCACACGTTATTGCACTTGGCAAAAAAGGCACATGAGCCAAATAAAACAGAAAAATTAAACTCTCGTCCTCAACCATCAACTTCCCAGCAACAAAGCTCTCATCACCTAACTACTTTGAACATGGAAGTACTTCTGACTACTGTCAAAATAAAAGTAAAAGCCGTTGATGGGACCTACGTCACGCTTCGAGCTCTACTTGATCAAGGCTCTCAAGTGAACTTGATCACTGAAAACGCGGTACAGCTACTGCGGCTGCCACGTACTAAACTCAATGCCACGGTGTCTGGTGTAGGATCCGTATCTGGAGACTGCAAGGGCCGTGTACAACTGACATGCAAGTCAATACACAGCGACTACACTTTTAACACGGAGGCTCTGATACTTAAGAAGCTTACGAATAACTTACCTAACTTAACTTTTGAAAAAGCCAACTGGCCGCATCTACATAACTTAAAACTTGGAGACCTACAATGTAAGAGGCTCCATCGACTTGTTACTAGCAGCTGATGTCTACGCACAGATCATTATGGACGGAGTATTAAGAGGACACCAAAACTCTCCAGTAGCACTGCAAACTCAGCTGGGCTGGATTCTGTGCGGAAGGCTGCAAAATTTTAATTCTCATGTCGCTATCATGAATACAACTACTACACGAGGATCTGGCGGCAAAGACGTCGAAAAAATGCCAATGAAGCCGAACTTTGAATCCGAACTTGGAAAATCTAGGCCTACAGAAGTCTCACAATTTACAACTAAAATTAACGAGAAACAAAAACTGACAACCCTACAAGAATCAAATAATGATAACTTTATAACCGACTTATTAAACAAATGCAGCTCATTAACGCGAACTAAGCGCATAGTTGCGTGGATCATGCGCTTTATTACAAAGGCCCGGACAACAGCGGCGAAACTTGACACCGCTCGATCCGATAACAGGCTATCTGCCTGCCTAACAACAAACGAACTACTTAGTGCAAATAAATTAGTAATACTATCCAGACAAAGAAACGATTCCCAAACTGAATACAACAGATCGATTACAAAACTTGCAAAAACTTTGCCGTTTGACGCTGAAACTAAAATGGAGAACTCAGACAAGCAAAACGGCGATGACGCTACAAATACACATTCAGAACCAAGGCGCAGCAAGCGTGGACGTACTGGAAGAACAAGTTTCATCACCATGATTATTTCATTCCTAACGTTACTAGCACTGATAATTGGATCGCAGTGTGCATCGACTGACGTCACTGAAGGCATGCCGTCGAGCACTCACATTACTGACCTTGGGCGCGAGCGTTCGATCTATTACGATAAAATCGGAGAAATAAAACTAATTCGTAACGAATGGATCTACAACTTAACTACTTACTGGCAAGCTACTCAAGAAATGGAAAACTACTTAAAATACGTACAACTCTTGTGTCAAAAACTAGACCCGAGATACTGTGCGAGTACTACGCGACAACTATGCCATGAAATGGATATCTACTAGAACTGATGACAATTCAAACTACTATTATCGAACTGAAAATAAGATCATGAAGAAAAACGAAGAGAACGTTCGCCAACGATTCGCACTCATGAACAAGGTCATGAATGACACCGACATGAGACTATCGAAACTTGAGTCGAACATTGGAACTGCGATGGCAACTAACTACTTCAACTCGGTATCGCTCAATACACAATTACTTCTGACTAATTTGAAGAATGTTCAGGAAATGCTGTTCAACGCACTTCTTGACGTCTACAAAGGCCACATTGATGTGCATCTCCTTTCTCCAGTCAACCTGATCAAACAACTGAACGAGATTTCTGGGAGACTGCCGAAAACTCTAACTTTTCCTGTAGAAAATACTCAAGCAGAGATAAAGGATGTTTACAAACTGCTGTACGTGAAGGCTCGAGTTACAAACGAGTACTTCATGTTTGAGATTCACATTCCACTGACGAGTGACGAAGACTTCACTCTCTATCGAGTAATCCCTCTGCCTCTGAAAACAAAAGATGTAACTGAAACTACAAAATATGCACTTGTATCAGCCGAATACATCGCTGTTAACTTCAGGCAAAATACTTACATAAGCTGGAATGAGAACCGAATGAAACAATGCATCCAGCGAAGCACTAACAACTTTGTGTGCAGTCTAAACTTACCCATTAGAAACTTGGAAAGTAAAGACGCACCCTGTGAAGCCAAACTATTGGGTCATTATACGACCTCACCGTGCATCGTAAAGAAAACAGCATGCAACGCTGCCTGGATCGAATTACATTCAACAAATACCTGGCTGGCGGTGTGTTGTGACACGTGCGTACTGCGAATTATCTGCGGCAGTGACGTCGCATCTCATCAGATAAATCAGAGAAATCAGAGGCACTCATAACATTGAAGCAAGGATGTACGGTGCAGAATGAGGACTTGAACATCTACGCCCATAATCAGTACCACGTATTTATGCCACGACGGCAGAACCTCCTTAAAACTGTGACGCTGGAACTGCAGCCCTAAAACTATTCCACAACTAAGAAATCACGCCAACTCAGAATTTCATCTTCGTTCACGGCCACTCCCGCGCATCGATGACTCACGAGCGGCAGCGGTCGGCCGCGGCACAGCGGGAACGGGCGCGGTCACACCCTCAGCGGGAACACGTCGATGATATCAAATTTAGTTTCGATTAATATTTTTTATTATTTTACTTATACATTTTTAAGAACTTTTACTTATTTACATTTTAATTTTTGAACTTTGTTTAACTTTGACTTTGTACAGCCGATTCTCACTCTCGTGCGTTTTCACCCTCTTTTTTGGGGTTGGTAATATGTACGAAGTACAATACCATTTTGCAACTCTGCACATTCAACTCACGATTCCGCATCGATGCGCATCGATGACTCACGAGCGGCAGCGGTCGGCCGCGGCACAGCGGGAACGGGCGCGGTCACACCCTCAGCGGGAACACGTCGATGATATCAAATTTAGTTTCGATTAATATTTTTTATTATTTTACTTATACATTTTTAAGAACTTTTACTTATTTACATTTTAATTTTTGAACTTTGTTTAACTTTGACTTTGTACAGCCGATTCTCACTCTCGTGCGTTTTCACCCTCTTTTTTGGGGTTGGTAATATGTACGAAGTACAATACCATTTTGCAACTCTGCACATTCAACTCACGATTCCTCAAAACAGTGCGCTTTTACACGCCGCGACAGATACACGCGCGAGTGGGGGAATCGGCTAAACTAACGGCTGTAATTCTTTGTATCTATTAAAACTTAACTAGAAACTTTTACTACAACTTTTACTACTTTACCATCAAAGTGTTGTGTAACTCAACTGGGACGCAACAGTGGATATATTTGGAGTTGATTAAAAATGTTGTTTTCAGTGGTATACGATGGATGTCCACGCTCATTTTCACGTGGTGTCTGGTGGCCGCGAACTAAGTTTGGAGTTGAAGCCGTCACTGACTGTCCTTCAGGTAAAAAAATGACTACAAGTTCAATTATTTTCTTTGTGAATTTAGATAAAAATTATAAGTGTTTTTTTTTTTCATAGGAACAAGTGGCAAAGCAACGCGTATGTGTGACGAGACACAAGTGGTCCCATGGCAAGAACCTGACATGTTCAACTGTTCAACATCAACCTTTTATCAGTTGAGAAAACAGGTATGGCAAATAAATGTGCTTAACATAGTATTTGTTAACATTGAAGTGATTTTTTTGTCTAAAACCTTTTACATATTTCAGGTTAAGTATATAAAAAACAAACAGCTAATTTTTGATTTGTATAAAAGGCCTGTAGTTACTGAACTACTGTTCAAGTGTCAAAGTCACTGGTCAATATTTCAAATATGTACCTGTTCGACTTGATTAGGTTTTATAATCAACATTTTCTTACACATCCAGAAACAGTTTCACTGATTCAATAATCTCATAAAACTGTTTTATTCTGTGTAGCTCCATAAAATCGAGACAGGTGAGCTAGCCGTGAACACCTTCGTTGGTGTTCGTTTGGCTGCGGACTTGGAAGCAGCCTGCGCCAAAACTCCACAACTTTACGGAGCAGATGTTTTAGTAGCAGAAGGAATATTACTAGAACTTCTGCAATATGAACTAAAACAAGCTGGACTGAACCTTACGCATAGTCAGGATAAGGATTATGTTCGGGTAAGTTACTAATAAGTACACGCTAAACTTGTCGCTTTATTATTCTAGAATATATTATATTTTGGTTAAAAATCTAGGACTTTTGACATTTTGAAGGCGTATGATTAACAACACTATCCAAGAAATCTTTAAAATTGTGTTAAAAACTTTGATTTTAATACAGGTCACCTTTAAATCATCCTAAAACAATTTCGACTACAAAACTACTCTGTAAAAAATGTGTTGCACTACAACTTGTACTAAGTGTTCCACAAGGCATCATTCTAGGTCCTATGAAATTTGAATTCTTGAACTCGTACATCAAATTACATTTTACTTCCAGAACGTAATTAAATCATCTAACACCATTCTAAACTTGCAATATGAGAAGGAATGGAAACGAATCGAAGAACTGACAGGCCATGGAGTAGAATTGCTACTTCAAAAGTTTGACAAATACATCGCTGTGCTAGCAGAGAGCCAACACGATACTTACACAAGTCCTTTTGAAATCGTTTCTAGTGATATGGGTACGTATTAGCCTCGTAACTGTTGTACTATGTATATTCATTTGTGAATGTCAATTAAAAAGTCCCAATCACTCCGACCAAGTTTCGGACATATTCGATGTCCTTCTTCTGGAAGCCAGTTACTAACGCGGCGGATATCGCGAGCGCTCGGAGTAATTTCTACTTTTTAACTGACGTGAGTTTAGCAGTTATTAATTTTTACATACCTAATTTGTGAATGTCCATCCTAGTGAGGGATCGTGAATAATTGAGTCCGGAATATTATTTTATCGCTATTTTAATTTTCTTTCCCAGTAATTGGAGTGGACATTGTAACAGCAGAGTCAATATTCGGCTTTGAACCAACACAACTGAACCGATACAACATAGATTCCTATACGACCGAGCGAGTGGTGCTGCCAGACACATCTTCATTCATACACTCTCCAATACAAACGCCATACAACGGAAAAGCCATGAAAACTAAGAAGCCGTTCAGTCTAACCGTATCATTTCCAAAGTACAATAATTATGTAAAGAGTAAAAACAAGTTTGATAAATTTACAAGGGTGTTGCTGCCGTTGGATTTGCTTGGGATCACGAATGCTAATTTACAAGGTAAGATATGAATGCCTATAAGATGTGTATGATATGATATCAAACATCTGTTTACAACAAAAACTCAAGAATAAAGACAGTTTTCTTTTTCATTACAATTACGCTCATTAATATCGTCTCATCCATTATTGGATAAATGTTTTCAGTATCCAGTAACAATTGGCATATCGTAGTTCTTACTAAATAATTTGTATCTCCTATTTTATATAATTATTAGTTGGTTTCTTAAATACTAACGTTGATATGAGGTTGGATAGATTTCTTATCCGACGTTTTCCAGTGAAAACGTCAGTTAAGGTCAGTTACTCAGTAAAGTATTGTCTACATATACCACCATAACCTAGTTTGCATTCTTCTTTGTCACTTTAGAACACCTAGACGCCAATTCCGAATCTCGTGCTGTGTTCTCATATCTACAATATTCCCGGAATACATCCAGTTTAATGCCTCTACAAATGGATGAATCAGTTTCAAGGAGATGGGGGGTTAACATCACTATAGGCTCTCCGATATTGCAAGTGGCCTTGTTTGTTCCGGAACTAGTGTGGATGAAGGAATCTAATGATGCTGATGAAAACTCGCAAGAGAATAATATGGAGGACATGGAAGGTAATAAACATTATCAGCATTCGTCATATCTTACTCATCAAACTAAGCTTAGCTAAAATAGAGCTCTAGACTTTACAAAGAATCTGGTCACCAGCAGGAATTATGGAAAATTTAAATACTTACTTCTACCTATATAAAATGTAATTAATTTAAACAACATAACTAAATATACTATCATATTAATAACTTGATGGATTTAGTTGACGTGAGTAGGTGATAGAATAAAATAATTTCTGTTTTTCAGGAATTGTTTATGCAAACACAGGCAATCACCATACTCACACAAACAATAATTTGAACAATAATCCCCAATCTAAAAACCCGTGGCCACACGCCAACGACGAAGATCACGCAAACCACGAAAACCATGGGCCGATTCTCATACAACCAACTTTCAAGAAACTAGATAAATCTTACAACGGAAATGAAATTCACGAGAACGAATCAGCATTCGTAGCTGAAAAACTAGAAAGTGAAGGTCCTAAAGCTATGGCACTGGTTGTGGAAGAAAAGGGAAATTTGACGAAAGATACCGGGAAGAAGAAGTTGGTTTATAAGAGCTTGGGTGGGATAAGGTTGAAGAGGCCAATCAGATTGCAGATGTGGTTGGACATAGATAGAGAGACGTTTGGATCGAGGACTAATCCGCAGTGCGTGCATTGGTCTACTTTGAGGGGGTAAGTCGTTTGCTTGACAGGTAGCCAAATTAGATAGTAACAGAACTAAAGCCAGATACTTATGAAACACACTACTACCTAAATCTAAATTACAAAGTATAAAACATTTTTGGTACAGGTGTTTAGAAATACCATTTAGTATGAATATATCTAAATAATACTTGGATGATTTATTGTAAACCATGACAAAAATATTACTAACAACTTTTCATATTTGACCTCATTTTTCATATTTTATTTGGGGTATATACCCCAAATAAAATTCAAACCTTCGGTTATAGGTCTAAAACCAGTTCACCTTTTTTCTAAAGTCTTTATTTAGGTACGTACATTTTTAGATTCTTATATAATCTAAGTTGAAATCAAAATTTTTTAGCTCTGGAGAATGGTCCCGCGTGGGCTGCCACACCGAGATCGACTACGACTGGTCTCCATATTCCAACGAACCCTTACTCATAAACTGTACTTGTAACCATCTCTCCACGTTTGCAGTTTTAGTTGACGAGGTTGATATTGAGGTGAGTGAAGATAAAATGAATGACTAGTATTTTTCGTTGAAGCATCATTTATCCCCACAAGGTTGGCTTTGCTTGAAACGACATATATTGGATGACAATTTTGATTTGGATCACTTTACTCTAATGCCATGTTTGTTTCCAGTTCATTCCAGAGCCTTCCTTACTGGAATCCGTGACGTCATACACAGCATTCAGCATATCCCTTCCACTGCTCGCTACGACTTGGGCTGCTCTATGTCTGATGCGAGGTGGCGCCGCTACCGTCTCCAACTCTATACATAAACACCTCATGTTCTGTGTGTTTATGGCTGAGTTGCTGTACCTAATAGCGCTGAAAGCGCGGAGTTCCTTGGTGCAAAATGAGGTGAGTGTTCTGGACTATTTAATTCTAATGTTGTTTGATTATATTTAACCTCAATAATAGTTTTAGTATATTTTTGAGGATATCAACACCATGCAAAAAAAATGGCAAATTGAGCTCTCCGCTTTTGAGTGAAGTCTGTCGTGCTTGGCTGAAGTATGACTTCTATGAAAGACTAATTAGATTAGCTACATATTTTGATGAAATGAGGTCTTTTGAACTTTTCTTTAACTTATGATGCAGCATAATTTGCACATAGATTACACAACTTGTGTTTCAATTAAATTAAAATGACTGTGGTCACAAAAACTATGTTTTGCAACAAGACAAAACGAAAGTAACATTACCCAAATATAATAATAATAATAATATTTGTGCGCAGAAATAAAATCGCAAATACTACTGGGTGTTGTGTGACCATGGTCCTCTTAGTTCCTGGGTCCCTATCCTGGTTAGGGTCCAGGATCTATGTATGTGATCGTTGGGCGTTATTATTACTATTATTATTCTTAGTCAAAACCAAACAATAGTGCTATCAAAAATCATGGACGCAAAGCGAACGTTAGTCCAAAGTATTTAAGTAAATACAAACATTTATTTATTTAAACATTTTCATTCACCAGTTCGCATGCAAACTGATCGCAATGTCGCTACACTACTGGTGGGTGTGCGCGCTGGCGTGGTGCGCGTGCGACGCGTGGCAGCTGCGGCGGTTGGTGCGGGAACTGCGAGACGTCAACCATGGCGGGCTGTGTGCACACCTGGCCGCCGCGTACGCTGCGCCGGCCGTCATACTAGCGCTCGCGGCCAGCCATCACCAGCAGCAGTACGGGAATGCTTTGTTGTAAGTGTAGCTTGATAATCTTTGTTGTGAATACCCGTTCGTACCTGGCCGTTAATCATATCTGTATGTCTCTGAAAACTTATTTTATAGTGTAGTGTAGAGCAGTCTTAATCAGTAGAGAAGATTTCTGCCCCTCCTATTAAAGGAGAGTATGCCATAATGACCACGCTGAGCAGGCGTCTTGGTGATCGTAGTGAATGCTGCTGCTTATTCCCTAGATATTCCCTAAGCCAGCTCACGGGAAGAGTTAGGGAAGGTCCTATTCTTACGCCAAGACCACACCGGCTGCATAGGTAAAAGAATAGAAATATTTTTTACTGCATATCTCAACATAAAAGCATTGGAGTTCTATAACTTTATATATATATAGTTATCGCGGAGCTGCAGTGCGTCTGGAATGTTCTTGGACGCGCGCGTTGATGCATTCAATGCCATTCAGCGCAAACGTATCGCCTCATTCATGTCCAGAGTTGACATGAGTAAAAACACCATTATTAGGATCCTGGCAGATCGCCTGCTGCTTTCTGCAACGTACCGACGGTGGTTGGCTATTGCCACCTAATATTTTATTTTTAATCAATTTTAATGCCATTTTTTTTGTGTGTGTATTTTCACTATGTTTTTATGTGTATTATGGAACCCGAGTCTGAATTAAAGTTGTATTATTATTATTATTATAACACGTAGCACAATGGGCGGCGTTGTAACCCTTTTGCCTGGGCGGCAGTTGCTGGGTGAGCTGCCACGAAGCCGTGGTGTGGTGGGTGGTGGTGCCGGCGGCGGCGTGCGGCGCGTGCGCGCTGGCGGCGCTCGCGGGCGCCACGCGCGCCGCCTTCACCGCGCGCGACCACGTCACCGGCTTCGGGAACCTCAGGTGACTATTTTTTTTTGGAGGGGGGGAAATTCCCCTTGCACTTCCCTGCCACCACGGGGGTGGTGGCAGGGGGTATGTGGGACTCGAACCCACTAAAACCCCCCCGTGATCTGACCGCCGCCGGGATGGGGCGAGATGGAGACGCACTGCAATAACCATCTCGCCCCGGCGGTAGGCCCTTCCGGGCCTCTGCGCCAGTGGGTGGGCAACCTTCCACCTCAGTTGCCCACCAGACGTGTGGGGCCATGTAAGTGCAGCGGAGAGTCCCCCGACTCTCCGCCACTGGCCCCACTACGGGGGATGGAGAAAGCGCTCAATGAAGCGCCTCCTCCGTCTCCCCACCCGTCTGCGCCGGAGGGGGTCAGAGTTGGTATTATCCTCCCTGACCCGCTCCACGGCCTCCTTCTGCGTCATCACCCTCTCGCAGAAGGAGACCGTGGCCTGCCACGCACTCTCGCTGCCGAGCATGGCTTTCACCACGCTCGGCAGCGAGAGGTCCCGGCCAACGACCGCTTAACCTCAAGTGCCTGCGTTGACCCCGGTCAACACACTACCTCACAAATCTCAAATGCGAAGAGTTTTGGCGGGAAAACGAAAAAGATAGCGTCACCGCATTTTATTATTTTCCAAAGCTTGTGTCATTTTCAGTGTTAGTGCATAAAATTGGTGGCATTTCATTCGTTAAGTGCTGGATTAAATGCATGAATGTGGGAAAGTGGTAAAATGATGGTGAAACGTTTCTTTTCGTGTTGTTTCCAAAACTACATAGAAGCTTCTGGTAAAGTTGCCACCACTTTACTAGGAGTATAACTTGGCTTGACCAGACTAGACTATGACTTCTTTTGATGACTTGAACTGTGACTTGACTTGACACGTGTATATATTAATTAACTTGAAAAATTATCAATTACTTGACACTATTGTAAACAAAGTGGTCAATACTTATCAATTTTGCAGACTCATCTCTTGCTAACGAAAGTGAGGTAGTGGGCAATTTTGGTAGCAGGGACTGATAGAAGACAATGCTGTCTGTTCATTGCAAAACTTAATGGTTCTTCTAATATTTCTTCCTATTTCCTTACAGAATGCTCCTAGCAGTAAGCATCATCTGCCTGCCCCTACTTTGCGCCTCATGGGCCAGTGCTCTTATACTGGGCAGTGAATCTGGCGCCCGACGTGATCTACTCAGCACTATACTAGCTTGCTCCGTGGCTTTGCACGCCGCTGTTGCTTCGTTGGGGTACATTGCCTTCAATATACGCGTCAGGGAGAATTTGCGCAGGTGAGAAATAGAAAAATAAATTATGCAAATTTTGTAATATATTAAAACAAACTTTATTTTATATTAAAACCGGACTTTTATGACCGGGCCTTAATGAATTTAATATATCTAATTGACTAAATGTGCAAATATATGTGTATAATTTGTCAAATTTAAATGTAATTTGAAATGTATTATAATGTACTTTTTTTGGTTTTACGTAACCTTAAGGCTTACGTGGATCTGGCGTGGCATCTTTATAAATAAATAATTATATAAAAATGGACCTCTATTTCCCTTGGTCATTAACGGATGGAACCTTTTCGCTTATTCTTTTTTTGCTGTGTTTATTATTGTCACGAGAAGTTTCTTATGAAAGAAAAATTAGGAAAGTTTAGAAAATTTATATGTTATATTATTATTACAAGCGGTACGTGAAGTAGGCAAAAAAAGATGACGCCTATTATACACACTATAAGGTTTATATTTCGCTGACTATAAAGCAAGTTGTTTACAGAACGGTGCTACGCTGCATGGGAAAGAAAGTCCCTCTAGCGGACACATCTGTCATCATCAGCAGCAGTGCTCAAAACATTTCTTCGGTCAACAGGTATTCATTTTTTTCACCTTCTTCTCAACTTATTTGTAAAAAAATTAATCATATATACTATATACCATATACCCATCTACCTATATTTAAACCCCATTTAAACCATTAATAAATATTTGTGGACATTTCAAGCAGCGCCATCTAGCCTCAAACTAAGCAAAGCTTGTACTATGGGAGCCAGATAACTGGTACAATGCTTAGATAATTTTTGTTTTTAAATACATACATAGAATACAATATAACAACCAGACATAGAACAAACATTGGCGTTCATCACACAAATGTTTGTCCTGAGTGGCAATCGAACCCACAACCTGCAGTTCCGAAGGCAGGGTTACTACCAACTGAGCTATCGGGCCAGTTGGTCATTATGAAATTCTGACGAATACAGCATAAATCTAGTTTTTTTGTTTTTCTTTTGTTTTTGTCCCGTTAATGAAAATATCACTTTAGAACTATTTTAATGGCTGTTTTAATGGAGTAGTGCTTTCTAAGTTTTTTGTATATTTAGAAGTAACCACGCGCCTTCGACCACATCTTCGTTATAAAAACCTATATTGTTGCTACAATAGATAGATAAACCTTATCAATGAACACTGCAGAACAAACATTCAATCTTGACAGAAAGAAACAAAACACATAATAACTATTCTTCCTCTAAACAATGTTTATTATTAGTAAAAGGTAGGGGAGGCCGGGGTTCAAAGTGCCGGGGGCAGGTTGTTCCGATTGAAATAGCTCCGCGAAGAAAAGAGATAGCAATAAGTGTGAAGTGCATCGCGAAACGTCATATCATCGCGCCATTGCGTCAGTCATTTTAGTGACGGTCTGCCCGCGTGGTAGCGTGGTAGTTGATTGGTGACACTCAAACATCACGTAAGTAAATTTTTTCGTCATCATACTTTTTGGTCTATTTCAATCAATTTTCTAGCTATTTGTGTGTTACTTGCTGTTATCTGTCGAGCAAACTACAGTGATTAACTTTTTAATATCGTTTTTGGCTTTTTCAAACGTATCTATCATAATTGGATGTTACTTTAGAAAATGGAATTTGGGGTTCCAAGTTCCTCTGGTGGGGGGCTAGTTGTTCCGCGGAACAACCTGCCCCGTAACGAACACGTAAATAATAAAATTAAAACTTTGTTTTAGGATGAGAAACTATAAACGAAAAACCGAACGGGGCAAGGTTTCAATTGAGCTTTTGCAGCGGGCTGCTGATGCCTTTATTTTAAGACGGTCGTAAACTTGAGACGGTAGCTCGGGAATTAGAGATATGTCATACGACATTGTTTCGCTTTGTCAAAAAGTTGAAAGCTGGTGTAACACCTACTGTGGGTTACTATTCTAGACAGGTGTTCAACCAAGACCAAGAGAAGACATTGGCGGATTATTTATTAAAATGTTCATCAATTTACTTCGGTCTTTTGCCAGAAGAAAAAAGGAAGTTGGCATATAGTTGCGCTGTCAAATTTGACATGCCTAATATTCCAGTATCTTGGCATAGAAATAAAGAAGCTGGAGCTGATTGGTTCACTAGTTTTCTGAAAAGAAATCCGTCATTGTCCATAAGAGCTCCGGAAGCCACTAGTGCAGGACGCGCATCCTCTTTTAACCGACATAACGTTAATGAATTCTTTAGCAAGCTTGGAGACGTCATTTTGACATATAACATGCTACCGTCTAGAATGTAACTTGGACGAAACAGGTGTTACCACTGTATTAGAGCAATAGTAAAATAAAGACGAAGGAAGTTGAAAAAAGAGTCAGAAAGTAACTGGTAAAAACAAGCGAAATTGGTGGCAAGTAAATCCGCAAATGGTAAAGAAAATGTGAAAAGGAAACTACTGCAAGAAGATAATCATGGAAGTGATAGTGAGGACCATGGAATGGTATTGTCTAATATGTTGCGATTTATATTCCAACTCACGACCAGGTGAACAATGGATTGAATGCGTCATGTGTAAGAATTGGGCTCATTCAAAATGCCTGAAATCTGAAGATGTTCATTCTTATGTTTGTCAAAATTGTTATTCTGACGACGACTCGGAATAATTTTTTTTAAGTTACTGAAATGAATCTGTTTTTACAGAGTAGGTTATAAGTTTAGATTATTGATCTCAGTAAAGTCATTGCTATAAGACTGAATTAAGAAACTATAACTCGAAATGTTAAATTTTGTTATTTTTTGTGTTTTCATTAAAAGAAATAATTTTGTTTTTTTTGACAAGCAAACGTTTGTCAAAGTTGATTGAGTAATATTAAAAATGTTTATTATTCTTAAATCTATTAATTAGGTTGTACTACACCATTAACCGGTAGTTAATGCTTGTTATTATTTTATGTTTGCAGTTATGTTCATTACATTTTTTAATTTTGTTGAATAGTTTGTAAAAAACATTAAGATTTTGTACTTTTCTAAATAAAACTCTAATAAATATTCAATTACATATACCTAATTTATTTTATATAAAACCTTTACAACTAATACTACATTATTAGGGACTGGAGTTGATAAGCGGAACAACTTACCTCAGCTGAGGAACAACCAGCCCCTTTGTGGGGCGAGTTGTTCCTTGTCGACTTTTTACAGAAAAAATATCCTTAGCAATAATATATGCTTATTTCAAAGAACTTAAGTTTACAATTTGAAACAAGGATAAATTATGCACCATTTTATATAGGAATCGTTGATTTTCAACATTTCTATTACATTTATATTGGCTCCGACTCCAAAAACGGAACGTCGAACCCCGGTCTCCCCTATAAAAAACGAGCGTGTTTAACCACACACGTGTGAAGTAAAACTTCTTTAGTTTAGCTCTATCTATCGGCCGATATAACATTGATTTTGCTTTGTTTAATGTCAATGTCGCCATCTTGACAATTTTATTGTGAATTGTCATTTTACCGGACATACCAACATAATATTAAAAAAATTTTACTCTGTTATGTTGACAATGGAGATCTACGCTAACCAACAACTTTCAACTTTCGTTTGCCTCACCAGCTTACTCCCCAAGTCAAGCGTGCGTAAAGAAGTATTACTTCAATGACTATTAAATTGCTTAATACAACATTACAATGTATTTTTGTAGGTCAGCATTAGCGTATCACAGTTCAACGGAGCCGGGTCGTCAGCTGCGGAACATTGGGATCTCCGCCTCGTCCACTACATCCAGATCCACGACCAAGACCAGTTCTAGTCCATACAGGTATCTACTTTCAATAGCTACTAATATGCGTGACTGCCTAGGTGGGAATCACCGCACCAGACGTTGAAAGGTTATTCGAAGCCACAGATCACATTAAAATATTAGGTCAGTGAATGATGTGATGAGCTAGTCGTTTAACTGATGTTAAGCGACACGGCTGAACATAACAGAACAGTGTCACATGGAACTCTAAAATATAAAGTTTCGAGCGACACTGCACTGCGCACATCAACCTGAGACATCAGCACAGTCTGGTAATAAGATTACTCAACTGTGAGATCAGATTACAAAGCCCCATTTGTCCAGTAATTTCACTTGCTGCAGTGCTTGTTGAGCGTAAGTAAATTTTTACAATATTAGTTACTTAATTATGTTATAGTAGATTATGTGTTGTTTTATATAATTGACGGTCGTAATAAAACTTTTAGCCGCAGCGACGGTCAGCTGAGACACACAAGTACTTCGACCTCTAACTACAACACGAGCGCGAGCGACATGCCGGCATACCTCAGGGGGTTCGACTCCTCACTACATACTAGGAAAGATGGTTTGTATTTAAACTAATAGGTACTAAAAGGAAAGATTTGATTGTTTGTTTCCATTGAATAGGCTCTGAGACTACTGGACTGATTTGACAAATTCTTTTACCATTAGAATCCTACATTATCCCTGGTGAAGCGATAGAATAAATATAACGAGCTTCTGCCCGCAGCTTCGCCCGCGGCGTGGCCTATGGGAAAATAATTCAACCACCCATTTCACCCTCTTAAGTGTGGAATTTCTAAAAATCCTTTCTTAGCGGATGCCTACGTCATAACCTGCATGCCAAATTTCAGCCCGAACCGTCCAGTGGTTTGGGCTGTGCGTTGATAGATCACTATGTCAGTAAGTCAGTCAGTCACCTTTGAGTTATATATATTTAGATACCCGTGCGAAGCCGGGGTGGGCCGCTAGTAATAAATAAAACTATTGATGATAATTTGACTAATAATTTTATTTTTAATGTTATATTTTGTCAAAGGCTAAATGCCACAGTAAAATGGTGGATATTTTACTGATGGCCATAAAGCTAGGTTAGGCACACTTTTGTTGTAATAGAAGGAGGTCCATAGGTTTGCTGAATTAATGATATGCCGATTGACTTTGTATAAGATATATTAATTAAAAAGATATTTACAAAAACCAAATGCGGAAAATAAAATTTTCTCTAATGTGAAGTCTATATCAACAACATTCGTTGCCCCTAGCAACTAGCTGGAAAAGTTCTCTATTAAACTGGTATGTAAACTTTTTCGTGGGCTAGCACACCACATCACCCCCCTCCAGAGACCGTCCTACGGGCGATAATATTCTGGAAAACGCACTGTTCGTCCTGATCGAGTGGTGGTCACTGGAGCGTCTCGGGTCTCAGGTGCTGCCACGGCGGGAGAATGGTCCAACTCACGAAGTATGTAGGCAGGTTTAATGTGGTCCACTGAGACAGTGACTTCTTTGCCTTTTATGCGGAGCTTGAAAACTTTATCCCCTCGTTCTATCACCTCATGCGGCCCTGTGTAAGCTGCTTGAAAAGATGGGTGCGAGGTGTCATCTCTTAGAAAGACGTGGGATGCTGTTGCTAAATCTTTGAAAATGAATATGGAGCGGTTATTCCCATGGTGAGAAGTTGGTAATGGCAACAAATTTTTGGCGAATGTGCGCAGTCTTTCAGTGTATACTGTCAAGTCCTCTGTGCCATCAGCCGATTGACAAAAAATGTCCCCTGGGAGTCGTAGTGTCTCTCCATATACGAGCTCAGCTGGAGTCGCTTGTAAGTCTTCCTTAAATGCCGCCCGGATTCCCAGTAGAACAAGTGGAAGTGTTTCAAGCCAGCTGCTGGTCGCGTGACATGTAATAGCGGCTTTAAGCTGTCTGTGGAATCTTTCGACGAGTCCATTGCATGCTGGATGGTAGGCTGTAGTTCGTCTGCGTTGAAATCCGATGATGTGGGACAGATGCTTAAAAAGTTCTGATTCAAACTGTCGACCACGATCAGTGACGATATCTTCAGGGCAGCCGAATCTGGATATCCATCCGTGAACTAAAGCTTTTGCCACTGTTTCAGCTGTTATCTCCTGTAATGGTATAGCCTCGGGCCATCGTGTGAAGCGATCTACACATGTGAGACAGTAACGATACCCCTGTGAAAGAGGTAAAGGTCCGATCAAATCTATGTGGATTTTCATGAATCTGGCTCGAGGTAAGTTGAATGATGCTAATGGAGATGAGACATGACGTGTTATTTTTGATCGTTGGCATGCTAGGCAGGAACGAGTCCACTCTCTACAATCTTTTCGCATACTAGGCCATACATAGCGTTCCGATATCAGTTTCGTCGTCGCATTTATGCCAGGGTGGCTAAAAGAATGCAAGTTTTCGAACACTTGCCGTCGCATGTCTTTGGTCACATAAGGTCTGGCCACATTGCTGCTCTTGTCACAATAGATTTCTGTATGAGATCCAGGCAGTTTGATTTTTGTCAAGCGCAGAGAAGTATCGCTATCCAAAAGTTGTTCTAGTTCAGGATCTGTGCTTTGTGCTTGAGCAAGCTTGGATAGATCGATGGGCTGAGTAATCTCTTCGATGCGTGATAAACTGTCAGCCACAACGTTATCCTTTCCTGAAATATGCCTGATATCTGTAGAAAACTGTGAAATAAAATCCAGATGTCTGAACTGTCTTGGTGAGCACTTTTCTTTTCGTGAATGAAATGCGAAAGTTATGGGCTTATGGTCAGTGTAAATAATAAAGTCTCTCGCCTCCACCATGTGACGAAAGTATTTTATTGCTTCGTAGATGGCGAGAAGTTCCCTATCGTAAGGCGAGTATTTCTGTTGACATGGTGAAAACTTTCGAGAGAAAAATGCTAAAGGTTCCCACATGCCGTCTTTATGCTGTTGTAAAGCTGCGCCCATTGCTGTGTCTGAAGCATCGGTGACTATAGCGAGCTTCGCTTGGCAGTCTGGATGAGCGAGTAGTGCTGCTTGGCAGAGACTTTCCTTGCAGGTGATGAACGCTTTGGTAGCTTCTTCTGAAAAATGCACGGGATGTGAACCTTTAACTGATCCTGTGAGCAGTGCATTCAGAGGCGCTTGATGCCGCGCTGCGTCAGGAATAAACCTTCTGTAAAAGTTCACCATTCCTAGGAATCTTCGCAGTTCTCTGACGGTTTTCGGTGGTGGGTAATTCGCAACCGCTTCTACCTTCGATGGTAATGGTTTAGTCCCAGCTGCTGAGATGCTGTGTCCTAAAAACGTTACCTCTGATACACCGAATATGCACTTGTTCGTGTTGATTACCATGCCGTATTCCTTGAGTCTGTTGAAGAGCAGATGAAGGTGCTTCTTGTGTGATTCCTGATCAGGTGAGAAGATCAAAAAATCGTCCAGAAACGGGAAGCAGAACTCTTCAAGGCCCCTAAGCATCTCGTCCACAAATCGTTGAAACGTTTGGCTGGCATTACGTAGTCCGAACGTCATGAACGGAAATTCGTATAAACCAAACGGCGTCGTGATTGCGGTCTTCGGAATATCCTCAGGGCAGACAGGAATTTGATTATAAGCTTTTACGAGATCGATAACCGAGTATACTTGACAGCCGGAGAGACAATGTGCAAAGTCATGTATGTGTCGAATGGGATAGCTGTCTGGTACGGTTCTAGCGTTGAGCATTCTGTAGTCACCGCATGGACGCCAGCCGTTATCTTTTTTAGGCGCAAGATGAAGTGGTGATGACCATGGTGACTTTGAAGGTCTGGCTGTTCCGTTCCTCAACATATCTGCAAACTCGTCTTTTGCAATTTTTAATTTATCCGGTGCTAGTCTTCGTGGTGTGCTGCTTATTGGCGGTCCTGCAGTAGTCTGTATATGATGCATGGTATTATGCTTCGGAACACGGTGGACACCGGAAGGTCGAGTAATCTCAGGGTATTCGCTTAGTATGTTATGATATACGGAATTTCCAGAAATAACTTTTACCGATGAAATGTTCCCAGTTGACTGTGCAGGTGAAGCTGGGGACGTAAGGCTTGTGGTGTTGTCGATTAAACGTTGATTTCGACAATCCACGATGAGGTTGTAAAATGATAAAAAATCTACACCTATTATGGCCTTTGTAACGTCCGCTACGATGAATCGCCAAGTAAAGTCACGGCGCAAGCCTAGGTTCAGCACTAAATGAGCGTAGCCGTAAGTAGAAATGGGTGTACCGTTTGCCGCACACAGCTCATAATTTGTTTTCTCACGACGTTCCTTGAGTGCCGATCGGGGGAAGACACATACGTCACTGCCAGTATCGATGAGAAACTGCATCTTCGTAGCGCCGTCCGTGACAAATAGGCGACCGGAAGTTTGGCAATCGGTCGTCGCCATTACCGACTGCTGTTCGCGTTTCCCGCATGGTAGTCGCATGGTTTTACGCACTTACTTGCTTCATTGCCGAACTTACTATGATACCAGCACACAGGAAATTTTCTATAGTTCGACTGTGATCGTGTGGAGCTAGAACGACCGCGCGTTTTCTTGTTTGAACGATTCGGTGCACGTGAATGCCGGTTCACCTGCGCAGTTAGAGCTTGCACTTGTTTGGTAAGTTCAGCAATCTGTTGGTTCATGGCTTCTAAAGAGCTTCCTGGTATGACACTTGATGTTGATGCTACGTGCGCTGTAGGCGAAACAACGTCATGGATGCGGTCAGCGAGATCTGCGAGCGCTTCCAGTGAAGACGTCATCTGCGAAGCGATTATCGTTTGCGTGCTACTTGGTAAGCGACTGGTCCAGATAGTACGTAGAAAATCTTCGGGAACTCCAGGTCCAGCCAAATGTTGCAAATGTCTTAGAAACTGAGATGGCTTACGGTCTCCAAGTTCTGCGTGCATAAGTAATTGCTTGACCTTCTTTTCTCGTGACGCGGACAGTCGTTTGATAAGTTCCGACTTCAATTTTTCATACCTGTTGGTGTCGGGCGGGTTGATGATTATATCTTCCACCTCAGAAGCATACTGCGGGTCTAGTTGGCCGATAACGTAGAAAAACTTCGTATTGTCCGTAGTAATGTTCGATATCGCGAATTGGCCCTCAATCTGCGCGAACCAAATGGCCGGCTTTTCAGGCCAAAACGGCGGAATTCGCACGCCCACACGACAAACATCTTCGTTCTTATCGGTTGAGAGCGACATTTTTATGTGAATCAGTATCAGAATTATCGCAATCAGCAACAAAATCAAAATCACACACATTTACTGCAAACGTGGACTTTCGGTTCAAAACAGGTCACCAGTAAAGCTAGGTTAGGCACACTTTTGTTGTAATAGAAGGAGGTCCATAGGTTTGCTGAATTAATGATATGCCGATTGACTTTGTATAAGATATATTAATTAAAAAGATATTTACAAAAACCAAATGCGGAAAATAAAATTTTCTCTAATGTGAAGTCTATATCAACAACATTCGTTGCCCCTAGCAACTAGCTGGAAAAGTTCTCTATTAAACTGGTATGTAAACTTTTTCGTGGGCTAGCACACCACAGCCATATATATGGCTAGGAAGTCTTGAAGAGATAATGAAAAGGCATTGTTTTTTTAACTTTGAACCATTTGCAAACACTCGTGCACGTTCACAAACACTTAGCAGATAATAATCCACCCTTATCACACATTAATATTCAAAAATAGACGGATTATAGAAAAAAAATTCAAAATCACAACCACCATTTATAATTTTTTTAAACCATTTTCTGAGACTCATTGCATTTTTGTCACGTACTACAGTTACATCAACTCATTATATTTGTAACTAGTTTTAGCCGTCATCATCTACATCTATCAATCATTGTCAACTTTATATTCACCTGTTATCAATAGAGATAGGAAAGCGATAAGGTATGAAGCATGATATATTTATTTCCGTCTAAAAATGTTGTATACAGCAGTCTACCAAGCCTTTGTCTTTGCATATTGTAGATAAACACTGCCTTTCTTTCATATCTTTAGCAGGTAAACCTTAATACCTACTTCTGTGAGACTCCTCTATTATACCTTAACAGCCTTATTAATAAACGGGTATTAGTCACGGATTAGTTACTTCAGCTTTTGTCCTTTTTTGCTACTGGAATATTTAGCTGGATCGAAAGAGACAAAAGATTGTGTAACTAGTCTAAAGCTAGTTCGTGTTTATTAATAAGGCTGTAAATGTTTTTAAATTAATATATTGTTTATTTTGTTTCTATTATCCACTTTCGTCCCAAACCAGAACCAATTTTGATGACACAATAAAAAAAAAGTTGGTAATTTTTTTATTTAATATAAAACTAGGCATTTAATAGGTAAAACCTGTTTTAACTAGTGGCTTTGTGAGCTGTACACCTTGCGTGTCTGTGGTTGCATAGTATTTTTTACGTTTGCAACACCATTGTGAAAAATTCCCAAAAATGTCATATTGCTAAAATCTAAGGAGAAACAGGGGGATATGTTTATATGTGAAAATGCAGCCATAAACTCCTCTAGTCTAAATCTTCTAAACCTGATGCCCGTCTATACTAAAATCTATTTAAATACAACTTAGTTCAGCAACACATTCCCCGGGTTCAATTCAAGCGCTCATTGGTTGCCTGTTAATCGTCCGCTGTCTCAACCAATGAGCGTACAGTATTTTTTATGTTGACTTTAAACGAGTTTGGCAAACGTATGAGAAGAGATAAGCGCAAACTTAGGAGCTGGGGCCTTACCGCGTAAGTCTGGTGGAGATCGTAATCGTGTTCTCTCTTGCTTGCACTCGTGGACTTTTTTATTGTTGCGTGCAGGACGGCAGGAGAAGCCGATTCCCAGAATGGTTACGCGGTAGGGGCGCAGATCTCAAACGTTATTATCTACCGCCGGGCATGACTCTCTCATCTTTACTTTTTAGACGAAAGCCGTCGCCGTCGTAAAGCGACTAACGAGCCAAATGCGGAGACGGAAGAAGCGACGGAAGCGACGGACAGCGAGAGTGAAGGCAGCGCTAGAAGCCTCGAGTTGGCATCCAGCCATTCATCTGACGACGACGAGAGCAGCCGCGCGCGGCAATCTCACTCCCACGCACAGACGCGCGGTAGCCGTGAGTGTACAATGTCCTTCTTAAACTTGTATTTATTTATTACTAGTTGCGCCCCGCGGTTTCTATCGCGGATAAAAAGTATTTTACTTATTTGCTCATCCCACGGGAAAATTTTATTTTTCCGGGATAAAATGTAGCCTATATGTTAATCCGGTGTATAAGTATGTAAGTATGTAAGCTATCTTGGTACTGAATTTCATCCAAATCCATTCAGCCGTTTGAGCGTGAAGGAGTAACAAACATACACACACACACACATACAAACTTTCGCCTTTATAATATTAATGTGAAGTGTGATTCATTGGTACAATTAATATACATAGTAGCTTTTTACTAGTACACCAAACACTAAGGCCAGTGTACACGAATGTTTGACAGGTGTTAAGTTCACGCATGTCACAATTATCTCTCTATGACGTACGTACTGCAACGCATTGGAAAACGTCTACATGAGACTGATGGTTTTTCTTTTTTTTTTTATGATAAAATGGGCATGCGTTTGACAACAACTCACCTGATGGTAAGTGACGAAGTTGTCTAAGGTGGAGCACGCTTGCCCATGAGATGCCCATTCACTCTTGACTTAAAAAGACCTAGGTTATACCTTGAAGGAAACACTGTTTTTGGGAGAGCATTCCATTCCTTGGCCGTTCGGACTATAAATGAGTCAGCAAAACGCTTAGTGCGGACTTGGGGTACACTAATAACGTAAGGGTGTGACGAATCACCTTGCGTCTGTGTTGTTTTTTCGTCTTTTCTTGCTCAACTGTCTAACTTGCGCGCACGTGACAGTTCAATCACACATCAGTCAGTGTTGCCAACCAAAAGATACATAAAAACACATTACATTGTAATGTTTTATTCATTATTTTAACTTCAAATATTGAATATTGCAGGAGAACGGGTTACAAGTGGCAGCAGCAGTGGTTACCTGCCGAACATAACGGAAGGCGCGCCCTTGGGCATCCCACCAAGATGGCCGTCGCACATCAGAGAAGGTTAGTGTACGAACAAATTAGATATTATTATTAAGTTTTTTTTTATGTTAAGGGATGACGCGACGAGCTAATCGTTCGCCTGATGTTAAGCGACACGGCTGCCCATATCAGTTGCAGTGTCACTCGGAACTCTAAAGAGTTTCGCGTGAAACTGCACTGCGCACGTCATCCTGACACATCAACACAATCTAGTAACAAGATTACTAGACTGTGAGATCAGGTCATAAAGTCTCATTTGCCCAGTAATTTCACTAGCTACAGTGCCCTTTAAACCGGAACACAGTAGTGCTTGCGCACTACTGCTTGGCGGCAGAATAACTGGCAAAGCGGTGGTACCTACCCAGACGAACTTT
Organism: Ennomos fuscantarius; assembly: GCA_905220475.3. NCBI lineage: Eukaryota > Metazoa > Arthropoda > Insecta > Lepidoptera > Geometridae > Ennomos > Ennomos fuscantarius. The sequence goes on along the minus strand of HG992028.1, from coordinate 4,247,438 downwards.
GCAGAAAAGTCCTACCACCTAGTAAAAAAGTTGACATTATATCACATCACATTACCAGCTGGATGAAGTTCACTTCTAAACATATGCCTCCTCCATAAAACGTCAATTTTGGACGTTTACCAAAGTGTTGCCATAATCACCACTTGGCAGTCGTTTTGGTGATCGCACGAGATTATAATGCAGACCGAAGATGACGATGCTGTCTATTCCCTGGATTTTCCTTGGACGGCTATTGGGACGGGAGAGATGGGGTGTTCCTATTCTTAAGCTGGGACCTCATGACACATGAGGCCAATAGAGCCAAAGTGGTCTAACCAATGTGCATAGAATACAATATAATAAAGATGAGGAGCCATTTTCTCACTTCTTCTTTTATGAATGACTGACCCGATAGCTCAGTTGGTAGTAGCCCTGCCTTCTGAACTGTGGGTTGTGGGTTCGATTCCCACTCAGGACAAACATTTGTGTGATGAACATAGGTGTTTGTTCTGTGTCTGGGTGTCATATTGTATTCTATGTATGTATTTACAAACAATAAAGTATTTTAAGTATTGTATCAGTTATCTGGTTCCCATAGCACAAGCTTAGTTTGGGGCTAGATGGCGTTATGTGAGATGTCCACACATATTATTATTATTATTATATTATTATTCATCCTATTTTAATCCATATTTATTGTAGGCCTTTTATTGGATTTATTTATTGCGCTATAACTTTTACCATTTAGAGCAGACTCCGATGTATAAAATGAAAATTGAAAAAAAATCACTTAGGCCACTCTGGCTCTCATGACCATATCATTGGGGTTGTTCAAGTCAAGAGTGAATAGACATTTATTAGACAAGCGTTATTTCGACCACACCATCGCTTCCCATCAGTTAAGATCGTGGTCAAACACTAGCCTTGTCCTTGACTAAAAAAACACCCAAAACTATTTCTTTTCTAGAACCAAATCGCCCTGAAATGGGTCGCTGGTCTCAAGAGACCGGTTCTGATACCGAAGCCCACAACCCGAACATGGCGTCACCGTCGCCCAACCCCTTGCCACTACCGAACCCGGATCTGACGTCAGACGTCTACCACCTGCGCCATCGGATGAAACCTTCCATATTGGAGAACGTTCATGACACTTATGTTGCTACTGTCGACGCATCCAGGCTGCCTTTAGATAACAGGTAACTAACAAAAACACTGAAAACCACGGGTGTTAGGTAAAAACTTATGTAAAACACTACATAATGCATTGCGAACTATACTTTGAAGGAAAAAATGTGGCCTTGAATGACGTTTCTTATGTTTTTCATCTCTTTCGTACGCGTAACATGTGACTGTAAAAAAATGATGATAACAAGAAATGTCATTCAAGGCCACATTTTAAAGCGTGGTTCGCAATGCATTCTCCAATATTTTCTATAAGCTTTTTGGGCGATAGGTACCTTTTTTAAGTCTAATTAATAACCTGGAACTGACCTCGAATGAAACTTTCTATATTGGCCAACAAGTACTCATACTATAAATGGGTTTCGCAATTATGGTATTTCACTTATAGCCTTGTATCTAATAGGAAACAGGTATTTTGAAACTACCGTCCTCTTTTCAACAACTTTCAACATCAGATGGTGCCATAACATGGTTGGTTTTTTACTTTATACTTTTTCAGCAAATATTATATCTAGATTGTCCTAACACATCATCAGTCGGAAGACTTTCACTGCGGAACATAGGCTTCTCCATAAAACGCTAAGAGACGTCTTTCTTAGGGGGGTTACCATAATCACCACGCTTGGTGGGCGTCTTGGGGATCACAGTAAGTTTTAATGTACCTAGAATATTGCTCTCCATTCCATGGATATTCACTCACCTGGCTTAAGGCACCCCTGGGAAGATTTAGGGTGGTAATATTCGTACGATATTACTCGGCAATATACCGTTATTACACAATCTTATTGAAACATTTTGATACCAAATGACAAAAAACCAAACTACCCACAGATACGGAATGGAAGACGAGCTCATGTATGGCGTCCTCCCCACCGATACAGAGAAGCAAATCCCTTACGACCCCAGCTACCCCATCTCGCCAACTATGTATCGCCTTCCCAACAACCCTTACGGGTCGAAACCGTACCTGTCTTCAAGGACATCAGATTACGGGTACAGTCCAACTAAATACCTAAATACAGATTCGAATGTGTACGGATCCAGGGATTTCCGAGAGGGAGTGACGACTAGGGAGCATGATAACTACCCGCCTAGAGATTTCCGAGATTCTGGTATTGCGACCATGTTGAAGAATGATTATCAGAGGAAAATTGAAGGTCATTATGGGGAGTACAACGATAGGATGTCGGAGGGATCCGATAAGCATCACGATAAATATTTGTTCCCATATACTGGTAAGTGAGGGTATGTTTTGTTTTTATATTTAGGTAGTTTATTTGATTGTTTTAAGTAGCTTTTGTTTGTACAAATACGTAATTTTATTTTTTCCTTACACTAACAATATTGAATTATTTTATTTACTGTTGATCATCGTCAGAAATGATGACATGAGTCGGCACATTTTGTTACTAGCTTACGTTACTATTTTTTTGACCACCTTTTGTATTTCCCCAACGCAATTAAACTGACAGATAGATAGAGTCTGAAGTCTATTAAAATACAACTTCGCTAAGCAGCACTTTTAGGTTCGTACGTTTGTTACATTCTTGTCAACTTGGCACACCAAATACTATACGCGCATTGGTTGTTTGTTGATCGTCTGTCCAACCAATGAGCGATACAATATTTGGTTTGACTTGACACAAGTTTTACAAACATACAAGAAACCAAGTCGGACTTTTGGCGGGAAAGCGAAAAAGATCGCCTCACCACATTGTGTTATTTTCCAAAACTTGTGTTATTTTCAGTGTTAGTACATAAAATTGGTGGCATTCTATTCGTTAAGTGCTGGATTACAGGCGTGAGTGTGGGAAAATGGTATAATGATGGTGAAACGTTTCTTTTCGTGTTGTTTTCAAAACTCCATAGAAGCTTCAAGTAAAGTTACCACCACTTTACTTGGCTTGATGACTTCGACTTTGACTTGACACATATTTGCGTGAAATATCGATAACTTGATAAATTGTCAATTACTTCACACTGGCTAAATACACAAAAGTGTGGAGCCAAAACATTAAAAAAAAAGAAACCGATTCCGAGGCTCGAGGGCTAGAGAGATTTTAGAAGAGAGTGCGAACTTAGGAGCTCTTAAAAAATGTGCAGACGGGTATTAGAATTGTATCTTGTAAGTATCCAAAATATATAAACTTCGAAATATTAAAAAATTAAAAGATAATTGTACATAAGTGGTATTATGTATTTTTTGGTACAGAATATGTATAAATAATATGACGCTAAAATCGAAACCAAGATGGCGCACATTTGAAGTGTAAAAATTGCCATAGCTAAAAAACTACATAAATAATCCAATTTCGACAACCTGTGTGAAGAGTGTGCTTTTATTTTCTGTTAAGCCCAGCTTATCTCCAGTATCAAAATCGCTTACTTTTTGTTTAATTTGCTTGCTTTAGCGGAGGAAGACCACACGAACACGCGCGTCCCACAGACGCCGCACTCCCGTAGCGAAGTGACGCACTCAGGTAAATAGTAGACTTTTGTTCTAGCAACACTGATGTAGTAACTAGTATCTACCATTTTTTTCTACCGTCGCTATGTTTTTTTTTCCTCTTTACTGCTACCGTTATTTCTATGATGAATTTTTCCAGTAGATTGATATTCTATAGCAATACTGATGTAGTTTAATTTTTTATTTCCTACTAAGGTTGTTTTGTTTTATTTTACAGCAATACCAAATTGCCAAACCACACAGCATTTCAATTAAATACGATACACGTGTGTAACAAATTATTAATTAAAAATCCAATACACACAATAGAATTTCTTTCTACCATTTCTTTTCTTGCACATCCAGGTTGACTGTTAGATAATGCTTCATAGCATTAAGTCCTCCTTGTACATTATTTTGTGCTAAAGTATAAATAAATAAATAAATAAATAATGGAATAGGCAATCTACCTAGAGATTGCGTGTTTTCAATTCATTATTACCTAATACTGATCTTTAGAACAAATTTACCACTAGCAATAATCTTTTTATCGGAAGTTTTTTAAAGTAAAATAATTTATTGGTGTATAAATATGATTTTATTAATCTATAAATTTATTTGATCATGCTATTTTAGCACATAGAAATCAAAATAATTTTAATTACCGTTCCAGCAAATAAAATTACGAGATCACCTACCTAGAGGATAAAATGTTTTTTTAATATGATTCAGGTGATGCCCAACAACAAATTGGAGCGCCACTGGCAAGCATGGGAGAAACAAGCGAGTAAGTGGAATTATCAAAATATTATAATAATCACTTGTTCAGTCTTTAACATGCTTCCAAGGATATTAAATTTATTTTACATTTAACTGCACCAACTTGTCTTAAATGTAATAAATGTTAAATTGCATGATTCATCAAACTCATTCGTACGATATTTTACATAGCTAGGTATTTATTATTATTATCTAAATGTGAATTAATTTTAGCATACTTTTAAAAAATCCATATAATAAACAAAAAGGTTGAGTTAAGAACCACAGAGTAAAAATGCTGGATATAAAAAAATATAAAATCTATGTACTAATTTTTTTTTGTTTTTGGTTTGGCTCCACACTTTCGTGTATTTAGCCAGTTTATTATATTAAAGACTACACGTATACCTGGGTACCTATAATGTAAGTAACTACCTATCTATAATGGATAAAGAAGGTTATTTCAAGTGACCTCTGAAAGGTATTCACTATTTTATATGTATATGGTACAAATTGTCAATAGATGGTGGCGGTTGTATGAGAAACACTCATTGTAATCATCTTTTGCTTTGCTAACCGGTGCTGGCGTCGCTACAAACATCACCAACCCACAGAGAAGAGGTAATCATTTTTTAAGTATAGTTTTTATTCTAAAATCAGCGCTGGGTGTCTGATGATCAGCAATATGCTGAGCCGACGCCCATTCGATACTTGTTTATTTCTATTCATTATGTACATATTGGTGTCAATAATAATTATGTGTCGCATTCTCTACTAAAACTAAATTAAGCTAAAATATGGCGGTACTCTTCTGATAAAGGGGATGAATGAATAAATGAAAAAGACGGAAATATGTTAATTTCGTTGAGCTTTAGAGTATGCGACACAGAATCGACACTATTATGTGCATTAATTTAACCGGTTTTTGTACTTTAATTTTAGGCAAGTATTGAATAAATGTCTTTCTATTCTGTGGAACACGGCTCGTTTTCTCATGAACAGTGTTTTTTTTCGTCAAAAGCAGGGTGTTTTACGTACTTAGAAGTACGTAGTGACGTGTGAGTAAGTACGCCCGAATCGAAAACGATTTCTTAAGTGCACAGCAAGCGACACAGCCTATCGAATCGACAGAGGGAAAGAGCTAGCCATGCAGAAATCCTAGAAATCACTTCCATGCTGGCCATACTCGGTTTCATTACAGTACTATACTTCCGTCTTTCACCGAAAGCTAATTTCAGGATTTGAATCGAGGTCTAACCGAAGACGCCTCTGGTTATTATCGAACGGAATTTTGAGAACTAAAGTTGTATTTAATTTTGATATTTTTACTTTCCAGGAAATCTACTACTGAAGACGATGCAGAGACCAGAGTATGACATTAGAAATAGTACAAGATTTCCAATGAATCTCAATTAGTTTAATTATCATAATTACCTACTTGTTTAATTTTAATTACGATATAGTATTAATTTCAGCAAAGACTGTAAGCAATCAGTACCCACTGCCATAGTGTAGAATGTAATTTTATTTTGTCTATGCTTTAAATAGATAATAAATAGTGGAACTGATATTGAAAGAGCACTCTGAAAATACTCTCTTTAGTTTTAAAATATTTCCTGGTTTAAACTTAAATAGAACCGGGAATAGTGCAAAGTTTGTTATAGTGCAGTAGATAAGTCTAACTGTAGAATAGCATCCAAAGTCATACATGTAAATACTAAAATACTAGTGATTTTAAACTTACTTAGTAAGAAAATTTATGGAAAATTGAACATTAGCGCGGGAATTGTGTGCGTATAGCCATTGTAGTAGATACTTCGTTAAATTTTACATAGACAAGAATATTATGAATGTAAAATTATTTTTGTATGTACGTTTATAGTACCTACCTATTTAATAATACTTTGACTCATTCTTTTGAAGCTCGGCAGAATTTGCTTGACACTTTTCCTTGAATCAGACTAATGGTTTTTTGCGTAAGTAATTTAATAACTATTGTTAACAATAATTTTGTTTACGGTGTGTATATTTGTTTGAGTAATTTATTTGCATTTTTTTGTGACTTAGTGAGAGTGCGTGATTTTAAGCGTTTTAACGAAAGAGTCCACCTATTTTGTAAATAAATAGATTTTTACACTTTTAGGGAGTAATTTTAGTGTAATACAGAAAAAGCTTTATTTAGGTATTTTATAGGTCACATTGCCATAATTAAAGTTTAATAAGTACTTGTTTATCTATTTTACTTATGGTAAATTTAATTATGTTTATTTTGGGAGGTAATCTCTTGAACTACGTACACTGAATTTCTAAACACGCTGGCTCACTCGTGGCATTATAGTTACGTAAACTTAGGTACGTACTATGAAAAAGCATGTAAGCATGTGCATGGCTAATATAGCCAAGTATCTGAACGGGCAAAATAGGTTCACGACCAAATAATATCTATCTGCCTATCTAATTACTTAACTTATTTCACTTTACATTATTTTATAATAGTATATACAGAAATCAATATTTTACAAGAAAACGAGAAATCTTTAAACTCAACAGTAGTCTATGGTGTCGATAATATAATATCGCTATTGTAACGATCACAAAAGAAAAAATTTCGATTACCCACGTACACTAGATTATGCTCAAGATTCTATGCTTTTAATTAAATATTTATAAACCCACTTAGAGAATAAGTTACATTGCTTAAAATTTTTACCATCTTTCCTACTTAGCATTTGTTTAAATCGACTTTACATTCCGTTTTGTTTATATTCTTTATATAAGTAATGTAATAGTGGTACAAAATCTAAAATTGTTTTAATGAATTAAACTATTTTATTGCTGAATGCTTATTTTATTATTTCTAGAGACTAGAGACTACAAAATGCACTGCCAATAATTTGGAGTACCTACTTATTGTTATTATTATCCTACTGCGATTCACATAAAATTGACAAATACCCATCAACTATCTAATGATACTTGTTACCCACTATCTGTCCCCAAATACTCGCTAATACTGTTATGGTATCATATAGTCATACATCTAAAAACGAATTGCCATGTAGGTACCTTTGTACCTTTATTTATATTTGACGTGTATTTTTTATATGAATAAATGACTATGACTATCACCGTACAAGTCCTATAGAGCTGCTCGTGGTTTCAACTGCAATTCACTGGTTATTCCGGTAGGTACTGGTTTTCTTATCAATTTCTGTAATAGTATAATAATTATTATGTGAACGTGTTAACAAATCGAATTCAAAATTTCAGGCAAATCGGTTCGGCTTTTATGGCGTGAAAGAGACAACAAATGAAACAAACATACAGATGATGTTTCTCTTTTTTATATTAGTAAGGAGTCCCCTAAGTAGCAAGTCCTGACAAATATAATCTGCGATTTTGAAGGCTAGAGTGCACCGCTCCGCTAGTAGTAATAGTATTCTGTGATTAGAGTGTGCCGGTATCTTCTAGTCGTGCAACGTGCATGCTCCTTCGTCGACCGCGTCGTTAACCTATCTATGATTTTTAAATAGGAGTGGTATGTAATTATAATTATGTATATAGTATGGTATGTAATTATAATAATATACTACGGCTTTTGCCTACAAAGCTTTAGGTAGTACATTCTCTTTGTTAGTACTATTGTTATGAGTATAATGGTGGTATAATGGCTACATTACATAATACCACAGAATACAAAATAGTACTAAGCGCGACGCCGCGTCATACAAATCACAAACTAGATAGAGTTCCTACCGAATGTCGCAAATGAGCGAATCACGTCCCGCCGTCCACATAGCTCCCTAACCTCATTTATAATAATAACGCCCAACGATCACATACATAGGGCCTGCACCCTAACTAGGATTCCGTGTCTAGGGACCCAGGAACTACGAGGACCATGGTCCCACAACACCCAGACTCAGAACAAGTATTTGAGCTTTTTTTCTGTGCACAAATACTTGTCCTGCCGCGGGAATCGAACTCGCCGCCTCCGGGTTATGAGCCGACCTGCTCAACCACCACACCACAGAGGCTGTAACATTTGTACTATTTATTCTATTCCTTCATCAAATACTACAAGCTCGAGCACTGGCTACTTTACTAGAGTATTTTTAACATGATTATGTAAGTATCAGTCAATTTTTTTTTTATCTGGCAATATTATTAGCGAATATTTGCTTATCACATGTCTCATTCATGTGTTTTTGATTATCAAGATCAAGAAAATATCTACGTTCAAAACTATTGCTTAATCTGATAAAAATGTATGTTATAATAATACTACCATTTCGCTTTTATTTATTTATTCATCAACATGCGCAATATCTACATTTGCAAAATTAAAAGTATAGTATTTAACTTACAAGTTACTGTTACATCAGTAAATGGTACTTAATGACTGATATAGATAATACTTTCTCAACGTTTCTGTTTCATTTATGCACCTTGTGCAATTAGACTTCTCTTAGAATATTAGATCATCTTAATTCAAAAATCTATGGTATTCACATCAACTCCTTTAATAAAGTTCTATACAATATAAACATGATTTTACTAAGAAAAATAAATTAGTACAGAAAAACAAAGTATTATTTACAAATCGGAAGCTGATACATTTTATAAAAGGGTTTTCCATCAATATTGCAAAAAAATAATTGAACGGACAATAATTCAGACACTCAGATGTTGTGTTAAAACTAAGATTGGTTTTGAACAGAACTAGAACTTCTGACCAATATATAGTTGTAAGAAATTATTACAATCAACAACAGTAAACAATTTCAGTAGAAAAATACTATTCTCTGAATGAAATCTATGGCAGCACTGTTTGTCCTCATCCATTGTATCAAATATTATTGCAATACTACAATTGTTAAGTACTAGGATTATATAGAGAATTATTGAGTTTTTAAACCAATCAGAATTTTTCCAGAATTTTATTAGGGCTTCATGGAATGTTTAAGCTTTTAACAACATGGCTAGATACAAAATTGAATAGCCGCACAATACAAACCGGACATTAGTAGATGCATCATACTCCACAATAAATGTGAGTTTGTTGATTTCGCAAAAGTAAGTTTTTTCTTTTCAAGGTATTATCTATACAATTTGTATCAACCCAACTAAACATTAGGATACTGTAATAACCGTTTTAATAAATATAATAGCACAACTTCTAACAGTTAAAATATGTCAAAAACACTCCAATACAGTTTAAACCTGTGCACGCTGATATCTACGATCTTAGCAGATTAATTAATTTAAAGTAAGCACACTTATCTGTACCTCAATTGTTTTGTGCAATTTTAGTATGTTGAGAAAATGCTAAGATCAGATATTTAGTATGTTTATTATTACTAAGATATAATTTTACATTTTACAATAGATACTCCAGCAACAAATGGGCATTACATATATTCACAAGACCAACAGCACAGTAGTATGAGTATGGGCAAACTGAAGAAATAATGGATAAGCTTACTCCTGGGACATGTTTCCATTCATGCACTGGACATTCTTTGTTCGTAATTAGGTCAAGGTCAAAATTTGGTGTGATCCAGTGATGATGTACACTGAAAATAAAACCATAGGAATAATTAAATTAATGTATAATGTCAAATTAACATGCCTATTTAAAACTTTATAAAAGTTTTGTTCTATTTTGTAAATGCTAGATGATAAATATCTTGATTATTAATAATAAGCTTTATAAATTAATAAATTGAAATATATCAAGATGCTGATGGTTACAATAATAAAATAAACTAACTTGATAGCATTTAACATGACATTTCATAAGCAACAACTAAATTTCATTAAAATATAAATATTGTACTTAACATTAGGTAGACATCTAATCATATAAATAGAAGACAATAGGACATATAATTATTGATAACATATTGATACTTACACTTATATTCAAGATTTTGATTTTAATAAACTACTGGTTGCCCATTTTGACCTTTGATGTCATGTAAATTCCAACAATCAATCCAAATAGACCAATGGCAGATCCGAAAATCTCCACAATTAGAATTTTGACAAAAAGTGCTGCATTAGCTGCATCCGAAAGAGCAGCTCCCGAGCCCACAATTCCAACTGCGATGCCGCAGAACAAGTTGACAAGTCCCACAGCCAGGCCTGCACCAAACATAGTATATCCAGCCATCCAGTTGTTCTGCTTGATTGCAATCTCTTTGATAGGCTCAGTGTACCTCTCCAGCATTCCCGACAGCACGATGGCGGTGATCAGTCCATAGATGGCGACGGCTTCGCAGAAGATGACCGAAATCAAGTTCTTGGTCTTAATCCTGGGCGCTTTCACACCGCCTCCGACTATGCTCACTCCGACCGTGTGGATGCCCATGGCAGCACCTACCACGGACAGCGACACGGAGAAGGCGATGCCCAGGGTGCCCCACATGTAGGGGGACGTATTCTCCAAGAACCACCCGACGCTGATTTGCTCACCTTTCCCATTTAGCAAGTAGAACAGCGCGACTATGGGTATTACGAGCGACACCAGCACCGCGAACAAGTAGGACATGAAGTATCTCATCTTGAGATATTTGTTGAGCAAAGTGGTGCTGATTTACCCGTTTATCCCGAAAGGGATGGCCTTTTTTCGCCCAATTTCTGCCTTGACAAGAAAACTCAAATCGAATAGGTCTTGTGATCACAAGATGTCAGAGACAAAGAAAATGTTGCCATGAAAAATAAAATTGTAAAGAAGCCGCCACAGACTAAGTAGAGATCAGGGTCACAGACTAAGTAGAGGATACTATGTATGATCAGGGTCTTTTCACTTCTATACTATGACGTTTTCTATGGAGGCCGATTAGCTCTCTTTAGTAGTTTCCTATATCATTAGATGGCGTTAGCGACAAATTTGTTTCCTTTAATACATAGTAAATTCATTTAATTATGCAGAAATAAAGAATAAAAGAAATAAAAGTAGTATAGTGGCATTACGATACTACATACTACACACTATGAAATAATGGTACAAATACTATAATTATACTACGAAATCCAACCCTGCATACAAGTTTCTTAGGTCCGTATTACAGAACGATGCTCAAGCAGAGATTTCATTCACTAATTGATCACTTTAAACTAAATCTTTGCTTGAACACTGATCGAAGACTGAGCATCGTTGTGTAATACAGACCTTATACTCGAAGCTTATAATATTAATGAATTCTATCGTTCAGTTGATTCATTCAAAGTTGCCAGTCTAGGAAAATAATATTAAAATAAAATAATATCCTCTACTTAGTCTGTGTATTTTGTAATAATTGCAGATTCCTTAGTAGTCTGTAACTCCAATATAGTTTTATAAGAAGAGTGGTTATTCTGTGGTAATAAATATAATTATAATGTTCTGTGACTCCAATCTTTCTGTTGATTCTATAAACATCACAAAATATCATATGTTATTTTTAACAAAAATTGTGTTTACTATCAAAATGTGAACGTGATTTGTTTACTACAATACGTGGGAATGTATAACACCATCACGAAGATATGTAGTAGCAAACTAACTATGCGGGCCGTGAAATTAATGAGAGAACATGTTTTCTACTTACGCCAGGTTTATTGTCCGACACTCCTACATAGTTCTTTTCACAGTAAGTGCTATTTCAACAGTTCTCACAGTGATTCCCTTGGTGAGCCGTGATTTGCCCTCATTCTCTGATCCTATAGTTGGTTTTGAAACTCGTGGTACAATCTTAGCGCACCGTTTCATCGCATGGCATAATCTCATAGAAGAAACGAGACCTTCTCGTAAACTCGCCGTCAATCCGAGAGAAATCGAAGATCAAATTCGGATGAACCAAACATACTACAACAAAACTAGACTTGATAAACCTAGGTCCGGCCGAAAACATAAGAAGAAAGGCCATAAGAAAAAGAAAATTAATATAAACAGCACTGGCTATGAAAAAACCTGGTCGAACGCCTCCGAATACAACATATCCAATGGCCATGTGCACTGGGGCTTTGGTAAAAACATTTCTTATGAAGACGAAAATGTTGCGTTTCTCAAAAATCACACTAGGAAGCAATGGCTTTCATTGATAGAAATGCAGCTACAACCTGACTTGCCAATTCAACATAACTACGCATCTGGAAAATGTGGTCCACCCATAACTGATTACGCTCATCTTGTTATCACTACCACTGAAAACACGTCTCTGTTGACTTTTGAGAATGTTTTGAAAATGTGCCAATATCAATCCATACTTGTAGAACTTGGTGAAGCAGAGTATTACAAATTGTGTCAAAGGTCAACACACTCGGAAGAGCTTTGTTGTCCAGTTTGGAGTGTGCCAAATTATATAGCTTTAATATCTGGCAAGGATTCTTGTGAGAAATTAAATAGTGAAGATGTGAATACAACTGTTAACATACTCAGAAAGTGTGCTGGATATTTTCATAATTTTACACTGATGGCTTCCTGTGATTTGGATCAATGTAAGGTTCCAAAATATTGTTCACAGTATGATGCTGTATATAATTTGTTATTTTATCTGATTGATTCCGAGGCATTTGCTCCACCAGAATTGTCACAAACCTTTGTTAAAAATGTTATGCTCTTCTTACCTTTACCTAGTAGTGGTACTGTACTACCTTATTATATGAAATTGCAGAGCACAAATTTGTCTTTTGACACACTCATTATACCAGCTATCGACTTTGGGCTTAAAAATTCGCTTTTTGATTTGTGGGTGATACAGGACACTTGGCTAATAGGCTTAGGGGGAGTATTTGTATTTGTGTGCGTTTGGGTTTATACTAAATCACTTATCCTGACAATGTTCTTGTTCACAGCCATAACTTATTCATTGGGTATCTCATATTTTCTATATGTATATGTGTTTGATTTAATTTTTTTCCCATTTATGAATTTACTAGTGATAGTTGTTGTTATTGGTATTGGAGCTGATGATGCTTTCCTCTATGTGAAAGTGTGGAAGATGGTTGGCAAACAACTAATCAGGGACAATGTTGTAGCCAGTGAAGACAATGGCTTGGCCGATATAAAGAATATATCAAGCGCAGGTGAAACTATTCTTGTACAGATACTTGAGGAAACTATGAAACACTCAGTCCTGACTATGTTCATAACAACACTGACAACGGCTGTTGCATTTTTTGCCTCCTACGTGAGCTACATTCCAGCCATAAATTGCTTCAGTGTCTTTGCTGGCACAGCAGTTCTAGTAAACTTTTTTCTTATGATAAGCATCTTACCTGTCACAGTATTTCTTATAGATGTTAAAATGTGTCCAAGTAAAAAAGTGTTTGAGGCACTACAAAATAGTATTGGTGAATATTGGGAGGAAGTTAGAGTTGTATTTAATAGATTTATTATAACATGTGTTACTAAATTGCACATAGTATTTGTTGTTATATTGGGTGCTATTGGGATTGCCAGTATTGTAGTAGTGTTTTATGTTCCTGGGCTGCAGTTACCAGACTCTAGACAATTTCAACTTTTCCAAACTTCTCACCCGTTTGAACAGTATGATATTAACTACAGAGATAGATTTTTGTTTGAAAGGTTTGGAAGAGACATAAGTATAGGCATAAAAATGCCTCTTAGATGGATATGGGGCATACAGGCAATTGACAATGGGAATCACATGGATCCTGCTTCAACAGGACATTTAGTGTTTGATGACAGTTTTTCAATATCAGATCCACATTCACAGACATGGTTATTACAGTTTTGTTCTAAACTAAAGTTACAACCATTTTATCAACAAACTTTAGGACCTCTTCTTCCTAATTGTTTTATTGAAAGTTTTAAAATGTTCATGAGCAGAAGATGCATTGATAATTTCGACAAAATAGATAGGACGCCATGTTGCGAAACATCAAAGTTCCCATACAAAAAAAAAGTATTCGAAAATTGCATTATTAAAGCGATAGAGTCATTATATCAAACTCCTCGCGAAATTTTCATGCCAGGCGTGGCAGGGCCGAAGTTTCTTCGAAGTAGTTCTCCTCCTAAAGTGTCAGCCATTGTTATTGAGTTTGAAAGTGTTGTACCATACTCTATGTCTTACAAATCAATGAATAACTTCTTCTTGCATGTAGAGAACTGGACCCAGGAACAATTGAAAACTGCTCCAGAGGGCATGCAATATGGGTGGTTTTTATCTGATCTCGAATTTTATGATCTGCAAAGGACATTGGCAAGTGGTACAGTGATGGCTCTACTTTTGTCAGCTAGCTTAGGTTTTGTAGTCCTCATCCCAGCCACACTTAGTTTTCTTGTCAGCATCTGCGCGTTATCTGCGATGGTGTTCTCGTCGACAGTCACTATAGCTATTTTAGTATTCAGCGATTGGAAATTAAATATATTAGAGAGTGTCGCTATATCCACATCAGCAGGTTTAGCTGTGGATTTTAGTCTACATTATGCTTTGAGCTATACAAATGCAAGCGGCTCAAAAGCGTCTCGGATAAAGTACGCTTTGTCAGCATCCGCAGGGCCAACGGCTGCTGCTGCACTAACTACTGGTTTTGCTGGTATATTCCTTTTGAGATCCCACCTTCTGCCGTATTCTCAGATAGGCACATTTTTAGCTTTAATCATGACTGTTAGCTGGATATACGCAACGTTTTTTCTATGTTCTTTATTGTATGTATTCGGAGGCAATTCCTCTAAAGAATCTCCACTAGAAGATAGAAAGTCTGTGTCTCGCGTAAGTTCTATATGTTCGGGAGTGCCAAACTTGGAGAGCCATGAACTGGAACATTTAGCGGACAGTAATCGTACGAATCTCACTCACTCGCAGAGTCCCTCAAGCATAAGCGCCACTACTGTAGTTTTACATGACGACTACGAAAATGCTAATATTAGTAAAACTGATAAGAAATCTAGCATTTCAAGTAATATAGACAATGACTGAATGTTTACATGTAATAATTTAGATACTAAGATAATACTTAAATAAGTGTATAGTATTTTTATAATGTAGCAGTATTATTTGTTGCAACTATGTTTTATTGCCTGTAAGAAAAAAATCGGTGTTGGATGTATAAATGTATTATTAATTAAGTAAATGTGAATAATTATGAATTCTACGCTCAGTTAATAACAGTGTTTTTGAAAACGATTGTTGTGACAATAACTATAACATAAATTTCGCATTCGACAATATTAAATTCGAACGAGCTTACCTAAATTGTTTAGTTACTATGCCTACTTACTACATAAAAACCAATAACATTTTCCAGGAAAGTGTCGTATTAGAGAAAATAGCGAATAAGTTAAAGTAGCCAATTAAGGAAAGTGTTGGTCTGTTACTGGACCAGATACTTGTAGCTATGCAAACCACGTTTTATAAGTGGGCAAATAAATCCACAAATATCTCTATAAGTATCTAATTTAACCAAAATTATGAATTACGAAGGTGAAAACAAAACTTAATTGAGGACAGTTTAATCTTTGCCTTAAGTAGGTACCGTTTTATTTTAATTACGTATTTATGTACTTACCCGGTCACGAACTGCATGACAAAAAATACAAACGACAACCACTGAAGATTTAACAAGCCTTAAACTAGTTTTACACTGCTGTTTTGTATTGTTAAACACATGTTTGACTAAACGCTCTTACACTTATTTAAATTTAAAAAATAAAACTGGCTATGAATAAATCACATGTTAAAGCTCGATATTTATATGTTACGTTATAGGTTTATTATGTCGTTTAGTTACTTTGAATATCATGATAATTAAATAGTAGGTACATAGGTTTTGACTGGCCCGATAGCGCAGTTGGTAGTAGCCCTGCCTTCTGAACTGTGGGTTGTGGGTTCGATTCCCACTCAGGACAAACATTTGTGTGATGAACATAGGTGTTTGTTCTGTGTCTGGGTGTCTTATTGTATTCTATGTATGTATTTACAAACAAAAAAGTATCTAAGTATTGTATCAGTTATCTGGATCCCATAGCACAAGCTTTGCTTAGTTTGGGGCTAGATGGCGTTGTGTGAGATGTCCACACATATTATGTTATACTTACTTTGAAGAAGAAGTATTTAACATTCAAGTAGGTGTACCTACTAATTAATTATCATGATATTACAGAATGATATACAGAAAACAACAGTATTATTTTATAGTATTCCGAATAACAATACTATTTCTATGAAAGTTCATACTTAAATAAGTAGTTACACACCACAACAAGCGTGTCAATCGGCTACTTATTTTATGTGCAGCTGCTATAATGGTCTCAATAAGTAAATAATGAGTACTTATCCATTTTATTTTTATTAACACAGAAAGTATTTTTTTATTTTCATGTTTATTATCCTTGATAAGCAACACAAGACAGAGATATTATTTACGACGATTAAAGATGCAGTCGACGATAAGCTGTTTGGTCAAGTCGAGAGCTTGCATTGCACATATGATTTTGTGAATGAAATCTTGTCTTTAGCACTGATTCACAACTGTCTGTCATACGGGTTTATGTCTCATTGGTAGACTCGTCGTTAGTTTAAGAACCTATACCAAAAGTGTGGGCATCAGAATGTAATTATTTCTTAATTTGTGACTACTAATTGCACAAAATTTTGAGACAAGTACAAAACTATATTTTTGTAAAATATCTGTACACTATTAAACATTAATCTAATTGGAGTATGTAATGTAAAGGAATGAACCCCCAGTATTACAATATTCCAATTTTAATCTGTAAGTATCAAAGATAAATGGATAGGTACCTACATTATTTTTCGTTTACAATTTACAGTTACATATACAATGATGTACCTATCTATTGTGTATATATAAGTCTTTTAAAGTTATTTATTTGTAAAATAGGTTGAAATTACGCACACTTAAAATGCCCAAAATTGTACTAATGTACTATAAATTGTACAAAAAGCACCTTCGTCGAGGAGCAAAGCAAAAAGGGCACGGTAAGGAAAGAAGCAGGTACGCGATCTGTGCTCTGGCTTATAGCCGCGCAAGCACTACTCACGCCCTGAAATAAACTTTTGAAACCAAATCTTACGCTAGATTTGGGCTTTACATGCCTACTACAAACTACTTCCACGACGTGTCGCCCGTCTGTCCGGACAAAGCCTATTTTATTTATATAGATTATGTACTTACTGCATTATTTAAAATTAATAAATGGTAGCTTTAATTATGTGCAGTGAAATTATGGAAATTAAACATTAAGTTTTAGATATATATAGTTGTTTTATTTATTAAGATTTCTTCATATAAATTGTGTAATAAACAAACTCGAAATCAGTCAGTACCCACTGAGTCAGTAAAATTACTGATAATATAATAAGCATAAAAGTATCGATTTTATCCAAAAATGACTGGTAGGTGTTTACTTTGACTATTACGTTCGCCTAATTTAGGTGAATAGTCTTAACTGTCTAAAGGGTATTTATTAACCCCAATAATACTTGGTATATAATACCACAGTATAACATATTGTATTATGGGTACTACGTACGTAGGTATGAAGAATGCCTAGCATGTCTATCTAGGTTGTGATCACAAACTAGATAGAGATACTATGTATCAGACGGACATGTGAGGAACAAAGGTTGCTAGACATGAGTTCTCATTCCTCATTGGTTGATGCAAAACGATACATGACATTTCTTTTTTTTTTACTACTAACCCTACAGGCACTGACAAGGTTAAACATAATGCCAAATGTACAATGAATAATAATAATTTCTTTACATATTTTAAATTATAATTTAATGCGCTGGGATGTAGAAAAAAAAACTACAGAAAAATCTAAATGACACTCATTTATTTTTATTCTTCAATTATTTTTTTATTTCGTTAGCGCTATTTTTTTTTTAATATTAGGAAGTATTGCACTTTGCAACCTCATTATATCAGTTCCTTTAAAAATTTTGGTCGGTGTTGCACCAATTATGAATGCACAGCTTTATATTAATGGCGAGAAAGGCATGGATCACAATATTTCTGTGCGTTTGGCATGATATACGCTCAAAATCATATTTTTGGAAAATCTCTTTTGTTATTTACAAAATATGAAACTTCGCTAAATATCAAACCGAAGTAACGCACAATGTGCTCCGCGGGGTAGGCGAGTTTTTTTCCCGTAGCTTGATTGTACTCTCTATGAGAAATCCATTTGTGGACATCAGTGGTAACATTAGTCAACAGGTCCCGTTTACAAGTGCTACACTTATTTTTAGAAATAATTTTTCTAACCACCCACCCAGCCGTATAAGCACGCGACTACATTGAGGCGCTCACGTCTTGCTTCTACAGAAATCAGATGAGTCTCAATACAGGATTCAGCAGTTTCACATTCACTCACTGTATAGATTTCTTTTGTGTTTTTATTATCAAATAATAATTTTATTTTCAAAAGTTGTTTGCTTTGATCGTTTTCACAATTAAATGATGCGTGGTGAAACTTTATGAATCCTGGAATTAACAAGGCCTTAAAAGTGTTTTCAAAGTTGTGGCAAGTCGGATTATTGTCTCTAAAATTGTAAGAACGTACTTGACCAAAGTAATTTTCAATTACATCAGAGTTTAGAAACCTAGGTCTCATTATTTTAATATTTTTACTAATACTATAATAACTAATACTATATAATAATAATACTTAGAAATTGCCACAACTTCTTGAAACTTCGCAGGGCACTCATCCAATTCTTTACACTAGGAATGTAAGATTCTTGTCCATTTTTATCAATAAATTTCAATTTTTCTAATTTTATTAAAGCTTCAGCCCAGAATTTGTTTTGAGCACTGGTCGATGTCACTGCGGAACGAAGTTTTTTCATTTTGATCTTTTATTATAGACTGCACTTCCATTTGCACTATCAAAAAGATCATCGAAAAAGGAAACAACTTCAGCTGTATTTTCCAACGTTTTGCTGACTATGTTTCCATCAGAATAGTTAGCTGTGAAAGATGAAATCAAAACATTACGTTTTTTTTTTTTACATATTGCTATAAAATATAGACACAATCAACTTATGATTTAATAAAATACTTACAGCATGCTGAGATTAAATATAAAGCCCCTGCTGTCGTCTAACTAAACACTCGAACACAATTTTTGACCTGTAAATAACATAACTAATTTTAATCTAATACACTAATGAATTAATTCTATGTGAACACACAAGTAAACACAATGTCTTATACCTGAGCAAATACATTACAAATTAAGGTAAGCGAAGTGAGAGCATATCGCTAGTTGTGATTATTTAGTACTATCTTGTCATTCAATCACTTATACAATATAAAATTCAGTTTTATTGTAAAATCAGACAAATTGGGATTCGGTTCTAATAAACCAAACACAGTAAAGGCAGAAATGTACGTATGTTTAAACTAATATTATAAAGAGGAAATATTTGATTGTTTTTTTGTAATGAATAGGTTTCGTAAAATTGCATTAAATAGACCCTGAAACTACTGGACTGATTTGAACATTCTTTTTATCATTAGAATCCTAAATTATCCCTGATAAACTTTATTAGCCTCATTAATAAACGGGTATTAGTCTCGGATTAGTTACTTCCGCTTTTGTCCTTTTTTTGCTACTGGAACATTTCGTTGGATCGAAAGAGACAAAAGATGGTGTAACTAGTCTAAATCTAGTTCGTGTTTATTAATAAGGCTGTACGTGTGTATATAAAATACACGTGCGAAGCCGGGGGCGAGCTGCTAGAATTGTAGAATTGTATTCTATGAGTGTATTCTATGATAGCAAGATAAATATCTTTTGTAAATGGTCCTTGTTTTAAAATTGACAAGGATATCAGCTTCTTATCTAGATTGAATCTCCATGCTTTCATCTTTTTGGTGCTTATCTTGACTTGCATGTCAAAAAATTTTCTTGCGTATGGATGATTTGCCTGAAACCTTTTCCTCAAAAAATTCTTCTTTTGAAACTTTGGTTGATTTCTTATATTCATTGTAGATTTTTCTGCATTTCGAAGTTTGTGCTTTTACTGTGTTCACAACCTTATGTTTTTTGTAGCCGTTTTTGTATTTTTGTCACTTGTGGATCTGAAAATAATATTTTAAGAATGATATTACTTTTCTAATACATAATTGAATTAATTTGATCAATATTATCTTATTATAACTTCACATTTGTATTTCATGGTAATGGTTGTCTTGAGATGAAGACATTTCAAGGGGTGAGATCAAAAAGGGTTTAAATGTCAAATTGATAGTTTCGAGAAAATTGACTTTAAACTTCAACGGCTTCATTTTAATGTAGAGTAATTATTAAGTATTAGAAAGGTTTATGTAAGTTTCGGTTGCTTGAAAATGTATTAATTCTATTTTAAAATACAAAATATTGTACTAATTCATACAATTTAGTGTAAAAATATAATATAATAAAATAAATATGATAATGTTTTTATGCTAAGCGAACTAAATTCCTGTGACAGATAAACCGTTTTTAGACTCAAAATCTCGGGATTTAAGCCTCATTTCGGTATTTTGAGAAAGTATTATTGTAGATAATTTCACGCTGAATCCAACGATACCCATAAGTCATTTTGTGAAAAAAAAATCAGTTAAACCCTTTTTGTTCTCGCCCCTTCAATTTTCATGTAAAGTAGTAGATTTTAGTAAGTAAAATATGTAAACAGCGATGAGAAGTTTCATCCCCAAAACATTTTTAGTGCTTATTTTTTATTAAATCAATGAAAGGATCTATATGTGCAGGCAGTGATGAAACTAAAATGTCCTTTATTACAAGTTTAAAATATTTTTGAACAAATAGACTATTGTATTCCTCATAAGAGCAATAATTATTTTATGCAGAAAATAATTGATCATCCAAGACTTTAACATTATTTTATATAGCAATATTTAAAATACTAACCTAACAATTGGACTTCATGAATGTCTTGTGATAAAGATGGCACCGAAGGTTTAGGCTGACTTAGATTTAAAGATGGCTCCTGTACATCTGAAATAATTTAGATTTAATAAGTTTAGTGGTGGTTCTATCTCTCGTATGAACGAGGCTGTCTGGGTTGGTTACCTCTGCTTCAGTTATTCTGCCACAAATCAATATTACGCAAACATTATAATCTTTCAGGTGGACATCACAGTCAGAGAAATTTCTAGATATATGAGACTTAAGAGCTACTCTCTCAGAGTAGTGCAGTGCTGTGCTGCACAGGGTTCTTTAAAATAATGTTCTGGATGGCACTGCAACTGTGGGCATGTTCTGATGTTTCTAACCATCAGGCAAACAGAACACAAGCCCTTATATTATAACCCTATATAATGCACAGTCTCTGTGGTGTGGTGGTTGAGCAGGTCGGCTATAACCCGGAGGCGGCGGGTTCGATTCCTGCAGCAGGACAAGTATTTATGCACAGAAAAAAAGCACAAATACTTGTTCTGAGTCTGGGTATTGTGAGACCATGGTCCTCGTAGTTCCAGGGTCTAGATACACCTATAAATTCCTAAGAATCCTATTTAGGGTCCAGGATCTATGTATGTGATAGTTGGGTGTTATTCTTATTATTATTACAGTAAAAGCTCTTTATTCGCGGGATATACGTTCTGTAAATATGCCGCGAATACAGAAACCGTGAATATGGAGTGGTTATTTATATAGGATTATAGGGGATATGTTCCTAGGTGACAAAATAAAAAACAAAAGTATATAAGAATGAATTAAATTGAAGTTTTTGACCATATTGATTAATTATTATCTTCAGGCTTAGGCAATGGTTTGACAAAGGCGGAACCAATACAGCGGCGACATCATTTAACAAAATACTTTAGGCTTAGTTGTAATAAGGACTATTTTAAATTTTTATTAGTTCATTTGACGACGCGGTTACAAAGGATATTCGGTTGAATATCTAGATATTAAAATCCTTTTTATCAATGTGTATGTACCGATTAGATCCGCGAATAAAGAAATCTTGAGCCGCGAATATGGGAAATGGTTTGCATTTTCTCAATCCGCGAATATTGAAAACGCGAATGAAGGAAGCGCTAATAGGGAGCTTTTACTGTATTATATTACCAACTATAAAAACTACAGGAAACAAATTTATTAAAGCATTCTTTACCATTGTTTTTAGACTCCACTTGAGTAGTGAATTCTTTAGGAGGTGCTTTGCAGTATAAGTGGTCAATGTGTTCCTTCTTTGCATATAAATGCTCAGCAACAGGTTTCACATATTCTGCAAGTAATAACATAAATTAATAAGGAATCACTCAAAATAAGATGAAATAGTTATCTACTATAATGACATGTCACATCTTGGTTTGCTTGCTCGGCTTGATTTTATTAGGTCTATTAAGGGATTCAAACATAATCATTGCTTACTTTGGCTCGAAAACTGCAATAATACCACATGTATGTAGAGGCTAGTATGTTGACTTTGTTGACTCATGGACTTTACGACAAAGATCACAAGACGTGACAACGTATATTTTGAAAATCAGACTTCACTTACCAATATTCGGGTTCAGCGAAGTACCACTGCGAATTTCCGATTCCAGAAACAATGATGGACATGCATTTCTAAGAAGACGTGATTTGGGAGTCACATATCGTGCTTCGAAATGCTTGTAACACACTTGAAGCTGAGCAAGCTCAGCAATATTTTTGCTTCGCAAAGGTTCACAGTTAATAGTCGAGCCACTTTTTGAGTATTTTCTCACACAATGGACATTTATGTTAAAAAGCGTCCTATCTCGAATTCTTACAACCCGGTACACAGCATTTAGTATATATCGCACTGAAGGTCTAAATAGTACAGTCATTGCAGTAAATAAGGAATAGAAATAGGCGGAAATTAATCAACGCAAACTACCTCGCTCAACATAATCACTACAATGCACAGATTAGGTAGAAATACTTCGTATCTATGCTACAATGACTGTAACAAATAAAATTGACATGCCATGTAAATCAAAATGGCGATTGCTATAAGTTAAAAAAAAAAACAGGTGCATGCGGAGAGACAGAGGGGTTCGGGCGGGTGGTATCTGTCACTTATCGTCTTGCTTCAAGGTCATCTCAAGTCAACTTTTTTTTCTGTGAAGATTACTACCCGTGGTTGTGATGCCTTATAAGGATAATAGTGTTCTTTGATATCTTGCACAGACCAAGTAGAGGATACTATTTGGCATCACAAACTAGATAGACATGCTTGCCAAGATATAAAAACTTTTTGGGAGACTCAATAGAGAGAGAAACAAAACTACATAAATATGTAGCTACAGCACCGGCCTATTTTGTTTCATCTGAGGTTAGAGTGAGTGCTTAGAATGAACTAATTAAAATGTTACGATCAAAATCATGTTTTTGAGTTATTTGGCGGGAACGCGAAAAAGATTGCGTCACCGCATTGTATTATTTTCCAAAACTTGTGTTATTTTCAGTGTTAGTGCATAAAATTGGTGGCATTCTATTCGTTAAGTGCTGGATTACAGGCGTGCGTGTGGGAAAATGGTATATTGATGGTGAAACGTTTATTTTCGTGTTGTTTCCAAAACTCCATAGAAGCTTCAAGTAAAGTTGCCACCACTTTACTAGGAGTATGACTTCGACTAGACTATGACTTGATGACTTCGACTGTGACTTGACACATATTTGCGTGAAATATCATTAACTTGACAAATTATCAATTACTTGACACTGGCTAAATACACAAAAGTGTGGAGCCAAAACATAAAAAAAAACATGTTCATTCGCATAAACCAATTTCAAACATCAACGTAGTATGCTGTCTCTATTTTATATATGCATTTGTCTAATATTGTTATCTCACTACCACTATCAGCTGACGATGTATAGAGTTGTTATTGTCAATGTCATTAATGACGCGAGGACGATGATTCATAATAATAAATAAGAATCAAATAAATAGAATATCTTAAAAATTAAAAGGTTATTACTTACGTGCAAAGTGATTGTCGAAATCAATTCATAATGTTTTCCACAAACCCAAATTATACAAAACTCAAAACTCATCTCAGACTAGCTATTAATCGTTTAAAACTGCTGGAAAAGAAGAAAACTGAGTTAGCTCAGAAAGCTCGTAAAGAAATTGCGGAATACATTGCGTCTGGCAAAAGCGAAAGAGCAAAAATTCGCGTGGAGCACATCATCAGGTAAGTTAGCGTAACTTGTACATTATTTAAGCAGTACTTGACTTGTATCTTCAACATCAAATGGGATTCGAGATAAAGATGATTCATCCCAGCTAAAAAATCAGTTATTGCTCATTAGGAGCCAAGGACTATAATTAGTCAGTGAACCAAAAAAAATGATAACGGCCTATTAGAATAATAGGTATGGGAAAGCAGGCATGCTAAATAAAATCTAGACTATTCAAATGTTTACCCCAACAAGTAGGTATCAGAATATATTTATATGAAGTTATTATATATACATAGTATAATGTCTTACTATACTCGAAAGCAAGTCAATAATATACATTTTAATTAAAAATTATAATAGAGGTACAGGTGGAACTATAAGCAAGCTAGCTGTAAATAAAAATGCTTTTTAGGGCTCTATAAAGTAGATATTTTAAGCTTTTTCTTTGAATTTTCTACTAAACTTTGTAATATTAACAGAGAAGACTACATGGTAGAAGCTATGGAAATAGTTGAAATGTACTGTGACCTCATCCTTGCAAGATTTGGGCTTGTCACACAGATGAAAGAATTAGATGAAGGGCTTGCAGAATCTATATCCACCCTTATATGGGTGGCCCCGAGAATGCACACTGATGTACAGGTATACACTTTGTTCTACTATGTGTTTTAATAGCAGTATACAAAAATCAATGGACTTCATTTAAAATTAAGACCAGTTTAGATTGGTTTTTATTAAAGTTAGTTGAAAAATTAAAGTTAGTTGAAAAATAACAGATATTTATTTGTTCTGAACACATTTATTAAATTGTAGTTTTTTTTTAAATTTTGGTGTTATAGTGTTGGAAGTCATTTTTTTATGACTGTCATACTGTCATTTGTACTTTAGGCTTCACACTTGACTATCATCATTGCCACTTTACTATAAGTAGAGTGAAATGCCCAACACAGCCAATAACACAAGAAACTCTTGGAAATATGGAAATGACTGCTCACTGTGTCAACTCAATAGACTGTTTATTTAAATTTGCATTAACTAAAAATATATTAAGTTATAAATCATTTATACAAAAGGGTAATCTTAATATTTTCAGGAACTAAAAGTAATATCAGACTTGCTGACAGCAAAATATGGCAAGATATATGCTGACATGTGCCGGAATGAGAGTGTAAATACAATAAGTGAGAAATTGAAGCATAAAATGTCAGTGCAGAGTCCGCCAAAGATTCTGGTTGAAAAATACCTCATTGAGATCGCCAAAAACTACAATGTAGAGTATACACCTGATGAACAAGTTATGAGGGAAGACGAAGGTTTGTCAGCACTTTTTGAATAAGATTGACAATTTTGTCAGTAACAATGGGTGACTATCTTTCATATAAATTTAATGAATTTGTTCTGTGTTGACAGGTCGTGATGCAATGTTGATTGACATCAATGGACCTCCCAACCCACCTGGATTTATTGGATACCCACCAGCAACCATGCCTAACTTACCACCTAATATACAGCCATTCAATTACCCATCTGTACGTAGACATGCTAGAATAAGTAGAATAATAATACTAATTCCTTTTAATAGCTTTTCACTTGCATATGAACTAATTGCTATATGAACATGCATTATGTTATGCTTTATTCCCGTAAGTGCTGTAAGAGCCAGGTAAGGGAATGGGCATATTATGGGTAGCATTCTCTTCAATCTGCACATCACTTCCTCAGTAATAGAGTGGTTCACAACTGGAACAGGCTACCAGAAGAGGTCATTGCTGCCACCTCTGTGAATAACTTTAAGAACAGACTCGACAACTGGTTATGAACAAATAAACTATCTCTGTTACAAGGATGAACATTGAAAGTGAATCCAACACTGTGGATATAGACGCATTAGCAGTCATACTGCTTGTCTATTAAACAATAATAATAATAATCTTTATTATAATCGACTGCAATCTCCAAGATGGCTGCCAAGTGTGTTGACTATGGCAGACACCCTCCTATGGGGAGGGCTACGTTCAGCACCACTGCTGAACATAGGCCTCCCCCATAGGCATGTTCAGCAGTGGATGTGTAAAGGCTGATGATGTGTGATGTGGTGCTTTATTGGACTCCCATGCCCATGACTAGTAGTTTTGAATACTTTTTCCTTATTCTATAACCGCTAATGTATTAGTAATCATTTGTAACTTGGGAAAATACCTAACTGTTGTCTAGGAACCACCTCATGTTAGAATCTGTTGTCATGAATTTAATAGCCTCATTTGAGAGCCAATTACAAATTTGGCATAATAATTAATTTACGATTGGAATTATAAAAATTAATTTAATTAATGTTGTCAAATAACATAATTTTGAGTAAGATGTGTTCAGCCCACTTCTATTATTCCACAGTCTTCTATTATTAAGAAGTTAGGGTGGGTCAGGTATAGATACTAAATATATTTAGAGGAGAAATAGCACAATTTACAACTTAATGCCCATCTGCACTAAAGTTAGCGACGTCTTAGGTTTGCACTTATCTATAGGACATACCCAAATGTGTGGCAGTAGGTATGTCGTAGAGGGGTAAGTAAGTGCGAACTTAGGAGCTACTAAACTTTAGTGCAGATAGGCATGTGTGGCATCAGTTTCACCCACCAAAAGTTATTGGTTAAATGTCTGTTTCAATAATATTTTACTTCTTCTAGACACCATCTGGTGGTAAAGTAGGCGGCTTCATTGCCACACCTCCACTGCCTCAATATGGAGGTCCGAGCCATCCACCCAATTACAACCTACCCCCCGGAGCTGATTCCAAGAATTTAAGCAACAGTTTCCTTCAGGTAATTAGAATAGACTAGAATTTTAATATTATCAATCTAAAGCCTAGCATGTATTGAATAAGCACTAATAGATTAAAACAACGATGTGATTTTTTAAAATTAACTACCACTATCTTTTTGCCCACTACCGGTCACAGCCTGATTAAATCATGTCATTTATCTTATTATCTATTATTAAAAGCTAGTTTTGCCTTTAACTGTAGCTAGTTTACTTGTAGTTATTTAGTTAGCTTGTAATATGTAGCTTGACACCACTTATTTCGTTTGCAGGAGGAAATGGGAAACTTACCACCTGCTTACGACAGCATACACCATGATTTGGTAATTTTCGTTCATTTAGCTATTTTGAGTTGCATGTAGTTGAAATTTGCATTTGCTAATTATATTTATATTTAAATTTAATAAATCCTATCTAAAGAGCTTATTTGTCCCACTACCAAGTTTTTTAAATTTACTTTAGTTTTTTTAGTTAACTTATTTAGCTTAAAGTTTAAGTTTAGCAGTTTTTACAAAGATAGTTCCTAAAAATGTTTGTGATCAGTTAGTAGTGAAAATTTACTTTTTAATATTTATATTTTTTAACCCGCAATATCGTTTTTAAAAACCTTTAATTTTACTTTGAATCCCTCGACAGGCGTCCTAGTTTGGGATTTAGAGATCAACCAACTTAATTTCCACTGTACCTACACATCTTCAATATACCCTCAGTCTTTTTTTGCTCATTTAATGATTACACAAATTCAATTTAATTTTATCCGATTCTACCTAAATGTAGGGTTTCATTGTGCATACGCTACAAAATGTGTTGTCTTCCACAGCCCGCGCCCGGACCGGCCCCGCAACCTCGACCCGGCCCCACCCCACAACCTCGCGCACGACTCCCCAACTACTTCCCCGAACTACCCGACCTACCCACCGTACCTTCTGACCTTATACTACCCTCTGTGCCCCACAGTAACAACTCTACCACTAACAACAACAGCAACACCCCTGGCAGTGCAAACGCACCCGATGAAATTGACTTCGAAGATTTGAACCGCAGGTTTGAAGAACTAAAGAAGAAGAAGTAACGTTTTCTATGTACGATAGGATTGTTGTTTGTTTGTTCGGAAGTTTCACTACCTAAGTTGATGGAATTGTTTCACGGAACCACAATAATTTTATGACAAAATTGCTTTAAAGGCAATAATTTAATATGAAAGTTTGACAGTGACCCTATGAAGACCCTATGATGGGTGCGGAGTGTTTATATACCATCGGCCGCAGGTCGTCAGTTCGAATGATCCTACAATGAACTTTTCAGCGAAGGAAACCGTGAAGATACAAAATAAGTCTTATGACAATATGGTACGAAAGTTTATAATGCTCAAGCTAAATTTTTTCTCAATCAAAGCACCATATTCTAGATCAGTTTACGCGAAGCACCTAACACCATACATAAATACCTATTAAATTTGTAAAAAATATATTTAAAAAAAGTTTACTTCTACACAGTCGACCTATTCCATAGATATATATATTCCATTAAAAGATATTATTGATGACAAAAAATAAGTTACATTTTTCATTCCCAATCAACCCCAGTGGGCTGGTTTCTACAATCAAGGATTAATAGCAACCGCCTCCAAAGGGTTTTCTTGGAAATAATTAGTATTTTCTGGCAGTTTTTCGGTTTATTGCCTAACAAGAACCTGAAAGTCGAATATTATGTTATCCGTTACCCCAATTTTCGTTGGTTTTACTTCCGATCAAATTGTAGATTTATAATATTATTATTTAATAATATGTCACAATATTTTATTGACCTTGGTTATTGTACCAAAAGGACACACTTGCCTTACCATCTTACGCATGCTTTTCATAGAGAAATCATAATTTTTGTTATATTAATTACTATTTTGTCTCTGTCTTACTTATATAGTAAAGAATATTTAGATCTATCGAGTATTCTCATAATTTAATGTATTTCTATGTGTAAATAAATAATAATTAATCCACTGAGTTAGGTTTATATTAAAAGCTTGTCTTCATCTCTAAAAATGCGTTTCGTTTGAGTTTAACTCGTTACATATTAAAGATCAGATTGGAAACAAGCTGAAAATCATTTTTTCTCACTCACACGTCTTCCAAACGCTAATTGGTTTTGGTGTGGACACGGCTTTATGCTATATGTGATAGGTAATGTAATAAAAGGTTTTATTTTAGTAATTTTATACAATTTAATCGTATTATTGCTGTTGTGAAATCATCATACCATTCGCAAAATTCAAGCAAATGTACCTCTACCTAATAAAAACACAAATGTAATATTAAAATCGTATTTAATGTTTACTAATTATTGTTTTAATTCTGTGTGATACAAATGCGGAAGGTTGAATCATAATAATAGGTCTTTACCTATGAAATTGCCGTATTGCAGTACAGACTTTTTCAAACAAAAAAAAGTTTTGATTGGCTATGAATTCTAAATTCAAATTAATTTTGTTTTAAAAATATGACATTCTATTTACAATATACGTCTTTTGTTTATTGATTGGCGTTGTATTTTCATTACATTTCAACATTTTTCCTCATAATGGATACTTTGAAATTTCGTGTAATTATGGAATATGAGTTCCATCGTGGCACCAACGCGGCACAAACGACACGTAACATCAACGACGTTTACAGAGAGAACTGTACAAACGAACGTACAACCCGTTATTGGTTTGCTCGGTTCCGTTCTGGGAATTTTCACTTGAAAAATGAACCTCGTGGTCGTCCGGAAACTTTGGTCAACAATGATGAATTAAAGGCGATTGTGGAAGCTGATGAATCTCAATCTACAGCTGAGCTGGCAGCAGCTTTTGATGTTAGCATCAAAACAATATTGGTCCATTTGCGACAGATTGGCAAGATAAAAAAGCTTGATAGATGGGTGCCCCACGAACTTAACGATCGCCAGCGCAACGTACGCGTCGAGACTTGCCTTGCGCTGCTTAACAGGCACAGAAATGAAGGAATTATGAACCGAATTGTTACGTGCGACGAAAAATGGATTCTTTTTGACAATCGAAAGCGCTCAGCAAGTTGGTTAGATCCTGGTTCGGTACCAAAGCAATGTGCAAAACGAAAAATGACCCCTAGAAAGGTGATGGTCACAGTTTGGTGGTCTAGTGCTGGTGTGATTCATCATAGCTTTTTACAAAACGGCGAGAGCATTACTGCAGATGTGTACATTGAAGAACTGACCACAATGATGGCGAAACTCGCACGTCTGCAACCAGCTTTGGTCAATCGGTCGTCTCCACTGTTACTTCACGACAACGCGCGACCCCATACTGCACAACAGACCGTCTCTAAACTGCATGAGTTGGGTTTGGAAGCTCTCCCTCATCCGCCATACTCACCAGATCTTGCGCCTACCGACTATTACTTTTTCCAAAATTTGGACAACTTCTTAGCGGGAAAAAAAATTCAATTCCCGAGAGGCAGTACAAAACGCCTTTGAAGAGTTTGTTGTCTCCCGTCCTGCTGATTTTTTCAAGAAGGGCATCCATAAACTGCCACAGCGTTGGCAAAGATGCATTGATTGCAGGGGTGATTACTTTGAATAAAAGAAATAAATAAGTTCGAAAAAAAAATACTTTAACTTTTTTCAAACATAACGGCAATTTCATAGGTAAAGACCTAATATATTTGGCTATTATAATAAACTTCATTAAAATACATTTATGTTATACACTGGTGGCGAAATGCTAACAAAAAATATCGATACTTTATCTTTCCTGCAAAATATACAACACTAGAGGCCGCGTTTATTAAAATATAATATTAATAAAATATTATTAACTCCCAACGATCACATACATAGATCCTGGACCCTAACTAGGATTCCCTGTCTAGAGACCCAGGAACTACGAGGACCATGGTCCCACAACACCCAAACTCAGAACAAGTATTTGCGTTTTATTTTTCTGTGCACAAATACTTGTCCTGCCGCAGGAATCGAACCCGCCGCCTCCGGGCTATGAGCCGACCTGCTCAACCACCACGCCACAGGCTGTCAAATATATATTCACCATTTGCCGCTCTTTTTAAAACCCTTTTCCTACGCTAAGAACGAGAACGCAGCCTTCAAATATCAAGTCTCTATGTCCTTTTATTAGAGGGAAGGAAGCGAGGTGTAATCAATAATTCGGATGAGTACACACAAAATAATAAATAATATTGAACAGGAGAAAAGTAAAAAAAACTAAGTAAATAAGGTTAGTAAATTAGTTAAATTACTACAGAGTACAGTACGATATATACAATTATACAGAAATGTATATTCGAATAAACACGTACCAAAGACTATTAAATAAGTATTAGGTACCTATTTATATTTACTCGTACTAAAAAAAAGAAGAGCAAACTTGTTCCGGCCCGTAGTTTCACCCGTAGCTTTTACATGCACTATCTCTGCCAAATTTCATCAAGAACGGCTCAGTCGTGAAAACGTAACAGACAGTGACATTTGAGTTTATAATATTAATGCTGGATTCTTCAATAGAAGAGGCATTAATTATATAAGTGAATTTTAATTAAATAGATTAATTAATTAAACATTAACTTATCATGTGAACTAAGATACAAGCAGGAATTAGGTATATTTTTCCTTTTGAAAAATTTAAGCCTACATGGTCGTTTATAAAATAAAACTCAAAGTAAATATTCCGTAAACTCTGGGTTTTTGGCGGGAAAACGAAAAAGATCACGTTACCGCATTATATTATTTTCCAAAACTTGTGTTATTTTCAGTGTTAGTGCATAAATTTGGTGACATATTATTCGTTAAGTGCTGGATTACAGGCGTGAGTGTGGGAAAATGGTATAATGATGGTCTTTTCGTGTTGTTTCCAAAACTCCATAGAAGCTTCTGGTAAAGTTGCCACGACTTTACTTGATGACTTGGACTGTGACTTGACTTGACATATATATATTATTAATTAACTTGAAAAATTATCAATTACTTGACACTGGCTAAATACACAAAAGTTTGGAGCCAAACCAAAAACAAAAAAAATCCGTAGATAAACAATATTTTAGGAATTCAATATCACTGTCTGCGAAATCGCTGAAGTAACACCGTTTTAATATTATAAATAACAGCCTTAACCTAAGAGTTAGTTTCTATAAAAGTGTTATGATCTGTTGCGAGCAGAGTGTTATTTTCTTGAGGTTGGCGTCAGATGGCGCGCTGTTGCTGTCTCTCTTGAGTCGGTTGTTGAGCGTCGGATTTGTGACGATTTTAGTTTGGATTTGCAGTTTGTTTGGAGATTCGGCGAGGAGAGTGCCCAGGGCGACTAGACCTCTGGAAAAGTTTATAAAACAAAATATAAGAAATAGTGACGTGAATGAATGAATGAATGAATGAACCACGCGTGACCAAAATGCTGGCCTCTACTTCGGCCAAAGATTGAGCATTGCCATTCAACGTGGCAATGCTGCCAGCATATTGGGCACGTTGCCTACTGGTAGTGGTTTGTTTGATTAAGTTCCCTTTTTATTGTTTTATGTTTATTAAATAATATTATGCTGTATGTAATAAAAATAATTATATTTCAGAAATAGTGATTTAGAAAATGCGATCATAACTTTTAAGATGCGTGGCATATTTTAATGGAATACGCCTAAATATACGGATTAAACTGCTTTCATTTAAAAAGTCCAAAAGCAGCAGGCATTCAGACGTCGAACTTATAGCAGGCTCATATTTTTCGACTTTCTTTTTTGAACGTGCTGTTAGTATCTACCGACCTTTATAATAATAATAATATCGATCACATACATAGATCCTGGATCCTAACTAGGATTCCCTGTATTTAGGGACCCAGGAACTACGAGGACCCACAACACCCAGACTCAGAATTAGGTATTTGCACTTTTTTCTGTGCACAAATACTTGTCCTGCGGGGGAATCGAACCCGCCGCCTCTCGGATATGAGCCGACCTGCTCAGCCACCACACCACAGAGGCTATCAAGCAGAGCTGCTTTACCGCGTCACTGGGTGGGATATTTTTCGACATGCAAAATGTATTGCAGGTAAAAAAAAATGCGTGGATAAAACATTATAGTTTAGAAAAGCAGCTAGGCGATCACGTAAATTGATTGCAATTAATAGAAACACTAATTTTTATGGATTTGATAGTTTCAATACGCACATATACGCTATATGTACATAGTTACTGTGGAAATTTTAAAATTAGGAATGGAATTTCTCTTGTTGCATTACAATCCACGATCTTTTAGAGCTAGATGGTGTGCTGTATGAAATGTCCACAAATATTTATTTATTATTTTCAAATGAGAAATGAAATTTCGCTGTTGCATTACAATCAAAGTTCCGTGGTTTTTTAGAGCTAGATGGCGCTGTGTGAAATGTCCACAAATATTTATTTTTTATTTTCGAATGAGAAATGAAATTTCACTTGTTGCATTACAATCAAAGTTCCGCGATTTTAAGGCTAGATGGCGCTGTGTAAAATGTGTACAAATATTTATTTATCATTTTCAAATGAGAAATTAAATTTAACTTGTTGCATTACAATCAAAGTTCCAAGATTTTTAGGACTAGATGGCGCTGTGTGAAATGTCCACAAATATTTATTTATTATTTTCAAATGAGAAATGAAATTATCCTGTTGCATAACTGAAGGGGTGAGAACAAAAAGGGTTTAACAAGTTTTTTTCACAAAATGACTTATGGGTATCGTTGGATTCAGCGTGAAATTATCTACAATAACACATTCTCAAAATACCGAAATGAGGCTTAAATCTCGAGATTTTGAGTCTAAAACCGGCTTATATGACAGTGGAATACAGTCCGCTTAGCATAAAAACATTATCATATTTATCTTA
This sequence comes from Ennomos fuscantarius, assembly GCA_905220475.3. Taxonomy (NCBI): domain Eukaryota; kingdom Metazoa; phylum Arthropoda; class Insecta; order Lepidoptera; family Geometridae; genus Ennomos; species Ennomos fuscantarius. Next base: position 4,213,215 of record HG992028.1, on the reverse strand, counting down.
TTATATTATATTTTTGCAGTAATTGTACGAATTAGTACTATATTTAGTATTTTAAAATAGAATTAATACATTTCAAGCAACTGAAACTTACGTAAACCTTTTCTATTACCTTATAAGCATTCACCTCAAAATGAAGCTGTTGAAGTTTAAAGTCAATTTTCTCGAAACTATCAATTTGACGGTTAAACCCTTTTTATTCTCAACCCTTCAACTATCAAAGTTCCGCGATTTTTTAGGGCTAGATGGCGCTGTGTCAAATTTCCACAAATATTTATTCATTATTTTCAAATGAGAAATGAAATTTCTCCTATTGCATTACAATCAAAGTTCCGTGATCTTTCAAATAAGGAATGTAATTTCTCCTTGCGTTACAATCACATTTCCCTGTCACCCTCCTGATGTTAAGTACCTGAAGTAAGCTTCATTATCAGTGATACGGTCGAGTAACAGCACAACGGCCTCGGCGATGTCGACGCTGTCGGCCTGTTGTGCGAGCGCCACCGATAGGTTCAGGAGAAGCGACGCCGCTGCTATCTGTGGAATTACTTTACACTATAATAATAATAATAATAATAATAAGTATTTCCTCAGCAACGAGTGTGGGATGCATCGCGATGTGGTGGCAGTTGACAAGGGCCTTACGCCGCTCTCCTTGGCGAATGAGAACTGGCGTAAACCGGTGGTACTTAGCACCGATGACCGTAGGGACGTATGGAAGGGTAAGGAGCTGCATGGGCGGTTCTATCGGGCCTTGACAGGGCCCGATGTGGACCTTCATGCATCGGTGAACTGGCTGCGTTTCGGCGACCTATTCGGGGAAACCGAGGGTTTTGTCTGTGCAATTGCAGACGAAGTTATCAAGACGAACAACTACCGGAAATATATCATGAAGGACGGTACGGTCGACATATGTCGGGCATGCCGCCGTCCCGGAGAATCTCTCCGACATATCATTTCCGGTTGTTCTCATCTTGCTAACGGAGAGTACTTACACAGACATAACCTAGTGGCCAGGATCATCCATCAGCAGCTTGCCCTTCAATACGGCCTTGTCGAGTCCGAGGTGCCGTACTACAAGTACACACCGGGGCCGGTTCTCGAAAATGGCCGTGCATTGCTCTATTGGGATCGCTCTATCATCACGGACAGGACTATTGTAGCTAATAAGCCTGATATCGTGCTGATAGACCGGTCCCAACGCCGTGCAGTGCTCGTTGATATCGCTATTCCACATGACGAGAACCTCGTGAAAGCTGAGAAGGACAAACTCAGCAAGTACCTTGACTTAGCTCACGAGGTAACCGCCATGTGGAGTGTTGACTCAACGAGCATTGTTCCGATAGTTGTTTCGGCGAACGGCCTTATAGCGAAGAGCCTCGACCAACACCTCGAGAGGTTCTCGTTAGACGGTTGGATCAAGGGTCAGATTCAGAAGGCAGTACTCCTTGACACGGCACGTATTGTCAGGAGGTTCCTCACTCTGCAGCCCTAACCACCGGTAGCTTGGGCCTTGCCTCGCTGCTGGCGGCACACTAGGTTTAGGTTTTTTATTGTATTTTTGTAATGTTACTTTTATAGAAATATTGTAAAAAACTTAAATTTAAGATTGTAAATATATAAATGAATAATATGTATGGACATCGCACACAGCGCCATCTAGCCCCAAACTAAGCAAAGCTTGTACTATGGGAACCAGATAACTGATACAATACTTAGATACTTTTTGTTTGTAAATACATAGAATACAATATAACACCCAGACACAGAACAAACACCTATGTTCATCACACAAATGTTTGTCCTGGGTGGGAATCGAACCCACAACCCACAGTTCAGAAGGCAGGGTTACTACCAACTGAGCTATCGGGCTAGTCATAATAAAACCGTAATGTAAACGACACGAAAGTTGAAGCATTATTAAGTTGTAGCCTCCTTTGGTTGCTTTTTATATTTAGTTTTTTTAAAAACATTTTGTTGTGACAAGAAGAATATGTCGGTTTAGTTTAATGTAATTTTTTTAATCACACTAATATTATAAAGGCGAAAGTTTGTATGTGTGTATGTTTGTTACTCCTTCACGCTCATTCGGCTGAATGGATTTAGATGAAATTCGGCACAAAGATAGCTTATACCCTGGATTAACATATGGGCTACATTTAATCGCGGAAAATGAAATATTCCCGTGGGATGAGCAAATAATTAAAATACTTTTTAGCCGCGGGTAAAACCGCGGAGCGTAACTAGTTTGTAATATATTTTTCGCCCCGATTTACGTCTCTTTTATATTTCGCACATTATTGTTTACCTAGATGACTGGCCCGATAGCTCAGTTGGTAGTGACCCTGCCTTCTGAACTGCGGGTTGTGGGTTCGATTCCCACCCAGGACAAACATTTGTGTGATGAACATCGATATTTGTTCTGTGTCTGGGTGTTATATTGTATTCTATGTATGTATTTACAAACAAAAAGTATCTAAGTATTGTATCAGTTATCTGGTTCGCATAGTACAAGCTTTGCTTAGTTTGGGGCTAGATGGCGTTGTGTGAGATGTCCACACATATTATTATCTTTCATACGGAAACGCCTAGTCGTCAGCAACACGTAACTTGATCATCGTGATAAAACCAAAAAACGAGTGTGCTTTACACCACACGACTGAAGTTCTTTAAGCTGCCTTTGTTTAAATCCATCTATCGGCCGATATAACTTTGTTTTTGCCTTGTTTAATATTAATGTCGCCATCTTGACAATTGTAAACTGATATTTTACCGGACCAACATAATAATACAAATTTTTAACTTTATATTGACCATGGACATTGTTAATCAACTTCCGTTCGCCTCACCAGCTTACTCTCCAAATCAAGCGTCCGTAAGTATGTTTTACTTCAAAAAATATTAATAAAGCCCAACAATCAGTTAAATAGATCCTGGACCCTAACTAGGATTCCCTGTGTCCAGGAAATACGATGTCCATAGTCCCACAACACCTAGACACATAACAAGTGTATGTGGTTTTTTTCTGTATACAAATATTAGTCCTGCCACGGGAATTGAACCCACCGCCTCCAGGTTATAAGCCGACTTGCTCAACCACCACACCACGGAGGCTGTCGAAAAAATCCAAATCTAGAATCTATATAGACGCATTTTTTTCTGTGCACAAATACTTGTAAAAAATTAAATGGTGTATATATAGGCTCAGGGGTTAGGCATGACGGGAAAACTATAAAATTATAGGCATTCAGCATGCGCACCGGGCCGTGTCCAGAGCAAGAATGAACCGTAGTACACCGAGCGCTCCCTTTATATAGCCAGATGGGTGGGGAAGCGATGACAGTTGCCGGTGTTGCCACTGTAATAAATTTAAATGCCACCACAGGGTAAATTGGGCTGCGCATAGAGTTTATAGCTGGACGTTGCCGCCGTCATATATATTTACCTGTGCATTGTTATTGAGCGTGGCGAGGCACATGATAGAATGCGCGATGCTCTCCCGCGCGGCTATGACCAGCATCTCCCCGGGGAGGTCGCTGAATGCATTCACCAGCACCCGCATCGATAGGAGCTGGTTGGCGGGCAGGTTCTCTGGAACAAATTGTTCATTTTTAATTATTTACCAAAAAACTGCATATTTGTGTGAATAGGTATTTACTTGGCTAGCATGCTACACCTTCGATCGCATCGTCACTTCCCATCAGGTGAGAGCGTGGTCAAAAGCTAGACATGTTTGAAGTAAAAAATAAATAAATATGTATGTATATAACGAGCTTCCGACCGCAGCTTCGCCCGCGGCGTGGCCTATGGGTGAATAATTCAAACACCCATTTCACCCTCTTAAGGGTTATTTTAGTAAATACGGTTAGTTTTAAAAGTATCATAAGTAATATACTCCCAGTTTTGTAAACTTACAATAAAAAAGGGTGGAATTTCGAAAAATCCTTTCTTAGCGGATGCCCACGTCATAACATCTACCTGCATGCCAAATTCAGCCCGATCCGTCCAGTGGTTTGGGCTGTGCGTTGATAGATCACTATGTCAGTCAGTCACCTTTGAGTTATATATATTTAGATAGTATGTATTATATTTGTAATATTGTATATTTATTATGGTGTTATTTATATTATCACCGGTGTTTAGACATATAGTTCAGTTTTTCTTTTCTTTTACGTCTCATCAATATTGCACTACCACATTAAGCCTTCTACAATACCAGGGTTAACTGAAAGATAATGTTCTATAGCATTAAGTTCGCCTATGTACCTTCATTTATTGTTGTTTGTGCAATAAATAATTATAAAATACTTTTATTATTATAAAATTGTAACGCAGCATACAGAATCTTTCTATAACTCCTTTTATTAGCTACCTAATAATAATAACGCCGAACGATCACATACATAGACCCTGGACTCCCTCGAATTCCCTGTATCTAGGGACCTAGGAACTACGAGGACCATGGTCTCACAACTCCTAGACTCAGAACAACTATTTGCGCTTTTTTTTCTGTGCACGCTTTTTGTAGTTGGGGTTACTAATAGATAGGGGGTAAACTTTGTGCAGCGAAGGACTAGTTATTTTTAACCAAATTCAAAAAAGGAGAAAGTTCTCATTTCAACTGTTTTTTAAACGTTTGTTACCACAGTTTTGGACTGTGACCGATTTAAATAATTATTTTTGTATTTCAAAGGTGGCGCTTCCCTTGTGGCCCAGTTCTGACAATGGCATCCATGAGAAAACCATATAACCTTAACATTAACCATGTAAGTTTTTTATTTTACGCTTTGCGTTTGTTTTGTTTCTCTCTATCAAGTTAAAATAAGCATAGATAAAACACGATCCATGTTACCACAAACCCATAAATAAGGATTAGACAGACGTCAAATATGTGTTTGACAATACAATACAGCAGTCTTAACACTAGTATAAAGCTTGTTTCAATCTTTTGTGGTTAAATCGTTAGCAGATATAGCTCATACCGTTTTTTTCACGATTACCTTCACCTTTTTAAAAGTGAGAATGAATCCGGTCATAACTTGAAAAGTCATGCGACGCCGAACGAAGTTCAAACCACGGTGCATCGGTTCGAAATAGGACTTTATTTTTCGAACTGACACAAGTATCTCCCATAAAACGCATTTTTTTTACGGGCTTATGCTTTTGGTACGGGTATGCTCTACCGACCTATACAGTGTCACCGGGTGGGAGGGCAGGCGCTTAAGGTACCCAGCCGTCAAAAGTTCCTACAAAACGCTACTTTGGATGCTTTAGGGAGGTTTTGTCATAATCACCACGCTTGACTTTTCATAGGGCTCTTCCAGTGGACGTAGCCTTCTCGATCCCCTTATCCCGGCAACGGCCCAAGCCGAGGCTCGCCCCCCCGGGGTGCCCGCCAGCCAGTTGCCTCCCACTCCTGACGGCTGGGCGCCTAAAGCGAGGTGACGCTGTAAAGGTCGGTAGAGTCCAATAAAATTAGCCCTTTAAAAACACCACTCATGACAGGCAGCTTGGTGCCTTTAATATACAGAGGAGAATTCTGCTACTCCCTGTTCTTTCTCCTATAGCCGGCACCGGCAAGAGATGGGGTGGTCTACTCACACCGCCAGGACCACACGGGCCCACACCTCATTTTTTATGATATGGTTTGACGTGAAGAGCTAACCGTTAAGCGACAAGGCTGCCCATATCAGCTGCAGTGTCACTCGGAACTCTAGTATGGAGTTTCACGTGACACTGCACTGTGCAAGTCATCCTGAGATATCAGCACAATCTAGTAATAAGATTACTAGACTGCGAGATCAGGCCATTAAGTCTCATTTGCCCAGTAATTTCACTAGCTACAGTGCCCTTTAAACCGGAACACAACAGTACTTGCGCACTACTGCTTGGCGGCAGAATAGCTGTCAAAGCAACTTAACAACTTACCAGGTCCTAATAAAGAGAGCAGATATCTAACGAAAGTAGGCCCATATGTGGTGTCGAATATTTGTCCGTTGATGTCCTTGTTCCTTACAGCTAGCCTTGTGACGTCTAACACTGGGAAGAGTATTTCTGAAAATGAAAACGAGTGTGTTTTAGACCACGCGACTGAAGTTAAAACTTCTTTAGTTTAGCTCCATCTATCGGCCGGTGTAACTTTGTTTTGTTTTGTTTAATGTCAATATCTTGACAATCGTAAATTGTAATTTTACCGGACATACTCAACTCAAGAGGTTTCATTCACAAATTGGTCAAATGGTGAATGAAATCTCTATTTGAGCATCAATCGATGAGTGAGTTTAGTTCTGTAATACGGACCTTAGAATACAAAGTGAGAATTAAACATACCTTTCGGCCACTCCAGCATTATCTTCAATAATGATATAGTATCTAAGGTGAAGGTATTATTCTGGAACAAACAAAATAATAATAATAATAATATGTGTGGACATCTCACACAACGCCATCTAGCCCCAAACTAAGCAAAGCTTGTGCTATGGGGACCAGATAACTGATACAATACTTAGATACTTTTTTGTTTGTAAATACATACATAGAATACAATATGACACCCAGACACAGAACAAACACCTATGTTCATCACACAAATGTTTGTCCTGAGTGGGAATCGAACCCACAACCCACAGTTCAGAAGGCAGGGCTACTACCAACTGAGCTATCGGGCCATATATTATTATTATGATTTTTGAGTGAGTTAACATAAATATTCAGCAGATGCATACGTCAAAATACCTCCAAACTAAAATACATTTATGTAAAGCCACATCGAAATATATTAAAATGTAAGAAAACATGGCCATCGGCGAGTAGACAACTAGTTTAATTTCTGCGTAACTTTTAGTTTTGTCAAAATATTAGTTGCACATGAATCCATCAACTGATTTTTAATATTTTTCCATCGGCTAGAACGGCGCAAATATAGTAATCTCGTTCTCGTTTGGTGTTGAGACCCTGGGTCCTTGGGGCCGGGAGCTCATCGCGTTTTCAAAACTTTATCAGAGCATCTGGTCGACGCTACGCGTGACCAAAATGCTGGCACTTATTTGGCACAACGAATAAGCATTGCAATTCAATGGGGCAATGCTGCCAGCATGTTGGGTACGCTGCCTACTGGTAGTGGGCTGGAGCATTTGGACTGTCTATAGGTCATCGCGGCCAGTTTATAGTCCAAATGTTTTTTTTTTTTGTAGTAGTAGTAGTAGTAGGTAGTTTTTATTATTAGTTATTATATCATTGTAGTATTTAGAAAATAAAGGCAATTTAAATAAGACTGAGTTTTAAATCAGCATCAGCTGAACGGATTTGAATGAAATTTGAAATTGAGATAGCTTATACTTACGATACTTTTTAACTGCACGCAGAGCATACCAGGGCCGATGCAATTGCGTTGCTTATCTTTAAAACACTGGCAGAAACGATGTAGACGAAATAAACTTTTTATTTTATTTTTTGACCTCTTTTTTATTCTTTGCGTCGTATATTCATGGGCAGTGATATTATTCAGAAACTTGTCTTGTCTACGCCATCTAACGGATTTTATGAACTAGTAGCTTCTGCCCGCGGCTTCGCCCGCGTGGCCTATAGAAAACGAAGATTTTTTTCATAGAAAATTCAACCACACATTTCACCCTATTAGGGGTGGAATTTCGAAAAAACCTTTCTTAGTGTATACCTAAACTTTACAATACACCCTCCGAATTTCAAGTCTCTAGGACCAGCGGTTTAGGCTGTGCGTTGATATATAAGTCAGTCAGTCAGTCAAGACTTTGAATTTTATATGTATAGATTTTTCTTTTTGAAAGAGTTACGAGTTAGACTTTAGAGAGATTTAACCTCCCCTCGCAATGGGTAGTTGAAAAGTTGAAAGTTGTCATTTAATTACTCACCAATTCACCTAATTTGACAATGCTTTCTAATTGTTGATCCGTCATTGCGTTGAATCCGTCGCCTATTTTGCTATTAAATTCTTTTAGCTTCTCGTATATTGCCTTAAGGTTCGCTTGATCAAATCTGTAAAAGAAAAACTCTGGTGTCAATTCTGTGTCGCATTCTCTAAAAGTAAAGTAAACTTAAAGTATGGCGGTACTCTTCTGATAATGGGGAAATGAAAAAGATGGAAATAGAAACGTTTTACCTGAAATAAAACGGTTATTATATACTTATTTTATTAAAACACTCAAATATCACTATTTTAGCACAAGTGAACTGCGCGGGAAATATCACGCCAATGACGAGTAAAGCTCGGGCCATCGGCAACCTCGCCCGCCTGGTGGAGGGGCAACATGTGCGAAAGAGACAGACATATATGGGTAGAAAGAGAGAACTGCAATACTGGGAAATGGAGTGCCTATCTCAATATGTATAAGCTTCTACTAACGGTCAAGTGTATAATATGTTCATTTCGTTTAGCTTTAGAGTATGCGATACCGACACAAATGCTATTATAAAGTTGTAAATGCAGATATTTAGTTAAAATAAATGAATTCTACATACATGCAGAAATTGTAAGGAAACTGAAATGTTTGACAGCTAACTTCGCACTTATCCCACTATGACGTAACTACCGCAGCGCCCGAGATAAGTGCGACCTTAAAAGCTGTAAATATTTAGTGCAGACAGGCATACAAATCACAAAACTTGAGAACCTGTGTCATCCACCAACCCTCACTTGGTCAGCGTGATGGGTTTACCCCATCTTAATGTAAAAAAAACATTATTAAATTTTTTAACAAATTTTTTTTGGCTGTTGTTGAGTAGATGTTTGGTTGTGGGCGTGGTGTAGTGTGCAGTTTTTTTTCTTTTTTTATTGTCAGATATTGCTTGCGTTTGACCACTATCGCACCTGATGGTAACGATGCAGTCTAGGATGTAGCATGCTTGCCTTGAAGATACCTGACGTAAACGTGGAGTTTGGTCGTGTGCGTGGTATTGTGTGCAGTTACTTAATGTAAAAATCGTGCGTTTAATTTTGAGTGTGATATAGTGTACAATTACCTCATGTATTCGTGCAGTTTGGTCGTGAGCGTGCAGTTACCTGATGTTATCGTGTTGTTTGGTTGTGAACCTAATACAGTATACCGTTACCTGATGTAATCGTGCAGGTTGATTGTGAGCATACCTGATGTAAGAATCATGCGGTATGAGCGGTTTGGTTGTTTGCGTGGTGTATGCCGCGGCCCCGGTGAAGGGGTCGGCCCCGCCCCCCCGCGGCGCGGCGGCCCCGCCCCCCCGCGGCGCGGCGGCCCCGCCCCCCCGCGGCGCGGCGGCCCCGCCCCCCCGCGGCGCGGCGGCCCCGCCCCCCCGCGGCGCGGCGGCCCCGCCCCCCCGCGGCGCGGCGGCCCCGCCCCCCCGCGGCGCGGCGGCCCCGCCCCCCCGCGGCGCGGCGGCCCCGCCCCCCCGCGGCGCGGCGGCCCCGCCCGCCCCGCCCGCCCCCGGCACGTACCGGGACGAACCCGTGAACGGATCTGCGAAGCTGGGTAACCGAAGTCACAGTTTAGACCTAAATCCTTTGTTAGGCAATAATAATAACGCCCAACGATCACATACATTTACTAGGTGGTAGGACTTTATTGCAAAGTTCGTCTAGGTAGGTACCACCGCTTTGCCAGTTATTCTGCCGCCAAGCAGTAGTGCGCAAGCACTGCTGTGTTCCAGTTTGAAGGGCACTGTAGCTAGTGAAATTACTGGGCAAATGAGACTTTATGATCTGATCTCACAGTTTAGTAATCTTATTACTAGATTGTGCTGATGTCTCTGGATGACGTGCGCAGTGCAGTGTCACGCGAACCTCTATACTTTAGAGCTTCGAGTGACACTGTAACTGATATGGGCAGCCGTGTCGTTTAACATCAGGCAAACGGCTAGCTCGTCACGTCATTCCTTAACATAAAAAAAAAAAAAAAAAAACATAGATCCTGGACAATAACTAGAATCCCCTGTGTCTAGGGACCCAGGAACTACGAGGATCATGGTCCCACAATACCCAGACTCGGAACAAGTATCTGCGCTTTTTTTCTGTCCACAAATACTTGTCTTGCCGAGGGAATCTAACCCACCGCTATTGGATTATGAGCCGACCTGCTCAACCACTAAACCACAGAGGCTGTCATATGCAATGTGCCGTCATTCCAAAGTATGGTATCTTCAGACTAGCTTCTGGCCGCAGTTTTTGACACTTGGTATCAGGATAAGAGTAAAGTATTTTCTACATAAAAATTTATTTATTATTCTTATTATATTATATTTATGCTTATTTATTATATTTTTATGTAACACTGTTTGTCAACAGCGTTACATAACACTACAGATACTAACAGATATAGATAACCAACAAAGCAATTAAGCAATTAACAGATTACCAATTACCACAATTACAAAATTATTTACGTTCTTCAAAATCAATTCAATCTTTACATTGACGTGATGTAATGATGACTGTTACATGTTAATCGCTACGCGAGCGTAGCAGCGGGCAGTATCATAATAAAATGTAGCTTACTGCGTTTGGAAATAGTGTTCACTTTCTATTAGTGAAATTAATTTTTACTTTCCATTCAGTAGTATTGGAGATTGAACCCTGAACCGAACAAACAAGCAAATAAACAAACTTTACCTCTTTAAGGCTTGGTTTTTCAATAATCAGATAAAAGCTATTCATTGGATAAAACAAAACACAGTGAAAATAAAACAATAATTTTGTATAGAATACTGAAATAATAATGGCACTTTTATTTTAGTCACATTATAATTTGTTAGTTGAACATTTATCCAACCAGTGAAAAATCGCAACTTAAATAATATTATATAAATGTAGATTTAGCTAAACTACATCGCTTACTTACCCATTACTAGGAGTTGGTAATGTTTCTAATTTTGCGTTTGTGATGATGAAATTCGCCACTTGTTCCAAATACACTTGAGGTAAATTGTTTCTGTAACAACATATTTTTATTTATAAACTACAAGAAAATAATTTGTGTGATGAAAAACTTTTGATCACATTTAAGGTAGGTGATCATAGAAATTGATTGCAACAAAGTGAAACAGAAATTTGTATGGATTGGTAGTTTCAATACGCAGTTTATGCACATAGTTACTATAGACATTTTCAAATAATGAATTAAATATCTCTTGTTCGTGATCACCCCCCCATTTTTTTGCTTAGTTTGGGTCTAGATGGCGCTGTGTGAAATGTCCACAGATATTTATTTATTTGCATATAATGTGATGCTTGCCTGCTCTAAAGTTTTACAGCTCTTTAGTTCGCATTTATCCCTCTACGACGTAAGTAAGATAAGTGGAGTTTTGGCGGGAATACGAAAAAAAATCGCGTCGCCGCATTGTATTATTTTCCAAAACTTGGTGTTATTTTCAGTGTTAGTGCATAAAATTGGTGGCATTTTATTCGTTAAGTGCTGAATTAGAGGCATGTGTGGGAAAGTGGTATAATGATGGTGAAACGTTTCTTTTCGTGTTGTTTCCAAAACTCCATAGAAGCTTCTGGTAAAGTTGCCACCACTTTACTAGGAATATGACTTGACACATTATATGATATAAATTAACTTGAGATATTATCAATTACTTGACACTGGCTAAATACACAAAAGTGTGGAGCCAAAACCAAACAAAAAAAAAGTAAGATAAGTCCAACTAACTACAAGAAAAAAGTAACTTAAGTGCTGTTAAACTTTAGAAGGGCCTGAAAGTTTTGGCTTAGTTATAAGTTCACAAATGTATTTAACAAATAAATAAACCTTACTTGTGTATGAATGCTTGAGCGGCTACCCAAGGATCCTCGTTTTTGTTGAACGGTAGTTTGATTGGGGGCGCGCCGTCTTTGATATCTACACTGAACACAAAGTCGTACTCCTGAAAAATTAAAAAATCAAATTAAAAATGCTTTAAATTTTAAGAACAGAACAACTTACTAGTTGTAGGTTCGATTCCCAGAGTGATGTACATTAATGTTTGTTCTCTGTGTGTGATATATCGAAATATATATAGGTCAAAGGTGACTGACTGAGTGACATAGTGATCTATCAACGCACAGCCCAAACCACTGGACGGATCGGGCTGAAATTTGGCATGCAGGTAGATGTTATGACGTAGGCATCCGCTAAGAAAGGATTTTTTGAAATTCCACCCTTAAGAGGGTGAAATGGGTGGTTGAATTATTTTCCCACAAGTCACGCCGCTGGCGAAGCTGCGGACAGGAGCTCGTTGTATCATAAGTACATATTTACAAACAAAATGTATCATTGTAATATCAAGCATAATAATAGGCGATCACGTAACTTGATTGAAACACTTATAAATACAATTTTTTATGGATTTGAAAGGTTTAATATGCAGTTTATGTGCATAGTTACGGTGGAAATTAGGAATGAAATTTCTTATGTTGCATTGCAACCAAAGTTAACCTAGTTAGTTAGTTAGTTAAAGGTCACCCCACAGTGGGGTAGACATACCCCCAAGGAAGTATATAAAAAAACGAATGTGCGTTAGACCATGCGACTGACTGAAGTAAAACTTCTTTAGTTTAGCTCCATCTATCGGCCGGTATAACTTTGTTTTTGCTTTAACGTTCATATCACCATCTTGACAATTGTAAGTTGTCATTTTACCAGACACACCAACATAACAATAAAAATATTTAGCGTTGTTATGTTGACAATGGAGATCTACGTGAACCAACTTCAACTTCCATTCGCCTCGAATTCACCAGCTTACTCCCTTAAATCAAGGGTGCGTAGGGAAGTTTTACTTAAAAAACCTAAAAGGCAATAGGATAATGATTACCTGCCCCTGATACATAGTCTTCCCTTCACTGGCCGGGTTAGCTCCCATAACATCACCAATTTCGTTCCACGTGTTCTCGGCAACGCTCCAAGAGTAGCATTTGACGTTCATACCGCGACGTACTAACTTTGTCTGTCCGTCAGACTTGCCAGGCTCTAGGAGTACCTCTGGGCCTGGTATCCTGATAAATTATTACAAATATTATTATATATTTTAAATTAATATATCCCCGACTATTACTCACGAATTGTATGTCGATTTCTCGACCAGGTTTCGAGCATATCCGATGCTCTTCCTCAGGAGGTGAGTTCACGCAGCGAGATCGCGGCGGTGACTGAGACAGTCAAAAACTGAACTGAACTGACTGAGACAGTCACCGCCGCGATCTCGCTGCGTGAACTTACCTCCTGAGGAAGAGCATCGGATATGCTCGAAACCTGGTCGAGAAATCGACATACAATTCGTGAGTAATAGTCGGGGATATATTAATTTAAAATGAATCACACTCATGAGAATTTTAATACTAAAATATTATTATATAGGTTAAACCATCTAATAGCTGGCCACTCTAGTGCACTGGCCAGTTCGTGTTAGTTTGTGCTAGTTTCCATATGGTAAAAATTGTGAACTAATCATATTAGAAAGCTAAGGTAATGTTAAACCGTGATCACAGATGGCGTTACGTGAATGTGAGTCTTATTTCATGCAAATGTAGTAAATAGTGGCTAATAACTAATAGCGGCCAGTTACACCAAGTTATACACGAATTATTATTTATTGACAGCCTCTGTGGTGTTGTGGTTGAGCAGGTTGGCTCATAGCCTGGAGTACAAGTATTTGTACACAGAAAAAAAGCTCAAATACTTGTTCTGAGTCTGGGTGTTGCGGGACCATGGTCTTCGTAGTTCCTGGGTCCGTAGACACAGGGAATCCTAGTTAGGGCTCAGGATCTATGTATGTGTTCGTTGGGCGGTTATTGAGAATGTAACCAGTTCTCATTGTTAAGTAGGTTAGGTAAGATTTGCATCATCCGAGTATAGGTCGCGCTGTAAATACGAACGCATAGGTCTTTGGTGATGTAAAGAAAATAGTGTGGGCTACTCCCACATTACGCACACATTAATATATTTCACACATTATTTATTACATCATACTTTATCTATATACAATATTATTATTTATACACATTCAGGCATCACCATACACTTTTATATATATATAACACAATCAATATTATACGGAACACCCGGGGCCAAGCACCCGTCACCGCTGGCCGCTCCATCGCATGGAGACTCGCATCGTCGACCGGTCGCTCAAGGCCACACAGGCAGCAGCCGGCCCGGCCGCGCTTCGCCGCCGTCCCGCTAGTGTGAATCTATATCCCACGGCAATCGCACGCAGCTTGTACCTCTCATACGCTTACCATATTTTCTATCGCGCCTATCATTGTTCATTGTGTTATTTATTGTTTTCATTTCTTTTCCTGTCTTGTCTTGTGCTACCTACTCGTATACGTGCCTTCTAAAATAAATAACTGTGCCGTCTTACTGTGAATCTTGGATTTCAATTACGCCACTGGACTACTTCACCCTTACTGCTTACAGCTAAGTGAATTTATTTGATAATTATTATTGAATACCCGGCACATAAAAAAGGCCGCCTATCCACACACTCAACGGCCAAAATAAGAATAATAATAACGCCCAACAACCACATACATAGATCCTATAGAGTATAGATCCAGGAACTACGTGGACTATGGTCCCACAACACCCAGACCAACAGAGAGTATTTTATATGTACAACTTACTCAGAAAGTTTAAACCCTCCAATCTCCTGTTGTGAGGCGGCTGTCATCTTCTCTACCTCTTCCTCAAACACCTTCAGTGTTGGCTCGTCCGCGTAACGAGACGGGTCCTTCGTGAACACTCGGATAATACCGTCGCTTGCGCCTGTAATTAAGAATCATCAATTTAGTATTCATTAATACTAAATTACCTGTCTCACTCTAGCGACATATCGCTCTCTCTTCCGTTCAAGTCTCCCAATAGACACCTTGTGCTCATTTCTATTTAATTAAATAAATTATAAAACGGTTGTAAATAATGCCAAATTGTGTTACAATAAACATCAGTAAAGTGCTAAACTTTTTATTTATTTTAGTTTGAAAATTATAGATAGATAGATAGATAGAGAACTCTTTATTGTTCCACCAATAAAATATAAAAATATCAAGAAAAACTTATAAACTAGTGTTACAATGGGCGGTCTTATCGCTGAAAGCGATCTCTTCCAAACAACCTTTGGATGGACAGTATCAAATGCAAAAGAGTAGACGGTGGTGTATGACAATTATCGTGAGTATGACACATTTTCTAAGATAAATAACGGCTAAAACTCACGTCAGTTAAAAGTCGAAATTACTCCGACGTTTCAGACATATTCGATAGCCTTCTTCTGGGAGTCAGTTACTAACGCAAGCCGCGGCGGCTTTCGCGAGCGTCAGCACTTAACTCAATTTGTTAATTGACGTGAGTTTTAGCCGTTATTTATCTTACAAAATCTTTCTTTTATAGAGAAGGATACCTATATAGGGAAAATCCTAAGCCTTATGATGACCTTTTAGCGTAATGGTAATCATCATATTAAAACAGTTAGTTGCATAAGCTGCAACTAACTTGATTTATTAAATCTCGCCCCCTTTACATAATAGGTCGGCGCGGGCGTCGTTACTAACGTAAACAATGTGTGTCCCTACACAAGTATATCAAGTAAGCAATATCCCATCAATATAATGGTTATTCAGTCATATCATACCTGTGACAATATCGCCATTGTTCAAGCAAACTACACTCCAGACAGAGTGCACAGGTAGTCTTATCTCCCTCACACATTCTCCTCCATTCCAAAGTCTCACACTTCCATCTTCGCCACATGTGGCGAATCCATTTGGTAGTACAGGGTTCATGCTAATGCTGAAAATCAAATAAACTCTCTCTAATAAATTAAATATATCCATCTTTTTCATTTCATCTTCATTAGAAGAGTACCACCATAGAGTGGAGTAATCAGTCCCTTTATCAGTTATTTTGCATAGTACTCATAATTTTTTCTTTAAGCCGGCTTGACTGGTGAGTATGTCGCAATACTGTATAGTGTGTGAAATGTCCACACATATTTATTATTATTATTATACTTCTGTAAGTGTGAACCGGCATAGCATAATATCAGCATATAGTAACAATAACGCCCAACAATCACATACATAGATCCTGGACCCTAACTAGGATTCCCTGTGTTTAGGTGGTCTGTGGGTAGGTATTGTGGTATATAACAATAATTAACTAATACTTTACTAGACAAATTAGTTTTTATTCTCGAAATCGATGAAGGATATGATGATGCAACTACCATTGTTACTGTGACTGAACTATACTGGGGTGTACAGTATCATGATAGTGAAGTCAGTAAAGTTAATAACTTTACTAAACTATCAGTTATAGTGAAGTCAGTGAAGTTAATAACTTTACTAAACTATCAGTTATAGTGAAGTCAGTAAAGTTAATAACTTTACTAAACTATCAGTTATAGTGAAGTCAGTGAAGTTAATAACTTTACTAAACTGTCAGTTTAGTAAAGTTATCAACTTTACTGACTTCACTATCATGACACTGTACACAGTGACACAGTAAAATAATAAAAAAATCTTTTCATCACCTAATATATTACCTGTAGATGTAATTTGAATGTCCATAGAAAGTGTTTAAGCATTGTCCTACATTGCTCCAAAGCCTGATTGAGGCATCATTGGAACAACTAAGGAAGGTTTCTGCAGATGCTACAGCCAAGTCTCGAACACAATCTGTATGACCTGAAAAATAACAAAGAGTAGTTTAGCTGTTGATCAGAAATTACCATTTTGTTATTTTATTTAGAAATGTTATCAAAGACCTGCTTAGAATTAATTTATGGCAAGTTATGTAAGTGGCACCCCACAACTTATGTAAGACCATAATAAAATAAATATGTAGTAAAGTTCAATTATTATAAAAACATCATAATACATATATTAAAATCAACTTGCACATTAACTTTTTTATTAAAATTAACAAATTTAAAAGAAAACTGTAGATAAATAAATGCAAAGATACTAATAGATATAAGTCACTATACATCACGCGGGCTGCGCCATCTCTTGTCTTTCAGATATATCAGAATTACTATTCAGATTCAGATTCAGATTCATTTATTTAATTTTTTGCAACATTACAGTTTCATCCAAAGCGTTACAAATATATAGTCATTATATACATTATACAACCAATAATAAAAAAAAAGTATCATTGGTGTCATTTCCTTATTGATAATATTATAATGTAAGTACACAATTAGATATATAATAATTATACATTATGTATAAAATAAAATAAAATAATTACAGTCATTCATTTCAATAATTTCATTGCAATAATTAAAATAAAAATTGCAAAATCAGTACTTAAAATGATAGTCAAGATTTCATAAATAAATAAAAGAAAATCAAATATTTACACTTGACTTTTTGGTGTTCCATTCAAACATCCTCTGGCACTCATCAATCAAGCATGGTACTGACAAATAGTTAGTTTATCTGTCTAGCACCATTTTAAATTAATAATATCTAGCACCAGTTCTATAGATGCCACCACCACCTTCTTAGTCAGTACAAAATATAGTCCTAAAGATGTTCGCGACTACTGCAACCATAGCTTACTTGGATGAGCATTTTATAATCTAGTGAGTTAGAAGGTGCCGACTGCTAGTTGCTAAAATATTTACAGCCTTATTAATAAACGGGTATTAGTCTCGGATTAGTTACTTCAGCTTTTGTCCTTTTTTTGCTACTGGAATATTTAACAGGATCGAAAGAGACAAAAGATGGTGTAACTAGTCTAAAGCTAGTTTGTGTTTATTAATAAGGCTGTTAAGAACTATCTTTGTAGATCACATCTTAAATATGATTAAAACTTTAAAATTAATTCCACAATAAATAAATGTTTTATTAAATGAATAAATAATGCTCATTTTTGCTTCTCCACAAAATATGGCTTTTGCAACACACTATATTATTCACACCACATCACAACAACCACCAAAAAACATCCACTTCTGAATGCAGAACTCAAAGTAGCATTTTATAGGGATAAAACGCTACTTTGGACACATCATACAAAGAGTGGGGTTGCCATTTCACCACTGTATTTTTATTTTTACAGATTTTATCACTAATTTATGCAAGACAATAATTAAATATAACAAACCAGTCAAAGTGGTAGTGAGTTCCCCATTCTTCTTCCACAGTTTAATTGCTTTGTCAGCAGACGCAGTTGCATATATCCCGTTCATCAGCTCTACAGCTGCCCATACTGCAGCTTGATGACCTTTCAGTGTTAAGGGAGCACTGGCAGTAGTATTGAGGTTCCATACTTTGGCAGTACTGTCCCAGCTTGAGCTGCAAACAATTTATCTTTTTTAGTATTTAGTCTGACTTGTTTATTTATATTAGTATATTCTTCCTCTACTGGGGGAACCCTTAACTTACTACTTAGAATTTTCACAGAATACTTAATAATATAGTACAGAAGGTTTACTCTACAAAGTAACATAAATAAATATAGATTCTTGCTAAAACATGATAAAGTGTAGTTTAGCTTACACAGCGCTACTATCCTATCCTAAACAGCTGCCTCTCTTTCTATAGTGCTGCTCTTCTGATGTGTTATGCATAATGGAAAGACAGACTTATTCCATGTACTTAGCTATGTAGCTTCGTACCATAAGTGCAGAGTGAACCGTCCTGGTAATGTTATTAATTAGATTACCAAAAAAAAAAAAATTAGATACCCAAGTCAAACCAGCTTCTTAATATAAAAGTGTTATTTTTATAAGTTTTCTATACCAAGTTATTTAATCTTCCATTTATTTACTAAGGTAAAATAATTCTTGTAGATTTATTTTATTATGTAGAGTAAACAATGATAACCAATGTCTTGTTTTTGGGGGACAATTCTATATTTAAAAGTTTACACCCACAGCAAACAGTGTTTTATGTTTACTTATAAAGCAAAAGATATTGAATATAATGCTATTTTATAAATCTACTGTTGATAATGCTAATATTACATATACTAGTACTAATACTAAGTACTTAAAACTCACGTCAACAGTATTCCGGTATCTTTTCCAGGAGTAACACTACACACAACATTTTCATGTCCTTCCAAAGTGAGTACTACAGAGCCGTTCTGCAGATTATACCCTAATATTGAATTGTCATTGCTGCCAGTCACCACCAACCCATCCGGAAAAGTTTCACAAGGAGGAACCCAGCAAACGCACGATACGAAATTGTTGTGTCCTTTGTAGGTTACCGCGTTCACAAATTCTTTTACTCTGTAATGTACGGATGGATTTTAAATCACACAAAAGTTATGTGTTAGTAAAAAGCAATTTCGATTAAAAAGCGTGAATAAATAGGTCTACAAACCCTTCAGGATGCCAAAGCTTCGCAGTCCGGTCTCGGGAGGCAGATAGAATACAATATTCATTGGTCGTAGCGACACATCGTACATCCATCGAGTGTCCAGTGAGGACAGTGCTTAATTTATAATCGGGGATAGCCATTATATATTATATTTGTTTTGAAAAACCAGCGAATAATCAGAAAGAAAACAATCACCGTGAACAAAAGTTGTCATCTCATGTTGACGTACGGTTACGGTAGGCTGTCAAATGTCAACGAGTAACGGACGTCGGACAGAAGGGCATAGAGTCTGTGCCACCAAAGAAGTCTTGCGGCAAGGCTAGGGACTAAAATTGACAGTCTCGTCATATTATCGTAATCGTTGTTCGTAATCGTTTTACGAACCGCCGTCCCAGCCATTCATCCTTTTCCTCTGTCTTTTCTCTCTCTCTCTTCTCACTTCCCTTTGATAGGGTTAGGTCTGGCCAGGGTGGGCCAGCTAGGCTAAAAATGTTATACAAAGAAAAAATTCATGCCAAAATACTTCCTTATTGCTTCGAGCACCCCCTTTTGGCATTTTAAGAAAATATGGAGTATCCTAAATGCTATTTTGAAAAAATTGTGATTTTAGCGTGATGCGTGTTCAAAGGGACAGATATATACACACACAGTCAGACAAAAAAAACGAGTGTGCTTTAGACCACACGACTGAAGTAAAACTTCTTTAGTTTAGCTCCATCTATCAGCTGGTATAACTTTGTTTTTGCTTTGTTTAATGTCGCCATCTTGACAATTATAAAAAGACAATTATAATCGTTTGTTCTCAAGTTTGACAGCTCATAAATCAAATTTTAGTACAGACGGGCATTATCATTAAGCGTTACATTAGTCCAACAAAATTTTTACAGAAACCCCAATGATTCACGATACAGAAAATTGCTCATAAAGTATATATTATGGTTATGATTGTAGTGATGGTGGTATGATTACTTCATATATGTAACAAAATACAGTAATTTATTTATGCAAGTTAAAACTAATATTTACGGGTTCCGCCTACAATAACTTTACCATGGTGAAAAATGCCCATATCCTAAAATGAAAATAGCATGGTTTTACCTAGTTATTATTTGTCCATTATGAACATGCCTTGTTCAGGATTGTACCACGCTTTTAAATATGAATAAGTTGGTTTATTTTCAGATAACAACTGCTTCATCATTTTAGTCGATTTAAAACCATAGACATAGTATTCAGTTACACACTTGCCTATACTGAATTCAGTGCTACCAACTTAAAGAAAAATGAGCGGGAAAAGTAACATAGTAAAGCAATATTTTCGATATGTACGTATATACAATTATTTTAATTGTAAAACATTGTCCAGTACCCTCATAATTTTTAAAAGTTGTACCCCAACAGAATACATACAGAAGAAAACTAACATAGATGGAATTCTTTGGTGAAGTGCAATACTCCACAAAACAAATCATTTCTAAACCTTTGTGTACTGTTTTTTATCATGGCCTTTTTTTGCAATTTTTGATAAAACCAGGTATATGTAGATATAATTCAAGTTTCTTAGTTTTGTACTGGCGGTGGCCGGTGACCGAAGGGTGACCGAGCCAAACCGATGTTACTATTGTAGGATAGATAGGTGTAGAGACGACTATAGGCACCTACATACCGAATGAACATTTTCACAAGTAGTGTAAAGATGGCGTCGACGGTATGTGTTTCGCGGTGCCGATTGTTAGCAAAACTAGAAATAAATCGTGGTTTGTGTTTATCTCCGGTTTTTAGGGATTTGTCGAATACCCGGGTAAGTACAGAATATTTATATTACATCAACTTATTTTTGTTTGCTTTGTTTCATAGAACATTATCGTTTCCGAAACTGATTTTAGTATTCACGTGTGAGTGTATTTTTTGTCAGTGTGTGTATTAACTGTCATAATAAATGTCAACGTTGTTATTTTTTGTTCTAAATACTAAAAATGATTAGAATCTCATTAAAAATTATATCTACGGTCCCAGTGTAAATATGTATTATTATTGTTGTTATATTTTTATGATTATCAAGAATTATTGGACATTGCTCTGCGTTTTTATCTATAGTTTACCAGTTTTTTTCCCCAGGAAATCTTTAGCCCGGTTTGAAAGTATGATTAAGCTGGTTTTGGTAGTTTAGGCTATGTGTGTTCAAAATATCATCCAAATCGGTTCGGCCGTTTTGGTGTAAAAGCTGGTCAAAAAACAATCTCACATTGTTTTTATAATATAGTTGTGCCTACCTTATTATTTATTTATGAGTAAGTAGGTAGGTATGTAGTATATTACCAATATACCAGTGATGATAATATATTAAAAAATAGATATATATGTATTTAAGTTGATGTACGTCCTCCCATAATATGAGGAAAGGGAATTCATATAATTTATTTATATATATTTTACTATTTGATATTTCTGAATTTCTTAATGCAGGAAGTATTGATTGCTACTTACCCACTTATTTAAGATTATATACCTAAATATAACCCACTGATAAAATATTACACCTATACTAATACCAATAAAAACTACAAATTATTAACGCTACCTATCTATCCTATTTTTATGGCCAAAATTATCTGCCCAGCTGTGAAGCCCAAGTAACGTAACACAAAATTTACCTTTATAATATTAGTAGGATAGGGATAGGATTTATGGCTTTAGGTATCATATTAAAATATTTGGTTTCAATATCTAAAACGTTTTTATAGTATATTGGTAGTAGTATATAAGTATAAAGGTGGTTTTTGATACAAACATCCCCCTCCTTATTTTGGTACAAACAGATGACCAACTTTGTATTTCGGTTTTAGGTCAAAAACTTCCTCGCTAGAAGGTCAAAAACTCAATTACTAGTATAAGGCAAAGTGTGTGCAAAGCCATGGCATGACAAGTGATGTGAGTGGTGTAATATTATAGGTGACCATACACCAAGCAAAAAAAAGCAAGCAACATACAAATGTCATATAACAAAAATTTCCGTAGTAGTAGTTTCCTGTTTCATACTCCGTTATAAATATTTTTGTAAAACAGCAATAAGTAGGTAGGTACTATTTAGTTAGGTACTTGTATTTTCGGATGTTGGTACTTGCATCCTTGCATCTAATTATCTTTCTTTTGTTTATTTTATTAGTACAGTTAATTATTGTATTATACCTAGTCAGGTAGGTATGTCTTATTGATAAGTGTCAGTTAATTGCAAGTTCTGTATGCTCTCATGACATCATAGTCTCTATTGATAATGATAATGACAAGCAATTAGTAATTTTTGAAGAACAGTGTAACACTTAGATGAATTTACATATTAAAATATTTTCTAAATGGTCACAATATCAAGTTGATCTTATCTGTATAAGTACCAATATCACTTTTCCTTTCTTTTTAATTTTACAAAGTGGTAAATTGCAATCTTTAATTTATGTCTATTACTATTATTATCTGATACTTTTATATTAAAATCCTTTAATTAAAATATTAAAATAGCTTTAGTATCCTATGGGATATTACAGACATAAACACAGTAAATGTTTGATATAGACTAGGTATCTCTTCATTTGTGGACAACAAAATGAGACCAGCTCATGAGTGACATTGAGTATTGAATGTATGTCACCAAGGTTATACCCGTACATAATCTACACAGTTCATTGCTCTTTAAACCTGTTGGACATGGGCTAGTTATTGATACAGATAAGAAATAACAGTGCCTTTAGACTGGTTACAATCAGCCTGGTAAAATTTACTCCTTTTTCTTGATAAAATTAAAATGTATTTTTTTAATAAATATGATATGATTTTTTGCTCCTAACTTGTAATTATTCTTTCCTCACATAAAAAAAGGAAAACAAAGCATTTGAACCTGCATAAATCATGAGCACAGGTGAAACTTAACAATTCTGAATAAATAAATAATAATGGGAAAAGTAATAGGTCTATTTTGAGGAAAAATAACTGCAGTTTTCATAATTTCGTAAGAATATATCAGCCTAAAAATAACGATTGTTAAATAAACTAGTTGGTCTCAATCGACCTTAAATTACCACCACAGGAACCATGATGAACATACAGTACCCACAGGAACACATTAAACCGGCCCTTGAGGTCCCATTATTTTGTTCCATCTTGTATTGGTACATATTTTATAAAACCGTGAGAAACCCGTAAATTACGATTATGCAGTATACCAGCCTTATAATATTATGTTGTATGTATACTATTAAGTTTTCTGTGGTATATTAACATTATTAGATACATTTACAAAATAGGAGGTAGGACGAGCGGGTATAAAACAAGCCGCATTTTTTAACATTTATTATTTTAATAATTTGGCTTTTTTACAATTTATACCTATCTGATCTAAAATACGAGTTCCAACAACAAACAACCGAAGTAGCCCTAAAGCGCTATAGACGAGAACGCGAAAAATTCAACAGTTTTATTTATAAATCGCATTCAGGCTTTGATTTTGATCATTTCACAGAAAAATCTATAGTATTCTTGCATACTTTAATATTACTGTAATATTCATTTTTATACCTTATTTTTTTATTGTTAGGCTCGTGTTTGACCACTATCACACCTGATGGTAAGTGACGATGCGGTCTAGGATGTAACACGCTTGTCTAGAAGATACCTGTTCACTCTCGATTTGAAGACTCCAAGGTTGTAGTTTTCTGGAAATACGGATGCCGGTAAAGCGTTCCACTCTTTGGCTGTTCGCATGATAAATGTGGAGCCAAACCTAAAAATGATTACTAGATTTTTCTTGAATCTCTGGTACGAATGATAGTAGAGATACCGCAATGAATAAATGTATTTAAGTCCACAATAGATACATACAAAATTACTTATACACATAAAATGCTGGCCAAACATATAACTACCTATTCTGTGAACTACGATATCCCGTCCCGGATGCATTACTTGAAACTATCTCTGTGATGACGCTATTTGATGAGCAGTTGTCTACAACAAATAAGTAGGTGGAAACTTCGTTACTGAGAATTAAATTGTAGTGCCTGCTACATTATATTGAAGTCACACTTGCGTGCATGAGCTCGATAAGCAGAGAAGGCACCAACACCATTACCACATCCCTACTATTGATTGTAGCCAGAGAGATTTACCTTCATTTCTTCATTATTCACCCGTCGTCGCCCCACCCCGTCGTCGCCGCCCGAGACACGTCTTGAGCGACCCGGATGATCCTATAGCAGCCGTAGTATCGGCTGCGCTAGGATCACCGGACCAGTCTAGCCTTTTTGGCACAGGTACCGCTTTCGGCACCGGTATAGGATACCAGCGTAACACACCGACCCCGCTGGCGAGGTCGACGTACCCCCCGTAGGCTAGCTAGAACGCTCGCGACTTTCAATAGGGTCCACTCTTCCAGTGGACGTAGTCTTCTCGATCTTCTTATCCCGGCAACGGCCCAAGCCGAGGCTGGCACCCCAGGGGTGCCCTTGAGCTAGTTGCCTCCCACTTTTGACAACTGGGCGCCTTAAGCGCCCACCCTCCTTCCCGGTGACGCTGTAAAGGTCGGTAGAGACCAACAGCATTAGCTCGTTCAAAAAAAAGGAGATTTACCTGTTTATCTGCAAACAGGCTTTCTTATCATAATAATTCTGGCATCAAATAGATATTAATAGGCAACGCTATAATGCAATTCCTCCAAGTTAATAAGGCCTTTTGCTTTTTGCTATCACCGTTGCGATTTCTCATCAAGATACAAGATGAGATTGAAAACGTAACTACAGTATTAAGTATCCATATTTCGAGTAAGATAACAAAAACATGTGATGACACATATTCTTGCACATGATACACCAATGAAGCGATATCAAAAGCAAATTCACTGCAAGGCCATTTCACATCTCTATATTTATACTGGTCTGGCACTTGCGGACCTGACCTCCTGGCTCCTTGATTGGAACGCATTTTCCATACTGCTTGCAATTCAAAAAGCTCTTGTTAACCGTATGTGCTAGGTACATAATTTTGTTTGCTTATGTTCCGGCTGCAACGTTTGTGATATTAAAATAAGCCGGAGTGTTTATTATTTTAAACATATTACTTTTATTATTGCCAAATCTGATGATTTGTTATTTATAGCAGTTTGGCCGCTTTGAGCACTTCATTAAAAGATTAATTCCAAACCAAAATTTTCCTTCACTTTAAATTTAACCTACCAAATCTGATGGTTAGTCACTAATCTAATCTGTCGTTACATGATAATGACCAAACGCTCATATCGTGACTTACTAATTCCTACCATGTGAGATGCTATGCGATAAAATAAAATAAATAAATAAATATTTGTGGACATTTCACACAGCGCCATCTAGCCCAAACTAAGCAAAGCTTGTACTATGGAAACCAGATAACTGATAGAATACTTAGATAATTTTTGTTTGTAAATATACATATATACATAGAATACAGTACAACACCCAGACACAGAACAAACATCGATGTTCATCATACAAATGTTTGTCCTGGGTGGGAATCGAACCCACAACCTACAGCTTAGAAGGCAGGGTTACTACCAACCGAGCTGTCGAGCCAGTCAGATGAAAACTAATTTTACTGCAAGTCTTCCTACATTACATTCATGATCTGCTGAACTTAGCACGTAGTTACGTATACAAATTAGTAACTTGCTAATAAAACATCAAAGGCGTTAATATTTTATCATTGAACACGCACTAATTTGGTTCTAACCACATGCAAAAGTGACGTCTTTTGCAAATGAATATTAATAAGGAAAAGAAAGCTGGCAGAGCGCGCAATCTATTGAGAGACATATCCATTGAATCTTTAGAAATGGTCTCCATTATCTTTGGTTTAAGTTTTCAGTAACCTTTATTTGAAGGCAAAATCTTAAAAAAGACAACTTAAAAAAGACAACTTATTTGTAACAGTTCAACCTAAGTTACAGTTTAAATTACTAATAACTTTCTCTGCAGAGAAAGTTATTGTGGGCTGAATTTTCTGAGCTATATTTTAAATTAGAATATAATAGAATAGAAAAACGTTTATTCAATACTTGTCTAAAATTAAACTACAAAAACAGGTTAAATTAATACACATAATCAGCCTTATTAATAAACGGGTATTAGTCTCGGATTAGTTACTTCAGCTTTTGTCCTTTTTTTGCTACTGGAATATTTAGCTGGATCGAAAGAGACAAAAGATGGTGTAACTAGTCTAAAGCTAGTTCGTGTTTATTAATAAGGCTGAATATGTTCACAACGAACAGAAATAAACAAGTATCGAATGGGCGTCGGCTCAGCATATTGCTGGTCATCAAAGACACCCAGCGCTGATTTTCAGCCTAGACCCAGAGGGGAGTGGAACCAATGCACAATTCGAAAAAGATATTTTTATTTTATTTTTATATTATAAATTAATAAAATTATTAGTTAATCTCGGCTCCATACGGAACTTTACGCAATTTCAACAATTCAGGATAATTATTCTTTCTTCACAGCAGTTGTAGCGGTATGATTGATGTCCGCATTTTAAGCAATCATGCACATAATAAATAATGAAGTTGTAGAATTCCAGTCACAGGTCTGTTTTGATTTACAATAGGCGTATCGCAAAAATCTACGAGGTGGGTCTCTTATTAGTATTCTAGGAGGGCTATCCACCTACTATATTAATCTACTGTAATAAATTGTATCATTGACTGAGTACTATAGTAATTAATTAGAATAATTTTTAGATATTACATTGATTATTTTACACCAAAATCTTGGATAAATGCTATTGTCGCTATTATACATAAGAAATAAGAGAGAGAGAGAAAGAGAGAGAGAGATATTTCCAAACTCACAACTATCGTCCATTAGTTTCCTTTCCCAAATAATACAAGAATTTTTGAAAGGTTAAAATGGCCATACTTAGACAACATCTCAACTGATGGGAAGCGATAATACTAACTAGCATTTTGGCTCTGGACTCAACAAAGCGACCGACATTTAAAGTAGGTAGATACAATTTTGCACACGAGCTCGGATTGATCATTAAAAAGATACACCCTCAAAAAGCGGAGTGGTAGAAAGTGGTGTCTTTTTAGTAGAGAACACAGGCCTAGGTTTTAGAAGCATTAAACTTAACCAAATTAGCAACCTAATGGGCTGTTCGCCAAGGCTATGTGCAACATACTCGCCAACTAGACACAAGAAAATATATTATGGGACTCAAATGGATTTTTGGACATTTGGCCAAGTGTCACAGTGGTGATGACAGGTGTATCAAGGCTAGTGCCTGAGTGGTGACAAAGGCACGGCAAGCGCAGTGTGGTCGTCCGGCAATAAGATGAGTCGACGACACAGTCAAGGTCGCGGGTGGAACCTGAAATATATTGGCACAGCACCGAAGCGAATGGCATAATACGAGAGAGGCCTATACCCTGGATTTAAAAGGGTGTGGATGATGATGATGATGATATTGATTATTTTAATTCATAAACTTCCAATTTTATAGGATTTTTTAAACAATCAGCTTATATATTATAATTTGTAGATACCGTAACTGTGTGGTATAAATATGAATTATTAGAACAATATACTATTATTTTATGTAAATTAGATATGTAGAGAATAATTGACATAGTTCTTGCTTGTTACTTAGCACTTAGTTCTTGTTTTATTTATTTTAACTGGAGATACATCTAATTGGCATTATTTTATTTTGTTCAGGAAGCATGGTGCCGAAGATGGCGGCCGACTCGGCGCGCCTTCTTCACAAGTGCATGTGTACACGGGTCCAAAGTAGCACCAACAAAAGTCGACCACGAAAAATCCGAAGGTAATATAGGATAATATAATAGACAAAACATTAATTAATAAAACAGATTGGATTATAGTAAATGCTGCTGCCGTGGTGTTGTGGTTGATCTGCTGTTGCTACATGATAGGTATAATAAACCACCAAAAATTGAAAGGAAATATATTTATTACACAACATTTATATGTAAGAGACCATCACCAATATTACGTACAATTTTATTCAGAATGTTAATCGCTAACTACGCTACTTGGATTAGCCTAAATATATACCTAAATTAGATACATGATTAAAAGTACATAATATTTATATCCTTATTTGCCACAATAAATTAATAGCGTTACATGAGAACAGATCACATTTTGTGTAAGCAAAAGCTTAAGATTATTACAATTTACTGTAATTTTATTACTTCACTGACTTATTACTATTTAAGCTATCGTAGCATGATTCTAAAACTTCAAATTCTTCGAAAACCATTTCACCGAATTTGCCCGTCGTTGTTTTCGTTTGTTCAGGATTGTCGTTTACATAATAGAACTTTTTTTCAAAACTGTGCGAGTCTTGTGTTGCGGCCTGTTTTTCTGTTTGTGTTGCTAATTTTCGGTTTTCTATACTATCCTGGTCTGACTGGGGTGTAGTTAGCTCTTTTTTTACGTTTACTACTGGCTGATTCAGCAGTACCGAAGCTTCCAATTTTTTGATACTTTTTTCTATCATTTTGTTACCTACTTCAGTTTTAGTTTTTAGAACCGCTTTCCTGTCATCGCTATCTTTTTTCTCAAATGGCGTCTTTGCGATTCCTTTTGAGTAGCTTTCCAATCTACAGATTTTATTTTTTACAGAATTTTCATCATCGTTAACTAGCGGTGGATCTTCTTTGGACAGTTGCTTTTTGTATTTACCTCGATAGTTCTTACTTTCTTCGGTACCAGTTAACTCGAGCCTGCTGCTACAACTATTAGATTTTACAAGTTTAAATTTAAATCCTGGAAATCCATCCTTTCTACTGTCTTGACTACTATCAGAACCTCTTCTTGAGTTTGAAATTAGCTTCCCTGTGTTCATTTGTTTATGTGTCTCAGCTACGAGGCATGAACACTTATTTCCTTTACATTTGGTTTGACATGAGTAGCAGTCTCTGCTACAATTTTTCTGAAGGCCTTTTATCTCGTCCATTATAGCTTTTGTCATAGGACTGATACTTGACCCAGTTTTGGAGTTTAAGACTTTACCTCCATAGTAAGTAACTGAAGTCCCACACTCCCTTATCTTTTTAAGAATGTCTGGACTAACATACTGACTTTCACAACAAAAGTCTTGACTCATAGAATCACAAAGATATTCATCACTAGAACTGTACGCATTATCTTTTAAGTGTTTTTGTGAATAAGGGCTAAGCCCATCTGTTTCATATTCGTTGTTAGAACTAAGATCTCCACTAGAAACTCCACTGGACAAACTAGCATTATCCCATTTTTTATTTCCATATGAAGTATCAATTGTTAACTGTCGTATAACTTTCTTCCGGCCCCCTACTTTGCTTCCTTTCGTCTCTTCGTTCAAATTCCTGTAAGAAGTCGCTCGCCTAGTTAGACCTAACGTTTCGTCTACTAGTGGTGGATCTTGTGAAATAGGGGTCTTCATTTTTAAAGTATCTTCGAACAAATTACGAACTTTTTTTACCGTATCTGGATTAGGTAATTCCTCTTCAATAATTTCTTTGTTTACTCGTATTGGATGGTAAAAAAAATGTCTTCTAATAGCGTTTTTCGATTTATCCACATGACTGGTAGTGTTATCAATTTTCTTTAACATTGTTGGTGGAATTTTGCACGTATCAGTATTCTTTCGTGGCGCTGGTTCAACTTTTGTTCTTACTGGCTCGATTATTACTATGTTGTTGTTTACCAACAATTCTTGAAAACTGTAATCTTGAAGATATTGTAATAAACCGTCGAACTGAGCTTCTTTGCGATAGTTAGCAATCATACTATTTTTAAACAGTTCTGATTTCATCACCTTGTATCTAACGTGATCAAATTCATCGCTTCCTTTATCAAAACTTTTTGCTTTTATAAGTGTAGCCTGTGTTTTTTGATTCTGGTTATCATCACTACTTAGTTCCACAATTTCGATTTCAGGAGTATCTCTAGATAAATCTTCATCCGTTTTTACTTTCGGTTTTTCATAAACAATGTTATCCGATTCTTTTACAATTTTTTTCAAAGTAGTTTCCTCGATTTCCGAATCGCTCTTAACTTTTTCAGTTTCGTCTTTCCATAACTGTAGCTTAGTTTGGCTGAGTTTCTTAATGCTGTCTACAATTTTAACACTTTCTAATGACTTAATAATGCTGCCTACTGATATTTCAGGTACAATTGTACCATCACTGTGTGATTGATCAATGACTTCATTTTGATCTTGATTTTCATTATTGCTTAAGTCTTCTTCTTTTGTGGTGATTTCGTGTTTAGTTATATCTTTATTTTCCGGGGTCTTATCAATAAGTTTAGACCAGTAGTTTTTCACCGAGTTTATTTTTTCCTGATATTCAATATCAGTCTTTATAGCGTTGCTCAGTTTTTCTTTGACGTTATTTTCAGTTTTGATTTCTTTTACTTCTTCTTTTACTTCTGTTGTTACGGTTTCGTATTTGTCATAATTTGTAGTAATCATATTCGATTGATTGTCGTCATCCATGTTAGATGAAGTATTTGGTTTCTTTGTTTGTTTTGAATCAATCACTTGTAAAACTTGAGGTCTTGACATATTTGAACTAACTTTACGAAATGCAAAAGTTTGTGGCTCTATACAATTTTTATTATTATCTTTGATTATCAATTTCGGTGGTGGTTTTTCGTATTTATGTTGTGCTAAAGCGATTTTGTCGCTTGTTTCCTTTTTAAATTTTGGTATTGTAGTTTTCACCACTTTATTCAGTTTTATCGTAATAAATGAATCTTTAGGTGTGTAATAGCTTGATGTGTCAATCGAACTATCGTTGTTTGGTTTCTTGTGGTCTTTGTTTTTGTCAATTTCTTGAACACTTATTGTATCGTCAACTTTACAAGCGGGTTCAGAGTTTGAAATAAAATTTATTTGTTGATCTTGAGGAATACTCGGGGGACTGTGCTGGTTATCATTTAGATCTTGAGTCAATGGTGGATTAATAACAATTGTTTGGTGACCGCTCAAGGGAACAATAGCAATACTTGACTCTGCAGATGTCTTAAACGATTGCACTCTCGATAGTAACGAATTATTCTTTAAATTGTCTAGTTGTGAACATTTTACGACAAGTGGTTCATTCGTTTTAGTGAGGCTCTTTTCTACCGTGTTAGGACTTGGTATACGGTTATTTTCGTCTTCTATAGGTTCTCTTTGTCGAAGAGAGTAATGTTTTCTAATTCCTAAGCGAGGTTTTTGCGTAAATTTTGTTATGTTATCGTTGGACAAAGACTTTATTATTTCAGGTCTGTAGTCACAGGTAGAAGATATTTTCAAACTTTCTGATTTAGTTATAACTTTATTGTTTCGAATAGTTCCTTCTATTTCATTTATTTCTCTTTCGTTTTGATGATTGTCTGATCTAAAGAAATTAACGTCTTTATCGTCTGCGTTAGAGCTATCTATAGTAATAATAGATCTTAAATCGTCTTCGAGTTTTGCAAAACTTTGTATTATATGCGGTTCTGAATATTCAGGTAAGTAAATACAGTTCTTTGTCTTGATTTTTGACGTCTGTCTAGGGCTTAGGTATGGTTTATTTAATTGACCATAATTATTGCCTTTGCCATTGCCTTTTGATGATAGAATTTCCCTGAAATGGGTTTGTGCTATTTCGTATGTGTTTTCACAAGGTATATCTTCTGGATCTTCTTCTCGTAACTGTGCGTCAATTCGTTCTGATTTCCTTAAACACTTGCTTATATTTATGTCTGGTAGTGAGTAGTATTGATTTTCTATTAATGTTGTAACAAACGGTTCTGTTGTGATATTTTTGGTAGAGGCACAATTACTTTTTGTGGAATAGTTATCACTATCTATGTAAGTGCTGCTGACATAAATTTCATTGATTGGTTTTTTGTTAATTTCATTAAAAATTGTGTTTCCAGTCTTCTTTAAAAATGAGTCCCTTTTGATATCCGCAAATGTCTTTTTCTTATCAACTTGAGTGTAAATAGGATCGGTGTCTAGATGATTGGTTTCGGTTTGTGATGTTAATGAAACGTTTTCTTGGAATTGCGAGTCACAATATTCATCAATTTTTTCAGCTAAAGAATTAGCCAAATATTCAAGTTTGTGAGATTTGTCTGAAGATGCAATCGAAATTGAAATATAAGATGTAATGCTGTCTGCAGGGCTTGATATGGTTTCGTCGTTTTCAGATACTACTGATTGGTTGTCTTGCTCTTTATTAGCAGCACTTCTTTCGGTGACGTCTTCTAATTTAATGCTTTCTTCGGCTTTGCTTTGTTTGCTTCTTAATGAAATAACGTCATAAGTTTCTGTGTTGATTACTGGTACTTCATTTGTTAACTCCGCTGTATCTTTCTGGATGGATTTTCGTAACAGGCTGTCGCCTGTAAAAGGTTGTGGTGTGTTATTTTTTTCCCTTCCTTTGTCTTCGCCGTCAGTACCAGGTTCGTCTGTATTTAGATATAGTTCTTTGCTGGGGTTAGGTGTGCGTAGTGATCGCTCTGTTTCAGGAGAGTTGTCCTTGTAATGGTTTCTGTGTGCTTCAAAGTTGTAATGCTTGCGCACGTAGTTAGAATCCAAACTATCAATTTCACTCGGGTTGCGCGAGTGTCCAATGCTGTCTTCAGAGAGATTAGTATGTTTCAAGTCGTCATTTAAGTTGGGCCAGCTTCCACTTACAGATCTTGTACGATGGCTATCGTTTCGTGATACCGCGTCTTCTTTTTCAGACCTATTTTCGTTGGTTTCAAATTTATCGTTTTCTTTCTGTGCGTTTATTTCACCAAAGCAAGATGCGGTACTGTCTATGTAAATACTTTCCAAAACTTCTTCTTTTGTTTGGTATTTAGCTCGTCCGATCAACCTGGAATGTAAATAAAAATAGATTTAGTATAGAATAGAGCCGAGAACTTAACTAATTTTATTTAGTAATACTTTATTTATCGTTGTGCCTTGCTAATTTCGTGTGATAATCTTTATTGTTCGCTACTGGACAAGCATTGCCGTGTTTCTTTTGTTTTATAAATAAGGTTAATGAAATAATTGTTCACAAAAACTGGTATATTAATAAAATAAGTTGTATAATACCTGTCTTTAAAGCAAGGCTTATCGAATAAGCGTGCACGTGGTATCAGCTGGGATCTCTTGCTTTTTGCGTGATTTTGTATCTGTAGGTCAGTGAATGTCTCCTCCCTTATTACTGCCAAGCTACGGCTGCGACGCAAGTTTGAGCCTTCGGGTGGGTCTTTATGTTTGCACAACCGCCCGTAACTGCCACTGAATTCAGTATCGGAGTTTGTAAATCGTTGTTGCAGTAGGTCTTCCGCTGCTTTAGATCTCGTCAAATGTTGGTAAAATTCGTCCTGTGGCAATTGGACCGGTAATTTATAGTACTCTGCTAGTTTACTTTGGTACTTTTCGTGTTTCTTATTCTTGTCGCAAACGTCTTTTTCTTTGCACTTTGAAAGCTTCCGCTTTTTGGGACGCTCTTCTAAACTTTTCTTCGACTCCAGGGAGTGGCTCCGCGGTGTGTCGAACTCTAACGTCTCTGTGGGATTCTCAAAGTATTGAATGTCACCGACGGTGTTTGCCGCGGACTTGTGCTCGTCCTGACTCGATTTCCTTTCGACAAGTTCTCGAAGTCGGCTTCTTGTGGAGCTAGTATTGGAAGTGACGCTCTCTGGTCGTTTGTTCGGGTGCTCTAAGTTGGACGATGATGATCGTCTGAAGAGGCTTGTCTTGATCGACCCGAAGTCGCCTTCTTCTTGACAAGAAGCCGCTGAGAAATTCTGTGCCCTTATACGGTCAACGTGATTCTGGCTAGAATACGACGCGACCGAGTCCACCGAGTGCCTGAAACGGAAAATATTGCAGATAAGATTAAGATGTCCACAGCAGATAATATTGTTTGTATAAGATATCTTGTAGCTATTTGTGCGGACAACTTGAGTCATCGTATTCTTCTGACGTCAAGTTAAATATTGATATTGTAATAATGCAAAATGATCTAGTTAAATACTGAGAAGATAAGAGTATTTTGCCACCCCCAACAGAGATTCCGGTCTAGTTGTATTAGAGCAATATTGGCAAAATGCCAGAGCTGTGCAGAAACGCCGTTGACAACAACGATATTGAAAATATATTCGTCATTACGTGAAGTGAAAAAAATATGTGTCTATAGTCATTTGATGATTACAAAAATCAATTATTTATTTTTAAGTACTAAGTAATCACCATTAATATGCGCGAATATGATCGTACAATACTTTTAATCGTAAGAAAACAGTGGTGAGTACAAAACTGAAAAAAAAATCTTTGTTAAAAGCAAAAGTGACCGAACGCGTGCATAAAATAATAACCAGCAATGAAACATTGAACTTTCTGACATGCCACGAGGTACCCAACTTTTATAACATTGGCCGTCACGAAACAATCGTAATAAACTGGTGTTCATTAATGAAACCCTAAAACGGGCCGCCTCAAACAATAAAAAAATTTCAGAAGGCTATTAAAGTGATACTTCAGTAGCTTAAAGTAACTGGATTATTCGCTTTGAAGGCCTAATAACGAAGATGATACGGCAATTATATTATTCAAGCTCTTGAATTGGAAATTACTAGATTAACTAGGTTATTACTAACATTATTCCTTTAGTCCTTTAGGAATATTAATAATTTAAGCTTATTTATTTGAACATTCAGCATTAGATTGATAAATACAACTAATTTAAATAAGTAAATATTAGGTCTTTACCTATGAAATTGCCGTTTTGTTTGAAAAAAGTTAAAGTATTTTTTTTTTCGAACTTATTTATTTCTTTTATTCAAAGTAATCACCCCTGCAACCAATGCATCTTTGCCAACGCTGTGGCAGTTTATGGATGCCCTTCTTGAAAAAATCAGCAGGACGGGAGACAACAAACTCTTCAAAGGCGTTTTGTACTGCCTCTCGGGAATTGAATTTTTTTCCCGCTAAAAAGTTGTCCAAATTTTGGAAAAAGTAATAGTCGGTAGGCGCAAGATCTGGTGAGTATGGCGGATGAGGGAGAGCTTCCAAACCCAACTCATGCAGCTTAGAGACGGTCTGTTGTGCAGTGTGGGGTCACGCGTTGTCGTGAAGTAGCAGTGGAG
This sequence comes from Ennomos fuscantarius, assembly GCA_905220475.3. Classification (NCBI taxonomy): domain Eukaryota; kingdom Metazoa; phylum Arthropoda; class Insecta; order Lepidoptera; family Geometridae; genus Ennomos; species Ennomos fuscantarius. Next base: position 4,177,737 of record HG992028.1, on the reverse strand, counting down.
ACGACCGATTGACCAAAGCTGGTTGCAGACGTGCGAGTTTCGCCATCATTGTGGTCAGTTCTTCAATGTACACATCTGCAGTAATGCTCTCGCCGTTTTGTAAAAAGCTATGATGAATCACACCAGCACTAGACCACCAAACTGTGACCATCACCTTTCTAGGGGTCATTTTTCGTTTTGCACATTGCTTTGGTACCGAACCAGGATCTAACCAACTTGCTGAGCGCTTTCGATTGTCAAAAAGAATCCATTTTTCGTCGTACGTAACAATTCGGTTCAAAATTCCTTCATTTCTGTGCCTGTTAAGCAGCGCAAGGCAAGTCTCGACGCGTACGTTGCGCTGGCGATCGTTAAGTTCGTGGGGCACCCATCTATCAAGCTTTTTTATCTTACCAATCTGTCGCAAATGGACCAATATTGTTTTGATGCTAACATCAAAAGCTGCTGCCAGCTTAGCTGTAGATTGAGATTCATCAGCTTCCACAATCGCCTTTAATTCATCATTGTTGACCAAAGTTTCCGGACGACCACGAGGTTCAATTTTCAAGTCAAAATTCCCAGAACGGAACCGAGCAAACCAATAACGGGTTGTACGTTCGTTTGTACAGTTCTCTCCGTAAACGTCGTTGAAGTTACGTGTCGTTTGTGCCGCGTTGGTGCCACGTCGGAACTCATATTCCATAATTACACGAAATTTCAAAGTATCCATTATGAGGAAAAATGTTGAAATGTAATGAAAATACAACGCTAATCAATAAACAAAAGACTTATATTGTAAATAGAATGTCATATTTTTAAAACAAAATTAATTTGAATTTAGAATTCATAGCCAATCAAAACTTTTTTTTTGTTTGAAAATGTCTGTACTGCAATACGGCAATTTCATAGGTAAAGACCTATTATATATTCCTTTGCATGCTCAGTTGAAGTGGTGCCAAAAAAAACCCTGTCATCATAGCGAAGGGGCCACGTAATTATTTACCTATTTTTATGTATACATATCTGATAGTAATTAAAGGTTTGGGATTTAGAATACCATAACATCTATACCTACATAAATAAAACTGTAACTAAGCGAAATCTGTACATTGAATATTTATTGAAGTTTTCTATTGCATTACACTTCTTTGTCGCTATAGAAGTAAAAACCTTTTTTTTCTGTCTTTGATCTGTCTGTCTGTCCCTTTGAACACGGATCACGCTGGAACTACTGGATGGATTTAGATGAAACTTAGTATGATTATAGCAAATTTTTCAGGATAACATTTAGGATTATTGATGTTTTTTAGAACGGCCAAGTGCGGGTTGCTAGAAGCAAGAGAGAAGGAAGGAATAGGAATATTTCATGGCCAATAATTCGGAACGACAGTCCAGACCCAGAACAAGATTATATAGCGGCAAAGGTGAACCTGATAAGAGTAGCAACAGGCACGATTGTACCAAGAAAGTTCATTTTCCTATCACGGCAGGCTTAGAGGTATACTTTCTTAAACAAAGGAACGATATTTTAAATCTATATATATAAAAGAAAGTCGTGTTAGTTACACTATTTATAACTCAAGAACGGCTGAACCGATTTGGCTGAAAATTGGTGGAGAGGTAGCTTAGAATCAGGAGATGGGTATATGTTACTTTTTATCCCGTTCGACCGCGTTTTATTTATTCACCCGTGCGAAGCCGGGGCGGGTCAACTACGTACAACCTTATAAGTTAAAGTTACAATGTAAGGAACTTGTAAGTTGATCGCTTGGCGCTGCCTGGTTGCATTTGAACTCCTTCACAACTACTAAAATGCTGATGGCACCATAGGTAGACCACATTCATTAAACTCAAAATTGATATGAGAAGCCTATTTCATAACTTGAAAAGGATTACCAACATAAAAGCATGTTATTGTTTGTTCACTTGCTTTCTGCTGCAAGTTTTAAGATAGGTAAAGGGCAGGTAAAATCAGCCTAATTACGAAGTGGTGTGGCAACAATTTTTTTTATGGTTTGATAGATTTGCGTTTGACTACTATCTCACCCAATGGTAAGTGATGATGTAGTCTAGGATGTAGCACGCTTGCCTAGAAGATACCTGTTCACTCTCGATTTGAAAACTCCAAAGGTAGTTTTCGGGGAGTATGGACGCCGGTAACGAATATAACGAATATCGAATTTAAAGCAATTTCTTTGGATTCTGTATATGTTATCCAAAATTTCTTTATACAATTACTGTAGAGGTTAATTATCCGTTTATAATCACACTAATATTATAAACGCGAAGTTTGTAAGTGTGTGTGTGTGTATGTGTGTATGTTTGTTACTCCTTCACGCTCATTCGGCTGAATGGATTTAGATAAAATTCGGTACCAAGATAGCTTATACACTGGATTAACATATAGACTACATTTTATCCCCAAAAAGTGAAATGTTCCCGTGGGATGAGCAAATAATTAAAATACTTTTTATCCGTGCGTAAAATCACGGGGTGCAATTAATGACGAAATAAAAGTACCTATTTTTAAGAAAAAGGTCATTGAACATAAAAATACAATAATTGTAACAGAAAGTTGTAGCAGAACATTTTGAGCCAGGTAATGTTTATCTGATTACACGCCTACGTTCGTTTTATTTTAGCTTAAGACACCGCTGCTATGTTTTGGAATTACGCGAGCGGGTCATTAGGAATGCTAATTTATTTTCCCAATACGTTTGTTCAATTACGTCAGTAAATCACGAAAAATTATAATATTTATTTTGTCGAGTTTAAAACGGTTCAGTATATTTATGATTATATCTGTCTATTGATCTAGACAGCTAAAACTGTCTCTTGCTAAGGAAACGAAAATCTATGATAAATTCACATCAAAGTAAAGGAAGTTAGAAAATATGAAAAAATAAAACCTGCAAAAACATGTAAAGCTATAAAACGTTGGAGCTCCAGAGTTGTCGTTTAACTTTTTATAGCAGGACAGTTTCGCTTGAAATACGATTATGAAGTTTTCGTAAACCTACAAGGGCACGGAAAAAGTTAGCGGAAAACGAACCACGGCAACGTACTATCCGCGGCTGATCCCGTCACGTCAGTCTCGGCGGGAAATATTTTTGTAGATGTAGCTATAAATATGCGTGGACCGACACTCGCCGACTCGCTGTGTCTTGTGACAGGTCACTAGAGATTTCTGTGTACTTTGAAATTTCAGAATGGCGTGCGTCGGCTTCATTGTCTTCTTATGTGTGGGAGGGAATAGCTGCTGTTTGTATGCTTTCAGTATGTGAAGATTACGCATAAACTAAATACGCACGGATTACGATATGTGGGAAAACTACTCATTTTCCTAAATTAAATTGTTTACCTACTCGTGAAAATCTGGATCCGCATAATTTGCTATCTACCTACCTAACCGACTAACGGTCGACTTGTGAAAGGATTACTTCAATAAAAATTTAATTAAAATCGTGATAATACTTCCTTCCTTCTTCCTTAGTTCTTCGTTTTTTATTCTTATTCCTTCGTTCCTAATTTCTTAAGTAATAATTTAGTAACCGCTTTAGCGGCTAGATTGGTTTGATCGCTGAATCATAATAAATTTATTGCATTTGCTCATTTCGTGTGATTAAAACTGCAAGGGTAATCCGAGCATCGAGAATTACGACTGCCTCTTACATTGTTATAATGTTATTGCTATCGGAGAGCCCGATTAACTCATCTTATATTCATTGTTATTGCGCTAGCACAAACTCTATTTTGCTTATGAGTTACGAGCTATGGATCAACTTTTTCACAATAATAAACAATGTATTCTAGCTAAAGTAGTACTTTTCTCATCGAGTTTTCGCTTATACTCAAACTACTTTGTTCTCCCGAGTACTTAAGGAATAGAAAATGAAATACGAGATTTAGGGTGATTTTGAATTCTTCATCTAACTTTGTAAGTTTATATGGGACAAAAGATTACAGTTTCTTCATTTTTATAGAAGAAACGATGCTATGTACTTACAGTTACATAATCTACAAATCTTAAGCTTCTAAAATTTAAATCGTTTATCAAAAAAAAAAACACATTGATTAAGAACCGAGGTAGCTAAAGGGATGATTAATTTCAGTCCATTATAAAGGTTAAGTGAGACACGATTGAAATAATAGCATCGGAACATTCGGAACGCAGAGCCCATCACAGAATTAATTGGAATCCCGCTTGGAGAAAGCGCACAATTTCCTTTTCCTGTTTCATCCGCTTTTCAGATTGTTCGTAAGAACTGAGAACCTCACATGGCTTTTCAGCTTTATTTAACATTCATCAAAGAATACGCTATTCAAACCTACTTCCATTGTAAGTTTATAAATTAAACCGGAAACGTTAAACTTTTCTAACCCCCCTTATTAGACCTATTTTCAGTCGCTCTTATCGTTTCTAAACATCCGTTTAGGAACATATAAATAGCACAGTTCAAGCTACACATCTTTCATCAAATCTAATTAATTAAAGCCGCACTGCTCACAGAAAAGACCAATACAGTCGGTGCAAACAAATCATTAGGTACCTAATACTAATTAATAATACCTCTTTTCCAAATGGCACCGACAGTGATTGGACTACTTTTGTTTTGCTTGGATTATTACGAGTATTATTTGAATATAGTAAGTAGGTATTTATTAACCTGCATTGGTAACATAAGACGCGTCTAAAACCAACCGCAACCATCAAGATGTTTATCGCTCAGAAAACACAGGACGGACTTAATTTTCTAAAATTTGAATTTCCGGACTTTGAACAATACCTAATAAGTTAATGTAGGATGTACGGACCACGGATTATGTGCACAGATGCTATAGCACAGATTGGTCTGAGCATAAATAGGTTTCCAGCTATAAGAAGACTACATACCTTGGCAAGTTGAATTTGTTTATTTGTGTAAACTGTAAAGAGGTAATGGTAACTAAACTAGACATTTATTTATGCTATCAACAAATTAGTCCAGCTAACCAGATGGCCCGAGATTGTAACAAGCTATAAAACTATCCGGTCACCAACTAATAATATGAAGTGACCCAAACCCTTAACTATTAAGTGTCCGACGAAGTAAATTTAGTCTCCACCGCTAACTTGTATTAATTGTAACGGTTTCGGTTACGAGATTGGTCCATATCCATTAGTTCTGATTGCATTTTCAAGTTAGTTTGTATTTGCATTCAAACTTCTACTCTCACTTGCCCTTCTGCTGCAAATCGCTTAATGCTCCTTATTGTTCTAAATAATGATAAGTCGCGGAATGTACATTGAAATTAAATTTTAGATAATTTAGCTTCTAATGATTATTTGGCTTCAGTAACAGGTATCGGATTGAAGAAATATAAAATCGTTGCTACATTCGTTGTTTGTATTTCCCATGATATTATTAGAGTGTGAATCCGAGCAGCTTTGACGATTTGATTTTTAACTAAACGTAGCTAGTAGCTAATGCATACGTTCTAGCTGTTCTAGTGCTGAATCATGCTGATAAGATAAAGAAATGAAGTATTTAATGATGCTCATGGGTTCAGTTTACCATTTTTAGAATTCGAAATAGAAAAGAACCAAGTCTCCCACCCGGGAGTCGCTCGTGCGTATAATAGTTATACCAAGGTTTGTTTTCTTGGTCAAGTGATTCAGATCGTTATGAAAAGATAGGCGTCTAGTCTTATTGGAACTGATTACTAACGGAAGTCGGAAATATTCTTCCTTTTTTGGATATCAATCTTTGTTTAGGTCAAAAGATGCTCAGATTTATAGCAAAACTAGTTGCGCCCCGCGGTTTCACCCGCGGATAAAAGTATTTTAATTATTTGCTCATCCCACGGGAAAATTTCACTTTTTGGGATAAAATGTAGCCTATATGTTAATCCAGTGTATAAGCTATCTTGGTACCGAATTTCATCCAAATCCATACAGCCGTTTGAGCGTGAAGGAGTACCAAACATACACAGATACACACATACAAACTTTCGCCTTTATAATATTAGTGTGATTAAAACCCTGGCTGTCAATTGATTAAGATCATGTTTACAAGTTTTACTTCCACTAGCATTAGCATTTACTTTTAATTATCGAGACTGCTATAATTGAAAACAATATTGATTGAGAAAGAGGAAGTGAAAGAAATTAAATTTATTCCACGCGGCGTGCAACAGTAATGCGTCCTTTTAAAAATGTTCCGCAAATATATGCGTAGAAGGATTTTTACATGCATCGTAAAGAGAAATTGCGTAATTTGTATGTGGAGCCCGTTTCTTACGAGTTTTTATTCCACCGAGGCAAAATATATTAGGTGCTGTATATTTAGGTACTTATTTATAAGCCAAAATATTCATATATCCACTGATAAACCCATCGGGTTTCGGCGACGTATTATAAACAAGTGATCGTATCCATCTCTATTCAATTTCAAGGATAAGGTCAAGGTATCTTTCATGATAAATTGACTTGTTATGTCTGTTTGCGGTAATTGTTACGCTTTTCGCTACGGCTAGACAGATAAATTGATATTTGATGTATTTATGTAACTCGTCTCGTCACTTTGAGTGCTTTTAGTAAAAGCTAAAAGATTCTACAATATACTAATTTTGTGTTTGATTCGATGGTAATAAACTTTCAAATTCAAGAAATCGTTGGTTCATCTCGTTTGTTTTATGATAACATGGATGATAAGTAATAACCCATTATTTGTTATTGTTAGTAAGTAGGTAAGTGTGACTAAAGTAACAAGTACTTATAAATAATAGGTATGATGCTTTTAAATTTTTATTTTTTTACACCACAAACTTGGAGCTTTAACACTGGAAGTGAGATAAATAATTAACATTTTATCCATCTTATTCATCTTATTGAGTCTTTGACTGGCCCGATAGCTCAGTTGGTAGTAAGCCTGCCTTCTGAACTGTGGGTTCGATTCCCACCCAGGACAAACATTTGTGTGATGAACATAGGTGTCTGTTCTGTGTCTGGGTGTTATATTGTATTCTATGTATGTATTTACAAACAAAAAGTATCTTAAGTATTGTATCAGTTATCTGGTTCCCATAATACAAGCTTTGCTTAGTTTGGGGCTAGATGGCGCTGTGTAAACACAAATATTTATTTATTATTTATTTATTTATTACGAATGTATAGTGTTAAGATGAAAAAAAATCCCATAATATTTCTGTGCTCACACGGCACGAAATGCTAATGATTGTGAGGTACATATTCACTGGCTACGATTTTTAAATTTAGAAAACGTAAAGATAGAAATTTAGTGATTCAGTGTCAGACATTATTTCGGGACAGTAAACAGATAAAAGTTTGGTTACACTAACTGTGGGAATTTATGGCTCATCTCATGCGTAAGAGGACGAGATTTTATAAACGATCGCAATCGTCGGAAGTAAAATAACCAACTACTTCTCGATTCCTAAGCAAGTACGTTAAATTAAAAGTCTTTACCAGCTTGGTATGGGCTAAAGACTACTTAAACATTTGTAAAATAAAAGGCTTATCACGTAGGTATTTATACCTGTGAATAAATAATGGTAAGTATCTCAAAATTACAGGTATTTTAAGCCGCCACCGTAATCTATATACTTATATAAAAGAAAATCGTGTTAGTTACACCATTTATAACTCAAGAACGACTGAAAAGATTTGTCCGAAAATTGTTGGGAAGGTAGCTTAGAATCAGGCGACGGGCATTTGTTACTTTTTATCCCGTTCGACGGTGTTTTACTGATTCACCCGTGCGAAGCCGGGGCGGGTCAACTAGTGATAAGATATTTATAAATAATGTCCCGTTAAATTTTAAGTTAGTCAAAGTCAAAAGATTTATTGCAAATAGGCTAATTTTAGCACTTTTACAACTTTTTTTAGTTGATTGAATAAAACAAAACCCTCAATTACTTCAGTTCTTTTTTTTATTTATTTATCTGCATTTCCACAGACACCTGGGTCCGTGCTTTTTGTTAGATAATTTTTTATATTTATGAATTAAGCCTATTATTAACATGAACTTATATATAATACAGGAAGGATAATACAGCCAATAACAAAAAGATACATAAACATAAGTATTTAAGTTCTTATTTCTAATTTTTAATTGTGCGTACACCACCGAGCAAACCAGCTTCCGCAAGCAGTACCCGTTCACGAGCTACTCAAGTACTTCAATCAATTAAGGTTTAGTTATTACCTACCCACTAAAAAAATTATGTAGGTCGGTGTAAGTATTAGTACCTGAGCTAAGAAAACACTGGTCCACCTGGCACGCCACCCGTTTAAAATTGAAAATATTAGGTATAGTATTTAAAAAAATTGTCACCGATTTATCCTAGAAATATACTACTTGCAATAAGAAAAGCGATGATGAAAATGTTTATCAACTGCAATCGTGAACGCTAATAGAAACTTCGTGGACAATGGATAGTTGGATACCCCATGTTTACTCGGGAAATAATTGAATAAACATGGTGTAGGCATAGATCGCAACTGGGGTGTCACGGCCGGAAGAAAGCGTGCGGATATAAAAAGTTGTTACCTACATTAATTGCACGTGGTGCGGTAAACAAATGAAAATAAACATTTATGTGTGAAGAGCTGATAAACGTGATTGAAAATTCAGTGGTAGGCTAATGTTTATAAGTATAAATATGCTTATTGCTTACCTTATATGTATATAACATGCCAAAAGTGTCTAAATAAAGCAAAGGTATCTCATGAATTCAATATTATAAACTATCGTAACATTAAGCAATTTAGAAAATCTGAAGACCTATTTGACGCATATGGATGTGAATGGAATGCGTATAATTTATAGTAGATAGAGGCACAACGCAAGATATGAAATGCCAGACTGTCGAGCACTTTATTCGGAAACAATACCCAGCTTTCAAACTACTATCAAAAAGTTACCACAAACAGGGTTCCAGCGCAGACACAGCGGATAATCTAAGATAGAGCAAGCTGTCGTGAGACGAACTTCTGGCAACTTTGAATAGACGAGGTTTAATATTAAGCCGGTTCGCAGTAATATGGCATAACTAACTGAATACTCGCATCTATTCTGTGGTTTGGTTAGGATACCACATTATTATACTTCCGATATCATTTATAATTTAGAAGCATCTATAAGAAGACCTTATGATTTTATTTATTTTTAGCACGATTGGCTTAATTTTGGCTTAATTAGTTTAATACAGAAAGCTTTAACAACGAGCTTGAAATATAAAAATCGAACTACTTATTCCAGTAGTGATAACATTGAAATGAAAATTATCGTTAAAAGATACCTAAGTCAAAATGATAAGGTACCTAATTAATTAATTAGGAACCTATTAGGTACCAGATTACCACCGCCAGGTACCAGGTATGAGATTAGCATAGGTGTGATTTTCGCATCACCCAATAAAATTTAAAAAATAATCTTAATATCAATCGAAAGTAGCAAGCACATTAGAAGACTTGGAACCGAGTCAAATTGTTACATGTTACTACATTATAAGACATATCAGCACACTTTATTTGAGCTAGAAGAAAATAGATGGAGTCACTGTTTAAGGTGAATGTATTCGTTTTTCAGTGCAATATGAACAATAAGTACCCACTCATTATGGTTTATTTTGGCGTGGTCTTGTCCTAAAATGGTAAAACGCAAGCCAACCTATTTAGCTCTCTGCTCTGCTTTGTGTATCTAGTCATTTTGAACAACCGAAACGAACTAAATTTTATCACACTTCACATCACACTAATATTATAAAGGCGGAAGTTTGTATGTGTGTATGTTTGTTATTCCTTCACACTCAAACGGCTGATTTGAAATTCGGTACCAAGGTAGCCCTTACACTAGATTAACATATAGGCTACATTTTATCCCGGAAAAGTGAAATTTTCCCGTGGGATGAGTAAATAATTAAATATTTTTTATCCGCGGGTGAAATCGCGGGGCACAGCTATACTACCGTATATATTTTTACATGTAAATTTGTTTAGGTAGGTAGGTCAACGTGTAGGTAGGTACACCTAATATAACCTATGATTTAGGAAAATGTTACCAATTACCTACTAGTGACCTGTATTATGTTATATACTCCTATAGTAGAAGACCAATTATTTTATAAGCACCACATCACCAAATTATATCATGTTTCTCACAATCGCGTCCACAAACATTGTTTTATCAGCTTTTCTCATCTCTACGTGTCTCATCGCTCAGAAATTATTTTCGTCGCTTCGTCGTGTACCTAATCATTTCATAACTGGTAATCCGGGCGGATTATTTCGCCAAACAAGAGAGGTAAGACACCAAAACCTGTGTTGTTTGGTAAAGTAATCCGTGCTGAAAATAAGCAGCTTACCTATGCTACGCAATATCAACATTTCTCAACCTTTTAAGAATTTGGTATCGGAAGCATTACATGTTCAAAGGTGCCTTCTACTTCCATAGATAAGCAGTAAATTCTAGAAATTGATGATTTTGAACATGAGAATTGTTGTCTTGCCTACTTAGAGGCACCCCCGTGATTTCACTCGCAATTATTAATTAATTTATCGCAAAGCAGTAGTGCGCAAGCACTACTGTGTTCCGGTTTGAAGGGCACTGTAGCTAGTGAAATTATTGGGCAATTGAGACTTTATGATTATCTTTATGATTATATGATCTGATCTCACAGTCGAGTAATCTTATTACCAGACTGTGCTGATGTCTCAGGATGATGTGCGCAGTGCAGTGTTGCTCGAAACTCTATTTTGGGGTTCCGATTGACACTATTCTGTTATGGGCAGCCGTGGCGCTTAACATCAGGTGAACGGCTAGCTCGACAATCATTCAGTAACATAAAAAAAAATTACTCATTTATCTGCTGTACCTCATTAATTTTTCGTTATTAAAATTTGTTTACCTACCTTATAGCTAAGTATAGGCAGGTAAGTACACACCTATTCTGACATTTATCGTAAAAAAATATATCTTCCGGTAGTATTAAATACATAATTCATACTTTATTGTACTTATGCATAACACGTAGGGTATGTAACAATGTATTAAGAAATAACAAACGTTCAACAATTAAATAGATAATACGCCATAATTATACCTACTGTGAATAATTCGCAGTGCCTCGAGGTCGATGACATTTTTGTTTTGATACGGTGAATTAAATTATCAGCGTTTTGTAGGCAAATATACAAAACTTGTAGGTATAATACTTAATATTTTTCTATTATAGTTAGGTCAGTACCTCATATCTTTTAAAATAACAGTTGACATTGACACTGTGCGTTTCATTAGTAGATGAATGATGGATAGGTAGGTACTCCTCTCTATTCTAATTTAGGAGAGAGTGTTACGAAATAAGTTATCATATACATTTCTTGTTTTTGGTCTAATCTATGTAGATACATAGATTAGACCAAAAACAAGTGATTACCTACAGGTCTATCTATATATGTATTTTTTTCTTTTTTTTTATGAGTGGACATTTCACACAGCGCCATCTAGCCCCAAACTAAGCAAAGCTTGTACTATGGGAACCAGATGACTGTTACAATACTTAGATACTTTTTGTTTGTAAATACATACATTGAATACAATATAACACCCAGACTCGGAACAAACATCGATGTTCATCACACAAATGTTTGTCCTAGGTGGGAATCGAACCCACAACCCACAGTTCAGAAGGCAGGGTTTCTACCAACTGAGCTATCGGGCCAGTCAATGTATAGAAGAGAATAGATAATTCTAACTAACTAAAGATAATGAAAAAACTAAAACGCTATAATGATCACACTTTCTGGTACAGTTGCGTTTAAAATTGCAGTCGCAACACAACTCTTTATTGAGGAATTTATTTCTATGCCTCGAGGTATTTTCAAAAAATGGAGTTGGTAAGGGCATTATGTTCCAAAATTTGGACCAACATTGTAACTTCTCAGCTTATGTCGAAAGTGTCTAACAGCGAGCTTCGCTAAGTTTTCTAAGAGACAAAAGAAGTGGAAGAAAATAATACTTGTTTACCATATAAAAAACAATAAAATCTTTTCCTGCATTGATGAAAAGATTACATAAATAAATAAGTACATTTTTTATGGTAATTAACGACGTGACAAGCCGTTCACCTGATGTTAGGCTAATTAGTATTAATAATAATTATTTACACTTAAACTTCTCAAAACAGTTATCTCTTATCGCACAGTGTTATAGTAGCATTTAATTTGCTTAAAATCACCCGCATGATTGGTTTATAGCTGGCTTGTCGCACAATTGTGTCAAGATCATATTGAGCAAGGTTTAATTGATTTTTTTGACATCGTAAACTTGAGAGGAGTACATTGGACGGTAAGTACATAGGATCACTCAATATCAGTCACGGATGATCATCATTACTGTGACGCGGTCTCGTTTCCGAAACCGTCTCAAAAATATTTAAAACTAGTTGCGCTCCGCGGTTTCACCCGCGGATAAAAAGTATTTAAATTATTTTCTCTTCCCACGGGAAAATGACACTTCCGGGATAAAATGTAGCCTATATGTTAATCCAGTGTATAAGCTATCTTGGTACCAAATTTCATCCAAATCCATTCAGCTGTTTGAGCGTGAAGGAGTAACAAACATACACACAAACACACATACAAACTTTCGCCTTTATAATATTAGTGTGATTAGTGTGATACTAGGGTATATCAATGAAAAGATTTTCCAATAAATGAATGATAGGTACCTATTAATGATGCTCTTCTTGAAACACACCTCATCGTAAACTTCTATATACGAACATGTATAAGTAATTTAATCAATCTAGGTGTTGAGACCCTGGGTCTATGGGGATCGGGAGCTCATCGCATTTCCCAAAGTTTATCAGAGCGCCTGGTCTTTTTTTTTTTTTTTTTTGAACGAGCTAATGCTGTTGGTCTCTATCGACCTTTACAGCGTCACCGGGCGGGAGGCCGGGTGCTTAGGACGCCCAGCCGTCAAAAGTGGGAGGCAACTAGCTCAAGGGCACCCCTGGGGTGCGAGCCTCGGCTTGGGCCGTTGCCGGGATAAGAGGATCGAGAAGACTACGTCCACTGGAAGAGTGGACCCTATTGAAAGTCGCGACCGTTCTAGCTAACCTACGGGGGGTACGTCGACCTCGCCGGCGGGGTCGGTGTCTGATTGTGTTACGCTGGTATCCTATACCGGTGCCGAAAGCGGTACCTGAGCCAGAAGGGCTAGACTGGTCCGGTGATCCTAGCGCAGCCGATACTACGGCTGCTATAGGATCATCCGGGTCGCTCAAGACGTGTCTCGGGCGGCGACGACGAAATAGAACAATAATAAATAAATAATTATGGCCACTTATTTGCTTAACGATGATTCGTTAAGCAAATAAGATGCACTGCAATTCAACGGGGTAATGCTGCCATCATGTTGGGTTTGCTACCTACCGGTAGTTGGCTGGAGCATTTGGACATCGCGGCTTGTATATAGCCCAAATGTTTATTTTTGTAGTAGGTAGTGTAACTAGTAGTATTTAGTAGTAGTTGTTATATTATTGTAGTACATAGTAAAAAGAATAAATGTAATTTATTAGATATATCAATTTGCAAGTTAACACAAATCATGTAGGCATTTGATTTCGCTTTGGGTATTATATTATTTAACATAGGTAGCGATGGGGACTTGGTAATACATTGTGTAACAAGCTGTACCTAGAAGTGTGGAAAAAACTAAATTACAAATTTAAATTTGATATATTCATAGTTTTTAATCCGGTGCCTGTATTGTTGGCAATCTACCTAATGTTCCACACGTTTGCATTTACACTTCAAAGAAAATAATTTTAATTCATGCTATTTATAACATTGCTTCGTGTAATATTCAGTAATTGCATGCTCCTTAGAAGGTTCTTGATAAATTAACAGTCACGACTTCTCTTGAAGTTGGACTTGGTACCTATCAGCTAATTTCTTTACAAATAAATAAGTAGGCCTTCCTATAGTACCCAGAAAGTGACAACATTGGGTGACGTCTACAAGTGCTCTGCTGAGCGATCACGTAACTCGAACGCAACCGATACAAACTCAATTTTGTATGGATTTGACAGTTTGAATACGCAGTTTATGTGCATAGTTAGTATGGAAATTTCTCCTGTTGCATTGCAATCAAAGTTTCGTGATCACCCTCTAGTTCATCGAATTTCCGATATTAAGAAACGAATCGTTCTGAATGATGACTGACTAGCTAACGGGTCCGTTATTTATCCCGCTTGAATTCAAAGTTGTTAGAGAGGTTATTATTATTATATCCAATAGATGCCATAGAATGATATTGATAGTAGGTATATCTATACTAGTTTACTAATGCAATGTTATCATATTTATATATAATTTTCATTAATTTTATATATTACGTTCATGCGCATTTGATCCAAGATTTGCTCTTGAAGTGAAGAGCAAATAGAGATTTTACGGTTGAATAAATCTTGTGACTTTAGTTTGCTTTTAGACTAGGTTCTATTCAAAAATCTGAATTCGCCGTTTCGTTGAGTCGAAGAGAAACAGAACGAATCAATAACAACCATCCGCAAATAGAATGCTTGGAAAATTTTAATATTTCATTATGTATTTATTTAAAGTGATTCTTCGACTCGGTTCAAGGAAATCGCTGTAGGTACGTTATCATCATTGAATGCTAACAGCCTGAAAAGCAATTTGTCAAAGTTAACTTTGACTTTTCCGTCGGTTCATGTTCGCGTTTCATAAACAAATGCCTGACATTGAGCCAACGAGACGACTTAAATAAGAATGATTAAAAAAACGTAATTATATTAGAAACATTGTACAAAAGATTTTTAAAAAATTGCAATCCATTATCAGTCTGTAATGTGATTTATATGGGTATACGAAAAAGTCTTATTTCTTCCGATACAGATAGTATTGAACTGACGTACATTGCTGCATAAATAAATGTATTATTATAAACTTATTATTCATTACTTATCTAGGTGTCGATGCGTATGTATAGTATGCGACTATAATAATCCCGAAATTATGAACGTTCAAATAAGGTAAATTAATTTTCAGGAATAACAGACTGGTTCAAATACTCCGTGACGAGGAGTATCCACTCAACTTGGGAATTTTGCTCATTATAACTATAGTGGCGGATCAACTGCGAGCTTGAGGGCGACCGCAGCTGTGTTAAATTAAAACTTCACGCAGTACTGGTTCCGGTCCTGACCCGCCCCAGTTTTTACGCCCTAACCCAAAAGAAAAGAGAAGAGCGATGTAGAGTGCCCTCCAAAAAGAACTTCGTTAAATAATAAATAACGATCACATACGTAGCTCCTGGACCCTAACTAGGGTTTCTTGTATCTTGGGACCCAGGAACACGAGGACCATGGTCCCACCAGACATAGAAAAAGTATTTGCGCTTTTTTTTTCTGTGCACAAATACTTGTTCTGCCGTGAGAATCGAACCCGCCCTCTCCGGGCTATGAGCCGCCTTGCTCAACCTCCATACCACAGAGGCTCCGTCATTTATGAACGGATATATTTTTTTTTATTTGATAGAATATACTTTCAAATTTGTAAGGGGGTCTATTCGCTCTAGACACTTTGCCTTTAGGGAAGCCAAACCATCAAAAGACATAAAATTGGTTACAGTAGAATGATTTAAAGCTAAAGTCTCCAAAACGAAATATCAGTTAACTACCAAGATTTATATCTACGCGAGCATGCAATTCGCCAATTATCACGAACACTTGTCCAGATACGAAATGGGCTAGCTAGATAAATGAAGGCCGATCGGAAAACGGGCAGACCTGTGAATGAGCCGCAGTGTTATTCGGAGGTCACTTGAACGAATTGAATTTCCTAAGGAACGAAATCGAATTTCCTTTTGAAAGAAATTCAAGGAAAGAGAAATTGGGTTTTGTTACAAACTGTTTGAAGTGGCTTGCGGCCACAGTAATGTATCATGCGCCTTTGAATAGGTAAGTACATACATCTATTCAATATTTTTTTTATTTACTAGCTTTGCCTATTCAGTTATTGACATATCCCTCCGTTACTGACATAAATTTAAGAAAGAACGTTACCTGTTTGTTTGTTTTCAAAATGGCTCAACTGATTTGGATAAGGTTTTGCATACAGATTACTTATTCTATATTGAAATGGGATAATCTTGTGTTTGCCGTAAATCGAGTATTTTGTAATTTTAGTAAAGCATTATGTTTCCCGTAAAAAGGTAGCAAAATAGGCCTACCCCCTAAAAAAGAAATAACATGCCATGCATGTTTCCTATAAATGAGATGTATAATGTATATGTAATATTATTGTGAGTTAATAAGCTGGGATTTGAAATAAGTGTCATTCCTTTTCTACATATATTTTAGTTGTATAAAATCCGAAGGCACATTGTGGTTTCTGCGCCATTTCACTAAGAACGCACATTGATGTATCCTCAGAGGAATTATTTCTATGATGTATCGATCAACCCTAGTGTTCTATTATGTCTGGCTTTAATTATCATCATAATTCATTTAAATTAGGGATTTCCCTTATCTGTGAGTATTTCTACATATTCTTATTACGTATCTTAATTTACTCTTTGATTCATATGTTATCTGTGATTACTACCCAACGTACGAGTAGTTGTTTGTGAGTTGCCGAGAGGTTTTCTAACTTTTTCTCCCATCTTCTACAAAAATGATCCAATTTAGTATTTAAATATATCTACTTTATACTTTCGATACGTATATTTATGTACGCGGCTTCTTTCTGCTATGCTAAAAATGCATAGATTCTGCCATCCTTCTTTTATGAGGAATAAGTTTTTGAACCGCAATTGTGAGTGAAACCGCAGGGCGCCTCTAGTTAACAATATAGATAAATGTTTTCGGTAGGTGATGGATTGAGGTGTGTTCAATCTTCTAACCCTCAGCAATTTAACCTCTTATAAAATGGAAAGTCTATAAATCTGTCATGTCAGGCTCAGGAAGTGACGTTAACGATAAGTAGGTATTACCTTAACGTTTTCCTGCTACCTTTTTTTAGAAGAGAAATTCACGAATCACAGAAATAATACTTCTATTTCATGTCAACTATATAAATACGAAGTGATCTATGTTTGTTTCTAACATTTTACTTGTCATATTTTCTTGTCATAAATTCAGACAATTATGGACAAAACTGATAAGTATATAAGATTTTTTTGGCTAAAGGAATTCGTCCGGCGAAAATATTCTGCGCTTCCTCTGAGACTGAAATCCGAACACAAACTTCCTCATCTTGCATTCAAGTCAGATATCATCCGGTTAACTTCAGTATTGCTCACTAAAACCCCCAACAGTTTTGACATTTTGACATATCGCTAGATACCGGAATAGGTAACAATTCTTCATGGATTATTCTGATGCTGAATGAGATGAGATATAGAAGTGACGTCAGATAAGTAGATGACGTCATTAGTTGACCGCCACCTGCCCCACTATGCTGTTTATTTTGGTCTTCACTTATCTAATATTTATTATCTCTCTGGTTACATTTTAATAGTAGGTAGTGAACAACCGGGAAAGTATTAAAAACAGATCTCTCTAGCTATCTATATTTTTTATTTAGATACTTACATATATTTCTTATATATGAGTAAAAAGGCACAAAACAAAGATGTTATATCGATGTTTTGTTTTTCTTTCTCCGTTTTTTTTTGTATACCTATTTATTTATATTAATAATTAATGTTTTTTTACATGCTGAGACCTATATCATGACGTCACGCAACATGAAATTTTGTTCGATCTATTATATGTTCTATTTTCATTTTGTATGTAATGATATAATATTCTGTGATGTCCTGAATAAATGTATTTTCTTTCTTTCTTTTCTTTCTATATTATATTATTTCTGCTATAGTAAAATGTGTTCTGTTGTACATTTTGTAGCTTACATTTTAGTGTTTTTCCGCGTGAAATACAAAAGCAAATGTACCCAAGGCAAGTAAGAAGATCCGGGGCAATTCATATTTGATTTCCCATTTCAAACAAATAAGGTACATTTATATCTCTTCAGGTACATACCTTTAAAAATTAATGGAATTGAAATCTGTTACGTAGTACATATCGTCATACATCTTTTTATTACAACGTTTTACTTAAGCACTGCTTAAAATGTTCTGTTTTGTTTTTGCTCATCACATTTCGCGTTATCGTGACAGTACACTTAAGCATTGATTAAATTTAACTGAAGTTAATTAACATACCTATGAGTATTTTACAGCTTGAGTGGTAAAATGTCATAAATATGTAAACAGCTTCAGTGCATGCTTCATGATTATCAAAAAGCCCATTACCTTCCGAACTTCACCTATTAAAAACATACTTAATGTAAGGTACATTATCTAACTCCTTCCTACGGTAGCGATAAGTTATAATAATATGATTTACAAAAAAAAATATGCTTTCTTTCACCCTTGGACCTCTTTCGGCGAAATTAATATCATATTTCGTAAATAAGCTCGTCGTCCCGGCGGATTTTACTGAAAATAATTTGTGGTCTTGACTGCCATCACAATGGGATTTAGTATTCTAAACCCTTGAGTTGTGTGCTCCAGTATGAGAAAATTGTGGGTACAAGCTCTTTGTCGCGGAATTCTTTTGTCCTTTTGACACCATTTATAGGCGTACTTTAGGTTGCGAGTTACTTACGTCACAGGTTACTTTCAGCATTTACTCGTACGTCTATATCATAACGGATAACGCTGTATAAACCGACAGAATTTTGTTAGTTGTTAAATTTAACTTAACGAGATTTTGCTACTTTTTTGTTAAGTATAACTATGATATCATAAATCGCAGATATCTCTCTTATCACAAATAAAGATGACGTAAGTACATCAATAGTAATTAGGCGTATGTGCGCAGTTATTGCGGCCTAAGTTATTGAATGAGTTAGTTGCTGATACAAACCCAGTGAATCGCTTCGGATGGAACTTAATTAGGTATACTATAATTTTGATCGAAATTCACATTTTAAGTTCGTTTGGTCATCAATTGGTTTATATAATATTATTGAGAGATTCAACATGATTTTAAAAGGGTCAAAGGAGTGTTATCCTAAGGCAAGCAACGGAATAGTGTTACAGGCTACGGTGACCTCTTCCCATCAGGAGCGCCGTATGCTTGTTTGCTACAATATAGCATTTTAAAAAAATCGAGTGTGCTGACTGAAGTATAGCATTTTTAGTTTAGCGTTAACCAACAACTTTTAACTTCCGATCCCCTGCTTACTCCCCAAGGCAATATTGCGTAAAAAAGTTTTACTTAAAAAATTTCCTTGGTCTTAACTTTGTCTAGATAGAACAAGAGCATTTCATACTAGATTTTAGCTAAAGGTTAATGAATTCAAAGAATAGCATTGAAGTTGACTGTTCCACCCCAAATCTGTCGGTTTGGCGATAATAGTAGAATACACTAGAGTCTTTAACTAGACGTTGTTTTTCTAATGCAAATCTGATCTAGAAGACAATTGCAACTAGCTACCGTACGCGCTAAATGATGCGTGAACGATGTTTTGTTTCACGTTTGCAATAGTTCCTGAGACGTTGACTCTACTTTGTTACAATAGATGCTCAATTTTAACTGTTTGTGCTTTACTTACACAGCTTATGCGTACACGTGAATGTAGGCGATACCTGTAGTTATAAATTTTAAAACACGTGATTAACCTACACGGTATACCGTGAAGGTTGTTACATCAACTCTATCGAGCCGGAGATATTGTAGAGCAGTCAAATAGAGTCGTAAGGTTGTATATCATCAGCCAATGAACCCCCCTGCCCCCGGCTAAACATGAGTTTTCCATAATCACCACGCCTTCCAGGCGTCTTGGTGATCGCAGTAAATTATAATGCGGATAGAGGAGAATGCTGGTGATCATTCCTTGGATATAACGCCACGAACGTGAGGTTCTACCACCATGATTTTTAAAACTCATTTTATTGAAAGTTTTATCAACTTGCCTACACTTGGGTATTTTAAGGCAGAATCACATCACACTAATATTATAAAAGCGAAAGTTTGTATGTGTGTACGTTTGTTATTCCTTCACGCTCAAACGGCTGAATGGATTTGGATAGAATTCGGTACCAAGATAGCTTATACACTAGATTAACAAATAGGCTACATTTTATCCCGGAAAAGTGAAATTTTCCCGTGGGATAAGTAAATAATTTAAAAAAATATATCCGCGGGTGAAACCGCGCAACTAGTGCTGATTAAATTAGACAGTGTTATCTTGCAAAAATTTAAGTAGATAGGTAGGTACTAATAGGTATATATATTTATTAATTTCAAACACAGTTATTGGTAATTTCTCTAAGATCAAAAAACAGAGGTACATCGAGAATGAAACTAGACTCTTTTTAAACGTCTCCGCTAAATGAAATCAATTGATTTTCGTATTATCATTAAACACCACTTCAAAGCTTATGACTGGCATACATATAAATTACCTACATACTTGTTGCAAGTGTTGGTAAACTTACTAAAGTAGTTAAGTATATTATCGATATAAGGGTTGGCAATATAAAATAATGTAATCTGTGCCTCCTTCATTGATGAAGGAGGGCACTTGAGTACGCACTTGTATCGATACCAATTTTTGGCTATATTTCTTATTTATCTTAACGTACTTAGGTATTATCTTAATGCTGCTGGTTTCTTAAATAAATAAATAACGCCCAACGATCACGCAGATAAATCCTGGACCCTAACTAGGATGCCCTGTTTCTAAGGACCTAGGAACTACGAGGACCATGGACCCTTAACTCCCAGACTCAGAACAACAACAAATGATAACTAAAGTAAATAAAAGGTTCCTAGGTATATAGGTAAGTATCTACATATTACTTATTCAAATACCTAGTATGATATTTAAATTAAAGCTCTTAATTTTCCTGGATATAAAATAAAGCATTCATTTACTTACTAACAAGTAATCTGTGTGCAAAATCACAATCGGTTAAGTTAATGACGTAAAAACCGCAAAAACAAACAGACATATGGAGAAATTTTTACTTTTATAAATTAGAAAGTATAAGTAATAAGTATGTAGTAGCGACTTAGAGAAATAGCGATATTGAGCTTACAAGCCCAGTAAGTCGCAACCCTAACGTAATCTTCTCCGCAGATTACTCGAGCTGTTCATATTGCAGTCTACTTTCGTTTACCAAATTGGTCTGAGCTGAGTGTGGGTACAGTAATTCCGGATTATGTCACCACAACTGCAAATGTGACAACATAAGTAATTACTTTGCTATAATGGTGTTATATAGGTTTTGTTGTACTTCTTTTTTGTAGGAAGATTTTTTTTATTTAAAGATACCCGCTTATAATGAAATAAATATAAGTAAGTATAGCAGTAGTTCTATATACCTTATGGAACAGTCGGTAATTTTTCTCTCGGTTTAAGTATCGGAAAGTTCATCCTTATTTATGTAAATCACCTGTCATATTGTATATAAACAATAAGTTATTTTTCCGGGTAGTTGTAATTTAGTCAATGAAGCAAATCTTTAGCTTACGAAAAATACCGCTACTGACGAAAACTTGGAATAAATCACTATGATGGTGGAACTAACAACAACTTTGTTTTTATTTTTTAATGTCGTGATTGTAAGCAGTGACCCCATTTTGTGAATTAACATAAGTGACGGCCGCCACGAATTTGAATATAACTTGCTACCGGCTAAAACGAGGGTGTACCACCGCAAATTATCTGAATTATAATAACAACTGTCACTTTACACTCGATTATGAACTCTACTCCTAGTACAATTGAAATCTTTACTCGTATGCACCGCTACATCTCTCCACATGGCGTAGTTCCTGCTACATTGTTTCTGCACAAAACAGTATGATTTCACCCCGATAACCCATGTTTAGTTTCAAAATGCATGTTAATTTTGGCGTTGAATAATCGTGTCATCATGTTACGTGATAGAATTCACATTTATTATTTTGTTACCGAGACTACGTTACTTCGCTTACTAGAAATGATGACGAAAGGTCAATGGCAGAAGAGGTAGATCAAATCATTCATACGCAGATAAGACAAGAATAACAATAACAATGCCTATTTTGTGGCATGTGTCGTTTCCAACACGAATTTTATGCTTACCCAGACACACACAGAAAAAATTATAGCATTCTCCTGTACAATAATTATTTGTGAAAGATTTTAAATAAATATGGCCTCTAGAAAACTTTGTTCATATATTGTGAAAGAGTAATATCCTATCCTATCGAGCACGGAGTAAAACGACTTCTCTTGCACAACTCCGAGGTCTTCTAGTACTCGCGTGTTCTACATAAATGTAATAAAACAGATTTAATTAGGTGACAACTATTATTAGCCGCAACATGCCCACACACAGGTGATTGTCACGTCCGAGCCTGCAAGGCGAGATAAAAATTGCCTAACCACCTTCCACCATCGTTGCGTTACTTAATCTATGGACAACGTTTACCTAATTACTAGCGTAGATGCTTGTTTATGCTCTATAAAATTTGATCGGTGATGTTGCGTGTTACATGTAAATTATTTTACTAATTGACTGAATTAATTTTCATAGGTTCACCGCTCCGACTGACCGAAAAGACTTTCAGGACCCAAGAAAGCTAGGAAATAAGTTAGATTAAATAAATATATGTTTATTCATAATAACTGGAGAGATTTTTGACGGTACCCAGTAATAGGCAGGTATTTATGTATATCTTACGGATATTAACTAATCTCACTCTATTTTATTAATATCTCCCCAAAATTATTTGAAATAGTTTAACCTAGCTTTCTATAAGCAATTTTTATTTTAATTCAGAAAAGATAAGTTAAGTATTAAGTAGTATGCATATGTAATATATGTTTTAATATAAGGATACACATCCCCTTACTCATAAAAACTGCATATCAGTGGATAATCATGGCTACCCAGTTATTTCTCTTGTTTTATATTTGCCTATTTCAAACTCTTTAGAAACAAAATACAAAAGGACTATTCCTCCGCTACACAATGTTTAATAACAAGCGGTTTGTAGGTTCTTACGTACCAATAGCTTATGCAATTAAAGCGTCTTATACAGCCAAAGGGACTTAACAGAAAAGTAAATTGGATTGGACGACCATAACGCAAGTGCTCTCTTACAAATTGCAATTAACTCAAAAGTGTAGCACGGAACTATTTAAGAGTAAATTTAACATCACCATTAGTATGCCAAGCCTGGAAATTGCATAAGATGCGGCAGTGGAAAAAAGGGCAGCATGCAAATAAACTTGAGCCTTGCGTAGGCCGTAGCAAGACGATAATTATGAACCCATACGCGTACGTTGTTAAAAAAGAGGGCATTAAAAGCAAGGAAAGTGGTACAGTCCGTTGTAACCTTCTCCAACCTTGCATACAATCTCAGATAAGTGACGTCAGGAACAAACTTGGGACGTACTGAATAGGACTATCTGTGATTGTGTTAGCGGGGCAGTGGTAGCTTTAACAATTATCGCAGTTTATGCAAACGTGTGACGTACTTGAGACACGATTTTTGAAGGTCTTTCAATTTGCTGCCGGCCCTATTGATAGAAGTGATATTCACGAAGGGTCACATGGTGAACGCAGCTGTTGTTAAACGGTTAATATGTGCGTTGTTGCAAAACTGGTATGTTGATAAAAAGTCAACGGTTACGTTCTCCAACTTCCATAACAAGTTGATCGAGGAAGCGAGTTTTATTAATACAAAGTTCGTAATTATTGTTTATAGCGGGTGCAATGTTTCGGTGGTTCAAAGTTTTGAAGTCGATAGAGGTTAGTTGCTTTGTTATTTTTTTCGCTAACATCGATGCGAGAGCAATAAACATTTGTAAGTGTAATGGTTGATTGAGTCTTTTTTTACACTATAGTATTTAGAAACTATCACATGACCCACTTGCAAAAGTTGATGAGGAAAGGAGCGTACAATAAATCTTGAAATTGCAATTAAATAAACATGATGACCTTCTTATTTGAAACGTGACTGTACAATTTTTGCTTCGTCAACGCCGATTCATTAGACCTCAAATACGAGTTTGATATTTGGCCTCAAGTAAAAAACTACTCTGAGATCAGCAGCAGAAAACATCCATCTCATAGTTGGCGAACTATAACCTTATTAAACATCATTAGATTAAATGACAATATTTTTGGCAAGAGGTTTATGGATTGTGGCGGCGCAGCGTTCGTTTTCCATTCTAGGTTCTAGGTTATTTTCTCCGTATACATTACATAATAATAACGTAAGCAAACACGTCCTAAATCCGGAACAGTACACGATACAAGATTTCTTATCACCTTATCAGAGTTATCTACTGTCTATCTTGCATATGGCCTGGGAGAAAAGCCAAAAGTTTGCAGTTTGTCAATTTTTAAACATGTTTTGTTAGATTGTACGTACAAGTACGTATGTTTGTGGCAAGTGTTGTTGTTTGTAAAGAAACAAATTATCTGTAAATGACTTAAACAATTTCAGTAATAATTATAGAGCAAAGTACCTACGTGTTATTTTGTACAAGTCTTTAGTTGTCTGAACAAAACGATTAAAACAAAGGATCAGTTTGCTTTTGTTGCGATTTCTCGAACCATCTATTAGCGAATGGTATACTTGGAAATGCAGGAAAACCAATTTACCAAGCTCGAAATATCTTAATTTGTTTTCTATAGATGTCTATTGTTTACTCTGTAGAAATGTCCGACAATGATTTACTTGGCTCAAATTGTTTCACGTTCCAGAACGGAATCCAAACAAATACAAGTAACTAATTGGGATAAAGAGCATGAAGTATGTTTTCGAGACATTTCCATTATTATTCCGACAGTTATTACTTATAAACTTTCGGTTAAATACGTTCATCTCAGTTCAAATTAGTGTAGAGTTTGGTTACATGAAAAGTAGCATATTTCAATTAAACTTCAACAGCCCTTTTGATATGTCAAAATTACACTACAAAATAATAACATTTAAATGGGCTTAGTGTCAAAATATATATTACCTAATAGTAAGTGTAATATAAACATTCGTTTTAAAAAACAATTTGTCTGGCTAATACGAGTACATATTTATGTACTTAGGTGTTATAATACGCCTACAGATCATTTTGCGAATAGGTCCAATGTCGACTAAACCCTTTCCTTATACTGTATATAATATCTCTTTAATATACCACTGTTAAAAAAATCCCAAACGTCTATTCTATCTTCGCATATCATTGAATACTATGCTCATGGTCATACGCGATTACTTAATTAACTTAGGTAATTGAGTTATTGTACGGCTAAACACTATCCGTGTAAAAAAAAACAATAACAATGTTTAATTGCTATGTGAAAAGTTACACCACTGCGGATACTCATTACGCAAATGTATACTAATAAATCACACGACTTAGTTCAAAGTCAAGAGCGCTAAGTTAAACAATACCTTAAACATGTTGTCCGATTTTCACAGGTCGGGATAGTCACAAAACACCGATGTTTAAAAAAATAAAATTGTCACTGTCACACGCGTACTGATAAGTGCGGAGGTTATGTCGGTTGTGCGCGGAGGCTGTGGCGCGACAAGCGCGTCTGCGCTGGCGCATGCATCACGTGCGCGACACCAGCGCCGCTGCGCCCGGCCCGTGGCGGATAACACCGGAACTAACGGCGCTTTTCACGCACCACCGATCGCTCATAGAGCTGAATGGTTGCACTGATGAAATTAGAGCCGCTGCAACCGTTAACTTAGAAACCATTGCGTACCTATTGTTGATAGTAACATTACTATTTCCGTAATATTGTGCGATAAGTTGCTTGTTTTTTATTATTGAATTGTCATTATATTTTTATATAGAATGAGCAATACTCATTTTTTATATTTTAGGATAGTTTTTGTAATGAGACATTAGAATTGTTAGGTAAGCTCTTAAAGTTAAACAAAGAGATGCAGTCTAAGAACAAAAGTAGGTAAATCTTTTGCTATGAATTTTCCGCTCAAAGCTAGTGCCAATATAGGAAAGTAAATAAGAACGAACAAAACAAACTGTTACTGCCTGGGCTTTGAACGGGCGGGAGCCAGCAAAAGTTTAATGCTTCGCCGGTTGTACTCCCTCACCTTACTAAATATTAATGATATTTTGCTTGTTTACTATAGATCGAAAGAAACATTTAAAAGTACCTAAGTAGTTATATACAAAAAGATGTACCTGCACAAAATCGTTGCCACAGATAGCTCTGTGTCAGGGTTACATGCAGGAAAACGAGACTGGAATACGTACTGCTACATCGCACATCCACAGAAGAGACAAGAGAAACAACTCATCTACTAAACGAACAAGAACAACTACATCGGGATCGAAGGCAATTGGTCTCCAAACCACCCATGCCATCAAATGCGAGAACACTGGAACAGTTGTGCCAGCGACCGCTACGTGAAGGAGCTGGGCTGGCTTGGATAGATGCGGGACGTTAGTGCAGGCCTTACCCAAATAGAATTAGAATCACACTATTTACATGTAGCGTGATGATGACAGTCGTAGAAAAGTGGCTTTATTCGGCATATTATAATGCGTGTGTCTATACCGGCTTTACATCGTTCGAAGAAATATAATGTAACTAGTGGCAGCCCGCGGGTACGACCACTATTCTTCATACAATCTTTAACACTCCATTTGATACTTTATGGGTTGAATTTTCAATAACTTTATTCACTCCTACGCCATAAAAGGAAGATATTCTCTAAATATCAAGTTTTTAAGTCCACCGGTTTGGGCTCTACGTTGTCTATCGGTCACTCAGGAGTCAGGAACTCCTTTTATTAACATAAATATTTTAATAAAAGTAATATTAGTTGATAAAAGAAAAGTATTGCAAACCCGGCGAACCCTGAATACTGGCTTACAATATAGCTTTTCTTGCTTACGTATGCATTCCTTTGGGAGCTACAAATCGTTTTGGGGACGACATGGCTTTTTCTGTATGTTGGGATCAGAATGAATATGCGGGAATTAATGTAGGCAGCGAAACAAAATGAATATGGATCCCTAACGGAAAAATGTCGTTATAAGACTAGATAATGGCTTAGTGGTGAATCACAAGATGTAGGTGATATACAAAAGTATTATAACAAAAACTAGCAACCACTATTAAAAAGCAAAATCATAGGCATGTAAACTGTTGGGCAGAGGTGATCTTGAGTCGAGATCGGGACTTGGCAAACGAAGAGTAGGGCGCCCTTCGAGTACGTAGATCGACGATATACACAGCAGCTGGATAAAAAGAGCTGAAGATCGGGCTCAACGCAGTGTACTAATAATAGATGCCGATGGTAAAGCTTGTCAACTCAAAGTATATATTTTTATCACTTTGGTTAAGTGTAAATTTATTACAATATAGCTACGTTTTATGAAAGAAAACGTTGAAGCAACAATTTTAAATGTTTTTCTAACAATCAACAAGAGTTAACTCACATAGGTATCTACCTAGACAGGTAGTTTTTAAAGTTAAATTATTTCTAGTTTTTTTAACGGGCAAATAGCCTTTATTGGCCTTTAGTAATTTATTGAATAATGTAGTATGGTCTAGCTCTCTCTCTGTAGCTAGCTTTTCTAAAACTTCCATTAAACTTGCAGTTTTATTTCCTTTTTGTTACATTTCAGAGAACGTGTCACGTACTGTGCTCGTCACGTGTTTTGGTGATTGTTGTGTACAATACAATGTCCCAGCCATTTCGCTGTGCTTCTTTAGTACCATCAGAATAGTTACAATGAAAAACTGCATAGCGTCAGTTGCGGGCTTGCGGTTAACATTTATGAATAGGTAAATCTAGGCATTGACACGTGTTTATATGTGGTAGACTCACTTAAGTTTTAACATAAATATATTTTCAAAAATATCATGACTCTTTCAATAAACTGCGGTCGATATCGGCCGTAACCCGCTCAGTAGATAGTTTCTGCGTTTATCTCGCACGCAGAAACTATAAGTAAAATGCACAATGTAAATTTACTAGGGAGACAGCATGAGAGCTCTGCTCACGTATGCTTTCTATCGGTACATATAGGTCGGTACTCTTAAATTATGTGCATGCGAAATGATTGAAGGTTATTGACAATTATTGTTGTTGGCGTGTTCGTAACGCCATTTTAGTTCAGTATTCATGTGAGTAATGAGTACTTATGTCTTGAATCTTCTTACATTATATCGTGTCACTAATGTATTGAATTTATTACTAAGAAGGACATGGAAATTAATAAAGAAGCTACGTCAGGCACTTACTATACAGTTCTACAACACACAAGGTAATACATAAGGTAGGATAAATAATATATGAGTGGGCCATAAATCCGTATCCGTAAAATCTACTTTGTACCACCCTTCGGTAAAGTCATAATGTAAGTAGGTAAAATATCCTACGAAAGTAGTTTATCCTGTAGCTGTTTCCGGGAATCTCAAAGTTAATAGCCACCGGCCAAGGCTATTTTGTCAACTAAAAAAAGAGATAAATGAGCATAAAGAAGGATGTTCAAAAAACAATAGGTATGTAAATGTATAATGTGACAAAATTACGTGCTTTATGTTTTGTTTGGCATTGAAGAAAGGTCTTACGATGTGTATCTTATGGGAAATCGTGTTTTTGAAAATTCCACCTGGTAGGAACCTACTCTTTGTTTTTGTAGATCGTGATACGTAAGTTAAATGTTTTGATTAAAAGCTGGCTTAGATATTTATCCAATAACAGTAAAATAGCCATTCAGTGTTTTCTCTTGTTTTATGTTTGCCTATTTCAAATCTGACAGAGAGAAACAAAACACAAAATAACAATTCTTCCACTACATGTTGTTTATTAGAAGGGGGGTAAATATATAAAGTGGTACCTAATAGGATAGGTAGGATTTCGAATATTTTTACTTAGTGTCAAAAATGAGTGTCGTGTCTTTCAGAATTACTATCAGAGTTTTCAGTCAGTTACATTAGACATTCACATAATTCAGTTGGGGGTGAGATCCATATAAGTAGCAATTTCCACTTAGTCAGCGCACTGTTAACCATAATATACAAAATAATCTAATAATATAATCAATATAAATATGTAGTTAATTTAAACTATATAAAGAGCTATAAAGAATAAACAACATGTTTCCACAAGTAAAGTATATTTTGAAGTGTAAAAAATTTAAAGTTGTCACAGAACTCAATATTTCAAATATATAAAAGATTCGTTAATTTAAGACAATAGTAAACATGAAGGTTTACATACAACAGAATATAATCTTCAAATCAATCATTATCGCTTCCGTTATGCTCCTTACCTATCATTAATAATTTATCGACTTCGTCTCGTAACGTATCAGAAAAATAGAACACCTTTGTCACGGCTAGACTGCAAGACCTCAGCTAATTAAGAACCCGTGTGTTGTTTTCGTTAGTTTGTCCACTAGATTGCGAAGTCCACGTGTAAATAAAGCTGAGACGTGCCAAGTATACGACGAAACAACTGCACGGAGTAAACGCGGAGTTGCGAAAGGAATGGAGAAAGGATAGCTTAAAAGTTTTGTTTGAGGAAGTTATCTGTTTTATTGCCTATTGCTTGGACGTAGATCTCTTGTGTGTTCGGATCGGAATTACATTTGGGGTGTTAAGTGTCATAAATAATAATAACTTCTTTACTTTGACCTATGTTCAACTTCTAATTTTGTTTCGAAATAACCATGGAATTTTTCTGTCAACAAAGAGTGCGTGTGCACGAATATTGGAGTTTACCATTCACCATAGATTAACGGTAACATTTATCTGTAGGAACCTTTAATTCCTGTTCGAACGTTCTTCCCAAATCGTTTAGGCACTCCCTAATAGTGTTTTTAATGCCCCGTAATCCTGCGGTAAACTCCAGTATTCTTTATTGGGATAATGTAAACCAAACTGAAGCTCATCGCGTTTTCCAAAGTTTATCAGCGCCTGATCGTTGCAACGCATGATAAAATGCTGGCATTTATTTGACACAACGAATCAGCATTGCAATTCGACGGGGCAATACTACCAGCATGTTTGGGACGCTGCCTACCAGCAGTGGGCTGGAGCATTTGGACTGTCTATAGGTCATCGCGCCTAGAATACATTCCAAATGTTTTTTTGTGGTAGGTAGTAATGCTAGTTGTATTTAGTAGTACTTGTGATTATTTTTGCTGGTTTATTTTTTTATAAATGTGAATATATAACGTAGTTGGGCAGCATCATAAAAAAAGAAAAAAATATAACTGAATTAAGTAAAACACGACCACTCTGAAGTTGGCTAGTAAGACTAAGAAGATTGTTCGATATCCAGTGTCAAGTAATCATTGAAAGTAAGTATAAACTAAAGTATAAGAAAGTTAAATGAAAGTCACTTCCAAGTACAGTCTTAGTCATGGGCAAATCAAAACCTAAAACCCTTCGTTGCTTAACGAACTTCACTTCTAATTTATCAGTAATATATTTTTTGTTCAGATTGAGTAGCGCTTATCATCCAAATAATCGTATTTAAAGTCAAGGCTACTAATGATGCGGGAAGTCAAAAACAATGAGATTGGAAAAAAAAACAATTAAGTAGGTACCTATAGTTACCTACTTTCGGCCACGATAATGTTTTTGTTGAATTAGTTTTATTTCGTATAAGTAATTAGGTACATTGAAACAAAAGAAATGAAAAAACTAAACATCGCAAGTATATTTTTACATGGAACTTATACTTATTAAGTAGGTTTTATGTTTGATGTTAGGTACGTAAAAAGTACTTAGATATAGATGTTGGAAAATTGTGAAATTGTTAACGATTTGTTATTATAAATTAAATTCTTAGCTGTTCGTAGCAACTAGTGTGTGGTATCAAACTGATCGTTTAGTAATATGTCATACTATACTTTACTATGTATGTACATAATATGATATGAGAATGTCAGTTTAACCTCTAGGTCAGTATGTTATTACTGGGCTAATGTGTATGACAGGTTAGTATTTTAAACTGAACTCTTGACGCAAAAACCTTGATATTATATTATCTTGATGTCTTAACAAAATCCACTTTGCTTAAGAACCGCTTAGCTTTACGCTAACCAAACGTTTTTCATAAGGAAGATGATATCATTTAACAAATATAAATTGATTTGTTGGTCATACATACTCCGTCAAGGTTTCTTGCAGTTCGGTAAGTTGCATTGGTAGTTTGTTATTGGGTTCAATGTCGTTTAGTATTTAAATCTTTACTCTTCACTTATTTTTTAACAGAAGATATTAGTAACGCTTGTGCAGATATCTGCCTATTTCTGATTTTTTTCATAATGTTACCTACGTATTGTAAGTAATGCCTGTATGTTTTTTTTATGTTAAGGTATAACGTGACGAGCTAACCGTTCGCCTGATGTTAAGCGACACAGCTGCCCATACATACATTTACTACTAGCTCAGATGCCATTAGTCTTAACTGCAATTTTTTAAAAGTCCAAGTTGTTTATTATATATTTTAATTTATAAGTAATTTGGTACAAATTTTTTATATAAAATTATGTAACAAAAATTGTAACTGTGGCAAAAAAAAAAACAAAATCTGTTTTATGTTTTTATGTCAATAAAATTATATTATTATTATTATTATATCAGTTGCAGTGTTACTTGCACGTCATCCTGAGATATCAACACAGTCTGGTAATAAGATCTGACTGTGAGATCAGGTCATAAAGTCTCATTTGCCCAGTAATTTCACTAGCTACAGTGCCCTTCAAACCGGAACACAGTAGTGCTTGAGCATTACTGGTTGGCGGCAGAATAACTGGCAAAGTGGTGGTACCTACCTAGACGAACATTGCAGAAAAGTCCTACCACCTAGTATGAACTAAATTTTGACAGCTATTAAGTTCGCGCTTATTCCCATGTGACATTAGGTATGTCATTCGGGGATAAGTGCGAACTTAGGAGCAAATTTTAGTACATACGGGCATAAGTATTGTATTGGCTAAGTAGGATACAAGTACTTATTAGGTAGAGATCGTGATGAGAGGACATTTTAATTTATTCAGTTATCTAAACCACACCAATGTCTTGCATTATGGGCCTAAAAGCGGTGTAATAAGAGCCACTTTATGAGTCAGTGTGATGAAAAAGCTATTCTCTGTTAGTTAGACTCGATTAACTTCATTCAAACTAAAACTTCTATCGAGTCAGCATTGCCCAAAGAGAAGAGAGAAAATAGATCTGAACCACTTTATAATATAATAGGTGTGGACATCTCACACAACGCCATCTAGCCCCAAACTAAACAAAGCTTGTACTATGGGAATCGGATAACTGATACAATACTTGGATACTTTTTGTTTGTAAATACATACATAGAATACTTAACTCATCCATAGTTTAAATATTGTCGCCAAATTGGTTTACTAACTCTATTTTAGGAGTAATTCGCTTAACAATTTGCTGGAAAGCGCTTTTTATATTTCGCTCGCTTTTTGGCTTTTTCGTTACATGTGGGAGCAATGACAGTTTAGGTTTCGCTTTCTAAGGAAAATTGGGCTGAACCATTGCTGCTGTAAAAGTGGAACGGTTCATTCATGTTAACTAAGCTCTTTGGAGTTTGGCGGAAAAACGAAAAAGATCGCGTCACTGCATTGTATTATTTTCCATAACTTGTGTTATTTTCAGTGTTAGTGCATAAAATTGGTGGCATTTTATTCGTTAAATGCTGGATTAAAGGCATGTGTGTGGGAAAGTGATATAATGATGGTGAAACGATTCTTTTCGTGTTGTTTCCAAAACTCCATAGAAGCTTCTGGTAAAGTTGTCACCACTTTACTAGGGGTATAACTTGATGACTTGGGCTGTGACTTGACTTGACACATATATATATATATATATATATATATACATATATAAATTAATTATTTGACACTGGCTAAATACACAAAAGTGTGGAGCCAACTAAAAAAAACAGCTCATTTTAATATGTTGGTACTCTCCTAGTGGGTGATCTTTTGCGTAACACTTTTCATTTGATGTATGAAATGATGTTTAACTAACATAAATCACAGACCTAGAATATTTTCGCCACTCTCAAAACACTCATGAAGCGTGTGACCGAGAAGTCCTAATCAAGTACACAACGACCGATAGGAAAAGAGATGGTAGAATAATGTCAAATAAGACATTGGGAACCAAAAGCCAAATAAGCGCCCCGGAAGAGACGCCTTTTTGACACTTTTTTTTCATACAACTCAAGCGTGTTTTTTGATTCTAAAATTTTGAATAAAACCTTATGCGCCGATGACATAAAATGTCATTAGTGTGTGGGATCGGCGAAAACAGAATGGAAATCGTGACATATTAACTAATTGCCGGTCATGAACAGATTTTATCTTGTAATTTTTACGACAAGATAAAAGTCGTAAAACTCACGTGAATTTAATATTTTTATCCAATCAATCAATGCAATTTATTGATAAGAGCCATAAAACTGCCGTTTTTCGGTTCGTAAACCTGATAGGCGATCATGGATTTTGATTACAACCAAGATATATAGATATAGGAACACACAAATATGTATGGATGTGACAGACAATACATAGAAAATTTTCAAATCAGGAATATAATTTCTCCTGTTGGATTGCAATCAAAGTTTCGTGATCAACCCCACTGGTGGTACGATAAACGATACAATAGCGTTAGACCAATGTAATAACTTCATTACGGAATAAATTTATTATGCGTTCCATATGACGCAGTTTTCCGATATGGCAATTTAACACTTAGTACTATTAAGTATACTGTGATATTAATGAGGTGTAAAATAAATAAAAAGTAAATGTAAAATGTGTAAAATCTACTAAGTGCTATTACCAAGTGGGTATGTAATGAGATGATGATTATGGTACTTATTTAGATTTATAAACAACTAGTCGTGCCCCGCGGTTTCACCAGCGGATAAAAAGAATTTTAATTATTTGCTCATCCCACGGGAACATTTCACTTTTCCGGGATAAAATGTAGCCTATATGTTAATCCAGTGTATACGCTATCTTGGTACCGAATTTCATCCAAATCCATTCAATCGTTTGAGCGGGAAGGAGTAACAAACATACACACATACAAAATTTTGTCTTTATGATGTCACACTATCACTGTGATAGTGTGTGTGATATGTAGCGCTGAGATATCGTTAGTGCAATTAGTGCATAATAGATACTTATTACTCTTTAAAAAAAGTCTAAAATCAGATTAGTCAAGTGACTTTTTTTTAGTTTTCTTTCTACGTTGTTAGATTGTTGATAAATGTTTGTGAACATTTCACACAGCGCCATCGAGCCCAAAACTAAGCAAAGCTTGTGCTATGTGAACCCAAAAACTGATAGAACACATAGGTCATATACTTTTTGTTTGTAAATACATACGTAGGATACAATATAACGTATGGGAACCCGATAATAGAATACAATATAATACACATAACGTACATAGAACCAACATCTATGTTCATCCAAAAAAATGTTTGATGGGTGCGTATTAAATTTTTTTTTCTTAGAAACAGCTAAGAGGTTGATTACGGAAATACGTGAAATCCCCTTAACAGAGCTAATTTGCGCTTCCTTCAATTCGCCCTTTAAAATTCTCTGATCAAAGGAGCTGCTCTAATTACGGATTGAAGGGAATAATTGAGTCTTAGTATGAAAATATAAATTTTTTTTTTTACTTTTTGGTACATTTTATTTGCATTTGAAGCATAGCAAATTGTGTAATTTTTGTTATAATAGGTGATTAGGATTTGGAAAGGACTGGATGAATTATTTTACCAAGTACGTAACTATATTACTTATCCACTAATCAACGCCTGCACTAACTACTTAACAATACACATAATCTTCTTAATTTGTTCATTGAGAAACTAGTTTCCGCCCGGAGAATACGCTTGTAATGAATTCAATGAAATTATGTGTGATATAGAGGTAGAATAAGACGTGGAAGTAAAACGAATTTTATTGTAATCGTGATACCACGTGTGCTATGAAAAAAGCGTTAGTTACCGATATTTACTTTTTTTACAAGATAACGCGCTTTTGTTTGAGAAATATTTCCGTAGTTCCACGGTGTCTCTAGTCCGTATTACAGAACGATGCTTAGTCATCGATCGTTGCTCAAGCAGAGATTTCATTCACTAAATGATCACCTTATGAATGAAATCTCTGCTTGAGCACCGTACGATGACTGAGCATCGTTCTGTAATACGGACCTTAGAAGGGCAGATGACTTTTTTCTGCCCCTATAAACGACACTATTATCTAAAATAACTTATTACTATTATCTAAAATACTTATCTAAAAAACTTTTGTCCAGTCTGTTGCACTAAGGGGACAGATGGGAATATTATTATTTTGATGACATCATAATTTTTTTTGTGTGGCTGTTATTCTAGAAACTAACTACTATACAGTCAACTATAAACTTTCAACTACTATAAACTTTGTATTGTATTTTTTATTGATTTACTTATGTTGTAACTTTTTATTAATAGAGTGCCTGTACATATTAATGTTTCTGTGTAGCTTTAATTAATAACCACTACTTAATTATTATTTAGATATAGCTCGTTCTAAAACAATATCTAGGTATACTAATATCTAACCTACATTGTTTTTTTTTATGTTACTGAATGATTTGACGAGCTAGCCGTTCACCTGATGTTAAGCGCCACGGTTGCCCATAACAGAACAGTGTCAATCAGAACCCCAAAATAGAGTTTCGAGCAACACTGCACTGCGCACATCATCCTGAGACATCATCACAGTCTGGTAATAAGATTACTCGACTGTGAGATGAGATCATAAAGTCTCAATTTCCCAGTAATTTCACTAGCTACAGTGCCCTTCAAACCGGAACACAGTAGTGCTTGCGCACTACTGCTTGGCGGCAGAATAATTGGCAAAGCGGTGGTACCTACCTAGACGAACTTTGCAACAAAGTCCTAGTAAAAACCTAGTAAAATAGTAAAATTAAAATACTAGTAAAATTATTATATGTATACATAGTATACATATAATAATTATAATATAATTACATACCTACTACATAGTACCGACAATAACTGTGAATAAAATCAATACATAAAAATTCCCCAAGAGATTAAACACGATGAAAGCATTCTAAAACGTTCTGACAGCCAACATTCGCTAAATTTCCGGCTTGAAAATATACAGTTGTGGATTTATGACCGTTTTACTGTTGAAAAATCTAAACTGGCTTTTCTATAGAAAGTCCATGTTATCGACGGGTTAAGCAAAAATCATTTTCGGCTGTGCATTCGAACCATTACAAACTTGCTGAACATTTTACAAAAAATCTGCATGTAATATCTGTATATTTTTTAATTTCTTTTTATTTTGACTTGCTACGCGGCGTTCAACAAGATTTGATTTTGTGTTTTTATATTATCGTTTTAAATTCAAAAGTTGACTTGATCCTGCCTATTCATGAAAATGTGTTCAGCCGTTGGAAGATCATTACCTCTTTTCTAGGTGATGAAGAAATGTTGTAGGATTTTAAAATTTTAATAAAGTTACTTGCTCTGTATTTGCAATCTACGCTTAAAACAGTTAAAAGTTCATTTTATTAATTAGATAGTCATGATAGACTTTATTAATCTTGATGTTACCTCAGTGACAATGCAGTCGACATTACGCTATGTTCGCCTATAAGAAACCCGTTAATTCTCCCTCTAAGTTGTGAAAAGCAGGATTTTGAATGTATACCAAACCTATTTTTATAAAGTTTGAAACTTAATTGTAACTTGGCTGTGACTTGCCTGTAACTAATGGTATCATAGAAACATTGTCCTACTTGCCTGTAAGTCGTTACTGGCGAGCCTTGCCAAGTCTGTGATTACCTATGTGGAAAATTGTCTTGCATTGCCAAATTCAGTTTTTACTTCAGTTAGGAATTGTATTAGTTTTACTAAACAGTTCCACCTACTCTAGAACTCTAGATTTAGGTTTATGGGAAGTCATACTTTTTCGATTACAATACTTTAATAAATAGGTACAATAATTAACACGATTAAAACAATGTCCAAAAGTATTGGTCAACAGTTTTATGGGAAAAAAATGTGTACTAGAGTGCTGATGTGCTGCTGTTTCAGCACATTAGGTACAGAAGAATAGGCCATACTATCGACGAGCCGGCCTTTTAAAAAAATAATCATTCGGAACATGCCTTTTTCGGAATAAGTCATTTAGCGCACAGACCTTTTTAAGAAATAATCATTCGATGAACAGGCCTTTTTAGAAATAAGTCATTCGGCGCACAGGCCTTTTTAAGAAATAGTCATTCGGTGAACAGGCCTTTTTAGAAACAAGTCATTCAGCGCACAGGCTTTAAGAATAAGTCTAATGTCGACAAAACCGTTCAATCCTAATGAGAACAATGACTATTTGTCAAGGGTCGGGAAGTCGGACAGTTGGGCCCTATCACGATCATAAATTGCATTATCCTTAAAGTATGGCGGAACCAATATCTACGACAGGGATTTCCGGGAACGGCATTTTATTGTAATTTTATTAATGGGTGGGGATGATTTTCGCGCATTAATAATAATGCATTGAATTTTAAGTTTATGGTTTGTACGAGACTCAAGGAAGTTTTATAGTATATGATAGTATATTCTTTATTCGTAACTAGTTCCGATCATATTTCTCATTGCCTTGCCTTCTTGTAGATCCATTGTGCATTTAAAAATTATTTTAATAGGTGGTAGAACTTTACTGCAAAGTTCGTCTAGGTAGGTACCACCGCTTTGCCAGTTATTCTGCCGCCAAGCAGTAGTGCGCAAGCACTGCTGTGTTCCGGTTTGAAGGGCTAGCGCTAGTAGTAAGTAGCTAGTGAAATTACTGGGCAAATGAGAGTATGATCTGATCTCACAGTTTAGTAATCTTATTACTAGATTGTGCCAATGTCTCAGGATGACGTGCGCAGTGCAGTGTCACGCGAAACTATATACTTTAGAGTTCCGAGTGACACTGCAGCTGATATGGGCAGCCGTGTCGTTTAACATCAGACGAACGGCTAGCTCGTCATGTAATTTCTTAACATAAAAAAAATATTTACATCACTATTTCCACATGTGCATATGGCTCTTACATATATATAAAAAGGTTTGTTCAACAGGAACATTAATATTTAACACACACTATAAATATAAAGTTATAACTAATAAAACATTATTTACAAAACAAATATGCTATCCAACTCACCACCGCGCGGTAAGGTTCCCAGAATACTGGCAGCATCACCTCACTGAATTAGAAGGCTTAGCTTCTGAGCGAAGTATGTGCCAGCTCTGGCATCCCCCGAGGCGAGACCCAATCGAGTAGAAACTTGTCGAATAATTTTTTTTTGGCTCTTACATTAGATATATCATAATATTAGTAGCAACAACATGGACCCTGCAGAGCACTACAGATTATACAGGGTGGAATTTAATTCACAGTTTTCCTTAAATGTATGTATTCAGTCCATGCTATATGACCGACTGACTATAGAATGCTCCCATATATAAATAAAACGTAAATCTAGGTATTATCAAATTTAAATTCTAAAGAAAAGCCTTGTGTCATTGAACAAAGCTGTGTTTTATTGCCCACGAAACATTTACAAAGCACTCAGCTGGTGCCCGCGCTGTGTGTACCGTTAAATAGACATTTCGGCTGTCATGCAGTTTTTTAAGAGGCACTAAATGCTAAAACATTTTTTTTTAATAGGTCCTTGTACGAATATTCTATAGCATGGTCTGAGTACATACATTTAAGGAAAACAGTAAATTAAATTCCACCGTGTATAGCAACAGGCTTAGCGTGTCCTCCGTAATCGTTACACTGTTAATCTAGATTTTGTGAACTTCTTGTTGTTGATAAAAACATGGCGAGGTCTCGACATTAATTTTGATGCAAACACCTAAATGTATAAATTACTATTTATTTTTGTTTCAGGTAATTTTCCCAGTAAACACACATGAAGGTGAAATTCTAGAGTATTTTTTATGGACATGTAAATAATTTTCAAAGATTAATTTATTGCCTTACGACAGCTGTAGCTAGTTAGCTACGCCGTGGAGTTACGGTTAGCTTAACTGATGCTCATCCCACGGGAAAATTTTACTTTTCCCGGATAAAATGTAGCCTATATGTTAATCCAGTGTATAAGCTATCTTGGTACCAAATTTCATCAAAATCCATTCAGCCGTTTGAGCGTGAAGTAGTAACAACATACACACACACACATACAAACTTTCGCCTTTATAATATTAGTGTGATTAAAACCCTGGCTGTCAATTGATTAAGATCATGTTTACAAGTTTTACTTCCACTAGCATTAGCATTTTCTTTTAATTATCGAGACTGCTATAATTGAAAACAATATTGATTGAGAAAGAGGAAGTGAAAGAAATTAAATTTATTCCAAGCGGCGTGCAACAGTAATGCGTCCTTTTAAAAATGTTCCGCAAATAATAGGTCTTTACCTATGAAATTTCCGTATTGCAGTACAGACTTTTTCAAACAAAAAAAAGTTTTGATTGGCTATGAATTCTAAATTCAAATTAATTTTGTTTTAAAAATATGACATTCTATTTACAATATAAGTCTTTTTTTTATTGATTAGCGTTGTATTTTCATTACATTTCAACATTTTTCCTCATAATGGATACTTTGAAATTTCGTGTAATTATGGAATATGAGTTCCGTCGTGGCACCAACGCGGCACAAACGACACGTAACATCAACGACGTTTACGGAGAGAACTGTACAAACGAACGTACAACCTGTTATTGGTTTCCTCGGTTCCGTTCTGGGAATTTTGACTTGAAAAATGAACTTCGTGGTCGTCCAGAAACTTTGGTCAACAATGATGAATTAAAGGCGATTGTGGAAGCTGATGAATCTCAATCTACAGCAGCAGCTTTTGATGTTAGCATCAAAACAATATTGGTCCATTTGCGACAGATTGGCAAGATAAAAAAGCTTGATAGATGGGTGCCCCACGAACTTAACGATCGCCAGCGCAACGTACGCGTCGAGACTTGCCTTGCGCTGCTTAACAGGCACAGAAATGAAGGAATTTTGAACCGAATTGTTACGTGCGGCGAAAAATGGATTCTTTTTGACAATCGAAAGCGCTCAGCAAGTTGGTTAGATTCTGGTTCGGTACCAAAGCAATGTGCAAAACGAAAAATGACCCCTAGAAAGGTGATGGTCACAGTTTGGTGGTCTAGTGCTGGTGTGATTCATCATAGCTTTTTACAAAACAGCGAGAGCATTACTGCAGATGTGTACATTGAAGAACTGACCACAATGATGGCGGAACTCGCACGTCTGCAACCAGCTTTGGTCAATCGGTCGTCTCCACTGCTACTCCACGACAACGCGCGACCCCATACTGCACAACAGACCGTCTCTAAGCTGCATGAGTTGGGTTTGGAAGCTCTCCCTCATCCGCCACACTCACCAGATCTTGCGCCTACCGACTATTACTTTTTCCAAAATTTGGACAACTTTTTAGCGGGAAAAAAATTAAATTCCCGAGAGGCAGTACAAAACGCCTTTGAAGAGTTTGTTGTCTCCCGTCCTGCTGTTTTTTTCAAGAAGGGCATCCATAAACTGCCACAGCGTTGGCAAAGATGCATTGATTGCAGGGGTGATTACTTTGAATATAAGAAATAAATAAGTTCGAAAAAAAAAAACTTTAACTTTTTTCAAACAAAACGGCAATTTCATAGGTAAAGACCTAATATATGCGTAGATAAGGATTTTTTAGGACCTACAACAGGCAGTACCGCGGACAACAAAAGAAATAAAACAATCAAAATTGAAAGTAAAGACGTTGAAGTATATTAATAAGAAAGTATCGCTGAAAAAGTGACCAATGTAAATAGGGCGAATTCTGTGGAAAAAGTATTACCGAAATTAGATTACGCCTACAAGTACTTACATATACTTATATATCACTACTTATGTGACGATTTTCAAAAATTACCACTAGATATTTTCAAAGGAAACATCTTCAGAAATGTGATGATCTACGATAATAATTATTTATATCTTGAGAACAGTCGGACTGTTTTAATGACTAGAGGTATAAATGATACTAAGAAAAAAATCCGGTTAAGAAAACCCAAATTTTTTTTTCAAATGATCAAGCTAATTTGTTATCACAAAGCAATTGAATAAGAAGCAAAACAATCCTGGACTAAGATCTAAAATAAATCGCAAGAGACGGTATAAGCCGTCTTCGTCAATTAGGTTTGAAATTCAGTCCGTCATAATTATGTTTTCAGTTTTAGTTCTCTTTGAAGTTTTCCTTTGTTTGATTCTGACATTCACTGAGTTAATTTAAAAGCAAACAAAAGTGAAGCGTTTGATTTGGTACATGTGGTGTGGAATTAACCGTCATCTTCGTCTTTCATCAGGGTTACACATATACGCGAGGCTTTATAAAATCTTGGTAACATAGAGTCATCAAGGAGAGTCGTTAAATTATTTATGCCCGTTTAATTCATGCTTAGAATAAAATATCTTTACATTTCTTGTACTGACTCTTTATCTTCCCTATTTCTCCCTAGACACATGGAATCCTAGTTAGTGTACAGGATCTACGTATGTGATCTTTGGGCGTTATTATTATTATTGTTATTATTATCATTGTTATTATTATCATTTACAAAATTACCGTTGAAGTAATGCTAACCCCGGTTAAAGTAAGTAGAGTAAGAGTTTATATCTTAAAATTTTGATATGTAGCACATTTTCAGAAGCGGCAACTTAGCATCTTGGTAATTAATTTCAACCGTATCTAACTAACACAGCGCGTGAGCAGCTTGTAATATTAACTCTCTAAGAAACTGGTATCTGCTAAGAACATAAAGTTCGAAGATAATCTAAAGTGCCGGCTTAGCGGGTAAGTTAGGAACTGTCGTCGCTGTGAATTATTTTTATCCCTAATCGTGAATCTTCTTTCTTTATACCAATTTTTTTAACCTTTGTGATGAGACGGACGGATTAAACAAAATGGTAACTGGATCAAACGGGATATTAAGGAACTTTGTAAAGTCAAATTGTCAATACCTACTTCTTTTGGTTCCTTTGCAGGAACTGAAGACACGAAAAGGTTCAATAGTTCGTTCAAAGGAACTACTAAGTACAAAAAATAATTATAGGACATCATATAAACAAAGAATATATAATCACTACGTTCTCCATATAAATACTGAAGCCATTATAACTAGAGACCTAAAGGAGTGTAAGTCCCACATGTCAATAAAACTCATATAAATACAGTCTAAATAAACATGGGGGTCGTTGAAAAGAATCCAAAAATGGCGGTTGTGACTTTGAACTTTTTTCCATTACCCGTTTATTTTTGAATTTGATGTGTAATAAGGGGGTGGATTATTATCCGTTAAGTGTTCGTGAACGTGCACGAGTGTTGGCAAATGGTTCCAAGTTTTAAAACCATACCATTTCGTTTTCTCTTCAAGGCTTCCTAGAGCCTTCAGTTAAATATCCACCATTTTACTGTGGCATTTTGACTGACAAAATAAGACTTTGACATAACATAACCGCACAATATTCCTCACTTGACATTGGCAGAATTACCGCTAAAAAGCGATAGCAGGCCATTAAACGAAGAGAAGAACAAGTAAAAGTAAATAAACATGACAAAGAAGCGAGTATACCATTGAAATAAAATTTGCTGAATTGGCATACGGGTTAATCACACAAAACGTTTGTCCCGAAGCGTTGAAGCGGAGGTATTAACCCCTCTGCTCAAATATTTGTCCCTTGACAAATGCTGGGTTTGTTTAAAATACACAAGGCCTACACACGCCCGTAGCGTGCTTATTTGGTTTAATGGCAAATATTTGTGTTGTATTTGTTTGCCGGAAAAGCTTATGCTTCCGATGCCAGCTTTTTCATTACCATACTTCATTTTTAAATTTTTGCGCAGTACTTTCATATTAAATAAATAAATATTCGTGGACATTTTTCACAGCGCCATCTGGCTAGATGGCGCTGGGGCTCCAAAGCTTGTACTATGTGAACCAGATTACTTGATACTTTTTGTTTGTGAATACATACATAGAATATATAACACCCAGACATAGCACAAACATTGATGTTGATCACACAAATATTTGTCCTGGGTGGGGAACGAACCCACAGCCCGTAGTTCAGAAGGCAGGGGTACCCAACTGAGGTATCAACTGAATTATCGGGCCAGCCAGTCATTATTTAATTGAAATTAAATAATATACTCAAGAATAACATAATTTTTGAATGAACACTTTGTCAGAGTCCATTTTTTTCCGTGTGGTATTCGTGACTTCAATTTCTAGTTCTATACGCGCCCTCTACGTACCCTTTATGCTTTGTCTGAGGTTAGTCCATCAATATTTTAGTATAATTTCGGTTTGATTTGAACAGAGCTTTGATTAACTGTTTGTAATTGGACGTAGAAAATTGAGTAATTTTAGTTAATGATCTTTTGCAGACTTCGGGTTTCCGACAGCTGTTTGTTGATGGAGTCTTAACGCGACTGGGAGAATATTTAAGTTTATAATTAAACTTTTAAAGCATCGCAACATTGTTTTCTTAATGTTACTTTTGACTTTTTTTATTTTATTTCAGTAGATAAAGAGCAATGATTGTCAACGACTGAAGAAAACGAAGCCTACTAAAAATGGTAGGTGCGGAAAAATAGAAATATTTTCTAATGATCGCTCTCAATAAAACCGCCAAAACTAGCAAAATATTTTGTTCAATTGTCGCCCAATATGCGGAAAGTTGGTTAGACCCCTGTCAAGCAATATCAAAACACCGCCGCGTGTTTCCTCTCCAATATTACAGATATATGCTCGTAAAATTGAAGCACACGTCGCGGCGGCGCGGTGCGCGGCCTCGCAAATAATCTACTTGTGACATGTGGGAATGGGAATGCAAGTTTATCAGTACCTAATTATACTACGAAACCTTTAAAACATTGAT
The DNA here is from genome assembly GCA_905220475.3 of Ennomos fuscantarius. Taxonomy (NCBI): domain Eukaryota; kingdom Metazoa; phylum Arthropoda; class Insecta; order Lepidoptera; family Geometridae; genus Ennomos; species Ennomos fuscantarius. The sequence goes on along the minus strand of HG992028.1, from coordinate 4,133,660 downwards.
CAACTTGCCTTAGATTTAGATCCGTTCTCTATAGTTCGCCTGTAAAGAATTTCTAATTCATTAAATAATGCAGTACCTACTGTTTGCAGTTATACGTAAGATCTTGAAATGTTTATTTATTGCTTAAATAGATTTGATACTTATATAATATACGAGCTTCTGCCCGCAGCTTCGCCCGCGGCGTGGCCTATGGGAAAATAATTGAACCACCCATTTCACCCTCTTAAGGGTGGAATTTCGAAAAATCCTTTCTTAGCGGATGCCTACGTCATAATCAAATCAAATTTCAGCCCGATCCGTCCAGTGGTTAGGACTGTGCGTTGATTCAAATTCTTTAAAATCACTATATTAGTCAGTCAATCAGTCAGTCACCTTTGAGTTATATATATTTAGATAGATGTATTGGTACAAATATACTTAAATTAACCTAAAATAGATCCTCTGACAATTGCAATTGCAAGTGTTGCAATTGTTTGTTAAGGCAAACAGTAACTTATGAACTAAGCTATAGGTACTTAAGTATTTACAATAATAAGTAAGGTAACAAGTAATACCATGTTACACCAAAAATAAAATAGTTCTAACATCGACTGACTTCTGGTTCATAAACGGGTCTAAAAGGGCCTTTGTTATCTGAAAATATTTCATAGATACCTACAGTAATTCCCAACGAGTGCAAGTAATTTAAAAAAAGATAGAATTAACAATTCTGCCGAAACTATTTTACGTGTATCAAGTATTTTGTTTACGGTTGGTAAAAATCGCGTTTATTTAAAAAAATTCACTCGAATATGGAAAAGAGGAATCGATTATACTCACAAATAATAAAATAAAATATATTAATGTTTCCTCTAGCTAGAAACTAACCTCTACTGATAAAACAGTTTTACAGCAATGCGATGCCACAACTCAATATATTTATAGCCAGCATTCCTTATAAACATGAAATTCACATCCTACCTATCTACGTGTTGAATAAATAATGCGACTTTTCATTCAGATAGTATTTTCGTAAGGAAGACAATTCGGAGAATATTTCATAAGCAATACTTCTTAATTTATTACGGTACTGGTATTTGGTGTTATTATTGTTATGCACTTATTGTTATCGTTTTATTAAAGATTATGTAAAATGAGCATGATTGTGTTACCTGCTATGGATTAATAATAATATTAATAACGCCCAACGATCACATACATAAATCCTGGACCCTAAGGATTCCCTCCGTGTAGGGACCCAGGAACTACAAGGACCATGGTCTCACAACACCCAGACTCAGAACAAGTATTTACGCTTTTTTTCTGTGCACAAATACTTGTCTTTCCGCGGATATCGAACCCATTGGGTTCGAGCTATAAGCCGACCTGCTCAACCACCACACCACAGAGCCTGTCGCACTGGTTAATGTTAAATTAATACATAACAGGTAACATAATGGTATAATCGTATTATATTTGATGTTCGGTGGCGTCACTATTGAAACGGAAAATTCCTTTTCTATCTCTCTCACTCATTCTCTTTCTTCTGGGAGACTATTGTCCAGGCAATGGAATGAAAATGTATTTGTAATGTACTTTAAAAAAAGAGGTTAATATAATAATGCAATGATAATATCTATACATATAAAATTCAAAGTCCTGACTGATTGACTGACTTGTATATCAACACGCACACCCTAAACCACTAGTCCTAGAAACTTGAAATTTGGAGGGTGTGTTCTTTGTAAAGTGTAGGTATCCACTAAGAAAGGGTTTTTCGAAATTCCACCCTTAAGAGGGTGAAATGGGTGATTGAATTATCTATTAAAAAAATCTTCTTCGTTTTCTATAGGTCACGCGAGTCAAGCCGCGGGTAGAAGGTAGTCATTTACATATATTTTCTGTTTTTTTTTTTTTTATTAGAATCCAAATTAGGAAACAACCTGAAATATTTCCATATAAAAAAAAGTATTTTCCAACGCGTTGTATAAATAACGGAGATTTGCGGTAACAATTATTTAAAAAATACAACCAATTCGAGAACATTATTTTTGAAGTCAATTGAAAATAACGAAGCAGTTTTCAAATGATAAGTTAGAATCAAAACAATTTAATAATAGCCTAAGAAAGGAAGCATCGTTACATTATCAGATTCTGTGGCACAATACTCTATCTAAAGCAAATCTCGGGAGACCTTCGCGGCAGATTCAGCGTTTATAATTGAAAAAGATTTTCCAACTTGCTCAAACCGCCAGAACATCCTGAATGACTTGTAATTCCGTTCGCTTGTGGTAAGTTATTACCGCCCATTGTTTTCCGGCGACCGACCATGTTTATTAATGTTAATGAATCTCTTTACATAATCTTTTGTCAGCCTGGATTTTGACAAAGGATAGCTCTTTTACTTGTGTAATCTTAAAAATGGAATTCCCTACATTGTTGAGTTTACAGATTACCAAAAAAATTAAGTTGAGAAGTCCAAGTTTTAAGGAATCGCGTAGTTGCTTTTGCTTTGCTATGTATGTGATCTTTGGCTTTATTATTATTATTTGTTATTATTTTTGTTTTCTTCAAAGATTTTTTCAAGTACTTATTGCAACTGGCTAATCTCATGGGACCCACAGATTAGAGAAAAAACGATCGAATGAGGCCAAATTGCATAAGAAAAAAATATTAACGTATTGTAAATAACATTAGTTAAATTTTGTATAGGGCTGATCTGAGTCTTTTTTTTTACTTTAGATGGGTTTGCGTTTGACTTCATGTCACCTGATGGTAAGTGACGATGAGGTCGAAGGTGGAGCACGCTTACCCAAAAAGTTAGTTAAGTTTATTAAAAAGTTAGTTAATCTAAGCATAGTAATAATGTGTAGGGAATTAATTAAAATTACTAGGTACATAAACTGCAATTAGCATCTTGTTATATTACATTTTTGCGATATCATGTCTCCGTGACCGGAAACACGTAATCACTCTTACATGATAATGACAAGTTATTGTTTATCTCTGTCATACCATTAAAATACAAAACAGTCTAAGAATATAGTCGTGTATTTTTAGTATTCTAATATTGGCAAGTCACTATAAGCTATATGAAATTATAAGCGGTATTGCTTTAGGTATTGCTTGAGTGCCCTTTAGTGCCAAGTACTAATTAAACTTCAAGTGACGTCCAAAAGGACCATGAGTCCAGGCCGGTTAAACAAAAACAAAAACCCATCGTACGAGTTTATTCGAATGTACGAGTACAATTGAAGGGGTGAGAACAAAAAGGTTTTAACAGATTTTTTTCACCAAATGACTTATGGGTATCGTTGGATTCAGCGTGAAATTATCTACAATAATACATTCTCAAAATACCGAAATGAGGCTTAAATCTCGAGATTTTGAGTCTAAAAACGGTTTATCTGTCACAGGAATACAGTTTGCTTAGCATAAAAACATTATTATATTTATTTTATTATATTAGGTCTTTACCTATGAAATTGCCGTTTTGTTTGAAAAAAGTTTAAGTATTTTTTTTTCGAACTTATTTATTTCTTTTATTCAAAGTAATCACCCCTGCAATCAATGCATCTTTGCCAACGCTGTGGCAGTTTATGGATGCCCTTCTTGAAAAAATCAGCAGGACGGGAGACAACAAACTCTTCAAAGGCGTTTTGTACTGCCTCTCGGGAATTGGTTTTTTTTCCCGCTAAAAAGTTGTCCAAATTTTGGAAAAAGTAATAGTCGGTAGGCGCAAGATCTGGTGAGTATGGCGGATGAGGGAGAGCTTCCAAACCCAACTCATGCAGCTTAGAGACGGTCTGTTGTGCAGTATGGGATCGCGCGTTGTCGTGAAGTAGCATTGGAGACGACCGATTGACCAAAGCTGGTTGCAGACGTGCGAGTTTCGCCATCATTGTGGTCAGTTCTTCAATGTACACATCTGCAGTAATGCTCTCGCCGTTTTGTAAAAAGCTATGATGAATCACACCAGCACTAGACCACCAAACTGTGACCATCACCTTTCTAGGGGTCATTTTTCGTTTTGCACATTGCTTTGGTACCGAACCAGGATCTAACCAACTTGCTGAGCGCTTTCGATTGTCAAAAAGAATCTATTTTTCGTCGTACGTAACAATTCGGTTCAAAATTCCTTCATTTCTGTGCCTCTTAAGCAGCGCAAGGCAAGTCTCGACGCGTACGTTGCGCTGGCGATCGTTAAGTTCGTGGGGCACCCATCTATCAAGCTTTTTTATCTTGCCAATCTGTCGCAAATGGACCAATATTGTTTTGATGCTAACATCAAAAGCTGCTGCCAGCTCAGCTGTAGATTGAGATTCATCAGCTTCCACAATCGCCTTTAATTCATCATTGTTGACCAAAGTTGCCGGACGACCACGAGGTTCATTTTTCAAGTCAAAATTCCCAGAACGGAACCGAGCAAACCAATAACGGGTTGTACGTTCGTTTGTACAGTTCTCTCCGTAAACGTCGTTGATGTTACGTGTCGTTTGTGCCGCGTTGGTGCCACGACGGAACTCATATTCCATAATTACACGAAATTTCAAAGTATCCATTATGAGGAAAAATGTTGAAATGTAATGAAAATACAACGCTAATCAATAAACAAAAGACTTATATTGTAAATAGAATGTCATATTTTTAAAGCAAAATTAATTTGAATTTAGAATTCATAGCCAATCAAAACTTTTTTTTGTTTAAAAAAGTCTGTACTGCAATACGGCAATTTCATAGGTAAAGACCTATTATTATATTTTTACAGTAATGGTATGCATTAGTATTATATTTAGTATTTTAAAATAGAATTAAATCATTTTCAAGCAACTGAAACTTACATAAATCTTTTCTATTACTTTATAAGCACTCTACATTAAAATGACGCCGTTGAAGTTTAAAGTCAATTTTCTCGGAACTATCAATTTGACAGTTAACCCCTTTTTATTGTCAACCCTTCAATTACTGTATACTTGGTATCGAATATCGGTAAAATATATATACGAAATTCAGCACAGCGCCCCTAGCCCGTAACTATATGTAAGTAAGAATTTCATACAAATATTTTACGATACTGTATATGTTCCTACATTCGATTAAACTCGTACCAGGAAGGGTATAGGTCAGTGCTGGATTAAGCAAGCGCGGGGCCCGTTGCAAATTCTTTCAAAGAGCCCTTGATCTACAAGGGTCCTTGTGCATAAAGTGGTAAAAAACAATTCAATACTCAATACGTTTATTTGCCATCTATTACAATTTGTTCACGTTTTTGTGACATCAAGTAAATTCAATATACCTATATATATAGTTTCACTCAAAAAATTACGCTCATTCAGAACCAAAATCAAAAAATTTATTGCAAATAGGCTATTTTTAGCACTTTTACAAGTCAAAATTATATTAGGTACTTACTGCTAAGTTATTGTACTAAGCATATCAAATTACAAAGTGCTTATTGTCAAGATGAGTGGCCAATGTAACATGGTCGAAACGTCGAGGTTAGTCAAAATAATGTTTTGATAATTCTTGTGCGCGAATAGACCCGTTTTATCTTTACAATAAAAGATGAGTGGGTTCTAATGCAATTGCTACGTGGTTAATCCGGCACTGGTATAGGTTATTGTCAAAGATAGAGTATTTACGTACATTATAGCTACGTACTATGGGATTTGTTCTCTGTTATGTATGATAATTCATGGCGAAGAGGATCTGAGTAAGTTTTGTCGTAGAATTCACGAGTGTAATTGTTTTGTTTGCGTTCAAGGCGTTCTGTTTGTTCCCGATTCGAGACACGGTAGTGTTTTACATGAGTTGATATATTATTATGTTTATGTAAGAAGTTACGCGGGATGATACGAATTATTGGATTTATGAATTGTTGGTACCTACTTGTCTTTAGGGAACAGTGCCCTGTCAAGGCTAACGCAACTGTTCCTGAACTGAAATTCCTTTTCTGACGTAGATCTCTATTGTCAACATAACAAAGTTAAAAATAACTTAAAATTATCAACTAAATACTACAATGATATAATAACTAATACTAAATTGGACTAGGACTATATATTGGCCGCGATGACCTATAGACGTCCAAATGCTCCAGCCCACTACCAGTAGGTAGCGTACCCAACATGCTGGCAGCGTTTTCTAGCTATTCACTTTTTTTCTGAGAGACTATATCATCCAGGCAATATGAGAAAAAACAACAATCAATAAGTTATTTCTTTCCCGTTTTATTGTGTTTGTATACAATTTTGGTTGATAAGAAAAAAATTACAAAAAACTTAGTAATTTCGTTAGTTTTATCCGATATAGGCATTTTTTTTTTTTTATTATTTATTTTTTTACCTTTCGAGTTTCGGCCATGCTTCATTATTATTTACAATCGTGACATGCAGTCAAACGCTACCCTACCCAAACGTGAGAAAAATTACGGGATTATCATACCTAATTTATATAACTTATAACTATTATTGGTTTAATTTAATAAATTATAAAAGGCTAGATTCCTATTACTTATTTAGATACACTAAATTTCAATGTTAATACGCCAAAGATTTCCTGTAGCTATTAGGTATGTACATACTTTTAATCATAGCTTACAAACGTTATTAAACGAGGGGATATATTAATTAACTTGGTTTTAATTATTCACATCACAAGCTCGGCGGTATCTAAGAGACAGATCACTCTCAATTATAACCCGAAATTGTATCAAGGCAATCTCTGTATATAGGTATACCTAATATATCTATAGAACTTCGATTTATTACTTAAATTTATTCTATTCAGTACCGTAGAATCAAATTATAAAATTGGATCATGTTAATTATTATTTAATTGACTATCTGGTGCCCTAATGGTGGTACTACTATCTGTAATGTGATAATCTTGCTCCAATATATTGTCTTTTGTATAATTGTTTTTTCTCTAATCTAATCAATACGTGTGGATTTTCTTTAGGTTTAGGTTTAAAGAAATTTATTCTCAAATGTAAAATTCATAGACGTTTGCAGCACAACTAATAAGCAACCTCCAGATATGTTTACTGTTTCACAACATATCGGTAATCGTTTCGTGGTATTCACTCCGCTGCCAAAGGCCAACCGAACTCCACCGAAAACGATTCGGCTCTTTTTAAAGAGCCGGCAGAACATGTTCCCTCCATAACAGTCGACAACAACGCCACCAAGCGGCGAGTCCACAAAACGACCACAAGTCAATTACACTACTTAATATTTTTTTCTTACGATAAATATTGTAAATAATTTGACTAACTATAGCAATTCTTTTGTATTTTATGTGTTTAATTAGTGAGTAATCCAATATTGGTAGCACAAATAAGATAAAAGTCACTTCCATGAGAACATAGATAGACACAAAAATTTAAATAAAAGTAGGTAGGTACATTCGTCGTCACTTTAAGTAATGTAGGTATAGTAACATAAATATGCTGAAGCTAAATTATACTCTCTCCCATCAGCATACAGGTTGTTTTGCATAGCAGGCTCTAGCGTAGATGTCGAGTTGCGATGATCTCTTAAACGTGTCGGCGTAACTAATTTCGTAGTGATCTTAATTTGTAATTTCTAAAAGAAACTTAATAACCTTGTAAAAATAAAGTAAAGTGCATTGCGAGTATTTAGCGAAGTGCACATTCAAAAAATATATGACCCAGTCTGAAAGCAAGACCTACCAAGGGCTTATATAGCAGCTGCCTATGATCACCTACTCTCAAATATGTAAATAAAAGCGTTACATACATTCACGTTCTCATAAATTTTTATATAAACGAAGATAAAACGTCGTCGTGTGGTGATATTATACTTTACTGAATGAAGGTCAAAAGAGTCAGTTTATACTTGAACTTAAGATTGGACTGTAAAAAGGGTCACTTAGGTTCAAATTCAATTTGTTTCTGGAGTCTTCTTAGAATGCTTTTCTTATTTCTCGAAGCTTATCGAGTTTACGCATAAAAAATCTTATTTAAAATGGTAACTATGGTTGAAATTCAAACAAACGTGAGCATTACCTATATGTATATTATTACTATAATAATAAGGGTACAATTCAAATAAATAAAATAATGTCTAACGATCACATACAGATATCCTGGACCCTAAGATTCCTTTTATCTAAGGCCTGAGGGAACTACGAGGATTATGGTCCCATAACACCCAGACTCAGAACAAGTGTTTCCCCCCTTTTTTCGTATCCTCAAATAATTTTTCTCCCGCGTGAATTGAACCCGGCGCCTCCGGGCTATGAGGCAACCTCCTCAACCACCACACCACAGAGGTTGTCTAAACTCCGCTTGGTGAAATTTGCCTGAATTATCCTGAGGTTTAAAAGACACGAATTTGTAACAATGCCCTTGCATAAATTCTACTTTCCTGGTACATGATCAAGCAAAAATAAGCATAAGTCGGCACAAATACACTCATTTCCATGTCGGAACTGTGTTCATTCAGTGGGGCATGTTTCAAATAACCGTCCAAAATATGAATACGAATAAGGCTGGCAAAGGCCATTGTTTCAGTAACGACCGTTGACACTCCTCACCAGAAGATGCGTGGACACGGTAATGATGAATGCGTACCTATAATAAGGTCAAGGGTAGCCTCGGTTATGTGGGTTATACCTTATTTGTTGCGTTTTTTTTTTCGTATTGGTTTTGGCTCCTCACTTTTGTGTATTTAGCCGGGGTTAAAAAATTAATTTCTCAAGTTAATTAATATTACATATATATATGTCAAGTCACAGTCCAAGTCGTCAAGTCAAGCAGTGGCAACTTTACCAGAAGCTTCTATGGAGTTTTGGAAACAAAACGAAAAGAAACGTTTCACCATCGTTATATCACTTACCCACACTCATGCCTTAATCCAGCACTTAACGAATAAAATGCCACCAATTTTATGCACTTACACTGAAAAAAAAAACACAAGTTTTGGAAAATAATACAGTGCGATGACGCGATCTTTTTCGTTTTCCCGCCAAAAAACTCATTTGTTGCGTTGTTGACCTTAACTTCAAGGGTGACAGTGACATTTGCGATCCTCATCAAAGCTGTACCAAATATCATAAGGACAGATCGTTAAACTTTACTATAGGATATGTTTACGCGATGACTATGGACATTAAACTATCAATGAATATAAACCATCTATTCGGGTAAAACAGACCGCAAGCTCGTATTTAAAAGAAAATGGCTGTGTGTGATGATAATGTTTCACAGGAAATATTTTTCTTAATTAAATTAACGTTGCTTAATGTTTAATTGGAAAATGACATCACCATTCCCTCTGCTAATTCATATGAAATTACATGAGTACTTTTATTAATATATGACTCCATAAAAGTGCTAAAAATAGCCTATTTGCAATAAATCTTTTGACTTTGACATTGACATAATATTATTATATATATATATATATATATTATCGAGTAATAGGATTATATATATTATACTAACGACCTAACAATATGTGTGCTAGTATTTTACATTTAGTAGTAGTTGTTATCCTGGTTCTCACAGCACGGTTTTCGAGCCTAGTGTGGTAGCCAGGTGTTCCAATCTCCACCTTTATGTAATTTTGCATTTTGTCAAATAAATGTTTTTTAATTTTTTATATTATTGTAGTAGTTAGTCAAAAGAATAAAGGCACTATGCCCATTAAAAAAACGAGTGTGGTTTAGTCCACATGACTGAAGTAAATCTTCTTTAGTTTAGCTCCATCTATCGGCCGGTATAACTTTGTTTTTGCTTTTTTTAATATTAATGTCGCCATCTTGTAATCACACGATCTAATGACTAAGTTACATGCTAAAAATAGGGCTTAAGCACGTTAACTTGTGTCGCTGTGAGTACTTATGAGTATACAACACAAATTTATTTTTTATCTACAGAAGAGAACTGTGATACAACAATGGTTGCGGAGGAATTCAGTTACTATTGCTCTATACTGCTAAATTTTCTGCTGCCGTCAAAATTCAAGGAAATTCAAAATTCTACACTTCTTAAGTAATTTTTTAATCTGTGCTCAAATTTAAAGCGCTTTACTTAAGTAAATGTGATGTAATGTAATGTAAAGTAATTGTTAAGTAAGGTAGGTGATATTACTTAAGTAAGGTAGGTTACCTTACTTAACAATAAGTAAAGGCCGGTAGAGACCAACAGCATTAGCCCGTTCAAAAAAATTATCCTTAGATGTTCTAAAAGACGGCTAATTCTTAAAACCTTTCGGTAACCTTTAGAGTAGGTACTCTACACCAAAACGACTGCAGGTCACTTTGAAGTGTTATCTGTTTCCATCTCCAAACTCAGACTTACCCCTAATTATGAATTCTTATCCCGTAGCGTACGAGAAGCTTCCAGAAAGAATAGTTCGAATTGAAACTATTTCGATGAGCCCCTGGAGCAGTATATTATTTGCCGTACTTTATCAGAAGCCATGTTACTAATCATGCATTTTTCAGGCAGTATTATGAATGGGCCATATTATAAATAGGTTTTGCTAAAGGTCACCGAAAGGATTTTAGAATAAGCCGTCTTTTAGGACTTTTGAGAATTATTTTTTTTGAACGGGCTAATGCTGTTGGTCGCGACCAGGCGGGAGGGCGCTTTAGGTGCGCATCAAAAGTGGGAGGAGACCTAGACGTGAGGACCTTTAATTGGCTTCCTAATGCATAACATGATTCTACGATGTAAGAAAAAGCTGTTGGTCTTCCCAAAAATAAATAAACTAGCTCATGAGCAGCTTTAGGGTGCGAGGCTCGGCTTAGGCCGTTGCCGGATAAGAGGATCGAGAAGACTACGCCTACTGGAAGAGTGGACCCTATAGAAAGTTGCGACCGTTCTAGCTAACCTACGGGGGATACGTCAACCTCGCCGGCGGGATCGGTGTCTGATTGTGTTATACTGGTATCCTATAGTCGAAAGCGGTACCTGAGCCAGAAGGGCTAGACTAGTCCGGTGGTCCTAGCGCAGCCGATACTACGGCTGCTATAGGATCTTTTGGGTCGCTCAAGACGTGTCTTATCTGTAGTGTGATCCTAAATACTTACTTATATTATACGATTCGCTTCGCCTGGGGAAAAAAATTATAATTGGTGCTACAGAATAATATGCGTTGTTTTGATTGTATGAACAGAAGTAATTTGTAATATTTTTAGATTTGATAATTTATGAAGCAACTTTAAGCATTTATATTTTTTTCTAAAACAGGAACTGACGCTAAGATGAACCGTGTTTTAAAGTATAGGGAAAATAATGACCATTTCCATTTTTTTTATCATTTCACAAAGGCAAAGGATAATTTAAATTGCAATGCACCGAGAATCTTAAAATGTTCCATTAAAAATACTACTTATAAATAAAAGTAAGTACCTAGTTAGTTAAAGTTTGCTATCCCCTCGCCAAATGGTTCACAGTTATGGAATAAAATCCCAAGTTAAAAAACTTTTAAGTACCTAACAGAATAGCCTTAAATATTAATGGAATTAATCAACATCGTTATGAAGACAGCAAACGATAAAACTTTTGTTTTTTACTACAATACAAATTTATTTATTTTTTAACCGGTAAAATACCCTTATTATTTTAACTAACTACTACTAGATTCACTACCTATATTACACTTTTGCAGTCCTATGTGCAAGTTTCCAGAAAGACGTCGTTTCCAAAATTACAAAATTTACACACAAAATTAATTGGCACGCTCACCCTAATTAAGAACATTACAGAACAACGTGTGAACATTAACTGTAATTAGATTGGAACTCACGTTCGTAATTTTGTAATGTACTTACTCGTACATACTTATTAATACAGACTAAAGTACACAGCTTACGCGTAAATTGATAGAAAACTTACACGGACAAGAACTATTTACTCCCATGTGGTGTTTGCTATTTATCTCTTAGCGTGTGATGAAAAAAGTTTCCATGTACGAGTGCCTCTAGGCTTGTTGCTAGGCTTGAACGTACACAAGTATGGGCTTTTCCACAGTTATATTATGTACAAATAGGATAGGCCAACGTCAGTCATTTTATGTACGAGGCCAACCTTTGACCGTAACTATTCGATGTTAAGCGATGGACGTTGAAGAGCACGTTGACTTATAAGTAAGAATTAAGTTTTAAATATATACCTAGTATAGATTATAATTTGGTATGACTGCGATTGCGTGACGTTACGTCTTTTAGTCGGTCAATTATTATATCATTACGGTTTGTTTATTGCAAACCATTTATTTTTCAAACAATTAATACCTAATATGTAAGCAATTTGATCCTTTTACAGCCTATAGTAAGTATATAAATATCAGTAGCATTTAGCTTATAGTTTTTGATTGTGTTAATTTAACTCTAAAACTTCCCGTTGCTCTTAAAAAGTAGCATAAAACGTATAAGCTAAAATGTGTTTTGTTTCGTTTTATAATTTTGACAATACACTTTTTACCTTTATTGATTTTTCAAAGACGTTTTATGCACAAATATAATAGGCCGTTACCTAAAATCGCGACAACTTTACCTTAAAAAACAATCTTAATCGAAGGCATAGTATAAAATCCTAAATTTTTAGGCATAAAAGTTTCAGTATAAATGAAAATGAACCAGTGAAAATAGCTCTCAATGAAAGCTACGGCTCAATCATTAGAGCAAAAGCAAACACACCGTTGGCGTCTGATTAATAGCTTGTAGCGGCAACTTAGGCGGTTTGGTACAGCATAAATATTTATGTTTTATACTAAACGACACTATCAATTGGTGGTGGTCTAGTATGTTCTTTAATTTACTGACAGACTTCTAAAAAAGGAGGCAGATTTATGTTCAACTGTATATATTTTTATGTGTGTCTCCTAATTTACGTTTCTGGACTGATTTATGTTTTTTTTTGGTATACTTGCGCGGTGTTCCCATGTTGTAGTGAAGATCAAATGATCTTCGGAGAAAGACAACGGATCACATTTGATTAAATAATATTTTTTATAAATTAAATAATAAAAAAAATATATTTTAATAAATGTTAAATTGATTAATATTATAATACAGGAACATAGACTTGTTGATACTTGACCTACTAATAAATATGCCAAAATTGATCTCTACCCTGTTTTCTCCGTCACATTGATCACAACGTGAGTAGGAATTTCTAATTCTAATTCTATTTGGGCTATTAATTCTAAGGCCTGCACTTACGTCCCACATGGGGTGTATTGTGCATTTCTGCGCTATGAGCCGACCTGCTCAACTACCACACCACAGAGGCTGATTGAGAAGTTCTGTTGTCTGTCTCCGAAGATCTTCATCAGATATTCACCAAATTTCCAAAAAAATAAACATTTAACTCGTTCCAGAAATCTTGTTGTCCTCTTTATTTTCAAGTTGGTTAAAAATAAATGGATGAAGACCACATTGTGAACTGAGGCGTACGTGTTGGCACCGTGGCAACCAGCGCCTTATGAATATTTATTGTGCACGACACTTCGCATCATTTACACTTGGCACGGTTTTGTAGGACTGGCGGCGTGCTGTGGTGTCGACTTCTTTTGAGTCAATAAGTTCCATACATAGTGTGTGTGAAAAATATGCTGTAAAGGTTGGTAAAGACCAACGCGCGATCTAAAAAAAAGATTCCAAAACAGTAGGTAGTCCAGCCACTGTCCACTGGCTATTAAATGAAAAATTCCTTTTTTTAGACATGAACCGAGGACTCGGCCGAGTTACCTAGTAATTTGACAAGCTTAAAATCGAGTATACTTAGTGCTCGGTTACTCGGTAAAAGTTGTACTCGACGTATCTCTACTTTAAAAAAAATCTAATATTGGTAATGCACTGAATAAATTGGTAGACTGATATTCTTTCCTACCACATATAATCAAAGTGTTCTTAAAATAAGACCAAATAAATAAAAGAGTAAGTAGGAACCTTCTGGGCAAGCTTGTTTCATCGTCAACTTCATTTTCACTTTCCATCGAAATGTTATGAAACGCAAACATAATATTGAATGTAAAAAAATATAGTAATCCTTACCTATAAGCTGCATACTGAAAAGGTTAAATGCTATTTTTTCCATTTGTGAGTTCAACCACGTTTTTTGACAGCTTGAACCATCTTTACGCAACAAATTGAAGTAAATATACAAGATTCAATAAGAAGTGAAGAAAAGAGGATCAACTTGAAAACTGGCACAATACACAAACCGTATCATGGCAAGGAAGAAAAAAAAAATCAAGTAAGGAGTTTTTTGGCGGGAAAACGAGAAAGATCGCTTCACCGCATTGTATTATTTTCCAATACTCGTGTTATTTTCAGTGTTAGTGCATAGACTTGGTGGCGTTAAGTGCTAGATTACAGGCATGAGTGTGGAAAAGTGGTATAATGATGGTGAAACGTTTCTTTTCGTGTTGTTTCCAAAGCTCCATAGAAGCTTGTAGTAAAGTTGCCACCACTTTACTAGGAGTATGCATTGACTTGATGACTTGGACTATGACCTGACACATATATGCGTGAAATATCATCAGCTTGAGAAATTATCAATTACTTGACACTGGTTGAATACACAAAAGTGTGGAGCCATAAAAAAATACAAACAAAAAATTTAATTAAAAAAATAAAACAAACATCAGCGAAAAATTTTTGAATGCAAAGTGCATGTTTGGCAAAAATGAACTGACGTGAACTTTGGACCGAACCAGGGTCACATCGAGGTGACAGCTGCAAAGTGCAGACTGTATCACGCTCAACCTTGCGGCGTAATGCAGACGGCTTTATGAGCTTGTGTCGCTTACTCGAATGGAGAGAGAATAGTTCTATCCTTCCATCCAATTTAACATTGATGAAAGTTTAATAGAAATTCTAGTATTTAGGAAACGTTTACATTAATTTCATCCGAATTTAAAAAGGGGAGGTTCAATAAGTATGTATTTTTTTATTAATGTTTGCCGATTTCTCTACATTTCTCTACATTTCTAAGAGAAAGAAAAAAAAAAAAGAAAACTGCACTCCTCAATTTGAAGATATGTCATCTTCGGAGGTAGACAACGACACTCCTCAATTCCTAGTACTTCTCGATATGAAATTAAGACGACTGAAATCGGTTTAAAAAATTTTTGTAAAATGATGTTATTTCTTTTTTTAAAATAAACGTAGATAATAACAGTTATAATAATAATAACGCCCAACGATTACATACATAGATCTTGGACGCTAACTAAGATTCTTATTTTGGGGCTAGATGGCGTTGTGTGAGATGTCCACACATATTATTATTATTATTCCCTGTATCTAGGGACCTAGGAACTACGAGGACCATGGTCCCACAATACCCAGACTCAGAACAAGTATTTTCGCTTTTTTTCAGTGCAAAAATACTTATCCTGTCGTGGGAATCGAACCCGCCGCCTCCGGGTTATGAGCAGAACTGCTCAACTACTACACCACAGAGACTGTCAAAAAAAAGCACTACAATTGAACGCTAAGGATTCATCACGAGGATTTGAACCCAAACGGTCAACGAAAATCTACCAACTGAGCTATCACAACTTCACTTGTCATTCGAAACACGTAGTTACGGCTCAAATATTAAGGGCTACAAAGTTTATGGCTTATATGAATTTTCATGAAAGGTCGATACCAAATGATATTTAATTCACGAGTGATTTTTGAACGAACGATATATTGGACCTTTCCGTTTATATTCATATTGGATTTCGGCGATTGGAATTTCGTTTCTACATATACTAGTACCCTTTAGTTATGCTAATTTAACTTTACAAAGTTTGTGTGAATAGAAAGGGGTTTTTCATCCCAAAATATTATTACTATATTCATTTGCTTACCGTACATTATAAAGGACTTGTTGGCTTTTTACTGCTAACATATGAAATGTTAATTTCGAATTGTAGTTGGTCGCCAGATTTCGTCACTTATTTATTTTAAAACAGTAGACTTATCACAGGTATGCTATTACTAACAATGCTGTATACTATGTGCAAACATTATCTTTGTGTAGTTATACGTCGTACGTGTTTTCATTAATATAATAATAATAATAAATACGTATGGACATTTGACACAGCGCCATCTAGCCCCAAACTAAGCATAGCTTGCACTATGGAAACCAGATAACTGATAGAATACTTATATACTTTTTTGTTTGTAAATACATACATAGAATACAATATAACACCCAGACACAGGACAAACATCGATGTTCATCAAACAAATGTTTGTCCTGGGTGGGAATCGAACCCACAACCTGCAGTTCATAAGGCAGGGATACTATCAACTGAGATATCGGGCCAGTCATTGAACTTAAACTTTACTAAATCTTGTGTCATTCTCAATTAAGTAGAAATACAGAAGTGGGACAGGATCTCATTACCATACCATATTAAACGGGTCGGTGTGTGTTGGATTGGGCAGGCTCTAAATGGGGACAGACAGACAGACAAACACTTGTGCACTGATTGTTTTTCAAACCTAATTTAAACAATAAATAAAAATAGGCTACCTACACAGTTATACCGTACCGCGGTGGATCCAATCAAGTAAGTCTGGTGATTGTGTGCTCTCTTTGTCGCACTCATGGATTTGTAAATTGGCGCGTGCAGGATGGCAGGCGAAGTCCATGTCCAGAACAGTTACGCGATAGGGGTGCTGAACAGTAAGACTTTGGAAGATAAACCAAGAATTTCATTAAAAAAAATAAAAAGAAAAGCAGTGGTTCATTTTCTGATATCTAACTAGACTACCCAATAGATCTACATAAGTACCTAACTCCCTGTCATACCGCTAACGAGAGTGGTAACCAGTATTTTACAGCATGCGTAAATCAAAATTTGAATTCATATTTCACTTCGTTCGGCTATTGCCGCTCGGCGCCTAGCTTTGCCCTGATATCGCGTGCTCATACGCGTTGCGTGTAGAAAACCAACAGGTGTTTCGCGTTTTATCACTTAAGTATATGTTAAAATGTACATGTTACGTTTGCTAAGTAATCTATGCACACGTCTTGTAAAAAAGTACAATCGCCAACACTTCTTATTCTTGACCTAAGATTTTGGAAAATTTCCCTATTTTTCCTGCAACGCAATTTCTATTTGTCTGTTTGTTATCTTTTACGATTAAACATTATTGTTATTATTAACTTGCAACCCTAGGAAACGATATACTTTTTTTTAGAGATTAACTGTATGTAGACGTGACAAGCCGCGATTTGATGGTTTGAATTATCTAATATAACCTATTGTGAGCTTTGGAGGGTAAGTTAAACTGTTGGTTCTGGCTGTTGTCGTAAGACAATAGTGATTAAACCAAGCCAAAAGCCTTTAGACAGCCTGAAAATTCTGACACCAGTGCTGCCCACTTGGTGCCATCCATAAATGAAGTAACACGAATTTCGTGATTTTTTTACCCCGTTGCCTTTCTTGGCCACAGTCTTATCAGTCACCTATAGTTGAGGATCGAGGAAATAACATCAAAACTGAAACAAAATTTTTTTCAAAAGAATTTTACGTGATATATTGCGTATATGCGATAATTCTAATAGCTCTGCAAAATAATTTATGTTTCAAATGTTTTGTGCCATTACGTTTGTTGAATTATTTCTAGTAATGTAGTCTAGTACAACGTTTTAAGCAATATTTTTATATAAAATACGCGATATGAAACCCAGTCTGACCATAACACGAACATATCATAAAGTTCACGGCTTTATTATGTCACATCCATGCAAATATCTAGATATCTGCCTAGACTAAGCTTCTGCCAACTTCCGAGTTCAGTGTCCTAAAGATTTCACTAAATGCGCATGCCTTTGGGATTTACGCCAAAGCTTGTAGAATTTGATATTTTACTTTTGCCTACTGATATTGTAAAGATAAAACGGGTCTATTCGCGCACAAAAATTATCAAATTATAATTTTGACTAACCTCGACGGTTCGACCAAGTTACATTGGCCGTGGTCACGAGAGGACTGATCTTATCTTTACAATATGAGTTCAAGTCGCGAAAGTTTAAAAAGTGTTTTTGCCTACTGGTTTGCATACTCATTATTAGATTATTATTTTCTATGCCAATATCTACTCATAAAACAGATACGCATCCCACACGTATTATACACAGTATTATACCAAACGCGTGTATATAATTACTTACCATAGACAAATAAACAAATGTCATTAGTATTCCGTCGATCACAGCAATATGATCGTACGGCTCGCCACAGATAATATGATTTACTTACGATCATCCCAATTCGGCACGATCGCAATTCTGCATGGAAATAAATAAAAAGATAACACCGTACCCTGAGATGAGAGGACAAAACAAACAAAAACTGAAAACCCATTTTCATCCACAATTTATTTTACATCTCTGTCGGTCACGGAACAGCGGCTCCTGTCAATTCTTTTAATAGCTATGTGTTGAAGTGACCAACTGTCACGCTACAATAAAGAATAAATAATGACGCTTTTTGTTTACATTGTTTTACAACCACATGCTACCCAAACAAGGTTTTTGATTGTAGACAGAGAAAGCACCGAAATCTTATGCACGCGAAAACTACCGACTCGAATAAATTATCGAAATGCATTCCTGCGGCATCATGTGGCTGTCAGATCGCATCGGTATGCTTGAATTACAGAATACATTAGACTTAAGAAATTGATTCACAATTAGTTTGTACTGGTGACATTTTCTGATACGTATTTTATAGAACGTTCTCATCTAGAAACAATCAAGAGGCCGGCCGTACAATAGCTTACACATAATCAGCCTTTTTGCATCCACTGCTGAAAATAGGCCTCTACCAATCTTCACCACGTTTCGAAGGCGCGTTGGGCTTAGTGATCGCAGTAGATCACAATAAAGACCAAGAAGAAAGCTGCTACGCACCCATGGCACCTTACGGTACCCACGGAAAGAGTTGAGGTGGTCTTATTTTGACACCAAGACCACACAGCTCAAGTACCTAAATTTATTGGCTTTCTAGAAGTTAGCCACTGATATGATTCGTTTATCTCCTATGAGACTAGAAGAGAAACCTTTTCGCGTGACGTCAAAACTATAATAATTACAAAAAAGAATACAAACTATTTTCCGTATAATTAGTGTGATCCAAGTATGATCCCTATTATCTGCACCGGCAGATAACGCTGAAATCTGTCAATTATTTCGCGGCTCATATCCTTCGCTCTCGGGTAACCGAACCGCATATAAGGATGGCAATCCAATCATGGTTGTCAACGACATGTGTCGTATAGCCCAAGGACCACCAAGAAGCACCATAGACAAAGGTAACAATGAGAGGACAGTCTCGCCTTACTGACCCGAAACGGAATGCTAATTCTGTAAAAGGATTTTTCTCGAGTCCAATTTTTAATTAAGCTGATTTATGCATAAATAAACCTTAAATTTGCCAAAGTTTTGCCGAAGTTTAATGAATAAAGTTGAGTAAAGTTGCTACACTTGAACTTTTAAACGGAGTTGGAAAAAATAACATTTTCTTATTTCAGTTAATAGATTACCTATAGTAAAAATACTGGAGTTTTGGCGGGAATACGAAAAAAAATTGCGTCACCGCATTGTATTATATTCCAAAACTTATGTTATTTTCAGTTTTAGTGCATAAAAGTGGTGGCATTTTATTCGTTAAGTGCTGGACTACAGGCATAAGTGTGGGAAAGTGGTATAATGATGGTGAAACGATTCTTTTCGTGTTGTTTCCAAAACTCCATAGAAGCTTCTAGTAAAGTTGCCACCGCTTTACTAGGAGTATGACTTGACTAGACTAGACTATGACTTGACTTGATGACTTGGATTGTGACTTGACTTGACTTGACATATATACATATATATAACTTAACTCGAGAAATTATGAATTACTTGACCCTGGCTAAATACACAAAAGTGTGGAGCCATACCAACACAAAAAAAACTGAATTCTATATGGTTTGATTGATATGATAAGTCACATGTTGGCAACACGGAGAGTGCTAGCTGTGTCGATTGTTTTTCTATAATCTGTGCTGGAGCCATCCACAATTTAAACTCTATACTTTATAGACAACTAAACGAGGATGCATAAAAAATTTTAATCAAAAGTTTCTGTTCGCTAACCACATATTAAGAGCAAAAACAATTCGCTAACAAACTAGCTATTAATCAACTTTTATAAATCGGAAGAACAGAAAGGCACTCTTCAACAATCTATTGAACTTTTGTTAATATATTTGATCTATACCTCTTACTCCTCCTGAGTTAATCAAAACTTTATAAAATACTATTCGCTTCAGATTTCCTATAAAATTGAGTATTCATAAGCCGAGTTTAATAGCGATACCTTCCGAATGAACAAATCGCTCAATTTGACTGTCGCGAACAAAAGGATTTTATGACGGCCATGAATTTAAAATAAAATTGAATTCTGTGATTTTCGTCATTTTATTGCATAGAACAATGTTTGACTGAATAAAAGAAAATATACATAATTTTAGTATAAAAAGAGAGACGTTGGAGTCGTGGGGACCGAGTGCCCACAAAATTACAAAAATCTTTCGAACGACTGATCGAGGCAACACGTGACCAAAATACTGGTCTCTATTTAGCCCAAAGACTAAGAATTGCCATCCAACGGGGCAATGCCGCCAGCATTTTGGGCACATTGCCTACTGGTAGCGGCTTCTTAGATTGAGTTTTGCCAATGCATCGTTTTTAATTTTATTTTAGTTTTAATGTTTAAAAACTTATAATATGTTATTTTAGTATACAAATTTATTGCTAACATTCGTTTAAATTTATATTTTATAACTTGTGATTTTTTGCAGAATGATTTGACTTGTCCGACATCTAATTTAGCCCAAAACTACGACAATCAAGCTAGCAACGCCCTGTTTCCAGCCCATAAGTCGTACTTAAATTATTTTTTGTTTGTTTTATATATATCTGATTTCTAAGGAGCGTATGTGTGTATAATTAGCTAAAATAAAAATGGTCAAAAAAAATTATGTTCCGTTTCGCTTTTCAAATTTTGTTTTGTTATTCATAGAAACGCATGGATCCTGACATCGGTAAATTTTGTTTCAACATGTTAAAATGTTTTATTAAAACTTACTAATTGGTTAGACAGAAATTCAAACTAAATAGTTTCCTGTGAAAACCCTGAAACAGGCATCAGCGCAATAAACGATAGTGTCAGAAGTAACTTTTTGTTTCCACAAAATGGAAATGTGAACTGGCATTGCTTAAACATAAAAAGTACGCCGCGCTTTTGAAATAACGTATTCATCGAAAATGAAATAATGGAAAGTCGAAATTGGTCGAAAATTTCGGAAACAAATGAACGATTGTGTCGCCGTTCAATTGTTATGATTAATAAAATAATGACTATAGCGAGGCTTAACAATGACAGTGATTTATTTTAGTAGTGTGCTTAATAAATCGTTTGTGTTGAAAATAATGATTACTACTCATTTAATGCGTATACAGAGTGTGTTGCGTTATGACGTGTGAAAACTATGGGAAATTTTGTACGAATAATAACAAAAAATGTTTATGATATCCCGCATTTTGTTTTATTGGCCGCTATTTAATTAACGAAGAATAATAAAAAATATACCAAATACTTTATGTAGGAAGTTGGAGCGAAAATGTATTTTAATGTGTGCAAATTAAATTGTGCCTCAATATCAAAGCAAGACAGTAAATTTTATTATATCGTGAGAGAATGTTTTAATCCTGATTCCACGTGCAGAACCGAGTAATTACATAAAGTCTACTTTTCCTTAACCTAAAAATCTTACTTACATGTTTCACATTCGCTAAATTTCTAACCAACGTTGAGTTTTTCTTTAGTCAAAATTCGCCCTAACATTTTTGCTCCTGAAACCCATTCCAGTTTATGACGTACGGGATTACGTGAAAAGTAGGCAAAGGAGGATCCTTGTTAACAATCCGTAACTTTGACAAGAAAAGTTTCCGTTTCCCTTGCCCCTTAAAAAATCTCTTGGAAACGACAGCTATTTACTTAGTATCATGTTTCTACATGAAAGACAGAATTTGCGTATTTGTCAAATTTTCCGTATTTAACTTATACCGTATTTAACTTACTCTAATAATAATAATAATAATAATAACAACGCCCAACGAGTAGATCCTGGACGCTAACTAGTCCCGTGTCTAGGGACCCAGGAACTACGAGGACCATGATCCCGCAACACCCAGACTCACAACAAGTATTTGCACTTTTTTTCTGTGCACATCTACTTGTCCTGCCGCGGGAATCAAACCCGCCGCCTCCGCGCTATGAGCCGACCTGCTCAACCACCACACCACAGAGGCAGTCTTGGAGTTTAACTCTAAAATTTGATATCGCAAATACCCGAAAATTCGTAATAGGTTGGAATCTTTTAATCTCTCCAAAAAATTCAATTTATTAACCATTTTCTTTAGTAATTTATCTAGAAATATTACTCAAAAACGTCAGTTTTAATATGTGATCCATATCAGCTTGTAAATAGGTCCTGTCGACACGTTTTCGATGAGTGCAAGATAAATGCGAGCTAGACCGGGCGAGCTCTTTAGACCTGTCGCCTGTGCCAGAATAGATAGGAGTGGCTGAAGTGGTAAATGCTTTCACAAAAGCACACACGCTCATACCTTCACACCTATATTGGCTAAAATGTAATACATACATGTATACATAAACGTTTAAAAAAATGTGTTTTATATGATTGCGTTTGATGATTGATTTTTATGAACTTACTGCTATTCTGTGACTTAAAATCCTGCATACCCAGCTCTTGTGTTATTTGTCTTAGGACCCTTGATTATTTGTCTTGTGATTAAATTAAGCAATTTTCAGTAAAAACATGTATTTTTTTGTACAATTAAATGTTGGGCCACGTATCTATTATTAGCATTTATTTGTGAAAGAAATACCCCAGAGTTGAATTTTTAAAATTTATTTAGATTTGAGACGAGATGGCGGTCTCGTTACGAGGGCTTATAAAGGCTCCAAAATAAATAAAAGCTTAAGTTCTACAAGGGCTCTACGAAAGCTCGAGCGTAGGCATTGCTACATCGTAGTCTTCTACGTCGTCGTAGCTACGGATTCTTTAGCTTTTCGTAGCGTCGTAAAAATGTCGTAAATCATTTGTAGCACAATATGTTATTGGATTCGTAGTAACACGGTAACCTTTTTTGGAATTTAGTCATAAACTGTCGCTTACTCATATTATAGTTTAATGACTTTATTCTGAGGAATGGACGAATACTATAGTCCATGGTCCGGATCTTTATCGTCATAAAGTCTAAACCAGGAAGCCGAGCAGCAGTTGAAGGTATTTGTTGTATAATTGGGCTATCAAAATCCTCTTTAGATTTCTCCTGTAAAGGGGATTTTCTTAGTATCATCATCCACAACCATTTACGTCCCAATACTTGGTATAGACCTCTCTTGTATTATGTTATTCGCCTCTGTTATTGGAACACACTTTCCGGGCTTCAAGTTGATATAATATGTCGCCGACCCATCTGGCTGTCGAATCTATAGTATGGTATTAACTGTGGATTTACTACATGGGTGGGTGTAAACTTTACTTTAGTTGTTAACAGCTATTGTGTATTCACAGCCTTTCTACCGGATGGTAATAAAAAAGAAACCGTTTTTACCACAATACGTTGAAAGCCCCCAAAGTGACTGGAGGCTATTGAAAAGAAAGTGATTCAGCAGTAAAAGCTACTTTGTAAGTTTACTGCAATTTGTGAAGTAATAGCTAAAACTGCGGTGTTGAAAATGCTGGATAAGTGACCCTCTTGTTACTTAAGTTTGGAGTCGATATGTTTTAAGACTAAAGGCGCCCGCGGCTTTACCCGCATCTTAGCGTTTTCGCGCGAAGTCACTTTTCCGGGATAAAAGTATCCCATGGTGACCCCGGTTGAAGCCACACAAAAAAATAGAGGGGGGTCTTCCGGTTCGTGGTCACCATTCGAGAACCTTTCTTACAGTTAGGTACACGTTTAGAAAGTAAACATATAAAGAAGGCCAATTACAAGTTTCTATAGATACATATAGAAAAAACAAATAATTACACATAGAAAGACAAATGCACACAAAAAAAAAAATACAACTTCTACACACAATAACCCCTTTGCAACCTCATTATTAAAAAATGTATTGTTCACCAGCTTCTTCAGCTGATTAGCGGAAGTATTAAAAAGGTATATATTATGTCTCACAGCCAAGTCATTGAAACACTTGCGAGCTCTTAATAGATATGAATGTTGTCTGTAATTGGTTCTACCTTCGGCAACATGTAATGTGCAAGGCCTCCTTAAAGATGCATACGGGACCTGTAAGCCAATGCTCTCCAACAACTCTGGACAGTCAACCGTGCCATTTGCTATGTTGATTAAGTACACAATATCAGCTATGCGCCTTCGCTCGTACAACGGTAATAAATGAATTTTTTTACACTTTTTAGTATAGTCAGGGAGATAAGTTTTAATTCTAAATTGAAGGTAGCGTAAGAAACGCTGTGTTACGCTACGCTAGAATCAAGATTTCAACCAAGTTTCGTAGTCACTTGTCTATCATCTGGACCTATTCATTTTGTCGGCTAGGTACGCTATTCATTTGTCGCTATATAGATCTAAGTACGCCCTGTTCTTCATAAGGAAACTCACTCTTTGGCACTACGTTGCCCGTCTCTCCATTCAGGAGGTTTCAATGAACTCATTAACATTTCACGCACACGACTTGGAAACTCCAGGTGCAAGGTTTCTTTCAAACTTGGGGTTGGAACTGTTGGGCTATGTTCCTGATTTAGATGTTGCCATTACTAGTAAGTTGGCTCTGAGTTGAAGACCTCGCGATTCTGTTTTTGCAAAGCTTAAAACTAAAGTCTAGTTTTATTATTTAAACCCCCATTAAAAAAAAAACTTAATTGATATAAAATTCGATACCATTATCGAACCTGCTTACATAATTTCATGAGAATCAGTTGAGAAATGCGACCGGAGAACAGCCAGACATCCGCCGGGCAGACATAGGAAATCATTTCTGCCTAAGCTAAAACGGAAAGCCTCACGCTCCCTCGGTCAAAATGTATTCATTGGTAAGTTGTTACTATTTGCGTGTTACCTATACAAGTTATTCATTGATGATTTGTTACTATTTTCGTGTTACTTTGTACAAGTATTTATTGACGATTTGTTACTATTCTCGTGTTATTTATACAAGTACTCATTGATGAGTTGGTACTATTTTCGTGTTACCTGTACAAGTATTTATTGGTAATTTGTTACTATTTTCGATTTACCGGTACAAGTATTCATTGACGAGTTGTCACTATTTTCGTTAAGTGGTGTTCAATAACATATTTTTGAGAGCGAGGTTGGCTCAATGGTAGACCTTGCGACTTTTAAACCGATGCCACCGACGCACCCAGACTCTAATCCCGCTTGAAATTGCGTTAACTTTCACAAGACTTTTGAAGTATGTGCATAATGAGCTCACTATTACAACCATGTAGTACTTACAGGCATGTTCAAGAATCACAAAATTTAAGAGCATTATCATTCACCTACCAGCGCTTGGCCATGGTAGAAGAAACGTTTTGAGCTTATAACGAACATATTTATCTATCTACTACCACGCTTGTACTCATAAATAACTCGTACTAAACTCCGCGAGAGGCCAAAAAACTGTCCAACACATTAAAATTTCAAATAAACTTGATACATAATCGGTAAAGTTTCATCCCGAATAAATTAGGGCAGCTGAGAGGCCATGGTATCTCGGTCACAATGGCCAAGACTATGAACCGACTTGACTGGTAATACAGTTACCCTTCGCTCGATAAAAGCACGCTATTTCTGGTGTATACTCCTGTCATGAAAATTTGTGACCAAAATTTTGGGGTTGAAACATGGAAATGTCTGGTTGATGATACTAGCATACATGAGCCGTTTGGTGTTCAGGATCATTGTATTTTCGAAGTTTATCTGAACCTTTAATAAAATGCTGATACATTTAGGGTGAATTATATGGAAACCTATTTGACTTAATAAATCAATGATGCAATTCCTCAAGACAAAGATGCGAGTTTACTAGATTGGCTGCAGAGTGCTGGGCTGCAAACTGGCAGTGGGCTGGTGTAATCAGACTGTCTTGTTAGCTATAACTTATTAAGGCAATGTATAATACTTTTTTTTAATGTTTTGGCTCTATTCTTTTATGTAATTAGCCAGTGTTAAGTAATTGATAAATCATTTATCAAGTTAATGATATTTCACGCAGATATGTGTCAAGTCACAGTTTAAGTCATCAAGTCAAGTCATAGTCTAGTCTAAGTCATACTCGTAGTAAAGTGGTGACAACTTTACTAGAAGCTTCTACGGAGTTTTGGAAACAACACGAAAATAAACGTTTTACCATCATTATACCACTTTCGCACACTCATGCCTGTAATCCAGCACTTAACGAATAAAACACCACCAATTTTATGCACTAACTCTAAAAATAATACAAGTTTGGAAAACAATACAATGCGGTGAAGAGATCTTTCTCGTTTTCCCGCCAAACCTCATATATAATACTTAATCCAAATGTTTAGTGCAGCAGTAGTATCGTATAGTATCATGTTATCTGTGGTAGATTCTACACACAGATTCGCACCGACCAATCACAGCAACGCATACTTTGCCCCCGATCCGGATCATTAGCTCCTGTTCGCACTAAAAACATCTCGATGTTTCTACCAAGTTGCATAGACCGTGGTCACGAGTAGACTCTAACGTTAGAAAGAGCGAGTTGTATTCAGGAATTACTGGTATCTATCTACTCTATTGGTTACCTACTTCATGGTGGATTACGCATTGCAGGCGCTTCGGCGCGGCGGGCCCGGGTTGCGTTTTCGTTTTGCTTCGCTGCTTTTAGAGGTCATAGATTAGGAGTTTATTAAAATACGCTATCAAATATCGCGGAATCTAAATATATATAACTCAAAGGTGACTGACTGATTGACTGATTCACATAGTGATCTATCAACGCACAGACCAAACCACTGGACGGATCGGGTTGAAATTTTGCGTGCAGGTAGATGTTATGACGTAGGCATCCGCTAAGAAAGGATTTTTCGAAATTCCACCTTTAAGAGGGTGAAATTAGTGGTTGAATTATTTTCCCATACGCCACGCCGCGGGCGAATCTGCGGGCAGAAGCTCGTATTTCCATAAAATCCTTTTAGAAGCCGCTAGTGGCGCTTTGCTTGATTTCATGTAAATATCCTACTAAACTCAAGGTAGTTAATATATTATGACTAGAAATATATTCTTATATATAATGCTATGGAACATTGTTAAGTTAAATACAAAGTACTAATGTGGTTATAGCATTTAATAATAGTATAAATAATTTTAGTAGCTTTAGGAATAAATGCCTTGTGACTTAATAAAAATTCTACACATATTTAAAAGACCCTTACGTTATGTACGTACCTACGTCATATATCTCCATGTATCACACAACGTAGTATTTATTTAAAATTTTCTCAAATGTTATCTTTGTTTAAAATTTTATCATATTTGTTACATTGCTTTTAGTTTGGAACTTAACTGAGGAGGGCGTTAACATCTGCGACACAATCTCGTACTTTTGCAAGTGTCATCAATCTCATTGGCCTTTAAGTGAAATTGTTTTTTGTTCCTAATAAAAAACTTTAACTTAAAAAAATAAAGTAAAATTAATGTAACTTGTAACTAAAACTAACAAACGAAAGGTTTATTTTTTTGCGTAAAATTTTTTGGGCAGTACTCTTCAAATATTACTTTTTAAAGTTATCTACTAATATTCAAATGTGGGCAGAGCCACAAGCAAATGTTAGTAAAAGGATATAAAAGTGTCAGCCGTATGATATACGCACGCAGCAGCACAGTAATCAACGCCAAACTGCTGAATAAAATATTTGACGGTTTTGGCGTATACAGTGTACATATTTACATACAGTTTGTATACATTCTGCGTATGTTTATACACTTTATACGGACTATTGGTTACTTTTCTTCTTCTTCTTTCTGCTTTTGTCGGTAGATTAATCGCCAACGTTTTCGAAATTTTGGCCAATGCTTGACTTCCCCGTACGACATGACATTTATATTTTCTTTTATTCTATATATTATATTACTAGTTGCGCCCCGCGGTTTCACCCGCGGATAAAAAGTATTTTAATTATTTACTCATCCCACGGGAACATTTCACTTTTCCGAGATAAAAAGTAGCCTATATGTTAATCCAGTGTATAAGCTATCGTGGTACCAAATTTCATCTATATCCATTCAGCTGTTTGAGCGTGAAAGAGTAACAAACATACACACATACACACATACAAACTTTCGCCTTTATAATATTAGTGTGATTTGCCCTGATAGGTCTGCGTCTTCCTCTCTTCCCTTCTACCTTTCCTTCTTTTATACTTTTCATTAAGTTGTCATGTCGTATAAGATGGCCAAACATTTTTCCTCCTAGTATGTTCCGTTTTTCTAGACCTAGGGTAAACTTATACGTATAGTACCTAAGATTTGAGAACTATTTCACAAAGACACCAAATTAACGTTGTATTAATAAGTACATATATTTTGATCGATTTCCTAATATCAATCAACATCATGATTGGATCAATGGGTTTTAGAAGTTCATCATCGTTCATCATTTTTCCATCCACGTACCATTATTAGTACGTTTTAATATCCTTAAGGTAAATCCGATGGAACTACAACCTAGAGTATTTAATTCTGACCTTATCCATAACGTTTTTTTTTATGTTTTAGCTCTACACTTTTGTGTATTTAGCCAGTGTCAAGTAATTGATAATTTATCAAGTTAATGATATTTCACGCAAATATGTGTCAAGTCATAGTCGAAGTCATCAAGTCAAGTCATAGTCTAGTCAAAGTCATACTCCTAGTAAAGTGGTGGCTACTTTACTTGAAGCTTCTATGGAGTTTTGGAAACAACAAGAAAAGAAACGTTTCACCATCGTTATACCATTTTCCCACACTCACGCCTGTAATCCAGCACTTAACGAATACAATGCCACCAATTTTATGCACTAACACTGAAAATAACACAAGTTTTGGAAAATAATACAATGCAGTGATGCAATCTTTTTCGCTTTCCCGCCAAAACTCCCCATAATGATTTGTTTGTATATTTCAATTTTGAAATTGGAATTGGATATAGAAAAAAACAAAAGAAGGTGAGGACCGCCATGAAAAAAGTTAGAGAATAGTGGAATACGGACGACCACGAGTAAATGTAATAAATGTAATTAATACCCACACCAACCTTATCACACTCATATGTAAGAATTAAAAGTAGAGTACTTTCAGTTTCCACCCTTTTTACTTTAGTTTGAAAACTACCGTGAGTATGATACAATTTGAAACAATCAATAACGGCTAAACTCACGTCAATCAAAAGTCGAAATTACTCCGAACATATCCGACGTCCTTCTTCCAGGAGCCAGTTACTAACGCAAGCCGCGGTTTCTCGTCCGTCTAAACTGTCTAAATATGTCCCGAATCCTGGTCGGAATAATATCGACTTTTAATTGACGTGAGTTTAGCCGTTTTTAACTTTTCCAAAATACATCCCATACTATATGAAATTTATTAAATTGAAATAACTCTTTTTGCCCCTCTTTTTGTTTGTCTGTTTCTCTCTGTGTTTATAAGATTTTTTAATCAGCTGTACCGCGCTGTTGAGATAATTTGAACCCTAGACTTAGTACTTACAGTGTTCTGTGTCGCCAGGGGAAGGACGTAATAACATGGAATGTTTTTGCTGCCGATAAATGTTAATACAAATTCTACGCGTGCGAAGCCACGTGCTACAGTTAGACGTCAATATAACTAGGAAATGGTTATACGTAAAAAAAAACATTTGAAAGCCGTTACTCTACGTACGTTAAAGAGCACGCAATGTCCATGAGTCCATGAGCATTGAACGAACAATTTGGTATGGCTCCACACTTTTATGTATTTAGCCAGTGTCAAGTAATTGATAATTTTTCGACTTAAGTAATATATATGTATGTCAAGTCAAGTCAAGTCACAGTCCAAGTCATCAAGTCAAGTCATAGTCCAGTCAAGTCATACTCCTAGTAAAGTGGTGGCCACTTTACCAGAAGCTTCTATGGAGTTTTGGAAACAACACGAAAAGATACGTTTCACCATCACTATACCACTTTCCCACACTCATGCCTGTAATCCAGCACTTAACGAATAAAATGCCACCAATTTTATGCACTAACACTGAAAATAACACAAGTTTTGGGAAATAATACAATGCGGTGACACGATCTTTTGCGTTTTCCCGCCAAAACTCCGGATGAGCATTGCTTACATCACAATGTTTTTTAGGAATCAATTAGTTAAGTACTTTCCAAATTAGTTTGAAGTAGACGTGTCACATTTGTATATTTGAATAGTTAAAGGCCTACATTTAAATAACACTAATATTATAAAGGTGAAAGTTTGTATGTGTCTATGTGTGTATGTTTGTTACTCCTTCACGCTCAAATAGCTGAATGGATTTGGATGATATTCGGTACAAAGATAGATTAACATATAGGCTGCATTTTATCCCGGAAAAGTGAAATGTTCCCGTGAGATGAACAAATAATTAAAATACTTTTTATCCGCGGGTGAAACCGCGGGGCGCAACTAGTAAGGAAATATATACTTTATTTGCGACCGGGTGAGTAGGTCGTTAGAATTTAGAAACCTGGGCTGTTGTAAAGCAATGCTAAGGAAGTCTAAATCAGAATGATTTACGAGTGAACATTTCATTCACCTAAATTATCATTTCATAAATGAAATCTCGAGCTGAGCACTATGCTTGTTTCCACCCGAATACCTACTGTCCGCTTACACTATACATTAAAATGGTTCCATTCATATGTAGGTCAGCGCGACGAAAACAAAATAATAAGGGCTTTTATTAGGGCAGGCAGATATTTCTCTATGACGCCAGAGGGTCAACGAATAAAACCTTAGTTAGTGGGCCCACTTTAGTAAACACCTTGTGAACAACGAAGTGAGACGTGGGATGGGAAGGCAGGATAATAAGGTATATTTTCTGGGACACTTCTATTATTTATATTTTCTTTAAACATTCTGGGATAATATGTGTGCGTGCCTGCGTGCGTGAGTGCGTGCGTGCGTTCGTGCGTGCGTTCGTGCGTGTGTGTTAATGTTAATTACGAGAATATTAGTTTTGTTATTACTGACTATGTTGATTGTTGCTATATTATTGTAGCACTTAGGTATTTACAAATTGTTTTTATTCGAAATGGAATTTATCCTGCCAATACGACAACAAAATAGTATAAGTTGGTGGAGAATGCTCTGCGAGCTAGCATTTTTATAGCTACTGCTTTAAAAGCATTGACTGCACTAACGTGTCTGGCATTACCAATAACTAAGTTTCGGTGACATAACATATTTATTAATTCCTCTGTGACATACCCAAATGCGATGCAGTAGGTGAGAACAGTGCATTTAGTGATAAGTGCGAATTTATGATGTCAAACTAGAACCAAGAACTATTATCCATTCTGTGGTATTACTAAGTAAAACCCAGAGCGCAGAAAAACAATGTACAAAGTGCTCTGTGAGCTAAAACTATGTATTAGGCCAAGCTTTATCATACAAATCATTCAGTCATATCATTCATTCATTCAATCTATAGAATTATCTAAGAAGGTTATATCGGTTTTTTTTTTGGCGGGAAAACGAAAACGATCGCGTCGCCGCATTGTATTATTTTCCAAAACTTGTGTTATTTTCAGTGTTAGTGCATAAAATTGGTGGCATTTTATTTGGTAAGTGCTGAATTACAGGCATGAGTGTGGGAAAGTGGTATAATGATGGTAAAACGTGTCTTTTCGTGTTGTTTCCAAAACTCCATGGAAGCTTCAAGTAAAGTTGCCACCACTTTACTAGGAGTATGACTTTGACTAGACTATGACTTGACTTGATGAATTCGACTTTGACTTAACACATATTTGCGTGAAATATCATTAACTTGATAAATTATCAATTACTTGACACTGGCTAAATACACAAAAGTGTGGTGCCAAAACATAAAAAAAAAAGTTTATATCCTCAATTTTTCAAGGAATGATCCCTGCGGTAAACCGGAGTACATGGCGATTGACTTTTTTTTATGGTTTGTCTCCATTTAGCTAGTGTCAAGTATTTGATAATTTCTCAAGTTAATTAATATATAATTATATGTGAGTCAAGTCAAGCCGCAGTCCAAGTCATCAAGTCAAGTCATAGTCTAGTCTAGTCAAGTCATACTCCTAGTAAAGTGGTGGCAACTTTACCAGAAGCTTCTATGGAGTATTGGAAACATCACGAAAAGAAACGTTTCACCCATCATTATACCACTTTCCCACACTCATGCATGTAATCTAGCACTTAATGAATAAAATGCCACCAAATTTATGCAACTAACACTGAAAATAACACAAATTTTGGAAAATAATACAATGCGGTGACGCGATCTTTTTCGTTTTCCCGCCAAAACTGCCGATTGACTTTTATAGAAATTTTTCTGTTCGTTCTTCCACTACGTGCTCGCTTCCGGATACGAAATTATTAAAACAGCTTCCGCTACGCTTCGCATCATGACACAAATAAACTCAAAGAAGGTTGTTGCGTTTCGTTTTATGCATATTTTATTGCCCATTCTAAAATCTTCGTGGCTGTTTCTTGCAAACGATGCTTTTATTTCCGCATTATCTTATTCATTATTCACACTGTGTTACTGTTGTTTTTATGTCATTTTGTCGGTATCATTAGTAAGTAGAATTGTTTAATAGATCTAATTGGTTGATAGTATTTTCTGCATTATATTTACAGTACACCACGCGTTGTCTGAAATAATAATAGCGTCCAATCATCACGTACATAGATCCTGGACCCTAACTAGGATTCCCTAGAACCCAAGAACTACGAGGACCATGGCCCCACAACACCCAGACTCAGAACAAGTATTTGCGCTATTTCTTCTGTGCACAGATACTTGTCCTGCCGTGGGAATCGAATCCGCTGCCTCCGGGTTATTAGCCGACCTGGTCTACCACTACACCACAGAGGCTGTCAATATATTAGGTCTTTACCTATGAAATTGCCGTTTTGTTTGAAAAAAGTTAAAGTATTTTTTTTTCGAACTTATTTATTTCTTTTATTCAAAGTAATCACCCCTGCAATCAATGCATCTTTGCCAACGCTGTGGCAGTTTTAGGATGCCCTTCTTGAAAAAATCAGCAGGACGGGAGACAACAAACTCTTCAAAGGCGTTTTGTACTGCCTCTAAGGAATTGAATTTTTTTCCCGCTAAAAAGTTGTCCAAATTTTGGAAAAAGTAATATTCGGTAGGCGCAAGATCTGGTGAGTATGGCGGATGAGGGAGAGCTCCCAAACCCAACTCATGCAGCTTAGAGACGGTCTGTTGTGCAGTATGGGGTCGCGCGTTGTCGTGAAGTAGCAGTGGAGACGACCGATTGACCAAAGCTGATTGCAGACGTGCGAGTTTCGCCATCATTGTGGTCAGTTCTTCAATGTACACATCTGCAGTAATGCTCTCGCCGTTTTGTAAAAAGCTATGATGAATCACACCAGCACTAGACCACCAAACTGTGACCATCACCTTTCTAGGGGTCTTTTTTCGTTTTGCACATTGCTTTGGTACCGAACCAGGATCTAACCAACTTGCTGAGCGCTTTCGATTGTCAAAAAGAATCCATTTTTCGTCGCACGTAACAATTCGGTTCAAAATTCCTTCATTTCTGTGCCTGTTAAGCAGCGCAAGGCAAGTCTCGACGCGTACGTTGCGCTGGCGATCGTTAAGTTCGTGGGGCACACATCTATCAACCTTTTTTATCTTGCCAATCTGTCGCAAATGGACCAATATTGTTTTGATGCTAACATCAAAAGCTGCTGCCAGCTCAGCTGTAGATTGAGATTCATCAGCTTCCACAATCGCCTTTAATTCATCATTGTTGACCAAAGTTTCCGGACGACCACGAGGTTCATTTATCAAGTCAAAATTCCCAGAACGGAACCGAGCAAACCAATAACGGGTTGTACGTTCGTTTGTACAGTTCTCTCCGTAAACGTCGTTGATGTTACGTGTCGTTTGTGCCGCGTTGGTGCCACGACGGAACTCATATTCCATAATTACACGAAATTTCAAAGTATCCATTATGAGGAAAAATGTTGAAATGTAATGAAAATACAACGCTAATCAATAAACAAAAGACTTATATTGTAAATAGAATGTCATATTTTTAATACAAAATTAATTTGAATTTAGAATTCATAGCCAATCAAAACATTTTTTTGTTTGAAAAAGTCTGTACTGCAAAACGGCAATTTCATAGGTAAAGACCTATTATAAGTATACCTACTGTGTACTAGTACCGGAGTAACTAACAATAAACTCTTTATTTTCAAACGAAATACTACAGTGATATAAAAACGTTGGGTACGCTACTTACTGGTAGTGGGCTGGAGCATTTGGACTGTCTATAGGTCATCGCGGCCATGTATAGAGTCCAAATGTTTTTTTTTTTGTAGTAGGTAGTGTTTAGTATTAGTTGTTATATCACTAACAATTAGACGTACGCTCATAATGCGGGTGTTATTGTTTGATATTTCCTATTATTCATAGTATTCTTATTTTTACTGCAGTTTCTAGTTCTCCAGTTGAGTCTATTTTTTACTAGTCTGAGGTCCAGGTATAAATTTAAATATATACATATTTATTCGGAGTCCTTGTATGCCATTGATCAAATATGAAAAAATAAATAAATCTAAAAATATCTTCAACTGAAGATATTTTTTTACAAATACCTACTTACTTTTTATTTCACATTAATGTTGATTTAGTAATATGAGCCACAGAATAAATAATAGTATAATAGGTAGTAGTAAGTGACTTACCGTAAATACAGCTTGTATTAGATGTAGACTCTATCTGAGAATCATTTGACTGTGATCGATCTGTCTGATTATACTACTCCCAGTGCCACCAACTTATCTTTGCAGTTCAGTTCTCCATCGTCTCTTTCTACTAACATCATTTCATGTATTATTAGAAAGAGATAACCAAAATCTGACTGAATAGATAATTTTGGTACATTCGGATTACTTAGGCAGTGTTGTATAATGTTGTAGGTAATCAGTAGCTTTACCTATTTGTATGTGAATGAAAGAACTAAGACGGATATTTGGCTAGATATTTAGTTTTTTCTATCTTGAACTACTTTCTATGTCTATGTAGATCCTTGATTGCTAGTTATATATACTAGACTTCATCAGCCTTATTAATAAACGGGTATTAGTCTCGGATTAGTTACTTCAGCTTTTGTCCTTTTTTTGCTACTGGAATATTTAGCTGGATCGAAAGAGACAAAAGATGGTGTAACTAGTCTAAAGCTAGATCGTGTTTATTCATAAGGCTGTATGTGATTTATGTTTTTACAAAATGAAGTTAAATATATTAGTCGGGTCACCTAACACTGGTAGATTTGAGAATATCGTAATGCGACTCCTTCGTTCTATCTGTTTGTTTGTTGGTGAATTCACGCCGAAACGGCAGAACCGGTTTTGTTGAAATTTTGCCCACTGATTGCTCACACTACCGAGATCAACATGGGATACTTTTTATAATTGAAAATTGGAACTTCCAACGTTTC
Organism: Ennomos fuscantarius; assembly: GCA_905220475.3. Classification (NCBI taxonomy): domain Eukaryota; kingdom Metazoa; phylum Arthropoda; class Insecta; order Lepidoptera; family Geometridae; genus Ennomos; species Ennomos fuscantarius. Next base: position 4,097,906 of record HG992028.1, on the reverse strand, counting down.
CGCGGGAAAACTGGATAAATTGCAAAGCGCCTTTAGTTTATTATAAACTTCTTAGTTACTAAAAAAATTATTCCTTTTCTGAATATAAGCCTCTCCCATTTCCTGCCATCCTTTTCGGTCTTGATATTTATTTATCTATATATATATAGAAATAAAAGTCCTGTTAGTTACACTATTTATAACTCAAGAACGGACTATTTGGCTGAAAATTGGTGGGGACGTAGCTTAGAACCAAGAGACGGACATAGGATATTTTTTTTATCGCGATTGACCGCTTTTTAATTATTCACCCGTACGTAGCCGGGGCAGGTGAACTAGTATAGGCAATAAAAAACCCAGTATTGCGAAAGCCTAAATCCAAATAAAATAAAGCTTCCTTTTCTCTTATCGGGCGATATCTTTTGTTGACGTTGATAGACGACTGATGTAACGGTTGGGGATGTAAAGGTGATTTCAGATTACATGAGAGTTATATAAGTGACTAGCAGCGCCCCGCGTTTTCACCCGTAGATAAAAAGAAGCATATGTGTTAATCCACTATATAAGCTATCTATAGATAAGATTCCTTTTTACCATTTTAGTATGGAACGCTAAAACATTCTAAAAATCAATTTTTATTTAGGCAATTAATTTAGATGCTAATATAAACTATCTGTGTTCCAAATTTCATCCAAATCTGTTCAGTAGTTTTTGCGTAAAAAGCCAGCGGCGTGGCGTTGTCTTCATGTTGTTCGATAATTACCCACGGGAACATACACTCGGAATAAAAAGTATCCTATGTGTTAACCCAGGCTATAAACTATCTGCGTTCCAAGTTTCATTCAAATCCGTTCAGTATTTTTCGCATGAAAGAGTAACAAACATACATCCATACTCACAAACTTTCGCATTTATGATATTAGTAGGATTTGTAGGCTCTATTCTCAGTATAAAAGTCATATATAGTTTGCTATTATTCTAGGCCATTTCTAGGCATACATTACAACTTTGACGGCTGACTATGAAGTTTTAGGTCCAAAAGTTTAGTTAGAGGCCTTTTGTTATTTACCAACTCAATGTTTTGAAAGTATGTGAGCCCCTATTCGTGTGAAGAGATATTCATCGAAAATTATTCTAATGTATTTAAAGGTTGGCGTAAAGCGTAGCTGGCGCGAGCAGCTGTCATAGATCCGCGGTCTACAACGCTGTTTATTCCCATTATAATACCAAGTTTGATAAATGATTTTATAATGGGAATAAACTTCACCTTGGTTCATCATCATCAGCCTATACTAGTCCACTGCTGGACATGGGCCTCTCCCAAAGCACGCCACTGAGGCCGGTCTTCCGCTCTACCCCTGTCTTCGGCTCTGCCCTGGTCTTCGACTCTACTCTGGTCTTCGACTTTACTCCGATCTTCGGCTCTACCTCGGTCTTCGACTCCGGTCTTCGACTCCGGTCTTCGGCTCTACGGTAATTGGTTCACGTTGATTCCATTCCATTATCAACATAACTAAGTTAAAAAAAAATATTATTATGTTAGTATGTGCGCTAAAATGATAATTTACAATTGTCAAGATGGCGACATTAACATTAAACAAAGCAAAAACGTTATACCGGCCGATAGATGGAGCTAAACTCAAGAAGTTTTACTTCAGTTGTGTGCTCTAAGACACATTTTTTTTTGCTTTTTGTAGCGTCGTCGGATTTAGATTTAAAGCACAACAACACATAATAAATGTTTGTGGTTCTAATCCGGTCCCTTCTACTTGAATTATAATCAATTAATCACTTAGTACTCCATTCCATTTGCTTGTTTTATTCTAAGCTTAAGAGCAAACAAAGGCGTACAATTTACTCTGGTCCTTGTATCAGTCGAGATTTCCGAAACGAATTGCTCTTTTGTCCCGCAAGACTGGTTAGAAAGGAGCTTTAAAATATTTACGTTTCACTCCGCCACCCTTCGTTTCCTTGAGCAGTGGAAAAGCAAATCTTTAACGGCAAAACGATGCAACTATTTTTGACGAAATTTTCTACACTGATTGCTCACACTACCGATACAAACATAGCATTTTTATTTTGGAAATTATACGCGGGGTAAAGGTTAAATTGTAAGCAAAGCTAAAGGTGAACTACAATTTGTTAATTACTCCAAAAGATTGCTTTCTTTCTATATTTCCAAAATCGGTAATTATAACTACTACTGATTACTGAAACTCAAAGCTTTTCATTAAGAAGTGAGGGTTACCAGTACCACAGACAGGTACAGCGTGTCGTGTTAATTCACAACTAAGCTGGGGTTACAGATCACTTACCCAAACTGGGGTAAACCGTAGCACCGAGTAAAGTGTTATTCGACGACAAATCTGTCGGTGCGTACGTGTACTCGTTTGTCACCGGAACTGTTGGGTTCGGTTGGTTTGTTATGTTTGTTGAGGAGTTGAATTGTTATTTCGTCGCGTTATATACGAAGTTCGTTTTAAGGATTTGAAATAGTGCTGCTTTCTTTATTTTATTTAGGCCTACAATTAGAGCGTTTGCAAGGCACCACGTTACCATTACCGTCGATTCTTGCAGACAAACGTACAAGAGCTGTGTCTTCTTATTATACGAGTTGAATTATTCTTGCTAAGTGGAATGCCTAGATAGGTATCGTCGCTTTACAAGATTTTCGGCCCACAACAAACGGGAGTATGCTGTGTTGCGGGGCCACTATTTGTGAAATTACTGAGTAAATGAGACTTTATGACCTGATCTAGAAATTTTATTACACTTTGCTGCAGGTGTCTCAGGATGATGTGCGCAGTGCAGTGTCTTATAGTCGAAGTTTTATAATCTAGAGGTCCGAGTTCCACTACAATCTGTTACGGTTACGCCGAACGACTATCTGAATATATATATGGTTTACATAATAAAATAGTATAGACATTTTAGGTCATAGCTTTATTTTAACCTAGAATAAGTCTAATAAACTGCATTGTCCTAGCACATTGTTCTTACAATTTGGCACTGCTGAATATGTCCACTGGTGCAGGCACAGCTGTATCTCAGTTGCTAGCTATATTTGGCAGGCCACCAAGTTGCCTCTAAGATTAATCTTTTGGTCCATTGGATACTCTTCGATGTCAAAAGGCGCTTGATTTTGTGAGATGTTCAAGAACGTGAATGGAATGACTCTATCAAGAATCTATAGATTAGATTGACTCTATATACCAAGGACTTATTATAGGACTTTTTCAACCAGTGCGTTTTACTTTTTTTATGTTAGTGAATATGTGACGAGCTAGTCGTTCACCTGACGTTAAGCGACACGGCCGCCCATAACAGAACAGTAACACTCGGAACTCTAGTAATAAGATTACTCGACTGTGAGATCAGATTATAAAGTCTCATTTGCCCAGTAATTTCACTAGCTACAGTGCCCTTCAAACCGGAACACAGTAGTGCTTGGACACTACTGCTTGGTGGTAGAATAACTGGCAAAACGGTGGTACCTACCTAGACGAACAACGTGTTGCCAAAACTAAAATGTTTCAGTTTACTGCAGCCTTTTTAGCGTAGCTTTTGATTGGTAATCATTTTACGGATTGTTTAACCTATGTTACATGTTGAAACTAATTATGTCCGAGAGAGCTATGCGTAACTACTTGAATTTATACGAAAGATATCACAAAATCATGCGAATGTTTGCTTACTTACTTCGTTATACTTAAAGATGTTTTACGATCATTAAAATTTGATCATTTGTGCTAAAAAAAAACATTTACATAAAATGATATTGATAATAGTACAATGGAAAAAATATAAATAAATATTAAAATTTCTGGTAACTTTCCCTTACCCTTGTAGCCCCTCGGCCAATCTTTGAAATTAAGGTTTGTTCGGCAAATAATTACATACAGTTACGTATTTATTATTTTGACTTTCTGGTTAACTTTAGTGGGGTAAACGACAACTTCACGAATAGAATAGCCAACAAGCTGCCAACTTTTCTGGTTTCCGCCCTTAATTCTACAAAGGGTAAGTTTAGGTTTTGTTTGCGAACAATGTTAACTTTCGACATGATTCTGTGTGGATGCGGAGCGGTCAATAAGCTAAAAATTATTGTCATACAATTAATGTAGAATTTCGTCACCCACCCGGATAATCACTTTGCAAACTTTTAACTTAACAATGCCTTTGGTTTCCAGGTTTTTTTGCTTGTCTTTTACGACAAAACGGCTGAACTAATTTGTATGAAATTTTACACCCAAATTGTTTTCACTACTGAGATGAAACTAAGATATTTTTTATCCGGGAAAATGTAATATATCTGTGGATAAACAAGAAAATTGCTGATAAAACCGCGAGACGCTTCAAATCTAATAAAAGGGATGAATTCATTTGTGGCATTTTACATGCTCAAAATATTATTTTTTATTCCACTGAAATGATCGATAACGAAAGAAGTTTAGATTCGCCCATTTAATTAATACGACAAGGAGAGGCCCATGTTCAACAGTACTAGATAGAAAAGGAGAAATGATCACGGTAATTAATCCACATAAACTATACACAAACAAGTAACGCCTACACCCATAATAGAGATTTATAACCATTCTCATCCCAAATAGGTCAATTCCTTCCCAATGACTTCGTATCCACAGACATCCATTTTCTTCCCTATCAGTTAAAGTGGCGTGCGAACGTATCCCGGAGATTATGTGGAAAGGCAAGTTCGTTTAATGATATCCACTGGAGCATATAACCGCTAATTGATTGAGGTCACATGAGATGCTTGCGACTAAGGCCCGGCGCCCACTGCGGCACTGGCCACATAATAGAATTTTTGGATGACTATTAGATATATACAATGACTTTAAGTTGAAATTTCAATGGCACTTGTCATAGCTAGCTTTAGTAAGAAAAAAGAAAGAAACAACATTTATTCAGGACATCGCACAACCTTATATTACAATATAGGAGACATACAGTATAATTTATAGAGACAGAATAACAACGTAATGTTGTGTGATATCATGCGTTACCAGGTCCCGACATAGCTTGTGATTAAGGTCAACGCGTGAACTTAAGTAACTCATTTTCAGGCGGAACCCATAGTCATGACATTAGGAAATTCAGAGAATCAAAAAATTTAAACATTTTTAATACACAAACAAGAAATACCAAATAAAACACTAAATATAAATACCATTAAAACACAAAAACAATAATTGATTAAATACGCTAAGCTAAGGTAATATAGCAAGATTTCTTCTACTTGTAACTGATTCGCAAGAAAACTCAAGTTACCGACACAGCTCAGCAAATTAGCAAGCTGAAGTGGCAGTGGGCTGGTCACATCTGCCGAAGAACCGATAACCGTTGGGGTAGACGTGTTCTAGAGTGGAGACCGCGAATCGGCAGACGTAGTGTAGGACGACCTGCGGCAAGATGGAGCGATGATATACGCAAGGTAGCCGGCAGCCACTGGAAGAGTAGAGGCGAAGACTGGGCTCAGTGGCGTGTCTTGGGAGAGGTCTATGTCCAGCAGTGGACTAGTGTAGGCTGATGATGACTTGATCTGTACATTGCAACTCTTATAACACAAAAACAATAATTGGTTAAATACGCTAAGCTAAGATAATACAACCAGATATCCTCTAATTGATCTGTACATAACAACTGCTTCTACGAGTACAATGGGTGCAGACCCTATGTTCCTCAGAATAATGACTATGTTTCTTGGTTCTTTGCTACCGCCGGCTATTTTCGACTAAATGACAGTCCGCTTATGTCATAGACTCAAATACGGTGACATACTATTATTATTGGTTGATAGAGCGGCATTACTGCTGATGTATCTATATCCACAGTTTTGAATTCACTTTTAATGTTCATTTTTGTAACAGTGATAGTTTGCCTCTCTTGACAGCCTCTGCGGTGTGGTGGTTGAGTAGATCGGCTCAAAACCTGGAGGTGGCGGGTTCGATTCCCGCGACAAGAATTTGTGCACAGAAAAAATAGCGCAAATACTTGTTCTGTGTCTGGGTGTTGTGAGACCACGGTCCTCGTAGTTCTTAGGGGATCCTAGTTAGGGTCCAGGATCTATGTATATGATCGTTGGGCGTGTATAATAATAATTATTATTTTGTATTATTATTATTTTATTACCACCCAGACATCGTGCTCCAGTGTAACTTAACTAAAGTCGACGCCGCTTCAAAAATCTTTTCAATCATTTTATCCAAAATGAAACCTTTGGAAACTCAGCGTCAAAGCGCTTTTATGCCAAACGCCACTCACCGCCGATTGTAGTGACAACCACCCCCATCTCACTAGATGGGGGTGGGTGCACTCGTCCAGTGATTGAGTTCGCCGACCGCATGCATTGCGTTTCGGTTACCGCTGGGTTTGCTTTGACTTTATCGGGTTTCATTTTGATCCTTCTGGTAGACAATGTCGAGGCTCCTATAGAATGTTTAATATGCGAGTGGCCGGTGTCCCAGAATATCCAGCATCAAAACGTTCATTTGCTAAAAAGTGTCTCAAATTTTTAGTTTTTTAGTTAGTCGCAGAGTAAGCTAGCCCTAGAGCAAAGAATAGATAATAGTAGAACTTATACTGTAACAATACCATTGCCTGGAGAGTATCTAACTACATAACAGTAATTTTTCGTAACTATTTTTGAATTTTCTTGATTTACCCTTTCTTTTAAGATAATTCGAGGTCAAAAAGGCTTATTTTTGATTTACAGCGTCACCTGGGATTATGTTTGAACATAGAATAAATAATAATTTGGGGGACATTCGAGAAATAGGAATCGTAATTTACCTATAACACTGCCCTACAAAAGAGCAAGGATTTTAAAAGCACCGATGAATAGAGCACCCAAAAATGATTCTCAAAAGAGCACAGAAACAAAAATTGCTCATATTGAAAGGCACATTGAAGGGTGTTCATTAAAGCATTATTTCATTAATCTTGATATAAAACTACGTAAGCAAATTGCGTTCTGACCCAGTAATTAAGGTACGTGAAAGTGAAAATCTTTGTAGCCGGTGCGCTGTATGGAAATCATGGTATTCACGGGTCGTAATTAGCCTATTTGGATGAAACCTACTGGAGACTTAAAAATTATTTGGAAAAGCTTATTGTTATACTGGTAGTATATAGTATAAACAACTTTTCGGGGTAGGTACCAAAATATAGCGGATATAAAATATTTTTGTTAAATAATGTTTTTCGTGAGCGCGATAGTATTTAGACAGCCGCAATGTTTACGCAGTAATTGTGTTTTTTTTTTTCACAGTAAGATTTATACGAATATACAATATCTAGTGTGATATTGAATAATTTTATATTTAAGATGAAATTACGCGAAGTCACGCCTCAAGTCGATTGCATTTATTGGTATTCTTTAAAAGCGTCAGCGTAACCAACCTCTAAACTAAGAATCGTAATCATTAATAAATCCAATTTTTATTCAATAATGCGCACTATTAATGGATGATTGACAGACCATCTTATAAAATGTATAAAAACAAGTGAAAACGTTAATAAAACACAACGCAGTGATTAAAATCTAGAGGTGGTAGAGTCCGTCTATTTACCGTGAAGAAGTGATACAATACATGTGTGTCATCTACAAATATGCGGTGTGGAGAAACGCGAGAGCATGGCATGCTCCGCTGCGCGCGTTTTTACAAGCGGGGCGGGGCGCTAATGCTGGCAAGTCGCGGTAATAGTCAGCTGATTTTATCGGTAGTGAGGAATTTGATCAAAACAACTAGTTGCCAAATGCAATGTTTGTTTGGGTGTGGGGTACATTGCTGTTGGTTCATTTAACGCGCGATGTTATGCAATTGGTATTTCACGTGTGTGCTGTTTGTTTTATTACTAAAAATATAGTAGAACAGTAATTATTATACGCTACAGATATTTGTGTGATTGATTTTAAAAGAATGACGCAGTGTAAAGACTTGCTAATCTTTCCGTGTGAGACGTGATCTGCTGTGACTGTGTGTGAGAGAGTGTGTTGCGTAACGTGATCGTTCGTTGTCAATATTATCTTTACAAAATATTACGATTATTCATTTGTTTTTAGATACTAAAGCATTGCACGTCACTGAAGCCACTTAATTACGAAGATACATTTTGTTTAGACTTCGTTTACCTAGTCATTTTGACTTATATTTTCATTACACTCTACAATAATTGACAGCCTATGTAGTGAGATGGTTGAGTAGGTCGACTCATAACTTGGAGGCGGCGGGTTCAAATTCCGCAAAAAGGACAAATATTTATGCATTAAAAAAGCGCAAATACTGGTTCTGAATCTGGGTGTTGTGAGACCGTGGTCTTTATAGCTCCTAGATACCCTAGATACAGGGAATCCTAGTTAGGGTCCAGGATCTATGTATGTGATCGTTGGGGGTTATTTCTTATGATTTAAAGCCGGTTAATTCGGTTTCTCGCTCACACTGTGACTGCACATAATCCGCTATCGCACGCCGAGTAGCGGTGTACGCAAAATTACTCAGCTAATTAAGTCTGCGCGATGGCCGTTCAAATTGTTATTTTCTTTGTTGATTCTTCAGTTTTTGTCAACAGTTAATTAAATAAAAGCAAGCGGAATATTGATTGTGTAAATAGAGGTCGACCTAACAGTACAGATTACACATTGATAGCCACGTCCAGAGAATCGAGGAGATTTATTGCTGGCAATATGGAATTGTTTTATCTTGGAATACATTCATAGTATCCAGGGAAGGTAATGTGTGTGACATTTTCTTTTTGCCATTAAATTTATAAAAAAGTGTATTGCATAAACCAAGAACCGCACAAAGGCCGCACAGCCCGGCCAGATCGCCCAATCGGTTTACCACACAATCAATCCTATGCACTATGATAATTTTTAAGCAATTTATATATTGAAATGAAATGAAATAAATGAAATGAAATGAAATGAAATGAAATATATTTATTCTAGACACACACAATGTAACACAATAATATAAATACAAATGAAAGCAATACAATAAGAGAGAAGAACATAATTAAGTGTCACATTATGTGATGTCAGGAATAGGTTCCGGCTCAGCATACAACTGAGGCTGAAAATTACAACCTCAGTTACTGATTTTCAGCCGAAACCCTAATTCATGACATCACGGACGGATTTCATACAAACTAAAAATAAAACGAATAAACGAGTACAGATGAAAAACAAAAAGAATAAAAATTAAACGATATATGTAGACTTTAAACGATATAGTATATATGTAGACTATATAGGCCTCTTCTGACGCCTTTATAGATTTACGTTTGACCGTTGGTGCCTGATGGTAAGCGACGCTGTGACCGAAGATAGTATCACACTAATATTATAAAGACGATAGTTTGTACGTGTGTATGTGTGTATGTTTGTTACTCCTTTACGCTCAAACGGCTGAATGTATTTGGATGAAATTCGGCACCAAGATAGCTTATACACTGGATTAACATATAGGCTATATTTTATCCCGGAAAAGTGAAATGTTCGCGTGGGAGGAGCAAATAATTTAAATACTTTTTAACCGCGGGTAAAACCGCGGGGCGCAACTAGTTAAACAATAAATTTACTTTTATCATTTCTTCAGACCGTTTTTGGCGCCGTCGATAATGCAGACTCCAATACAGCACAATATCTCTTTCAGAGCAAAAACCTCGATAACGGGGCGTGGGCAGTTGAACGAGTGTCCAGTTAGGATGCGCTCTAATTGACGAGATACCGCTGGTTTTATTGACGCGGAGATCGTGTGAGATCTATCACTGTTTCAGACTTTATATTTTGTATTTGAAGAAAATTGCTTTTCCAAGCGAAACGTGTGTCTGAAGTACTACGCCACGGTCAAGCCACCTTTGAAGGACATGTGACTTTTGTGTTTTTTTGCACACTTATATGTATTGTAAGATAAGTAACGGCTAAACTCACATCAATTAAAAAGTCGAAATTACTCCGACCAAGTTACATGTAAATATTACCCGTCTGCACTAAAGTAAGAAAGCTCCTAAGTTCGAACTTATCTCTCTATGACATACCCAAATGCGTTGCATATCATAGTCGGAAAAGTGTCATCTGTCAAATTTAAGTGCAGACGGGCATTAGAGTCTTAATATAGTCATAAATTATAAATAAATAATATGTGTGGACATCTCACACAACGCCATCTAGTCCCAAACTAAGCAAAGCTTGTACTATGGGAACCAGATAACTAATACAATATGATAACTGATATATTCGCCCGCGTTGCGCACGTACTTTCTGTAGGAAAAGATACATACATTTCTGAGTGGTACTCAACACAATTTCATTTGCCAATGTGCCGTTTACCCTATGGAAATTTCCACCTACCTAAATTAGTACGGAGAAATAAATAACCAAAGGTATATACGCGAATTTTAAATTTAATTACAAAAAAATTTACATAAAAAAAATTTTGACCGGCAGCTAGCGGTAGGCACATATATTTATAGGGCCGTGGATTTGTGCACTTTAACTAGTTTCTAAGCTTCCTACACCACCGCGGGAAAAGTACTGTCCTGATATTGTCGGGGGCCCCGGATGGTGGGTGGCCCCAAGGTGGCAGCGGCAAGCCGGAGTATAGCTGGACCCCGAAGATAGCTGCAGTAAGGGGTACCGGGCTTGTTGGGTGTAATTCCGCCGGTAAGAAGTTTCCCGGGAAGTCGGAAGTTTTTATTGGTAACGGTTTACGACGTTGTTGTTGTTGATTTTTGTTGATGTTGTGGTTGTTGTTGTTGTTGTTGTTGTAGTTGTTGTAGTTGTTCCTGGAATCGATAAATTCCTCCATATTAATACGGGAACCCATCTAGCTTCCGTTCTGGGGACCCACCAACGGCTACAGGAACAAGGAATACTTACCCGCAGTAGTATTGCCGTGGTGGTACAACCAGAACGGAGTTCACAAAAATAATATTATATAGCTGAAGGCTATCATTAAAAGCAGAAGGCAATGAAAATAGTAAAAGGGAAAAAAAAGGAAATGACTTTAAATTACATTAAATTAACTAAATCAAATAATATTAGCAAACATTGAGAATATAAGGTAGGCAGAACAGAAAGGATGATGAAATTTTGACGACTAACGTTTGTGCATGATTCAGCAATTTGCAAATGAATATGCTACAATATAAACACTGGAAATAAAACATTATTAGTGTCATTAGGAAAATAACGGTCATTTTAATTATTCTACGTTGGGTTTTTATGTGCCATTTAAAACTTACCCTATATCGGGAATAACACGAAAACTTAGGACGTGTTTACAACACTAGAATACTTATTAATTATTATAATAAGGAATTATTAAAAAAATATGTTTGAATTGCACAGTCGGCTAGGACGCTCGAGCTGGCAAAGCGATATGTGTGCTCGCACTTAAGTTTAGATACGACTCGCGCAGGCGGCGGCGGTCGTGGCCCCGCGTTGGCCACCACTTCCTCAGTCCGTACCCCGCGGAGTTCTTGTGTGAACCGGTATGACATAATTCGCGCGCATTGATTTAATAAGCGTTACGAGACAGGTGCCGCGCTTAGAATTTAGGATTTAATATAGGTTTATTAGAATAATAAGTTAGGATAAGTTTGTATTTTAAGTTGATTTAAATTGATTATAAGTAAATATTATTTTAAAATAGAAATTAATATTAAACCAGTAACGGAACGTTACTGGTTTAATATTAATTTCTATTTTAAAATAATATTTACTTATAATCAATTTAAATCAACTTAAAACTAAAACATATATACAAACTTATCCTAACTTATTATTCTAATAAACCTATATTAAATCCTAAATTCTAAGCGCGGCACCTGTCTCGTAACGCTTATTAAATCAATGCGCGCGAATTATGTCATACCGGTTCACACAAGAACTCCGCGGGGTACGGACTGAGGAAGTGGTGGCCAACGCGGGGCCACGACCGCCGCCGCCTGCGCCAGTCGTATCTAGACTTAAGTGCGAGCACACATATCGCTTTGCCAGCTCGAGCGCCCTAGCCGACTGTGCAATTTACGACATATTTTTCATAATTTCCTTATTATAATAATTTAATAAGTATTCTTGTGTTCTAAACACGTCTCAAGTTTTCGTGTTGTTCCCGATATAGGGTAAGTTTTAAATGGCACATAAAAAAAACCCAACATAGGATAATTATAATGACCGTTATTTTCCTAATGACTTTAATAATGTTTTATTTTCCAGTGTTTAAATTGTAGTATATTTATTTGCAAATTGCTGAATTATGCACAACAATTATTCGTCAAAATTTCATCATCCTTTCTTTTCTGCCTACCTTATATTCTCAATGTTTGCTAATATTATTTGATTTAAGTTAATTTAATGTAATTTAAAGTCATTTCCCTTTCTTCTATTTTCATTGCCTTCTGCTTTTAATGATAGCCTTCAGCTTTATTAATATTATTTTTTGTGAACTCCGTTCTGGTTGTACCACCACGGCAATACTATACTGCGGGTAAGTATTCGTTCTTCCTGTAGCCGTTGGTGGGTCCCCAGAACGGAAGCTAGATGGGTTCCCGTATTAATATGGAGGAATTTATCGATTCCAGGAACAACTACAACAACTACAACAATCACAACAACATTAACATCAACAACAACCACAACATCAACAAAAATCAACAACAACAACGTCGTAAACCGTTACCAATAAAAAACTTCCGACTTCCCGGGAAACTTCTTACCGGCGGAATTACACCCAACAAGCCCGGTACCCCTTACTGCAGCTATCTTCGGGGTCCAGCTATACTCCGGCTTGCCGCTGCCACCTTGGGGCCACCCACCATCCGGGGCCCCCGACAATATCAGGACAGTACTTTTCCCGCGGTGGTGTAGGAAGCTTAGAAACTAGTTAAAGTGCACAAATCCACGGCCCTATAAATATATGTGCCTACCGCTAGCTGCCGGTCAAAATTTTTTTTATGTAAATTTTTTTGTAATTAAATTTAAAATTCGCGTATATACCTTTGGTTATTTATTTCTCCGTACTAATTTAGGTAGGTGGAAATTTCCATAGGGTAAACGGCACATTGGCGCCCTCTTACGTGGGTTTAACTAGTTTCTATCTTCTGCACGTAGTTAGTTTTTTTTGCGGTGTGTGGTTTTTTTTTTGTAAAACGCTATTTATTTTTGGTTTGCAGTAACTGAGGTGAGTAAAGTGTTTCTTTTTATTTTCTGTTTACAATTAATTCATTAGTTGCCACGTTTATAATTTTTAAACTGTGTATTTTTTATCCGTACGTTAATTAATTTTTTTTGTATGGTTTTGGCTCCACACTTTTGTGTATTTAGCCAGTGTCAAGTATTAAATTAAATTTCATTGTTAAGCCGTACTCACACCAGTTACGTTTTTTTATTAACGCTTTTTTTTTCTTTTTGGTTGCAATTTTTTTTTTTGTTTTATTTTTTCATCTAGGTATAATCATTCATCATCATCATCAAACCATAGCGTTCTGTTAAAAGCTGATTGTAACAGAACGGAGTATTTACATCATTGATCAAATTTCCTTTTTTGTGTGCCATTTACAACTACAATGTCGTACCCTATTAAATTTTTGTCTTTGCAAAAATCAGAATTAGAATACGAGGTTGGTGTTCGTGGAGAAACTCCCGGTTCTACTGTTGCGGACCTTAGGAAACAAATCATCAAGCTTAGTCAAAGTTTTCCTTCAGAAGACATTATGTACTCGCATTTGGATGCATTGGTCGACTTGAGCAGTTCTTTAGAACTTTTGGAGAGGGTTAAGGCGATCATTGATGAAGGTGTTACGGACAAAAATATTTTAGCACGTACCGAAAATATGTTTCACCATCTTTACCACAGACTGAATAGGATAAATACAGATGAAAAAACTTCTCAACAACATGCTGAATGTACCTCACTTTTCAAACAATTTTACGAAAGTTTTTTATTATTAAAAAATAAAAGTGTCGATCCACTGTCTTTGCCTGGTTCAAGCTCTGAGTCGCAAACTCAAAGCACCACACCAATTCATGTTTCGGTAACATGCGATAGTGCTACTAGAACTTCTGAATTAGGTAGGTTGAAGTTTGATGGGAAGACGTGTGTACGCTCTTTCATTCAACGGGCCAACGAATTTAGTGAAGCTCGCAGTATTTCCGGTTCGAAGCTCCTTTCATTTGCTACCGAAATTTTTGTAGATGACGCACTGCATTGGTTTAGAAGTGTTAGAGAACAGGTATCGACTTGGGATGAACTTGTCGTTCTCTTGAAGCAGGACTTCGACAAAACTGATTATGATTATCGTTTACTATCTGAGATTCGATCTAGGACTCAAGGTGAATCAGAAAATATAACAATTTATTTGTCAATTTTGTCGAGCATGTTTGCACGTTTGTCGAAGCCCTTACTGGAAGAAGACAAACTTGAAATCATATTGCACAATATCAGACCTTGCTATGCAAGCACTTTAGCTTCAGCGACTGAAATTAAAACCATTAATCAGTTACAAATTCTTTGTAGGAACTTTGAAAATGTTCAATCGCGTTTGGTACATTTTCGTGAGCCTTCAGCCGCAACGTCTGATACTGTAGCACCTGAATTTGCATATAAACAAAAATCAAATGCATTTACTAAACAAAAACCAAACTTTAATACAAACTACAACAATTTTAGAAATAAACAACATAATACATATACAAAACCTAAAACTAATAATAATGTCAATGAAAAATATTTACATGCTATAAATAAAGGTAATTCTGATTCTGACAGGAAACTACCTTACTGTCCTCGCTGTCGCAATAATTCACATAGCTTAAGCAATTGCCAGAATTCTGAAATTATGTGCTTCAAGTGTGGTTTTAAGGGTGTTAAGAAACCTGATTGCCCCAAATGTAATGCGAATTCAAAAAACTAGATTCTCAGAATTGTAGCGATTCATCTTCAATGGAAGGTCGTTTTAATGTTGAAGATTGGAATGAATGGTTGGAAACAGTACGAATGTTTTTCAAAAGCTACAACGTTGCTACAATTCTACAAGATAAACCTCTAGATGATACACGACCATACGTGAATATTAAGGTAAATGACATAACCGTCTCAGGTCTACTTGACTCGGGTGCTGCTGTCACCATTTTAGGTAATAATGCGCACAACACTTTAGTTAACCGGGGTCTCAAGGTTTGTACTGATGACAATGTGTCAATCGTTGCTGCAGGTGGACAATCTTTTAATAGTCTAGGTTACATGAATTTGCCTATAAATTTCGAAAACAAATTTCACATAGTGAAGGCTTACATAGTTCCTGAAGTTAAGTCTTCTCTGATTCTGGGAATTGACTTCTGGCGCGCTTTTCATTTGTGTCCTAAGTATTTAGGCTCGCTGCAACGGTCTAGCGTCCCGTTAATGGACTTAAATGCAACTAGTCAGCCGACATTTATCAATTCTTACGATAACTTAGACGATTCGCAGAAAGCTATCGCGGATAATATCGTCGATCAATTTAAGGATATTTCTTTCGAGCGTAAGGGATTGGGTCGAACGCATTTGATATCCCACCGCATCGACACTGGTGATTCTCCCCCTGTTCGACAAAGATACTACCGACTTTCACCAGAGAAACAAAAAATACTTGTCAAACAGGTAGATGAAATGTTAAGTCTCGATGTGGTGGAACCGTGCGAAAGCGCATGGCAGTCTCCGGTTCTTATCGTTACGAAGAAAAATGGCCAGCCTCGTTTTTGTTTAGATAGCCGTAAATTGAATTCAGTTACGAAGCGAGATGCTTACAACTTGCCTTATATTTCTGAGATTTTGGATAACTTGCGCGACGCACGTTTCCTGAGTAGCCTTGACTTATCCAAAGCCTTTTGGCAGTTGCCAATTTCTGAGGAGGACCGAGACAAGACGGCATTTTACGTCCCAGGCCGTGGAACGTTCCGATTCAAAACTACACCTTTTGGGCTGACAAATGCTCCCGCTACGCAACAACGTTTGGTCGATGCGTTGCTGAGTGACGTGGATCACAGGATTTTTGCCTATCTTGATGATATTGTCATCGTTAGCAGCTCTTTTGATGACCACGTCTCTCTCTTACTTCGTGTTTTAGACAGACTGCGTAAAGCGAATCTTACCATTAATCTAGAGAAGTGTGAATTCTTCCGAAGTGAGCTCAAGTATTTAGGATATGTGGTCGATGCGAATGGACTGCGAACCGACCCAGGTAAGGTTGAAGCCATCCTCAACTACGCGACTCCCACTAGTCGTAAGGAGCTTAAGCGATTTTTAGGCACAGCTACTTGGTATCGTAGGTTCGTTCCCAACTTTAGCACGATCGCAGGTCCGCTAAACAAGCTTACTTCAAATAAAAAGAATTTTTATTTCCTTTCCTTTCCAATGGACTGATGAAGCTGATGCCGCTTTCAAAAAACTGAAAGAGTGCTTGGTTTCCGCTCCGGTACTCTCTTGTCCTAATTATAATCTGCCGTTCGAGGTACACACGGACGCCAGTAATTACGGAGTGGGTGCCATGCTTACTCAGACAGTTGATGGTAAGGAGCATCCCGTTGCGTACATGAGCCGATCATTGACTACAGCTGAAAAGAACTACAGCATTACAGAACGGGAGACTCTTGCTGTCCTGGTAGCATTGGAACATTGGCGATGTTACGTCGAAAATGGTAAAACTTTCACTGTTTATACCGACCACAGTGCTCTGAAATGGTTTTTGTCACTCAATAATCCCACTGGAAGACTCGCACGTTGGGGTGTACGTTTGTCGTCTTTTGATTTTGAAATCAAACACCGTCGTGGTGTAGACAACGTCATTCCTGACGCCTTATCTAGAGCTGTTCCAGTCGCTTCTATTGTAACTTCCAAGTCATTTGAGACTACTAGTGATGACTGGTACAAAAACATTTATGGTGATTGCCTCAATAATCCAGTACATGTTCCGAATTTCCAAATTAAGAATGATTCTCTTTTCCGCCTCAGCAAAAATAAGTGTCACCTGACAAATGAGTTCTTCTGGAAAGAGGTCGTTCCACAGGAACTTCGGGATGGTGTTATTGCGGAGAATCATAATGAGCCCACTGCTGGTCACCTTGGTATTTTTAAGACGTACAGGCGCATTGCTCTTCGATACTACTGGCCAGGGATGTATCAGGATGTGGCGAAATACGTAGGTGCATGTTCTGTGTGTCTGCAGTACAAAAGCCAAAATCACGCTACTCTTGGTACAATGGGTCGGCCAAAACAATGTTCACGTCCTTACCAAATGATATCCATCGATTTAATGGGACCTCTTCCAGTTACACGAAAGCAGAATAGCTATATTCTAGTAGTGACATGCTGCTTTTCAAAATTTTGCCATATTTTCCCTATAAAAAAAGCAAATTCAGACGTTATTATAAAATTATTAGAAGAACAGATTTTCTTGGTCCATGGTGTTCCACAGACCATTTTTTTGGACAATGGTAGTCAGTTTATTAGCGGTCAGACCAACGATTTTTTCCAAAAATACCGCATTCCGAATGTATTCTTCACGCCGAAATATACACCTCAAGTGAACTTAGTTGAGCGGTACAACAAAACTATAATCACTTGTATCTCCACCTTTGTCGAAGGCGATCACAGATCGTGGGATATGTTTATACCAAAGGTCCAGTTCGCAATCAATAATTCTGTAAACGAAGCCACTGGATTTACCCCATCGTTTCTTGTGTTCGGCAGGGAGGTAGTACTGTGTGGTTCGCACTATACTGATACAGATTTAGGTGATGAGGTTTTATTTATGCCCCGCGATGTTTATGCGGAAAACCTCGGTTGCTTAAGCAATGTTTTTGACCAGGTTCAGAAGTCTTTATATCATGCTCACGTTAAGAACACATCTCAGTACAACTTGAGACGCAAACCGTTTGAATTCAACGTAGGTGATGTAGTCTACAAGCGCACTTACGTACTGAGTGACAAGGACAAGTTTTTTAGTAAAAAGCTTGCCCCAAAATATATAAAATGCCGAGTTACCGAAAAACGCTCGCCACTTGTTTACGTTTTGCAAGATATGTCGGGTAAGAACTTGGGCACTTGGCATATTTATTTATTTATTTATTTATTTGGTTCACCAACAGTTGATACACAGTTTCTATAACAATAATAAAGCTTAAAAATATTATCTATATGCACAACCAATTATAGGCAAACACAGCATGCACAATTTTGAGATTTAAAAAGTATTACCTTTAATAAGTATAAACTATCTTATTAATATATACTTGTACAATACCAAGCAAAAAAAAAAATTATTGAATATATATTAAACATGTTTAAATTATAAAGATCTTAGTTAGGTAAGTACTCACTAATTATTATTATTATTTTATTATCATGAACCCACTGAGCCCATCAACAAGCGACGGAGCTTGGGAAGGCTGTCGTAATGCAAGTCAAACGTGTCATTGTGGTTGTAAAGTTTACAAAAACGGGGAATAGGGGAATTTGCACCTAGTACTGTTCTCCTAAGGGGGGGCACTAAAGGAGTAATTTTGAACCTGGGATATCTACGTGGTACTCTAAATCTGATTTTTTCTAAAAGCAAGGGGCAGTCTATTTCATTTCGTAATAGTTTATATAAAAATGACAAATCAATATACTCTCTTCTTTTCTCTAAGGATACGATTCTGAAATGTTTGAGCCTATCATTATATGAGACAGTTCTTCGGGCCAATTTAGTATATCGTGCTAGATGCCACAAAAATCTTTTTTGTACTCTTTCTATTCTTAGCGTATGTGTCGCGTAATGTGGTCGCCAAACTACACTACAATATTCCAAAATACTGCGTACTAAGGTGTTATAAAGAATTTTTTTAGTGTTTGTCTTTCGAAACATTTTACCGTTCCTAATAACAAATCCTAGCATTTTAGAGGCCTTTTTATTGATATATTCAATGTGAGGTATAAATGTAAGTTTTCTGTCTAGAATAACTCCCAAATCTTTTATGCTGTCTACTTCTTGTATATCTGTTTGTGAAATGAAATATTTTGATGGAGTGAGATAAAGCTTTCGTGAGAATTTAATGTGGAAACATTTTTTTCCATTTAAAGACATTTTATTGGTATCGCACCAAGCAGAGAGTTTGTCAAGATCACTTTGAAGTAAGCTTATATCTGAGTTAGATTCAATACGTCTAGCAAACTTAAGATCATCGGCATATAAATATGGAGTTGAATTGCTAAAGCAGTCGGTTATATCATTTATAAAAATGTTAAAAAGCACTGGTCCCAAATGTGAGCCTTGAGGTACTCCAGATGATATACTTTTTGATTTAGAATTATATCCACTCATGACAACATAAAATTTTCTATCAGAGAGATAAGACTGCAACCACTTCAATAAGTTTCCAGCAAAGCCATATTTAGAAAGCTTGGATATTAATATGCTATGTGAAACACGATCAAATGCTTTACTAAAATCTGTGTATATAACATCAGTCTGACCACCGGCATCTATTGATTCTGCCAACATTTCTGTAAACGTGACAAGGTTAGTACTAGTAGAGCGAGCGGAAACGAAACCATGCTGATGTGGCGTAGAGTTTCGTTTAAAATGAAACTGAATGATGGGGCATACTATAGACTCAAATACTTTAGAAAAAGTGGAAAGTATAGATATAGGTCTATAGTTACTAACCTGAGATTCGTCACCCTCTTTAAAAATGGGCACTACCTTTGCCACCTTCCAAAGGTTAGGAAAAGTACCAGTTTCCAGTGACTTGTTAAAAATAAGGTATAGTGGCATTACAAGATTAGGGATACATTTACTTATAAAAAGTGCCGGGATACCGTCGGGGCCTGCCCCTTTATTTATATCTAGGTTTTCTAATTTTTTTTTTATTGTGGTATAATCAATATTAATAGCGGATAGGCTTTCACCGTCCAAGCTGTTTACATCATGATTAGGATCATCAGCCGAATTATAATCTGTGTTTTTGTAAACAGAGGCAAAATATTTGGCATACAAATCGCACATGTCGTTTCCATCAGACACCGTAATTGAGCCATCTGCGACCGTGTTGGGGTAATTACTTGTGCTGTGGCGCTTTGATTTAACAAATGACCAAAAGCTTTTTATGTTCGTAGTAATTTTGTCCTCCACACTAGTTATATAAGAATGATAACACTGTTTCGTAAGTCGTACAACTAATTTATCAAGTGTTTGAAGTCGGAGTTGGTCCAGGGGATTTCCATAAATCTTGAAACGATGTCTGATCTTATCTTTCCTATGTAGTGTCTTAATCAGATCTCGGTTAAACCATACGGGGTATTTATTGTTAACTTTTTTTTGTAGAGGGACATTTTGGGTAATAGCAGAACTTAAGACTTCATTAAACATGTCGGTCATTTCATTAACATTTTTGCAATTAAAAAATAATTGGTTCCAATCTTGTTTCTTTAAAAAAGTATTAATTGAGTCATAGTCAGCCTTGCGGAAATTACGAATAGGTATATCAATATTATTCTTCAGCTTATCTCTGTATGTTATTGGAAAAGTTAGTATTATTGGCGGGTGAAGTGGATCCATGTTGGAAAGAGCGTGTGAAGCAGCATTTATTTTACATAAAGAGTTATCTGTTAAGACTAAATCTAAAATTTTATTTTTATTATTTAATACGTCATTATATTGTTTTAAGTTATTTAAAAATATGAAATCAACTAAAACTTGTTCCAATACAGATAACTTATAGCCTGACGAAAATGTATTAATCACATTCCAGTTAATACCACTAAGATTGAAATCGCCAAATATACATATAGGTTTATCAAGAGTTTCTATGATTTTATTACAATTTGCTACATATAATTCTAATACAGGTTTTTGTACTGGAGGTGGTAAATAAATAGCACTAATATACATCTTGCTTATAGAACGTGTGTCCTCAGCAGGAAGGTTAACACATAACCAAATATCTTCACTATTACTTTCCCAGTCCATTATTCTAACAGAATTCAATCGCATTGAAACTGCTATTAGAACACCTCCACCCTCTTTGCCACAGTGGTAACTTGATGTTTCTCTGTCTCTTCTGTAAACCTTGTATCTACTGTCAAAAAGTTCAGAGCTTAGAACACCTTTGTGTAGCCACGTTTCCGTGAGAATAATAATATCATAATTGCAACAAGTTAAATTACAGAAAAAGCTATGTGTTTTGGTTCTCAATCCTCTTGAGTTTTGATAGTAGATATTCAAAGATGAAAAAATTTCTGTGTTCATGTTATTAAGCAGCGAAGTTGAGGCAACTTAGTCTAAATTCTGCAGTGATTCTAGATCCCTGATTAATTTGTGGTCCGACGTTTCGGTTTTTCTCATAAAGATACGCCCATTGCGTACCCAGACGAACTTGTAGCTTTTTTCTTTAGCTGCCATCCTGGCCGCTGCATGAAGAATCTTGTTAGCAGCGGAGAGATGCTCCATTATGAAAAAAGGAGATTTTTCACCGGCCAATCCAATATGTGAGCTATTAAGCCTGTTACTTGGGTTTGCTCTATTAAATTTAATAGACGATGCTATAAAAGAGTCGCGGGCTCTCGGCGAGCTAAACTGCACTACAATCGAGCGAGGTCTTGGGCTCTTAGGGTTTAATTTTGCAATGCGTGTACAGTTTAAAATGCTTTCCTCCTTAATATTACAGCCTATGACTTCGCCTAGTTGAGAGACAATACCATTGAGGTTCTCAGTTTTCTTTTCGGGAACGCATTGAATCTCAACGTTGTTGCTTCGGGCGTATTGTTCAAGCTGATTTAGACGAACCATTAAGTTTTGGTTTTCAGCACGCAAGGCCACGTTTTCTTCATGAACTTTTTTTACTGACTCCAATATTTGAGCGTGGTTCTTAGCATTCTCTTCGCATTGTCCACTCGTATATGACACTGACTCTTGCAGACCCTGAATGTCCGATTTCACAGAAGCTAACTCTGCCGCAATCGTGCTCCTCATCTGTTGACCAAGACGAATAAAAAGACTATCCATTTCTTTGCTGAATATTTCCTGCACCACGCTTTTAACATCGTCACGTGTTAATAGGCTGTCAGAGTCTATCTTGGGAGACAAATCAAGGGCGGCTCTCTTGTGGGCTCGCAGGGAGGCATTGTTCTTAGTACGCAGTGGGGTGTCATCATTATTTCGACCCTTCTGTTTCGATGTACACAGCGGGCAGAACCAGTCAGAAGTCTTGGCCAAAGTGCTCACGTCGGCGCTCGTTGAAGATAAACATGCCAAATGATACCCTTTACCACAGGTTTTGCAGAACAAACTATCATCTTTATTGCCTTCTAGTTCACAGCAGCCCCATGTCATTTTAGCTTTAGACTGAGACATAATTGATAGTTGTAATCTTTAATATATACAATCAGTTAAGAAAAACGTAATTAATGAATTAATTACGGCTCAAAAAAAGCAATAATGAAACGTTTAACTTGTGTTGTAGGTAAGCAAACTATAAAATAAAAGCTCGCGCCCAAAAGGTCGTATCTGCTGGCGGATTCAAAGCCGCTTACGCGTTCACGCCGGGACTCCGCAGAGATAACGAAATCCAACGTAATTAACAACGAAATTGTTGATTAACTTCGTAGATCTTGACTTACGGCTGTTTCTTAAGTAATCCGTTCCTCCACTGATACTAGTTGATGAGCGACACCAAAAAATTGTAAGATTTTACTCAAGTTAACTCGCGTAATTTAATTAAATCTCAGGAGCAAAAGAGCACCGTTCACGGTTACCCGCGGCATATAAAAGATTTGAAAATTTATGGTAAATATTGTAATTAATTGAGTTCTGTTATGTTCCCAAGTCTATTAAAATCATTTTTACATTTCTTACAAAGAGTCTTATGTCGAACATATTGGCACATGATTTTTGTTATGAAAGGCGCGTCTCATAATTTTATAATATTATTAGATGTTTTCTGAAAGGTTGAATGAACATGAGGATTGAATGTTTTGAATGGTAGAATGATAGGTAATAGTAAGAATTTTGGTTCAGAGTAGTTTAGTGCGGATTTTATTTTTAAAATAAAATCCTTATGAGGGACGAGCGGGTAATGTAACGGAACGTTACTGGTTTAATATTAATTTCTATTTTAAAATAATATTTACTTATAATCAATTTAAATCAACTTAAAACTAAAACATATATACAAACTTATCCTAACTTATTATTCTAATAAACCTATATTAAATCCTAAATTCTAAGCGCGGCACCTGTCTCGTAACGCTTATTAAATCAATGCGCGCGAATTATGTCATACCGGTTCACACAAGAACTCCGCGGGGTACGGACTGAGGAAGTGGTGGCCAACGCGGGGCCACGACCGCCGCCGCCTGCGCCAGTCGTATCTAGACTTAAGTGCGAGCACACATATCGCTTTGCCAGCTCGAGCGCCCTAGCCGACTGTGCAATTTACGACATATTTTTCATAATTTCCTTATTATAATAATTTAATAAGTATTCTTGTGTTCTAAACACGTCTCAAGTTTTCGTGTTGTTCCCGATATAGGGTAAGTTTTAAATGGCACATAAAAAAAACCCAACATAGGATAATTATAATGACCGTTATTTTCCTAATGACTTTAATAATGTTTTATTTTCCAGTGTTTAAATTGTAGTATATTTATTTGCAAATTGCTGAATTATGCACAACAATTATTCGTCAAAATTTCATCATCCTTTCTTTTCTGCCTACCTTATATTCTCAATGTTTGCTAATATTATTTGATTTAAGTTAATTTAATGTAATTTAAAGTCATTTCCCTTTCTTCTATTTTCATTGCCTTCTGCTTTTAATGATAGCCTTCAGCTTTATTAATATTATTTTTTGTGAACTCCGTTCTGGTTGTACCACCACGGCAATACTATACTGCGGGTAAGTATTCGTTCTTCCTGTAGCCGTTGGTGGGTCCCCAGAACGGAAGCTAGATGGGTTCCCGTATTAATATGGAGGAATTTATCGATTCCAGGAACAACTACAACAACTACAACAATCACAACAACATTAACATCAACAACAACCACAACATCAACAAAAATCAACAACAACAACGTCGTAAACCGTTACCAATAAAAAACTTCCGACTTCCCGGGAAACTTCTTACCGGCGGAATTACACCCAACAAGCCCGGTACCCCTTACTGCAGCTATCTTCGGGGTCCAGCTATACTCCGGCTTGCCGCTGCCACCTTGGGGCCACCCACCATCCGGGGCCCCCGACAATATCAGGACAGTACTTTTCCCGCGGTGGTGTAGGAAGCTTAGAAACTAGTTAAAGTGCACAAATCCACGGCCCTATAAATATATGTGCCTACCGCTAGCTGCCGGTCAAAATTTTTTTTATGTAAATTTTTTTGTAATTAAATTTAAAATTCGCGTATATACCTTTGGTTATTTATTTCTCCGTACTAATTTAGGTAGGTGGAAATTTCCATAGGGTAAACGGCACAAGATAAAGAAGGTTCGTTATTAGATGTGAACTACTTCGGAAGCCGCTGCTCAGCCAAGCGTGACGCTCTAACTTTCCATGTCCAGTTCGATGTGAAACTTCAGAATTTACATACGGTTCAGAGTTACAACAGTCGAACTTGAAATAATCTTGTTCGGCGACCAATTGAGTGTTTTTAGAAACCTTTTTTGTGTCGAGTTTGATAAACGCTGACATACTTTTTTTTTGTTATGGCTCCACACTTTTGTTTATTTAGCCAGTGTCAAATAATTGATAAATTTCTCGAGTTAAGTATATATGCATAATGTGGAGACGCGATCTTTTCGTTTTCCCGCCAAAAACCTGACATATTTTTTTTTGTGTTTTGGCTCCACACTTTTGTGTATTTAGTCAGTGTCAAGTAATTGATAATTTAGCAAGTTAATGATATTTCACGTAAATAATGTGTCAGGGCACAGTCAAAGTCATCAAGTCAAGTCAGAGTCAAGTCATAGTCTAGTCTAGTCAAGTCATACTCCTAGTAAAGTGGCGGCAACTTTACCAGAAGCTTCTATGTAGTTTCGGAAAGAACACGAAAATAAACGTTTCACTATCATTATACCACTTTCCCACACTCATCTTGTAATCCAGCACTTAACGAATAAAATGCCACCAATTTTATGCACTAACACTGAAAATAACACAAGTTTTGGAAAATAATATAATGCGGTAACGTGATCTTTTTCGTTGTCCCGCCAAAAACCTGACATATTTATCTAATGTTACACCATTTTGTGTTACCATAACCTCATCAGTATTAATAATCTCCTGGCACTTCAGGTAGGTAAACAAAAAACGAGTGTACTTAAGACCACACGACTTTTATATTTATTTAGTTTAGCTCCATCTATCGGCCGGTATAACTTTGTTTTGCTTTGTTTAATGCCGCCATCTTGACAGTTGTAAATTGTCATTTTACCGGACCTATCAACATAATATTACAAATTTTAAGTAATTTTTAACTTTCTTATGTTGGCAAAGAAGATCTACGTGAATCAACTGCCTCGCAGAGCATTTGCCAGTGAGCTGGCAAATGTCAAGCGTGCGTATAGAAATTTTACTTGTTTTAAAAACACATAAAATAGGTTGTTAACATTTCTATGTATTATAAAGTATAGGCAATGCATGAGAATTTCTATTTTCAGTAATCAGTAGGTAAGCTTTCTGGAATTCAGTTTTTGCTAATGCTGCAGATAAGTTGACGCTTAGTGAACTGACTTGATTACTCAAGCTATCGGCTTGATAATTTGAGACTTCAGTTCCCCACTCAACTTAAACTTAACTTAAAGACGCCATAATTGCGCGACGCGACGGTTCTGCGCCAGCTTGCCACCTCTAGCCGCAATTTTAAAGTTGTTAAACTTCCCGAGTTTCCGCATAGCGCTCAAAACTAAATGCGGACTTTTGATCCAGTCTTATAGTCAAGAAATAATTCCCACTTTGCACTAACATTATCAAACCACTAAAACGTAAAAACCGTAATGATTCATTTAAAATATTTCAACTATCGAAACGCCACTAAATAAGTTTAACCACATGATTAGAAGATCAGACTCCCCTAATTGTGGTACTCGTGGGGTCCTAGAGGACGTACATCACGTCCTAGTGTGTCAGAACGCAGTCTGTGAGAGCACATATGCTAGCAAAGTTCGGGTTACATTTTTCGGATGTAGGAGTGATTCAAGGTGTCTTGGCTTTTCCACTGAGTGGGGCTGCCAAGACACTTTTTATCATGATACAAGACAATTTTTTTTAGAATTTAATCATTGTAAATAATGTAGCTGACATAATCACTATGCGACTAAAGCACCCAAAAATTATAAATTAAAAAAAAACTATTGAAACTTAAATAAAGCATTTATATACGTTATTACTTACCAATTTAGAATTATAAAAAGACATCTTTTAAATGCGCCAAGTTTATTATTTTACACTTTTTAACTACGAAATAGCGAAATTAGCAAATCCTCTTAAGCTACTTTTTTTCTCATTAATTAAAGTGCTTGAGGGGATTCTGAGTCGTACAACGCTATTTCGGGAGCCCGCCTGGGGCTTTTAAATTATTTTTCTAACGTCCCTGTTTTCTGTTTTGCAGGTATGAGATTTTGACTCCTGTTATTAGCTGTATTTATGTTGGTATGTACTCTATAGACGGTACCGGTACATCTAAATAAATATAACTCAAAGGTCTGACTGACTGCCTGACATAGTGATCTATCAACGCACAGCCCAAACCACTGGACGGATCGGGCTGAAATTTGGCATGCAATTGCATTCTTTTATATACATATAGACGAGCTTCTGCCGAAGGCAGCTTCGCCCGCGGCGTGGCCTATGGGAAAATAATTGAACCACCCATTTCACCCTCTTAAGGGTGGAATTTCGTAAAATACTTTATTGGCGGATGCCTACGTCGTAACATATACCTGCATGCCAAATTTCAGCCCGATCCGTCCAGTGGTTTGGGCTGTGCGTTGATAGATCACTATGTCAGTCGGTCACCTTTGAGTTATATATATTTAGAAGATTTATTTTTCTTGCATCCAAAGACGGTCGCGCCACCTAGTGGACCTATACGCTGCGTCTTCCAATTCGTGGTCTTCACTCGGACCTTTCTTCCCTTTTAACCCTTTCTTAGAAGTTCAGAAATTGCTCACCATAATTCGTAGAGTTAATAGTAATAATAATAACGCCCAACGATTACATACATAGATCCTGGACCCTAACTAGGATTCTAGGTCTAGGGACCCAGGAACTACGAGGACCATGGTCCCACTACACCCAGACTCAGAACAAGTATTTGCGCTTTTTTATTTTAAAATGAGCATGCATTTAACAACAACTCGCCTGATGGTAAGTGACGAAGTTGTCTAAGGCGGAGCACGCTTGTCCATTAAATCTGTGCGCAAATACTGGTCCTGTCGCGGGAATCGAACCCGCAGTCAGCTGACTGAGCTATGAGCCGACCTGCTCAACCACCACACCACAGAGGCTGTCAAAAGTTGTATTGTTTGCAACAACTTTCTCGGGCACATGATGTGTTATTTTACAATAGATAATACGAAACTAAAGCAATCATGAACGAAGTGGATTGAACATGTGCAAACCATCGGTTCTGTGTGGGAGGACCTTTACAAATAGCTGTCTATATAACATTAATTCTTCCACACCTGCGCAAATTCACACGTCTTCGTGAACCTAAACTAGACCCTTTCTATTCCCTAGGAAGTTCAGGTCACGTCGTTGATATATGTTTTCACTTAGGAAAAATTAATGGTGCCGCAGCTGAAAGTCTGCAGAAATTTTAATCTGCAAGATTTTTACACATGCCATATAAAATTCTTAAAATATTACGAAGTTTTCATTTTCGTATAATGGCGTAAAGTTTTCACGTGTGTGTAAGAACGTGTTGTTTCATTTTGGTTCTATATTAATCACAAAGAAGCGGCGAGATTTAAAAAAATAATTAGGTAAGTTAAAATAATAAATTACGAAAGAGATCAATCAAGGTCGCACGCAACCCCCGAAACATAAAATTAAATAGCCTTGTGACAGTTTTAAAAACATACATTTAATTTTAATGGTCACTTCATTTTCTACATTATTCGAGTACAACCTACCATCAGATGTCCCATCACATTACAATATCGGTTAATACTATCGCACCCGCGAAGAGGTTGGAAATGTACTCATATTTTACAGGAAAATGTAATAACAGGACTATTGTAGGAGACCCCGGAATTCACATACATATGTGGGGAGATAATAACATTCACTGCGGCATAAATTTTACCACACTTACCCTCGGTTTCTTGTACGTTTATTAAACTCGACGCACTAAATATGTGATGATGAACGCTCATTGGTTGTCTGTTGATCATCGACTGTATTCAACCAATGAACGTACGGTATAGTGCGTATAGTGTAGTCAAAACTCATGTCAATTTAAAACTATTATAAATAGTTTTAAATTGACATGAGTTTTGACACGTACGAGGAACTGGGGGGTAAAGAGTTACACAGCTTCCTGAGCTTCATTACTTCATATGTATTTCAATATGATTAATAAAAATAACGCCCAACGATCAAATAGATCCTGGACCCTAACTAGGATCCCTGTATCTAGGGACCCGAGAACTACGAGGACCATGGTCCCATAACACCGAAACTCGATAAGGTTTTTTTGTGCACAAATACTTGTCCTGTCGTGGGAATCGAAGCTGCCGCCTCCAGGCTACGAGCCAACCTGCTCTACCACCACACCACAGAGGCTGTAATGATTGGTAGTTATCCGCTATTTTTTAAATGTAGTTTTTTTTATGTTAAATGCCTCGGCCGTTCATAACAGTTTCAGTGCCACTCGGAATTCTAAATTATAAAATATTTGCGTGACACTGCACTCTGCACGTCATCCTAAGACAGCACAGTTTAGTAATAAGATTTCTAGACGATGAGATTCTCATTTGCCCAACAATTTCACTAGTTATGGTGCCCTTCAAACCGGAACACATTAGTACTTGTACACTGCTTGGCGGCAGAACAACTGGCAAAGTGGTGGTAGACATCTGTCTAAACGGACTCTTATTGAAAAGTCCTAGTGTTTATAATAATTGTAGGTTAGGTAAAAGTGGTTTTACTGAAGGACCCGTTTCTCGCGAGAGCTCTTAGATTTTAGGGTCCCGTACCCGTTTTCTCAAACGGAACCCATTCGTATTTTATTATCTGTCTGTAGATGCCCTACTATGCCCTGATTTTCTAATGAATCTAAAAGTTTTAATTGATATACCACAATAAAACCTATACGGCCTCATAATCAATGTGTAAAATGTAAAAGTCAATTTTTTATTTTAATGATGTAAAGTCACTAAAAGTCTTTATTTTTGGACGATTTTCTTAACAATTTTATGCGTCTCGTTATTATTACTAGGTAATTATAATTTAATATAATCCTCTCTTATTCTCAATCTCATTCTCTAGTTATTCATTAATTCTCATATAAATCAATCAAATCTGGGAAGTTTTCAAAATCAATGAATTACATTATTCGAACTTTTACAAGTCGAAATTGCCAACTGTGATACAGGTTTATCAAGTTGGAAATTCATTCACAAAATGATAATTCAAAATGAATGAAATCTCCACTTGACTACTAAGCGTGGTTCTGTAATTACGACCTTAGGTATAGAGCCTTAGATGTTTATTTATGATTATAGGTAGGTAAATCTGTAGAAAGAAGACTTACAATATACCTAGTGTCACAAGTTAATGAAGTATTTATTACTCCTAAAGAAATTAGCCGTCGCGGTGTTGGTTTTTACCTGATTGCGCTCTGACACGCAATTGTTGAGTACTTTACAGTTAATGCTCATTTTCACTACGTTTTATCAACAGAATACAAATAGATTTGTCTAATAAGAAATGTATTCACTTCACGGATTATCTTTCGGTAAACAACATGTGCGTGCAACAGCATGCAGCTGTAGGTAGGATGAGATGCCTTCATTTTAAAAGTTGCTTGAATAAATTACCAAAATACACAAATATTGTTGAATTGTTTACGTTGTATTATTATCATTTAGAGCGATTTGTTACACGCAATACAGAAAAGAGGAAAATAAATAAAGAATATTTTTGTATTCCTAATACTTATACAATCATTCATCGTCACTGAATTGTAAATTAATGATTAAAAAATCTCTTTTTACTTACGCTACATTTTTCTTTCCACTTTAGACTGTCATTAGGAAATGAAGAAAATAATTTGATAATATACGCAGCTGTAGGTATATATTTATAAGTTTACTTATAAAATTAAAAAATACATTAACGTACTGAAAAGTGATTCAATGTATGTTATAAAAGCCTTACACAACATTCAGAAAACGGTTTCAGTCAATTGCTTTTATGTAGAAGAGGGTACTCTGTTATATTAATTTTGTTTCCAAACGTAGAATAGTTTTAGAGAAAACAAAAGACTGTAAGTGTCTAAAACTTTGCCTATTTGCTCCTGGCGTAGTGGCCTCTTTTTATAGTAGTATGCTATGTATGTAGTTTGAAATAATTATCCTTTTCAGCTTACAAAAGTTTTCGCATTGAATCTATCAAATACACAAACATTGGAGTTATGATGTGTTAAGGTGGCTCCACACCATTCAATCTGCCATTCAAAAATCCACACGATCTACTGGAACCGCGATCGATTGAGCCCCAACTCACCTCCACACATTTTGATTGATTAATTTTACTAAACGTGCAGCAGATTGTATGGTGTGTAGAGTATTTCAGATCAAAGGTATAGAAGCTAGCCCATAGCAGAGTAAACTTACCTCCTCCTTTTACTATGGCTCTTCTTGCGACCACGGGCGGGCGGGTCGCTCGCATACGCGCCGCCCTCGCCTTCCGCACTGTGTCCCGCGCCCATCCTCAACCCATGCCACCACACACACCGTCACTGACCGACGCACGCCACACACGACACCCAAGCATAAGCTGAAACGGCACAACGCACTAAACGTGCTTAGCCACAAAAAAGCTGTCAAATTCCGTAACACAAGCTGTCAAAATCAAACGGTTATTTCCCGCGTTTTGTTTTCTTCTTTTCTTCTTTTATTGTTTGCACTAAAGAGTTCGCATTGGAAAGTTGGAGAAGGCTGGATAGGGTGTCGTGGTGTTTGCCCGGAGGCAGCGTTGTACCCGGGCGGCTTGCAGCGCGAATGTGAAATGTAGCGTCGCATGCGCAGACGCGCACGCGCTTGTCTTGAGATATTGTTAATGGTTTTAAGTTATAGGGAGATAGCGGGTGGGAGATCGCTGAGAAATCGTCTTTTTTTTTATCTTTTAATCCTCATTTACAGTCATGTCTTCATCAAACAACGGTTTTTTTGGGAAATACCTTTAAACTTTAAAAAAATTATTTACTTAAAACTAAAAAAAAAAAAAATATTTTCGTGCCAGCTAGAGACATTTGTTTCACTGCTCTTTGCTATTTTTGCTGCTATCAGTTGGATGGCACACGGCCGATGCTATCCCACCCGGTGACGCTGTAAAGGTCGGTAGAGACCAACAGCATTAGCCCGTTCAAAAAAAAAGGCCGACGCTATTGAATTTCTGAGAATTATACAAAAAAAAAAACGGCCGTAGAGTTATCAATACTTACTCTAACACCCTACTTATATTTACTTTAATATCTAAAAGACCTTAATACAGAGGTACCTGTATTTCCAAAGAAGCTTTTATCGTGTCTACTGCCACAAACGTTAAGGCAAAATCCCTTTCTCTTATTGGTTTCGTATTTAGCTGTTTATGTTATTAAGATGTAGCGCTTATCCAGCTTTCGACAATATTACGTAAGTACTCATTGCGTATCTTAATCACTGTATATTATCGTTAAATTAATTAGGGTAGGGTATTTAACTCTATTGACTATGATAGTGACAAAACAATGATTTGATCATCATGTACGATTTCCTGTTGTATTTTTTTTCTACTTACGGGGCTTGCACATGGAAATGGCAAAATCGATATGGATAAAATTTTGCACACAGATGGTTTACGCTACCAAAACTTTTATCGTAGAAAAAGAGAAGAATTAAAGAGTAGGTTAGGCACCCGTGGAAATAAAATAAGGGTACCACGGGGCACCTATTAACGAAAAAAAAAAAATGGAATGTATGTACTTTCTCACTCACACGATCCTGTCTCAGGACGGATATATATCTATTGTACTCCGGACAGCCTCCTTCGTTTGATGGTCTATCAGGAAAGACGTGATATTGGCGAAATAGTGTTAGCACCTCCACAAAAGCCACGAAACAAGAGTGGAAGTTATAGTATATATATAGGTCTGTTATTGTAGCCTATTTAAAAATCTTACTATATAGGACTGTTATTGTAGCCTGTTTAAAAAATCTTACTATATAGGACTGTTATTGTAGCCTATTTCAAAAATCTTACTATATAGGACTGTTATTGTAGCCTATTTCAAAAATCTTACTATATAGGACTGTTATTGTAGCCTATTTCAAAAATCTTACTATATAGGACTGTTATTGTAGCCTATTTAAAAAATCTTACTATATAGGACTGTTATTGTAGCCTATTTAAAAAATCTTACTATATAGGACTGTTAATGTAGCCTATTTCAAAAATCTTACTATATAGGACTATTATTGTTGCCTATTTCAGAAATCTTACTATATAGGACTGTTAATGTAGCCTATTTCAAAAATCTTACTATATAGGACTATTATTGTTGCCTATTTCAGAAATCTTACCAGCTACATCGCACACCTCGGGCCATAGCACACGGGCCACTAATTGTTGCGCGATGCGCCTCGGAAATCGCTTCGCTCTCGTTTCTACTAATTACACGTGCTGCTGCTTTCCCAATGAAAACCTCGCGGAAGGAACTACGGAACTGTTGACGGATCCACCAGTTGTTTGACCTACCTTTGCGATTGAAACGGTTCATAACACTGAGGTCGCTAATTTTTTTTTTATTTGAAGTTAATCATCCACAATTGGTAGTACCCTGCCTTCTATGGGTTGTGGGTTCGATTCCCACCCAGGACAAACATTTGTGTGATGAACATCAATGTTTGTTTTGTGTTTGGGTGTTATATTGTATTCTATGTATGTATTTACAAACAAAAAGTATCTAAGTATTGTATAAGTTATCTGGTCCCCACAGTACAAGCTTTGCTTAGTTTGGGGCTGGATGGCGTTGTGTGAGATGTGCACATATATTTTTATTATTATAATTTGAAGTGTTACCGCATTATAGCACCAAAAGTATTCCTACGTCGTCTTCGTCATCAGTCAGTTACGTTCCTAATTCCTAAGAAGTGCGGTTTGAGGAAGATATATGTTCTCGAATTTTCATGAATTTTTAACATACCGGTTTTCTATCGATAGGTAAGTATAAATCTTGCAAATAACTTAAAAAGTTATTAGTGCAGGCCTGAGCGGGATTTGAAGACACTCACTCTCCCACAATAATGATAATAATAACGATCACATACATAGATTCTGGACCCTAACTAGGATTCCCTGTATTTAGGGACCCAGGAACTACGATAACCATGGTCCCACAACACCCAAACTCGAACAGTATTTGCGTTTTTTTTCTGTGCACAAATACTTGTCCGTTCCGCAGGAATCAAACCCGCCGCCTCTGGGCTATGAACCGACCTGTTCAACCACAACACCACAGAGGCCATCATTAGCACCATATAAGTAAAATATTCAGAATATAAAATAGAAAATTCAAAATCGTTCTCAAGGGCGTTCATAACCATTATAATTTAATCAGCTCTGCGATTAAAAACCCATAAAAAGCACATTGAAATCGATCCGCTTTCGAACTACAGCGCTACAGAAAGACTAGACTAGTAGCTAGTGAAATTACTGGGCAACTGAGACTACGATCTGATCTCACAGTCGAGTAATTATTACCAGACTGTGCTGATGTCTCAGGATGATGTGCGCAGTGCAAAGTGAGAAACTTTATATTTTAGAGTTTTGTCTGAGTGGCACTGTTCTGTTATGGGCGCTTAGCTTATCAGGTGAACGACTAGGTCCACATCATTCACTAATATTAAAAAAAAACAAGAAAAAACAAAGGACTGACGTTGGCATTGAAACATTAATAAAAACTGCGTTTCAAACCTCGTATTTAAATACTACAACTACAGCGTTCAATGTATAGTTATATCTAGCGAAAATTGGACGCTGATCTGTGAACTAAGATTAATTGAAGGGTTGAGAATAAAAAGGGTTTAACTGTCAAATTGATAGTTTCGAGAAAATTGACTTTATACTTCAACGGCCTCATTTTAGTGTAGAGTGTGTATTAAGTAATAGAAAAGGTTTATGTAAGTTTCAGTTGCTTGAAAATGTAATAATTCTATTTTAAAATAAAAAATATAGTACTAGTTTGTACAATTACTATAAGAATATAATAAATATAATAATGTTTTTATGTTAAGCGAACTGTATTCCTGTATCAGATAAACCGTTTTTAGACTCTCGAGAATCGACAATCTCGAGATTTAAGCCTCTTTTCGGTATTTTGAGAATGTTTTATTGTAGATAATTTCACGCTGAATCCAACGATACCCATAAGTCATTTTGTGAAAAAAATCAGTTAAACCCTTTTTGTTCTCACCCCTTCAATTGTGCCATAGTTGCACGTTAAATGGGTCCCAAGGTAATATGATTAGTATGAATATACACCTACTAATATCGCTCGTGTATAATGACCAGGATTGTAAGGTTAATTTTGACAGCCTCTGTGGTATGGTTGAACATGTCGGCTCTTAACCCGGAGGCGGCGAGTTTGATTCCCGCGGCAGGTTAAGTATTCGTGCACAGAAAAAAAGCGCATATACTTGTTCTGAGTCTGGGTGTTGTGGGACCAATCCCACAACACCCAGATTAATTTAATAATACTGTTTAATAATTACTGGGCAAATGAGACTTTATGATCTGATCTCACAGTTTAGTAATCTTATTACTAGATTGTGCTGATGTCTCTGGATGACGTGCGCAGTGCAGTGTCACGCGAACCTCTATACTTTAGAGTTCCGAGTGACACTGCAGCTGGTATGGGCAGCCGTGTCGCTTAACATCAGGCGAACGGCTAGCATGTCACGTCATTCCTTAACTAAAAAAAAAAGAGTCGGAACAAGTATTTGCGCCCAGAAACTACGAGGACCACATGGTCCTGTCCATTAATGGACAGGCACCGGATCAAGGAGATTGTAATAATACAGTTGCAATACTGTATTGCATTAAGGAATGATTTTTGATTTTTTATGCTAAATGCTTGTTGGCCTGACAAAGTTAAGTGTGTTTTAAAAACCAACGAAGATTATTCAATTATTTATTTGCATCAGCCTGCAAAAAAGAACAAAAATATTCTTTCATTGTGATTTAGAGCACAATACTTCATAAATCGTACTAGAGTTAAAAAAAGTGAAAATAGCCCGTCATCTTAATCGTCAATTAAAGTGACGTCAAGAATAAAATTCAGAAATATAACGAACAAACGAAATCCTCCAAAAACTGCGTAAAGTGTATTCATGCAAGAAAAAGGTAGTCATCCCTGTCACAAACATTTTTATCGTTATTTGAAATGGGTACAAAAAGGTATTTAATTTACGTAAAAAATATTTTTTATTTGATTCAAATCCGAGACCTGCCACTGTAGATGTATAAAAAAGAGAGAAGATAAGGCACGCAATCAGCTATGCGAAAAAAGAGAGCAAAGGGGGCCTTTAATGGACATTTCATTTACCAAACTACCAATACTTGGAACCTATTTCAAACTTATATAGGTACACGATTAAAAATATCCGATTGTAATGCTTTCTAAAAAGATGTGAACTAGTTTCCCTATTAGGGTTCCTATTGGGAACTGAAGGGAAACACTGCACCTGGTTCATTAAATGTCTTTATTGTTAAGACAGTGAGTCAAGTATTAAGTAAGTAGTAAGTATTTAAAATATTGACAAGTGGTAAGTATAGAATATTATATATGTAGTATATTTACAAGGTAGGTTTTGGGCGCCGTTGAATTTACAATGCAGTGCTAGCCGGGCTATTAAGAGACTTAACAGGGTGTGTGGCTCGAGCTAGTAGCACATACCTGCTTTGCAACCAGATAGCTAAGTTTAGTTGGTAGTAGACAATACAAAAGTTAAATAAAAACGATCAGCTAGCAAAATGCTGGCTGACCGTGGTACCGGAAGGGACCCAACGGCACAGGGGGGCTGAGCCGGGCCCAGGACAGTGCAGACGGTTGGTGTAGACCCGTAGTACGAGGCTGGCGCTTCCTGGAGCCTGGTCTCTCAGCGCAGACCGCTGGTGACCTCCGGAAGCAACCCAACGGCACAGGGGGGCTGATCTGGGCCCAGGACAAGGCGGACGGCTGGGGGTAGACCCGTGGCGCTAGGCCGTCGCCTCCTGGAGCCTAGTCTCTCAGCGCAGACCGTTGGCGACCTCCCGAAGGGGGTGCGTTAAATTTGATTTTAAGATATAAAAAAAAAAACCCTGTTGAAGAACAGGAAAGAATTAGTTTTATTGGCACTTTTACCATGAAGTCTACGACTTGATGCACATTTATATTTAAAGATGGGGAAACTTACCCTGTAGAGGGGTTTTTCTTTCAATAGAGAGCGTGAGCTACAGGCTCACGCTGAGCGTGGTGGAGGTCAGCTCACTCCTACCACGAGGGTGACGCAGCAGCGGCCAAATGGAGGCAGCGACTTGCTACGACCCAACAACTCAGACGCAGGGCGCAGCTGTCTGCGGAAAGATGGAACCGGGTGAAGCTACCGGATTCTGAACACGGCACGGGGATGGAACCCGGCCCTCAATTGTTATAAAATCTCATGGAAAACTCACCTGCAGCAAAAGAAGAGGTTGAATTGGCCGTTTGGGGACAGGCCCAACGGTCAGCAGCTACGCCCTCGCCGAAATCAAACAAACAAAGGGAGCGGCCTCCGACTTTTAAAGTCGTAACCGTCGTTCTGACTGGGCGGATTTTCGTCACGAGATCCCCCTCCCAGCCAATGCAGAATTCTCTCGAAAAGTGGTTGCCTGCATCCCTGACCACAAAAGTTGCTACTTCGCGTATCACCAAAAGCGAGACTCAAACTAGTGAACCAGGGACTGCACTTTTCCACACGAGCTCTCACTACGAAGGTTGTTTATTCCAGTCTTTTCTATTATCGTTTCCTAGAGAAGACGATTCGCTTGTTATGGTTTTAACTTGAAATTAGGATACAAAATAAACAATTATTATCAAAATTTGCACATTTCTCTTCGGTTAGGGTCACCCAACGATAACGTCATATGTCAACTTTAATTTTGACGTCGTTGATGTGACAACCAAACGTGACATTGACATTTCGTGTCGGAAAGTTATGGTTGTTGTTGATTTTTTGAGACTGACTTGTGCCGGAGCATTATTTAGCCAGCCACTGGTTAAGAAAAATGAATCGAACCAATCTCAATTAAATTATCATAAGAATGAAAAACAAGCCGTTACAGTACCCGTCCAACCCGGGTAGAATTCACGTAGTGAATTCGACACGGCTGTCCCCAGCCGGTAACCTTAGTTACAAACAAAAGACAAATGACACACCAATGACATGGAAAATGTCATTAATGATTCCACCAGAATATTTTAATTAGGTTTAAAGAAAAGAGCATTTAACACTAGACACTATCATCAAAATTAAAATATAACTTAGATCTACATATTCCTACACCTGCATGCGAAGGTAAATATTGAATTAATTTATATCAATACACCTAAGAATATAAAAAATTGTACCACTGGCTTGGGCTAGATGCATAAAATAGCGAATAAGTAAAAGATATAATACATTCTAATAATAAATTGAACGAAATTAGTTTTGATGTATAACCCCGCAAAAACCCCTATATAAAATAATAGTTTTTGTATGTACTGTAATATTAGAACTTGAGTGTACTGCATTTACCCCGGGGTAATTATGAAATTGACTGGACATCAACCGAGAGTACAATTTGCCATAATTAAGCACCCGTTATAAGCAAGCTATTGTTCTGCGAGGGAATCACTGGAGTTGACTGGATTGTTTGCCAAAGTACAACTAACCGTGAAAAATAATGCTATCCCCCTAGTTAGTAAAAAATTGAATATCAGTAACCCCCTTTATTGGTGTGATAGGCTTCTTGATAGAGGAGTTCACTCACCGCTCCTGTAGGCTTACGTTTGTGTTCTAGGCTTATTGATAAAGGAGTTCACAGAACCGCTCCTATAAGTATAGTTTCCTACTAGTCCGCTTAGCTACGGAAGTAGAAGTATAATTAGTCCTGTTATCCGCTTAGCTACGGTAACAAAACCATCAAAAGTTTAGTGTTCTAGGCTTATTGATAAAGGAGTTCACTAACCGCTCCTATAAGTGTAGTTTCCTACTAGTCCGCTTAGCTACGGAAGTAGAAGTATAGAGTCCTGTTCTCCGCTTAGCTACGGTAACAAAACCATCAAAAGTTTAGTGTTCTAGGCTTGTTGATAAAGGAGTTCACTAACCGCTCCTATAGGCTTAAGTTTGTGTTCTAGGCTTGTTGATAAAGGAGTTCACACAACCGCTCCTGTGGATTATTCTAATGACCTTAGTCTGGTGATGTTATAAACATACATAGATATTTGTATACAATATATATTTTAGATATGAATTAAATTGACTATTTCTAAAGAATTATTATATTATTTCCTATTACACCAAGCCAGGTTACAGAAGACAAAATAAAAAGAAAAGAAAACTAAAAACTATGGTAACCACCCATGGCCAGTCCATCCTTAACTAGAATTTAATATTTACAAGGACTAAACCATTCTACCTTTTATATCCATCCTAACAGTAATCATCAAACCGAGAAAAAACCAACTCCCAGGATCCTACACAAGAGCAGCCGACTGCTGTCCGGGGGTGCTATCATACCTAATATCCAACTATTAACCTTATCACACAGAAAAACAAACCAAAGTAAAATCCATCTCCCAGGACTACACAAAGGCGGCCCAAAGCCGCGTCCGGGGGTTTGCTATCATTCCTAGATTCCAACTATTTACTTTATCCAACCGAAAAAACAAACCAAAGTAAATCCGTCTCCCAGGACTACACAAAGGCGGCCCAACGCCGCGTCCGGGGGTTTGCTATCATACCTAATTTCCAACTATTTACTTTATCCAACCGAAAAAACAAACCAAAGTAAATCCGTCTCCCAGGACTACACAAAGGCGGCCCAACGCCGCGTCCGGGGGTTTGCTATCATGCCATTTATAGTTTGTAGAACTACAAGTAAACACCACCCAGTTGGGTGCTTACTAATAAATGAAATAAAGTAAAAATAAAACTTACTATATAGGTACTGGATTTTCAGTATTGTCAATTACTTAAAAATTGTATGTCATAATAATTATGTAGATTTCTCTTTAAATATTATGTATAATTTATCTTTGATTTCTATATGGTTGCAATGCAGTTTACAATTGAATGGTTCTTATAATTTGTAAGTATCTATTATGTCACAGTCACTGTAAAATTAAAAGTAATTTTTTTCTGTTTCCATGTCAATAGTTTTTTACCAAATATTAAACTAATCACAGCTTAGGCTGTATTACAACATAAAAACAATGCAGTCTAGTAATTGCAATCCAATAATTAGCTTGAGAAAAAATCAATGTTAAGGTAATATACCTAGTTACTTTGTTGTTATACTTGTATGACAATGATTATTTTAATAGAATTCCATATGTACTCAAAATACAATGTCAAAAGGTTATAGTAAAACTTGTAAAATTGTTGTTGTGGTCCACTCCTAAACTAAATACAATCTTATGACTAAGGGTTGAAGAAAACACAACACAAATTTCTTTTAATTTTTGTTTTTCCTTGTTATTATGGTTAGTGTAAAGAGCTAACCTACCTATCTAAGATTTAGGTTGCAAAGCTAGGATGAACTAACCAGTTGAGGCGCCACTGAATTTACAATTGCCACTGTAATGCTTTCTAAAAAGATGTGAACTAGTTTCCCTATTAGGGTTCCTATTGGGAACTGAAGGGAAACACTGCACCTGGTTCATTAAATGTCTTTATTGTTAAGACAGTGAGTCAAGTATTAAGTAAGTAGTAAGTATTTAAAATATTGACAAGTGGTAAGTATAGAATATTATATATGTAGTATATTTACAAGGTAGGTTTTGGGCGCCGTTGAATTTACAATGCAGTGCTAGCCGGGCTATTAAGAGACTTAACAGGGTGTGTGGCTCGAGCTAGTAGCACATACCTGCTTTGCAACCAGATAGCTAAGTTTAGTTGGTAGTAGACAATACAAAAGTTAAATAAAAACGATCAGCTAGCAAAATGCTGGCTGACCGTGGTACCGGAAGGGACCCAACGGCACAGGGGGGCTGAGCCGGGCCCAGGACACTGCAGACGGTTGGTGTAGACCCGTAGTACGAGGCTGGCGCTTCCTGGAGCCTGGTCTCTCAGCGCAGACCGCTGGTGACCTCCGGAAGCAACCCAACGGCACAGGGGGGCTGATCTGGGCCCAGGACAAGGCGGACGGCTGGGGGTAGACCCGTGGCGCTAGGCCGTCGCCTCCTGGAGCCTAGTCTCTCAGCGCAGACCGTTGGCGACCTCCCGAAGGGGGTGCGTTAAATTTGATTTTAAGATATAAAAAAAAAAACCCTGTTGAAGAACAGGAAAGAATTAGTTTTATTGGCACTTTTACCATGAAGTCTACGACTTGATGCACATTTATATTTAAAGATGGGGAAACTTACCCTGTAGAGGGGTTTTTCTTTCAATAGAGAGCGTGAGCTACAGGCTCACGCTGAGCGTGGTGGAGGTCAGCTCACTCCTACCACGAGGGTGACGCAGCAGCGGCCAAATGGAGGCAGCGACTTGCTACGACCCAACAACTCAGACGCAGGGCGCAGCTGTCTGCGGAAAGATGGAACCGGGTGAAGCTACCGGATTCTGAACACGGCACGGGGATGGAACCCGGCCCTCAATTGTTATAAAATCTCATGGAAAACTCACCTGCAGCAAAAGAAGAGGTTGAATTGGCCGTTTGGGGACAGGCCCAACGGTCAGCAGCTACGCCCTCGCCGAAATCAAACAAACAAAGGGAGCGGCCTCCGACTTTTAAAGTCGTAACCGTCGTTCTGACTGGGCGGATTTTCGTCACGAGATCCCCCTCCCAGCCAATGCAGAATTCTCTCGAAAAGTGGTTGCCTGCATCCCTGACCACAAAAGTTGCTACTTCGCGTATCACCAAAAGCGAGACTCAAACTAGTGAACCAGGGACTGCACTTTTCCACACGAGCTCTCACTACGAAGGTTGTTTATTCCAGTCTTTTCTATTATCGTTTCCTAGAGAAGACGATTCGCTTGTTATGGTTTTAACTTGAAATTAGGATACAAAATAAACAATTATTATCAAAATTTGCACATTTCTCTTCGGTTAGGGTCACCCAACGATAACGTCATATGTCAACTTTAATTTTGACGTCGTTGATGTGACAACCAAACGTGACATTGACATTTCGTGTCGGAAAGTTATGGTTGTTGTTGATTTTTTGAGACTGACTTGTGCCGGAGCATTATTTAGCCAGCCACTGGTTAAGAAAAATGAATCGAACCAATCTCAATTAAATTATCATAAGAATGAAAAACAAGCCGTTACACGATTTTTAAATTCAGTATTTCTGTCGCTAGTCAGTCGCTAAAAAAAGTTTGAATTTATGATGTCGACGCGTGAAGCCTAAATTTGTATAATGACAGTATTACAGATAGATAGATAGATAAACACTTTATTGTACACCGTAAAAAAGAAAACAATTTACAAAAAGAAAAACTTACATAATAAACTAGTACTAGTACAACAGGCGGTCTTATCGCTTAGAGCGATCTCAGTTATATACCTATGCTGCAATAAAACCTAAGGGTCAAAAATTCAATATTTTTACATCATAGGTGTTAGCCACAATCTAGGTACAAATACTGTCTGTAGTTGGAGAAAAGAAATCGAAATTTTGAAAAATTTGCAAATATTTGTTAGTCAGCAACGTAATGAAGTTTAGTCTTAGAGTATAAACTTTTTAAAGCATGGCATTGTTGCTGTGTGTTATCCACTAAATACACAAAGATTAACAAAACGCCAAGCTTATTTAAATGGTTACTAGAAAAATTCTACGCTCGGTACACCATTACCTAAGTAATAGTCGACAAGTCGATTTACCAGCCGCTACTGCGGTGGGTGAATTCTATTATTGAGCCTGCATTTCATTTGGCATCACGCGGCGTCTTTGTATGGACCACCTCGAAGTATTAGCAAGTGTTGGGTCGAAGCCAAACACTAGTAATGCCCTGTTTACCATAACACGAGAGCCAGGTGTTCATGAGCAACCTTAATGCGAGAAACGTGGTTTAAACGGTATCTCTATGTTTTAGGTAGTAACTTATTTCAAATACAAAAAGTATTTTTATCGTCAGAAAAATTCCTCATAATCTATCAGTCTATAGAGACATTCCCTTCATTTGAGTTCGTCGCCGAAGCGATGTTTTTCAGACTCATTTCAATGGCATCGTAATATCGTTTCTATTATACATTCAGTACATTGCTCCGCCACCTACGACTTTTATTAAAATTGCACTTTGCTCAGCACAATTTAGAAGGTATATTTTCCGACGATCGTGATGAAATTTTACTTTGACATAAGATGTTTAGCTGACCAATTACAGCAGCGCGTTACTGACCGCGCTGACCTATAGTGTCGCAGTTTTCCAGTTGTCGGTGACTCTTTGGGGTCGTAATGAGCAAAATATCAGGTGCGATAGATAGTTGTCAGTCAAAAGTAGTGGGGTAGTCAAAA
Source organism: Ennomos fuscantarius (assembly GCA_905220475.3). NCBI lineage: Eukaryota > Metazoa > Arthropoda > Insecta > Lepidoptera > Geometridae > Ennomos > Ennomos fuscantarius. The sequence continues at coordinate 4,054,944 of HG992028.1, read as the reverse complement.
GCAAGTCCATAAAAAAAAAAAATTAAAAAAAAAAAACTTCTGAAACCGTGTCACTGAGTGAAATATATAAATTAACTATTATTTTCGATTCATGACTGCGTTTCAAAATAATCAAAATCCTACAAAAATTTAAAAAAAATCTTTTATTTTTCTTACGTTTGTTTGGATAGTAGACTTTTGGATTTCGTTGGAATAAACTACTTATCTCACAGTTTTTACTTCATGCAAATGCAAATACAAAAAATAACAAGACAACTTTTAATAATGGAACAGCTGAAACTATGCAGACATAAGCAATTTCTACTTTTTCAACGGCATGCATTTTCTCGCGTTCATTTCGACATCGTGCCCCTACATACCAGCGCGTTACAGAGGGTCGTTTGACTTTATCACCTGTAAAACGATTATTGCCTCGACCAAAATTATTGGCGTTATGATCGGGGAATGCACAGTCCAATTAGGAACTTCACATTGTTGGTGACGATTTGTAAGGCAAATATAGGACTGTAATATTGTTTGAATACATATGAAGCACACACATATTGTACTTTACCTTAATGTGTCTACCTATTAGGTTTTAATACTATCTCACTTTAAAAACAAAAACTATAGAATATAACTATAGCCTAATAGTTGTCTTTTGTTTTGGATTCCTAATTTTCCTTTTTTATTTTTGTTTTGGCTCTACACTTTTGTGTATTTAGCCAGTGTCAAGTAATTGATAATTTCTCAAGTTTATTAATATTATTATGTGTCAAGTCATCTTCAGTACATCTGTCTATCTAGTCAAGTCAAGTCATACTCCTAGTAAAGTGGTGGCAACTTTACTTGAAGCTTCTATGGAGTTTTGGAAACAACACGAAAAGAAACGTTTCACCATCATTATACCATTTTCCCACACTCACGCCTGTAATCCACCACTTAACGAATAGAATGCCACCAATTGTATGCACTAACACTGAAAATAACACAAGTTTTAGAAAATAATACAATGCGGTGACGCAATCTTTTTCGCTTTCCGGCCAAAACCCCTATTAGGTTTTAATACTATCTCACTTTAAAAACAAAAACTAAAGACATGCTGTAGTTGTCTTTTGTTTTGGATTCCTAATTTTCCTTACTTTGACTTTATTAACTTTTAGGACTACCTATACGAACTGAATAACATAAATAGATGACATCGAAAATGAAGTAGTTGTTGTTTTGTTTTGGAGGAACCGTATTAGAGTAGCGCTGTGCTTTCAAGAGTCACGACGGAGGGAAGCTCTTATACCTGCACTATTGTAGTTTAGGGTGGGTGCTGGTGTGAGTGCCGGGCATGTATTGAGGTTGCCTCTTCGTTACCGCATCGAGTAATTCAAGTCTACATTTCCCTTAGCAAATAAAAGGATTCTTAGGAGGATAAAAACGTGATCATATTCTTGCATGATTGTTCTTATGAATGTTGATTTGCGACGTATTTTGCCATTGTACCAAGAAAATAATCTGTGCGTTGAAATAATAATATCGATTGATATACAAAAAATATCCCTCTTTTCATATTCCGCTCCACAAAGCTTTACGTCGGGCTCGCTGTCAATGTTCCGGATATCTGGGTAAACCAATACAACTTTGACGGAGTTGTCACCAATATGGGATAAATTCCGATATACTCAGATGTTATCTTCCTATCATAACTATACTGAACTTCACAAGGTCTGTGTTAATATTACTTATACTTGTGGACATTACCCACAGCGCCATCTAATCCCAAATTAAGCAAAGCTTGTACTATAGGAACCAGATAACGGATACAATACTTAGGTCCGTATTACAGAACGATGCTCAGTCATCGATCGCTACTCAAGCAGAGATTTCATTCATAACGTGATCAATTAGTGAATGAAATCTCTGCTTGAGCAGCGATCGATGACTGAGCATCGTTCTGTAATACGGACCTAAGTATTGTATCCGTTATCTGGTAGGGTATTTTGTTTGTAAATACATACATAGAATACAATTAAACACTCAGACACAGAACAAACATAAATGTTCATCACACAAATGTTTGTCCTGGGTGGGAAACAAACCACAACGCATAGTTCAAAAGGCAGGGGACTAACTGAGCTGTCGGGTCAGTAGCAAAATTGGTATTCTGTGACGAAAGTAAAGGGTCACTTTAAAAAAATACGCTTGCATCTGAGTAACCTAATTTTGCAATGAACTAAGGACTTAAGAATAATAATAATAATATTAATACTCTCTGTGTTTCCGTTGTTTTTTTTTTCTCTCTGCTCTTTTAGTCGAGCTTACCGACTGTATAATGACTGTAGGTTTCCATTTCCATGATATCGTTTGAATAATTGAAAAGGTTTAATTAAAAACTCATTATTTTCCTTTTAATACTCAGCCTTTTTTCTTTTTAATAATCATTTTTTGCGGTGAGCATCAAAGATATGATGTGAGCAAAGTCAAATAGTCAAATGCCATTTGTTCGAATAAATAATACATGTGAATAAATCATAATATTTTATTGCATTTTGCTGTTGTTGGAGAATGAAAATTGTTTTATTATATTCGTAAATCATAGCTGCTGTTGTTGTTTTTATAATGGACGTTTAGGATTTATCTGTGTTTGTAAAAGCTTAAGTTAAGTTTACGGGAAAACGGAATTTGAACTTAGGTTGAAACTGCGAGGTGGCTTTAGTTAGACATAATTTATGGTCTAAGTACCTGTTATATAAATAAAGCAACGCTTCTCAAGATGTTTCACTATTAAAACAAACTCAAACAAATTACGTCCAAACTGTTGGATCATCGGATTATTACTAAATGAATATAAATGTAATAACCGTTGCAACTACAAAAATAGAATGCTCGGCAGTGTAGTGTACGTGATGACGTCATCGACATTGACACTGGCGATGACGCAAGTCATGACGTCATAGACTAACACACAGCAAAGTTATTGTATTTTAAGATTTCTGTAGCTACACATGATGTGACAATAAGGTTTCTAAGGCTCAAAAAGCTACAATAGACGAACGAAAAACTTCAACAAATATTCATTATTCAACTCACCAGTACAGATGAGAAATTCTGATCCGCCATCAGCAGCAACATGTGAATGCAATTTAAAAGCAATCATCGTGTGCTGTCATCGATTTGTTTGATACACGACACCGAGTCATGATTTTGCTGATGCATGACACGCTGCACGCTGAGGTATCGATTATTAAATGTCATATTTTTTTATTAGAGTACATACCTAGTTCCTTTTATCTCTGCTCATCCCTAGCGTAAATGGATGATAGACGAAGATCAAACAAGATTGTTGTATTGACACAACGTAGTTCGTGAGAATTGACGCCCGTAATGTTTTTTCTTGGGATGTTCACCCTCTTCAGGAACAGGGGAAGGTTCACATTGTAAATATAAAACGGGTCTATTCGCGTACAAAAATTATTAACAAAACATAATTTTTACTAACCTCGACGTTCGACCAAGTTACATTAGCCGTGGTTTTATCTATACAACGAGCTTCTACCCGCAGCTTCGCCCGCGGCGTGGCCTATGGGAAAATAATGCAACCACCCATTTCACCCTCTTAAGGGTGGAATTTAGAAAAATCCATTCTTAGCGGATGCCTACGTCATAACATCTAGGTACTTGCATGCCAAATTTCAGCCCGATCCGTCCAGTGGTTTGGGCTGTGCGTTGATAGATCACTATGTCAGTCAGTCAGTCAGTTACCTTTGAGCTATATATATATAGATATGTGTTCAAGTCGCGAAAGTGTAAAAATGGAGAGGCTCATTCCGATTTTCAAATCCTTCATAGAACGCTCCAGCCATTCTTGTTTTGAAAAGTGAAAAGCAGTGATTACAAAAAGTTAAAAAAAACGGGAATACAAAAAAATATGAGGCAACTGGAACCACGATATTTATACATAAGAAGAAAGAAAGAAGTTCGTCTAAATAGGCAGCAATTTCTTGCAAAGCTGAAGCTGCACCGTATTTTGTTACGGACAGGTGAATTACTGTTAGCACTTAACATCCTGGGTAGTTTGGCGCTTAGTTACAAAGTTGGACAGATGCTGAAGTGTGAAAACTTATTACAATCAAGTTTGGCAGTTACAAACGCGAACTTGACGTAGTGAATGTTTGGTTCACTGGTACAACTGCAACTGCATTGCTATTATACAATAATAATAATAATAATATGTGTGGACATCTCACACAACGCCATCTAGCCCCAAACTAAGCAAAGCTTGTGCTATGGGAACCAGATAATTGATACAATACTTAAATACTTTTTTGTTTGTAAATACATACATAGAATACAATATGACACCCAGACACAGAACAAACACCTATGTTCATCACACAAATGTTTGCCCTGGGTGGGAATCGAACCCACAACCCACAGATCAGAAGGCAGGGCTACTACCAACTGAGCTATCGGGCCAGTCGCCAATAAACTTATACACTTACAATATAAACTTACAATAAAATTATAAGATGCAGTGTTTGAAACCGCAATCCATTCGTAATAACACTTCTGCCTATGTGATGAATATATGACAGCTACAAACAGTTGCATCCACAAGGTCCGGCTCTTACAAGGTCGTCGGTCCACCGAAGTGGGAGGAACACCCCTAGAGCCACTTCAGTACTTGTAAATGTTTGTAGGGTTTTTTACTTAAGTCATTTATATGTTGAGAAAAAAAATATTCTTCCATAGGAACATTGTAAGGAGAACCAAGTGATCGGAGATGAACCTATTACAGATATAAATAAGAATAAGAAGAATAAGATTTATTTCAGCAAACAATAGCAACAATAACAATATCATCTTACTTAAGTAGGTATGTGAATTAATCAAATACAAAGTCATGATTTTAGTTGACAGTAGATATTATTATTCGAGCCCTGGGCTCCACACTAGGATTCCCTGTGTTGTGGAGGCCAGTATTATAAATAATATTTTAGAAATAAATAAATAGACAGCAGTTTTTAGTACCAACTTATATCTAAAATCATGGAAAATCTAGCATGAGGCTTTACTTTTGTTTATGACTCAAGTGACTCAAGTCGCATTAGAAATTTTCCGAAGCTTGCAGAAATCTTATAAACATACAAAAAAAACAATGGCTTCTATTAAAATCATAATAAAAAAGTTTTTTTTCTTTACTTATATTATTCAAATAGATTTATCCTCGCTTCATTTTGCAGTCATTGCGTGTGCCACCGACATGGCATAATAATACTATTCCTTCATAACAAATGATTTATGTCCCAATCTTTCATTCCCAGACATCTTTGAGATCAATTTTCACTTACACTCATTTAAATAGATCAACGACAACTGATCATGAAAACGCAACATTGCATGCAAAACGTATAATAGGGAAAAACACGATGCAGTTTTAAAAAAATCCGAAGAAAATGTTTCGTTCGTAAATAACAAAGAAAATATTAGGTAATACTTTATGTTCTTGACTTGTTCCACAGAATAAATCATAGTAACTACTTTTAATTGGCTATTGTAAGTAAGCTCAATTTTTAATTAACTGTTGGTTGATATCTCTCAATAGGTGGCGCTACAAACCTCGTAAAATAGTTGTAAAAGGTGAAGTATAAATTTGGACATGAGACCGCTTGTCAACTGTGACTCGAAAGCATGTCCCGGCTTTAAAGATGGATAGATGCGTGTTCTTTAAAGCACTGCTATAAAAATCATACATTTTTATCCTCCAATCTGTGATTTAGATATTAGAGAAGTATCAAACGGTTCCATTGTATCGATGGAGGATAGTATATAATATCCTATTCCTTGCGCTGGAGTCAAGCACTGATGGAATAGTCAGTTCCGTCAGTTCATAGTCAACTACTAATATAACCATTATACATTTGAGATTGAGAGATTCAGACCACCCAGCGGTATAAAAGTGCAGTGTTGAAAATCTATCCCCATTTTAAATTCTTCATCCCTCTTAATAATTCTATCGGTATAAATCAAACATTGGAGAGAAACGCCATAAAATGATGATAATTAGAAAAGTGACAGGCAATTACGTCTGCAGACATGTGCGCGGGCGGCGCTGCTGCATACGCATAGTTAATAATATTAGATAGGCGCAAGGCAGAGAACGAAGCGAGAGCGAGCTTATGTTACATAAACTGTGGAGTAATAAATAAACGCTGGTATTTCATTTAAAAAGGCGAAAGCGAAAGAATACTACGTATTTTTAAATAGAGTCGTATTGTTCTTTTTTTCTGCGACTCTCTCTCTCCCTCACTCTCCCTTTCTTTCTTTTTGAAAAGTTAAGTCAAAATATTCCACCATATTAACTCTTTATGATATTGTTTATATATTTATTTATGCATACGTACATACATACCTACATACATACGTCTATTCTGTATTATAAAAAGTTTAAGTCCTGTGTTTTATCGTTTCATTTAATAATAAATAATAATTAATATGATTGATGACAAGCATTTAATAATAAATATGTGTGGACATACCACACAACGCCATCTAGACCCAGACTAAGAAAAGCTACTTGCCAGATAACTGATAGAATACTTATAAACTTTTTTGTTTTTGGTAAATACATACTTAGAGTAATACACCCAGACATACACCCAGACATAGAATAAAAAATAATAATAATAACGCCCAAAGATCACATACATAGATCCTGGACCCTAACTAGGATTCCCTGAACCCGGGAACTACGACCATGGCCCCACAACACCCAGACAAAGAATAAGTATTTGTGCTTATTTTTCTGTGCACAAATACTTGTCCTGTCGCGGGAATCGAACCTGCCACCTCCGGGCTATGAGCCGACCTGCTCAACCACCATACCGCAGAGGCTGTCACAACATTGTTTATGAGTTTAATCACACAAATATTAAAGGAATGGATCTAACAATTTAATAACGATGAAAAGCTCAAATACTTGTAAATGATACAAGCCATTAGGACAAACGATCTACAAGTAAGCATCCCTAAGCCCCTTATTCCAATATCAGAGGTTCCAAAAGGGGTGTAAAGACGTTACAAAAAGACCACTATTTATTCCACAAAGTGCCATCGTGAACTTTTAGGCGTAGCGTTAAGCTAGCTTAATGTGGGTGCTTTGGATATTAAACTGTTTCATTTCGATATAATGTAGCTAACCGATAATTTTCTGTGGCATTTTTTTTTGTTTTAGATTTTATGTTACACGAGCTTCTGCCCGCAGCTTATTGGCACATACAGCTTCTGGCCTATGGGAAAATAATTCAACCACCCATTTCACCCTCTTAAGGGTGGAATTTCGAAAAATCCTTTCTTAGCGGATGCCTACGTCATAGCATCTACCTGCATGCCAAATTTCAGCCCGATCCGTCCGATGGTTTGGGCTGTGCGTTGATAGATCACTATGTCAGTCAATCAGTCAGTCACCTTTGAGTTATATATATTTAAGATTATTGAAATTGTACATTTAAGAAATATGTAATTTGAACCGCTTAAGATGCGCATCGAGACCTTTAATTGGCGCGATAGCTTAGTTGGTAGTAACCCTGACTTCTGAGCTGTAAGTTGTAGGTTTGATTCCCACCCAGGACAAACATTTGTGTGATGAACGCCGATATTTGTTCTGTGTCTGGGTGTTATATAATACAAACAAAAAGTAAAAAAGTATCTAAGTATTGTATCAGTTATGGTTATTGGTTCCCATTACAAGCTTTGCTTAGTTTGGGGCTAGTAGGCGCTGGGTGAAATATCCTCAAATATTTATTTTCATGTCAATGGGTTCTACGGGTTGCAGGTTTTTTATAGAATTCGTAGCAGGTTTTAATTTATGGTGCTATCCATAAGAAGTAGAGTTTCAACCGTAACTTTATGACTTGCACCACCGTAATAATCGCAGTGCATCTCTTTTTATATGCCAGGCGATTAATCTGCTTGAAAGTTTAACAAAGTATTTTGTACTGTCGCGTGCGAAAATTGTATGATTCAATTTGCCAGAACGTAGCTTTTGCGAAAAATAAAAATGCTTTATGAAGTTGGTACTGTGTACGTGGGTGTGGGTCGCAATTAGTAAAATGAAAAAACAAGTGAACTACATTGAAAACTATCACAATAATCTGTTTTTTGTAAAGTGGAGTAAGTTTCATAGCTAGAAATAAAACTACAGTAAGCTCTCTTTTGGGGAAACTTGTTTAAAACTTCAGCGTTTACCAAAGTGTTTTTATTTTTGAAGTATTTGTTTTGTTCGCCTTTAAATTTTGAATAGTATAAATTGCTGATAGAATCTTTCTTGTTTCTCTTAAGATCTTTTTATTCGGCCCGGTGTTATTCCTTCAATAATTGGCTCACGTAATAAATATTAATCTTTCATCATCATCGGCCTATTAGCCCACTGCTGGACATAAGCCTCTCCTAAGGAACGCCACTGACCCTGGTCTTCGACTTTACTCTTCCAGTGGCTGCCAGCTACTTTGCGTATGTCATCGCTCCATCTCGCCGCTGGTCGTCCTACACTACGTCTGCCGATTCGCGGTCTCCACTCTAGAACACGTCTACCCCAACGGTTATCGGTTCTTCGGGAGATATGACCAGCCCACTGCCACTTCAGCTTGCTAATTCGCTGAGCTATGTCGGTAACTTTAGTTCTCTGGCGAATGACTTCGTTTCGGATTCGACCCCGCAGAGACACACCGAGCATAGCTCTCTCCACAGCTCGCTGAGCGACCTTTTTGTTAACCAGTCCTATTATCCTTTGCCTTGGCATTATTCTGTCATGCCATGGTGTTGGTGTAATAATTGAATGCAATACATTAACCTATGTTGTATATTTTAAATTAGGAGAGCAAAATGTGTTGAATTATTCAGTAGGATAAAATATTTGACAGTATTTATGCTCTGATATAATAACACTTGCATACATTAAATTATGCTAATCATCATAATCCTATATCCTATACAAATTACGTCCCAACTTTTTACCCTATATAATACACCAGTCACGTCGCGCGGTTTCACTCACGGATAAATTGTATCCTGAATTAATCCAGCGTGTAAGCTTCCGAATTTCATCAAAATTCAATTCAAAACACCCACAAAAACTATCACATTGATAATATTTATAGATTAAAAAAAAAACTTTTTATTAATTCTATAAAACTCTTTTAAACCTCCGCAATATACAAATAAGTTAGTTCAAATAAATATTATTTCAGTTATAAAGTTTTAGAGCTATATAATAGGCTATAATATCGTTTGAACTATAACTTCTATTTAATAAAGTTAGTACTCACTTATATAAATTTATTGCCGAATACGTTATACGAAATGTTTGTGATAAAAACGATACCTTGGGCTTATTCTCCGTATAGGTAACTCCCTTTTTGATCAAAACTTATACACAAACATCACATTTTTCTAGTATTATTATAATAAAAAAATAACAAAAATTTAAATAAATAAAAAATTACAACTAAAAAAAATTGATAAAAATAAATAATAAATATGTTTGATCTGCTCATATTCTTCGTCTCTAGACACAGGGAATCCTAATTAGGGTCCAGGATCTATGTATGTGATCATTGGGCGTTATTATTATTATTCTGGCATTAAAGTATCATGCTAGTCGACACAAAAAATTTGAGAATGTTGCATTCTGACTTTGACCACAGTCTACTGATATAGGTTTATATCATAATAACTAAATTACCAATATTATCTTTAATGAGTACGTATATTTCATTTGAGGCTTATACTATAGCCTTTCTGATGTGTCTTACCTATGCGAATAATTATGTATACGTACCTACCCTATCTACGACGCGGTTTGCGCCAGTTAGTAATAAATAACGTGTCTAACTAAGTGGTTTTTTTTTATGTTAAGGAATGACGTGACGAGCTAGCCGTTCGCCTGATGTTAAGCGACACGGCTGCCCATACCAGCTGCAGTGTCACTCGGAACTCTAAAGTATAGAGGTTCGCGTGACACTGCGCTGGGCACGTCATCCAGAGACATCAGCACAATCTAGTAATAAGATTACTAAACTGTGAGATCAGATCATAAAGTCTCATTTGCCCAGTAATTTCACTAGCTACAGTGCCCTTCAAACCGGAACCCAGCAGTGCTTGCGCACTACTGCTTGGCGGCAGAATAACTGGCAAAGCGGTGGTACCTACCTAGACGAACTTTGCAGTAAAGTCCTACTACCTAGGTTGTCTCATTTACTTCACTTTCTCAAACGTACGTCGACGTCACGAGATTGATAAAAGCTGGTCATTAATAATTTTGAAATACATTACATAGGTAGTAAAATTTACATATGAATTTAGCGCTCACTTATACAAAGGTAAGTGGAGCGCGTCAACAATCAGGGTGAGTCCGTCGCTAGTAATGAAACAATTTCGTTGCCACCATTATGATGGTTATAGTGGTGATTGTGCCATTCCACTCGCGGACAAACCATAAGAATGAACACATCTAGGTGGTAGGACTTTTCTGCTAAGTTCGTCTAGGTAGGTACCACCGCTTTGCCAGTTATTCTGCCGCCAAGCAGTAGTGCGCAAGCACTACTGTGTTCCGGTTTGAAGGGCACTGTAGCTGGTGAAATTACTGGGCAAATGAGACTTTATGATCTGATCTCACAGTCGAGTAATCTTATTACCAGACTGTGCTGATGTCTCAGGATGATGTGCGCAGTGCAGTGTCACGTCAAACTTTATATTTTGGAGTTCCGAGTGACACTGTTCTGTTATGGGCAGCCGTGTCGCTTAACATCAGGTGAACGACTAGCTCGTCACATCATTCACTAACATAAAAAAAAAAACATAATTATATAGTATAATTTTATTACTTCCAAATGCTCGAGACGATTTCAATTTTTGGTTCCTAATAAAATACTTATTATTATTATTAATTATTTTTTGAATATTTTTCAATTATTTATTAATTATTTTAAATATAAATATAAAATAATATCTTAATTTATCTCTATTTCCCTTGGTCATCGCATCACACTAATTCTTAATAATTGCACTTTACTACTCTTTTACTACTCTTTATTACTCCTTCACGCGCAAACGGCTGAATGTATTTGGATGAAATTCGGTACCGAAATAGCTTATACACTGGATTAAAATATAGGCTACATTTTATGTCGGAAAAGTGAAATTTTCCCGTGGGATGAGCAAATAATTAAAATACTTTTTATCCGCGGGTGTAACCGCGGGGCGCAACTAGTATAAATATAAAATGATGCTAAGAGCACATTACTAAAGTAATTTAATAATACGTTTAAGAGCCGAGATCGGTTTGTAAAGTTAATAAAAATGCTAATTAATTTAGGAATCTCGACATCACTCTGGAACTTATTTATTTATAAATATACGGTACTTAATCTTCTAGACATAAACGTATGAAGTAACTCAGTAGTACGTAGAAACAATAATTCTGTTAAAACTTAATGTAACTACCCTCGATTATGATTTAATGAGAACTTCAAATTTTTACGTATTGTACTAAAAGTTTAAAAAAGGCGGTCTTTAGCCTGTAAAACATTTTAATTTTAAGATAGTTATAGCTTAGATTCTAGCGCTAAGTTGTACGTGACATGTAATATTTATTAAAATAAAGAATTTTTTAAATGAAATGAATGAATCTTCTAGACAAATAGTAGAAGTACTTACTTTCTTAAACCCTTACATACAGAATGTTATATTATTCACATTTTAGCCGATTGAATGGCGCGCGGTTGATATTAACCGAACTGACCGCCAAGCAGTACATAATTTATGTTAGTGTAAAAATTTATAGTGTTTTTATATGTTATCTAGACAATCTATATTTAAGTTGCGTTGCACTGCCCTGCAAAAATTTCCATGTTACACCCAGGTTAACTGGAAGATAATGCTCTCTAGCATTAAGTTCGCCTTTGTACCTACATTTGTTATTTGTGCAATAAAGCATTTTCTATCTATCTATCTATAATAAAAGTCCTGAGAATAAATTTTTGACCATGACTATTTTTTTTAAGAAAACTTATTTACGCACGCTTGACTTGGGTGGTGAGGCGAACGGAATTTTAGACGGAGATATACTAGACAGAAAGAGCTACGTTTCATACATTACTGTAGGGGCAAGAAAAAAGCCTACATTTTGAAAGCTTCATTTTTAATACGCATCAGCAACTTGTTTTCGTATAAAGACGATAAAATTTCTTAATAAGCTTTCTAAACTCCACCGTTTCACTTGTTGCAGAAGTGACGGTGACCTATCGACGGGGGCTGCCAGTGATTACAGTCCCACTTCCATCGCGTCGAGAGAAATGCCGATTTACTTTGCGTCCCGTCTCTCAGACAGTTGGCGATTTACTGGAACAGGTAAATATGACTATCAGATATCTATCAGATGTTTCAGGTGTTTAAATAACTGAAGGGTTGAGAATAAAAAGGGTTTAACTGTCAAATTGATAGTTTCGAGAAAATTGACTTTAAACTTCAACGGCGTCATTTTTATGTATAGAAAAGGTTTATGTTAGTTTCAGTTGCGTGAAAATGTTTTAATTCTATTTTAAAATACTATAGTACTAATTCATACAATTACTGTAAAAATATAATATAGTAAAATAAATATAATAATGTTTTTATGCTAAGCGAACTGTATTCCTGTGACAGATAAACCGTTTTTAGACTCAAAATCTGGAGATTTAAGCTTCATTTCGGTATTTTGAGAATGTATTATTGTAGATAATTTCACGCTGAATCCAACGATACCCATAAGTCATTTTGTGAAAAAAATCAGTTAAACCCTTTTTGTTCTCAACCCTTCAACTATGAGCCACCGATGCGTCGTACCAATGATCACAGTGATATTGCCAGTTATCACAGTGATTTTCTCAGTGTACACAATTCTGCTAGGCGATCACGTTACTTGAATGTAATTCATATATCCATAAACACAATTTTTATAGATTTGACATTTTGGAGTTTCTATGCGCATAGTTACTTAGAAAATTTTCAAATTAGGAATGCAATTTCTCCTGTTGCATTGCAACCAAAAATCCGTGATCACCCCCCAGGTATCTATCAAATGTCTCAGGTATTTAAAGAACTATGAGCTACCGATGCGTCTTACCAATGATCACAGTGCTATTGCCAGTTATCACAGTGATTTTGTTGTTTGTCAGTTCACTTGCCAGTGGTTACACTACATAGTACCATAGCTGTTGGTTACAGCACCACTGCTAATAATCACGTTAATCGCTGTTGTCGTATTGGGAGAAACACTGATTCACTTTGCACCCTGTCTCTCGGATAGTGAGGTATTTTAGATGCGGGCTGCCAGTAATCACACTGCTGTTGTTAGTGAACAGTCTCCTGTTAGTGATTACAGTACTAATACCAACAATCATTCTGCTGGTGCCTTTTCTCCAAAACTGATGCAATAATTTAAGATGTGTTCGAATAATGGTTGTCTTTAACGGTAAAATATATCCAGATCTATAATGATACCTTCCGATGCTGCTTACTGTTACACACATGCTCTTATACACAACACTGTTACCAATGACCACAGTGCGTGGTGTTGTTTTTAGTGATCAAAATACTGCATGATCATCAGAATGACAAATTACTTTTTTGACTTCATTTACTTTAACATTTGTCTCCCTAATGAAAGCATGCGGGAATGTCGTGAGTTTACCACCAAAAGTTTAATAGGTAAATCTAAGTTTCACGTTTCACGACTTTAAGTATATTTAGGTTGACATCAAGGAAGTTAGGCTACCGTTCATTCCATTTATAACTCGTCCCAAGTTTGGTCATCTCTGACTAATGACCTGTGGGATTGCTGAGATTACTACCTAAACATACATATAATTAAGGACTGAAAGAAGTGAACTGTGAAGTATAACCGGTTTAAAGTTACACTGCTCATTGGGATTGCCATTAAATTTTGGAGTTACCAGGCATAGGACATATATAATATATAATAGGCATTAGACATTGCTCTCATTGTAGAGATAGCATGTTGCTAATGTCTTTTTACTTTATCGATATTTATTAATTATGTTCAATCTCTAGTCACGGTCACGGGGAAACTAAATTACCCGTGCAATCGGTAAGAGTTTCACTCACAGGGTCCACGGATAAAAGATTTATTAAATAACTATGGAATCTAGATAAAGATTTACTCTGCTTGACATCATACTGACAAACTGACGAAAGATTAAGTTTGCTACTATGATAATACCAAACCGCTTTATCGCGTCGTTTATTGTCGTTAATGCAGTCCTTGCTTGAAGGTCTCGAGTTGTTGGAATAGTTTTGATAGTTACCCCTTCGGGGAATCTATTGAAGTTCAAGTTGAAATAATTGTATTCATAGTTAGTATTGATTTTCTAATAATTTCTAGTGAATTGTTCGTTCGTGCCATGATGCAGTTTTGTCAAGGTCTTTCCAGCCAGACTATAGTTTTATACTATTGCATGTAATTTAAAATCCAAGTAGATATTTTTTCTATGCAAAGAAAACTGTAACTCAGACTAACTCGACTACGAATAATGATAATATGTATTATAGATAGAGTACTAATAGAGTAGGTAAGCTTTTCTCCGAGCTTCACCATAAATAAAAGCAATTTCAATAAGTTCAAATTATTAGTTACGTTAAAATGGTCAAGTCTAAAATCGTCAGGTCGCTACTCTCTCTACAGGTAACTTACCTTATTGTATTTTACCCTGATATGGTTAACGAGTCTAAAATAGTCATTAACACTAACTTTGCCATCGCGTCTAAAATTATCAAGTAGGTGTTATCAGGTTAACTCTAGCAACAGCTCGAGCTTAGTCAATTTAAGGCAATTAACCCTGGTTCATTGATCTAGGTGAAAGCTGAAGATCGTGGAGTGGAGCGGGCAGCGGCGCTGGCAGCGGACGATCGTATCAGGATCGCCGCCAGTGACACAGTGGAATCACTTCTCGAAGCTGACTTCAGACTCATCATCAATGACACAGAGTATTACGTAAAGAGTCCATCACAGGTAAGCGAGTTTAATGTTTTTGTTTGTGAACTGGCACAATTTATCACACAGCCCGCGGATAGCTGCTTTGACGAGTTATAGGCTATCGCACAAGCCCGTTTTATATGTTTGTGCTGCTATTAGAAATACTATGAGTAAGTTGGTAGGACTTTTCTGCAAAGTTCGTCTAGGTAGGTACCACCGCTTTGCCAGTTATTCTGCCGCCAAGCAGTAGTGCGCAAGCACTGCTGTGTTCCGGTTTGAAGTGCACTGTAGCTAGTAAATTACTGGGCAAATGAGACTTTATGACCTGATCTCGCAGTCTAGTAATCTTATTAAGATTGTGCTGATGTCTCAGGATGACGTGCGCAGTGCAGTGTCATGCTAAACTCTATACTTTAGAGTTCCGAGTGACACTGCAACTGATATGGGCAGCCGTATCGCTTAACATCAGGCGAACGGTTAGCACGTCTCGTCATTCCATAACATAAAAATAAAAAAATATGTTTGACCATGGGTCTAGTTATGAGATTAGGTTCGTGGTCTACTAGTTGAACAAACAAAATTCTTAAACTCAATGTTATCAAAGACACAAGGATGTTTTATCTAACAAGTTACATTTAATGCGGTTATTCTTTCATGTTCATGGTTGTTCAACTACAGGTCCGTAGTCCACTAGTTGGACAAAATATTGTGATTGTAACCAAATCCATAATGACATTTTATAACATGACAAGTTCCATATTTATGTAGTTATTCTTTCCACTTCATCATCATCAACCTACAATAGTCCACTGGACTTAGGCCTCTCCCAAGGCACGCCACTGAGCCCGGTCTTCGGCTTTTTCCGCTTCATATATATTTTATCCATCCTTATTATATATACGCTATTGTTGCTTATGAACCCAATCAAGCATTTACTCTTCTTGATAATTACTCTGATTATTATTGGTTTGCGGCCGCATTTGGTAGCATCCAACAGTGTAATTAGGGTTTGACAGTTCACTGGTTGATTCATATTTAATACCTACTGTCTGCCGGTTCCACGAGAATTTAGGGCTTATCTTGTAGGTAGAATACAGGACAATAGGATTTCTTCTTTCAGATGTAATCGAAGTTTCGGATCAGAGCTTTCCGTTTTGCATTGTGTCGGATTGCTTACACCAGTATTGGGAAAGAGAATTTATCTTTTCTCCAAACTCTCATGTTATATAGCCAATTAACCCAATTAAAGAATTGGATGTCTATAAAATAACCCGCTTTGTAATTTTACATGTGTTTAGACCAATAACTTAATTGAAGTAATGTTAAAGTGCTAGAAATTGCCTATTTACAATAAAAAATTGACATTGAATTTACTTACATTGTCATTCCTAGTTGTATATACAAAGAGCATTCTCTTAGCATTTTCTTGGCATAAAATGTTACGAAAATTTATTTATATTTAAAGCACAGCGTTAAATCGTTTTCTTGCCTATCTTTGATCGTTTTGATTAAATACCTAATTCCTTTTTCTTTGTAATATCAAGATATAATTTATCGACCAAAGTCACATGAAAAATCAAATAATCGGGGATGGTTACGCGGCACAAGTTTAATGCTTTTTAGTGGTTTTCAATACGATCTCTGGATTGACATTTTCGATTGATTTAATCTATAGCTGTCTTGATTGTACGAATTATTGTGATAGCCAATTAAGGCAGTTTCAATTACAATTTTTAACCGTTTATTGAAACTGGCCGTTATAAAAATTAAAGAAGATAATTAATTATCCATTAATTTATTATCTTTCCTCCTCTCCTAATTTTGCAAGCCAGATAAGGTTTTTGAACGAATTGAGAAAAAGTTATGTGATATGCAAATAAACGGATGAAATTGGACCTTATTTTCAAACACTCATATAATTCGCCGTAGGCGTAATTTTGTTGTTGAACAAAGGCCTCTCTTATAGAGCGCTACTTTGCGCGGCCATTTTGTTTTTATATATTATATGAAGTAAATATAAGGCAATAAACTAATTTGGTGTATATTTGGTTATGTGATAATGATAAAAGAGAGTTTCGTAATTAGCCCGCGGTAAAAGTCCGAAAAAATATCCCTATTTTTATTCGGCCCCCGGGCCATACTTTCTAAATCCGCAATTTCAGGCCTATTACTGTAAACTACGGACCCCTTACCTGCTCAAATTGCTTCCTGTTTTGTGGGTCACTAATAAATTGTGCGCTTTTCCACAAAATGTGAAAACCATTTTTGTTTTGTTGTTTGTAGAAAGCGGAGTAACAGCTTTCACACGTGAAAGCTGTTACTCTGTTTTTGCAACGCCACGTTTTGGGTCTGACATGAAGTGAAAAAATTAAGTATGGATTTATTTTCTTATTTTCTTATTTCTTCTTATTGATATAATACGTAAAAAAAAATTGCCACTGTAGACACTAACAATAATACAAAACAAGGCTTAAAATAGTACTACATAATATTCTTGTCACAGGGCAACGGGGGTAACTTCAGCATGTGCTGTGTTCACACGACATGTCAACACAGCTTTGTTTTTTTTGTTACCCCTATGCTTGGACAGATTTACGCCAAGAATATAAGTTTTAAAGTGGTTTCAACTATTCATTCCATAAATATATACACAAATAATATCAAAACACAGAATCAACCTAAATATTATAGCATCACATAAACGTGCAAAAATTCCTTACTTGACATTGGCAGAATGATCACTAAAAAGCGATAGAAAGCCATTAAACGAAGAGAAGAAGGAAAAAAGTAGACATCAACATATGTCGAGTTTGACAAATGAACGATCACGCGGATCACATCATAAATCTTTGCGTTTTCATTGATCAAACGCTTTCTCGAAAACATAAATATGTCAATTTCTACAACTTGTGCTACTTAAGAATTGCAAATTTTCGCAATATATGACAAATGTGAAACCGACATATTACATGTTTCCTTTTCTTCTTTAAATATCGGATTACTAGAAGCGCCCGCCATTTTACCCACTACCTACCCGGTTTTCCGGAATAAAGGTATCCTATGTTTATCCCGGTATTATATTGCGTATGCATAATGTTTACTGGGTGGTAGGACTTTTCTGCAAAGTTCGTCTAGGTATGTACCACCGCTTTGCCAGTTATTCTGCCGCCAAGCAGTAGTGCGGAAGCACTACTATGTTACGGTTTGAAGGGCACTGTAGCTAGTGAAATTACTGGGCAAATGAGACTTTATGACCTAATCTCGCAGTCTAGTAATCTTATTGCTAGACTGTGATGATGTCTCCGAATGGCGTGCGCAGTGCAGTGTCACGCGAAACTATACTTTAGAGTTTCAAGTGTCACTGCAACTGATATGGGCAGTCGTGTTGCTTAACATCAGGCGAGCGACAAGCTCGTCATGTCATTTCGTAACATAAAAAAAACGGTTTAGCCGATTTGGCTTAAAAACCCCACAAACAAACAAACCTTTTCACTTTTACATTTTGTAAGAATCACCATTAAAGCTTTTGATGACCACCAGTAAAAGCAGTAGTTACTACTCGTAGTATCTTTAACGTGTAATTTCCCGCTCTATTTGCTCGTCGCGCTGGATCGATCAAGTGCTCGCAATTAGGTTAAGTGCACTCGATGTTCGATTGCCCTCCTGTCTAGGTGCTAAAGGTATTGAGCTAAAAAATAAAACGAACTTTTAAAGGTGTCAATAAAAACGAGTGTGCTTTAGACCACACGATTGAAGTAAAACTTCTTTCGCTCCATCTATCGGACGGTATAACTTTGTTTTGATATGTTTAATGTCAATGTCGCCATCTTGACAATTGGAAATAGTCATTTTATCGGACATACCAACAAAATTTATTTTTTTAACTTTGTTGTGTTTTCAATGGACAACTTCCGTTCGCCTCGTTAGCTTACTAATAAAAACTATTAATATTTACCTCCTTACCAATATTTATTAATTTGATAGCCTCTGTGGTGTAGTGGTTGAGCAGGTCGGCTCATAACCCAGAGGCGATCACATACAGTACAGATCCTGGACACAATACATAGACCTAGAGAATACTCTAGGGTCCTCATAGTTCCTGGGTCCCAAAATATTGGAACATTGAAACCATTCCACAACACCTAAACACAGAACAAGTATTTGTAGGCAGAACGGGTAATTTGTAGGTTGCAACCTATATAACTATAAGCCTTCAGCATGTCCACACCGCGCCGTTTCCGGAACAAGAATGATCCGTAGTACACCGAGCGCTCCTTTATATAGCCAGATGGGTAGGGGAGCTATGACAGTTGCCGGTGTTGCCACTGTAATAAATTTAAATGCTGCCACAGGGTAAATTACGGTACTGCTCGCTGAGCATAGAGTTTACAACTGGACGTTGCCGCCGTTATATTTGAATGTGTGTTTGTGTTATTATAATATGCTTGCAAACAAAAATAAAGGGAAAGGTCGCAATGCTATAAATTTTCCCTCACAGATGCGAGAGACAACCCCAAAACCCGTATCAACGGTAATCAACATCTAGTGAAATAAACGAATTGCTCTTTATGCTTAATTTTGAATTAAAACGAGTTGCAGCTGGCCAACTTTACCTCCTGCTCCCGCTGGTGTCCGCTACTCAATTAATATTTGAACTGTCTAGTTCCACTTAGTTGCCGCTTACCTACTTTGTGAATGGAAAACCAGCCTTAATTTAATGGATTATGCAGTTAAAAAGTTTGGGCATCCGTTCTAAAGTTTGATTCGAATGTGTGTTGGGAGTTTTACGTTCTTATTCAGGTATGCATATTATACACGAGCTTCTGCCCGCAGCTTCGCCCGCGGCGTGGCCTATGAGAAAATAATTGAACCACCCATTTCACCCTCTTAAGGGTGGAAATAAAAAAATCCTTTCTTAGCGGATGCCTACGTCAATACATCTAACTGCATTCCAAATTTCAGCCCGATACGTCCAGTGGTTTGGGCTGTGCGTTGATAGATCACTATATTAGTCAGTGAATCAGTCGGTCACCTTTGAGTTATATATAATTAAATGTTAATGAAATAAACGCATTTATTTACCCAATTATTCACCCGATCTTATCCCGAATCCCGCTGCGGTTTGATTATTGCTCATACGACTGCGGAGTTAATTGAAGTATTTATTCAGCTTACCACAGTCGGTTGGATTAATCGTCAAATATTTAATTTATGTTGTTGCTTTGCCTTTCATAATATACACCAAAAGTATTGTCAAAACCTTCTACGTTAAGTTATGCCATTAGCAAACTGCATCATTTGTGGAAATCATCGTAATCATCATTTATTTATTTATTTCATATTTTATGCACATAAAAAGTACAAAGGAGGACTTAATGCTAACAGCATTTTGTACCAGTCAACCAAGGCGTGCAGAGAAACAATTTGATTAGGCGTGCATATCAGGAGATGAGCATAATTTTGAACATTAATTTTGGATCATCATATATATTAAAATATAACTATAACAAAAATACAACTATTAAGGTACAAATTTTATGAACATTATCGTGATCATTATTCGTGAAAATTACTAGATTTTTTAGAATTACATTTTACTAGGTACAGTGCCCTTCAAACTGGAACACACTAATATTTGCACACTACTGCTTGGCGGCAGAATAACTGGCAAAGCGGTGATACCAACCTAGAAAAGTCCTACCATCTACTAAAAATTATTATGCTCGGTATTATAATGAAGCTCTAAAACCTATTGTTTTACATTTCCTCCACAGGGCTGTGCAGGATTTTGACTCTCACCAATTTCCCTAAATGGGTTATGCCTGTGTTCATCCTGCATTTTGCCTTCCCCGGTATCACTAATGAGACTTGGCGTTAATGAGTTTTGCTCGAAATAAAACGCGGTGTTTTTAGCGGAACAACGTTGTTTGAAAGTATGCGTTTATGTTTTGTTTTTTGGTTTTGTAAAGGTGTAGTTTATGGTAAAGTCGATGATTTTCATTACGAGGAAAATGACTTTTGCTCACATTAGAAATTTTAATAAATAAGTTTAACTAAAGGCACGTGCTTTCACCTGATTTTCTTTTATGCCATTTTACTCCCTCTCCTCTCCTAGGGGTTGAATTTTTTAAAACTTTTAATACGCTATAAAAGGAACACACCCTCAAAATGTTAACTCCGTTTTAAAGCTGCCCGGCTGTGGTAATAATGAGCTAAAGTCTTTTAATCATGTAGGTTTTGTAACGGTGAGCGTAATACATCGTCCCATCAGGAGAAATGTGGTAAAATGCAAGCGTATCCAGTATCAATATTATTATGTAAAAAAAAAAAGATGAAAGCAATAAATTAAGTATCTACCTACTTCATTGTGCATTTAGTACATAGCTTTCTAGTGTACAGAGATATTTCACTACTACATGAAATATGTACTTACAGAAATATTTCACTACTACATGAAATATGTACTTACAGAAATATTTCACTACTACATGAAATATGTACTTACAGAAATATTTCACTACGAACTAAAATATCTCTAGAAAGCAATAATTAATCAAAATAGCCGAATTGTACGAAAAACATTTCGGCATAGCCATTGAATCGAAAAGAAAATCAGCTTGTAACCTTCAAATTATACATATATCATTATCATCATTGTTCAAAGGCTGTTCCAATTTTGTATGACGTGACTTGTCTATAGGTCATATTTTGGCAGCTCCATTACTCTCTATGTAACTTACACTCACAGTAAAGTTCTGAATGATAGATATATCCACGCGGTTCAGCTCCGTGTCCTGTATACATCACCGTTGAGCAATCAATCACATAAATTGACTCAATTTATCTTCACCTTCCTACCTTAAATATAACATTAACGGGCATTGAAAATGTAAGGTCCGTTCGTTTAGAAAATTCGAAAATGTAAGGAGGTTTTTTTGCGATAAGGTTTTCGTGATGTTCGCATACTTACAGTATTTCATAGTTACGTCATTCTCCAGAAAGGTGGAGATATATTTTTGAAGTAAAACTTCTTTACGCGCGTTTTACTTGAGGAGTGAGCTGGTGAATGCGAGGTGAACGGAAGTTGAAGTTGGTTCACGTAGACCTCCATTTTCAACAATAGTTAATTTTTTTTTATTATGTTGGTATAAAAAAGGGTGAGTACTTGTTCTGTGGGTATTATGTATTATCTGGGTATTATGAGACCGTGGTCCTTGGAGTTCCTGGGTTTCTAGATACAGGGTATCCTAGTTAGGGTTCAGGATCTATGTATGTGATCGTTGGGAGTTATTATTATCACTCTATCACTCTAATATTATAAAGGCGAAAGTTTGTATGTGTGTTTGTGTGTATGTGTGTATGTTTGTTACTCCTTCACGCTCAAACGGCTGAATGAATTTGGGTGAAATTCGGTACCAAGATAGCTTATACACTGGATTAACATACAGGCTACATTTTATCCCGGAAAAGTGAAATTTTCCCGTGGGATGAGTAAATAATTAAAATACTTTTTATCCGCGGGTAAAACCGCGGGGCGCAACTAGTTATTGATGAATTCTAGAGAAATGTGATCAAAGCATACGTAGTATATAAAAAAGAATTCGTCAAACTCGCCGTGTGGCAGCTCACAGCTAAAAACCCTCAACAAGGCGAAACAAAACGCGATGCCTTTTAAAATGTAAAGTTACATTTAAAATTCATTTAACTGAGTTTTATTTGCAAACGATGTGGATTGTGGATGCAAATGGACTTGGTTACGAAATCAAAGTGTTTATTTTTATCTGATTTTACACCAAATTCATCCATTTTGAGCAATCGCGAACATCTGACGTATCACAGTAATCCTGAATGGGTGTTATGGTCAGTTAGTGGGAGTGTAGTGGTTAGTGGAGTTATTGAATATTTAGTAATCATCCCCATGATGGAAGAGGTCGCTCTGAGCGATAAGACCGCCCATTGTTACACTGGTTAATTTTGTACACTTTTTTTAATTATTTAAGATGTGGTGTTTCATTAAAATGTTTATCTATCTATCTATCATAACAGAAAAATCTGATTCTTTATGATTGTAAATGTTTTTAAACCACTATTGCAAAACAGAGTGTTGTGATTTTAATAGTTTAAGAGGTTATTTGATGGTATTCGTTAAAAAATAGTCTTATTTGTCCTATCAGATTTAGCCTCAATTCATATGATACCCGCCTTTGCTCCGCAAAGTACTACTCCATACTTCATAGATTATTTACTTGGCCATTAAATGTGAAATATAGCTTCCCTTATAAAGCCCACGAAGTTGGTTTCAAACTGGAGTATAAACGGCCATTAATTATTCAGAGATGGAGAGCTGCAGTGCATATGTTGATGCGAGGCGACACGCTTATAGCTTAGATAAATTGACACAAATTGGCTAAAGTTCAACACACAAACGTGCTGTAATGGGCTTCAAGCATCCAAAATCTCGTTCAAAGCCTAAGTTTGTATTATTATTTGTTTTATGGTTATGTTTTAATAGTCGCTAGGGAATCTAGAACTTATAATGACAGTGATATAAGCTAAGAAGCTTCCCGACTCAAAGGGCATAATAATAAGCAAAAATCGCATTAAAATCCGTACATCTAGTTAGGAGCTAACGGTGCCACACAGAGAGACATCATAGAGAGAGAGAGACAGGCCTTCGTTTTTTTACGTCGTTCAAAATTCGTAAATAATTTATTACATGAAGCGTCTCTTTTAAAACGTTAATGGAGCTAGGTTTCATACATTGTGGATAATATTTTTCTAAACTAACTTGCATTGTTTATTTAGAGGTTATTGAACCCAAATTCGCCGTTTTCACAATTTTCGTATGTTTAAAGTAGTGGACATATTTTGGTGGGGCTTTCCGTGTTTGCTAAGGTCTCATATTTAAGGTTTCCATTTTATATACAGTACATAAAATAAAATGCTATCGCGAAGGTATCACTGACGTGTTTTATCCTATAGTCCGCGCGGACTGCGCCATTGGCAAACGATAGTTCAATATAACAGTATGGATACTACGCGGAAATGCTTTGTGGCTTAAAAGGCATTAAAAACTTAAAGGAAATTCCATGCCGATAATATATTGTACTAGGCTCTCAGCAACAAATTTGAATGAAGATTAAAACCATGGAATGCAGTAGTATACATTCCAAGTATTGTCGAAATTGTATTAAATTCAAATTGTAGCCCGAATAATTAATTTAAAAAAAATTTGCTATACAAGAACCTTATAAAAATGAACACCCAGTTTTTCCCGAATTTGAAAATATTATGTCTAATTCTAATTATAAAAACCTAATTCGGACATTGACTTTGTTTTATCTCTCATACAATATTTTCATAACGCTAATATAGTAGGTATTTTCAGTTTTCGCGATTGTTAATTTCAGGAGCGACTGAGCACTGAAGAGATAACTCGGCTGAGCGACGTGCGGAACCTGGTGAACCAGTTGTATGAAGCTCTCAACGTGCGAGAGCATCAGATACGGAAGGAGAGGGAGCTGCGCTCTCAGCTGGAGAAACTTACCACAGAGCTGCAGCCGATGGAAGAGGTAATTATGAACCTTATGCAAAAGACTTAATGATCCTTGTGGAACACATGTAAATAATTTGAGAACGAATTTGGTGCTATTTTCAGGTTAATAGCACCGGATTTCTAAATAGATGCCAATTATAATTGGCATCTATTTAGAAATCCCTACTATAGAAACACCCTTGACTCTTGACTGGCCTGATAGCTCAGTAGGTAGTAATCCTGCCTTCTGAACTGTGGGTTGTGGGTTCGATTCCCACTCCCACTCCCACTCACACAAACGCTTGTGTGATGAACATAGGTATTTGTTCTGTGTCTGGATGTTATATTGTATTATATGTATGCATTTACAAACAAAGAGTAGGTATTTAAGTATTGTATCAGTTATCAGATTCCCATAATACAAGCTTTGTTTAGTTTGGGGCTAGATGGCGTTGTGTGAGATGTCCACTCATATTATTATTATTATTACTCTATCTCTACTAAACTGGTTGAACAATGATAAGATTCAAGTTCTACAAATGGGCTTGCTATATAGTATTTGAAAATAAGTACTTTGTAATGTTATATGCTTAGTACAATAACTTAATTTTAAGTACCTAATATGATTATGATTTGAAAAAAATGCTAAAAATAGCCTTAAACTTCAACTCTTTATTATTGGCCTTTGCGGAGAGGGTACCTCAATTTTGCCAATATCACGTAGAATGATAGCGCATCAAACGAAGATTTTTTTTTTGTTTTGGTATGGCTCCACACTCTTGTATATTTAGCCAGTGTCAGGTAATTGATAATTTCTTGAGTTAAGTAATATATATGTATATATGTCAAGTCAAGTCACGGTCCAAGTAATCAAGTCAAGTCATAGCCTAGTCTAGTCAAATCATACCCCTAGTAAAGCGGTGGCAACTTTACCAGAAGCTTCTATGGAGTTTTGGAAACAACACGAAAAGAAACGTTTCACCATCATTATACCACTTTCCCACACTCATGCCTATAATCCAGCACTTACCGAATAAAATGCCACCAGTTTTATGCACTAACACTGAAAATAACACAAGTTTTGGAAAATAATACAATGCGGTGACGCGATCTTTTTCGTTTTCCCGCCAAATCTCGCAAACGAAGATTCTTCAGTGAAAAATTTTGGTACATGTGATTAATGAATGTCAGGTCAGCTATGAAAGTCCTAGAAAAATAGCCTATTTGCAATAAAGCCCTATGACTTTGACAGTATCCTGTCTTTAATTCCCAGAAACGCATGTCACTAGAAGTGGAGACGAGCCGGCGCACCTC
Organism: Ennomos fuscantarius; assembly: GCA_905220475.3. Classification (NCBI taxonomy): domain Eukaryota; kingdom Metazoa; phylum Arthropoda; class Insecta; order Lepidoptera; family Geometridae; genus Ennomos; species Ennomos fuscantarius. The sequence goes on along the minus strand of HG992028.1, from coordinate 4,029,094 downwards.
CGCCCTCACGTGGATAGGCCTGGGCCTCATGGGCGTCCAGTTCGGAGTGCTGGCGCGGCTCACTTGGTGGGAGTACTCCTGGGACATCATGGAACCGGTCACGTACTTCGTCACTTATGGGACCGCTATGGCGGCGTATGCTTACTTCGTGCTGACTAAGCAGGTATGTGTGTTATGCTTTTATTGATATACTAGTTTCACTCGCAGATATCGGAATCGCGCGTACACACACACCCACACATATACACTTACATACACGCACACACAAACAAAAGCGCGCGCGCACGTACACACACACACACACACACACATACACGCACTCACAAACAAAAGCGCGCGCGCACGTGCACACACACACACACACACACACACTTACATACACGCACACACAAACAAAAGCGCGCGCGCACGTACACACACACACACACACACACACACACACATACACGCACACACAAACAAAAGTGCGCGCGCACGTGCACACACACACACACACACACACACTTACATACACGCACACACAAACAAAAGCGCGCGCGCACGTACACACACACACACACACATACACGCACACACAAACAAAAGCGCGCGCGCACGTGCACACACACACACACACACACACACACACACACACACACACTTACATACACGCACACACAAACAAAAGCGCGCGCGCACGTACACACACACACACACACACACACATACACGCACACACAAACAAAAGCGCGCGCGCACGTGCACACACACACACACACACACACACACACACTTACATACACGCACACACAAACAAAAGCGCGCGCGCACGTACACACACACACACACACACACACATACACGCACACACAAACAAAAGCGCGCGCGCACGTACACACACACACACACACACACTTACATACACGCACAAACAAACAAACGCGCGCGCGCACATACACACACATGCACACACACACGCACAACACACACACACGAACACACACACACACACGCACACACACGCACACACACATATACGCACACACACGCACACATACAAACTTTCGCATTTATAATACTATACTATTGATGTTGATAAGAATAGTTGCATTCATCTGATAAATGGAAATGAATAAGATGGAGATATTTAAAGCGAATTTTGTACTATTTAGAAAAAATCCTTACTTAAATAATTTATTTGTAAAATTAATGGTTATGTATTGTAATTAACGTACGTAATGATAAAGTTAACGTGTTTTCAGGAGTACGTGCTTCCCGACGTGAAAGATAGACAACATTTGCTGATGTTGCACAAAAAAGCGAAAAAGATCGGCTTGGACATCACTCACTACAACCATCTGAAGGAGGAGGTACATATCATATTATTGTTAAAAACATGGTTTTGATAAATAATTACCAAAATGTGCCGGTTTCGTGTCACATTGTGCATGAATGTGTCAATTGAAAGAGTGAGAATAAAAAGGGTTTAACTGTTTTTTTTTTTCACAAAATTACTTATGGGTATCGTTGGATTCAGCGTGAAATGATCTACAATAATATATACATCCTCAAAATACCGAAATGAGGCCTAAATCTTGAAATTTTGAGTCTAAAAATGGTTTATCTGTCACATGAATACAGTTCGCTTAGCATAAAAACATTATTATATATATTTCATTATATTATATTTTTACAGTAATTGTATGAATTAGTACTATATTTAGTATATTAAAATAGAATTAAAACATTTTCAAGCAACTGAAACTTACATAAACCTTTTCTATTACCTTATGAGCACTCTACATTAAAATGACGCCGTTGAAGTTTAAAGTAAATTTTCTCGAAACTGTCAATTTGACAGTTAAACCCTTTTAATTCAACCCTTCAATTATTTTCTGTTAAAAGTTTTTTTATGGTAATGAATGTTGTGACAAGCTAGTCGGTCACTTGATGTCAAGCGACACGGCCGCCCAGTGCACGGTAGCATAGTGTCACTCGGAACTCTAACATATATAAAGTTTCGCGCGACACTGCACTGCACACAGCATCCTGAGAAATCAGCACAGTCTGGTAATATAAGATTACTCGTATCATAAAGTCTCAATTGTCCACTGATTTCACTAGCTACAATGCCCTTCAAACTAGAACACAGCACTTGCGCCCTACTGCTTGGCGGCAGGATAACTGGCAAAGCGGTGGTACCTAACCTAGACCAACATTGCAGAAAAGTCCTACCACCTAGTACTACCCCAAATATTAGCTGTTCCTTATAGCACGTCGCAAAATGAGCTTACTCCCGTTTTACTCCACTTGTAGCGGCTAATACATGTCCTAGGGGTGCTGAAGTCTAGATTTCTACTTTACTCTACCAACTTACACCCTAATTTCTACTCTTCCAGGTAGACAAGATACAAAAAGACCTGGCTCGTCTCCGGGACCCCCTCCAAATTCACCTCATGTCCCCCCAAGATCTAAAAGGGATTGAATACAAACGTTCCCCCCTCACCAAGATCAAGGACATGCTAGAGGAGACAGGAAAGAAAATGAAAATCACGTAATATTTACTTACCCTCACGCGTCGTAAACTTACCAAGAGGTAGACGCGGCCTTTGTTATAGACTCATGGGATTGTGCGGAAGTGAAACGGCATGATTTTGCGCTACAGAAAGAGAGGGATGTAACATAATGTAATGAAGTGGATTGGAGAAAACCGATGACTTTGCACTTCAGTCATCCAACCAAATATCTGACTGCAAAGTATTGTTACAATCACTGTAACTTCGTTAAATAGCTATGAGATTTAATAAATTATCTTTTCTTGCTATTCTCCTATGGTATGGGCCTTAATAAATGAATTTTAAACAGCGGTTTCCCATTGGCTATTTAAACATCGGGCGTGTATTGAAATTGCTCTTCTCTTTCGCACAATATCTCATAAGTCAAGACCTTAGAATAAATGCTTGTTGATAAATATACTTCGTATATAAATATGCTTGTGTGTGTGGTGACGAGATTTCGTTTATTGGCAAGGAAATAATCGAATTGACGGCTTAGTCAGAGGAAATACTGGAAATCGATATATTAATAAGTATCATGTGGTCCCAGTGATGTGAGAATAGGACCATTCCACCTCTTCCCGCGGGTGCCGTAAGATCCGGCTAAGAGATCCAGGGAATAGGCAGAAGCTTTAGTCTCTGTACAATCTTCGCCTGCCAAGCGTGGTCATTATGGGAATCCCCGCATTTGTGACAAGCGTCTAAAGTGACGGGAGCCAATGTTCAGTCGACCTCTTCCGGCTATGATAATGATAAATACCATTTTGACTGTCTAGTAAAAAATACTGCAGTTATACTATTGTAGTCATTGTAGGTGTCTTAACTCCAGGTTATTTCGTGATTAAAATAAACCGATTACGACCAGTCAGATTACGGTCGAGTACAATCGAGGAACATGTGAGATTTCCTTTTTCTAACATTCTACTCGATTAGTTCGATTATTAGCAAATATGCTCATTAGCTGGGGGGTGATGACGAAACCTTATTGGAATGCAAACAAGAGAAATTTCATTCCTAATTTGAAAAGTTCCATTGTAATTTACATAAACTACCTACGTATTAAAACTGTCAAGTCCATAAAATTAAATTTCTATTACTGTCAATTTCCATGTTTGCTTAGCTGATTATCAACTTGTAACTAATGAGCGTTCAGTATTTGGTGTGTTAAGTTGACACGATTTTAACCAACTTACGAGGTAACGGGGGTATGCGACACCTGCATTGCATAATTCACAAGATGGCGGTTTTTTGACGCGGATAAAATTATGCAATCGGAACTTATAGATATAACGGGCGTATTTGAGAATATATTTCTTATATTAAAGTATAGATACGTGTCGCCGTCTGTACTAAAGTCTATCAAAATGCAACTTAACTAAGCAACATTTTCCCGGGGCTCTCGTATACGTTTGTTAAATTCGTGTCAACTCGGCACACCAAATACTGATCGCTCATTGGTTGCATGTTGATCATCGGCTGTCTCAACCAATGAGCGTACAGCATTTGCCATATTGAATTGACACGAGTTTGACAAAACGTACGAGAAATCGAGGGCTAGGGTTATAAGTGCGAACTTAGTTGTTAAACTTTAATACAGACGCATAAACTGCGGTTCTCACACATTTTAGTTTGATCGAAAAAGCATTGGATAAGTCGAATTTACGATGGCTTGGAATAGCTAGGTATATATTTGGAAAAAGTCTTGTTAAAATGTAATATTTCTTAAGCACGTATTTATGTTACTATACCTACATTACTTACTTAAAGTGACGACGAATGAACTGTATTGAAATTTTATAGTCTAACTATGTTCTCATGGAAGTGACTTTTTGTCTTATTTGAGAATAAATTTCTTCAAGCCTGAACCTAAAGATCATTATTGTGAGTGCCTACAATATAAATCTATTTGATATCACGCTCAAGAAATCTGCCATCCTATTCTGATCTTTAATAAACTTTACGTTGACGAGAAGTTCACCCCGTTTTCGAATCTATTTATATAGAAATAGCGTAGATTCAACGATGTCAACGAGCATAGGTCCCCTGACTAAGCCGTTCGTAAAACAAATAATTTACAATAGTAGGACTTCGCTGTTACGTTAGAATAAATATTTGAAGAACCGTTAAACTAGTTTTGCATAAATAATATCTATTATTAAAATAAAAATACAATATTTATGTACTTGTACAATTCGAATTAACTGATTCAAGTGTCGATTATTTCTTGCCAGAATATGTTATCGTAATTTTGAAGTCTATTCAAATTATAACCCTCACGAAAAGTGTTCGAATTAGTTAAAATTTTTAGTAACAAATTTTAAAGGAGCGCTCAAAAAATTGTTTCCTATTTAATTTATCATTTTAACTTATTTATTTGAATTACTAACAAAAGTTTGTTTAGTGGAGATATTTTAACGGGGTGCCAACAACGATGCTGTTACTCAAATACTGTTAATTTTATGAAAAACAGTTGAGTAAAGATACGCAATTGATTTATTCTGTTAAATCTAGTCTTTATTTTCCTATAGAATTATAAGCTATTGAACGGATAAACGTTTGGAAACTATAGTTTATCTATTTAATTTAAGATTTATCTGTATACTGTTATGGTCTAAAATCTAGAAATGGTATTAAAAAGCATTTAGAGAATTGATTTTTGAGGAATTAAACCGAAATAACGCTAGGTAGCGAGCGTAGCGTTCATTCGTATCGTTAGATCCTTCCCCACGTCATTGGTCAATTTAATTGACGTATGATGGCTACAGCCAATCATGGCGGTTATATTGCACTATCGACATTTTCTATCAAATCGGATACTTTCCTGTCAATCGTCAAAATTCGATTCTCTGGGTGTTATTTAACCATTCAGTATGACATTTCGAAAAGATATACAATGCGCTTTTTAATTTTAAATGATGATTACCTCAGACTACAGCCAATTTCAAAACTTTTTGTAAATGATTACGTATATTAAAATCTTATTGGCTGTTGCTTTAAGTATTTTACAATTTCTTTTGTATTTTATATAAAAAAATCTTTTTATTAAATAGTGAACATGAATTTATTTAACTGTATAGGTGCTCATTTACTTGTGTCATAACACGTACATGCAGGATATTTAATAGTTTGACTTATAAATAAGTTTTATAAGTATGTAGATTAATAAAATATTTTTTTGTTTATGTTAAAATAATCAGCATTTATGTGGGCAGGTATATATATAAGTCAGGTGTCTATTTAATAATACCTATTAAAGCATATTTCATTTATTTTAATTTACCTAAATTACTTTATGAGATGGAAAAGACGTATCCAAAGATATCTTTGTACTGAATTAACCAAATTTTAAAGTCAAATATTGTTAAATCATAAGTCTACCTATTAAATATCACGATTATTAGATTTGTTTGAATTTGTAATATAAATTAGAAAAATTTTGCCAGTTGGTTTAAATAAAAAAAAGTATCGAATTATTATTTTATTATATTCGACTAACATGTCTACTTATTAGGTACTAACAATTCCTTAATTGTGTTGTAATTGTTGTTTAAGTTATAGTGTTATTCTATATAAAGTTATTGTAAAGATCTAGCTTGGGAATGCTTTGGTAAAGTAAAAATGCACTTATAATATTATAATGTAATATAAAAATCGGTAAATTGTAGGATAAAACGATATTGGCTGTGAAATTAATATGAACAAACATTTTTCAGTCCATAATAAAATTTAATCACATACTTTAAGGAAATAAATTTAAAGAGTTTGTTAAGATGGCCAATAAGACCAATAAGTTAGAGACATGCTTGAAAGTTTGACGTGACGTAAACGATTTCAATGCTTCAAAATGTCCATACATTTCTATGCTAGTAAATAGCTTGTCAAGTTTACTAAAAGTAGGGTGCTGGGTGATCACGTAACTCCATTGCAACCCTTAGAAACATCAATTTGTACAGATTTGACATTCAATACGCAGCTTATCTGTATAGTTAGTATAGAAATTTCTTCTGAGGCATTGCAATCAAAGTTTCGTGATCACTCTGATCACAGAGATTTGATTGCAATGCTTTTTATTTCATTCATAATTTGAATATGTCTATAGTAACTATGCACATAAACTTGGTATTAAAATGTTAAATCCATACAAATGTGCGTTTTAAATGGTTGCAATTAAATATCGTGATCGTCTAGCTGGTAATAAATATGCATCGAGATACAGAAGATAATCGGCTAGTGTAGGCTTTGTAGAGCGTCATCTCTTTCACACAGTACTGCAAATGTGACGATTTGTTGTTCTAGTGCTCCATGTGAGAGAGATAACGCTCTACGAAACTAGACGACTATATCCCTTTTCTCGATGCGTATTATTTACTCAGGTACATATGACTTACAGTCGCAAATCTGACCGTAGAAGCTATTTCCATCACAGAACAGGAAGAAAATTACATTAGCCGCCTGGGGGGTGATTATGGAACATTGATTGCAATGCAACAGAAAACATTTCATTCCTAATTTGAAAATTTCCATAGTAACTATGCACATAAGTTGCGTAATTGAAACTGTCAAACCCATACAAATATGTGTTTCTATTGATTGCAATCAACTTACATAATCGCCTAGCTGATAGAGATGTCTTTCTCAACACTTTTCATACAATTAAATTGAAAGTGAAACCTTATGGTTGGACTTCTGAACTGGAGGTTATCTGTTTGATTTCCACCCACACAAACATTTGTGTGATGTACATAGGTGTTTGTTCTGTGTCTGGGTGTTTATATTGTATTCTATGTATGTATTTCCAACAAATAGTATATAACTATTCAATCAGTTATCTGGTTTCCATAGCATACAAGCTTTGCTTAGTTTGGGACTAGATGGCGCTGTGTGAAATGTCCACAAATATTGATTCATTTATATATAGGTGCAGATGACATAAAATGTATACATACGGCCCTAGATTATATATAGATTATTAGCATTTACGCTCGGCGCCGATTGCTTTTCTTAACTTCCGCCTAGTATCATTCAGGGCGCGTATTTTGTTTTCCTGTTCTGTGTCTCTACAGTCGAAACGAAAACTTTTATTAACTCATATAAAAATCGCTTATATTTGCCTATTTTATACTCCAATTTAATTTCTATTTGAAAATAATTCCTGCTAAAAACTGTTGAAGCATTGTGGTATCTTGTCAAAAACGTTGGCGTAATTCAGAAATCAAATCGATTGCACATGTATTTAATTCGCAACTTTTCAAATAAGGAACGTCGGAAGTATGCTAATCCTATATGGAAATGACCAAATGGGGCTTTTAATGTAACTCATGGAAGTATCATCCTACTGATACATCCATGGTAATATGATATGACTTCCCGTAATCGTAGTTTTAACAGCTTCTTTACATGATCGGCCACGAAAATAAACCTGATTGAGATCGATACTGAGTAGTGCAGACTAGAGAAAATCGTGTGCATGACAATTGACATGTCTGTTCACAGTCTAATGCACCCCTAGTGTAGCTCGTGCAAAACTTTAAGGTCTGTATTACAGAACGATGCTCAGTCATCGCATTGCTCAAGCAGAAATTTCATTCACTAATCGATCACTTTATGAATGAAATCTCTGCTTGAGCACCGATCGATGACTGAGCATCGTTCTGTAACACTGATCTATGAGCTCTCGGAAGTTAGGCCCGAGTACCAAACTGCGCATGGTACAGTTGAGTGCATTGTAAAAGCAGCCATACAGTAACTATAATATGCGTACTGCGCAGCCATCCGCGCTAACTTCCAAGAGCTCGTAAAGTTTTGCGTCAGCTATATGAGTTTCTTCCAGCGTACATTACTGTACTCGCTGTCATGTAAATCCTTAGTTTACGTATAGTCACCGCTAGGGGCGCTGTTTCGACATATAAACAGTTTACGAATACAGTAATGTACATTAAATTAAACTCATACTGGTGTCGATTCTGTATCGCATTCTCTAAAGCTAAACGAAATTAACATATTTCCGTCTTTTTCATTTCCCCTTTATCAGAAGAGTACCGCAATACTTTAAGTTTACTTTAGTTTTAGAGAATGCGATACAGAATCGACACCACTATCGGTGCTAGTTCCTCTCGATCAGTCATCATGGCCATTGCGTACAGAAGCGTTTTAGATATAATCACTCTTAAGGCCTTAACATTATGGTCTACTTCTCTGTATATAACTGTTAATTCTAAGCACGCACATAAAAGTACGCTCAATATTTTAAGCTTTCCTTGTGATTTGCTGGTTTGCCTTTAGAGTCTTTTTCTAACGTTTTTTCTATCTTCGTAAATATATGTATTAAAACTTTTATATGCATAGAGATAAGACAGAGCAAAGCTTTGTTTAGATGTTTATTTACAATAGTGATTGATCTGTACGCCTAGTACGAGTTTATTTGAATAAATATCACTAATCGATATCAATTATCTTAAAATATTGGTGTGTAATCCTTTAAAAATTCAGCACAGCGCCTCTAGCGGCTATACGTAATAGCTAGAGGCGTTGAGCTGAGTTTTTGTGTGTATTGGCTCCACACTTTTGTATATTTAGCCAATGTCAAGTAATTGATATTCACGCAGATTGTGTCAAGTCACAGTCCAAGTCATCAAGTCAAGTCAGTGTCTAGTCATACTCCTAGTAAAATGATGGCAACTTTACTAGAAGCTTCTATGAAGATGTGGAAATAACTCGAAAAGAAACGTTTCACCATCATCATACCACTTTCCCACACTCATGCCTGTAATCCAGCACTTAACGAATAAAATGCCACCAATTTTATGCACTAACATTGAAAACACACACAAGTTTTGGAAAATAAAACAATGAGGTGACGCGATCTTTTTCGTTTGCCCGCCAAAACTTCACCAACAATCCTGTGCTGGATTTCATATAAATATTCTACTAATACTAAAATACTCTTATTATATAGTATATTTAAATACTCTTACTAGGTGTACTGACGATATTTTGATGTTGTACTGGTAGTATTATTTGTAAAAAAAAACCGTTTTAGGATATTTTTGCGATAACTATAGAATAATTATAAATAGATCTGTTTACTGTTATATTTACTTAGACACGATAGTTAGCCAGTATCAAATTTAAATGGAACGGAATGGAATGGTCGGTGAATAGATGGATATTTTAGATTCTTCGTATAATTTAGATTCCTCGTAAACACGGTGGAAGTACCGCGTATAATTTTAAGATATTTTTCCATTTTAATCCAAAATTAACAAAAATATTTGAATATTATTAGTAAGGTCTAAAAAGGGAAAACAACCTTTATTCTCTTTTTGGTTTAAGGTTACTTCACTTGTTAATATTAATTATTCAAAGTCTATTTATTTAGGAATATCTAGTTAATATTTTAGCTCACTATTAATACATTTAATTTATTTATCCTAGAAACTGTAACCGATATTATTAGCATTTTCATATTATAATGATATTAGAAAATTATTTGATCTATTTCACAATCGTGTAGTTAGGAACTTAATTATAAAATAACTATTTACTACCCATTTCACGACTTCCAGATATTTTCTACCGGAAGCCTATTTGGAAACTAAGAGAATTAATTACAGATCCTCGCTAAGCTATGATCATTTGCCAATTAAATCAATGCTCGAAGTCTTACTTTACTGAAGTCAACTTAGTTGCAAATGATCATTTTACGAATGAAATCTCGATTTGAGCACTGCTTCATGACTAAGTGCTATTCCGTAATACGGGCCGAATTTTACTAGGCATGTCTAGATGCTTTAAAGGTTTCCGATATAATTAATATACAATAAAGGTTTTCTAGGATTTATCTGGAAGTTGTTGAAATTTGTCATTAGACTAATTTTATCCACTAACATTCCTGTTAAGTGTAGAATAAGGACTCGTTTACTTTATGATTTATTCGTTTAAACATGTTTTTTGATTCTGAACTAACGGGAAAAAACAATTCGTCTTTCTTGGATCTGGATTAAATTTTTGGTGAATAAGGTCACTAATATGGAACGACTATGGCGCAAAAATGGTGAGTGCCTGAAAGTCACATTTTTTGTGAAAATAAAAAAGTTACTTGTACTTCTTTACTTCATTCACAGTAGAAATCTTGTATTTTTGTAATCAAATAAACATAAGCCGTGTTACTACAAACACATAAACAAGGCTTAGACAGACGTCAAACGTGTGCTTAACAATACAATAAAGGTAGTTCTTTTTTTTTTTTTGAGGGGGGGAAATGCCCTCGCACTTCCCTGCCACCACCCCCGTGGTGGCAGGGGGTATGTGGGACTCGAACCCACTAAAACCCCCCCGTGATCCGACCGCCGTCGTGATGGGGCGAGATGGAGACGCACTGTATTAACCATCTCGCCCCTGCGGTAGGCCCTTCCGGGCCTCTGCGCCAGTGGGTGGGCAACCTTCCAACAATAAAGGTAGTTCTAGTTTAACATTTGTCTAAGGCGTGTTTAAATCTTTTGTTGTTACACCAATTGTATGTTTACATCGATGGTCATAAATGAACGGGTCTTTACTAAAATTGCCAAAATTTACCCTTCCAACTAATTGAATTTTTCTTGTTAACCAACCTTTTTTGCATAATCTAAGTCTATTAAATATTTTATAGTAAATTAATGTTGGAGTGGTAAAGCTGTAAGGCATGGAATGACACGGACACAATCACTTGAATGTATTTAAAACCCAACTCCTTGTACCAGTTACTATTTTGCATTTTGTTAAATTTACAGTCGTGTTGTTCAAAATAAAATTTTCCAAAAAATATTTACATTTGTTTTTATGATCATCAAATTCTTAAAATAAAACACATACTATTACTAAATCCTTTATTTGTTCAATAAGTTAGGTTATAAAATACATACATTAAGCTAATTTAATACTCGCTCGTGGTGTCTTTGATTAAAAACGTTTACGTTTTATCATTTTCAAGAGCTTCAGATGGCGATATCGGCTTAGAACCGAACGGATACAAATCAATACTTTGAACATGGGCCCTAACCGACACCCCTGGGGGAACCCCAAAGTAGTTTTGGCCTACATTCTTTATAATAGTAGTGCCTGGCTTATTTTTATGTATATTAAAACCTACGGCGAACTGAGGGTTCCTATCATTGCCAGATTCGAATGAGTTATTAAAGTCATCGTCGTCGTCTTTAAAGTTCGATGTCTGGAAAGGTTTTAGAGGCACATACGGTTTCTTCTGCGGTCTATAATGATTGCTGGTAGGTCGGCCCGGCTTGCCTGCAAGTTTTCCTTATTTTAATAATCTATATCTTACTGTGCTTTGTGCGGTGCCGTAGGGTGTTGGTGTAATAAAAACCAAATTGTTTGTGAATACAGTTTATTGTGTTAAGCATATAATAAGTTACTGGTGGCTATTTACTGCAAGCGGATTGAGTTGTGATCTTGTGTGGGTGCTATCGTGCTTCGTTGGTTCTTTCGTTACAAAGAAGGTAGAAGTGACGGATATTATCGAACTGTCTTGACTTCGCTTTCGCAAAAATATCGTACGCAAAATTTGTAACCTTACTTTATCAAATTTGTACAAGTTTGAAAAAAACATTTATCCAGTAATTGGTGTTCAATGCACTGGTTTCAAAGTTTGCGTGCAATCTAACTCTACAAAGCTCAAGTTTCTGTACAAGATCACTAACATCAATCACCCTGCCTCGGTGCTATTCATCACCTGGTCCTTTCGCCGGTTTCGCCCCATAATTTGACGCGTCTTCATCGACATAACCCGCTTCTTCGTTACCCCCAGGGTTGAAACTTGGGGGGTAACCTGTGTTATCGCTCGGAGGGTAGCCTGCACTGTCGTCTGTGCTTGGACTGGGGTTGGGGGGTGAATTAGCTGCAGGTTTATCGTTGCTTGGGTAAGGGGGAGGTTTTACGTGGCCTGAAGCTGCAGTGCCGTCAGGTCCTGGAAGCAATAGGGTTCGTTTGTCTAGACTGAATTTAAAATCATATTCTTTTAATCTAACATTTAAAAACTCTAAAATTGGCATTGAGTTTGATGGTTTAAACCATTTGGAGGATGTTGCAAAAACTACAACCATGCAACGTACTTACGTTATCCGTTGTATAATAATTTCCATCCAAACTCGTTAAAAGAGTGTAACAATGGATAGATTGGTATTCATCAGCTGTTCCAGGTTTATTCTGTGTAGTTTTTAAAAGATTATACCAGTTACCTTTAAAAACATCATCAGTCGGGCCTGCATTAGGACTAGATCCACCACCACTAGCGCCGCCTTTCGAGTATCCAGTGCCTGATCCCACGAAGTCGGGGTCGTAAGGCGAGGGTATGGTGGGGAAGTTGAATGGAATTGCCGGATCTTGACTATTCTTTACAATGCGGTAGCCGATTCCGGGGCCGGCGATGTAGTTTACCGTCCTAGTAAGTAGAGAAAAGTAGTTTTTAAATTGGCTGCTTATGATAATTCACGGGAAAATATATTATTTATTAAACATTTTAAGTCTGCGGTAGTATTTCTTTTATTTTACGCTGGGAAGGTGTAAGGTTCTTATTAGGATTAATTTAGCCCTCGAACAAGAATTTAGTATGGATAAATAATATTAATTGACCTATTGCTGAGTAGGAGATAAAAGGTAACCGAAAAGCTGCATTGAAATCGGGGTTGACGCAACATAGAAGTTCTAGTAAAATATTTTCATTTAAAAAATGTAAAAAGGTGCAATGGTTGGTTATAAAATGGACGACGCTGATTGGTTTTTACCTTTGGACCCCCTTATCATCCAGGAAGGTGTAGGATCCTCTGACGTTGCCCTTGGAGTCACTGCTCTCTGTTCGTCTCTGGTCAGGACCCGCTGATATAAACCTGAATAAATGAGATTGTGTTACTAAATAATCGGAATACTTTAGTGGTTTTGGTGCCATCTTGGTTTGTACCTAAGTACCTTTGAAAATAAGTGTAAAGGCAACCACTTTGGCCCCTTTAATAGACTAATTGCCTCATAGATGTCGTTAAAAAAACGGCTAAACTCGCGTTAATTTAAAGTCGGAATTACTCCGATCAGGTTTCTGATATGCTTCACGAGCGTTAGTTTTCAATTTAAGACTTCTTTGTCGATTCTTACACAGCACTGGGATTGGGTATAAGCCTAGCAGTGAACCAGGAAGTTTTGGATCATTAAAACAACCTCAATCTTACTGACCTATATGATCCATCTAACCCCCTCTGTACAGCAGTTCTCCCCCTGGGCCGAGTTTCAGTCTTCACCAAAGGTGCTCTGTGGAAGGGCGATCCAATGACGCTGGGGTTGTCAGGGTGAGCTGATGACACGTGGAAGCCGGTGTCACGGCCTGCGATGTAGGTGACGTCGTGACGCTCGCCTACATCGTCTATAAATGTGTATGTACCTGGAAGAAAGCGATCTCTTAGGTGCTTGCTAGACGAGTTTTGTAGATAACTGAGGCTGACGTTTCTTTGTGTTTCATTCAAGTTATAGTAGTGTAGTAGTAAGCTAAGTATAGACTTAATTATGATTCAAATACTCCACTCTAACCAATAAACAGACCAACAAGTAATGCAGAATGGAATTAATGCTTCATCGAGATGAAGACTTCCTGTAATTTAGCTGATGATGGTGAGTGCAGTGTTTTTTTTTCTATTTGAGAAGAATTTCAAAGTGTGCCTTATGGAGCATACATTCAATCTTTGCACCTATGTCATTCTGGAGAAAGAACCAGAGCCACCCAGCATCTCAGACTCGCCTTTTGATATTTTTTGTGACAAATATCGAGGTTGTAATCCAAATGTGACAGGAATAGTAATTCCATTCTGGTGTTTAATTTACCTATTTTTAAACCACAGTTATAAAACTGGTTTCAAGCATTTGACTGAAAATGCGCTTGAGTGAGCAAGACGCCAGCCCTCTTCAAGCGCACAATGTAGGTACCTTCTGAGTAAGTAAGTTAAAATTTCCGCAAATTGCAATAGCAGCATTAACTGTCAGGAACACATATTTTCATGGCTCCTACCTTTAACATCCCCTCTGGCATCAGCATTTTCACTCTTCGTATAAGTTCTCGTTTCAAATTTGAAATTATAACTAGGGTCTTCGTTGGGGTCGAAATAGGGGTCGTCCTTATTGCCTATGGGTCCTCGGGGCCGCTGGTCAAGATCCAGTTGTCTGTGTACGTTAGGACCTTTGGGCCGGAACCTGTATAGTGTAGGTAATGTTAAGCACTCAAGCTCACTAAACACAAATAATCAAATATATACTACTTATTTATTTCCCACACATAGAAAATATCACAATTTGACAACAGCATAATAAGCAGTTCCAACATAATATATTCCATGAAAGCTTTCCCATTTATAGCTCGTATTACTCGTAGAATTCGAATTGCTCAAAAACTTTGTCTCTCCACCTAAAACTGGTGACGATTACCCGATCCCTAAACTTAGGTACACTTAATTTTTATATCAGTCCTTAACTTGTATGTGTTTGGTTATCAGTAACATTCAAAATATCACCAGCTTCTTGATATAAGTAGGGTAGGTAATTGTTGAGATCACACAGTTCACAAAGCAGGGTGCAATTTCTGACGTAATTTACCCTTTTCTTTGTAACGTTTAGTTTTCTGGGATCAAAAGTGGATTATATGGTTCTCAAAATCAATGTGCAATTTTTTCGAAATGTTAAACAGTTTGTTGGTCCAGCTTCAACGCCAAAATGGTTTAAAGGATTAGGAAGAAATTTGGCACACATATTATATTAAGAGTAGAATCTCACGTGAATTGCACCTAATCTAGTAGTAGTAATATTTCTCACCCTCTAGGTCCGGCTGTGTAAATGGTTTCCTTGACGGTGTCCGTGGCAGGGTCGTTAGCGCCGAACCTGCCGCCCACCACTCCGTTTTGATTCCCGTGTGCTAAGTGGTAACTGCTGCCTCTGTCTTTGTTTGCGTAGCTGGAAAAGAACACAGTTCGTATACAGGGTTACAGGAAAAATCGTTCTAGATCCGTTAAGGGCGTGGAGTACCCATCGTTTCTGGCTTAATTTTTTTTTTTTGAGTGGGAAATGCCTTTGCACTTCCTCGCACTACCCTGGCAGGGTGTATGTGGGACTCGTACCCACTAAAACCCTGTAATACACGTGTATGTATGCGTTCGGGTATGAATGTACCATGTTTTTCTAACGGGGAAAAGCGGTTCAATTCTTTTCGTATAAGTTGGATTAGAGTAATGTAAATTGTTAGGGGGCGAGTTGGCTGGACTGCAGTTGCGACCCCTTCTCGCCCCCGGCACGGTGGACGAGGGCTCACGGGGGGGCTTTAATGGGTTCGAGTCCCACATACCCCCTGCCATCACCCCCGTGGTGGCAGGTAAGTGCGAGGGCATTTCCCCCCTCAAAAAAAAAGAGTGATGTAAATTGTCCTATTAGAGTTGTGGATGTCCAAAGGTCTACACCGCTTCCCATCAGGCGGGCAGCTAGCTTGACGTTCGTTACAAAAATAAAACAAGCCTTGTCAGTCCCAAAACTCGGTGTAGGTAGTAGTCCTTTTCTTAAAAGGCGATTCGAAATCACAAAAATAAATAAAATAAATAACGTCCAACGTTCACATCCATAGACCCTGGATCCTAACTAGGATTCTCTGTATCTAGAGACTCAGAAACAACGAGGACCATGGTCCCCCCATATCCAGACTCAGAACAAGTATTTGCGCTTTTTTCTGTGCACAAATACTTCTGCCGCGGCAATCGAACCCACCGCCTCCGGGCTATGAGCTGACCTGCTCAACCACCACACCACAGAGACTGAACTGAACTGAACTAAAAATAAGTGAACACTGTTTTAAAATTTCACAGTTTTTCACTACGTATTAGATTCCAATGCCGGTAAATACCCTGTAAGTACTATTAAAAATTGAATATGAATCTCTTCCTTACAAAAACTTAAAATCCAAGATTGTTATCCGTCCATGCATGCGTACTTTACAATGTAGATGCTATCCATTCTCTCATACATCACAAAGACTAGTGTTGATTACAATGCAAAATACGGGAATATCTTTTTCATTGACATCGTTTTTATAGCAGATTTGTTTTCAATGACACCGCTAACGGAATGAATTTCCGACACTGTATTATGTGAACATTTTATGTACCTACTTCCTGGTTTCAAATTAATTCTACTGCTATTTGTACGACAGTGGTGCCTTTTAATTGTTATTATGCAAATTAGTGGCATCTAATGAGTAAGAAATAAACAAAGCAAAAATGGCAGGTAAATAGGTAAGCCAGTTTAGTGGGTTAGTTATAACAACAAAAATATTTTTATCGAGTTGAAACGTCGATAATTTTTAGCGAAGAAAATCGTTCTTCATTTTAAAAAAAAAGTTTGGCAACCCATCCTCTGCGGATTTTTTGTAGTGATTTATCATCAAATACCTAGTACAGATTTTTTTAAAATATGCATACGTTTGACAACCACTCACCCGGTGATAAGTGACGAAGTTGTCTAAAGTGGAGCACGCTTGCCCATGAGATGCCCAATCACTCTTGACTTAAAAGACCCAGGTTATACCCAGCAGAAAACACTGTTGCTAGAAGAGCATTCCATTCCTAACATAAAAACACTTTCATATAGTAGTAGTACCTATTGTAAATGCGTAATTTAGAGTGTTTGGTTTTTCAGGCGCTATTTAGACTTTCCTTTAGATTAGATTTAGAGTAAACCTTTCTATTTAAAGTATATTTTTAAGATATTAAACGCAACTGATAACCTAAAAAAACGTATTATCTGAAATTAAATACCAAACATTTATTGCAAAATTATTTTAAGAGTTGTACAAAATAACAATAAACTCCCACAAAAAATAAGTACTTAAGTACTTCACAATTACAGAAGCTCTCCTGAACGCTACGTTGAACTCCAACGTTAACAGGCACCTACTTTACGTTCCATAAAGCACATATTACAACTAAAATAGGAACAAAGAAAGTAATTTACCCAAAATCGAAGGATCCATCAGTGTTGACAGTATTGTATTCTCCATCATTTGCTCTAGATTTCCCAGGAATTACTTGAGTCCTTGCTAACGCACACAAACACACAAAATATACACCATTTGTCCAATACATTTTTGCTACACTTTTAGCACTATATTATTAGTTATTATTTAGGTAACTTTTGTGTTTTAAACTATGTTTTCATTGCACACGTTTTGCGGGTGAATCCAGGATGGACTATGGCGTAAAAAAACAAAGGCTCGGTTTATATATGGCGCTAAAATTGAGCTCCTAACGAACTCACGCCGCGTGAAAATAGACGGACGTCATTGTTATTAAAGTTAGGCTTGTGGTGTACTGAAAGATTTGTGCTGCGCTACCGAGCGGATACGAGCTCGATATGATCTTATTTATGTTATAACCGAATAAAGAAACCATTTATGAATAACCTTTAAATTTTGATGCTAAATGAAAATATCCAGTTTTTGCGATTTCCCTATTTTTTTAAATTATACATATGTTTGAAATATATATAAAATCTGTGGTCAGTAGTACATAATAAAAGATTACTTATAATGAATAAATGATTACAAATAATGTAATACTATAATAAAAACCATTCTAAACGTACTAACGTACTAACTACTATGAAAATTCTGTTGTCTGTCGAACGCAAGAGAGTTTTAATAAACGTTTTAGCTCTGTTGAGATATTTCACTGGCAAAAACAAAAGTTTAAAAGCTCTGCAGTTAATTTAATTTTAGATAAAATTTAAGTCAGTTAGATATTGTATTGTATCGTGCGTTGTTATGTATTAGTATGTTCATTTAGTTATAACCTACCTCTTCCATTTCTATCTTGTCAATATTACCTACTTAAGTTTGTACTTTCTGCTCTCTATTTTTAATATGGAATTTTATAAAATCCGTAATTGGATGTAAGTTCTAGTATTAAGCGAAACTATATCTTACCTTAAGATCTGTGGATTTTGTGAAATAAATAAACAAAATAAAATAAAATATGATCTACTAGTTGCGCCCCGCAGTTTCACCCGCGGATAAAAAGTTTTTTAATTATTTTATTATTTACTCATCCCACGGGAAAATTTCACTTTTCCGGAATATAATGTAGCCTATATGTTAATCTAGTGTACTAACTATCTTGGTACCGAATTTCATTTAAATCCATTCAGACGTTTGAGCGTGAAGGGGTAACAAACATACACACATACAAACTTTCGCCTTTATAATATTAGTGTGATATACCTATACTAAGGGATACCAAGACAATAATTAATAATTTGAATGGAGTCGCCAATGAACACCTAGCTAATTATATTTACGGATGATCAATTGACACTAAGTTCTTGCCAATTAATGGAGGGGACTATGAACATCTAGGTTATGATCTATTATGCTCACGGTTGAACAAAGGAAAGAGAAAAGAGAGAAGATAAAATAGAAAAGAAAAAAGGTAAGGGAAAAGAGTCGCTTATAATATATACCCAGATGATCAAAGTGGATAGGTAGCCCATTTTGTAGCACAAGTAATATTTATATTTTCTTGTAGTTTAGCATGTGGTATGAACCAAGCCTGCACCAACTCTGCAAGATGCAAAACCGGGCATCACGGTACATCCTCTTTGTGAAGAATAAAACGCTTAATAACTAATTGATGATAATTGAAATTTAAAAAAATCTTGACGATTATTTTTGCGGAAGAATGGATTTCACCTCTAAAATATATTTAGGATTAAATTACCTAGAATAGCACAAAACGTCGTCATTATCCCAAGATATTTCCCACTGCTGGGAAACAGGCCTTTTCTCACATGTAGGTAGCATGGGGCATAAACCATGCCTCTTACTCATTATGGTTTATTCAACATCTTGGACATTAACAACAGCCCTAAGATGAAGTCTATTCGCACAATATTATAAGTTAATTGTAAGGTACAGGTAATATATAAAGACAAATATTTTTTGTCAACTTCAAAAACCACACAGTAAGCCCATTAGAATATATGAGTTTGAAAAAAAGCACTTTTCTTTCTCACTACTGGTGCAAACAATCCGGCACAATGCAGAACAGAAAACTCCGATCCGAAGCTATGATTACAACTGTAAAGAAGAAGCTACAAGAAAATTTACAGTGATGTACATAAAGCTTCCAACCCACAAAATCTTCTACCCGCATCCATAACTTGTCGTAACATTTTATACTGCTTATCTTATTTTCAGTTAATTTATCTTATTTTACACTTAATTACTGTATTTAAATTCAGCGACACAAAAAGTCATTTTACATAACTTTAGCTAATAGGCACTTATGGGCATTCCCCAAATATTTTCTCAGAGTTTAACGCGCCCAGAGGAAAACGCATATTACTAAAACACAGGTCTTATAAATCTGTACTAAATGGAAAATTCAAAAGTTTTCTCTGAAACCTACGTTCTCTAAAATTCATAAATAAATTACATTACTCAATTAAAATAGTCGGTATCTTGGATCGATTAAATTAGTGCGGGAAATACTCTCACATGTTTTTCCTTTCATATCTTCCTTTCTATGTATTTTTCGATAAAGAGAAGAAATAATAGAACATATTGACATACATACATATGCATATACATACATATTGACAGCTTCTGTGGTGTGGTGGTTGGGCACGTCGACACATATCCCAGAGGTGGCGGGTTCGATTTCCCCGACAGGGCAAGTAATTGTTCACAGGAAAAAAGTGCAAATACTTGTTCTGAGTCTGGGTGTTGGGGACCATGGTCCTTGTAGTTTCTTGGTCCCTAGATACAGGTTCTATGTATGTGATCGCTGGGCGTTATTTGTTTTTTATTTTGTATCACTCAAAAATGGGTTGAGTCAAGGAAAAGGCAAATATATACTTGTTCTGAGTCTGGATGTGGGGAGACCATAGTCCTCCTAGTTCCTGGGTCCCTAGACACAGGGAATCCTAGTTAGAGTCCAGGATCTATGTATGTGATCGTTGGGCGTTATTTATTTTATTTTATATCGCTTAAGAATGGGATGATTCATGGAAAATAACCATGAATGCATCTTCTCAGTTGCAGTGTCATGCAAAGAAGATATTAAGAGAAAGAGAAAAAACCACGCACACCCAAGGACCAGCAGATCCTCTCACCGATGGTCAACACCACTAAAATAATTATCGGTTTAATTATGACCAGGTTCCGGCGTTTGTTCTGCTTCCTCGTTCGTCTCGTTCGAGGTTGGCTCACAATGCTGCTATAAACGTCTAATTCTGTTCTGATGAGACCTCTGCAGCGTGGGTTTCCACTGCGTGATGGTGTGATCTACATTCATAGATTCCAAAAAATATGAATATATGAACATTAATCTCCAAGAAATATGGATATTTTAATAGTGGGGAAAAATCAAATCTAGAATCATTTAATTTTTAAAAGATGACATAAAAGGAGAAGATTCTAGTATGTTCGTCTGTATTTATTTTTTTACATACTATAGCTTTTATTGTCGTGTATATTTTGGTAAGTTATAGAGTTTATTTATATATGAACGTTACTTTTTAAGAAATATGAATGTTTTAATTTGTCTATTTTAATTTTAATTATATATATTATGGTTTTTATTGACGTGTGTACATTGTAGTAATTAAGTTGATTATTTCTTAATCAAGACAGTTCAATCTTATTTTATTATGAATGTGTGAATTTCTCATCAAGTCATAAACTCATGCATGCTGACTTTATGACTTGACATTTTTTAAAGTTGTCTGAAATATACTACTACGCAATCCAGTTTTCACTTGCTAGGTATACCTATAGCGTAGACAGAAATAAAAATATGAATTAGAGTCTCTAATTTTAACTTTTTGTTTTGTTTTTTTAATTGCGTTTTAAAAAACATTATTATGGTATTACATTACATTAATAGTGGAATTGCTCGTTGGTCATGTCATTCACGTTACGTAGTTTTAGCGAATATCTTGCAAAGTGTGTAAAAAACGTTGCACAATGGACACGCGCCCAAAACAATTCCGATGCTCGTTCCGGTGCGATCATCTCAGATTATAGAGTCGAATTGAACTCGCTGAAATGAAAACCACCTATTTACCTGACCTCACGATACGAACTCATTTCTCACATATTGTCCATCAATTGCTACTGCCTAGAGTTCAAATTATACTGGTTATTTAGCTGGTGGTAAATTTACATGTGTCCTTCTTTAATGCCTATTGTGTTGTGAAATATATAAGTTTGGGTTAGACTGAAGATTTAATGAGATAGGAAACTCGTATAGTAAGGTAGAACATTAAGGATTTATATAAGTTGGATCAGCAGCTTTGGGTAGAAAAGTAGCGTCTTTTAATTGACACGTTAAATATTTGTTTAACTATTTATTATAGAGGATCATTAATATCAGACTCTTTTTTCAAAAGAATTAAGTACAAATGGAGGCTGTGTAATTCTAAAAAAAATTTTTTGGGCGTTTACTTTATTTAAGATTGTAGGTAGATATAAAATAAACATACTAAAATAGTAGAGATGATTTATGAAATACTTCGATATTTTATATCGGTCAAAGTGCTTTTATTCATTTAACTTTAAAAAAAAATTATTTACTATTATTTATGTTTTTATTGTAGGAAATAGAAGAAGACAAAACCTTAAAAAGAAGAAAAAACAAAATAAGTAGTAATTAAAAAGAGGTTATAAATAAAACAGAATTTTAGGCCACCTTCTTTTAACTAACTACTACAATAATGATTAATAATAAATACATTTTTAAAATAAAAAAAAAATGTATTGAGTAGAATTTTCTCTTTTTTAGATTATTTTCTTGTATATGAGTGAATACAGTATATATTTTTACAAAAGCATTTCATCAAAGGAAATCTTAGTCCATTGGAAGGTACAAATATTACAAACTTGTACTTACTCCAAGATGCATCTACTCCAGTGATTCACAACAATGGAGGGTACGTTCCAACAATGCCCCTGAGGCCCATCAATTTTCAATCGCTCATATTTCTGCAAGTTTGGTTTGGCAACATCCTGTATATTCCCTATTCAATGTTAAGCACTATTTTTAATACCTTTATACAAACAGATTTTTAAAGACCTTTCGAAACGTCTGGTTGAAGCCACACGTGACCAAAATGCTGGCCTCTACTTCGGCCAAAGATTGAGCATTGCCATTCAACGTGGCAATGCTGCCAGCATATTGGGCACGTTGCCTACTGGTAGTGGTTTGTTTGATTAAGTTCCCTTTTTATTGTTTTATGTTTATTAAATAATATTATATCCAAACAGATTTTTATTGTATGTAGAAATGTGTGCTTTGTGTATCAATTATGTTGTAATTCATTTTTAATTTATGTTTACTAACATCTAAATGCGGAAGTTTTTAAAGTAAAACTTCTTTTCGCAAGCTTGACTTGGGGATAAGCTGGTGAGGCGAATGGAAGTTGAGAGAGAGAGATATACTTATATCTCCCTTTCTACGTGAAGTTAGAAAGAAAGAGTCACGTTTCATATATTACTGTAGGGGCAAGAGAGATGGAGCTAAAGAAGTTTTACTTCAGTCGTGTGGTGGTAAAGCACACTCGTTTTTT
Source organism: Ennomos fuscantarius (assembly GCA_905220475.3). Lineage (NCBI taxonomy): Eukaryota > Metazoa > Arthropoda > Insecta > Lepidoptera > Geometridae > Ennomos > Ennomos fuscantarius. The sequence continues at coordinate 4,005,932 of HG992028.1, read as the reverse complement.
CCGTTTAATTTCTTTATTTAGTTCAAACAGAAACCAACTGAATAATTTTTCTAATGTGTATTGAAGAGCAATGACTGTCGTTTAAAAACGTACGTTTCATTTTATTAAATTTATATGAAATATGTTTAGAACTACATTACAAAGCATATGTCCGTTATACGTTATCAAACAATATATACTCTATTTGTTCTTTTTTTAATAATTTATTCTAGAAATTTTCATACTTTGTGAGAGGACATTTTTGCGGAAACAAAACTGGTTGAAAAAAACATCCTAAAAATGATAAAATAATCAAAGTCAAAGAAGTAGAATAAAATATTTATTTCTTACACTATCTTATACTTATACTATCGTTCGTTTGCTTTGCAAGTGGAAATTCCTAGTACAAACCCATATCCTCTTAAAACTCAATATTCGGCTTCAGAAGGGAAGGACGGAGGTCGGGGGGCCAACAATAGACGGTCGAAGGGCATCTCAGATCTTCACGGTGGATGCGCGTACACGCAGCTTTGGCCGCTGGTGCGGTTGCGTTGTGGTATTAAATTGAATGTAGGTAGGTAGGTACTTAACCTATACATTTTTTAATAGTAAAAAAACTCAAGCTCGCATAACGAAGTTTTACTTCAAAACCGAGTGTGCTTTAGATCATACGGCTGAAGTAAAACTTCTTCAGCCTTATTAATAAACGGGTATTAAGTCTCGGATTAGTTAGCTGGATCGAAAGAGACAAAAGATGGTGTAACTAGTCTAAAGCTAGTTCGTGTTTATTAATAAGGCTGCTTTAGTTTAGCTCCATTTATCGGCCGGTATAACTTTATTTTTGCTTTGTTTAATGTTAATGTCGCCATCTGGACAATTGTAAATTATAATTTTACCAGACCAAAATGTAAATGTTTGTTGTAAGATTCAAATTTTAAGTAATTTTTAACTTTGTTACGTTGAGATCTACATTAACCAACAACTTTCAACTTCTGTTCGCCTAGTCACTCATTCAAAGTCAAAGTCAAAAGATTTTTTTACAAATAGGCTATTTTTAGCACTTACACAAATTATATTAGATACTAAAAAAAATTAAAAATTTACCAGCTTACTCCCCAAGTCAAACATGCGTATAGAAGTTTTACTTCAAAAAACAAATCAACAAAATGTCTAGAGTTTTAGTTGACTAATAAACGGTAGAAACCCAACATATTATTCTTTAACATAGCATCCTTTAGTGGCACCTAATACATACTTCCTAGTAATAAAGCGCACCAGAACTAGCCACGAACAAAATTGATGATTACTATCAAGCCTATCACATTGTCCGTTTGTCTGTCTGTCCCACGACCTCCCTACAAACGTCGCCCATTAACCAAATTCAATTGTCTTAAGACTAAGTAAGATAAGGTTCACCTCTAAATTATCATTAAAATGGGTTTTTCTTGACTGGTTAGATTTCGTAGATCCAGGATGACGGAGAATTGAACAAGCATTTATTCAAATGTGTAAGTAAGATGCGCTGCTTTATGATTTTGATAGCGATTTTAATATCTAATTAAATATTTTGGTTGAAAGATAGATAGGCTGGCACCACGCAGTTGCGCGTAGTACTACTCTGCCTTCTGAACAGTATTAAGTGGTGAGTACAATACAACTCCTACCCAGGGCCAACATTTTACATGACCGGGTTATATTGTATCTTAAGTATATATTCAATAGTAGTGTTGTGTGAAATGTCCGCATGTAATATTTATTTATTAATAGCATGGTTTCATGACCCCATGCACCCCAGGAATGCCCTTGAGCTAGTTACATTCCACTTTTGACGGCTGGCTGCTTTATGCGCCTGCCTTACTACCCAATGACGCTGAAAAGTCGGTAGAAACCACCAGCTTAGCCCGTTCAAAAAAAATGGCTTCATGGCAGAGAAGAAAATGGGAGGGCAGCGAACAAAGAACAGAGAAAATGCATTCATAACTAGATTGAACTAAGGCCTTAGCAGTTAGGCGTTGAAGTTCATTGTGTCTGATAATATAATATGCCATCATCTTTGGATCATAAGGTTTACCTTAAGACAACGGAATTAAACTTGGATGAACGCAATTAACACACTTTTTCACAAACAAATCATTCATTCATTTATTCATTCATTCTATTAATAATACATTCATTCATTCATCTATCAATAATTCATTCATAAATGAATGATATTCACTTAGTCTAATACATATTTACTCTGCGAAAGAAAATTCGATAATCTTAAGGCTGATGTTTACTTAAATAGCGAGCTAACTTGGGACTTCAACTATTTAATTTGGTTAAGTAAGCCCCTATCCCGCTCCCACTGACTCTTTGCCTACTTCATCTCGCTTCCTATTCCTATAAATCCTCGACTCCACCGGTAGTGCGCGATGAGGTCGCGTTAGCATTTTAATAACTCGCTTCAGAAGACAAGAAACATATTATTATTACTGCGTACCCCTATAAGAGAGAAACGCTACCCATGTACCTGCATTAGCGAGAAACCCGGGTTAGTGAGAAACCTCTATAAGCGAGAATGAGATCGTGCTCCCTTGAACTCTCGCTTATCCAGGTTTGACTGTATTTTATTATTTTATAACCCTGATTTGTTTTTTATTAATGTATGTAATACTTTATGTGATAATTGTAATTGATTTTGTCGTTTTTATCACAATAAATAAATAAATAAATGGATAAGTATGTAGCCACGAACACGGCTAAGGAATGGAATGCCTTGCCAGCGTCTGTGTTTCCGGCGAAATATGACCCGGGCGTGTTCAAGAGAAGAGTGAATAGGTATTTACTTGGCTAGCATGCTACACCTTCGATCACATCGTCACTTCCCATCAGGTGAGAGCGTGGTCAAATGCTAGACAAGTTTGAAGCAAAAAAAAAAAAAAAAAAAAACTAACGAATAATAATAAATACAGGACTAATAAAAAAAACTGAGTTTAAAATAAAATAAATTTGAAATAAAAATTCTTCCACAAACAACAATAATTATTTCTCGTAAAGATATTCCGATTGAGATTAAGTTCAGGCTTTATTGAAACAGGAAACAAAAAATCGTGGGATCATACCTATAATAGTAATCATATTGTTTAGATAAATAACGACAATTTAATTATGTTCAGATTTATTCCAAGTCACACACAGCCTTGCTTGTTTTCTTGAGTTCAATTAAGTTTATAACTATCTAAGTACGTATCTAGGCATTTGAGATAAAAGGTTCATTTAAATAATAATTATTTGTAATTTGTATAATTAAATTATTTTTTTTAAATGTGTATTTTTACGTAGCTGTATATAATGTATACATTACATTATTACTCACACTGACTTTTTAATTAATGTATGACGTGTAAACATAGTTTATTTTGTTTTGGGCTTCGGTATACAGATAAATCAAAATGACATATAACTATCACTAAAAGATGGCCTACAATATAATGTAAAATATATATACAAATAATAGCCAAACGTTTATTAAAAAAATAATAAACGTTTGGCTAACTCTCTACCAAACACTCTGTATAATTCAAAAAGCGCCTGGTCATATTTAGTCTTTATAAACTCTGTCAGATATCACTGTTTTATTTCTGAAGGCGCTACTTTGTGGACAACCAACTTATCAAACACTTAACCAAATGAACGAATTCACGATGATCAAGTCTTGCAATTTGAAAGAAATACATATATAAAGCCAGTGTAGTAGCTATTTTTATAGACTTTCAGCACTATTGGATTCAGAAACTCTTTACGAATTAGGGCGACGTTTATTTTCAAATAGAGGAAGAACAAAAATATAGGTGGTGCCAAGTTTCAATCGTAACTTATATTACGGGAAAACAGAAATATAGTTAGTACCAATTACTAAATTTTTCCGGTATATTCCTAATCCCATTTTGGTGCCAGTAATACAAACAATTCGTGTCATCAAACTTGGTTCAATCATTTTGGCAAACAAACACTTTTCCCTCAGGAGCTTTGATAAATCAAACAGGGCAGGATACGGCACTGTCTTTCAGTCCTGCCTCTGCCCAACCAGGACACCGCGTCACGTTATTAAATCTCAAGTTAGTTGTACCCGGAACGTCGTCTGGCAAGGTTTAACTGTTTAGATAACTTTCTACTTGTCAGTTATTTGTTTTGTCAGGACATCGTATAGGTAGGTTCTGAAAGAAGTTTTCCATATCTGACTCATTAGCTCTTATCTCATATAAACATTTACTGTTTGGAGTAAGTACTACTAAAAGGCTATTTGGTAAATCTATCAGTATCTATCAAGTAACATACAGAAAAAGGTAGACAAACCCAGACCTGTTGATGTCCTTTTGAAGTTTAACTTTTTAAAAAGTTATCTAATTACCTAGGTTTTTTTTGGTAAATAAAAAAATACAATTTATATACAGAATTTATTAGCGATTACTTATATCTACATTAATCTATCAGTTCGTTAGGATTTAGAAGCTAAATTTAAATCACAATACAATATGTTCAAATCCACAAATATCCAAAATGACAATATTTAAACATAAAAGTTGAACACAAAACTAAATGATAAAAAGCATATTCCGTAAATAATGCGATGCGGTAATAGTTTTCAGTAAAATGTACAATAACTTTATAATATTTATTTTTGTTCTATTTTGTCATGTTTATTCCAATAAATATAGCAAAATAGAACAAAAATAGTTGAATGTGTAACAAAACTAGAATGAATATTATTTGTATAAGAAATATACGTAATTACTAAGAATTACTGAGCATCATATTTTGTTATACTATGATTAAAAAATATTTATACATTTATTCTACATCTAAAAACATATAAATGGTTGCTTGGGTACGGTAACTTACGTTCATCAAGTTATTTTAATTAAAATAGTAATTAAAAGTTCAAAGAATAAGGAATAAAACTCGATCATGAAGTCTTACAAATAAGTATAATAAATTCCCGAATTCATTTATTACCTGAAAGTTTTTAAGTTAAGAGTGAAAATGTATCCTCGAGGCTAGCATGCGCCATCTAAGACCACGTCATTGCTATTTATCAGGCCAGGCAGTGGTCAAATGCTTTGTCTACAGCCAATAAAAAAAGTTAATCATATGTTTGTAAGTCATGTTTAAAAAAATAACCAACAAAATTATCTACATTTTTCATACATGCAGAAAGCACGTCACATCAAATTAAAAATAAACGATGTACGACCAAGTATTAAGGTATTTACAACGAATAAGCATTGCAATTCAACGGGGCAATGCTGCCAACATGTTGGGTACGCTACCTACTGGTAGTGGGCTGGAGCATTTGGACTGTCTATAGGTCATCGCTGCCAGTATAAAGTCCAAATGTTTTTTTTTTGTAGTAGTAGGTAGTGTTTAGTATTAGTTATTATATCATAGTATTTAGTTTGAAAATAAAGGATAAAAAAAGTATTAAGGATAGCGATCTTTATAACAAGGTTAAGGCACATAATAGTGGAGGTAAATAATGCACATCGATCTAAAAAGGGATGTCTATTTTCGGCTTCGTAGAACGCTGTCTGTCGCGCTAAGCACTAGAGCGACAAAACATCATAATTATAATGTACTGAGTGACCGAGACGTGTCGTCGTTCTGCGAAGCCGGTACTAGCAGTTTTAAGATAGATACAGAGCTCTTTATTATTCCACTAATAAAATATAAAAATATCAAGAAAATATTATAAACTAGTGTTACAATGGGCGGTCTTATCGCTGAAAGCGACATACAACCTTTTTTAATGGTAAAATGGACTTGCTAGAAAATATCTCTTTCTATCTCGATGTTCATTATTTGCTAATAGACTACTATTAAAAATGAACAAGTAAATATTATTTTCATAAACAAGCTTAAACATTAATGCAATAACTGAAAAAATAAGTAAAACGCTTTCAAAGTTTCATCGCATTCTCGCAAAACAGAGATCGTGCGGAGCTTCTTCACAGCTACTTTAAAGGTATAGCTTGTGACGTCACATGACAAAGAGATTATATGTAGAGCTACAATAGCACTATTGCTATAGAGGTACCATAGCTTAGTAATGAGGTACAATGGAGTACTGGTAAATAACGTCACTGCGTGTTTGAGCTGTCTCTTTCTATTCCTGTATATGCCTATTAACTTTGTAATTTTTCGAGATATATTATTATTTGTGCATTATAGCAGTCAAATGGCCTGTTATATATATTTTATAAAGAAAAAAGCATGGTCAATGTCCTAGAAAATTATGACCCAGAGCTATTTGATTTCAGAAAAACTTTATGCTCAAGAACCAACTGCCCATATTTTTAGGACTAATATTGTGGTGTACATAGTGTTATAACAGTGTTTAGTGATTTAAAGGATATGATAATACAGCTTTTGTTTGTTAAAGTCCGGTATTGCCGCAGTACTCGCCGATACGGTCGGAAATGCATTCAAATATGTCGAACGAAATGTCGCAGTTGCGTCCGTTGTCTGGAATTATAGAAATTAGTAATATGTGAGACATTTTCAATACATTTCAGTACATAGAAGCTTATAATTAAACAGAGAAATTGGTTTTGAAGTGACGATGGTTCAGTTGGTGTAAGTTTGAATCCTGCAATGCTTTCGGTAAAGGAAAACATTGTAATAAAAACGTGGTGGCTAGCTACCACCCTTAAAAATTGTCGTCATGAACTTAACGGCAAGTTTCAGCATCTCCAGTCGTGACTTGACACTAATCTTTGGCCATCAAGGGGGGTAATCACGGAACTTCGTTTGCAATGCAACAGGAGAAACTTAATTCCAAATTTGAAAATTTCCACAATAACTAGGCACACTGACTGTATATTTTACTAGGTGCACTTTTCTGCAAAGTTCGTCTAGGTAGGTACCACCGCTTTGCCAGTTATTCTGCCGCCAAGCAGTAGTGTGCAAGCACTACTGTGTTCCGGTTGGAAGGGCACTGTAGCTAGTGAAATTACTGGGCAATTGAGACTTTATCACCTGATTTCACAGTTGAGTAACAATATTACCATTAGACTTTGGGGGTTTATGTTTGCTCGCGTCCGTAGGCTTTAACCCTAGTTTCCCTAGTTCCCTAGTTTCCCCTGGGTGGTGCCAAAAGAGCAACCAAATAACTGGTGGAAGGCCTTAGCCGCCGGCTTAGTTACCACCCATTAGACAAAACCACGATGCCAAGCGACTCGTCGTGTTCCATCGTGATGTCTAATGAAGCCGTTCTGACGAGTAGATGTGGACAGTTGTGTTGGGTATGCAGACCGGTATTGGTGACGGAGATGCTTTCGCGTCGGAGACCTTGCTTCGGAGGGTAGCGGGATCCGAAGCACGGTGCTCTCTGCTGGCCGACCGCAAGTTGTAGGGGGCCCAAGTAGTAGTCTAGCCAACTACGAAAGGCTGCCCCACCGCTTGTGTAAAATCCTGAGGTTGTCCACAGGGCCAGTTGGCGACTGGAAGTGAGGAACTTGTGGGCAATTTCAGGGGGGTTCGGGCGTCCCCGCAGTCTCCGCGCAAGTTCTCCATTGGCGTAGGAGCTTTTCTATTACTGAGGGTTAGCATCCCAATATCTCGTCCACTTCCTACTTGTCTACCTAACTCACCCAACTATGAAAAAGTCGAAAAAATTGAGCAAGTTTAAACGGCAGATGCACGTCCTCACTCTTAAAGTGCACCTCACAAATATTCGTGGGCTGCACTCAAATCTGCAAGCGGTCCATCATCATCTGGAGACCAACAAACCGCACTTGCTCTTCTTGACTGAGACGCAAATAGGATGTCCATCAGACACGGCATATCTGGACTATCCAGGATTCATCTTGGAAAACCGCTTCCTTCCACGCGCTGGTATCTGCGTTTACGTCCGTGATGACATTTGCTGTTTGCGTCTCCGAAACCTTGAACGTCCCCACTTTTCGGTGATTTGGGTGCTTGTGGACACCGGCATTGAGAAAATTCTCTATGCTGGTGTGTACAGATCACATAGCGGTGACCGGGAGACAACTCTTCTAATGGAGTATCTCAGTGAAACGGCAGATGTGGCTCAGCAACGCTATCCTTCGGCTCAGCTTGTTGTTCTGGGGGACTTTAATGCTCACCACCAGGAGTGGTTAGTCCCACACTGGATCACGGACCACGCTGGGAGAGAGACGCGTAAGCTCGCATTGGCGCTCAATTTAACGCAGATTGTTAAAGAGCCAACGCGAGTGCCTGATATTGACAGCCACACTGCTAACTGCCTCGACCTTCTGCTCACGACTGAACTAGACCGATACTCTGTGGCGGTATCCTCACCCATTGGTAGTTCCGATCACTGTCTGGTCAAGTCCGTTTCAGTATACTCCCCGCCTGACCCAAGCCCTAAGAGCAATCGGCGTGTCTGGAGATACAACTTAGCAGACTGGGACGAGATGCGACATTTCTTCGCTTCATATCCTTGGCGGCAAACGTGTTTTTCTTCTGGAGATCCGACGGTCTGCGCGAATGCGGTTACTGAGGTAGTATGTCGGGCTATGGAATATTTTATTCCATTTTCCGATAAACCCGTGACCAGCAAAGCCAGCCCATGGTTTGGAGCCGAATGTGCACGTGCTGAAGCGCAGAAGCATGCGGCATATCTGGCATGGGCTGACGCTTGAAAACGCAAGGCCTCGGACACTCGAGCTAAGAAGAAAGCCTTTAACGTTGCCGCCAAGGCCTGTAAGAAGGAATTAAGGAAGGCTCGTTTCAATCATATTGTTCGAATAGGGACTAAACTTGCTTCCTACCCAGCGGGTAGTAAGGCTTTTTGGTCCCTAGCCAAATCGGTTGAAGCGAACTTCTGTCGATCCTCACTGCCTCCATTATTGAAACCAGACGGATCGCTGGCTCACACTGCAAAAGAAAAAGCAAACTTGTTTGCCACTCTCTTTGCAGAAGCTTCGCGTTTAGATACTGCTAATGAGGTACCTCCCTGCCTTCCACAATGCGGTGTTTTCATGCCGGAAATACGCATACGTCAGAAGGAAGTACTAAAAACATTACGCAGTCTAGACGTGAACAAAGCCAGTGGTCCCGATGGTATACCTGCAATTGTACTTAAGAGCTGTGCACCCGAGTTGTCTCCCATTCTAACACGCCTATTTCGCCTCTCTCTAGACACCGGAATAGTCCCTATGAGTTGGAAGCTAGCCAACGTACAACCTGTACCTAAGAAGGGCAGTCGTGCTGATCCTGCCAACTATCGACCCATCTCAATTACCTCCATTCTCTGTAAGAGTATGGAGCGTATAATTAACAACAAGCTCTTGGCATACCTTGAAGACAATGATCTCCTCAGTGACCGGCAATACGGATTTCGCCGAAACCGGTCCACTGGGGATCTTCTCGCGTATGCCACTCACATATTGAGCAAAGCCTTAGAGATGCATGGAGAGGCACTTGCTGTATCTCTAGACGTCTCTAAGGCATTTGATCGGGTCTGGCACGACGGTCTTCTGAATAAGCTTCCATCTTACGGACTACCTGCTGGTTTGTGCACTTGGATATCAGACTTTTTGAGGGAGCGATCGCTTAGAGTAGTTCTTGATGGCTGCTCTTCCGATCAATTAGCTATTAATGCTGGTGTACCTCAGGGGTCAGTTCTTTCAGCAACACTATTCTTACTCCACATCAATGATTTGCTAAAGCCCGGTACCTTTGGGTATGCAGATGATAGTACTGTTGTTGAAAGATACACATCCAGTGCCCGAGCCAGTGGTGACGACGTCCGGATTGAGAGAGAGGCTATGGTTGAGCGCATGAACCTGGCTTTGAAAGCCGTGTCCGATTGGGGCGATGCTAACTTGGTTAGGTTCAATGCTGCAAAGACACAGGCGTGTTTATTCACTGCTAAAAAGAGCCCACTCCATCTGGCTCCTTCATTCCGTGGTGTATCTGTAAGTTTAGGAAACCATCTTGAGCTTTTGGGTGTTGATCTCACGTCAAACCTAAACTTTGGATCCTACATCGAGTCCAAAGCCAAAGTAGCTTCAAAAAAACTCGGCATATTGTCCAAGGTAAGGCGGTACTTCACACCTGGACAGCTTCTAAATCTGTATCAAGCACAAGTCCGATCGTGTATGGAGTACTGCTGCCACCTGTGGGACGGGTCTGCCAAGTACCAGCTTGAGGCTCTGGACTCGATTGAACGGCGTGGCAAAAGGCTCATTGACGACGATACTTTGGTTGGTGAAAGGCTCCAGAGCCTTGCACATCGACGTAAGGTGGCAAGTCTGTCGGTTTTTTTACAGATTACACCACGGTGAATGCGCTCAAGAACTGCATGATCTAATTCTCCCATCACCATTCCACTACCGGACTACTAGACGCTCGGCTAAGCGCCATTCTTTTGTGGTCGAAATACCACCCATTCGTACCAAGCGATTTGACTCAACGTTCTTAATTAGAACGGCTAAGGAATGGAATGCCCTGCCAGCGTCTGTGTTTCCGGCGAAATATGACCCGGGCGTGTTCAAGAGAAGAGTGAATAGGTATTTACTTGGCTAGCATGCTACACCTTCGATCGCATCGTCACTTCCCATCAGGTGAGAGCGTGGTCAAATGCTAGACAAGTTTGAAGTAAAAAAAAAAAAAAAAAAAAAAAAAAGACTGTGCTGATGTCTCAGGATGATGTGCGTGTGTGTCACGCAAAACTTATATTTTAGAGTTCCAAGTGACACTGTTCTGTTATAAGCGGCTATGTCGCTTAACATCAGGTGAACGACTAGCTCGTCACATCATTCACTAACATTTAAAAAACTAAATTCTCAAATAAAATTGAAAATATATTATACGAGCTTCTGCCCGTAGGTTCACCCTCTTAAGGGTGGAATTTCGAAAAATCCTTTCTTAGCGGATGCCTACGTCATAACATCCACCTGCATGTCAAATTTCAGTTCCATCCGTCCAGTGGTTTGGGCTGTGCGTTGATAGATCACTATGTCAGTCAGTCAATCAGTCAGTCAGTCACCTTTGAGTTAGAAGAAGATAGAAGAAGTACCTTTGTAAATTCTCTAAAGCTTACTTACACATAATTTTGTGTACTCACCCATAGGAACAGTTCTAGAGAACTTGTCGTGGTTCCGCATTAGGCACTCGCGGGAAGCTTCCAGAACTGCCATGAAGTAGCCGCGCTCGTTCACCCCGTCAGAGTATAGCCCCACCAGACCCTCTAGAGTTGGGAAACCGTAGCCGTCCACCTGAAATGTTGCCATACTAAATAAATGATTAGGCCCACATTTATTTACTAAATCCTTCTTTTTCTTGACAAGTATTTAATCAAATATTAAATGAACAATATCAGCTTCAGCATAATTTCAAAAATTTTTTACAGGATTTGAACCACTTGGGCTTTGAACTTGCATCTTTCTTCCCTAAAGCCGTAATTAGTAATGAGTCAATCAGTTTATGTATTTTAAGAACTAGACTATTTTAAGACTAAGTGCAACTTTTTTTTTAATTTTACGTATTTATTGTCCCTCTATAGCGATGTACGTGAAGACACACCTTTTTTGCTTGTGGCCATTGATAATATTAAAGTGTTGAGCGGCGTGACAACTCCTCGTGTGTTTATAGCTCATAAATTTAAGTGCGGGTAGTTTGAAAAACCCAGGTCTCACTTTCTGACGCCACGGGTTCTAGTCTCACAGAATATACGGCTAGTCTAGGCTACTCGTGACCACGGCCAATGGAATTGGTCTAGGTAAATTAAATTATGCGACAATAAATACTGTATTAAAATAAATAACTATGTTGTTTGTATCAAAAATTTTCAAAATCTGCCATATTAGTCACAAAATGCACCAATCCCATTGAAAAAAAGATAGCTGTTGTAGACTTTGAAAGACCTATTTCAATGCGCGTTTATAAGATAGCCGTAGTCGAGACGCATGCGATCGCGACATAAAATAATCATAGCAAAATAAAATTTATATCATAAAAAGGGTGAAAAACCGCAAAATCCTTGACGGGTCCGCGAACTATTAAATTGAATAGGTACCGGACAATGCGCTAGCGAAATAAAATACAAGTTGGAGTGTCCGAGCGGCGTTTTATGACGGTACTATATTTCTGTATTAGGGGTTTTGAAGGGTCTCTACTCGCGAATAAATAAGGCCCAAAGATTGAATTTACGATGCGGCCTCGTGTTTTATTATAGTTAACAAATTGGAGCAATCAACTTGTGACAGAGTTATAAAACATTAAAACTTTTAAACTCCGATTTTAAATGAATTTCTTTTTTGTTTGTTTTGGTTTATGGATTGCAAGTGGCGTGACCTCCATGAGGAATGCCTAACAATAAACTGGGAGGCATAATAACAATTAATTTCCGAGGCGTGTATGCCCATTTCGAGAATACTTTTTATAGATACGCCGAACCAGCGTAAAAACTTTAAATAATAAATACGTAATTATGCCAAAAGTTTTCGCGTTAGTCTTTCAATGTATGAAATAAAAATTGTTTACCAACCATAGAAGATTTTACGAATAATTTAGAAGATAATGAACTAAGGTCACTAATTATTAATTAAATATAAATGGCCATTAACTAAGCCAGGGGCTAAAAGTTTCGATTGTTCTCAGTAACTCCTTTAAGCAGTTCCTCTGAATATGTGACACGAGTATTGTACTGTACAGAAGTTACCATAGCTGACCTCAGTACGTAAGGTAACGTATAAAAAAAAAATTGCAAATCTCACGATCTTTGGAACTCTTTTACAAAAGAGACGCTAGTCTAGTCATCAGTAGAAAAACACTAAAACACGCGAAGAAAAAGGTTTTAATTTTAATCTTACACTACACATTCTCTTGTAATTTTTTTTTAATTTGAGTTATTGAGTTTATAAGTTACTAATTATCTGAGTTTGAGAGGTTTTAATGGTTCATAATTCTACTTATCGAGGTTCGTTTCTGTGCTTTGTTTTGGGGTTATTTTATTTAAGTACATGGCTAGAGAGACTAGGTAAAATTCAAATGCTAATTTCAAATGTCATAAACACACTTTGTATTTATTGAAAAGTATGGTCAATTACCTACGTATTTAATTTCATTTCATTTAAATAAAAAAATCGATTTTTTCTTTTGTTTGAAACAATTCATACTTTCAACAATTTTATTTACAATATTGAATAATAATGAGAAAATATCATCTACTACGTTACCGCAATGCTCTATAAAAGATCGTAAAGTGTTAAGCTGTTCTAGCTTCGCTGATCGATTATTACGGTAATTTTTAATTTGTCGCGATAAGCACAGCGATAGGTTTCTTAGACATTTCTAAGAAACCTATCGCTGTGTATACCTACCATTGTTAAAGCATAATGATAAACTTGTAAATAGTACCTTGCTAGGATACATAAGATTACTATAGGATATTTGTAAGTACGAGCACTATATTAATCTTACTATTACTATTATACTATTATCTTTATTGCATTCACTAGGTAAAGTAGGTATATTAATTTCTGCAACGAATGTGTGTCGTCTAATCGCAGTGGAGGTGTGTGCATGTGTAGAGCCATAATAGCGACTTATTAATTTTCTACGATATTGCACAAGATGCTGATAATTTGTTATACACCTCTAAATTATCTATAAAGTTGCGAAGATGCAATAAACGGTATGCAAAACTCTCTACTGGCTTATTCCACACTAGCTGACCCGCCCCGGCTTCGCACGGGTGAATTAGTAAAACGCAGTCGAACGGGATAAAAAGCATCCTATGTCCGTCTCCTGGTTTTAAGCTACCTCACAAATTTTCAGCAAAATCGGTTCAGCCATTCTTGAATTATAAATAGTGTAACTAACACAACTTTCTTGCGTCAAAGCTTCCATATGTCTAGACTAATTTTGATAAATCAACGGACATGTCAAATCATTCAGTCAACAATGAAGTTTGACTGAAAAATACGTTTCATAGCCATTTGCTTAACATGATAACAAAATTGAATAAAATGTTTCTCCACACAAACTTTAACACCACATTCCACCCCCTTAAGGGTTGTTGACTTAATATGTCAATATTAGTTGACAGTTTGACAGTCTAAAATTATTTTAAGGGTAATTTCGATCTTTATGAAAGAGGCAGCTACATTTAAACGGCTCGTTCCGATTTCCTATACAAAGGAATATACTTTTCTGCAAGAGTTCAAAATCAGTTATTAAGACCTTAATTGCATGCTGAGTCGGGACCTATATCATGACGTCACGCAACATTATATTTTTAGTTTATCTCCTTTTTGACCTTATAAAAAGTATAGAGATGTTTTGTACTTGTGTTATATTCAACAACCTTTGCTTCAATCGCAATAGGCTATTTGACTACTATTAAAAATGAACAAGTAAATATTATTTTCATATAGTAGGTTAAAATTGAATGTAATCATTGTAAAAATAAGTAAAATCGGTAAATGAATCACGAAGTAGTACGCGTTTAAAGTTTTATCGCCTGTCCCTTTCTCGCAAAACAGAGATGGTGTTGAGCTTCCTCACAGCTACTAAGAAGGCATGGCTTGTGACGTCACATGCCAAAAAGATTGTATGTAGAGCTACCACAGCTTAGTAATGAGTTACTGTGAGGACTGGTAACTGACGTCACTGCGTGTTTGAGTTGTCTCTTTCTATTTCTGTATTTTAAAATGCCTGTAACTTAGTCATTTTTTGAGATATTTAAGTTTTGTTTTCACAGTTATCTATTTTTTGAGGTATATTATTTATGTATGTAATAAAAATATAGTAGTCAAATAGCCTATTAAGATGTCTCTGTTATACTTTCTAAAGTTCTCGTTTATAATAAAGCAATCAGTGTTATCTCAAAATCGGCGTAAAGATTTAACTGGCTACAAGTTACAATAAGTAAGATCGAGTCTCGTAAATGGATACTTACGGCTTTCACTTTCCGGTAGACGCACTGCAGTAGACACTGGAAATAGAGCAACAGTATTTGTTAGGATAGGTCATAGCATTAATTTTTAGTTAGATTTAGGTTTAGGTTTAATTTATTTACTCATAAAAAACATAATTCACGTAAAAAGCTTAAGTATGGATAAATTATAACTAAATAATCTAGTTACAATTACATAATCTTAATATTATTCAGATGTTCTGAATTTCTTTGCAGAAGTTCTTATTTACTTTGGATAGATATTAGATTTTAAAAAAAATCTTTCCGTTTTAATCCAAGGCACTGGGCTCTCACTTTAATTTGCTGTTTACGATGTTTCGTGTCGACTTTATTCGGACAGACTTGAAGTTTAGGTTAAAAGTGAACTTTGTGTCCCTAGGACTCCTTATTTATGGAAAGTCTTTAGGTGTAGGTACACCTAAAGATTTATCCCTTGATATTTTTAAGAGTACTTAAACAGGCACCTACTTGGTTTTATGGAGAGCTCATTGCTGCAATGTCAGAAAATTTCAAATTCACAGAAAATATGTTACATAGTCTGATAGCTTAGTTGGTAGTAGCTCTGCCTTCTGAACTGTAGCTTTTGGGTTCGATTCCCGTCCAGGACAAACATTTGCATGATGAACATAGGTGTTTGTTCTATGTTTGTTTACTATTGTGTAATTTACAAAACAAAAAGTAATCTAGTTCCCATAATACAAGCTTTGTTTATTTTGGAACTAGATAGCACTGTTTGCAACGTCCACGAATATTTGTTATAGATTTGAAACAGTTCCTTACTTTCCGAATAAGTAACAAAATTATTTTCTGCAAATTTAACTTAACATCATTGCCGCATGGTAAAAGAGGGCATTCTTTCAAGACCTGATAATTATGATCCAAATACATAAAAGTTACAGTCGGATGATTCAATAAAAAAAGGTGTAAGTTTAAGAAAAGGTTTACTGACCCCAGCGATCCGTTTCTCGTCATGTGTGAAGGGAACCTCTCTCTTGTTACGTTTCCTTTGTGTGGGCATCGTGTGTTCTTCCTTTATCACGTCCAGGGCCTCTGAAAGTGATAACATTAAAATTCATTACACAGTTAATTGATGTTCCTTGTGTATTCATCAATCATGTACAGGTTCTCGGATAGTACAACACGTCCATACAGATAATAATATAATAATATAATACGTGTGGACATCTCTTTTGTGGGGACGTAAGGAGGGAAAAAGGGAAAAACACCAGGGATTAATCTCCATTACACTGTCCAATATCTATTCTACACCGGACAAAGAGTGGAACGCTTTACCGGCGTCCGTATTTCCCGAAAACTACAACCTTGGAGTCTTCAAATCGAGAGTGAACAGGTATCTTCTAGGCAAGCGTGCTACATCCTAGACTGCATCGTTACTTACCATCAGGTGCGATAGTGGTCAAACGCAAGCCTATCTAACAATAAAAAAAAATAAAAAAAAAAACAACCTCCTTCGTTTGATGGTCTATCAGGAAGAACGTGATATTGGCGAAATAAAATTGTGGTGGCACCTCCACATAATCCACAAAACAAAGGTTGAAGTTGACGGTGATGTTGATGTATCCTAAAGATCTACAAAGGCACTGTACTTTCCAGTTTTCTTTCAACCAGATGTTATTTAAATCAAGTGCAACTTTCATTACGCGCACACACGCTTCATCCCACTTTTACGTAGTTATAATCGTATTTGTATGTAACGCTGCAATTTAAATCAAATTAAGTGGTTAAGAGAAAACACTCGAATTCCAGTTCAACGATTGTATAAGTTGAATATTGCGAGATGATTTATTTCCTTGGAAAAGGTTTAAAACGTTATCGCGATTTAATAAAAGCTCAAGGTAGGTAGGTACTCCTGAATAGAGGCTTTGATTGAATTTTTTTTTTTATATGAGTGAATGTTGTGACGAGCTAGTCGTTTACCTGATGTTAAGCAACACGGCCGCCCATAACAGAACAGTGTCACTCGGAACCCCAAAAGATAGAGTTTCACGCGACACTGCACTGCGCACATCATCCTGAGACATCAACACAGACTGGTAATAAAATTACTCGACTGTGAAATCAGATCATAAAGTCTCATTTGCCCAGTAATTTCACTAGCTACAATGCCCTTCAAACCGGAACACAGTAGTGCTTGCACACTACTGCTTGTCGGCAGAATAACTGGCAAAGCGGTGGTACCTACCTAGACGAACTTTGCAACAAAGTCCTACCTATCTAGTAATAATGCGGATGAAATAAACTTATATTCTTTATTTTATCTTATTGAAAATAAAAACTTTAATCGATTGAAAAACATTTGTTTTAGATTTTTGCATATTTTTTATATTACTTTAGTTTAAAGTTTGTCGTAAGCAAAATTGCAACCGCCTTCATTACAAAACGTCACTGTTCACACAGAACCATCTACATCAGCCCAATTCGATCCCACTGTTGGGACAAGGGCCTTCTCTCACATGGAGAGAGTATTGGCCACGCTGGCCAAGTGCGGGCTGGTCGTTTGGATTTTCGCGAATTTTGTGATTCTTGAACATACTGATTTCCTCACGATTCTATCACTGTAAGTGCGACTGCAAATTCCGCACATACCTTGAAAAGTCATTTCATTGGTGCAAGGCCGAGTGGAATTTGAACCTGGGTATGTTAGTTTGAAAGTATAGCTTCTAAACCACACTCGCTCAACAGGATGATTCTCGTCTATTTTCCTTTTCTAAAGTCTTCAAGGTATAGTTCACACCGATTTTGAATTATGAATAAAGTTTGATGGACGAGGATATGGCTCCAGCATAGTACATACAAGTGAATTAAGTCTAATTACGTATTCTTAGTGCTCCGCATTATCCTGATCGTCTTAGCCCTTTTGCGTGTAAAATTTCTCATCATACGAAAAACATTGCGTGAAGAATTCCTGTTACCTGTGATAAGTAGGTTAATTAAAATCGCCAGTTTGTTGGCAATATTCATTAATTATTAGCAGTAGGTATAATTATCAGTTTTACAACATCCGATCGATTAGCTGTTAACATACAATCGGAGGAAGTAAAATCACTGGCACAGGCTTCCTTTATATCTAAAATTGAGGTTTGCATAATTGTTTGGCTCTCGAAAAGCATGACTAATGTTGGTTATATGAGCCAATAACAAGTTGTAGGTCATTCTGCAACTCTTGTTGCAGAACAAACGGGATTCCCAGTTTTTCTTGAGAAAACTTTTTGTTAAAGTAACATGTCAAAGAAGAAATATTTTACCTCCCCCGCGTTTCTTTATTATAACCCTACGATCCATCTAAATTAGTTACAAAAAATTGTAAGAAAGTATTTGTTTACTTTATACCTTAGATTTTTGTCCTTTTGCACAATAAGTCCGATAAGTCTGCGCGTATAATGATCACGTTGCCGTCGAGTTATCTACAACTAAATGAATTGTTCTATCTATAGTTAGACGAAGCAGATTTCTGTTTATTTAATTTTTTAATCATAGAACAAAAAATAATGAAATAATGTTAATTATTTCTCGACGCTAAAGTACAAATCAGCAACGACTTATCTTGCGCGGACGCATTTATCAACAATACGTCTGCGTAATATAGTTTGAATGCAGCTATTATTTTAAGACCAATAGTATGAATAGAAAATTAAATAACAATTACAAAATAGGATAAGGTACTCAGATATAGAAAGTACCAATGCACCGATGCACCATGCAATAGGCAGATAATTTCGCAAAACCGCAGAGCTGGTTACAGACGAATGAGCATCGCATGTATCTAGGCGCACTTGCAGGCTTATGCAAGGGTTATGCAAGTCACCCAGAATATAGGTCGTGGAAATGCTAGAACTTGCACGGTGACAGGTTCGTTTTGAAACAAACCTAAAGCGGTATGTATAAGAAAATCACCTTTTCTTTCTTCAGACTTCTCATATATTTATGAGGTTTAAATCTATTCCAGCTTAGTCCAGCTTGATTTATGATGTCAGACGACGCGCCATCGTTCTACTTTTAAACGAGCTTAACTATTCTATAAAAACGTTTATTGCTTACAGTACGCCATAAAAACCTTGATCAACACATTGCAATAATGTATAGAATTTTTAATCCTAATCCGAAGAGTTGGACAGCATCGGTTCATATCTTGTTGGTTGGTAATTATTTCAGAAATAGTAATATCTTTGTAGATTATACATACCTTAAGTGTGGTTTACCCAATTGCAGTTATATACGGATCACACAACTCGATAAAAAAACAGACAACGTAAAGGAACCTTTCGCTGATGTCATCATGCGTAAGCGCGAACGGCAAAAAGATCAAAATGCAACTTACTGTTACATGTGTAGCATACTGCATACCTTACAAGAATTTTTCAACTGCTTGAGGAAAAGGTTTTTAATACCAATTAGTTAATATTACAGTGACCAATTACTTGAAAACATCTCGTCCCGTTATGGAATGGTCTTCTTTTTGTGAGCTTTATGGGAGAGCTTCTTTTTGTTAATCTTGATTTTTTTTGCACTATTTCGGCGTCTTTTCGGAAATTTCTTAGTCCAATAACACTAAAGCTTAATAGGACTGTGAATGCTCAATATTACTTTATCTCCTTTTTTACTCTACTAATGCTAACTCGTTTTTAAGTCATCGTCGTGATCATCAGCAAAATACGCGTCACTTTTGGATACGCGCCCCCTCTCGTAAGGTAAGAATATAGGCTACTTACTTCTCATCGCGGCCGAAGCCTAAAAACAAAGGTAATCAGTGCGTTCTGCTGGTTCTGCCATATGGAGCCGAGTCATGGACACTCACAGTGCGGTTGGTCTGCCGACTTAAGGTCACTCAGAGAGCTATGGTGAGGGCTTTACTTGGAGTTTCTCTGAAAGATCGAATCAGAAATGAGGTGATCCGACAGAGAACCAAGGTCACCGACATATCCCATATCCCATATTTGCCGCAGAACCTACAGCCGTTGGGGACAGCGTGTCCTTGAGTGGAGACCGCGACTTGGCAAACGTAGTGTAGGACGCCCACCAACTAGGTGGAGCGACGACTTGCGCCGCTCACCTAATCCACCACACTGGCTCAGTAGCTGCCCTAGCTTTGTTGAAGTATAACTTCTTTACGCCCGCTTCACTTGGGAGTAAGCTGGTGAATGCGAGGTGAACGAAAGTTGAAGTTGGTTCACGTAGATCTCCATTGTCAACATAACAAAGTTATAATTTGTATTTGTATCTTGGTATGTCCGATAAAACGATAATTTACAATTGTCAAGGTGGCGACAATAACATTAAATAAAGTTATACCGGCTGATAGATGGAGCTAAACTAAAGAAGTTTTACTTCAGTCGTGTGGTCTAAAGCACACTCGTTTTTTTTCTAAGGTTACAACGTGTCTTTACAAATACAGTAAAATAGGCTATCTATTATCATTCGTTACAGCTAATTGTTAGTAAAGCATCGCCCATTTTCCAGCTATTATCGGACTCGACATACATGAGTCAGCCGTGATCTCAGATAAATACAGTTAAGGCCAACCTTCCTTATAAGTTTAAGTTGTCTAAAATGTAAAGGAGATGGACGTATTGGTGTGCTTTATAAGGTTCATCCAACTCGGTAATTGGTGTCAAATTCATCTTACAACATACCGATTACATTTGAACGAGTTATGGTCGTATTACAGAACGATGCTCAGCCATCGATCGGTGCTCAAGCAGAGATTTCATTCACTAATTGATCACTTTATGAATGAAATCTCTGCTTGAGCACCGATCAATGACTGAGCATCGTTCTGTAATACGGACCTTAGTCTGGTACAGAAAATATAAGTTTAGGAATGGTACAATTATAGCAATTGCAAGCATACCCCATCTTAGAAACCGTCATTGCTTAACATCAGGCGAGGCAGTGGTACATATAAAAAAATTGTTACTGATTTTTCTTTCTTAAATTTTTTTCTTTTTGTTTTTTATGTTACAGCAGATGTAGGTAAAGTTAAGAATTAAGATCATTATAGAACCTGTTGGGCACAGTAATGTTAGATATATTAGAGGAGCCGGGGGCGAGATGGCTGGACTGCTAACGCGACCCCTTCTCGCCCCGGTACGGCGGTAGATTACGGGAGGTTTTAGGGGGTTCGAGTTCCACATACCCCCACGGGGGTTACGGCAGGGATATGCGAGGGTATGTTTAAAAATTTATTAGATTAAGACAGTATAAATATTTATGATCAAATCATAAGAGAGTGTACTGACGTGCCGCTTACGCGTACATTGATAGTGTTTTTAATTCAAAATTTAATTCAATATTTATTGACTTATTCGAAAATTATTTATGATAACCATTAAAGTATTTAAATATAATTATACAATATCACCGTATCAGCATTTGACGGCAGTGTCACCTGATGGAAAGTGACGACGTCTGCAGATTTTTTAAATTGATTACAGCTCTATAAATATTTTTTAACAAATCCTATCTGCTGATTTTCTGGATGATTTAAACAAATCAGTTGTTTTTAATGAAATTGTGTCAATAAATTGTGTACGGAGCTTTACACAAGTTTACCTTGTTTAATCATGAATTGAGATCACTGCTTTTGATAGCACAGTGGATTTTTTCGTACTTGAGTATGAAAATGTAAAATTTTTGGCTATGTTTATAGAAGCATCAAATAATGAAAGTCATTATCTCTCGAAGTATAGACAGCACAACGGTAGATAACAGCCGAGGTATTTGTAGATTCTAATATGATGGAACAAGCAGAATCAAACGAAGCTATCCTATGAATTTTTACAATTAAATTACACCATTTTCGTGGGTATTTACTCAAGAAAATACCAAATTAAAATCTTCAAAATTATAATTCTTCCTTTTAAATTGTTTTTATTTTTTTTATTAACGTGCTGCCTTCGGGAAGTACAGTAATCTTTATAATTTTTATTACTTATTTTAAATTGTTATTCTTTTAAAGTTTTGTATCATGCGGTGTTTGCCTGTAATTAATTATACATTTAGTTTTATTATGATCATGTTCGTTATGTTAGTTTTAATGATATAATTGTTGGTAGACCTATGAAATAAAATAAATAAAATAAATAAATTGCCTTTATTAAAAAAATCAATTACCTAGTCTGGTTGCTGAAAAAATGCATTTGACAGCAAACAATAAAATTGTTAAAAGATTTATGAAAATCATAAATACGAGTATATCAAGTTTAGTATTTAGTTTAAATAATAAAGGCAATTTGCCGTTAGAAAAAAAATGTTTTTTTTTTTTAATGTGTGTTTGCCAATTTCTCTGGACTTTTGTTTCTTGTTTTTGTTTGCTTCTCTGGACTGATTTATGGATAGATTTATACTTTTTTTAGTTTGTTTGTTATAGAAGAACCTTGAGCAATGGTTTCAGGAAATTTTGGTGAAAATCTGATCAGAATCTGGATATAAACAACGAAACACTTCAATTAATAACCTTAAAATAAGTGGTAAAAAATGTCTTCCCATGAAGTCAGTTTAACCCCCTTTATTCAAAAAGATATTAAACTAATTTCTTTAGCTATAAATGGTAGCCGTTTTATGCCACACTAAAATATGTAATATGTCAAAGAAGTCTTAGCAGCCGGAAATAGTAGAACATACGTGTGATTAATAAAATTGACTACATTAATAAGTATCTGAAATTACTTTATTACCTTAAATTGTTCAGTTTCCGTGTCTCAATCATTAATAAGTATATACACAAATTATAAACTCATAAAAATCAAGGTTCCTATAAGTTCCTAGTGCATCTGCAAACAATTTTAAGTAGTAACCTTTGTGGGCGCCCGATAATTCAAGACAAGGTCAAAGACCAGTGGATTGGTGAACGGATTCGGAATCTCAGATGATATTACATTCGTGTAAGCAGTGAGTATAGTTACGTAAAATCGAAGATGAAGAAAAAATCGGCAATGTAAGGCCTAACTGAGCACGATTTCTGGAAATATCATAATTCTTTGCATGCATAATTATATTTTTGATTGGATACTAAAAGATTGATTTCCTATATTATTTTTGTTGGCTGATAGATGGAGCTAAAGAAGTTTTATTTCAGTCGTGTGGTCTAAAGGACATTCCTTTTTTTACATAGATATTGCAAAGAACGTAACACAAAATGCAGTCAGTCAATTCACACGAACTAGTTTACAAGTTTCGTACTAAAGGAAGTTGGATAAACTTGCGTGCTATAATTTATAATATCTTCCAATTAAGACGTTGCGGAATCGGTTTAATGAATCATTGATATTTGGAAATTAATTAAAATCTAGAGTTATTTAGGAAGCGAATTCAAGGTAGACTTATAATTAATCTTAGTTTTTTATAACAGCCAAAGTGAAACTTTAAGGTAATTACTACAACATTAAGTAATATCTGTGCCAGTTATTCTACCGCCAAGTAGTAGTGTGCAAGCACGCAGTGAAATTACTTGGATTCTATCATCTGATCTCACAGTCGAGTAATGTTATTACCTAGGCTGTGCTGATCTCTCAGGATGATGTGCGCAGTGCAGTGTTACGCGAAACTTTATATTTTTTGAGTTACTCACGAGAGAGAGAGGGAGAGAACTCTGTTATGGGTGGCCGTGGCGCTTAATATTAGGTGAACGACTCGTCACATAGAGTTTTGGCGGGAAAGCGAAAAAGATTGCGTTACCGCATTGTATTATTTTCCTAAACTTGTGTTATTTTCAGTGTTAGTGCATAAAATTGGTGGCATTCTATTCGTTAAGTGCTGGATTACAGGCGTGAGTGTGGGAAAATGGTATAATGATGGTGAAACGTTTCTTTTCGTGTTGTTTCCAAAACTCCATAGAAGCTTCAAGTAAAGTTGCCATCACTTTACGAGAGAAGAAGAGAGAGAAACGAGAATTTTGAGTATGATTATGACTAGACTATGACTTGACTTGATGACTTCGACTGTGACTTGACACATATTTGCGTGAAATATCATTAACTTGATAAATTATCAATTACTTGACACTGGCTAAATACACAAAAGTGTGGAGCCAAAACATTATAAAAAAAAACATAAAAAAATAGGTACCGCTAAATGCAACCAGCTGCATAACACTCCTTAACAAAAACATTTGAACTGTCTGATCTTGATTATTAAGGTAAAGTTACAACGCCCTCGAAAATACATCAAAAGTCATTAAATTTTCTTGTTTGATTAATATAAACCGAACTCCCTTAGTAATAAACATGGTGCAGCGAAAGAATTGTGATTTTATATTTTGAGTCTCTCTATCAAGTTTAAAATGGGCAAAGATAAAACAAGAAAAAGTGCTGTAGTAGCTATTTGTCAATTGAGACTTTATGATCTGATTTCACAGTCGAGTAATCTTATTACCAGACTGTGCTGATGTCTCAGGATGATGTGCGCAGTGCAGTGTTGCTCGAAACTCTGTTTTGGGGTTCCGATTGACACTGTTCTGTTATGGGCAGCCATGGCGCTTAACATCAGGTGAACGGCTAGCTCGTCAAATCATTCAGTAACATAAAAATAAATAAATATTTCACTGTTACGCAGAGTATATTAATAAGGGGGTTATATTGAAAAATGAATTTCTTAATTTATAATTTCTTTTTTGTAAATGTATATCTATATTATTATAACAGCTGTTGGTCTTCCACAATGAAATAAATAAATAAATGATTTATATGATTCGAACGCCACATATATTCTTATATACGGCCATAATATACCAGCCACAGCATGGATCCATGGTCTCCTCAAAAAAAAAAAAAAATATTTTTGAGGAGATCATGGATCCGTGCTTGGGCCGATCTCTACAGAAATATACCTAAAGGACTTGGCCAAACGTTTAGTTTAAGGAGTCAGGTGACCACAGAATGCTGGTTTTTAATAATGAACAAATAATTAATATTGCCTTTTCGTGGTAATGCTGCGTACTGGGCAATTATTATTCCAGTGGTAATAAACGAATAGCTCGTCACAAAACTCGTTAATTATTGGTAGCAAAAATATTACCTACGCTTAAAGTTTTATAGCTCGTATTGCAATTATCAAACAGTCCATGTTTTTTTTTAATATTTTTTTTTTATTTTTTTTTTGTATTAAGGGATGACGCGACGAGCTAACCGTTCGCCTGATGTTAAGCGACACGGCTGCCCATATCAGTTGCAGTGTCACTCGGAACTCTAAAGTATAGAGTTTCGCGTGGCACTGCACTGCGCACGTCATCCTGAGACATCAACACAATCTAGTAACAAGATTACTAGACTGTGAGATCAGGTCATAAAGTCTCATTTGCCCAGTAATTTCACTAGCTACAGTGCCCTTCAAACCGGAACACAGTAGTGCTTGCGCACTACTGCTTGGCGGCAGAATAACTGGCAAAGCGGTGGTACCTACCTAGACGAACTTTGCAGAAAAGTCCTACCACCTAGTAGTAATGTTTGATAATTATTCCACAATATGCAGCACGTGCAATTTCCACAGAACCTTTTCTGTCCCGAAGACAAACAAATAACACCAATTGCATATTAATATGTACAGTTTGAATGTCAGTCTGTCTTCTCTGTACAGTCTCTGGTTACAGAGTACCGGCAAAGTCGTTTACTTTCACTAAGTATTGCGTGCGCAGGCGCCGACCTTGGCAACGCATGACCGCCACTGATCGAGTTTTGGATTGGACCGCATGTGATTTGGAGGTTCCACTACTATTAAGTACTAGTTGCGCCCCGCGGTTTCACCCGCGGATAAAAAGTATTTTAATTATTTACTCATCCCACGGGAAAATTTAATTTTTCCGGGATAATATGTAGCCTATATGTTAATCTAGTGTATAAGCTATCTTGGTACTGAATTTCATCTAAATCCGTTCAGCCATTGCGAACTGTATTCCTGTGACAGATAAACCGTTTTTAGACTCAAAATCTCGAGATTTAAGCCACATTTCGGTATTTTGAGAATGTATTATTGTAGATAATTTCACGCTGAATCTAACGATACCGATAAGTCATTTTGTGAAAAAAATCAGTTAAAACCTTTTTATTCTCACCCCTTCAATTATTATATTAATTGCATATTAGTTGCTAATTAGCTTACCTCTTAGAATAGAGAGCTTGATTTCATCTTGGCACAGCGTAATGACTCTCTCGATCTTCTGTGGCGCCGTTGGAGGGTTTTTGCATCTTTGTTCCTGTAATGAGAATAAAAATAAAGGTTCACTCTTTGACAAATCTTCACTCTCAGTAGCGTTTTATTAAATGCTTCAGAGCAACAGCTGGATGACGACCTACTGTTGTACATTTATAAAACGCCACTTTAAACGTCACTGTAAATGTTTATCATTGGAGGGGTTTGTCATATCCACTATCACGCTTGGCAAACGACTTGGTGATTGCCGAAGATACCGAAAAACTATCTTGGTACTGACTTTCATCCAAATCCATTCAGCCGTTTGAGCGTGAAGGAGTAACAAACATACACACAAATACACATATACACATACAAACTTTCGTCTTTGTAATATTAGTGTGATGTGATAGTGTGATGCTATAATTTTAATGTGGTTACTGTTTGTTTTCCCAAATAAAGTAAATAATAATAATTATCGAGGAGAATGCTGCTGCCGGATTAATTTTTTTTTTATATTTATTACTACTCGTATTAGAGGACACTATACTAAAATTTTAATTTATACATTTTATGAATGTCACAGCAGTGGCTTTGCAACTTTTCATGTTAATTATTTTATTTCAAGATACTACATTTATGAATTTATTTATTTAAATTAGATTCGGACTTATTCAAAGGTTTGTCATGTCATTTGTTTTTTTTTTAATTTAAGAATCTGTTCTAGGCGCCAGCGTCAATTTCTATTGTCGCTAGATTCAGTAATAAATAAAACTATTGGCATGGGAGATCGGACATGGTCAAACAATAAAATTACAATGAAAAACCAGCCGTTTAGTCTATTGTTAACCCGATGCCTGCCCGCATGGCTGCCCACCAGATCTTTGAGGACGAAGTGCATGAATTTTGTGCTGATAACCTACTTCTCTCGATTAGAGTTTTTAATTATATTTCTATGCAAATTTTATAGCGCATCGACATACTTTAAAATGGGAAAATAATTCAACCACCCATTTCACCCTCTTAAGGGTGAAATTTCGAAAAATCCTTTCTTAGCGAATGCCTACGTCATAACATCTACCTGCATGCCAAATTTTAGCCCGATCCGTCCAGTGGTTTGGGCTGTGCGTTGATAGATTACTATGTTAGTCAGTCACCTTTGAGTTATATATATTTAGATTAGATACCAGATGCATCGATTAATCATATATCAACGGAATGGGTTCTTTTAAATAATTGAGTGTTGTTTTGTTATTAGCGGACTTTTAGTCGGCAGTTATCTTAAATAATGACAAATAGATAGATAGATGAACTCATTATTATACACACCAAATAATAAAATTTACAAAGAAAAAACAATTATTTACTTATATAAAGTGTAACAATGGCGACCTTATCGCTTAAAGCGATCTCTTCCAAGCAACCTTTGGATGGAGAGAATTTGACGAAGTGGTAAAGGTCGGGGTGCACATAACTAAATAGTTATAAAGAACGGATATGAACTCAATAGTTCATATCCGTTCTTTCTTGTTATAAGTTTTATAAGACACTGGTACTTAGCATATACAGGACGGCATTTAGGCGTTAAGGATAGCTACAGGAAAACATACCGAGGTGACATCCATAATCCAATCCAATTTTTTATTTTTTTAACTTACATTTCTTCTATGGTCTTCTATGATAGTTTAGAATATCAAAAAAAGTTATGGACGCTTTTCTTTCTACTTCTTCTCGGATTCAACAAAGTAAGTAGGTATAAGTTTTTATCTCACATATGTAAACCGTACTATACTTTTCGCGCAATTCGATGCAGATGGTTTTGTAATTTCAGGTGTCCACTGTTTACATTATTTTCAAGGATTTAACTTAACATTTTTAGGTACAAATAATATAAGTACTCTGGTGCTAAGTTAACTTTCGAAACGGTCGCAAAAGATCGGTTGCAACAACGTGGGCACCATATTAGCGCGGTCGCGTCTATTCTGAGCGCTTGCTACATATTGGTTGTTACGAAATGGCCAATGCTGTTCATTGACCAACATAAAAAATTACTTTTCTGGCACTTAGTAGAGATGGCTAATTCATAATAATAATTGTGGTAGGTTCAGGTTATGCCTGATAGCTATATTAACATGCGGAAATCGACCTTCCCACTCATACTTAAAAGGGTGCAAGAAAAATATTATGTAAACAGGAGTATTAATGAAAAATATTTTTTGTTAGATTATGTTAACAATAATTTCCGTGATTTTCATTATGATATACAATAGAAAACTTGTGCACGCACAGCCCAAACCACTGGACGGATCGGGCTGAAATTTGGCATGCAGGTAGATGTTATGACGTAGGCATCCGCTAAAAAAGGATTTTTCGAAATTCCACCCTTAAGAGGGTGAAATGGGCGGTTGAATTATTTTCCCATAGGCCACGCCGCGGGCGAATCTGCGGGCAAAAGCTCGTCTATAATATAACAATTAATATATTTTGATAAAATTTCTATTAGTATAGACTATACTTATAGTTATCTATACATATACACAGCCTGCTAGACCGCTGGTCCTAGAGACTTGAAATTTGGAGGGTGTGTTCTTTGTAAAATGTAGGTATCCACTAAGAAAGGGTTTTTTGAAATTCCATTCCTAAGAGGGTGAAATGGGTGGCTGAATTATCTATTAAAAAATCATCTTCGTTTCCTATAGGCCACACGGGCGAAGCCGCAGGCAGAAGCTAGTGCGTTATAAAAGGAATGAAAGGAACCTACACTACCTGTTCAAAACCCACTATTAATCTCTGTGTCGCCAAATTATTATAGATTATGTTACCGTCCATCATAAACTAGTAAAACTTTTTATTGTATTTTGCTCGGAATACCTATCTATAACGCAAGCAGTTTCTATATTTTATGCTTATTACGGATGGATCTTATATCGTACCAACTCGTGGTTGAATTATGTATGAAAAAAAATCTTCGTTTCCTATAGGCCACGCGGGCGAAGCCGCGGACAGAAGCTAGTCTACTATAAAATCACATATATAATTGAAGGGGTGAGAACAAAAAGGGTTTAACTGATTTTTTCCACAAAATGACTTATGGGTATCGTTGAATTCAGCGTGAAATTATCTTGAATAATACATTCTCAAAATACCGAAATGAGGCTTAAATCTCGAGATTTTGAGTCTAAAAACGGTTTATCTGTCACAGGAATACAGTTCTCTTAGCATATAAACATTATTATATTTATTTTCTTATATTATATTTTTACAGTAATTGTATGAATCAGTACTATATTTAGTATTTAAAATAGAATGAAAACATTTTCAAGCAACTGAAACTTACATAAACCTTTTCTATTACCTTATAAGCACTCTACATTAAAATGACGCCGTTGACGTTTAAAGTCAATTTTCTCGAAACTGTCAATTTGTCAGTTAAACCCTTTTTATTCTCAACCCTTCAATTAAAGACTATATTAATTTCTAAAACTATACAGCATACACATATATGTGCTCTGTATAGTGTTAGAAATAAATAATGATTGTCTCTGGCGATTTAAATAATAATGCAAAATATAATCAATATATTATGTTTAGAATACTGTGTGCACGTACGTACGGAAATAAAATTGTTAAGCTTGTCACTACTTACCTAATTCCCATGCAGGCTAATGCCTCTTCAACTTCATCTAGGTACGTACTTCTCTTATATAACGAACCAGAAACGACGCTGTTGCGTTGAAACCACCTCACATTCGCAAATTATTAAATCTTATGTTGTTAAATATAGGGTCCACTTTCCGGCGGTTGACCAATGGACCGGTCCACAGTCTGCAGTTTTACTTGGGCAATCAAAAGCCGGTTAACTTTGTAAAGTTAGTACTATAGGAATGGTGCCTAGGTATGTGGTAAGAACTGGGACGCTATATGGCGAGTTAGGTGCTAGACTCGTGAAATAAATCAATACAACATGATAGTATATTGTTTGAATCCTTAGTGCAGTAAATATTAGAGTTTTTCTCTAATCACACCTCAATTATAATTTAAAAAATAATTAAATGTACAGATTTAATTAGTCCAGTTATAATTTTATAATACGTATATATGTTTTAATTAGATTTAATATATTTTAATATTCAAGGAACACAATAGTAACTAAGTTCTTGGTAATAACGTAAATTTAAAACACCTTACAAATATAAAGAGTAAAAGTTGGTTTGTTTGTTATTTGTCCCATTTTCACGTCAAACGGCTGAACTGATTTGTATAATATTTTACTCACAGATCGGATTTTTCAGGATATTTTATAGTGAAAAATATAAATCTGCGGCAAAACTGGTAAATTACTGATAAAACTTTCTAAAAAACCGTATAATCATTTTTTTAAGCGACGTCTATAAAGGAAGAGGTACGAGTACTATGTTCGTCTGTATCTACGTTATTTTTAAACATATAAAACATTCTTATTAATTTGTATACATAGGAACATTAATTAAAATTAATGATTTTTTTCCCCCAAATATTCAAGTACTTAGTATAAGTTAATAGATAGATAGATTGAAAATTCTTTATTGCACAAACAACAACAATTGAAGGTACATAGGCGAACTTAATGCTATCGAGCATTATCTTCCAGGTAACTCTGGTGTATTGTGAAAGGCTTAATGCGGTAGTGGAATAATGGTGGTATGTATACTTTACTATTATTTATTACACACAGAGCATATAATATACATTAGATTTTAGTCCGTAGTTTCAATAAATCTAATTCAAAAGACACATCCAGCGGATTGAGTCACCGCACCAACAGTGTAGGTGTAACCTTGTCGTCTTATAAGGATCTGTGTAGGACGGCGGCTAACTCTTTGAATGAGGCAGATTTAAAAGTTCATTGTAGAATATCTTCCAAACGTTTCGGCGATTTTGCTTCGAAATGGGCTACAAATAAAAATACGTAACTGCTACTTGTGATTCTTAGCTGTTTTAGTTGATTCACGAGTCACGAACATTTGTATACGTAGATATTTAAGTAAATTAAAGATCTAATTAACCTAATTTATTTTTTTAACTGGCAAAGTGTCTTCATTCTTTCTATTAAATATTACAGTGATATTATAATCTAATCACACTAATATTATAAAGGCGAAAGTTTGTATGTGTGTCTGTACACACAAACTTTCGCTAGGAGAACCCACCACCGGTAGGTAGCGTGGGTACGCTACCTACCGGTGGTACCTGGAAACGCTACCTAGCGTGGTGGGTACCATGCTGGCAGCATTGCCCCGTTGAATTGTATCGCTGATCCTGAACTGCCAGCATTTCGCTTATTTATTTTTAACTATTTGCGCCCCGCGGTTTCACCCGCGGGTATAAAGCATTTTAATTTTTTGCTCATCCCACGGGAATATTTCACTTTTCCGGGATACAATGTATATATGTTAATCCAGCGTATAAGCTATCTTGGTACCGAATTTCATCCAAATCCATTCAGCCGTTTGAGGGTGAAGGAGTAACAAACATACATATAGTTTTGTATCAACTGTAATTATATTCTGATCATATGTACATGGGATTACTCATTAATTCAAAATTACCAATGTACATATTAATACGATAAATACTGCCAGAGATTGTCAACATTTTGTGATCGTCGTCATTAGATTGATCCTCCTACTAATATTAGAAACGCGGAAGTTTGTGTGTATAGATGTTTGTTAATCTTTCACGCTCAAACGGCTGGAGATTTAAATGAAATTTGGAATATAGGTAGTTTATATAGTGTATTAATGTATATAAATGTATTGCTACTTTTTATTCGCGGGTGTAACCGCGGGACGTAACTTGTTTTATAATAAAAAAGACCAATCGCACTACACGTTTCACGCTCTTTTGTTACAAAAATACAAAAGCCTGTCACATAATATATTGGTATTTATTTCACTTAGTCGTTGCCTGACTTTAGCAAAGTCTCTCAATAGATAAACACTAAGAACGTATATAGGTACATAATAATGGAGTTAGCGGGGGTCATTCGTCTTAATTTCATACTGAAAACACACTTGCATTATACTAACTACACTACATACATACTTTTCCCAGATATTTTATTTTAAAAACTAAACTAGTGAACTGATTTTTGATTAATACTGGGAGAAGCCACTGACTCCTGAAACACAGTTTCCACTAGTTCGGGAGTCTATGGATTCATTATAACTTTGTAACCAAAGGTGTCAATAAATAAATTTGTAAATGAAAAATAAAAATAAAATTTGTAGATTTTGATAAAATATTTATAAATTTGTATTATATGGGATATTATAAGAACGGACGGGTTTATGAATGACGGAGATATGACGTAACAAACAAAGAAAACAAAAACATACAATCGAATTGAGAACCTCGTCCTTTTTTGAAGTCACTTGAAAAACTATTAGTCAAATGATCTGGCAAAATTTAAATAATTGTTTGGGTCGCTGCACTATCTAAGTTATTCCACTATTATAATCGATTTGTCGGTCTATGACGAAGATCGTGATTAAAATTATTCGAAATTGGTATTAGATCACCGATATTGCATAATTATTGTCAATGAAGGAAAGTATTTGATTAAAATACAAATAGATTACAACCAAGGCCTGATAGCTCAGTTGTTAGTCGCTCTGCTTGTAGAACTGTAGATCTGTCTCTGAACTGTAGATTGTGAGTTTGATTTCCACCCAGGATAAATATTTGTGTAAAAAACATAGGTCTTGGTCTGGGTGTTATATTGTATTCTATGCATATATTTACAAACAAAAAGTATTTAAGTAATGCATCAGTTATCTGGTTTCCATAGTACAAGCTTTGTTTAGTTTGGTACTAGATAGCGTGTGTGAAATGTTCACACATATTTATTTATTTATGTCAAATCTGACATAAAAATCAGAACTTTTCTAAAACCAAAAATAGGTAAATATCTACACGGAAAAGTGATACATCTCATGACATGGGATCACTATTGACAGAAAGTAATTTAAAAATACATTATATGTGAAAAATTTTCAGCAATAAAGTATAAAACTAATTTATATTATCTTATATATTTGTACAACCTATTAATTATATATATATATAAAATATAATTATTTAGTAGTATTGCTAATACTACTATTCATTCTTGTCATGAAATTAAAGACTTTCCGTGTAATGTATCTAATGCTCATCTAAAGTCTAAGCAACTTTAGCTTTAGCAACACTTTCCCCGTGGTTTTGTATACAATTGTTATACTTGTATCAACTTGGCAGACTAAATACTGAATGCTCATTGGTTGCTTGTTGATCATCGGCTGTCTCAACCAATAAGCGTACAGGATTTGGCATGTCGACACGAGTTTGACAAACGTACGTGAAACAGGAGGCTACGGATATAAGTGCGAAATTACATTTTGTCAGTTTTAATGTCAAAATTTAGTACATACATAAGTCCATTGATATAAAATTCAGAGCATGTTTTTACACTTGTTGAATGAACTACCGGCTACACGGCTTTACCTCGTTTCAAAACAAAAGCATGACATGGTGTGAACTACAATTAGCGTAGAAGTAAGCGTTTAGGGTTGCCATGCCATGCCTTTTATTTAAAAACTAGGAAAGTTTTCATTCATATTGTTGTTTGAGAAATATTCAAATATAAATATTCAAATTCAATATGATGACTATTATTGGGTATTATTGGGCCGTGAGGTGACCGGCAGAACAGAATAGTCCCTACCTCTCTCATACCGAGGTGTCGTAAAAGGCGACTAAGGTAAATATGACGATAAACATTTTACACCCGTCAACCGATAGATGGCGGGATAACCATCTCAGACTACGTAACTAATTAAATTAAACTGACCGGTGATGGGCAGCAGTGTCACCGGTGCAAATAGTTACGTTCTGCGATCGCCAACCCGCATGCCCAGCGTGGCGATTATGGGCAAAACCCTCCTAATGGCAAGTCTCAATATACCACGGCCCCTAGTTCCCGGCCGCCCTGCTATTCCTGACCACGGCGGCGGTCATGGTAACGGCAAGGCAGGGGGTGCTAAGAATCCCCGGGCTACGGTAGGCCGCCAAAACCAACTGACCTTGGCAACGTATAACGGACGCACGTTACGACTCAATGAACACCTTGTGCAGCTAGAGGAAGAGCTGAACAACATAAGATGGCACATTCTGGGGTTATGTGAAGTCCGAAGAGAGGGGGAGGACACCATAACTCTTGAATCGGGCCATCTTATGTATTTCAGAGAAGGAGACCAGCTATCCCAGGGTGGCGTCGGGTTTCTGGTTAATAAAGCTCTTAGTAACAACGTTGTTGAAATCTCCAGTGTGTCGACAAGGGTCGCGTACCTTGTAATCAGATTAACCGAGAGGTACAGCCTCAAGGTTATTCAGGTATACGCACCGACTTCGGCACACTCGGACGATGAGGTAGAGGATATGTACGAGGACATATCAAGAGCCTTGCACAGCACCTCTAAGGCTCACTTCAACGTTGTTATGGGGGACTTTAACGCTAAAGTAGGAGTACAGACTTGCAGCGAATCGACAATAGGACAACACAGCTTTGGTAGTAGAAACCATAGGGGCCAAATGCTCGTTAATTTCCTAGAGAAGGAGGGACTCTTTTTGATGAACTCCTTCTACAGGAAACAGCCGCAAAGGAAGTGGACGTGGCAGAGCCCTGATGGTATGACAAAAAATGAGATCGACTTCATCATAGCGGACAAACGGCGTATATTCAGAGATGTTTCAGTGATCACTAGGTTCAATACCGGAAGTGATCACAGGCTTGTAAGAGGCACTCTGAATATCGACTTCAAGCTGGAACGAGCCCGCTTGATGAAGTCCACGCTCCGACCGAACATACTCCAAGCCGTGGTAGGGTCTGAAACATTCCAGCTAAAACTGGAAAATCGATTCGCTGCCTTGGAAACTACAGATGACGTGGATCAGAAACTCGACCAAGTGGTGGATGTCCTAAGGGAAGAAGGTGCGAAGTTTTGTGCAAAGAAGCGTACAGGCAGAAAGTCGAAACTTTCGATGGAGACTCTGCAACTTATGGAGGAGCGACGTGAAAACCCCTCGTCTACTTCATCACAACACCAACAGGCACTCAACAAGTCTATTAAAAAGCTGGTACGACGTGACCTCCGATCCTCCAATACGCTCGAAATTGAAAGAGCTATAGAGCAGAATCGGGGGTCAAAAGTGTTCGTCCAGCAACTTGGGAGAAGCCATCTGACGAAGCTGACTACATCAACGGGTGAAGTCGTCTCCTCAAAGACAGAGATCCTTTCGGAAGTTGAAAACTTTTATGGCCAGCTCTACGCATCACATGCTTGCCGACCTGATCCCAATACAGAGGACTGCAGAGCCACCCTAACACGCCACTTTACCGAAGAGCTGCCTGAAGTCAGCCAGGACGAGATCGTGATGGCCCTTAAGCAGCTTAAGAACGGAAAAGCCTCAGGTGAGGATGGAGTTACGACTGAGCTCTTAAGAGCTGGAGGTACTCCAGTACTTAGAGAGCTTCAGGGGCTTTTTAATTCTGTCCTCTTTACTGGGAGAACTCCGAAGGCATGGAACAGAAGCGTGGTCATTTTGTTCTTCAAAAAGGGTGACAAAACCCTTCTGAAGAATTATCGACCAATTTCGCTTCTGAGCCATGTCTATAAGCTGTTCTCAAGGGTGATCACGAATCGTCTAGCGCGAAGGCTCGACGAGTTTCAACCTCCGGAACAGGCCGGGTTTCGTAGCGGATACAGTACCATAGACCACATTCACACAGTGCGGCAGATTGTACAGAAGACCGAGGAGTACAATCGACCCCTGTGCTTAGCTTTTGTGGACTATGAGAAGGCCTTTGACTCTATCGAAACCTGGTCTGTTCTGGACTCCTTACAGCGATGCCAAGTTGACTGGCGATACATCGAAGTGATGAGATGCCTATATGATGCCGCAACGATGACCGTCCAATTGCAAAACCAGCCGTCTAAACATATCCACTTGCGTCGCGGAGTGAGGCAAGGGGATGTGATATCCCCGAAATTGTTCACAAACGCTTTGGAGGATATGTTTAAGACGCTGGACTGGAAGGGTTGTGGCATCAATATAAATGGCGAGTACATCTCTCACTTGCGATTTGCAGACGACATCGTCATAATGGCTGAATCGCTGGAGGATCTGCAACGGATGCTGGACGGCCTAGCTGATTCTTCCTTACGCATCGGTCTACGGATGAACTTGGATAAAACCAAGGTCATGTTCAACGAGCACGTTGTTCCGGGACCGATTGCTATAAATGGAGTAGCTCTTGAGATTGTTAAAAAGTACGTTTACCTAGGGCAGACGCTCCAACTAGGGAAAAACAATTTCGAGAGTGAAGCCAGCAGAAGAATACAGCTAGGCTGGGCAGCATTTGGGAAACTTCGTCATGTCTTTTCATCGTCCATACCGCTATGTCTCAAGACGAAAGTCTTCAACCAGTGCGTCCTACCAGTCATGACCTACGGAGCCGAAACGTGGACACTCACGGTAGGACTGGTCCACAAATTTAAGGTCGCTCAGCGAGCTATGGAGCGAGCTATGCTCGGTGTTTCTCTACGGGATCGGATCCGAAACGAAGTCATTCGCCAGAGAACTAAAGTTATCGACATAGCTCAGCGAATTAGCAAGCTGAAGTGGCAGTGGGCTGGTCATATCTGCCGAAGAACCGATAACCGTTGGGGTAGACGTGTTCTAGAGTGGAGACCGCGAACCGGCAGACGTAGTGTAGGACGCCCTGCGGCAAGATGGAGCGATGATATACGCAAGGTAGCTGGCAGTAACTGGAAGAGTAGAGCCGAAGACCGGGCTCAGTGGCGTGCTTTGGGAGAGGCCTATGTCCAGCAGTGGACTATTGTAGGCTGATGATGATGACTATTATTATTAAATTTGGTAATTACGGTAGTTTATTGTTATTAAGTATGTTTTGAATAAGTACTGCTTATGTGATATTACGAAATGATGATTTTATTATTTTGACGATTATTATCAGAGCTAAAATACGATATAGTGAAATAAATAATTTAATTAAATGTCATGGCTTCCCATAATGCTCCAAGGTTTATTTATTTAAAACAAATTATATACATTGTTTCGTGACTCAACTCAAGTTATTCCAATTTTTAATTGTTTCACAAACAATACAGTGAGTACCAGACCGTAACGTCAATAAAAGGAAGTAAATAAAAAAAAAATATATATATATATATATATATAGTCCACGCATGCATGAAGGCAGCTCATGACTGCATGTCAGCCCTAAACCGCGACGAACGAAACGTATCCACTTTCTCCACGCGTTGATTCCACGCACCAATTGTTGAGGACACCTGACTTCTGTTGGTACACCAGTTGCATAAACGTCTGATTAGTACCGTTTCCTTTGTTCATTGATGTAATTCATTGTTTATGAACATGTTTAGTTGAACAAGGACTATTGCTGGAAACTCTGGAACTGGTTTTCCTTAACCTATTTGTCATGACTGGGTATAATAATAATATGTGTGGACATTTCACACAGCGCCATCTAGCCCCAAACTAAGAAAAGCTTGTGCTATGGGAACCAGATAACTGATACAATACTTAGATACTTTTTGTTTGTAAATACATACATAGAATACAATATAGCACCCAGACACAGAACAAACACCTATGTTCAACACACAAATATTTGTCCTGGGTGGGAATCGAACCCACAACCCACAGTTCAGAAGGCAGGGCTACTACCAACTGAGCTATCGGGTCAGTTATGGTTTCAGTTCGTCCGTCATTAAAGTACCCTGACAATAACTGTAACCTTCAGGCAGTATTATAATTCTGACACCAAAAGCTTAATGTATGTAATTAATAATATTCTAATAACGGTTAAGGAAAATATCTTTAAGAAACAAACTTCAATTTCAAGAATCACAATTCTTGGCCCGCGTTCTGTATTGGCGTTGCGTTTTGTGTTGTTCTGTATTCGTTCTCTCTCTCGCTCTCTCTCTCTCTCTCTCTATCTCTGTGTGTGCGAAAAGGCCTGTGCCAGGACGATTTGAACTCCCATCATCTTCTACCTTACCATGTTAGGCATTTCATCTAAGCTATGGATACATTTCCCGTATATTTGGTTGCCAAAACTTTTAATATTTTTAATAATATAATAATAATTTCTTTTTTTTAAATATTTATAATATTTATGTAGCAATTACTTAAATTATAAAATAAATATGGGATGGATGGGAGGATGGATGCAGGTTCAATTCCCGCTCATGATTCAAATTTTTCTTTTACGTGGTACATTAAAAATTTGTCTGATAATAAAATTCGCATTCGGTAGCAACCCATCTGAGCTGCACAGACATTTTAAGGAATAACACTATTGTTTTATATGGACATAAATATGTGTCTTGAATGCATTTAAAATTTGTTATGGACTCAGATGTTAAAACAATATTACTTATGTGGCATGATTCATTAACATATTATTCAAAAATATTTCAGTAGAATCGGAATACACAGCAGCCAAATTATGACTTA
Source organism: Ennomos fuscantarius (assembly GCA_905220475.3). Classification (NCBI taxonomy): domain Eukaryota; kingdom Metazoa; phylum Arthropoda; class Insecta; order Lepidoptera; family Geometridae; genus Ennomos; species Ennomos fuscantarius. The sequence continues at coordinate 3,967,279 of HG992028.1, read as the reverse complement.
ATATCTATCTAAGCTAAAAGTTTTTAAGCCAAAGATTTTTTTTTACTTAACTATCTTTAACATGTGTGAAGTTTATCATGATAAGCACGGGAATCGCAGAATAAATAGTTGTCATAAGAATTTTATCCTTTAATAAATCCAGGCACCTAACAATTGCCTGAAAGAGATCACTTTTAGCGATAAGGTCGGTTGTTATTTTTATGTTAGTGAATGTTGTGACATGCTAGTCGTTTACCTGCTGGACGATCACGTAACTTGATTGAAACCAATAGAAACACAATTTGATGACAGCCTCCGTGGCGTGGTGGTTGAGCAGGTCGGCTCATAACCCGAAAGCGGCGGGTTCGATTCCCGCGGCAGGACAAGTATTTGTGCATAAAAAAAGCGCAAATACTTATTCTGAGTCTGGATGTTGTGGGACCATGGTCCTCGTAGTTCCTGGGTCACTAGACACAGGGAATCCTAATTAGGGTCCAGGATCTTAGTATGTGATCGTTAAAAAAATTGTATGGATTTGACAGCTTGAATACGCAGCTTATGTGCATAGTTAGTATGGAATTTTCTTATGTTGCATTGCTATCAAAGTTTCGTGATCACCTCCCTGATGTCAAGCCACACAGCCCATAACAGAACAGTGTCACTTGGAACTCCAAAATATAAAGTTTCACGTGACACTGCACTGCATACATCATCCTGAGACATCAACACAGTCTGATAATAAGATTTTTTGACTGTTCTATACTTCACTTCACTTAGTTCAGAGTTGGTGGTCTCTAAAAGGCATTATGGGTAAAACACTGGAATTATAAACTACCATATTGCTACGGCAAAAATTGTTTGTGCCGCCACTTTCTATTTCTTTGCATTGTGTAAAATTGTAGTGTAATATTGTAATATTTGTATAAAATTTATTACTTTCACAGTGTATTAGGCTAAGTTTTTGGCAAATAAATAAATCAATCAAAAAAAACATTATTTGGTGTGTATAACAATGTATCTATTTACCTAAAAAATAAAACGTCTGTTAGTTTGTTAATGTCACTTTCACGTCAAAACGACGTCTAAACGTCAAGTCTGAAAATATTTGGCACTAAGGTTGGTGATATTACTGACTGACAATACCTTTGACTGGCCCGATAGCTCAGTTGGTAGTGATTACTTCTGAACTGTTAGGTTGTGGGTTCGATTCTCACCCAGGACAAACATTTATGTGTTGAACATCGATGTTTGTCCTGTGTTGAGTGTTATATTATATTATCACACTAATATTATTAAGGCGAAAGTTTGTATGTGTGTTTGTTTGTATGTTTGTTACTCCTTCACGCTCAAACAGCTCAATGGATTTGGATGAAATTCGGTATCAAGACAGCTTATACACTGGAATAACATATAGGCTACATTTTATCCCGGAAAAGTGAAATGTTCCCGTGGGATGATCAAATAATTAGAATACTTTTATCCGCGAGTGAAACCGCGGGGCGCAACTAGTATAAGGATATATTTACAAACAAAAAGTATCTAAGTATTCTATCAGTTATCTGGTTATCATAGTACAAGCTTTGCGGAGTTTGGGGCTAGATGGCGTTGTGTGAAATGTATATATAAATGCAAATATTTATTTATTTCATACCGGAAAATTTTTAGTTAAAAAACGGGCAAAATCAAGTGATGAATAGTATCACAAGTTCTGCCCCTTATTTCCGATCTGTGATATGCTGCAGATAAAGTGAGGCACACCGCTTGTTAGAATGCTGGTAGGTACTAATCTAGTATGACAAGTTAGTCAAGGCCGTCTGCTGGGAACTGGAGCGTTTGGAACCACAAAAGGTCGTACGGTTTCATTATGATAAATAATTATTAAATAAAATAATACTACCATTAGCCACAGAATTTAAAAAAATAACGTCCAATGATCACACAAAGAGAGACTAGAATTCAATGAATCTAGGGACCCAGGAACTACGAGGACCATGGTCCCACAACACGCATACACAGAACAAGTATTTGTGGTTTTATTTTCTGTGTTAAAAACTTGTCCTGCCATGCACGGGAATCAAACCCGCCACCTCCGGGCTTTGAGGCGGCCTGCTCAACCACCACACCACAGAGGCTGTCAAAGTTATTATGTATTTCTATAAAAGATCAGCAAATAAGTTGAGTCACTACGTAACTTGTGTCACTGATACATTTTTGTCAGGCTAGGACTATATTGTAAAATAAATACTTACTGTAAAATAATCTGGTAATTTTTACAATTTTGATGAAAAAATACAATAATATTATATTAAACACTCTGTCTATTACTCACCTCTATGATTTGGCCTAATAGATACGCAGTCATAAAACACCTATACTAAAGATTTCCCATTTCATTAATAAAATGAGTATGTATCTTAGCACTCACAAAACTATGATTAAATGGGAATTATATTATAACTCCATAAGGGATTAAGTAATGAATTTCAGCCCACACACGTGATATGACGCCAATAGCTCGAGACCAAAACTAAATTTTTAGAACTTTTTACTGTTTCACCAATGAAATACACAAACAGGGATATGTATATTTACGAACTAGTGTAACAATGAGCGGTCTTATCGCTGACAGCGATCTCTTCCAAACAACCTTTGGATGGACAGTATCAGTAGAGAAGAATTATCGGCGGTTTAAAACAATTTATATAAAGTAAATATAGATAAATAACTATTACCTGACTTGGCAATAAATATAACTACATTCACATATTTTTGACTTGTGATATACTTAATGTTAATATTTGGAAACGTGCAGTAACAAGTAAAATAACAATGTAACAAAGTAAATAACTCACACTGTCAGCTGAAATTGCGCTGTCGCTTAGTGAAATACCGAAAACGCAGAGGCAACACAAAAGACCACTGATTTTGCGAACCATTGCTGTATTTTAAATTCTACACACCAAATTAAAACAAATGACTTCTTTCTTTCACTTATTATTTAAAATCCGAACGTTTTATTTGTTTCGTTTTACTTTTTAATGTTTATCGGCAATCGCGGCGTGCGGCGAAAGGTGCGCGGTCTATGGCGGTGTGGAACGCGCGTTGCGAATGTGAGGATTTTTGAAAGGCCCGCGTAGGAGGGTTTCGCGCCGATTTCTTGTTACGTTCCGTTTCACGCAAATTATATTTTGATGTTCGCGGTGAAACTTTAGAAAATAAATAAATTTAAAATGTAGATTATTTTTAAATAAACAGTATTATAGAAATTATAATGACGGCAGTTTAAAATTTTATAATATATAATTAATTTTTACACTGAAATGAATAAAATAAAAAATTTATTCAAAAAATAGTAAAAGTACTCTACTAAAGAATAATGAGATGATAAATAGATACCTTAAACCTTACTCTACATCAGCTAGACGATCATGAAACTTGATTGCAATTTATATAAACACTAATTTGTATGGATTTGACAGTTTTTATACGAAGCTTATGTACATAAGTTACTATGAACATTTTCAAATTAGGAACAAAATTTCCCCTGTTGCATTGCAATGCACATGTATTGAAACTGTCAAATCCATACAAATGTGTGTTTCTCTTGGTTGCAACCAAGTTACGTGATCGCCTAGATGTCACCCAGGTGAGTCAGTTTTAGATTTCACATATTTAACCTACATTATGATTCATAAAGCGATCAATTCCCTTGTACCCCCCGTAGGTTAGCTATAATAGTTGCGACTTTCAATAGGGTCCACTCTTCCAGTGGACGTAGTCTTGTCGATCCTCTTATCCCGGCAACGGCCCAAGCCGAGGCTCGCACTCTAGGGATGTCCTTGAGCTAGTTGCCTCCCACTTTTGACGGCTGGGCGCCTTAAGCGAAGGTGACGCTGTAAAGTTCGAAAGAGACCAACAGCATTAGCTCGTACAAAAAAAAGAACAATTCCCTTGCTTTACTTTAGGTAATATAAGCATTTAGTTTAGGTGCAACTAAGTTTTCGATTCGTCCTTCCTTCCACTTCAATACATAAACCGGGTTAACTGCTGATCGATGTGTTTTTTGCTTAAATGACTCATACTATTTAATACAATACAATATAAGTAGTGCATAGTTAAGAGTGACTTAGAATACATTTATCCTGGAAAATATTACATTGAATAGGACGCAAATAATTATTTTAAGGAAAACCTACGATAAATATCAAATAGGTAAATTTTAATTAATGAGAAAAAATACAAAGTAACTAAAGTTCACTTATAAGTAGTTGCGCCCCGCGGTTTCACTCGCGGATAAAAAGTATTTTTTCTTTTTATGTTAAGGAATGACGTGACGAGCTAGCCGTTCGTCTGATGTTAAACGACACGGCTGCCCATATCAGTTGCAGTGTCACTCGGAACTCTAAAGTATAGAGGTTCGCGTGACACTGCACTGCGCACGTCATCCAGAGACATCAGCACAATCTAGTAATAAGATTACTAAACTGTGAGATCAGATCATAAAGTCTCATTTGCCCAGTAATTTCACTAGCTACAGTGCCCTTCAAACCGGAACACAGCAGTGCTTGTGCACTACTGCTTGGCGGCAGAATAACTGGCAAAGCGGTGGTACCTACCTAGACGAACTTTGCAATAAAGTCCTAACACCTAGTAGTTCATTATTTGCTCATCCGACGGGAAAATTTCACTTTTCCGGCAATAAATGTAGTAATTTTTAGTCCTTTATTTCCTGTCCATCCTAAGGTAGCCTGAAAGAAATCGCTTAATGTGATAAGGCCGCCCTTTGTTCTACCAATTTTTTGTAAGTTTTTTAAGGTGCGTTGTTATGTATTAGTTGGTGTTCAATAAAGTATTGTGAAATGTAGCCTATATGTTAATCCAGTGTATAAGCTATCTTGATACTGAATTTCATCGAAATCCATCCAGCCGTTTAAGCGTGAAGGCGTAACAAACATACACACATACAAACTTTCACCTTTATAATATTAGCGTGATTATTCTGTTGCCAAGAGTCAAAACAAGTCTACGTAGGAACTGTATAACTTTATTTAGTCTGTGGATAGTAGAGGCTTTGTAGTGCAAATGTTGCGAATAAATAAACTTTATTTCATATAGATATTTGCTGACATTCAATCCTGGAAACTACGCGTTATCATTGAATAGATAAACTCCACAAAGTTATCTCGTTCTTAAACCTCTGAGCTCAAAGTAAATCACACAATAATAATACCTATAATAATAATTATAGTTTACTATTTGTTATTCATATAAATAACCTGGCGGAGTTGGTTGTGTTTTCCGTGTTCGCTGTGAAAATGACGAATTGGGAAGATGATGAAATGGTACAGAGATTAAGAGAATATTTGAGAATTCCTAGCGTCCATCCCGATGTCGATTATGGTGAGTAATATATTTTGTACTATGATTGTTTTTGTTTTAATACTTATTGAATATTTTGTAGGCGAATAGATGATTTTTATATCATCTAGGTGGTAGGACTTTGTTGCAAAGTTCGTCTAGGTAGGTACCACCGCTTTGCCAGTTATACTGCCGCCAAGCAGTAGTGCGCAAGCACTACTGTGTTCCGGTTTGAAGGGCACTGTAGCTAGTGAAATTACTGGGCAATTGAGACTTTACGATCTGATCTCACAGTCGAGTAATCTTATTACCAGACTGTGCTGATGTCTCAGGATGATGTGCGCAGTGCAGTGTTGCTCGAAACTCTATTTTGGGGTTCCGATTGACACTGTTCTGTTATGGGCAGCCGTGGCGCTTAACATCAGGTGAACGGCTAGCTCGTGAAATCATTCAGTAACATAAAAAAAAAATCTATTTAGGTATATAACTGCGTGCTCTATTTAGGATCTCAAATAAATATACCGCGTATTTAAATCAAAACGGATTTGACGTGAAGGACTATAATAGGGCACCGAAATCACCCAATATACTATTTTAAAATTTGAACAAATTTGAAATTTGACAGCCTCAGTGGTTTGGTGGTTGAGCAGGTCAGCTTATAACCCGGAGGCGGCAGGTTCGATTCCCGCGTCAGGACAAGTATTGTGCACAGAAAAAAGCGCAAATACTTGTTTTGAGTCTGGGTGTTGTAGAACCATGGTCCTCGTAGTTCCTGGGTCCCTAGACACAGGGAATCCTAGTTAGGGTCCGGGATCTATGTATGTGATCGTTGGGCATTATTATTATTATTATGTTTTTTATTATTATCTATGGCTAGGACTTTGGTAGGCTTAGAAGTGCGATAAGACCTTCAGTTTTATGTGTTAATTATTATCACAGTAAATGTATATCTAGACCAAAATATCATCATCATTAGGATCTGTAGTTACCTATATTTTAATTTCAGATCCCTGCGTTAAGTTCCTTACAAAACAAGCCCAAGACCTAGACCTGCGTATAAAGGTTTACCAGCTGGTCGCCAAGAAGCCAGTTGTAGTTATATCCTGGGAAGGTGCTGAGCCTGGACTGCCATCTATACTTCTGAACTCTCATATGGATGTCGTCCCAGTTTATGAGGTATGTGAAAGGATTCTCCATCTTCCGGGTCTCTTAAATCTTATAACCTGGTTAAAGTAGAAGTGGAGCGAGATAGTTAATGCATTCGCGACTCCATCTCGCCCCATCCTGGTGGCGGACGGATCACGGAGGGGTTCTGTTGAGTTCTAGTCCTACCAGCCCCGTGTTGGCAGAGAACTGTGACGGTATTTCCCTCCTAAATAAAAGAGTGAACTACCTTCTATATTTACTTACGTGTTTCATCTTTTTTTTTAGTGACGATGCGATCGAATGTGTAGCATGCTAGCCAAGTAAAAATCTGTCCCATCCCATCCAACCTCTTCATACTCTGCCCATTTTTCTGCGGGATTAAACAAAAAGCAGAGCAGCGCGTGGTCGTAAATCGATAGTCTGCTCTCCGTGAATGAGGAAGAAATAGGGCAGTTGCTCGCACTGCCCATCTTCTTGCTCCCTGCCACGGGAGTGAGCTGAATGTAAATAAGGCATAATAATTATGATTCGTTTTTTGGCGGGAAAACGAGAAAGATCACGTCACCGCATTGTATTACTTTCCAAAACTTGTGCTATTTTCAGTGTTAGTGCATAAAATTAGTGGCATTTTATTCGTTAAGTGCTGGATTGCATATGCATGAGTGTGAGAAAGTGGTATAATGATGGTGAAACGTTTATTTTCGTGTTGTTTCCAAAACTCCATAGAAGCTTCTAGTAAAGTTGCCACCCCTTTACTAGGGGTATGGCTTGATTAGACTAGACTTGATGACTTGGACAGTGACTTGACTTGACACATATATAATATTCAGTAACTTGAGAAATTATCAATTAATTCACACTGGCTAAATACACAAAAGTGTGGAGCGAAACCAAAAACAAAAAAAAAAGATTCATTCCCTAAATGTATGTATTATTGTATTGTAGTAATGTATTGCCTGAACATTTCCACTAGGAGTATTGGACTCGTCCGCCTTTCGAAGCTCAGGTATCAGCTGATGGGTTTATATACGCCCGCGGGAGCCAAGACATGAAGAGTGTGGGCATGGCACACTTGGAAGCGGTCAGGCGACTTAAAGGATCTGGTATCAGGCTAAAGAGGACTGTGCACATCAGTTTTGTTCCTGGTAAGTTATTTATTAGCGCAAATACTTGTCCTGAGTCTGGGTGTTGTGGGACTATGGTCTTCGTAGTTCCTGGGTCCCTAGACACAGGGAATCCTAGTTAGGGTCTAGGATCTATGTATGTGATCGTTGGGCGTTATTATTATTATTATTAGCAGTCGTCCCTTGGATCTCTATAGAGATTATCTACTGATAAAAGATGCTCTTATCAAATTATTTATTTTCGCTTCGTTGGAATGGTTTTATCAGTGACATATAATCTCTTTTGTACAATGTATAAGCCAAAAAACATAATTCTATTTAATCTATAGATATCCGTAAGATCCTGCAGTAAAGCGACATAATATTTTACAAAAAATGTAATTGTAGAATTATGTTACTAGTTGCTTTGTTAGCGCGAGTCTGTTGTTGCATAATTTAATACTGAAGAACTATTTTTTACGTTTTCAACCCCGCATGGATTCTACATTTAGAAAAAAAACGAGTGTGCTTTAGGCCACACGACTGAAGTAGAACTTCTTTAGTTTAGATCCATCTATCGGCCGGTATAACTTTGTTTTTGCTTTGGTTAATGTTAATGTCGCCATCTTGACAATTGAAGGGGTGAGAATAAAAAGGATTTAACTGATTTTTTTGACAAAATGACTTATGGGTATCGTTGGATTCAGCGTGAAATTATCTTCAATAATACATTCTCGAAATACCAAAATGAGGCTTAAATCTCGAGATTTTGAGTCTAAAAATGGTTTATCTGTCACATGAATACAGTTTGCTTAGCATAAAAACATTACTATATTTATTTTATTATATTATATTTTTACAGTAATTGTATGAATTAGTACTATATTTAGTACTTTTAAATAGAATTAAAACTTTTTCAAGCAACTGAAACTTACATAAACCTTTTCTATTACCTTATAAGCACTCTACATTAAAATGACGCCGTTGACGTTTAAAGTCAATTTTCTCGAAACTGTCAATTTGACAGTTAAACCCTTTTTATTCTCAACCCTTCAATTGTAAATTGTCATTTTACTGAATATACAAACATACAAGTAATACAAATGTTTAACTTTGTTATACTGGCTATGGAGATCTATGGAGACCTGAATCAACCTCCGTTCGCTCGCTACACATTCACCAACTCACTCCCCAAGTCAAAGAAGTTTTATTTTAAAATTGTAGAGGCGACCAGTCAAGCATCCGCCGGACATGCGAAATCATTTTTGCTGAAACGGAGACGCTTCGCGTTCTATCAGTCATTAAAATAGACCCATTTTATTACTACATTACATATACTACACTACATTACATTACATTTTATTACACAATTTGACAGTAGCTCTACCGTATGAACAAGGTTGTGGGTTTGATGAAAGACATAACTTTTTGTAAGATAAATAAAGGCTAAAACTCACATCAATCATAAGTCGAAATTACTCCGACCAGGTTTCGGACATATTCGATGTCCTTCTTCTGGGAGTCAGTTACTAACGCAAGCCGCGGCGACTTTCGCGAGCGTCAGCACGCACTCCGACTCTCGACTTTTAACTGACGTGAGTTTTAGCCGTTATTTATCTAACAAAATGTGTCATGCTCACGATAGTTTTCGAACTGAAATACATAACGATGATAATGATGTGTAAGCCAAAGTCTCTTTCAGACGAAGAAATTGGAAGCGAAGATGGAATGAGGATATTTTCTGAATCAAACGAATTCAAGAAACTAAATGTCGGCTTCGCGTTGGACGAGAGCGCTCCGTTCCAGGAACCGAATAAATACATAGCTTTTCATGGCGAGAAGACTTCTAGACGTGAGTTTATAACCTTAAGAATATAATTACCTATAGACTAGTCCTTATATTTGTTTCTCTCTTTTGAGATTGAAATGAGCAATTATGAAGCAAGAGAAATTACTGAGTAGCTATTTCGCTGTTACCAACATACATGATACAAATTTTAAGCTTTGTTATGTTGACAATGGAGATCTACTTTAACCAACAACTTTCAACTTCCGTTCGCCTCGCCAGCTTACGCCTCAAGTCAAGCGTGCGTAAAGAAGTTTTACTTCAAAACAACTTGCAACCTAGTCAGTAGGGTTTTGGGTCCTGGGAAGTCTAGTGTCTCGAAGTCCCGGGAATTTTCGTAATTTTAGTTAATTTTAGACCCGAAAGTCCCGAGACTCGAGACGAGACAAGATTGTCGAAATTGTCATATGTAATCATTTTTTTTTAATGTTTTGGCTCCACACTTTTGTGTATTTAGCCAGTGTCAAGTAATTGATAATTTATCAAGTTAATGATATTTCACGCAAATATGTGTCAAGTCATAGTCGAAGTCATCAAGTCAAGTCATAGTCTAGTCAAAGTCATACTCCTAATAAAGTGGTGACAGCTTTACTTGAAGCTTCTATGGAGTTTTGGAAACAACACGAAAAGAAACGTTTCACCATCATTATACCATTTTCCCACACTCATGCCTGTAATCCAGCACTTAACGAATAGAATGCCACCAATTTTATGCACTAACACTGAAAATAACACAAGTTTTGGAAAATAATACAATGCGGTGACGCAATCTTTTTCGCTTTCCCGCCAAAACTCCATGTGTAATCATTATTATTTTCAAATAACTGAACGAGCCTAGCGCCATCTGTTAGTTTGATGAATAATTACTTGATCTACTACGTAATTACTGAGCACACAGCAGAGGATGGACTTACTATAAAGGCGATCACAGAGAGTAAATTAATCCCTGAGATTATTACCCAGCGAGGATATAAAATGCCTAAAAAAAGACTGAAGTCATGAAAATCATCTTGATTTTTACAATGCCTTTTTAAAATACGTTTCGCCAGAAATTAAATCAAATTAAATTCTTCAAAAAATGCTTACCACGCTAATTAAATAAAAATACAAAGTTTTGAAGTCCCGGGAATTCCCGGGACTTTGTTGTAAGCTGTCTCGTGTCTCGGGACTTTGAAACTGTCGGGAATTCCCTAACCCTACTAGTCAGCTACATGCTAGGTTACCCTTTCGGTAATTTTGTAAGTATCAGGCTAATAGCATTACGAAGGCACTGATACGGTTCACTAACAAAATGCTTTGCTAATCTATTCATTACCTATGTCTTAGTATCTAATTAACCTATATGCGGACATATCATGATGGGCAATCTAGGCCTCAGCCAGTCTAGGGTTACGAAACCTTAATTATAACTAGTCTAGAATTCTAGATCTAGAACGTATACGGATGAACTAATTATCTACCTTACAATGTAGGTTCTTTTTTATCTGTTTAATAAGCGATATCTAATGATGGCTGAGAAATGTTTTCAAACAACTTCAAGAAGTTGACTGCACGTGTACTAAAAAAATTACTAAACTAGAAATCTAGGCTTGCTATGAGATGTCCTGGAATAATGGAATTGAAGCTGCACAGGAGTATGCTTCAAAAGGCACACTGTTTTCGTGTTATAGTACGCGCAATAGTAGCTTGTTTCGATATAAGTATAGTATTTAATTGGTAATTTGTGGTCAATAATTTAATATCTGTTTAGTTTTTTTTAAATATCTGAAGTGAAATTTCTTTACGCACTCTTGACTTTGTGAGTAAGCTGGTGAGGTGAACAAGTTAAAAATTGTTGATTAACGTAGATCTCCATTGTCAACATAACAAAGTTAAAAATTTGTAATATTATGTTGGTATGTCCGGTAAAATGACAATTAACAATTGTCTAGATGACGACATTGACATTAAAAAAAGCAAAAACAAAGTTTTATCAGCCGATAGATGGAGCTAAACTAAAGAAGTTTTACTTTATCATGTGGTCTAAACACACTACACTACACTCGTTTTTTTTAGTAGTAATATTCTCTAAAAAAATTTTATTTTATTTTACCAAATGACATAACGACCTAGTCGCTCGCCTGATGTCAAGCGACACGACTGCCCACATCAGTTACACTTGAAACTCTAATGAATAGTTTCGCGTGACACTGCACTGCGCACGCCATTCTGAGACATCAGCACAGTCTAGAAATAAGATTACTAGACTGAGATTAGGTCATAAAGTCTCATTTCCCAGTAATTTAATTTATATGATACTATTCATTGATCCTTGAAAAACAATCAATTGGATTTCTCATATGTGTTTATTACTTTTAAAACAGTTGCTTAATTAAAACAGAAGCCAGATCATAATCAAGTTGGTTTAGTAACTGCTGCGAGTAACACGTCTAGATCAAAGCATGTCATAATTTGTGGTGCAACCCGCCATTTAGATGTTCATCTCTGTGGGAATTAGACGACGATTTAGCAAGTAATTTGAAACGTGTAATGTTGTAAGCATAAATTCACTAAATTGTAGCAAAATGATGATGCATTTTCGCGTAAGAATAGGACCATCCTAACTCTTCCCGTGAGTTTTAACGGGAAAAGAAAAGATCGCGTCACCGCATTGTTTTGTTTTCCAAAACTTGTGTTATTTTCAGTGTTAGTGCATAAAATTAGAGGCATTTTATTCGTTAAGTGCTGGACTACAAGCATGGGTATGGGAAAGTGGTATAATGATGGTGAAATGTTTCTTTTCATATTATTTCCAAAACTCCATAGAAGCTTCTGGTAAAGTTGCCACCGCTTTACTAGGAGTATGACTTGACTAGACTAGACTATGACTTAACTTGATGACTTGGACTGTGACTTGACTTGACACATATATAAATGTAATATTAATTAACTTGAGAAATTATCAATTACTTGACACTATATATACAAAAGTGTGGAGCCAAAACAAAAAAAAAACTCTTCCCATAGATGCCGTAAAGGCCGGCTAAGGGAATATCCAGGGAATGAGCAGTCTCCTCGGTCTGCATTGTGATCATTCGTGATCACCAAGATGCTTAAAAATGCTGGGGATTATGGCAAACTCATAATCTAACAAAATATAACATATAAAATATAATATCCAGACACAGAACAAACATCGATGAACATCACACAAATGTATGTCCTGGATGGGAATCGAACCCACAGCCTACAATAGGCTATTTGACTACTATAAAAAATGAACAAGTAAATATTATTTTCATAAAGTAGGTTAAAAATAAATGTAATCATTGTAAAAATAAGTAAAATCGGTAAGTTAATCACGGAGTACTACGCTTTTAAAATTTCATCGCCTGTCCCTTTCTCGCAAAACAGAGATCGTGTTGAGCTTCCTCACAGCTACTATGAAGGCATGGCTTGTGACGTCACATGCCAAAAAGTTTGTATGTAGAGCTACCACAGCTTAGTAATGAGTTACTGTGAGAACTGGTAATTGACGTCACTGCGTGTTTGAGTTGTCTCTTTCTATTTCTGTATTTTAAAATGCCTGTAACTTAGTCATTTTTTGAGATATTCAAGTTTTGTTTTCACAGTTATCTATTTTTTGAGGTATGTTATTTATGTATGTAATAAAAATATAGTAGTCAAATAGCCTATTTAGAAGGTACCAACGGACCTATCGGGCCACTCATTCAATAAATTAATCCACTCAATTAACTAAAACTCAACCAGGCCGTCGTTTTCTGCCTTAACCATTGTGTGCTTTTGCTTTCAGAAATCAAAGTGACCTGTAGAGGCGAGCCCGGTCACGGTTCTTTAATATCGGCGGGAACAGCTGGAGAAAAGGTTTTGTCTAAATCCCACTAAAAATGTATAAACAATACAAATATGTAACTAGCGGCCCGTCCGGGCTTTGCACGACATTTATTTTTTAAACATTTCGGCGTGAACATTTTTTTCTTGCAATCAAAATATGCCTATGTTAATCTGTGATAATGTAGCATTCAAATGGTGAAAAAATTTTTAATAGTCCAGTACGGTTAACGGTTACGGTTTAACGGTTTAGGTACGGTTTAACGGTCCAGTACTATTTGAGCCAATTCGTTACAAACATACTTACATACAAATCCTTCCTCTTTATATTAGTATAGATATACACACAACATACCTGCACAACACACACATACACACCCCTACACACATAATAATTATATACACAACATAATATTCACATAGGTACACTCTACACAAACACACCCTTTTATGCTAGCATAAAGGGTGTGTACTCTACAAAAGTGTAGTGTAAAACACACTTTTTGTTGTATATTATAAATTATATATAGTAGTTACTTTGTGTAATCCTATTTGGCCTTCTTTTATGTCTGTAAATTGTATTATTCACGCTGTTGGGTTACCTAAATAAATAAAAGATCTGTCCATAACATCTTTATTGTCTAAAAAACTAATTTTCAAAATTTACGACAGTGATTTGATGAAGGTACCAACTTTCTTTGTAACATTAGCTGCTATCTTTGACTTTATACGCGTAGACTACAATTTAACGTGAAAATACCATGTCCATCCTTAGGATTCAAACCATCTAGAAACCAAATTATATATAGATCGGTTCAGCCGTTAATCGTGAAAAGGTATAACATATACATAGAGTTTTTTTTTTAGTTTGAGACTAGATGGCGTTATGTGAAATATCCCCAAATATATATTCATTAATTAACTAAAAAATCGAAATAAAATATTTGTTACTATTAACATGGTTAATAAGTAAACTCAGTTCTTATGTGTGATCAACTCTCACGATGTCTCTGGTACCTTTATTATTTATTTATTACCTCTATTCTCTACCTTTTTTATTTTACCTTGCAGCTGCACTATATAATCGATAAATTCATGACGCTTCGAGCTCAAGAGCTGAAGAAAGTTCATAACGGAACTTGGACTGGTGACGTCATCAGCATCAATTTGACTCAAGTCGAGGTACTTAATTATCTACTTATAAAAAATGTTCTGATACATCGACATTGGTAGCGTCCCGAAGTTGTGCCATTATTAACATTTTCCCCATACTAATAAGCCCTGAATAGTAGAGGAATAACTACTCAGTATTTTTTTTTTTAGTTTTTCTTTGCCTTACTTCTTTGATTGAGAGAAAAAAAAACATTATATTTATTCTACCTCTACACAATGTACATACTAATATTTATTAGTATCTCTGTGTGTATCCACTATGTATGCGTGTATGTATGTATAATTGTGTGTATTAGTGTGTAACATAACTAATAAACACATAAAATAATAATAGCACAACTAAAAAATATGTAAGTAGTATATCCAAGAGTCTGTGGTAAAGCAGCTTAAAAAATTGTGTGTATGTGTGTGTTTGCGTGCGTGCGTGTTGTGTGTGTAAATGGAAGGTAACTACTACTTTTCTTCTCGTGTAAGCAAGTGATTAGCCCTGTCTCTTGGTACTTATCGTTTACTGTCGGTGTCGGAGGTGGTAGCAATTTATTTGCAACTTAAAAGAAACCCCAACGCTGTGAGTGAAGGGCATAATAACGGATCTCCTATTTCCATTAATATTTTTTTTATGTGTACAGCTATAACGGTTGACCTGATATTGATAAAAAAGCGCCTCGTGTTTTCATCCACAATTCACTGGTTTTCCAGCTAGAACTTTTACAGGATAAAAAGTACGGTACGTTGATCGACCTCGGTAGTACGGGCTTGCAATACTTCATACAAATCGGTTCAGTGGTTTTGGCGTAAAACCACACAAACATTCCTTTATATTATTAGTAGGGATATTGGAGAATTTTTGTTTTTACAGGGCGGAATCCAAATAAACGTTGTCCCGGAAAACCTGTCAGTGTCTTTTGATATTCGGATACCCCCAGATGTAGATCACGATGAATTCGAGAAAATGGTAAGATCGAAAACATCAAAATAGTTTATGACAAATAATTTTAAATAGCCATGACCTTACTACTTATATTTAGCGGTTAAACAGCCATATCCTTACTCCACAGATTTGGCTTTTAAATAGCCTTGGCCTTACTCTATATATTTAGCGTTTTTATACAATATAATTTTGGCCTTACTCAATAGATTTAGCGCTTAAATAGCCATGGTTTTACTCCATACATTAAGCATTTAAATAGTTGTTACTCCATATATTTAGCTTTATGTATTATAATATCGTGTCTTACTCTTTTTTTTCTTTAATTGACTAGGATTTAAGGCTCGAGTAAGGTGAATACTCTCCAGGGATGACCGCATCATCACTTACCATCAGAAGTTACAATCTCGATAGTTACAACTTGACTCAGTCTCGGTCTAATCACATTTTAATATCACTTCAAGCCACGTCCTCTTTACTCTCATTAAGGTTGAAACATGTATTTGAACTATGCTATTGTATAACCTGTGCATCAGGTGAGAAAGTGAGTAAAGAATTGAAGCTAAAAATAAGCAAAGTAACATTTTACATAATCTTACATATTCAAGATTTGAGTGCACTGCAGCTGTTAGGGTTGCTCGCAGCCGCAACGCGTAAGATCTGGTGAACGAAAAGCCCATCACGTCATTCTCTCACATAAAAAAAGACAAAGCCATTTGAAAATGATAATTATTGATGACATTTCGAAGTTAAACTTTGCATTATTTGATACTAGTTACGCCCCGCGATTTCACCCGCGGATAAAAGTATTTTAATTATTTGCTCATCCCACGGGAAAATTCACTTTCCGGGATAAAATGTAGCCTATATGTTAATCCAGTGTATAAGGTATCTTGGTACTAAATTTCATCCAAATCCATTGAGCTGTTTGAGCGTGAAGGAGTAACCAACATACACACAAACACACATACAAACTTTCGCCTTTATAATATTAGTGTGAAGTGTGATGTGATGTGATTATAAGAATAAGAATAAGAATAAGAGCTTACCAGTTGTTAATATCAGTAATATCTGATTTGTTAATGTACCTACCTATCGTATATTTAAGGTTCTGTTTGTCTTTTCTGAGCAATAAAAATATTCTTATTCTTATTCTTATTATTGACATTCTGAAGTTAAACTTTGTAAAACATTATTCATTGCATTCATCATTCATATACATCATAATTTATTGTATACATTCATTCACACATTTCATTATCATACAAACTAAGTATACTTTTGATATTTAGATTGAAAACTGGTGCAAAGAAGCTGGAGAAAACGTAACATTCGAGTACATAGTCAAAAATCCCGAGATAAAGAGTACCAAAGTTGACGGAAGTGTACCATTTTGGACTGTCATAAAAGAAGCTCTTAGAGAAATGTAAGTAAATATTAAAAAAAACTACCGAAAGCATTTCTTTTTAAATTTAGCACATCTTTTTAAATTTATGGAATAAACAGGAACAATAAGGGCTTTGTTGCGGGGCCACCACATCGCCTATGGGCTAACTACCTAACGAGTCCTAGTTATTAATTTAGGTTCTAAGAGTTATTTTAATCATTGTGTAATTTATCTGATGCTAAAATAGAATTTCTGTCACTAAAAACATTTAATACCTAATAATAATGAGGTATCAAATTATGTACCATGACGTAGCGTTACGTAATGTGGCACCACACACTACGTATCTAGCGCATCGTTACACTACGTAGCGTAGCATTTCGTAGCGTAGTGTAGCGTTGCGTAGCATTACACTGCGTAGAGTAGCATTGCCTTGCGTAGTGTTGCATTGCGTAGCACTACACAGCGTAGGGTTGCAAACTGTTTAGCACATAGTAGCATTGCGTAACGGAGCATCCCACACAGCGTACTGTAGCGTGCTTGCGACGCTACAGGAAGGTTAAAAAATTCTGTAGAATTACTTCAACACGATGCGTATTCTAACATTGTAACATAGCATTAATTTATATATTAAAGCGCATAGCGTAGCGTACATGTAGTGCTGTGTAAATTTGCGTAACATTTTTAAGTAAAAGATTTATTTTACTACGACCACGTGGATCGGTCCTGTACAATCTATTTCACTAAATTGATCAGAATATCAAGAGGGTTGTCCAAATCACCTTAATTTCTTTTTCAGGGGTATTGAAGTAAACTCAGTGACATGTCCGGGGGCAACCGACGCTCGCTTTATCCGCCGACATGGCATCCCAGCTATCAACCTGAGCCCCTTCGACAATACGCCGTTACTTCTCCACGCACACGATGAAAGATTACATGTAGATACTTATAGAAAGGGAGTGCAAGCTATGGAGAAGCTTGTGCAAGCTTTGGCGAACTGTGATCAAATACACATAAATTGATCATGAGCTGCTTGGATTTTGTGATTAGAGAAAAACACACAGAACAAGTAGTATATAATAAAATACATATTAAAAATATACGTAAATATATTATTACAATTTTTTTTATTATTTCCAACAAAGGTGTTAAGACGACCTCATTCGAAATGAAATTTATTTAAACATCCTTTGGATCATAATACCTACTGCCTATTTGTATACATTGGCTTTTAACGCGGACTCCTTTTCATCATGTTGGGATAGATAAAAGGCTTTGTGTACTGGTTGTTGACATACTGGGCTGTGAAGACGGGATGCATTTTCTTCCACCTCGCTTCATAAACGAGTTGTTCTTCGAAGTTCGCCAGCAGCTTGAGCAGCGTCCCCCGAGAGAGGTTAGTGAACTCTACGCCGTTTACTTGCTTTATTTTATCTGAAAATGGTAACTGAATGAGTGGACAGACTCCTATTTACCTATTGAAGGTTTATAATTAAAAATAAAATGAATAAATATGTGTGGACATTTCACACAGCGCCATCTAGCCCCAAACTAAGCAAAGCTTGTATTATGAGAACCAGATAACTGATACAATTTTTAGATACTTTTTTTTTGTAAATACATACATAGAATACAATATAACACCCAGACACAGAACAAACATCAATGTTCATCACACAAATGTTTGTCCTGGGTGGGAATCGAACCCACGACCTGCAGTTCAGAAGGCAGGGATACTACCAACTGAGCTATCGGGCCAGTAATTATTTTCTTCTATAAGATAAGACAACCATCATTACGGCTGTACCTGGAATATACTTATTTACTAATTTTGTATTACTAGTTGTATCCCCATAGTAAGTACAAGCTTTGCTTGGTTTGGGGCTAGATGGCGCTGTGTGAAATGTCCACAAATATTACTTACACACAGATAACTGTGTGATATAATACTTAGATACTTTTTGTTTGTAAATACATACATAGAATACAATATAACACCCAGACACAGAACACACATCGATTTTCATCACATCAATCTTTGTCCTGGGTGGGAATCGAACCGACGACGTACAGCTCAGAAGGACTACCAATTGAGTTATCAGGCCAGTCGAATACGAACACTTATTCAGAGTCTGGGTGTTGTGGGACCATGGTCCTTGTAGTTCCTGGGTACCTAGACACAGGGAATCCTAGTTAGGGTCCAGGATCTATGTATGTGATCGTCGGGCATTATTATTAATTAGATAAAACGCTTTACTTACTTTTAGTTGTATTTTCAGACTTCATTGTAGAGCATCCTGTAATAAGTAAACAAACTACACACATGACCGTTCGCATGACTTCTATACAGAATTGCTCGATATTCAATGGAGAGAGACGCGGCTAATAAGGAAAATCTGATAAGGTTTTACACTTTTTAAGTATGTACATAGGTTTATTTTTACACCATTGTTCTAGGATCAAGCAATACATAATGTCAATGGATTTTTGTCACGTACTTACGAAATCTTTACCGTGGTTGGAATCATTTCCGAATTCCCTATCATTTTTGAGATTCATCTAGTATTATATTAACAAAGGTTGTCCAACCGTGAAAGTTTAAAACAGTGTTTTCATGTCAATGGATCACTCCATTGACATGAAAACACTGTTTTAAACGTTAAATAATGATCATCATACACCTATTTTGCCCAAGTAAATCTAGGTAGTACAAAGGGTATTCTTATCGCTTAAAGCGATCTCTTTCAGACCACCTTAAGATGGAGAGGAAATTATGAATTGTTATCATATCACACTCATATTATAAACGTGAAAGTTTGTATGTATGTATGTGTGTTTTGTATATGTGTGTATGTTTGTTACTACTTCACGCTCAAACGGCTGAATGGATTTGGATGAAATTCGGTACCAAGATAGCTTATACACTGGATTAACATATAGGCTACATCTCGGAAAAGTGATATGTTCCCGTGAGATGAGCAAATAATTAAAATACTTTTTATCCGCGGGTGAAACCGCGGGGCGCAACTAGTAGTCTATATAATATAGTTCGTCACCAGCTGCCCTTCAACCCCCCCAATGGGGATGTCTATGTTCAGCAGTGGAAATCTTCCGGCTGATAAAGAGAAGTAACATTAAAAAATTAACCCACATCCTCTTTACACATAAGATATATTTTTGTAGATACTTTAATAAACTATTTACTTTAATTAGTTGTTTTATTAGAATTGGTTTTCAATAATACAATTACATCTAAAACATATTTTATTCATAAAATAGTTAATATGTACAACAGATTCATTAAAAATTATAATTACATAAATCTATCACAAATGCTTTCGTACGTGTTTTGAAAATGCATTGTATGCGAAAATAAATATTTTTGGCGACTTTTCCAATCTAAAATGACAATTTTAAATTGCTTATTTCTTATAATTAATTTATTAGATTTTTTTTATATTTACAATATATGCATTTAATAATCACAATGTTTAAAAAAGTGGATGATAAACTTAAAGGTCTGAACTACATATTATCTTTAAAAAAAAAGCAAAAGAGATTTTTAGAGAACTAAGTTTTCCATAATAATTATAAAACATGAATTTTATAATAAATTAATAACATACGGGTAGCGTATTCTGTAAGAATAAAGCATGTATAACATAATTTGAAAAGAAAACTATGAAGGTACAAAGTCACCCTTTTTTGTAAAAACATCAATATTTTTCATGACTTCAAATTGTGTTTAGTGGAACGTTTTTTGTTGTAAAGATTTTTTATACTAATCTATCTGGTAAATGGCACACATCAATAAAACAGAAACCTTACCTATTCTAAAATTACACATAAAAATATACATACAATGAACATACAATTATAATACTTTTCAAAAACAGCATCACATTCTTACAACAGTAAATTCCTTTTAGGAAATGATATTCTTTTAAACCCACTAAAATTCATAACAAAATTTATTGAGTAGGTTATTAATAATGGTAATTATTATAATCTCAGGCATTGATAAAGGCACATTTATTGTAAAGTTAACCTCAATTCTCTTTAACCACATAAGGCTTACTAAACAAAACCATAGGTGTATTTAAAAGGCAGAATGATATGGTTAGTCAAAAACTTAAACTAACTCGTGCTCTCGACGCGTTTTGCTATCCCTTTCTTTCACATGGTAAATTGTGTAATGCTCATAGCGAAGCTCGACCAGCTTGCTTAGTCACTTAACCTCTTTTTCTTCTCCAGTTAGAAAAAGTGGTTTTTCTAACTGGAGCGGAGAGCACATCGAAGAGGTTAAGCCATTAGTTTCTGCCGCTATCGTATGACAACGTTTGTTAAGCCAAGAAGCTTTCCGATGGCTTGAAATTCTGACTCCAGTGCCTACACCTGAACAAAATGTGCCCTGTATGACCATTTTCGAAAAGCTTAATGCTTTTTAAATCTATCTCTTCTTTAATTTACATCTATGCTTAATGAGCACACTTTTAACATTCCCTGCTCTCAGCAGCTGCCGTTTAGATACTTATCTCACGATCTCACGCAGTCTCGTTAGAGGTATTCTTTCGGAGTGTTTTAGTTCTACCGCAGAAGTAATCTTCGATTTCTTGTAGCGTCCTGCCCTTTGTTTCCGGTAGAAAGAAATAGAAGAAGACTATGCCTGGAAAAAAATTGTTTTGCAGGTATAATCAAGTACAGTCAACATAAATATTATGAACTAGCCTCCCACCTATTGCCCCACCTATTGCCCCCACCTATTCAGGGATAATGAAGGTTTCAAATGGTGAAAGAATTTTTCAAAACGACCCAGTAGTTTCAGAGCCTATTCAATGCACACAAACAATCAAATCTTTCCTCTTTATAATATTAGTTTAGAATATAAAAGCTAATTGACGATGGGAGGTGTAACGGTAAAATAGACATCATACAAGCTTTACTACGGAGTAGCGTAATTTACCAACGCTCACATGTCAGCGTTACGCCAACCTACGGCCTTCTTACAGCGTGGGGTATAATAGCCTATTCTATCCCTGTGAAATCAGGCCTGTGTCCTAACAGTAGGAAAGTGAGGGATATGAAATTACGAAGTGTGATATAAATGTATAGTTTGTCTTACAAAACTGTACTAATAATAATAACGCCCAAAGATCACATACGTATGTGATAGTTGGGCGTTATTATTATTATACAGTGAATCTTAGTTAGGGTGCAGGATCTATATCCTGCACCTTAACTAGGATTCCCTGTGTCTAGGGACCCAGGAACTACGAGGACCACGGTCCCACAACACCCAGACTCAGAACAAGTATTCGCGCTTTTTTATGTGCACAAATATACTTGTCCTGCCGCGGGAATCGAACCCACCGCCTCCGGGTTATGGCCGACCTGCTCAACCACCACACCACAGAGGGTGTTATTAAGAAAAAACATTTTATGTGTCAATCTAAGGACCTAAAACCAACGGTGGCCTATAATGCGTATCGAGTTAAAGAGCACATAGTAATTCGTTTTTTTCTCTAATCTATGGTAAAGAAGGAGACAATCAACTGGATTTAGCTTCGCAGAGCGTCGTCTCTGTCACACAGAGCACTAGAGCAACAAAACACCACAAAATGCACGGAGTGACAGAGAGGACGCGGTACTAAGCCGACACTAGCCGATCATTGCATTATTTATTGCGCCTGTACAAAATAATTATCAAAATCAGTTCGTCCGCTTTAGCAGCACTTAATGTGAACCTAATGGTTCTTTTAAATTTGATGACCCTAGATTATATTAGTTTTTATATATTTATAACTGCAAGCAAACCCGCGTGGGGCAGATAATGAAATAAAAGTAACTTACTACACAAAGACATGACCCCGTAAATGCCGAAGATTCCGTAGTAGTTCAGCAGACGCCTGAAGAAAGGGAAGGTCTTCACAACGGAGAAGACGGAGAGGTGGGCGGCGCATGTCGTCATACCGCCCACTATGCCACGGACCTAGAAAGTCAAAGTTAAAGATAAATCATTTACTGCAAATCACGTTTTTACAAATCAAAATTATAATACTATGGAATTTTAATTACTATTATCTATTGTAAGCTTAATCCCAAAAATTACAAAAATGAAACTAACTGACCCGGCAAACGTTGTTTTGCCATATGAATAAAAAAATAGGGGATGATGGAAGAAGGTAGAAAATCAAGGGTTGTATGTTTTTTTTTGTTAAGGAATGACGTGACGAGCTAGCCGTTCGCCTGATGTTAAACTACACGGCTGCCCATATCAGCTGCAGCTTCACTCGGAACTCTTAAGTATAGAGGTTCGCGTGACACTGCACTGCGCACGTCATCCAGAGACATCAGCACAATCTAGTAATAAGGTTACTAAACTGTGAGATCAGATCATAAAGTCTCATTTGCCCAGTAATTTCACTAGCTACAGTGCCCTTTAAACCGGAACACAGCAGTGCTTGCGCACTACTGCTTGGCGGCAGAATAACTGGCAAAGCGGTGGTACCTACCTAGACGAACTTTGCAGTAAAGTCCTACCACCTAGTAAAAAATTGTATTTTTGATGTGAAATTATTTTAAAAAATTTTTTTTTTTGGTTAGGGCCTCCTTTTTTACTTAGGGGGATGAAAAATAGATAACAACCTTTGTAATAAATTTTGTATATACAAAATAACTATCTATAAATTGCAGAGAAAATTATGGTTCAGTAGTTACAAATATCAGAAAAAAAAATTTTTTTCTTCTTTATTATTCTTATGGGAAATAGAAAAGTACGATGCGGAACACCTTATTAACACCTTAATAATAGGTCTTTACCTATGAAATTGCCGTATTGCAGTACAGACTTTTTCAAACAAAAAAAAGTTTTGATTGGCTATGAATTCTAAATTCAAATTAATTTTGTTTTAAAAATATGACATTCTATTTACAATATAAGTCTTTTGTTTATTGATTAGCGTTGTATTTTCATTACATTTCAACATTTTTCCTGATAATGGATACTTTGAAATTTCGTGTAATTATGGAATATGAGTTCCGTCGTGGCACCAACGCGGCACAAACGACACGTAACATCAACGACGTTTACGGAGAGAACTGTACAAACGAACGTACAACCGTTATTGGTTTGCTCGGTTCCGTTCTGGGAATTTTGACATAAAAATTAACCTTATGGTCGTCCGGAAACTTTGGTCAACAATGATGAATTAAAGGCGATTGTGAAAGCTGATGAATCTCAATCTACAGCTGAGCTGGCAGCAGCTTTTGATGTTAGCATCAAAACAATATTGGTCCATTTGCGACAGATTGGCAAGATAAAAAAGCTTGATAGATGGGTGCCCCACGAACTTAACGATCGCCAGCGCAACGTACGCGTCGAGACTTGCCTTGCGCTGCTTAACAGGCACAGAAATGAAGGAATTTTGAACCGAATTGTTACGTGCGACGAAAAATGGATTCTTTTTGACAATCGAAAGCGCTCAGCAAGTTGGTTAGATCCTGGTTCGGTACCAAAGCAATGTGCAAAACGAAAAATGACCCCTAGAAAGGTAATGGTCACAGTTTGGTGGTCTAGTGCTGGTGTGATTCATCATAGCTTTTTACAAAACGGCGAGAGCATTACTGCAGATGTGTACATTGAAGAACTGACCACAATGATGGCGAAACTCGCACGTCTGCAACCAGCTTTGGTCAATCGGTCGTCTCCACTGCTACTTCACGACAACGCGCGACCCCATACTGCACAACAGACCGTCTCTAAGCTGCATGAGTTGGGTTTGGAAGCTCTCCCTCATCCGCCATACTCACCAGATCTTGCGCCTACCGACTATTACTTTTTCCAAAATTTGGACAACTTTTTAGCGGGAAAAAAATTCAATTCCCGAGAGGGAGTACAAAACGCCTTTGAAAAGTTTGTTGTCTCCCGTCCTGCTGATTTTTTCAAGAAGGGCATCCATAAACTGCCACAGCGTTGGCAAAGATGCATTGATTGCAGGGGTGATTACTTTGAATAAAAGAAATAAATAAGTTCGAAAAAAAAAATACTTTAACTTTTTTCAAACAAAACGGCAATTTCATAGGTAAAGACCTAATATTAATATTAAGGGCTCATATTCTCAGAGGCCTATTTTGGCATCTAAACGAAACATTTGAGCCTAGTTCCAAGAAAAAAAATTTTTTTTTGAAACGCCCTAAAATATATATATATCATAGATATGCTAAACACTTAGGTGAATAAAGTTATGCAAAACTAAAGAGTTATGTGTTGATGATTTTATTGATAGGACTAGTGATGAACTGTATCTGCGTAGGGTTAAAACCACACCGATCGTGATCCCGAAACTAAGGCGAAAAAAAGCCTATATTGCAAAATACTAATAAGATGCCTTAGTAGAGGTACATAATAAAAAATATAAGCTACAGATAGG
This sequence comes from Ennomos fuscantarius, assembly GCA_905220475.3. Classification (NCBI taxonomy): domain Eukaryota; kingdom Metazoa; phylum Arthropoda; class Insecta; order Lepidoptera; family Geometridae; genus Ennomos; species Ennomos fuscantarius. Next base: position 3,942,099 of record HG992028.1, on the reverse strand, counting down.
AATTCAATAACATCGATCAATAAGAGTCATTCTGTAAGCCATACCTGCGTAGGGTAAACCTCGCCGATCATGACCCAAGGCACGATTAGGAAGCCGAGAGTGCAAAACACGATGAATATAAAGATGCAAGCCACTGGGATCCACGTGTGAGAAGGTGGTACGTCGTTCTTCTTCCACAGCTGTACGAAGTACATGTACACCGACAGAGCCACCATCGTACTGCCGCACCCGATTGCTGGAAAATTGTTTTAATATGTTAGTGGTGTCGATTCTGTGTCGCATTCTCTAAAAAGACGGAAACATGTTAATTTCGTTTAGCTTTAGAGAATGCAACACAGAATCGAGACCAGTTTCGTACTAAGTTGTACCAATACCTACTTGTAATAACGCAGTATTCACACAAAAAGTTGAAACTGAAGATTTATATTAAAAAAATATAGGAGGCTTCAAATAAGCTTCAAAACAACTGGCGAGAGTTTATTAAAATTAATATCCGTCTCTCAGTCAGAATGTTCGTGTATCACACAAAAACAGCAAGACTAAGTCGTGGTCAGTTCAAGTCAGCTTGTGTAAAAAGCAGCAAACAAGCAGACGGAAATTATGTTAACTCTTGTTGAGTGATCAATTGAGTTAGGGCTTTTGATATCCGTTTTATACAAATGTCATTGCTTGTGACAAACCATTTAATTATTATTATAGTAAGTAAATACTGATTCAAAGAACGTTGAAAAAAATGCTTACATGAAATAAAAGTGAGTGGTCTTCGCCCACACCTTCGACAGAGAATGCATCCCACAACTGTGAATATTACCCGGATGATGCCCATTGCTATCGTCAACAAGTTCTTATCGCTCATGGCTCCTGATGCCTGAAACGAATTCATAATTAACAGGCGTTTAAATTTCGTAGTTAAAAATTTACCTTGGGAATGCCACAAGGCTCTACTCTTAGACCGCTTTTTATTTGTCCACTCTGAGCCTAAATAGAATAGTTCAAATCATTTCTTAGTGGCGCGAGTATTATGTTGTTACTTACCTCGAATATTTCAATAGCGTAGAACGTGACGGTATTGACGCCACACCACTGGTATACGAAGAAATATATCGCCAGGATACTAAACGGTTTGATTGTCGACGGCGAAAGCAGCGCCTTAATTATTTCCTTAGTACCTTTTAACCTGGAAAAGATAATGATAAAGCTTACGTAAACGTTAAAGTCTTATTATGCAAAATGTTTTTAGAAAACTTTACCAAAAAACACTGTTCAATATTTATGATCAAAAGCGGAATAATGCTAGGAAGTAGCTGAAAAGAACCCTTGAGGTGTGAGCCTCAGTGAAGGCATTTATAGTCAGAAAAATAAAACTATACTAAACTACAGTAACTAAACTATACCCGCGCATAGCTACGGAAAGTCAGCTATAGTGCAGTGTACAATAAAGTTAATAAAAAAATTAAAGATACTAACGGTTCCACATGATTCTTTTCTTTAAAATCGATCATCTTCTGTATCTCTTCGTCTAAGTTACACGTGGAGCCACGAAGCTTCTTCAAGGAGTTTTCTGCGCCCTCCTTCCTGTCTTTCGTGAGCAGGTAGTTAGGTGTCTCCGGGAGAAGGGCCATTCCAATGAGAGACATAATAGGGATGGTTGCACTGATGCCAGCCAGGATATTCCATGATGTCGCGCTTCCGATAACATACTAGAATGAAGGTTAATTTTATTCATGAGGTAACTTTAACCACTTCATAGACGCTAAGGCCTTTACTAACAAATATTATGTAGCGGAAGTTTTGTTCTATCGAGTTTGAAATTGGCAAAGATAAAACACCGAGAAGCTATTCCACCGCTATGCAGTGTTATTAGAAAAGGAGTAAGTATAGAAAGCTGGCTTTCTAGATTATCTCCAAGTCGAGATTTCATGAATTATACGCAATACACTTTTGATAAACCACTTTAATTTCATACTGAGAAGTACTTGGATGACATAGTTTTCCAGTTATTTTGATATAAAAACCAAACCACTTGCAGGGCCAATTTTGATACAATTTCTATGGAACTAATCTGAAAATAAACCAAATTATGTAATTTTACTTTTATATGTGGCGGAGTTCTTTAAACGAATTCAGAACATACTCCATTTTAGAAGTCGGTTGATATTGATAATTTTGTTAATGATTAGTCTACTTGAGCACGGATTCACGACTAATCGTAGTTCTGTAATACGGGCCTTCTAAGTCGAGACTATTTATGGATAGGTTATCTACTAGCCGGAATCGCAGATGTTTGATACCTACTAAACTAATTTCAATGGATGAATGACACGTTGTACAAAATATTACCAATTCCTACTTTAAGGGGCTCTTAATTTGTTTTTATGTTAGTGAATGATGTGACAAGGTAGTCGTTCACCTGGTGTTCAGCGACACGGCCACCCATAATAGAACAGTGTCACTCAGAACCCCAATATATAAAGTTTCGCGCGACACTGCACTGCGTACATCGTCCTGAGACATCAGCACAGTCAGGTAATAAGACTCGACTGTGAGATGAGAGGATCTCAAAGCTTTGTATAAATCCCCTAAATTATTTAGATGAAAAATAAATTACCAATTCTAAACTTTGCGCATATTGATTGTATTTTAACGAATAAGGAAGACAAGATTGTACCTAAACAAATCAAATTTATGCCAAACCTTTAAAACATTCTTAAGTCTTGGCAGTCTTACTACATACGTCATATACCTAATTATTATTCTACAGACCTTGAACATGCAGTAACGGACTATTTAGAAATTATGACAATTACTACGAAAACATTTGGCATGCAACATCTATGTATTCTCATTTAAATTCGTCCAACTGGGTAATATCTACGGTTAAAGTATTTATTTCTCAAAAGAATTTATAAAATTCACTTGCAGAGAAATGTAATTTTAAACTAAAAGTAGGTGAGCTGCAGGTTTGATACCTACAGTAAACTTATCAGGTAATGTCAACATTACTAGATAAGTTATTAATAATAATAAATAGTTAAGAAATAGTATTAACTATTCCTTATTATATTTATTAGTTTAGAAACTACGCGTATTATACGCTTGCGCTTGCGCGAGGTTTTGTTTTAATATACCGCCGAGAAGCCATGTTACGCCATTTCTAAGCAAGCACTATGTTCTAAAAATGAAATCTCGCCGAAAGCTTCATTTGGCATGTCTGCTTTTCGGTGTAATCAACTATCAAAGCCCATCATATTTACACCGCAAGCTCAAGTGGATCACCGGAAACAGACAATGCTCGCGTAGGCATGCCTCCCAGCAGCTGTCTACCCCGCGGCATCGTACAGCCACTTTCAAAGGTTCTTTTCGGTACCCGGCGTCCAAATGCTGGAACAATTTGCCTCCACCGATCAGGGAACTTCGAACGATCGGCGTATTCAGGCAAAAATTAAAAAAACATCTTCTGGACGAACAGAGACAGCATGCTGATGTCAATATAGACATGTCTTTTATATAATATATATAGTTGGTTTACTTATCATTGTGTATTTCTTCTATTCATTGCCTGCCTATTATTATTATTTATTTATTTTCTCCTAATATCAGTAAAATAAAATGTCATTTATGATTTATTTTATTCATCTCATACCTAACCATTTGTAGTTTATCTTACTCTTTCCAGTGTTTTATTATGTATGATTTTTCTGTTGTATGTGTATTGTGTATATTTTAATATTTGTTTTATTATGATCACCGTCACCCGTCAACCATAGGGCTTAACTGAAAATCAGCGCCAGTTGTTGAGTACACCGGCATGAATGTTGAGTTAAGCCCTTTTCGACACCACTGCTTCCGTGCTATATCTACTCTTTTATTTCCCTTATTAAATACTTCTTACTAGGTACTGTTTATATTTAATTGTATTCTCTTGTTGTATGTATATTCTTGTATGTTATTATAAATTTTATTTTATTTTTGTAAGTGAGTGTTGAATAAATGTTTTTCTTTCTTTCTTTCTATTATAATATCTCCAGGGAATTATCATATCCGCTGTGAATACCTTTACCGGTATCACATCACACTAATATTATAAAGGCGAAAGTTTGTATGTGTGTTTGTGTGTATGTTTGTTACTCCTTCACGCTCAAACGGCTGAATTTCGGCAAAACTTAACCCTACATCTATACATCTATCTATGTCATTGTAATATAATCATAAATATGATGCATCACGTGCGAACCGTAGTAATTATATAATCATAGCTTCAGTGTAAATTGTTTGGTCCCATGTTTGTTTGATTTAAGAGTCTAATTTTAACTGAAACAACAAACATTGTCGTTTGTCGTTTATCACGACCTGCTGACAATACATCATCTTCGTGACAGGAGAATATACAGTGCCTTTACGTTTACTATTAAAATTAATGAATTCTTTAAACGATTCTCTGATGAACAACATGTTTTCATAATGCATGTTTACATAGATAGACAATAAAAAAGTTATAAGTTTTCTACCACTGAACACTATTTAAAGATCCTTTTCTATTTTAGTACATTAGACAGTCTCTGTGGTGTGGTGGTTGAGCAGGTCGGCTCATAACCCGGAGGCAGCGGGTTCGATTCCCGCGGCAGGACAAGTATTTGTGCATAGAAAAAAAAGCGCAAATACTGGTTCTGAGCCTGAGACTTGTGAGACCATGGTCCTCGTAGTTCCTGGGTCCCTAAACACGGAATCCTAGTTGGCGTCCAGGATCTATGTATGTGATCGTTGGGCGTTCTTATTTATGTTATTATATTCCACAGAAGCTTTTAAGCATAAGAGGCCATGAACCAACCTCATGGACTATCTTTTCTCAATGCGAAGGGAAAGAAACTTTAGTAAATAATATTAGTAATTTCTTCATTTTAAATTGGTTAAGTGGAGCGACGACAAATGCAAAGAAGTAGCTGATGGGAGCCATTCGAAGAGTAAATCTCGCCACAGCGGCGACGTGGCATGACACTTAGCTACTATTCTTTGTTCTGTGGCCATGGACAAGGCTAATGATTATATAAAACATAATGCAAAAACAGAAAACATTTTCATTCATTTCATCATTTTCGTGGATATTTTGTCTACATCTAAGGCGTTTATTTATTAGCACGTCCTTGCAAACCATTAGCGATATTATAAATAGCAATACGAAAACAACTATACGTGATTTTCCAATTGTTAAAGTATCCCAACATGACACCTTTGCGATATATTTCCATATGAATGTAATAAAGCATTCCGTAACGTTTGAATTACCCATATCATTACGAAGAGTAAAATGTGAATTCTACAACAAAAACAATTTTTGTTACGGATTTAAATAAAATTGCTTGAAACATCCTTACTTATATTATAAACGCGAAAATTTTGTAATAGTAAATTAGATATAGGATACTTTATCCGCGGGTGAAACAGCAGGGCGCAACTAGTTCCGAATAAATACTAACGTAACTTTAAATACTTTACAAGTAAGTAGTGGGTATGTCAGGTTGTAAAACATGTCTCCCAATAAATAAATGTTTGTAAATGTATTGTAATTTTTTTTTTAATTTTAAACTGATGAAAGGGAAGGGGGTTTTTTACAAATCTTTTGTACGCATGAGAACAATATTCCTACGTAATAAAATACTTATATAATATCTCTCTCATCCTTAGTCTTCCGATGCATGGCCATTACTCGTTTCCAACTTTTCTTCTGCCTCTCTTTTTCTTCTTCTCAATATTCGTTAATACCTATCCAATTTCAGCATCGATGTGAGCGCATACTGGGTCGTGTGCGATATTTAAGCCTACCGCTACATAGTTCATATCCCATTTGGACCCACACAAATGATCTTTCAATTAATCATTTAATTAATTAAACAAATTAATAATGGAGTTTTGGCGGGAAAACGAAAAAGATCGCGTAGCCGCATTGTATTATTTTCCAAAACTTGTGTTATTTTCAGTGTTAGTGCATAAAATTGGTGGCATTTTATTTGTTAAGTGCTGAATTACAGGCATGAGTGTGGGAAAGTGGTATAATGATGGTGAAACGTTTCTTTTCGTGTTGTTTCCAAAACTCCATAGAAGCTTCTGGTAAAGTTGCCACCACTTTACTAGGAGCATGACTTGACTAGACTAGACTATGACTTAACTTCATGACTTGGACTGTGACTTGACTTGACACATTATATGATATTAATTAACTTGAGATATTATCAATTACTTGACACTGGCTAAATACACAAAAGTGTGGAGCCAAAACCAAACAAAAAAAATCATAATGAATTTGTTCAGCGTGATGCATTATGGCCCATACACACTCCCGGTCAGTTACCACCTGTATATTCCTTATACAGGTATTATATGTATTTGATATACTATGACATACCTTATATATCACCTTCACAATCTACTAACCTGTATGAGTACTCCTGTGGAAACCCCAACAGACGCCAAAGCGCCCAGCATTCCTCTGAGATGAGGTTGTGACACTTCACAAGTGTACACCCTTGCCGGCGCACCGACCATTCCAGACCCGAAACCTATTAGTAATCTACCTGGAAACGAAATATTCTATTAGACCTTTTACAACTTGGTCGGAATGTGCCTGATACCAGATGCGAATTTCAGAGAAGTTTTGTTAATGTGGTCAAACACACGCCTATGTTCCATATTTTTTTTATAATAAGTATTTTATAATCGTTAATACAAAACTAAACTAGAACTAAAAACTAAACTATACCTAAAAACTTAAAATAAATAAAAACTAATAATTTAATATAACCAGTTGGTGGAGGGGAAGTGCCCAGAATGCTAGCAGCAATACCACGTTGAATGGCAATGCTTATTTTTTGTGTAAAATTTATTAATTCTAATTTCATTATATTATATTGTATAATTATTTAATATAATTATTATTAATTATCATTTATGTATATAGTTATTACATAAAACAATACAAATGGAACTTAACCAAACAAACCACTACCAGTAGGCAACGTGCTGGCAGCATTGCCACGTTAAATGGCAATGCTCATCTTTGGCCTAAAGAGAGGCCAGCATTTTGGTAATATAATTTAATGTTAATTAATATAATTGTTATTAAATTAATTATATAAATAAATTAATTGAACAATAACAACACGCCTATTATTTATACAATATAGTTATATAAATTACTTATAGACTCCTAAACTACTGAAGTGATATAATATTTTTTTTGAACAATTTTTGCACACTGTATGCAGTTTTATCCAACTTGAAATATAGGATAGTTTATATTTTAATTTATAATAGATGTATATAAAATACCCGAGCGAAGCCGGAGCGGGCCGCTAGTAGTATCTTAAATAGAATAATATAGAATATAAGAAGCACATTTTGGCCATCTGCTTTAGAATTGTTTTGCACATTATCTCAACGTTCCCATTGGTTGCCAGTAGAGATAAATAGGAAAAACAACAATTATTATTTCCAGGAGTAACATTGTTGAATTATATCGTATGTTTAACAATTGAAGGGGTGAGAATAAAAAGGGTTTAACTGATTTTTTTCACAAAATGAGTAATGGGTATCGTTGGATTCAGCGTGAAATTATCTACAATCATGCATTCTCAAAATACCGAAATGAGGCTTAAATTTCGAGATTTTGAGTCTAAAAACGGTTTATCTGTCACAGGAATACAGTTCGCTTAGCATAAAAAAATTATTATATTTATTTTATTATATTATATTTTTACAGTAATTGTATGAATTAGTACTATATTTAGTATTTTAAAATAGAATTAAAACATTTAAGCAACTGAAACTTACATAAACCTTTTCTATTACCTTATAAGAACTCTACATTAAAATGACGCCGTTGAACTTTAAAGTCAATTTTCTCGAAACTGTCAATTTGACAGTTAAACCCTTTTTATTCTCAGCCCTTCAATTCTTCTACTATTAAGTCTTCCCCGATTTCAAAATCCACGGGAACCTAAAAATGCTTACATACAACAATGCATTTTGAAGTAAAACTTCTTTACGCGCTTGACTTGGAGAGTAAGCTGGTGAATGCGAGGCGAACGGAAGTTGAAAGTTGTTTCACGAAGATCTCTATTGTCAACATGACAAAGTTAAAAATTACTTAATATTTGTATTATTATGTTGGTATGTCCAGTAAAATGACAATCTACTACTGTTAAGATGGCGAAATTAACATCAAACAAAGTTATACCGGCCGATAGATTTAACTAAACTAAAGCAGCTTTATTAATAAACACGAACTAGCTTTAGACTAGTTACACCATATTTTGTCTCTTTCGATCCAGCTAAATATTCCAGTAGCAAAAAAAGGACAAACGCTGAAGTAACTAATCCGAGACTAATACCCGTTTATTAATAAGGCTGAAGAAGTTTTACTTCAGTAGTATGGTATAAAGCACACTCGGGAGTTTTGGCGGGAAAACGAAAAAGATCACGTTACCGCAATATATTATTTTCCAAAACTTGTGTTATTTTCAGTGTTAGTGCATAAAATTGGTGGCATTTTATTCGCTAAGTACTGGATTACAAGCATGAGGGTGTAAAAGTGGTATAATGATGGTGAAACGTTTTTTTTCGTGTTGTTTCCAAAACTCCATAGAAGCTTCTGGTAAAGTTGCCACCACTTTACTAGGAGTGTGACTTGACTAGACTAGACTATGACTTGACTCTGACTTGACTTGATGACTTCGACTGTGACCTGACACATTATTTACGTGAAATATCATTAACTTGAAAAATTATAAATTACTTGACACTGGCTAAATACACAAAAGTGTGGAGCCAAAATACAAAAAAAATAAATAAAAAAAGCACACTCGTTTTTTTTAAACTGTCAAACTTACCAATATACAGCATAGGAATGTTCTGAGCAAAAGCAACAGTCAGCCAGCCTATGATGAGAGGAACCTCTGTGATGATCAAGGTCCGCCGGCGCCCTATGTTGTCCATGAGGTAGCCGCTGAGAATGCAGCCTATAGGCGTGCCGGCTGCGCTGAGACTCGCTGGAAAACACCATTCGAATATTCAGAAGGTTCTAGAAATTTTATGTTTATTGGACAAGCGAGGATGTTCACACTAGGTGGCAGCTCTTTTCTGCAAAGTTCATCTAGATAGGTACCACCACCAGTTATTCTGCCGTCAAGCAGTAGTGCGCAAGCACTGCTGTGTTCCGGTTTAAAGGGCACTGTAGTGTAGCTAGTGAAATTACTGGGCAAATGAGACTTTATGACCTGATCTCACAGTCTTGTAATCTTATTACTAGACGAGGTTCTGCCCGCAGCTTCCCCCGCGGCGTGGCCTATGAAAAAATAATTCAAAGATCCATTTCACCCTCTTAAGGGTAGACTTTCGAAAAATCCTTTCTTAGCGGATACCTACGTCATAACATCTACCTGCATGCAAAATTTCAGCCCCGATCCGTGCAGTGGTTTGGGCTGTGCGTTGATAGATCACTACGGCCGAGAGCAGATGTAATGTTTGGTATAGAGGTAGTGAAACAACTATATATAACTATACAACTATAATATATATAGCTAACTATATAACTATAACATGCATGCATACACATGTATGCATGCATGTTGCATGTATACATGTACACAGTATACATGCTATAACTTTATCGTAAATAGTTTTAAATGCGATGACCATTCGTCATGTTAGCTATTTCATCGCTATCCCTGATGGGTAATTATTGCTACATCGCTCTGTGTATCTAGTTTCCTTTGCTCGTTTCATGCTGTATTTCGACTCTTTCCCAATTCGTCCGACGAAAGTGTACAAATTAATTAATAACAAAGTAAAATATTCAATACAAGAACATTATATTATTATTATATTGTTATCATTAAAAAACGCTGACCAAATGGCTATAACAACCTTTTTTTTTTAAATCTACTTCTTTATGCATTGAAATGAGTTCTATGTATTTTATTGTATACGTTGAAAACCACGATGGGGAAAAGTAAAGGAGTTTTTAATCGCGATAAACTATACACCACGTGGTGGATTTTTAATGTTAATGGATGACGTGACGAACTATTTATATAGTGCGATGTTTGGATCATTGGATCATTAGTGTTAACCGCATATAGTAGGTACTATATGCGGATACCACTAATGATCCAAACATCGTATGTAAAATACGTAGATATCTTTGAAGATCTAGAACAATCATGAATGACATTGGAAGTAAAGCCATTAAAGTACAGTAAAACATCAATCATCAGTGAGGCACAATCGAAGACTTTTCATAGAGTTATTGAAAAACGTGAATTGAGATTATAATGATTCTTAATTGTAGGTAATGTAATCAACTTAATTGGTATGACCGAATTACATAAACAATCCAAGGTACAAATTGGCGTCACAATAGAAAGAAAATGATTAGATAAATTAGTTTTTTGAATAGGTACGTAAATATGATGACAATAATAAAATAAGAATAGTGATTTTTTGGCATAGACAGACAAACAAGCTGACGGCCCGCCTGATGTTAAGTAGCTACCGACGCCTTTAGACACCTGCACCAACAGGAGCGCTGCCAATACGTTGCCTACCTTTTAAGACTCTATTTACCCGACGTTTGAAGTGGATGTTAGTTTAAAATGAAATGGCCAGGTAAGAGCACAATAGAATTTGGGGGGCATATCACACTAATCACACTAATATTATAAAGGCGAAAGTTTGTATGTGTGTATGTTTGTTTACTCCTTCACGCTCAAACGGCTGAATGGATTTCGATGAAATTCGGTAACTAGATAGCTTATACACTGGATTAACATATAGGTGACATTTTGTGCCGGAAAAGTGAAATGTTCCCGTGGGATAAACAAATAATTAAAATTAAGAAATGGTTTTTACGCTGCTTTAACACATACAATATTTTTTAACCACGAGAGAAACTGCGGGGCGCAGCTAGTAAAATATAATATGCAACTACGACTAATATTTATAAATCTCACATGCAATTGTTTCTTATAAGCTATATCCCAATCCAAATTCCAAGGTAATTACAACTTATGGACGAAATGGGAAACGCAAGGAAAGAACGATCCTGTTTTGTAATTAAGTATTCATTGGGAAACCAAAATGACCTAGAGAAGCATACGATCTGACATATCCGATCCTTTTCGAAGGCTTTCATTCATCGCGCGTGTTGAATGATGAACCTGTTAAGTAGCTCATGGTTTGAATGAAAAGTGCCTAATTGAACTTGGGCTAAATTTGCCATTTATAGAAAATATATTAGGTCTTTACCTATGAAATTGCCGTTTTGTTTGAAAAAAGTTAAAGTATTTTTTTTTTCGAACTTATTTATTTCTTTTATTCAAAGTAATCACCCCTGCAATCAATGCATCTTTGCCAACGCTGTGGCAGTTTATGGATGCCCTTCTTGAAAAAACCAGCAGGACGGGAGACAACAAACTCTTCAAAGGCGTTTTGTACTGCCTCTCGGGAATTGATTTTTTTTCCCGCTAAAAAGTTGTCCAAATTTTGCAAAAAGTAATAGTCGGTAGGCGCAAGATCTGGTGAGTATGGCGGATGAGGGAGAGCTTCCAAAACCAACTCATGCAGCTTAGAGATGGTCTGTTGTGCAGTATGGGGTCGCGCGTTGTCGTGAAGTAGCAGTGGAGACGACCGATTGACCAAAGCTGGTTGCAGACGTGCGAGTTTCGCCATCATTGTGGTCAGTTCTTCAATGTACACATCTGCAGTAATGCTCTCGCCGTTTTGTAAAAAGCTATGATGAATCACACCAGCACTAGACCACCAAACTGTGACCATCACCTTTCTAGGGGTCATTTTTCGTTTTGCACATTGCTTTGGTACCGAACCAGGATCTAACCAACTTGCTGAGCGCTTTCGATTGTCAAAAAGAATCCATTTTTCGTCGCACGTAACAATTCGGTTCAAAATTCCTTCATTTCTGTGACTGTTAAGCAGCGCAAGGCAAGTCTCGACGCGTACGTTGCGCTGGCGATCGTTAAGTTCGTGGGGCACCCATCTATCAAGCTTTTTTATCTTGCCAATCTGTCGCAAATGGACCAATATTGTTTTGATGCTAACATCAAAAGCTGCTGCCAGCTCAGCTGTAGATTGAGATTCATCAGCTTCCACAATCGCCTTTAATTCATCATTGTTGACCAAAGTTTCCGGACGACCATGAGGTTCATTTTTCAAGTCATAATTCCCAGAACGGAACCGAGCAAACCAATAACGGGTTGTACGTTCGTTTGTACAGTTCTCTCCGTAAACGTCGTTGATGTTACGTGTCGTTTGTGCCGCGTTGGTGCCACGACGGAACTCATATTCCATAATTACACGAAATTTCAAAGTATCCATTATGAGGAAAAATGTTGAAATGTAATGAAAATACAACGCTAATCAATAAACAAAAGACTTATATTGTAAATAGAATGTCATATTTTTAAAACAAAATTAATTTGAATTTAGAATTCATAGCCAATCAAAACTTTTTTTTGTTTGAAAAAGTCTGTACTGCAATACGGCAATTTCATAGGTAAAGACCTATTATTTTCGATATTTTGGTTTTATAAATCACGCGTCAAGTGTTGGGCCGATTCTTACTACACGTATTTTAATCTGTAAAATGCTTATATGTATCAAATATCTAAATATTAAATACTTAGTAGTTATTTTCATGGTACCTATACCAAGTACCTGCGGATATACTTTTATGTAACAAGTTGATACATCACACAAGTTACACAGCCCTATCAGGGTGTAGCAAAATTATAGCTAATTTAGAATTAACACCATAATAAAGTTGGGATTTTTAAAATACCGAGAAGTAAATTCAATGCCGGTATACCCACATAATAAGTATGTGTCATAGCAATATCATCGTGAGTACGTTACGCTTTTGTCTTCCAAGTATTCATCAACTGTATCTTGTAAAATTAATAACGGCTTAGGAGTTTTGGCGGGAACGCTAAAAAGATTACGTCACCGCATTAATAAATAACACAAATTTTGGAAAATAATACTTTTCCAAAATTTGTGTTATTTTCAGTATTAGTGCATAAAATTGGTGGCATTCTATTCGTTAAATGCTGGATTACTGTCGTGAGTGTGGGAAAATGGTATAATGATGGTGAAACGTTTCTTTTCGTGTTGTTTCCAAAACTCCATAGAAGCTTCAAGTTGCCATCACTTTACTAGTAGTATGACTTTGACTAGACTATGACTTAACTATAACTTGACATGATGACTTCGACTGTGACTTGACACATATTTGCGCAAAACATCATTAACTTGATAAATTATCAATTACTTGACACTGGCTAAATACAAGGAGGTGTGGAGCCAAAACAAAAAAAATAAATAACGGCTAAACACATATCAATTAAAAAATCGAAAATTATTTCGGATATTTTCGACGTCCTTCTTCTGGGAGCCAGTTATTAACGCAAGCCACGGGGGCTTTCGCGAGCGTCAGCACGTAACTGTGTTAACATTATTTTATCAATTTGGATGCAAAAAAGAACCGGATCTGTGGCTCGTTGCAACCACTATGCGTAAGTCCACCTAATCGATTGCGTCCTACATTACGTTTGCCAATTCGCGGTGTCCACTCAAAAACACACCTACCCCAATAGTTGTTAATTTTCCGTTATGAAAATTATCCTGACTGCAGCAGGATCGATTTTCGCTTAATTAAAGATAAAAAGAGACAGCTGGGAAATGGAATAGATGAAACTGTGTTTCTTCTCTTACCAATCCAACTAGCTTCATCCTCCGTTACGGGTATACTGGAATCTGGACTCTTCAACTGTGGCAGAGATGTGGCGGAGAATCCAAACGCCATGCCAGTATTGATGGTGCCCAGGTTGGCCACGAATGATGCCATAACCTGGCGAATTGCCTTGCCCCGCCCAGCTTTGCCAGCCTTCTCGGGGTGCGCAGTTTTGCTGGGCTTAGTGATGACCGTAGGTACGCCATTTTTAATGAACGGGACTGAATCATTCCTGAAATAGAAAATTACTGATGAGTTGGAAGTTATTTTTGATAGTTTATTAAGTTCAAAGTCACGGCCAAGTCCAACCAAGTCACCAGTAGGTGATATTACCCAATGATTAACTGATAAAAATAGTATTCTACATTTTATAGAAAGCTAATGAACAATTGACAAAGAATCCTTAAACCTTTTTTTAACAAATATTAAAAAATGAAGCCATCGTTTGCAATCACAACCAAACCCAAAGCAGTTCCTTGCACAACGACACATGAGGTATGTTTTAACTTCTACAGTATTACTAAATATGATACGAACTCTTTAGCAAATGTCTACGCTGAGATTCACCCACTAAGCAAGATCATCGGATGACGAACACAATATCTCCACATACCTTATCATAACAAGAAAATCACAAATCTGTTAGTCGAAAATTATGAATGAACTAAAATATACGACAGCCAATTGAATCACGGAAGCCATGGAGTGACAGCAAAAATGGCGCCATCTATACGAATGGCGTATACAAGAAGGAAGCTCATGCAATGCAGCCTGCATCGAATGATGGTGTATCAAGGTCGAAGTCTGATAATTAAAGAATACTTCAATAGAGTATACACTCTATTCATAGACCGTAGAATAGTTTTTCTTTTTGGCAGTCTGCAAGCTGTGTAATGTAACGCCCGTCTGCGTTTTTGGCGGGAAAGCGAAAAAGATCGCGTCACCGCATTGTATTATTTTCCAAAACTTGTGTTATTTTCAGTGTTAGTGCATAAAATTGGTGGTATTTTATTCGTTAAGTGCTGGATTACAGGCATGAGTGTGGGAAAGTGGTATAATGATGGTGAAACATTTCTTTTCGTGTTGTTTCCAAAACTCCATAGAAGCTTCTGGTAAAGTTGCCACCACTTTGGAGTATGACTTGACTAGACTAGACTATGACTTGACTTGATGACTTGGACTGTGACTTGACTTTGACTTGACACATTATATAATGTTAATAAACATGAAAAAATATCAATTACTTGACACTGGCTAAGTACACAAAAGTGTAGAGACAAAACAAAAAAAAACGCCCGTCTGCAAAGTTTGACAGCTTCTAGGTTCGTGCTTATCTCTCGGAAAAATGTTGCTTAGATAATTTATATAGACTAGTGAAGACGGGCATAAAACTAAAAGTAAAGTACTATTTATCTGTGATAACACTATGTGCATTCCGATCATTTAACTATTATTCCATCTTATTCCGAAAATTTACTTAAGGAGAGAAAAATTTGCCATGAAACTTGTTATACTTTTATTTTGAATTTCGAGAAGAATAGCCAATTTGTCACGATTGTAATGGAGTCATCTATTGTGTCGGTATTATTAGCAATGTTATCTACGATGCCCGTTATCAACGACTTTAGTTAGCATAACTATTTCGCTATATACCATATCATACAATAGTATACTATCTTCAACACTTAACTAAGCATCTATGTGGGTACTACCAGCTCACCAGCCTCGGGTTATCAGACCTGATAAGAGGTCAGACCTGAGGACAACGTCAACCTTCTCATGTGAGCGCAAGTCAACGTTTTGTTGTCCATAAACAATCATATTGTTTTCATTATCTCTTTAATTGCTGTTTCGTAGTATTTTATTTATAAATTGGGCATGCGTTTGACAACAAATTACCTGTAACGACAACAACAGTAACGAATTTGTCTAAGGTGGAGCACGCTTGCCCATTCTCTCTTGACTTAAAAAGACCCAGGTCCCGGTAAGGTCCAGGTTATACCCAGGAGATATTTTGCAGATAAGCTTTACCTATAAGGTGTCGTTTATTTTACTCGCCGAAGAAATTATTTTATTTTCGGTCAATCTATAATCCCTATCCTTTCTAATATGTAAGTGAAAAAGTCAAAAGATTTTATTGCAAATAGGCTAATTTTAGCACTTTGAAAGTCATAATTTGAAATATTGTCTGTACCTATGTTTGTTTGTTTAGATACATAATTGTTTTTTTGTTTGGCTTTCACGCAATTCAACCTTTTGCACATGTATTACTTAGTGGGTTTCCCTTAGGAATACTTTTATCTCTAAAACTGAAATCTTAAGTGAATACGGACAAGATTCGGGTGAAACTGTTGGTCGCTGTTTGTAGTTATTGAATGAATACAGCTGAACAAATTCTGACAACAATAGACAATTCCTTTTATACATATTCATGCATATACGTTTCCTTTGTCTTAATATTCTTTTAGGTAGAAACAAATATCCATTTGATTCAGAAATATAATAAGGTACAGGTTATTGTTTGATACGAATGATTTCATAAATTTCTTAATTTTGATTCCAATCCGATGTTTACTGTGCAAAATGTTACTGGTTATATTTACTTACTGAAGAAATGTTGTATAAAACTTAACTACATAATTAGTAATTCTATAGAATTAATAAACTGTACTTTTTTTATGTTAAGTAATGAGGTGACGAGCTAGCCGTTCGCCTGATGTTAAACGACACGGCTGCCCATATCAGCTGCAGTATCACTCGGAACTCTAAAGTATAGAGCTTCGCGTGACACTGCACTGCGCACGTCATCCAGAGACATCAGCACAATCTAGTAATAAGATTACTAAACTGTGAGATCAGATCATAAAGTCGCATTTGCCCAGTAATTTCACTAGCTACAGTGCCCTTCAAACCGGAACACAGCAGTGTTTGCGCACTACTGCTTGCGGCAGAATAACTGGCAAAGCGGTGGTAACTACCTAGACGAACTTTGCAGTAAAGTCCTACCACCTACTTCAATGGCTCATTAGAAAGTTGAAGATAACAGTATCGCGTTATTTTATATATGAAAATATATAAAACCGCTCAACTGATTAATTCAAAACCGCCTTTCGCCTTATAAAAAGAATTAGACATGGGCGGTTTTGACTAAAAATTAACCGTACAGATTCGTCACACGGTATACCTAGGTAATTTTTTAGACATATTAAAGAAGTTTCAAAGCATCATTTATGCTTCATCTTTTTTAATAACCGGCAATTTCTATGTGCCTTTAGGTGTGCTTCATTAGTTTCTAAGACTGACTGGACTATACTGATATCTCAGAATGACGTGCAGTGCAGTGTCACTTAATACATTATAATTTAGATCTCCGAGTGGCACTCTGCAAGTGTTATGGGCGGCAATGGCTATTTTGATTTAACTTAAACTTCTACAATCCAAATTTCTAAGATTGTGTCCATTAACACTAATCTTATTGTCTCTATTAAGGCGAAGACATTTTGTTCACGTGTTCTTTCCATGTAGCACAAGTTGCACTACACTAATATCTATTCCGTTACACAATGTAATGTAAAATGTTATGGGCCGTGATGCTTAACATCAGGCGACCGACTAGCTCGTTTACATATAAAAATATTCAAGCAATACATATTAACTTTCTTGACCATGAGAGAAATAAGCTGTTCGTAATCTCAGATTAAAATAATTAAGAAGACACCGCCCTACTAGTGATACAACAACACAGCCAAGCTATTGCTAGCTACGTAATGTAATTCGATATGACAAAACCAATAGTAATGTAAAAATACAATACTAAACTAAGTCTTATCTAATGAACTACTCCAATATTTGTGGTAACCACACCGAATGAAGCTAGCTACTAGGTACAGTATATTTGTCTATCTACTATTAAATGTACTGTGATATTTGTCCAAGTTATCACGAGACTACGTGGTTTGGCACAACATTAACACGTGTTCTATTATAACTGTCGCTAATGGCTGATATCGGACTAATGATATGATAAGTGATTCCGGCGTAAGACTCTACGCCATCTCTTCCCGCCGGTTTTTTGTTTTTTTTAACGGGCTAATGTTGGTCTCTACCGACCTTTACAGCGTCACCGGGCGGGGGGCAGGCGCTTAAGGCGCCCAGTCGTCAAAAGTGGGAGGCAACTAGCTCAAGGAGCGAGCCTCGGGTGCGAGCCTCGGCTTGGGCCGTTGCCGGGATAAGAGGATCGAAAAGACTACGTCCACTGGGAAGAGTGGACCCTATTGAAAGTCACGACCGTTCTAGCTAACCTACGGGGGGTACGTCGACCTCGCCAGCGGGGTCGGTGTCTGATTGTGTTACGCTGGTATCCTATACCGGTGCCGAAAGCGATAACTGAGCCAGAAGGGCTAGACTGGTCCGGTGATCCTAGCGCAGCCGATACTACGGCTGCTATAGGATCATCCGGGTCGCTCAAGACGTGTCTCGGGCGGCGACGACGGGGTGCTCTTCCCACCGCAATAGCCGGCTAAGGCAACATTCAGGGAATGAGTTGCAGCAGTCGGTTTGCATAATAATATACGGCGATCACCAAGACACCTGCTAAGCGGTGGTGGTGGTGGTGATTATGAACTCTTCCCACTCCCTCTCCTCCTGGAGGTGAGAGATGGGCGAGGCCAATGTCCCCATGATATGTGTGTGATGTGACATGATTTCAGAAAACCTATTATTTATTAGTGTAGTGTATCAATGGTCAAATATTAAAATCTGTGACAAATAATTTGAAATGTCATTGATGATAACTCGTATCTTTATCCTCCACTCCCACTCCACGACCCGAAAATGCGCGGAGCATTCCTTTAATCCATGACTTATAAAGCTATAAGTACCACAATATATAATTACACATAAATACCACAAACGTATATATATATATGTATATCATAATTTACAATGTGAAAATCTTTGTAAGTATATACTTTCCTACTATTTTAATTACATATACATTTTTGGATTTTCCTAAACATTCATTAAATTGTTATAGAATTAACTCACGTAGAAAAGACAAAGAAATACGTCGGCGCTTATACATATTAATTAATGAAGTGACGAGCTTGTCATTCACCTGATGTTAAGCAATACGGCCGCCCATAACAGATGTAGTATTCCGAAACTCTTACAGCCTTATTAATAAACACGGACTAGTTACACCATCTTTTGTCTCATTCGATACAGCTAAATATTCCAGTAGCAAAAAAGGACAAAAGCTGAAGTAACTAACCCGAGACTAATACCCGTTTATTAATAAGGCTGATATAGTTTCGTGTGATACTGCACTGCGCACATCAACCTGAGATATTAGCACTGTCTAGTAATAAAATTACTCGACTGTACGATCAGATGAAGTCATTTGCCCGTTAATTTTACCAGCTACAATGCCCTTCAAACCGGAATAAAGTAATGCTTGGACACTACAGCTGGCGGCAGAATATCTGGCAATGCGGTGGTACCTACCTAGACGAACTTTGCAGAAAAGTCCTACCATCTAATAAATAACTATAGGGTGCCATAGTTTTTATATACCCATCCCATTCTATTAAATAACCGTAAGATCGGTTGATGAGAATAATTGTTCTAGTGTCATAGGTACTTATGCGTTTATAGGCCATCACCGAAACATCATAAGTTAGCTATCTAAGAATACGGGATCAAGGTGTGGATAAATTAGACCACCCGTTGTTCGCTGTTAGGGTTATCTATATGACGTCACTGGTGTTATTCCAGTCAAAATAATTGGTTAATTCCGTACAAGTGCTCATCAATCAACAAAAACGAAGGATTGATCGATGGCTAAAAGTTACGGCTTTTATTTTTATCTATCATGCCTTGAAGTATGAATATTTAGTAAACTACTATGAATAATGTAAGCCAGGAAGTAACTATACGTAACAACTTTGACAGCTTCTGTGGTTTGGTGGTTGAGCAGGTCGGCTCATAATCCGGAGGTGGCGGGTTTGATTCCCGCGGCAGGACAAGTATTTGTGTACAGGACAAAAAAAGCGTAAATACTTGTTCTGTGTCTGGATATTGTGGGACCATGGTCCTCATAGTTCCTGGGTCCCTAGAAATAGGGAATCCTAGTGAGGTTCCAGGATCTATATATGTGATCGTTGGGCGTTATTATCATAACAACTCTACAAATAAAAATAAATTCCCAACTATGGAGGCTCAGACCAACCCTGACATCACACTACACACTAAAATTATAAATGCGAAACTTTGTGTGTTTGTTTCCACTTTAATCCGCAACAGCTGAACGGATTTTAATGAAATTTGGAATGGAGATAGCTTATGCACTGGATTAACATATAGGGTACATATCTGCGGGTGAAAACACGGGGCGGTATTTGGTATAACTCAGGAATTATCTATTGTTCAAGAGAAACATAGATACAACTTGGATCCAATTATAATTAACTTGGATCCAACTATGACTCAATTTAAATAAAAGGCCATAATTCTTAGTGATTGATTAGAAATTAGAAATAACATGTCAGTCTTTCTTAAGCTCGCGGTACCTGACTTCAAAGAGTGGAAACGACAGAGTTACAAATTGTCCTAATTACCGTAGACGGGAATCGAAGCCACGAATAGAATGATTGCTCCATAATCGTCAAACAGAACTCATCTGCACAAATGTTTTCAACAATTTTTTCTCTAGTATGTGTTCTGTGATTCCACACAACTTTCATAGACACACGTTCGAAAACTATCAATATGAAATATTTTAGTTTATCCAAGTTGTCGTCACTACTAAAAAGTAAAATCTTTCACCTACCTGAAGATTGAAGAAATCCACAGATTGCCTGTGACCAAATCACCAAAAAAACATATAAAAACGACAACACATGAAACAACGATCAGAAAATGTAAGTTTCCCCATCCTCATCCAAAATATTAAACTTACGTAGAACCATACAAAGTCATTTCTGACTCTGAAGAAGAGGTCGATGGTTGAGGGATTAGACAGCTCCTGGTTAAACAAATTAACAAAATATCTGTTAGACACAATCAGGCACAAACTCGTAAAATGTTAGTTACTATAAATTTTACAACTGAAAAAAAAACGAAAACACAAAGTATTGTAGAAATTGACTCAACAAATACTATAAAATACAGTAACATAAATAGAAAATTAGTAAAAAATTAGTAATCACACAAATGACCAGTCGCCACGTTCGTAGACACAAATTAGACGATTTCATTGACGCAGGATGAAGTTATGCATATTAGTTGTTATTGTAAATTATTCGATCATAATTTATGTTAATGTAGACACATAATAACTACGTCCGAGAATCCGAGGCTAAAAATCACACGTGCAAGAACCTGCATTAATCTAATGTGTGTTTGTGTGTATGTGTGTATGTTTGTTACTCCTTCACGCGCAAACGGCTAAATGGATTTGCATGAAATTCGGTAACAAGAAAGCTTATACACTGGATTAACATATAGGCTACATTTTATCCCGGAAAAGTGAAATTTTCCCGAGCAAATAATTAAAATGCTTTTAACCGCGGCTGAAACCGCGGGGCGCAACTAGTTTTAATAATAAAAATGATACATTGTTTTAAAAAAATCTACAATCATTATAGGTTCATTCATGTAATTAACACCCCCTTACACTATATTACGGAATTTTCAAAAACCTTTTAAGATACCCTATTATCAAGTCCTTGTGTGCAAGCTACCTATATATAGATATATATATACCTATTATATAGAGAACCAATAGCTGTTCCCTACGCCGTATGTAAATAAAGCTTAGGTTCTGGTACTGATAAGCTCTTATCACCCGCACCGCTGCGGTCCATTTTTAAACCAAATCCGGTAAATTATTATACGTACCTACATTTCTTTGGTATCCTATACGTAGTACCATTATTTATTGTGCCTATATTTTTTGGCTGTCGTTTTTTGATATGTATTGTTCAGAGTCTGGGTGTTGAGGGACTATGGTACTGGCAATTCCTGGGTCCCTAGACACAGGGAATCTGCAGTATAAACTTTTATGTCATTACATGTAAAGCTTCTTTTAACTAGGTATGTAATCAAGATAATTAAAATTAATCTTTAAAAATTGTGTCAAACTTCAATAAGAATAATATTGCTTGTAAAAAATACTTCAAAATATACATTGGTGAAAATTCCATTTAAATAATTTATTTATTTTTGTTTTTTTCGTCCCTACAGAATCCTAGTTAGGGCCTTCCAGGATCTACATATGCAATCGTTGGGCGTTGTTATTATTATTTATGGCGCCCAATTGTTACACACACAATATAACAAATTTTAGACGTATTCTTTCTTTATAAACTATTATGTATTGGTACCAATACTGTAGGCAATAATGCAAATTATTTTAACCGTTTTGACGTGAAATGTTACAAACAAACAAACATCTATCTATCTAAATATATCACTCAAAGGTGACTGACTGATTGACTGACTCACATAGTGATCTATCAACGCACAGCCCAAACCAATGGACGGATCGGGCTGAAATTTTGCATGCAGGTAGATGTTATGACGTAGGCATCCGCTAAGAAAGGATTTTTCGAAATTCCACCCTTAAGAGGGTGAAATGGGTGGTTGAATTATTTTCCCATAGGCCACGCCGCGGGCGAAGCTGCGGGCAGAAGCTCGTCTAACATATTCCCCTTACTAATAAACACAGCATAAAAGTGAAATAGCTGCTCGGTGTTTTGTTTTGTTTTATCTTTGTTCATTTCAAACTCAATACATAGAAACAATAAAGAAACACTATTTTACATTTCTCTGCTATACACTGATAAACCA
Source organism: Ennomos fuscantarius (assembly GCA_905220475.3). NCBI lineage: Eukaryota > Metazoa > Arthropoda > Insecta > Lepidoptera > Geometridae > Ennomos > Ennomos fuscantarius. Next base: position 3,919,451 of record HG992028.1, on the reverse strand, counting down.
ATGCAATATTTATTGATAAGAGATCCCTCTATACGTTTTTTTTTGTTTGGTATTGGCTCCACACTTTTGTGTATTTAGCCAGTGTCAAGTAATTGATAATATCTCAAGTTAATTATTATCATATAATGTGTCAAGTCAAGTCACAGTCCAAGTCATTAAGTTAAGTCATAGTCTAGTCAAGTCAAACTCCTAGTTAAGTGGTGGCAACTTTACCAGAAGCTTCTATGGAGTTTTGGAAACAACACGAAAAGAAACGTTTCACCATCATTATACCACTTTCCCACATGCCTGTAATTCAGCACTTAACGAATATAATGCCACCAATTTTATGCACTAACACTGAAAATAACACAAGTTTTGGAAAATAATACAATGCGGCGACGTGATCTTTTTCGTTTTCCCGCCAAAACACCTGTATACTTAATTGGAATATGAGGTGGGTAGATGATGAATATTACCGAACGGAAAGAATAGCAAATCAATCATTATTTAAGTACCTACGTCACGGTGAAGTTGTATTTGAACAATTATACTTATTAGTCTAATCAATCATCGAGATCATCAAACAATTATTAATCGATCAATATGAAAATATAATTCATTTGTTTAAAATTATCACACTAATATTATAAAGGCGAAAGTATGTATTTGTGTATGTGTGTATGTTTATTACTCCTTCACGCTCAAACAGATTATGATAAAAAATAGATTATACACTAGATTAACATATATGCTACATTTTATCCCGGAAAAGTGACATTTTCCCGTGGTATGAGTAAATAATTAAAATACTTTTTATCCGCGGGTGAAACCGCGGGGCGCAACTAGTGTATAAATAAGTATTAGTTATTTTTAATACACAAAAAATTTTTTTTTTATATACATATATATTATAACCCCTACAATTTAGCTTTTTTGATTAAAAATAGTTTAGCTTTAGATTTTATGTATATTATCAATATAGGATATAGTATACTAATATTATAAACGCGAAAGTTTGTACGTATGGATGTATAGATAGATGTATGTTTGTTACTCTTTCACGATAAAACGGCTAGATGGATTTGGATGAAATTTGGTATATAGATAGCTTATATACTGGATTAACACATATGCTACTTTTTATTCGCAGGTGAAACCGCGGGGCGCAGCTAGTCTATTATAAGTTAATAAACATTATTGAATATGACAGCTTCTGTGGTGTGGTGGTCGAGCAGGTCGGCTTATAGCCCGGAGGCGGCGTTCCCGCGGCAGTACAAATATTTGGCGTAATTATTATTATTATTTGCCAGCCACTCGGCGCACCACAACGCTTATCAAATTTCATTAAAATAATAATCTCCTAAGCTCTTACTAAGCTCCTAAGCTTTTACTAGGTGGTAGGACTTTACTGCAAAGTTCGTCTAGGTAGGTACCACCGCTTTGCCAGTTATTCTGCCGCCAAGCAGTAGTGCGCAAGCACTGCTGTGTTCCGGTTTGAAGGGCACTGTAGCTAGTGAAATTACTGGGCAAATGAGACTTTATGATCTGATCTCACAGTTTAGTAATCTTATTACTAGATTGTGCTGATGTCTCTGGATGACGTGCGCAGTGCAGTGTCACGCGAACCTCTATACTTTAGAGTTCCGAGTGACACTGCAGCTGATATGGGCAGCCGTGTCGTTTAACATCAGGCGAACGGCTAGCTCGTCACGTCATTCCTTAACATAAAAAAAGCTCTCAACGTCGAAACAATGGAAGCAACTTTTCAAATAATTTCTTACCAAGAGTTATTAGAGAAATTATAATTATTTCGTTATCAAGGTATTTGACGCACTATCGCACACGTTCGCAAACGATGTAGATAAGATTGTGTCGTTTGATTGACGAGAGATTTACCTACACTCAATTATTCCATGTGATGAGAAAAAAGTTAATGTTCAGTGTACAGAAAAATTATATAATATTTTCCTTATTTTATTTTTATAGATTTAAGATAACACTTTTTCATCGTTCTTGCCAACCTCTGTGGTTGAGCAGGTTGACTCATAGCCCGGAGGTGGCGGGTTCGATTCCCGCGACACGACAAGTATTTGTGCACAAAAAAAAACAACAAATATATACTTCTTCTATGTCTGGGTGTTGTGGGACCATGGTACTCGTAGTTCCTGGGTCCCTAGACACGGAATCCTAGTTAGGGTCCAGGATCTATGTATGTGATCGTTGCGCGTTATTATTATTATTATTAATAGCCTTTTATTTAACAGATAACAAATTACAAAACACACAAAGCCATAAAATTGTAATACGCGCTTGATTACTATTGCGACTACGGAATCTGATTGAAATGTATAAAAGGAATGCACTCTTAATTGAATTAATTAGATTATTTGCCTTTTTTCATAATAAGTTCCGTCAGCATTTACCTATGTCAATGGTGAATTAATCAATTGTGATCTACCCTAACAGAGGGTAAATATACTGAGTATATAAAGAGTTGTGTACATCTGCGTCATAGAGTAACTTATTGATCTGCGTGAAGTGTGTGACATATGTCTGTGTTATCGTAGCTCCCAAACGGAATTAAAGTGGACATAATGTGCAATCCATCAATGGATCATTACCAATGGAAGTGGACCGAGGGTACCATTTAGGTTAATTTCGTATGAAAATTGATTTATCAAGAAAAAAAAAATACATACCGACGAACATTAGTACCTGTTCTGTTAATAATTAGCTATTACTTTATGGTAGGTACTTTAAATTTCTAATCTAAGTTTTTTGGCATAATCCTAGAATGTTACACCCAAAACTTAGGTCTCCTCCAATTGATATACAGTAGCAGCCTTATTAATAAACGGGTATTAGTCTCGGAATAGTTACTTCAGCTTTTGTCCTTTTTTGCTACTGGAATATTTAGCTGGATCGAAAGAGACAAAAGATGGTGTAACTAAAGCTAGTTCGTGTTTATTAATAAGGCTGTATGTGAATGCGCATTAGAATAACCAGTGAAAGATCGTTTTGGCACATTCTGCCAAAATTCGTCCGCCTAAAGCTAAGCCCAAAGTTCTTCTGCAGCGTAATTTTGGTGGTATTGATGAAGATTCCTTGCGGAGGGATGCAGGCGTATTGGACTGGTCTGATGTATTTAGTGCGGTTTCTATTGACGAGAAAGTCGATAGCTTCAATAGAATCATCACACAATTGTACAATATTCACGCTCCCTTACGACCCGTCAAATTAAAGCACTTGCCTGCGCCGTGGATAACGCCCGAAATCCGAAGCTTAATGAGTAGAAAACTTTCAGCGAAAGCAAGATTTAAATGTAAACCTACTGACACCAACAAAGAAAAATATGCAAAGCACCGAAATCACTGCAACAAGGTGTGTAGGGATGCACAACGCCGACATATTCACAGTTCCCTTGAAAATGAGGATCCTGCGAAGGTATGGAAGTTCCTCCGGTCATTAGGAGTTGGAAAGTCACGACAAGACAATATCCCTAAAGATTTGAATATTGATGCGCTCAATCGTCATTTTTCCTCTTCTGCCAACTTTGATGGTCCTACAAAAGCTGCTACACTACGAGATCTTTCCACAATTCCAACTCCTGACCATTCTTCTTTTGTATTTAATCAAGTTACTGGTTGTGATGTTAAGAAGGGCGTAGAGTCTATTACGTCAAATGCAGTCGGTAGTGACGGCATCAGCCGCAAAATGATAATCCTCATACTTGATGAAGTACTGCCTGTCATACAACATATTCTCAACGCCTCTATTTTAGGTAGTGCATTTCCTTCTATTTGGAAGGAAGCCCAGATCACTCCTCTTCCCAAAAAAAATCATCCATCAGCCTTTTCTGACTATCGCCCTATATCCATCCTTCCCTTCCTTTCAAAAGTTCTTGAGCGGCTCATCCACCAACAGCTGACTTCCTTCCTTATCCGCAACAACCTTCTAAATCCTTTCCAATCTGGATTCCGCCCTGGACACAGCACTGTCTCAGCGTTGATAAAAATAACGGATGACATCCGGCACGGCATGGAAAATAAAAAGTTAACTGTTCTGTCACTACTAGACTTTAGCAGTGCCTTTAATAATGTAGATTTTGATGTCCTGCTAGGACTGTTGCGCCCACTTAACATATCTCCAACAGTAGTTGATTGGTTTCGTAGTTACCTGAATGGTCGCCGGCAACGTGTACGCATTGATGAGACTTTCTCACCCTGGTGTACTACGTCTGCCGGTGTGCCTCAGGGCGGCGTTTTATCTCCCCTTCTCTTTTCAATTTTTATAAACTCAATTTCTCAAAATCTTACTTCTTCCTACCACCTTTATGCTGATGATTTGCAGATTTATACACAGGCTCCTCTACAGGAACTATCAGCTGCCATAGAGACTATTAACAGCGATCTTAGACGAATTTCGAAATGGAGTCACTCGTATGGTCTCAAAGTTAACCCAACTAAAACACAGGCCATTGTTATTGGAAGTTCTCGTATGATCTCGAAAATCGATTGGTTTCGTCTCCCACAGGTAATGTTTGACGGGACCAATATCAAGATTAGCGACACTGTAAAGAATCTGGGCATACTCATCGATACGCAACTATCGTGGGTACCCCAGCTTGCAGAAGTGAGTCGCAAAATTTTTGCTTCTAGCGGTTCGCTTAGAAGGTTGCGAAATTTTCTACCCACTACCACCAAAATTTCCCTAGCACAATCTCTATTACTTCCAATTCTTGACTATGCAGACGCCTCATATCTAGATTTAACCGAGGAACAGCTTAATAAGCTTGAACGCCTACAAAATTTCTGTATTAGATTCATATATGGCCTACGCAAATATGATCATGTCTCCGAATTTCGCAAAAAGCTGAAGTGGTTACCCATTCGATCTCGCCGGAATGCTCGGATTCTATCTCTCCTCTATACTATTCTGTTTATCCCATCTACTCCTCCGTATCTCAAAGAACGTTTCAAGTTCTTACACCAGACCCACTCCTTGTCCCTGCGTTCTTCCGAAACTCTCCTGCTCAAGCCTCCCATCCATACCTCCCAATTCTATGATAAATCCTTTACAGTGCAAGCTGTTCGTCTGTGGAATGCGCTTCCCGTAGATATTAGACACGCTAAGTCCCTAAGCATATTTAAAACTATGGTGCATAAATATTATATGTCATTATAATTGCTCCTATTTATTATTTACTACTACTTTGTATTCCATTCCATTTCAAAGTTGTATATATTAGTTTATTTTTTATAAAATATATATGTATTAGAATATAGGTATATATATTATATAAATATATTAGGTAATAGTTTATAATTTATCTATATTTACTTTATCTATAAATTGTTTTACACCGCCGTTTATTCTTCTCTACTGCTACTGTCCATCCAAAGGTTGTCTGGAAGAGATCGCTGTCAGCGATAAGACCGCCCATTGTTACACTAGTTCGTAAATATTATAGTTATTCCTGATTTTGTACTTCATTGGTGAGACAATAAAGAGTTCTCTATCTATCTATCTCTATCTATCTATCTGCCATTTGTCAATAGCATTCAAATTTCACTTTTACAAAAATACTTCACTTCTTATTTATGGCATTTGTGGAGTTGTTATAACAAAAATCCAAAAACTAATGAATCGTTGCAAGGCAAGGGTGGTCGGTAAGAGGTAATCATTGACTCATCCAATCTAGCCCATTAAATAAGCAAGACTTAATGAACTCTGACACTCCGTTTTTTAAATATTTCATTACAGTACACCCTCATGGTAATGGAAATAACCGTTGTTTTTTTACATACTATATGTAGATACCGTTATTGCAAAGACATTTAAAAATATTAATCAATATGAATTCATCACGACCAATGTTGTTATTTCAATAGGTAACTCAAAAAATAGCTTTTAGCTTGTCACCGTCATAGGTATACTTGTCCACAAATAACAGTATCCATAACCTCGTGTTTCCTGCATGATAAGAACATCAAACTAACATCCTATCTTTTAGTATTCCTTGTTTAGGTATTTGGCAGGGTTCTCGGAACAGCTGGACTTTGTACTAAAGATACTGTTTTGGCGCAGTATGCAACTCACTTACAATATCAGGATACCAAAAATAGTTTGAAGGGCGATCGGTCATATGTATTTACAACTGTATTGAAGAATAAAAACATTACACGTTTACATTCAGCTTTTTGACTATTGAAAAATGATGGTATTAAATTATTTAAAACGATAATGGATTAATTATTGAAAAAAGGTGAATTAGGGCCAGTGTTAAAAATGTCGATACTTCATTAAATTGAATAAGATTATCAATGTACTTTACAATTTTAATTGCCACATTGGCAGATAAGCCATTTTGAGCCTTTTTAAGTGTACATACTATAAATAAATAAAAAATAATAATTCAGAAAATTCAACTAAAATGTAGAAAGGGATTCGAACCGTCTCGTCTCTCAGAGAGCTGTTGTTGGGTTAAAAATCAATTAGGTATGCATTTACGTGAAATGCAGATTTTACCTTTTTTATGTTAAGGTATGAGGTAACGAGCTAACCGTTCGCCTGATGTTAAGCGACACCGCTGCCCATATCAGTTGCAGTGACACACGAATCTCTAAAGTATAGAGTTTCGTGTGACACTGCACTGCGCACGTCATCCTGAGATGTCAGCACAATATATTAATTAGATTATTAGATTTGATTTTCCCATATTATACACCGTACTTACTACGTACACACAGGTTATTCTCCATCACTTGTTATTCTAGTATAGTACGTGACACTGGCAAAATTGCGACGTCTGTTAGTCGCAGAGGCCAAAACCAAGAAGTCAAGTCAAGTCTAGATTATTAGACTGTGAGATCAGGTCATAGTCTCATTTGCCCAGTAATTTCACTAGCTACAGTGCCTTTCAAACCGGAACACAGCAGTGCTTGCGCACTACTGCTTGGCGGCAGAATAACTGGCAAAGCGGTGGTACCTACCTAGAGGAACTTTGCAGAAAAGTCCTACCACCTAGTGCTTCAAGAGGACTGTTACACAAAATGTTAGGCATTACATACCTACTCTATAACATTCACGGAAACATCAATACTAAGCTCCAGGCAAATCAATTAGAATATGCGCCAACACACCCACAAGTCTACACTTCGCGAGTCTCGTGACTTTTCCAAAACATTAAGAAATTCACAAAAATATCGTACCAAGTATAAATCTGGTGTCACCGAGTGAGGCAAGGTGAAGGTTGATGGAATGGCGCCAAGTGTCAGTACAGGTGGACGACCTGATGCAGTGGACAAGGGAAGTCAGGAGGTGATATTTTGTTGTCTTCTTGGCTTTATATATTCGGTATATGAGATTTAGGATTTGTGTTTGGTCATTTCTTTTTCATATACGATCATAGCATCACTACATAGTATAAAACAAAGTCACTTTCAATTAAGGTCTTATATAAGGTCTTCAGCATACAATTAAGGTCTTAGGACCTTAATTGTATGCTATTGGAGCCATATTGGAGGTATTGGAGCCCATTCGTGACACCATGTAGCATTGTTTTATTGTTTTTGTGTTACGTATTTTTTTATCAGTTGTGTGTCACGAATAAATGTTTTTCTTTCTTTCTTTCTTCTTTCTCTGTCCCTATGTATGCTTAAATCTTTAAAACTACGCAACGGATTTTAACGCGGTTTTTTTAATAGTGATTGAAGAGGGAGGTTTATATGTATAATAACATTCATTAACTATTTAATGAATGTTGCAGAAATACTGTTATTTTTGAGGTTTCTAATGTGATGTCGTAAATAATTAAATTTTTTCCACTTATATTGCTGTGCACAAGGCTGAACCCTACGAGATTTATCAAAATAATGTACTAAGTATTGTACACATTGAAAAGGTCTACAGAAAACTCCGCTATGGTATATGTCTATCTCTTATGGATATCCCACAATAACATTTTTAAGAATTGTTTTACTCTAAATTTAACGCGTGCGGGCCACGGGCAGTAATGAATAAATCAAAACTACTGGATCGATTTTAATCATTTTTTCCGTGAATGACATACGCTATTTATTTTATACCCGTGCGAAGCCGGAGAGGGCCGCTAGTAAATATAATAAAAATACAAACAATCTTGAATTGAATTGAAATTTAGTTTGTGGCTTCTGCGGCAATTTCAGCACAATTTCGTACAAACAATTTTTGTAGGGCGATTTTGACAGATTTTATAATCTGTCAAATACTGATGTTTGTAAAGCGAAGTTACCGCTATTGAATGCAAAAAGCTTTCTTTGCTAGTAGAATAATTGAAGGGTTGAGAATAAAAAGGATTTAACTGACAAATTGACAGTTTCGAGAAAATTGACTTTAAACGTCAACGGCGTCATTTTTATGTAGAGTGCTTATAAGGTAATAGAAAAGGTTTATGTAAGTTTCAGTTGCTTGAAAATGTTTTATTTCTATTTAAAATTACTAAATATAGTACTAATTCATACAATTTTTACTTGGCTAGCATGCTACACCTTCGATCGCATCGTCACTTCCCATCAGGTGAGAGCGTGGTCAAATGCTAGACAAGTTTGAAGTAAAAAAAAAAAAATTACTGTAAAAATATAATATAATAAAAGAAATAAAGTAATGTTTTTATGCTAAGCGTACTGTATTCCTGTGACAGATAAACCATTTTTAGACTCAAAATCTCGAGATTTAAGCCTCATTTCGGTATTTTGAGAATGTATTATTGAAGATAATTTCACGTTGAATCCAACGATACCCATAAGTCATTTGGTCAAAAAAATCAGTTAAATCCTTTTTATTCTCACCCCTTCAATTAAGGTTTGAGAAAATTAATTAATGATTGGATATCCGATCAAGGTTGTTCCAAAAAATTTATTATTACTGCCAGTAGTAGTAACTAGTAGTAACTAAATGTTGTAAAAGTACCTTTTATTACATTTTTGTGAGCAGAGGAAATTTAATTAATATAAATAATGACCAGAAAATAATGTCCTTCTAGAAGAATTGATTATCCTTGATTATTCTCTCAAAATCATTTACGTTTATAATTATATTACCTATGTAAATCTAAAGTTTGAAATACATTTCTTTTGCCAACAATAACATTATTAACTCAAAGAAGTCATTAATATAATCTTAGGTAAACTAAACGTAAATACAGTGGTTTGCATAGGTAATGTAGGCAATAGGTAATGACCCGTAACTAGGCGCGTTAACTCGAAATAGATAAGAAGTTATTGACCTTAATTTACGACACTTTTATTAATAATGTTGTATTGTTTTGATAAAACGCCCAATAACGGCCCATCGTTATTGGATATTTTATCAAAACAGTACAACTTTGTTATAGTGTGTTATAATCTCAATTAAATGATTTATCTATACTAATATTATAAAGAGGAAAGATTTGTATGTGTGTATGTTTGTAACGAATTGGCTCAAAAAGTACTGGACCGATATTACAAATTCTTTCACCATTTCAATGCTACATTATCACTGATTAACATAAACTATTTTAATTGCAAGAAAAGAATAAGGATCCCTACTAAAAGTACAATAATGTTACCTATAAAAATGCTTATAAAATATCTTTCATCGCATGCGCTGCGAAAACTATTGATGATAGAACAAAAAAATGTTCCACAATATTAAAGAACATATTAATATCTACAAAATATGTTACGACAACATGTGTGTAACTATTGTAGTTATGTCACTATGATTATTATTGAGGTATGTCCTGCATTTACGTTTATGCCAAAATGTTTAAGAAATAAAGGTCCACCCGTGCAAAACCGGGATGGGCCGCTAGTTTTTTTTTTTTTTTTGAGCTAATGCTGTTGGTCTCTATCGACCTTTACAGCGTCACCGGCAGGGAGGGCGGGCGCTTAAGGCGCCCAGTTGTCAAAAGTGGGAGGCAACTAGCTGGCGGGCACCCCGGGGGGGCGAGCCTCGGCTTGGGCCGTTGCCGGGATAAGAGGATCGAGAAGACTACGTCCACTGGAAGAGTGGACCCTCTTGAAAGTCGCGACCGTTCTAGCTAACCTACGGGGGGTACGTCGACCTTGCCGGCGGGGTCGGTGTCTGATTGTGTTACGCTGGTATCCTATACCGGTGCCGAAAGCATGGGCCGCTAGTTGATACCTATATAATTACTATGGTAGTGGTGTCATAAAAAGTACTAAAGTTATATTTGCAAGGATGGTTTTAATTAAAACGCCCAATAACAGTGTGGACCGTTATAGGGAGTATACATAAACAATATAACTTTATGAGTGTAATGCAGACAACACCGTTAAGGTATAAAATTGCCGTTTGTTCTTTGTACATAAAAATACCCAATTGGTATTACTGACTACTTAAGTACGGTACCTATATGTAAATAAAGAAGATTACAGATACATTGACTTCTCAACAGACATGTTTATATTTATAAGCTTCTGCCTAGCTTCTGCCCCCGTATGGCCTGTAAGAAACGAAGAAAATTTTTCATAGATAATTCAACCACCCATTTACCCTCTTAGGGGTGAAATTTCGAAAAACCCTTTCTGAGTGGATATCTACATTTTACAAAGAACACACCCTCCAAATTTCAAGTCTCTAGGACCAGCGGTTTAGGCTGTGCGTTGTTATAAGTCAGTCAGTCAGTCAGGACTTTGAATTTTATATGTATAGATGTTTTTCTTGCAGATGGTTTAAGCGAAGTAGGTATCCATAGGTAGATTAGGACCACCCCATCTCTTCCAGCAGCTGCCGTAAGGATTGGCTAAGAGAATATCCAGGGAATGGGCAACAGCATTCTTCTTTCGTCTGCATTATAATCTACTGTGATCACCAATCCACCTGCCTAGTATGGTGATTATGGCAAACCCCCTTACGACCCCTAACGTCAAGTACAATTGAATGGGACAGGGGTTTTCTTTAAGCCTAGCTTACAAAATGCACAGATGATATTACACTAAACATAAGTCATCATTACAAAAACAAACTTGGTTTAAGTTACCTGTTAGATTTTTTCTCCTACCCACGTTTTACGTAAAAACAAAACTATAGTTACCCGAATGTTACAACACAGAAACAGGCCTTCTATATCAAAGTAATTATCATTATTGTTATTTTTATTAATTATTTTGTAAATTTATAATGTATAACGTCTTTTTTAGCAAACAGAGTTTTAGCATTCATCCACTTAATTGCAGAAACCTACTTTACATTTCGTTTTAAAAATGACAAAATGAAAATATCGCTTTTCTCAGGCAAGCACTATGCAAGTAATTGATGATCAAACGAACTTACGAGTGTAGTTCGATCAAAGTTTAATAAAGATTCCATTCGAAGCGATTCATATTTATATACCAACATCGCTAAGTTCAAATTATAGAGCTATTTTTGTGTGTTATAAGTAATATGAAAATATATTCCGCGTTGACGGCTTATGTAAATTTAAAATATTCCACAATGGTTCTTAAGCCGGCTAAATAAATTTGCTTAGCGATACACTAGGACTATAAATTATTCTGGGGCGATACATCAATTTTTAGGTATTAATCGATTTTCGTCTTGCATCAGAGAAATTAAAACATCCAGCGAATAAAAAATAACTCATTTTTGAATTTGGCGGGAGAACTTCTTATATTAAATTTTGTATATTAATTTGTCAATCACAATTGTTTCTATTATGGTACTCACTTTTCACTCTCCATTATTTAATCACTAAATTCCACTTTTAAAAGTAAGTATTACTAAAATTAATCACAGGGTTTAACACTTAAAACTACTATCACATATTATTACGTATATTATAGTGAAAAGTCACTTTCAGTGATGGTACGTTATGAAAAGTTCGTAAATAAACACGAGCATTTTATTGTGAAAAGGGCGCGTGCAATCCCTAAGACAGTCGGTGGCGTACTGGCAAGGTACGCGAGTTTTTCTCGCGTTATATCCGTGTTTTCACGAGACTCAAAGTGCAAGGTGTCTTTCTTCAGGAAAATTTAAATACGCGTTTCTGTGAGAGTGACGTTACTGGCAATGACCATACACATAAAATTCAAAGTCCTGACTGACTGAATGACCGACTTATATATCAACGCACAGTCTTGACTAATTTTTTTTGTTTTGGTTTTGTCTCCACACTTTTGTGTATTTAGCCAGTGTCAAGTAAATAATAAATTTCTCAAGTTAATTAATATTATATATATGTATGTGTCAAGTCAAGTCCCAGTCCTAGTCATCAAATCAAGTTATAGTCTAGTCTAGTCTAGTCAAGTCATACTCCTAGTGAAATGGTGGCAACTTTACCAGAAGCTTCTATGGAGTTTTGGAAACCACACGAAAAGAAACGTTTCACCATCATTATACCACTTTCCCACACTCATACCTGTAATTCAGCAATTAACGAATAAAATGCCACCAAATTTTATGCACTAACACTGAAAATAACACAAGCTTTGGAAAATAATACAATGCGGCGACGCGATCTTTTTCATTTTTCCGGCCAAAACTCAGGGGTGTGCCCAGCAACAACGCAAATTTATGACATCTCCGAATTTCTGTCACATTGAAAGCAAGAACGAATCGTGCTTAACCGTTTAACATAAAAATTATCATGGCCAACTAAACAAGTATTATGCTTGGTAAATGTGCTTTAGATTTCACATGTAGCCACAATAAATTCATGGTAAATATGACAGACAAATAAATAAGATAATTATTAATTATATTTACAGTAGGCTCTAAGTTAGAAAGCCACCCACCTCAGTAACAGACAAGGACTCATCAGCCCAATAATGACTGATGAAGATTAAATGCGGAAAGGTGTTACTGCATCTACCTCACCTGTTGGGCATCTCTCTATTCTTTGGAGCCGACTCCATTATAGCTAATAGATAGCTAATCACAATGAACAATAAATTAGGCAAAGTATACATCATCATAATCAGCTTATATTAGTCCACTGCTGGACATAAGCCTCTCCCAAGGCACGCCACTGAGCCCGGCCTTCGCCTCTACTCTTCCAGTGGCTGCCAACTACCTATATCATCGCTCCATCTTGCCGCAGGGCGTCCTACACTACGTCTGCCGATTCGCGGTCTCCACTCCTGAACACGTCTACCCTAGATGTACTCGCCATTTATATTGATGCGACAACCCTTCCAGTCCAGATTCTTAAACATATCCTCCAAAGCGTTTGTGAACAGTTTCAAAGTATACATTAAAAACAAAAATGAACAAGGCAAAGTACACAATTCTACTACCCTATATAAGTGAGATGTATGAGCAATCAAGTTTATTTTATTTATTATATATATTACATGTATATGTATTACATATGTTGTATTATTGGCTGACTCGACTGGCCCGATAGCTCAGTTGGTAGTAGCCCTGCCTTCTGAACTGTGGGTTGTGGGTTCGATTCCCACTCAGGACAAACATTTGTGTGATGAACATAGGTGTTTGTTCTGTGTCTGGGTGTCATATTGTATTCTATGTATGTATTTACAAACAAAAAAGTATCTAAGTATCTAGATGCTAGGGGGCTCTAAGGGGATCTAAGGGGCTAGATGGCGTTGTGTGAGATGTCCACACATGTTATTATTATTATTATTATATTTATGATATAATATGCGTATGGTATTAGTATGTATTATAATTTATTTAAATTTAATTTTTAATCAAAGTTTAGTATTTTATATTTGAAGTAATTATACCTATGTTATAACATTGTTGTTTTTAATATGTAAGTTGTAACAACACCAACAATTTTGGTTTCTTTAATTCCTGCCTATCCTAAGGTAGCCTGGAAGAAGTCGCTTAATGCGATAAGGCCGCCCTTTGTTCTTTGAGTGAGCTGGTGAATGCGTGTCGAGGCGAACGGAAGTTGAAAGTTGTTGGTTAACGTAGATCTCCATTATCATCATAGCAAAGTTAAAAATTACTTAAAAATTTATTATGTCTGGTAAAATGACAATTTACAATTGTCAAGATGGCGACATTAACATTAAACAAAGTTATACCGGCCGATAGATGGAGCTAAAGAAGTTTTACTACAGTCGTGTGGTCTAAAGTACACTCGATGTTTTGTTTGGACTTAATATTTTTAGTTGTACACGCCAATCTTATTTAGCACTAAAACCTTGGAATAAATTAGTTGTTACGTGTATGTGTACTTCTAAATACTTACCCTGTCGATCCAGTATAAAACCAGCCGACGGTGTACGTCAGAACTGCATGTAGTTTCCATAGATGCTGCCTTTAATCGATGTCGCGCTAGCCTGCGGTGTTATAGAATGAATCAGATTTTAAACAGACATATTCTTTGATTAATTAATATATTAGTATTAGTTGTCATATTATTATTGTAGTAGTTAGTTAAGTAAATAAAGGTGATCTGCCCGTGTTGCGTTGCTGCGTGACGTCACCCGCCGTATAGCAGTACAGGCATAAACTGAACGCAGCGTCAGCATGTAGAATCAGAGGGGTGATCACGAAACTTTGCTTGCAATGCAACAGGAGAAATTTCCATACTAACTATGCACATACACTGCGTATTGAAACTGTTAAATCCATACAAATAAGTGTTTCTAATGGTTGCAATCGAGTTACGTGTCGCCCAGCTGATATCATTTTAAAGTGGAAACTTGCTTTATATATCTACTCCGGTCCCGGCCTTAGGGGCCGGAAGCACCACCTTAGATTGTAGGAATATTAGAATAATTACATCATGTAATGTTTTATATTCAAAATATAGATTAAATTAGCTTTAAATCAATATTAGTCTCTCTTCTGCATCCTCCACCTGCAGCCTACGTAACTCCCGTGTCTTTAATTAACAACAGACTTATATGGTTTTCTAATGGATGAAATTATCAGAACTGGACCAAATAACACTACACGGGAAGCACCAGCTTTCAAATAAAAAATCATCAAAATCGGTTCACCAAGGCGAAAGTTCTGAAGTGACAAACATTTTTACAAAACTACTATTACACGGCTTACACTCACGAGATACAGTCGAATAACCCGACCGGTGTTCGGGCAATATAGATGCCCATCCTCAAAGAGTACGCGCGGCGTCGGTGGCGGCTCGGCGGTGACTGCGGACCATGGCATGGCATAGTTATGAGTACTACTCACGTCAGTATCTATAATATTTTTTTTTTAAGCAATCGAATTGAGACTTGAGGACTTCTTTGAAGTCGTTTTAAAAAAAGATATATTAACATTTGTAATATTACCTATGCGGATACCACACAGATAACACGATTGCATTTGCTGCGGGCGGAAGGTTGTTGTATCGTCGTAATCATTATCGTGGAGACAGTCTGAACTCTGGACAAGGACATAGAAAATTTTCATCGCAATATACGCGCTATACACGCGTGCGACGCCGACGGCAACAGTTAGTTCTGTACTAAAGGCTAGTATATATTATAGTATTATATTACATGCGCTGAAGGTAATGTTCGGTGTTACCTACATACATAAAAGTACAGGGGTCAAGTGCGCAACGTATTGGATATTGCGCAACTATTAAATCGCATTGTTCAACAAAATCATTGGCAAAATTGATATTCCAGCATCACAAGGAAAAATTTTGTAACTATGTATTCCATTATCAGGCAAAATTTATATGCGTGGTACAGCTGCACCGCCGAAAACCTTCAATCTGCCTATAGTACAATATTTTTGGTTTTATATGCCAGGGTTATACGTGAAGTTTATTTTAAAAAATACTTACCAAGAAGCATAGGTATATCCGAAAAAGGCCGAGCCCGCAACACAAGTACGTAAGTGAGGGCAGAAAGTAAGTTATCCTTTAGTCTTCATTCCAAGGTATTCTCCAAGTATCTTTTAACTCTCTAAGGTCCGTATCACAGAACGATGCTCAGTCATCGATGGGTGCTCAAGCAGAGATTTCATTCATAAAGTGATCAATTAGTGAATGAAATCTCTGCTTGAGGACCGATCGATGACTGAGCATCGTTCTGTAATACGACCATAAAAGACGCACGGCGATTTCTTACTTAAGTCGTCCGTCTTTTATTGTGTAGAAGGCGATGTAAAATTACATAAGTAATGATAATTTTGACGATTTCAAAATCTTGATGATTCTATTCTCCGAGTCGCTAACCAATCTCATTGAATACCAATTTTCATTTAATGAGACTAACCTTATACAAAGGTAGATATTAGAACCAAGAATACTTAGTAGTAAGGACATCACCTAGGTCTCATTTTAGCGGTCAGTTAGTGCGTAAAATCAAGTACTAAGGTAATAAAATATTGAGTTCATTAGAAACGGTTTCCTTTATCACAAAGGTTCGAGCGACGCATTATACAGGTATTATGGAATCCACCTACGACACCCGTATTTCTATACATAGGTATGTAGGCGGAATGGATAAGTTTTTTAGGCTAGTATGTACCATCCATATATACTGATACAAGTATATATGTTAAATAGGGTGGTTTAAAATATACAACTATTTTTGTTATTTAAATGAAACCATTCTCATTATTCCAGTGAGGTCATAGCTAAATCAAACAAACTTTTGTTTTGATAGAAATTCTTTTCAGAATAATAATAATAATATAATAATGTGTGGACATCTCACACAACGCCATCTAGCCCCAAACTAAGCAAAGCTTGTGCAATGGGAACCAGATAACTGATACAATACTTAGATACTTTTTTTTGTTTGTAAATACATACTTAGAATACAATATGACACCCAGACACAGAACAAACACCTATGTTCATCACACAAATGTTTGTCCTGAGTGGGAATCGAACCCACAACCCACAGTTCAGAAGGCAGGGCTACTACCAACTGAGCTATCGGGCCAGTCAGTAATAATACTGGATCGATTTTGATGAGATTATACGGACAATCTCGAGAGCTACAGGAAAAAGATGAGTGATACTCCTAATTTCTTATTGATTCGTAGGGCATATCATCAGGCGTTAGTGGCCAAACATAAACCTACCTGCTATAAAAAATGCTTTATGATATTTAATGTTATTATCTATGCAGACACCTTCATAATAATATCATCTTAGTATTTAATATCTTCGTTCTAATTACATTATAGCTATGATTAGTTGTATTCATAATAAGTTGGCTGTTCGTTTTCTTAATGTGTTAATTTTAGAAACATTAAACAAATCAAAAACAAAGTTATACCGGCCTATAGATAGAGCTAAAGAAGTTTTACTTCAGTCGTGTGGTCTAAAGCACACTCGGTTTTTATTAACTTTTGTATCTGGTATAGTTAAACTGTTGAAAAAAGTACACGGTAATAAAGCGGATATTATTCTTTATATAATTTAATAAAAATATTTTACATGTAATGGTTTCTAAGCCGTTGGACCAACAGCCTTAACATACGCTACTGGATAAACATGGGCACTTTTTAGTTGCCACTGTGGAAAATGGCGTATACCGCCGAGAAAACCGCGGGGCGTCACTAGGATACAAATTATAGTTACAAGCCTTACATACAATAAGAACTAAGCAATATCTATTAAAAACGGCGCACAAACGAAACAAAAACAATTTGCAAGTGCAAGCACTACTGTGTTCCGGTTTGAAGGGCAATGTAGCTAGTGAAATTACTGGGCAAATGAGACTTTATGATCTGATCTCACAGTCGAGTAATCTTACCAGACTGTGCTGATGTCTCAGGATCATGTGCGCAGTGCAGCAGTCACACGAAACTTTACATGTTGGAGTTCCGAGTGACACTGTTCTGTTATGGGCAGCCGTGTCACTTAACATTAGGTGAACGACTAGCTCGTCACATCATTCAATAACACAAAAAAAAAAAAAAAAAAAAAAATACAAAATGAAATAAGAATATCTGGTGTAGTCCCGCTAAAACTCAATTAAAGCATTTAATTACTGCCGATTTTCTACATAGAATTCTGGCAACATCAATACAAATAATTTCAAGGATAGTTCGTGTTTTGGCAAATGTATGCAGTCACGTTTTAGGTGAATAAATTGTGAATACTGCATGGATCTGTCACTGGTAAAAATACTGTCGATGGTGAAAGCAAAAATCTTTTGACAGCATGACAGCATTTTAGATAAAAAGCCACCTGGGCAAAGACACTGAGTTGGCGTTAGCTAAAAATGAAATGGTTCCTTTTTAATACAGTTCCTCCAAATAGGTCATCCTGATCGTATTCTTGCAGCAACGATCCAAACTAAGGTCCGTATTACAGAACGATGCTCAGTCATCGATCGGTGCTCAAACAGAGATTTCATTCATAAAATGATCAATTAAATCTTTTCTTGAGCACCGATCGATGACTGAGCATCGTTTTGTAATACGGACCTAAGCCTCGCATCACCCGAGATCTCTTGACCCAGTGGCCTTAAACGGGGGGCTTATAAACGTGTAGGATTTTTTAAGAGGGATTGACTCACCCTGACTCACCCTTTACAGTGTAGCACGTTCACTTGTACTCATTAAGACCAGTATCTCTATCTATATCTATATCTACCCTAGACGATTTAACAAACAGCTATAATAACTATATAAAATGGGAACAAAAATTGAGTCCTTAGAAAGCTTATAGCAAAATGTATAGCTAATACATACCTATATCATGCTGTTCAGCATAAAACGTCGCTATAAAAGCAGCTATAAAAATCGATACATTCTTTACTCGTTAAAGCGTTTTACATTGAAAATGTAGGAAAAGTTTATGATGCGGGTGATCGTTTATTGGTCAAACGGTTTCTCAAAAGAAAATATATGTCGATTTTTATGGCTTACTCTAGCCGTGGTAGCAGATCATTGCATCCACAGCAAGATTTTAGGTACTTTAACCCACGTTAGGATCCTACGCACCAGCTGTATATGAATAGTACGGTTGTAGATCAACACTCACACGTCTGATTTAAAAAGTAAGCAAACAGAACCTAGTCGTTTGACAAATAACAACAATAATCAGATGTTACAGCCACGCGGTAAATATATGCCTAACCTAACTTCACTAATATTTTGTACAATCGACCGTAGTAGACAGTACACAATTTCTACTGCAGTCTATTGTACAAGTACAAGTGCCTATGCTATTATTTATTCTGTGATGATAGGTATAAAAATATAAATCATGTATGTACACATCATATTTTATGCCTTTTTAGGCCTAGTTTAAAAATGAATAATGAATTAAAAATAATGCATCCATATTGATACTCCTAGGGAAGCGTTCATTTGTTTGCATTTTTCTTTGTCCAGCTTTCACACCCAAAATAGCTAAACCGATTTGGGTCAAACTTCTAAAAGCAACGGTGTCCACTTACTATTAGGTAGGCCACCAGATCGATTGCAATTCATTTCATTAAAAAAACAAAGAGAGACCAACATAAGTGGGTACTTTTAGTCAGCCGAAAAAAAAAGAATTCCCGCGGTAAGATGTGATCGAAATAGGGAGGTAGGTAGATATCTAATAAAATTTTAACCTCCTACCCTCAGATAACCCATCTGTCAATGTCAGGGGCATTGCCGACCCATCGACACACCTATTCAAGGACTTCATACTGAGGATTACAGCTAAAAGTTGATTTGGATATAGATATATATCTTTACTAGCGGCCCGCCCCGGCTTCGCACGGGTATTTAATATATATCTATTATAGATTGAGATATAAACTATCCTATCTCTCAAGTTGGATCGAACTGCACATGGTGTGCGAATTTTATTATAATCGGTTAAGTGGTTTAGGAGTCCATTGAGGACAAACATTGTGACACGAGATTTATATATATTAAGATATACAGTTTGCAACATTGTCATAGTTCAGAGCCATGTGTACGTAATTAATTACATTTTTACAGAGTATTGAGCAATGATACAATAAACTGATGTACGTATTTGTAAGTAATGTAGTGTGATAACAGTCCTCTGACAACTAGAACCACTGGCCTTATCTTTAGTGTCCTGTTTGCATGTTTATAATTAAGCAGATGTTCATGATTTCAGACTTTTCAATGCGATTATTTACACTGGTTTTAAAGTTGATGCAGAATAAGGCTGCGTTCTCAATTCACGAAAAACACAAGGTGTGAAGGGGTTACCGTCAGCACTTAGCGGATATCAGGTGTGTGTGTGTGTGTGTATGTGTGTGCCCGCGTGCACACACACACACACGCGTGCGTTTGTGAGTGTGTGCAATCTATATTTTTACAATACAAATATTGTTGGCAGAGTGGAATTCCTATACCTCCATTCTATTAAAGTCAAGTCTATTCATTTGTTTACAAGGGTGTCATTTCAGAACTTTATCGACGTGTGAGCGAAAGAGTGTTTATTGTTTGTTGTCTTGCTCCCGCGCATGTAAATAAACCTATGCTTTTTCGTATATATAAAATTATGTGGGAATATACATTTATTACATTATTGTTACATTCATATATGAGAATAAATATGAGACTTATATCATTATTATTGCCCTTTGTGATATATTTTTATAAACATAACTAATTATTGTAGTAGTGCATATATTCTATTTTATTCATATAATTATTGAGGAAACTTAAAGTACTAATTCGAGATTAAACAATAACTGCTATAATTACGGTTGTTAGTGAGTAAATATTTGCTATATTTTCTTCAGTCTCTTGTAATATCACGTTAGTTCGTTCACTTTAGTCTTTCATTTTACTCGTGTAAGTCACTTATCACTTAGTTCGATCACTTTACACTGTCTTCTTTCTAGATTGTTCTTGACACAATTTTCTAAGATTTATGCCCTTCAGTAATAAAGCTTGACAGCACTTAAGTTCGTGCTTATCTCTCTAAGACAGTGGTCGTCAAACTGCAGCCGACGATTTAGTGCAACCCGCGACCCGAAAACTTGAACCCCGTTGACCAGAAAAGTATAACGACTACTGCTCTAAAACGTACCCAAATGCGTTGCAGTAGGTACGTTATAGAAGGCTAATTGCGAACTTAAGAGCTGTCAAAGTTTAGTGCAAACGAGCATTAATTTCTCTCAATCCTATCCGATTTCAACCATCACAAATTCATGATTCCGAATATGGGCAATTAATTTTAATAAAACGTTTTGAATAGCTTCTGAAAGGTTCTTAGGTACTTTGAAAATGCTGAAAAAACGATCGACCGTTTTCAGTCGCTTAGCGACTGTCGATTGAATTTTAATTACCACCATAGAACAGAAAAAAGGTTACGCTCGCGCCCCGATAGAGGCGAAAAGTAAAAACAATATTCATGGCGAACATGTAGGCGCGGAGCGCTTACACTAATGACAAGACAGGCTACATTTTAGTCATCTGTGCAAGTAACCCATAGAAGAGTAATTCTAAAATCGTGACGCTTAAAACGTCTTATATGAGAAATGTTGAGACAAGCATTGGGGCGCAAGCATAATATTTTTCATGCTGTTATTACAACGATATAAGTACCCATCTCCTACCAAGCAAAACATACTCACACTTTTATGCAGTGCTTATGCAGTCTTATGGAGGATTAGCTAGTGTATGCACATTGTACATACACTGCATAGAAGTGGAATAGCAGCTACTCAATGTTTTCCGTTGTTATTATCGTTAACCAAATCAAATTTGATAGAACGAAACAAAACACAATATAAAAATTGTGCCGCTACAAAACGTTAATTAATAATGGGATTATGCTATAACATCTTGAAGTATAGTATACATTTACTATTATAGGTCCTTATAGGTCGTCGACCATCAGCTCTAGGCTCGCAAGTTTTCAAGGATATTATCATACTGGGCCGAAAGTTGTTTACCTACATGCGAGTTTCCATTTACAAGGCGTCTAAGTAATTTTACAAACTGATTTAAATGTTTGTTTCGTATAAGGCAAGGATGTTTGATGATCGTAGAAATTAAGTGCAAAAATATTGATATAATATCGATATATTTGCACAATCTCATGTATTATATCGATATTTTAATATCAACATTAGATTGTTAAACCTTTTTGGGATTTTATTGTCCAAGTTTAAAAATTATAATGCTTACCATTTCGATGTTATTAAAACACCATATTTACTTTCTCTAACATTGAACAAAATATCGATATCGAATTAGGTATTATCGATATATTTCTAATATCGACATCCCTTGTTGAAGGTACCATTTGATTATTATTTACATTGAGCAGTCTTTAATTGGACGGCACATGTTTAATTTTCTTGCAGTTTTATAACTTTCCATCGTAAAAATTTGGAAATGACGATTCATTGGTGTGAGATATGGGCGATATCAGTATCTCTTTCATTAACATTCAGAATGAAGGAGACGTAGTGTACAGAACTATCATGAATTACGAATAAGGTTGTAGACTATTTTGGTATGTGCTTAAGGTAATAAAAATCTCTACATTTCATATTATTACGAATCGTCACGAATATGTGATAAAGTTAAATTTCCATTGCCCTAATAAGTGTAGCCTAGATACATCGTCTCATCCAGTATTCTCCCTTGTCACGTCCAGTTAAGGTCTAGTTTAGATTGCATCGTGCACTAAGCCGGTGCACCTTGATAAGGCTCAGTATTTTCTTCTTCGCCGGGCCGATTTTCTTCTTCTGCAATCGTTCCAGGCAGCACGATGTAACGAACTTCCCTGTAGAAGAAATTTTTATGTTTGTATTGTGTAGTGTGTTTTATATGATACAATGTATTATGTATGTTTATAGAGTGACACATTCCCTTAAACTAAAACGCTTTTTAAATAAAGAAATATAAAGTGTACAGTTAATACAGTGTATAATACACAAAGAAAATTGTTATGAACTTTAATACCACTTTGTGTACTTAACATTATTTTTGTAAGTTTTTTCTTTATTAATTTTGAGTTTAATTAAAAACCGCTAATTGCGAGTGCCTGAAAAAATATGTATTTACACCTAAATGAAAAATACACTTAAGGCCCTGTCATATTTTATTTGATTGGGTCTCGATATCGCTGTGTTTAAAGTTGTAAATCGCAAATCATAATATGATATTAAGCTGGGTCTGCCGCATGAAAATGTTTGAGGTTTTTATTTCTGGATTACGTGAAATACGGTTATGAAATAAATATTTTATCTGGCGAATCCTTTAGAACACCAATCTAGCTATTTGATTTGTAAAATAATAATGTGTTGTTATCGCTAAAACTTTATAGAACTACGTTCATAAAATATTTTTATGGGTATGTCATTAGAATGATTTTATTTTAGAAAACTAAAGTACTTAGTTAAGTTTTGTTCAGTCATTCCTTTTTTTCGTTTTATACTCTTTCAGATTAGTTGTCTGAATTATAATCAACCCTTATATAAAGAACTTATGAAAGAAGTAAATTTTGTAAAGTTATTGTACTTGAGAAACTAATCATCTAGAAATATAGAATATTTTACGTGATAATAAAATGGTTTACGTTTGTCAGATTACCTACTGGTTAATTAATTTAATAGCTCATTTTACTCTACCTCACGAACTTGTCCCACTGTTGGGACAAAGTGAGCTGTTTGAAACAGATCATCATTATTCCTTGCCTACCATTTCAATTAATTTGGATAATATTTCCTTTTCTTTTTTTCATCTCAACCCGTTCCAGTGTTAAATGTAAGATAATGCTAACATTAAGTTCGCCTATATACTTACTTTATTCTTGTGCAATGAAGTATTATCTTTGTATAAATCTATCTTTAGTATGAAGATTTCCCCTTATCGCCATCACAAACAAGGTTGCTAGGTATATACATCCAATAATTTGTCGCAACTTTAACTGAAGAAATGGTACCTGTTCGTCGTCTGGGTCGTCAGTCCACGTCTTCACCAACAGTGTTAACAACCGACACTATACAAGGTGGAATTTAATTCGTTATTTTCCTTTAATGTGTGTATTCAGTCCATGCTATGGAACGCTCCCATATAACTAAATAAAAAAAGTATTTATGATATAAAACTTAAATCTAGGTATTATCAAATTACTGCAAATTAAAATTCTAAAGAAAAGCCTTGCGACATTGAACAAAGCAGGTGTTTTATTGCCTATGAAACATTTACAAAGCACTCAGCTGGTGCCCGCGCTGTGTGTACCGTTCAATAGACATTTCGGCTGTCATGCAGTTATTTTAAGAGGCACTAAATACTAAAACAAAACTTTTTTTAAATTGGTCTTTGTACGAATATGTCTGAGTACATACATTTAAGGAAAAGAGTGAATTAAATACCACCGTGTATATCTCTTTCACTCTCTCTGATAATATCAAATGTAGTAAGTTAATGGCTAAGGTATGTCTTAATAATAAAACCTGATTCTACAATCTTCACCCCGAGAGATACAAGCAATATCATGAGTCTAGGATTCTCAATTTAATCTTTAGCCACGAATGTATACTCAGAAATGGAGTCCATTTGCAAATATAATTGCTATTGTACTATCTGATTACCGTTCTCTCTTTCATAATAATCTGTGCCTACGTTGGTCTAAAGTTTGACCATTTAATTTTGAGATGAATTATCTAAGCTGTGGTAGGCGTAGGACAGAGATGACGGTAAGATCACGATGGTAAGCTATTTGAATTTAATTTGTAGACTCCAATTTGACTACACCTTGATATGTTGATGATTACTTTAGTTGCAGTCGATACTCAGTAAGCTTTGGCCTTGGGTATTTCATAAATTTAACTTATTATTTTATTATTTATTTATATGACTGGCCCGATAGCTCAGTTGGTAGTAAGCCTGCCTTCTGAACTGTGGGTTGTGGGTTCGATTCCCACCCAGGACAAACATTTGTGTGATGAACATAGGTGTCTGTTCTGTGTCTGGGTGTTATATTGTATTCTATGTATGTATTTACAAACAAAAAGTATCTAAGTATTGTATCAGTTATCTGGTTCCCATAATACAAGCTTTGCTTAGTTTGGGGCTAGATGGCGCTGTGTGAAATGTCCACAAATATTTATTTATTTATTTATTATGAGGCATATTTTTCGCAGAAATGCGTCTACGGCTTTCGCAGTAAGGTTTCTTGACGCTTCATTATGGCCTTGTGAATACGCCTACCCACCTATTTCATTGGAGTCTTATTTTATAAATGGGTTTGAAAAGAAAACACAGCAAAGCCAAGATCCATTTATTGTCTACCAAAAATACATAAATCTTACATACTAAAATTATTATATTTTGGTTCTAACTCGAGTACGGAATGAAATGTTTTTACGTCAATTGTAATAGATGTCTTATTAGATTTTATTAAGAAACGATATTTGAATGGCTGAATAATGGTTATCCGACTAAAATAAAAAGCATAACAGTATTAGGTGTACAAAGTTCATCTTGAATTTTCAGTGTTTAACTGTTTTGTCCAATGAATAATTTTTAATTTATTATTGAAAAACCGTTAAGAGTTAAGTCAGTCCGTACGAGATTTAACCATTTAATAGTAGTCAGATTTTAACAACTAAACGGTAATATTAGTTTTATAAATAAAAATAATAATTTATAGTTATTAAAACAAGGGATAAATAGGAAAGGGTTGCATATAGATTGCCCAGTATAAGTCGAACTAGATTCTATCCACCCATCATTGAATTCTCTGTAGCATTAAGTGATGGTGGTTACATGGGTCAAGTAATGCTGGACGACAATTCCATAGGAGTATTTCTAAATTATGACGTCAGTAGAGGATGCGAATCAAAACTGCAGCGATTGATTTAAATACACATTTTAATATAAAATGTGTTATATCATCACAGATCGTTTTTCAAAACTGAACAACTATGTCATTCATCAACAAATTTCAACAATAAATATAATTCTACAAAATAGTGATCCTTTTAACTTATACATTACTTTTCGAACACTAATTCTCGTCTGCAATAAAGTTTGACAGCTCTAAAGATCCCACTATCTCTCTCGGGCGTACTCAAATGCGTTGCGTATCTCCTACGTCATAGAGGATTAATTGCGAACTTAGGAGCTGTCAAACTTCAGTGCAGGCTGGCATAAATGTAAGTTAAATTACATATTTTGCATTAACTTACTTGTTGTCAGTAGAAGTAAATAAATGCAAAAAAAATACATATGAATACCAGTCTGTATGGACATACGTTACAATAACTGAAAAATGCCAAAAAAAAAACTAGACAAAAATGCTTTTCAAACCGTTAAATGACCGTTGTGTTTGTAGCTTTAACAGCATTAATAATTAAATATTTTTTCATAACAAAAGTAACAATAAAACAGCGGATTTTTATGACTTGGCAAAGAAATGAGACTGCTCATATTTAAGTTGAATGGCAACTAAAAAATCCTATTATAAATAGAATAGTTAAATAATACGATGAACAAATATACAATTAGACTAAAAAAAATAAACTAGATTCATCATAATACATTCCATTTGAATGTAAACTTTATGGCGTTGGAATAAGGCTTATATATAACTACAGCAGTGTAGGTGTTGATTTGAAGAGTTGTGATTCCATCACGCTTTGCTGTTCAGATCGTACTTGGTCTTTTCTTCGGCGTGCCTACAAATAAAATTATTTATTTACAAATAGAACTTTACAGACAAGCTGTATAGGGATGGCGAATCTAAATTAAACCATAGACAAATTACAGTCTATGATGAAACTTTACGAAATAATCGTTGAACTTAACGGATATAATTTTAAGTTAATAATTTTTTGTAATAAATGTGAAATATTTTTTATATTCATTTTAAAGCAATGTGTTTTTCGTGAATATTTTAAATTTTACGTAAACTAAGCTACATCTTGTGTATCGCAACTTCTTACTGTAAACGTCGAAATTGGTTGTATTTGTCATCCAAAATAAAATTATAAGAAAACACTAATAACAGTAGAAAGATTAGTTTCGCCATCCCAAGTCAATGTTTACAATCGATCACACTAAAACTATGTACAAGAACACAGCCACAAGTGTTAATACAATTCCTGGTACATACCAACCGTCGCCCAACATAAAGTGATCTCTGCCTTCCCCGCTGCTCATATCCGAACCTTCGTCACTACTGTTTACCATGATAAAATCTTTGCCAGCTCTGAAAATAATAGTCACAAAATGTTTCTCTTTAGCCACGTCGTAATTTAAAAAAGTTAAAAGCTTTTCGCGCCAGTTTTTGATTTTCGATTCCGTTTAGCTAAAGCTTGAGTTGAAGCCCCAATGATCGATGGTCCGTTCGGGAGTTGGGATGAGAACTAAATATTTTTTATAATTTTTGTCAGTGGTTAAGGAATTATAAAAAATATTTCGCTGTGTCGTGTCGTTGTGGTTTGGTGTGCAGGTTTGTTCGTGTGTTTTTCTGTGTGTTCTTCTATGGTTTCTATAATCTTGTGTGTGATGAATAAATAATCAATGGTAGTGTGAATTCTTCAAAATTATCTTTCTTCAAACATAATTAAGGTATTCTATTTTGGTTTAATGTTTCTCTTTAGATTTTATGGTTATTTTTTTCTAGGTTTTGCCATGATTATTGAAGTTGATGATATTTTCTTCGTGTTTTGCTTGAATTGTGTAGTCGTGTGATTTATATGTGATTTCCTTTTTCTTTGATCAATAATACGGTTAGATAATGGTAGACTGTCTGATGAATTCTTCACGTAAATAATTTTTATCGTGTTATTGATTTCCGTGTGCTTGTATTATGTTTTGATGATTCGTATAATGATTAACGAGGTACTGATGTTAAAACCTTCTTAGTGTTTTTTTCCGTGCTTTTATCTTATTTACGTTGCAGATCTAGTCGTGTGCATGAGTTTCAAGATTATTTTCACGATATGAGTTTTATCTCATCGAGCAGTCACGGGGCATTTCGATTTCCTTTTCATGCCAAAATAAGATTTTTGTATTTGATCACGAAATAATTATTCCCTTCTTGCCGAAAATGTTTTTCGTCAATGCAAGATTGTCTTTGCACGTTTTTGTACTTTAAATTTTTGACCAATTTTGTATATTCCGAGCAATCTTTTTTTTCGTCTCCATGTCTTCTTTTTATCTTCAGACTTCTTGAGCCTTATTCTCTCTCGAGTTTTCAGGCTGTTTCATTCTCTAAGAAGTTCTTTACGTACCGCTTCTTTGTAGTTTTCCCAACGTCCATTCTTCCTTCAGTATTACCTTGATACTAACTTCGGAATCATGCCATTAAAACCAATCCTTCTTGATTATTTCCATGGTGTGTATTGAAGTCTTGTGGTATTTTAATATCATTGTATTAAAGCAAGTTAGTGTAAATGTTAATGGAACCCTATTTATTATCACTATGTTAATAAGCACCCAAACCGGAAATAGTGCAAAGCCACGCCTTAAAAATATGCGCAGGAGTTGTCATGTCGGTGCAAAACCATTGAAAAATAGGTGTACAGAAAAAATATTTTGAGGGAATGCAGGCAGGAAGATCATACTGTTTTGGCGGTATAAGAATTTGCAGTATATTTCACATGTATATATATTTGATCGTTATCATTTTCAAACATCACTCTTGGACATTTTTATTTTACACTGATTATCTTTGCATGGCGCATGGCGGAAGACACCACCTGTTTATACTGTTAAAGCGAAGTTCGATACACTTTTGTTGTAATAGAAGGAGGTCCATAGGTTTGCTGAATTAATGATATGCCGATTGACTTTGTATAAGATATATTAATTAAAAAGATATTTACAAAAACCAAAATGCGGAAAATAAAATTTTCTCTAATATGTAGTCTCTATCAACAACATTCGTTGCCCCTAGCAACTAGCTGGAAAGTTTATCTATGAGATTGGTATAGAAACTTTTTCGTGGGCCAGCACGCCACATCACCCCCCTCCAGAGACCGTCCTACGGGCGATAATATTCTGGAAAACGCACTGTTCGTCCTGATCGAGTGGTCACTGGAGCGTCTCGGGTCTCAGGTGCTGCCACGGCGGGAGAATGGTCCAACTCACGAAGTATGTAGGCAGGTTTAATGCGGTCGACTGATACAGTGACTTCTTTGCCTTTTATGCGGAGCTTGAAAACTTTATCCCCTCGTTCTATCACCTCATGCGGGCCTGTATAAGCTGCTTGAAAAGATGGGTGCGAGGTGTCATCTCTTAGAAAGACGTGGGATGCTGTTGCTAAATCTTTGAAAATGAATATAGAGCGGTTATTCCCATGATGAGAAGTTGGTAATGGCAACAAATTTTTGGCGAATGTGCGCAGTCTTTCAGTGTATACTGTCAAGTCCTCTGTGCCATCAGCCGATTGACAAAAAATGTCACCTGGGAGTCGTAGTGTCTCTCCATATACGAGCTCAGCTGGAGTCGCTTGTAAGTCTTCCTTAAATGCCGCCCGGATTCCCAGTAGTACAAGTGGAAGTGTTTCAAGCCAGCTGCTCGTCGCATGACATGTAATGGCGGCTTTAAGCTGTCTGTGGAATCTTTCGACGAGTCCATTGCATGCTGGATGGTAGGCTGTAGTTCGTCTGCGTTGAAATCCGATGATGTGGGACAGATGCTTAAAAAGTTCTGATTCAAACTGTCGACCACGATCAGTGACGATATCTTCAGGGCAGCCGAATCTGGATATCCATCCGTGAACTAAAGCTTTTGCCACTGTTTCAGCTGTTATCTCCTGTAATGGTATAGCCTCGGGCCATCGTGTGAAGCGATCTACACATGTGAGACAGTAACGATACCCCTGTGAAAGAGGTAAAGGTCCGATCAAATCTATGTGGATTTTCATGAATCTGGCTCGAGGTAAGTTGAATGATGCTAATGGAGATGAGACATGACGTGTTATTTTTGATCGTTGGCATGCTAGGCAGGAACGAGTCCACTCTCTGCAATCTTTCCGCATACTAGGCCATACATAGCGTTCCGATATTAGTTTCGTCGTCACATTTGTGCCAGGGTGGCTAAAAGAATGCAAGTTTTCGAACACTTGCCGTCGCATGTCTTTGGTCACATAAGGTCTGGCCACATTGCTGCTCTTGTCACAATAGATTTCTGTGTGAGATCCAGGCAGTTTGATTTTTGTCAAGCGCAGAGAAGTATCGCTATCCAAAAGTTGTTCTAGTTCAGGATCTGTGCTTTGTGCTTGAGCAAGCTTGGATAGATCGATGGGCTGAGTAATCTCTTCGATGCGTGATAAACTGTCAGCCACAACGTTATCCTTTCCTGAAATATGCCTGATATCTGTGGAAAACTGTGAAATAAAATCCAGATGTCTGAACTGTCTTGGTGAGCACTTTTCTTTTCGTGAATGAAATGCGAAAGTTATGGGCTTATGGTCAGTGTAAATAATGAAATCTCTCGCCTCCACCATGTGACGAAAGTATTTTATTGCTTCGTAGATGGCGAGAAGTTCCCTGTCGTAAGGCGAGTATTTCTGTTGACATGGCGAAAGTTTTCGAGAGAAAAATGCTAAAGGTTCCCACAGGCCGTCTCTATGCTGTTGTAAAGCTGCGCCCATTGCTGTGTCTGAAGCATCGGTGACTATAGCGAGCTTCGCTTGGCAGTCTGGATGAGCGAGTAGTGCTGCTTGGCAGAGACTTTCCTTGCAGGCGATGAATGCTTTAGTAGCTTCTTCTGATAAATGCACGGGATGTGAACCTTTAACTGATCCTGTGAGCAGTGCATTCAGAGGCGCTTGATGCCGCGCTGCGTCAGGAATAAACCTTCTGTAAAAGTTCACCATTCCTAGGAATCTTCGCAGTTCTCTAACGGTTTTCGGTGGAGGGTAATTCGCAACTGCTTCTACCTTCGATGGTAACGGCTTAGTGCCAGCTGCTGAGATGCTGTGTCCTAAAAACGTTACCTCTGATACACCGAATATGCACTTGTTCGTGTTGATTACCATGCCGTATTCCTTGAGTCTGTTGAAGAGCAGATGAAGGTGCTTCTTGTGTGATTCTTCATCAGGTGAGAAGATCAAAAAATCGTCCAGAAACGGGAAGCAGAACTCTTCAAGGCCCCTAAGCATCTCGTCCACAAATCGTTGAAACGTTTGGCTGGCATTACGTAGTCCGAACGTCATGAACGGAAATTCGTATAAACCAAACGGCGTCGTGATTGCGGTCTTTGGAATATCCTCAGGGCAGACAGGAATTTGATTATAAGCTTTTACGAGATCGATAACCGAGTATACTTGACAGCCGGAGAGACAATGTGCAAAGTCATGTATGTGTCGAATGGGATAGCTGTCTGGTACGGTTCTAGCGTTGAGCATTCTGTAGTCACCGCATGGACGCCAGCCGTTATCTTTTTTAGGCGCAAGATGAAGTGGTGATGACCATGGTGACTTTGAAGGTCTGGCTGTTCCGTTCCTCAACATATCTGCAAATTCGTCTTTTGCGATTTTTAATTTATCCGGTGCTAGTCTTCGTGGTGTGCTGCTTATTGGCGGCCCTGCAGTAGTTTGTATATGATGCATGGTATTATGCTTCGGAACACGGTGGACACCGGAAGGTCGAGTAATCTCAGGGTATTCGCTTAGTATGTTATGATATACGGAATTTCCAGAAATAACTTTTACCGATGAAATGTTCCCAGTTGACTGTGCAGGTGAAGCTGGGGACGTAAGGCTTGTAGTGTTGTCGATTAAACGTTGATTTCGACAATCCACGATGAGGTTGTAAAATGATAAAAAATCTACACCTATTATGGCCTTTGTAACGTCCGCTACGATGAATCGCCAAGTAAAGTCACGGCGCAAGCCTAGGTTCAGCACTAAATGAGCGTAGCCGTAAGTAGAAATGGGTGTACCGTTTGCCGCACACAGCTCATAATTTGTTTTCTCACGACGTTCCTTGAGTGCTGATCGGGGGAAGACACATACGTCACTGCCAGTATCGATGAGAAACTGCATCTTCGTAGCGCCGTCCGTGACAAATAGGCGACCGGAAGTTTGGCAATCGGTCGTCGCCATTACCGACTGCTGTTCGCGTTTCCCGCATGGTAGTCGCATGGTTTTACGCACTTAATTGCTTCGTTGCCGAACTTACTATGATACCAGCACACAGGAAATTTTCTATAGTTCGACTGTGATCGTGTGGAGCTAGAACGACCGCGCGTTTTCTTGTTTGAACGATTCGGTGCACGTGAATGCCGGTTCACCTGCGCAGTTAGAGCTTGCACTTGTTTGGTAAGTTCAGCAATCTGTTGGTTCATGGCTTCTAAAGAGCTTCCTGGTATGGCACTTGATGTTGATGCTACGTGCGCTGTAGGCGAAACAACGTCATGGATGCGGTCAGCGAGATCTGCGAGCGCTTCCAGTGAAGACATCATCTGCGAAGCGATTATCGTTTGCGTGCTACTTGGTAGGCGACTGGTCCATATAGTACGTAGAAAATCTTCGGGAACTCCAGGTCCAGCCAAATGTTGCAAATGTCTTAGAAACTGAGATGGCTTACGGTCTCCAAGTTCTGCGTGCATAAGTAATTGCTTGACCTTCTTTTCTCGTGACGCGGACAGTCGTTTGATAAGTTCCGACTTCAATTTTTCATACCTGTTGGTGTCGGGCGGGTTGATGATTATATCTTCCACCTCAGAAGCATACTGCGGGTCTAGTTGGCCGATAACGTAGAAAAACTTCGTATTGTCCGTAGTAATGTTCGATATCGCGAATTGGCCCTCGATCTGCGCGAACCAAATGGCCGGCTTTTCAGGCCAAAACGGCGGAATGCGCACGCCCACACGACAAATATCTTCGTTCTTATCGGTTGAGAGCGACATCTTTATGTGAATCAGTATCAGAATTATCGCAATCAGCAACAAAATCAAAATCACACACATTTACTGCAAACGTGGACTTTCGGTTCAAAACAGGTCACCAGTAAAGCGAAGTTCGATACACTTTTGTTGTAATAGAAGGAGGTCCATAGGTTTGCTGAATTAATGATATGCCGATTGACTTTGTATAAGATATATTAATTAAAAAGATATTTACAAAAACCAAAATGCGGAAAATAAAATTTTCTCTAATATGTAGTCTCTATCAACAACATTCGTTGCCCCTAGCAACTAGCTGGAAAGTTTATCTATGAGATTGGTATAGAAACTTTTTCGTGGGCCAGCACGCCACACTGTAAAGATCAGTAAAGTCCAACCGCTGTCCAAAAATGGCGGAATACACGTGAACATTAATACTGCACGTGCATTCCGTCATGCTAGTGAACTCCGTTCCGAACTACGCAGTCATGCTGGTGAATATCATACAATAATAATACGGTCATGCTAGCGTGAACGGTTTATAAAATATTTCAATATTATGCTGATTATGTTTTTATTTAAAATTAGCTTTTTGTTGCTGTTTAAAATGTATTTTTTAGATTTATATTTCAGTCTGGAAATAGAGAATCATTAGTATCACCACGGGCTCGCGTCAACGGAACGGAAAAAATGAAAAAATTTTTCAAATAAATTTCAATAGATGGCGTTACATGTAACGAATTTTTTAAAATTAATTTTGTTTTAAACTTACATTCAGAATGGAATAAAAAAGGCGATAAAAAAATTAAGCAACTTTTATAAAACCCTATATGTATGGGAATATACAATAAAGGCACATTTAAATTAAATTCACCACAGTAGTATTTACTATAATATTTTATACTCTGTGGTTAAGCTGTTGACACACATACCCCATTATTATGCTACTGAACGACATAAACAAGGCATCTTTAAAAAAAGAGGTTAAACCAATCTAAAACGCCTTAATTTCATCATGAGGTGTACTTGGACGACATATTTTTTCAATCATACTTCATTTGAGATTTAGTTTAATAGAAAGAAAAGTATTTACCAAATCGGTACAATAGCTGACGGAGTTCTGAGCTAACACATATTACATTTTTTTTTTTAATATGTGTTAGCAAAGTTAAAATTTTTTTTTAATATTTAACAACGAAAATGATAATTTCCTACTTTTCTTGCAATAGAA
This sequence comes from Ennomos fuscantarius, assembly GCA_905220475.3. NCBI lineage: Eukaryota > Metazoa > Arthropoda > Insecta > Lepidoptera > Geometridae > Ennomos > Ennomos fuscantarius. Next base: position 3,885,520 of record HG992028.1, on the reverse strand, counting down.
AAAGCCTGCATCATCAATCAGCAATCAATCCAATTGAAAAAAAAAACATGCTTGTTTCAAAAGATGTAAACAAGAAATGTATACATACAGAAATGACAACCCCCGCTTTTACATCATCAACATACCTGTAAAAGACGTAGTGCTGCATAATGAAGAATATATCAAAGATTAGACTGAAGGCTCCCAAGCCGAACTTCGTGAAGTCGCCGAAGAACGACGCCCAGTCGTTGTAGTTGTAAGCGTTCAGCATCATTTGTAGGATGGAGAGGAATCCGCCGACGAAGTCAAGGAATATATTGCCGATGGACCATCCGACGGTTGATTTGCGCTTGTAGTTCATGTACGCCTGAAATAGGAAAAACAAAATAATAATAATAACGCCCAACGATCATATACATAGATCCTTGACCCTAACTAGGATTCCCTCCCAACTACGAGGACCGTGGTCCCACAACACCCAGACTTGGAACCAACTTTTTTTCTGTGCACAAATACTGTCTTGTCCTGTTGCGGGAATCGAACCGCGGGAATGTCTCCGGGTTATGAGCCGACGTGCTCAAGCACCACACCACAAAGGCTATCAAAGTAAAGTATGATAAGAGAGAAGTTTAACTTCATATTACCCAATGTTTGTATTTGTGTTTTTCTACCATTATGCTTCTATTATTTTTTTATTTAGTGATATATTGGTGTCGATTCTGTGTCGCATTCTCTAAAACTAAAGTAAACTTACAGTATGGCGGTACTCTTCTGATAAAGGGGAAATGAAAAAGACGGAAATATGTTAATTGCGTTTAGCTTTAGAGTATGCGACACAGAATCGACATCATTGTTTGTGTTTATTTACTACATTTGTTTGTGTATCTTTGACCTTTAAAAAATGCTGATGTTCGTGATGTCATGACTAAGGGTTCCGCCTGAAAATCAGTTTTTTAAGGTCACGCGTTGACCTTAATCTCACGCTGAGTCGGGACCTGGTCAAGACATCACACAACGTTACATCTATTATTTTATCTATTATTTTTCAATTATACTGTACTAGTGGCGCCCCGCGGTTTCACTCGTAATAAAAAACATCATATATGTTAATTCAGGTTATAAACTATTGGTATTCCAAATTTCATTCAAATCCATACTCAAAAACTTTCGCATATATAATACTAGCAAACCCGGCGAACTCCGTTTCGCCACCAGATGGCTTCGTTTTATGTAACAGTAGCTGTCAAACAATGTATCACGCACCAGCGCCATCTACTTAAAATGTTGGTTTGTCCTGAATTTTTCCTGAATTTTGTTTGCTATAAACCTCACTGAGCCCGAGATCTTTCCAACGAATGCAAAACCGTGGAAATCGGTTCGTGCGTTCTGGAGTTATAGCGTCAGGAAGGAAAAGCCGACTTATTTTTATAAAGTAGAGTATTTTTATAGAGTAGTAGAGTAGGATTCTTCTATAATGTAATGTAATAATAATAATAATAATAATATGTGAGGACATTTCACACAGCGTCATTTAGCCCCAAACTAAGCAAAGCTTGTACTATGGGAACTAGATAACTGATACAATACTTACGATACTTTTTTTTTTTAAATACATACATAGAATAGAATATAACACCCAGACACAGAACAAACACCTATATACATCACACAAATGTTTGTCCTAGGTGGGAATCGAACCCACAACCCATAGGTCAGAAGGCAGGGTTGCTACCAACTGAGCTATCGGGCCAGTCTTGTGTAATGTTGTGTGATGTCCTGAATAAATGTTTTTTAATTCGTTAAACTGACTTGGGGCACGTATTTGATGAAGGTGATGCTCAGTTTGATATAGCTGCAGTAGTAGAGGAAGTCGAGCCACGCGAGCTTGCCGGCCGCGCCCACGCTGCCCGTCACGACGAGCACGGCCACGAACACGGCCATGACGCCGCGACCGGTCAGCGACACGCGCTGCTCGTCGCGCTGGGATCAAACAAATTGAAGAGAATAGAGAGAAGAGAGAGGTGAGAATAAAAAGGATTTAACTGATTTTTTTGACTGACTTATGAGTATCGTTGGATTCAGCGTGAAATTATCTTCAATAATACATTCTCAAAATACCGAAATGAGGCTTAAATCTCGAGATTTTGAGTCTAAAAATGGTTTATCTGTCACAGGAATACAGTACGCTTAGCATAAAAACATTACTTTATTTCTTTTATTATATTATATTTTTACAGTAATTGTATGAATTAGTACTATATTTGGTAATTTTAAATAGAAATAAAACATTTTCAAGCAACTGAAACTTACATAAACCTTTTCTATTACCTTATAAGCACTCTACATAAAAATGACGCCGTTGACGTTTAAGACGACGAATTGAAAATATTGGCAGTATGAATCTCAATATATCTTAGCAACTATAAAACATTTGTAACTGATGTTTATGTATTTCATTTATCACGATATTACCATAATTTTGGTAACTGGATTACATGATTGGTTAACTTTTACAGCAGAGAAAAAATTATCAAAGATTGCTCTATAAAAACAGAGATTTTCATTTTACAAAGAAATGACACTGATTAAAGCATCAAAATTTTTTGTATAGATTAATTTATGCACACACTTTAATGTGTGAAATTGATTTTATTAAATTAGCAATAGTTTTTATTTTATTTGAGAAATACTGTTTTGGCGCATACGACCTTTCAGTATACGCTAGCTCGCATGTGTTTTAGTATGCAATCTGTCCCTCTTCAGTGCGCTACTGACCATTGTCAGCGTTGGTTCTGTGTCAGTCGAGTACCCGCGCGCTGTCAATAACCGTAGCAACAAAGTAAAATACTTTGATATTTTATCATTATAAATGGAGAAAAAAGCTGTTAAGATTTCTAAAAGAAAGAGAAAAGCAAGTGTAAACAAATGGTAAATAAAAGGTAAGTAAACGTCAAATAATTAGAAATTTTGTTACCTGCCTACGTAGGTAGGTAATACATATAATCTACCTACAAACTAAATGTATGGATACTCCCGTACGACCGTTTTTCTTTGGATAGGTGGGTAGCTAGTTATTATATTTACATGTTTTACTAGTTTGATTTATTTATTTTCTCTATCATAACTAAAATAGTGGACATTGTGTGGACATTTCACACAGCGCCATCTAGCCCCAAACTAAGCAAAGCTTGTGCTATGGGAACCAGATAACTGATACAATACTTAGATACTACTTGTTTGTAAATACATACATAGAATACAATATAACACCCAGACACGGAACGAACATCGATGTTCATCACACAAATGTTTGTCCTGTGTGGGAATCGAACCCACAACCCACAGTTCAGAAGGCAGGGTTACTACCAACTGAGCTATCGGATCAGTCAAATAGTAAGTCTAGCGTGGACCAAACATTGCAGTATTTCGGGTTTTTTGTATGGTTATCTGGTCTAGCTGTATTTTATTTATAATCTATAGTATGGTTGGTATAGCAATATGTGTCCTCAAAATAAAACGAAAATATAAAAACAACAATTCATATTGTAGGAAGCAATCGTCAGAACAGAGAAAAGCAATGGAGTTGTCTCTGGATTTAGGCGAAAATGAAACAATGTCAGTTGAGTTTCTAGAAGGGTATGTATCAAGTGAATAGAAATGATGTGTAATCGTACCTATTAAATTAAAGGTATTATATCGCTTATAGATAAAAATAATAATAATAATAATAATATGTGTGGACATCTCACACAACGCCATCTAGCCCCAAACTAAGCAAAGCTTGTGCTATGGGAACCAGATAACTGATACAATACTTAGATACTTTTTTGTTTGTAAATACATACATAGAATACAATACAATATGACACCCAGACACAGAACAAACACCTATGTTCATCACACAAATGTTTGTCCTGAGTGGGAATCGAACCCACGACCCACAGTTCAGAAGGCAGGGCTACTACCAACTGAGCTATCGGGCCAGTCAAGATATTAATGATGTAATAACTAAGCTATATATTTAATTTTGTAGAGTACAAGAAATGCCTCCGAGTTATGCAGAATTGCAAAACGTGTCGCCCACGTAAGATTTTATTATTAATTATCAGTGTTTATTTATTTATTTATTCATTTGGCACACAAAACAGAATATAACCAACAAAAGAACAAAAAAATAAAAGTTTACAAACATTTTGAGCTAGGTTACATCCCAAAACATGTGTATGACGGCGGCAACGTCCAGTTATAAACTCTATGCACAGCGATCGAGCACCGTAATTTACCCTGGGGTGGCATTAAATTTATTACAGTGGCAGCACCGGCAACTGTCATGGCGCCCCTACCTGTCTGACTATATAACGGGATCAATTGGTGTGCTACGGATCATTCTTGTTCCAGACACGGCGCGGTGCGGACATGCTGAAGGCCTATAGTTATATAAGTTGCAACCTATCTACCCACAACCCGTTTCTGCCAACATCAGAAGTAGCCCATTTTCACATCACTCTTCAAACAACGCCGAAAATATGATGACGTGACGGCGAGTGACACTAATATCAAATTTATTTGCAGGGTTAACCCGGACCAGTGAAAAAATAATGATAATAAAAGTTATGGGGAAAAAGTAATGATTCGTTAGAGGAGAAAAAAATGTAGGAATGATGTATTTTGGTTACTAAAGGGATATCTATCCGATCTAGCACTAATTGGTCCATAAAAAAATGTAGATTGCTAAAGGGATATCTATCCGGTCTAGCACTAATTGGTCCATAAAAAATGTAGGTTGCTAAAGGGATATCTATCCGGTCTAGCACGAATTGGTCCATAAAAAAAGTAGTAATGATGATTTTTGGGTGTTAAAGGGATATCTATCCGGTTAGCATTATTCGGTCCATTTTTTATAAATGAAGGGATACTAATGGTCCTGAAGGGTTAACCCTGACGATGACTGGAAGGTTAAAATACTTTTGAGTAATCAAATTGAGAACTGATCTTTTGACTTTGACTCCAAGTTTAACTCAATTCAATTGTCAGGATGAACGAGCAATAACACTGATACTTATGTCCCTCACCAGGTACAAAGTGAAGCTAAGCGTACGAGGACGTACGCACGTCAGTATGGCCGTGACGGCGGCAACGTCCAGTTATAAACTCTATGCACAGCGATCGAGCACCGTAATTTACCCTGGGGTGGCATTAAATTTATTACAGTGGCAGCACCGGCAACTGTCATGGCGCCCCTACCTGTCTGACTATATAAAGGGATCGATTGGTGTGCTACGGATCATTCTTGTTCCAGACACGGCGCGGTGCGGACATGCTGAAGGCCTATAGTTATATAGGTTGCAACCTATCTACGCAGAACCCGTTCTGCCAACATGTACACATCACGATTAACAAAACAATAAAATAAGTAGTTAGTAAAAAATTTAATATGTTTTCATGGTACGATTTGTATCTTAAATGCAAAATCTTTAAAGTTAAGAAATGATAGCTAAAACGTCTCTTTTATTTTGGTAGTTTTTGGTCAAAGATATCAACTGAGCTGTGGTGTTCCTTCAAGATGTCGTTATACTGACGACACATCCTTACCAAAGGGTTATGTTAAATTACAAAACAAATAAGGTTTACTAATACTATTTCTTTTAGGACAGTAGAAAAGGATAATAACAGCTACCGTATGTATTATTTTTATATTTTTTACATGATCTGAAAGTTTATAATCATACACATATTGTGGTATATGTTTCAGGCAGATAATGATTGTAGCGATGATGACACGCTATCTAACATATTAGAATACGCATCTGAGCAAATGGTAAGAACTTTGTGCTACGGTGAGCAATTTGTTATTGCAATTCTTTACATAATTTATACCATGCGTTCATACAATACCCGCAATAAAATGTAGATATAATTGTGTATGTTTCAGATTGAGACAGAAACACAAGACTTGGGGCACCGAATCATAGATGTTAATCATTTTACATCACAACTTATAAAAATTGCTCAACACGAAAGTCTATTTCAATGCGGATTAGGTACAATGAAATTAGATTCTGAACATCGAGTTGGCTTGCAATCTGAATTCAAATATGTCTGCTCAATGTCTAGTTATAGAAATAAAATCAAGTCATCACTAGCTGACGTTAGACGTTAGACACTAGACGACGTCATTGGGGTGTTGCTAATTTGCTTCAATGCGTCTAAAACCCAGGCCTGTGTATTCTCTGCTAAAAAGACACTACTTTCAACCACTCCGGTTTTTGTGGGTGTAACAGTACCTTTTAGTGATCATCTTGAGCTGCTTGGTGTGCAAATTTCATCTACCTTAAATTTCGGTCGCTTTATTGAGTCCAGAGCTAAGATAGCTGCAAAGAAGCTTGGTGTGTTATCTAAGGTTAGGCAGTTTTTCTCGTCGAACTAGCTGCTTAACCTTTACCAGGCTCAGGTCAGGGCCTGCATGGAGTACTGTAGCCACCTGTGGGGTGGCTCGGCCCGATACCAGCTTGCAACTTTTGACTCAATTGAGTGGCGTGCCAAGAGGATTATCAACGATGAGACACTAGTTAAAGGCAGAATCTAAAACCAGGAACACAGACGCAAGGTCGCTGGTCTGTAGGTTTTCTATCGGCTACATTTTGGAGAGTGTGCGCATGCCCTTCAACTAATTCCGTCATCCCCTTTCCATCATAGAACTACAAGACTTGGTGATTCTTCACATCCTTACGTCGCTAGTGTACCCCAAATCCGCACCAAGCGTTTTGTTGGGTCATTTATAGTCCGAACGGCCAAGGAATGGAATGCTCTTCCAACAACAGTGTTTCCTCCTGGGTACAACCTGGGTCTTTTTAAGTCAAGAGTGAATGGGTATCTCATGGGGAAGCGTGCTCCACCTTAGACAACTTCGTCACTTACCATCAGGTGAGTTGTTGACAAAAAAAGCATGCCCACATTCCCATAAAAAAAAAAATTACTCACATTTTGTACCTAATGGTCTTGCTATATAATATTTGACATTAAGCACTTTGTAATTTTAAATGCTTAGTCCAATAATTTTATATGCTTAGTTCAATAACTTAATTTTAAGTACTAGTGTAACTTTGACTTGTTATAGTGCTAAAAATAGCCAGTTGGCAATGAATATTTTGACTTTGAATAATTGTATCACCATTTCATACACCATTTACTTTCACGAGTGCCGTTTTGGGACCCGTGCGAATAAACGTTACTTTGATTTGATTTTAAATTGTTTTATTTACAAACGGTTTCAGTTTTGTCTAACTGTAACTTCAGTAGTAGTACCTACATGGATGTACAGATTTGCTAAAAGCTAGAAGATAATATTTCTACTAGTAGCAGTAGTTTTGCACCATAAGTACTATAGACCGTTATATATATATCTAATAATATAAATCTAATTGCATTTCCTAATAGTGAAAAAGAAATTTCATTATCGGGCCAGTAGTTTCAGATATTACCTTTTACAAACATATAAACATCAAACTTTAACCTCTTTTTAATATTAGTGTATAATAATATAATATTATATAGTATAAAATATTAGTAATATACTAATAGTGTGGATATAAAATGTACAAAATTATAATCGTACAAAAAAAATAAGGTAAGTAGACTCTACGACGTCTATGTTCCAGTGGATAAGTCACGCTGTGATGACGGCTCAAGTCAAACGCTCCGGTGCGGTGCAGTCGAGCCGGTCAATCGCAAGCTACGTAATATTATAAGGGTATGAGCGGGCTGCGGGGGGCTCAGCGCCCGATTTTGGATTCATTGTTTAACACTGCGTCGCCTTAAAGTCAATTTTCTCGAAACTGTCAATTTGTCAGTTAAATCCTTTTTATTCTCAACCCTTCAATTGTATATTAGTAACACTTAGTTAATAAGTGCCAGTACTTTGTTGCAAAGTTCGTCTAGGTAGATACCACCGCTTTGCCAGTTATTCTGCCGCCAAGCAGTAGTGTGCAAGCACTACTGTGTTCCGGTTTGAAAGGCACTGTAGCTAGTGAAATTATGGGACAATTGAGACTATATGACCTGATCTCACAGTCTAGTAATCTTATTACCAGGCTGTGCTGATGTCTCAGGATGATGTACGCAGTGCAGTGTCACGCGAAATTCTGTTTTGGGGTTCCGAATGACACTGTTCTGTTATGGGCGGCCGTGGCGCTTAACATCAGGTGAACGACTAGCTCGTCACATCACTCAGTAGCATAAAAAAAAACTTTTTAAACTATGGACTATAATAATGTGTTATAGAAAAATATATAAAAATATATAAATTTGAAAATTTTAAAAGCCAGCAAGGAAAGAAAAATCTTTGATATTTGTCGAACTGATCATCAACAGCCTCAAGAAGTCCACTGCTTAACATAGTCCTCCCCCACAGAGCCGTACTTTAAGCGGCTGCTTCCCTCCTGCATCCGGCTCCCCTCAGTTCTGACCAGGTCTTCGGTCCACCTATCGAAGAGCTGACCTCTGCTGTGTCTTCCAGTTCATGATCGCCACTCGAGAACCTTTCCCCATCGGTTGTCAGTTTTACGAGCAATGCGGCCTGCCCATTGCAATTTCAACTTGCTAAATGTAAACGCTACATTGGGGTAATTTTTCCGGCGGATATCTTCATTTCGAATCTTATCTCGAAGGAAACATCGAGCATAACAATGATCGCATATAAACAGTCAAGTAGGTTATGTTTTGTGGACAGAATGTGATATAAACAGTCAATTTGATTAAACTTATTTGGAGTTTTCTTTTTCATGTATCACAATTTTAAGGTAAACTAAAGGCTTTTGACATGGCTTAACTGGGGACCAAAAAAGCAATATTTAGTAAGGGGTTTTTTCTTCAAGAGGGTGGGAGGGGGTTTTTCTTCTTTCAGGAGGGTAGTTTCTTTTTTAACGGGCTAATGCTGTTGGTCTTTACCGACTTTTACAGCGTCACCGGGATGAGGGCGGGCGCTTAAGGCGCCCAGCCGTCAAAAGTGGGAGGCAACTAGCTGGCGGGCACCCCGGGGGGGGCGAGCCTCGGCTTAAGGGGATCGAGAAGACTACGGCCACTGGAAGAGTGGACCCTATTTAAAGTCAAGTAAGGTGGGTGAACAGTCAATCGTTAAAGGCATGATGCTCAACTCACCTCGTACAAAAAGCACTGGATGATTGTGATGAGGGTTGCGAAAGCAGCGTGCAGAGAAAAGAACACATCGTTCAGTTGCACGGGGTTGTGGCCGCGAGGGTGGCGCTCGAAGTATTGTGCCTGGAATACAGATACAACAAACGTAAAAATAAAGTACAGATAAAAAACCATAATACAATCGTTTCTATCTCATATCTATCTATGATTTATAGCAGTACCTGCTTAAAGTAATCGACACATTAATTTTAATGTAGAGTAAAAATTGATACCGCTCCTGATTTAAATTTGTCCTTTACATTAAAATTAAACTATTACAGCTCGGTTGGTAGTAATGTCACAGAAGCCTTCATAGGCAGGTAGAGAAGTTTCACTCCGCGAAGTTACTTAAATAAATAGCAAATCTAGTCACAACGTAATAAAGTGTATTTCACCTCGCACAGCACTACAAGCCTATCCTAAAAGGGTGCCCTCTTTCGTCTTCTCGTCGGGGTCAGTGCCATGCCATGTACTGGTAGCTCGGTATGTAAAGTGCATACTGCATAAAATAAAATATTCAGGAAATGCATGCTGCATTCCCGGATTTCTAAATATTTTCAATTTAAATTTTTATTTGCGTTCCACAATGTTGTTTACATGTGTAGGTACTATTATAACTATTTTACACAATATATACTATTTTATTAAGTATCTGTCAACAACAGTTTTCTAAATACCTGTATCTCTTCCGAGAAGTAAAGCCCGCAGTTAAACAGCGAATACATAGTGAATCCCATTATATTCAGCGTCACAAAGTCGAAGTTGAGTCCCACAACACTTTTCCTTTTGAAGTTGATGTAAATTTGCGGGTAGAAGGATACCGACCACGCGGCGAAGTAAATCCAACCCATTATGTATGAGATGATGTATATCGTGTTGGAATGCATTACGACCACTCTAAGGAATAGAGAGTCAACTCTGGAAAATAAAAATACAAAATATAAGCCAAATTATTTATTTTTTGCCGGCAAAAACCACATAGACACAAAGATTTTGGAATAAGTGAATTTCTTATACAAAAATATTTGTAGGTTATTTATTGATAGCAAAGAAAAAGGACAGGGGAAACATATTAGCTTGGGGGTTTCCCTTCTCCATACTAAATTGCGAGTAAAAACCATAACTGAGTGTGAGTATTGACGTAAAAATTGTGTTCTCATCTAAACAATAGTATGTCGACAATGATGAAGATAGATCATTTATCACCCTTTTTCGTGAAGCCTTAAGGTAAATTGGCCGTGTGGTCCCGGCGGTGTGCGAATAGGACCACTCCGTCTCTTCCCGTGGGTGTCGTAAGAGCCGGCTAAGGGAATATCCCTACCTCTCTCTACTTCATCAAGCACAGGTCCGATCATGTATGGAGTACTGCTGCCACCTGTGGGGCGGGTCTGCCAAGTACCAGCTTGAGGCTCTTGACTCGATTGAACGGCGTGCCAAAAAGCTCATTGACGACGACACTTGGTTAGTGATAGGCTCCAGAGCCTAGCACATCGACGTAAGGTGGCAAGTCTGTCGGTCTTTTACAGATAACACCACGGTGAATGCGCACAAGTACTGCATGATCTCATTCCCTCATCACCATTCCACTACTAGACGCTGGGCTAAACGCCATCCTTTCGTGGTTGAAATACAACCCATTCGTACCAAGCGGTTTGATTCCATGTTCTTAATTAGAACGGCTAAGGAATGGCATAGCATTTGACCACGCTCTCACCTGATGGGAAGTGACGATACGATTGAAGGTGTAGCATGCTATCCAAGTAAGGATATAGCAGCAATAGCAATGGATTCTAACAATAAAGATACTCACTCAACATATCCAGACGGCGTGATATTAAACGTGACTTCAGAATGTCCCGGGCTCTTCCCGTACGCGCATATTTCATGCGTTATCTTCGCGGATCCATTAGGTTCATTCGAACCCGGTATTTCTACTGTCGCTGGAACTAATTGTAATATATCTGGGTGTTGGATCACGGCTGTCAGGTATAGAGTTGTGTTGTATTCACCCCTGCAAACATATTCAAGAAATCATGGACTCTTTATCTCGATATAAGAAGAAAGATAAGAAAGAACACAATGGCCAGGTGGTTAAAATAATTAGTTTTTTTAGTGAAAACTATTATATCAGATGCAATCTAACGAAGCATTATTATAACGATGAGTTTTTAGAGGGTGGTAGGACTTTCCTGCAAGAGTTCGTCTAGTAGTAGTAGGTACCTCCACTTTGCCAGATATTCTGCCGCCAAGCTATAGCACTTTGTTCCGGTTTGAAGGAAACTAGCTAGTGAAATTACTGGGCAATGAGACTTTATGACCTGATCTCACAGTCTAGCTGCCAATGGGCACTACTGTTATACATAATCCGCCACGCTAACCAAGTGCTGGTTGGTAGTTATTTTTGTGATTCTTGGACATGCTGAATTCCTCGCGATTTTTTTCTTCAACGTGGAAGAGCGAGTGCAAATTCCTCACATAACTTGAAAAAGTAATTAAGTGGGATTTGAACCTAAGTGCGTCCATTTGAAAGTCGTACAGTTTACCACTGAGGTACACTCGTTCTACAGTTCAGACATTTCTGGTAATACAAGCAAACTACTTTAAAAGGGCTCCATACGTTCTGCTCTCATGCAGAAGTATCGCATTTCAAATTGACTTCACATGCCATTAGTGCAAACTTTCACGTTTACTATATTAGTAGTAGAAAGTATAGCGGGGTCAGCGTATGCTGAACCTGATTGCAACCTATAGAAACACATAAATGTATGGATTTGACAGTTTCGATACGCAGTTTATGGGCATAGTTTTTTTTGGCTCCACACTTTTTTGTTTTCAGCCACTGTCAAGTAATTGATAATTTCTCAAGTTAATTAATATTATATAATGTGTCAAGTCAAGTTAAGTCACAGTCCAAGTCATCAAGTTAAGTCATAGTCTAGTCTCGTCAAGTCATACTTCTAGTAAAGTGGTGGCAACTTTACTATAGAAGCTTCTGGAGTCTGAAGCAGTTCTGAATGGAGTTTTAGAAATAACACGAAACGAAACGTTTCACCATCATTATACCACTTTCTCACCCTTATGCCTGTAATTCAGCACTTAACGAATAAAATGCCACCAATTTTATGCACTAACACTGAAAATAACACAAGTTTTGGAAAATAATACAAATGCGGCGACGCGATCTTTTACATTTTCCCGCTAAAACTCAACTACTATTTCATGGGCACAGTTACTAAGGATATTTCTCCTGTTGCATTGCAATCAAAGTTCCGTGATCACCGGCCAATGCAAAACCGCGGGGACCCGATGAATGCAGGAGGGAAGCAGCCGCTCAAAGTGGCGCTCTGCTTAAGACGATGTTCGGCAGTGGACGTCTTCAGTCTGATGATGATGGTAGGGATTGCAAAAGCGGTTCAAAACTTATATTTCTACTTACATTTGCACCAAACTGAGCAGATGCGTTTGATCTACAAGTAGATTGAGATCAGTAGCGTCGAAGTACATTATGTCTTTCTGGGAATGTGCACTTGGTAATCCTGTAAAAGGAAAGAAAATAACAGCTATAAAAAGTTCTAAAAGGATTAAAAGAGAGGAAGCAGCCAATTTATAGGACTTTCATAATATACCTACTAATCTAAATGTCCTATTTCAAATTGTAATTTTAAAAATAAATCTATTCCACAGATTAACTAATAAGTACTAGTAGGTACATCTCCGCCATCGTATTCTGTTTTCTTGTTTCTTTATCACGACTGTATGCCCGAAAAAGATTTAAACAAGCCTTCAATTTACATAATTATATAAAAATCTATACACGGTGGAATTGAATTCACTCTTTTCCTTAAATGTATGTACTCAGACCATACTATAGAATATGTGTACAAGGTCCAATTAACAAAAATTGGTTTTGTTTTAGTATTTAGTGCCTCCAAAAGTAACTGCATGACAGCCGAAATGTCTATTTAACGCTACACACAACGCGGGCACCGGCTGAGTGCTTTGTAAATGTTTCGTAGGCAATAAAACACCTGCTTTGTTTAATGTCACAAGGCTTTTCTTTAGAATTTGAATTTGATAATACCTAGATTTAAGTTTTATTTCACAAGTACTTTTTTTATTTAGTTATGATATGGGAGCGTTCTATAGCATGGACTGAATACATACATTAAAGGAAAAGAACGAATTAAATTCTACCTTGCGTATATAAGAAAGTCGTGTTAGTTATTAAATACTATTTATAACTCAAGAACGGCTGAACCGAATTGGCTAAAAATTGGTGGATAGGTAGCTTAGAACCAGGAGACGGACATAGGATACTTTTTATCCCATTCCACTGCGTTTTACTAATTCATCTGTGCGAAGCCGGGGCGGGTCAACTAGTTAGTGTTAAACTGCTGTTTTGTATTGTTAAACACACCTTTGACGTCTGTCTAAGTCTAGTTTATGCATTTGTGATTCTCCGCTTGTACCCATTTGTGTGTTTGGGTGTACCCGAGGCAAGCTCATATTTATTATATAATGTTTTTATAGGACCTTCGTTACTTTAATGAACCGTAACATTCACTATTAAATGCAAGTTCATTATACCGTAAAACGCCGACCTCGACGCGTATTACCTTGCATTGAGGTGAAAAATCTAAGATTCTCAGAAAAATAACCAAGTCTAGAAATACACTAGATTGTAACATTTTGTGCAAAATTTGACAGCCTCTGTGGTGTAGTGGTTAAACAGTTCGACAAATAGCCCGGAGGCGGCGGGTTTGATTCTCGCAACAGAACATTTGTCCCGAGCTAGACGTAAGCGCTTCCATGATTGTGGTTATATTCGGCCGTGTCATCATCATCATCAATCATCAATGAAATTTATTTTTATTCGCGTTTTCATACTATTTATTTTTACAGAAAACGTTTTTCCTACAACATACTTTATTGACGATCTAAAAAAACATTCACTAGTTGGGTTCAAATTCAGAATTTTCTTACGATTATCTATACGATATTATGTATCATACATTCAAGGAAACTTGACGAGTCAAAAGGATAAACATATTATAAATTTATTAATTCCTAAGAATTCCATCGACCCTTTCCCACAACAATAGTAATGATGATTACTTATGTAAGCATAACTTGTCTATGACTTAACAATGAGTTTGTCATCATAGATAACACGTGATGGTACAATTTCTTATTTAGTTTTAAGTTTTTTTTTCTTTAATAAAACAAAGTATTCGTAGTCTATCTATGTTTTGTGTAGGCATCATCTTGCTGATGATATTGGGTTTGGATCTTACTGACCGAGGCTCAGGTAGTAGGTAGGTACGTAGGATTTTTCGGTGCACAACAATTTTGTTTGTTCGTCACCAGCTCACTTTCCTTTCACAGGACCTTTCCTTACATGGAGAGTGTAGGATATAATTGACGCCGCTGGTCAATGAGTTATGTTCTTGAATTATGCTATTCTTCTTGACTGGCCTGATACCTCAGTTGGTAGTAGCTCTGCCTTCTTAACTATAGGTTGTGGGTTCGATTACCACTCAGAACTAACATTTGTGTGATGAATACCGATGTTTGTTCTGTTTTTGGTGTTATAATTGTATTCTATGTATGTATTACAAACAAAAAGTATACAAGTATTGTATCAGTTATCTGGTTTCCATAGTACAAGCTTTGCTTAGTTTGTATGAAATCTCCAAACATATTCATATATTTATTATTTATTTTATACCAGTTTCCTCACGTTTTTCTCCACCGCTGTTTATTGTGAATGCAAGTTCCAGACATGAAAACTCCCCATAATCCGTATTTTAGTAAATAAATTAAACTTACCTAATAAAATGAATGCAACAATACATATGCTTATGCTATGACTAGAAGGAGCGCTCGCGACACCTCGCGGCGAGAATACTGCTTTGTCACGCGCCATTTTTCTTCGATGCTGTGTTATCTGGGGGACAATAAAACAAATCTTATTTAACTCGTATGACATTAAAATAAATAACGTAATTAGGTACAATACTGTGGTTTAGATACATAGGTAGTTATAACTTTTTATATGCTTATTAAATCCGCAGAAAATTGGATAAACCTAATTTAAATTTTGTAATATAATTTTCTAAATATAAATATAGGTAATATCAGGATCTATGTTAAAGCTTCATTTTAAGTAGCGCTCGTGGACTTTCTCCAGTAAGTAGTACTTATAAAAAGCGGCACCTCCGCTTTTTATAAGTACCACTCTTAAATCCGTCAGGCACCTTTCAAGTCAAAATACTATTTCCTGTCAATGATAGGAACTCGACTGGATAGGTACAGTGTAAAGTAAAAAAATATTATTATTTCCAGACATTACTTAGCATGGGGTATATATTATGTATTTTCACCTGACGCTTAAAGCTTCATGTTCATCATCGAAATTTTAATGCATACATCAAGGATTCGTAAAAACTAAATGGCTACGGTATATATATAGAAAACTACTAAGAAAAAGTTAACCTATGATGGTAAAATTAAAATTATTTCCGAAGCAATGACGACCAAATCACTTGACTGTGCATTCCGCTTCCGCATAACCAGTAACACGATGCTTTAATAGCCATGGTCACATTACGCCAACCGCACCTTAGATATTAAATATTTATCTTTGCCAAACTTTACGCGAAAAATGACAGCATTTTCCTGAGCCGGACTGGTGAATGGTGTTTAATTACATATATAAACATATTTAAATAAATATACACTCTTTCAGAGTCTTCATCTACAATTGGTGACCCAAGAATTTCAATCACTACAACTATTACACGGCTAACACTCACGCGTACTCCTTGAGGATGGGCATCTATATTGCCCGAACACCGGTCGAGTTATTCGAATGTATCTCGTGAGTGTTAGCCGTGTAATAGTTGTAGTTATGAGTACTACTCACGTCAGTTTCTATAATATTATAAGAACTTCAATAGTGTAATTTTACTTTTAGGTCACCTTTTTATGACTACTCATATTTATATTTGTTCATTGGTAAGTTGATTTTAGTTGATTGTAGTTGTAAATTGAGGTGCCAGTGTAACGCGATGTTATAAGGTGAATAAATCTATTAATCTATCTGTCTTTTAGTTTTTCAATTTTATACTGTGGCTGCTGATTAAAGTGATCAGAAAACCAGAAGTTCTACTTCAATTGCACCGTTAAACTTGTCTGTTAGATGTTTGAATACCGCAATTTTAATTATAACATGGCTAGATGCCGATCCAGGCCTGCGGCATAGAATAGCTAAGTACTTGGTGTACCAGCTGCACGCTGTAGCTGTTAGAAGTCGGAGTCTTCAAGGCTAACTTCTTATCGACATTAACTTATGTTCGTGCAAAGTAATGAGCATTCAGCTCAGAACTCCAGAGTTCGAAGTACCTATATTTTTTAACATTTATATTAGAAAAAAATGATTAAATTCTTACATAATATAAGAAACTCTTGAAATATTACGTGTCTAACATGGATTGGTGAAAATTATAAACTCCCGATGCGTACCTATATGAATTTAAAGTATAAATGCCAGCGTATTTTAAATGAAATGCAGCCAAGCGAAACAAAATAATCGTCACGGTTTATAAAAATACCTTTACGTTTGAATTTAACTCAATATCACTTGTACTATTATTTAATCTGTGACAATATTACATATTAATTAACACATGGCACTGATAGCAATGTGAAATTGCGTATTTTCTTCAGCACCTTAATAATTTACATTAGATACGTAAGTGTTACATAACCTTCTTCAACCATGCATATAATTAAACTATAAATATAAAGTCTGTAATTGCTAAATCCCGAAAAACTAACACTTAAAATAAGCAAATAAACGCGTTAATACAATAATATAAACACCAGCGAATGTTTACACATACATTTAACTTTAACTGACTAATTGTGAATGCTCTAGGCAAAATAAAATAATGTATTGTCAAAGGCCTTAGACTATATTCAACCTGTATATTTTACACTAGCGATATAAATAAAAATCCATGCTACGTAGGTACATAACAGCGATAAAACCTGAAAACTGTGAAGCATTGAATCTGATATCGCAAAATAAATTGCCAGCAGCTTTATAATTTTATGGCCAAGGTTTTAATAATATACAACGTGTTTTTATAGAATGGAAAATATGAAATTGCCCTTTGCTGCACATATAGCGGCTGAATGAAATAATAAAAGTTATTTCTATTTGACTGTCAAATGTAAAGGAAATGATATAACTTAAGTAAACAATGACTGATGAAAATATCGAGTGTGCTTTAGACCACACGACTGAAGTAAAACTTCTTTAGTTTTTTTTTGACAATGTAGATGTACGTGAACCAACTTCAACTTTCGTGCACCAGTTTACTCCCCAAGTCAAGCGTGGGTAAGGAAGTTTTTCTTCAAAAAATACTTAAGAGTAGAACTATCTTGAAATAGTACAAGCGAGGACACTAGTGGGTATGACTGACTATATTTGAAGAGGCTAAGCGGTGCATGTTCACCCAAAGCTGACCTACCAGGCTAAACGAACATAACAGGAAATATCAACTATCAACATTTTCCTTCTTAACCTTATACGATCTTTTTAATCTAACTGCTTTGAAGAACAAACGTATCTGCTAAACAAAATTCTCAAGCAAACTTAATTTGACAGTTAAGTTATCGCGGGCCTTTTCATTTCAAACTATACGAAAAGGGACGAGAACATTTTAAATTACTGAATAATTTTTAACTTTGATTATAAGATTCGACATCAATACACACTATGCTCTATTTAGAATTCGCTCCTCATATATTGTAATGAGGAAACAAACAAAACGTGTTGCGCTAATGCACTTTGTAAGTTTGTATTGTAGCGCTTTATTTAGAACATTCAGAATAGCGACGAGTATATACGCACATCACAGCAAGAAGGATAGCTCAATTTTGATTACCAGACTGTTATCTAAAATTATAATTAAAAATAAATAAATATGTGTGGATATTTCACACAACGCCATCTAGCCCCAAACTAAGCAAAAGCTTGTGCTATGGGAACCAGATAACTGATACAATACTTAGATAGGTACTTTTTGTTTGTAAATACCCAGACACAGAGCAAACACCTATGTTCATCACACAAATGTTTGTCCTGAGTGGGAATCGAACCCACAACCCACAGTTCAGAAGACAGGGCTACTACCAGCTGAGCTATCGGGCCAGTCAATTAAAAAACGCAAAGCGTAAAAAATCCGACTTCAAGACTTATATGGTTTTCTCGTGAATGTCAGAACTGGACCAAATAGAAAAGGGACCACACGACAGCACCAGCTTTCAAATCATTAAAAAAAAAGGAAAAGTAAATTTTGTAAAAAAGTTGGTCTTATTTAAAAGTTTGTAAAAGTGCTAAAAACAGCCTATTTGGAATAAATCTTATGACTTTGACTTTGACTTAAAATCGGTTCACCCAGTCGAAAGTTAAAAAAAGGCAAAAGGTTTCACCTTTTGGTGAAAGATAACACAAAAAAAAAACATTCGTATTGAGAACCTCCGCCGTTTTTGAAGTCAGTTTAAAAGTTTTCATTTCATAGTAGATCTGCGAAACGATAAAAAAGCTCAGCTAACTATACTTTATAAACAAACGATAAGTCTTGTATCAAATACAAAACAAATATGTCTCTGTCACAACATGTTTTTATAACTGCAGCCGCGTATTGATACTGTTGCTTGACCTCACTGCAAGTTGTCATTGCCAATGTTACGTGAAGCATTTAACTCGGTACATTAGTATATGAATATATTAAAATAACAAAAAACCAGACTACACTGTCAATATATTTGCGTTGAGTAGATATGAATTGTATAGTAGTACATGTGCCGTATATACTATCTATTTTCTTGAAACTCTATTATCCAAAGTAGTATCTTAAATATGATGGTTTCAGTAGTATTCCACACAAATAAACAAATAGACAGCAAGACAACGTTTAGTAAACTCAAGCTCATACAAATTATTGCAAATAGACTAATATATAAAGTAATTATAAGTCAATTACAAGTAAATTATATAAGTAACCTTTTTTGTGTATTGTTGTGTAAATTTAATAAATTTAATTATATTATTTATACTAAAAAAAAATAGACTAATAAGTCAAAAATAAAAATAAACTGAAAATACGGAATTTCAAGTCAAATAGGCAAACATATTTTAATGAGTTTTTTTTTTAAGTCTCCCACTACTGGTGCATGCCATCCAGCACAATGCAGTAAAGGTATGTTACGGGTGGCGTAAGTATGTGTCAATGATGATGACTGATACGTCATTTGTTTATGAAATTGATCTTAATCTTTTAATAGTGGCTTCGATCGCAACGTCACTTCCCATCAGGTGAGAGCGTGGTCAAATGCTAGACAAGATTGAAGTAAAAAAAAAAATATAATAACAAAAATTCTGGACCCTAACTATACTATACTATACTCGTATTGTAAATGCATACATTGTCAAGGGCAATTGTATCTATTATTATATCAGGAGAATTCACGAGGAAAATTGTAATCAGTTTCAGACGTTTATTTACAACTGATGATGGATGAACCTGATTAGATTACCTAATTGATAACAATGAAATCATTGATTTTTATTGTTGATTCTATAACAAATCTAAATTGATTTTTTATCATTAAAAAACTTGCCCGTCTGCACTAGATTCACAGCTCTTATGTTCGCACTCATCTCTCTAGGACGTACTCAAATGCGTTGCAATAGGTACCTCATAGAGTGATAAGTTCGAACTTCAACATTCATAGGCAAAGGGCCTATTATTTTTGTGTGCGTCCGACTTTCTAAGTATAATTATTATTTTGTTTAGTTATCTATGGAAGTTTGTAACTGGCCTTCTTTATATATTGCTTCTTTATACTTGTACATAGCTAAAAGCTTACTTAAAACCAAAAACAAAAAAGCTTAGGATATTGGATTTGCCAAAGTAGGGTAAAAATGAATTATGCAGAATTCCGTGTTGATCAGATTTTTACTACTTATAAATATAAATATAAATTATCAATTATCAAACAAACAACAAAAAAGAGATACAACATAATTGCAGTGTTCTTGAAGTGACCCAGTGAAATTTCCATATAAATTTCCGCAAACTTACATAACTTATGAATCTTATATAGAATTTACAGATTAATTATCACACAAAAATCCGGACAGCCCTAACCCATCCCATTTCAGTTGTACGAGTATTAGGATTTAATAAGTAAATGAAATGTCATGGTAAAAACAGTTGAAGATTCTTATAAATTGGTGTTTAGTATAAAGTACAACAAACAAACGCGTCCGATTAGAAACCGGCTTCGAGGCACAAGGTTTGTGGCACAGCACAGGGTACAAAAACTAGCCATCCGTCTCTTGGACATGTTCAGAATTCAGATACACGCGACAAGCGGTATATAACAAGAAACTGGTATTGTTTTTTACACCATGTAAACACTTAAACGGTCTGTTAAAATGTACGGTCGAACTGTAGATGTTGTCGTTTGTTGTAAGGATGAGCAAAATGTTGCCTATTCTAAAAGGCCTCGTGTATTTCTGCAGTATGTCAAATGACAATGCAAGATGCGGGGTCAATGGTAATTATGCTACAAGCGTACCTAATGTGCCTGCTGAATTTAAAGGCAAGGCGTTCTCACGGGGACATACATAAACGACAATACCATTCATGTCACCTGATTCGTATATAGACTATTGATTTGTAGTCCACCATTAAATATAAGATCTGAAAAGAGCAGACATTTCTCTGGCTGTTTCACTTGCACTGCATTTACAATATAATAGAGGAAGTGGGAAAACGATATTCTTTCACACTCGTTGGAATCGCTTTTCCAATGACGCGCGATATTATATGCTACTGAACTGGGTCAGCTGTAGACGTAGAGAAATCAATAGCCTATTACTTGATTAATAATAGCAATTATATTGAAGCACTCGTAGTTTGTACCGACTACTTATCTATCTTCAAAGTTTATGTTATTAAACTACCTACTAGCTGTGTCTCGTTGTTTTACCTGCGTCGACAATGATCACACTACCTACAGGAACCACACGGTTTTCCGGGATAAAATGTACCTTAATCTTACTCCGGAACCTGAAGTATCCAAACATTAAACTCCATTCGGCGCTTCGGCACAAAAAAATGAACAAGCATGAAAACTAGAAGAAGGATAGGCCTTGGACAAATGCTAGAAATAAACGAATTAAACCTGACTGTTCAATAGTAAGTGAAAACTTAAATCCATAGTCTATATTGCAGTAAAATAAAGCCAATGAATTATCATCGTTGAACTTATATTGTAAACCTGACAATATGACTCTTGATCATATTGCAATTGATTTGTTAAATACTTCTTCCTTTGACTAAATAGAAAACAAGCTAAGCGCAAACCAACCCAAAGCAATGATCATTATTCAAAGCTGAAAAACAGCACGTATTCGTTCCTTTGTAGATCACCTTCCGTGTGATTTATATAAATAAATGAACTGACTTGCGCGCGGTCGTCTCAGTACGGTAGTACTACTATTTATTCTGTGGTCTCAGTCTATTAGTAAACGCTGTTTGCTCTTCGTAGAGCATGGTTCAAAAAACGGCAATGATCTAAAGGTTAACGGTCTGTGATCAAACGATACACGATGCTAAGTTCTATGCGGCTAAAACACTAAACCTCTCGAAACATTATAGGTCTGATCAATTCCGCTACTCAATTATAATCAAAAATGACCTTAATTCGAATCGCATAGCTATGAGTAATAATAAAATGGCGTATAATGGTACACTATTTACTCTAAATTAAGTATTTACTCTAATAGTCGCTTAAGCGTTTAAATCAGATAACATATTAAGTAATTTTACAATTATGACGTAGGAAAAACCCCTCGTGATTTTCCTCGTGTACTGTACATCTGAATTTTAAGAAATAAAAACAGGTTATTGTTTGAAAAAACTATGACTAAGGAAGCAGTCATTGATTTACAAATGATAATATAATGTATTTACACTTTCATACCTACAGCCTATCAACATTGTAAGTCATAAGAGTTAAGGTGTAGCCTTGTGGCATTCCTAGTTTTGTAAAGATAATAAAATCAAAATTTAAAAAAAATGTTCCAGTAACCTTAACTCTAATAGGCATATTAGGTTCGATCCCAAACGCTTCAATTGAAATACATAAAGTTACAAATACAACGCGGTTATACCTTGAACAGAGACATATGCTAGACCTGTGAAATGTTAATGTGAACCTTATTGAAAAACCTATAATTGGCACTCATATTTCAAAATATATATAAGTACGTGACTTAATTTTGGCAATACACTTCGCTGTTGCGTTTTATAAAAGTAGAGTTCCAAAGAGAATGGACAAATCAACGCAGTCACACCTATTACAAACTAGATATTACTAAAATACTAAGGTAACGAAATTACGTTTGACCTTAACAAAAATTTACGTAAACGACGACAATAATTTTGTGAATACAACAATTATCCTATACTTTTCCCCAGGGTTTAAAACTTCAAACAATTTCTATAACAAACTTTATACTAAAACCATTCCGCCGTTTAATCGTGAATGTATAAAATATAAGAGAGACAATTTTGTGCGTACTAATAATACTGGTATTATACTCAGAAAATGCATTGATAGTACGTACCGTACATTTAAAAACATAAAACTGCTTCCTAATAACGACACTGCTATAAATCTTTTACTGTTGACATTGACGCAGTCCATTGCAAACTGGAGCGATAAGAAATAATAATCCTTCTTATTATATCTTGAATATGCAACGTATAATGTAGATAATACCATTTTGACTGCGATTTATTTGATAGCTATTACATAGCCCGGTTTTTCTTATTTTAAAAATTGTAATTCTTAAGATGCCTGTCATGTTATCATTTAGTGCGAATAGAAAGTATACATACAAAATAACAATGCTTCGAATCAGATTGTAACACTTGAAACATGTAACAGATAAAATAACCTAGTTAGATAAACTAGCGGTGATACTAAATAAAATGTAACAATAATTGTTCCTTATATATTACAAAAATATTTCATCTAGTTTTAAACTTTTATGATGATCAATTTATTATTACTGATAAGATGATAAATGTGAAAGTACGTGAGTGTTAGATGTGTGAATGTTTAGAATATGATGATAGCTCTGTAATATTAGAATAGAATAGTTTAATTTACTTTAGAACCTTGAATAGAGAAAAGACAAAAGGAACACAGGTAAAGCAGCAGAGCACAACTATACAAATATAAAAAACACATAAGAGACGTTAAAATATTTACTGATAAAAGATAAGAGAAAAAAGATACAATAATAAAAACATCAATGTTTGTTGTGTGTTTGGGTGTTATATTGTGTTCTAAGTACGTATTTACGAATAAAAAGTATCTAAGTATTGTATCAGTGATCTGGTCCCCATAGTACAAGCTTTGCTTAGTTTGGGGCTAACTGGCGCTGTATGAAATATTTACAAAAATCACGCTTGAATCCCTAATCGTTAAAACAAATGCAGTCACGTCTACTTTATGCATATGCACCTATTGCTATCGCAAATCGTATCTGTTACATTGTCAATAATGCTATGACTGATTATTGTAAAGTTAAACAAGAAACACCGAATGCCCATTAACTGATTATGATTAATTCAAGAAGTTGATTAGCGTTGGAAATGTTCCGTTTTTATTCTTGACGACATTGAAAAGTTCATCGATTACATCGACATTGATAATTTTGACTTGATTAAGATAAACGAATAGATTTTTACTCGTAATAGGTATATACCAAAGCTTAATAATCACAATTGCGTTTTGGTAAAATTGATATTTACTTAGTAAAATTAATTTTATGAACTAGGTAGAAAGTTAAGAGAAAATAAACACACTAGTAGAATTTCTAAGTTCAGTTAAAGACAATTATTATTCATATAGGGACATGGCCAAATGATTGGTGGAGGATTGGAGTGGAGGGTGACCATAATGCTAGCTTTTATTTTGCTCATAAAATAAGCATTGCAACTCAACGTGATAAATGACACACAGCATTCTGGGCACTTTTTCCTCCACCAACGGTTATTTTAAGATTTTTAGTTTGCTGTTGTTCTCTACCGACCTTTACAGCGTCACCGGGCGGGAGGGCAGGCGCATAAGGCACCCAGCCGTCAAAAGTGGGAGGCAACTAGCTCAAGGGCACCTCTGGGGTGCCTCTGGTCTTGGGCCGTTGCCGGGATAAGAGGACCGAGAAGATTACGTCCATTGGACCCTATAGAAAGTCGCGATTGTTCTAGCTAACCTACGATCTCGCCGGCGGGGTTATCTGATTGTGTTACGTTGGTATCATATGCCGGTGCCGAAAGCAGAATCTGAGCCTGAAGGGCTAGACTGGTCCGGTGATCCTAGCGCAGCCGATACTACGGCTGCTATAGGATCATCCGGGTCGCTCAAGACGTGTCTCGGGGGGCGACGACGGGGTGGCCTAGTGGCGGGGCCGGCCTGCTCGTATATAATAACAAAAAAATCTTCTACGTTATTTTTGAAGTATTCGGAATAGGTTTCACTCAAGTATGTTAGTGGGAGACAAACAGAGCACGTCTGCGCAACATATTTGTGATTTAGAAGGTGTTAATTGATAGGAGACGGCGTTAACAGGAGACAGCAAGAAGATAATATTTACTCTAAATAAGCGGGCAATTAAACTACTTTCTCAATTGCAGAAAGTTATATAGACCTGCTTTCCAAGATACATTATACAGTCACCTATATTTTCAATCAACTTCAAAATAGGAGGAGGTTCTCAATCCTGTAGTTTTTTTAATTCCAATGGATTTATATTCATTTACATTGGTCCCATAGAATTTTCATCAAAATCGGTTTAGTAGCTTAGTTTTTTTAAATCAAAGCAATTTGAAAAATTCAAAACAATAGTCATTCAAGTACGTCTCAGTATTAAATTAAGGCGACTGTAGTCTGTTGAACCCCCTTTTAAACTGACTTCCAAAAAGGAGGATGGACTATTAAAAACATACACAAAAAAACATACAGTTGGACATATTCAACTGTATGTTTTTTTGTGTATGTTCTTCGATACTTTCGCCAATTGTGAACCGATTTTAAAAACTCTTTTTTAGCTAGAAACATTTTACTCCCGCAGTGGTCCCATATCTGATGATGGAATCTCAAGAAAATCGAGATAAAACTAACTAACCAACAATGTAATAAAATCTTAGAAGTCAATTGTGACCAACTTCAAAGTTTCCGATTGAGCTGAAATTTTACATACTATCTAAATTTAGTAAGAATAACTAAGGAGGTATTTAATTTTTATTTTTTTCTAAAAAATTGAACTGAATGCAAATCCAAAAATAAGCATTCAAAAGCGAAAAATAAATTAATATAATTATTATAAGCGCTACCCACACATCTATTCGAAGTTGATATCATTTTTATTTCCCCATTTAAACGGTATATACATCTCTCAATATTATCACAGATTAGAAATATAGATTTCCAAAGAAAACTTGTGATATCGTCAAATGGAAATATATTATCAGAGTCGCAACGCGCTTACAGTAAGGATCATTCATCTATCACATAGGGTTAGTTTGAAACCTCACCATATATCACCAGCGGAGAGAAGAGGTTTTTTTTTACGTTAGTGAATGATGTGACGAGGTAGTCGTTCACCTGATGTTAAGCGACACGGCCGCCCATAACAGAACAGTGTCACTCGGAACTCT
This sequence comes from Ennomos fuscantarius, assembly GCA_905220475.3. Lineage (NCBI taxonomy): Eukaryota > Metazoa > Arthropoda > Insecta > Lepidoptera > Geometridae > Ennomos > Ennomos fuscantarius. The sequence continues at coordinate 3,859,538 of HG992028.1, read as the reverse complement.
AAAACAAAAAGTTCGACACTGCACTGCGCACATCATCCTGAGACATCAGCACAGTGTGGTAATAAGATTACTCGACTGTGAGATCAGATCATAAAGTCTCAATTGCCCAGTAATATCAATAGCTACAGTGCCCTTCAACACGGAACACATTAGTGTTTACACACTACTGCTTGGCGGCAGAATAACTGGCAAAGCGGCGGTACCACCTAGACGAACTTTGCAACAAAGTCCTACCACCTAGTAAAATGGTGATAAAAAATTTGATTCAAAAACGTCACGATAAAATGAAAATTTATGAAAGTAAGCTTAAGTATATTTAAAAAAATAACATTATAGTTCCTACAATGTTTATCATTTGGCGAGATTTAGGCTCACGTCATCCAGCTCACCGGTTTAGACGCTCCGACAATTAAGCTATAGTTGCATTCCCCAGTGGCTGCGATATCTTTAGCACTATCTTTTTACCGGCACTTAGCACTTATTTTTTACTTTTAGCCGTGGCGGCATTTTTATGGACTACAATATCTTTGTATATGTATGTATGTATAGACAATCAACATAGATAAATACTTTATTTTATCTGTAACTGATTTACATTTTCAAACAATGACACTATACTATAAAAAGAACAAATAAAGGCTGTGTAGTACTAATATTGAATTAATTCAAAACATAAGCAAGAAATAACGCTATTGGCTTACGGCACGCATGTTTTCATATTTCATACAATCCTTTACATTTAACAATACTTTCAATAATGGTTTGATATTGCCACAAGTGTTCAATATTATACTTTTCTACAAAATATGCATTTTAACTATAGTACGAATTCAAGAAGTAATAAAAAAATATGATGTTGATTGCATCGATGACTAGTTTACATTTGTTATAGATAATAAATCGGTATTATATAAATACTATCTGCGCCCCACGGTTTCACCCACGTGGTGAAAATGTTTCTACTTTCCTTAATTTTTGTCTTTCATAAGAACCTTCTCCTGACAATAATAAACACTACAAAAAAGTATTAGCGAAAAGGTTCCATCCGTTCACGCGTGATGCGATGACCAAGGAAAATGGAGATTTATTTTTATATATATAAGATATATGATTAACACTGTTAAAGTGGGCGGTCGGGGTTTTGGCTGGAAAGCGAAAAAGATTGCGTCACTGCATTGTACGAGTATTATTTTCCAAAACTAGTGTTATTTTCAGTGTTAGTGCATAAAATTGGTGGCATTATATTCGTTAAGTGCTGGATTACAGGCGTGAGTGTGGGAAAATGGTATAATGATGGTGAAACGTTTCTTTTCGTGTTGTTTCCAAAACTCCATAGAAGCTTCAAGTAAAGTTGCCACCACTTTACTAGGAGTATGACTTGATGACTTCGACTGTGACTTGACAAATATTTGCGTGAAATATCATTAACTTGATAAATTATCAATTACTTGACACTGGCTAAATACATAAAAGTGTGGAGCCAAAACATAAAAAAAAGTGGGTGATCTAATCTACGCAGCACCTACATTCAGTGATCTACATATTTTTTTCAAAGTTCGTCACCTTTCTAGCGTGTACATATATTTTTACTAAAAGTATTCATTTGATGGTAATTGTTGTTAATCTATGTACATAAAATCAATAGATAACGCAGATTATTTTTGTACCTATATACTATATACTAATAGACAAGGCAGTTTTCTATTTACAACTTATGATAGTATGTTAAATTGTAGCGTGCAATTTGCAACTCAATATCTTGTGCATTAAAAAAAGGCACTGATGTCATAGCCGTGAGGAATTCAATGAATTACATATGTGTAAATGATAAAAACTGCTTTTCGCGACAAAAACTTAATGACTGAACGCCGATGCTTGGAAATTAAAGACTGACCGCTCATTATGGATCATTATCGAGAACATATACGAATAATTGAACTTTTTTGAATAATTGAAGGTACATTCACTGTAAAAAGTGTTACATAATATATATACAGGGTTACAGGAAAAATCGTGCTAGATCCGTTAATGGCGAGGAGTACCCATCATTTCTGACTTATTTCACTATGAAACACCCTAGCCTAGCAAGTTTCATCACATCTATCTTATATCTCTATAAAAAAAGTCATGTTAGTTACACTATTTATAACTCAAGAACTGATTTGGCTGAAAATTGGTGGGGAGATAGCTTAGAACCAGGAGACGGACAAAGAATACTTTTTATCTCGTTCGACTGTGTTTTACTAATTCAACCTGTGCGAAGCCGGGGCGGGTCAACTACTTACTTATAAAAGTGGGAACACGTAAGCGGAAAACTACTGAACGTTTTGTAATTAGAACTAGCTTAATTAAAATGTGAATATTCAAATTCCCAAACTATTTCGTTTGTTTTATAAACTTTTCACGTGGCTAACACGTGCGTAATCATTTACAGATAGAGGCCGGTATGTTAATATGTAAGTGAAATGCGTAAAAAATGTAGTTGGTAGTTTTATTGAAATAAAACTTCATTACGCACGCTTGACTTGGGGGGTAAGCTAGTCAATAAAGAAATAAAAGTTGGTTCACGTAGATCTCCATAGCCAACATAACAAAGTTAAAAATTTGCACTATCATGTTGATATGTCCGTATTGCCGAGCTGTAAAATCCTATAATACATGTTTAAATGCTTACGTTAGGTTACACTAAGAGTAATAATTTGTTTGCATTGGCCGTTCTCTTTCTCTTTACTGTATAATTGTAAGTATAGTATCTTGTCTCAATATAAGTAGGTATCTAATGTTTTTATTTAGTAATTTGTGGTCAATAATGCTGGTAGCACATCTGTTAAACTTTTTACTTATACCGATAATTTAAATAATGTATGCGATACTGTTCATTGATCCTTCAAAAAAAAAATGTCCGGTATAATGACTATTAATAAAATTGTCAACATGGCTGATCACGCCAATATGTTACCGAATATCTTCGATCAAGAATTATAATAGTGGACTGTATAAAATGTATGGTACGCACAATCAAATAGGGCAAGGAGCAAGAGAAGACGGGACATGCAGCACATACCTCCAAGAACACAGAGGAAGCTCCAGATCCTCCCGGGAACGGCGACCGCGGCGGGCCCGCCACACACACGAAAAGTCCTGGTATCCAGAGTCCTCAAACACCATCAACGACACAGTATTCGATTGCACTCGCGGAAGCGCGATTATTTGTGGGGAAAATTACAAAAGCACAATGCTTGACTGCGGTACAACAATTTATCGAATCGTCAGCACAATTCGCGCGGATGCGTCTACGGCCATCTTTTTTGGCAAGACGTTCAAGACTGTATGCGTTTTCTGCAGTAGCCGCTAGAGGGCTACCCGGCGGTGCGGTAGTGTTTGCATGTTTGGGTGGGAAAATGGGCTAAAGGAATGTACCATAATATCAATTTAATTATCGTTAATTTAAGTTAAATAACTTGGCGTTACCATTTCCACCCGCCCTTAAAGGGTCACCTTTAAAAGGACAACCATAAGGCGAGAAAATAATAGAACTATGACTCTAGGATAGAGCGTTTAATGCGCGCGGGGCGATATATAAAGTCCGTAGAGTCACGGCGAAGCGGGAGTATATATTACAATTTTATAGATAAGCGGTGCGGTATAAATAAAATAATAATAATAATATAGCGGTAGATATATAAACTAACAACTAATTTGCGGGGCAAATAATTTACTGTTTTGGAAGAGGGCATAAGCGAACGACTGGGCGGAGGTAAGTTCCCTTGGCGGTTCTCACAGTCGTGACGCGTACGATTCCATCTTTAGAGGGATGAACTTTCTCTACAAAGTGCTGGCCTTGCAGAGCGCGGAGCATTTTATATTCAGCGAGTTGAATATCATCGGCAGTCACTGCAGTAGTGCTGCGGCGGGGCAATAACTTAGCAAACTTACAAACGTACACAATTATACGAAAACGCTTATTCCGTGAGGAAGTGCGGAGAGCGAGTTCATGTAAAGCGCAATGCTTTACAGGCGTACACACGGGGTGCGCCAGTACCTTTTGCTCAGGTATGTCTGCAATAGACTGTCCGCCGAGGCTCTTAAGCGGCCACTCAGATGGACTTGAAGATGCCCACTGGGGCCCGTGGAGCCACAGAGGGTGCGAGATAAGCTTAAGTGGCGTAATGCCACGCGAAAGTATGTCAGCGGGGTTCTCAGTACCCGCGACATGATAAAAGTTGCCAGCTGGAATATTGTCCGTGACCTGAACAACGCGGTTTGCGACAAACGTTTGCCACCTGTGTGGCGAACTCTTAATCCAATATAGCGCGACTTTAGAGTCGATGAACGCGTAAATCTTGATTGGGAGGCTGCGAGAATAATTGTCGTGAACAGTACGAAGCAACTTTGACAATAAGACGGCTTCACAAAGCTCGAGACGAGCGATTGAAAGCGGCTTGGTAGGTGCTACTTTAGTCTTCGCGCACACCAGCTGGACCGTATTGCCAGTAGGGGCGCTCACGTGTAGGTACACTACAGCACCGTAAGCCTGGAGACTGGCATCAGAAAACCCCAATAGGGTGACGTCATAGTCTGCGGACACGCCTACGTGTCGTGGGATGCGTAAGTTATTAAGAGCCGGTAATTCAACGCAGAACTGGTGCCACATCTTAATGATGTGCAGTGGCGGTATATCGTCCCAATCGAGATTAAGCTGCCAAAGCTGTTTTATTAACATCTTGGCATACACAACTGTGGGGGCAACGAAACCCATTATATCCCACAAGCGGGCGACGGTGGACAAAATGGAGCGCTTAGTGCACTTCACTTCGGCGGGAGAAGTAATTTTAAAGTAGAATGTGTCATTATCTGTGGACCAGTGCAAGCCTAATATTTTATGTTGCACGGCCTTATCAAACTCCACCTCAGTAGGAAGTCTGTGAGAAGCGGGTAGATTATTTAAGACGGATCGACTGTTACTGTTCCATTTGACAAGTTCCCACTGTGCACCTTTAAATAGTTCAATCAGTTGCTGAGACGCTTGGACCGCTTCTCGTTCGCTAGGAAGCGAGAAGGCAAGGTCATCCATAAACAACGAAGTAGGCACAATGCTACTCGCGATCGGATAATTAGCGCCGTCATCGTCGACGAGCTGTCGAACCGTGCGCAGTGCATGGTATGGACTCGACGATAACCCAAAGCATACACGATTGAAGTGGTACAACACGAGAGGGTCTTGCGGGCGGGACCGGTACAAGAAGCACTGGTAACGACGGTCAGATTCGCGAACAACAATTTGCAGGAACTGCTGGCGACAGTCAGCGGTCATTGCGACTGCGTGTAAGCGGAAGTTCAAAATAATTTGAAATAAATCACCTTGCAAGTTCGGTCCTGAATACAGGATGTCATTCAGCGAACGTCGGGAGCGGCTGCTAGTCTTACTGCTAGCATCCAGCACCATGCGAAGTCGAGTGGATGTCTTGTCCTCGCGGACGACTCCATGATGCGGTATTACGTATATAGGAACGGGGTCATGACAATCGTACGGAGGCGCGGGGGCAATATAATCTTTAGCGAGGTATTCATTAATGACGTCATCATATGCCGACCTAAGTTTAGGTGAAGCTTCTAGCTTTCTTTCGAGGCACATGAATCTTTTACGAGCGGTATCGAAAGAATCTCCGAGAGAATAAACATCATCGTTAAATGGTAAGCCTACAACGTATCTACCAGTAACGGGATCGCGGGTCGTAGTCGATTTATAAAATTCTTCGCATTCAACATCGGAGGGATGATGAAAGGGCGGTGCGGAGGGAAGCTCTTCGAGCTCCCAAAATCGCCTGACTAATGAGTCAATAGCGGAAGGCTCTTGAGCGAGGCAACATGTCAAGGCCTGGTGGTTATGCAGTGTGGGTATCGTGGGCACGGAACCCATAATAACGTACCCTAACACCGTGCGTAAAGCAGGGGGCGCCGACGAGTCGCAAAGATCACGAACTACGCCGGGGAGAAGAAGATGCGGGAAGAGAGCGGCTCCGATCAGCGCATCGATTTTATTAGGTAAACCGAAACTCTCATCCGCGAGCGGTATTCCTGATAAGTGTGATAAGACGGAGGTGTCTACCACTGCGGTAGGTAATAAATCAGTAATTTGATCAACAACTAGCGGCGAAATATTATAATTAATGTTGTTGTCAAAGCGCGAATAAAATTTTAAATCAATCGAGTTAGTTTTAATTATTTTCTCAGCTCCACCGAACCCCTTAACAATAGTACGTTCGGCATCCTGAAGCTGAATTCCTAACAAATCACAGCACTCCTTTGTAATGAAGTGGCTTTGCGAAGCGGAGTCTAATAGCACGCGAATAATATGTCGCTCGCCTTTAGCATCATAAGCGACAACTTGCGCGGTTGATAATAAAATAGTAGATTGTTTATTACGCGCGAGCGCATCAGGTGAGCTGCAGTTATCTATAGATGCATAAGTAGCACATAACGCAACGTCCGAGCGCGCGCTCGGGCCGAGGGGAGGCTGCGGCGGCTGCGCGGGAGGCGCGCGGCCGGCGGCGATATCGCGCTGCACTGGCGCAGGGGTAAGCGGCGCGGGTCGCGACGCGGCTAGCGGAGGTTCGCGCCCTGTCTCCATACGTTTGAAGTGTAACATTGTGTGATGCTTTTGTTTACAAACGCGGCAATTAGAATTAGATGAGCAATTAGAAACTCTGTGTTTTAAACTGAGACAATTCACACACGCATTGTTATACTTCACACAATTAAAACGTTCGATGGGAGACATTCTATTAAAATCAGTACATTTAAATAAATGTTGATGCGTTATATTAGTGCAAAGGCATTTGCACTGCGGGTCAGCCGTGGTACTCAAGTAGGCTTGGTACTTCGGCGGCGGAGCGGTATTAGAACGGCGATTATTATTATTTTTATGAGTATTCAACGCGCCTGAGGTAGGCTGAGCTGGCTGAGTGCGTTCGAATACCTTAGCGCGGGCGGAAATAAAATCGACGAAATTGTCGAAAATAGGTATTTTAGAACCACAACTCAACTCGAAAGCGCGAACAGTATCTGAGTCTATCTTTTTGAGCGCGATATGAAGTAAAATTAAGTCGGTTAGATTATCTAACTTTAGATTCTTTAAAGCGCGTACTGCACTAGTAAAGTTATCTGTAAATAAATCAAAGTTGGTCGCGGAGGCAGATTGTAAAGGTTTAAACTCAAACATTTGATTTAAATACGCGGAGGCGAGCATTCGCTGATCTTCATATTTATCAATCAGCGTTTGCAATAGAAGTTCATAATTCTCAGCGCAGGGAGATATACCTGCGCATGCAGACTGAGCCTTGCCTGTCAGCTTGCCTAATAGGTAATACAACTTTTCGTCGTCTGAGAGCGATGGATTATCGTGTACAGTAGACTTAAAACTGGCATAAAATAACGGCCATGAGCGTATGTCACCCGAAAAGTTCATCAGCTGAATTGGCGGCAGTGTAGGCCTAGCCTTATGCGGTGCGATACCATCTCGTGAATCCTGTATATTAGTACTCGGTTGCGAATAATGCAATTGAAGTCGTTTAATCCTGCTATACAAAGACTCGAAAGCTACGAGACTCTTATAGTCAGGTTTCGCGGAAGGATTCAATGATAAGGTGCGAGAATTATGGTTATCTAAATTCTTTTCGAATCTAAGACGTAAGGAATCGATTTGTGAAGAAGCGTCAAGGAAACTTTCCCTATCCGCGGCGCTCGAATGAATATTTAAAGATAGATCATAGATACTTTGTACTATTTCAAAGATAGCTTCACATTTAGCTTGCATGATGGCTAGTTGCGCATCCTGCTGTTCCTCAGTGGAACTTTCGCTGTGTGAAGTAACCTTTTTTGGCGGCATTATGCAATACAAGTAAATAAAACTAGGTAAAATAAATTAGGTCAATAAAATGCGGCAAAATAAAGGAGGTAATATTCAAGTACTGCAAATGCGCAAGCGCAGGGCGTAGCGCGTGACTTCGTAACGCGGTAGGATTATATCGAGCGGTAAGGTCGAACGAGCCACAGCGGTGATTAAAATGAGATGAGGGTAGAAAAATATTACAATGAATATTGCGATTTTAAAACTGATTATAGTATTAATTAGCGGGATAAATATATAATATAATTTATGTAATACGTAGATAAATATTATATCTAGGCGGGAATTCACGTAAATCAATGTTACGGGCGGTTTTTCCTACGAAAAAGGTGGGTGACGCAATGTCTGCCCTACGCGGGTTATTATAGTAATATTCGCAATGAATATACTAAAAATCTCTTACTAGGGCCTATAAAAGTATCCTAATAAGGGCGGCTGGATGAATCTCGGTCGGAAAGAACCGAAAATTAAATCCGGTCGGAAGGACCACACACAAAATGATCACGCCAATATGTTACCGAATATCTTCGATCAAGAATTATAATAGTGGACTGTATAAAATGTATGGTACGCACAATCAAATAGGGCAAGGAGCAAGAGAAGACGGGACATGCAGCACATACCTCCAAGAACACAGAGGAAGCTCCAGATCCTCCCGGGAACGGCGACCGCGGCGGGCCCGCCACACACACGAAAAGTCCTGGTATCCAGAGTCCTCAAACACCATCAACGACACAGTATTCGATTGCACTCGCGGAAGCACGATTATTTGTGGGGAAAATTACAAAAGCACAATGCTTGACTGCGGTACAACAATTTATCGAATCGTCAGCACAATTCGCGCGGATGCGTCTACGGCCATCTTTTTTGGCAAGACGTTCAAGACTGTATGCGTTTTCTGCAGTAGCCGCTAGAGGGCTACCCGGCGGTGCGGTAGTGTTTGCATGTTTGGGTGGGAAAATGGGCTAAAGGAATGTACCATAATATCAATTTAATTATCGTTAATTTAAGTTAAATAACTTGGCGTTACCAATGGCGACATTAACATTAATCAAAACAAAAACAAAATTATAGCGGCCGATAGATGGAGCTAAACTTAAGTAAAACTTCTTTAGAAGTTTTACTTCAGTCTTGTGGTCTAAAGACGCTCGTTTTTTATTTTGAAGGCGAGCGTACACGTTACACAGGACAGCTTTCGCTCGGTGTTCCAGTAAATTGGTGAAGTCGGACAAGTACGAAATTCCATTTTCATTATGGGACTGGAAACGTTGCATGGTGTCAGGGGCGTGGTGGAAATACCAATCGCGACAAAAGTCCGTGTTTTGGTGATCGGTAAAACGCTACTTAAGTTTTCGGTTGCGGAAAATGACAAAACTCCTTATAGTAGATACATAGGTAGTCTTTCTTCAAAACTTAATTGAGAACTTGAACATTTATTTAATTAATGAGTAACTGTTTTATTTTTGCTCTTTATTCTTTGAGCCCTATCACAATCACGAGTACAACTTTTTTCTGTAGGTTCTGGTTTTATTATTATCACGAAGCACCTTAATGTATAGATGTCTACACCTATAGATTCCTTTTAATTGCCTCTATGGTGTGGTGGTTGAGCAGGTCGGCTCATAACCTGGAGACAGCTGGTTCGGTTCGCGGCAGGACAAGTAATTGACTGTGGTCCTCGTAGTTCCTGGGTCCCTAGACAAAGGGAATCCTAGTTAGGGTCCAGGATCTATGTATGTGATCGTTGGGCGTTATTATTATTTTAAAGTTACGATTGTGTGTTAGGCTGTGTAGCGACATTCACAAAAAAAAAATTAAGTTCCTGAATATACAGTTACGATGACCTATAAGTAAGGTAACGTATCAATACTACGTGATCCATTCTGAGGGGGGGGGGGGGGGGGGGGAAATCTGGGGCCTTACCGCGTAAGTCTGGTGGAGGTGGTCGTGTTCTCTCTTGCTCGCACTCGTGGACTTGTTAATTGGCGCGTGCAGGATGACAGGCGAAGCCGATTCCCAAAATAGTTACATGGTAGGGGTGCTGATTATAATATCACGCTTGGTCACAGAGCTGGGGGGTAGACATAGTAGTACATAGACATAGTAGACATAGTACGAGCGTCTAGTAGTCCACTACCGGACTACTAGACGCTCGGCTAAGCGCCATCCTTTCGTGGTCGAAATACCACCCATTCGTACCAAGCGATTTGACTCAACGTTCTTAATTAGAACGGCTAAGGAATGGAATGCCTTGCCAGCGTCTGTGTTTCCGGCGAAATATGACCCGGGCGTGTTCAAGAGAAGAGTGAATAGGTATTTACTTGGCTATCATGCTACCCCTTCGATCGCATCGTCACTTCCCATCAGGTGAGAGCGCGATCAAATGCTAGACAAGTTTGAAGAAAAAAAAATATAGACAATTTTTTTGTCACGTAGTCTATATTTTCTAGGGAAATCTCGTGCGTTTAGCGCTTTCTGAATTCACAAGTGGCAACACTGACGTACATATGCCGGGACGTCAGCTGATTTTGAAGTAACAGTTTGTAGTGGATTACAATTTTCAAGCAATTTGATGAGAGTTCGTCCCGATACTAATAATGTCATTGTACGATCGGCTGCACAACGCGTTTATAAATGTCGCACCGTTTCCTTGTCAATGCGAGAAATACAAAATAAGAGAAATAATTTATTTTTTATTTTCTGTCGGCAAAAAAATATTTAGAACCATATTTTAAAAATTACTACGTGGAATCTAAAAGGGGAAGGACGGTCTTGGCATATACTACGAAAAGTCACCGAGGCGAGGGTAATATAAAAAAAAAAAAACAATAATAATAAAATGCAAAAAGTGGGTCACGTTGTATAGGTAAGAAAGGTTTTCTTACCCAAATACTATTAGAGACTGCAACATGCCACGTAAACTTTACATAGGCACCTATTCATTGTCTGTGGAAAGCTGGAAAGCGAGCATTAAGCGATAGAGGTGTTAAAAAGTGAAAATGCACAGCTAAAAATGGAAACGCCATAAACTTACGTAAACTTTAATTCATTGACTTTCACGCGCGTTTAAGCCACATTATTTCTTAATTAATATATTTTCAAAGCTAGTTTTTTTTTGTATGTTTTGGCTCCACACTTTTGTGTATTTAGCCAGTGTCAAGTAATTAATAGTTTATCAAGTTAATGATATTTCACGCAAATATGTGTCAAGTCACAGTCGAAGTCATCAAGTCAAGTCAGTCAAGTCATAGTCTAGTCAAAGTCATACTCCTATTAAAGTGGTGGCAACTTTACTTGAAGCTTCTATGGAGTTTTGGAAACAACACGAAAAGAAACGTTTCACCATCATTATACCATTTTCCCACACTCACGCCTGTAATCCAGCACTTAACGAATAGAATGCCACCAATTTTATGCACTAACACTGAAAATAACACAAGTTTAGGAAAATAATACAATGCGGTGACGCAATCTTTTTCGCTTTCCCGCCAAAAAAACCAAAGCTAGATTACAAATATATGAGAACTAATTGCAATTTTTTTCATTTTTTTGGTGTATAATTTAATTCACGTACTAGATGCGCCCAGCGGTTTCACCCGCTATTTACACGTGTTCCCGAAGGAACACAAAATTTACCCGGTTAAATAGCGCCAAATGTGCAACATCAGTCAAATCGATTGTTATTTTGGAGTGAAAGCCACACAAATAAACAAAAAAACAATGTTTCACCTTTACAATAGTAGTAGTGTTTAAGGATAGGTACGTTCCAACGGCTACTATAAATTAATGAGATATTGTGGATTATAATATATATGTACAATTGTAGTAACTTAGATTTTTGGGGCTTATTTAAAATGTCACTTTTACACAGCCTGTGTGGTGTGGTGGTTGTGCAGGTCGGCTCATTACTAGGCGGCAGGTTCGATCCCCGCGGCAGGACCAGTATTAGTGGACAGAAAAAAAAGCGGAAATACTTGTTCTGTGTCTCGGTGTTGTGGGACCATGGTCCTCGTAGTTCCTGGGTCTCTAAAAACAGGGAATCCTAGTTAAGGTCTAGGATCTATGTATGTGATCGTTGGGCGTTATTTATTTATTTTTCAATGATTTAAACGTCATTTTTAGAACGAAGTGCAGCAGAACGTGATACTGATGCACAGTACGGGCTTCCGGAAATCATTGATAAACGCGAATACGCGGAAGTCGGGCAATACCACGATAACGTGAGAATCCGAATCCCGATCATTTCCTTTAAAACTATGTTTTCAAACAACATTCTACCGGCGTTTACCGAAACACAAACAAAATGCTAAGCCAACCTAACGACGTTTACAGCTCCAAACATTCGATTCGTTGCATTTTAGGCTATAGTATTAAGGACATACGGGTTAGAGGCGTAAAGTTATGGAGTTTCATACATGTTTATAGTATGGTTATATATAACAATGCCCTTCATACTCGGCTCTTACGTTTCATTATACCCAAGTGCAATAGCTCGCAGTTACAACAGCACAATTTTACAACAAAGGTAATTGTTAGATTTAAGCTAATATGGGAGAACCATTATACGAATGCAATTTTCCAAACGCAATGAATAGATAAGCTCACACAAAAGTGATAGATACACAATGAAACTGATACCTTTGCAGCACCATGTCCGAAGTCGCGAAGAAATTCTACAAAGAGAATTAAAATAACACGACATCTTCGAAATCAAAGTCACTAATTTTTAGACTCGGACATATCTATTACTTCGCGGCATTCAAAATTAGACACATCTATTGCTGTATTAATAGATATTTCTGATGCAACACGACTAACACTTGAAGCAGTCGAGTTGCGGAAATAAATGAAGAAACTCTAGTTTTACAGACTGACTGCAAGGCACGTTGTACATTATTGACAGATTACTGTAATGTCGCAATGGTTATACTTATTACGCTCAGTCAGGTCGAAAACGTCGATAAAGGACTCGGGGACGCTGTCTCTACGACTGGAGGGGTGATCACGAAACTTTGATCGCAATGCAACAGAAGAAATTTCTATACTAACTATGCACATAAACTGCGTATTCAAACTGTCAAATCCATACAATTTTTTGTTTCTATCAGTTGCAATCAAGCACGTGATCGGGGGGGTGATCACGAAACTTTGATTACAATGCAACAGGAGAAATTTCCATACTAACTATGCACATAAACAGAGTATTGAAACTGTCAAAATCATACAAATGTGTGTTTCTATTGGCTGCAATCGAGTTACGTGATAGCCCAGCTGGTTAAACTAACTCGAATTTACCTGAAGTTATGTATGTAAGTTATGTAAAGCCATTGGTAAGAAATAATAATTCTGTTAAAGCAAGTGGATTAAAATTATGTGCATTGTATTTTAAATACTAGATGTGGTTGTAGACTTTACAACAAACAAATACGTCGCGTCTCGTTCCGATGCTGTCGCTATCGAAACCCAACATATACGAGAAATGAAAAATCTAAATTTCGGACGTTGTTTCTCTCAGCAATACATGTATAATGTAACACTGTCATTATTTCATCTTCTATACATAAAAAATTTAATGTCCTGACTGACTGACTTTTTTTTACTTCAAACTTGTCTAGCATTTAACCACGCTCTCACCTGATGGGAAGTGACGATGCGATCGAAGGTGTAGCATGCTAGCCAAGTACCCATTCACTCTTCTCTTGAACACGCCCGGGTCATATTTCGAAGGAAATACAGACACGGACTTATATATCAACGCACAGCCTAAACCGCCGGTCCTAGAGATTTGAAATTTGGAGGGTGTGTTCTTAGTAAAATGTAGGTATCCACTAAGAAAGGGTTTTTCGAAATTCCCTGAGAGGTTGAAATGGGTGGTGGAATTATCTATAAAAAAATGTTCTTCGTTTCCTATAGGCCACGCGGGCGAAGCTTTTATAAACTAGTAATATTATAAAAGGTAAAATTATGTAGTGTGATATTAGAACTTAAAGAAAACAATATATTACGAGTAAGTAGTTGTCTGTTCTATTTTGTATACGCCAACGAGTATGTAGGGTACATGTTATACTTCATGACCCACTTTTATAGTAAGAATGTATTTTTGTGGTAGAACCATACTACAGTGTTTATATAATATGTGTAATTTGCGGTCAAGGCAATGTTTGATCAACTTATCTGATGCGAGCAGTGTAATGAATCGGCTTTCTCATGAAACAGTGTTATCTGGCTTCCTTAAGAATGTTCATTAACATTTATACCTACATACTTAAAGTAACGACGCTTAAGAAGGGGCTTAACAAAGCTTTTTTGTAACTAATTGAACTGGGTGATAAATCTTAGAAGGATTCATTTTATTAATGCGCTTGATTTCCGCAGTTATTGCATTAATCATCTCATTGCTCTTGATAATTTTGCGTTATTTTTTTTACTTGGATAACTATCAACTGCTTAATTGCTAATAGAATATGATATATAATAGATTATGATAATGATAGAAAATAAAATAATATTTAACTCAAAATTTTTGTTTAGCTCATTCCAAAATCAGCCCCCTTAAAAGCAAAATAGAAATGTGGGACAAATTTAAAAGTTTAAAACAATTATTTACACACCATCAAGTATAATATGTAAAGTACTCCAATATGTATTAGACGTAGGTATAAACCGAGCAGAGCGTGAACCCTTTCAAACATTAAAGGAAGTTCAAGCTGAACTCAAGCCAACAATCAATCAGAGGCAATCTCTGATCTACTCAGCAGCTATCAACTTATCTGTGTCAGCCTCAGGAAGACTCTTCTTAACAGACTATTCACTAATCTGTGCAAGTCCCAATTCTTTAGCCATCCCTAAACGATACTACCGCAATTTAGACAGATTGTAACACGCCTACAGAAATTGAGCATCTGTACACTATTTAGATCACCTTGAGACGTATTTATACTCATACTTACGTCTATTTATAAAACTTAATTTTTCGTTACCGCTGTTTAACTAAATAGCAAAAAAGTATTACATTTGAATGGTCAAACATACAAATTAAAACGCCATAATTTTATCCATATTTGTCACGGATCCATTCCCTGTTTATAAAGAATCAAGAACTACGCAGATAGTGATCCACACACAACACCCTAATCCAGAACTTAAATTAGAAATGTAAATGACTTTTCTTCCTATGCACCAATAATGTATGCTTTGACTGGTCGTGTAATTAGAGGTTATGCTTATACTACTTAATATTATATTAACAGTTAATGTAACTTGTACTATGATAATGTATTTTTTATAAACTTTAATTCAAGTATCTGCATATTAATAAATATCTATAAATAAATAAATATCTATGGGCATTTCACACAGCGCCATCTAGCCCCAAACTAAGCAAAGCTTGTACTATGGGAACCAGATAACTGATATAATACTTAAATACTTTTTGTTTGTAAATACATACATAGAATACAATATAACACCCAGACACGGGACAAACATCGATGTTCGTCACACAAATGTTTGTCCTGGGTGGGGATCAAACCCACAACCCACAGTTCAGAAGGCAGGGTTACTACCAACTGAGCTATCGGGCCAGTCATTATTTTCTTCTATAAGATAAGACAACCATCATTACGGCTGTACCTGGAATATACTTATTTACTAATTTTGTATGACTTGCCAGTCAAAAATCAAATTAATAACAGGGATAGTAAAAATATTTCGTAAAAAAAAATGTAATCTTCAATTATGCTAAGATGGCGTGGATCGTTTGATAATGCAGGAATATCCAATCATAAAATTACATTATCAGAAACTGAAAATGAACAATCATATATCCATATTAATAATAATTAACCTTGATATTATCCGGCACACCAAAGAAAACAGATGCTTGCAGCTAGCAGGATAATGTTGTCGCAAATGAGAGTACTAAAAGTACTTTAAAGTACTCTTTCGCGACAATGTTGTCAAACGATTATTTAAAACCAGCACTTATATTTAAATGACGAACGAGACGAATTATTACGCCTGACAACTTTACAAAAGCGTAAAAACAATACATAATGAGTTTGCAAAATACCGAATCAAGTAAATCCAAAAACAATTTGTAACAGGTTTTTGTAATGCAAGTAAGAATGAAAGAAGCAATTAAAAGGTGTTAATGAATTCATTAACAAGGTGATAGGTATTTAAGCTGTTATCGATAGCCCTATGTAAACCATCTACCTATCGGAGATCATTCTGAACTTATCCATCCTATTAAACTTTTTTTGTTCTATTCAAGATCAGGTATGTACATATTTCATAGTTATACTTTTTCTTGCATCTTTATTAACTACTAGTTGCGCCCCGCGGTTTCACCCGCGGATAAAAAGTATTTTAATTATTTGCTCATCCCACGGGAACATTTCACTTTTCCGGGCTAAAATGTAGCCTATATGTTAATTCAGTATATAAGCTATCTTGGTATCGAATTTCATCCAAATCCATTCAGCCGTTTGAGCGTGAAGGAGTAACAAACATACATACATACACACATACAAACTTTCGCCTTTATAATATTAGTGTGATGATTAGCCAGAAACATGTCATGTAACTTGTTATTTAAGTGTATATACGTTTTTGGTAATCTGTTTTTCAAAATATAATTCATCAATACCAATTCATGCTTTTTTTATTATCACTTTGACTGGCCCGATAGCTTAGTTGGTAGTAACCCTGCCTTCTGAACTGTGGGTTGTGGGTTCGATTCCCACCCAGGGCAAACATTTGTGTGATGAACATAGGTGTTTGTTCTGTGTCTGGGTGTTTATATTGTATTCTATGTAAGTATTTACAAACAAAAAGTATCTAAGTATTGTATCAGTTATCTGGTTCCCATAGTACAAGCTTTGCTTAGTTTGGGGCTAGATGGCGTTGTGTGAAATGTCCACACATATTATTATTATTATTACTTTTCAATAGTTCTAGGTTAAATAAGTACAATATGCAATATGTCACCTTCCAGTGTTTATGATATTAGGCATATATCAAGTTGTACGTGACTACAGAATGCAATCTAGTGCACTAGACACAGTTCAGTTAATATGTACTTTATTAGGTGTGTATTGAAAGAAAACACGTGAATTTGATACGGGGGGCAACAGTTTCCTAACATACTTCGGTTTTGCAATAGCATATCATCAACCTAGTTTTGTTGTGGTTTCATAGGCTGTGTTACAACTATGGCCTATAGCGATCGGTATTTGATTAATTTGAGTAACAAATATAATATAATAATGAAGGTGTAAGAACAAATAGGGTTTAACTGATTTTTTTCACATAATAACTTATGGGTATCGTTGGATTCAGCGTGAAATTATCTACAATAATACATTCTCAAAATACCCAAATGAGGCTTAACATTTTTAAGCAACTTCTCAAACATTTTCAAGCAACTGAAACTTACATAAACCTTTTCTATTACCTTATAAGCACTCTACATTAAAATGACGCTGTTGAAGTTTAAAGTCAATTTTCTCGGAACTGTCAATTTGACAGTTAAACCCTTTTTATTCTCAACCCTTCAAATATAATCACACTAATATTATAAAGGCGAAAGTTTGTATGTGTGTATGTTTGTTACTCCTTCACGCATAAACGGCTGAATTAATTTGGATGAAATTCGGTACCAAGATAGCTTATACGCTGGATTAACATATAGGCTACATTATATCCTGGAAAAGTGAAATTTTCTCATGGGATGAGCAAATAATTTAAATACTTTTTATCCGCGGGTGAAACCGCGGGGCGCAACTGGTATTTACATAATTATGTCAATGCTTTCCGCAGTATTTATTATATTCTGTCCAATTATAAGTCTTTTCATACTTAAGCAATTTTGGAAATTTGTTAAATATGATTTCATATTTTGCTATATATTACGAAATTATTAAATTGGGTTTTATTATTTTTTGGATTTACATATTATATAGAACATGATTATTTATATTTATGTTCAAAATATATTGCGTATCGACGTGTTTTTTAATTATCATGTATACAAAAGCATTGAATTTTCTATTACTCAAAGTCTTTTAATCAAAAAGTTTTTCGTTCTAGATTTTAAAGTGTAAATGAAATATTTCAACCAGAGAGATTTTACTAAGAAATCTGGATTGTAGAACGTAATATTTTTTAAAAGACCTTTATATATAACCTTGCTTATTCAAAATTCCACCGCATACTATTTTGCAAGTCATATTTAGCGTGACAATGCCATAATTACTTACACTTTGTATAAGAAATATCAAAATACCATTATTATTTATCCATGATCTTAAGATACTACAAGTGCTGCAATACAAATACCTTCTGTTATCTGAAATATCGGAATTCTGTGTTAAAATCACAATCACAAGTTTTAATGTGGAACTAAGTTTTTTGGTCACAGTCGATTAAAATGTCTTAGTACTCTTTGTGGCGCGCGGCGACGCCGATTCACTGATACAGACGCTACTAAAGACTAGTCTAGCTTATTTTCATAAACAAAAGAAGATTTAAATTTCTTCAGATTCTCGTAAAGTTTCTTCTGCCCATCTGCACTGAAGTTTGACAGCTCCTAATTCCGCGCTTATCCCTCTACGACGCACATACGGGTATTTGGTCAATCTACGGGGTCAAAATTATTTTATGTTTTTTTTCGATTCTAAGGGATAACACATAATGAAAAATAACATTTTTCATGTATTTCAAGTAAAATATGCTTATTATAAATTTTTTATTTATTTATTTAGTTTATGCCATCTTCAGAAGAGTCATCATTATCATCATGAATCGGCATCACAATATTCGGGATCGCAGGCATGAGAAGTGCAACCGTCTCAGGCAAAGAACAACTTAATCTACTTCTTTTTACGCTCTCGGCTATCTCTTTCATGCTCTTTCAATCTTATTAGCACTTCTTCTAAGAAAATAGACAAACGCCTTACAGTATGATCAACTAAAGGTAAATGTAAATCGGTTTCGGCGAAGGTATTGGTTACTCTGCAGGTTTCTAAGGGTAACTCTGGTTTCGCTTTTTGTAACAGAGAATAACAAGGAAAGAACTTCTTATTAGCGTTTCTCACTACTTCGTAAACGAAGTCTACTCCTGTCGACGAGTTAAATCGGCTTCCACGAACATAGATGATGCTTGTGTGTGATGGTGTAAGTGGGAGTTCTTTTACATCTTCTGATTTAGAAAAAGCATTTTTATATTTTCTAGCACGTGTCGGAGTGCTCGTGATCTCTTTTAATATTTCGGAAGCATTTCGTTCTCCAGCTTTCCGCAACTCAACCTGAGCAGCATGAAGTATGACATCTTTTGCAGTAGTAGACTGTACCTCTTCAGTTCTTCTTCTTTTAGTTCTTTCACTCGACTCTTGAAATAATTTAAATGTCCGACCTGGCCGATTGTCTGGAATAACAAGAATTTCAAAGGTTCTTTCTAGCCATGCAAGGTTGTTTTTCAAAAATATGTCTTCCTTCTTATAAGCTTTAACCACCTTTGCTTAATTTGTGATTTAAAACGTGAAACGTTGCGATTCTAGCTCTCAGTTTGGTCTTCAGTGTAATTTTCACACGACAAAAGTTGCCCTTTCAAGAAATTGAATTTGTCTTCCAAATTAGACAAATCAGGTGCCTGTAAATGGTCGAATAAGTACTTACGGATCACAATTTTCACTTCTGAAGTACCTTATGAACCTAAAACAAAAGCATATTCTCATAAAATGATCCAACCTTCAATCATCATATTTTGAATTTCAGGTAAAAAAAAGTTCTATGTTCCAAAATTGAGCCTATCCGCGGTCTTCCGCGGCTGATTTTTTGGTTATATACTGTACAAAGCTTTAAACTTTCGAGTGTATAAGAAATTATAGCCGGATCTAGCTGGGTACTATAACATATACTCGATTAAACAAAAATAATATTGAAAAATTCTCCATAATTTTGTAAGTTCTTACAAAATACCATACCTGTACTTAATAGGAATAAAAAAATAAGAAAAATTATAAATTACTGCATTGTTACCTGTTGTATCAGGATCCATCACTATTATGTCTGAGATAAATGTAGAATAATATATATTTGACTGCAAAGTTTATGTTGTAACACGAAAGCCGAGAATAGCTACGTGCACTAACTTGAACCACCAAATTCCGACTGAAAGCAGACGCGCCAGGTGCACCTGGTAAAGGTGAGTTGGGGTGGGTGTTGTTCTCAGATTAGTCACCTAGCGCAGGTAGTAATTGTTTTTAACCCTCTTTGCACTTCATTAAATTGACTTCTGGCCGCGTAGATAAGGAAAATACCCGTATGTGCGACGTACCTACTGCAACGTTTGGTTACGTCCTAGAGAGATAAGTACGAAATTAAGAACTTTTATGCAGTCAGCTATTAGTGCTTTTTTTACTTAAACCTTGCAGACTTTACCAGCCTTATTAATAAACACGAAATAGCTTTGGATTAGTTACACTATCATTTGTCTCTTTCGATCCAGCTAAATATTCCAGTAGCCGAGACTAATACCCGTTATTAATAAGGCTGTAGAAGTGTAATTCGAAATTGAAATTATCTGGACTAGACCCTGGAATGGCATGTCTATGGATGACGCTACTCGAAAAGAAAGAAGAAGATGAGCTATAAATTTAATAAATCAATAAATTTAATTATATATAATAGTATTTATTCTAAGGCTAAGGCGCATACGCAGCACCCGTTAAGAGAAAAGTGACACCATGACGATCAGAAACTTAAATAACATTACACAATCTAGCAATTGCAATGTAAGAAACGACAATAAGAATATTTGTAAAATGCTCACAATTCTAATTTTGTTACCAACATACACAACACTCAAAATATGACCAACATTAGGAAACAAAGTAATAGATTTGTTTATGAACTGACATTGAGTTTAAGGAGAGCTCATAGCATTTTACGTATATTATTGGTATTCCTATCTGAATCGATTCCAAATGACCAAACACATTACTGTACCTGGAAGGGGACCACTGTGTGTATAATCTTTATAGCATTATTCTATAACATAAGTATAATTAGCACTGTTGGATAAATTAATGATATAATTTTAATTACGTATACATTTATTTATGTGAAAGACATAAGTATAATAATAATAACGCCCAAAGATCACGAACATAGATCCTGGACCCTAACTAGGATTCATTGTGTCTAGGGACCTAGTAACTACGAGGACCATGGTCCCACAACACCCAGACTTAGAACAAGTTTTTGCGCTTTTGTTTCTGTGCACAAATACTTGTCCTGCCGCGGGAATCGAACCCGTCGCCTCTGGGTTATGAGCCGACCTGCTACCTACGGCCTTTGGCCTACGGGAAAATAATTCAACCGCCCATTTCACCCTCTTGAGGGTGGAATTTCGAAAAATCCTTTCTTAGCGGAAGCCTACGTCATAACATTTACCTGCATGCCAAATTTCAGCCCGATCCGTCCTGTAGTTTGGGCTGTGTTGACAGATCACTATGTCAGTCAGTCAATTAGTCAGTCACCTTTGACTTATATATATTTAGATAGATAGATAACTCTTTATTGTCTCACCAATTAAATTCACGCAATACAGTATAGTAAGTATATTATATATAGTAAGCATGTATTTTTGTGGTAGAACCATACTACTGTGTACCTATATATTCATTATGTAAAAGACTTATGATTTAGATTTGGCTGGGGATTACAGTTTCCCGTGCCCTCCGAACCACGGTGGCGCTAAGTTGTAAATACCGGTTTGTCACCCATTCCAGTAGTGACCGATCAGCAGCGAAAATTCACCAATCAGTTAAGAACTGGTAGTCGCAATTCGCATCAAGTAAGACTTATGAGACATTGGTATTCATTAATTCACAGCTTATCAACTCGCATGTTGAGTGAAGTATTCATAAGCACGATATAATATATCACATAGTTAGTATCAAGACACGTACCGACAAGGTTATTCTCACGACTAAATATTATTTGTAGCTAACTGGTCGAGGGGAGTAAAAAGCTTTTTAAACGACTTTGAAAAAAAAAGTTCTCAATACGGTTGTATAATTGTATAATATTTGTATTGTAGTTAGCCTCAGAACTTCATCATTTATTGAGTAATTAGATTTTTTTCTTTTTTTTTTTAGTTTAAGATTGGTACCATAGAAATATCATCAAAATCGGTACCGTAGTTTGTTTTGGTTTTTAAATCAATATTAATGGACAAATATACATATATTATACTATAGATATGCTAATATCCGCATCCAAGTAATTTTCAGTATGAAATTAAGGCGGTGGCCACGGCCGTCGCATCGGTTCCTTTTTTTTTCTAAAAAGTTTTCGTTTTTTTGATAGAATCAGGCTGACTTCGTAGAAGTTCATCTTATAATAAGAATATCTAGTGTGATTCCGCTGAAATTTTAGCAGAATCACACTAGATATTTTTATTTCATTTTGTATATTTTCGTTTGTGTAACCACGTTATACTAAAGATGCTATATGATGACTTAAAAGGTTGTATTATTTTCCTGTTGAAAACTCGGTATTACAGATGACATCGAATAAGTACTTTGATAACAGATTAGGAAAAATGAGATTCAGGCGGTTATTCTTTATATTTTGACAGCATCTGTTGTGTAGTGGTTGAGCAGGTCGGCTCATAGCCAGGAGGTGGCGGGTTCGATTCGGCAGGGCAAGTATTTGTGCACAGAAAAAAAAACCCAAATACTTGTTCTGAGTCTGGGTGTAGTGGGACCATGGTCCTCGTAGTTCCTGGGTCCCTAGACACAGGGAATCCTAGTACGTGATCGTTGAGCGTTATTATTATTATTATATTATTATTTTTATATATTCTTGCTAATAATTTCAATGAATAATCCAAACTTTTCTTATTACTCCTTCCTTGAACGAGGGTAATATTACATTTTAGCTGCATCCGCGATATACTAATGTTGTCGAGAAATGAGCTGAAATGAGAACAGATTTCACTATACTGACCATTATCGATTGTCTCACCTATGAAAAAGAACGAATAATGCGATTTACGAGGAAAACTGGCGTATAAAAATTAAGTGGTAATCTTAAAATACTTAGCCGGTTTGAAACTGGAAGAAAATAATAGTTCATTGTCCAAACCACTAATATTTTATTAAAAACTAGTTGCGCCTCGCGGTTTCACAAGCGGATAAAAAGTATTTCAATTATTTTTTCATCCCACGGGAAAATGTCACTTTTCCGGGACAAAATGTAGCCTATATGTTAATCCAGTGTATAAGCTATCTTGGTACCGAATTTCATCCAAATCCATTCAGCCGTTGGCGCGTAAAGGAGTAACAAACTTACACACATACACACAAACACACATACAAACTTTCACCTTTATAATATTAGTGTGATCATCCACTTATTGTTCGATAACCTAAACTGTAAGTACCTACCTATTATAAAAAAATCTTTCACTGTCACGCGTGACTTTCCTCGTCAGCAAAGTGACAAATTATTTTTATATTAGAGCACAAACACAAATATGTTTATGGGCCGTTTATATTATGTTTTATTTTTTTACATATATTTTTTATACTTGTTGTTTTAATACGTATGTAATTCACGATTCACGATTAAGTAGATCTCCTTCCTTTATTATTGTAGCAGGTTGTTAGCATTGGTTGTAAAGTGTAATCCTATCGGTAAACTGTATTGTTGTATTTTTGATAAGATTTGTATCTTTTTGGGTCTTTTCACTTATTCAGGCATAATATAGACAACATTATTTGTAAGATGCTATCTAATTTACTCTGACAACTTTTGATATCGACTTTGTTGTAATACTATGAAAAACCTGAAAAAGTGGTAATACTTTCGTAGGTACGGTCTACCCTACCTACTTATAAACAAAATAAAATCTTATACTTTTCAGTGCATTGTAATGCAAATATCATTTTACAAATTCAAACCGTTTATAAATATACAAACATAACATTCTACCTACAAATTTTAAAAATTCAATCCACTTACATTTTAGAAACGAAAATAAAATCAGTAGGCACTTCACAATATAACACTTCACAAACAAAATTAAAAGGGAACTTATTTTTCTCTCAACTGTTATAGCGTTAAAAGTGTACGAAAAATCGAAGTTATTTTATAATACGCCGGCACGTGCGCCCGCTACTGCAGCTGAACGATGAATGATAACCGCCGGTTTGCACTGAACGTAAATAAAATACCACGGACCGGCCGTCGGTCCGACGAACTATTCAAAGCTATTCCGAACTTCAGAAGCGGCTAGATATATTGGATAAACGAATCAGATAAAGAAAATATTGTTTTCCCACTTTTACCATTACGTCCTATTACAGTGGAGGTGAAACAGCGATATAAATGTCTGCTCTTTTAGAACCTTATTGAAACGTGTTACACATACAGTACAGGTAAAACTAGAAGTCATCCCGTTAATTGATAAAAGAATGAGTAATGGAGTAGATTCTGCACCGTCATAAAGCAAAGCAAAATCGCTTTTGAGATCACTTTGTAAATAAGCCATTGATATAGTAATTGTAATTAGCAATTTATTAATTACGATGTCATGAATGAAATGTTGAATCAGTTCGATCAACGATTACTTTGTAGAAGTTGTAAATCGATCTTGTTTATGTTTATAAACATAATGATGTACGCTTTTCACTTTTTTACACGTAAATTAAAATAGTGGCTGAAGAGGAAACCGTGATCATATTCAAATGAACGTTATTTATATAATGCTTCTTGGTATATATTGTGTAGGTATGTAAATCATATCTATATGTATAAACATTATTTAGTTGATGTCCTTGAAAGTTTAACACGTGTAGGTACGTACGGATAAGTATATTGAATTTAAATTTAATTCGAAATTTTTAGGGCTCCATATTTTTACGTCTGTGGTAAGGGTTCCATTACAATTAATATATTTGAACAAAGGCAGCCCACCTGTTGCTTCATCACAGAACATCTCTTGTTATAAAAAAATCTATACCTATATATATATATATATATAAAAGTCCTGACTGACTTATATATCAACGCACAGCCTAAACCGCTGGTCCTAGAGACTTGAAATTTGGAAGGTGTGTTCTATGTAAAGTGTAGGTATCAGCTAAGAAAAAGTTTTGCGAAATTCCACCCCTAAGAGGGTGAAATGGGTGGTTGAATTACTATAAGAAAAATCTTCTTCGTTTTCTATAGGCCCCGCGGGCAGAAGCTAGCGGTGTATAAACTCCATACAGCCTAATATTTTTAGTAAGATATAGGTACATATATATATACTGAGCTAAATAAATATAATGAAACGTAAGTAAAGAATTGACAATTTATTATTATTGACGATTCTCCCTTTTGTTGTATACCACGTGTGACAGAAATAAACAACGTTGTTACAGACTCCAATACTTCGAAGTTAAGTACATTAAATTTAAATCTATATGGTCTTCGTAGTTCTTGAATCTATGAGGTCTGTGAGGATCTAATATCAGGATCTATGTATGTGGTCGTTGAGCGTTATTATAATTATAATCTAACCACACGGATCCAAGGACGGAACTCTTTTTCAACGCCGCCGCATTGAGTGACGATACGATACAAAACCTAATACCAACTAACCCTGACACTAGATTCTAGTCTAGTCTGAAATATAACCATTTATAATATCGAGCTGCATAACTTTACTAGTGCAGTTTATACGCGGATAAGACTAGCGACGGAGTCTGCATGGAAAGTTCCGATTTTTCCATAGCCCTGGCTTTGATTAGCTAAACTGGTCTTTGTAATGGAAAAAATCAGAACTTTCCATGGAGACTCCGTCGTTAGTCGAAGAATCAGGATTCATAGGTCCGTATTACAGAACGATGCTCACTCATCGATCAGTGCTCAAGCAGAGATATAATTCATAAACTGAACAATTAGTGAATGAAATCTCTGCTTGAGCAGCGATCCATGACTGGTTTTACATTTCAAAGTCCCGCTTATTAACTCTACCCCAGTTTTACACATACTTCACATTCGAGAATATTAAATCTAAATCTAAATTGCATTATATTCAAATGTGTCCTAAAACCTTGATGATGCTCACCAAAGTCAGATAACACAATTAAACTATCGAGATGTTCAATACAACAGCTACAAATTACAATACAATAATACTTTAATGAACACCAATACATAACAACGCACCTTAAAAAAAATTACAAAAAAAAATGGTAGAACAAAGGGCGGCCTTATCACATTAAGCGATTTCTTCCAGGCTACCTTAGGATGGCCAGGAATTAAAGGACCAAAATTGCGGTTGGTGTTGTTACAACTTACGTACTATAAACAACAATGTGATAACATAGGTATAATATAAAAACAATCAATACTAAACTTATAATACATACTAGTACCATATATCATAAATAGAATAATACAATATATACAATATAATATTTAAATAATACAATATAATATTTACTTGGCTAGCATGCTACACCTTCGATCGCATCGTCACTTCCCATCAGGTGAGAGCGTGGTCAAATGCTAGACAAGTTTGAAGTAAAAAACAAAACATATATTACATGTATATGATTTATATATTATTTTTTTACATTCAAATTACTTGCGCTTATTCATATTACAGGGACTCAGCAGTCTATAAGAGTCAGTAATAGTAACATTATTTTATTTATAGCTATTTTTAGGTAAAACTACTTATTTTCCTCTATTATAAAGGATCTAGACACCATGACCATGCACTCCCGTGAACATGACTACGCGATGACACCAAGCCGCTAAATGACGTCACCACTGCCCATTCCGTACATGATTCCTCAAGATATAACTAGCACAATGACATTGCCCTTTTCAGCTAACATTTCAGAAGCTTGTGCAATAGACAAGTCACTATTCATTATCTAAGAACTAATGTAATAACAGTTTAAAGATAGAACGTGATAAAAATAAACTTAAGAAAAGACTTTTTTTTTACTAGGTGGTAGGACTTTGTTGCAAAGTTCGTCTAGGTAGGTACCACCGCTTTGCCAGTTATTCTGCCGCCAAGCAGTAGTGCGCAAGCACTACTGTGTTCCGGTTTGAAGGGCACTGTAGCTAGTGAAATTACTGGGCAATTGAGACTTTATGATCTGATCTCACAGTCGAGTAATCTTATTACCAGACTGTGCTGATGTCTCAGGATGATGTGCGCAGTGCAGTGTTGCTCGAAACTATTTTGGGGTTCCGATTGACACTGTTCTGTTATGGGCAGCCGTGGCGCTTAACATCAGGTGAACGGCTAGCTCGTCAAATCATTCAGTAACATAAAAAAAAAAAAAAAGATTTACGCAGGACCGCAATAAGGACAGGTTAAGGGAAAGTTTGTTTCAGCAACTATTTCAGGTTCTTGTGCAACATCAGATATTATATGAAAAATGCTTTTTATACATAACTTGTCTGTTTTTTTTTTACCTTTTGATATATAATTGATTTTTTATCAATAAATTCTGTAAAAAAATTATCAATAAATCTTTCACCACAGTTTTAAAATCATAAATTTGCGCAACTAAATTACTTGCGCAGAGTAACGGATGAAGCGGGAGGCGCAAGCCGCATCCCACAAACACGCGCATTATGTGGGATCGACCACTAAAGGACGACGCGTGCGCGATTCAAAATATTTTTTAATTCGTTTAGAGAATTTGACTTAAATCGCTTAATATTATGGTGCAGACCATCAGTTCTGTGTACGTAACGTGTACTCGACGTTGCAGGGAACCAGCTTGTTGCAGCCGTTTGAGCAAGCCTTCAAAAAAAATTGGTTTATATATCTAACTTAACTAAGTATATGGCGAAATTAATGGCAACTTTCATCAAGTCTTTTATCCAGCGGTTGCTCCATCCATCACATCCAAATACCCAAACCTTTTTACCTAAGAAAAAATAGCTTAGGTATAATTTAAGGCTTAATTTAAAGCTTAGGTATAATTTAAGTTAACTTAGGTATAATTTAGTTTTTTAGGTCTAGTTTAGTTTTGTATTATCGAATATAAAATACTTATGTTTAATGTAATAAATATTCCTAAATAAAAAAAAAAAAAAAAAAAAAAAAAAAAAAATGGCATATCCATTCTCAGAATAATACATTATCAGCTTAGAAGAAAGAAGCATACATGAATGAAACTTGTGCATAGAATACATAATTATTATTAGTAAATTAACACTTTAATAGTAATCACAAATAATTTATTTCTAATTTTGTGACAACCCTTGCAGTATGACAGCGTAAATACCAACGCGGGCGGCGGCATCGCCCACATCAAAGGCGTTGCCCTACTGTAAAAATTGTAATACTATACTTTCGCGCTTTCTCACCTAGAGTAGCATTGTAACCACTTATCTAAATAAAACAAAATAATATTACAGAAAACGATATTTTTACTAACGGGCAAAGTGCCTTTTTAATTCTTTAATTTAATTAAACTTTTAGTAAAAGGACCATTTTGTAAATTTTGACAATGTACAAGAAAGACTCTAACAGCCTTATTAATAAACACGAACTAACTTTAGACTAGGTACACCATCTTTTGTCTCTTTCGATCCTGCTAAATATTGCAGTAGCAAAAAAAGGACAAAAGCTGAAGTAAATTTATTATTAATAAGGCTGTTACAGCCTTATTAATAAACGGGTATTAGTCTCGGGTTAGTTACTTCAGCTTTTGTCCTTTTTTGCTACTGGAATATTTAGCTGGATCGAAAGGGACAAAAGATGGTGGTAACTAGTCTAAAGCTAGTTCGTGTTTATTAATAAGGTTGTAAAGGTACAGCTTTGTAGTTAAAATAATCTGGCATTGCATGTAACTGTAAAAATACAATATGCTATTTTTATACGCGGAGTCAGCAGCTCTGGAGAAAAGAGAAATGAAAACGAAATTAATGAGAAACGTAGCATGTACATTTTCTGATAATTTACGAGAAAAATCTTTACAGGACCACAGTATTTACTAGTTATTGGAATTTAGTTAAATTATCCAATGCTTTCGTAAATATTTAACGTATCTAGTGAAACGCGATCTCAAGTGAAACTTGTCACGTGTTTAATATCTTAACGTTGTGGCAGATTAGTCGGTTGTTCGTGAGATTCGCGACGTCACCTGCGCACACGCAGACGTAAAAAGTCTATAAATATTGCATCATTCTAGTAATAGATGCAATTCACCAGGTGTCATCGGCCTGTGAAATGTGTAAATTGGTTCGTTGAGAGATTGCATTGTTTAGTAGATTTGCATACATTTTGTGTACGTGTAGAATGACTCAAAATGTTAACTATAAAAAATCATTTATCGATATTATGCAGTTTATTTTAAACAAAATACATATAAAGCATGTCCCAGTAATTAAAAGCACCTCCGTCCGGGATACTCGAATCACCGCCGTGTATTTCCGCGGTTTCTATTATTTTGTTTTCTCAATAAAACTATATTGGTATCTAATTTTTATTATATAAATAACTAAGGAAACGTGGCACTTCAAAATATAAGATCTAATTTACTACTCGTGAAAAGGAAAAGTTTTTAAAACTATTCTATTTATTTTTTATGTGAGACTAGCTTCAGCCCGCAGCTTCGGCCTATAGGAAACGAAGATTTTTTTTTCATAGATAATTCAAACACCCATTTCACCCTCTTAGGGGTGGAATTTCGAAAAACCCTTTATTAGTGGATACCTACACTTTACAAAGAATGCGCCATTCAATTTTCAAGTCTCTAGGACCAACGGTTTTGGCTGTGCGTTGATATATAAGTCAATCAGTCAGTCAGGACTTTGTTTTTATATTATATGTTTATTTTATATGTATAGATTGCCAATATAATTAAAATGTATAAACTAATTGTAAAGTACGAAAATCACGGGAAATACATGGGGGTGATTCCGGAGTCCTAGAGGTGCTCTACTTCTGGATTTCCGCTTGACAGTAATACTTGGCACACCCTGTGTTTTGCTGTTTCATGTTCGGGGCTACTTATAAAAATCCTGTAAGTATATATATTTTGCTATTTCATGTTTGGGGCTTAATTATAAAAATCCTGTATATTTTGATGTATATTCATTTTTGGGGCTTAATTATGAAAATCCTGTATATTTTGATGTATATTCATGATCAGGACTAATTATAAAAATCATGGATATATTTTGCTAATTCATTTTTGGGGCTAATTATAAAAATCCTGTATATTTTGTTGTATATTCATGTTTGGGACTAATCATAAAAAATATTTAACACGCGTGTTCCTAATGTCAAGATCATACACAAATATGGAGCTGAATAATCTACACATTAAATTTCATAATAATAGTCATTGACCTCTTGTCACACACAAGTCTCACAACCAGTTATCACTAGGTTAATATGAAAAGTCAAGTTCAATAATGTGTCTTGTCTTTTTTGCGACACGCGTTATAATAAAGAAAAGATTTGAAAAGAGCTGATATTTTTATTGCTGGCTCACACCTGCTGCACTTTACATAATGGTGGAAGTAGGCAAACGGTATTTTTTTGCTTACGTTAGAAAAGTTTTTTCACGCGTTTATAGCAAAGATAACGATA
Source organism: Ennomos fuscantarius (assembly GCA_905220475.3). Classification (NCBI taxonomy): domain Eukaryota; kingdom Metazoa; phylum Arthropoda; class Insecta; order Lepidoptera; family Geometridae; genus Ennomos; species Ennomos fuscantarius. The sequence goes on along the minus strand of HG992028.1, from coordinate 3,828,999 downwards.
AAAAATTATATTATAAAGAAGATAAATGTACGGGTTACATGTTAATTAGTGTCAAATAGATAAGCGGTAAATGTGTGGCTTTTAACACGACGTTAAAATTTCATTGATAGCTACTGAAAACAATAAAACGAAGATAAGGTATCTAAGTACACAATATGGGTCAATGATTACTTGACTGACAGGCGTCTTTTAGGCATATTTTTTTATCGATAATCCACTTGAAAAACGGGATCTGTACTATCTCTACATATTCTTAAATCCGTACTTACTAACTTTAACACTATAAGCGCGTTTGTATGGATGGATGAATGGATGTTTGTTAATCTTTCACGCAAAAACTACTGAGTGGATTTTAATGAAACCTGGAATGCAGATAGCTTATACGCTTGATTAACAAATAGGATACTTTCGATTAGCAGGTGAAACCGCGGGGCATAGCTAGTCACACTAATATTATAAAAGCGAAAGTTTATATGTGTATGTGTGTGTGTGTGTGTTTGTTACTCCTTCACGCTTATTCGGCTGAATGGATTTGGATGAAATTCGGTACCAAGATAGCTTATACACTCGATTAACATACAGGCTACATTTTATCCCGGAAAAGTGAAATGTTCCCGTGGGATGAGCAAATAGTTAAAATACTTTTTATCGCTTTTAACCGCGGGGGGCAACTAGTTTATAATAAAACTGTAATAACCAAGGAAAACACAGAAGAGAATTCTTGTCAATAATATTTGAGTATTCATCAAAAATAAATCACTGGACGAATTTTGATGTCGGTTTCTGTTAATATATTCTTTGGAGTTCTGAGCAGGGTTTAAGTTTTGGTTCATCACAAAATACGAATTAATAAATAATGAAACAGTCGACTTCTTACCTTAGTCGTGAGCCTTCATTGCGATGTTCTATGCAGCAGCAGCCATTGTACTCTGGTTTTCAGCCTCATCATTCCCCACCATCTGTAAGTAATTTTATTTGTTAAGGAATGACGTGCCGAGCTAACCGATCGCCTGATGTTAAGCGACACGGCTGCCCATATCAGTTATAGTGTCACTCGGAACGCTAAAGTAAAGAGTTTCGCGTGACACTGCACTGCGCACGTCTTCCTGAGACATCACCACAATCTAGTAATAAGATTACCATTAGACTGTGAGATCAGGCCATGACGTCTCATTTGCTCAGTAATTTCACTAGTTACAGTGTCCTTCAAGCCGGTACTTGCGCACTACTGCTTGGCGGCAGAATAACTGGCAAAGCGGTGTTACCTACCTAGACAAACTTTGCATTACCTACACATACAAAAATACAACGCAGCATAATTTTTTTTAAATGGAAACTGTTTGAATCCGTAGTTTATATCGTATTATCATAATTGAAGGGGTGAGAACAAAAAGGGTTTAAATGATTTTTTTCACAAAATAACTTATGGGTGTCGTTGGATTCAGCGTGAAATTATCTACAATAATACATTCTCAAAATACCGAAATGAGGCTTAAATCTCGAGATTGTCAGTCTAAAAACGATTTATCTGACACAGGAATACAGTTCGCTTAGCATAAAAACATTATTATATTTATTATATTATATTTTTACAGTAATTGTATGAATTAGTACTATATTTAGTATTTTCAAATAGAATTAAAACATTTTCAAGCAACTGAAACTTACATAAACCTTTTCTATTACCTTATAAGCACTCTACATTAAAATGACGCCGTTGAAGTTTAAAGTCAATTTTCTCGAAACTATCAATTTGATAGTTAAACCGTTTTTATTCTCAACCCTTCAATTGACGGTTGAATTACACATGCGACTAGCTTTTGCCCGCGGCTTCACGCGCGTGGCCTATAGGAAACGAATGGCATATTTTTCTTAGATAATTCATCCACCCATTTCACCGTCTTAAGGATAGAAAAAACAAGTACTTAATTGCATCATTCTAGATCCTTCCACGGACAGCAAAACCTCAATAAATAAGTACAAGTTACATAACCCTGTGACAGAAGCAAAGGAGCCAATTTGCAAATATTGTCCCGAACGTTCGAGAGATTAGAGAGTTCTCCTCAATTGGACAATTGCGGGTCATTACAACTATTTACTATTCGACATTGCACAGCCGGGTCACAGTGTGAGCAGAGTCGATCCAAGACCTTTACTTAGGAGAAAATTATAAAAAAAAACTTCCAACCCACAAAAAATTGTCCTCCATAAAAATCCCTAACATTCTAAAGAAATAAAAGTGAACCTTAACTGTTTGTTTGTTTGTATGGCTTTCTCGCCAAAATAGTTGAACATAATTGAATAAAATTTTGCACGCATTTTGTAAGCAACCATAATCAACATAGAATACTTTGTATCCCGGAAAATTATTTATTAATAGTTGCCGTGAAAAATGGCTAAATTGACGTTGAAACAAGTATGTATCAACTGAGACTCTCGCTTGAGGTCTCAATGTTCCACATGAAAAGTACACGTAAATAGGTTCGTGATGCCAAGTCAGAATACATATATCTATCTACCAAACATTTTTTTAACGTTTTGTCTTGGCCCACAGTTTCCCTACATCCGGCCCTGACTTAACAATCACTGTGTCATAACTGATTGAGCATAAACGATTTAAGGACCCTTGGGAAAGTCCTTTAAGATATAACTACTTTTTAGACTAGTCATATCTTTAGTAATGGCTGTGTTCCACGATTAAATGTCTTATCGTATCTACTATCTACTATTTTACATTAGACTAGTTGACACGCTCCGGCTTGACACGGGCTAGTAAATATTATGCGTTAAATCCTCTCCTATTTGTAAGGACGGGTGTTTTGGGAAACAAGTGAAACGACTGAGATCTGTTTAAATACTGCGCCATCCAGCCCCAAACTAAGCAAAGCTTACGGTACCAGATTACTGATACAATACTTGGATACTTTTTGTTTGTAAATACACACATAGAATACAATACAACACCCAGACACAGAACAAACACGTACCGTCATCACACAAATGTTTGTCCTGGGGGGGAATCGAACCCACAACCCTCAATTCGGAAGGCAGGGGTACGACCAACTAAGCTATCGGGCCAGTCATAACTGATATAATCATGTCATAATAGTCGTAACTGATTGAACTTCCAGATCATGGCTATTGAACATATGCCTTCAAAATGAAGCAGTTTTTTTTTAATTTGTATCAGAAATGTTTACGAAATCATACAGCTGAACATACAGTGATAACGGACAGTCCACTACATTACAATAAAGGTATCGATGTCGATCATATTAAGTATGTTATTTGATATACGATACACGGGCACAAAACGGCCATTGCCACAGAATGTGTTGTTTTAGGTTAAATACTTAAGCAGGAGTTTTTAATGTGTATGTACTACTTGCCTAAATAAACATTACTAATCATTACCATCATCATCAGCCTGAAGATGTCCACTGCTGAACATAAGCGTCCCTCATAGAGTCACTTTGAGTGGGTGCAGTCCTGAATGGTCGCCATTTGAGAACCTTTTTTTCCTTTCTTTCCTTTCTTCTCCATTGAATTCATCATTATCAGTTTTATGAGCAATATGGCCTGCACAGCCACAGAGACAAGAGAAACAACTAATCTACTAAACGAACAAGAACAACGACCACAAGATCGAAGGCAATTGAAGGGTTGAGAATAAAAAGGGTTTTACTGTCAAAATGACAGTTTCGAGAAAATTGACTTTAAACTTCAACGGCTTCATTTTAATGTAAAGTGCTTATAAGGTAATAGAAAAGGTTTATGTAAGTTTCAGTTGCTTGAAAATGTATTATTTCTATTTTAAAATACTAAATATAGTACTAATTAATACAATTACTGTAAAAATATAATATAATAAAATAATTATAATAATGTATTTATTGTATTTGATTTGATATATATTTTGCGTGTAACCTAGTTTTCAATATGTATTCATATATTCTGGTTATATTGTATTAAATATTATAATATCATGCATTACTCAAGGTTAACAAGGACGTGAACACACATCTGAATGTATAATTAAATATCATCAATATTGAGCACTAATACTATTTTGGGTTTTCGTTGCAAGTCTTAGCATGCATATCAGATGACTTGGGTAGGTTGGGTAGTGTGGGTGTTGGGTAGTGACTTGGGTAGTGTTGGGCAATAAGTTTTTCTGAAGTAAGTACTAAATATCATAAGCTAATAAAATAATAAAATAAATAATAAAAATAATGTTTTTATGCTAAGCTGACTGTATTCCTGTGACAGATAAACCTTTTTTAGACTCAAAATCTCGAGATTTAAGCCTCATTTCGGTATTTTGAGAATGTATTACTGTAGATAATTTCACGCTGAATCCAACGATACCCATAAGTCATTTTGTGAAAAAAATCAGTTAAACCCCTTTTGTTCTCACCCCTTCAATTGGTCTCCAAACCACACATGCCATCAAATGCGACACTACTGGAACAGTTGTGCCAGCGACCCAAGACAGTGCTCCGCTACATGAAGGAGCTGGGCTGGCTTGGGTAGATGCTGGCAGGGGGAAATGTTCAATACACCCCATGCGGGACGTCAGTGCAGGCCTTATCGCTCCCAGATAGAACCAGAATCAGAATACGGCCTGCCCATGATACCTTTAACTTGCTAATTCAGTGCTATATTGTCTTCATTTCTTTCTGCTGATCTTCTCATTTCGGATTTTACCTACAGCTTACTACACGAGTAGTTGTTAAAGAAGGAGTTACCTAGTTAGTTAGTTACCTCGCAGGGTAACATTTTGAGCTTACTAATGAGGCCAATAGCAAGAGACAACATCTCAGTGCCCTAAATCATCACTAGCGCAACACACACTGATGGAAAACATTTGTTTTCAGGCTCTGTGGTACTTTGAATGAAAATATAGGCCAAAGGTTCTTTTGCTTTAAAATTACTTATATTAGGTTTTAATTATTGAACAGTGCAGGGTGGTGCATCATCTTCAAAAAACATGTTGGTAAATGAAAAGTAGGTATGCTAGTAGGTGGATATGCTATTTTCATTCCCGTAAAGAAATACGTGTGTTACGTTAAAATCGGTTTAGACATTTTAACGTGAAAGCCATAGAAACAAAGTGAAAAATCTGTCATTTTTCAATTTTATCTATATATATATATATAAAAATTCGTGTCAGTCTTTGTTACCATGCTCCTCTAAATCGGCTTTACCGATTTTGATGAAATTTTTATTTTCACACTTGGTAGGTCTGAGAATAGGCTGTTATCCATTTTTCATCGTGATCATCACCGTTTTTCATCAACACGCGGGTGAAACCGCGTGGCGCAGCTATTATAATATAATATGAAGGGTAGGAGATAAAAATGGGGATAATAAACTTTTGTTTCTTTATTTATAAGACAGAGTGAGTCATGTTAGTGGTATCTCAGGCCTGACCTAGGCAAGCTTGCAATAAAATAGAACTGTTCAACTTTGATATTGATAAAACTATCAAAACTTGATAAAGAAATACAAAACATAAAATAATTATCTTCTGCTATACAATGTTTATTCGTTAGGGTCTAGGTGTCTCATTCTGCTTTATTACAGACAAATAAGACCCCTTTCATTTTATGTTATAATGGATAGCATAGTGCTTGGCAACAGATTCTCGATTTGTATGTGATGCAATTTGACGGTTATAGTTCCATGGCATTGTCCAATTTTAATGCTTATTAATATTAGGTTTTTTCCTATGAAATTGCCGTTATGTTTGAAAAAAGTTGAAGTATTTTTTTTCGAACTTATTTATTTATTTTATTCAAAGTAATCACCCCTGCAATCAATGCATCTTTGCCAACGCTGTGGCAGTTTATGGATGCCCTTCTTGAAAAAATCAGCAGGACGGGAGACAACAAACTCTTCAAAGGCGTTTTGTACTGCCTCTCGGGAATTGAATTTTTTTCCCGCTAAAAAGTTGTCCAAATTTTGGAAAAAGTAATACTTAGTCGGTAGGCGCAAGATCTGGCGAGTATGGCGGATGAGGGAGAGCTTCCAAACCCAACTCATGCAGCTTAGAGACGGTCTGTTGTGCAGTATGCGGTCGCGCGTTGTCGTGAAGTAGCAGTGGAGACGACCGATTGACCAAAGCTGGTTGCAGACGTGCGAGCTTCGCCATCATTGTGGTCAGTTCTTCAATGTACACATCTGCAGTAATGCTCTCGCCGTTTTGTAAAAAGCTATGATGAATCACACCAGCACTAGACCACCAAACTGTGACCATCACCTTTCTAGGGGTCATTTTTCGTTTTGCACATTGCTTTGGTACCGAACCAGGATCTAACCAACTTGCTGAGCGCTTTCGATTGTCAAAAAGAATCCATTTTTCGTCGCACGTAACAATTCGGTTCAAAATTCCTTCATTTCTGTGCCTGTTAAGCAGCGCAAGGCAAGTCTCGACGCGTACGTTGCGCTGGCGATCGTTAAGTTCGTAGGGCACCCATCTATCAAGCTTTTTTATCTTGCCAATCTGTCGCAAATGGACCAATATTGTTTTGATGCTAACATCAAAAGCTGCTGCCAGCTCAGCTGTAGATTGAGATTCATCAGCTTCCACAATCGACTTTAATTCATCATTGTTGACCAAAGTTTCCGGACGACCACGAGGTTCATTTTTCAAGTCAAAATTCCCAGAACGGAACCGAGCAAACCAATAACGGGTTGTACGTTCGTTTGTACAGTTCTCTCCGTAAACGTCGTTGATGTTACGTGTCGTTTGTGCCGCGTTGGTGCCACGACGGAACTCATATTCCATAATTACACGAAATTTCAAAGTATCCATTATGAGGAAAAATGTTGAAATGTAATGAAAATACAACGCTAATCAATAAACAAAAGACTAATGGCGGTTGTACACACTCGACGAGTACCTCTCGCCGAGAGCCTCGGCCGAAAAGACTCTCGTCGAGAGCATGACTGTACACACTCGTTCTAACTTTTGAACTGAAGACTTACACGAGAATGGACATAGAAATAGCTGCCGCTGTTTGTCTTTGTGCCGTGAGCTATTATATTTTTTTAAACATTTACTATAAAAAAATTATTCTCAAACCATGGAGAAAAAGAAGATGGTGGATGATTACCATGCACCGCAGTAGAAACAGGTAAATACATATTAAAACTTCCTGAATAACGGGCAACTAAATGAACGAGTGTGTACATGCTCGGTCTCGTTTAGTACCTCGCGAGAGCCAACGAGACCCTTTGACTCGGGCGCAAAAAACCGACAAGCCACCGAGAGCGACCGAGACGAGAACGAGAGAGCGAGACGAGACGAGAGCGCCCTGTACACACGCGCGCTCGGCCTGTCTCGGGGTATCTCGACGAGTGTGTACAACCGCCATTATATTGTAAATAGAATGTCATATTTTTAAAACAAAATTAATTTGAATTTAGAATTCATAGCCATACAAAACTTTTTTTTGTTTGAAAAAGTCTGTACTGCAATACGGCAATTTCATAGGTAAAGACCTATTATTATGTATATTCAACGAACACTTTTGTGACATCTCAAAAATGAGAAAAACATATGTTTGTAAAACTTGCCTCCACAACACAGGGAATCCTAGTGCGAAGCTCAGGGCTCGAATAATAATATCTAGTCTAACAAAATTAACAAAAAAAAAAACTAAAAAGACTTGGTTTTTGATACCTCATACCTACTTAAGTAAGGATTATAATGTTATTGTTGCTGTTGTTTGCTGAAATAAATCTTATTCTTATTTAAAACTAAGCACTTTATAATTTCTTTAATTGCTATCTATAGATACATTTTCTACATACCTGTCCTAGTTTTCAGAACATCCATATTCCCATCTCCCACAATACTGCCTCATCCCTGAATCATGGTACCTGCTTATTACATGTTCTTGAACTCCTGAAAAAGAGAAATGTCTTGTTTAGATAGAAAGTTACATGATCTACCGCTAAGCCAGAGAGCTAACTCTTGAAATTAGCATAATTATAGTGTATACTTTATTTACACATAGATTTTTTATTTCTTTATTTATAATGTTATTATTATTTGGACATATTCACCAAGATACAGTAAATGTGAGCAAAATCAATTTAAGATAATTGATAGAATCAGGTGTGACTTCGCGGAAGCTCATCTTAAATACAAAATGAAATATCTAGTGTGATAATATAATTATTATTAATAATATTTTTATAATAATAAATTAAAATTAATTGTTACTAATAATATTTTTATGATATGTTATTTGAATTTCAGGTTTAATTATAATGATTAATTTAATAATAATTAAGTTTAATTTAATTTTTTTTTTTTAAATTTGCTCTTGTAATTTCAGGTTTTTATAGGTTTTTCCAGCTGTTATAATTAATTTGCCTACAGCTTACAATATTCCTTTGCAACCACCCCAATGTAGATGATCTTATTATATGGATTTCGCGGAATCACGCTAGATATTCTTATTTAATTTTTATTTAAAATTAATTTAGTTCAGAGGAAAGTTAGGCAGTTCAGAATGAGCACATACATGATAGATGTAGGATTGTCAGGTAGCTGAAAAAACAGCCATCCTGGGCTGAAATATTTTTGAGTTAGCTTTCTACGTTTATTCCTTTTAGATAATGGAACACAGAGCAAATGGGACATGTGAGAGAAAAAGTAAGTTACTACCAAGATTCTGAAGGCAAGTTAAGCCGTCGTCGGCCCGGTTGCTGATGTAAAACAAAATCCGAATACATCTTCGGGAACTTAGGTATTTCTATATTCGGGAAAATACTTTTGAATTTTCTGAAACCATAGCCCTTCCTGTTCACGAGGACGAAATAATGTTACTTAGACATAACAGGGAAGCTCAATCGTTCGTCACATAAGCAAAGTTGGAAAAATGTTCACAGTAAAAACGACTAACATATTTTTCTTCTATGCTGCTGCGGTTGCATTTTAAGTTATTACATTTCAATTTTAGCTTATTATTTAGAGAATTGGTTTTTTAAAAGTAGTGGTTATGGTTATATGCTCTTTGGTATTATACCTATTACGTATAACTACTACATCTCATATTATTCAATGTACTCTGTGCTACTACATACATACATGCTTTTTTATGTTTTGGCTCCACACTTTTGTGTATTTAGCCAGTGTCAAGTATTTGATAATTTATCAATTTAATGATATTTCACGCAAATATGTGGCAAGTCACAGTCGAAGTCATCAAGTCAAATCATAGTCTAGTCAAAGTGATACTCCTAGTAAAGTGGTGGCAACTTTACTTGAAGCTTCTATGGAGTTTTGGAAACAACACGAAAAGAAATGTGTCACCATCATTATACCACTTTCCCACATTCATGACTGTAATTCAGCACTTAAAGAATAAAATGCCACCAATTTTATGCACTAACACTGAAAATAACACAAGTTTTGGAAAATAATACAAGCGGCGCGGCGATGCGATAGTTTTCGTTTTCCCGCCAAAAAACATGCTTTGCACAATATTTATTAATTTTTTGTACTTATTTTTGCAGCAAATAGCTCGTAGCTGGTTAATGTCAAAGTCAAGTTTGATGTATATGTATGGTACATACATATACAAATACTAACAATGACAAATAGCTTTTTTAGCTAATGATCTATCCAAGAAGGCTTTATCCTCAGACTCAAGATGATCGTGTTTTTTTTGGCTCCACACTTTTGTGTATTTAGCCAGTGTCGAGTAATTGATAATTTCTCAAGCTAATTAATATGATGTATATGTGTGTCAAGTTACAATCCAAGTAATCAAGTCAAGTCATAGTCTAGTTAAGTAATACTCCTAGTAAAGTAGTGGTAACTTTAGAAGCAGAAGCTTCTATGGAGTTTTGGAAACAACACGAAAAGAAACGTTTCACCATCATTATACCACTTTCCCACACTCATGCCTGTAATTCAGCACTTAACGAATAAAATGCCACCAATTTTATGCACTAACACTGAAAATAACACAAGTTTTGCTAAACAATATAATGCGGTGACAATGACGCGATAATTTTCGTTTTCCCGCCAAAACCTTTTGCTTTGTTTAATGTTAATGTCACCATCTTGACAATATTTTAGCGGAAATACCAACAATTACCACAGTAAACATTTTTTTTTACTTTAAAGAAGTCAAAGGAATAAGTGAAAATTTAGAAGATATCAAACTTTAGTACAAACGGGCATTATGTTCCTTGTACTATATACCTTTACTTATGGTGGTACTAGTACACAATAGTGTAGTGTAAATAGTAGTAGTAGCTACAATGGTGTCGATTCTGTGTCGCATTCTCTAAAACTAAAGTAAACTTAAAGTATGGCGGTACTCTTCTGATAAAGGGGAAATGAAAGACGGAAATATGTTAATTTCGTTTAGCTTTAGAGAATGTGACACAGAATCGACACCAATATTAAAATATTCAAAAACTTTTAAAATATTTTCTTTAATTCTTTGATAACCAGATTCTTTGTCTTTACAGATATCAGATCATTTTTATAACATTGAGGTAGATTATTTAGGTATACTGAATAACATGGTATAAAATTATGGTTCCATCAGTGGTGATCAAATATTACTTCAAGACCTAGGTCTCTTCAAAGACTTTTTTTCTTTGTTTACCTTGTATGCAGCTGCCATCTTTTGCATATTCTCTTTATGAATTTTTTGATGATCTACAATCCTTTTAGGGTATCCAACACCTATAACACAACCTGCTGCAGTCTGAACAGACTTTGGAGCATCCCATGGCTCATAAATATACTGACTTGGATACTTCTTCAATTCAGGCACATATTTTCGTATATACTGGCCTTCTTTATCAGTTTTCTTACCAAAAGCAACAGGACTGTAAACCCTGAAATACTTGTAGAAAAAGGCAGAAGCTGATAGCCACATCCAGTTGCCAGCATTCAGAGACCAGTCATAGTCAAGCAGATAGTCTTCAAATACTTTAGCTCCTTCTTCCCAGGATATCCATAAGTCTCCCCTGGTTAGGAAACAAGCTACCATATGCCTAGCTAGATGATGTATCCAGCCTTCTTGCTTCAACTGGCGCATTATAGCATCTACAAATGGGTAGCCAGTCCTACCTTCAGCCCAGGCTTTTAGATGTTCATCATTTTTTCCCCAAGGTATTTGGGTGCATACATGATTTCCTACCATTTTATCAAAGTTTTTGGTTCCAGCTCCAGCTGTGTAGTAAAATTCTCTCCACATGAGTTGCCCCAGAAGGGATACAGGTGGCATTGTATGTGGAGAACCACTTTCTACCTCTTTCAACTTGTGATAGAATAACTTGGCTGATAAGCAACCATGACTCAAATATGGACTTAAAACTGTTGTACTTGGTTCAATACTGTTAGGTGAGGAATTAGGCTTTTCAAACTTGCAAACCCATTGCTTCTTTGCCATATACATGTGTAGTCTTTTTAGACCTTCCGTTTCACCACCAGGATATTTAGAAGGCCCTATATTTGAGTCATCTAGACCTAATTCATCCAATGTGGGTACATCATAGTCTTTGGATGCTTCATCAGAGGGTTTACAATGCTCAGATATCTGTTTTGTTATTTCAATTGATTCTTTCACTTGGATATCATTTACTAATGACATAAACTTCTGGTATGTTAGAGGAACAGAACCACAGTTTTTTTTTATCACACTGTGGACATCATACACCGTGTGTTGGACACGGCGATTGATGAATACATCTTTTTCATTTGCGACTGTTTCAATAAATTGATCTTGTTCCACATATTCTGGGTCAATATCAACTTGTGTTGTAAGGTACTTCACTTGCCATTTTTCAAATAGCTCCGGCAGCAGTTCTACTGCATTGCCTTTTATAATGTAGAGACGTGAGTTGAGTTTTCTTAAGCTATCATTTAAATCATGTAGGCTTTGAACTAGAAACCTTAATCTGTTAACCCCAATTTTTCCTTTAATATCAGGGTCTATAAAATAAACAGGTCTTAGAAGATGTTTTCTGTTTTCAGCCTGAAATATATCAAGTTAATTAGGTAATCATTCATTTTACAAAGTTTTAAAGGTGCTTTATATGTGATATTAATACACAGGCGCACATAACAAAAATATTCTCAGGCCTATTCTCTACAACATGGGTCTTCTCTAACAGGGAGTGAGAACAAGTCATAATCTAGCACACTATAGACTGGCGTCAACGAATTTTAAGGTTTGGAGCATGCCGTTTTCTGCAGCATTTTCCTCCACCGTTATAAGAGCAAGACCAACAAGAATAAACGTTCGTAATTGCACGTTCGTAGGAGTAAGTAACTATATACTTACTTCGTTTATTGCATTTCGCAGAGCAAGATTATCATGGATTCTTAAATCTAAGCGAAACCAATGTATTACAGTTGGAACTTTAGACATCTTGCACTTAGTTTAGTCAGGGTCACAGAATACTATTACGTTATCGTTATGGTACCCTTTACCCTTAAAAAATAAAAATAAAACTCTAATTTACATTTTACAGTCAAACTAGGTAGCACAGACCATGTAGTAGCCTTGTGTAGGTCGCGAACGACCTAGTTCAAAAGAGCGCTCCTTTGAGCGAACGACGCAAACTAGGTGTCGGTTGCGTCTGATTTTAGTTCGTTCGTTCTTTGACCGACCGACTTGCGGCAAGCGGCGAGAGAGCCGCGCTCCCCAGCGCGCCGCGCTCCGAGCGGGAGCGGGAGCGGGAGAGAGCGATGATCGTACATATCATTCTTACTTAAAATATTTTAAATATTGATTACATAAATGATGGTTAATTTTAGTCTTTTTTCTTTAACAAACATTAAGAATACCTACATAGTTTTAATAAATACTTACTTAATATGTTCATCGAAACTAAGTACCTAGGTATATCATATTTTTAGTAGGTACTTACCTAGTATAATATTTTTATATCATTACCTAAGTAGACTGAGTACCTATAGGTACTAATAAAAAAATGTATTTTTCTTAAATACCATGCAATCAATGCAATGGCATTAAATTAATAAATTAATATGCAAATGTACCTATTTAGTAGTTATTACAACAGAAGCTATAACAATTTATAAACAAAATAGAGCATAGTAGCAGATATAACTACAGCTCTTTGGCTGTTGCGAACTAAGTAGGTCGCTCTTGCGGGACCAGGCAAGAGATCGCTGAGAGCAATCGTCTTACCCGCTCTCGGTCCTGCCGCGAACTACTGAACTAGAAGAACGACCTAGTTCACCGACGACCTGCGACCTAAAAGGAGCGCTCCCTGTCGCGAACTAAAATGCGCAAGGCTACCAAGTAGAGGATACTATGTATCTAGGTAGGTACCTATAGGTACCTACACAGACCAAGTAGAGGATACGGTACCTATGTATTAAAAGTATATAATCACTAAACAGCTACCTATATATCTATGGCTCCACACTTTTGTGTATTTAGCCAGTGTCAAGTAATTGATAATTTATCAAGTTAATGATATTTCACGCAAATATGTGTAAAGTTACAGTCGAAGTCATCAAGTCAAGTCAAAGTCATACTCCTAGTAAAGTGGTGGCAACTTTACTTATAGGCGGGAAAGCGAAAAAGATCGCGTCACCTCATTGTATTATTTTCCAAAACATGTGTTATTTTTAGTGTTAGTGCATAAAATTGGTGGCATTTTATTCGTTAAGTGCTGAATCACAGGCATGAGTGTGGAAAAGTGGTATGTATATGATGGTGAAACGTTTCTTTTCGTGTTGTTTCCAAAACTCCATGGAAGCTTTTGGTAAAGTTGCCACCACTTTACCAGGAGTATGACTTGACTAGACTATGACTTGACTTGATGACTTGGACTGTAACTTGACTTGACTTGACACATTATATAATATTAATCAACATGAAAAATATCAATTACTGGACACTGGCGAGAAGTTTATTACATTAAACATAAGTATTTTATAACTTAACTTTTTTTACTTGACACTGGCTAAATACACAAGAGTGGAGCCAAAAAAAAAACCACATATCAGTTTATCAGTGTCATGTGTACACGTGTCACTCACTTCACTCTCCACAAAATAGGGTTGCACATTATATATAGTACGAAATATAGTAATAAAATTATTATCTTTGTTGTTTTTATGACGTTGAAAGTTGAAACCCTATTCAAAATTAATTGCAGAGTAAAATGTAAACAATGCACATAAGAATTTCTTTGAAAAATTGTAAATAATTGGAATCGAGTTAACATGTTTTATCCAAGGAATAGATTGCTCCTAAGTGATACTATGTATTAAATTTTTAATAATGCCGAAAATCATAGAATTAACTGTTGAAGTTGATATTCAAAGGGTATGGAAAATCTTAACATTCGTTGTCTTTATATTACAGTTACACTCCATCCCATAGAAGTATAAAGCTCTTAGTAGAATATAGTAATTTTCCTGGACATAAAGTTCCATCCCAATTTATATAAATGATGACCAGTATGCGGTTTGCCTTGAGCACTAATTTTGAAGAAAGAAAAGAGTTTGAATGCAGCCAATCTTGTATTAAGTATACAATTAGTCTTCTGTTGTATTCCAACTATCATGTCTCCAGTTATCATAGTCTTAAAACTTGAAAAAGTATAACCTACCTATTGTTTCAGGTGTCTTGCCCAGGAGTTTGGCTCTGCCAAGATGGGCGAGTATCTCTCACTGTCTTTGCACTTGGGACAAGTTACCAAACTTGCCTACTACCTCCACAGTTCCCGCTAATATTTAAGGATATATTCTACTTCAGAAAGAGATTTCCTGAAACTTGTGCAGTGAATAATATATGTTGTTTGTTAAGTAAGTAAATGTTTTTGAAGAAAGCGACCATATTTAGTGAAATAATAATTTTTATGCATGCATATATGAATAAAATATTTAGTTTAAATGTAATCATATACTACTGCAATGCATGGAGCTGTTAGATGCAAGAGGTAGACAGCTGCTAAAAGAGACACTATATGGGGGAAGCCTATGTTCAACAGTGGACATCTGCATGCTGACAAGGATGTATTACATAGATACAAAATTGGGTTTTATAGCATAACCAAATCATAATGACAGTATTCATTACAGAAGATGAAACAATATTCTGCGAGCTGGTTCAATGGTGCGAGGAGTGTATCTCAGGAGAATGTACCATACTTGCACAGTACCTTGGAGCCCTGAATGATGTGCTCTTTCCGCCCAATATGTGCTCCAATGATGGCGTTGACTTACTCATGAGGAGGTCTAAAGACTTTCCTGTAATTGTTTTTATCATCAGTAGTGTTTAAGCTTTTACTTCATGGTGACTGCAACCATTACAGGTGGCCGTAATGCTTAACATTGCACACAAAAAAATTATCCCCTTGTTTATTAATAAACACTAGTTGCGCCCCGCGGTTTCACCCGCGGATAAAAAGTATTTTAATTATTTGCTCATCCCATGAGAAAATTTCACTTTTCTGGGATAAAATGTAGCCTATATGTTAATCCAGTGTATAAGCTATCTTGGTACCAAATTTCATCCAAATCTATTCAGCTGTTTGAGCGTGAAGGAGTAACAATCATACACACATACAAGCTTTCTCCTTTATAATATTAGTGTGATATGTAGCAGGAGAATAATTATTTCAACTCTCATTCTCTCTATAAAATTTAAATAAGGCAAATATAAAACAAGAAAACACCTAGTTATTCCACTGCTATGCATCATTTGTTAGTAAGGAAGTTTGTGTTTTCACTGTTTCAGATTCAGATGATGCATCAATCTTTATAAGATTTTTTTACACATACAGGGTAGTTTTTGACCACAGTTCACCTGATAGTAAGTGACAATACGCCAGGAGGCAGCACCAACACCAAACTTAAAAAGTTGGCATTGTCTAGAATATTGATACTTTATCCGATACCAATCTATTAACTGCTTTATTCTTGAAAAGTGATAACGTTGTCCATCCATATCAAATGCAAGTAGTAATTTTGACAGTATCTAAATATATATAACTCAAAGGTGACTGATTGACTGACTGACATAGTGATCTATCAACGCACAGCCCAAACCACTGGATGGATCGGGCTGAAATTTGGCATGCAGGTAGATGTTATGACGTAGGCATCCGCTAAAAAAGGATTTTCAGAAATTCCACCCTTAAGAGGGGGAAATAGGTGGTTGAATTATTTTCCCATAGGCCACGTCGCGGGCGAAGCTGCGGGCAGATGCTCGTTAATAATATATAAGTGAAGCAGCTGTAGTTTTTTTTTAATTTTTGTTTCCATCACACCACTGTCTAATTTGGATGATATTTTGCACACATTTTGTATGATAACTAACAAGACTATCCTGGAAAATTAAATGCATGCGTGGAAAAATCTGGATATAATAATAAATCGATAATGTGTTTGTTTGTTCAGCTTTCATGTCAAACTGGCTGTATCAATTTTAATGTTATTTTGCACACATGTAGCTTAAAGTATCAATCTTAACATACGCTACTTAAATCTTACAGCTAGGTATGTAACCTGTGGGCAAAACCGCGGAGCGATGCGCTTTTCAAATATTTGCATGTTCGCATTGAACGAAGTCAATCATAGATGCGCCATTCATGCATACTTACTATTGCCGTTGTGCAGTACATAATTTTCTATTTATTGAAGTAAAACTTCTTTACGCACGCTTGACTTGGGGCACTCCACAAACTGGTGAATGCAAAGCGAACGGAAGTTGGTTCATGTAGAGCTGCATTGTGAAGAAAAAAAATTTAAAAAAAAATATTAGTTTGTTGGTATGTCCGATATAGTGACAATTTTGTCAAGATGGCGACATTAACATTAAAAAAAGCAAAACAATATTATACCGGCCGACAGGTGGAGCTAAACTAAAGAAGTTTTACTTCAGTCGTGTGGTCTAAAGCACACTCGTTTCAGGTATCAAATTAATATTTCAGGGTATCCTGTCTCCCAAGATCGAGATAGCAACAAAGGTGCGCATTGACGAAATATGGAACCAAGGAGTCACTCAAGGAGCACATTTGAAGTCTACCTCTTGTCACTGCTCTCGTAATGAAATGGAATCAGCGAGGCAACGACAGGTGTGCCACTCGCCGCAGTTCCACAGGTTGGCCTACTTGTTATACTAGCCTCTAACTCGCTCGAGAAATTCGATGTTTTTGAAGACAGGTGTAATTCTTTGGAATCTATTAAAACTAAAAAACATTTTTTATAAACTTTTACTACATTATCATTTAAGTGTTTTGTTCCTCAACTGGGAAGCAACAAGAGTTCTGAGTGACACTGCAATCTGTTATAGGCGGCCGCGACACATAAAAAAGAATTTCAAAAAGGTGGTTTATTAAACTATAGCAATTTATGTTTTTTTTTATGTTAAGAAATGACGTGACGAGATAGCCGTTCGCCTGATGTTAAACGACACGGCTGCCCATATCAGCTGCAGTGTCACTCGGAACTCTAAAGTATAGAGGTTCGCGTGACACTGCACTGCGTACGTCATCCAGAGACATCAGCACAATCTAGTATAAGATTACTAAACTGTGAGATCAGATCATAAAGTCTCATTTGCCCAGTAATTTCACTAGCTACAGTGCCCTTCAAACCGGAACACAGCAGTGCTTGCGCACTACTGCTTGGCGGCAGAATAACTGGCAAAGCGGTGGTACCTACCTAGACGAACTTTGCAGTAAAGTCCTACCACCTAGTAATAATAGTAGTAATTTATGTCCATATTCCTCAGAAATAAATGCAACACTAAAACCAACCGGTCGTCATCCGCTTCGCGTTCACGGTCTCGCTCCGGCAGCTCTCGGTCTCGCTGCAGCCTGAAGGAACCGGAGACGCACGTCACTTGCAAGTGTCCCAAGTACGTACCTACTATTTAATTTTTGAAGTAAAACTTCTTTACGCACGCTTGACTTGGGGAGTAAGCTGGTGAATGCGAGGCGAACGGAAGTTGAAGATGTTTCACTTAGATCTCCATTGTAATATAAAATAAAACAAAGTTAAAAATTTGTTTCATTATGTTGGTATTTCCAGTAAAATGACAATTTACAATTGTCAAGATTGCGACATTAACATTAAACAAATCGAAAACAAAGTTATACTAGCCGATAGATGGAGCTAAACTAAAGAAGTTTTACTTCAGTCGTGTGGTCAGTCGTAAAGCACACTAGTTTTTATTAGCTTTAAGTTTAAAATAGTCCCTATTGACATCCGCATCCGGGAAAAGTTGATTATGGCAAATCCAGCACCCCCCCCCCCCCCCTTTATCACCCTTTCCCTCCCCCAGCAGTTGATGCAAAAAATACTGATAAAGATGATGTAAAATCCCCCCTGGAAAATGTTTATCAAAGTGCATGATTAAATTATATTAAGGCCGAAGCATCCTATTAATTTTCATCATAACCGAAGGCGGGTACCTTGCTTTGCCTTGCATTGCTAAAGATAGACCTCTACCAAGATACCCCAAATTGACTTAATTTTCCGTAAATCACACGTAACTAGCTATAGATCTTTAACAATAATAAAATATTTCAGATTCTCAATTTCACAATTTTCGGAGAGAAAGGGGGAGGAACAGTTTATTTTCGCGCCTTTTTGGTAATAATTGAATTAAAGATTTTATGGTCAGGTCTAGTCCGGAGTTGCTTAGGTAGGGTTTATGGTCAGGTCAAGTCTGGAGTTGCTTAGGTAGGGTTTATGGTCAGGTCAAGTCTGGAGTTGCTTAGGTAGGGTTTATGGTCAGGTCTAGTCTGGAGTTGCTTAGGTAGGGTTTATGGTCAGGTCTAGTCTGGAGTTAGTGAGTTATCTTAGTAGGGTTGCAAACAAATCCTCAATAAGTATCTCTATTAGCGAATTTGGCCAACTTTTGTCTTTTTCTGTAAGTACCTACTTATAACCTTACTTACAGAACTAAATACATAAGTTGGCCGAATTCGGTAATAGAGATACTTCGAACTTGCCAGTTCATATACTTGGGAGAGTTGAAACTCTCCCAAACTCTACCAAGTATATGAATTGGCGACGTAGTTTCCTTTCGTGCAACCCATAAAACAGTATAGTTACGGGATGACTATTATCTAATCTGTGTTTTAGGTCCAATGTAGACGTCAGACTTGAGATTAAATTCCTTCTTCTTTTAACGGTAATGACATAGATACAGCTTAAATACATACTTATTTATTTTAAAGCATGACGTTACATTTAAATTTTTCAAAAATGTCATTACTAATTTTAAAATTTCCACAGTAACCATGCACATATGCTGCGTATTGAAACTGTTCAATTCATACAAATTTGTGTTTTTGTCGGTTGCAATCAAGTTGCTTCCATTCGTTACGACTTAGTTCTCGATAATATGACTCTAAATTTTGCGGTTATCAACTACTACATTAACAGATTATGCGCCATAATGTCGTTTACTTAAGGCTCTATTCTTTTAAACCCTTTCTTCCCTCCCAGTCCTCTCCCCTCTCGGCCCCGCCGCCCTCCCCCCGCGTGTCGCCCGCGCAGCTCCCCGCGACCGCGCGCCTGCACCAACTACAACGTGTGTAATGTGAATACCGCGGATGCACCCGCATGGCTCAACGATAAGGATCAAACTGAAGAAGATAACGATTTGGATATGGAGGATGAAATGTACGATATTATTTTATCTATTTATTGAGAAACACCAACAGTATACATATTTAATATAATCTATAGTTAATATATGGTTACCAAATACTTTCACTTCGGGAGCTGATGCAAGCGGCGTTGTATAAATGCGAGCGATGAAGAAGATTCGGGCTCACTTTTCGGGCAGCGCTCAGAGGCGACGGACGTTTTATAAAATCACGTGGTTAATTATTGTCGGTTCTTAGTCAATCTTAATAAATATTCTTAGTTTGATTGTAAGATTATTTTTTTTAAACTAAAACCACTTAGGATTTGTAATAATATATTAATACAATTTCTGATACATTATCACTAAAAGGTCATGTTTGAACGTCAGTAGTTTTCAAGTTATTATTGAGCTTTTGCGTATTGCGTTGCATATATATTTTATAGTTGGTTACAATAGGCATGACGACAGTATCAAAAAATGGTCGATTTAATGTTTTTAGGGTAAAATTTATATTAAATAACGTTGAAACACTGGTTTAGTTTTATTAAAAATATTAAGATTACTTAGATTTTCAATAAAATAAAACATTAAAATACTGCGATCGGCCATTTTGACTGAAACGCCAATCACAGCGCATGACGTCACACGTAGATTTTTGCTGTTGTGAATATACGCATTTGGATTGATTTTTTTTTTTTTTTTTTTTTTTTTTTTAATGTTTGGCTTCACACTTCCGTGTATTTAGCCAGTGTCAAGTAATTGATAATTTATCAAGTTAACGATATTTCACGCAAATATGTGTCAAGTAACAGTCGAAGTCATCAAGTCAAGTCATAGTCTAGTCATGTTCTAGTCAAAGTCATACTCCTAGTAAAGTGGTGGCAACTTTACTTGAAGCTTCTATGGAGTTTTGGAAACAACACGAAAAGAAACGTTTCACCATCATTATACCATTTTCCCACACTCACGCCTGTAATCCAGCACTTAACGAATAGAATGCCACCAATTTTATGCACTAACACTGAAAATAACACAAGTTTTGGAAAATAATACGATGCGGTGACGCAATCTTTTTCGTGTTCCCGCCAAAACTCTCCATTGATTTTGTTATTTTGAATTCTTTTTCTACGTGTGTAGTAGTGCAGTGACATGTTTTCAACATGTCATTGTGTAGGTAAACACCTAGGAGTGACGTCAGAGCCGACGCCATGACACCTCGAGCTGTTTTCGCGCCGCATTTAAAAAATATTATGAAAATGGCTTTAATCTTGGTTAAAATTAAGTCTATTACCGAAATAAAGGTTTTTTCGTAAATAGTAAATGTATACCCACATTACGGAAGAGGATTTCAAAATCTTTCGTCATGCCTATTACTGTGGTAACATGGTGTTCGTATGGATAATATACCTTATCTTTAAAAAAAAGAGACCTATACCCAGCAGTGGGTTGACAAAGGCTGGTAGATATATTTACCGCCGGGGCGAGATGGTTAATGCAGTGCGTCTCCATCTCGCCCCATCCCGGCGGCGGTCGGATCACGGGGGGGATTTTAGCGGGTTCGAGTCTCACATACCCCCTGCCACCACCCCCGTGGTGGCAGGGAAGTGCGAGGACATTTCCCCCCCTCAAAAAAAAAGGCTGGTAGATATAAACGGTAGTTTTAGATATGTATTCTCGAAGATTTACCAAATTATCATTTATTCATATTTAGGTTAGGTATAAAGAAATTTCCCCCCTTCCTTCAGTCCGCCCTCCCCCCGGCCCACTCACCGCCCCCGCAGCGAGACTCGCCTCCGCCCCCGCCCTGAATACATTGTATACAATGTGAACACGGGAGACTTCGCAGATGTCTGGGCCAACAACAAAAATAAGCGGACGGAGGAGATGAAAGAAAAATACGATAATGTGATGAGGTTATTGTAACTTACATCAAATAATTATAAATAAATAAATATTGGTGGATATTTCACACAGCCATATAGTCCCAAACTAAGCAAAGCTTGTACTATGGGAACCAGAAGTGATCACGTAACTTGATTGAAACCAATAGAAACATTTGTATGTATTTGATAGTTTCAATACGCAGCTAATGTACATAGTTACTACGCATTTTTTAAAATAAGGAATGAAATTTCTCCTTGTGCATTGCAATCAATGTTTCGTGATCAACCCCTGCGTACATATATACAAAAAAAAACTTGAGAGGTGTCAAGGGACACCATCAGGGAACGATTTAAGGAGATAAATATTCTTACAGTGGCTTGTCAATACATTTACGACAATTTGATGTACACTCGCAAAAACATTAGCTCTTTTCTCAGATATTGCGACATTCATAACTTTAATACTAGGAACAAAAATAAATTGAAAGTTCCAAGATTCAGACTGCAGAAAGTTAATGGTTCATTTATGGGAAACTGTATACGCTTTTATAACAAGTTGCCCGACGGTATCGAACAATTGTCAATGCGTAAATTTAAATTATTCATAAAGTCAAACTTAATGAAAAAAGCCTATTACACAATAAATGATTATGTGTCGGACAAAAAAGCTTGGCCTGAATATCCCAAGCTTAACGGTATGAAAGCTTAGGTACTTTGCCTATTGCCTATTCCTATCTATAAATTCAGTTTCTATTTGTAATGTTTATAATAAGATAATCACGGTATTTTTCTTGCACCGGTGTGACGTGGTGGTTATTTTTGTAACATATTCATTATCTCAATTGTAATGAATTATATACATTGTAAAAGACAGTAGAAAGAAGACAAAAAAAAAATACATCACTGTAAAGTTTCTTGTAGCTTCTTCTTTACAGTTGTAATCGAAGCTTCGGATCAAAGTTTTCAATTCTGCATTGTGCCGGATTGCTTGCACCAGTAGTGAGAAAGAGAACTGCTTTTTTTTCAAACTCATATATTGTAATGGGCTTGCTATATTATTTGACAATAAGCACTTTGTAATTTTATATGCTTAGTGAAATAACTTAATTTTAAGTACCTAGTATAATTTTGACTTGTAAAAGTGCTAAAATTAGCCTATTTGCAATAAATCTTTTGACTTTGACTTTGACTTTGACCAGGATAGAACGAAGTTCCTTTCCATTAATTAGTGAAGGAATTGTAATAATTTTTATTTAATTTTTAACAAATATAATGTAAATAGAAAGAATATTAATATAATATGAATGCGAAATAGAAAGACGAAACGAAAATAACTGGCTTACTTTCTATGAGAGAGAGAGAGAGAGAGAGACAGAGAAACGCCGCGCGGCTTCAAAAAGTGTCGTTACAACTTTTGGTCTTAATTTTTTCCGTCTAGCCCCCTTTCGCAACGCGCGATAAGGAACTTCGTTCCAATATAACACCCAGACACAGAACAAACATCGGTGATCATCACACAAATGTTTGCCCTGGTTAGAAATCGAACTCACAACGTACAGCTCAGAAAGTAGGGCTACTACCAACTGAGCTATCGGGCTAGTTAGTCAATATTGGTACTAAAGAGAGTAAGTAGATTAGAGTCCTAATAGATCATAATGTACTATCACTTGCATAAATAATTCACATTCGCTTGCTATATTTACAGCTTATCGGACACCAACAAAATGATAGAGCAAACCGAGGAGAGGCTGCAAAAGATTCTTCTAGAAAGCCGATACATTGAAGACGAGCTGAACCAACGAACGAGCTCCCTAAAGTGTAGGAAAGCATACAAGTATAATTTAAAGCCATGCGTTTGCGAAATATGCAGGCGTTATCATGAAATGTTTCACTCGGAAGATGGGGAAAAAACTACAAGTTAATTTTTATTGATATTTTAGACTTTTTTATTTATTCAACTGTCGGATGCCATTGATTTGATTTAACAGCAGATGAACGATTAATAAGCACACGACTGTCGTACGTATAACATTGCGATCTACGGAGGAATGTTATTCGTACGACAACTAAGTACGTATTGACTTAAAATTATGAATGAAATTACTTGCGTGAATAATAGGTGCGAATATCACATATAACATTTAAGCACACTAAAGTCAAGCTCAAGCTCAAGCAGAGATTTCATTCATTAATTGATCACTTTATGAATGAAATCTTTGCTTGAGCACCGATCGATGACTGAGCATCGTTCTATAATACGGACCGAAATATTTTTTAAATTTTAGATGTGAAGAGATGGAAGATTTAGTTTTAGATGTATAGAATTTGAGCTTTATATAGATTATGACGCAGTTTTGCAATAATCAGTACCCCTTAGTACTAATTCATTCGAGTGTCGATATCGAGTATTATGGAATATTTATATGAAATCCAGCAGCAACTATACGTAACTTATGATTTCATACAAATATATTACGATACCCGATATGTGGTACAGACAAAAATTGATTTTGTAAACGAATACTGAAAATATGTTTTAGCTAGTTTATTAACCAGCTAGCCTTTGAAAAGCCGTCCTTCATTCGAATTTTACAACGCCCCAATTATGATACATACAATTTATTAAGCATATTTTGATAATCAAGTTTGATGTATACAAATCGAATATCAAGTACATATCGTATTAAACAAATATTCAATTGTTTAGCGTTCGTTAATTAAATTTACCAACAAGTTGACGTTTTTTGATAAATGATAATTCAGGTACAAACATACACATTGAAACGCTCGGTTAGTTTACAAATCATGTTCTACACAACAACCTAAATTATATTTATAACTACCAATACTAATAATGCCCAACGATCACATAGGTCTTACTGCGCGATCACGTAACTTGATTGCAACCAATTGAAAAACAAATTTGTACGGATTTCACAGTTTCAATACGCAGCTATGTACATTGTTAGTATTGAAACTTCTGTTGCATCGCAATCAAAGTTTCGTGATCGGGTGATCCCCAGGTGATCCTGACCCTAACTAAGATTCCCTGTATCTAGAGACCCAAGAACTACGAAGACCGTAGGTCTAACAACACCCAGACTCGGAACAAGCGTTTGCGTTTTTTGCGCACAAATACTTGTCCTGTCGCGGGAATCGAACCCGCCGCCTTCGGGCTACGAGTCATCCTTTATAAGGCTGTATTTATAAGTACATAGTTGTGCTAGACACCTTCGAGCTTTAATAATGTTAAAATCATTCATACATTTAGTACCTGTAAATTATATATAGCAATAAATATTAGAGAATTATATAAAAAAAAAAACTTATAATTGCACCTTGGGAGTGAATTGTCAAAGATATGGTCCATTTAGTAAACTAAAAATTTCACCTATATTGTGCTTGTAAAATGTAAATGATTGTTTTATCTTATTCGTAGTCGATAAATAAACTAATGTAAAAGTAAATGATCATTATTCCAAGTGTTAAAACAGCTGTTATGTTACAGTTTGTTTTTTATGTTAGTGAATGATATGACGAGCTAGTCGTTCACCTGATGTTAAGCGAAACGGCCACCAATAACACAATAGTGTCACTCGGAACTCCAAAATATAAGGTTTATGTGACACTGCACTGCGAACATCATCCTAAGACAACAGCACAGATAAATCCAATTATTAAAAATACGTTCATATAATAACTATATTTATATATTTGCCTCTCGGTGTCGAGACATCGAGGCCGTGGGGACAGAGTGCGCGTAAAATTTGCAGACCTTTCGGAACATCTGTTCGAAGCAACGCATGACCAAAATGCTGATCTCTATTTAGCCCAAAGACTAAAACATAGCCATTCAGCGGGGCAATGCCGCGAGCATTTTGAGCGCGTTGCATATTTGTAGCGGCTTATATTAAGATTTCCTCCTTGTACTTGTACTATCGTCTTCTATGGTAATTCAAAATGATGTAAGTATATTGATTGAAATGTTAGACACGGCAAATTGCCTTTATTTTCTAAATACTACAATGATTTAATAACTAATACTAAAAATTACCTACTACTACTACAAAAAAAAAATTTTGACTGGCCGCGATGACCTATCGACAGTCCAAATGCTCCAGCCCACTACCATTAGGTAGCGTACCCAACGTGCTGGCAATATTGCCCCGTTGCATTGCAATGCTGATTGAAATAAATGTATTTGTCATGTTTGTATTAAAAAAAACTGTACAAAATCTTCAAATACCTATTTCTCTGTTGAGACCATTTCGTTTTTATACTATTTAGTTATATAAACAAAATCAGTGCAATGTGTTCAACTTATAATTTATTGTAAATTATTATAAATGTTTGTATATCAAATGTTGCAATCATGAAATAAAACAAACTGAAATCATTAAAATTATTTTATTTTCATTGCTATTATGATATTCCATAGTCTAAGGTAACTTATAATTAATTAAATTTAAGTGATATGGCTCCACTTTAATACTTAATTAAACTATTTTAAGGTAATGTATTTTCATGTTATATAAACCAGAATAAATTGAATATATTTTTGAACAATTTGAACGTATGAGCGTTTAAAAGCGGCAGTAAACTTATAAATTACATAGGCCAATTATACATTTGACACTTAATTTATATATGTACAAATATGATTAAATTACTAGCACACCCTTTCTACTTACTGAGAGGTACAGAAGAATAAATTAATAGAGTTAAAAATGTTTGCCAGATATGCATCAAATATTTCTCTTAAATCGATCGTATTCATTCACTGGCCGTAATTTTTTGGTGGAAACACCAACTTTTTTAGATAATATATTATACAATATTAAAAAACGCAGAATTCCAAGTCTCGAGACAGGCGACGTTATTTGATCAATTTATTGTGTATATTGTTTTTTTTTCGTTATTTTTTACGCTCGTTTTATTGTTCGTAACAATTAGTTACAATGAAGTTGCATTATATTATAAAATAAAGTTCAAAAATAATTGAGTAAATTATTGTTTTTATTATGCACGGAAGACGATTATTCAGCCTTGAACTTTACCTAAACTAATTACTGTATAAGCTAGGTATATAATTTAACTACATAATTATTATGACCGTTTTGTACGTTTAATTTTTATGTGTTTTCATCGCAGTGCTTACAATGGATTTTTATGACCCGTATTCTAGAACGATTCTTCAGATTTTCATTGTAAAATCTCTACTTGAGCATCGATTCGCGGCAGCGTTCATACGGGCCTTTAATATTGATATATTAAGCACCAACATTAATTACCTATCAAAATCTAAAAACACTACTTATATTATTTTAGACCGATCACATAAATTGTGTGAAAAACAATATTCCAAGAATTTCCTGATAAATTACCAGCGACAAAATTTGCTGGAAATTTCAAACTTCTCATTTATCCTTACGTACTTAATTACCAAGTATTATACTTATAAAGTTAGTTTGCAGTTTCATGTTTTCCACCAACGTTTGTCGCTGAATGCGTGTGTGGAAATAAATACCAAAAAATAATTCCCCCCAAAAGACCTCGTAGAGGCATTCCATCGATGCATAGTAAAAACCTCAGTACCATAAATCCCTCAAGTCTCAAGGCGAGCTGGCGGTAACCTTATGACCCAGCAAAGCTTTCCGTTCCTTTCTCTTCACATATTTAGTGCAATCTCCAACAAACGCTACAAATGCCACTATAGCACAGACACCGTAAAAAATAGCTAGAGCTATGAGGAAGGACTCGTCCGTCCATTGCCATATATGATCCGAGTTGAGATAGTCGAAGTTTGATAGGACTTGCGTACCATTTGGCGGTGGGCACGGCGACTGGACTATTATGTCTTGATATGGTCTCTGTAAAATTAAACTAGGCTTAAACATCTTACTTTGAACTTGCAAAATTCAGAATGACTACAATCTTCATTCGTAGCTACAAAATGGAAGGCTTTTAAAAGGGGCGGATGTATGAGTCCTAAAGGGAAGCAATTTATTTCTGTTGGTTAAATCTGTCAAAAGAAATGCCACAGAATACATAATATACACACCGGCACAATTAGCGGAACAGAAAAAAAAGTGAGACTATGAGATATTAACGCATAACGAGTGAGAGAGAGAGTGAGAGAAATAACGAGTGTTTCCCCCTCTTGCTCTGATTACGGTTTCCATTCGTCTGGGCATGCTACAGATTATGTTATCGATGATTTCTTGAGGCAACCGCTCCCACTCCTCAAGTAATGCGTTTCAAAGTTCATTGAGATTGTTGGGCGGTGACATTCTGGATTTAAAAATCCAAATTTGAAAATATGCATAGTAATTTAATAATTGCTTAAGTATTTTTCTCTGTTGCAATAAAGTTACGTGATCGCCCAGCAATACATAAAATATCAATAACATAAAATAAGATAGCCTTAGTGTCGGATGTTCTCCTAATTTTTGCTGCCCAAGTATTAACTTGTAATGAGTTAATTAGTAGTACCTACTACATAATTTAATGACCCTGTGGTTCAACGGTACAATGCTTACCATCGATCAAATAGCCCACTCACAAATATTTCAGAAGTTTCCGCTACATATTGAGTCTTTTAAAATATTTGTATTAAATTATTAGTACTTTTTTTTGCCGCTATTTCATATAAATTTTTTACTTTATAAGTGTTAACGAGTATAGTAATGTGCATATGAATAAACTCGTAAAATTGACAGCCAAAAAAAGTCTAATGTCTGATTAATCATGAAAGAAAACTCACCTGTTTATTCGTACACCGTATATCTTTACTAATGCTGCTCCTCAAAGCCACTTCGCTAAGTTCTCTCTTAAGAACTTCTGGCATCGCCCATCTTGACGGAGAAACGTATTCCAGCCATTTCACATACTTGGGCAAGTCTTGCTGGTGTATCATGACTCCATTGACTAACGTACTTAGTAAGAGGCATGCTCCGGACAGTATGGCGGCGGTTTTCTCCAGTGGAATAAGGAAGATTGTTGCTCGGCAGAGCATTTGGATTGATATTAGATATAGCAGCATGTAGCCTGTAATGTTATTGTACGAAGAGATTAGATGTTTCTATATTATAAAATTAACTATTAAAATAATGCCCTTTTGCACTTTTTGACTCTTAAGTTCACACTTATCTCCATAGGACGTACCCAAATATGTAGGTCATAGAGGGCATAGCGATGGTACCTAGATGAACTTTGAAGAAAAGTCCTACCACCCAAAATTTATGATGTTCTTTTTAATCTGATACATCCAATAATGACACTTACCTAAATATAAATAAAAGCCATCCAAAGACGAAGCCGATTGAGCATAAAGTCCCGACATGGCGTAACTTGGCACCAAATAAGCTAACCATGTTAGCACCGCTGACCACAACTCTAAGAATTGCTGAAAATAAAAAAGTAGGGAACTGATAACCTGTCACAATTTTTCAACGGTCCCATAATATCAATAAGTTTTTGGCGGGAAAACGAGAAAGATCGCGTCACCGCATTGTATTATTTTCCAAAACTTGTTATTTTCGGTGTTAGTGCATAAAATTGGTGGCATTTTATTCGTTAAGTGCTGGATTACAGGCATGAGTGTGGGAAAGTGGTATAATGATGGTGAAACGTTTCTTTTCGTGTTGTTTCCAAAACTCCATACAAGCTTCTAGTAAAGTTGCCACTGCTTTACTAGGAGTATGACTTGACTAGAATAGACTAGATTATGACTTGATGACTTGGACTGTGACTTGACTTGACACATATATATATTAATTAACTTGAAAAATTATTAATTACTTAACACTGACCAAATACGCAAAAGTGTGGAGCCGAACCAAAAACAAAAATCAATAGCTCGAAAAGTATTACGGTAAAGTTTTGTTTTTTTCCTACTCTGTGGTTCTACTTACATCGAACAAAATAAACACAGTTCTGGAATAGAGTCCAACAGCTATATCCCTTTCTACATGTCGTCGCATAGAGGCCGCCTCTCGGGAGCTTAGCCAGAGGAGAATGGGCCACACGGTTAGACACATCACTGAGTAATGGAAACCCACGCGGTCATTTTGGGTCAACTGGAACAAAATAATCACCACAGGTAATAATTATATCACTATAGTTCATCAATAGTCCCGGTTTATGAATAGGATTGCTCACCATCTCAATCTCTTCCCGTGGGTGCCGTAAAAGCCTGCTAAGGGAATATCCAGGGAATGGGCAGCAGCGATATGATACAATAAACTATTTGACTACAATTAAATATGAAAAAATAAATATTATTTTAATAGACAGCCTCTGTGGCGTGGTGGCTGAGCAGGTCGGCTCATAGCCAGGAGGCGGCGGGTTCGATTCCCGCGACAGGATAAGTATTTGTGCACAGAAAAAAAGCGCAAATACTAGTTCTGAGTCTGGGTGTTGTGGGACCATGATTCTCGTAGTTCCTGGGTCCCTAGACACAGGGAATCCTAGTTAGGGTTCAGGATTTATGTATGTGATCGTAGGGCGTTATTATTATTATTATTATTATTTGACTACTATTAAAAATAAACATTATTTTAATAAAGTAAATTACGGAGCAGTACGCTTTTAAAGTTTCTAGAGGAGGCATCGCCTGTCCCTTTCTCGCAAAACTGAGATCGTGTAGAGGTTTCTCGTAGCTACCATGACGCTTTATTTGTGACGTCACATGCTAAAGAAATTGTATGTAGAGCTACCATATACCTACGACAGTTTAGCAATGAGTTACTGTGAGGACTGGTAACTGGCGTCACCGTGTTTGAGCTGTCTCTTTCTATTTCCTGTATTTTAAAATGGCTGTAACTTTCTCATTTTTTGATTATTGTTTTCACCATTGTCTTTTTTTAGGTATATTATTTACTAGTTGCGCCACGCGGTTTCACCCGCGGATAAAAAGTATTTTAATTATTTGCTCATCCCACGGGAACATTTCTCTTTTTCGGGATAAAATTTAGCCTATATGTTAATCCAGTATATTTATTTAAAGCTATTTTGGTACCGAATTTCATCTTAATCCAATCAGCCGTTTGAGCGTGAAAGAGTAACAAACATACCTATATTCAGCAGTGGATGTCTTCCAGCAGTTGATGTGATACACCAAATAAACAGGACTTAGGTAATAGCGCTGTAAATATATTTTTATTCAGATATTTATTTTTATCTCACCTTGGGATCAGTGGCAGGCAGGTCCCAGAATATAGTCCCGGTGACTAGAGACATGATAGCTGCGATCAGGACTCGAGTGATAACGTTCGATAGCGTCGTCATTTGAGTGAACACCAGGCTTTTTCTGTAACCAATACAAACGTTATAAAAATAGGCTTATAAAATATTATAACGCGATATGTTCCTGTAGTACTTCTCAAGCTATAGTAAGTATTAGGAATTCAGAAAATTGTGGTGGATTCGGATAAAAATATTGTGCATGTTTTGATGTTACTAACTAGGTCCACTGAAAAGTAACTTTGAAGCTTTAAAATTTTGAATACACACCATCTAACTTCCTTCAAGACTAATTGAATTATTACGGTCTGCCCCCACGAACGTTTCATTACCTTCACTTCGCCACTTTCATGACCAACACACCACCTTCGCAACCAACTCATCAGATACGCAACCAATGCACCACCTTCACACCGAACTCACTACCTTCGCAACCAACTCACCAGATACGCAACCAATGCACCACCTTCACACCGAACTCACTACCTTCGCAACCAACTCACCAGATACGCAACCAATGCACCACCTTCACACTGAACTCACCACCTTCGCAACCAACTCTCCACCTCCGCAAAATTATGTAATTTCGCAATGTAGTAAAGCGATGGCATATTATGACTGTGGCAGTTTCAGAAGAATTGGCACGGCCGTAGGTGAAATTAACTTATCATAAACCACGGATAAAAAGTATTTAAACTATTTGCTCATCCCGCGGGAAAAATTCACTTTTCCGGGATAAAACGTAGTCTATATTTTAATCCAGTATAAGCTATCTTGGTACCGAATTTCATCCAAATCCATTTAGCCGTTTGAGCGTGAAGGAGTAACAAACATACACACAAACACACATACAAACTTCGCCTTTATAATATTAGTGTGATAGATAAGGTAACATAATATTAGCTGGCGACTTTGCAAAGCTTCAGCTTCGCAATCAACTCTCTACCTTTACATTCAAATCACCAGCTTCGCTACCAATTTTCAATTTATAACTTCGTACCTATGCAACCGTTTCTTCATTTTCGCAGCCAACTTACCAGCTTCGCAACCAATTTACCAGCTTCGCAACCAACTGTCCAGCTTCCCAACAACCTTACCCCTTTCGCAACCACTTACTGTAGCAAAGCGAAGGCGTGCAGTAAGGCGGAGGGCGCGTGCGCCGGCGCGGGGAGCGGCACGGGCGGCGGGGGGTCGGGGGGGGCGTGCGCGGCCGCGAACACCGCGCCGAGGGACTCGATGCGGCCCGACGACTCCTGCATCGCCGCCGGGGACAGCTCGTCCAGGGTCACCAGGTCCACTGAACAAGAACGATCATACATTCATTACCTCTAAAGATTGACAGCTTCTTCTCTATCTATGACCTACTGCAACGCATTTAGGTATGTCCTACATAAGTGCGATCTTAAGAGCTGTCTTTAGTGCAGACGGATACGATACGATACGAATTTTTTAACCGACTTCAATGAAGGAGAAGGTTCTCAATTCGGTTGTTTCTTTTTATTAATTTACAACAGCCGCAAGACGTCTACTACTGAAGTTAATTTGACACAAATTTACTAGGTGTAGGACTTTTCTGCAAAGTTCGTCTAGTTAGGTACCACCGATTTGCCAGTTATTCTGCCGCGAAGCAGTAGTGTGCAAGCACTACTGTGTTCCGGTTTGAAGGGCACTGTAGCTAGTGAAATTACTGGGCAAATGAGACTTTATGATCTGATCTCACAGTCGAGAAATCTTATTACCAGACTGTACTGATGTCTCAGGATGATGTGCGCAGTGCAGTGTCACGCGAAACTTTATACATATTTTGGAGTTCCGAGTGACACTGTTCTGTTATGGGCAGCCGTGTCGCTTAGTATCAGGTGAACGACTAGCTCGTCACATCATTCATTAACAAAAAACTACTGGAAATCTAAAAGGAAACCGGAGGTTAATGACACATTTATCTTTGTTACATGGAGTTAGAAATCAGAATAGAATGTTTAGTTTCCGTGAAAAACTCACAGTAGTAATCGGAAGGATTCTTGAAGGCTGGACAGGGATAATCGATGGAAGCAAAATATGGCAACATATCCCTCCGGTAACCGCTGAACATCGTCCTGCCAGCTGATATTAGCACCACCTGGAAAAAGAAAAATAATAATAAAAAAACTTTACTGACATGATAGCTCGGTTGGTAGTAACTCTGCCTTCTGAACTGCAGGCTGTAGGTTCGAATCCCACTCATGATAAATATTTTTGTGATGATCATACGCGTTTGTTCTGTGTTTAGGTAATATATTGTTTTACATGTATGTACTACTAAAACAACAAATATCTAAGTTTATAATAATAATAATAACGCCCAACGATCACATACATAGATCCTGGACCCTAACTAGGATTCCCTGTGTCTAGGGACCCAGGAACTACGAGGACCATGGTCCCACAACACCCAGTATCAGAACAAGTATTTGCACTTTTTTTTTTCTGTGCACAAATACTTGTCCTGCCGCGGGAATCGAAACCGCTACCTCCGGGTTATGAGCCGACCTGCTCAACCACCACACCACAAAGGCTGTCAGTTTATATTGTTGTTGTAGTTATCGGGTCCCAATAGTACAAGCTTTGCTTAGTTTGGGGCTAGATATATAGCCCCAATATATAAATAGATAACTCTTTATTGAATCACCACATTACAAGAATAATTTACATACACAAACATAAAAATTAAGTGTCACAATGGGCGGTCTTATCGCTTAAAGCAATCTCTTCCAGACAACCCAAAAATGTAGGGAAACAACAATGAAAATAAGGACGGTGGTTTTTAGTTAAGAAAAGCTATATAACTATACATGAGAAAGGTGATCAACTTAGTAAACTGTTAGTAGACTGCCGAGAGAAGTGAAAACTAAGTAATTTGTGACATATAGCTCATGGGAAGCGTGCGGGGACGATGACGCGAGTTCCATGATTTCTGGTCACCCAAAAAGTGCTCAATGTGCCTAAAGAAGTTTTCACTTCAATATTTGAAAAAATCTACATATTTACGTGCAAAATTTACCTTAGTTAACATAGCAAAAATCTCGTACGTCGGTGGATGTAGAGACATGATCACCACCCGTCCAGTGCTGGCCCAGTTCCTCAGATATTCAACCAGAAAGAAGGTATCGAATATATCCATTTCCTTCGTAGGCTGGTCTAGAATTAACACTGCCATGTCAAGTAGTAGTTGACATCCGACGTTGAGACGACGGACTTCGGAGCGAGTGAGACGGGAGACGTTTGTGTCGCGGACCTGCTCTAAGCCAAGTTCTTCTATCAACAGGTTTATCTGGAAAGAAATGTAGAAAGGTGAAATTGATGCGGTAGTATGAACGTTATATTATTAATATTATTAATAATATAACAAGGAGCTTGTGGGAAAGATGACAAACAACAACACACAACAACATACACTCAAAGTTGCGTTAAAAGACTCCAAGTCTCCCTCCCTCCCTCCCACCACTCTCCCTCCACTCCATGCATCATAAAATAGGATTAATAGCGGATAAGGTTATAAGTATGAAAGGAAAAGAAATGAGTGAAAGACATGACGGGATAAAAAATTAAGGTAGGAGAAGGGATTAAGAGGTTTCTGACCTGCCTCTTCTGATGTTACAACAAAAAGCTGGTTATACCTAATTACATAGATAGGTTACAGTAATACATTAAACTTTATAATCTTTAAAATAAATTCCTTCGTGACTCGTAAATCTGTGGATTGACCTGTTCTTTCAACCTCCTTTTCTTCCTCAACTTACCCGATCTCTATCATCCATTTTGACCTGCTTATGAGTGTTCCTGGGCCTTCTCAACGATGCATGGAACCTCAGGGTATGTTCTACTGTCATGGAGGGACAGAGGTTGGTGTCATTCCTCACGTAGGCAGCCACCTTGCGGAGAGTTGTGGACGCTACCGGTTGACCGTTTAGAACTATGTCGCCTGATAGCTTCTGTAATAGATAGTATTATTTTAAAGCCCACCCGGTGTCGCTGTAAAGGTCGGTAGAGACCAACAGTATTAGCCCATTCAAAAAAACAAAAGTATTATTTAACCAGTGGGTGTTGCCCAGTGATAACTTATGGCACTAAGACGCGGCATCTCACTTTTGGTCTCATTATTAAGCTCGAGTGGCATTCATCTATCTTTAAGCAACTAAAATTTTACAGAGTTCTTTTTAGATCTATTGATTGCAGGCTAATACTACAGCTTTACATTGGCAGAACTTTTAAAATAAATAGCAGGCACAGGTGGTAAAATAAATATCACTATTTCCAACTTAGCTAGCCTCCAGCTATCCCATAATCCTACCGGCTTCCCCAAGCTCTTACCTTTCTCTCCCCGGCCAGCACGTCCAGCAGACCGGTCGCTTCATGCTGCGATGTTGCCAACACCGCTAGTATTTCTCCCGACTTCACCTCGAAACTTAGCCCTGACACTAATAGCGTCATTTTGTTCTCTGGTGATGTGATTTCTAAACTGTTGACCTGTAAATGGAAAATATTTTGTAATAGCTGTAGCCGGAGACTGTACACGCGCGTCTTCAGCCCGATACTTTCTCCACTGGGACACGCGCCTTCTCTCATGTTAGGCCACAATCCACTACAATGGCCAAGTGCGGGTTGGTAGATGGCACAACATGTTTTCGATTTTACTTTTATTCTTGCCGGTTCCTTCAAGATGTTTTCTTTAACCGTTGCTTGAGAGAGCAAGTGAAAATACCTTGGATAATTAAAAAATCATTGTACGCTGCATAGGTTACCAATTAGCCACACTCGCTCCTCGCACGAGTGCACATGTATTACGTGATAACAAGGTTCAAACTATCTTTATACCATCACGATCGGTTAAGCCAGTTGACAAAAGAACAGAGAGAGACGAGGCCGTCATTTTCAAATTTGTCATTAATCATAATGTTATCTATGTATGTGACCGTTAGGCGTTATTATTATTATTCATTTATTTATTTACAATCTTAAATTTAAGTTTATTACAATATTTTTATAAAAGTAACATTACAAAAATACAATAAAAAACCTAAACCTAGTGTGCCGCCAGCAGCGGGGCAAGGCTCAAGCTACCGGTGGTTAGGGCTGCAGACTGAGGAACCTCCTGACAATACATGCCGTGTCAAGGAGTACTGCCTTCTGAATCGGACCCTTGATCCAACCGTCTAACGAGAGCCTCTCGAGGTGTTATTATTATTATTATCTCGTCTAAGTCGAATGGGATGAAAATATCGACATTTTGATATCGGGACCATTTCGTCTCTTTCAATTAATTTTCATCTATTTAAATTGGGTTCCGTGTGGAAAATGCTCCTACAAAAGCAACGTTTCAAAAAGACTGTAAATTACTAGGTACTACCTAAGCTAGGGAACTAGTTACTCCTGAAATGTACTGTTTAAACTTTGAGTATTTTGAGTAATCCTATAAAAACGTAGATACCTAATTGTTTGTTTTACTTAGTAAGGAATGAGTCAGGGCCACAAAGAATGTCGTCTTGGCACCGTAAAAGGATTAACTGTGAGCCTCTCTAATAATTTACACAAAATTTACCTACTATGACTCCCCTTTTACAATGTCGTCAGATAGAACACACATACCTGTCATGATATCATTATTAAAAGTTGATGTCACCGATTTTTATAAATTATTTTTCATAAAAGAACTGCGAGGAACTAAGCTTCCTCGTGAGTCGTAATCCTACTTCATTTTAGAACAAATTAGTACATACCCATCACCCAGTTCTACGAGGAAACAATTTATTTTTATGAACGAGTTAAAACAGTCAAACATTTCTTATTATTATATGCTAATTATTTCTTTTGTTTTTAGAAAGTAAATTATTCTCTTCAAATGCCGTTGGTATTTACCCGCGATCGATCAAGTTTTTTTTTAACGGGCAGTAGTAGTAGTCTCTATCGACTTTTACAGCGTTACTGGGCTGGAGGGTAGGCGGCCAGCTGTTAAAAATGGGAGGCAACTAGCTCAAGACCACCCGAGAGGAGTGCGAGCCTCGGCTTGGCCAGTTGCCGGGTTAAAAGACCGATAGACCAAACAAACAACATCGTGTACTATGGGAAAAAAGTTACGAGGATTACCTCATACAAACATACTTACACATTTTTCACACAAAGAATTTCACCCAGTATTCGTTTAGTTTAGATACCTAGATATTAAAGACAGCTTATCGAAGTACTTACTAGCTTAGATACCTAGATATTAAAGACAGCCTATCGAAGCACTTACTAGCTTAGATAACTAGAAATTAAAGACAGCCTATCGAGGTACTTACTAGCTTAGATACCTAGATATTAAAGACAGACTATCGAAGTACTTACTAGCTTAGATACCTAGATATTAAAGACAGCCTATCGAAGCACTTACTAGCTTAGATAACTAGAAATTAAAGACAGCCTATCGAAGTACTTACTGGCTTAGATACCTAGATATTAAAGACAGACTATCGAAGTACTTACTAGCTTAGATATCCAGATATTAAAGAGAGCCTATCGAGGTACTTACGTAATAATTCGGGTAGATGTACGCGGAATGCGTGTACCCGTCCAGATGGTCTCCCGGCCGTAACGTGGAATGTTTCCTAGACTGCGCCAGCGACATGTGGCTGCCTGCCTTCGACATTCTGCCTCCGAGGTGGGACGGTGACATAAGGTAGCTGGAATTACAATAATGACTATAATTACAATTGACTGGCTCGATAGCTCTGTTGGTAGTATCCCAACCTTCTGAACTGTGGGTTGTAGGTTCGATTCTCACCCAGGACAAACGTTTGTGTGTTGAACATAGGTGTTTGTTCTATTGGGTGTTGTATTGTATTCTACGTATGTATTTACAGACAAAAATTATGTAAGTATTGTATCAGTTATCTGGTTACCATAGTACAAGCTTTGCTTAGTTTGAGGGTAGATGGCGTTGTGTGAGATGTCCACATTTATTATTATTATTATATATATTAAGTATATATTTATTATTATTATTTATAATATTACCTTTGATGTTCATCAGGCACATAATCTGCGACGCTGTTTCTCCTATTGCTGTACTGGCTCCGATGAGGCCTCGCCTCTATCCCCAGCAGGTTCGCTTCACTGACCGACTTGTTCCTAGTGTTGGTCCAATGAGGCTCGCCCCTGATGCCAGCTTGATGCATCGCTACCAATGGCACCCCTGTTGGCTGGAATAAAAAACAAGTTTACAACCAATGAGAAGAGAAATTTATTATTTTCGTGCGAGCAGTCGGCATTCATCGATTTATAAGACGTTAATCACGTCAAAAATATTTTAGATTGCGCTTGGATCAGTTTGGAAATAAGCGGCAATAATTATAATCCTCAATAAACATACAAGTATAAAAAATGTTACCTGGTAAGACGTATGTACATTCTGCATCCTGAAGTCCGGATCGGACCTGTACTTCCGACTGTACTTGTTGTAATTGGTCGTCGTCTCGTTATCGGAGCTGTCGTACCCCGACGATGTCTCCCGCACACCTCTACTCTGCCTGTGTATTCTATTTAAATACAAATTTAATTATTTACATAAATAAGTCAGTAAAAATTGCTTGCAGTTACGCTTTTTTTGTGTAGGTATGGCTCCACACTTTTGTGTATTTAGCCAGTGTCAAGTAATTGATAATTTCTCGAGTTAAGTAATATATA
Source organism: Ennomos fuscantarius (assembly GCA_905220475.3). NCBI lineage: Eukaryota > Metazoa > Arthropoda > Insecta > Lepidoptera > Geometridae > Ennomos > Ennomos fuscantarius. The sequence continues at coordinate 3,790,544 of HG992028.1, read as the reverse complement.
TGTGTAATGTCAAGTTAAGTCAAGTCACAATCCAAGTCATCAAGTCAAGTCATAGTCTAGTCTAGTCAAGTCATACTCCTAGTAAAGCGGTGGCAACTTTACCAAAAGCTTCTATGGAGTTTCACCATTATTATACCACTTTCCCACACTCATGCCTGTAGTCCAGCACTTAACGAATAAAATGCCACCAATTTTATGCACTGAAAATAACACAAGTTTTGGAAAATAATACAATGCGGTGACGCAATCTTTTTCGTTTTCCCGCAAAAACTCCTGCAGTTACGTTTGTGATGGTCTAGCTATCACGGACTAAAGAAATAATTAGGTATAGATAGCGTGGTTTAAACTAGAAAGTGAGGCCGGAATAAAATCGAAATTGCAAAACCATAGTCTAATCTTAAGAGCGCGTGCCGCTGCTCTCTTGATCGGTACTCAAAGATATGGGTTTGTGATATGTATATTCATTAATTAGCTTCTTGTTTTAGTTCAGAGCGCGTCGTCTTTAGCGATATTGGATTTGTGTAGTAATGTAACGAATATTGGCCAGTCAGCAGTTTATGTGACACGCGCAACCTCATTGAGTCACTAAAGCCAGATCGAAAATCAGCTGTATTGAATGTGGGTTGTGTTCAGTAACTTAATTAATTACGTTATCAATATTTTAAATTTGTATTAGGTTAACATAATATACCTACAATCCACAATACTTTTTTTAGTGTTTTGGCTCCACACTTTTGTGTATTTAGCCAGTGTCATGTAATTGATAATTTAGCTAGTTAATGATATTTCACGTAAATAATGTGTCAGGTCGAAGTCATCAAGTCAAGTCAGAGTCAAGTCATAGTCTAGTCTAGTCAAGGCATACTCCTAGTAAAGCGGTGGCAACTTTACCAGAAGCTTCCATGGAGTTTTGGAAACAAACGTTTCACCATCATTATACCACTTTTCCACACTCATGTATGTAGTCCAGCACTTAACGAATAAAGCAAGGATGCTTTAGGAGGGATGGATGCGGGTTCAAATGCTATACCTAACCTATCGTGGCAAATGATCTCATATACTTTAACTTTTACAACCAACTTACGGGGTTGGCGGGGCCTGCAATACTACTATACAAATTATAAATACCTACTTATTATCATTGTCAAAAAGTTTCAATCACTACACTAAAGTGAAGCACCATAAAAACGCCCAAAGCTTGACGGGGCTCATCTGCTTCTTCAAGAATACAAAGTAAATAATAATACTATGGTTGGAAATGAAAATACTGCCGATGGAAAGAATCCCATTGTTTTCTAAAATAAATGCGTACTTCTGCAATGAACTACTTATTCTTTTAAACTTTTTTGCTGCGAAATAAAATTTTAATATTGTCATGATCGCTAACTAATATTTAGGTACCTCCTGCGAGACTGACGACTGAGACTGGCAAATATAATGAACATACTGAAATTATGTGCCTTCGATAGGACGGTAAATGTAGAGTCAACAAGTACAAAATTCAAATCATATAGAAATTTCATGTGTAGTGTAATTGCGCTTAAAACATAGGACATTTCTGTATTATTTTGTATTTAAGATAAACGAAATCACGTCTGAGTCAATTGAATTTGGATCAAGTTTTCAAAAAACATTGCATCATAATTTGGTGAAAGTTTAAGGTTACCTTGGCGCAGGCTTCATTCCACTTCCGATAGAAGTCTTCGGTTTGGGCGTGCCTGATCGCTGGGAGCCATTGTGGTTGGGAGGAAACACGCGGGGCAACCCGAATTTGAGGTACGTATACATGTTGGAACCGAGAGCAGACCTGAGAAGAAAAGCTAGGTTAAAAATAGAATGCTGGCTTTTATTTTGCACAAAAAATAAGCATTGCCATTCAACGTGGTAATGCTGCCAGCATTCTGGGAACTTTCCCCTCCACCAACGGGTTATTTTAAATTTTTAGTTTGTATTTATTTTAAGTTCTTAGGTATAGTTTAGTTTTTTAGGTCTAGTTTAGTTTTGTATTAACGATTGTATGAGCTTGGTTAAAAAATATATTTCATTTTATTTATGAGATCTTAGTTTGACGCTCTACCTCACAATGATGTCACAGGGTGACTCAGTGAGGTCAAAGCTTTGTTATTTCGTTTCAGGTGATGTTATTATTATGACCGCTAACTGGACAGCTATTTTCATATGAATTAAGTCCTGCGCAACTGCGACTGCTGAACACATCAAATATGACAATGCATCTACGTGTTTACTGTTGTTTGCAGATAAATCAGTGTTGTTTAAGTGTTTACAGAACACATTAGAGACCACATCGTAATTTGAGACGCGATATTTTTAGTTGTATAAGAAACTAGGATATTTGATTGTCTTATAACTCCATAATCTGTAAGATTGAGAGCATTCAGATCGAAATATATATTTTATTGTTAATTGTTATACAGGTCAGTCGCTACGTAATATGTTAAAAACAATGCCCTAGTTTATTTTCAAGAAAAACTCAAAATCATAAACTTCATGATCAGCCGGAAGACGTCTACTGCTAAACATAGGTCTCCCCTATTCAATGCCACTATGAGTTTTTTTTAGCTATTCGCTCGCCTGTTGTTAAGCGACACGACGGCCAATATCAGTTGTATACTTGAAACTCTAAAGAATAGTTTCGCGTGACACTGCACTCCGCACGCCATTCTGAGACATCAGCACAGTCTAGCAATAAGATTACTAGACTGTGAGATTAGGTCACGAAGTCTCATTTGCCCAGTAATTAAAAGTTGTTGCTTGAGATGTTGAGTTGCTTGTCTCTTGTATCCAATAACTCCCTGTAACTTTGACATCGGTCTACTGTATGCGGACCGGCTCATGCTGTGTCTTCCGGTTCATGGTCACCATTCGAAAAGGTTTCTGTGTGGTTGTTGTGTGGAGAACTCACTTGGGTCCATATCTCGGGTGGGACAGAATGGACTGTACAGTTGTGTCTCTAAGCTGGAAGTTTCCGTACGGCAATGGGCTCTTGTCTGTGCTGCCAAGAGCGCTGTCTGTGAAGTCCGAGTTTAGGTTCTGCCTGCAAAATGTTAAACGAGACTTGATAACCATTTAAAAAGAAATAAAAAATATATAAATAAAAGAATAGAAAGATTGTAAAATAGGAGAAAATGGTAAGCGACCTGGCCGCCCATAACAGTCTAGGTAACACTTGAGCAGCATCCTAGGAAATATGAAAAAATAAGGGAGTTATTTAATTTTTTTTTTTTTTTTTTTTTTTTTATTGTTAGATAGGCTTGCGTTTGACCACTATCGCACCTGATGGTAAGTAACGATGCGGTCTAGGATGTAGCACGCTTGCCTAGAAGATACCTGTTCACTCTCGATTTGAAGACTCCAAGGTTGTAGTTATCGGGAAATACGGACGCCGGTAAAGCGTTCCAGTCTTTGGCTGTTCGCATGATAAATGTGGAGCCAAAACGCTTTGTTCGCACATGGGGGATATTGACCATGTAACGGTGGCGTTTTTTCGTACATCTGGTTGTTCGATGGTGGAAAGGTGATGGCGGAATCAGGTTATGCAACTCTAATGCGCACTCTCCAAAATGCACTCGATAGAAAACCGATAAACTGGCAACTTTGCGTCTATGGTCAAGGCTTTGTAGGCGGGCCTCAAACAAGTCGCTACCTATGAGCCTCTTAGCACGCGTTTCGATAGAGTCTAAGGCTTCCAGCTGGTATTTAGCAGACCCATCCCACAGGTGGCAGCAGTACTCCATGCACGATCGAACTTGAGCTTGGTACAAATTAAGAAGCTGTTCAGGTGCGAAGTACTGCCTGACCTTAGAGAGAACGCCCAGCTTTTTGGCAGCTAGTTTAGCCTTTGACTCTATAAAGGACCCAAAGTTGAGGTTGGATGACAGAGTCATGCCAAGAAGCTCTAGGTGATCCGAAATCGGTATCGGAACATCATGGAGAGTCGGAGATAGCACAAACGGACTCTTTTTCGCAGAGAAAAGACACGCCTGGGTTTTATTTGCATTGAACTTAACCAAGTTTGCCTCGCCCCATGCAGAGACGGTATTCAAGGCTAAGTTCATGCGCTCAACCATGGTCTCTCTTAGAGTCTGAATTTCGGCATCACTGGCCCTAGCGCTTGACTTGTAGCTTTCTACAACCGTGCTGTCATCCGCATACCCAAAAATACCGGGTTTCAGGAGGTCATTTATATGCAGCAGGAAGAGGGTTGCAGAAAGTACCGATCCTTGAGGTACCCCAGCATTAATCGCTAATCGATCAGACGAGCAGCCGTCAATAACTACTCGAATAGATCTTTCCCTCAAAAAATCGGAAATCCACTTGCACAGGCCAGTGGGCAAGCCGTATGATGGAAGTTTGCTTATGAGGCTGTCGTGCCAGACCCTGTCGAAGGCCTTCGAGATATCGAGAGAAACGGCAAGCGTTTCTCCGTACTTCTCGATGGCCTCGCTCCATGTGTGCGTGGCATACGCTAGAAGGTCCCCAGTGGACCGATTTCGGCGAAAACCGTACTGTCGATCGCTTAAGAGGTCGTTTGCTTCTAGGTATGCCAGGAGCCGGCTGTTCAGGACACGTTCCATAGTCTTACAGAGTATGGAAGTGACTGATATTGGCCTATAGTTAGCAGGGTCGGCACGACTACCTTTTTTAGGCACGGGCTGCACGTTAGCAATCTTCCATGATTTTGGCACCTGTTCAGAGTCTAAAGAAAGACGAAAAAGGCGTGTCAGGATAGGAGTCAACTCAGGCGCGCACGTTTTTAGCACTATGGCTGGGATCCCATCAGGGCCACTAGCTTTGTTCACGTCTAGATTGCGCAGCGCTCTACGTACCTCATTCTGACGGATACGAATCTCCGGCATTGACGCCTCGCATCCCGGTAGACAAGGAGGTACCTCGCCAGCGGTGTCCAGACGTGAAGATTCAGAGAAAAGAGATGCGAACAAGTTCGCCTTTTCCTCTGCTGTGTGAGCTAGTGACCCATCAGGCTTTAGCAGCGGGGGCAGTGAGGGGCGACAAAAGTTCGCCTCAACCGATTTAGCCAGGGACCAAAACGCTTTACTTCCCGCAGGATATGAAGCAAGTTTGGTCCCAATGTGACTAATATGGCTGATTAATTTTGGCACCTAGATGTTATACGTATCATACTGATGTAGTATCAACTTTCTTGTAGGGATAGAACTTTCTCTATAAACGAGGTTTTTGAACCAATTGCGATATTGGGTTCTAGAAATGTAAACGATAACTTGGTCACGACACAAGACAAAGGATGATAGTAACATCAAAGAGAACTGTCGTGCCGTTATTTTGTTTACTTACAGAACAAGTAGGGAAACAAGATGGTGTAGACCATGCTTTACCGAAACAATTTGCCCTTGCAAGATTATTTAAAGAAAATGACATTAAAGGTATTGTTCGAGTTAGGTACGTGCACCAATATAAAATGTTGATCTTATTCGATTGCGAAATTAATGCTTCCGAATTTATAGCGTGTAAATCATTTTACAATATGGGATGGAGAATCCAAAAAACTTCCGAAGTGGGTCTATCATATGGCGTTATTAAAAACATCGAATTAGATGTTTCCGACGAAGATATATTAAAGAACCTTTCGAGTAGTTACGAGATTGTATCTGCTAAAAGATTGGATATGCGAAACAATGACAATACTATGCAACCTAAAGAAGGGTCGAAAAACTGGATTCGAAGTGAATCTATCCGCTTAGGTTTTAGGGGCCCCTCTCTTCCAGGATTTGTTTTTATAGATAACTACAGAATTAAGGTCGAGCCATATATATTTCCCGTGACCCAATGTTCCCGATGCTGGAAATTCGGCCATTCCTGGAGAATGTGCCCGTCGAAAAAAGTAGTCTGCCCGAAATGCAGCAAAAACCACGAAAATTGTGAGGTCACTTCATTTAGATGCGTAAACTGTACAGATAACCATATGGCCCTTCAGAAGATTTGCCCTATTTATAAAAAAGAAAGGCGCATCAGAGAGATAATGGCAGAGTTCAATTGCACCTACAGAAAAGCACTAGCAATGTATGTCCCACCTAGCCCGATTACTATACCTAATTCACCCCTGTATGACCTGCCAATGACTCAGCCCTTACCTTCTAACCAAGAGTTTTTAGATGGTTCTAACATCGAAGAACGTGAACCTGTGCTACCATCGAAACGGTTGATGTCGCAGTTATTCACCACGCCTGCTGAAGAAGAATTTGTCGAAACTCCATTCAAATTAGTGCAAGGACGGAAGAAACAAAAAAAACAACGACCAAGTTCCTCCACTGTTGCTCCGGCTACCTCCACTATCCCGGTCCCCGACGCTGCCTTGCCCCCTACTGCGACCCCGATCCACAGCGCGGCCCCCGCGGCTGTGGAACGTATGGAAACTGACAGGAACCGAAATGCGTGGCGGTCTGAACACTCAGAAGATAGTCCTAGGTCTTTCAATATTGCTGGTAATTCCAAATCAAGTGAGTTAAGTTTTATGCGTTTGCTGATTAGATTAAAAAACATAGTTGTTAGTGAAGAATCTTTAGAAATTAAAATTAAACAAGTAGTGTCAGTTTGCGTGGACTGGATAATATCTAAAGTAGTCAGTAATATCTCTGTTGGCTCCTTTTTTGAGTCTCTCATTAATTATGGATAACACCAGTATTAACGTTAATGTAAACGTTATTCAATGGAATTGCCAAAGTTTGCGGCCGAAATCCATATCTCTTGAAGCATTTTTAATCCAGGAAAAGATTCACATCGCAGCGCTAAGCGAGACGTGGCTCGAACCTGATAGTGCATTTCGTATAAATAGCTACAACATGTACAGATCAGATAGACCTGACGGTTATGGCGGTGTTGCGATTTTAACCCACAAATCAATTAAATCTAATCTATGTTTGACGACGTGCACAAATACAGGCATTGAAATTATACATATAAAAATTGTTAATTGTAAACATATTGAAAATATAATATCAATTTATTGCCCGTCTTCAGTACGTACGACTCAAAATGATTGGGATTATATTTTTACTTTATTCGATAGTAAAACACTTTTATTGGGCGATTTCAATGCGCACCACACAAACTGGTCATGTCGTACCGATGTGAGAGGCCTCCAAGTGTATGATGCTATGCTAGACCACAACTATGTACATCTAAATAACGGCCGCCCTACCAGGGTCAGGCTCGCCAATGGAATATTACAACAATCATCTCCTGATATTTCTTTTATCTCTTCCGACTTAGCTACATTGTTTTCTTGGCAGACAACAAATGAAAACTTTGGAAGTGATCATTTAATCATTAAATTATCAATTAAATTAACTTTTCCTAGAAACACTACATTTAAAAGGAACTTTAAAAAAAGTGATTGGCTATCTTATTCGTCTTACATAGAAAATTCATTTTTAGCATTAACGATCCCTTCAGACTTGCAAAGTTTTTATAATGTGTTTCAAAATACTATTCAACAAGCTGCTAATGCCCACATTCCATTATTTAAAATTCCTCAACACCCGTGTAATAATTTCACACCTAGACCATATTGGAACTCAGATTTATCAAAAGTAGTCGCTGAACGTCGTCTTGCTCTTGCCAAGCTAAGAAGTTGTCCATCTCCTGCAAACTTAGATGCATTAAATAGTAAAATCCGAGAAGCTCAGCGAGCCATTCGTTTAGCGAGGTGCCATGGTTTCCAAAATTACTGCTCGTCAATGGATGAATCGTCTTCCTCCTCGGAACTTTGGCGAAAAATGAGATGGATGAAAGGTCATCGCTCTGGTCCTTCTAACCATTGTGTCGACATAGAGAAAGCCGAACGGCTCTTACAAGATATAGCTCCCGATTTTGTATGCCCTGCTCCGCCCCTTATTCAATCAAATAATCATTCCCTTGAAACTGTAATCACCCTTCATGAATTAGAAAATTCAATCAAAAAGTCTGACACCGCACCAGGTCCTGACGATATCTCATTTTCTATGGTTAAGCATCTTCCTCCTATCGGGAAAACTCTGTTAGTGTCTCTGTACAATAGTTTTCTTTTTCATAGTTTTGTTCCATCACAGTGGCGTGAAGTAAAAATTATCCCTGTACCTAAACCAGGGCGAGATGCTGCTGCACTTCGTCCAATATCGCTAATTTCTTGTCTCTGTAAAATCCTACATTGCATTTTAAATAAAAGACTGGAATGGTATTTCGAGAAGGAACTGATGTTTTCTGAAAGTATGGTGGGTTTTCGTAAATCCAGATCCTGTATAGATAGTCTTACACGCTTAGTATCTTATATACAGCTGGGATTTTCTAAAAATTTCACAACTGCAGCCTGTTTCATCGATATCGACAGTGCATATAACAACGTAGATATTTCATGCTTGATTAAGGAGTTGGATAATCTGGGGGTAGGTTCCAAAATATGCCTCTATCTTTGGTCATACTTAAAAAATAGGCAATTACATATAAAGATGGATAATGTTAACAGGTCTAGAACAACTAGTCGTGGTCTAGCTCAGGGGGACCCATTATCTCCACTCCTATTTAACATCGTTACTCTAAATATATGTAAAACCATTCAAAATGTTGAGATCTCACAGTATGCAGACGACTTTGTTTTATATATTTCGGATAAAAACTTAGACAGAGCAGTTGGAGAATTGCACTTGGCTTGTCATACATTAAGCTCATTATTAAATAATTTAGGACTTGTCATTTCATCCACAAAAAGTAAATTATGTGTGTTTAAAAAAGGCTGTTTTAAAAGTACTGTTGATTTTAAAATTAACAACATCCCGCTGCCAGTTGTTAATCACATCAAATATTTAGGGCTGTGGTTGGATAGTCCCCTAAGATGGGGAAAACACATAACAGAGATGAGCCAAAAGGTGTCCAGATTAACAAATATTTTAAAAGTACTAGCTGGTTGCAGTTGGGGGATACATCAGAAACATCTGAGACGTCTTTACATAGCCCTTATACGTAATAGGATAGATTACGCCAGTTTCCTATATGATAACAGCTGTGCCACAAATTTATTGAAACTGGACAGAATACAAAATCAAGCTTTACGCGTTGTTGGCGGTTTTATTCGTAGCACTCCTATCCACGTAATGGAAAATGAACTTTGCATCCCCCCCCTACAGTTTCGGAGAAGGTTCCTAGGTAGCAAATTTTGGCTAAAAGCTAAATCCTTAAATAATAATACGTCTGTTAGTATTGTGCAAGAACTGGCTAACTATACTCACTGTCCTTATTGGTCCAATAAAAAGCCTCCCCTACTAGTTAGTATCTATCGAACGCTAGAACCCTTAGCTCTTCATTCTACCAACCAACTTGAGATGTATTCATTACAGACATGGGTAAGCAATATTAATGTGTCTCGAGCTATAAGCGACTCAGTTCCATCAGTTGATTGCGCCAAACGCACGTATAATCAAATTCTTCTACGAAATATTTGTGTCGCTTTTGTGAACCACCAATACAATGCGTTTTACAAAATCTTTACTGATGGCTCCAAGGATAGCTCAGGAGGCGGAGCTGCATTTTTAGATCCCCATCAGAATTGTGGTGTGAAGTTTAGAATTGATTCTGATATTTCCATAATGCACATTGAGCTAACTGCTATAGCGGAAGCACTATCGTATGTCAGATCCATCAACTACAATAAATTCGTCATTTTATCTGACTCCCGAAGTGCCTTGCAACACTTGGCTCGGTGTACCTCGCACGTGCGAGGTAATCCGATAGCCTATAAAATTTTAGAATTAATTCTGGATTTTCATACTACGAATAGAGAAATAATTCTGCAGTGGATTCCGTCGCATATAAATCTCAAAGAAAACGAAGAAGTGGATAGATTAGCCAAACAAGCTTGTACGGACGGTTGTCCTATAAATATTTTGCCTTTGCATTACGATCACGTACGATTTGTAAGAAAACAGTGTCGTTCCTATTGGCAAGAATATTTCGATGAGCGGTCTAAGGAGAAGGGTATATGGTACAAAACGATTCAACCACTGATATCTCATGACCCATGGATTGATAAAGTTGCCCTGAATAGAAAAATGTTAGTAACAGCCTTAAGGCTGCGATCTGGACACATCCCATCGAACAAGTTCGGTTACCTAATGAAAAAAGTTACATCTCCCAATTGTCAAGACTGCGGTGTTGTAGAAGACATACAGCATGTTCTTTTGGAGTGTGTCCGGAACTCAGCATTTAGACGTACGCAGTTTGGTGCTGCAAGAGATATGGATGTCGGCATGTGCAATAGTATTTTGGTGGAGCCTGCGTCAGCCCATGCAAAAATTTTGTATAAATTGTTAAGTTTAGGCCTAGATAAGAACTAGAATGTAAGTCAAATAAAACGTGTATATTCTTACAGGGCGATGTGGTCGCCAAGCGACAAAGCCCTTTAAATAAATTAAAAAAAAAAAAAAAAGATGGTGTAGAAATTCTTGTATATATTTTTTTTTTCACGGCAAATTGCCTTTAATTTCTAAATACTATAATGATATAATAACTAATACTAAAAACTACCTACTACTACAAAATAAAAATTGTATATATTCTATACAAATACAATATATACAAGAATTTCTATAGTCTACAGTCGAAACTAAATATCTATATAGGTAGGTACAAACCTATACAGATATTTAGTTTTGACTATACGTCGTGATGGTTATGTATTATTTATCATTGATAAAATGATGTATATTAAAGGAATATCTTAACTGTATCTATAGTCATAAAAATGGTTATTTAGAACGAACAGTCAACATTAAAGAAAATAGAAGTTCGAGGCATACCACCATTATTCTATTAAGTCGCGTTAATTAAAATGATCTTTCGATCTAAGCCTAAGAAATTACTTCCCTATTAATAATTTAGATCCAAACACCAATCAACAGAATACTTAACAGTACGTACCTACAGGTATATTAGCTAACGAAATATTATGCCCCTCTACTTTTTCTGTTTTCTATCTACATAAATGTTTAGTCATATAGTTGGATACCTGTATATAGACCAAGCGTGCAGGTCCTCAGAATGCATGCCTCGCGGGTCATGCATCAGCGGATTTGATGGCACAGAGTACCGCCTCTCCCCGGCCAGCCCCAGCGCTGATTGAGACATGGTCACTTCAGCGTCATCCCAAGGTGTCAAGTAAGAGCTTCTTGGATCTGCTCATTTTTAATTAAGACTTCGTATCATCTGAAACAAACAAAACAACATTTTAAAAGTGTGATCCTAATAAACAATATGAAGGTATTTTTTCTATTGACCTTTATAAAAAAATCTTCAATAATACTGAAACATAAATGACCATTTCTATTGAGTTTTCACATATTCATATTTCGAAAAATGTACTTAAGTAAATCTAAATAATAAAGGAGATATGCAAGTCATAGGGTAAAACCCTGAGGAACACCTTTTTAATATAATACTTTATCCATATTCTAGTTAAAATAAAACATGAAAAATCTAGATTAAACCATGAAGAGTGACATTGGCCATATCCTATCCAAAATCCATGAAACCCAACACCACAGCCCAGTACATACAGGCATTGCATCAGTACCGGACGCCGCGGCGACTACCGCGCCCAATCTCACCTCACCATCACATTGTTGCGTTATGCAAACTGAACGTGCTGCTGACATGTTAGGTTGTTAGTTTAAATGAATTATGAGCTTGATCATCTGGATATGATTCAGGTTTTGCAGTGTCAAATTTATTCACGAGTAACTGGCATTATTTGGGTTAGGCTTCTGATGGATTACAGTTAATCATTGTTTAGGATACGCAACTAAAAGATGGAGGACTGCATTATTTGCTGTTTGTTTGGTTGAGTAAATAAGTAAATAACACTACGATATACGTACCTAATTTAAAGCTACGGGCATGTCATTAATTTTAGCTAGCTATCTAGGATTTCTACGTTTTTAGAAATTGGATACTGAAGAGAAACATTTCATTAAAAACTTACTTTCTCATGCAACGTAATATGAAAAGATTACATGAACAACCATCGCGGGCTTCTAATTGAATCATCAAACATAATTTATGTCACTCATTAGTAGTGTTATTCATGGCACCGTCGCATTCTACCTAAGTACATACTCTGAAATTGGAATTAAGAATTTCTACCTTGAACTAGACATCTACCAAGAAGCATTTTAAAAGAGCTATTAACACTCGTGGGATCCGAATGCCGTGCATTGTTATTTCAGCTACTTGAGAGCTGCCACACAAGAATTTATTAGTCTTCAGTGCTCGCGAGAAAATTGACATATTTTGTTTTCCTCTTTGTAATTTTTCTGGTTTTATATAAAGGTAAAGTTCAAAGATATTTTAGTACAAGGACCTAGATTGGAACACATAATTACTAAATTGGCATTGATGGTGGGCTTTAAATTACAAAGCTTCTTCGTAATGTAACAAGAATGAATACGTATTTATACCAGACAAGCTTAGTACATTTTCGACCGCATCATCACAAACTATACTGATCCGAAGTAAATATAATGCATCTTTAGCCCATCTTACTCCTATAGCGTGTACCTAATATCTTTCTTTCAGTGCTGCATTGCCAATAGCACCTAAGTATTTCCTTTACAACAAAACTCAGTTCACGAAGAATCAATTTAGTACTGAATTTCTGTAGCATAATAAATCACAAAGCAAACGATGAAACACATAGAGTCCGAATCTGTATCTAGAGATCCAGGAACTACTGGTCAACTAACTCGGAACACGTATTTGCGCTTCTTTTTCTGTGCATGCTTGTTCTGCCGCGGGAATTGAACCCGTCTCCTCCGGGGCATGAGCCGATCTGCTCAACCACAGCCACACACCATAGAGGCTGTGTGCATCCTATCTATTTGCTCATTAGTTAATATTTGTGCACGTTCCATTACGCTTGTAAGTAAATAAATACCCACATTTACATTTGCTATTACATATGATTACCGCTTTCTTAAACATGCGCATAACTAAGCTTACATACACATCTTTGCAATAGGTCATGGAGCAGTCAAACCTGTAGTATTAACTACTGGCAATGCGAAATGTGGTTGTCCTCAATAACGTTGCTGTCATTGTGTATTAGCTCTTTCGGAAGCATTGGACCCTCACCTAAATTGATAGCGTGATGTTAAACCCGCCTAACTTGACGGTGTCTGGTTCTTAGACAGCGGTTCTTAAACTTTTGATAGTTGAAGGCATGCTTGGCTAGGTTCTACCACAACACAGCCTACTCTATATTCTAGAATCTATAAGAATGCTGAACTGATTTTCCCAAGTCTCGATCTTTAGCTCTTGTGTCAGTCATTACCAGACACTAACACACCCCATAAACATAAAAAAATAAATACAGTAGATTTCGGTTATAACGACGGCTGAGGGATCACTTTAATTCGTCGCTATATCCAAAATGAAGTCTTGTATATTAGCTTTATTTCATTACACGGGAATCATTGAAAAAAATTGTTATATTGCACTGTTTAAGTTTAGTGTTTTGTGCACGCTGTAAGGTAAATTCCATTTTCAAAATTCCTTCTACATCTAAATTATTTTTTCCATCATCAAATACGTAAATGATTCATATCCGAAGTTGCTATTAAGAAAGTATGCTTTAAATTCAAGGGACGGAAATTTAACGTCACTATAACTATTGCAATCGAGCTCCTTATTAATGAAATCTACTGTAAGTAATTGATAATGAATACAACACGAACATGGTAAGGAATGGAGCTAAAAATTCAGTTATGATAAATGTTATATTTAATATCTCAGGCTGACTTCCGACTACTTTCAAGATGCCATTAGCACTTGGATTAACACTGAAAATGACAGGTGCAGTTAGCTTATCGGTAATACTAGGTAGTATTACCGATAAGTATTTTGAGATTATGTATTTAGGTAGGTACCTAAATACATAATCTCAAAATACTCAACACAAAATATTAGGTCTTTACCTATGAAATTGCCGTTTTATTTGAAAAAAGTTAAAGTATTTTTTTTTTCGAACTTATTTATTTCTTTTATTCAAAGTAATCACCCCTGCAATCAATGCATCTTTGCCAACGCTGTGGCAGTTTATGGATGCCCTTCTTGAAAAAATCAGCAGGACGGGAGACAACAAACTCTTCAAAGGCGTTTTGTACTGCCTCTCGGGAATTGAATTTTTTTCCCGCTAAAAAGTTGTCCAAATTTTGGAAAAAGTAATAGTCGGTAGGCGCAAGATCTGGTGAGTATGGCGGATGAGGGAGAGCTTCCAAACCCAACTCATGCAGCTTAGAGACGGTCTGTTGTGCAGTATGGACTCGCGCGTTGTCGTGAAGTAGCAGTGGAGACGACCGATTGACCAAAGCTGGTTGCAGACGTGCGAGTTTCGCCATCATTGTGGTCAGTTCTTCAATGTACACATCTGCAGTAATACTCTCGCCGTTTTGTAAAAAGCTATGATGAATCACACCAGCACTAGACCACCAAACTGTGACCATCACCTTTCTAGGGGTCATTTTTCGTTTTGCACATTGCTTTGGTACCGAACCAGGATCTAACCAACTTGCTGAGCGCTTTCGATTGTCAAAAAGAATCCATTTTTCGTCGCACGTAACAATTCGGTTCAAAATTCCTTCATTTCTGTGCCTGTTTAGCAGCGCAAGGCAAGTCTCGACGCATACGTTGCGCTGGCGATCGTTAAGTTCGTGGGGCACCCATCTATCAAGCTTTTTTATCTTGCCAATCTGTCGAAAATGGACCAATATTGTTTTGATGCTAACATCAAAAGCTGCTGCCAGCTCAGCTGTAGATTGAGATTCATCAGCTTCCACAATCGCCTTTAATTCATCATTGTTGACCAAAGTTTCCGGACGACCACGAGGTTCATTTTTCAAGTCAAAATTCCCAGAACGGAACCGAGCAAACCAATAACGGGTTGTACATTCGTTTGTACAGTTCTCTCCGTAAACGTCGTTGATGTTACGTGTCGTTTGTGCCGCGTTGGTGCCACGACGGAACTCATATTCCATAATTACACGAAATTTCAAAGTATCCATTATGAGGAAAAATGTTGAAATGTAATGAAAATACAACGCTAATCAATAAACAAAAGACTTATTTTGTAAATAGAATGTCATATTTTTAAAACAAAATTAATTTGAATTTAGAATTCATAGCCAATCAAAACTTTTTTTTGTTTGAAAAAGTCTGTACTGCACTACGGCAATTTCATAGGTAAAGACCTATTATGTGTAAGGTTATATACTTTATACGTACGATTTATTCATATTGTTTCATTATTTATTTAATCAAAAGTATGGCAGTAATTTAAGTGATTAATATTAACTAGTGTAGTTTTTACAAGTATTAAAACGACGAGCGCCTGTCATCGCTTTGGTCAGTCGAAGTGCCCGCCATTTTGATGTACGAGTATGCGCGAACGTCAGTGCGATTGCTAGATTAAAGTGAATAACTGTTCATTCTCCTGAAAGCGGTAATCGAGAGTGGTGTGGTTCCTGCTAGAGTGAGCTAAGGTTAGTACTGTGTGCTAATGTAATGTAGTTATTAGTTCTATTATTGGCTACTACGCAAATTGTAATCAGATTGTGTAAAATAAATCATTTTATTTACTTTTAAACTATCTTTTCATTATCATAGTTATGCTCCTAACAGTTCAGAAGTGGGATAAGCGGGTATTTCACAGTAAATCACTCGTTTATCCCGCCCATAAATACACAAAAATCGGCTTTATCTATGATTATAAAGTAAATAATGAATTTATGACCTCGCTTTGCTTGCATGAGCTCTAAATTGTGACCTATTTGCTTAGATAATTTATTACATTTATTTTCTGCGCTGGCCTACCTATGGTTTTGTATTTTCTTGACGTGGTCAATAATAGAACTCGATAACATGAAAAACAAATAGTGGGGTAGCCCGTAAGGGGTACCACCCACGTATGATTTCGTAAGTGAGCCTACCTACCTAGGACTGATTTTCCTTCCGTCTCTGATTATCTTCTAATTGGACTACCGACATTTTTTTCTGCTATCATGTAACAACGTGTGAAGTCTGTGATGATAAATATCATCAATTTATTTTTGATTTTTTTAAAGAATTTCTTGTTTTATCTTGTATTGTCTATTATTTTTTTGCCATTATAGAGTGAAATGGCACTATGTTTTCATAATTACATCGGTAGGTACTAGAAAATGGTACGGTGGAAATATAGTGGAGAAAGTGGATATATAATCTTCGTACCTAAAGAGTGACGATTATTAATCGATAGCCTCTTTATATGGCAGTTTCGAAGTCAAAGTCAAAAGATTTATTGCTAATAGGCTATTTTTAGCCTAGAAGAAGCGATGAAGCTGTCTTTTTGTCTGACAATTAATCATTTATTGCGTAATAGACTTTTTTTCATTAAGTTTGACTTTATGAATAAAATTACGCATTGACAATTAATAATAATAATAATAATTCATTTATTCAATAACAATTTTTACATTGTGTTTGAAATGCCTAAAACTAAGTCACCTATAATTAAATATAAATCAACACTATTATTCTTATTCCTAAATTCCGCCAGTAAGTCCGTAATACAAACACAATATGTGCCTACTTATAAGAGAAAACATCAATCAAACATTACCGTTCTTGTCAATAAAATCCTGTACGCAGTAAAAACACCCTTCCAGCAAAAGTCTTTTCAGTCTTACTTGAAAGATAGGAAGACTATCCATGGCCTTCATGTCCATGGGCAAACAATTAAATAGCTTGACAGCCTGGTACCTGGCACAGTGTTTAGCAATGTTCAATTTTGGCAAAAGAGCACAATTTAAGTCTTTTCTTCGTGTTTCTAATCTAAAGATATTCTGTTCCGCTGTCTCATATTTATGTCTAAACTTCATAACATCTGTGAGCAAGACCATAACATACAAGCTAGGAACCGTCAGGATTTGTAGTTCTCTAAACTTATCTCTGCAGGACTCCCACGGCGGTATGCCTACCATAGTACGAATGGCCCGCTTTTGCAAAATAAACGCCCTTTTGATATTATAGTCGTAGCTACTACCCCAACATCGGATGCTATATCTCAACTTGGACTCCACTAGAGCAAAGTAGACGGTTTTAAGTTGTTTGATGTTTACTGCATCGCGTAGGCTTCTGAGAGCGTAACATGCCGAGCTGATATAGTTATCAATAGAAGCCAGTTCACTCTTCCAGTTCAAAAATTGGTCACTTTGTACTCCGAGGAATTTGACACACTCCACGGTACTAATAGTATCTCCTTTGAGCCCTATATCCATTGTTTGTTCATTGTGTACTGTTGATTTAAAGAGAATAACTTGGGTCTTTTTTGTGTTCAATTTTAAGTTGTTAGCAAGAAACCAATCATGAAAGGATGTAAGAGCAAAGTTAACTTTTGTTTCTAAATGTTGTATGTTATTTGCTGATATTATTGCATTCGTGTCATCCGCATAGACAATGACTTGTAAATCAGATACAACGTCACATATGTATTTAATGAGGTCATTCATGAAAATTACAAAAAGGATTGGTCCCAAAATAGAGCCTTGTGGAACTCCACGTTTCATGTGCACTAAGTGAGATTTTGTTGCTAGCTCACATCTGTTGACGATACTGTTAATTTCCACATAGTACTTCCTGTTTTTTAAATATGAATCAAACATCTGTAGTGCATTATCCCTAACCCCATAATGTTCCAACTTAGATATTAAAATGTCATGATCTACGGTGTCGAAAGCGGAGCTCAAGTCAAGAAACACACCTGCGACTTTCAACTTGCTGTTCAGTTTGTCTACTACTTCATTGACCAGTAGGTCAATGGCATCGACCGTACCAATACATTTTTGGTAGCCAAACTGACGCCCATCCAATATATTATTTTGATTGAGGTGCGACAGCAATCTATCCTTTAGAATGTTTTCGAATATTTTTGAAACTGATGAGAGTAAAGATATTGGCCGATAGTTTCTGGGATCTGTTTTACTACCTTTTTTTTAAATAGGCAGAATTCTCGCGATTTTAAGCTGCTCTGGAAATATTCCAGACGTGATACACTTGTTGAAAAACATTGACAAGGGTTTTGCCAACACATCCGCATTATCTTTAATTACTGAGATTGGTATTTCGTCAAAACCACAAGATTTCTTTGACTTCATTCTACCAATAATTTTAACTATTTCATTTTTGTTTGTAAATCTTAGTTTCATTCCAGAATTGCATCCCGTTACATGATCTCGCATAAGTACTAACGCATCATTTTTATTCTTGGCGGACACCGCATCGCTGTTGTCAACATTAAATTGTTTAGCAAAAGTATCTACTATTATTTGAGTATTATCAGTAATAACATCATCAATCTTTATCATTACGCTGTCATTCTTTCCATACTTAAACTTATTTCTATGTTTATTTACGACCTTCCATATTTCTTTAGTACTATTATTTGCATTGTCAATCTCTTTTTTTTGACTGCTTCTCTTTTTAAGCTCTTAACGACTCGTTTAAATAGTTTCAAATAGTTATTCCTGTATGTGGTTATAGAGTCATCAACACCGCTCTTTGGAGCAGAATTTAAGAACCTTTTCATTTTTGCTAGCTACCTTAACTCCTTTAGAGATCCAATTAATAGTACCCCTTTTCATAACACAAACCTTTTTTGTCCTTTTATGAAAGCATTTATTGAATATGTCAGAAAAGCTTTTCAAAAAATTGTTGATATTGCAGTCTTTAAGATCGCTCTTCATTAACTCATCCCGATAATTATTTTTAGCCGTCAAGTGGCCCGTAGAGTCCTCCAAAGTCAGTTGGCAGAAAATACCCGCATGCCCATCCGGTAGTTTGTTATGATCTATCTCACAGCCGGTAATATTTTCGTCAGGGAGGTTAGCAAAAATATTATCTATACAAGACTCCGAATTATTACGGATGAAAGTTGTATTCGTAATAAGATGTCTAAAATTAAAACATTTTAGTAGCGTAAGTAGCTCTGTCAGATTATGGTCTTGTTTTAAAAAAATTTACTTTAAAGTCTCCAATAATAATCAACCTTTTGCTGAAAAAATGTTCCAATAGTTTTTCCAACCTAGTCATAAAATCATTAAAATTTTTATCATCTGGAGTTCTGTACAAACAACAAATACTCAAATTTAAGTCAATGTCTTTAATACCACATATTTCAAAACTATTGATCTTATACAGATTATTACAAAATTTAAGGTTCAGGATATTCGTATCTTTTATGCCTAATATAAGAGTTCCTCCTCTTCTCTTATTAAGCCTCGTATTATAAGCTAGTATTTTATATTTTTCTAAATTACAAACGGAGACATTATGTTCATTCAAAAAAATGCTCACAAATACAAACAAAGTCAACAGCTTAGTCAAGGTTTTCTAAGTAAATTAGTAGTTCTTCTTTTTTATTTAAAAGTCCGCATACATTTTGAAAGAAAAAGTTTACCTGAATTAAAGAGCTTTCCCCAATATCACGTACTTTAGTTTCACAAAACTTGATAAATATGCTGAGTTACTGTTCACACTGGGGGCCTCGAAAAAATGTATCGACTTCAACTGGAGCCAGATGTGTTTGTGTACTTTTACATATAACATCTGTCTCCCTATCAGTTTCCGTTTGTGTAGTTACATTTTTATATACTTTGTGTGCTAAAGTCAACCTATTATTGCAAAAATCCAAGTACTTGATCCTATAGTCAATTTGTAATATGTCTCTCAATATAAATCTTCCCACATATCTCTTATCACATCGGTAAATATTATTACGGTTATCCCTATCATGTATTAAATTTAAAATCCTGAGGTAAGTGAAACTTGCCGTGGTTGCGACCATTAGAGTATTAAGTTTGGCTACATTCAGAGACACATTCATGGGGATTCTACCAAGGAGCACATTAGTAAATGTAAATTTACTTATATGATAGTAGAGGGATGATTGAAAGTCTAGTCGATTCTTGTCATGCGTGCCTGATATAACTATCGCGAAGTCACGCTTGGTAAAATCTTCAATTGTTCGATACCGTCAGTCAACTTGTTATAAAAGCATATACAGTTTCCCATGAATAAACCATTAACTTTCTGCAGACGGAATCTTGGAACTTTCAAGTTGTTTTGTTCCTAATATTAATGTTATGAATGTTGCAATATCTGGGAAAAGAGCTAATATTTTGCGAGTGTACGTCAAATTTTCGTAAATGTCTCGTAAATTTCTCCTTTGATATATTGTAATGAAGTGAATGTTTATAAGTTATAGGCGATAGAGAGAGCTTCGCATGGCGTGGACAAAGAGTGTGATACTCTTAGAGAACTTAGAAATGCTCCTAGAACGGCGATAAAGGCTGGTAAATTAGATGACGTTAGTGACAGTCATCGGGTGCGCACCGTGGGTGTAACGGATAACGGTGAGTGTGAGACTCAATATTTTCGTATGCAAAAATTGACAAATAAACTGAGCGAGGGAGCGGAAGGGAGTCCAAAGGTGGGCAAAGCCGCAAGCGCTCTAGTTATCATACACGCAACGCGGAAGGGAGCCTGAGAGCTAGGCAAAGCCGCAATGCTATTAATGATGCGGAAGGGAGCCTGAGAGGTAGGCAAAGCCGCAGTTACATGGACGATGCGGAAGGGAGCCTGAGAGTTAGGCAAAGCCGCAGTTCCTTAAATGATGCGGAAGGGAGCCTGAGAGCAAGGCAAAGCCGCAATTCTATGAACGGTGCGGAAGGGAGCCTGATAGTTAGGCAAAGCCGCAGTTTCATGAATGTCGCGGAAGGGAGCCTGAGAGCTAGGCAAAGCCGCAATTGCACAAATGACGCGGAAGGGAGCCTGAGACTTAGGCAAAGCCGCAAACGTTTGTTATTTTCTGACTCATCGAGTACTTCGAGTATGCAGCCATCGAGAAAATGCCGTAAGAGGTCACAGCGGCATTTCGAAGATTCTTCGGTTGATTCTTATTATAAGGCATCCGGGCATGTTTCACGGAATCCAGCTAGATCATACGATAGTGGATGGCGTCACCGTAAACGTCAAAATCATTCAAGGAGTAGATCCACAAATCGGCGATCTGGATGGATTTCACGAATGTCACGTGATGGAGAAGGCTCAAGCACTGCGGATACGCGATCGATTACTCATCGCTATAAATTTTATCAGCGTTCTCATAGTAGTAAAGCTAAGTTAGATACACTTTTGTTGTAATAGAAGGAGGTCCATAGGTTTGCTGAATTAATGATATGCCGATTGACTTTGTATAAGATATATTAATTAAAAAGATATTTACAAAAACCAAAATGCGGAAAATAAAATTTTCTCTAATATCAAGTCTATATCAACAACCTTCGTTGCCCCTAGCAACTAGCTGGAAAAGTTCTCTATTAAACTGGTATGTAAACTTTTTCGTGGGCTAGCACGCCACATCACCCCCCTCCAGAGACCGTCCTACGGGCGATAATATTCTGGAAAACGCACTGTTCGTCCTGATCGAGTGGTGGTCACTGGAGCGTCTCGGGTCTCAGGTGCTGCCACGACGGGAGAATGGTCCAACTCACGAAGTATGTAGGCAGGTTTAATGCGGTCCACTGAGACAGTGACTTCTTTGCCTTTTATGCGGAGCTTGAAAACTTTATCCCCTCGTTCTATCACCTCATGCGGCCCTGTGTAAGCTGCTTGAAAAGATGGGTGCGAGGTGTCATCTCTTAGAAAGACGTGGGATGCTGTTGCTAAATCTTTGAAAATGAATATGGAGCGGTTATTCCCATGGTGAGAAGTTGGTAATGGCAACAAATTTTTGGCGAATGTGCGCAGTCTTTCAGTGTATACTGTCAAGTCCTCTGTACCATCAGCCGATTGACAAAAAATGTCACCTGGGAGTCGTAGTGTCTCTCCATATACGAGTTCAGCTGGAGTCGCTTGTAAGTCTTCCTTAAATGCCGCCCGGATTCCCAGTAGTACAAGTGGAAGTGTTTCAAGCCAGCTGCTGGTCGCATGACATGTAATAGCGGCTTTAAGCTGTCTGTGGAATCTTTCGACAAGTCCATTGCATGCTGGATGGTAGGCTGTAGTTCGTCTGCGTTGAAATCCGATGATGTGGGACAGATGCTTAAAAAGTTCTGATTCAAACTGTCGACCACGATCAGTGACGATATCTTCAGGGCAGCCGAATCTGGATATCCATCCGTGAACTAAAGCTTTTGCCACTGTTTCAGCTGTTATCTCCTGTAATGGTATAGCCTCGGGCCATCGTGTGAAGCGATCTACACATGTGAGACAGTAACGATACCCCTGTGAAAGAGGTAAAGGTCCGATCAAATCTATGTGGATTTTCATGAATCTGGCTCGAGGTAAGTTGAATGATGCTAATGGAGATGAGACATGACGTGTTATTTTTGATCGTTGGCATGCTAGGCAGGAACGAGTCCACTCTCTACAATCTTTTCGCATACTAGGCCATACATAGCGTTCCGATATCAGTTTCGTCGTCGCATTTATGCCAGGGTGGCTAAAAGAATGCAAGTTTTCGAACACTTGCCGTCGCATGTCTTTGGTCACATAAGGTCTGGCCACATTGCTGCTCTTGTCACAATAGATTTCTGTGTGAGATCCAGGCAGTTTGATTTTTGTCAAGCGTAGAGAAGTATCGCTATCCAAAAGTTGTTCTAGTTCAGGATCTGTGCTTTGTGCTTGAGCAAGCTTGGATAGATCGATGGGCTGAGTAATCTCTTCGATGCGTGATAAACTGTCAGCCACAACGTTATCCTTTCCTGAAATATGCCTGATATCTGTAGAAAACTGTGAAATAAAATCCAGATGTCTGAACTGTCTTGGTGAGCACTTTTCTTTTCGTGAATGAAATGCGAAAGTTATGGGCTTATGGTCAGTGTAAATAATAAAGGCTCTCGCCTCCACCATGTGACGAAAGTATTTTATTGCTTCGTAGATGGCGAGAAG
Organism: Ennomos fuscantarius; assembly: GCA_905220475.3. NCBI lineage: Eukaryota > Metazoa > Arthropoda > Insecta > Lepidoptera > Geometridae > Ennomos > Ennomos fuscantarius. The sequence goes on along the minus strand of HG992028.1, from coordinate 3,767,537 downwards.
TTCCCTGTCATAAGGCGAGTATTTCTGTTGACATGGCGAAAGTTTTCGAGAGAAAAATGCTAAAGGTTCCCACAGGCCGTCTTTATGCTGTTGTAAAGCTGCGCCCATTGCTGTGTCTGAAGCATCAGTGACTATAGCGAGCTTCGCTTGGCAGTCTGGATGAGCAAGTAGTGCTGCTTGGCAGAGACTTTCCTTGCAGGCGATGAATGCTTTAGTAGCTTCTTCTGATAAATGCACGGGATGTGAACCTTTAACTGATCCTGTGAGCAGTGCATTCAGAGGCGCTTGATGCCGCGCTGCGTCAGGAATAAACCTTCTGTAAAAGTTCACCATTCCTAGGAATCTTCGCAGTTCTCTAACGGTTTTCGGTGGAGGGTAATTCGCAACTGCTTCTACCTTCGATGGTAACGGCTTAGTGCCAGCTGCTGAGATGCTGTGTCCTAAAAACGTTACCTCTGATACACCGAATATGCACTTGTTCGTGTTGATTACCATGCCGTATTCCTTGAGTCTGTTGAAGAGCAGATGAAGGTGCTTCTTGTGTGATTCCTGATCAGGTGAGAAGATCAAAAAATCGTCCAGAAACGGGAAGCAGAACTCCTCAAGGCCCCTAAGCATCTCGTCCACAAATCGTTGAAACGTTTGACTGGCATTACGTAGTCCGAACGTCATGAACGGAAATTCGTATAAACCAAACGGCGTCGTGATTGCGGTCTTCGGAATATCCTCAGGGCAGACAGGAATTTGATTATAAGCTTTTACGAGATCGATAACCGAGTATACTTGACAGCCGGAGAGACAATGTGCAAAGTCATGTATGTGTCGAATGGGATAGCTGTCTGGTACGGTTCTAGCGTTGAGCATTCTGTAGTCACCGCATGGACGCCAGCCGTTATCTTTTTTAGGCGCAAGATGAAGTGGTGATGACCATGGTGACTTTGAAGGTCTGGCTGTTCCGTTCCTCAACATATCTGCAAACTCGTCTTTTGCAATTTTTAATTTATCCGGTGCTAGTCTTCGTGGTGTGCTGCTTATTGGCGGTCCTGCAGTAGTCTGTATATGATGCATGGTATTATGCTTCGGAACACGGTGGACACCGGAAGGTCGAGTAATCTCAGGGTATTCGCTTAGTATGTTATGATATACGGAATTTCCAGAAATAACTTTTACCGATGAAATGTTCCCAGTTGACTGTGCAGGTGAAGCTGGGGACGTAAGGCTTGTGGTGTTGTCGATTAAACGTTGATTTCGACAATCCACGATGAGGTTGTAAAATGATAAAAAATCTACACCTATTATGGCCTTTGTAACGTCCGCTACGATGAATCGCCAAGTAAAGTCACGGCGCAAGCCTAGGTTCAGCACTAAATGAGCGTAGCCGTAAGTAGAAATGGGTGTACCGTTTGCCGCACACAGCTCATAATTTGTTTTCTCACGACGTTCCTTGAGTGCTGATCGGGGGAAGACACATACGTCACTGCCAGTATCGATGAGAAACTGCATCTTCGTAGCGCCGTCCGTGACAAATAGGCGACCGGAAGTTTGGCAATCGGTCGTCGCCATTACCGACTGCTGTTCGCGTTTCCCGCATGGTAGTCGCATGGTTTTACGCACTTAATTGCTTCGTTGCCGAACTTACTATGATACCAGCACACAGGAAATTTTCTATAGTTCGACTGTGATCGTGTGGAGCTAGAACGACCGCGCGTTTTCTTGTTTGAACGATTCGGTGCACGTGAATGCCGGTTCACCTGCGCAGTTAGAGCTTGCACTTGTTTGGTAAGTTCAGCAATCTGTTGGTTCATGGCTTCTAAAGAGCTTCCTGGTATGGCACTTGATGTTGATGCTACGAGCGCTGTAGGCGAAACAACGTCATGGATGCGGTCAGCGAGATCTGCGAGCGCTTCCAGCGAAGACGTTATCTGCGAAGCGATTATCGTTTGCGTGCTACTTGGTAGGCGACTGGTCCAGATAGTACGTAGAAAATCTTCGGGAACTCCAGGTCCAGCCAAATGTTGCAAATGTCTTAGAAACTGAGATGGCTTACGGTCTCCAAGTTCTGCGTGCATAAGTAATTGCTTGACCTTCTTTTCTCGTGACGCGGACAGTCGTTTGATAAGTTCCGACTTCAATTTTTCATACCTGTTGGTGTCGGGCGGGTTGATGATTATATCTTCCACCTCAGAAGCATACTGCGGGTCTAGTTGGCCGATAACGTAGAAAAACTTCGTATTGTCCGTAGTAATGTTCGATATCGCGAATTGGCCCTCGATCTGCGCGAACCAAATGGCCGGCTTTTCAGGCCAAAACGGCGGAATGCGCACGCCCACACGACAAATATCTTCGTTCTTATCGGTTGAGAGCGACATCTTTATGTGAATCAGTATCAGAATTATCGCAATCAGCAACAAAATCAAAATCACACACATTTACTGCAAACGTGGACTTTCGGTTCAAAACAGGTCACCAGTAAAGCGAAGTTAGATACACTTTTGTTGTAATAGAAGGAGGTCCATAGGTTTGCTGAATTAATGATATGCCGATTGACTTTGTATAAGATATATTAATTAAAAAGATATTTACAAAAACCAAAATGCGGAAAATAAAATTTTCTCTAATATCAAGTCTATATCAACAACCTTCGTTGCCCCTAGCAACTAGCTGGAAAAGTTCTCTATTAAACTGGTATGTAAACTTTTTCGTGGGCTAGCACGCCACAGTAGTTCAGAAGAGTGCGAGCTAAAACAAAGCGAGTATGACCAGCGCCGTTCGCAGTTATTGAGCCCAGCTCGTAGGGAACTAATTTTTACGAAGAATGGAAGGAACTATAGATATGACCATGATCCGGATCATGATACTAAACGGTCAAAGCATACTTTGTCCTCTCCGAAATAATGTTTGCGCATACGTAAACATCATAGCCGTATTAAATGAATAAAACCATGGTTGTTTCAACAAAGATTTTGGCAGCGGTAGTATCTCAGAATCTGATAGCTTGAAAAAAAGGCAAACTTTTAATGATACACAACCTAAGTAAATAGTGAGTTTAACAATAATAATCAGTGAACAGTCCGAATTCTCATGATTCTCTTAAAGTCATATTATGAAATATTATCGCATAGTTAAGTATAAGTTTATAAGCAACTAAGTTTTAAATATCTACGTTAAATAGACTTGTATTATAATTTTCTGTTTATTATGATGAAATGAAATCACGACCGGTAATAGACCATATCAAATAAATAAATAAATATGTGTGGACATTTTCCACAGCGCCATCTAGTTCCAAACTAAGCAAAGCTTGTAACTATGGGAACCAGATAGCAGGTACAATACTTGTTTACTTTTGTTTGTTTAAATATACATAGAATATAGTATAACACACATACACAAAACAATAATCGATTTTCATCACACAAATGTTATTCCTCGGTGGGGATCGAACCCAAAACCTACAGTTCAGAAGGCGGGAATACTACCAACTGAACTATCGGGTCAGTCAAGCAGAATCTCTTCTCAGATAAATTTTATTAAAATTTTACTTGCGATATTAGTGTACCTAATAATTATAATTTATTAAAGGAATGTGATAACTGCAACTACTAACTCAGCTGTAGTTGGTAAAATCAACTAAGAATATAATTATGTATATTATAAATAATTTCCTATTTGTAAAATGGTTGATTTTTGAAAGTATACAGTATCAAACTGAAATAAATGATTATAAATGTGTAACACGCAAATAATAATAGCGAAGGGACTCGCTCTAGCAGGACGGCCGAGCTGTAAGGTTATATACTTTATACGTACGATTTATTCATATTGTTTCATTATTTATTTAATCAAAAGTATGGCAGTAATTTAAGTGATTAATATTAACTAGTGTAGTTTTTACAAGTATTAAAACGACGAGCGCCTGTCATCGCTTTGGTCAGTCGAAGTGCCCGCCATTTTGATGTACGAGTATGCGCGAACGTCAGTGCGATTGCTAGATTAAAGTGAATAACTGTTCATTCTCCTGAAAGCGGTAATCGAGAGTGGTGTGGTTCCTGCTAGAGTGAGCTAAGGTTAGTACTGTGTGCTAATGTAATGTAGTTATTAGTTCTATTATTGGCTACTACGCAAATTGTAATCAGATTGTGTAAAATAAATCATTTTATTTACTTTTAAACTATCTTTTCATTATCATAGTTATGCTCCTAACATATGTATGTAACTTTGAGAACATCAGTTCTAGCCATCGCATGTTGGAATTATCGTAATTGCGAAAGAACAAGAAGTTTTACAGCACCAGACAGAGTAGACACTTAGATTTGTAGCGTGTTGTGTATGAACTAAACTGTGCGTGGCTTAATAACTTTGTATGCCGTTGGTTTAATTATGTTTCGGACATACACCGTCGTTAATGTTGCGAAGTGTTTTATTTGTTGTTTTGCGCGTTAATTGAATTTGCGTGTGCAATTGTTAAATGGAGAAAAACTGCTGTTCGTGAGAAGATACCCCATTACGAACTCATTATATTTATGTGATGCTTATTCTTTCAATGTAATTTTATTTATCACCCAAATCCTACTATAGGAAATTTGATACCTGAATGTGAATACTTGTTATCTTTTAAGTCCCGGTGTTTTAAGACGCTTGGGGTGCTTGTGAAGTCAAGCTATCGGAAATGCTTCTGCACTTATATCCGTACTCTCCATATACATTATTTTGAAACAAGATTAACACAATTTCAGAACGTTCAGCTGTCCAATGTTATATGATCTTTGAGGATATCGAAAATATCTATAAAACGTACTGGTTTTCAAATCCTACATAATGCACAAGGAAACAGCTAATCCCAAATGCAATTCTCATAACTGGTGACTCACTACTTAACCACGCAACTTCCAGCGTGGAGCAAAAACGCTGTAAAGCCCATAATCAAAACACTCACCTTTAACTAAAATAACGGTAGCATATTGCAGTATTAATGTTGTTATTTACTTTGAGATGATAAAATATAAAATTTCTCAGAAACAAAGTATTACATCGTCAAGATAATAATGAACATTCTTCGACTTCGAGTGTGCCTGATGATTAAACCATAACTTTGATGTGGTGGGCGATAAAAGCCTTTGTATGATAATTGTAAAATTTGTATCACCCACACGTGCGCCTTTGAATCATACCGAGGGAAGGATTCTCAAGGAAAGATTGGGATTTCGTAGGATGAAGAAAGACATTTGTATAATGTTAGGTTTGTACCTTGTAAATGTAATGGTTGTGATTTGTGATGCTTCATTTAAAATTTTCCAATATAGACACAAGTTTAGCACTTGAAACGTTAAAAAATATTTTATTCAACTTCATGCTCAAGCGCATTCGCGTTACATAACACGTCCTCTAAACACCAAAATTAGCGCTTACCGTTTGTGTAACGAATTAGATCCTAGTCTGGCGACCTATTGTTAGATTTGGTATGGTCTAGGTCTAACATATAATAATAATATGTTAATGTAATACCCGCTCTATTACCTTTATGCTTAAGCATGCATTGTTAGAGAACCTAAATAGACTTTAAGTTAACTTGGGTAATAAAGATGGATAGCCCTATAAGGTACTTATTATATTGTCGGGGCAGATGGTAAAACATCGAGAAAAATGTGAGTTCTTTAAGAAAGTTATGTCTGGGTAATGATCATCAGAGTTGATTATCTCTACCTAGGGAAAGGCGTGTCACAGCTGATTAAGCCCGCAAGCGTCTACGACTACACTCACAACTTACTTTGAATATAGCAGGTTTCTACTCCACAAGTAACGAAGAATAGTGTCTAATGTGGTGAATAGTCAAGCCGTGCGTGAGAAGGGTGACCAATCAGCTACATTTCTTCCATCAGACATGCTTTACTTTCCATTTTTAATGTTGCCACGCGGAGCTAATTCATCTGGTCAACTTAAACCATGTTAAAATATACATGAAAATAAGTAAAAATCTAATTGTCACGTTTCCGAATGATTTCCCTTTTACGTTTGCGTACAAAATTTCCTACAATGTGCAGTCACGGTTGTCACAGTGAAACTTATATTAAACCCTCAAAACCTGATATTTTACAGCGCAAATGATCCAAAGGGTATAAAGGTAAGGGTTTATGAGCCAGTATAGCTCAGCAGTAGCCCGTTCGACTTTCAAATCAATGCGCCCAGGCTTAAATCTCGCTCGGCCCTGGACCAATAGCTTTTCCCAATTCCTCTGGTAGTTGTGGAATAAAGCCTATACGATACGCTCTCGCCATGTTAGAGAAGGCTAGCCTACCCTAGCAGTGGATTGCTACTGCTAGGGTATGCGTCTTCAGGCCAATACCAATGTATTGGCCTGAAGACGTAAATTATGAAATATGTATTGGCAAAAATCGTCTCTATATTCCAGAGGTATGTTATGAATCCTGTACAAAATGGCCACCCTAACTGCCTTAGGGCCGTGTCGAAGTGGGTATGTGCGCTATTTATACCAGGCATGCGGCTCGGTCGGCGACCGGTCGTCGGCCCTGAAGGTTACGTGGAGTTATCCTGTCTAGCTTGAGGTCCTTTGTTCCCTGCAAAAGCTTGTTGCTATGCCAAATGAATTTTAGAATTAGAACCGTATATTTTTCAAGTGTAACTCACGGAAAATTAGCTAAAGGTTACTCAGCGTTAAGGACTTAGTGTTTGGTATAATTATATAGGTAGCTAAACATGGTAACTAGAAATTGATGATTTTCTTTGAATCCTAAATCCAAAATTATAAGGATCGAAAAGAGATTTAGAGCATCAATCAATTAAAAAAACACCGTTTTTTCTTCTATTGGGACAATATCTGCCCGCCAGTAATAAAAGTCTGTACTATTACTATAGGCACTAACAATTACTTAGACATTACTGAAAAAAGTGGCGTGCGAATCAAACTACTATGCGTGAGAAAATACCTAACCAGTTAATAATAATGACCTATATAAACTGAGTAGTACTGGTAATACATAAACAAACTGCGCAGTTCCGCATAGTTGACCATGCAGGCAAAATGTCACCGAAACCTTCGACTATCAGCGAAAATTGCATGTTGTGTCATTGCATATTTTCCGAGGTAGTCGTGCGGGAAAAATGGCTGTGCAGTAATAACCAACTGCAGTATCACACTGTTGCAAGATTTGCAAGATGTTACAAGGAAAATTTTAAAAATTCCGTGATTACATAAAAGTTCGTATGGAATTAGGCGATGGTGAAAATGCAAGAGATCAAATTAATTAGTAAGACATAATTGTTTAATGTTGCTATAGTTAGGGAAAACTCAAACTTGTAATAGTTATAATAAATAAAAATAACGCTCACGTACATACGTTCTAGGGACCCAGGAACTACGAGGACCATGGTCCCACAACCCCCAGACTCGGAACAAGTATTTGTGCTTTTGTTTCTGTGCACAAATAAGTACTTGTCCTGCCGCGAACCCGCCGCCGTTACTTAATCAGTGTAAGAATAGTGTAAACGTTATTTATGTGTGGTATCACTTTTTATTACGTTATAAAATAGCGTAGGAGTTCATAAGAAACTTTCTATCAGCGCATACCAGTTCTACTAGTATTTACGCCAACAAGCTGCAAGTCAAGGTATGATGAAATTGCGAGAAAGTCCGCTCAAAAACATCACATTTACAATTTCTCTTGTTGTCAAATCCCGTTTTAATATCTGACGTAATCATGTCTGCCCTCTTCTTGTACTCAATGTACATTGTGCGATGTATACTGGAATCTGTAAATATTCCTTCACAAAATCCAACGAGAGCTGCATAGGCCTGTCTCCATCTAGGTACCTATTTCCCGACAAACACTCATCCAGTAATTTTATTACAGGTTTCAGTATGTAGTGGTAGTATATAAGTAATAGGCATTAATAATTGAGTTAAATTTACGACTTACTATTAGGCGAGTATTGTTCAATAGTAATAAATATAATTCATTGTCATCCCAATTAATGTTTCTTTTGACGCGTTTTAGCTTCAATTTCAATAAGAGAACTATATGCATTTCAAACGACTTTGAAAAAGGAGGAGGATATTAATTCGCTTGTTTAAAAAAAATCTCGTGTAACCTTATTTAAAGTTCATCAAGATCTGACGTAGTTTTTGAGTTATCCTCAATTACGCGTATTTCGATTTCGACTACATTGATGATGTTGGAATTGAAGTCAAACTCTTTTTTAAGGGAATTATTAAATTTCTCGCTTGCAGCAACGTGAATATGTGCTATTGAATCATCATTATTAGGACTACCAGTTTTCTTTCGATATCTTTCATTGCTAACCGTTGCAAAGGTCAATGAACGTAACCTAACGTAATGAATGTTAGTGGTTACAGACTTACTTTATCAGTCAGCTTTTGGAGAATCTTCTTGATAATCAAGTGTAGATTGTTCAATTGCCATGCTTTCTTAATATCTCCAACTATCTTAGCCTTATAATAAAAGTTTCCCGTATGACGTGAATATTTCCTCCGGTTCCGTGGACCGAGTCGTCACGTAACTCGCATGTAAAGGTTGTGAAAACCGTTACAATAGTTTCATTCTTACCGTTTAGAAATTACGTTTTAAAGATACCGGCGTTTTTACTATGCGCTTACAAGCCGTCTCTAGGCGAGAGTATGTCGTGTTATCTTCGTCTACCAAGTTTACTATGTATTGACGATATCCGTCAGGTAGATCCATGTTACGAGTAGTTTCTCTTGAATCTATTTTACGTAGTTGGAATTTTATTTCAGGTGCTTCATTTAATTTTTTTTCTGATACTAAAACTATATTAATTGATTATAAATAAAATAGTGTGAAATAAATAGTGAATTTTGTAAACCAAATACCGAAAATGACATAAAAATTTGTTTTTTTTTTTAAAGTTGGATTGTATTTATTAATTGGATAACCCAGTAGCCTTTGAAAAATCCCCCTTATTTCGTATAGCAAAGATACCTATTTTTGTTTCTTAATTTTTACCAAATTAATACCTTGCTGGTAAAATTTTGTAATGGTCGTTTTACCGTACCAAATGCTGTTAAATACCGTATCGTGAATAATTATATCTACAAATGTACTGCAATGTAGTGCAGACTTACTTACCTAAATTCCAACTTTATCTTGTTAGTATTTCTATTCTCCAGGTAACTACTTCATACAACAACTAATAAAGTAGTAATATTTATCATGGGACTACTGGGTCAAAATAGTGCAATGTGACAACACAATGGTCCCATCTAGTCCCAAATTAAGCAAAGCTTGTACTATGGGAAAGCCAGATAACTGATACAATACTTAGATACTTTTTGTTTGTAAACATACATAGAATACAATATAACACCCAGACACGGAACAAACACCTATATTCATCACACAAATGTTTGTCCTGGGTGGGAATCGAACCCACAACCCACAGTTCAGAAGGCAGGGCTACTACCAACTGAGCTATCGGGCCAGTCACCCGTAATAAGTCAAAAATATTGGTGTCACTTTTCCTATAAGACTACGGGTCAAAATAGTCCTAACATGGGGCAACACGATGTGACTACTGACTTGTGGGATAGACTTTTCGTGGGATAAGATTTTCGGTTCATCCACGAGTAGGTAATAAGGTAATAATCATTGTAAGAATACCATGTCATTAGAATTTTTTAGGTTAGAGGTGACTCTCTTAACGACATAAAAAGGATAGGCCTACAAAAGAAAACAATGCACAAAAGCATTAAATTTGAATTGTATATAACAAAAACTCACGAAATGATATGTCATTGTCAACTATTCTCACGATAGAAAGGTGTATTTTAAAAGTTATCACATAAAATAACCACTTTCGGAGTCAAATTACCGTAAGTTGAGAAATAACATAGATATAACTATAATATATAGTTTATACTTAATTATTCGAATGCTACTGAGAGTGTTCTACAAAAGCATCAATTTAGAATTAAAAGCTTTATTGGCGTCCGGTTGTCTGACATTCCTTGGATTAAAAGTCTGAGGTGTTAACGACTTTTTTCTAGTAGAAAGCCTCATTTTGATTACCTTATTAGGTGGTAGGACTTTACTGCAAAGTTCGTCTAGGTAGGTACCACCGCTTTGCCAGTTATTCTGCCGCCAAGCAGTAGTGCGCAAGCACTGCTGTGTTCCGGTTTGAAGGGCACTGTAGCTAGTGAAATTACTGGGCAAATGAGACTTTATGATCTGATCTCACAGTTTAGTAATCTTATTACTAGATTGTGCTGATGTCTCAGGATGACGTGCGCAGTGCAGTGTCACGCGAAACTCTATACTTCAGAGTTCCGAGTGACACTGCAGCTGATATGGGTAGCCGTGTCGTTTAACATCAGGCGAACGGCTAGCTCGTCACGTCATTCCTTAACATAAAAAAAATCTCATGTTTTTTACACGTAACTAAATTTAAACAACAACAAATGGCATTACGTTAATTTCTAAACATTTTGTCAACTTTAGCTAAAATAATTTACGCGAATAAAATTTGTCAGACACACACAAAAATACTGCACATTTTTATCGCTAGCTTTTCAAACTCTTTTTACAATATTTAAAAAGAACTTCTTTATGCTTAAGGCCATCAAGCAAAGTAATTCTATAGGTCCCAAGATATTACGCCTAAGCCTTGCGAAAGTCCCACGGGAGAAGCAAGTGAAACCAGTATGAAACCCGAGGCGACTAACCATACCCGTGTATGGGCGTCTAATGTCATTGGCTTATTAGGTATATATATGCCTTCGTCACTAGATATATTTATATACATAAAATTCAAAGTTCTGACTGACTGACTGACGTATATATCAACGCAGAGCCTAAACCGCTGGTCCTAGAGATTTGAAATTTGGAGGGTGTGTGTTCTTTGTAAAGTGTAGGTATCCACCAAGGGTTTTCCAAAATTCCATCCCTAAGAGGGTGAAATGGGTGGTTGAATTATCTATGAAAAATTTTCTTGTTCGTTTCCTATAGGCCACGCGGGCGAAGCCGCGGGCAGAAGCTAGTTGAGTATATATCTACTTTAGACCACACGACTGAAGTAAAACTTCTTTAGTTTAACTCCATCCATCGGCCGGTATAATTTTGTTTAATGTTAATGGGTGTAGGCGTCCTGCCCCAAAAACTGACGGCATTGCCCCGTTGAATGGCAATGCTTGGGGCTCACCCCGTCGCCGCCCGAGACACGTCTTGAGCGACCCGGATGATCCTATAGCAGCCGTAGTATCGGCTGCGCTAGGATCACCGGACCAGTCTAGCCCTTCTGGCTCTGGTACCGCTTTCGGCACCGGTATAGGATACCAGCGTAACACAATCAGACACCGATCCCTCCGCCGAGGTCGACGTACCCCCCGTAGGTTAGCTGGAACGGTCGCGACTTTCAATAGGGTCCACTCTTCCAGTGGACGTAGTCTTCTCGATCCTGTTATCCCGGCAACGGCTCAGGCCGAGGCTCGCACCCCAGGCGTGCCCTTGAGCTAGTTGCCTCCCACTTTTGACGGCTGGGCGCCTTAAGCGCCCGCCCTCCCGCCCGGTGACGCTGTAAAGGTCGAAAGAGACCAACAGCATTAGCTCGTTCAAAAAAAAATGCTTGGGGCTAAATAGAGATCAGCATGTTAGTACTTAAAAATACTACAGTATTTAATTGTATTGGAGTAAAATCCTGTATAAGATCAAAATTGCTTCTTATCATCGGACTTAGGTTATTCACCTTCATTAAAAACGTAAGTACAGGTTCTTAACAGGTTGCCAAGTTATATGAATGATTCCATTTGGGTTGTCTGGAATAGATCGCTTTAAGCGATAAGATCTCCCATTATGACACATAAGTTTGTCCTTATAAATTGTTATTATAATGTCGTGTTTCAATAATGAGGTTTATCTATCTATCCGTGCATCCAGCACAGAATAATATCTACCGACTCCCAGTAGGTACGATATAGCTGTATAAGTAAGTTAATGAGTCAGCAAGTGTATACAAAATGTCAAGGTTCTCGACTAAGCCTTACATAGTGCAATATTACATGATAAATAGCTGAATAGATAACAACTAGGCACGCTTTAATTACCTAGTGGATAGGTACATCCGCTAGGTAATTAAACCGTGGTTTATGAATGGTGAGATAGTAAGAAGCTATAAGCTAAATCTTTCGTAGGATTGTGTGCGTTGCGCATAATTGAAGTGGACTACTTGCGAGAACATATTTACTTATCTTCCCTCTTTATTTATTGAAGTAAAACTTCTTTACGCACGTTTGACTTGGGGAGTAAGCTGATGAATGCGAGGCGAACGGTAGTTGAAGTTGGTTCACGTAGATCTACATTGTCAACATAACAAAGTTAAAAATTTGTATTACTATGTTAGTATGAGCTTCTGCCCGCAGCTTCGCCACCCATTTCACCCTCTTAAGGGTAGAATTTCGAAAAAACCTTTCTTAGCGGATGCCTACATCATAACATCTACCTGCATGCCAGATTTCAGCCCGATCTGTCAAGTGGTTGGGGCTGTGCGTTGATAGATCACTATGTCAGTCAGTCAATCAGTCAGTCACCTTTGAGTTATATATATTTAGAAGAAGATGTCCGGTAAAATGACAATTTACATTTGTTAAGATGGCGACATTAACATTAAACAAAGCAAAAACAAAGATATTTTTACCTACATCTGTTTCTGAATTTACCTATTCATTTCTATATCTCATGCAGCATACCTGACTCCTAAAATCTTACTTACTAAGGTTGCGAAACGAATTATTCACCATATAAGAATTCCATTCCAACCACAACCGGACGTGAGCCGAAAGGAAACTTGTCGCAAAACATAGCTTAGTTTTACCGAAATAGCAATAACGCACTTCCTTCGGAGATATGCTGGTAATTTACTTCAAATGATATGGCTCTGTCGAACATACTTGTATCCTGCGCCACGGCCTTAATGTTCGGTAATCAATGGGTTTAGTTTGACCTTAATTCTATCCTTTGAATTTCGCAAAATATTGACGAAACTTATGATTATATGTACTTAGGTACCTACCTAATGTATGTATTGTGTAGTACGCATACTATTAGTGTGCTACCGGCTAGAGGCGTATACGTAACTTCATTGAAACAATAATTTCTATATTTTTTTAGTTTCAATAATAATATGTGCTGACATCTCACACAACGCCATCTAGCCCCAAACTAAGCAAAGCTTGTATTATGGGAACCAGATAACTGATACAATTACTTAGATACTTTTTGTTTTGTAAATACATACATAGAATACAATACAACACCCAGACACAGAACAAACACCTATGTTAATCACACAAATGTTTGTCCTGGGTGGGAATCGAACCCACAGTTCAGAAGGCAGGGTTACTACCAACTGAGCTAACGGGCCAGTCAATAAGCAGTATTTATGAATAATTACTATAAAAAATATTGAATTATGAAGTGTATTTCCCTTGCTGTATTGCTATCAAAGTTACGTAATCACCCAGGTGTTTATAATTTATTTTAATATTTTCTCAAAACTTTCTTTCGTAACTTTTCTTTTCAAATAAAATAAAAAAGAGAAGTTCCGTTTAACAATTGCTCATCGGTTGAGCAATAAATACAATTTATACGATTGTGGATTTGCTATAATGGAAATTTATTGCAATTGATTGGAGATTTACTCATCTTTTAATAGGTGTTCACATCAAAATAATGCCATGTATGTGCAAATAATAAAATTCGTGAGTAAATAATTGGCTATTCACGAAATATTTCGGCAAGACTTTTACCATGAGTGTTTATTTTATTCGACATCGTTTTGAAAGTGCTACAACAATAAAAAAACGAGTGTGCTTTCGACCACACGACTGAAATAAAACTTCTTTAGCTCCATCTATCGGCCGGTATAACATTGTTTAATGTTAATGTCATCATATTGACAAAATTGTGAATTGACATACCAACATAATCATTAAATAAATAATTACCTACGTTTCTCTGGTAAGGAGTTTGTATATACGAAAGTGGGCCGATACGGAATTACTCTGTAAGTCGGGCAGACTGGCTACTGCGGTCTCGGTAAACTCAGTTGATACAATATTTACAGCATTTTCGGTATTAAATGAGTCCAACTGGTTGCTTGAGTATTCAGTGACGAAATAATGCCTAATTTGCTGGTAGGTCATCGAAAGTAGTGTGCACAGTTGAAAATGATTACCTACTTTATTTTTATTCTAATCATGCGTGATGTAATTAATTTTTTTTAATGAATTGGGTACCAACGTTTGATATATAGCCAATCCTAAAACTCACCTATCTAGATAGAGACACTATTTGTATTTATTTAACAGCAATGGCAAATACCTACACTTATTATTAAATTACTACTAATTACCCACAGGAGTGTTTTATTAAGTTTTTTCAATTTACATATAAACATAATATTAAACTAAATTATGCCTAAAAGTAAAAACGGAAATAAATAAAACGAAATAACTTATTATAGCCCGTTGGTGAAGGAAAAGTGCCCAGAATGCTGACAGCATAACATTTTTTTTAACCGGCTCAATGCCTTTATTCTTTCAACAAAATACCAAAATTGTATAATAACTAAAACTAAACACTACCTACTACAAACAAAAATTGGACTATAGTATAATGACCTATAGACAGTCCAAATGCTCCAGCCCACTACCAGTAGGTAGCGTACCCAACATGCTGGCAGCATTGCCCCGTTGATTTGCAATGCTGATTCGTTGTGCCAAATAAGTGCCAGCATTTTGGTCACGCGTAGCATGGACCAGGCGCTCTGATAAACTTTGGAAATAACGTATATTTCGAAAGTACCTAGGTTTCTAGGTATCTAGTTTCCAAAGGATCTAGGTGTCACGTTTATTATATAGTTATTATATAGTAATCAATGACACAATTAACTACATACGTAAAAACTAAGTCAAGATACGTGCAGACATGCTAACCCTCACTTTCGACGTAAGTATCTATGTACCTATTCCCTGCTTTCGATCAAAAGCTTCTTGAGCTGCATAATAATGAGACAAAATAAATTCATCGAGTCAGAACGGGCCAAATAAAGTGTTATAAAGTTTCATTCAGATATTTTCGCCGCCAGATTCCTTTAGAGGCAGCCCGGTCGGCAGTGGGTCAGCCAGTTTTTGCTGTCATCGCCACATGGTGCGTTTAACTGAATCACAATGTTGATTCTATATGATTTATACTTATACATTAATTCTTTTATACACATTTTCTTGGATAAAAATGTTAACATAGTAAAATATAGTTTCCAATATTTTCAGATTGACAATTTTACAGACGGTCAAATTATTCTTATTCGCGCGGTTTATTCATAGTTTTTTTTTTATATACGATCACAAACATAGATCCTGGACCTTAATTTTGATTCCCTGTGTCTTTGGACCAGGAACGAGAACCATGGTCCCACAACATCCAGACTCAGAAAAAGTATGTGCGTTTTTTTTCTGTGTACAAATACTTGTCATGGCGCGGGAATCGAACTCGCCGCCTCCGGGTTAAGAACCGACGTGCTCAACCACCACACCAAAATGGCTGTGGTGGCACAGTTGTTGGAGAGTTTGTTACATCGAATAAACCAATTATATTAAATCACTATCATAAAGTTTGTTTCATCGAGAGACCTATCTCTATTAATCTTATCGACGTCGATATACTGTAATTTCCTCAAACGCAACGTTACGCGTCGCCGAGTCAAGTCTTGATCGATTCGCCTAATTAATTGAGTGAGTTAGTCACTACTTCACGCTTAGTCTTTGTGTAGTGGCAACTTTTTAACTGTCTGTCAACGTAGCATCGGATACTACGGACATGATGAAATTTTTTCCAAGCTCTTTGTTCGCAAATTTAGATTTGCGAACAAAGAGCTTGGAAAAAATTTCAGGGCAAGATACAGGAGCATTCGAACGTTTAAAAGTCCACTATTTTGTGTAACGCTTTTTATATTAATTTTGATATTATGCCGTACTTTTAATTCCAGTAATTATTTACATGTTATGACCTACAGAGCCAGATTTGCTTTTTTTTTTTTTTTTGTTTTGGTATGGCTCCATTCTTTTGTGTATTTAGTCAGTGTCAAGTAATTGATATTAATTTTTCGAGTTAAGTAATATATATGCATGTCAATTCAAGTCAAGTCAAAATCCAAGTCATCAAGTCAAGTCACAGTCCAGTCAAGCCACACTCCTAGTAAAGTGGTGGCCACTTTACCAGAAGCTTCTATGGAGTTTTGGAAACAACACGAATAGATATGTTTCACCATCACTACACCACTTTCCCACACTCATGCCTGTAATCCAGCACTTAACGAATAAAATGCCACCAATTTTATGCACTAACACTGAAAACAACACAAGTTTTGGAAAATAATACAATGCGGTGACACGATCTTTTGCGTTTTCCCGCCAAAACTCCAACCAGATTTGCTTGCTACGACATTCAATTAACCATAGATAACAGAATTACGTGGCTTATAGTTTGTCCAAGGCTACAAATCGTGGTTGGTCAGTGGCCAACGCAAAAAGTATCAAGTGTACGATAGCTGTTACTGTAAAAGTATCAAGTGTACGATAGCTGTTACTGTAAAAGTATCAAGTGTACGATAGCTGTTACTGTAAAAGTATCAAGTGTACGATAGCTGTTACTGTAAAAGTATCAAGTGTACGATAGCTGTTACTGTAAAAGTATCAAGTGTACGATAGCTGTTACTGTAAAAGTATCAAGTGTACGATAGCTGTTACTGTAAAAGTATCAAGTGTACGAGAGCTGTTACTGTAAAATGTGTATAAATAATGTCACTCAACAACATTTCGCGGGTCTTGGTCCATTGCGCTTCCTATTTCACACGGCAGCAAAAGTATCCATTGAATTTCATATTTTTCATGGTTTAACAAATAACTCCTATGCAATTTGTTTTCTTAAGATTTACATTCATGTAAATCATCAGAACGTCACGAATAAATAAAATAGCTAGAGTCTAATCGTGTGTATGTAGATATGAAAGAGTATATATTATTACTTATTAAATAATATTATTATAATTATTT
Source organism: Ennomos fuscantarius (assembly GCA_905220475.3). Lineage (NCBI taxonomy): Eukaryota > Metazoa > Arthropoda > Insecta > Lepidoptera > Geometridae > Ennomos > Ennomos fuscantarius. The sequence goes on along the minus strand of HG992028.1, from coordinate 3,750,439 downwards.
GCCTGATGATGATTTGTAACTGTTCATTTTCGTCAAAATACACTTACCGAAGCGAATTCTATCAACAACCGTCGCCAATCCAAAACTGAAACAAATAAAAAACAAATCAGAATCCACCATCCTCATATCCACATCTTCGTCTATGTACTTGTGAAAGTTACCATACTGCAACGGTGGTTGATACCGCGATCATTCTTAAAGAACTTAGCAATTCTACGCATGTCACAAGATAAATTAGCTCTAAGTACGTTCAATCAAAATGAACTTTGTTTTGTACACTATAAAGTTGGAATTCCGTCTTATTGTGACTATTAGCAATTTTGTAGACTTGTAGACAATGGTTTCGTTCCACTATTGCAGAAAGACAGATGAGGTTAGATAGTGGAAATTCCAAACGAGATTTTATGATTCTTGATATCGTACGTAGTTTCAAACCAAACCAAAGAAAAAATTAGCAAATACCTACATGTATTTACCACTTTATTTAGGTTAGGTTAACCAATTCGAGTTCACGTGGACTTAGCCATTAAACCCCACTTCACATAATGATGAGAAAAAAACGAAATATTTCACTTTTCCTACTTCTACTTATTTATAAAAAAAACGAAACTTTGTATGTTGGTTTGTGATGCTTTCACGCTAAAACGGCTGAACCGATTTGTATATATCTCTGCATACAACGGGGTTATATTCGTTATCGAAAACCATTTTAGCGAATCCCTTATTACACCATATCGTTGAAAACCTATTTACTGAATCAATTATCTATATCATCGAATAGTACCTAGAGACATCAACATAATAAGCTTAAATACTTTCTATTCCCAAAAATAATGACTTCCCACGGAGTAACAGAAAACTACGAGGACCACAGCGGGTGCAATTTAAAAAATCGATTTTATATATATAACTCAAAGGTGACTGACTGACATAGTGATCTATCAACGCACAGCCCAAACCACTGGACGGATCAGGCTAAAATTTGGCATGCAGGTAGATGTTATGACGTAGGCATCCGCTAAGAAAGGATTTTTTGAAATTCCACCCTTAAGAGGGTGAAATGGGTGGTTGAATTATTTTCCTATAGGCCACGCCGCGTAGCTGCGGGCAGAAGCTCGTATTAAAATAAAAATGATTTCTGATTTTGAACTGTAAACATTATATACGCTAGTATCCCAGTATGATACATTACTGTCCTTCCTTATCTCTCTTTCTCTTTCAGAATGTATATGGAGTGGCATGAGAAGGCATGAATGCGCAGAGATGCTGGTATCATATTATAATCAGTGGGGTGGGCATGAAAACGTTTTTCATTTCCTACATCAGATATTACATGATTCTTTACCTTTAAAAATTCCAACATTAAACAAGAAAAAGTGTCTAACCTAATTTTGCAAAGCAACGCAGCCCACGCACAATCGTGTTCCCATAATTTACTCATAGTAAAGTAATAAAACAAGAAAATAATAAAATATAACGCAATAAACCTTGGGTTTATGTTTCCTGATATTAACACGTAGAATTTTAACGATTATGGAAACGGTGCAATGCCAAGATGGTAACGATTTTCATGACAGCTTTTGAACATTCTCAAACGCTGTAGTCATGATTCAATGTAGAGGTAATTTATTTACCTACGTATTAGGCGTAAATAAAAGCGGTGAAGGCAAAGCACTAGCTAACAAAAAAGATCGCGTCGCCACATTGTATATTTTCCAAAACTTGTGTTATTTTCGGTGTTAGTGCATAAAATCGGTGGCATTTTATTCGTTAAGTGCTGAATTACAGTCATGAGTGTGGGAAAGTGGTATAATGGTGGTGAAACGTTTCTTTCGTGATGTTTCCAAAACTCCATGGAAGCTTCTGTTAAAGTTGCCACCACTTTACTAGGAGTATGACTTGCCTAGACTAGACTATGACTTAACTTGATGACTTGAAGTGTGACTTGACACATTATATAGTATTAATTAACTTGAGAAATTATCAATTACTTGACACTGGCTAAATACACAAAAGTGTGGAGCCAAAACAAAACAAACAATATCTATAATTCAATATGATGAGAGCTGCCTCAAATGCGTCATTATTTTCGTTATCAGTTCCGTTAGTTCTAAATTAAACCAGATAAACGAATTAAGTATTTAAAGACTATTTAATTCATCGTTATACCTAATTAATTGAATGATACGTAAGCAAACAAAGTAGGCAATTTAAAATTCATATTGATAGCGTAATGCGGTCATCTCATTATACCCTATCCCATGTGCTTAAAGGATTGATTCAGCTATACATGAAATATAAATCTGCCTCAGAGTATGCTGTGCTTCTATATATATAAAACTCAAAGGTGACTGACTGACATAGTGATCTATCAACGCCTAAACCACTGGACGGATCGGACTGAAATTTGGCATGCAATGTTATAACGTAGGCATCGGCTAAGAAAGGATTTTTCGAAATTCCACCCTTAAGCGGGTGAAATGGGCGGTTGAATTATTTTCCCATAGTCCACGCCGCGGGCGAAGCTGCGGGCAGACTCTCGTTTATTTATAAAATTAAGTATGCTGTGGTCAAAGTCACAAGAGCTAACAATTCTATCACATAAAATATTCAGGTTTTTACATAAAAATATGTAATGCAATAACCACGCCGAAAATCTAGTATTATTGCATAATACGTAACGAATCTAACCGGTCAACGAAACTCCGCAATCGTACCGTAGTGGGTAAGGGACACTACACACAAGCGTTCCGGCACAGTCAATTCGGCAGAATTTATTTAACAGCAACACCGCCGCGTCATCCAGCCTGAAGTAATTACTACACTTTTTATGTTATTTTTTTTACTTTTTTTTTGCAAACAAGCATACGGCCCACCTGATGGGAAGTGGTCACTGTAAGACATCTGTAACACCGGAGGAGACGTCACCATTGCATTGCCTACCCTGTTGTATTTTATTCGGTTTGTGCCGATCGGGTAGTCCATTCGGGCTATATATACAGGAAGGCACATTCGATTCGGCCCGAAACAATTAAGTGCTACAAATAATGATCGCCAAAACGTGACCGCCATTATCCGGCCGGTCCTTTCGTACATTCATCTACATAATAATATTATATTCAACTAGTTGCATCCCGCGGTTTCACCCACGGATAAAAAGTATTTTAATTATTTCCTCATCTCACGGGAACATTTCATTTTTCCGGGATAAAATGTAGCCTATATGTTAATCGAGTCTATAAGCTATCTTGGTACCGAATTTTATCCAAATCCATTCAGCCGTTTGAGCGTGAAGGAGTAACAAACATACGCACATACAAACTTTCGCCTTTATAATATTAGTGTTTTATATAATATATTTAATTATATGTATATAGTGTTATATATTATGTGTTATTATGTCATCCGGTTGTGCCGATTAATGTGTGTAGCGCCCCTAACGCGTCATAATAAGTTTGCAGACACTCGTGCGGGTACATAGTACAAGTAGTACCAGATTTCATAAACTGAAACGTAATAAGACAATACTGGGGGAGTTTTGGCGGTAAAACGCAAAAGATCGTGTCACCGCATTGTATTATTTTCCAAAACTTGTGTTATTTTCAGTGTTAGTGCATAAAATTGGTGGCATTTTATTCGTTAAGTGCTGGATTACAGGCATGAGTGTGGGAAAGTGGTATAATGATGGTGAAACGTTTCTTTTCGTGTTGTTTCCAAAACTACATAGAAGCTTCTGGTAAAGTGGCCACCACTTTACTAGGAGTATGACTTGACTAGACTAGACTATGACTGACTTGATGACTTGGACTGTGACTTGACATACATATATATTACTTAACTCGAAAAATTATCAATTACTTGACACTGGCTAAATACACAAAAGTGTGGAGCCATACAAAAAAAAAAGATAATACTGATAGATATACTGCACTTCAGAAATTAATTGTGCGATTTTCAGAGCGTTAAATTGCAAGATACGTTTACGACAAACGGCTCGTTTTTCCGCATGAGCGTCGAACGTTGTGAACAAATTGTAGCCTGATTATGTTATAATAATGGTAGCGATGATTAAGTTTTGTTGATTCTTATATTTTTTGGTGTATTTCATTATTCGTTTTGTAACCTTAGTGGTGCGTCTCGTTATGCGCATATGTTTTTTACTTATGTATAATACTTATGTAGTTATTAAAACTCAAACTACCATTCTATATTGCTATGAGAACGATTTGAAAGTGTATCGATTCATGTAAAAAATTATTTTCTAATTCGGTTAGTAAATGAAAGACTTCCGAGTTAACAAACATTAAAAACATACAACCTAATTTGGAACATTCTACTTTTTTTTGAATCAGTTGAAAATCCGAATGTCGTACATCCGACATTTCTTTAATTAATAATTAGCTAAAATACAAGGTTGGAATTTTGGCAGAAAAACGAAAAAGATCGCGTCACCGCATTGTATTATTTTCCAAAACTTGTGTTATTTTCAGTGTTAGTGCGTAAAATTGGTGGCATTTTATTCGTTAAGTGCTGGATTACAGGCATGAGTGTGGGAAAGTGGTATAATGATGGTGAAACGTTTCTTTTCGTGTTGTTTCCAAAACTCCATAGAAGCTTCTGGTAAAGTTGCCACCACTTTACTAGGAGTATGACTTTGACTAGACTATGACTTGACTTGATGACTTCGACTGTGACTTGACACATATTTGCGTGAAATATCATTAACTTGATAAATTATCAATTACTTGACACTGGCTAACACACAAAAGTGTGGAGCCAAAACATAAAAAAAATACAAGGTTTGTTTTTGACATAAGGTTGTATTTATTTTTGACCAGCTTATTAGATGGATAATTGAAAACAAAGCTGCTAAATGTCTAAACATCGCAGCCTATCAGAGATATTCACTTTAGCCTGTCTTTCAGCCAAAGCTAGCATTGCTTAGTACATAAAGCGTTTATTTTCACGCAGTTATTAATTAAAATATTACACTCATTAATTTGGGTCAAGATTACAACGATAGCACGTTTGTGCAACGCCTTGTTTGTAATATTCGAAGAATGAATGTTTAGTTTTATGAATAATCGTTAAGTCAGATTTGGGGATATTTTCGATTGCGATTACGCCCACAATTTACCAATATTTCAGCGTTTTCTGGGTTAATAAGCAAGTTTATTTTGATTTGAATCACAGTCTATGATTGTACCAGAATAACTAAATTACTAACGTACCTATAGCTAGATAAATATTAGGAATCTCCATTATTTCGTAGGTTTTCCCGATTACTACGTTCATAGGTTTTCAACATTTTATAAAAGTTGGTCGCATATATGTACCTACTTATTTTAAATACCGACGAATTTTTATATTTTTTTTTAATGTTTTGTCTCCATACTTTGGTGTGCCTGTGTTTTGTGTTCTGTTAGCCAGTGTCAAGTAATTGATTTATCAAGCTAATGATATTTCACGCAAATATGTATCAAGTCACAGTCGAAGTCATCAAGTCAAGTCAGTCAAGTCATAGTCTAGTCAAAGTCATACTCCTAGTAAAGTGGTGGCAACTTTACTTGAAGCTTCTATGGATTTTTGGAAACAACACGAAAAGAAACGTTTCACCATCATTATACCATTTTCCCACACTCACGCCTGTAATCCAGCACTTAACGAATAGAATGCCACCAATTTTATGCACTAACACTGATAATAACACAAGTTTAGGAAAATAATACAATGCGGTGACGCAATCTTTTTCGCTTTCCCGCCAAAACTCTTTTTTGTAGTTACAGGGAGAATTGGAAACTTTATTCATTCATTGATATTTTGCATCCAATATAGTTCATGTAACAACAACACATACGCACACACAAACTGATTTAAATTTCTTTCTAATTGCATCCAAAAACAACACAAATGCACACAACTCGTTTTTAATTTCTAACACAAAAAACGTATAAAAACTAAAAAAACAAAGCAACAAAAATGGTGCCTACAACAAAAGTAGACCATTATTCATAAAGAGACCGTTACACAAAAATATAAGCTACCTAACTGACAGATTAGAATGTTACTTACACTTGACACGAGACGTGTGAACGAGATCGGAATCTCCGTTCTTCAGTTATTGTTCATTCCTTGACGTTCACAGGAGTTTACAAACGGTCAAGGTAAATATGTCACTGGTGCAATGCAAATAAATCAATTACAATGGAATCAATTAGATTTTAAATAATTAATAGGTGCGTTTAGTTATTTTCAAGCGTAATAAAACAAACAAAATGATGAGTAAGCATTACGGGGGCTTTTTATGTTATCTTAACGATTATATTCGTAACTCCTTCTAGGCGATCACGTAACTTCATTACAACCAATAGAAAAACATTTGTATGGATTTAACAGTTTCAATATGCAGTTTATATGGATAGTCACTATGGAAATTTTCAAATTAGGAATGAAATTTCTCCTGTTTGGATTGTAATCAAAGTTCCGTGAATACCCCCTTGTCGCTAACTAGGATTCCCAGTATCTAAAGACCCAAGCAATACGAGGACCATGATCCCACAACACCCAGACACAAGAACTACCGCGGCAGGACAAGTATTTGTACACAGAAAAAAAAGCGCTAATACTTGTTCTGAGTCTGGGTGTTGTGAGACCATGGTCCTCGTAGTTTCAGGGTCTCTAGACATAGGGAATCCTAGTTAGGGTCCAGGATCTATGTATGTAATCGTGGGCGTTATTATTATCATTAGTTCAGCCTTTTCATTTTGTACGAGCATGTAATAACTTTAAAACGACATTATTATACAATATCTACTTCATCGCTAAAGAGAAATCAAGTGAAAGAGACGGATTTTAATTTAATTTCAATAAAATCTGTACGCTGTTTTAGAAAGCACGTTATTTATATTTTATGAATAATAAATAATTTATGCTTGCATAAGATTATGTTTTAGTAGTTTTAGGATATAAAAATATAGTTTTTCTAATTAATTTATAAATCGAATACAATTTAAAATTTATTTGTTTTTTATCTATTTATTTATTTATACTTTAGCACAAACTAATGTGCAAGGATGGCTTAATGCTATGAAGCATTATCTACCAGTCAACCAGTACAAGAAAAAAAATTGTAGCAGTACAGTAAACAGCACTTACAACCTTCAGCAACCATGGGGATAGCCGGCTAAGTACAATCCCGACTCGCGCACCGAAGTTCCGTACACAATTATTGCGGGGATCTTCTCACACTTGACGATTTTTAATGTTATGTTAGGTTATACTTTTGAATGATGTGACGAGCTAGTCGTTCGCCTGATGTTAAGCGCCACGGCCGCCCATAACAGAACAGTGTCACTCGGAACCCTAAAACATAGAGTTTCAAGCGACACTGCACTGCGCACATCATCCTGAGACATCAGCAAAGTCTGGTAATAAGATTACTCGACTGTGAGATCAGATCATAAAGTCTCAATCGCCCAGTAATTTCACTAGCTACAGTGCCGTTCAAACCGGAACACAGTAGTGCTTGCACACTACTGCTTGGCGGCAGAATAACTGGCAAAGCGGTGGTACCTACCTAGACGAACTTTGCAACAAAGTCCTACCACCTAGTAAATACACAATACTATAATAATTTCAAGTCTTTAGAGATATGAAAAAAAAGTAAATAAACACGTGCCTTGTATAGGGTATCCCTTAATATCCCCTTTTTAATTTCATTATTTGTTCGGTAATCCGCCGTAATAAAACAAATTACGAATGAAGAGATACAGCCGTTTAGTTATAGGTCGGACAGACACACAGACAGACAATGGGGGCTTGTAATAAGGTCTATTTTTACCCTATGGGTACCGAAATCTAAAAACTTTAAAGAAACGCAGATATGCCAATATTGAGAATGGCAAATAACAATTGGCACCTCGTGGGATTATTGCATAAATCCAATTTGTTATTGTGATAGCGTGATAATTACAGCTGCGGCGTACCAATGGGAAATGAATGACTTTTAGGAAACGTTTTGTAATTCCACGGAAACTGGTTTTATAACGATATTTTCGATTGCGTGGGCTAGTGCAAGTTGTTTGCGTTATGGCCACACGCAGGCAGTCATTACTAGAGATCGATCGGATGCATTTGCATGAATCGGCCGTTTGGATCTCTGTTTTATGAACTTTCCCTATTGATATGTGGTGATGAAATGTGCAATTCAAAATCAGTGGTAAAGCAATCAATTTATTATTATTATGGCTGATGCGGGCCACAATTTCGCCAATGGCACGTGGGTAGAGTAGAAAAAACACGGTGGATGAAGAATTTTGGCCGGTTATTCGAATCTGAGTTTTATCTGGAACAAATACGACAACACAAAACATCGTCGTCGGTTCGTCGTCAACAGTCGTCGGTTTGGTCGATATGTGTCACTTTACTCATTTTCACAAATGCCAATTATTTTTAGTTTTAGAAAATCTACAGTAAAGGTTTACTAAGTTTTAAACCACTGGGCTGTTTGCAAGAAAATGAAACCAGTGGGGTGATCATGGAACTTTAACTGCAATGCAACAGGAAAAATTTCATTTCTAATTTAAAAATTTCTATAGTAATTACTATGCACATAAGTTGCGTATTGAAACTGTCAAATTCATTTTTATGTTTCTAGTGGTTGAAATAAAGTTAGTGATTGCCTAGCTGGTACATTCAGGTTGATGTATACATCACAATGGTTGAATTAAAACTGAAATTATAGAGGTAAACCAACCCTATATGTCAATATAAGAACAATAAAACTAATTTGTTTTTAAATAAAATCCCCGTCACTCGTGCCAACCCGTTTTAAAAGGAAACAATACATAAAATACCATTAATTATTTGATTAAATACGTACCTCTTTCGGAACCACAGATTACTAAACATTTTACTACATATCCGTAACGTCATACTTCAATTTGCACTTTTTAAAAGATGTCGTCATTAGCTATTATATTTTATTCGGTAACAACTGTATTTAAGGGAAAAAAGTGAGATTTGAACCACGGTGCGTCGATTTTAAAGTTGCGCGGCTTACCACTGAGCGACAGTCATTCAGATTCATTCACATAGCCTAATTTATTTCTCAACCGAATCATTAATTCAACGCAAAGCCACTGTGTCTAATCGTTCGTGTAAGTGACCTTTACGCTCGATAGCGCTAAGGTCAGGTGACTGATGCTCCATTGTTTGACCGTTTAATTTATTTACCCCGAACGGTGTGGATTCACCGATTTTACCCGGTTTATATTGGAAATTATTAGGCATGATTCCCAGTGAAAGGTAGAAAAAACGTAATTAATGTAATGTACTGGATAATGGATATACATTAACTGTCACCGCTCACTGATCCCACTGCGGATCGTTTTCAACTATAACCATGCCTTTTCGTTTTCTCTTCAAGGCTTCCTAGAGCCCTCAGTATAATATCCACCAATTCACTGTGGCATTTTGATTGACAAAATAAGACTGACATGACATAACTATACAAAAATTACTTGACATTGGCAGAATTATCACTAAAAAGCGATAGAAGGACATTAAACAAAGAGAAGAAGAAGTGTATATCGATCGTTTAACCGGGTAATTGAGCTATGACCGATACAGTGCCTATAATTTGCTTGAACTAGAAATACGTCGACCGTCCACTCAACAACCCACAATTTCCCGAACACATGGTCGGCGACAGTAAGTAGCCACTATGCCTAACAGTCGTCCAACAACGGTGCCGCAGTATAACAGTTACCATTCGGACACCGTTCTTTTGATAGTTGCGCAATTCGAAGGTTCTAATGGCAGAGATATGTTAAGTTCCGATATGTAACGGTATTTTTAGTATCTTTAGTCAGCCGCTGTGCTAGAGAGGTCTTATATACATATTAATAAACAAAGATATTTGTCAATTCAAAAGTGTAGATAAATACTTATATTCTCTGGACTAAGAAAGTAAGAAACCCTAGCTTAGAAGTTATACCATGTACGTTGGGTCAGACGAGTGGTGCGACAGACGAGCCAGTTTTTGCTTCATAAAATATGCGTACACCGTCAAACGACTGAGGTTCTTGTTTTTTCTGCATTGGCTGAATACACAAGCCGTGCAAAGCATTATATTAAAAAAATATTTTATTTTCTCGGTCTTTAGCCGTGCCGGATGTGGCGCATTCTAAATTCGAAATACGTGCGTCGCTTCATCAGGAACACAAGACACAACCGATGTAAAACGCAAGCTCATTCAGCTGAGCGACTCGACGAGCAGGTGAGAGCATAACCTTGATGCGACCGAAGAAAGCGCGGATCGATCGACGAGACGCCAATTATACGGAATACGAATGGCAGCAAATGTGAAATTTGAATCGGAACCTCATTACATCGGTTTGAAGACAAATGCTTTGTTGTACCAAACAGTTTTCTGATACATTTCTGTTTAGTGAACAAGCTTTCTCATTTTGTCGCAATTTTAGTTTCAGGATTCTACCTAGGCACGTAGGTACTTGTAGGGTTGTTGTAATAGTATAACAAGAAGAAGAAGAATGATAAAATATCGTTTAGGTATACAAAATATTAGGTGCGAATTTTATGAAACTCAATCGTTGTCATTTTTTTTTTTACACTTGGTGTCTAGAATTATATAGGTCCGAGCTATCTCTCCCAAGTAGACTCATCACTCATATTACTTTTTTTCATCCGCAGTCGAACGGCATCATTTTTAGGTGCATCATCTCAATCACATCAAGAACGCCGCTGGAGTACGAGTTTTTCTAAGTCATAGCCAGGAGAAGAGGTTAGAGATGACATAGGACTACCGGAACAGGTTTCATATATTCTAATGACAAAATTGATACCTATAAAAATGATGGGCGAGCGACAAGAGGTCGGCGAATTACAAAACAAAAAGATGGCTTTCACCTTTTTGGTTTTGATTTTGGTGGCCCCTAAGATGCTTGATTATGGTAACCACGCAAGGCGTATAAAGTGGCGTTTTATGAGGTGGCCTATGCGGTGATGAACGTCTGCCATGATGAAGCTGATGATGTGATGTGTTATGTGACATACACTTGTACTTACAGATTATCTATACATATAAAATTCGAAGTCCTGACCGACTGACCTGACTTATATATCAACGCACAGCCTAAACCGCTGGTCCTAGAGAGAAAATTTGGAGGGTGTATTCTTTGTAAAGTGAAGGTTCGAAATTCCACCCCTAAGAGGGTGAAATGGGTGGTTGAATTAAACATGAAAAAATTTCTCCTTCGTTTCCTATAGGCCACGCGGGCGAAGCCGCAAGCAGAAGCTAGTTTGCTATTATTGTATCTTGCAGGAGTCGTAGTATAGTGTATGCACCCCTATTTCATCAGCCTTATTGTTAATTAAATATGCTACTCACAATGTAATTGTCAATCTTGTTTGGTAACGTGATCTTGACCTAGCTCAATGTCAATAATAATCAGTTATTTATATGGGAACGAGGAATAAATTCATATGCCATCGATGTGCGAAGTAGACGTGTATGGGTGTAATCGAGGTTTTTGAGTTAATTGGCAGTCTCCGGAAGTAAGAAGTGTGTGGGATAGAGATGTGGATGAAGCGAGGTATGGTATACATACATAGTTTCAATTTGGTTGCAACCAGTTACATGATATCTAAATATATATAACTCAAAGTTGACTGACTGACTGACATAGTGATCTATCAACGCACAGCCCAAACCACTGGACGGATCGGGCTGAAATTTGGCATGCAGGTAGATGTTATGACGTAGGCATCCGCTAAGAAAGGATTTATCGAAATTCCACCCTTAAGAGGGTAAATGGATGATTGAATTATTTTCCCATGGGCCACGCCGCGAGTGAAGCTGCGGGCAGAAGCTCGTCCTATATATACAAGGTGGCATTGAATTTACTCTTTTCCTTAGATGTATATACTCAAACCATGCTATAGAATATTAGTACAAGGTTCAATTAAATAAATAATGATTTTGTTTTAGTATTTAGTGCCTCTTAAAATAACTGCATGACAGCCGAAATGTCTATTTAACGGTACACATAGCGCTGGCACCAGCTGAGTGCTTTGTAAATGTTTCGTAGGCAATAAAACACATGCTTTGTTAAATGTCACAAGGCTTTTCTTTAGAATTTAAATTTGATAATACCTAGATTTAAGTTTTATTTTATAAGTACTTTTTTATATTGAAAAGAACGAATTAAATTCCACCTTGTATACAGTAGAGCTTATGATTATGAGCTATCATTGCTTCGCTATTTTAACATTTTGTGGCCTATATGCCGTGAAAATAAGTTAACACAAATTTATTACTAGATATAGGGACATCAACAAGCTTTGATTCATAAGCCCAAGTTATTAAGTGATTAAGAAGCAATTTCCCGAGTAAATAATCTTGAAAATGGATCTACTGTAAGTGAAGTTACGGTTCCCTTGCGTTCCTTATAGCGGTTACAAACAGCCTTGGATACTTACGTATCGTACGTATTGTGAGATTGCACACTTATGTTTACCTTCAAATAGAGAACATAATTTAACAAAAGCAATATTTGTAAATACCTACTATTATAATTATATTCCATGCTTAAGAGATTTGTGAAAAACAAGCTAATGTGTACCTTACATGCACAGATGTAGGAGATCCGCAGAAGAACTAGTCACTAACATAGCACTCAAACTTAGCAAATTTGTTACGGCAATGGTCAGATTACATCGGTTGCAAAACCGACTACCAATGGGGAAGAATTCTCGAGTGGTGATCACGAACCGGAAAACAGAGTGGGACGATCCCACACTACGTGGACCGATTTGGTCAAAAGCATCGGAGAGCCATTGGATGCAAGAGGCAGTTAGCCAATCAAAGTAGAGTTCTATTGGAGAAGACATAGGTCTTTTGAATATAAATTCAACATACTTCTTTCGGCTGTTGATAATGATGAGGACAATAGTGATGATTACCAAATGCGTTGCCTTTAGAAAAAGAGTCATCATTTCTCTAAACCAATTTTTTTTAAATGGAATCCTGATCACGGCTTACTAAATATGTTACTACGTAATCCTACTCTTGATACATGTCCATAAATAATAATACTTTTACAGCATCTAAAAAAGTCTACCATACACAGAATAAACAATAGTATAGGCAATAGAAGATTGTAAGTTTTCTCAGTAGCAATCCAACGACTTAATGCATAACGAATGATTCCACCAAAATTAGCGTTCCAAACAACACTGGCACTAATTGCAAACCATCTCATTGGTTAGGTTAAATGTTACCGTTCAAGTGTACAGTTACCCCGCATTTTTTGCGAAACATCTACTCGCACTAAACTTGGCGTGAGAGATACTGTGCGACAAAGTAGGTTTCGTTATAATTATACTATAACGAGCTTCTGCCCGCAGCTAATTCAACCACCCATTTCACCCTCTTGAGGGTGGAATTTCGAAAAATCCTTTCTTAGCGGATGCCTACGTCATAACATCTACCTGCATGCCAAATTTCAGCCCGATCCGTTGGTTTGGGCTGAGCGTTGATAGATCACTGTTTCAGTCAGTCAGTCACCTTTGAGTTATATATATTATAATTAGATACTTTAAAGTTTTACTATTTGACCATGAGTTTGCAACAAATTTTGGTCTGGATGGATCATGTAAAGAAGGATATTTGTTGCACGACATGTAAGCGATCATTATAGTGCCTTTATTCTTTTACCTAAGCACTACAATAATATAATAACTCCTACTAAATGCTGATTCTGAAAAAAAAAAAAACGAGTGTGCTGGACTCGGAAAATTACTGAAACTTCTATACGAAACGTAACTCTTTCTCATTGGGAGATAAAAATTAGTGAAGATAGCTTCACTAATTTTTATCTCCCTCTCGACTTCCGTTCGCTTCGCCTGATCAATTTCTGTAACACTCTGCTTACTCCCCAAGTCAAGCGTGCGTAAAGAAGTTTTACTTCAAATAATAGTCTATCAAGTTGTACTTGGAAGACGCAGAATTCGCTGCGTTACAGAAACGATCACAAACAAACGAAAAAACAAACGAACAAACGATCACTGGCGCCTGCCCAGAGACGCGCCACAAGTAAACAGGCCTTTGTTTACAAAGACCTGGCGACCTGCAGTTACGTGTTCATCCGCAACGATACCGTCAGAGGCGCACTGAAACAACCTTTTTTATGTTAAGGAATGTCGTGACGAGCTAACCTTTCACCTGATGTTAAGCGATACGGCCCATATTAGTTGTAGTGTCACTTGGAACTCTAAGGTATAGAGTTTCGCGTGATACTGCACTGCGCACGTCATTGAGACATCAGCACAATCTAGTAGTAAGATTACTAGACTGCGAGATAAGGTTATAAAGTCTCATTTGCCCAGTAATTTCACTAGTTACAGTACCCTTCAAACCGGAACACAGCAGTTTTTGCGCACTACTGCTTGGCGGCAGAATAACTGGTAAACTACGAGGACCACAACACCCAGACTCAGAAAAAGAAATTTGCGCTTTTTTTTCTGTGCACAAATACTTGTCCTTCCGCGAGAATCGAACCCACCGCCTCCGGACTATGAGCCGACCTGCTCAACCACCACACCACTGAGGCTGTCGAATGGACAGAACAGATGGAAGAATTATGTTTATAAATCGAGGTCAAAGCAAGTAAGAAGACTGTGCTCTACATATTTAATAGGAATAGCCCCAAAATCTGTAAAAACGAAAGCCGACCCAAATCATCTAACACACTAGCTTCGACACTAATTCACATTCGATCGTGCTGATAAGCATGTAAAACAATAGAGCTCGTTCCGTCCGGGCGGCACTCTTGCGCAGGTCTCGCTGCTATACACCAGTGTTACCTATGTAATATTGCAAAACTGGTGATAAATTACAATATACTAATTGCGCCCCGCGGTTTCACCCGCGTATAAAAAGTATTTTAATTATTTGCTCATCCCACGGGAGCATTTCACATTTCCGGGGCAAAATGTAGCCTATATGTTAATCCAATGTATAAACTATCTTGGTACCGAATTTTATCCAAATCAATTCAGCCGTTTGAGCGTGAAGGAGTAACCAACATACACACATACAAACATTCGCCTTTATAATATTAGTGTAATGGTGCACTGTCTTGTAATCTGTAGTCTGTGATATGGATCATCTATAACCTTGTGTCTTCCACCATGTATATTCAAATGAAGATCTGAATGGATAAATATTGTAGAGATATAGGAAAATGCGTAATATTTCTTCCTGTGATTCTATGTATCTTTTGACTGGCCCGATAGCTCAGTTGGTAGTAAGCCTGCCTTCTGAACTGTTGGTTGTGGGTTCGATTCCCACCCAGGACAAACATTTTGTGTGACGAACATAGGTGTTTGTTCTGTGTCTGGGTGTTATATTGTATTCTATGTATGTATTTACAAACAAAAAGTATCTAAGTATTGTATCAGTTATCTGGTTCCCATAATACAAGCTTTGCTTAGTTTGGGGCTAGATGGCGCTGTGTAAAATGTCCACAAATATTTATTTATTTATTTTATGTTCCGTATTACAGAACGATGCTCAGTTTTCGATCGCTGCTCAAGCAGAGATTTCATTCACTAATTTATCACTTTATGAATGAAATCTCTGCTTGAGCACCGATCGATGACTGAGCATCGTTCAGTAATACGAGCATAAGTGTAAATCCTACAAATTTAAACAGGGTTGATGCACAAAATATGCATAATTATTATATTTAATTCCATGTCTGCATGTTGACTAGTTTTCGTAGTTCCAAGTCTTTTAGGAGTCATGATCTTTGACCACAAACCAAAGAAAAAACCGAGGATTGAGATTCTGAAGAGAAATAAAAAGAAATAAAGGAGGAGTTAAGGCAAAGGCATATAAAATAGCACGGTCAAAAGTCAGAACAACACTGTATGGGAAAAATGTTACAACACAATAACAATATCGATCAACTGTCCAAGTGCCCATAAAAATGCATCTAGCCCATAACAAAATCCCAACATTTATTAAACGATATCAAATCACTGCAGAGCATTGTTCTCCAGACAGTTACAAATGACGTGAGAAACTTCGAATAAAGCTGAGACAAGTATTCGGATGGACCTTGCAAATTGTGAGAACTTCTCGTTATTGGGCGCAATTTCCCGCTACCAATCCCGTTTGAATGACGAATTTTAAGCGTGTGTATTAGCGTTCTTGTAAGTTGTCGGTTTGAAGGGCACTGTAGCTAATGAAATTACTGGACAATTGAGACTTTATGATCTGATCTCACAGTCGAGTAATCTTATTACCAGACTGTGCTGATATCTCAGGATGATGTGCGCAGTGCAGTGTCACGCGAAACTTTATATTTTGGAGTTCCGTGTGACACTGTTCTGTTATGGGTGGCCGTGTCGCTTAACATCAGGTGAACGATTAGCTCGTCACATCATTCACTAACATAAAAAAGTACCTATCTAAATAAATACGGCAAGGTTTTCATCATAGACATCAATCACACTTCACACTAATATTATAAAGGCGAAAGTTTGTATGTGTGTATGTGCAGTGTATGTGTGTATGTTTGTTACTCCTTCTCGCTCCAACGGCTGAATGGATTTGAATGAAATTCGGTACCAAGATAGCTTATACATTGGATTAGCATATAGGCTACATTTTGCCCCAGAAAAGTGAAATGCTCCCGTGGGATGAGCAAA
The DNA here is from genome assembly GCA_905220475.3 of Ennomos fuscantarius. Classification (NCBI taxonomy): domain Eukaryota; kingdom Metazoa; phylum Arthropoda; class Insecta; order Lepidoptera; family Geometridae; genus Ennomos; species Ennomos fuscantarius. Next base: position 3,733,702 of record HG992028.1, on the reverse strand, counting down.
TAATTAAAATACTTTTTATCCGCGGGTGAAACCGCGGGGCGCAACTAGTAGCATTATAAAATAAAAGACAAAGGCAAGATTCTCCTGTCAATAAAAAATGCCTGACGTATCCCTCAAACAGAACCGATAAATGTCTTTTTGGTATTCAGTTATGATAAACGCAAAGCTTTGACGATGATGGCAGAAAAATCCATAAGCATTTGCTTACATAAGCGGCGGAAACTGATGTACGTTCTGGATGCTACTGCGATTAAATAAATACTGTGTCATCCCTGCTGTCTTAGGTCCGTCTTATAGAACGATGCTCAGTCATCGATTGGTGCTCAAGCAGAGATTTCATTCATAAAGTGATAAATTAGAGAATGAAATCTCTGCTTGAGCACCGATCGATGACTGAGCATTGTTCTAAAATACGGACCGGGGTCCTAGAGAAGAAACAATGAACTCTGCAGAAATTACTGAAACCATTTAGAATTCCAGTAGTATTTTTTCATTAAACTACGCTATTATATATCTTTTGGCCTTGGATATTGAGTGGCAGAATAAATAAGCGAAAATCTCTTCAAAACATTTTACACCTTTATTTTTGCATTAGTGTTACAAAAGTAAATAATAATAAACAAATAAATATTTGTGGACATTTTACACAGCGCCATCTAGCCCCAAACTAAGCAAAGCTTGTATTATGGGAGCCAGATAACTGATACAATACTTAGATACTTTTTGTTTGTAAATACATACATAGAATACAATATAACACCCAGACACAGAACAGACACCTATGTTCATCACACAAATGTTTGTCCTGGGTGGGAATCGAACCCACAACCCACAGTTCAGAACGCAGGCTTATACTACCAACTGAGCTATCGGGCCAGTCAAAAGATTATAATCAATTAACTTTTCACGAAATGTGAAAAGTTAATTGATTATAATCTCTCATTTGTGATTGGTCGATAATTTTAAATAATACTAATTTCTCCAATCAATCGTGATCGTATTAAAATTCTATAGTTCTGTTTGTTTTATAATTTGTAAATCAAGCGTGAAACTCGTTTCGGTATAACAATAACAACTCTTTTACAAATCGCTAATGTTATTCCGTTGGACGGATGTTTGAGTCCCCTTTCCGTTTTAGAGAGCGCAGTTATACGTTTTTTTTTTTTTGGCTCCACACTTTTGTGTATTTAGCCAGTGTCAAGTAATTGATAATTTATCAAGTTAATGATATTTCACGTAAATAATGTGTCAGGTCACAGTCGAAGTCATCAAGTCAAGTCATAGTCTAGTCAAAGTCATACTCGTAGTAAAGTGGTGGCAACTTTACTTGAAGCTTTTATGGAGTTTTGGAAACAACACGAAAATAAACGTTTCACCATCATTATACCATTTTCCCACACTCACGCCTGTAATTCAGCACTTAACGAATAGAATGCCACCTATTTTATGCACTAACACTGAAAATAACACAAGTTTTGGAAAATAATACAATGCGATGACGCTATCTTTTTCGCTTTCCCGCCAAAACTCCAGTTATACGTTATTTTTAATTTTTATGTAAACGAATGACCTGACGAGTTGGCGGTTCGGCTGATACCCACAACAGTTGCACTGCCACTCGATACTCTAGTCAAATTTTTGCGTGACACTGCTTATGTCAGAATGACGTCCGCAGTCATTCTGAGACATTAGCATTTAGCAGTCTATTATAGTAATAATATTTCTATATTATGAGACCAGGGGGGTAATCACGAAACTTTGATTGCAATGCAACAGGAGAAATTTCCATACTTACTATGCACAAAAACTGGATATGAAACTGTCAAATTCATAGAAATTTGTGTTTCTATTGGTTGCAATCGAGTTACGTGATCGCCCAGCAGCTAGACATCACGTAACTTGATTGCAACCAATAGAAACACAGATGTAAAATGTTGTATAGATTTGACAGTTTCAATACGTTTCAAATGTTACAATAGAAATTTTCAAATTAGGAATGAAATTTTTCGCATTGCAATCAATGTTCCGTGATCACCCATTCAGTCTCATATTATTCTAAGTAATTTCACCATAGATTAACTTCAATTTGAGGTACATACAGCAAAGCTTGCACACTACTGCTTGGTGACAGAATATCTGGCAAATAAGCAGCGCGGCGGGACCTACCTATATAACTCTAAAAGTCCTACTTAAGTTCAAAAAATTATCACTTGTACTGTAAACAACGTTTTCAATTAACACTTCATAGAAAGCATTATTTTATGAATGTAATTCAAATCATTTACTATGTGTGTGATATTAAACTCTTTGCTAAAAGTATACTTACTCAATGCTATTCAAACGTGTATCTTTGATCTTTTCTTTGTGGTATGACGCAATAGTGCGATCATCCCACGACTTTGGATGCCAAGTTCATTGCTCATAATGGTTTTTTACCTACCCTTTTATGCTTGATACATATCAGATTAGTGTAATAATAACGCCCAACGATCACATACATAGCTCCTGGACTAGGATTCCGTGTCTAGAGACCCAGGAACTACGAGGACCATGGTCCCACAACACCCAGACTCAGAACAAGTATTTGCGCTTTTTTCTGTGCACTAATACTTGTCCTGCCGCGGGAATCGAACCCACTGCCTCCGGGTTACGAGCCGACCTGCTCAACCACCACACCACAGATGTTGCCAATAGCAATAGGTTGTATAAAGCTTATAAACTTCTTATTTAAGAACCTCTCTATATCGTATATAAATTCTAGATTTTACGTGTTCCATCTTCGACCACAACGTTGCTTAACATCAGGGTCATGGGATTCAAACGTAAATTCGTTCGGCTAAAATAAATATCATGATATTATTAGGCATTGATCAATGTTAATCCGCCATCGCCAAACAGTCGCAACAAGGAAGGCCATTAGTACCTACATCCTACAAATTGTCAATACGCATGAAGGCAAACGCCGATGGCCCACCGCATTATGCAAGTTGTGCAACGCATTGTTTGACGGATTTATTATATCTTATACTAGAGGCAACTTACATCCGTGTTACATGGTCGAGACGTACAATCAATCATGTGTACCTAAAATACTTGCGGGTTCTAATAATTCTGTGCTTGCGGTAAAGAATGCCGTATTCTTGGGCCACGCAATCCCGCACGTTTGATCGTGCAGGAATGCAGAGTAATCCGCATGAATAAGTGAATTTAAGAAATAGGCTTTAAATTAAGATTTATTTGAATAAACACGCTTACCGTCATGGAACCGATTTTGAAGTGTAAACCACACATAATCTACAAAGATATCACAGTGCATAAATGATTATTATATAAATTTAGGAACTTGCCGAGTTATAAATTTTTTTTAATAATAGGGAGTGCCAAAAACGCACGAAGTTTACGTCGAAGTTAGTTACGTAGACGTAGTGTTCATTTTTTTTTCATCTACCATAAAATACACTTTGTTAATAAAAAGCGCCTTCAGGATACAAAGAAAATTTACATTGTTTTAATAGTAACTTAGACACAACGCTAAGTCCTACAAAATAAAATGTATTATTATGTCAATAAAGGAATTTCAAAATCAACACAAATCAATAATAAGCTTGCGTTTGTCCACATTTCTCCTGATGCTGTGACAATGTAGTAGACGATGTCGCACATATATTTTTGTAAATAAGCTAATATTGTTTCATTTCTTATCTTAGCATTAGGAGAATCTGATTTGCACGACCCATTTTATCCATACTTAAGTACCTAAAGGCCTAAGTACTTACTAAAGCAAAGGATTAACTTCCAAACTAATCTAAGTAACGACTCCGTGGCTGACCAAACTAGGCTTGCGATTGTCGTAAAAATCATGCTCACAGCCCTAATAATCAATGCAGCATTTAATATTATGCGAACATCGTGACCTGCACATCGTGGCGGTCGTGTAATGAAGTTTTAACGTTCTTTGGAGTAAAATGAGTCATTATCCACGTCTATACAAAAAGTAGGCGTGCGTTGATTGAGTAATAGTTACTTGTCGCGGGCTCTAGACCGTGATATCGAACTAAATAAGCATGTTACAGATCTTTTCTTTGTGCTCTATGCTAGTGCTTGTGTGCTTACTAATAAGTCACGGTTACAGTTACCATTGAACTTATTTCCACAGATGAAATATGTTTTTCTAAGTATTTAAAATGTTACTTTGTCAATGTTTTATTTAAAATCGTGATTTAAAAACTAATACTAAAAACTACTAAATACTACTACTATTACAAAAAAAAACATTTGGGCTATATACTGGCCGCGATGACCTATAGATAGTCCAAATGCTCCAGCCCACTACCAGTAGGTAGCGTACCCAACTAGTTACCCAATTAGTTTTTAAATCATTGAAGTATTTAAAAAATAAAGGCAATTTGCTTCTAAAAAAAAATTTAGATACGAGTGTCATATAGAACTCAGCTCGTGACTCATTTTGAATGTGACTGTTGGAAATATCGTTGGATTTAAACTAAGTAAGCAAATAGGTAATTACTTAGGTATCTAATTTTACGACTGATGCATTCCGTAAGTGAAGTACGCAGTCTTTGACATAAACAAATTTCATGCGCGTAATCCTGCGTTAAATACTGCCCTTTCAAACCAGCGCGACTGTGACCCAGTTAGCTAAATTGTGTATATCATCATATCTTTATGACTGGTTTTGAACAAGCACGACAACATTATAGCGTAATACTTTGTTACAGCAGAACCAGAGCCTAATCCTACCTACTCGTAGCTATTTAGCCTGATTCAGAGTTAAACAGACTCAACGCAATGATATGTCCGCTTTAGGTTGTACCTAATACCTACTTATGGATATGCCAGCTAAACAAGAACCTTGTTTTTACATACAATGTTTGTTTTTTATGTGAAAAAACGCACTTTTGAAGAGTTTGATAATATGCAAAATCAAGAAAACGAAAGAAAACGAACCTCTCAAATCTCGTCAATAAATCGCAAATTATGTTCCGACAGTACGTTGCGAAGATGCTTAGCAAATCGTAAAACACTGTATCAGTGATTGACGTAACGAATAACGTTAACATAGAATGCCTACTTATAAAGACTTCTCATCATCAGCTTTTTTGGACTTAGACTTAATTTTGAGTTTTTTTGAATCCCAAAATTTCTCATAATTTTGGGTGAGTCTCGGTTGGATCTCAATGTTGAATGCCTTCAGGCCTATACGAAATAGAAGAGACAAATGTAGTTTTTAAAGGATTAGAACACTAAAAAGTCAAAAGATCTTATTGTAAATAGGCTATTTTTATCACTTTTACAAGTCAAAATTATATTAGGTACTTAAAATTCAGTTATTGTACTAAGCAAATAGAATTACAAAGTGCATACTGTCAAATGTTATATAGCAAGCCCAATACAATATATGAGTTTAATAAAAAAAAGCAGTTCTCCTTCTGGTGCAAGCAATCCGGCACAATGCAGAACAGAAAACTCCGATCCGAAGCTTCGGTTACACCTGTAAAAAGAAGCTACAAGAAACTTTACACTGATGCATTTTTTTAAAGCGATGCTTCTAGTGATTACTTACTGGTTAGTGTTCAAATATTGAAAATACCAACAAAAGTTCACTTTGAACGGTTATAATTCAGTCTACTCATTCTTTCTCTGACAGTTTCCAAGTATTATCATTACTATTCAAAAAGAAATAACGGTAATGCCATGTTGGACAACCCTACTCCATGGTAGAGGTTAGTTTAGCTCTTTAATGATGGGGCAGTGAATATAGCGGGACTGAAGAAAATTGCAATGACAGGTTGTGTCATTAATGTATTCAAGGTGCTTGCGATATAATACGATGAGTGGCAGAAACTATATGATATTAAGTACCTACATAACCTAGCTATGTATTTAATTGTGTGTAATCATGAATCACATGCTAGCTAATTGAATGTAAATATTACAAGGAACCAAAAACTTTATACAAAAAGAATTATTTTCTAGCATCGTTAGGTCTTTACCTATGAAATTGCCGTTTTGTTTGAAAAAAGTTAAAGTATTTTTTTTTCGAACTTATTTATTTCTCTTATTCAAAGTAATCACCCCTGCAATCAATGCATCTTTGCCAACGCTGTGGCAGTTTATGGATGCCCTTCTTGAAAAAATCAGCAGGACGGGAGACAACAAACTCTTCAAAGGCGTTTTGTACTGCCTCTCGGGAATTGAATTTTTTTCCCGCTAAAAAGTTGTCCAAATTTTGGAAAAAGTAATAGTCGGTAGGCGCAAGATCTGGTGAGTATGGCGGATGAGGGAGAGCTTCCAAACCCAACTCATGCAGCTTAGAGACGGTCTGTTGTGCAGTATGGGGTCGCGCGTTGTCGTGAAGTAGCAGTGGAGACGACCGATTGACCAAAGCTGGTTGCAGACGTGCGAGTTTCGCCATCATTGTGGTCAGTTCTTCAATGTACACATCTGCAGTAATGCTCTCGCCGTTTTGTAAAAAGCTATGATGAATCACACCAGCACTAGACCACCAAACTGTGACCATCACCTTTCTAGGGGTCATTTTTCGTTTTGCACATTGCTTTGGTACCGAACCAGGATCTAACCAACTTGCTGAGCGCTTTCGATTGTCAAAAAGAATCCATTTTTCGTCGCACGTAACAATTCGGTTCAAAATTCCTTTATTTCTGTGCCTGTTAAGCAGCGCAAGGCAAGTCTCGACGCGTACGTTGCGCTGGCGATCGTTAAGTTCGTGGGGCACCCATCTATCAAGCTTTTTTATCTTGCCAATCTGTCGCAAATGGACCAATATTGTTTTGATGCGAACATCAAAAGCTGCTGCCAGCTCAGCTGTAGATTGAGATTCATCAGCTTCCACAATCGCCTTTAATTCATCATTGTTGACCAAAGTTTCCGGATGACCACGAGGTTCATTTTTCAAGTCAAAATTCCCAGAACGGAACCGAGCAAACCAATAACGGGTTGTACGTTCGTTTGTACAGTTCTCTCCGTAAACGTCGTTGATGTTACGTGTCGTTTGTGCCGCGTTGGTGCCACGACGGAACTCATATTCCATAATTACACGAAATTTCAAAGTATCCATTATGAGTAAAAATGTTGAAACGTAATGAAAATACAACGCTAATCAATAAACAAAAGACTTATATTGTAAATAGAATGTCATATTTTTAAAACAAAATTAATTTGAATTTAGAATTCATAGCCAATCAAAACTTTTTTTTGTTTGAAAAAGTCTGTACTGCAATACGGCAATTTCATAGGTAAAGACCTATTATTAAGGTAGTCTGGGTGACGAAGTGACTAGTGTAAACACTTACAGCCGTATTAATAAACGGGTATTAGTCTCGGATTTGTTACATCAGCTTTTGTCCTCTTTTTGCCACTGGAATATTTAGCTGGATCGAAAGAGACAAAAGATGGTGTAACTAGTCTAAAGCTAGTTCGTGTTTATTAATAAGGCTGTAGAATAGGAATTTCCGATCCATCCCAATATTACTAATGCTACGGGTTCAGTGAGAATACACAGACGGATACTGTTGACTGAGAATACCCAGACAGCCATATTAATTTTAAGTGCTAGGACTTTTCTACAAAGTTCGTCTAGGCAGGTACCACCGCTTTGCCAGTTATTCTGCCGCCAAGCAGTAGTGTGCAAGCACTGCTGTGTTCCGGTTTGAAGGGCACTGTAACTAGTGAAATTACTGGGCAAATGTGACTTTATGACCTGATCACATAGTCTAGTAATCTTATTACTAGATTGTGCTGATGTCTCAGGATGACGTGCGCAGTGCAGTGTCACGCAAAGCTCTATACTTTAGAGTTCCGAGTGACGCTGCGAGTGATATGGGCAGTCGTGTCGCTTAACATCAAGTCATACCTTAACATAAAAAAAATCTAAATCATATTAAATATAACCGAATTATTTTCTAAGCGTAAAACTGCAAGAGGTGCTAACGTATGAGCCGTCACGCTACGCTTCCAGGCCAACCATATTTAATTAGACTTTACAAAACTTACAGTAGTGGTGCAAACAGACCGAAGTGAAAAAGATCTAGTTAACTACATTAGCTTCAAGGCCAAGTTGTACATGTAGGTATAGCTTTATAACATTGAAATAATTGGAAGCAAATCTTTGAAATTAATCCATTTTTTTAATGTTTCAATTTTTCTGATTGCATAAATATGCAGATCCAAAAATAGATATACGGCCACGATCACACATGACCACGGTTAGTGATAGGATCAAAATATGAGCGACGCATGTGTTTGTACCTTAATTTTTTGACGGGTAGCAATAAAATACAAAAACCCCAAAAAAAACGAATAACTGAATTAAACTACTCTATACGAAATATCACAAAAAATATGATGGTTATTGCCAATAATTGCAGCCAACATCAAAATTAATGGACAGGTATTAAAAGGTCATTCATTCTTCGATGGGGATTCTGCATACGTAATGACATATCTCGAGTCTGACGAGCAAATGGGTCTGTTACCTTTTGCCACTTAAGTTTAATAATAATAATTTGTGGATATTTCACACAACGCTATCTAGTCCCAAACTAAGCAAAGCTTGTCTATAGGTAACTGAATAACACACATTTTTTTGTTTATAAATACACACGTAGAATACTATATAACACCAAAACACAGATCAACTACACATATTTATTCTCACTCACACATATTTAAATTGTGTATCTTTTTCTCATTAAACCTAAGCTTACAAGATTCAGTGTTTCATACCATTCCCGAAGGCTATGTAGCAGACACTTCAAAACATTGACTCTTGTTCCAGAAGCCGGGTTCAATAACCAGTAACCACTGCCCATTGTTTCAGTCTTTTTGTATGGTTAAATAAATTGCTGAGGTAAATTAAATTTCAAGCAAAAAATAAAATACATTTTCACGCTTCTCATTTGAATGTATGGTAATTTTGCAACCTCGGCAGCCTTGTTGGTTTGGTTAGAGATATTTTTTTTACAATGATGAGCAATGATGTGAAGAGTAGTAAAGATATCTCTAATAATTGTAATGTAGGTAGTTACCTATTCTAACTGCATTTCACACTTCACTTAGAAATATAACGTATCTCCAATAATAAAGTTTTATGATTTGGGATCGCCTACTAAGCGTAATCAACACTTTATTTTTTAATGTTTAAAGGAAAAATTTGAGGCGCGATTAGGACACTCGCTACCATCCGTCCCTATAAAGACGGTATATGCTTTAGGAACATAAGCTACAGTGATAATGTCTGGCGCTTAAATAATATTCATCATGAAATGAAAACTAGCTCCTTATTTTAAATTTTTTTTAGAAACACTGATATTTTTCCAGCAAGGATTTGTGCCATTATCTTTTTTTTTGGTTTTGTTATTGTTCTAACACGCAAAGTAAAACAAAGCACCTTTGAAAAGGGGCTTCGTTTTACCTCGTGAAATACAGTTAAATGCGGGCACTGGGTAATCAGCGTGTAGGGTATGAATATTAGAAAAATACACAGCACATCAAGATCAAAACTTAAATAAGCAACTGTATCACGTTAGCGGCAAATGAAATGGCCATTTGCCGTTAGTGTAATTTCCGTACAATCTTCATTCGTTTTGATCATTTCCCGGTCTTTTATTTTGATCTTTACCTTGAGCTATAGCATTCGACTTAATGGGAGCTAAATTAATCATCAAGTCACAAGTAATTGCTTAATTTGCCACAACCAACCTTGTAACTAATGTATCTACTTTCAATTTACAAATTTACTGGCAAGAGCATACATAAAATTACCACAAAATATTAGGAAGCTTTCTGATAAAATTGTAGGTATATTAATGTTTTGTTTAAGAAAACAGATTACATAAGCTGAGATTAAATATTTATTAGTAGAATTTATTTAAAGGAACTTGCTTCTTCTAATATTTTTTCTAGTTTATCATTAAAAATTCCCGCAACTAACCAGTAGCACTTTGAAACTTTCGCGACTTGAACTCATATTGTAAAGATAAAACGGGTCTAATCGCATACAAAAACAGGTAAGTTGAAATAATGGTTTGATAATTTTTAAAATGAAATATTTTGATGTTTTTTTTCGTTTTATCTTTACAATATAACCTGTAGCAAGTACATCAGGCTAAACTTATCACTGGACCATCTAAATTGTATATATTCCATAGCATTTGTATAGGCATTTAAAACTAAAATGGTTTAATTTTTTTAAATAAATAGATAATTACTTGGGCGAGCGAACGAAGTGAATGAAAGACTCCGCTTCAACTCGCTAAATTTGCTTTCATCTGTCCAGATTTACGTACTCGCGTTCAGGTTGCATTTTCAAAAAATCTTGACGAATCTGGGTACCTAGTATTCCTTGATTGGTGTTGTATTTCCCCCAAAAGGGGAGAAGTTTGCAGCGGCGCTATTAACCGACCGATTTTGATAACACTTGGCAGAAACATTGATTGCTCATTTCTAAATATGAGTTAAGTAAGGCTGTTAAGTCTGAGGACGTACTAAGTAAGAGAATATCGAGAGAGTGGGCAGCATCGTACTCCTGGGTATATTAAAATCTTCTGCGATCACCAAGACGCCTACAAAGCGTGGTGATTATGGTGACAAGCATCCAAAGTGGCGTTTTATGGGGGAGTTCTATGTTCAGCAGTAGAGGTCTTCCAGCTGTTTATTTGTGTTAATCTGAACACAATTGTTGCAAAAACGTTTGTTCTCTGTTGAAGAACAAACACAGAACTACTATTATTTATTAGTGTTAGTAATATTATATTATTTAGTTTCTCTTTTTTCGTGTGATTTGTCTTGTATAAGTGCCTATTTGTAAAAATGTAATGTAGTGTGATTTCTTGAATAAATGTATTTTCTGTCTTTCTAATATAAGTTATGTAAGCAAAATAATCTTTTGTCTGCACTCTGCTCTGCACTGCCTTATGCAAATCCATACAGTGATTTATAGGCCTAACGGTGAATTAAGCTCAATGTTATAGATTTCTAAGAAATATTTCATTATATCTAATGCTGTAATATAAAGTATTGTTATCAAGCATTGCTATGGGGAAAGCACAAAATACAATAAACAACAAAACGAGTTCTACACCGCTGCAGTGCCAACATCCAATGATCCACCTACCTCATAAACACCGGCCAACGGGACCCTCAACGTTGTGGCAGAGCTATCCAAATCACAACTTACGAACACACAACACTAAAAAGATACACTAAATACACAAAATCGAACAATTCGATTGCAGTTTCAGTTTTATTTTCGGTTATTTTTCGTTCGATAAGGCTTCGTTGATAATTGTTATTCAATTCGGACTTCGGAACTCCAGCCATACGACCGCGCAAAGTCGTACTGAGTCAGTGACACTGCGCATGTATGCGCCTCTCTTTCTAATTGTATTTAATTACGTAGGAGTGAGTGAGATGATATCCATTGGAATGCATTGAGTATAATTCAGGTAGTATGTGTGTGGGCGTCTCATTTTCATATTACATTTTACTCCGAGAGGGAAAGGGACAAAAGAAGTTTTAGCCTGTTTGAGGTTCATGGTGAGTGTGTTGGCAACTGTGCGTAGAAAATATGTGGAAAAATGAGGCTTTCCTCGTTAAGGCGATGCTAATACACTTTTGATTTTAACTTTGTAAATATCAATTGGGTCTGTGGACTTGTGAAGCAAGACTTAGAATGTTTGTACAAGTCATTGCTGCAGGGTTGAGTAGGATTCGAAAGCGTCGGTTTGAGAGTCCTTTATCTCGCTCACGGAATGTGATATATTTTATGAAGATACTAACTGCGCCCCGCGGTGAACCGCGGTTAAAAAGTAGCCTATATGTTAAGCCACTGTATAAGCTATCTATATTCCAAAGATTCTTTAACGGCGATGGTCACCTATTTAATGGTGTGGTCACCGTTAAGGTTCTCAGGTTTAAGGTTGATACCAGTTTGGCGTTGTTGTTGGTAATTATAACGAGGACGTTAATAAAACTCGATTTGAAGTGTATCTGTAGAACTAGCGTAGCGGAATATATTTATTAAAGAAAAATGCCTATATTTATACAAAGCTTAACCTAGGATTGTCCAATAAGAAAATAAGATTATAAAATTACACCAATTGTTTCACGTGATTAATTGACCAATGAGATAACGTTCTTCTGTTTACAATGCGTGTGTTGTTAAATTCCCGGCGATTATGCTGTCCCGTTCCCTCCTAGGACAGGTGAGTATGGCGCGCTGTTTCCCTTAAATATAGGTGGCATCGAGCTCTCTCTTTCATAACGCCGGGGGCAACGAACTGTGCGGTCGTCTCTACGTAACGTTATTGGTGTTCTGTACTGGTGCTGATTGATGGTGTTCGGAGCTGTGATGAGGTGCTGGTGATACGATTAATATTCGCACTTTTCAGAGCGAATATTTCTCCCAATTGAAACCGCCCTTTTCAGGGCGACATCTTAGTTTCTCTGGCGATAGTCTTCATTGTTTCATGTGACAGATAAACAATCGGATTCAAGCTTCAATAAATGTTGAATTGAGTGTGTCTTGTTTCTTCTGGTTATCCTGGTAATGGTATTGAGGTAAATGTGGTTCTTTTGGTATTCCGGTAATCTGGTAATTGGTTTGAGGTATGGTATGTGCAGAAGGTAAGTATCGGTAACTGTTGCGACGCAGGCGCTACATGATTCACCCCCTAGCGAAAGCATACCGGCAGTTTCACGGTGCGCCCCCGTCGTGTCTTCAGTATTGGCTTTGGTAAAACATCTTGTTGATTCGGTGAGGTAATACTGTAGTCTGATGACGAGGTAACAGGTGGTGATGAGGTAATTTGCTTGTCCGGTACTGATGATGGTAAGTTGAATGAATTATCTTCGTCTTCGTTTATAATGTAGGCAGGCTTGAGTCGGTCGATAGAAATAGTAGATGACCGTCGTTCTGGTAGCTGTAGTACAAAAGTCTTATCGTTTCGCTGTAGTACTTTGTAAGGACCATCGTAGGGAGGTTGAAGTGGCTTCTTTACTGCGTCATTTCGTAGAAAAACATATTCACACTTCTGAAGATCTTGATGCACGAACAAAGGTCGTTTGTTTCCGTGGCTTGATGTTTGGGTGGGCTTCAAAGTGTTTATGGTCTCACGCAGCTTGTTTACGTAATCATAACCGGAGTCACTGTTCGACTCAAGTGGGGCGTTGAAAAAATCTCCTGGGAGACGTAAACTTTGCCCGTAGGTAAGTTCGGCGGCACTTACGCCATTATCGGTGCGCACAGCTGCACGTAGGCCCATTAAGACGGTTGGTAGCTCGTCGATCCACGTTTTATGTTCTGATAGACGAGTTTTCAGTGCTGTCTTGAGCGATCGGTGCCATCTTTCAATCATGCCGTTCGATTGAGGGTGATACGGTGTCGTATGAATGCGCTTAATTCCCATTGCATTGGTGAGCTTGGCAAAAAGATTACTCTCGAAACTTCTGCCTTGGTCGGTTGTTAGGTATTTGCATATACCGAAGCGAGTAATCCAATGTTCATAGACTATCTTCGCGACGGCTTCAGCGGATATGTCGTCAGTAGGTATTGCTTCAGGCCATCTCGTTACTCGGTCGATCATGGTTACCAGATAGCGATAACCTTGAGGAGTGGTGCTGAGAGGTCCAACCAGGTCTAGGTGTAGGTGGCTGAATCGTTCCGAAGTAGGTGGAAAAGTTGATACGCTACTCATAGTATGTCGTTGAACTTTGCATTGTTGACAGCGTATGCAATGTTTTGCCCATTTGCCAACATCGGTATTCATTGAAGGCCAGAAATACTTATGAGTCATAAGCTTGCGTGTTGTGCGTACACCTGGGTGGCTTATGTTATGTACAGCGTCGAATGCGAGTCGTCGGAATTCTTCAGGTAGGTAGGGTCGCATGTGTGACGTCGATGTTTCGCAGTAGATTGAAGTATGTGCGTCGGGCATAGTAACTTTTTTTATTGTTAAGTTACTTTGTTGTGCGAGTTGCTGGATGATATTGCTGTCTCTTTCTTGCGCTTCAGCAATTTTTTGATAGTTGAGTGACGTTGGGCATGTGATACTGTCTACGTTTGTTCGGCTGAGGGCGTCGGCGACTTGATTTTGATCCCCAGAGATGTGACGAATATCTGTTGTGAATTCGCTTATGAAGATAAGTTGTCTTGCACGGCGAGGTGTTTCAGTCGCTGACGGTGGCTTTTGCAACACATAGGTCAGTGGCTTGTGGTCAGTGAATACAATGAGGTGGCGTCCTTCAAATGTTTTCCGGAAGTACTTTATTGCCATGTAGATTGCGAGTAGCTCTCTGTCAAAAGTACTGTAGTTGCGTTGAGTGTCGGAAAACTTTTTTGAAAAATAGCCAAGTGGTTGCCATTTTCCATCGATGAATTGTTGTAGGACGGCTCCAGCACATTGGTCTGATGCGTCAGTGAATACTGCGAGGGCAGCGTCATGTACAGGATGAGCGAGCAAAGCTGCATTTTGAATCGCAACTTTACAAGCTTCAAATGCTTCAAGTGCTTCGTCATTCCATTGGATTAATGTTTTATCCTTTTTTTTCGTGTTATGAAGAAATGCATGAAGTGGTGCTTGCATTTCGGCTGCTTTAGGTAGGTGGTCACGGTAGAAATTGATCATTCCGAGAAAACGTCTTAATTCTTCGATTGTCGTCGGTTTCGGAAAATCTTGAATTGCAGCAACTTTTTCAACAGGCGGCTTGATTCCATCTTTGCTGACGGTATAGCCGAGAAACTTGACTTCCGGTTGGCCGAACACGCATTTGGCAGGGTTGATAGTGATGCCATTTTCTTCTAGTCTTCTTAGTACTTCACGAAGATGTTTTCTGTGTGAAGTTTCGCACGGGCTTGCGATCAAAATATCATCAATAAACGCGTAGGCGTAATCGAGACCACGCAGTACATCGTGAATAAATCGTTGGAATGTTTGTCCTGCGTTCATAAGTCCTGGGCACATTCGCGGAAATTCGAATAAACCCATCGGTGTTATGATTGCAGTTTTTTCTATATCTTCTTCTCGGATCTTCAGTTGTTGGTAAGCTCGGTTGAGATCGATTGTAGAGTAGATAGTCTTGTCTGATAATTGGAATGTGAAATCTTTGATTCTAGGTATTGGATAGCGATCAGGTATCGTGACAGCGTTAAGTCGTCTGTAGTCGCCACATACTCGTAGGTCTCCGTTTTTCTTTGGTACGACGTGTAGTGGAGATGACCAGGGACTTTTGCTTGGACGGCAGAGACCCTGTTCAATCATATTTTCAAACTCCTTTTTTATGAGTTCGTATCGGTGTGGCGCTATTGGTCGAGCGCGGCAGTGTAGTGGTTGTCCGGTTGTCTCAATAAAATGTTCAACGTTGTGTTTCGGGTTCAATTGCATCGCAGTTAGTCGAGTTATTCCGGGAAATTCCGCTAGGATATCATGATATGAATTGTCGACGTCAATACTGCGGATTGTAGGTATGTTTGTGGCTTGCACGAATGAAGTTGACGTTAGTTTCGTGATTCCGTCGATTAGTCTTCTATTCTTGATATCGACTATCAGTTGGTGATGTTTGAGAAAGTCGGCCCCGATTATAGGTTTGCTGACTTCCGCAACGATAAACTTCCACTTGAAAGGTCGACGGAGGTTCAAATCTAGCTCCAATGTTTTTTCACCGTAGGTCGGGATAATAGTATTATTAGCAGCGTAGAGTTGAAAGTTAAGTGGTTTCGGCGAGTCGCCTTTTTTCTTGGGTATGACGGATATGTTGGCGCCTGTATCGATGAGAAAAGTTAACTTCGATTTCTTGTCTGTGACAAATAGGCGGTATGAATGTTCTTTTACGCCAGACTCCGCCGCGGCCAGCGTAATTTTCAGTTTTCCGTCTTCTTATTCATGTTTTCATTTTTGTATGAACAAGGCGTCGTGCAGTGAATTGCTTCGGATCCAAATCGTCGGTGATAATAGCAGTACGGCGACGGCGTTAGACTTCGTGAGCGATCGTTGTTATCTGTGTTTCGACGTAACGAACGGTTTCTTCTAAAGAGTGGTCGCTGTTGTTGATACGGTTGATGCTGGTACTGTGGTTGTACGTACTGATGTGATGTCTTGAGAGCGGCGATTTCAAGCGACAAACGCCTTATTTCTTCAGCGAGAAATTGTGTCTCAGAATGATGTGGCTGTTGAGGACGAGGTATTGTTGCAACAGCAGAGATTTCAGAGCTGCTGTTCTCCAGCATCTTGTCAGCCAGAAGTGCTAATTCGTCCAATGCGGTTTGTGTTTTGAATGATTCGCTGACGGCAAGAACGGAGCGGATGTGAGACGGTAAGTGGTTCGTCCACATCAAGCGAAGAGTTGTATCCGGTACTTTATCACGTGCCAGACTGCGCATACGTCTGAGCAGCTGTGACGGCTTCTGATCTCCAAGTTCCATGTCGGAGAGTAACTTCTGGAACTGGCGGTTGTCGGATTCTTCATATACGGTGATGAGACGCTCTTTGAGTATTTTATACATGTCGGTCTCTGGCGGGTTGTATAATAGATCGCTGACTTGTTCGACGTCTGTTTTGTCTAGTTGTGCGATAACCATTTGTGCCAACTGGGCCTGGCTTCTCTTCTGGTCGCTGGTAGCGGCTTCAAAGCTAATAAACCATAAGCGCGGCTTGTCGCGCCAGAATGGTGGTATGCGCATAGACAATGCGATACCAGCGAGTTCTTGCTGCGAGCTCTTGGTAGAAGTAGAGGCAGAGGTGTCCGTGGTCGAGGAATCTTGCATCTTCGCGTGTTCTTTCTTCCTTGTAGTAAGGCTGGAGAGAGGGTCACCAGTTTAACGGCGATGGTCACCTATTTAATGGTGTGGTCACCGTTAAGGTTCTCAGGTTTAAGGTTGATACCAGTTTGGCGTTGTTGTTGGTAATTATAACGAGGACGTTAATAAAACTCGATTTGAAGTGTATCTGTAGAACTAGCGTAGCGGAATATATTTATTAAAGAAAAATGCCTATATTTATACAAAGCTTAACCTAGGATTGTCCAATAAGAAAATAAGATTATAAAATTACACCAATTGTTTCACGTGATTAATTGACCAATGAGATAACGTTCTTCTGTTTACAATGCGTGTGTTGTTAAATTCCCGGCGATTATGCTGTCCCGTTCCCTCCTAGGACAGGTGAGTATGGCGCGCTGTTTCCCTTAAATATAGGTGGCATCGAGCTCTCTCTTTCATAACGCCGGGGGCAACGAACTGTGCGGTCGTCTCTACGTAACGTTATTGGTGTTCTGTACTGGTGCTGATTGATGGTGTTCGGAGCTGTGATGAGGTGCTGGTGATACGATTAATATTCGCACTTTTCAGAGCGAATATTTCTCCCAATTGAAACCGCCCTTTTCAGGGCGACATCTTAGTTTCTCTGGCGATAGTCTTCATTGTTTCATGTGACAGATAAACAATCGGATTCAAGCTTCAATAAATGTTGAATTGAGTGTGTCTTGTTTCTTCTGGTTATCCTGGTAATGGTATTGAGGTAAATGTGGTTCTTTTGGTATTCCGGTAATCTGGTAATTGGTTTGAGGTATGGTATGTGCAGAAGGTAAGTATCGGTAACTGTTGCGACGCAGGCGCTACAATTCCTTTTTACCATTTTGGTATGAAGAGCTAAAAAATTCTAAAAATCGGTCAAGTTTTTGCGTAAAAAGCTCGCGGCATCGCCTGCCTAGTGGTGTTCGATAATTGTCCCACGGGAATATACGATCGAAATAAAAGTATTCTATATGTTAATCGAAGTGATAAACTATCTGCGTTCCAAATTGCATCCAAATCCGTTCAGTACTTTTTGCGTGAAAGAGTAACTAACATTCATCCATACATCCATACTCACAAACTTTCACATTTATAATCGTAGTAAGATTAAAACGTTTTAAATTAAGTCTTGCTGAAATAATAATAATAATAATAATAATTACGCCCAACAATCACATACATAGATCGTGGACTAGGATTCCATGTCTAGGGACCCAGGGACTACGAGGATCGTGGTCCCACAACACCCAGACTCAGAACAAGTATTTGCGCTTTTTTTCTGTGTTCAAATACTTGCCCTGCCACGGGAATCGAACCCGCCGCCTCCGGGCTATGTACCGACCTGCTCAACCACCATACCACAGAGCCTGTCATCATATAATTTTGCATATATTATGTTTTCACATAACCCTCGGAGTTGCAGATTTCCATAAGCGATGGCAACGACAACATACCATTAAGTTGGCCGCCAACTTGTACACCACTAATTGAAATTAAAAAAACCAATGCAACGAATGGAGAACACTGAGTTCATCGCCTTAACTGGCAGAATTATTTTCCTCAATCCAATAAACAACCTTATTTCTAGCGTGCTACAGCACAAATTACATTAGATCAAAACGTTACTATAGCCATTTGTCGGAAGTTAGGTCTAAGTACAGCTGACAATGCCGAATGGTAGTGACGTAGAGCTTGAAGTTGACAACAGGTTGACCAGTTTGCGACTTTTACTTAGCGGAGTGGTTGTGTTTCTCGGCAATGCATTTTTAATTGTTTTTATAAGTTTTTGCGAACGTTATAAAGTTAATTTGAGGCAAAATGATGGGGGGCGGGTATTCGCCTCCTACGCTAGAATTGGGCGATGTCAAACATGCAGGGCAAGTAAGTTACCCACTTTAATATTTGAACAATGCTGGAGGTTTACTGTTAACGCAACATTAGCAAGCTTTGAGATATTTATATAAATATTTTTATTTACGTCTGCATTATTACGCTTTCGTTTATTTACGTTTTTTTCAATTCATAGGTAAAACCAAATCACTTAATATATTGAAATATTTGAATTGTTTAGTTTGAGTTTTTATATTTTTATGCTTACAAAACATTCGAATGGAGATTTGGCTTGAAGATGGTAAAGGCGCCCGTTGATGTCTTTTACGCGGAGAAAAGATCCCGCGCGTTGTTCCCGAACCCGTTGATGTATTTTACACGCCAACATTTTTGCAACAGTAATAAGACAGAGTGTTGATTTTGGGTTAAAAAACTATCAGTAGTCTCGATAACCTTTCAAAAATTAAAGTCAACATTAGGAGTTCACTTGCGTGTAAGTACGTGAAATCGATTCTACAGTGGACGAAATTTGTCTAAGATTCCTAACTAATTAAATGGATAGTCTCGCACTCTTGTAGATTTATTACTTAGTGTCCTCATTATTTATGTTTGACAGCCTCTGTGGTTGGTTGAGCAGGTCAGCTCGTAACTATACCCTAACTACCTAACATAACCCCGAAAAAAAGCGCAATACTTGTTCTGAGTCTGGTTGTTGTGGGACCATGGTCCGTACTTCCTGGGTCCCTAGACATAGGGAATCCTAGTTAGGGTCCAGGATCTATGTACCTATGTTATAGTTGGAAGTTATTATTATTATAATAATAGATGGTTAGACGATCATCCCTACTATTGGAACAAAGTTGAAAAATAGGTAGGAAAAAAGAAAAAATTCGTGATCGCTATAGCTTATTTAGCTTTTAATACTGAAGACAAATATAGAAAATGTTTCAGAAAATTGGATTCGGTGAGTAATTCGTTCCAGGTTAGGTAATCACGATAGCTTATTTAGCTTTTAATACAGGAGATGAATATAGAAAATGTTTCAGAAAAATGCATTCGATGTGATTCGTTCCAGGTTGAGCCGGGAAGCTTCTTCCAAAGAATAACTGGCGGCGTGAAGACTGGAATCATTCTCAAGGATGTCTCTTTTGCCACGAACAGCGGAGAAGTTACGGCTATCTTGGGATCTAAAGGTAAAACTTCTTCAAGAAAAAATTCACTTGCAGAAAGGTTTATTTTACAAACCAAAATACTTTTATGACCACAAAACCTTATACCATCGAGTAGAAACGGCCAACTCAGAACCATATTTATCATAAACAGCCTGAAGACGTCCACTGCTGAAAATAAGCATGCATTGCGCGATTGCTTGCCTTCTATCATGGGGGGAGGAGTTTTGCCTAATCACCACACTTGGCAGGCGCCTTGGTGATCGCAGTACATTATAATGAAGATCGAGGATTCAGATTCTTACCTGGATATTATATTCCCTTAGCCGGTTCGTACAGCACGCGCCACTATTTAGTTCATAGATTATTTTATAAATTAATCGTTTTTGCTTTTCACAAATAATAGTATAAAGGCGAAAGTTTGTATGTGTGTTCGTGTGTATGTGTGTATGTTTGTTACTCCTTCACGCTCAAACGGCTGAATTGATTTGAATGAAATTAGATACCAAGATAGGTTATACACTGGATTAACATATAGGCTACATTTTATCCCGGAAAAGTGAAATTTTCCCGTGGGATGAGCATATAATTAAAATACTTTTTACTCGCGGGCGAAACCACTAGTGTGTATTATTTTTACTTCCTCCTTCGATAAATAATAGCATGTGTATATTTGGAGGTATAATGGGGAACTGGTGTACCTACTAGGCAATCATGAAGCATTGAAAAGAAATCTATTGTTCAGGTAGCGGCAAACGCGCTCTTCTTGATGTGATCGCCCGCCGAGTACCTTCCCAAGGGCACATTTTGCTGGAAGGTGTTCCATTGCAAGAAGATCAGTTTAACAGCACCTGTGCGTTAGTTAGGCACTCGACTCGCCTACTGCCGGGCCTATCTGTACAGCAGACATTGTCTTTGTCACTTACAAAGGTCAGTAATAATTTGGTAATAAATATTTAAAAAATAAGAACAAGCATAAAATTTAATTCAGCAAACAATAGCAACGATAGCAATATTATCCATGCTTAAGTAGGTATGTGAATTAATCAAAAACTCAATATAAAAACAAAATATTCAATTGTTTCTTTTTTAAATTAATTGGAAACAGTAAGTAATATAATGGGGGTTTTAGCGGGAAAACGAAAAAGATCGCGTCGCCGCATTGTATTATTTTCCAAAACTTATGTTATTTTCAGTGTTAGTGCATAAAATTGGTGGCATTTTACTCGTTAAGTGCTGGATTACAGGCGTGAGTGTGGGAAAATGGTATAATGATGGTGAAACGTTTCTTTTCGTGTTGTTTCCAAAACTCCATAGAAGCTTCAAGTAAAGTTGCCACCACTTTACTAGGAGTATGACTTTGACTAGACTGACTTGACTATGGCTTGACTTGATGACTGCGACTGTGACTTGACACATATTTGCGTGAAATATCGATAACTTGATAAATTATCAATAACTTGACACTGGCTAAATACACAAAAGTGTGGAGCCAAATCTAAAAAAAAAAAAAAAGTAATATAATGTGTAAAATTTCGTCCTTACCAGTTCGGCCATTTTGCCGTGAAACAAATGAACTTAATTCAATATAGCTCATTGTCTTGTTCCAGATTTCTGGATACCTGAAGCAGTCGAAAGTAAAACAAGTTATGGCGGACCTGGCACTATCGCAGGTAGAAACCCTAAAAATGAACCCTCAGAAGTTACTGAGCCTCTGTGGTGTGGTGGTTGAGCAGGTCGGCTCATAACCTGGAGGCGGCGGGTTCAAATCCTGCGGCAGGACAAGTAATGCACAGAAAAAAAGCGCAAATACTTGTTCTTAGTCTGGATGTTGTGAGACCATGATCCTCGAAGATCCTGGGTCTCTAGATACAGGGAATCCTAGTTAGGGTCCAGGATCTAGGTACCTATGTGATCGATTGTGATTGATTTGTATTATTTATTTACTGAAACTCTGAACGTTGAATCTACATTATTTCGCACATTTCTCTAATATTAAGATTAATTTTTAGTAGAGAATTGATTTTTGCCGTTCACTATTAGTTACGTTTGATTTCAGGTTGCACACAAATGCGTCACAAACTTAACGAAAAGTGAATATCGAAGATTAGTTATAGGATTACAACTGATACGAGATCCAAGTAAGTTTTTTGCTTTATCACAATATTTATTCACAAAATTATAGATTCAATTTACATATAAACATAATACTAAACTAAACTAGACCTAAAAAAATATACCTAAACTTAAAATAGATAAAACTAAAAAGAAAAAAATACTTGTTAGTTGACGGAAAAAGTAATATTAATATTAATTTTACTATCTACTAAACACCTAAAACAAGTTTATTTTAAATTAGGTGTTCAGAAGATTAAGTTAAATGTAAATTACTTATTAGCTACATGGATGGCTAGATTGCAATATTAGTAGAGGTCAAAAAAGGTACTCTAGAAAAAAAACTATCTATATATATATCTATAGGCGGAAGATAAGGCACGTCTTCACATTTCTTAGTAAATCTTAGTAAAAAGGTGGCCCTACATAGCGTTCTTCTTATCATCCAAGTCGCGTATTATATGTATTCTTTTTTCCACGGTAAATTGCGTGCTTTGTACCATCACCTTGCTTTCCATCAAAGGAGATCATTAGCCTAGTCTGGTTTAAAAAACACGTGTCTTATTGACAGGCTCTGTCTGTATGTCGGTTGAGCATCAGGTCGGCTCATAATCCGTACGTGACGGATTCGATTTCCCGTGGCAGGACAATTTTTTGTTAGTGAATGATGTGACGAGCTAGTCGTTCGCCTGGTGTTAAGCGCCACGGCCGCCCATAACAGAACAATGTCACTCGGAACTAAAACACAGAGTTTCGCGCGACACTGCACTGCGTACATCATTCTGAGACATCAGAATTATTTGTGCATAGAAAAAAAAACAAATACTTGTTCTATGTCTGGGTGTTATGGGACCATGGTCCTCATATTTCCTGGCCTGGCCCTGACACGGAATCGTAGTTAGACTCCAGGATCTATGCATGTGATCATGGGGCGTTATTTTTATTATTATTATTTAGGAACACCTTAGTTTTTATCGTTATTTTTATTATTTGTTAGACAATCTGCTTTGGTAATGCATATTATGTGCGAAAAATCCGGCCGGCTACATATAACGGTTGACGAGATAGCTATTTATAAGATAGACAGACATCGGAGGCTTAGTTAAATAGTACTAGTTTAACAAATTCTAAGTTCGCACTTATCCCTCTATGACATACTCACTGCAATACTTTTGGGTATGTCTCGCCACTAAACTATCCTCACGTTACAGTAATACTACTATTGGACGAGCCGACATGGGACCTGGACCCCCTGAACACGTACCTCGTAATATCGATCCTGTCAAACGCAGCCAAGACATACGGAACTTCGATCATTCTCACCATGGAGAAACCCAGATCTGGTAGGTTTTATGTGTGGAGAGGATGCCTATTTTAATATATGATTAATTCTGTTGAATATTGTATCTTTTATGTTTTGGCTCCACACTTTTGTGTATTTAGCCAGTGTAATTGATAATATTTCAAGTTAATGATATTTACGCAAATATGTGTCAAGTCACAGTCGAAGTCATCAAGTCAAGTCATAGTCTAGTCAAAGTCATACTCCTAGTAAAGTGGTGGCAACTTTACTTGAAGCTTCTATGGAGTTTTGGAAACAACACGATAAAAACTTTTCACCATCATTATACCACTTTCCCGCACTCATGCCTGTAATCCAGCACTTAACGAATAAAATTCCACCAATTTTATGCACTACCACTACAACACACACACACACACACACACACACACACACAAAATAACACAAGTTTTGGAAAATAATACAATGCGGCGACGTGATCTTTTTCGTTTTCCCACCAAAACCCAATATTGTAGGTATTTGAATCGGTTGACATACGATTTGAGGGAACTTGTCAACATATCGTGAAAAAAGCGTTTATAGAAGATAAGTCTACATTGGCCTCTAGCCCGCCTGATGGTGAGCAATTGTGCAGCCGAAGATGTACTAAACCTAGAAAGTACCTAGTTTTTATCCTATGACTAAAAAACGAAAAATTTAACTACCATCAAGTCGAGGGTTTTTTTTGTAGATGTATTCCCATTCCTCGATCGTGTGGTGTACCTCTGTCTCGGAGACGTGGTGTACGCGGGACCGACCAGGAATCTGCTGGATTATTTCGGAAGCATCGGCTTCCCTTGCCCGCAGTTGGAAAACCCGCTGATGTATTATTGTAAGTTCTAAGACACATCTTTTTCACTACCTACCCTGTTTTGGTGTTAGTTCGTCTAGGTAGGTACCACCGCTTTGCCAGTTATTCTGCCGCCAAGCAGTAGTGTGCAAGCACTACTGTGTTTCGGTTTGAAGGGCAATGTAGCTAGTGAAATTACTGGTCAAATGAGACTTTATGACCTGATCTCACAGTCTAGTAATCTTTTTACTAGATTGTGTTGATGTCTCAGGATGACGTGCGCAGTGCAGTGTCACGCGAAACTGTATATAGAGTTCCGAGAGATACTGCAACTGATATGGGCAGCCGTGTCGCTTAACATCAGGCGAACGGTTAGCTCGTCACGTCATACGTTAAAATAAAAAAAAAACTTTTTTGTACTTTTTCTGCCATGGGTGTTGAAAATGTAAAAAATAGATTTTCATTGATAATCTATGCAAAGACGGACTCGCAAGGTCTGAGCTCACAGAGCCACAGGTTTTTATGCAAAAGCTTCATTCAATGTTGTATAAAATATAAATAGTTCGCAGCCTTGAAACTTCGAGACTGACCTATTTATTAACTCATCAGATATTAAAAATATTGCAATTAAGTATACAAATTATATGTTGCACGAGCTTCTGCCCGCAGCTTCGCCCGCGGCGTTGCCTATGGGAAAATAATTTAACCACCCATTTCACCCTCTTAAGGGTGGAGTTTCGAAAAATCCTTTCATAGCGTTTGCCTACGTCATAACATCTGCCTGCATGCCAAATTTCAGCCCGATCCGTCCAGTGGTTTGGGCTGTGCGTTGATAGATCATTATGTCACTCAGTCACCTTTGAGTTATATAATAGGTCTTTACCTATGAAATTGCCTATTATATACCTATTATATAATATTATATACCTATTATATTATATAATACCTATTATATAATAATTACCTATTATAATAGGTCTTTACCTATGAAATTGCCGTATTGCAGTACAGACTTTTTCAAACAAAAAAAGTTTTGATTGGCTATGAATTCTAAATTCAAATTAATTTTGTTTTAAAAATATGACATTCTATTTACAATATAAGTCTTTTGTTTATTGATTAGCGTTGTATTTTCATTACATTTCAACATTTTTCCTCATAATGGATACTTTGAAATTTCGTGTAATTATGGAATATGAGTTCCGTCGTGGCACCAACGCGGCACAAACGACACGTAACATCAACGACGTTTACGGAGAGAACTGTGCAAACGAACGTACAGCCCGTTATTGGTTTGCTCGGTTCCGTTCTGGGAATTTTGATTGAAAAATGAACCTCGTGGTCGTCCGGAAACTTTGGTCAGCAATGATGAATTAAAGGCGATTGTGGAAGCTGATGAATCTCAATCTACAGCTGAGCTGGCAGCACCTTTGATGTTAGCATCAAAACAATATTGGTCCATTTGCGACAGATTGGCAAGATAAAAAAGCTTGATAGATGGGTGCCCCACGAACTTAACGATCGCCAGCGCAACGTACGCGTCGAGACTTGCCTTGCGCTGCTTAACAGGCACAGAAATGAAGGAATTTTGAACCGAATTGTTACGTGCGACGAAAAATGGATTCTTTTTGACAATCGAAAGCGCTGAGCAAGTTGGTTAGATCCTGGTTCGGTACCAAAGCAATGTGCAAAACGAAAAATGACCCCTAGAAAGGTGATGGTCACAGTTTGGTGGTCTAGTGCTGGTGTGATTCATCATAGCTTTTTACAAAACGGCGAGAGCATTACTGCAGATGTGTACATTGAAGAACTGACCACAATGATGGCGAAACTCGCACGTCTGCAACCAGCTTTGGTCAATCGGTCGTCTCCACTGCTACTTCACGACAACGCGCGACCCCATACTGCACAACAGACCGTCTCTAAGCTGCATGAGTTGGGTTTGGAAGCTCTCCCTCATCCGCCATACTCACTAGATCTTGCGCCTACCGACTATTACTTTTTCCAAAATTTGGGCAACTTTTTAGCGGGAAAAAAATTCAATTCCCGAGAGGCAGTACAAAACGCCTTTGAAGAGTTTGTTGTCTCCCGTCCTGCTGATTTTTTCAAGAAGGGCATCCATAAACTGCCACAGCGTTGGCAAAGATGCATTGATTGCAGGGGTGATTACTTTGAATAAAAGAAATAAATAAGTTAAAAAAAAAAAATACTTTAACTTTTTTCAAACAAAACGGCAATTTCATAGGTAAAGACCTAATATTTAGATTTATTAATATTTAATTTCAGTATGCCTATCGACAGTAGATCGCAGATCTCGCGAACGTTTCATAGAGTCCAACCAGCAGATCGAGGCTCTAGTAGAGAAGTTCAAGATCGAAGGCCACGCCATCATGCAGGGCAATCTGCATGAAAGCAGGATCATGAATCCTAACAAGATGCAGATGAACTACGGGAAGCCAAGTGGTGTCAGTATTATTTGGATGTTGTATGCGTAAGTATCGGAGTTCTACAGTTTTGTACTAGGAATATTCTATAAAGTTCATCTAGGTAGGTAGATAGATAGATAGAAAATGCTTTATGACTGGCCCGATAGCTCAGTTGGTAGTAACCCTGCCTTCTGAACTGTGGGTTGTGGGTTCGATTCCCACCCAGGACAAACATTTGTGTGATGAACATAGGTGTTTGTTCTGTGTCTGGGTGTCATATTGTATTCTATGTATGTATTTACAAACAAAAAGTATCTAAGTATTGTATCAGTTATCTGGTTCCCATAGTACAAGCTTTGCTTAGTTTGGGGCTAGATGGCGTTGTGTGAGATGTCCACACATATTATTATTATTATTTATTGCACAAACAACAAATGTGGGTACAAAGGCGAACTTAATGCTAGAGAGCATTATCTTTCAGTTAACCTGGGTGTAACATGGAAATTTTTGCAGGGGGTAGGTTACCACAGCTTTGCCAGTTATTTTACCACCAAGCAGTGTGCAAGTACTACTGTGTTCCGGTTCGAAGGGCATTGTAGCTAGTGAAATTTCTAGGTAAATTAGACGTCCTAACCTCAGTTTGGTAATTATTTTTAGACCTTGCTAATATTTCAGGATGATGAGTGCTAAGCAGTGCCACGCAAAACGTATAAAGTGGCCCTGCAACTGTTTTGGGCAGCCGTAAAGCTTTACATCAGGCGAACAACTAGCTCGTCATGTCAACTAACTAGGTAGATAACTTGGATGGCGCAGTGACCCAAAATAAGTTTAACCTCCGGTAATAAGAGCCGCCACTTTAGATCTCTAGAACTAGATTAGATTAGAACTTTGATAGCAACGCAAAACGAGATATTTCTTTCCGAATTTGAAAATTTATATAGTAACTATGCACATAAACTGCGTATCGAAAATGTCAAATCCGTACATTTACGTGATTTTATCGGTTGAAATCCAGTTCATGATCGCCTAGTTGTACCGAGCTCTCATTAATTAACATAAGAAAATTAATAAAGAAATATGTAACCACTTTGCTCCGGTTTGAAGGGCATACAATATGAGCCACTTTAATGGTATAAAGGAATCCGAAAACTACTTATTCAGTCATATATAGTGAAGTTTGACTGCTTCCAGGCGAATGCTGGCATCCATCTTTAATTTAAAGAAGAACGGCGTGAAACAGATGTTCATGAGACTGTTCACTCTTCCTTTATACTTCCTTATTCTCTGGATATTCTACAACGAAGCACAGGTAATGTGTTCAATTTCGCAAACAATACCACTTCTAAAGAAAATAACTTCACAAATTTCATAATAAGGGTTAAAGAGCTTGTTCAAATAACTTTTATCTTTATCTTACTGTACATTTCAAAACTTGTCAATATTATTATTTTTTTCAATTGTATTATTATTATTGTTATAAATGGGTAAATGGCGTATCTTGGGAGAGGCCTATGTCCAGCAGTGGACTAACACAGGCTGATGATGATGATTATTATTGTTATTTTTAGTGCCATTTCATTACGTAATTCTTCAAGTACCGGTTACAGTGCTCAAAGGACACAATATGAAATAAATTCTCTCATTACAGGATTATCAAAGAGCATTCATAACTAAAAGTGGACTGATATTCAACGCAATGGTTGGGGTTTATTTCATCAGCATCATGAACACTATCTGTTTATGTGAGTATAAATTGAAACACTGGTTGGTTTTTTAAATAATTTCTTCTATTTTTGGCTTCAGCAGTAGGGGAAAACTATGCCATTAACGCCTAAGAAACCTGGACGAATCAACACACATGATGGGTTATAGAAATTAAATTTCAGAGCACAAGACAACAGACCAGTAGAAATGAAACGTCTGTTTGTGGTATTCACGCCAAACAATTTTCAATAAAATATTACGCACACATTGTTTATTTTATCGGGTTCAATGTAGGATACTTTTTATCGCGGAATATTGAGACTTCCCTCGGAAATATGGGAAAAACCACGCAGCGCCTCTAAAAATGTTGTTTCCTAGGTACTTGCAATACATGCACCCTTTCAACGTTAGAAGCTTTTTTAACAACTTCTTAATCTCCCACATTATCAAGTTGAATATATTTCAGACGGGCCGTACAGAACGCGATATTACCAGGAGTCCCAAGAAGGGATGTATAGTGGAGCCAGCTTGTTACTGGCGTGGAACTTGGTGTCCTTACCATTTTCGTTTGTCACGTGCTTCGGTTCCGCCGCTATTATTTACCCGTGAGTACCCCCCTCTATCCGACCCTAAAGCCGGGCAAAACATGACCGTGTGATCTAGATTTTTATCCTTCACCTTTTACAGCCAACTGAAGGCAGTTTGGCTGTAAAAGGTGAAGGACGAAAGGAGGAATGACTCTTAAGAGAGACACCAACCAATAAAGTGAACACAAATGCTTCAAAGATACCGCCTCCCAAATAAGAACTTTTTCTTTACATTGAAGTTAATTACGCTAAGCAGGCGATACTGCTATAAATCATAAATCTTTAGTACATAGTAGTTAACACTTTGCTGTCTACACATCTCATGTACCGAACGAGCGCAATATGAATGAAACGGTGACGGCTGACAGAGGAGAGTGGAAAAAGACATTGCGCCGCCCCAAATAAAATAGGTCTTAATATAAATAGTGAAATATTAATAAAACGCAGACATCAAAATCCGTTTCGCGTGTATTATTAATAGCTTAGTGAGAGTAAAATTGTCCTCTGGGTAACATAGCATCCTGTGTGTATCCTAAAACTGTTACAATTTGGTGCCGTTCTCCAGGATCCTGTCCGACATAACCGAAACTATTGACTTCATCTACTTCGCCCTGGTGTTGTGGTCGTGCTACATCTACGCGGAGCAGCAGTCTCTAGCCATCATGATGTTAGTCAAGAACGGCCTAATAGCCGCGATGGTCAACATTTACATCACCTGTGTTTATGTCATGCTGGCCAGCGGAGTACTGAGGTATAACAAATTGTTAAATAAAGTATACGACTACTTTTTAAAGCGATTATGGCTCAGTTTCTATTTGGTTCGCGATCTGAATCATGCGTTCAGATCCCGCATTATGATGCTTTTGGTAAAAGAAAACATTCCACGGTGGTAGAGAGTATTTTAATGTGGTCGCCAGACTAGCTACCACCCCCACGTTAAAAATCTGTAAGAAAGCAGTTAAATGTGTTCCAGCAGCCTTAGTTGGCAGTCAGTTACCTTTAAAAAAATTTGCAACACAATTATTTTACAACCGATTTTTTAGATGAGATTTATTTTTAAAAGATCGAATATCCCAAAAAATCTTATTACAACCCTCAAAAGACAAAAAGAAGGCTTCACGAAGCATATAAGATAATATAGATATTTCCATTTTCAGGTCGTACAAAGGTTTCGAAGAATGGCTATACTACATCACATACATCACCCACACACGCTACGCTTCAATCTACCTCCACCGCAGCGTGTTCAAGCAGCAAACCTTCAACATCCTACCATTCAGCGATCACGAGAACTGCACGTCCATTACCAACCTAATACAAACCTCCTCCAGTCTCGGTACTAACTCTAACACAAACTGTAGATACGCTAGCGGCAAGGCCTTCCTGTCCGAAAGATTTACTCCAAAGTCCTTCAACGGGGCTTTGGACCAATCTGGTGAATTTAATCTGGAGTTTAATTTGGGGATTTCGTTTGCGTTTTCAGCGGGGATAATGGTGTTTAACAAGTTTTTGTATTTGATCCCAATGCCTGATTATATCACGGATAAGTTTAGGGAGTGATTGACACAAGAAAGGTGCCTGGTTTATTATTTGATCAGAGATTAGTGTGGCTTAGTTTATTACTCAAATTATCTAAGAACATAAGTAGTTTACGTAACTGCTCATCATCATAGCAGACTTTCACTGCTGAACATTACATAGGCCTACGGCATAGAGCGCCACTTTGAGCGGCTTCTTGCCCCTTGGATCCGTCGGCTTCCCGCGGTTTGATCAAAGGGCCTACGCTTCGTCCTCCGGTTCATGTTCGCCACCCGACAACCTTTCTTTCCCATCGTTTGCCAGTTCTGCGAGCGATGTGGCCTGCCCACTGCCATTGCAACTTTCTAATTCTAAAAACTGTATTGGTAACTTTAGTACTAACTACTACTACTACTACTACTAATATAAATAAAAGTGAAGCGTTAGTCAGTTTATTTAATTGTGAGTGTTTCAAGTCGAAACGGCTGAAACAATTTGAATAAAATGTAGCAGGAGTTTCTTAAGCAAATGAGATCAAAATAGCATACTTTTATCCCGGATAATTAACAGTAAAGATGTAAAACACACATGTTTGTCAAAAACCAATCTCTTATTTATATGATGATGAAGGTATGACTTCTGTCTAGATATAAATTAAAGACGTTATAAAATAAGAATATTTACAATTTATTTGTGTTGTTTCATTTATCAACTAAAATAGTGGTTCTTAATCTAACTACATATACACACACCTAAAATCTCTCCCATGTACTTTATGTAAATTATTTTACGAGAATATTAAACTGGAGTTAATAGTAGCTCAAGCAACATCACGATGAAGTACCAATATCTTCTATCTAAATAGGAAAGCTAAGATACGAGTTATTGTTACTTCGTCGTCGATAATTATTCAATAGATAGATGCCCAAAACTTTGAGTCTTATTAAAAAGGACTCTAAAAAGTCATGAGGCTAAACTTTTAACAAGATTAAAAATGATCGAAAACTGTTGGCTAGCTTTTGCACCACGTAACCTACGTAGTTCATAAGTTATTTGTATTTTTGATAGTGGCTGCAATGCAATGCAGTGCAATTTACAACGCTGCAATTCTTAAATTCCCGGCAGCCTTATATAAAGTAATGACGGCGACAGATGCGCAGCTATCGCGCAATCAATTGACAAACGTCCAAAGAATTATGATTCCTGATCGCTCAACTTTCACCGTCACTGAAGCACTTTACAAAGTATAGAGACCAGCGCCTTTGGTGATTATAGAAATTAGAATAACGTTTGACAGCAAAATTAGCGTATTTTAAGTCACGTATGTCAAGTCGTATCCGTAATATACGTAATACGAAATGAATGTAAATAAAATTCATCATGATAATCATTTTGACTGGCCCGATAGCTCAGTTGGTAGTAACCCTGCCTTCTGAACTGTGGGTTCGATTCCCACCCAGGACAAACATTTGTGTGATGAACATAGGTGTTTGTTCTGTTTCTGGGTGTCATATTGTATTCTATGTATGTATTTACAAACAAAAAGTATCTAAGTATTGTATCAGTTATCTGGTTCCCATAGTACAAGCTTTGCTTAGTTTGGGGCTAGGTGGTGTTGTGTGAGATGTCCACACGTATTATTATTATTTGCAACGGGCAAATTCCTTAAATTACAAGTTGTGGTGAAATTGCCTCAGGAGCAACTAAGATTCAATTCAATTATTGTTTGACGGCAGAATTTGCGCAATTTACGCCAACATATCCACCGATATACCAACTTACCTAACGCCAGGATTGCTACTGAGCAGGAACGTGGTGCTTAGCCAAGGCTCAACTTATTTCCCCCTCACTATATATGTTTTACGCTGTATAACCAGTCTTTCAAATGGTTGTTATATTTCTGAAAATGGCAGTACAATAGGATAAAAATAAATTAACACTTACCGTAAATTACTTTTTAAGTACCGTTTCACCATCTACTGGTAAGTACTGAATAAAATTACTCGTTATTTCCATAAAATATTTAGTCCAATTCTTCACCTCTTGTTAAGTAGCTTTCTTCTTTTCATTATTGCTTTTTTGACTCCAAGAGGTATATAAATTTAATAGTTATTCTTACATCCCCTGGTTGTGGGTCCATATGTAATAGGGAGTATCCAAAACGAGGGGAGGTTCATTTTTTTTTTTTTTTTTTTTTTTACTTCAAACTTGTCTAGCATTTGACCACGCTCTCACCTGATGGGAAGTGACGATGCGATCGAAGGTGTAGCATGCTAGCCAAGTAAATACCTATTCACTCTTCTCTTGAACACGCCCGGGTCATATTTCGCCGGAAACACAGACGCTGGCAGGGCATTCCATTCCTTAGCCGTTCTAATTAAGAACGTTGAGTCAAATCGCTTGGTACGAATGGGTGGTATTTCGACCACAAAAGGATGGCGCTTAGCCGAGCGTCTAGTAGTCCGGTAGTGGAATGGTGATGGGAGAATTAGATCATGCAGTTCTTGAGCGCATTCACCGTGGTGTAATCTGTAAAAAACCGACAGACTTGCCACCTTACGTCGATGTGCAAGGCTCTGGAGCCTTTCACCAACCAAAGTGTCGTCGTCAATGAGCCTTTTGGCACGCCGTTCAATCGAGTCCAGAGCCTCAAGCTGGTACTTGGCAGACCCGTCCCACAGGTGGCAGCAGTACTCCATACACGATCGGACTTGTGCTTGATACAGATTTAGAAGCTGTCCAGGTGTGAAGTACCGCCTTACCTTGGACAATATGCCGAGTTTTTTTGAAGCTACTTTGGCTTTGGACTCGATGTAGGATCCAAAGTTTAGGTTTGACGTGAGATCAACACCCAAAAGCTCAAGATGGTTTCCTAAACTTACAGATACACCACGGAATGAAGGAGCCAGATGGAGTGGGCTCTTTTTAGCAGTGAATAAACACGCCTGTGTTTTTGCAGCATTGAACCTAACCAAGTTAGCATCGCCCCAATTGGACACGGCTTTCAAAGCCAGGTTCATGCGCTCAGCCATAGCCTCTCTCTCAATCCGGACGTCGTCACCACTGGCTCGGGCACTGGATGTGTATCTTTCAACAACAGTACTATCATCTGCATACCCAAAGGTACCGGGCTTTAGCAAATCATTGATGTGGAGTAAGAATAGTGTTGCTGAAAGAACTGACCCCTGAGGTACACCAGCATTAATAGCTAATTGATCGGAAGAGCAGCCATCAAGAACTACTCTAAGCGATCGTTCCCTCAAAAAGTCTGATATCCAAGTGCACAAACCAGCAGGTAGTCCGTAAGATGGAAGCTTATTCAGAAGACCGTCGTGCCAGACCCGATCAAATGCCTTAGAGACGTCTAGAGATACAGCAAGTGCCTCTCCATGCATCTCTAAGGCTTCGCTCAATATGTGAGTGGCATACGCGAGAAGATCCCCAGTGGACCGGTTTCGGCGAAATCCGTATTGCCGGTCACTGAGGAGATCATTGTCTTCAAGGTATGCCAAGAGCTTGTTGTTAATTATACGCTCCATACTCTTACAGAGAATGGAGGTAATTGAGATGGGTCGATAGTTGGCAGGATCAGCACGACTGCCCTTCTTAGGTACAGGTTGTACGTTGGCTAGCTTCCAACTCATAGGGACTATTCCGGTGTCCAGAGAGAGGCGAAATAGGCGTGTTAGAATGGGAGACAACTCGGGTGCACAGCTCTTAAGTACAATTGCAGGTATACCATCGGGACCACTGGCTTTGTTCACGTCTAGACTGCGTAATGTTTTTAGTACTTCCTTCTGACGTATGCGTATTTCCGGCATGAAAACACCGCATTGTGGAAGGCAGGGAGGTACCTCATTAGCAGTATCTAAACGCGAAGCTTCTGCAAAGAGAGTGGCAAACAAGTTTGCTTTTTCTTTTGCAGTGTGAGCCAGCGATCCGTCTGGTTTCAATAATGGAGGCAGTGAGGATCGACAGAAGTTCGCTTCAACCGATTTGGCTAGGGACCAAAAAGCCTTACTACCCGCTGGGTAGGAAGCAAGTTTAGTCCCTATTCGACCAATATGATTGAAACGAGCCTTCCTTAATTCCTTCTTACAGGCCTTGGCGGCAACGTTAAAGGCTTTCTTCTTAGCTCGAGTGTCCGAGGCCTTGCGTTTTCGAGCGTCAGCCCATGCCAGATATGCCGCATGCTTCTGCGCTTCAGCACGTGCACATTCGGCTCCAAACCATGGGCTGGCTTTGCTGGTCACGGGTTTATCGGAAAATGGAATAAAATATTCCATAGCCCGACATACTACCTCAGTAACCGCATTCGCGCAGACCGTCGGATCTCCAGAAGAAAAACACGTTTGCCGCCAAGGATATGAAGCGAAGAAATGTCGCATCTCGTCCCAGTCTGCTAAGTTGTATCTCCAGACACGCCGATTGCTCTTAGGGCTTGGGTCAGGCGGGGAGTATACTGAAACGGACTTGACCAGACAGTGATCGGAACTACCAATGGGTGAGGATACCGCCACAGAGTATCGGTCTGGTTCAGTCGTGAGCAGAAGGTCGAGGCAGTTAGCAGTGTGGCTATCAATATCAGGCACTCGCGTTGGCTCTTTAACAATCTGCGTTAAATTGAGCGCCAAAGCGAGCTTACGCGTCTCTCTCCCAGCGTGGTCCGTGATCCGGTGTGGGACTAACCACTCCTGGTGGTGAGCATTAAAGTCCCCCAGAACAACAAGCTGAGCCGAAGGATAGCGTTGCTGAGCCACATCTGCCGTTTCACTGAGATACTCCATTAGAAGAGTCGTCTCCCGGTCACCGCTATGTGATCTGTACACACCAGCATAGAGAATTTTCTCAATGCCGGTGTCCACAAGCACCCAAATCACCGAAAAGTGGGGATGTTCAAGGTTTCGGAGACGCAAACAGCAAATGTCATCACGGACGTAAACGCAGATACCAGCGCGTGGAAGGAAGCGATTTTCCAAGATGAATCCTGGATAGTCCAGATATGCCGTGTCTGATGGACATCCTATTTGCGTCTCAGTCAAGAAGAGCAAGTGCGGTTTGTTGGTCTCCAGATGATGATGGACCGCTTGCAGATTTGAGTGCAGCCCACGAATATTTGTGAGGTGCACTTTAAGAGTGAGGACGTGCATCTGCCGTTTAAACTTGCTCAATTTATTTGACTTTTTCATAGTTGGGTGAGTTAGGTAGACAAGTAGGAAGTGGACGAGATATTGGGATGCTAACCCTCAGTAATAGAGAAGCTCCTACGCCAATGGAGAACTTGCGCGGAGACTGCGGGGACGCCCGAACCCCCCTGAAATTGCCCACAAGTTCCTCACTTCCAGTCGCCAACTGGCCCTGTGGACAACCTCAGGATTTTACACAAGCGGTGGGGCAGCCTTTCGTAGTTGGCTAGACTACTACTTGGGCCCCCTACAACTTGCGGTCGGCCAGCAGAGAGCACCGTGCTTCGGATCCCGCTACTAAATATATGTTCAAGTGGTAAGAGCGGATAAAAAATAATAATGGATAAAAAAATTAACCAATGTTTTTCATAAATAAAAATTAATGCTCGGGGAAGAATAAAGGTAAGGTTAAGAGACTATTTAACCTTGTACTTTGGTAGCCAGATAATTGACAGCTTCTAGACGATAACTCGATTGCAACAAACAGAAACACAAATTTGTATGGATTTAACAGTTTCAATATGCAATTTATCTGCATACCTAGTTAGTATGAAAATTTCTCCTGTTGCGTTGCAATCAAAGTTTCGTGATCACCACCCAGGATACAATTATAATATACAATATAACCAGACACAATAAACAGTTGTTGTTCATTAGACAAATTATTGTTCTGGGTGGGAATCGCCTAAAGCTCAAAAGGCAGGGCAACTGTTCCATGAGAACAGTCAAAAATTATTATAAATCATTCATAAACTGTCCCTAAAATTATCTATTTGTGATATTACTATTTTTTCTCTTATAAGTTACCCAACGTCTTCAAGAAAAACAGACAATATTAAGACACATTTGGTTTAAAAATACAGTGATTGTTGATAAATTGTAAATAATTAAATAGATGTATCAAATAGGGAAAGTTTTTATCAGTAGATGGTGAAACTAGGGTTGTAACTAGGTTTGTTTTACGTAATCGTAAAGGCTTCCATAACTTTGGGATATGCATAGAGGACGGCGGAATCAGACTGCACTTCGCCATCGTTCTCGGTGGGGACACATGATGTACCATCTTCTGCAAAGATAGAGAAAACGTGCTACTTTAAGTCATAATTTACATAATCCAACCACAGTTTATCGTGACATTGCTTTCCAAGGGTTTCTTAGGGGTCAAAATATCTCCATGCCAGCTTTCATTAAGATCAGCCAAAAAAACCGATTAATATTATTTGTAAATAAGAAATATAAATGACGAGCGAGATGGGGGCACTGAGCAAGCGAGAAAGAGATACATACAAACTTAACATTGCTTTAGAATTTATAATATTAGAAAGAATGTGAGGTTTTGTAAATGCATGTTGTATCCCTTTTGCCATAAATGGTTTGAAATGGTTGATAGAATTTGAGTCAAATTTTCTACACAAATTACTACAAAATGAATATTAAAACAGGTACTGAGATTTTAGAATTTTGAGATTTCTGCCAGTAAATCGGGTAAATTACGGGGAAAACTCTGCTAAGTGAAGTCTTTTTTTTTTTGCCATAATGCTACTTTATGGCATAATGATGCTTTAGTTACTTTTGATAAATATTAAATCCACTTACCATTGTAGATTAATATAGTCTTATTTAATTTGTTGATAGTGACCTGAAACAGAAAAGATACTTTAAAATTAATTCTTCAGACTTAATCTGATGTTGATTACATTTTGCACACAGATTGCTTATATTACAAAGATTACTATAATTATGTAGAGTACTTCGTAGCTCAGAAAAATCACGTGAGTGGGAAAAACAAATAAAACTGACTTTTAAAATTGCATAACATTAATGAAAATACCAGACATTTTTAGTTATCTATTCCTATTGCACTTAGAATAATGGTGGAAGTGGGCAAACAATATTTACTTGCTTTCATCAAAGTAATTTTTTCAGTGACATTCATATGTGTACTTACAGGTGATAAAACAATTTCTCTATATTTTTTAAGGTATATTTTCATTGGTTCTACATAATTATCGAAGCCAAGCGCGTTCATTGCAAAAAGTATGTCTTCACCATTTATCGTTTTCCGTTTCTCTATTTGGCACCTGTCGCTCGCTTCACTTGTGATGAAGGAAATGAATTCAGAAATGCATTCTTGTACACATTCTCTAGCATCTTTGGCTATCTGTGGATGTTTACACTATATTATATCATTGAACACAATAATAAATAATGCCCACCACAAACACAACAGAAGGTAGCTTGAGGCGTTTTAAATGGTAGGTAATTATGAGCTTTATAATCATTAGTATGGGTATTTCATGTTTTCCTGTTACTGATGAAAAGCGATTCAGCACAACTTGGAAAAAAGTTGTGATCAGGTTCAAGGCTCATAGGGAAGCTGGTATTGGAACAGTCATTTACTCTGCTGGACTATTGCATTCAAAAGAATCCAAAATAAAACAAACATATAGCAAATTTTATGTGGAAGTATCAAATAAATCTGATATAAAAATAGTTACACAAAACACCACAAGCCGTATGCAGGCCTTTATCACTCCAAATAGTAGGTCCAAAGTTGAATATTAACTCTAATTCTTACCTTTCCATTCTCTGGAATGGCTCTCTTCATGATTTTGGCAATGTTTGCTATAGGTAGGAATCTGTCTTGTTCACGAAGAGGTGCATTCTTGCCACCTCCATCTGAATTATTTTCTTCATCTGAAATATTAAACAAGAATAGTTCCTAGTTGGAGAATTGGAAAAACATTATTGTAGAAAGATCTAGAATCTCTCAAATAAGGTTCAAACAAGAACAAATATCTCTAAAGAAGTCAGAGGACAGTTAAAGTATGGTGTAAAATTCTCCACAGGCTATTCAATAAATATTCATAAAATATCATCATGTCCAGTTCTAAAACATGTGTTGAACAACAAACAAATTGTTTATTTAGTTTTTGACATTTGACATAATACAAAGAATTTGGTTATTTTGCATTTGTTTTGGGTAGTGAATAAAATTAACATTATAAAAGGAATTCTCAAAACGAATGCTTTACATCAATGCTAATTTTTCTGAAACTAAAAATGCTAACATTCATAATCCAAACGAACAGGACCTGGACCAGAACTCATGTGACACTGACGTAGGGGAGAAGTTCGGCGGCGTATGATCAGTGGCGTAGCTACCGGAGGGTTAGGTGGGGCAGCCCAAGCCCAGGGGGCCCCTCGAACACTGACTTGCAAACTATAAATTGAACTAGTGAAAATTTCTCCCACGTTCAGAATATAAATCATCTGTACGACGATGAGTCTAGATTAAGACAAATTTGGAGTACGTCGAATGCGGAACACGACGAATACGTAAACGATTTTATATAGTTTAGGCCCTAGTTTATTTTTCACCCCAGGGCCTTTGGTCACCTACGCCACTTGGCTGCGCCACTGCGTACGGTGGAACTTTTCTTGACCTTTGCCATGTGTCCAATGTGGTATCAGACTTACATTACGATGGTGAACTAACCATGTGTTTACAGTTAACTTTCTTTAGATCACCATACTTTCGGAATTGCTTACCTAGTACATCATCAGAGTGCACGACGTATGTCTCCTCATCAATCAATGTATAGCCATTGTCAATCCTCACTAACTCATTTCCTAGCTCGTCACTTTCCATGGTTTTCGTAGCAGAATGTGATAAAATTGAAGTGTTCGACTTTGTTTCCAATGCAAAATTTGTTTACAGAACGTTTACTTTGGGATTACAAGTTTGGAAATTTTGATTTGATAAATTACTTGTTTATGAGGAATAAGAAACAACTAGTGAAATACAAAATCTACTGATAATTCAAAGTACTCTGTGCACTACACTTCGTCAAAACATAACAACAGTAAGGAAGCCATATTTAATTTAATCAGTGCTGCCAGTAAGGTTGTGTCAAAAAACTACCAGTTCAAAAAATTATTCTATTATAGAGTAACTTTTTATAGTATAATAAAATAATATTAGGTCTTTACCTATGAAATTGCCGTATTGTTTGAAAAAAGTTAAAGTATTTTTATTTCGAACTTATTTATTTCTTTTATTCAAAGTAATCACCCCTGCAATCAATGCATCTTTGCCAAAGCTGTGGCAGTTTATGGATGCCCTTCTTGAAAAAATCAGCAGGACGGGAGACAACAAACTCTTCAAAGGCGTTTTGTACTGCCTCTCGGGAATTGAATTTTTTTCCCGCTAAAAAGTTGTCCAAATTTTGGAAAAAGTAATAGTCGGTAGGCGCAAGATCTGGTGAGTATGGTGGATGAAGGAGAGCTTCCAAACCCAAGTCATGCAGCTTAGAGACGGTCTGTTGTGCAGTATGGGGTCGCGCGTTGTCGTGAAGTAGCAGTGGAGACGACCGAGTGACCAAAGCTGGTTGCAGACGTGCGAGTTTCGCCATCATTGTGGTCAGTTTTTCAATATACACATCTGCTGTAATGCTCTCGCCGTTTTGTAAAAAGCTATGATGAATCACACCAGCACTAGACCACTAAACTGTGACCATCACCTTTCTAGGGGTCATTTTTCGTTTTGCACATTGCTTTGGTACCGAACCAGGATCTAACCAACTTGCTGAGCGCTTTCGATTGTCAAAAAGAATCCATTTTTCGTCGCACGTAACAATTCGGTTCAAAATTCCTTCATTTCTGTGCCTGTTAAGCAGCGCAAGGCAAGTCTCGACGCGTACGTTGCGCTGGCGATCGTTAAGTTCGTGGGGCACCCATCTATCAAGCTTTTTTATCTTGCCAATCTGTCGCAAATGGACCAATATTGTTTTGATGCTAACATCAAAAGCTGCTGCCAGCTCAGCTGTAGATTGAGATTCATCAGCTTCCACAATCGCCTTTAATTCATCATTGTTGACCAAAGTTTCCGGACGACCACGAGGTTCATTTTTCAAGTCAAAATTCCCAGAACGGAACCGAGCAAACCAATAACGGGTTGTACGTTCGTTTGTACAGTTCTCTCCGTAAACGTCGTTGATGTTACGTGTCGTTTGTGCCGCGTTGGTGCCACGACGGAACTCATATTCCATATTTACACGAAATTTCAAAGTATCCATTATGAGGAAAAATGTTGAAATGTAATGAAAATACAACGCTAATCAATAAACAAAAGACTTATATTGTAAATAGAATGTCATATTTTTAAAACAAAATTTATTTGAATTTAGGATTCATAGCCAATCAAAACTTTTTTTTGTTTGAAAAAGTCTGTACTGCAATACGGCAATTTC
The DNA here is from genome assembly GCA_905220475.3 of Ennomos fuscantarius. Taxonomy (NCBI): domain Eukaryota; kingdom Metazoa; phylum Arthropoda; class Insecta; order Lepidoptera; family Geometridae; genus Ennomos; species Ennomos fuscantarius. Next base: position 3,692,958 of record HG992028.1, on the reverse strand, counting down.
ATAGGTAAAGACCTATTATATATATAAATATATATAAACTTAAAAAATAAAAAAAAAAAAAAAAAAAAAAAAAAAAAAACAATAGTAACAGTATTCTGTGGTAGGGATGTTTATCTAGAAAATATATCGATTTTTTTCTTTCCATGTAATATATCGCTTACTATCTGACCTATCTGTTGTTTTGAAGTCAATTTAATCTCTTTTTTCCAATTATTAATTTTTTAGATGCCTTAGCCTTGAAAGGTATAAAATTATTGTTGTATTTTATGTATATTAGTTTCACACTTTTGAGGAGATTATGGCGTTGCACGTTTCATGCATAGTTCATTGTTTCTTTATATCATGAGAGGATTACGGCGTCGTACGTTTTAAATATTTGCCAAATATATCGGATAAAATATATCGATATCACATGATACGATAATAGTTCGATTCGATATATCGAAGGCTTATATCGATTGTTTTTAAAATATCGTTATGTATCGACCATCCCTATTCTGTGGGAACATCCCGTAGTGGTTATATGCTCTTTGGGAACATCTCTATTCCATTAAGTTTCTCCGTTCCGCGATGTAGGTTGTTGGGATAAATAATTATAAAAACAGTTATTTCACCAGATTTTCCAATAAATCATCGTAAAAATATCCAAGTAATTCATCAACAAGCATTATTTGATGATTGAAGCGGCGGCATAATTTGGTAAACCTAGGTTATTCTGTTTGGGGTCACTGAACAAGAGGTGGCAAGAATTTTCCAAATCAAATCAATCTATCAACATGGGTGTACCAAAGTTTTTCAGGTACACAAGTGAGAGGTACCCTTGCTTAAATGAGCTGGTGAAGCAATATCAGGTATGTCTTATGAGTGTTTTGTACCCGGTTGTATTTGCATGTCAACAAAAAATTGTTATTTAAAGAGCACACAATCTGGTACCCTGTTCAGTTATTATATCGCTTTTTTTTTCTACTATAGAAGGAAAAGTTAAGGGAAGTTCCACTTATAGATAGATTTTCCAAATTATATTATTTCCAAACTATTGTACAACACTGCATTTGTTTGGCGGAAAGTATGCATATGGCTCCAATCCCTCAAGCTGTGAACAGTCCAAGCTCACTCACTAATCTCCAAGATTAAATGGATCTGACTCAGCACTTAAGACTTTAAGTGCTGAGTTGTATATACCTACATTGTGAGCAACCTTTGCTGACATTGTAGTAAAAGCAATAATAATTTCATTCTGTTCATGAATTTAAACTCGGTGGCCATTTATCCTAACCTAAATTGAGGTCAAGTGAATAGACCAAAACTCTTGTACAAGAGATAATCTGCTCAGAACATGCATGCATCAACAATGCAAGTGCGAATGCCATTAAAGCAAGGAATGGCAGTGTCATCATTACAGACACAAAGGATGAGATTGTTAAGCTGAAGCAATCAGTGCCTCGAGCGCCTTGAGTGTCACACATACTCAGGCCACCCATAAAATCAGGCCTAACATTGACAAGCCTCATAAGCAGAACCCTAGAGTAATAATTATAGGAGTCAGCACAACAATCTTCAATCAATTTTCAAAACTATTTTGCCACTCCGCCACAAATTTCATTGTTCACACCGGTTGAAGACATTACCATGTTTGAATTCTGCCAACCAGCTATAAATAGTCATTTGGCATAGTGATTTAAAGCCAAGCAAACTCTGCCAAAGTACACAAAACATTAAAAAAAAAAACATACACTAAAAGTTTCACTAGTTAAACCCATGGTGATATAGACACTCAATTCATGTCTCGAGTCATGCCCGGTCAATAACACCCTGTCGTCAACATTTTTGATGATTGGGAAAAAAGTTCAGTTCATTCAGCATTGAATGCTTCTTTTTATTTCCCGATTCTAAAATGACGGCACAATGTAAAAACAAGTGACAGTCACAAGAAACAAACTGTATTCTAAAGCCAAAGAATTCCATTTTCAAAATAAATGGTTTGTGTAAGTGGCCAGTTTCGGACACATATAATGCACCCTCATTAATGGCCGATGATTTATTTAATGAATTAGTCAATACTTCTACTAATACTTATTTAAAGTAACATAATAGAAACTAATTATTTCCTAACTCTTATTAGGGGGGTAAAAAAAAGAGAAAGAATAGTTTTTGATCTCTCAAATAAGGTGAAAGCCGCAAAGATTGTATGTTATCTATCTTCTAACATTTACCAAAAGTCTGAAATATAATGGGATGGGAGAAAAGAAGTTTTAATTGTAGCTCCTGAGTCTGAATCTGTGATTAGTAGTATCCTCGAATTCCAAATCTCTCAATTTCCTTCAGCCTGTATCTACATACATATTTATTATTTACGACTCAAAACTATGACTTTTTACATGCTTAAAATTCAAACTCTTTCGCACCATAATCAGTTACATGCACATTGCTGAAATTTTTTTTTTCTTTTATTCTTTGATAGGCTTGAAATGATGAAATGACTTTGAAATGACCACATATTTATAAAACTGATTCCGTTAAATATCTTAGCATTATAATTAACAATGCCTCTTCATTCAAAAAACACACCTCACACTTTCCACTCTAGTTAAAAGACTACATATGTCTACAAAATATTAGCGCTATACTCATATTATTAATCTAGAGCTATACTGCGAATAGAAAAATTCACAAGTCTATCAAGCTTTGCGTCTATCTATCATTCACTACCTATGTCATATCATTTCCAGATACCCGATTTTGACAACATGTACTTAGACATGAATGGTATCATTCACAACTGCTCGCATCCGGATGACTCCAATGCACACTTTCGTATCACGGAAGAGAAGATATTTGAAGACATCTTCCACTACTTAAGTGTACTATTCCAAATAATAAAACCCAAGAAGCTGTTCTTTATGGCTATTGATGGTGTTGCTCCGAGGGCAAAGATGAACCAGCAAAGAGGAAGGAGGTATGACTTAACTTACCCAACTAATACAAGTATAGAAGTGAAGAGTTGTCTGTTGGTCTGTGTTGCTTTCAAGGTAAAATTGTGGAACCAATTGGAATGAAGTTTTTCAAATGTATTGTTTACAGTTTCTGTGGGAAAAGAGTGAATTGTAGGTGAAATGAAATTTAAACTTATTTCTTGATCTTCTTGGTATTTAGGTTTGGTCTTACTCATACGTTATTTATGGGACAATCACATTCTTATATGAGTTTCCAATTATAAAACAGTGTAAGAAATTTATTAAGTGTTAAATAATCTGTTATAGGTTTAGATCTGCCAGAGAGGCTGAAAAGGTGGAAGCGGAAGCTAAGGCTAAAGGTTAGATATTATACATTATTAAAATTGTGTTGAATGATGCATAACATATGTCTTTTTTCTCAACTGTGAGATCAGATTGCAAAATCTCATAGTATGCTCTAATGCATAAATAGTATAGCTCCAATGCATACTACTATAGTAAAACATTTACAGCCTTATTAATAAACGGGTATTAGTCTCGGATTAGTTACTTCAGCTTTTGTCCTTTTTTTGCTACTGGAATATTTAGCTGGATCGAAAGAGACAAAAGATGGTGTAACTAGTCTAAAGCTAGTTCATGTTTATTAAGGCTGTTTAATACTATATTATTTCCATTGATTTATTTATTTTTATAATTGGCTACCACTTCCTATAATCTTAAACCAAAGAAACTAGTAAAATTGATTCGAATTTGCATTTTTTATTCAACTTTAGACAATGATGTTTTTTTATGTGTTTAAATTATGTGACGAGCTAGTCCTTGCCTGAATTCACCATTAAGCGACATATTGTAGCTTTGTTTTTTACTATCTAAATGAATTAAATTATTAGGAGCTAGTTGAATGTTGCAGGGCCATTTTGAACGCTAAATTATAAAGTATGGCCTTGAACTGTGCACATTATACATCATCAGTACACATTCTCTCAGCAGCTGGGCTTAAGCAGTAACCATCACCATCTGCAACACCAAAGGTGTTCTGAACCTGAAGACACCTTGAAGCAATCCTATTTTAGTTTTGATATTTTATTTCAGGTGAAACTCTTCCCTCTGAAAAGCGCTTTGACAGCAACTGTATCACTCCTGGTACAGTTTTCATGGCCCGCTTGCATGAGCAGCTGAGATTCTTTGTTAAGGAAAAGATGACTACCGATCCACTGTGGGCTAAAGTGAAAGTCATTTTGTCCGGTCATGAGGTATCTATGATTTGAGATTCTTAACAAAATAGGTTAATGTTGTATCACAAAATAAAAAACGGTGGTTGGTGCCTGGTAGTACGACTCATTTTTTTTTAATTATTTATCTTAAGAGCTTTTTCGCTTATGCGAATATGTCGGTATGTAGGGTACGGTTTAAATACTTCACTGTCAGTTCTCTAACCCAAACTTAACTAAAGCCATAATTTTTGTAATTTTTTCCTTACAATGGATAGGCCAAATAGGTATTACACAATCCAATGGAACTGTCATCATCGTCGAAAATAAGCCGTCTAGGTCGTTCATTTCGCATTCATTGCAATTAATTTTTAATTTTACATTTAATTTGTTAATCTCGTCATAGAAAGCAGATCCGATATTACTAGCCAAAATTTTTGTAATTTTTTCCCTACAATGGATAGGCCAAATAGGTATTACACAATCCAATGGAACTGTCATCATCGTCGAAAATAAGCCGTCTAGGTCCTTCATTTCGCATTCATTGCAATTGATTTTTAATTTTACATTTCATTTGTTAATCTCGTAATAGAAAGCACATCCGATATTACTATTAATTTCTTTTGATCCATCTGTAAAGATTCTATAAAAGTTATTATAATTTGATAGGGTGTCATTGCATATTGTAGTTGTATGACTCATTGTTCATTAGTACTTATTATAAAAACACCAAAAACAAAGATGTTGAGAACAAAATGCAGCTTGTCAATGGTTTATGAAAGGTGACATATTTAGGATACACATAAATTTAACTGTTTCTTTTAATACTACCACGTTGCTTGACATTATAGCAAATTCTGTTACAGATTTAACAAAAATTAAATTTTACGCACTGCAGCCCTTTTAGCTTGATGTCTTGTAGCCTTAATAATTTTTTTTCATAATCAGACACCCGGCGAAGGCGAGCACAAGATAATGGATTACATAAGATGGGCTCGCTCGCAGCCTGACTATGATCCCAACACTAGGCACTGCCTCTACGGACTCGATGCTGATCTTATTATGTTGGGAATGTGCACACATGAGCCACACTTTGCACTCTTGAGGGAAGAGGTAAGGACACAACTCACAAGTGTGTCAGGACTGCACTTTGCTGGCAACTTGCTTCGGGAGATTTATGCATATTTCTGTATCAAGTCCTGCTCAATGTAGCTTAACTGAATGGTTGGCTTACAAGATTTTGAAAGATGGCCTAATTGTTTATTGTTACAGCCCAGCCGCTGTGAGAATGAGTTTGACAACTGCAATAACATTGTCAATGTTGAATGGAAACCATAAATTCTTATCATTATTGCAAGTTTTTTGGCTTCAGATTGTAGTTGGTAATTTATAGTACTATCTATAGTACAATAGCTGTAGCTGTCAAACGTAGTCTCTCAGCAGCCGAAATTGTTGCCATTTATTTATATTGAAATATGAAATAAAAAAAATATTTTTTCAATTTCTGACCTTTTGAAACAATACTTTAAGTAGGTATATATAGCGAGTGAAAAAACATTCCCCAGGTAAAATTCGGTAGGACAGCTCAAAGAGCAACAAGCCCTGAAGAGACAAACTTCTACCTTCTCCACCTCTCGTTGCTCCGGGAATACTTGAAACAGGAGTTCATAAGCATAGAGAACAAGCTGTCATTTCCATTCGACATTGAAAAGGTGGTGGATGACTGGGTACTGATGGGATTCCTAGTTGGAAATGATTTTATACCGCATCTACCTAATATGCATATTAGTAACGATGCCGTGCCGATTTTGTATAAGACTTATATGACGGTGCTTCCTACTTTAAGTGGTGAGTTTATTTTAAAACATTTATAAATGATTGGATTTCCGCAAGGCTCTTGACTGGATAATCCATACAATTTTCTTTAAACATTTCATTTAAGTGACGTAAATCGCTTAATGTTGTTATTGAATATTACGTAATACACTATAAACAACGGTTAGCTAATCCATTTTTAGTTGCGCGTATCTTAATAATTTGTTGGAGTACCACAAGGTTCATTTCTCCACCCCGTTCTCTATAATACTTGTACTAACGTATTTTCTCGAATTATTGAGTTTTAGCTGCAACATTTTGTAAATATTGTTTCTCGCAGGATATATCAATGAGGCTGGCGAGTTGAATTTAGAGAGATTTGAAATATTTATGCAAGAACTAGCAAAGCTAGACAAGGAAAAGTTTCAAGATACTTATGCTGATCTGAAATATTTTGAGGCCAAGACCGGCAGGAGGCCTAATGCCCAAGAGAGGAAAGAGGTATTCAGACTTAATAATATTACTATACTTATAATGTTAGGAAATTATGTAAATACAACATAGATGTAATTAAAAGGCAAAATGAGGTACACCCTTACGTTATCATCATCATCAGCCTATATCAGCCTTACGTCATTTAGGCAAAAATAGGAAATTATGTAAATCACACTAATTTTATGAAGGCGAAAGTTTGTATGTGTGTTTGTGTGCGTGTGTGTGTATGTTTGTTACTCCTTCACGCTCAAACGGCTGAATGGATTTGGATGAAATTCGATACCAAGATAGCTTATACACTGGATTAACATATAGGCTACATTTTATCCCGGCAAAGTGCAATTTTCCTGTGGGATGCGCAAATAATTAATATACTTTTTATCCGCGGGTGAAATCGCAGGGCGCAACTAGTACAACATAAATGTATTTAAAAGAGCAAAATGAGGTGCACCCTTACGTCATTTAGGCAAAAATTGGCTCTGTGTGTTGCTCAACTTATTGCTCTGGGTACATTTGCTATCTCTTTCTTTCACACGACAAAATGTGCGCGGACCACTTTTGAGACACTAATTAAATTAAACATAAAAAATATGTACATATATTATGTACCATGTGTTTTGCCAGCTGAATGAATTTTGTTGTCGATGAAAATAGATGATGCATAGTTTATTAAGATTGTTGCCGAAATACTGCTGGCCAACAGACAATCTTTGGTTGCCAATTCCGTATGTTGGTTGCCAAAAATAATTCTAATTAATTTGGGAATACCAATTACTAGTTGCGCGCTACGGTTTCACCCGCGGGTAAAAAGTATTTTAATTATTCGTTCATCCCACACGAAAATTTCACTTTTCCGGGATAAAATTTAACCTATATGTTAATCGAGTGCCTTCTTGGTACCGAATTTCGTCCAAATCCATTCACACGTTTGAGCTTGAAGAAGTAACAAACACACACATACAAACTTTCGCCTTTATAATTTAGTGTGATAGTGTGATTATTTGACTGTATCTCGTTTTATGTTTTCAGTACAAACCAAATGATGATGACACATTTAACGTAAACGTTGAAGATATAAAGGCAGGACCAGATGCTGATCTACAAGCTCTGATTAATGCAACTGATGATATAGTAAGATTTATTTTTAAACAAGCATTTTGTGTTTATATTTACAATCCAACTAGCTGCGCCCCGTGGTTTCACCCGCGGGTAAAAATAAGCCTATGTGTTAATCCTTTATATATATTTTTGTAAGCATGTATTTAGTATCGAGACCTATTATTAGCTGCATTTTATATTCTGTTTACCTGTTACCAAGGATCACGAAACTTTGATTGCAATGCAACAGGAGAAATTTCTATACTAACTATGCACATAAACTGCGTATTCAAATGTCTAATCCATACAAATATGTGTTTCTATTGGTTGCAGTCGAGTTACGTGATTGCCCAGCTGTACTATCTTAAATGCTGTTGGTCGCTTAATAAACAAAGAAACGATCTATATCCCGAATTTCATCCAAATCCGTCCAGCCGTTAGAGCGTGAAAGAGTAACATACATCCATTTATACAAACTTTCGCGTTTATAATATTCCGAGCTTTTGCCCGCAGCTTCGCCCGCGGCGTGGCCTATGGGAAAATAATTCAACCACCCATTTCACCCTGTTAAGGGTGGAATTTCGAAAAATCTTTTCTTAGCGGATGCCTACGTCATAACATCTACCTGCATGCCAAATTTCAGCTCGATCCGTCCAGTGGTTTGGGCTGTGCGTTGATAGATCACTATGTCAGTCAGTCATTCAGTCATCACCTTTGATTTATATATATTTAGATAGTAAGATTTTAGTTCTGAGTTTGTATTTTTAATTAACCTTGATGAAACTTTGTATACTGATTCTACAACATATTATATTTTTTGTTTTTGTTGATTTTCGATTGGGATTTCTCCGAAAAAGACTTATTTAGTCATTTCAAAGACTCCGCATTCTAAATGATGAGATATCACAAAATGGCATTGCTTTGATTCTAGGAATGTTAATTAAAACTATAAATTGATTTTACACATTTATTCTCTCCCTCATTTCATGGTCAAAATTACCTGCAGTGAATGGCTTAAAACTCTCTCATACAAGGAGACTGAAGAATTAATTAGATACGTATCCTAAAGTAACTCAAGTTTTACAACCACATCCATCAACACAATAAAACCTATCTACTCTTACACAAACACTCTCACCTTTACACTCAAACACACTTAACCCCAATTCATTACACTATTCATACACATACATACATTTTATACACTTACACACATCACATTTTTATTGCATGCAATGTATCATTCTGCTATAGAATAAATAATAATTCGTTAAATTACACAGAAACAATTATCCATGCTAAAAACATAATGAACTATATCTTCAAAATACGGAGGGCAATGACATCTGTAACACAGTTTTATTACTAGCTCAGATGCCATTAGTCTTAACTGCAATTTTTTAAAAGTCCAAGTTGTTTATTATATTTTAATTAATAAGTAATTTGTACCAGTATGTAACATAAATTGTAACTGTGGCAAAAAGAAAAACAAAATCTGTTTTTATGTCAATAAAAAATATTATTATTATTTGACACATTAAAAACAGTTAAAGTGCTAAATAAAAATATTTTCTTTTACAGTTCTTAGAAGATGACATGTATGATGGATACGAAGAAACTAGCGATGGTAATACACCAAATTTTTTTTACATTATGACTCTTTTCAATCAAAAAGTAACAGCAGACATTTCTTCTATCTCACTCCCACTGCACAATAACATAAAAGTGGAAGTAGGGAATCAATATTTTTCTTGCTATCGTAAGAATCTTGTGTAGAAACTGATGATTTTGTAATTAAATAACTGTTTGCATTTACAGAGGAAGCAAACATAGAAATGGAGTTCAAATTACACAAGAGGGATTATTACATGACGAAGTTGGAATATTCGAATGTCACCGAGTAAGTATACACCGCGAAGATATAGGCATGGAGTCCACACTTAAAATACCTAAACAAATTCTACTATCGCTATTTCATTTTCTTAAGACCTCAAACAGTTTGAAATGTATCAATAATCGTAGATAAACTAGGAAAGAGAGAGGTAATGAATGAACCACCAAGTGAAATAGCTATAATGGGATTCGGAACCGGTATATGAGAGTCCTAACAACACCTTGACCGCAGGTAACTAAGATCATACATACAGTATATTAATTTATTTGCAGTCGTCAATAGTGCATAGTTTTATAAGTCAGATGCTGTAGACTCTATTCTGGAGATTATGAGTATGGTGGATCAATAAATTGGAAAGCCAAATAAACTTTATGATCGCTAAATCCTTTTACGTAATCCGCCATATTGAAATTAATGTAACTTTATATGTGCCTATGACACGCAGTGTTATAGGATGAGTAGGAGATTAGAGGGAATATAATATGAACATACATAGACATTCAAAATTATAATACTGATGTAGGTAAAAAGATATATCGATTAACATCTTGTCTATTGAAACATCCTCTTGCAAGAAGGAGATTAGAGGGAATAAAATATGAACATAGACATTCAAAATTATAACACTTATGTAGGTAAAAAGATATATCGATTAACACCTTGTCTATTTAAACATCGTCTTGCAAGAAGGAGATTAGAGGGAATAAAATATGAACATACATAGACATTCAAAATTATAACACTTATGTAGGTAAAAAGATATATCGATTAACACCTTGTCTATTGAAACATCCTCTTGCAAGAAGGAGAATAGACGGAATAAAATATGAACATACATAGACATTCAAAATTATAACACTGATGTAGGTAAAAAGATATATCGATTAACATCTTGTCTATTGAAACATGCTCTTGCAAGAAGGAGAATAGAGGGAATAAAATATGAACATACATAGACATTCAAAATCATAACACTTAGGTAAAAAGAGCTATCGATTAACACCTTGTCTATTGAAACATCCTCTTTCAAGTAGGAGATTAGAGGGAACATAATATGAACAAATATAAAGACAGAGAGTCAAAATCGTAACATTTTTCTTTGCAGTAAAAAGGGAGTGAAATGAATAAAAAAATGCATTTAAGGTTTTCATAGAGTAGGTATTGGTGTTATTAAAACTAAAGTAAGTACCCGTTTTATTTCATCGCACTGTCGTCCTTGCGTTAGCTTGCGAAGTCGGCCGGATTTAGAAGATTCGTGCCTCGATCATATAAGGTAAGTTATTTGACATTGTTATAATTGTTGTACTTTGTATTGGGACTGGCTCTTTTCATTGTTTGTTTTGCTTAAGAAACGATTAATTTACATTTACAATGTTGCATAGTTTGTACAGGATTAGTTAAATAAATTGTAAATACCTTAAAAACAAAATGAAGTAATTTTTGACCGACTTCCAAAAGGGAGGAGGTACTATGTTCACCTGAATGCTTTTTTTCTTTTTGGATTTAGATAAAATAATTAGCACATCGATATGAAGTCATTTGCAGTCTACATTGTCGCGATTCAACGATGTGGATATTGAGACTGGCTGTAATGGTTAAGTCGTAATGGTGCACCGCAGTTGCCCTCGCAATTTATTAGTTTTCTTACGGGTATTCTTAATTTTTAAATGCAAATGTTTCGCTCACTTATTATAAAAGACAAAGGCAAAACCGACAAAACTACTGGCTTAAAAACAAAGTCATGAGTAAAATAATTACTTAAAGGCCCTAGAGTAGGTTAATAAGTAACTTACCTTATTTTAACCTTAGGAAATATTTATTGATGTACAGACTTAGGTCCGTATTACAGATCGATGCTCAGTCATCGATCGGTGCTCAAGCAGAGATTTCATTCACTAATTGATCACTTAATGAATGAAATCTCTGCTTAAGTAGCGATCGATGACTGAGCATCGTTCTGTAATACGGACCTTAGACATTATGAGAAGACCCCGTTGCTTTGAGTCATTAAACATATTTTCGTTTCGTGTTCGAAACAAGACTACTTTTGTCCGTACGCGCCCCTTGCGTATGAGTCCACGTCGAGAGCTCAGTATCTAGGCGAGGTGAATAAGAGTTGAGCTACATTATACACCTTTGACTGCGTCGTCACTTGACGTCAGGTGAGTTGCAGTCAAATGTTGGCCTATTCGTACATAAAAAAGAACAACTCGGAATTCCATTTTTTCGTGCTTCGCTCTAGGAAATGACGATCCCGAGCGATAGAAAAGAACAGCACGAAAAATGCGATTCCGCGCTGACAGATTTAGCTCAACCCTTAGCCTCGATTAGAGTAAGGAATGTCCTATACGTAATATGATATATTCTCTGTCATCGATTAGCATTAGTGTATTTATGACTCAGTGGGAAAATCTCATCTTTCTCAGAGAGGTGCTAGCTAGCCAAGCGGAGGGCTACGTGCGGGCGATACAGTGGAACTTGTACTACTACTACAAGGGCTGTCCGTCTTGGTGTTGGTACTATCCACACCATTACGCTCCCTACATGTCCGATATAAAAGGCTTTAAGGACTTGAAGATAGAGTTCGAATTGGGACAACCTTTTAAGCCTTTTGAACAGGTGAGAATTTTTACAACATCTCTCACCTGATGGAAAGTGACGAAGAATCAAGTTCTATGATCGCCCAGCTGCTGTCAAAGGAGTCACGAAATGGATACCTTTTAATGTATAATATAATTAATGCTCAAGTGACATTGGTATCGATTCTGTGTCGCATTCTCTAAAACTAAGGTAAACTTAAAGTATGGCGGTACTCTTCTGATAAAGGGGAAATGAAAAAGAGGGAAATATGTTAATTTCGTTTAGCTTTAGAGTATGCGACATAGAATTGACACCATTTTTAACACACAGTTAAATAATAATGGTATATTTCTTCCAGTTGCTTGCAGTATTGCCAGCTGCAAGCAAGCACCTACTCCCAGCGCCGTTCCATGAGCTGATGACCGATGAAGACTCGCCGATAGTGCATTATTATCCGGTTGACTTTGAGACGGACCTCAATGGGAAGATCAACGATTGGGAAGCGGTGGTGCTCGTACCTTTTATTGACGAGGTATGTAGATTGCTTATTCATCATCATCTTTAGCCTGGAGAAGTTCTCTGCTGAACATAGGCCTCCCCCATAGAGCGCTGCTTTGAGTGGCTGCTTCCCTCCCGCATCCACTGGCTTCCCGAGGTTCTGACCAGATCGTTGGTCCGCCACAAACTATCTTCTTATTTTTAGCTCCTTACATGGAAACGTGTTTGTGGTTTTTGTACGTGGTCTTAGTTCTTCCATTCACTAATTTGTGAATGTCGCAATATATATAAATATAATAATTATATATAATTATATATTTGTGAATGTGACAATAGCCGAACAAATTGTAACGTTACAAATCATCATTTATTTTAAAAGATAATAAAGTTCAAATTAGTTGATCTGGAATTTCCTTACGAAATTATCAAGACGAAGAAAAGACATTTATTCAGGACACCACACAACATTACATTACATTATAAAAGAATACAGTATAATTACAATAACATCTCAAATCGACAATTAATTTTCCTTACAGACTAATTTGCTATCAGCAATGTTGCCATGCTACCAGAGACTTACGGAAGACGAGCTAAAACGAAACACTCATGGGCCAATGCTGGTATACAATTGGACTCCTCAGAGTCTTGGTAAGGCAAAAATGCATTTATAATGCAAATATGCATTTGAGTTCAACCCTCCACCCTTCTCTTTCAATGAGGTCACTATTAGAAAGAGATGGCGTTAACCACTGGACAGAGATATTGATAATTCAAAGGTGTCCCATTGGTGGGAAAAAGTGGAAGACCATTGCTGAAATTATGTAAAGGAATAATTTGAAACGTGACCTAAGTTTTAACCTCCATCCATCTGACTTTCTAGTTAGAATTTACGTAGCGCTTGTAATTAAATTATTATTTACGGAGTTAATCTGCTTTTTATCTGTGTTCTTTTTAAACTTATCCAGTAGCAAGATCGATGTGAACAGGCAAAAAAATAATTACTTTGAATATAACTTATAGAAATTATTTCAGTGATACCTACATCCTTGCAGCCTTGTACCCCACATCCTTGCAGTCTTGTACCCCACATCCTTGCAGTCTTGTACCCCACATTCTTGCAGCCTTGTACCCTACATTCTTGAAACTTTGTGCCCTAAGCAATATGTCATAAAATCATCCGATTTATAGGGACGGTATGTGCTCCGGAGTATTTCAATCCCATTCTGGAGTGTCACGCCTCAGAGAGGAAAGTGTGGCGCAACGAATTAGAAGTTTCGGCGAAGAAACTAAAGCGAGGGATGTTGCCTAATGCACGACGGGACATGCTGTTCCCTGGCTTCCCTACTATGAGACATTTGAAGTATAAGGTACGTGTCATTAGTTTCGAGTATCAATCACACGAAACATGTTTCACAGATATTGAAATTCATCATCAGCCTGAAGACTGCTGAACGTAGGTCTTCCGCGCCAGGGTGCAACTTTGAGTGACTGCTTGCCTCCTGCATCTATCGGCTACCCGCGGTTCTGACCAGGGGGGTGATCACGAAACATTAATTGCAATGCAACAGCAGAAATTCCCATACTAACTATGCACATAAACTGCGTATTCAAGCTGTCAAATCCATACAAATTTGTGTTTTTTTCGGTTGCAATCGAGTTAAGTGATCGTCCAGCAGGTGAACGACTAGCACGTCACAACCTTCAGCCCAGCTCGACGTTGGTCCTAGCCTACGCTACAAATTAAAATTTAACAAAATTAATTGAAAACTAATTTCCCACAGAGCTATATGAAGCACGCTAAAGTGAGAGTATTCGACCAGCCCTCCCGTAATGAGAATATGATTATTGAAATAATTCGTAATGAGGAAGAGAATTTGGAGTTGACGCGAGTGGCTGAGGAACTGCTGGGAAAGGTCATATGGGCCGGGTGGCCGCATCTCACTAGAGCCAAGTGAGTGGCCAAGAGCCAAGATTATTTGACTAATTTCAGATCACGATTTGCACTCATGGATTTCTAGACACAACATGTCCTAAAGAAGACCTTAAACTTTAAACAAACCTTAATGGTGTTACCACAAAAGATTTAAACAAGCCTTACGACAAATGTTAAACTACCTTTTTGTATTGTTAAATACAAAAATATGACGTCTGTCTAAGCCTTGTTTATGTAACATGGTAAATGCCTGGCAAATAGTGTTTTAAACGCAAACAGGCTTTACAAAATAACAGAAAAGATTAATGGATAGAATTTATTAAAATGAAACTAATGGTGCCCATCTGAATGTTTTTTTTTTTAGATTGAAAGTAGGTCGTGGTTAGAACGCACAAGTAAAGTAAAACATCTAAATTGGTTATACAATGCATTCATACAGGGAATATATAGAGACACAAATATGTAGAATTTATACAATATCTTTACAGAGTTATATCAGTGTCGAATGAGAAACTACGCCTTCATTACGTGGACCAGCAGAACAACAATATAAACGGTTTGCCAAATTATACTACAGAACCAAATGAAGGCAATCTACATAGACAGTGGATCTCTGAAAGGAGCACTATTATTGAACAGTAAGTAAAATAAAATAAAAAAATCATGCAGTATCAGTAGCAGCAGTATATAACCCGAAAAAACTTTTTAAAATACATACTGCTCAAATCGTCTATATTTATAAAAACAATCTCACAAATCTCTGTCTTGGGTGGGTTCTGTACCCAAAACACAGAGCCTTCACCAACTGAGCTATAAGGTCAGTCTTAAATAGTTCAGATTCCCTATATTTAGCATGACATAGATAGATCCTATTGAGTCTAGCCATGAGCACTTATGGTGCGCGTTTTTATCCATTTTAGAATAAAATAAATTTCATATTATTTTTTATTTTTCAGCCATAACAATCGTCTTGGAATTTCACTGGGAGATGTGAAAATAATAGTTCATGCGGTTAATCACAAAGGTAATCCTTATGTTCTTGTTTAACGCTATAGGTAAAAAAAAGATCCTCATGATATTGTATCCCAAGTTCTTGCAATTTGGACCCTTCTTTGCAGTTACGTACCTTGCATGCTTGCAATCTTGAATCTTACATTCATGCACTTTCGTACCCTGCATTCTTGCACTACAGTAACCTATATCTATCCAACTTTGTACCATATCGTTGCTGTTTTGTAACCTTTGCAATTTTGTTCCCTTCATCCTAGCAATTTTTGCAACCTAACCCTGAAATGTATTTTCTTGATTCCAGGCTACAAATACGTGGTCCATGACAACGTTCAAATGGTGGAAGAGCCTGAATGGTGCACGGTTCCATGCGGCTACGCCTACCATGCTATTGTGAAAGATGTCAAGGCATATATCATACAAGAGGCTGGGCGGTTTAGTACCCCGCAAGAAGCTTACCCACCCGGAGATAGCGTGTTTCTATTGACTCAAGGACAGTATTACGGATGTCAGGCTACTGTAAGTATCATATTTTGAATGAACGTGTGAATGAACGAAAATAACCATACTCTGTTTTTAAGTGAGATGGTTCAGTATTTTGCAAGAAGCTTATCCATTTGGGGTAAAACGTGTTTCTGTTGACACAGGGACAGTATTACAGATGTCAGACTGAGTGTTTTGAGTGAATGTGTGAATGATAAAATGAACAGACTGAATGAACCCATATATCTTTGGTGTGCAAGAGATGAGGCGGTTTTTACCTAGATATTACTGTTGACAAAGATTAATATGTATAACATTCTTGGTGTCAGATTTTTAACCAGTTGGTTTTGCATAATAAATGATAAATTAAAAGTTGTACTGCCGTCCGTTTGTCCGACTATTCTTGGATTAACTTAGTGTGGAAGCTTTATAAATCCGATCAATCAAAATCATCGTCGATGATTTCGATCGATCAAAACATACGACTATGTTGGTGTAAATTTTACGGTAAAACAGCCGAGTCGTTTAAGATGTAATTTTGTATAGCTATTTTTTACACTGGAAATTTCAATGTAGGATATTTTTTAGAACGTAACATTAAGTTTTCGCACGGGAAAACGCGAAAGCTGCAGGGCGCTTCTAAGTTTGCGATAAGTTACTGAATAAAGTGTTCGTAAATCACCTTTTATTTCCAGGTGGTAGATTCTGAAGCGATCCGCAGCGGTCGTATAAAAGTACAGGTACAGTCGCGAACTGAACCCACGCCCACGGCACAAGCTGCCGCCTGCCCCTACTACAACGCCAACCATGCCGCCGCGCAGTGTGGTAAGTAATTATCATTTTCGACATCCTTTTCACTGTCATCATCTTTATCATTGTCGTCATCTTTATCACTGTCATCATCTTTATCATTGTCGTCATCTTTATCACTGTCACCATCTTTATCATTATCGTCATACTTATC
This sequence comes from Ennomos fuscantarius, assembly GCA_905220475.3. NCBI lineage: Eukaryota > Metazoa > Arthropoda > Insecta > Lepidoptera > Geometridae > Ennomos > Ennomos fuscantarius. Next base: position 3,676,022 of record HG992028.1, on the reverse strand, counting down.
ACTGTCATCATCTTTATCATTGTCGTCATCTTTATCACTGTCATCATCTTTATCACTGTCGTCATCCTTATCACTGTCATCATCTTTATCATTGTCTACATATTTATCACTGTCATCTTCTTTATCATTGTCGTCATCTTTATCACTGTCAACATATTTATCACTGTCATCATCTTTATCATTGTCATTAACTTTGTCATTCTCGTTATTTTATTATTGTCATCATCTTTATCCTGGACATCATCTTTTTCACTGTCATATGTCTCTACTTGTGGCTACCATTGGGTTAGTGCCTTAATTGACTCCACTTCAGCATTCACACGCACATTATCAGCTTTTTGCGTCTACGGCTGAACATAGACCTTGTAAAAGTGCAAAAAAACTTAACTTTGACCACATTTGGGGAGGAGGTCTTAGTCATAATCACCACGCTTGGCAGGCGTTTTAGTGGTCGAAGTAGATTATAATGCCGATCGAGGGGAATGCTGCAGTCCAACCCCTGGGAATTCGGTCGTTTTTTTTTCATTTAATTATCGTACCTGCCCACAAAATCTTACGAAAATCGGTTGACAAATGCGACCTGTAGAGTAGAACAGGGATAGGAAATATTTTTTGCCCAAGCTGAGACGGAAACTTTTCGAGCCCTCTGTCAAATATTTCCGTTTCGTTGTTCCAGGTATATCAACGCATTTACTCTCGCGTATCACGGGTTGTGTTTTCGTGGTCCCGGGCGAAAGGAACGACCTGCCGACGGAACAACTAAGCAAGATCAACATCGGACTTAATCTCAAGTTCAACAAGAAGGTAGATATATATTCTTGAAGTGTCAGATATATATTCTTTCCTTTCTGCCGGGCTAGCATGAGCTGTAAAAATCTACATATCTCTGGAAAAAGCGTTTGACCAATGAACGATCACGCGTATTACGTCATAAACCTTTTGATTGCGTATTCATTGATCAAGAAATATCCCTTTTTTTGAACGGGCTAATGCTGTTGGTCTCTAGCGACCTTTACAGCGTCACAATGCTTAAGGCGCCCAGCTGTCAAAAGTGGGAGGCAACTAGCTGGCGGGCACCCCGGGGGGGCGAGCCTCGGCTTGGGCCGTTGCCGGGATAAGGGGATCGAGAAGACTACGTCCACTGGAAGAGTGGACCCTATTTAAAGTCGCGACCGTTCTAGCTAACCTACGGGCCGACCTCGCCGGCGGGGTTGGTTCTAGAAATATCCCGAAAGAAGAGATATTTATATGTAGCTATTTAAATTACAAATGTATGAGAATAATATATTACGTCATCAGCCCAACACGATCCCACTGCTGGGAAACGGGCCTTCTCTCACATGTAGAGTGGTCATACATAATCCAAGTCCTGGCCAAGTGCAGCTTGGCGGATGACACATGATTTCGAATTATATCTGTGTATCTCTGTATCGATAAGACCGCCCATTGTAACCTACTTATAAGCTTTCCTGTTTTGTATTACGTCATCTTGGTGTCAATATAGAGTTTTATCTATCTATCTCTCCGTGGTATTGTAAAAAAAACAATTACAATTGTTTATTTGCACTCCACAATGTTTTGTCCGAACGCAGCTGGTTACGAAACTCCGGTTTCGTACGCGGCCGTAAGCGGTAGTGTTGAATATTTTTATTGAAATGTGACTTGCTTCAAAGTGCTCTTAACTATTACTATTAGTCGCCGCCGACTCAAAGTCCCATAAAAAAAAGATTTAAAAAAAACTATTACTATACTATTAATATTTGAAATGTTTAATTTAAATTTTTAACTGACTTCTAAAAAGGAGAAGGTTCTCAATTCGACTGTTTTTTTTAAAGTGTATGTGGAGAACAGAGAACAGAACCTTCGACTGTGTGAACCGATTTTGATGATTCTTTTTTTATTGCTTATTTTTATTTTATGATACATTATTTTGACATTCCCTGGTATTATTAATGAATTTTCTATGTAATGATATGTTATTTTGTACCGTTTGTATTGTATAATTATATTTATATTATCTAATTTCAGACGTGTATTTTATTTGAATAAATGACTATAGACTATTGACTATTTGAAATCTGGTGCTTCCCGTGTGGTCCCATTTTAGACAATGGCATCCATAAGAAAACCATATAAATCTGAAGTCGATTTTTTACGCTTTGCGTTGGTTATCTTATTAAGGGAGTTTATTAAAGGAGAGGTTCATCAATTCGGTCGTATTATTTAGTACATGTAAGTATAATTTTATAATGTACTTGTCATCAGAACCAAGAAGTGTCGGGCTACACGCGCCGCTGCAAGGTATCGAACGCGTGGCTGTACTCCCCGCGCTGCGCCGAGCTCGTGTCTCGATACGCTAAAGCTTTCCCTCAAGTGTTCGACAAACTGTCGCGCTCTTTCCAAAACGACGTGCTTTTCGAGAGCGACGTGTGGCGCGACGAACTCGGGTGAGCTCTTTGTTTTTGAAGTAAAACTTCTTTACGCACGCTTGACTTGGAGTAAGGAGTAAGTAAGAAATAAGTAAATGGGGGGGTCGATACTTGTTTTTTGTTCGTTATGTACATACATATTATGTATTAATATAACTTGTGCTTTTTACTTTAATTTTAAGCAAGTATTGATTAAATGTATTACTATTTCTATTTCTAAACTGAAGAAAGTAAGGAGAGGTTGAGAGGGAGATATAAGTTAGTGAAAATAGAAAGAGAGAGAGTTACGTTTCGTATATTACTGTAGGGGTAAGAGAGGCGGGTTGTACTGGTTCACGTAGATCTCCATTGTCAACGTAACAAAGAGAAAAATTACATAAAATGAGTATTACTATGTTGGCATGTCCGGTAAAATGACAATTTACAAATATCAAGATTGTGACATTAACATTAAACAAAGTTATACCGGCCGATAGATGGAGCTAAAGAACTTTAACTTCTGGGAGTTTTGGCGGGAAAACGAAAAAGATCGCGTCACCGCATTGTATTATTTTCCAAAACTTGTGTTATTTTTAATGTTAGTGCATAAAATTGGTGGCATTTTATTCGTTAAGTGCTGGATTACAGGCAAAAGTGTGTGATAGTGGTATAATGATGGTGAAACGTTTCTTTTCGTGTTGTTTCCAAAACTTCATAGAAGCTTCTGGCAAAGATGCCACCACTTTATTAGGAGTATAACTAAATTAGACTAGACTATGACTTTACATGATGATTTGGACTGTGACTTAACTTGAGAAATTATCAATTACTTGACACTGGCTAAATACACAAAAGTGTGGAGCCAAAACAAAAACAAAAAAAAACTTTTACTTCAATCGTGCGTGTTTGTTCTGTGTCTGGGTGTTATATTGTATTCTATGTATGTATTTAAAGTATCTAAGTATTGTATCAGTTATCTGGTTCCCATAATACAAGCCTTGCTTAGTTTGGGGCTAGATGGCGTTGTGTGAAGTGTCCATACATTATTATTATTATTAATCGCGTGGTTTAAAGTATACTCGTTTTCCTAATTACATTGGCTCTTATTTTTCCAGTCAAAAGAAACACCTAGAAGTACAAGCGTGGATCAAAAGCCAGCCTCATACGAAGGCGCTTCGCCGCGAGTGCGGCTCGGAAGCGCTCGAACCGGAGGAAATGAAAGCTTTAGCCGACGATTTGGATACTCAGCTTAAAGTACTGAAAGATAATGAGAAGAAGGTTTCACTGCAAGTGAAATGGAATCTTCTTTACAAGGTAATAAGGTGTAATGAGCGGTTGTCCAAATGTCATTTTAGCATTATTTATCTCTCGCTAGATGGAGTTGGTAACAATTTTGATAAGCAGTGTAGTATATAGCTCGCGCAAAACTTTATGTGCTCTCACAAGTTAGGCTCAAGTACCAAACTGCAGTTAAACACTTTTTATTCTCAGCCCTTCATTTGAGTTATATATATTTAGATATCATACATATTATTTAATATCACAGCCAGAACTTCACTGCGGCAACATCCAACCAGACCCCAAAGCGGACTACAAGATGTACGATCGGGTTGTGTGCGCGTCTCACACTATAACGGTGCCGTTCGGCGCTAAAGGCACCGTCACGGCCGTGTATCCTGCACCCAACGCCAACACTGTGCGGCTGTCGGACAAACTGAACGCCGAGGCGACCTACCAAGTTATGTTCGATGAGCCATTCGCAGGAGCTATGTCTGAGGAGCTGTTCGAACAGCCGAGGTTCTATCGGTAAGTATACAAAAACTTAAAAAAAAATATTACGAGCTTCTGCCTGCAGCTTCGCCCGCGGCGTGGCCTACGGAAAAATAATTCAACCACCCATTTCACTCTCTTTAAGGGTGGAATTTCTAAAAATCCTTTCTTAGCGGATGCCTACGCCATAACATCTACCTGCATGCCAAGTTTCAGCCCGATCCGTCCAGTGGTTTGGGCTGTGCGTTGATATGTCAGTCAGTCAGTCACCTTTGAGTTGTATATATTTAAGATTATTATTATTATGTATGTATTTATACTTATATATTATCTAGGTAGTATATATGAATCAGTTATATTTCATTTATTGTTTATTTATTATACGTATCTGTATTATCTTTATATATTTTCAATAAATTTCATTATTATCAATTATACTCAATTCGTTTACACCACCGACCTCTATCTCTCTAACAATTCTTTCCATCCAAAGGTTGACTGTAAGAGATCGCTTTTAGCGATAGGTCCGCCCATTGTACTATAGCTTTAAGTTTCATCATCTGTAACTGTTTTTTTCTTCTGGTGTACAATAAATAATTTTTGTATTGTATTGTTTTGTATCATAACTATCGTTACACCATTTATAATTTAGGTGAATCGAATATTTTGAAGCAAAGCGTTAGAAAGTGGATTTCTCTTTCTGTGTCAATTTTGTTAGATATATAGATGAGAAATCTCATGCGTGAAAGCGATACAAAACTTTTTGAAGTAAAACTTCTTTACGCACGCTTGACTTGCGGAGTGAGCTAGAGAGGCGAATGGAAGATGAAAGCTGTTAGTTAACAGATCTCCATTGTCAACATGACAAAGTTAAAAATTTGTACTAAAATTAAACTAAAACAAAGTTATGCCGGCCGATAGATGGAACTAAACTAAAGAAGTTTTACTTCAGTCGTGTAGTCTAAAGCACACTCGTTTTTTTTTTATAAAGATTATCTTAACCAGCATTAAATAAATTTTGGAGATTGGATTTGGGATTAAAACCGTTTTGGAGGTTACTATCGCATTCATTTTGCATGTGCCCTAAACTAGAAGTTACAAATAGCAAAAATTTAAGGTTTCGAACTTCCAATTTTTACTAACAACAAAAATAAAATATAAATACATGTGTCCCTTTCTAGAATGCAACCTACCCACATGCTGAACATATCTTACGGACGCAAGCTCCGCGACAACGTGATAACGGCGCGCGCCAACAACCAGGACGAGTTTGGGTTCACTTACCCTACCAATGTACTGCGGAGGGAAGACGGACATCATTCGGCTTTCGCTTGCTATAGGTATGTTATTGAATGAATCATTGAATGAACGAATGATGCGCATTTTGACTTGTAAAAGTGCTAAAAGGAGTTTTGGCGGGAAAACGAAAAAGATCGCGTCGCCGCATTGTATTATTTTCCAAAACTTATGTTATTTTCAGTGTTAGTGCATAAAATTGGTGGCATTTTATTCGTTAAGTGCTGGATTACAGGCGTGAGTGTGGGAAAATGGTATAATGATGGTGAAACGTTTCTTTTCGTGTTGTTTCCAAAACTCCACAGAAGCTTCAAGTAAAGTTGCCACCACTTTACTAGGAGTATGACTTTGGCTGGACTATGACTTGACTTGATGACTTCGACTGTGACTTGACACATATTTACGTGAAATATCATTAACTTGATAAATTATTAATTACTTGACACTGGCTAAATACACAAAAGTGTGGAGCCAAAACATAAAAAAAGATAAAGTGAACGTAGTTAAACGAGAGAGATCCAATCCTTACCTATCTATTTAGTAGTATTTTTAGGCTATCGCTTTAGTAGTATTTTTTTATTTGGCAATGTTTCAAACATTACTCAAGTACAATTACCACACAACAGTACAATTACCACACAACAGTACAATTACCACACAACAGTACAATTACCACACAACAGTACAATTACCACACAACAGTACAATTAACAAGTACTCATAGTCAATATTAATATAGCGAATTGTTTTAGAAGTAGAACTTCTTTACGCACGCTTCACTTGGGGAGTAAGCTGGTGAATGCGAGGCGAACGGAAGTTGAAGTTGGTTCACGTAGATCTCCATTCTCAACGTAACAAAGCTAAAAATTTGTATTATTATGTTGGTATGTCCTATAAAATGACAAGTTGAATTTGTCAGATTGAATATCAATACGACATTAACATTAAACAAAGCAAAAACAAAATTATACCGGCCGATAGATGGAGCTAAACTAAAGAAGTTTTACTTCAGTCTTGTTGTCTAAAGCACACTCGTTTTTTTTTATTTGGCAATTTTTCAAACATTGCACTCCTAGTCAATGTTAATATACCAAGCTGTTATTTTATTCCAGCCCTCCAGTGGATAAGAAGCAATCGCCTGTAGAGCATCGCAACAATAATATCAACCCAGCGCTAAACAACGGTCCCCCCTTGCCACCTGTGAGTGTAACCCAAACACCTTACATAAAACACAGAAATACTAAACATTTCTTACCAGTAACTTAATATTAATCTATTGTAAAAATAAAAAAATCCTGTAATTATATTTTTGAAACAAACGCAAAAAATACGGACAAATTTATTTTTTGTCACTTTTGCTAATTTGGCGTGAGATATGTGATTTAGGCGCGGTTTTTCAATAATCAGCACAATCAGTGACCCATCATCAATCAGTAATCAGTACCATTCAACAACAGTACTCAACTGTAATGAATTATATACATTGTAAAAGACAGTAGAAAGAAGACAAAAAAAAATACATCACTGTAAAGTTTCTTGTAGCTTCTTCTTTACAGTTGTAATCGAAGCTTCGGATCAAAGTTTTCAATTCTGCATTGTGCCGGATTGCTTGCACCAGTAGTGAGAAAGAGAACTGCTTTTTTTTCAAACTCATATATTGTAATGGGCTTCCTATATTATTTGACAATAAGCACTTTGTAATTTTATATGCTTAGTGAAATAACTTAATTTTAAGTACCTAGTATAATTTTGACTTGTAAAAGTGCTAAAATTAGCCTATTTGCAATAAATCTTTTGACTTTGACTTTGACATTATTACTGCAGTGTTCACTATTCAAACTTATTCATTTCACTGTGTTTTGTTTTACCCAATGAATAGCTTTATTTGGTGCCGTTTTGAGCTCTTAGAGCGAGCCTGATCTGAATCGCTTTGACTTTCATCTCACTTTTTCTCCAGCTGAGAGAGCAAGATGAAAGATGAAACAACGATTCAGTTCAGGCTCGCGTTAAGAGCTCACGGTACGGGCCCAGATAAAGCCCAGATTATTACTGCAGTGTTCACTATATAAAATTGTTTTGGAGTTTTTGGCGGGAAAGCAACGAAGATTGTGTCACCGCATTGTATTATTTTCCAAAACTTATGCTATTTTCAGTGTTAGTGCATAAAATTGGTGGCATTCTATTCGTTAAGTGCTGGATTACAGGCGTGAGTGTGGGAAAATGGTATAATTATGATGAAACGTTTCTTTTCGTGTTGTTTCCAAAACTCCATAGAAGCTTCAAGTAAAGTTGCCACCACTTTACTAGGAGTATGACTTTGACTAGACTTTGACTAGACTATGACTTGACTATGACTTGACTTGATGACTTCGACCTTGACTATGACTTGACTTGATGACTTCGACTGTGACTTGACACATATTTAAGTAAAATATCATTAACTTGATAAATTATCATTTACTCGACACTGGCTAAATACACGGAAGTGTGGAGCCAAAACATCAACAAAAAAAAAATTGTTCTTTTATTTTCACTGTGTTTTGTTTTATCCAATGAATAAAACACACTGCAGTAATAATGGTACTTTTAATTTAAACAGATTATAATTTGTAAGTTGAATAACATTTATCCATCCATTGAAAAATCGCACCTAAATAATATCAATTTCTTCATTATTGTCATTATTTTTAACAGGATAACGCCACACACTTGCTCAAAAGCTTGTTGAAGATCAGCGAAAATGAATCTGAAAAGAACAATAAGGTAAATATTCTTTATTTCTCGTTCTGTATATTTAATAGGCATGACGAAAGATTTTGAAATCCTCTTCCGTAATGTGGGTATACATTTACTATTTACGAAAAAACCTTTATTTCGGTAATAGACTTAATAATTTTAACCAAGATTAAAGCCATTTTCATAATATTTTTTAAATGCGGCGCGAAAACAGCTCGAGGTGTCATGGCGTCGGCTCTGACGTCACTCCTAGGTGTTTACCTACACAATGACATGTTGAAAACATGTCACTGCACTACTACACACATAGAAAAAGAATTCAAAATAACAAAATCAATCCATATGCGTATATTCACAACAGCAAAAATCTACGTGTGACGTCATGCGCTGTGATTGGCGTTTCAGTCAAAATGGCCGATCGCAGTATTTTAATGTTTTATTTTATTGAAAATCTAAGTAATCTTAATATTTTTAATAAAACTAAACCAGTGTTTCAACATTATTTAATATAAATTTTACCCTAAAAACATTAAATCGACCATTTTTTGATACTGTCGTCATGCCTATTCTATTATCTATACCCCATTTGCTAATTTAACGGAGTAAAATGACATTACGAGTTTGGCCGTTTTTAATGCATAAAAATGGTGCAAAAATATGTTAAAGAGATACAGTTCACTGATTCATTTCAGTTTAAAGATCTATTTCATTGATTTTATTCTTCTAAACATTTCTTAAAATCGAATGTCCTGCCTAATTTGTGATTTACATTTATAAATTCCAACTGAATATTCATTGAAGCTTATTTTTCATTTCGTAAAACATTAAGTATGACATACTTGACAATAGACATGCATCAATTTTGAACATATTTTTTTAATAAATGTAACGAGGTATCAAATCTTATTAAAGCATTTTCATTCTGACTTTTTAATGATGTTTCTTATATATACTTCAGAAGGAAATAAAGAAAAATCATAAAATAAATTTTATAGTTCCACACGTGTGAACTATACCAGCCTTATTAATAAACGGGTATTAGTCTCGGATTAGTTACTTCAGCTTTTGTCCTTTTTTTGCTACTGGAATATTTAGCTGGATCGAAAGAGACAAAAGATGGTGTAACTAGTCTTAAGCTAGTTCGTGTTTATTAATAAGGCTGTAAGAGCTGAAGAGATCTATCACTATGATTTAGAGAAGTGGGCAGCAATATTTTCACAAGAGTAATTTTGATATGTCATTTTAATAATTCTAAAACAAGATATGGAGTATACTCGATATTTTTAGGCAGCCTCTGTGGTGTGGTAGTTGAGCAGGTTGGCTCATAACTTGGAGGCGGTGGGTTCGATTCTCGCGTCAGGATAAGTACTTGTGCACTGAAAAAAAGCGCAAATACTTGTCTGGGTGTTGTGGGCCCATGGTTCTCGTAGTTCCTGGGTCTCTAGAGACACAGGGAATCCTAGTTAGGGTCCAGGATCTATGTATGTGATCGTTGGGCGTTATTATTATAATCCGATTTTTTCTGATTTATTCCTATAAATACTTCACTATGTGGATGGACTGATAAGTCCATCTATCGTTAGTGAAGTATCTAGAGTCGAGACCATTTGTATTAGCTTAGCATCCAGAAAACTTTTTTTTTTTCATAGGAGCAAGTTCACAACTGGCGTGTGAAAAATAACAACTCTGCAAATGCGCCGCCTCCACAACCGCAGAACCAAACGAGGTACGCAAGCAATTGCTAACTTTAAAAATATGTAAAATACTTTCCTAGACATTTTGTCATTTTTATTTTTGAATAGTTTTTTTTTAACGGTCATGTGCCTTTATTCTTTTAACTAACTACTACAGTAATATAACAACTACTACTAAACAGTAAGCTATACTACCTACTACTACAAAAAAGCATTTGGACTATATTAAATACTAGTTGCGCCCCGCGGTTTCACCCGCGGATTAAATTATTATTAATTAATTAATTATTTACTCATCCCACGGGTAAATTTCACTTTTCCGGGATAAAATGTAGCCTATATGTTAATCCAGTGTATAACAATCTTGGTACCGAATTTCATTTAAATCCATTCAGCCGTTTGAGCGTGAAGGACTAACAAACATACACACAAACACACATACAAACTTTCGCTTTTATAATATTAGTGTGATGCGCGATGATCAATAGACAGTCCAAATGCTCCAGCCCAATACTAGTAGGTAACGTACCAAACATGCTGGCAACATTGCCCTGTTGGATTGCAATGCTGATTTGTTGTGCCAAAAATCTGCTAGCATTTTGGTCACGCGTTTTTATACTTCACTTATTGACGTTAAATGTAATTTTATTATATTTTACAGAAGTTATTTAATTTGATTTCTCATTTAATAATTTTTATTTGCCTTTTGCAAAGGTACCCTAATACCGCTATTTTTTTTTTTACCTTTTATAATATGTTTTACGATGAGTTTCAAAGACTATGTATGTTATCTTTTGACGTTTTCAGAACCATCACCTTTTTTTAAAAGTAATTTTTCATAAATATCGTCCATTTTTATTTACCCTTGATTAGTTACACCACAATATATAATAACAGTTCCTTTATAATAATAATATTAAATTATTTTCCAAGCAGCGAATTTCCTACGTGGATGTTGTTCAACGGGTAAGATATGCATTTTAAAAGTGCAATAAATGAGTTGACATTGACTATTATTTTGCGGTTGAAATCAAACAAATCAAAGGAGAGTTTAGATAGAATGATCTGAAATTATATCTAAAGACAAAACTCAGCAACAGAAAATGGCATAAACGGTATTTGTATCTAGTTTATTCTAATTTGTAATTTGTACAGGAAACGCCTAACGGTCACATACATAGTCCAGATATTTTAAATTGATGAATTATAGAGGTCATTAATGTGTGTAATATAATTGCGAATATCTGAAAATATGTAACAATAAAACTCAATTGATGAAGCTCTTGAATTATTTTATAAAACTTTATATACATTGCGAGACAAGTATGTTCGCCATAAAACAGTATCTGTAAGTAGCAAGCATCCTCCCTGGTTCACCGCAAGTCTCAAGAAGATACTGGCTGAGAAATATAACCATATTTGCAAATATAGACGATATGGAAATAGGTCCGATTACGTTTCTTTCTGTACGCTGCGGGACCGTGCGAAGGTCTATGAGAAAAAGTGTTATAACTCGTATATCAATAAAATTGAAACCTCAATTTCTCATTCACGTAAAGCATTCTGGTCTTTTGTCAAAAATAAAACTTGTAATTCATCTTTTCCTTCCACTATGACGTATGACAATGACACCGCAGATACGGGTGAGGGCTTATGTGAACTATTTTCAAAGTTTTTCAAATCAACTTTCCGTCAATCAACTTGTAATAGTCCTTCAACTTCCACTAGCCACGTGGCTCATTATACGCCATAACATCTACCTGCATGCCAAATTCAGCCCGATCCGTCCAGTGGTTTGGGCTGTACCTTTAAGTTATATATATTTATATTATTACTGCTATTAAAAAGTGTTATTAAATTGAGACCTTTTGTTTAGGATCCCACATCAGCAGCATCAGAACTGGCGCAAAGAGAATGTCCAGAACAGCGTCCGACACCAACCGCCCGTGCCGAGTGAATGGACCAGCACCAATTTCAAGGTAAGTTCAACTCCAAAAAAGGAATTCTCAATTTGACTGTATTTTTTTTAAATCTTTATTTACCTCAGAACTTTCGACTGGGTAAACCGAATGTGTTGATTATTTTTTTATTTGAAAGATGTTACTTCCCGTGTGGTCCTATTTCCATTTGGTCCAGTTCTGACAATGGCATCTAAATGGCGTAAAAGTATGAGTCGGTTTTTTACGCTTTGCGTTTGTTACTTGTTTAAGTCAGATACACAATTTTTATACACAAAACTCAGCTTTTAAATTTTATGTAATTTTTTTAACCACGAATGGGATTTGAACCCGCGGCCATCAGACCCTCAAGCCGTTACATATTTTTCTCAAGCTACCGTGACAAATGAAGGGGTGAGAATAAAAAGGGTTTAACTATTTTTTTTCACAAAATGACTTATGGGTATCGTTGGATTCAGAGTGAAATTATCTACAATACACACACACAATCTACATTTCAAAATACCGAAATGAGGCTTAAATCTCGAGATTTTAAAAACGGTTTATCTGTCACAGGAATACAGTTCGCAATAATAATATGGGAAATGCCTAAGCTAGGTTACAAAAATTTATACAAATTACAAATAATTTGAAATTAAAGATTAAATTAACTTAATAATAATAAAAATTAAATACACACTAATTTTAGATTAATATTCGCATGCTAGAATACTAATTTAATGGAATTCTTGGATTGTGAGAAATTACTGGAGAAATATGTTTTAATATTGTACTGGCAGTCCTGGCGCACTTGGCACTTTTGGTACGAAGATAGAAGTACATGGGACCGGCCCTGACTACCGGGTCGAAACGTTACGCGTAACACGTCAAAAAAGCAGAGCTAAAGCGATATAACGTAGGCGCTTGTTAAGAGTTAGCTGTGGGGCTGAACTGCACTTTATTATGTTGTAGCAAGAGTCACTATTTCAGTGACTGCGGAGTGAAGCTTTTGTACTAGCCAGCATCTTCTATGGTACTGGTTGTAAGTTATTCGCTGAACTTTGTTTCAATGACTATAAAATGCTAATTAAAAAGTATATCCGAGGTATGTCTTATGATATATTTTGTTATCCACAATAAGTATAATGTGAATGGCAGTTGGCCACAGATTAATTAACTAAAACTACAAAACAGTTTAAATCTAAACTAAAAAGATTTTAAAATATATAAGGTTTTTAAAAAGTACAAAAATATGTGTATCTATAAATAATAGAAACATATATTTGAAACGAATAATTGATTTGTAAATAAAGAAAGAAAGAAAGAAGAAAGAAAGAAAAACATTTATTCAACACTCACTTACAAAAATAAAATAAAATTTACAAGAACATACAAGAATATACATACAACAAGAGAATACAATTAAATATAAACAGTACCTAGTTAGAAGTATTTAATAAGGAAAATAAAAGAGTAGATATAGCACGGAAGCAGTGGTGTCGAAAAGGGCTGCTAAATGTTTATTTTGTGTTTGTTAAAGTATAACTTCTGACAATATTGATAAACTTTCAGATATTACGATTCTGTATATATGCTGGGCGACGTATAATACGTTATTTTTTCAAATAATACTGTCTACGCGACTAGTTTTGGAGGTACAAGGATATTGTGTTTTTGTGTCACAGTCATTCTGGTTTGGAATAATCATCAAAGTAATAGATATTTAGCTAAAACTTGAACATGTTGTATTTTTAAATTTGCATGCTGACATATTAGAAATCGTGAAATTGGTCACAATGATATGCGTTTTTTGTGTAATGGATGCATAGCTTAGCATATTAGAAGAATCATAGCATATTTTCTATTTACTACATGGAATAATTCTCTTTAAAAACAAACACTAGAAAATCTGATCAATTCACAAAAGAACCATAAATACTAATAATAATACATAGAATGTTCAAATTGTGATCTTTCAACAGTTTATTCACAACTCCACAAGACATCTTGCATACATAAGTAATATGAATACTAGCTAGTTTGTTACTTGTAAAAACTGAAACTTGTACTTTAAAGTAGAACTGAACTTTACGGGATTAACGATAGAGAATGGTGACCGCTAACCATTAAGTGGACCGTCCATTGGGTTGCTTATCCTAAAATAAAAATATATCTACCTTATATATACATATTTATACCTTTATATATATCTCATGTATATATATATATTCTACCTAATAGATCTTATCCTAAAATAATAATACAACTAGTAACCAACATGACTAGAAATATTGCTATGAAGCAATATATTTTGCCAATAATTACGCAGATATACGAGTTTAATATTATTCCTAATGTCTAGGTGACCAATCACACCAGTGCATTTTCCTTAAGCCCGATATGACATATTAGAAAGGATTCGGAAATTCCCCGGACGAATAAAAGACCAAGATGAATTACCTTTATCTGTTTAATTATATCAATTTTCAATATAAAAATACTTTTGTATTTGTCTAAAAGAAGTTTGACAGAGGTTATCTTTTTTGTTTTGTCTATTAATAAAAAAAAAAAAAAAATATAGCGACTGTGTAAATTAGAATGTTTATGGTTTGTATTATTATAAGAAAATAATATTACCTTGTTTGATTTTTTTTTATGTTTTGGCTCCACATTATTGTGTATTTAGCCAGTGTCAAGTAATTAATAATTTATCAAGTTAGTGATATTTCACGCAAATATGTGGCAAGTCACGTCGAAGTCATCAAGTCAAGTCATAGTCTAGTCAAAGTCATACTCCTAGTAAAGTGGTGGCAACTTTACCAGAAGCTTCTATGGAGTTTTGGAAACAACACGAAAAAAAACGTTTCACCATTAATCATTATACCATTTTCTCACACTCATGCCTGTAATCCAGCACTTAACGAATAGAATGCCACCAATTTTATGCACTAACACTGAAAATAACATAAGTTTTGGAAAATAATACAATGCGGTGACGCAATCTTTTTCGCATTCCCGCCAAAACTCTCCTTGTTTGATTTGCTTTTTTATTATTGACATCTCTTTTACTTTTTCACGTGTCACGTTCATATTCGCAAAAGATCCGCTTAAAATGTACGAATGCGAATATCAAGAAATCTGCGAATATTCGCGAATGCGAATACGAATATTCGTTACATCACTAATAACTATACTGATTTTGGTAACTTAATACACAGTGCTCTGATTGATCAGTGGTTTTTTTTGTGATTATAGAAACATACTCCATTATCTTTTCCTTTCTACTAGTTCTACTTTAAAGTACAAATTTAAGTCGCGAAACCTATAAAATCCGAAACGTTAACGATTTTCTCCCCGCAGAACCAACCGCCGGTTCCCCCATTCCCATCATTCGGTCAATCGCAACCGCACCACGGCCCCGTTGCCAACCAGATGCCGTTCCCGCAGTTCCCGACGCCTCAGTTCCACAGGAACAATAACATGGGGTATAGAAACCAGGAGGCAAGGCATACCCCGGGGCAAAGCTTCCCGCAACACTTACCCAACACCAGCGTCACTTTGGGACCTAGTTGGATGTCTGGACAGGTACCATTCATACTAACAATAACAGTTTAAATTGTGTTCTAATGTCATTAGGAACAATGGACAGAACCTGAACCACCTAGGGTCCCTTTGGACCCCGTTAGATGTCTGGGCAGGTGCATAATGCATTTAGATTCAGGGAAAGTTATATAATGTTAGTTTATAAAGTCAATAGGAAGAATATTGTACTCACACCTGGGCAAATGCCAGCATCTGATTTGGGACCCGATAGCTGGATAAATTGAACTATATTCAAGGAAACAATGTACCAATGAGGCTTAACCAGGGACTGTGCTCTTGAGTGGACTCCGACACTTGGAAAGGCGCCCTTCGACTGTATCAAGCGATTTAAGCAGAGTTATTATTAGAAGAGCTGAAGATCTGGTTCGGTGGCGAACGTTGGAAAGACCATATATCTAGCGGTGGACTAACACAGAAAGATGGCGATAACAAAAAGATAACACCGTTATTATATATATCATTAGTCTACTATTGGCTCATGTTTACTATCACATTCACATATATACTTTCTTCCCAGAATCAAACCACAAAACCGACGACCACAGTAGCTGGTGCGTCTAACTTCAGCAGACAAAATTCTGGACAAAGTAATGCGGACAAATTGAGCAACCCATTCGTACCGTTACAAGTTCAAACTAGTCAAAGGTGAGTGTAACTTATATTTAATCTGCCAGTTCTTATAGTAATTCTGCTAATTTTTACAGTAAGTTTGGTGATTCTTATAGTAAGTCTGCTGATAATTTTAGTAAGTCTGCTGATTCTTATAGTAAGTCTGCTGATTCTTATAGTAAGTCTGCTGCTTCTTATAGTAAGGCTGCTAATTCTTATAGTAAGTCTCCTGGGGCTTAAAGTTGAAAGGTTTATTACCCGTTCAATACTGATTATGTACTGTGTTTGGGTTTAGTGACGATAAAGAATAGAACACATGAAATTTAGTTAACAAGTGGGTTTTGCATACCTGGAGATTCTCATGAAAGTATTGGTGCTATGATGGTTTTGAAAGCAAATTTTCGCGTGGAAAGTGGTCACTCCCACAGGAACTACATAATTGAACGGGATCAAAAGTATCCTGATCCATTCTAAGGCCCGAAGTATCAACACACAAAATTTTATTCAAACCCTTTCAGCCGTTTCAGCACTAAGCTAAGTATGATAGTTGGCTCAAATATTTATTTATTT
Source organism: Ennomos fuscantarius (assembly GCA_905220475.3). Classification (NCBI taxonomy): domain Eukaryota; kingdom Metazoa; phylum Arthropoda; class Insecta; order Lepidoptera; family Geometridae; genus Ennomos; species Ennomos fuscantarius. The sequence continues at coordinate 3,659,399 of HG992028.1, read as the reverse complement.
TATTTGGTTCGCAGACGCATTCAAAACTCAAGCGGACAACCATCTAGAAAAGAAACTGGAGATATAGTGGCACCTAAGTGTGTACTACCGAGACCTCAACCAAGTAATACCCAGGTAAGCGAAACACTTGAAGTTGCCTTCGTAGGTTTTTTTTTTATGTTACTGAATGATTTGACGAGCTAGCCGTTCACCTGATGTTAAGCGCCACGGCTGCCCATAACAGAATAGTGTCAATCGGAACCCCAAAATAGAGTTTCGTGCAACACTGCACTGCGCACATCATCCTGAGACATCAGCACAGTCTGGTAATAAGATTACTCGACTGTGAGATCAGATCATAAAGTCTCAATTGCCCAGTAATTTCACTAGCTACAGGTCTCAGAATTTTGCGCAGACACTTATTTTTTTTTTATATCTGCAGGTACCCCAACAACCGCCGTCACTGGTATCAAAACCGATAAAAAAGAAAAAGCCAAGAATAGCCGCCAACCTGCCGTTCCAAATGGATTAAATTCAATAGACATATTAGTGTTGCCATCCGGAATAAATCGATAGTATTGCCAATAAAAATGAGGAAAACGACAAAATTACATGATCAAAGTGACAATGGTGACTAATCTATTGTACAAAATCATAAACTTAATCTGGAAAGTTGTTTAATCATTGCGGTCTTAGTAATTTCGATATTTATGAAAGGAGCACGAACATTTTTAGAGTTGTGAAATTAAATTTAGTTTACGATTTTGAACAACAAACCTACTCCAATATCACTAAAAAAAGATTGTAAATTGATTATTTCAAGATTATAGATTTAAAAATCTTGTATAATATGTTGTAAATATTATGAAGTGGAATGAATCTACGAGATCAGTTATGTTTTTTTAATATGTGTGAGTTGAGTCCTCAATCTATAGTTCCTCGGTATATTTTTAGAGTTATTTTTGACTATAAATATTAATTAAAGTTACTTAATTTCTTTTGCGTATCACTCGACCAGTCATCAATTACACGTTTGATTGTATATATTTTTATTTGTTGAAAATTAACCACCATAATCTATAACGTATATCAAAATCTTGTATTCCAGTCAGCGCACTAGAGTTTTCTTTATTTTGAAATCATTTTTGTTTTATTTTTTTTCGTAATAACTACATATATTTTATTTGGTTTTCATTAAAGATGAAAGCAATGTTTTGTAGGTAGCTGTGTGTACATTCAGAAGTACAATAGTTTTAGTACATAGCTGTTTTCATCTGTTGTCTTTTAATTAGATACAGTTTTAGACATTGCGTATTTAGGGCTAACATATTGATGTTTCAACGCGATATTTACATCAAATTTCAATTTGACGTAAAATTGAAATTTGCATGAAAAAAATATCGGCGTTAAGCCCTTATTTAAGATAGTGTGAGCAATGTTCTGTACAAATAATTAAGCACCAGATTTACCTATTTATCTAGGAAAATGACAGAATTTATATGTTTAACTTAAATATCAAGAATATGAAAAATGTTTCGAGTCTTAACTCTTATAGACAATTTTTTTGAAAATCTTATAAATATGAAACTCATTGTGAATGTGGATTCGAGAGTTCATACATTGTAATAGAAACAGTGACAAAAAAAAATAGTAACAGTAGTAAAATCTATGTTTACAATCTAAATAATGTGAAATAAAATTATCCCACTCCAAAATTGGTTTTGATTTCTATTCATCGGTTTGTTAAAGTTTAAAATAAGCTATTTTAAGTTTCAACAGTTTTAGTTGGTTTTAAAAACGTGCATTTTATTTTCAGGGTAATTCATTTAAATAAATAAATAACGCTCAACGATCACATACATAGATACTGGACCTTAACTAGGATTCTTACAAAATGTAATAGAGGGATAAATGCGAACTTACGGACTTAAACTTAAGTAAAAACGGGCATTAGTCACGTATAGTTACACTAGGGTCGCTCTGTACTGGGACTATATAAATATTTTAGTTTGAAAACTATCGTGAGTGTGACACATTTTGTTAGTAGAAGGACATCGAATATGTCAGAAACCTGAGTAATTTCGATTTTTTAATGACATGAGTTTAGCCGTTATTTATATTACAAAATTTATAAAAATATTTTACGACATTCGGTACAGTATGACAAGGATCTTATGCAGGGTGGGGCAACTTACCATGGACTTTTCGTTCAATAGGTGGGTTTGATATAGGAATACCAGTAACAAAAAAAAAGAGATAAAATTGTCGGTAAAATGGCAGCACCAAAGTTTTCAACTAACTGTCAAATGTCAAAATTTAAATCAAACGGCATAAAACGGTAATCCGCAAAAGTGTGATTTTGTTTTGGTGTCGTTTTATCCTAGTTTGTGTGCTTTTACGTCCAAAGTGCGTTGAGTTGAGCCTTCTCCTCCGCCTTTGCATTGAAACTCTTTCAAAAAGTTATCATAGCTGCATTTGAGGTGTGTTTCGAGCCTAGTGACTCTTTAGCTTAGTGACTCTTAGGTTCTTTTGTTGTGTCGGTTTTTAATATGAAGAACAATAGCCGGAGATGTGTAAAATGCAGTGCTTCAACAGCACAAGATCCGGAGCTGGTTTTACATCGATTTCCAAAACCAGGACATTCCAACTTACAACGGTATACATAACCATAATACATTAGTAATTTCTAACGTCAACAAACAAAATTGGGTATCTAATTACATCAAACCAATTCTTTTTTCAGTATGGAAGCTTGGGCAAAGTATTGTTATCTAGAAGAGAACTGGAGTTCTGAAGAATTTCAGAAAAAGCTGTATACCAGCCATAAAATGCTTTGCTCCAAGCATTTTTCCTAAAATTAATTTGTGCTAGATCACTTAAAAAGGAAAAAGCTGCATAGATATGCCATTCCTTCTGAATCCAGCACTACATCAGAATGCATCTCTCCAGTTGAAGTTTCAGCAATCAGTGAAAGCAATCAACAGCCTGGAACTTCAAGAGCGTCTGATGTGAGTTAAAAGTACAACGGGTAATATAATATTTGTGAATTTTATTATCTAATAGACTAGTAGAGGCCTACAACTATCTCATCACAACAAAAATGCAAAACCGAGAACAAAAAAGAAAATGTTTGATAGCCTCACCTACATTGAATAGGTGTCTCACTTACATTTAATATGTGACTTTTAAAATATATTTTTGGAGGTTTGTGGTAGAATAAAGTTTTTGTGGTTTTACAGATTCAAATGGAAACTCAGGCATCCACATCTCTAGTCGAGATGCCCTGCACCCAAATTCAACAACCCAGAATTTCTGGTGTAAGTTTTTCTATTGTTGCATTTATGTTATATACTCCTTTTTTGTAGTTAGACTAGTAGATGGTGTGGCTTCGTAAATATCCTGTGCGTGTATTATATTTATTAATTTTTGGTTACAGGTTAAATCGGAAGAATCAAACAAAGAAAGGTCACTTCTGAACAAGTGCCGAAGAAGCTTATACAAACTTTGCCGTCTTTAAAAAACTATTAAAAAGCTGAGTCATTGACTGAAAAAGACTGAAAAGAGTCAACGGATTTTGGAAATTCTTCTTGGCAAGCATTATTATCATTATGTTTAAAATAGTGTTCGTTTATTTTTATATTATTGTAGAGAAAAACATCAGTAAACATGAAGTTTTAGAAGATTTTTCATGATAAAAGTTTTAAGCAATTATAAGTTATTATAAATAACCATTACGATATATAAAAAAGCCTGTTACAACAACAAAACAGAGGAAACTTCCATTTGAACTATAAAACTAAATCAGAATTTATCGTAACCAATTCCTTTCTGGAATAAATTGATGTACCTACATATATAACTTACTTTTATTTAATTCTACCTTTGATATACGATGTAGGTCACAAGCTCCTTCCAAAATAAATTACTAATGTATATTATTAGCGAAACCAACTGTAATAATATAAATTAGTAATTTATTTTGGACCGATCTTTTTAATATTCTTGGTTAAGTGACAGAACAGACATTTTAAATTTCGCGCGCTTTATTAGTTGCTAAAGGGTCCCACAAGAGGCGCTGGTGGTCATACTATCAAACCACGTTTTTTGTATGGAGTTCCGGTTCTTCTCCGCTAGGAGTAATAGTATTCTGTGATCTTATGGCGCGTGGATGACATGACATTGCCACTATTGCCAGGAGGGCGTGGGAGCGCCGTCAGGGTTAACAGTTAATAAAATGTGCCTGTTTTTAGGGAAACATCACGATGAATAAAACCGATCTTTTTATTTAATTTTGACTACCTAAATAAATGTGTGTGTGGACATTTCCATATAGCCTCAAACTACGCAAAGCTTGTACTATGGGAAACAGATAACTGATACAATGCTTATAGACGTTTTATTTGCAAATAAATACATAGAATACAATATAAAACACGGAACAAACACCAATGTTCATCACAAAAATGTTTGTCCTGGGGGGAGGAGCCCACAACCTTAGTTCAGAAAGGAGAGCTACTGCCAACTGGGCTATCAGGCCAGTCAATATGAATGAACAAATGGCTTTCAACTGAGTCCCCTCCAGTATGGAAGCCACTTAGCTCTGTATTAAGTACTATTTACCTCCTCCCTTATCCAACGACACTCGCCATTCGACCGCTATAAAGGAAGTATTATGGTTTGCCTGCCCATTGTTTTTCGGACTCCCGTTTGAACTGGTAGGTCATATCTAGCATTGCATACTAAGTTCTTCTATAATTATCTTTTGTATATTATTTTATTTATACTGCTTAAAGATAGATAAATAAAAGCTATAATGTAATAAATTAAAATACAAAACACCTATTAAAACTAAACAATGCAAAACTACTTAGTACCAGATTATTTTACTTGGATAGGTGACCAGTGGTCATCATAAATTTTTTAGTGTTTTTTTTTTTCTTCTTTGTTTTGGCTGCACACCTCCGTGTATTTTGCCAGTGTCAAGTAATTGATAATTTATCAAGTTAATGATATTTCACGCAAATATGTGTCCAGTCACAGTCAAAGTCATCAAGTCAAGTCATAGTCAAGTCAGTCTAGTCAAAGTCATACTCCTAGTAAAGTGGTGGCAACTTTACTCGAAGTCTATGGAGTTTTAGAAACAACACGAAAAGAAACGTTTCACCATCATTATACCATTTTCCCAAACTCACGCCTGTAATCCAGGACTTAACGAATAGAATGCCACCAATTTTATGCACTAACACTGAAAATAACACAAGTTTTGGAAAATAATACAATGCGTTGACGCAATCTTTTTCGCGTTCCCGCCAAAACTCTTTTTTTTTTTTTAGTGTTGCCACTACTATTCATTGTGTGGTGTTGCCACTAAACTATTCAATTTAAAACTAATTTTAAATTCAAATCATTTATGTGCGATGTCTATTTAATTTGGATTCTTTCACCGTTATCTAACTGGAGATGAAGTTGGCATTAGTGGCGGCGATAGTCGTGGCAAGTGTTGCCAGTTGCAGTGCAGTCGACATGTGGTGGGAGAGCGCGGTTATCTACCAGATATATCCGTATCCGCGCTCTTTCAAGGACAGTAATGGAGATGGCATCGGAGATTTGAACGGTAAGCCAAGTTTTTTATGAAATTATTTTTCGTGTCTGTATTACTTGCAGTGGTGTAGCTAGCGGAGGGCTAGACGGGGCAGTTCCCCGGTGCCCCCAAGTTCAGGGCCCCTCGAACTCTGACTTACAAACTATAAATTAAACTAGTGAAAATTTCTTCCACATTCGGAATATAAATAAATGATCTGGAGTACGTCGAATATGGAACAAACAAAGGACTGAACAGATTTAGCTGTTTGGCGCACAGATAAACCAAACTCTGGAATATGACATAGGATACTTCAGGCCCGTGCAGGCAAAGCCATGCTACGAATGTAGGCAAGTATTCAACAATATACATCGATGTTTGTTCCGTGTCTATGTATGTATTTACAAACAAAAAGTATCTAAGTATTGTATCAGTTATCCGGTTCCCATAGTACAAGCTTTGCTTAGTTTGGGGCTAGACGGCGCTGTGTGAAATATCCACACATATTTATATTTATTTATTTATATTTGACGGTCCAAATTTTGACCTTCCATGATTCGAAATTTGGACTACCTGGTTCCTACTGCTGCCTTATAGGTCAACTTTATGTAAACGTTATGCTTGTTTTCTGTGTCCGTCAAGCCTAGGGTCTATAAGAAGAGGTCCAACAAGTCCCCAAAAAACCCCCCAACCCCCCAAGGTTGACTATCTGTAAGGTTTAAAAACACTTGTTATTCCACAGATTGCTGCCAAATGAGCCTGCCATTGTGGCCATCATGAACCTGTCTGACACTGACGAAGGTGTAGACCTTTTCAATGTCAAGCTGCTGCCCAACACTCTGTGCTCTTTTCAGAAGGGGTAAGAACTTCTATCATTTGCATCTATGCTGCCTTTGTGTCTATGCTTGTGATCATCAGACCCAATGTTGAGAAACGACAAATAGCCACTCAAAAAAGGTTAATTGTGCCGCTGAGTGTAGTTAACACTAATATTCCCAAATACCTGTAAGCTTAATATATACATAATAAAGTTAGGGTTCAGGATCTATGTATGTGATAATTGGGCAGTATTATTATAGTTATGTTTTTGTTTTAGGGAGAAAACCAGGAAGGACCATATTTCTGTATCAGCTCACTTTGCATTAGTGCTCGAGTCTATCCAGGACTGCTGTTAAATCATTGGAATTTCTTTTGTTAATGAGACTTTAATTTACTTTGTTGTTATTAAAATTAAAAACTGTTATTAGCATTCATGCCATTTTATTTTAAGAAAGTTGCCTAAATATAACAAAAAAGTATGTGCAAAAGTTTTATAATGTAACCAAGGAATGATCATGTTAGATTAGACTTATAACACCCATCAAAGCATAAAAAGTTTGCAACCTTTGCAACTTTTTATTCTCCAAGAGTGCAATATGTTTACATGCCTCTTATTATGAAATAGTACTTCACAGTACTACAGACATTTAGTGTATATTTCACCTAATTTTAAGTAAAGCATAAGCCTGCCAGACATTGTTTCATCAAATATCTTTTAAAATTTTCTTATCACAGTTTAGAAGTCCATAGCACCTTCCAGAAAGCACAGACAGTCTACTTTGTTCACTACAACATCAAAGTCCTTCTTTGCTATTGTTTTTCTTTTATTTGAAGCTGTGTATGTGAATGTTTCTTTTGCTATTGTTTCTAAAAATAACTCCTGGAACAAACAGAGAAAAAAAATGTTTTTATAAATTATAATGACTCGAGATTATCATTACAAAAAATTTGGTGCCGTCTTTAGCGCAAGCCCACCAGCGTGTTGTCACTTAATTGGAATTGGAAAGAGATATCAACTTACGGTGGCTTTTGTGACTAAAAATACAGCTTCACCAGAAATCACATTGACGTCTGGGTCCATCTTCATAATATTCTTTATCCTGGCCATTGGCAGCCTCGTTGATCGTACAATTTCTGGTTTATGAGCTTGTGCTCTTTTCTCCTCAGTTAACTGTTCTTCCGAAGGCTGTAGTTCAGAGTTCTGTATGTTTACGTTTTCTGTATCGGTCACCTCAGTATGTAAAAGTTCGCTGTTCAAATAGTGCTCTGAATCATCTATTATGTCCGATATATCAACGTCTTCGTAATTTTCTTCTTCGGTCATGATAAAAATGTAATAGATTTAATGATGATAAATTAGGTATTTTTAAATAAAAATTGATTGAGATTTTGAGATTTGTTTTGAGGTTACTGAGCGGAGCTATGCTCTTTGGAGCGGAGCGGAACACTGACCCTGACACTAACAGCCGTGGAGTGGAGTCGACATTGACAGTGATGATTTTTTTTGTTTTGTCTTCACGCATTTGTGTATTTAGCCAGTATCAAGTAATTGATAATTTCTCAGGTTAATTAATATACTAAAACTAAAGTAAACTAAAAGTATGGCGGTACTCTTAAAACGACAGAAATATGTTAATTTCGTTTAACTTTAGAGTATGCGACACAGAATCGACACCATTGATATAATAACTAATACTAAAAACTACCTACTACTACTACTACAAAAAAAAAATTGGATTATATACTGGCTGCGATGACCTATAGACAATCCAAATGCTCCAGCCCACTACCAGTAGGTAGCGTACCCAACATGCTGGCAGCATTGTCCCGTTGAATTGCAATGGTTATTCGTTGTATATATATTTCGATTTACAATAATTATTATTATTGTAAATCTAAATATATATAACACAAAGGTGACTGACTGACATAGTGATCTATCAACGCACAGCCCAAACCACTGGACGGATCGGGCTGAAATTTGGCATGCAGGTAGATGTTATGACGTAGGCATCCGCTAAGAAAGGATATTTCGAAATTCCACCCTTAAGAGGGTGAAATGGGTGGTTGAATTATGTTCCCATAGGCCACGCCGCGGGCGAAGCTGCGGGCAGAAGCTCGATGAATAATAAAAAGCGCGCTATGCGAGAAAATATTTATATTTAATTTTTTATCAGTTCGTGTTGAGTATCAAAACAACATTATAATAAGCATACAATTATATACATCTAATATAACAATCGTAACATTTTATAATATTCTGTACACATTAGGATAACCTACTTTTATAAAGTTAATTACTTAATTACTACAATTTACTAAAGCCGTTATGGATTTACCTCACTCTAAAATAATTCAATAAAAAGTAGATACATAACCCATTAAAGAAAATCATTCAGAATGGACAGTGTTTTGCATAAATAAGTGTAGTCAATAATAAAATCGTATAATTTTTAAATCATTTGAAAAAATATATGAAAACTATAAAAATTTAAAATTTACTAGTAGAGCACAAGCAACAACCATTAATGATAATTAATATTTCGTTTAGTGATGGTAGAATGCACGAAATTTTTTAAAGTAGGTAAATTATTTGACTTAACTTCAGAGTACACTATTTTGAATTTTAACTGTAGTTTAATGTATTCGAGAAAGCCATTTACGCTGAATAAGGCACTGTTTGATTAAGCGTACGAATGATTAGATACCTGTGTGATTCACAAATTAACTTTAAAAGGCCACAGTAAGTAGATATATGTTATCCAGAAAACAGTAGTCTATATACTTAGTTTACAAAAGTACCTATTATTTTTTATCGATGGTACCTATTAAATTATACAGGCTTTAATAAGCATAACCTACATTCAGTTACATTAGCTAACATTGTTCAGTGTTGCTATAAGCTAATAAAAAGTTATACATATCGTATTTTGGTCTGTTAACTCATAGTCGTTCACTTAGTTGCCAAGCACTTAGCTTCAGCCACATTTTTATATCTTTACAAAGTACAGTTTGGCAAGTTTTTAAAAAAGTTCACTTATTACATTTTAAATCCTACAAGGATATAGTGGTATGATATGAACGGTGGCGTTAAAACTGACAAAATTTACAGATAAAAGATCGATTTCTTATTAACAATAAACGCAACTAAAATGTACATCAACAATTTCATTCCACATATTCAGAAAATACTCTCAAGATTTGACTCAGACATCAACTTTTTATATATTTTTTAAATTGTTAATCACCGAAGTTTGGCGGTCCGTATTTTTTTTTTTTTTTACTTCCAACTTGTCTAGCATTTGACCACGCTCTCACCTGATGGGAAGTGACGATGCGATCGAAGGTGTAGCATGCTAGCCAAGTAAATACCTATTCACTCTTCTCTTGAACACGCCCGGGTCATATTTCGCTGGAAACACAGACGCTGGCAGGGCATTCCATTCCTTAGCCGTTCTAATTAAGAACGTTAAGTCAAATCGCTTGGTACGAAAAGCTTAGTCGAGCGTTTAGTAGTCCGGTAGTGGAATGGTGATGGGAGAATGAGATCATGCAGTTCTTGAGCGCATTCACCGTGGTGTATTCTGTATCCGTATGTTCCACAAATAAATCTGGTACGTTAAAGTAGATTCGAAATACGAATAAGCATACATCACTAGAACAATTTCACTTTTCTACTACCAATCAACAATATACTAATTTACTGTGATACATCCGAGTCAAGCTTAATAAATTATTGTGCTAAATATTCTAATATAAACAAAACAGTTTCTTCCAAAATGGTCTTTTCGTGTGTCTTACTGGCAACCCAGCCAAAATGGCGGCATCAAAAGCGTCTTTCAGTTGTTTCCTCGTTTTTGAAGAGGTTTCTATGTAGACCGCGTTTATTTTAGCTGCTAGTGCTTTCGCGTCTGCCTCTGTGACCACGTGTTCTCCACGAGCCTGGAAAATAAAATGTGTATATTTTAAAATTTTAAGAGGTTCTTTTTTAGGTATTTTTTATTGCATTCTTTCATCATAGGAATATACTGCTGGGTTAAGCTTCAGTTCCATTCGTATTCCATTTATGAATTTTGTGATCGTCGGTTTCAGGATTACATAATACATGTAGCCTAGCGCAGAAATTTGTTCTTATCTTGCAGTTCCTGAACTGCGATTTGCCTGACTCAATATGAGACAGATGCCCTTCAACATACATGATTGTTTGAAAATTAGTGCATTATTTTTCTTAGCATTTGAGATATTTAAAGAAGCCAGTTATTCGCTTTTGGTGTGGAACATGCTCTGCCTGTTAATATTTTTAATGTTTAGACAATTTGAACAGGGTTTGAACTTTCAACCTCGACTGGTAGAAGATTTTTTTATTTATTGGCAACCTCGAATGATATTTATATATACTTATTGTTTATATAGTGAGTTATAGGTTAGACAAACCGTTTATTCTCTTAAAAATACAATGATAATGAAGTTGGTACGAGTATCTATCTATGTGTCACCAATCCGCTAAACCGAGCCATGCATATTCAACGGCCGATAGATCGAGCTAAACTAAAGCAGCCTTATTAATAAACAGGTATTAGTCTCGGATTAGTTACTTCAGCTTTTGTCATTTTTTTGCTACTGGAATATTTAGCTGGATCGAAAAAGACAAAAGATGGTGTAACTAGTCTAAAGCTAGTTCGTGTTTATTAATAAGGCTGAAGAAGTTTTACTTCAGTCGTGTGGTCTATTTTTAAACACACTCGTTTTTTTTTATTCCTCTTGGAAAAAGTATTACAAAAATTAAGTTCCTAATTGATTATGACATTATTTACCATACATATTTTACTAGGTGGTAGGACTTTTCTGCTAAGTTCGTCTAGGTAGGTACCACCGCTTTGCCAGTTATTCTGCCGCCAAGCGGTAGTGTACAATCACTACTGTGTTCCGGTTTAAAGGGCACTGTAGTTAGTGAAATTACTGGGCAATTGAGACTATGATCTGATCTCACAGTCCAGTAACCTTATTACCAGACTGTGCTGATGTCTCAGGATGATGAGTGCAGTGTCACGCGAAACATTATTTTTTGGAGTTCCGAGTGACACTGTTCTGTTATGGGCAGCCGTGTTGCTTAACATCAGGTGAACGACTAGCTCGTCACATCAATCTCTAACAAAAAAAAATGTACCTGCTATTGTGTATTGTATTTTAAAAAGTACTTACTCTTAAAGTCTGCAGAACTCTCGTATCATGCGCCAGGTCGCTCTGCGTGCCGACGAGTATTAACGGTGCGTTCACATTGTCGACGGCTCGCGTCCACCGCTCGGCGACGGACCGGAATGTCTCCGGCCGCACCACGGAGAAGCACAGCATGAGCACGTCCGTGCCGGGGTAGGCCAGCTCACGGAGCTCAGACATCGAGTCCTGAAAAAGACAGTTTTGGAGCTCGTCACGTGTGTTGTTAATCTTGTCACATTTTTTTTGAACGAACTAATGCTGTTGGTCTCTACCGACCTTTAGCGTCACCGGGCGGGAGGGCAGACACTTAAGGCACCCAGCTGTCAAAAATGGGAGGCAACTAGCTCAAGGGTTGGGCCGTTGCCGGGATAAGAGAATCGAGAAGATTACGTTCACTGGAAGAGTGGGCCCTATTGAAAGTCGCGATCGTTCTACCTTGTCTACGCTAATCTTGTCACTAATGATTGTTGGCACAAAGCAGGACAACATGGCAAGGTTTTCTATACATCGTGTGAAGAGTGGTTTGTTTACCAGTTGCATTGAAGTGTGGAAAAAAAACAATGGTATGATTAAACCAATATTAGTTGTGGTATGGTCTGAACTTGCACGAAGTCCGTACAAACTAAGGTCGATTCACCGACTAACGGATGAGCATCCGTTTTTTTATGTAAATGAATGATATGACGAGCTAGTCGTTCACCTGATGTTAAGCAACACGGCCGCCCATAACAGAACAGTGTCACTCGGAGCTCCAAAAGTTTCACGCGACACTGCACTGCGCACATCAACACAGTCTGGTAATAAGATTACTCGACTGTGAGATCAGATCATGAAGTCTCAATTGCCCAGTAATTTCACTAGCTAAAGTGCCCTTCAAACCGGAACACAGTAGTGCTTGCATACCTACTACTGCTTGACGGAAGAATAAGCTTGATTGTGAGTAGTTCTCTTCCGACCTTTAGTTCTGAGAGCGATCTTAAGATACGCACTACGCAGACATATTTAATAATTACCTCCCACTATAAATTTACGCATTGGTACCCAAATAGTAACTCGAAGCTTCAGATAATATCTGCTAGAAGCTTACCATGGCCAGTTGGATATAAAAAATAAGATAAGGTCTACTGTGCTAGGGAGAAAGTGATTGTAGGTACCTCAACAATTGAAGCACCATAGTTGGCGTACAACGCAATCATTGCGCAACTGCATGCTCCTTTATAGCTCGGCGGGAGTGTCGGATGCTACATGCTTGAATATTTTAGATGGCATCACGATTAGATCGATTCATGTAATTTTGACGGCTAACATGGAGCTTTGAATAAATAATGGTCCATGTCTCATACATTTTGAACAAACAGCAAAACTTTGATGCCTTCATCATTGCAACACTTTTCTGGTTATTCCTTCTCTCGCACTATTTTTCACAAAATTCACACAAAAGGACATTCTTTTTATTTTCCTTTACCCCACTAAGGTAACCCTTAGCTCAGTAAATGATTCTTCCTCCCATATCCGTTACCGACACTAAAATAAACAATTTTTTACTATTGTATGTTGACTATGAATATTGAATACTGCTAAGACAATATTTTTTTTGTGTATTGATATTTGTCTTATAAAAAAATACGTACAATCGGTTGTATTCGACCTAATTGAAGTACTTATTCTTTTTAACCGACAAAAAGGAGGTTCTATGTTCGTCTGTATGTATTATTTGCATATTTTAAACGAATTCGTATAAATGTTCTTGTATAATTTTGAATTTAAAATTAATATTACTACTTCTACTAGGTGTTAGGCTTTGAAAGTTATTATGCCGCCAACCTGTAGTGTGCAAGCACTACTGTGTTACGGTTTGAAGGGCACTGTAGCTAGTGAAATTACTGGGCTATTGAGACTTTATGATCTGATCTCACATACGATAATCTTATTATCAGACTGTGCTAATGTCTCAAGATGATGTGCGCAGTGCAGTGTCACGCGAAACTCTGTTTTGGAGTTCCCAGTGACACTGTTCTGTTAGGCGTGGTGCTTAACATCAGGTCAACGACTGGCTATCATAAAATTAATATCATAAAATTAATATAAGAATGTTATTTTTAAAATCGAACTTTTAACTATTTATTAGCTGACCCGCCCCGGCTTCGCACGGGTGAATTTGTAAAATGCGGTCGAAAGGGATTAAAAGCATCCTGTGTAAAAATCTAACTTTTAACTATTTAACATATGTACCAATAACATATAATTTATAAACTCTGTCTTTAAAATAATGCTCTCAGAATTCCAGAAGTTAAATTATTCAAACGTTTGAAAGTAAATGAACTTGTTAGTTGAGTAACCGCTTTTTATTACCGCCTGCCGTACAAAACGGCATAACACCAAAGATAACTTTATTAGCACCTTTGTACAATTTCACTTTAGTTACGTGCCCGTACCGTAACAGTAATTCGTATTCATATATTTTTATTATTTTACTGCTGTGGGACATTTCCACCGCTCCCGAGCGAGGTTTCTCTAATTTATTATTGCGAAGAAGTCATGCGCGTTATGAAGCACGTAGGTATAAATAAATGTACTTTTCACTTTTACATTTCATAATCACACTAATATTATAAAAGCCAAAATTTGTATGTGTGTTGTGTGTGTTTGTTACTCCTTCACGCTCAAACGGCTAAATGAATTTAGACGAAATTCGGTACCAAGATAGCTTATACACTACATTAACATATGTGCCAGTAAAGTGAAATTTTCCCGTGGGATGACTAAATAATTAAAATAGTTTTTATCCGCGGGCGAACCGCGGGGCGCAACTAGTACAACATAAATGTAGGTAACCTACAAAATGAGTATGATAAGTATAATTGATTATTTATTATAAAATTGAAAAGCGAATAAAAATCGTTCTAAGTATTATTTACTATGTGGTAGGTAGGACTTTTCTGCAAAGTTCGTCTAGGTAGGTATCACCGCTTTGTCAGTTGTTCTGCCGCTAAGCCAGAGCCAAGCACTGTGTTCCGGTTTAAACGGCACTATAGCTATTGAAATTACTGGACAAATAAGACTTTATGACCTGATGTGATGCTGATGTCTCAGGATGACGTGCGCAGTGCAATGTTACGCGAAACTTCCGACTGACACTGCAAGTGATATCGGCAGCCGTGCCGCTTAACAACAGGCGAACGACTAGCTCGCCATGCCATTCCTTAAAATAAAAAAGGATCTACTAATCAGAGATTTTCTTTACAGTCCATGCCGCGGAATGTTAATTTTATGAAGAAATCAGAGAATCCAATAATAGTTAAAGGTCACGTACCTAACTATCTACCTATTAATCTCATAAAAAGAGAGCTACTTACGCCAATGTCACATTGATAAAAAAAACTTTCCCGGCTTCCCACGATCAACATTATTACCACCTGCACAACCCAATTCTCAGGAACACAAGATCAACATCGATTTTATGATCACTATAAAATATCCGACGAGCAACAAGCTATATTTAACGTGAACATTGCGAACGAAGTCTCCAATTTTTGTCCAAGAATCCAACCAACGATTTATATGCTCCATGATTCCATGCCCGTGCCAACAATGAGTTTTACGTTGTATTTTTTGTACGCGCCATACCATGTTCCCACAGTTTCTCTACCTGCATTTTATAGACGTAAAACTTTTTATAGAGGTCTTTGTGATAGTGGCACACGTGTCTATGGGCACCTGATTTCGTTTAGGATTGTCATTTTGTACGAACTGCTAGGATAACAGCCTATCAAATTGAATTCGATTTCAGCAGAGGTATTAACTATGAAGTATGGACTACGAATGTATAAATCATTAGATAAGGTCAGGTATCGGTTGACCAAAATTATGATGTCATCTGCAATTGACCGCCACAACACATCTGATGACGATGTGGTTGAAGACGGGTCTTGAGTTGAAATGCCGGGTGCCGTCGTTTTACTGCGGGAGTTATAACTGGATGTCAGTAGACTTAGATATACCACAGTTAAGGAATGACGTGACGAGCAAGTCGTACACCTGTTGTTAAGCAACACGGCTGCCCATAGCAGTTGCAGCGTCATTCGGAACTCTAAAATATAGACTTTTGCGTGACACTGCACTGCGCACGTCATCCTGAGACTACCGGAGACTAGGCTGCCTGACTTGATCTTACATTCTAGTATCTTACTAGACTGTGAGATCAGGTCATAAAGTCTCATTTGCCCAGTAATTTCACTAGCTACAGTGCCCTTCAAAACACAGAAGTGATTGCGCACTACTGCTTTGCGGCAGAATAACTGGCATAGCGGTGGTATCTAGACGAACATGCAGAAAAGTCCTACCACCTAGTGAAATCCTCGTCACCTCGATGTTTTTTGTCACCAACAGCTCAAGATCCAGTACGAGCCATCTTAGTATAACATGGTTAATTACTAATGTAATGTATGTATTAATTATTCGACCACGTTAAATGCCATGGAAGCATGGCTAATTTTGATGTAGGTATTCCTTTCCAGCTTTGATTAAAGACAATGTAATCTTATTTTAACTAGTTTAATTTGAGTGAAGACTCCATACAGTAATAGGTACTTTTAATAGCTAATATCTCACCTGTCCAGCAGTATCACAGATTTCCACGCAGACTGGCCGGTCGTCCACGTCTACCACAACTGGAACAATACATAATTCGACATCAGTAAAGAGGTAAGCGGTAAATACAAATACACACTGGTACAGTTAATTTATTTTTAGTTAGTTTACTGCTTTATCTTTTGTTGGAGTTCAAATGCATAATTTTTGAGTCTTTAATTTTAACCATCCTATATAATCATATGCCTAATTTCTAGTTGAAACACAAAAGCTACTTAAAAAACAGTATGAAGCAGGACCGACTCTCTGTTTTAGCAATACTCTCAATCAAAGAAAAATCAATCACAAAGCCTTACTAGAGGACTTCTGTAAAGCAAAAAATCATCCGAAGTACATCACATTTGTTTAAAAAAATATCAAGTTACAAAATAAACCCATTTTTCAAATCTATATGCTTTTCAATATTCTCCCACCGTGCATTTAATGTTTTCACTATCATAAGTAGATATTTCGTGTCAAAGCATGTTTAGTATTATAGATTTATTGGGTACATCTTGGAAACGAAAGAAAAGGGGCCTCTGCCCACGTCTATATTAGTCCACGCTACGCCCCTGTGCATGAATAAACCAAAATTATTTTTTATCTTGCTAATTAATTTGATAACATTTGTAAAAACTACCCTCACTTTACATGGAATAGAGCACCATAACCACAGATTATATAATACTACATTAGTACCATGACCTAGGATTTCTTGTCAATTATGTTCAAGGATCATTGACTAATAGTTCTTCATCACAAGACGCGAACCAAATACATTTCCCGTTCAGATTACAAACAAATGTCCAGTGAAATGATGAACCCCTAAAGAGGAATCGAGTTGAAGGTACGAAGGAATGGCTGGTATTTTCTGTCATGCTTCTAAGTTTGAGTTTCCACGGAGGTAGATCTCGTCATTCGACACCATCCTCGGCCCGGATGCGCAGCGAGCGGCGCACGGGCGCAGGCGACCGCACATCCTGCCCTTTGTTGGAAGGGCATAGGTAGGCTTGATTCGATTCTAGTGCTGAATTAAACCTAGTAAGTAATTACAGAATAGATAAGCGTTGGTTACTTGTACTATTATTTATTCTGTGGTAAATTTATAAAACTCGGCGGTACTCCCAATTTTTTTATTTTGCTGCTTTGCCACATACTCCTGGGTCAGTGCTCTTTTGTAATATACTACTTACATATTTGTTAGTTGTGCTATTATTATTATTCCTTTTCCCTTAAATTTTTGCATACTATATTAATATCGGGAATTTTAATTACTTTTTTCTATTTGCGTATACACCACGAGCAGACCAGCTCCCGCACCCGGTACTAACAATTAGGACATTTTTAACGTACTGTGGGCCTTGGATAAATCTGAAAGTATGTCCTTTTGAACAAACGAAGAATTTTCCTAATCGGTTTAAAAACAACAGTTTCAGTTAGTAAGAGGTTTTTACCTAAATCGGTAAAAAGAGTTCTGAGGTAACAAAAAATACAACCGAAAAAGCCAGAGGATCTCAAACCCTCCTGCTTTTTTGGAGCCGGTTGTATAACAACAGAAAACAAGAGCACATAATCTGCACCCCTACCGCGTAACCGTTCTGGGAATCGGCTTCGCCTGCCATCCTGCACGCGCCAATTAACATATCTACGAGTGCAAGCAAGAGCGAACACGATTACGATCTCCACCAGACTTACGCGGTAAGGCCCCAGGCCACTTAACTTTCGTCTATGAAGCCTTCCATGAGTCACGGACGGACAGTCACGGTGGAATCAAAATCACGAGGCCTCTCGGCGGCGGCGCTCGTTATGGCATACCTACTGTACTGTCTTTGACTATTAGTCAAAGAGATACGTCATACGTATGGGATGATACTATAATACTACCTAATACATAGTAATAAATATATTAGAATAATGATACTAGTAGTTTGCTTTATGAACGTGGTCTTTTCTACTTTTTTTATGCTCTATAGGTAAACAAGCCTATATGGTCCTCCTAATGGAAAGAGGTCACCGGACATTGGACGTGCCACTAATGCGTTGTTTATTCCACTATTCATAAAAAAAATTGCAATTTCCGACAACGTCCAGCCAAACCGCTGGATCTAAACTAGAGACTTAATATTTGGAAGGCCTTTTCCTTTTACGTAGCGTTATACGTGACTCTTACAAAGTGTTCATCTAAGAATAATTATAATCTTGAGTATACGGTTTAATTGCAAGTAAATAATGTATAATTTATAACAGTTTATATTAGCACATAACACCACGGAAATATACTTCACATTGCTAACTTTCTTGCACCCACGTGAACCATTTAAAATTAATAATGATGTCTTGACTCAAAAGTTATTTCACAAGTCATGACTTAAAATTATTTCAAATGAATAAATTAATAATAAATATTTAAATTAATAATATTGTCTTGACTCAAAAGTTATTTCACCAGTTTTGACTCAAAAAATATTTCAAATAAATTCAAACCAGAGTTACGAGCACCTACAAATTCAATCAGAGGGGATATTTAAGATTGTATTTAACCGCGGGCTGCTTTGCTTATAAGAAAGCTAAGTCAAGTTTTGCTTTTCCTTTTCGTTTATTACCGAGTTCACCAACTCACAAAAGCTGCACGTCGAGTCACGTACATAAAAATATTTTCACTCTTTTGGAAGCGGTTGGTAATAGAAATACTTTCGGACTGTGAAAGAAATCAGACACAATAAGCAACGTGAGGCATACAACAAGCTTGCAAAATCTATAATGATATGATTGTTAACTCTTTTATGCGCAGCGCAACAGATGAAATTGTATTGTGACGTGTAAATTTGAGATTGATGCCTTATTTAGAAGCCTTTATTAGTGTTGAATGCCGAAATGAGGTGAAAATCAGATGTGAATGACCTTACGTGATAAAAGCAACTTAAACTTTTTTAAACGGGAAAAGTGCCTATATTCTTCTTACTAACTAACTACTAAAATAACATAACAACTACTAATAGCTACACTCCCTACTATTAAACAAAAAATTGGACTATATACTGGCCGCGATGACCTATAAACAGTTCGATTCTTGCTCTTCCATTTTGATGTCGGCAGGTGGAAATAAAAAGGTTGTATTTTCAGCTCATTTCCAAACTGACTAGATATTTCAATAGCGCGAGTTATATTTAGTGAGTTTAGTATTTTTGAGAAATTATCATCTTGTCGTTACGGTATTTACCTATTATCTGAAGCTTCCTGAATTAGAAGTAGATTACGTTACGTGATCCAAGCACATAATCCGTCTAATTACCACCAGAACTAATTATGGAACGTCGACTAGAAAGCGAAAGCGTTTTGTGCCTATAATGTTAGATAGATGGTATCTTTTTTCGGAACCATCTATTGTCTGCTGTCTCTAAGCGATTTTTGCAAAATTGAATCTTTCAAGTACTACAGTTTTTTTATGTTAAGGAATGACATAACGAGCTAACCGTTCGTATGATGTTAAGCGATACGGCTGCCCATATCAGTTGCAGTGTCACTCGGAACTCTAAAGTATAGAGTTGCGCGTGACACTACACTGCGCACGTCATCCTGAGACGTCAGCACAATCTAGTAATAAGGTTACTAGACTGCGAGATCTGGTCATAAAGTCTCATTTGCCCAGTAATTTCACTAGCTATAGTGCCCTTCAAACCGGAACACAACAGTGCTTGAGCACTACTGCTTGACGGCAGGGTAACTGGCAAAGCGGTGGTACCTACCTAGATGGACTTTGCAGAAAAGTCCTACCACCTAGTAATAAAATAATGTGAAGAATCCGTGATGATCTCAGCCAATGAGCGCAAGAGGTTAACAGGCGCCCAAAGTGGCACTCTGTAGGGAAGACCGTGTTCAGCTGTGGACCGTCTTCAGGCTGTTGATGATGATGACTGATGACACAAAATACAATTACTGACAAACAGTGCAATAGCTGTAGTCGAATTTGAGGTAGGACAGCATTTTTAGTTTGAAAACTATCGTGAGTATGACACATTTTTGTAAGATAAATAACGGCTAAAACTCACGTCAAATTAAAAGTCGAAATTACTCCGACCAGGTTTCGGACATATTCGATGTCCTTCTTCTGGGAGCCAGTTACTAACGCAAGCCGCGGCGGCTTTCGCGAGCGTCAGCACGTAACCGAATCACACAATCACGAATCACACGTAACGTCCCAGAAGAAGGACATCGAATATGTCCGAAACCTGGTCGGAGTAATTTCGACTTTTAATTTGACGTGAGTTTTAGCTGTTATTTATCTTACAAAAATAGGACAGCATTGGTTACAGGTAGTGCGGAAGTAAAAAAAAAAAGATCTGCCCTCGAAGCACGGGCTCCTAAATCAATCACCATCAATAGCTATTCGTAGACCAATATTTTCTGTGACAGAACATTGAGCATGGGGATCTACGATTTTTTTAATATCAAACTATGAACGTAACATTTTAATTTTAATAATTTATATTAGTTTTTATTCTTAAGGTAGGATATTGTGATTTATCTCGCCCCATCCCGGCGGCGGTCGGATCACGGGGGGGTTTTAGTGGGTTCAAGTCCGAAGAGGGAAGTGCGAGGGCATTTCCCCCCTCAAAAAAAGGGGCATTGTGATTTCAAGGTAGTGCATTGCCCCACAATGTCCCCCCTAGTTACGGCCCTGCTTACAAATCCTCTTACACATCAACATACAACAATCAGACACAAGCTCAACGAAATTTTGACAAATTAAAAAAAAACCTAAAAATAAAGGTGTGGACATTTCACACAGCGCCATCTAGGAATCAGATAACTGATAGAATACTTAGATACTTTTTTGTTTGTAAAAGTATACATACATAGAAACAATCCCCATAAATATACCTGCAATCGGTCAAAGAGCCAAGCATTTCAAGACAGTGAACTAAGAACATCCTTGGTTCCAATAATAAACCTTCAGATAGTTTTCCCAGGCCCCAAGATCCTTTTTTTCAAGGTCTATTGTTTTATTTTCCAAAGAAATCTCAATATAACATATTAAACGGAGTTTTGGCGGGTAAGCGAAAAAGATTGCGTCACCGCATTGTATTATTTTCCTAAACTTGTGTTATTTTCAGTGTTAGTGCATAAAATTGGTGGCATTCTATTCGTTAAGTGCTGGATTACAGGCGTGAGTGTAGAAAAATGGTATAATGATGGTGAAACGTTTCTTTTCGTGTTGTTTCCAAAACTCCATAGAAGCTTCAAGTAAAGTTGCCACCATTTTACTAAGAGTATGACTTTGACTAGACTATGACTTGACTTGATGACTTCGACTGTGACTTGACCACATATTTGCGTGAAATATTATTAACTTGATGAATTATATATATATCAATTACCTGACACTGGCTAAATACAAAAAAGTGTGGAGCCAAAACATTTAAAAAAAAAAACATATTAAACTCTCTTATCTGGGGAATAACTTTGCCAACTACGTAGGTACCTAATTGAATAATTTTATAAGCGAAAGGTGAAAAGTGAGTGCGACCTATCTGGCATTCAGAGTTTACCGCCCTCATTTACGCGGTCGAGGTGGCGCCGCTGAGACCTTCCAGTCCCGAGGGACGACGATGCTATTAACCCGACCTGTTTTACTGAAGAGGTCAACTCTGAGGGTCAACTGTTGTTCAAATAGAAATTCACTTGTAGGGAGAAATTATAGCAGATTGGATGGGCCTTGGCCGCCAATTTGGCAGAATCGACAGTTCTGCAGACTGTACTTATATAAACTGACACCTGGGTCTTACTTTAATCAATGCTTTTTTTTGTTTTGGCTCTACACTTATGTATTTCGCCAGTGTCAAGTAATTAATTTTACAAGTTAATTATATATGTGTGTCAAGTCAAGTCACAGTCCAAGTCATCAAGTCAAGTCAAATCATACTCCTAGTAAAGTGGTGGCAACTTTACCAGAAGGTTTTATATGTAGTTTTGGAAACAACACTAAAACGTATTACCATCATTATACCACTTTACCATACTCATGCATGTAATCCAGCACTTAACGAATAAAATGCCACCAATTTTATGCATTAACACTAAAAATAACACAAGTTTTGGAAAATAATACAATGCGGTGACGCGATCGTTTTCGTTTTCCCGCCAAAACTCAATGCTTAAAATGCCTTGTCTTTTTTTTGCTTATGACATTTCATTACAGGCAAAACAAAAGTAAGTCTGTAGCCTGAATTTTTGTTATGAATTCATTTGATTAATTTTTAAAAGACCTAAAACGTATATAATAAAATAAACTTTTGGTAGTTTAAAAATGTAAATATTTACATATAAGTAAGTACCATTTTCAAGTCTAATTTTGGCTTCACTTTACGAGTACTCGTGGTCACGTCGCGACGCTTTACGATCGTGTTCTCAGACAGGCTGGGCTGTTGGACATTAACAGTTTTTAATGGCAACACCTTGGCTAATGAACTCGTGCTTGGCGATAACCTAGAAATTATTATTCCATTGGTACAGTATCTATGTACTGAACACATTAGTAAATAATCAACATGCCAAAAAATGGTAGCTTTTCCTCATAGATAGAGCTTAGAATAGCAATTGGAATGCAAAGCTACAATGTTCATGGTAAGTTGATTTTGCTGGCACTAAATAGTTTAGTAGTAAAAAAATATGTTTAATAGGTGGGTTCCCTAATAATTATTAGTAACGACTCGGATCGGGTCTTACTAATTTTAACTGAGATAATTTACACTTCATTTAATTCAAGTCAACATAATGCACATTATGCAAGCATTACGTCCTAGACATGCAACTAATATAGCCAAAGTGACACTTAATAATCATTGTGAATTGTAAATGATGTTGGTACCAGGGCGGATAAATGGACTTATCCTTTGATCCTATGCGGCTCTAATGAGATAACGAATAAATACTTTCTGCTTTTTAACTCAAAATCAACTTACTACAGTTTTAATTTTTATATTTTGGGTGTAGTTTGCACTTTACATTAAAAAAAACTATTTGAATTTTCATTAGTACATTTTTAAACATACTATATAAGTTAAAGCTAGCCTATTATTTAACTTTATTTTCACTTGTAAATGAATATGATTCTATAAGTGAAAATAATTTTTTTTATATCAGAGTGAAACGCTTTACCGGCGTCCGTATTTCCCGAAAATTATAACCGTGGAGTCTTTAAATTGAGAGTGAACAGGTACCTTCTAGGCAAGCGTGTTATATCCTAGACCGCATCGTCACTTACCACCAGGTACGATAGTGGACAAACGCAAACCTATCAAACAAAAATCTCCATGCCTCCATTGAGCATATTTCGTTAATCTCCATACTTTAAAATTTAGCAATCCACGTCCAGTTGAAAGATACAATCTGTATATGCAATTACAGACTATAGGCGATAAAACGGAATGGTTTAATTAGGTAAGTACAAGTACCTAATTGTTATTTATTGCCACTTTATTTTTAAGTAAATCGTCACAAAATTTAACGAGTACAAAATTATTAGCCTACATAAAGCCAACTGTAAACTTATAAAGATAATCAAAAGGATAACGGGTTTGGCCGCATAAAATTCTGTTGTCGAATTGAGATTTTTTGATTATCGGAAAGCGATTGTCTGCACAGTCGGAACAGCGCCATTTTGCTAAATGTTTATTTTTTCAGGGAAACGGTTGGGTACTCGCCCCGGTTCACAGTACATCGGAATGGTTTTCGCCATCTCTGTCATCCTGAACGTAGATGAAGAAAACAGAAAGTGTAGACATTGAATCAATTTTTTTTTGATTGGGTTTAGAATATCGCAGCTAACCCATGAATAGGAAGGACAGAAAGAGTATCTTTAGATAGTATAATAAAGTATAAATAATAAAATATAAAAAAAAAAAAAAAAAGATATTTTTGTTAAAATTAATACCTACATTGTGAAAGATATTGAAGTCGTTATAAAAGTATATTTTTTGGTTTATAAGAGGTCTGTCTATTTATGTTCAGCAGTGGCCGTCTTCAAGCTGATTATCACGTAATTGCTGCTGACAACGCGCACTAAGCGTTTTGCTGACTTATTTATAGTCCGAACGGCCAAGGAATGGAATGCTCTCCCTAGACAACTTCGTCACTTACCATCAGGTGAGTTGTTGTCAAACGCATGCCCATTTTATTAAAAAAAAAAAAAAAAAAAGACAAAGGCTAAAATTGTAAATTTCAAAATATCGATTGAAAATGTGCAACACTCAAAAGAAGTCATAAAGAAGCATGCGTGCGAAGAATGTGCAAAACATGACCCACTTTTACACCCAAAAGGTGAAAACGCAATAGTAAGATCAATGTACGAACGGAAATAATAAATGCCGACGTAGATAATGGCGCAGGAAACGGAAATAATGGGTTCGGAAATCATAAAGACTGAATAACCAACATTACCAACACGCGAAATATCAAGTTTATCTTTAAAACGGATATTTCTTTCATGAATAATCAATCACTGACTCAGTGATTCCTACGAATATTGGGCTATTTGTTTATTGATACAGCCGATATTTATCGTATCTAGAAACTAGCGGCACAAACTAAACAGCGAGTGGCGTGAAATCATCGCTACGCTTCGGTGTAGAGCTCTATGTTTACTAACACGTGTCGGCTCACACTCCATCCATTTGTTATTGCTAAAAACCTACCCATTACGCAGGTAATTGTTGTCTTTAGGGGTGTAATCTATCTTCATTTGTCAAGGACCAAGGTCGTCTAGATACATGAGGATATTAGGAAGCATCCTTTTAAAGAGACCAGATAAAGGATGAAGAAAACAAAGTGTAGATTCTTTTGTCATTCGTTCTTTTTTTGCACTTTTTGAGTCTACCAATAGCATCTTATATGTTGCCATATAAGATGGTAAGACATTCAAATTTGTTTAGGTTATGATTGATAAGTAATCTTCATCATTCATTACCTAAGTATGTTAATTTATTTAAACAATCAACTAATCATTTTATGTAGATTTGTTTTGTTAAAACACTGTCGATGTCAGTCAGATTTAGAATGCTTCCGGACGGATTTGTTGTATTTGACAGACTCGATTCGCTTTGTTTGATTTTATGACGGAAGTTTTCTAACATTCTGCTTCGTATAAACCCAACAGACGGATGTTAAATGGGTTTAAATATCTTTGTTCAGCCTGAACACAGTCTGAACTTCTCAAGAATTGAGGATGTAACCTTCTTGGTCTGAACGTAGCGAAAATTTTCTAGGTCTGTGGTCTGAACTCTGAATAGTTTGATGTTACTGTATTTAGCTCTTGGAGTTTTGGCGGGAAAACGAAAAAGATTGCGTCACCGCATTGTATTATTTTCCAAAACTTGTGTTATTTTCAGTCTAAGCGCATAAACTTGGTGGTGTTTTGTTAGTTAAGTACTGGATTACAGGCATGAGTGTGGGAAAGAGGTATATAATGATGGTGAAACGTTTCATTTCGTGTTGTTTCCAAAACTCTATAGAAGCTTCTAGTAAAATTGCCACCACTTTACTAGGAGTATGACTTAGACTAGACTATGTCTTGACTTACCTTGACACATATCTGAATATCATTGACTTAAAAATTATCAATTGCTTGACACTGGGTAAATACACAAAAGTGTGGAGCCAAAATAACAGCAATAATGATTAAAAAATATTTTAAGCCCCGCGCTAGCCCTGTTAACCCCTTCGCACTGTACCTACTCATCATTGTCTCTAAAGACGGCTCTGCTTACACAACAACGGTAAACAAATCGTATCTCAGAAATACCGGATAATAAGCCTACCGAGAAAATATCTGGAGAGTTTGGCAACGGACGCGGAGTTCTCGGAAACTATTGTTTATATTGTGTAGCCTGTTAACTGATTGGATGACCTATATTTTATTACTTACACTAGCTTCTGCCCGCGGGTTCACCCGCGTGGCCTATAGGAAACGAAGAAAAACTTTCATAGATAATTCAACCACCCATTTCACTCTCTTAGGGGTAGAATTTCGAAAAACCCTTTCTTAGTGGATACCTACACTTTACAAAGAATACACCCTCCAAATTTCAAGTCTCTAGGACCGGCGGTTTATTCTGTGCGTTGATATATAAGTCAGTAATTCAGTCAGTCAGGACTTTGAATTTTATATGTATAGATTTAGTTTTTATATTGTATATGTTTAGAATCTTATATTGACCTATGTAAATAGGGCGAATTCTGTACTACCTACTTTAAGGTTTCCTGAATTCTGACAACAAAAGTTCAACTTCCGTTCGCCTCGCATTCACTCCGCAAGTCACGCGTGTAAAGAAGTTTTACTTCAAAAATTCGCGCTATTCTCAGTTTACAAATATTCAAAAATAATGAATGATAATGTGCTTACTACGGTTTACGGTTATTATAATTGACTCCAAACGGCTCGATTTCATGTTCTCTCTTTAAGAAAGGCTGTGATGAATGATCTCGGAATATTAATACTAGGGTCCATATTTCCAACAATAGTTTTTTCATTTTAAATGTTGCTGTTACAGATCCTTTGTCCCGCACGTTTAATTTGATTCCTGACTTTCCTGACTCATAATAAAGATGACCGCACACTTCGTCTGCGCTGTAACACGCAAAACGCTCACCTGCATGCTTTTATGTGCTGGCAGCGTCATTAATAGTAACGATAGTAAAGTTACGTAAATTGTTATAGCGTTTGGTTGGACGCATCGTTAATTCGTTATAGTAAGTACCTACCTAGTACAGGAAGAAGAAGGAGTATTAATATTAAAGTTAAACGTACTTATGCTATATTTTATAGGCCATGAAGTAACAATTGGAGTGCACTAGCTATAACTATAACAAATATGTTTCTTGCTAAATAAATTCATCAGATATAGGAAAATGCGTTGCTCTGATTGGTCTGCACTTTGGTGTAATTGGTTTCTAAATCTTAAACTCGAAATCCTGAGTTATGGCTGACTCTAAAAATAGCGTGTTTGATTTAGGTAAAGTTTTATTAGTCAAGCATTTTTTGTTCACCGCCTCACAGCCATAGCATACGATAAGACTTCCACTGTTTTTATCACGCGTTGGAGACGCAACATATGCTCATAGTAGTCCACTTTCAAGCCATGAAGGTTGGTAAGCGGCGCACGCTAACGTCAACGGCTTTGACTGTCCAGTATGCGTCCACCTTAACCCTACATTCCTGCATGTGCCCTGGCTATCAGTCCTACAGGAACACAATGCAAACTCCCAGTTAATTCACACTGGGCGCTGTGAGTGCAAAGTAACTGCATTCATAAAGGACATTGTAATTGCAAGGGTCGCTGACCACTGTTACCTTATTCGCTTTTTATAAGTACAGTCAGTCACAAATGTTGTTGAAGAAAAAGAAACTCGCATATTACAGTGTTGTGCCCACATAGTTATAAGTTGTAAACAATTAAATTCCAATTTTAGTTTCGACACGATATAACATATCGAACATTTCTGTGTCCACACAGTCTGTCTAGGTAACCTTTACTAAAAGTAAGTAAGGTTGCCTTTACTAATATTGATTTGGTAGCCAACTGTATTCTTCTTCTTCTTCGTGTAATGGCTATCTTTTTTAGCGATAATTCTGCCAATGTCAAGTAAGGAATTTTGTACGGTTATGTTATGTCAAAGTCTTATATTGTCAAAGTCAAAATGCCACAGTAAAATGATGGATATTTTACTGAAGACTAGGAAACTTTGAAGAGAAAACGAAAAGGGATTTTTTAAAACTTGTAACCATTTGCCAACACTCGTGCACATTCACGAACACTTAACGGGTATTAATCCGCCCTTATTTTTTTTATTTCTTTTTTTCATCAATTACACGGCCAGAGCCAATTACCATAATCAATATACGTAAATTAACGAGTCATATTTCATATAATAATATTATTAACTTATAATACAAATACAGAATAGAATAAAAAAACAGAACAAAAATCAAAATCAATATTACGTACACATAAAAATAAATAAAATAATCAAAACAATACACATACATAATTACTACGGACACATACCTTAAAATTATCACACATTAAAATTCAAAAATACACGGGTTATGGAAAAAGATTCAAAATTCACAACCGCCATTTTCGGATTCTTTTCAACGACCTATATATCGCCAAGCCAACTTACTTAGGAACTTATTTTTAATACTTTTAACCGTCAAGTGTCAGTGTAACTTGTAACCGCACCTCGGACAGTTTTATTGTGGCATTAATTTCATTAACGATGTTTAATTAAATTACTTTAAACTTTTTACAACAAAGAAATTTAATTTAATGCTACTTCTCTTTAATATCTTTACGGCAATGTTGGATCTGATTCCCTTCCGTGTTTTAAGTTATTTACTATCAGGCAGCGGATTGACGACACGCGCTGCATTATAATGATTTATGAATGAAAGCTGTGCAACCGAACTCGGTTTAATATTTTTTATTAAATTAGCCAATAAGTAGTTCAATAATTAGCCGTTTATTAATATGAGATACAATTAACTGAATAAGGGTTAAGCTACTCATTTTTCTCTAGAGTCCTAGATTCACATCGGAAACGTTTTGATTCAAAATCTATTCTGTTTCTTTCTCTTTCATTTACCTTAATGATGCAGAAGATGAAACTTTTGGCGCTGTTATGTCACAGATTACTAAATATGTTACTACCTACAATAAGTTATAAAATACGACCAGATGTAAAATATTATTTATTAATTTCATGCCCATCTGTACTAAAGTCTATCAAAATACAACTTCGCTAAGCAAAACATTCCCGGGGTTTTTTTTTTTTTTTTTTTTGTTTTGGTATGGCTCCACACTTTTGTGTATTTAGCCAGTGTCAAGTAATTGCTAATTTTTCGAGTTAAGTTATATATATGTATGTCAAGTCAAGTCAAGTCACAGTCCAAGTAATCAAGTCAAGTCATAGTCTAGTCTAGTCAAGTCATACTCCTAGTAAAGTGGTGGCCACTTTACCAGAAGCTTCTACGGAGTTTTGGAAACAACACGAAAAGATACGTTTCACCCTCAATATACCACTTTCCCAGACTCATGCCTGTAATCCAGCACTTAACGAATAAAATACCACCAATTTTATGCACTAACACTGAAAATGACACAAGTTTTGGAAAATAATACAATGCAGTGACACGATCTTTTTCGTTTTCCCGCCAAAAACTCCATTCCCGGGTTCTTGTATATATTTGTTAATTTTTTTTTTTGGCATCAAGCTGTGTTTTGCATTTTGACGTTTGACATGAATTAAGTAGATATATAGAAATTTTAGAATAGAATACATGGCTGGTATGTCTAATGCTATGTTATACCTATATAAAGTTTAGGTAAACATTTATTGTATGGACATTTTATTATTATTATTATTTATGAATCTCTAATATTTTAAATTAATTAAATAAAATTTCAATTTTTATCTACATAATATATCAATGCTTATGCACAGCGCGTGATGTCAGTCGGCAGCACACTTTACCGTCAATTTCTTTCATTTGATTGTCAAAGTCTACCTATCGGCTGTTCTAGGCAAGTAGGTTATATCCTCACGTTCTAAGCAACGTAAGATAAAAGAAAAAACAAATGGAGTTACCGAACTCGCGTCTCAAAACAAAAACAAATGAAATAGACGCAAACAAAGCAATCACATTTCTTGAGACATTCATTATTTATTACAAAATAGATATTTTTATTTTATTGAAATCAACAGTTTAAGAATTTATGAAAGCTAAAAAGTTTGAATTGACTTGGTCAGTTAAAAGGTTCCCGTTTACTTGAATGACATCACAAAATGGCTGTCTTTGGTTACATGCTCTTGACGATATTTAAAATCAAAATAAAATAATGAGCCTTAACGACTATAATTCCGGGAATTTTATGCGTATATTTATTGCGACACCTATCAGTTTAAAGCTATTTTCGAATTGGTTAAACGACTCTATTAATAATAAATACTTTTGTAAGTCTTTGTCCTCATTTCAACCACAAGATGCTGTTTTTCGAGTAGTCCGGTGGCTTTGAAGTTTGCTTTGCTGTAAAACAACAATGACGTTATCTTTTCGAGTCCGTCAGGAGTCCGTTCGAAAAGTTTATTGTTTTCTAATACCTAAATAGCTACAGCTTATTTAGAGAAAAGCCTTAATAATATGTTTACATATATTTTAAAAGATTTATGGACATTTCACACAGCGCCATCCAGCACCAAACTAAGCAAAGCTTGTACTGTGGGAACCAGATAATTGATACAATACTTAGATACTTTTTGTTTGTAAATACATACATAGAATACAATGTAACACTCAGACACAGAACAAACACTCATCACACAAATGTTTGTCCTGGGAGGCAATCGAACCCACAACCCGTAATTCAGAAGGCAGGGGTACTACCTATTTGGGTGAACATAAAGCGCGAAACTCGCGTCATCGTCACCGCACGCTTCCCATGAGCTTGTCACAACTTACTTAGTTTTCACTTCTATAGGCGACTGCCCCGCACATTATTTTTATCTCAGTAATTTTGAATTATCGCGGGAAAACATGTAAACTGCTGTTGAAACGGGGCGCATCTAATTATGAAAATTATGAGATAGGTATCCAAGAGCAGTGTCGTCAAAGGTTCGCTGGTGCTTCGATACTGTCCACTCACAATACTTTATAAATAGCTCAGCAATAAAGGGTGGTGCTAAAATTACTGGACCACGCTGTGTGATTCATTCGTGCATCAGATTAGGTACGGCTAGGGCTGCCATCCATCCGGGTTTCCCAGGATTTGTCCTAGTTTAGAGATCCGGGGAACGTTCGGGCGGGGCTTCATTTGTACTCCGGGTTTAAAATTTTAGTCTTGGGTCGCCCGCGACACACATATTGTACCCGCACGGCGCCGCGATCAACCGACCAACCGACTCGCTAAATTCATCGTCTCCCCCGACTTAATTTAATTTTTTCAACGTGGCAATGCTGCCAGCATAATGGGCACGTTGCCCACTGGTAGTGGTTTGTTTGATTAAGTTCCCTTTTTATTGTTTTATGTTTATTAAATAATATTATGTTGTATGTTTCAAAATAAAATACCCATTTTTTCAACTATTTTTTTACACTGACTAAGTATATATTAAAAAACCGGTTGACATGCCCGGGTTTTGGGCTCTATGTTCCGGGATTTTCACGCGTCTTGTCCTAGTTGCGAAATTTTAGAGATGGCAACCCTGGGTACGGCGCATTGTAAGTATGAGTGGTACCTACTGCTCGCGTGCGGTACACTCACCGTCATTAGTGTGCAATAAAACGAATAAGGTACATCTATACAGCTCTTATAACGTTATCGGCATCAATTCAGAAGAAAACATATAAGTTGTGGAATGGATTTCACTTTTTTTTTTAATCTTATATTTTTCGCTTTCACAAATTGGTCCGAAGATTATTGAAATTCTATTACATCAATAAAAAAGCAGAGCACCGACTAATAGAAAAAAGTTAGAGATTAAAGATTATAGAAAAAAGTTACGTATAATACCTACGTAAACATACCTAGTTTTTTTTTTTTTTTTTCGTTTTTTTTTTGGCTCCACACTTATGTGTATTTAGCCAGTGTCAAGTGATTGATAATTTCTCAAGTTAATTAATATTATACCTATAATGTGTCAAGTCAAGTCACAGTCCAAGTCAAGTTAAGTCGTAGTCTAGTCTAGTCAAGTCATACTCCTAGTAAAGTGGTGGCAATTTTACCAGAAGCTTCTATGGAGTTTTGAAAAAAACACGAAAAACAAACGTTTCACCATCATTATACCACTTTTCCCACACTCATGTCCGTAATTCAGCACTTAACGAATAAAATGCCACCAGTTTTATGCACTAACACTGAAAATAACGCCAGTTTTGACAAATAATACAATGCGGCGACGCGGTCTTTTTTGTTTTCCCGCCAAAAACCTATCTAGTTGGTTCTTAGTAACACAAAATACTTAAGGTATTGTAATTTGTATTCTTTGTAAATTAGCCTAGTCTGTGTACGAGTACTTATGTTGCCGACTGTGCCTTTATGAGATTAACACAGTGCCGCCTACGCAGGTCCTTATATGGATCAAAGTTCGCTTCACTTTGCTCTTTGCATCTGAGGTGCAAATAGTGCAGGGCAGAGGAAAATAGCTTTCGTGCCAACCATAACTGATAAACCCACCTACGCCACTCCTGATCCTGCTAAACTTTTTTCACGATTTTCTTTACTTTTATTTTCAATTGCATTAAGTTTGTGACAGTACACGTTTACTTTTACTAAGATCTTAATTATAAAGTAATGAAATGATACAATAATAATAATAACGCCCAACGATCACATACATATCCCGGACCCTAACTAGGATTCCCTGTGTCTAGGGACCCAGGAACTACCAGAACCATAGTCCCACAACACTCAGACTCAGAACAAGTATTTGCACTTTTTTTCTGTGCACAAATACTAGTCCTGCCACGGGAATCGAATCCGCCGCCTCCGGGTTATGAGCCGACCTGCTCAACCACCACACCACAGAGGCTGTCAAAGGCAACTTAGGTATGATATTGCAGCTACTAATTACACATGTCAATTATTGTCAAATAGGGGTTAAGTTAAAGTAAGTGCAATTTAATACAGATATATTTCTCAACCAGTCAATCCTATTTTGTATTCCTCGCACCACACAAAGGTTTCCGAGGGCCACATCCGCAGGCTGTTA
This sequence comes from Ennomos fuscantarius, assembly GCA_905220475.3. Taxonomy (NCBI): domain Eukaryota; kingdom Metazoa; phylum Arthropoda; class Insecta; order Lepidoptera; family Geometridae; genus Ennomos; species Ennomos fuscantarius. The sequence goes on along the minus strand of HG992028.1, from coordinate 3,626,410 downwards.
TTTGCTTGCTGCCATATCTGGACCACACATCCTAACTGCAAATTACATATCTGGCCAGTCTATAAACTGTGGCTACCAAATATGGCTAGTCTGTGCACAGAACGATTTGCTGATCAATTATCTTTGTTATTTCTTATGACTGTTATATTTACTTAGTCAATGAATAAGATTCTAAGAATAACACTCAAGAATAGATAGAATACAGAATATAATGTAGAGAATATGAAGAACCAAAATTGTACTAATCGGACTATGAAAGAAAGCAGTAATCTTGACACTGGCTAAATACGCAAATTCAAAAAGTATTAGCATTACATTCATGCGAGTAGTTTGTAAAAAAATGCATTATCAGAGCTACATATTACTGATCAGTGATCAGATCACAAAAGATAATGAAGAGTCTACCAAAGAGATACGTAGATAATAAACACTACGTTATGGAGACCACTGAACAACCGAAAAGGTTTTCAGTCAACTGAGCTGGATAGCTGAAAAAAGCAATCTAACTATACTGGATACATGGAAATAGGAAAACCTAAACACCAGGAGATGTATATAGACCTCTAGCACTTACAGGGATAAAATGTTGTCTTCATTTAGAGCCACCTAATCAGCTATTTTAAAATGTTAATGCTATTTTTTTAAATGTCTCACTAAAATCTTGCTTCCGTTACTAGTTTTCCCCTAAAAATAGCCAAGGCCTCACAATGTCAACCTCATACATCGACCTTTAGTCACACTTGTTACACTGTCTATTCCAACTCATTAACATTCAGCGAGTATGACTGCGACGACGTCTCATGATCACTACTCGGTCGTGATTCCTTATAACTTTACTCTGGTGAAGATGTCAATCATATAACGTTAATCCCGTGGAGTCGTGGAAGGCCGCTAGTGTGCGATGCTACCTACGTTGACACTCTGGCGCCTTCCCACGTCAATAACACGGCTCGGGCGGCATGCGCAGCGGTAGAATCTGCAGAAAACCTCAAACGGAGGAAGGATGAATCCCTAGGTTAGGAGGGTTACATATTTGTTCCGTTTGGGGTTGAAACAATGGGTCCCTGGGGCTTCTTGTCAGGGAGCTTTCCAGACGCCTGGTTGAGCTGGCGTACGACCAAAAGGCTGGCACATACCTCGGCCAACGAATTAGCCTAGCTATTCAACGAGGGAATGTATAACTTTATTTTTGCTTAGTTTAATGCAGCCATCTTAACAATTGTAAATTGTCATTTTATCGGATATTTGTTTAAAAGCCCCTTAAAAACATACAAATTAAAAAAATTACCTTGTTATGTTGACGATAGAGATCTACGTTAACCAACAACTTTCAACTTCCGTTCGCCTCGCCAGCTTACTCTCCAAGTCAAGCGTGCGTAAAGACGTTATACTTCAAAAATCCTTATTAGTACAAAGAAGACAATACAAATTAGAAATATCAAGTCTCTGTATAGGTCCAATGGTTTAAACTGCTACTGCATAGTCTTGGCAGTGTCATTGCTAAAAAACGGTCTGAAGCTTCACCTAATTACATGCGGCTTAACCACAAAAGATTTAAACAAGCCTTAAAATAGTGTAAAACTGCTGTTTTGTGTTGTTAAACACACGTTTTACGTCTATCTAAGCCTTATGTATTTGTTGTAACTTGTAACATGGTGTTTTTAATCAAAACACGATAATCTCCACAGCGTTTTCTAATAGCAGGTTAGAATGTACTAGAACAAAGGTATAAAAAACAGGATTTAAGCGATCGTAGCCGACATCTTACATCCGTTGACGGGCTAGGTCATAGAAAATTGTATATACTGGCTAGGTCCATGTGTCATCTTCCGAGAGAGAAAGATATACAAGTTTGATCAGCGGCGAGGCTGCGGCACGCAAAATCACATCGTCCCGTCGTGGGTCAGATAGTACCTACTTATAGTCACCAGGCGTATGGTGAAGCAGTTGCCAACCGTACTATAACATATAGTATTGTACCATAGATCGGCGTACTGTATACTGTTGAAGAAATATATAGTACGCAAAAATACCATATTTTCAACACATCTAATAAACAAATATTTATTATCAAAAATAATTAACGCGCTTTGACACATAAAATTTTGAGTGAGGCGAGTTGGTGTAACCGAATTCCGGACTCCGAACGCATCTGTAATCTTTGGTCTTTGGCTCCCACTGATCTCTATACTAACTGGAGCCGCTGGCAACACGTCAAAGTTGTCAATATCAAATTGACAAAATTTAAAGAATTTTATGTCCATTTTGTTCTGTACTATATTTTTTATAGTTTATTTTGAAAAACACTGTATTTCCCAGAAAAATGTTGGCAACCCTTGTAATAACTAGGATTTTATTATAGAACGATGCTCAGTCATCGGTCGGTGCTCCAGCAGAGATTTCATTCATAAAGTGATCAATTATTCGTGGTCGCGAACTGAGAACCTTTCTTCCCCATCAGCTGTTAGTTTGCAAGCGATTTGCCATTGCTATGTTAACTTGCGTATATCGGTGACTTTAGTTCTCCAGCGGGTCTCTTCATTTCGGATCTTATCTCGCAAGAATTTTAGACTAATTCCATTTCTCTGTAATATTGTGTCCAACGGACCTCTTCATTTCGGATCTTATCTCGCAAGAATTTTAGACTAATTCCATTTCTCTGTAATATTGTGTTTTTACTTTGAACGGAAAATTGTTACTAAATGCGCTATACAAAGACAACCTTGGAGATAAGATTATGATGTCTTGCGATATGAATTGCTTGAAAACTGGGTGCGTGCTGGCGTATGTTTACTTAAGGTTCATAATGTTTTGTTACATAGGAGATAACAGAAAACAATTTGGTGTGGAAGTGGAAGTACCCAATTACTGAAGTGAAAACACATAGAATGCCTCTTCCATATTGTATATTTCTTGTTTCCTATACACATTACATTATATTACACATTTAATATACTTCCAATACAGAATCAACTAACAAGTGTGATATGTCTTGACGCTTCTGCCGATCAATGAGAATTGACTGCTTTTTCGACCTTTTCGTCGCGCCTCAACTTCCCCCCACCAAACTTAATTTTACTGAGCCGGAACCATCTATGATTGGCTGATAGTACCAACCAATCATGGCCCTTCCGGCAGTGCTGCCAATTAAAGCACAATTTTTACAGTCTACCAAAGTCAAAAACACCTCAAAACAATTTTTAACAGTAAGAATCATTTAAAAATTTCACGACATTACAAAATGCTTATTAGAGAAATAGAATTCCATCTAACCAATATATAAATGAATCGCGTCGTCTGTGTGCTTGTTTTAGGCTTTCACACAAAAATGGCTGAATGGATTTGGATGAAATTTTGCAAACAAATTATTGCAATATATACTTTACTACCAAAATAACCTAAGATATTTATTTAACGTGATTAAAATAATACTACGCTTACTATGTACTTTTCCAGGACTCAAACTATCTTCAAATAGCATCAAAATCTGTTCCACTGTTTTTAGAAAAGGTAATCAGACAAATAGACAGACACAAAATTACTTTCGAATTTATAGCATTAGTATGATTTTTGACTGTATAGAATTTTAATTTATCTTGGGTATGGATGTACCTAAGTAACTACCTAATCAGGGGGTAATCACGAAACTTTGATCGCAATGAATAAATGTAAGTATTCTTACTTTCTTTCTTTCAGTGCAACAGGATAAATTTCATTCCTAATCCAAAACTTCCCATAGTAAATGTGTACATAAACTATGTGTATTGAAACTGTCTAATCCATACACATTTTTTTTTTAAATGTTAAGGAATGACTTGACGAGCTAGGCGTTCGCCTGATGTTAAACGGCACGGCCCATATCAGCTGCAGTGTCACTCGGAACTCTAAAGTATAGAGCTTCGCGTGACACTGCACTTCATCCAGAGACATCAGCACAATCTAGTGATAAGATTACTAAACTGTGAGATCAGATCATTAAGTCTCATTTGCCCAGTAATTTCACTAGCTACAGTGCCCTTCAAACCGGAACACAGCAGTGCTTGCGCACTACTGTTTGGCGGCAGAATAACTGGCAAAGCGGTGGTACCTACCTAGACGAACTTTGCAGTATAGTCCTACCACCTAGTAAATTTTTTTTTGTAGTTTTGTATCTATAAGTTGCTATCTAGTTACGTGATCGCCAAGCTGATATAAGATCAAAATCGCAATCGAATTAGGACCTCTTGTTCAGAACCAAAAACGTCCCTATTCTGAATAGAATAGGAAGCGTATTGTCTAGCTATTTATAGACCCCTTTGTCTCGTTATTAACGATTAATTAATTACGCATAGTCACATACTATACCCTATTAAAGGAGGATTAGATCGTATGTCAACTCGCATTCTCAGCACGCTCTAACCTGCACTGTTACTTAGTCTGTGGCACTGCCCGGAATATGGACAATCGAAAATGGTAAGTATACGATTATGGACTGGATAAGGCCGTGCGCTCAGACTACAAATAATAGTGTTAGACTGAACAATGTGAATGAAATTAAAGCAAAAAAAAAATACCAAATCGCTAAATCATGCTACACGAGTAAATCTAAAGTAAATCTTATAAACGCGTAGTAGAGCCTTCGTAATTCGTATCTTTAGTGTATTAGACGAAGACAATTTATGCTGTGTACAGACAACTCTTGAATTATTATGAATTATGGACAGCCATAATTCATAATAATTCAAGAGGAAGTTGTTGAAACAGGTCTATAAAATGGTAATTGCCTGGAAAAAATTACTAACGTTTTGTCTCTACTAATCATGAATGTTTCGATGGGAACCGAAATAATAAATACAACTAGTACACGGCTAACACTCACGAGATACAGTCGAATAACTCGACCGGTGTTCGGGCAATAAAGATGCCCATCCTCAAGGAGTACGCGCGGCGGCGGTGGCAGCTCGGCGCTGACTCAGCGTTGCAGTTATGAATACTACTCACGTCAGTTTCTATAATATTATGGAACAAAGATTGTCGCTATACTCGATACCAAACCAGCTGTTCGTGAACGATGACAAAACGAAAATTACAAGATACATAAATATCTAGTGCAATTCCGATCAAAACAATAAGCATTGGGCTGGTTAAGTACCACACAGAATCGCAAAGAACATATTTTTAAATGTGATTTATCTATTTGGTATCCCTTTTTCTTTTTCTGGCTTCACTTTTCAGTTTTGAACGTGCCATCTTGTTCTATTCTGCGGACGGTGTGCGTATAGAGGCGCAAGGGTAGAATGTTAAATAGATGTAGGTAAATGGATGTCGTTGACAGCGAAAACGAGATGTAATAAATAAATAATCGCAGATGTGTCTTGTAGATATACTTGGGTCAGTATATTTTATTAGGTTTCCATTCGATAGTCTTATTAAGAGGGAAAGTGGAGAATTGCGAGATTATTAATCATTTATTAACATTTTACTAAGCCTATGGTTTTTTTTCAATATTTGTATAAAAATAAAGAAATATGTGTGGACACTTCACACAGCGCCATCTAGTCGCAAACTAAGCAAAGCTTGTACTATGGGAACCGGATAACTGATACAATACTTAGATACTTTTTGTTTGTAAATACATACTTATAATACAATATAACACCCAGACAAGGAATAAACATGTTCATCACACAAATGTTTGTCCTGGGTGGGAATCGAACACACAACCTACAGTTCAGAAAGCAGGGCTCCTAACCAACTGAGCTAATCAGGCCCGATAACAACCTAAATCTAGAGTGTCGCCAGCAGCGGAGCAAGGCCCAAGCTAGAAGCTGATTAGAAGGAACTTTCTGACAGATCAATTTTATTATTTTCAAGAATCATGGGATTATTTTTTTGCTAAATGGCTCACCGCTATTATATATTATATTCTGTGGCCACACGAGAGGCCAAATAACTACTAGGCTTCTTAATAAAAAAAAACTCTTGTAGCTCATTTTGCTTATCGTTATATATGAAACAAATCATGGCCTTCAGACCGATTTTTTCGGTTCTTATTTATCCAAGTTAGTTATAAAAATACAAGTAGAAAATATTATCAGGCGCCTGCTCGCTGATCGGCTAAAGTCAAGTGTTTAACGTTCCGATAAGCCAAACCGTATCATTTCATAGAATGGACGTTTCGACAATGTTATATCGCACAATGCAGTTCTGTCATACTTAACGCAACGTAGGTAGGTATAGGACAATCAGTATTTGTTTTTGAAGTAAAACTTCTTTACTCACGCTTAACTTGGGAGTAAGGTAGTGTATGCGAGGCGAACGGAAGTGGAATTTGGTTCACGTAGATCTCCATTGTCAGCATAACAAAGTTTAAAGATTGTATGAGGAGGCCATCCATGTTACGCCACCACTCCACGTTAATGGGGAGGGAGGGGAGGACAAGGGGCGGGGAGGGGTCCCAAATTTTGTGATATCACATTTTTTCAAAATATAATATTTTATATCAAAGTATTACAACGCAAATTTTTTAAATTTATTAATTTCTAAATGTAAAATTGCAAAATGTGTGACATAACACTAGGTAGGGGGGGGGGGGGGATAAAACTCATCAAATTCGTAGGACGTAATTTATGGATTATTACTTATTATGTTGGTATGTCCGGTAAAATGACAATTTACAATTGTCAAGATGGCGACATTAACATTAAACAAAGCAAAAACAAAGTTATACCGGCCGATAGATGGAGCAGCTAAAGAAGTTTTACTTCAGTCGTATAAAGTCACCACAACACCTAGACACAGAACAAAAATTTTCGCTTTTTTTCTGTGTACAAATACTTGTCCTGCCGCGGGGATAGAACCCGCGGCCTCCGCGGTTATGAGCCCACTTGCTCAGCCACAGAGGCGTTAAAATTATGAACAAAATAATGAATTAGTAGATTTATTTTATTTTAGACTGCGGTTAGATAAAGTTATTATTAAAATCTTTTAAAAATACAAACATGACGTAGGTATATTTCCGAGCAAAGCACAACAAAGAAAATCGACCCAGGTTAAATAGAGTAGTCAGGGCTGTCACTAGTATTGAAACTATTGAGTCCGACGAGAAATCTTTAAGAAAACCAATGTATTTTACACGACACGACACATGAGTAAAACTTCTTCAGCCCTATTAATAAACGGGTATTAGTCTCGGATTAGTTACTTCAGCTTTTGTCATTTTTTTGCTACTGGAATATTTAGCTGGATCGAAAGAGACAAAAGATGGTGTAACTTGTCTAAAGCTAGTTCGTGTTTATTAATGAGGCTTTTTGCTTTGTTTAATGATAATGTCGCCATCTTGAAAATTGTAAATTGTCATTTTACCGGACATATCAACATAATAATACAAATAAACTTTGTTATGTTGACAATGGAGATCTTCGTGAACCAATTTCAACTTCCGTTCTCCTCGCATTCAACAGCTTACTCCCCAAGTCAAGCAAGTGTTAGAAGTTTTACTTCACAAAGGAAGGAAGACCAGTCTGTAACTTATAACAAGGATAAGCGTCAGTGCTTGGAGCAGCGCGACAACCCTACCATGGTAGACTATTATATTAGATAGGTATTTATATTGCGGTGTCGCGTTACTCAGAGTTTGGCGGCAAAAAATAACAACAAAGAATAACTGGCCGATGGGGTCATCAGATGACAGGCCTGAATGCCGGAGTCGTTGAGTAATTGGCTTCTAATTAAGCTCAATCTATTAAAATGTGTAACTGTAGGGCTGATATATGATGTTAGTCACTTTTAATTTCAAATCTAAAATGTATGATACTTAAATTTACTTAAATTAAATTGACTGGCCCGATAGCTTAGTTGGTAGTAACCGTGCCTTAACTGTGGGTTGTGGGTTCGATTCCCACCCAGGACAAACATTTGTGTGACGAACAAAGGTGTTTGTTCTGTTTCTGGGTGTTATATTGTATTGAATGTATGTATTTACAAACAAAAAAGTATCTAAGTATTGTAGCAGTTATCTGGTTCCCATAATACAAGCTTTGCTTAGTTTGGGGCTAGATGGCGCTGTGTGAGATGTCCACACATATTATTTTTATTTAAATGGGGGGATAGAATTAAAGCAGTGGTTCTTAAACTTTCAGTGATGAGGGACCATTTGACTATTGTTTGTCTTGCCATGGACTCACTGTTTGGAGGTAAATACAGTAAATAAAAATTAATAAATTGTAGTTGTTTGATTGTTCTATATAAATAAATCATGCAAACAACTGTTTAAAACCAAAATTATTATTATTTTAATTTTACACGGACATTATGCAGATAGTATAGGTAAATCCTGGACCCTAACTAGGATTCCCTGTGTCTAGGGATCCAGGAACTACGAGGACCATGGTCCCACAACATCCACACACAGAACAAGTATTTGCGCTTTTTTTTCTGTGCACAAATACTTGTCCTGCCGCGGGAATCGAACCCACCGCCTCCGGGTTATGAGCCGACCTGCTCAACCACCACACCACAGAGGCTGTCAATAAAAATATCCACTTGAGCACGACGACTAAGCATGGTCTTTAGGCCTTTATTACAATACGGACCTTTCTTAGAAGTCGTCTTGTAAGTAATCACTAGGTGGTAGGACTTTACTGCAAAGTTCGTCTAGGTAGGTACCACCACTTTGCCAGTTATTCTGCCGCCAAGCAGTAGTGCGCAAGCACTGCTGTGTTCCGGTTTGAAGGGCACTGTAGCTAGTGAAATTACTGGGCAAATGAGACTTTATGATCTGATCTCACAGTTTAGTAATCTTATTACTAGATTGTGCTGATGTCTCTGGATGACGTGCGCAGTGCAGTGTCACGCGAACCTCTATACTTTAGAGTTCTGAGTGACACTGCAGCTGATATGGGCAGCCGTGTCGTTTAACATCAGGCGAACGGCTAGCTCGTCACGTCATTTCTTAACATAAAAAAAAAATCACACGTTTACGCCGAAGAACAAATCTATTCCAAAATAATTGATTAGTGATGAAATAGGTGGGTGGGGTACCTTTAGTCCTCTGCGTACAGGTATAAAAGCACCGACTCCAGGTACCAATAAATAAAGGTGAAGCTCTTATAACGGTGTTTTATAAAAGGAATATTGTTAAATGTAACTCGAAGATTTATCGGTTTTGCCATTAATATTGATGAACCCGTGTTTAGTTTGAGCTTTAGTTTGATGATGAATGGACGTAGAATAAAGCATTATAGTGCCTTTTTGCATTTTAAATAGGAATGATTTAATTTAAAAATACGATTATTTTATATTCGACATTTTGGTTATCATCAAATGGGGGTTAAAATAAAATAATTTAAAAATTTTGTGGTATCAGTTGTCAAAAATATTACGTGGGATCGGTTTGGTGGGATTCGCTGGAACCCACTGCCGGCTTGCTACTTTTTTATTTTGGTTTTGGCTCTACACTTTTGTGTATTTAGCCAGTCTCAAGTAATTGATATTTTATCAAGTTAACGATATTTCACGCAGATATGTGTCAAGTCACAGTCAAAATAATCCTAGTAAAGTGGTGGCAACTTTACTAGAAGCTACTATGGAGTTTTGGAAACAACACGAAAAGAAACGTTTCACCATCATTATACCACTTTCCCGCACTCATGCCTGTAATCCAGCATTTAACGAATAAAAGGCCACTAATTTTATGCACTAACACTGAAAATAACACAAGTTTTAGAAAATAACACAATGCGGCGATGCGATCTTTTTCGTTTTCCCGCCAAAACTCATTAGGTACTGATATTCTGCCATCTACTTCTCATCCAACCAACGCTAAAATTAGATGGCGCCAGGAAGCTTTTGTTCATTTATTTTTATTCCCAAAACGGACGGGTTGAGTTTAAATGACTAATGGAAGTAATGAGGCAGCAAATAAAGATGAAACTGGTATTATCATTTGCGGTAAATAAATTGTGCAAGTATTAATGGACGTCTGTACTAATGTTAGCTAAGTTTGCACTTAAGACTCTGTGACATACCACTGTTACATTGCTGTCGTAATTTGTGTCATAAAGGGATAAGTGCGAACTTAAGAGCTAAGATCTCTATCGTTTTATTGAAATTCCACTGCAATAACAGTTAATATTTATTTATTACTTTCTTTTTTATTTGCGGAGGTTACAGATACAGATATTTTTTTTGTTTGTCTTGGATCCACACTTTTGTGTATTGAGCCAGTGTCAATTGATAATTTCTCAACTTAATGGTATTTCACGCAGCTATGTGTCAAGTCACAGTCCAAGTTTAGAAGTTATACTCCTGGTAAAGTGTTGGCAACTTTACTAGAAGCTTCTATGGAGTTTTGGAAACAACACGAAAAGAAACGTTTCACCATCATAATACCACTTTCTAACACTCATGCCTGTAATCCAGCACTTAACGAATAAAATGCCATCAATTTTATGCATTAACACTGAAATACCACAAGTTTTGGAAAATAATGCAATGCGGTGACGCAATCTTTTTCGCTTTCCCGCCAAAACTCAAATACAGAATTTGCCCTTTATTATTAAGTGATAAGTCTATGGTTATAGCAGTTATTATACATAAAGGTCTTACTGAACGGTAGCCCATATTTTCTATCTCATCTAGCTAAATGCCTTTTGAGGCATGGTAGAGCGAAAGAGAAATTAGCTACCTAACCTATACTAATATTTTATTATGTGCTTTATATAACCCTATCCTTTTCATCAGAATTCCACTTTTCGCAAACCTCAGTCGACACCGTTTATACGACTCATTTTATAGTACCAATCTTTAAAAAAGTGTTTTCATTTTACATAATTGAAGGGTTGAGAATAAAAAGGATTTAACTGTCAAATTGACAGTTTCGAGAAAATTGACTTTAAACGTCAACGGCGTCATTTTAATGTAGAGTGCTTATAAGGTAATTAGAAAAGGTTTATGTAAGTTTCAGTTGCTTGAAAATGTTTTAATTCTATTTAAAATTACTAAATATAGTACTAATTCACACAATTACTGTAAAAATATAATATAATAAAATAAATATAGTAATGTTTTTATGCTAAGCGTACTATATTCCTGTAACAGATAAACCGTTTTTAGACTCAAAATCTCGAGATTTAAGCCTCATTTTGGTATTTTGAGAATGTATTATTGAAGATAATTTCACGCTGAATCCAACGATACACATAAGTTATTTTGTCAAAAAAATCTGTTTAATCTTTTTTATTCTCACCCCTTCAATTATAAAATGATTGGCGTTTATAATATAAGGGCACGTAAGATGTAATCAGGTATTGAATTGAATCAGTATTTTCAATATTGCTAGCACAAAGGAAGTGGTGGTATGCAGTGCCGGATTAAGCAAGCGCGGAGCCTGTTGTACATTCTTTCAAAGGAAGTGGTGGTATGCAGTGCCGGATTAAGCAAGCGCGGAGCCTGTTGTACATTCTTTCAAAGGAAGTGGTGGTATGCAGTGCCGGATTAAGCAAGCGCGGAGCCTGTTGTACATTCTTTCAAAGGAAGTGGTGGTATGCAGTGCCGGATTAAGCAAGCGCGGAGCCTGTTGTACATTCTTTCAAAGGAAGTGGTGGTATGCAGTGCCGGATTAAGCAAGCGCGGAGCCTGTTGTACATTCTTTCAAAGGAAGTGGTGGTATGCAGTGCCGGATTAAGCAAGCGCGGAGCCTGTTGTACATTCTTTCAAAGGAAGTGGTGGTATGCAGTGCCGGATTAAGCAAGCGCGGAGCCTGTTGTACATTCTTTCAAAGGAAGTGGTGGTATGCAGTGCCGGATTAAGCAAGCGCGGAGCCTGTTGTACATTCTTTCAAAGGAAGTGGTGGTATGCAGTGCCGGATTAAGCAAGCGCGGAGCCTGTTGTACATTCTTTCAAAGGAAGTGGTGGTATGCAGTGCCGGATTAAGCAAGCGCGGAGCCTGTTGTACATTCTTTCAAAGGAAGTGGTGGTATGCAGTGCCGGATTAAGCAAGCGCGGAGCCTGTTGTACATTCTTTCAAAGGAAGTGGTGGTATGCAGTGCCGGATTAAGCAAGCGCGGAGCCTGTTGTACATTCTTTCAAAGGAAGTGGTGGTATGCAGTGCCGGATTAAGCAAGCGCGGAGCCTGTTGTACATTCTTTCAAAGGAAGTGGTGGTATGCAGTGCCGGATTAAGCAAGCGCGGAGCCTGTTGTACATTCTTTCAAAGGAAGTGGTGGTATGCAGTGCCGGATTAAGCAAGCGCGGAGCCTGTTGTACATTCTTTCAAAGGAAGTGGTGGTATGCAGTGCCGGATTAAGCAAGCGCGGAGCCTGTTGTACATTCTTTCAAAGGAAGTGGTGGTATGCAGTGCCGGATTAAGCAAGCGCGGAGCCTGTTGTACATTCTTTCAAAGGAAGTGGTGGTATGCAGTGCCGGATTAAGCAAGCGCGGAGCCTGTTGTACATTCTTTCAAAGGAAGTGGTGGTATGCAGTGCCGGATTAAGCAAGCGCGGAGCCTGTTGTACATTCTTTCAAAGGAAGTGGTGGTATGCAGTGCCGGATTAAGCAAGCGCGGAGCCTGTTGTACATTCTTTCAAAGGAAGTGGTGGTATGCAGTGCCGGATTAAGCAAGCGCGGAGCCTGTTGTACATTCTTTCAAAGGAAGTGGTGGTATGCAGTGCCGGATTAAGCAAGCGCGGAGCCTGTTGTACATTCTTTCAAAGGAAGTGGTGGTATGCAGTGCCGGATTAAGCAAGCGCGGAGCCTGTTGTACATTCTTTCAAAGGAAGTGGTGGTATGCAGTGCCGGATTAAGCAAGCGCGGAGCCTGTTGTACATTCTTTCAAAGGAAGTGGTGGTATGCAGTGCCGGATTAAGCAAGCGCGGAGCCTGTTGTACATTCTTTCAAAGGAAGTGGTGGTATGCAGTGCCGGATTAAGCAAGCGCGGAGCCTGTTGTACATTCTTTCAAAGGAAGTGGTGGTATGCAGTGCCGGATTAAGCAAGCGCGGAGCCTGTTGTACATTCTTTCAAAGGAAGTGGTGGTATGCAGTGCCGGATTAAGCAAGCGCGGAGCCTGTTGTACATTCTTTCAAAGGAAGTGGTGGTATGCAGTGCCGGATTAAGCAAGCGCGGAGCCTGTTGTACATTCTTTCAAAGGAAGTGGTGGTATGCAGTGCCGGATTAAGCAAGCGCGGAGCCTGTTGTACATTCTTTCAAAGGAAGTGGTGGTATGCAGTGCCGGATTAAGCAAGCGCGGAGCCTGTTGTACATTCTTTCAAAGGAAGTGGTGGTATGCAGTGCCGGATTAAGCAAGCGCGGAGCCTGTTGTACATTCTTTCAAAGGAAGTGGTGGTATGCAGTGCCGGATTAAGCAAGCGCGGAGCCTGTTGTACATTCTTTCAAAGGAAGTGGTGGTATGCAGTGCCGGATTAAGCAAGCGCGGAGCCTGTTGTACATTCTTTCAAAGGAAGTGGTGGTATGCAGTGCCGGATTAAGCAAGCGCGGAGCCTGTTGTACATTCTTTCAAAGGAAGTGGTGGTATGCAGTGCCGGATTAAGCAAGCGCGGAGCCTGTTGTACATTCTTTCAAAGGAAGTGGTGGTATGCAGTGCCGGATTAAGCAAGCGCGGAGCCTGTTGTACATTCTTTCAAAGGAAGTGGTGGTATGCAGTGCCGGATTAAGCAAGCGCGGAGCCTGTTGTACATTCTTTCAAAGGAAGTGGTGGTATGCAGTGCCGGATTAAGCAAGCGCGGAGCCTGTTGTACATTCTTTCAAAGGAAGTGGTGGTATGCAGTGCCGGATTAAGCAAGCGCGGAGCCTGTTGTACATTCTTTCAAAGGAAGTGGTGGTATGCAGTGCCGGATTAAGCAAGCGCGGAGCCTGTTGTACATTCTTTCAAAGGAAGTGGTGGTATGCAGTGCCGGATTAAGCAAGCGCGGAGCCTGTTGTACATTCTTTCAAAGGAAGTGGTGGTATGCAGTGCCGGATTAAGCAAGCGCGGAGCCTGTTGTACATTCTTTCAAAGGAAGTGGTGGTATGCAGTGCCGGATTAAGCAAGCGCGGAGCCTGTTGTACATTCTTTCAAAGGAAGTGGTGGTATGCAGTGCCGGATTAAGCAAGCGCGGAGCCTGTTGTACATTCTTTCAAAGGAAGTGGTGGTATGCAGTGCCGGATTAAGCAAGCGCGGAGCCTGTTGTACATTCTTTCAAAGGAAGTGGTGGTATGCAGTGCCGGATTAAGCAAGCGCGGAGCCTGTTGTACATTCTTTCAAAGGAAGTGGTGGTATGCAGTGCCGGATTAAGCAAGCGCGGAGCCTGTTGTACATTCTTTCAAAGGAAGTGGTGGTATGCAGTGCCGGATTAAGCAAGCGCGGAGCCTGTTGTACATTCTTTCAAAGGAAGTGGTGGTATGCAGTGCCGGATTAAGCAAGCGCGGAGCCTGTTGTACATTCTTTCAAAGGAAGTGGTGGTATGCAGTGCCGGATTAAGCAAGCGCGGAGCCTGTTGTACATTCTTTCAAAGGAAGTGGTGGTATGCAGTGCCGGATTAAGCAAGCGCGGAGCCTGTTGTACATTCTTTCAAAGGAAGTGGTGGTATGCAGTGCCGGATTAAGCAAGCGCGGAGCCTGTTGTACATTCTTTCAAAGGAAGTGGTGGTATGCAGTGCCGGATTAAGCAAGCGCGGAGCCTGTTGTACATTCTTTCAAAGGAAGTGGTGGTATGCAGTGCCGGATTAAGCAAGCGCGGAGCCTGTTGTACATTCTTTCAAAGGAAGTGGTGGTATGCAGTGCCGGATTAAGCAAGCGCGGAGCCTGTTGTACATTCTTTCAAAGGAAGTGGTGGTATGCAGTGCCGGATTAAGCAAGCGCGGAGCCTGTTGTACATTCTTTCAAAGGAAGTGGTGGTATGCAGTGCCGGATTAAGCAAGCGCGGAGCCTGTTGTACATTCTTTCAAAGGAAGTGGTGGTATGCAGTGCCGGATTAAGCAAGCGCGGAGCCTGTTGTACATTCTTTCAAAGAACCATTAGTACTCGTAGATCCAGGGTGATACTATCGATACTGGGTTCTTAAGTATAAAGTAAAGAAAGGAAAACGAAAAATATCGCGTCACCGCATTGTTTTATTTTCCATAACTGGTGTTATTTTCAGTGTTAGTGCATAAAATTGGTGGCATTTTATTCGCTAAGTGCTGGATTACAGGCATGAGTGTGGGAAAGTGGTATAATGATGGTGAAACGTTTCTTTTCGTGTTGCTTTGCTTCTAGTAAAATTGCCACTACTTTACTAGAAGTATGACTTAGCTTGATGACTTGGACTGTGACTTGACTACTTGAGTCTTAGAACTAGACTTGAGAAATTATCAAATACCTGACACTGGCTAAATACACAAAAGTGTGGGGCCAAAATAAAAACAAAAAAGTAGTAAAATAAAAACTCAATACGTTTATTCGCCATCTATAAGTTGCAATTTTGTTCAATATACAAAATTTATATTCAATATACTACATCTTAAAAACGAGTGTGCTTTAGACCACACGACTGAAGTAAAACTTCTTTAGTTTAGCTCCATCTATCGGCCGGTATAACTTTGTTTTTGGTTTGTTTAATGTTAATGTCGCCATCTTGACGCCATCTTGACAAAGACATGAAGTCGATGGATAGTCTCCCTATCTTTCAAGTAAGACTGAAAAGACTTTTGCTGGAAGGGTGTTTTTACTGCGTACAGGATTTTATTGACAAGAACGGTAATGTTTGATTGATATTTTCTCTTACAAGTAGGCACATATTGTGTTTGTATTACGGATGTACTGGCGGAATTTAGGAATAAGAATAATAGTGTTGATTTATATTTGATTATAGGTGACTAGGGTTTTAGGCATTTCAAACACAATTTAAAAATTGTTGTTGAATAAATGAATTATGAATTAAATTGTCATTTTACCGGACATACCAACATAATACTGATACAAATTTTTAACTTTGTTATGTTGACAATGAAGATCTACGTGAACCAACATCAACTTCGTGCATAACTTTAATAAGTTTCACTCAAAAAATTACGCGCAGGCAGAGATGAGTGGGTATAAAAATGCGGAGCCCCCTTTAGCGCGGGGCCCGTAGCAATTGCTACACTTGCTACGTGGTTAATCCGGCACTGGTGGCATGCTAGTACGGCAACCTTGGTAAAAGACTGCCGATGCAAATGCACGAATATTGCACCTAATATTTTTGTTAAAGTCACGAACTATACACGATTGTTGATGGCCGTTCCCACAAGTTTGCTCGGAAGAAAAGCAAAAACAGTACCTATCTAGCTATATTGAAGTAATATTTCTTTACGCACGCTTGACATGGTGAGTAAGCTGGTAAATGCGTATAAGGCGAACGGAAGTTGACAGTTGTTGATTAACGTAGATCTCCATTGTCAACATAACAAAGATAAAAATTACTATTATTATGTTGGTATGTCCAGTAAATTAACAATTTACAATTGTCAAGATGGCGACATTAACATTAAACTAATCAAAAACAAAGTTACACCGGCCGATAGGAGCTAAACTAAAGCAGCCTTATTAATAAACACGAACTAGCTTTAGACTAGTTACACCATATTTTGTCTCTTTCGATCCAGCTAAATATTCCAGTAGCAAAAAAAGGACAAAAGCTAAAGTAAGTAATCCGAGATTAATACCCGTTTATTAATAAGGCTGAAAAAGTTTAACTTCAGTCGTGTGGTCTAAAGCACATTCGTTTTTTTAGTATTATTCTAATGCTAAATGGTAACTTTATCTAGAGTAGGAAATTCCGCTGCAGTTTTTGTTATCATTTCCATATCGCCGCTTCATAATCAAAGCCCTTCAACTTACTATAATCTCCAGCACTTAATCTCGAAGCGTTGTTCGTTGAACGTTATATATTAATTTTTAATGTCGTACCACATTTCCTTGTAATCATAAAACCAGCGGTGTGTTAAATAAATCAAGTGAGAAAGCAGCTCAATCGGACAATGCGTTTGCATAAAACGTACACAATAGAAGCTTTAAAATGCTCATCAGCTAATTTAAGCCTTCCATTCTAGAGTATAAAGAGTATTTTCGGTTGCAGGTTTACTTGCTGAATGGAACCCAGGAATGCACAGCGCGCATGCGCGGCGTCCATGATGAAAATGAGTGCGGTACCCGTCACGCCAGCCCATGCGCAACCGTTACCTGAACACAATATTATTCCTCATCAAAGCCAAACAAAACCAATCTTTTATCGAACGCAATAAGAATTATAAGAAACGCACGATCAACTTTGTAGGTTACAGAACCGGGTAAACGCCTTATGCAGCGCCCCTGAATAAGAAACTCGGATTTATTCATTGAATTTTTCTCGATTGTTTTTATCGATGATGGATAGAAAATAAATGTCTTCCACCATTTTGGTGCCCGTTTTGGAATGGTTGAATTTTATGTGTTTGTTATTACAACAACGCATCGAGATCGCAATCGATCATTGAAGAATTATTCAGCCGGTTATTATACAAGTTTATATCGATAACAAATAATTTAAAAGACAGAAGTGCTGTTGTCTGACGATATCGAACATTTGTCAATGCTTAAATTTAAATCGTTCATCAAGTCCGACCTGACGAAAAAAATCTATTACATAATAAATGATTATGTATCAGACAAAAAAGCTTGGCCTGAATGTCCCATGCTCATTGTTATGAAATCTTAGGTGCTATAGGCAATCCTATTGCCTGTTGCTATATAATTTCAGCTTTTTATTAAGATCATTTCAATGTTTGCTTACACCGGTGTGAAGTATAAGGTGGGTGAGTAATTTTGTAGTAGGTATGTATATTTTACTAGGTGGTAGGACTTTTCTACAAAGTTCGTCTAGGTAGGTACCACCGCTTTGCCAGTTATTCTGCCGTCAAGCAGTAGTGCGCAAGCACTGCTGTGTTCCGGTTTGAAGGGCACTGTAGCTAGTGAAATTACTGGGCAAATGAGACTTTATGATCTGATCTCACAGTTTAGTAATCTTATTACTAGATTGTGCTGATGTCTCTGGATGACGTGCGCAGTGCAGTGTCACGCGAACCTCTATACTTTAGAGTTCCGAGTGACACTGCAGCTGATATGGGCAGCCGTGTCGTTTAACATCAGGCGAACGGCTAGCTCGTCACGTCATTCCTTAACATAAAAAAAGGTATGTTTTATTTTCTGTCAATTGTAATCATAATAATAATAATAATATAATAATAATAATAATATGTGCGGACATCTCACACAACGCCATCTAGCCCCAAACTAAGCAAAGCTCGTATTATGGGTACCAGATAACTGATACAATACTTAAATACTTTTTGTTTGTAAATATATACATATAATACAATATAACACCCAGACACAGAACAAACACCTATGTTCATCACACAAATGTTTGTCCTGGGTGGGAATCGAACCCACAACCCACAGTTCAGAAGGCAGGGTTACTACCAACTGAGCTATCGGGCCAGTCAAATAGCCAGTGTAATCAACAATAAATTTTGAAATTCAAAACTTAAAAATAAATTACGTCACTGTAGTTTCACGTAGCTTCTTTACAGGTGTAATAGAAGCTTTGGATCAAGTTTTCTTTTCTGCATTGTGCCGGATTGCTTGCAGCAGTAGTGGGAAAGAGAACTACTTTTTTTTAACAACGGAACAACGGCATTAGCTATATATTTTTAAGTACCTACTTAGATTTGCTACATTGAGACATAGAAAAAAAAACAGTCGAGATACCCTTTAGATTTGCAACAGACGACGACAATATAGCAGACGAGGTATATAGAGAAGAGATTTTTTTTTAGGTTATTGAATGATGTGACGAGCTAGTCGTTCACCTGATGTTAAGCGCCACGGCCGCCCATAACAGAACAATGTCACTCAGAACCCTAAAACATACAGTTTCAAGCGACACTGCACTGCGCACATCATCCTGAGACATCAGCACAGTCTGGTAATAAGATTACTCGACTGTGAGATCAGATCATAAAATCTCAATTGCTCAGTAATTGCACTAGCTACAGTGCCCTTCAAACCGGAACACAGCAGTGCTTGCACACTACTGCTTGGCGGCAGAATAACTGGCAAAGCGGTGGTACCTATCTAGACGAACTTTGCAACAACGTCCGACCACCTAGTAAAATAAAATAATATAAATAAAACGGAAAGAGCTAAGTAAAAATACATGCTGAGAAAACGGAGAAACAAACCACAAAAAAGTGTGAAGCCATATCTAGCTAATCCCTTCAGTATATCGACTACGAGTTAGCTAGTACCTAGCGTCTACGTAAAACTAGTATATTGTCTCCCAACTAAGTTTCCCAGTATATTTAATCATTATAATTAAGTACATATCCCCTAACAGCTAAACTAGATTTTCTAACGATCACCTAATTGAGGCTAGTCCGGTAAACAAATCACCAATGCCTCTCGTTGCCACCTGCTGGGTAAATATTTAATTCATACATGGTCCCATCTATGTGTTAAACCTCATGTAACTTACATTACTGGTTTTTTCTCGGAGCGTCTTCATAACAGGTGGTAAATTAACATTTTCAACGATTGAAACTTGTTCGAGTCAGCGGAATCTTTACGCCTACCTACCATAATGACTCATGGAAATATTCGAACGTGTTACGTGGTACATTTAGAGTTCAAAATGCTATATTATGATTATGATTTGGAATATTGCTGAAGCGCATGTTTTTGCTACGTGCGTATGGTTGTCGTTTATTTTTGGAACAGCTGATTATATCGGAGCAATTTCTTCAGATGCTGCGGTCTTATAATGCTGCAGTCATTGCAGTCATTAGCGTGCAACCTGAATGCATTGCAGATGGTCAAGCCGTAATTCAAAGTCATTCCATGTTATTGCTTCTAATAGTAGTACATCACTGACTGAGCAAGCTTTGTTTTGTAATTGCGGGTATTCTAATCGCTTTTGTTAAATTGTCTTGTTTATGCAGTTTAAGACCATACCAAGATTGCCAAGCCATAAAAGCTTGACTGTAAAAATCAAAATTATTTCGATAGCTTTTAAATATATTACTAGCAGCAATGTCGGTAAGTCGGTACCTACATATTTGTATTACCTATTTGTTTGCTTTAAAATTGATAGGAGTATCTTGAGGTCCTTCCTACACCGACAGGCTAAAGACGATTGATCTCTTGTCCATTGTAAATTATTATATCAACGCGTTGTCTACGACGACAAAAATTATGTTTACTTTTACGATTGTTACAGCTTGCAGTAAGCAATAACTTCATCGTTGTAGCCTTGATCGTCTTAGCTACTAAAGCGAAGTTCGATACACTTTTGTTGTAATAGAAGGAGGTCCATGGGTTTGCTGAATTAATGATATGCCGATTGACTTTGTATACGATATATTAATTAAAAAGATATTTACAAAAACCAAATGCGGAAAATAAAATTTTCTCTAATGTGAAGTCTCTATCAACAACATTCGTTGCCCCTAGCAACTAGCTGGAAAAGTTCTCTATTAAACTGGTATGTAAACTTTTTCGTGGGCTAGCACACCACATCACCCCCCTCCAGAGACCGTCCTACGGGCGATAATATTCTGGAAAACGCACTGTTCGTCCTGATCGAGTGGTGGTCACTGGAGCGTCTCGGGTCTCAGGTGCTGCCACGGCGGGAGAATGGTCCAACTCACGAAGTATGTAGGCAGGTTTAATGCGGTCGACTGATACAGTGACTTCTTTGCCTTTTATGCGGAGCTTGAAAACTTTATCCCCTCGTTTTATCACCTCATGTGGGCCTGTATAAGCTGCTTGAAAAGATGGGTGCGAGGTGTCATCTCTTAGAAAGACGTGGGATGCTGTTGCTAAATCTTTGAAAATGAATATGGAGCGGTTATTCCCATGGTGAGAAGTTGGTAATGGCAACAAATTTTTGGCGAATGTGCGCAGTCTTTCAGTGTATACTGTCAAGTCCTCTGTACCATCAGCCGATTGACAAAAAATGTCACCTGGGAGTCGTAGTGTCTCTCCATATACGAGTTCAGCTGGAGTCGCTTGTAAGTCTTCCTTAAATGCCGCCCGGATTCCCAGTAGTACAAGTGGAAGTGTTTCAAGCCAGCTGCTCGTCGCATGACATGTAATGGCGGCTTTAAGCTGTCTGTGGAATCTTTCGACGAGTCCATTGCATGCTGGATGGTAGGCTGTAGTTCGTCTGCGTTGAAATCCGATGATGTGGGACAGATGCTTAAAAAGTTCTGATTCAAACTGTCGACCACGATCAGTGACGATATCTTCAGGGCAGCCGAATCTGGATATCCATCCGTGAACTAAAGCTTTTGCCACTGTTTCAGCTGTTATCTCCTGTAATGGTATAGCCTCGGGCCATCGTGTGAAGCGATCTACACATGTGAGACAGTAACGATACCCCTGTGAAAGAGGTAAAGGTCCGATCAAATCTATGTGGATTTTCATGAATCTGGCTCGAGGTAAGTTGAATGATGCTAATGGAGATGAGACATGACGTGTTATTTTTGATCGTTGGCATGCTAGGCAGGAACGAGTCCACTCTCTACAATCTTTTCGCATACTAGGCCATACATAGCGTTCCGATATCAGTTTCGTCGTCGCATTTATGCCAGGGTGGCTAAAAGAATGCAAGTTTTCGAACACTTGCCGTCGCATGTCTTTGGTCACATAAGGTCTGGCCACATTGCTGCTCTTGTCACAATAGATTTCTGTGTGAGATCCAGGCAGTTTGATTTTTGTCAAGCGTAGAGAAGTATCGCTATCCAAAAGTTGTTCTAGTTCAGGATCTGTGCTTTGTGCTTGAGCAAGCTTGGATAGATCGATGGGCTGAGTAATCTCTTCGATGCGTGATAAACTGTCAGCCACAACGTTATCCTTTCCTGAAATATGCCTGATATCTGTAGAAAACTGTGAAATAAAATCCAGATGTCTGAACTGTCTTGGTGAGCACTTTTCTTTTCGTGAATGAAATGCGAAAGTTATGGGCTTATGGTCAGTGTAAATAATAAAGGCTCTCGCCTCCACCATGTGACGAAAGTATTTTATTGCTTCGTAGATGGCGAGAAGTTCCCTGTCATAAGGCGAGTATTTCTGTTGACATGGCGAAAGTTTTCGAGAGAAAAATGCTAAAGGTTCCCACAGGCCGTCTCTATGCTGTTGTAAAGCTGCGCCCATTGCTGTGTCTGAAGCATCGGTGACTATAGCGAGCTTCGCTTGGCAGTCTGGATGAGCGAGTAGTGCTGCTTGGCAGAGACTTTCCTTGCAGGTGATGAATGCTTTAGTAGCTTCTTCTGATAAATGCACGGGATGTGAACCTTTAACTGATCCTGTGAGCAGTGCATTCAGAGGCGCTTGATGCCGCGCTGCGTCAGGAATAAACCTTCTGTAAAAGTTCACCATTCCTAGGAATCTTCGCAGTTCTCTAACGGTTTTCGGTGGAGGGTAATTCGCAACTGCTTCTACCTTCGATGGTAACGGCTTAGTGCCAGCTGCTGAGATGCTGTGTCCTAAAAACGTTACCTCTGATACACCGAATATGCACTTGTTCGTGTTGATTACCATGCCGTATTCCTTGAGTCTGTTGAAGAGCAGATGAAGGTGCTTCTTGTGTGATTCCTGATCAGGTGAGAAGATCAAAAAATCGTCCAGAAACGGGAAGCAGAACTCCTCAAGGCCCCTAAGCATCTCGTCCACAAATCGTTGAAACGTTTGACTGGCATTACGTAGTCCGAACGTCATGAACGGAAATTCGTATAAACCAAACGGCGTCGTGATTGCGGTCTTCGGAATATCCTCAGGGCAGACAGGAATTTGATTATAAGCTTTTACGAGATCGATAACCGAGTATACTTGACAGCCGGAGAGACAATGTGCAAAGTCATGTATGTGTCGAATGGGATAGCTGTCTGGTACGGTTCTAGCGTTGAGCATTCTGTAGTCACCGCATGGACGCCAGCCGTTATCTTTTTTAGGCGCAAGATGAAGTGGTGATGACCATGGTGACTTTGAAGGTCTGGCTGTTCCGTTCCTCAACATATCTGCAAATTCGTCTTTTGCGATTTTTAATTTATCCGGTGCTAGTCTTCGTGGTGTGCTGCTTATTGGCGGCCCTGCAGTAGTTTGTATATGATGCATGGTATTATGCTTCGGAACACGGTGGACACCGGAAGGTCGAGTAATTTCAGGGTATTCGCTTAGTATGTTGTGATATACGGAATTTCCAGAAATAACTTTTACCGATGAAATGTTCCCAGTTGACTGTGCAGGTGAAGCTGGGGACGTAAGGCTTGTAGTGTTGTCGATTAAACGTTGATTTCGACAATCCACGATGAGGTTGTAAAATGATAAAAAATCCACACCTATTATGGCCTTTGTAACGTCCGCTACAATGAATCGCCAAGTGAAGTCGCGGCGCAAGCCTAGGTTCAGCACTAAATGAGCGTAGCCGTAAGTAGAAATGGGTGTACCGTTTGCCGCACACAGCTCATAATTTGTTTTCTCACGACGTTCCTTGAGTGCCGATCGGGGGAAGACACATACGTCACTGCCAGTATCGATGAGAAACTGCATCTTCGTAGCGCCGTCCGTGACAAATAGGCGACCGGAAGTTTGGCAATCGGTCGTCGCCATTACCGACTGCTGTTCGCGTTTCCCGCATGATAATCACATGGTTTTACGCACTTACTTGCTTCATTTCCGAACTTACTATGATACCAGCACACAGGAAATTTTCTATAGTTCGACTGTGATCGTGTGGAGCTAGAAAGACCGCGCGTTTTCTTGTTTGAACGATTCGGTGCACGTGAATGCCGGTTCACCTGCGCAGTTAGAGCTTGCACTTGTTTGGTAAGTTCAGCAATCTGTTGGTTCATGGCTTCTAAAGAGCTTCCTGGTATGGCACTTGATGTTGATGCTACGTGCGCTGTAGGCGACACAACGTCATGGATGCGGTCAGCGAGATCTGCGAGCGCTTCCAGCGAAGACGTCATCTGCGAAGCGATTATCGTTTGCGTGCTACTTGGTAAGCGACTGGTCCAGATAGTACGTAGAAAATCTTCGGGAACTCCAGGTCCAGCCAAATGTTGCAAATGTCTTAGAAACTGAGATGGCTTACGGTCTCCAAGTTCTGCGTGCATAAGTAATTGCTTGACCTTCTTTTCTCGTGACGCGGACAGTCGTTTGATAAGTTCCGACTTCAATTTTTCATACCTGTTGGTGTCGGGCGGGTTGATGATTATATCTTCCACCTCAGAAGCATACTGCGGTTCTAGTTGGCCGATAACGTAGAAAAACTTCGTATTGTCCGTAGTAATGTTCGATATCGCGAATTGGCCCTCAATCTGCGCGAACCAAATGGCCGGCTTTTCAGGCCAAAACGGCGGAATTCGCACGCCCACACGACAAACATCTTCGTTCTTATCGGTTGAGAGCGACATTTTTATGTGAATCAGTATCAGAATTATCGCAATCAGCAACAAAATCAAAATCACACACATTTACTGCAAACGTGGACTTTCGGTTCAAAACAGGTCACCAGTAAAGCGAAGTTCGATACACTTTTGTTGTAATAGAAGGAGGTCCATGGGTTTGCTGAATTAATGATATGCCGATTGACTTTGTATACGATATATTAATTAAAAAGATATTTACAAAAACCAAATGCGGAAAATAAAATTTTCTCTAATGTGAAGTCTCTATCAACAACATTCGTTGCCCCTAGCAACTAGCTGGAAAAGTTCTCTATTAAACTGGTATGTAAACTTTTTCGTGGGCTAGCACACCACACTACCACCAAAAAATACTCTTCTTCTACAGTACTACTAGCAATATTAAATTCTCATCTATTAGCTGTGACACTTGGTATGAGCTGTGCCCTGCGCGTACTCTTTCAATTTTAGTCAGTCTTATTTGGATCAACTCTAGACTTTTTGAAGTAAAACTTCTTTACGCACACTTGACTTGGGCAATAAGCCGGCAAATGCGAGTCAAACTGAAGCTCTAGTTAGTTCACATAGATCTCTATTGACAACATAACAAAGTTAAAAAAAAAAATTATTATGTTGGTATGTCCGGTAAAATGACAGACAATTGTCAAGATGGAAACATTAGCACTAAACAAAGTTATGCCGGCCGATAGATGGAGCTAAACTAAAGAAGTTTTACTTCAGTCGTGTGTTCTAAAGCACACTCGTTTTTTTTTAAATAAACTAGGTCATGATCCGTCTATACCGAAAGTTTCCTTGTTTTTGTAAGTTTTTCGAGGTCCTGCTTGACATTCGCATCGACCGATGTTATCGTCTCAGCTAAGGTCTTAGCCATTTCTCTATGTGAATATTGGCGATATCCCATTCCTTATTTATTTTAAAGTAAACGATTCTTCGCCAAGAACATTTGTGATATTCGATTTAAAATGTCGAACAAGCTTAAATCATCTCCGATCTGTGTTCAGTTAAATTTTGGGATGTCTCCACTTTGCATACAATGCAACCAATTGTTCGGCACTCTGAAACGAATTCCATAACAAAGTGAGCTTATTGTCTTTCGCATGCGCAATAATAAACTTCCAATATAATTAAAAATGTTATACTTGCATCCTTGTTCAAAGCATGATTATATTATTTACACATGCGTTGTAAATATGATCAAAAAGAAGCGAAGCAATATTTTACATAATGTTACTTCTTTTGACAACATTGAATAAAATATACATACTTCCTAAATTATTGTCAATAGCCATAATTCAAACATATAATAACTCCGCTGTCCGCTGTTTCTAATTCCGAACCTAAATATCTGATGTTTCATGGCTATTAATATTTGTTTAGATAAATAGAGAAAAATACGTGCTCAAATTTCATACAGATTCCTATTACCCGAGGCAATGCTTATATCTATATGTATCTATCATTTCTTCTTATTTACCAGTTACCAGGCGGCATTGACTCGGGGGACTAATTATTGCCAATCTAACCATTCTCGTTATTAGATAAGACGTGAACTCAAGACCTTTGCATTTAGCAAATTAACCTATTTAATAGTCTCTTCATTGAGACAATAAACAGCATGTCAGGATTTGAGTACCATATCGCAATAAGAAATACAAAATTAATAAGTGTTTGTGAACAAGTGTCAGATGGTTTGCTACGACACGGTAATAAACTAACGTAGTAGCTGTGACCAACATTGCTTCCTTCACAAAGATTTATGTGATTTGAAAGTAATAAAGTAGGTAGTAAATATGTAATTATTTAGTGAAAGTGTTTTGATAGGAGCATGTAAGAGATAATAATGAAAGTGACAACACTATGACATCATCTAAAGATCTCGTTGCTGTTGAAACATGAATTAAAAAGATAATGAATCAAAATGATCAGCAGTTAGAAACTGTGATTTCGAAATCTGTCTGCGTGGGTCCTTTTGAAATGTTTATGGAATTTAGCAATAGGTATTCTAAAATTGAAGGCGTTGATTCATAAAGATAAATACAATAATTAACCTACTAAGATAAATATTAATCAAAATGTACATTATTTTGTTATTCAATTGCGAAGCTAACATAATAAGAGTTGAAATGTGGGAATAAGGATATAATTACCTATGTTGTAAAAGTTTTTGTCACTCTATTTTATTTCTTCGTCCACTGTGAATCAACCCAATCCTTTTTTATTCTAACTCTTTTGGAACTTGGAACAGCACAATTGTCCCTTTCATTTTAACTACACTCTTTTCTTACATTCATTTCAATCAGACGTCTTTTCATTATTTATTAATTTTAATGTTATTAGTACTTACCAATTTCCTTTCTTTTATATTACTTACTCATACTGTGATAGTTATTGTATTTAGTAATAGTGCCAAGCAAAATTCAATCAAACTTTCGACGATTTCAAAGCTAAGCCTTACATGCATCGATCTTTCGCCTGTGAGTAAACTATTATCGCATAGCAGCAATGAGTTCTAAGTCACGATCTGACTTACACGTGTTATAGAACAGGTTTGAGAGAACGTTTTGTAAAGTCAATGCTGATTTGGCTTTCCTTTCGAAGTCGTGAAGTTACGAGTAAGCATTGCTGGAACTTGATTTTAAGAGCATGTCTATTTTTACCTGTGATGATACAAGGTAAACACAGTTTAGTACAATGATTTCACTAAGCAGGTTTTCCTTGTATGAATTTGAATGGGAATTATGAATATTTTCTTCTAAATTTTTTTTTGTTTGGTTTTGGCTCCACACTTTTGTGTATTTAGCCAGTGTCAAGTAATTGATAATATCTCAAGTTAATTAATATCGTATAATGTGTCAAGTCACAGTCCAAGTCATCAAGTTAAGTCATAGTCTAGTCTAGTCAAGTCATACTCCTAGTAAAGTGGTAGCAACTTTACCAGAAGCTTCTATGGAGTTTTGGAAACATCACGAAAAGAAACGTTTCACCATCATTATACCACTTTCCCACACTCATGCCTGTAATCCAGCACTTAACGAATAAAAAGCCACCAATTTTATGCACTAACACTGAAAATAACACAAGTTTTGGAAAATAATACAATGCGGTGACGCAATCTTTTTCGCATTCCCGCCAAAACTCCTAAATGAATATTACTCTAGTGATCTTCTGCAGATACTTAAAATTTATAAACGCTGTTCTTAGTTGGTTTGTGATCACATTCTATTACTAGTTCTTGTATTTCCTCATCTTCGAAAGTGACTAAATAAATTAAGTTTTTAAAATTTCAATTTGGTCAGTTACGGAGACTTCGAGGTTTACCTCCAAGATATACTACAAGAATAATCAGCACACAGTCCGAGATTGTAATCAAAAGATAGAATCATAATAAGTACGACTTATAATAAGAACGCGCCAAGATAATTGTCTGCCAGACGGGCTGGCGTTGGTTCTCTTATATAATGGTACGTAGCAAAGAAAGAATGATAGACTTGACCGATCAACCGGGAAGGTCGTGGGAAGGAAGATACCTGTTGAGTATCTCTAAGCTAAATAAATACGAGTATAAATAGACAATAGACACACATAAAACTGCCTGTCTACCCATACATTTTGAAGATTCCTAAGCGAAAGAGAAAAATTGGCCTTAATTCTATTAAATTGTACTTCTTACAAAATCGGCGATGGTGCAGGTAATCATTGTTATGGAATAACATGACGAGTTGGTCGTTTGCCTGATGTTAAACGATACGGCTGCCCATATCAGTTGCAGTTGTATTCGGAACTCGTAGAGTATAGTTTCACGTGACACTGCACTGCTCACGTCATCCTGAGACATTAGTATAGTTTAAGAATATGATGACTAGACTGATATTAGGTTATAAAATCTCATTTGCTCAGTAATTTCTCCATTTATAGTATCCTTTAATCCGGAACACAGTAGTGCTTGCTACTGCTTAGTGGCAGAATAACTGGCAAAGTGGTGGTACCAAAACGAACTAACCGAAAAGTTCTATAAATAATAATATAAATGTTGTAGAAGTATAATAATAATAATAATAACGCCCAACGATCATATACTGAGATCTTGGGCCCTAACTAGGATTCCCTGTGTCCAGGGACCCAGGAACTACGAGGACCATGGTCCCACATAACCCAGACTCAGAACAAGTATTTACACTTCTTTTTTCTATGCATAAAAACTTGTCCTGCCGCGGGAATCGAACCTGCATGTGTTTAATACATTAGTTAATAGTATAAATAAATAGGTAGTAAAATGAATTTCACAAAATCTCAGTCATTCATTCATGATAAGGGTATGAATGGCTGTTTATTAATTCTTGTTTTCCTTATTATTTCCTTGTCATTTAGCATGACACCATTGAAATCATCAACTGTGACAGATGTTTATGCCATACCAACCGTCGACACCATTGAATTTAATTGCACTAGAACAATGGGTATATTAATTAGGTATACCTACCTACATGTAGTATTGATGACACATATAATTTTATATAGTTACAACCCAACAATACTTGTTCCGAGTCTGGGTGTTGTGGGACCATGGTCCTCGTAGTTCCTGGTTCCCTAGACACAGAGAATCCTAGTAGGATCCAGGATCTATGTATGTGATCGTTGGGCGTTATTATTATTATTATCCAACCTGATCAATACCTGATGAAACATCCTAGTTCTGTCTGACCGAGAGACCGAAATCTCTTTTAATTGATCACAAATCCATACATCAGAATTAAATCGCCCACAGAAGCGAGCCGCTTTCTCCGATTGAAAAGAAATGCTTAGTAATTACATCGGGATGTGTGAAAGTAGGCGATTTGCCGTGTTTGTTGTGCTGGTAATTATACGCTGATGATGATGATTGTGCAGTTGTGAATGAGGCGTCGACATGTTTGCTTTTGTCGGTGGCTACTGGCAAATAGCTATTAACTTCCCTCACATGATATTATCTAGTCCTAGTATTTCCAAATGTTTTTTTTTGTTTTGGTATGGCTCCACACTTTTGTGTATTTAGCCAGTGTCAAGTAATTGATAATTTCTCGATTTAAGTAATATATATTATTATGTGTCAAGTCAAGTCATCCAGTCAAGTCATAGTCTAGTCTAGTTAAGTCATACTCCTAGTAAAGCGGTGGCAACTTTACCAGAAGCTTCTATGGAGTTTTGGAAACAACACGAAAAGAAACGTTTCACCATCATTATACCACTTTTCCACACTCATGCCTGTAGTCCAGAACTTAACGAATATAATGCCACCAATTTTATGCACTAACACTGAAAATAACACAAGTTTTGGAAAATAATACAATGCGGCGACGCGATCTTTTTCGTTTTCCCGCCAAAACCCCTTTCCAAATGTTGACTCATTGTTTTTATTTTATTTTATTTTTTCTTTCTATAATTTTTTATAGGCCCATCAGCTGTTTTTTGTGTATGTGGCTCAAATTTTATTTATTTCGTCCAAAAACCTTTTCGATAAGTCAAAACAATTGAAAAAAGTATACAATCGATAGTTTTAGTGAATGATAAAAGTAAGTGAAAAATCGTAAAATATCGTTTTAATTTGTTTTTATCCAACGGAAGTAAGATATTTTTCCTCTTTGGTTATTTTTAAAGCACAAATCACGAGTCATTGACCTGTCTTATTCATAGCTCAGTTTTAAAAAATCTGTCCATATATTTTTGCTTGTTTATTATTAAAGCCGTTTTTAGCGTCGGCGGAAGTCGGACTGATGAGTATTACTAGTATTAGAGTTTTAATTCTTCCGAAATTGAAGGTATATTTTAATCATTAGCTTTTGTTTTGATAATCTTGAAATATGGCTGGTTGTGAACGCGTGGCTGCTAAGTACGAAAATGCTAATCAATGGTATTATAGGTTTAATTATATAGGTTTAGTAATAGGTGGTATAGGTAATTTCTCCAAGTTTCAATTCCGAGTAATTTAAATATAAATAATATAAATATCTGTGGACATTTCACGCCATCTAGCCCTAAACTAAGCAAAGCTTGTTCTGTGGGAGCCAGATAACTGATACAAATTTGTAAATACATACATAGAATAAAATACAATATAACCCCCAGACATGGAACAAACATCGATGTTCATCACATAAATGTTTGTCCTGGATGGGAATCGAACCCTCAACCCACAGTTCAGAAGACAGGGTTACTACCTAATGAGCTATCGGGTCAGTCAAGTAATATAAAGTAATGTAAAAAACTTACTTAAGCATGGTATATTTAGGCACTACTGCATCCTTAAATATTTTTTTTCTATATTTAGTAGGCTTTACAAGGTATTTTCCATTAAAATTTTAATAGCTAGCTGCATCACTAAACATAATTTTCGATTCGAGAACTCGCTGTAAAACAATCTTTCTTGCGTCACCTTACTACATTCCGTTCCATCATATATTTCCAAGCAACACAACGGCGACGCTCAGAGCCCACTGAGATCCTATGGGTTGGATGCAATTTTGACAGACCATTTTAGCATTTCATCATTAGATTACAAATACTTATAAGAGACAGATTAGCTTGTACTGCACTTTGGAAATGACTATGACGACGAAAATTATATGAACAGTAAATTAAAATAGAGTATTTTCGAAATACTATGCTTGATAAAAAAAAACATAAATTAAATTACGCCTTTTCCACATTTCGTCTAGTTGTGCCAGTATGCTAGTGCGCCGTTCTAGACGATTTTCTACAGGTATAACCATGAAATTAGGCGAAAAAAGATTGTTTTCAACTACTGCCACTATAATATCTAATCATCTATTGTAAATATTATTGTTAGTTGTTCAGGAGTTAATGATATATTTATACATCGGTATGGTAGCTATTTCTTCATTTTAGCATCACCAATCATCATAAACAGCTTGACTGCGGTGCAGTGAGCGCCAACCTTCATTCTTTAGAAATCCGTAAAGGTATTAATTAAATTAGAAAAAATGCCTATTTCCCTTGTTTATGTACGCTTTCCGGCATTTAAAGTAGCTGTAACATGGTTAATGGGTCTATTAATCTGCCAAGTATGATATGAGAAATGGTATCTTTGTTAATTAATTTCGTGTGGTAATAATAGGTCTTTACCTATGAAATTGCCGTATTGCAGTACAGACTTTTTCAAACAAAAAAAGTTTTGATTGGCTATGAATTCTAAATTCAAATTAATTTTGTTTTAAAAATATGACATTCTATTTACAATATAAGTCTTTTGTTTATTGATTAGCGTTGTATTTTCATTACATTTCAACATTTTTCCTCATAATGGATACTTTGAAATTTCGTGTAATTATGGAATATGAGTTCCGTCGTGGCACCAACGCGGCACAAACGACACGTAACATCAACGACGTTTACGGAGAGAACTGTACAAACGAACGTACAACCCGTTATTGGTTTGCTCGGTTCCGTTCTGGGAATTTGACTTGAAAAATGAACCTCGTGGTAGTCCGGAAACTTTGGTCAACAATGATGAATTAAAGGCGATTGTGAAAGCTGATGAATCTCAATCTACAGTTGAGCTGGCAGCAGCTTTTGATGTTAGCATCAAAACAATATTGGTCCATTTGCGACAGATTGGCAAGATAAAAAAGCTTGATAGATGGGTGCCCCACGAACTTAACGATCGCCAGCGCAACGTACGCGTCGAGACTTGCCTTGCGCTGCTTAACAGGCACAGAAATGAAGGAATTTTGAACCGAATTGTTACGTGCGACGAAAAATGGATTCTTTTTGACAATCGAAAGCGCTCAGCAAGTTGGTTAGATCCTGGTTCGGTACCAAAGCAATGTGCAAAACGATAGATGACCCCTAGAAAGGTGATGGTCACAGTTTGGTGGTCTAGTGCTGGTGTGATTCATCATAGCTTTTTACAAAACGGCGAGAGCATTACTGCAGATGTGTACATTGAAGAACTGACCACAATGATGGCGAAACTCGCACGTCTGCAACCAGCTTTGGTCAATCGATCGTCTCCACTGCTACTTCACGACAACGCGCGACCCCATACTGCACAACAGACCGTCTCTAAGCTGCATGAGTTGGGTTTGGAAGCTCTCCCTCATCCGCCATACTCACCAGATCTTGCGCCTACCGACTATTACTTTTTCCAAAATTTGGACAACTTTTTAGCGGGAAAAAAATTCAATTCCCGAGGGGCAGTACAAAACGCCTTTGAAGAGTTTGTTGTCTCCCGTCCTGCTGATTTTTTCAAGAAGGGCATCCATAAACTACCACAGCGTTGGCAAAGCTGCATTGATTGCAGGGGTGATTACTTTGAATAAAAGAAATAAATAAGTTCGAAAAAAAAATACTTTAACTTTTTTCAAACAAAACGGCAATTTCATAGGTAAAGACCTAATATTATTGATCAATTTACTATTATGTCAGATAATTACTGATGGGATAAAAATCTTGGTGAGTATTTTATTGTTTAATGGTGTAAGCGTTCATTGTATATCATATACATAGTTTTAGGACATTTGCAAAGTCAAGATTTTATTGCAAATAGTCTATTTTTAGCACTTTTACAATCAGTTGATGTTGCATTACCTGCAAAATCAACTAATTTTATAATTTGACCATAATCCTTATATCTTGTATTTGTATTTATTATCAAAGAAATTCACGTGGCTTTTCCAATTTATCATTGTTTATAGATTCAATACTTGTCTATTCGCAATTATAATTACGTATACTTACATATTAAGGTAATAGTCAAAGTCTGCAAAGTCCATCAAAATCCGATTCACGAGGCTTTAAAACAAATATGTCTCGATGATAATTAATCTTATTCCTCTAATTGATTATCAACTTTTTCTGAAACAAGCATTTTACAGGTTCTTGTTTTATTTACTCGAATATTTTTTGAGTATTGAACTTGAAAGAAGATTGGAGATGGACCAATGTTGGAGATTGGACCGTTTTAAATTGTAAATCGGTCTGTACCTGGGAGAAGCTGCTTTTAGAGACATTTAGTGAACCTATATTTCGATGAGATATTTTATCTAGTCCTCGGCCTTGTTGCCCTCTTCTCCGGTAACTTAATACTTCGAGGACGATAAAAATTATACGCTAACTCACCAAACTCAGAGTACAATTTCCATTGTCCATGTCTCTCTCACCTTTGAGCACATTCCCGATCTCGTTCAATCCTATAACTAACTTTTTTACGTCGACATGAAATACACCGCCCGCCGTAATGATGGCCTTGATGATGTTGGGTCCAGTTTCTAGAAAATCATATGTTTTGCTGTAGTTTATTACCAATCTCTCTTAGTTTAAGATCGCTTCACCATTATTTCACCACTTCACTTTCAGGTGCAGGGGTTTATGTTTGCTCGCGTCCGTAGGCTTTAACCCTAGTTTCCCTACACGTGACCCCTGGGTGGTGCCAAAAGAGCAACCAAATAACTGGTGGAAGGCCTTAGCCGCCGGCTTAGTTACCACCCATTAGACAAAACCACGATGCCAAGCGACTCGTCGTGTTCCATCGTGATGTCTAATGAAGCCGTTCTGACGAGTAGATGTGGACAGTTGTGTTGGGTATGCAGACCGGTATTGGTGATGGAGATGCTTTCGCGTCGGAGACCTTGCTTCGGAGGGTAGCGGGATCCGAAGCACGGTGCTCTCTGCTGGCCGACCGCAAGTTGTAGGGGGCCCAAGTAGTAGTCTAGCCAACTACGAAAGGCTGCCCCACCGCTTGTGTAAAATCCTGAGGTTGTCCACAGGGCCAGTTGGCGACTGGAAGTGAGGAACTTGTGGGCAATTTCAGGGGGGTTCGGGCGTCCCCGCAGTCTCCGCGCAAGTTCTCCATTGGCGTAGGAGCTTCTCTATTACTGAGGGTTAGCATCCCAATATCTCGTCCACTTCCTACTTGTCTACCTAACTCACCCAACTATGAAAAAGTCGAAAAAATTGAGCAAGTTTAAACGGCAGATGCACGTCCTCACTCTTAAAGTGCACCTCACAAATATTCGTGGGCTGCACTCAAATCTGCAAGCGGTCCATCATCATCTGGAGACCAACAAACCGCACTTGCTCTTCTTGACTGAGACGCAAATAGGATGTCCATCAGACACGGCATATCTGGACTATCCAGGATTCATCTTGGAAAACCGCTTCCTTCCACGCGCTGGTATCTGCGTTTACGTCCGTGATGATATTTGCTGTTTGCGTCTCCGAAACCTTGAACATCCCCACTTTTCGGTGATTTGGGTGCTTGTGGACACCGGCATTGAGAAAATTCTCTATGCTGGTGTGTACAGATCACATAGCGGTGACCGGGAGACAACTCTTCTAATGGAGTATCTCAGTGAAACGGCAGATGTGGCTCAGCAACGCTATCCTTCGGCTCAACTTGTTGTTCTGGGGGACTTTAATGCTCACCACCAGGAGTGGTTAGTCCCACACCGGATCACGGACCACGCTGGGAGAGAGACGCGTAAGCTCGCTTTGGCGCTCAATTTAACGCAGATTGTTAAAGAGCCAACGCGAGTGCCTGATATTGATAGCCACACTGCTAACTGCCTCGACCTTCTGCTCACGACTGAACCAGACCGATACTCTGTGGCGGTATCCTCACCCATTGGTAGTTCCGATCACTGTCTGGTCAAGTCCGTTTCAGTATACTCCCCGCCTGACCCAAGCCCTAAGAGCAATCGGCGTGTCTGGAGATACAACTTAGCAGACTGGGACGAGATGCGACATTTCTTCGCTTCATATCCTTGGCGGCAAACGTGTTTTTCTTCTGGAGATCCGACGGTCTGCGCGAATGCGGTTACTGAGGTAGTATGTCGGGCTATGGAATATTTTATTCCATTTTCCGATAAACCCGTGACCAGCAAAGCCAGCCCATGGTTTGGAGCCGAATGTGCACGTGCTGAAGCGCAGAAGCATGCGGCATATCTGGCATGGGCTGACGCTCGAAAACGCAAGGCCTCGGACACTCGAGCTAAGAAGAAAGCCTTTAACGTTGCCGCCAAGGCCTGTAAGAAGGAATTAAGGAAGGCTCGTTTCAATCATATTGGTCGAATAGGGACTAAACTTGCTTCCTACCCAGCGGGTAGTAAGGCTTTTTGGTCCCTAGCCAAATCGGTTGAAGCGAACTTCTGTCGATCCTCACTGCCTCCATTATTGAAACCAGACGGATCGCTGGCTCACACTGCAAAAGAAAAAGCAAACTTGTTTGCCACTCTCTTTGCAGAAGCTTCGCGTTTAGATACTGCTAATGAGGTACCTCCCTGCCTTCCACAATGCGGTGTTTTCATGCCGGAAATACGCATACGTCAGAAGGAAGTACTAAAAACATTACGCAGTCTAGACGTGAACAAAGCCAGTGGTCCCGATGGTATACCTGCAATTGTACTTAAGAGCTGTGCACCCGAGTTGTCTCCCATTCTAACACGCCTATTTCGCCTCTCTCTAGACACCGGAATAGTCCCTATGAGTTGGAAGCTAGCCAACGTACAACCTGTACCTAAGAAGGGCAGTCGTGCTGATCCTGCCAACTATCGACCCATCTCAATTACCTCCATTCTCTGTAAGAGTATGGAGCGTATAATTAACAACAAACTCTTGGCATACCTTGAAGACAATGATCTCCTCAGTGACCGGCAATACGGATTTCGCCGAAACCGGTCCACTGGGGATCTTCTCGCGTATGCCACTCACATATTGAGCGAAGCCTTAGAGATGCATGGAGAGGCACTTGCTGTATCTCTAGACGTCTCTAAGGCATTTGATCGGGTCTGGCACGACGGTCTTCTGAATAAGCTTCCATCTTACGGACTACCTGCTGGTTTGTGCACTTGGATATCAGACTTTTTGAGGGAACGATCGCTTAGAGTAGTTCTTGATGGCTGCTCTTCCGATCAATTAGCTATTAATGCTGGTGTACCTCAGGGGTCAGTTCTTTCAGCAACACTATTCTTACTCCACATCAATGATTTGCTAAAGCCCGGTACCTTTGGGTATGCAGATGATAGTACTGTTGTTGAAAGATACACATCCAGTGCCCGAGCCAGTGGTGACGATGTCCGGATTGAGAGAGAGGCTATGGTTGAGCGCATGAACCTGGCTTTGAAAGCCGTGTCCGATTGGGGCGATGCTAACTTGGTTAGGTTCAATGCTGCAAAAACACAGGCGTGTTTATTCACTGCTAAAAAGAGCCCACTCCATCTGGCTCCTTCATTCCGTGGTGTATCTGTAAGTTTAGGAAACCATCTTGAGCTTTTGGGTGTTGATCTCACGTCAAACTTAAACTTTGGATCCTACATCGAGTCCAAAGCCAAAGTAGCTTCAAAAAAACTCGGCATATTGTCCAAGGTAAGGCGGTACTTCACACCTGGACAGCTTCTAAATCTGTATCAAGCGCAAGTCCGATCGTGTATGGAGTACTGCTGCCACCTGTGGGACGGGTCTGCCAAGTACCAGCTTGAGGCTCTGGACTCGATTGAACGGCGTGCCAAAAGGCTCATTGACGACGACACTTTGGTTGGTGAAAGGCTCCAGAGCCTTGCACATCGACGTAAGGTGGCAAGTCTGTCGGTTTTTTACAGATTACACCACGGTGAATGCGCTCAAGAACTGCATGATCTAATTCTCCCATCACCATTCCACTACCGGACTACTAGACGCTCGGCTAAGCGCCATCCTTTTGTGGTCGAAATACCACCCATTCGTACCAAGCGATTTGACTCAACGTTCTTAATTAGAACGGCTAAGGAATGGAATGCCCTGCCAGCGTCTGTGTTTCCGGCGAAATATGACCCGGGCGTGTTCAAGAGAAGAGTGAATAGGTATTTACTTGGCTAGCATGCTACACCTTCGATCGCATCGTCACTTCCCATCAGGTGAGAGCGTGGTCAAATGCTAGACAAGTTTGAAGTAAAAAAAAAAAAAAAAAAAAAAAAAAGGTGCTATCAGTGTATAGGTATGATATCAGTCATTTATAAAAATAACGTGTGCTTTATTGTTAAGAATAATGTTTGTTTTTATTTCCGAAATTCATTTCTGTTTTCATGTAATCTTTACTCTTGATAAGGTCTTCAATTTCACCCGAACTGATTTTATTTGATGAAATTGTTAGAACATTCATCATTAAAATATCACTAGCTTAAGCTTTTTAGACTCCAATTTAAAATAGCAACCTATCCGAGACATAAAAATTCAAAATCCCTTCGGCACACGGCTCTCAGCCGAGACATCAACAAAAAATAAAACAAGAGGTCCCGAAGGGCACAGCGGAGCCTTTCCTAAAAGGTAATCGCTTGGAGGCAGTATTTTTTATTCTTTTTACGAAGACAAGCCAACAAAGAGTTGAGGCAGCTGGTCGGTACAGCTGTACCTATACCGATCTTAACGCATTTACTTCACCTGGCCTTAGAATAGTTGAGAAAGATTGCGGTTACCTGGTCTGGCCCTACTTATTTACTTTATGTTGTTATCTATGCTATTTAGTTATCAGAATCAGCTGACGGTGACACCGAAACACGATAAGGGGTTGCGTTGAAATTGGTTATGGAAATTACTGACAGGAATGTGGTGAAGAAGAATTGGATAAGCAATTTAAAAAGTAAATCATGTTTAATAGTTATATCTATTTGTTTTATAATTACACAAGGTTTTTTCTATGAATAAAACGTAAGTAAACTTGGAATCGTGTCGAGCATTTGTACCCCAACTTTGGCTCGTTAGGTCATCAAATAACAACTTTAGAAGAATGTTTAATGATACGAATCCAGGAGGTCATACAATTTGAATCAAACGTTGATGAGACTCACCATTTAACAATAAATGTTAACGTTTAATGTTTGGAATGATTTATTTCCAACAGTAAATTCGACAGTAATAAATGTGATCATCTAAAAGCGGCATGTTTTTTAGTAACTCTTCCATCAAACAAATCATCTACATAATATTCTGTCGAATAATTACATTCTTTGATGTGATACGATGCTAATTATGCTTCTCGATAGTTACATCTACGAAAGCCTTTACTAAGCAATGAATTCCAAAACTGCATGTAGTTTATCTAAATAATCTAGGGCATGTTATTGTACTACCGATCGATTTACTTGCCTTGACCTACTCCGTCTTGAGAGCTTGCAGCAGGAAACTAATACCCGAGCACTTCTTGTACCGTCAGCAAAACTTGTTGAACATTTACAAAAGAAACGACCGACCCCTAATATACACACCCCGATTTGTGTGTATTATAAATTACTTGTTTTAACTGTAATTATTCTTGTTCAACTACTTTTCTTGCCTTAACTTCTTTCGCACTAGGAACTTCCTTATAGTTATAGATAGCGTAAGAAGTTGAAACTAGTAAGTCATTATCATCATCAATATCCTGAGGCCGTCCACTGCACATACGCGTCTCCCACACCGCGCCACTCTAAGCGGCTGCTTGCTTCCTGCATCCGTCGTCTCCCCGCGGTTTCGACCAGATCACCGGCCTACCTAATGCGAGGCCGGCCTACACTGCGTCTTCCAATTCGTGGTCGCCACTCGAGAACTATTCTTCCCTATCGGATATCAGGAGTGGTGTGGCCTGCCCATTGACATTTCAACTGTCTAACTCTGAGAGGTATTTCGGCGATACTTTAGTTCTCCTGTGAGTAAACCTACTTAATTTTGATAATGATGACCTAATTCTACGGATGGGTAGAGAAGGAATATACATAGATATAGGTAACAACTTATATGTACATATCTAATCTATCGCAGGCACCATCACAGCATGTTATGAAGACTTCTCTCCGACTGAACTAACTACTATTAAAGTATATTAGTCTGATTCATTGAAACCGTGACTAATATCGGCTAACGTAAGTAGGTAAGTATATAAATATATTTGCATTATATTCCGATCGCAGGATGTTTTATAGCAACTTAATAATGAGCCTCGAAATGTTGCCAATTTAGCTGTAATGAGAAACTAGTTCTATATAAGAATTGTAAAGGATATGCAGCCGGGATAAGGGAAAGTATACACAGCAAGCGTTTAGTAGCACAGATTTATTCTGACTGATATTTAAGTTCTACCGACATGGTTGGCTCCTTAAAATCTACTTATATTTAGATCCTACCTACATACATTACACTCCTCTACACTTAATTATGAGCTATGTCTGAACTTTGACCTAATTACAATTTATGACGTGAGTTAGTTCTTAGAGTAAGTATATAGATATTTTATTTTTAACTACCACTATTACACGGCTAAAACTCACGAGATACAGTCGAATAACTCGACCGGTGTTCGGGCAATAAAGATGCCCATCCTCAAGGAGTACGCGCGGCGGCGGTGGTGGCGGCTCGGCGCTGACTGCGGACCATGGCTCGCGTCGCCCGCTGTGAGAGCGGCGCGGGGGACGCAGGCCGTGGCGACAGGTGCTCAGTTGTCAGAGCGGCGGCGCACACGCTTACGTCAGTGTCACTATCACTGTCACTGTCACAAACATTACCACAGCGTATGGGATTGTCACATACCACACCGACCGTATCCAATTCACGCATAAATGGTTCGACTCTGGCTGAGACAACATTAAGAGCTGGATTCCACGCAAGTGGTAAGGTCCATCCTCGGTCCCGGTTAAAGTTCGGGTGACGAGCAATCTCAATGGCCTCACGTACTTTTCGCGGCACGAAAAACTTCTCCCTCGCTAGTACGGAGGCCTTATCGAACCTAATAAAATGGCTCGTCTCCTCGATAAGGGCATGCTCTGCAACAGCGGACCTCTCTGTGTCTAAGTTCTTAATGCTCCTAATGTGTTCAGCCAGCCTGGTCGCGATGTTACGTCGTGTTTCCCCAATATAACTCTTCCCGCAGTCACAGGGTATCTTGTATACCCCCGGGACATTCAGTGGCTCTTGGTCTTTGGGCGATCGTAACATTTGCCGAAGTTGGACGTGTGCGCGGAAGAACGTCCTAATACCATATTTCCGTTGTAGCAGGTATCCGATCTTGTCCGTTATTCCTTTTACAAACGGCAAATAGATAGGCGACCGTTCCACGGTAGATGGCCGTATGCGTACGCTTCCACCCACTAATCGAGAACATTGCCGCCAATTATACCCGTTATTTTCCAGCACCTTCTGTACGTGTTCCAGCTCAACACCGACGTATTGAGGGTCGCAGAGGCTTAACGCACGGTTAATCAATGTTCTCGGTACAGAAGATAAATGCGAGGGGTGATGATGAGAGTCGGCCCGCAAGTACCGATCAGTGTGTGTATGTTTCCGGTATACGGTATGTGACAGTGCCCCGTCAAGTCCTCGAATGACACGAACATCTAAAAACGGCAGCTCTCCCTCCTTCTCTTCTTCTACCGTAAAGGAGATGTTCTTATGCACAGCATTGAGGTGCGACGTGAAATCACATAGTGCATTCTTGTCAATTATAGCGAACACGTCATCAACATAACGCCACCAAAAACGTGGCCTAACAACGGCGGTGGATAATGCCATACCCTCGAACCATTCCATAAATATATTAGCCACAACCGGAGCTATTGGTGATCCCATTGCCACACCTTCAACTTGCAAGTAGAATTCACCACGCCATAAGAAGTAACCACTTTTCAGACAGTACCTCATCCAGTCAACGTACTCAGCGGGTAAGGCATTTTATTAGGTTCGATAAGGCCTCCGTACTAGCGAGGGAGAAGTTTTTCGTGCCGCGAAAAGTACGTGAGGCCATTGAGATTGCTCGTCACCCGAACTTTAACCGGGACCGAGGATGGACCTTACCACCTGCGTGGAATCCAGCTCTTAATGTTGTCTCAGCCAGAGTCGAACCATTTATGCGTGAATTGGATACGGTCGGTGTGGTATGTGACAATCCCATACGCTGTGGTAATGTTTGTGACAGTGACAGTGATAGTGACACTGACGTAAGCGTGTGCGCCGCCGCTCTGACAACTGAGCACCTGTCGCCACGGCCTGCGTCCCCCGCGCCGCTCTCACAGCGGGCGACGCGAGCCATGGTCCGCAGTCAGCGCCGAGCCGCCACCACCGCCGCCGCGCGTACTCCTTGAGGATGGGCATCTTTATTGCCCGAACACCGGTCGAGTTATTCGACTGTATCTCGTGAGTTTTAGCCGTGTAATAGTGGTAGTTATGAGTACTACTCACGTCAGTTTCTATAATATTATTTTATTTTTATGTTAATACAATAAAAACATTCTTAATAAACACTTTAAAACTTATAACTAGGTATTTTTAAAGTACACTTTCTTATCGGTCTGCCTTTGGGGGTATGTGAGACCTGTCGGTCTTCCGGAGGAGGTTCACGGGGTTCAGGCGAGGGCTGCTGCGTAGTAGAAGTACTGGCCGTCGCCGACACCTCCGACTCGCTACCTTCTAATGTTACCGGGAGAGGAATTGGTTCAGTTTCCTCAGGACCACGCTCATCCACCGTACGCTCAGTGTTTGTGCAAACCAAGGAACTTCTACTCCTACGTTTAATCTGATCGACATGGCGGTGTACTTGATCTCCCCCCTGACCTATAACTTTGAAGTTAGATGGCCCTAACCTACTGTCTATCCTACCAGGTAACCACTTTTCCCCCTTTAAAAATTGACGATACCAAACGTCATCCCCTGGGTCTAGGACCCTCTGCGATCCCCCCAAAAAAAAAAAAAAAAAAACACCGCTGGGCTTTCTCCCGTTGATGCGTGTTCTGTGTTCCTATAGTATAAAAGGAATGTATGTAACGCCCGGTTGACATCCGTTTTTTCAAAAACTGCTTTTTTATAACTCTTTTCAGTGTCTTAACCGCATTTTCCGCGGCGCCGTTAGACGCCGGATGGTACGGTGCCGTAAAAATATGCTCGATGCCCCTACTTTTATTGAATACTGCAAACTCGCTACTCGTGAAGGGCGGACCGTTGTCGCTCACAACTTGACGAGGGAAGCCCCATCGCGCGAATAGTTCTGTTAACTTGTCTATAGTCCAGTTAGCGGCTGTACTCGGCACTGCAAATACCTCCAACCACTTAGACATGGCGTCTACGGCCACCAGATATGTTTTTCCAAATACGGGGCCCATAAAATCCAGATGAAGCCGTGACCAGGGCCGTGCCGGCCAAGGCCACGGTGCCTGCCGCGGCGGCGCATCTGCTTGCGCCGCGCATACCTCGCAGCCCTGACACAAAGCTTCGACCGCTTCATCTATCCCGGGCCACCAAACGTAACTTCGGGCTAGGGACTTGGATTTAACGATTCCCATGTGCGGTTCATGCAACACATTCAAAATCCTATCCCTACATTTATCCGGTATGATTACCCTATGACCCCACATGAGACAGCCCAACTCCTCATACGGCTCAGCCCGTCTGTTGAAATATGGCTGCATACCAACTACCTCACACTCCGATGGCCAACCGTCCAGGACAAAGCTTATAACTCTGCCTAACATCGGGTCACTCGCCGTACATTTTTTTATTTCATTGTAATCTAATAATAACGCATCCTGTGCGAGTGTGCCTGTGTAGTGGTTACCTGGTAGGATAGACAGTAGGTTAGGGCCATCTAACTTCAACTCCGCCACATACTCGCTTAAGTTTTCTCCTGCTCGCTGCCTACGTTGTCGGAAACGATATCTTTCCGCGAGCACCGACGGCGCCGGCTGCAAATGTTGACGTAACACGTCACTCGCC
This sequence comes from Ennomos fuscantarius, assembly GCA_905220475.3. NCBI lineage: Eukaryota > Metazoa > Arthropoda > Insecta > Lepidoptera > Geometridae > Ennomos > Ennomos fuscantarius. The sequence continues at coordinate 3,583,253 of HG992028.1, read as the reverse complement.
TCAGTAAACGATAGCTCCGCTGGCTTCCTGGGACTTGCCAAATTCACCAACAGCTCGTATGCCTCGTCCCCCATGAGGGAAATGAGAGTAGGCAATTTTAGTTCATCCTTGACGTCGTTAACCTTGAAGTACATTTCAAGGCGGTCCGTGTACGATGACCACGTACCACACTTCACGTCAAATTCACCGATTTTACCGATCGACATTATAAATTTTTGCACACGCGTGGACACTATCACGTAATAATCAATATCCGTTCGTCGCCAATAAAGGATATGCAGCCGGGATAAGGGAAAGTATACACAGCAAGCGTTTAGTAGCACAGATTTATTCTGACTGATATTTAAGTCCTACCGACATGGTTGGCTCCTTAAAATCTACTTATATAGGTCTTTACCTATGAAATTGCCGTTTTGTTTGAAAAAAGTTAAAGTATTTTTTTTTCGAACTTATTTATTTCTTTTATTCAAAGTAATCACCCCTGCAATCAATGCATCTTTGCCAACGCTGTGGCAGTTTATGGATGCCCTTCTTGAAAAAATCAGCAGGACGGGAGACACCAAACTCTTCAAAGGCGTTTTGTACTGCCTCTAGGGAATAGAATTTTTTTCCCGCTAAAAAGTTGTCCAAATTTTGGAAAAAGTAATAGTCGGTAGGCGCAAGAACTGGTGAGTATGGCGGATGAGGGAGAGCTTCCAAACCCAACTCATGCAGCTTAGAGACGGTCTGTTGTGCAGTATGGGGTCGCGCGTTGTCGTGAAGTAGCAGTGGAGACGACCGATTGACCAAAGCTGGTTGCAGACGTGCGAGATTCGCCATCATTGTGGTCAGTTCTTCAATGTACACATCTGCAGTAATGCTCTCGCCGTTTTGTAAAAAGCTATGATGAATCACACCAGCACTAGACCACCAAACTGTGACCATCACCTTTCTAGGGGTCATTTTTCGTTTTGCACATTGCTTTGGTACCGAACCAGGATCTAACCAACTTGCTGAGCGCTTTCGATTGTCAAAAAGAATCCATTTTTCGTCGCACGTAACAATTCGGTTCAAAATTCCTTCATTTCTGTGCCTGTTAAGCAGCGCAAGGCAAGTCTCGACGCGTACGTTGCGCTGGCGATCGTTAAGTTCGTGGGGCACCCATCTATCAAGCTTTTTTATCTTGCCAATCTGTCGCAAATGGACCAATATTGTTTTGATGCTAACATCAAAAGCTGCTGCCAGCTCAGCTGTAGATTGAGATTCATCAGCTTCCACAATCGCCTTTAATTCATCATTATTGACCAAAGTTTCCGGACGACCACGAGGTTCATTTTTCAAGTCAAAATTCCCAGAACGGAACCGAGCAAACCAATAACGGGTTGTACGTTCGTTTGTACAGTTCTCTCCGTAAACGTCGTTGATGTTACGTGTCGTTTGTGCCGCGTTGGTGCCACGACGGAACTCATATTCCATAATTACACGAAATTTCAAAGTATCCATTACGAGGAAAAATGTTGAAATGTAATGAAAATACAACGCTAATCAATAAACAAAAGACTTATATTGTAAATAGAATGTCATATTTTTAAAACAAAATTAATTTGAATTTAGAATTCATAGCCAATCAAAACTTTTTTTTGTTTGAAAAAGTCTGTACTGCAATACGGCAATTTCATAGGTAAAGACCTATTATTTAGATCCTACCTACATACATTACAAATTGTACTACTAATATAGCGCTATTCAGAATTCAGACAAACTAAACTAATTTTGATAATGATAACACCGTAACACGAAACAATAAAGATGATGCACGTAATCTAATAAATAAGCGAAAGAACAAATAAAAGAAGATAAGGTTTCATAGCTCCTAAATGGCTTCCAATGGTGGCAAATGGTTTTCATAAAGCAACATAAGACATAAGTGCACTTAGCCATAACCAGAACTGCCGTCAAACAAAACTGGATCAACGGAACAAGCGTTTCTTCCTACTCGTTAATTCGGTTCCTTTTCTTGAAAGGGAACACAGATACTGTTAATTTGTGACCCAAATTGATTGCAACATGTTCCCTCTCAACTCTCGGTGAGTAGGTAAGAAAGTTTATCGACGGAATATAGGACGATCCGTCTGACGCAATGTACCTAACACAACGTAATAGTATCGCGTTTTTATGGCTTGCCACTCTTGCCAAGCGATATTAAAGCGGTATTCACTTGGCTCAAAAATCTCTTAAATACGTAAAAAATCTCTGTTTCTATTTATTTATTATTAAGTACATGCCTTCATACAACGTCATTACTTTATGGCACTTTCAGGATAGGACGATAGATGTTTTATAATCCCAAAGATGTCTTTTGAAAATCACTCCTCAAATTGTGAAATTGGGCGTTTTAGCTTGTAAAACCACAGAACATTTGCGCCCAATTTAAGACTTTTCTGCAAAGTTGTCTAGGTAATAAATAGTACGTAGGTACCGCTATGTATTCTGTCTGTCCAGTTATTCTGCCGCCAAGTACTGAGTTTTGTTTGGAGGGCACTATAGCTAGTGAAATTACTGGACAAATGACTTTATAACCTAATCTCAGTCTACTAATCTTATTATTAGATTGTGCCGATGTCTAAGGATGACGTGGAGTGTCACGTAAAACTATAACTTAGAGTACGGAGTGACACTGCAACTGATATGGGCAGCCTTGTTGTTAACATCAGGCGAACGACTAGCTTGTTATGTCGTTCCATAGCATAACAATACAATTTTTTTTTAATTCACATTAAATTTTTAGAATCTGGTGCAAACTACGAAATCTTATTGAAATTTCAAAATACTAGCACTAACTACACCAATAATAAGATGACTTTATAAGCAGTTAGCAGCTTCTGTTGATAACTACTATTCACTTAGGCGTGCTAAACATTACTTGCACTGCAACTTTGTATTTTGTAATAATGTATTTTGCAATTTTAACAACTGGTTGGCGAGCACGTCTTTACTTTTTAATGATATCTATTTAAGTACGTAGATTTTAAATTTGTATTTCATCATCAAGTCTCAACTCTCACTCAAGCCCTATTAGAGTAGAGAGGATAAATATCAAGGCAAAATAATAATAATAATATTCCTTTATATTCCGATCATTCTATTCTATGTGATTGTTTGCTGGTAAACCTATTGTCAAGTTATGCACTTGTCGTAGACTAACATCCGGCGAGACTTAAGTTTCCTAGGACCAATGCTAAGTAGCAAGTTACCAAGTGTAACATGCAACGGGCATTAGGTTTAGCCTAGCTTAAGCCCTTTTGTTTGTAGCAAAGGAAACATTGAGTTGATGAGTATTAGCATGCAGAGTCAGGCGAAGGTACCTACATTGTCCTGACTTTCTTATTAGCATGCAGACGTAATAACAAGTTTCCAGGAAACCACTTAAGCAACCATGTTATAACTTAAGTCACACATGCAATGTTTTTATGATACAAGTGTTGCACTAACGCGGAAGTTTTTGTCAGCAGCTTTATCTTCAGCCATTGTGTTATTTTATTTCTTCTCAACATACACGTCTCGCATTTCTAAATCTGTGAATATTTGTACTTGAGAAACTGAGTTTTCACCAACTTTCGTCGGTGCTTTTGCTGTTACCGCAATACAGCACAAGGTAATTTTGTGAATGAGGATAGTCAATAAATAAATAAATAAACATCAGTTTGTCTTGAAGAACCACTCATGGTAAGTTTGTAATAATCCATTCACTTTCACTCGCTGTGTTCAAATAAAAGGGCCAGAGGATTTGGTCTTTTGTGGGATTTCAACAATAACCACAATGAAAACGGTCCTCATTATAAAAATATGAAAGCTGTAACGACATTTTAAATGCCACTGGTTTTGTCATAGTAATTAGTTCAACATAATGCCAAAACGGTAATTATTTCCATTTAAAAGAACGGTTTCGTGATTCGTAACATTAATTTGCGTAATTTTATGGAAGTCCATTAAATGTGGCACTTTAGTTTTAAGAATTATCTTATCGAAAAAATATCTCGGAACTTGGAAGTTTTTTTTTTGTGTTATTGAATGATGTGACGAGCTAGTCATTCACCTGATTTGAAGCGCCACGGTCACCCATAACAGAAGTGTCACTCGGAACCCTAAAACATAGAGTTACAAGCGACACTGCACTGCGCACATCATCCTGAGACATCAGCACAGTCTGGTAATAAGATTACTCGACTGTGAGATCAGATCATAAAGTCTCAATTGCCCAGTAATTTCACTAGCTACAGTGCCCTTCAAACCGGAACACAGTAGTGCTTGCACACTACTGCTTGGCAGCAGAATAACTGGCAAAGCGGTGGTACCTGCCTAGACGAACTTTGCAACAAAGTCCTGCCACCTAGTAACCTAGTAACAGTACACATAATATTTAGAATACCATTCCTATTATTTTAGGTTTCGGATTATGCACAATAACGGGAATAAAGCTGAAGGAACCTACCACTCTTTGGATAACAAAGGTCAATTTTAGGTTATACTTATCAAATTTTATTTTGAAATAGCAATTGCTTCTGATTAGTTTTTTTTCGAGTTTTTTTTTTATTTTCTTCCAATTCCATACAAAACATTGTTATCTAAAGTAAACTTGTAATCAAGTCTGTATTTATATCATCCACGTTATATTTAATGGTATTCAATTTAATGGTATCATAGTTGCCATAAGGACACAAACCAGCGCATAAATCAGCGTACCTCAAGGGCCACGCTTGGGCCTTTATTTTACAATTCTAATAAAAACATAATCATTCCACGAGACATGTAAATGCATCGTTTATATTTCATCTTAATGCGAGCGCAGACCCATTTTCTCATTTCTTTTTACTCCATTTATACTCCCTCCTGCCTGATTAATGAATGTAAATTCTAAAGAATATCTTTGTCTAGTTTGTATTCAAATCTCAAAAGCAGTGTAACATTAATTGGTCTCGGGTACAGTAACAACATATTAAGCAGGGTCTATGAGTTCTATGACCCGACGATACGTGCAGGTATGGTGAGAATTTTATATTATTTTTTTGGTTTGTTTTTGGATCAGTACATTGTGCCGTCCTGGGGTGTGATCGGAATTTATAAAGGGAGATAGTGCAAAGCCGCGTCATCCATTAGTTGGTGTTGAACTATTGTATAATATTAGGTATAGGTGCATGTATTTAGTTTCATTCTTAGAATTAATGTGTTCGTGGTTAGCGAATTAATAAGAGGTATTAATGTTTTTCCTTCTACAGTATAAAACGAATGTGCTTCAGACCACACGACTAAAGTAGAACTTCTTTAGTTTAGCTCCATCTATAGGCCGGTATATTTTTGCTTAATGTTAATGTCGCCATCTTGACAATCGTAAATTGTCATTTTACCGGTCATATCAATATAATAATACCAATTTTTTACTTTGTTATGTTGACAATGGAGATGTACGTGAACCAACTTCAACTTCCGTTCGCCTCGCATTCACCAGCTTACTCCCCAAGTCGAGCTAGCAAGCAAGTTTTACTTCAATAATCTTATTAAGCCTTTGATATTTTTTATTATAAATTTAATTAAATCGTACCTATTATAGTTTTAAACTTAATTACTTACCAATCCGGATAATACGTCTATGCGTTTTATTGATTTTATATAATCTAATAGATATCTGTGACCTAATACTAGCTTCTATTGTCCTTAACCTAAAATGTATTAAGTGAATTTCATCAGTTTAGAGTAATATTTTGGCATGAATTTTAATATACAAGGTAGGTAAGTAATGCAATTCTTTTAAGAAACGTGTGTCACGATTGATATGTTTAATAGATAAGCTATCGGAAAATGACGCGACTCGACAATATTACACTTCGCATCTTGTCGACAATTTCTGACGAATATAAATAACACAATAGATTTATTATATATATCTATATTTATTATGTCGTTTGTTTTGATAAAATTATAAAAGTAGACGAAAATGGCAATATTTGCAGGATTTCCGGAAGAGTCATCGCCGCCGTGAGTCAGTTCAAGAGCCTATTTATCCTCCTTAATTCTACAATCATTGTTTATAGATTTTAGTGTTTCGATAGGTAAAAATCTAATTTAAATAGTAACCCCGGGGACCCGGGGACGGGGACGTTTGGTTTCAAGTTAACATTTTTGAATCATACATCATTATTTTATAGTTATTTATGGTACAAATAATTATTGATTTTTCGATACCTATCTTGACTGATTTCTCTTTTATCGGAACTCAAACTACGTAACGTCCATGCAATAGCTTCATAAACGTTTATTATAGACAGAAATGATACAATTTATTTTATAAACACGACAAAAGTGTTCCATCTTACGTTATAAATCGAAAATGAGAAAGCGTAACAAGATTTAAATAAGAAACCACCGACAGTAGTATTGGTGTATGTGAGAGAACGGGTTTCTTTTGATAAGGTACAGAAATGGCTTGGCCGTGTCATTGACTCCTTCGTTCATAATATATTTTTAATATGTACATAAAAGCTTTTTGTAGACTGTACGAGTTACATTGTGACACTAATTAACTGCTGTTATTGATAAAACTTGTAAAGTTATTAATAATCCGGTTGCTTTAAATGGCTTCCTTTCTTTTCTTTCTTTAAATACTTAATATAAAATATAAATATAATATATTTTCTTTCTTTGAGTCGTTTCTACTCAATGTATATGTTGTATGTCCAATAACTCAATATTAAAATTATGTCCTTCATGATTTCTACCACAGAGTCCTGCTGATTATTTCTCGCCGAGCGACGTTGTTTAAGAGCTAGCGACATTATTGTCATCTTAGTTGTGCTGATTATCGTGCTTTCTGACGGCCTTCGGACTCTAGACTCTAGCACTACTCGCTTCGCCTGTCCAAATACATAAACTGTTCTCGATATATCGGTACAATGCTTCCCAGTACTTTAAAGTCATCTAAATTCTAATCCTAAATAATTATTTCCATGTTTTCCTGTGTCCCTTTTTATTTTTTCATGACAGCCATCCTCGGTAAGCCTCCATACCTGCCTTAAGTAAATACTTAAGGCAGTAAAGTAAAGTACTGGGAAGTATTGCACCGATATATCGAGAACAGTTAATTAATGTAGTTAATTGATGTAGGCTTACCGAGTTATTAGTAATAGTAGATTAATTAGTGCATTGCATGTTGCCTATAAGGAAATTCTTATAGGCAACATGCAATACACTGACCTTGACAGCCTCTGTGGTGGGTTTATCAGGTCGGCTCATAACCCGGAGGCGGCGGGTTCGATTTCAACGGCAGGACAAGTATTAGTGCACAGAAAAAAAGCTCATAATTATACATACTTGTTCTGACTCTGGGTGTTGTGGGACCATAGTCTTCGTAGTCCTGGAACCCTAGATACAGAGAATCCTAGTTAGGGTCCAGGATCCGTGTGTAATCGTAGGGGTTACTTGCAAATGTATGCATTTTTTTAATGTTGCTCGTTTTATGGCATTCTCGACTCTTTCTGGTCTCAGTGGTTTTGCCTAATCAATGTCCTGCATTATTTTATAGTATTTCAAACGGTATTGTTTATAATCATTAGGTAAGTAGGTACTATTATTTATTCGCACAGTTCTACCCACTATGTAATATATGTATAGATTCGTCCGCGTAATTAAATATTGTTTACCTACGTCGACTACGAACAAAAATGCAGTTACCTACTTATCTGCCAACGTCAGAATTTTTGTTTACCCAAAATTTACCGGTGCTTACCTGGTTATCTCAAAAGAAATGGGCTTGAGTGGCGCCAGTAATAACAAAAAATATTAATTCATCGTCTCGTCGAGGTAATAATCATTCAAAAACGATTATTTATGTTGTGTGCTAATCATTGTAATTATCTTCCAAATCAGGGCCATTTGCGATAACTCACGCAAGTAGGCTATACCTAGTATAGTTACAACTACAAGATCCAGTCTTTGTCTTGATTTCGTTGCTTTTCCTTCGATAAAATAGATTTGCGTACTATAGGTACTTGATATTAATTAGAAAATTATCACAAAATAAGCTATTTAGGTATGAAAGTATGAACTCTGATAGCTAAATCGTTTTAGCCAAATTTTGGTAGCAAGGTCCACTAGATCCATATGAGAACCAAAAGTAAACTGTATAAAATCTTACCATTGAATGTGTCGTGCGCTGTTGGCGTGTATTCTTCCCGGAATGTGTCCTGCGCGTACGCAGCTATCAACGAGCTCTTGCCTACAGCACCATCACCCACCAACACACACTTTATCTTCTCCTTCTTTCCACCTTTCACCTTCCTCCTATCTTTAATCTGAAACATCCGATTCAAAGTCCGTCTGCTCTTCTTATCCCGAGTTGCCCAATCGTTCACTTTATCACAGCAGTTCGTCTCTCCGGAGACATTGTCACCTATCACAGCACGGCCGTTCTCTTCGGCCACTTCGGAATAGTCATAATCGTCGTCGTCCCGCCTCGGGATCGGGAACTGGCTCGGACTGTGCACGCCAAACACGAAAGGTCCATCCTTCTCAGGCTGCCGGGACGCGTACCCGTTCGCAGGAGTAGGAGGCTTCGCGTACTGCACTGCTGGCGCGCGATATTGGCTCGACAAATACTCCGCGGACGCGTTAGTGTCGAACCTGAAAACCAGTTCGGCCTCTCTCCTATCCAGGCTTAGTTCAGGAGTCACTTTATCTTGAAAGTAGCCGACTTTTTCGCGCGCGCGGTTCTCCTGCAATCGTTTCTCGAGTTCGACGTTCGAAGGCTTCCAGTAATCCGGTCGGTAGGAATAATCGGTCGGGAGGTTTCTTGGTGCGGGCAGCGGGCGCTGCGGGCCAGTGTCGCGGGGCGGCGCGCGCGGCGGCATCGGCACCACGAGAGGCTTCTGCGGCTCGGCCAGCAGCGGCCGCCGCGCGGACATATTCGCGTTCCTGTTGAACATGACCCCTTCGAGGCTGGGAGACATTTGCGCCGTCACAACCGGTTGCCGACGGAGGGGTTATCGGAGCGTGCGTTCGCGCACATAACTCGCGCGATGTCACGGCCTTACGTAGATCGGAGCGTTTGTACGTAATACTTGCAGCGTGGCCGAGCGTGCAGTAACCGCGGAGGACGGAGCGCGACTGACTGTAACTGACACTGTGACACTGACTGGCTGGCGCAAAGGCGCGAGGCGCGGCGCCCGCCGCTCGGAGAAATGACCTGTTGCTGTTGCTTCTCTATTCTGTAGTCGGTAGGTTATACCTGTTCAGGTAGACGGCTTGGTCGGTTTGCTTGCGTTTTGTGTGGCAGCAGCTGCGTGCGTGTCATGTGGTCATTTGCACATGGCAATAGCGTCGGGTGGATGGATCACTTAGTGCTACTTAGTAGGTACCTACCTACTTACTGTAGGGACCTTTACGTAGGTAGTCATATTATACATCTTTGGCCAACCGACGATGGTATACACCTACTACACCTAAACAAGTAGGTAGGTGTAAGTTGGTACTATTTGTATTTGTAGCCTTGTTGCGACAATGCGACAAGTAGTACCTTGGTAAGGAAGGTGTAAACGCACGAGTACATAAGATTTATTTTATTCCTGTATAAATTGTAAATTTCATTGGTGAGATAATAAAAAGCTATATATCAATGAAAGAACAATTCCATGTTTTTAAAATGAAATCAATTTTAAATGAAAGTTCTTTGGTCAAAAAAAAAGTTAACTGACCTTAGAACGGCAATTAATAGATGGTAAATGTTTTAAAAAGTTAAGCGTGAGAATTCAAAATAACGAAAAACTGAAAGTATCGTATTCAACTTCTTATTATGTTATGACATCAGCAGAGCTGCCTCAAATTTGCCAATGTCAACTTGAATTGAAAGTATTAAAACTTAACTTGATCAATGATGGTCGTTGAAAAGAATCAGTGAATGGCGGTTGTGATTTGTGAATTTTTCTTTGGCTATTTCTCAACTCTTTGTTAATGGCCTTTGTGGAGAGGTTACCACAATTTTACCAATATCACGTAGAATGAATGAATGAAATGAAAAGAAGACTTTGACATGACATAACCGTACAAAAATTCCTTACTTAACATTGGCAGAATTATCACTAAAAACATTAGAAAGCCATTAAACGAAGAGAAGAAGAACATGATCAATTGGAGTTTAGGTGGGAAAACTAGAAAGATCGCATCACCTCATTGTATTATTTTCCAAAACTTGTGTTATTTTCAGTGTTAGTGCATAAACTTGGTAGCATTTTTTTCGTTAAGTGCTGGATTCCAAGCATGAGTGTGGGAAAGTGGTATAACTATGGTAAATTTTTCTTTTCGCGTTGTTTCCAAAACTCCATAGAAGCTTCTAGTAAAGTTGCCATCACTTTACTGAGAGTATGACTTGACTCGATGACTTGGACTGTGACTTGGTACATATCTGCGTGAAATATAATTAAATTGGTAAATTAGAGGGGGGACGGAATATGAGAGGCTAGCCAACCGGCGCGGCGCTACGCACGCGCCCTTCGTCCCTCTAGCAATAGCTCTAAAATTAGGTATCACAGGGTACTAATTTTTTATTTCTGAGCAATGACGGTCAGCGCTAGAGTCTCATGCCGCGACTTAAAATGTAATTTACTAGCGCATGTTCATTATACATAAATATTTTAGATAAAATGCATTTTTTTAATCTAGCTTATTTTATAGCGCGTACGTACGTAGCCCATTACGCCTATTTTTATCTGGCAGCACTGAAACAATAAATTAAAAAAAAAAAAAATTGAGGTTATGTAGTGCTGTTGGTGCTGGAAGTGGTAGTTAGATAGTAATATTTGATTTTAAAAAAGTTGTGAAGTATATATACTAATGTAATGAAAAATAGTGGTCTATTACTGTTTGGTTACTATTTTTGTAAAAGCTAACGTGAAGAGAAGAGAATAAAACTAAGCCTCTACAGTGTTCTGTGTCTCGTGTTTATTTTATTTTCAGTGGATCTCACAATTGAATCATGGCAAAGTTTAAACTAAGTAAGTATCAAAATAACTCAGCATGGTCACTACTGTTTTACTGTAACTATTAAAAACATTTGTGAACTTACATATTTGGGGTTATAATTCGCAACCAAAAAAATCCTCGTCTTGTTCGCAACTATCGATGTTTCCTTCTCTTTTGTGAAGAGAGTGGAGACTGCTTCATGTGTACATATTTTATACATCGAAGAGTTCTTAGATTCCAAGTTACTTTTCACATTTATTTATGAAATCTACTAGCATATATTAGTTTACAAAGTACAAAATATAGGCAATATTTCCCCAGAAGCCACTAAGAGTTGAAGTAGAAAATCACCTGAATAAATATTTACTGTGCTCATTACACATATTTAGTACAGGCATGAAATTTAACATATGTATAATCAAATTCTTTATTAATATTTTGACTTGGTAAAAAGACTGAGTATATTATTCATTTAATAACCCATGACCATCAATTTACAGAAAAACCATCAAAGAGGCAGCCGGCCCGCCTCCGTTACAAAATAGAGAAAAAAGTTAAAGATCATAATCGCAAACTCAAGAAAGAGGCAAAGAAGAACCCTAAATCAAAAAAGCCTAAACCAGTACAGATACCTAATGTGTGCCCATTCAAAGAGGATATATTAAAAGAAGTAGAAGCAGTCAAAAAGCACAAAGAAGAGGAAAAACAGAAAAGGAAAGAGCAGGCCAAGTTGGAGAAACAAAAGAAGTTAGAAGAAAAGAAGAATGGTAGTAATGTTAGCATTGGAACTTTTGTGAGTATGATCTCAATTGTTAATTGTGCTATAGGTTTGTGAAATAGATCTTAAACTAATGGTACACTTATTGAATGACAATAGGTGATTTGACTACTATTGAAAATGAACAAGTATGCATTATTTTCATAAAGTAGCTTCAATATATATATAAGCTATAGCTATAATTAAATGAATAAATGAAATTGAAAAAGTAAAACCAGTAACAAAATCATAGAGTAGTTTCTGTTTGTTCGCCTGTCCCTTTCTCACAAAACAGAGATTATGTAGAGGTTCCACACAGCTATTATGAAGGCAAAGCTTGTGACATCACATGCCAAAGATATTGTATGTAGTAGAGCTACCATAGGGGCTACCACAGCTTAGTAATGAGATACTTTAGAGGACTGGTAATGATGTCACTGCATATTTGAACTTCTCTTTCTATTCCTGTAAATTAATAATTTGCCTGTAACTTTGTAATTCTTTGAGTATTTTTTTTCTTCACATCTGTTAATTTATTGAGGTATATTATTTATTTATGCTTTAAAAAATTTGCAGTCCAATAGGTTATTGCTGTTTTTGTAATTAAACTAGGTTCTTGATATGGTACACATTCTGGTTTAATTTTGCATCGTCTTTTAGTTTAAAGTCTGGTATGGGAAGAGCTATATGATACTTTTTATCATGATAAACTACAGTCACTACATGCAAAGTCATAGGAAAAAAATGCCAAAATATATGTCTTGTTTATGTATGTATGTTAGTTATACAGAGCTAAAACTGCTAAACAGATTTTAATAAAATTGTGTGTATTTTAATAAATAAAATACCTCATATCCTCACATTATTGCTAAATCGCTTTTTCACATTATTGCTAAGTTCCTGCTCCAAGAGAGTGTGATCATTGTCCATGCAGGAAAAACTGCCATGTAATTTTCCCATAGGCAAAAATAATAAATACATAAAATATTTCAGGCAGCAAATGCAGAATCAAGAGGGAAAGTCCATGATGCATTTAAAACAACCACAGAATCGGATGACATTGAGTTTGGCAAGGACAGAAAACAAGAGAACTCGCTTAAGACATATTACAGAGAGTTCAAGAAGGTTATATCAGAGGCTGAAGTTATATTAGAAGTGGTTGATGCTAGAGATCCATTAGGTGAGTTAATAAACTCTTAAGACAGGGGTATTTTGAGTTGAGCCACATCTGTCAGCATGAAAATGTAATTTTTTAAGTAAAACTTCTTTATGCACGCTTGACTTGGGAGTAAGCTGGTGAGCCGACCGGAAGTTGAAAGTTGTTGGTTAACGTAGATCTCCATTGTCAACATAACAAAGTTAAACTTATAGATGGTCCAAAAACACACGGAAAATAAGGATAGTAAGACTGATTGTGTTCGAGCGAGAGGTTGTGTTGGCGCAGTGCAATATCGAATTTGACTACGTCACCGGCGGCCGCGCGTGATCCGTGTTTCTCACCCCCCGCTTACCCCTTTCGCTTCCCCCTCACACTCACTCCTTCCGTATCTTTATTTAACTTAATATATTATGACAAATAGGCAGCAAAACAAACACAAAAACAACCGTATATTTACGCCGTTATCACCACTTTTTTTAAATAAAAACATTAATTATTTCTAGGTACCCGTTGTGAACAAGTCGAGGAAGCAGTTAGAGAATCTGGCAAGCGTCTAGTGTTAATCCTGAACAAAGCAGACCTGGTACCCAGGAACAACCTGACTGCATGGCTGAAGTACCTTCGTAGGACAGCACCGGCTGTACCGTTCAAAGCGTCCACTCAAGATCAACAGCACAACTTGGGACGGAAGAAAATGAAACACATTGTTAAGGAGAAGGAGATGAAAGGTTAGTTTAACTTTATTAGAGACGAAGATTATTTAAACTAAAATTTCCACTATATAAGAAGTCCACAATCGTAATTAAATGCTTGGTTTTGATTGGTTGCTTAAAGTTCATTCATGGAATTGTCCAATCGTAGAAAAGTCTCCCACAAGGAAATGAAGCAATCTGTTCTTGTGTAGGTCTGCATTGAAAGCAAAGATTTTGAATTTTTTTTTTGGTTGGAAAGTAACTTTCCTTACACTGCAGAAGGCAAACCTATATTACCAACTGATTGGTCGAGTTTTGGCGGCAAAACGAGAAGGATCGCTTCACCGCATTGTATTATTTTCCAAAACTTGTGTTATTTTCAGTGTTAGTGCATAAAATTGGTGGTGTTTTATTCGTTAAATGTTGGATTACAGGCATGAGTGTGGTAAAGTGGTATTATGATGGTAAAACGTTTTTTTTCGTGTTGTTTCCAAAATCCATAGAAGCTTCTAAGTAAAGTTGCTACCACTTTACGTTAAAAAAAACTGATTGGTATAAAATAACGTTTACGTTAAAAAAAACTGATTGGTATAAAATCATTAAAATGTCTGTAATAATGTCATCTGATATGGGCAACCGTATCGTTTAACATCAGGTGAACGAACAGCTTGTCATATTATACCTTCACATAAAAAAATCTAGAGTTACAACAACAAACATCTGTAGGGTTTTGCTTAGATATTTTGCTTTATTTTATAGATAGATAGATAAGAAAATTCTTTATTGCACAAACAACAACAATTGAAGGCGAACTTAATGCTAAAAAGCATTATCTTCCAGTTAACCCTGGCTTAATGCGGCAGTGCAATATTGATGGGACATAAAAGAAAAGATCAACTTAACTATATGTCTAAACTGTTGATTTTATGTATTATTTTGTTCCTTATTTGGTAGAAAATTTTGCCAACCAACCAACTTCACTGTTCTAGGATCGGCCTGCGTCGGCGCGGAGCTCCTAATGAGCTTATTGGGTAACTACTGTAGAAACCGCGGCATCAAAACATCAATCACAGTGGGCGTGGTCGGTTTGCCCAACGTTGGGAAGAGCTCAATCATCAACAGCCTTAACAGATCTAAGGCATGTAATGTTGGCAGCACTCCGGGGGTTACCAAGTGAGTTTTGTGAATAATTATAATTTACTAGTAATTCTAACAATAGAGTACTCAGCACAAACTTTTTTGTAACAATTAATTATTCATAATTTTTTTTCTATCTGCATTACCAGACACTTGTGTCCATGCTTTTTGTTAAATTATTTAAATTTATTACTTTACCTTATTATTAATCATGAACATAAATACAATACAAATGTTTAAACATAAGTACTATTACTACTTATATACTTATATAAGTACTTATATCTAATAATCGCAAAAAAATTGCAATCTACCAGCTTCCTTTATTCATAATTTTGTGTTTATTCTGATAATATTAAGTATTATAAATGCTAAAAGTTTGTGTGTCTGAATGTTTGTTACCATAAATCTCTTATCATTAATAAAACTCTTTATCATCAAACGCGAGCCTATCACACTAATATTATAATGGCGAAAGTTTGTATGTGTGTATGTTTGTTACTCCTTCATGCTCAAACGGCTGAATGGATTTGGTTGAAACTCGGTGCCAAGGTAGCTTATACACTGGATTAACATATAGGCTATTTTATCCCGGAAAAGTGAAATGTTCCCGTGGGATGAGCAAATATCTAAAATACTTTTTAAGCACGGGTGAAACCGCGGGGTGCAACTAGTCAAACAATAAAAAAAGAAGAATAAGAATAAATCTTGCTACATACAAATAATATTACAGTTAACATAATTATAATTAATTGGCAACACGAGAAGGCTCAACACTGTGCTGCATAGAAATGCTCCACGCAGGGCTGGTATTCAGCATATCCTAGTTCTCGAGCAAAGGTGTTAGTCGAGTTTTAACGAGTGTGGGCGGGTCATAACTTAGATAGTTCAGTTGGTAGTAACCTTGCCTTCTGAACTATGGGTTGTGGGTTCGATTCCTACCCAGGACAAACATTTGTGTAATGACCATCGACGTTTGCTCTGTGTCTGGGTGTTATATTGTATTCTTTGTATGTATTTACAACAAAAAGTATCTAAGTGTTGTGTGTATGTGGCATCTGGCTCCCATAGTACAAGCTTGCGTAGCTTGGGGTTAGATGGCGCTGTGTGAAATGTCCACGAATATTTATTTATTTGTGTAATGTAATATGTATGTGACGGCGGCAACGTCCAGTTGTAAACTCTATGCGCAGCGGGCAGTACCGTAATTTACCCTGTCGTAGCATTTAAATTAATTACAGTGGCAACACCGGTATCTGTCATCGCTCCCCCACCCATCTGGCTATAAAAAGGGAGCGCTCGGTGTACTACCGATCATTCTTGCTCCGGACATGGCCCGGTGCACATGCTGTAGGCCTATAGTTATATAGGTTGCAATCTACGCACAACCCGTCATCTTATATATGTAATTTTGGTTTCTTCCGCAGGCAAATGCAAACAGTCCAATTAGACTCGAAGATAAAAATCCTGGACAGTCCAGGAATAGTGTTCCACGCGGGGTCTGAAAGTGACTCGACAGTGGCTCTCAAGAATGCCATCCGAGTGGGCAGTTTAAAAGACCCAATAACTCCGGCCACTGCGATCTTACAGAGGGCCAATAAACATACTCTCGTGGAACTTTATAGTATACCAGAGTTTAGTACGCCTCAGGTAATAATAATCTTAATCTAAATATATATAACTCAAAGGTGACTGACCGACTGACATAGTGATCTATCAACGCACAGCCCAAACCACTGGATGGATCGGGCTGAAATTTGGCATGCAGGTAGATGTTATGACGTAGGCATCCGCTAAGAAAGGATTTTTCGAAATTCCACCCTTAAGAGGGTGAAATGGGTGGTTGGTATTTTCCCATAGGTCTCGCCGCGGGCGAAGCTGCAGGCAGAAGCTCGTAATAAATAATAATAATAATAACGCCCAACGATCACATACATAGATCCTGGACCCTAACTAGAATTCCCTGTGTCTAGGGACCCAGGAACTACGAGGACCCCAAGGTCCTCGTAGTTCCTGCAGTTTGCATATGTGTCTGGGTGTCGTGGGACCATCCCACAAAACCCAGACACAGAACAAGTATTTGCGCTTTTTTTTTTCTGTGCACAAACACTTGTCCTGTCGTGGGAATCGAACCCGCCGCCTCCGGGCTAAGAGCCGACCTGCTTAACCACCACACCACAGAGGCTGTCATGAAGAATGATTGTCGTTTTGCAGGAGTTCTTTGCACATTTAGCATCCCGTATGGGCAGATTTAAAAAAGGCGGAGTCCCGGATCAAGAGGCGGCCTCGAGAATTCTACTCAACGATTGGAACACTGGCAAAGTAAGAAAATAATAATAATAATAGTAATAATAACGCCCAACGATCACATACATAGATCCTGGACCCTAAATAGGATTAAGTAACTCTTTATAATCTATTAAAAACAAACCAACCTTTCTTTTCTTTCTTTCCGCCTAACACTCAATCAATGTGCATCTTTAGGGTTTTTTGTTGATTGATATATTGATAGGTATGTTATTAATATTGATATTTTTATTTATATTGATATTTTATTTATGTTAATATTTTATTTATACTGATATTTCATTTATATTGACATTTCATTTATATCGATGACTTATTTATATTGAATATAAATATACAAGCTTTGGAAACTCATTTTACATTCAAAAAGCTGGAAAGGCAAAGTAAGAATATTATAATAATAATATTGATTATAATAACGCCCAACGATCACATACATAGATCCTGGACCCTAACTAGGATTAGATAAATCTTTATAACCTATTAAAAACAAGCTGACCCAGCCAACCTTGTTCCGCCTAACGCTCAAAGAATGTGAATGCTTAGGATTTTTTTTATTGATTGATATATTGATAGGTATTTAATTTATATTGATATTTTATTTATATTGATATTTTAATTATAGTGATATTTTTTTTAAATATTGATATCTTATTTATTTTGATATTTTATTATATTGATATCTTATTTATATTGATATTTTATTTATGTTGATATCTTATTTATATTGATATTTTATTAATTTTGATATTTTATTTATATTGTTATTTAATGTATATCAATGTTTGACTGGCTCGATAGCTCAGTTGGTAGTAACCCTGCCTTCTGAACTGCAGGTTGTGGGTTCGACTCCCACCTAGGACAAACATTCTTGTTTGTTCTATGTCTGGGTGTTATATTGTATTCTATGTATGTATTTACAAGTAAAAAGTATCCAAGTATTGTATCAGTTATCTGGTTTCCATAGTACAAGCTATGCTTAGTTTGGAGCTAGATGGCGCTGTGTGAAATGTCCACACATAGTTATATATTTTATTTATTTTATTTTACTTCCAGGTACGTTATTATACAGAGCCTCCGGAAATACCCGCAGATGTACATGTAGATGCGCAGATCGTGACGTCACTTGCTAAAGAATTCGACATCAACTCATTCGAAGCTATGGAAACTGAAGCAATGAACGAGTTGGATTCACACAACGCGGGAACGGAAGGCGTTAAGGTATTGTGACTCTTATATCTTAAATACTAAGCTTGATATTTGATAGACTTAATAGAATGTAAAGACTTTACGGTATTAATAAACCCTAATTTCATGAAAACAAATTTTTGGTCGTAACGTACGTTTATTATAATAATTATAAGAAATCGGAAACTTTCATTTGTTTACTAATTCGAGGCGACTTGGACAGAAGCTTTGATTGAGTTGGGAACGCAACGCAGGAACTGAAAGCGGGAATTTTGATCCTTATTTTTTCGAGTATAAGGGTGACACTTGATTCTAAAGTAATAGAGATATTCGTTCAAAAACGTTATTGTTGATATTTGATTGAGGTTCATAGAATGGTAAAGAATGTCATGTCTTATGATACAGATCGTAAATATGACTTATATTTTATCTAGAATTCCATTTCTTGTCCACTTATCTAGAATTCCATTTCTTGTCCACTTATCTAGAATTCCATTTCTTGTCCACTTATCTAGAATTCCATTTCTTGTCCACTTATCTAGAATTCCATTTCTAGTCCTCTTATCTAGAATTCCATTTCTTGTCCACAGATCTCAAGCACAGGTCCAGTAAAAGCGTTAAACGCAGATGAAATGCAGGTCGACGAAGATGAATCGAGTCTGCTCCCTAAAACCTTTAGCATAAGGTCCAAATTGAACAAATCCAACAAGACGTCCGAGCGAACTAAATCAGACCCCGAAATGCAGATAGAAGGCAACACGAAGCAAAATAAACTGCGAAAAATGCAGTTTAAAAAAGATAAGAAGAAAAAAGCGCGGGACGAAAAGCAAGCGGTCAATTTGGCGGGAGTTTTAGAAAATGTTACGTTGACTACTTATAAGAAGGATGACTATGATTTCAAAGATGATTTCTCCTTGTAATATATATAATCTGTGCATTTTGCGACCATGTCCATAAATAAAAATAAAAAATACTTTTTCTATGATATTCGTCCGTTTTGTAAATTATATTAAAGATTAAATTGATATTTACTTACTAAGTACTTCAAAGTACATACATATGTATATTAATTTTATGTTGGATATTCTAAAATATTACTTCGTCAATCTGACGGGAGGTTAATAACTTTCAAATTTTTACGACAATAAATGGCAGAAAAATATTGATTCTCAAACTCTGAAGGTAGCTTCGCATGGCAACACTTATCAATATACAGCAACTTCACGTGAAAACCAACTCTACAGCCTTAAAAATAAAGTCTACATTACCTTGTAGCAAATCGGCAACTGTCGACAGTTTGTTGATTATTAAAATGCTATGTTTGAATAATTATTTTCGTTTAATTTCCCCATGAATATTCGAACTGATAGCCGACGAATGAAATGCGATAAGCGAGTTTAAAATTAACGTGGCTTTTACAATTGTAATGAGAGGCAGAAAAATACATTAATTCGAGATCTGAAATTTAGAATTTATGTATTCCTGTAGGTTCAACTGGTTACACTAGATCGAGTGTGGTTCCATGGTTACCCGTACAACTTAAATTTCACCCAGGTTTGAATCCCGCTGGTCCCCACCGCAATGACTCGAGCTGTATTGAATTTGCATTCGCTTTTATAACAAAGAGAAGAACGGTTAAGAAATTTAAAAAAAAAATTTAGAGAAGACATTAGTGTCGATTCTGTGTCGCATAAGTACTCTTAAACTAAACGAAATTAACATATTTCCGTCTTTTTCATTTCCTCTTTATCAGAAGAGTACCGCTATACTTTAAGTTTTACTAGGTGGTAGGACTTTGTTGCAAAGTTCGTCTAGATAGGTACCACCGCTTTGCCAGTTATTCTGCCGCCAAGCAGTAGTGCGCAAGCACTACTGTGTTCCGGTTTGAAGGGCACTGTAGCTAGTGAAATTACTGGGCAATTGAGACTATGATCTGATCTCACAGTCGAGTAATATTATTACCTATGTCTCAGGATGATGTGCGCAGTGCAGTGTTGCTCGAAACTCTATTTTGGGGTTCCGATTGACACTATTCTGTTATGGGCAGCCGTGGCGCTTAACATCAGGTGAACGGCTAGCTCGTCAAATCATTCAGTAACATAAAAGAAAAGAAAAAGTTTACTTTAGTTTTAGAGAATCGACACCATTGTGTCATCTAACCGCCTGCATTTGGCCAGTGTGGTGGATTGTGGCCTACACTCTCCCTGGAAGAGAAAACCCTTGTTCCAGCAGTGGGGGATGATATATAAATAAGTGTTATTAAAAAAACATATTCAGTAAAATTAATTTAATATTATTTGAACGTAACTATAAATTATAACATTCTATGGGCTGGCGCTGTGGTCCTGACGGTGTGCAAATAGGACCATGCCATCTGTTCCCGTAGGTGCCTTAACATGCGGCTAAGGGAATACTCAGGGAACAGGGCGGCAGAATTTTCCTAAGTACATTAAAATCGATGCTCAAGATAGATATATAGATAAACTCTTTACTAAAACAGGAAAGTTTATAAGTAGGTTACAATAGGCGGTCTTATCGTTAAAAAGCGATCACTTACAGACAACCTTTGGATGGATAGATCAATGAGCATGGATGGTGGTGCTTTAAAATAAAATTTACTATATACAAACTAAGATCATCATCAAGCCACATAAGTGGCATTTTATGGGAAAATATTATAAATATTATAATAATAACGCCCAACGATCACATACATTAGATCCTGGACCCTAACTAGGATTCCGTGTCTAGGGATCCGGGAACTACGAGGACCATGGTCCCACAACACCCAGATTCAGAACAAGTATTTGCGCTTGTTTTTACTGTGCCCTAATACGTCCTGCAGCGGGAATCGAGCCCGCCGCCTCCGGGTTATGAGCCGACCTGCTCAACCACCACACCACAGAGGCTGTCAACAAACTAGCTTCTAGGTACTTATAATAGAAACTAGCTAAAACAAAGAATTTTTTTCATTGATAATTCAACCACCAATTTCACCCTCTTAGGGGTGGAATTTCAAAAAACCTTTTCTTAGAGGATACCTACACTTTACAAAGAACACACTCTCCAAATTTCAAGTCTCTAGGTTTAGACTGTGCGTTGATATATAAGTCAGTCATCCAGTCAGTCAGTCAGGACTTTTATATGTATACATTACCCGACTGTACTTTAATATATTATTATTAAGTACTACTCAATAACAAAAGCAATCTGGGGGATACCATACAGTCATTAATAACTACCTAGTTAATAAGTAATTAATGCAAATGAAACTTAAATACGTAGAAACCTATTATGAAATTTAAAGTTGTGAATACAAAAATTCAGCTAATGTGAAAAGTCCACGTCTGGAGCCTTGTAGCAATACGTTGTTATTGTGACGTTATCTCTTTTCATCCTAACGCTATCAATGTCGGCGTCTCTCTCTAATGGCATGTGCGTTCACGATTGGTTAAACAGGGATGTTTCTGATGAGTTGTTTTTATTATCATCGAATATAATATATATCTGTCAGATGCTAAATATTTCATTGGTTATTCTTTGTTTACAAAAACATCAAAGTTATATCAATGCATCCGTGTTTCAATAAATCGATTAAAACCTACAATATTTACACAAATGTAAATTGTATAATAATCGATAGTCATGTTCGTATTTTCGCGCGCTTTGACTCATTATAATGCGCAGCGTGTGTACAATTCCTATTCGTTAACGCTAACCAATAGCTGCTTTCCATCTGTCTGTCGTAATTTTACGTTCTACAACCATTTGCTGTCTCTGTCGCACTAGTACGTCTGGATAGGGCATAAAAGTATTGCCTTTTCGGTTACGCAATTGACAATTCGATTACGTGTTTCTTGCTATCGCGTTCACTTTGCTGAATTTTCTGTAAGTTAGACGGAAACAGCACATACCAAAGCTAAAAACCGGTCGAACTATTATTAGCGAATACGCCAAAATTCAAAGTTATTCGTGGCCAGTCCTTTGTAAGTAGAGGTTGTGATTGTGAATCAAAATGAAAGGTTTAGTGCTGGCAGTTGTCAGTTTACTGGCAATTTCGACAATAAATTGTGATGTTTACTTTGAAGAAAAGTTCCCCAATGGTAAGTAGAACGTATTTTGAAATATACATTTTCTGTAACGCAAGCACCGGTCATGCCGCGTCTACGGGCGCGATCGATTATCTAGGCGTCTCGGAAGCCGGTTATTTGATGGATTTTCTGGACTAAATTAAGCTTTATATTCGTTTCAGACGCATGGGAATCGGAATGGATTTACAGTGAACATCCCGGCAAGGAATTCGGCAAATTCAAGCTGACCGCTGGAAAGTTCTACAACGACCCCGAAGAAGATAAAGGTAGGTGCCATGCCGGCCGTCACCTTTCTAATTGCCAACACTACAATTCCCACACAAATCAAACTTCATTGAAAACATTCATTAATCCATGAGGAAACGCCCCATTCGCAAATCGCTAACTTGAACGTTCTACTGTCTTCCCACTGGAACGTCCAACACGCGTTAGTATATTTCGTTCATCAACCTCCTATACTTTTATGCGTTCCTGGTACTTCAGGTCTGCAAACGTCTGAAGACGCGAGGTTCTATGCCCTCTCGAGGAAGTTCAAACCCTTCAGCAATGAGGGTAAGAACCTAGTGGTGCAGTTCACCGTGAAGCATGAACAGGATATCGACTGCGGGGGTGGATACATGAAGATCTTTGACTGCAAGTTGGACCAGAAGGATATGCATGGAGAGAGCCCCTACGAAATTATGTTCGGTCCTGATATCTGCGGTCCTGGTACAAAGAAGGTGAGAAACTCTTTTTATCGTGAATTTTCTTATTTTTTTCGACACATTTTTAGATAATGGAGGAGAGATAGAAAGATTGGCGAGATAACACCTGACACTGATAGGAAACCTGATTTTTAAAGTAATTATTATCTATCTACGAGAAAAACTTGCTTCATCAACATTGTAATGGGCCATACAATTAGCTCTCTCCTACTTATTTGCTTTGTTACGGTTTTCATTATAATCGTTAATGAGGCGTGTTTATATGTACCTATTTATATGCACAAAGGGTAACAAATACGTGAATCATTGTTCTATTTTTAAAAGAAAATCTGAAATATTTTCTCAAATACAACAATGAAAGACCTTCATTGATATTTCATAATATTCATAATTTGTATTGAACCGCGCTTAATCTAGCTAAGCCTAGGCTAGGTAGATTCATTGTGGTATAATTATATTATATTATTATTATATAATTATAAAATAAACAATAACAACCAACTGGGCGACTAGTTGGTTATTTTTGGTTATTTATTTTACCATTACTCCCCACGTAATTCACGTGTAGAGATGAAATCGGCACGGCTAAAATTGGTCCAAAAATGGTAGAATCAAAAAATAGCACCTGGGAAACTCTATACAATAGGTAGCTGCCTTTTTGATTGTAATGTGAAAATTACACAAACTATTGTCTAGAAAATCTGTTGAAATCTTAAAAAAAAAAAAAAATTTCAACATGGTGACATTAACATTAAACAAAGCAAAAAAAAAACTATTAGCATTAGCATAACTTAATCTAAGAAGCCGCTACCAGTAGGCAACGTGCCCAAAATACTGGCGGCATTGCCACGTTGAATGGCAATGCTTAGTCTGGGCTAAATAGAGACCAGCATTTTGGTCACGTGTTGCCTCGATCAGTCGTTCCGAGATTAATTATAAAATTTTGTTGAATATATTCAGTTATCAATAAATAACGCCCAACGATCACGTACATAGACCCTGGACCCTAACTAGGATTCCCTGTGTTTAGAGACCCAGGAACTACGAGGACCATGGTCAAACAGTCACCATTATATTGCATTGCTACCATATTGTGATAATACTGCCGTCATAAGGAAAAAAGACGTTTCTGCGTATTTTTATAAATGGAGAAAAAAATTGTTTTGTGTTAGTAAACATACTGTTATACCGCAGATGCGTCTATTTGGACAATGCGAAAATTAGCGTTCTGGTTGGTTTTCAGAAATAAAAAAATATTGGCCGATTCGTCTTTTTTTGCTGATCCAGAATATATATCCAACTCATTGTTGACAAAAATGTCAGATGCGCCTTTTTTCCTTATGGCGGCAGAATAATCATGTAAAACCTACCCGCAAGACTGCGTGCTTATAGAAATGTGGCATTGGCTGAAAGATCGATATCGTACTATTGTTTATTCTGTGATAATGGCTACGTGTTACCTACCTATACTGATTATCATATCATTATACACGTTTTATAAAGGTTGTAAAACGCTAATGATAGCATATTAAATTATCATTTTTTAACAAAAATCATGAATTTAGATTCTATCTAATAATTACTAATTATTTTTAAACGTAATTAGCCATTAAGAAATATGGTAATTACTTGACACTGGCTAAATATTTATTTATAAATATACGCGAATAGACCCGTTTTTTCTTTACAATATGAGTTCAAGTCGCGAGAGTTTAAAGTGTTACTGGTTATTTAACACACTTCGGTGTATTTACACAGAAGTGTGGAGCCAACACTAAAAAAAAAGCATTATGGCGCAAAAATGCGAAGAAAGATGTGAAATAAATTTTCTTAGCAGTGAATCTATAGATACAGTTTTAATGAGTAGTTAATGCTAGACGATCATGGAATTTGATTCAATTTATTTAAAGTTATTATATAATAATTATTATATATAATATATAATATCTTTAAACATAATTAATAATAATAATTACTATAAATTAAAAGAAAAGAAAATGTAAAAAATAGTTAATGAGATCTATGGAAGAGATTATAATACTAACAAATAATAATAATATAAAAAAACAGCTTTAGACCACACGACTGAAGTAAAACTTCTTTAGTTTAGCTCCATCTATCGGCCGGTATAACTTTGTTTTTGATTTGTGTATGTCGCCATCCTGACAATTGTAAATAGTCATTTTACCGGACATACCAACATAATAATTAAAAAAGCTTGTTATGTTGACAATGGAGGTCCTAAGTGAACCTTCAACTTCCGTTCGCCTCGCATTCACCAACTTACTACCCAAGTCAAGCGTGCGTAAAGAAGTTTTAGTTCAATTATAGTCTAATCTAATCAATTATTAAAATATCAAAACGAATTGTCTGTTACCTGACAAAAAAGTTACGCGAAATCGATCAATTGGAAACAGTTACGTAATATCCTATCGCGTTCGCGTTGCAACATAACCTGTTTTTAAAACTGTAAATTTATCGTTATTTTTACATTAGTCTGTATAAATTATTACTTATTATGGCTGACGATAATAAACCAAAACCGGCTGAATAGGATGAAATCTGTACCTATAAAGGACAAAATCATACCAAGAAATATTTAGCAAAAATGTTTTAAATAATCTTGTCGATAGTATCAACAATAGGAGAAATTTCATTCCTAATTTGAAAATTGAATTATGCATAGTAACTATGCACATAAACTGCGCATTGAAACAGTCAAAATCCATACAAATTTGTGTTCCTTACTGTTGCAACCAAGCTATGTGATCGCCTACTAGAGCTAACCACTTGCCTACACGAGAAGGATAGAAGAAACTTCATCGTATAAAATTAAGCCACAGATTTTTGTTATTGAATGATTTGATGAGCTATTCGTTCACCTGATGTTAAGCGACACGGATGTCCATAACAGAACAGTGTCACTCGGAACTAAAAAAAAAATATAAAGTTTTGACGTGCACTGCGCACATCATCCTGAGACATCAGTCCAGTCTGGTAATAAGATTACTCGACTGTGCGATCAGATCTTAGTCTCATTTGCCCAGTAATTTCACTAGCTACAGTGCCCTTCAAACCGGAACACAGCTTGCACACTACTACACGGCGGCAGAATAACATACAGAATATGGAATAGTAGTTTGAAAGCGCTTCTAGCCGGGGCAAGATTAGACGCTCAAAGCCGCACAAAAATATGCGATCGCTTTGCGCTATTTTTTCTATTTCATTTTCTGTTCGTGATCTAACCTTTATACCGTTTCAGGTCCACGTAATCTTCAGCTACAAAGGCAAGAACCACCTGATCAAGAAGGACATCCGCTGCAAGGACGACGTGTACACCCACGTCTACACCCTAGTCGTGAAGCCGGACAACACCTATGAGGTCCTCATCGACAATGAAAGGGTTGAGGGTGGTGAATTGGAGGCCGATTGGGACTTCCTACCCCCTAAGAAGATCAAGGTATAGTGGTATTTTATTTATTTGCTAGTAGGTATTTCTTATGAATACCTACTAGCAATGGCCAATGAATGGAATGCTCTCCCAAAAACAGTGTTTCCTTCAAGGTATAACCTGGGTCTTTTTAAGTCAAGAGTGAATGGGCATCTCATGGGCAAGCGTGCTCCACCTTAGACAACTTCGTCACTTACCATCAGTAGAGTTGTTGTCAAACGCATGCCCATTTTATCATTAAAAAAAAAAAATGATGCTTTTGAAGCCCATTTTTTATTAAACTAAAGTCGTCGAAATTCATTAAATCTTTAAAATTAGTAATACAAAGGTTCACATTTAGTTAACACTTGAAATATATTGTATTTTTATAAACTTAACAAGTAACAAATACAAAGCGTAAAAAACCGACTCCAGTCTTATATGGTTTTCTCATGGATGCCATTGTCAGAACCTGACCAAATTGGACAACAAATGGGACAACACGGGGGAAGCGCCATCTTTCAAACAAAAAATGAATCATCAAAATCGGTTCACCCAGTCGAAAGTTAGTCTAGTTCGTTATCAAACATTTAAAAAATACGGTTGAATTGAGAACCTCCTTTTTTGAGGTCGGTTAAAAACCACAGGCTATCTAAAGTATAATATAGAGGAAAGATTTGATTGTTTGTTTGCATTGAATAGACTCGGCGAAACTATTGGACCGATTTGAAAAATTATTTCAACATTAGAATCCTACGTTATCCTCGATGAACATAGGCGATAGAATATATTTTTAAAATACCCGTGCGAAGCCGGGGCGGGCCGCTAGTATAAAATGAGTTGCTGAACGTGCGTGAAGCGGCAGTAATTCTTTCACATATAAATTCCGTTGACGACAAAACTTGCTGACAGTTTCAAAACTCACTACATCTTTACACGCATTATTTCCTAGTACGCATGTTCACGTGAATTTAGTTTTCTGTTGTTCAACGAGTATTGCTGACGAGTTACTTTTAAAATGATACATAGATCGATAGATAAATATGGATAGATTGATAGATAGATAGATAAACCTCTTTATTGAAACACCACATAACAGTAACAAATAAGCATAAACTTAAAAGTTAAGTGTCACAATCTCTTGATGAAAGAGATCTCTTTAAGCGATAAGACCACACTCTTATCTCTGAAAGAGATCTCTTCCAAACAACCCAAAATGCGTTATACTGAAGTGGAAATTACATATTTACCTATTTAGATTTATGGATGGATAATGGATGTGGCTTGTATTCATCTAACTTATCATTTCTAGGACCCTGAAGCTAAGAAGCCCGAAGACTGGGATGACAGGCCCACCATTCCTGATCCTGAGGACAAGAAACCCGAAGACTGGGAGAAGCCCGAGCACATCCCTGACCCCGATGCCGCCAAGCCTGATGACTGGGATGATGAGATGGACGGCGAATGGGAGCCACCGATGATTGACAACCCAGATTACAAGGGAGTCTGGGCACCTAAACAGGTAAATATGCTCGGGACAAACTCCATTGTTTATTTTATTTTATACTCTTTGGGGGGTTTTACAGATATCATAAAAAAAACTAAATAACGACATAAACTTGAAGAGCCAATTAAAAGCCTCCACAACTAATTATGAAAATAGAAGAACATGCAATTATAACTACTTAAAGAAATTGTATAATAGGCTATTTGACTACTATATTTTTATTACATACATAAATAATATACCTCAAAAAATAGATAACTGTGAAAACAAAACTTGAATATCTCAAAAAATTACTAAGTTACAGGCATTTTAAAATACAGAAATAGAAAGAGACAACTCAAACACGCAGTGACGTCAGTTACCAGTCCTCACAGTGACTCATTACTAAGCTGTGGTAGCTCTACATACAATCTTTTTGGCATGTGACGTCACAAGCCATGCCTTCTTAGTAGCTGTGAGGAAGCTCAACACGATCTCTGTTTTGCGAGAAAGGGACAGGCGATGAAACTTTTAAAGCGTACTACTCCGTGATTAATTTACCGATTTTACTTATTTTTACAATGATTACATTCATTTTTAACCTACTTTATGAAAATAATATTTACTTGTTCATTTTTAATAGTAGTCAAATAGCCTATTGTACAAAATATAATATAATTGTAAGAAAAGATTAATTGTATGTAGAATTGTATAATTTTTATTATAGCTACTAAATAATGTGTTCTTTCGGGAATGTTAAAACAATACGAAATTTTAATTATTTCCTAAAATATTTCAGCAGTGATTTTTAGATTAAATATCTATATATAATAGATGGTTTGTTTACTAAGATTTCACGTCAAATTTAACACGAGTTTTTGTATATACGATGTTCAAAAATACTTATTGATTTTTCGCAATAGTAGAGATTTTGTCCAATAATCATGAGTTTAAAGACCTTTAAACGGATGATGGGGCTTCACCAGCAAAAATTTCACAAATTCTCCATCCGTTCATCCACCATCTATTAATTGAAGGGGTGAGAACAAAAAGGGTTTAACTGATTTTTTTCACAAAATGACTTATGGGTATCGTTGGATTCAGCGTGAAATTATCTACAATAATACATTCTCAAAATACCGAAATGGGATATAAATCTCGAGATTTTGAGTCTAAAAACAGTTTATCTGTCACAGGAATACAGTTCGCTTAGCATAAAAACATTATTATAATTATTTTATTATATTATATTTTTACAGTAATTGTATAAATTAGTACTATATTTAGTATTTTAAAATAGAAATAATACATTTTCAAACAACTGAAACTCACATAAGCCTTTTCTATTATCTTATAAGCACTCTACATGCCAAATGAAGCCATTGAAGTTTAAAGTCAATTGTCTCGAAACTATCAATTTGACAGTTAAACCCTTTTTATTCTCAACCCTTCAATTATTATGTAAATTAATCTGATATCAACAATACTATAATAGTTATAATTACCAGGAGAACAGAAATACTAAGGAGGTTAGGTATAATCATATCTTTAAAGGATAAATTATTTTCTTGTGACTAGTCACCACGAAGGGAATTCTAATCTAAGAATTAAAGAACGTAATTGATAGAATCAGGCATACAAAATGAAATAAGAATCACACTAGATATTCTTATTTCATTTTGTATTAAAACGTATGAAAAAAGTATTAGGTAGCCAAAATTAGCTTGTGTTTATTAAAGCTTCTATTTCCTCCATTCTGACAGCAGACTCGTTAACGAGCGCCATATTTGCGCAGTGTATTGACCCCAAGAGACCAATAAACTGGTGGAGTGCCGTTATAGTGTAAAATGGCACGGGTACACGTCTGTTTGACAATGACAGCATAGATACTTTTTTTATGTTTTGGCTCCACACTTTTGTTAGTCAGAGTCAAGTAATTAATAATTTTTCAAGTTAATGATATTTATGCAAATATGTGTCAAGTCACAGTCGAAGTCATCAAATCAAGTCATAGTCAAGTCATAGTCGAGTCAAGGTCATACTCCTAGTAAAGTGGTGGCAACTTTACTTGAAGCTTCTATGGAGTTTTGGAAACAACACGAAAAGAAACGTTTCACCATCATTATACCACTTTTCCACACTCATGCCTGTAATCCAGCACTTCACGAATAAAATGCCACTACTTTTATGCAACACTGAAAATAACACAAGTTTTTGAAAATAATACAATGCGGCGACGCGATCTTTTTCGTTTTCCCACCAAAAACCGCATAGATACTTATTTATTGTCGCATTATTTGCGTGGAAAAATACACAATACAGGCGTCTGTATTGTATCAAAACCTTATAACTGAAACTCAAGGTCATAACTTACCAGAGGTTCTGGTTTTATCCAGCAATTTTTAGGTTTTCCGTCTTGATTTTCCGGGATAAAAATATCGATTATGTTTGTACTTTAGTTTTGGCGTGAAATACCCAAAAAAAGAACGTATCACCCCAATTTTTGTATATAGTAGGAAAGTTTCATAGTTCATAGTTCGTCACGTCACACGTCATTCGTGTACATAAAAAAAGATATTAGCTTACCAATATTTTAAATACGATAGTTTGTGTTTTTGTTCTTTTTTCACGCCGCAACGGCTGAACGGATTTCGACGAAATTTTCAATGGAGATAACTTAAACGCTGAATTAGCATATAGGCCACATTTTATTCCCGAGTGTAACCGCGGGTCATAGCTAGTTAAGTCTATATATTAATACTATGAAAAAGAGTTTTTAACGGAGAAATAGCTATGGAAGTAAATATATTTAACGACATGATTAACGTGATAACTATTTTTATAGTTTAATAACTACATATAAAATAAATTAATAAAAAAAAAAATTTAATTCCCCAGGGAAAGCGCGGGCCATAGCTAAGTTATGTCTATATAGTGATACTATGAAAAAGAGTTTTTAATGGAGAAATAGCGCTGAAAGTAATAGATTTAACGTGTTTGTAACTATTTTTATATATTTAATAACTACATAGTTTAAATTACAACAGAAATAAATATTTAAAAAAAACATTCCACGGGTTTTTACCATAATGTGAATAAAAAAATTGATAGTGTAAATTGGTATTGGCAACCAATTAAGTGATAAGTGTGAACTGATAACGGTTTTAGAGTTAATTTGTTCAATAAATAATACATATCTATGCGCTGGCGGTCTTTCACCTTTGTGATAACCAAACCAATAGGTAACATGAAATCCTTGAATTAACTGTACTTTTACGTTTATCGAGAAATTAATTGTTTTTTAATCTACGTGTGGTCAAAATGTTATAAAATACGTGTGATCGTATTTTTCTTTACAAAATACACTTACGGTTTAGAAAAGATTTAAACAAGCCTGTAGTCTTAAACTGTAGTTTTCTAACACGTTAGATGTCTGTTTAAGCCTTGTTTAAGTATTTGTAGTACAGCTATATTTATAAACTATTAGACCCGGTTATTCGTCTACAATTATACCTTTTGGGACGGTGATACATTATAAACTAGCTAGCACAGCTATATATAAACTAACTAGCAGGACACAGTTATTTGTCTACAATTATACCTGTAGAGAATATTATAATTTAGTCGGATACTAACGATATTGGTAGAAATACTTACGATATTAGTGGGTATACTTACGATATTGGTAGAAATACTAACCATATTAGTAGGTATACTTACGATATTGGTAGAAATACTAACGATTTTGGTGGAAATGCTTACGATATTGGTAGAAAATACGATATCAATTGTTTGTATGTAAGTTGGAGCTGTTAGATAGATGTAAGAGATAATTAGGGTTTTAATTTTAATACATACTCATAGCTATAAATTCCTCCAACGCAAAGGTTGTCTGGTAGAGATCGCTCTAAGCGATAAAACCGCCTATTGTATTAGTGTTAATTAATTAAGTTTTTCTTTTTGTAAAATTATTATTTTACCGTGCTACCTACTACTACTACAAAAAAAAAACATGTGGACTATATACTGGCCGCGATGACCTATAGACAGCCCAAATGCTCCAGCCCACTACCAGTAGGTAGCGTACCCAACATGCTGGCAACATTGCTCCATTGAATATAAATGATATATATATTTAAATATTTTTTGTTTCTCAGATCGACAACCCAGCATTTAAGGGTACGTGGGTGCATCCAGAGATCGAGAACCCCGAGTACACCCCCGATGCGACCCTATACAAGCGCGACGAACTGTGCGCGGTGGGTCTCGACCTCTGGCAGGTCAAGTCTGGAACCATCTTCGACAACATACTGTTTACTGACGACATTGAGGTCGCCAAGGTAAGTTCCAGGTGTTTTAATACAATACTTTTGTACAAATTTTTGTCTCGCTTTCACGCGTGACTCTTCCCGTCAGCTAGAAGTTGACAGATTAGCGTTAATTTTTATCCATTTTCCAAACAAGAGATGTAGTTAATAAATTTGGCGCGTATATTTTTTTTCTTATTCCAATAGTTGTTATCATCAAGCCTAAATAGCTATGTTAAAAAATGATTTTCCACTTCCAGGAGCGCGCAGACGCGATCAAGAAGACTCTAGAAGGAGAGAAGAAGATGAAGAACGAGCAAGATGAAGCGGAGAGGGAGAAGGAAAAGGCGGAAAAGCCTGAAGA
The DNA here is from genome assembly GCA_905220475.3 of Ennomos fuscantarius. Lineage (NCBI taxonomy): Eukaryota > Metazoa > Arthropoda > Insecta > Lepidoptera > Geometridae > Ennomos > Ennomos fuscantarius. The sequence goes on along the minus strand of HG992028.1, from coordinate 3,550,645 downwards.
TGAAGAGGATGACGAGGATTTGGATGATGATGCGGGAGAAGCGGCGCCTGTGGTCAGTGTCTTGTCTTATTTATTGCTAGTTTTATGTTCTTTGTTTTAGTTCGATTTTACTGCATTTATAGTTAGTACTAGGTGGTAGGACTTTACTGCAAAGTTCGTCTAGGTAGGTACCACCGCTTTGCCGGTTATTCTGCCGCCAAGCAGTAGTGCGCAAGCACTGCTGTGTTCCGGTTTGAAGGGCACTGTAGCTAGTGAAATTACTGGGCAAATGAGACTTTATGATCTGATCTCACAGTTTAGTAATCTTATTACTAGATTGTGCTGATGTCTCTGGATGATGTGCAGTGTCACGCGAACCTCTATACTTTAGAGTTCCGAGTGACACTGCAGCTGGTATGGGCAGCCGTGTCGTTTAACATCAGGCGAACGGCTAGCTCGTCACGTCATTCATTAAGATAAAAAAAAAAAAATATAGTAGCATCACTAGCAAATTTCAACAATAAAAAAGTTGAGGGGTTTCCCAAAAAGTGGTTTCTAGTCGCGATAAACGATTTGAAAGGGCACAAAATTATAAGAAGATTTATTCGAATACTAGCAAATTATTGTTACTACTGTATAATACAAAAATATAATCTAAAATCCACTACCAGTAGGCAATGTGCCCAAAATGATGGCAGCATTACCACGTTGAATGGCAATGTGGCAACCTTTGGGACAAAGAGCCGAGGCATTTCGGTCATGTGCCTTGTGAACAAAATGACTTTTGAAATATTACATTATGGGACACCATTAATTGTTAAAAAACTTTAACGATGCGTTTGGACATTTAGTTGATGTAATATTCTGGAAAAGTCCTGGTCATTATAGAATAGGAACATTTTGAAAACTAGGGTTATTAAAATTTAGTCACATTCTGATTCTGAACCTAATCCATAGGAGATTTTCTAGCTGTTTCTTATCATCTGCTATCCCTTTTGCTCTTATTAAAACTTAAGACTAATATGAAACAAAAAATGTATGTATGTAAAAGTAATAATTATATGCAAGCAATTCTAATTAAAAATATTTCTTTGTCCACAGGAGGAGCACGACGAATTGTAAACTAAAATGAGTGTGCGACAGAGACAATAGTACATGTGTACGTGAATGTGTGCGTGTGTCAAGACACAGCCTAGAAAGAGATGGCGAGACCACTCTACAAATGAAAGTTGAAATAGCAACATGGCGCATTTAGTCTCTCTAGGTCTAGACAATGTATGTGAAAGTGTCTGAAATTTCAAAGTCTTAGGCAATAGTGTGTTTTGTTTCAGTCCTATTTAGCACGTTTGTCGCTCGAAATATTCCAAGTTCCGGCGTTTATTGTGCAATTTAATTTATTACGTACGTGGGCGACTGATTTATGTATTATGGATAGCGTTTCAAGCGGCCGATTTTCGTACTACCGAGTTCTGTCCTTTTCGCTCACATTGGATTTGAAATGAAAACGAAAAGGATAGCAACGTGTATTGAAAATCGGTCGGGTACTTCCGCGTAAAGGCAAATCCTTTACGGGGTGGTACCTTTTAAATGTTGTTTTTCGCCCCCGCACTGTGTGTTGGGGGTGATTTATAAGGGTTGATTGTACAGTGTTAGTTGCTTTAGCTAGTTTTTATAAGAAATTCGGCTAATGTTGTATAATGAATCTGTGTGAGTTCTCATTTACGTTTGAAATGAGTCTGATTAAATTAATATATAAAATTATTTTTTGTTTTTTCTTTGGGCACTGATTAAAGCATAGTTTGGGGCCTAATCTGGTACACAATAGTAGTAAAACAAGTTAATGAATGACATGAGCTAGTCGTTCAACTGATGTTAAGCGACATGGCTGCCCATATTAGTTGCAGTGTCACTCGAAACTAAAATATGAAGTTTCGTGTGACGCCGCACTGCGCAAGTCGTCCTGAGACAACAGCACAGTCTGGTAACAAGATTAGTATAGCTTGGCAAAATAGAGTAGAAATTAATAGGGGCGCCACTATCGCTAATGAGTCTAAACGCTAGCAACCCCGATACTACGACAGCGTAATTTTGATACTTATAAAATAATAGTGAGTAAGAATAAGATTTTTTAAATTTGTTCAACTAAATACCTTTTAGCCGTTAACAAGAATAAACCCAAAAGCTTTACTCGTATAAATATAACAGTAAAGTTTATTGACTATACTGTACAATTATCAATGTTGTGTATAAAACTAGTTCGCTGTTGTTGTCGTGAGTATGAACAACAAACAGCACTGGTTTATATGAATAAACTAGTTGCGCCCCGTGGTTTCACCCGTGCATAAAAAGTATTTTAGTTATTTGCTCTAAAACGTTGGCCGAAGACCGAGAACGATGGCGATTACTCCACCGACAAGAGCTGGACTCTTAAATAAGAAGAAGAAGAGCTCATCCCACGGGGAAATTTCACTTTTCCGGGATAAAATGTAGCCTATATGTTAATCCAGTGTATAAGCTATCTTGGTACCCAATTTCATCCAAATCCATTCAGCCGTTTGAGCGTGAAGGAATAACAAACATACACACATACACACAAACACACATACAAACTTTCGCCTTTATAATATTAGTGTGATAGGAAATCACATAAATCAAGACAAACTAAATATCCAGTGTATCATAACTAGCACATGATTGTAGTGAATAAAAACGGATGGTTTTAAATATTTTTATTCGGTAAATAAATAGTCATCTAAATAATCAATTCCTGAAAAGTCTCCTTCCATTTTTTAATTTGAGCCGGCCGCAATATCATTTTCAGATTTAGATGTTTCTGCTTCATCACTGCTACTATATTTTTGGATATTTATTACAAGGCGATCACTGTTATCATACAGCGTAATGCATCTCTCGTAATACTCATTTTCTATTTAAATAACATGGTTGCATAAACTTTTCCAATCATTTGCAGAAACATCTTGAAATGCTCGTTCCGCTGCTTCCTAAAACAGAGGAACAATACGCATCATTACTACGTAAAACATCACAATTAATAAACGTATACTTATACATAATTCTATCATTAATTATATACCTTCATGTCAATCAACCCAACATTTTGTGAAGCTATCTTGTGCTTGGCAATTCCCGAAATCAGCTCTATTGGATTCGAGTCAGTGATATGGATGCCCACGGGCATCCAAAATATCGTCAATAAAAAAACCATATGAAATAAAGATCATATCCTATATGCACGTAGTATTCGAACAAACATTGTTGTAATGCAATACACGCGTTATATTAAATTAAATAGTTTATTTGTTAATAGACTTAATAAAGGCCTTTTTAGTCTGTAAGTCACATTACTAAATACTAAATATAAGCTATTTGACTGTGTCTTATAGTTATTACATTATTACGATAAATATTGATTGAATAAAGATATTTTTAAAACAAAAACAAACAAACAATACACAAGTATTTACGTAGATTATGATCATAATATACGTAAATACTTAAAGACCAAATAACGAATAATCCATCCAAGATTGGTTTTAAATATTTTTACCGATTTAGTCGTACATGACGTTAAGTATCAATTTAGTTTATATACACTATGCGCACTTTGTCAACATAACCTATATTGTTTACTGAGGCAAATATTACGAAAACATCGTAAGTAAGACCGTTATAACACTTTACAATAATCAACAGACAAATTATTCGATCAAAAAAAAGCAGAATACATTATAACAAACCTGTCATATCGGTGGTTCTTCGGTAAACGTCGTCGAGTTTCGATAATATAGTTTGAGCCTCCAATTCAGAGACAAATCGCTGGTAAACTTTATAAATCACTGCTTGTGTGGTACTGCGGATAGTTTTGTTCATAATTAATTACGTTTGACGTATTTCAGACACTTGTATCGCTGCGAAAATTAGAATTTACGTAACTAAAATCACTTTGTTTACAATCTTCAACAAATAGACCATAGACAAGATAGAATACACAAACTATTGCCAGAGAAAAAAAAAATTAGTTCCGTTTCAAGACTTTTTTGCCAAGCTATAGATAGATTAGGGGTGATCACGAAACTTTGATAGAAATACTTGTATGGATTTGACAGTTTCGATATGCACCTTATGGGCATAGTTACTATGGAAATATTAAAATTTGGAATGAATCTTCTCCTGTTTCATTGCAATCATAGTTTCGTGATCACTTCCTAGGTCATAAACTCATTTGCCAAGTAATTTCACTTGCTACAATGCTCTTTAAACCGGAACTGGCTTGGCGGCAGAATAACTGGCGTAGCGGTGGTTATCTACCTAGACGTACTTAGCATAAAATTCCTACAACCTAGTAAAAATAAAACAAGTTCAGTACAGAAAACAATTTGTATTTTGTATAAAACATATATCTACTGACTTCAGCTTATAGTATACATGCATAATGTAATGTAATTCAATGGCTCCAGTTCTACATTATAGGCATTTAAAATCACTTAATGAGGACAGCAGTAAATATAAAGAGGACATCAGGACAGTTAGCAATGTACAGTACCTATAAAAACGAGTGTGCTTTAGTCCACACAACTGAAGTAAAACTTCTTTACCTCCATCTCTCTCGCCCCTGTACAATAATACACGAAACGTAAGTATTCCACTTCCCACCCAGGAGGAACATTAATTCAAGGGGTGAGATCAAAAAGGGTTTAACTGTCAAATTGATAGTTTCGAGAAAATTAACTTTGAACTTCAATGGCTTCATTTTAATGTAGAGTGCTTATTAAGTAATAGAAAAGGTTATGTAGTTTCAGTTGCTTGAAAATGTATTAATTCTATTTTAAAATACAAAATATAGTACTAATTCGTACAATTACTGCAAAAATATAATATAATAAATATAATAATGTTTTTATGCTAAGCAAACTGTATTCTTGTGTCAGATAAACCGTTTTTACACTGATAATTTCGAGATTTAAGCCTTATTTCGGTATTTTGAGAATGTATTATTGTAGATAATTTCACGCTGAATCCAACGATACCCATAAGTCATTTTGTGAAAACAATCAGTTAAACCCTTCTTGATCTCATCCCTTCAATTGTGTGATGAATATCGATGTTTGTTCTATGTTGGGTGTTATATTGTATTTACAAACAAAAAGTATATATTTTTATCTGTTATCTGGTTCCCATATTACAAACTTTGCTTAGTTTGCTGCTAGGTGGCGCTGTGTGAAATGTCCACAAATATTTTTATTATTATTTACTGTTTATTGTTCTACACTGGAGCTCAAAAAAGTGAAATAAGCCAAATTATGCAACAATATTACGTATAATAATTGTTACTATTCGTAAATAATAATAAATTATTATACTAATATTATTTTTCCCATGAGAGCCACAATGAATTTAGAATATATAAATCATAAAATATAAATCAAACAGTCGTCATTGAAACTATATATATGAGGCCATGAGAGCCAAAGTAGCGTAACTGCATTTTTAAATACCTTTATTATATTGTACTCTATGTATTTTATAATAAAGGAAGGATCCATTTTCTCACTTCTTCTTTCACCCTATTTTAATCCCTATTTATTGGAAGCCTTTTATTGGTGGATTTATTTATTGCGCTATAGCTTTTACCATTAAGAGCAGATATATATAGATAGCAATAAAAAGATGAAAATTGAAAAAAAATGCAGTTAAGCCACTTTGGCTCTCATGGCCTCATATTACGAGTACCATAGGTCAAGGAATTTCTATACTATATAGAATACTATAGAAGGCCCTTGCTATAGGTACATGCTTATAAGTCCCGCATTACAGAAAGGAAGATCGGTCGCAGATACTCAAGTTCAGATTTCATTTATAATAATCATTTGTAAATAAAATCTCAACTGAGCACAGATTAACTAGCGAGCGTCATTCAACACTACACATCGCTAAAAGAATAATTATATACCAGATTTAGAAAGTTCACGTAATCATTCCATAACCCTGCGAGAGACTTGGGTTCACCCTTGTTCTTCTCTTCTGCTTTTTTCTTTTCTTCTTCCTTTTTCTTTTCTTCTTCTTTTTTCTTTTCTTCTTCCTTCTTTTTTTCCGCTTCCGTACCATCTTTTGAAACTGTAGGAATATTATTTTTGTTGATTATTTATTATTTAAAACTTAATAATTAAGTTTTAGACAGCTCCATCATATTAAATCGTTTGGCAACGTTCTGTCGTGGGTAATTACAACGTAATCTATAATCTTATAATCTTGTCGTTTATAGGTGGGTATTACAAAAAGATACAAAAACACATATGTGCTACATACATTTTATAATAATAATTCCCGTCTGCACTAAAGTCATTCAGCTCCTAAGTTCACACTTATTCCTCTGTGACATACCCAAATGCATTGCAGTATTATATTAGATAGATAGATAGATCAACACTTTATTGTACACCGTAAAAAAGAAAACAATTTACAAAAAGAAAAACTTATATAATAAACTAGTACTAGTACAATAGGCGGTCTTATCGCTTAGAACGATCTCTTCCAGACAACCTTTGAATCGGAGGAATCTGTAGCTAAGAATTTTGGGTTTTGGTGTAACTTAGGAGTTGTCAAACTTAAGTAAGACGTACATAATAAGCATAATGATTTGTGAAATAGTAAAACGTTATACTTACAGAATTCCTCCAACACTGTAAAAAAACCAAACCAAATATTTTAATAAAGACGAATATAAAAATGCTACAAATCGAAAAAAAAAACTGATGTGCCACACGCCTGATTTAAAGTAAACCTTCTTTAGCTGCTCCATCTATCGGCCGGTATAACTTTGTTTTTCTTTGTATAATGTTAAAGTCGCCATCTTGCCAATTATAAATAGTCATTTTACCGGACGTAACAATTACCAACATAATAATACAAATTGTTTGCTTTGTTATGTTGATAATGGAGATCAACGTGAATCAACTTCAACTTTCGTTCGACTCGCATTCACCAGCTTACTCCCCAAGTCAAAAGTGGGTAAAGATTGACTTAAAAAAAAGAAAATATAAAGAGACACTGACTATATTTATTGGGAGGACTTCTAATAATAATTTTCCCTATGAATATACCTATTGATTATGATAACTTGAGTATATTATGAATCAGTTGCGCCCCGCGGTTTCACCCGCGGATTAAGAGTATTTTAATTATTTGGACATCCCACGGGAAAATTTCACTTTTCCGGAATAAAATATAGCCTATATTTTAATCCTGTGTATAAGCTATCATGGTACCGAATTTCATCCAAATTCATTCAGCCGTTTGAGCGTGAAGGAGTAACAAACATACACACATACAAACTTTCGCCTTTATAATATTAGTGTGATATAGTGTGATATTATCTCTGCAATCAGTGGCAATACTAACGCTTGCCGAGTCGACCGACGAAAGCCTTCTTGTCGTCATTTTCGTCGGTGGGTGGCGCCGCGGTGGTGGTGTTCTCGTGGCGGTGGTGGCAGCGGCGGGTGTAGCAGCACATCACATGCCCTGGCATCGGGACCGGGGCTGAGGTCACTGGGGACAACGATTATGTACCTTAACCCAGTGTCGGATTAACAGAGTTTTGGCGGGAAAACGAAAAAGATGACACGAAAGTGACGCGATCTTTTTCGTTTTCCATAACTTATGTTATTTTCAGTGTTAATGAATAAAACTGGTGGCATTTTATTCGTTAAGTGCTGGATTACAGGCGTGAGTGTGGGAAAGTGGTATAATGATGGTGAAACGTTTCATTTGTTGTCGTTTTCGTCGTGTTGTTTCCATCACTACATAGAAGCTTCTGGTAAAGTTGCCACAACTTTACTAGGAGTATGACTTGACTAGACTAGACTATGACTTGACTTGATGACTTGGACTGTGACTTGACTTGACTTGACACATGAATATAATATTAATTATCCAGATAAATTATCAATTACTTGACACTGGCTAAATACACAAAAGTGTGGAACCAAAACAAAACAAAAAAAGTCTATTCTACTTTTATGGACGCTACACCCACATACAAATATTGGTGACGCGTGCAACAAAAACACGGAAAAAGTGCAAATAGCTATTCAGTTTTTTTAAATATACACGAATGACCTTAAGAGTTTGTCGTTCGCTTAATCTTAAGTGTCAAAGCAACCTATAACAGGGTGATCACGAAACATTGATTGCAATGCTACAAGAGAAATTTCCATACTAATTTTGCACATAAACTGCGTATTCAAATCCATAGAAATTTGTGTTTCTATCGGTTGCAATCGATTTACGTGATCGCCCAGCAGTTCCTTCCTTCCACACTTGCACAGGCACGTCGCACACCACACTAATGTTTGACTTCGGAAAATCAGTCAAAGCGGCAAGCTCTCTCTAGCAGAAAAGGCCGACCACTTAGATACAAAAAGAAGAAACACACTTACCTTCATTATCTCTTCCCAGAATAATGACCTGAAATTATAAAAGTGAAGTTACAAACAAAAGGTAACAGACATCACATCATGTTCATTCAACAGACGTGACGGGCACTCGCACACCACGACTAATCGTTCAAGATATTCAAAGACCCGCGTAAGGTCGTTGTTAAATTATTTGGTACATTTCTTTGTATTGTCTTTTGTTCGGGAAATGTATTTGAAACTTGAGAGAGTAGTTAGTACCATAAAGAGCCAATTAACTCAATATTTTAAGCGTTTTTTTAATGTTTTGGCTCCACACTTTTGTGTATTTAGCCAGTGTCAAGTAATTGATAATTTATCAAGTTAATGATATTTCACGCAAATATGTGTCAAGTCACAGTCGAAGTCATCAAGTCAAGTCATAGTCAAGTCAAAGTCATACTCCTAGTAAAGTGGTGGCAACTTTACTTGAAGCTTCTATAGAGTTTTGGAAACAACACGAAAAGAAACTTTTCACCATCATTATACAATTTTCCCACACTCACGCCTGTAATCCAGCACTTAACGAATTGAATGCCACCAATTTTATGCACTAACACTGAAAATAACACAAGTTTAGGAAAATAATACAATGCAGTGACGTAATCTTTTTCGCTTTCCCGCCAAAAAAAAACATTTTAAGCGGTATACCGCGAGAAAAATAGCTCTATAAGACCCCCTAGAGTTGAGGCAAGGTGCAATTGTTGAGTTGGCTGGACTGCAGCCCCCGGTACGGCGGACGAGGGCTCACGGGGGGGGTTTTAGTGGGTTCGAGTCCCACATATCGCCTGCCACCACCCCCCTGGTGGCGGTGGGGGCAGGGAAGTGCGGGGGCATTTCCCGCCCTCAAAAAGAAAAAGAAAAAGGGTGCAATTGTATTTTCCTAAGTGATTTATTAAAAATTTAAAAAACTAGCTGCCCCCCGCGGTTTCACCCGTGTGGTAATGAAAAACGGTGATGGTGATGATTAATAATAGTTTACGTCCTATTATTCTCAGACCTACTGAATATACACACAAAGTTTCATAAAAATCAGTCAAGCCGTTTCGGAGTTTTGTTACAAACACTGACACGAGAATTTTACATATTAGATACAGCTCTTAATAAGGCCTATACAGTCAAAGTCAAAAGATTCTATTGCAAATAGGCTATTTTTAGCACTTTTACAAGTCAAAATTATATTAGGTGCCTACTTAAAATTAAGTTATTGTACTAAGCATATAGAATTACAAAGTTCTTATTGTCAAATATTATATAGCAAGCCCATTATTATACTTTGGGCAATGCTGCCAGCATGTTGGGTACGCTACCTACTGGTAGTGGGCTGGAGCATTTGGACTGTCTATAGGTCATCGCGGCCAGTAATAGTCCAAATGATTTTTTTTTGTAGTAGTAGTAGTAGGTAGTTTTTAGTATTGATTATTACATCAGTGTAGTATTTAGAAATTAAAGGCAATTTGCCATGAATAACTTTGTCGAGAAAAGAATAACGAATTATGAAAAAGATTGTGCTGTATTTAAATAACACAGATTATCAAAATTTGTGAAAAGCTAAGGCAGAAGCTTTTTGGGGGGATTTGTTCTCATATTTTTTCATTATAAACTTTTGACTCACAATTCGGATTTCAATATTTTTGTATGAATAATATGGTTTAATCGACAACTCTGAAAAGGCCTCACATTTTTTTAATAGGCAATATTCCACAGTCTGTTTTTATATAATTCCTTTTAAAAAAAAGGGGTTTTCCGACTTCAATCCCAATGAGAACATCAAGGTTGACAGCCTCTGTGGTGTGGTGGTTGAGCAGGTTGGCTTATAACCTGAAGGTGGCGGGTTCGATTCCCGTGACATGACAAGTATTTGTACACAGAAAAAAAAAAGCCTTAGTCCTTGTAGTTCCTGGGTCAAGATACAGAGAATCCTAGTTAGGGTCCAGGATCTATGTATAAGATCGTTGGGCGTTATTATTATTATTTTATTTATTTAAGGTAGTCGAAATCGAAATACGCATTATTAAGGATAACTCAAAAACGACTTGTCAGATCTTGATCAAGTTTAAATAGGACCACACGGGAAGCACCAGCAAACCATCAAAATCGGTTCACCCACTCAAAAGTACTGAGGTAACAAACATAAAAAAATAAAGTCGAATTTGGAACCTCCTTTTTTGTCGTTAACTAGAGTATAATAACACTTTTTAAATTTTCGCGACTTGAATATTGTAAACGTCGAGGTTACTCAAAATAATGATTTGATAATTTTTGTGCGCGAATAGACCCGTTTTATCTTTACAATAACAGCCTTATTAATAAACGGGTATTAGTCTCGGATTAGTTACTTCAGCTTTTGTCCTTTTTTTGCTACTGGAATATTTAGCTGGATCGAAAGAGACAAAAGATCGTGTAACTAGTCTAAAGCTAGTTCGTGTTTATTAATAATGCTGTAAGAGTATAATACTTAATCGCAATCAAACGTTTCCTAAAACACCACTTTTCGTAAAACACTTTTCCTCACCGAAATCACAAACAGTCCAAAATACACCGCACCACCCATCTTCACTGGCACTTCAGTCAAATGAACCGATCCTACATAGAGTAAGGTTAAATATTTTCGCGACACAATGCCTCAGACATGGACATTACACGGGTGTTAACGTAAAATATCTTTGGGTTTTAACAAGTTATGAGAGGATTAGATCGGGTATACTCTGCCGGCTTTCTGCGTATGTCAATTGTCTTCAAATTCGTAAAATTCTTTAGCACGACCTTAAGAATGAACCGGACCTAATTATGGTATTTTTTAGAGTCTATTATCATTTGTATCTTTGTCCTTTTTGAGGGGGGAAATGCCCTTGCACTTCCACCATGGGGGTGGTGGCAGGGGGTATGTGGGACTCGAACCCACTACAACCCCCCGTGAGCCCTCGTCCACCGTACCGGGGGCGAGAAGGAGTCGCGACTGTAGTCCAGCCAAATCGCCCCCCCGTATATATCTTTGTCCTAGGCTAGCTAATTTCTGTGGGTAATTCCTGCTTTACAAATGATTAATTAAGCATCATCTGTTATTCGTTCAAGACCCTGCAACCTGGAAGTCTCATACTTATCAACATCAGCTTGAAGACGTCTACTTGAAGACGTCTACTGTGACAGCCTCTGTGGTGTGGTGGTTGAGCAGGTCGGCTCATAACCCGGAGGCGGCGGGTTCGATTCCCGCGACAGGACAAGTATTTGTGCACAAAAAAAAGCGCAAGTACTTGTTCTGAGTCTGGGTGTCGTGGGACCATGGTCCTCGTAGTTCCTGGGTCCCAAGACACAGGGAATCCTAGTTTGGGTCTAGTATGTGATCGTTGGGCGTTATTATTAAAAAAATATATTTTCATTTCTGTTGAACATAGGTATCCTTTACAGGGCACTACTTTGACCGGCTACTTTCCTCTAGCATCCAACAGCTCTCGTGGTACAAGCATGAGTGTGGGAAAGTGGTATAATGTTGGTGAAACGTTACTTTTCGTGTTGTTTCCAAAACTCCATAGAAGCTTCTGGTAAAATTGCCACCACTTTACTAGGAGTATGACTTGACTAGACTAGACTATGACTTGACTTGATGACTTGACTTGATGACTTGGACTGTGACTTGACTCATGTCTTTGACTTGTGAAATTATCAATTACTTGACACTGGCTAAATATCCAAAAGTGTGGAGCCAAACAAAAAAAAAAGATTCCGGTTTACTCTTGCCTCGAAAACTCCCAGATTATATTTATTAGGAAACAGAGACGCTAAGTTGTTCCATTCCTTTGCCGTCGAATCTGCGCAATAAATGTAAAGCGAAACGCTTTGTGCGGATTGGAGGAATGACTACCATATACGGAGGTCGTGACTCCGTGCGTCGACTTGCTAATTCTAAGGGCTAGATAGATAGATACACTCTTTATTGACACCAAGGTAACAAATACAAAAACAGGAAATAACTAATGTGTACTATACAATGGGTGGTCTTATCGCTAAACAGCGATCTCTTCCAGACAACCTTTGTATGACAGAGATAGATCAACGAGCAAGGTGGTGCTACAAAAGTTAATGTACATACATACTAAGATAAATATAAAATAATCTACTACTTAAAATACAATACTTACTATATCGGTGACTTTTAATTCTCCTGCGGATTGCCTCATTTTAGATCTTATTGCAAGCGAACCCCGAGCATTAAAATATTTTAACTCAACACTCGTCGTTGGGCATTCTCTTTTACAAAGTTTCACGGCAAAAGGTGCCATCTTATGGGTACTTACATATAGATGAGAATTAATTTCAAGGTCCAAATAATCGAATTACTGACACCACTTTTTCATTGGGGACTTATCTGCAAAGTTCGTCTAGGTAGGTACCACCGCTTTGCCACTTATTCTGCCGCCAAGCAGTAGTGTTCAAGCACTACTGTGTTCCGGTTTGAAGGGTACTGTAGCTAGTAAAATTACTGGGCAATTGAGACTATGATCTCACAGTCGAGTAATCTTATTACCAGATTGTGCTGATGTCTCAGGATGATGTGCGCAGTGCAGTGTCATGCGAAACATTATATTTTGAAGTTCCGAGTGTCAGTGTTCTGTTATGGGTGGCCGTGTCGCTTAACATCAGGTGACCGACTAGCTCGTCACATCATTCACTAACATAAAATAACTAATTAGATATTTACCTTTGACATGTAACTTAATACTAAAAACTAATTAGATGTTTACCTTTGACATGTAACTTAATACTAAAAACTAATTAGATGTTTACCTTTGACATGTAACTTAATACTAAAAACTAATTAAATTTTTACCTTTGACACATAATACCTAGATGTAGATAAAACGCCGCATACAAATCGAGCTTTAACTTAAACAAACCACCTCAGGGTAAATAACCCTGGAGCTTTATCATCCCTTAGATGCCGCTAGTTTATTTTAACCACAAATACATATCACAGCTTTGTTTTTACAGCCACCCTTCAAGTAAATTCCACTTTCGTTTGCATAGTCCATGCTGTCGCAAATTGAGCTATAACGTTCAAGAAATAAAGTGTAAATACAAGTGGTATTATAAGGGTATATTTATAAGAGAGTGATAAAGGAAAATGCTAACATTACTATGAATTCCGCTTCGGCTCAGCTGAGATATATCCCGTGTCGAAAGACGTCGGTGAATGTGCAGGGGGCAGATTGAGGGCACGAGATGATAGATCTAATTTTTTTTTGTATGAGCTTGCTTGGGTAATAGGAATCAATTTAAATAGGATGGTTTCAGGGTGTGATGGATTTTTTTGAATAGTCTAAATTGTATCAAACGTTCCCTCTTGCTATTAATATCACAGAATTTGACTGGCCCGATAGCTCAGTTGGTAGTAACCCTGCCTTCTGAAATGGGTTCAATTCCTACCCAGGGCAAAAGTTTGTATGATGAATATCGATGTTTGTTGTACAGACTAAGAATACCACGGACACAGAATGATGCTCAAACAGAGATTTCATTCACTAATTGATCACTTTATGAATGAAATCTCTGCTTGAGCACCGATCGATGACTGAGCACCGTTCTGTAATTCGAGCATAAGTATGTATTTACAAACAAAAAGTATCTAAATATTGTATCAGTATCTGGTTTCTTACCTACAAGCTTATCTTAGTTTAAGAATAGATGGTGTGAAATTTGTAAAACTGCTAAAAAAAGGAGTGTGTAGAGAGTGAACTGACGCACCCTGATTTGAATCCCGTGCGGCCCACACAAACTTAATAAAAATTAAATGCGATGACATTTTTATCTTATATATAGAATTTGCGCTCACTTGTATAATAGTAGTACTAGGTGTACTAGGTGGTAGGACTTTACTGCAAAGTTCGTCTAGGTAGGTACCACCGCTTTGCCAGTTATTCTGCCGCCAAGCAGTAGTGTGCAAGCACTGCTGTGTTCTGGTTTGAAGGGCACTGTAGCTAGTGAAATTACTGGGCAAATGAGACTTTATGATCTGATCTCACAGTTTAGTAATCTTATTACTAGATTGTGCTGATGTCTCAGGATGACGTGCGCAATGCAGTGTCACGCGAACCTCTATACTTTAGAGTTCCGAGTGACACTGCAGCTGGTATGGGCAGCCGTGTCGTTTAACATCAGGCGAACGGCTAGCTCGTCATGTCATTCCTTAACATAAAAAAAAAAAAAAAAAACTTGTATAATGGTGAAGGAATACATCGTGAGAAAACAGATGTGTTGTTCAAGAATCACATTTGAAGATATGTGCATCCAATAAGGTGTCCAACCTGCACTTGACGAGAGTGTTGGGTTATGGCATACACTCTGTGAGAGAAGGCTCAAGTCCCAGCAGTGGGACCAGTATTGGACTTATGACGATAAAGTTTATTCATTTCATTACTACTCAACTATAAACATGTACACAGTAACTTTTTAGCACCACCGTCCTTGCTCGTTGATCTATCTCTGTCCATCCAAAGGTTGTCTGGATGAGATCGCTTTTTAGCGATAAGACCGCCCATTGTTACCTACTCATTAGTTATTTCCTGTTTTTGTATTTGTTGCCTTGGTGTCAATAAAGAGTTTATCTATCTATCTATCTATAAAATTGTTACTCATAGTTTTTCGGAAGCTTAGCAAACGTAACCTAGACGGATGTTAAAGTGCTTAGAAATTTTATGTACGTAATTTACCTACCTATAAGAGTTACCTACTGTTTTCTTTTATATATTTGCCTTTAAATTAATATAATATTTAATAATAATAATAATAATAACGCCCAACGATCACATACATAGATACTGGATCCTAACTAGGACCTGAGTCGAGACCCAGGAACTACGAGGACTATGGTCACACAACACCCACACTCATAACAAGTATTTGTGCTTTTTTCTGTAAACAAATACTTGTCCTGCCGAGGGAATCGAGCCCAGGTCGGCTTAGAACCAGGAGGCGTTCTGAGCCGACCTGCTCAGCCACTGCACCATAGAGACTGTGTGTTGGCAGGAAACTATAACCTTATATAAGCCACTAGCATAAGATAGTTATTTAGTTATTAGCACATAAATTACTATTACTACTTTTACTATTACTAGTCAAGAGCTTGTCAGACTATAATGTATGCATTTCTCTTTCTCTCACGTTTCTTTGAGCATGTCACAAAATAAAAACGCATTTTTTTAGCACAAGGACACATACAAGATACATATTTCAGATGGATGTACGAACTTAAGTATAATATTACATTTTAAAATATTACGATCATTACTGTAAAGTTTCTTGTAGCTTCTTTACAGGTGTAATCGAAGCTTCGGATCGGAGTTTTCTGCATTGTGCCGGATTGCTTGCAGCAGTAGTGAAAAAGATAACTTTTTTTCAAACTCACATATTGTACCGAATTGGCTTGCTATATAATATTTGATTTTAAGTACCTACATAATAATAATGATGACTTGTTGACTCTTGTTATTGAAAATAGCCTATTTGCAATAAATCCTTTGACTTTGAATTTACGGAGTCCTAGTTCCCGCACTTGGCGTAACTGTGTCGCAGGATCTAGCCTCTTACGTTCCTTTAATACATCTGTGGAAGCGAGGTTGAATGTATTAAGATTGAGTGACTGAGGTCCGTATTACAGAACGATGCTCAGTCATCGTACGGTGCTCAAGCAGAGATTTCATTCAGTAATTGATTACTTTATGAATGAAATCTCTGCTGGCTGAGCATCGTTCTGTAATTCGAACCTGAGTGTAGTAGATATGGAGGTGTGTGTAAATGTGTGTCTGTGACGTGAGGTTGTGTTAGTGTAAATGAGAGAATGTGTGTGGGATATACACACATTCTCTCATTTACACTTACTTAGTTAAAATTTAAAAGGGGGATTCTTTCACGTAATCCAACATGGATTCGTCACAAACAATAGTTATCCCGTAAAACCCAGCTATAAAAGTGACTTTACGTGACGTTTTTACGGCAAAGTACGACCGGCCGGCTGGGCGGACCACGTAAATCACGTAAATAGACGTAAAAGCAAACTTTAGTACCACGAAGGGTCGGACCAAGGCTCTATGAGTCTTATGACGTTTTTGTAAGGCAAGGGAACTCCTAAATCGTTGGTAACTCGATTAGGGCGAGGGCACTATTAATGCGTCAATTTAGACTGAGCCAGTGTCAGTTCAAGTTGACAAATAGGTTGATACCAATGGGTATAGTAGGTACCAGTTATATTTCCAAATTTAAATTAAAAATTAATATATTAGATTAGAAGATAAAATATTATGAAAACAAAAAAAAAGGATAACTTATATTGTAAAGATAAAACGGGCCTATTCACGCACAAAACTTATCAAAACATAATTTTGACTAACCTTCGTTTTAACCGTTTTATCTTTACTATATGAGTTCAAGTCGCGAAAGTTTAAAAAGTGTTAAAAGGATAGCTTTGCTTAGCGTATAGCTGTTGACTTCCCGGTTAAGGCCCAGATGAAATATCTGGGCCTTACCCTGGACGGGAGATGGGCTTTTGGGGCCCACTTTGCCCAGTTGGCCCCAAAAGTGGTGGGAGCTGCGGCCGCCTTGGGGAGGCTGCTGCCCAATGTGGGTGGCCCGAGCGCCGTATGTCGCCGTCTATACTCCGGAGTAATCCGGAGTATGGCGCTGTACGGGGCACCGGTCTGGGTGGACGCCCTCGGTCGCAGTAACAAAACCCTGCTGCGACGTCCGCAGCGGGTTATTGCGACGAGGGCGATACGCGGGTACAGAACGGTGTCCTGGACAGCGGCATGCGTTCTAGCCGGTGACCCACCCCGGGAGCTTCAAGCCGAGATCCTCGCTGAAGTTTACCACTTCGTGGCGGCGAGGAGATTTCGGGGAGAGCCCCCAGGGTGGGACGAGGTTAGGCGCATGCGGCAGCAGGCGCGGGCCACCCTATTGAGGCGGTGGGTGGAGGACCTGGCTCCACCGGTCCCAGGGCAAAGGACGGTGGAGGCCATCCGTCCGGTCCTCCAGAGGTGGGTGAGGCGGCCCCACGGGTCGCTGACCTTCCGGTTGGTGCAGGTGCTTTCCGGGCATGGATGCTTTGGAAAGTACCTGCACCAAATCGCGAGGCGGGAAGCGACCCCTGCCTCCCATGAGTGTGGGGCGCTGGAGGATACAGCGCCCCACACACTGGAAGTGTGTGCCGCTTGGGACCCGCAGCGGCACACACTTTCCTTGGCAGTAGGCCACGATCTCTCGCTGCCAAGCGTGGTGAGAGCCATGCTTGACAGCGAGAGATCGTGGCAGGCGGTGGTCTCCTTCTGCGAGTACGTGATGGCGCAGAAGGAGACTGCGGAGAGGGTCAGAGAGGAGGCCGCTGGAGCTGACCCGCTCCGGCGCAGACGAGTGGGAGGGAGGAGGAGGCGTTACGCGCACCTCCTCCCTCCCCCGTAGTGGGGCCACTGGTGGAGAGTCGGGGGACTCTCCGCCGGCTTGCACGGCCCCACACGTCTGGTGGGTGACCTTGGTGAGCAAGGTCACCCATCCTTTGGCGCGGAGAGGCCCGAAAGGGCCTGCCGCCGGGGGCGAGCTGGCTGGACTGCAGTCGCGACCCCTTCTCGCCCCGGTACGGCGGTCGAGGGCTCACGGGGGGTTTTAGTGGGTTCGAGTCCCACATACCCCCTGCCACCACCCCCGTGGTTGCAGGGAAGTGCGAGGACATTTCCCCCCCTCAAAAAAAAAAAAAAAAAAAAAATAGCTTTTGACTATAATTATTTACCTACTATTACTATTTTACTGGGTGGTAGGACTTTTCTGCAAAGTTCGTCTAGGTAGGTACCACCGCTATGCCAGTTATTCTGCCGCCAAGCAGTAGTGCGCAAGCACTGTTGTGTTCCGATTTTAAGGGCACAAATGAGACTTTATGACTTGATCTCACAATCTAGTAATCTTATTATTATTGATCCTGGGTCCTTGGGGGCCGGGAGCTCATCGCATTTTCAAAAGTTTATCAGAGCGCCTGGTCGACGCTACGCATGACCAAAATGCTGGCACTTTTTTGGCACAACGAATAAGCATTGCAATTCAACGAGGCAATGCTGCCAGCATGTTGGGTATGCTACCTTCTGCTAGTGGGCTGGAGCATTTGGACTGTCTATTTTTGGAGGGTATGAAATATAGGTCATCGCGGCCAGTATATAGTCCAAATTATTTTTTTTTGTAGTAGTAGTAGTAGTTTTTAGTATTAGTTATTAAATCATTGTAGTATTTAGATAATGAAGGCAATTTGCCATGTTAAAAAAAAAACTTATTACTGGATTATGCTGATGTCCCAGGATGACGTGCGCAGTTCAGCGTCATTCGAGGCTTTATACTCTGGAGTTCCGAGTGACACTGCAGCTGATTTGGGCAGCCGTGTAGCTCAACACCAGGCGAACGGTTAGCTCGTCACGTCGCTACTAAACCTTTAAAAAAATAACCTATCCAGTAAATGGAACCACTTAAGCACGGAGATCTGCGACTGCTTATGCAATATCTCAAAGAATCGATATAAAATGTCCATTCATCATGTCCTGATGGGGAATAGGGGTCACCGGTCGTAGGCAAGTCGATATAGCGGGGAAATGCCATGCAGCTTATTGTTATTTCATCGGTAGAAGGGAATGAGAAGGGCAAAGTAAGGGTAAGTGTCCCTTCTTGGCGGGACACAAGTTTCGACACTATGTTATGAAAGTTATTGAATAAGAACTTTTTATCACACTAATATTATAAAGGCGAAAGTTTGTATGTGTGTATGTTTGTTACTCCTTCACGCTCAAACGGCTGAATGGATTTGGATGAAATTCGGTACCAAGATAGCTTATACACTGGATTAACATATAGGCTACATTTTATCCCGGAAAAGTGAAATGTTCCCGTGGAATGAGCAAATAATTAAAATACTTTGTATCCGCGGGTGAAACCGCGGGGCGCAACTAATAAATACATAAATAATAAATATTTTTTTGTGGACATTACACACAGTGCCCCAAACTAAGTTAAGCTTGTACTATGGGAACCGGATAATTGATAGAATTACTTAGATACTTTTTTGTTTGTTATTATAGTACCTATAACAGAATATAAAGAACAGAACAAACACCTATATTTGTCACACAAATGTTGATCCGGGGTTATAATTGAACCCACAACCTAAAGTTCAGAAGGCAGAGCTACTGCCAACTGAACTATCCGGCCAGTCACGGAACTAAGTAAATTCTTTTCTTTCTAACAGCAGCATTGACAAAGATTTTAAATTGGTAATGGCTTCTAAGTATTGTTAAGGGCTATGGTATTACAACGATGTGCCAAATAGAGAGGAAATAAAGGGAAAACGAAGAATTAAATAACGCCCAACGATCACATAATTATATTGGACACCAACCTTAGTTTGTATTAGTAGTTCCTGGGTCCCTGGATCTTAATCTAGGGACCCAGGAACTACTAATACATACTTAGATATAAAATACCCCTCCCCCCTCTTGTCACCCTCCTCTTAACGTGTGATGTAATTTATAGATGGTCCCTAAAAGGTGTTAGGTGGAGTTTTAGCGGGAACACGAAAAAGATCGCGTCGCCACATTGTATTATTTTCCAAAGCTTGTGTTATTCTTAGTGTTAGTGCATAAAATTGGTGGCATTTTATTCGTTAAGTGCTGGATTACAGGCATGAGTGTGAGAAAGTGGTATAATGATGGTTAAACGTTTCATTTCGTGTTGTTTCCAAAACTCCATAGAAGCTTCTGGTAAAGTTGCCACCGCTTTACTAGGAGATGACTTGACTAGACTAGACTATGACTTGACTTGACACTATATAATATTAATTAACTTGAGTAAATATCAATTAAACAAAAAAAAAGGTGTTAGGTCAATTTATTTGACAAGGTGCTTTGTAACTGATTATCATGTAAACACGGTATTCGATATTTATGGTAAACTAGTTTCACCTGCGGATAAAAAGTATTTTAATTATTTTTCATCCCACGGGAAAATGTCACTTTTCCGGGATAAAATGTAGCCTATATGTTAATCTAGTGTATAAGCTATCTTGGTACCGAATTTCATCCAAATCCATTCAGCCGTTTGAGCGTGAAGAAGTAACAAACATACACACATACACACAAACACACATACAAACTTTCGCCTTTAGTGTGAAGTGTGATTACACGAGTTTTCAGAGAGCATTCATAATAATGCGCAACCTTGTTGTATTGAGCAACTTCGTGCTGGGACGTATTTTCCGAAATACGTTTATCATTGAACGACATTATGTGTGTAGTGGACCTATCGCAGCTAGCGAGGCGAATGCATTGGTCTCAGGTTCGCTACGGACGGCGCGGCGACCAAGGTCACGGGCTGTGGAGGAGAGATTAGGTCCTCGTGTGACATGCAGCTGTTGGGTAAACTGTGGTTTGAGGTATCACTACGTACCAAGGACTTAAAAATAACCGAATACAAAAAGGAGGAAGTTCTCAATTCGGCTGATTTTTTTTTTGTTTGTTACCTCAAAACTTTTGACTGGATACTGATTTTGGCGATTCTTTTTTTTTTATTTGAAAGATGATGCTTCCTGCCTTTTTAATTTAGTCCAGTTCTGACAATTGCATTCATGAGAAAACCATATAAGTCTGAATCGATTTTTTACGCTTTTCATTTGTTATTCAATGCTTCTTGTACAACTTTAACGTTTTTTTTTTGTTTGGTTTCGGCTCTACACTTTTGTGTATTTAGCCAGTGTCAAGTAATTGATAATATCACTAGTTAATTAATATCGTATAATGTGTCAAGTCAAGTCACAGTCTAAGTCATCAAGTTAAGTCATAGTCTAGTCTAGTCAAGTCATACTCCTAGTAAAGTGGTGGCAACTTTACCAGAAGTTTCTATGATGTTTTAAAAACAACACGAAAAGAAACGTTTCACCATCATTATACCACTTTCCCACACTCACGCCTGTAATTCAGCACTTAACGAATAAAATGCCACCAGTTTTATGCACTAACACTGAAAATAACACAAGTTTTAGAAAACAATACAATGCGGTAACGGGATCTTTTTCGTTTTTCCGCCAAAACTCTTATTAATAGTTATTAAAAAGCTTATTATTTGACATGCTAAGGTTGTTATTGTACAGTACCCAGTCATCATAAGGCGACAACTATGACCCTTGCGGTGTGAACCACAATTTGGGCCGTTGATCATAGATCAAAATTAAAGAGGATCGGTAAGAAACAAACCATTTTTAGAGGTAAAATTACTCATTTTATTTGCAAGTAGATGCAGATACCACGAGCTTACTCAAAAGTAATACTAATCAGTATAATCACATAAAAACTGACAATTAGTAGACAATAGTATTTTATAATCTGTGACAGGGACGATGTTGTATAGTTGTGTACCTGCAACTGAGTACTACGAGTATAGCTTCGCGAACGCGCCGTGTGACATACAAAAATGCATTCAATAATGAGTCATTCCACGCCAATATTTTCTACTTGCTGATAAAGATGTTATGCCACCAAAATATATTGATTTCACGGCCAAATCTCAAACAATCGAGTAATGATGTCATTGTAATACGCAGTTGGTTTTTACAAAGGGAGAAACAGTGTGTGGAGTAACGCGTTCTTTGCTAGTCTCCATTTTCAGGCGTGTTCTTAGCCATGCGGTGGATTCCAAGGAAACACGATTTTCGGGAATAAATAAAGATATAATCGGTTAAACTATTGAGTAGCTACAACATGACGCGGTACTGGTGAAGAGATGACTGAGGAGGCGCGGTCGCCGCTTGCAATGATTTCTGTCGCGTTAGCATTCTGTACCGCCACACAGAGTAGGATTTTTTTAATTTTTTATTGTCTCCACACTTTTGTGTACTTAGCCAGTGTCAAGTAATTGCTAATTTCTCAAATTAATTACTGTAATATAATGTGTCAAGTCAAGTCATAGTCCAAGTCATCAAGTTGCGTCATATTCTAGTCTAGTCAAGTCATACTCCTAGTATAGTGGTGGCAACTTTACCAGAAGCTTCTATGGAGTTTTGGAAACAACACGAAAAGAAACGTTTCACCATCATTATACCACTTTCCCACACTCAGGCATGTAGTCCAGCACTTAACGAATAAAATGCCACCAATTTTATGCACTAACACTGAAAATAACACAAGTTTTGGAAAATAATACAATGCGGCGACGCGATCTTTTTCGTTTTCCCGCCAAAACTCCACAGAGTAGGTTACATAGTTCATAATGGAAGGAATAAGTATTTTTTTAATAACATAGACATATAAACGAGCTGGGGGTCCGCCTGATGGTAAGCAGCTACCGACTATAGACATCTGCACCACCAGGGGCGCTGCAAATGCGTAGCCTATATAACTTTATTAATAAACCTATGATATTTTCGGTATATCGTTTAGATAAATTTATATACTTTATTGCAGTCAACGCTTTTCAATGTTGAGTATAAAAAGAAAATACAAAGATTAAAAGAAAACTTTTTAAGACCGCTTATGCATTTCCTCCGGAGGTCGACCCTAAATTTTTTAAAATAACCTTGTAGATCCAAATATTTGTTTAATTTGTAACACAAGCAGATTACACCGTAGCCGCTAGTTATGATATATATATATTAGGTCTTTACCTATGAAATTGCCGTTTTGTTTGAAAAAAGTTAAAGTATTTTTTTTTTCGAACTTATTTATTTCTTTTATTAAAAGTAATCACCCCTGCAATCAATGCATCTTTGCCAACGCTGTGGCAGTATATGGATGCCCTTCTTGAAAAAATCAGCAGGACGGGAGACAACAAACTCTTCAAAGGCGTTTTGTACTGCCTCTCGGGAATTGAATTTTTTTCCCGCTAAAAAGTTGTCCAAATTTTGGAAAAAGTAATAGTCGGTAGGCGCAAGATCTGGTGAGTATGGCGGATGAGGGAGAGCTTCCAAACCCAACTCATGCAGCTTAGAGACGGTCTGTTGTGCAGTATGGGGTCGCGCGTTGTCGTGAAGTAGCAGTGGAGACGACCGATTAACCAAAGCTGGTTGCAGACGTGCGAGTTTCGCCATCATTGTGGTCAGTTCTTCAATGTACACATCTGCAGTAATGCTCTCGCCGTTTTGTAAAAAGCTATGATGAATCACACCAGCACTAGACCACCAAACTGTGACCATCACCTTTCTAGGGGTCATTTTTCATTTTGCACATTGCTTTGGTACCGAACCAGGATCTAACCAACTTCCTGAGCGCTTTTTATTGTCTAAAAGAATCCATTTTTCGTCGCACGTAACAATTCGGTTCAAAATTCCTTCATTTCTGTGCCTGTTAAGCAGCGCAAGGCAAGTCTCGACGCGTACGTTGCGCTGGCGATCATTAAGTTCGTGGGGCACCCATCTATCAAGCTTTTTTATCTTGCCAATCTGTCGCAAATGGACCAATATTGTTTTGATGCTAACATCAAAAGCTGCTGCCAGCTCAGCTGTAGATTGAGATTCATCAGCTTCCACAATCGCCTTTAATTCATCATTGTTGACCAAAGTTTCCGGACGACCACGAGGTTCATTTTTCAAGTCAAAATTCCCAGAACGGAACCGAGCAAACCAATAACGGGTTGTACGTTCGTTTGTACAGTTCTCTCCGTAAACGTCGTTGATGTTACGTGTCGTTTGTGCCGCGTTGGTGCCACGACGGAACTCATATTCCATAATTACACGAAATTTCAAAGTATCCATTATGAGGAAAAATGTTGAAATGTAATGAAAATACAACGCTAATCAATAAACAAAAGACTTGTATTGTAAATAGAATGTCATATTTTTAAAACAAAATTAATTTGAATTTAGAATTCATAGCCAATCAAAACTTTTTTTTGTTTGAAAAAGTCTGTACTGCAATACGGCAATTTCATAGGTAAAGACCTATTATTAAGTTCTTAGGTATGGTTTAGTTTTTTAGGTCTAGTTTGGTTTTATTTATTCAATGATTATTGTTCATTTATGTAATATAATGAAATAAATATGCACTCTTAACACAGTTAAACATTACTTTAAAAAAATATAGAAGATATATTATAAAGTTACTGTTTATTTAGACCGAGCGCGGAACACAAGTAAAAATACTTATCTAGACATCTGCGCAAATAATCTTATCTACTTACGTTGAAATATCCTCCAAAACCTCTTTGTTTGAGTCACAGCCCGCCCGTAGCGTTTACGAAACGAATTGCAGCCGGCCGTTAATAAAATCATTGTAATTCTTTAAACGTTGATGTCTTTACAATATTATTATGAAAAGTGTTGTAACAGAGTAAGTAGAGAAATAGAAACACTCTATATTGCGTACTAGATTCTGCCCGCGGCTTCGCCCGCGTGGGCTATAGGAATTGAAGAAGTCTTTGTCATAGATAATTCAACCACCCATTTCACCCTCGTAGGGGTGGAATTTAAAAAAATCCTTTCTTATTATACACTAATTAAACCTACACTTTACAAAGAACACACCCTCCAAATTTCAACTTTCTAGGACCAGCGGTTTAGGCTGTGCGTTGAAATGCAAGTCAGTCAGTCAGGACTTTAAATTTTATATGTATATACACAAAAAAGTAAAAAAATGAAAAAAAAAAACGCAATAAAAAGAAAACTTAATCTCATAAACCAGTACCAATCGGCAACGTAGGCAGGCATAGGCTACTAAACTAGTTGTTAACACCTGACATAATATATCAATATGAATATAACGTGTCAAATAAGCTGGCAGCATTGCGTCATAATATATTTGTGTTATTCTTTATGTTATTTACAAATTGCGCCATCTATAAATTTTAATTTTAGAGTAAAACTCGACTAATGCGATTAAATTACAATTTACAATGGCACGTGTCAGTTTCGATATGACCTCGAAAGAACTGACACAATGTGCACAGACTGAGAAATGCTAAGTAGGTATATACCGATCTATAAGGTTACCTTTTTTTATTCTGTCTAAATACATATGTATTTTACATATGTATTTATTATTGTACTTTTACATACATATGTATTGTAATTTTTTTTGTGTTTTGGCTCCACACTTGTGTATTTAGCCAGTGTCAAGTAATTGATAATTTATCAAGTTAATGATATTTTACGTGAATAATGTGTCAGGTCACAGTCAAAGTCATCAAGTCAGAGTCAAGTCATAGTCTAGTCTAGTCAAGTCAAGTCAAGTCATACTAAGAGGTGGCAACTTTACCAGAATCTTCTATGGAGTTTTGGAAACAACACGAAATGAAACGTTTCATCATCATTATACCACTTTCCCACACTCATGCCTGTAATCCAGCACTTAACGAATAAAATGCCACCAATTTTATGCACTAACACTGAAAATAAGACAAGTTTTGGAAAATAATATAGTGCGGTAACGTGAACTTTTTAGTTTTCCCGCCAAAACCTTTAATAAATAAGGTATAATGATAAATAAGGGTACCGCTTAAGGGTATCGCTATTTTACACAACTCTTTTCAGTAGAAATTAAACCAGCGAGGCGATAATGGAATGTGATTGCAACAAATAGAAACCGATTTTTTTATGGATTAGTCAGTTACAATACGTAGTTTAATAAGTTTGGAAATTTTCGAATAAGGAATGAAAATTCTCTTGTTGCATTGCAATCAATAATTGTAGTGTCACGCGTACCTCTATACTTTAGAGTTCCGAGTGACACTGCAGCTGATATGGGCAGCCGTGTCGTTTAACATCAGGCGAACGGCTAGCTCGTCACGTTATTACTTAACATAAAAAAAACAATGTTCCGTAATCACCCCCCAAGACATTATGCTTCTGGGATTTCAATCAATATTATAATTCTTATCAGACGCGCTCCGCGGATTCGCCCGTATTTTACCTGTTTTCCTATGGAAACATTTAATTTTGCGAGTTTTACACTAAATGTAAACGTATATAGAATGCAAAGTACTCTATGGATATTTTGAAATAGGTACGAGTTAAGAGCACTTGCGTGCGGTTTATAGAATGGAGGGTCAATTTGATATCATGCTTTACAATTGAAGGGTTGAGAATAAAAAGGGTTTAACTGTCAAATTGATAGTTTCGAAAATTGACTTTAAACTTCAACGGCTTCATTTTAATGTAGAGTACTTATACGGTAATAGAAAATGTATTAATTCTATTTTAAAATACTAAATATAGCACTAATTCATACAATTACTGTAAAAATATAATAAAATAAAATAAATATAATAATGTTTTTATGCTAAGCGAACTGTATTCCTGTGACAAACCAAATCGTTTTTAGACTCAAAATCTCGAGATTTAAGCCTCATTTCGGTATTTTGAGAATGCAATGTTGTAGATGATTTCACGCTGAATCCAATGAAAATCAGAACAAACAAACCCTTTTTGTTCTCACCCCTTCAATTGTCTTACGTTTTTACTTTCAAGTAATTGAAAAAACTATAATGATCATGATGTTTTTTTCTTGACTCACCAAAGATGTTGATTGGATCGTGTTGCTCAAACCGTTGGGCGCAGAGACCACAGAATTCGCCCTATTTAAATGCTTCGAGACTTGGAGGGTATCTTCTTTTTACGGCGTTGGGCATTGCAATCATTACAAAGGGTTTTTGAAAATTCCAAGTAAAATAGGGTTATTATTTTGTTTTCGCCTCCTGAGAAAAAGAAACGGATATACTTACTTGAAACCTAAATAATAATAATTAATTTAATATAATAATAATGTCCAACGATCACATACATAAATCCTGGACCCTAACTAGGTGTGTCTAGGGACCCAGGAACTACGAGGACCATGGTCCCACAGCACCCAGACCCAAAACAAGTATTTGCGCTTTCAATATGTTCAAGTTTTGTATAGAGAAACGCGTTTAAACCGGCGGGCTGCCATTAAATTTTGTTTAGAGACCACCAGAGAAATGTCGTGTTTTTTAGTTAATTAGACAGTGTTGATAAGAGCAGATATCGTTAGGTAATGGTGGATGCGGATCTCGGTGCATCGCAGAACGTAGCCGGTTCGGCTCCCGGCTCCAAACCGTGTCGGCGACCTCCGCACAGTGCAAGCGTTGGCAGTAGGTGATATTACAATATGAGGGGTATAGAATCAAATGCAGCTACGAGCACAACCTTCAATTTAAAATTTAAGCTGTCTTTGATGTTTGCATGCCGTTTTTAAGCTGACTTTGACCCAAATGCAGATTTTTAATCTGGTTTTTGTATTATTTTAAGCTGGTTTCGATGCAAAATTATAAGTTGAGATCATACACAATTGACAGACCTATATTTTTTGCATTCATAGGTCAGATTTAAAAAAAATGCAACAAGCTGATTTTGATTCTATACCCCTCATATTATGTACATATCTTGGAAATGTCCACGGGATTTTTTAAATTAAGGTTTTTGCGTTTGTTGCACACAATACAAATATGCGTGATTAAACGCTTTTTAAGGTTATGTACCTATAATTTACCTAATTTACTATTATATTTATCTTTTGAACCATAACAAATAGCCAGCTGTAATTTTCTCGAATATGCGTTATTATTCATCACGGAGGATTGCTTAACAAATTGCAAAATTTAAAAAATAAAGAGATGTCAGCGTGTAAGTCTATTTTAAAACTTTTCGATTTATTCATATCACAAAAATGGCAACACAGCGCGAAATTGGTACGAAAAGTGTACTAAAACCTGGGCAGTTGCGAATTGCGATAAAGGTTTTAGATAAAAAATCACTTAGGAAGTTAATTTATTTGGTTTTACTCTCAGTACAAATGTGGGTATGGGTACACACACCTACATTTATCAATTTTTGTACACATGTCCTTGTACACTTGTCCTCGGTATGCAAGTCCGACTTTTTAAGCATTCGGCTGGCTTTATTTTTACTATTATTTAAAAACGCGTTTACGTGACGGTAGATATTCAAATAAAATAAAGGTGGGGACAATAGCTATGCCTCGCGCGTGATTATTAGCCTTATTAATAAACGGGTATTAGTCTCGGGTTAGTTACTTCATCTTTTGTCCTTTTTTCGTTACTGGAATATTTAGCTGGATCGAAAGAGACAAAAGGTGGTGTAACTAATCTAAAGCTAGTTCGTGTTTATTAATAAGGCTGATAAATTCTAGCGTCATCAAGTGCATTGAAATGACAGAAAAAATAATCTAACTTTAGACAGGAAAAAAGTTGTACCTAGAGTTTTACGATTATGTTCCTACTCTTTTGATAGGCTATGGCGCCATATAGCGTCGAGGAATTCATACCGAAACTGGTGTGATTAATTAATTTTATCTACTTGTCTTTTTAATAATAATATATTTACAATAAATATGTTATTGAATTTATTTCCTATTATTTCTTTTTTATATTTATTTAATAATTACAGACTTGTAATTCTTTATAATTATCAATAAATTTATCATTATCATTATCATTAAGTACCTACTTCACCTTCTCGATATATTTCACGCGCTGTGTCGTTGCAGCAGCCTCCGGCACACCTTACCTGTCGCGTTTACATCGCAAAGCAACTTTACATTGCTGCTTTTAGCAACAAGTTACTTTTAAATTTTGAACGCTTATTTTCCATTCTTCTTCCATAAATGTTTTTGATGACAAAAAGTCGACTTTCGACATTAATTTTAGATATAATTTAGCATGTTATTAGGTTTTGTTAAAATTAAGCCTTAGGTACGTGCCCCTGTAAAAAAAGAATTCAAGAATTACCTACAATAAATTAAATCAAGTAAGAACGCAAATATTCTCAAATGAACTATTAGGCCATATTTAACTTCAAAACTAAACCCTAATATTATTATATCAAAGTAATTGTAGTTTAAAAATAAAGTGTACCTTACTAAGTAAATGTTTCAAATGATATTGTGTTTGGGAATCAACTTTGCAACTATTGAGCCCGCAATGTACTCAAAACTGAAGTAAATATCGACCAGCCTCACACTGGTACAGAGGCACGCTTCGCTAGCCCCTCTTCCCTCACTAGAGAGGGCGCGCCAGTCCTCCGTCGACCTCCTCACAGAGAGAGCGTTTCGCGCGACCAAAACCAGTGCCGACAAAAACAGTTCCATATCTCACACAAAAACCGTGCTGTGTTTCACATTTCAAAACGAGACATTGGATTTTTGTCATTGTAAGTACTGGAAACACTTTTTATTGTGATCAGATCACGCTTCGGTGAAAGCTCCAAGCTTTTATGGTTGGATACAGATTTTATTTGAAAGGTGAATGCAAGCAGCTTCTGCTCCCGGCCTATTTTGTTCAACTAAGTATTGGAAAGATAATAAATAAGTTGCGAAACAATTGGTTAACATTCCTACAAAAAACAATTGAACATATGCCTACCTAGAGACGAAGAAGTGGGTTAATTAATTGCTGATTTTAATATTGTTCCTCGTGTTTCGAATTGCTTTGTCTTTGCCATTTTTATTTGTAAAGAAAACAACTTCCTATTATGAATTTGGATGTTTATATGATGTTTATTAGTAAACTGCATAATATTTGAGGTTTTTGATTACCTAACGGAAAAATTAAAGTTTAAAGCATTCATCGCGCTCTCTTCTCATGAATGTTAAATTTGATATTTATGGATCCAATTCTCACACGATTACGTAATCGTGCTTAGATACCATCATCAATATTTTAACGTTTAACAAAAAACAGCTGACTGACGACTTTTTTACATTATTTATTAGCTCGTTCGAAAGATAAATATGAGAGATCTAATTGAGGTGCTTGATTATATAGTCGAATATATCTTGTGGACTAGTTTGTATTTTAACGACTTCGTTTTCGAAAACATTATTTTTTACCTGAACTCGTAGAAACAATCAAAGAGAAACTATTCTTACATCTTACGTAAATACTTATCATAGATACATACACATAGATCAGATGTATATGTTATGCATAACCTTATAGGTAAATAATGCTTATAACGTGAAAAAGTAGGTAGGAAACTTTTCTGTTTTTGACTTAGTTTGTTATTATATGCGGGCTGTACTTATGAAAAACCGACCTTCAACTACCAAAAAATAGTTTTGTCCGTAGTTGCTATTACGATGAAGTAAATTGTCACATGCGATAACGGAACAAAACATATTTTAATCAAGAAGAAATTTTAACTATTCATAAAATAAAAGTTGAAATTAAAAAAAGCAACTTAATAATCTCATCACAACACAACATTCTGCTGACAGATTACTCCGCGCGCCCGCTTTCTATTCACCGTCTTCCCATTTGTCTTAATTAACGTCATCCGAACTCCCAGGGAATTTATTTCATTAATTCTGGCTTACCATAATGGAGCGAGCAGCTGTGCCTTCATCCAGGAGTTAGTACCACCATCAAGGTTTGTATGAGGATCAGATCCAAATAGCACCCATTTGGAGAGATTGCCCAGCTTAAGTGCGCCATTTACTCCCTACCTGCTAATGATGCTATATAGAGGTACCTATAGCTAAGTATCGTGAATTATTGAGAGGTTTGTGAAAACAGAAAAAAAACATTATATTTTTAGGCTGAAAAGATGAATCGTAAGACTTATGTTATATATTTTCGATTTGTATCATCTCACTTCTGATGCTGATTTGAAAGGTCGGAAAAAGAAATATTATCATTTTATTATTGGTCCTGTTCTGACTATGGCATCCATGAGAGAACCATATAAGTTTGAAATCGGTTTTTTACACTTTGCCTTTGTTATTTATTCTTTTTTTCGACTGTGGAAATGAATGAAAGTAACCAAAAATTGCGAGCATCTTATTTGCTATCTATCATTACAAAAAGGAAATAGACGCAAATACTAAACTTTGTTGTATTTACTGGGTGTTGTGGGATCATGGTCCTCGTAGTTTCTGGGTCCCTAGACACAAAGAATCTTAGTTAGGGTTCAGGATCTATGTAGAGGTAGGGATATAAGGATAGTACAAAGTTAATTGAAGCGTATTGAAAATGTAACCTCAAAAATGCATGCAGCTAATATGCAATTTTCACTTTAAGTTTTACACCATCTAGTAATTTTACCACTTAGCCACTACCAATTACAGACAATTATTGTAGAGTTATGTTCGTTAAAGGACGATTTATTGGTGACTGGGTCGATCAACCCAAGAGGGTCGTATAACGTATTCTGCCCTTCCATAAATCTATTATGCATCCTTACTATTGCCTTGCTAGCTTGCTACATGCAAACTTCAACTGTTAGTTTAGGTCTAATCAATACTACCTGTTTTTGATTCTCGTAAAAAATTTTTCACTTTACGGCAAAAAACTGGCAGTTGTGTCGACCTACAAGCTTGCTATATACACCATAACATATTTAACATCACAATTTTCATGCGTATTTCATTGTTTGCTTTGTTGATGATTGTATTTTGTTGATTTACACCCTTATTTTCTATTATTATTCTCCAAATAGATATCTAGTCTTACAATCCAGTTCCAGTTTGGGCTGTGTGTTGTCTGTCAGTCACTGTCCTGACCATAAAATATGGAATAATGTATGAATACTATTTTTAATCTGCAAGTAATATCAAACTCTAACTTGTTTCGATACGATTGTACTGCTTTTGATTTTCAAAATAGAAATCCATTCTGCTTTGTTCAACTTGCATTCATTCATTATTTTTGATTAGTGCCTTTTCCTATTGTTTGGATCTAAATGGTCTTCGGCACAATTCTTGAGACAAATTGCTTCGTTCACTTCTCTACTTTTTATGTGGTTCACTTTTTGTTCATTTGCGATGTGGCCAACACTATGATGAACATTATGAACTTAGCAGACTATAACCATCAACCAGTCTGTAGATGAACAGTTTGATTCGATAAACGAAGATGAAAGAATTTGAAATTTTAGATCACTAATTATAAAGCATGCGAGAAACAGGTTACTCGACTGATAATAACACAAGTAAGTAAATTACATTATTTACAAAAGTCACGATAATGAATTTACCACAAAAACACTAATGGTTAGATTATACAGTAAAAAATTAACAGCAAAACAGTTCTATATGATCTGTGTTTGCGGAAATCTCGCACAAAAGTCTCATCAGCTCACCACGGGCAGATAAAAACAATTTAATTTTCTTAAAATAATGAGTCAAGGTGCACTGATATCATACATGTGTATTGGCTTATGTCACACCGTCCTTTGTTTGCCAATTAGTTCGTTGACTCGACACGAAGTGGCACTGGTCGATGCTAATGCCAAGCAGGACTTGCGCGGAATATCAAGCGGTCGGAAGTACGAAGCTACGTCATCCCTGCCTTCGACTATAATCAGCATGATTTACGTTACATTTTTTAATGTATTACTGTAACCTGACTGGTCGTGCTGTTTATTATATCTGTCTGAATCCGAATCAGCCTGTGCAGAGTGCATGAGGGCACGGGTGCTATTGGCAGCTTTAGGATCTTCATGCTGTTCCATTTTTGTACTTACATTAACTCTATTATTGTGCACATTTACGTCATAGAACTTAAAATACATGTTAAAATAGCAGACCTACTTATTTTCAGATCAGTCTAAACTTCCCTTTAAGATATTTAGATCACGCCTGCTAACTATCAGAATGCTGAAAACCAACAAACATTTTCAAACCGACACAAAGTCTTTAAAATGTGATGTGAAACATTCTTTCGAATATTCAACATCATTCATATTTAATTAAGTATTAGTTTTGATTCGATGTGATTTACGATGATAATGTGCAAGCAAGTGCATCAAATGACTAAGTTTAAATTTTTGTGGATTTACTAGCGACCAAAAAACGGCGAAGGCAAAATTTGTGAAACAAATTGGCATATAATGTATACAGATATGTATACGTAGTATGTTAGTATAGATTATTGCTCTGCACATGGCAGATGCAATAAGCATTGCCTTTAGCCTAGACCGTAGACACGTTCCTATCCTACCAAGGTCCTAGTTCTAGGAAGACATTTAAAAAGCTTATTACATTACTTATTACATATATAATATAAATAGAGTTGATGTCATTGTAGGAAGATATTCTGGCCCGATTTAGATCTTATAAACATCGTTGCTTTTGCTGTACTAGATATGAATGTAAGTACATTATAAATAAGAGCTACAAGGATTGTTCTAATTTAAAATGAGAGGACTTCGTTGTACATTCAACGAAAAACAGTATCTACACCAACTGCTTCGAAGACTTTAAAATGTCTATGTCCTAAAGCTCATGTAATTTTCACAATGTTACGTCTTTTATCTGGTCACTGCCTTTGGTCAACCTACATAGTTCACCTGGCTGTAACAGGGGCAATACTTCTTCCCGTAGTCCACTTCTAAGATGACTAGGTGTACCAGGGCTTTTTATATCTTTCTATGGTCCACCTAAGTAATTATTATTATTATAATTATTAGCAAAAGTAATTAAGTCAGATTGCTATGATTTCCGTGGCTTAAACACTGCAAAAAATACTAAAAAGATAAATAGATCTTTCAGTTTTCTGTCTGTTAGTTTGCACAACTGAAGCCCATACACAGGGTGACGTGGTAAAAATTTCGTCATCTAGTCATACAAAGGATTCGATTGTCAATGTTTTTTGTATGTTTACACATTTGCTTTGTGAGACACGGAAATATTGAGAAGATAATGCTACAACTAAGAAGGTACATTTACCTTTAAAAGTTTTTGTCCAAGAAATAAGAGGTCCAGTATCAAAATGCAAAAACATTGATTTCGTAAATCTGAAATTATGTTTGTTTTCATACTATGAAAAATCTATTCAATAATTAACACTGTGTAAGTGTAATTCAAAAATAATATTGCGTTCCTTATTTCTACTGATTCTCTTGGACGTTTTATACAGAGTATAATACTTAATATAATTATCTAAATTTTCTCTAGAAGTGTATATATTTATTCTAGAAGTCACGACTGGATCTAGTGTAGCTAGACGTGGAGACATAAACCGGAATATTTATACTTACTTATACATGGACCGTAGATCATCATATCTGAACTCTATATCTGCCTACTCTACCGCCTACGAGGCTGCACTCTCCTTAATAGAATATTCAATGGCATAACAACAAGCGTGCTGCTTTTTATCATGAGAGTTATTTCCATGGAGTTCTTTTTTTTATTTATATTTATTGTTAGTTCACTATTTAAATAATTGATTTCATTGTTTTTTAGATTTCCTCATTAACACGATTTTATTCAAATAATTTTAAAGCTAACAACTTGGTACTTACGTACTAGTAGATAATTAGGAAAACAGTATTGATAATGTCGTATGCATATTAAAAAAATGCACATGAAACATTTTTTTAATTATGCATACGACATTATCAATACTGTTTTCCTAATTATCTACTCTACATTTGTGAAACAATACCTATCTAATATTGTGTATGATCGCGTGTAAACAAATAACTTCTTAATATAACCGCAAATTAACTGCGCGCGTCTCGCGGCCGGTAAGCGGACTGACCGTCAACTGCCGAGGTGGGCGGGGCATTGCATTTCTATACTATCGCGCCATCAGTTCGAAAACAATCCTGTGGCTATCTCCGCGTTATATCCTCCCCCTCTGGCCTAGACTAGCGCCCTCGCGTCTGGGCCAGTTTGATTTCCTAGGTCTACCTCGCCTACGCTTTTCGTTGATCGGTGGCTGAGCGTCGCCTACGAAAGGGGTCAGTTGGGAGACATGGTACTTGCCCAGCATCTCGCCGTTACTTACCCTTTCCAGGATGTAGGTTGAAGAGCTGGCAGCTTCCTTGATACGGTAGGGTCCGTCCCGTCTAGGGATTAGCTTCGGCGTTTGTCCACTGGTGGCATCATTACTACCTTGGGTCTTCAACAAGACTAGGTCACCATTGGTGTAATCTGGGGCAGGGCGCCGTCCTTCATCAGCGTAGCGCTTCTGTTTCGCTTGACCTTTTTCGTGCACTTCTCTTGCTTCGAATAACACCGTCGATAGTCGTCGAAGATAGGGCGTTAGGTTTGTCACTACATTGTCGCTCTCAACGACACTCCGCATGTCCGCGATCACGTCCATTGGCGCACGGATCTCGCGTCCGAACGTAAGATAAGCCGGTGAGTACCCAGTGCTATAAGTGACAGCTGAGTTCATTGCGAAGCGAATTGCCGGTAAGTGAGTGTCCCAAGTTTTATGATCCTTTCCAACCAGAATGGCAAGCTGTGGTTTCAGGTCTCGGTTTTTTCTTTCAACCGGATTGGCTTGTGGGTGGTACTTAGGTGTGAGCGATTGGGTGATGCCGAGCAAATGACATACCTGCTGCATCGTTTCGCTAATAAACTGCACGCCGTTATCGCTCAAAACTCGTCTGGGTACCCCGTACCTCAGAAATACTTCCGCTATTAGCGTCTTGGCACATTCTGAGCTAGTGGCATTCTTCAAAGGAAATAATTCGACCCATCGGGTGCATGTATCTTCTACTATGAGTATCCACTTGTTTCTATCAGTTGTTTCGGGAAGTGGGCCAAATAAATCGACAGCGACGACTTCAAAGCGGCGGTTCGTCGCAGGTGTCTGTATTAAGCCGGCTGGCTTTCTGTTATCGACCTTATAGCGCTGGCAATCTATACATTTCTTTATATATCCGGTGATGGTCTGTCTCATACCGGGCCAGTAATATTTAGATTTGATCCGATCTAATGTTCGTTCGACTCCGAAATGACCGGCGGTGGGAGCATCGTGAAATTCCGCCAGCACTTTGTCGCGTTCGTGGACGGGTATCACCAAGCACGCAGTTTCTTCGTCGCCGTCCTCCGGGCCGTATCTGTACAAAATGCCGTCGGACATCACGAATCCACGGTCTGCCCAACTCCTCCCCCTAAATGGATCGTCGGTGGATTCGAAATCTTCAATGATTTTGCGCACCTCTGGATCTTTGAGCTGATTCTCGCGGACGTTCGTTGGGTTTCTCGATGGTAGGTCGACTTCGGCGTAGCAGATGCCACATTCTGGATCGTCGGCGCACGGAGGGCGTGAGAGCGTGTCAGCGATTGCGTTCGTCCTTCCGGGCGTGTATTCAATTCGAAGGTTATACTCCTGGAGGGTAAGAGCCCACCTTGCCAAGCGGCCGCTGGGTGACTTGACTGTCATAAGCCAACGCAAGGGTTGGTGGTCACTTTTTATCACAACCTCCGATCCTTCGATATACCCTCGAAATCTTGTCACTGCCCATACAACCGCCAGTGCCTCTCTTTCTGTCGTGTTGTAGTTCTTCTCTGCACTATTCAGCAACCGACTTGCGTACTCCACGGGTCGTTCATCGGGGCCCTCCCCCTGCATCAGCACTGCCCCGAGACAATAACCACTGCTGTCAGTCCTTAGCGTAAAGGGTTTCGATTCGTCGGCTTGGCGTAATATTGGAGCTGACACGAGGAGTTGCTTTATATGGTCGAAGGCATCTTGTTGCTTTGAAGTCCACTCCCAAGAACTGTCTTTTTTGAGAAGATGTGTCAAAGGTCTGGCAACCTCGGCGTAATTTGGTATGAAGCGCCGGAACCAGCTGGACGTTTGCAAGAAGGTTTTCATTTGTTTCACGTTTTTCGGTGGTGACATTGCAGAAATGGCTGCGGTCTTGTCCGGATCGGTTTTAATTCCGCCTGGAACGATCACGTGACCCAGAAACTTCACTGATTCGCGAGCAAATTGGCTTTTTTCACGGTTTATGCGTAAGTTGTACATGCTTAGCCTGTCGAATACGGCGTTAAGGTCTTCCAGATGCTGACTAAACGATTCCGACAGTATGATGACGTCATCTAAATACGTCAAAAGGCTTATGTTAGCCAATTCCTTGCCAGATCTGAATCGGTCCATAAGCCTCTGAAAGGTCGCTCCTGAATTTCGTAAACCCATAGGCATCCTTTTGAATCGAAAGGTGCCAAGTGGAGTGACGAAAGCTGTCTTATCTCGGTCGTCTGGATCTACGCTAATTTGAAAGTAGCCAGATCGGAGATCGCACGTTGTCATGAAGCTTGTGTTCTTCGCTGCGTGTAGGACATCCTCTATTCGCGGAAGTGGGTAGCGATCCGGTTCCGTCACGGCATTTAACTTCCTATAGTCTACGCAAAGCCGGACGCCGCCACTCTTCTTCGTGACGAGTACTACGTTGGACGCCCACGGAGATTCGCATTCTTCGATCACGTCACCATCCAGAAGCTTCTGCAATTCATGTTCCAGGAGTTCCTTCTTGGTTTGAGACATCCGGTATGGGGGCGTCGCGATTGGTTCCTGGTGGGTATCGACCTTAATCCGATGCAGTGCATAGTCGGTAGGTGGTCCGTCGTTAGCGAAAAGGTCAGCTCTCCTCACAAGCAGCGCGTTTAGTTGGGTCCTCTGGTCTGGGGAAAGTTTGGTGCCTTCTTCATTCCTTAGTAAAAGCTTCGATGCGTCGACTTTCATCAGCTTTAAGTCAGTGGAGCCAGGTAAGTGGTAGTTGGTGGTGAAGGGAAACCATCGCTGTGGGTCACTATTAAAACTCCAACTGCACTGTGGTAAGTCCAACAAGATATTGGCTTTTACTATAAAATCCCTGCCTAAAAGTGTACGAGTCTGCGCTTCAGGGAAAACCATAAAAGTCGTGAGTATGTCGTGGCCTCTTAGAGAAACTACAACATCGCACTCTAGCGCCGTGCGTACTTGCTGTGAACCGTCAGCGAGGCCTATCGAGCGCGATGTAGTTCTAAACTGTATGCCGGCATCGGCAAGAAATTGGTATAATAAGGGGCCCGCGATAGAATGGGTGGCCCCAGTGTCCAAAATTGCTATTCCCTGGCGACCCACAATTTCAACCTTGACTAATGGTCGCGCATCGCTGTCATCACTCAAATGTGCACTTTGAAAATCAGCTTTATCGGAATTCGTACTTTTACAGTTATCGCACTTCGATCGCACGACTCCCACTTGACCACAACCGTAACAACGAAGCTGCGCACTATTATTGCTATTTCCCGACCGAATAGAAACATCGCCCCCCATTTTAGACTCTTTGTTACGACAGTCGTCAACCGTGTGTCCGAACCGTTTACAATACACACATTTCGGCCGGACACGCTTGATCTGCCCCTCACTATTATCCGGCTTACCGGCGTTCGAAGTACGCGAACGCTCAGCACCGCTAATTTTATAAAAGTTTCCTGACGAATTAGGAATTTGCGATACCGCGGTAGTCGAGGGGTTAAATGGGTTAACAATTGTATTCGCGGGGCTAGCACACAGGTTTGCATTCGAACGACTAGGGGTAACGGCGGAAGAATAAGTCGATGAGCCGGTAACATTGTTAATGTAAGGATTAAATGCACTTACCTCCGCCAATGATTCTTCGACTAACCTGACCTCCGTAATCAATCGCTCAAGCCCGTCCACCGCGTCGCGAGACACTCGCTCTCTTATTCTACGATTTAGTAAACCATACGCGATATCCAACTGCATTATTTCCGGCACAACATACGGTAATTTTGATAGCA
Organism: Ennomos fuscantarius; assembly: GCA_905220475.3. NCBI lineage: Eukaryota > Metazoa > Arthropoda > Insecta > Lepidoptera > Geometridae > Ennomos > Ennomos fuscantarius. The sequence continues at coordinate 3,511,668 of HG992028.1, read as the reverse complement.
ATGCGCGCACTTTACAAATAAACACGTCGGCGCGTTCGTTACGTTGTTCCGCGGCGAAAATGTCGCGAAAGATTTTATACGCGGGACGCGGCACTCCGTACATCCCTCGCAGCCGTCGCAGCGCGTCGCTCCATGACGTCACCGTCGATTTCACTCCTTGCCACCAAACCGCCGCCTCTCCGACAAGCAGCATCGGTAGCCCTCGCAAAGCGTGCTCGTCGTTGGTATTCGTGCACTCCCTGAACACTTCGATCGCGTCGATGAAGGCTTCGAGTTCGTCCGCACTCTTAGAGGAGCCGTCGAAGCGGGCCGTGCACTTTGCGAAATTGCCGGAACGTGGTTGCATCTCGGGTGTTTCTGAAGGCCGCAAGTCGGGCGGCTGGTTTCTGTTGTTCGTCAGGATACTCTCGATCAGGATACGATTCGCTTCAACCTGGCTTCTCGTTATGCTGGAAACTAAAGACTGCAGCATCTCTTCACTCATCGCGATACTTGGTGATGAAACGACGGTCCTATTCCCTTCATCCTCGGACTCGGACGGAGAACTGTCGCCCTTTCCTCCTTTTCTTTTAGGTGGCATGATGAAGTGGGAAAATTAATTAATTCCTGGTAAACTTCGTTTGGTAAGTAAACCGGTCAGCTGGTAAGTATTGGTAAGCAGGAAATTAATTGCGAGCGTCTTCACTGTGTAGGTATTTTCCATCCACAGGTATATCTAATCGCTCGTCCTATGAGTTCGACTCGCCCGTAATTCGCGCGCTTTTAGCGCGGTTAAAATTCCTGGAATTTCGATTCGTTGCCGGTTGCTAGCCGGCGAACGAGCCGCGGAGTTCGTGCACGTGCGTAAAATGGACTCGCCCGTGTGCACTGTTTTGTTTGTTTCTACACTGTTTTTGCTGTTTTATGAGACAAACACTGCACAAACATGTTCACGATAACACAAGGATCACTGTTATAATTAGTACTTGGTGTTTTGTTGCGTTTTTCACAGATTTTCACGAAATAAGTGTTCCGATCGTGCCCCACGTTGGGCGCCACTATAATGCCTGGTAGGTGTTCTCAGGGGGTGAAAATAAGGTCCGACACGATTTGGATTCACTTACACGGTATATTGTTCGCATCACACACAAGAAACAATAAAAGAAACAACAATGAATGATTTAAACGCAAATTAACTGCGCGCGTCTCGCGGCCGGTAAGCGGACTGACCGTCAACTGCCGAGGTGGGCGGGGCATTGCATTTCTATACTATCGCGCCATCAGTTCGAAAACAATCCTGTGGCTATCTCCGCGTTATATCAATCAAATTTGCTTTTGACCTTTTATGTTCGAAGAAGCGAGAATGATTTTATCAACATACAAAAACACATAAATCTATTATTTATGAAGTAAATTTGGAATCAAAGTCGATTCAAATCGTTGAAAAGATTCAAGATCAAAACAAATCTCAAATACTCAAAAGTTGCCTTTCATACTTTGTTGGTTAATTAACCTAAATATTTCCTAAAACTGTTAGCCAACTCATCAATCAAATAGATTTCCCTGCAACAATAAAAAGATGAATAAAAAATTAGATAATTTTACATTACATCTCAAGGAAAAACAAAACATTTCAAGTTACTGGGAAAACCAGATTCTCAATCACGTATTACAGGTTTTCGTTTAGATCTATATTTTTAAATGGTTATAAACATGATCTACCTGGGTTAATTCTTTTTACGAATTTTGCCACAGTATGTTTACTGATGCGATAAAGGATCACAAAAAAATAAAATGCGTGGGTATGGTACTGCAGTGTTATTGGCAAACGTTGTTTGGTAATACAATTTCAATACGACCGTGAGCTCTTTCTTTCTTTTGAATATTCATTTACAATAACAATAATCTGAAGTAATCAAGTAAGAATTTAAACTTGAAAAAAATCTTAATATCAAAGCAATCAAAATTGCGAGCAATCTAAAAGCTGTCGCAACTTTATCTACAGCTTTTAAAGTGGTAGAACCGGTGTTCGCCACGTTAAGCTCGAATGTGCCGGTTTGCGTTGCGTTCTGTCATTGTTTTCAAACTGTATGGAGGCGACTTAAGTTAGCGACTTGCACGTCGACGGTGAGTCAACGGTCAATCTATAGATAGAAGATAATATAGCAAACCCGACGCATGAGTCAGCTGCTTGTGAATCAGGACTGAATCCTGGGAATGTCTGTCTGTTTTTCCTATTTGTAAATTGTTTGTCTCGTCTATGTAATTACAGACAGACAATGAACTTTGAAGCTCGTAGGAAGGAACAAAACAGAAGAAAAACAATATATTAGCATGTCATCCATATATGCAGCACAAAAAACATATGTGTGTTTTATTATAATTAATCAATTTAAGTAATTATTATATTATAAAACTATGCTACCATAAAATGTATAAAAGCCATAACGTAATTTTTCACTTTAATTATCATTCTGAAACTACTAATTAAAATTCCATGTCCATCTGGCAGAAGGCATAACGTCCCTCTATTGACCTAAAAACATTGGCTCATAATAAAAAATAAAGAGACATGCGTGCGTGCTGATTTAATAATTACTTAGTAGATAGGGATGCATAATGGAACTGAAACCGATGGGGGAGTTAATGAAACACATTCATCACGCAACTCATTTTGCTATATATACGCCCCTGTATATTTCGTAAATTTTCCAAATTTATAAACGCCGAAAAAAAAGGGACGTTAATAATTTTGTGAAGGACGATGGCATTATAATTCTAACGAATGAGGCTGAAAGCAAACGAGTACGATGATATAGATATTTAACTTTACACGGTAGTCTTTGTGTTGATCAATAACAGCCTTATTAATAAACGGGTATTAGTCTTGGATTAGTTACTTCAGCTTTTGTCCTTTTTTTGCTACTGGAACATTTAGCTGGATCGAAAGAGACAAAAGATGGTGTAACTAGTCTAAAGCTAGTTCGTGTTTATTAATAAGGCTGTAAGGGTCTAGATAAGCTGCATTCATGAAATAAAAGGTGATGTATTAAGAATATGATTATCTGAGCTGATTTTTATGGTTTAAGACAAACCAAATAATATTCTGAGGCTGCTTATTGTTGGCTACCACAATGTTCATTATTTCGTTAGTATGTTGAATATAGGAAGTGGTAGTAAGAATATAACCAATGTACCAATTATCTTTAGTCAGTATCACGCACACATATTAGCCATGCCCTTCACATTTGACTAACCTCCATTGCCTACGGCAATAGCCCGCTGTATAGAGGTACACAATAATTAGTTTAGTGAACCAGGGGGACTACTAGATGGATGGCAAGGGGTCGCCCCTCTACACTTGACCCATTTTTTATGTTTGCACACAGGAGAATTCACATAGATGTGGTTTTAATGGAAGAGCTTTTTCTGTTGGTCTTCCAAACCAATACATTCATAGATCTCCATCTTTCACCGTCATTTGCAGAATTGAAGACAAGGAATCAAATAATGATAACATTAACTTAACAATTTTAGAAAATAAATAAAACTACTCTAATTAAAATACTAAATTATAATGATTAAGATATATTTGGTTAGAATTTAATGATTGTAAATAATGGAGCTGACATAATCTGAAATCTCTCAAAACTTATAGATTAAAAAAAAAAAATATAGTATAGTAGCCCGTACTGTAATCAAAAGTTTATCGTTTTCATTTTCGATTGCTTCTAATGTTAGTTATTGAATGTTATTCGAATAATAAATTATTTTTAATTTTAATAAAGTAGTTAGTGGTATATTTTTTAAAATAATAGAATGCATTGCTTGTATTCAATAAAAACTTCGTTAAAATATAACAATCATTTAATTCAAATGAGTAGGGAAGTAAACATACAATACCCAGAAAAGTAATTAAGTTTTATTTTATAATTTGCATAACTAGATATAAGAGGTACCTAGGTACTTTAGAAAAACGAATAATGGTATATTTTTATTTAATTGTACTTTAACTCTAAGTTTTTAATTTTATCACACAGTACAATAAAATTAATATATGATCTGTTACACAATACGTGAGTTGTCATATACACTTCATTTCCGCACGTGACCGATTAGCCATGTATAAAGTCTTTAATCGACTGGCCCGATAGCTCAGTTGGTAGTAACCCTGCCTTCTAAGCTGTAGGTTGTGGGTTCGATTCAAACCCATGACAAACATTTGAGTGATGAACATCTATCAACGCACAGCCCAAACCACTGGACGGATCGGGCTGAAATTTGGCATGCAGGTAGATGTTATGACGTAGGCATCTGCTAAGAAAGGATTTTTCGAAATTCTACCCTTAAAAGGGTGAAATGGGTGGTTGAATTATTTTCCCATAGGCCACGCCGCGGGCGAAGCTGCAGGCAGAAACTCGTTTAATAATATAGTACTAACATCAATGTCACTTCCAGGGGCTATATTTCCGGAACATGGGATTGATGGCACGTGCGTGGTCCTTCGAGCCCTCGCTGAATTAACTATGATTATATTCCACTGGCTTCAAGTCCCAATTGCGTACTACTATAATTTAATCTGTGGCGCACGGTCGATGTATTATGTTGAGCGACCGACCGTGAGTGACCTAAAATTGTTTAACAATCACATCACACTAATATTATAAAGGCGAAAGTTTGTATGTGTGTATGCTTGTTACTCCTTCACGCTCAAACGGATGAATGGATTTGGATGAAATTCGGTACCAAGATAGCTTATACACTGGATTAACATATAGGCTTCATTTATCCCAGAAAACCGAAATTTTCCCGTGGGATGAGCAAATAATTAAAATACTTTTTATCCGCGGTTAAAACCTCGGGGCGCAAATAGTTATATATAAATACTAGCTCCAGCCCGCAGCTTCACCCGCGTGACCTATAGGAAACGACGAAGAATTTTTTTCATAGATAATTCAACCACCCATTTCACCCTCTTAGGGATGGAATTTCGAAAAACCCTTTCTTTTTTCTTTCCTTTCTTTTGATAATCAGTAGTGTGCAAGCATTACTGTGTTCCGGTTTAGAGAATATATTGTAAATGTAGTGTGATATATTGTAGCTAGTGAAATTACTGGGCAAATGAGACTTTATGATCTGATCTCACAGTCTAGTAATATTATTACCAGAGTGTGCTGATGTCTCAGGATGATGTGCGCAGTGCAGCGTTACGCGAAACTTTATATTTTGGAGTCCGAGTGACACTGTTCTGTTATGGGCGGCCGTGTCGCTTAACATCAGGTGAACGACTAGCTCGTCACATCATTCACTAACATAAAAAAATTTAACTCAGACTTTGTCTGTATACTAGCTTTTCTCTGTAAGTAAATACAATTACACAGTTGTTTATACTAATAATTCAATCTATTAATGAACTAATATATTATTATTATTATTATAATATGAGCGCGTCGTGTAACAAGACCCTTAGATCCTATTTCCGTTATTTGCTCTCGAAACGTAGAGTCGGGTTACTCACAATTCTCTTAGTTTCATTTTCTAATACTTAACTGTGATTTGATTCATAGTTATAGAACATAAAACATATGCATAACTTTATTAATATTTAATTATGTATAATTAGCCATTAATCATTCTCATTCAGCCTCTGTGATGAGTAGGTCGGCTCATAACCCGGAGGCAGCGGGTTGGATTCCCGCGGCAGAACAAGTATTTGTGCACTGAAAAAGAAAAGCGCAAATACTTGTTCTGAGTCTGGGTGTTGTGGGACCATGGTCTTCGTAGTTCCTGAGTCCCTAGACACAGGGAATCCTAGTTAGGGTCCAGCATCTATGTATGTGATCGGTGGGCGTTATTATTATAATTATTATAATATAATCTTGACTGGGATATTTAAGACGATCACGAATTAAAATTTCAATAAATGCAGCCGATTATGATGTGCTAAATAATATTATAGACGTAAAATGTACTATTTGAGATATTATCATATAAAATCCCCTTTATAATCTAAGGTCCGTATTACAGAACGATGCTCAGTCATCGATTGGTGTTCAAGCAGAGATTTCATTCATAAACAATTAGTGAATGAAATCTCTGCTTAAGCACCGATCGATGACTGAGCATCGTTCTGTAATACGGACCTAAATCATTTAGAAATAAATTCTATTCTATACCTACATTTTATCTCTATAGATCTAGAATAGAAAGCCGGTCGGTACACGCCTAGACTCAATACAATGCTTTGATCTATCCTTTGATAGAATAATAAAGATGTTTTGTTATTGTTGTTTGTAGTATTGCTCCTTTCTAATTTCTAATATGTGATTATAATTTTCAATTTACTTTATTAATTGAAATCTGAACTTACTAAAAGATTATGTAATGTGTTGGGTGGGCATTAAACTTTCAAATGCTGAATAAATGCCAATTGTCTGTTTTTTTGTGTATTGGCTCCACACTTTTGTGTATTTAACCAGTGTCAAGTAATTCATAATTTATCAAGTTAATGATATTTCACCCAGATACATATGTGTCAAGTCACAGTCCAAGTCATCCAGTCAAGTCATAGTCTAGTCGCATTCCTAGTAAAGTGACGCTAACTATTACTAGAAGCTTCTATGGAGTGTTGGAAACAACATGAAAAGAAACGTTTCAACATCACTATACCACTTTCCCACACTCATGCCCTTAATCCAGCACTCAACGAATAAAATGCCACCAATTGTATGCACCAACACTAAAAATAACACAAGTTTTGGAAAATAATACAACGCGGTGACGCGAACTTTTTTGTTTTCCCGCCAAAAACCCTAATTGTCTAGTTATCCTCATATATAACTCTTGCATCTCAGAATAAATACATTATCTGAGCGTTGAAGGACAGGCCCAAAATACTGCCAATATTATGTATTAATATAATAATTCTAAAGTATTGTTGCTTATAATTAAAAAATACAGGCTATTTACGTTACGTTAATTAACGTTTTTAAAACTGTCATCTACAAATTCATTTAAAGTTTTTAGCTATCCTTACTACTTATACAAAATTTAGCCACTGTTTTTAGATTTTTAGCTACTAGATTTATCTAGAAATATTGCCATGCTGTTGCCTATTTCAGGTACAAAAGACCTAAAGTAGAAAATAATTTCGACAAAAATCTCGTATAGATTAGTAATTTGTGCACTGAGCCATGTCGTCTGGCTACAACAACGGTTTGCTCAAATTGGATAGTTTTTTAACGGCAATGAAAACAACAAAACTACTGTTTTGAATCCGTCACCGTAAACGCATCATTAATAATAATAATAATAACGCCCAACAATCACATACATTAATTAATAATACATCAATAATAACAACACAATTTAACCCGTTATTGTTATTATTGAACAAGTTCATGAATTTAACTCGTTATTATTGTCCCGCACTTGGCTGGTTTGGTGGATTATGGCCTGCACTCTCTTCATGAGAAAGTAAGCCTGTGTCAGCTGTACGGGATCAATATGGTTTAGTGTTTTTGTTTCTAGTCGTTTTGTAGTGTAAATATTGTTAGTTCAGCTGTGGGAACGTAATTGGGATGATGACGTATCCTTCAAGACTTACAAAAAACGGCCTTTATTGTCCAACTCGGTAAGTCGGGACTATGCGTTTAATACCAATCATATTTATTATTATTTTAAGTAATGACATGACGAGCTAACCGTTCGCCTGATGTTAAGCGACACGGCAGCCCATATCAGTTGCAGTGTTACTCGACTGACTGTTGTTAACTCTAAAGAATAGAGTTTCGCGTGACACTGCACTGCGCAAGTCATTCTGAGACATCAGCACAATCTACTAATAAGATTACTAGAACGTGAGATTAGTTCATAAAGTGTCATTTGCCCAGTAATTTAACTAGCTACAGTGCTCTTCAAACCGGAACACAGCAGTGCTTGCGCACTACTGCTTGGCGGCAGAATAACTGGCAAAGCGGTGGTAACTACCTAGACGAACTTTGCAGAAAAGTTCTACCACCTAGTGTGTCCTTTCTTCTAAATATATATAACTCAAAGGTGACTGACTGACTGACATAGTGATCTATCAACGCACAGCCCAAACCACTGGACGGCTCAGGCTAACATTTGGCATGCAGGTAGATGTTATGACGCAGGTATCCGCTAAGAAAGGATTTTTCGAAATTCCACCCTTAAGAGGGTGAAATGGGTGGTTGAATTATTTTCCCCTAGGCCATGCCGCAGGCGAAGCTGCGGCAGGGCCTATGGCAAGCTCGTTATAGTATATTTCTTGTGATTCATACAAAATGTAGCATATAAGTTGTGTTTGTTATTGTTACGTATAGATATAAATCTCTAACATATGTTAGAGATATGTTTTCCTTTATAATTTTGTTATTGTCTAAGTCATGTGTGTGGGTAGTGAAATATAGTTAAGTATCAAATAGAATAGGTCAGTTGATTTGCTTGGCTTTTAAATATTATAGCTGTTTTGGCGATTAAAGTTTTTTAGCTATAATAAAATAGATAACACAAGTTAATGGCTGACACAAAAAGAAATAATTTAATGTAATAAACATCTTATTAAATAATAATAATAGCTGGAAGATTGGGCCTTACCCCGCTGCCCGCGGCACTCTAGGTTTAGGGTTTTTTTTATAGTATTTTTGTAATTTATTTTTATAGAAATATTGTAAAAAAACTTAAATCTAAGATTTAATAATAAATTATTTGCAAGAATATAGCTAACGTTATGTGAAAAAAGATTGATGGTGCCGAGGATGTAGTAGTGGTGGATGGAAGACTAATAGTTAGAGCCCGATGTGTTGATCTGACCAAATTCAAATCAGCACCATTATTTAATGCAAGTTGCCGAAAGGATCATCAAAATGTAATTTTTGAAGTAAAACTTCTTTACGCACGCTTGACTTGGGGTTAAGCTGGTTAGGCGAACGTTAGTTGAGAGGGAGATATACTTATATCTCCCTCTCCAGGGAGGTATACTTTTTTATGTTTTGGCTCCACACTATTGAATATTTAGCCAGTGTCAAGTAATTAATAATTTATCAAGTTAATGATATTTCACACAAATATGTGTCAAGTCACAGTCGAAGTCATCAAGTCAAGTCATAGTCAAGTTACAGTCTAGTCAAAGTCATACTCCTAGTAAAGTGGTGGCAACTTTACTTGAAGCTTCTATGGAGTTTTGGAAACAACACGAAAAGAAACGTTTCACCATCATTATACCATTTTCCCACACTCACGCCTGTAATCCAGCACTTAACGAATAGAATGCCACCAATTTTATGCACTAACACTGAACATAACACAAGTTTTGGAAAATAATACAATGCGGTGACGCAATCTTTTTCGCATTCCCGCCAAAACTTCCGGAGGTATACTTATATCTCCCTCTCTAGTTGGAGATTGAAAGAAAAAGTTACGTTTCATATATTACTGTAGGGGCAAGAGAGATGGAGCTAAAGAAGTTTTACTTCAGTCGTGTGGCCTAAAGCACACTCGTTTTTTTAATGAAGAAAGTCCAACAATGTTGTGACCAAGACCTTTGACGAGGAGTTGAATCCAGGAGAACTTTTTATCATTGTTGGGAGTTCATACATTAATGAACTATTTAATAAATATCAAAATATCAGATTCATAATTATAATTTCGTTATCAAATAAGCGTTCACCTCGCGCCGAGAACTTGCCTCGAGAACCGGTTGCGAAAACAATAGAACTGGCAACACTGGCAAGGTTGTAATCTTCGCATAATGTAATACAATATTATATTATGTGAAACCGCGCCGAAACGTGGTGAAAAATTTAAATTGATACACACAATTTCAGTTATTTCGAAGTAATTATGCGTTTATCAAGTCGGCAAGTTTTTAATTAGTTTTTATTTTGTTACGTTATTTTAGTTTTTCCATTGTTATTTGTTATTTTTCTACAGAAAGTTTTTTTAAAGTCCAACCACGCAGTAAGTTTAATTTTGGTACATCGTAATGAACTATCTTCCTTATTTATAATACTAATGAGTTATTACATTTTTATTTCATGAAGCTCTTGATATACTTAAGTATATATTGTTTATTCCTTCCTTACAAATCTATCTATCTACATTCTATTTTAATCTAGAGCTCAATTATTTTTTTCATATAAAATTTATAGTTTAAAAATATTCATTCAGTTTTACGTCACTCCAAGCTCTATCCAAGGCATTATTATATTGCGACTCGTTATCCTTGGTCGCCAGTCGCCATGCCAAAGTTCATTTGAGCACGATTTTGGTTCTTTAGACTACAGAAAGGTAAATCTCACTTGGTGGTAGGATTTTCTGCAAAGTTCGTCTAGGTAGGTACCACCGCTTTGCCAGTTATTCTGCCACTAAGCAGACTGCTGTGCAAGCACTATTGTGTTCCGGTTTGAAGGGCACTGTAGCTAGTAAAATTACTGGGCTAATGAGACTTTATGATCTCGCAGTCGAGTGATATTATTCCATACCATCCATTACCAGACTGCTGATGAAACTTTGTATTTTGGAGTTCCGAGTTCTGTTATGGGTGGCCATACCGCTTAACATCAGGTGATTGACTAGCTCATAGGACGTAGCGTCGACAGGAGAGTAACTAAAAAACTTTTGCCCTAAAATTCTAAAGTTTGACATCTCCTAAAGCTTTGGTATCTCCCTATGACATACCTATCGTAACGCATTTGGGTATATAATGGTCATGAAAGTTTTATAGTATACGAGCTTTTGCCCGCAGCTTCGCCCGCGGCGTGGCCTATGGGAAAATAATTCAACCACCCATTTCACCCTCTTAAGCGTGGAATTTCAAAAAATCCTTTCGCAGCGGATGCCTACGTCATAACATCTACCTGCATGCCAAATATCAGCCCGATCCGTCCAGTGGTTTGGGCTGTCCGTTGACAGATCACTATGTCAGTCAGTCACCTTTAAGTTATACATATTTAGATTCTATGGATAATATTATATAGAACTCCTTATCTATTATCCTAGTGAACTTGGGAGGTGGTGAACTTTATATTGTAAAGATAAAACGGGTCTATTCGCGCACAAAAATTATCAAAACATAATTTGGACTAACAGTCCCCTCGAACAAATGTATTATTATATTATAAAACTAATAAAAATATATAATAATTAAATTATAAAGGTTAAATGAAAATTATCCTAAAAAAATTATAATAAAATTATAATTATTAAAATTATCTTTATATTAAAATTATTAAAATTATCCCCTCGTGACCACGGCCAATGTAACTTGGTCGAAACGTCGAGGTTAGTCAAAATTATGTTTTGATAATTTTTGTACGCTAATAGACCCGTTTTATCTTTGCAATTTGAGTTTACGTCGCGAAAGTTTAAAAACAAAAGGTGAACTTTGGTACAGATGGGCAATAGTTGTGTTCGAATAATAATATAAAAGTTATACATTAAGAATATGGAAAAAAAATGTTTTTAGCACATCTATTCGAAAAGATCTAGTATGTTCTCCGTCATCAGGGACTAAAATAGCTCATTAATGCTGGTAAATAAAAGTGATTTGTAATGTGGATATTGTTAATATAAGTTCCCATCACCAAAGAGATCAATCACGAACATTGTATATAAACAAGTAACAGGCTGTATGATAAATCACAGATAATATAGTATAAAAAACCGCGCACGGAACAAATAAGAAAAGGGAGTTTTGGCGGGAAAACGAAAAAGATCGCGTCGCCGCATTGTATTATTTTCCAAAACTTGTGTTATTTTCAGTGTTAGTGCATAAAATTAGTGGCATTTTATTCGTTAAGTGCTGGAGTACAGGCATGAGTGTGGGAAAGTGGTATAATGATGGTGAAATGTTTCTTTTCGTGTTGTTTCCAAAACTCCATAGAAGCTTCTGGTAAAGTTGCCACCGCTTTACTAGGAGCTTGACTTGACTAGACTAGACTATGACTTGACTTGATGACTTGGACTGTGACTTGACACATTATATGATATTAATTAACTTGAGATATTATCAATTACTTCACACTGGCTAAATACACAAAAGTGTGGAGCCAAAACAAAACAAAAAAAATAAGAAAAGTTTGTAAAAAAAAAACAGAGTCGTAGTAGAAGAAATATGCATAAAATTATAATTAGTGCATTTGCCCACGTCTTGCAAAATGGTCACACCTCGAGGAATCATTCCGTGGCCAACTTTCATTGTTTATATACTCATGTAATGTCTAATGTATAATATCACACATGCTCTTTATCTTACGCCTTTTGTTTTCTTTAAGTTTCTTTCATATAACTTAACAACCTAGCTATCACATAGAATTCCCAATAACTTAAATAAATAAAAACTAAAAATAACCCGTTGATGGGAAAGTGCCCAGAATGCTGGCAGTATTACCACGTTGAATTACAATACTTATTTTTTGTGCAAAATAGAAGTCAGCATTCACAACCTAGCTTAATTTTATATGGTTTTTTATTATAATTTTATTATAATACTTATCGAAATGATTTTAAGGTTTATCATCATCACCATCATCGTCAGCCACAAGACGTCCACTTCTGAACATATTTCCCTCATTTTAGTCCCTCACAGATTGCCACTTTAAGCGGCTGCTTGCCTCTAGCTCCACAATCCCACTAACAACATTTATTTTATAGCTAAGTTCATAGTTTTAACTATAACTAGGTTTAAGTGCAGAACTGCTCTAAAATAGTTTTTTTTTAAATGTTTAGGAATGACGTGACGAGCTAGCCGTTCGCCTGATGTTAAACGACACGGCTGCCCATATCAGCTGCAGTGTTACTCGGAACTCTAAAGTATAGAGGATCGCGTGACACTGCACTGCGCACGTCATCCTGAGACATCAGCACAATCTAGTAATAAGATTACTAAACTGTGAGATCAGATCATAAAGTCTCATATGCCCAGTAATTTCACTAGCTACAGTGCCCTTCAAACCGGAACACAGCAGCGCTTGCGCACTACTGCTTGGCGGCAGAATAACTGGCAAAGCGGTGGTACCTACCTAGATGGACTTTGCAGTAAAGTCCTACCACTTAGTAAAAGTAGTCCACTGTGTGAAACGCGGCGATCACGTAATTCGATTGCAACAATTAGAAACACAAATTTGTATGAATTTGACGGTTTCAATACGCAGTTTATGTGAATAGTTAGTATGAAAATTTATCCTGTTGCATTCTTGCAAATTTATTGCAAAATACTCTAGTTGCATTGCAATCAAATTTCCGTGATAACCCCACAGGTCAATATCATTTTAAATCTTTTGTTACTCACGTACAATACTGTAAATATTTTCGTCACAGAATTTATTACGTGTCATGTACATTTTATTTTACTTTTGAACGAACATTGAAGTACTTACATATTTTAATTTAGCAATTTTGGCGAGCTCAGCATTTTGAGATATTACATGATATTTAAAAACGTATCAAAGAAGTTATTTATGGTGCTCCTAAAAAGGCTACTTCGTTATCCACAGTCGTATTAGCCAATAACAAAACGGGAACCTATAGAGAAAAAAAAAAACAAATACTTAAATTAAAAAATAACAAAGAATCCTCTGTAATACTCGTATATCGGCCTAGAAGCCACCTTCCATGACCGGAGTTCCTCAAATACCGAAATGACGTGCAACTCTAATATTCTTCTATTCTGTAACCACTTTCTAAACAATCCCGACTGCCTCCAGGAAACAATGTAAATTACTTATGTAAGCTATTACGTCTCAGGGATCAGGTGAACTAACAATGCAACATCGAACTTTCAATGAACCAAACAAATATGAACTTTAAGACATAGGCCCAAGCGCTGACCCCTGATGAAATCTTTTACTAAAAAATGATATTTTCCAAATCTCTACAAATTCTTATGAAATAAAATAGAAATATAATTTAGACCTTAAACCGCTTGAGTTAAGGGTGAACAGCTTATTGTTTTGAAGTAAAATCTCTGTGAGGCCAAAGGGAAAAGTAGGGCGTCGCGTTCACGAGCTTTAGCTAAAGCGTTTTGTTTTATTCACGTCGTGACTGTTAGGGCGAAGGTAGAAGTTCAGACCACCGTAATAATAACAATTAGATTAAATTACTGGCTTCTAAGGTTCTAAATGAGAACATCCTGAGACTTGACTATAATCAGCTACTAAGTCTATTTGCACAATTTTAATTTAAAATGGATTCTAAACTAGAAAATCTAAATAATTTAGAATCAGACAGATACCACTAGCTATTTTAGCGAATTGTTTGACCTCGAACAAAAGGTGAATCAGCCTCAAGCGGGGTTAAAGTTACGCCTGTATTTAGATCAATTTCAAGTTATTACTTAAAAACTTACGGTATTGAATTTTTTTTTTTTTTTTATGTTAATGAATGATGTGACGAGCTAGTCGTTTACCTGATGTTAAGCACCACGGCCACCCATAACAGAACAGTGTCACTGGGAACTCAAAAACAGAGTTTCGCGCGACACTGCACTGCGCACATCATCCTGAGACATCAGCACAGTCTGATAATAAGATTATCGACTGTGAGATCAGATCGTAAAGTCTCAATTGCCCAGTAATTTCACTAGCTACAGTGCCCTTCAAACCGGAACACAGTAGTGCTTGCACACTATTGCTTGGCGGCAGAATAACTGGCAAAGCGGTGGTACCTACCTAGACGAACTTTGCAACAAAGTCCTACCACCTAGTAAAGTAAAGTAGTAAAGTATTGAATGTTGAAATAGCAGAAAAAAACTATAAATTTCAAATACGATTTATGCTGCTTTCGTTAAAGCCACGTTAAAGTCCTCCATGTATACGTTATTATAATATAACCTATTTCTAAGTCAACACACAGTTTCTTCCAATGATTTAACTAATTTACCACACAAACAGGCGTCTGTGTGGCGACAAGAATTCTATAAATATAGAACCTATCTCAATTTAGCCAGCCATTCGCTAATGGTGGAGCGTTGCGTTGCTAATAGCCCTTGTCTCACATCACACGGCGTTTGCAATTTACAAGAATATTTTTTGTTTGACAAA
Organism: Ennomos fuscantarius; assembly: GCA_905220475.3. Lineage (NCBI taxonomy): Eukaryota > Metazoa > Arthropoda > Insecta > Lepidoptera > Geometridae > Ennomos > Ennomos fuscantarius. The sequence continues at coordinate 3,496,627 of HG992028.1, read as the reverse complement.
TAATTAAGTAAATTATATGTTATTTGAGCCGAAGGCTATATTTTCTCTGGGAGCGATTAAAATGTTTGAGTTGATTTTGGAATTGTAAGGTGGGATTAGTGGAATATAGATATAATGACTGTATTAAACTGAAGGAATGAAAACAAGCCATATACAAAAATACTAATCTAGACTAGTATGTTAAGGTTCTCAGAAGAATAATGGAATCAGTTCCTTGCTATTTATTAATTTTCTTTAAGTTCAATTGTTACGCAGTACATAAAACCCATAATTATATTGTAGTAGTTGGTCACTTTCATTAATAGATGTAGCACATATTATCTGTAAACAATTTGTTTATGAAACTTTATTGTACTATACATAATAAGTAGAAGTATTTATTAAGACCTAAAAACAATTTCACTCAAAAGCAAATGAGAATAGATGACACCTGCAGAAGTACAAGACTGTGTCGCAGATGTCAACGCCCTCCTCCGTAAATGGGACAGTAAAGTTCCAAACTAAAGACAATGTAACAAACATAATAAAGTTCTTTTTTTTAATTAGATTTTTATAAGCACTCGAATATATCAAGTAAGCCCTAATCGTCCATTTCTATTCGGATCTTCAAAACAAAGCGTTCGTTATGAATAGAAGCCTCTTCCGGTGTCTATGGCTCGTTTGTATCGGCTATAATCCAGACTATTGTATTACTGGCCTTGCCTTGCTTTGCCTTTCACTGCTTCGCTTGAGAAATTACGAATTTAACTTCAACTTGAGATGCAAGTTTTAGGTAATATATTATGTAGTCTGTTTTTTGCATATTGCAGGCTAGTTATACTGCACTTACACGCACCATGAGACTGATATGACTAGTTGAAATAATTTATTTGATGATTATTTGCCCACTGAATGTTCGTTACTGTTAGACGACTAATGCTCGTATTACAGAGCGATGCTCAGTCATCGATCGGCACTCAAGCAGAGATTTCATTCATAAAGTGGTAAATTAGAGAATGAAATGAGACGTAAATGAATGAACGTCTGAGATATGCAATCACTGTCTGGGGCAATGGAACAAATGTAATAAAGGTTCTTAGAGTACAAAAAAGAGCAGTAAGGATAATGCTAGGTCTAAAGAAACGCACATCAGTTAAGCAACACTTTAAACATAACAAAATTATGACTGTTATATCCCTTTATATATATAGTTGTTTACTAGAAATTTATAATGATAAAACAACACTAAAAAATAAGAAAGTATATAACACCCGAAGCCAAGAGACACTAAGAAAACCTCTAAACAGACTGGCCAAGGTACAAAAGCAAGGGGTTTATAACAAAATATGCATGTTCAATAAATTGCCACTCAGTATAAGCGACTTGCCATATAATAACTTTAAGAATAAAATTAAAAATTTCTTCCAAGTTCATCCATTTTATTCCTTGAACGAATATATGAGATTGCCTCTGGCAGAATCTTCATTTAAAATTGGTGACCAAGAAATTCAATAGTGTAATTTTACTTTTAAGTCACGTTTCACGACTCATATTTATATTTTGTCATTAGTAATTTCATTTTAAATTTTGTTGACTTTATTATTTATTATTACTTATTTGTTGTAAATTGACGTACCAGTGTAACGCGATGTTATAAGGTGAATAAATCTATGAATCTATGAAATCTCTGCTTGAGCAGCGATCGATGACTGAGCATCGTTCTGTAATACGGACCTTAGTCTGCTAATTATGTTCATGATTGAATGAATGATGAAAAATACACACATTTGTATTTTCTACTGACATACGCAAAATATTCATCCAGGTACACTTCTGTGCAAAACTATTAAATCAAATTTAATAAACATAGAGAACCATTGCAATCAACAATTTTCACAATTGATATGCTAATTACTTATGTTATTTCACAGTCATTATAAGTACCTATAAATGTCTCGTACCGACTTGACAATTTTGGTTTCATGAAGTTTAATGATCATAAACTCTAAATATTAATATTATTTATTAGCAAAATTACATTAAAACAACAAGGTCGGCCAGTATGCTGACAAAATAATAGAAAAAGAGTTAATGGAAAAGATCGAGAGAGAATATTTGAATGCCATCAAGATATATGTGTAAATTCTGATGAAGTGGTTACATAAGAAATGTGCTGCACTGGTGATACCGATGTTAAAAGGATTATGTATATTATATAATAACTGGTTTTTGACAAAGGATTACGGAAGTTGAGATTGTTGAGTGCTGAAGATATTATGCTCTTGAGGCAATAAATACATCTTAAAGTTTTTGGATATAATGTTAACAACACTAAACGATCTTCTGTTAGATACCAATAAATCCATTCCAACTTCAAACATATTTTGCGCTTTATGCAAATCGAAAATATTTCGGTGAATTGTGTTAATTGAAGATTAGAAATGACAGATTTATGTTGAGGTGCATATTAAGGATATTTTTATCGTTTTATTTATTGTGCAACTTTAAGCTCTCGACCAAAGTAGACCTTGAAAGCTGTCGTGTGCAAAAGGCAAAACGTTCAATAGAGATCTATATTCTAACCTTTCAGCAGAGGACGTCTTTAGAATGTCAATTATTGATGGTGATAATGACACTTATAAAATTTAAAATATCTAAGCTTGTCTATTAACATAACAAGGGGGTTATCACGAAACGTTGATTGCAATTCAACAGGAGAAATTTCCATACTAACTATGTACATAAGCTGCGTATTCAAACTGTCAAATCAATACAAATTTGTGTTTCTATAGGTTGCAATCGAGTTACGTGATCGCCCAGCAAGTCATATCATATGCTCGATTTAAGTTCAGTGTTTCTATCATTGACTCTGAAGAACTATTAAGGGGCCGTTCAAGTATTACATAAGCACTATGGGGGGGTCCTTTGATTTGCTTATTTTGGATGACATGGGGGGTAGGGGAGTCTAGATGATGATTACGTCATTGGTAGTTACTCACATTGCCTTTGCTCGAAACACTAAACATTATAATTATAATATTAAAAAATCAATACATTAATTGTAAAAATGTTTACGTAAGCATGGGGGGAGGGGGTAAGAGCTTTGCTTACTTTTGCTGACAAGGGGGATGGGGGGGGGGGGGTAAATAATTGTAATAAATCTGCTTACGTAACACTTGAACAGACCCTTTTTTTTTGAGGGGGGGGAAATGCCCTCGCACCTTCCCTGCCACCATGGGGGTGGTGGCAGGGGATATGTGGGACTCGAACCCACTAAAACCCTCCGTGATCCGACCGCTGCCGGGATGGGGCGAGATGGAGACGCACTGCATTAACCATCTTGCCCTGGATTTGAACAGACCCTAAGCGAACATAAATTAGTAACAAGCAAGATCTGAAAACTCTGAAAATTATTAAGCTTCTCTCAACTTTAAAACTATACATTGTTGGAAACCTCGCAAAAACTTTAGGTTTGAACGTGCAGGGTTATTCCGTAGTTGGTTTTTATAGGTTCAATAGCACAGCGTGGGTCGTTAATGCCAATATTCTGACAAACAAGGTTTTTCTCTGTGCTTATTGTGTTTCTTATTTTGCAGATCCATGTTTTTGCACGGCCACAACAAAATCGACTTGTGAAAACTACGCTACGATAATTCCTTCTTCTTCCTTGGTATGTACATTTTAATTTAACATTTTTCAATATTTAACTCTTCCATTGTGGTTTTTCTTGCTAAAACACACATGTAGTGCTTATAGAAAGACTCAGTTCAGATCCATTATAGGTAATGTGTCTATATCAGCGTGGAACAAGTTCGTATCGGGGAAGGCCATATAATATTGGGTAGTAGTTCTGTAGTTTGGAGTGGATTAAAATAATTTAATAATACACGAATAAAGGACAATAAAATTAATGTAACATCTCTTTAATGTATTAAGCACACGTTATTACAAGTAGTTTAAGGTAATTCTAACACAAGAAAACAAGTGTAAATAAATCTGCATCTAAATACCGTATAAAGTTTAACAATAACAAGATACGGAAGTCTCTTAAGCTTAAGCGTGAAGATAAAAAAACTACCGAAGCTAGCAAATCACGAACTACATTAAATAAATATTTCACGATAGAAGATAATAGCGGATTAATAGCCGATAAGATTGGATCATTAAAGCTTAAATGAACTTAAGTGAACAATAGACTGCGTGTAATCTCATGAAGTAAGGGATAGACAATGGATTCAATATGCGGGACAATCATATAAAATCAGTCTTTATTATTTTTCATTGTTTTTCATATACATAGAACACTGTGCATTTTCACATAAAGCACTGTGGATTTTCACATAAAACACTGTTGGTTTTCACATAGAGCACTGTGGATTTTCACATATAGCACTGTGGATTTTCACATATAGCACTGTGGATTTTCACATAGAGCACTGTGGATTTTCTCATAGAGCACTGTGGATTTTCTTATTGTTCTGTAAAAAATATTGGAGAAGTGATCTCACAGTATTCTTACAGTGATGCTGAAAATTATTACTGTACAAAAATAGTAGTCCTGATATTTCTTATTTATTTGTGTTCTCTAACTTGGACGATCAGCGGTACATAAAAGCTGGTTTAAGTTCTTAAAAGGAGGAAAAACGTTATATAGACGTTACTTTTTATTTGACAGGAAGTCCATTTCATTACGACGTATAAATCCTCTCCTTCCAAAGGTTGCCTGAAAGAGAACCAAAGTAAGGGTGTAGGTATACTATATAATATTATTTGCGAAGGACAGGTTGTATCAGATGTGTCGGTCAAGTCCGGCGCTCAACTGGTTTGCAACCAGCTGCTCTGTAACAGTCGGAATAAACGCTGTTGTGAATAAACCACTGGAAATCTAGACAGTAACATATACAGGGTTACAGGAAAAATCGTGCTAGATCCATTAAGGGCGAGGAGTACCCATCGTTTCTGACTTATTTCACTATGAAACACCCTAACCTAAACTTAACCCTTTTCGAGATATTCGACTTTTAATTTTTTTATTGAGAAATGCCGATTTTTAGGCTACAAAATTTAATTATGTTTATTTTGTTTGGCGGCGTGTTGACCGGGGGGCGAGTTGGCTGGACTGCAGCTCACGGGGGAATTTAGTGGGTTCGAGTCTCACATACCGCCTGCCACCACCCCCGTGGTGGCAGGGAAGTGTGAGGCCATTTCCCCCGTCAAAAAAAAAGGTGTTTTATAGTGAAATAAGTCAGAAATGATGGGTACTCCATGCCCTTAACGGATCTAGCACGATTTTTCCTGTAACCCAGTATACTAAACATTTATCATATTTTTATTTATATCATAATATCAAAGTAATGTATGGTTGAGTTACTAGTACTCCCTATGAAAAAAGTTGAGTATTTTTCTAAGTCTATACTTAGATCTGTAAATAAGGCGAATTCTGTGTTTTTTTTTTTCTTTCTTTTATTAATTCTAAATACAATATTATGATCAAAAACAATACAAAATATCCAGGAGTGCCCAACTGGGCGATAACTTGATTGCAACCAATGAAACACAAATTCGTATGGATTTGACAGATTCAACACGCAGTTTATGTGCATAGTTACTATGGGAACTTTTTAAATTAGGAATGAAATTTCTTCTGTTGCATTGCAATCAAAGTTCCGTGATCACCCATAGATAACAATGGTTATAACCATTAATGCACTAGGTGTTTATCATGTACTGATTGTCAAATGTAAAGTCCTGGCGATAGTTAATTTTAATATTAATAATCAAAAGTTTAATATTATTTCATCCATATCCAGAATATTTCTTAGTAATGTTGAGTTAACCACTCATTTTCTTTCATCGGTCTATCGCCTTTCAAAACTCGTTAAATCAACGCACTGGACCGGTCTAAATCACCTCCAAAAATAAAATTTGCACCAGTTTTCGATATCCCGTTTTGGTCTGACGAGAATTTCGTGAGCTTTTTGTTTAAAAACTTGATTGCAAGTTGGAGACTTGTAAGTTAACTTCAAGTTATTGGCTGAAAGAAGAGGTACTTAAGAATAATCATTTTTTTTACCTCACGTAGACTATATGAGGTAATTACAAATTTACATTACAAATTAAGGCCTGAAACAGCTAGCTGATTACGGAACTGATTGCAACGAAGAGAAACACAATTTTGTATGGATTTGATAGTTTCAATACGTAGTTTATGTACATAGTTAGTATAGATATTTTCAAATTGGGAATGAAATGTATCCTGTTGCATTGCGATCTAAGTTCCGTGAACCCCTCCCACTTGCATACCGCCATCAAAATGTAGCTAAACGATGAGTCTAAATAAAACGTATTCAACATTATAATAAAAACATCAAAGTGTTTAATGACTTATCAACACAAAACGGTTATTTTATAAGTAATTATTCAATATATGTATTTTTTTGTAAAATCTTGATGAAGGCAACCTAGAAAAAAATTAATCTACTATTAAGTCTTTTGTGATAACAGAATAATTTTACAACTCAAAATAGATGGTTCTGGTATAAACCGTATTTTGAATTATTATTTATACACAAATACAAAAATATAAAGGCTGGGGGGTTAAGCATGGCGGGCAAACTATAAAATTATAGGCTTTCAGCATGCGCACCGGGCCGTGTCCGGAGCAAGAATGATCGTAGTACATCGAGCGCTCCATTTATATACTTAGCCAGATGGGTGGGGCAGCGATGACAGTTGCCGGTGCTGCCACTGTAATAAATTTAAATGCTTCACAGGGTAAATTACGGTACTGCCCGCTGCGCATAGAGTAACAAGACGTTGCCGCCGTCAAACACAAAATACAAAAATTTTTGTTGACATAAATATTAATAAATAATAAATAAATGAAAAGATTTCGCAGAATCATTAAGGAAAATTGGTAACAACAACATTAAAACGGAAAGCCAAGCAACAAACCACTCAGTATAAATACAAAAAAAAAAAACAAAACACTACAAGATCCTTTCCATTTATTAGTTCTTCGAAACAATACATGCAGTTACTTACAATTATGTGTGGAAACATTAATATTAATGTTTATTACATCCTATCTATTGTCGGGAGCCAAGTTGCAGCAGCCTTCATGAACAAGGTACAAGGTGAATGTCTCGAAGCCTCCGTCAAAACATCTTTATTACCTATCTGCATATATTCAGCCTCCTGATGCCAGTTTATTGATGATACCTACTATAATTAACTAGGTGGTAGGACTTTTCTGCAAAGTTCGTCTAGGTAGGTACCGCCGCTTTGCCAGTTATTCTGCCGCCAAGCAGTAGTGCTCAAGCACTAGTATGTTCCGGTTTGAGCACTGTAGCTAGTGAAATTACTGGGCAAATGAGACTTTATGACCTAATCTCACAGTCTATTAATCTTATTGCTAGACTGTGCTGATGTCTCAGAATGGCGTGCGCAGTGCAGTGTCACGCGAAACTACTTTATAATTTAAATTTGATAATACCTAGATTTAAGTTTTATTTCATAAGTACTTCTTTATTTAGTTATTTGGGAGCGTTCTATAGCATGGACTGAATACATACATTAAAGGAAAAGAACGAATTAAATTCCAGCTTGTCAATCAACGCACAGCCTAAACCACTGGTCCTAGAAATTTTGAGAGTGCGTTCTTTGTAAAGTGTAGGTATTTTTTAAATTATTTCTATATTTCGAAATTCCACCCCTAAGAGCTTGAAATTGGTGGTTGAATTATCTATGAAAAAATGTCTTTTTTGTTTCCTATAGGCCACGCCGGCGAAGCCGCGGGCAGGAGTACAATATAATGCGTCTAGAAATTACAACCCTCGTCCATTTATTAAGAGAATACACAAACCCAAGCTTGATTGGGTCCCCTAAATCCCTTCTTGGAACAGTAAACATTCTGACCCTCCCAAGTTACATTAATAATTTGTCCTTTCTCGAACGGCATCCATTGTCCACTCAACCTTGAAATGACAAGGCGAATGTTGGCTTACAGAGAGAGCATGTTGTATGCATTCAATGTCATTACATCTCACTGCACTTCAGCGGGCAGAGACAATGTTCTCTTACAATAGAAGACCAAGGGTCTTGAATAAAAACTCGTCTGTAACGACAAAGGTCAAACATTAGAGATGCTTCTATTTCTCTAGAGCTACAGCTCTACAGAAGCGCTAAAATACCTGGGTGTTTTGGCGGGAAAACGAAAAAGTTGCATCACCGCATTGTATTATTTTCCAAAACTTGGGTTATTTTCAGTGTTAGTAAATAAAATTGGTGGTGTTTTATTCGTGAAGTCCTGGATTACAGGCATGAGTGTGGGAAAGTGGTATAGTGATGGTGAAACGCTTCTTTTCGTGTTGTTTCCAAAACTACACAGAAGCTTCTGGTAAAGTTGCCACCACTTTACTAGGAGTATGACTGGTAGTGAATATGCCTAGAAGAAATACTGTTTTGAAAAGACAGGCATTAAAATTGTGTATGGCGTGCATTGTTACGTTGAAAGAGGAACCAATGAATTGATTGATTCTTTGAAACAAGCTTTAAATGAAAAGAGTTAATCTTGTGTAGTAAAACAACAAGTTATCCAAAACTTTAACATTAACTATTTATTAATGTTTGCGCGCGCGACAGTACCCATGCGCAGCTATCCCTTCCACATTTCGCTCAGCGCTAAACTTTAGTGCCGCTACCTATTCGTGGTCTTCTTACTACACTATCAAGAGAGCGAATTCTTTTTGACTTATTATCTATTTGTTATTTCAGTCTAACTACAATCCAAACACTTACAACAAATGACGCAGTTTCAAAATGTACGACCTTAGTTACGTCACGTAACTACCATTACTAACAGCAGGATTTTACGCGTAATCACCATCAATATAATGGTTATATTTCGGTCGATAACCGGTCGGTATGGCCATGATAAATCTAGCGGCTAGACCACAACACTTTTATTCGAAACGTGTTTTATATAGCTTGTTTTTTTGGCAAGATTAATTGGCACCGTATAGCCCGTACTGTCAAACTTTTCGTAGGTTTTATGGTACAAAGTACCTAATAGAGTTTTGGCGGGAAAGCGAAAAAGATTGCGTCACCGCATTATACTATTTTCCTAAACTTGTGTTATTTTCAGTGTTAGTGCATAAAATTGGTGGCATTCTATTCGTTAAGTGCTGGATTACAGGCGTGAGTGTGGGAAAATGGTATAATGATGGTGAAACGTTTCATTTCGTGTTGTTTCCAAAACTCCATAGAAGCTTCAAGTAAAGTTGCCGCCACTTTACTAGGAGTATGACTTTGATTAGACTATGACTTGATTATGACTTGATGACTTCGACTGTGACTTGACACATATTTGCGTGAAATATCATTAACTTGATAAATTATCAATTACTTGACACTGGCTAAATACACAAAAGTGTGGAGCCAAAACATAAAAAAAAACACACATACAGCTATGTATTGAAAAATTGTGTGCATTGTTTTGTGACCACTTCCGAGAAGCCAGTACTTTATCTCGCTTTTATTTACATATACTATAATCAATTTCCCTGTGACATAGACGTTAATATAAATATGTAAATACTAGTCGCGCCCCGCAGTTTCACCCGCGGATAACAAGTATTTAATTTATTTACTCATCCCACGGGAAAATTTCACTTTTCCGGGATAAAATGTAGCCTATATGTTAATCCAGTGTATAAGCTATCTTGGTACCGAATTTCATCCAAATTCATTCAGCCGATTGAGCGTGAAAGAGTAACAAACATACACATACAAACTTTCGCCTTTATAATATTAGTGTGAAAAGAGAGAGAAACCACTGGCTGTTCGGTAGTGGTCACAAAACAATACACAAATTTTTTTTTTTTTGCGTAGAAGGATATAGCAAGGAGTTTTGGCGGGAAAACGAAAAAGATCGTGTCACCGCATTGTATTATTTTCCAAAACTTGTGCTATTTTCAGTGTTAGTGCATAGAATTGGTGGAATTTTATTCGTTAAGTGCTGGATTGAGTTTTTGGCGGGAACGCGAAAAAGATTGCGTCACCGCATTGTATTATTTTCCAAAACTTGTGTTATTTTCAGTGTTAGTGCATAAAATTGGTGGCATTCTATTCGTTAAGTGCTGGATTACGAGCGTGAGTGTGGGAAAATGGTATAATGATGGTGAAACGTTTCTTTTCGTGTTGTTTCCAAAACTCCATAGAAGCTTCAAGTAAAGTTGCCACCACTTTACTAGGAGTATGACTTTGACTAGACTATGACTTGACTTGATCACTTGGACCGTGACTTCACCTGACATACAACATACATAAATGTATAATATAAATTAACTTGAAAAATTAATTACTTGACACTGGCTAAATACACAAAAGTGTGGAGCCAAAACCAAAACAAAAAAAAAAAGTGCTGGATTACAGGCATGAGTGTGGGAAAGTGGTATAATGATGGTGAAACGTTTCTTTTCGTGTTGTTTCCAAAACTCCATAGAAGCTTCTTGTAAAGTTGCCACCACTTTACTAGGAGTATAACTTGACTAGACTAGACTATGACTTGACTTGATGACTTGGACTGTTGACTTGACACATACAACATACAATAATATAAATCAACTTGAAAAATTTATTACTTGACCCTGGCTAAATAGACAAAAGTGCAAGCCAGAACAAAAAAAAAAGTATATTGCAATACGCGTAGTCAGTGATGAAGAAGCAGCACAGCGCTTATCTGTGAGGACGGCCGCGGCCGTGGCTCGTCTTTACATAAATTATCTAAGACCATCGCTGCACGAACTTCATAAAATGTACGATCAATTTTAAAGACGTTTTTATATAGTTCTTGATTATTTCTATTGCTGTTGAATCAGATTCCGCCTTTAAATAATAATCATATTTTAATCTAACTCTAATGCATTGCATTTTCATGATCTTGCCTTTTAAATAGTATTGTTAAATTTAAATTAAAATAAAGGTAAATTTACCATAGAAATTAATAGCCAATATTAGTGGGAAATAGGCAATAATCATGTTTTATTAGGTACATGATAAATGTTGAATGTAACGCGTACCCCGTTTTTTTAAATTAAAATATTTGTGATATATTAAACAATTTTGAAAAAGAATGAGTTTTACAACGTGTACCCATGATTCCGTTTAGTCATTAGTCAATAGTCATTTATTCATATAAAATACACATAATTTTATAAATAGAATTGTAGAATACAACCGGTACAAAATAACATATCATTACTATTACATAGAAAATTCATTAATAATACGAAGGAATGTCAAAATATTAGGTCTTTACCTATGAAATTGCCGTTTTGTTTGAAAAAAGTTAAAGTATTTTTTTTTCGAACTTATTTATTTCTTTTATTCAAAGTAATCACCCCTGCAATTAATGCATCTTTGCCAACGCTGTGGCAGTTTATGGATGCCCTTCTTGAAAAAATCAGCAGGACGGGAGACAACAAACTCTTCAAAGGCGTTTTGTACTGCCTCTCGGGAATTGAATTTTTTTCCCGCTAAAAAGTTGTCCAAATTTTGGAAAAAATAATAGTCGGTAGGCGCAAGATCTGGTGAGTATGGCGGATGAGGGAGAGCTTCCAAACCCAACTCATGCAGCTTAGAGACGGTCTGTTGTCTCTGACGGTCGCTGTTGTTGTTGTTGTTGTTGTGTATGGGGTCGCGCGTTGTCGTGAAGTAGCAGTGGAGACGACCGATTGACCAAAGCTGGTTGCAGACGTGCGAGTTTCGGCATCATTGTGGTCAGTTCTTCAATGTACACATCTGCAGTAATGCTCTCGCCGTTTTGTAAAAAGCTATGATGAATCACACCAGCACTAGACCACCAAACTGTGACCATCACCTTTCAAGGGGTCATTTTTCGTTTTGCACATTGCTTTGGTACCAAACCAGGATCTAACCAACTTGCTGAGCGCTTTCGATTGTCAAAAAGAATCAATTTTTCGTCGCACGTAACAATTCGGTTCAAAATTCCTTCATTTCTGTGCCTGTTAAGCAGCGCAAGGCAAGTCTCGACGCGTACGTTGCGCTGGCGATCGTTAAGTTCGTGGGGCACCCATCTATCAAGCTTTTTTATCTTGCCAATCTGTCGCAAATGGACCAATATTGTTTTGATGCTAACATCAAAAGCTGCTGCCAGCTCAGCTGTAGATTGAGATTCATCAGCTTCCACAATCGCCTTTAATTCATCATTGTTGACCAAAGTTTCCGGACGACCACGAGGTTCATTTTTCAAGTCAAAATTCCCAGAACGGAACCGAGCAAACCAATAACGGGTTGTACGTTCGTTTGTACAGTTCTCTCCGTAAACGTCGTTGATGTTACGTGTCGTTTGTGCCGCGTTGGTGCCACGACGGAACTCATATTCCATAATTACACGAAATTTCAAAGTATCCATTATGAGGAAAAATGTTGAAATGTAATGAAAATACAACGCTAATCAATAAACAAAAGACTTATATTGTAAATAGAATGTCATATTTTTAAAACAAAATTAATTTGAATTTAGAATTCATAGCCAATCAAAACTTTTTTTTGTTTGAAAAAGTCTGTACTGCAATACGGCAATTTCATAGGTAAAGACCTATTATTATATCATAAAATTAAAATTAGCAATTTCAATAAATTAAAAAAAAAACACTAACAAAAATTTCATTCATTTTCTAGGTGGTAGGACTTTGTTGCAAAGTTCGTCTAGGTAGGTACCACCGCTTTGCCAGTTATTCTGCCGCCAAGCAGTAGTGTGCAAGCACTACTGTGTTCCGGTTTGAAGGGCACTGTAGCTAGTGAAATTACTTAATTGAGACTTTATGATCTGATCTCACAGTTGAGTAATCTTATTACTAAACTGTGCTGATGTCTCAGAATGATCTGCGCAGTGCAGTGTCGCGCGAAACTCTGTGTTTTAGTTCCGAGTGACACTGTTCTGTTATGGGCAGCCGTGACGCTTAACACCAGGCGAACGACTAGCTCGTCGCATCATTCACTAACATAAAAAAAAAATATCTATACATGCTTATTACTTAAAGTCAGTTTTAGTGTCAACAATTTGGATAGTAACAGATACAGTACCTACCGGAACAATTAGAAAGATCGGTGATTTTATTTCACCATGACATAATAATGCTAAATATTATTGTGCCAATGTCCGTGACGGTTAAACTGTTCTCATCATTATGTGCGATCCAATAACTACGTTCTTGGTGGAACATTTGACAAGGTCGGTCGTCCATACAGCATAATAATACAAATGAAATAGAAGATATGATTACCTAAATATTAATTTTGATGTTTTATTATTTTGATATCATAAACAAAATAAGAACTTGCAAAGCGAATGAATAAATACCATTTTTATTTTATAATAATGATTAACTTCCTTAATAATGACGTGAACTAAATGCTGGGCCTTCTGCTTAGCCCAAAGATTTGCCATTCAACGTGGTGATCTGGCAATGTTGCCATAATTTTGGGCACGTTGGCTATTTTGGTTTTACTTTGCTAGATAGTGTAGTTTAAGTTGATGCTGAACATGAACCTTGCAGTGCTTAATCATTGAATAGGTTTGATTGAGAAAATTAAAAATTGAATTTAAAACATTTATTTTTTTACATTTATCAGGTGAACGACTAGCCCGTCACATCATTCAATAACATAAAAATAAAATCTGAATCTGAAAGGTCAGCCCTTACTTTTAAATATTGACAAGCCAAAGCTTAGATTAAAATGTTTAATAGCAACACAAACTGGAAAGCCAACGCATAACTATCTACTTAGCAGGTAATGGTAAATTTATCATAACTCTGATAAACCTAATAATAACACGAAAACCGCAGCAAATATATGAAAGTGCAAGTGATAGCAAAATAACAAGAAAAAGCTTAGCAAGAAGTATAAACTCTAGGACTCTGTGGTCTGCAAATAGTAGAAAACTTGGCAATCACTTTCAAAAGTCACTTTAACTTTCTGCTAATGGTATTATGTTACAAGCTGAATGCTTTGTTGGACAAGTTGGAATTAAACGCTTCCTTAGTTTAGGTAGCATAGTATTATTCTAAAAATGTGCTGAACATCTAAAGTCGTAAGATTGTTCGTATACCAAGGAGTACACTTGAATAACTATCAATTTTTACCGGACATTCATAACTACACCTAAATGCAAATGTAGTACAAAGCACTTAGATTATTTTCAATTGTATATCGGTAATGTTGACCTATAGACAGTCCAAATATTGCAGCCCAATACCATTAGGTGTTTAATTATTATCTCAAGGATATATCAACGGTTTTAGATACAGTTTTTTTATCTACTTTCACTGTCACCCAAAATCCATAATACTCGGGTTAGTTTTAAAATTCCTTACACATTTAGTTTTATAATTAATTCCTAGAGTCTGCAAATTCAGATTCAATGAGAATTTGCCGCTAAGCCTCAAGTGTTATTTGACGAGTGAATCATAGACATCATAACATGTTTTCCTGGCTGGTAAGTTTATACGTTTTCTCATCTCTACGTGAAACAAAAAGAAGGGTGCATAGTCCCACCTGTTTCATTTAGAAAAGTCCTCCGTGGTTTTAATCGTAAGTCAGGAATCTCGGGACCATACATCAGAGCATGTTACCTTCTCAAAAATATCATCTATAAAACTGAACATAAGGTTATAAACATTTAAGACCGTATGCCACGGCCAAAGCACTAAATTAGATTGAGGAAGCCCAGAGAAAGGTCAGAGTCAATGCCTTGGCCTATCAGGGAAAATAACGACAATCTCTCAGACTTTTTGACTGCAAGAGCGGCCTGCATCAATTCCTTATAGTCAAAATTAACCTTATGTCTACGAAGATAAGAATGACATCCAAGAAAGCTTGATGTCCATTGTAACATTTGAGATTTGACAGCGACACAAATTCGTGGAATCTGGAGATGACCTCATAACAATAATGGGTTAGTAAACAGGAAACAAAAGACGTTTAAGTGTGATTCTTTTTATCCTAATGAATGACGTGACGAGCTAGCGGTTCGCCTGATGTTAAGCGACACGGCTGCCCATATCAGTTGCAATATCACTCGGAACTCTAAAGTATAGAGTTTCGCATGAAACTGCACTGCGTACGTCATCCTGAGACATCAGCACAATCTAGTAAGATTACTAGACTGTGAGTTCAGGTCATAGTCACATTTGCCCAGTAATTTCACTAGCTACAGTGCCCTTCAAACCGGAACACAACAGTGCTTGCGCACTACTGCTTTGCGGAAGAATAACTGGCAAAGCGGTGGTAGCTACCTAGACGAACTTTGTATAAAAGTCCTACCACCTGATGTTAAGCAGCACGGCCGCCCATAACAGAACAGTGTCACTCAGAACTTTAAAATATAAAGTTTCGCGTGACACTGCACTACGCACATCATCCTGAGACATCGGCACAGTCTGGTAATAACATTACTCGACTGTGAGATCAGATCATAAAGTTTCAATTGCCGAGTAATTTTACTAGCTTACGCATATACATAGCAGGATTTGAACCTACAACCCACAAACCACCACCCATGGACGTTATTACGAAAGCACCTACCTACTGCGCCCTCATTGGCTTTAAAATCAGAAAAGTCAAACTAAAAATTCTATTTTAAAAACCATCTGCTTTCCAGACTTTAACTGCTTTGGAGTTGGACACGATAAAGCAAAAAAGTTTAAAGCAGTTTTTATGTAAATTGAGTTACCACCTGCAAGATTTTGTTGATTCGCTAATGACCATTTTTTTCACCATTAGCTCTGACTTGGACAGATGTCCGTGTGGTAATTAGTTAATGACTTTATTTTGGTTTTATTTTTGTATAAAATGTAAACAAGTTAGCTAATAATTAATTATTTATATGTAGTAAAGAATCCTTGCCAGCATCTTTATTTTTAAGGCCATCATAGAAAAAATTATGTTGGTACTGTACATATACTATACCTACTACGTTACCTACCATTTTTATAGAGCGTAAGATATTTATATATAACTTATAAAATCTACTCTACGACTTTTTAATTTAAATAGATAGGTATAGACTGTAATGTAAGCATTATTATGCATTTAAAAACGTACGAAACAACTTTCACAGCCTTAAAATATCGGATAATAACCGTTTCTTTTTAGTAGACCTATTTGTACCTACGTAGGTACAAATAGGTCTACTAAATTTTTAAAACTTTTTTTTTTTATGTTAAGCAATGACGTGGCGAGCTAGCCGTTCGCCTGATGTTAAACGACACGGCTGCCCATATCAGCTGCAGTGTCACTCGGAACTCTAAAGTATAGAGGTTCGCGTGACACTGCACTGCGCACGTCATCCAGAGACATCAGCACAATCTAGTAATAAGATTACTAAACTGTGAGATCAGATCATAAAGTCTCATTTGCCCAGTAATTTCACTAACTACAGTGCCCTTCAAACCGGAACACAGCAGTGCTTGCTCACTACTGCTTGGCGGCAGTATAACTGGCAAAGCGGTGGTACCTACCTAGATGAACTTTGCAACAAAGTCCTACCACCTAGTAAAACCATTTTACCTTAAATTAGGAAATCTTTCCAAACACGTAATATCTATTGAAATATAATCCAGCAACGTGATCCAAGCATCAGTAGACTCAATAACATTATCCGCTATAAATTTGTTCAACAAAACCAGACTTTATTAGGAACAGCTACAGTTTAAAGTGTAGTTTGCTGTAAAAGGTCAAGTCAGAAAGCGTCATGAGTAAGTAGTTATTGAATAAAATAAAAGGATGACCACGACTTGCTTTCTGTTCCGTTGGCACACCGATTGCACTCGGCTTGACTTGAGTTTTGCAACAATCGCGTTCTTTTGTAAAAGTGCTCTCAAGTGATCGTAATTGGCACAAGACTTAAAAGGTTACTGAATTTGGCTAAGTAGGTAAGTAAATAGGTAATGTCTGAATAGTACACTTCGGCCTTTAAACTTTGCTTTCAAGTTAATTAACCAAAGTCACTGTAAATTAAATACATTCTGCCCAATAATAAAAAAATCCGCCTTTTTTACTAATGTAATTTAATTGTGTTTATACTAATATATTATTATTTTAAAGACGAATTAATTAACAGAGTAATGCTAAAGCTAATGATGATCTAAGTTTATTAAATAAATAGTTGTCTTAGCACAACTTTCGTTAAGATAACTTGCTAAGTAATAAGTTAGAACTTAGCTTGTATATACTTACGCAAAAGTTAGTAAACGTGTACCTTAGTTTGTACTTCAGTAAACTTGACGATAACATAAAGTTACTAGAAGTTACCTATCACTTGTGTTACTCAAGTAAGGTGCTAAGTTAACTAGTGCTAAGTTTCCAACTCGTAATTTACATGATACAAAATGTTGAAAGTCTTTTTGTTTCATGATGTTCTATTACTCGGTAATAAGTTACTAGCGGCCCCCCGCGGTTCCCTTCATACCGTCTATGACCGTCAAGGAGTTTTAAAAGAGTTATCGAAAATAAAAAAAGCACGTTTCTAAGTCTACGGTTTAGGCTCTACATTGAATATCAGTATCATTTATACATAAAAAAGAAATTGAGAAATTGTAGTATAATTTCAACATGTAACTACAATTTGTAGAGCAAATCGCAAGAGCAAATTGCGTCACCTCATACATTTTTATTTATTTCATATTCAGACACTACATTGGAAACGTTACGTTGTCGACTGTACAATATAATAATGACAGTGAAAATACCCCTTTATCTGTAATCAATGCTCGAACTTCTTGTGTACTTTCACTGTTAGATTACTGTTTTTCTTTACTTAAGCATTAGTATAATGGATAACGGTTTTATATCGGACACAGATACAAAATAAGTGAGTGATTTATTTTACAGTCTGTGCTAATGCTGTGTAGGTGTAGGCAGGTTTGTGTGGTAAAATAATAATAGTACCAAATCGTTTATGATAGAATTGATAGTGGCATTATTTATACATATAAAATTCAAAGTCCTGACTGACTGACTGACTTATATATCAATGCACAGCCAAAACCGCTGGCCGTAGAAATTTGAAATTTGGAGGGTGTGTTCTATGTAAAGTGTAGGTTAACTACTAAGAAAGAGTTTTTCGAAATCCTCCTCTAAGAGGGTAAAATTGGTGGTTGAATTATCTATGAAAAAATTTCTTCTTCGTTTCCTATAGTCCACGCTGGCGAAGCCGCGGGCAGAAGCTATGATATTATAAAGTAGGGCTATGTAAAACACAATAAATGGAACAACCACAGAATAATTAGATGGCACGTTAACCTTCTGATAGCCACAAGTCCAATTATCGCGTAATTAATAAGTTTCAAAGTCTATCGGTCTACAAAATTATGGAAAACGTAGGATAAAAATAATGTCAGATATTTCGAATTTAATAAAACCTTTTTAATTTTAAGTATTATGAGACAGATCATATTAAGACATTTTTGGATTAAAGAGTTTTAGAGGTTACGGTTTCAGTTATAACGAGACACAGACGTTTCGAATGTCTTAGGCATGTAGAAAAATAAAAAATTAACACTGAAATACTCATTTATTCATAAACTAAGATTACAAGTTATTTACACATTTAACACTTTTTGCCTTAATTCTGAACGGAAAATGAAACCAATTTTTTTTAAAAGCCTCAACTAATAATTTTTTAGTATTGGCCAAATTGACAATGTCCAATGAAATAATGTGAAGTTTATATTGACTATAGGCCTCAAAGTCGTAGATAAAACAACCAACCATTACAGCACTAGCATTACAGTTACTTTACTGTGTAGGTACATATCTTAATCACATAGTACATAATATTATTTATTTTTGACAAATTGTATTAATTTTTTTTTTTTTTGTAATAATATTAATCAGCTATTGTGTTCTTAATAGCTGCAGTGCAACTAGAATAGAGCCGACTTTTAATTAGATAACTGTTTCTGCTGTCAACTAACTGTAAATAATGTAGCTTCAGCCTAAACCAGACTTAGAAAAAACAATATTTACCGACGCTAAATCGCCAATCAATTTTTAACCTTACCACTCTCACTTAAGCTTTAGATGGAACATGCTTTTTGCTCTCGTGATTTGTGATATGTCAGCAAATTCAGCATTACTGCTTTAGGAAGTGATTTGACAAAGTGCCCGGCCTTTCCGGAGATTGTGTGATTGATTGACCTGCAGTGAATCTCGATACACGTTTACAAAACGTTTTGAACTTTATTCTATGGCAGTATAAGGTCGACGAGTCTATAAAAGATTGTTTCTTTCGTAATTGCTATTTGGGATGCAACGTTCAAAATAATTATTTTAGTCGTAGTTTGTATTTTATTGATAGATACTTCCTTAGTGGAACCAACCTAACCAACTATAGTTGAGACCCTGGGTCCATGGAGAGCGGGAGCTCATCGCGTTTGCCAAAGTTTATCAGAGCGCCTTGTCGATGTTTCGCGTGACCAAAATGCTGGCACTTATTTGGCACAACGGATCAGCATTGCAATTCAACGGGGCAATGCTGCCAGCATATTGAGTACGCTACCAGTACCAGTAGGTACTGGTAGTGTAGGTACTGGTAGTGGGCTAGAGTATTTCAACTGTCTATAAGTCATCGTGCCTAGTATATAGTCCTAATTCCTTGGCTAGCATGGATATGACCATGGACATGAACTAGCATGGACCTTTCATCGCATCGTCACATCCCATCAGGTGAGAGCGTGGTCAAATGCTAGAAAAGTTTTAAGTAAAAAATAAAAAACGTAGTCCAAATGTTTTTTTTTTAATTGTAGGTAATGTTTAGTGGTAGCAATTACTAATTACATATACCATTGTAGTATTTAGTTAACCTACGTGTAAAACTCTGTGCTAACTATAATAATCAAAGGCTATTTGCACGTGTATGTTCAATGATACCCATAATATCACCGCAATTTTATCATGATTGATAGCTACACGAATTAAAATAGGAAAATATCAACAGTTTTTATCGATTTAGAATTAGGAAATCGGTTATCTAAAGCCTCGGTTTATGCTAAGCTAAGCGAAGGCAGATAAATAATTACAATGATAACATAACATTAATAATAATAACAGTAACATTGTAATTTTTTTATGATTTTTTTATAGGAATTTAGTTAAAAATAAACTTGTTAACACAAATAAATTAAACGTAATAAATTTATTTTTGATTATTTTAATTGATAACGCGTGCGTTGATGTCTTTTTAATGAAAATTAAAATAATTTTTTTTAATAAAGTCTTATTTCTAATCGTGTTTATTTGCGCTTGTAGTTAATCTCTGCATGGAACATTGTCTAAAAGTATCATTGAATTCGATGAAATCGTTTGTTCGTTATTATATTTTGTAAATACTTTTAAATCTACCTCTATTATTAAAAACAAAGCAATTTTAAAACTGGTGACCAAAGCTACGAGAACCCTTCTAATGATTCCTACAGTTGCCGAAGTTAAATTAAGAATTATTATTAATGTTTATTAGAATGATAACATAACATTAATAATAATAACAGTAAACGTTGTAATATTTCATGTTTGTCGGAATTCAGTTAAAACTAAACCTGTGACCAAAGCTACAAGAACCCTTCTAATAGTTCCTGCAGCTACCGAAGTTTCATTTACAATTTAAGCTTCTTTTAATAAAACAAATGGCCAATAAAAACAACACATTTTAGCCGATCTGCACTCAAGCGCAGAGACGCAATGTAAAGATACGTTAGCTGCACCGTGCTTCGAATGCATGATGCCAGTTACTAAAACGTAGTCGGGCGGAAACGAGCGAGACTGGTGACCTCTGACGCGTTGTGAAGAAAGTATTTTTTGAATCTGGTTAATTCGTTATTTATATTGACTAAGTCAATATTTAAAGCCTAGGTACAAAAACAAGCCAAAAATGTTATAATAATATAATAGCTAACCTAGTAATCTAACAGTAAATGTTTTCCTGTTTAAAAACCAGTTATCAAACTTGGTATTCTTATGGGAATAACCGAAAATTTTCACCAGTTAAATAAACGTATTATTACAAAACCTACTGTTTGTATTTTGATGTAATATCCTCAATTATATTAACATATTATTTTGCATTATGGGATAACTAGATTATTGAAGTAGGCATTAATTACTGAACAAACGAAATAATTCGACTATTTTTAGCTTCCTACAAATATCTTTATACGAGCACGGTTTTTCCCACGCGTATAAACTATATGTACATATAATCTTAGTTGTATCATCGCAGTCGGAATTCGGGGTAGAGTAGAGATGTTTTCTGGAGATAGCGCGCTTCTCGAATCACTTGTTTACTACACTTGTTACGTGTGAACGGGTCATTTGGAATAGTTTCAGCATTTATCTCCTAACATGGTACAGGCGTATTTTCAAGTTTGGGATTTCGCGTGCATCTGTCTGTTTGGCTACATGAAAGTACCTGTCTGTGTCTTGTTATAGGGAAAAAAGAATTATTTTCTAAATTAAGGTAATCACTCATTGTATGTGTCCAGGATACTTTACACGTCTAATAATAAAGTCACAAATCCTACCACTATTATAAACGTGAAAGTTTTTATGTATGGATTTTTGTTACTCTTACACGCTCAAACGGCCGGACGGATTTGGATGAAATTTGGAATATAAATAGCTTATATACTTAATTAACACATATGTTACTTTTTATTTACGGGAAAAACCGCAGAATGCAACTGGAACTAATAAATAAATAACGCCGAACGATCACATACATAGATATCCTACACCCTAACTAAGATTTCCTGTATCTAGGAACTACGAAAACCATGGTCCTACAATACCCAGACTCAGACCAAGTTTTTGCTCTCTATGCACCTGTCCTGTGCGGGAATCGAACTGACAGCCTCAGAGCTATGAGCTGACCTGCTCAACCACCACGCCACAGAGGCAGTAATAAATAATAGTAGGAGATAACTCTGTGGTGAAATCGCTGAACAGATTTTGAAGAAATCTATATTTAGATGTACAAATAGCGGTCCTAGAATGACACACGTGACTTTTAGTCCCACAACATTGCGAGATACGGAAATTTGGCGTAGGATAAACAAACATCAACGCGGGTATAACAAAATAAATACACTATTTTTTAAAGCAGTCCTACTATTACGAAACATAACATACTACATTTATTTTATCACACAACTGTATAAATAAAAAACAAAATAAGAACGGCATACGTAAGCTAAAAATAACCTTACGCCCATGGCCTGAAAAATACGAATAATTTCGTTACACTACACTGCCAGCGCCGTTTCTTTTAAAATTGATCATAAAAAACTTTTAAGAATAAAAACGGAGATCTTTTATAAGCCAGTGCCTGTCTGTCTGTCTATTCGACCTATAACCTTTGAACTGTTATAATAATAATACCGCCCAACGATCACATACATAGATCCT
Source organism: Ennomos fuscantarius (assembly GCA_905220475.3). NCBI lineage: Eukaryota > Metazoa > Arthropoda > Insecta > Lepidoptera > Geometridae > Ennomos > Ennomos fuscantarius. Next base: position 3,474,160 of record HG992028.1, on the reverse strand, counting down.
GGACCTACTAGGATTCCATGTATCTAGGGATCCAGGAACTACGAGGACCATTCCACAACAGCCAGACACAGAACAAGTATTTGCGCTTTTTCTGTACACAAATACTTGTCTTGTCGCGGGAATCGAACCCGCTACCTTCGGGCTGGATTATGAACGGTTGTACCTTGGCCAGATCACCAAATCCGATGATAATAAACGATTAACCTCCACAGGCATCCTCTGAAGCATTGACCTAGTCTAGTATCAGATTGGCAGGTTACAACACATCCGGATGGACCACCGAAACTGTTAAAATTTTATTTAACTGGTACTTTCAGCTACTTATTAAGTTGATGCCGGTCTGCACTTAAGTTTGCTTCTAAGTTCGCACTTATTACTCTGTGACATACACAAGTGCATTGTAGTAGGCATAGAGTGATAATTGTGAACTTAGGAGCAGTTAATCTTTAGTACAGGTAGGCATGAGTTTAGCGGCTGTTTACTAATAAAACCTTTTTAATTTCAAGTTATACATTTTATTAATTTATTTAAATAAAGGCGAAAGTTTGTATGTGTGTTTGTGTGTTTGTTACGCCTTCGCGCTCAAACGACTGAATGGATTTGGATGAAATTCGGTACCAAGATAGCTTATACACTGGATTAACATATAGGCTAAATTTATTCCGAAAAAGTTAAATTTTCTCGTGGGTTTGAGCAAATAATTAAAATACTTTTTATTCGCGGGTGAAACCGCGGGGTGCATCTAGTAATAAAATAAGTATATCACAGTTGAATTCTCTATCAACATGTAGTAAATACGTGCTTGTGTGTTGTTTGTATGTAGATCAATGTCATTTGGAAAAAAAATATGAAGAAATTCACCATTTATCACCGATGACATGACCCGGAGTGCAAAACACTTGTGGCTCTTACAGTAATGAGCCCACGTACACGAAGTCAAGGTGTGAATGGTCTAATCTAAATTATTAATAATGCTGTGCCTCAATTTATTGAGTAAAATTATTAATAATGCAGGTGAGTAGGTATTATTACGAAACATTACAAATAAATAAATAAATAAATAAATATCTGTGGACATTTCACACAGCGCCCAAACTTACTAAAACCCAACTTGTACCTATTAGCTTGTTTAAAGGATTTCTTTCAGTATGTGTGTTTTCCTTTTAAGTCATAGAGGTTTACGTAAGAGGTGAGGGGAGAGAAGGTTTGAAATAATGAAATAAATAATGAATAAATAATGACGCCCAACGATCACATACATAGATCCTGGACCCTAACTAGGATTCCCTGTGTCTAGGGACCCAGTAACTGCGAGGACCATGGTCCCACAACACCCAGACTCAGAACAAGTATTTGCGTTCATTTTACTGTGCACAAATACTTGTCCTGCCGCGGGAATCGAACCCGCCACCTCCGGGTTATGAGCCGACCTGCTAAACCACCACACCACAGAGGCTGTCAAAATTAAATGAATTAAATGAATCATTCCTCTAGGGATACCACGATCATGACGTTCAGCTACTTAGCACGATTTTGACGTTTTGCTATTCAGTCTATTTGCCTACTTGGGCGCTTAGCTCAGCAGTCATTTAGGATCTTAATCCGTTTAAGATTCGAATTTCCAAATGGGGCGTGAAGAAATTTGGATGTACCCGCGGATTTCTACCAGTTTAAAATATATTTGCTTTACAATACCTTTTTTTTTGAGGGGGGAAATGCCCTTGCTCTTCACATACCCCCTATGGGTACGGTGGTAGAGTATATGGGACTCGAACCCACTAAAACCCCCCGTGAGCCCTCGTCCGCCGTACCGGGGGCGAGAATGGGTCGCGACTGCAGTCCAGCCAACTCGCTCCCCGATACCTTGACTCAAAGTGACCCTAACACTTCTCGTAAACAACTCAGCTATTATTATCATTGGCACATAATTACCGCTAATTAATCTGACGTATCTACTTAGCTTATCAGATCCCATTTCATAATTCGATGTAGCAACACTCAAGGTGATAAGAATTGTTGGTTAACTTTAAAATTAGTTTCTGATGCTAATGGGCGCTTCCCGAGTGTCTATAATGATGTGTACACGGTTTGGCTTTTAATTTATTAAACTTTATTTACTTACTTAGATATTAGTGCTTCTATTTTAATTAAAATGATTTGATTACTATAATAGTCGTAATGGAATTCATGTTTGATGTAAATTTTAAGGGGTGAGAACAAAAGCGGCTTAACTGACTTTTTTCACAAAATGACTTATTGATATCGTTGGATTCAGCGTGAAATTATCTACAACAATACATTCTCAAAATACCAAAATGAGGCTTAAATGTCGAGATTCTCAGTCTAAAACCGGTTTATCAGACACAATACTGTTATTTTGTAATAGAGTGGACAAGTGTGGGTTGTAAGATGACATAAGCTCATACTTAATGTTAATAGCCATTATCATGAAACTTTATTGTAAACGACAAAATAGAATTTGGATGTCACGCGGTGAATCGGTCGAACCACTTCTTCTTAAATAATAATAATGCCCAACGATCGCACACAGATCCTGGACCCTAACTAGGATTCCCTGTGTATAGGGATCCAAGAACTACGAGGACCATGGTTCCATAACACCCAGACTCAGAACAAGTATTTGCGCTGCGTGTACAAGCACTTGTCCTGCCGCGGGAATCGAACCCGTCGCCTCCGGGCTATGAGCCGGTCTGCTCAACCACCACACCATAGAGGCTGTAAATAGCTACAAATTGTTTGTTTCGGTGCCCTTTAATGACAATTTAAATGCGTTTTTCATCGATGCTCTATTGGGAATTACCTTAATATTTAAGGAGGGATAGAGTTTTGTATTATGTTGTATTATTTTCTAAATCTTGTGTTATTTTCAGTGTTAGTGCATAAACTTGGTGGCGTTTTATTTGTTAAGTCCTGGATTACAAGCATGAGTGTGGGAAAGTGGTATAATGATGGTGAAACGTTTCTTTTCGTTTTGTTTCCAATACACCATAGAAGCTTCTAAGTTGCCACCACTTTACTAGGAGTATGACTAGACTATGACTTGACGGCTTGGACTGTGACACGACACATATCTGCGTGAAATGTTATTAACTTGATAAATTACCAATTACTGGTTAAATACACAAAAATGTGGAGTCAATAAACCAAAAAAAATGGAGGGATAGTTTTCGATTAAATTACAATATTACAGAGTTACATGAAATGAAAAAATATTGATGCTCAAGAACTACTTACACTACCATTGTGATAAAGTGACAATGATTGGAGCGAACCTTGAGTAGTGTTTGCGCAACTCGCGGTTAAGTAATGTATTATCCAACGGAGCCGTGGGAATCGAACTCGCACCCGCGTCGGGTTAGCCTCGTGAGTTAGTGTGTCGTGACACCGAAATATTAATCCCAGGTAGAGATAGTGAATGTATTGTTTTGTGTAAATTTCGAGAACTTTACAAAGAAAACTTTATGCAGGTCTGTGTTGCATATGGGTTGTAAAAAAGACCAGGTGCATTGAATGAATTGAAATAATATTAGTTTATTTTTTGTATAGGGCCTTTTAATTAACAAGCTTAGTCTACAATAATTACTGCTAAATGTTAGAGACTATACCTACCAAAAAAACATTTGTATATAGGATGATCTGACCTATAAACTATCCAAATGCTTTTTTAACGTGATAATGCTGTTGGTCTCTGTGGTTCCCATAATACAAAGCTTGTATTATGGGAACCACAATAATGGTTAAGATAACCGATCTTATTTTTGGATTGCTTAGTTTGGGGCTAGATGGTGTTGGGTGAGATGTCCACACATATCTAAATATATATAACTCAAATGTGACTGACTGATTGACTGACTAATATAGTGATCTATCAACGCACAGCCCAAACCACTGGACAGATCGGGCTGAAATTTGGAATACAGTTAGATGTTATAACGTAGGCACCCACTAAGAAAGGATTTTTCGAAATTCCACCCTTAAGAGGGTGAAATGGGTGGTTCAATTATTTTCCCATAGGCCACGGCCGCGGGCGAAGCTGCGGGCAGAAGCTCGTTATTATTATATTTTCTTTCGTATTTCACTGTGTCAAATAATGAATCGGTCTACATACAGCGGAGTAAAACGCAGATACCTGCTTTCCACAAACCTCGATATAATAGGCTATTTGACTACTATTAAAAATGAACGAGTAAATATTATTTTCATAAAGTAGGCTAAAAATAAATGTAATCATTGTAAAAATAAGTAAAATCGGTAAATTAAGCACGGAGTAGTACGCTTTAAAAGTTTCATCGCCTGTCCCTTTCTCGCAAAACAGAGATCGTGTTGAGCTTCCTCACAGCTACTAAGAAGGCATGGCTTGTGACGTCACATGCCAAAAAGATTGTATGTAGAGCTACCACAGCTTAGTAATGAGTTACTGTGAGGACTGGTAACTGACGTCACTGCGTGTTTGAGTTGTCTCTTTCTATTTCTGTATTTTAAAATGCCTGTAACTTAGTCATTTTTTGAGATATTCAAGTTTTGTTTTCACAGTTATCTATTTTTTGAGGTATATTAAATATTTATGTTATAAAAATATAGTAGTCAAATAGCCTATTGTTCGCATGTCAATTAACGCGGCGATCTACGCATCTGATGAAACAGTATTATGTAGCCCGCGCAATCTGGTGCTATCAATTACGAGAACAAAACGGAGAACAAAAGGTATAATCGGACTCACGCAACATCCTGCAATGTGTGGCTGCGCGTGCGCACGCGTTATGGAATGTCGTGCATGGTACGTACAGAGACATGACATTCCAGGACTTATTGGAAAATTCTGCTTACTTCTTTATGTAAATTGAAAGGGTCATGATATCATGGTAGACAGGCGTCTTGGTGATGGTAGTAGAAGGCAGACCGAGGAGAAATGCTGCATTTTCTGCATTCCCTTAGCCGGTTCTTACTGCATCCGCGATGGGATTGTCCTATTCTACACTGGGACCTTACGGCAATATGTGTTAGATGATTCAACTCAAGGTTTTTTTTATGTTAGTGAATGATGTGACGAGCTAGTCGTTCACCTGATATTAAGCGACACGGCTGCCCAAAACAGAACAGTGACACTCGGAACTCCAAAATATAAAGTTTCGCGTGACACTGCACTGCGCACATCATCCTGAGATATCAGCACAGTCTGGCAATAAGATTACTCGACTGTGAGATCAGATAATAGTCTCATTTTCCCAGTAATTTCACTAGCTATAGTGCCGTAACCGGAACACAGTTTTGCTTGCACACTACTGCTTGGCGGCAGAATAACTGGCAAAGCGGTGGTATCTACTAGATGAACTTTGCAGATAAGTCCTACCACCTAGTACTGTGTTAATAACAAAAAAAACGCAGAAAACAAGGGTTATTTTCACAATTTTCCACCGCGGAGGCGACACGCGCAAGCGCACCGCCTGCGCGTGACAATTAGGGCGCGACGGACGCCTCTCGCGCGTTCATTAATTGAACACGGACTCTACATAACTGAGTAGAGTTTCTTCTTATGTCTGAACATAGAATATGTTACAGAACATATTTTAAGATAGAGAAGCCATGGTTATTGTAGCGCGTCGGTCGCCAGCCTTATCCTTTTTTTATTTTTTATTCTGCTTTACCACAGAGAGACACAGAATTTTTCTTTTTTAATATACTACTTACATATTGCTATTTGTATTATTGTGTTATTATTATTATTTATTATATACAGGAGGGACTTATCAAAATTTTTTTACCTATTTCGGTCTTATTTTTTTTATTAGCCTTATACTGATCAGTCATACGTCGAGCAAATCATCAAACGTATAACATATACACATTGCTGTTGTAGTGCATAATGCACGTGAAGAAATACTTCTGTTCAAAGTCGTAATGTGTTGCATTTAAATTCTTAGCAGAACCGCAGAGAGGCTGCAAAACTTTTCGCTTTGGACACGTAAAAGCAATGCCAAAGACAACTTTATTCTTATCCTACTATGGAGATAATGCTCGTCTGATGTTGCTGAATAGATTTGACCACTTCGGGATTTTTTTATAGTCAAGAGTAATAATAACGCCCAACGATGACATACACAGATCCGGGACCCTAACTAGGATTACCTGTGTCTAAGGATCCAGAAACAATTTTGTTTATATGGTCAAAGTTTAAAAAATGTATTTTTATGTTGGTATATCGGGTAAAATTTATTTATTTATTTATTCATTTGGCACACAAAACAGAATATAACCAACAAAAGAACAAAAAAATTAAAGTTTACAAACATTTTGAGCTAGGTTACATCCCAAAACATGTGTACACATCACGATTAACAAAACAATAAAATAAGTAGTTAGTAAAAAATTAAATATGTTTTCATGGTACGATTTGTTTCTTAAATGCAAAATCTTTAAACATTTAAAGTTCAGAAATGATAGCTAAAACGTCTCTTTTAAATTTTGGTAGTTTTTGGTCAAAGATATCAACTGAGCTGTGGTGTTCCTTCAAGATGTCGTTATACTGACGACACATCCTTACCAAAGGGTTGTAGAATGAGGTGTTATTAGTAAATACCTGAAGTGTGAATATACTTAAATGAGGGTGACGAGCTCTTGGCTTAATATTGAAATTTATTTTTGAAAGCAGAAAAGGCGAGTCAACTAAAGAGTGTATAATTTTGAAAAGATAAATGAAGTCAAAATGTGTACGTCGAGTTTTGAGAGGCTGCAGTTTAAATTTCGAGAGTCTATCAGAATATGACCGAAGTTGGCGATTCAGACCAAGCCTGTGGCATAATATATTCAAACACCGCTTCTGTACGCGCTCTATCCTATCACTATGTACAGTGTAATGTGGAGACCAAATGGGAGCACAGTATTCGAGAATACTTCGGACCATGGTGCAATAAAGAGTTAGAAAACATTTTGGATTCTTGAAACCCTTAGTAGTACGCGAAATGAAGCCCAAAAGTTGGGTACTTCTGTTAACGATATAATCATAATGGTCTCGGAAAGAAAGTTTTTCGTCAAAATATACGCCTAAATCTCGTACGACTGCTTTCCTCTGTAGCAAATGATCTTTAATTTTATAGTTATGCAAAATTTTGTTTGTTTTAGTTGTAAAAGATACAACGAAGCACTTCTTAACGTTCAACAACATCACAATGACAATTTACAATTGTCAAGATGGCAACATTAACATTAAACAAAGCAAAAACTACTAATAAAGTTTTACTTCAGTCGTGTCGTCTAAAGCACTCTTTTTTTAGACACACAGTCCTATTTCCTAGCAAGTGTGTACATATTGTAGAGTTATTTTATATCTCATAACAAAAACAACACAAAGGCCATTTCTGCTCCACGTAATAAAAAAGGCTCACAATAGATAAGCGCGTTAGTTTCGTCAACGCCGTCACGCTTGCGTCAAAGAATCGCTTTTATTACCAAAGAAAACATATCAAACAGTCTGGAGAAACAAGATATCCATTGTAAACGTATCACTTGTACAAATAATACGGAACACAAAACAAGATCGGTATAAACCAAGGACTATAAACACACACTGGACTGAAAATACCGCTTTTGTTCAGTCGCCAAAAAGCTGCTCATTAGAGCCTATCTATTTTATGATAAAAAACAAGTTTGAAGCGCTATAGTATAGTGTTTCCTCTCTATCAGCCTTATTAATAAACGGGTATTAGTCTCGGATTACGTACTTCAGCTTTTGTCCTTTTTTTTTACTGGAATATTTAGCTGGATCGAAAGAGACAAAAGATGGTGTAACTAGTCCAAAGCTAGTTCGTGTTTATTAATAAAGCTGTATATGCCTGTGAAGAATCTGTCGCCAAGCACTTTTGTATTCCTCCTCACTTGTAAGAAAGTTCCAGCTATACAAACGCAACATATATCTTTATCTTTTTAGGTTGTGAAAGCGTTTGGTGTAGTGGTTGAGCAGGTTGTCTCATTACCCGGAGGCGAAGGGTTCGATTCCCACGGCAGGCCAAGTATTTGTGCACAGAATTTAAAAAAACGCAAATACTTGTTCTGAGTCTGAGTGTTGTGGGACCATGGTCCTCGTAGTTCCTGGGTCCCTAGACACAGGGAATCTTAGTTAGGATCCAGGATCTATGTATGTGATCGATGCTTACGCTACTTGGTCTGTTATAAATATTTACAAAAGACTTCTTTTTTACTATCTAGTGATTTCAAGTTTGAACAACCAATCAGCAGAAGGTACATTAAATAAGTAGGTGCATTAATAATTTGCGATATACACCCCTGTCCCGAACTAATGATTTGTTAGTACGAGGAGCAATATTACGTTTTACTACTCTATTAGTTTTTTCATCACGGTAAAATATACAAGGTTGTAAAATTTTCATGATTGCAACGTTTTTTTTATTTTATAACTTCATAAAACAAGCACGATTTAAGTTTTATTTATGCATTTTATTATTGATTTTATTTTATGACGCTTGTAATTCGTGTGTTTTATTTTGCTCATGTTGGTTAATATGACGTTTTTTAATATTGTGGTTTTATTGAAGGAAATTTTCCATGACATTTTATTACATTCTCTTTCTTGCTGAAGCGTTTTGAAGCTCAAGCGTTAGATTTGGGTTGAACCATCATAGGTATATCGTATCATCCTTTTCTACTTCTACTAATATTATAAATACCTATGTATGTTTGTGTAACTCACTCAACTCCAAGACAGCTGAACGGGGTTCGTTTAAAAATTTCGATATTTTATTAGGTTCTAGAGTAACATAATTATTATATTTATTATATATTATATCTCTAATCTCTATTAGAATTGTAAAAGTGATAAAATTAGCCTATTTGCAATAAAATCCTTTGATTTTGACTTTATTTACTGAGAAATTCTATAGTTTCTGTGGGATAATGTGATTATTGTCACAGAATAAATAACAGTGCCTACTATCGTTATCCAACCCGGTAAAATCACGGCTTGTGTAAAATATATCATCAGTATTGGTAATTTCTTCCTGATTTCCTTCTGCCGGTAACTTTATTAGTAGAGACAATCATGACTGACCTTCAGAGCCCTTGAGCTAGTTTCCATAACGCGGAGCTCTCAACGTGTCCCATCAAACTGATCCTATCTAATATTTTTGGCAACTGATCTCACAAAATATTATTTTGAATGCCCATCTGATCCAAATCAATATATTAGTCGTAGTCGTAAAACCGATGATAAGCGTAACACGATTTCAACCTACTTAAAAAGAGGTTTTTTTTTATTTGCTACCTCAGGGGAGTGATCACGAAACTTTGATTGCAATGCAACAGGAGAAATTTCTGTACTAACTATGCACATAAACTGCGTATTGAAACTGAACAAATTCATACAAATTTGTGTTTCTTACGGGTGCGATCGAGTTATATCCATCGCCCAGCAGAACTCCGTCATTTAGTAACCGATTTGGAATAAAGTTAAAAAATGAATTAACAAAAAATATAAAATTATATTACATTGGAAAATTAATTGGGTTAAAAATTAAAGGTGTGGTTGTTGAGCAAGTCGGCTCATGGCTCGTCCGCGGCGTGTTCGACTCCCGCGGCTGAACAAATATTTGTGCAACGAAAAAAAAATCGCAAATACTTGTTCTGTGTCTGCTTTTCAGTACCATGGTCCTCGTAGTTTCTGGGTTCCTAGACAGAGGGAATCTTAGTTAGGGTTCAGGATATATGTATTCGTTCGAGCGAGTCGTTTAAACTCCTTATTAATAATTTTTTATTTGAGATTAAAGATTATTGTTTGAGCACTGTTCACTGTTATGTTACGGGCGGCCGTGTCGCTTAACATCAGGTGAACGTCCTGCTCGTCACATTATTCACTAACATAAAAAAGCATAGTACTAATTGTTAAGCGAAAATTGATATATTCAACTCAAGCACTAAATTAACGTCATTGTGGTGTCATTTTACCGCTTCGTTAGTGACTTTCTTTCAGTTTGAATGTTGGTCAAACGTTAACTATTGTGGTTTACAAAATCACATTGACGGAACTGAGTCAAGCGCTAGAAACCCTGGGTTTAAATGATTTATCTAGACTTGGACAGTAGGCAACTGTGTTTTTAGGACATGTCAAATGCTGTGTTCTTAATGTTGCAGCACAATATAATACTTTTTAAGGGTCTTTATTCTAAGTGGGTTAAGTTAATTTTACCCCGAAAAATTAATGGTTTCTGAGGGATTGCCCACGCGGGCGAAGCCGCGGGCAGAAGCTAGTCACACTATTACACTAATATTATAAAATCGAAAGTTTGTATGTGTGTATGTTTGTTACTCCTGCACGCTCAAACGGCTGAATAGATTTGGATGAAATTCGGTATCAAGATAGCTTATAAACTGGATTAACATATAGGCTACATTTTATCTCGGAAAAATGAAATGCTCCCGTGGGATGAGCAAATAATTTAAATACTATTTATCCGCGGGTGAAACCGCAGGGCGCAACTAGTATTTCATATTTTTACCACCTTATAAATCAACCTGCTTGTCTCACCTAGTAAAAACAAAAAGAGCGCCAATTTCGTCAACTTTCCGGACCGAATCAGCTCCCAATGAGCGCGGCGGCCTGTGGCCCAGTTGCTCTAAGCCTGCATAATACACCGTGACAATGGTGTCACTGGCTCTGCACCACAGATCGTTTAACAGTTCAGTTTTCTGACGCAGATCAGTGGTTTATTGTGTACCACAGATTAGTAAGTAGTACTTTTTTTGTTTATTGGCTTCACTTTTGTGTATTTAGCCAGGGTCAAGTAATTGATAATTTATCAAGTCGTAATATATAATAATTAAGTAGTAGTAAGATAATTTATCAAATTATATTTCACGCAGATATGTGTCAAGTCGCAGTCGTCGTCAAGTCAAGTCATAGTCTAGTCATACTCCTAGTAAAGTGATGGCAACTTTACTAGAAGCTACAGTGGAGTTTTGGAAACAACAGGAAAAGAAACGTTTCACCATCGTTATACCACTTTCCCACACTCATGCCTGTAATCCGGGACTTAACGAAAATGCCACCACTTTTATGCACTAACACTGAAAATAACACAGGTTTTAGGAAATAATACAATGCGCCAAAAAACAAAAGTAGTATATCATAGTATGTAGGTAGTTGTGAAGGCTGCCATGTAAGTTGTCCACTCAAGCTTTCTTCTTCACATTGTTACCACAACCTTCAATGTATTGTAAATGCATCCTCTAATATGGAATTCATTTGTTGAAATTTCAACTTTATCTCAGCATTTGCAGTGATTAATCTACGATAAGAGGTTTCAGCCTCATTGATTTCATAAACGCAAACACCTAAGTATTTATAGTATAGACTTGTCCGATAGCTCAGTTGGTAGTAACCCTGCCTTTTGAACTGTGGGTTGCGGATTCGATTCCCAAACAAGACAAACATTTGTGCGATGAACATAGGTCTTTGTTTTGTGTCTGAGCGTTATATTCTATTCTATATATGGTATTTTCAAACAAAAAGTATCTAAGTATTGTATCCGTTATCTGGTTCCCATAGTACAAGCTTTGCTTAGTTTGGGGCTAGATGGCGTTCTTTGAGATGTCCACACATATTATTATTATTATCATAGTGATGGATTACATTACAATACAACTGTATTTAACACGATAATAATCAATCATTATAAGTCCCGTCTCACATTAGAATCCGGAAAATCTCACGCCACATTAAAAATAGAACAAAATTTGTGACGTCAAGACGCAGGCGATCATGTGTGGTCAGGGTCATAGAGTAAAGTGCAATGACCCTACACTGTTAGGGTAATGTCAGCTGATTCGTGGCGCCTGCATGCGTATCGTACGCGTATCTATTAGATTTTGTGATACAACGTATCTACTTTTTAATGTTTGATACTAATGCTACATATCGTTTTTTAATTTTATATACTTTGGTATCTTTTTATTATAAAACACGATGTCTTTATTTCTTTTGATTGATTCTGTACTTTTTATATCATATATAAAGACTGATATTCCACGACGAAACCCAACCCTGCGCTCACTAATTTCGTATCGTATTCCTTAATTATTTTTTATTTAACTATGTAAATATATTATGTATGGTTGCAAAACCAACAGATATATTAGCCAAAAAATTATTTGATTAAAATTCACTTTAACACATCTTTAACTCTACGTGACTCTATCATTCATCTCTATTATCTTATTCGTAGCAAGATATTTTGCCTCGCGTCCTAGTCTATGGCACCACCACACTACAGAATAAATATTACGTTACATTACCTTGATCTTGCTGTGCCTCTAGACTTCACGGCATTCGACTTGCCTGAAAGATATTTACCAATGTACAAACCCAAAATACACACTTTAAATACCTACGAGATAGCCTATAAAACGAAAACCGTTTTTTATAAAACGAGAACTGATTTTTTTTTTCATTCGATTGCCGTAGCTCGTAATGACGGCATCGGGTGTCATTCATTGCAGGTGCACAGAGTGCTTTATCTCACGACTTCCGTTTGACACTAATCCTGGTACAACTTATATATATATATAATCTAAGGAATGGAACGTTTTTTATTTCAGTGTTTAAGTAACTATGACGTACCTTCACATCTTGAGAAATTAAAAGCGAACTGCAAAACCTACGAAGCTAAAATTTGGAGTGCGAATTTTTCTTGGACGAGGTAGATTCTTGCTAAAACAAAACAGCCTTATTAATAAACGGGTATTAGTCTCGGGTTAGTTACTTCAGCTATTGTCCTTTTTCGCTACTGGAATATTTAGCTGGATCGAAAGAGACAAAAGATGGTGTAACTAATCTAAAGCTAGTTCGTATTTATTAATAAGACTGTAATGGTGTAACCACAAAAGATTTCAACAAGCCTTAGATACATTTTAAACTACCTTTTTGTATTGCTGAACACACGTTGAGCGTCTGTCTAAGCCTTGTTTAAGTATTTATGGTAACACGGTTAGTTTACAATGTTTTCTGCAAGAAGCAAATTAAGAACAGAAAGAGCATGAAAACACGTATGGGATATCGCGGAGCAGCTAACAATCAATATCTTCTTCTCAACTTGTAATGGGAATCATTTGTGGTTTGCAACATTCTAGCATTCAATCAAAGAGCGTCAAGGCCTTTGTAAGTAGACCGAATTGTCCACACATTTTCTAAACATACATCAACCGGAGTAATAAATCGCTGGCTTGTCCGCACACGAAATATCTACTCACTTTCTTTACTTTCGACGCCGAGACGACGCATTTTTAAAACAGATATAGGTACCTAGAATAGTTTTTGTCCCAATGATACTCTTTGAACACTGTGGCGTCATTTAGGTCTCTAGACAAATTAGACGAAAGTTCCTGAGTAGAAATGCAATTTGCCTTTGCGTTTCACAGTTCAGTGGTATGATAAATTAGGCTATATTATTTTTATACGGCTGTTAACAACTTTAGCTAACAACTTTAATGCAACAAATATTAAGAATAATCTTAAATAATAACCATACTTTGAAGTAGTCAGGTAAAAATAAAAAAAGGTTTCAGTGCCATAAATTCATACTGAGAAGTTCACACTTGTTTCGGTCTGTTGATCACTAGCTGGAACCTAATATTATAACCTACTAGCTTCTGCTCGCGGCTTCGCCCGCGTGGCCTATAAGAAACGAAGATTTTTTTTCATAGATAATTGAACCACCCATTTCACCCTCTTAGGAGTGGAATTTAGAAAAATCCTTTCTTAGTGTATGCCTACACTTTACAAAAAACACACTCCAAATTTCAAATCTCTAGTACCAGCGGTTTAGGCTGTGCGTGTATAAGTCAGTCAGTCAGTCGGGACTTTGAATTTTATATGTATAGATTGCAGATGCAATCGGTTCTTTTATTGGGAATCTGCTATTAGACCATAAACTTGTCAGACAACAAATGAGTCTTCTATCTCCATGATTAGGGGAGTGATCACGAAACTTTAATGACAACAAGAGAAATTTCCATACTAACTATGTACGTAATCTGCGTATTCAAACTGTCAAATCCATACAAATTTGTGTTTCTTTCGATTGCAATCGAGTTACGTGGTCGCCCAGCATATCCTCACAGGTTATATTGGGCCGCTCTCGAAGTATAATCTACAAACATTTATTTTAGCAGTTCCTATCGCCTTCTATAAGCCGCCTGGACACAGTCCGAGTTTTCTCGGTCCGATCGCACTCGGTCGCAACTCTCGTTGTGGCGACTTATAATCCAAGTATTATGGACGGACGTTACTTTAACGTTACTTATTACTCGGACGATGGTGTCGATCTGTGTAGATCTAACGGCGACTTTTCTAAGGTTAAGATTAAGGTTACTTTTCGTATACGAGAAATAAAATGGCGGATTATACAATTCCGATTGACTGACCCGATAGCTCAGTTGGTAGTAACCCTGCCTTCTGAACTGTGGGTTGTGGGTTCGATTCCCACCCAGGACAAACATTTGTGTGATGAACATAGGTGTTTGAATTGTTGCCTGTGGCAATAATGAAAATAATGAAGAAAACAATCCGAGTGAACAATTTTAATGTTAACAGCTATTCTAGTATAATCTTATGAAGCTTACGAGCTGATATATATTCTGATTCTGTTCATATCAACGCGGCTTAGCGTAACAACAGAATTTTTTTTAATGTAAACAGAAAAGTTTGAATTACGTTACATTAAAAATTAAACTATATAATCTAGACTATAAAAAAAGAATCCTCAAATTGGTCCACTATTAATGAAAATATCGACGAACATACAATGGAACATAATAGAACCTCTTTTTCTGAAATTGGTTAAAAATATCAAATTACTCTAGGCGCTAGATAACAACTCAGCTAGGCTCAGATAATTATGAGCCACTCATAATAAACACTTGTATGCTTCCTCAACCGTTGCCAATGCTTCAAGCAACCAAGTTTTTTATCCAGTCACAATTAATAGCCGTAAAAGAAGGGAAGTTGTTACTGCAGTCACTGACAGCGTGTTACAGTTATGGTACACGGGCCATGGCTGTTCTTTATCGCCATTGTACGTATAACCCCTGTTGGCCAACTGACGCTCGCATATTTTACGAGACACCCCGACATCATCGATGACTTACTACGACTACTACGACTTACTATGACTATGACTTATGATAGAAAGGAGCAGGTGGTATTGACAAAGACAAAGACAAGACAAGAACAACTCAAAGACAAGATTCGCACGAGTTTCCAATATCACAAATAGACGACGGCCGGCACTAGACAATTGACACGCATAACGTATCATTAGAAAATTAAATATAATAGGCCCCAATCCAAATCACGCCAGCATCTCGCTGTTAATAAAAAGTGAGTCAATTTCTCCGTTTTCGTTTTCAGATCTCACGATGAGGTGTCTGTGATCTCACCCGCAGCAGCGCTCGCCACGGCACGATGACTTCGGAGCGCGCCATCCCCCACCTCCGGGACATCTTCGGCCTCAACCAGCAGTACGAAGCGAAGACCATCGAAGAAAACGATGTCAAAACTAACAAGAACAAAAAGAAAAAGGAGGATTTCCGCTCGTACGGGAACGGTGACGTGAAGACTTTGGAAAGACACCTCAGTATGAAGAAGACTATTAGGAAAAAGATAATGCGGGACCTCCAGCAGGCGTTCGTGGAAGACCCTAACGAGTTTAAGGTCGAGAACACGAGCCCGGAGAAGCTGAAGGCGGAGCTCAGTGCTGAAGCTGTGAAAATCGAGAAGAATGTGAAGAAGAATGACCCAACGTTCTTGGACATGCTGCGGGGCGAGACGCGGGGTGAGGAAGCGAGGGAAGAACAGCCGCCGGCTGAGAAGACCAGCTTCTGGCGGCGTCTTACCATGAAGAATAAAAACAAGAGATAAGACCTGCAGCAATGCCGTGCGCACCTCGCTCCGCTCTCACCAAAATAGAGGGAATTTTATGTCAATTATGGGCATTCATAAACAAACTATTTGATCAAAAAACTAATTGTTGTCACAGTAAGATAAATAGTGTCAAAATGATTACTGTACTGTCACAAACAAATACAATGTCTTAGCAAAATCCATAGCCATTAGACTCAAGGAATGTTAGTCGCACGACATTCGTACGCTTTTTAACTGCTAGTTATGTAAATTAAAGCATTCGATCGGAGATCGGTGAATGTTGACTGACCGTTAATGTTTTGTGTATGTTCCTAGTTTTTAGTATGCTTTTTTAATTTCCGCGTTCGTCGATATAGGTACTATGTTTATTGAAATAATATAGCAGAACAGTATCCACTTCGGTGAGATGAAGAAGTTCTTATTATTCATTAAAAACAAGTTTTACTTTACATAACTAGGTAATAAGCTAAATTAAGTATAGTTCGTTTATGAATGCTTTTTACATTAATTATTTATCGTGAGCACTTTTTGCCAGCTGTATACTGTCTTTTTGATCGTTTTACTATCAGAGTTTACAAGATAATGTTAATATCATGCTGCTATTAAACATTTATTGTATTTTATAAAATCTTTGCATAATAAAATAATTAGGTGTAATCTACATAAATTAATCATCATCAAAAAAAAACATAATTGAACTGATATAATAAATCTATGACATAATAATTATAGTTCGAGTTTCCTCTAGATGTATTTGTAAATAAGGGTGATTATTGTATGCATAAGTGTATTAATAGTGCGATCTTAAGTTTTATCTTGAGTAGGTGTGGAGTGAATTGAGAATGAGTAACTTTTGAACCTATATTTGTAGACATTTTACACAGCGCCATCTAGCTCCAAACTAAATAAATGTTGTACTATAGGGACCAGATAAAACGATAGAATACTTAGATACTTTTTTGATTGTAAATACATACATAGAATACAATATAACACCCAACTACACAGGATAAACACCTGTGTTTATCACACAAATGTTTGTCCTGGGTAAGTACTGAACCCACCCATAACCTATCGTTCAGAAAGCCAAGCTCCTGCCAACTGAACTACCAGGCCAGTCTTTAGAATGTCTGAGTTTGGCAATGATGAAAATAGAAGGAAATTTATTCAAGTTTTCTTTTAATAAATATCGTGAAGCTATGATGGAAATACGTAATAGGTTCATATAAAGCCTACGTTAGGACTCTAAGGGTGGATTGACCGACTTTAAAATTGCTGATAATCAGTTAATTAACAATGTTCAATATACAGAATGGTGTTAATTTATAAATGTACTATTTTCATAATTGCCCACTCCGAAGGTTTTACTTTAGAAAATAATGTATTTAATTCAAGTATTGTCGGACGAGCGAACGCTAGTGCAGCTTATAATTGCTAATCATTTGATAAGCAAACGTTAACTTTCGGCAAATTATAAATATTTTACAGCTGTTGAATAAAGCTGCAGCCAAATTGTATCTATCTACAAATCTGAGTAACTTTAACAATACAACTATTACGATATTTATATTCAAATTTTCAAAGAAACTCTGCATGATCATGATGATAAATGGATAGATACATATAATATACTTAGAGCAGGACATAAGGCTTCATATAAATAAGGACCTTAAGATAAATACGGTACGTACGTTCGAGGTTTATAAGACGTGATTTAGACATGTAATCTAAATATATATAACTCAAAGGTGACTGAGTGATATAGTGATCTATCAACGCACAGCTAAACCACTGCACGGATCGGGCTGAAATTTGGCGTGCACGTAGATGTAATGACGTAGGCATCCGCTAAGAAAGGATTTTTCGAAACTCCACCCTTAAGAGGGTGAAATGGGTGGTTGAATTGTTTTCCCATAGGCCACGCCGCGGGCGAAGCTGCGGGTAGAAGCTCGTTGATATATATATACAAAAAGATACGTTCGGTTGAAAAGTTCAGCTTTTGAATTTGAAAATGATCTCAAAATTAAGTCCATCTTCAGATCGCACTATTAACACAGTTGAGATGGCGGTGAGAACGGCGCAAGGTGAAAAATACATTTCGGCCATTGTTACTTTATAAATCTCTCGTTCCACATGTGATGTAACGTTAAGTCGACTAATAAGTTATGAGTAAGTGAAATAGATCGTAGTCTTTATTTCGTAAGCGGTATATTATTGTGTAAGTTAAGCTCGTGGCAATTCCTCGTTGTGACAATTTTATTGTGGTACATTAAATAATTTTACACTATACAATGCTATTTGTATTTTTATTTGTCTTTCAGACAATAACCCCTTTACTAATAGTAAACTGTTTTCTACATTTGACCGCTGAGTATTTTAAAATCTGGGCCACTGGTAAGCAATGACGTGGTCTACGATGGGGTATGCTTGCGTAGAAGATATCTGTTCACTATTGACTTGAAAACTCCCAAGTTTTAGTACTGGAAACTGGAAACAAACTTACAAGTTAAGTA
Organism: Ennomos fuscantarius; assembly: GCA_905220475.3. Classification (NCBI taxonomy): domain Eukaryota; kingdom Metazoa; phylum Arthropoda; class Insecta; order Lepidoptera; family Geometridae; genus Ennomos; species Ennomos fuscantarius. The sequence goes on along the minus strand of HG992028.1, from coordinate 3,455,701 downwards.
CTTAAGTTACATTCATTAGCTATTCGCACTATACCTACAGTTGAAACGCTTAGTGATTAGTTATAGGTACAGTGGCATAGCAAAGGCCCTGGGGCAAAAACTAAACTATGGCCTCAACTATTTACAATTGTTCGTTCCGTGTTCGTCGTATTCCAAATTCGGCGTACCCCGGATTTGTCGTGATCCAGACCCATTGTACTCCAGATACGAATGTGGAAGAAATTCTCACTAGTTCTATTTATAGTTTGTGAGCTAGAATCCGAGGGGCTGCCTGAGCTTGGGGGCCCCGGAGCACTGCCCTGTCTGTCTAGCTATGCAGCTGGACAAGTAAGACCCATCCCACAAAAAAATAACAGTTCGTCATCATTGCCAGACGTTCACTGCTTAACATAGGCCTCTCCCACTGCTGCCAGCAGACCGGGAAGACGCTGCACTCCCCATCATCATGGTGTAGGTTTCAGGAATACCTGCGCCGTGTTATAAGGCGAGTGTAGTGTTATAGATCACTGCAATCACATACAAATAGGTATACATACTTAAGTATTGGCCTTACTATATTATTATATTTGCATAGAATAAATAATAGTTCCTTATTGTAGTCGTAGTAAGTAATTCTTCATCATTGGCAGTGCGTCTACATAATAGATTTTAGTAACGCCAAGTGTTGCATGAGTGACAGTAAAGTAATTGTATATTATTACACAAAAAATGTTGAGCAATCTAAATCAAGATCGTTGTTACAACTCAGGACTAAGGCTTACAAATACAGACCTAAATAATCACGTAGCGTGAAGATAGCGTGGTGGGTTGGGGTTACATTATCTGACATTTTTGAGAAATAAATATATGTGCTGCCATCTAGACCAATAAAATGGAACACCGTCAATGGGTTTTGTTTCCAGCCATTTTTCACAGAATGAAGGTTAGTATAGTATAGTGGCTTCTAAACTCAAATCTTATGCATGTACAGATTTCACAAATTTACTAGGTGGTAGGACTTTTCTGTAATGTTCGTTTAGGTCAGTACTACCGCTTCGCCAGCTCTTCTGCCAAGCAGTAGTGCGCAAGCACTGCTGTGTTCCAGTTTGAAGGGCACTGTAATAGTGAAATCACTGGAAAAATGAGACTATATATACTAAGTAATCTTAGAGCAACCTAGACTAGACGGTGTTGATGTATCATGATGACGTGCACAGTGCAGTGTCACGCGAAACTATACTTTATAGTTCCGAGTGATACTGCAACTTATAAGGACAGCCGCATCGCTTAACATCAGGTGAATGACAAGCTCGTCATGTCATTTCTTAACATAAAATATAGATGGTACTGTAAGGTTGTTTTGAGGCATCTAGCGCCATCTATTATTGGTCCCAGAACTGCAACGCCAAGCTGGTGTCTTAAAACTGCACTAGAGGACGCTTTCGTAGTTATTATTATCTTTCCGTAGAGGTCTACGAAACCAGAGTCCTAACTCTACTTCGTAGTACAGGATCTACGACTTCTAGGGATGAAGGTAGAGTATTTATGCTTATTCCCTAAGATCCATCGTGTAACCACTGTTATAACATAGTAGTTCGGTGAAATGTGCCCATTGGTGTTGATTCTTTCACATTCTTTGAAGCTAAAGAACCTTAAAATATTTATTTCCTCTTTATTAGAAGAGTAACGCCATACATTCAAGGCTAGTCAAGCTTTTTAGAGAATGACGACAGTCAATTCTGGTATATAGTCATATTTCAGAAACAAAGTGAAGAAGCTATTTATAGATCCCTAACTTACAAACCTTATTAGTTCTATGTACGATGTTTCGATTCATATTCTAATTAAGTAGATATTAATGAATGCACCCTTGGAAACTTTATACAGGTCGCTATGTCACAATGAATCTGATCGAGTGCGCTATGTGGTTACTCAGTCCATACAAACCGACATGTAGGTACATCTAAATCGTGGAAAATAATATTAGATTGTACAACTATTTCTCAAAACCACTCTTTTGAGGTTTATCATTCTATTCATCGACTTCACTGACACCTACTTACTTTCATCGAGTAAATTATAGGTATGGTTGCTTTTGTACACATTGCGAGTTACTCTTATCAATGAAAAAACTTGCCATGTGCACAAAAGTTTAAGGATATAGGATAGGTAATCAAACAACAGATGCAGTTTAAATAGTTTATTTGCATTTTCTTATTTTTGTCATTATAAAAATTTAATTAGGATTTTTAGTTTAGATTTTTGCAATACAGCCAAGTTAGAAATTTGGTAGGCAGAGGGGTGTATTGAAGGTTATATATTTATGTTTAAGAATTTTATTTATCAAAAAATATAAAGCTGAAAAATTAAAACATACTGAGAAAGTAGGTATAATAGAATATACATTATTTTTACAAGAGGATTTTTTTTTCTTGTTATATATAAAAAAATAAAAATTTGCTTTTTATTTCGTATCAGTAAAAGTTATAACCATTCATTATTTTTTATTATTTGAATTTGATCTTTAAGTAGTATTTATTTGCAATGTATTTTTTATATATTTGAATATCTTTCAGCCTAACCCCGAGCCGGTTCACGGCCTACAAACCACTGAGAAGAACCGGCAAGAAACTCAGCAGGTGCCTCACGGAATGTTCCACACGTTGACCAACACCAGACTTAAACTGTCACATTTATCACATATACGTTAATAACTTATTTATACATAATAATAGTACATATTATTTTTAACAGTAAAAACGAAAACTACCGGTAATTTTAAAATATATTTACATATTTTCAGAAAAGAAATAATGCAATATAAAAAAAATTAAAGTTATCACGTTGATTCCTGTTATAATATAAGAGTGAATGTTATCAGGTAATTAATAATAACAAACTAATATAATTTATTAAAAATACAAAACAATTTAATAAACTATAATGAAATTCAACAAAAACATACAATGTTTTACAAATTACACATAAACGGAAGGTAATTTCCATGTCAGATTTCTATATAAATATTTATTAGTTATATTTTTACTAAGTTCACCCCATCTGCCTACATGCTTCAAAATTTTCGGCATTTACAAAACTAGTTTATATTAACAAGTTTGAGTAAATTTTCAATAAAAGCATTTATACTCGTAGCTGCTTTTTGATATTTTTATCTGGTGCTGGTGTTTTGTAATTTTTATTTACTTTACAAATATTACAACAATTATCTCCAACTCACTTATTATATTACAATATAATACTTATAACAATAAATATGTATATACATAAACATAATAATGTAATAGACTACCTGTAACAGCCTAAATCGAAATCAGTAACCTACTAATTCATGCTCACGATGCATAAAATTTTCTACTAAATAAAATCCAAACGTGAAATCATCATTTTTAACAATGAATTTCCAACCAGTTTGTAAATAGATGAATGAAAATTTTAAACCTTAAACATTGAAAGTTATTGAATGTGATTAAAAAGTAAAAGTGAATGTGTGATTAAAAATTCTTTTTTATGTGATGTGTAAAATAAAACATAGTGTTACTGAAATTCAAGTCACGACATACGGTGTAGTTTTAATTTGTTTATAAATTAAGTGTAATTTCTTGACACTGGCTAAATACACAAAAGTGTGGAGCCAAAACAAAAAAAGTTACGTGCAGTGCAGTCTGTTATTATAGCATCATCGTGATAATAATATTTAATAATACGTTAGTATTTGCAAAGTTGTAAGAAAAAAACAATAAAAATCATATTTGTTATTAATATTACCTACTTGTTAAGCGGTGAAGAATACAAGTCATTATATATTTGTAAAGCAATTTTAATCACATAATGCAGAGCTACTTATGTAAGTTAGTGCCCAAATAGATCTCAACTATTTATTACGTTGTAATTGAAGAAAATTATTAAGTAAATGATTTATGTATTTGCTAATGATTTTATTTAAGCAAAATGCAAAAGGGGCATTATTGTGGATAAAATAATATAAACGATAAGCACATTGTGATTTAAAGATTTATTAATCAAAACCATATTGTTTAATTATCATACAAAAGCGTTACTTTGTGATAAAATACTGTTTCAAATTATTCATAAAACAAATGTTTTGTTCTTAATATTTTTAAATAATAATTGATTACACTAAAGGGGACAGATTATTATCTTACATAGTTTTCTATTTAAATAATAAAGTCATCTTCGTACAAAAAATACTTCGCGATATCTAACGTTTTGAGTAGAACATAAAAAGTATCAAAATTAATTTTGTTAACTTTACCAATGAAGATCAATTACATTTACCTAATAATTATATACCTACTGCTTATGCCTAGTTATTATTTTACGTATCTACAAAGTCTATTTTAATAACGTAATTTTATGCCCAAATTATATTAATATGATAGCTAGGCGGCCTACGTACGTATAGTTTAAAACATCCATACATTAGGATACCAAAACTTATGTGACGTAGTGATGCTCTTGTCAAAATTCTGTCAACGGTGACTCCCCCAATATAAAAGCTACAGATATAAATCTCGTATATCAATTACACCGCCATTGGCAATGCTGCATAAGCCACTAAGATTAAATTCAATCAATTTTTACATATCCTACTCAGGTAGGATAATTATGTAAAAAAAAGCCAGCCTTTTTGCTTTAGAGTCACGTAGCCTGCCAACAAATTAGGCTTCTTCCAGATTCATTTAACAGAGCCTAGTAGGTACTAAAGGTCTTGAATCTACGGCGTATGCTGCTCTAAAACTAGGGGCTATGAATTTATCATTCTATCTTTTAATAAAGCCTTAATGCTAATACACTAAATTAACCCTAAATCATCTAATAATTTAATACGATGCCCGTTACTATACTTAAATGCGTTGTAATACAATTCTAGGTTATCATTCAAGATGCCTTAATTTCCTAAGCTAAAATATTACTAACCGTTTTAAATAAGCTAACAAATCTCACTTGTCTATTATTTATGGACACTGAATGTGAAAAATGATTGTATAGCTTACTTAGCGTACTTTGAGTATTAACACCTCTTTTTTAAGTCTTTATCATCGTAGTAGAGGTACGACGCATGTTGAGGTCTTATATATTTACCTAATGGAAAATTTCTTTGTGTTTACGTCATCAGATTTTGATCAATTCGAGTTAACGTAATATTATATTTTATTGTACGAAGAGTCTCATTAAAAAAGGATTATTATTTGGTAGAAAAATAAATAAACGAACCAAAACAAAAGTAATTTTAATACATGCTAAACTATTATATAAAATATATTGTTATATCTGATCCCCTTACATATGAACATATTTTATTGACAAATAATAACTACATAATTAATGATAATAGTAAATATTTATAATCATTGTATTAATATATACAAACAAAATGCGTGTACCTCAAATAGGTTAAACGTGTAAACAGTATAAAATAATGTCTTATGTTTTGTCATAAATATTAACGCCTAGATAATGCTGGGTTGATTTTTCTGTACACTAACTCTCTGAACGTGTTGGTATAATTCCTGCCTCGATTTGACATTCGAGAACTAATAGTGTATCTACTCCGATAAGCCTGTCTGCCTGCCTGGCCCGCGACTCGACTCACGACTCCAACATAACAACTTAACATCTGAAAATTAATTAGTTATAGCAATTATTGTCTCCCTGCACCGAGGGATTGTCCTGGTAACACTAAACACTAACGAATTTGGGAGATCGAATTAATATTTATTTATAAATTGAATAGAAGTTTTAAAAAGTTAAAGGTTTTTGATAAAGTAACAATTTTAAATGTTTGTTTAGCTGTATCAAAATACTTTAAATTTCATTAGTTTACCACGAATCCAATACGTGCAATTGTATTTGACTTAATTTGGATGGTTTCATGGAAATTATTTAGAAGCTATAGTTCAATCCTACTTAATCGAATAAGTAATATCAGAACTTTTTTATTGGATTGATAAAGTATTAGCTTCTTTTATGTAATGACGTTAAGACTTTTTACTGAAAAAAACTAGAATAGACCATGAAGGTTTATTTTAATTAATACCTTGCTCGTAGAATATTGTTTTTCGAATTAACGGAGGCTTTTGGTGATATTCTGGATTGTGGACGCCGAGCCTTATTTTATCCGGGTCTTAGCATAACCGTTATATCGAGTGTTTTGCTTATTGATTTGAAGTTGTTAACCGGCCATGGTGGTACCGACGGAACCTTACGCTCTGCAGGACAAGCGATGGCAACAATTAGACAACTAGTACAAACAGTTCCTGAAATACAATCAGAGGGCAAAAATATTAGACACTTTAACATTTAATTGCATTTACCGAAACATCACGAGTGGAATAAAGTTAAAGTCAAATACGTACAGTGATTATTAATAAATAATCAGGGGTAACTCAATTGAATGATATATTTATGTTACGCAACGTGTAACTCTCAGGTGAAATGAAATCAAAGTAATTAAATAAGTATTATATTCATACAAAATTTTGATTTTTTAATATCAATATTGAATACAAGAAAAAGGGGTTGTTTGAATTAGAATGGATTTATAGCTGAATATGTACACACCATGTAAAATTATTAATATGACGGTAAAATATAATAAGATGTTGATAATAAAATTAATAATAATGGTACGTAAGTATCTATAGCTTATTATTATTCAGGCATAATTTTTTGTACTTTGTAGTATAACTTCTTGCTGTTTTTGTCTAATTTATAATAATAATAAATAGTTATTTTGTGCCTACTTAAAATTATGGTCTATCTAGTTAAGATGAGTAAATATTTGTTAAGTCCTATTTGTATAACTAATATGGGTTCTTTTATATAAAGGAGTTATCTATACAACCAACTTGTTTGTGATATTTATTAGTTTTGCAAAAATTATCAGGCCACCTTTTTTTAACCAAATTGTAATGACAGGCTCATCTAGTTTTAATGTATTTAATAAATTTGTTATTTAAATGATGATTTTATTCATTTGATTATTTCACAGTAATATCACACTTTACTTTATTTTAAAATGAACACTCTCATTCTAACACCATTTTAATGTCTTGAACACTACACACGCAAGACTTGACACTCCTAGCCATTTTAATTCTCCAACTTTACACTCTTAGATGTCTCGTTGTTGTCTCTTTATCACTTAAAACTTTATTATTTATTTTTATTTTAACGTTTCTATCCTTTCTTCTGTACTCTATATCCACTTTACACATCAAGCCATATCAACTTTACACAATTGAAATTTTACACTCCTAGCCATTTTAATTTTCAAAGCCTCTTTCAATTTTACACTTAGGTATTAGCAATTTTCAATACCTGGCAGTTTTAAATTCTTCAACTTTATATGCTCCAAACTTTGCACATTTATCTGTTCGGTTTTTTAACTTTCACTTACTTTTATTAGCACCTGTAGCTATTTCGACCTATTCCACACTGACTCATTTTTCGATGATTTGGTTCAACCCATTTTAATTATTTGAACTTTATCCATTATACGCTTTAATTTTTACATTTGATGTCCACTACAATGAATGTCATTTGACCTTTATCTATAATCTATTTACTTTGTACTTTTTTTTACCTAATCATTCATTCGTATTGATCTCTTAAACCGTATCCACTTAATCGATTATACTTGTTTCAACGTCTTTCACTCAACTACTTAAACCTTTGGGGAAATATTATGAGAATTTTTCAATTCTTCGCTCGCTAGCTGTTTATTGTTATTTTTTCTAACGACATTGCACAATGCACGCAGCATTCTTACATTAGATAAATAGTTGTAATCCACATAAATCCTTTTTCAGTCGATATAATTTCAATTTATGCCAATTCCTAGCTAGTCAATATTTTAAATTCGATTATTACAATTAGATATTAACACTTAGGCATTTCATTCTATTAAGTTCGATTCAAAATTCACATGAAAAATTGTACTCTTAGCATTTTCCAAACCTCCAGTTCAAAGTTAAAATTTTATCTACATTTATTTAGATTCCTAATTGTTTTCCGTTTCGAGTGTTTCCTATCACTTGTATATATATCGTAAAACTTCCTCCTTTTATTTCGTTTAACTTTATTTTAAGTGGTAGGTATACTTTAAAATAATCAATCATTTAATTTGTAAGGCCCCTTTTCTTATTAGACATTACGCTTCAACTACTTTTTTTATAATTCCATAAATATTAACAGTTTTGATATTTTAACTTATTTAACTCTATACGCATAAAAATACTCTCAACCAGTAAATATCTTCAACTCCACGCACTTAAACATTTTACTCATAACCACATCCATATCTACAAAATTTACCTGTTTGACTTCGGTGACACTATCCACTTAGGATCTTACACTCCTAATGCAGTTTTGACCATTTTGAATTTATGTCTGTAAAAACTTTAGACACACTTAAGCTTTAGGTTTCTACGATATCTTCACGTAAAGCTTTACGCTCATAGCAGTTTTGATCTTTTTAAGCGATCTTATACCTGCGATCTTTAACCTTTTTACACTCCTAGCCATTTTCAATTATTTATTAAACTTTTGGATGCGTCATGTTGCTGAACCGTGAGCCATTTTATCTCTTAATTTTTCATAAATTAAGTACTTTGGTTTTTGAATTATTATTTTTTCTGTTTCTGTAGTGAGAGTTGTGAGTGTGTTTAGGGTAAGTAATCGGTATTCTAGAAGAATTTATTTTTCTTTACTATGGCTCGTAGTATTTATTGAACATTATTTACTAATGACTCTGTGCACTCGTAGTTGCTGTTATTTCTCTATTTCCAATAATGTAGCTTATCCTGCATTTCGCCTATGTGCTTGCTATATGCGAATATGTTAAGTTCATTCCTCTGCGTTAAGTTTTCGCCACTTTTTTGCCATTTTTGCCTAAACATTTTGCCACTGTTACAATAAGACGTTTATACATCAACCATTTCTTTCCGTCTACTTTGTTTCATAATGCGTTTTCAAAGTTATTTCTAATGGTTTATACAGAGACACATATTCAAAGAATTAAACCATTGGAAGTTAGTAACAAGTCACTAATCGCTATGGTTATTGGTAACTTGCCTTTTCATACTGTATATTACATTTTGATTTTTCGCTTTCTGCGCTCATTTGTTTCTGTGTAGCTTTTATCCTTTTACATATTTTATTTTCTTCGCATACTTTCCATCGGTATAATATAAGATATATAATATTAAGATGCATTAAATTTGTTTCTGTTGATTTTCAAAGATACCTCTTTCAAGATGTCATTGATTATTATACAGGGAGTAACAAAAACCCTGTTATATCCGCGAGCTGCGTATCCAGTGTCAACTCAAGGTTGTAGTAATACTAGTTCTATTTAAATACGAGACATACAAAACTTACGTGTGCTTTTTATTAATACCTTTTATGCCGTCACTAAAAATGTTTACGACCTCAGATATTGACAACATAGGTACTTGCACCACCGACGCAGCCTGCTGCCTGTTGCCCGCACCCCGCACCGCCCGCCATGCTACGCTAAGTCTATTCACCGCGCATACCTACTGCGACGGAACTAGATGCCATTCCACAGATTACTTCTTATGCGTTTTCCATACGTTTATGTGCCCTATACCACATACCACAACGTTGTAGGATTGCGAGACCGTAACTTAATGACGTAAAAGGTCTCTTTGACCAATAGTGGTAAGCACACAAGTGCTGCGCGCCGTTCTGCCGCACTGACATATTCTAATCATTTTACGTCAAGCAAAGGCTAAACAATCGAATTCACGTGTGATTTTGTATTGTTAAGAAACAAGATAGGTACATCATTTTTAGCTCTTAAAAGAGCTTTCAAAAACACATCACACAAATGCTTCTACCAAGGCACATTAACATATTGTAGTATTCGTCGTTAGAATACGACATCACACTCGACACTAAATTCGCGACGATCAAACTGGAAACGACTAAATTGCATGAGAGAGCACGTGCGACTGAGTTTAAGCCGCGGGCCGCGCCGCACCTATGCCGAGTGATGCCACGCCGCCCGCGCACCCCATTTCCCCGTAGGCACAGCTGCAGGAGCGGCATCCTACAAAAGAGCCGACAAAGGCGGCTCCCGTTTGTCGGTTCCGCGTTTGCTCTTCCCTTAGTTACTTAGCTATTTAAAAATAGGCACGGCTTGTGTCATAAACATTTTTGGGAAATTGTATTATTTTTTTGTGTTTAGATACTGCGTGTAACTTCAGATACGTATAACTTAGGTATTGTTAGACATTTTTATATGACTACTTGTAATGATCTGTACACATACTTCATTTATTTAACAGGGTTTTTGTTACTCCCTGTATAGTGTTTACGATACTGTAACTTTTATGGTGTAGACTGAACAAATCATATACACCATTTGTTTATTAAAGTTGATTTACCTACAATAACCGTTGTCAAATATAATTTTAAATGAACTCTTTTGTAATTATTCTGTATTCTATAATAACGCCATACCTGCCTAAACAAAAATTAAAAATTTTGTTTTGAATTTCTAATCAATTTTGGTATTTAAATTTTGTAGTTTCTATTTAACATAACGACGTGAAATCGTTTAAGTTAATTAACCTCAATGTACATTTATTGTAAAGGTCTAACGTAGTACTTATTTCATATCATTTTATCTACTCATTTTAGTTTAGGTTATATTACCAACACCTATTTTTTGCGCTTATTTATATAAATATACATAATGTGATCTAACATTATACGATATTTAACTTATTTGTCCATACATATACAAATACCTAATAATACCTTTTTGATTTATTTTACACTTTTCTCATGTCATCATTGTTTTCCATATTGTAATTATAATTACGTAAGGTGTTTTTATTTTCTAACTATTCTATCTTTATTATGTTATATTTATTGTTGTGCCTTAACTAATTATTTGCTCATAATTCATATATTTATCGTAATAGTATCTTTAACATAACATAAATATTACCAACATTTCTATTGTTTAATGTTGACTTAGACTTATGTTTATGTACCTACTTAGTTATTGATTGACAGTGTTTTTTTTACCCACTATTATATAATTTATATTGAAATTATTATTATTATTTCATTATCGCTCATTTATTTTGTAATAACGTTACGTTTCGTGTCTATTTGTGGTCATTTTACCTTTTAATGGCGTATTAGATAAAAGTTATTAAAAGCTGTGTGTACCTAATCAATATCTCTTCAATTATTATGTTTTACCACATGAAAGCATAAAATCCTAGCTTTGCTGTATTATATTTGAGTGTTTTACCTACTTACTTCAAGATAGGATTAATTTGAATAACTACCAATTCAATTATTATATTATCCGAAATTATTTCAATTTTTAGATATAGTTCTTAATTGTAATAATTTACTTTTCGTTTTAATCGAAATTCTTAAAATCACAGTTCATTTATATAATATTTATTAGCCCATTGGCAAATATTTGTAAATTAAACACTAGAGCGTCTATGCGCTGCGGTGTTAAGCTTAAATATACCAGTTTTTACTGTAATCTCAGAATAATATTTGTGATTATGTGCCACACTATTTTAGCCCTCAATACGAGATAGAAGGTTTTAATTAAAGTACATTCTTGAAGCTCTGCGCCTTTATGCATTACAAATTAGCACATAAATGATTATTTTGACACGTTACATTACATTAGTGGTATGGAAAAATTATTATTGTTGATTTTGGCTTACACGGTGTAAGTTACACCTTGCCTTACACCTGCTTACTTCAATGTCAAGACATTTATTACATATACTATATTGACATAGTTTTTAATGGGCCATAATATATTATATTTATTTATCTCTTAATACAGACTTGTAGGTATAATACTCGAGATCCTACGTCCTAGGTGCTGCTTTGTTATGCCTAATTGCTCTCCCCCACTTCTACTCTACTTACGAGTTAAATGAGTATTTTTGTTTTAAATTACCATCATGTTATCAAAGGCTATATAAATAATTGCGGTTTTACTGTGCCGTAATTGTAATAAGTGTTAACCGGCTATAAAGAGTTGTAAGTACCTGACACCCTGTATCTTTATGTGCTGCTTTGTTAGGATTATCTGTCATATTTATTCAATCTTAAAATATCGCGCGTTTATTCAGGTATCATTGCGCCATAATAATAACCCGTTATCAAGACTTATGCATATAACACTTGGAACCCTACACCCTATAGGTATGCTTTTTTATGCTGGTTGATTACTTCAATCTTATGATATTAGTGCTAACAAAATTATATTAAACGATAATAGTAATACTCTATTTTATTGCTAACCCGATATCACAGACATTATATTATTAAGTATTGTTTGGTACCTGAAACCTTACGCCCTTGTGTGCTGCTTTGTTAAGCCCCACTATTATTTAATCTTAGAATATTATGCGTTGAAAGAAGTGGTATTAATGTTATGCCCTGATAATAATAATTGTTAGCCCGTTATCAAGACTTGTGAGTACTTGGACCCTACGACCCTATGTGCTGCTTTGTTATGCTCCTTCCTTATTTCAATCTTATGATATTATGCGCTAAGTTTTTTATTATGCCTTACTACCAAAAAATTCTTCTATATCACAGGCTTTTAAGTATAATACCTGACACCATGTGCCTTTATGTGCTTATGTGAACTTTCTTATGCTTATCTGCCATATTTCTTCAATCTTTGAAAACTGCGCATCAATTGAGGTATAATTGCTGTGCCATAATGATTATTGTTAACCTGTTATCAAGACTTGTGCATATAATACTAGAAACCCTACGACCCTATGTGCTGCTTTGTTATGCTACTTCTTTGCTCCAATCCAATGATATTATGCGCTTTTTGGCCATAATAATATTCTATTTTATTGTAAACCTGATATCACAGATTTATAAGCATTCAATGGTACCTGAAACCCTACATCCTTATGTGCTCTTTTGTTAAGATTAATTATTGTATTTCTTCACATCGTTTCTTCGATCTTAATTTATTATGCTTTTATTGTGCCATGATAAAAATAATTATTAACCCATTATCAAGACTAGTGAGTATAATACTTGAGATCCTCTGACTCTATGTGCTGCTTTGTTATTCTCCTTCCTTACTTCAATCTTATGATATTATGCGCTAAGTTTTTTTTATTATGCCTTACTATCTAAAAAATCTTAACTCCCTATATCACAGGCTTTTAAGTATTATACCTGACACAATGTGTCCTTATGTGCTTATATGAGCTTTCTTATGCTTATCTGCCATATTTCTTCAATCTTATAATACTGCGCATTAATTGAGGTATTGCTGTGCTGTGCTGTTATGATAATTATTAACCTATTATCAAGACATGTGCATATAATACTTGAAACCCAAAGACCCTATTTGCTGCGTTGTTATGCTCCTTCTTTACTCCAATCCAATGATATTATGCGCTTTTTTGGCTATAATAATACTCTGTTTTATTGTTAACCTGATATCACAGATTTATAAGTATTCATTGTTATCTGAACCCTACGCCGTTATATGCTGCTTTGATAAGGTTAACTATTGTATTTCTTTAATCTTAAATTATTATGCGTTTATTGTGCCATGATAATAATAATTGTTAACCCATTATCAAGACGTGTGAGTTGTGAGTATAATACTTGAGACCCTACGACTGTATGTGTTGCTTTATTATGCTCCTTTCTAACTTAAATCTTATGATATTATGCGCCAAGGTTTCTTTTATTATGCCTTACTACCTAAAAATTCTTAACTTATATGACAGACTTTTAAGTATCATAATACCTGACACTTTGCCTTTATGTACTGTTTTGTTATGCATATCTGTTATAATTCTTCTAACCTAACCTAACCTAACATTTGTAAATCTGATATCAAACTTGTATTATATGTATAATACCTGAACCTCTACGCTCTTCTTTTTTTTTCTTGCGTTAAATGAGACTTCATTGTAGCCCGTTATTGTTATGTTCCTATCCCTTACTTAAATCTCAAGATATTACGCATTAGGTAAATTTTTATTATGCCATAATAATACCTAACAACTATTGATTATACCTGAAATCGCACGCTGCTATATGCCGCTTAGTTATGCTTAATTACCGTTATTTTAATCTTAAAATGTTATGCGTTAAATGAGTTTTTATCTTGCCATGATAGAAATAATTACTAGCCCGTTACAATACTTGTATAATATTTTTAAGTCTTACGATCCTATGTGCTGCTTTGTTATGCTCCTCTTCCTTACTTCAATCTTAAGTATTGTGTAAAATAAATTTTGATTGCGCCATAATACCTTACGATTGTTAACCCATTATCAAGATTTATAGGTATAATTTTATTCCAGGATATAATGCGTAAACAATATTTTATTGTGCAATAGTAGTAATAATTGCTAACCCATTATCAAGACATAAGTATAATACCTGAAATCCTACGCCGTTATATACCACACTGAGAAAAATGACTTCGGTACTTCACTATAAGTTAACATGAAGAATAATATTTTAGTCCGAAGCCTACAATATTATCATGAGCATGACGAAATACAAATCGGTCAAATCCAATTTACGTTTCACCACTACTAGATAAAGGGAATTTAACGATTGATTTTCATTATCGTTTATCATTTAAAAGTTAAGTCACATAATACTAAATTCTCGGTACTAACTTGGTGTTTTATCGAGAAATTCATGACAATTTGAAAGCTTGTCCTGATAGAGACGTAAGCACGACAATTTATAAATATATACCACGCATACATCCGTAAAATATTAGAAAATATCAAGACTGAGTATGACAAAAAAACATTATTTACTACCTAGAAAATATTGTTCTAACGAATAAAAAAATATCATGATTTCTTGATGCCTCGTCGAGAAATCACAATAAGACGTACAAACAATCATAGATTTATTTTTGGAATTTACAAAGATTTCATCATGACGTAATTTTATTTATCTGGTACCGAAATAAAAACTAGTTGGGAAAAAAGAAAAGTTCATTATGATTTCATGATAAACTTACGTGACAGGCACGATAAAAAGGCATTTTTAACGATTTATTAAGTGAAAAGGAAGGAATGCAAAGTTGAAGTGCTGCCATATAAAGATTATTATTTACCAGTAGTAGATTTTGGCGGTGACTGTTCTATTTAAAAGTATGTAGGTACAAAATTACAATCAATCGAAGTTCCTACTAATTAGCGCACCTACCGACTAATTTCCTAATTAGCGCAGAACCGATTTTGAAATAAATATGGTAAAAAAATCATTAAATTAATCCTGAGCCTAACATTGTAAACGTTTTATTATTATGTACTGCTAAGTGCACTAATATACTTTTTTGTCCTTTTATTATATACTAGTTGCGCCCCGCGGTTTCACCAGTGGATAAAAATTATTTTAATTATTTACTCATCCCACGGGAAAATTTAACTTTTCCGGGATAAAATGTAGCCTATACTAGATTACTAGTGTATAAGCTATCTTGGTACCGAATTTTATCCAAGCCCATTCAGCCGTTTGAGCGTAAAGGAGTAACAAACATACACACATACACATAAACACATATACACACAATAATTAAGTGTAATTTGTTGTTATTGGTCTCGTTCTCATTATTACTACATATTTTCCAATCTAACATCTTATACGAAATCTATGGGTAGTATTGAAGGACGACGTCGGCCAGGCTTTGCTGTAGAAGTAAAAAAAAAACTGAGTATAGCAACATTTTTTTTGCCGCCCGGCGCCGGCCGCACAGCTCTTTTTAACTTTTTAATTATTATACTACATATTCTATCAATATTTCATTCCCGTGCCGGTCTGCAGTTTCTGGCAGTTTCTTTTACACTATTTTATAGTATATTACATAAGTGCGACAGTCAGAACAGTTGGAAGGAACAAAATAAGGAATTAAGGAAGGAAGATCTTCATCACAAGTCAGTGATCTTCACATGTATGGAATATGTGGTAAAGGTGGATAAAGAAACTAACCACTACGTTTCACTATTAATCAACCATCAACGAAATTAATCCTCTTATCAATCCTATTGGGGATAGATTAAGATTCAAGTCAAACTTGGAAATTTGGAAGAAAGAGTTATCAAGTGCTGATTCGGACGCATTTCTAGCATCTCCGATGGTAAGGCTGCTGTCAAATTGCTTTGCATGTATTTTTATTTTTTATTTAGGCTTTGTTAATACTGTCCGAGCATGCTTGAACCGAGGATACTACTCGGACCCTGTTTGTGCCTATCATGGCAACTGGCATTCTAACTGCACTTTGACAACGGTATCCAATCAGATTAAACTTGGACCAAGCTGAACTTTTACCAGGTTCTATACACGGTGGAATTAAATTCACTCTTTTCCTTAAATGTATGTACTCAGACCATGCTATACAATGTTCGTACAAGAGCCAATAAAAAAAGGTTTGGGTTTTGTTTTAGTATTTTAAGTTTAAGTTAAAATTCATTATTTTTTGCAGTATGTCTGTTTAGAAATAAAACATATAAGTGTGTTTAATTAAAATATTTTTTTAGGTGACCCAGGAGCACCTAGCCATACTAGAGACGCCAGACCCAGGGCCATGGCAACAAGTGGAAATTTATTGGAGCAGCACAGCTTGTGCACATCTTCGATATCTCTATTACGAAGAGGGAACATTAACGGATTACTTTAATAAGTTTCCAATTTAGGTCTTTACCTATGAAATTGCCGTTTTGTTTGAAAAAAGTTATAATATTTTTTTTTTCGAACTTATTTATTTCTTTTATTCAAAGTAATCACCCCTGCAATCAATGCATCTTTGCCAACGCTGTGGCAGTATATGGATGCCCTTCTTGAAAAAATCAGCAGGACGGGAGACAACAAACTCTTCAAAGGCGTTTTGTACTGCCTCTCGGGAATTGAATTTTTTTCCCGGTAAAAAGTTGTCCAAATTTTGGAAAAAGTAATAGTCGGTAGGCGCAAGATCTGGTGAGTATGGCGGATGAGGGAGAGCTTCCAAACCCAACTCATGCAGCTTAGAGACGGTCTGTTGTGCAGTATGGAGTCGCGCGTTGTCGTGAAGTAGCAGTGGAGACGACCGATTGACCAAAGCTGGTTGCAGACGTGCGAGTTTCGCCATCATTGTGGTCAGTTCTTCAATGTACACATCTGCAGTAATGCTCTCGCCGTTTTGTAAAAAGCTATGATGAATCACACCAGCACTAGACCACCAAACTGTGACCATCACCTTTCTAGGGGTCATTTTTCGTTTTGCACATTGCTTTGGTACTGAACCAGGATCTAACCAACTTGCTGAGCGCTTTCGATTGTCAAAAAGAATCCATTTTTCGTCGCACGTAACAATTCGGTTCAAAATTCCTTCATTTCTGTGCCTGTTAAGCAGCGCAAGGCAAGTCTCGACGCGTACGTTGCGCTGGCGATCGTTAAGTTCGTGGGGCACCCATCTATCAAGCTTTTTTATCTTGCCAATCTGTCGCAAATGGACCAATATTGTTTTGATGCTAACATCAAAAGCTGCTGCCAGCTCAGCTGTAGATTGAGATTCATCAGCTTCCACAATCGCCTTTAATTCATCATTGATGACCAAAGTTTCCGGACGACCACGAGGTTCATTTTTCAAGTCAAAATTCCCAGAACGGAACCGAGCAAACCAATAACGGATTGTACGTTCGTTTGTACAGTTCTCTCCGTAAACGTCGTTGATGTTACGTGTCGTTTGTGCCGCGTTGGTGCCACGACGGAAGTCATATTCCATAATTACACGAAATTTCAAAGTATCCATTATGAGGAAAAATGTTGAAATGTAATGAAAATACAACGCTAATCAATAAACAAAAGACTTATATTGTAAATAGAATGTCATATTTTTAAAACAAAATTAATTTGAATTTCGAATACATAGCCAATCAAAAAAATTTTTTGTATGGAAAAGTCTGTACTGCAATACGGCAATTTCATAGGTAAAGACCTATTATAATCTCCTTCTGGATTTGAAAAATGTGATGATAAATAGTAGTACATAAACAATTTAACATTAATTATTTTTAATTCAATGTAGGTATTTCCTAAATTAAAAATATTTGGATTTGTATAAAGTACCTACATAATATAACGTGCTCACAGGTATCTTTGACTGTATTTATAATTTTATTGTATATTCTGTTAGTAAGTAATATAAACTCAAATATACTTCATTGTTTTTTTTTCTAGATTTTTATTACTATAACCCTCTTATAAAATGTATGCCATTCTACCAGTACAATATTTATTTACATTAATTTAAGATATTTTAACGTATATTGTTGCAAATAGGTACAGGATACCTACCTAATTACCTATATATACATATATATTATACTTTAGATCATGTTAAATCTGCCTGTTTAGTAGATTTAAGCTGTATTTATTATAATTAAGATGATTCAGATTTTTCTATAGTAGTTCATCTATTTTGCATAAATATTGCATTTGTTCCAGAGGAACCGATGCATGATGCTGCCATTGAACAGTTGTTTAGTTTGACGAAAACTGTTACACCTACCTACTGGACCATCTGGGATGACTAAATCCTATAGAGTTCCAGAACGGCAGGATCAGAATAAACTCCTGATTTGTAGTCATTACAAGGCAAGGAATACGCTGTACGTAATGTTTTCAAATCAAGAGTTTCTTATGATCTTGCCAGTAAAAATAGCTGTAACTATCAGGAATATTTCCTAAAAAAGACGGTAAAATAACGATTAAACATCAAGAAAGCATACAGACAAAACATGACGTTACCGATGACTTAAAGGTATATAATTCACAGTTATCGTTACAATACCAACAAACTATTAGAGAAGGTCATTGGGTTATAGTAGTTTGTAATGATAAAATATGAGGAAGCTCGTTAAAACCGCCAAAACAATAATGAAAAATATTCTTAAGTTTCCCTTGGCGTTATTAGGAAATTTCGACATATTATCATGATGTACCGACCAACTTAACATCCAAATAATGACTCCGTACCATCACTTCTACAATTTCTATCATGCCAATCATGATGTTTCGTCATTACCGTTAGAAGTGTTCAGCGAGATCGTCATGATAATTTGTCATGACGTGTAACGATAAAACACGAGTATACAGCACTTTTTAATATCGTGCTGTGTCCTGATGTTTATTGGTGACATCTGTTCATGATATTTTTTTATGATTTACGCACAAAATATTAGTAAGAACTCTTGGTCCTTTTTTGTTGGGAATACTGATAAAAGTCCCGAAATTCCTTATAAATTGTTCGTAATCATGAAAGTTATTTTTCTCAGTGCACTTAGCTATGTTTGACAGACGTAATTTTAATTTAGGATATTATTCGTTAAACAATATTTTATTGTGCCATAGTAGTAATAATTGTTAACCCGTTATCAAGACGTATAAGTATAATACCTGAAACCCTACGTCGTTATGTGCCGCTTAGCTATGTTTAACAGACGTAATTTTATTCTAGGATATTATGCGTTAAACAATATTTTATTGTGCCATAGTAGTCATACTTTAAACCCGTTATCAAGAATTGTGAGTATAATACTTGAAGCCTTCCGACCCTATCTATGTGCTGCTTTGTTATGCTTCTTCCAAGTCTTATGATATTAAGCTTTCAATGATTTTTTATTAGTACCTGAAAGTTGATAACCTGGTATCACAGACTTGTAAGTATGATACCTGAAACCCTACAATGTTGTGTTCTGCTTTGAAATACTTAACTGTTCTTCCATGCATCAATATCAATATGTTCTGTTTAAATAAGTTTTACTTTGTGTAAGTAATAAAAAGTTTTATTACTGTAATTATCCGTTATAATTATGTACGTTGGTATATAATATGTTTTTATCATTAAGTACTTTATGTTGTAGGTAAAAAGTGGTCATAAATAAAAATAAATATAAATAATACTCTCTAAGTGAAAATTATCTGCAAAGATTGTACTATACTGTATCAAACAAATGTTATGGTTTCGTCTTATTTATCTGAGCATTGCGTAGATAAAAATTATTAAAATTTAATTAATTATTGCGTAGATAAATATAAATATTGTATGATGTTGAAATTGTACTCATATTATTGTAATATCGCATAATATAGTATTTATGCTGTGCTGTAAAACTATATCATTTATATCTAGTACCAATTTTAATGTCTTAGCATTCATAAATTAAATAAAAATAAGGGTTGTACATTTTAGTAATAATTGTGTTCTATTTATTTATTAATCAAAGTAGATACGTTTTTATTCAAGCCTCGTTTTTTATGTCTTATTATGATATTATAGTAAAATTGTCATTTGGGACTTACTTTTTTCTTTAACCTATACTTTTTTTTAAATTGGAGTGTGTATCTATCTACCGCAGTCTATCTATTATGAATATTGTATTAAGTATTTGTATGATTCCATTGTAGTACAGAGTCCTAAACCACTTCGTTAAATTCTCTCCATCCAAAGGTTGCCTGGAAGAGATCGCTTTTAGCGATAAGGTCGCCCATTGTTACACTTTATATAATAGATTGTTTTTTTTTCTTTGTATTTTTTATTATTTGGTGTGTACAATAAAGAGTTCATCTATCTATCTATCTATCTACAGAGGATTTAATTTTAATCCTTAAAATTGCGCAAGGTGCAGATTATACGGAAACTGCTAATCAAACTCCTGACGAAATTGATTTCTCTTCTAAACTCTACATTTTATTACGATAAATGTATCAAATTACAATATAATTAATTACATTGTCTTATTTTTATGAGGTGTATAGGTGTATGTATTTTGTAATATTGTTGTTTAATTGAATAAGAAAATAAAAACCCACTAGATTCATTGTGGATCTGACCCTAGATCTGTAAGTTTAGGAAACCATCTTGAGCTTTTGGGTGTTGATCTCACGTCAAACCTAAACTTTGGATCCTACATCGAGTCCAAAGCCAAAGTAGCTTCAAAAAAACTCGGCATATTGTCCAAGGTAAGGCGGTACTTCACACCTGGACAGCTTCTAAATCTGTATCAAGCACAAGTCCGATCGTGTATGGAGTACTGCTGCCACCTGTGGGACGGGTCTGCCAAGTACCAGCTTGAGGCTCTGGACTCGATTGAACGGCGTGCCAAAAGGCTCATTGACGACGACACTTTGGTTGGTGAAAGGCTCCAGAGCCTTGCACATCGACGTAAGGTGGCAAGTCTGTCGGTTTTTTACAGATTACACCACGGTGAATGCGCTCAAGAACTGCATGATCTAATTCTCCCATCACCATTCCACTACCGGACTACTAGACGCTCGGCTAAGCGCCATCCTTTTGTGGTCGAAATACCACCCATTCGTTCCAAGCGATTTGACTCAACGTTCTTAATTAGAACGGCTAAGGAATGGAATGCCCTGCCAGCGTCTGTGTTTCCGGCGAAATATGACCCGGGCGTGTTCAAGAGAAGAGTGAATAGGTATTTACTTGGCTAGCATGCTACACCTTCGATCGCATCGTCACTTCCCATCAGGTGAGAGCGTGGTCAAATGCTAGACAAGTTTGAAGTAAAAAAAAAAAAAAAAAAAAAAAATCTACAATAAACGACTTATTCATATTTTAAGTAGTAAAATGATTTTTTAAATATATGCCTGTTACATACCAAATTCATTCGTTTACCAAATTCAATATTAACTGGTATTTTACAACTATTATTAATTGCTGTAAATATTTAGGTTTTTTGGTGTAATATGTACGATGCTCACAAGTTAAAATCAGCCACAAATATTCGGGCATAAATGTGTCATCTATGTTTCAATAAGCGCTTACGTTACCTTCTACGATTGGAGAACGACTGATATCTTAAATATTTCAATAAAATTGTTTTAATTCAAAATGTACTTATGAGTTTCTTCGGTTTTAAATTTAGAGAAAATGTATCGAAATTTAAGTGGAATTCATTGACATTTTGTCATTTCAAATGTCCAGCTTGCGGCGTCTCAAATTACAGTACTTTGCCGCCAAAATTATTCACATATCATGGCATGTATTTCACTCAATAACATTATTGTTTCAACATGAATATAACTATCGTTTTATGATTTTCATATCTTCATCATAATGTAAATACAAATGGGACAGTGTTTTGCATATTTATAGACGGAATTTCCATAAAACCATTCTATTGCTTCTCTGGAAACCACTGTTACCACTTGGATAGTAAGTAGGTAGTCAAAGACAAAACCAAAGTTAAAATAGAATTGCTTATCATTGATTTTTGTGCCAATGACTTATCATATGTAATTAGCAAAGTATTTAAGTATATCTAGTAGATATTTATCTACAGCTCGGCCCTACATGCCCAAGGATACTTTCATAAGTTTACACAGAGCGGATTCAAGAATAAACATTCTTTTTATATGCCCCTTCGATCCACCAACAAGAGTATCCAAATAAATCAGTAACTCGCTATGAATTTTCAGCATCTTTAACTATAATATTATAGTTATCATGATTAAGAGTATAATCCTTCCACTAGCATATTTCAAAGAATATATAGATATTTAGAATGGTTTTATTCACTTCATATCTGCACTAATAATGCCCATTTTGACTGGCCTGATAGCTCAGTTGGGGGTTTTATTCCCACCCAGGATAAACATTTGTGTGATGAACATCGACGTTTTTTCTGTGTCTAGGTGTTATACATTTATAGGTATTGTATTCTATGTATGTATTTACAAACAAAACTTATCTGAGTATTGTAACAGTTCTGTTTTCCATAGCACTAGCTTTGCTTAGTTTGGGCCTAAATGGCGCTTTGTGAACGGTCATGTTCTACAATTATTTAGAAAATCAATTTCTTTGCGCACTTTCTCTATCTATTCTATTCTATGCTCAATATTATTCTCCAAGAAAAATACAACTTATTTATGTTTTACGTACATTACGTATCTATTTCCATTATAAACTAATCTTTTGACAAAAAAGTTCTACAGTGTTTAGAATAATAATGCAAACCATGTCACCATTAATGATCTAACTTTTCAATGGATAAAATAATGGATGTTTTGTTGCATCTAGGGTATTTCTAGGGTGGTAATTATCTCATAGAGTTGACCATGGATTCTACTTTCTTACACACCATGTACCTAATATATTGTAAATTAGCGATCAAATTTTCTAAAGCATTTGTGTAATGTTTAGACTGTTCCAAGTAGACCTGACGTTTCTGTAGCTGCTTCTTTATGTTCTGTGAACGTCTTCATTGGTAGGTATCTACGTATATTTCTTCATTACACTTTATATTACCTTCTATAATGCTACTCACTTAATTATTAAATCCAAAACATTTAATTTAAGTAGACTATTTTAAGTCATAATTGTTCTTCTGTTATCACAGATTAAGCATTTAATGCACCAGCATATCTAACAATACACGATCTACTGATCGTTTCCACTTTTAATTTATTGATGGATTCCGAAGAAGTAAAATAATTTTTATTCAAATTCATTCTTAATTTTGCAAATTTTTTTAGACTTTTCCGAGTCATAGGTCACTTATTTGCCTCCGTTATTTTCTACTGAACTTCTTCATTTGGTACTTTTAGCTTAACGTCATATCTCTATTGTAGATTAGACATCTAATTTATTTTGTTGTCCTGTCCAAATTTTATTTAAGGGATAGATATCCTTAATTGCCGAGTCACAACTAGTGTTGTTTTCATTAATTATTTATCTACAATCTATGTATTAAGAAAGGCAACTAGAGAACTGGATGACGTATTTGTACCTACTATATTCATTTATCACTGGATACTGCAAATAAGTCAATTTATTCAGGTTTATTTCAGAAGTCATAACTGCAATATTTCTATTCCAATCACCTTCATAATGTGGAACTTTTAGTATTATTTTTAACATATCATCCAGCTATTTCACTGAAACTAACACTGTCTTGTAGTTTTTTAAGACAAGGTAAATCAGCGTCTTTTTTTTAAATATACTTATTTCAATTGATTACTTATGTACATAATTATCATGCTTAATCTTAAAAGTAATTTAGAATGTTCTACGTTGTACGTAGGTAAATCATTCTTCATACTTTCCTCAAGAGTTCTAACTTTGTTTAGACCATTATTCAAAGTCATATAATAATCGATTTCTGTAGATAAATGTTTCTATACACTAAACTTATTATCTTGATAAACGTGGTATCTTTATCTTAATACACTTTTAATTATTGTAATAAATAGGTTAGGTACCTTAAATTAAATATAAATCCTAGGTTCTAAGTTTATATTATGTTAGGCAAATGTATATTTAATGGTTGCATATAAATTCCATCCTCAATCCATAAAAACATACGTAAGCGAACTGTTTTTTTTTTAATTCAATCCAATACCAATATCTATGAAGCAAATCTTGGAATCATTTCTCTATTCCTTGACGTTTATTTTCATATAATGTAAATAATAGATATAGGCTAATTTATTAGATATTAATCCCTTGATTCAGTGAAATAACCTTTGGACTATCCAAAGTCGTCTTGTACGTATAATTAAATAGTTTTTGTCCATGCTCAGTGTGCTCATAGAAGATGACGTCTGACAGAAATGAGTAGAAGAGAAAAATATTCTATGCTGCACCTACCCCACTTATAAATGGGTTACCGAAGGGTAGACGGATGATGGGATGGATTGAGTTTTTCTGTTTCCAATCCATGAGTATTATAAACCTTAAAACTTTCCATAGTTAATATTATAATTTTTAATTTGTATTCGTCATTTTTTTACAAGTAAGTTATTTATTCAAATCTCATCTCCTATTCTTTGGCTGATAACTTACATTCAGTTAGTTTGTTACATCTAGGCCCTAAATATAGGTTACTTCTAAAGTGGTAATTATTTTATAAAGTTGGCCATGATTTCTACTTTCTTACACATCACGCACCTAATATATTGTAATTTAGCGATCAAATTTACTAAAGCATTTGTTAAATATTCAGTCCAATATCATTCATTTATGAAGCAAATCTTGGGATCATTTCTCTATTCCTTGACGTTTATTTTCATATAATATAAATAATAGATATAGGCTAATTTATTAGATATTAATCCCTTCATTCAGTGAAATAACCTATCCAAAATCGTATTGTACATATAATTACGTAGTTTTTGTCCATGCTCAGTGTGCTCATAAGAGATAGTGAAGATGACGTCTGACAGATATGAGTGGAAGAGAAAAACATTCTGTGTTGCATCGACCCCACTTAAATGGGTTACCGAAGGGTAGACGGATGATGGGATGGATTGAGTTTTTCTGTTTCCAATCCATGAGTATTATAAACCTTAAAACTTTCCGTAGTTAATATTATATTTTTTTATTTGTATTCGTCATTTTATTATAAGAAAGTTATTTATTCAAATCTCAGCTGCCATTCTTTGGCTGATAACTTACATTCAGTAGGCATATAATGCGAGAAATAGTCCATAGTTTTCAATTTTAAAAATGCATATTTAAAATACAAGCTCATATCGTAATAGGTACTTCATAATCCTTGTAATTTCAACAATGCAGTTTGTCAGACTTCGTGATTCAAGGCTAAAGTTACGAAATTATTTATTTAAAGCATTTTAACTTTCGATTCCATTAATTATTGGCTACCGATGATTACGGCAGAAAGTCTGTGTCGGCTGCACGTACATTTATTTTTCACAGAGTTGATTTAGGTAAGGTGAGATAGTTATTTCATCTTGATCCATAAAGTGAGTTTGTTTCATAATACTGCAATACACTCGGATCATTTCATTTAAGTACGAGGTCACGTCAGTCTAAAATACAAATCGATTACGAATAACTCTTAAAATAAGAAAGATGCATTTTTTTTTGCTATCAAATCTCTGTATAATTTAACTTTTTTATAACTTAACTCTCAATAATTTATTTGAAATAACGGAGACCTTATGAAAAATACCATCGTGTACAATGTTTCTCTAGAATACGTTATATTATGATGCGTGGGTATAGGTATTCATAGATATACATATGTATGCCATGTAAATAAAAATTGTTAAAAATGCCACAACTAAAAGCTTATTAAGTACCGCTTTATTAATTTTTAAATAATTTTGAGTACTTAGTAACTAATAACATACTTGATCATACGCCTATCTAAGTAGCAAAATATTATATACACTATAACGCAAATCGCTTAAATAAATAATTAGCAGCAGTTAAGAAAATGTTCAACCAGTTGCCTAAGTACAGACTTACCTACCTAGTATCTAACTAGTTAACGAAATGCGCAACAAAAAATTCATCCTTATATAGCAATTAGCAACGAATAAAACCAAATCTTGGGAAATATTTTAATAGAACTAAATATACCGTCTAATTATCAAAATGACCGATGAGCATATTTTTTATAATGTCTAGAAAATATTTGACACGCCATTCATTATATACGTACCTATATCATTAATTTCTTTCTAGCCGATACCCTGAATTCCTAAGCATGTGAAGGAAGTTGCATCATGCGATTTCATAAAATTTAAGTAATTTTAACTTATGTTGTATGCTCGCTCACCACGCTATGTTGATGTAGGTACTTACGATACTATGATAAATATAATAAGAACATTATGTATATAATTTAATTTGTTATGTAAATTATTGTACACGTATATGTTATTGAAATACTTAAGCATATTTTATTCATTTTCCTCAAAACATATTTAGTAATTACGCATTATTATTATTAGGCGCAATATCACTAATAATTTGTTATAATGTATATACGTCATATTTATTGGTAATCGTTAGCTGAAATATAAATATAAATTAGTACTCATACTAAGCCACTTGTTTACAACTTAAAGCCTGATAACTTGAATATATAATATTGTAATAATTTTAAGTAGACATCTTTTCATTCCTGTTTCGCATTTTATTTTTATTTATATATATATATATATATCAAGTAAGATTAGACGATATTTATTTATTTGTTGCTTTTAAAACAATTTTTAGTGTTTCTAGTAATTCAATAAATACATTAAATTACTTACATAAATTGAACACCATTTATTTTTTATAAATGTATTATTTAAATTGTTTTACTTAAGTAACAAAAACTCTAGATGGTCTTAAACTGAGGTAGGTATCTAGTTTTTCTTTTTGTGATCGTTAGGCGTTATTTATTTTTCAATTTCTGTTTCACAGTCAACAGTTTGGATTTACAAAAGGACGATCAACTACAGATGCAGGCGTAGAACTCTTTATACATATACTTGGTGCTTGGGAGAAGTCACAGGATGCCATAGGTATTTTTTGTGACTTATCCAAAGCATTTGATTGCGTATGTCACGAAACCCTAATTTTTAAATTAAAGCATTACGGGGTTTGTGGGAAAGCTCTTGATCTTGTCTCTTCTTATCTTGGTAATAGAATTCAGACAGTTGAAGTTAATGGAGCAAGATCATCTGGTTCTATCACTAAAATGGGGGTCCCGCAGGGTTCAATACTAGGACCATTCTTATTTTTGGCCTATATTAACGATCTTCCATTTTTTGTAAAGAACCTATGTGATATTGTTTTGTTCGCAGATGATACGTCTCTTATTTTCAAGGTTGACCGATCTACTAATGATTTTGACGACGTTAACAAGGCAATTTCACTGGTTTTGAACTGGTTTACTAAAAACAATCTACTGTTAAATAGTAAGAAAACTAAATGTATTAAGTTTTCGTTACCTAATGTTAGGGGGTCTCCTACAAATTTATTACTGAATGGTGAGGCATTAGATTTGGTACAATCTGTCACGTTCCTTGGCATAACTATAGACTCTAAATTACAGTGGGGTCCTCACATATCAAACATTGCTGGTAGATTGAGCTCTGCTGCATATGCTGTGCGTAAAATCAGACAGTTTACTGATGAAGCCACTGCAAGATTAGTATACTTTAGTTACTTCCACAGTATTATGTCATACGGCATCTTACTGTGGGGTAAAGCCGCGGACATACAATCAATTTTTGTCTTACAGAAAAGAGCAATTCGTTCCATTTATAACATGAAATCCCGCGACTCTCTCAGGGAACGATTTAAGGAGATAAATATTCTTACAGTGGCTTGTCAATACATTTACGACAATTTGATGTACACTCGCAAAAACATTAGCTCTTTTCCCAGATATTGCGACATTCATAACTTTAATACTAGGAACAAAAATAAATTGAAAGTTCCAAGATTCAGACTGCAGAAAGTTAATGGTTCATTTATGGGAAACTGTATACGCTTTTATAACAAGTTGCCCGACGGTATCGAACAATTGTCAATGCGTAAATTTAAATTATTCATAAAGTCAAACTTAATGAAAAAAGCCTATTACACAATAAATGATTATGTGTCGGACAAAAAAGCTTGGCCTGAATATCCCAAGCTTAACGGTATGAAAGCTTAGGTACTTTGCCTATTGCCTATTCCTATCTATAAATTCAGTTTCTATTTGTAATGTTTATAATAAGATAATCACGGTATTTTTCTTGCACCGGTGTGACGTGGTGGTTATTTTTGTAACATATTCATTATCTCAATTGTAATGAATTATATACATTGTAAAAGACAGTAGAAAGAAGACAAAAAAAAAATACATCACTGTAAAGTTTCTTGTAGCTTCTTCTTTACAGTTGTAATCGAAGCTTCGGATCAAAGTTTTCAATTCTGCATTGTGCCGGATTGCTTGCACCAGTAGTGAGAAAGAGAACTGCTTTTTTTTCAAACTCATATTGTAATGGGCTTGCTATATTATTTGACAATAAGCACTTTGTAATTTTATATGCTTAGTGAAATAACTCAATTTTAAGTACCTAGTATAATTTTGACTTGTAAAAGTGCTAAAATTAGCCTATTTGCAATAAATCTTTTGACTTTGACTTTGACTTTGAATAAGTTCTACCCAATAGGTAGAAATCTATTTTTCATACCTCGACTATTCTACCTAATCAAAGTTTTAAGTACCTAGATAAAATAGATTCAAGAAATACGTACCTACTACCTACAGTAATAATAAAACTGTATTGTTAAGTATTTTCATTGTTAGATAAAATTTAAAAAAATAATCAGACGACGCATGTACGTAAATTGCTAACAAAAACACAGTTAACAAAAGAACAGAAGGTACCTATTTATACCTATTCTGAATGGATGTAATTCATATAATGCAAAATGTAAAGAAAAGCTTTCTAAATAATAATGAACCTACATTTACGCTTCAGAGAAAAGATTTTATTTATGAGAACAAATTGACCATGAAAAGATACCGTTAAAAGATTCCATTACTTAGATAATTACCGAGAAGTCATTATTTAAAGACAAACTTGTTCTACGTACAGTAGATACAGTATATCCAACCTACTTCACAATTTGAACAATTTGATTTTTTTTGTATTCACATATACTTTTCTTGTTCGGCGGACTTCGATGTATTTTTTGGTGTTGCGCTGTTCTACTATATGGTCCTCGTAGCTCTTGGGTTCCAAGGCCAGGGAATCCTAGTTTGGATCCAGGATCTACGTATGTAATTTATTCTTTGTTATTTCTTTTTTATTGTCATTGAAAGATTAGCTTATTTACTCTAAGTAGATTATCCTAGTCAATCAATTATTATATTTTTCATCAAAAATATAAATGTAAGTAGGTACTACCTATAGTCAACTATTATTTATTCTGTACTGTGATAGTACGTAAAGATATTTTAAGTACCTTCTTATACTTTTTTCTATCGGTTGCAATCGAGTTACGTGATCGACCAGCTGGT
Source organism: Ennomos fuscantarius (assembly GCA_905220475.3). Taxonomy (NCBI): domain Eukaryota; kingdom Metazoa; phylum Arthropoda; class Insecta; order Lepidoptera; family Geometridae; genus Ennomos; species Ennomos fuscantarius. Next base: position 3,425,840 of record HG992028.1, on the reverse strand, counting down.
CATAAAGTCTCATTTGCTCATTATTTCACCTAAGTGGCAAATTAGTGGTTTGTCTTTAAAATTATTTTACCGACTGTATATTCCTTTTCTAAATAAGTGAATACTAACTGAATGGAGCAAAAAAAACCATGCGAGGTATATTTTTTAATTTTTACGTCTTTTATTTTCAAGACATAAACCTAACCACCATAAGCGTAGTAAGACTTTGCTAAATACTTTCTCTACACCTACATATTTTCTTTCTCTTGATTTTTATATTTTTCAATTCTTAGTCCTTTAGTTTAGTATCCTTGTATAAGTCTAACAAAATAGCAGTACGCAGTCTACACACTACATGAATGTACGTACGTATTTTTTTCTTTACCTACTTACACTCTTGGTTTTTAATCTTTTTTAAATTCTCAGCCTTTTTATTTATAAATCTAATAAAAATACCATTGTCAAAACATCAACCAACCACAGTTAAAAATCTAGATCGTATTTTCTTAAGTTTTTACTCATCTCTTGTTAAATTTTTAGTTTTTTGTATTCTTACAACATTAAAATGTATTAATACGTTTTTATAAATATGTAATAATATATAATTTTATTTTACAGCCTCTTTATAACCTGTTTACTGATTAAGTTCGATGTGTTAAATCAATTTAGTCACATTCATAGAATTATCCTGTTAATCTTAATGTATTTACCAACGTTATGCAATTCAAACAATGCAGTAAACGAAGTTAATGACTGTCAATTGCCATTCACAGTCTTTTTTAATCCAAACAAATGAACGAGTTATTATCAAAACAATATCTGCAAAACACAACACACCCCATACATTCTAGCAACGGAACCTTATTAACATGCAACAAGAAAATGGTGTCAAAGATATGCCTAATATTTTTTTGAGAATCATATTTAAGAAATAATCTCATTTTAAATTTCCTGTCGTAGGTGACTTGGTTAAAGGCAAAACTTAGGCCGAAATAAAACAAAGCTTAGTATAGCTTACCCTTCTTCTACTAGGACCTAGCTACCTATCCAAATTATTATAAACAAAACCCAAACAATACTTAAGTACCTACCGAGGACTTTATTAGTATCATTAAGAAGTACCTACTATGTTAGTTGTTTACCCAGTCTCTCAAGGCTGGAGGAAAACGCCTGCTCACACGGCTTCCACTGTACACTCATAACAAAGCAGCACAAAACCTACAATCCTCAGAAATTTAGAAATTATAAAGAGACAAAAAGCTGTAGGTACATACCTGACATAATTAATTCCTTTACGTCCCTTTTTGCCTTTGAAATTGATTTTTAAGGATCTACGTCGTATTAGCCGGGCGATGAATCCGCCATTCTTTTTATTTTATAACGGGACGGAGCCGCATCCCAATTATTCTTCTTTTCTGCGTCTTACTTTGTGATACATGTTAAATTATAATTTTACTCCTGTTATCCTACATTTTGAAATTATTTTCCTAATATAATAAAATAATTTTACTCTACATCGTGTGACCAACCACACCGCTAGACTCGAAAAATGAATCTCAGTGGAATCTGCCCGAGCACCTTGTATTTATACCCTAGCTCTGATATTTTGCGCATTCCCCGTTATGCTATAACCGTGCCAAATTGAAATGCAATGCTCTTTATTTAATTTTAGACAAAATACGGGTTTAAGAATATGGCCGCATTATACATTCTAGAATGTTCTATTACCGCATAAGCGAGATAGAAGTACGTGAAAGATAAAGACAGACTGAGACAAATAAGTATTCTAGAAACATCGATCGCCTCTGTTGAATAGGAGGAAAAGAGAGAGAGTAATAGCATTAAATGAAATAGTAGTATGGAACATTCCAGAACAAAGGTGCTCAACAGAATTCTGTGAGGGGTCAGTTTTAATTTTCTTTTGTACCCATTTTATTTGTGTTAGCTAACTTACGTGTTAAAAGTGAAGTAATAGTAATCATTGAAAGCTATTAATTTATATAAAGTACTAATAAACAAACTAAATTAAAGTGTTCAAGAAAAATCGGCTAGTAGGAAAAGTTCTAGTGCTAGATGTACCTACCTACTGTAAATATATGTATGAGTATATCGGGTGTATGGTTGTCTTAAAGGGGTGATAGCTAAACTCATATTAACCTATTCAGCTCCGGCAACGCACCCCTCGCGTTTTACACATTTTTTGCTGTGTGCCAGCAACGCGCCTTATGCGTTGTGGCTATCTTCTCCTAAAATGTTGTTTTTTTTTGGTGCGCACAGAAATAATCGAATATATTTAACGAAAAACCATAGAGAAATGTCACTGTCATTTTGTAATTTAGTTGGTTTGTCAGTATCAAAACAGGAAATGCCATTTCTGGACAGTTTAAGTTGGAACAAAAAACGTACTCCAGATATCATTCAAAAATAATTGAATATTGGTGAAAAACACTCATTCAATACATTATATCAAAAGGTAAGTGTTTATTACTACCAATCATTGCTGTATACACGATATTTTCAATAAGATTCCCATAGAAACGATAGTTTTTAAATTTCAACTCAAAAGGTGCGTTCAGTGGCAGACACGAATCAAAATCGTTGGGACGGTTTTATACAAGCACTAACACGCTAATAATTAGAAATAGGTGAGAGAGTAGTTTAAAACAAATGAATATGAATTTAATTTTGTAGATATCTGTTAGTTATATCAATCATTAAATTTTATTGTAGGAATTGATGGATACTGCAATAAGAGATTTTTACTATGTAGTAGATTTTTATTATTTACTATGTAGAGTACAAGATCTGACATTGTGCCTTTTTATGTATGTAAGCGTCATAATTATATATATATATATATGTATATACATATATATATGACGGCGGCTACGTCTAGTTATAAACTCTATGCACAGCGATTGAGCACCGTAATTTACCCTGTGGTGGCATTAAATTTATTACAGTGGCAGCACCGGCAACTGTCATGGCGCCCCTACCTGTCTGACTATATAAAGGGATCGATTGGTGTGCTACGGATCATTCTTGTTCCAGACACGGCGCGGTGCGGACATGCTGAAGGCCTATATAGTTATATAGGTTGCAACCTACCCACAAACCGTTCCTGCCCACATCAGAAGTGGGATTGCCCATTTACACATCACTCTTCAAGCATCGCCGAAAATATGATGACGTGACGGCGGGTGACACTAATATCAATTTTAGTTGCAGGGTTAACCCAGACCAGTGAAAAAAAAGAGAATGAAAGTTATGGTAAAAAAAGTAATGATTCGTTAGAGAAAAAAAAAGAGAAAAAAGGGTAAGCAAAAGAAAAAAAAAGTGAAAAAGGTAGAGAAAAAAAGTAAGAAAAGAGAATGTTAAAATGATGAAAAAAAAATGTGTCTGAATGCTAAAGGGATAATCTATCCGGTCTAGCACTAATTGGTATTAGTTGGAATGATGATTATTGGTTGCTAAAGGGATATCTATCCGGTCTAGCACTATCCGGTCCATTTTTTATAAATGAAGGGATAAGGCAATGTTGGAATGATGATTTTTGGTTGCTAAAGGGATATCTATTCGGTCTAGCACTATCCGGTCCATTTTTATAAATGAAGGGATAAGGTATTAGTTTGATGATTTTTGGTTGCTAAAGGGATATCTATCCGGTCTAGCACCATCCAGTCCATTTTTTTGTAAATGAATGGATACTGATGGTCCTGAAGGGTTAACCCTTCAACTACAACTCTTTGTAAATGGCCTTTGTTGAGTGGAGACCAGGGTTAACCCTGACGATGACTGGAAGGCTAAAATGCTTTTGACTAATCAAATTGAAAACTGATCTTTTGACTTTGACTCCAAGTTTAACTCAATTTAATTGTCAGGATGAACGAGCAATAACACTGATACTTATGTCCCTCACCAGGTACAAAGTGAAGCTAAGCGTACGAGGACGTACGCACGTCAGTATGGCCGTGACGGCGGCTACGTCTAGTTATAAACTCTATGCACAGCGATTGAGCACCGTAATTTACCCTGTGGTGGCATTAAATTTATTACAGTGGCAGCACCGGCAACTGTCATGGCGCCCCTACCTGTCTGACTATATAAAGGGATCGATTGGTGTGCTACGGATCATTCTTGTTCCAGACACGGCGCGGTGCGGACATGCTGAAGGCCTATATAGTTATATAGGTTGCAACCTACCCACAAACCGTTCCTGCCCACATATACTTATTTATTATTTATATATTTAGATATTGAGATGGTGGATTCCACTAAAAAGCGCAATGCTAAACTTGTCCACTTAGCACTCAATCAACAAAACTGCTCCCTGAACATTTCAAACAGGTAAAGTCTTAAATTTGGCTTAAATTTTTTTATTAATATACTATTCTCAAATTTGATAGATGATAGCACATAACAAAACAAATTTACTTTATGAAACTCAAATGTGTAGTTACCTACCTACCTAGTTTAATTTAGTTATATATAGTAATATAACTCTTAAGGGCTTGTTTTTAAATTTTTTTATAATTTCAGATTAATTGATAATAATAATGGGGACAGACAAGCAAAATTATCAACACATTTTGAAAGTGAGACTCATACAGCATCGATTTGAAGACGGCCGACCATTTTTAAAACCTTCCACCCTTTGGCTGTTTCATGATAAAGTGGAGCCAAATCGCTTTGTTCGCACATGTGGGATACTAAACATGTAACGGTGTTACTTAACAACTACTCGTATGGATCTTTTCCTCAAAAATCGGAAAATGTTATTTAAGTTTTTATAAATAAATAGACATATCATTCTAATAAAATCATCTTTTCAAATAATAGAACTTATTATTTCCTTACTTTTTCATAAAATCATGCAGATGTTGCAGAGTAGTAATTATTATTTTCTTGCAGTATTATAATTGCATAACACCAACCATAGTACGCCCGCAAACCTTGCGTTGCCGGATCTGCCCAAAAACTTTTTTACCTGTGTGCCACCAACGCAACTTATTAGTTATTGCTTTTTTCTGTATTTAGTCAATTATTATACAACAAGTAGTGTCAATTATTTGAGTAATTATACAATAAATAACATTTATTTAAAACCCAAAAATACAATAAAAAGTAGTGGGTCATAATGAAAAGATTTTAAAAAATTGCGGCAGCGAATGGGTTAAGCACAAAATATAAGTATTCTGAACAAGATATTAAGTACTTATAGCCCCTTACTAATGAACACTGAATAACAGCGGAATAGCAACTCAGTGTATTCTTTTATTTTATCTTTGCTTATGGGTAGTTCAAATTTGATAAAGAGAAACAAAACACAAAATTAATATTCTTACGCTGCACAATATTTCGTAAGGAGGATAATATTTTCTTCCATATTAAAATGCCATTAATTTAAAACTCGATATTATATATTTTTAGATTCTTGAAAAGGTAAGGTATTATTTTATAAATTTCAATACTTACAGACGACGCCTAGTCTATGTAAAGATATAAGTTTCAAGCGTCTACTACCTCTATCACTTTATCAGTTTATAACAATATATAGGACTTTCTATTCGAGATGTTCGATTTAACATGTGTAAAAGTATGCTGAACTAAGTATTATGTATTTACTCTAACATTTAAGATATTGTTACTTCAAATTGGTCATTGGCAAGTAAAAAAACACTACGCCGACGCGACGTTTTTCAAAATTTTCATCTAATCGTAGAAATATTTTTAGTGTATTATTGTATTGTATTATGCTTCCCAAATATAATAATGCAATTCACCAATTTTTTTAAGGCAAAGACGAATTGCATGAAAGTTTTTATAAATGAAACGAACCATTACTGAATTTAAGAATTCTATTTAATTTAAGAATTTGTCTGTGCTATGCAATGTTTAGAATTTAGATCAACGTTCGTGATAACGATTGCGCAGATAGTGGCTATAGATAATTTAATTTTTAAAAAGCACAGGTAACTCAGGGGACAATTCTCAGGGCTGGGTGACTTATCGTATTGCTATTATTTTCTAAATAAAACTTTGAAGTTTTCTAACTTTTGCCTTATTTGATCGTTTGGGTTTTGCGGATGCGTACATCAACAACGCAAACCAATATATACATATTTCAAAAACGATGGGCAATATTCGTTTCTTCTAGCGGGCCCTATATGATGTGGATCTTTACCGCAGGAGTGCGGGTCGCATCGAAGCTTGCGGGCCTTGTGTTTGTACACCTGTGTTATAGCATATAAATTAAGTTCAGGGATACCAGATAAATAAATAAAATTTCCAATTAATTTTAAATTGACTGAAAATTTTATCCTAGTTAGTCCAGATCTATGTACGTAATCGTTAAAAATACCTCCCTTTGAACTTGCCGTACTACTGCCGTACTACATCTCTAAGTCAAAAACACATAACATTCATTACAAATTATTATTTGCATCATGGATAATGTTTGGTGGTAATTTAATAACAGTTGTTCATTAATAAGTTTTAGATTCTATTCTTCGCGCAGTTTTAATTCTATTACAATAACAACTTGTAACAGTTTTTTCATGAAATGATAATTGATTGACGATAACTTTGCACGCTACGTCTGTTAGGCAAAACATTCTACTGGCATTGGCACTGTTTCAATTTATCCAACCATTATTTAAGCAAACATAATTATTATTGAAGTCTTGAAGTAATATAACATTTAATAAATAATAATAATAATTTTGTTTTGTTCTGGGGACAGATAGGTAAAAGGGTACCTAGTTAGTTATTGAAATAAAATGAAATTTATTGGCAAAAAAATAGTTGAAACAATCATAAAGAATGATGCATTATTGCATATTATGGCAAAAAATTATCTACACTTGCAAACACCGTGGGGAGCAGATAGAAGGTAGTATAAATATGACCCCACGTATAAATGTTTTATTAAAAGTATAGTTAGCAAGGTTAAAAATAGTGTGATATGCCCATGTGAGTAGCTAATATAATAGTTTATTTGACTTACTATATAGTAAATTTATTAAATATTACGTGTTAAAATTATCATAATATCTGATGTTTATTAAAAAATATTAAATTGTTTGGTTTAGATAATTTATCTGGAAACATCCAATATGAACTCCACAATATTCGGGTAATATTTTGCTATGGTATGTTGTTGTATCGTGTACTCTTTTTAATACGCGTCATTCTATCTTTGTCTTGTGTGACCTTTCGCTCCTATTGGCTGGCACATTTTATGGTTCTAGTAAGTTCCACTTCAGAAGATTTGTGATTGGTTGTACCGAGAGGTTTCTAGATTTTTCTCTGCGGCTATTGGCCAGGGGCCCGGAGGTATATAAGCGCTTTCCAAGCGCGCCAAAGCATTCAGTTATTTGAAACCAAAAGCAAGGGAAGTTTGAGAGAAGTCATACGATTCAAATCGTATTCTTTTAACCAAGTGAATTTTTGAAAGTTGTTGTGAAGAGTATTATTGTTTATTGGTGATAAATTTAGTCAAAAATGCCAGCTATAGGAATTGATCTTGGAACTACCTACTCCTGTGTTGGAGTATGGCAAAATGGAAACGTCGAAATCATCGCTAATGACCAAGGCAATCGAACAACACCTTCATACGTTGCGTTTACGGATACGGAACGGTTAATTGGAGATGCTGCGAAAAACCAGGTCGCTCTTAACCCTACCAACACCGTCTTCGATGCCAAGCGGCTCATCGGACGTAAGTTTGATGACGCAAAGATCCAACAAGATATGCAACACTGGCCCTTCAAAGTTGTTAATGATTATGGTAAACCTAAACTTCAAGTCGAATTCAAAGGCGAAATTAAAAAGTTTGCACCGGAAGAAATCAGCAGCATGGTCCTGACGAAGATGAAAGAAACCGCCGAAGCGTACTTGGGAACAACAGTAAGGGATGCTGTCATTACAGTACCAGCATACTTCAACGACTCACAGCGTCAAGCCACTAAAGACGCAGGAGCTATCGCTGGACTTAATGTACTGCGCATCATCAACGAACCTACAGCGGCAGCTCTTGCTTACGGTCTTGATAAAAACTTGAAAGGTGAGCGAAATGTTTTAATATTTGATCTTGGCGGTGGAACATTTGACGTGTCGATCCTTACAATAGACGAAGGATCTCTGTTTGAAGTGAAGGCGACTGCTGGTGACACACATCTGGGTGGCGAAGACTTTGATAACAGGCTCGTCAATCATCTCGCAGATGAATTCAAACGTAAATACAAGAAAGACATCCGTAGCAATCCTCGTGCTCTCCGAAGACTACGCACAGCAGCAGAAAGAGCAAAACGAACTCTATCATCAAGCACCGAAGCAACTATAGAAATAGATGCATTATATGAAGGTGTTGACTTTTACACTAGAGTTTCGCGTGCTCGCTTTGAAGAGTTGAACTCTGACCTGTTCCGAGGAACCCTTGATCCCGTCGAAAAAGCGCTGAAGGATGCTAAATTAGATAAAAGCGCTATCCATGATGTTGTATTAGTGGGAGGATCTACTCGCATTCCGAAAATTCAGAGCATGCTGCAGAACTTCTTCTGCGGGAAAAAGCTGAATCTTTCTATCAACCCAGATGAAGCAGTTGCGTATGGCGCTGCAGTGCAAGCGGCTATCCTCAGTGGCGAGCAACATAGCAAAATACAGGATGTTCTTCTAGTGGATGTAGCGCCTTTATCACTGGGTATCGAAACGGCCGGAGGAGTTATGACTAAAATCATCGAGAGAAATGCCAAGATACCTTGCAAACAATCGCAGACTTTCACCACCTATTCTGACAACCAGCCAGCTGTCACCATTCAAGTTTACGAAGGCGAACGAGCGATGACTAAGGATAACAACCTTCTTGGCCGCTTCGATTTGACAGGGATTCCACCAGCACCACGCGGCGTGCCTAAAATCGACGTCACCTTCGACTTGGACGCAAACGGTATCTTAAATGTGTCTGCTAAAGAAAACAGCACAGGCCGCAGTAAAAACATTGTCATCAAGAACGACAAGGGTAGGCTATCGCAAGCTGAAATTGACAGAATGCTTTCGGAAGCAGAGAGGTACAAAGAAGAAGATGAACGCCAGCGAGAAAGAGTGTCAGCACGTAATCAATTAGAGACGTACGTATTTGGCGTGAAACAGGCGTTAGACGATGCTGGCGATAAGCTGAGCGACCAGGACAAAGAAAACACGCGCCGTGTATGTGAAGATGCATTAAAATGGATCGACAACAATACTCTAGCTGAGAAGGAAGAGTACGAGCATAAATTAAAAGAACTGCAAAGGAACTGTTCTCCTGTAATGAGTAAGATGCATGGCGCGGGAGCCGGTACAAATCCTGAACACCAACAGCATACACAACCCAATCGCTCCGGTCCCACAGTCGAGGAAGTAGATTAAAACATTTTGTATGTTGTTTATGTTAAATATGTTATCTAGTCCCACCTATTTTATTTCGTAAAAAATACAATATGTTCCTGACTTCTGTGATAATCAATAATTTGATCTATTTGTTCGTTGTAATTTATTGAAGTGTCTGACAGTTAAGTTTATTTTGTAAGTTGTTAATTTATAGCCTTAGTTATGTAAGTTGTTTCCGACATCATAATCAAAGGTAGTTGATAAAATAATTCTAGTATATATAGTCTAGTCAGTACTATAGTTTGACAGCTCCTAAGTTCGCACTTGTCTGCAATTACTGCAACGCATTTGGGTACGTCACAGAGGTGCTTAACGTAGGGGCGGTCAAATTTCATTACAGACAAGCATAAGGTAAATATGTTTGAAGCATTTAATTTCCGACATCATGATCAAAGGTTGCTGACAAAATAAAAATAAGTTTTAACGATTTTATTACTTTTATTTTTCCTTTCCCTGATAATGCACAAAAAAAACCTAGGTAATGATGATGAAACGTTTCATAACGTGTTGTATCCAAAACTACATAGAAGCTTCTGGTAAAGTTGCTACCACTTTACTAAGAGTATGACTTGACTAGACTAGACTATGACTTGACACATATGTATAATATGAATGAACTTAACAAATTATCAATTACTTGACACTGGCTAAATACGCAAAAGTGTGGAGCCAAAACAAAAGAAAACGCAACATGTCAATTTTGCTTTTACTTTTTTTTACGTTTGGCTTCACACTTTTGTGTATTTAGCCAGTGTCAAGTAATTGATAATTTGTAAAGTTCATGATATTTCAAGCAAACAGGTGTCAAGTCACAGTCGAAGTCATCAAGTCAAGTCACAGTCAAATCATAGTCTAGTCAAAATTACACTCCTAGTAAAGTGGTGGCAACTTTACTTGAAGCATCTATGGAGTTTCGGAAACAACACGAAAAGAAACGTTTCACCATCTTTATACCATTTTCCCACACTCACGCCTGTAATCCAGCACTTAACTAATAGAATGCCACCAATTTTATGCACTAACACTGAAAATAACACAAGTTTTGGAAAATAATACAATGCGGTGACGCAATCTTTTTCGCTTGCCCGCCAAAACTCCAATTTTGCTTTTTTCGCTCATCATCAGTGCTGCCACAGACTAGGTAGAGATAGATATTAGAGCATAGTCCTAGTATCAGAATGGACGGAGCCATGCGGCGTTGCCACTCCGTATCCGTCGTGTATACATATTCTCTCGTATCTCTGTCTAATACACGAATCATCGCATAGAGTATGCGAGAAAGCGATTGTAAGAACGGCAACATCGTACCGCGTGAAATGTGACAGAATAGTTTGTCACATCATTGAATCGCGAGACCATATAAAAGTGAAAAGATGGTGATTGTATATTGTATTGCTATTACGACTAAATATTGTGTATTCTAGTGAAAATATTTCGTGTTGCGCTGTGTTTTGTTCATCAAAAACAACAAAAACGGAAATAAGCAATCCAGAATCATCATTTCACATGTAAGTATTTACTAGCTAATATTATGTTAAATATCGAAGTTTCATAGTAAATATACATTTAACATTAATATACTATATATTTTGGATATACATTTTTGGCATCATATAATTACAATGTCGTGATAATTACTTGAAGATTTAAAGCTTTAATTAATATTATTGGGATGGGTTATTTTACGGCCCTCAAATAATGATAAATAATACCGACAAAGTCTAATGGGCCATGTGGGTAATTACTTTGATTTCGGTGAGAGTAAAAAGTAGAAGATATGTTTCGCTAAAAGTGGCCGAATAGATTTATATCAAAGTGCAACCTTAACCTTAAAAAAATACAAATCTGCCAATTTAAAAATAGGCACCTTATACTATTTTCTAAAACTGACATAATTATGGTTAAAGCATAGCGTATAATAGTCTCATAGGGCTCACTGTCGAAACTCATAAAATCGGTATCATCATAAAACATTCTAAACAATAAAATTATACAGGTTGATAATTTACCCAGATGATACAGATTCAGTATTACCACAGATCTGTACCTGTAGATTGGAAGTATGACTAAAAAAATGGCACGATACGCTATGTAAGCTGTCGCACTTACAGGAGTGACATCTTACATATTTGCTGTCCCAGTGTCATAATCTGACACTACCTGGGTCAAATGCAGTCAAACAGTATTTCCATGCTATTTATTGCTAACACTTACCCACTGACTGGACTCATCTTTCCAGTATGTGAGTTTTGCTAAGAAGCTGTATTTTTTTCCATAGGTAGGGAACACACACATAGGAAAAAAAACATCCATAAACTCACAAACCGATGACTAATTGACACAACGGGTTTCAGCTCTCAGAAGTGGTGGATCAAAACCATGTATGGGGTGTACAGAGATGGAAAACGTAACCCCCAGAAAAATCTGACACCAGAAAATAATTATAATATGATAATAGGTCTTTACCTATGAAATTGCCGTATTGCAGTACAGACTTTTTCAAACAAAAAAAAGTTTTGATTGGCTATGAATTCTAAATTCAAATTAATTTTGTTTTAAAAATATGACATTCTATTTACAATATAAGTCTTTTGTTTATTGATTAGCGTTGTATTTTCATTACATTTCAACATTTTTCCTCATAATGGATACTTTGAAATTTCGTGTAATTATGGAATATGAGTTCCGTCGTGGCACCAACGCGGCACAAACGACACGTAACATCAACGACGTTTACGGAGAGAACTGTACAAACGAACGTACAACCCGTTATTGGTTTGCTCGGTTCCGTTCTGGGAATTTTGACTTGAAAAATGAACCTCGTGGTCGTCCGGAAACTTTGGTCAACAATGATGAATTAAAGGCGACTGTGGAAGCTGATGAATCTCAAACTACAGCTGAGCTGGCAGCAGCTTTTGATGTTAGCATCAAAACAATATTGGTCCATTTGCGACAGATTGGCAAGATAAAAAAGCTTGATAGATGGGTGCCCCACGAACTTAACGATCGCCAGCGCAACGTACGCGTCGAGACTTGCCTTGCGCTGCTTAACAGGCACAGAAATGAAGGAATTTTGAACCGAATTGTTACGTGCGACGAAAAATGGATTCTTTTTGACAATCGAAAGCGCTCAGCAAGTTGGTTAGATCCTGGTTCGGTACCAAAGCAATGTGCAAAACGAAAAATGACCCCTAGAAAGGTGATGGTCACAGTTTGGTGGTCTAGTGCTGGTGTGATTCATCATAGCTTTTTACAAAACGGCGAGAGCATTACTGCAGATTGAAGAACTGACCACAATGATGGCGAAACTCGCACGTCTGCAACCAGCTTTGGTTAATCGGTCGTCTCCACTGCTACTTCATGACAACGCGCGACCCCATACTGCACAACAGACCGTCTCTAAGCTGCATGAGTTGGGTTTGGAAGCTCTTCCTCATCCGCCATACTCACCAGATCTTGCGCCTACTGACTATTACTTTTTTCAAAATTTGGACAACTTTTTAGCGGGAAAAAAATTCAATTCCCGAGAGGCAGTACAAAACGCCTTTGAAGAGTTTGTTGTCTCCCGTCCTGCTGATTTTTTCAAGAAGGGCATCCATAAACTGCCACAGCGTTAGCAAAGATGCATTGACTGCAGGGGTGATTACTTTGAATAAAAGAAATAAATAAGTTGGAAAAAAAAATACTTTAACTTTTTTCAAACAAAACGGCAATTTCATAGGTAAAGACCAATATATTATCACGAGTACCCCAACGGATCTCAGAAACGACAAGCGATATGAGGGTACCGTTTTAACCAAAGTTGAAGTAAACCTTGAGAAGTTTTCAGAGAAATAAAAAAACTGGTGTCCCGAACCAAAACCAGTGGCCTCCATATAGAATTGAAACTATCATAAATTAGAAACGCTTATTAATAAATTAGAAAACTGAATAGTTAGGCCGCCAACTTATTAAAATCATTACTGCTCATCGTTAAATAATGAAGATTTTGCATGTGTAATAAAGCACTTAGAAAATACTTTAGTCCTATTATTTTCTGCAAGACTGTTTGGTTAGGTTATATCGATACCTTGTGTGTGTAATAGGTGTCACTTCCCTACTCACGCATGCAAATGCAGTTTTAGATACTCACACCAACAGAAAATGGACACGCATTTTTTGAATACGCTCTGTCCATTCTGATACTAGGACCATGTATTTGTGTTAGAGCTCTCTGATACGTATAGTCAAAGAGTATATAATCACTACCGGATGGTTTTACCGATTGCCTGCCGATAGAGTAATAGTAGTATTCTGTGCGATAGATTGGATTGGGTAATGAACTTTAATGAAGTAAGTGGTGTGGTTGTGGTGTGGTGTCTTGTCTTGGTGCCGTGTCGTGCGCGTTGTCTGATACTTGCGTGTCCGGTTCACACTCATGTTTCTCCAATAAGTGTAATTAGTTTATAAAGAAATGGCGCCGAGTCTTAGTAAATTAACGGAACGGACTGATGTTAGAATAGCGCTCGCTGCTTCCGCGGCGCTAAGTGCCTGGGTATTGCGGAACACCCTAAAATCAAGGTGAGTCTGAAAAATATACTAATCTATCGATTTAGAACCTATGCAAACTAGGAAATATTAATTTATACATATCATAATGTATTTACCATTGCTCCTTTTTATTTTTTATACAGTTTAATTTGTTCGTTCTCGTGCAATCAAATCAAATAACCATAAATATCAAAGTTCAAGATCAGTCGTTCTATACGAACATTCTATCTAAACTACCAGGGCACCATCAACTTTGCATAGGCTAATATTTTGAAATCGCTAGCCTGTAAGACTTGTATTTACTCCTCCTTAGATCTTAAATCATGGGAATAAATTCTATGAGCTCATCATAATATTTTGCTACTTGATTAACATAATATAATGACTATACCACAACATACACCGTGAAATCATTTTATGTACCTTACTCTGCAGTGTGCAATTCTTTATGGATGAACAATTAGTTTTTATTGTATCTTGGTAACCTTTGCACACTATATGAATATGTAAAAGTGACATTACTCAACAATTTTTACAAGACAGATAAAAAAGTGAGAGAGAAGATAATGATGATTTCATTTATATAATAACAGAATGTTACTGGTTGAATAGCAACCATTTCTACAATATAAGGTTAAACAAATGCAAATTGAGAAAGATTATTAAATCCCCCTTACCAATAAAAACTGCATAACAGTGGAATAGCTAGTCAGTGTTTTATTATTGCCTTTAACAAATTTTTAGAGACAAATAAAACACAATATAACTATTCTTTACTACACAATGCTTATTAGTAAGGCAGTTACAGCCTTATTAATAAACACGAACTAGCTTTAGACTAGTTACACCATCTTTTGTCTCTTTCTTCCAGCTTAATATTCCAGTAGCAAAAAAAGGACAAAAGCTGAACTAACTAATCCGTGACTAATACCCGTTTATTAATAAGGCTGTTAATGTTTGTTCACTGATTGATACTTGAATGTCTTGTCAACTTCTCGCTGATGTAAAATGTCATGAATTAAAATGAGATGGCAATTTAAAAGAATTGATTTTTAATTAAAGTCCATAAATAAATCCATTAACATCCATATTAATAACTCATTCAATATTGATATTTCATCTCATGTATCACATAGGTTTGGTTCCCACAAAAGGACAAGTATTTGTGCACAGAAAAAAAAGCGCAAACACTTGTTCTGAGTCTGGATGTTGTGGAATCATGGTCCTCGTAGTTTCTGGGTCCCTAGATACAGGGAATCTTAGTTAACGCCAGGTTCTATGTATGTATTTGGTGGGTGTTATTATTATGTATTATTATTAAAAAGAACACATGAACTAATTGCTTTCACCTTAAAGAGAAGTCTTTATGGATAGAATCTTAATTAACTAGGTTCACAGTAGCTCAGCGTGGTAAAATTAAAATTGCTTATTAGCCAAAGATATGCCTAGCGCATATATCACTAGTGGCCATGCTCTTAGAAAAAGAAAAAATATTGTATTTACTGTCCTTACGTCTCACATGTGCCTATGATTGGTGATAGAATTAATTTTTTTTACAGTAAAACCAGCAAAAATGTAGTCAAGAAACAAGGGCGCCTTTCTCCAGAGGAACAAATACAGTACATGATCAAAGAGCGGGACAAGAAAGGACCTAAAGCTCAAGTTGACGCGAGATTTATAGCTGAATTTAAAACACTATGGAAGATTATGTTTCCAGGGGCTTGGTCAAAGGAAAGTGGGTTCCTTGGGCTAATTGCGTTGTCTCTAATATCAAGATCCATGTGCGATCTATGGCTTATACAACATACCACTTTGATTGAAGGGTGAGTTGGCCTGTACTTTATTGTAATGTTATAAATGTCATTTTGTTGCTAACCTACAATGTGTCAGAATGGAAAATAATATGTCCAGATATTAATTAAAAACACATTTTAATTATGAATTGTGTATTAGGCTAGGTAGCCAGTACAAAGAGTATATCTAATATAACAACTATCACATACCCACTTAATCCATATTATTATTAAAACAAATTAGAAAGTACCCCCTAATCAATCCTATCATTTACTGTACTGACAAGTTATATGACAGAAAACCAATAATGATCTCTAAATATTCTTATGTTGTTCATATGAAAATTGTCTTTCATACATATTTGACTCCATTCAAGTTATGAATGCCCATCTGCAATAAAGTTTTAAAGCCTCTAAGTTTGTACTTATCTCCCTAGCTCCTGTTTCTTGCATTTGTCAAACTCGTGTCAAGTAAAAATGAAAAATACAGTTCATTTATTGGTTGAGACAGCAATCATAAACGGGCAACCAATGAGCGTTCAGTATTTGATCTGCCAAGTTGACACTCATTTAACAAACATACAAAAACCTGGAAAAAAGTGTTGCTTAGCCAAGTTGCATTTTAATAGACTTACAGGTGGGCTTTAGCGTAAACTGGCATCAATATCTAAAGTTTCCTTAATTTAATTCGTAGTTTAAATGTATAATAGGTATGTAAAACTACTACTGTTTTTTATTCACAGGTCAATTATATCAATGAACAATAAGGAATTCAAACGACTATTACTGCAATTCTTCACTGCAATGCCGTTGGTTCGTATTATTATTCAGTCTAGTCATGGTCAAAATAAATCAATAAGTAAACATTCATAATTTTTCCCATTTTTCTTACACTTCTGATCTCACAGTCTAGTAATCTTATTACTAGATTGTGTTGATGTCTCAGGATGACGTGCGCAGTGCAGTGTCACGCGAAACTGTATATAGAGTTCCGAGTGATACTGCAACTGATATGGGCAGTTAGCTCGTCACGTCATATATTAACATTTAAAAAAACACTTTAATGAGTAATGTAATATTTACCATTAATATTATTAGGCCTCTCACTAGGTGGACTGACAATCTGGATGAGGAAAGAAGCCACTGAAGTTGGCACTCTATGTTCAGCAGTGGACGTCTTCAGGGTGTTAGTGATGATGACACATAATAACAGCACATCATTCATCATCATCACTGCAAATCGCCACACTAATGAACATTGTAAACCAGAAAAATAGTTATTTCATGATGATGATCTTATTTATTACGCAAAACTATTTATACATATAAAATTCAAAGTCCTGACTGACTGACTGACTTATATATCAACGCACAGCATAAACTGCTGGTTCTAGAGACTTGAGATTCGGAGGGTGTGTTCTTTGTAAAGTGTAGGTATCCACTAAGAAAGGGTTTTCCAAAATTCCACCCCAAAGAGGGTGAAATGGGTGGTTGAATAATCTATGAAAAATTTTCTTCTTCGTTTCCTATAGGCCACGCGGGCGAAGCCGCGGGCAGAAGCTAGTTTGTTTATAATGGGCATAGGTATATTTTTAGTTTCCCACCTATTTTTTTTTTGTGTATACTAATAGTAAACATCTTTTACAGATCTCTTTAGTAAACAATGTCCTGAAATGGAGCATAGGAGAATTGAAGTTAAGAATCCGCACCAACCTGTCGCTACATCTCTACAATAACTATCTTAAGTAAGTTTTGAACTGATATCCATATATTTTTGATATAAAACTTTTTTACGCACGCTTGACTTGGGGAGTAAATTGGTGAATGCGAGGCGAACGGAAGTACAAGTTGGTTCACGTAGACATCCATTGTTAATATAAGTAAGTTAAAAATTTGTATTATTATGGTGGTATGTCCGGTAAAATTACAATTTACAATTGTCAAGACGGCGACATTAACATTAAACAAAGCGAATACAAAGTTATACCATCCGATAGATGACTGAACTAAAGCGGTTTTACTTCAGTTGTGTGGTCTTAAAGCACTCTCGTTTTTTTGTTTGTGTGATTTCCAACATCACTTTTTATGTAAAAACAAATGACGTCACAACCTAGCTCTTCCACCTCTATAAAATGACACTGAACGCTTATCATGGGAGATTTGTCATAATCACCACGCTTTGACTGAAGAAGATTTTAATATTCTGCTGTCCATTCCGTGGATATTTCCTTAGCCGGCTGTTACGGTACCCACGGGACCACAAGGCATACACGGTATTACTATTTAAAAACATAATTTTTAATTTTTTGGACATTTCACTCAATGCTATCTAGTCCCAAACGAAGCAAAGCTTGTACTATGGAAACCATGTAACTGATAGAATACATAGATACTTTTTGTTTGTAAATACATACATAGAATACAATATAACACCCAGACACAGAACAAACATATGTTCATCACACAAATGTTTGTTCTGGGTGGGAATCGAACCCACAACCTACAGTTCAGAAGGCAGAGCCACTACCAACTGAACTATCAGGCCATTTTCTTTTATTATTAATACATTTTTTATTTACAATATATTTTAGTTTATTATACGATTATCATCGATTTCGCCTGATAATTTATTTTATCAAATATGATTACTGCTTATCCTTGAAATAATAATGATTATCTTGCCAACTTTATTTGACGTTGAAAGTTATGTGTGTGAAACTAATTTAAAATAATATAATGGAGCTTATAATACATATATAATGTTAATATATTTCTGGAAATACAAATAATAAAAAACCTAGATCTAAGAAAATTAAATAAACGAGTGATTGTGAATAGCAATAACAATGAAGTAGGTTCTTAATAAGTTTAAATAAGTTTTACAAAATAGGTATAAATATTATAATAATAAAAACTTTTTGATTTTTTGAGAAAATATAGTAACCTAACCTGACACATTTAAATAATTTGACTATTTGCCTAAATGAATTTTAATAAATGCAAAAAAAAATGTAGACGGAACGAAGTTTGCCGGGTTTTTGTTCAAAACGAATGAAAATAATTATAATAATATAATATGTGTGGATATCTCACACAACGCCATCTAGCCCCAAACTAAGCAAAGCTTGTATTATGGGAACCAGTTAACTGATACAATACATAGATATTTTTTGTTTGTAAATACATACATATAATACAATATAACACCCAGACACAGAACCAACACGTGTGGGATTAGAACCATGGTGCATGGAATTACCGCTGAGCCACTTTCCGATTTACGAGCTGCTCTTCGAAGTGACACACTACATCAAAACACCCATGCTTATTACTTATGTTGTCCTTACTTATATATGTTTCGACTTTCGAATCGCACGGTCACATACTTAAACCTATTTATATCTGGTGAGAGGACCTACCAGTATTTCTCGACGAACATAACTATATATATATTGCGAAGGTTCTTTTCAAAATAAAAACAAAGTACACAATATCCGCGTATGTTCGTAAAAATGCACTGATGGCACTATACCTATTATTTGACCTTTTTATCAGTGTTTCGCGCGTCATATAACCTTATGTTTACCATACCTCTCTAATTACTACCCTACCCGTTGATTTCTAACCTTGAAAGGCACTTTATGTAATTATTTTCTAGGGTATATAATATTTTTCTCTGTCTCTGTCTGTCTCATTTTACATGCCACCTTTATATAATAACCCCCTCCCCCATTATATAATATTATACCCTCTGTCAGTCCTATGTGATAATTATTTTTAACAAAAGTGTACGTGGATGAATGTAAAGCTAAATAATGCATCTTGGCCGAGACATTATCCATAGAATAAATTTAATTATCCCTAATCTAATTATGCACCTTATAAACTATCCGCCTTACTAATAAATTAATATATTATAAAATAATTATATTAAAAAAGGAATAGTTATTTGGCGTTTGTTTTCTTTCTATCAAATTTGAAATAGGCATACAAAACCAGAAATACAAAATTATTTATTAATTGGGAAGGGGGTGGTTCCATTATCTTATTTTAAGCTTCATGCTTAGAATAACTTAAGTAGTTCTTAAGGCTTTATGCTTTTATTTCATGGGTATATCATAATATGCATGTTTAATGAATATGTGACGTCTCAGTTTGGGACGAACTACTGGTTTATTATGTATTGATATCAGTGATTCTGCGCTTCACTTATGTAAGGCATTTCTGGATACGCCACACCAGTTCTGCCAATGTCAATTAGACCGACAAACCAAAGAAAAATAATTCAGACACTAACAATAGCTAGAGCTAGACACTAGAAATGCTATTAGGTAGTCATTCATGTTTCTATTTTATTAGTTATAAATTCAATGTCAAGGTCAAATAATGCTGCGTATTGTCTTGCTGTATTAGAATAACATCCGATGTTTTTGAAACCGGATTGTCAGCTAAAGCTACACTAAAGACTGCCCAGATCATCTATACATAAAAAATTCAAAGTTCTGACTGACGAATGACTGACTCATATATCAACGCACAGCCTAAACTACTGGTCCTAGAGACTTGAAATTTGGAGGGTGTGTTCTTTGTAAAGTGTAGGTATCCACTAAGAAAGGGTTTTTCGAAATTCCACCCCTAAGAGGGTGAAATGGGTGGTTAAATTATCTATCTATCTATCTGCAAAACCGGTCTTTAAATATCTTAGGTTAATGACTGTACCTGATTTATACATGTACCAGGCAAACTTATTTGTGTATAAAAATATGAGCTTGTACAAACAACACAAAGATGTCCACAACTTAAGTACAAGAAGAGCTCACGATCTTATACTACCGAGACATAACTGTCGGTTCTGTGTCGCATACTCTAAAGCTAAACGAAATTAACATATTTCGGTCCTTGTCATTTCCCCTTTATCAGAAGAGTACCGCCATACTTTAAGTTTACTTTAGTTTTAGAGAATGCGACACAGAATCGACACCATAGACTTAGAGGCTAAGTCTCGGAAATGTACTAGGGTAGCTGGTGTCAACATTTTTAACGCTCTTCCAGACTCCATACGCAGTGTTGAAAATGTTCAGACTTTTAAAAATAAAATAAAAAGTTTTCTTATAGATATGGCGCCATATAGCGTCGAGGAATTCATTCCAAAACTGGTGTGATCAACTTAATTTTTATATACCTACTATTTTAATAACATTATTTTTACAATAATTATGTTATTGCATTTATTATTTTATTTTTTATGCTTATTTAATAATTTCAGACTTGTAATTTTTTATAATTATCAATAAACTTATCATTATCATTATGAAAAAATTTCTTCGTTTCCTATAGGCCACGTGCGAAGCCGCGGGCAGAAGCTAGTAGATTATTCAATAGTTATAGAGGCTTCGTCTTCGTAAATAAACACGTATTTTGGCCGCACAGAATATAGGATAGTGTTCGTGATTGGACGAGTCGGACGGTGATCATGGTTCCAGCTGAGACATTTCGGACTTTGCCCACTGATTAGATAAGATGTGGCTATTAACGTTACCTATCAAATGATGACTATGAATAATGCATATGAATATCCTTTTTTTATTTTTGTGTCTTTTTATATATTTTTTGTGGTTTTATGTTTTACTAGTTGCGCTCCGCGGTTTCACGCGCGGATAAAAAGTATTTTAATTATTTGCTCATCCCACGGGAAAATTTCTTTTTTCTGGGATAAATTGTAGCCTATATGTTAATCCAGTGTATAAGCTATCTTGGCACCGAATTTCATCCAAATCCATTCAGCTGTTTGAGCGTGAAGGAGTAACAAACATACACTCATACACAAACTTTCACCTTTATAATATTAGTGTGATTTAATAATTTTATGTTATATAGAGGCGCTTCGCGGCTTCTCTTACAAATTGAACACGTTTTTACGCGGGAACTCTTTCTAAAGTATCTTATGTTAACACCGGTGATATAAGCAACTGGTAAACGAAATTTGATCAAAATCGTTTCAGTCGTTATGGCGCAAAAGCCAAACGAACAAACAGACTACATTTCACTTTTTATAAGCATCAACTCGCAAACATTTTCTACCATATTTAACTAAATTTGATAGATTCATTAATCTCGTAAATTATTTTATTTGCTGTCAGCATTTTTTGATTGGAGGGATAATTTACCTGCCAATTTTGATATACACATATCAACAAAGTCTAGGGATACGTTATTTTGAAATAAAATCTAGCTTTATTGTTTAAAACCTATTTAGTTTCCTTAAAAAGTTTATATACAGATTGAAACCTTGTTTGTTCCTTTATCAAAATTTAAAAATTAAAATGAGAAATTTTCTTAGTAGGTACCCTTAGTTAAGAGAATTTCATTGATTTTTTTTTCGGGTGTTCAGTTACGATAAATGTTTTAAATTGTTTTTTTTTTCTTGTATGCTTTGATTGTGTAGTCTTTAGCGTTGTGCCACACCGTCATTTGAGTAGAGATGAAATGTTGCAAGCAGTTGGCATGTTTGAAAACAGTGCTATACAACACGTTGTTGCATGGTTTTGTGATAATCAATGAAATGTTTAATATCCCTAGACTTTGTTGATGTGTGTATCAGAAACGTTTGGTACTTCTGAACAAGCTCAAATATGAGCAAAATCGGCCAAGAAGTTGTTAAGATTACGGTTGTTAGGTATGTAATGTGGAAGTATTAAAATAATTATTTAGAATATCAACAAGGATCGTTGCAAATGTGTTTGTGAGGTTTACCGTTCGCAGAAGTACTAGTAAGTAGGGATATAGGTGCCTTCCTTGTAAATGATTTTAATAGATGCATGAGCTTGAGCTGATAATCAAAAACAAATAAATAGTGACATAAATATTGGATGGCGTCTACCTTTTATAGTAGACCTATAAATAAATAAATAAATAAATATGTGTGGACATTTCACACAGCGCCATCTGGCCCCAAACTAAGCAAAGCTTGTATTATGGGAACCAGATAACTGATACAATACTTAGATACTTTTTTTTTTTTTTAAATACATACATAGAATACAATATAACACCCAGACACAGAACAAACATCAATGTTCATCACACAAATGTTTGTCCTGGGTGGGAATCGAACCCACGACCTGCAGTTCAGAAGGCAGGGATACTACCAACTGAGCTATCGGGCCAGTTGTATATAAGAAAGGACTTTCAAAATTGGTCAAAATTTGGTGTTAAAATTGTATAGGGTGAAACTGCGGGTTGCCTAGTTAATCTTTATGACCGGTCCCCACTTCATGGTTTTGTTAGGCAAACTACTTTGCAAGTATACTAACACCTTGTAGCTTCTAAAAACGCGTATTTAGCAAATAAAGGCTAAGCTCTCTGATCGATTGTACAGCTGCGTCATACAGCCTTCGATGTATACCTAATATTAGCTTGGCTATGCCTTATGCACATTCAATTATCCACATATTTCGTATTAACTTTAATTGTAAAAGCAAGATATTATGTATTTTTATGTAAACAAATGACGCCCGCCTGATGTTCAGCGTCATGGCCACCCATAAATTTGACATTGGCTGGCCCGATAGCTCAGTTGGTAGTGACCCTGCATTCTGAACTGTGGGTTGTGGGTTCGATTCCCACCCAGGATAAACATTTGTGTGATGAACATAGGTGTTTGTTCTGTGTCTGGATGTTATATTGTATGTATGTATTTACAAACAAAAAGTATTTAAGTTTTGTATCAGTTATCTGGTTCCCATAGTATACAAGCTTTGCTTAGTTTGGGGCTAGATGGCGGTATGTGGAATGTCCACACATTTATTTATTTATTTTATTAAACATATGTATCTAATATTATTCAATATAAAATTACAATTATCTAATAAAAACTAAACTACTAACAAATATATTAATTATCAAAATCCCCGTCCAACAAACCACAACGTGTGTGCCGAAAATGCTGGCTGCAGCATTGCCACTTTGAATGGCAGTGCTCAACCTTTGGCCAGGTAGAGGCCAGGATTTTTGTCACGTGTTGCTTCGATAAGTAGTTTAGTAAGATCTCTTTAAAAAGCTAACTATTAATCACACTAATATTATAAAGGCGAAAGTTTGTATGTGTGTATGTTTGTTACTCCTTCACGCTCATTCGCCTGAATGGATTTGGATGAAATTCGGTACCACGATAGCTTATACACTGGATTAACATATAGGCTACATTTTATCCCGGAAAAGTGAAATGTTCCCGTGGAATGAGCATATAACTAAAATACTTTTTATCCGCGGGTAAAACAGCGGGGCGCAACTAGTACACCGATAAAAATTGGGGGTCCAACATTTGAAATGACAACAATTTTTTGAATCGCGCTAAGAGCTGACGGTATCCTGTACATTGTTTTTAAATGCTAGTTGGTTGCTGAACATTAATTCAATTCCTTATTTGCTTGAACACCTTTACCGCTAGCACCTTCATTACAATACAAATACTGACCTGTGACTTGAAGTCGCTTAGTCAATTTAAACAATGTACCTATACCTAAGTTTACTCTTACAGACTCTAATTTAACTAGTCATTTACTGACTTGACACTAATGCGGCTTTGGCTGAACTGGGTTGAAAAATAATTAGAATTTGAGCAAACAACTGTGTTCCAGTTTGAAGGAGTATAGTACAGAAGCTAATGAAATTACGGGGCGTATGACCTGATCTCACACTAGTAATCTTATTGATAATCTCAGGATGATGTACGCAGTGCATTGTCACGTGAAGCTTTAAGTTCCCAGTGACACTGCAACCTTTATGGGTGGCCGTGTTGGTTAACTTAAGACAAACGACTAGACCGACATGTATTAATATAAAAAGATCAAAAATGGAGTTTATGATCTGGCTTTCCTATCCCTTGTCATTTCCTTGTTTACTCTCCTAACTGGGGAGCACTATGATGATCAGCATCACACGTCTTCTGGCTGGTGACTTAAATCTTTCTATGAAATCTACTACTTACACTTACATTATTATAAAACTGCCATGAAACCAATTCTGTTAAATCAACTCTATGGCTCGGCCATTTTGTAAAAGTTTCAAATACTACTCACAAAATATCACGAGAGTTATTTGAGAAATTAGATCTGTAGAGGAGAACTCCGGGCCTCCGCCGGACAAACATAAATCATTTTTGCCCAAGCTGAAATCTGATAGTAAAATATATTAAGCAACTTAAACACAATTAGTAGTCAGTCTTATTACAAAACGTGGTCTAAGTGGAGGTTAAAGCCTGTATGTGTACTATGTAGTCCTAATTTGTTACGGTACTAAGTAGTTAGACCTTGACTTTATTACAAAACGCCGACTAATCGAAGACCAGCTGATACCAGAGATAGTCCATGGTTTAAATATTGACCATAGACTAAATACGAAAAAAGTTTTTTCATTTGGACCACATTACCACATATTTCGTTTTTCACATTTCATATATTTAGAATTTTCGTTTTCGTCTATAATATACGTGCGTT
Source organism: Ennomos fuscantarius (assembly GCA_905220475.3). Classification (NCBI taxonomy): domain Eukaryota; kingdom Metazoa; phylum Arthropoda; class Insecta; order Lepidoptera; family Geometridae; genus Ennomos; species Ennomos fuscantarius. The sequence goes on along the minus strand of HG992028.1, from coordinate 3,400,612 downwards.
GGCCTTGGAAAGCGTATTGTTTGCATATTTTTTAATGAATAAATAATCAGATTCATGAAAGTCAGCTTTGTTACAATGATTTTCTACTAATAAAACTGTCGGCAACCCTTAATTATAGACGTGTGCCTGCCACACACACTATCTACGTCACATAAACCCATGACTTATATTATGACAAGACACACGGCTCCGACAGAGTCGCCGATCTGATTATAAACGGGGTTAATGACATGTCTTACAGTACATGGGGGCAAAACTAAAAATGTATTGAATTGATTGGGCGTGTATCCAGCTTACCAAGAACGCCTGATGTGACAGAGGACTTTCTTTGCTATTGTACTCCTCTCCTTTATCATATCTGCTTCGCAATATAGTTTGAATGGATAGGGAGACTGGAATCGCTGTGCAATCTGTAAATTTGGAACCGGTGACACCACGGTATGTGGTGCCACCGGCAAAGGGATCACCCAAGGCTTTCACCAAGCAGTGATCCCAAGTACAAGGCTAAAGTCGTTGAGTCATATTAAGCAAATATTACACATAAAGGTCAAACATATTAAACCGAGTTAACGTCAAATCTGCATTTAACATAAGCACACCATCTAGGCAAGTGGGCTGCATCATGGCTGCATCATACCCACACCTATATCATAGAGCACATGGGCTAAGTAGGTAGGATAATCATCCTCACTCATATATCATGGAGCACATGGGCTATTTAGGTAGGCGGACCACATCATGTCCACACGTATATCATGGAGCACATGGGCTATTTAGGTAGGCGGACCACATCATGTCCACACGTACATCAGGGAGCACATGGGCTATTTAGGTAGGATAATCATCCTCACTCATATATCATGGAGCACATGGGCTATTTAGGTAGGCGGACCACATCATATCCGCACGTATATTATGGAGCACATGGGCTATTTAGGTAGGCGGACCACATCATGTCCACACGTATATCAGGGAGCACATGGGCTATTTAGGTAGGATAATCATCCTCACTCATATATCATGGAGCACATGGGCTATTTAGGTAGGCGGACCACATCATGTCCACACGTATATCAGGGAGCACATGGGCTATTTAGGTAGGATAATCATCCTCACTCATATATCATGGAGCACATGGGCTATTTAGGTAGGCGGACCACATCATATCCGCACATATATCATGGAGCACATGGGCTATTTAGGTAAGCGGACCACATCATGTCCACACGTATATCAGGGAGCACATGGGCTATTTAGGTAGGCGGACCACATCATATCCGCACATATATCATGGAGCACATGGGCTATTTAGGTAGGCGGACCACATCATATCCGCACGTATATCAGGGAGCACATGGGCTATTTAGTGAGGTAAATCATCCCCACACCAAGGAGCACATGTGCCTAGTAGGTTATAATGGATTTAACAATCTATACAAATTAGTACTTGCAAATTAATGTCTTTTAGGTAAAGAAATTAGCCTAGGTACTTAACATTTATCCGCTGGTGCAGAACTCCTCCGAAGCCCACAACAACTTAAACAGAACTGAACTATTCTTATTCTACGTCTACCATATTTAAACTTACTGAACAAAATGACTCACATGGTTGCGCACACTAGCAGACTTTCCAATCCGTCAGTGCTGCCAACTTAATAATATTGTCTATGGATTCTATGAAATCGCGAAACGTCGCGACAAAAACTATTAAGTTTGAATAGTTACCTACGAGGCTTGCGACTATCATAACGTAAATATGGCATTGCTTAACACGTGAAAATTGATATATCTGTTGATTGTTGTTATAACTAACTGCACTTAAAACGTAGTGGTTATATGCTCTTTGACTGCACTGCAATATACATAAATACGTAAAAATGAAGCAACAAAATATAAAAACTGAACAGAGTAGATATATTTTATCAAAGACCAATACAACCTCTAAATCGTGTAACAAAGAAGGTTGATAACCCAACATTGACGAATAGCGCTTAAATAGTTTTTAATTTTAAAAGTTTCATTTTTCTAACACCGTGGCGCTAGTTTTTTTCGTTTAGCGAGTTAGTGCCATGGCTAAACTAGGGTCATCGGAGGACTTACTTTAGACCATGGACGATCCCCAGATCTCCGATAGACTTGTTTTTGTAATAAGGTTTTGAACTAGTCTAGGTTTAGATATACTTACCAATAAAAAATGATACAGACAGCCTCTGTGGTATTCTTGTTTGAGCAGGCCGGCTCATAACCAGGCGGCGGGTTCGATTCCCGCGGCAGGACAAGTACCTATTTGTGCACAGAAAGAAAAGCGCAAATACTTGTTCTGAGTCTGGGTGTTGTGGGACCATGGTCCTTGTAGTTCCTGGGTCCCTAGACACAGGGACTTCTAGTTAGGGTCCAGGATCTATGTAAGTGATCGTTGGGCGTTATTATTATTATTATAATTATTGTTAGTAATAATAATATTTTTTTCCAGAGGGTTCACATACTACAAGGTGACGAATCTAGACAACCGGATATCCAACGCCGATCAGCTCCTGACAACTGACATAGACAAATTCTGCGAAACGGTGGTCGATTTGTATGGTAACATTAGCAAACCGTTGTTGGACATCGGCATCTACTTATACAGGTTGACCGTTAACTTGGGAGCTTCTGTAAGTATTTTTGTCCACCGCCTTTTTAGAATCGTCTCGGCGATCCGGACGATCTCACAGTCGTTTTAGCTGTTGCGCTATAGGATCACCAGGAACTAGTCAAGAGATTTCAAAAATCATATCGCCAGCTGGAAATCGTCCAAAAAATAAAACGCAACTTTGGTTTGGACGCTTGTCATTGAAGCGGGGATGGGGACTTTTCCATAATCACCACGCTTGGGAGGTGGCTTGGTGATTGCAGAAGATTTTAATGTAGTAAAGGAGATTGCTGGTGATTCCTTAGCTAGCTAGCTCTTACGGCACCCACGGCTCCATCTCTTTATAAACATTTATTTATAAAGAGATGGAGCGTGTGAGTGATCGTATTCTCCCACCGCCAAGACCACACTGTTAATGTTCACTTAGTAATATAAAATTTACTGTTCTGCAATTTTTAATAGCCCGGAGTCGTGTGTAGTCGGTGGCGTTTGAGAACTAGCCCTGTAACTATTTGACACCGACGCTGACCTCCCCAGCGAGGTCGTTGAACCTTTAGTGTGCACTCTTCCACTGGACGTAGTCATCACATCTTGCACCCGGGCGCCCTCTGTTTAATTTTCACTCAATAGCCCACGGGTTATCACTTCGAAAGTCCCACGGACTGTCATGCACCCAGTTTCAAATCCCGCTTGGCCATGCATTAGCTTTTCAAGTGCAATTAGCTCGATTTGCTCTTACAACGGTGAAGAAAATACGGTGAGGAAACGGAAATGTTCAAGAATCAAAAGACGTTATTTGGAACCTTAATTCCTTAATGTCCTATAATAAAAAATGTAATGGTTTATTTTAAAACGAACACTTAAAATCGTTATGAGACATTTTTTAAATTGTGGTATACATCTAATCTGGTTTTTTTTTTATTTCAGACCCCGGGTATCATGATGGCATACCTGTTTGTGTCGGGATTGTTCTTGACCTATCTCAGAAAGCCTACAGGTTGGTAATAGTCAATGCTCCTAAGCGTTACGTCTTAAATCTGAAGAACAATATACGACTCTCAGGTCCGTCCGGTGCTCAAGCAGAGATTTCATTCACTAATTGACCACTTTATGAATGAAATCTCTGCTTAAGCACTGATCGATGACTGAGCATCGTTCTGTAATACAGACCTCAGTATTGGAAAAGGCAGATTGTGTTTTCGGCTATGATTTATTGTTGATGATCTCAGCCAATTTTGGACAATGTTAACTGTTATTTGGGGCCATCTGTAAATTACGTCACACGTTAAGGGGGCGGGAGGGGGTCAACGAAGTGTGAAATTGTGTGCCAAGGGGCGGGAAGGGGTCTCAAATTTTGAGAAATACATTTATTCAAAGTAAAATATTTTATATTTTAGTATTAAAACATCAAATTTTCTATTTCATAAATTTCCAAATGTAAAATATCATACTAGGGGGGGGGGGGTCTCACAAATGTGACCAGCTGTGATAAGGACGGGGAGGGGTTCAAAAATCATGAAATGAATGTGACGTAATTTATGGGTGGATCCTTTTCACAACATACACTAATTAATTATCATTGAGTACCAGACTGATTTATTTATACCTTAATTACAAACCTCGGTACGGCACGCACCGTCAACTGTAATAATTATTGTAAGATTCCGTTTCTTAAAATAGCTCTGCACACAGAAATACGAATAATTTTACGTGCATTTACATAAAACGTGGTTGGATATTTACTGGCTTCCGAAACGAGAGCTCACTTACTTCGACCCGTGACTTGTGTTCAGTTTTGACAAGTCCCTTTTCTATTTTTGTGTTTTGTCCTGTTTATATTTTATATCATTAGACTAACATGTCACCGCTGTCTCACCTCAAAAAACATCTCTTAAAAACAGTTATAGAAACTGGAGTTGGCCAAGAATACCGGTCAAACAAAATATTTGCCACTTGAAGCGGCGGCTTCGATTCCCGCGACAGGACAAGTATTAGTGCACAGAAAAAAGTCTGGGTGTATGTGGGACCATGGTCCTCGTAGTTCCTTTATATATATTAAGACCGCGTCACAATTTCTGGGAAAGTATTCAGCGTGGCTCATCCAACGCTTAAACTTATTACTATTTGCATTTTGAATTTCATTTAGAACAGTTTGACCGTTGCGCCATGTCAAGGAAACGGACACTTTCTTAGCATTTATAATATTTGTGTGTCACTACAATACTGGTACTTATAATGTATAGTATAAGTGCTAGTTTTTATTGTTTAATAGGAATACGTTAGACCCATAGTTGACCATTATCTCAACTGATCGTAAATGACGTTGCGATCTAAAATATGACGTAATACGCTTGCTTATAATAGAAGATACATATTCACTCTTGATTTGATAATAACAACTTTGAAAACGTTCAACTGGCTTTCGCATCATAAACGTAAAAGCAAACACTTTGTTCGCATATGTGGTATAACCTTCAAACACTTCGCATATCAGGAATATTAATATTATTGAATATATTATTATAGAATATTTTTATATTTTATACTATATTATTCAATATTTCGCATACATAACCTTGTAACTTTATTTGCGCTATACCTGCTACCATATCATCGCTTCCCTTCAGGTGAGATTGTGGTCAAACGATATCCTAGTCATAGATAAAAATGTAATTTCAGCAAAAATGACCGTGCAGGAGCAAAAATTAGAAGGAGAATTCAGATATGTGAACTCAAGGCTTATAACCAACTCTGAAGAGATCGCTTTCTACCAAGTAAGCTACTATTCATATAACACTCACTATAACTAGGTGGTAGGACTTTTCTGCAAAGTTCGTCTAGGTAGGTACGTCTCCGCTTTGCCAGTTATTCTGCCGCCAAGCAATAGTATGCAAGCACTACTGTGTTCCGCTTTGAAGGGCACTGTAACTAATGAAATTACTGGGCAATCGAGACTTTATTACCTGATCTCACCGTCGTGTAATCTTGTTATCAGACTGTGCTGATGTCTCAGGATGATGTGCGCAGTGATACTGTTCTGTTATGGTCGGCCGTGTCGCTTAACATCAGGTGAACGACTAGCTCGTCACATCATTCGCTAACATAAAAATGGCCTTGGTGCTCAGTCCATGTCATGACGTGTATATCCATGACTTTTATACTTTAATTCTAAGACAATTTACCAGTGGCGCCACCAGACTAACTTTAAAAGCGTATACCTTGAAAACGTGACGTTTGAGAAAGTTTTGTATAATACAAACCTCGTTTGTTTTAGTGTCAGCTAGCGATTGGTATAGGCTTTATGGGTGGCTGCTATTTTGAAGAAAAAACAACATGGCCGACATTACTTATGCCAAAATATTTAAAGCCCTTTGCGATATAGATTTGTTTCGCATAAGAAGTAAATAGATTTTCACCGCACTGTATTAGAAAGAAATAACAAAATGTCGCTTATATATATTTTAATTTTGGTATTAAAATCTTAATTAATGCTATAAATATCAGATCTTCCCCGCATAAAATTTCCTTTAATTTCATTTGCACTGACGTACTTGTGCATTCTTTCATTCAATTTAAAATGAGGAAATAAAAAAAATAAAAACTTATTTATTTTCGTACCCAAAATTGTGACATTTTTAATTTAAATGTCTAAGTGTACTGAATATTATAATTACCATACAATGACCTTTTGATTGGAGACTGATTATTTATTTAAATATAGAATTTTAATCGCGCTTTTCATCGTTCAAAAATTGTGGAATAACAACTAAATCTTTATAACTGTATATCGTTAAAACCAGGCGGTAAAAATGCAAAATTGGCTTTAAAAAGGAGATTAGATGGCTAGTGTCAGTTTCGTAGAGGGTTGTCTCTAACACTCAATCTATCTTCTCTTCAATACATATAAAATTCAAAGTCCTGACTGACTGAATTATATATCAACTCACAGCCTAAACCGCTGGTACTAGAGACTTGAAATTTGGAGGGTGTGTTCTTTGTAATGGGTAGTTTATAATGTTTGTTTCGGTGGAAAAAATATGCCATTCGATGCCTATAGGCCACGCGGGCGATGCCGTGGGCAGAAGGTAGTACATTATGTGACGTTTAGTCACTAGTGGTCCGTAAAAAGATATTTCATAGTTTCTAAGAATTATAATAACCGCTGGAAAGTGCGATCATAGCTTAGTCGGCTAAAGCATGTAACCTGGTGACTTTTCAAGCGCGCAGTATTTCGCGTTCTATGCGTCTCCGCAGTAACTCTGGAAACAAGCCATCACGCCATTTTCAGTCTTATTTCGTGATGCTGATGATATTTTTTTCAGGGTAACCATAGAGAACAGTTGACGATCCTGGCCAGCTTCTACAAGCTGACGCGGCATTTGAGGAACTTCCTCAACTTCAGGGTCGGAATGGGATTCATTGACAACATCATTGCTAAATGTAAGTGAAATCATTCTATAGTATAGTTTTTCACTCGCTACAGACTCGGTCATAAAACGTGAGAACGGTGCAGGTATTTGGCTCTCTCTTTCTGACACTCACGGGTCTTACGGACGTGCGCAGTGCTGCGCATTTGCTATCGATATTGTATAATTTTATATTGTCATGATTTATGAAAAGAAAATACGAGTAAAAACAATATATTTATTAAAATGATAAAAGATATAAAATAGCATCAAAAGTCAAGTTAATTATACATTATAGAAGATAGATAGACCTTTTATCCTTCTAGTCCTTGTTAGTGGCTTAACTACCGTTGTACCGTCGGTCGTTAACGTGCCCTCCAAAGGTCGGTAGTACTCAATTGTGAATACTGTTACAATATTTAAAAAAACCATTGATATGCAAATTAAATGTAAAGTGCTTAGTTGCGTGTTTATACAGGTATTCATCGGCTTTAAACGTATTATTTACCTCGACATTTCGACCAATATCCATTGACTGGTCACTGGATCATGGTACCAGCATCAGTAAGAACGATTAGTTTCATAAAAATCAGTTCGGTCTACTCATGACCCTGGTCAATGCAATTTGGTTGAAATGTCTAAAATGTTTTGGTGCGATAAAGTCTTTTTAACGGGGTAATGCGGAACACTTACGACATTTATGTCTTCACCATTAGGCATCTACTCGTGAAAAGTGGGAGGCAACTATCTCGTAGAGAAAATCGAAAAGACAGCGTCCACTGAAAGAGTGGACCCTATGGAAAGACGCAATCGTTCTAGCTAACCTAGAGCTACTTTGATCACGCCGATCTAAATATTTGAACCTTGGTGCTTCGGTTTCAAAGTCGCACGATTTCTGAGCTACAATCGCTCTTTTATATGCTTACTATGTAAAGTGCGTAAAAAGGTTTTGTTTGTTCCAGATGTTGCTATAACAGTTGGATTCTACGCAGTATCGAGGCCTTTCTTCGCAGAGCACCACAATCTACTTACAACCGGCTCTGAAAACGACAGGTTTAAGGTATGATCAACGAAACACAGTTACAGTTGTTTTGTGCTTTAATTTTAGGCAATTATTGAGAAAATGTCTTTCTATTTTATTCTACAGTTAAAATTACACTGATCAACAAAAAAACTATTTTTCTGTGTAACAAGAAAAATTTTGGCTGATTCTATTAGGAATAAGGTCAAGTAGAGTAGAATTAGTAGTCTAAAATTTTAGATACGAATAGTTTTATTGTAATATTATTTTTTTCACTTTTCTTAAATTACAAGTTATTTTAACAAAAATTAAATTATTATCAATGTTATAATATTAATATGAGTACTTTTTTATGATTTTTTCCTGTATTTCGCGTCAGGAACGTCCTTCTGTAATCCCCAGCAATAATTTGCCATCATAGTTGGACTCCATTTTCCCTGGTATCGTTTTTCTATGGTAAAAATGTCTTGGTGGAATCGTTCCCCGTGTTTATCACTAACGGCACCCAAGTTTGGGGGAAAAAAGTCTAAATGTGAATGTAAAAAATGTATTTTTAAGGACATATTGCAGCCTAAGGCGTTATAATTCTCTAAAAGTTCCTGGACAATAGTTTTATAGTCATTTGATCGGTGATTTCCAAGAAATTTTTCAGTCATTTTTATAAATGATTTCCAAGCTGGTTTTTCCAGATCATCGAGTCGTTCTTTAAATATATCTTCTTTTATCACTTGCCTGATTGGAGGACCTACAAAAACACCCTGTTTAATCTTGGCGTCACTGATTTTAGGGAACTTTTCTTTTAGGTATTGAAATCCAGCGCCATTTTTATCCATTGCTTTCACAAAGTTTTTCATCAGACCAAGTTTTACCTATATGGAGAGGTGGTAAAAATATATCTTGAGGTTGTACTAATGGAGTGTGTTTTACATTTTTTATTCCTGGAGTAAGAGATCATCTTTCGCGCCAATTTTTCTTAACGTAATGGTTCTTCCTATCGCTACTGTCCCATTCGTAAAGAAAACAACAAAATTTTGTATACCCAAGTTGCAATCCTAATAAAAGGGCAACAACTTTGAAATCTCCGCAAATTTTCCATTTATGTTCGCCATATAACACAACAGATATGAGGAATCCACACTTTATCTTGCTGGCCAACAGGAAAACCGAAATAACTTTCATACAATTTTTTTATTAAAGGTGTTAAATTTCTTCGTTGAGATACAAAAGTAATTTCACCACAAATGTAACAGAACTTGTCAGGATCATTTTTACACTTTCTTGACATTCTTTTAGAATCACTTCACACAGCAAACACAAAACACAGCCACTTTTCTTAAAAATAAAACACTGAATTAAAAAATAATAAGGAAAAAACAATTAATATGAAATTTTATTGATAAGTGCCGGAACACGGAAACTAGTCCGAATCAAATTAATATACATATGATTTTGTGGAGAGGTTAGGTAGATATTTCGAAATTACTGCTTACTTTTCTTGTTACAAAATCTTGTTGATCAGTGTTATTAGCCGATTTTTATGTAGTTTCCAAAATTCGGCTTGATTTCAAAATTTATCACAATGGCAACACCGATAACTGTCATCGCTCCCCCACCTATCTGGCTATAAAAAGGAGCGCTCGGTGTACTTTTCCTTTGATGTATGTATTCAGTCCATGCTATAGAACGCTCCCATATAACTAAATAAAAAAAGTACTTATGATATAAAACTTAAATTTAGGTATTATCAAATTACTGCGAATTTAAATTCTAAAGAAAAGCCTTGCGACATTGAACAAAGCAGGTGTTTTATTGTAAGTTTTATAATAAAACACCTGCTTTGTTCAATGTCGCAAGGCTTTTCTTTACAATTTAAATTTGATAATACCTAGATTTAATTATTATTTTACAAGTACTTTTTTATTTAGTTATATAGGAGCGTTCTATAGCATGGACTGAATATATACATTAAAGGAAAAGAACGAATGAAATTCCAGTTTGTATATATTAACGGCTGATTGGTCCCCCCAGCACTACTACACGTACGGCCGCATGCTGGTGAAGATGGCGGAGGGTATCGGGCGGCTCGTGCTGTCGGGCCGCGAGCTCAGCAAGCTGGCGGGGCTCACGGCGCGCGTCACGCAGCTGCGCGCCGTGCTCGACGACGTCAACCGCGGGAACTACACGCGCACCATGGTCGACCGCCCGCTCGCCAACGGGAACGGTAAGCGGGGATACATTCTAAAACTTCTACTAGGTGGTAGGACTTTAATTTTTTTTTTGTTTGGTTTTGGCTCCACACTTTTGTGTATTTAGCCAGTGTCAAGTAATTGATAATATCTCAAGTTAATTAATTTCATATAACGTGTCAAGTCACAGTCCAAGTCATCAAGTTAAGTCATAGTCTAGTCTAGTCAAGTCATACTCCTTTTCTCCATTCTTACTAGGTGGTAGGACTTTACTGCAAAGTTCGTCTAGGTAGGTACCACCGCTTTGTCAGTTATTCTGCCGCCAAGCAGTAGTGCGCAAAAGCACTGCTGTGTTCCGGTTTGAAGGGCATTGTAGCTAGTGAAATTACTGGGCAAGTGAGACTTTATGATCTGATCTCACAGTTTAGTAATCTTATTACTAGATTGTGCTGATCTCTCTGGATGACGTGCGCAGTGCAGTGTCACGCGAACCTCTATACTTTAGAGTTCCGAGTGACACTGCAGCTAATATGGGCAGCCGTGTCGTTTAACATCAGGCGAACGGCTAGCTCGTCGCGTCATTCCTTAACATAAAAAAAAAACTCCTAGTAAAGTGGTGGCAACTTTACCAGAAGCTTCGACAGAGTTTTGGAAACAACACGAAAAGAAACGATTCACCATCATTATACCATTTTCCCATACTCGTGCCTGTAATTCAGCACTTAACGAATAAAATGCCAATTTTATCCACTAACACTGAAAATAACCTAAGTTTTGGAAAATATTACAATGCGGTGACGCGATCTTTTTCGATTTCCCGCCAAAAACCCCTTTTTCTTTTACTAGTAGGTACCGCTTTGCCAGTTATTCTGCCACCAAACAGTAGTGCGCAAGCAAAATTGCAATGCAACAGGAGAAATTTCCATACTAACTATGCAAATAAACTGCGTGTTAAAACTGTCAAATCCATACGAATTTGAGTTTTTATTGGTTGAATTCGAGTTACGTGATCGCCCAGCTGATCTCACAGTCTAGTAATCTTATTGCTAGACTGTGCTGATGTCTCAGGTTGACGTGCGCAATGCCATGTCACGCGAAACTATACTTTAGATTTCTTCTTTTGAAAGACTTTACGTTTCAAGTGTCACTGCAACAGATATGGGCAGTCGTGTCGTAAGCGACCAACCAAGCGAGCTAGTAGCTCGTCATTTCATAACAACATCAATTTCAAAATTCGTAACATAAAAAAAAACGAAACTAGCGCTGAGTTTTTGACGTGAAAACGAAAAAGACCGCGTAACGGTATTGTATTATTTTCCAAAACTTGTGTCATTTTCAGTGCTACTGCATAAAATCGGTGGCATTTTATTCGTTAAGTGCTGGACGCAAAGAAAGTGGTATAATGATGGTGAAACGCATTTATTTCGTGTTTCCAAAACTCTATAGAAGCTCCTGGTAAAGTTGCCACCACTTTACTAAGAGTATGACTTTGGCTAGACTATGACTTGACTTGACATATATATATTATATTAATTAACATGAGAAATTAATTAATTGTTTGTTAATATATTAATTAATTACTTGACACTGGCTACATACACAAAAGTGTGGAGCCAAACCTAAAACAAATAAAAAGACACTAACGCTGCGCGTCATCGCGCAGAAGTCAAAAAATTAGGTATCACAGGAGGGAAGAGGAAAAAGAAAAGACGAAAAGAACGCGTACGTAACGCCGGCTGGCTGCCAGTCGTATTCCGTCCTCGCCCCATACGACGCTCCGCGGACTCTAAATTACATAACAAACCTGTTGTAACTGATGTTTGTATCAAATAAACTTATTCTTATTGTACATTTTCTATATTATATGTCTCCAGGCCCCCAAGCCGCGCTAACGCCCGGCGCGGGCCGCATAGTGTACCAAGATAAGATCATCAAGTTCGACAAAGTACCGCTCGTGACGCCAAATGGAGACGTACTCATACAGGAACTTAGCTTTGAAGTCAAGTAAGTCATATTGTTAAACATTTCAAACACACGAAACTGGTTTTCTGATCTTTGCTCTACACAGGTATAGCTGCACCAACAAATCATCTATACATATAAAATTCAAAGTCCTGACTGACTGACTTATATATCAACGCACAACCTAAACCGCAGGTCCTAGAGACTTGAAATTTAGAGGGTGTGTTCTTTGTAAAGTGTAGGTATTCACTAAGAAAGGGTTTATTGGAATTCTACCCCTAAGAGGGTGAAATGGGTGGTTGAATTATCTATGAAAAATTTTTTTTTCCTACAGGCCACGCGGGCAAAGCCGCGGGCAGAAGCTAGTTAGCTTATAATCCGCCCTTTATGGTGATGTTGCCATTTCAAAATATTTTATTTTATTTATGAAACAAAAACAAATATGTAATATGTATTACATTGTGGTTTATTTAAAACCTTTTATGTGATATCCCATTATTGAAATCATGTCATATCACTGCCAAATATCGTAAGGATCTGCAGCTAGATTCACAATATCGAAAAGATCCTAATTTGTAACCTCTTTCTCACAATGAAGGAGTGAAGGAGACAGAGCGTAAATTTTTAATCCAAATTAGTTCCGCCGATTAGTTCATAAATTATCGTCAAAGGTGGTAAAAATGGTAATTCATAGGCAAACCCTATTATTAGCAATTACAATTCAATTTCAAAATTGAAATTGTAAATTAATATTAGCGTCAGAGTTTTGTGTCACCTGTGTTTAGCAGTAGACGCCTTCCGGCTGTTCAACATCCGATATGGTCTAGTGGCTAGGATACCTGGCTCTCACCCTGCGCGATAGGATCACCGAACCAGTCTAGCCCTTCTGGCTCAGGTACTGCTTTCGGCACCGGTATAGGATACCAGCGTAACACAATCAAACACCGACCCGCCGGCGAGGTCGCCGTACCCCCCGCAGGTTAGCTAGAACGGTCGCGACCTTCAATAGGGTCCACTCGTCCAGTGGACGTAGTCTTCTCGATCCTCTTATCCCCTCTTAGCCCGCCAGCTAGTTGCAAGGGTGGGAACCCTTGACGGCTAGGCGCCTTAAGCGCCTGCCCTCCCGCCCAGTGACGCTGAATGTGAATGTGAAACAAACATACGGCTAAATTTCCACTGCATCGTGCTCCACAGGTCCGGTATAAACGTGCTAGTGTGTGGGCCCAATGGTTGCGGCAAATCCTCTTTGTTCCGTCAGCTCGGCGAGCTGTGGCCCATATTCGGGGGCACTCTCACCAAGCCGCCTAAAGGAAAGCTGTTTTACGTACCTCAGAGGCCTTACATGACGTTAGGCACTTTGAGGGATCAGGTGAGATGGCGTTTGGTTTAAAAGTACATTTAATTTCATGGTTATTTTGAAGTTTTGTTTGCCGTGTGATCCTGGTGTGAGAATAGGACCTTCCCCTTCTCTTCTGCTTGTTAAAGGCATTCTAGGGCAGCAGCATTTATCTCGGGAATTTAAAAATCTGCTGTGAAGAGTTACCACAACTGTCGCTTCTAAAGTGGCGTTTTGTGGGGGAGACCTACGTTCAGCAGTTGACGTCTTCTGGCTGATGATATTACCAAAACGAATTGCTGACCTTTATTGCCGTTTGTTGTTGCCGAAAGTTTGTATGGAATGCTTCATACTGATTTTTATGGGCGCGAAGCTTAAAATGCGACTGCTGAAAAATTACTGCGCAAGCGTATTTAGTTTATTTTTTATAGTTTGGTATTCTAACCCTTAACAACATTATTGCTCCGCCATGGCTCTTTCATGCATTTATAGCAGATTTAAAGAGTCGTTAAATGATTTTCAATGCTCGAAATGGTGTTCGTGTTGAGAGTATCGCTGTGAGATAGCAATAAGCGAGTATTTGACTGTTTTCTAATTAGGTTAACATCATCATCGTTATTCCAGTACAAAGTTCAACTTTGTTGCCTCCGCCGGGCAAAATTAAAACATACGTGATTTGGTGCTCTTGGAGTAACGCAAGCAAACGTCGAATCTTTTACTAGGTATAGTGATAACATCACTCTCCCCAGGTGATCTACCCGCAAACCCGGGAAGAAATGGTCCGTCGCGGACGAACAGACGAAGAGTTAGCGAACTACCTCAAGATCGTACAGCTCGGCTACCTCACTGGTAGGGAAGGTGGCTGGGATGCTGTGGAAGACTGGATGGATGTCCTCTCGGGAGGGGAGAAGCAGAGGATCGCTGTGAGTATAGCAACGAGCTTGGAGATTAGAATAGTGTGATAATATTGTTGGGTATTGCTGTAATTATAGCAATAAGCGAGGAGATTAGGGGGTATTGCTGTAATTATAGTAATAAGCAAGATTAGGGGGTATTCATGTAATTATAGCAATAAGCGAGGCGATTGGGGAGTATTGCTGTATTACAGCAATAAGCGAAAAGATATGGGGTGGCGGGTAATTGTTGTAATTATAGCAATGAGCGAGGAGATGAACTGAAAAAGACATAATATTTGACAGATTTGTTTTTATAAAAGCTAAGTAGTCATTTTTTTATGTACGTTAAATGATACGTCTATTAATTTAGATTTCAAACCGTTGAATTCATAAAAAATAGGCATACATTGAAAATTCTTAATCCTGAAGTATAATTCATTTAAAAGAAGTCATCATTCATAATAGTGTAACAAAAATAATAATCATAATAGATTGGCATGGTTTTTATGGAATAGGCACATTAAGAACTCATTACAGTACTAATTTTAAAATCCACAGAAGAAACAAAATTAAGTTTATGGAAAAAATCAGCCAGCCACCGCTCCTAGTCTTAGTATTATACAAGTAACAACAAAAGAATGGTAGAAATTATAGCATCGAACTATGTTTATGTTGTAGATGGCGCGACTTTTCTACCACGCGCCGCAATTCGCCATCCTGGATGAATGCACGAGTGCAGTCTCCGTTGATGTTGAAGGCCAGATGTACCAATACTGTAGAGAGGTAACTAACTGTAGCCTTAAATAAAACAACTTTTTTTGTTTGACATTTTGACTGGCCCGATAGCTCAGTTGGTAGTATCCCTGCCTTCTGAACTGCTAGTCGTGGGTTCGATTCCCACCCAGGACAAACATTTGTGTGATGAACATCGATGTATTTTCTGTGTCTGGGTGTTTATATTGTATTCTATGTATGTATTTACAAACAAAAAGTATCTAAGTATTGTATCAGTTATCTGGTTCCCATAGTACAAGCTTTGCTTAGTTTGGGGCTAGATGGCGCTGTGTGAAATGTCCACACATATTTATTATTATTATTCAAGTTTCCGGCGAAATATGATCCGGGCGTATTCAAGAGAAGAGTGAATAGATATTTACTTGGCTATCATGCTACTCCTTCGATCGTATCGTCACTTTCCATCAGGTGAGAGCGTTGTCAAATGCTAGACAAGCTTGAAGTACACCAGTAGTAGGATAAGCTGTAGAAATTGACACATGTCTTTTTCGAGAAAGCTTTTGACCGATGAACGATCGCACCGATCACGTCATAAAACATTTGTTTCATTTTCATTGCTCAAACGCTTTCTCGAGAAACATGATAAGTCGATTTCTACAGCCCATGCTGCCCGTGCTGGTTTTGGTGCAAAATTACAATAATGGATAGAGAATTCATCATTACGATATATTAAAATATAATGTTGTCGTGTCAAATTAGAGACGCACACGAAACAACGACAGCACAAAAAAAACTACATAATCTAAACATATATAACTCAAAGGTGACTGACTGATTGACTGACTGACATAGTGATCTATCAACGCACAACCCAAACCACTGGACGGATCGGGCTGAAATTTTGCATGCAGGTAGATGTTATGACGTAGGCATCCGCTAAGAAAGGAGTTTTTGATATTCCACCTTTAAGGGGGTGAAATGGGTGGTTTAATCATTTTCCCATAGGCCACGCCGCGGGCGAAGCTGCGGGCAGAAGCTCGTATCATATAAAATTCAAAGTCCTGACTGACTGACTATATATCAACGCACAGCCTAAGCCGCTGGTCCTAGAGACTTGAAATTTGGAGGGTGTGTTCGTTGTAAAGTGTAAGTATCCACTAACAAAGAGTTTTTCGAAATTACACCCCTAAAAAGGTGAAATGAGTGCTTGAATTATTTTCCTATAGGCTACGGGCAGAAGCTAGTAATATCATATGTTATTTACAGCAAGTATTTTGATTGGTCATGTTAATATAAACTGATGTTAATTTCCAAAAAAATGGTGTTGCTACAGTAAATGAAATCTTCCCACAGATGGGCATATCGTTATTCACGGTGTCCCACCGAAAGTCCCTATGGCAACACCACGATCACTACCTGCAAATGGACGGCCGGGGTGGCTACGTGTTCGGGGAGATCAATAACGAGACCCAGGAGTTCGGCTCCTGATCTGATCCAAATAATTATGACAGAGAACTAACTGCTACTAGACATTGTGCGGCTTGCGGTGGGCTTTTTCATACCCCAGCATATGTTTATGTGAATGACACGAGCTGGACGTTCGCCTAATGTTTCCCGTCGCCGCCTGTAACAGTTGCAGTATTATTCGACACTGTAACATATAAAGTTAAGTGAATGTCTGATGATTAGTTGCGACGTCATTTCGTACCTATTGTAACACGACCAACTTCGAAAATTTACAGGTGCAAGCGATTTAGGGCCATCTGTATTAAGTAATAGAAACTAATTTTGACAGTGGATAACTTATCTATGAAAACAATTTCTAACTGAATTTTTGACTGGCCCGATAGCTCAGTTGGTAGTAGCCCTGCCTTCTGAACTGTGGGTCGTGGGTTCGATTCCCACTCAGGACAAACATTTGTGTGATGAACATAGGTGTTTGTTCTGTGTCTGGGTGTCATATTGTATTGTATTCTATGTATGTATTTACAAACAAAAAAGTATCTAAGTATTGTATCAGTTATCTGGTTCCCATAGCACAAGCTTTGCTTAGTTTGGGGCTAGATGGCGTTGTGTGAGATGTCCACACATATTATTATTATTATTTATTAACTTAAATTATTAGCTAAGTTTAAATGTTAAACAATTGTAATTAATAATAAATATACAGTTTTAAACTTTAGTTATTTAAGTTTTAAATCGTTTACTTTTTTATTCACTATTCAGCATTCACATCTGTAATGCGTCTGCAAGATGTGCAAATGTTTTAATTGTAAACTTAAAGTTATATCGGTCCTTATCAATTTAAGTGTGTTAGACAAGGACAACAACACTGTAAAAACTATTCGGTAAGTTATGCAATTTCAATGGAAAGCTGTAACTTAATATCATAATAGGCCACCTTATATTACTAGGTAACATGTAAATTACTGATTTCGTGTTATATATGATGTTGTAAAATTAGTGATAGTTTTGATCGGTGCTGAAGCAGAGATATGAAATCTCTGCTTCAGCACCGATCGATGACTGCGCGTCGCTCTGTAATACTGACCTAGGTTCCAAAATTTTTCTTTGACCTACTTAATTTGCACCGGTGGCAAAATCTACTTAGTGGGATTATAAAAATTGCACTTTACTAAAACTGGCCAAAAGAGTTATGTACAAGTAAAAAAAAAAATTGATATTATTACTTTTATGATCCGAATTTTGAAACCATTTGTAATTTTAGTTTGAAAACTAACGTGAGTATGACACATTTTGTAAGATTAATAACGGTTAAACTCACGTCAATTAAAAGTCGAAATTACTCCGACCGCGTTTCGGACATATTCGATTCAAGGAGACACAGGAGTACAGGATATTGGTCCTGGAAACCTGATCGGAGTAATTTCGACTTTAATTGACGTGAGTTTAGCCGTTATTTATCTTACAAAATGATTTGTAGACAATAATATTTATTTGTTTAATTCGAGATCCATTGCTATGCAGCGCGCCGACTCTACACCGGTTAAAGCTTGCATTTGTTACAATGCAAGGAATCCTATTAGACCGATTGTAAAATACGAGAACCGTATTCGTAGACAATTTATTTATACTTATAGATGAATGTAGCTGACCATGTAGAGTACCATGAATGTAGATTTTTAAATGAATTTTATATTTATTTATTATACCTATCATGTGATGTCTGAACAATATTTTTAAATTATGTTATTGGTTGTGGTAAGACCACAATGTTTTATATTTTATTAAACGGCCTTGATCTTTTCTAAAACAATAGGCTATTTGACTACTATTAAAAATGAACAAGTAAATATTATTTTCATAAAGTAGGTTAAAAATGAATGTAATAATTGTAAAAATAAGTAAAATCGGTAAATTAATCACGGAGTAGTACGCTTTTAAAGTTTCATCGCCTGTCCCTTTCTCGCAAAACAGAGATCGTGTTGAGCTTCCTCACAGCTACTATGAAGGCATGACTTGTGACGTCACATGCCAATGAGATTGTATGTAGAACTACCACAGCTTAGTAATGAGTTACTGTGAGGACTGGTAACTGACGTCACTGCGTGTTTGAGTTGTCTCTTTCTATTTCTGTATTTTAAAATGCCTGTAACTTAGTAATTTTTTGAGATATTTAAGTTTTGTTTTCACAGTTATCTATTTTTTGAGGTATATTGTTTATGTATGCAATAAAAATATAGTAGTCAAATAGCCTATTGTGCATGTGGCAAAAATGTTCAGCCTTAATGCTGCACCACAGTACTTACGGGTGCTAGGGTCAACTTGTTTATCCTTTACTGTACAATACTATAAAATGTTCATTGTTTTCATGTGATGCTTTTTGTGATAGTTACTATAGTAAAATAATATTATAAGATTTTCTATATTGACGATTTATAGAAATTTCTTTTTTTTTTTTTCTATATTACTGAATGATGTGACGAGCTAGTCGTTCACCTGATGTTAAGCGCCACGGCCGCCCATAACAGAACAGTGTCACTCGGAACCCTAAAACATAGAGTTTCAAGCGACACAGCACTGCGCACATCATCCCGAGACATCAGCACAGTCTGGTATAACATTACTCGACTGTGAGATCAGATCATAAAGTCTCAATTGCCCAGTAATTTCACTAGCTACAGTGCCCTTCAAACCGGAACACAGTAGTGCTTGCACACTACTGCTTGGCGGCAGAATGACTGGCAAAGCGGTGGTACCTACCTAGACGAACTTTGCAACAAAGTTCTACCACCTAGTAAAACATTCTTTACAGGTTTACCGATCACAATTAATGGTTTGAATGAATTATGAATAATTTTAATTATTATAAATGACAGCCTCTGTGGTGTGGTTGCTGAGCAGGTTGGCTCATAACCTGGAGGCGGCGGGTTCGGCAGGACAAGTATTTGTGCACAGGAAAAAAGCGCAAATACTTATTCTGAGTTTGGGTGTTGTGGGACCATGGTCCTCGTAGTTCCTGGGTCTCTAGATACAGGGAATCCTAGTTAGGGTCCAGGATCTATGTATGTGATCTTTGGGCGTTATTATCATTATTATTATAAATATACCATGTGAGTTATTGTATTTTAATCACAAACGATAGATAGTTATTGTATTTTAGATACACACTAATATTATAAGTATGTCAAAAAAATTCAAAATTTTATATGATGTATATTAATTCTAATTTCCAACTCTTATGTCGTGAGTCAGTAAAAAATTGTATAAATCATATTTTCGAATAAATTACTTTGGGTTTTTTCCCTCAAAGAATTTCTTCTTCTCCTAAGTAAGGTGTAGTGTACACTCAGTGTCATAATAAATGTTATATTTTTACAAAAAAAATGTCCATACATTTACCGACATTTTTACATAGCATCATCTCTAGATTTGTTTTACTTAAATTAATAGCTTCAGTACTTGACTTTATATTTTGTTTTTTATATTTTTCAGTTTTATCTATAAGTACTATGTATATAAAACCTTTTTTATTGCCGATGATACCTTGTTTTTACAAAAATCTGACAGATTCCTTGGCCAATCAAAGTATCCTGTTTTTACTGTTAACATAAGGTGTAGATGTAATTAAATGAGGGAGATGGGAAGCTTAGTCAGAAAGTGCCAGTAAATCTTCGATAAAATATATATCAACGTCGAGTCCACGCCAACATAGCATCTATTTGTATAGAAAAATGCATGAATCCGACGTCGATGTTTCTAAGATCAGCGTGATCCGTTACACCTGCGTCTCGCTCTAATTGGCGCTTAATATATTGCTCTCTCTTTCACACGGCAAATTGTGTACGTTGCAACGTCTAAGCAGTGTTTCATCTTCTCTCTTCTATTTACATCTACCTAAAATGATTTTATCTATTTAAAAATCTTGTTATCCCGTAACTTATGCTGTGATAGTTATTAACTTTGTTGTAGGTACTTGCTATGTCGGGTGCTGGGTAAATAAATGGGTTGGGAATTATTGTTGTTTTGATTTATTCATCTTTATATTACCTTCTAAATGTTAAATAAGTAACTCTTATTAAGGAATTAGAAACTAGTTAAAATTAGAACCAAATGGATTCTTATGTGTTTATTATTATTTAGAAGGTAGGTACCGAAATTAAAAAATCATTTCGAGATTATCCTCTAAAAAGCTCATATAAAATATCGGATTTTTATATTCCTAATTTTACAAGATATTGTATTAAAAATTGTGGGAATCAACGTGTAACTTGTACGTCATAGTACAACTTATTTTGATATTGTAGGGATCTAAGGTCCGTATTACAGAACTATGCTCAGTCATCGATCGGTGCTCAAGCAGAGATTTCATTCATAAAGTTGTGAATTAATGAATGAAATCTCTGCTTGAGCATCGGTGACTGAGCGTCATTCTGTAATACGGACCTAAGTGTCTTGAATAGACCAAAAATATATTTGAGATTATAAATAATTTAAAAAAAGACAAGAATAATGCACAAAAATTTTTGTGGAGTATAAGTTTCCAAATTTCAGCAAATTCTACATTATTTCTAATCAAGCGATAAAAAAATTTGACACCTAGCGGTTTTATACGCGAACTTTTATTTTCCAAGTAGATCGACCTATACGCCGACGTACTACCGACATCAACATTGTATTTTATCCCGTAAAATGGATTACCGTGGGAAAACCTACCTACACCTACAGATTAAGTAATAATACATGGTGGTAGGTACGTTTTTTATTGCAAACCCAGTTATTATTGTATAGATATGACTACTTGTAAGCAATAAAGTGAAATAATAACAGTAGTAAGCACAACATTTTCAGGCTAAAAGGTAAAAGTGGCCATAGAAGTGCACGTATTAGATGATAACATTTTAGCTCAAGGGTAAAAGTTCTACCGTCTCAGCTGTAAATATAAAATTAATAATTACTTATGTTAGGATTTAGGTAGGTATGTTCTATATTCTTTTTCTAAAATAGCAGATTTTTTTACTGAAAATCGTTGAATGCTTTAGTGCTTCATTGAGCACAATTGTGCACAAATGCAGAAGCAAAAATCTCTGTGATTGTGCGGTCTGTAACTTGTTGGAGTGATGTTTGTACAATTTCCAAACAAGTTTGCAATTTCTCATTTTGAAGCTCCCGCACAAACTTTTTGGTGGGCGTCACATGACGTCATTTGACGTCTTTATCTCAATTTGACATTAGCGTTCCATTGCACGACGAAGTTCTATGAGATAAAACTCAACAAAAAGGTAGAATAAAAAATTGTGATTTCCATTATCGATCTCAGAGAATCACTTAAGTAAATGATTTAACCACATTTTATGATCTTGTACAACTGAAATATACACGTAAGATCTAAAATAATATATTTCAAATGTAAAACGGAACGTAAAGAATAAGCGATCGCATCAGCTGTTGTAAAAAAAAATTAACGGGATATCGCAAATGTAACTGGTCACACCGCGACGGCCACATCAAAAAACGGGGGGTCTGGCGTGACCCTGTTATTTCTATTCAGCAATAAAATAGCTGTGTAATCTAAGATAGTTTTTCTGCAGTTCAAACAGTGTTCTATAGAAAAATTAAAGTGAATTTTATGTGCAAAACATGGAACGCGCTACAGGGACCGAAGTGTACGGGTGTGGCTCGTCCCAAACCACGGACATAACGCTGAACATACAAACGACCACGGGTGGTAATTTCTCTATCAGTTTGAACGGCCAAAATACAGTGGAGCACCTCAAAAAGCTAGTTTCAAAAAAGTTGAAGGTGTCTAAGGATCGAATATGTCTGCTACACCGCGAAAGGTGAGTGCAAAGTTTGGGACGCCAAGCTTCTATTGTCAAACATATCACGGAAATATGTCGATACGATGACGCATCAGCGTTATTCGAATAGGGTTCTGAAGTTAGTTTTATCTTCGCAGACAACTAAGGGATGGCACTCTGGAAGATAACGGCTTGTTGGACGGCTCTCGGGTCATACTCTTGCCGAGCGTCGAAACTGGCCTTCTGGTAAGAGTGCTTTAATATTTCGAAATCTATTCTTTAACTCTTGATAATCACGTGTTTCACAACAATAAGAAACTAATCAATGATGGTGTTATTGGCTAATTAAGTTACATTGCATTAATATTAGGTGTCATTACTGTTTTCAGAGCCAGAGGCCTGAGAATTCGGTAATGCAAGCACTGGAATCCCTCAATGATTCGCAAGTTAATGATTTTTTGAGTGGAAAATCACCTCTAAACCTTACAATGCGGCTAGGAGACCACATGATGCTAATCCAACTCCAGCTTTCAACTCTCAATGGGTCTTCAACTAGTTCTCGGTCCTTGCGCACATCCACTCCTACAAAATCCTCTTCGTTGATACAAACAAAGTGTGACCCCAGAGATACGCCTAGCCCTCAGGATAATCCACAGAAATCCCCTGACAATGATGAATCCTCAGTAGAAAAATCAGACAAAGAATCCAATAGAGCAGCACACATACTGGCTAAAAAAGACTTAGAGCTGATTAAGAATGCTTTTGAACTGTACCGCTCATTTGCAGAAGAAAAAATGTTGAATGAGGTTGCTGAAGAGAAGGAGGAGTCTGCAGAAACGGCAAACTCAACCCTTTCAGACCTATCAGAGACTTCAGTAGAAAATGATCAGTCCCCTATCAAATCACTGTCTAATTTGGTGTCAAGTCCAATAGATGCATCTATTTCTGAAAGGGAAAGGGAGGCTGCTCTTGTGAACACAGTGAAAAATAATTTAATAGACTTTTTCACTCATAATAAGTTAACTGATAATGCAATACCTTCCACAAGTGCCATGAGCGACAAACCATGTCCATCAATGTCTTCCCAAACTCCCGACAGCTCACTAAGTGATGATAGTGTAGACAACTTCACCGACCAGAGCTCATTCCTCGCCGAGAGCACCATAGATGAGTACCCCATGGAGAATCTGTTCAACAGTGCAGTGGACAAAGGCCTGTTTGAAGACCAAGATGAAACAATGATGGATCGGGAGATATCCAACTTGGCCACAACTAGTCATGGCAGCCAGGAGTCCAATGCAACTCTACCATCTTTCCAAAGTATAAATGAGCCACTGAAAAATAAACGCTTCCAGTACTTACTGCATAAAACTTCAAAGTTTAAACACCCAATAGGGCAGAATAAGCAAAAAGCCTTTATGCAGTCAGTTGTCAACAAACACAAGAAGAGAATGCAAAGTCGCCAAGAAAACAATTCGGCACAACCATCTACCTCAAGAACAGAACCATATATCACTAATTCCAGGAAGCTGATCTTGCAGCCTAGTAGCGGACAAAATGAAGACAATGCCACTCCATCTACTTCTAAACAATGTTTATTTAG
Source organism: Ennomos fuscantarius (assembly GCA_905220475.3). Classification (NCBI taxonomy): domain Eukaryota; kingdom Metazoa; phylum Arthropoda; class Insecta; order Lepidoptera; family Geometridae; genus Ennomos; species Ennomos fuscantarius. Next base: position 3,376,573 of record HG992028.1, on the reverse strand, counting down.
AGCCCCCGATGCACCTAAGAAGCCACCCCGAGCATCCCCGATACCAATAGTTGGTACAGATGCCTTGATAGAAGCTTCAAAGAATTTAACTCAGAAGCTGAAGAAACTATCAAAGGATGTGTTGACAAATAAAATTGATCTCAGAACTGCAGAGGAGTCAGTGCGCTCGAAGATTGGTTCCGGAGCTGTGATAGAGTCCATGAAGCACCATGGCAAAGGGATATATTCAGGAACATTCTCGGGCACATTAAACCCAGCACTGCAAGACAGGTAAAGTTTTCCTATTCAATGAAATTTAGTTTTTCTATTACACTATGTAAACATGTTCACGGAACTGAAATAATGATAAGAGATTTGAATCACTGAAACTCGCTGCATGCGGTGTTGGCTTTATCAGTTACTGAATTGTGAAAGAAAAATATTCTATGTCAAGATTATGATTAATATTTAAATCAATATTGGCAGATGATAAAGCAAAGTAGAAAGTAAACAGGTGAGCAGCGTCACTAACATTAACAAAATATACTTTGCATTTCAGATATGGACGACCAAAGAGGGATATTTCTACTATTATTCACATTCTGAACGACTTGCTCTGCGCCGCGCCACCAATGACCCTTGCACCGGTAACATATATTTTTTTATAACTAAGCCTTTTTTAATCAAAAGTTTATTCCTTAATAGTTACTAAAAAAATAAACATTAATAAACATTTTTTTATCTTAAATTATATTCATCTCAATGTTCATAATTTTTTCTGTGGGAGTTCTTCATTTTCTGGTATAAGATGTAATATTTTGCTGATCACAATATGAATAGTGTAAGTAAGCAATCTGTGTACAAAGTTTCATTTAAATCTGCTTTGCTTTTTTGTATGAAAGCCACACAGACAGGTGCATATTCAGGTGCAGATACTGATGTACAAATTCCTAAACTAATCCTAACAGTTCTAAAATCATTGTTGTTTAGATCTATAAGACGAATCTAGTGTAGGCACCTAATATTGTAAGACTTTAGTTTTCTAACATGTATATTGTTTTTATAAATATTATTTATTTATAAGAAAGGGACAGTAACTGTTTTGGAGCTATCAAATTAAATTAATTTTCGGGTTTCGCATTATAGATTCGATGTTATTGTTTCAACTATTTATATAATATTTTCGTTCACTCTCAATTTATCTGCTTCGTTTTCCGCGTGACTTAATTTTTTCGGGTATAAAAGTATTCTATAATGATGCCGATAGATGATAAAATAAGCAATGCATGTAGAACTTCATTTGTTGTTTGAACGTTTTCGCGTGAAAGTTAATACAAACAAACAAAAAGACAACATTGTACTTTGTATATTTTGAAATAAGACTATAGGCAGCCCGTTATCCTATGAAAACAGTTATTTTTAGCAAGTAAAGAACAGACTTCAAACTTACATAGTTTTCTCATGGATGCAATTGTCAGAACTGAAATGGGACCACAAGGGAAGCGTCAGCTTTAAAAAAAAAGAATCATCAAAATCGGTTCACCCAGTCGAAAGTTCTGAGATAACAAACACTTTAAAAAATACCGTTGTCGTAAAAGTCGGTTGATAAATTAAGGAAATTTAATTTATGTATTCAGCACATTTCAATGGTAACATGGTTTACTAAAAATTTGTTTTAATTTCAGAAGGAATCGAAGCACGCATGCACGAGTACTTCCGAGGAGTGTACCAAGTGCGGAGGCTGCAGCCAGTCGGCGGCGCCCGAGTGCCAGTGCGCCCGGTTGGAGCCCCAGGTCTGCCCCGAATGTCCCACACAATCTAACGACCTCTGCAAGAAATGCGAAACCGCCAAAGCCCTAGCCCTCGAGAACTCCAAAACAAAGTGCAAGTTGGAACAGCTTCGTCTGGTGATGCAGCAGAAGAAGCAGCGGCGCGAGGCTCGCAAGCTAAAGACCTTGCCTTACCCCACTGCTCCGCCTAAAACGATACCGTCGCCCGATCAGCCTGCCATTCAGGAAGAGATCGAAACGGTCGCCTAGTTATTAACGCTTTCGATTGCAACGGTACCGCTATTTTGTCATGCTTTGGAAAAAATTCAGCGGTTACTACCGTCCGAGTCATCTGATAAATATGTATTTCTCTGTTATATGGGGTGAAAATTTAACAGCTGATAATGAGGTTCTACACAATCGCAATAGCACCAAAATTGTTTTCACAAGGCCAACCCGTTTTTGATTCAGTGGTCTTTTGGGAATTTGGTCACTTTCGAACCTAAACCTTTCACAATTGTGTGCGTTTGAAACGTCGACAAATGTTTTCGTAATATGCAAAATGCGAATTTATGCAAATAATTTATTTGTTCAGCTATTGAAAAATACTATTTGCTCTCCTCTGACAATGAACTATTCCTGTATTTGGACAAGTAACACGGTGACCGAAGCGAGCTGTAATGAAATGAAAAGGTATGGTTGGCGTACGCCAGGTGTGATGTATATTCTAAATTAAAGTTTTGACTATGTTTAAATTGTAGCCGTAATGGTTAAGTGCTATTATATATACGCATGTACAAATGATACAAGATTGAAGTAGTGAAATCACCTAGTTTAGGCATAGTATGGTAAGGTCCGGACAGTTGCCTGGCGCGGCGTCAAATTGATTTTGTTGTTATTTTTTAGATAATATTTTATTATACCGGTTTCAGTCGTTTTTAGAAGTGTGTATCTTCATAGTATAATTTTTAAAGTAACTGTTGACTATACAGAGGGGGTGATACGGGGATAACGTGGCGCATCGCTATTGGTGCAATCTGTGTGAAATGTTGTTTCTTTTAATAAATTAGAAAGTTACTTTATCTTTTTTTTTAGCTAATAATTGACACTGTTATTCTTATAGTTATTTTTTCTTTGTTCTCTTTTTCTCCTTACACACATGTTGTTGAAGTTAATAAAATGTTTCTGCATTAACTGATATTTTACTTAGTTTTTTTTTATAAATATTTTTTATAATTATACAAGCACACAACTGTAATGACACTATGTAATTGAAATATTAACTGCAATAATGATACACTTATCATATTATAAAAGCCTACTAGGTATATAGAAAATATAGGCTAGATATACCTATGAGGGCTATAAGTAGCTTTGTAAATAACGATTATGCTAAACTTTTAATAGTGTTAAAGCAGCTTTTTAATTATATTTCGTCGGTTTTTTGTATAACAATTAATCTAAATTGCCTAGAAAATTATTTACTTAGAGCTTTGTTGTGAAGTGAACTGTGAATATTGTAGAATAACGTAGAATTATGGAACGGACGATAATATTGTACTCTATGTAATAAATTCACCAATAACATTTTAAAGAACGCTATCGCCCAATATCACTAAAGCTTATGACAATCTATGGTTTCAAAAATTAATTCATAGGCTTTTAGGTTACCAAAAATTTTATGTCAGTGAACGCGCTTTCAATTACTAGTAATAAGCAATAGTGAAAATATCGTTTAGATGGCTACCAGTTTTATTTTTACAACCATTCTTAGACGTACGTCACAAATGGGAACTTGTGTAACTGTATACGATTCTTAAATACATGATTTACTATTTGGTAACCATAATAAACGTCGGAATAACATTATCGTCTCTGATTTGTAGTATTTGATAATTAATTTAAGGCTGTTTACTATGAAATGACCTGATTATGAAGGTAAATATTGCGTTTTTAGCAATCGTGCTTAGCCATCACCTTTTTGTTTGTAGCCGTGTAAGTGACGTGTCAGCGAAGAGCCAACTACAGTCATGCTTCAGTGAGAAACGCCTACTTAAATGATGACGTAGCTGGCTTTTTATTGCGAAATCGGTTTCTTCTAGTGCGAAAGTTTTAATCGCATTTCGGCTTTGGACTATGACCTACTATGACCCTTGCATAGATTCTACCTAATTTTTCAATTTCGGAGGACAAGATAAAAATTCTTTAATTCTTGTTAACTTTTTTCTTCGCTGTCAGGTTAGCTTCGTGCTTCGTGTAACCCTTTTTTTAGTAGATCGAAATTGCGGTGATTTTGGAATTGGGCTTTAGAGATTTAACGCAAAACGGTCTTTCGCTCGAACAATGTAGCTTATTTCCAAATCTTTCGTTGGTAAGGGACCAAAATTTTTATTTAAATAACGAAAAGCAAGCAATAACAAATTCCCTTAATTCGGTTGGCAATATAAAATAATAATTTGGCTTGTGCTAAATATATATGTTGTAAACTGTGCCTTTTAAAGTTAATTTTATCATATAGATGTGTGTTAATATAGTGTTTTATTTATCTGCATTACATAGTCATGTTAGATAGTCCACTAAGATTACTAAAGGAATATTTTGCCAACCGCTTTGAATCTGGTAACAGTAATAAGTGCCTAATACTGTAAGGTACTTGCGTACATTTACATTTTTGTATCTCGCGGTTAATTGAGAGCAAAACTAAGCCCTTTCCAGAAAATATATGGTAGTTCTATGTATCATTGCCACAGAAGATAGAACTAGTAGCTTTGCTCTCAGTGGAAATTGCGTTAAATATTGTGCCATATATATCTTTTTAAACGAAATATTTTGCTGCCCCAGTTCAGTTAATAAGATCTCTTACCTTACCATGTTCCTACGACCTTGCTGACTCTCATCATTGTAAATTTGTATCTATAAAAGTTCCATAACCCGTATATTTTTCTTTCTGTATTATTTTGTACATACATTTGTTACCACTATTTAGTCGTGATGGTTTTGTTAAGATTTCGATGGAAAATTGTTTTTTGTCATTGTATTTGCATGTCTAGTGAGGAGAATAAAGTTACTTAACTATCTATTTGATATTTTTATTCAGTAATAAGTAAAAACACTACTGCTTACACTAAATTTATTGTTAACAGAAGCTCAGCCGTCGATTGATGTTCAAGTAGCGATTTCATTCAGTATTTGCTCAATTTTTAAATGCAAATCTCGTCTTGAGGAGAGATTTACACCTGAGCGTTGTTCTGTAATCCGGGCCTACAATTTGGTGTGCAGAAGCGTAAAGGTTAACAATTGCATACTTCAGTTCCAAAAATATAAGTAGGTAACGTAGTCAACAACTTAACGATATATTTTTGTAAATATGTAATAAAAAAATTGTCTTGTTAGTTTGCGTAGATCAGCAGTTAACTACATTTGCTTACAAGGCGTATGTAAATTATATGCGTGTAACTGTAAATACTGGAATCGCCGACGTCGCCACAAATCAATAGAAAAGAAAAACAAGTTTATTCTAAAATCTTTAATTTACCGATTCTGTCATGTGGTAAGTGTAAAAATCTACTAACTATCACATATCCATCTTGAAAGTAACGCCAACAGAATTTTATGTGCATCAACAATATTCACAACACAATATATCCGAACTTTACAAAATGTTAATCGATCCAACACTAACTTAAGTAAAAATAAGTTTTGTAAGAACCTTAAACAAAGTTGGATGACAGCGAAACAATTAACAAACTAAAATATCGAACATGTAATGACTTTATACACTGCGCGGGTCTATGAAAAACAAACACTGTACTTGTAAATTATTTTATTATAAAGTTTTTAATATAAATAGCACATAACCCACACGCACACTGACACAGTCACTTGGGGGACCATCGGTTGAAACAATCCTCCGAAGTTGTACACCTAGAAGAGTAGTGTACTCATGCCGCCCATTTCCGCTTGTTCCTTGACGAAGATCTCGAAGTACTGATAGATGATGGTGACGGCTAGGAGGATACCAGTTCCTGAGCCAATGGCGCCGAGGAAGTCGGCCAGTACCGATAGAGCCCCGATACATAGGCCTCCGAATGCGGCCGCGGTCGGGATGTAACGGTTGAGTTCGTGGATCATCGAGTTGTCGCGGTGGCCACGCATCACCATCTGTTGCTCCTTCAGTTGCTTGGCGACCTGTCGACAACATAACCGAATGAACAAAAATAGGACAACGACAACGGTTTTTTTTATGAACGGTTAATTATTTTGGCCTCTACCGACCTTTACAGCAACATTGGGCGGGCCAAAGATAAAGGTGCGTTGTCAGCTGAGTTCGGGATACTTATTCTATTTAGGGGTTGACGAGCACTGACGTCTGGGACATATGGGGTGACTAATTGTTATTAGGTATTCAGGAAATAATAATAATAATAACGTCCAATGATCACATACATAGATCCTAGACCCTACTTAGGATTCCCTGTATCTGGGAACTACGAGGACCATGGTCTCGCAACACCCAGACAAAGAACATGTATCGAATTATTGGAATCGAACCCGCCACCGGTTATGAGTCAACCTGCTAAACCACCACACCACAGAGGCTCTCTATATGATCCTAATTAGGGACTTTTTTAGATGCTGCTTTTAAAATGTAAGCAACTAAATCTATTTGTTGTATAAAACAACATGCATTATCATAGTTTAGTTATAAATCCATTATACATACTAAATAAAATTCAAAGTCCTGACTGACTGACTTATATATCAACGCACAGCGTAAACCGCTGATCCTAGAGACTTGAAATTTGGAGGGTGTGTTTTTTGTAAAGTGTAGTTATCCACTAAAGAAAGGGTTTTTCAAAATTCCAGCCCTAAGAGGGTGAAATTGGTGGTTGAATTATCTATGAATAAAATCTTCGTTTCCTATTGGCCACGCGGGCGAAGTTAGTACATACTAAAGCAATCTCGTACAAATTTCCGAATCCTCTTAGATTCTTATTGGATGCAAATAACTATTTTTTTTTTATGTTATTGATTGATGTGACGAGCTAGTCGTTCACCTGATGTTAAGTGACACGGCCGCCCATAACAGAACAGTGTCACTCGGAACTCTAACATGTAAAGTTTCGCATGACTGCTGCATTGCGCACATCATCCTGAGACATCAACACAGTCTGGTAATAAGTTTACTCCACTGTGAGATCAGATCATAAGTCTCATTTGCCCAGTAATTTCACTAGCTACATTGCCCTTCAAACCGGAACACAGTAGTGCTTGCACACTACTGCTTGGCGGCAGAATAACTGGCAAAGCGGTGGTACCTACCTAGACGAACTTTGCAGAAAAGTCCTACCACCTAGTAAAAAACAAGTATCACACCCAAGCTCAATTTGTGAGGAACAGTTGACAGTCAATTTTGAGCCGTGCGTGTTACGAAATTTATAGCACAGTTTATAGCATACCCATTCAACTTTCACTTAAATGTAGGCCGAAATCGAGAGCAATTTATTAGCATGTTTTCAATCGGTTACTCCGATGGTAGTTTTAGTAGTCTGCGTGTGTCTGATTTAATTATGACACAAGATTCTCATAGTGTTTGAAGTAAAACTTCTTTACGCACGCTTGACTTGGGGAGTAAGCTGGTGACAGCGAGGCGAACGGTTGAATTTCGTTCACGTAGATCTCCATTATCAACATAACAAAGTAAGAAAATAAATAATAATAATAACGCCCGACGATCACATACATAGATCCTGGACCCTAACTAGGATTCCCTGTGTCTAGGAACCCAGGAACTACGAGGACCATGGTCCCACAACAGCCAGACTCAGAACAAGTATTTGCGCTTTTTTTTCTGTGCACAATTACTTGTCCTGCGGCGGGAATCGAACCCACCGCCCCGGTTATGAGCCGACCTGCTCAACTACCACATCACAGAGGCTGTCACGAAAAATATACTTAAAATTTGTATTATTATGTTGGTATGTCCGCTAAAATGACAATTTACAATTGTCAATATGGCGACATTAACATTAAACAAAGCAAAAATACCTGCCGATATGTTGAGCTAAACTTAAGAAGTTTTACTTCAGTCGTGTGGTACCAACATAATAATACAAATTTTAGGTAATCTTTAACTTTGTTATGTTGACAATGGAGAGCTACGTGAACCTATTTCCGTTCGCCTCGCATTCACCAGCTTACTCCGTTTATTAATTCTTAGTTAATTCAAGCGTGCGTAAAGAAGATTTACTTCAAAAAATAGTTTAAACGTTCTTCTGGCTTCAATACTTACATCTTTAGCGGAAGACCCAGAGACATCGATCCAAGTCTTGGAGAAGAAGGCGCAGGATCCCAGCATAAAGATGATGTACAGCACAGCGTGCACAGGATCGTGTGCGATGTGAGCGAGCGACTCCGGGGGACTGAAGTAGTAGCACAGCCCTCCAACCGGATAGGCTCTGGCCGGACCACCACCGCCTACATCGGCCCAAACTCCCAGCAGGTTCACTAGGAAGTTTCCGCTGAATTTTACTGCCAACATCTGCGTGAGGATGGAATCACGTTAGAATTTAGACACAATAATATTACTTTTTTATGTTACCAAATGACATGACGAGCTAGTCGCTTGCCTGATGTTAAGCAATACGATTGCCAATATCAAGTGCAGTGACAATGTTAAGTTAGACGTGACGAGCTAGCCGTTCGCCTGATGTTAAACGACACGGCTGCCCATATCAGCTGCAGTGTCACTCGGAACTCTAAAGTATAGAGGTTCGCGTGACACTGCACTGCGCACGTCATCCAGAGACATCAGCACAATCTAGTAATAAGATTACTAAACTGTGAGATCAGATCATAAAGTCTCATTTGCCCAATAATTTCACTAGCTACAGTGCCCTTCAAACCGGAACACAGTAGTGCTTGCACTCTACTGCTTGGCGGCAGAATAACTGGCAAAGCGGTGGTACCTACCTAGACGAACTTTGCAGAAAAGTCCTACCACCTAGTAAAGTAGTGTAGTTACTTAGGGACTACGGTTTCAGTGGCGTAGCTAGGCGTGGGCGAAGTGGGCCCTCGCCCAAGGCCTCGCACTTACAGGGGCCATCATACTTAAGGGGCCTCGCGAAGCCTCTGTAAGTCTTCCGCAGACAAAGAAATTTTTCCAAGTTACGATAAATTACTATATTAAGAGACAAAACTGTGCTGATGTCTCAGGATGATGTGCGCAGTACAGTGTCGTTCGAAACTCTGGTTTGGGGTTCCGAATGACACTGTTCTGTTATGGGCAGCCGTGTCGCTTAGCATCAGGTGAACGACTAGCTCGTCACATCGTTCAAAGACAGCATGAAGCAGGACCGCGACGACCGCAGTCGGTTCTGCTTCATACTGTCTCTAAATATGAATAGGCCTGTCTGCTTTGGAAATACTCTCAATCAAAGCAGATTTAGCTGCCAAAATCAAAACAATACTTAGGTCCGTATTAAAGAACGATGCTTAATCATCGATCGGTGCTCAAGCAGAGATTTCATTCATAAGCTGATCAATTAGTGCATGAAATCTCTGCTCAAGCACCGATCGATGACTGAGCATCGTTCTATAATACGGACCTTAAAATAGTACTTTTTTTTTACTTCAAGCTTGTCTAGCATTTGACCACGCTCTCACCTGATGGGAAGTGACGATACGATCGAAGGTGTAGCATGCTAGCCAAGTAAATACCTATTCACTCTTCTCTTGAACACGCCCGGGCCATATTTCGCCGGAAACACAGACGCTGGCAGGGCATTCCATTCCTTAGCCGTTCTAAGATTAAGAACGTGGAATCAAATCGCTTGGTACGAATGGGTGGTATTTCGACCACGAAAGGATGGCGCTTAGCCGAGCGTCTACAACATAATATTCATGTCATAGGGCAACGAGGGTAACTTCAGCAAACACAGCTCTGTTTTTCTATTTACCCCTATGCTTGGATAGATACCGCGTGAAACCAAACACAAAAAAAAAACCGTCCGCCTGTACTAACCTGAGAGATAACATACAAGTTGGAAACCAGTGCGGACTGTAGGATGATGGGAATGTTGGATGTGTAGAACAGCTTGATCGGGTACGAGGAGTACTGGCCGCGGTACCGCGCAGACTTTATCGGGAGGTCCACACGGAAGCCCTGAGGACAAACACACATAATTGAAGGGTTGAGAATAAAAAGGGTTTAACTGTCAAATTGATAGTTTCGAGAAAATTGACTTTTAACTTCAACGGCGTCATTTTAATGTAGAGTGCTTATAGGTAATAGAAAAGGTTTATGTAAGTTTCAGTTGCTTGAAAATGTTTTAATTCTATTTTAAAATACTAAATAAGTACTAATTCATACAATTACTGTAAAAATATAATATAATAATGTTTTTATGCTAAGCGAACTGTATTCCTGTGACAGATAAACCGTTTTTGGACTCAAAATCTCGAGATTTAAGCCCCATTTCGATATTTTGAGAATGTATTATTGTAGATAATTTCACGCTGAATCCAACAATACCCATAAGTCATTTTGTGAAAAAAATCAGTTAAATCCTTTTTATTCTCACTCCTTCAATTAATAATTAATAAATATTAGCAAAATAATTACAAGCTTTGCTCAGATTAAAAAATTACAAATACCAGCTATAATCACTACATAGTAAAACTTTTAATTGAATTGAATCTTAGTTAGTGGCTTCTGCGACAATTTCACCACAATTTCGCTAATGTCATGTACTAAGATCAAACGAAGGAGTTTTTGCAACATAATAAAACATTTTTTTAATTATTTTTAACTATGTTATGTTGACAATGGAGAGCTACGTTAACCAACAATTTTCAACTTCCGTTCGCCTCGTCACGCATTCACTAGCTTACTCTCCAGGTGAAGCGTGCACAAAAAAGTTTTACTTTAAAAACACAAAACAGTATCAAAGTCAAAGTCAAAAGATTTATACCAAATAGGCAATTTCTAGCACTTTTACAACACAACATTATATTTAGGTACTTAAAATTAAGTTATTGTAATGTTACAAGTTGTTGTAAAATTACAAAGCTTGCTTATTGTCAAATATCACATAGCAAGCCCATGGCCAATATATGAGCTTGAAAAAAGAAATTCCTGGAAGTATATTAGCAAATAGGCTATTTTTAGCACGTTTTTTTTACTGCATTTCCACAGACACCTGGGTCCGTGCTTTTTGTTAGATTATTTTTTATATTTATTAATTAAGCCTATTATTAACATGAACATATATATAATACAAGGCGGACAATACAGCCAATAACACATAAACATAAGTACTTATGTTTTAGCACGTTTATAAGTCAAAATTATATTAGGTACTTAAAATTAAGTTATTGTATTAAGCATATAGAATTACAAAGCTTGCTTATTGTCAAATATCACATAGCAAGCCCATGACCAATAAATATATGAGCTTGAAAAAAAAATCCTGGAAGTGTATTAGCAAATAGGCTATTTTTAGCACTTTTATACGTCAAAATTATATTAGGTACTTAAAATTAAGTTATTGTATTAAGCATATAGAATTACAAAGCTTGCTTATTGTCAAATATCACATAGCAAGCCCATGACCAATAAATATATGAGCTTGAAAAAAAAATCCTGGAAGTGTATTAGCAAATAGGCTATTTTTAGCACTTTTATACGTCAAAATTATATTAGGTACTTAAAATTAAGTTATTGTATTAAGCATATAAAATTACAAAGCTTGCTTATTGTCAAATAATAGGTCTTTACCTATGAAATTGCCGTTTTGCAGCACAGACTTTTTCAAACAAAAAAAAGTTTTGATTGGCTATGAATTCTAAATTCAAATTAATTTTGTTTTAAAAATATGACATTCTATTTACAATATAAGTCTTTTGTTTATTGATTAGCGTTGTATTTTCATTACATTTCAACATTTTTCCTCATAATGGATACTTTGAAATTTCGTGTAATTATGGAATATGAGTTCCGTCGTGGCACCAACGCGGCACAAACGACACGTAACATCAACGACGTTTACGGAGAGAACTGTACAAACGAACGTACAACCCGTTATTGGTTTGCTCGGTTCCGTTCTGGGAATTTTGACTTGAAAAATGAACCTCGTGGTCGTCCGGAAACTTTGGTCAACAATGATGAATTAAAGGCGATTGTGGAAGCTGATGAATCTCAATCTACAGCTGAGCTGGCAGCAGCTTTTGATGTTAGCATCAAAACAATATTGGTCCATTTGCGACAGATTGGCAAGATAAAAAAGCTTGATAGATGGGTGCCCCACGAACTTAACGATCGCCAGCGCAACGTACGCGTCGAGACTTGCCTTGCGCTGCTTAACAGGCACAGAAATGAAGGAATTTTGAACCGAATTGTTACGTGCGACGAAAAATGGATTCTTTTTGACAATCGAAAGCGCTCAGCAAGTTGGATAGATCCTGGTTCGGTACCAAAGCAATGTGCAAAACGAAAAATGACCCCTAGAAAGGTGATGGTCACAGTTTGGTGGTCTAGTGCTGGTGTGATTCATCATAGCTTTTTACAAAACGGCGAGAGCATTACTGCAGATGTGTACATTGAAGAACTGACCACTATGATGGCGAAACTCGCACGTCTGCAACCAGCTTTGGTCAATCGGTCGTCTCCACTGCTACTTCACGACAACGCGCGACCCCATACTGCACAACAGACCGTCTCTAAGCTGCATGAGTTGGGTTTGGAAGCTCTCCCTCATCCGCCATACTCACCAGATCTTGCGCCTACCGACTATTACTTTTTCCAAAATTTGGACAACTTTTTAGCGGGAAAAAAATTCAATTCCCGAGAGGCAGTACAAAACGCCTTTGAAGAGTTTGTTGTCTCCCGTCCTGCTGATTTTTTCAAGAAGGGCATCCATAAACTGCCACAGCGTTGGCAAAGATGCATTGATTGCAGGGGTGATTACTTTGAATAAAAGAAATAAATAAGTTCGAAAAAAAAATACTTTAACTTTTTTCAAACAAAACGGCAATTTCATAGGTAAAGACCTAATATCACATAGCAAGCCCATGACCTATATATGAGCTTGAAAAAAGAAATTCCTGGAAGTATATTAGCAAATAGGCTATTTTTAGCACTTTTTTTACTACACACCTGGGTCCGTACTTTTTGTTAGATTATTTTTTATATTTATTAATTAAGCCTATTATTAACATGAACATATATATAATACACGGAGGACAATACAGCCAATAACACATAAACATAAGTACTTATGTTTATGTTATTTTTAGCACGTTTATAAGTCAAAATTATATTAGGTACATAAAATTAAGTTATTGTACTAAGCATATAAAATTACAAAGCCTGCTTATTGTCAAATATCACATAGCAAGCCCATGACCAATATATGTGCTTGAAAAAGAATATTCCTGGAAGTATATTAAGTATATTATTGTATTGTAGCATATAAAATTACAAAGCCTGCTTATTGTCAAGCATGGCCCATTACAATATATGAGTGTGAAAATACCTGGAAGTATATGACGATAGCGAAGACTAGTACGGTCGCGAGCAAATTCATGAGGTTGGGTAGATTCTGGCGGTAGAACGCCTCGCGAAGTGCGCGCACTTTGTCAGGTCGCGTGGCTAGCAGGTGGAACAGCGCTATGACCGCACCCTCGAACTCTGTGCCGCGACCTGGGAAAGAAAAAAACATCAAAACATTGCTTTTTTTTTATTGTTTGATAGGCTTGCGTTTGACCACTATCGCACCTGATGGTAAGTAACGATGCGGTCTAGGATGTAACACGCTTGCCTAGAAGATACCTGTTCACTCTCGATTTGAAGACTCCAAGGTTGTAGTTATCGGGAAATACAGACGCCGGTAAAGCGTTCCACACTTTGGCTGTTCGCATGATAAATGTGGAGCCAAATCGCTTTGTTCGCGCATGGGGGATATTGACCATGTAACGGTGGCGTGCTAAAACTCTATCATCAGTCTTATTAATAAACACGAACTAGCTTTAGACTAGTTACACCATCTTTCGTCTCTTTCGATCCAGCTAAATATTCCAATAGCAAAAAAAGGACAAAAGCTGAAGGAACTAATCCGAGACTAATACCCGTTTATTAATAAGGCTGTATAGAGGAGTTTTGGCGGGAAAGCGAAAAAGATTGCGTCACCGCATTGTATTATTTTCCAAAACTTGTTATTTTCAGTTAGTGCATAAAATTGGTGGCATTCTATTCGTTAAGTGCTGGATTACAGGCGTGAGTGTGGGAAAATGGTATAATGATGGTGAATCGTTTCTTTTCGTGTTGTTTCCAAAACTACATAGAAGCTTCAAGTAAAGTTGCCACCACTTTACTTACTCCATATGACTTTGACTAGATTATGACTTAACTATGACTTGATTTGATGACTTCGACTGTGACTTGACACATATTTGCGTGAAATATCATTAACTTGATAAATTATCAATTACTTGACACTGGCTAAATACAAAAAAGTGTGGAGCCAAAACATAAAAAAAGCATCTTATCAAAGCATTGGTGTCGATTCTGTATCGCATACTCTAAAGCTAAACGAAATTAACATATTTCCGTCTTTTTCATTTGCCCTTTATCAGAAGAGTACCGCTATACTTTAAGTTTAGTTTTAGAGAATGCGACACAGAATAGACACCATTGAATCCTTTGTTTGTATGGTGTACTGACCAGTGTTGACGGTAGCTGGTGAGAAAGCCTTCCATACGATGGTTTCACAGATGTTCGTGGCAATGAACAGTGATATACCGGAGCCGAGACCGTATCCTGAAACCAATACACGAATTTAACTTTTGTTTGAATCCAGTAAGACATATTTCACCTTGAAAAGTTTATGTAGCTTCTCGTTCTTTGAAGGTAGGCAGGTAAAGATAAATAATTTATTCACGAGGAAAATAAATAAATTTCCTTTTAATATTGAGGAAATACAAATACTAATTGCAACAGATCATAAACCCAACAGTTTTGGTTGAAAGTAGGTATTTACAAGTTAAATAGATTTCTTGCATGCTTATACATATATTATTAGATTGACACTTAATTGTGACACTTAATTTTTTAAGTTTGTGCTCGTAAATTGTTCCTGTAATGCAGTGTTTCAATAAAGAGTTTTATTTATCTATCAATCTATTGACACCTTAAGTTCGGACTTATCACTATGACCTATCCACTGCATAAAGGTATTTCACAGAGGAATAAGTGATAAGTTAGGAGCTATAAAACTTCAGTACATATGGGTATTAATTTAATAAACATTTTGTAGATACATAGTCATCAATCATGTCATTCATTAAAAAATAAAAAACCTATACAAGTACATTTTTTACTGTTATGTGGAATGGCTAGGTCAGCTCGTTTATTAATATTAAATTATTGACGCGACGCGTGACCAAAATGCTGGCACTTATTTGGCAAAACGAATAAGCATTGCAATTCAACGGGGCAATGCTGCCAGCATGTTGGGTACGCTACCTACTGGTAGTGGGCTGGAGCATTTGGACTGTCTATAGGTCATTGCGGCCAGTATATAGTCCAAATATTTTTTTTTTGTAGTAACAGTAGTAGCAGGTAGTTTTTACTATTAGTTATTAAATCATTGTAGTATTTAGAAAATAAAGGCAATTTGCCGTGTTTAATATTAAACAAACCTTTTTGCAGAAGCTCATCGAGCAGCAAGACAATAAGACCGGCCACAAACAGCTGGATGATAATGAGCAGGCACACCCCAGCACCAATCTCGCTCGGCTCTCCGTACATTCCAGTCATGACATACACAATGGCTTGACCCACTGTGATCACCATGCCGAACACTGAAATACAGTGATGTGTTAGGATAGTGTACTTAATCAACAGACTTTAAAACACGACCAGTGCCTCAATTTGCTTGAGATATATAATAACAAACATAAAGGAAAAAAAAAATCCTTATGTTTGTTACTATATATCTCTGTCATTTTTAAACCGATTCGGAAAATTCATTGTTTATTGAAAAGGATGCACTTTTGATTCAAAGTAAAATGCTAAGAATTTTTTGCAATTAAGCTATTTTTATCTCTTTTACAAGTCAAAATGATATTACGTACTTAAAATGTTTTTTTATCCAGCAAAGTGCCCTTTACTTTTTTTTAGTTAATTTAAATTAGGTTATTTAAAAAAATACATAAATACGTTTAACTTTATTTGTCAATCATTTATACTATAATAGTTATTGTACTTTTTGATTGGCCCCATAGATATTTTATGAAAGTTAGTTCAGTAATAACTGGAAAAAGGATATTTAACTCATTTTTTTTGTTTTTACTGGAATTTATAATGTCATTACATCATACCTACTATATTTTGTCCTTGTTTGGCGTTGGCAAGACCACTTTGTAAACTTATTAAAAATATTTATGGTTTTTGGCGGTAAAACGAAAAAGATCGCGTCACCGCATTGCATTATTTTCCAAAACTTGTGTTATTTTCAGTGTTAGTGCATAAAATTGGTGGCATTTTATTCGTTGAGTGCTGGATTACAAGCACGACTGTGGGAAAGTGGTATAATGATGGTGAAACCTTTCATTTCGTGTATTCCCAAAACTCCATAGAAGCTTCTGCCTCTTTGCAAGGATTATGACTTGACTTGATGTCTTGGACTGTGACTTGACACATATTTATACAATATTAATTAACTTGAGAAATTATCAAATACTTCACACTGGCTAAATACACAAAAGTGTGGAGCCAAAATAAAAACAATAATATATTTACTTACATTTCTGTGCACCGTTGAACAAGGCCCTGTCTTTTGGAGTGTCACCAACTTCAATGATCTTTGCACCGGCCAGCAGTTGCATGATAAGACCTGACGTGACGATGGGGGAGATACCAAGTTCCATGAGGGTTCCTCTGTTCGACGCGAGTATCACACGGATCCAGTAGAAGGGATCCGCGCTGTCCGATGACATGATACCAAAAAGGGGAATCTGGAAGACATATTGGCTATGTACACTTGTGTACTAAAAGTTTAATAGACAAGTGATATTTAGTAATGAGATTGTTTGCAAAGTAGAACTTACAATTTTTAAGCAAAATATTTTAAGTGTTAAATAGATTTATTAGAATAATAATAATAATAATAACACCCAAAAATCACATATATAGATCCTGGACCCTAACTAGGATTCACAACACCCAGACTCAAAAGAAGTATTTACGTTTTTATTTTCTGTGCACAAATATTTATCCTGTCGCGAGAATCGAACCCACCACCTCCGGGGTTATGAGCTAAACTGCTCAATCACCACACCAAAAACTTTTACTATTTTCATGTAAACATACATATCATATTTTAAACGAAGAAATGTGTGTGTGTGTGTGTATGTGTGTGCGTGTGTGTGCGCATGCGTGTGTGTGTGTGTGTTTGTATTGTTTACCTTTTCATGCTTCAACAACCGAATGGATTTCAATGTTTCAATTAGAGAGCTGTTACACCGGATTAACAAAGGATACTTATTCATATTTACAGCTAGTAATAATACATAATAAATAAACAAGGGTTCGGTTACATAACATAGAAGTATCCTAGGTTGATGCAGTATCCTATTTAATATGAGCAACCCATGTGCAAAACTTAAACCAAATCAGCGCAGCCGTTTTCACATTAAAACCAAACTAGCAAACAATGTTTCACTGTTATAATAATACTGCAAAGGAATCTGTTCATTTTAAAATTAAGCATAAAATACACGATTGTCTGGCTTTTCGACTTACCATTAATCAAAGATCAAGTACTACTAATTATGCAAATTAACATTTGGCAGATATTATTAACATATGGAATTTATATATAGTTTATTGGAACAGTGAATTATTTTCAATAATTAATAAGTTCTTGGTACCAATTATTATTTATTCTGTGATAGTACACTGGCTTATTTCTTAATTTATCATGATTTTACATCATGCTGATAAAAGGGGGTTTAACAGTAAGCTAGATTGAATCATAATAATGCAGCATGATTTGGTTGTTAATTTTTGTTCAATAAATCTATCATCTCTAGTTTAGTAGTACCTTGAACTAATTATTGAAAACTACAGATAATGTTAAGGAAAACCTGGAATTTTCAATAAATGAATTCCTGGGGACTGTCATACTTCAGTAGTAACTAATTTGCTAATCCAAAGCAAATATCAAAGTTTTACATGATGTCTCACAGCTTTTGAAAGTCAAGGTCAAGATGTAAAGAAATGGATTTATTAATAAATAATTTGCTAACCACTTGCATAATTGTTGTTATTACATTAACAAATAACAATAATGATAAATGACAAAATGTCAATGTAAGTACTGATAAGAAGTCCCTACCTGTTTTGACACATCATCACTTTACAGATTTACTAAACTTGCTAATCTAATTTAGTAACAAAATAGAAAAAGGGTATTGATAGTAAATATGTTCAAAATTAAAAAAAAAATACTAGCAACATTCCTTCATAAACTAGAAAAGAGCTGATGGTTTTCAAACCACTGAAACTATTGATCAAATCACCTTTTAGAGAAAAAAGATATGTCATAATCCATTTCAGAGCTACAATTCTATAGACACCAATACAGACAATAAACATATGACTTCTTTCCATTAGGTTAGGGGTTAAAATAAAATATTAGTACTTTGGCTAAACTATAGTATCTTTGAATTAGTGTTTATCCTACTGTTCATATTATTAATGAAAATGCTTGTGTGAGTGTGTGATATGTATGTTTGGGGGTGATCACGGAACATTGATTGCAATGCAACAGGACTAATTACATTCCTAATTTGAAAATTACCACTGTAACTATGCACATAAGCTGACCAACAAATCTATACAAATTTATGTTTATATTGTTTGCAATCAAGTTACATGATCGCGTAGCTGTTCTCACAGAACAGTTGGTAGCGCATTGGTAGTCAGTTGGTTTGTAGTTGGTAGTTGTGTGAGTCCCACTCAGTACTAAGATTTGTATGTGATGAACAATGTTAGTAATGTGTCTGGATGTTATACCAGGTCCAAAATATGTATTTACATATAAAAAAAAATTGTTCTATTCAGGTCTATCAGTTTTCTAGTTCCCGTAGTAAAAGCTTTGCTTAGTTTAGAGCTAGATGGCGCTGTGTGAAAAGTCCACACATTTATGTTTGATCGAGAGTCAAGTTTGCCTCCAGTATGGAACTCATTATCATAGAAAATAAAAACCAATGTGGATTTTACTTTCAAATCAACCACTCACTTATGTCAAGCAGGTTTTAATGTAAGTGTATGAAGCACATTCTCTTCAGTGAATTTCTTTTATATGTTCAGTTGACCTAGATTTTTTACATGCATCAATCAGAAGTAATGCTTGTTGGTTAACATAATGTAGTATAGGCTGAAAATGAGTGAGTTACATCATTTTAAGGAGAAATGATAAAGCTTCTAAATGGAACATATGGCTACTTACAAAATATATAAATATGTAACTTACCTGACAGCATACTAAGAAAATAAACAGTGTGATTGCTGTCCATAATACTTTCTCGCGGAATTGGATCTGAAAAACAATATATTCAGTTAGAAATAGCATCAAATACGTCTTACAAAATGTCCAACGAGATTTACAGTTACCCAGTCTACATACTTTGGGGTTAGGTAGGAACTTTCACTTACAGATTATACGTGGATTTTTTAATTTTAACGGTAGTACGCACACAGCAGTAGCAAAAACAAGGTAGGGCTAACAATCAACTAACAAGAATGTTAGAAATGAGAAATCATTGGGAAGGTAGTCAGATAATAGTAAGGCTCACCTTTCTTTCTGGTTTCGCGATCTCCGGCAATATACTGCAGAACGGCTTTATAACTTCAAGGAATTTGACTGTAAAGAGAACAAACACAAGCTTTAGTTACAGTTATCTCATATAACTCGCACGACATACAAAAATCACATTACAAATGGGATCATACGTGTCCACAGGAATGCACTAAAACAACATAAAATATATTAATACTCACTTCCCATTTTGATTTATTCGAATAGAACTATCCTAACTAAAACAATAACTGATTAATTCAGCCAAAACCATTCAACTTTTGTTCATTAGTAACACTCCAATACGACTTTTCACGAGAAAGAGCCTGCGCAACGCCGCCAACGAGCTGTCAGTGAATGACACGTCCACAACGTCATGTCACGTGACCTGTGATGTTGGCGTGTAGAATGTTGCCGCTAAACGCAATTTTAGAATAAAGAGGTAGATTGGTTGAACTTAGTTTTTTATTTCTATTTGTAGACCCTGCTGAAAATTGAATTAAATTTTGAAAAAATGTAATTATTCTTATATTATCTTTTGTTAGTGCTTTTGTTCTTAATGATCTTTTGTTTCAGTTTTTATTTATGGCTTAAAAATAAAAATGTAGTAAGAGTCTTATACCATAAGATGGCAGTACAAAAATCGGATATAGATAGCGAGAACTTGCTTCTAAAACCACGGATGTGTATACTTCAGATTCAGGATAGCGCACTTGGAATCAAAATCTTGAATATTTTTATTTTTATGTTTTGACTCTTCACTTTTGTGTATTTAGCCAGTGTCAAGTAATTAATAATTTATCAAGTTAATGATATTTCACGCAAATATGTGTCAAGTCACAGTCGAAGTCATCAAGTCAAGTCAAAATATACTCCTAGTAAAGTGGAGGCAACTTTACTTGAAGCTTCTATGGAGTTTTGGAAACAACACGAAAATAAACGTTTCACCATCATTATACCATTTTCACACACTCACGCCTGTAATCCAGCACTTAACGAATAAAATGCCACCAATTGTATGCACTAACACTGAAAATAACACAAGTTTAGGAAAATAGTATAATGCGGTGACGCAGTCTTTTTCGCATTCCCGCCAAAACTCCTTGAATATATTAGTCACGAGGTCCGTATTACAGAATGATGCTCAGTCATCGATCGGTGCTCAAGCAGAGATTTAATTCACTAATTGATCACTTTATGAAAGAAATCTCTGCTTGAGCACCGATCAATGACTGAGCATCGTTCTGTAATACGGACCTGAATATAATCCTCTAATTGATACGTTTTCATTCGTAATAATTATGTCAGAGTAGAAAATCAAGCCGAGCGATATAGCTTCGAAGTTTGAGTTTATCCTTGTCCAAAACTTGTGTTATTTTCAGTATTATACGGCTAACACTCACGAAATACAGTCTAATAACTCGACCGGTGTTCGACCGCCACCGCTGCCGCTCGTACTCCTTGAAGATGGGCATTTATATTGCCCGAACACCGGTCGAGTTATTCGACTGTATTTCGTGAGTGTTAGCCATGTTAAAATTGTAGTTATGAGCATAGACCAAGTAGAGGAGTTATAAATACTACTCACGTCAGTTTCCATAATATTATTTTCAGTATTGGTGCATAAAATTGGTGGTGTTTTATTAGTTAAGTGCTGGATTATAGGCACGTGTGTGGGAAAGTGGTATAATGATGGTGAAACGTTTCTTTTCGTATTGTTTCCAAAACTCCATAGAAGCTTCTGGTCAAGTTGCCACCACTTTACTAGAAGTATGACTTGACTAGATGGCTCGATCTGTGACTTGACACAGTCCGAGTCATTAAACAAGAGTTGAAACTGAACATAGAAATTATCAACCCTTATTTCTGTGCTATAGAGTACATTGATTACCGTACCTTACCTGTGTTGAGCTGATATCGAAAATCAATCAATATTCTAAATAGTCTGTGCCGTACTTCGAGCATTTATTTTCTAAGGTCCGAATTACAGAACGATTTTCAGTCTTCGATCGGTGCTCAAGCAGAGATTTAATTCACTAATTGATTACTTTATGAATGAAATCTCTGCTTGAGCACCGATCAATGACTAAGCATCGTTCTGTAATATGAACCTAAGGTGCCGCTACAAAAATGTTCTATGCCACAGAGAACATTTATTATGCGGGTCGTCCACAGCCACACAGACCACAGAGCAGTGATAGCAAGTAGCAAGTACATTTTATTAGAATTAGCCTGTGGCTGTGGTCTGTGCTAAAAATGACGGAAAGACGATGGCCCATGTGGTTTTATTAGTAAATATTTTATTTTTCTCCAATTTTTAGCGGTTCAAAGTATCAAAATATGCAGCAAGTACATCGTGCCGGAAATCTCAAACAGAGCAACAAGTCTCACAAGTCGCGTCACCGTTCGAAACGAGGCGTTTCTGCTGCCGTGAAAGGTTAGACGGTGTCGGAAAGCTACGAGATTGATGTATATCTTGCATGATATATGTTATATTAAGTACCCGTTTCAGGAATAATGACTTATATTTAATTTAAATCTTACCAGGTAAAGTAAACGTAAAAGAGTTTATTCGACGCAACCGTCATGTCCTCAAGAAAGAGGAGCGCCGACACCAAGCTCTTCAGATCCGTAAGAACAAGCGGGATGAAGTATTATCTAAGAAAAGAGCTCTCGGAGGATCAAGAAATCCCCCGTTTCTGGTCTGTGTGGTCCCACTGAATGCACAATTAGATGTGCAGTCAGCATTGGTGATATTAAAGACCTGTTCAGAAGGTGCCGTTGTCACGGAGTCTCCAAATGGCATCTTGCACATTAGGTAAGAAATGAAGCATTTAAAAAAAGGTTTCTATGAACTCGCTTAAATCTGTTAAATAAACAGCCTATGAGTTGAATTTATGACAGTTACTAATATTCAATTATATTTTCAGTCTTCCAAATTTCAAACAAAGATTCTCATTTATTTGCCCAGAAATAGACAATGAATTTGCACTCCTTGATGCCTTAAAGATTGCAGACACCGCTCTATTCATCAGTTCTGCTTTAGACAACCCAGTCGATGAATGGGGGGAGAAAGTCCTTGCATTAGCCATGGCTCAGGGCATGCCAACTCCAGTCGTAGTTGCCATGGATATTGAAGGTGTCAACCCTAAAAAACGTACAACCGAAAAACAGAATGTGCAAAAGCTAATATCAAAATGGCTGCCAGAAGAAAAAGTAATGCAGTTGGATAAAAACTCTGATGGAATGAATCTTTTACGTAGAATTGGTAACCAAAAACTGAATGTAATCCATCATAGAGAGAAAAGGCCTTATATGCTTGCAGAGGAAGTTGAATTTGTACCTGATGCAGAAGGTGAAAATGGTTCTCTAAAAATAAGTGGCTATTTAAGAGGAATGCCATTGAATGTAAACAGTTTAATTCATATTACTGGATTAGGAGACTTCCAATTGGCTAGAATTGATGGCTTGGATGATCCCCATCCATTGACCTTGGGTAAAGAGAATACTAAGCCAGATACAATGGAAGCGGAGGTGACCAAGGTTTCGGTGCTACAAGTTGCAGATCCAGCTAAGCAGGAGAGTCTTGTAATGGAAAATCTACCAGATCCCATGGATGCTGAACAAACTTGGCCTACAGAAGAAGAAATTAAGCAAGCCAATGCAGAGGTAATAATTGAAAAAAAAAAAACAGTATTGTCAGCTATGTAACTAGTGACCTTATCAAAGTTGTAATTTATAAATAAGTTTAAAATTTTATTTTGCAGACGAAAATGAAAAAAGTAAAGAAAGTACCCAAAGGTTGGTCTGATTACCAAGCAGCTTGGATTGTTGAATCCGATGCAGAAGGAGATATCTCTGAAAGTGAAAGCGAAAGTGACGAAGACAATGAAAAATTCATGTCATGTGAAGAAGAATCAGAATCGGAACCAGACACTCCAGAGGATACAGAAACAGTCACATCTGAAATGCCTGTAAAAGACGAAAAATATGACAATGATTATGATGAATTCAAAGAACATGAAGAACTTAAAAAAATCATTGCAGCAAGAGAAGACCAGCAGTTTCCAGATGAGATAGACACTCCGCAGGATAGTCCTGCAAGAGAAAGGTTCATGCGGTATAGAGGGCTTGAGTCTTTTAGAACATCAGCGTGGGATCCTAAGGAAAACTTGCCAGAAGAATATGCTCGTATATTCCAGTTTGAGAATTATGATAGGACAAGGAAGCGAGTTTTCAAAGAGCTTGAGGACAGCCTTGTTAATATGGTAAGAAAATTGACATTAACACTTTTTGAACTTTTGCAACTTGAACTCATATTGTAAAGATGAAACGGGTCTATTCGAGGGTTCTCCTCGTGACCACGGCCAATGTAACTTGGTTGAAACGTCGAGGTTAGTCAAAATTATGTTTTGATAATTTTTGTACCTGAATAAACCCGTTTTATCTTTACAAAAATTTACATTGCTTATAAATATATTATTAACCTGGGGGGTGACCACGAAACTGCATCGCAACAGGAGAAATTTCTAAACTAACTATGCACATTGTTATGTATTTAATTATAAAATGTCGGTACTTCAATGTGGGTATGATGAATAAAGTTTAGTTTGTTTACTGCAATCAACTATGTTGTATCTTTTATTGGCGACTTCGGAAAATAATTGATAACTGTAGTGAAATGGCGTCTAATGTGGCGAATATTGTGTTTCCGGGACAATTTAACCCAAAAACTGATAAATGGTGCGATTATAAGGAACTTATGCTGTGTGCCCTCGACGCGGCGGGTTACGACGACATCACGGAAAATAAAGCGCGATCCTTGTTCCTTTCACAATGTGGCAAGGCAACCTATGCATTAATAGCGTCACTGCTGGTGCCTGCTCGTCCTACGAATGTTGCGTTATCGCATATTATCAAAGTTTTGGATCAATTTTATGAACCGGAAACAAACGAAATTTTGCAAACCGGAAAATTCCATAGACGCACACAGTTACAAGAGGAAAGCGTGCAGGAATATGTGGCTGCGGTCAGTTTACTTGGAGCCAAGTGTAACTTTGTGGATTTAAAACGTCAGTTGAGAGACAGGCTAGTACTGGGAGTGCGCGATGAGTGCCTGAGAAGGGATTTGCTGAAGACAAAAGAACATGCCTATGAATCAACTGAGAACTAAAAATACAAACAAATGTTTATTATGATTACGAATCTGGTATGCCAATGATATCTGGCCACAATGCAGAGTCTGGTATTTCAACAGGCACCTGTGAGTGTGCCTGATCATCCGGATCTTGGTCTGGTCGATCCCATGACAAACGTCGCTCATCTACTGATGTAGGCGCAGTAGCTTCGCTTCCACGTACGGTACGCGCCAAGATCTGGTCCGCGTGTCGGCGATGCAGCTCTCCACCTTCCGTTATCACCCTATAAGTGCTCGGACCCTCTATTGCTTCTATAGTGGCCCTCTTCCACCTCTCCCCTGGCCCATACATGTGAATCAGTACTGCCTGTCCAACCTGGAAAGATCTGACAGGAGGATTTTGTGACGCTGCTTCTAACTGCATGCATGTCTTTCTCAGAGTAAAGATTGTTTACTCTGGTGTAACAGGGTCATTGTACCAGCATCTCTGCAACATGAGGTACTGGAATTATTACATACTCCACATGCGGGTATAGTCCAAACCAAGGCTTATGCTAGAGGCTATGTATGGTGGGTAGACATGGACAAGCAAATAGAGACAGTTGTGGCGAGTGTGAACAATGCCAGTTGGTGAGGAACAACCCACCAAGAGATCCACAGACCTGGATAACTAGGGAGAAGCCATGGAGTCGGGTACATGTAGATTTTGCTGGTCCATTCCAAGGCAAGACATTCTTTATACTGATTGACAGTACAAGTAAGTGGCTTGAAGCAGAGATTGTGACATCAATGAGTAGCGGGACTGTCATTACCATATTGAGGAAAATATTTGCATCACAAGGATTGCCAGAAACGTTGGTGTCAGACAATGGAAGGGCATTTAGCTCCACGGAGTTTAACACATTTTTAAAGAAAAATGGGATAAGGCATCTGTATTCTCCACCTTTTTTTTTTTTTTTTTTTTTTTTACTTTCGATGGGTTTGCGTTTGACTACATCTCACCTGATGGTAAGTGACGATGAGGTCGAAGGTGGAGCACGCTTACCCAGAAATAACCTATTTACTCTTGACTTAAAGACTCCCAAGTTGTATGTTGATGGAAACACCGACGACGGGAGTGAGTTCCATTCCCTAGCCGTACGCACAATAAAAGAATCTGCAAAGCGTTTCGTACGAACAAAAGGTAAATCAACAACGTAAGGATGGTAACTCTGACCTCGCCGTGAGGTCCTGTAGTGGAATGGAGACGGTGGGATAAGATTGTGAAGCTCCTGGGCACATTCTCCAAAATAAATTCTGTAAAATACGGCCAAACATGCCACCTTACGTCTATGTTTAAGGTTTTGCAGTTTACTCCCAACTAGCGCTTCGTCATTAATGATTTTTATTGCGCGCCGTTCCACTGAGTCCAATGCAGCCAACTGGTATTTGGCAGAGCCATCCCATAAGTGGCTGCAGTATTCCATGCAAGACCTTACCTGAGCTTGGTATAGGTCCAATAGTTGCGAAGATGTAAAATACCGTTTGACCTTGTTTAATATACCAAGCTTTTTGGCTGCATACTTGGCTTTAGATTCAATGGAAAGTCCATAGTTGAGGTTGGGAGTTATGGGCATGCCGAGAAGATCGATTCTGTCCTGGAATGGTACCAACACATCCTGAAATGAAGGGAAATCGACTATGGGATCCCGTTTGGTCGTAAAAAGACAAGCCTGTGTCTTTTTGGTGTTAAAGGTGACCAAATTTGCTGCACCCCAATCAGACACTGTTTTAAGTGTTGCATCTGTTCGTTCAATCATGGCTGATCTTAACGACTGGATTTCCGATCCCTTGGCCCTCGGAGGGGGAGTATATCTCTCAACGACCGTACTATCGTCTGCATACCCAACAATATCGGGCGTAAGCAGATCGTTGATATGCAGAAGAAATAAAAGTCGCGGAGAGAACAGATCCCTGCGGTACTCCGGCATTAATATCCATTTGAATAGAAGAGCAGCCGTCAACGACTACGCGTATGGATCTGTTTTGTAGAAAATCGGTAATCCATTTACAGAGATTAGGTGCAACTCCGTAGCTAGGAAGCTTATTTAGCAGACTAGCATGCCAGACTCTATCAAATGCCTTCGAGATATCAAGCGACACAGCGAGAGCTTCACCATGCCGCTCGATAGCCTCACCCCAAAAATGAGTGACATAAACTAGAAGGTCTCCAGTAGACCGGTGCTGGCGGAAGCCATATTGCCGGTCACTGAGCAGGTCGTACTTTTCTAGGTAGTCAAGCAGCCTAGAGTTGATGACACGTTCCATAACTTTGCAGAATATGGAAGTGATGGCAATTGGTCTGTAATTGCTGGGGTTGGCACGAGATCCCTTTTTGGGAACTGGTTGGACATTGGCTAGCTTCCAGTTTTTTGGTACAGAACCTGACTTGAGAGATAGTCGATATAGCCGAGTCAGGACAGGAGCCAGTTCTGGCGCACACATTTTGAGTACAACTGCAGGTATACCGTCAGGACCACTGGCCTTATTTATGTCCAGGCTTCTCAAGATTTTTAGTACATCCTTTTGGTGAATAGAAACTTCGGGCATTTCAGAGGTGCACATTGGTATTGAAGGAGGAGTAGTATTACCTGTGTCTAACCGAGAATTTTCTGCGAAAAGCGAAGCGAAAAGATTTGCTTTCTCGATCGCAGTGAGTGCTAGCGACCCATCAAGTTTGGTGAGCGGAGGAAGAGAGCTTTGGCAGAAGTTAGATTCAATCGACTTTGCTAAGGACCAAAAAGCCCGGCTTACCACCCACCTTACCACCCAGCTACGAATGGCCAGGTAGAAAGGGCGATACAAACGTTTAAAAACAAGCTTAAAAAGCTAGAATATTCACAAATACCCTGGAGTGAGAAATTAGCTAAAGCTCTCTTTTACCTGAGAACAGTACCCAATAGCTCCACCAATAGAACACCAGCAGAGATGCTCAACGGACGTAAGTATAGAACGGCTGTGTCGAGACTGCATCCTGAGAATATGCCATCAAAGACAGACATGCAGTTAGAAGCAGCGTCACAAAATCCTCCTGTCAGATCTTTCCAGGTTGGACAGGCAGTACTGATTCACATGTATGGGCCAGGGGAGAGGTGGAAGAGGGCCACTATAGAAGCAATAGAGGGTCCGAGCACTTATAGGGTGATAACGGAAGGTGGAGAGCTGCATCGCCGACACGCGGACCAGATCTTGGCGCGTACCGTACGTGGAAGCGAAGCTACTGCGCCTACATCAGTAGATGAGCGACGTTTGTCATGGGATCGACCAGACCAAGATCCGGATGATCAGGCACACTCACAGGTGCCTGTTGAAATACCAGACTCTGCATTGTGGCCAGATATCATTGGCATACCAGATTCGTAATCATAATAAACATTTGTTTGTATTTTTAGTTCTCAGTTGATTCATAGGCATGTTCTTTTTTTGGTTGTATACAAATCAATAACTTAACAGACTCTTTAATGTTTTGTTTGTTCATTTAAATTGTTGAGGTAAACCATCTTCTCATTATGAGAGGAAGGTATGTTATGTATTTAATTATAAAATGTCGGTACTTCAATGTGGGTATGATGAATAAAGTTTAGTTTGTTTACTGCAATCAACTATGTTGTATCTTTTACACATAAACTGTGTATTCAAACTGTCAAATCTATACAAAATTGTATTTATATTGGTTGCAATCCAGTTACATCATCGCCCCAGTTATTTAGCCCCAGCTACAGTTATTTCTTCACACTATTGATAAGGATTTGTCTGATCTGAGACTATCTCTTAAGCTAAAATTTGCATAACAATGTAGTTGATTAATCAAATAATGAAATAACTATTGCTTTAAAATATAACATTTATCATTAAATATTTCCAGTATGGTTTTTACATCACAATTCATGTGAAAGATGTCCGTAAAGACCTATGGGAGGCTTTCAAATCATCAAATGCCAATGCACCGTTAGCAGTCTTCGGTCTTTTACCACATGAACAGAAGATGTCTCTAATGAATGTGGTGTTGAGACGGACGGGCGCCAGTGATGAACCGATCAAGAGTAAAGAAAGACTTATATTTCAAGTTGGATATAGGAGATTTATTGTGAATCCTATATTTAGTCAGCACACCAATGGTAGTAAGCATAAGGTATGATATTTCTTGTTTTTCATTCTTTAAAAAAACGCAATTTGCTTTATTTTCCGTGAGAATTTCGTGAAAAATGGTATTGTATGTTAATTTTGATAATGCAAGCAACTTGTATCTATGCAATTTCGCTCATTACCTCACTGATTTTTATTATGTACTAGTGGCGCCCCGCGGTTTCACCCGCGGATAAAAAGTATTTTAATTATTTGCTCATCCCATGGGAAAATTTCATTTTCCTGGGATAAAATGTAGCCTATATGTTAATCTAGTGTATAAGCTATCTGGGTACCGAGTTTTATCCAAATCCATTTAGCCATTTGAGCGTGAAAGAGTAACAAACATACACACATACAAACTTTCGCCTTTATAATATTAGTGTGATTGTGCACGTAAGTACGCTTGTCGATACCGACACATCTCTTTAGAGAAAATATTTGACCATGATCACGCGGAGATCACGTCATAAAACATTTCTTGCACATTGGTCACTTTCTCCATGGTAGATGAACGAGACTAATAGTCGACTTTTTTAGCTTATGTTATCTGTTCATATAAAATTCAAAGTCCTGACTGACTGACTGACATATATCAACGCACAGCCTTAGCCGCTGGTCCTAGAGACTTGAGATTTGGAGGACGTGTTCTTTGTAAAGTGTAGGTATCCACTAAGAAAGGATTTTTCGAAATTCCATCCCTAAGAGGGTGAAATGGGTGGTTGAATTATCTATGAAAAATGTTCTTTGTTTCCTATAGGCCGGCGAAGCCGCGGGCAGTAGCTAGTATTATATATATAGCTGCTAATTCCCATAGTACAAGCTTTTAGGGCTAAATGACGCAGTATTTAATGCCTACAAATATTTATCTTGTATATCATTTCCAGTACGAACGGTTTTTTCAACCCGCGTCGACGTGTGTGGCGACATTCTTTGCTCCTATACAATTCAGTCCGTCTTCAGTGCTTTGTTTCAAAGTAAGTAAATCTTTTGTATTAAATACACACAAAGATACGTTAATCGAATGTGCACAATCACTCTGGCCAGGTTGACAGCTCCAGACTAACCGTTTTTCAATGTACCCTCACATAGGTTTTTTTTTTATGTTAATGAATGACGTGACGAGCTAGCCGTTCGCCTGATGTTAAACGACACGGCTGCCCATATCAGCTACAGTGTTACTTGGAACTCTAAAGTATAGAGTTTCGCGTGACACTGCACTGCGCACGTCAACCTGAGACATCAGCACAATCTAGTAATAAGATTACTAAACTGTAAGATCAGATCATAAAGTCTCATTTGCCCAGTAATTTCACTAGCTACAGTGCCCTTCAAACCGGAACACAGCAGTGCTTGCGCACTACTGCTTGGCGGCAGAATAACTGGCAAAGCGGTGGTACCTACCTAGATAAACTTTGCAGTAAAGTCCTACCACCTAGTACATAACATTTTGTTACTCAGTTTTAGGGGCGATCTTGAAATATTCAGATTGTTGTTAATCCAAGGTTAGACGTTTTGAGATACTTGAGGTTACTCATTTATCCTGCAATTAAAAGAATGGCCCTTCTACTATACATAACGTTAAATTATCGTGTAAATAGTGCCATCTATCTTCTATCTCTAAATATATATAACTCAAAGGTGACTGACTGACATAGTGATCTATCAACGCACAGACCAAACCACTGGACGGATCGGGCTGAAATTTGGCATGCAGGTAGATGTTATGACGTAGGCATCCGCTAAGAAAGGAATGCTAAGGTTGAATTATTTTCCCATAGGCCACGCCGCGGGCGAAGCTGCGGGCAGAAGCTCGTTTTATGATAATATGCATGATTTTAACAACATAATTTAAGTTTTATTGTACCATTATTTATAAACATTTTTGTCTCCTTTTCACGCGTGACGTCATAAAGAAGTTGACAAGTCATTTTGACGTGATAACGTCTTATAAATCGAACGTCGGTTGCACGCACTAAAAATTGTCACGTCCCGCCTGAGCCGAGCGTGCAATCGAGAGCGCGGAACAAGCGATAGAGAGGCACGATCGACCTAATTGTTTTCTCATGACGTTATCACCTAAAATTATCATCCGTAAACCGACAGACAAACATTTTTTAAAATAGTTTATAGCTTTGTTTTTAATTTTTATTTTGCA
Organism: Ennomos fuscantarius; assembly: GCA_905220475.3. Classification (NCBI taxonomy): domain Eukaryota; kingdom Metazoa; phylum Arthropoda; class Insecta; order Lepidoptera; family Geometridae; genus Ennomos; species Ennomos fuscantarius. Next base: position 3,345,505 of record HG992028.1, on the reverse strand, counting down.
ATTACACTAAAGTTCATACATAAAAAAAGTAAATTGCAACTGTTCTTAAATTGGCTCTATCTACACTGTAAAATTTGTAATAAATAAATTTATTGATATATACAGATTGTTCCCATACAAGTTTTATCGAAATTGGTTCAGCAGTCTCAGCGTGATGCTTATTCAAAGGGACAGACCGTTTTTTTTATATAGATAAACGAGTAATAATAAAATAAAAATGTAAAATACAGATTCAATTTAGTTTTAATGACTCTTTTATTATATTTTATTTATTTACAGGAAAAAAAGAACACAAAACTGCAGCTGGTGGCGTCAGGAGTACTACTGTCGTGCAATCCCGACAGATTGATAATAAAGAGAATTATACTCTCTGGCCATCCATACAAGGTTCACAAGAGATCGGCAGTGATTCGCTTCCTGTTCTTCAACAGGGATGACGTCATTTACTTCAAGCCATGCAAGCTGAGGACGAAGTATGGTCGCACTGGACACATCAAGGAACCTTTAGGTAACAATTAAATTATAAACTATAATACTGTCTCTTTCATCTACGTTCAATATGAAAGAGAATGCAATTTCGTATCGCAACTTTCGGTCAGTTGGGTTGCTATTTTTTCTCGATTCTAAGAAAACCAATTCTCCATGTCACACTAATGCGGAAGTTATTTTCGTTGTTGTTCTCTCTTCACGTCGCAACAACTGAACGGATTTTAATGAAATTTTGAATAGAGATATATATTGGATATATATGTTGGATTCACACATATACTATTAGCAGATAAAAAGTATCTTACTTTTTATCTGCTAATAGTAAGGAGCGCAGCAAGTTTTTTATTTAATAAAAGTTAAACATTGCCTGTCTTGGTTTCACGCCACGTTTTTAAAACTTTGACTACGCTCTCACCTGATGGGAAGTGACGATGCGATCGAAGGTGTAGCATGCTAGCAAAGTAAATGTCTGAATGATGATTATTAAAAATAGAGATATTATTAGATTTTATTTTTAATTATTAGAAAATTTGCATATGGTTTGCTTATATTATATTTGACTGACTCGATAGCTCAGTTGGTAGTAACCCTGCCTTCTGAACTGTGGGTTGTGGGTTCGATTCCCACCCAGGACAAACATTTGTGTGATGAACATAGGTGTTTGTTCTGTGTCTGGGTGTTATATTGTATTCTATGTATGTATTTATTTACAAACAAAAAGTATCTAAGTATTGTATCAGTTGTCTGGTTCCCATAATACAAGCCTTGCTTAGTTTGGGGCTAGATGGCATTGTGTGAGTTGTACACACATATTATTATTACATATTATACATATATTATATTACCGGAATCAAAATGCGAGTATTCTTGGTCGTAAAGATCGCAGCTAAAACCGCTGACGCCTTTAGTACTTATTTACCAAGCGTTTGTGTTCAGGTACTCACGGACACATGAAGTGTGTGTTCGACGGCCAGCTGAAGTCCCAAGACACGGTGCTACTCAGCTTATACAAACGCATGTTCCCTAAATGGACGTACGAGAACTGTGTCGTTACTACCGCGGGGAGCAAAGATGACGCTATGGAGTAGTTGTAAATAAAAGATTTGTTATTGATAAATTGTTTTTTTTTTCACTATGGACTACATTTCAAATATTTAACCCCCAATTTTTATTGGTTGTAATAAAAGTTAATACAATTTTTTTTTTTTAGAAAATATTTGTTTATTATTAAAGTAGGTATTGTAATTATTATCTGTCATGTAATAGGTCTTTAACTATGAAATTGTAGGTCTTTTAAATGTTGGCTTTTGAATGAAGATTTAGGACCTTCCAAAAGTTCGAGTTAATCGTTAGTCTACCTTTTTTCAGTTGTCGCAATGTCTACGTAGTAATTTTATGAGTACAAATTATGTCTTAGAAAAGTAGTTGTAATTAGAATACAAAACATTTAAAAAAAACGGAACGTAGACGGGCGTAGATTATAATATACCCATATTATTGATAAAAAAAAGTTTTTGTTAAGATTTGGAGGCGGAAACATATTTTGCCCTGAAACGCTAAAATGTAGGTACTCATGGGATCTTCACACGTGCAGATAGCAGAGCGATGGCAATAACTTAAATATCAAGATGGTCCTCTTTATATACCTAACGGATTATTCCCAAAATCTACTACAATATGGTGAGTCACCGCACAAATTGTTTTTTTATAATATTTTTAGTAGGTATACAATATTAGATAAAATTAAACAAAATGTAATATTTCCACATCATTTATTGACACATGAAGCGCGAAGTCTACGCAATGCAAACCTTAGGACTCTGCGTCTGCCACTAGCCTAACAATAATAATCTCTGGTACAGGCAGTGAAATAGTGCAAGACTAACAAATATAAAAAATAATAACTTACCGTGTGGGATTCCAATTTATTCAAGGTGCCAGAATCAGCGGATATCACAGAATAAATAATATTGCAAGTACAAATAATATTAAGTCGAAATCGGTATTTAATGTCATTCGGTATTAGGATATCGAATTTCATTATTAGTAATGCTCGAGTTTTGGCGGGAAAACGAAAAAGATCGCGTCACCACATTGTATTATTTTCCAAAACTTGTGTTATTTTCACATAGAATTGGTGGCATTTTATTCGTTAAGTGCTGAATTACAAGCATGAGTGTGGGAAAATGGTATAATGATTGTGAAACGTTTCTTTTCGTGTTGTTTCCAAAACTCCATAAAAGCTTCTAGTAAAGTTGCCACCACTTTACTAGGAGTATGACTTGGACTGTGACTTGACACATATCGGCGTGAAATATCATTAACATGATAAATTATCAATTACTTGACACTGGCTAAATACACAAAAGTGTGGAGCTAGTTCGAAGTCTAGTTCGAAACGTAAAGAAGTCAAGTTTATGTTATTAGCCTGTTATTAAAGTAGATTGATTAATCGATCAATAAACGAAATCGAGTGTTCTAAACAAAGCTCACAGAAACAACTAAAATTTTCACGATATTTTTGTTTATCAAGACCACGCCTAAGCTTATTCGTCTGAATTATGAATATTTATAACCAAGTAAATTATTTGCGATATTTCGACAACAAACACAGGCAAAATTTGCTAATCGATAGAAATGACGCGCAAACAAAACAAGTCGACTAAAGTTGCTAGAAAATGTCGATTACCTCGCACAAGCATTATATTTGAAATAAATTAGATCTTGGGTACTTAGCAACTTAAATGTAGACTGTACCGATCTGCAGATAGAAGTTTAATATTTTAAATGGTTTGAATACAGTGCTAATTCGCTTGACAATCCCACACAGTAAGCTCAAATAATATCTTAACATTGAAAAAATTGCAGACGACACATAAATCGGAACACAAACTATCTTTTCCTTCTCTAATAATGTTTTTGAAACAAAATATGACTCACTTAAGTAGTTATCTCCTTGCACAAGGTTCATTCATACCTAATATTTGTATACTTTATTAATAAGAATGCTCACACATATTGTACTTTTCGGTGAATAAGATATTATGAAAAATAACAACTATAATTATTATCTTTTAAAAATATTCGAATGGTTTCGCAGTTCCTGCTGCGTTTAATTATATTTTGATAAAACAACGGACACGCGAAGTGTTTTTAACATGGAGTATTGAAATTTCGTAACTAAATAAAAAAAAAATGAAGTCAAGAAGTTTGTATTTCGTTTGATTTATAAAACATTACAAACAGATAAGGCAAAATAATTATGACTCAGTTTCACCAACATTAATTTTAGTAATTTAGAGTCTACTAACAAAATGAGTTATTCTACAAATTTTACTTTTTGACAGATTTTAATTTACAAACAAAAAGTATCTAATGTCTTCACATATTTATTATTTGAAATCGCCATTGCTATAGAAACTGTTTTTAACGTAAAACATCTTATGTAGAACACATCATATTTCCTACGAAATAACTTGTCCGATATTTATCGTGTTTTGTCTTTGTCGCACCAAAAGTGTGCAACAAGGACGCCGTTATAAATATTGGTTCAATGGTACATGTCGGGTTAATCTAACAACAATTCTTCATTACTTCTAATTCTACCCTCATAGTGAAGAATGCAGTAACTAACATTTTTGGCAAAATGGAGTTGATACATGTGCGGAATCGCCAAAATTGAAACTATATTCTGTTCTTTCTGACGTATCAAAATTCCACCAGGAACCCAAAAACTCAGGAAGCAAGAGTGCAGCATATTTAGCATATTTATTTTGAAGGTGGGTAGGTTATTTTGTTGGTATACTAAAATTTGTGAATTAAAATAAAAAATATAAAAATATTTTGTAAGATAAATAACGGCTAAAACTCACGTCAATTAAAAGACTTTTAATTGACGTGAGTTTTAGCCGTTATTTATCTTACAAAATGTGTCATACTCACGATAGTTTTCAAAATATAAAAATAACCTCTAATTTGACAAATAGAAAAAATATTGTTGGTGAAACTGAACACGATTCTATTGCATTTAATAAAGCAAAACAATGTGTAAAAAACCGAAACAAAACCAGTACTTGGGTAAAAACAAACTGGGACCTTTTGGACCCATGACAACAAATTTCCAAATTACGAACAATTTCGTAGGTGACAACCATATCTACATTATCACAAAAGTTAAAACAAAGTACTCAAACTTAATGTTATTTTCCTAAGGGACTATTCATAAATTACGTCACATGATATTCATGATTTTTTTGACCCCTCCCCTGTCCTTGTCACATCTGGTCACATTTGTGAGGCCCCCCTAGTGTGAGGTCACATATTTTGCAATTTTAAATATAGAAATGTATGACATTAAACATTAAGGTCCGTATTATAGAACAATGCTCAGTCATCGATCGGTGCTCAAGCAGAGATTTAATTCACTAATTTATCACTTTATGAATGAAGTCTCTGCTTGAGCATCGATCGATGACTAAGCATCGTTCTGTAATACGGACCTTAGTGTTGTAATACTTTGAAATAATAAATTATATTTTGAAAAAAAATTGTCACAAAATTTGGCATCCCTCCCCGCCCCTTGTCACACTTCGCCAACCCCCTCTCTTCCCCTTAACGTGTGACGTAATTTATGGATGACCCCTAATTGTATTATTACTTTTCATCTATTACTCAATTTAACCTAGTAGGTACGTCAGCGTTATACCTAAATTTTTTGATTCGAACATATTTTCCGTACAATATATGACGCCTTCGCTCTGATTTTTTGTATACAATTATTATTATTATTTTGTCATTTTTATATTTCTATTAGTAATATTGCTATTGAAAAGGCATGATTTCTCACAGTGAATTGTATGTCTGACGTGAGATTCGTTTCGTTGTCGGTCGATTTATTTTTGTTTGAGCTGCAACGTTTTCTTTTCTATGAGTTAATCGTCTGTTAAATTGACCGGCTTTATAATAGTTCTGTACCCCTAGTAAGAGTTTATTCAAACGTACATTACTGTATTCGATATCGAGTATCGTAAGTATTTATATCAATATTCGATATCGAGTATCCTAATGTTCTATATCGAGTATCGTAAGCATTCATATTAATACTCGATATTGAGTATTGATGTTAATACTCGATACTTGATACTTACAATACCCGATGTATTGTAAGTTTATACCATGAACACTCAATATCAAGTACCTGGTATTTATAAAATACTCGATATTGAAGATATTATAAGTATTTAATGGAACTCGATATAAGTATCAATTATCGTAAGTATTTACAGCACAGCGCTACTAGCGGCAACGATACGTAACTAATAATTTCATTCAATATATGAAGACGTACTATGGCTATGACTAACCCGATAGCTCAGTTGATAGTAGCCCTGCCTTCTGAACTGTGGGTTGTGGATTCGATTCCCACCAAGGACAAACGTGTTATTAACATAAGTGTTTGTTCTGTTTCTGGATGTTATATTGCATTCTATGTATGTATTTACAAACAAAAAGTATCTAAGTACTGTATCAGTTATCTGGTTCCCATAGAGCTTTGCTTAGTTTGGGGCTAGATGGCGCTGTCTGAAATATCCACATATATTTATTCATATTGTACGGATTTGATCTTCCTGCACCGGTACTGAACTGTACGCCCACGGGAAGATATAAAGTGGTCCCATTCTCACGCTGCCGGGACCACAAGACAAAAATAAATCAGATTAATTATTATATTACCATATTAAATGAATGATCTCACGCCAGACAGCTGTATAAACGTGGCACTACGGGTCCGTGTGAAGGGTCCAGTTAAGCTTTAGATTTCTTGTTGCGTCTCTTTTTGTCGTTTGTGTCGGGCGGCGGGCTCGCCCCCGACTTGCTGTACAAGTTGTTCAGAAACTCTTCTAGGTTCGGATCGTGACTGGAAAAGGTAAGTTTATATTTTACTCGGGAAAAAACATTTGAAAAACCGGACTTAAAGGAACTTTTGTGCGAAGTTCGTAGTAGAAGTAAGAAGTAAATAGAAAAGGCATTGAGAAGTTAACTGTCTTTGTAAGACATCCAAAGAACGTCGTAATACAATATATGTAATTATACCTGTACCTAATAAAGTTAATAAAGTTTCTAGGTGGTAGGACTTTTCTGCAAAGTTCGTCTAGGTAGGTACCACCGCTTTGCCAGTTATTCTGCCGCCAACTTACTGGGCAAATGAGACTATGACCTGATCTCATAGTCTAGTGATCTGATTACCAGACTGTGCTGATGTCTTAGGATGACGTGCGCAGTGCAGTGTCGCGCGGAACTTTATATTTTAGAGTGACACTGCAACTGTTATGGGCGGCCGTGTCGCTTAACATCAGGTGAACGACCAGCTCGTCACGCCTTTCGTTAACATAAAAAATAGGGGGCTATTTTATTTGGACATATCACAAATGTACACCGAGCGAAAGAGATAGAAAATCAGCCAGCGTTGGCTTCGTAGTGTTGCCTTTACATAATGATATATATAAAATTATATAGTTTTAGGGATGTCATTTCTTTCTCGCTCCGTATACCGAAAAACTATTCCCGCCGGCCTAAAGACTGGATTGAGCAGTGTGTCCTGAATTCGTGTCAACTCGTTGCCTGTTTATCATCGGCTGTCTTCAACCAATAAGCATACAGGGGTGTCGATTCTGTGTCACATACTCTAAAGCTAAACGAAATTAACATATTTCCGTCTTTTTCATTTCCCCTTTATCAGAAGAGTACCGCCATACTTTAAGTTTACTTTAGTTTTAGAGACTGCGACACAGAATCGACACCAATATTTTGGTTACACGAGTTTGACAAACGTGACACATCAGGGGCTAGAGAATATGTGAAATTAGGAGTGCAGATTAGGGTTTGGCAGTTCGTTTGGAGTGCAGTGACTAGTGTAGATTAGGGTCCCGGGAATTTTCGTAATTTTAGTTGTCTCGAGTCCCGGGACTTTCGTAATTTTAGTTGTCTCGAGTCCCGGGACTTTTCGTAATTTTATATGTCTCGAGTCCCGGGACTTTTCGTAATTTTAGTTGTCTCGAGTCCCGGGCCTTTTGTATTTTTATATGTCTCGAGTCCCGGGACTTTTCGTAATTTTAGTTGTCTCGAGTCCCGGGACTTCGTAATTTTAGTTGTCTCGAGTCCCGGGACTTCGTAATTTTAGTTGTCTCGAGTCCCGGAACTTTTCATAATTTTAGTTGTCTCGAGTCCCGGGACATTTCGTAATTTTATTTGTCTCGAGTCCCGGGACTTTTCGTAATTTTAGTTGTCTCGAGTCCCGGGACTTCGTAATTTTAGTTGTCTCGAGTCCCGGGACTTCGTAATTTTAGTTGTCTCGAGTCCCGGGACTTTTCGTAATTTTATTTGTCTCGAGTCCCGGGACTTTTAGTAATTTTAGTTGTCTCGAGTCCCGGGACTTTTCGTAATTTTAGTTGTCTCGAGTCCCGGGACTTTCGGGTCGAGACTAGAGACGAGGCAAGATTGTCGAAATTGTCATGTAATCATAATTATTTTCAAATAATTGAACGAGCCTAACGCCATCTGTAAGTTTAATGAATAATTACTTGGTACGTAATTACTGAGCACACAACAGAGGATGGACTTACTATAAAGGCAATCATCACAAAGAATAAATTCATTCCGATATCATGTAAATCATCTTGATTTTTACAATGCCTTTATTAAATATGTTTCACCAGAAACTCAATTCTTCATAAAATGCTTATTACACTTACTAAAATCATGTAAAATATAATTTTAAAGTCTCGAAGTCCCGAGTATTCCCGGGACTTTGATTGTAGGCTGTCTCATGTCCCGGGACTTGTGAAACTGTCGGGAATTCCTAAACCCTAGTGCAGATGGTTATTGTAGTTTATATTCACCCAGTGGAAGGCCGCTGGTTGACGTCAGAGGCGGCTGCTTTGTTTCCCAACACGATGCGGTACTGCACCGCGTGGCAGTCCGGCCTTAGTTGTTTCAGGTTCTTTTTCTGAAAGCAATTAAATCTATAAAATATAAATAAATCTATAATATATTAAATCTATATATACAATGTGGAATTGAATTCGCGCTTTTCCTTAAATGTTTGTACTCAGACCATGCTATAGAATATTCGTAAGAGATCCAATTTAAATTAAAAAAATTGGTTTTGTTTTAGTATTTAGTGCCTTTGAAAATAACTGCATGACAGCCGAAATGTCTATACACACAACGCGGGCACCGGCTGAGTGCTTTGTAAATGTTTCGTAGGCAATAAAACACTACACCTTTGTTTAATGTCGCATAGCTTTTCTTTAGAATTTAAATTTTCAGTAATTTGATAATACCTATTTAGTTACATGGCTATAGCATGGACTGAATAAATACATTAAAGGAAAAGAACGAATTAAATTCCACCGTGTATAAAAGAGTCGTGCTAGTTACACTATTTATAACTCAAGTACCGCTGAACCGATTTGGCTGAAAATTGGTGAGGAGGTAGCTTAGAACCAGGAGACGGACATAGAATACTTTATGTTTGCCACTAATTCACCCGTGCGAAGCCGGGGTGAGTCAACTAGTAAATAATAATAAATAATAACGCCCAACGATCACATACATAGATTTTGGAAACTAACTAGGATTCCCTGTGTCTAGGGGACATAGGAACTACGAGGACCATGGTCCCGCAACATCTCAGAAAAAGTACTTGCGCTTTGTTTTCTGTGCACAAATACTTGTGCCGTCGCGGGAATCGAACCCACCGCCTCCGGGTTATGAGTAGAAGTAGTCGGGAGAGAGCGAGAGAGTGGAGCTACCTGACAGCTGGCCCACTGTGTGATCTGATACACAGCCCCGTCCATGCAAGCGTAGTACATCACCAGAAGGCCGAGCATGCTCGACTCCGCCCAGATGTCGCCCTGGAAACATCAAATTATTCAAAGTCAAAAGATTTATTGCAAATAGGCTATTTTAAACACTTTTACAAGTCAAAATTATATTAGGTACCTATTTAAAATTAAGTTACTTTACTTTACTAAACATATAAAATTACAAAGGGCTTATTGTTCTTTTACCCATAACAATATATGATTTTAAAAAAAGCAGCTCTCTTTCTCACTACTGGTGCAAGCAATCCGGCACAATGCAGAACAGAAAACTCCGAACCGATCCGATCATTACACAAAAAATCACCAAATATTATTAGTTTATTAAATTTGAATGTACATTACTTTAATTGACTCTCGTAAAATATTTGCAAGAAATCCTCATTTAATAATAATAATAACGACCAACGATCACAGACATAGACCCTGGATCCTAACTAGGATTCCCTATGTCTAGGGACCCAGAAACTAGGAGGACCATGGTCCCACAACACTCACGACTTAGCACAAGTATTTGAGCTTTTTTTTTCTGTGTACAAATACTCGTACTGCCTATGAATTAGAACCCGCCACCTCCGGGTTATGAGCCGACCTGCTAAACCACAACACCACAGAGGCTATCACTTATTTACGTAAAGTTTTGTTACTCTGCTCGATATGTGTGACATTTTCGTTTGTGAAATTACAATGAGTTTTGCATAATGCACATAGACTTTGATGGCCCGCAACATGTAAGTCTCATAGAAATATGATCTCACTGGCTCGGCAATAAGGTCGAAAGCACAGTGATGTAGGGTACTAAAGTTGTTACCTCTTTAGCAGAGTGACGTATCTTGCATTGCGCACAGTATCGCGCCGCGTAGCACGGCCGCTCGGTCAACACGCGCTTGTGACGTCTACCGCAGTTTGTGCATCTGTGGCAGAGACGTCACAAAGGTACACACACACGCGCACACACGCACCCACACACACACACCGTAGGGTTTGCCATAATCATTTACTAGGTGGTAGGAATTTTCTCCAAAGTTCGCCTAGGTAGGTACCACCGCTTTGCCAGTTATTCTACCGCCATGCTTGCGCACTACTGTGTTCCGGTATGAAGGGCACCGTAGCTAGTGAGCTACGGTGCCCTTCATACCGGAATACAGTGAAATTACTGGGCAATTGAGACTTTATGATCTGATCTCACAGTCGAGTATTCTTATTACCAGACTGTGCTGATGTCTCAGGATGATGTGCTCAGCGCAGTGTCACACGAAACTTTATATTTTTGAGTTCAGTGACACTGTTCTGTCATAGGCGGCCGTGTCGCTTAACATTAGGTAAACGACTAGCTCGTCACATCATTCATTAACATAAAAAAAAACACCACACTTTGTGGTAGTAGATTATAATGTATCAAGGAGAATGCTAATGCACACTTTCTGGATACATCCTTCTTCTTTACTTCTTCTTACTAGATAGCCGGCTTTTACGGCAACCACGGGAAGAGATGGGGTGGTTCTATTCACACACCGGGATCATGCGGTGAGCGACTGCGGTAGTGACAATGATGATTTACAGCTGATGGTGTTTGCAGCGATGCGAACTCCATCTTTACGTAGAGTTGAGCTCGCAGCTCGCTGAGGTCGCTCCATGGCGTGTCAATGCGCTAAGCCTGCGCGTGTGATGATGCTAATGATGGTTGTACCTGATGGTGTTGGCTGCGAACTCCATCTTGTCGTGGAGTTGAGCGAGCAGATCGCTGAGCTCTCCCCACGCCGCCTCAGCGTGCTGAGATTCTAGCGCGCGACGTGAATACGCCTCCCGTCGTTCCTAAATAACAATAATAATAATAATAGTAATAATAAACATTCAACGATCACATACATAGATCCTGGACTCTATAACTAGGATTCCCTGTCTAGGGATCCAGGAACTTCGAGGACCATGGTGACCACAACTCCCAGACACGGAACAAGTATTTACGCTTTATTTTCCCTGTGCACAAATATTTATCCTGTCGCGGGAATCGAATCCGCCGCCTCCGGGTTATGAGCCGACCTGCTCAAACCACCACACCACAGAGGCTGGCAACATATAATACAATTCGCCTATTTAGTTGAAAGATCAAGAAATCAAATTCAATCCACGACATTCACGACTTGACAGCTAAAAAATGTGAAAACATGTAACAGTGTTGCCACATCTAGACCAATAGTTCAGGTTAACATGAGTATCAATTAAAAGTCGAAGTATATGTGATTTAAGAAGTGCTTGATTTGATTATGAAATTTCGTTAATGACATAAAATTACATTTTATTTTGTAGGACTTAGCGTTAGTCTACGTTACAAATTTACTCTAAGAATATAAATTGTTTTGTATGCTGAAGGAGCCTCTTAAAACTAATAACACTTAGCAAAGATTATAAATATACAGTTCCATTTAAATCATAAATTTTGATTTAAATAGTTTTGTTTTTAGAAAGTTATTTCAAACGCTTACGCAAAAAACAGAATGTCATAGCTGACATTTTTGTTCGTGAAATCACAATGCGTTTTCTATAATGCATATAGACTTTGCTGGACCGCACCGTGCAAAAGTCACATAGAAACTTGAACTCACCGGCTCGCCAATAAGGTCGAAAGCGTGCTGTAGTATTTTAAATGCCTCTTCCGCCCCGGGCTGCTGATTCTTGTCCGGGTGAACTAAAAACGCTTGACGTCGGTAATAGCGTTTGATCTCTTCGTCTGAACACGTCACGCTTACTCCTAGAATGCTGGAATATTAGAATTTTGTCATACATTTATAAAGTTCAAAAATAATAATAACATGTGTGGACATCTCACACAACGCCATCTAGCTCCAAACCACGCAAAGCTTGTACTATGGAAACCAGATAACTGATACAATACTTAGATACTTTTTTGTTTATAAATACATACTTATAATACAATATAACACCAGACACAGAACAAACACTTATATTCATCACATAAATGTTTGTCCTGGGTGGGAATCGAACCCACAACCCACAGTTCAGAAGGCAGGGTTACTACCAACTGAGCTATCAGGCAAGTAATAATCATAATAATAAAAACGCCCAGCGATGACATACATAGATCCTGGACCCTAACTAGGATTCCCTGTCTAGGGACCCAGAAACTACGAGGACCACGATTCCACAACACTCAGACTCAGAACAAGTATTTGCGCTTATTTTTCCTATACTTGCCCTGCCGCGGGAATCGAACCCGCCGCCTCCGGGCTACGAGCCGACCTGCCAACTACCACACCACAGAGACTGTCAACTGAAGTATATAGGTACCAAGTTGCCTAATCACTGACCTATAAGGGTCTTTCCCTTTGCAAGCCAGCAACCGCTTCATAGCCTCTTCCCCCGTCGCCGGCAGTGGTATATTCGCGTTCAACTTGTCACCATTTCCGCCAGAGTCGGCGTCATCATCTGCAATGATGATCAGGTTATTGGAGGCAGGCTGTAAAACGGAACGTATAGGACGATCTCCCATTATCGTAAATTGCCTTTTAGAATTTGACTTTCTAAATATTTTAATTTAATTCATATTATGGTCACTTTGTCCCATTCGTGTCGTTCGTTCTTATCTCACAGAGGAAGTGTGTAGGGCAGGAATCGTCAACCTGCGGCTCTTTGGAATCAAATTTTTTTTTTTAAACACATTCATTGTTGTCAAGAATTTTCTTGTGGCTCTTTAAAAACTTTAAATTTTTTCAAATTGTAATTTTTGACTATTCCGACTGAAAAGGTTGCCGACCCCTGTTGTAGGCTCCATCCACGACACTGGCAAAGCGGAGGGCAGATGACATGCGACATGAAATTTTTGAGTCTCCAACATGGCGGTTTCCAAAACCAAGCGGGACATCAGCGCAGGCCTTATCACGTAAAATTAAGAATTAGGTTTCCTCTTATAAAGAGAAAATACCAGAGAAAATCACTCACTTTGTATTGTTTTATTTGTTTGTGGTAGGACTTTTCTGCACAGTTCGTATAGGTATGTACCACCACTTTGCCAGATATTCTGCTGCCAAACAGTAATGTGAAAACAATACTGTTTTTCGAAAGGCACTGTAGCTAGAGAAATTACTGGTCAAATGAGACTATATGGCCTGATCTCACAGTGATCTTGTTACTAGACTTGTCTCAAGATGACGTGCGCAATGTATTCACTAGAATCTTTATATTTTGGAGTTCCGTGACGCATAACATCAGGCGAGCGACGTGCTCGACACGTCATTCGTTTACATTTAAAAAAAACAATGAAATGAATGATTCAACGGAATGGCCTCATTGTTTTGTTCGGGACAATTTGAGAGTCAATTTTTTTAGATGTGATACCATTTTCGACCGTATTTCGTCACATTAAATCTGTCATATTGACTTAATAAAATTAGCATTTTCCCTCAGTAAAATGACAGGTTTTTTCCTTCCGTTCTGATAACGCCCCGTTGAGTCATGCTCCTTGAGGAACAGTGATACATTTTGGTAAATATCAACGTCTAAAATCAGGTCAATTTGAAGTCGAAATTACTCCCCTTTTTTCATTAGGTGGTAGAACTTTACTGCAAAGTTCGTCTAGGTAGGTATCACCGCTTTGCCAGTTATTCTGCCACCAAGCAGTATTGCGCAAGCACTGCTGTGTTCCAGTTTGAAGGGCAATGAAGGTAGTGAAATTACTGCGCAAATGAGATTTTATGACCTGATCTCACTTGATGTCTTCGCAGCGCAGTGTCACGCGGAAACTTTATACTTTAGAGTTCCGCGGAAATTATATTGACTATGGGTGTTTTTATATTAATCATATTTAGTCATTTTCAGTAAAACCTCAATTAAAGTAACACATGATTTTTTAATTTGCTGCTCCAATAGTGGGCCTAGTGAGCTCTAGTAAATAATAGCATCATTTGTTTATAAGTGATTGCCTCAGCTTAATAAGTGCCGTATTAATATATGGGCCATATTGCGTTAGTTTTCCTTAAGCATACTATATATTATTTATACCTATGTCTACATTTACTTCCAACCAAAACCAAGGGAAAACTAATATATTATTAATTGGGATAACTGGTAATATGGTAATAGTAATAATTCAGTAGATATATAGTTATATATGTAATTGTGGTTCTTTTGGTTAACTGATAATTGAAGGGGTGAGAATAAAAACGGTTTATCTGATTTTTTTCACAAAATGACTTATGAGTATCGTTGGACTCGGCGTGAAATTATCTACAATTATACATTCTCAAAATACCGAAATGAGGCTTAAATCTCGACATTTTGAGTCTAAAAACGGTTTATCTGTCACAGGAATACAGTTTGCTTAGCATAAAAAAAATTACTATATTTATTTTATTATATTATATTTTTACAGTAATTGTATGAATTAGTACTATATTTAGTATTTTAAAATAGAATTAGAACATTTTCAAGCAACTGGAACTTACATACACCTTTTCTATTATCTTATAAGCACTCTACATTAAAATGACGCCGTTGAAGTTTAAAGTAAATTTTCTCGAAACGACCAATTTGACAGTTAAACCCTTTTTATTCTCAACCCTTCAATTATCTTTATTATAAATCTAATTTTATTGTGATTATTTAATAGTAACTCAAAACTGTTTATTATTGCAACTTACTATAAAGAGTAGCACAATAGAATGAAAATATATTAGGTCTTTACCTATGAAATTGCCGTTTTGTTTGAAAAAAGTTAAAGTATTTTTTTTTCGAACTTATTTATTTCTTTTATTCAAAGTAATCACCCTTGCAATCAATGCATCTTTGCCAACGCTGTGGCAGTTTATGGATGCCCTTCTTGAAAAAATCAGCAGGACGGGAGACAACAAACTCTTCAAAGGCGTTTTGTACTGCCTCTCGGGTTTTGTAATTTTTTTTCCCGCTAAAAAGTTGTCCAAATTTTGAAATAAGTAATAGTCGGTAGGCGCAAGATCTGGTGAGTATGGCGGATGAGGGAGAGCTTCCAAACCCAACTCATGCAGCTTAGAGACGGTCTGTTGTGCAGTATGGGGTCGCGCGTTGTCGTGAAGTAGCAGTGGAGACGACCGATTGACCAAAGCTGGTTGCAGACGTGCGAGTTTCGCCATCATTGTGGTCAGTTCTTCAATGTACACATCTGCTGTAATGCTCTCGCCGTTTTGTAAAAAGCTATGATGAATCACACCAGCACTAGACCACCAAACTGTGACCATCACCTTTCTAGGGGTCATTTTTCGTTTTGCACATTGCTTTGGTACCGAACCAGGATCTAACCAACTTGCTGAGCGCTTTCGATTGTCAAAAAGAATCCATTTTTCGTCGCACGTAACAATTCAGTTCAAAATTCCTTCATTTCTGTGCCTGTTAAGCAGCGCAAGGCAAGTCTCGACGCGTACGTTGCGCTGGCGATCGTTAAGTTCGTGGGGCACCCATCTATCAAGCTTTTTTATCTTGCCAATCTGTCGCAAATGGACCAATATTGTTTTGATGCTAACATCAAAAGCTGCTGCCAGCTCAGCTGTAGATTGAGATTCATCAGCTTCCACAATCGCCTTTAATTCATCATTGTTGACCAAAGTTTCCGGACGACCACGAGGTTCATTTTTCAGGTCAAAATTACCAGAACGGAACCGAGCAAACCAATAACGGGTTGTACGTTCGTTTGTACAGTTCTCTCCGTAAACGTCGTTGATGTTACGTGTCGTTTGTGCCGCGTTGGTGCCACGACGGAACTCATATTCCATAATTACACGAAATTTCAAAGTATCCATTATGAGGAAAAATGTTGAAATATAATGAAAATACAACGCTAATCAATAAACAAAAGACTTATATTATAAATAGAATGTCATATTTTTAAAACAAAATTAATTTGAATTTAGAATTCATAGCCAATCAAAACTTTTTTTTGTTTGAAAAAGTCTGTACTCCAATACGGCAATTTCATAGGTAAAGACCTATTATGTTCTTAAAGGACAAAAACTGTTGAATCCTATGGCATACTATGGTATGGGTAGAGGTTCATTAGTGTCCTATACCATGCTACCACTTTATGTAAAAACAACTAAAACCAATAAAGTAGATCCTGGCTTACTTCTAAATAAGACTGAATAATTAGTAATAAATTAATAAATTTAATAATAAATTTAAATAAATAATATTTCCATAGCTTACATACTAAATCTTAAGTAATGGCATAACATTTGTCGCAGTATAATAACTCAATTACCTACGGGCCCCAAACTAGGCTTAGCCTGTATCTTGGGAGCCCCTAAGTACAAACGTTGCCAGAACGATTTGATTGCATGTAACTGGGTAGTTACACATGTTGACGGCTTGACAGTACCTAACTAGTCAGAAATATGAGGACCATGAACATTCATTTTATAAAACAACAGTTCAAAATTTTTATAGCAATAGTTTTTATTTATATATGTTTCTGGTCTTTTTCACTAGTAAAGCATTCACTTAAAATTGAATATGCATATATAATTATTTATTTCATGGCAATTTTAAAGCGCACCTGAGTAAACATTAGCTAAAATCGATCAGTTTCATAGTCACTTTATTTTTTTGATAATATATATTCAATATTGTTAATATTCGTTTTTAGTAGGGGCAAAATCTATTATGCACCTAGGTTTAGTTTATAATAGCCATTGGCAGGGGAAACGGCTAAAAGCGTATTGAAGTCTTTGAACAATTTCGGGGAATTATTTTTTCGCCCATGTTTTGCGGAAGACTGATCGGGACTTTACCGAAATTGGTGCGGCGGTGGCGGCGGGGACCAATGGGATATATTTATTAGGATGGATGTTATTCATGTATTTCATTTTATTTTTTTTCATTCAACTTTATATTTCAAACTGTTTAAACACCTGTTTTTAAGACCTTTGTGAAAATCATGCCAACGCCACTTTCAAACCCTATTCTAATTTCTTCCAAAAATGTTTTCCAATAAATATTTAGATTCTCAAATTCCCAGAAAAAATAACACAAAAAAGTATTTTATTATGTAAAACTAACCTTTTTTGAACCATTTCAGTTTCCTCCAGAATCCCAGTTTTGTATGTCCAAGCTTTCTATCTATATACATCAAGTATTTGTTATCACCAATCTTTGCAAACCAGTCCTTGCTGCTGCGCCACACTGCTTGGGAGCTCACATATGTTTGGGTGAACACTGAAGTACAGCTGTAATAAAGATTATAATAAACTAGCTTCCAAATCCTGCCCACTACTATAGTTGAACCTGATGTGAGGTATCCTACATGAATCCTGAGGTTTAATTTGTTGGATGCCATTATTTGCAAAATGATACACAAAAAAAGGACTAATAATAATAATATGTGTGAACATCTTACACAACACCACCGCCCCAAACTAAGCAAAGCTTGTACTATGGGAACCAGATAACTGATACAATACTTAGATACTTTTTTTTGTTTGTAAATATGTACATACATAGAATACAATATAACACCCAGTCACAGAACAAACACCTATGTTCATCACACAAATGTTTGTCCTGGGTTGGAATCAAACCCACAACCCACAGTGCAGAAGGCAGGGCTACTACCAATTGAGCTATCGGACCAGTCATGACTGAGGAAGAAATATATAAATGTCATAGGATGAATAAGAATCAGAGCTTAAAACTGAGTCCATAATAATTTTATTTAAGATAGTTGGTTCTCGCATTTATTTGTGGTGAAAAACAAACAAAGACAATATTAGTTTGAGTAGAAAGAGGTGGTCAAGGTAGATTATTACTAGATTCAACCATCATTTAAGTCAAGAGATGGAGGTAGAAATAATGCTACTTCACTCTATCCTTGCCTACAGGTTTCACTTATCATCTTTTCATATATTTCTTATTACTATTACAAAAATAGGTAGAAAAACATGAATAAGTACAATTATAAAGTTGCATGAAAGGTTTAATTGATGTGGTTCTGAATTTCAAGATTATTTTACAATAATAATAATAATAACAATAATAGTGGGCTTACACCCACTATTGTTCATAACTAATTTTAGTTATTAGTTATGAATAATAGTGGTAGGACGATAAGGTAGTTGGTAGGAACTGGAAGAGTAGAGCTGAAGACCGGGGTTAGTGGCATGCCTTGGGAGAGGCCTAAGTCCAGCAGTGGACTGATGATGAATTGTAGGGAAATACTTTTCTTATTTTATGCAACCATCTTTGGTCTTAATTAGGTATGCATGTAATTTAATTGTTTATAATTTCATACTTACAGATCAAAAGACAAATGTAGGCTCATGCCACAAATATCTGAGAGTAGATAAAAGAACCACACAAGCGCTTTCCAAGAAGCCCCACCCCAATTCTCTAGGTAGTTCTGAGCCATTCCCAAGTAGCCCGGCTTGTTCCGTCTCACTTTAGTCTGGTTTGTCTTTTTCTTGTCCAGCACAGGTTTAGCAGCCTTGTGGTAGCCACGTGCATCTTTCTTCTTTTTAGACTTTCCAGACTCACCTTGCCCTTCTTGGTAAAACGAAGAGTTATTGTCATCTTCATCGAACTTCAAATCATCATCGAATAAAGAACTCTTGTCGGAGTTCTTTGATTTATTGTTATCAGATTTCTTCTCCTTCTTTGGCTTATCATGATTTTCAATGAACACAAATTGGCTTTCATTTCCTTGAGAGTAACTGTTATCCTCTTCAT
Source organism: Ennomos fuscantarius (assembly GCA_905220475.3). Lineage (NCBI taxonomy): Eukaryota > Metazoa > Arthropoda > Insecta > Lepidoptera > Geometridae > Ennomos > Ennomos fuscantarius. The sequence continues at coordinate 3,326,429 of HG992028.1, read as the reverse complement.
TAGTGATGTCATCCAGAGATGACCATTTTCGTGACATGTTGCTCCGTTTATTCTTTGACTTTTTACCAGGTTTTTGGCGTTTTTCATTGTCGTCTGTGTTGATGTCCCCCGATTCACTACCAGATGATATAGTGTTACAATTTTGCTTCTTATCATTTTTAAGTTTATGGTCATCATGTTTTGCATTTGTAGACAATTTCTCTGGCTTGGTATTAGGTTTATTGCTAGTGGGCTTTGTCTCAATGTTTTGGGGCTTCATTTTCCGAGCATCACTTTGTTGAATGTTCTTTGTATTTTTGGCTAAAACATCTGAGTAAGAAGGTCGCATTGGCTTCACTTCAGCAACAATACGCTTTTTAGTACTAGTATCAGCCAGAGGGCTGTTTTCATTTCTCTTGGGAGAGTTGTCTGTTTTCATGGGTATGTTTTGTGCGTCCAAAACTGAATTATTTTGCAAAACATTGAGGTTTGTAAGATCTGGATGGTTAAGTGGGTAATTTTGGCCAAAAGGAGAATATGTGCCAGTGGTTGTGGGCTCTAGATTACCCAAAAGATCATTGAGAAAGTTAGATGAAGGTGGTTTCTGAGGGGGGACAGTCATGTTGTCTTGGAACCCACTGTTTTGGGCAACAGATGATGGGGGCATATGAACATTATTGTTAGTAGAATAATCTTGGTTCAATGTGTACAGTCGCGATGGCTGGGGCGATTGCAAAGGAGAATCGAGTACTCCCTGACTAGGGTTGAACAGTTCATACTGACCAGACATTGGAAAGATAAGGTTCTGGTGGTTTTCATCGATGTACACTCGGACAAGTTGTCCATTACCCAACTTAAGCATAGCGTTCCCGTAGTTCTGGCTCGGGCGGGGCAAGTTGTATAATGGGATTTTATCACCCATATTTACCGCGGCGTCACCCGTCGGCACATTGTAAGGGTGCTTGTTCAAATAAACATCGTCGCCGAAGTTTGCGTTAACGTACATACTGTTTTCGGGCAAAATGTTTGAGTTCGTGGTAAGCGGTGGCTGATTTCTTTCATTCAATGCACCAGGTGCACAGTTCTCGCCTGCTTCCGCGCAGTAATTCCATGTATTATGTTTTATTTCATTAAATCTCGGATCATCCTTTGGCGACCTTGCCATTTTTGGGTTAGTTTTCAGTGAGCACAGTCAACATTAAAATTAGCAGAGAGCCTTATTAATGGTGATATTTAACTCAAGGATTTAGCATTTTATTTTTTAGATTACGGTACGGAAATAAAGAAGAATAAAACGTGTATGGTAATTTTTCTATTGACAATTTGACGCACTTTTGACGCTTTAGGGTTGCCAAAACCTATTTTCCCAATTCCCTTAAAATTAAGGAACCACCCGAATTGGGGAGAAAAATAAACACACCCACAAAATCCCCAAATACAAAAGAAAAAGTTACAGTCACGAAACTTCTCTCATGGATGTGTTGGCGAATGGAAGAATGAGTAATAATTGGAGATGGTAGGTACCATTATCATCTCCGATTATTACGATATGCGGTCGAGGATGAAATACGGTAATCTAGAAATATCTACTAACTCGGTCATTTTTTTTTTTTTTTTTTTTTTTTTTTTTTTTTTTATGTTAAGGAATGACGTGACGAGCTAGCCGTTCGCCTGATGTTAAACGACACGGCTGCCCATATCAGCTGCAATGTCACTCGGAACTCTAAAGTATAGAGGTTCGCGTGACACTGCACTGCGCACGTCATCCTGAGACATCAGCACAATCTAGCAACAAGATTACTAAACTGTGAGATCAGATCATAAAGTTTCACCTGCCCAGCAATTTCACTAGCTACAGTGCCCTTCAAACCGGAACACAGCAGTGCTTGCGCACTACTGCTTGGCGACAGAATAACTGGCAAAGCGGTGGTACCTACCTAGACGAACTTTGCAGTAAAGTCCTACCACCTAGAAATGCTCGGTTCTCAGGAAACAACGAAGATGCCAAAAGTTCCAGGCTCTTGCGATAAGCATAACAAATGTGAACTAAAACGTTATGTAATATGTACGTGTTTCTTCATGTCTGCAATGTATGGGTGGTGACTTGCTGATTTCTTAATGGCCGTCAGATACCTTCCTATGAGTACCTACCTAATCATTGTATTAAACTTTTGCAAAAGTGCTAAAAATAGTCTTTTTGCAATAAAATCATTTGACTTTGACTTTTTGAAATGTAAAATGTTATTTATACTCCCCACGTTGTCCCCGCACAGAATCAATCTCCACACTAATCCTCAATCGGGCCAGGATTCCCCGCAATTCGGGGAATTCACAACAAACCGGCAATGCCTTTTCGCATCTTGCGTGGGCATAGACAAAACTATTTGATAACTAACATTGATTTACAGAAACAAGCTCTGACAACGACATTTACAATAAAATTATACCTAAGAGGTAGTTTTTTTTGTGGCTATACATGGTTTAAAGAGTTTAGCCACTTGAAAATATAGTTTGAATAATTACTACAGTAAAAATATTCTAAGTCTGTGAATACTACCGAAACCGTGATCAACATAGCATCTACTATGCGGGAGAAATCATAGGGTACCAAAGTTGAAAGGAAAACTACAGAATTGGTTTTCCTGCGAAAATATTTGAAATATTCCAATAGGTAAAAAAACTTGCCCACTCACTCAGTAGGCTTTAGGTACAAGAATTATGTTGATGAATAAAATGTAAATGAATTACTTCCTCTCGTATCATTAAAATTTATATTGTGTTTTAAATGTGAGCTAATCAAGATAAAAACATTTACAAGTAGGTAGTCATATACTTACACATAGGTACCTACCAACTTTATGTAATTGCTTTTTTATCGTTTATACGAGTACAACAAAATAGCATTATGTTTTGCCAACTTGTGAAAATATAATTATGTATTATATATAAAGGGGCGTCGGAACCATTCGATTTTTTAGAAAGAGTGACGTCAGCAGAGCTGACGTCACGATTTCCGTCACTTAGATCACTCATAACAAATGAAAACACTTTTCAATCTCATTCTCTGTATTTTTATCAAAGTCGTTACACTTCTTAATGTATTTAATTTATTAGGTAATTACCACTTATTCTAATATTAGATAATAACCACAACACAGTACTCACAAGATCTGAGCAACGTCCGCAGCGACACCACACACCAGAATGAGCATATTTTTGTAACGAACCGTCGCACGAGCACTTTCAATATTTCACCACTTCAATATGGCCGCTAATTCCAAAGTATTAATAATTTATCTTAATTTATGTTTCATAGTTTACTGAGCGAGAAACGCTCTCGCGTCGACATATATTATGTACCTACTTAAGTTTAATTATTCACAAGACACAACGAATCAATGTTGCAATTTGACGTGGCAATGCTGCCAGCATGGTGTACGCTACATATCGCAGCTAGTATACAATCGAAATCTTTATGAAGTAAAACTTCTTTACGCACGCTTGACTTGGGGAGTAAGCTGGTGAATGCGTGACGAACGACGTGAATAGAAGTTTACAGTGGTTGGTTAAGGTCAATCTCCGTTATCAACATAAAACAGTTAAAAATTAGGTACTTTAAATTTGTTTTATTATGTAGGTGTGTCCGGTAAAACGAATATTTATTGGCTATTTAACTGCTTTATTTTTATTGCACACATAAATAATATACCTCAAAAAATAGATAGTAATCGTGAACAAAATTTATATTATTTTATCTCAAAGAATGACAAAGTTACAGGGATTTTAATATACAGGAATAGAAAAAGACAGCTCAAACACGGATTGCACGGAGTGACGTCAGTTACCAGCCCATATAAATAACTAACTCATTACTAACCGGTGGTACCTCTACGGTAGCTGCTCTCTACATACGATCTCTTTATCATGTGACGTCACAAGCTATATCTCAGTAGCTGTGAAGAAGCTATACACGATATCTGTTTTGCGAGAAAGGGACAGGCGATGAAACTTTAAAAGCGTACTACTCCGTGATTAATTTACCGGTTTTACTATTTTTTCAATTATTACATTCATTTTTAACCTACATTATGAAAATAATATTTACTTTATCATTTTTAATAGTAGTCAAATAGCCTATTGTCAACATGGCGACATTAAGATTAAACAAAGTTATACCGGCCGATAGATGGAGCTAAACTAAAGAAATTTTACTTCAGTCGTGTGTTCTCAAGCACACTCGTTATTTAAAACAACTACTTATAGGTATTACGTAAATTACGTAAATATACTTGCTGTGAAAATTTCAGCCGACTATATAATTACTCATATACTATTCAAGAGATACAATCGTGTATACGTTGGACAGACACTGGAAGCTTAGTATAGCGTCTCGTTCATGTACCCTTTGGGTACGGAACCCTAAAAAAGTAAGCAAACTAGGTACCCAAGGAAGTATGATATAAAATACTGAAGAATCTTGCGTGACTGCTTTTTACTGTATCATGTACGCAGTAGTAAGTACAAAATGTTTTATAACTAAATTAAGGATGATTAACCTGGTAGGCTCAATATGAGTGGTACTTAATACACGTATAAAAAGAAAATAACAAGCACCGCAATGCTATTTATCCTTTATTTTCGGAGTTGATAGTTATTGTACATTTTCTATAAAATGCGAATAATAATTGTGAGTGCAACAATATTAATGATTTCAGCAGCTTACACGAGTGACCCGGCGTCAGATCAGCTGTCAATGTTTAAAACTCAGCATGGCGTAAGTGTTATAAATATATATATTTTACATAATTTTCCATGAAAATTATATATTATCCGGTTTTAGAGTCTATGTTAGCATAAGTAATCTGAATGAAGGAAATAATGAATGATTGAATGAACGGGTTGAATTGAATGGATTATTTATTGCAGAAACTGTGTACAAATATTAGGTCTTTACCTATGAAATTGCCGTTTTGTTTGAAAAAAGTTAAAGTATTTTTTTTTCGAACTTATTTATTTCTTTTATTCAAAGTAATCACCCTTGCAATCAATGCATCATTGCCAACGCTGTGGCAGTTTATGGATGCCCTTCTTGAAAGAATCAGCAGGACGGGAGACAACAAACTCTTTAAAGGCGTTTTATTACTGCCTCTCGGGAATTGAATTTTTTTCCCGCTAAAAAGTTGTCCAAATTTTGGAAATAGTAATAGTCGGTAGGCGCAAGATCTGGTGAGTATGGCGGATGAGGGAGAGCTTCCAAACCCAACTCATGCAGCTTAGAGACGGTCTGTTGTGCAGTATGGGGTCGCGCGTTGTTGTGAAGTAGCAGTGGAGACGACCGATTGACCAAAGCTGGTTGCAGACGTGCGAGTTTCACCATCATTGTGGTCAGTTCTTCAATGTACACATCTGCAGTAATGCTCTCGCCGTTTTGTAAAAAGCTATGATGAATCACACCAGCACTAGACCACCAAACTGTGACCATCACCTTTCTAGGGGTCATTTTTCGTTTTGCACATTGCTTTGGTACCGAACCAGGATCTAACCAACTTGCTGAGCGCTTTCGATTGTCAAAAAGAATCCATTTTTCGTCGCACGTAACAATTAGGTTCAAAATTCCTTCCTTTCTGTGCCTTTTAAGCAGCTGAGGCAAGTCTCGACGCGTACGTTGCGCTGGCGATCGTTAAGTTCGTGGGGCACCCATCTATCAAGCTTTTTTATCTTGCCAATCTGTCGCAAATGGACCAATATTGTTTTGATGCTAACATCAAAAGCTGCTGCCAGCTCAGCTGTAGATTGAGATTCATCAGCTTCCACAATCGCCTTTAATTCATCATTGTTGACCAAAGTTTCCGGACGACCACGAGGTTCAGTTTTCAAGTCAAAATTCCCAGAACGGAACCGAGCAAACCAATAACGCGTTGTACGTTCGTTTGTACAGTTCTCTCCGTAAACGTCGTTGATGTTACGTGTCGTTTGTGCCGCGTTGGTGCCACGACGGAACTCATATTCCATAATTACACGAAATTTCAAAGTATCCATTATGAGGAAAAATGTTGAAATGTAATGAAAATACAACGCTAATCAATAAACAAAAGACTTATATTGTAAATAGAATGTCATATTTTTAAAACAAAATTAATTTGAATTTAGAATTCATAGCCAATCAAAACTTTTTTTTGTTTGAAAAAGTCTGTACTGCAATACGGCAATTTCATAGGTAAAGACCTATTATGTCTTAAATTAAAATCACTGATAATGGTGTCTAATCTGTTGGCACAAACTAGACTAAACTTAACTAAAATTAGGTTTAGTCGTGTCAAACGACGTTCGCTAATCTGTTGTCGCATTTTTAAACTTAATTTTAGTTGGATTCTCTAAATTTAATTTTAGTTACTCAACTTAGTTTAAGTGGTATTTTGCTAATCTGTTGTACCAAATTTACGTCAAACTACGCCTAATATTAGAAACGTCAAACTAAAATTAGTTGGCTTCTAAATTGGTGTATACTTAAATTATTTACGAAATATAACAATCATTTAGGGCTTGTGCCAGTACCAGAAATTATCAGGATGGATGAATATGTGGTTTCAGCTCTTATGGATTCATCAGAAAGGTAACATTTATAAAACCTACCTACACTTAAAGAAATCATTTAAACCATATTAACTACAAGTTTCTTTCAGAAATTACCAAGAAAGGATAAGGCTGGAAGGTTTAAGGGATAATTCAAATCTTTTTGAATTAGCCGAGGAGAAATTTAAAAAACAGTTTCGCCTTCCCAAAACTTGTCTGATATATTTAATTGACACTTTAAATGATCTACAGTTAGATGAAAAGTTCCTTCCATAAAACACATAAAAGTTTGTATGTGTTTGTATACCTACTTGTTACTCATATTTCAAATTTCGTTGTATTATTATCCCTTATATGTCCCTTTACAGACTTTAGCCTCACTACAATTTTTTTTTACAGGCTGCTGAAATTGTCTTGGCCAACCAAGACAATTTTTTAGGTCTAAGTAAACCAGCAGTAGTTAGCAGATACCTGGAACTTGTCACTAATGCCATATTAGAAAACTTAACTTCAATACATGTAAAATTTCCTACAACGCACACTGAAAAAGAATCAGCAAAGGCAGAGTAAGCGTTTAATTTCTGTTTACAGTTATTTGTCATAAGTACCTATCTATGTTCAGGGCCCACAAAAACCAATAATTAGTAGGTAGCAATATAAAGTGTTATTTGTTTCAGATTTCTGGCCTTATATAACATGCCCAACACTCTAGGTGCTATAGATGTCACACACATTGCAATAGTGAAACCACCACTTGGTCATCGTACTGCACCTGGAAACCTTTTTTACAATAGAAAAGGGTTTTACAGCATTAATTGCCATATTGTGAGAATTTATTTATATTTGTACCTACTACATCACCCATTATACTAAATAAGAATTTTTCTTTTATGTAATATAGGTACTTATTTAAGTAGCTACCTAGCTACTTTATAAAACAATACTTAATCACTTATGCATCCTCTTAGGTGTGCAGTGCAAACGCAAAATCGTGGCATTAAACCCTAATTTCCCTGGGTCCACACATGATGCAGCCATCTGGAGGGCATCACAAGTCCAAGAATTTCTACGAAATGAGTTTGTGCATGGAGAAAGAAACCAGTGACTTTTGGGTAACTTTGTATTTATTACTCACTTGTTTTTTTTTTTAATCATAAGGCATACATAGATTTACTTTAAACTTTATTTAACTACAGATAACAAGGGGTACCTTCTGCAACCAGGGCTCCTGACTCCTGTTATGGCACCACCCTCTACAAATGAAACCACCTGCGAGTGCCATTGCAGGGCAAGAAATATTGTTGAGATGTGCATTGGCCGATAAAAACCAAATTTAGATGCTTTCATAGACATCGCTGCCTGCATTATGAACCAACAAAGCCAGCTAAAATTATATTATGCTGTTGCACTATATTTAATATTTTTATTGATGCTGGTAAGTGAATATGAGCAGATTGTTATTAAAATACATTTATAATCAATGTGGGGTTCAAAAGTTATTACACTAAAATTAATATTTATTTTTGCAGATTTGGATGAACTCGATTGAGAGCAAGATTCATCCCCCGATGGAATGGAGGATGAATATCATGAAATTGATTTCCTTGAGGAGGGAAGAGAGATATACCAATTTGTCATAAATAACTATTTTACATAAAATAAACCATTCAAATAATACACAAGGTTTTATTTCTTAATATTTTAATAATAAATTATCATCATTAGGTATAACACTTCAACAATAAAAATAATCAACAATTAACAAAATACAAATATTTTTTTAAGGGACTCTAAACAACTACAACTTAGCGAGGTACAAATGAGAGCAGTTAGTGCATGCCCTCAATGAAAATGGAAGTAGTAGATGGTAAAACCATGATAAGTCAAATTTACTGTGTGGTGTTATCATCTTGTTGGAAGAGTACAGGTAGGCTCACTGAACGAATAGCAGCTGCTAATATTTCAGCAGCCTGCACTATGCTCTCCCTTAATAGCCTACCATTTTCATTGAGGGCTTGCACTAAATTGTTATTCACTGGAGACCGGGGAGGCCTTTGCACTCTACATCGAACACAGCGGGTGCACATGGGTCTCCAAGCTTCCGCTCCCATGTCTGCTTGAGGTTCAGCCTCCACAGAGGGTGGCATGTCTGGTAGGTGTGGCTCTGGCAAAGGTTGACTCACAGAGGCAGGCTGGATTCCCTGTAAAAAGAAAGTGTAAGTATAAATTATGCAACTACACAATTTTAAGTTTGGTGCCTGCCACACAGACTTAGAAATCTGGTTTAGGTAAGTACATTAAAATGTAAAACTGTGAATGAATACCTAATAAGTATATAATCATGCCTAAATGTGGTACAATTGTATACCTATTAACATAGCATCATAAATTGTTAATATACCCATATTATAAAAAGTCTCATCCCCGCAGTCATAAAACTTTAAATAAAATTTGTTGGTAACAACACAGGAGGAACACCAGAATAGTAGTGTGCAGGAGAGGAGACCTATATCAAACAGTGGGTTGACACAAGCCAAGATAATTAAAAATGTACCTATAACTGCGGTTAACACTTTAAGAGCCCACTATGTGGCTTAATAAGCCTTTATTCAATATTAAATCAGCATTCATGCAGTTTGTCTTTAAAAATAATGTAGATAACTAGGTAATTAATCAAATTATTACCATTTCCATCTGGCAGAATCCTTCAACAGAGGCAGACCCTTCTATGTCTAGAATTTTCACTTCCATATCAGTCAGGTCTGCCTCTGCCGGTCCTCCGCCTGTGGCGCGTATAGATGTTCGCACCTTGCGAGCCTTAGCCTTCACCTTTCCCACCCACAAATTCCATACCTGTAAATGATGAAGTTATTATTAAAAGAAAATTCACATACATGTACATTTTAAAAAAATTGGTGTCTTGCATAAACTTACATGCTGCCACTGCTGTGCAGTCCTGCTGTAGCCAAGTTGGTTTAAGCTGTTGCTTAAAGCCGCCTAAAACTCAACGACCCATGTCATGTGGCAGCCTGATTTCTTAGAAAAGTAGACTTCCTGTAATTAAAGGTATGTGCAGTTATTATTTATGAATGACTTTACTGTTTATATGTAAAGTTTACATAATGAAATCATTGTTCAAGATAGCTTTAAAGATTTATGCGTAGGTATGAAAAAAAATAACTAGTATCATTCTTACCTCTCACCATTTCTAAATTATTATGTAGCCACTCGACTAGCAGCTCCTGCTAGCGTTTGTTCATTCGCTTTCTATTTTCCATAATGGAAAATATAATATAATAGCATTCTGTGTGGAATTTTCACTAATTTCACATTTAATTTTAAAACGCAGTGGTTATATGCTCTTTGAATGTCACAATTAATTTTTTTGTCACTTGATTTTTCCACAGATAACAACAAAAATGCGCTCACGCCACAGATAGTAATAGCGTACAGTTCATGCTTTTCAACCAAAAAATTAACAAAATATGTTCTGAAGCTATTTATTTTAATTGTTTAATATTTTCACATACTTTTAATAAATTAAAACAGGGCTGTTTATAATATATTTGTCATTCACCAATGATTCCGTTCGTTCTTCACCCAGATAGAAACAACACTATCAATTCAATTTAGTAACTGTCAAAATCGAACTTAGTCCTGTCAATACGATTTTTAAATTTAATTCGACGTGACAACAGATTGGTGTCGAATCTGTTGTACCACTCTCTAAACTAAACCAAACTAAAAAATCTCTAATTTTAATTTAGAGATTCATAAAAGCTAATCTGTTGTCACGTCGAATTTAATTTAAAAATCGTATTGACAGGACTAAGTTCGATTTTGACAGTTACTAAATTGAATTGATAGTGTTGTTTCTATCTGGGTGAAGAACGAACGGAATCATTGGTGAATGACAAATATATTATAAACAGCCCTGTTTTAATTTATTAAAAGTATGTGAAAATATTAAACAATTAAAATAAATAACTTCAGAACATATTTTGTTAATGTTTTGGTTGAAAAGCATGAACTGTACGCTATTACTATCTGTGGCGTGAGCGCATTTTTGTTGTTATCTGTGGAAAAATCAAGTGACAAAAATATTTATTGTGAAATTCAAAGAGCATATAACCACTACGTTTTAAAATAAAATGTGAAATTAGTGAAAATTCCACACAGAATGCTATTATATTATATTTTCCATTATGGAAAATAGAAAGCGAATGAACAAACGCTAGCAGGAGCTGCTAGTCGAGTGGCTACATAATAATTTAGAAATGGTGAGAGGTAAGAATGATACTAGTTATTTTTTTCATACCTACGCATAAATCTTTAAAGCTATCTTGAACAATGATTTCATTATGTAAACTTTACATATAAACAGTAAAGTCATTCATAAATAATAACTGCACATACCTTTAATTACAGGAAGTCTACTTTTCTAGGAAATCAGGCTGCCACATGACATGGGTCGTTGAGTTTTAGGCGGCTTTAAGCAACAGCTTAAACCAACTTGGCTACAGCAGGACTGCACAGCAGTGGCAGCATGTAAGTTTATGCAAGACACCAATTTTTTTAAAATGTACATGTATGTGAATTTTCTTTTAATAATAACTTCATCATTTACAGGTATGGAATTTGTGGGTGGGAAAGGTGAAGGCTAAGGCTCGCAAGGTGCGAACATCTATACGCGCCACAGGCGGAGGACCGGCAGAGGCAGACCTGACTGATATGGAAGTGAAAATTCTAGACATAGAAGGGTCTGCCTCTGTTGAAGGATTCTGCCAGATGGAAATGGTAATAATTTGATTAATTACCTAGTTATCTACATTATTTTTAAAGACAAACTGCATGAATGCTGATTTAATATTGAATAAAGGCTTATTAAGCCACATAGTGGGCTCTAAAAGTGTTAACCGCAGTTATAGGTACATTTTTAATTATCTTGGCTTGTGTCAACCCACTGTTTGATATAGGTCTCCTCTCCTGCACACTACTATTCTGGTGTTCCTCCTGTGTTGTTACCAACAAATTTTATTTAAAGTTTTATGACTGCGGGGATGTGACTTTTTATAATATGGGTATATTAACAATTTATGATGCTATGTTAATAGGTATACAATTGTACCACATTTAGGCATGATTATATACTTATTAGGTATTCATTCACAGTTTTACATTTTAATGTACTTACCTAAACCAGATTTCTAAGTCTGTGTGGCAGGCACCAAACTTAAAATTGTGTAGTTGCATAATTTATACTTACACTTTCTTTTTACAGGGAATCCAGCCTGCCTCTGTGAGTCAACCTTTGCCAGAGCCACACCTACCAGACATGCCACCCTCTGTGGAGGCTGAACCTCAAGCAGACATGGGAGCGGAAGCTTGGAGACCCATGTGCACCCGCTGTGTTCAATGTAGAGTGCAAAGGCCTCCCCGGTCTCCGGTGAATAACAATTTAGTGCAAGCCCTCAATGAAAATGGTAGGCTATTAAGGGAGAGCATAGTGCAGGCTGCTGAAATATTAGCAGCTGCTATTCGTTCAGTGAGCCTGCCTGTACTCTTCCAACAAGATGATAACACCACACAGTAAATTTGACTTATCATGGTTTTACCATCTACTACTTCCATTTTCATTGAGAGCATGCACCAACTGCTCTCATTTGTACCTCGCTAAGTTGTAGTTGTTTAGAGTCCCTTAAAAAAATATTTGTATTTTGTTAATTGTTGATTATTTTTATTGTTGAAGTGTTATACATAATGATGATAATTTATTATTAAAATATTAAGAAATAAAACCTTGTGTATTATTTGAATGGTTTATTTTATGTAAAATAGTTATTTATGACAAATTGGCGTATCTCTCTTCCCTCCTCAAGGAAATCAATTTCATGATATTCATCCTCCATTCCATCGGGGGATGAATCTTGCTCTCAATCGAGTTCATCCAAATCTGCAAAAATAAATATTAATTTTAGTTTAATAACTTTTGAACCCCACATTGATTATAAATGTATTTTAATAACAATCTGCTCATATTCACTTACCAGCATCAATAAAAATATTGAATATAGTGCAACAGCATAATATAATTTTAGCTGGCTTTGTTGGTTCATAATGCAGGCAGCGATGTCTATGAAAGCATCTAAATTTGGTTTCTATCGGCCAATGCACATCTCAACAATATTTCTTGCCCTGCAATGGCACTCGCAGGTGGTTTCATTTGTAGAGGGTGGTGCCATAACAGGAGTCAGGAGCCCTGGTTGCAGAAGGTACCCCTTGTTACCTGTAGTTAAATAAAGTTTAAAGTAAATCTATGTATGCCTTATGATTTAAAAAAAAAACAAGTGAGTAATAAATACAAAGTTACCCAAAAGTCACTGGTTTCTTTCTCCATGCACAAACTCATTTCGTATCATATCATCAACATAACAAGTATTTGCGCTTTTTTTCTGTGCACAAATACTTGTATTGCCGCGGGAATCGAACCCGCCGCCTCCGGGTTATGAGCCGACCTACGCAACCACCACATCACGGAGGCTGCTTTGTAATGAAGAAGTTTTACGTTTTCAAAATTTAAAGTTTATTCTGACCTGATGGCTCAGTTGACAGTAGCTCTGCCTTCTGAGCTATAGGTTGCAGGTTCAATTCCCACCCAGGACAAACATTTATCTGATGGACCTAAGTTCATTGTCTGGGTGCTATATAAAAACAAAAGGAAAAGTATATAAGTATTCTATCAGTTATCAAGTAAAAAAAAGTAAAAGCTTTGCTTAATTTTGGCTGTGTGAAGTTCCAAAATTCATAAATTTTTATTATTTTATTTCAGACAGTGAGATCTGGTCATAAAGTCTTATTTGCCCAGTCATTTCACTAGCTACAGTGCCCTTCAAACGAACACAGTAGCTTGCACACTCCCGCTTGGCGGCAGAATAACTGGCAAAGCGGTGGTACCTACCTAGACGAAAATTCCTACCACCTAGTAGTATAATAAACTATACTAATTAACTTGTTATTAAATAACACGCAAACATCTGTCACAACTAAATGAAGTTATATCACAGCTTCTGCACCAATTAAACACGAAGACAGACCAGCAATAGGTACATCTACCAGTCTCACCGTCGCCTTAGGCGTAAGGAAAGAAACCTCTTAATCATTGGACATTTTTCATCTGTGGTACTGCCATCGATGATGGCTTAGCGACCTGTTATTATATCGCATAACTTGGTAAATTGCCGGGTGGTCGTATTCATTTATCTAACTACTTAATTGGAAATGTGATTGTATAACACTGAAGACGTTACTTTTATAATAGACTAGTTGACCCGCCCTGGCTTCGCACGGGTGAATTAGTAAAACACGGTCGAACGGGATAAAAAGTCATGTGATAATGTCCGTCTCCTGGTTCTAAGCTTTACTAGGTGGTAGGACTTTGTTGCAAAGTTGGTCTAGGTAGGTACCACCGCTTTGCCAGTTATTCTGCTGCCAAACAGTAGTGTGCAAGCTCTACTGTGTTCCGGTTTGAAGGGCACTGTAGCTAGTGAAATTACTGGGCAATTGAAACTTTATGATCTGATGTCACAGTCGAGTAATCTTATTACCAGACTGTGCTGATGTCTCAGGATGATGTGCGCAGTGCAGTGTCGCTTGTAACTCTATGTTTTAGGGTTCCGAGTGACACTGTTCTGTTATGGGCGACCGTGGCGCTTAACATCAGGTGAACAGCTAGCTCGTCACAGCATTCAATAACATAAAAAAAAAGCTACCTCCCCACCAATTTTCAGCCAAATCGGTTCAGCCGTTCTTGACTTATAAATAGTGTAACTAACACGTCTTTTATATATATAGATGTATGTACTAAAAGGCTGAACACTCCCAAATCGACCTGACTTTTACATAATTTTCTCAAAATGTTATACAAAATTGTTTCGGATTTAATTGTAATTTATAATTTTGTTTCGTTCTGTGGTATATTTCTTAGTCTATGGTTTTAGTTTTTAGTTATGTAATTACATATAGTCTGTGTCAATTTTTTCTCTTGTGAAAAAGTGACAATATGAGTTTTGGCGGGAAAACGAAAAAGATCACGACGCCGCATTGTATTTTCCAAACTTGATGACTTGGACTGTGACTTGACTTAACACATATATATACATTATTAATTAACTTGAGAAATTATTAATTACTTGACACTGGCTAAATACACAAAGGTATAGAGCAAAAAAAAAAAAAACAAAAAACAAAAAAAAAAGTGATAATAAAACCAGCGCCAGGGTTTATTGGCGGGAAGACGAGAAAAACCGCATCACCGCATTGATATTAAATTAAATCTAGAATAAGGATATCATTGGTGAAATTGGACCTTAATCATCTATAGCCTTATTAATAAACGGGTATTAGTCTCGGATTAGTTACTTCAGCTTTTGACCTTTTTTTGGTACTGAAATATTTAGCTGGATCGAAAGAGACAAAAGATGGTGTAACTAGTCTGAAGCTAATTCGTGTTTAATAATAAGGCTGCTAAAGAATACTAAAAATATAAAAAAAAAACAAGATGCGTAGTGTATTTGACGTCAAATTCGTTTTCGACTTTTTGGCAGTTTGGATTCAATGTGTACATTATGGACTGACCCGATAGCTGAGCTGGTAGTAACCCTGCCTTCTGAACTGTGGGTTGTGGGTTCGATTCCCACACAGGACAAACATTTGTATGATGAACATAGGTGTTTGTTCTGTGTCTGGGTGTCATATTGTATTCTATGTATGTATTTACAAACAAAAATTATCTAAGTATTGTATCAGTTATCTGGTTCCCATAGTACAAGCTTTGCTTAGTTTGGGGCTAGATGGCGCTGTGTGAAATATCCACCAACAATTTTTTTTTTACATACTATCGGTATAATGTTGAGAAAACACAAGTACAATTAATTTTGAAAAAGTCAATAGCTCGCCCTCTTTTGGCGACACAGATATGCAACACTTGCAGCAAGAGATACTTTCAAAAATAAAGCGTAACGTGCGACTTTTTTGCTTCCCATGTATTTATTAATTGCATCAACACAAATTTTAAGGTTCTTTTTACGTTCCTATAACATCCCACGCAGATTTGGGACAAGAAAGGGCTATTACCGCCAATTTAATACCTTGAAACAATAACCTTTAAATTGCCTACTACAATAATAATTGATTTATTTGTTTATTAGTTTAATGCTTGAGCGAAAGGTTTATTGTAATTACAACCTCTGTGACAATGTGACAGCCTCTGTGGTGTGGTGGTTGAGCAGGTCAGCTCATAACCTGGAGACGACGGGTTCGATTCGCGGCACAAATGGCAAGTATAGAAGAATTTTTTGAAATTGGTTCACAATTGGCGAAAATATCGACAAACATACACAAAAAAAATACACACAGACGAACATAGTACCTCCGCCTTTTTGGAAGTCGATTAAAAGCTACTAACTACTACTAAACTACTAAGCTACGTAATCTATACGACATAATTATAACCATCAATAGCTATTAGGAAAGGGAAAATCTACATCAGCGTCGTAATACTGGCCCGATACCTCAGTTGGTAATAACCCTGCCTTCTGAACTGTGGGTTGTGGGTTCGATTCCCACCCAGGACAAACATGTGTGTGATGAACATAAGTGTCTGTCTGTCTGGGTGTTATATTGTATTCTATGTATGTATTTACAAACAAAAATTATCTAACTATTGTATCAGAGTTATCTTGTTCCCATAATACAAGCATTGCTTAGTTTGGTGCTAGATGACGTTGTGTGGCGTATAATAATAATATAAAATCAATTATTTTCCCGACCGAATATTACTCACGTTTTCCATTTGCCGTATTTATATAAGTTAAAACGTACTTTGGTTAACTGGTTGTTATAAACGGACAAACAGTTAAGTAACAGATGATTGATGGGCGGTAAAACTGGAGTCACATTCCATAATATGGTAATCAAACTTTATCTCTGCTTTTTGTATGTCCGCTGCTGTTACACCGTATAGTAGCAATGCAAGAAGAACAGATCAGTCACCATTATTATTATTTTATTTTATTTTATTTGAGGGGCTCACAGCTATTATAAAAAACGAAATAACGACATGAACTTGGAGAGCCAATTAAAAGCCTCCACAACTAAATATGAAAATAAAAGAACATGCAATAGCCTAACATGCAATTAGTACTACTTAAATAAAAGATTTACAAATTGTAAAACGACGGGGGCGAGACACAATCCTTTAGGGAAAATGATTTGCTCACTGACGCTGTGCCACTTGTAAATGAGTCTATGGTCGAGAGATCAGACTTCATGAGTTTGTTGAAAACTGTGCAAGATCGCAAAATGTAAGAGTTCTGGACAGTGCGTGCAAATGGGACGTGAAGCAAGCTTTTTGGACGAGAGTGACGATGTGGAACGTTTAGATAAATCTGTAAGATTTATTAATAAACGGGTATTAGTCTCGGATTAGTTAGTTACTTCAGCTCTTGTCCAATTTTTGCTACTGGAATATTTAGCTGGATCGAAAGAGACAAAAGGTGGTGTAACTAGTCTAAAGCTAGTTCGTGATAAGGCTGTTAGAGACTATTATCACCATAATCTGATGATTGATCACCACCATCATCATCGGAAGACGTTCACTGGTGAAGAATTGAACATAATGTACCATGGCAAGCTGGCACTGAGCCTCTATTTTTCCATACTTTTTATATTTTCTTCCATATATCGCGAACAATTTTAGGATAATAAATAATGATAAATGACGTCTAACGATCCTCGACGACATATATTGGATCCTAAATAGGATTCCCTGTATCTAGGGAGCTAGGAACTACGAGGACCCACAACCCACCCAGGCACAGAGCAAGTATTGGCGCTTTTTTATCTATGTAAAAATACTTGTCCTGTCGCAGGAATCGAATCCACGACCTGCTCAACCACCGGGCCTGCTCAACCAACACACTACACAGGCTGTCAAATGTATGATAAGAAGAGAGCTTATTGTTAAAAATGTGGTTCACTGTTAACGTTTTCTATATTGTAAGCTCTCTGGAGTAGTCTTTTACATATCTAGAAGTAGGTATGTACTGAGATAAGTACGTAATTTTCCAGGCTGTAAGTATTTCCATAAGCAACGCTTGTTTTAGATCTTGAGGTCATATGATGACTTCGATATGGCATCTCAGTTGTAGTCGTGACGACTGGCCGATGGCTTAAAGGTCATCCGAAGCAACTGCTGACCGTATGAAACGTTCTACATGCCATGCCATGTTTGGTCGACATACAAAACAGTGTGTCGAAAATTACAGTTTGGTGTAAATGAAGCCAATATTGTCTATTAAAGCTTACGAATTCAATTGATATGAGAAGGCTGTTATTATTGCATCTGAACGAATACATGCGGATGTGATCACTTTCAATCATTTATGTGACTGACCCGAAAGCTTAGTTGGGGAAGAACTGAAGTGTAGATTGCGGGTTCGATTCCAACCCACGACAAACATTTTGAGTGATGAACATCGATGTTTGTTCTGTTATATTGTATTCACAGTATATACAAAGTATCTAAGTATTTTATCAGTTATCTGGTACCCATATAACAACAATAACAATAACGCCCAACGATCACATACATATATCCCTGGACCCTAACTAGGATTCCCTGTGTCTAGGGAACCAAGAACTACGAGGACCATAGTCCCACAACACCCAGACTCTGAACAAGTACCAACCATACCATATACCAACCTTTGCTTATTATTATTATTATCTAAACAAATGCTGTAAAGATTCCTTAATGTAAATATAAACGCACTGTACATTATATAAGTGAATATTTCCATTAAATAATAGATAATATTAATAACATTTGCATGTATTATTCAGAAGAACAATGCTTAACGATCGATCAATATTGCAATGGACATATTTAACTGTGGCAAATGTAGAAAGTTATGGTACAATTGCTTATTTATATATTAAGGGCATTGCATAGGTAAGAATATGAGAGCTTTTTAACCACGTTCCAAAATATCTTTCTAAATTCTACATTAAATCTATTCTTCCGTCTAACTTTTTTTTATCTAGATCGCAAATACTTTTTTTGAGTCTGGGTGTTGTAGGACCATGATCCTCGTACTTCCTGGGTCCCTAGACAAAGGGAATCCTAGTTAGGGTCCTTGATCTATGTATCGTTGGCCCTTATTATTATTATTCGTTATTCTTAGATTAGTGTCCTAACAAATCATCATCAACAGCCTGAAGACTACTTATCCAGGAGGTCTTCCCATCCTTTTTCCCAACAGCTCTATACGGGGAGAACACTCACGGGAATACAATGTAATTAACGGGAAAATGCAGGAACAGAAGAAAATAAAACTGAAGACAGTATATTTGTTAACAATTATTAGATGTTAACAGTAATGTAGAAAGTCTGAAAACTGCTGAAAGGTAAAAATAATAAAGTTGTTCGGACTCGAACTTTCGCAAAAATTAAGATAAGAAATAGCTAGCTAGCGCTATTATTAATTTTTGTTTTGTTTTAAGCAATAGCGAAGTCAGTACTTTATTATGCTTCGGCGTCTATCGGTGGAATGCAAGCTCTCAAAAGATTATAAAATGGCCAAATCAAACAGTATGTACGGTACAATGCGTAATACAAAATTTTTTTTCACGGCATTATTATTTATTTTCTAAATACGACAATGACATAATAACTAATACTAAAAACTACCTACTGCTACTGCAAAAAAAAACATTTGGACTATATATGGCCGCGATGACCAATAGACAGTTCAAATGCTCCAGCCCACTACCAGTAGGTAGCGTACTCAACATGCTGGCAGCATTGCCCCGTTGAATTACAATGCTTATTCGTTGTGCCAAATAAGTGCCAGCATTATGGTCACGCGTAGCGTCGACCAGGCGCTCTGATAAACTTTAGAAAACGCAATGAGCTCCCGGCCACCACGAACCCAGGGTCTCAACACCAAACGGCTCAAATATGTAACCGCTACTATATTTGCGCCGTTTTAGCTGCTCAGCCGAATTAGCCGCGGCGCCGGCCCTAACGTGTGTCTCGGGAAGATGTGACGGCGCCATAGTGTCGACGCTTAATAGCGTCCTACACTAAGGGCCGTCCCATCTTCCAGGGAACCAGAGTCATTCCGTCAGGTGTTTTACCATCGAAAGTTGACTTTAGTTTTTGCAATATCACAGTAGTAAACCACTTTATCGATGTAGGTGGACCTCAATAGATATGTTAAGTTTTGAGCAACTTGCTTTCATATTGTGCAAATATCATAACTTTCGAAATAATCATAATCCTAATTGATAAATCGTGTAAGTAGTTTTTCTTGCGTACGATTGCGTTACAATATGTATGGACACGTGCATAATTTAAAAGGTGTCTACATTACCGTAATGCCCGCATTACTAATACTGTGTAACTCTCGAACGACATTTCAAAGTCTATACATAGAGACAAAACACACAATCTACTATATAAAAATAAGTCGGGTTTTCCTTCCTGACGCTATAACTCCGCTATTTATAAGAAAATTTAGGAAAAATTCAGGACAAACCAACATTTTAAGTAGATGGCGCCGGTGCGTGATACATTGTTTGACAGCTACTGTTACATAAAACGAAGCCATCTGGTGGCGAAACGGAGTTCGCCGGGTTCGCTAGTAGTTATTAATAATAAACCGGTGGCTTGAGCCTTACCCCGCTACAGACGCCACACTAGATTGAAGTTTTTTATTCTATTTCTGTAATATTACTTTTATAAAAATATTGTGACAAACTTAGATTTAAGATTGAAAATAAATAAATGAATAATAATAATGTAATATTTTAATAATAATAATAATATGTATGGACATCTTACACAACGCCATCTAGCCCCAAACTAAGCAAAGCTTGTACAATGGGAACCAGATAACTGATACAATACTTAAATACTTTTTGTTTGTAAATACATACATAGAATACAATATAACACCCAGACACAGAACAAACACCTATGTTCATCACACAAATGTGTGTCCTGGGCCCACCCAGGACACACATTTGTGTAGTATCCCTGCCTTCTGAACTGTGGGTTGTGGATTCAATTCCCACTCAGGACAAATATTTGTGTGATGAACATCGATGTTTGTTCTGTATCTGAGTGTTATATTGTATTCTGTGTACATGTATTTACAAACAAAAAATAAGTAATCTATCAGTTATCGGGTTCTTACAGCTTTGCTTAGTTTGAGACTAGATGACTCTGTATGAAATGTCCACACATTATTATTATTATTATCTGTACTTGTTCTGCCACGGGAATCGAACCCGCCACCTCCGGGTCATGAGTCGACCTGCTCAACCACCACACCACAGAGGCTGTCATGGAAACAACTGGACTTAACAGCAGCCGAGTAGATCGCGATCCGCGTCACAAGCCGTGCAACTGCGTTATAACCAGAGCTTATAGATATAAACCGACTCGTGCTTTGTCTCATTATGCACTAACAGATACCCAATCAAAATCTCCACACACAATTACATAACAATCATTACAGTAACTACATTTATCTATGCGCAGCCTGCATTGATTGGTACAATTTATAATTAGCTCAATAAAAATACAATTAGATATTCAATTATTCTTACCTGTAATGAGTCGCATTTATACATTATATACATTATTGTGCAAAATAGACCGTTGTATTATATAAATGTGCTGTAATTGTTTTATTAAATAGAGCTCTATCGAATTTTGGCCTAAAATAACTAACATAACTGTTGTTTAAATCCAGAACATCCAAATTTTGGACAAGTAAATAATTAAATCATCTAACTGATGAGCAAATCGAATTGAGTTTTATATGTTAATGAATGATGTGACGAGCTAGTCGTTCAACTAATGTTAAGTGACACGGCCGCCCATAACAGAACGGTGTCACACGGAACTCTAAAATATAAAGTTTCGTGTGACACTGCACTGCGTACATCATCCTGAGACATCAGCACAGTCTGGTGATAAGATTACTCGACTGTAAGATCAGGCCATAAAGTCTCATTTGCCCAGTAATTTCACTAGCTATAGAACCCTTCAAACGGGGACTCAGCAGTGCTTGCGGCAGAATAACTGGCAAAGCGGTGGTACCTACCTAGGCGAACTTTGCAAAAAATTCCTACCACCTAGTTATTTTATTTATTGCTTGCTTATTTATTTTCCATTTTTTATCCTACATTATAACAGCAATTTCTGTAATAAAACTGTTTTGAATAATTTAAAATGTATGTAATCTATGACCCTAAAATGTCCAAAAATTATTTAAAGATTTTTGTATGGTTTTTGGTTTGCAATTTCTTTTTAATTATTAAATTCCCTGTAACCTCTGACTGGTATGACTGAAAAGGCCTACCTTTTTATGGATGACCGATCGGAACCAGTATAATATTACTTATTCTGTGTCTGCTCTTTTAAAAGAGTCCAAAATTTAAATGATTAGGTAAATTTTTTAAAAAATATTCTGGTAATACCTATAAGTAACTTTTTTTTTTTCAATTATGTTGAAACGGGATGCAAAGACTAAAAAGCTTAGTTAACCTATTGGTGCCATGGTTGGTACAAAAGATTTACCATGGACATTGTCTCCAAATCTTTAAAAATCCTTGAGAACTTGAAACAATCAAATCTGGCCCACGGTCGTTCTTCTCCATAGAGAATTAATATTTCCGATTGGATTCAGTTTCACCTACCATGGAAAATTTAGCATAGCCGTTTGCTGTGTGAACAATTGAATTACATTCAATAGATGACTGCTTGACTTACATGCCCAAGTAAATACTGTGCATATACATATATTACTTTCTCTTTTTTACAATTAACTTGTATCACCTGAAAAAGAAATCCGGGAGAATTTAGCTGTCTCGTTTCTCTTCATCTCTTTTTTAAGACACCCATCGATCACACACATAGACCCTGAAACCTAACTAGGATTCCCTGTTTAGGAACTACGAGGACCATGGTCCCACAATACCCAGACACAGAACAAGATTTTACGCTTTTTCCTCGTGACACAAATATACTTGGTCTGCCACGGCTCCAAGGAGCCAATCTGTTCAACCACCACACTACAGAGACGGTCAATGGCTTAAACTCTTTTGTATAATGATTATGTTGATGACAATATGAAAGGGTTAGGGTCACAGACTCAATGGAAGGGGTGAGAACAAAAAGGGTTTAAAATGAATTGTGGGTATCGTTGGATTCAGCGTGAAATTACCTACAATAATACATTCTCAAAATTCCGAAATGAGGCTTAAATCTCGAGATTTTGAGTCTAAAAACGGTTTATCTGACACAGGAATACAGTTCACTTAGCATAAAAACATTATTGTAATCATTTTTTTTATATTATATTTTTACAGTAATTGTATGAATAAGCACTATATTTAGTATTTTATTAGAATTAATACATTTTCAAGCAACTGAAACTTACATAAACGTTTTCTATTACTTAATAAGCACTCTACATTAAAATGAAGCAGTTGAAGTTTAAAGTAAATTTTCTCGTAACTATCAATTTGACAGTTAAACACTTTTTATTCTCAACCCTTCATTATTGTTTCCACCATTTAAAATCTTAAAGTGTTATGTAGGCAAATTGTGATTAAAATTTTCGACAGGAATACAACGGTTTGAAGGGTGTGTATAGTACTTGAACATTTTTTTTTTACTTCAAACTTGTCTAGCATTTGACCGCGCTCTCACCTGATGGGAAGTGACGATGCGATCCAAGATGTAGCATGCTAGCCAAGTAAAAAAGAGAGAATGTGTCATTTACCATAAATACACAGGGTCAAGATGCTAGAGAGAAGCTTGTTATTTTTAGTGAGGTTTAACGTTGGTCCTAACGGTCAACATAATGAGCTGTCATTATACGACGAGGCTTTCCGACCTCTACTCTCTTGTACTCCACTAGATCTATCTACTGGCATTCTTAACAGCAAAAAATCAATTCCAACGATCAAATAGATACATAATACGTAAGATCCTGGACCCTTAATAAGATTCCTTGAACTATATTTTTATATTTCTATAACAAAGACATACAAGCTGATAAGCCCACATGATGGTAAGCAGTTACCGTCGCCTACATACACCTGCAAGACCGGAGGTGCTGCCAATGCGTTGCTTACCTTTTAAGACTTTATTTACCCGACGTTCGAAGTGCCCCATGTTGTAGCTCAGCGGAAATACCTCAGGTGGTAGCTCATTCCACAACTTGCAGGAATGTGGCAGATATTCCTGACTAAGAACCCAGAAACTACGAGAACCATGGTCCACAACACCTAGACACAGAACAAGTATTTGCTCTTCTTTTTTGTACACAAATACTTGTCGCGGGAAACGAACCGAAGTCGGCTCCTCCAGGTTATCAGACCCTACCTGAACCCCTACCGCGTAACTGTTCTGGGAATCGGCTTCGCTTGGCATCCTGCACGCACCAAATGACAAGTCCACGAGTGCGAGCAAGAGAGAACACGATCACCATCTCCACCAGACTTACGCGGTAAGGCTCCTGCTCTACCACCCGGTAGACACCACAGTGACTGTTAAAAATAGCCCAAAATAGGTACTGGCATAATTACAACATTTCGCAGCATCTTTCTTAGCTTAGGTTCTTACATCTTTAAATGACCAGTCTATTGGACACCATTATAAAACCATTATTAAGTCATCTTTGAATCCGGTACGTCTACTCACTAAAATGTTTTATGTAGGTACCAAAACATACTTTCGCTCGGCAGTACCTCAATGAACAATCGCCGGTTGTCTTTTAACGAGAAATCAATCACGGAGTCAACTTGTCGAACCTTCGGTCATAGATTAGTTGATCCGACTGAGATAGGACAGGGAAATCTTAGCCTTGATAGTTACCTACGCGTCGTAACTTTACAGCTCATGGCATGTATTACACGGTAGGTGACTGGTCACTGACGAATAACCTACCGTCTAATTTGCGACTGATGCTGAGTGAAGATTCATTATCTATTATTAGTCACCGTACTTTATGATTGACTGTGAATAAACCTGTATTTGACGCCTAAAAGGATGTTTTACTTATGAAATGTTTTGAAGTACCTATATACAATCTACGTTTCCGCTGACTTCAAAAAAAGAGGAGGTTCTCAATTCGATTGTAAGTTTTTAAGTATATAACATCTTATATAGATTTTGAAATTTTTCTTTCAAAGGATAAAACATGGTCTCGTAAAAATATATTAAAATTGATTCAGTTTGGTTTTCAAAACGAAATAACTGAAAATATATGTTAGAAATTAGGCGATTGAAGTAGACCATTTTTTTAAGGATATTATGCAGTGGCTTTTTCATTCTGGATAAGACACGGGTCATCACCATACATACCTCATCACCTCTTCATCATCCACAAATATACAAATAAAATAAAATACATAAAATCAAACCTTTTATCATATTTACTCTCACCTTAATCAAAGACACGGAGTTTTTAACTTACCTTTTTTTTAAAGGCAAAAATCCTTTATGTATTCTACCTGCCCTGGGTGAGGCAAGGTGGATATGTGAGACTCACCTAAACTCGGAGTTACCTTTTTTTGAGGGGAGAAATGCCCTCGCACTTTCCTGCCACCACAGGGGTGGTGGCAGTGGGTATGTGGGACTCAAACCCACTAAAACCCTCCCGTGAGCCCTCGGCCGCCGTACCGGGGTCGTGCCTGCAGTCCAGCCAACTCGCCCCCCCGTCCTTAACTTACCTAACTTAACTAACCTTACCCATATGAATAAAATATCGCAACATATTAATAGCCACTTATTCTATGGCTCTATTTAACTTTTTCTAACCGCCATTACGCAGGGGAATATAATTTAATAGTTCCGTGATAGAAATTGGACACTTAACTGCCGATGCCGATCAGTTTTGGATGATCGGCATTTCGAGTATGTAAAAGCTTCTGTAAAAGGTATTTGTATAGTTCTGTTAGGGTAATTTTTTTTTGTTTCTTTTTGCTCCACACCTTTGTGTATTTAGCTAGTGTCAAGTTGCTCAAGTTAATGATATTTCACGCAGATATGTGTCAAGTAACAGTCCAAGTCCTCAAGTCAGCTCATAGTCTAGTTTAAGTCATACTCCTAGTAGAGTGGTGGCAACTTTACTGGAAGCTTCTATGGAGTTTTGGAAACAACATGAAAAGAAACGTTTCACTATCATTGTACCATTTTCCCAAAGACAATAGAGATCTACGTGTACCAAAAACTTTCTACTTCCGTTCGCCTCGTTATGCATTCACCAGCTAACACCCCAAGACGAACGTGCGTAAAGAAGTTTTACTTCAAAAACTTATGTTCATAGTTGAGCGTCATTGTTCACGCTTACATGAGACTTGAACATTCAAAATTTTGTACAAAACATAAGACGATATTTTATACAAAATTTACTTCTTTATACTATTACTGAAGAGCACAATCTGTGAAATTACCAAACATAATAACATACATGAGGTAGCCAGTACGGTTACCGAACTTTAAGTACGTATGATAAAGGTACAATCAGAAAAAAAAATGTAGAAATCTGAACCATTCATTTTGCTTAAACGAAGTTTAATTTAGATGTAAAGTTTTGAATCGCAAACGAAATTTGAAACCACGTCTATAAGGTCCGTATCATAGAACGATACTCATTCATCGATCGGTGCTCAAGCAGAGATTTCATTCACTAATTCATCACTTCATGAATGAAATCTCTGCTTGAGCACCGATCGATGACTGAGCATCGTTCTGTAATACGGACTTTAGTTCCCTAAAGTACATGCTATTATTATTATTTAATTATTTATTAGATCAACTAGAATCATAATCAAATTCAAATAAAAATATATCAACAAATAGAATGGTCAAAATTTGAAATTACAAAATCATCGAATAAAATTAAAATACAAAAAATAGAAATAGAAAATTATATCGTGAGAAGTAATCTCATTGTCAAAATTTATACTTCACCTAGTTACAATAAAACTTACATAGTTGGGCTGAATTAAAGTTTCTTGGAGCTTCTTCTTTACAGGTGTAATCGAAGTTTTGAATCGGAGTTTTCTGATTTACATTGTGCCGGATGGCTTTCACCAGTAGTGAGAAAGAGGACTTCTTTTTTCAAACTCACGTATTGTGCTTGCTGTATAATATTTGACAATAAGCACTTTGTAATTTAATATGCTTAGTACAATAACTTAATTATAAGTACCTAATATAATGTTGACTTGTAAAAGTGCAAAATATTTACTATTTGTAATAAATCGTTTGACTTTGACTTTACATTATAATTATTTTTGGAAAATCCAAAATTCAAACAACAAATAAAACTAATGTGTAGTTTAAATTACTTTAAGCAGGCGATACTGTTATAAATCATAACTGTTTAATGAAATTGAATATTCAAATCTAATTACAAATATTACACACACATACACACCTCTACACACATAATAATTATATACACAATATAATATTCACATATACACTACACATACACACAAACATTTCATGCTATTTGTGTATACTGCAAGCTTGTTAAACACATTTTTTATTGTTGTATATTAATAGTTAATTTGTGTAATCCTGTTTGGCCTTCTTTTAAGTGTGTAAATTTGTTACTGTATACTATGTTATTCACGCTGTTGGATTGCCTAAATAAATAAAATAAATAAATAAATCAAAATCATTTGAACTAAAAATGTTTTCAAATCATGCTCAACTAATAGCTTAACTTCTGTTGCTAACTGTACCTATAATGTTATGTGGCTTGTTTGTTATATTTGTAATAGCTTTATTTTCTAAGAACATTATTATGATTATTAAATTAATGTGTGATATTAAATAAGAAATTACAGAATCAAACTGCTTTAGGTTTTTTATGGTTACGATATAGGCGACTTTTTTTTTTTTTTTTTTTTTTTTATGTTACGAAATGACATGACGAGCAAGCCGCTCGCCTGATGTTAAGCGACACGACTGCCCATATCAGTTGCAGTGACACTTGAAACACTAAATTATAGTTTCGCGTGACACTGCACTGCGCATGTCATTCTGAGACATCACAGTCTGGTAATAAGATTACAAAACTGTGAGATTAGGTCATAAAGTCTCATTTGCCCAGTAATTTCACTAGCTACAGTGCCCTTCAAACCGGAACACAGTAGTGCTTGCGCACTACTGCTTGGCGGCAGAATAACTGGCAAAGCGGTGGTACCTACCTAGACGAACTTTGCAGAAAAGTCCTACCACCTAGTAAAAACTTGCAGTATTCTTAAATTATGTTTATATTATCATATTTAATAATTATTTGCAATCATCAGGTCACAAAAATCATCATCAAGTAGGTAGGAAACAAACAAAAAAAATATTTTTAATGCCCTCTCTTTCTTTCCACCATGGTGATGTGGGACTGGAAGGTCATGTTACCTACCTTACCAAGAGCCAAATTCTCAACTAAAAAAAATTTTTTTTTTTAAGTGGACCTTCTAATAGCTGAGCGGGTAACGCTTATAATAATTTATTTATTTGTCGCTTTTGAGTGCCTATTTGTGGATTTGAAATCGGTTAAATTTTTTTGAATAAATATTTTTTTGTCTTTTTTAGTTATTGTTACTAAACTTAGATAAGTATGCAAAATTTCAGTGCAATCGGAAACTGGAAATCGGGTGGGTCAAAATAAGATTTTATTACATTGTTAGTTAGTTGGTTTTCCTCGATTTCCTTGAGATTCCATCCAGATCCTGACCTGATGATAATGGGACCACCTCGGGAGTATAATCTTTTGACCTAAAAAGGAGTTATTGAAATCGGTTCACAATTGGATAAAATATCGATGAATACACACAAAAAAATACATACAGATGAACATAGTACTTCCTCCTTTGTGGAGTCGGTTAAAAAAAGTATTTTCTTTGAAACAAGCCATTTCGTAATGATTATTCATAGAAGCTGTAATCTGTTGGATCACAAGCAATTCATGATTCACTTTCGTTTTCAATTTATTTAACTACTTATTTATTA
This sequence comes from Ennomos fuscantarius, assembly GCA_905220475.3. Classification (NCBI taxonomy): domain Eukaryota; kingdom Metazoa; phylum Arthropoda; class Insecta; order Lepidoptera; family Geometridae; genus Ennomos; species Ennomos fuscantarius. The sequence goes on along the minus strand of HG992028.1, from coordinate 3,297,772 downwards.
CCATATTTATATCTAAAGATTACTTCATGTACTCAGCTCTGGTATTTAAACATAAATTATGGCTTTTTTAATAACTATTCAACAATGTTAAATCTACGACGTAATGTTTGAAAATCAAATTAATTAACAATTTTGTATTGATTTTAATTAAATTTTAGATTTGGTTAGTGTTTGGGTGAAAGTTATGTGATTTTATCGCCGGCTTATGTCAGATATGTTACTAAATGGTTCTGTACTTGTGGCACAGAATATTTAATAGTTGTGTGCTTGTTAAATATAATAATAGATACAAATGCCTATATGACGTAAATCATTGAAATTGACGAGACGGTAACTTCAATATTTAGTTGGTCTTTCTCCGCCCACTTAAATAGGTACATACAAGAAGGTGTAAAGCATGATTTACAGCAGTATGAGAAGTCGTAAAAACCACGTTTATGTGGAATGAACTGAATTTTCGTAGACTTCGTAGGAAATTAAATTATAGATCACTGTGAACAACCTTCACTATGAAAAAGAACCTACTGAACGTAAGGTAGGTCGTGAATAAAGGATTCGATTCGGGACTAAATTCCGGGATCCCGGTCATATTTTAGTCTTGAAATTTTCGGGATCGAATTTAATGAATCCCGGGATTTTAGGGATTGATACATTTTTTTAAATAAGTCAATAATAACTGATTTAACATTGAAAGAAGAGCTTCTGAACTAAATAGAAAACAGCATGTAAACATTAAATCTAATAACATATAACTTTTTTTAAATTCTAAAATCATTAACCAAGATATGAATATTTTTGAGGCTAGTTCCAGTCGAGGTTATAATTTGGAAAAGAGTTATAAATATTTATTGACGATTCCTCAAACTTCCATTGAACCTGAACGTGCTTTTTCAGCCTCTTCATAATTGTGCAACAAATTGAGAAGTATGCTTGCAGATGAGACGTTGGATGCGTTATTCCTTAAATTTTATTTTTGTGGTTTAAATAAGCAATTTATGAAGTTTCTGGTCAATTTAATTAAAAAATATGAGTACCTTCCTATAAACATTGATTTCTTTAACATTTTTTTATTTTTTTATAACATACTTAGACATACGAGCTGACGGCCCACCTAATGGTAAGCAGCAACACCAGGGGTGCTGCGGATGCGTCGCCTACCTGTTAAGACTATATCAGATGAAGTCTTTTTTGTAGTTTATCTAAGTAAGACTAAAGAAGTTGATTTTTTCACAAATTATTTACAGAAGTGCCTAGCTTGTTTATTTTATAAGAAAGTATAGTTTTGTTTTACCGCCTCTTTGAATATTTAAAACTTAAATATTCTATGTCCTCACGAAACTAAAAGATACATAAAAAATTGTCTTTTATAAGTTTTACTCTCTTTTTGTTACTTACACTTTCCATTACCAACACAATCCCGGGACTATCCCGGGATCCCGAGATTAACAGTAGATAGTCCCGAAATCCCGAGATAAGAAAAATCGACCGGGACCGAATCCTCTATTCGTGCATCTCTACTCAAATAAGATTTCATTCATAAAATCATCAAATAGTGAATGAAATCTCTATTTGAGCATCAATCAACGACTGAATATAAATTTGTAATTCGGGTAAGTGTTAGCTAGGTTTATATTGAGTAGGCTGCTTCTGTTACGCCTACGCCAAAAAATCAGGCTATCACTAGTGATATTTGTAATACCACTCAATTCCACGAATCGCAAATTGAATCTAAATATTTGAACAAATATTACAATGATCTGCCAGATTTGGCGAGCGGCCACCACACAGAAAAGCTAAGAAATTTGGGTCAAACTGATTTCATAGTATTAACAAGTTCATGATTGCAGTTACGCGGGTGTTTCAACTTATGCGCGATTTTAATATTTCTTCATAATATTTTTTTTAAAAACTTGCTTTTTTGTATAGATATTTTTGGCTTGATTATAATCATATACTTTGTTTATAAATCGGCACCTAAGTAGGTGCTTATTTATAAACAAATTATCACGCGGACACTTTAGTATCTACCTATTTAAAGTAGTCTTTTTTAAGATGATACATCTCTATCAGTTATGTTATGTTTCATCAGAGTTAATATTTTTTATTCATCTATTATATCTATCTAAAATATTAATATTTATAATTAACCTTTACTCTTTACTTTACATTAATTTTTGACACTGTGACTATATATATATATAGAAGATTATCTACACGTATAAGCGACTAAGTAACAAAGAGCCGATTAATTTGGTGATATTGATAAACTTTCATGCCAATGACGCTTTTGGGAATTTAGCATTACTTTTAGGCGTTAAATATTTCATCAGTCAGTTGGACAGCAGCAGTATGAACAAAGGAATCCAATCTAAATATATATAACTCAAAGGTGACTGACTGACTGGCTGACATAGTGATATATCAATGCACAGCCCAAATCCACTGGACGGATCGGGCTGAAATTTGGCATGCAGGTAGATGTTATGACGTAGGCATCCGCTACGAAAGGATTTTTCGAAATTCCTACCTTAAGAGGGTGAAACGCCATGCCGCGGGCGAAGCTCCGGGCAGAAACTCATTAACGTATAAGTTTACGATCGACTTTCTTAGTTAATTAAAAACAACAGCAATTACTCACGTAAATCTGATAACAACAGAAGGCACAATAAAGAGGAACTTACAATACTACCGTCACTCTTACATGGGAACTGTTGCATCACGTGTGTGTTTATTTATTGTAATAGCATTGTTGCTTTAGGCGGTCTGTGATTTTATTATTATTTTTATTAACGCCCAACGATCACATAGATCCTGGACCCTAACTAGGATTCCCTGTGTCTAGAGATTCAAGAACTAACGAGGACCATGGTGTCACAACAGCTCCAGCTTATGATATCGTAGTGAAAATGTTTTAGTTTTGTGGCCAAAATTTTGGCCATGCGCCACCTTAGCGTAGTGGTAAGCTCAATCATCTGAGCTCTATCAAACCTACCAATTTGCACACAACATTTAGAGAGAGCGTATTTCAACCAGTACCTTATAGAAGAAACTTGTAGGAGGTTTTTGTTAGTACACTTTTGTCTTTGGTAATATTATCAACCTCAAAACAATGTTGATTTCGATCTATGAGCATGAAATTTTTTGTGTAATCAGTTGCAAAAAATATTAAATACAATTAGTTTGATCATATTCATAGGTTTGTGTGATGAGCTAATCGACAGACTTGACACGTGTGGTGTTTGAGCAGGTCGGCTCATAACCCGGAGGCGGCGGGTTCGATTCCCGCGGCAGGACACGTATTTGTGCACAGAAAAAGCGCAACTACTTGTTCCGAGTCAGGGTGTTGAGGGACCATGGTCCTCGTAGTTCCTGGGTCACTAGATACAGGGAATCCTAGTTAGGGTCCAGGATCTACGTATGTGATCGTTGGGCGTTATTATGATTATATTACTTTTAACTTACAAGCACATTAGACATTCCGCACAATTGACGCCAAATTTCAGATCTGATTAGGTCCAATTGGATCACAATCTTCAACTGTCGGTATCCATTTTCTCGCGGTCCGCTTCGTCTAGGGTAGCTCAGCCAATTACTAATAACAAGCCCGATAGAAAACAAAAGGCCATAAAAAGGGGCTCACGCTGATATCACTAACAAGGCCCTGGTAAGCGTATGGGAACTCTTACGTCATAGACGGAGGAAGTGTGAATGAAACCTAATCGGCCCGATACGATCTGACAGATTGTTATATCATTCGGTGATACAATTGGGGCACTTGGCAGAAAGCTATAACGGTCAAGTTAAAAGTACCTGTATGTGTAGTACCGCACTGGGCAAACTAAATTGCACTTTGTTTCGTGTAGCAAGAGTAGCTTTTGGTATTAATTGTCTTTTCGAAGTTAATCTTCTGCGCGGTAGTATGGTCTGTATGATACTATTATTTATTTTATTCCGTCTCTCTGTTCAGTTCTTTTTCAATAAGAAATGATGATTTGAAAGCGAAAATAAGCTTCGCCTACGTACAAATTTCTTGAAAATACAAATTTGAGAGCGATGTTTGGAGCAAGAGGCTTTTGATCTGTTGATATTCCAAAGAAAACAACCCGTTTTGTAAATTGAAGAGCCATTTATAGTTTTTCGCAAAAGCTTTCCTCAATATATAAAAAACATACAAGAAAGTACATATATAAATAAGAGATGATAAGATACAAACAAAAATAATAGTATTTACTTGATTTTGATTTACTGGCCCGATAGCTCAATCGGTAGTAACCCTGCCTTCTGAAATGTATTGTGCGTGTAAGTGGTTTTGGGTTCAATTCCCTCCCAGGACAAACATTTGTATGATGAACATAATGATAGGTGTTTGTTCTGTGTCTGGGTGTTATATTGTATTATATGTATTTAGAAACAAAAAGTATTTCGTTACTTTTTGTTCGTATCGTATCAGTTATCTGGTTCCCGTAATACAAGCTTTATAATTTAACATCGCAACGTGTAGAAAATAAAACAATACATATGATTTGTTATGTTATTTGGCTTGTCTTCTTGATACAACAAACATGCTGATGTGTATTGATGGCAGGCGACTAGGAAAGCGATAGGATGTGTCAAAGATCGTGAGGTCACTTCATAATCGAAAGTTAAGGCTTGTGGCAGACCAAGCGATATCAACAAAAGTTAGAAATGACAACGCTTTTACAGAATTTGTTAGCTATCAAGGAATAATTGATAAATGTGTTAATAAATACCAATTCCTATTCCTATTCCTGACCTGATATAATATCTGTTGTATTCTCTTATTAATGACGAGCTTCTGCCCGCAGCTTCGCCCGCGGCGTGGCCTATGGGAAAATAATTCTACCACCCATTTCACCCTCTTAAGGGTGGAATTTCGAAAAATCCTTTCGTAGCGGATGCCTACGTCATAACATCTACCTGCAAGCAAAATTGCAGCCCGATCCGTCTAGTGGTTTGGGCTGTGCGTTGATAGATCACTATGTCAGTCAGTCAATCAGTCACCTTTGAGTTATATACATTTAGATATTTTTTGTGATATTAAATAGATAGATAGATGAACTCTTTATTGTATACACCTTCATCATCGGCCTATACTAGTCCACTGCTGGACATAGGCCTCTCCGAAGGCACGCCACTGAGCCCGGTCTTCGGCTCTACTCTTCCAGTTGCAGCCAGCTACCTTGCGTATGTCATCGCTTCATCTTGCCGCAGGGAGTCCTTCTATACACCAAATAATAAAAATTATAAATAAAAATAATCAAAGATATTGTGTGTGTTCTTGGAATAAATGTATTTTCTTCTTTCTATCTTTCTAAAAAATATTTACCTCTAACAAAATATTAAAACAAATTAATGTTTCATCAGTACAAAAAGCTCAAACAATTTTGAAGTAAAACTTCTTGACGCACACTTGACTTGGGGAGTACGCTAGTAAATATGTAACGAGGCGAACGGAAATTGAAAATTGTTGGTTTACGTATCTCAATTATCAACATGACTATGTTAAAAATTACTTCATATTCGTATTATTATTGTTGGTATGTCCGGTAAAATGACAATTTAGGCGTCAAGATAGGCGACATTATCATTAAATAAAGCAAAAACAAAGTTATATCGGCCGACAGATGGAGCTAAAGAAGTTTTAGTTCAGTCGTGTGGTCTAAAGCACGCTCGTTTTTTTTTCTATTTTCAATCGAAGAAACTCATTCAAATTATGAACACCAAATTGGCGATTGCCATCAATATTGACCGTTAACATTCTAGTGGCACATTCACACGATTAGAATCAATTCTATAACCATAAACAATGATCGTTGCCTGTTTAAAATCAATTTGGTGAATCTATGAAATGGGTTATATGTATTCATTGGTGAAAGAACATTCTATTCCAAAATTATACACTTATAGACTCTGTGGTGTGGTGGCTGAGCTCATAACCCGGAGTATTTGTGCACAGAAAAAAACCGCAAATACTTGTTTTGAGTATGGGTGTTGTGGGACCATGGTCCTCGTAGTTCCTGGGTCCCTAGACACAGGGAATCCTAGTTAGGGCCCAGGATCTATGTATATGACCGTTGGGCGTTATTATTATAATTCATTTATTTATTTACAATCTTAAATATAAGTTTTTAACAATATTTTTATAAAAGTAACATTACAAAAATACGATAAAAAACCTAAACCTAGTGTGCCGCCAGCAGCGAGGCAAGGCCCAAGCTCCCGGTGGTTAGGGCTGCAGACTGAGGAACCTCCTGACAATACGTACGTAAGGAGTACTGCCTTCTGAATCTGGCCCTTGATCCAACCGTCTAGCGAGAGCCTCTCAATGTGTTGGTCGAGGCTCTCCGCTATAAGGCCGTTTTATTAGTCCCCGTAACTATAGTGTTTAAATGAAAGTAGCGCAATTCTGGTATCCATGGCAACTTGACCAGGTTTAGGTAAAGTTTTTAAAAGTAAGCAATGTAATTTGTTTATGCCAGCTCTTTTTCTCTCATTACACTCCGCACCTAATCCAAGCATTTAATAACGTAACAACTATTGTGTCAGAGACACATGCTATCCGGTAATTAATCTGTGGTCCAATTGAACCCTCACGAAGAGCCGCGGTGCGTGTGCGCAATATTATCCGTTCACATTCACGTACGGATATGGAACGGTCGTAAGAATTGAACGACCTGTATGATGAATGAACGTGACCTGGTTTTTGCATTGTAATCACAAATACTATCGGTCATCTTTATCTGTGTAAAGAGCAACCTCTCGCGGCGTTTTTGTATTGGAATATTTGGGCACAAAAACCATTGGTGTCGAATCTGTTGTACCACTCTCTAAACTAAACCAAACTAAAAAATCTCTAATTTTAATTTAGAGATTCATAAAAGCTAATCTGTTGTCACGTCGAATTAAATTTAAAAATCGTATTGACAGGACTAAGTTCGATTTTGACAGTTACTAAATTGAATTGATAGTGTTGTTTCTATCTGGGTGAAGAACGAACGGAATCATTGGTGAATGACAAATATATTATAAACAGCCCTGTTTTAATTTATTAAAAGTATGTGAAAATATTAAACAATTAAAATAAATAACTTCAGAACATATTTTGTTAATGTTTTGGTTGAAAAGCATGAACTGTACGCTATTACTATCTGTGGCGTGAGCGCATTTTTGTTGTTATCTGTGGAAAAATCAAGTGACAAAAATATTTATTGTGAAATTCAAAGAGCATATAACCACTACGTTTTAAAATAAAATGTGAAATTAGTGAAAATTCCACACAGAATGCTATTATATTATATTTTCCATTATGGAAAATAGAAAGCGAATGAACAAACGCTAGCAGGAGCTGCTAGTCGAGTGGCTACATAATAATTTAGAAACGGTGAGGTAAGAATGATACTAGTTATTTTTTTTTCATACCTACGCATAAATCTTTAAAGCCCTCTTGAACAATGATTTCACTATGTAAACTTTACATATAAACAGTAAAGTCATTCATAAATAATAACTGCACATACCTTTAATTACAGGAAGTCTACTTTTCTAGGAAATCAGGCTGCCACATGACATGGGTCGTTGAGTTTTAGGCGGCTTTAAGCAACAGGTTAAACCAACTTGGCTACAGCAGGACTGCACAGCAGTGGCAGCATGTAAGTTTATGCAAGACACCAATTTTTTAAAAATGTACATGTATGTGAATTTTCTTTTAATAATAACTTCATTATTTACAGGTATGGAATTTGTGGGTGGGAAAGGTGAAGGCTAAGGCTCGCAAGGTGCGAACATCTATACGCGCCACAGGCGGAGGACCGGCAGAGGCAGACCGGAATGATATGGAAGTGAAAATTCTAGACATAGATGGGTCTGCCTCTGTTGAAGGATTCTGCCAGATGGAAATGGTAATAATTTGATTAATTACCTAGTTATCTACATGAATTTTAAAGACAAACTGCATGAATGCTGATTTAATATTGAAAAAAGGCTTATTAAGCCACATAGTGGGCTCTAAGTGTTAACTGCAGTTATAGGTACATTTTTAATTATCTTGGCTTGTGTCAACCCACTGTTTGATATAGGTCTCCTCTCCTGCACACTACTATTCTGGTGTTCCTCCTGTGTTGTTACCAACAAATTTTATTTAAAGTTTTATGACTGCGGGGATGAGACTTTTTATAATATGGGTATATTAACAATTTATGATGCTATGTTAATAGGTATACAATTGTACCACATTTAGGCATGATTATATACTTATTAGGTATTCATTCACAGTTTTACATTTTAATGTACTTACCTAAACCAGATTTCTAAGTCTGTGTGGCAGGCACCAAACTTAAAATTGTGTAGTTGCATAATTTATACTTACACTTTCTTTTTACAGGGAATCCAGCCTACCTCTGTGAGTCAACCTTTGCCAGAGCCACACCTACCAGACATGCCACCCTCTGTGGAGGCTGAACCTCAAGCAGACATGGGAGCGGAAGCTTTGAGACCCATGTGCACCCGCTGTGTTCGATGTAGAGTGCAAAGGCCTCCCGGTCTCCGGTGAATAACAATTTAGTGCAAGCCCTCAATGAAAATGGTAGGCTATTAAGGGAGAGCATAGTGCAGGCTGCTGAAATATTAGCAGCTGCTATTCGTTCAGTGAGCCTGCCTGTACTCTTCCAACAAGATGATAACACCACACAGTAAATTTGACTTATCATGGTTTTACCATCTACTACTTCCATTTTCATTGAGAGCATGCACCAACTGCTCCCATTTGTACCTTGCTAAGTTGTAGTTGTTTAGAGTCCCTTAAAAAATATTTGTATTTTGTTAGTAAAATTGTTGATTATTTTTATTGTTGAAGTGTACCTAATGATGATAATTTTTTATTAAAATATAAAGAAATAAAACCTTGTGTATTATTTGAATGGTTTATTTTATGTAAAATAGTTATTTATGACAAATTGGCGTATCTTCCCTCCTCAAGGAAATCAATTTAATGATATTCATCCTCCATTCCATCGGGGGATGAATCTTGTCTCAATCGAGTTCATCCAAATCTGCAAAAATAAATATTAATTTTAGTGTAATAACTTTTGAACCCCACATTGATTATAAATATATTTTAATAACAATCTGTTCATATTCACTTACCAGCATCAATAAAAATATTAAATATAGTGCAACAGCATAATATAATTTTAGCTGCCTTTGTTGGTTCATAATACAGGCAGCGATGTCTCTGCAAGCATCTAAATTTGGTTTTTATCGGCCAATGCACATCTCAACAATATTTCTTGCCCTGCAGTGGCACTCGTTGTAGGTGGTTTCATTTGTAGAGGGTGGTGCCATAACAGGAGTCAGGAGCCCTGGTTGCAGAGGGTACCCCTTGTTGTAACCTGTAGTTAAATAAAGTTTAAAGTAAATCTATGTATGCCTTATGATTAAAAAAAAAACAAGTGAGTAATAAATACAAAGTTACCCAAAAGCCATTGGTTTATTTCTCCATGCACAAACTCATTTCGTAGAAATTCTTGGACTTGTGATGCCCTCCAGATGGCTGCATCATGTGTGGACCCAGGGAAATTAGGGTTTAATGCCACGATTTTACCTTTTGCACTGCATATCTAAGAGGATGCATAAGTGATTAAGTATTGTTTTATAAAGTAGCTAGGTAGTTACTTAAATAAGTACCTATATTACATAACAGAATTTTTTTTATTTAGTATAATGGGTGATGTAGTAGGTACAAATATAAATAAAATCTCACAATATGGCAATTAATGCTGTAAAACCCTTTTCTATTGTAAAAAAGGTTTCCAGGTGCAGTAGGATGACCAAGTGGTGGTTTCACTATTGCAATGTGCGTGATATCTATAGCACCTAGAGTGTTGGGCATGTTATATAAGGCCAGAAATCTGAAACAAATAACACTTTATATTGCTACCTACTAATTATTGGGTTTTTATTGGTAGGCCATGAACATAGATAGGTACTTATGACAAACAACTGTAAACAGAAATTGAATGCTTACTCTGCCTTTGCTGATTATTTTTCAGTGTGCGTTGTAGAAAATTTTACATGCATTGAAATTAAGTTTTCTAATATGGCATTAGTGACAAGTTCCAGTAGGCCTATCATGAATCTCTGTTGCGAACACTAACTTGATGCTGATCGATTGGAACTGAAACTAGTAGCAGTCAAGAGTATGGGATCACGTAGCGCTTAAATCATCGATTACAATGTGTTTTTATCGATAGCTTACAATGTGAAGTTGCAGCTAACTCGACCGCGTTAAAAAGCTAGATTATAATAGGAAACATGTTTAACTTGGTATACATTTCTATATGGCTGTATTGTGCGGCTTTTTTGTCTATGGTTTTATTCGAAACAATAAAGGTCAACTTCAACTCTTGGTTGATGGCCTTTATGGTAACCATAATTTAGCCAATGTCAACAGTGAACACAGATATATTGGGTTATCTGTGACAGTAAATGTCATTTTTTATTATGTTTGGCTCCACACCTCCGTGTATTTAGCCAGTGTCAAGTAATTGATAATTTATCAAGTTAATGATATTTCACGCAAATATATGTCAAGTCACAGTCGAAGTCATCAAGTCAAGTCATAGTCTAATCAAAGTCACACTCCTACTAAAGTGGTGGCCACTTTACTTGAAGCTTCTATGGATATTTGGAAACAACGCGAAAAGAAACGTTTCACCATCATTATACCATTTTCTCACACTCACGCCTGTAATCCAGCACTTAACGAATAGAATGCCACCAATTTTATGCACTAACACTGATAATAACACAAGTTTTGGAAAATAATACAATGCCGTGACGCAATCTTTTTCGCGTTCCCGCCCTAACTCCCGAGTAAATGTCATTAGGAATGCCCAAAAAAGTGTTCTGTATCGATATATCGCATTATAACTTTATCGAAATCGTTTGAATCGATACGCGATGTTAATGCTTCCCTTTGTATAGATATATCGGACCGCATCGGTATCGCATGCTTTTCTATCGATATGCAATATAATACTGCCCTCCTAAAGATAACTAACGAATTCGCCATTATTGGTGAAAATGAGTTGTATACATATTCAGGATGTACTGCAGTGCAGCGGGATCTATCTAGATCAATTACCCGTTTTTTTCTATCTCTGTCAGTTATCAATTTATTGATAAGTATAAGTAGCGTAATCGCTAACTTTACATCCTTTTCCTAGACATAAGCAACGCATTGTCCATTACAATATTATATACACAGTACCATTTTAGTAGGTAGTTGCGTTAGGAATCCTAGGCATAAGGAACGTAAGAGTCTGTATTTATATATGGCACTTAGGTACTGTATTTTTGTAATCTTGACTAGAAGGGCCAATTATTTCAATGTAAGGTTTTATGTTAGTAATCATCTCAACTACGATCTCAATAATTATAATTCTTATATATACTGCAGCTATATTTAATACACTATAATATTAAATATAGCTGGTATTTGTACTTATTTATAAAAAAGGTACTATAAAGTGATACAATTTTGAGTAAACTTATGCATAAATGCTTATTTTATAACTTATTCGATTTTATCGAATTTTTGTTTATAATACCGGCTCTAATACTATAATTATTATTGTCATATCCACTGATATAATTGCAGCATACATAAATAAGATACAGCCTAATCCGCAAAATAGGTGTATGTGTATGTTTATCCTAATTAAATTTATAAAATACTGAAGCAACACACAGTTTATACATGGATATTTCATAATAACTAGTAAAGGAGCTATTTGCTATAATATACACATAGTTTATGAAAGCTCTCTTAGGCAATCGCTGAGAATGCGTTGGTTATGCTTAGTAATTGAATGAAAAATATTTTATGTATACTAATCAAAATAAGTTTTGGGGGTTATTTTAATATAAATAAAATTAAATAGATAAATTGTGCTCTAACATAATAAAGAGAACATTTTTTTAACATCATATAAAGTTAAAATGTTTTGAATTTATTGATTAGTTTAGGCGTGACAGCAAAAAGAAAATAAAAAACTTAAGGCGCGTTTTTCTCAAAACTCGCCAACAGGCGCATGCGTTGGTTATGCTTAGGAGGGCAGAATAAGCGTACATCAATGCAAAGGGGTAACTTTTGAATGTTTTTCAATAGTTTATTAAATAGGAATCTGAGGAATCTGATTTAAAACAACCTTCGAACCAGTTAGGTCATCGCGTTCAGTATAGTCCGAATGTTGTTATTTTTTTTAGTAGGTAGTGATAAGTATTGGTTATTATTCTGTGTCGCGTTCTCTTAAACTAAAGTAAACTTAAAGTAAAGAGGTACTCTTCTTATAAAGAGGTAATGAAAAAGACGGAAATATGTTAATTTCGTTTAGCTTTAGAGTATGCGACACCGAATCGACACCACTCTGGTATTTAGTTGAAAGAATAAAGGCAACATGCCGGTTTAAAAAAAAGTAAGCGTTACTAGCGGCGCCATCATTGTAATTATATGAATTTGAACTTGTAGCTTCAACTTAAACGAAATGAAATAGGAAAAGACAATAATAAACTTTCATTGATAATATTTGACTGTATTACAAAGTCTAAAGATATAGGTATTTAAATATTTAAACGAAATTTCTAAACAAGAGTCGGGTGTTCTTGTTCTATAAACATTTTTGTTAATCTTTTATTACGAATAACAATATATTCAATGGCGGCACTGTTTATCATCATTTTGTCACGATGAACAAGAATTTTTAAATTATAAACTGTAAAACATTGTTATAGTTTGATGCGATACGTTAATGTTATATTTTTATACGAATACGATATATCGAACATATCGTATGGCCCGAATATAGTATTAAATATCGACATATCGTATAGTGCTGTATCGATATTACGATATATCGTATCGGGCATCCCTAAATGTTATTACGTTCATGAAAAATTAGCTGAGTTTTTTTTGGCTGGAAAGCGATAAAGATTGCGTCACCACATTATTTTACTAAACTTGTGTTATTTTCAGTGTTACTGCATAAATTTGGTGGCATTCTATTCGTTAAGTGCTGGATTACAGGCGTGAGTGTGGGAAAATGGTATAATGATGGTGAAACGTTTCTTTTCGTGTTGTTTCCAAAACTCCATAGAAGCTTCAAGTAAAGTTGCCACCACTTCACTAGGAGTATGACTTTGACTAGACTATGACTTGACTTGATGACTTCGACTGTGACTTGACACAATCATATTTGCGTGAAATATCATTAGCTTGATAAATTATCAATTACTTGACACTGGCTAAATACACAAAAGTGTGGAGCCAAAACATTTAAAAAAAATTAGCTGATGAATTGCCGCGAAGTGAAGTGGTGTATATATTTACTAATATTTAGAGTTTATTACTAAATTAACATTGTTTATAGGTAAATACGTGTAATTGCGGTGTTAAAACACTAAAAGAATCTCTTGTATGTATTGGAGACATTGATGAAATCGTCGTCTAATTTCAGAGTTGAAGTTGAATCAGTGAATTGTTGTGTTATATCGAGCAGCTAGTTCTTAAAGCGTGGTAGACTTTGTTTCGCCCCCAAAATGCTTGTGGCGAAGGGGCCAAAAGAACTCCCGACCAGTGGAAATGGGTAATTTACTTTTTTTCTCTATGTACTTGTTTGAAATGTAAACAATATGCATGAACATCACAACTCGATAATCATAATATTACAGCAATGAACATATCTGCCATTTATTTTACACAACTGCTATGTACTGAACCTTAATTAACAGTCTTTCAATCCGTAATGAATATTCAACCGCTAGTAATCAATGGTGTGGCTAAGGATTATTTAGTGTGTAATTTAAAACTCAAATGTATCCAAATACCGATTTATTGATATTGCATTAAAAAGTCAGTGTTTTCCCAAGGATTTAAAGTTCAAACTATATGCATACTTACAGGTTCATAGGTTCAGCCATCTAGTCATGTGAGCATAGTTGTATAGCTTTATGGATTATTCATGTAATATTGTGCTACATATCATATGAATAATTTTGTTAATTATTGTACAGAATAGAAATTTTTATTTCAGTAACATCGGCTGAGCCATCCTCCGTCCATCAAGCATGCAGTACCGTTTCAAGTTCTGGAGATTAATCTCCAGTACCCCATTGGAAGGTAACCAAAATCAATTGTGTTATTCATATTATAAAGCAGCTGCAAAACAAAACCAAAAAGTCGAAGCTTGTGGCTGAATTACATGTTTTATCAGCAATAATCAACATCTACCTATTTTCTACATGTACTAAACAAACTATATGATGTAGCCTGTCGGCATGTATAGGTAATGTGTAACTTCTCAATACTTCTAAACATCTTGATGATAATTGATGCAATTTTCTATTGTATGGCGGTTTTGGTGTAGGTTATCAAGTTCATAAACATCATTATAAATCATCATTATAGTTAACTATCTGACTAATATAACATAATTGTCCACCCAAAGATTGCTTTAGATTGATTGATATAGGAGTGATCACTTTTAGTAGTAAGGCCCACTGAAAGTGTGCTGCTATAGTACTCTCATGAAAATTTTAATGTTGGTTTATGCAATAACGAGTTACTCTGTTTAATATGTAATTGTATTTCAGGTACATCAGCACAGCTGGCGGTGGAGAATAGGCATTCTGCATTGTACCTGATTGCTAGCACCGGTAGTGGGAATGAGAAATTCTTTTTTCAAACTCATTTATTATAAGCTTGCTGTATTTCATATTAAGCACATTGTAATTTTATATACTTTGAACAATAAATAAATAAATAAAAAGTAGTTATATTAAAAAAGTATAACATTTTGATAAGACTTTTATTTATTTTCATTTAAACTATCTACATGCCAAATAACATCAAGTTCTGTTGAGCCATTTATAATTATATTATTATATATTTATTATATAATAATTATATATTTATAATTAATAGTAACAAATAGATTAGAGTTACTTTCAAATGTACAATAAATATAAATAAGTATATTTTATGTACATTATATTTGACTGGCCCGATAGCTCGATTGGTAGTAACCCTGGCTTCTGAACTGTGGGTTGTGGATTCGATTGCCACCCAGGACAAACATTTGTGTAATGAACACATAAAAGTGTAATTCCAACTAAGAGTATTTTATTCAATCTTGTCTTGCCGCCCATTATCTCTACCAGCAATGCTCTGTCATCCGCGTTTCGGATGTTGTCTTGATTTACTGTAAATTATAATCTGACACGCCGCAGTGCCTACAATTTGCTCCACACAAACTTCAATTGGGCTCCTGTCGTGGGCATCACCACCATAGGATGAATCAATGTGGAGGACATCAAGGCGCATTTCACAAATCTGAAAGACAAATGTATGTTATATTATTGTCATAAAATATAATTCGACAAAAACATAATAGTTATAATTTATTTTTTTGAGACCTAATAAATATTTTTGAAAGCGACATAGATTGCATACTTACTCGGGCATTATATGATCCCTTCTTTTCCACTGAGAAAATGCTTTATATTTTAGGTGGATTTCCAGGGAGTCCAATGTTGATTGGTATATATTATGAAGGTGAGAGGTACCTACGCCTCGCTGGTAGGAGCCATGCCCACAAAACGCCAAACCCGCCAGGATCTACAATTTAGTAACATGATTAGATTACTATATAATTTGGAACGAAACGAAATTTACTTCATTAAATTTGTAGTGTACTGTAGTGTAGTGACACACATTAGGTACATAGGTATTTCAACTTATGGTCATGAATCTAAAAAAAATATCTTAAGCACTTAGTTACCTATGTACCTATATATTTGAATTTTCGGTCAATCATTTAGCTGTTGGGGTTGTTTATTTTTGTTGCCCCTGTTAATCTATCTATGTACGAGTATTATAAATTCTCTACTATAATTAATTGCCATTAAATTTTTATAACCTTACTTTGAGTTCTTCTTGATCTATGTGGGAGATGTGTAGCTGCTGGAAGGCAATTTTCGATAGCGAAACTAACGGACAAACTCATTTTAGGATAGCAAAATGAGTTGGATGTTGGGTTTTTTTTTCAATGGGTTGCTGCTATGCCTTCATGTCCGTCTCGTCAGTTTCAGCTGTCTTTTGCGACGATTTTCTTCCGCATTTGCCAACAAAAGTGCCCGCAACATTTCTACCTGAAATACAACAACACTTAATGTTGAGTTATACCGACAAAATATATTTTTCATAACTATGGTCACAAGCTTCCACACATAAATTACCACACATTATCGGTACGTTTTACTTATATGTAGGTAGGTACTTACTTATTTCGTAGGTAATTCACGGGTTGAAGATGCTCTATTTTCAGAATAAGGCACAATAATCAAATTTAAGTACTAAAAGTAAGAAAAGTTAAGTACTACTCTATATAAGAAACAACCTTTACCCTGTTTCTATGAAAATCACAATTATTGTTGTCATTTTGTTTCAAAACGCAATTCGTAATCGCAATTTGGCCATGTCGATAAAAATTTTTACGTCAAAAGCTTTAGCAGTTACAATGGATCTTTTGCTGACCTTCATTGCAAAAAATGTCGTGCATGTTCAAAAAACTATGATTGTAACACATTTCATATTGAAACTGATCGAAATCAAAGATACATAATCGACCAGCAGGTATCTGCTAACTACTGCTGGTTGACTTAGATCTAAAATGTCTAAATTGTCTTGGTTGGCCAAGACAATTTTAGCAGCCTGAAAAAAAAATTGTAGTGAGGCTAAAATCTGTAAAGGGACATGATAATAATATAACGAAATTTGAAATATGAGTAACAAGTAGGTATACAAACACATACAAACTTTTATATGTTTTATGGAAGGAACTTTTCATCTAACTGTGGATCATTTAAAGTGTCAATTAAATGTATCAGACAAGTTTTGGGAAGGCGAAACAGTTTTTTATATTTCTCCTTGGCTAATTCAAAAGGATTTGAATTATCCCTTAAACCTTCCAGCCATATCCTTTCTTGGTAATTTCTGAAAGAAACTTGTAGTTAATATGGTTTAGATGATTTCTTTAAGTGTAGGTAGATTTAATAAATGTTACCTTTCTGATGAATCCATAAAAGCTGAAACCACATATTCATCCATCCTGATAATTTCTGGTACTGGCACACGCATTAAATGATTGTTATATTTCGTAAATAATTTAAGTGTATACCAATTTAGAAGCCAACTAATTTTAGTTTGACGTTTCTAATATTAGGCGTAGTTTGACGTAAATTTGGTACAACAGATTAGCAAAATACCACTTAAACTAAGTTGAGTAACTAAAATTAATTTTAGAGAATCCAACTAAAATTAAGTTTAAAAAAGCGACAACAGATTAGCGTTCGTCGTTTGACACGACTAAACCTAATTTTAGTTAAGTTAAGTCTAGTTTGTGCCAACAGATTAGACACCATTAGCTGAGTGCAACTATTTATTTCAAGTTATTTCGACCTAATACTGGGGATTGTGATGTCTGTAATTTCAGAACTCCAAAACCGATGACTTTGTTTAAATCTATACTAGAGTTCCGAGTGACACTGCAACGAGCAGCCGCGTTGAGTTGAGGCGAACAACTCAATATAAAACTCAACTCAACATCATGCAACTCCTAACATAAAAAAGCAAAAAAATTAGATATAATTAATTTTAATATACTAGATTGATGAGAATCTTCTTTTTCAGAAACCAATAGGCACGTGGACTTCCAGCAACGGTGCCCCACTGGATATCCGAGAATCATTAGCGTTAAATTCACCAAGTCTAATAAATAACGAACTCCTAGATGTCTTGGCGCATACTACGCGAGAAAGAATCCCGGAAAGGATTGTTCATGCCAAAGGCGCTGGAGCTTATGGATACTTTAAAGTTACGCATAACGTGACTGACATCTGCAAAGCTCATTTCATGAGTAAAATTGGAATGACAACCCCTGTCGTTGTCAGATTTTCCTTAAGCAGTATGGACAAAGGAGAACCTGATACCGTTTCTGATTCCAGAGGATTCGCTTGTAAATTCTATACTGAGGAAGGAAATTTTGACATAGTCGGCTTCCACACACCAATGTTCATGTTAAAAGAACCTTTTCTTTTTCAACCGATAAGCAAAATTGTAAAACGACACCCAGTCACAAATCTAAGAGACCAAAATATGCTTTGGGATCTTGTCACTTTAAGACCTGAAACCGTCAACTTCTTTTTATATGCTTTTGGAGATAACGCTGTGCCTAATGGATATAGACACATGCCCGGTTATGGCGTCCATACTTACCAGGTTTATAATACGTTCGGAAAATCATTTTTCATAAGATGGTGGTTCCAGCCTAAAGTGGTAGAAAATTTATTTTTTGAAGAAGCCATAAAGCTGGCTTTGAAGGATCCTGATTACGCAGTAAGAGATCTTTATAATGCAATCGAGAATCACAATTACCCAACTTGGACACTCAAAGTGCAAGTCTTGACTTTAGAAGATGTGAAAAAGGCAAAGTTGGACGTTTTTGATATAACGAAAATGCTACCCGAAGACCAATACCCGTCTAGACCAGTAGGTAAATTGGTTTTAAACAGAAATCCTAAGAACTTTTTCGCTGATGTAGAACAGGCAGGTTTCTGTCCCGGCAATCTAGTGCCAGGTATATTGGGTGCACCGGATAAAGCGTTTGAAGCACGTCGATTTGCTTACAAAGATGCTCAGCGCTATCGTTTAGGTGGGAACTTTAACAAAATCCCCGTGAATCGTCCACGCAGTGTTTTATCGTATGATCGCGGTGGAGTCCCCCCTATAGGTGACAACGAGGGAGACGCGCCAAATTACTATCCAAACAGTTTTTATGGGCCAGTTCCCACTTTCGAGAAAAACAGACCTGCGTTGGTCACAATAAATCAGCGTGATGACTCTCATGATTTTTCACAAGCAGCCGAGATTTATATTAAACTGTCGAATGCGGCGCGTTCTAGACTGGCAAAGAATGTTGTGATGTGGTCATTGAAAAAAGCAAGTGAAGAGATTCAAAGGAGAGTGCTTAGGTTATTTAAACTAGTCCATCCCGATTTAGCTTACATGACATCGGTGGCTTTGGCTGCTGTAAAATCTGACACGTCATAGAAATAAGATGCACAATGGAAGAAAAATTATGTAGAGAGAGAAGAGTAGGTCCATTCCGTTTATAAATTTTCGAAGTTGTATCTAACTATTGCAAGTGCTATAACTAAATAATAAAATTAGCATTTAGCATAAAATGGCTTTTTATATACTTATATCGATTTACTATTATAGATTATTTATTGTATTTTATTTCACCAGTTTTTCTATCTATTTTTAGGATTTTCTTCCAGGAAGAATTTTGGTGCATTTTTTTTAGAATTTTGCATAGGTAGGTACAGAAGGAAACTTTCACTTCGCATAGCAAAGGGGCCATCCATAAATTACGTCACATGAAATTCACGATTTTTTGACCTCTCTTCCGTTCTTGTCACAGCTGGTCACATATTTTGTGAGACCCACTGTGATCCCTACCCCTATCCCTCTCCCTGTGATGTCACAAATTTTGTCACACACCACAGACGAGGTTCATTTTAAAGTTCAAAATTTCCAGAATGGAAGCGGGCAAACCAATAATAGATGATGCGTTTGTTTGTAGAGTTCGCTCCGTAAACGTCGTTGATGCTACGTACCGCTTGTGCCACGTTGCTGCAACGACGGTACTCATTTATACTTCTATACTAATTACTAGGTGATTTACTAGGTGGTAGGACTTGTTGCAAAGTTCGTCTAGGTAGGTACCACCGCTTTGCCAGTTATTCTGCCGCCAAGCAGTAGTGTGCAAGCACTACTGTGTTCCGGTTTGAAGGGCACTGTAGCTAGTGAAATTACTGGGCAATTGAGACTTTGTGATCTGATCTCACAGTCGAGTAATCTTATTACCAGACTGTGCTGATGTCTCAGGATGATGTGCGCAGTGCAGTGTCGATTGTAACTCTATGTTTTAGGGTTCCGAGTGACACTGTTCTGTTATGAGCGACCGTGGCGCTTAGCATCAGGTGAACGACAAGCTCGTCACATCATTCAATAACATTTAAAAAAAAACTATAATATTATAAAGAGGAAAGATTTGTATGTAAGTATGTTTGTAACGAATTGGCTCAAAAAGTACTGGACCGATTTTAAAAATTCCTTCACTATTTGAATGCTTCATTATCACTGATTAATATAGGCTATTATAATATTCCATAATTTAAAAAAAATAACGTATTCGTTAACGTTGACATCCATGTCGACGAAAAAGATTCAAATGCGATGAGAAAATTACGCTGACCAAGAAAAAAATGATTAATTTTGATATTGCATGCATGGTTAATATAGTAAATTTGAAATAAGAATTCTTAGCTAAATAATAAAATAGTTTGATTTGAAATGGTCAGTACTGCAGAACGGCAATTTCATAGGTAAAAGACCTATTTATCTTTGTCTGGTCCAAATGCTCCTGACCATGCAGTAGCTTTAGCACATTTAAGATTAAAATACATATCACAAATTAAAAAGTATTTTATTTTTCATTTCTTTCTATTAATAAATACTTTTAGTTAATATATTTACCTATAAACACTTTGTTTATGCAGGTGTTTGTATATTTATTTATACAAAACGAACACATAAGTTATTAATATAATAATATGCTATAAACTATTCATTATTTTACCTAAGTTCATAACAAGGGAATACTGAGTATGGTTCCGTTTATCTGAACAAATGTGATTGGACTGATGATAGACTACAATAAACGCAGTGAAAATAAATCACCATTATAACAATTGTGAAGAATGCCATAAACACTTAACAGAAGCATAAAATTTTTACACTTGAGTTGAATTTTCGGGTTCAATTTTTTTTTGGCTCCACACTTTTGTGTATTTAGCCAGTGTCAAGTAATTGATAATTTATCAAGTTAATGATATTTCACGCAAATATGTGTCAAGTCATAGTCGAAGTCATAAAGTCAAGTCATAGTCTAGACAAAGTCATACTCCATACTCCATAGTCCTAGTAAAGTGGTGGCAACTTTACTTGAAGCTTCTATGGAGTTTTGGAAACAACACGAAAAGAAACGTTTCACCATCATTATACCATTTTCCCACACTCACGCCTATAATCCAGCACTTAACGAATAGAATACCACCAATTTTAAGCAATTTTATGAAAATAATACAATGCAGTGACGCAATTTTTTCGCATTCCCGCCAAAAAAAACTCGGGTTCAATTCCTGCGTCAGGGCAAATATTTGTGCACAGAAAAAAAGTGTGAATACTTGTTCTGAGTCTGAGTGTTGTGGGACCATGGTTCTCATAATTCCTGGGTCCCTGGACACAGGGAATCCTAGTTAGGGTCCATGATCTATGTATGTGATCGTTGGGCGTTATTATTACCTATTATTATTTTCGTTGCATTTTGTTCTGCAAATGGGATGAAATCATCCAAATTTCTATTTATAGACCAATTTTCAAACATACGGCTATATGAAGTACGCCAGCGCCACTTTCAGCCATACGTTTAAAGTGTAGTATGTACCATACATAAAAAACGAGTGTGATTTAGACCACATGACTGAAGTAAAACTTCCTTAGTTTAGCTCCATCTATCAGCCGGTATAACTTTGTTTTTGATTTGCTTAATGTTAATGTCGCCATTTTGACAATTGTAAATTGTCATTATAGCGGACATACCAACATAATTATACACATTTTAAACTTTGTTATGTTGACAATGGAGATCCACATGAACCAGAAACTTTCAACTTCCGTTCGCCACGTTACGCAGTCACCAGCCTACTCCCCAAGTCAAACGTGCGTAAAGAAGTTTTACTTCATTAAGGTTTTAGTTATATACTTATAGTTTAAAGGATCTCCACTCCGATGCGTTTCTATGTTATAAAAGCCTCCGCTATAAAACTCTCCATTCAAGTTTACGTTGTTTTTCTAATCATACCCTTCATTTGTAATCATTAATTTTAATTAATTATTTTAAAATGTTAATATTATTTCTTGCCTTCACGGTCACAGCAACCGTCGCTGATCCAGCTTCGGAGCAGTTAATCCAATTTAAGAGGAAAACAGGGGTGAGGTTTCTAGAGTATTGAAATAACAAACGAGTCTGCTTTAGACCACACGACTGAAGTAAAACTTCTTTAGTTTAGCTCCATCTATCGGCCGGTTTATCTTTGTTTAAATTTAATGTCGCCATCTTGACTGTCACTTTCCCGGACTTAACAACATAATAATACTAATTTTTAACTTTGTTGACAATGAGATCTATATAAACCAACTTTAACTACCGTTCGCCTCGCATTCACCAGTTTACACCCCAAGTCAAGTGTTTGTAAAGAAATTTTACTTCAGTATATAAATGCGTGGCACATTATATTTATATTTATAATCACGGAACACTACTGTTTTCTTGAATTAGGTACCTTCCGCAGCAGATATCCATTTAGATCCTTTCCATTTTCACTCCTATCATATGGCAAATTTCTTTTTCTTGACGTAACGGGGTATGCTTTAAAAGTAGGTGCCAAAATTTTCTAAGCAAGTACATAAATTTAAAAAAATGTGGTTTTTTGTGGATTACGTGAGATATGGATATCAAATAAATATTTTATCTTTAGAACACCAATCTGGTCATTTTTGTATTTAATTTGTTGTTATCCCTTAAAATTTGGAGAACGTTGATAAAGTATTTTTTTGGGGTCGAACGATTTTATTTAAAAAAAGAATAAAGTAACTGAGTAGTTAAGTTTTGTTCGCTTATTCTTGTTTTTCGTTTTATAATCTGTTTACACAATTTTTTCATATGATTATTTTGATACGTTCGTCACATTAGCGACGAAAAAAGTGCTTTTTGTTGATTTTGGACTTACACCGCGCCTGAAGGTATATTTGATAAATATAGAAAGCAGACATAGCTTGCAGCTGCTGCTGCTTTCAGCAATAGGCCAGGGAATTGTCTTCAACCTCTTTTTATACTTAACCCATTCACTGCCGCAATTTTTTTAAATCTTTTCATTATGACCCACTACTTTTTATTGTATTTTTGGGTTTTAAATAAATGTTATTTATTGTATAATTACTCAAATAATTGACAAATACACTCTAAATACAGAAAAAAGCAACAACTCATAAGTTGCGTTGGTGGCACACAGGTAAAAAAGTTTTTGGGCAGATCCGGCAACGCAAGGTTTGCGGGCGTACTATGGTTGGTGTTATGCAATTATAATACTGCAAGAAAATAATAATTACTACTCTGCAACATCTGCATGATTTTATGAAAAAGTAAGGAAATAATAAGTTCTATTATTTGAAAAGATGATTTTATTAGAATGATATGTCTATTTATTTATAAAAACTTAAATAACATTTTCCGATTTTTGAGGGAAAGATCCATACGAGTAGTTGTTAAGTAACACCGTTACATGTTTAGTATCCCACATGTGCGAACAAAGCGATTTGGCTCCACTTTATCATGAAACAGCCAAAGGGTGGAAGGTTTTAAAAACGGTCGGCCGTCTTCAAATCGATGCTGTATGAGTCTCACTTTCAAAATGTGTTGATAATTTTGTTTGTCTGTCCCCATTATTATTATCAATTAATCTGAAATTATAAAAAAAATGCAAAAACAAGCCCTTGAGAGTTATATTACTATAATTAACTAAATTAAACTAGGTAGGTAACTACACATTTGAGTTTCATAAAGAAAATTTGTTTTGTTATGTGCTATCATCTATCAAATTTGAGAATAGTATATTCATAAAAAAATTTAAGCCAAATTTAAGACTTTACCTGTTTGAAATGTTCAGGGAGCAGTTTTTTTGATTGAGTGCTAAGTGGACAAGTTTAGCACTGCGCTTTTTAGTGGAATCCACCAATCCACCATCTCAATATCTAAAAATATAAATAATAAATAAGTAAGTATGTAATATATAATTATGACGCTTACATACATAAAAAGGCACAACGTCAGATCTTGTACTCTACATAGTAAATAGCATGTAAATCTCTTATTGCAGTATTTATCAATTCCTACAATAAAATTTAATGATTGATATTGATATAACTAACAGATATCTACAAAATTAAATTCATATTCATTTGTTTTAAACTACTCTCTCACCTATTTCTAATTATTAGCGTGTTAGTGCTTGTATAAAACCGTCCCAACGATTTTGATTCGTGTCTGCCACTGAACGCACCTTTTGAGTTGAAATTTAAAAACTATCGTTTCTATGGGAATCTTATTGAAAATATCGTGTATACAGCAATGATTGGTAGTAATAAACACTTACCTTTTGATATAATGTATTGAATGAGTGTTTTTCGCCAATATTCAATTAATTTTGAATGATATCCGGAGTACGTTTTTTGTTCCAACTTAAACTGTCGAGAAATGGCATTTCCTGTTTTGATACTGACAAACCAACTAAATTACAAAATGACAGTGACATTTCTCTATGGTTTTTCGTTAAATATATTCGATTATTTCTGTGCGCACCAAAAAAAAACAACATTTTAGGAGAAGATAGCCACAACGCATAAGGCGCGTTGCTGGCACACAGCAAAAAATGTGTAAAACGCGAGGGGTGCGTTGCCGGAGCTGAATGGGTTAAAGGATATTATTGAAGTAAAATTCCTTTACGCACGTTTGACTTGGGGAGTAAGTTGGTGAATGCGAGCAGAACGGAATTTGATGTTGGTTCACGTAGATCTCTATTTTCAACATAACAAAGTTAAAAATTTGTATTATTATGTTGGTATGTCCGGTAAAATGACAATTTACAATTGTCAAGATGGCGACATTAACATGTAAAGGAACAAAGGAAAATAAAGTTAGAGGTAGGTACCGGCCGATAGATGGAGCTAAATTAAAGAAGTTTTACTTCAGTCGAGTGGTCTAAAGCATACTCGTTTTTAATTATATCTATGTGCATAGCGTACAGTTGTCACGTTTTGTTCACTATTTGTGATTAGGAAAACTTATATTTTTTGTCATTTCAGTGTCCAATTGGATATATGCGAATTAGCAGCGGTGCTCCAGTTAATTATGAAGACACAATGACTCTGAATTCTCCCCTGAATACGAACGAGTTACTGGTGGAGGAATTGGCGCATTTCGTACGGGAGAGGATCTCTCCTAAAGTTGTACATACTAGCGGTGTTGCCGCTTTTGGTTATTTTAAAGTGACGCATAATGTGACTGATATTTGTAAGGCCAAACTTTTTGATGGAATTGGAAAGAAAACTCGTGTCGCTGTGAGGTTTTCGCTATCCACTGAGGATATAGGTGCAGCCGATGTCGTCAGAGATAACAGAGGATTAGCAGTAAAGTTTTACACTGAAGAAGGCAATTTTGACATAGTCGGCATAAGTGTACCAATATCTGCTATTAAAGATCCGCTGTACTTTCCATCGTTTGTCAGAGCTACAAAAAAGAATACAGAAACTCATTTAGTTGATCGCACGTCGTTTTGGGACATCGTAACTTTACGACCTGAATCAGCATTTTTTGTAATGTATTTATTTAGTGATTATGGAACTCCAGCTGGTTTTATACACATGCCTGGATTTAGTGTCCATACATATCAGGTGTACAATAAATATGGTGAATCGTATTTAGCCAGGTTTAAAATTATACCTAATGCGGGTATTAAAAATTTTGGAGCTGAAGAAGCAAAAAAGATTGGTTGTGATAATCCCGAATACGCTTCTAAAGAAATTTACAACTCCATTGAAAAGGGTGATTTCCCAAGTTGGACAGTAAGCATGCAGGTACTGAGCACTGAAGACGCGGAGACATGCAAGTTTGATCCATTTGATGTAACACAGATAATTCCTGACGATGAATACCCATGGAGGCCAGTAGGAATCCTAGTTTTAAACGAAAACCCAAGGAACTCTTATGCTGATGTTGAGCAGATCGCATTTAATGTCGCCAATTTAGTTCCAGGTATACTCGGAGCACCTGATAAAGTGTTCGAAGCGCGTCGATTTATTTATCGTGATGCTCAAAACTATCGGCTAGGAGTAAATTTTAACAAAATAGAGGTGAATCTTCCTCTTGGGCCGGTATTTTCATATATTCGTGACGGAGTAGCTCCTGTGGGCGACAATGGAGGGAACGCACCCAATTACTTCCCGAATAGTTACAATGGTCCAATCCCATGGATTGAAAAGAACCGTCCGAGGCTTGTTGGGGTAAGAAATTATACAACGTATAATTACGATCAAGCAGCCAATATGTATAATGAAATGACCGAAAATGCTCGAAGAAGCATGACAACTAATATCGTGAAATCATTAAAAACCATCGCCGATAAACTTTTAGTGAATAAAGTCATTGAGTTATTTACCACCATACACCCTGATATGGGGCACAGGATAAAAATCGGTTTAGCTAATTGATGTTAACTAAACCGATTTTTTTTGAACATGTGTTAAGTTGAGGGCCAGCAATTTAAGCACCATACCTTCCTTGTGCTTTTGTGCCTACTGCAAACAAATAGAGCCTCCTCTGAAATTTCAACTTTTCGGTATCATCCGCATGTTAAATTACAAAGAAATATGTGAGTAGGTACCAAATTACAGTAATTATATTTTTATTTGGAATTCACCATCGGGGTTTAAGTACCTATTGTCCCGTTTCGGAAAATTTTGGTTAGGTTATTTCAGCACGAGGTAATTGCTACAGAAAAATCAGCTTACTTTATGACATCCCACCCCGGCTGGCTTATTTCACATTGTTTCTTCTATGAAACGATACCGTTACGCCAGGGGCTTCAGTCAAGTCAAATAGGTACATTGATATTATGGCCGTTGACAAGTAGGCGCACATTGTATGTCGTGAATCATTAATTATTATTATCATCATCTGCATTCTACATTGTTAATTTGACACTTGATATCAAAATAAAAATGGCGCCTGTACCTTTATCTTTATTTTCCATTTATCCTTTATCCCTAACGTTATTGGAGGACATAATAGAGCACTTATATCAACACAACAAAATAAAATTATGTAGGTACAAAAAACAGCAAATAAATATCGTCGATGGTAATGATAGGCCGTTTACCATCTGGCATAATATTGTTATGTTAATTAATGGCAATCAAGAAACTGAAGCATTCAATAACAATTTATTATATTGCACCAATTTATTGCCCCAATTCTTTATTTCACAATTTATTAGACCATGACGTGGTGTTAGAAAACTTTTGCGGGCCATTCACTTCATTGTATGATGTTGTAGAGTTGAATAATAATGCATAAAGTAGATAAAATTTGACATGAATCTTTTACTTTTAATAATATAGTTAATAATCTGACAATAATATCTTAGCGGATTTTTTTTTGTTGGATCTTGAATTAAACGCACTCATTAGAGTTATGGTTTCCTGTAATATGAAGCCTTGCATGAAATGCATATTTGATTTTAAAAGATTGCCTCGTATCTCTTTTCAAACCAGCGCGGCGGCTCCGGCGCAGCGGAACTGGCTTCGATAATTTGATACAGCCTGAATAGGTCAAGATAAAACATTGAATTTTTCATTCTCACGTTTCATAGTTTTTTTTGGTATTAATGTGTGCTATATAAAACATAAAATTACTCAATGACCAGCATATTATTATGTAGAACACTTTTTCATTAGTTAGGAAATTCGACACGGATCAAAACTCTGTCTCGGCCATTGCAAGGTCGAGTGAGCAAAGTATAAAGCGCAATGACTGGGTGCAAGACGGGCTATTTTGATTGACCATTGCTAGTATGAGCATACCAAATTTATCATCCTAAGCCTAGTTAAAAAATTATTAACAGTTACATTAAGAATGCTAAATAATGCATGGTTTACAATAAAATTTACAACTCAGTGACTTACAATCGTGTTTTGTCGTATATGTCCTAAAAGCTTAATAATATCAGTGAACATGAAGGCATTGGTGGTGGTGATTCTCATGAAGATGATCCTGGCGAAGATCCAGGAAGGGCCGGCACCAGCTGCGCAACAGATCGTCAACTTCAAGCAAAAGACAAAGGTGATTAGGCATTTTATTTAGTGACTTAAGGTGAACTATTGTGACTAGTTTCGTAACCAAATTGACTTTTTCGAGCAAGTGTAGCTTAGCGGTAGCCAGTGCCACTGCCAAACGACATACCCTGGTTCGTATCCCGCTTTTCAAGTTATGTGTGGAATTTGCACTCGCTCTTACAACGGTGAAGGAAAACTTTGTGAGGAAACCAGAATTTTCGAGAATCACAAAATTCAAGGACATGTGTCCTCAACCAACCCCCATTTGGCCAGCGTGGTGGATTATAGCCCACACTGTCTCTCTGTGAGAGAAGGCCCGTATCCTAGCACTCGGAACGTATTGGGCTGATGATATTGGCTTTTATAACCAGACTTTTCCAGACTATGACAACGACAGACTTCCAGAAAATGACGGGTAGTTTTCGATGATGAATTTGTGTGATCAGAGAAAAGCATAAAATAAGTTTTCTGAAATGAAAAATGACATAAACATAAGATGCATAAATTACTTTAGTATGCATTAAAGTCTTATTAATGTTCTTTTTGCAGGGCCCCATTGGTGTGATGACTACTAGCGCAGGTGCACCGATTGAGTACAAAGACGCGACTAACACACTTAACACTCGACTTATTTTCAACGAATACTTCATGGACACCATGACGCATCTTGTTCGGGAACGAATACCTGAAAGACTTGTTCATGCAAAGGCTGGAGGAGCTTTCGGATATTTTGAAGTAACGCATGACATCACTGACATTTGTAAAGCAGATTTATTCAGTGCAGTGGGAAAGAAGACTTCAATAGCAGCTCGTTTTTCTCCAGTAGTAGTCGAAAGAGGTGGAATAGACACTTCTCGAGATGCGAGAGGTTTTGCACTTAAGTTCTACACTGAAGAAGGTAATTTTGACATCGTTGGTTTCAATACACCCATGTATGTTTACAAAGATCCATTACTATTTCCTACGTTTGTAAGAGCGCAGAAAAGAAATCCAGCAACTAATTTGATAGACGGAAATACACTTTGGGATTTTTTGACCTTACGCCCCGAAAGTTTGCATATGTTTTTGCTTGTTTTTGGAGATCGCGGCATTCCTGATGGCTATCGGCATATGCCAGGCTTTGGGATCCATACCTACGAGGTAGTTAACAAATACGGAGATAAACATTTCATTAGATTCCATTTCATGCCTGATGCCGGTATTAAAAATCTTCGTACTGAGCAAGCAAGAAAGATAGCTGGAGTAGACCCTGACTACGCAACTAGAGATCTTTACAACGCTATTGGTAAAGGAAATTTCCCTGGTTGGACTGTGAGCATTCAAGTATTGACTTTCGAAGAAGTTAAAACTGCTGGTTTCGATGTATTTGATGTGACTAAAGTACTGCCATTAGATAAATATCCTTTAAGGCCTTTAGGAAGGTTTGTGTTGAACAAAAACGCCGTAAATTATCATGCTGAAATAGAACAGTTAGCTTACAATCCTGCTAATTTGGTGCCTGGTATACTTGGTGGTCCCGATAAAGTGTTTGAAGCACGTCGGTTAGCTTACAGAGATGCTCAATATTATAGGTTAGGTGCTAACTTCAATAAGATCCCAGTGAACTGCCCTGTACAGAACAAAGTTTTGACCTACAACCGAGATGGTGTTCCACCCGTTAAAGATAACGAAAGAGACGTTCCAAATTATTATCCTAACACTTTCAATGGACCAGTGCCTTATAAGGATCCAAAAAGAACTGAAATTGTAGAGGTATATCAGGATGATCCTGATAACTTTGAACAAGCAAGAGAGCTTTATACTAATGAGATGACCAAAGATGAGCGAAGTAGACTAGTTGAGAATGTTTTGTATAGTTTGGGAGGAGCAATACAAGAGTTGCAAGATAGGGCTGTTAAATTCTTTACCATAATTCATCCCGATCTTGGAAATCGAATTTTACAAGGACTGCAAGTAAACAGAACCAAAGATGATTGGGAATATTAATAAATGAGTAACATCTAGGTATTTAAATTGTTTTACGTTTATCTGAGTAAATTTTAAACTTGCCCAGTTTTTTACTGCACCTTGTGCAGCCCGTAATTATGATATTACTTGAAGCGTTTCAGCATGACGTAAGCATGTAGTAGGTAGGTAGTATTAATAGCTTCCTGGTAAGAATAGGTTCGTAATTTCAAATTAGTATATACCTAGTTAGTCTTGTTATTATAATAATCTTTTGCACTAAAAATAGTACAAATGGAGAACTGAATGCTAAAGCATTTTCTACCAGTCTATACAAAGTTTGGGGAGGTAGGAGGCGTGTACTAAAACCTATAAAGCAATTTTGAAAAAAAAAAACCACTAAAAATACATTCTTAATTTTTTTTTTTTTAATGTTAATGAATGACCTGACGAGCAGCCGTTCGCCTGATATTAAACGACACGGCTGCCCATACCAGCTGCAGTGTCACTCGGAACTCTAAAGTATAGAGGTTCGCGTGACACTGCATTGCGCACGTCCTCCTGAGACATCAGCACAATCTAGTAATAAGATTACTAAACTGTGAAATCAGATCATAAAGTCTCATTTGCCCAGTAATTTTACTAGCTACAGTGCCCTTCAAACCGGAACACAGCAGTGCTTGCACACTACTGCTTGGCGGCAGAATAACTGGCAAAGCGGTGGTACCTACCTAGACGAACTTTGCAGTAAAGTCCTACCACCTAGTATACAATACAATATACAATATTATTATAAATTAAATACTACACTACTAGAGAAAATATATTAAACAAAATATTACATACTATGATAATGAGAAGAAAAGATTCA
Organism: Ennomos fuscantarius; assembly: GCA_905220475.3. Classification (NCBI taxonomy): domain Eukaryota; kingdom Metazoa; phylum Arthropoda; class Insecta; order Lepidoptera; family Geometridae; genus Ennomos; species Ennomos fuscantarius. The sequence goes on along the minus strand of HG992028.1, from coordinate 3,266,810 downwards.
TAAAGTATTATATTCATATAATTAACTGGCGGCCCGTCCCTGCTGCGCACGGGTGGACATTTATTTTTTAAACATTTTGGCAGAACATTTTTGCTTGCAATTAAAATAGTCTATATTAATCAGTGATAATGTAGCATTCAAATGGTGAAGAATTTTTAAAATCGGTCCTATACTTTTTGAGCCAATTCGTTACAAACATACTTACATACCAATCTTTCCTCTTTATAATATTAGCATAGATAAATAGTGACAAATGGTTAAACGTTAGGAAGGATTTATGTAATAGTATAGGTACTCTCGAACTAACTTGTGTTATGTGAATTTGTTTCGTAGTCAACTTCTTTATTTATTTATTTTATTATAATTACAGTGTTTTTATTACTTAATTGTAACGTTATAATAATTACAGTGTTTTTATTACTTAATTGTAACGTTATAATAATTACAGTGTTTTTATTACTTAATTGTAACGTTATAATAATTACAGTGTTTTTATTACTTAATTGTAACGTTATAATAATTACAGTGTTTTTATTACTTAATTGTAACGTTATAATAATTACAGTGTTTTTATTACTTAATTGTAACGTTATAATAATTACAGTGTTTTTATTACTTAATTGTAACGTTATAATAATTACAGTGTTTTTATTACTTAATTGTAACGTTATAATAATTACAGTGTTTTTATTACTTAATTGTAACGTTATAATAATTACAGTGTTTTTATTACTTAATTGTAACGTTATAATAATTACAGTGTTTTTATTACTTAATTGTAACGTTATAATAAAGTTACTACTACTTATTGAGTATACAAAATCACCTTTTCTCTTTTAGTCAATAAAATGCAATTTTGTACATTGTTTTCTCGCAGAAGGTACCTAGATCGAGCTGCTGAGGTAAAAAAGTATCTTAAAGTTGTACCCTAACTGCTAAGTGCATCAGCTAGGCGATCATGTAACTTGATTGCAACCAATAGAAACACCTACAGCCTTATTAATAAACACGAACTAGCTTTAGACTAGCTACACCATCTTTTGTCTCTTTCGATCCAGCTAAATATTCCAGTAGCAAAAAACGGACAAAAGCTGAAGTAACTAATCCGAGACTAATACCCGTTTATTAATAAGGCTGATAGTGTATAGATTCGACCGTTTCAATGCGCAGTTTAGGTGCATAGTTACTATGGAAATTATCAAATTAGGAACGTTTCTCATGTTGCAATGAAAGTTCCCAGCATCCCTAGGCGTTTGTCGTTGAGAAGTTTCATAAGGTATGAGTCTGTTGAACATAATGACATATAAGTTGTAGGACCGTCTCTTTTTTAAAATTCTAATGAATGTCGCGACGAGCTAGTTCGCATGTTTGCCTGATGTTAACGAGACATCCGCCCATAACCGTTTCAGTGTCACTCGGAACTATAAAATATAAAGTTGAAAGTAAAAGTAAAGTTTTTTTAGCACGGACCCAGGAGTCTGTGGTAAAGCAGCATTAAAGAATATATAAATTATATAAAGTTTAGCGTGACACTGCACTGCGCACGTCATCCTGAGACATCAGCACAGTTTGGTAATCAGATCACTAGACTGTGAGATCAGGTCATAAATTCTCATTTGCCCAGTAATTTCACTAACTACAGTACCCTTCAAACTGGAACACAGTAGTGCGCAAACTGGGCGGCAGAATAATTGGCAAAGCAGTGGTAACTACCTAGACGAACTTTGCAGGAAAGTCCTACCACCAAGTTAATGGCTCATGTCACAAAAAAGTTTAAAAAAGGAAGACTTCATAATACTTACGTACGCAAATTAAAACAGCAAAACAGGTTCAAAACAGTTACATACTTAAAATGATTATAAATAGAATTTATCCCTGCTAGACTCACAAAAACTCGGCTCGCGTTTCTAACGAGAAATTCCTTAGATTATATTGCTTGGCAACTCTTATGGCCTATTGTACTAAGTTCGACATATTCTGACGTAGCGAAACATGACGAGTTACGACCAACTGCGGTAGCCAGTAATTCATAAACGGCACAGCCTAGAGAAGTTCTATGAACTGCCTGTTCTTAATTTATTAAACGAATGGAAATAATTGGAGAGTATTGTTAGGCTGTGGTGGTTTTATCAAAGGTTAGTGAAGTGTAAAGTTTTGAAACAGTTTCTTGTAACCCGAGCGGGTAATAAAGCGGGCTTTCACGATTTGCTTATCGTGGGAAAGTAGGTATTCGTCAAAGAGGTATAATGTACTACGAGGTCTTTGGTATTCGTCAATGAAATTACATGCATACGTACATGCACTCACACCTATAATCTAGTCTTGGGCCGCAGTTTTACCCGCGTACAATGTTTTTTGCAGTGAAAATTTCTTTAGGCGCCTTGAGCACTTTTTGGGTGAACAAAAATGATGGATCTCGCGTTTTTTTTTTCACTGAACGTTTCCCGCCCTAAAGACAGCCCTTTTTTTAGGGGGGAAATGCCAACGCACTTCCCTGCCGTTACAGGGGTGGCGGCAAAAGGAAAGTGGGCCCTCGAACCCACTAAAAACAGTACCGTGAGCTCTTCCGCTTTGGTAGGGTGAGAAGGGATCGCGTTAGCATTCTCCATCTCGCCCCAGCGGTTTGCCTGAGTCGAGCTACCAGCCCTCTGCGTCCGTGGCGGGGTGGCATTACTCACTTAAGTCAACCCAGTCTAGTGGATCGTGCAAGCCGGCCACGAACATCTTCCCCAGTGACTCACTAAAGAAGATGTTCTTCCTCATTTACGATGATGGTTAGGGATGATGGAAATCTATTCACCTATCAGATATTACAACAACCTCGGGCACCGACGGTTGTGGAGCCCCAGGGGCGTCCTGAGAACTCCCAGCGACCTTCGTACAATGTTTTTTTTTTTTTTTTTTTGAGGGTGGAAATGCCTTCGCACTTCCCTGCCACCACGGGGGTGGTGGCAGGGGGTATGTGGGACTCGAACCCACTAAAACCCCCCCGTGAGCCCTCGTCCGCCGTACCGGGGCGAGAAGGGGGGCCCTTTCGGGCCTCTCCGCGCCAAAGGATGGGTGACCTTGCTCACCAAGGTCACCCACCAGACGTGTGGGGCCGTGCAAGCCGGCGGAGAGTCCCCTGACTCTCCACCAGTGGCCCCACTACGGGGGAGGGAGGAGGTGCGCGTAACGCCTCCTCCTCCCTCCCACTCGTCTGCGCCGGAGCGGGTCAGCTCCAGCGGCCTCCTCTCTGACCCGCTCCGTGGTCTCCTTCTGCGCCATCACGTACTCGCAGAAGGAGACCACCGCCTGCCACGATCTCTCGCTGTCAAGCATGGCTCTCACCACGCTTGGCAGCGAGAGATCGTGGCCTACTGCCAAGGAAAGTGTGTGCTGCTGCGGGTCCCAAGCGGTACACACTTCCAGTGTGTGGGGCGCTGTATCCTCCAGCGCCCCACACTCATGGCAGGTTCGTACAATGTTAACTCAACCTTTAACAACACTTTTACCTCAATATAGGCAAAAAACGTCTGCATGATAAAAGGAAAACTCCCTCCAAATTCCAGCCCCCAGGTTCAGTGATTTAGGCTGTATGTTGCCTGTTAGGAAGTCGGCCGGTCAGTCATTCGGACAAAGCCTTTTGCAGAGCAGGGTACATAGAAAATGATAGGCAACAAATAAAAGCAGTTTAAAGAATTTGCTATCGCAAGTCAAGCAGGCTCTTTCCATACATTTATGAAGAGGAACGCGATCAAAGTTCTTGGTTATAAGTATACCTTTGATTTAGTTGCATCCATATCTCCATATATCCATATCTATCTAAAATGGAAAGCAACTAGCTCCATAAACAGAAGCAGATAATTCGTGGGGAGAGCCTCATCTTATATAGTTAGGTTAATACTCTCGGCCCTTATTTTGTTAAGTTTACGACTGGAATTCCAAATTTATTTGACCGTTTACGTACAAGGCTGATAAAACAATTGAACTTCTATTACTGATCTGAAGCTTTTTGTTGTAGAAGGAACTTTTGATATTTTTATCACTGGGAAAATGAACTGCAGTCATAACATCGTTTGTGCCGTGTGGTCCCGGGGGCGTCAGATTAGGACCACAGAATACAGAAAATAATTTAAAAAAATGGTGGTAAAAAAAATAATTGAAGGTTTTTTTTGTTTTGGTTTTGGCTCCACACTTTTGTGTATTTAGCCAGTGTAATTAAGTAAATTTTTCAAGTTAATTTATATTATACATATGTATGTTTTATGTGTCAAGTCAAGTCACAGTCCAAGTCATCAAGTCAAGTTATAGTCTAGTCTAGTCAAGTCATACTCCTAGTAAAGTGGTGGCAACTTTACCAGAAGCTTCTATGGAGTTTTGGAAACAACACAAAAAGAAACGTTTCACAATCATTATACCACTTTCCCACAGTCATGACTGTAATCCAGCACTTAAAGAATAAAATGCCACCAATTTTATGCACTAACACTGAAAATAACACAAGTTTTGGCAAATAATACAATGCGGTGACACGACCTTTTTCGTTTTCCCGCCAAAAAAACTCAATTGAAGGGTTGAGAACAAAAAGGTAACTGTCAAATTGATAGTTTCGAGAAAATTGACTTTAAACTTCAACGGCTTCATTTTAATGTAGAGTGCTTATAAGGTAATAGAAAAGGGTTATGTAAGTTACAGTAGCTTGAAAATGTATTAATTATATTTTAAAATACAAAATATAGTACTAATTCGTACAATTGCTGTAAAAATATAATATAATATAATAAATATAATAATGTTTTTATGCTAAGCGACTGTATTCCTGTGTCAGATAAATCGTTTTTATACTGAAAATCTCGCGATTTAAGCCTCGTTTCGGTATTTTGAGAATGTATTATTACAGATAATTTCACGCTGAATCCAGCGTCATTTTAAATAAAATCTATATATGTCATTCTAAATCATTTTGTGAAAAAAATCAGTTAAACCCTTTTTTAACTCACCCCTTCAATTTACAGTCAATGTCTTCCCGTAGGTACCGTAACAACCGGCTAAGGAACAAAAAAAGACGCTTTTTTTCAAACGGACTAATGCTTTTGGTTTCTACAGACCTTTACAGCGTCACCCGGCGGGACTACCAAGGCGCTTGCCAAGCGTGGTGAATATGGCAATTTTTTTTTTTTTTTTTTTTTTTTTTTTTAAATGGGGGAGTCCTAAGTTCAGCAGTGGACGCAACACGCTGTAATTGCTATCACTTGGTAAAATTAGAATTATTGAAGACCACCGCTTTGCCACTATTCTGCCGCCAAGCAGTAGTGTGCAAGCACTATTGTGTTCCGGTTTGAAGGGCACTGTAGCTAGTGAAATTACTGGGCAATTGAGACTTTATGGTCTGATCTCACAATTGAGTAATCTCATTACCAGACTGTGCTGATGTCTCAGGATGATGTGCGCAGTGTGTCACGCGAAACTTTATATTTCGGAGTTTCAAGTGACACTATTCCATTATGGGCCGTGTCGCTTAACATCAGGTGAACGATAAGCTCGTCACATCATTCACTAACATTAAAAAAACTTAAGATTCAACGCATAACTATTAGGTTACATTATAATGAGTTATTGTGTACTAATTATGCATTACATTATTGCGAATTCCATGTGTTAAATGTCTCTCATATCAAAGGAAGTGTACATGGATAGGCATCATTTCGAAACCGCAGTCTACAAGGCGTTACAACCATTTGAATAGAATTATGTGACCGATGATTTTAGAACCACTTGCTTACGTTTACGTCGTTTATTGAGAGTGTAATAATTTACTAGGTGGTAGGACTTTACTGCAAAGTTCGTCTAGGTAGGTACCACCGTTTTGCCAGTTATTCTGCCGCTAAGCAGTAGTGCGCAAGCACTGCTGTGTTCCGGTTTGAAGGGCACTGTAGCTAGTGAAATTACTGGGCAAATGAGACTTTATGATCTGATCTCACAGTTTAGTAATGTTATTACTAGATTGTGCTGATGTCTCTGGATGACTTCCGCAGTGCAGTGTCACGCGAACCTCTATACTTTAGTTCCGAGTGACACTGCAGCAGATATGGGCAGCCGTGTCGTTTAACACCAGGCGAACGGCTAGCTCGTCACGTCATTCCTTAACATAAAAAAAAAAGTGTAATATGGTTTTCTTTGGAATTTTCCGTTTGAAATTTTCCAAATGACGCAGCACTTTGAACTCTATTACTAATTCGAAAAGTTATATAATATCATGTTGAGTTAACAATCCCAATCTGAGAGCATGTATCTAATCTTGACACAATAAATACTTAGCACAAATCATGCGGATATGTTTGGCTTAATTAACCTTACGTTTATACACATACCTACTTATTTGCATACACTTGATTAGATCTGGCTTTCGTTAACATATCTGCCACGTAATTTATCATTTCACAATTATGATTGGAGAGATACTCCAAATTGTAATAACAATTGCGAAATTATCAATTACACTACCTATGTTGTGTCGTTTGAAAAATTGATACAGATAGGTATCTTATAGGAAGCTTTGTTTAGGCATTCCGTTTCGCATTATTTGCTCATTACATATGTATTGAATAATCAGCAATTGCATATAACGAGACAGACTGACTTCTTTTATTGCGTGTTTATGTCAAAATAGGAAATAGTAGTATTCTTAATATATAAAAATGAATTTCTATTTCCCTTAAGTCATAGAGCTGCAGAAGCAGTTAATCTTTAGTACAGATGGACGTAAGCGACACAGGAATTTCATTCGCAATTTACCCCCTTTGTTTGCCATTTCCTTTTTGTATGATTTATTGCCATAACGGGTTGCCATAATAATAATAAAGCCCATCGATCACATACATAGATCCTGGACGCTATCTAGAATTCCCTGTAAGGGTCCCAGGTACTGCGAGATCCATGGTTGCACAACACCCAGACTCAGAACAAGTATTCGCGCTTTTTTTCTATGCATAAATACTTGTCCTGCCGGGAATCGAATCCGCCGCGTCTGGGCTATAAGCCGACCTGCTCAACCACCACACCACAGAGGCTGTTGTGAACGTAACGTATGTAAATGAACGCATTTTTATAACGCGACGCATCGACCAGGTGCTTTAATAAACTATGGAAAACGCGATGAGTTCCCGGCCCCCACGCACCTACAAAGACCACAGATAGGAAAAATTTGTTTATCTCCTCAAATACCCGATATAGCGTAGAGTCAAAGACTTAGCTTCTTCTTAGTGCAACAGAGACAAAAAACAAATAAACATCACAAACAAAAGTACCGTTTAACCCAAATTGAAAGGAAGTAGGATTGCGGTCAAACATACGTATCTAGGTACTTATGTATATAAGTTATGTATGAAATGTTATCGTATCGATCTAAGAATGGATATAAATAATTATTCATTGTCCGATCGAGAGGGTTTTATTACGTTTGTAATAACTGTTATTTTGGTAATTTGATTACTTATACGATTGGTGTTTGGCGATTGTAAATACAGGTACCTACATAGGTACTTCGTGGTAATACTTTTCTGGTGGAAGCACCTCTGTACCAGTGCTTCGTTACATATTCTCCCGTAAGCAGTAGTGTGCATGCACTAACGTGTTCCAGTTTGAAGGGCATTGCAGCGTAGAGTTACTGTGGGAATGAGACTTTGTTTGCAAAAGCTATGCTGATGTCAGTGACAAATGCAGTGCGTTGCCAGGCAAGACTTTTGAAGTAAAACTTTTTTTTTAATGCACTCTTTGATTGGGGAGTAAGCTGGTGAATGCGTGACGAGGGAACGGAAGTTGCAAATTGTTGGTTAACGTAGAAGACCATTTTCAACATAACAAAGTTAAAAATTACTTAAAATTTGTAGTATTATGTTGGTATGTCCGGTAAAATGACAATTTACAATTGTCAAGATGGCGACATTAACATTAAACAATACCAAAACAAAGTTATACCGACCGATAGATAAGCTAAACTACAGAAGTTCACTGTCACGACAGCCGTCACGCTGAAGATCAGGTGAAGCCATGTAAATCAAAAATACTAAATCTTTACCTATATAGTGATTTTACGTACTGCACTAAATATTTCCCTACAAACCTTATAGCGCGAAGAGTCAATGAAAGACCTTGCCCGCGTCCTGGTTTCCATTGTTTCCATAACTAAAACCTAAGTAGAGTTCCGAAAAAGAAGTCTTTTTAGGTCAGAGTGAACAGGTAAGCAAGCAAGCATCATTGTAGAACGTGTCATTTCATAGGTACCATTTAGGTGGTTACATTGGTTACATACAATATGCTGAAATACATAAATAATTGTTAATACTTACATACTTCATACTAATATTATAAAGGCGAATGTTTGTATGTGTGTTTGTGTGTATGTGTGTGTTTGTTACTCCTTCACGCTCAAACGGCTGAATAGATTTGGATGAAATTCGGTACCGAGATAGCTTATACACTGGATTAACATATAGGCTACATTTTATCCTGGAATTGTGAAATTTTCTCGTGGGATCAGCAAATAATTAAAATATTTTTTATCAGCAGGTGAAACCGCGGGGCGCATCTAGTTTATTAATATAAATAACGCCCATCGATCACATACATACATAGATCTTGGACCCTAACTAGGATTCTTTATATTTCCTCAACTATCTACGAGTATCATGGTCTCGCGACACCCAGACCCAGAACAAGTATTTGCCGCAATTTTTTTCCTGTGCACAAACACTTGTCCTGTCACGGGAGTTGAACCTGCCGCCTCCAGGTTATGAGCTGACCTGCTCGACCACCACACCACAGAGGCTGGTACCCTAGTTTTTGACCCTGTGGCAGTTCTTGGAAGCAGTTTGAAAGATTAAAGTCATAAATTCACGTAAATTAAAATATGTGTTTGGAGAAATTAGTTCTTTATTAGATCGTGACCACCTCGAGCTAAGGCAATATCGGCATCATCGCGCTTCGAGAGGCCATAATGCGCTGCAGATTAAGACATAAAAATTATCAGCTTAGTGGAAAGATTTAATATTAGGTCTTTACCTATGAAATTGCCGTTTTGTTTGAAAAAAGTTAAAGTATTTTTTTTTCGAACTTATTTATTTCTTTTATTCAAAGTAATCACCCCTGCAATCAATGCATCTTTGCCAACGCTGTGGCAGTTTATGGATGCCCTTCTTGAAAAAACCAGCAGGACGGGAGACAATAAACTCTTTAAAGGCGTTTTGTACTGCCTCTCGGGAATTGAATTTTTTTCCCGCTAAAAAGTTGTCCAAATTTTGAAAAAAGTAATAGTCGGTAGGCGCAAGATCTGGTGAGTATGGCGGATGAGGGAGAGCTTCCAAACCCAACTCATGCAGCTTAGAGACGGTCTGTTGTGCAGTATGGGGTCGCGCGTTGTCGTGAAGTAGCAGTGGAGACGACCAAAGCTGGTTGCAGACGTGCGAGTTTCGCCATCATTGTGGTCAGTTCTTCAATGTACACATCTGCAGTAATGCTCTCGCCGTTTGGTAAAAAGCTATGATGAATCACACCAGCACTAGACCACCAAACTGTGACCATCACCTTTCTAGGGGTCATTTTTCGTTTTGCACATTGCTTTGGTACCGAACCAGGATCTAACCAACTTGCTGAGCGCTTTCGATTGTCAAAAAGAATCCATTTTTCGTCGCACGTAACAATTCGGTTCAAAATTCCTTCATTTCTGTGCCTGTTAAGCAGCGCAAGGCAAGTCTCAACGCGTACGTTGCGCTGGCGATCGTTAAGTTCGTGGGGCACCCATCTATCAAGCTTTTTTATCTTGCCAATCTGTCGCAAATGGACCAATATTGTTTTGATGCTAACATCAAAAGCTGCTGCCAGCTCAGCTGTAGATTGAGATTCATCAGCTTCCACAATCGCCTTTAATTCATCATTGTTGACCAAAGTTTCCGGACGACCACGAGGTTAATTTTTCAAGTCAAAATTCCCAGAACGGAACCGAGCAAACCAATAACGGGTTGTACGTTCGTTTGTACAGTTCTCTCCGTAAACGTCGTTGATGTTACGTGTCGTTTGTGCCGCGTTGGTGCCACGACGGAACTCATATTCCATAATTACACGAAATTTCAAAATATCCATTATGAGGAAAAATGTTGAAATGTAATGAAAATACAACGCTAATCAATAAACAAAAGACTTATATTGTAAATAGAATGTCATATTTTTAAAACAAAATTAATTTGAATTTAGAATTCATAGCCAATCAAAACTTTTTTTTGTTTGAAAAAGTCTGTACTGCAATACGGCAATTTCATAGGTAAAGACCTATTATCTCACTTTGGATACGCGGTCTTGCAAGTTGCAACACTGCTCTATTAGAGGTCGCTAAGCTTTTCCACTCGCATCGGTTTAGCACGTGAGTCCAAATGCCACGACCAATATGTAAGGTTGTGAGTAGATAAATATATACAGGATACCTACCTATCCAGTTATACATTGTGCTTGTTTGCCTTATCTACGTTGAACCTGTGGATTATTATTTATTTTTGTAAAGAGTGGGTAGTAGCAGTAAAAGACTAAAATGAATTGATTGATTAGATTAATTGCATATTACCTATTGAGTTGCCATCTTCAATAGGTAATTAATTGAATAATTGGATAATCAAATAATTAAATAATGAAATGCTTGAAAATATTATATTATAAAATTTTTGACGATATATCTATTATGTAGTTGAAATCAATAAATTTATTTTTTAAAGGCACTCAGTTGCAAGCGCCCTTACATGGTTCGTGTACCTACTAAACTAGTTGTTAAGACCTGACATAATATATAAATTGTAGATGAATGCAAATAAATGAATATTAATATGAATATGAATAAAATATTATTTCTGCAATCATCAAACCCTACAGAGTTTTGTCACTAATGACGCCAGGTAAGTAAGATGGATAATAATTTTGATAATTCTACTTTTAATGCAAAACGCACGATGAAGTCTTTTGTATGAAAATTTATAAAATTTACAGCATTGTTCAAAGACTTATAATAGCGGTAGACAATTAAAATGAAAACAACAACTATGCAATCTTTTGAAGTAAAACATCTTTACGCACGCTTGACTTGGGGAGTAAGCTGGTGAATGGGAGGTCGAAAAAAGTTAAAAATTTGTATTATTATGCTGGCATGTCCGATAAGATGACGATTTTAAATTGTCAAGATGGCGACATTAACATCAAACAAAGCAAAAACAAAGTTATACCGGCCGATAGATGGAGCTAAACTAAAGAAGTTTTACTTCAGTCGTGTGGTCTAAAGCACACTAGTTTTTTTAAAACTGGTTATAGGAAAAGCGTTTGCTTATAACATAGCCTCTATCACCGTGCTATTAGAACATAACATTGCTTCCTAAACCTATAAATAAATTACATAATCAAATTGTTAACAGTTTAACAGCCGTATTAATGTCAGTATTGTTATATTATATTCTGCTTATCAAAGGCGGCTGCCAAAATGTAATTAACTCTGCAATTAGGCGGACTTCCGTTCAAGTTATAAAACAGATCTTAAATCACTTTGCAATGCTTGGCCAATTCTCCGCTGTGTACGTTTGATCGGGGTAAAATTCGTACACATAGACTTAGGTCCGTATTATAGAACGATGCTCAGTTGTCGATCTGTCCTCAAGCAGAGATTTCATTCATAAAGTGATCAAATCTCTGATCACTTTATGAATGAAATCTCTGCTTGATGACCGATCGACGACTGAGCATCGTTCTGTAATACGGACCTTAGACCTATGTATATAGGGCGAGTTCTGTGTTCGTACTTAATGTTGTAAAATATGATTTCCATTTTGTGATCATACGAGTTCAATCTGAAATTGTGTTTTATAAAGTCATCATTTTGTTCGCCTAGTAAATAATAAACAAATCTATATATAAAAGAAAGTCGTGCTAGTTACACTATTTATAACTCAAGAATGGCTGAACCGATTTGTCTGAAAATTGGTGGGGAGGTAGCTTAGAACCAGGACACGGACACAGGATACTTTTAATCCCGTTTTTAAAACCTTTTTCACAAACCTATGCACCAAAAAACACGAACTATAAAGAATCATTAAAATACGTAAGTTTATAATTGTATTTTCTAATAAAAAAATTAAATTAATAAAATCCGAAATCTGATTGTTTATTGTCTCTAAGGCGGAACAGAGTTGGTAAGTTTTTATTTTTTTATTACCTTTTTTAAATATAAATAGTAGCGTGGCTAGTAATAAATAATTGTGGCCGTTTCTCACAGCGCCATCTAGCCCCAGACTAAGCAAAGTTTGTACTATGGGAACCACATAACTGATACAATACTTACATTTTTTGTTTGTACATACATACATAGAATACAATATAATACCCAGACGCAGAACAAACGTCGATATATGTAGCACACATCACAAATGTTTGCCCTGTGTGGGAATCGAACCCACAACCGTCCAAAAGGCAGGGCTACTACCAAACAGCTATCGGGTCAGTCAGGTTAGCAGTAACTGATTTTATGTGACCCTTGTTTCAATATGATGACAATAATTCTTCGCTAGAGTGAATATCTAACCGCTGCCATCCGATTCTCACTTTCATTGGAACAAAGGGTATTATTTCATTAGCAGACACTTGAATAGGGGGATAGTGTGATAATTTTCTGTTCTAGGTTTACACATATCAGGTCTAGCTTTCTAGATTATAGTGTGAGAGACGATGGCTATTTTAAGTGAGATCTAAGTAATGTTTATTGTAAATTATACTTTGTCTCCTATATTGTAATGTAATGTTGTGTGATGTCCTGAATGTCTTTTCTTTCTTTCTTTCTATTTAGAAAGAAAAAAACTGAAATTAATGTAATGTATTTTTTTTTTTTTTTTTTTTTTTTTGAATTGCTCTTTTTTGTAAGACAAAAATTGATTGTATGTCCGTGGCTTAAGGCTTATACTAATCTTGCAGTGGATTCATCAGTAAACTGTCTGAATTTACGCACAGCATATGCTGCAGAGCTCAATCTGCCAGCAATGTTTTACAACGTCTAAAAAGTGGCTTGCAACTTGTAAATTAATAATAAGTAAGTATTTTATTAGGAACCAAAAACAATTACACTTAAAAGAAAATGAGAATCGATGACACCTGCAGAAGTACGAGACTGTGTCGCAGATGTCAACGCCCTCCTCCGTAAAAAGGACAGTAAAGTTCCAAACTAAAAAACAATGTAGGTAACAAATATAAAGTTTTAAACAAAGATAACATTTGAGAAAACTTAAATTAATAAATGCTAGGTAGGGATATAAAAAAAGTTATTTTACGATTCAAGTACGGGAAATAGGCAAACAAATGAGAAGAATGTGAACGTATGGTGATTGGCGTGTAGTGCGTGATGTGTGATATGTGATATGTGGTGTGTGGTGTGTGGTGTGTGGTGTGTGGTGTGTGGTGTGTGGTGTGTGGTGTGTGGTGTGTGGTGTGTGGTGTGTGGTGTGTGGGGTGTGGTGTGTGGTGAGTGGTGAGTGGTGAGTGGTGTGTGGTGTATTGTGATAGTAAGTCTTATTTCACAACCATCAAGAGGTCTTCAGTATCTTGGTATGATAAAGTTTGAAGCCATTCGACACATTTTAGCTTGCAATTATACAACGTTAGGGAATAAATATTTAATTGTCTGTTTAGTCTATTGTACAGCATAGAGCTCATATGGTGGTAATGCCGACTCGCTATTGCCGTCCGTCTTTTTTCTGTGGCACATACTATGTCCGATCTGCGTTTAGTTTTAGTAAGGTTAGGATTATATTTCAGGTGAGCATGTTTTCTTAATACGGTTTGCAGAATAAAAAGTTGTCTAATAGTTAGGACTTGGCATAGCGAGTAAAGTTCACTGGTGGGAAAACGAAGGGGCTTGTTGGAGAGTACTTTGAGTACGGCTCTTTGTGCTTTTTCCAAACATATCATATGGGATTTTCCGGAGCCACCCCAGGAAGTGATGCAGTATGACATGACGGATTGAGCTAGGGCAAAATAAACAGTTCATAGATATTGGAAATCAACCACTGATCGTAAGTTTTTAAAAACAAAAATTAGTTTTCGTACTCTGGACACAATAGATGTAATATGATGCTTCCAAGACATTGCGCTATCAATCACCACACCCAAGTATTTAGTTAAATAGGAACGTTCTATTATCGTGCAGTTACAATTAGTAGAATTAGCGTTAGTAGCACACAGGTGAGCACGTATATTAAACGAAATAGGTGGTTGACCGGATATATTAGGCGCAAAAGCAATAAAATTGGTTTTAGAAAGGTTGAGGGTTAAAAGATTTGAGCATAACCACGACATTACAATTCGTAATGCGTTTTCAGAAAACTCACGCACTTCGGACCAACTGTGGCCATGAATGAGAAGCGCTGTATCATCAGCATAAGCTATTAGTTTACAGTTTGGAAGTGACAGGTTACATAAACTATTTACGTAGATTAAGAACAACGTAGGCCCCAAAACACTACCCTGAGGGACCCCAAACGAGAGCTGTGCATCAGTACTTTTAACACCGTCTATCGATACTTGTTGTGTGCGATTGTTAAGGTAGCTGCGGAACAAATCATGAACAATGCCTCTTATACCAATGTGTTCTAGTTTGGAGAGAAGAATAGGGATAGAGACAGTGTCAAAAGCTTTGGAAAGGTCTAGAAAGATACCAATAGTCTTTAACTTTTTATCAATATTTTTGATAACTGTGTCTGAGAGTTCCAATACAGCGTCCTCTGTGGACTTACCGCGTCTGAAGCCAAACTGATTTTCCGAGAGGATGTTGTTCTCATTTAAGAATTTCACTAAGCGCTTATTAATAATTTTTTCAAAAACTTACAGCAGCAACAGCAACAGCTTACAGCTGTTAGGATAGATATGGGTCTGTAATTTATGACACTGTCTCTATCACCACTCTTAAAGATTGGGTGCACTATGGCTTTTTTAAAAGATTGTGGAAAAATGCCGGTATTAAATTAAATATTGAAAATGTGAGTGAATATAGGAACCAAAACATTTTTGGCAGCTTTAATAATAGTTGTTGAGATGCCGTCCCAACCAATCGCACATTTGTCTTTAAGATTAGTTATGATCTGATTAACTTCTTCATAGTCCACGCTAAATAAGACCATAGAATTTAAAGGTCCTTGGGTAGATGCACTAACAGATCTTCCCGGAGAAGAGGTTAAAGATAGCACATTGGACTGCACTTGAGAAAGAATTTTAGAGGCCAGATTTCCCCCAACAGTGGCAAAATACGAATTGACTGTATTTGCCGACGATCTTGGATCATCAGACAATTTTAATAGATTACTTGCATAGTTATGTTTTTTGTTGATATTGACCATTTGGTTAATCATACTCCAAGCCTCTTTAGGATTTCTCCTTACCTTCTGAAATTCCTTTTGATGATACTCACGTTTTACTTTTTTTAATAAGTTATTACAGAAAGCACGGTATCGCGTGTAAATCAGTTTGTTAGTTAAATTATCGGGACTTCTTTTAAATTTTTTATACAGTTTATCTCTATGCCTAATACATCTCAATAGGCCAGGAGTAATCCAAGGCTTGATTATTCTTTTTTTACTCGGAATTTTAATTATGCTAGTATGCTTTTTAATAATGTCAGAAATGATTTGTATCAATATTTCAGAAGCTGTATCAGGATTATTACAGAAAATAATAGCAGAAAAATCAGTGTCTGTTAAATCATCTACTATTGCTCTAATATTGACACGTTGCGAAGTGTGAGTGGAGACTTTTTTTTCAAGCTGTAAGCTGCAACTAAAAAGAACTGGAGCATGATCGGTGATCAATGTATCAAGTACCAGAGTTTTTGCATTAAAAGGAGTACGAGCAATGGCATGATCAAGGCAGTTATTAGCTCTGGTTGGAAATCGATGAGCAGGGAGAAGTGCGTGTGATGCCACAAGATTCAGATATTCTTCGACTATTGCGTCATTATTTGTCGATATGATATTGATGTTTATATCTCCAATAACGACAAGAGATTTAAATGATTTTAAAGATGTCAGAACATGATCCAGACTGTCAAAAAAAACGGTTTGCATTTTTATGGGATGGGAATCGATACAGAGCAATGACAGCCAATTTATCTGAAAATGTGATAATTAAGCAATTAGCATCATTAAAATCAGGCTTAAGAATATTATATTTCATGCCACTTCCAATGTAAGCCACAACACCTTCATTTTGGTTACTAAAATCAGATTGGTAGGAGTCAAAACCGGGGAGTAACGGTATAGAAGGAGATTTGCTTAGCCAGCATTCTGACAAAATAAAAGCATCAATTCTGACTTTAAGTCTGTGAATTAGAGTTAGAAAACCATCAAAATTGCAGTTTATACTTCTGATGTTAACGTGGAGAATGTTGAATCCACTACTAGTACCATCAACAATGTGAAGATTAGCAGCCTCTGGAGAACATATATCTGAGTCTGAGACAGAGATTTGTTCAATATCATTTATCAGTCGGTTTGTATCATCCATTATGTGAGTAAAATATAGAACGATGGAACAGTAACAGTTGTTTGTAAAGTATAAGCGAAAAAGGATTGCCAAGATTTCGATAGCCATTATTATGTCGGTGAATTGAAGATCTTAGTAGTAGTTGTGAGTGTTTTGATTGTTTGTGTGTGTAGGTAGTTAAGTTATAACAATGTGTAAAATAGAAAAATATATAAATAAAATAGAAAAATATACGGAACATACGCTTAATTAAAATAACGAATTTAAATCTAGTTAATACGCTTCTTTGTAGAGAATAGTTGTCCAGCATTCCGCTACAATCTAGTCATTTCGAAACTTGTACCCGCTCGAGGTCCTTTTCATCAGTCACTCGGATCAGAGGCCCGTTTTCCCTTTTGCGTAGGAAAATCTTTCCATGGGAAACCCAGCAGAATTTAAAGTCATTAACTTTGGCATAGTCTCTAGCCAAGAAGAAGAGTCTTTTCATCTTAGATGTTAGATTTTCAGAGATGAAGATTGGCTTTGACGGTCCACTTATGCGAATGTGTTCAGTGGTTAGTCTAGAAGTACCTTTGTTTAAATCTCGGTACATACTTATAACTTTTTCTTTTTGCAAGGTACTACACAGCTCCACTATAACGGTTCTGCTTGTTGGGTCTTTGGATCTAATGCGAAAGATATCTTTGACCTCGGTTTTTTGTATAGGCACTTTGAGGACTTCTCCAACTTTGATGAAGGTATCTAAAAGAGATGATTTTGTCTCCGTGGGGACCACAGGAATATTTCTTATTTCTACGCAAGACGATCTGGAGCCACGCTCCAAGGCCTCTAGTCTATCTTCTAAGGCCTTGAAATACTGAACATCGGTCTCACGTGCAGTCTCCAGCTTAACGATTCTGGCCTGGACTATCTCTAAATTTTTTCCAAGAAAATCCAGAGACGCGCGTATGTCCTCAACGGCAGCACATAGTCGATCCGCTCTTTTTTCTTGGTCTTCCTTGAACTGTGAGAACATTGTTCTCATCTCTTTCATAAAGTTATTCAGCTTCTCATCATCACCGTGGGAGCGTTTCCTCTTGCGGAAAGCAACATTTAGGCTCGGATCTGACGAAGAATGGTGTAGTTGTTGGTTGATGGGCACTGTCAGCTCTAAGGCGGGTGCCGAGGTAGGTGCCACCGCTGCAGGCGCAGGGACTACCGAAGGCTTCGACATATCTGCGTTGCGATTGCGTGCGGGCGAAGAAGGTGGCGTATGATTCACAGGCATTTAACTGAGGTCGATCGAGGGAAAAGTACTAGGCGAGCAGCGCGTACAAGAGACGCTTCGAGCCTCAACACAGAGGTCAAGATAAATTGGTCAGAAGCGGGGACTTGGAATAGAAGTGCTTTCCGTCCAGTTCAAGTAGACCCCTACTTTTGTTCTTATTCGTGGGGCGTGTCTTACTATACAAAATAGTCACTCACATAGACGCATACGGCATGTACACGTAGCTGCAATGGTGCACCAGTGTGTGCGCGTGTAAAGGCTTCCGCTCAGCTTATGTTCCCCTATTTTTTCACGTTGAATTGACGACGAATTTTGAATTGTTTTTGGAAAAATTGCAAATAACTGAGACCCAAAACACGTCTGAACTGATCAGAATCCCGGAGGGAAGGGAAGGGTGTAAATATTACATTGATTTCCAGTAGTGTTGTTTGTTGCTGTTTTTTGGTACCTAAGTAAAGTCATTTGTTTGTAATTACCTAATAGCTATTTTATAAGCCAAATTATTAAGCCATATTTTTTTATTTATAGAGTGCCGGTACATATTAATGTTTCTGTTGAATAAATTTATATTAAGCCAAATTAAAATGGTTCGTTATATGATATAACTATATAGTATATGCTTAAGCAATTCACTTAAATTACGTAATTAAAAATATTGATTCTGACTTGTAAAATAACCTATTTGCAATAAATGACTTGACTTTATATTTTGTACCTGTTTTTACAAATCTCCTCTAAAAATAGCAAAAATTACGAGTATTTTGACATTCTACTCAAATAAGTTTTACAATCAGATATCATGCGCGTCAAAGAAATTCTTAAGAATGTTTTCTTCCTTCATATAGTCTAGTCAAAAATAAAATAGTAGTAGATAAACTGACCGGTAGTCTCCCCAAGTATTACAATATATCTGGAGAAAACAGAGCGTTTGCGGTGCGTTGTGCAATGTCGGAAGGTAGATATTAGATGCGTGCGGTAGCGGCAGCACACGTATCTGTGATGTGAAAAACATAACTATCAATCAAAGGGCTTAACTGAATAATTAATAATAATAATAATTACCCCAACGATCACATACATAGATCCTCGACCCTAACTAGGATTCCGTGTGACTAGGGACCCAGGAACTACGAGGACCATGGTCCCACAACACCCAGACTCAGAACAAGTATTTGCGCTTTTTTTTCTGTGCACAAATACTTGTCATGATGCGGGAATTGAACCCACCACCTCCGGGTTATGAGCCGACCTGTTCAACCACACCACAGAGGCTGTGAATAACTGAAAACCAGCGCCAGGTGTTGATTACACCGGCGTGAATGCTGAGTTAAGCCCATTTCGACACCACTGTCTCCTAGCTATATCTACTCTTCTATTTCTCTTTTCATATATACCTACTTAACTAGTTGCGCCCCGCGGTTTCACCCTCGGATAAAAAGTATTTTAATTATTTGCTCATCCCACGAGAACATTTTACTTTTCCGGGATAAAATGTAGCCTATATGTTAATCCAGTGTATAAGCTATCTTGGTACCGATATTCATCCAAATCCATTCAGCTGTTTGAGCGTGAAGGAGTAACAAACATACACACATACACACAAAAACACATACAAGATTTCGCCTTTATAATATTAGTGTGACTAGATACTTTTTTTTATTTAATTGTATTTATATTCTTGTAGTTTATTTTTGTGAGTGTTAAATAGATGATTTCTTTTCTTTTCTTAAACAAAAGAAAAATATAATTCTTAACGCTATAAATACTATGTTTTTTACAATACTAAAGGCAGCCTGCGGTTTTACTTTCGTTTCTACATACTATCTATAACATCCTATTTGACCCTAGTTCTTCGTAGGTACGTTTGTCAAAGGCACGTTAACTTAACACACCAATTACTGTACGCCCATTGGTTGCAAACAGCGGATGAGTAATAGGAAACCAATCAGTTCAGTATTTGGTGTACGAAGCTGAGACGAATTTGACAAACGCACGAGAAATCGAGAGATTACGACGTTAAATTTCAAAAAGCCTATTTTTTTTAGTACGCTTAAGATGTACTTAAACATCCTCCGAATATCAAGTTCTACGTTTGGACTCTACTGTGTGTCAGTCAGTCACTCTCCCAGATAAAGCCAATTAGCAATATTCATTTTAAGGTGGTGTGTGCGTTGGCTAAAGTTTGTGTGAAACATTCTAATTTAGGTTTAATTATGTGTGTAGTATAGAAGAATGAAACAACTGACACGTCCAATTTAAGTCGTTTTGGAATCACAAGTTGGTTAAGTTACACTTTCTTTTTGATTTTTATTTATATTTTAGCTAAGTATAGGAATAGATTTATATCAGTTCTTTTCATAATTTTTAAAAGTAATAATTATTTTATATGTAAATGAAAATACCTTTATTTGACCTTAATACACATTATACAGTTTTAATGAAGCCTGGAAAAGCGTTAGCTGCGGCCCAGGAGGCAGGAATATGCTCAAGTACTTTCTTTCATCCCAAAGCATTTTTTTCCTTTTCAACCGACTTTGAAAAAGGAGGAGATTCTCAATTCCGTTGTAGGTATTTTTATAATGTTTCTCAGTACTCCGTTTTTTATAAACGGATTCGGAAAATTGAAAGTATGTTTTCAGATGTAGTTTTATAAAAAAAAAAATATGAAAAATATAGATGACATTATCATCCAACTATTTGAAAGGAAGAGGAATGAAGTCGAGTTAATCTGTTTTTAAAAAGAATTTTATTTGACTTCTGACCTTCTTGTTGCTGACTCTACACCTGGCCATTGTTATGTTTGAGGACAAGCAAATTATGAGAACACTCCTCGCCCCGGTTAGGTAAGAAGATGCAGAGATAGGAAGCATATTGTTATGTTACACGCACGGCACCTAATTAAAACATTAGATAATTGTATAATAATATTCATAGTTTTCTTTTTTAACGAGCTAATGCTGTTGGTCTCTATCGACCTTTACAGCGTCACCGGGCGGGAGGGCGGGCGCTTAAGGCACCCAGCCGTCACAAAAGTGGGAGGCAACTAGATCAAGGGCACCCCTGGGGCGCGAGCCTCGGCTTGGGCCGTTGCCGGGATAAGAGGATCGAGAAGACTACGTCCACTGGAAGAGTGGACCCTATTGAAAGTCGCGACCGTTCTAGCTAACCCGGGGGGGGGGGGGGGGGGGGGGGGGGGGTACGGCGACCTCGCTGGCGGGGTCGGTGTCTGATTGTGTTGCGCTGGTATCCTATACTGGTGCCGAAAGCGGTACCTGAGCCAGAAGGCGGCGACGACGGGGTGCGCTATAATATCCATGGTGCGACATTTAATCAGCTAGGCGATCATGGAACTTGAAACAGAAATTTGTATGGATTTGACAGTTTCAATACGTAGTTTATATACATAGTTACTACGAATTTTTAAAAATTAAGAATTAAATTTCTCTGAAACACACATCAATGTAAATTTAATAATCACACTAATATTATAAAGGCGAAAGTTTGTATGTGTGTATGTGTGATTGTGTGTATGTGTGTATGTTTGTTACTCCTTCACGTTCAAACGGCTGAATAAATTTGGATGAAATTCAGTACCAAGATAGCTTATACACTGGATTAACATATAGGCTACATTTTATCATGGAAAAGTGAAATGCTCTCGTGGGATGAGCAAATAATTAAAATACTTTTTATCCGCGGGTAAAACCGCAGGGCGCAACTAGTGTGGCATAAGCTGCATGAAAAATCTATACATATAAAATGCAAAGTATTGACTGACTGACTGACTTATATATCAACGCACAGCCTAAACCGCTGGTCCTAGAGACTTGAAATTTGGAGAGTGTGTTCTTTGTAAAGTGTAGGTATCCACTAAGACAGGGTTTTTCGAAATTCTACCCCTAAGAGGGTGAAATGAGTGGTTTAATTATCTTTGAAAAAAATTCTTCTTCGTTTATAGGCTACGCGGGCAGAAGCTAGTGTGGCATAAGTTGCATGGGTGGCGTTAAAACGGCCAACGTGCACAAGATAAGGTTAAGTTGTGCCATAATACAGCTATAAAATTAACTGTAGCCTTAAAATTAGTCATAAATTTTAACCAGATTGGTTTGCGCCGTAATATTCAGTTACAGATTATGTATGACCAGCTTTTAAACTATAACCTTAACTGGCTAATTTTGCGTAGTTAAATTTAATAGTTTTAATAGTATAAGAGATTCATATGTGGAGCCAAGCTGTGGATCCAAATGGAGGGAGCCATTATAAAAAAAAGGTTAGTAAAATCATGAAACACATATTTTTATGTTGGTGAATGATGTGACGAGCTAGTCGTTCACCTGATGTTAAGCGACACGGCTGATCATAATAGAACAGTGTCACTCGGAATGCGCACACGCACGCGCCGCCCGGTGACGCTGTCCGCCCGGTGACGCTGTAAAGGTCGATAGAGATCAACAGCATTAGCTCGTTCAAAAAAAAATCGAAATGCGTACATCATCCATTCCTGAGACATCAGCACAGTCTGGTAATAAGATTATTCGACTGTGACATCAGATCATAAAGTCTCAATTGCCCAGTAAATTCACTAATATAATTTAATAATGAATATTTGTTAACTAGCTGCGATCCGTGGTTTCGCCCGCAGATAAAAAGCCGCCTATGTATTAATCCAATATATAAGCTATCTCTATTCCAAATTTCATCCAAATCTATGCAGCCGTTTGCGCGTGGAGTAACAAACATACACACACAAAAGTTCGCCTTTTAGTATTAATGTGATGAATAAAAAAATCATCTTCCGTTGCGTGTAAGAGTATCTACAAGCATAATATCTTTGTTTCATAAATAAACCTCTTTGTTTCGCATTTTGCTGGCTTTAGGCGCACTAAGTAGACAATGGTTTTTGTGCCCAAATATTCCAATACAAAAACGCCGCGAGAGGTTGCTCTTTACACAGATAAAGATGACCGATAGTATTTGTGATTACAATGCAAAAACCAGGTCACGTTCATTCATCATACAGGTCGTTCAATTCTTACGACCGTTCCATATCCATACGTGAATGTGAACGGATAATATTGCGCACACGCACCGCGGCTCTTCGTGAGGGTTCAATTGGACCACAGATTAATTACCGGATAGCATGTGTCTCTGACACAATAGTTGTTACGTTATTAAATGCTTGGATTAGGTGCGGAGTGTAATGAGAGAAAAAGAGCTGGCATAAACAAATTACATTGCTTACTTTTAAAAACTTTACCTAAACTTGGTCAAGTTGCCATGCCTGCATGGATACCAGAATTGCGCTACTTTCATTTGAATACAATAGTTACAGGGACAAATAAAACGGCCTTATAGCGAAGAGCCTCGACCAACACATCGAGAGGCTCTCGCTAGACGGTTGGATCAAGGGCCAGATTCAGAAGGCATTCCCCTTACGTACGTATTGTCAGGAGGTTCCTCAGTCTGCAGCCCTAACCACCGGTAGCTTGGGCCTTGCCCCGCTGCTGGCGGCACAATAGGTTTAGGTTTTTTATTGTATTTTTGTAATGTTACTTTTATAAAAATATTGTAAAAAACTTATATTTAAGAATGTAAATAAATAAATGAATTATAATAATAACGCCCAACGGTCATATACATAGATCCTGGGCCCTAACTAGGATTCCCTGTGTCTAGGGACCCAGGAACTACAAGGACCATGGTCCCACAACACCCATACTCAAAACAAGTATTTGCGGTTTTTTTCTGTGCACAAATACTCCGGGTTATGAGCTCAGCCACCACACCACAGAGTCTATAAGTGTATCATTTTGGAATAGAATGTTCTTTCGCCAATGAATACATATAACCCATTTCATAGATTCACCAAATTGATTTTAAACAGGCAACGATCATTGTTTATGGTTATAGAATTGATTCTAATCGTGTGAATGTGCCACTAGAATGTTAACGGTCAATATTGATGGCGATCGCCAATTTGGTGTTCATAATTTGAATGAGTTTCTTCGATTGAAAATAGAATAAAAAACGAGCGTGCTTTAGACCACACGACTGAACTAAAACTTCTTTAGCTCCATCTGTCGGCCGATATAACTTTGTTTTTGCTTTATTTAATGATAATGTCGCCTATCTTGACGCCTAAATTGTCATTTTACCGGACATACCAACAATAATAATACGAATATGAAGTAATTTTTAACATAGTCATGTTGATAATTGAGATACGTAAACCAACAATTTTCAATTTCCGTTCGCCTCGTTACATATTTACTAGCGTACTCCCCAAGTCAAGTGTGCGTCAAGAAGTTTTACTTCAAAATTGTTTGAGCTTTTTGTACTGATGAAACATTAATTTGTTTTAATATTTTGTTAGAGGTAAATATTTTTTAGAAAGATAGAAAGAAGAAAATACATTTATTCCAAGAACACACACAATATCTTTGATTATTTTTATTTTTAATTTTTATTATTTGGTGTATAGAAGGACTCCCTGCGGCAAGATGAAGCGATGACATACGCAAGGTAGCTGGCTGCAACTGGAAGAGTAGAGCCGAAGACCGGGCTCAGTGGCGTGCCTTCGGAGAGGCCTATGTCCAGCAGTGGACTAGTATAGGCCGATGATGATGGTGTATACAATAAAGAGTTCATCTATCTATCTATTTAATATCACAAAAAATATCTAAATGTATATAACTCAAAGGTGACTGATTGACTGACTGACATAGTGATCTATCAACGCACAGCCCAAACCA
Source organism: Ennomos fuscantarius (assembly GCA_905220475.3). Classification (NCBI taxonomy): domain Eukaryota; kingdom Metazoa; phylum Arthropoda; class Insecta; order Lepidoptera; family Geometridae; genus Ennomos; species Ennomos fuscantarius. The sequence continues at coordinate 3,242,261 of HG992028.1, read as the reverse complement.
CTAGACGGATCGGGCTGAAATTTTGCTTGCAGGTAGATGTTATGACGTAGGCATCCGCTACGAAAGGATTTTTCGAAATTCCACCCTTAAGAGGGTGAAATGGGTGGTAGAATTATTTTCCCATAGGCCACGCCGCGGGCGAAGCTGCGGGCAGAAGCTCGTCATTAATAAGAGAATACAACAGATATTATATCAGGTCAGGAATAGGAATAGGAATTGGTATTTATTAACACGTTTATCAATTATTCCTTGATAGCTAACAAATTCTGTAAAAGCGTTGTCATTTCTAACTTTTGTTGATATCGCTTGGTCTGCCACAAGCCTTAACTTTCGATTATGAAGTGACCTCACGATCTTTGACACATCCTATCGCTTTCCTAGTCGCCTGCCATCAATACACATCAGCATGTTTGTTGTATCAAGAAGACAAGCCAAATAACATAACAAATCATATGTATTGTTTTATTTTCTACACGTTGCGATGTTAAATTATAAAGCTTGTATTACGGGAACCAGATAACTGATACGATACGAACAAAAAGTAACGAAATACTTTTTGTTTCTAAATACATATAATACAATATAACACCCAGACACAGAACAAACACCTATCATTATGTTCATCATACAAATGTTTGTCCTGGGAGGGAATTGAACCCAAAACCACTTACACGCACAATACATTTCAGAGGGCAGGGTTACTACCAATTGAGATATCGGGCCAGTAATTCAAAATCATGTATGTACTATTATTTTTGTTTTGTATCTTATCGTCTCTTATTTATGTATGTAAGAAAGCTTTTGCGAAAAACTATAAATGGCTCGTCAATTTACAAAAAGGGTTGTTTTCTTTGGAATATCAACAGATCAAAAGGCTCTTGCTCCAAACATGGCTCTCAAATTTGTATTTTCAAGAAATTTGTACGTAGGCGAAGCTTATTTTCGCTTTCAAATCATCATTTCTTAATGAAAAAGAACTGAACAGAGAGACGGAATAAAATAAATAATAGTATCATACAGACCATACTACCGCGCAGAAGATTAACTTCGAAAAGCCAATTAATACCAAAAGCTACTCTTGCTACACGAAACAAAGTGCAATTTAGTTTGCCCAGCGCGGTACTACACATACAGGTACTTTTAACTTGACCGTTATAGCTTTCTGCCAAGTGCCCCAATTGTATCACCGAATGATATAACAATCTGTCAGATCGTATCGGGCCGATTAGGTTTCATTCACACTTCCTCCGTCTATGACGTAAGAGTTCCCATACGCTTACCAGGGCCTTGTTAGTGATATCAGCGTGAGCCCCTTTTTATGGCCTTTTGTTTTCTATCGGGCTTGTTATTAATAATTGGCTGAGCTACCCTAGACGAAGCGGACCGCGAGAAAATGGATACCGACAGTTGAAGATTGTGATCCAATTGGACCTAATCAGATCTGAAATTTGGCGTCAATTGTGCGGTAATAATGTCTAATGTGCTTGTAAGTTAAAAGTAATATAATCATAATAACGCCCAACGATCACATACGTAGATCCTGGACCCTAACTACGATTCCTTGTATCTAGTGACCCAGGAACTACGAGGACCAAGTTCCCTCAACACCCAGACTCGGAACAAGTAGTTGCACTTTTTCTGTGCACAAATACGTGTCCTGCCGCGGGAATCGAACCCGCCGCTGGGTTATGAGCCGACCTGCTCAAACACCACACCACAGAGGCTGTGAAAAGGTTTTACTTGATAGAGTCAGTCTGTCGATTAGCTCATCACGCATACCTATGAATATGATCAAACTAATTACAAAAAAAAATTCATGCTCATAGATCCCCAAATCAACATTGTTTTGAGGTTGATAATATTACCAAAGACAAAAGCGTACTAACAATAACCTCCTACAAGTTTCTTCTATAAGATACTGCCTATCGGAACAGTCCTAGTTTTGCTTAGAATTTGTCAATGATCTATCAATTTAATTTTATTTATATATCTAATATATATGTATATATTATATAGTGTTTTCATATATTATATATATACTTATATACATGTAATATATATATTACGTATATTGTATTATTATATTTATGATATATGGTATTAGTATGTATTATAAGTTTAGTATTGTTGTTTATAGTACGTAAGTTGTAATAACACCAACCGCAATTTTGCTCCATTGATTCCTGTCCATCCTAAGGTAGCCTGGAAGAAATCACTTAATGTGATAAGGCCGCCCTTTGTTCTACCATTTTTTGTAAGTTTTTTTTAAGGTTGTTATGTATTAGTTGGTGTTCAATAAAGTATTATTGTATTGTATTGTAAAATATTGTATTGTTGAAATACGCTCTCTCCAAATGTTGTGTGCAAATTGGTGGTAGGTTTGATAGAGCTCAGATGATTGAGCTTACCACTACGCTAAGGTGGCGCATGGCCAAGATTTTGGCCACAAAACTAAAACATTTTCACTACGATATCATAAGCTGGAGCTGTCGTGACACCATGGTCCTCGTTAGTTCTTGAATCCCTAGACACAGGGAATCCTAGTTAGGGTCCAGGATCTATGTGATCGTTGGGCGTTAATAAATAATAATAAAATCACAGACCGCCAAAAGCAAAAATGCTATTACAATAAATAAACACACACGTGATGCAACAGTTTCCATGTAAGAGTGACGGTAGTATTGTAAGTTCCTCTTTATTGTGCCTTCTGTTGTTATCAGATTTACGTGAGTAATTGCTGTTGTTTTTAATTAACTAAGAAAGTCGATCGTAAACTTATACGTTAATGAGTTTCTGCCCGGAGCTTCGCCCGCGGCATGGCGTTTCACCCTCTTAAGGTAGGAATTTCGAAAAATCCTTTCGTAGCGGATGCCTACGTCATAACATCTACCTGCATGCCAAATTTCAGCCCGATCCGTCCAGTGGATTTGGGCTGTGCGTTGATATATCACTATGTCAGCCAGTCAGTCAGTCACCTTTGAGTTATAAGTATATATTTAGATTGGATTCCTTTGTTCATACTGCTGTCCAACTGACTGATGAAATATTTAACGCCTAAAAGTAATGCTAAATTCCCAAAAGCGTCATTGGCATGAAAGTATATCAATATCACAAAATTAATCGGCTCTTTGTTACTTAGTCGCTTATACGTGTAGATAATCTTTTATATATATATAGATATAGTCACAGTGTCAAAAATTAATGTAAAGTAAAGAGTAAAGGTTAATTATAAATATTAATATGATAGATACATATGTTAGATAAATAAAAAATATTAACTCCGATGATACATAACTTAACTGATAGAGATGTATCATCTTAAAAAAGACTTTTTTAAATAGGTAGATACTAAAGTGTCCGCGTGATAATTTGTTTATAAATAAGCACCTACTTAGGTGCCGATTTATAAACAAATTATATGATCTAGCCAAAAAAGCTATATCTATACAAAAAAGCAAGATTTAAAAAAAAAATATTATGAAGAAATATTAAAATCGCGCATAAGTTGAAACACCCGCGTAAATGCAATCATGAACTTCTTAATACTATGAAATCAATTTGACCCAAATTTCTTAGCTTTTCTGTGTGGTGGCCGCTCGCCAAATCTGGCAGATCATTGTAATATTTGTTCAAATATTTAGATTCAATTTGCGATTCGTGGAATTGAGTGGTATTACAAATATCACTAGTGATAGCCTGATTTTTTGGCGTAGGCGTAACAGAAGCAGCCTACTCATATAAACCTAGCTAACACTTACCCGAATTACAAATTTATATTCAGTCGTTGATTGATGCTCAAGTAGAGATTTCATTCACTATTTGATGATTTTGTGAATGAAATCTTATTTGAGTAGAGATTCACGAATAGAGGTTTCGATCCCGATCGATTTTTCTTATCTCAGGACTTCGGGATTATCTACAGTTAATCTCGGGATCCCGGGATAGTCCCGGGATTGTATTAGTAATGGAAAGTGTAAGTAACAAAAAGAGAGTAAAACTTATAAAAGACAATTTTTTATGTATCTTTTAGTTTCGTGAGGACATAGAATATTTAAGTTTTAAATATTCAAAGAGGCGGTTAAACAAAACTATACTTTCTTATAAAATAAACAAGCTAAGCACTTCTGTAAATAATTTGTGAAACTAACAATAAACTTAAAAATCAACTTCTTTAGTCTTATTTAGATAAACTACAAAAAAGACTTCATCTGATATAGTCTTAACAGGTAGGCAACGCATCCGCAGCACCCCTGGTGTTGCCGCTTACCATCAGGTGGGCAGTCAGCTCGTATGTCTAAGTATGTTATAAAAAAATAAAAAGATGCTAAAGAGATCAATGCTTATAGGAAGGTACTCATATTTTTTAATTAAATTGAGCAGAAACTTCATAAATTGCTTATTTAAACCACGAAAATAAAATTAAATATAACGCATCCAACGTCTCATCTATAAGCATACTTCTCAATTTGTTGCACAATTATGAAAAGGCTGAAAAAGCGCGTTCAGGTTCAATGGAAGTTTGAGAAATCGTCAATAAATATTTATAACTCTTTTCCAAATTATAACCTCGACTGGAACTAGCCTCAAAAATATTCATTTCTTGGTTAATGATTTTAGAATTTAAAAAAAGTTATATGTTATTAGTTTTAATGTTTACATGCTGTTTTCTATTTCGTTCAGAAGCTCTTCTTTCAATGTTAAATCAGTTATTATTGACTTATTTAAAAAAATGTATCATTCCTTAAAATCCCGGGATTCATTAAATTTGATCCCGAAAATTTCGAGACTAAAATATGACCGGGATCCCAGAATTTAGTCCCGAATCGAATCCTTTATTCACGACCTACCTTACGTTCAGTAGGTTCTTTTTCATAGTGAAGGTTGTTCACAGTGATCTATAATTTAATTCCCTACGAAGTCTACGAAAATTCAGTTCATTCCACATAAACGTGGTTTTTACGACTTCTCATAATGCTGTAAATCATGCTTTACACCTTCTTGTATGTACCTATTTAAGTGGGCGGAGAAAGACCAACTAAATATTGAAGTTACCGTCTCGTCAATTTCAATGATTTACGTCATATAGGCATTTGTATCTATTATTATATTTAACGAGCACACAACTATTAAATATTCTGTGCCACAAGTACAGAACCATTTAGCAACAAATCTGACATAAGCCAGCGATAAAATCACATAACTTTCACCCAAACACTAACCAAATCTAAAATTTAATTAAAATCAATACAAAATGGTTAATTAATTTGATTTTCAAACATTACGTCGTAGATTTAACATTGTTGAATAGTTATTAAAAAAGCCATAATTTATGTTTAAATACCGGAGCTGAGTACATGAAGTAATCTTTAGATATAAATATGGTAATAAATAAGTAGTTAAATAAATTGAAAACGAAAGTGAATCATGAATTGCTTGTGATCCAACAGATTACAGCTTGTATGAATAATCATTACGAAATGGCTTGTTTCAAAGAAAATACCTTTTTTAACCGACTCCACAAAGGAGGAAGTACTATGTTCATCTGTATGTATTTTTTTGTGTGTATTCATCGATATTTTATCCAATTGTGAACCGATTTCAATAACTCCTTTTTAGGTCAAAAGATTATACTCCCGAGGTGGTCCCATTATCATCAGGTCAGGATCTGGATGGAACCTCAAGGAAATCGAGGAAAACCAACTAACTAACAATGTAATAAAATCTTATTTTGACCCATCCGATGTCCGGTTTCCGATTGCACTGAAATTTTGCATACTTATGTAAGTTTAGTAACAATAACTAAAAAAGACAAAAAAATATTTTTTCAAAAAAATTTAATCGTTTTCAAATCCACAAATAGGCACTCAAAAGCGACAAATAAATTAATATAGCTATTATAAGCGTTACCAGCTCATCTAATTGAAGGTGGAATTTTTTGAATAATATATTTTTAGGTGAGAATTTGGCTCTTGGTAAGGTACGTAACATGACCTTCCAGTCCCACATCACCATGGTGGAAAGAAAGAGCGAAGTCATTAAAAAAAAATTTTTGTTTGTTTCCTACCTACTTGATGATAATCTTTGTGACGTGATGATTGCAAATAATTATTATATATGATAATAAAACCATAATTTAAGAATACTGCAAGTCGCCTATATCGTAACGGTAAAAAACCTAAAGCAGTTTGATTCTGTAATTTCTTATTTAATATCACACATTAATTTAATAATCATAATAATGTTCGTAGAAAATAAAGCTATTACAAATATAACAAACAAGCCACATAACATTATAGGTACGGTTAGCAACAGAAGTTAAGCTATTAGTTGAGCATGATTTGAAAACATTTTTAGTTCAAATGATTTTGATTTATTTATTTATTTTATTTAATTAGGCAATCCAACAGCGTGAATAACATAGTATACAGTAACAAATTTACATACTTAAAAGAAGGCCAAACAGGATTACACAAATTAACTATTAATATACAACAATAAAAAATGTGTTTAACAAGCTTGCAGTATACACAAATAGCATGAAATGTTTGTGTGTATGTGTAGTGTATATGTGAATATTATATTGTGTATATAATTATTGTGTGTAAGGGTGTGTATTTGTGTGTAATATTTGTAATTCGATTTGAATATTCAATTTCATTAAAAAGTTATGATTTATAACAGTATCGCCTGATTAATGTAATTTAAACTACACATTAGTTTTATTTGTTGTTTGAATTTTGGATTTTCCAAAAAGAATTATAATGTAAAGTCAAAGTCAAACAATTTATTACAAATAGTAAATATTTTACACTTTTACAAGTCAACATTGTATTAGGTATGTAGACAGGAACGGTTTGTGCGTAGGTTGCAACCTATATAACTATAGGCCTTCAGCATGTCCACACCGCGCCGTGTCTGGAACAAGAATGATCCGTAGTACACCGAGCGGTCCCTTTTTATAGCCAGATGGTTGGAGGAGCAATGATAGTTGCCGATGTAGCCACTGCAATAAATTTGAATGCCACCATAGGGTAAATAACGGTTCTGCCCGCTGCGCATAGAGTTTATAACTGGACGTAGCCGCCGTCAGGTACTTATAATTAAGTTATTGAACTAAGCATATTAAATTACAAAGTGCTTTTTGTCAAATATTATACAGCAAGCTGTATACGTGAGTTTGAAAAAAGAAGTCCTCTTTCTCACTACTGGTGAAAGCCATCCGGCACAATGTAAATCAGAAAACTCCGATTCAAAACTTCGATTACACCTGTAAAGAAGAAGCTCCAAGAAACTTTAATTCAGCCCAACTATGTAAGTTTTATTGTAACTAGGTGAAGTATAAATTTTGACAATGAGATTACTTCTCACGATATAATTTTCTATTTCTATTTTTTGTATTTTAATTTTATTCGATGATTTTGTAATTTCAAATTTTGACCATTCTATTTGTTGATATATTTTTATTTGAATTTGATTATGATTCTAGTTGATCTAATAAATAATTAAATAATAATAATAGCATGTACTTTAGGGAACTAAAGTCCGTATTACAGAACGATGCTCAGTCATCGATCGGTGCTCAAGCAGAGATTTCATTCATGAAGTGATGAATTAGTGAATGAAATCTCTGCTTGAGCACCGATCGATGAATGAGTATCGTTCTATGATACGGACCTTATAGACGTGGTTTCAAATTTCGTTTGCGATTCAAAACTTTACATCTAAATTAAACTTCGTTTAAGCAAAATGAATGGTTCAGATTTCTACATTTTTTTTTCTGATTGTACCTTTATCATACGTACTTAAAGTTCGGTAACCGTACTGGCTACCACATGTATGTTATTATGTTTGGTAATTTCGCAGATTGTGCTCTTCAGTAATAGTATAAAGAAGTAAATTTTGTATAAAATATCGTCTTATGTTTTGTACAAAATTTTGAATGTTCAAGTCTCATGTAAGCGTGAACAATGACGCTCAACTATGAACATAAGTTTTTGAAGTAAAACTTCTTTACGCACGTTCGTCTTGGGGTGTTAGCTGGTGAATGCATAACGAGGCGAACGGAAGTAGAAAGTTTTTGGTACACGTAGATCTCTATTGTCATTGGGAAAATGGTACAATGATAGTGAAACGTTTCTTTTCATGTTGTTTCCAAAACTCCATAGAAGCTTCCAGTAAAGTTGCCACCGCTTTACTAGGAGTATGACTTAAACTAGACTATGAGCTAACTTGATGACTTGGACTGTTACTTGACACATATCTGCGTGAAATATCATTAACTTGAGCAACTTGACACTAGCTAAATACACAAAGGTGTGGAGCAAAAAGAAACAAAAAAAAAATTACCCTAACAAAACTATACAAATACCTTTTACAGAAGCTTTTACATACTCGAAATGCCGATCATCCAAAACTGATCGGCATCGGCAGTTAAGTGTCCAATTTCTATCACGGAACTATTAAATTATATTCCCCTGCGTAATGGCGGTTAGAAAAAGTTAAATAGAGCCATAGAATAAGTGGCTATTAATATGTTGCGATATTTTATTCATATGGGTAAGGTTAGTTAAGTTAGGTAAGATAATTGATAGAATCAGGCGTGACTTCGCGGAAGTTCATCTTAGATACAAAATGAAATAATAATATCTAGTGTAATTCCGCTAAATTTAGCGGAATTACACTAGATATTATTATTTCATTTTGTATCTAAGTTAGGTAAGTTAAGGACGGGGGGGGGGCGAGTTGGCTGGACTGCAGTCGCGACCCCTTCTCGCCCCCGGTACGGTGGACAAGGGCTCACGGGGGGTTTTAGTGGGTTCGAGCCCCACATACCCCCGCCACCACCCCCGCGGTGGCAGGAAAGTGCGAGGGCATATCCCCCCTGAAAAAAAAGGTAAGTTAAGGAACTCCGAGTTTAGGTGAGTATACCGTCTTTAGGTGAGTCTCACATATCCACCTTGCCCCACCCAGGGCAGGTAGAATACATAAAGGATTTTTGCCTTTTAAAAATCAGGTAAGTTAGAAACTCCGTGTCTTTGATTAAGGTGAGAATAAATATGATAAAAGGATTGATTTTATGTATTTTATTTAATTTTTATATCTGTTGGTGATGAAGAGGTGATGAGATATGAATGATCCTCGATGGTGATGGCCCGTGTCTTACCCAGAACGAAAAAGCCACTGCATAATATCCTTTATAAAATGGCCTACTTCAATCGCCTAATTTCAAACATACATTTTCAGTTATGTCGTTTTGAAAACCAAACTTCTGAATCAATTTTAATATATTTTTACGGGACCAATCTTTTTATCCTTTGAAAAAAAAATTCAAAATCTTTTAAGATGTTATATACTTAAAAACTTACAATCGAATTGAGAACCTCCTCTTTTTTTGAAGTCAGCGGAAACGTAGATTGTATATCGGTACTTCAAAACATTTCATAATTTCATAAGTAAAACATCCTTTTAGGCGTCAAATACAGGTTTATTCACAGACAATCATAAAGTACGGTGACTGATAATAGATAATGAATCTTCATTCAGCATCAGTCGCATATTAGACGGTAGGTTATTAGTCAGTCTTCGTGAAAACAGACAGCAAAACCTATCGTGTAATACATGCCATGAGCTGTAAAGTTACGACGTGTAGGTAACTATCAAGGCTAAGATTTCCCTGTCCTATCTCAGTCGGATCAACTAATCTATGACCGAAGGTTCGACAAGTTGACTCCGCGATTGATTTCTCGTTAAAAGACAACCGGCGATTGTTCATTGAGGTACTGCCGAGCGAAAGTATGTTTTGGTACCTACATAAAACATTTTAGTGAGTAGACGTACCGGATTCAAAGATGACTTATAATGGTTTTATAATGGTTTCCAATAGACTAGTCACTTAAAGATGTAAGAACCTACGCTAAGAAAGATGCTGCGAAATGTTGTAATTATGCCAGTACCTATTTGGGCCTATTTTTAACAGTCACTGTGGTGTCTACCTGGTGGTAGAGCAGGAGCCTTACCGCGTAAGTCTGGTGGAGATGGTGATCGTGTTCTCTCTTGCTCGCACGTGGACTTGTCATTTGGTGCGTGCAGGATGCCAAGCGACGCCGATTCCCAGAACAGTTACGCGGTAGGGGTGCAGGTAGGGTCTGATAATCTGGAGGAGCCGACTTCGGTTCGTATCCCGCGACAAGTATTTGTGTACCAAAAAGAAGAGCAAATTCTTGTTCTGTGTCTAGGTGTTGTGGACCATAGTTCTCGTAGTTTCTGGGTTTTTAGTCAGGAATATCTGCCACATTCCTGCAAGTTGTGGAATGAGCTACCATCTGAGGTATTTCCGCTGAGCTACAACATGGGGCACTTCAAACGTCGGGTAAATAGAGTCTTAAAAGGTAGGCAACGCATCGGCAGCGCCCCCGGTGTTGCAGGTGTCTATAGGCGACGGTAACTGCTTACTATCAGGTGGGCAGTCAGCTTGTATGTCTTTGTTATAAAAATATAGTTCAAGGAATCTTATTAAGGGTCCAGGATCTTACGTATTATGTATCTATTTGATCGTTGGAATTGATTTTTTGCTGTTAAGAATGCCAGTAGATAGATCTAGTGGAGTGCAAGAGAGTAGAGGTCGGAAAGCCTCGTCGTATAATGACAGCTCATTATGTTGACCGTTAGGACCAACGTTAAACCTCACTAAAAATAACAAGCTTCTCTCTAGCATCTTGACCCTGTGTATTTATGGTAAATGACACATTCTCTCTTTTTTACTTGGCTAGCATGCTACATCTTGGATCGCATCGTCACTTCCCATCAGGTGAGAGCGCGGTCAAATGCTAGACAAGTTTGAAGTAAAAAAAAAATGTTCAAGTAATACACACCCTTCAAACCGTTGTATTCCTGTCGAAAATTTTAATCACAATTTGCCTACATAACACTTTAAGATTTTAAATGGTGGAAACAATAATGAAGGGTTGAGAATAAAAAGTGTTTAACTGTCAAATTGATAGTTACGAGAAAATTTACTTTAAACTTCAACTGCTTCATTTTAATGTAGAGTGCTTATTAAGTAATAGAAAACGTTTATGTAAGTTTCAGTTGCTTGAAAATGTATTAATTCTAATAAAATACTAAATATAGTGCTTATTCATACAATTACTGTAAAAATATAATATAAAAAAAATGATTACAATAATGTTTTTATGCTAAGTGAACTGTATTCCTGTGTCAGATAAACCGTTTTTAGACTCAAAATCTCGAGATTTAAGCCTCATTTCGGAATTTTGAGAATGTATTATTGTAGGTAATTTCACGCTGAATCCAACGATACCCACAATTCATTTTAAACCCTTTTTGTTCTCACCCCTTCCATTGAGTCTGTGACCCTAACCCTTTCATATTGTCATCAACATAATCATTATACAAAAGAGTTTAAGCCATTGACCGTCTCTGTAGTGTGGTGGTTGAACAGATTGGCTCCTTGGAGCCGTGGCAGACCAAGTATATTTGTGTCACGAGGAAAAAGCGTAAAATCTTGTTCTGTGTCTGGGTATTGTGGGACCATGGTCCTCGTAGTTCCTAAACAGGGAATCCTAGTTAGGTTTCAGGGTCTATGTGTGTGATCGATGGGTGTCTTAAAAAAGAGATGAAGAGAAACGAGACAGCTAAATTCTCCCGGATTTCTTTTTCAGGTGATACAAGTTAATTGTAAAAAAGAGAAAGTAATATATGTATATGCACAGTATTTACTTGGGCATGTAAGTCAAGCAGTCATCTATTGAATGTAATTCAATTGTTCACACAGCAAACGGCTATGCTAAATTTTCCATGGTAGGTGAAACTGAATCCAATCGGAAATATTAATTCTCTATGGAGAAGAACGACCGTGGGCCAGATTTGATTGTTTCAAGTTCTCAAGGATTTTTAAAGATTTGGAGACAATGTCCATGGTAAATCTTTTGTACCAACCATGGCACCAATAGGTTAACTAAGCTTTTTAGTCTTTGCATCCCGTTTCAACATAATTGAAAAAAAAAAAGTTACTTATAGGTATTACCAGAATATTTTTTAAAAAATTTACCTAATCATTTAAATTTTGGACTCTTTTAAAAGAGCAGACACAGAATAAGTAATATTATACTGGTTCCGATCGGTCATCCATAAAAAGGTAGGCCTTTTCAGTCATACCAGTCAGAGGTTACAGGGAATTTAATAATTAAAAAGAAATTGCAAACCAAAAACCATACAAAAATCTTTAAATAATTTTTGGACATTTTAGGGTCATAGATTACATACATTTTAAATTATTCAAAACAGTTTTATTACAGAAATTGCTGTTATAATGTAGGATAAAAAATGGAAAATAAATAAGCAAGCAATAAATAAAATAACTAGGTGGTAGGAATTTTTTGCAAAGTTCGCCTAGGTAGGTACCACCGCTTTGCCAGTTATTCTGCCGCAAGCACTGCTGAGTCCCCGTTTGAAGGGTTCTATAGCTAGTGAAATTACTGGGCAAATGAGACTTTATGGCCTGATCTTACAGTCGAGTAATCTTATCACCAGACTGTGCTGATGTCTCAGGATGATGTACGCAGTGCAGTGTCACACGAAACTTTATATTTTAGAGTTCCGTGTGACACCGTTCTGTTATGGGCGGCCGTGTCACTTAACATTAGTTGAACGACTAGCTCGTCACATCATTCATTAACATATAAAACTCAATTCGATTTGCTCATCAGTTAGATGATTTAATTATTTACTTGTCCAAAATTTGGATGTTCTGGATTTAAACAACAGTTATGTTAGTTATTTTAGGCCAAAATTCGATAGAGCTCTATTTAATAAAACAATTACAGCACATTTATATAATACAACGGTCTATTTTGCACAATAATGTATATAATGTATAAATGCGACTCATTACAGGTAAGAATAATTGAATATCTAATTGTATTTTTATTGAGCTAATTATAAATTGTACCAATCAATGCAGGCTGCGCATAGATAAATGTAGTTACTGTAATGATTGTTATGTAATTGTGTGTGGAGATTTTGATTGGGTATCTGTTAGTGCATAATGAGACAAAGCACGAGTCGGTTTATATCTATAAGCTCTGGTTATAACGCAGTTGCACGGCTTGTGACGCGGATCGCGATCTACTCGGCTGCTGTTAAGTCCAGTTGTTTCCATGACAGCCTCTGTGGTGTGGTGGTTGAGCAGGTCGACTCATGACCCGGAGGTGGCGGGTTCGATTCCCGTGGCAGAACAAGTACAGATAATAATAATAATAATGTGTGGACATTTCATACAGAGTCATCTAGTCTCAAACTAAGCAAAGCTGTAAGAACCCGATAACTGATAGATTACTTATTTTTTGTTTGTAAATACATGTACACAGAATACAATATAACACTCAGATACAGAACAAACATCGATGTTCATCACACAAATATTTGTCCTGAGTGGGAATTGAATCCACAACCCACAGTTCAGAAGGCAGGGATACTACACAAATGTGTGTCCTGGGTGGGCCCAGGACACACATTTGTGTGATGAACATAGGTGTTTGTTCTGTGTCTGGGTGTTATATTGTATTCTATGTATGTATTTACAAACAAAAAGTATTTAAGTATTGTATCAGTTATCTGGTTCCCATTGTACAAGCTTTGCTTAGTTTGGGGCTAGATGGCGTTGTGTAAGATGTCCATACATATTATTATTATTATTAAAATATTACATTATTATTATTCATTTATTTATTTTCAATCTTAAATCTAAGTTTGTCACAATATTTTTATAAAAGTAATATTACAGAAATAGAATAAAAAACTTCAATCTAGTGTGGCGTCTGTAGCGGGGTAAGGCTCAAGCCACCGGTTTATTATTAATAACTACTAGCGAACCCGGCGAACTCCGTTTCGCCACCAGATGGCTTCGTTTTATGTAACAGTAGCTGTCAAACAATGTATCACGCACCGGCGCCATCTACTTAAAATGTTGGTTTGTCCTGAATTTTTCCTAAATTTTCTTTGCTATAAACCTCACGGAGCCCGAGACCTTTCCAACGAATGCAAAACCGTGGAGATCGGTTCGTGCGTTCTGGAGTTATAGCGTCAGGAAGGAAAACCCGACTTATTTTTATATAGTAGATTGTGTGTTTTGTCTCTATGTATAGACTTTGAAATGTCGTTCGAGAGTTACACAGTATTAGTAATGCGGGCATTACGGTAATGTAGACACCTTTTAAATTATGCACGTGTCCATACATATTGTAACGCAATCGTACGCAAGAAAAACTACTTACACGATTTATCAATTAGGATTATGATTATTTCGAAAGTTATGATATTTGCACAATATGAAAGCAAGTTGCTCAAAACTTAACATATCTATTGAGGTCCACCTACATCGATAAAGTGGTTTACTACTGTGATATTGCAAAAACTAAAGTCAACTTTCGATGGTAAAACACCTGACGGAATGACTCTGGTTCCCTGGAAGATGGGACGGCCCTTAGTGTAGGACGCTATTAAGCGTCGACACTATGGCGCCGTCACATCTTCCCGAGACACACGTTAGGGCCGGCGCCGCGGCTAATTCGGCTGAGCAGCTAAAACGGCGCAAATATAGTAGCGGTTACATATTTGAGCCGTTTGGTGTTGAGACCCTGGGTTCGTGGTGGCCGGGAGCTCATTGCGTTTTCTAAAGTTTATCAGAGCGCCTGGTCGACGCTACGCGTGACCATAATGCTGGCACTTATTTGGCACAACGAATAAGCATTGTAATTCAACGGGGCAATGCTGCCAGCATGTTGAGTACGCTACCTACTGGTAGTGGGCTGGAGCATTTGAACTGTCTATTGGTCATCGCGGCCATATATAGTCCAAATGTTTTTTTATGCAGTAGCAGTAGGTAGTTTTTAGTATTAGTTATTATGTCATTGTCGTATTTAGAAAATAAATAATAATGCCGTGAAAAAAAATTTTGTATTACGCATTGTACCGTACATACTGTTTGATTTGGCCATTTTATAATCTTTTGAGAGCTTGCATTCCACCGATAGACGCCGAAGCATAATAAAGTACTGACTTCGCTATTGCTTAAAACAAAACAAAAATTAATAATAGCGCTAGCTAGCTATTTCTTATCTTAATTTTTGCGAAAGTTCGAGTCCGAACAACTTTATTATTTTTACCTTTCAGCAGTTTTCAGACTTTCTACATTACTGTTAACATCTAATAATTGTTAACAAATATACTGTCTTCAGTTTTATTTTCTTCTGTTCCTGCATTTTCCCGTTAATTACATTGTATTCCCGTGAGTGTTCTCCCCGTATAGAGCTGTTGGGAAAAAGGATGGGAAGACCTCCTGGATAAGTAGTCTTCAGGCTGTTGATGATGATTTGTTAGGACACTAATCTAAGAATAACGAATAATAATAATAAGGGCCAACGATACATAGATCAAGGACCCTAACTAGGATTCCCTTTGTCTAGGGACCCAGGAAGTACGAGGATCATGGTCCTACAACACCCAGACTCAAAAAAAGTATTTGCGATCTAGATAAAAAAAAGTTAGACGGAAGAATAGATTTAATGTAGAATTTAGAAAGATATTTTGGAACGTGGTTAAAAAGCTCTCATATTCTTACCTATGCAATGCCCTTAATATATAAATAAGCAATTGTACCATAACTTTCTACATTTGCCACAGTTAAATATGTCCATTGCAATATTGATCGATCGTTAAGCATTGTTCTTCTGAATAATACATGCAAATGTTATTAATATTATCTATTATTTAATGGAAATATTCACTTATATAATGTACAGTGCGTTTATATTTACATTAAGGAATCTTTACAGCATTTGTTTAGATAATAATAATAATAAGCAAAGGTTGGTATATGGTATGGTTGGTACTTGTTCAGAGTCTGGGTGTTGTGGGACTATGGTCCTCGTAGTTCTTGGTTCCCTAGACACAGGGAATCCTAGTTAGGGTCCAGGGATATATGTATGTGATCGTTGGGCGTTATTGTTATTGTTGTTATATGGGTACCAGATAACTGATAAAATACTTAGATACTTTGTATATACTGTGAATACAATATAACAGAACAAACATCGATGTTCATCACTCAAAATGTTTGTCGTGGGTTGGAATCGAACCCGCAATCTACACTTCAGTTCTTCCCCAACTAAGCTTTCGGGTCAGTCACATAAATGATTGAAAGTGATCACATCCGCATGTATTCGTTCAGATGCAATAATAACAGCCTTCTCATATCAATTGAATTCGTAAGCTTTAATAGACAATATTGGCTTCATTTACACCAAACTGTAATTTTCGACACACTGTTTTGTATGTCGACCAAACATGGCATGGCATGTAGAACGTTTCATACGGTCAGCAGTTGCTTCGGATGACCTTTAAGCCATCGGCCAGTCGTCACGACTACAACTGAGATGCCATATCGAAGTCATCATATGACATCAAGATCTAAAACAAGCGTTGCTTATGGAAATACTTACAGCCTGGAAAATTACGTACTTATCTCAGTACATACCTACTTCTAGATATGTAAAAGACTACTCCAGAGAGCTTACAATATAGAAAACGTTAACAGTGAACCACATTTTTAACAATAAGCTCTCTTCTTATCATACATTTGACAGCCTGTGTAGTGTGTTGGTTGAGCAGGCCCGGTGGTTGAGCAGGTCGTGGATTCGATTCCTGCGACAGGACAAGTATTTTTACATAGATAAAAAAGCGCCAATACTTGCTCTGTGCCTGGGTGGGTTGTGGGTCCTCGTAGTTCCTAGCTCCCTAGATACAGGGAATCCTATTTAGGATCCAATATATGTCGTCGAGGATCGTTAGACGTCATTTATCATTATTTATTATCCTAAAATTGTTCGCGATATATGGAAGAAAATATAAAAAGTATGGAAAAATAGAGGCTCAGTGCCAGCTTGCCATGGTACATTATGTTCAATTCTTCACCAGTGAACGTCTTCCGATGATGATGGTGGTGATCAATCATCAGATTATGGTGATAATAGTCTCTAACAGCCTTATCACGAACTAGCTTTAGACTAGTTACACCACCTTTTGTCTCTTTCGATCCAGCTAAATATTCCAGTAGCAAAAATTGGACAAGAGCTGAAGTAACTAACTAATCCGAGACTAATACCCGTTTATTAATAAATCTTACAGATTTATCTAAACGTTCCACATCGTCACTCTCGTCCAAAAAGCTTGCTTCACGTCCCATTTGCACGCACTGTCCAGAACTCTTACATTTTGCGATCTTGCACAGTTTTCAACAAACTCATGAAGTCTGATCTCTCGACCATAGACTCATTTACAAGTGGCACAGCGTCAGTGAGCAAATCATTTTCCCTAAAGGATTGTGTCTCGCCCCCGTCGTTTTACAATTTGTAAATCTTTTATTTAAGTAGTACTAATTGCATGTTAGGCTATTGCATGTTCTTTTATTTTCATATTTAGTTGTGGAGGCTTTTAATTGGCTCTCCAAGTTCATGTCGTTATTTCGTTTTTTATAATAGCTGTGAGCCCCTCAAATAAAATAAAATAAAATAATAATAATGGTGACTGATCTGTTCTTCTTGCATTGCTACTATACGGTGTAACAGCAGCGGACATACAAAAAGCAGAGATAAAGTTTGATTACCATATTATGGAATGTGACTCCAGTTTTACCGCCCATCAATCATCTGTTACTTAACTGTTTGTCCGTTTATAACAACCAGTTAACCAAAGTACGTTTTAACTTATATAAATACGGCAAATGGAAAACGTGAGTAATATTCGGTCGGGAAAATAATTGATTTTATATTATTATTATACGCCACACAACGTCATCTAGCACCAAACTAAGCAATGCTTGTATTATGGGAACAAGATAACTCTGATACAATAGTTAGATAATTTTTGTTTGTAAATACATACATAGAATACAATATAACACCCAGACAGACAGACACTTATGTTCATCACACACATGTTTGTCCTGGGTGGGAATCGAACCCACAACCCACAGTTCAGAAGGCAGGGTTATTACCAACTGAGGTATCGGGCCAGTATTACGACGCTGATGTAGATTTTCCCTTTCCTAATAGCTATTGATGGTTATAATTATGTCGTATAGATTACGTAGCTTAGTAGTTTAGTAGTAGTTAGTAGCTTTTAATCGACTTCCAAAAAGGCGGAGGTACTATGTTCGTCTGTGTGTATTTTTTTTGTGTATGTTTGTCGATATTTTCGCCAATTGTGAACCAATTTCAAAAAATTCTTCTATACTTGCCATTTGTGCCGCGAATCGAACCCGTCGTCTCCAGGTTATGAGCTGACCTGCTCAACCACCACACCACAGAGGCTGTCACATTGTCACAGAGGTTGTAATTACAATAAACCTTTCGCTCAAGCATTAAACTAATAAACAAATAAATCAATTATTATTGTAGTAGGCAATTTAAAGGTTATTGTTTCAAGGTATTAAATTGGCGGTAATAGCCCTTTCTTGTCCCAAATCTGCGTGGGATGTTATAGGAACGTAAAAAGAACCTTAAAATTTGTGTTGATGCAATTAATAAATACATGGGAAGCAAAAAAGTCGCACGTTACGCTTTATTTTTGAAAGTATCTCTTGCTGCAAGTGTTGCATATCTGTGTCGCCAAAAGAGGGCGAGCTATTGACTTTTTCAAAATTAATTGTACTTGTGTTTTCTCAACATTATACCGATAGTATGTAAAAAAAAAATTGTTGGTGGATATTTCACACAGCGCCATCTAGCCCCAAACTAAGCAAAGCTTGTACTATGGGAACCAGATAACTGATACAATACTTAGATAATTTTTGTTTGTAAATACATACATAGAATACAATATGACACCCAGACACAGAACAAACACCTATGTTCATCATACAAATGTTTGTCCTGTGTGGGAATCGAACCCACAACCCACAGTTCAGAAGGCAGGGTTACTACCAGCTCAGCTATCGGGTCAGTCCATAATGTACACATTGAATCCAAACTGCCAAAAAGTCGAAAACGAATTTGACGTCAAATACACTACGCATCTTGTTTTTTTTTTATATTTTTAGTATTCTTTAGCAGCCTTATTATTAAACACGAATTAGCTTCAGACTAGTTACACCATCTTTTGTCTCTTTCGATCCAGCTAAATATTTCAGTACCAAAAAAAGGTCAAAAGCTGAAGTAACTAATCCGAGACTAATACCCGTTTATTAATAAGGCTATAGATGATTAAGGTCCAATTTCACCAATGATATCCTTATTCTAGAATAACTATATATATTACTCCCTGCATTTAATATCAATGCGGTGATGCGGGTTTTCTCGTCTTCCCGCCAATAAGCCCTGGCGCTGGTTTTATTATCACTTTTTTTTGTTTTTTTTTTTTTTTTTCTCTATACTTTTGTGTATTTAGCCAGTGTCAAGTAATTGATAATTTCTCAAGTTAATTAATAATGTATATATATGTGTTAAGTCAAGTCACAGTCCAAGTCATCAAGTTTGGAAAATACAATGCGGCGTCGTGATCTTTTTCGTTTTCCCGCCAAAACTCATATTGTCACTTTTTCACAAGAGAAAAAATTGACACAGACTATATGTAATTACATAACTAAAAACTAAGAAATATACCACAGAACGAAACAAAATTATAAATTATAATTAAATCCGAAACAATTTTGTATAACATTTTGAGAAAATTATGTAAAAGTCAGGTCGATTTGGGAGTGTTCAGCCTTTTAGTACATACATCTATATATATAAAAGACGTGTTAGTTACACTATTTATAAGTCAAGAACGGCTGAACCGATTTGGCTGAAAATTGGTGGGGAGGTAGCTTTTTTTTATGTTATTGAATGCTGTGACGAGCTAGCTGTTCACCTGATGTTAAGCGCCACGGTCGCCCATAACAGAACAGTGTCACTCGGAACCCTAAAACATAGAGTTACAAGCGACACTGCACTGCGCACATCATCCTGAGACATCAGCACAGTCTGGCAATAAGATTACTCGACTGTGACATCAGATCATAAAGTTTCAATTGCCCAGTAATTTCACTAGCTACAGTGCCCTTCAAACCGGAACACAGTAGAGCTTGCACACTACTGTTTGGCAGCAGAATAACTGGCAAAGCGGTGGTACCTACCTAGACGAACTTTGCAACAAAGTCCTACCACCTAGTAAAGCTTAGAACCAGGAGACGGACATTATCACATGACTTTTTATCCCGTTCGACCGTGTTTTACTAATTCACCCGTGCGAAGCCAGGGCGGGTCAACTAGTCTATTATAAAAGTAACGTCTTCAGTGTTATACAATCACATTTCCAATTAAGTAGTTAGATAAATGAATACGACCACCCGGCAATTTACCAAGTTATGCGATATAATAACAGGTCGCTAAGCCATCATCGATGGCAGTACCACAGATGAAAAATGTCCAATGATTAAGAGGTTTCTTTCCTTACGCCTAAGGCGACGGTGAGACTGGTAGATGTACCTATTGCTGGTCTGTCTTCGTGTTTAATTGGTGCAGAAGCTGTGATATAACTTCATTTAGTTGTGACAGATGTTTGCGTGTTATTTAATAACAAGTTAATTAGTATAGTTTATTATACTACTAGGTGGTAGGAATTTTCGTCTAGGTAGGTACCACCGCTTTGCCAGTTATTCTGCCGCCAAGCGGGAGTGTGCAAGCTACTGTGTTCGTTTGAAGGGCACTGTAGCTAGTGAAATGACTGGGCAAATAAGACTTTATGACCAGATCTCACTGTCTGAAATAAAATAATAAAAAATTATGAATTTTGGAACTTCACACAGCCAAAATTAAGCAAAGCTTTTACTTTTTTTTACTTGATAACTGATAGAATACTTATATACTTTTCCTTTTGTTTTTATATAGCACCCAGACAATGAACTTAGGTCCATCAGATAAATGTTTGTCCTGGTTGGGAATTGAACCTGCAACCTATAGCTCAGAAGGCAGAGCTACTGTCAACTGAGCCATCAGGTCAGAATAAACTTTAAATTTTGAAAACGTAAAACTTCTTCATTACAAAGCAGCCTCCGTGATGTGGTGGTTGCGTAGGTCGGCTCATAACCCGGAGGCGGCGGGTTCGATTCCCGCGGCAATACAAGTATTTGTGCACAGAAAAAAAGCGCAAATACTTGTTCTGTGTCTGGTTGTTGCGGGACCATGATCCTCGTAGTTCACGGGTCCCTTGACACAGGGAATCCTAGTGGTCCAGGATCTATATATGTGAGCGTTGGGCGTAGTTATTATTATTATTATATATTAAAGATTAAATCACTACGTGATAAAAAAGGATGTCGATTTGTTGGTCTCAGTAATAAATCAAAAGACAATTATAAACATTATGTTCTTTTGAAGTCTTCCGGCGGTCTTACACAACCGCACCGAGTAGGTATTATGTACATTAACTAACTACAACCGCAACAATAACGATGTTTCCATTTACTTA
This sequence comes from Ennomos fuscantarius, assembly GCA_905220475.3. NCBI lineage: Eukaryota > Metazoa > Arthropoda > Insecta > Lepidoptera > Geometridae > Ennomos > Ennomos fuscantarius. Next base: position 3,220,733 of record HG992028.1, on the reverse strand, counting down.
ATCCATCATAGTAGAATAAAACTCCATTTGAGTAGAACCAAGTTTAACGACCGCAATACGAAGTTGGTCATAGCAAGATAATAAGAGGTATTAATAATACGTATGGTCATAAATATATGATCATTAATCATAATAATGCCAGACTATTTGGCGTTATGTCACTGGGTGAGGGGACGTACGCCAAATATTTTGGCATAAGATAAATAGGTTTGTACGCTAATATGGTACGTGGTCTTATATTTTAAATGCTAGTATTTTGACTGGTTACAGTTATTTGCTTTCGATTTCCTTTAAAGTTTAGTTTAGAAACCAAGCATTATGACGTTATATTATTATTATTATTATTATTATTTATGTTAAGGAATAACGTGACGAGCTAGCCGTTCGCCTGATGTTAAACGACACGGCTGCCCATACCAGCTGCAGTGTCACTCGGAACTCTAAAGTATAGAGGTTCGCGTGACACTGCACTGCGCACGTCATCCAGAGACATCAGCACAATCTAGTAATAAGATTACTAAACTGTGAGATCAGATCATAAAGTCTCATTTGCCCAGTAATTTCACTAGCTACAGTGCCCTTCAAACCGGAACACAGCAGTGCTTGCGCACTACTGCTTGGCGGCAGAATAACTGGCAAAGCGGCAACATATTTAAATATAAGCAAAAACATATTTAAATATAGCCTCAGTGTAGATCTATTGAAGTAACTTTTTACGCACGCTGGGGTGTAAGCTGGTGAATGCGAGGATGCAGTTGAAGTTGGTTCACGTAGATCTCCATTGTCAACATAGCAAAGTAAAAAATTCGTATTATTATGTTGGTATGTCCGGTAAAATGACGATTTATAATTAATAAGATGACGGCGACATGAACATTGAATAAGGAGTTTTGGCGGGAATGCGAAAAAAATTGCCGCACCGCATTGTATTATTTTCCAAAACTTGTGTTATTTTCAGTGTTAGTGCATATAATTGGTGGCATTCTATTCGTTAAGTGCTGGATTACAGGCGTAAGTGGGGAAAATGGTATAATGATGCTGAAACGTTTCTTTTCGTGTTGTTTCTAAAACTCCATAGAAGCTTCAAGTAAAGTTGCCACCACTTTACTAGGAGTATGACTTTGACTAGACTATGATTTGACTATGACTTGACTTGATGACTTCGACTGTGACTTGACACAAATTTGCGTGAAATATCATTAACTTGATAAATTATCAATTACTTGACACTGGCTAAATACACAAAAGTGTGGAGCCAAAATATTTAAAAAAAATTAATAAAGCAAAAACAAAGTTATACCTGGAGTTTTGGCGGGAATGCGAAAAAGATTCCGTCACCGCATTGTATTATTTTCCAAAACTTGTGTTATTTTCAGTGTTAGTGCATAAAATTGGTGGCATTCTATTCGTTAAGTGCTGGATTACAGGCGTGAGTGTGGAAAAATGGTATAATGATGGTGAAACGTTTCTTTTCGTGTTGTTTCCAAAATTCCATAGAAGCTTCAAATAAAGTTGCCACCACTTTACTAGGTATATGACTTGATTAGACTAGATATGACTTAACTTGATGACTTGGACTGTGACTTGACTTGACACACTATATGATATTAATTAACTTGAGATATATAAATTACTTGACACTGGCTAAATACACAAAATTGTGGAGCCAAAACCAAACAAAAAAAAGCTATACCTGCCGATAGATGGAGCTAAACTAAAGAAGTGTCTCCATGTTTGGATTAGATTAAAACCCTACTATTCATAATTGAAGGGTTGAGAATAAAAAGGATTTAACTGACAAATTGACAGTTTCGAGAAAATTGACTTTAAACGTCAACGGCGTCATTTTTATGTACAGTGCTTATAAGGTAATAGAAAAGGTTTATGTAAGTTTCAGTTGCTTGAAAATGTTTTATTTCTATTTAAAATTACTAAATATAGTACTAATTCATACAATTACTGTAGAAATATAATATAATAAAAGAAATAAAGTAATTTTTTTATGCTAAGCGTACTGTATTCCTGTGACAGATAAACCATTTTTAGACTCAAAATCTCGAGATTTAAGCCTCATTTCGGTATTTTGAGAATGTATTATTGAAGATAATTTCACGCTGAATCCAACGATACCTACCCATAAGTCATTTGGTCAAAAAAATCAGTTAAATCCTTTTTATTCTCACCCCTTCAATTTACACTTTATATAGCAGATCTGTTTTTCGGTTCAATATATTCTCAGTGGCAAAACATTTCTCCAACTGTATATCTAGTACGTAGGGTGAAGCTTGCTCTACAGAACCGCATGGAGAGTCCTCGACCTCATTTCCACGAGTGATTCTAGCAACGAGCCTCTTGTTAGTAACGAGTGAAATGAGGAAGCTAACGCCTTTACAGATCTCTCACTCTACATTAAAAACTTCAGCTTGGTCAGCTGCCATTGCGAGGCGAATTCTGTTTGGTGGAAGCGGTAGGTGCAGTCCAGCAAGTAAGTTGGCGCGTTGTGACGCCACTGGTCACACACTTACTATTAATTTCTGCAGTTCAGGTAAAATTTAGGTAAAACTATTGTTCCAAACATCTAGTTTATTTGTGTCCAAGATGTTTATAGGAAAAAAAATCACACAATCGATTTAATTTACATGAAATGTTGTGGGTTTTTTTGGCGGGAAAACGAAAAAGATCGCGTCGCCGCATTGTATTATTTTCCAAAAATTGGTGGCGTTTTATTTGCTAAGTGCTGAATTACATGGCATGAGTGTGGGAAATTGGTATAATGATGATGAAACATTTATTTTCGTGTTGTTTCCAAAACTACATAGAAGCTTCTGGTAAAGTTGCCACCACTTTACTAGGAGTATGACTTGACTAGACTAGACTATGACTTGACTTGATGACTTGGATTGACTGTACCTTGCAACGTTTTAGGAAAAATCTTGGAGATGCTATTATTTTTAGTAATAGTTACTCTCTGCATGAAATATCGTTAGAGATAAATAAAAACAAGACATTACGTAGCGGTGTACTAAAGGATTCTTATTGGAAGTTTTAGTTCTATCGAATTTTTTGTTGTAAGCAAAGCATCTGTGAAATAATTATAACTGTAATCGCTCAAAGTTAGTTTCAAAATATTCTGCAATATCTAAGCATAAGCTAAAGGTATATAAGCTAAGAAAAGAAGTATCAACATGGAAACAGATTGCCTTTATGTAGAATCTGCGGGCTAACTCGAAAAGTTCCTTTACAGCCCGAATGATATCCAACACTCGTTAAACATTCAGAACCCAAAGCCTGAGCTTTTAGCTGTCAAAATAAACGGTGTGAAATAACATTAAAACTAAAATGTTTGCCCGCCGCCATTCACACGTGGTATATGAATGGGATACAGGTTTAACTTGTTCAGATGAACCGTTTGTTATCTTAGTTCTTAAACCATCGTGGAACTAGTTCCGAGCGTTCAGTATATGTTGATGTTGGTTAAATTGATTTTAGATAAAATTGGATGGGCTTAATGAATCTTTTGTTTTATAAAATACGAGCTTCTGCCCGCAGCTTCGCCCGCGGCGTGGCCTATGGGAAAATAATTCAACCACCCATTTCACCCTCTTACAGCTGGAATTTCAAAAAATCCTTTCTTAGCGGATGCTTACGTCATAACATCTAACTGCATGCAAAATTTCAGCCTGATTGGTCCAGTGGTTTGGACTGTGCGTTGATAAATCACTATGTGAGTCAGTCCGTCACCTTTGAGTTATATATTATATTTAGATTAGAACTTTTAGGTTATGACCTTTTTGTTGTTTCTAAGAGACTCACTATAATAAGAATACAATATTTAAGATCCGTAGTCAAAAGCATTTTGCTTGTTGGGAAATCTATATAAATATACTGTCTTCTACGCTTGCTTTAAATACATTTGCGTAAATTTCATAATAGTTTTTTTCACTTTACTTAAGTGTTAGTCACTTTCCAGCATTAAATAAGTCCCTAATCATCAATTAAACATGGTGATTAACCACTGGCTATTTTTGCACTTCCACTGAAGGCATCGAAAGTAACTGTTGTGTGTGTCAGACACACATTAGGGCAGGTTGGCTAGCGAGACCGACCCACTAAACCTGTCTTGACGTGTGCTTTGTGTGGCGACCATGATGACGTCTTGATATTAGCCTGATTTCTTCTCATCTCTTTGAGGTCGTTCATGGCGCCACTCGAGAACCTTTCTTCCCTATAAAATTCAAAGTCCTGACTGACGACTGAATTATATATCAACGCACAGCCTAAACAGCTGGTTCAAGAGACTTGAAATTTGGAGGGTGTGTTCTTTGTAAAGTGTAGGTATCACTAGAGAGGGTTTTTTGAAATTCTACCCTTAAGATGGTGAAATGGGTGGTATGAAAAGTGTTCTTCTTCTATTCCTATAGGTCAGGTGGGTAAAGCCGCGGGCAGAAGCTAGTCAGCTATAAGTTCTGCGAGCGATGTAGCCTGCCCATTGCCATTACAACTTACCAATTCTAAACAGTATTTTTGTGACCTTAGTTCTTGGGATGTTCTCATTTTGGATCTTTTCAAACAGGGACTACAGGATTTGTTACCATTTCAATATTTAGCTTAAAATCATGGTGTACCTAGTGGCTGCGTGCGAATGCAGGCGGTTCGCCTTGCCCGGTCGTTTCACTGAGAACAAGCGCACTTACACATAGCACCAGTTTCTCTCCATAATCAATATAATAATTGATACAATTTACTTAATATGGTGCTTACTTAATATTTTAACTTCTCTCGTTTTTTATAGGCCTGGCCGATATATAAAACTACTACTACTAGTACTGCTACTAGTTTTTCTTAAGTTTTGTTATTGGCCAAGCTTTGGTCTTTACCGTGTCATTATAGTTAAATAATAGCGGGCCGTCCCGGCTTTGCACGGGTGAATATTTATTTATTAAATATTTGGCATAATAATTTTTTTCTTGCTATTAAAATAGCCTATATTAATCAATAATGATGTAGCATTCAAATGGTGACAGAATTTTTAAAATCGTCCTTTTTGAGCCAATTCGTAACAAACATACTTACATAAATAAATCTTTCCTCTTTATAATATTGGTATAGATGGTTACTATAACTTGTAAGCTTAGAATATTCTATAGATTTGGTGTCAAAAGCTTTGCCTTTGTGAGCGTTAATTTTTTTATAGATAAGACGTAATCATTACTCCACACTCAAAGGATTGCTCGAACATTGGAATAAGATATTTTCAGAAATGTCAGTTGGAATGGATATTGTACCCGTAAATGCTAGCAAATAAATGACTCAGTATAATCGTGTAATATCTTGCTTTTCTTGAATCCCGAGGTCTCCGTTGTATGTTGTATGAATGAGGAGTTATCAATTAAATACCTACCCACGTGTATATAAACAAACCATCTTCCATTTTGCTATTTTTGGATACTTAGTCATGGAAATAAATGTTTGATCTGAATAATACTTACCAGATAGTGTAGGAATTTTTAACGATTACCCAAAACACAATTATGATAAATAGTTAGGGTAAATAGGTCTCCGAAGAAATCTTTTGCCTTTGGCTCATTTAAGTAACATTATAGTAAATAAAATTGTCATAAACATATTATAAAGAGTTTAAAACAGTAATTATCAATTGCCAAAGCAATTAAAAGGGCGAGAGTGTGTAAAGCGGTTATTTTTAACTCTCTCCCGCCTACTACAATACATTATTATGGTGCAGTAGATAATATCTACAAAAACGACAGCAGAAAAATCATATTACCCTAACTAATAAGCACTTTGTCATTCTATATGCTTAGTATTTTTTATTAGCCTATTTGCAATAAAATCTTTTGACTTTGACTTTAATTATGATTTTATTATGATGGTGATGACTTTAAATATATATCTCGTGATTATATAACGTATCGTTTGCATGCCTCTTTTCGATGTACAATTAAACGCACAGGTGGAGGTAGCGATTTGTTTACGTTGCATAAAGAACATAATTAAACATAATTATTGAAGTTCTGTTTATTAAAATTATGTTTTGTATGTTAGAATTAAGTTTAAATACAAATTTAGAATATTTTTTAACTTCTGTTTATTAGAATTATGTTTAAATACAAAGTAAATATAATTCATGAGCTTCTTTTTATTTTTTATTCTTTGATATAATTCGTAGCTTTTTGCAAGTAGACCAAAAAGTGAGTCATCATGCGCCAGCTCAATTGAAGGGTTGAGAATAAAAAGGGTTTAACTGTCAAATTGACAGTTTCGAGAAAATTGACTTTAAACGTCAACGGCGTCATTTTAATGTAGAGTGCTTATAAGGTAATAGAAAAGGTTTATGTAAGTTTCAGTTGCTTGAAAATGTTTTAATTCTATTTAAAAGTACTAAATATAGTACTAATTCATACAATTACTATAAAAATATAATATAATAAAATAAATATAGTAATGTTTTTATGCTAAGCAAACTGTATTCCTGTGACAGATAAACCATTTTTAGACTCAAAATCTCGAGATTTAAGCCTCATTTCGGTATTTTGAGAATGTATTATTGAAGATAATTTCACGCTGAATCTAACGATACCCATAAGTCATTTTGTCAAAAAAATCAGTTAAATCCTTTTTATTCTCACCCCTTCAATTAGTATTAGATATAAAAAAAAATACAATTAATCTAACTTGATATCGAGAAACAGAAACCAATTAATACATTTACGACACATCGCTTACTAATAAAACGTATCAGTAGCAGTCTCAGTAATATCAGTTTCAACTTGGATAAAAATGAATTTTCCTTACTGCTCTACAGCTGTACTTTGACACCAGCTGCGCTACGCTAAAAGCGTTGAACTTGGCGACATGCACCTAATGGCAGCTTTCTGTCATTAATTTCTAATCAAAAATCTAACGACTCAATCAGACCTGTTCGTTTTCCGGGAAGTGAAAATTAAGCAGACTCGAGTAAATAATTAGAATATTGAATTATGTTTCGGTAAATCATAGATCTTTTTATTGATAGTGTTTTGCTGATTACCAATTTCTAGGAAATAGCATCTGAAGTGGAAACATATAGAATGCCTCTTCCATCTTCCATTTTGTATATTCTTTGTTTTTTACACACACATTTTTTTTAAAAATTATTTTCCGATACAAAGTCAAGTAACAAGTGTAATATGTCTTAACGCTTCTGTCTATCCATTTTTTATAGAATTGGCCGAGAATTGGCTACTTTTCCGACCTTTTCGTCGCGCCTCAACTTCCCCCCACCAAAGTGAATTTTACTGAGCCTGAACCATCATTGATTGGCTGATGGTACCAACCAATCATGGCCCTTCCGACAGTGCTGTCAATCAAAACAGTACATTTTACATTCTACCAAAGTCAAAAACACCTCTAGGAGTTTTGGCGGGATAACGAAAAAGATCGCGTCACCACATTGTATTATTTTCCAAAACTTGTGTTATTTTCGGTGTTAGTGCATAAAATTGGTGGCATTTTATTCGTTAAATGCTGGATTACAAGCATGAGTGTGGGAAAGTGGTATAATGATGGTGAAACGTTTCTTTTCGTGGTGTTTCCAAAACTCCATAGAAGCTTCTGGTAAAGTTGCCACCACTTTACTAGGAGTATGACTTGACTAGACTAGACTATGACTTGACTTGATGACTTGGACTGTGACTTGACTTGACACATATATACATATAAATTAACTTGAGAAATTATCAATTACTTGACACTGGCTAAATACACAACACGGTGGAGCCAAATCAAAAACAAAAAAAAACACCTCTAATTTTTTAAAAGTAAGCATCAATTAATCAATTTCACGACACGTCATACAATCTTTTCTTACTTATGATGGAAATGGAAAGTCCTGTTGCTCATCGGAAAATCTGAAAGTTTTCCCGGAATCATCCACCCAAAACGAGATGGAATTAGAATATTACTCACCTCTCTGGAATGAGTCGCAAAAACCGACTCATTTCAGAACCAGTTTCATGATTCACTTCTGATTCCGTGTGAATAATAAAAAGAGTTTTTATTTTAGAATGCACCGTGAACGAGTATTGGTGAATCCAAGATTTTAAAAAGTAAGCCGTTTGGACGCGTACTAAATTTAAAGTACTGTTGAGTAAAATGATTTTCGATTGGAAACGTATGTTGACTTTTAAGGTAATGAGTGCAGATTTCAAAACGCAATGTTACCGAGGACATTTTTACGAGATCGTACGTAACAAAATGAAGTCAAACTTAATATTTGAAAATGAAGACGGCTCCGAGAATTTTTGATGTGAATATACCTAACATACTTCGACTGGCCCGATTAAGACCTGACATAATATATAAATTGTACATGAATGCAAATCAATTAATATGATTATGAATAGTAGGTACAAGCTTTGCTTAGTTTGGGGCTAGATGGCGCTGCGTAAAATGTTCACAAATTTTTATTATTATTATATTATTATACCTACGGTTTTTGTTTCATGTAAATTAGCATAGGTATATAAGAGATGAAAATAAACTAACGAGATCAAATACAGCCTAAAATAACCTACATCAGTGCTTACATAAACGGGTGTGTCTGATAGAACAGTTGATTTGCCATCCGGCCCCGATACAGGCGAGCTGAGATCTAACAAGCATAATATCTGGTATGTCCCGCGGTTGACAAAGGTCAGGGCAGCCGATCACGACTTGAACCTCGTCAGCAGACTCATGGGAACAGGACCTGAGCACCACTACCACTGTTACCTTAGTACGGGAATAAACAATTTAATTATCTTTAGTACGGGTTTATTCGAATAAACATGACTGTACTTGATATTATTATTAGATAGATAGATAGATAGAAAATCCTTTATTTCACAAACAACAAATGTAGGTACATAGGCGAACTTAATGCTAGATAGCATTATCTTCCAGTTAACCTGGGTGTAACGTGGAAATTTTTGTGTATTGAATTTGTGTGTTTGGAAATCTCTTTCTCTTCTAAATATATATAACTCAAAAGTGACTGACTAATTGACCAAACCACTGGACGGATCGAGCTGAAATTTAGCATGCAGGTAGATGTTAAGACGTAGGCATCCGCTAAGAAAGGATTTTTCGAAATTCTACCCTTAAGAGGGTGAAATGGGTGGTTGATTTATTTTCCCATAGGCCAGGCTGCGGGCGAAGCTGCGAGCAGAAGCTCGTTATTATATATGTTACTAGCTTCTGACCGTCGTCGTGACCTAGAGGAAACGAAGAAGAATTTTTTTCATAGATAATTCAACCACCCATTTCACCCTCTTAAGGGTGGAATTTCGAAAAATCTTTTCTTAGCGGATGCCTACGTCATAACATCTACCTGCATGCTAAATTTCAGCCTGATCCGTCCAGTGGTTTGGGCTGTGCGTTGATAGATCACTATGTCAGTCAGTCAGTCACCTTTGAGTTATATATATTTAGATAGTAAAAAAACATTAATCGTAGAAAGTGTCATACAATTTTATCAGACTGACTGATAACTGATTTGACATTGATGATAGATGAGATGAACAGTCACATAGGTGATTGATCGATTCAATAACTATCGGAAACAAGATTTCTATTTTGTACCTTACTCGGTACCTTATTGTAGTCTTTCCTTACAGCTACAACATATCACACACAAATCAACATAAAGCACTTTTTGACATCACTTATGTGACATTACGTATTAAAATAATCATATAAAAAATGGTGAAAAAAAGGAATGACCAGTTAAAATATATATTTGATATTCGCATTTCACGTAATATCAATAAACCCATTTTCCTGCGCGGACCCAGTTTGTCATCAAATTATGATATGTGATTTTCAATGTTAAGCAGAGAGATAAAGAGATCTCGTAAAAAATGTTACGAGGCGGGCTTTTTTTTTTTTTTTTTCTCTCATCCTTTGAAGAGTAATGGCGTCGCACGTCTTGTGCATTTGCCAGAGTGAGGCGGCCTTAAAACAAATAATAAGTGAAACCTTCGTTTTTTTTGGTATGGCTCCACACTTTCGTGTGTTTAGCCAGTGTCAAGTAATTGATAATTTCTCGAGTTAAGTAATATATAATTATGTGTCAAGTCAAGTCTCAGTCCAAGACATCAAGTCAAGTTATAGTATAGTCTAGTCAAGTCATACTCCTAGTAAATCGGTGGCAACTTTACCAGAAGCTTCTATGGAGTTTTGGAAACAAGACGAAAAGAAACGTTTCACCATCATTATACCAATTTACCACACTCATGCCTGTAGTCCAGCATTTAACGAATAAAACGCCACCAATTTTATGCACTAACACTGAAAATAACACAAGTTTTGGAAAATAATAGAATGCGGTGACGCGTTCTTTTTCGTTTTCCCGCCAAAACTCCAACCTTCTTTTTATCTTCTGAAAATATAGTCAATGCACGCCATGATGCCACAAGTTACTCCCCAAAGACTACACCGTACATTTTTTATATTTTTTTCTTTTATGGAATCCTCTAACAGCCTTATTAATAAACGGGTATTAGTCTCGATTAGTTACTTCAGCTTTTGTCCATTTTTTGCTACTGGAATATTTAGCTGGATCGAAAGAGACAAAAGATGGTGTAACTAGTCTAAAGCTAGTTCGTGTTTATTGATAAAGCTGTTAAAGACTGACGCGATAAGGTCTTTTTCCACCGTTTTTAAGACAATCGAAAACCGCACCACTAGTAGTGGCTACCTATTCTAGCGGACACAAAGGCGCGGCGCCCGTGCCTTGCCACTCAAGATAGCCACCATACTAATGCACCTAGATTGTGCCCAGAATTATGACGTGAACCAAGCATATTGTTTTCACTGACATGAGCGAAGCGAGCAAAATGAGCGAAAGTTGGTATTCTGTAGACAGCGGACAAGCCTGGAATGATAAACTGAGTATTGTTGTGTGAGAGCTAATAATTATTATGTAGAGCACTGTGGGGAACCGCACGTCGTGTTTATGAGACTTAATTTTTTTTACCGGTATTCATATTATAATGATATAAATACTACTACTAAAAAAAAATTTGGACTATAATATTGTAATATAAAAAAAAATTAAGTATTGTATCAGTTATCTGGTTCCCATTGTACAAGCTTTGCTTAGTTTGAAGCTAGATGTCGCTGTGCGTAAAGTGTACAAATATTTATAATTTTTTTTTTTGTTTTGGCCCTATACTTTTGTTTATTTAGCCAGTGTCAAGTAATTGATAATAACTCAATGAATATCATATAATGTGTCAAGTCAAGTCACAGTCCTAGTCATCAAGTTAAGTCATAGTCTAGTCTAGTCAAGTCATACTCCTAGTAAAGTGGTGGCAACTTTACCAGAAGCTTCTATGGAGTTTTGGAAACAACTCGAAAAGAAACGTTTCACCATCATTATACCACTTTCCCACACTCATGCCTGTAATTCAGCACTTAACGAATAAAATGCCACCAATTTTATGCACTAACACTTAAAATAACACAAGTTTTGGAAAATAATACAATGTGGCGACGCGATCTTTTTCGTATTCCCGCCAAAACTCCATATTTATTATTATTAATATTATTATTACATATTAGCCGCGATGACCTATAGTCCAAATGCTCCAGCCACTAACCACTACTTGGGAAATTATAACTTACATCCGGCGTGCGATAAGTCAATGTAAGGCTGGTTTGCCAGCGTTTAAATTATTCAATAAGCTATATATCTCACTAGCTTCTGCCCGCGGCTTCGCCCGTGTCACCTATAATACGAAACGAGGTAGACAATTTTTCATAGATAATAAAGCCACCCATTCCGAAATTCAATTTAAGAGGTCACCCTCTTAGGGATCGAATTTCGAAAAAACCTTTTTTAGAGGATACCTAAACTTTACAAAGAACACACCCTCAAAATTTCAAGTCTCTAGGACCAGCGGTTTATGCTGTGTGTTTTTGGCGGGAAAACGAAACACTTTGTGTTATTTTCAGTGTTAGTGCATAAAATTGGTGGCATTTTATTCGTTAAGTGCTGGATTATAGTCATGAGTGTGGGAAACTGGTATAATGATGGTGAAACGTTTCTTATCGTGTTGTTTCCAAAACTCCATAGAAGCTTCTGGTAAAGTTGCCACCACTTTACTAGGAGTATGACTTGACTAGACTAGACTATGACTTAGACTGTGACTTGACTTGACATATAAAACATACAGATGTATAATATAAATTAACTTGAAAAATGTATTACTTGACACTGGCTAAATACACAAAAGTGTGGAGCCAAAACCAAAACAAAAAAAAAGTTGTTACAACATATCACAATTATTTACAATAGGCGATTATTATAAATAAATAATTGTCTATTTTATTACAAAACGTTTGAACCGGATCGATGTATTTATAGCCTAACCTTAATATTGCAGTTCAAATACCAGGTCAGGTTATCGAAGCTAACTTTAATCGGAACTAGGGTTGATACCACTCACCAGCATGAAATAAGCTAATTATTTAAGTATAATTAGTACCATACTTTAGTGCCTGGTCTGTGGCAGAGGAAATGCGATACTCTGATTGGTCGGTGCTTTTGAGATTGGTACATTAACAGTTGCAAATTTCAAACGCGAGCTTCCAAGATGTGTTTTGCGGTTACATTATGTTCGTCTAGGTAGGTATCACGACTTTGCCACTTATTCTGCCACCAAGCAGTAGTGTGCTAACACTACTGTTTTACTTGTAGCTAGTGAAATTACTGAGCAATTTCAATTTCAATTTTTATTTGAATTCCACAATGTACAGGTGTAGGTAGTTTTTTTTTTTTTTTTTTTTTTTTATATAACAGTTCATCGTGGACCCTGTCGGGCACGCAAAATTAAAAAAGAGGAAGACAAAATAAAATTTTATTAGATTAGAAAGAGGAGCGGTTACTTATTTTATGCTAAAATTAAATAAATTATTATTTTTATATACTATGCTTAAATTTTATCATTTAAATATTCATTTATAGTATAATAGCTTCTATTTATTAAATGCAAAGAGTCTCAGTCTAGTAATCTTATAACGAGATTGCCGATGTCTCAGGTTGACGGGCGCAGTGTAGTGTCACGCAAAACTTTACATTAGAGTTCCGAGTGACACTGCAACCGTTATGGGCGGCCGTGTCGCTTAACATCAGGTGAACGACTAGCTTCACGTCGTTCTAGCATTAAGAAAACACGCCTTATACAAATGTTGTGAGATGTACCAGCCCTATAGAACAGTTCTCTGTCCTATAGGGCTGGTTCGTTAGGGTAGGGTTGGTTAGGGTTCTCTGTTCTTATACAAATGTTGTGGGATGTACCAGCCCTATAGAACAGTTCTCTGTTCTATAGGGCTGGTTCTTTAGGGTAGGGTTGGTTAGGGTTCTCTGTTCTTATACAAATGTTGTGGGATGTACCAGCCCCATAGAACAGTTCTCTGTTCTATATGGTACCAGCCCTATAGAACAGAGAAGGCCGTGCGAATACTAGGACATTTCGTCACAGTGGTTTGCAGAATAGCTTCTTGGGTGAAGGGAACCTCGCGGATCTGCTATCAACATATTCATTGTAAACATTGCGTACCGTGGTATGAAATTAGTTTTATTGTCTTGTCTGTAAGACAATAAAACCGGTAGGTAGACCATGAGTGAGAGTGTCTATGACCAATAGTTTGATGTTAAAACGTGGTAGTACGATGAGGAATGTGGTGACATCTAAATAGTTATAAATTGGAATGAATGTTTCCGCCGAAATTGCAGGGAAAAACTAGCTAGTGTACGCCTTATTACTAAACGAGTAAAAAAATACATTAATTCCACCCATTTGTACCAAGCGATTTGACTCAACGTTCTTAATTAGAACGGCCAAGGAATAGAATGCCCTGCCAGTGCAGCGTCAGTGTTTCCGGCGAAATATGACCCGGGCGTGTAGGGCAGAGTGAATAGGTATTTACTTGGCTAGCATGCTACACCTTCGATCGCATCGTCACTTCCTATCAGGTGAGAGCGTGGTAAAATGCTAGACAAGTTTGAAGTAAAAAAAAAAACCGAGTGTGCTTTAGACCACGCGACTAAAGCAAAACTTCTTTAGCTCCATCTATCGGCCGGTATAACTTTGTTTTTTTCTTAATTTAATGTTAATTTCGCCAACTTGACAATTGAAGGGGTGAGAATAAAAAGGATTACGCCGTTTACGTTTAAAGTCAATTTTCTCGAAACTGTCAATTTGTCAGTAAAATCCTTTTTATTCTCAACCCTTCAATTGTGAATTGTCATTTTACCGGACATATCTACATATTGATATAAATTTAAAGTAATTTTTAACTTTTTTATGTTGTCAATGGAGATCTACCACCAATAACTTTAAACTTCCGTTCGCCTCGTTACCCATTCACCAGCTTACTGCCCAAGTTAAGCGTGCGTAAAGAACTTTTATTTCAAAAAGTTAACATAAACATAAATTATTGTAATAAGAGGTACTTTATTTGAATTTAAATAATATCATAAATTAAAATTTTTCTGATTTGATTAGCTATTGACGAATCCCACAAAACCAGCGCATCTAGCATTTCTCTCAACCGATCCCACAAAATATTATTTTGGCCGGTTATCACCATTTGACCTGATTACAGTTTTCAATTTTTTAGCACTGCTGCAAGACATGAAGGTTTTTAGAGAAGGGCGGTGATGAATGAAGTAATAAATTAAGAAGCCCGAAACCACGAGAGTTAGAAAATCGTGAAAGGACTCATGCCCTCGATTTATAAAAGAAAACCTAATACCCACATTTTTTTAAAAATATTTTACGTTTGACAGAATTCGACCATAATAAATGAAATTAGTGAAACATTCTGCAAAAGATTTAAACATAATAAAGCACAGCACAGTACGCACTATCACACTAATCACACTTCACACTAATATTATAAAGGCGAAAGTTTGTATGTGTGTTTGCGTGTATGTGTGTATGTTTGTTACTTCTTAACGATCAAACGGTTGAATGGATTTGGATGAAATTCGGTATCAAAATAGCTTATACACTGGATTAACACACAGGCTACATTTTATCCCGGAAAAATGAAACGTTCCAATGGGATAAGCAAATAATTAAAATACTTTTTATCCGCGGGTGAAACTGTGGGGCGCAGTTAGTATGTTCATAGTAATCATTATGTCGTGGCGTCTGTACTGTTTGCTGTTATAGGTAAAATCACGGGGCGCAGCTAGTAAGTAATATTTATTGAAATAATCCGTAAGGAAATAATCACAAATATACATAAATATATATATATATATATATATATATACATATATAATATTAAATATATATAATTTTATATATATAATCACCTCCGCGATTGCAACCAGTATTTTGTCAGTAATCAGTAGCAATCCCTTTTAATTCTTGTTGCATTTAACAGGTCCAGTGCACTGTCCGCCGATATTAATCCTGTAAACTGACGATAAATCAGTATTTACATGGCTTGTCCACTGTCGAACGGAATAAGTACAAGCTTATAATATACACCGTGGAATTGAATTATATGTTTTCCTGAAATGTATGTACTCACTTCATGCTATAGAACAATTTTAAAGAGAAAAATTAAAAATTAATATAAAATAAGTACCTCGAAAAATAATTCACCTTTAGCCAAAATGTTTATTTCACGTTACCCGCAGCGGGAAAATGTTTTGCAGGTAGCTAAAACACCTGCAACTCCCACCTTGCTCTCCCGGAGTGCCAAATTATTGCATGTCGCTAGATTTTTGTTAAGAATTTAAATCTGGACTAATTTTATAGAACCTAATTTTACATTATATATAATAATAATAATAATAATATAATAATAATATGTGTGGACATCTCACACAACGCCATCTAGCCCCAAACTAAGCAAAGCTTGTGCTATGGGAACCAGATAACTGATACAATACTTAGATACTTTTTTGTTTGTAAATACATACATAGAATACAATATGACTCCCAGACACAGAACAAACACCTATGTTCATCACACAAATGTTATATTATATTGTAAGTACTTTTGTGTTTAGTTATAAATAAATATTCTATAGCATGGACCGAGTAAATACATTTCAGGAGAATATCGAATCAAAATCCACAGTGTATAGTCAGTTATTTAATATGCACGGGTTATTTGGGGCGTGGGATAGGTTTGGTAATTCGACATTTTGAGCGACCACGCTGACCGAGCTAGTTTGGAAGGCTAGAGCCTAAATGAATGGTTGAACGTTAAGTATTGACTGGCTCGATAGCTCTGTTGGTAGTAACCCTGCCTTTTGAGCTGTATGGGTTCGATTCCCACCCAGAACAAACATTTGTGTGATGAATATCGATCTTTGTTCTGTGTCTGGGTGTTATATTGTATTCTATGTATACAAAAAGTATCTAAGTATTGTATCAGTTATCTGGTTCCCATAGTACAAGCTTTCCTTACTTTGGGACTAGATGGCGCTGTGTGAAATGTTCACAAATACCTATTATAATTTATTAGATAGGGTACCACTGAAAGGGTACTAAATATATTTGTATGGTACTAAAGTAGTGGATATATCCACCATCATAAGCATCATTGGTGATGATTTAATTAAATAAATAAATAAAAACTTTATTAGTTCACACAGGTAGCAAGGGAGGTACATAAACTTGTACAGACTTATTAATAAACGGGTATTAGTCTCGGATTACTTCAGCTTTTGTCCTTTTTTTGCTACTGGAATATTTAGCTGGATCGAAAGAGACAAAAGATCGTGTAACTAGTCTAAAGCTAGTTCGTGTTTATTAATAAGGCTGGTATATAATAGTGTATTAACAAAATACACCTTTACTTGTAGTTAGGTAAAGTGATAGCTTTTTATGCAAACAAATGACGCGTTGAGTAATATAGAGTTACGAGTGACACTGCAATTGTTATAAGCAGCTGTGACGCTCTACATCAGGCGAAAGACTAGCTCGTCATGTCACTATTTATCGTTAACAGGCCAAAGAGACAACGTGCTTTTATACCATATAATAGTTGCGACTACCGCTTAACGACTAAACTAAACGTATGAATGGCAATGATAGTGTTGCGAAAAGCTATCTTTTCCTTTAACAACATAGCTATAAAGATAATTGTTTATAGTAGACAAAATAGACATAAAATATCCGTAAAACTGACTACACACCCTGTGAAGGTTAAATAAAGTAAGGTACTCTAGAATGATTTTAACGTCGCTTTATATAAAATCAAGTTAATAATAGTTCATGGATGATAGAAAGTACACGTGTGACTTTCAGAATGTCTATATTCTTATCAAAAAGGAGCAGGGACGCTTTACTTTTTAATACGATGTTAGGAACTAAATAGATTCCGAATATTTACCAATCGATCCTAGATAAACTCTTTATCTTATGAATGAAAAATAAAACACCATAAGACAAAATGACCATTAGAGCCTATTAAAATAAAGTCAGTTTCTTCAATATCTTACGATCTAAATATATTATTCTTACGGTACAAAACAAGTATACATTCACCGTCGGTGATAAGATTTTACGAGACGTCGACGTCCTAAGGGACCAGACGGTGAGAACAAAAAGCCAATTTCATAAAACTATGCACCATGCACCCGACTGCGGACCCATAACAATAAATGAGCCAACCTGATACCTTGTCCAGACATGCTTTTCACATGTCGTGCTATCACACCTTCAAAAATTTACACAACTCTTGACAATTTTCCGTTGAGAAAACTTGCTAAAGCTCTAATTCGCGCAGCAGTGGAAATGGAAAGCGAAGTTCCGTCGCACCAAAACAGTGTCGCAGTAGAGGAATCTGCAAGTGTTGCACACATACAAGCAATAACGTCGACACACGGAGGCTTCGTCTGCACACTGGTGGAAATTCCATCCACCGCGTGTCAGTCTGCAGAGAGCCGCCGTTCGCGACGCTAGTGTCGCCCGCGCCGCGACGCCGAACGCCCGACATCGCGATAAAAGTTTACCCACGAAACTTTCCTATTCGACTTCCCCTCAACTGTCGCCTAGTTGAACAGGAAGATTTGTGCGACCCCCGACCACTTGGAGTTAAAAGTGACCTTCTAAAACCGGAATTTGGTATCCTCAGAACGGGTTTAGTCGGACCCGCCGCGACAGGACTTTCGTGAAGTGCTAACTTGATTTTCAGAGTGGTGTGTTGAGTGTTGTTGACTGGATTTTTTCACTTGTCTCACACGGATGGACTGGACGTTTTAGCGACAGTTGTAAGGGTCTGCCATCGTGTAAAAGTGCTGTTAAACGTTCCCGTAAGTATCATGATGTGAACTGCTAATAATGTACTTATTGCAAGATAAAAATTGATCGTAAAGCCAGGTCATGAATGTCATTTATGAAAGTGTTGGAAAATAGGGAACTTAACTGTGCTTCTTGGAATTCTAGTTCCTGTAAACAAGTCTGACACCTGTTCTAAGACAGACAGAAAAACATGTTGTGCTCAATGTTATTGAGTCTAACTAAACATTACACGAGACATGGTCTGCCGCTTATTGAAACAGTCCTTGCCCTTGTCAATACAAAAACTGAATATCTTTGTGGCCAATGTAGAATGGCGACTAAACGAATTAATTCGGCACAGATAACAAAAAAAACCTCGGCCACAAGTCGCAACACAAACAATAGTGAGTCTACATCTTTTGTCGTAATCAACGAGATCATTGGTTTTCGACATAACTTAATCTAAGGTATAAAATCTGAGGGTAACAATACCAACAATGGAGAAAAGTTACGTAAAGTGTTCCCATTTTAGATTTAACGAATTAAAACTAATAGATTTATTTCATTACAATTAATTGTGCCGTTCTCGAAAACATAATGATTAAGTGTAGCGGATAGATTAAAGTCTTGCAGTGATATATTATGATATTAATGTTAAATTTGATTCAATTGTTAAACTTTATAGAGACATTTGCATAATAGATACATAATACATATTAAGGTCGGAGAATGAATCGTTTCGCACATTGAAAGTAACAAATGTGCGCTAAATATGTGTTTGAACATCTCTGACAAATCGAAATGTGCAAAAAGCAGGGCAAAAAGTTTTCTGCCAGTAAAAAATGTTGCAGCTCTATCGTTTTCGACGTCGCGAGTAGGTTGTACTTGCTCTATTTTTATTTATAGAGAAATTCGGAGTTCATTGATGTAAGTACGAAAGTCGTGAACTCTGATAGCTTTTGGAAACCTTTCTCCCATTTTATCAGTTTCTATTTAATTGGATAATTTTTATGTTGCTGTTAATATTCTAAACCCAAAAGATGTTTAGAATGTCAACATCAGTTTTGAAGCAGAATCCATATTAAATATTAGATATTACGTCCTTTACGTCAAAAAGAAAAAGTCAAAGAAGCAATTGGCTGACTGACTTTTATATCAACGCAAACCCTTAACTGCCTGGTCCTAAAATTTGGAGGGTTTGTTCTTTGTAAGGTGTGGGTATCCAATAACAAAGGGTTTTTTAAAATTACAACTCTAAGAGGGTGAAATGGGTGGCTGAATTGTCTATGAAAATTTTTCTTCTTCGTTTCCTATATTCCACGCGGGCAAAGCCGCGGGCAGAAGCTAGTAATTCATATAACGAAACTAATTTTGTTTATATCTATGGATTAATTTATGTTGAAGTGAGAAATGTAAATTGTTAATCAAATGTAACGGGCCATTCGTTTGTCTATTTCACTGTATGTGTACTTATTTATAGTTTTGTAACCACATCGTTAGCTTTGTTAGGAAGTGAAGTAACGTTCTATCTATGCATTTTCATCAGTCTAATGCCAAGGTTTTGTACTTAAGAAATAAAGATTTTGTCGTTATAAAAATTTAATAATCTTTTCGTAATAACTGGAACTCTTCGCTTTTGGGTTAAGTCGATAAAATTATTACTAGACTGTAAGATTAGGTCATAAAATCTCATTTGCCTAGTAATTTTACTAGCTATAGTGCTCTTCAAACCAGACACAGTAGCGCTTGCGCACTACTGCTTGGCGGCATGATAGCTGGCAAAACGGTGGTACCTACCTAGACGAAATTTGCAGGAAAGTCCTACCACTTAGTAAAAAATTTAATGTTTCCGATTCTCGTAACAATTACGTCGGTTTTTATTTCAAGTTCGATTTCATGACTGAGTTATAACGCTCTACATTCGGTTCATCGATACCAATTCCACAGTAGAGCGATCCAGAACGTACGTGATAATGGATGCTTTCAATATTGGTATGTTTACTAGGTGGTAGGACTTTGTTGCAAAGTTCGTCTAGGTAAGTACCACCGCTTTGCCAGTTATTCTTCCGCCAAGCAGTAGTGCGCAAGCACTACTGTGTTCCGGTTTGAAGGGCATGTAGCTAGTGAAATTACTGGGCAATTGAGACTTTACGTCACTCACACTCACAGTCGAGTAATCTTATTACCAGACTGTGCTGATGTCTCAGGATGATGTGCGCAGTGCAGTGCTGCTCGAAACTCTACTTTGGGGTTCCGATTGACATTGTTCTGTTATGGGCAGTCGTGGCGCTTAACATCAGGTGAACGGCTAGCTCGTCAAATCATTCAGTAACATAAAAAAAATATATCTAATTAAGTAATTTGTAGTGGTCAAAAGCCTAGTGTTTTTCTCGCCTTGATAATAATGGAACAAAGAATATTACCTATAATGTACATTGCTTTAATAATGAAGGTAGACCTAGACTAATTTGCCAAAGCAAGGTTGTGTACAACATTAGAAACTTTAAGTTGATACATACCTAGTTAAACTTTGTTCTGGTCATGTGTGTCTATTATTTTTAAAATGATAGCTTGCTTGCTTCTATCAGTATTTCAGCGACTGTTTGTTATGTTGCAAAATATCAATTTATGTGCAATTTTTTTTCTTTGTTTAAAAATAGTATCGGCCGAGGCAGTCGTGCGTTGCCTTCGCTTCAAAATTGATCAGATGATCGAATTACTGAGAACCAAAAAAATTGCGTCGCCAAAGTATTGTACTAAAACTTCCTTTATTTTTCAACTAGAGGGATAGCAGGTTAATTCTTTTTGCAATCGTGATGTATTCACTGAATACTGACCTCAAATGTTTGTGCATCAATATCTGAAAACTTTCTCTGCAAAAAGTAAGACGGTACGTGTATCAGCCACTCCGGTAGCGAAATTGAAAAGTCGGTTGGCAGTTCTGAGATTGGTACCTACACTTGATCGATGAACAAATAGACACATAGGATTTTTTTTTAAATGTTTTGGCTCCACACTATTGTGTATTTAGCCAGTGTCAAGTAATTAATAATTTATCAAGTTAATGATATTTCACGCAAATATGTGTCAAGTCACAGTCGAAGTCATCAAGTCAAGTCATAGTCTAGTCAAAGTCATACTCCTAGTAAAGTGGTGGCAACTTTACCAGAAGCTTCTATGGAGTTTTGGAAACAACACGAAAAGAAACGTTTCACCATCATTATACCATTTTCCCACACTCACGCCTGTAATCCAGCACTTAACGAATAGAATGCCACCAATTTTATGCACTAACACTGAAAATTACACAAGTTTTGGAAAATAATACAATGCGGTGACGCGATCTTTTTCGCTTTCCCGCCAAAACTCCACATAGGATTTGCATTAGTGGTATTTTAGTAGGTACCTAGTATTATTTTCATTGTACTTACCAAGGTTGACGAGTAGAGAAAATTAACATACATAGAGCAGCTAAATAATAACGAACTAAGCAGTTTTGGAACCTGTCTGACATGGAGATTAAGCAATTCGTTGAGGATAGGTAATGGAAATACAATTGACAAGGCTTTGAAACGGTTCAATAATATGAATGAAATTTTTATGTAATAATATGAATCAATTGGTATCGAAAGATAAAAAACCTGATGTTATTAAATTGATAAAGTGAAATACTGCATTCACCAGGCACGCACACTATATTATCATTTCATAATACCTATAAGTAATATTGTGACGTATATGAATACAATTTTTAGTAGAAGTAATAATAATAACGCCTCAAGATCACATATATAGATCCTGGACCCTTACTAGGATTCTCTGTCTAGGGACCCAGGAACTATGTGGATCATGGTCCCACAACACCCAGACTCAGAACAAGTATATTGCGCTTTTTTTTCTGGGCACAAATCCTTGTCCTCCGGGTTATGAGCCGACCTGCTCAACCACCACACCATAGAGGCATAAATTATGTATTGGCCAATTTTCCATAAACGTACTAGGATATTAACGATGCCTATTCCTAGTGAGCCCTTGATCTATAACTTACATGTCATTAAACGTGTTACCATCAAAACTTTCATATTTTTCATTTCTTATCTTCTCGTTCTTACTCTCTATTGTCTAATAAAGTATCGTCGTAATGTACAGAGCCACCCCACATTCAGTCCCCTTTATTTACAGCAGTCCTCATTCATTGATTTTCCAACTTTGTATGTGTCAAGTTTTCCGATAGTATACCATTGTATGCCATCTTTTCTTTATGTTAAGGAATGACGTGACGATCTAGCCGTTCGCCTGATGTTAAACAACACGGCTGCCCATATCAGCTGCAGTGTTACTCAGAACTCTAAAGTATAGAGTTTCGCGTGACACTGCACTTTGCACGTCATCCTGAGACATCAGCACAATCTAGTAATAAGATTACTAAACTGTGATATCAGATCATAAAGTCTCATTTGCTCAGTAATTTTACTAGCTACAGTGCCCTTCAAACCGGAACACAGCAGTTCTTGCGCACTACTGCTTGGCGGCAAAAGAACTGGCAAAGCGGTGGTACCTACCTAGACGAACTTTGCAGTAAAGTCCTACCACCTAGTAAATCTTGCCTTCAAACTTGACACTTGACAGGTTTTGCTATCCCATCGGATGGCAAAACCTTACCAATCCTTAAGAGCAATTATTAAAATACTAATGAGGGTAAATTAAGTTTAATTTGACTAAAACCAAACTTGTAAATGTTGTTAAATTTTTCATTTTTATAACCTTTGACTACTGCATCTTTTGATATGTAATTGATGGTGGTAATGTCTAAAATCTTTCATGATATGTTATAGAATCAATAACACATACAAGTTCAAACGTGTTACGTAACGTGGTCCCCGTGAAAAAATAATTCACGCCATCTTCCAAATTATCTATTTAAACTTCCTATCACACTAATATAGTTGTACTCGCGAACAAATTGTTTATGTAAGTAATGAGGCATATTTACATTAATATTTACATAAGTCAGCAATAGCATACGAAGGACGTGATGTTTGACTGTTTGTTTTCTATAGACCATAAAATTACATATCGATATATTAAAACATAATATAGAACTATAAAACTAATGTTCTAAAATACCATTCAGTAGAAGGTTCCGAATTACATATAAACAATGAACTATGAACATCATAGGTCATATAGGTCATCGCGGCCAGTATATAGTCCAAATGTATTTTTTTTGTAGTAGTAGGTAGTTTTAAGTATTAGTTATTATATCTGTAGTATTTAGAAAATAAAGGAAAAAAAAACTATGAACATGGTGATTGTATTTTTAGAAATACGATAATAATACATTTATGTGCATTTGTACATTAAATGCGTTATGAAATAACATATTAATCTCATTTCGGTAAAACGATGAGTAGATACTTAACATAAACGTCATATTATTGGTGTTAAAATTTATGCTTCTTATCCCCAGAATCGATATTCCAGTCTATTGAAGCCCGAATTAACATAAATTTAATCCGTATTCCAATTACCTACCCGGCGACATTCTATTTGATAAGATCTATGCAACCTGAAGAGTTGTTAAAGGGCTATAACGTCCAGCAGCGTTAAATAGCTATATTCAAACTCTAATAATAGAAACATCGAAAACAATATACCCATTACGAAACATAATAGGCGGTGAGACGGCATATGTGAACGTAAATTTACTACAGAGTTAATTCAGTCACGTCATAGTATAATGACATTATCGAAAGATTATGCATCTCTCAACGGTATTTCGGCCCAAATTACGGGGTCAAACCGGAGATGAAATCAGATAAACATGGGACTTTGAATCGATATTTGTACTTAACATGTGCAAGAAAGCGGAATTAACAATATTCGTCACACACATCAAGCTATCGCCGTTCATTTGGTATCTGTAGATATGATTCCGCGTGATAATGTAGCTATTTATGTCACTTTGACGAGATTATCGGCGTGATGTAACGATATAATTTCTCATACGCTGAGATCTTTATATTAGAGAAGATATTTATTTGTTAGATCAAGGGAGAATTCAACCAGCAAACATCAGTTTGTAAATTTACCTGAGTACGGAGTTGCACACAAAGTGAAAATTAGCATACCAAGGGTCATGGATATGGGAAAACAAAACAATGACTGTATCAAAGAAAAATCTGTTGAGATCCAAGTTGTAGCATCGCTTTTAAACATTGCAACATGGCTGTTGAAACTGAGAAATCATTCTGAAGCTGCATTAATAAATTATTTTAATTTATGGACAAATAATACAGGATCAAATATTGATTGACCTTGTGCCTATAATGTACATGTTCGTACTTATTCGCGAGTTGTGAAACGTAACATCAACTTTATTAATACTTACTACATCGTCACTGAGATCATGCCTGCTTCGTCAAATTGTCCATAACGCCTTGACACATAGGTAAGTGTCAACCTTCAAAACTTGTATTTGGCTTTTTGTTGTTACGTCTTGTTTTATCGTACGAACATCATGTTTAAAATCATACAGTAATTATAAAGCAGCATTCAATATAAAAGCTAATGCACCTGTCTGAGTATCGATCACGTTACCTTCACTTGATTCTTTACTGATTGTAGTGTCTGAAGAACTTTCAAATAAAGCTTTTGGTATTGGAAATTCAAATACATCATTACCTGCACGTTCTAATTGATGTTTGATTTTAAAGGCTTCTAAATTTATCAGTTTAGTGTGGGATGTCTATTCATTAACAAAAGACTGTAAGCATTAAGATCGTATTCAATACACGGCCTTCACTGCAGTGGTCGTGGTCTGTTTGAATAGCTAGTAAATATTGACCGACGGACGGATAACATCTGCTTACTTACAAACTATTGATGTGTATGAATGAGTGTGTATTATTACGAATTTGAAAAATTATGTCGAGGTTTTTATTGTGCAATCAGCCACTTGATGGATCACAAGTAGCTTAAAGATAATCCACTAGATAATTTTCAACTTAATTGGAGAAAGTATTAAATTGATAAATCACTTGAACATCTTTATCGTATTTGCCATTATTGTTCTAATAGTTAACTTTTCAATTTGAATCATTACTCGTAATTGGGATAATGACTGCAGTTCCCTCAGTTCTGCCTATTTCGTTATTTACGTTGTTCACGTTAATGATCTTAATTTGTTCATTAGACACAGCGTTGAATATTTATTAGGCTCGCAGATAAGCTTAAACAGTGCCAATGATGTGAAACAATTACTTATTGACCTTTCGTCAGTTATCGGTAAACGAATCGCACCTATTCATTCAATTTAGATCAGGGTAAGATAATGATTTGGCTTCAATTAAGGCCTGTGCAGTTGTTAATTGTGAATGCACTTGTATAGCATTGTTCCCGCGGTTTCCCTCCGTCCAATTATATTTGGTTTTCCGCCTGTAATTCAATTATCACCTCCCTGACCACGATAGCTGTGAATAAGGTCGTGGAAGGGCAGCCATAACACGAACTGTAAACATTTTTGTGATTCCATTTTAGGTCAGCAAGCGCTTCGAAAAATATTCGTATATTTTGAACTACATTTATGAAGAAAGGAATGTCTTTAAGTTTACAAAATATATTTTGAATGTTAGCCATAAACATTATGATAATGTTTTAAACATGGGTGACTGTATTCTACATTTAGAAATTTTGTGAGTCGTAAATAGTTTTAAAGTACCAAATAGAGCCGACAAAACTATTAATTTAGCTCAAAAAAGAGTTAGACTAAATGAGTCAGTTAGCTATTTTAGCGCCAAAAGCGCAAGCATTCATTCTGTAAGCGGCCCAGGGTCATACGATGATTACTTTAAAGTTAATTATGGAAAATGATTGACCCAGAACCGGTGTTGCCATTACTGCACAATACGGGGGTTAAAAATTAAACATCAATTCGTTACGTAATAATTTCGAAAATTAACCTAATGATATTGCTGACCTGTTTTTGAGTGCAAGTCTGAAAGTCAATGAGCTAACAAGGTCACCCGGGTTTGAAACACTTGAAAGCTAGTAGATGGTATATATATAACAATGGTTATTGTTTTCACTTGAATTTCAAGTATCTGCAACAATGGCAGTGATCTCAAGCCGGCAATAAACAATGCTAATGATAGATTATTGCCATTTATACGGCTTACTTCAGGTTACGATAGCTTGCGACATGTTATTATCACATTTATTTTGTAAGCGGTTGGATTTATCATCATTAAGATATTGGTACCTATCAAATGGCACTTTTTATTTATTAAATAAGTAATTTTTATATCTTTTATTTCTATTTAAAAAAAAACCCATCCAGTTGGTGCATCTTTGCCAAAGTGACTGTTTATTGATACCCTTCCCTTCTTGATGAAATCAGCTGGAAGGGAGGCCACCAATTCTTCAAAGGTATTTATTTGATTGTGCAGTATATTTTCTTAATTATGAGTTGGGTCACACAAAAATTTGAGTACTCTCAGTTTTTTTTCATATTTTTAATTTTATATCTATAATCTATTACCTGGTATATCGAAAAGTAAAATGCCTAGTCGGAATAAGTTAAATCATCGTAGACGTAACCGTTAAAAGAGAAAAGAAATCTGTTTCACTTTCATTTTTAGCTTGTCGCGTTTTCAATATCAAGGTCGATTCATGGTTAACATTAACACTTGCACTATAATCAAAATCAACCAGTAGATCAATTTCGTCTATACCACCTTGTTGATCATTGTCTACTTCATTTACACTTTCTCGGTGTACGTACATTTCTATGTAAGCCTTATAGTAAAACCTTGATTGATTCAGTAGCCTGTCTAGACGGTACGTGTGATCTAATTGTACGTCTGTCTTTTGTACGAACTTGAGTTACTTTATTTATTTATTTTGTGTTGCTGGTATTATCATCTGTAATAATCTAATTCACATGTCCATTGTTTGATATAATGACGTTTGCTTTCTCCTGAAAGCCTCTAGTGGTATATTTGAGTGTGAAATTTTTGATGGGTATTCAGGTGGGCTACTTTTACATTACTTTTTTTTGCTAAGCTCTCCTTTTTAATTTATCTTGCTAGATATAAGAATATAAGTTGGTTGTATTTTTCGCATAATTTTCTGCTTTGTAAATTAATATCATTTTACAAGTCCAATAAAGCTTTAACTTTTTAACTTTTAACTTTTCACCACTTAGTTCTCTTAATTTTTTCCACACATATTATTATTATAAATATTATTATACTAAATGAGTTCTAAATATTACGTAAAATCAAGTGAATTTTTCTTATATGTAGATATGTTTAAATAAAAGGTAGATGTAGAATCATAGCGTTACTGAAACTTCTCCATGTAGCATAATAGTAGTGTGACATCTTAAAACAATATCTTTTTCGTATCAACAGTACTCTAATACGTTATGTTCTGATTAGATCGCACAGAAAGCAGTAACGATGCATTGTATCGAAATATCGTCATCAGTTCCGCTCGGATTTGCTTTAAGCACCTCTCTACTATTGCCCTTTCCCTTTCTCTGAACAAAACTATGGCCACAGCATCCATTGCTTCATTTTCTGTGGCTCTTGCTATATTCTGTTAACAGTACAAGCCGTAGTCGATATCGAATTTATTTAATGAACCTACCATGTTTGGATTTATAAGTGATGGTGTATTAGGAATTAGAAGTACGTGTGTCATTTATTATGAGCCGTTAGAATGCTGAACTGTGTTTATTGCTAATTGCGTACCTATTTTTAATAGAATAATAAAATATTTGTCGAAGAACAGAACTACAAACCTTTGTCTATTTAATGTATATTTGTCTTGTCTTATCAGTAGATAGGTCAATGGGAGAGTGAAATGATTTTATGACCCATTGTTTCGAAAACTTTTACGATGCAGTCATACGTTTACTAACTGTCATCAACTTCCTGAAAGCTTAGTGGCTGTTAATTTTGATTCAGTTACTTTCTTTACATACTCACTATAAATATTAAAGCGCGCTAAAAGTAATGAGAAGAACGAAATCAAAAAATATCCTAAATTAAACTGGCAAATGAACTAGGCTTAATTTAGCGAATGCTTTTGTGAGAATCATTATTTTTCCGTTCTTTTGTTCCTGCTATTTTAATTACTAAAGCTCCGGAGGGTAGATCTTGATTTGAATGCAAACGGACGGAAGGTATTAAACCATCGGTTTTGAATCTTGATGCAATGGAATTGTGTGAATTGAATATGTTATTTCTTAAGGAACAGTTAGGTATTGTATGTATTTTCATTGTTGATAGCCATTGGTTGTACCATAAATATGAATCTTGTTTATTTTAGTATTGTTTATGTTAGCTATTCTTACATATTTCATTACTTCAGTTCATTGATTTGTGATTATTGTATTGAAGTTTAGATGAAACTTAACTACACCATTACCAGAGTGAATGATACTACATAATCCTTGGTGTTAATAAAATCTATGTTTTGTGGAAATCTTGGTTTTTAATCAATAATCATATTTTTGTGTTTGATTATTTTTTTCATCTATTCCACTAAAAAATAAATTATTAGTGGCTCTGTGAGCTGTAGACCTCGTGAGTCTAAATTTGTATAGCTTAGTACTGCACAACAGTTTTTGACGTTTCCAACACCAATGGCTCCGCCAAAATTTTAAAATACTATGTAAATCAGCAAAAAAATCGATATAATTCTTGAACCTACTCACAAAGTTTCACGAGAATCCTTTGAGAAAAGCGGCTTGTAGAAGAGAACAGCTGGATATCCGCCGGACATACAAAATAATTTTAGCCCTAGCTGAAACTAAAACGCTTTGCTTGCACTTCACGCACGCTCAGTCATTAAAGTATTAGTGGTTCATTGATTGTGAATATGTGACAATGCACACATAAATTTAGACTTATCTCTTACGTGACTGAAAGTAACTACCTTCATTTGTATTTTATAACCACCATTAATGTATGTGAATCGTGTTCAAATTCCCATTGAATTTGCAACATTGTCACGTTAAGATAACGATTTAAAGGAAACCGGTCATAAGATATACAAACAAACATCTAAAGAATCACTAGTGCAATGTAATCCGATGCTGTAATTTAACTCTACTTAATGTGTGGTCTCAGCCTGTTTATTACAGAGCATAGCGGCTGGTGTATATTTTGATACAAAGTGCGTTGATTTAAAATGATTAGATTGTTTTAACAGCGTAACTTGGTAATTATATTATGCTGGCATATTACTTTGCATTGATTAATTATTAGGCTCAGCTTTAAGTAATGTGTTGACTAGTGTATTATGTGTGTATATTAATTAATTCATAAGAGCTATAGATGTCAAGTTTACAATACAAAGTTTCAGCTTAGTTGTAACAAGGTTTTTTTATAATAGTGAATGATGTGACGAGCTAGTCGTTCACCTGATGCTAAGCGACACGGCCGCCCATAACAGAACAGTGTCAATCGGAACTCCAAAATATGAAGTTTCACGTGACACACTGCGCACATCATCCTGAGACATCAGCACAGTCTGGTAATAATATACTCAACTGTGAGATCAGATCTTAAAATCTTTGTTGCTCAGTAATTTCACTAGCTACAGTGCCCTTCAAACCGGAACACAGTAGTGCTTGCATACTACTGCTTGGCGGCAGAATAACTGGCAAAGCGGTGGTACCTACCTAGACGAACTTTGCAGAAAAGTCCTACCACCTAGTAAGGTCTATACGTAATAGAGTTATATAACATTTGACATTATAATAATAATAATAAATGTTAAGTGCGTAATCTCATTTTGACTTGTGAAAGTTAAAAAATAGCCTATTTGCGATAAAATCCTTTGATTTTGAGTTTCTATTGCACGTAAATTTTTGCACAAAGGTACGATTTTACATTGACCTTATCTTGATAGAAGCCAGCATTCTCCGTATTTGCTTGTGAATTTAATTGCCAATTTTCTGCCTATTACTCATATTCAAAAAGTTTGACAAAACATTTTTTCTCAACTAGAATGTCGCACGATGCTTATACTAGAAACCGGCTCAAGCTTTCGCTCCTTATGCCGTGGGATTGTTAATACTCCGTTTGTTTCCTGGATCGCAGTCACCAGCCTAATTGACGAGGCTGCATTGATTGAATGCGTTAGTGGCTCGCTGATACATATTGCCTAGATATCTTCCCTTACAATCTACAACTTAGCTTGCCTTTGAGCTTTTAAGAGAAATACGGTGAAATGATTCTTCTATAATGTAACGATTATTTCTGACTTCAATTTAGATGTTATAGAATCAACATTGGAACAAAGTTGTGCCAGGGCAGTGTTCCGCTACATGAAAGAGCTGGGCTTCGGTAGATACTGGCTGGTGGAAATGCACAATACACCCCATGCGGGACGTCAGTGCAGGCCTTACCGCCCCTTAATAGAATTATAATCGCAGATACTCCCAATTTAGACGTCAAATTTCAATTAAGTTGATAATGGTATACATTGGTATGTCTAACCTGTATTTTGGAATAACGAAATTGGATGGACCGCATACTTTATCTTTGCATGAGTAAGACACTCCTTCCGTATATGTAAGAAAAATGCAACGAACATAAATTACAAAAGCACCTGTGTATTTATAACACAGTTTAGCAATCAGTCAACTTTTACTAACCGTTGCAAAAGATTCGATTCTCGATTAAATATTCACATAAAATTTTAAAATACTTACGATTTAATATCTTTTACTGCTTGGATCGTAAGCTAAGTGTTCGTAAATATTGTTTTACTGAGCAATGTGACATTTAGTTTGGGTCCATGTTCACACGCAGCAGTGACAATATTGAGTAACTACTCGAACGACTCTAGTTTTGCAACTTGACAAATATTGCTCAATGACAATTTACACTGTCATCGCAATTGTATATAATTACAATTATTTTATCTACCTGTCTATTTATACAACTGTGTAGATGGGGAGGCAGGGGCTAATTTAATCACTGGGAAGCGATGTTTATAAATGTTTTTGATTCAAGATAGTTAAATCCATTTTGGTCGATATTAATTTATTGTTATCAACAAAACCTTTTTTTAATAAATTAAACGATCTTTTGTAGTTATGTCTATAATGATTAATACAGTTTGATCTACTGAAACAATCCATTCGTGGCTAAAAAATATTTAATAAGTATTACATTTTTATTCCGGTTTGATCGACCAATTGGGGATCGTTTTAAAATTGAATTATAACTTTACTAATCTGGTTGGATCCTCTCAGACTTTTTAACACTTTCTGGTACTTTTATTGAAATGAAAAGTATTGGAAACTTACAAAGTACTTATAGCAAAGTTGTAACCTGATTTCCAGATTTCTACAATAGAGGAAATTAATAAATACGATCTGTGCCCTGGAGTTTAATCAAAATTGTGAACATATTAGTTTCAAGTTCATAAACTATGCAAACATCCGCGTTAATCCGTATTATATTGCCGCGAAAAGAGGACAAAGCAACAAATACACGATGATTTAGGAAGATAAGTGGCGTTGACGTGTCCCAAAGTCAAAGTCCAAGCCAAATACCTTATTGCTATAAGCCTATCATAATACTTGAGTTAGGAAAAACATAAGTTGTTATTCCCATTATTGGTGCAAGCCCAGAATTCTATAGTAATTAACTTCATCAGTATCTCCTTCACCTGCAGATATTGTAACAAGATCAGCTGTGCCAATAAACTCAGGGGCGTGACGATCTCACGGTTGTCTCACGCAGAATTTTTTTTTTCTTTATTCTATGTGCTACTGTATGTAGTATGTTTTTACGAAGGTATGTGACATATATGTAACACATTGTCACACTCACGTCGCGTCAGGGCAAAAGCTGAATATATATTATCAAAACACGGTCCTTCCTCCGAACATCGATGTTTGTTCAGTGTCTGGATGTTATATTGTATTCTATGTATGTAAAAACAAAAAGTATCTGAGTATTGTATCAGTTATCTGATTCCCATAGTACAAGCTTTGTTTAGTTTGACACTAGATGGCGTTGTGTGAAATTTCCACAAAAATATTTATTTATTTATTGCTAATTCTAAAAGCTATACCTGTGACTTTTGGTATTTTTCCTGAGCTATAGTTTCGCAGTAAAGTTGATTGAGCAAGCATTAATACATTCTTCAGCTATAGCCTAGACTAGACCAGTCTACAAGCCCTAGGCACCGTAGATGTGCTGTCCTCTTACTTTCTCCGTGATTTTACTCAGTAGGTAATAGGTATTCAAGGTATCACTCAAACCTTATCCCATTAGAATACCGCTTCAAGGGACAATAATCTCGCAAGATACCATCAACAAGTTTATTGGCAAATGTATGTTGTTTGTATTAAATTTATTATGAAAATATATACAATTTCGAACTTTCTCGCCAATCTTATTGTCTTGTTACGGCCTGCATAAATTAATCTATTGATTTTTCTGTAACGCGCTGCTTAACTAATAATAACTTAAGTGCAGCGTCGGACTGGGCTTAAGGGGCCCGGGTGGCATATCTTTAGGGGCCCGCCACCCACCTAAAATCAGTGCAGATGATAGGTACCTTCAAGTTGATCGATGAAACAAATGATAATTTATTTATTAATAATAAATATTTGGGTTCATTTCCACAGCGCTATCAAGCCACATACGAAGCAAATCTTGTACTATGGGAAACAGATGACTGATACAATACTTACGATACTTTTTGTTTGTAAATACATGCATAGAATACAATATAACAACCAGACACCGATGCTTATAACACAAATGTTTGCCCTGGGTGGGAATAGAACCCACAACCTAAAGTTCAAAAGACAGGGTTACTACCAACTCAGCTATCGTACCAGTCATAATGGCCAGTCATAATGGCAGATAGATATTAATAATGAAACGGGCAAGAGTTTTGGAATCAATCCCTGTATCTTGATGTAACTAAAGCTAAAGATAAGATAATGCAATTTTGGCAATATCAAATTTGCTAACCTCGTAATCCTTAATGTGATAATGTTAATGTTGTAAAATGCAATGGTAAAGTAATAATATTATAATAATAATAATATGTTTGGACATCTCACACAACGCCATCTAGTCCCAAACTAAGCAAATCTTGTATTATGGGAACCAGATAACTGATACAAATACGTAGATAGTTTTTGTTTGTAAATACATACATAGAATACAATATAACACCCAAACACAGAACAAACACCTATGTTCATCACACAAATGTTTGTCCTGGGTAGGAAACGAACCCACAACCCACTGTTCAGAAGACAGGGTTACTACCAACTGAGCTATAGGGCCAGTCAAAGTAGTAGTAGATATACTACTTTTACCATTGCATTTTACAAAAATAGATAACTTATAAATGGTGTCTTATTTTTCACCATGTAAGAAACACGCGTGAATATAGTAAGCCTGCAGAGGGGCCCCAAGCCAGGGCCCGGATGCTAATCGCCTCTCTGACTCTATGGCGAGTCCGGTGCTGCTTAAGTGTACTTGAAAAACAGTTAGTTCCGATTTGAATTTTCAACTCAAGTACCTTTTTACTAGCTGCATATTTGTTTACTTCTCTATTACTTAAATTTTTGTTAGTCAATAACTTTCAAGTTCGTGTTATGTAGATGTTAAAAAATGTGCTTATTCACAATTTGAAATTCTACAGCGTTTCTTGCTTTATCATTATGAACAAGCAAAAAGTTCTTTAATTTCTACTTAAATTATGAGCCAGTGAGTGGAACAACTTGCCGGCGTCCTTGTTTTCATTTAACAACAATCTGTGAGTCTTCAAGTCAAAAGTGAACTTTTTAAGCAAGCATGCACCATCGTAGACTTCGTCGTAACTTTCCATCAGGAGACAGTGGTCAAATACTATGTCCATAAACAATAAAAAACTATTATTTTCTTATAATTATCATCACCAGCACTACTACCACCACCATCATCACCATTACCATCACCATCACCATCATCATCACCATCACCATCACCATCACCATCACCACCACCAGAATGATAGACTAGGTATACAGAACATCGGGGGCGAGTTCGCTGGACTGTAGTCGCGACCCCTTCTCGCCCCGGTACGGCGGACGAGGGCTTACGGGGGTTTTTAGTAGGTTCGAATCTTACATACCCCCTGCCACCACTCCCGTGGTGGCTAAGGGAAGTCCGAGGGCATTTTTCCCCCTCGAAAAAAAAGGAGCTCGTGTTTTGAGGGCAGATCGTTAATAACGATATTATTTTACTTGCGCGCTACCTGTAACGAATGTTGCCCTAATTTGTATCTAGATACTGCCCTGTGATTCTATTCTCACAAACGGCAATTAATTAGGTAAACCTTGATAAATTATAAGATATATTACCAAAATGAATGTCTCAGCGTTTCCTATTAGTTTAAATCTGATGGTCAAAACAATTATGTCAGCAACGTTTTGATAACCATCGGTTGTACTATAAACGACGACAAAAACTCGTCGTTCCATGAATCGGTATGTCATCTACCGACGAGATGACATTGACAATAAGACTCTAGAGAACGGTGTACGAAAGAATGAGTTTAGGGCGAGTGCACAATTTTATACCATTTATTGTACTATTTAATAAGGATTTTCACAGCTTTTAATGTCATTACTATACAAAATAAATTATGTATACCGTGCATTAGTATTTCTTAGCTAGGCGACTACATCTACAATTAATCATAATCATTTATTGACATAAAAGGGTTTCATACATGTTAATGAGTCCACAGACTCCCGATCTAGCGAGAACACTGTATTTCAGGAGCCAAGGCTTCTCCCATCCTTTGACTTATATAATTATGTCAGTGTTAAATTTAATATTAATGTAAACTTTAAACAAGAATAAAGAAAAAAATAATTATAAGTGCCCATGTGCGTTAGTGTGTGTGTGTGTGTGTGTGTGTGTGTGTGTGTGTGTGTGTGTGTGCGTGCGTGTATGTGTATGTGTGTACGTGTGCAATTATTATTTTATGGCCTATAAATACTTAGTATATCTACATACTTTAATCAGAGACGTGTCCCAGTTTTCAGTCATTTTTATGAAGCGTGCCGACGTACCACTGGTTGAATAAATAAATAAAAACTGGTCCAACATAGTTTTACATTTTAGTGTTTTTAGCAAAACAATACTATGGTGGGTAAATTTTTAATGATCTAAATAATTTTAACATCTGACCGATTTTATTTTGAATTATCCAAATCACCAAATGTAAAGAATGCGAGCAAATTTTTTAATGAACATGAAATTTTTCGCTCCGCTGCTCACCCTTCTGGATCGATTTGCATGGATTAAAGCGACACTCAGCCTGCATTTAACGCACACACGTTTATAGCTTTTGTTTAGGTAGTTTGAACTTTGCACTTTTTAATGGCTTGGAAAATACATATGTATACTCATACATAAAATGTAGTCTACCCTCTGCCCAGAGGTTGATGGCGATTGGAGACCCATAGACGGATCTCTAATACGTGAATGTATTCCAAAAGTATATTACTTTTGTTTTAGTTCCACACTTTCGTGTATTTAGCCAGTGCCAAGTAATTGATAATTTCTCAAGCTAATTAATATTGTATATATAGTGTCAAGTCTCAGTCCAAGTCATCAAGTCAAGTCAAGCACCGTGTTCCGTTGTGAAGGGCATTGTAGCTAGTGAAATTACTGGGCAGTTGAGACTTTATGATCAGGGGGTGATCACGAAACTATGATTGTCATGCAACAAAAGAAATTTCCATACTAACTATGCACATTCCAAATTGTCAAATCCATACAAACTTGTGTTTCTATTAGTTGCAATCGAGTTACGTGATCGCCCAGCTGATATCACAGTCGAGTAATCTTATTAGCTTACTGTGCTGATTCTCAGGATGATGTTCATAGTGCAGTGTCGCGCAAAGTTTCATATTTTAGAGTTCCGAGTGATACTGTTCTGTTATGGTTCTCCGTGTCGCTTAACATCAGATGAATGACTAGCTCGTCACATCATTAATTAATATTTAAAAAAATGAATGAACACCGTATTTAAACATCGTATCACGCGTCACTGTAAATAAAGGATAACTCTTGTAAACAGGCAACAACTTGTAACAGTTTACACGTCTATACTAACCCTAATTTGTGGATATACAACACTCGGAAGGGTTGACAAGGCCGTGCAGGTTAATGACAGCAGTCAGTTTGTCATCAGGGATGTCACTTCACGGGCTGTCAATCACGTTACGTCTCAACCTTGGTCCTTCGAACTACTTGGTTTGTGTTTGCAACTAAGGTACAACTGTTTAACTTATTAAATTACCGTGCTTTTTATACGACTTTAATGTCACTTTATCCACTCTTAAATGTATAATTATGCCTTAGAAAAACAATAATAATTGTTCTTCTGCGTGATATTTAAACAGTCGGTAAAAATCTATATAGATAGATAGATTTTAGTTTTTTTTAAATAGGTGAATTGAAATTTGAAGGGCATTGTAGCTAGTGAAACTATTGGGCTATTGAGACTTTATGACCTGATCTTACAGTCAAGTAATTTTATTACAAGACTATGCTGATGTCTCAGGTTGATGTGCACAGTGCGGTGTCACGCGAAACATTATATTTTAGAGTTGAGTGTCACTGTTCTGTTATGGGCCGCCGTGTCGCTTAGCATCAGGTAAACGACTAGCTCGTCACATCATTCAATAACACAAAAAAAATCTTTATTACAAGAAGTTAATCGGAGAAAACTAAATTGCCTGCGATACTGGCAGCTCGAAGTGCTGCAGTAAAGTCATCCACACCACTTTTAAAATAACTATTATAATGAAACTCTTCGCCATAAAACTAGTCTGGACCAAAGCTGTAGTGTTGCCGACTAATAAAAATGCCATAAAATGGCTTACTACAATTTTACTGCTCTACAATGAACATGCAAAAATGTTTTAATAGCTACATTAGTTAATAGACAGACAGACAGACAGGATAATCCAAGTGAAGCCACTTGGATTATCCTGGAAAGTGTAATGCATAACCTTGCTAACAGCTATTTTAACATAAATGTTACAGAAGCAAGAAAATTAAAGATATGAATGAATGATAATATGATATATATATACAATGACTTGGTATACTTAATTATTTGGGAGTCACTTTCAACACTCACGAATGCACTCAGTTGTAAAATATACCACTTTTCAGTCATTCATCTAAGTCATGGCCACAGTGAAGCAACGTTGTAGTAAAGCTATAGTCTAAGCAATAGTGGTGACCTTGATAGCCACCCTTTTAAATCACCCCTCGGGATTATGAACGCGGCTTAAAAGACGTTTATACGCTACGATCTTAATACGTTGAGTTTATTGGATACCAATACCAAAAGCATCTTCTAGGCAAGCATTCTCCAACCACTAAAACCCTAACCAATTAAAAAAATACTCTTTTAAAAATTTTAGTGAATAATTAGACGAGCTAGTCGTTCACCATAACAGAACAGTAACTTCAAAATATAAAGTTTCGCGTGACACTGCACTGCGCACATCATCCTGAGACATCGGCACAGTCTGGTAATAAGATTACTCTACTGTGAGATCAGATCATAAAGTCTCAATTGCCCAGTAATTTCACTAGCTACAGTGCACTCCAAACCGCAATACCATAGTGCTTGCACAGTGCTGCTTGGCGGCAGAATAACTGGCAAAACGGTGGTACCTACCTAGACGAACTTTGCAGAAAAGCCCTCCCACCTAATTATACGATTTTGACCTATTATAGTATCTAGCAGCTTTGATTGCATTGCAACTCATTAAATTATTGTGTACTAACTGCCCGCCCGTTGTTCTACCATTCATTTTTTCTATTTTGTGTGCATTGTTATTTATTGGTGTTCAATCAAGTATTATTGCATTGCGTTACATTGTATTGTATGAACATAAACTGCGTATTGAAACTGTCAAGTTCTTACAAAGAGTTAATCGGTTAAAATAAATTATGGAATCAGTTATGCAATTGCCAAGCAACTCTACCCGCTGTGGGCAACTTATGATAACAAGACTGTTGAAGTTATACAGAAGAAGAAAAAACCAACCTTAAAAAATTTAAATGAAATCGTCTTAAAACATAAACATTGCAAGAATCACACGTCAGTCTAAACTCTAGTCTTGGTAAACACTATAGACTCATAAAATTTTAGTGTGCTTTAGACCACACGACTGAAGTAAAACTTAAGCCGTGTTATACCACAAATACATAAACAAAGCTTAGACAGACGTCAAACGTGTGTTTAACAATACAAAAAGGTAGTTTAAAATGTGTCTAAGGCTTGTTTAAATCTTTTGTGGTTACACCAATTTAGTTTAGCTCCATATATCGGCTGGTATAACTTTGTTTTAGTTTGTTTAATGTTAATGCCGCCATCTTGACTATTGTCATTTTACTGGACATATCAACATAATATTTTTTTTTTATTGTGTTATGTTGACAATGGAGATCTACGTGAACCAACTTCAACTTCGCGCATTCACCAGCTTACTCCCCAAGTTAAGCGTGCTAAAGAGGTTTTACTTCAAACAGATAACTTTGCAACGACGCTTGAAACTTATTTTCTGATTTCGAAATTGCAAAGTAGCTTTATCCTTTTGAATTTTAGATTCACCAAGCATTTTGCTTACATACGAACACGTAGTAATGTAAATAAGGTTCCTAGGTTATTACCTAGGTTATACGATAGCGTATGCAAAGCCGCAGTCGCGGCTCTCACAATAAAATGGTGTGTAAAGTTATCCATTCCTAGCCCAGCTTATCCATATTAAAAGTAATTGAATTTCTGATTGGTTTAAACGGTAAATGTTTAGACATTATAACTAGGTAATAAGAATCAATTTCCTTACCTACGTGTATTATTTCCCTCCGGCTTATAAAGTACAAAACGCAAAATAAAAAAACCAACAATATGCACATACGCAAAATGTACAAACTAGCAAAATTAGAGACGCTAAATGTAGATACAAATCACTGAAATAAATAAACACAAAATGTATAAATGTAGAATCAGCACCACGCAAAATGTGCATCAGTAAACAGTGCAAGTAGCAATTTATCACCAACATACAAAATCCATTATCTCTGTCCCTGTCACACTTTGAGCACTTATGGTAAAAAGTAGTATTTTTAAATTTTCTTAGTTGTCACATAAAGGGATATCTGACATCAGTACAAACACGAATTTAATGCATTAAAATATATTCTCTAAGATTAAAATAGTATTTAATTTATCATTTCCATTCATCATATTCTCCATCTCATATGTATGTGATCGTTAGGCGTTATTATTATTATATGTTTAAAACACAGTTACTTAGCTTATGGTTTTTTTACAACTTTTATTTCTATGGTAGTATTTGTTACAATTTTTTTATTTTAATTTTGTAGTATATATAATATATAGTATATAGTAAATAGTAATATATATATAGTATAAGTAAGTACTTAGTTTATAACGTTTCATTTATACCTACATATGTTTTATGACTTAGTAGTAGCTTGTAGTAAAAAGTATATTTTGTTTAAATCCGTCAAATTTAGTAACATTTTTTTATCAGAAAATCTTTTAAAAGCGGAGTCTTTTTCTTGAGCGAGAATTACTTCTGAGATTTTATTATATGTTTGTGTCATTGTGTTGGGACCTGCTGGTCTATCATGTAATTCGATTGCAACCAATAGAAACACAAATTTTATTATAAATATGTTTATGTGCATAGTTAGTACGGAAATTTCTCCTGTTGCATTGCAATCAAAGTTTCGTGATCACCCTCCTGTACTATGCATTTTTAGCTTAGAACTTGGTACGGCGTGTTTGTATCATCGGGGTTGGTTTACTTCCTTAGTACAAAACTGGGGGTCTATAGATGCAGTAAAAGCATTTCAGTCGCACCTAACAGGGGTAAAACAATATTAATTTTTGACTAATATTTTTAACATTATATAAAACTAAACTAGACCTAAAAAACTAAATTATACCTAAGAACTTAAAATATAAAAAAAAAATCTAAAAATTTTAGAATAGCCCGTTGGTGGAGGGGAATGTGCCCAGAATGCTGGCAGCATTACCACGTTGAATGGCAATGCTAACTAAACCAACTAATCTAAAGTCGTATAATCCTCTAATTCCGCACGATCGCATCGTGCGCTATAAAGGCAAAGGTGAAGTGGTGTGCGTGCAGACGGGCCGGGATGCGATCGATACGTCCGTCTGCACGTTTGAGCGCACTGCGGTCGACCTTGCACCGGCTTCGTGTGGGGCGAGCCTTATTTAATGTTGATTCTTGATCTGATCAACAATAATAATAATAATATGTGAGGACATTTCACACAGCGCCATCTAGCCCCAAACTAAGCAAAGCTTGTGCTATAGGAACTAGATAACTGATACAATACTTAGATACATTTTTTTTTTAAATGCATACATAGAATAGAATATAACACCCAGACACAGAACAAACACCTATGTTCATCACACAAATGTTTGTCCTGGATGAGAATCGAACCCACAACCCATAGGTCAGAAGGCAGGGTTGCTACCAACTGAGCTATCGGGCCAGTCGATATCATCGCGACAATATCTCATCTCTACAAGATGGGGAGAGTAGCTTACTTTTTTAAATAAAACTTCTTTGCGCACGCTTGACTTGGGGAGTAAGCTGGTGGATGCGAGGTGAAGGGAAATGGAAGTTGCTCATTTAGATCTCCATTGTCAACAAAGTTAAAAAATTGTATTATTAGGTTGGTATGGTAAAATGACAATTTACAATTGTCAAAATGGCGACATTAACATTGGCAAAGCAAAAACGAAGTTATACCGGCTGATAGATGGAGCTAAACTAAAGAAGTTTTACTTCAGTCGTGTGGTCTAAAGAACACTCGTTTACGTTATATCGTTAGACTGTCTGTCTTAGTCATTTATAGTCGTTTGATAAACTTGCAGGTCCTGACAAAGCCAAGGGATAACAATTAGTTATATGACAAGTATTTTTATAAAGTTGTTCAAGATATGGCACTATCTATTTCATAAGAAGAAAGCGGGTATTTCGGATATATTTAATATTATTAATACCCGTTTTCACTAAAGTTTAACAACTCTTAAGTTCGCACGCATCACTCTAGAACTTACCCTAATGCTTTGCAGTAGGTACCTCATAAAGGGATAAGTGCGAAATTAGTAGTTGTCATTCTTTAGGGCAGACGGAATTAGTATTTTTAGCATACATTCTTAAAACAGTATGTTAAACAGCGGCAAAAATATTTAAGAATAAGAATATTTTTATTGCTCAGAAAAGACAAACAGAACCTTAAAT
Source organism: Ennomos fuscantarius (assembly GCA_905220475.3). Classification (NCBI taxonomy): domain Eukaryota; kingdom Metazoa; phylum Arthropoda; class Insecta; order Lepidoptera; family Geometridae; genus Ennomos; species Ennomos fuscantarius. The sequence goes on along the minus strand of HG992028.1, from coordinate 3,179,063 downwards.
ATACGATAAGTAGGTACAATAACAAATCAGATTTTATTAATATTAACAACAGGTAAGCTAGTAGGTAAGTGCTGAGGGAAATTCCATCGTTCCATATATGAGTTATACTAATTATTACAGTGCCTATTTAAGGAATCTATTCCATAATGAAGACATGGGTTAAGCCCAAATCAAATCATCGTACAGTCATAAGAAAATACGTCTTGTCGCTAAATCAAAAAAGTCTACCATTATAAATATTTCACACAGCGCCACTTAGCCCCAAACTAAGCAAATCTTGTACTATAACCAAATATATATAACTAATACAATAATTAGATACTTTTCATTTGTAAATACATAGTATAGAATACAATATAACACCCAGATATAGAACAAACATTAATGTTCACCACACAAATGTATGTCCTGGTTGAACCCACAACCTGCAGTTCAGAAGGCAGAGTAACTCTGCCAACTGTCAACTGCCAAGCAACTGAGCTATCGGAGCAGTCTTAACATTGATTATAATCATCTTCATCATCATCAGCCTATATTAGTCCACTGCTGGACATAGGCCTCTCCCAAGGCACGCCACTGAGCCCGGTCTTCGGCTCTATTATTCCAGTTATTCCCAGCTACCTTGCGCATGTCATCGCTCCATCTCGCCGCAGGTCGTCCTACACTACGTCTGCCGATCCGCGGTTGATTATAATCAGTATTGATTAATACTTAATTAAAGAATAAACCTTCCAATTTTGCGTACTTCCTCCAATATTCGCAAACTAACGATGCAATAAGGTCGCTAAATATAGGTAAATGAAGTAAAAAAACAATGTCGCGTAAACAATAGGTCGTTCGCGCGTCGAGTGGGATGCGACCTTGACAATCGATACTTCCGTCGTTGGCGTGAGTCATGTTGCACTTTTTGTCGCACGTCTGTTTGTAACCTATATAATTTTAAGTCTTATTTGTAGTGATTTATGAATAATGCCTAACCTTGTTAGGAAACTGTAGAACCGATTGAAATACTTCAGTACTACTTACTTGATTTAAAATACATCAGCAAGGCGATCATGTAACTTAACTGCAACCAATAGTAACACAAAATTGTATGCATTTGACAGTTTCAATAGGCAACTTTATGTGCATAGTTAGTATGGAAATGTTCAAATTAGGAATGAAAATTCTCCTGTTGCATTGCAATCAAAGTTCTGTGATCATTCCACAGAATGATTTCGCTTCGAAATCTCTCCGTTTTCTTCATTTACTTTCAGGATGAAGGGGATGAGAGTAGAGTAGTAGCAAGAAGAGAGTAGAGTCTAGATTCCGAATCGGAACCGTTCTGGGTTCTGAATCACCTTGCTGATCTGGCGTATGGTAGTGCCCGTCTGCACTAAAGTTTGATAGCTTTTAAGTTCGCACTTGTCCCTCCAGGACATATCTACCGCAATACATTTAGTTGTGTCTCAGAGGAATAAACGGGCATTAAAGTTCTTGCAGGAAAATAAACGGGGGAACGGGTAACACCGGCGATGTAAACAACTTCCTAAGGGGAGGCGTACATTTAATTCATAATTAATTAGATTACGAATAGTTTTGTAACTTACGATACATCAACATCGACACACATAAACTGGAAGCTTAACACTGGCATTGGAACACTTGGTGAGACAATTTTTATCGAAAAATAACAACATCTTCAACGCTAATTTAGAGAGAAAGTTCGTTACGCTGTTCAAATTGCTATCTAATTGATCATGTTTTTTGTATTTTGGCAATAATAATAAAGAGTAGAATGCTAATAATGTTCCAAATTTGCGTTCTGATCTGATTTGACACTGAACTTGTTATTCTGATTATGACACTGACAGCTGTGGCACATTGATATTGACATTACCTGAAATTATACATTATATGAAATTGCGTTTCGTTTTTCGTGTTTGGATACAGTGACTGTTACCCTTAGTGACTGTTACTGACTGTACTGTTGTGTGACTTTGGAAGACTTAGTACAATAAAAATAAATGTCAAACATGGACAATGATAACATTACATTCAGACAGTACAGAAAATCCAGTTCGTTGAATAATCTATCAAATACAACGATGTTTGAAAGCACTATGCTAAGCTTACCAAATAATTCTCTCGAGGAAAGCTTAACATTTATGAATACTAATAAGCAAATAGATAAACTCACAAATGATCTGCTATCTGCTAATAATGAGATAGATAATTTAAGTTTAGATAATCAACGTTTGAGAAATGAAAATGAGCAGCTTAAAAAGATAGTCGACAAGTACAAAAAGTCAGGCTTCTTTGATAGTCCAATGTCACGAAAGCGTAAGCGACAACGAACTATGAATGAAACAGGTGTGGAAACACAACCGGCAAGTCCCACAGTCATCACAAACAGTTCAGAAGTGATAGAAAGTGTGAATATTATGCGAGCTCCTGCATCTATAAATACACAGCTGACTATAGCTAAAGAAAAATATCCTATGATAAACACTAATGAGATGTTAAATAAGCAAGTAAGTGAATGTGGTACCAGCATCACCGAGATAGGTAGCGAAAATTCCAAAATAGACACTCAAAACGAAAACATAGAAAAACATTTAGACACTAGAACAAAACATAAAACAGGAACATATGCTACAGTAACAAAGGGTAAAACTAGCAATTTAGAAAAAAAGGTAGACATGGATATTAAGATCAACCGCAGTATTGAAGATGTATTGAACAAGAGTACAAAGAGGAAAATTAAAAAAGTTCTAATACTAGCAGATGAACAAGGACAGCACATTAGACAAACTATGCAACACCTGTTGGGAGAAGAGTACAAAGTAAAATGTATATGGAAACCAGGAGCGCGGATGCAGGCTATTGTGGATGCTACTGCGCAAGAAATCGCTACTTATACAAAGAATGACTTCGTAATCTTGCTAAGTGGCACGAATGATGTTGTGCCACATGAGTTTATATTTTCTCTTCATGCGTGGCTGAAATCTGCTGATCATACGAACGTGATAGTTCCTGAAATTTTGTATAACAAGCATCTGAGGGAAGAAAAATTAAACTATGAATTGAAATTCATATGTGATCAGCATCGGAATGCAGTTTTCATAGACATGAATTATAGTAAACTCAAGCCATATAGGCATCAGTTTTGCATTAACCTATGTAGAAGCATACTAAAAGAAATTCTGCACATAAACTATAAAATTAAATTTGTAGAGTTTAATGAAAACCCAAAAAGAAGGCGAAGTATAGAAACTCAAACTGTTGATCTCATAGATAAAACTACTCAAACTTATGACCGCAATAATATTAATAATATTACTTATAGTGATGACTACATTGTCCATATTTCATCCAATGACATTCTCAATACTAACAATGATTTTTTTCGTATATAACTCTATAAATGTATTACATCAAAATATTAATGGATTAATGAACAAATCTGACATGCTATGTGTATGTATGAATGAATTGACTAATTTGGGTAAACCGATAGACATACTATGTGTAACTGAGCATAACATGACTAAAGACGACTTGGAACTTCTTCTAATACCGAACTTTAGATTGGCTTCATATTTTTGTAGGCAACAACGGCGAGGAGGATCGTGTATATTGGTACGCAGTACTCACGAATATCGTTCTATTGATAACATTGTCAGTTTATCGATTCCCAGTATTATTGAATGTTCAGCTATAGAATTAGTTACATTTAAAATCTACATCATATGTATATACAGACCTCCGAACCTAATGTCAAAAAATACAGAAATATTTTTTTCCAAATTAAGAGATTTTTTATTTGATCTTTGCTGCAAAAGTAACTATAAAATAATAATATGCGGTGATTTCAACATAGACTTGTTAAAAGTTTCCAAACTATCAATTGATTTTGAAGAGTTGATTATTGGATATAACCTGAAGCTTGAGTTTAAGCAACCTACAAGACATCGCAGCAATACATGTATTGATAATATTATGCACAACTTACGTGGTGCTACAGGCGAAATACTAGAACTGGCATTATCAGATCATACTGCTCAATTGCTTAAAGTACCAGTTAAGAAAACTTGCAAATTAAAATTCTGGTTTATTAAAAAAAGAGATTACTGTTTGGAAAATAGAAATAAATTTAGAGATGCTATAAGCAACATTAGCTTTCAAGAAATATATGAGCAAGATGATCCCAATAAGGCTTTCAATAGTTTTCATGACATGTTTTTGCTTTTCTATAACCTATGTTTTCCGTATATTAAAATTAAAGCTACATCACAAGTAAAACCAAAATGGATTTCCAAAGGCATAAGAATCTGTAGTAAAAGGAAGAGAGATTTGCTGTGGAAATATAGACGGAACTCTAATGATAGTAACAAAAGCGCATTTAAATCATTCTCAAAGAGGTACAGGAGAATAATTCATCTTACACAGAAAGCACAAAATGATTTTAGCATTAAAAACGCTACTAATAAAACAAAAGCGGCATGGAAAATAATAAATAAGCATAAGAATAATTTTCCAAAAGAAAATATTTCGAGTATTGAAGCACAGGGTATAACGATATCTGACCCGGTACAGATATCAAATGCATTTAACGATTATTATATAGACATAGTAAACAATAAACCAACAAGTGATGGTATTATTAATTTTGAAATTAAACATTCGAATTCCCTGTTTCTTGCGCCGGTGATTCCAATGGACATATTTACAATAATTAATTCGTTAAAAAATACCAACAGTGTAGGATATGATGAAATATCAACAAAAATTTTGAAAGATGTTGCTCATGTAATTGCTACTATTCTAAGTCATATTATAAATCTTTGCCTAGCGCAGGGTGTTTTTCCGGATAAATTGAAAGTATCAGTTATAAAGCCTATGTATAAAAAAGGTTCAAAGGACGACATAAGTAACTATAGACCTGTGGCGTTAATACCAATCCTAGCGAAAGTTGTAGAAAAAGTTATTTATGATAAGTTGTATGAATATTTCGAAACCAATAATATTTTAACAAATAATCAGTACGGATTCCGAAAAAATAAATCGATAAATTTAGCTATGTATAATTTTTTGTATAAAGTAACAACAAGCATGGATAAGCGGAAAAAGACGGTGGCATTATACTTAGACATGACAAAAGCTTTTGATCATGTAAATCACGAATTATTACTGAAAAAATTATACCGTTACGGTGTCAGAGGTAATGCTCACGAACTCATCAGATCCTATTTGGCTAATCGAAAGCAGATTACCCACATAAATCGAATGTGTATGAAAACTCACACGGACTTAATATATCGATCTAATACTAGAATAGTCAGATGTGGTGTACCTCAGGGCAGTGTATTGGGGCCATTTTTATTTTTATGTTACATAAATGATTTCCCAAATGTAACGTCAAATCCTATGACTTTATTTGCAGATGATAGTACAGTCCTGTTCGTGGATAATAATGGCAATGACTTTTATAATGACATTAATGAAACTCTGACATCTCTTATTAAATGGCTAAATGTAAATAATTTAAAAATTAATATTGATAAAACTAATATAATGAACTTTAAACAACGACATCTTGCACCTTCTGACTTTAAAATTAATTATTTAGGTAAGACTATTAATGAAGTTGACCACAGCCGATTTTTAGGTATAATTGTTGATAATAAACTATCCTGGAAAATACAAATTGATCAAATCTGCAAAAAATTACATAAAGCCTCATATGCCTTATACAAACTAAGCAGTGTTGTGAATCGAAAGACGTTACTTATATCCTATCATGCACATGTTGCATCTGTTCTAAGATATGGAATTTTATTTTGGGGCAACTCCACAGACAAACTGCGAGTATTTAGGGCTCAGAAGAGATGTGTTCGTGCAATGTTAGGTTTAAAGCAAGTAGACTCATGTAAAGAGCATTTTAGAGCGCTCAAAGTGCTAACGATGCCGTCTTTATACATAAGCGAGATAGCTGCATTTGTAAAAAAACATCTCTATTTATTTAAACAATATGCAGTAGGTAGTCGGCGAGAAGGAGATATACGTCACAAGTCATGTAAAACTCGTCTCTTGCGTAGCAGTATATTCTGTATGGCACCTATAATTTTTAATAAGATTCCTTCAAGGTTACGTATTGAGAATGACATGGTTTTCAAAAATAAACTCAATGAGCTCTTGGTGGACAAAGCATATTATAATATTGACGAATTTCTGAATGATAAAAATTTAATTTAATGTATGATTCCAACAACTAATATGTTTAATTTATGATTGATATTTAATGACATGTATAATTGGACATTATTTATATTATAACAGAAACTTAATGAATTAATAAAATGAATTGGAATTTTGACAAATCTAATTGCTTGCATGTCTTAACGACGGAAATAGAGAGACTATATTATTACATTACATTAGAATAAGACCACAATTTTTGTATTACCTATTTCGCAAGATAATAAATTGTTTAATTGTTTAATTGTTTAAAATAGGAAATCACATTTCTAAGAAAATGCATTATTACAAACAGTTTTTTTTCGATTTCAAGAAAAACGTTGCTCAAATGTAAGTTTTTTACAATATCGGTTGCGTAGTTTTTGTTTTGTAAACTGATTTAGTTTTATTAATTTATTTATTTTAATTTTAATATTTATTATTTATTTTAATTTTAATATTCATTATGTATGTCAACAATGCGGTAAAGATGGAATGTATAACATTTCAACAATATATTATTTAAGTTTTCCTAATTAACACGTACTTCACTGGAAAATATTATCTGACACTTCATTAATGGAAATAATTACTAAAAAATAATTTAGTTTTTGTTTTCACTTAAATATTAATATAATTACTAAGAATCCAACGGAGATATTTATTTTTCACATAAATCTGAAGAGATATCACAATACAATTGTTAGAAAAATATACATTTATATTTGAATCGTGAGAAACTGTATTACGAAATGCATATAAAGAAATGCACATGTAACTTTAGTTCTTCGAAGCCTAGATTTGACCGCCACAGTGAGGCTCGAAGAGAAATACTCGCAACAAAAATAGCCTCTAAATAAAACTATTATTGTTTATCTTTTGTAGAGTTCTTTGTATAATAATCGTATTTCGTAACCGTCGCAACGCACAGCGCCGTTGAGCAAGTAAAAATAATTGCCTATGGAGATTGTCCACGAACCCAGCCGACAGCAGATTGGACGATGTACTTAGAATATTAACTAACGCCTATTGTATTTGCAGCACAGAAAAGAAAATGTCTCAAGAAGTGGTGTCAACCGTTTTCCCTGACAGCTGTAAAATATAAGAATAGAATAGAAAGACATTTATTCAATACTGGCCTAAAATTAAAGTATAAAAACAAGTTATATTAATACATAATATTTACATAACGAATAAAAAATAAGTCAATGTCGAAGTGTATATGAAAGGGTGGGCAACATTTTTAGAAGATTAACTGCGAAAGATGAACTTCCAAATCAATATTGAGAAACAATTGTGTTAAGTTAATATTGTCAAAATTGCCCGCTAAATGGAGTTAGGTATTACAGTAGTTCGTCCGGGACTGAGACGTTTAACCTAGACAACCTTTTGACGATTCATATTTGAAATTCTTGTTTATAATAGAGTTGACCGAATATTTCTGCCAAATATTGCGAAAACCTGAAGAATGGTGCTAAAAAGTTTCCTCCTTTTCAAGGGAAATATCTCTGTAACTTAAAAAATCATCGATATCACATGAATCTATGAAATTGTAAAACCTGGAAATTGGAAAGATATACCTTCAGATATAGGTATGATGGGCCATCTTATCGCTAAGAGCGATCTCTTCCAGACAACCTTTGGATAGACAGAGATACGAGACATTATTAGCATGGATATGGACGGACGGACGGATGGCTAGTATATATGATTATACTTTTTCTCTCTTAAGACTTCAATAATTATTTACTTCATTCATATCTAATCTATATATAAGTATTTCCGTATTAAAATGACGGAAAATAAACGAATTTAAAATTAAAATTAAAGCAATGCAGTAGGAAAATTTCATCTAAGAGGCCGCTCCCAGTAGGCAAAGTGCCTCAAATTCTGGTGGCGTTTTAAGTGTTTTAGGTGTTTCCTAATTAAATTATTCTAACCTTCACGTCGAGTCTCTTTGCGGACAGTCCATAAGAACTTGCGGCTTAGCCAACGCTTTACCAACGTTTAATACTAAGAAACATAATTTTCTTGTTTATTATCTTTATAGTTGATGTCCCAGTAACCTGTGCTGTAATTAGCATGTGGCTAACTAACGACCACCTTAGAGTAGATAGCTTTACCTTACACTCTACACCGGTTTTATGTGAATCGTATAAAAGTAATATTATATATATGAGGGAATAAAACTCGTTTGGCGGATTCAGTGTTAAAACGACAAGTTTGTAAAACATTGCAGACGAAAATACGGCGTGGTTAAGAATGTCGGCTGTATTATTGGAAGGTGCTTTTTTAGGGTTCCTTACCTCAAAAGGAAAAACGGAACCCATATAGGATTCCTTTGTTGTCCATCTGTCTGTCAAGACCCATTTATTCAGGAAGACGTGGAGGTATCAAGCTGAAATTCATATCAAATACTCAGGTCTACTGTTCCTTGGCCTCATTTCCTTGCTTCAAAGCGTGGTTCGCAATGCATTCTCCAGTGTTTTATTTAAGCTTCTTGGCGTATCAATCACACTGTCTCCCAAACATAGAAATATAACGCTTCCTCTAAGCTCCCTACTATAGAAGGCGCATTTGCTAATAGTGGGAACGAATAGACTGATGATATAAGTTGATACTTTATAGAACTGTGTCTAGAGATCCTGAGTTTTAATGAACTATGGTTAGTTTTATGGTCAATTATGTTTTATTACCTAAGATTTCTAGCACTCCAGTATATAAACATGACTTTAATTATTCCACAGATGTTACGTAATCTACAGTAATTGTGTGGGATTTTTTAAAATGTTCATTTTAGGCTCATATACTTAAAAAAAAAGTCAGTGTGAAGTAAATTTTCACACCATTCCTTGGTTGTGTGTTTATTAAAGAGTTTACAAGTTTTTTGCAATTATATTTAATCACTCTGCAAAAAAAAATTTGCGATGTGTTTTACGGGTGATAATCATTTTCAAACGTTTTCATATAACCACGCATAAGTAAAAATCCCCATTATATTCGTTTTTATTATGTAAGTCAAATCATTTATATTTATTGCAAATGGTAGGTTTAGGTTTAAAGAAATTTTTTCATAAAATAATTTCCATGAGAACAATGTTACACTTAAAAATTTAAACATAGGTACATTTTTTTAAATAGCAAAATGACTGACTTAATGAATGACATTCATCGGCACGTTAAATAATGTACATATAGTAACATAAATACGTGCATAATATTACATTTCAACAAGACTTTACTGAATTCTATTAAACTATAATACAATTCATTAAAAACTTTTTAATCCATATTTCAGTTTTCTATCATTCCAATTTAAAACCGCAATGTTTTAAAACTACATCAGTTATAAAATCCATCTTATATTACACAGCACAACTTGAAACATTGCGAAGAAAAGCTTTATTGAGTTAGTTTTATTATGTTGGCATCGAATCTTGCTCTGCTGCCAAATTGCTAACAAGGAAGTTTAAGAACCCTAGGAGTTATTTGGCTAACAAACTTAAGGATATTAAGATGATGAATAAAGACAGTAAAACATACCGATGAGCTGTGTATGTGTACTTACGGCCTTAATAATAAAATGTTAAAAGGTCATTGAACTTTGCAATATGATAATAAAAAGTCCTGTTACGTCATTTCAAAATTTGCAGTAATATACCGAATATTACTGCAAATTTTGAAATGATATGAATTGAAATGAAATTTGGAATAAAATGAAATGAATTTTATTTCGGGAATAAATTGGTAACTGCCTACTTAAACATCTTAGGAACTTACTACACTTAAGAAAATAGGAGGTACTTAAAAAGGATGCGTTTGGTATACATACTTACTTAAACTTGAATTCAATTCTTTAATTGAGCAGGTCGGCTCATGACCCAGAGGCACTGAGTTCGATTCCCGCGGCAGTACATGCATTTGTACACAGAAAAAAAGTTACTTGTTAGACACGCAAATACTTGTTAGACACATGGAATCCTAGTTAGAATCCGGGATCTATGTATATGATCGTTGTATGGTATTTATTTGTTTATTTATATATTTATTAAAACCATAAATGTGTGTTAGTCGCTATATGTGCTTATAAAGACTATTTCATAACCTGAAGCCCAGCTATGACTTCATGCGCCTTCTTGATGGAAGGCGGTTATTAATGACTACTTTATTCTACAAACTTGAATACAATCGAAGGCTTGAGAATAAAAAGGAGTTAACTGACAAATTGACAGTTTCGAGAAAATTGACTTTAAACGTCAACGGCGTCATTTTTATGTAGAGTGCTTATAAGGTAATAGAAAAGGTTTATGTAAGTTTCAGTTGCTTGAAAATGTTTTATTTCTATTTAAAATTACTAAATATAGTACTAATTCATACAATTACTGTAGAAATATAATATAATAAAAGAAATAAAGTAATGTTTTTATGCTAAGCGTACTGTATTCCTGTGACAGATAAACCATTTTTAGACTCAAAATCTCGAGATTTAAGCCTCATATCGGTATTTTGAGAATGTATTATTGAAGATAATTTCACGCTGAATCCAACGATACCCATAAGTCATTTGGTCAAAAAAATCAGTTAAATCCTTTTTATTCTCACCCCTTCAATCGAAGTACACTCAAGTTGTAAAGTGAACAAACTCATAAATTTTGTTTCCGCTTAAACCAGGAAGCGATATATGACGAATAGTTGCCGTAGAAAAATCTGGAAAACATTTATGGAGAAGTTTTGAAATTCCTTGCACTTTCTAGAAGTTTAGTAATTTTTGAATGGAGTATAGAGTACAAATACCACAGTCCTGGCTGTTTATGTGGTATTGTTAAATAGATTAGCTAGGTTGCGGTATTTAGGTATTTGCTACTATAGAGACGGCCCGCGGTTTTACTTGTTATATTTTTCGGGATAATAGTATACTACTTATATTTAGACTATTTATATTTTTATATAATAAGCAATATCTGTGCGAAAATCGGTCAACGGTTTTAGACATTATAGCCACAATAAACAAACAAACATAAAAAAATTAACATTCAATATTACACCTTTAAATATAAGAAGAGAATAAGTGTAGATATCGATTTATCCTTTTTGTCAAGTTGTTAAAAACGCTGTAAACTTTTACTAGATTTAAAAAACGTAAGGTTTTTCATAAGTTACGTAAAACTGTAAGCAAATATTATTTCTCGCAATGACATGCAAATAAAAAAAAAGAATACTCTTACAAAGAACAAGCACTTAAATAAGTTTAAAGGTAATTAAGTAAAAGTATTTACGTTTAATATCCTTTTGATACGTTCTTTTTACATTAAAAAAAACTTAAATAAAATTATATTAAAACAAGCAAAATGCCGCTCATCTTTACCTCATTTTGCATTCATTTCGAGGCCGACTTCTCAGAATATGGCATACATACCACGTAAATAATTTTATTACTTCCCCACACCTTCACCATTATCATATTGCAAATCTACCGTTGTTTGTACCGCTACATAATTATTGTTGATATCCGAAATTCCAATTTTGGAGAGTGGGGCTAGTAGATCGTACGCCCTTGGTTTACGGTACTTGTGGTAATAGTACATTGTTAAATCAGGGGCTAAAATGACCCATTATATACCCGCCCGGTGTCACTGCAAAGGTCAGCAGAGACCAACACCATTAGGCAGTTAAAAAAACATAATAGACGAGGTAGTTTTACTCCCAAGCTTCAGCGAAGAAATAGAAACAGAGTTATGGGTTTTAGGGCCATCTGTTACATTCTTACTTTTCACTAATGATTGCAGAAAATAAAATACTCCAATACAGTATTAAACACCTACTTTATTATATTAATCATTCAATGCTTAACATTATAGATATAATAACAATAAGGAGAATACTGTCCTTGTGTTCGTAACATTGAATATATGCTCCAAAGGGTTGAAATTTGATATTTTTTCGAAAGTTCATCAATATATGTAAGAAAAACTTCTTCTGTAAACGAATCCACTCGTTTTTTGTCTTTCACTTCATAAACATTTCTTGAGTAATTAAATAAATGCTTAGTGACTTGGCAATAAATCGAAAATTATGATTTTTCTTTCTATTCTATCTGTAATCCTCTATTCTCGCTAGATGACGACATTTTCACTGTTGTAAAGGGAAATTACGGTCACCAATTCAATAATTCTAAAGATATTGTTTGCTTTTTTAATTTCTTCTGTAGCCGAAACGCAATGAACTCATTTTACCAAAATATACGCCGTTTTTAATTCCGTTCTTTTATAATGTGTTCTTTTTTCTTATAATTAGTAATAAGTCAAGTCTTTATTTATGACTAAATACTTTTTCATTTTTGTAAGCACGTTGGTATCAGAAAAAAAATATCTCCTCGAATATAATATCCTATTTGAAGGGGTGAGAACAAAAATGGTTTAACTGATTTTTTTCACAAAGTGACTTATGGGCATCGTTGGAATCAGCGTGAATTTTTTTCATTCTCAAAATACCGAAATGAGGCTTAAATCTCGAGATTTTGAGTCTAAAAACGGTTTATCTGTCACAGGAATACAGTTCGCTTAGCATAAAAACATTGTTATATTATTATATTATACTGTAATTGTACGAATGAGTATTATATTTAGTATTTTAAGATAGAATTAAAACATTTGAAGCAACTGAAACTTACATAAACCATTTCTATTACCTTATAAGCACTCTACATTAAAATGACGCCGTTGAAGTTTAAAGTAAATTTTCTCGAAACTATCAATTTGACAGTTAAACCCTTTTTATTCTCTACCCTTCATTTTATCTCCGCTCTGGTACGCTACCACAGACCACTTAGGAGAGACTTACGCTACAATGACAGACTTTTTGAGCAAGTGGAGTGAAAAATATTTTTTTTCTTTCGTTGAAGTTACATAGAAACAATATGAATGGATAGCTGCAACAGCTAATGTGTCAGAGACCCCAAAGCCATGCTCCGCTACATAAAAGAGTAGAGTAGGTTGAGTCTTTGGATATCCTGGAATGGGAATGCGCATTTCTCTCTAAGCGGGTCTGTCAATCACGTATAGGCTATGTGGGTGCGGTCTTCTTCTTGGCCCGATAGCTCAATTGGTAGCCCTTGCCTTCTGAACTGCAGGTTGTGGGTCTGATTCACACCCAGGACAAACATTTGTGTAATGAACATCGATGTTTGTTCTGTGTCTGGGTGTTATATTGTATTCTATGTATATATTTACAAACAAAAAGCATGTAAGTATTGTATCAGTTACCTGGTTCTCATAGTACAAGTTTTGCGTAGTTTGGAGCTAGATGGCGCAGAGTGTAATGTCCACATATTTATTTACTCAATTCTCGCTGGTATATCTTTATAAGGGTAGCTTACCCCGATGTTTAAGTAATTTTGAGTCATATCAATAATCTTCAACTAATGTCAACTTACTTCGCCGTCACCTACAAATCAGCAGTAGTAAATAGAGTACAAAGTCCTTGAGCTACTTTAAAATGCAGCTCACAGGGTCGGATGTAACGGTGCACATCCGGCGACGGGATCGCAAGATTGCTTTTATACCTTGTGGGGCACGCGTTTAATTGTTTGCGGAAATGGTGATTAGAACGAGTTTTCTTTTAGAGGGAACACTGCTTTCGTCTAGACAAACCGACTTTAAGTAACTGTAAAGTTTTTTAAAACACTCGTAGATTGTTATAGAGTTCCAAAATTGAATTGATTGAATTTAAGTAGGTTCTAAGTTATAATACGGAGTTTTAGCGGGAAAGCGAAAAAGACTGCGTCACCGCATCGTATTATTTTCCAAAACTTGTGTTATTTTCAGTGTTAGTGAATAAAATTGGTGGCATTCTATTCGTTAAGTGCTGGATTACAGTGGTGAGTGTTGGAAAATGATATAATGATGGTGAAACGTTTCTTTTCATGTTGTTTCCAAAACTCCATAGAAGCTTCAAGTTGCCACCACTTTATTAGGAGTATGACTTTGAGTAGACTATGACTTGACTATGACTTGACTTGATGACTTCGACTGTGACTTGACACATATTTGCGTGAAATATCATTAACTTGATAAATTATTAATTACTTCACACTGGCTAAATACACAAAAGTGTGGAGCCAAAATATAAAAAAAAAGTTATAATACAGCACCTCATATAATAGCTTTTGGCTAACGATACGATATGAAAGGTATGCCGAAACCTATGAAACAAAATAACTCTTAGTGTAGGTGCAGCACGACAAAATGGAGAGATAATACAAGCCATAGCTTTGTCTCGGATAGTGAACATTTTTTTTATGTTAATGAATGATGTGACGAGCTAGTCATTCACCTGATGTTAAGCGCCACGGCCGCCCATTACAGAACAGTGTCACTCGGAACCCTAAAACATAGAGTTTCAAACGACACTGCACTGCGCACATCATCCTGAGACATTAGCACAGTCTGGTAATAAGATTACTCGACTGTGAGATCAGAACATAAAGTCTCAATTGTCCAGTAACTTCACTGGCTACAGTGCCCTTCAAACCGGAACACAGTAGTGCTTGCACACTACTGCTTGGCGGCAGAATAACTGGCAAAGCGGTGGTACCTACCTAGACGAACTTACATACATACATCTAAGTATTAAAATGATTGTATGTTTTTATGAAATAAATTGTGTTTATGTTATGTTTAAAGGGTAACGTAGAATTAACGTAGAAACATTTGTTTTATTTTACTTCTACGATTTTCACACCAAAACGGCTGATCTGATTTGGGTAAAATTTTACACATCCCTTGGTTTACTATCGAGATCAACATAGAGTACTTTACTACTAGAAAACTCGTAAAAGCGTATTCGAGTGCAACCGCTGGGCAATTTTTTATCAGTAGTAAGTAGTGCGTAATACTTATTTTTATCCTTTTTAAACGATTTTATCTGACACTATCATTTATTGACGCATTCAAAATTGAATGTAAAACTGTAATATAAGGACAAGGCAATGAGAACCAAGGTTGTCTAAGATAAAATACTAAACTGCGCAATTTATGATTCTTATTGCAGAATATTAGCGATCACACTAATATTATAAAGGCGAAAGTTTGTATGTGTGTTTGTGTGTATGTGTGTATGTTTGTTACTTCTTCACGCTCAAACGGCTGAATGGATTTGGATGAAATTCGGTACCAAGATAGTTTATACACTGGATTAACATATAGGCTACATTTTATCCCGGAAAAATGAAATTTACCATGGGATGAGCAAATTATTAAAATACTTTTTATCCGCGGGTGAAACCGCGGGACGCAACTACTTATTGATAAAATTGTCAATAAAAACACGATTGCTTGAGACTTTTTAAAATAACAATTTGGCAATTGATATCTTTTGTTTGGGTCGCTATAAAACAGTCATAAATGACCTGAAATAGTCTACTGTGAGAAATAGTGAACTAGTCCCTTAGATACAGTAAAAAGGATTTTAAAGCACTCACTAGTTGAAGAATGTCTCATAGTAAATCCTTTAGAAACGTGTACGTCTAGTAAATCAATAAATAGTAAATATGTGTGGACATTTCACACAATGACATTCTAGTCCCAAACTTTAGTTAGTTATCTGGTTTCCATAGTACAAGCTATGTAAGCATAAGCAACTGATACAATACTTAAATACTTTTTGTTTATAAATACATACATAGAGTACAACATAACACCCAGACACAGAACAAACACCCATGTCTGAGTGGGAATCGAGCCCACAGGTTAAAGTTGAGAAGGCAGAGCTACCACCTACTGAGCCATTCAAGTCAGCTATAATGAGTCCCTTCGAGATAAGTACGTCTATTGAGTTCATTAGGGATAGTTAATAAAGTATATATTTCTGAGAAACGTAAGACAAATATTATGTTCATTGATGTAGGCTTTGTAAATTGACACGATTTTTATTTATGTACGCAACTCCCACACTCTAGTTCATTCACTGCGATGGACGTTGAGGTTGTGCGTTTCCATTGAATGTAATAAAAACGTGATAGGTCCGAAGGTTAATGAACGATCCCATAAAATACTAAACTGGTGGGCGGCGCACGGTGTAGTGCATATTTAATCAGTAAAGTAAAAAATAAATGATTGACAGGTGTGATTCCACAAGTTGTACTTAATCAGTTGTGGAATATTTGAATAATCTTCAGGCCATGCGGAACTTGGACCGAGTGGGAAATGAGCCGGCGCACGGCCATATTGGCCAATATGGCCGGGCGCCGGCTCATTACACATTTTAATTCTTAGAAATTTTACAGAATCCAAAAAATGATAGCTCACTTGATTAATATCCAAAATAATAAAAAAATCACACTGTAAATGCAATATTTATTATTTTTTAAGTTTGACGAGAAACGGCAAGTAACTCTTAAAGATCAGTGCTCTGTACGGTCATTGACCTTTGCCCAGGTGTGTAGAACGTATAGGTATATATCAGTTCTTTGCGAATTTTACAGAGACGTCGAACAAAAGTTATTCATTACTGGTGATCGT
Organism: Ennomos fuscantarius; assembly: GCA_905220475.3. Taxonomy (NCBI): domain Eukaryota; kingdom Metazoa; phylum Arthropoda; class Insecta; order Lepidoptera; family Geometridae; genus Ennomos; species Ennomos fuscantarius. The sequence goes on along the minus strand of HG992028.1, from coordinate 3,162,327 downwards.
TTTTGAGCTTGTAAAATATTTACACATACTAATAAGGTCGCAATTTGATGACTTTAACCTAATCACGTTCATTTCAAAAAAGTAAGATCGAAATTTCATTGAAATAAGAAAACCACAACAATCTATGAATTTTCAATACGTTTCAAATTACGTGAAATAGTCTTTGTGCATAGTGCACTAATTACCTACCGTAACGTTGTACTTAAGTTACATTTTTTTTTATGTTATTGAATGATGTGACGAGCTAGTCGTTCACCTGATGTTAAGCGCCACGGTCGCCCATAACAGAACAATGTCACTCGGAACCCTAAAACATAGAGTTACAAGCGACACTGCACTGCGCACATCATCCTGAGACATCAGCACCGTCTGGTAATAAAATTACTCGACTGTGAGATCAGATCATAAAGTCTCAATTGCCGAGTAATTTCACTAGCTACAGTGCCCTTCAAACCGGAACACAGTAGTGCTTGCAAACTACTGCTTGGCGGCAGAATAACTGGCAAAGCGGTGGTACCTACCTAGACAAACTTTGCAACAAAGTCCTACCACCTAGTAACATAATATAATGTAACGTTGTACTTAAGTTACACTTGTACTAAATAATTCTCGTATATTCGTAGTAAAATGTTTACGAATTTCACGTCCATTCAATGCGAAACAACTCGCACGAGAGTGACGCTAGTCGCCCACGAGACTAACTGATATACAGCTTGTCTCCGAACTAGTTCAGTTGAACCTTAATTTAATAACCAGTTCGAATGATATACGCCAATCGGATCCTTGTACGGTATCTATGTCATATGGCGTTTAGTCGGTACAGTCACAGTTTTGATTGTTTCGGCGTATAGTATATTTATTGGTACCAATTTGTCTTCAGCATTGTTTTTTTTATATTTAGATCTTTTATCCTTCTCATACATATAAGTAAAGGTTACATTGTAAATGCAAATGTAAGCGTTGTAAAATAATCATTTTATCGCATGTATTCAAATATCTAAACTTCTTATTATTGTTATATCAAACACGAACTTAATTAATTAATTGCAAATAGGTAAATTTTAGCACACTCACAAATCTAAAATCAGAAACCATTAAATATTTAACTTATGATATTGTTCTGAGCATTTAAAATTAATTGTCAACTAATACTAAAACTTTCTAATTGTCAACTAATAAGTAAGACTATTGTAATAAATGTTAAAAAAAAAAAGAAATTACTATAGTTCTACACGCTAAATTTAAATGTTAACTTTGTTTGTGCACATCCGTCTTTCTACTGTTCTATGTTGTATTCTTTATAAAATATTTGTGAAAACTTTTAAGTAGCTTTCCGTACCTATTAGTGTGATATTTATGTGTATGTATAACTAGCTGTAAGTTTTCCTTTGAGAATAAAATAAAATAAAATAAATAAAACCAGGAGCACCTCTTAAGCTTCTGTTGATTGTTAATCACACTAATTCACATTCACACTATTCACACTAATAATATAAAAGCGAGAGTTTGTATGTGTGTATGTTTGTTACTCCTTCACGATCAAACGGCTGAATGGATTTGGATAAAATTTGGTATAGAGATAGCTTATACACTGGATTAATATGTAGGCTACATTTTATCGCGGAAAGTGAGATGTTCCCGTGGGATAAGAAATAAACAAAATAGTTTCACCTGTAACATACTATTGTAGCATGCAATAGGCTGGGATGACTAGCTTGATTTTTATCCAAACCAGTATAGTCATACATATAATTTGACTCACCAAAATGTCTTAATAATACTTTATATGCTAAAAATCTAAAGCAATACATTTCTTCATTTATTTAAATTATTCTATTATTAAAATTGATCATAGTCATTATTTTTAAATTATTTTATTAATTACTATTTATTTTATTTAAACAATTATTACACTTTTAATTTGATATGTGCTGTTTTGTATCTGCCATTTTTGGTTTGTTCCCACTAGTTCAGTTGACTAGTTCTAACGATAAAAAACATCAGTCTTGTGGGTAAAAAAATTACGTTATGTAAAAGAATACGTCTCGTATTAGAAAAAAAAATCAGTTTACATAAAAAATAATAAAAATAATATATAAGTACTGATTTCTAAATTTAATTTGAGATTTCACCGCTATCGGGTGTTCTCAACGGCTGTGAGTTTAAAGTTTAATGATAATTGTGTAGGTGGAAGCCTCAAGGCACCCTTTCTAAATACTTTTCCTGATTTTGATGGTGTTTCGCTATCATTAGAGCGTAATTGACACATCTGTCGATCAGATGCTGCTAATCAACAACTTTCTATGATAACATTAATCAATGTTAATGTTGCTAAGCGTTTGATGTCTAAATATATATAACTCAAAGGTGACTGACTGACATAGTGATCTATCAACGCACAGCCCAAACCACTGGACGGATCGGGCTGAAATTTGGCATGACAGGTAGATGTTATGACGTAGTCATCCGCTAAGAAAGGAATTTTCGAAATTCCACCCTTAAGAGGGTGAAATGTTTGAATTATTTTCCCATAACCACGTCGCAGGCACTAAAAGCTACAAAGTCAAAAACAAAGTCAAAGTCAAAACATTTATTGCAAATAGGCTATTTTTAGCATTTACAAGTCAAAATTATATTAGCTACTTAAAAGTAAGTTATTTTACTAAGCATATAAAATTACAAAGTGCTTATTGTCAATTAATATATAACATTACATTATATGAGTTTAAAAAAAAAGCTACACTACCTATACTAGCCGCGATGACTTAAAGATAGACCAAATACTCCAGCCCACTACCAGGAGGGAGCGTACCCAACATGCTGGCAGCATTGCCTAATACTTACTGGCACTTGCCAGCAATTAGGTTGTAGTTCTTAAAACTTTGGTTTGGTAGTTAAAACATATTTACTATAGTATTCTTAAAAAACTTTTCTAAGAAGATCTCACTAACTCTCTCAACGTTAGCTGTTTAACAAGTATTCATTGTACATCACTGACATCTCTAGTTTAAAGATCAATTTCTGTCTATTCAATTGTTGTCTGGAAGAGATTGTTTATGGCGATAAGATCACTCATTGTAACATGTCGTCAATGTTTTGGTAATTTTAGATATACATATGAATTTGTTCCTATGTATTTTGGTGAGCAATAAAGTATTCTATTCTTGACAGCCTCTGTGGTGTAGTGGTTGAGCAGGTTCGCTCATAATCCAGAGGTAGAGGGTTTGATTCTCGCAACAGGATAAGTATTTGTTCACAGAAAATAAAAGCCGCGAGTACTTGTTATGAGTCTGGATGTTATGGGACCATGGTCCTCGTAGTTCCTGGGTCCCTAGATACAGGGAATCCTAGTTAGGATTCAGGATCTATATATGGGAACGATTCTTCTCTACCCTACCGTGCTTTTTACTCTATGCCTATCCATTTGGGAGCTAAGACGCCATATTCACAGATACACACGTTGAACTAACAGCGACCCTATTTGGGTTACAATTAGGTCGATTCTGCTTAAACAGTTATGTTTTAAAACAAATTTTGCAAAACCAATAACCATACTTAATGTTAAATAGATTTGCTACGCTTCTGCAAATTCTAATGCACACACAAAACAAATATAAGATGGCGTCTGTGACGTAAACTACGTGAACGTAGGCTTACACAACACTTAAATTGGCGCTGATGCCGTTATAATGGCAGACAATAGAAGTCTAGTGTGGCACGGCCTTAATTCTCAAAATAGAGTGAGCATTTTTTTCTTTAAAGGCACGAGAACGGTAAAAGGAAATATGTGGGTAGATTATTGCATGTTTATATCGCTATTAACTTTTCGGAGATGCCGAAAAGGGAAACCGGAAGTACCGGTGACTCATTCGTGTTTCCGTGAGTTTGGAAGCATCTGTGTGATGTTTCACAATGTTCGACAGACACGTCGTCGCGTTTGTGTTGATAACATGAAGATTATGTCCTCAATTTGAGAGGTTGATAATCCAGTTGAAAGGAGGTTTGAGTTTTTTGAGTTGATCCAAGTATGTCAGACGGTCGGCTTAAACCAAACCTAAAATTTGAAGTAAAACTTCTTTACGTATGCTTCTTACTTCTTCTTCGAGGCTTCGGGAGTAAGCTGGTGATTGCGTGACTGAGGTTGAGAGAGATGAGTTGAGAGAAATATAAGTTAGTCAAGATAGAAAAAGAAAGAGAGAGTTACATTGCAAAAAGTCCTACCACCTTTAATTTAATAGGTCTTTACCTATGAAATTGCCGTATTGCAGTACAGACATTTTCAAACAAAAAAAAAGTTTTGATTGGCTATGAATTCTAAATTCAAATTAATTTTGTTTTAAAAATATGACATTCTATTTACAATATAAGTCTTTTGTTTATTGATTAGCGTTTTATTTTCATTACATTTCAACATTTTTCCTCATAATGGATACTTTGAAATTTCGTGTAATTATGGAATATGAGTTCCGTCGTGGCACCAACGCGGCACAAACGACACGTAACATCAACGACGTTTACGGAGAGCACTGTACAAACGAACGTACAACCCGTTATTGGTTTGCTCGGTTCCGTTCTGGGAATTTTGACTTGAAAAATGAACCTCGTGGTCGTCCGGAAACTTTGGTCAACAATGATGAATTAAAGGCGATTGTGGAAGCTGATGAATCTCGATCTACAGCGGAGCTGGCAGCAGCTTTTGATGTTAGCATCAAAACAATATTGGTCCATTTGCGACAGATTGGCAAGATAAAAAAGCTTGATAGATGGGTGCCCCACGAACTTAACGATCGCCAGCGCAACGTACGCGTCGAGACTTGCCTTGCGCTGCTTAACAGGCACAGAAATGAAGGAATTTTGAACCGAAATGTTACAAGCGACGAAAAATGGATTCATTTTGAGAATCGAAAGCGCTCAACAAGTTGGTTAGATCCTGGTTCGGTACCAAAGCAATGTGCAAAACGAAAAATGACCCCTAGAAAGGTGATGGTCACAGTTTGGTGGTCTAGTGCTGGTGTGATTCATCATAGCTTTTTACAAAACGGCGAGAGCATTACTGCAAATGTGTACATTGAAGAACTGACCACAATGATGTCGAAACTCGCACGTCTGCAACCAGCTTTGGTCAATCGGTCGTCTCCACTGCTACTTCACGACAACGCGCGACCCCATACTGAACAACAGACCGTCTCTAAGCTGCGTGAGTTGGGTTTGGAAGCTCTCCCTCATCCGCCATACTCACCAGATCTTGCGCCTACCGACTATTACTTTTTCCAAAATTTGGACAACTTTTTAGCGGGAAAAAAATTCAATTCCCGAGAGGCAGTACAAAACGCCTTTGAAGAGTTTGTTGTCTCCCGTCCTGCTGATTTTTTCAAGAAGGGCATCCATAAACTGCCACAGCGTTGGCAAAGATGCATTGATTGCAGGGGTAATTACTTTGAATAAAAGAAATAAATAAGTTCGAAAAAAAAAATACTTTAACTTTTTTCAAACAAAACGGAAATTTCATAGGTAAAGACCTAATATTATATTATTTTTATAGAAACCTTAAACACAAACGCGACTCAAACAAAACTTTACTTACCTACAGATATAGGTACAAGTAAGTTGTCCCACGTGGTGACGCTGTAAATGTATGTGTATGCGAGACTTGCAACTTTGGGATATGAAAAAACTACACCTAAAACTACAACCTAGGAGTCTTCAAATCGAGAGTGAACAGGTATCTTCTAGGCAAGAGTGTTACATCCTAGACCTCATCGTCACTTACCATAAGGTGCGATAGTGATCAAACGCAAGCCTATCAAAGAATAAAACACCTAAGAGGAATACTAATAATGATACTTCATCATGACAAAACGTATTGCACCAGAATGGTTTTATAAAATAACTATCAATTAACTTTAAGCGGAAGACGAATAATTATATAAAACAAACGATTTCAGCGCTGAACTAACAGCTTTTAGCTGCAAAAGCGTTTCCATAATCAACATTTATGAAAGCTTGTACAGAAATATGAACCTTAACTTTCATGAGATATAGTTTGGATTGAACTGTCAGTATAGGTAAAGTAAGCGAATAACTCTTGGATATGATAAGTCAGACCTAGAATGTGTTTTACATCAACTTATGTAAGGTGTTGATTTACCTCGCTGGGAATAGTACCGGGTAATAATATTATTTTATGATAATTTGTTTGTTTATATTGAAGTTTATGTCTATCATACTTGTTGACTGGCCCGATAGCTCAGTTAGTAGTACCCCAATTTTTTTTTATGTTGAGGAATGACGTGACGAGCTAGCCGTTCGCCTGATGTTAAACGACACGGCTGCCCATACCATCTGCAGTGTCACTCGGAACTCTAAAGTATAGAGGTTCGCGTGACACTGCACTGCGCACGTCATCCAGAGACATCAGCACAATCTAGTAATAAGATTACTAAACTGTGAGATCAAATCATAAAGTCTCATTTGCCCAGTAATTTCACTAGCTACAGTGCCCTTCAAACCGGAACACAGCAGTGCTTGCGCACTACTGCTTGGCGGCAGAATAACTGGCAAAGCGGTGGTACCTACCTAGACGAACTTTATATATAAAATTTATATATGTGTATATTTTCGTAGTTCCAGGGTCCCTAGACAGGGAATCCTAATTAGGGTCCAGGATCTATTTATGTGATCGTCGGGTGTTGTTATTATTATTATTACTTGTCAATACTGCTGATAAATATAATCTGGAATTTTTCAAGGCAAAAGTGAACTAGTAACCACGTACCAAGGTTGAAGATCGACTGTGTCGTCACTTACCATCACGTGACAGTAATCAAATGCAAGCAAAGGGAAACAGACGGCTGAACGGATTTTGATGTTTGATATCTACGTAGATAGTTTTGGTACCGGACATTATTGTTTTTTTCCGAAAATTAATTTCTTCCTGTATGGTAAGACATGACAATTTTACCTGCTGATAAAACCGCGTGACGCACCTAGTTAAAAATCTGTTTAATAAATATACTCTTTGTTTAAACCTGACACAGAATTTGCATTTAGGTACTTTCACTAATGTCAAAGAATTAGATCTCAACTAGAAGTATATCTTACCTATATTTACAGAAGATTCATATTTCCATTGTTTTCATGAGAAATTGCTACCGCGTGAAACTTACTCATTAAGATTAGATCTGGGGAATATCGTTGTGAAAATCTCTCAGTAATTTCTTCTCATCGTCGACAAGTATTTGTGCACAAAAGAAAAAAATTACATATACTTAATCTGAGTGTGAGTGTTGTGGGACCATGGTCCTCGTAGTTCCTGGGTCCCTAGACAAAGGGCATACTAGTCAGGGTCCAAGATCTATGTATGTGATCGTCGGGAGTTATTATTATTATTATAAAGATGCGAAAATAATTAGTACAAACACGACTGCCGGCACTCTTCTGATTGAACTCAATTCCGCCCACAGTTAAATGTTAAATGTTCGACACTCGTACATTTTTAATTAATAACAAATAATAAACAAATATTTTGTGGACATTTCACACAGCGCCATTTAGCCCCAAACTAAGCTTGTACTATGAGATCCAGATAACTGATAGAATACTTAGATACTTTTTATTTATAACTACAACTATTACTACTATACTACAACTATAACTATATATTACACGGCTAAAACTCGGCGCGTACTCCTTGAGGATGGGCATCTTTATTGCCCGAACACCGGTCGAGTTATTCGACTGTATCTCGTGAGTTTTAGCCGTGTAATAGTTGTAGTTATGAGTACTACTCACGTCAGTTTCTATAATATTATACTTTTTATTTGTAAATAAATACATAGAATACAATATAACACCCAGACACAGAACAAATATCTATGTTTATCACACAAATGTTTGTCCTGGGTAGAAATCGAACCCACAACCTACAGCTCAGAAGGCAGGGTGACTAACAACTGAGCTATTCGGCCAGTAAATATTCATTGCTCATTTGTTATTATGCGAATGAAAATTTCGACAGTTTAACTGTTTCTTTTGATACCCATTACCCACATCTATGATCTTCCAGGGATCTGTCCAAGAGGTTTAACTAAATTTGAATATAAATTGTTCCACCTTTTACGTCACATCCAATTCACATCCAAGACCATTCTAACGCAAGTTTTTTTGTCGATTGCACTACTTAAGTTTTTCACACGGTTTAGTATACAACTGCCACCCATATCTACAGCTAGTCATGCATCCCAATGCATTTAAAGAGAAAAAAAAGATTATTGTAGCTTGTCATTTTAACGGACATACCAACATAATAATACAAATTTGAAGTAATTTTTAATTTTATTATGTTGATAATGGAGATCTACGTGAATCAACTTCCGTTCGCCGTGCGTTCGCAAGTCAAGCGTGGATAAAGAAGTTTTATTTTATACAAAATTCATCTAAAAAAGCAGGCATCGGTCAAGCGCAGCCCTGATACAACGTATCAGTAACCGCAGTTGTTCTTGTAAGCGATACGGTGATACCCAGCACTCGCCTTGTCCTCAAACTGCCATGTCAAGGGTCCGGCGGGATTCTACTTATCTGATATCAAAACGATATCAATGTACGAAGGCCTGTTGTATTGGAAATCTTTAAAAACACTGCCTTTGATTGTATGAGACGTGTAAATTTTTTTTTTCTTCAAACTTGTTTAGCATTTGACCAGGCTCTCACCTGATGGGAAGTGACGATCGAAGGTGTTGCTAGCCAAGTAAATACCTATTCACTCTTCTCTTGAACACGCCCTGGTCAAATTTCGCCGGAAACAAAGACGCTGGCAGGGCATTCCATTCCTTATTCCTTTTTCATTCTCTTCCACCCAATGGGTATGGGTATCGTACAGAAATTGTGTAACCACTATACCAAGTTAAGTTAAAAATACGACGTGTAAGCGAGTACCTTACTTTTCATAGGATCCATTCTTTCAGTGGACTTAGTCTTCTCGATCTTGAGGGGTGCCCTTGAACTAGTTGCCTCCCACTTTTGTCGGCTGGGCGCTTTAGGCTCCTGCCCTCCCGCCCAGTGACGCTGTAAAGGTCGCTGTAAAGGTCACTAGAGACAAACAGCATTAGCCCGTTGAAAAAAAGCAAGTACCAATATACACGGTGGAATTTAATTCACTCTTTTCCTTAAATGTATGTACTCAGACCATGCTATAGAATGTCCGTACAAGGGCCAATTTAAAAAAAAGGTTTTGTTTTATTACTTGGTGCCTCCTAAAATAACTGCATGGCAGCCGAAATGTCTTTTTAACAGAACACACAGCGCGGGCACAAGCTGAGTGCTTTGTAAAAGTTTAGTAGGCAATAAAACACCTGCTTTATTGAATGTCACAAGGTGTCTTTAGAATTTAAATTTATTAGTACCTAGTTTTAAGTTTTATTTTATAATTTTTTTTTTATTTAGTTATATGGGAGCATTCTATAGCATGGACTGAATACATTCATTAAAGGAAAAGAACGAATTAAATTCCACCTTGTATATCCAGAGCTAAGTTTGCCTAACAGTTTTTTATTTGTTTCAGAGCATGCCGCCGCCCGCGTAGGGATGAGCGGGCGCGGGGCGGGCGGGCAACGCTGCCAGTTGATCCTGCAGCGTTGCCTTGCGATCCAACTGACCAAGCCGGGCAACGCGCCAGATGACTTTTGGATGTACGACTCTGGATATCTGCTGTTTCAGGTCAGTACCGTATTTATACCGCTTAAGGAACTTATGCCTTAGAAATAAAAGAAAATCGGAAATTAAGTATATCCCCTTATACAATAGCTTTAGAATCTTTTACTTCGTAGTAAAATAAATAAATGTGGATAAAAGAGTTTGTGGAGTGTATCGTACATTCTAATTGTGAACTTTCTTAAGCATAATGTAAAATTTAAATTCCACTATAATACTAATTCTTACTACGTCCTTTTATTAGCGTAGTAGCCAGTGGTAAATAAAAATATTATTACTGTAAAGGACGGCAAGCCTGCAAACATGCGGCCTGAACATGTGGCCCGCGAGCAAGGGCAATAATGGGTAGAAATGGACGGGATGGACGCTGCCATTGTTCGCGGGCATAGCGATGCACGTGTTTGGGTTGCGGAGCGGCTTAGATCTAAGCTTTGTTATAGGAATAAGTTTATGTTATAGGGAACAATAGTCTATTTAGAAATAAATGTATAAGAACGAAACAATAAAGGGCAGTCGCCAGTCAGCGTTGGCAGTCGTCAGTTGAGAGTCGAGCGTTGAGCATTGAACGAGAACGTGTTGTTTTATTTCATACAGTCCACTTATTTATTTGACCAGAATTGCGAGCACGATCGCCTCTGCAAAATCTGGTCCTTGCAAGCCGAATCCCTGAACCATTGAACCGATCGTCATGGTATCGACAAGGAACCGGAAGAGCAAGAGCGACACAGAAGAACGAAACGAACGAGAACTGTGTCGCGTGGAGCAGGAACGACAACGAAGACTGTCAAAGGAGCCATCGGCTTCGCTTTCCACGACCGGGAGCGAAGATATGGCGGCCGGAACGTCACGTGGTATTTTTGACATGGCCACAACGCAAGAACGAACAGAACTGCGAGCACGATCGCCTCCGCAATCGCATCGAACAACGAATTCCACACTACAGCTGCGGCTAGCGGAATTAGAAGCGGCGGAGAAGCTCGCGGTAATTAAACGGCAAGAGCTTGCCATGGAAACGGATCTCGTGAAGAAACGATTGGCTGCTCAAGTAGCTACGATCGAGGACAACAAAAGTCTGTGCGAGGTGCCAATCGCCGACGAACTCCAAAGAGTCGATGCCTGGCTCAAGAACACGTCCACAGTACGGGGGGAGCGCGACGAACCACCGCGCGCCATGAACCTAGGAGAACGGAAAGCGCACTTCGATCGACGCGGACGATCTCCAACTCCGGACAGATCCAGATGCATTGACACGCAGTTGGCGGAGGCGTTGGGTAAAATGGCACGAATACATCGCGGGTACAGCTGTGATCTGCCCATCTTCAGCGGATCACCGAACGAGTGGCTACCTTTTAAAGCCGCTGTGCGGGACTCTACGAGCATTTACAAAATCCCGCCGACGGAGAACCTACTACGCCTGAGAAATTGCCTTAAAGGTGAAGCGCGTGACGCCGTGGCCGCGCTACTATACACGGCAACCGATCCAGACGTCGTCATGCGCACTCTAGAGCAGAGTTTCGGAAGGCCGGAGGTAATTATCGACCGTGTGCTAGAAGATCTGAAGAAAATGCCTAAGCCCGGTCTGTCCGCTACAGATCTCAATAGCTTCGCGATAAAAGTCCAGAACGTGGTGTGTGTCCTGCAGAACATAGATCGACGTGGATATCTGCACACGCCACAATTGTCACGAGAAGTCCTTGAAAAGCTAAGCCCGCATATCAAGAGCAAGTGGTGCGAATACGCGTATGAGCACTGTACGACGAACGAACCCGAGATAGTGATGTTGTCTCGCTTCCTGATGCGCGAGGCAGACATCGCGTTGCGTTTTACATACGCACCGACCACTAACGCGGCGGCAAATCGAGAAATTAAGAACGCACCTGTAATACAAAGGAAAAAAAGCGCAGTGTACAACACGAACGAAGCGGAGGAAACGAACCGGTGTCCGAACTGCAACGACACGCACGTGTTATTTAAGTGCCCTAGTTACCGAGCGTTGAACGTGGACCAAAGATGGAACGTGGTTCGCGATAAGGGCCTTTGTTTCAAGTGCGTGGAGAAGAAACATCGCCGTTTCCAATGTAAGGCGAAATTGTGCGGCGTGAACGGGTGTCGACGGCCTCACCATTCGTCACTACACGACGAGCAAAATGAGCGAAGCACTACCGAGCCAGCGAAGCAACAAGCGGAGTCGAAGACGGGCCACGACGCAGTTGTACTGTCAGTAGCATCTCACAACGCCACCGGCAATCGTGAGATTATGCTGAAAGTATGCCCTGTCGTCGTTTCCGGGCCCCGAGGAGAGGTAGCTACATATGCGTTGCTTGATGAAGGCGCAACGATTACCCTAATCGATGAAGATTTGGCGAGAAGCATCGGTGCAGATGGCCCCACTCAACCTCTACACATGAGTGGCGTGAACATGTCCCAAGAAGAGGTGACTAGCAGACTCATCAAGGTAGGCATACGGGGCAAGAAGGAGAGCGCAATGTACGAGCTGAAAGCGCGCACCATACGCGACCTGAGGCTTCGAGAACAGTTGGTGTCACGATCGCTTTTACAACACCGACATCTAAGAGACCTACTAGAGAGCGAGGTGTGCTACGATCTGGCACGCCCGCGCATTCTAGTAGGTACTGATCATTGGGAGATGATCGTTTCCCGAGAGCTACGCATCGGTGGCCCCGAGCAACCGGCCGCATCGAGAACACAACTCGGCTGGGTGGTGCACGGAACCGCACCGCGCAGCGCGATTTACAAAAGCGAGAGCGTGCTCCACGTGTACGCTCCCGATCAACGTGTGTGCGAGAGCGAGACGCACGATCGACGGCCACATGATCTAGTCAAAGCGTATTTTCGGGTTGACGCACTGGGTGTCACGCCTAAGCCACGTGTGAGCGACGCCAATGAACGGGCGAAGAAAACGATTGACGGTGGCTATGAAGTCGGCCTGCCATGGCGACACGATGACGTCACCTTATCGCCGAGCTACGCTAAAGCCGCGAACCATCTCAAGAATAATGAGAAAAAGTTGGACGCCTGCCCCGAGTTCGCCAGCGAGTATTCGACCCAGAACGAGAACTTACTCGCTAAGGGCTATGCGTCACCGTGTAGCGGCACAAAAATACAAGAGCTACTAGAAGTTCACAAAGTCGCTGGCTTCACGTTACGCGATTGGAGCGTGAACGAACCGAACGTGCTGAGCGACGTGCCGAGTAATTTGCGAGCGAACGAGCCTACTCAACTGGGGGGAGCGGGCCTAGAAAGCAAAATACTTGGGCTCTACTGGAACGCGAAAGAAGATGAACTGGGTTTCAACACGACAATGCACCGTGTAACGAGCGACGTGCGCAATCCAAACCGAGCATCTACGAAACGGGAAGCGCTAAATGCGGTCATGTCCATTTATGACCCAATCGGCACCCTGTGTTTGTACACGATCCGCGCGAAGATCATCGTGCAAAGTTTATGGCGCCTACAAATACAATGGGACGATCCGATTCCTGGAAAAGAGGCAGAGCACTTCGCCGCGTGGTTTAAACAGCTTAGCGCGATTACCAGCCTATGTCTACGTCGGTGCTACGCGCTGGAACGAAACAAAGGCGTAGAACTTCACGTCGTGTGCGATGCGAGCGAGCAGGCATACGCGACCTTAGCCTACTGGAGGACTACGCATCGAGACGAACGAGTGACCGTCACTTTGGTCGCTGCTAAGGCGAAAGTGGTGCCGCGACGCACACAGATCATCCCGTGCCTCGAACTACAGGCATCGGTGATTGGAGAGCGACTCGCGGAAACTGTAAAGCAGAAACATCGCATCGAAGTTGCGAGATCGATCTATTGGACCGACCCAGTGACCGTAGTCCATTGGATCATGAATTATGCGCGGCGTTATACGCCATTTGTCGTGCATCGACCGGGTGATATCGCGAAGCGCACTCATAGGGGTGAGTGGCGCTGGCTACCGACGGAACACAACGTAGCCGGCGACGCGACTAGGCTCGACCGTACGCCCATCACAGCTGAGGACCGTTACTTCTTACTGGATCCCGAAGAAGAGTGGCCGTTGCAACAAGTGCATACGGAAGGCCATGAAGTGCTGCATACGAACGAGCGGAACGAGCCAAGACACCAATGGGTACCCGATCCGAACCACTTATCGACGTTCAAGAGATTGGTTCGAGCGACAGCGTGTGCGCTGGCATTTATCAACGTATGCCGGCGTCGAGTGACGCGCGTGAAACTAGAACACATCGAGCGCGCTGAAATAGATATACTACAAGTACGAGTTCCCAGAGAAGCATCGAGCGCACCCATCGAGATGAAGCGGCCAGTGACCGTAGATGGACGTTATCCCGTGACCATGCTTGTCGTGATAAAAGAACACTGTGCCGCCGGTCACGTGAATCGAGAGTGCGTGGGCGCTCTATATAGTATACAAAACGTAAGGCTGAGTACTGCGTCGACGGGAGACCTGCCGCGAGATGCGATGTGTACGCGAGTACTTGACCACGCTGAGACCGTGAGGAGAACTAACAAATCACGGAAGAGGGCTGCGGTTCGTCGACGTCATGATCGTCGTCGACAACATAAGTCCACGGAACGTCTGGCCGGTATGGGTTATCGAGCGGACCTACCCTGCCTAGACGGCGGCGTGCGAACCAGAACGAGCACATTCCGGCGGCCGACCAGCAAGCTAGCCGTCTTGGTGAAGGAGGAGGCTGCGCAAGCTACGCCGGGGGGAGAGCTGTAAAGGACGGCAAGCCTGCAAACATGCGGCCTGAACATGTGGCCCGCGAGCAAGGGCAATAATGGGTAGAAATGGACGGGATGGACGCTGCCATTGTTCGCGGGCATAGCGATGCACGTGTTTGGGTTGCGGAGCGGCTTAGATCTAAGCTTTGTTATAGGAATAAGTTTATGTTATAGGGAACAATAGTCTATTTAGAAATAAATGTATAAGAACGAAACAATAAAGGGCAGTCGCCAGTCAGCGTTGGCAGTCGTCAGTTGAGAGTCGAGCGTAAAGTGAGCCCGAGCCTTCTCCGTCGCTCGTATATATACTACGCCGCTTGCATCAGCTCCCGAAGTGAAGTATTTTGTAACACGGCCGTTCCTGCTTGCGTGTTGTCCTCAACAGCTGCTTCATCTTCAAGCGGCACATTGTCGTCGACCTCGGCCGTTGTGTCTTCTTCTATAACACAACAAAACATGATTTTAGAACCCGATGTACAGGCATAACGTTGGTAACTGAAACCATTTCAAAATTAAAATGAAGCTGTTGCTCAATTCAAAGAAATTTCAATTAAGAGAAATTCAACAGGTACTTGTAATAAACATTGAAAACGGAGACTGCAAAACAACTGTGTTAGAAGCACAAGCGTGCACTCAAGTACAACCAACGCAGTTTTCATAACAATTTTATGAAAAGATGTAAGAAGAAGTAATGGTTATAGGCGCATGTTAGCATTGTAAATAAAGAAAAATAAATGTATTGCGAATTTCAGAATTCCGGACTTCTAAACTTCGCCACACATTGTAATAGAAAACGGCAACTGTATGATATGACACTCATTAACACGTCATACATTTCAACAACGGTAACTGTATGACATGGCACTCACAAACCACGTCACACATTGCAAAAATGGCAACTGTATGACGTGACACTCACAAATCACGTCATACATTGCAAAAACGGAAACTGTATGACATAACACTCACAAATAACGTAATACATTGAAAAAAGGGCAACTGTATGACATGGCACTCACAAACCACGTCACACATTGCAAAAACGGCAACTGTATAATGTAATACTCACAAATCACGTCATAAATAGCATAAACGGCAACTGTATGACATGGCACTCACAAACCACGTCACACATTGCAAAAACGGTAACTGTATAATGTAATACTCACAAATCACGTCATAAATAGCATAAACGGCAACTGTATGACATGGCACTCACAAACCACGTCACATATTGCAAAAACGGATCGAAATTCGAAATAAATACATGGTCCGATCTTACCGGCATGGCATCAATAGCATTAACGAGTTTTTCGGTTACTTCACTTATAACCATATCCGCGGTGGGCGGAGGCGTGCTTGAACACGGCACGGACAGGTCCAGACTTGCAGTGTACGACTCGGCGCGCACGACAGACGGCACAGTTAGCGGGCCATACGGGCATACGGCTCGCACGACGCGGCTGGCGTGCCGGAGCATCCGGTGCGGGCGCCGACATGGCGTGCGATGTACTCGCAACAACACTTGCACTGCGTGTCCTGGAAACTTCCAAAACACCTAAGCGGTTTATGAAAATTTGAAGCTGAGCTTCTAAACCAGGATAGACGTTCGATCTCATTCGTTCGATCGACTTTTACGTTTACTAGTCTCGGCCATAGCCACAAAAATTTAAGCGGATATTCTTTAAAATCACGACAGCAAAAGCAAAGCAATATTTAAAATCAGAATAACCAAGTCAGAATTGAGTTAGATCCCACTTCTGATGTTGGTAATCCTAAATGGTTTTAGTTTTAAAAAAAGTAACTTTACAATCAACATACAAATATTTATTAAGATTTTACTAAGAACCGACAATAATTAATAGCGTGATTTTATAAAACGTCCGTCGCCTCTGAGCGCTGCCCGAAAAGTGAGCCCGAGCCTTCTCCGTCGCTCGTATATATACTACGCCGCTTGCATCAGCTCCCGAAGTGAAGTATTTTGTAACAGTATATATTCACAAACAAAAAGTATTTAAGTATTGTATCAGTTATCTGGTACCCATAATACAAGCTTTGCTTAGTTTTGGGCTAGATGGCGTTGTGTGAGATGTCCGCAAAAAAAAAAAAAAATAAATAAATAAATAAAAACAAATTACCGGGTGCATTTGTAGTATATACCTATCTTGTTACATAAACACTTTATTGGGTTATCTTTGTAAACAAATTAAATAATACAACTAAAATAACCAAAAAAAATTTTGACATCTTTACAGTGCCTTTATAGGAAAAACCTAGGAAAACAATCGCCTAAGCTTGGGATTTTAGTCTGCTTCCACAGGAGAATTTGATCAGCTGTAAACGATTTTAGGCTTTGTTGTTATACTGTGTAATGTGAAAGTATCAATTATACTATGGAATACCACCTTACGCACCCTTCCGTTTACAATGTGCAATGTGTTTATTTGCCGTAATGCCGCATCGACGCATTGCAGCTGCGACGGTCGTAACTCACGGACGCGCGGGTAAACAGAGCCGGTTTAGATTCATCCAGTGTATCGATCCAGTTGATATACCAGCTCTTTTCCACTGCCATTATTTTCAAATTCATTTCAAACGTACAAGTTTTAAATAGGCTTTGAGTGCTGTGACGTAGACATGAATGCGTTGTGAAATGTCCACATGTATATATTTATACGAGCTTCTGCCCGCAGCTTCGCCCGCGGCGTGGCCTATGGGAAAATAATTCAACCACCCATTTCACCCTCTTAAGGGTGGAATTTCGAAAAATCCTTTCTTAGCGGATGCCTACGTCATAACATCTACCTGCATGCCAAATTTCAGCCCGATCCGTCCAGTGGTTTGGGCTGTGCGTTGATAGATCACTATGTGAGTCAGTCAATCAGTCAGTCACCTTTGAGTAATATATATTTAGATTATTGTAACATAACAGTGGTAATAGATAACAGAGAAAATACATTAAAACATAGTTTCATTTATTAGATACCTTGTATTGAATATTATACTTTTACTATGTAGTAGGTACTATTATATAATTATATTTCCCCCAGACTATAATTTATAATTATAGTCTGGGCTTTTACAGAATAAGAAATACAGTTTCCTATCATGCAGTTCTGTACAGTAATTGAAAATATCAGTTATGTTTACTTAGTAATTGCGTAGATACAATCTTATATAATATATTATTAGTATAATATGTCAAAATAAAATCCGCCAGCTCGTAAAAACACCATGCGCCCAAACGTCCATAACTATAATACATATTTTTAGATTCTCCAAAACACTCTCTAAAATCACACTAATATTATAAAGACGAAAGTTTGTATATGTATATGTGTGTATGTTTGTTACTCCTTCACGCTCAAACGGCTGAATGGATTTGGGTGAAATTCGGTATCAAGATAGCTTATACACTGGATTAATATATACTTAGGCTACATTTTATCCTGGAAAAGTGAAATGTTCCCATGGGATGAGCAAATAATTGAAATACTTTTTAACTGCAACTAGTGGAAATATAACTGGATCAGTCTAAATATACCTTCAGTTTAGGTGCACCACTTGTGCATCGTAACGAATCACAAATGGTGTGTTGGTCAATCGTTAGACTTCGACGGACCAGACGAATTTGGGTGAGCTTTTTGAAGTGTTAGCGGATGGCCGGGTGATGTTTGGCTGTCGACACTTGGTATAAAGTGCTCCGTATTATGATATGTCTATAAAAGATTACAGAATTACACCTTAGAGAACTTTGTGCTGGGACTGGAGTAATCTATTCGAAGTTACAGAATAAATAGCACCTAGTACACAGAATAAGTAGTACCTATAGGTAAGTAAAGGATTGATACAGAAAGTTGCTCTTTTCGGCGGCGTTTATATTGTTTAAATTATAATGTTTTTTGGAAATTCCTCAATATGTGAAAGGTTTTTTGTCTTCAGACTTTGTATTCGTTACCATATCAAATATGAAGGCGAACGTGTTTTTCAAAACGCGATTCGCCTCTCTCAATCCCGAGTGAGAAAATGGATTCCGATATCATATATTATCCTTCCTGTATTATATATAAGTTCATGTTAATAATAGGCTTAATTCATAAATATAAAAAATTATCTAACAAAAAGCACGGACCCAGGTGTCTGTGGAAATGCAGATTAATAAAAAAATGGATTCCGATATAAATTTTAAGTGTGAATTTAAAAATAGTATTTTGAGTATAACAACTTCAAGTCAATGTAATAGTATTTCAAACTAATAATAAAGTAAAATATGTATACTATATATATATATACTATGTATACTGTGTCATTACTGTAACAATATTTTTTTGGCTTGATAGATTTGCGTTTGACTACTGTCTCACCTGATAGTAAGTGACGATGTGATCTGTGTTGTAACACATTTACTTAGAACTCCAGAACTCCTAGAAGATACCTCTTCACTCTCGATTCGAAGAAAATTGTATTCAGCTCATATTAGCAACAGAAATTAATCATCAACTAGAATAAATTACATAAATCTTCATCAACATTATATTTCCATCTCCACATAATATTAACTATTGACCTACTTCCCAACCGGATGCCACGGGAATCAAAACCACGGAGGAACATTTACGAGCATACAAAGCCATACAAAACGCGTGTTTGAGTGCCAATAAATTAACATTAAACACACACATCGACCAAAATATAAACACTAGGAGCTTCCTTATCTGTTTTGAGATCAAACGGGATGGATAGATATAAATAGATGTCCATATATGTATTAAAAAATGCTTTCTAAATTTGGGTCTTGATATGACTTGTGTATTAAACTAAATGAAGCGGAGTGAGATGAAGGCAAAGAGATACGTACAAATTTAACTGTTGTGATTTGTAAAATGGCTGAACTATAAGTTTACATGGGTGTTTAGAAAAAATAAACCAGCATTGCCTCTTTGAATTGAAAATTACTGAATGCTAAGTAGTAAGAGTAGGTAATTGAGTAATAACTCAATTACCTACTCAATTTTCATATCAATCCGGATCTTTCATAAAAAATATTTGAATAAATATAAAATTAAAATGACGATTATTTATTTGCTGCATAAATAAATTGAAATTAAATTACTTATAAATTAAACATGCTTACACACTTTAGTTCACTGTTTCCTAGGATTTTTGCAGGAAGATTTCAAATTCAAAGCTGATTTGAATTTCAATTTCATTTGTTTATTTGCATAAAGTTGTGACTCTGGTGTTATAATTTCGATTCAACATATCAACACAAATTTAGATCAAATGTGTTTTCTTAAAAAAAAAACGCAATTGAAACATTGAAATAAATTAAACTTTTTTTTTATTTGGTCTGTATCAGTTTTAAATTTTATATCTCACATAGAAATAAAAAAATGCATTCGAAAATTATGAAACTCTTTATATTCCAAACGATTAATTCCTTTTTGAGTCCATACATGAATTATACATAAATAAATCTGAAGTGCATCGATAACATTATCTATGCAGCCATTAATTACATTCGAGTGGACTGGATTACTAATTCAGATGTTGCAGACTAATGCAAGGGTATGGTGCAAGTTATAAGATAAAAGAGTAATTCATAATAATAATAGCACACAACAGACACATACACAGATCTTGGACCCTAAACAGGAATCCCTGTCTCCTGAACTACGAGGACCATGGTCCCACAACACCCAGACACAGAACAAGCATTTGCGCTTTTTTTCTGTGCACAAATACTTGTTCTGCCGAGGGAATTGAACCCGCCGCTTCCGGGCCTCAGTCGACCTGCTCAACCACCACACCACAGAATCTGTCGATAATAATAAGGTGTAAGACAATTTTAAGCTACTACTACTATTATTTATTATGTATTGATGTATGGACACTGCATTAATATCTTGATCAGAATAGTGCGTTAAGGCGAAGTCCAGTCACAACTCTTGTGTTTGAGGGGGACTCTAGAGGGTTTTGTTTAAAGTTAAAATTTGCAGATCATATTCGAAATCGAACGTGGTCTGCACTTGTAACTGGCAATATTGCGGGTTTTTTGAATCTTACGTGGAATAGGCAAATCTGTGAAGAGAATAATAATAAAATAATAATAATAACGCCTAACGATCACATACATCACATGTTCTTAAGAAAGAAAAAATTAAGATAGTATAGATAATTTTCACCATGCGGGTGAAACTGCGGGGCGCAGCTAGCAATAGACATAGCATAGCAATAACAAAACAGGCAAAAGAAATATAATAAAATACTAATGAAATTAAAGAAAAAATTGATATGTTTAAAACACGTTTGGCTATTTCAAAAGTATTAACGATTAAATTTTGGAGCACTACGATGACAAAGTATTTTTTGGGGGTTTATTCTTCGATTTTATTTTGAGAAAATTCAAACTACTTTGTTAAATTGTATTAGATCACCTTTTATCTTTATTCCTATTTACACAATTTTCATCTGGTTTATTCTGTTATGTCACGTTGTAGGGCTTTCAAAAATAATGCTCTTTTTATTTATTTTGTGATTAAACTTCGCCTTAATCAATGTTTCATGTTTGACTGGTCGGTGTAATTTGTAATTTTTTCCAAGCAGACTTTTAGTTTACTGATAGTTAGTTTTAAGCATACCGTGAGTTTTTAGAAATCTCTGACATTCTCCTTATTAAGGTATGGTAATATTGTTTATTTTTCATTCTTCATTCTTCAATATACATTGTAAATTTTCACTAGTCAGTGCTCAGATCAATGGCCAGCGTTCTTCTTACGTGACGGGAACTATAAAGAGTTCTCACATGGCAATCATGACCGCTAACGGTTCTCACTTCCACTCATCATTTACAACTCAAGTAATTGAATGCAGACAGTCGTAACCCAACCCCGACTGGTCAACTGCGACAAAGTTAACACATTCACAGTTAATATTACACTTTAAATCTTGATTCTTTAAGTTTAAAATCCCGTACAATCACAATGTAGGTAATAAATATCATCTCATGAGTAACCCACATTTTGCAAGCCTACTATAGTCATTGATACGGTTTTTATTTCACGACAAGCTTCCTGGCGCCAAGTTGATTGTTTCACCATGCTAATGCTTTAGCGATCGATCAGACTATATATTCCACTAGATCATTTAGCCCTTTGTAAGCTTACTAAACTGAGAACTGGATTCATTATATTGATGTAGAAGTTCCAGTGACGTAATTTTGTTGAGTTTAGCAAGAAGTGCTTGCCATAAGCTTTAGCAAAGATAAAGATACTTTTGTAACAATATTGAGGTTTGTATTACAGAACTGCTCTTTCGTGAATCGGTTTTTAAGCACAGAATAACATTTAATAGTTCAAGTCTAGATTTCATTCGTAAAGTGATAATTTTTCAAATGAAATCTCGACTTGACTGATTCTGTAATAAGAACCTTACGGCCTATTTAAATCCGTTTGCAATAATACTGTTTGAAACCACACCTAATAAATAAATAAAATCAGGTAAATATGCTAATATGGCTACTAATTTTGTATTTATTAATCAATAAGGTCCAAGATTAGACCACGCTACAGTTATTCTGCCGCTAAGCAGTAGTAAGCACTGCTTAACGTTCCGGTTTGAAGGGCACTGTATTTAGTGAAATTAAGTACTGGGCCAATGAGACTAGTAATCTTATTACTAGACTGTGCTGATGTGTCAGGATGGCGTGTACAGTATCACTTTTCTTTTCGTGTTCCGAGTTACATTTACTCTAGTTACTCAGTTTACATTTCATGGATAATTTAACCTTAAAAGACCTATCAACTAACTAAATCTTTTAATCTCAACGGTCAAGTATTAAATTGAATTATATTGACCCAGTAGCAGTGAGATCCAAGCAATTAAGCGAAAGTCTGAATAGGATGCGATTGGACGGCAGATTCATTCGTAATTAGATGACTCCCTATCTTAGAATTGCTTTTCTTTTCTAAAGGCACCTGGGATCTAACGGATACTTTAAGTTACAACTGCACTGGAAGATGTGTGAAGTGCGTAAGGAACCAAACAGAATGGTGTTTTATATTGTAAATATGAATTCGCGGTAGTTATTCATTTGCATCTGCAAAATTAATAATACTTCTGAGTTTTTAACGTTAATGGTATTATTTTGTGCTAAAATTAGTGAAATGCTATATAATAATAATAATGAACACCCAATGAGCCCATACATAGATCCTGGACCTTAACTAGGATTCCCTGTATCTAGGGACCGGGAACTACGAGGACCATGGTCTCACTACACTCAGACACAGAACAAGTATTTGCACTATTTTTTTCAGTGCACAAATAATTGTCCTGTCACGGGAATTGAACCCGCCATCTCCGGGATATGAGCCAACCTGCTCAACCACCACACCACAGAGACTGAGAGATTTTTTAATTTTAGATCGTCGAGGGACTTTTAATAATTTTGTTTTTTTTTTTTATGTTTTGGCTCCACACTTTTGTGTATTTAGCCAGTGTCATGTAGTTGATAATTTATCAAGTTAATAATATTTTACGCAAATATGTGTCAAGTCACAGTCGAAGTCATCAAGTGAAGTCATAGTCTAGTCAAAGTCATACTCCTAGTAAAGTGGTAGCAACTTTACTAGAAGCTTCTATGGAGTTTTGGAAACAACACGAAAAGAAACGTTTCACCATCATTATACCACTTTCCCACACTCATGCCTGTAATTCAGCACTTAACGAATAAAATGCCACCAATTTTATGCACTAACACTAAAAATAACACAAGTTTTGGAAAATAATACA
Organism: Ennomos fuscantarius; assembly: GCA_905220475.3. NCBI lineage: Eukaryota > Metazoa > Arthropoda > Insecta > Lepidoptera > Geometridae > Ennomos > Ennomos fuscantarius. The sequence goes on along the minus strand of HG992028.1, from coordinate 3,139,074 downwards.
ATGCGGGCGAGGCGATCTTTTTCGTTTTCCCGCCAAAAAAAACCTTTTTAATAATTAGGGACATTATGATACAAGTGTGCTATGTTGATCGTTGCACTCATGGCGGTATTATATTAAGGGTGCCAACAGTGTAATGATAAATGCACACGCGTTTCGTACATCGTTTTTTATCACACTTTCTCGTAAAGTGGCTCTTATTACACGGCTTTTAGGCTCATAGTCCAAGATATTAAACGCGCGTGTTTTTACTTTACATTACCGTGTTTGTGCGATAGGATTCTTAATTTAAATACAGTGTGTGACACTGTTCTGTTACAGGCAGCCATGTCATTTAATATCAGGTGAACGACTAGCTCGTCATTTCACTAACTAGTTGCGCCCCGCGGTTTCACCCGCGGATAAAAATTTTAATTATTTTCTCATCCCACGGGAGAATTTCAGTTTTCCGGGATAAAATGTAGCCTATATTTTTTTTTTATGTTAAGGAATGACGTGACGAGCTAGCCGTTCGCCTGATGTTAAACGACACGGCTGCCCATACCAGCTGCAGTGTCACTTGGAACTCTAAAGTATAGAGGTTCACGTGACACTGCACTGCGCACGTCATCCAGAGACATCAGCACAATCTAGTAATAAGATTACTAAACTGTGAGATCAGATCATAAAGTCTCATTTGCCCAGTAATTTCACTAGCTACAGTGCTCTTCAAACCGGAACACAGCAGTGCTTGCACACTACTGCTTGGCGGCAGAATAACTGGCAAAGCGGTGGTACCTACCTAGACGAACTTTGCAGAAAAGTCCTACCACCTAGTAAAATGCAAATAATTAATGCAGTGCAACTAGTTAATGCAGTGTATAAGCCATCTTGGTACCGAATTTCATCCAAATCCATTCAGCCGTTTGAGCGTGAAGGAGTAACAAACATATATACATACACACATATAAACTTTCGCCTTTATAATATTAGTGTGATGTCTAATCACTAACAATTAAAAAAAACCTAACTTTGTAATAAATATTTTACTTTACTTGGTGGTAGGACTTTATTGCAAAGTTCGTCTAGTTAGGTACCACCGCTTTGCCAGTTATTCTGCCGCCAAGCAGTAGTGCGCAATCACTGCTGTGTTCCGGTTTGAAGGGCACTGTAGCTAGTGAAATTACTGGGCAAATGAAACTTTATGATCTGATCTCACAGTTTAGTAATCTTATTACTAGATTGTGCTGATGTCTCTGGATGACGTGCGCAGTGCAGTGTCACGCGAGCCTCTATACTTTGGAGTGCCGAGTGACACTGCAGCTGATATGGGCAGCCATGTCGTTTAACATCAGGCGAACGGCTAGCTCGTCACGTCATTACTTAACATAAAAAAAAAAATATATATATAATATATATATATAATATAATATTTATTATTTGAGTCAAATAGGTCAAACCGAATAAAAATAGAGGGTATGCGTATTTGATTTCACGAAAAAAAAAATTATGTTATATATATACAGGGAGTAACAAAAACCCTGTTAAATAAATGAAGTATGTGTACAGATCATTACAAGTAGTCATATAAAAATATCTAACAATACCTAAGTTATACGTATCTGAAGTTACACGCAGTATCTAAATACAAAAAAAATAATACCATTTCCCAAAAATGTTTGTGCCACAAGCCGTGCCTATTTTTAAATAGCTAAGTAACTAAGGTAAAAGTAAACGCGGAACCGACAAACGGGGGCCGCCTTTGTCGGCTCTTTTGTAGGATGCCGCTCCTGCACCTGTGTGCCTACGGGGAATTGGGGTGCGCGGGCGGCGCGGTATCACTCGGCATAGGCGCGGCGCGGCCCGCGGCTTACACTCAGTCGCACGTGCTCTCTCATGCAATTTAGTCGTTTCCAGTTTGACCGTCGCGAATTTAGTGTCGAGTGTGATGTCGTATTCTAACGACGAATACTACAATATGTTAATGTGCCTTGGTAGAAGTCACAATAATTATGCGGCAGCACGTAGAGAATACGAGCATAATTTTTCTATTCCGCGTGGAATTGAGTTACCGTCATTAATGGCATTCCAGCGATTGCACTTACGTGTTTACAACACCGGTAGTGTAACGGGCCGTGATCAGCAAAGATTTGATGCTGGAAGACCACGAGTATTACATGACGCTGAAGAACAGGTGCTCGATATGTTTGTGCAAGACCCAACACGTAGCACACGCAGCATGGCAAGAGAAATTGGAATTAATCACATGCGTGTATGGAGGACATTGAAGGAAGACGGTCAGCATCCGTTTCATTATCAACGAGTGCAATCATTGTTGCCCAGTGATTATGAGCCCAGAGTGGCATTTTGTCAGTGGCTTCTCGACCGAGTGACAGATGACGCAGAGTTTTTGAGTCGTATTTTATTTACCGACGAATGCTCGTTCGTCAGAACTGGCGTTTTTAACTGCCATAATGAGCACGTATGGGCTGTGGAAAATCCCCTGGCAATAAGAGAGAGCCATTTTCAGCATCGTTGGCGAATAAACGTTTGGGCTGGCATACTCGGTGATAGGATTATTGGGCCTCATTTCTTGAACAATACCATGAATGGAGCTAATTATCTGCAGTTTTTACGCAACGAACTTAGTGACGAACTCGACGACCTAAACTTGTCTCTTATGAGAACGATGTGGTTCCAGCACGACGGCGCTCCACCGCATTTCGCTCGCAATGTTAGGGATTACCTCACTCAAGAATACGGAGAAAGATGGATCGGACGAGGCTCCACTACACCGTGGCCAGCGCGTTCGCCAGATCTCACGCCTCTTGATTTTTATCTCTGGGGTCACGTGAAAGAGTCGGTCTTTAAAAAGACCTGCGACAACGAAGGCGAAATGCGCTCACGCATAGTTGCTGCATTTGAAAGCATAAAATCGGACGCGTTGATACTGCAACGTGTACGCGGAAGTATTGTGACACGTTGTCAAAAATGTATCGAAGTCCAAGGTCGGCACATTGAACAACATCTTCGGGGCCGCCAAATCAGCATTTTGATTGATTGACTGAACATGAAAATCGCCTACCGGCAGATGTGTTTTTGAAAGCTCTTTTAAGAGCTAAAAATTACGTACCTATCTTGTTTCTTGACAATACAAAATCACACGTGAATTCGATTGTTTAGAGTGTGGCAGAAAGGCGCGCAGCACTTGTGTGCCTACCACTATTGGTCAAAGAGATCTTTTACGTCATTAAGTTACGGTCTCGCAATCCTACAACGTTGTGGTATGTGGTATAGGGCACATAATCGTATGAAAAACGCATAAAAAGTAATCTGTGGAATAGCTTCTAGTTCCGTCGCAGTAGGTATGCGGTTGAATAGACTTAGCGTACCATGGCGGGCGGTGCGGGGTGCGGGCAACAGGCAGCAGGCTGCGTCGGTGGTGCAAGTACCTATGTTGTCAATATCTGAGGTCGTAAACATTTTTAGTAACGGCATAAAAGGTTTTAATAAAAAGCACACGTAAGTTTTGTATGTCTCGTATTGAAATAGAACTAGTATTACTACAACCTTGAGTTGACACTGGATACGCAGCTCGCGGATATAACAGGGTTTTTGTTACTCCCTGTATATATATATATAATATAATATTTATTATTTGAGTCAAATAGGTCAAACCGAATAAAAATAGAGGGTATGCGTATTTGATTTCACGAAAAAAAAAATTCCCTTATGTCTTGGGACACCCTAATATATATATATATTCTAAAATGATGACCGATGAGGTAAGTATTATATTACAGCCTGCAGCACCTAATACACTGTTCCGGTACCGTACGTGACGCCAGCTCTCAGGCCCATCGTTTATACAAAGAGACCGCGTTGACCTCTGACCCGTTGAAACGCAATGCTTTCTACGCGGTAGCTTCTCGCGGACGTGAGGTCGGACGGTTTACTTATTTTAATTGGGATTTAGGTTTGTTACGCTGAATATTTATAGGTATATTTCAGATTAGAAGAATTTATTACTATACTTTATCAGTTACCTGTCTATAGTACAAGCTTTGCTTAGTTTGGGGCTAGGCTATTATATTAGTTTTTCTTCGATTTCCTTGAGATTACATCATCAGATCCTGACTTGATGATAATGGGACCACCTCAAATACCCTTTCGAACTAAAAAATATTTTTTGAAATCGGTTCTCAATTGGCGTAAATATTGATGATAAAAAAAATACATACAGACGAACATAGTGCCTCCTCCTTTTTGGAAAATGGTTAAAAATAATAAAGACTAAACTATTTAAAAATGATGTCAGATAAAATAAAAATTGATAAGAGGTGAGTTCTGTTTTACTTCTCCTTAGAAAGTTAAAGTAGTTCGAGCCAGTGCAATGGCATCTATTTCCACAGCAATCCGTTGAAACAATAGAAACGAATCCCAGACACTCCGTCTGTTTGTTTGTTTTGTACGATCCCATCCTCTCGTGGCTGCAATTTCCGCTCTAGACAGATTTGTAAATAAATAAAATAACACTTCTCCGTGCGTGGGACTTGATGAGTTGGATTTCATTTTAATTATATTACGGATATAATTAAAATGAAATGAAAAAATAAATTACATAGCAAATACAAAATTTATGGCAATAAATCTGATAATAATGCTTTTAGTGTCTTAAGGCAGCGAGCCAGACGTGTTGAGATAGAATGTTATAATACCTACATATTAAATACTGAAAATTCAATTAAAAAAAATCCTAAAGCTTTTTGGTCCTATGTAAAAGCTAATAAGCAACACAATTCCTACCCTTCCTCTATGATATATAATAATATTAACTTGACGACGGGTGAAGAAATCTGCAATGCCTTCGCCCAGTTCTTTAATTCCACCTACTTACCGTGCTCTGATACTACTACAGCTGACCCTGTTTCAGCAGACTATTCCATTCCCTTGTCTTCGGCTGCTGATATGTGTTCAGTCGAAATTAACTATTATGAAATTTATAAATTACTTAAATGTCTGGACTGCAATAAGTCAGCGGGGCCCGACGATTTACATCCCGTGTTTATTTCAAAATGCGCCAGCAGCCTGTGCCCGCCGGTTTGTTTCCTTTTCAAGCGCTCAATCACAGAAGGAGTCATGCCAAAGATTTGGAAAACAGCAACTGTAACACCCATTCACAAAAAAGGCCCTAAACGTGAAGTTGCTAATTATAGACCTATTTCCAAACTTTGTGTACTAGCCAAGGTCTTAGAAAAGGTGACCCATAACCAGATACTTGCTGCACTCAAACATATTTTTCTCCCACAACAACACGGTTTCTTAAGGGGCAGGTCAACTGTTACTAATCTATTGGCATTTACTGATGATGTATCCAAGGGAATAGAATCTGGAGGCCAGGTAGACACAATATACACAGACTACAGCAAAGCATTTGATCGAATCGACCATGTGATTTTGCTTCGTAAGCTACATGCTGCAGGTATTCGTGGGGATCTTCTTAGATGGTTTAGTTCATATGTAAAAAGTCGTTGCCAAACGGTAGTTTTAAATGGGTACTCTTCACAATCACCACGGTCTACCATATCATCAGGTGTTCCACAAGGTTCCATTTTGGGACCACTACTATTTACAATATTTATCAATGATATCAATAACTGTTTTGTCAATTCTAATTTTCTATTATTTGCTGATGATATGAAAGTCTATAAAAATATCAATTCTACATATGACTGTTTACTTCTGCAGGAGGATCTTATTCGGCTGCAAGAATATTGCTGTAAATATAAACTTGATCTTAATGTATCCAAATGTAACTGCATCACTTTTACTAGATCCCGTAACGCTTTACAATTTGATTACAAGCTGAACCAACAATCACTACAGCGTACCGACTACGTTAGAGACCTGGGTGTAATCCTGGACTCGAAGCTTCTGTTAGATAAACACGTTGAGAGTATAACATCTAAAGCAACTAAAACCCTAGGCTTTATCTTTCGGATCACCAAAGACTTCAAAACTGTCAAGTCTCTAAAAATCTTGTATTGTTCTCTGGTGAGAAGTCAATTAGAGTATGCATCCCAAGTGTGGAACCCTCGTTACGAGTGTTATATTGATAAAATAGAGAAAATTCAAAGAAAATTTTTGCGTTTTGTTAATTTCAGACACAGGTTAAAATTACCAGACTATGACGTAAGTTGTAAGCACCACCATCTGCTTCCCTTGTCTCTGCGCCGCGAGGCAGCCGATCTGACGTTCCTTCATAATCTAGTTCTGAACAAAGCGGAGTGTTGCGATCTTCTTTCGAAGATCAAACTCCAGGTACCTACTCGTGCTGTCTCCAGACGGAACTATCTCATGCTTCATGTGGATACATGTTTGACTAATTATAGACAAAATTCTTTCTTTATTCGTGTATGTAGAAACTTTAATTCCAACTATTCTAAGAATGTTGATTTATTTACAGCGAAATCAAATTTCTTCAAAAATTATGTAACATCTACTTTTTTTGATGACTTATAGGTTTACTCTTTACTCAGGTTCTATAGATTGATATGGATTTGCTTTTTCCTTTTTTCCCCCCTTCTATCTTAAAACTTTGTTAAAGGTATATAGTACTTACTTATTTAAATATCAATTCAATGTTATAATCGCACCACTTAAATGTTATATATTTCAATAGTCTGCATTTATTTAGTTTAATTATATATAAACTGGAATGTAGCTCTGTTCTATTTGTGAAAACTATTAAGGCTTGTTTGATAACAAATTTTGTACTATAATATATTGCTTAAAGCTGTTTGTTTTCCATGAAATAAATAAATAAATATCTATCCATAACTTTGAGGACGCATGTGCCCACATTGTTATAACCTTAACTAGGTGGTAAGACTTTTGTGGAAAGTTCATCTAGGTAGGTACTACCGCTTTGCCAGTTATTCTGCCGCCAAGCAGTAGTGTGCAAGCACTACTGTGTTCCGGTTTGAAGGGCACTGTAGCTAGTGAAATTACTGGGCAAATGAGACTTTATAATCTGATCTCACAGTCGAGTAATCTTATTACCAAATTGTGCTGATGTCTCAGGTTGATGCAGCAGTGCAGTGTCACGCGAAACTTTGTATATTGGAGTTCCGAGTGACACTCTCTTGTTATGTGCGGCCGTGTCGCTTAACCTCAGGTGAACGACTAGCTCGTCACATCATTCACTAAAATAAATAAATAAAAATAAATAGCTGTCATTTGTTTTATCAATATCACTAACAATATAACAAACATATCATGATCTAAGAACATACCTATACATCCTCTGTGGTGTGGTGGTTCAGCAGGTCGGTCATAGACCAGAGGCGGCGGATTCGATTCCCGCGACAGGACAAGTATACACAATACAGAAAAGTAAGCGCAAATACTTGTTCTGAGTCTCGGTGTTGTGAGTTCATCATGGTCCTCGTAGTTCAGGAACTACCCAGGGGTCCCTGGACACAGGGAATCCTAGATAGGGTCAGGATCTATGTATGTGATCGTTGAGCGTTATTATTATTATTATTATTTCGATATACGTTGGCAAAGTTGTACATAAAGATCAGTAGCAACATAGTTTTTGTGGTTTATAAACTTCATAATAATTATAACACCATTTAAGAACACATCTTTCGAAAAATTCAAATTGTGTGCAATTTTAATCTACAACTAATTAAATAATTAGTTTTATGTTTAGGAATTGTTGAATAGCTTTAAATTTACGGAAACAATTGTAAGGATCTCTCAACCTAAGTGAACTCTTAGATCCGTATTACAGAACGATGCTCAGTCATCGATCGGTGCTCAAGCACAGATTTTATTCACCAATTGATTACTTTATGAATGAAATCTCTGCTTCAGCACTGATCGATAACTGAGCATTGTTCTGTAATACGGATTTTAATCTTAGTAGAACTATTTAAATACGAACTAGTTTGAACTCAATATCGGCAGCAAACTGACTTTGTGAAACATATTCGGTAGGTACTCACTCTCTTTTAATTATAAGTAATAGAGATACACAAAAAGACCGACAGACATTTTTATCGTCAAATATATATCTGTCCTTTGATAAGAAAGCAGAGAGGATAAATATTCATCTATTATTTGGCTCTAAGTACCCGATGGTGAAAGCAATCCAGTCAGCTTAGATACTAAGATTTAATCGCATTTGTTTCGGTTACATCACAAAATTATAATCGCTTTCCGAGACAAGGACAAAGCCCATTTCATTTTTAACCATTATTTGTAAAATAATAATTGAATAACTTTACGTTAACGAGAACAAAGTCGTTACGGATGAAGGGAAATTATTGCTTAAGTATTGATATCGAGAGAGAATCAAATCTTTAAATCCTTCAATTTTTCATACGCCATGCTTTATAATTATTATGCTCGGATTGCTCAAGGTTCAAGGAGGAAAAATAGGTAAACAACTCTCTCTATTCAGACTTCGGAAGCAAACGAAAAAGTATTCGTGACTTGAAAGAGGGGGTATATGACATCACCAAAATGTCGAGAAAGGTACAAGAATAGCCAAAATATTCTAGGTACCTTTTATATAATTGCATTTTTTTTTTTTTACTTTTAACTTGTCTATCATTTGACCACGCTCTCACCTGATGGGAAGTGGCGATGCAATCAAAGGTGTAGCATGCTAGCCAAGTAAACACCTATTCACTCTTCTCATGAACACGCCCGGGACATATTTCGCCGGAAACAGACCCTGGCAGGGCATTCCATTCTTTAGCCGTTCTAATTAAGAACGTGAAATCAAATCGCTTGGTCCGGGTTGTTATTTCGACCATGAAGGGATGACGCTTAGCCGAGCGCCTGGTAGTCCGGTAGTGGAATGGTAATGGGAGAATGAGATCATGCAGTTCTTGTGCACATTCACCATGGTGTAATCTGTAAAAGACTGAATAAAGGAGTGTTATTGCTGAATTATCTACAGTTATTTGCAGTTATGCAATAAATAAACTACAATCAAAGGTTAAACGATCTTTAAACTAACATAGTGTATAATTTGTCTCAGCTTTTGTAGATTTGCCGAGACAAACCATTATTCGATTCCAGATTCCCTATCGATTCTCCGATCATCGATAACACCGATAACATTCGTATCGCTTTCCAATGTGGGAAGTTTTCTTTGTAAGCGATTAAAAAGATAGGAAGTAAGCGTGGGATTATATTAATCGATTTTGATCTGTTAGTTTTTCGATGGAAATAACTCGATTGAATGGTCTTAAAAATAGTTTTAAAACAATCATAAGATTTTAAATAAAAATAATGCAAGATCCTTACATCATAAATGTTGTGAATGGAAAGTTCTGTACTTAGTGATTCCTAGACACAAGCCGATAGAACTTCACAGAAATATAGTACCTACCTATATATACACGGTGGAATTTAATTCGTTCTTTTCGTCATATGTGTGTATTCAGTCCATAGTACATAGACCGCTCTTATTATAACTAAATACCAAAAGTACATATGAAATTAAATTTAAGTCTAGGTATTATCAAATTACTGCGAATTTAAGTTATAAAGAAAAGGCTTTCAACTCTGAAAAAAGCAGGTGTTTTATTGCCTGCGAAACATTTAAAAAGCATTCAGCTAGTACCCGCGCTGTGTGTAGCGTTAAATAGACATTTCGGCAGTTATGCAGTTATTTTAGGAGGCATTAAAAAATTTATTGACCCTTGTACGATTATTGTATAGCATAGTCTAAGTACATACATTTAAGAAAAAGAACTAATTAAATTCCACCGTGTATAAAATAAGATAAATACCAGTATCATTAGAATATATATTTTATAGCTTAGATGTATACTGACAACTTATATGGACAGCCTCTGTGGTGTGGTGGTCGAGCAAGTTGGCTCTTAGCACGGAGGCGGCGGGTTCGATTCCCGCGGCAGGACAAGTAATTGTGCTCAGAAAAAAAAGCGCAAATACTTGTTCTGAGTCTGGGTGGTTCTGACACAGGAAATCCTAGTTAGGGTCTAGGATCTCTGTATGTGATCGTTGGGCGCTATTATTATTATTATAGTAGAAAATGAAAAATGTTTTAATTGCCATCAAATGACAAACTGCAAATTATTTCTAACACATATTATTGCATTAGTAGCAAATTATTATGCAACATAAAACACACGACCAAATTCTGAAATCTCACTGGAAATCGAGTTTACGTAATCGATAACATAAGTGTTATCGATTAAAACGAATCGATTACGCAGTCACGCCGCAAGGGTTAAGATGTAAGGGCTAGCAATTGCTTGCAATAAAAATAATCGCGATTACGTTTATTGCCAACATGCTGCTTCCGGAGCCATCAAACCAATTTTTTATAACTTTGTCTTGCAGTCATAGACACTTCATGAATTGTAATTTGAACCTTGTCTTGAAGAACATAAGGATGTAGTAATAATTTTGTACCCAGTATATTTAAGTTTGTAGGATAGTGTTAGGACAATGTTAGCAATCGGTTCCCTCGTAAAGCCCTAACACGCATACTGTCTGCAACATTTCTCGCCCGGTGACGCTGTAAAGGTAGGTAGAGACCAACAGTACTAGCCCGCTCAAAAAAAACCAACCACGACATACGAGTAAACTTTGAGTGGTGGCTGTTCTATTAGTTTTTGGCGTATACCATCCCAATAACTTTAAAAGCGACTTTTTTGGCGGGAAAGCGAAAAAGATTGCGTCACCGCATTGTATTATTTTCCAAAACTTGTGTTATTTTCAGTGTTAGTGCATAAAATTGGTGGCATTTTATTCGTTAAATGCTGGATTTCAGGCGTGAGTGTGGGAAGAGGTATAATGATGGTGAAACTTTTCTTTTCGTGTTGTTTCCAAAACTCCATAGAAGCTTCAAGTAAAGTTGCCACCACTTTACTAGGAGTATGACTTTGACTAGACTATGACTTGACTTGATGACTTCGACTGTGACTTGACACATATTTACGTGAAATATCATTAACTTGATAAATTATCAATTACTTGACACTGGCTAAATACACAAAAGTGTGGAGCCATAACATAAAAAAAACTTTAAAAGTTTAAACATTGTCTAAATAAGGCTCACACGTTCACACCTAATTACTCGAAATGCTTTTTGACAGTAAAAAACTTTGTTCATTATTTTTATCGATCCAGATTTTATATTTACTAATAAAAATAAATAAATTTTCTTACAGAAAGTGTTTAATATAAAAAAAATAACAATCCCTTTCTAAATTTAATAGACCAAAACCTGTCCCTGTAATGATAGTGGCAATGTTTGGAGAAATGGTAACCATACTTTCTACAAAAATAATTTTAATCACTTGTCAACTTTTACTCGATTTTTGACTCGTTACACACGTCTATTAATTTGATTTATGATGGTGGGTTACTAAACTCTTACGGCCTTATGTCACGGAAGGCGATGGAACATAATTTTAAGCAGGATGTTTATAAATTAGTTATAGATCAGCTCGATAATAATAATTCAAATTAATAATAATTACTTCAGTAACTTCACGCACACGCATTAACACTCACCTCCGTATCTTTTTTTATGTTTTGGCTCCACTCTTTTGTGTATTTAGCCAGTGTCAAGAAATTAAGTCCTCAAGTTGATTAATATTATATATCAGTATGTGTCAAGTCAAGTCACAGTCAAAGTCATTAAGTCAAGCCATACTCCTAGTAAAATGGTAGCAACTTTACCAGAAGGTTCTATGTAGTTTTTGAAACAACACGAAATGAAACGTTTCACCATCATTATACCACTTTCCCACACTCATGCCTGTAATCCAACGAATAAAATGCCACCAAATGTATGCACTAACACTGAAAATAACACAAGTTTTGTGACGCGATCTTTTTCGTTTTTCCGCCAAAAACACAGCTACGTATCTACTACACTCAGATCCGTATTACAGAACGATGCTCAGACTCAAGCAGTCAGTGCTCAAGCAGAGATTTCATTCATAAATTGATCACTTTATGAATGAAATCTCTGACTGAGTACTGATCGATGACTGAGCATCGTTCTGTAATACGGCCCTTAGTCACTCAATCTTAATACATTCAACCTCGCTTCCACAGATGTATTAAAGGAACGTAAGAGGCTAGATCCTGTGACACTGGTATGCCTAGAGCGGGATCTAGGGCTCCGTAAAATGTTAAAATTTAATATTGTACTTAAGTTATACTATGTGGTAGGACTTAATTTTGTAGTATTGTGGTAAGACCTAAATATTCTTAAGAGGTGGTTCTTACTAGGTGGTAGGAATTTTCTGCAAAGTTCGTCTAGGTAGGTACCACCGCTTTGCCAGTTATTGTGCCGCCAAGCAGTAGTGCGTAAGGACTACTATGTTCCGGTTTGGGCATTGTACTGGGCAAATGAGACTTTATGATCTGATCTCACAGTCGAGTAATCATATTACTAGACTGTGCTGATGTCTCAGGATGATGTGCGCAGTGCAGCAGTCATGCGAAATTTAACATGTTGGAGTTCCGAGTGACACTGTTCTGTTATGGGCAGCCGTGTCACTTAACATCAGGTGAACGACTAGCTCGTCACATCAATCAAAAACATACAAAAAAAGAGACGTAGAAAAAAATATTTGTACGTTTTTAAAATACCAATTCAATTATCATACTTATTATATAAGTGGCCTGTCTCCACTTCTCCAATTTACCTGTATTCCCACGGCAATGAGAGCCATAAATGAAACAAACAGACAACGTCTGACTTCTATATGTTTAGTTATATATTAAAGGTTATAAGTTAAAGTTAAAACAATTAGAGTATCTATCTTAAAGGTACTCTAAGAAAAGGAAAAAATGCTTCTATATGTATATTGCACCTAGAAAGAAAAGTACAGATGGGCAGGTTATGCAAAAAATATATATAAACAACCCCTCGTAAACGATAATTAATTTTATCACCTATATTAAGTTCATCATCAATAACACAAATTGCTCAATAAAACAACAGTCATTAAAGAATTGGGCGTCGAAGTCCAAAATAAAGACCGCAAGTAACGCTGACCGGAAGGCCGGCGTTTAATCGCTTTTTATCTATCTATGGACAATTAACCACATATTATACACAATGTACAGAGATAACAGTGACTTAACTTTATACATAACTTATTGACTGGCCCGACAGTTCAGTAACCCTGCCTTATGAACTATGGGTTGTGGGTTCGATTCCTACCCAGGACAACTATTTGTTTATATCGATGTTTGTTCTATGTCAGATATTGTATCAGTTATCTGGTTCGCATAGTACAAGTTTTGCTTAGTTTGGGGCTAGATGGCGCTGTGTGAAATATGTACAAATATCTATGTTATTTTTATTTATATTTGACACCAACATAATGCACATAATTACTATTTTAAGGAACTAAATTTAATTAAAATACAACAAAGCAATAATTTCCCCTCGGTTCTCGTGACGTTGTGAAATTCATGTCAACTTAGTAGACTAAAATACTGATTCAGTGACAGTAACCATGATACTCTTATCCCCTTTTGTACACAATTTTGACAGCTCCTAAGTTCGCACTATATCCCTAGCCCCGGTGTCTTGTGCGTCTGTCAAACTCATATAAAGTCAACATGCCAAATACTATACGCTCATTGGTTGCCTATTCATCATCAACTGTCACGTTTCAAAATAATATTGCAATAAGAAATTGGCAAAGTAAATCACAAAACTGAAGCATACTTATAATATCACTTTTAACTTACTGACCGTTTTACATCTTTTTTATGTTATCGAATGTTGTGACGATCTCGTCGTTCACCTGATGTTAAGCGACACGGTCACCCATAACAGAACAATGTCACTCGGAACTCTAAATTATATAGTTTCGCACATCATCCTGAGACATTAGCACAGTCTGGTAATAAGATTACTCGACTGTGAGATCAGATCAGAAAGTCTCATTTGCCCGGTAATTTCACTAGCTAACCTGCCCTTCAAACCGGAATACAGTAGTGCTTGCACACTACTGCTTGGCGGCAGAATAACTGGCAAAGCAGTGGTACCTACCTAGAGGAACTTTGCAGAAAAATCATTCAATCAATCAAAGTCAAAAGATATATGGCAAATAGGCAATAGTTTAAAAATATTTAGCAACAAGTCAATCAATAGTAAGCTATGCTACTGGTTTTAATTCTATCGAAAACAATTACAATCGTTTACAAGTGCAATTAAACATGTTAAGTAACAGACGCATAACTGAAACGGTCAATTATTCGATTGGTAGAAAGCACCTCGGTCACGACTCAAACTCCTCCGAAACTATGAATGTTAGCTTTTTTAAGTTGAGAAATGACATGAGCTAGTTAGCTTCAACGAGGTTTGAAACTTACTTTTTTTTTGTTTTGGTATGGCTCCGCACTTTCGTGTATTTAGCCAGTGTCAAGTTATAGATAATTTCTCGAGTTAAGTAATATATATATGTGTCAAGTCAAGTCAAGTCACAGTCCAAGTCATCAAGTCAAGTCATAATCTAGTCAAGTCATACTCCTAGTAAAGCGGTGGCAACTTTACCAGAAGCTTCTATGGAGTTTTGGAAACAACACAAAAAGAAACGTTTCACCATCATTATACCACTTTCCCACACTCATGCCATCCAGAAATTAACGAATAAAATGCCACCAATTTTATGCACTAACACTGAAAATAACACAAGTTTTGGAAAATAATATTTTCGGTGAGGCGATCTTTTTCGCTTTCCCGCCAAAACTCCCACAGAAAGTTTACATTCGTTCTTTTTTTTAAAAAAGACATGTGATTGACACGAGCCATCGGCTACTATTTGTAATATCTGATAGTTATTAATCATAATCATTTATGGGACTGTGTTTGCTGATCGCTTTCTTGGATCCGTCAGAGAAAGGCGTTATGCAATAGTTGTGTTTATTTTCAATTTATCGTATTCTAGTTTATTGTTTTCTAGATTACCTATGAGAACCATATTGATCATATCGCAAAAAAGGCCTCCTCAGCCCTAGGATTCATTATGCGTAATGCCAGCTCCTTCAAATCAATGAAAACGGTAAAGATATTATACTGTGCTTATGTCCGTAGCCACCTCGAGTATGCGTCTCAAGTATGGAATCCTAATTATAATGTACATTCTTTTAGGCTAGAAAGGATTCAAAAAAAGTTCACAAGATACTTAGGTTATAAATTTAAAATACGACGGGACACTTATGAAAATCGTTGCGTTCGATTTCATCTTCTACCACTTGCAACTCGTAGAAATATTGCAGATATAAGATATTTACTGAAATTAGCACAGTCTAAGGTAGACTGCCCCGAACTAGTGTCTAAGATTTCTCTTAACGTTCCACATCGTCACTCTCGTCCTAAAAATTTGCTTCACGTCCCATTTGCACGCACTGTTCATCGCCAGAACTCTTATATTTTGCGATCTTGCACAGCTTTCAACAAACTCATGAAGTCTGATCTTTCGACCATAGACTTATTCACAAGTAGCATAGCATCAGTGAGCAAGGCACTTTCCCTTAAGGATTGTGTCTCGCCTTCGTCGTTCGACAATTTGTAAATCTTTTATTTAAGTAGTTATAATTGCATGTTAGGCTATTGCATGTTCTTCTATCTTTATAATTAGTTGTGGAGGCTTTTAATTGGCTCTTCAAAGTTATGTCATTATTTAGTTTTTTATGATAGCTGTAAGCCCCCCAAATAAAGTAAAATAAAATAAAATAAAATAATATTACCTTATTATTCTATATAATCCGTTGTACAATATATAAATTCATGGAATAGATTTTTACGTGTAAGCCACGCTTAAAGCACATCTACGAAAATTTCAGACATCCCAACAATTTTAATAATTAACGGGATTTAAATCCGCTTTTTCCAACTCATTAGTTAAACACATTGGCTTCTAAGCTATGGTCGTATTTCTCAGAGCCAGAAATTTTTGTACTAAGAGTAAGCTATATTAATGACTTATTTAAGAATACAGTATAAGAGTATAGAAGAATACAGAATATATAGTATAGGAAATACTTCTAATCTTTGTAATAGTTTTATTATTGTAAGATAGCATTAAATGTAAGGAGATCTGTAATAAGACTTTTCTCATCTCATTCTTATCTAGAGCCTACGTTGGTATCAAATCTAACCTATTTTCTTTCATGAGAACTTACGTTACGCTTGACTTGGGGAGTAAGCTGGCGAGGCTAACAGAAGTTGAAAATTGTTGGTTCACGTAGGTCTCCATTGCGTTGGCAATGGAGACCTACGTGAACCAACAATTTTCAATTAACAAATTTAATGAATTGTGTTATTATATTGGTATGTCCGGTAAAATGACAATTTCCAATTGTCAAAACGGCGACATTAACATTAAGCAAAGAAAGGAAGAAGTTTTACTTCAGTCGTGTGGTCTAAAGCACACTCGTTTTTTGAGTTGCTATCTAAACAATATTATCGGTGAGTCTCTAGATGAAAGCAAAACTGGCAATATATTAAACGACCTTTGCACTCGAAATCAACAAAACAACAATAGAGTGATTAGAAATATTAGAAACACCTCAGGCAAGTCGATAGAACTTACAAATTAATAAATGCCTCAGATTTTAAATGAGAAGAAAGTTGGGCAAAAGAATTATGATTGTAATTATTTTGTTTTTTTCAAAGCTGAATGACATTTGAAAGGTTCGTATGGCTTTTGAAAAAATATACCTATATAATTCGGAAAGACTGTCAAAAGCCTTCTACAATTGGTTAAAATCAAGGCCTTAGTGTAGGGGCAAAAATGTTGCTGTAAAGGTCACAGGATGTGAAGTAATAGGTTAATTCTACACAGATATGTTCGCATTTGGCCGACATGACACTAAACTGTTATAGTATCTCCATCAAAAATTCGATTCACTGTTTTATTGAAAAAGTTTTTTGTAACTGATGCTCTTGGCCGATACCAACAGAACAGTGTCAATTTGAACACTAAAATATAAAGTTACGCGTAACACCGCACTGCGCACATCATCCTGAGACATCAGCACAGTCTGGTAATAAGATTACTCGACTGTGAGATCAGGTCATAAAGTCTCATGGATAATTTCACTAGCTACAATGCCCTTCAATCCGGAACACAGTAGTGCTTGCGTACTACTTGGCAGCAGAATAACTGGCAAAGTGGTGGTGCCTAACTAGACGAACTTTGCACAAAAGTCCTACCACCTAGTGAATGCTCGTCACCTGATTATTTTAAGAAAGTGAGTCGTCTCCAATTAACCTGCAGTTATAACCAGGTCGGAGCGACCCGGGACCTTTTTACATAACCGATTAGGTGATAATTTCTAACCATTTATGCGGTGTTAGGTATTTATTAGGAATCCGATGAACTTATAGACTAATTTGCTAAAGGTTGATTCGTATTATGTCTTAATCAGAATGTGTGATGTAACTTGGTGCTAATTATGTGGTAGTTTTTTTTTTTTTTTTTTTTTTTTTTTTTTATGTTACGGAATGACGTGACGAGCTAGCCGTTCGCCTGATGTTAAACGACACGGCTTCCCATATCAGCTGCAGTGTCACTCGGAACTCTAAAGTATAGAGGTTCGCGTGACACTGCACTGCGCACGTCATCCAGAGACATCAGCACAATCTAGTAATAAGATTACTAAACTGTGAGATCAGATCATAAAGTCTCATTTGCCCAGTAATTTCACTAGCTACAGTGCCCTTCAAACCGGAACACAGCAGTGCTTGCGCACTACTGCTTGGCGGCAGAATAACTGGCAAAGCGGTGGTACCTACTTAGACGAACTTTGCAGTAAAGTCCTACCACCTAGTAAAGTTTTACTAATTAAAAACTGGTATCTCATGAATTTTATTGTTTGTAGGCTGATACGGAAGTTTTTAAGAAAGCTCTAACGCCTGCCAATAATTTTTTTAGAACTGTTGATTTTTATTACATTATAAGATACTAGCTTCTGCCCGTGGCTTCACCCGCATGTCCTATAGGAAACGAATGGCATATTTTTCTGCCGAAACAAAAATTATAAACGCTCTCACTCTCTCTCGATATACTATATTATACAAACTGACTATATCCCAACATTGCAATAATATGAAACTCTGGAAATGTTGTGTATACATTTTCGAGTCAATTGATTGAGAAGAAAATTTTTCACAGATCAACCACCCATTACACCCTCTTTCAGTAGATACCTACATTTTACAAAGAACACACCTTCCAAATTTCAAGTTGATAGGGCAGTTTAGGCTGTGCGTTGATAAGTCAGTCATTCAGTCAGTCAGTCAGGACTTTGAATTTTATATGTATAGATTTTAAATTACATTATAAGAAGTATGTATGGGATAGAAATAATTTGATGATTGCACATCGAATGTCTCCACTTCAGTAGGTACGTAAATCTTCCCCTTGGATCATATATAAGCACACTGTACAAAATCGACTGAAAGGTTTCGTCCGACAACTTCCCAACGATGCAATCTAACTTTCTCTGTAAAACACTTGCAAGTTTAGTGTGAAATCGAGTGCACAACTTAGCAGTAAACTTTGTTCGGTGACGGCGGTTACAGCTTGAAGGGGGAACTCGAGCGTTTTGTACAATACAAACATGTATACTACATACTTAATTAATTTTACATAATACAATGGGCGGCCATATCACTAAAAGTGTCTGGAAGACAACCTTTGGATGGACAGTATTAGATTTTACTAACACAAAAAAACATTTTGGAGATCGCTCTATTCCAGTATGATATCCCAAAGTGGTCCACTGCTATTCATTATTAAAATTAAATTCCTTTTTGATCCCTCAATCTGTTTCTATTCCAACTGGATCCACTGTTATTAGTTTACCTGACGACGTTGTTAATTTACGAGACCAGAAATAATGAGGAGGTGAATAAAGATGGAATAATCTTATAGTCGATTTATAAAAGGAGGTTGAATAAACAATTGAACGCAGTTTTGGTGAGACAGGTTCGAAAGGAAGTTGATTATTTAATTATACGTACTTAGTTCTTATTTTAATATATTTCCGACTGCTACTCAAGAATAGATGCGTGAGTAGCAGTCGGAATAGGAAGGTAATCAATCCTTCCTATTATATTATTGTACCAATGTTACAATAATAACGCCCATCGATCACATACATAGATCCTGGACCCTAACTAGGATTCCCTGTGTCTAGGGACTTAGGAACTACGAGGACCATAGTCCAACACCCAGACCTAGAACAAGTATTTGCGCTTATTTTCTGTGCACAATTACTTGTCCTGTCACGGGAATCAAACCCGCCACCTCCGGATTATGAGCCAACCTGCTCAACCACCACACCACAGAGGCTGTCGAAACTTTAACCTTTGTTTAATTAACATATTTGCTTATTTAAAAATTAAATGCATTTTGTGCAAAAAGCTTTTAAGAATGACTGACATAGTTGAATGTTATAATAATTGAAGGGGTGAGAACAAAAAGGGTTTAACTGATTTTTTTCACAAAATGACTTATGGGTATCGTTGGATTCAGCGTGAAATTATCTACAATAATGCATTCTCAAAATACCGAAATGAGGCTTAAATATCGAGATTTTGAGTCTAAAATTTTTATCTGTTTATCTGTCACAGGAATACAGTTCGCTTAGCATAAAATCATTATTGTATTTATTTTATTATACGATATTTTTACAGTAATTGTATGAATTAGTACTATATTTAGTATTTTATAATAGAATTAATACATTTTCAAGAAACTTACATAAACGTTTTCTATTACCATAAGCACTCTACATTAAAATGACGCCGTTGAAGCTGAAAGTCAATTTTCTCGAAACTGTCAATTTGACAGTTAAACCCTTTTTATTCTCAACCCTTCAATTATGAAACGGTGTAGGTATTTAAGACCAAATCGAAATATAATTACCCAAAGATCACATGTTAAGATTACATTTTGATTTGTTGATAAGACGTATAATTTAAATTTAATATGCGGACGATTGATTTCTTTGCGTATTCTACTAACAAGCTATGATTTAGCGATTAAACTTGCTTCGAAGGTCATCAATTAGACGGATTTTAACAACATAAATAACCATTCAGCAACCAAACTCTCGAAACAACTCGAATGCAATTATAGCAACAAAAATTTGATTGGTTTGACAGTTTCAATACGCAACTTTAGTGCATAGTTACTATGGATTTTTTAAAATTAGGAATGAAATTCATTGCAATTGCAATGAAAGTTTCGTGATCATATAAGTATAAGCTATATTCCAGTCGTTTGAGCGTGTATAACAAACATCCATACATACAAACTTTAGCATTTATAATATTTGTAAGATACCTAATAATACATTTATGATTTAAGTATCGCCTGCTTAGACTGATTAACTTAGGATCGACCGATCACATGATCGTAATCGAACTTCAATTGGTATGTTCGTTTAATCTCTTACTTCTTATATTACCAATCACACTAATCACACTATTACACTGGTGTGGTGTGGTGGTTGAGCAGGTCGGCTCATAGCCCGGAGGCGGCAGGTTTGATTCCCGCAGCAGGACATGTATTTGTGCACAAAATAATAAGCGCAAATACTTGTTCTGAGTCTTGTGGGACCATGATCCGCGTAGTTCCTGGGTCCCTAGACATGGGGAATTCTAGTTAGAGTCCAGGATCTATATGTGATCGTTGCGCGATTTTATTATTTAATATTATTGTAATAAAACTTATGCCAGTCTTTAGTACAAACACACCATGCATTTGAGTATGTCACAGAATAATAAGCGCGAACTTAGGAGCTTTCAAACTTACCCACAGATGGGAATTATTGTCCTACTAGTTGCGCCCCGCGGTTTCACCCGCGGATTAAAAGTATTTTAATTATTTTCTCATCCCACGGGCACATTTCACTTTTCCGGGATAAAATGTAGCCTATATGTTAACCCAAAGTTAATAAGCTACCGTCGTACCGAATTTCATCGAAATCCATTCAGCCGTTTGAGCGTGTAGGAGTAACAAACACACATACAAACTTTCGCCTTTATAATATTAGTGTGATAATACGTCTTACTATATTGTATAAATTTATCAAACAATACAACCAAACCTCTTTAAAATCTTCCTTGAAACCGGTCTTATTCACGCCTTCCGTGACTATAATAAACTCAATATTTTCCCACAATATCACTATTAGCTAATATATCCTTCATTGAACAGCACCTTCTTCTTATCTCACGGTTCTCAAGGTCAATAATGAATAGGTGCATTAATTTGGCTCCTGTACACTCAAAACTCTGCCCAAATCTGACCAATTTGAGGTTACTGGGGTGACTCACGCGCGCGTCATGCAACTATTGCCTTTTGCAAACTCGTTGAAAAGACGTGAATAGAATTTTATTTCGCCTTTGTGGTCATATTTGAACTTGACTTGTGTATTACGTCATATTTGGTAATGTTTTATTCATATTTATTGTGCTCTACCTACATAGTACTATTTATGTATTCTATGCTTTAAGATTATTTAAACTTTAAAAGTAAAATCACATTTTTGAGGGTATTTAGCGGCTAGACGTTTTTATCATTTCCATAGGGTCCACTTTTCCAGTGGACGTAGCCTTCTCGATCCTCTTATCCCGGCAACGGCCCAAGCTGAGGATTGCACCCCAGGGTTGTCCTTAAGCGAGTTGCTACCCACTTTTGCCGGCTGGGTGCCTTTAGTATCTGCCCTCGCGCGTGGTGGCTTGGTAAAGTTTGGAAGAGACCAAAAACTTTAGCCCGTTAAAAAAAAACTATGTTTATATAAGAGCAGCCGTTTTGGCAGTCAAAAAAATTAGGAAATACCTATGACGTCCATGCCTATGATTGATCTTTTATGGTACCTACATAAACAAATAAAAAATTATAATCATACATCTCTTTAGGTATTAATGTATGCCTTAAAATAAACCGCGGAGCGCAGCTAGTAATATATTTAATACTAGTTGCGCCCCGCGGTTTCACCCGCGGATAAAAAGTGTTTTAATTATTTGCTCATCCCACGGGAAAATTTCACTTTATCGGGATAAAATGTAGCATATATGCTAATTGAAGGGGTGAGAACAAGAAGGGCTTAACTGATTTTTTTCACAAAATGACTTATGGGTATGTTGGATTCAGTGTGAAATTTTTTTTTTATATTAAGGAATGACGTGACTAGCTAGCCGTTCGCCTGATGTTAAACGACACGGCTGCCCATACCAGCTGCAGTGTCACTCGGAACGTATAAAGTCTAAAGTATAGAGGTTCACGTGACACTGCACTGCACGTCATCCAGAGACATCAGCACAATCTAGTAATAAGATTACTAAACTGTGAGATCAGATCATAAAGTCTCATTTGCCCAGTAATTTCACTAGCTACAGTGCCCTTCAAACCGGAACACAGCAGTGCTTGCACACTACTGCTTGGCGGCAGAATAACTGGCAAAGCGGTGGTACCTACCTAGACAAACTTTGCAGTAAAGTCCTACCACCTAGTATCTACAATAATACATTCTCAAAATAACGAAAAGAGGCTTAAATCTCAAGATTGTCGATTCTCGAGAGTCTAAAAACGGTTTATCTGACACAGGAATACAGTTCGCTTAACATAAAAACATTATTATATTTATTATATTCTATTATATTTTTATAGTAATTGTACGAACTAGTACTATATTTAGTATTTTAAAATAGAATTATTACATTTTCAAGCAACTGAAACTTACATAAACCTTTTCTATTACTTAATACGCACTCTACACTAAAATGAGGCCGTTGAAGTTTAAAGTCAATTTTCTCGAAACTATCAATTTGACAGTTAAACCCTTTTTATTCTCAACCCTTCAATTCTGTGTATAAGCTATCTTGCTACCGAATTTCATCCAAATCCATTCAGCCGTTTGAGCGTGAAGGAGTAACAAACATACATACACACATACAAACTTTCACCTTTATAATATTAGTGTGATGTGATAATAATAGAATACAAATACAATATTAATAATATAAATATTATGAATACATGCAAATAAAGTAACCGATAGGTAAATGTTTGTAGACTATTTTTGGTGGTATCTAACATTTTGATCTCTTTTTCACAGGTAAATAATATGAATGAGCTGTCAATGGCGTGATATTATTGGTAAGCATTCATCGAACGAAAGTTTTAGGCGCAGTTTTTGTAGAACTAATTGTAAGTAAAAAATTGTAAGATTGATAAATAGATCAATTTTTTATTGTACACTGTAAGATAGAAAAATTGTAAAAAGATAACATCATTATAAGCTGGAAGACGTCGATTGCTGAATATATTCTATATAAATCTATAGGCCTCTTACATCCAATGGCCCGCGGTTCTGATCAGATCGTTGGTCCACCTTATGGACCTTATACCTGTACCCTGCGTCTTCCGATCCGTGGCCGCCACTTGAACACCATTCTTCTCCATTGGTCCCTGAGAAAAACTTAGTTAACATATTTTTTTTCGTGACTAGCTAACCGTTCACTCAGGCGTTATAAGCGACACGACTGTCCATATTAGATGCAGTGTCACTCGGAACTCTAATGTATAGAGTTTCGCGTGACACTGCACTGCGCACGTCATCCTGAGACATCAGCGCAGTCTAGTAATAAGGCTACTAGACTATGAGATTAGGTCATAATGTCTCAATTGCCCAGTAATTTCACTAGCTACAGTGTACTACCCTTTAAACCGAAACACAGCAGTGCTTGCGCACTACTGCTTGATGGCAGAATAACTGGCAAAGCGGCGGTACCTACTTATACGAATTTTTCAGATAAGTTCTACCTCTTATAGATAGATAGATAGATAGCTGTGTGGATTTATATTGATCAAAATGATAGATATGTTAATAGAGTCTCAGCACAAAATATACAGGCGGATAATAATGATTATATTTTAAAATCAAATAATTGAACGCAAAGCTACTTTTACACGACCTTTCAAAATAATATAACTCCAATTATATTGTTGTGCGGTAACCACGGTAACATGTATGATCGCAATTATCTTACTCGAGTTACCGAGTAGCTCACGAGTATTGTTGACTCAACGCAACGTAACGGTGTCTGGGTATTTGAGCCGGTTCGGTAATTTTTTTACGATAATCGTGCTATTTACTGTTAGCAGGCTCGGTTGAACTTTACACTTTACTGTGACAGTAAAAACCAGTAGTATTTGGTAGTTTTTTTGTAAATACGCTTATTAAATACTAGCAGCCCGCCCCGGCTTTGCACAGGTATTTTATATAGGTTGGTTTTAGGTTGTTTGTTCTGTGTCTGAGTGTTATATGTTCTATGTATGTATTTACAAACAAAAAAGTATATAAGTATTGTATCAGTTATCTGGTTCCCATACAAAAGCGTTCCTTAGTTTAGGGCTAGGTAGCGCTGTGTGAATTGCCCACACATATATAATTAGTACATTATACAATTAGTTATTAGATAGGTTTTTAAACTGGAAAATTATATAGGTATGTGATAAAATCATCCAAGCATTTCTCAGTATTGAATTACGGCGATACATTTGGTTTGACCCCCTTTTAAAAAAAGGATATCATAAGATTATATGGGATGAGATAAGATAAGAAAATTTATTGCCATAAATCGAATGTTACAATTTGTTACATACAGTGCAAGAATATACATTTCCTTCAAAATAAAGTTATTCAAATAGCTAGTTACAATTTGCTAAACTGATCTCATATTTTATAGCTGCTGCTAGTTTTCCTGGTTTTCCAGTTAGTTTCCTTACTAGTTACCAGTAGCTGCAGCTAATTTATAATCATTTGTGCTCGGAGGGGCCGTGATATTAATATTGTTGGCTTATTAACCAGTTTTATAGTATATTACTTACAGAGGCAATATTTTATGATGTTCTCTAATAAACTGTGGCATTTTAGTATTTAATAAAAAATAACAAAAAATTATCTAAGTATTGTATCCGTTATCTGGTTCCCATAGCACAAGCTTTGCTTAGTTTGGGGCTAGATGGCGTTGTGTGAGATGTTCACACATATATTATTATTATTATATCGAATATGACTAAAAATTAAAGTTTGACGCGCGACCAAAAAACTGGCACATACCTCGGCCAACGAATCAGCCTAGCTATTCAACGAGGGAATGTTACCAGCTTTTTGGGAACAATAATATAAAGGCGAAAGTTTGTATGTGTGTATGTGTGTATGTTTGTTACTCCTTCACGCTCAAACGGCTGAATGGATTTAGACGAAATTCGGTATCAAGATTTACATTTTATCCCGGAAGAGTGAAACTGTCCCGTGGAATGAGCAAATAATTAAAATACTTTTTATCCGCGGGTGAAACCGCGGGGCGCAACTAGTAATTAAATATAGTTAGTTTTTATTGGAAAAAATCTGAAGTTCAGCTTATCATAAGTATGCAGCAATGATAATCTAATTATAAACTAAACATTAGCTTTTTTTATTGCAATCAGCTTCCCGTGATCCAGGACTGACCTAGTGCGGGATCTTATAATTATAATATTTTATATTTCTGAAATAAATGAACTATTGTATTAGATTTTAACTTTTGAAGTAAAACCCTTTTACGAACGCTTGACTTGAGGAGTAAGCTGGTTAATGCGACATCATAGAAAATACGATAGGCAAAGTTTTTGTATTTTATGTGTTGTGCTCAGTAGTACCATATCATCCGCATAACTCACACGCTCTATCATAAAAGAGACAATCATTGAAATGTTAAATTAACGATCCTCAAATGAGATGAAATTCAACTAAAACTTTTAATATAATTCCAATTTAATTCCAGACGGTAGTATGTCACAATTAGGGGTCAATAGGCAAAATAAGCTTTACAAAAATCAGTCTGAAAGGAGTTAAAATAGTTACGAAGTCATTGGTTCTAAAATGTTAAGCTTATATTGTAAGTACAAATAGATATTCAGAATTTAAATGCTGCATCGTTCCCAGCTTAAACCAATCCTATTTATAATGATTATCTAGTAACTGCGTGATACTCCGAGCCTTGGCGCGAAATATAGAGCAACGTTCACCTCATTTGCGACAAACCACCTGTTTATTAGGTTACATAATAATAATTATTACGATATGTGTGCTATGTGATCCACATGAAAACTGAAGGGATGAGATCAAAAAGGGTTTAACTGATTTTTGTCACAAAATTACTTATGGGTATCGTTGGATTCAGTGTGAAATTATCTACAATAATACATTCTAAAATATCGAAATGAGGCTTAAATCTCGAGATTTTCAGTCTAAAAACGGTTTATCTGACACAGGAATACAGTTCGCTTAGCATGACAACATTATTATATTTATTATATTGTATTATATTTTAATTGTACGAATTAGTCCTATATTTTGTATTTAAAATAGAATTAATAAATTTTCAAGCAACTGAAACTTACATAAACCTTTTCTATTACTTAATACGCAATCTACATTAAAATGAGGCCGTTGAAGTTTAAAGTCAATTTTCTCGAAACTATTAATTTGACAGTTAAACCATTTTTATTCTCACCCCTTGAATTGTCATGAGATTGTTTTCTTTTCGGTTTGCTATATTGCTTTAGACCACAACATCTATGTTGTTATTGATCTCTGTGTACAACTTTGGCAATGTATATAGAAATAATAATAATTATTATAATAATCATGTCCAACGATCACATACGAGTACATAGATCCTGGACCCTAACTAGGATTACCTGTATCTAGGGACCCAGGAACTACGAGGATCAGGGCCCTACAACATCCAGACACAGAACATGTATTTTCGCTTTTTTTTTCTATGCACAAGTACTTAAATTGTACGTTATTTAATTACTTGGGTCATTAGTTCTAAAAAGATTATTAATAAAATAAAAACAAATTAGGTCACACTGTTATTGATATAAATAACTTCCTGCTATTTTATGACTTATCGTAAGAATAGTTACTCTAGTTACGCAACGATACCATAACTATCTCGTGTGAACTCTGCTGACGGTTTAACTATTAAATAACGATAAAGTTTACTTCCATATGGGAGCTAGTAAAAACTTTCAAACATATTCAAATTCAATTTATTGCTGTCACAGGATTATGTGTTTGTAAATACATACATAGAAGACAATATAACACCCAGACACAGAACAAACATCGATGTTCATCATACAAATGTCTGTCCTTGGTGGGAATTGAACCCACAACCTACAGCTTAGAAGGCAGGGTTACTACCACCTGAGCTATCGGGCCAGTCATGTCTCTATGTGGATGAAACCGTTGGGCCATAGAATAAATAATTATCTGAGGCATACCTAATTAATAAGGTCCTAAAATCATGTCCTGGATTTCCTGACTTTTTTTCCAAATGTATGTTTTTTCAAAGCTTTACAAGAATACTCAAATGAGAATCACTAGGTGGTAGGACTTTCCTGCAAAGTTCGTCTAGGTAGGTACCACCGCTTTGCCAGTTATTCTGCCGCCAAGCAGTAGTGTGCAAGCACTATAACTGTGTTCCGGTTTGAAGGGCACTGTAGCTAGTGAAATTACTGGGCAAATGAGACTTGATGATCTGATCTCACAGTCGAGTAATTTTATTCTTATTATTCTCAGGATGTTGTGCGCAGTGCAGTGTCATGCGAAACTTTATATTTTGGAGTTCCAGGTGACACTGTTCTGTTATGGGCAGCCTTGTCGCTTAACATCAGGTGAATGACGCTCATCACATCATTCACTAAAATAAAAATAAGAATTGTTACAAGCACCTAGATCCTATACAGATCACACAAACAAAGAAAGTTTTCAAAATCCACAAAAAACATTTGCTTTTAACTACCACTCTTCTTCATACGGGCATAAGTCACGAAAGGCCACGAGCGTTACACGATTTTGACACTTCCGTTATTAGGAAATTGGAGTGGAAGTCGATTGCGCCGATGATTAATTTGGGCTTTTTTATAGTAGGCAATTTGCAGCGGGCTGTGTGAAGTTGGCACGCAAATTCAGAAAGTCTGATTGATGGACCTGGCCTGGCCAGGTTACGTGGAAATTGAAGGGTATTGCATTTTTGTAGGGTAATAGCTTTAGCTCTAGCTTTTTCGACTGGCCCGATGGCTCAGTTGGTAGTAACCCTGCCTTCTGAACTGTGGGTTGTGGGTTCGATTCCCACCCAAGACAAACGTTTGTGTGATGAGCATCGATGTTTGTTCTGTGTCTGGGTGTTATATTGTATTCTATGTGTATATTTACAAACAAAAAGTATCTAAGTATTCTATCAGTTATCTGGTTCCCATAGTGCAAGCTTTGCTTAGTTTGGGGCTAGATGGCGCTGTGTGAAATGTCTACAGATATTTATTTATTATTAGCTGCGCTGGTTGACTGTTACTCTAGTCGTTAGAGTTACTTTAAGTTAGTAGATACTAAAACAGTATTATTCTGGTAGGTGGGAGGTCTTTTCTGCAAAGTTTGACTAGGTACCATCGATTTGCCAGCTGTTCTGCCGCCATGCGACCCTGCGCAAGCACTACTGTGTTCCGGTTTAAAAGGCACGTGGCGGCTAGTGAAATTACTGGGAAAATGAGACTTTATGACTAACTATTATTAATTACTAGTTGACCCGCCCAGGCTTCGCACGGGTGTATTAGTAAAACGCAGTCGAACGGGATAAAAAGTATCTTATTTTCGTTTCCTTGTTCTGAGGTACCTCCCCACAAATTTTTAGCCAAATCTGTTTAGACGTTCTTGAGTTATAAATAGTGTAACTAACACGGCTTACTTTTATATACATATTAAAGATCCATAAATAAGCATCCTCTACCGCTTAGCTTATAGGTTACGTTGCCGCCGAATAAGAATATATTAATTTTTCATTGATGCAGAATAAATGTCTCTGATAAAAATAAAAAAATTAATTTTAGTGAATGATGTGACGAGCTTTTCGTTTACCTGATGTAAAGCGCCACGGCCGCCCATAACAGAACAGTTCCCCTTGGAACTCTAAAACATAGAGAGAGAGAAACGGACATCATCCTGAGACATCAGCACAGTCTGGTAATAAGATTACTCGAATGTGAGATCAGATCATAAAGTCTCAATTGCCTAGTAATTTCACCAGCCCTTTGCCCTTCAAACCGAAACACAGTAGTGCTTGCACATTACTGCTTGACAGCAGAATAACTAGCAAAGCGGTGGTACCTACCTAGACCAACTTTGCAACAAAGTCCTACCACCTAGCTACACACTACAAAACTACGAAAAACCACCACAACAGTGGGAACTAACGGTACAGTTAAGTACAAACACATCTGAGTAAACTTACCAGACATTTAATTCACTACTTAGGCAATAAACAAGTAACTTGGGCCAAGTAACTTAGTTTTATTATAACTTAACAGCTTTGTGCTGTTGCGAATTCTTTTGTTTGCTAAAACTTAGTTACTGCTATGTTTTTCATGAGGTCGTTGAACTTGTTAGCATTCATAACAGTAGCTATAAAATATAACTGTTTAGTTAGAATATGATACGCTGTTATATTATTTAACTGCTAGATACTTAAGTTGGTTTTATACAAAAAACATATGGAAAGTTTTACGTTTAGAACTAGGTATTTCTTTTATGTTGTGCTGAATTGTTTTGTACTGGTAAAAACAAGCATCTTTTTGAAAACTCATAGATTAGTCGTATAATTTAATAATTGAAGGGTTAAGAATAAAAAGGGTTTAACTGACAAATTGATAGTTTCGAGAAAATTGACTTTAAACTTCAACAGCGTTATTTTAATGTAGAGTGCTTATAAGGTAATAGAAAAGGTTTATGTAAGTTTCAGTTGCTTGAAAATGTTTTAATTCTATTTTAAAATACTAAATATAGTACTAATTCATACAATTACTGCAAAAATATAATATAATAAAATAAATATAATAATGTTTTATGCTAAGCGAACTGTATTCCTGTGACAGATAAACCGTTTTTGGAGTCAAAATCTCGAGATTTAAACTTCATTTTGGTATTTTGAGAATGTATTACTGTAGACAATTTTACGCTGAATCCAAAGATACCTCATTTTGTGAAATAAAAAAACAGTTAAACCCTTTTTGTTCTCACCCCTTCAGTTGATATTAAGGATTTTTTAAATATTTCCTTAGGTGATGCTTATAAAAAAAACTTGACGAAATAATGACAATAACAATATACCTAACCATCTTTATTCTTCTAATTTAGACACGTACTTATGTATACTACACGATAGCATATTTTTGCATGAAATTATTATTTTAAAAAAAACCAGATGTACTTTCAGTTTAGATAGATAGATAGATAAAACTCTTTATTGAAACACCACATTAAAGAAACAATTGAAAAGCACAAACTTAAAAATTAATTGCCACAATGGGCGGTCTTATCGCTTAAAGCTCTTTCAGACAGCAAAGTTAATTAAGAGCGATTCATTAAAATAAAAAGTTACGTGTGCACGTATTTTAATTATGACTAGACTTAATATATTACTATAAATACATTAATTTACTTTGAATGTATCAAATATTCATAGTAAATTAATGTATCACACTAATATTATAAAGGCGAAAGTTTGTATGTGTGTATGCTTGTTACTCCTTCACGCTGAAACGGCTGAATGGAGTTAGAAATTCAGTACCAAGATAGCTTATACACTGGATTAACATATAGGCTACATTGACATGAGCAAATAATAATATATTATATTGCTATGTATTCCAAGCGGCGTAATGTAACTGAAGCATTAACTAATTAAAATTAAAACATCATCTTTAATCACACAACAATAAACAATTACGACAACTAACGACTGTTTATTGCATAAAATAACGTTATAGCTAATAGCGTATTGTGACATAACGGTTATAATGTAACTATCGTTGTATCTTCATAGTCTTCGAGTCCCGTTGATGGCACAATGGATCTCATGAGGTTAGGATGGTGCATGTGAATACTGGATAAGTACTAGCGGATACAAAATCTTGGATGCATCATTTATTAGATTAAAACCAATTAGAATCCAAATGTTTTGTTGTTTTCAGAATAGCTGTGACAATTGATTTATACATATACTTATTGCGTTCCGCGGTTTTACCCGCGTTTAAAAAGTCCCATGATTTAATCGAGAGTATAAGCTATCTCCGTTCCAAATTTCATTTAAATCCGTTGATCTGTTGCGGCGTGAAGAGGGAACCGACATAGACACACAAATATTCGCATTTATATTATTAGTGTGATGATAGTGTTTTCTTTAACTACCCTACTACTAAAATATAACTTCATTTTTTTAAGAATATCTGTTTTGTACGACAGCTGACAATTTATTTTGTACGTTATATTAGATAGTTCTCATGTAAGTGAAATATTTTTTTATGAGAAATCTTTAACCTCAAAGTGTGATTAAAGTGATATGACAATGTGTTTAGTGGGATGTGATAGTGTGATAAATTTATAAATAAATTGTTATCTCGATACGGTTAAAGGTTTTAAATAGTTTATTATAATAAAAAGTCAAAATACGATGTTGGTCTTTATTTATATTTTCTGGCCTGTTAAATGTTTAATTACCGTTAAATGTTCAACACACTACTTCACGCAACTATTAAAATAGGTATATTATTTAAATACCTACTGTTAAATATTTTAGTTCTTTAACCTTGCCAAAAAGTAGCAAAGTCTTATATACAGAAAATTAATTAATGTAATTGAAACCTTAACGTATGTAAAATAAAACATAATTATGTTGAAAAAACTTTCATGGTCACGGACACAAGAATTTTACTAACGTCAAAGTGTAAATATTCCATTTATTAAGCTTAAAAGCAACGGCTTTTTTTAAAAACTGTATTTTTTAAACGTACTTTTACTAAACATCAATAAGTGTTTTACATGAAGAATTATTGTGTCAGCAAGCGTGGCTCATCGGTAGATCGTGCGACTTTCAAACCAACGCATCCCAGCTTCTAATCTCACCCCAACATTACCAATGATTTTTTTTTTCAAGTGCATCATTTGCATTCGCTTTAAAACAATGAAGGAGACCATCTTGAGATAACCGACATGGTCAAGGATCACAAAATTAGAATCTATTTTAACCACCAATCCGCACCTGGCAAGAGTGTGGTGGATATCACCTATACTCTCTCCTTGTGAAAGCAGAATGGGCTAATGTAGTTGGTCTCTACCAAGCTTTACACCGTCACCAGGCGGGAGGGCAGGCGCTTAAGGCGCCGTCAAAAGTGGGCAACTATCTCAAGGGCACCCCTAGGGTGCGAGCCTCGGCTTGGGCTGTTACCGGGATAAGGGGATCGAGGGTTTTGGCGGGAATGCGAAAAAGATTGCGTCACCGCATTGTATTATTTTCTAAAACTTGTGTTATTTTCAGCGTTAGTGCATAAAATTGGTGGCATTTTATTCTTTAAGTGCTGGATTACAGGCGTGAGTGTGGGAAAATGGTATGATGATGGTGAAACGTTTCTTTTCGTGTTGTTTCCAAAACTCCATAGAAGCTTCAAGTAAAGTTGCCACCACTTTACTAGAAGTATGAGTTTGACTATATTATGACTTGACTTGATGACTTCGACTGTGACTTGACACATATTTGCGTGAAATATCATTAACTTGATAAATTATTAATTACTTGACTCTGGCTAAATACACAAAAGTGTGGAGCCAAAACATACAAAAAAAGGGGATCGAGAAGACTACGTCCACTGGAAGAGTGGACCCTATTAAAGTCGTGATAAATATCAAAAAATAATTTAGCGGTCGATTAATTTGCAAAAAAACAATTAATCAACTGCCAGATGCAGGGCTGCAGGGCTTTCTATCCGCTGCCGTGTTAATTAATGGTATTTGCTTTAACAGCTGTTCGTCATATCAGAACAAGATTTTCCACTTCATTTTCATGTCATAAATTTTGAGTGGGCGATATTGCACTTAAGGTTGGTCGTGATTTAATTTAGTCGAGTATACTTGAATATATATATTATGTAGCTAATTTTTTTTTGTGAACATCTCACACAGCGCAATCTAGCCCCAAACTAATTAACGATACAATACTTAGATACTTTTTGTCTTATAAGTACATACATAGAATACAATATAACACCCAGACACACAACAAATATCGATGTTCATCACACAAATGTTTGTCCTCGGTAGGAATCGAACGCACAACCTACAGTTCAGAAGGCAGGGTTACTACCAACTGCCCAAATCCAATCAAGCACAAATCTAATGATTCAGAGAGTATGTTTTGGTAGATACCTGCATTTTAGGAATTATAACTGGAAGTACGCGTAAACCGAATACTTAGCCCGTCTGTACTAAAGTTTAAGAGCTCCTAAGTTCGCATGTACCCAGCACCCGGTTTATAGTACATTTGTCAAACACGTGTCAAGTCACCATGCCAAATAGTGTAGTCTCATTGGTTGAGACAGCGGATGATCAACAGGCAACCAATGAGTGTACAAAGTCGATATGTATGTAACAAACGTATTCGAGAACCCGGCGGAAAGTATTGCTCAGCTAAGTTGTAATTCAATAGATAATATAGAGAGACAATAGGAGTTTTTCCCTAAGAAACAATCATTTATTCCAGTTTATTTCACTCTGGCATGATTTTTCAATATCATTAATCAGATAAAAATAATTCATTGTAAATTCGAATACAGAAAACAAAATATTTTTATTTAAGTCGGTTAAAAATTTATTTTGTCGAACAGTTTATAACCATTGAAAAATCGCCCCTTGTATAAACTACTTTAGGTAGGTACCTTTCTTTTTCAATAACATAAAAGCTTGGAGGAATCAAGATATAAATGCATGAACAATTTTAAAGGAAATCGGAATGAGCCATTATTTATAAATAACGCCCAGCGATCACATACATAGATTCTGGACCCTAACTAGGATACCCTGTATCTAAGGACCCAGGAACTACGAAAACCATGGTCCCACAACACCCAGACATAGAACAAGTAGATGCGTTATTTTTCCCACATATACCTGGCGTGGGATTCGAATTCACCACCGGAGGTATGAGCCAACCTGCTGAACCACCACACCACAGAGGCTGTTGTTTATAAATAGCGTAACAAACGATTTAAGAATGAAACAACAATGCACAAGGCCATAATAATTCATTGACTCCTGTCATGGTACATAATCTACAGGTAAAATATTATACATAGCAGATAACTTTAAAAAAACAATACCTCCTTGTGCGAATTCCTGGCGAACCGAGCGTAATCGATTAAAGATCGATTAATCGAATATATTCATCGAACAGACTGCGGCGCGGTCGGTGACCGGCGAAGTCGCAAGGACGAATGCACGAAGCCTTTCTACATAATGTTACGGTAAATATAACGAGTGGTATAGTAACAGGCGGAGTAAATGGTCCTTTTTGAGATGAAGAAAAGATTAGAGAAAAAACAGGCGTCCCAAGCGAGACTTTTGCTGTTCTTCTTCTTCTCTTCGTTTAATGGCTTTGTATCGCTTTTAGTGATAATTCTGCCAATGGCAAGTAAGAAGTTTTTGTACGGTTATGTCATGTCAAAGTCATATTTTGTCAGTCAAAATGCCACAGTAAAATGGTTGACATTTTACTGAAGACCCTAGGAAGCCTTGAAGAGAAAACGAAAAGGCATAGTTTTAAAACTTGGAACAGTTTGCCAACACACTAAAATTAAAAAATACATAGGTGATGGAAAAAAATTCAAAATCAATACCGCCATTTTCGGGTTCTTTTCAACGACCGACTTTTGATGTTTTTGACAGTTCTTGATAATGACAAGTTGTTATAGACTTACGAAAGTGCAAAATAAAAGTAAAGCGTTTGATTAAGTATTTTAAATTCATTTAGAAGATTCATAGCTGACCTAACATTCATTACACATGTACCAAAATCTCTCACTAAAAATCTTCGTTTGATGTGCTATTATTCTACGTGACATTGGCACAATTGCGGTCACCTCTCCACAAGGCCATTAACCAAGAGTTGAAGTTGAATAAAAGTGACTGCATCGGGATATCGTCATAAAACACTAGTACTGTAATATAAAGTGAAAGCACATGTGCGTAATATCTAGGATTACGAGCTTAAAAGTAATAAGAGCCACTTCACGAGCGAGTGCGATGAAAAATTTACATAAGATATAATGGATTGTTAACTTGTTTCTGAATGCAATAACATAACAATCATATTTTTTTAAAATAAATAGGCTTGCGTTTGACCACAATCGCACCTGATGGTAAGTAACGATGCAGTCTAGGATGTAACACGCTTGCCTAGAAGATACCTGTTCACTCTCGATTTGAAGACTCCAAGGTTAGGTTGTTGTAGTCATGTCAATTATTAATGATTGATGCTATTGCATTTAATACCTTGTATTAAGACGTATTTTTGTCATAGGCGCTTAAAATCGGTCTCATTCATAATAAAGACTGACCACTAACAATAACATTTCACAATATTATAAGAAAAACACAATAACAATAACGTTCCATAACAGAGGACGGGTTGATAGAAAGCCTCGGGTAAGTCACGACGCGGGCGGGAAAAGCGCGCTACGTAATAAATTGTGGACAGTGAATAATTGCACACAGAACACACATAATTGCACTGAGAACACATAATTGCATGGAGCATAATTGTGTACAATCGCATGAACTGTGACATCATTACCTGCGACTCGCCGCAGGGCCGTGGAAACGGGTAATTGTTAGCTTTTCAGCAACTGCATCTGTGTGGCGCTATCAATTTTTCGTTGCGAAAGCTAAGCTCATGTGCTTCACGAAAAACTAGTTGTTAATCACGTATGTATCGTTCCATAGTAACCGGTGGAACAAATGAAAGAAGAGTAGGGGTTTTTTGTGAGTATTTACTCATCAAAATACCAAATTAATATCTTCAAAATTATAATTATTCCTTTTTTTTTCTTCTTCTTTTTATTAACGTGCTGACTTCTCCTTTAGAGAAGTACAGTAATCTTTATAATTTTTATTACTTATTTTAAATTAAGTATTATTCTTTTAAAGTATTGTAGCATGCAGTGTTTGCCTGTAATTAATTATAATGATCATGTTCGTTGCGTTAATTTTAATGATATAATTGTTGGTAGACCCATGAAATAAAAAAATAAAATAAGAGCAATATTATCACTAGTTGCGCCCCGTGGTTGTACTCGCGTCGAGATAACATTCTAATTATCCGCTCAAGTTTCTTATTTTTTTCTTGCATAAGAACCTTCTCCA
Source organism: Ennomos fuscantarius (assembly GCA_905220475.3). Taxonomy (NCBI): domain Eukaryota; kingdom Metazoa; phylum Arthropoda; class Insecta; order Lepidoptera; family Geometridae; genus Ennomos; species Ennomos fuscantarius. Next base: position 3,102,756 of record HG992028.1, on the reverse strand, counting down.
GACAATGATAAACTCAACAAAAAAATAATAAGCGAAAATGTCCCATCCGATAATGCGTGATGCGATGATCAAGGGAAATAGAGATTCATTTTTATATGCTAAGACGAATATAGATAGATTATAGACATAGATAGATTTGTCAGTTCCAATACACAGTTTCTGTGCATAGTTAGATTAAAAATTTCCCCTGTTACATTGCAATCAGAATTTCGTGATCACCCACTGTAGTCACCAACCACATTACTAATTTAATATTGTACATAAAGATTAGTTCACTCCACCGAGTAATAGCCGATTCCGCAATAAAACAGCACCCCTACCGCGTAACCGTTCTGGGAATCGGCTTCGCCTGCCATCCTGCACGCGCCAATTAACAAGTCCACGAGTGCGAGCAAGAGAGAACACGATTACCATCTCCACCAGACTTACGCGGTAAGGCCCCAGGTAATATGTAGAGATGGTCGCGTCGCGTGTGATGCATCATTACGTTATCTGTGGCCTGGAGGCTGCCAGAAAAGGTTAATATTGAAACACTTGAAAGTTAGTTCCGTTCTAAATGTTTTTTATAATACTAAAGCACATAATATGTAACGCTGCACATTCTCTGCGGTCACATCTTGGATGGGTGACCGACACCAACTACTACCTAAAAAAGAGAAAAGATTTCCGAATCCTTAATTTTCCATGTTATATGTCTATTGCAGGTATGCATATTATTATTATCATTATTAATTATCCAAAATCGTTATTTTACTTTTACATTCTGGATTTTCCGATATTTCGCAACTAGGTGCGTTCTTTGGAGGGCGTCATGTCAGAAATAATCAGGCGGCTTAAAAATTTTAATACCGTTTTTTTTGAACGGGCTAATGTTGTTAGTGTCTACTGACCTTTACAGCGTCACTGACTTAGTTAAATTCCGATACCGTACTATGACCATTTGCCTAACACGAAGTAAAATAATATTCATTGCAGTTTTTTTGCATTCTTTTGTTTGTATAGGTTTTTATAACGATTATAGCAATTTTTCATCGTTAATACGAGTTAAAACATTGAACTCAAAAAGATTCAAAAAGATTAGATCTATACATATAAAATTCAAAGTCCAGACTGACTGACTATTATATATCAACGCATAGTCTAAACCACTGGTCCTAGAGACTTGAAATTTGGAGGGTTGTTCTTTGTAAAGTGTAGGTATATATATGTAGGTAAGGTTTTTCGAAATTCCACCCTAAGAGGGTGAAATGAGTGGTTGAATTATTTCTGAAAATTTTTCTTCTTCGTTTCCTATAGGCCACGCGGGCGAAGCCATAGGTAGAAGCCAGTACATAATAAAATAGCTCATACGTCGTTTTAAAAACGTTTTGTTTTCACTTTAACACAAACACATTTCAAACAGATTATAAAAATTGCAAAAACCATAACCGACGTTGCTAGTGTTGCCATTGAAATAAAACTAAATAGAGCCATCAGACTGTTTAATAGCGGCGATATATCCAGCGGGGCAGGGGCCCGCCCACACGCCAGGGTGGCCATTCTACCAGCTATAGTGCTGGTCGTTTGTATTGTTGAAGTAAAACTTCTTTACGCACGCTTGACTTGAGGAGTAAACTAGTGAATGCGTAACGAAATTGAAAGTTTTTCACGTCGATCTTGTCAACATAACAAAGATAAAAATTACTTTGAATTTGTATCATTATGTTGGTATGTCCGGTGAAATTACACTTTAAAATTGTCAAGATGGCGACATTAACATTAAACAAAGCAAAAACAAAGTTATACCAGCCGATAGATGAAGCTAAAGAAGTTTTACTTCAGTCGTGTGGTCTAAAGCACACTCGTGTTATAGCTGCAGATATAACCCGGGCGTATCTACACTTAACGGCTTGATGAATGTAAAAAAAAAAACAATTTTTATAGTGATCGTATATGTTTTCATCGGACCGGTCGAAGGCGGGAAATTGCTTGGCAAAAGATATGTTTTCATAGAACTTTAATAATGTGTCTTATCTAAAAAACGCTTGGTCCGTGCATTAAAAAAAGGGGATAATCGATTTATCATTTTTTTTTGTTATTTAATAGAATAGAGTAGATAGATATTTATTCAATAAAGGCCTAAAATTAAAGTTCGAAACACGTTATTAATATACATGATATGTATATACAAATACCGAATAAAAACCAAACAAAAACAAGTATTGAATGTCAAATCGATCGTCGACGGCATCCAGCACTGGTTTTCAGCCAAGACAAAAAAGAGAGGGTGGAAACCAATGCACAATTAGAAAAAGTTTTTTTAATGTTTAAAAATGAATAAACAAGAATACTTACATATAATTACATAATATTCATTTAGATATATATATGTACAAGGTATAAATATATATACTAAATGTATACATACATAGAAAAATAAGTTATATGTTATAGTTCCTGTGTCACGGGTCTTGAGCCTAGTACGGGAAACAGGTGCTCCACTTTATGACTGTTTCAACTATTTTTTTGCCAATAAAATTTCATTTCATTAAATTTCATTTCAGTTATAATGATAACTTATTCGTTGTCTATAGGTATGAATTCGCGATTTTACTCACTTAATATTATAATCACTCACTAAACTCGCTGTTGCTTAGCAACACATTAATAATAATTACTTAATTTAAAAACAAATTAGCTGTTTGTTTTATCACCCACTCAAGTATTTTATCAGCAAATATATACGTGCGTTTATTTGCTCATCAGCTCATTGCCAAGGCCGCTTCCACTAATTACGCTAAGTGGCAGTTAAGTAAACAGCGGTTAAAACCTTCTAATTTAACACCACCGACGAGAGAATCGCGTGCTAACTACCGATAATTCATAACTACTGGTTATCTGAGATCTAAACGCGGCCTGTTTCCATAATTTTACATTTTGCGAAGCATTACAGAATGTGCTGATTTGCGTTCCTATTACATCAAGCGACTATTGCTATCATAAAGTTAGTATAAAACCAAGTAAAATGTAAGTAAAGTGTAATAATAACTATAAATTTATTCGGAAAAGTCAAAACTTATTACAAGTTGGTTTGCATATAAATTAAAATAAGTCATTATACATTCACTTAACGTAAGTAAGCTAAAGTAAACGTATACTGGGGCCTTACCGCGTAAGTCTGGTGGAGATCGTAATCGTGTTCTCTCTTGCTCGCACTAGTGGACTTGTTGATTGGCGCGTGCAGGATGGCAGGCGAAGCCGATTCCCAGAACGGTTACGCGGTAGGGGTGCTGTTTTAAGAACGTGAAAGCCAGAAATACATATTCATTTTGTGGACAAATGCAAAAAAATAATGTAAAAATTATAGTTTTTTAAATTGTTAGATAGGCTTGCGTTTGACCACTATCGTACCTGATGGTAAGTAACGATGCGGTCTAAAATGTAACACGCTATTCACTCTCGAATTGAAGACTCCAAGGTTGTAGTTATCGGGAAATACGGACGCCAGTAAAGCGTTCCACTCTTTGGCTGTTCGCATGAGACACGTGGAATGTAATTATTTTTTTATATTAATGAGTGATGTGACAAGCAATTCGTTCACCTGATGTTAAGCGACACGGCCGCTCATAACAGAACAGTGTCACTCGGAACTTTAAACTATAAAGTTACACGCAACCCGCATTGCGCACATCATCCTGAGACATCAGCAGTCTGGTTAAAAAATTACTCGACTGTGAGTTCATATCATAAAATCTCAATTGCCCAGTAATTTCACTAGCTACAAATGCCCTTCAAACCGAAACACAGTAGTGCTTGCTTTACAATAACCATGGTGTTGTTTTTTCGTACATCTAGTTGCTCGATGGTGGAATAGTATAAAAATAACTCTATAGTTAAGCCTTATTCAAAATGAATTCGAATATTATATAACCCTCGTATTTTTAATTAAACAAGTGTATTCTATAGTTGTGAACTATGTTCAAATCTTGTCCAAACCAGTTTGAAGCTGTTAAACTGTCAAGTAGTTACAGCAAACTCTAACCGTCACTCTGTAGCAATTAAAGACGTCAGTCAGCCCATCAACTTAGCACCCTCTTGACGATGGGTTAAAGAATAGGCGGATGGTGGAATAGGACTCGTTAACTTCTACACAGGTATTGTAAAATGGTAATGATTCTTTGCGTTGTGTATAAATATTAAAATTGATACGCTCAATTTTCACGAATGATTGTTAACGTTTGTAAAAGTTGATCGTATTTGTAATTACCTACATAAAAAGCGCGACTATATTGTTTTATTTTAGCACCTATAATATAATTCGATTAATAACTAAATTAAAACGGAATTCAATATGAAGCAAAAAGTTTTTTTTACCTGTAATAGTTGCAGTACTACCCAGAACTTCCTACATAAAGAACAGTACCAAACTACACCTAAATATTGGATATTCTTTTATTACCCATTACTATAATCTCTTTTTAAAGCTCTGTGTATTTAGAAAAGATTAGAAATCTTTATTCTATTTTTGAAACTTGTTATATAAGTTTTGTTACAGCGTTTCTTCTCTGTCTCACACCACTCTACAATTTTTGAACCCTCTTTTTTCCATCGATCTCTTGCAGTCTCTCCATGCTTGCCAACTCAACAGATTTTATAATAATTGCTGTTAAATCAGTGAGGATAATGCCCCTTATCATCGCTGGGTTCAGTTGGCAGGGACACTGGATTTGGCAGATTTATTAGAGTCCACCCTTTTGGAAAACGCGATAAAATTACGACATAATGGCAGGTAATTTTGGGCACCACAATACTTTATTATGGGAGTTACGACATTTTTGAGGGGATAAATAAATATTTGTAGACATTTCACACAGCGCCATCTAGCCCCAAACCAAGCAAAGCTATGTTCATCAACTATTTTTTTTCTATCTGCGTTACCACAGACACCTGGGTCCGTTCTTTTTGTTAAATTATTTTAAATTTATTACTTCAGCTTATTATTAACATGTGATTCATCATGTTTTTTTTTTATTGACAGCTTTTGCAGGTCGGCTCATTACCACGAAGCGATGGGTTCGTGTCCCGCAATAGGACCAGTATTTGTACATAAAAAAGCCCAAATACTTGTTCTGTGTCTGTGTATTATGGGGACCATGGTCCTCGTAGTTCCTGATGGGTCTCTAGACACCAAGCTAGTGACCAGGACTACATGACATCATTGAGCGTTAATATTATTATTATTTACAATTACAATTATTGACAATTATAATCTTCCAAACTCTTAAAAATACTACCAGAAAACCGGTAAATCTCGAAGTCTAGACTCTCAAAGGCACCATTCCGAAGACAAACCACCCATCCATGCAATCACAGCAGACGTTTCAATCCCATAAAACCCTATTTCGGATTTTCACTATCCTTCCAATAACGGCTGTGTTTCCACTATTTCCTGCCTTTTGGCGCTAGTGGGAATGAGCCACTTTTGTAAGCGTTCTCTTGAACAGATTGTCATCGAGCCAAGTTTAATGTTCTTTTGTGGTTTTTTTCAACAGTTACTACGAGGCTGTGGAAAGCTAGTAAGAATTTTATGATGATAGTGAGAAAAATCAGAGAGTACAAAAAATTCCAAAAGCTATGGAAATTCCCAAGGGCATGCACACTTACTGCGATGATAATAAGAATGATCAGTATCTATGTCAAATATGGTACGGTTGATTAATGTGTGTTCAAAATTGGTAAATATCAAAAGGTCCAAAACAGCATCGTGAATTGAATAGAAAGAATAGAATAGAAAAACATTTATTCAATACTTGTCTAAAATTAAAATACAAAAACAGGTTAATTGCTGTGTAGATTAACCGATTATTTGCAAGAAAACGAAAGAAAGCTTTTAATCCGCACCAGTTTGTCTTGGCTAAAAGCCTGTTATAAAAAAAAGATTGGTCCATAGAGCTGCGTTGCAAAGATCACGCCTAAAATATCCTAGTGTTGGAAATCCTAAGTGGTTTTAGTTTTAAAAAAAGTAAGTTTACAATCAAGCTAACAATATTTATTAAAATTTACTAAGAACCGACAATAATTAATAGCGTGATTTTATAGAACGTCCGTCGCCTCTGAGCGCTGCCCGAAAAGTGAGCCCGAGCCTTCTTCATCGCTCGTATATATACTACGCCGCTTGCATCAGCTCCCGAAGTGAAGTATTTTGTAACACGGCCGTTCCTGCTTGCGTGTTGTCCTCAACAGCTGCTTCATCTTCAAGCGGCACATTTTCTTTGACCTCGACCGTTGTGTCTTCTATAACACAACAAAACATGATTTTAGGACCCGATGTACAGGCATAACGTTGGTAACTGAAACCATTTCAAAATTAAAATGAAGTTGTTGCTCAATTCAAAGAAATTTCAATTTAGAGAAATTCAACAGGTACTTGTAATAAACATTGAAAACGGAGACTGCAAAACAACTGTGTTAGAAGCACAAGCGTGCACTCAAGTACAACCAACACAGGTCTCACATAACAATTTTATGAAAATTTGTAAGAACAAGTAAGGTTCCAACCGCATGTAAGAAAGTACTTTAGAACCTTAGCATAGAAAATAAAGAAAAATAAATGTATTGCGAATTTCAGAATTCCGGACTTCTAAACTTCGCCACACATTGTAATAGAAAACGGCGATAACATTCATAAGCCACATCATACATTGCAAAAACGGCAACCGTATGACGTGACACTCCCAAATCACGTCAAACATTACAAAAACGGCAACTGTATAATGTAATACTCACAAATCACGTCATAAATAGCATAAACGGCAACTGTATGACATGGCACTCACAAACCACGTCATACATTGCAAAAACGGCAACTGTATGATATGATACTCACAAAACACGTCGTAGATTGAAAACACGGCAACTGTGTGACATAACACTCACAAATAACGTCATACATTTCAAAAACGGCAACTGTATGACATGGCACTCACAAACCACGTCATACATTGCAAAAACGGTAACTGTATAAGATAACATTCATAAATAACGTCATACTTTGCAAAAACGGCAACTGTATGACATGGCACTCACAAACCACGTCATACATTGCAAAAAACGGCAACTATGTGGAGAGAATAATCTCGTCACATATTGCAAAAGGCAACTGCATGAAGAGGCATAGGCCACCTCACACATTGCAAATAGAGAGAAGGCAACTGTGCGAAATGATCACACATTGCAAACGACGCCACACAAAGTGCAGTCATCGCTGAGTCACATTGGTGAGACAGATATCCGCAGTGGAGAACGCAGAACAAGCCTCCAGCGTCCATTCGCCCCGCCAAAACACCATGTGATCGGCGGCCGCTTGCGTTGTCTTGCCATAAGACCCGCCGCGAAGTTTCGAGCTACAGCGGTGGGTGGCAGCACATGCAGGACCTTGTAGGGCCCCCGCATGCCAGAGTTCAGCTTTCCCGTAGATTGTTACGACCTGTTCACGAACACAAAATCGCCAACGGTGAAGGTTTGTGACTGCTGACGACCCTTGTTGACATAAGCGTCTTGGAATTGCTGGTCAGCGTCAGGTAGTGTGGACGCAGTATTATTCGTCACCGCATCTTAACGGTACACCATTGCGAGTTTTGTTTTGAATGAATAACCGGGGATGTACCGTCTAAAGTAACAAAAACTAACTTAGTAGCATTAAAAATGTCTAACCTCTTCAGACATTGCTTGGCACTTACGTGTTAACAGAAGCTTCTACCTTATGCTCGCTCGGTCTCACCTGACCATTAGTAATCATTTGACCTTAGTAATCTATTTCAGTTGTAAGAAATTCAAATTTCTTAACGTTGATGGAAAATCCTGCCTCAGTCAGAGTCTTTAGAATCACTATACTCGCGTTTTCGCTTGTTTTGTTGAACATAACCTTTGCGAAAAACACCACGAGCTCGAACGGGCGTAATCTGATGAGGTTTCACATAAATGGACAGAAAACTCGCTAAATTCATAGCAGTTGCGCGAATTTGAGGATCAGTAACACCAGCGTGTAACTATCGCTACAATGAACTCATCACTCAAATCGTTAACAATGCGTAATGTAACAATAAACGTCTAGCGTATTCTGCATACGTGGGGTAGTTATCGGCATCAAGTTTTCATAACATCAAATAAAAAGTTCACGATATCTACTCGTATAGGGCACAATGCCTTAAATTCACACTTGAAATTTGGCCAACTACGATCACTACTAACCCAATCGTATAGCCACGACCTCGCGTCACCTTTAAGACAACACCTATACGTGCTAAACACTCACTGTCGTCCCGTCTATTTAGATTGCGCACATGATCAATTTGACTACACAACGAATCAAAATCATGCAAAGACAGATCGAAATTCGACATAAATACATGGTTCGATCTTACCAACATGGCATCATAGCATTAACGAGGTTTTCGGTTACTTCACTTATAACCATATCCGCGGTGGGCGGAGGCGTGCTTGAACACGGCACGGACAGGTCCAGACTTGCAGGGTACGACTCGGCGCTCGACAGCGCAGTCAGTAGTCAGTCAGCGGCTCGTATGACGCGGCTGGCGTGCCGGAGCATCCGGTGCAGGCGCCGACATGGCGCGCGATGTACTCGCAACAAAACTTGCACTGCGTGTCCTGGAATCTTCCAAAACACCTAAGCGGCTTATGAAAGTTTGAAGCTGGGCTTCTAAACAAGGAATAAACGTTCGATCTCTCTTATGACTTTTACGTTTACTAGTCTCAGCCATAGCCACAAAAATTTAAGCGGATATTCTTTAAAATCACAACAGCAAAAGCAAAGCAATATTTAAAATCAGAATAACCAAGTCAGAATTGAGTTAGATCCCACTTCTGATGTTGGAAATCCTAAGTGGTTTTAGTTTTAAAAAAAGTAAGTTTACAATCAAGCTAACAATATTTATTAAAATTTACTAAGAACCGACAATAATTAATAGCGTGATTTTATAGAACGTCCGTCGCCTCTGAGCGCTGCCCGAAAAGTGAGCCCGAGCCTTCTTCATCGCTCGTATATATACTACGCCGCTTGCATCAGCTCCCGAAGTGAAGTATTTTGTAACACTAGATATACATTCTTGACATCATGAAATGATATGAAAATTACGCCGGCCACGAGAAGGGCGGTCAAAGGCGAAATTTACGATTCAATTAGTACTAGTCTACAATACCTATGGAAAAATAATATTATTGCCCCAAAAGAAATGCAATATTTCTTTTGGGGTAATATTATTATTTCTTGTTTGAATTGTCAATGAAACAATATTACATCCTACGAATATTATAATGCGAAAGTTAGTGAGTATGGATGTATTTGGATGAAATTTGGAACACAGTTTATAAACTGGATTAACACTTTGGATACTTTTTATCCCGATAGTATGTTCCCGTGGGAAAATTGTCAAACAACACGAGGGCGACGCCACGCCGCGGGTATTTTATGCAAAAACTACTGAACGGATTTCGATGAAATTTGGAACACAGAAAGGCTTCTTTTTATCCACGGGTGAAACTGCGGGGCGCAGCTAGTATCTCATATAATATATAAATGAGGTTAGTTTCCATTTCCATTTCAGTTCCGGAAACCTCGTTACCGGACAAGCTCAGTCAGCTCAACAATGACTATTAGGGTCCTATCATATTGCGGCTCACCACAACTGCCAAGACGACCCGACACTGTTTCAGGGTTTGTGGCACATGCTCTCTATTCCAGAATATACATTATATTGGGTACGCTTTCGACTTATTTAGTTCTAGTACAAAAAACGTATAATTTCGGTAAAGGTTTACTGTGCAGGTATGTTATCTAACTGTTCTTATTGAGCTAAAATTTGATAATCTCTAAATTGAAGGGTTGAGAATAAAAAGGGTTTAACTGTCAAATTGACAGTTTCGAGAAAATTGACTTTAAACGTCAACGGCGTGATTTTGCTGTAGAGTACTTATAAGGTAATAGAAAAGGTTTATGTAAGTTTCAGTTGCTTGACAATGTTTTAATTCTATTTAAAATTACTAACTCATACAATTACTGTAAAAATATAATAGAATAAAATAAATATAATAATGTTTTTATGTTAAGGGAAATGTATTCCTGTGACAGATGAATCATTTTTAGACTCAAAATCTCGAGATTTAAGCCTCATTTCGGTATTTTGAGAATGTATTATTGAAGATAATTTCACGCTGAATACAACGATACCCATAAGTCATTTTGTGAAAAAAATCAGTTAAACCCTTTTTATTCTCACCCCTTCAATTGGGACTGGAGAGATCAGATTCTTTCGTCGTGATCAGGGTGATCTCTCCTAGGAGGAGTGAAGTGAAGTCCACCACGTGCACAAGTGCGGGTTAGTGGTTGGTGGATGATACGCCTTAGAATTATGCGATTCTTGATTCTTGATTCTTTTCATGACCATTGTAGGAGCGAAAAAAAATTCCGCATATAACTTGAACTTTTTCCCATTCCCACCTAGAACAAACATTTGTATGATGAACAGCGATGTTTGTTTTGTGTCTGGGTATTATAATGTATTCAGTGTATGTATTTACAAACAAAAAGTATGTATTTAAGTATTCCATCCTTTCTCTGGTCTGATTCCATCAGTTATCTGGTTCCCATAGTTAAAGCTTTGCCTAATTTGGAACTAGATGCTGCTTTGTGAAATGTCCACAAATAAAATGTAATAGTTATTAATATTTTTGTTATAATAGTAATATTTAAAAATTCCGCATATAACTTGAACTTTCACTATAAGTTGAACATTGAACGGGATTAAAAGTTGCATGGGCCATACTCGCAGTTCTTTATTGCTTCTTTATTAAACAGAAATATACATATATGGGCAACTAATTAAATGTCTACTCTAGACGAAATTTCATTAACAAAATGATCAAATAGTGAATGAAATCTCTATTTGAACATCAATCAACTTCTGAGTGTAGTTTTATAATAGGACCTAAAATCGACAGACAAAAATCTGCTTTTCAGTCGCAATAAGACTTGGATTTGTTTCAAATTCCAGAAATAAATTCTTTTGCGACCCGTGCAGAATACCAGTCACCATCGATAAATCTTTTCCAGTAGTGATGCAAGACGCAAGACCTGCAAGCGAAAAACCAGCTACAGAGCGTGAAGATAAAGGCTTACTTGTCACAAATTCCGTCAAAGTGACATCTCACTCACATTTTGGTTTGACACATTCACGCCACATTGTACTGTCAAAACACATGTGTCAATTAGCAATGTACAAAATGTTGCTTGTGGAAGATAAGCGCCAGTATTTCGGCCACACCGTAATGGCGCGCGAAGAAAGTAAAATCACAGATTAAATACAAGTCAGAAGAACTCGCTTTATTTGCATAAATGTTTCCACCCGTCTGTGCAGTGGCTGACATTGCAGTCAATCTCTTTTCTGTACATTACCAAACAAATAAAAGAACAAACACAAAATTAACATAACAAAATGTTGGAACGTTATGTTAAAATAAAATAATATATTCAAGAAGTAAAACTAGTAATTAATAGTGAGTAATATGGTGAGACTTAATAATCATACAGTGCATTGTAAATATGGATAAAAAATAAAAATATCCAAGCCAATTTAAATTCAAATTATTAACTTAAAATATTTCATCTATGTTTTTTTTTATCCATTTATGAAAAATGGTAAACTGTCAGTTTGAAATGTTTAATTATGTAAATTTTGTCTTCCCATTCATTTAATTAAAAGTTTTTATAAGTGTTTCTTCGAACATCGCTAATGCAGTTCATTGAACTCTCAGTTTCGTTTTTTACTACATTTCGTTCCATTAACTTTGCATGCAATGTAAACGTCACTCACATTTGGTAGCGATCACCGGCGTCTTTTGACATGCTCTGACACGGCCCTGACATCGCACTTGAATGACAGAAGCCGACAGGTTTCACAGAGCTAATTTATTCGTACAACTGTCAAAAATACTTGACAGTTCATTAGCTACCTTATTACTACGAAATACGAGTCATTATAATTCCTAAACGCAAAGTTAAAATGGTTGTTCGTATGACGAAGAAAGTCCCTTTATGTTTTGGTGTGCAAAATTAATTACCATGTTTTATATACTAGCCCGTGAAAGGCAGTACGAAATATCGCTATTGTTGTTTCGGTATGCATATTTTTGTTATTGTTCTAGGAGTTTTAATTACTTCATTGTATTAAAGGCTGTTTTCTTTTGATAACAATACACTTTCTGTAGAAAGTATACCGGTGTGAGGCAGCCAAAAAGTAGCAGTCTATAATCCGACAAAATTCGGTAGGTACGAGTATATCTTTTAAATGCTGCAACTGAAAAACGGTTTATGTTTTTGTAGTAAGAGTTTTGTATAAAACTATTTACAATATGAAAAGTAAATTAGCCCCTTATACCTTCTGGAACTTTAGATCCGGCCAGAAAAAAGATCCCAAAATCAGGGGCTTCATGCATTAGTCACTTAAAGAACCTTGCTTTTGACAGATAGGGTGCACCCTTGACGAAGGTAGGTCATTCCCAAAATACGTAGACCCCTTAACTTACTTTTATCATCTGTTAATGTTCCTGAAATAAGACAAGATTAGTAAAACTGAGGGGTCTGGGTAAAGTGGCAATGTGAAATCCGTGCTTGAGTTCATAGCACACGTTCGAAGTATTTGATATGGCTTTTCTATTAAAAAGCACTTTTCGTATCAATAAGCAATTACTCCAAACGTACGCTTTTGAATACACAATAGGCATCAAGTTTTAATATGTACGTGTCAGGCAGTGGTATAAATATATCCACGCTATATACCTCAGTTTCGCAGAATCCTTTTAATTAGTAGCAGTTTAATAGTTTAATAAATGTAATTAAATATTATAGTTTCAATAATTTGGAATTCCCTCTTCTTTCTATTTTACATTTACCTTTTATCGGAAACTTTACAGTCAGTTTTACTTTTAATTTAATTGATTCCCCAGCGCTATAAAATAATGAAATAAAAATGTCCTATGTTCATTCCAGTAGTGTTGCCAATTTCTTTGTACAATTTTATCCACACCAATCATATAGTCAATTCGTGAATTTTATCGAAAGCCATATAAAACAAACGAACTGAAAACGTTTCAAGTTTATTATAATATAATGATTTAAATGATTAAGCAAGTTAAAAACTATATTAATCTCGATTAATATGCCTTTATGTAAAGCACACATTATATAGAAAAATATTTCTCACTTACAACGGTTTTTATACGGTAAGCATCTCACTGTTGTAATTTTTTTAAAAGACTATTTGATATACAATAATTATGATAATATGAACGCCCAATGATCACGTATATAGCTTCGGGACCCTAACTAGGAACAAGCATTTGCATTAAAGTAATATACATCTCAAGCCGTTTTCTGCAAATTGGGTGCATTTGCGTAAACAAGGCATATCCACAATATACCATTCCGCCCTCCGATAAGGGATGAAAGGGCGGATAATAACATTAGGCGGCAGACATCCCGGTCGTCGTTTATTAGGTTACTGTCTTCAATCAATGGCAGCTCGTTGCCCCTCTTTGTTGAAAAAGTTACTTGTTTCGTGGAAAAGTTGTGAATCTTGTATTACGAGTATAGTTGGTTCATTATCATCATCATCCTCATCATCATCATCAACATCATCATCATCAACATCATCATCATCTTCATCATCACCATCATCATTACCATCATCGTCATCATTATCATAACCATCATCACCATCCTCATTATCATCACCATCATCATTATCATCACCATCATCATTACCACCACCATCATCATCATCACTATCATCATTATCGTCATCATCATCACTATCATCACCATCATCATCATCATCATTATCATCACCATCACCATCATCATTATCATCGTCATCATCATTATCATCGTCGTCGTCATCGTCGTCGTCGTCGTCGTAATCAGTTTACAAATAATCAGACAAACTAAAACGAATCGGTTAACAAGTCTAAATAGTTATACTACAAAAATTTAATTTGTTAATGAAAAAAGTAAATTTCAATTAAAAAAATAAATTTGAATATTTTTATTTGTATTGCTATATATGTTGGTATTCAATAAAATATTATTGTGTTGTATTGTATTGTAATAATAAGTGGCATCAAAATCTAGTCGACTATTTTTTATCCAAAAAACTCGACTAAATTTCGGTGCTATTGCTGTTTGATTTATTGAAATATGAACTAGGCCGTCGTCACGTTCAATGTCAAAAGTGAAATTGTTTAGCAAATATCTGCTCTTTTCACTTTCTTCTTACTATTTCTAACCAGGTGCACTTTGCAAATTCAACTTCTTAACATGTAGGTTGATGGGGTGGGTGATTCTACTAAGAGATTGCCGAAGTTGGACCAAATTATCATAACATGTACACTAGATATTAAATCCAACCTAAAGATTGCCCAAGTTGGACCAACTATCATAACTGATTCAGTCTACAATCTCGGTAAATATTGGCCATCAATAAGCATTACATTTTATCTTTAGTGATCAGAGTTGATGCTAGAAATAGACCAAAACTATTAGCAACGTCCCACGGAAATATGACCTTTATTTCAAGCATTTAAATACTCCACATATCAAAATTCTGCGTAGGACTTTGGTCTCTATCATAAAAGCTGAAGGCTCTTGCAGCAATGAATTCTTGAAAGACTTTACTGTACGTGTAAATGAAATTAAGGAGTATTTAAATATACACACCATTTTAGACTCTACGTGTTAAAGTTTAAAGATTTTTTCCGTGTGGTGGAAACATTGATTGCAATTCTGGCGGCAGTAACACGTTATCGAAGCAATCGACGGACCCATTCCGGATGGTCGAATGGGTGGTACTATTGGTTGTCGTCTGACGTTGACAGTTTGGGGCTATTGATGAAGTTTCGATGTCTGGTTTGTTGGAGGATAATAAAGCTGGAAACGTTAGTGCTGTGATAAGTTACAATACAGTTAGAAGTTCTTATGTCAGTATATTCATTGGTAAACTATTGTGAAGTGTAAAACTTTTTTGTAGCTTTCGTAGTGATTACCCAAAAAGTTACCAACCGCTTTATACAGATTGTAGCATGTTCAAAACTGCCCGGTGATGCTTTAAAGGTTGGTAGAGCCCAATAGCATAAGCCCGTTCAAAAAAAATTGTACACAAATTATTGTATTATAAGAAAATATTTTTTTTTATTGTTAGATGTTAAAATTCAGGTTTTGTGGTTTACCAGATTGTTCAATAGCTGTTCAGAATTACTTGCGTAACTTTAGTAAAATCATAAATAAAAAAATTCAATTCCTAGGTGTTCTATTTCTTCCTTTTTCCGTGACTAATAGAAAAATGGGGAAAGAGAACGCATGTCATCATCATCTTGCTCTGGTATCATTTTATTTGTTGTCGGCGTATTGGTGTTATCTTTTTACACTTTCCTCTATCGGCCTTCGTTATTTCGTACGGGATACCGTCTGTTCTATTATATAGATTTTTATATATTTATACAATTTTATACATGTATAACTCATTTTTGATTATGATTAAATTTATAATTGTGATTTATAAAAAACTGATCATTATTGTTACTTTAAATATTGCTTTTTTTCTAGAGCTTCCAAATTAAAACAAAGGCTTAGAATTCATGTATTTTATTATATATATATTTATTCATTCAATAATCAATCAATGTAGATTTTTTTAATCGATCATTTATTGACTGACTTGACTGACCTGATAGCTCAGTTGGTAGTAGCTTTGCATTCCAAACTTTAGGTTGTGGGTTTGTTTCCCACCTAGGACAAACATTTGTGTGATGAACAGCGATGTTTGTTTTGTGTCTGGGTGTTATAATGTATTCGGTGTATGTGTTTACAAACAAAAAGTATGTATTTAAGTATTCCATCCTTTCTCTGTTCTGATTCCATCAGTTATCTGGTTCCCATAGTTAAAGCTTTGCCTAATTTGGGACTAGATGCTGCTTTGTGAAATGTCCACAAATAAATGTAATAGTTATTATTATTTTTGTTACTCGTTTCATATTTTATCCATTTAAGATACTACTTACTGAGTTCAATACAATTTTAAATATACTTATTTTCAGGGGTAGTTTCCAAACTTTAATTTAGCTGGTGATAGTAAATCTCTCGAATTCATCCAATCGTCGAACTCGCAAGCTCTGTGGTCGAATTACCTTAGTAATTTATCGGCAATGAAGGAAGCAATCGCCTTTTTCACCCACGCCGAATGCCAGTATCGACTCGAATTAGATTATTTATTCGATCTGTTTTGTGAACGAACAATTTGTTGAAACTATTAATCTAGATACGGCGAAGATCTTCATATTTCTAGGCTTAGATAAATGATCCGAATATTTATGGTTTTATTCTGAGCTATTGAGGTTGGCCGAAGTTGAGCTATTTAGATTAAAAAAAATACTTCATTGGCAAAACTTCTAAAAAAGTCAATCTGACTTCAATGGAAATTGGTTAAAAAAATTCACCTCAAATAGTGGTTCATTATTGCTTTTGATTCTGATTTTGTTCCTGATTTTGATTGTCTTTCTGGTTTATATTTTTACTCTAATTCAAATTTTTATAATAATAATAACATCAGAAATAAAATGTAAGTGTAATTAATGTATATAAATTGGAACGATTGTAATACATTGATATAATCTGTAGGCTTCCTTTGAATAAAATGGCATCTTTTTAAAGCATAATTTTAATAGACGTCAATGACCGATACGCATAGATAATATTTAAAATAATTGGTTAACGTTGAGTTAAGGTTTGCGTTGACTCTAATTGATCAACATTAAATAAGTGATTAATTAACTAGGTCAGTAGATTTGTTTGCTGTGTAGTGTAGTCACATGCAATCAATCCATCCAGCACGCGACATAGAATGCAGAACGAACCAGAAGTAGCTTACAAAACGGGTACAGTGTGGTAGTTTGACGCATGTTTGGATCGGTGTTTATGGTTAGTAACTCTGTGGATTTCGTAGCGTATTCTTTCCATCATAATTAAATTATACCTACCATCTTGTGCTGTCCTTACTATAGATAATAAAAATATCTTTGCTTATAAACGAATCAGAATAGACTTATCACATTTTGAGTGGGGATGGATTCCATTTAGATAAAAATAATAACACTCAACGATCACATACATAGATCCTAGACCCTAACAAGGATTTTCTGTATTTTAGGGACCCGGAAACTACGAGGACCATGGTCCCACAACGCTCAGGGTCACAATGGTTAGGTTACTTGGTTCAACTGTTTGAAAACCTGGACCGACAGTAACGTGACCTCTAAAATAGTAGCCCATTTCACAAACCGATGATGCATAGAACTGCGCTGTGAACATTAGGATGGCCTCAATGCACGATATTCATTCATGATCTAACACTTCGTCTGGTTTATTCTAACATCAATGTGAAGCAATTGAGATTTGCCAGTTCGCCTGGTCAACTCGATACAATAGCGTCACTTTAGTTGCTAGTATGTACTTACTAGCTAGTACTTACTATAGTGATGTTACCAATTTGATGCCCTAGTTCTTGGGAGGTACAATTGTAAATGTGACCGATATCGCTGCTCTTTGAATCTGATTAAATTGAAAGTGAATCTTATGTCATGAATGTGCGCACTAGATTGCGTCATTCGGTTCTTGGAAGACGTATTACCTGCCTGCTAGTTACTACACCTGTCAACGACGCTATTTTTTATTATTGTGAAGTGAATAATAGATAAAAGACATTTTTATTTTTCTGTATTTCTCGATTCCTCCACTAACAAACTTTACTAGGTGGTAAGACGTTTCTGCAAAGTTTGTCTAGGTAGGTACCACCGCTTTGCCAGTTATTCTGCCACCAAGCAGTAGTGCGCAAGCACTGCTGTGTTCCGGTTCGAAGGGTATTGTAGTAAGTGAAATTATCGGGCAAATGAGACTTTATGACCTGATCTCACAGTCTAGTAACCTTATTACTAGATTGTGCTGACGTTTTTCTTAGAATGACGTGCGCAGTGCAGTGTCACGCGAAACTCTATACTTTAGAGTTTCGAGTGACACAGCAACTATATGGGCAGCCATGTCGCTTAACATCAGTCGAACGGTTAGCTATTCACGTCATTCCTTAACATTAAAAAAAACCTTTATTAAACTAAAATCTCTACATTCCATTAAATTAAAAAAAATAATAACGCCCAGTGATCACATACATAGATCCTGGACCCTAACTAGGATTCTCTGTATCTAGGGATCCAGGAACTATGAGGACCATGGTCCTACACACCCAGATAAGAAAAATATTTGCGTTTTTTTTTCTACTCATAAATACTTGTCCTGCTGCGGGAACTGAACTCGTCATTGAATCAATGAATTCACAACAAGTATTACTGTAAGTGTGATGCTTAGCAGTAACATTGGCGTGGTGCCTGTCATGTTTTTACTTTTTTGTGATGGATAAAACAAACGCAAAAATAGCGTAAAAATCCGATTTCAGACTTATACGGTTTTCTCATGGATGCCGTTGTCAAAACTAGACCAAATTGAAACCACACGGGAAGCACCAGATTTCAAATAAAAAAAAATCATCAAAATCAGTTCACCCAGTAAAAGTTCAAAGGTAACAAATAAAAAAAAACTCAAATTGGGTACCTCTTCCTATTTTGAAGTCGGTTGAAAACAGTAGAAAATGTAGACTAAAATAGATTACTTGTGCGGTTTGAAACTACACGATTAATTTGCAATGAATCCTATATAATGATTAGCTAGAGTTTTGTAAACCAAAACAACTTTGACTTTCATATTTCAACTAACATCAGTCTGTAGGTGTTGATTTAGTGATAAATTGTTGCAAACGTTTGAAAACTGCAATATCGATAAATCATTCAAAATGCAAATAAACATTAGTTGAATGAAATCATACAGGGTTGGGAATATCAAACATATAATTAGATTACACTCTCTTTAGAGTTTGGCGGGAAAATGAAAAAGATCGTGTCACCGCATTGTATTATTTTCCAAACCTTGTGTTATTTTCAGTGTTAGTGCATAAAATTGGTGGCATTTTATTCTTTAAGTGCTGGATTACAGGCATGAGTGTGGGAAAGTGGTATAATGATGGTGAAACGCATCTTTTCGTGTTGTTTTCGAAACTCCTTAGAAGCTTCTGGTAAAGTGGCCACCACTTTACTAGGAGTATGACTTGACTAGACTAGACTATGACTTGACCTGATGACTTGGACTGTGACTTGACTTGACTTACATATATTACTTAACTTGAAAAATAATCAATTACTTGACACTGGCTAAATACACAAAAGTGTGGAGCCATACAAAAAAAAACTCTCTTTACATTAATTGTTTGATGAAAACACGATGAAAATATCAGTGGTGCAATATTCTATTTGAACAAATCTAGGAGCCGAGTAACAAAGAGACAATCGACTGAGATTTTGTAAAAATAGAGAGCGTCTTAAACTTGACCACTCAGAAACTGGGATCGCAGTGGCCGATAATATATTTTTAATTTTGTTTTTTGGTTAAAATCTAGATCAGAGTAACAAAGGGTAATCAACTGAAATCACATAAATACAGATATACTAGGTGGGACTTTGTTGCAAAGTTCGTCTAGATAGGTACCACCGCTTTGCCAGTTATTCTGCCGCCAAGCAGTAGTGCAAGCACTACTGTGTTCCGGTTTGAAGGGCACTGTAGCTAGTGAAATTACTGGGCAATTGAGACTTTATGATCTGATCTCACAGTCGAGTAATCTTATTACCAGACTGTGCTGATGTCTCAGGATGATGTGCGCAGGCAGTGTCGCTTGAAACTATGTTTTAGGGTTCCGAGCGACACTGTTCTGTTATGGGCGGCCGTGGCGCTTAACATCAGGCG
Organism: Ennomos fuscantarius; assembly: GCA_905220475.3. Lineage (NCBI taxonomy): Eukaryota > Metazoa > Arthropoda > Insecta > Lepidoptera > Geometridae > Ennomos > Ennomos fuscantarius. Next base: position 3,082,808 of record HG992028.1, on the reverse strand, counting down.
AACGACTAGCTCGTAACATCATTAAGATATCGCCCTAAACTGGGAAAACTCAGAAACAGGGACCGCTGTGGCAGATTCAAAAAATTTTTTCTGTTCTGTTGGACCACTCTCTGTCTTTGGTTTTCTTAATAAACTGTTTTACACGTATCATAGCTTCCATTACGTATTTCACAGCGCAATGCCGCATAGTGAATTAAATTGTCCGCAATTCATTATGCAACCCCCAGCTTTTGACCTCACTGCGGCAGACAAACTAGCAGGAAATATTCGTATTTACTTGACTAGCCCGATACCTCAGTTGGTAGCAACCCTGCCTTCTGAACTGTAGGTTATGGGTTCGATTCCCACCCAGGACATTTGTGTGATGAACATGTGTTTATTCTTTGTCTGGGTATTATATTCTTTTACAAATAATATTTTAGATATTTTGTTGACTTGATATTTTAACGCTCGGATGTGGTTTTATTTACGCATTCCAGCATCAAAATATATAATTGATTTTGGGTATTTTATTTTTAAAGTATCGATTCACAATCGGCCCCATTTTTCGCAAATAATTTTGTAAATTTCGAATGATTGTAAATCAACAGTGTAATGTTTAAAATTAAACAAAACTAATGAAAATTAATTGATAGAATCAGACGTGACTGCGGAAATTCACATTAAATACAAAATGAAAATTTAAAAAATACTTTTATTGGTCCTGTATTAATAATAATAAACTACTTCAGTATCAATATTACCTACAAGAGTAGGTTTCAAATAGGTATAAATAATTTATACCTACCACACTTCTATTTTAGGTGCGATACTGCAATATCAAGGCACTGCATATTTCCTACTCTCTCCACCTTATAAATTACCTAATTTATTACTTATTAGATAATTACTAGTGACATAAAACGTTTCAAACAAATTCAGACCTAAAATATCAGTTTACTTACTTAATATGGAGTGAAAATATTAATAGGTAATCGTTTCCTTTGAGCAGAGAATTCTTGGTTTGTTGCTATTGCGATACATTTTCTTGGAATGCAAGCCTTGAGTTTCTTATGGTATTCAGTCTAGTCAGTTCATTCATATCTTACCATTGATATATTTATTAGATAATTACTAGTGACATAAAACGTTTCAAACAAATTTAGATCTAAAATATCAGTTTACTTACTTAATATGGAGTGAAAATATTAATAGGTAATCGTTTCCTTTGAGCAGAGAATTCTTGGTTTGTTGCTATTGCGATACATTTTCTTGGAATGCAAGCCTTGAGTTTCTTATGGTATTCAGTCTAGTCAGTTCATTCATATCTTACCATTGATATATTTATTAGATAATTACTAGTGACATAAAACGTTTCAAACAAATTTAGATCTAAAATATCAGTTTACTTACTTAATATGGAGTGAAAATATTAATAGGTAATCGTTTCCTTTGAGCAGAGAATTCTTGGTTTGTTGCTATTGCGATACATTTTCTTGGAATGCAAGCCTTGAGTTTCTTATGGTATTCAGTCTAGTCAGTTCATTCATATCTTACCATTGATGTATTTTATTGAAGGCGCTTTCACTTATGTTGATAACGGTGGTGCGAACAACCTATCAGGCGATTTACGATGTTACGTGCTGGTGGTAGTGGTGGTTAAGTTATGGAAACATGGTATTCAAACTAGGTGTGAGTTAGGCAAATAAATATATACTTAAATATTTTTACATATTTATTAAAAGTAAATGATCTTTGACTGACCCGATCCAACCCGCTCAGTTAGTAGTAACCCAGGCTTCTGAACTGTAGGTTGTGAGTTCGATTCTCACTAGACTCCCAGGACTAACATTTGTGTGATGAACATCGATCTTTTTCTATGTTAAAGGGAGCAAACAAGCATACGGTGCACCTGATGGGAAGTGCTCACCGTAGCCTATGGACATCTGTAATACCGGAGGAGGGGTCACCAATGCATTGCTTACCCTGTAGGACTCTTTTAACCCTCCTTTTGAAGTACTCCATGTTGTAACTCTGTGGAAAGACCGACCTTCTGTGTCTGGGTGTTATATTGTATTCTAAGTATGTATTTACAAACAAAAAAGTATATAAGTATTCTCTCAGTTATCTGGGTCCCATAGTAAACAAGAAGAAGAAGAAAGAAAGAAGAGATTTTTTTTTATTCATGGCAAGAAGCTTAAGGTAAAAATACATGGCAGAAATTAACATTAAGTGTTAAAAAAGAACACCGGTCGAGTTATTCGACAGTATCTCGGTGAGTGTTAGCCGTGTACTAGTTGTAGTTATGAATACTACTCAGGTCAGTTTCTATAATATTATGACAGAAATTTAAAAAATCGTGATTGCCAGTTGCTACGAATAGGTCTCAATAGTACAAGTTTTGCTTGGTTTGGAGCTAGATGGCGTTGTGTCCACAAATATTTATTTATTCAATCATGGATTTGGACGAATCGTACTGAATAGTACCAAATGCACTTTATAATCTTGATGCTTTAGCCAACATTCATCCACCGTTACTAGAACATCTCTTTGTAACAATCCATTCACTCTAAATAAATAGGTTACCATTAATTCTTCTACGACAATAATTGACACGCGTGTCGTTGGTTACATAAACGCCAGAAGACAATCAAGTCTAAACATTGTTACTGGACAATGAATCTTAATTTACTAGTGCAGGGGTCAAACGCGTTGACACATAAACAGCTGGATTATTATTCGGGTCGCCCATCAATGGTAGTAATTTGATTAGATTATTGTTCCTAAATTTGGTTGCATCAATAATAATTTAATGTAACATGTCGACCGTTTCGTGCGTAATAAGCAACATTCATTCTTTTTCAAGGTACAAAATGTTTGTCCCCCAAATGACTCAACAAAAATGTATTATCTATTGAACAACTTATTTAATAGATGTTTAACTTATTTTTGATATTTGTGTGCAGTAGAAGGTTTCTGACAGCTGAGGAAATTGCCAGGAGATCATGAAACTTGATTGCAACCGATAAAAAAAGTAATTTGTATGCATTTGACAGTTTGAATACGTAGTTTATATGTACATAGATTAAAATCCTAAACATGCACATTCATTGACTGTTAGGCGGAACAAAGTTCGCCGGGTCAGCTATATATAATAACGTCCAACGATCATACACAAATCCTAGGAACTAGGATTCCTGTATGTAATTCCTGTTCCTATATAGGAATTACAAGGACCATGGTGCCACAACACCCAGAAAAAGAACAAGTAATTGCGCTTATTATTCTGTGCGCAAATACTTGTCCTGCCGCGAAAATCGAACCTACCGCCTCCAGGATATTAGCCGGTCAGCTCAACCACCACACCACAGACACTAAAATAATTATAATCCTTTCTAGATTCTCTTCTATACATGATCCTCATCATATAAGTTTCCTCAGTCGCACAGTATATCATCTTCTATATTAGTTCAATGGACATAAGCAATCTAGCAATACGCTTTTGTAATTTAAGATCGTAAATTTCAATCAAAGTAAATATTGTGCATTGCATGGAAGACCCTAATAAATTTAATAGTAACGTCAAATGAAACCACTGAGCCATGCGCTGGTATTTACTGAATGTTCAGAGTTAGCTATAAAACAGTAGCTGATCAGTAAAATGTGTGGTAGGTTGAAGTGTATTGGTGAAAAATATTTATAAGCTTCGTCATCACCAGCCGGAAGATACCCATTTTGAGGTGATGCTTGCCTCCTATATCTGGCACCACCTAGTCAGCTACCTAGTGAGAGCCAGCCTACGCATCTTCCAGTTCGGGGTCGTTCGGAACCTTTCTTTCCCTTCGCTTCTTAATTACTTTTTTATGTTAATGAATGATGTGTCGTTCACTTGACGTTAAAAGCGACACGGCCGCCCAAAACAGAACAGTGTCACTCGCAACTTTAAAATATAAAGTTTCGCATGACACTGCACTGCGCTAATCATCCTGAGGCATCAATACAGCCTGCTAATAAGATTACTCAGAGATATCAGATCATATAAACTCAATTGCCCCGTGATTTCGCTAGTTAAAATGCCCTTTAAACTGGAACACAGTAGTGCTTGCGCACTACTGCTTCGCAGCAGAATATCTGGCAAAGCAGTGGTACCTACCTAGACGAACTTTGCAGAAAAGTCCTGCCACCTAAATAAATAAGTAAATTTGTAATAGTAAACAATAGGATAAGAAACAAGCGCAACTCGCTTCCTATTTTATATTGGTTCATTTTCATATAAGTTGTGTGAAAATGACTCCTTTGACATCTATTTCCACCTTTGACATTATAATTATTGGATTTTCTCATATGGTTGTGATGTTATTTGAAAAAAAAAATAGCTTAATGTATGTCATTTTGTTACTTTTACCAGCCTAATAAACTAAGTGCGTATAATGTTTTTTTCTGCTGAATATAGAATTTTGTTAGTCATAAAACATGCTGTTTCAAGATTGCAAAATAGCATGCTTTCAAAACCAAACCTGCCGGCTGCGGCACGTCAATATATAAAGACGTTAAACTCTTCCTTACACTACAAGACTGTATAATTTCATTCGTATATTTACATAAACGTCGATCGCGATTTACGATTGGTGCTTTGAGATATTTATGTTGGTTATAGATCAAGTACAAGACAGTCGTTCATGAGGAACTTCCTTTAGCACGTTTTATATCTTTACACTTTTCGAATACAATAGCGAATTTGTATTGAGCAATTATTTACAAATAAAAATTTACAATGAACAAAAAGTTATGTACAACAAAAAAAAAACATTATTTACAAAATGATAACGCACCATCACCACCGCGTGGTAAGGTTCCCAGAATATTGGCAGCATTACCTCGCTGAATTAGAAGACTTAGGTCCGTATTAGAGAACGATGCTCAGTCATTGATCGGTGCTCAAGCAGAGGTTTCATTCATAAAGTGATCAATTAGGGAATGAAATCTCTGCTTAAGCACCGATTCACTGACTAAGCTTCTGAGCCGAAGTATATGCCAGCTCTGGGATCCCTCAAGGCTAGCAGAAATCTCGCATAAATTTGTCTAAAAATTCAACAAAATTGAATTACATAAATTTTTTACATTTGTATAAAACTCCAAATATTAGGTACTTAGATTACTCTTTTCGGTTACAAAAGTTTTTCTATTTTGTGGCAACTTGAAAAGTAGCAAATAAACATATGGTCCCCCTGATGAGGCTCAATCTGCTGGATTGGTCACCGTAGCCTATTAACATTTGTAACACTGCCACTAATGCGTTTCTTTTTTTTAATGGTCTAATGTTGTTGGCCTCTACCGACCTTTACAGCGTCACCGGGCTTCAAGGCAGGCGCTTAAGCGCCTAGCCGCAATGCATTGCTTTGTGACAATAGTATTTTAAAAGAAGAGTCAAAATATTGTCACATAGTATTTTGGCCCTCCTTACCAAAATACTATGTGACAATATTTTGACTCTTCTTTTAAAATACTATATGACAATAACAAATTATTGTGTCAAATTGATTCAAAACCCTCCTTTTAAAATGCTGTATGTTGAAATGCTGAGAAAAGTCCGATAGTGGAAGCTTTTTACACAAGAAACAAGAAACAGTTTTTGCAGTTAAAACTACTGAAGCAAATGAAAGCATGTGACGTATGCAGTCGAAAGTGTTTGTAGAAATAAAAACACAGGTTTAACAGGATATGGCGTTGGCCGACACGCTGGAAAAAGCTGCATCGGATCTTTGAAATAGCTTGATGAATGTGCTTTGTACGGGTTGTTTACTTTTTGTTCATTTAAACCCCTTTCTGTGAAAATAACACCAGCACCGCAGCCTCTATACATGTATTGGTATTGGATGTCACTATGCCCCATCTAACGCCACTTTATCGCTTAACATCTGGTGAGGCAGTAGACAAAAGCCTTGCCTATAACAAATTAAAAAAATCTTTGGAGATGATCCGGTGAGTCGGAGAGCCCGGGTTCAAATCCCGCTGGTTGCTAAGATTTTCAGGAACTATCTTCATAAATCTTACCATAAGCTTAGAAAGTAAAGTGAAAAATCAAAATCAAAAAAATCAAAAAGTCAAAATAATAAAAAGTTTTTGAAACATAATGCGTGTGGTGCCCACAAGCCCGTTATATTACTAATATTATAACTGCAAAAAATATTGTATGTGTGTGTGTTTGTTAGCATTAATCTCCGTAACTACTGAACCAATTTTGATGGAATTTGGAATGAAGATCCTTATATGCTGGATTAACACATAGAATACTTTTATCTGCGGGTGAAACCGCGGATCGCAATTAGTTTTCTATCAAATTGATCATTTATTAGAATAAATATCATTATGAATGATATCTCACATTGCAATGTGAGGAAACAATTGTAATTAAAATCATCAACCTTAAACATTAATAAAGTAAACATTAACAAAATGAAAACAAATAGAGTAGGTAATTAAAAACATTTCCGCTGCACAACTCTAACCGTGAGAATTTCACATTGCCTTTTCTTTGCGATTCCTTAAAACAACTCAACGTAGTCACGGTCTGCCGACAGTTCCCGTGTGAGTGCAGGTTCGGATCCCGATAAATGCATCATTACATGTTTATGCGTAATGCGGGGAATAAGAACTATTTATATTCCGACTTCATTGTAGTTGGCCGATTACGGTAATCAGTGTCTTTGAAGAATAACAAAAGAAGAACCAAAACGGGTTCCCATTACAAATCACTTAATAAAGCGTGAGAAAAATATATAGGTAGCAACAATAAACAGCAATCTTTTTTTTTCTTGTTATGGAGGCTAAATAAGTGATTTTCATGAGACCTACTTGATTTTTTACTGGCCTTCTAGTGCCATAGTCTTTAAGCTGCCCAAAAGCTTCAGATTTGCCTACTTATTGTTTACGGTGCGTGATAAAAAGTGCTTGCACAGACCTTTTTGCTTTGACGAATCAACGTTTTGCGAATGCTTGACTATTCGACGCGTCAGTGTTTTCAATAACAGTGACGTCAGCGCTTGGAAAACGCACTATGGTCTCGTCTCTTTTATATTTTTTACTGTGGTGTTTCCTAAAAGTTTTTGAATCGTTCTATTTTTTCGCAGAACCTAAATATAAGTCTACATCAAGACCGCACACAGTTTCTATAATATCTGTAATTTGATTCAGTCCTGCAATTTCGTTCAATACCCTGTGGTATCATTCTAAACTACCGTTTGTGGCTATCATTAAACCATTCGATTCGATGCTAAACCTGACTATGACTTCACCTAAAGGTCAAGATCCGCATGAACCTAACGATTGGATGGATGACATCAACGTGTGGTTTACCTGTCAACGTCGGTTTGTAGAATTCGTAAACTACTAATATATATAAGTATTTGGAACTGTAGAGTTGTGGTTTACCTTGATGATAATATTAAAGTGGCTAAATGGTCTAAGAATGTGTTGATATTGAAATGAAAGATTGTGATATTTTATATATCCGCGAAGTTTTACTCATGTTTTTCTATAAACCTTTAATACTCTAATGTTTGAATTTTCAAAAATCTTGTATTATAATTACGCGAAAAGACCTGTACACGGTATATTGGTCAACACGCAAAAAAAAGAAAATTGTCTTTTTTCATTTTAGGTGGATTATAATTTTTTTTATGTTAGTGAATTATGTGATGAGCTAGTCGTTTACCTGATGTTAAGTGATACGGCTGCCCATAACACTCCGAACCCCAAAACATAGAGTTTCGAGCGACACTGTACTGCGCACATCTTCCTGAGACATCAGCACAGTTTGGTAATAAGATTACTTGACTGTGGGATCACATCATAAAGTCTCAATTGCCCAGTAATCTCACTAGCTACAGTGCCCTTCAAACCGGAACACAGTAGCGTTTGCACACTACTGCTAGGCGGCAGAATAACTGGCAAACCGGTGGTACCTACCTAGACGAACTTTGCAGAAAAGTCCTACCACCTAGTAAATAAAAGATGTATAGATTCAGGTAAACTTATTAGATTTTTTTTAACACAGCAAATTGCCTTTATTTTCTAAATACTACAATGATTTAATAACTAATACTAAAAACTACCTACTACCACAAAAAAAAAAAACATTTGGACTATGTACTGGCTGTGATGACCAGTCCAATTATTAGATTAGGTTTTCAACATTGCTGCAATATTTGGAAATTAGCAGTTATATAGCTTACATGGTGCAATATGAATGTCCAACTGGTTGTTCTTTACGACCCATACCTTAGTTTACAATATTGTCTTATTTGTCTTAAAAGTTGAAAGTTTAGATTTGATGGCGTCATCGTAACTGTTGATGTCATTGTTACTACAGCTTTTTGAGTTCATGTTGTATAATTAAATGACTGTTATATTTATCTTTTTGTCAAACGTCCTTTAATTACCTTAACATATTGTGTTGTCACTTTTTTTTTTTCAATTTTCCTGCCTACTTACAATTTGTACAGCTCGAACAATTTTCACACTTCATTCATCTACATTTTACGATTGTTCATCATCAAACAAAAACTTTATGGGTCTTTAATTGACTACTCATTGTGAGTCAAGTGCTTCTTTAACCCGAGGGTGTGAATGGTATAAAGGCATTTGCAAGAGTGAATGACTTTTCATGACATGAGAATAGTAAGTTAAGAAACGTATAATTAACGTTGGCATAAGCTCAGACGCAATATACTTATATGCTAACTATATCAGCACTCAACAAAAGAGTAAGCAGCAAATGCAAGAAAATACTATTTGGGAATGCATTTTAGTGCAATGCCCTAGTTAAATACGACTAGTTGCGCCCCGCGGTTTCACCCGCGGATAAAAAGTATTTTAATTATTTGCTCATCCCACTGGAGCATTTCACTTTTCCGGGATAAAATGTAGCATATATGTTAATCCAGTGTACAAGCTATTTTAGTACCGAATTTCATCCAAATCCATTCAGCCAATTGAGCGTGAAGGAGTACCAAACATATACACATACAAACTTTCGCCTTTATAATATTAGTGTGATTTCAATACAACATTTTTGTTTTGAAGTTAATCTGAAATTGCGTTTATTTTCACATTTAATTCAACTTCTGTTTAATTTTTACATTTAAACGTTTCTCATCTCTGTTTACATATATAAAAAGATACAAGTTTTCTAATCACAATCATTTTTATTGTTTTCCAGTACTAAGCTATTTATATATTTCCAGAAATCGATTGCTGGATCTATAATATCATTATGACGATAAATTGTGTAACAGTCCCTTTACTACTGACGGTTAATACTTTCTCAAACTCTTAGGTATTAGTTTATAATTCTCATAGATATTATATTACGCCCATGTACACTAATCTACATAATATTATAGCTTAGGTTTCGATATATGCTGTAATATTAGCTATATCATGTGGGTATGGGTGGCTATTAACTTTTTTAGGTACTTTCACCACGTTGTATCAATTTGCTGTGGCTGTTGCCTTAGGCTCTTCCGATGATGTGAACTAACTAGTGATTTAATGACTAAGTGTTAAGTAAGTTGAAAAATACAATTACGAGACCATTATAAGTTGACACCTGTGACACCCATTCCTTATCCTGTCCATATGCAACTCAACGTTGCAAGACGCGACATGCAATTATAAAACATGGAGGATAGAATTGTTCTTTATCGGTGATCTATTCATCATACCTACCTTAAGTCGTATCTTTACTGGTTTATTCAAATTTCGCTTAGAAAATATCATTGCCACCGACAGAATCATTTAATTGTAACTCGATATTTGTGTAATTCAACCAAATCGATATTTTTATATTAATTTGAATGGGATTAAAAAATGACTGTTTCTTTCTTTATTTTCGATATTACATTATTTCTAGCTGTGCAAAATAATTCCGATCCCCTTTTAATGTAAGAGAAAACACAACTGTCTATCCGGATCCGGAATGACTTGATTATAATTTAACTGAACACTTTTTACCGCATACAGCTTTCATTATAGTCTAGATTTAGCAATTTATTTCTAATTTGCTGTTTGCACTTTGTATAGTGGACGAAGTTTCTCTAGCTTGAAGCTTCTATTTGATTTTAATTAGTATAGTATAATGAACGTGGTAGAAACTTTTAATTACAAAATTATATTTATTATACCTACCCAGTACAGAGTAAGTTGTCTACCCGTTCGTATAACTTTTTGTGTGGCGCTTAGCGTCTGTCTGAACCAATTTGGATAAAAGTTTGCACACACATTGCATAGTTAGTGTATGCAATTTGTATGTGTGGGTTCAAAGTAGAATAGCTTTTATCCTAAAAAATAAGAATCACCGTGCATATGGAACTCCTAGCATTTAAAAGATTAGATGTTTAACGTCGTTATTATAGATTTTGAAATAAAAAGAAATAGGTGCAATAAATCGCTTCAAACCTAACATCAAATTAAACAGTAGACCTTCTATAAGTCACGAAATCGATACCTTCCAAATGCATCAACTCTTCATTTATCAATAATTACATCTCAATCTCTTGCATCAAATTAAACGTGCATTACCGCTTAATTTCCGATAACCTTAACTCCTTACTCTCATTTCGCAAGTTAAAGAGCTCGTTGTGAAATATAAAATGCCATATAGCAAGAGTCAAGGAGCTTAAAATATAAGCTGCAGATACTTCTTGGGAATCTGAGAATGTTTGTATTATTAAAAACTTGGGTCAAATAAATGATTACGAGGCAAGAAAAAGTTGACAAACGCCTTAGTGAATTGGGTTGACAGTTAGATATTAAACGACACAACTTTGAATATAGGAATTTAGTTGGCTAGGTCAAGAACATTTTCGACAATATTATGAATTTCCAGTTTATTAAAAAATCAGAAGAAGGAAACATAAAATATAATAATGACTTGACTTTTATTCAGCAACAATTTCATATCAGCATAACATTTAAACATACCGATAGATTACAACATGAAAACATTTTGATTTTGATATTGAGTCAAGATAATGATTGAATCAATAGCGAACACGATTATTTCAAATAGGTATTGTATATTTGTTAGTAATTGGTATTCAAACAACGGCATCGTCGTACAATTGTCAATGGAAGTCAATGGATATACGTTAGAGATAGACGCAATGATTGTAATAATGTTAAATTAGAAACAATGTATAAGCTTAACTATTATAGCTACAGATGATTATGTTATTGTCCTGTATAAAGTATATGAAAAAGTAGTGCCCTGAGGTACTCCAGAAATGGTAACACATCTTGGTATGTTTACATATAGTATTAGTCCTTAAATTGAAATGAACACAACAAAAGCTGTTATTTTAACTCCTCCTAACAATATAACGAACAACCCAATAAAACAATTGACTTAAATTTTATGTCGTACAATATCGCACGCCTTTGAAAATTCTATGAGTTTTCACGTGACCGGAATATTAATCTTTTTTTTTCTTTTCCACAGAGTTTCTTAGCTGCGAATGCAAAATGCTGGTGGGCGGGGGCACTGGCTGCTGCTGTAGCGGAACTGCGGTACGCTGGATACGTGTCTCCAGGAGTGCTGCTGGTAGCTGGCGCTCCGAGGGCTTTGGAAACAGTTCGGTGTGCGTACTCGCGATCTGTGTTGAAGCCACCGCCGACCTATCTCATCTGCGGATTAGGTATGTTCTTTAAATAATATTTTCATATGTTTGGGATTATAATCGCCAGTCTACGCTATTTTATATACACACAACTTATTTATAGGCGTTCCATTTGACCATTGTCTTACGATGAATGATGAATATTATGGAAACGAAAACCCAGATGAAATAGTACTGGCTTGAGTATCGTTAAATACATATTCTCTGTGGCCTAACCAACAAACTATCGGACTATGGATGGTATTAAGAGCCACAGAAAAAGGTATGAAATAATGCTAAAAGTAGATTATGACGTGAAAGACCTACAGGCCAATATTACAAAATAAATACCTATAGAAGTTCTATTTATTGCTTTAAATTTTTATTAATATAGTGCACCTAGATTACAAGTTATGAAGATATCAATACCTACTATTAATGTTAACTCAATAGAAGCTCTATTTCACCACAACATAGTATTACTTTTATGCTCTGTCATCTTTACTAACACACATATAAAATTAAATCCAATTTTACACAATCCTTTTGCAAGCTACATTAATTTAAGCATTGCAGTTGCAGTATTTGTGAAAGATTCAAGTGTTTATTATTACTGGGAACGATATCGACACTTGACATTCATTTTGAGAAGGTTTTATGTGGTGATGACTTAAGCTTCGCATTAAACATAAGTGATCATTTACTTACATAAAGTAAATACTGGCACATCAGCTTTTAGTTCAAGTTTGTTTTTATTGGTACTGATATTAAAACTTGACTTTACATTATTGACGTTTGTCTTCATGTTTGGTAATGATGCTATTTGAGAAGCTGTTACGACACCACTAACGAAACAGTGGTTCTAAACTGTAGTCATGTTACTTCTAAAGTTCGGACATTGGACAACCAGATGTACAAAAAAACACCACCGTTACATGATTAATATCCCACATCTGCGGACAAAGCGATTTGGCTCCACTTTTATCATGCGAACAACCAAAAAGTGAAACGCTTTACCGGCGTCCGTATTTCCGAAAACTACAACCTTTGAGTTTTCAAATCGATAGTGAACAGGTGTCTTTCAGGCACGCATGTTACATCCTGGACCGCATCGTCACTTACCATAGTGGTCAAACGCAAACCTATCAAACAATAAAAATAATTTATCTATTTCTAACACTGAGCTATTTGTTGAATGTCGGTGGTGATAATGATGATGATAAACATTCAATTGAATTATCTTATTAGGATAGTGTTGGGACGCAAATGAGTCAAGTTTGATAAATGAAATCAATTCGATACCTACCTCTTGTAAGTTTTAGTTTTCGGTTTTTATCATATCTGTAACTACATTGATAATAGAGTCCAACGATCACACACATAGATCTTGGATCCTAACTAGAATTCCCTGTATCTATGGATCTAGGAACTACGAAAATCGTGCTCCCAAAACACAGTCAGAATAATTATTAGCACTTTTTTTGTGCTCCAATACTTTTCCTGTCGCTGGAATAGAACCCGCAGCTTTGGGCTATAATTTAACCTGCTCAACCATCTTAACCTGCTCAACCATCCTATGATGGTTAACTCATAGCCCAAAGCCTAGGCTTTCGGGTATATATCATAATCGTAATATTATTTTATTTATTTATCATTCCAATGTATAATCACACACAAAAACAGTAAAAATCATGTCAATTAAAATTCTAAAATGCTCCTCACATATGATTATACTATTTGTAAATGTCAAACAGAAGCTCATTACAACAATCCAGTGAAATAAAAACGTGTAATCAGTCATATTATTCAATTCTAAAACAGTGGGCAGAATGTTTTTATACGCTGTTAATAGAGCGGCATTCAGAACAAGAGGCTGTGTCGGATTAATGCTTACATAATATAATACGTCCTTGCAAGGCCGCGGGTGGGAGCTGCGCAGGCGCACGGTTAACGAGCTCGGTAGGGTTGCCATTCACTGCCATTAAGAGAAAGTAATTTAACTTGAAATTATTATTGAATTATGTTGTTGCTTGTTTTGTATGACAAATATTGTGCTATCGTGATTTTCTGTTTCGTCTGAAAGCCTTATTATTTTGATTTCTGTGATACACATAATATTTTGGGGTGCGGTGTAACCATAATGACACGTAGGTACAAAATGAAAGTAAATGTAATTTCCAATAATGCGGATGAAATTCTTTACCTTAAATGGTAATGTGAGAGTGAGAGGAGCAAGGACGGTGATAGTGTATAAATTACGAAAAATTCTGTCGTGGCCTTACATGTGAAACAAGTTTTAGCTACGACATTTTTTGAATTTTTTTATATTTAATATAGTTATCGTAATACAAACCTATAATCATTCACTTTTACTGTCTCCAACTTTAGCCTAGATGTGATCTTATTTTTGACTTTAATATCGTCAATCAAGAATTTTACTAGGTGGTAGAACTTTTCTGCAAAGTTCGTCTAGGTAGGTACCACCGCTTTGCCAGTTATTATGCCGCCAAGCAGTAGTGTGCAAGCACTACTGTGTTCCGGTTTGAAGGGCACTGTAGCTAGTGAAATTACTGGGCAATTAAGACTTTATGACCTGATCTCACAGTCGAGTAATCTTATTACCAGTGCTGATGTCTCAGGATGATGTGCGCAGTGCAGTGTCACGCGAAACTTTATATTTTGAAGTTCCCAGTGACACTGTTCTGTTATGGGCAGCCGTGTCGCTTAACATCAGGTGAACGACTAGCTCGTCACATCATTCATTCAACATAAAAAAGAGTAAACTTACAATTGTTTGTACCCTAACCCTGCAATAGATGTAAAGAGCCGCGGCGTGGGCGCATCGCAATGCATACAGATTGCGCCTTTGTACGTGTGCATCGTGGGAACAAAACACGTAATGAGCCTGTCTTATACAGGAACTAGATTTTTTACTGAATTACTTGTTGGACGTCGTTATTTCTTTATATGAAGATTAAAGGCTGACAGATTAATTTGAATCAACGCGATGATTTTTTTATCTTTGTCCTGCCTAATCCGACGTCTTTTAAAATACTTTAGTGGAAAATTTCATTGACGTACCTGTTACGACTATTTTATTTAGAGTTAAGATTTATTTTATCTGCTAACTATTGAGAAAAAAATGTTTTGAACGTTTTCCTTATAAAGAAATTTTAGGGAATGACTCTACCCAGGTAGCAAAAGTATTCTAGGTGATTCTAGCAGTATGTTAGCAAAATCTAGCAAAAGCTTAAGTTATCGTATAATTCTCGAAGCAGGTATAATTCATGACTGGTTAACTGATTTTTTATAGACAGTACTTTAAAGCAAACCTATGACCAATAAGCAGCTAAAGTTGCAATAAATGTCACCACATTTATGACCAATTGCGATGGATGCTTCAAACATTATTTATTGTGTTTTTAAACGTTTATATTATGGTTATTGGTGTAATGTTAGTTGAGTAATTTCATCAATTTAATCAATTATTGTTTTATGAGACTATTATTGTCGTTACTATCGATTACATAATAATTTAATAAGAAGCTATTTCCTGTGCTTTCGCCTCAAAATGTCAGTTAGGGTAAAGAAAGTTACATGTAATGACAGTATTTTGCTCATATCAGATTATCTTTTTTATCAGAACGGGCTAATGCTGTTGGTCTCTACTGACCATTGAAAGCGCCCAGCCGTCAAAAATGGGAGGCATATAGCTCAAGGGCGAGGGGTGCGAGTCTCGGCTTGGGCCAGGATAAGAGGATAGAGAAGACTACGTCCACTGGAAGAGTAGACCCTATTAAAAAATCAAATGGTCTCTAATTTACGTTCCTCTAATGAAGAAATTACTTTTTGAATTTGTTCATAATGCTCCAGTAAGAATCTTCAGATTTTGTATCTTCTTGTATTTCACCATAAGCCTATCTTTGTCCACTATTAGACGTAGGGAGGCCTGTCCAATAACACGCTACTTAGCTTAGTCTTCAGTTCTTTGCTTCCAGTCCTTACTAGCTGCTTTCCGCAAGTCATCACTCCGCTTATCCGCAGGTCGTCACCACTACGTTTGTCTAAACTCGTCCACCTAAGAACTCTTCTCATTCCACTGCCACTTCAGCTTACCGATTTTTGCGCTATATTGACCATTTGGGTTCTTTTCTTCCTGAACAATTGTTTTAGCTTCTACGTGCCAACTCGCACGGCTAAATCATGACAAGAAGATGCCATAACAGTTTTGTTTACCTGTCATGCAAATCATTTCCATTCTGGTACAAGTTACGTCAAGATGTTAATTATGTTTAGTTCATGGCGTTGCATTGTTGTGTTACGTGAGTCGAGATAATAATCGTGCTTTAGGTCATGTGACATTCAATCTGCAATGTTGGTGTGTTAATGGTTTATGGTGTTAGTGTTTTGTTTAGTTTATTACAAAGTATTAGCATTATTTTATTTAGTAAATTATTATTTGTTTTAATATTATTATTATTTTATTTTGTATATAATGTTTTATTAGTTGTATAACTTTTTATTTATAGAGTGCCTGTACATAATAAAGTTTCTGTTGAATGAAGCAAATATACTGTTTCAGATAGTTCTAGCTATTCTAAAGCTATTTGCTATTGACAGCTTCTGTGGTGTGGTGGTTGAGCAGGTCGACTAATAGCCCGGAGCCTATAAGATTCCTGCGGCAGGACAAGTATTTGTGCACAGAAAACAAGTGCAAATACTTGTTCTGAGTCTAGGTGTTGTGGGACCATGGTCCTCGTAGTTCCTGGGTTCTTAGTCACAGGGACTCCTAGTTAGGGTCCAGTCTATGTATGTGATCGTTGACCGTTATTATTATTCTATTTAAAACTTTATAATTGAAACGATAACAATGAGTACATTAAATAACTTTGTAATCTATCTAAATATATATAACTCAAAGGTGAGTGACTGATATAGTGATCTATCAACGCCCAGCCCAAACTACTGGAAGGATCGGGCTGAAATTTGCCATGCAGGTAGGTGTTATAATGTAGGCATCCGCTAAGAAAGGATTTTTCGAAATTCCACCCTTAAGAGGGTGAAATGGGTGGTTGAATTATTTTCCCATAGGCCACGCCGCGGGCGAAGCTGCGGGCAGAAGCTCGTATGTAATAACATCCGAAATGATAGTTAAACTGTCATATCTTGCGGTCGTGTTTCCACATCATTAATTCTAATTAGTAAAGGATAGATTATGTAATTTTAGGTATCTCAAAAGAGACAAATAGAAGATGACTTCACTCACTAATATAATAATTAAAAATGTAGGACACGCTCCGAAATATTTCTGCATATTGTGCCTTTTCCTTTTCTCTTTTTATGAAACAGGTCACAAGATTTATTGTAATGACAAGAACTGTCACATTGACATGACATGTCATGACTAAAACGAGTGCTTTCTCGAAGCTCGCGTTTTTATCCTCAACTGCGGCGTACTTCCCGTTGAAAACAAGTAATTTATCAAAATCGCGCGATGTCTCATGCGTTTTTAACTTTGACATTGGACAGAAACATTTGTCTGGATGTCATTGTGGATATGTAGAGTCAGCAGCGTCAGATTATTTGCCATTCAATTAAAATGAAAAACGGGTAAGTTTAAAACGAGATACGTCAAACCTGTGGACGTTAGCCTTACTTAATATGTAGTGTATTTATTGGCCTTTCCTTAATTTTGTGATAGGTAGGAAAAGCAAACGAAGAGGCCCACTATGATGTTTTTGCCCACCGTACCGCAGAATCCTTGGCACTGACTTTGAAATAGCTTTCCATTTTAAACGTACGCAGAACGCATTTCTTTTGCATTGTTAGTTTTTTAGTTGCATAAAAAGGCAATTTTAAGGTTGATAAAGTGGCTATAAATAGTATCTATACATGTAAAATTCAAAGTCCTGACTGACTGACTGACTTATATATCAACGCACAGCCTAAGCCACTGGTCCTAGAGACTTAAAATTTGGAGGGTGTGTTCTTTGTAAAGTGTAAGTATCCACTAAGAAAGGATTTTTCGAAATTCCACCCCTAAAAGGGTGGTAGTGAATAGGGTGGTTGAATTAACTGTGAAAAAAATTCTTCTTCGTTTCTTAAAGGCCACGCGGGTGAAGCCGCGGGCGGGAGCTGGTAATTAGTAAGAAAGAAAGCGATTACTAAAGGCGGCCACAATTCAAAGTTCCGCACGGCAACTCTTAATCCTCCGGTATAAAAGTACTTTGTGTTTATCTCGGTAGTGTAAGTCAGATCATTATTTCATTCAAATTGTATCAGCCTTTATGGCGTGAAAGCCAGCACAGAAACAAAACACATGAAGAAAATTTCACTTGGAAGAGATACTAAATACTTAAGTAACGTAGTAAAGTAGGTACATTTAACACGTGTCCTTTGATTTCGGATATTTTAAATCTCTTGATAGCCTCGAAACCGCAGTGAAAATACTTGTCATTCACACTTAAAGTTACGTAACAAAACTTGATATAAGTTTACAAAAGTTCATTCCAGCAATTAACACTGCATTATTTTAATATCAGTAAAATTATACATTCACCGATTAAATTTTATTTTGATTTTTATCAGAGTGCAAAAACAACCGTTAAATTACCTTAGTATCACGTTTAAAAAGAGCTTATTTATTTAATTTTTTTACCGTAGGTTTTCGTATCTTTGAATCTTTTTATTTATTATCTATGGATTAACTTCACTCGTAGCTTGAACTTGGCTCTTTTAATCCTTTCACTTGTGATCGTAAATATCTCTAATACGCCTTTTCATAACTAATTAAATTTCGACATAATCTTCACCTTTGAATTCGATCTGAAATTCAAGATTTTACTATAAATGTTATTTACTAGAAGCAACCCATTGCTTAACTTACATTTCTTCATATCATCTCGAATACTCTATTTGACCCTCGATGGGGTGGAATTTTCGAAAACTCAAGACTCCAAACTCCAAACCGAAAACTTAGCAATGCAAAAAGTTTTTGGTTTTAGAACCAGTGGCTTGTTTTAGTCGGTTAGACAGTCACTCAGGACTAAGCCTTTAATCTAATAATCAATATAAGAATAAGAATAATGCAAAGCAGCTTCGCCCGCGGCGTGGCCTATCAGAAAATAATTCAACCACCCATTTTACCCTCTTAAGAGTGGAATTTTGAAAAATCCTTTCTTAGCGGACGTCATAACATCTACCTGCATGCAAAATTTCAGCCCGATCCGTCCAGTGGTTTGGGCTGTGCGTTGATAGATCACTATGTCAGTCAGTCAATCAGTCAGACACCTTTGAGTTATATATCTAAAAAAAAAATAGAGATAGTATATACGACTGCTGTGCAAAGTTTAATTTTTAGTTCTGTAACACACATTTATAAATTGGCAAACTTAAGCTTTATCACCTATCTTGCTTCTTGAGAAACTTGGCGACTTCAAGATTAACGAAAATAAGTCAGTATTGCCTGACGCCCATAAAATGTCATTTTGGACGCTCATCATAGGAAGGTTTGCCATAATCACCACATTTGGCCGGCGGTGGCTTGGTGATCGCAGAAGATTTAAATGTACTGAGGAAAGAGGAAAATACTGCTGCACATTCCCTGTATATTCCCTAGCTCTTACAGCACCCACTGAAATATATTGGGTGCTTCTATTCCCACATAACTGCAACCACACGGCACTGACACGCGCGCTACCTTTTAATAAGGTATTAAATTCCATATCATGACCTGCTTCGAATAGGCAGCCAATATACTTAGCGGCATCTTTGAAACAATATCCGATTTCATATCTACGTTTATGTCGATCGTGCGTGAAGTAAGAGATACTACGAGATACGGTTACTTTTCAATACTTTTACTTTCTTTCGATAAAACAGTGCCCTTTCGGTGTTGTGACGAAATTCCTGAGTTGGATGCGGATGCTATGATAATTAATTAAAATGTATACGAGAAAAGCAGGATGTGGTAGCCTGGTATTATATCGTTCATTAACTTAACGTTTCACGTCGAATTAATATTCGGTCATGTAAAGTTTATTTTATTTCAAGAGTGTACTCACTTCTGGGCTTAGGCTTCTGGGCTTATTTATTATTTGCGGTAAGTCCATACAAAGATGCAAGAGCCAATATTTTAATTGCATTTTCAAAAGTTTATCAGAGCGCTTGGTTGATGTTGTCACTTATTTGGCAAAACGAATAAGCATTGCAATTCAACGAGGCAATGCTGTCAGCATGTTGGGTGCGCTACCTACTGGTAGTGGGCTGGAGCATTTGGACTGTCGATAGGTCATCGCAGCCAGTATATAGTCCAATTTTTTTTTGTAGTATGTTTAGCTTTAGAGCCAAGTATATCTGGTCAAAGTAAGTGGGAGAAGCCTATGTTCAGCAGTAGACGGCACGTCTTCCGGCTGATGATGAAGATACTAGGCTCTAAAAGTTCAAGTTATCATTTTGAAAAAATCAATTCGTATCAAAGTTTAGTTATTGGAGACTCTAGTTTTTATACTAAATAGTTCGAGATGAAAAACGTGTACGGTAGCATTCAGTTTTCTAGCACAAATCAACTGGTAATTATTCTACCATTAAATATAAGATTCACTATACAATATCATCTGATACAACTAAAACTGGTGCATTAATAACAGTAAACCGACACCTGTCAGGCACGTCGATTTGCTACGTCCTAGAATGGCGATCCTCAGCCAATAGCTGCAAAAAAACGGTATTTATACCCTTATACGATGTACGCCTGCCTAGGCGCATACTAAGTACGCGCTGATTTACTTTTCGATTTTGTATGTCTTTGTACACTCGTAAATTTTTAAGTAGTTAAAAATTAATGTTTTTGTTGTTGTTAGACTACAGTGATTAAGCCGTAATAAATAGGTGCAATATTTTGGCACAAACAGGATCAATCATGATAGTTGGAATATTTTAGATTAGAAACCTTGAGCTTTAGTATCGGATTCGAGCGTACACGGGTCTAGGTATATAGAGCTCAATAGATATAATATTATAGAAACTGACGTGAGTAGTATTCATAACTACAACTATTACACGGCTAACACTCACGAGATACAGTCGAATAACTCGACCGGTGGTCGGGCAATATAGATGCCCATCCTCAAGGAGTACGCGTGGTGGCGGTGGCTGTTATTCGACTATATCTCGTGAGTGTTAGCCGTGTACTAGTTGTAGTTATGAGCTCAATAGTATCATAGAAGAAAAGTAAGTACGTATTTACGCAATAAGGTTAACGAGGCCACTTGGATTTTGACATAATCTGACAATTTCCGACTTTTCAAACCCTGCAGGGCTTATAGTCACCCATAAAAGACTATCTACTACAAAATAACAACCGAGGAAAGTTGAACCGGCAAGTGTTAAGTTTAAAGTTCACTGTGTCTCTGAAATCTTAAATGTCGGGACTTTCTAAACAAAACATCGGAAACGTCTTGTACCGATGACAACTAACAATATGTTCGATATGATGAGAAATTCTGATAACCATAGTAATGGTAATTTTATGCTTATGCCGATTTACATGACATATGATTGTATACAAACGCATGAATTGGTCATAGCCTAGCTGCAATAAAACTTTACATACGATGACTCGAATAACCTTTATTATCAGGTTACTGATGTTAGACACGTTGTAACTGGTCAGTTGATGTTTTGGTAACCGCAAAAATACCACACGAGATCGTTTGGATACTCGCGCTTTCTAGCTCCGAAGAAATCAGAAATTTTTAGTTTATATATGTACAAGGCCATCTGACTTCGCAGATAAGTAGTTACTAGAAGCAGCTGCATAGTCCGGATGGAAAATGTCTACTGCTGAATACGGGTCCCTATTGACATAATATATCAAGTAAAATTAAAAAATAATTAATCTATCTATCTTTAGTACGGCATAATTATATACGGTGGAATTTAATTCGCTCTTAAATGTAATACTCAGCCATGCTATAGAAAATTCGTACAAAGTCCAATTAAAAAAAATTGGTTTTGTTTTAGTATTTAGTGCCTCCTAAAATAACTGCATGACAGCCGAAACGTCTATTTAATGGTACACACAGCGCGGGCACCAGCTGAGTGCTTTGTAAATGTTTTGTAGGCAATAAAACACCTGCTTTTTTCAATGCTGCAAGGCTTTTCTTTAGAATTTAATTTGATAATACCTAGATTTAAGTTTAATTTCATAAGTACTTTTTTATTTAGTTATATGGGAGCATTCCATAGCATGGACTGAATACATACATTAAAGGAAAATAACTAATTAAATTCCACCTTGTATAAGACAAAGGATGGTAGAAGTCTTGCCTCCTGAAATACAGTGTTTGGGAGTTCGGGAGTCTAGGGACTCATTAAATAAATAAACAACATCAATAAAATCATTGATTTACCTCGGTCATGGTCCGGTTTGCGATTGTCTACTAGCTCGTGATTGTCACTGAAAATATTAATTTTTTGACTGACTTATTGACTGGCCTGATAGCTCGGTTGATAGTGGCTCTGCCTTCTAAACTGTAGGTTTGGGTTCGATTCCCACCCAGAACAAACATTTGTGTTTGTTCTGTGTCTGGGTGTTATATTGTATTGTATGTATGTATTATTACAAACAAAAAGTATCTATGTATTCTATCAGCTACCTGGTTTCTATAGTACAAGCTTTGCTTAGTTTGGGGCTAGATGGCGTTGTGTGAGATGTCCACACATATTTATTTATTTAATTTAAATGCATTTCTGCAGCATACTTACATAAATCCGGATGCTGACAGGCTTTTTTGAATTACGACTTTACAGTTTTATTCGAGTTCTCTTTAGTCAGGTTAAATAGTAATTCGTCCAAAAACGGGTCTCAATTTCAAAAGATGTTTATCATGGTGAAATTTTACACCGTAAGGTGACCTATGCAAGTGCATAACGAACTTCTCATTTCAAGTTGTCGCTTACAAAAGCTTGTTGCCATTCGCTTTCAGAGAAACCATCTCTCTATCTTGCTGCAGAACTCGATTTTGCATTATTCTATGTCAGTAGTTTGGTAACATTTCTGTGACTTAGAAAGTGCGTAATGTGCTTGAGTTTTTATTTTGTAAAATACATGTTTAAAAGGGTGATTAAAACTTCGATAAAAGTTAAAACTACGAAAATTTCAAGTTCTACTTTTTTTGCCCTTGTTGGAATAAAATAGACTATGCCCGCTTAGAGTCATGAATTAGGTCCACAATAGCCTCGTGCTTTGATCTATTCAAGAAACAGACCAGCTTTTAGAACTACCTAACTATGAATTCCCAGAATACGTAGCACTTGGAAACTTAGGATATTCATTTTCTAAAATTCCATGTGCTACGTTTTGTCATCATTTATACATAACATTAAATATAGTGATACTAAAAATTAAATTAAATATACATAATTACATAACTGGCAAAGCGGTGGTACCTAACTAGACGAACTTTGCAGAAAAGTCCTACCACCTAGTAAATGAAGTATGAAGAAACCATGTTGGGCCTCTACTTGATCAGTACCATATTATATTAGCTTCCTTCCATTCTAGTTATAATTCAAAACATCAGTTTAAGTAATTTTAAGCCTTATCATAAGATGTGGATAACACAAAATCGTTCTTTTAACTATATAAACGGTTAGACGGTTTTATTTAGCTCAGCTTACCCTCTGTGGTATGGTGGTATATTTCATAATTAAAACTATGCAATTTTACTCCTACAATAATACTATATCACTTTTAATATTATATTAACAGCTTTAGTGCCTAAACAAAATATACTACCATTATAGTGTTTCATTGCATCTTTCAATCGACCATAAACCCCTATAGGTAGTATTCATAACAAGGCGTACTAATATGCGGCGTCATTCTCACGAGTCTTTTAGTTAAGTTGTTTTTTTTTATGTTAAGGGATGACGCGACGAGCTAACCGTTCACCTGATGTTAAGCGACACGGCTGCCCATATCAGTTGCAGCGTCACTCGGAACTTTAAAGTATAGAGTTTCGCGTGACACTGCACTGCGCGTCATCCTGAGACATCAACACAATCTAGAAAAAAGATTACTAGACTGTGAGATCAGGTCATAAAGTCTCATTTGCCCAGTAATTTCACTAGCTACAGTGCCCTTCAAACCGGAACACAGTAGTGCTTGCGCAGTACTGCTTGGCAGCAAAATAACTGGCAAAGCGGTGGTACCTACCTAGGCTTACTTTGCAGAGAAGTCTTACCACCTAGTAAAATATAGTAATAGTTGTTAGTAGACACTCTGTAGATATATAGATCTGCTATATAGATACTGTAGAACTTATCTGGCATGCAAACTCTTTGCTACTACGACTTTGCTCATCATGTTTGCGAGCCTCTCAGTTAGATGCCTATCAGTTATGCAGAGGTCTAGATGGCATGTACCATCTTAATGTTTTAGATTCCCACAGCATAGAAAATATTTACGAAATATTTACGAAGAGATCGTGATTTTGATAGATGCAATCAACTTTCTAGTTTTGTTATCCTTCTGTATTTACTCTTATTTCTTACATGTATGGTCAGGAACGAAAATAAAAGAGAAAAAATTCGCCTTTATTTTCGCATTGTTTTTGTTTTCAATTGTCATGAATGTAAAAAAAAAGAAAATTGAGTATGAGTTTTTGGCGGGAAAACGAAAAAGATCGCGTCACCGCAATGTATTATTTTACTCGTTAAATGCGGTGGCATTTTATTCGTTAAATGCTGGATTACAGGCATGAGTCTGGGAATTTTATTCGTTAAATGCTGGATTACAGGCATGAGTGTGGGAATTGGTATAATGATGGTGAAACGTTTCTTTTCGCGTTGTTTCCAAAACTCCATAGAAGCTTCAAGTAAAGTTGCCACCACTTTACTAGGAATATGACTTGACTTGGACTGTGACTCGACTTGACACATATATATGATATTAATTAACTTGACAAATCATCAATTACTTGACACTGGCTAAATAAACAAAGTGTGCAACAAAGAAAAAAAAAAAAAATTCTACCTACTTCCGCAACAGCTCATACGCCATACATCCCGGGAATTTTGAATCGCTTTACATAAAGATCTTACGCACGTAATGCCCTCGTAACTTCGTGAGAACGTGCGTAAGGAAGTATGTATCCAGGTAAGTATTAATGGTATTATTGTAAATTATCTGTATCCGTAGGTTACTTGTATCCGGACGAATAAATCAAAATGAAAACGACAGTCACTTGTTTTCCTGGAACGAGAGTAAAAGCCTGTCTCTTCGAAAGACGCTTGGAATGGTAATCAGAACAACGGCTGAACGGCTTTATTAACTGGATCAAAAGATTTGAATTTGTTTGGCATAACGATTTTGATCTCTTGATTATATTAATTGTTGCAGTTATAGAGTTTTATATGGCTCTATTTGACTTGCATAAAATTCGTTCGTGCCTTGACTTTGCATGTAATAAATTCATAGCATTCAATTTCTTTATTATAATAGTAGAGTCTGATTCTAGTTGGTAGGACTTTTCTGCAAAGTTCGTCTAGGAAGGTACCACCGCTTTGACAGTTATTCTGCCACCAAGCAGTAGTGTGCAAGCACTACTGTATGCCGGTATGAAGGGCACTGTAGCTATTTTATTAGCTGAGAAATTGAGACTTTATGATCTGACCTCACAGTCGAGTAATCTTATTACCAGACAGTGCTGATGTCTCAGGATGATGTGCGCAGTGCAGTGTCACGCGAAACTATATATTTTGGAGTTCCGAGTGACATTGCTCTATTATGGGTGGCCGTGTCACTCAACATCAGGTGAACGATTAGCTCGTCACATCATTCACTAAAATAAACAAGAATTACTCACTATTCTCTCATAAATTTCATTGCATGCACCAATATTAGTGATAGTACTATAAGTTAATTCTAAAGTGCTTGACATCATATAAAATTACCATTGGTTATCATACATTTTGTCGTTATTAAAAAAACACCTATTGTACAAAAAATATGTAATATTATATATCTAAGCACATAAATAAATTAATATGAATATGAATTTTACGGTTAGAGTTTTTTGAAAATGGACTTGCGGTCTTATCGACGATTTTCCCATTTTTTTTCTTTTTCTGCAAAGAAGTGTCATATGATGATTGCTTTAGTACACCTAAGTGTGTTTAGTGTTCAAAACTAAATCTAAATTGGGTCAACTGTCTTGGTGAATAAGCCCCACAACAAGCAAACTAATAAACAAACCAACAAACACTTGACTGGCCCGATAGCTCAGTTGGTAGTAACCCTGCCTTCTGGACTGTGGGTTGTGGATTCGATCCCCACCCAGGAGAAACATTTGTGTGACATCGATGTTTGTTCTGTGTCTGGGTGTTATATTGTATTCTATGTATATATTTACAAACAAAAAAAGTATCTAAGTATTGTATCAGTTATCTGGTTCCCATAGCACAAGCTTTGCTTAGTTTGGGGCTCGATGGCGCTGTGTAAAATGTAAAAAAAAAGAAAATAAAACAAACGAACAACGTTTCGCTATATATTATAAGGGAAAGCTTATAGCTTATAACCGAAAACAATAAGCTTTCCAACTATCGTCTGCCATTGTGTTGTAACGTTATAGCTTAGCTTTATTCCCTTTGCTAACAACACTTAAAATAGCAGTAACTATTAATTGTAACGTTAACTATCAACTAACGAGCCCTTCCAACGTTATCGTTTTGTCACTTTTGATTTATCCAACCGTTTCTAAGGTGCCAGTTGTCTTGTTATGTCACAGTTGAAGAATAGAACGCAATTAGCCGTGGCATTGTGACACGATAACTTATGATATAAATGATGTTATGTTATGATATAATTGATGTTATATTGTGATAATGACTGATGGTTTGGCCGGAACAGTTCAGGTTTATGTCTGCGTGGATGGAGTCAATCGAAATAGCTTTACTGGCTGATTGAGCGGAAGTATTGGCCATATTGATTGTTTGTCCGAAAGAGTTTAGACTGCGATGGTGCTTGGAATCAAATATAAAGATATTTCGATAGAAGATTATATTATTATAATTATATTTTATTTTTAATAGTCCATCCAGTTCGTGTACATTGACTGCGTGGTTAGACTCTACCGAGACATTTGGTAAAGAGTGTCGAGAACGATCGAGAAAACATTAAATGGGAAAATAAATAGGCACTTAAATAAGAAATTTAAGAAATTTGGTGCTATAAAATGTATGTATACAGGAAATCTATGTCTGTACTCTGTTTTTATTTTGTATTATTTGCTATAACATTATTTGAGCGAATAGTCAAGACAATTATTTTCCTTTACTTATTTGTATTCGATTGTAATTGCGATTTGGTTTCTATTGACCTAAAGCAATGCCTATAATTTTATTTGTATGCCCTATCATGCAATAAACTATACCTGCAACCGGCAACGTCCTTCACGCTCCTTACGTCCGGTAACCGTGACTATCACGCGAACTTGACAAGTATGTATGGTACAATCAACGACAGTAAAATGTACCCGTCTATATACAGTCTCAAATAATAGCTAATTCTTACATCAGGTTAAATATGTAAACTTGTGTGTACTTAGATTGTTGTGCGTCCTTAAGATCATTTTGATAAGGTTTTGATTTGAAATTTCATTTATTTATTTAATACTTTATGCACATAAAAAGTACAAAGGAGGACTTAATGCTAACAGCATTTTTCTACCAGTCAACCAAGGAATGCAGAGAAACAATTTGATTAGGCGTGCATATAAAGAAATGAGCATAATTGTGAACATTAATTTTGATCATCATATAAATTAAAATAAAACTATATCAATGATACAATTATATATATACATATTTTAAAAATATACATTATTTAAAAATTACATATTTTAAAAATTTAAAGTAGTTATTTGCCGTGATTTTGCTGATCAACTTGTGCTTTCATATAATTCAGAGTGATGCATTCAACCTTAGCATAGTTTGAACTATGAACAAAAAATCCTCAAGTGACTTAGTAATTTTTGAATTATATTCGTCCATTAAACTAGACAAGTCTAAGTAATGGTGCTTTATAAGAAAGAGTTATGTTTATTGCTGATCACGTTGCATTCACACCTGTTATTGGAGTCATTTTTAAGCTAGATAACTACAAAGGTATATCTTCTATATGTGGTATGCCTTTTTGCCGAGCTGACTGTACATGTACGCAATTGTCATGGTCACATCTTTAAGTGTAAACGTAATGTTACGTAATTACATGACATCTTGCGAAAAACGACATCCACGCGCATATTGTAGTAAATAAGGATAACTTTAGGCAATGGCCAGCATTTTCCTCGGTACATCAAAAACTTCTGCAATCACCAAGACGCCTACCAATTAACGATGATGATGAGATGATGATGAGAGTTTCTGGGCTAGACCTTATTATGTACAGCAGTGGACGTCTTCCGACTGGATGATGTAATGATGTGTCACCATTCCACTACCGGACTTTTTTTTATGTTATTGAATGATGTGACGAGCTAGTCGTTCACCTGATGTTAAGCGCCACGGCCGCCCATAACAGAACAATGTCACTCGGAACCCTAAAACATAGAGTTTCAAGCGACACTGCACTGCGCACATCATCCTGAGACATCAGCACAGTCTGGTAATAAGATTACTCGACTGTAAGATCAGATTATAAAGTCTCAATTACCCAGTAATTTCAAGGAGGAGAGAGGAGGAGGACTAAAGGCGGAGGACTACTAGACGCTCGGTTAAGCACCATACTTTCGTGGTCGAAATACCACCCATTTGTACCAAGCGATTTGACTCCACGTTCATAATTAGAACGGCTACGGAATGGAATGCCCTGCCAGCGTCTGTGTTTCCGGCGAAATATGACCCGGGCATGTTCAAGACAAAAGTGAATAGATTACTTGGCTAGCATGCTACACCTTCGATCGCATCGTCACTTCCCATCAGGTGAGAGCGTAGTCAAATGATAGACAAGTTTGAATTGTAAAAATAAGTGCCGTAGTAGAATGTAACAAACTCTGGATGACGTGAAATTTCTTTTTTTCACTAATCGTGTGGAAAGTTCAAATGTTTTACTTAGATGAATGACACATCAGTACATATTAAGTACCTCATCAACGATAGAAAGCTTAGACTAATGTTTCCTCTTTAAATCTTTATTTGCGTTTTCGTAACATGACAATATTAGACGCCCACAACTGATTCAGTGCTATTTGTAAACAATACGACGAAGAATCTACTGTCTCTAGAGTAAATAATAACTTCGAAGAAACCATTCTTGTAAATAGGGTACTGGGTAACATAGATGGATCAAATAAGTACAAAAACTTTAATTGCTAAAATATATGACAGCCTCTGTGGTGTGGTGGTTTAACATGTCGGCTTAACCCGGAGGCAGCGGGTTCTATTCCCGCAGCAGGACAAGTATTTGTGCATAGATAAAAAGCCCAAATACTTGTTCTGAGTCTGAGTGTTGTGGGACCATGGTCCTCGTAGTTTCTGGGTCCCTTGACACAGGGAATCCTAGTTAGGGTCCAGGATTATGTATGTGATCGTTGGGTGTAATTATTATTATTATATATAACATTCTCTGGGTGTCAATTATTCCTATTAGCTGATATTTGATTATTTATCGGCCAAGTATGCTGATAAACCAAGTACCAAAATGTCAAACATCTAAATGGCGACTCTCCTAAGTAGTATATTATATTCGAAAATATCTTTACCAAAAGCCTACTTTTGTTTAACTATATTTAATTTTACCAGTATTTCACAAGTTCTGGTATAGACCCAACGTTGTAACCCCAGAGTGACAACGTTACAAAACAATCATATTTGATGTACCTACAAATTTTTTGGTCAGACTAAATTAAGAAACGTCATTGCAAAGGAACGAAGTTACATAAGTTGCTGTAATTCACACGCTTACAAGCGCTCTCCAAACAAAAACAAATTAGTTACAGTCTTATGACATGACATATCATAGTTGGCCTCACCTATTATCTCTGAAAGCACAAGGGACATAGCTCGCCATATCGAGAGCTATGGTGACGTACAAAAGGATTGTAAAACAAAATGTTACTTTCACTAACACCAGAAAAGGCACGTGGGTTCATGTCAACAAATATGGGAAATTGGTCATGGAGCTTACGAGTGAGATGAGTGAAAGTGACAAGGTATGAATGAATGCACCTGTAAATGAAACAAATGAATGTGGAACGTACCTAAACGGTATCGAAATATGAGGTAATGGTCAAAAACAAATCGTTGCGAGAAGAGATTTCGGTTAAAATTCAGCAGTTTATGACTTTAGGTTAACTGTGGACTTTTCTTTAATAAATATGTATTATATTAAAATAATGATAGTGTCAAGTAAAATATCAAGATGCATTTGTGTTGCATGAGATATCTCCGCTGATTGTATCATAAATCACATCATCTGCCGGGAAGTTGATAGAAAATTGTGTCGTATTTCATAGAGTTTCTTCAAGATATAATGGAATGCCTATAAAATGATTTATTTGAAATGTCGCATACTAGTAGAGCTGCTATTTCTATAATGGCAATCATTTCTCTGAAGCAAGAACAATAATCATAATAATAATAATATAATATGTGTGGACAACTCACACAACGCCATTTAGCCCCAAACTAAGCAAAGCTTGTATTATGGGAATCAGAACACTGATACGATACTTAGATTTTTTTTATTATTTGTAAATACATACATATAATACAATATAACACCCAGGCACAGAACAAACAGCTATATTCATCACACAAATGTTGGTCCTGGGTGGGAATCGAACCCACAACCCACAGTTCAGAAGGCAGGGCTACTACCAACTGAGCTATCGGGCCAGTCAATTGCTTGATAGCCACTTTTTTTAAATTATTTAAATCTGCCAAGCTTCTGACAAGAAGCACTTATCAATTTGTGTAGAGCTTCTAAATTAAGAATCAGTTACATAAAATATGTTACGAAAACAAAATTACTTACAAGAAATTTAATTCGAGCTATCAAACAATAATAACGCACAGAATGCAGTATAAGTAAAATCAACGCAGATGTTAAATTGAATCTTATGTTTTAAGATATTTAGTTAAAATTGCATTGCTAAGCAACATATTCCAATTGTGATCGTGCTTCACCTGTCGTCATTTGTATTGCAAACGCATCCATCAAGATCGCACCGTATGACGCCTTCTAAGACACTATTACTATCCAATGACTTCATTTGCTTTCTATGTCCAATGGATTAGAGCTTATTTTCCACATAACAGATGTAATACATCCGCAAATAGAATTTAGGAAATTAAAGTTAGTAGATGATCACGCGTCAAATCTTACTTCAAAGATACCATCATACTATCGTGACTCCTGGACACAATTGTACTGTTTCTTTGATCTCTGTACAGACTGATTGGCTATTCGAAATTACGACATGAATGGAAGTCATTAGAAAAAATGTTAATTTGCTTCAAAGCGAATCAGTTTATTGAACTTGGAAGCTCTTTTATGCCTAAAAGAGATGTTATTTTCTCATCAAACAGACATGATTAGATATTATTTTTTTTGTGTCCGGATTTGGAGTCACGATTCTGTCACGCCTCCGTTCCTTTCCTTCAATCAAATGTCACTGTCTATGTCAATGGCTGAGATTTCGCAGTTTCGAAATAACAATTTGCGGACAGGAAACAACGGCTGAACGGTTACAATCGTGTGGACTTATTTCCGAATCGCTGATATTATATCAGGCGGTTACGATAAAAGAACAAGTAATGCACGTCACGAGAACAGCGAAAGTATTTGTAATGAGTTGCACCTCGGGCTATCAACGCCATACAACGACCTCAAATATCAAATTGACTCTCATTTGACACACTCTTCCGACTAGAAGAAGCTCTATTCATATTTTTAGTGGAAAAAGCATCTTATCATAACGTATGAAGAAACACATTTGCGCGGTTCTGACTTGAAACAGCAGCCACAATGGAGCCGATTCATTTAATGAAATCTGAAGCAAATTAGAATGTGATATAGAATGATAAGGTTCAAATTAGTTTGATGCAATAAAAACTATTGACGGCGCTAGATCAATGTTGATTATTTTGTACTGACAAGCAAATTAGCCAATGCCTTTGTCTAGTTTGGACGTATTAGCCGTGATAGGTGATTGAAAGAGTCCAGATAAG
This sequence comes from Ennomos fuscantarius, assembly GCA_905220475.3. Classification (NCBI taxonomy): domain Eukaryota; kingdom Metazoa; phylum Arthropoda; class Insecta; order Lepidoptera; family Geometridae; genus Ennomos; species Ennomos fuscantarius. The sequence continues at coordinate 3,050,937 of HG992028.1, read as the reverse complement.
ACGACCGACGCGGTGTTCAATTAAGCAGTTCATTTGATACTGTATGAATGGCATTACATAGCTGATGTGACTGTTACCCAATATGAGTTAACTAGTGAAACTTTCTTAATTGAGCGTATATTGTAAGATAAAAAACTTATTTACGGTCACTTTCACATCAACGGAAGGCATAAAACAAATAAAGGTCACAAGAGGCCAATTATCGCTCAATTAATCCAGTGTCTCATAGTTAATAAAATAAAAACGTGCATTATAAAAATAAATTTGATTCTGTTTTGAAAGAAAAATAACAATCCTGCTATGTTGCGATTCTGCACAATTTTGTTTTGTCTCTTCTATACTCGCTTCTATTAGGTCTTTACCTATGAAATTGCCGTTTTGTTTGAAAAAAGTTAAAGTATTTTTTTTTCGAACTTATTTATTTCTTTTATTCAAAGTAATCACCCCTGCAATCAATGCATCTTTGCCAACGCTGTGGCAGTTTATGGATGCCCTTCTTGAAAAAATCAGCAGGACGGGAGACAACAAACTCTTCAAAGGCGTTTTGTACTGCCTCTCGGGAATTGAATTTTTTTCCCGCTAAAAAGTTGTCCAAATTTTGGAAAAAGTAATAGTCGGTAAGCGCAAGATCTGGTGAGTATGGCGGATGAGGAAGAGCTTCCAAACCCAACTCATGCAGCTTAGAGACGGTCTGTTGTGCAGTATGGGGTCGCGCGTTGTCGTGAAGTAGCAGTGGAGACGACCGATTGACCAAAGCTGGTTGCAGACGTGCGAGCTTCGCCATCATTGTGGTCAGTTCTTCAATGTACACATCTGCAGTAATGCTCTCGCCGTTTTGTAAAAAGCTATGATGAATCACACCAGCACTAGACCACCAAACTGTGACCATCACCTTTCTAGGGGTCATTTTTCGTTTTGCACATTGCTTTGGTACCGAACCAGGATCTAACCAACTTGCTGAGTGCTTTCGATTGTCAAAAAGAATCCATTTTTCGTCGCACGTAACAATTCGGTTCAAAATTCCTTCATTTCTGTGCCTGTTAAGCAGCGCAAGGCAAGTCTCGACGCGTACGTTGCGCTGGCGATCGTTAAGTTCGTGGGGCACCCATCTATCAAGCTTTTTTATCTTGCCAATCTGTCGCAAATGGACCAATATTGTTTTGATGCTAACATCAAAAGCTGCTGCCAGCTCAGCTGTAGATTGAGATTCATCAGCTTCCACAATCGCCTTTAATTCATCATTGTTGACCAAAGTTTCCGGACGACCACGAGGTTCATTTTTCAAGTCAAAATTCCCAGAACGGAACCGAGCAAACCACTAACGGGTTGTACGTTCGTTTGTACAGTTCTCTCCGTAAACGTCGTTGATGTTACGTGTCGTTTGTGCCGCGTTGGTGCCACGACGGAACTCATATTCCATAATTACACGAAATTTCAAAGTATCCATTATGAGGAAAAATGTTGAAATGTAATGAAAATACAACGCTAATCAATAAACAAAAGACTTATATTGTAAATAGAATGTCATATTTTTAAAACAAAATTAATTTGAATTTAGAATTCATAGCCAATCAAAACTTTTTTTTGTTTGAAAAAGTCTGTACTGCAATTCGGCAATTTCATAGGTAAAGACCTATTATAATATTAAGATCAAACATGGCTTTAATTACCATAGTTATGGTTAAAGAAAGATCTTTAACAGCATTGGTATAATATAATGATCATTATCCTACCAAATCCTTACGATTGCATACAATCACGGTATACTCTGTATTATTAGTAATTTCCTACGTGTATGCACTTACCCTGAATTCTATTAACGTAAACAATAACCCGTGCTCAGAACCAATACTTAATTCCATAAATGCAGGGGACTGTCACGACATGATCACACATGACCCTGGCTTTTACTCGGTCATTGAAAGCAATCCCTGAACGCGAGAAAGTACAGTAATTGTATGGAATTCACTTACAACCATAAGATGAGAGGAATCCGATTATGCTGGGAAAATGTCACCGCAATAGACTTTAAATGAGCAGTTAAAATCATTAATCTACTCTACTCCATAATTAACTCTTAAAAAGTTAAATTTTATTATGCATTGAATAAGTCATACCTTACGGAACGCTTTCCCTTGAGCTTTTCCTGTCCTACAACTTTAGTATTTAAATCGCGGTTGATGCAAATCGTGGGGACATGTTGTAGATTTTCACCAGTCAGCCGATTGTCACGAGAGGACGATGTTGTGACAGAACGGACATCAGTAAATACCTACGTGTGCAGACACAAGTACTGACGACTGTTAAATAAAGCGACAACATCTTGGATTGTATTGCTTTAGAACAGATTACATCAAACAACATAGACACATATGTGACGGTAATGACAGTGAAGCATGACGCCTCTGTCTCTAATGATCTTTATAGCTATCAAGTTGACGACGAATAGGCTTTGATCGATATTGACGAAAGTGAATGTGAAATTTAAGCAACTGCCGAAGAAAGCAAAAGTGGCCGTGATTAACATGCGGATCTGATACCATTACACTTTTGTCAAATGTTATTTTGTTTTAAGATTTTGTCTAACGGTTGCAAAACTGTAATATATCACGTCACGATGGAGTTATGGGATTTGCGAATGAGGTTGACGATGATATTAATCTGCGGCATTGTTTTATATTACGTAAAATGTCAACCTTCGCGTTATGTGATGTTAAATTGCATATTTTGTGATATGGCACAAGAAAAATGCCATATTTCTTCCACACTGTTTCCAGCAATTATATTTTGGCAAGAACTCTAACATAATCTCTCGATAATGAAACTGTTTATGATAAATCATACGTAGAAGTAGCAAATTGTAATTGTTAACCTTATTTAACTCATCAATTTAATCTAAATTCCAAATCAAGTATAATAAGGTAAGGAAAAAACTTTGTTTGGTTAGTTATATAACTACCCAAACAATGTATTATATTTTTGTGTTTTACCCAAGATTGCAAATCTAATGTCAAATGTCAATCTATGAAAACACACGTGAATAAAAAACTTGTTGGATTTTTAGTGCTATTAACAAGCTTATTTTATTATTCCTGTCCGTCATCGTCTTAGTTTATGGTGGTTACGGTCTCGGAACGGGTTTGCTTGACATCCGGAGACCGTTAGCTGCAGCTGAATCGTTGACCCGTGCCTTTCTTTGTGCTACTGCTTGTTATGTGCGTGGCCAATTATCGCGTTTCGTGTCAGCGGTTTTGGTTTTGGGCGTGTTAACTGTAGCGGCTGTTTATTGATTTGTTTTAAATTTTAATATATCATGCGTTTAATTAACTGTATTGTAGTTTACTGCCATTATTGTTTAATTCATATCCTAAGAATAGTGTGTATTATATTAACATACGTTTTTATTAGTAACTGTGTAATGTTTATTTCGTTTACGTATAGGAATTTGGGCATTAATTTTGAACAAACATAAAATCCTTAGTTAACGACTGTAACGTAAAATTTACACTCTGTAATCGTTGATAATGTAAAACATCAATCTCCATGTATCCATTTAAATTGTATCGCGTTACATTAAGCAAATTGTAAATTTAATGTTTCAGTAAACATAAAATTAAATAACAACATTCGTAACGAGATGATGGAGGTGAATTAATAGATGTTGTTAGTTACGTTGGCAAATTGGTAGCAGTTATAGAACTAGTAGTTATTCTAACTAGTGACCTCGGTATATCTGCCTTTCGTAACTAAATTATATGATACGAAAAGGAGAAGCTAGAGAACTAGGTGTTCAGAGGTGATCTGATGAAACTCGAAATGAAACCAGTTCAGTGAATGTCTTCATATGGCGACATGTAGAATTTTGATCGAAAGTTTTTAAAATAACTTTCATATGGTTATGTAAAATTTGAAATATTTGATAAATACGACATTTTTTGTTTTAGAGCTACTGCTACCTCCCATCTCAATAAATACACGTTAATAAGATTATAAAAATATAAATATAATAATTATTGTAAATGCAAATCGCATCACAGTTTATCAACTACAGCACAAAAAAGTACTAAAACGTCTGAACGTGATGCATTTTGTATGTGTAGGTGCTTTATACCAAAACACATTGGACGCATAGTCCCTGCAAAATTGTGCATGCATAAAAGTTAAACCGCAAGATGCAGCGTGTACATTATAAAAATGCCTCGCTACATTTGCCGCCAGGCGATTACCTTCATTGTGAAGCATCTAGATCAGGCTTTACCTGGAATAAAAACATCTTTCGAAATTGTCGCTATTAGAGCACGATAATCTCGATTTCTTCACATGATGTTAGCTGACGAGCCGTTTTACCCACCCATCCAAGGCCTGTTATTTCTTTGTTACCCTATCACAATAGTTTTCTAGGTTTCCATAATATCCAGTGAGTAGGTACTGGTTTCGTATAATGATAACTAGCTACACCGTTTCACAAACCTTGGCCGTGACTTAGCATTATGCTTATTTACTAATACTTTGGCCAGCAAATATTTAAGGTTTTCTAAAGTTATGTTAAGGTATTTGAAATAACCTTTTTTTGGACGGTTATGAGACAAGATGCTGGTTTGATTGAAAAATTTAAATCAGTTTTCCAACATACAGCCGACTCTTAAGAAGTTGGTCAAGTATCTTATGATTGTATGTAATCGATTAAACGTAATCCAATTATTTAGTCACCTAGCGGCAGTCTAGTCGTCATTACAGTTTCCTTTCCTCAGTGTGTTAGTAGATGCAATTGCTTTCATCGGATGTATTAGTCGCGGCAATCGTCATTACTATTTAGATTCAAGTTCATTAACTAGATTTCACTTTGCGTAAAAAATATGGCGTTCACTTCCATATAGGAAGCTAACACTAATTGAATCTTTAGTCATCTTTTTAGACGTTCTACGATTACTTTTCTTAATGGAGACTTACGCGACCTAAAACCGTAACGACGAGTGTGTTTCCACCACCAATGTTATTGCTATAGAAAGTAAGAGCGTCTCCAATAAAAAATAGGAAGTTTCTATTAAGTTAAGTGAAGTGATAACGAACCTCTCGACTTCAACAATGAATTCGAGCACCTCGCTCCAGTTCTCACTAGCAGCGATAGTTTCTAATCCTAAACCATAATGAGCCTGCCATATTCACACACTCGACTTTACATTCATTAGTTGGGAAAAACTCACGCTTCCGATTTCGAGCGCTATAAATGAGAACGAGCTTTCGTCTCTCGCCGCGAAATCTCGTTTTATAGACGATTGCATTTGTTTCGGCGCGCTCTTTTGTTTCGGATATGTGCATGATACGGTCATCAGTTCATCTTTCTCCGGAAAACAACGGTGTGTTTTTGTGGGACGTTGGCCTTGTTGATTTCGGCGAAACGAAAGTAAAGCTATTGTAGATAGAGGTGACCCCGGGTCGAAGATCTGTCGTAGGACAACCATCTGTATATTTAAATAAGGCCCGTTACGGCACGTCACGAAACGGAATCACGATAATAATTTCACGACGTTCCCGTCACGTACCGATATTCGGCGGCGATAGTGTCGCGTTGAATCGCATTCAAATCGCCCCGTGAATTATTAAATTCCGAGCTTAGCGTTGCGGTGTAAAGGTTATCTGCAGGATCCATTGAATTGGGGATGCGCGATCACGAATGTTCGCGACTGCGGAACCGTTGCATAACATTGAAATTTCACTCCGGTGAACAATGATGGGCCTAATAATTAAGCGGCAAAGGTCACCGAGGTGTCTAATGAGCGTCGTTAGCAAGAATCTAAATCAATTTCTCTACCTGGGGCGACTGCACATATTTTTCGGTCGTTTTGATATTTGTTCGGTCATCGACACTTTCTATTGGACCGTGCGAGTTTGTGTAAACAACTGGTAGTGTGGTGAGCGAGAGTATGGTGTGTGAAATATGTGATTATGGCCCGCGGTAATCTCTTGAACGTGACTTTACATCGCCGTGTGGAAGGTTTAAGAGTTGCCCTTTGCTAGTTGATTGGCAATTGATAGCTGGTACGGGGGTAATGACACTATTAGTCTCAGGCTTATGAGTGCCTTGGTAACATAACTGTTTACGTAACGGTGTGTAGTTTGTCTTTGTCAGTTGTTGTTACCTTATTATCTGTAGGTGGTACTGATTTGATTTCTAGGGGATTCGGGATTAATTATTATTTCTCTCTCTTTCTTACATCTTTAGCTATAACCGTAGCAAATTCCAAGCAATACTGCAGTAATATTGGAATGCCAAGAAACCGTAGTCTTAGAAGTATATTATAAGTCCAAATGTATAGGATAATGATAAAATTATCATAAGTTAATTGAAAAACGAATTTGGTATCCAAGGCTGGTTGAAAATACATACTTATCTTTTACAAGATCTTGTCTTTTTAAAGCTGTTATTAAAGAACAACACAATGAGCTGGTGCTATTAGTGAGCTGACCCCATGTGAGATGTTAATTGCATTGATGCCCTTTAATAACAATTATAGCAGTTTTTTCAATGCTTTGTCATGCAGCTATATCTTATTGTTGGTAATACAGTGTTCAAATGTTATGTACTGGTAAATTGGCCATTGTGTTATTTATTACACTCTATGTTCCGCACCTTCTTGTAAGATCACTTTGTGGTCCGTTTGTCTATTTGCTAAGACTTGAGATTTTAAATCAGGATCAGGAATAGCATGGCTGAAGGTACGTTTTAAATGAAATGAAACGACATCTAATCCTTTAAATGTTCAATATTCTACATCAATGCAAAGGTATCAAAGTCAAAGTCAAAAGATCTATTGCAAATAGGCTATTTTTAGCACTTTTACAAGTCAAAATTATATTAGTACTTAAAATTATTACGAAGTGCTTTTATGACTTTTGAGTACAAAATCTTTAAGATTCGGTCTGAATTCATTAAAAACTTTAGGGTCCTAGCACCTCAGATATGTAATTATATTCGAAAAAAATTTGCTACGTAAGTAGGTACACCTTATTTTTCCCTCTTTAATTGACATTACCTCCCTTAATAGTATCTGCGAGGAACCTTCATCATAACTTTAACAATAATAGAACTTTACGGACTTCCTAGCAAATGTCATAAGGAAGACGGCAAAATAAAGACATTACGTAATTTATAATCATGTCAGAGTAACACAATCCAATCCTATGTACAATTTTACTCACTGTTGGCAATTTACTATGTGTTCTCGCTTATCAATGCCACTTTCGAGTTTAATAACTTACCTTTTAATAACTTTCTTACTATTGCAGTAGTAAAAGGAAATATAATGAAGAAACTGAGTCTAAGAATCACAAAATATCAATAAGTGCGACATTTTTTTAATAAATGTCGCATATATTGTAAATTTAGCTTTCTCTTTAAGAAAAGGCTTACTATTTCTATTGCTTATATGGTTGCAAATTAGTATAATATTCTACAGAACCACTCTAAGTCACGAATACTACAAGCACTTAGTTTACATTTATTAGACAGAATATACCAATAACCAAATGAATAAATAAATGTTTGTGGACATTTCATTCAGCGCCATCTAGTTTCAAACTAAGGAAACTTGTACTACGGGAACCAGATAACTGATAGAATACTTATAATACATTCTGTTTTGTAAATACATATTTGAAATACAATATAACACCCAGACACAGAACAAGCACTTATGTTAAATACACAAATGTTGATCCTGGGTGGGTATCGAACTCACAACCTACAGTTTAGAAGGCAAAGCTACTACCGACTGAGCTATCAGATTAGCCGAATTTTAGTGACTCTATTTAGTCGAAGGTGGCGCCACTGTATGCTATTGGATTAGGAGCTCTTCATAAACCCTCCTACAGCTCCTGAACACGTGAGATCGAGTTACAATAGTAATAAATGAAAACTAGATTGCTTAGTGGCTTGATTCGAAAAACCGGTTCTTTGTAAATTACGTAAAATTGCTTATGACATTCAAGTTAGTGTATTCGCAGTCTATATTTTTCATTTTGTATCTTTTTGTGGAAAATATTGAGTTCTTTTTATTTTTTATTGCGCTGCCTTTGGTTTTTCTTGATTGTAACTATCAGACATGTTAAATAGGTACCAAAACGCTCAAGGCACGAGTATTACCACTTTTACTCGCTTATAACCTTTTATTATTTTTATTTTCCAGTCCCTCCCCCATAATTATCCAACACAAATCTGAAAAATATTAACTCATAAACGAAATTTAGTGCCAGACGTGTAAGTTAAATAGGTACAAAGTAATAAATTTAGGTACCTATACTTTCCTCTATACGTAAATTTATACGAATATAAAAAATTAAATGACATAAAATGCGCCTTGTCATAAACAAGGCTGAACACTCACGCAATTCTGTAAAACGTGTGTTTAATATCTTGGATATGAACCTAAATGCGATGTAATAAGATCCACGTTACCAGCAGAAAAACGTGGTAAAACAGTCCACTAGGCCAATGCAAAACCTTTATTAGGTAGCAAGTCAACATATTATGTAAAATCAATAAAAAACATACCCTCTGCCACTGACTATTAAGTTGATATACATTATCTACATGTTTTTCGGCACCGGTATAGGACACCAGCGTAACACAATCAAACACCGACCCCACCGGCGAGGTCGACGTACCCCCGTAGGTTAGCTGGAACGGTCGCGACTATCAATAGGGTCCACTCTTCCAGTGGACGTAGTCTTCTCGATCTTTTTATCCCGGCAACAGCCCAAGCCGATGCTCGCACCCCAGAGGTGCCCTTGAGTCAGTTGCTTCCCACTATTGACAGCTGGTCGCCTTAAGCGCCTGCCCTCCAGCGAGGTGGCGCTACAAGGTCGGTAAAGACCAACAACATTAACCCATTCAAAATAAAACCTCCTTTTACATCGCCTCACACTACAATATTTTATAATCTGTGCCTCAACTAAATGTGGTCTAAACAAAACATGATAATTGAAGGGGTGAGAACAAAAAGGGTTTAACTGATTTTTTTCACAAAATGACTTATTGGTATCGTTGGATTCAGCGTGAAATTATCTACAATAATACATTCTCAAAATACCGAAATGAGGCTTAAATCTCGAGATTTTGAGTCTAAAAACGGTTTATCTGTCACAAGAATACAGTTCGTTTAGCATAGAAACATTATTATATTTATTTAATTATATTATATTTTTACAGTAATTGTATGAATTAGTACCTACTATATTTAGTATTGTAAAATAGAATTAAAACATTTTCAAGCAACTGAAACATACATAAACCTTTTCTATTACCTTATAAGCAATCTATATTAAAATGACGCCGTTAAGTTTAAAGTCAATTTTCTCGAAACTGTCAATTTGACAGTTTAACCCTTTTTATTCTCAACCCTTCAATTGGGTTTAACCAGCGTAACTGAGGCCCAAAAATCAGACTGTGTTAACCGGTTAACATAGTCTCGCTTTGGGTTTCAGTTATACAGGGAGTAACAAAAACCCTGTTAAATAAATGAAGTATGTGTACAGATCATTACAAGTAGTCATATAAAAATATCTAACAATACCTAAGTTATACGTATCTGAAGTTACACGCAGTATCTAAATACAAAAAAAATAATACCATTTCCCAAAAATGTTTGTGCCACAAGCCGTGCCTATTTTTAAATAGCTAAGTAACTAAGGTAAAAGTAAACGCGGAACCGACAAACGGGGGCCGCCTTTGTCGGCTCTTTTGTAGGATGCCGCTCCTGCACCTGTGTGCCTACGGGGAATTGGGGTGCGCGGGCGGCGCGGTATCACTCGGCATAGGCGCGGCGCGGCCCGCGGCTTACACTCAGTCGCACGTGCTCTCTCATGCAATTTAGTCGTTTCCAGTTTGACCGTCGCGAATTTAGTGTCGAGTGTGATGTCGTATTCTAACGACGAATACTACAATATGTTAATGTGCCTTGGTAGAAGTCACAATAATTATGCGGCAGCACGTAGAGAATACGAGCATAATTTTTCTATTCCGCGTGGAATTGAGTTACCGTCATTAATGGCATTCCAGCGATTGCACTTACGTGTTTACAACACCGGTAGTGTAACGGGCCGTGATCAGCAAAGATTTGATGCTGGAAGACCACGAGTATTACATGACGCTGAAGAACAGGTGCTCGATATGTTTGTGCAAGACCCAACACGTAGCACACGCAGCATGGCAAGAGAAATTGGAATTAATCACATGCGTGTATGGAGGACATTGAAGGAAGACGGTCAGCATCCGTTTCATTATCAACGAGTGCAATCATTGTTGCCCAGTGATTATGAGCCCAGAGTGGCATTTTGTCAGTGGCTTCTCGACCGAGTGACAGATGACGCAGAGTTTTTGAGTCGTATTTTATTTACCGACGAATGCTCGTTCGTCAGAACTGGCGTTTTTAACTGCCATAATGAGCACGTATGGGCTGTGGAAAATCCCCTGGCAATAAGAGAGAGCCATTTTCAGCATCGTTGGCGAATAAACGTTTGGGCTGGCATACTCGGTGATAGGATTATTGGGCCTCATTTCTTGAACAATACCATGAATGGAGCTAATTATCTGCAGTTTTTACGCAACGAACTTAGTGACGAACTCGACGACCTAAACTTGTCTCTTATGAGAACGATGTGGTTCCAGCACGACGGCGCTCCACCGCATTTCGCTCGCAATGTTAGGGATTACCTCACTCAAGAATACGGAGAAAGATGGATCGGACGAGGCTCCACTACACCGTGGCCAGCGCGTTCGCCAGATCTCACGCCTCTTGATTTTTATCTCTGGGGTCACGTGAAAGAGTCGGTCTTTAAAAAGACCTGCGACAACGAAGGCGAAATGCGCTCACGCATAGTTGCTGCATTTGAAAGCATAAAATCGGACGCGTTGATACTGCAACGTGTACGCGGAAGTATTGTGACACGTTGTCAAAAATGTATCGAAGTCCAAGGTCGGCACATTGAACAACATCTTCGGGGCCGCCAAATCAGCATTTTGATTGATTGACTGAACATGAAAATCGCCTACCGGCAGATGTGTTTTTGAAAGCTCTTTTAAGAGCTAAAAATTACGTACCTATCTTGTTTCTTGACAATACAAAATCACACGTGAATTCGATTGTTTAGAGTGTGGCAGAAAGGCGCGCAGCACTTGTGTGCCTACCACTATTGGTCAAAGAGATCTTTTACGTCATTAAGTTACGGTCTCGCAATCCTACAACGTTGTGGTATGTGGTATAGGGCACATAATCGTATGAAAAACGCATAAAAAGTAATCTGTGGAATAGCTTCTAGTTCCGTCGCAGTAGGTATGCGGTTGAATAGACTTAGCGTACCATGGCGGGCGGTGCGGGGTGCGGGCAACAGGCAGCAGGCTGCGTCGGTGGTGCAAGTACCTATGTTGTCAATATCTGAGGTCGTAAACATTTTTAGTAACGGCATAAAAGGTTTTAATAAAAAGCACACGTAAGTTTTGTATGTCTCGTATTGAAATAGAACTAGTATTACTACAACCTTGAGTTGACACTGGATACGCAGCTCGCGGATATAACAGGGTTTTTGTTACTCCCTGTATTAAAAAAGCAAAGTTAATATGATGGAAAATATACCTAAAACAAGTACTTACAATAGATATAAGATCTTGTTGAAATTCCAAATTCATTTGGAATTTCAACTGACTTCAGACTGTTTCTTAAACACGCGATCGGTTTTACGTTACTGACGTTAAATGCAAATGAATTAAATACCTAACTTAAGCTAAGTGTTCATAGTCAAAGTGCATTTAGACAAAGTTATTTGATGGCTACTCGGACGCTACAGTGATCGTATTTAATAATTCATAAACGTGCACTTGGACTTCGGCGTGCAATCAAAGCTAAATTTAACCGTTACATTTAACTTCCCATAGATAACTTGGTTAGGAACTGACATATTAGATGCCACCCATAGCAAAAACAGGAGCATCTTCCAAAAAAGAACTGAATGGTATACACTCAAACTCCGAAGAAACTGGAAATATCATATTAAAATTTGGTGAATCTAATATAAATAATAAATATGTGTGGACATTTCACACAGCGCCATCTAGTCCCAAACTAAGCAAAGCTACTATGGGAACCAGATAACTGATACAATACTTAAATACTTTTTTTTGTACATACATAAAATACAATATAACACCCAGATACAGAACAAACATCGATGAAAATCACACAAATGTTTGTCCTGGGTGGGAATCGAACCAATAACCCACAGTTCAGAAGGCAGGGTTACTACCAACTGAGCTATCGGGCCAATCATCTACTTTGTCAAAACTATTTCGTCAAAATGTAAATTGTGCACGCGCCTTTACAAAGCTAAAGTTGGGAATGCTGGCGGATTGGAAATTAATCGGATTACAAATTCAGGAAACTTTTCAGTTTGTTGCAAATGTAAGAAGTTTAACTAGCTGGCACGTCACATGTCTGATAGACGGTAGTACTTAGGTATTTCTACTGGTGGCACGAATAGTTCAGCTGAGCAGCTAAAACGGTGCAAATATTTGGTGTTGAGACCCTGACTATGTGAGTACTGGGAGCATATATAATTTTCCAAAGGATATCAGAGTGCATGGTCGATGCGACGCGCGAACAAAATGCGGGCACTTATTCGGCACAATTGCGGCAACATTGCGATTCAACGGGGCAATGCTGCCAGCATGTTGGGTACGCTACCTACTGGAGCATTTGGACTGTCTATGAGTGATCGTGGCTAGTAAACAGTCAATGCTTTTTGTATTAAGTAGTGTAGCTAGTAATGATTGGCATTATTATAGTAATGCCATTGGTATTATTGTAGCTTTGCCAGTTATTCTGCCGCCAAGCAGTAGTGCGCAGTCACTGCTGTGTTCCGGTTTGAAAGGCACTGTAGCTAGTGAAATTACTGGGCAAATGAGACTTTATGATCTGATCTCACAGTTTAGTAATCTTATTACTAGATTGTGCTGATGTCTCTGGATGACGTGCGCAGTGCAGTGTCACGCGAACCTCTATACTTTAGAGTTCCGAGTGACACTGCAGCTGATATGGGCAGCCGTGTCGTTTAACATCAGGCGAACGGATGGCTCGTCACGTCATTCCTTAAAATAAAATTAAAAAATTAAAAAAAAAACAATTTAAGTTTATTTCTACGATTCTGTAATCTGATTAATGTTAAAAATCCAAATGGCTTTAGGTATTATGACATCTATTGTATTCCATCACCTGTAAAAATGGTTTAAGTACCTAAATTAAACGCTTTTTGGAAAAAGCTGTTCTGATGATGCTCTCATCATCGTCATGATGATGCTCTCATCATCATCATGATGATGGTCTCGGCTCGCCATTTGAAAGGTTCATATGCTTTCGTTTATGAACCGTTGTCTCTTTCAAGTCTAACATTTGTACACATTTGTACTAATAGAAAAACACTCGTTTTAATGTTTGATAGGTAAATGATAAGTACATGAATCATATCTCACTCTCTCACTCACTCTTGATTTCTATTAATCTGCGTTCTCACACTCACTAATTACATTACATTCACATACAATTCCATTTCTTTAATCATGCACCTTATACATTTTTTTATAGGATCTGAACAAACTGTTTTAAATAGATTAAATGAAAATTAAAAACTATGCATTAGCAAAACTTAATCTAAGAAGCCGCTACCAGTAGGCAACGTGCCCAAAATGCTGGCGGCATTGCCCCGTTGAATGGCAATGCTTAGTCTTTGGGCTAAATAAACACCAGCATTTTGGTCACGTGTTGACTCGATCAGTCGTTCTGAAAGCTCTTTATAAATTTTGTGGGCACTCGGTCCCCACATATATATATGTCCCCTCCTTATACACTCACTATAAAGATTAATATTGCCGAAAAAGTGATTTCTGTTAAGTATATTGATGCCTAAGTACTGTATCTTAAGATCTGTGACTTCCCACAATCCTTCAACAGCTAAACGTTCGTAATTGTACAGTAATCACTGTCATCAAATCGGTGTTAGGTGTGTAACAGATGTAGTGGCTGTTGGCACCTTATTGTTGTTTCTCAGAGGTGGTTCTACAACGCACTTGTATTAAATGGAAACGTATTTAAAAAAACGAATTTTTAGAAGAGCAATAGTGGCAAAAAGTTTGCATCACGTTCATTGAACTGTTTTATGGGCAAAATAAAACGAAGTAATTCGAAATTAAAGAGTACAAAAGAAAAAAAAAATTGACAAGTAGGTCCATCCAATTCTACATAATTATGTTAAAAAGAGAAGAAAAATTTACAAAAATTCAAAATCAGAATGCTTTATCATATTTGATGGAGGTCAGTGCTAATAATTGAGGGTTAGATCCACTTGAATGTCATAGCCCCAGGGGACTATACAGCTTGGTGAGCAAGGTCACCCATCCATTGGCGCGGAGAGGCCCGAAAGGGCCTGCTGCCGGGGGCGAGCTGGCTGGACTGCAGTCGCGACCCCTTCTCGCCCCGGTACGGCGGACGAGGGCTCACGGGGGGTTTTAGTGGGTTCGAGTCCCACATACCCCCTGCCACCACGGGGGTGGTGGCAGGGGGTATGTGGAAGTGCGAGAGCATTACCCACGCTTAATAAAAAAAAAAAAAGGGGGGACTATACAGTTCTCAGTATTCCATTCTAATCCCCTATGATGGGTACTAGACTTTTTTTTTACAATCTGCATTTCCATAGACACCGGGGTGCGTGCTTTTTGTTAAATTATGTTTATATTTTTTAATAAGCCTATTATTAACATGAACATATATATATAATACAAGAAAGGACAATACCGCCAATATGGGTACTAGACTAGTACCAATAAAACCTATTCCACTAAAATTCCTTAGCCAGCTCTCCCTATTCAACTAGGATAACATTCCGAGCTTATTTCCTTTTGGAGCCCCCTAATCATAGTCATATAACGATAAATTGATTCAAGAGGCTCATCTGGAAATGCTGAACCGAAATATCACAGCCGGTAATTTACAAACTTCTAAATAAGAATAAACTAAACCTGAATAATGTACCTACATATACACATCAAGTGGATCTGTACTTAAACCCATAACAATACTCTTTTATCATTAATCAAAATAAGCAAACAAAATTATTTGCATGCCTTGCGACTCATTAATAAACTTCAAAATAAACGAGCGGCGCGCGGCGCGGGCGCAACGAGTCATTTAGTATTAAATTAATCTTTCCCACATAATCGATTTATTCGGTACATTGATATAATAATTGCGTTAATAATGATAATGATTCTGTTTATAATAATCGTGCTTCATTGATGAAGTGTCATTAATTTCACTGTATCATTAAAGTCGGACCTTGGCCTGAGGTTGGTCTCGGTTAGCCAATTCCACATGATGTTAATGATTTATAACTTGATTACCGAAATTGTTGTTTTTATGAAAAGTACAAAAAGTTGTTTGAAAACTAAAAAGACGTGCTGTTTACGTATTAGACACCTCCAGTATAGTATAATAGATGTCATAATACGGTTGCCGTTTCTCGTCAGGTTGGCCGGGGAATTTTGTTTGTTTTACTTTGTTAAATCCACGTTTACACCACCAAAATTGACAGATCTTTTCATTTCCCCCTTTCTCTTTGGAAAATAAAATATTAATTTACAAAATTCATCTTCCTTGAATGAACCTTTCACCCATTTTAATCTTTTAATTAATGCCATGTAAAAACTAATTCCCAACTAGGTACACATTTGATTTTCCCGTGGGGTTAGTCGTAAAGTAGAAATTTACGACGTAGGTAATTATTATTGTTTGCCCACAAGGTATGTTAGGTAAATGTTTAAGGCGCAATTTATGCTTCAAACTTTTTTCATGTTAATGAATGATGTGATGAGCTACCTACTCGTTCACCTGATATTAAGCGACACGGCCGCCCACAACATAACAGTGTCACTCGAAGCTCTAAAATATAAAGTTTCCGCGACACTGCACTGATCATCTTGAGACATCAGCACAGTCTGGTTATAAGATTACTCTTGCACACTACTGCTTGGTGGCAAAATAAATGACAAAGCGGTCTAGACAAACTTTGCAGAAAAGTCCTACCACCAAGTAAATTGATTAATCACACTAGATTATAAGCTTACAGTAAAAGGTTACAGAATACTGTAACAGTAACTGACCCGATAGCTCAGTTGGTAGTATCCCTGCCTTCTGAACTGCAGGTCGTGGGTTCGATTCCCACCCAGGACAAACATTTTTGTGATGAACATTGATGTTTGTTCTGTGTCTGGGTGTTTATATATTCTATGTATGTATTTACAAAAAAAAGTATCTAAGTATTGTATCAGTTATCTGGTTCCCATAGTACAAGCTATGCTTAGTTTGGGGCTAGATGGCGCTGTGTGAAGTGTCCACACATATTTATTATATTTATTTATTATTTATTAGTAACTCGAGCATATTACAACCTTGGCTGGTCCCACATCCAGCACGAGAGCTATTTCGGATGAGGCGTGCAATGTGCATGTGTGGCATTCGCCGCCCACAATACGTAATACGTACGAAATCAAGGATACTGTATTAATATTAGCTTACTCGCAGTGTACACTTGACTTTGTGAAGGGTTTTACGAGTATGCGGTTTAATTTATGTTTTATGTTCTTTTGGACTTTACGTATTACGCATAGCATTTACATAATATATTATTACGACCAATAATTGTATGATTAATTTGAATGTTCCTTATTCGGGAGTTTATTTTGTACCTTGACCATGCTAGTTGCGTTCAGACTCAAAAATCTCGCAATAGATATTGAAATTACTGGGCAAATAAGACTTTATGACCTGATCTCGCAGTCTAGTAATCTTATTAATAGATTGTGCTGATGTCTCAGGATGACGTGCGCAGTGTAGTGTCACGCGAAACATTACTTTACAGTTCCTAGTGACACTGCAACTGATATGGGCAGCCGTATCGCTTAACATCAGGTGAACGGTTAGCTTGTTATGCTATTCATTAACATGGTGCTGGCAACCCCGTAAGTCAATTGCAAAAGGGGACGGATGGACGGGGGTTAAAATCCCGTTTGCGATTCAAATTTCTCCTTTATATTAAAATTACTGTTGATGGTAAAATAAGCAAGCCAAAATCACATGTAAATCTTTTCTTTAATTTTCATGTAACGGAAATTCCAATTTGAACTGAACTGATTTATAGATTGTCTATCTAGTTAGGCAAGTGTATGTGTGTGCTCATTAATTGATGACTAAATGATTAACAAAATTGAAGGGTTGAGAATAAAAAGGATTTAACTGACAAATTGACAGTTTCGAGAAAATTGACTTTAAACGTCAACGGCGTCATTTTAATGTAGAGTGCTTATAAGGTAATAGAAAAGGTTTACGTAAGTTTCAGTAGCTTGAAAATGTTTTAATTCTATTTTAAATACTAAATATAGTACTAATTCATACAATTACTTTAAAAATATAATAAAATAAATATAATAATGTTTATATGCTAAGCGAGCTGTATTCCTGTGACAGATAAACCGTTTTTAGACTCAAAATCTCGAGATTTAAGCCTCATTTCGGTATTTTGAGAATGTATTATTGAAGATAATTTCACGCTGAATCCAACGACACTCATAAGTCATTGTGAAAAAAATCAGTTAAATCCTTTTTGTTCTCACCCCTTCAATTATGCTCGTTGAAAGTTCCACTTTGCCTTATCATCATTACGATCATCTGCTTATTCTAACGCAGTATCTCCGCACCCACAGATAATGGCCATCGTCGAATCTACAGATATATGAATATCCACGTCGATTCTAGGATTCATAATACGATTCTGACAGTTTGCTACTTTGTCGATTGGCCTACCTCTGTAATCGCAAATACAGTTACGCTTTTGACCTGCACCGAACCTGACCGTCAGTTCAAAACAAAAGCCTCTCGACTACAGCACCTAAAATTACCTAATAGAAATCATGCAAGGATGAGCAATTGAGCATTGTCTGGAACTGTGTGTCAAATGCTCTAGGCTAACTCTTTAAGTTTTTATTTGGTGGCTCAACTAGGTCCAGTTTTACCCTTGAAATATAAATACAGGTAGGTTACACGTGATTTAGTTATACATCAAAAATCTCATTAAACACTATGCTATAAATTGGAATGCAACCAAGAACATAAAAGCGAAAGCTATAGTACTCAGTACCATATATGGTAGTACTTACTACCAACCTTCAATATACCCCACGCTACGCTGCAGGAAGTGATTTGAAATATAAATACCTGGCAATAATAGTAAATCTGACCTATTAGGGCTTGCTGTATGTGTACTCACACAGTTGTGTTTAATTATGAACACGTCTAGTTTCTGCATAGTTACGAGCTTTAGTTTGTTTCCAATGCACTACGTAATTTTCTTTTGTTTTGAATTAAAACTTCTTAACTTGGGGAGACTTGGGGAGTAAGCTGACGAGACGAACGGAAGTTAAAAGGTTTTGGTTCACGTAGATCTCCATTCTCAACTTAGCAAAGTTAAAAATTACTTAAAATTTGTAATATTATGTTGGTACGTCTGGTAAAATGACAATTTACAATATCAAGATGGCGACATTAACATTAAACAAGGCAAAAACGAAGTTATACCGGCCGATAGATGGAGCTAAAGAAGTTTTACTTCAGTCGATTGGTCACACTTGTTTTTTTTTTCATGATTTTCGTTTTGCAGTCGGTCCTAATACATAATTTAACCTTAAGAACTAATCATGGATAAAAGATACTTTTTCATAGATAATTTATTTACTTTCTGTTTACAGAAGGATTTTATCTGTTGCTCTTTGCTTTCAGAATCTGGAGTCACCGTACACTTACTACCTAATCTAATTTATCACAGTTCTTAAAAGATTTCGATTCTTTATCGCTTAAAAATTACATCACACTCCTCTCGATTCATATCTTTATAACAAAAAAGGTGGACTTACGCCGCTTTTATTTTATTACCCTACTAACTGCGCCCCGCGGATAAAAAGTATTTTAAATATTCAATCATCCAACGGAAAAATTTCGCTTTTCTGGCATAAAATGTAACCTATATGTTAACCTAGTGGAAAAGCTATCTTGGTACCGAATTTCATCCAAATCCATTCAGCCGTTTGAGCGTGAAAGGGTATCATACACACATACAAACATTCACCTTTATAATATTAGTGTGATAACCGTACGGGTATATATTGGTCTTTACCTATGAAATTGCCGTTTTGTTTGAAAAAAGTTAAAGTATTTTTTTTTCGAAATTATTTATTTCTTTTATTCAAAGTAATCACCCCTGCAATCAATGCATCTTTGCCAACGCAATGGCAGTTTATGGATGCCCTTCTTGAAAAAATCAGCAGGACGGGAGACAACAAACTCTTCAAAGGCGTTTTGTACTGCCTCTCGGGAATTGAATTTTTTTCCCGCTAAAAAGTTGTCCAAATTTTGGAAAAAGTAATAGTCGGTAGGCGCAAGATCTGGTGAGTATGGCGGATGAGGGAGAGCTTCCAAACCCAACTCATGCAGCTTAGAGACGGTCTGTTGTGCAGTATGGGGTCGCGCGTTGTCGTGAAGTAGCAGTGGAGACGACCGATTGACCAAAGCTGGTTGCAGACGTGCGAGTTTCGCCATCATTGTGGTCAGTTCTTCAATGTACACATCTGCAGTAATGCTCTCGCCGTTTTGTAAAAAGCTATGATGAATCACACCAGCACTAGACCACCAAACTGTGACCATCACCTTTCTAGGGGTCATTTTTCGTTTTGCACATTGCTTTGGTACCGAACCAGGATCTAACCAACTTGCTGAGCGCTTTCGATTGTCAAAAAGAATCCATTTTTCGTCGCACGTAACAATTCGGTTCAAAATTCCTTCATTTCTGTGCCTGTTAAGCAGCGCAAGGCAAGTCTCGACGCGTACGTTGCGCTGGCGATCGTTAAGTTCGTGGGGCACCCATCTATCAAGCTTTTTTATCTTGCCAATCTGTCGCAAATGGACCAATATTGTTTTGATGCTAACATCAAAAGCTGCTGCCAGCTCAGCTGTAGATTGAGATTCATCAGCTTCCACAATCGCCTTTAATTCATCATTATTGACCAAAGTTTCCGGACGACCACGAGGTTCATTTTTCAAGTCAAAATTCCCAGAATGGAACCGAGCAAACCAATAACGGGTTGTACGTTCGTTTGTACAGTTCTCTCCGTAAACGTCGTTGATGTTACGTGTCGTTTGTGCCGCGTTGGTGCCACGACGGAACTCGTATTCCATAATTACACGAAATTTCAAAGTATCCATTATGAGGAAAAATGTTGAAATGTATTGAAAATACAACGCTAATCAATAAACAAAAGACTTATATTGTAAATAGAATGTCATATTTTTAAAACAAAATTAATTTGAATTTAGAATTCATAGCCAATCAAAACTTTTTTTTGTTTGAAAAAGTCTGTACTGCAATACGGCAATTTCATAGGTAAAGACCTATTATTAACAATGAACAAGCACATTCTAGTAACTCCAGAGTTCTAGAGGACTTCCTCATTAGTCGTGTAAGCTAAGTGCTAGACTTTATACTTATTCCACCCATTAACATTCCTGCTTGCCTGGTACTAGACGGGACAATAGGAAGCGAAGATAAGCTTAATACAGTGTTGACACTCAAAGCTCTTGCAAGTTGCTGGGCGCCTGGTATTTTAGGTTTTAAATTTTAGCGAATAGCCTCAAAACCTTTTTATTTTAACTATATACATTTCAATTTTATAGTTAGGTATATTCGCCTCGCAATTTCACATGCGTGTTGTAAATTTTACAATTTTCCGCTCATGAAATTTGTTGTTTAACGTAGATCTCCATTGTCAACATAACAATGTTAAAAGTCATTTAAAATTCTATTATTATGTTGGTATGTCCGGTAAAATAACAATTTACAATTGTCAAGAAAACGATTAACATTAAGCAAAACAAAAAAAAAATAACACAGCACATGCTGAAGTCACCCCAGTTATCATGAATATTATGAACTATGGTTTTAAGCCTCGTTTTGTGTTATTGTGTCTATAATGGAAATAAAGCAACACAAAAACAAAGTTATACCAGCCGATAGATGGAGCTAAAGAAGTTTTACTTGAGTCGTGTGGTCTAAAGCACACTAATTTTTTTAGTTCTGTTCGCAACTTTACAATTACAATATACAGTAGGTACTGCATAAAACTGTATAGTTTTAGAAGAATAAGGTCAAGCTATTGGATTATAGGAAGTCCGGTTGAAATTTAGCAATAGCTGCATTTTCAGCAAATAGGATTTCTGATATTGTTCTGGCAGCGCCTGCGTGAAGCTGATAAGACCTTCATCATTCCATTGTTTCACATACATTTTGTGCAATGAGTAAAGCAAACCGTTGCATTTGAGGCGTTGTATTTTTTTGTAGATACTGGTAGAATCGCACGTACCTACTTATTTGCATAGTAACTGAAATTAATTATTACAATTTAACAAGTAAATATTTTTTTTATATAAACACTTGTAAAACTAGAGCATTGAAAAATTACATAAATTAACACGTGTAATGGGTGAGGTGACCTCATTGATAAAAACGATCTCGTCCAGGCAGCTTTTCCATTAGTCGTAGTGATAAAAGAAAGCTTTTAAATATTTGTGGATAATTCAGACAGCGCCATCTTAGCCCTAAAATAAGCAAAGCTACTATGGGAACCGGATAACTGATACAATACTTAGATGCTTTTTTTGTTTGTAAATATATACATAGAATACAATATGACACTCAGACACAACAAACACTTATGTCATTACACAAATGTTTGTCTAGGGTGGGAATTGAACCCACAATCTACAGTTCAGAAGGCAGAGCTCCTAGCAATTGAGCTATCAGGCCAGTCAAGTATATCATACAGTCCCAAAAACTATAAAGCCTCGATAATATTTTATGAAGAATACCGTTAGTATATATATATATATACTTATTTATTAATATGAATCATACTCACGACATGCTATTTTCTGTGCTCATGCCAGTTCAAACCTTGGTATAGGTATTGATGTATTAAACTAGGTATGTGTGTTAACGGAATCAGTAGATTAAAAATACTGTGCAAAACATCAAACAGCTGCTGTATGACGAATGAAACACGAATTATAAAGATTCCATTAAATCGTCAAAACGCAATATAAACTCCGAAAAACAAACATACACTCTTCACCAGTCAAATAAAACTTTCAATTGGATCAATAAACACTTAAGTTAAGAAATTATATTAAATAAAAAATAGTCTCAAATAAAGCTCTAAATTAAACGAATATGCGACATATATGTGACAGGAGCAGACAAATTACAAAGATATCTTCGCCACTTCATAACGATCGCGACAATATTGCGACCATTTTTACAGAGCACATCCGCATAGAAATATGTATATGGATCAAGGTACAAGAGAAAACAAATCACAGCCTAAACAAATTAATTGCAAGCTTTTATTTGGGAAAAATATCGTTTCTTTTATTTAGTTATTCATTGATCCGATTTTCATGTTTTATTTGTTTACGTACTAGAATATCGAAATATTATACCGAGTTTTAAACATATTAAATAGTTTTACTTCTTTACATTAAACGCTTTTTGGAGTTAGAATGATCGGGTGGCTATCAGACAAAGAACAAGATGTGCTAGTGCAGTTGACAATATGCGCCCTTTATTTTCTATTTTTTACCAATATAAGTTATATTTATTTGCATGTATTAAGCACTAAATTAATAGTACAATGCTTAGTAAGTTAAAATTATTAACGAGGCAGATTGCTCAAAAAATATATATTATTACACATTTTGAGATTTTTTATTTTATTATTTATATATACGTATAAAGTACTTATTTAGTGTTTTCGTGTAAAAAAACGGCCAAATTTTGCATGTGAAATTAATTCTACTTATTATAGGGCCTTCGGATATATGAATACAACATTTGGAAATAATTTTGCCGGTCTGTCTGTCTTTCTGTGGCTGTTGTTTTTTTACGATTAAGGTCCGTATTACAGAACGATGCTCAGTCATCGATCGGTGCTCAAGCAGAGATTTCATTCATTAATTGATCACTTTATGAATGAAATCTCTGCTTGAGCACCGATTGATGACTGAGCATCGTTCTGTAATACGGACATAAGTGTTTATATCAAACTGCTACGGAGATACATAAATACGGATCCTGGAGATCAAAGAACATAGAATTCTTTTTTTTATCGCCATAAACCAAAGTCGACGCTTGCAAATTATTATGCTATTTATCTGATCGTGGTTGGGCGCTATTATTATTATTAAATTCGCCAATAGCATCTAGTATTCATTACCCGCTAGTTTCGTTTACCTTGTTCCCCATCAAGTTTTGGATAGTGTCCAACGCTGCGCACGTACCCCGGGGACGCCATGCAATTTATGTAAACGTGGCCTTTTTCCCGGGACAGAACGATTTGTGCTTATATTGGAATGTTTATTTAAACAGCTTACTGTTTACACAGTGGCTTTGGTGCATTATTTTTATCTACCTTGATTTATGTAAGGCGCCACTTTGCTTTGAGTATTATGTTAATCTTTGCTTGTGTTTTTATACTCGCGATTTATTAATAGGTACAGTTTATCATAAATAACAAACGCAAAGCGTAAAAAACCGACTTCAGACTTATACGGTTTTCTCATGAATCCCGTTGTCAAAACTGGACCAAATTTAAACGGAACCACACGGGAAGCACTAGTTTTCGAATAAAAAAGAATCATCAAAATTGGTTCACCCAGTCGAAAGTTCTGAGGTAACAAACATTAAAAAATACAGTTTAGGACCTCCTCCTTTTTTGAAACTGGTTAAAAAGGTTAACAGCGATAATATATATTATATTGTGATATATAATAACTAGCTGGTTTCAGCTGCCTAAGCATGTTTAGTTGTAAAAAGGTTCATAACTAAACAGCGTTTGGTTTTTAAGGACAAAATTGCTTTCAACTTTACGATATCAGTATCTAATAATAAAGTCTGAACTCTAATACAGTAAAAATACCACTAAAATTACAAAAATAATAAAGGTAAATGGTAAAGGTAGAAACCCACTGTAATACAATTTTTTTTATGTATATTTTTTTTTCTCTTCATTAAATTTCTACCAGATTATCCCCAAGTTAATATCTATTTATTTTGTCTCCAGGTGATATAGAAGACTGCATCGTTACTCCAGCTCACCAGGGTCAGTTCACGCCGCTACCGGAGGCACTCTGCGACTGCATTATGGACCTTACGTCACAGGTAAATACGATTCAATTTACCTCCATGATGTAGGCTAGACCTGAAGGATAGATCGAGAAGTTAGAGCAATAGACCATATGCCATGCCATATTAATTATGCCAACATCAAGGAATTTTTGTTCGGTTATGTCATGTCAAAGTCTTTGTTTTGACATTAAAAATACCACAGTAAAATGATGGATATTTTACTGAAGGCTCTAGGAAAGCTTGAAGCGTTTTCTTTTTAAAAAAAGGCATTTGAAAACTTGGAACCATTTGCCAACACTCGTGCACGTTTACGAACATTAATGTCAAAAATCCACCCTAATCACACGTTAAAATTAAAAAATACACGAGTTATAAAAAAAAAAAAAAATTCACAACCGCCATTTTCGAATTCTTTTCAACGACCATCAATATTGTTTTGTTGATTAGAACATTATTATGATTATGAAATTATGTATAAGTCAAAGTCAAAAAATGTGTTGCAAATAGGCTATTTTTAGCACTTTTATAAATCACACTAATATTATAAAGGCGAAAGTTTGTATCTGTGTATGTGTGTTTATGTGTATGTTTGTTACTCCTTCACGCTCAAACGGCTGAATGGATTTGGATGAAATTCGGTACCAAGATAGCTTATACACTGGATTAACATACTGGCTACATTTTATTCCGGAAAAATGAAATTTTCCCGTGGGATGAGCAAATAAGTAAAATACTTTTTATCCGCGGGTTAAGCCGCGGGGCGCAACTAGTACATCATAAATTACAATGC
Organism: Ennomos fuscantarius; assembly: GCA_905220475.3. Lineage (NCBI taxonomy): Eukaryota > Metazoa > Arthropoda > Insecta > Lepidoptera > Geometridae > Ennomos > Ennomos fuscantarius. Next base: position 3,025,823 of record HG992028.1, on the reverse strand, counting down.
TAGGCTATTACCGTAATAGTGACATTGAAAATTCAAGAATTTATCTTCCGATGCTGCTTAGTCTGGACATTTAAACATTTTCGTGATGGAGATATAGAAAGTTATTATTGACGCATGAGTCGCCTTTCCGCACAATCAGCAAAATCTTCAACCCATATTGAACACAATCAGAACTAAATTCAAGCGAATTAGGTTGAATTGCTTTAATCTTTGTGACTTTCGACTTTCTCGTAAATTGACACAATTTGGGCCTTGCAATGGTTTCTTTAAACTACCAATACCTATGCCCAAAATACCAATGGAAAATTAGTAAAGTGCAAGTCAGCATGAAAGCGGCTTGTTGTTGGAAGATCTTAGTGATTTTTTGATGATATAAATTGTTTTGTAAGCATTATCCATACCTATTTATTCATAAAGGCTTTATCATATTGAGTGACTGACTGACAATTTACAGTACAAGCCGCTGGACGTAGAGACTTGAAATTTGGAGGACGTCTTCCTTTTATGGCGTAGAGGTGCTGCAAATGATGCTGCTTCTTTTTTACAATAGGCTATTTGACTACTATCAAAAATGAACAAGTAAATATTATTTTCATAAAATAGGTTAAAAATGAATGTAATCATTGTAAAAATAAGTAAAATCGGTAAATTAATCACGGAGTAGTACGCTTTTACAGTTTCATCGCCTGTCCCTTTCTCGCAAAACAGAGATCGTGTTGAGCTTCCTCACAGCTACTATGAAGGCATGGCTTGTGACGTCACATGCCAAAAAGTTTGTATGTAGAGCTACCACAGCTTAGTAATGAGTTACTGTGAGTACTGGTAACTGACGTCACTGCGTGTTTGAGTTGTCTCTTTCTATTTCTGTATTTTAAAATGCCTGTAACTTAGTAATTTTTTGAGATATTCAAGTTTTGTTTTCACAGTTATCTATTTTTTGAGGTATATTATTTATGTATGTAATAAAAATATAGTAGTCAATTAGCCTATTGTTATTGAAATTCCAAATCGGAGTATATTTTTCCACTTTTTTTATGTTAGTGAATGATGTGACGAGCTAGTCGTTTACCTGACGTTAAGCGACACGGCCGCCCATAACAGAACATTGTCACTCGGAACCACAAAACATAGAGTTTCGAGCGACACTGCACTGCGCACATCATCCTGAGACATCAGCACAGTTTGGTAATAAGATTACTCAACTGTGAGATCAGATCATAAAGTCTCAATTGCCCAGTAATTTCACTAGCTACAGTGCCCTTCAAACCGGAACACAGTAGCGCTTGCACGCTACTGCTCGGCGGCAGAATAACTGGCAAAGCGGTGGTACCTACCTAGACGAACTTTGCAACAAAGTCCTACCACCTAGTAACCACTTAAAGCATTTTGACATTAAGCACTTATCTAAATATATATAACTCAAAGGTGACTGACTGACTGACTGACATAGTGATCTATCAACGCACAGCCCAAACCACTGGACGGATCGGGCTGAAATTTGGCATGCAGATAGATGTTATGACGTAGGCAACCTCTAAGAAAGACTTTTTCGAAATTCCACCCTCGAGAGGGTGAAATGAGTGGTTGAATTATTTTCCCATAGGCCACGCCGCGGGCGAAGCTCGTAAGGTATAAAAGCATTATAATTTTATACCTATGCTTAGAACATTAGTAAAAATTATTTTTAGTATTCTGATACCACTTAAGTGGCATCAGAATCAAAATTAGATTGACGTTGAATTTGGTGAGTCAGTTGATGTTCAAGATTATACGAAAAAGGCGGTTGAAATCGCAGTGCTGTTATATACAAATATCTCAAGGATAAAAAAAAAACAACCGTCCGACCCCTAAAATTTCTTATACCAACGATATTTAAAAGTTAGATCTTCCAATTTTACAAACGCCGATGCGCCAATACTCTGTAAAGCATAATAAAAACAAAATAGTTATAATATCAATGATTTAGGTATATGTATTTTATTATTATTTATTCTTATGTATTATATTATTTGAGTATAGGTTAGTATATAGTATTTATTTGCACCGCCGTCCTTGCTCATAGTGTCTCATATCTCTGTCCATCCAAAGGTTGTATGGAAGAGATTGCTCTTAGCGATAAGACCGCCCATTGTACCCATCTTATTATGTGATTCTATTTTCTACATGTTTATTTTTGGTGTCAATAAAGCGTTTTGTATTGTATTGTATTGTATAGTTTCTAATTCCAGACTTTTGTAAAGATTTACGAAAGTCTGGACTTTTCTTCTTTATCTAATCCTAGATACAAACATATTTTCCTTTTTATAAAATCATTCGACTTTAAGTTCTCACTAAACAAATTAAATCATAAAATCCATGGGTATCATAATTTTTATCACATTTGCATGTTAAATAACCAATTTCCGTCAAAACAGTCCTAATACTGATACCGGTGTGATCACTCTTGACCATGAAATTAAAAAACGTGATCGGTATGGGAGTGTGCGAAACCTGTTTATGGTGAATATTATGTGTGGTCTGAGTGCATCTTAGTATATGGTGAAGGATGGATACGGCACAAGTGTTATACTTTTTGTTTAGAAATTTTTCGAAACAAATTTTGGCATAGAGGTGGGGTTTTTGAGATTGCCTTTAGAAACAACATTAAGAGTTACGCCGACGCAATATAAAACAGAACTTTAAACATTTGCAATATTATTCATACCTATGCCATGCTACGCTGCCACGCTACTTCGGCTACTAACCACGTTGCTGTGATATTACGCTGCGCCGCCGCCATAATGACACGCACGGCAAACACGCTACGCTGTCACGCCATACCGGCTTCAGTATGATTGAAGTTGGCAACAAGTTGGACACGTGGAATCAACTTTAATGCTACGTTACGCTGCTAACACGCTACGTTACGAGATTCACAATGATCCTCTTACGTCATTTGTTAAGTTCTTTAAAGATATTTTATTCAGAATTCCAGCCAACGTAAATATGAATTGCTTAGGGTTTTAATCATTGAAGATTTGAGCACCTTCCTTCTATAGTAACTTAGATAAATATTAAGTGCTAGCAGATTCTAGTACTTAATATTTTTATCGGATGCTTTTTTTTTCAAATTCTAACCGCTAACGCTTATAACTTGCAACTGTGCTAGGTCATCCAAGTTGTTAAGAAATTCTTAGCTGTCATGATCTTTTTACAAGTTTTGCTACACTCCTAAAAATAGCGAACTTGTGATCTCATAGCCGATAACATTAATAGCTGCATTCGTGTCGTTATAGCCGCGTTTTAATTAAGGCTTTATTATGTTTCTTTATTTTACTTGACATTTGAAATGTAAGTATTTATAGTAAACGGGTGGTGAAACGCTGAAATATCAAATTCTGACAATGGCCGACATTATAAAGTGAGTCAAAGACAATCGAACAAGTTATCTCATTAATTTGTCAACTGCCACAATTGCCCAACGAGAGAGGCCCAATTCTGCAATCTGCGACGTGGAATGCTGATCTAGACGAACACGAAGAATGCTGGTGGAATGTGCTGTGCCTATCTTGTTTTCTTGTTCAAGAATGCAGAACACAAAACTTTCTGAACACTAAAGTACTGGTTTTTGGTTCTTACTTTACCTACTTCTATTACCAATAACAGTACAAGTAAATTTAATGTACTCATTTGTTTAAAATGTATATGATAAACATTTTACACACTAAATTATTAAAAACATTGTCCCATTTTAAATTGAAGATTTTGTTTGATGAAATTAGTAATTTTCCACCCATCCAATTCTGCAATGATTGCGCCGAACGCACTGGTCTCATTTCTTTGCTTTCGTGTGATTGTAGAACTATCTGATCTTTCGCCTTCATCATAAACATCATCCAATGATAAGACATAGGACTCATCTACTGCAAAGTCGAACTCAAAGAATTTTATTGCAAATAGGCTATTTTTAGCACTTTCAGTCAAAATGATATTAGGTACTTAAAAAATTAAGTTATTGTGCTAAGCATATAAAATTACAAAGTGCCTAATGTCAAATATTATATAGCAAGTCCATTAGGTAAAATATGTGAGTTTTGAAAACAAAAAGTTCTATTTCCGACTACTGGTTCTAGCAATCCGGCACAATTCAGATCAGAAAACTCCGATCCAAAGCTTCAATTACACCTGTACAAAAGAAGCATGCCCCTGAGCCCGATCTTCGTCTCTATTGATCCATCTTCTGCCAGTCTGTATATATCGTCACTCACCTACGTAGTCGGAGGGAGACAGATTACTGTATGTTACTATTACTACATTAAGTTTGTAAAGTTGTTCTTTTTTTTTTGAGGGGGGGAAATGTCCTTGCACTTCCCTGCCACCACCCCCGTGGTATATGGGTATGTGGGACTCGAACCCACTAAAATCCCCCCGTGAGCCCTCGTCCGCCGTACCGGGGCGAGAAGGGGTCGCGACTGCAGTCCAGCCAACTCGCCCCCGGCAGCAGGCCCTTTCGGGCCTCTCCGCGCCAATAGATGGGTGACCTTGCTCACCAAGGTCACCCATCTATTGCTAAGGCTATCTAAGGCCCACCAGACGTGTGGGGCCATGCAAGCCGGTGGAGAGTCCCCCGACTCTCCACCAGTGGCCCCACTACGGGGGAGGGAGGAGGTGCGCGTAACGCCTCCTCCTCCCTCCCGCTCGTCTGCACCGGAGCGGGTCAGCTCCAGCGGCCTTCCCTCTGACCCGCTCCGCGGTCTCCTTCTGCGCCATCACGTACTCGCAGAAGGAGACCACCGCCTGCCACGATCTCTCGCAAAGATCTCTTCATCTCTCGTAAAGTTGCTCTGCTCAAGGACAAGTCTTCCTCAATGGTTGTTTGTTCTACGGTTAATGCGACCAATGTCAATTCTATCTGCTAATTCTTTGGGCTATGTCGATGACCATTGCTCTCTTTCGAATCATCTCATTCTTGATATGGTCTATTAGAGACTTCCAAGGTTTTCTTAGCATTGCTCCATTGCTCGCTGAGCATAGATCTTATTCTTAGATTACTTTAATATTAGTTATTTTGATTTTTAACTCTCTTAGTGTTCTTCGAGCTGTAGAAGTTTTTATGACATAACTTTCTCACTTCACTGTACTCTCACCAATGCCTTTGGATGCAATAATTTCACTGTTATTTTAACTACTAATTAATGAATAGTTTTATCACCTTGGTCATATATTGGCATAAACATCTCTACTTGTACAGACTGGTTTAATGATGGTTTATTATTCCCAAGCTTTCAAATCATGTAGAACAAGTGCCAATGTGTCTCAACAGCCCAATATCAAGCACCCATTGTATCATCCACATTCTACTGGAGATTGCCGCTGTCAAAAGTCGCAGGCCCCGCCCATGCTAATCGTATGTAAAGGTCTTAGTAAGGTCTTCTAGCTTGAGTTACATACTCATTATGTAAAACTTGTTCTAGTGTATGTATAAATTGGGTTAATAATATACTTGGTGTCAAATTGATTTGTATTGACAGCTTCTAATGTGTCATTTATACTAAGTCAGTTAATTGTTTTTTCTGTTAAAATAAACGTAAATTACAATTTTTATTAAGCCGCCCATAACAGATTGCAGTGTCACTCATAACTGTAAAAAAGTTTCACGTGACACTGCACTGCGCACATCGTTCTGAGACATGTGCAGTCTGGTAATAAGATTACTCGACTGTGAGGTCAGATCACAAAGTCTCATTTGCCCAGTAATTTCACTAGCTACAGTGCCCTTCAAACCGAAACACAGTAGTGCTTGCACACTACTGCTTGGCGGCAGAATAACTTTGAACGCACGTGGTCCTCTAATGATCAAGCAAAACATTCTGATAAAGTGTATTAAACAACTTGGTGTTGGTATAAGCACTAACGTTTGGCCATATCACAAGTCCTAACTAGTTCCCCAGTACCAGTACTCTTAATTTCGAAATCTATATCAACGATCATTAAAACGCCCACTTTATTGTGCTCAGCCCGGCATACCAATTATGTGGTACCGGTGTTTCCAGTAGAGCACTTTTAGGGCATAAATCTTTACGCACGTTTCACAAGTGACATTAATATCTGCAACATTCTTTACACTGTGCAGTGTAATATAATACAGTGATTAGATCTTAAATTTGATAAGACAAGTAGCCAGTCTGTCTGTAAATAATTGATAAATCAACAGTGTCATTGAAGACTTATCAATCAATCAACAAACAATCTTAACATATTCAATCAATCTTAAAATATTTTGTTGACGATTCGATGGAGATTTTGTTCATTTTCTGTTCTTTATCCGGTCTGCTGCTAAATGCATCACTTTCTTAGTTCCTTATTGTACAAGATAAATGTGTTTATTTACTGAGGCACCTGTTCTGTAGTTCAAGAACTGAAGCATTGCTGTTGAAGAAAATCTAATTTGTCCGATTTAAAATTTGGTCGTCTCTTTCTTATACTGTAAATCACACTAATATTTAAAAGGAAAGTTTGTATTTGTGCATGTGTGTATGTTTGTTACTCCTTCACGCTCAAACGGCTGAATGGATTTGCATGAAATGTGGTATAAAGATAGCTTATACACTGGATTAACACTGCCTCTATAGGCTACATTTTGCCCCGGAAAAGTGAAATGCTCCCGTGAGATGAGCTAATAATTAAAATACTTTTTATCCGCGGGTGAAACCGCAGAGCGCAACTAGTTTTATAAGAAAGACCGCAACAGTTTTAGAACTTAGTTAATGTTCTGGTTCCTTTAATCATAAAATCTACTTCCTTTTCGACTAATAGGTTAAGTAGAGGAGGCCTTGAGTTACCCACTTGTCGTTTTTTTATGATGAAATGAAAAATGGTTTTCTTCGGTATTTATTTTATATGGGGTTTATTGATTCATTCTTCGAACAGATTTATTTTATTGGTTGAATGAATGCGGGTTCAAACCTCGTTCGTGATTCAAATATCCCTTTGCAATTAAATCAATCTGTTAATTGCGATAAATCATAAATATTTCGCTTACCTATTCGTTTATTCGTCTCAATAGTCTACTTTACTTACTACTCTATACGGTACATCTTTGTGTGCGTAATAAGCATGATTCAAGTTATATTACTGCCTACAATACGTACTACCTACGACGTTTGAAGGTTGACGTACTAAACAATGTTTAAGATTTGCCCTCGATAAAATAGCAACATCAAATTTGCTTGGATAGGCATTTTAAATGCGCGCTGTGGCTGCGGTAACTACTCCGGTGTTGCTAATAGACTTCATGGTTTATTCATTGAATTTTGTTTCATATTCATATTCATATTCATATTCATTTATTTGCATTCATGTACAATTTATATATCATGTCAGGTCTTAACAACTAGTTTAGTAGGTACATGAACCCTGTAAGGGCGCTTGCAACTGAGTGCGATTAAAAATAAATTTATTGATTTCAATTACATAATAGATATATCGTCAATATTTAATAATATTATATAATATTTTCAAGCATTTCATTACTTAATTATTTGGTTATTCAATTAATTACCTATTAAATATGGCAACTCAAGAGGTAATATGCAACTAATCTAATCAATCAATTTATTTTAGTCTTTTTATGCTACTACCCACTCTTTACAAAAATAAAAACAAATCCCACTGGTTCAACGTAGATAAGGCAAACAAGCATAACTGGATAGGTAGGTATACAACACATGGTGGGCCGGTTTATAACTGGACAAATTTTATGTTTATTTATTGTTATGAAACTCTTCGACCGAATAATAACATTTTTTTAATAGGTAGCTTTTTAACTTACTAACAAAAATTTCGTCTTTTTCAACTTCTTTTATTTCGTTGGGGATTCTATTATAGACGTTCACGAATCTAAAGTTAGGACTTTTTCCAAATATATGTAATTTTGCAGTTGGAAGGATAAGATTGTGTTTGTTCCGTCTGTTGTAATTTTGGTGCAGTTCAGAGTTTGATTTGAAAAAGTGTCTGTGATTTCTTACGAATATGCCTACTTGCAGTATATATAAGCTCGGTAAGGTAAGTATTTTCCTTTCTATAAAGTGAGGTTTACAACTATCTCGTTGTTTAATATTTACTAAGATTCTCAGACACTTTTTCTGCATGATAAATAGGTCCATGAAGTCGGTGCTTTCACCCCATATTATAATGCCGTAGTTCAGCCATGCATATGCATACGCATAATATGCTGAGAGGGCAGTACTATACTTTGTATTTCTTTTAAGTACTCCTAACGCGTAAATAAATTGTGATAACTTTATCTTTATGTTTGCTATATGTTTTTTCCAGTTTAGGTTTGTGTCGAGGGTTAGGCCTAATAGTGTAAATTCCGATTTTTCTTCTAGATTTAATGTATAGCTCAGTTGGTTAAGATTTAATGGTTTTCGTTGATATGTTTTAAATTGTACTATTTTAGTTTTATTAAGATTAATTTGAAGATTGTGACTTTGGAGCCAGTGCTTTGTGTCACAGAAAGTTTTCTCTAATGTTAAATGATCTGCGTGACTAGAAGTATTAAACAGAAGAGATACATCATCCGCAAAGAGAATGCTGGGAGAATTTATAGCTTTAGGTAGATCGTTTATGTATAACAAAAATAGGGTACAGCCGAGCACACTACCTTGAGGGATGGAGTTATTTATAGTTTCGACATTAGATGGTACATCAAGTAATTCGTACGTTTTATCATCGTAATATTCGACTTGGACAAACTGCTTCCTGTTCTTTAGGTAAGACTGGAACCAGCTGTGTGCAGTCCCTCTTATTCCGGCATTATTTAATTTTTCTAACAATATTGTATGTGAAACTTTATCATAGGCTTTTGACATATCAAGGAACAGACCGACTGCAATCTGCCTGCAACAGACTGCCTGCATCCTGTGTCATAATGGGTATATTTAGATTGAAAGAGTAGAACAAAAACTACCAAAGACGTCGGACACCTTCAGTTGGATCAAATATCGTAGGTACTATAATCCCCAAACCTTTTATCATATCTTTTATACCTTTTATACCATTAGATCGAAATTCGAATAGAATAGAATAAAAAATCACAAAGATTGCTTCTTTAGTCTGCTCGAATACGTAGTATGATTCTAAACCTTTTTGGAGAAAATAGAAACAATTTGGAAAACTTGATTTAGAATATAACCAAGCTTATAATTTTACATGAAACTTTTTCTTTATTTTCACTTTATAATATATTCAAAAATAATTAATCAATGCCGGAACTGATAAAGTTCACACGCCTAATTGAGTTATAGTTTCCTATTGGCTTCAAACCGGACAATCACCGATTTATATCTCATAAAGTATTCAATGCCAGCAGTCAAACTTCTTTGATGAATTTGAATGTCACTGATGTAGCTTATCCTGCTTTATAAAGAGAATAAGTTTTAGTGGTTAATGCTTTGATTTTAATTCATTCGTTTCCTTTAGGATGACGACAGTTGTGACTAAATACGGAGCAATATAATATATGATACGAGTTTCTGCCCGCAGCTTCACCCGCGGCGTGGCCTATGGGAAAATAATTCAACCACCCATTTCACCCTCTTAAGGGTGGAATTTCGAAAAATGCTTTATTAGCGGATGCCTACGTCATAACATCTACCTGCATGCGAAATTTCAGCCCGATCCGTCCAGTGGTTTGGGCTGTGCGTTGATAGATCACTATGTCAGCCAGTCAGTCAGTTACCTTTGAGTTATATATATTTAGAATATTAGTAGTGCCCCACGGTTTCACCGTATAAAAAGTCTTAATCCAACGTATAAGCTATTGGCATTCCAAGTTTCATTAAAATTAATTCAGTAGTTTTTGCGTGGAAGAGTAACAAACATCAAAGTCATACATCCACACATACAAACTTCCACGTTTATAATATAGTAAGGATTAGTTTAAATATCAAACAATTCGCGCTGTTCTCATTGTATAAAACAGTATCTTCATCTTTTTAGTTTCTGTACATGTCTTTTTAAAAGATTTCTGTATCTTATGCGTACATTTTGCCAGTAATAAACGATTTCTTCCTTTTTTTCTTTCTATCTGATCTATCTAGAATGAGCTTCCATATTAGCGGCATGTTTGTAATAATATATAGTAATTTTTGCATGTTAGATTATGATTGTCCAATTTTTTCAAGAGGTCAGTTACGAAAGGTTCCAGAATGGCTTGTTTTATACTTCGGCCTATATATTCCATTTAACGACAGCATAACTATGGGTGGTTTTTTTTGTGGTGTGAATTGAATTTTCATTAACACCGATAACGATTTCGTCGTTCACCTGATGTTAAGTGTTACGGCTGCTTATAAAAACCAGAACCTGCCGTAATTCAACTCGAATATTTGCCTACAAGTTCTGCATAATGGCCATGGGCATTGATTTATATTATGATTTCCAGAAGGTTAGAAACAAGTGTCTGTGGCAATGGTTTTGATTTATCGATGCCAGAAGCGTTCTAGCAGTATTTAGATCTTAATCGGGTATCATTGTGTTTATCCAGTATTTTTTAACCAGCCATGTAAGTAGATAGTAGGTACTACCTAACTCGTCTTGATCGAAGATAGATACTATTTTTTTTTCCCTTTTCTAAATGAATATTATCTGAGGTACATTGTTGGTTAATACACATTGTAAATAACTTTACGCAAAAGAAAAATAATAATAAACTTCCAACGATCACATACATAGGTTCTGGTCCCTAACTAGGATTCCCTGTGTCTAGGGACCCAGGAACTACGAGGACCATGGTCTCACAACACCCAGACTCAGAACAAGTATTTGCGCTTTTTTTCTGTGCACAAATACTGGAATCGAACCCGCTACCTCCGGGTTATGAGCTGACCTGCTCAACCACCACACCATACGTAACTAAGGATTTCACACAAATATGTTAGGATATTCGTCATACGAGGGTACTATCTTAAACTGAGTTTTCTTTTCCAGGGGCAATCAGCAACATTGGAGAGCATTAGGACCTCCTTATCTTCAAAGTTCCCATCCATGCAGACTCCGTCGCAAGAGGTGGTATACGATACGCTGGCACAGCTGATGCAGGAAGGGAAGATCTACCAAACGTCTAGAGGATTCTTCATAGTCACGCCGGAGTAAGTATTCTTAAATTTAAAAAAAAAGTCAGGTAAGTTTTTTTTTGTTTTGGCTCCACACCTCCGTGTATTTAGTCAGTGTCAAGCAGGTGATAATTTATCAAGTTAATGATATTTTACGCAAATACGTGTCAAGTCACAGTCGAAGTCATCAAGTCAAGTTATAGTCATAGTCAAAGCCATACTACTAGTAAAGTGGTGGCAACTTTACTTGCCTTCTTCCTTCTGCTTAGCTTCTATGGAGTTTTGGAAACAACACGAAACGAAACGTTTCACTATCATTATACCATTTTCCTACACTCATGCCTATAATCCAGCACTTAACGAATAAAATGCCACCAATTTTATGCACTAACACTGAAAATAACACAAGTTTCGGAAAAAAATTCAATGCGATGATGCGATCCTTTTCGTTTCCCCGCCAAAACTCCCAAGTAAGCTTTAGACCTGAGTAAATCTCAAGACTGAAGTAAAACTTTTTTAGTTAGCTCCATCTATCGGCCGGTATAATTTTGTTTTTGCTTTGGTTAATGTCGCCATCTTGATAGTTGTAAATTGACATTTTACCGGACATACCAACATAATAATAAAAAAATTAACTTTGTTATGTTGACAATGAAGATCTACGTTAACCAACAACTTTCAACTTCTCATCCAAAATCCTCGTCTCATCCAAAAAAAAATAATTGTAATAATTAACGATTGCATCCTTATCGTAAACAAAACATATTCATCGAATCATTCAACATGCCAGAACAAGAGTGTTCGAGCATTGCGTGTTCAATATTTATTAAATCTTCAATTACATGAGTCACATTGCCATTTTGAGACGTTGCCGATCCGCAATCCCCATTTGAGGTTATGCTGTGTTAAATTGAACGCACTCTGCGTACGAAATGAACGCACCCGATATAAATTACGTTTAGGCGCCAAACTTGACATTGCCGAGCTTTGATGCAAAATGGCGACGATTCGAGATTTAACTGTTTTTAAATAGTATTCACTATCTAACGGCCCTATTAATAAACACGAACTAGCTTTATACTAGTTACACCATTTTTTGTATCTTTCGATCCAGCTAAATATTCCAGTAGCAAAAAAAGGACAAAAGCTGAAGTAACTAATCCGAGACTAATACCCGTTTATTAATAAGGCTGTTAAAGTACCTACTTAAACTACTGATACCAATTAACATCATATTATAATAGTATTATAATCATTACTGTTATAATTATTTTAATAATATAATAAAAGAGTGCCTATGCAACATTCAAGCTTGAATAAAGTTAACTTATAAAATATAGAATTTAGCCAAGCGTTTTTTTCCCATGGACGTAGTTTTCTCGATCCTCTTATCCTGGCAACGGCCCAAACTAAGGCTCGCCCCCAGGGGTGCCCTTGAGCTAGTTGCCTTCTTCTTTTGACAGCTCGGTGCCTTAAGTGCCTGCTCCCCGCCCGGTGACGCTTCAAAGGTCGGTATAGACCAACAGCATTAGCCTATTTTAAAAAATACGAACTTGTACCTTTATTGGTATAAAAATCAAGAACCACATCGTCGTCATGGTGCCAAAGTGAGCTAAATGCACATAATGTAATTTATATCTATAGGCAGATATTCACTTGGCTCTGAAGGTTGCAAGAAGCGGAACTGCTTCTAATCAATGTCTTGCCTTGCAATCACCCTAATTCAAGAATCATTATGAAAAATACCCATGAAATGAGGGGTTTTTGTCAAACCCGACAAATTGTAAACAAAAACATGATGTTTTAATGATAACTAAAAAAACTTGACGCCATCAAATTACAAGACGAAATCCGGTTGAGGAACTTGAGGATGACCAGTTGAGTCGACTGATTTGTCAACTTCATTGCTTACGTAATAAGGTTCAAAATAACGCTATATCACACCCTATAAACATTGGATAATACCTACATGTCAACACAAAAAATCTATGAGTTCGTGCAAATCATTAAAATGTCTCATTAGAGACGATTCTAATTTACAATTTTGTGTCTTCGTTTTTATTTTTTACCATAAAAAATATGTTTGGTCATAATATTAATATTTCTGATAAGTAAGTAAATACTTAAGAGGTTGCTAGCACGTAATTTTAATAAATAGGTAAAGGAATGCATAACTTGTTAAGTTTAAATTTCTCAGTGGCATTGCAAATGTTATAGGCAGCTGTGCCGTCTAAAACGTTACGGCTGCCCGTAACAGTTGCAGTGCTGCCGCTGAGAAATCTAGATTATAAAGTTGCGTGATGCTTTACATCCAGAGACATCAGCAAAGTCTGGAACTATGATTTTCAGACTGAAGTCTCATATTTAAGCTGAATAACTTCACCAGTTACAGTTGCCTTTCAAACCTTAATATAATAGTGTACACTACTCTTTGATGGCAGAATATCTGGTAAAGTGGGTTGGCTGGAGGAACTTTGATGGCAGAATATCTGGTAAAGTGGGTTGGCTGGAGGAACTTTGATGGCAGAATATCTGGTAAAGTGGGTTGGCTGGAGGAACTTTTGCAAAAAGTCTTACCATGTAGTGAAATCCCTATACTTACGTCGGTTACTACAATACACCTCTAATATTATAACAGTTAAACTTTGTATATTTGTTGGTTTGTGTCTTTTTATCCCAGAAAACTAAGAAAGGTCCCGCGGAAAAACTAGATAAATTGCAAGTAAATCAGGGCGCTTTTAGCCTAGTCTTACAACGTTCTGGTTCCAAATCCAAATCGGTTCAAATCCTACACTGCAAACAATCTCTTTAGCAATGACAGTTTGGGTCTTACTTCCTTCAGACGTCGCCGCTCCAGATCAAGGTCCTCGTCCAGACACCACGGCAGCTTCGACGAAGACTGTCCATCACCACGCACCATCCTGATGTCTGATCAGGAAGCTCTTCACCACCTGTACGGGGAGATTACCACAGTTAGAGACGGGGCAGTCACGCATCAGTGTGTCCAAACCAACCTGGCCGATGTTATTTGTGGAGGTGAGAATTATTCATTTCTTTTATAAGCGTTTTAAGATGTTGACCAAATTTAACGTTCGCCATATGGTCCCGGTTTGAGAATATTACTATCACTTCTCTTCTCGCCGATGCAGTTTAAAGAGATGCCGATGCTGGGTAAAGGGATATACATCCAGAGAATGGGCACCAGCATTCTACTCGGTGCATAAAATCTTCTGAGATCAACAACAACAAATTGGCGTTATTCGAGGAAGGCCTATATACAGCAGTGGACGTCTTCCATCTGGTGATAAGACCAAATTTTCACCACACTGGACATACCTCTATCTATACAATACCACATACGTAACAGAGAATAAGAATCACCACCTACAGACATGAGAAACACGACTTAAAGGAGAAGAGGCAAGATATTCAGGTGATAGTGAAAGCTCTTGTAGCAAAATGTTTAGTCAATAGATACTTACAAGTAAATATAGATCTGATCAAGCAAACTAAAACGGCAGTAGCAAAGGTAGGAATGACTTCATTGAATTCAAAAGCGTAAATACCATGGCAGTCAGAACTCTGTGAAAAAAGTAAACTTATTCATGGCGCCAGCATCTTATTCACCGTGGTCTAATTACAAATCCATAAAGTTAGTCAGCCAATGAGCTTATGTTTCTGTCTAGAGTGCAGACGACATTGTTGCAAAAATAGTGCATGCCACTAAATGATTCACATTCACACAGAGTCAGACCCATTTACTAATTTCATCTGTTGAGAATATCGATGCTTTGGCATCACAAACTTTTTTGCTAAAAATTAATTTAAAAATAATTTAAGGAACATTAATTTACCAATGATACAGTTGATTTAGAGTTCTAAAACACCATAGTTTATTATAAATGTACAAAGCAATTCCAAGGATATAGATGAATTTCAAATTCTTTATGCCCGTACAAATGTTATGAACTAAAGTGAACTAGCGAGTTACAAGCTATTTCGATCAAAATTTAAATAATTACCGCCATATCATGAAATTAGTTTTGATATTTGATAGCTGACAAGTCGTGAATTAAAAGTTCTAGTACTTGATCCACCAACCTACTCAATTTTTTTCAGGTCACATAGACACGTTTGTTAGAGGTTAAGGTCGTTTGTGGAACGAACTGGTCTCTAAGGTATAAGGTCAATCTAGTCGTTACCGTGGTTTACTGATAAGAATTAAATTACATAGCTTGTTTGTTATGTTTGTTAAATGGTTGGTGAGTCAGCTAAGATGACCTTCAAGATTAAGTTTAGTTGATATTATTGGGTTTTTCCTTAGCCGAGTGGTCCTGGCATAATTATAGGAACAACGCCATCTCTTTTCTTTGGTGCCTTTCTTACGGTACCCACGGGATCAGGACTCTTGCTTTGTTGGGGATTATCCAAGTAATGGGCAACGGGATATTCCTCGGTATACATTTTAATCTATTGCAATCACCAAGACGCCTGCCAAGCGTTGTTATTATGGAAACCCACGAGAGAGGCCTATTTTTAAGACGTCGTCCAGTTGTTGAAATGAAGTGATAGAAGTTTGTACGTAATTTTGGGTTACCGACCAGCTCAACCCACCGGTGGGATAAGGGGCTTATCTAGGGTTGCCAACATTTTGTCAGCGAAATACAGTATTTTCAAAATAAGCAAAAAAATATAGTACACTTCTAAAATATAGTACAGAACAAAACAGACCAAAAAAATATTTAGATGTTGTCAATTTGATATTGACGACTTTGTCGCGGTGCCAGCGCCTCAAGTTAGTATAGAGATCAGTGGCAGCCAAAGACACAAGATTGTAGAGTGGCAGCCAAAGACACAAGATTGTAGAGTGGCAGCCAAAGACACAAGATTGTAGATGCTTTCGGAGTCCGGGATTCGGTTACAAAAACTCGCCTCACTCAAATTTTTTTGTGTAAAGGCGCGTTAATTATTTTTAATAATAGATATTTGCTTATTAGATTTTGTTATGTGTTGAAAATATAATATTTTTGCGTACTATATATTTCTTCAACAGTATAGTACGGTTGGCAACCCTAGGTTTATCTGGTGCTAAGCGTTGGCCAGCTTAAAAATTAAAACATTACTTTGAGTAGTTCACTATTTTATGGACTTGATTGATTTTATTTTATTCTCAAATAATTTATGTTGATTATCAAATGTCGGCATCGCAGTCATGTCATAAAAATAGTCTTTATTAGTATTTTTGCAAAGGTCATATTCACAAAAGGAAAAAAATGTTTTGATCGTTGCCTAACTAGTTTGCATGACGACTATAGATGCCCCAGAAATAGATATAGCATAACATTGTATATATTCAACATTTGAAGGGTTGAGAATAAAAAGGGTTTAACTGTCAAATTGATAGTTTCGAGAAAATGGACTTTAAACTTCAACAGCTTCATTTTAATTTAGAGTCCTTATAAGGCAATAGAAAAGGTTTATGTACGTTTCAGTTGCTTGAAAATATATAAATTCTATTTAACAATACCAAATATAGTAGTAATTCATACAATTACTGTAAAAATATAATATAATAAAATAATTATAATAATGTTTTTATACTAAGCATATAATTATAATAATGTTTTTATACTAAAACAGTTTATCTGTCACAGGAATATAGTTCGTATTCCGAGATTTAAGCCTCATTTCAGTATTGTGAGAATGTATTATTGAAGATAATTTCACACTGAATCCAACGACACCCATAAGTCATTTTGTGAAAAAAATCAGTTATACCCTTTTTGTTCCCACCCGTTCATTTGTGAATAAAATAAGGAAATGAAAAATATTGATATTAAGATAGGAGCCGCTGCTATGAATAAAACTCACACAAAGGGATATTCTTGAAAGTGACTCAGTTTGTAACTGTTTACGGAGATTTATTACAGCAATGGGTGTATATTCCAAATTCCCACGCTATACAATTCTCTTTGTAACGGTAACGGTAGCTTCTGCCATTCTAAAACCTTAAGGAGCCATTGTTAACCAACTTTAGGCCAATTAAAGTAAAACCGTTTCGTCTGCAATTTTATGACCTCTAGGTCAGTTATTGACCGTTCATTTTTACTGTTGCCCCATAAATAAGAAACTGTTATACAGAGTCTTCAAAGTTCAATAAACTATGCCTAGTTACCTAGGTAACTAGAAGTTTGGACTTTCCTGCAAAGTTCGTCTAGGTAAGTTCCACTGCTTTGCTAGGTATTCTGTCGCCAACAATAATGTGCAAGCTCTACTATGTTCCAGTTTGAAGGGCACTGTAGCTCGTGAAATCACTGGGCAAATGGGACTTTGTGGTCTGATCTCACAGACTTTACTAGACTGTGCTGATGTTACTTGATGTTAGTATATGATTTGTGCACAGTGCAGTGTCACGCTAAACATTGTATTTTAAACTTACCAGTGATACTGCAATTGTTATGGGCAGCGAAGACGCTACTGGACTATCATGGCATTCATTACCATAAAAAAGTCGTTGCTTTAAAGTTGGATTCGAAGAAAGGTACTTCAAAAATGCTCCGAATATTTCAAGGGAAATCTATTTTAAACCACTGACATAGTATGAAAATAAAGACTAGTTTCCCCTGATGAAAGCGGCTGAAAAACAAAGCATAACGCTATATGGGCCAGCTCTGCAATGTCCTGATTCTACCTGACCTGCTACTACGGACTTGCGAATATACAATTTTTAAATTGGTTCTGTAAAGCTGAAAATCTTGCAGGCAAACCTAACTAGTTTATGTGCGCGACTTCACCCGCGTGGCCTATAGGAAACAAAGAAGAATATTTTTCATAGATAATTCAACCACCCATTTCACCCTTTTAGGGGTGGAATTTCGAAAAACCTCTTTCTAAATGGATACTTATACTTCACAAAGAACACACCCTCCAAATTTCAAGTCTCTAAGCCCAGCAGGTTAGGCTGTGCGTTATAAGTCAGTCAGTCAGTCAAGACTTTGATTTTTATATGTATAGATTAAAACACGTGTATTTTCCACTCAATTCTTCGAACGCTGTAATCTAGAGAACGTAAATAAATGGTTTAAATCGTATGAATATTTCTGAAAAGTATTTAGGTCAAATATTTGTATAGAATTCTCACGCAAATAATCCAAATCAAATAAACGAACAGTTCTTAAAGCTACCAGTTCGTGTAGATGCAAATCAGGCAGAAATATGTCGAACAGGTATGTACGTACCTATTACAAGGATTGAAGTCTAAAATGCCGGAACTAAATACTTTAGTGGACGCGGATCAATTTTCAATAAAGCCTTTGGAATTTTACCAACAACAAGTATGTTTTTTTTTGTGCACGAAAATTTAATCATTTTTAAGTTCATCAAATTATTAAAATTCGCTTGAGATTTAATATCGTCTGCTCTAAGTCATATCAGATATTAAGCACTAAGTCCTTTGTGATCATGTCTAACTAATCTATGATGATTGGCCTGGAGTCAAAGACTAATCATAATCAAATCCAAGTAAAAGCTTTCTTTCAAAAACCTTCAATGTAGTTTTGGAAATCTTCTTAATACTAATATGTCCTAGTGTCTCGGGTCGTGCTTTTCGCAGTCTTTGCGTGGGAGTCTGGACTTATCACTCCTTCTTTGAACACTGATAATGGTAATGTTTGTTTGGGTCTTCGATAGAAACTGAGTAAAATTGGCACATTATTATTTTTTTAAAGTTTGCAATATTTCTATCGAGGGTAATTTATCTTCTATCAACGAACGTCAAAAATAACTTAAAGATATGAATTACATGATATACGAGCTTCTGCTCGCAGCTTCGCTCGTGGCGTGGCCTATGGGAAAATATTTCAACCACCGATTTCACCCTCTTACGGGTGGAATTTCGAAAAATTCTTTCTTAGCGGATGCTTACGTCATAACATCTACCTGCATGTCAAATTTCAGCCCGATCCGTCCAGTGGTTTGAACTGTGCGTTGCATAGATCACTATGTCAGTCAGTCAGTCAGTCACCTTTGAGTTATATATATTTAGATTAAATTAAAAACTCTACATACTTTGTCCTGGCCAAGTGCTTTAAATCACCTTGGTGCCTTGGTCATTGGTGCTCTTACGCGTCTAACAAGTCGGAAATTTTTTGTGTTGAAGCGAGTCAAGCTCGAGAATTAGAAGTTGCTGCTTCAAGCGGATATGCTTTCAGCTTTTTGCCTTTATTCTCGTGATTTACCGAGCTTATTTTCCAAGAAAAGTCAGTAGAAAGAGACGTAATTATATAGCATACGTAGCTTGTATGAGTTATAAATAAACCAACATAACAAACGCAAAGCGAATAAAACTGACTTCAGACTTATAACGAGTATGATTTTCTCATGGATGCCATAGTTATAAATGAACTAAATTGCTTTCCGATGTTTTGAAAAAACCAGCTTTTGAATATAAAAAGAATCATCGAAATAGGTTCATTGAGTCAAAAAGTACGAGGTAACAAACATATAAAAAAAAGAACTGAGAATCTTCTTCTTTTTTGAAGTCGGTTAAAAATAAGAATTTTACGTATATCATTTCAGTTCAATAATTCGCAAAACATTTTAAGGCAGTTTTATTGTCCAAGTGATACTATTAAAATAACTAACAGTTAGATATAATTACTTAGTGATATTTCTATTCTATCGACATTGCTTAATTCAGGATTATGTCACCGTTGCATTTGCATTTGGCAGCACGCCTGGTTTGCACGCGGTTACGCTGGGATATTGCAGACGTTTGGCATGCAATCAATCAATGTGAGATATGGATTAAAAGGGATTCCCTGTGATTTGGGGTCTAATTATCTATAATCCCTTCAGTATAACATCAAAGCAGGATTTAAGTGACTGTAAAGAATCAAAACTAAATTAAATGTTAATAAATGTTGTACACTTAACTATGCCAGCATTTTGAGCACGTTACCTACTGGTAGCGGCTTCTTCGATTAATTTTTGCTAATGCATAGTTTTTAATTTTATTTTAGTTTTATTGTTTAAAAACTTATAAACATCATTATAAGTAATTAATCAATCATTATAAGTAAATTAGTCTTTAGTATGCTTTGTTTTAATGTTTTTGTTTAAGGTTAGAAACATCTTGGTTAATTTGATAATTTTTTTTATGTCTGCTAATGAGTAGAGATGACTATATTACTAAAAAGTGCTAAAATAGCCCATTTGCAATAAATCTTTTGACTTTGGCTTAGATAGATAGATAATATATAGATTAGATAGAATTTTTATGTGTTTTATCTAAAAATAAAACTCTAAAATGGCCATGCATTTCTAAGTCCAACCGTCAAAGTGAAAGCCTAAACTCATACACACGATGGATATAAAAGCTTTCATTTATTAACCTAAAATTTAATGAAATCAGTTCCTTTAAAGGACGTTGCCATATCCGTGGAGCGTTTGAACCTGTCGGCTGCTCTCAATCTTTCAACAAGATCAGCCATGTCAAGATCTGATCGAATACACTACAATTGCCCGTTACTTTATATTTGGATAGCAATAACTCTGACCTTTGTTATTAACGGTTATTTTAATTATGATGTTTGTTCTGATAAATATTTGCATGAGAATTGTGGCTGGTGAATGGAGGTTTATTTTAGATTTCGTCTCTGTAACTGCTCCGTACTTACCAAAAAAAAACCTTGATTTTCAACAAGAATAGAATAGAAAAACTCTTTATTACGTATACCAGCATAAAATACAACTAAGCATTACCGTACTATAAATGCATTCTTTAGTCTAGTTTTAGCTTGATCGCTTGATGTTAGGTGTCACTTAGAAATATATTCCCGTGACACTGCACTGCGCCTCGTCATCTTGGGACATCACACTTCACTCCTTTATAAGATTTCTAGACTGTGAGATCAGAAAGTCTCATGTACCTAGTAACTTCACTGGCTACAATTCTATTCAAACTGGAGCACAGTCATGCTTGCACACTACTGTTTGACGGCAGAATATCTGACAAACCAGTGCTGTCTTTCGCCTTATGTTAGGTTTCACTTAAAAATCTATTTCCCGTGACACTGCACTGCGCCTCGTCATCACACTACACACCTGAATAAGCTTGTAGTTCAATCAGTTAGTCTCATTTACCTAGTAATTTTACTAGCTACAATTCCCTTCAAGCCGGAACACAGTTATGCTTGTACACTACTGTTTGACGACAGAATATATGTCAAACCCACTGGTTTGTCAGATGATGTGATGGTACCTAGAAGAACTTTTATATTGCAGAAAAGTCCTACCACCCAATTGTGCGTTACCATAACCAACGTACTAAGTATAGCTTAGCCAGATATTATGTCATGGAATTTCAATCAGATATTTTTCTTTTAAATTTTTTCTATTTTTAAATTCACAACCTTGATAATGCCTTGTTTGCTAATGTTCAGCTCTCATCATCCTCCGTGCTCTATTTATTATGCCAGAAAAACAATAAGGATTAAATTTTCAATGTAATAATTCATTTTAAATTAATATATCCCCGACTGTTACTCACGAATAGTATGTCGATTTCTCGACCAGGTTTCGAGCATATCCGATGTTCTTCCTCAGGAGGTGAGTTCACGCAGCGAGATCGCGGCGGTGACACGAAACCTGGTCGAGAAATCGACATACTATTCGTGAGTAACAGTCGGGGATATATTAATTTAAAATGAATCACACTCATGAGAATTTTAATACTAAAATGTAATAATTGCTATTAATTTGCTGTTTCATGAAATGACATTGATCCAATTTCCCAGAGGGTCCTCCAAAGGTCGAGCTGGTCGCACGCCAGTTCGTGACTCCGGCAATTTGTTTAGAAAACTATCTTTTAACGGTAGATAAATAGCGAAATATGAACACGTCTACTGTCGTCCACGGTCCGGATTTAGCCGTCGGGACATACCTGAACGGCGAGAACGATAGAATAATGCAACGCGGCTTGACAAATATTGTCCGATTTACAAGTAAATAATTTGACATTAAATTTATTTCAGCACTCTCGGAAAAGAAGAATACTTTGAAGGCAAGAATATTAATTTTTTTTTGCAGAAATATAAGAAAACCGAAATCTTTGAGTGTTGTACTCATAAAAAATATTTGGACCTTAATATTGCCACAACGCAAGCGACGGTCCCATGTATGAGCATTATGTTATTTAAACGCGGGTATTTTATGGTCTCGTCCAGAATATGATATGTAGCAAAATAGCTCTGGTTCTGCCCTTCTATAAAGAAACAAAACACGTGACAATGGTATTCGCACCGGTTGATTAGGTTTGTCCAGAACTTTAAACAATCACTTGAATTTCTATTGTATGGTTTATTCGTTTATCCGATATTTGATTCCCATAGAAAAATCTTTAACTATTAGTCGTGATCGACTGTAATCGATTAAAATGATATTTAATAGTAAAATCGAATCAATGACAATTGTTTCGAACTTCAATCATTCGTTTCTCTCGTGAATCGATGGTTTTTCTATGTTTTTGTAAACGTGTCAGTTAGTTAATCATTATAAGGACTGAATAGAAACCAGTTTGCTAAAGTGACCTTCCAAGCGAAATGAAAAACAAAGTAAGAATATTAAGGAAATACCGGTAAAATCTCTACCTTATTTAGTAGAGCATTCCATGTCTTATTTATTTGCCTTCCAAGCGTAAGTGGTAGTTAGATCTATCTGGTGAAGGCCGCACATGTCTTCAGCAAACTTACTTCAAACTTTAAATAAGCAAAATTCGACTCTATCATATAGATCCAAAGACTAAAATGTACGTGAAGTAAATGAAGTTCACGAATAAGTTGGCAAAGAGATCAGTGGAAAGCAAGTCCGCAAAAGGAAACTGCTCCAATCAGTCTTACTCTTCGCTTCTAAGACATATCACAGTCACAGACGATTTTCAACCTAAAAGTTACATATGTAAGTTTATTTTAGTTAGCAAGTTTTAAATGTGATTACTGATTACTAAGACACATGCGAGTAGTTAGTACGTAACAAAAAGTGCGATATTGCTACCAGTTCGTTTCGAAAAGGCTAAGGCGAATGGCAAACGTTTTTTCACGTTATTCCGTGTAGTGTTTATGTTAATGTTGTATCAGTTGCATTGGATTCACTATCGGATCCAGTTTCTAGATAAAAGAGTGGGTCTAGGCATTCCAAACCCTGTGAAGGTCCGCTTTCCGGCCTGGTTTCCTCAAAATTTCCGGACATTGCATTTCTTAGCATGGTTTTCTGACCTAAATATGAACCTAAGTATTTACTTATCTTACATATCTCTATATCAATATCAATCGTATAATATACTAGCTATGCCCCGTGGTTTTACTCGTGGATAAAAAGCATCCTATGTGTTAACCTAGCGTACTTCTAAGAATCTCCATTCCAAAATTAATTCAAATCCGTTAAGCCATTGCAGCGTCAAGAAGAAACAAACACACATAAGCCGTCGCATTTAAAATTATTAGCATGAAATATAATATTGGCGTAGTTATCTGATTAGAGGCGGCCGCGTTTTCACTCTCTATTTACCCGTTTTAAGAACTCTTAACTCTTAATTTTCTGTGGTAAAAAGAATTTCCATTTGGTAGTGTCCAGTAATCGGTGTACACATTTCAGCCGAAGACTTTGAGCCTTAAAAACTGGCGACAACTTGCTTAAATGGTAACTAATGGACAACTGTTAATGATAGATGAGATTTTAATGAATACAAACTGTCACTACCATTCAACTAATACTAGACACAGGTTAGTGCCTAGGTAATGTATGGAAAGTGCCATCTTTCCATACTTTCCATGTTTCGAGATAACTGTCTACTATAAGTAACTGCTATTATGTTTAGCGGGCGATATCATACGTTTGGTCGTTTTGTTTAGACTGTGGCTAGTGCAATTGAAGGGTTGAGAATAAAAAAGGGTTTAACTGTCAAATCGATAGTTTCGAGAAAATGGACTTTAAACTTCAACGGCTTCATTTTAGGGTGCGTATTAAGTAATAGAAAAGGTTTATGTAAGTTTCAGTTGCTTGAAAATGTATTAGTTCTATTTTAAAACACAAAATATAGTACTAGTTCGTACAATTACTGTAAAAATATAATATAATATAATAATGTTTTTATGCTAAGCGAACTGTATTCCTGAGTCAGATAAACCGTTTTTAGACTGACAATCTCGAGATTTAAGCCGCATTTAGGTATTTTGAGGATGTGTTATTGTAGATAATTTCACGCTGAATCCAACGATACCAATAAGTCATTTTGTGAAAAAAATAATTTAAACCGTTTTTATTCTCATCTCTCAATTATAATTCTGTAAAGTTTCACTTTTATTATAATTATCGGTGATGGAGAAAAGTGATGAGCATATAATGTTCAGTGTATAGAATACTTGCCGAGTTTTGCAGTTTGTTTATAGTTTAACAAAGAAGTGTTAAGTGGAAAGAGAAATTACAGCTACCTCTACTTATCTAAACTACTGGTTTATTTCTACCGACATACAGTGAAACACATCAGTTCTATGATCATACATGGTATAGTATCTAATTATATGGTTTTTTTTTAAATAATAATGCCCAACGATCACATACATAGATCTTGGACCCTAACTAAGATTCGCTGTGTCTAGGGACCTAGGAACTATGAGGGCCATGGTCCCACAACACCCAGACTCAGAACAAGTATTTGCGCTTTTTTATATTCTGATTGCCTACATCGGAATAGTATTTTATTAATGCGAGACGCAATAAATAAACTAATAGGTAATGATTGATTATGTATAATCTATAGGACTACACCTCTAGAATATTTAATCCAAAATAGTTAATTTTTCTGATAAGTCTTAACGAATCCCACCAAATCGACCACATTTTTCAAAAAAATCATGCATAGAACAATTTATTAGAATCCCATCTGATCCTGCATCATATTCACTGATTTGACCATGGCATCGTCGACATAAGGCTTTATGTTAAGTATCTACATAAGAGTTATTTTCGTGTGATATTATTTATATAGTTAGTTACTAGCTATAATTTCTCAGCGAGTGAACTATGTTCTTTGAGAAATAAAGAATCTTAAACTAGATAGAGGGCAAATTCTGTTTATTAATTACTAGTTGCGCCCTACGGTTTCACCCGCGGATAAGAAGTGTTTTAATTATTTGCTCATCCCATGGGAAAATTTCACTTTTCCGGGATAAAATGTAGCCTTTATGTTAATCCAATGTATAAGCTATTTTGGTACCGAATTTCATCCAAATCCATTCGGCCGTTTGAGCGTGAAGGAGTAACAAACATACACACATACACACAAACACACATACAAACTTTCGCCTTTATAATATTAGTGTGATGATATCAATCAAAATCAATGCTAATGTTTATTAAAAATAATTCACAAGGCGCTAGATTTGCAGGCTACTTATGGACCTACCTACCCAGCTGGCTACCTAGGTGCTCGTTACATAATGCTCATATGAGTCATAGGAAAGATTGTGCAACAAAGTAAGTCTGCAAGCAAGGACTAAGCAGGAAAATTCCTGCGTAAAATCAATTTACCTCAGTTATCCCGAGATAAGAACGGGGTGGAGTCGAACCACGCTAATGACCGCTTTGAAGCCGCCGCGATCGAGTCTACATAGAGACGCGATCGCCGATAATGTGCTACAATATAAACAGCACCGGCTTGATAATAAATGTAAACGTAGTAGATGCTATTGTTTAGTTTATCGAGACTTTTTTTTTATAATGCATTTCCACAGACACCTGGGTCCGTGCTTTTTGTTCAATTTTTTTATTTTTTATTAATTAAGCCTATTATTAACATGAACATATATATAATACAGAGAGGAATTATAATATAATAATATTGAGAATTTTCAGAGTAGACAAGTTTCATTATTAATTAACTTTAAACTAAAAACAATGTACGTATAGGCAAGCAGTTCCTATGTATATATTAGTCCTAAAGAAAATGCCTAATTGCACTAGATCCCTTAATTGCCCAAAATTCTAAGCTACAGATTCCTCCGATTCAAAGGTTGTCTGGAAGAGATCGCTCTAAGCGATAAGACTGCCTATTTTACTAGTACTAGTTTATTATATAACATTTTCTTTATGTAATTGTTTTCTTTTTTACGGTGTACAATAATGTGTTGATCTATCTATCTATCTAGATCAGTGGCTAAATTCGTAAGATATTTAGCCTCTGCGGTGTAGTGGTTGAGCAGGTTAGCTCGCAACCCGGAGGCGGTGAGTTCAACTCCCGCGGCAGGACAAGTATTTGTATACACAGAAAACAGCGCAAATACTTGTTCTGTCTGAGTGTTGAGGGACCGTGGTCTTCGTAGTTCCTGGGTCCCTAGACACAGGGAATCTTAATTAGGGTCTAGGATCTATGTATATGATCGCTGGACGTTATTATTATCAGTATTTTCCAAATAGGTATTACAATACGCTTTGGTATTTACGAAGCTGCAAATATCATAGTCTTTTTTTTCTTTTAAAGTCTATTTATGTTTTGTTATCGGGGTGGTAAATAATTATTTTGAAAATAACATAATTGAGTAAAATTACTTGTTTGTTTCAAATTTTTTCTGGTATACAGGTGTCGATAGCTATCATCATGGGCCTACCCTCTTACCGCGGCTTATCCCATCTATCTAGGATCAGTGCAGCATAGTTTTCTCTTCCACCAACACTTCTCAACACATACAACAAGCATACATATTATTTCATCTTTCTAATGATATAATATATTGTCGTAAATTTTCTTATTCTATTTGGCCTTCTATTTCTAACCAGGAAACAAGCTTTCCTTGATTAATTTACATTAAAACAGCCAATTTTTCGGTTCAGCCTCGCTCTAGATTAAATTTTATCTTGTGTTGTGGTCTACAAATCCATTATGTGATTATATCCTGATAGTTCGGTACAATTTGTATCGATATGGTTAGCCACAAATCTCTTCCTACATTGTGGATTTAACACTCAAACAAAGTTGTAATAATTTTATTCCTACCAATGGTAGATAGCAGACACCTACGCAATACATTTTAAATATTTCTGTAAGGTTAGAGTAACTTTATGGCAAAGTTCTCAAATTTAATCTTATTTCGCCTTCTTTTATGTTACTTCACAGCATTAAGTAACATCAGTAACACAACAAAAGTTCCTTTTTTTCTGAAATAGAAGGGTTTTTCTACTATTGTTCGCGTAATTTGTTCGCTAATTTCTGGGATGACGAAGTTTTGTAGGATTAAAATAATAAGCAATTACCCTAAACTCTTGGTTATACATCTTCTTCATCATAAAAGCATACATTTCTATTAACTTTATACATAGTGTGAAGTTTATGAAATGATTAACGTTAATCATACAAAATATATATACCAAACGGATTCAACCGTTAGCAGAGTGTGACAAAAATTCAATGCAAATAGGTACTTAATAACATTCTGCGATAAATGCTAATATCACAGTTATAACCTGAGACGTACCGTTCGTTCCTCTCCCAGCTAACTGGAAAATAAATAATAATTAATATTATATTTATTGTATATATATATAAAAACGCTTCAAATCTCAATGCTTGAGCACCGATCGATGACTGAACATCGTTCTGTAATACGGACCTTATAAATGAAATCTCTGTTTGAGCACCGATCTATGTCTGAGCATCGTTCTTTAATACGGACCTTAGAGACTTAGGTCCGTATTACAGAACGATGCTTAGTCATCGATCAGTGCTCAAGCAGAAATTTCATTCACTAATTGATCACTTTATGAATGAAATCTATGCTTGAGCAGCGATCGATGACTGAGCATCGTTCTGTAATACGGACCTTAAATCGTTGATTCATGGGAACGCGAAGTTCGTAAGAAGTACCGTAATACGCCATAAAGCACTAGATATTTTTATTACGGAAGAAATCAGGTTTTAGTAGGACACTGCCTGTTATTTAACCAGAAGCCCACCCTCTTTTATTATGATTGACTACAGCACTTAACAGCTAACACTTCTATTACCCGGCTTGACACAATTTGCTTTCGAAACCATGTTGTTTTCTACTTTATTGGCTAATCGTTAGCAGGTGCTTCTATTGCCTAAGTACATATTATTATATCTATTATATATACGTCAGTTTTATCAACATATATTACTACTTAGTTTTAAACTTGAGTTTTGATTCGTCTAGTTTTGTTTACTTCTAGACTATTCATATTTATACGGGCTAGGCATGCGATTACGTCACGAAATCGTCGCGTGACCGGGCGTTTCCGCGCCGGCTTTTACTCCAGTTTTATAAAACTATTTCAAATGGATATTACACACGTTATTATGCGGAGGTATTTGGGTCTAGATTATGTTATTGAGATGCATGCTTTCTTTGAATTGAGGTTGTTTGCTATGATTGGATTGGTATTCACTTGGCAGCATAAACTGCAATGCCGTAGTTTTATTCTTAATTTTAGCAAATATCAAAGGAACCGGTTTCATATATTTTTAGATCATATACTTCAGTATTATTTAAATCACTGGCTTTTAGTAGAGTTACTACAAAAAATGGTATTTATACTTGTAAAGAAGGCTTACAGACTACGAAGTGGTAGGTGTTAAGCCAAGTCCAGCCGTTGGGTGGCATAATCATTCTGACCATAAGTAGTACACGAGAAGTATGATAATCTACGGTGATAGAGAACGGATAACACCATTTTTCTCAAGCTCCATAATATATGCCAATACGCCATTCACCCATGTAGAATGCCTATAATATAACATGTAAACAAACATACCAAAATAGAAAAGAGATATGAAATCGAAAGCATCGCACATGATAATCATATCGTTTGCTGCAATGACTGAGTATTTCTTGGTAAAGTCAAGCACGCAACGTGTAAACTGTAGCCCACTGTTGTAAAGAAAAACTTATTTCTACCGCATAAGATTTAATATATAAATAAATGATATGTCGGAACAGAACAGAGTGATTGCAGTGGTTAATCGAGCGTGTGGGATCTCTGAGAGATGATACAGAAATGCAAAGTGTTATTGCAGTTCTTATTGTGAATGAAGATATATCTTATGAAACTTTGAAATTACGATAAGTTGTTTTGTTGTATATAGTTAAGAACAAATTAACCGCCCTAATATGGGCATACTGATACTTAGATATGTATTTAATTAAAAACACATTTAAAAGAAAGCAGTTGATTGGTATTTTAGTGCAGTGATCAGGGGCACTGTTGGTGCTGTGGTTGCTTTAACCTATTACTTGCTAAGAAAACAAATCAGTGATTTGAATCTGTACGTAATTATTTATTTATTATTAATTCTAAGGTAGCCTGGAAGAGCTCGCTTAATGTGTTAAGGCCGCCCTACCATTTTTTTAATGTTTTTTTAAAGGTGCATTGTTATGTATTAGATGGTGTTCAATAAAGTATTATTGATTTGTATTGTCACAAGTAAGTTAGACTTCTTAGGTCCGTATTACAGAACGATTCTCAGTCATCGATCGGTGCTCAAGCAGAGATTTCATTCGCTAATTGATCACTTTATGAATTAAATCTCTGCTTGTGCACTGATTGATGACTGAGCATTGTTCTATAATACGGACCTTAGAGTCTATGGCAGACTGAAAAGCTGATACTAAAATGAGCGAATGAAAGAGTGACTTCTCTCAAAATAAGCTCATAATAATGGAATACGTGTCTCTTACATCTACACCACATATCATTTGCTCTCATTGATTTAAACGTGCTACTTTAAAACACAGTAACAATTTCAAAATAGAACTATATATAGAATTAGACATATTGCTGTAGGATTTCTTAATTTGTCGCAACTCAAAAGCAACCTCGTATTTATATACACTTCAATATTTCAACGTCATTACCGAGTCTATTCCATTTTGCGACAATTACGGCAGACACGATTAACGGCATCAGGAAATCGAATTAGGACCTTCCTCTTCTTTGATCACTCTGCTCCGTGACTCCTACAGCAATCCAAATTGATCCATCGGCCACACGCGACCGCTATTAATATAATATCAAATAAGATTAGAATTTGGGATCGGAAGTGTACAATTTGTTAGAGATTGTTATTTTTGTTTCGTTTATGTAATGACTTCATTATGGAATTATACGGTATTTTATAGATGACGAGCTTCTGCCCGCAGCTTCGCCCGCGGCGTGGCCTATGGGAAAATAATTCAACCACCCATTTCACCCTCTTAAGGGTGGAATTCCGAAAAATCCTTTCTTAGCGGATGCCTACGTCATAACATCTACCTGCATGCCAAATTTCAGCCCGTCTAGTGGTTTGGGCTGTGCGTTGATAGATCAATATGCCAGTCAGTCACCTTTGAGTTATATATATATAGTTATTGTGATAGACTTTCGCAATTTTTGACATAGCGTGTTTACTTTTGAATTGATTTTCATGGGCGTAGAGGATGATAAGTTCATATTGAGTTTTTGATAATATTAGTCATGCGATAGGGTTTTACGAATTGAAAACCACAAAAGCTCCAGATTTTTTAAAAGAATACTCAATGACAAAGACTGACCCGATAGCTCAGTTGGTAGTAACCCTGCCTTCTGGACTGTGGGTTCGATCCCCACCCAGGAGAAACATTTGTGTGATGAACATCGATATTTGTTCTGTGTCTGGGTGTTATATTGTATTCTATTTACAAACAAAATAAGTATCTAAGTATTGTATCAGTTATCTGGTTCCAATAGTAGGTACAAGCTATGCTTAGTTTGGGACTAGATGGCGCTGTGTGAAATGTCCATAGATATTTATTTATTTATTTAAAAAAAAGCACCGAAAATTTGTTTACATTAATCTTACATAATAAAGAAGATTTTAAGACTAAAAAGGTAACATAAGTAGTACTTACTAAGCAAGCTTCGCTCTCAAGCTAAGTGATTCATCAATTCTCTAGGACAATAGCTTCTATACAAAAAAGCACTAATCGTCTATGTAATCGCTGCACAATTTTACGAACGCAAATTCTAATTGTGTTAACGGCTTAGAACTTTATCACAATCTGAAATCTTTACTAAATAACAATAAAACGTTGCACAGGTTTCATTTTATTTCGACAAGGGCTTATAATGTTTATATATTTTTGCGTTGTTTCCAGCGGATAGAGCGCTGATGTGTGAAATTGGTTAACGTCCTTGAATGGAATTACTTAATCTTTGGTTTACGTGTTTACTTGTGACTTTTTGCTTTTTTATTGAGACACAGATGATAGGCCTGTCTGCTGCAATAAGAACCATGCAAGTTGTGTGTTTTATCATAGACTGAATGTTGCTTTGTATGGCCACAGTAAAGTACATTCATACATATTCAATTTTATATTGTTTATATAATTTATTGTTTTTATAAAGCAAAAAAATACAGTCTACTATAATTTTTCGCTTTTTACCATTGTAGGTAGGTATAAACTTTCAGAAGAATGTGTGAGGAAAAATATATAAGCGTTTGAAATATTTACATAAGTTTACAATGAATTATTAAATCAAATCAAATCAAATATTTATTAGCTATAACACAATTTTCGAGAGATGTTAACATAAGTAGTTAAAATAATTAAACATTTTGTGTTCCACCTGCATGCACGTGTGCAAATATTAAATAATATTTTTGTTACAGTACATTTTGAATGTCTTAACTTATCCTCCTTATTCGTTAGTTAGCTTTTCTTGTTTAGATTACAGACACTACGCAACTTCTTGCTTGTAATGCCTGATTCCGCATATATTTCACCTCTGGATCGTCACGAAATTTTCACATTTCTGCCACTGTTTCAATTTAAACAGCAGAAGGCAGTATAATATTCCTTTACGAATGTTAATTATTTTTTCCTTCGGCAGAAAAGCGGGTATATTTTTATTTCATGATCAACATGTTTTTATGAAAATATGGTGGTATACAGTAATTTAGCAGTATCTCAAATGAGCCTGTAATGCATTTGGCCCTATAGCGCAGGCTCCCTGGATAGCGAGCTTTTTTGGGACGATACAAAGTAGCTACTTATGTTTGCGATATGCACTTATCGAAAACATAAGTAAGTATTTGCGGCGCAAATATGTTTATAGTAATCTCGGTAGCGGTTACATATTTGAGCCGTTTGATGTTGAGACCCTGGGTCCTTGGGGGCCGGGAGCTCATCGCGTTTTCAAAAGTTTATCAGAGCGTCTGGTCGACGCGACGCGTGAACAAAATGCTGGCACTTATTTGGCACAACGAATAAGCATTGCAATTCAACGGGGCAATGCTGCCAGCATGTTGAGTACACTACCTACTGGTAGTGGGCTGGAGCATTTGGACTGTCTATAGGTCATCGCGGCCAGTATATAGGCCAATTTTTTTTTTGTTAGTTATTAAATCATTGTAGTATTTAGAAAAAAAGGCAATTTGCCGTGTTAAAAAAAAGCATTTGCCACTTTTAACTTCTCTGCGGAATCCGTCGTGTCGCTAGCTATAGTTGGCCGGTAAGATTTTAAGCTCATTATCTAAAGTACCTAGTTTGTTAGATTATCTATATGGAACATTGCACAGATTGGGATTTTGACTTGTATGTACATTCACTGCCATTATATATTGCCAACTAGGACGTTAGACTTTTCTGCAAAGTTCGTCTAGATAGGTACCACCGCTTTGCCAGTTATTCTGCCGCCAAGCAGTAGTGTGCAAGCACTACTGTGTTCCGGTTTGAAGGGCACTGTAGCTAGTGAAATTACTGGGCATATGAGACTTTATTATCTGATCTCACAGTTGAGTATAATCTTATTACCAGACTGTGCTGATGTCTCAGGATGATGTGCGCAGTGCGGTGACACCTGAAAATTTATATTTTAGAGTTCCGAGTGTTCTGTTATGGGCAGCCGTGTCGCCTTACATCAGATGAACGACTAGCTCGTCACATAATTCAATAATATAAAAAAAATTAAGTAGTAACATTAATATTGCTCGGAAAAATAGTTAAAAAGCTGTCATCTTTACAATAATTGCACCCATGTACGCATAATGAATAAAAGAATTATGAATTATGTAAAAAGTTTGTATATCGAATTTTAAAAGTCTTAAAATAACAATTGACGATCATACCTCACAGTTCCTATTCACAAAACATAAGATATTGGTCTAATAATATAACTTATCGCATGTCAGCTTGTCTACTATGACTGTAGCGTTAATTTAAAGTTGACCTACTGTTTACACATTCGCATCTAGTCTCCAGTGTAGGCTGAAACCAGAATGTAGGTCAGCCGCTGGAATGCGAATGCATTTACGCTGCATCAATTTATATAACGAGAGGGGTTCGTTTCAGTCCGTTTCTATTTTAATTTGCTTAATTTAATTAGACTGCGGAGATGTTCGAACACGGCGTGTGATGGCGTGAAGGGGAATGTGCCTAATGAAGTTGTAAACATGTCGTACTGGTGTTTTTATACTGTGATTAATGGGTCAAACGATTGCGTCATAGTCTGACACTTTTGCTACATAGAGTAGTTTATAAGAGTACAGTTAGATCTAATACCTAGCAGGCACCTAGGTTTACATAAGTAGGTACCTATTCTATATTTGTATATAATAGGTCTTTACCTATGAAATTGCCGTATTGTAGAACAGACTTTTTCAAACAAAAAAAAGTTTTGATTTGCTATGA
The DNA here is from genome assembly GCA_905220475.3 of Ennomos fuscantarius. Taxonomy (NCBI): domain Eukaryota; kingdom Metazoa; phylum Arthropoda; class Insecta; order Lepidoptera; family Geometridae; genus Ennomos; species Ennomos fuscantarius. The sequence continues at coordinate 2,992,012 of HG992028.1, read as the reverse complement.
ATTCTAAATTCAAATTAATTTTGTTTTAAAAATATGACATTCTATTTACAATATAAGTCTTTTGTTTATTGATTAGCGTTGTATTTTCATTACATTTCAACATTTTTTCTCATAATGGATACTTTGAAATTTCGTGTAATTATGGAATATGAGTTCCGTCGTGGCACCAACGCGGCACAAACGACACGTAACATCAACGACGTTAACGGAGAGAACTGTACAAACGAAAGTACAACCCGTTATTGGTTTGCTCGGTTCCTTTCTGGGAATTTTGACTTGAAAAATGAACCTCGTGGTCGTCCGGAAACTTTGGTCAACAATGATGAATTAAAGGCGATTGTGGAAGCTGATGAATCTCAATCTACAGCTGAGCTGGCAGCAGCTTTTGATGTTAGCATCAAAACTATATTGGTCCATTTGCGACAGATTGGCAAGATAAAAAAGCTCGATAGATGGGTGCCCCACGAACTTAACGATCGCCAGCGCAACGTACGCGTCGAGACTTGCCTTGCACTGCTTAACAGGCACAGAAATGAAGGAATTTTTAACCGAATTGTTACGTGCGACGAAAAATGGATTCTTTTTGACAATCGAAAGCGCTCAGCAAGTTGGTTAGATCCTGGTTCGGTACCAAAGCAATGTGCAAAACGAAAAATGACCCCTAGAAAGGTGATGGTCACAGTTAGGTGGTCTAGTGCTGGTGTGATTCATCATAGCTTTTTACAAAACGGCGAGAGCATTACTGCAGATGTGTACATTGAAGAACTGACCACAATGATGGCGAAACTCGCACGTCTGCAACCAGCTTTGGTCAATCGGTCGTCTCCACTGCTACTTCACGACAACGCGCGACCCCATACTGCACAACAGACCGTCTCTAAGCTGCATGAGTTGGGTTTGGAAGCTCTCCCTCATCCGCCATACTCACCAGATCTTGCGCCTACCGACTATTACTTTTTCCAAAATTTGGACAACTTTTTAGCGGGAAAAAAATTCAATTCCCGTGAGGCAGTACAAAACGCCTTTGAAGAGTTTGTTGTCTCCCGTCCTGCTGATTTTTTCAAGAAGGGCATCTATAAACTGCCACAGCGTTGGCAAAGATGCATTGATTGCAGGGGTGATTACTTTGAATAAAAGAAATAAATAAGTTCGAAAAAAAAATACTTTAACTTTTTTCAAACAAAACGGCAATTTCATAGGTAAAGACCTAATATTTGGACTGGCCCCTATAGCTCAGTTGGTAGTAACCCTGCCTTCTGAACTGTGGGTTGTGGGTTCGATTCCCACCCAGGATAAATATTTATGTATTGAACATCGATGTTTGTTCTGTGTCTGGGTGTTATATTGTATTCTATGTATGTATTTACAAAAAAAAAGTACCTAAGTATTGTATCAGTTATCTGGTTCCCATAGTACAAGCTTTGCTTAGTTTGGAGCTAGATGGCGTTGTGTGAGATGTCCACACATATTATTATTATTATTTACAAAAAGAAGTACCTAAGTATTGTATCAGTTATCTGGTTGTCATAGTACAAGCTCTGCTTAGTTTGGGGCTAGATGGCGCTGCGCGAAATGCGCCAAGCATTAAGCGGACTATATTCTAAAGGCCATTTTCCCTCTTTTATAAACATCTAAGTATGATACCTACAATACCAAGTACCTAAGTACACACTACACGTACAAGTACCTAGGCATGTCTATCTAAGTGCTTAATGAAATAAATGTTTCACACCAACTTTTTCTATCATCCGCCCGAACCCAGTTTTCGGAAGAAAGCGTAGAGCATCATTTCACCAATTCTAAACAAAGCCAACGTCTAGAGCTGCGCCGGCGCATTCCGAAGATATTATCGATGAAACGTTAACAAGTCGCACGTGTCGCGAATACCGCGATACCATTCGGATAGGATATTGGAAACATGTGGCGTGCATTTGATTTAGATTATTAGATCTAACTAATAATCTAAAACAAATGCACATCAAATGTTAGCACCTTTAGCTATTGAAGTAAAACTTCTTTACGCAGGCTTGAATAAGCTGGTGAATGCGAGGCGAACGGAAGTTAAACTTGGTTTACGTAGCTCTCCATTGTTAACATAACATCAATTTTTTTGTATTATTATGTTGGTATGTCCGGTAAAATGACAATTTACATTTGCCAAGATGGCGACATTAACATTAAACCAAGCAAAAGTTATACCGACCGATAGATGGAGCTAAACTAAAGCAGCCTTATTAATAAACGAGTATTAGTCTCGGGTTAGTTACTTTAGCTTTTGTCCTTTTTTTGCTACCGGAATATTTAGCTGGATCGAAAGAGACAAAAGATGGTGTAACTAGTCTAAAGGTAGTTCGTGTTTATTAATAAGGCTGAAGAAGTTTTACTTCAGTCGTGTCGTCTAAAGCACACAATTTTTTTTGAGAAACATGTTCAATAGTTCATGCAATCTCATTCCGAATTCCCAAGAGAGGCAAACAGTATAACGTTAGTGTGCACTAAAATAGTTTATATGCGTTGCACGTTGAACTTGGTTTATTCAGAGATGGGTGCCAAAATAGATCGGATTACTGAAATGCTGCGCTAGTTTGACGCCGACAGTTCTCTGCTTAATTTGTATCATGAATAAAGCTTCTTCGCTAAGATACTGCTGATATAAGTACCTACCTATGTCAGTTTTAATAATAGTTTTGCTTAGTTTAGAATTGATAATGTAGTTTTACATTAAACTATAGTCTAGGCTTAATCTTGGTACTACCCATTTTATTCTTATCGTCAGTGTTTTAAATCCATTTGGCATAGGCCTTTCCTATTTCTAGTTTTACGTTTCGGTGTACTGTTTCAACTATTCACAGTTATGTTCTGCGACTTTTTCATGTCTCGTTCGAGGTTTCAGCTCATTCTCAGTTCGGTTATTCAAGTTTTTAACTTAAACTTTTAGCTATAATTAATATAGTACCAAGCGATTTGACTCAACGTTCTTAATTAGAACGGCTAAGGAATGGAATGCCCTGCCAGCGTCTGTGTTTCCGGCGAATTATGACCCGGGCGTGATCAAGAGGAGAGTGAATAGGTATTTACTTGGCTAGCATGCTACATCTTCGATCGCATCGTCACTTCGCATCAGGTGAGAGCGCGGTCAAATGATAGACAAGTTTGTAGTAAAAAAAAAATATTCTATAGATTACCATTTATAGATTCCATACTAGAGGCAGCCAGCGGTTTCAACCACATTTGACTGGCCCGATAACTCAGTTGGTAGTAGCCCTGCCTTCTGATCTGTGGGTTGTGGGCTCGATTCCCACCCAGGACAAATATTTGTGTGATGAACATAGGTGTTTTTGTTCTGTGTCTGTGTGTTATATTGTATTCTGTGTATGTATTTACAACAAAAAAAAGTATTGAAGTATTGTATCAGTTATCTGGTTCCCATAGCACAAGCTTTGCTTAGTTTGGGGCTAGATGGCGTTGTGTGAGATGACCACACACACTATTATTATTATTATTATAACTTCGTGCAATCTTTATCATTTTATCCTTTTAGGGTTGATTGTCATTATTATTATTATTATTTTTACAAAAGTGTATGTAGTGAACCCATAGACTCTTGAACTGGTGTTCATGTGTCTCAGAAGTCGTGGTTTTTCCTATTTACTCCTTTATAGATAGAACATAAATGATACAAAGTAGGTAATGGTAAAAATGTAGCAAGCAGAGCCTACTAAAAATAGGTTTCTACTTCATCAAACTCCTCGTAGGTATATTTTTCTTATAGCTTAATAGGTACGTAGCTATTTCAAGCTGGCAAGCATCGTGAGAGGACATCTCATACCTGGCATGCAAATAAAACTGCATTCCTGCCAGAGGCAGAGGCTGCCTTTCTTCGGGCGTGTACTTTAGTCGTCGATAAGAATCCACTTAGCCGGCAATAATAATGCATTCTCATTTTATATTGTACTAGCGCCCCGACTTCGCACGGGTATTTTAAATATATATTCTATCACCTATGTTATAGATAGAAAATGCTTTATTGCACAAACAACAAATGTAGGTATAAAGGCGAACTTAATGCTAGAGAGCATTATCTTCCAGTTAACTTAGAAGCAGTTATGTTCATCAGGGATAATGTAGGATTCTAATGGTGAAAGAATTTTTCTGCTTTTGCTGTGATGTTTGCCTTTCTTTGTTTGTTTGATTTTTAGGTCTTGTTATTTCTATTTCACAGAATGTATTTAACTAGGTACTTACATAGCCATAATTTGTTAACTTCTTATTTATTCTTTATTATGTAACTATTAACAGTGGAAGACGCTAAATTCCACGACACAGGTTGCCCTAGTGTGGGATTCAGAGTTTCATAGTTATCATACCCTCTTTTACTGTACCATCATTCTATGTACCTATTTTATCTGATGTATTGTTTTTTGTCAAATAAACTATCATTATCATTATCATTAATTGGTTTAGTAGTTTCAGAGCCTATTCGATGCAAACAAACAATCAAATCTTTCCTCTTTATAATATTACTTAGACTTCAATCCCAATGAGAACATCACATCACACTAATGTTATAAAGGTGAAAGTTTGTATATGTGTATGTGTGTATGTTTGTTCTCGCTAAAACGGCTGAATGGATTTGGATGAAATTCGGTACCAAGATAGCTTATACTCTGGATTAACATATAGGCTAAATTTTATCCCGGAAAATTGAAATTTTCCCGTGGGATGAGCAAATAATTGAAATACTTTTTATCCGCGGGTGAAACCGCGGGGCGCAACTAGTATGGTATAAAGTGATATGAAAATTTAATAAATCTTGTTACTTTATTGCATTTCATCGCTAATGCGCTTTCAGTTTATTGATAGAGCGCAAAATATAGTATACCGTTGTAGTATTTAGACAGCAATATACATATTTTAAACAAAATGACTACACCCATAGTTTAGCAGGTTAAATTAACATAATCACAGTCTAAGCTCTAAATTATTACTGGGATTAAAATCTTAGAGCATCTATCTCTTAACCTAACGACCATATGTCAGAGACTTCAGTGCACTAACTGTTAGTGAGTTGGATGGTTGGTTAGATCGTATAATGAGGAGATATGAAGACGTTGACATTAGGAATATTACTCCACCAGTACTATTCCAATATTCCAGAATTCAAATTCTACCGCAGTCTAATTTCTCTGATAAATATAATCTGGGTAAGTTTACGTTGCGACATTTTTTTTTATATTCTATTTTTATGTTTTGGCTCCAATCATTTTTTGTATTTAGTCAAGTAATAGATAATTTATCAAGCAATGTTATTTCACCCAGATATGTGTCAAGTCACAATCCAAGTCATCAAGTCATACTCCTAGTAAAGTGCAGGTGGCAACTTTACCAGAAGCTTCTATGTAGTTTTGGAAACAACACGAAAAGAAACGTTTCACCATCATTATACCAATTTCCCACGCTCATGCTTGTAATCCAGCACTTAATTTTATGCACTAATACTGAAAATATCACAAGTTTTGGAAAATAATACAATGCGGTGACGTGATCTTTTTCGTTTTCCCGCCAAAACTATAATTTTGGTTTTTCATTTCATTTTCTATTTACAAACATCTATTGTCACGTGACGTCAAAAAAGTGCATTTTGTTGATTCTAGGCTTACCTACACCACGACTTAATGTAAAGGATACCTACCTAGATGAATTTGCTCTACGAATAGTTATAGATAGCTTATTGTTATTTAATTTAGATTCAATTTATTACGTAAGTAGTACACCTAGAAGATAATGTAGATTTTGCAAGTATCCAGTTATTTCATATGTTTAATGTGTCAAGCACATCGCTCCGTTTCTACGCTGCAAGATTCGAAGAGCAGCTTCTCAGAAATCCAGCACTGATCCAAAGGTGCGCTAAAATTATGCATCACATTCCAGTTTATTTGCGTATGTGGAGTAACACCAGGACACACGACCTGGAAGGTATTTTAATGGAGAGGGATTCCGACGTAAATACTTAGCTCGTCTGAATAATGTTATTAGTTGGACAGGACTATTGTTGGCCTGTTGAAGATGCGGTTAGTTTCAGTTACAATGTTGCATGCGGAAGAAAGGAAATTTTTAAAATCTTGTTTTGACGGCGTTTGTAAAAAAAATATAACAACATATTGATAATAATTCTTCTGTACTAGTGTATATATGTCCAGAAGGTGATCACGTAACTTTGATTGCAATGCAACAAGAGAAATTTTCATACTAACTATGCACATAAACTGCGTATTAACTCTCAAATCCATACAAATTTGTGTTTCTTTTGGTTGCAATCGAGTTACGTGATCGCTCAGCTGAACTCTTCTTAAACGGCTGGGCCAATTTTAATTACATTTTATATGAGCGTTCGGGTAGATCCATAGAAGCCGGAGCGGGTCAGCTAGTTATGTATACGTAGGTACTCAATAGTCCATCCACAGCAGTAGAAAAAGATACCAACGGTTTAAGAAACTTATTTTTTTTTAAGATATTGAGTAAGTAAAACGAGAGATAAGAGACATGGTAGAAAACCACCAAAATTTTTCTATTCAACGAACGAAAATGCGACATAATCCCAAGAAATTATCAACACATATAAAGCCCATTACAACGCAATAAACTTAATTAGTTACTAGACGTCTGTTTACAAAAGGACAAAGAGAAGACAGATACTCGAAAACATTGGAATGGCCACGTCTTGCTGATTTATGTTTCCAACGCCGTTCTTGGTGCGTCATATGCCATTTTAGGTATAATGAGACATTTCCATCTGGACCTTGGATTTACCTACTCAGCTCAGTACCTATATTTTACTTCTCAGTTTGAGAACTCCGATTAAATTCTCATAATTATAGCAGGGGTAGTCTAAATGCTCCTATAAAATCTTACTGTTGTGTTTCTGGAATTTTCTGTGAACAGTACCCGTGAAATACAGCGGAGTTTATAGCCAAATGTTTCAACATAAACCTTGACAATGAAACACAAGCAATCCTGGCATAAACAAAACACCAGACGGGTGCGATGCAAGCTTACTCCAATAAATTCCACAAGTAATGATTCCAATAAAATGGTCCAGAATTTCCTTGCAAACTGTATCTTACAAATTTAATGAAGCAATGAACTGTACAGCTGACTTAATGCAGCTTTATAAAAATAGTTGGGTATAGTTCTTTGACCTTATCAGCTCGTTCATACTGTGTCGGAGAATGTAGTAAAATTTCAACTCAGACGTCAGATGAATTTTGTACCTACGCCGATGACCGATTGTCACATAAACAACCGACTTGTGAAGACCAAGAGGCTTATGACATGACCCACATAATACGTGCCATTACTTGCCTTATTTTATGAAGTCAGCTTTAGGTTACAGAATAAAAGATGCCTATAGTCAAGTCATGAATGGGTCCAGACTATTCGCGAAGCTTTCTTCAGCTGCAAATCATCTGCATGACATTTTTACTAGTCCTAAATATCAACCGCTAATTAGGTATAATATTATAGAAACTGACGTGAGTAGTACTCATAACTACAACTATTACACGGCTAAAACTCACGAGATACAGTCGAAAATAATTCGCTAATTAGGTACCTAGTACCTACGATACTTAGTGTAAACGAGCTCTTTTATCTACTATGTACGTGATTACAATGCTTAATACCTCAGAAATCATTCTCGTGGTTTAAACTTTTGTAAGGAAATGACTTTTATTCGCTTAATGCGTTTCCTGTTTTTGTGTATGGTCATAATATCACTTATCATTACCAGTCCATTGACTTCCACAAGCTTCACACAGAATAAAGGTTTCTGTAAATTCAGTTCCTTTTAGCCTTATTCGAGGAAGCTTTGCTAATTTTACTTTCATTGGCTAATAACATTTCAACTTACAATAAACGATCAGGCCATCTTTTGTAACCACGACCATATCTTTCAGTAATCTCACAAACCACCTCTATTCTATTCCAGGCAATCCCAACGACAAAGTCTTGTACGGGCGACCAAACAAGCGCCGCAGCGCGTCATTTCCAGCTCCAAGGTCCCTAGACCGGCGCCACTCGCTCAGAATCTTCGGCTCTTCAACCAAGTACCTCCAGAGATGCGCGTCCACAAGGAGTCTTCATCATAAGAATGCTAACACGACGGATAGTTCTTCTTCCACCGATTACCCGCCCAGCGTTGAATCCGCGTCGCCAAGTAAGTTGAAATTCTATCCAGAAAGAATAGGCACCTCTATCTTCACAGTATTTTGTGAATGTCTTGATACATTGACTTACGGTACAGTACGGTATTTTGTACTTACCATTTTTTTACTTATACACAATACTGTTAATCATTTGTATGCTTCTATAATACGCCCTAGGTATCCCAACAGTATTTGTATAGTTTTAATAGGTAGGTTTCTGCCGATACGGGCATATTAATTATAGCTAATTCCTTCTAACAGCCAACAACCAGGCGTTTCATATACATAGACAGTTAAATCGATTTTCAGTCAAATCAATTCCTCTAACTTAACCATGATATACGTAATTATAATATTTTTAGCCCGCACGTTCCCATTGCTGGGCAACGGACCTACTCTGACACAGAGAGAGGAAGAGAGCATAGGAGATATCCACCATGTTATCCAAGTATAGATCTCACATAAGTTCAGAATCTAACGAAGATATCCACTTATTTAAACCACGATATGACAAAATTTGTAACCCATCTCTTTCCAGAAAAAGTGTCCCTGCTCTCCCGCTTATTCAGACGAAGCGGCCGCAGCAAGCAGACGCGAGCGATGAGCACATTCTCTGCCCAGTTCCCGCCTACCGAGTGGTTCAACTCCAAAGCGGTGCATCTGCACTGCGTTGCCACGCAAACCAACTCAAAGGTAAGAGACGCAGAATAAATAAAGAAAGGAAAGTCAAAGGACTTATTGCAAATAGGCTAACACGAAGAAAGACACACATCCAAGAAGTTTATTTCCTACCCACATCAGTCACTCAACCTAAATATCCATATATTAATCTTCACTCATGCGGACTACATTTTATCAACTCAGTATAAGAACATACGTACATGGATAGAAATAATAAATAATGGAAGCACCCTCAAGCCAGGATTCTAAAAATGTTTGCAAAGCCCAAAAGCTAACCATTAATTTCCAAAAACAACATTTTTCATTAAGACTGTAAATTAATATACATTCAAAATATGTTTCCACTTTCAGGAGTCACTGCAGAGTCAAACATCTATCGTCTCATCGTACTACGACGGTTCAGAAATCAGTAATCGGTCTTCAACATTACCAAGAAGGCACAAGCGGCATCTGTCCACTGAGTCAGGCATCGCCGGTTCCGTAGGCAACTACGACCATTCGCCAATAAGAAACTCCAGCCCAAGCTCCGGCAGTCTTCCAAGATCAACACTGAGCAGGAGTTCTACAAACAAAACGATACTCGATCACTTTGGCTCCCAAAGGAACAGTGACCCAAAACTCAGAGACAGTTCCAGCGGAAGCCTGAGAAGGGTGGACTACTCGAACTCAGATCATATCATGTCTACTAGTGGCCCCTCGAGCTTAGAGAGCACAAGCACGCATCGCACGCCAAGGAGAGATTTAAAAAACGGCACTTCAGACGCTCTGATGAAAAGGAGCTACCATACAAGTAGCAGCGGTCATTCGAGTCTCGAATCCCACATATCTGACCGAACTCTAAAACCTTCGCCTAGTCATAGCCACCCGCCCGCAGCTCCCGGTCTAAGCAGAGCGCAATCCCTCGTCAAAGTGCAGAGCCTCCAAAGTTCTCCGAAGAGTCTCCACAAATTCAGAACCAAACCGCCGATAATCGGTGGAGAAACAGTAAAAAACGGTAAAAGCACGTCACCCAGAAACTCTCCAAAAACTTGTCCTAGCACACCCAAAAAAGCCGCTACCCCTTTGCATAATAAAACCTTAGGGTCTAAGGTGGAGAACCCTTCGACGACAATGTTAGCGAGTTCCAACTCTAACAACTCCATCACACTAAAAGTTACCACGAATACCATGTCTCAAAACGGTGGCGGCACTAACACCAAAGTCTATGTACAGAATTCTCCCGTAAGGTCCGTCATCACCTTCGAGAACGGTAAAGTCACCGAGACGAGCAACGGAAGCAACATTTACATCATCAACGATGACAGGCAAGTTGTATCTGTCTCCCAAAACGGAGTAGCGAATCAAACTGCAAAAAACCCAACTGAAACCTCGTTCGATGTCAGTGTCGAAAAAAATAAGCAGAATTACCAAGAACAGGAACCAATAAAAGTACAAGAAAACAAATTCAATAAGAATTCTATAAACGACACGGGCATGAATAATAATCGTAAACTTTCATTACAAATAGGTGGTGCCACTAATAATAATAGTTTTGTGTACAAAAACCAGTTAAATAATACGAACGAGGTGGCTTCTAATCCGGCATCTCCAGCCATTCACAACAATATACATAATTTAGAATCCACTGCCAACAGTAATCCCTCTACGCCTACCAAGAGCTACGACAATATCATCGGATCTCTGGGCAGCCTCCGGTACCAGAAAAATTCCCTATCGTCAGCGAATAGTGGACTACAAACGAATATAAACTCGAACAGCGAATTAAAAAGCGTTGATCTGTTGAAAAAAGCGGCGGCACTGCAGATGCTAAACGGACACCCGAACGTGAACAACAGAATGAGCACGGAATCTATAGCGAACCTGTTGACGAAAGCAATCGACCAGAAGCCGACGGTTTTGGGATCAGAACCGAACTTAGCAATAAAGAACCAGGAGCAAATAAAGGACATAAACATGTCCGCAGAGAAGATCAACTGTTTGGAGAATAAGCAGAAGAGGTACAGTTTGAGTCAAGAAACGAAGAAGGAGAATCAGGATTTTTACAATTTCCCTAGCCTTAGCGACTTGAGCTTCAACTTCACTAGTTTAGCTGCTCAGAAGATTCTAAAAGGGGTCAGTATAAACAGTGTGGACACACTGGTAGAATTGAATATGGCTGCGAATAGTGCAGAAAAACAAAACAACCGCGACGTCGCTGCTGTCTGCACGGACTTCGGCCTTGTATAGTACTTAATATCTGTTTAAAATGTACAATAGTAGACTTAACATATGTGGTAAGGTAGTATAGAACTTATTCGTAACTACTTTATATGCTTTAGATACATACTATGTATTAAGTTGGATATACTTTAAGGTTTTGTACTCCCTATTATGGAATTATCTTTACCATTATATCCCCCTTTCATTAGAATTACTAACTTATCATTGAAAAATATCAATGTAGACGATTTAAAAGCAATACTTGTATTAATCGTATATTCGAAAATTTCCTAGTTTGTAGCTCACTTTTGAGACAATAACTATAACGTTAAAAATGTGGCCTAAAACACCTGAGTGCCTAAGAGTAGTCTTGTAGTCATATTTGGTGTAGTTACAGCGACATTAGGTGAAACTATGGGTAGTTAGCTTAACAACTGTTTGAGACAATTAGGCTTCAACTGTAAAGTTTAAATGGCGAATCATTTCAAAAAGTTGTTGAACAAGACTTGTGTAGTGCCCATACTGGATATACTGTTTCATTATTATGTCAAATCGCTACACCCTGTATAGTCATGTAATTCACTATCTCCTAGTTATCATCACATCTTAGATAAAACTAATAATATATACATGTCATTCTAATAGCACTTTTTCTTGTGCCATCAACCCAGTGAAAAAGTTGAGTACAAACTAGAATACCTATCCATAACAGATTCCATCCAAATGTGGGAATTTTTAGGAGATTTAGAATGTGTATGTCATTGTAAGTGCCATAAAAACCATAGTATTACGCTTTTGTGTGGGCGAAACAAAATAGGAGGCTTGTGTATGCATTTTTGCTGTTTTAAAATTGTACCAAATGTGTAATTATGATTTAAATCCATGAAAAGGATTAACTTAGTTTGCACACCTGTGCACACCTGCAACTAAACAAAATAATAATATATACTTACCATTACCATAATAAAGTACAAATTTAAAAAAAAATGCAACAGTAATTACCTTAACACAAATACCATCTATTTGTTACATATAGAAGTCAATTAGATAAATTGTCACCAGTCAGTAAAACAATGGGTGCAATTTTAATAACCTGCAAGCTACACAAACCTCATAGGATTGGATATTGGGACTTTCAATTAATCATTAATAATTTTTGCTAGACACAATGTATCAAAGCAAAGGGTATATTTATTCATTAGGGATTATAATCGAAAGTCAATGCATATTAGTTTAAATATCATGTAACGCCATTTGTAAAAATATTAACAATATAAGTTGACGCTTTATAACTTTGTTTCATTTAGATCACATCCTTGCCTAAATATTGAAATTAATGCCTATTCTGCACAAAATTTTGAAAGCTCTAAAGTTATCACTATAAGGTGCACTTATCTCTATAAGGTGTAACTAATGTGTTGCAGTAGGTAGGTACTTCATAGAGATAAGTGTGAACCTACGAACATCAACTTTAGTGCAGCCTTGATGTTTATATCTCCTTATTAACAAGTAGAACATCACAAAATTGATATTGACTATACCATATAGTAGTAACTAGAGTAGGGTAGGTTATTGACCCAAATTTAAGTAAAGAGGCTAAAGGCGGGCCCTAGGCTAGAAAATGCCTACAAATACATAACTAAAATTATATTTATGAACAATTTAGATTATAAATAAATTTCTAAGGTGATATCATTGTTAAGCTCTGCTTAGCTGCAATATAAAAATCTTATCATCAGGCAGTGAGTCTATTGACTTTGATTAAGGTATATTGTTTGTAAATACACAATAACATTATGCAAACAAAATATGTTACTATACTATAAGTTGATGTACCTCCCTTGCCCGTGTGAACTAATAATGAAGTATTTTTATAAACTATTATATTTATATGCCCATCTACACTTTTGACAGCTCCTAAATTTACACATATCCCTCAATGACATACTTACTGCAGTGCTAACTTAAGAGCTAACAAACTTTATTCCAGATGGACATTATTCAAATACTAAGACAAACCAACTATGGAGTAGCTAAATTATCTACAACCTAGTATAGTATTATACCATTTGACAGCCTCTGTGGTGTAGTGGTAGAGCAGCTCGGCTCATAGCCCGGGGGCAGTGAGTTCGATTCCCACAGCAGGAGAAGTATTTGTGCACAGAAAAAAAGCGCAAATACTTGTTCTGAGTCCGAGTGTTGTGGGACCATGGTCCTCGTAGTTCCTGGGTCCCTAGACACAGGGAATCCTAGTTGGGGCAGGAAGTCAAGTTTGATAAGCAGAGAATAGAGTATTATGTTAAAATATAAAACTTTATTACATACCTCTACCTCATTATTAAAATTACACTTAAATTCTATTAAATCCCATATTAAATCTATATTCAGCTAAGTACAAGTTATAGTACTGTGTTCCATCACATCTGTGATTTGGGATGGCTCGGTTTCGGTTTGATTTTTTATAGAATTCAGCCAGTCATCTATTGGCTCAATTTTTTTAATATCTGTATCAGACTCCAAACATAAACTCTTCTCTACTACACATTTTTCTTTATCTATTTGATCGGGACATTCAATTTCTTTTTTCTCATCTACACTGTTTTCAGTAATGAGTTTTATAGGAGAAGAAGGTGGATCTCTAAATTGTTTGGATACATCTTCCCGCTTTATGTCTACATAGCACACACAGTTCTCAGTTGCCGTAATCTGTTTCAAAGCTGCCTCTTCTATATCTAGATCTGGTTCAACGTCTGTCAACTTCTCAATAGTCTTATAGGAGTACATGTGGTCATCCTCAGGGCTAACATAATCTTCTAACGTGAAAATCTTACTGTCTAACTTTATCTTTTCAAAATCAATAGCACCGTAATTATATATGTTTTCTAGCAAATTGGACTCGTTACTGAAACATAAATGAAGATCTTGAACACAGTTGCTCATCAAGTCTTTGTCATCCTCGCATTGTTTACGAATAGCATCCAATTGCCTCAAAGTTTTCAATTCCCTCGCTTTCAAAGTGGTATATATCCGCGCAAATGATTTTCTGACAGAGTTTTTCAACTGTAAATAAAATATAACACATTAAACCAGCAGTCTGACTATATAATTTAATTATGTTTGTAATGAATACTAACATTTTCAATATTTTTATCAAAATCGTCCGCATCACTCGCCATGTTTACGTTTCAGCAAAAACAAGTGCTGCCAGCCCGACAGAAATTTTACCCCAAGATAATTTTAAGAAACCCCTTAAAGAGCCATACAAGTTTATCTTATAGGTTAATTTAACAAATAAAGCTCGAGTGCCTACAAAAAAAATACATTTCTTATCACCATTTTGAATCTTAATTTTCCCATGACATAAATTTTGTTATAGTTTCGAAGATAATTATGATAAAGTGTCTGTGTCAGTGAGAACTTATGAGTTTTATGACCCGACTTATAGTGCATCTCAATACTTCTTTCTCCTCAGTTCAGTGGGAAAACCCCCAAGCTAACAGCACTGGCAGAAAGAGAGTTTTGACGTTGACGTATCGTAATGAGTCAAAATATTACGTACGTCAAACTTCAACTACCAATTTTTGGATAATGACGTCCAAAACAAAGGTACCATACTATTTATGAAATAATTCTATAAACAAATATTTTAAAAATAATTATGCCGCATGCCGGTCCAACCTAATGACGCGAAAATATTCTCAATCATATATAAATGTCAATAAGCTAAGCTGTGGCATATAAATTCGTTGCTGCATTTTCTCACGTGACTTTCGTGTCGATTAATAATTTGACAAACAGTTTTATAGAATATTAGTGCATGGAGCACGATTGACCAAAATGCTGGCACTTATTTGGCACAGCGAATAAGTATTGCAATTCAATGGGGCTATGCTGCCAACATAATGGGTACGCTACTAAGGGTGGAGTTCACCAAATCTATGGTAACCGAACGTTTACGTAATCGGCCGATGAATTCCCAAACGTCGTTTAACCGATTGATTAAATATTTGCTGTTCACCACGCGCATTCGGACCATGATCACTAAATCGCCCGGTCAGTGTGGCATTCAGAGTGAATGAACGAACGTTATAAGGCAACTTATTTGAAAAGTCATTTATCGGTACGTAGTCGATACCATGACGGATTGTTTAGCATTATAAAATAGTTTAGCAGTTTTATAGTTAGTTTTATAGTTTTAGCAGTATAAAATATAATACTTTCAATTTTAAAAGTTCATAAGAACGTACGCATAACACTATTGCACTACTGTTTCTAATTTGGGTAGGTAAACTGCTAGAGAATTATTTCTAGAAAATAATAATTACATCATCTAGGTATAAATACATACTTATTTACCTATGTAGGTACAATAGTTCTCAGGCTGACATTATACGTATATAATACACAATTAAATAAAATAATAAAAATTCGTTCATAAAGGGTCGTTCCCACCCAGGACAAACATTTGTAGGATGAACATCAATGTTTTTTCTGTGTCTGGGTGTTATATTGTATTCTATGTATGTAATTACAAACAAAAAGTATCTAAGTATTTTATCAGTTTTCTGGTTCCCATAGTACAAGCTTCCTTAGTTTTTGGATAGATGGCGCTGTGTGAAGTGTTCATAAATATTTATTTACCATTTATTAATTTTTTTGCTAAATACAAACAATCCGTCATGGTATCGACTACGTACCGATAAATGACTTCGCAAATAAGTTGCCTTACAACGTTCGTGCATTCACTCTGAATGCCGCACTGACCGGGCGATTTAGTGATCATGGTCCGAATTTGCGTGGTAAACAGCAAATATTTAATCAATCGGTTAAACGACGTTTGGGAATTCATCGAGCGATTACGTAAACGTTCGGTTTTCATACATTTGGTGAACTCCGCCCTTACTGGTAGAGGGCTGGAGCATTTGGACTGTCTAGTTTCTATAGGTCGTCGCGGCCAGTATATAGTCCATATGTTTTTTTTTTGTAGTAGTAGTAAATCGTGTTTAGTATTAGTTATTATTTCACTGTAGTATTTAGTTGAAAATTAAAATTTATGTATCATTATATCGCCCAATAGCAGCCCTGGCAGCTTAAATACGCTTTGGCTACGAGAAACTTAAATTATAGATATTATTAGACCAAATACTAATTGGGTTTATCTTTGTAAGAGGTTATAGAATAAAACTCAGTTATTAAATTCTGCTCAAGTTCAGATTTTTAATTATAAAATCATTTAACGAAATCTCAACTTGCGCAACGAGTCACGACATAAATTCGTAATACAGAACTACGCTCAGTCATTAACTGAACCTTAAGTTAGGTTAGGTTAATCATTTTTTTTTTTTCTAGTGGGGCCACTGGTGGAGAGTCGGGGGACTCTCCGCCGGCTTGCACGGCCCCACACGTCTGGTGGGTGACCTTGGTGAGCAAGGTCACCCATCCTTTGGCGCGGAGAGGCCCGAAAGGGCCTGCCGATGCCGCCGGGGGCGAGCTGGCTGGACTGCAGTCGCGACCCCTTCTCGCCCCGGTACGGTGGACGAGGGCTCACGGGGGGTTTTAGTGGGTTCGAGTCCCACATACCCCCTCCACATACCCAACCTATTTATTTTAATTAGTAGGAATAAGACGAGATTTGATGATATAGTTATTATTATATAGGACTAAAACCAAGAAATAAATTTATATTCACAAAATTAATGATACAATTAATAAAAAGCTACAACTTATAAAACATTATTTACAAAATAAATATTCTATCCAACTCACCATTTGAAAAAAAAATGATAATTGAGATATATATATAAAAGGAGAGATTCATAATCTACCATTTTATTAAACTGGTTTTCAACTAGCAACACCACATTAAAATCTTTATTGATTTTTCGTTTGACAAGCTGCTGAGAAAACATTGTCTTTTTCAATAAATGGATTAGAATTTACAAAGGATCCCGGTGTTCTCTGGTTAAATTCAAATTTTGCAGTATTTTTGTGTAGTTGTTTCGAGATGAGTGAGCTGAGACACCGACGAGGTGAAGGCGACGGGAATGATAAAATGGAAACCGCTGGAGAATCGGATCACGTAAATAATGTTGTTTCTGTATTTAAAATAGATGGAACCAGTTTAGTGGTTATTGTTATTTATGGTGCGTCGCTTTATTGTTAGGTGGACTCCGAAGAGGAGAAGGTGCTAGAAGAAAAATATGTGGATGAAATGGCGAAGTCTCTGCCGCAAGGCACCGACAAAACTCCTGAAATTCTCGACTCTGCGCTTTCTGGACTATCTACAAGGTAATTCTACTTCCTTTTGCAACAGTAACGCACCAAACCGGTATATAAGACCTTGAGTTATTAGTTTTAATTGGATAGTTTTCCACAGTTTGCATTGCACAGTAAATATTTTGATTGGTACTTGTTAGGAATTGTGGATAGACTCAGAATTAAATATAATATAGGTAAGTATGAAAAGTATTTTACAACCAAACAGTCTTCCTATTTACTTTTATTAGACTTGTAACTACTTACCACATTTTATATATAACTGTGTACATTCTACATTTATATTACTTATGAATATAAATTTAATACAGGCCAATGGCCAATGATTTAAATGTATATTGTAATAAATTTAAATAATATATTACTACATACTACTTACCAGTTACTCTTTTTATGTTTCTTCAAGGTTTATTCTTTTGATATGTACATATTCATATATTACATTTACTTTAAGTAGTATCTACCTACTGTTTGCTTTTAATTAACATATTATGTTAATTTAAATTAAAATTTACGGGGTTTTAGTCAAAACTGAGGAAATAAGGAAAAGGGGATTATAAATACATATCTATAACTATTATTACATTTGTCAGTTAGAACAACACTATAAAATTATGGCCTCTATTTCAGTGCAATTACAATGACAAAGTCATTGCTTAGTTACTGAATTTAGTTATTATTGCATTATACTTTTACTGCATCACAGCAAATGTTAAATTCAGTAATGAATACCTCAATGGCTCACAATATTTTCTCTTCTCAATAGTTTTATGTCTGTTTCGTCGCTAAGTCGGCATTTATTGTCAAAAAATCCCATTTTATGTATGAAAAATTAAGTCATTGATAAAATTTTAAATTATTATTATAGTAGCCGTTGATCAATATCTTCTTTTATCATTATTTTTTGTGATAATAGATAGATATCTCTTTATGTCTTACCGATGGAAATATGCATGCAGGAATAAATCTTACAAATTAGTGTAACAATGGGTGGTTTTATCGTTGCATCAATCTCTTCCAGACAATCTTTGGATGGGTAATAGTTTTCAGAAAAACCATCTTACATTAGCATTATTTAAATTAATTGGATAAAATTATCCATGGTTTGCTAACAGCCCACAACAACTATAACCAAAAGTTAAACAGAATAAAAACTTTGTATTAAACCATAAACCAGATGATTCAACTTTACAAGGCACTGATTTAAATAATAGATTGAAATGTCACAAATAATAAAAAAAGTCAAAGTAATGCTTCCAACTTTTAAATCATAATCAATCTTATTCAACTGCGGTAATATAATTTGCCACTATACTAATGCCACTTCTTTTCTCCCGGACCACAAAATAAAGTAAATCACAAATTGGCAGGAGGTATGTTTTTTTTTTCATCACTGAAATGAATCAGGTAACTATCTTATTACATAAAATTTTACACAAATAAGTGACAACACTCGTAATGTCATTTTACTCCATTATTATATTAGCAAATGAGGTTTATATTAATATACCAGAGCACCTGCGGTCACAGATTATCCTCAAGTTCTACAAGGGGGTACTCCAGTATACCAAGTCCTATTTTTCCAAGCAACAGATCTTATTAAAACTACAAATCTCAGTTGAATATGTGAAACCTATAATCCATGGATTGTCTAAAATTACTATCAGTTACGAGTTTTACAATATAACACAGTATGCATGACACAGCATAGTACATTTTATCAATAGTCCTTGTTGAGTCAAGCATATGTTTAATTCATAAATAAATCCATTGTTAGGCAGCTCTCCAACATACAAGCTAATAATAAAAAGTAGGTAGGATTTTGTATATATTTATCAATTCATATTAGATTAATTTACAGCCAAGTAAAAAAGTTAACTCAATATAAATCAAACCACCACTACAATTTCCACATATAGATACATGCAAATGTGAAACATATTTCGATAGTTTATTAAATTTATTGACTAGATATTTGATCGCCTAATATTATAAGAATGTTGCATCTATCGTATCCTGCACCCCTACCGCGTGTGGGTCGTGTCGTGTGGGTCAGCAATTCACGACGAGTTCTTGTTGCTTTGCGGACTGTTCCAATTTATTTGCCTACCCCCATTGGCTTTTTATATTTAATAAGCATAATGCAATAAATGTAATGCTCATACTAAAGCATACATACGTAAATAATGATAAACGACTAGCCAACTTACTACTCCAATATCTGATTTTTATTATTTTTATTGACACATTATAAGTTTTTGAACAAGCCTGTGTGCCCGAAAATCGTTACAATGTTAATATATTATACTACTAGGATTAAGACACTCGTTATTGTATAATTTTGTTAAATAATTATTACTAATAAAGATATTTTGAAATTGAAATTGACCCCTACCGCGTAACTGTTCTGGGAATCGGCTTCGCCTGCCATCCTGCACGCCCCAATTAACAAGTCCATGAGTGTGAGCAAGAGAGAATACGATTACCATCTCCACCAGACTTGCATGGTAAAGCTCCTGGTCTGATGTCCGTATTCGTGTGATCCTCAAGCCCATTAATTCATCAGTATTTGACATTACTATAGATGGAGGAACTGGGTGATTCGGGGCATCTTCACTTGGCTGATGATCGGAGCCTTCTGTCTCTTGATCTATGGCGGTCCACTCGCCCTTATGATAACGGTAAGCAAACACTTATGGAGGGGCAAACTAAACAGGTGGAACAACACAAAACAAAGAACTAAAATACAAGAACACAAATGGTATATTGGAATATTCATTTTCGGCTGATTTACCATATCGTTGTAAATTTTCAAGTAGTTGCAGGTTTGAAGATTGATGCATTTAAGCGCAATTCGACAAAAACTAAACAAAACGGTTGCAAAAAAAAAAAAATTTGCAAAAATTTATAAGCTGTCTCTAAGTATTCCAGTGAATAGCATGGTGAAACGCAAGCCAAAAGAAAAAGATATACTAGATAAAAAGATATCTATTCTTCAAAATACATTACGCTTTACAATGGAAATTTAATAGTCACTTTTCTTTTCACTGGTGAATCAAAGAAAGAGAAAAAGTGATCGTCTTTCTTGATCAAATGTCTGACCTACACGCCCGTCGAACCATGCGACAATCAGTGTTGCTAACCAGAAAATAAAACAATTTTACCAACATAATTTACACAAAAAGTATACGATTCAATCAATAAATTCACGACATTAACAAAAGTTTGTCCCTATCAGGTACTCTGCGTTCAAGTAAAATGCTTCGAAGAGATCATCAACATTGGATACGCGGTATACCGAGTCCACGGCCTGCCATGGTTCCGCTCGCTGTCCTGGTACTTCCTGCTGACATCCAACTACTTCTTCTATGGGGAGAACTTGATTGATTACTTTGGAGTCGTTATTAATAGAACGGTAAGTTCAAAGAGTTTCATTTCAGACTTTGTAGGTGTTTTTATTTCCACGTGTTATTTCGTCGTCCAAGGCATAGAAGGAGCGAGCGCGGTAGCGACTTTTAATTTTACTATTGAAGCCATTTGCCGAGTTTGCATTTGTTTTCAGTGGTAAAGAAAATCATAGTGAGTAATTCATAAAATTCGAGAATAGGTTGTTCCCACAAACCCAGGCATAACTGGACTGATAGCTCAGTTGGTAGTAACCACAGATATAGGTTATCTGTGGTAGTAACCCTACCTTCTGAACTGTAAATCCCACCGATCAAACCCTTGTGGGTTCCCAGGACAATCTTTTATGTGATTTTCATCAATATTGGTTCTGTGTTTGGATGTTATATTACAAACAAAAAGTATCTAAGTATTCTATCAGTTATCTGGTTCCTAAAGTACAAGCTTTGCTTAGTTTGGGGCTAGATGGCGCTGTGTGAAATGTTCACAAATAGTTTTTAATATGTATTTATTTATTTGTCCTGTAACTGATAATGATTTCTGACCAGATCTACAGAAATAATAGCCGTACGTACCTATGGCTCTTTCAACTTTAAACGCAAGCCTATCCAAAAAAAAAATGAATTATGTAAAATAGATATGGGAATTATGTAAAATATAATATTACTCGTACATACATAAACAGGCATGAACTGTGAAGTAGGCTATTACGCGACTAAAACTGATGTGTCATTATGACCAGCACAGTGCAGTGTAAGGCTTTGCTATTAAATATCATTATATCGAGTAAAGTGGAAATGCATACGGCACCTATTTGTCGACCTATAAAGGAATGAAATGTGTTAGTAATTTAATATCACGCTGTGTCGAAACTGTTGTAATCCGATCTTAACTTTCGTTATTAAAATTTGAAGAACTTTGCACTCTAATACTTTGTCTCAAACTTCTAAATTGCTTCAATTTAGTCATAAAAGATGACCGTCAAAGAAATACAAAGTCATCTCTAGTAGCGATGGCAATTTGTTTGGCGCAAGTCCAGCTAAGTAAATAAAACCAAATTAAAACGATATTATGAGGTAAATTAAACACTATAACAGCATATAGAACATAATAAAGTAGAATTTACATACATCTATACATATAAAATTCAAAGTCCTGACTGACTGACTGACTGACTGAATGACTTATATATCAACGCACAGCCTAAACCGTTGGTCCTAGAGACTTGAAATTTGGAGGGTGTGTTCTTTGTAAAGTGCAGATATCCACTAAGAAAGTGTTTTCCCAAATTCCACCCCTAAAAGTATGAAATGGGTGGTTGAATTATTTTCCTATAGGCCACGCGGGTGAAGCCGCTGGCAGAAGCTAGTTAAAGATATACCAACTTAATTAAGGTGCTTGATTTTCACAGAGTATTTTAGCAACGGATCTAGATTTATGAATTTTTTTACACTGACTGTTTATTAATTTAAAACCATACTTCAGCTGGGCGATCACGTGACTCGATTGCAACCGTTAGAAACACAAATTTGTATGGATTTGACAGTTTGAATACGCAGTTTATGTCCATAGTTAGTATGAAAATTTCTCCTGTTGCATTGCAGTCAAAGTTTCGTGATCCCCAGGAATAAAATCATCATTTATGGGGAAGGAATCTAATTCTTATGAAAGCAAAATGTATACCGAATAAAGTTACAGGCGTTCTAACTACTTTATTGTTTTATACGTGGCACGTTAGTGTAGACAATGACTCCAATATCCATACCATATACGAATTATTGAATAGTTTCGTCACGACTCGCCTAGAATACAATAGACAGCTCTACAACATGCATATTTAACCTCAAATGTTGGTCAGAAGAGATTCTTTTATATACATCACAGGCCCGATAGCTCAGTTGATAGGCCTTGCCTTCTGAACTGTGGGTTGTGGGTTCGATTCCCACTCAGGACAAACATTTGTGTGATGAACATAGGTGTTTGTTCTGTGTCTGGGTGTCATATTGTATTCTATGTATGTATTTACAAACAAAAAAGTATCTAAATATTGTATCAGTTATCTGGTTCCCATAGCACAAGCTTTGCTTAGTTTGGGGCTAGATGGCGTTGTGTGAGATGTCCACACATATTATATTATATTATATCACACTAATATTATAAAGGCGAAAATTTGTATGTGTGTATGTGTATGTTTGTTACTCCTTCACACTCAAACGGCTGAATTGATTTGGATGAAATTCGGTATCAAGATAGCTTATACACTGGATTAACTTATAGGCTACATTTTATCATGGAAAAGTAATATGGTCCCGTGGGATGAGCAAAAAATTAAAATACTTTTTATCCGCGGGTGAAACCGCGGGGCGCAACTAGATTGATATGAAAATTATGATAGTAAAATTAATGGAATATTACTGATCATAGAACTTTGGTGGTATTGCAAAAAGAAAAAATACATTCCCAATTTGAAAATTCCCATAGCAACTATGCGCATAAGCTGCGTATTGAAACTATCAAATCCATACAAATTTTTGTTTCTATCGGTTGCAATCGAGTTACGTGATCGCCCAGCAGATGAAGGAATAGCGCATTACAAAAATGAAATCTCGTCTTGTCACGCGATATTAACCCTTTTAGCCTAATAAATAAATAATACATTACATGTTCCCCACCCAATGTTATCTGTAGGTATAATAAAATGCAACCAGGTTACGTCCACTACACTTTAGTTAAGTTCACTTAATCCAATTACTTATGTGATTAGACTAATATTGTTTAACGTTATCTATCGCGACACAGATTTTTTTATAAGTAGCTAGATTAAATTATTATTTTAAGTATAACCATAATATTGGTAGATAAATACCTAATAAGTGTTGAAATTTTTTTAAATGCTGGGTGTACGAGTTTCTGAACGCTTTGAAATTATATGCAAATATATTATTATTCGATTCGACTCCTTACCTTACATCAGGTATAAAAATCGAGAAGTCTGTGGCGTGGTGGTTGAGCAGGTCGGCTCATATTCCGGAGGCGGCGGGTTCGATTCCCGCGGCAGGTCACGTATTTGTGCACAGAAAATAGCGCATACTTGTCCTGAGTCTGGGTGTTGTGGGACCATCGTCTTCGTAGTTCCTGGGTCCCTAGACACAGGAAATTCTAGTTATGGTCCAGGATTTATGTATGTGATTATGAGACGTTATTATTGCCCGACTGACCCGATAGCTCAGTTGGTAGTAAGCCTGCCTTCTGAACTGTGGGTTGTGGGTCCGATTCCCACCCAGGACAAACATTTGTGTGATGAACATAGGTGTCTGTTCTGTGTCTGGGTGTTATATTGTATTCTATGTATGTATTTACAAACAAAAAGTATCTAAGTATTGTATCAGTTATCTGGTTCCCATAATACAAGCTTTGCTTAGTTTGGGGCTACATGACGCTTAAAATGTCCACAAATATTTATTTATTTATTATTATATGAATGTTATATTAATGCCAAGATATTTAATGTGATTTCCTCAATAACTGGACAAAATAAAATATGTAAGTATCTAAAGTGTTCGTAAACTTTTTTGATTTTAATAATACTGAAGTTTTCTCCCCAGGACTATCTCAAGTTCCTCGTCACCTACCATCGCTTCATATCGTTCAGCCTGTACTGCGTCGGCTTCGTGTGGTTTGTGCTGTCACTTGTGAAGCGGTACTACATGCGGCAATTCAGTCTCTTCGCATGGACCCACGTCGCGCTTCTTATCGTGGTCACGCAGAGCTATCTCATCATACAGAACATATTTGAAGGTAAGGTGAAACATTGTGAAGGTGAGCTGAAACGTTGTGGGGTGAGCTGAAACATTGTGAGGATGAGCTGAAACGTTGTGAGGATGAGCTGAATCATTGTGAAGGCGAGCTGAAACTTTGAAGGGTCAGCTGTAACACTGAGAAATGAGTTGAAATTTACTTTTAGCGAACTTGTGACAATTGTTTCGTCAGGTGTAACATAAGGTAAATTATAGAATAATAATTGTTCTGTGTCTGGGTGTTGTGGGACCATGGTCCTCGTAGTTCCTGAGTCCGTAGACACAAGGAATCCTAGTTAGGGTCCAGGATCTATGTATGTGATCGTTGGGCGTCATTATTGTAATTTTGTAGCATATTGTAAAAATAGCTCAATGTCTGCCTATTTTTTGAACGAGCTAATGCTTTTTGTCTCTACCGAACTTTACAGCGTCACCGGGCAGAAAATCTTCTCTAGAAGGCTTTGTTTAAAGTAGAAAATGGCAGATCATGTTTGATGCCGAACTGGGTCTGGGCTTGAAACTGTTAATTTCGCGGGTTTATTGTGTTATATTTATGATTGGCATATCAAATTAAAAAAAAAAAACTAGTTATAATATATGTTTAAACAGTCTGTTATTTTATTTCGGAAAAAAGCATTGTAATAGCTAAATTTGGAGTTCACGTTAATAAAAGTATTTTTTGGTAAGTCATTATACGATTTTATTTAGAACACCAAATATGAGAGTTTAATGAGCTGAAATATTGTAACTTGGGCACTGTCAATATCTAATTAAACATTTCATTCCAGCAAATCTTTTCACAACCTAATTTTTAGACTTTCTAATTTTAGGTACTTATAATAGTCTAAACGTTTCGAATCCAAAATATATCTCGCAAAATCTAAAAAGCCATCATAGATACTGTAGATGGACACTTGTAAACAGGATGAAATGTAGGTTACTCGGTAAATCTATTTACGTAAGCATCGACGCCCAATCAATTATTTAACGGCAACCCATTTCACGCACGTCGTAATCGCGCGATACCTAGGTATATCGACTTTTGCGAAGCATTAGCTGTATATACAGATGAGGCAGATATTATATCATTGGTTAAATATCTTGAGAATTAATTGAAGGGGTGAGAACAAAAAGGGTTTAACTGTCAAATTGATAGTTTCGAAAAAAATTAATGTAGACATTAAAATGAAGCCGTTGAAGTTTAAAGTAATTTTTTTTAACCTTATAAGCACCTTAGTGCTTATAAGGTAATAGAAAATGTTTATGTAAGTTTCAGTTGCTTGAAAATGTATTAATTCTATTTTAAAATACAAAATATAGACCTAATTCGTACAATTATTTTAAAAATAAAATATAATATAATAAATATAATAATGTTTTTATGCTAAGCGAACTGTATTCCTGTGTCAGATAAACCGTGTTTACACTGAAAATTCCGAGATTTAAGCCTTATTTCGGTATTTTGAGAATGTATTATTGTAGATAATTTCACGCTGAATCCAATGATACCCATAAGATATTTTGTGAAAAAAGTCAGTTAAACCCTTTTTGATCTCATCCCTTCAATTGTGAAATCGAGTCTTCAGTTAACCACGGTCCACTGTCCACGCCACAAACAAGACCGGATTTCGCATCATAAAGTTTTTTCGTCCATTACTGAACTTAGACATCCCCCCAGTGAAAGGTGATTTTTCCATAATCACCACGCTTGGATGGCGTGCTGGTGATCGCAGTAGGTTATAATGAAAATCAAGCAAAATAATGATCTTGCTGTGAGTATGGATGTATAGATGTATGTTTGTTACTCTTACACGCAAAAACTATTGAACGGATTTGGATGAAATTTTGAACACAGTTTATAACCTGGATTAACACATAGGATACTTTTTATCGCGGGTAAAACCCCAGGGCGCAACAAGTAATAAGTAATAATAATAAGGCCCAACGATCACATACATAGATCCTGAGCCCTAACTTAGTGTTCCCTGTATCTAGGGGCCCAGGAACTACGAGAACTGTGGCCCCTGTTGTGGGGACGCCCAGACGCCGGACAAGTACAAGTACAAGTTTTTTTTGTGCACAAATACTTGTACTGCCGCGGGAATTGAACCTGCCGCATCCGGGATATGAGCCAACCTGCTCAACCGCCACACCACAGAGGCTGTCTAAATACTGCCGCCCAATCCCTGAATAACCTTGGGTTACAATTACTAGGGTTACGTTTCTCATAGGAAAATGTGGAATTGGCGGCAATACATAATATCTAAATATTGGAGTAAAGAATTAAAGATAAATAATAAAACAACTCCGTATACGCTGCAAAGTTTTCTATTAAAGTGACATACAAAGGCAGGTATCAAAAGTAGACAGAAAACATAAATTACTGTGAATTTAAATACATATTTATACTGTTATTTATAATTACTGTGAATTTAAATATTTATACTAGGTGGTAGGACTTTTCTGCAAAGTTCGTCTAGGTAGGTACCACCGCTTTGCCAGTTATTCTGCCGCCAAGCAGTAGTGTGCAAGCACTACTGTGTAGCTAGTGTAGCTAGTGAAATTACTGGGCAAATGAGACTTTATGATCTGATCTCACAGTCGAGTGTGTGTGCTGATGTCTCAGGATGATGTGCGCAGTTCAGTGCGAAACTTTATATTTTGTAGTTCCGAGTGACAGTGTTATGTTATGGGCAGCCGTGTCGCTTAACATCAGGTGAAGGACTAGCTCGTCACATCATTCCCTAATACAAAAAAAATAAAGGCGTTACTGACAACAATTACTGTGCAGTGTCACAGAATTCTATTACAACGGCAAATTCGCCAAGTCACTTCTTAAAAAATAATAATTTCTTCAGTAGCAATCCTATGAATGACTAATACATATAGATAACTTAATGACGACATGATCACGCGATTTTTATAAACACGAATCATTCCCACGCCTGTCAAAACTTAGTTGTTGCGTGCAGGTACTTAGGTGAATTGATTACATTATCAGTTCACTTGTAATCAGGCATTGGACTTGACCCGGATTACATCTTTAATATTTTTCCAACTTATCTATCTAATTATTTGTTTGTTGAACAATCATGTAAGTTACGGATCAGTATTTAATTAAAATTAAATACTGATCCGTAATTTTTAAGTTCATATATATGTAATGGGTTTTGCAGCATTTGGCACAGAATAGATAGGTAATAATTACCACCGTACAGAATAATAGGTAACCCAAGTACAAATTGCATCGCACTGCGGTGCTTAAAATTTTAAGTCGCCCCTAATGCGATGGATCGTATTTTATACGCCGATTGGACCAGTATTCACCATCTTTCGGGGGGCGAGTTGGCTGGACTGCATTCGCGACCCCTTCTCGCCCGGTACGGCGGACGAGGTGCTCACGGGAGGGTTTTATTATCCCACATACCCCCTGCCACCACTCCCGTGGTGGCAGGGGGTATGTGGGATTCGAACCCAGGAAAACTAGGGCATTTCCCCCCTCAAAAAAAAAAGTATTCACCATCTAGATTCGGTATTTCGGTATTCACCAACCTGATTCTAAAACAGTGCAATTTACTTTTATCTGAGTATTAAGCCGTGTAAAGATATTCATAGTAATACTATAAAATCAAAAGTAATTAATACTCTTACGCCCGTTTATACTAACTTTGACAGCTCCTAAGTTTGCACTTATTCCCCTGTGACATAAGTGAGAACTGGAGTTGTGACTTTAGTACAGGGGCCTTACCGCGTAAGTCTGGTGGACATCGTAATCTTGTTCTCTCCTGCTCACTCTCGTGGACGTGTTAATTGGCGCGTGCAGGATGGCAGGCGAAGCCGATTCCCAGAACGGTTACGCGGCAGGGGTGCAGATGGGAATTAGTTTGTTCACTTATCACGACTAAATCGATGTTGTTGAATTTTGGAATAGAAAAGAAGGGAAAGAATATAGGGTTTTTTTTATCACGATAATCGTGTCATTCCGTATGGAACCGTAGACTGTAGCTAGTAAAATAGCAAATTCTTTTTATTATAGCTATAGGCATTTTAAAGAATATTTTGATAATGTACAATCTTTCGATTTTGTTCGATTCCCGCGGCAGGACAAGTATTTTAGCACAGAAAAAAAGCGCAAATACTGGTTCTGAGTCTGGGTGTTGTGGGACCATGGTCCTCGTAGTACCTGGGCCTCTAAACACAGGGAATTTAGGGTCTAGGATCTAAGTACGTGATCGTTGCGCGTTATTATTTGTCCTTTGCTCATATAGGTAGATATGAGCTAAGCGGTTATATCAAAATAATAGATTGTACGTTCAATGGAAAGCGAACTTAACATGAACAGTATTATGTCTTCATTCGCTACATAAATACCATTGTACTGAAGTCTATTTGTGTCAAGTCAACATTGTCACGGACGTAGAAGCCTTTTAACTGTATAGAAGTGTAACTAGGGCGG
The DNA here is from genome assembly GCA_905220475.3 of Ennomos fuscantarius. Lineage (NCBI taxonomy): Eukaryota > Metazoa > Arthropoda > Insecta > Lepidoptera > Geometridae > Ennomos > Ennomos fuscantarius. The sequence continues at coordinate 2,962,994 of HG992028.1, read as the reverse complement.
GGATAAGGGTGCGCGGACCGTGGCTGCTCAGGCGAGAGAACAATGAACAAGTATGATGCTAAAATTATGCGGTTGTGATACGAGGCCAGTTTACGAGACAGCTCAGTCACTGGTCTTGCGCTGGCTTTATGTGTGAATGCATTTGAAGACATTTCAGTGATAAGCCAGCTAGGTATGATAGATAGATAGATAAACTCTTTATTGTACACACCACATAATAACAAAAATATCAAATAACACAATGAAACACAAGTAGTGGGGAACAATGGGCGACCTTATCGCTAAAAGCGATCTCTTCCAGGCAACCTTTGGACGGAGAGGATTTATTACAAAGTCGTATAGACGGGGTGCACTTAACTACAGCATACTAATGAGATAATTTACCATAATATAATATTAACTACATAATAAATAAACATACATATACATATTCCTCTATCACATAATAATATACCTACATAAACCACAACAATAATATATAGGTACTAATAAATATATATAATAAATACACATATATATATATATATATATATATATACATATAATATACCTAAACCTATACCTATATGTAACATAATGACGACAACAGATTTACACAGCAATAGCGATGCTAAATCCGTGGTACTTAGTAACAGGGAGTAATACATTGAATTATATTATTGCCCAGACATATACAATTCTTTTACTTGCTCTTTGAAACTGAGCAATGACGGTGCCCGTCTCACAGTGACAGGTAAAGCGTTCCAGAGGCGGACAGCTTGAACAGTAAAAGATCGATCATAGAAGGTACTGCGGTGTAAGGCCATCCTAAGAGTCAGATTTTCCGACGACCTAAGAGACAGAGTGTGCGAACTGTGCATATAGTTAAAGCGTTCCTTAAGATAACGCGGTGTGGAGGGGTTAAACAATACATTGTATAATAGGGCAAGGATATGAGCATTCCGGCGCAGACGAATGGGAAGCCACTTGAGCTTAGCACGAAAATGAGAAACATGGTCATATTTGCGCAAGCCAAATATGAACCTGATACAGAGATTTTGTAAACGCTCAAGCTTATTCAGCTGGTCCTCCGTAAGATCAAGATAGCAGACGTCAGCGTAATCTAAAATGGGGAGTAAGAGAGATTGTGCAAGCGAAACCTTGGTGGCAGTGGGTAAAAAATTACGGAGCCTCCTTAGAGAAGCTGCCGAAGCAAACATTTTGCAGCTAATGGCCTCCAACTGAGGACCCCAGCTCATACAGCGATCCATTATGACTCCGAGGTTTTTAACGGATTTACTGTAAGGAATGATCACTCCGTCAAAAATAATACGTGGAAGTGTCAGCCAGTCCATCTTAGCAATCATTCGTGAGCTACCTAAAATAATGACCTGTGTTTTAATTGGATTAATTTTCAGTCCGAAAGATTGACTCCACTGCGTTATACGACTCAGATCACAATTTATTGCTTCAATAGCTTTGTCTATTTCAGAGAGAGGAGCTTGATGATAAATTTGAAGATCGTCTGCATATAGGTGGTAAGAAGAAGTAAGATGAAGAGATATCGAATGAATGAACATAGCAAAGAGAAGAGGTGATAGGACGCCGCCCTGCGGCACGCCAGCTGTCGTGTTACACCAGGTAGAGAAAGTCTCATCCAAGCGAACTCGTTGCCGGCGCCCGTATAGGTAACTATGAAGCCAATCGATAACTGATGGAGATATGTTAATTGTACGAAGTAATGCAAGGAGAATATCGAAATTAACAGTATTAAAAGCATTACTGAAATCCAACAATGTAAGCACGGTTAACTGGCCATTCTCCATACCTAGACGAATGTCATCAGTAATCTTAATGAGCGCAGTAACCGTGCTATGCCCAGGTCGGAAACCAGACTGAAGAGGATTGTGTAAATTTTGGTTAGACAGGAAAAAGCTAAGTTGTCTGTGGACAAGACGCTCAAGGACCTTGGATAGAAAAGGTAGGATTGATATAGGACGATACTCGGAAAAGGATTTGGGGTTAGATTTTTTAGGTAAAGGTATGATTTGAGCATCTTTCCAGATAGAAGGGAATACACAACTGGAGATGGAATTGTTTAAAAGGAAACACAAAATGGGAAGGATGATATCTAGGATGGGCATCAACATGTTCCGGCTAATACTATCACTACCAACTGCATTGGAAGTGATTGACAGTACTGCCTTCTTAACATCACATTCAGTAAATCGACTAAATACGAATGGAGGATGGTCGGGAGTTAAAACGGCAGAAAGATTGTCTATCGTATTATTTTTAACTGTATCAAGCATATTAGATGAAGAAGAAAAATGTAAATTAAGAGAATTAATATCAATATTTTTTGGAATGGTATCATGACGTGATTTGCCTATTCCCAAAGACCTGAGGAACTTCCAGACTTTGGCTGGTTCCTCGTCTTCAACTGAATTATGAACATGGCGACGTAAAGCATCCCTACACACCATATTGCAGCGATTTCGGGACTGGACATATTTAGATTTATTAACATCATTAGGTCGCAATTTGTATCTTGTTTTTGCTATAGCTTTTTTGTGCATCAAAGATTTAATTTCTTCAGTGAGCCATGGTGCAGGAAGATGCTTAAGTTTGATAGCACGAAAAGGAGCATGAATATCATACAATTCCGTTACAATTGAATTGAAAATGGCAATCTGATCATCTACCGAGTGTGCATTTGTTAGTGGAGACCAGTCAACTTTCCTAGCATCATCAAGAAACGCCTCACGATCCATACCACCAAAATTACGCTGCAGAATGATTTGAGGTTTGGGTTTAGGAGGACGAATTTTATAAGAAAGAAAGATAAGGTCATGGTAAGAAAAAGCATCCGCGCTGTATTGGCCGTGTTTAGCAACATGTTGTTGGGATGAAACAATAATTAAATCCAGCAGTGAAGGTGTAGAATTAGGAAAATGGTGAGTAGCATTTGATGGTAATATAAACATGTTGCTTGATTTTATTATGGATTCTAATGATGAATGATGATGGGTACCTATTGATTGGCTACGTGTAAGAGTCAGTCACTGGCACAAGCCTCTGAACTGACTCACTGAACTGAAGGGCTCCGGACGTAAGGCCAGTTTGCAAGTCAGTTCAGTTGATAGTCTTGTTCCTGTACTCGTGTATGAATGCATTTGAAGACGGTTTATTTGTGCTGTACTCATGTATGAATGCATTTGAAGACGATTTATTTGTGCTGTACTCGTGTATGAATGCATTTGAAGACTGTTTATTTGTGCTGTACTCGTGTATGAATGTATTTGAAGACTGTTTATTTATGCTGTACTCGTGTATGTATGCATTTGAAGACTGTTTATTTGTGCTGTACTCGTGTATGAATGTATTTGAAGACAGATTATCTGTACTGTACTTGTGTATGAATGCATATGAAGACAGTTTATTTGTACTGTACTCGTGTGAATGCATTTTGAAGACAGATTATTGAAAAGTCAGTTAGGTATGATGGGTGACTACTGACCTACGTGACTAGCTGTGTGTACAAGTCTAACTCACTAAACTTTAGGGCGCCGGAGACAAGGTTAGTTTGCGAGTCAGTTTAGTTGACATTTCAGTCGCTGGCCTTCATTGACCTCGGGAATATTTGAAAACAGTTCAGTGAGAACAAAGTTAGGTATGAAGGGTAATGATGGGCTTGTGTATGGAGCGCATAAAAGATGTTTATGTTCTTCTTACTTATTGTACTTATTGTACATATATACTTGTGTTTTCTTTCTTAAAGAAATACGTTATGTACCTAATCTGAAGCCTATAAACTATTCAGTAAAATGCTTTAAAATAACTAGAGTATGTAGTGGTAATAGTTGATACGTTGCGAATCGTCTTTCATCACTACACTACACTATACATACATTACCCACTTGCTCGTTACGTAGGCAACTTTGCTCAGAAATAGATGATACCGCCTGTCCGCTTGTCTGATTCAGCGGAAAATGTTTCCAGTGAAACCGCTGGTACGTAAATTGGAATTTAATGCTGAGTTCTTAAGGACCGTTTTGCTTTGGTCATGAAGTATTTATGTAAAATGTTGGCTGGAAGCGATGAAAAATTGCATTGCTTACTCATTGGTTGATTTTGTAACTTTTATTGGGCGCTTTGTTATCCATTAGGTAACGGTCTATTTTATACCTTTAGGTATAGACTCTAGGATCTAGTATGACCACTTCGTTCAATTTACCATTATTTATGTATAACAATTAAGCCATTATTTTAAACAGCTTTCCTGTCAGTTTGACGTCGATTCCCGTTATATGGAAATATAATTACTTATTTATTTTCTTTTCTTCTTATTTTCATTGTCATGAAAAGATTCTGTACTCATCATCAGTACTCCTTTTATGCTTAATAGTGATTGTTTTCCACATGATAATGAAAATTTTGAACGTGAATCATACAATCTAAAATCGCTTCTAATGCCTACAACATAAACAGCATCGCAACACTTTTAACATTTTCAAACAACGGCATTGTGTGCCGTAAAATATATTAATAGTCCTGCTTGATCTCTGCCACCAGCTTGTTGTGTTAACTGGAGGAATGCGGGGCATAATATTATGATCTGGGATGACGCTTATGTATGTAGTAATAAAGTTGAATAGAATCTATTCTCTGTGATAACCGCCAAAGTGGCGTGTTTTGCGGGGCGGAGGGCGCTGCTGCCCTTTCTCTGAATGGCCTTATTTTTAAACACTGATTAAATTAAGTAATAATAATAACACCTAACGATCAAATACATAGATCCTGGATTAGGATTCCCTGCGTCTAGGGACCCAGGAACTACGAGGACCATGGTCCCACAACACCCCGACTTAACAAGTATTTGCGGTTTTCGTTTTTGTCCACAAATACTTGTCCTGCTAATAATGTCAATTAAGTTCTGTGCAAAAAAGAAATATTGTGCGCAGTTTTAACTAACGTTATTAACTTAAAGAGGCATCTAGGGCAAGTGAGGTCTTAGCATATTTATAAGTATCTCCAGCACTATTTTTTTTCGGGAATGGGAAAGTTGATTGAAATACTTTTCCATGGTTTGCAGTAAGTTTTGAATTGATAATTCACTTGGGTGAAGTGGCGATCTATATGCAATGGCGACGCGGTGACGGTGCGAACGTGATAGCATTGTATTGTGATGTATATGATCTTGGAATCGTTATTTACCTAAAATAATTATAAATGCAAAATTAAGCCGCGACGCGATATCAAGCGTATTATTTTGCCTGTACTTTCGCGTACATTTACGAATAAGTATTGTAATAAAAAGTAGCCCATGCTAGTAATCAGTATCTTTAATAATACATTTTATAATACCTATTTTCAGTGCTAGAATAATAATAGAATATTATTGTTATTATTATTAAAAAATTCAAAAAGTTTTATCCTGTCTAGTCTATTATTATTTGAATACAATGAAATGCGTAATCACTTAATTTTTATTGATTTTCATTATTCGATGGCGATCTTTACTGCTTTACACATTAGGATACAATATTACTTAAAAATTTTGTATCAGTGTCCACTATTATTACGAGTACAAATTTCATCTGGCGTGAAACCGAAAAAGAAAATGTGTGTAAATGTATACTTCACCGGCAAATGTTATCCAGAAACTAAAGTGTAGATTCTAGACCGTCTAGATTCATCAAGTGTAATCAATCCAATTCACTGCGGCGAAATATTGCAACAAACACGTAGAGCTGTTTGAAAATAGGTCAAACGCGGCGCGGGAACAATCAGCTAGATTGATAGACGTGTAATAGCAATTTCGAAGCACGAACTACTTATTGCAAATAGGCTATATAACTACTATTAAAAATGAACAAGTAAATAATATTTTCATAATATAGCTTAAAAACGAATGTAATAATTGAAAAAATAAGTAATATCGGTAAATTAATCACGGATTACTGCGCTTTTAAAGTTTCATCGCCTTTCCCTTTCTCACAAAAAAGGTGTACATTGTGACGTCACATGCCATTGTATGTAGAGCTACCATAGAGGTATCACAGCTTATTTAGTAACTCAATGAGTTTCTGTGAGGGCTGGTAACGTCACTGCGTGTTTGAGCTGTCTCTATCTATTAATGTATTTAAAAATGCCTGTAACTTTGTAATTTTTTGAGATATTAAATTTTTATTTTTATGGTTATCTATTTTTTGAGGTATATTATTTATGTATGCAATGAAAATATAGCAGTCAAATATCTATTGAGATCTCAATAGACAGGGTGCATTTGAACTACACGCCAGCTGCAAAATTGCAGTTGGAAAGCTGCTTCACTTAATTAGTGAAATCTCTACTTGAGCATCAATCGATGACGACCATAGTTCTGTAATACGGGCCCAAGTAAACGAGACTAGATTTTTTTAAACTGCCCCAAGATTTCCCATACGAAATCCTCTTCTCCAGAATACAATATAATAAAAATCGCGCCCAACGATCACATACTATCCTGGACCCTAACTAGGATTCCATGTGTCTAGGGACCCAGGAACTAAAAGGACCATGGTCCCACAAAACCCAGATTCAGAACAAGTATTTGTGCTTTCTGTGCACAAATACTGGTCCTGCTGCGGGAATCGAACCCGCTGACCCCAGGTTATGAGCAGACTTGCTCAACCACCACACCACAGAGGCTGTCCAAAATATGATAATTAATAGTCTTTCCCATCTGTTTCCAGGCCTGATCTGGTTCATAGTTCCGGTGTCGATGATAATCTGCAACGATGTGATGGCGTACGTGTTTGGATTCTTCTTCGGCAAGACGCCTCTGATCAAGCTCAGCCCTAAGAAGACCTGGGAAGGATTTATCGGGGGTGGATTCTCGACCGTTCTTTTCGGATTGGTGGTAAGTCGGCTGAATATTATGAGAAAGCTTTGTGACCCATGTTATTTTAAAACCGACGCACACAGGTTAAAATGCCACTCGTCCCTCGACTGGCTCGATGGTATGGTATTAACCCTGATTGGTATTAGCCCTGCTTTCTAAACTGTGAGTTGTGGGTTCGATTCCCACCCAGGACAAACATTTGTGTGATGAACATAGGTGTTTGTTCTGTGTCTGAGTGTTATATTGTATTCTATGTATTTATTTACAAACAAAAAATTATCATATTGTATCAGTTATCTGGTTCCCATAGCACAAGCTTTGCTTAGTTTAGGGCTGGATGGCGTTGTGTGAGATGTTATGATGATGATATTATATTAATGACCTTTCAAGTAGCTTGGAAGTAGTTTAGAAGAAAAAACGAGTGTGCTTTAGACCACACGACTGAAGTGAAACTTTTTACGCACTGTACGACTGTATCTCGTGAGTGTTAGCCGTGTACTAGTTGTAGTTATGAAGTAGTTTTTTAGCTCCATCTATCGGCCGGTATAACTTTGTTTTTGCTTTGTTTAATATTAATTTCCCCATCTTGACAATAATTGTAATATGTCATTTTAACACACCAACATAACAATACAAATTTGAAGTAATGTTTTACTTTGTTATGTTGACAGCAGTAGTGCGCAAGAACTACCGTGTTCCGGTTTGAAGAACACTGTAGCTTGTAAAATGAATTGGCAAATGAAACTGACCTGTGGGCTGATCACAGAACTTTGATAGCAATGCCACAGAAGAAACGTCAATCCTAATTTGAATATTTTCTAACTATGCACACAAGCTGCGTATTGAAACTGTCAAATTCATACAATATTGTGTTTCTATTTGTTGCAATGAAGTTGCATGATCGCCTAGCTGATCTCACAGTCTAGTAATCTTATTACTAAACTGTGCTGACTCAGTGTCACGCGAAACTATACTTTAACAGCCTTATTAATAAACACGAACTAGCTTTAGACTAGTTACACCATCTTTTGTCTCTTTCGATCCAGCTAAATATTCCAGTAGCAAAAAAAGGACAAAAGCTGAAGTAACTAATCCGTGACTAATACCTGTTTATTAATAAGGCTGTAAGAGTTCAGAGTAACAGTGTTACTCCTGAGTCACTGTCAAACACAGCCATAGAAAACGTTTTTAGAATCAAAACACCATAATTTCTTTACAGATTTCCTACATGATGTCCCAATATCCCTACCTGGTCTGCCCGATCGAGTACTCCGAAAGTCTCGGCCGAATGACAATGGACTGCGAACCTTCCCTTCTATTCCGGCTTCAAGAGTACACCCCGCCGCAATTCGTACAACCTTTGATGAAGATTGTGAGTATACGATTTTAGACGTTATTGTTAGGGAATAAGATTCACTGTGTATTTTTTTTTCTCTTATCTCTCCTTTTTTTGTAGAATGCTTTACTCTAGACACCTGGCTCCATGCTCTTTGTTAATTTACCTTTATTTTTACTTTATTATTAATAATGAACAGACTCTTGTCTGTATATATATTTCTAGTGATGTACTTATAGGCTCAGGGTTATGCAATGGGTTGCAAACTATAGGACTATAGGCCTTCAGCATGCGCCCGGGCCGTGTCCGGAGCAAGAATGATCCGCAGTACACCGAGCGCTCCCTTTTTATAGCCAGTAGGTGAGGGAGCGATGACAGCTACCGGTGTTGCCATTGTAATAAATTTAAATGCTACCACAGGATAAATTAAGGTACTGCTCGCTGCGCATAGAGTTTACAACTGGACGTTGCCGCCGTCATACTCATAATCAATCTTAATTTTTCGCATAGACAGTGAACCCGAATCACATCACACTATCACACTAATATTATAAAGGCGACAGTTTGTATGTGTGTTTGTGTGTATGTGTATATGTTTGTTACTCCTTCACGATCAAATGGATTTGGATGAAATTCGGTATCAAGATAGCTTATACGCTGAATTAACATATAGGCTACGTATTATCCCGGAAAAGTGAAATTTTCCCGTGGGATGAGCAAATAATTAAAATACTTTTTATCCGCGGGTGAAACCGCGGGGTGCAACTAGTGTAAGAATAAAGAAATGTTAAGATTGACAATAATTTGAGTTTTTTTTTTATTTGTTTTCTCCACAGATCGGAATGGAAAAGTTCAACATGTACCCATTCATGATTCACTCGCTGGCGCTCAGCATCTTCAGCTCCGTCATTGGGCCGTTCGGCGGGTTCTTCGCTTCTGGCTTCAAGAGGGCTTTCAAGATTAAGGTAAGTAATTAACGCGATGTCCAACCACAAAACCAACTTAAAGCACAGTGTCAATGAAAAATAAAACGGAAAAAGGCAATAACAAAAAATCTCGAGTTTTGGCGGGAATGCGAAAAAGATTGCGTCACCGCATTGTATTATTTTCCAAAACTTGTGTTATTTTCAGTGTTAGTGCATAAAATTGGTGGCATTTTATTCGTTAAGTGCTGGATTACAGGCGTGAGGTTGGGAAAGAGGTATAATGATGGTGAAACGTTTCTTTTCGTGTTGTTTCCAAAGCTCCATAGAAGCTTCAAGTAAAGTTGCCACCACTTTACTAGAAGTATGACTTTGACTGGACTATGACTTGACGACTTCGACTGTGACTTGACAAACATTTGCGTGAAATATCATTAACTTGATAAATTATTAATTACTTGACACTGGCTAAATACACAAAAGTGTGGAGCCAAAACATAAAAAAAAATATTTTGGTGACGATGACACGTATTGTGAAAAAACACAAAATTCCAAAACTTACAGGCATATACATTTTAGAAATATGTAAATTTGTACGTAATAGTCCACACTTATATATAAAACGGAAAAACCTGCTGAGACACGTAAACCGTTCAGTTCGCCACGGAAATCGATTGGTCTTACCTTCGTCCCGGCTTAAGCTGCATGATTCTGGTACACTTGTTATGTCTATTAATATATATATAAAGCTTCCAGAAGCAATGAAAAAGGAATCTAGTAATGTAACCTTTATAAAACAATTAAAGCACTTTCTAATTGATAAAAGCTATTATGAATATATAAATGATAAAATTTAAGCATAATATATTATAATAATATTTCATTTAATTTTAGTATAAAATAAGTAACCGCTCCTCTTTCTAATCTAATTTTATTTAATTTTGTCTTCTCTTTTAATTTTGCGTGCCCGAAAGGGTCCACAATGAACTGTTATTTAAAAAAAAAGTACCTACGCCTGTAAACAACATTGTGGAATGCAAATAAAAATTGAAATTGAGTTCTAATTTGTATTATTATGTTGGTATGTCCGTTTAATGACAATTTACAATTATTGTCAAGATGGCGACATTAACATTAAACAAAGCAAAACAAAGTTAAAGGCCGATAGATGGAGCACACACGTTTTTTTCTCTCTTTAGTATACGTTTAAGACAGCTGATATAATACGATAAATTAATGTTTTAGGCCATAACACATTCTTCCTAGCTTGGCTCGTAACGCGACAGTGAGAAGTGGCATTGGGCATAAAAAAAATCCTATTATTTATTTTTTAAAGCCCTTAACTTAATTATAAACTTTATTGAGTATATCATATAATTATAATATTGTAAATGTGCTAAAATAGCCTATCACACTAATATTATAAAGGCGAAAGTTTGTATGTGTCTATGTTTGTTACTCCTTCACGCTCAAACTGTATTGGTAACGAATTTCATCCAAATCCATTCAGGATTTACATAAAATTTGGTACCAAGATAGCTTATACACTGGATTAACATATAGCCTACATTTTATCCCGGAAAAGTAAAATACTCCCGTGGGATGAGCAAATAATTGAAATACTTTTTATCCGTGGTTGCAACCGCGGGGCGCAACTATTTTTCAATAAATCTTTTGACTTTAATAATAATAATATTTATGTTTAAATAATGTTAAATGTCAGGCTTAAGTAGTATTAAGTATATATAGGCTGAAAGGGGTTGTGCGTAGGTTGCAACCTATATAACTATAGGCCTTTAACATGTCCACACCGCGCCGCGTCCGGAGCACGAATGATCCGTAGTACACCGAGCGCTCCCTTTTTATAGCCAGACGGGTAGGGAAGCGATGACAAATGCTAGTGTTGCCACTGTAATAAATTTAAATGCTGCCACAGAGTAAATTACGGTACAACCCGCTGCGCATAGAGTTTGTAACTGCACGTTGCCGCCGTCACATACATACAAGCTCGTCTAAATTACTTAGCTAACCTGTTGTGACTAAGGTTTGTATCAAATAAAGTTATTGTTATTGTAATGCCCAGGACTTCGGTGACGTGATCCCCGGGCACGGCGGGATAATGGACCGCTTCGACTGTCAGTTCCTCATGGCCACCTTCGTCAACGTTTACATCACAAGCTTCATCCGCACCGCGACACCGCAAAAGTTGCTGCAACAGGTACGTGCAACATCCCTGACTTATTTAAGTAAAGAGAGTAAGCTGGGAATGCGAGGCGAACGGAAGTTGAAGTTGGTTCACGTAGATCTCCATTGTGTGGGGGGGACCCCTTCTTGCCCCGGTACGGCGGACGAGGCCTCACGGGGGGGTTTTTAGTGGGTTCGAGTCCCACATGTCCGGTGAAATGACAATTGTCAAGATGGCGACATTAACATTAAACAAAGTTATACCGGCCGATAGATGGAGCTAAACTAAAGAAGTTTTACTTCAGTCGTGTGGTCTGAAGCACACTCTTTTTTTTACTTTACATCTAGCGTTTAACCACTCACACACATGGAAAACGCGATCGAAGGTGTAATTAGTACTTTTCATAAGACGTGACCTTGCGAATGTTAATTTTAAATGGAAAATGATACAAAAACATGGAGTTACGCTAGAATAAGACCACAATTTAACATCTATTTCGTAAAATTAAGAAAAATAAATAGTTTAATAGTTTGTTCAATATTTTTATATCGTTTCATTTTATTTTATTTACTTATTTCGCTTCCTATTCACAATTACACTATTTTATATAATATTACTTACTTAACATACAATTTTACTCAATGCATTGTCTATTTAAAGGAAACACAGCATGTAATTACATATACATTTACATATTTCACATTTTGTACTCTCTTTTCATGATTATTTCTGTATAGCGTTAATTTGTTGCGATTTTGTGAGAGAGATGTATGAGTGATATTGTAAACGTTTATGAAATTATTTCTTATAACGAAACTATTATTATTATTACTTGTATGCCATGCAATGGATGTGACCTTTAAGAATTATTAGGAAATTGGTGAAGCTCACTTCTTGGCCTAACAATAACTCTACTGTTGAGAGAGTTACTCATAAAGTATCCAAGGTAGTTAGACACTTAAAACACAGTGGTAGATGTAAATAATCTTTATAAATGAAAATTCATTACAACAGCATTATGGAACTATTGGGAACAATATTTCTTTAGGTATTCTTGAAGTTAATCAAATCAGTTATATTTTCATTCTGACACTGAAAATTTTCTCAGATTCCAAACAAACTATTGTCTTTTTAAATCTGCATTTAAAAAGCCAACCAACCAGTATGTCTGACTGACATGAGGTTACATATCATGATATGTGCAGTCACAACTCTTTGCTCCAACAGAAATATAAATAAATAATAACGCTCATATAGATCCTGGAACCTAACTAGGATTCCGTTTCTGGGCAGAAACTACGAGGACCATGGTCCCACAACACCCGGACTCTGGCTGTTTTTTTTTTTTTTTCCGTCCATAAATACGGGAATCGAACCCGCCACCTCTGGGTTATGAGCCAAACTGCTTAACCACCACACAACAGACGCTGTCAATAGTATCTTTACAGATGAGATGGGTGTGGTTTACATTTTAAATATCCATTCCATAACATTTTTCTTTTCAGGTATACAACTTGAAACCGGAACAACAACTGCAACTGTTCTACGCTCTCAAAGAATCCTTGGAACACCGTAACATTCTTAACTTAGTACCTTAAGTCATCGCATCACGCGATGGCTTAACAATCAAAGCATATTATGACATTTCTACACCAACTTGACTCAGTAAAGCGATGTGATGTAAAGCCCATTTTACAAATTTTGTAAAATGAACCGCATATTGACACTATTAAAGCTCATATTTCAATGCTTTACTTTGAGTTGATTTGGTGTTGAATCATGCTGTGCAAAGATAAGTTACGAACAGACCGCTATAGTTGCAAATGCTGTTATTATAATGACCTTAAAGAAATAAAGTAGACATCTTTGTCGATCATCTCGTGTGAAAATAACCAAAATGTAATAGACAACCCTAAAAACGTTGCTGTCCCTTTCATATACGTTGAAATAACGAGGATAGAAATAGTTTTAGATCTCGAGATTTGGAATCGATTGTCTCTAAATTTTACAGTAACATGTTACAGAGAACTGTTACAGTAACATTTGAATGAATAACTGCAGCAGAATGTTCGTAACTCTAGATTACTTCACGTGGTATCTCATTAAGTGCAATGAAAATTCGTATGAGTGATTACACACTTGACGTGCGAAAAGCTGCGTTTTCTTCTAAATTTGCACTATGATTTGGTAAGTGTTTTCTATGCTTTTTAAGGCCTATTTTTCAATAGCAGGGAAATATAAATAGTCTTATAGATTCTTTAACCTAAAAATCAAGATCATTGGTGTCGATTCTAATTTGCAAAATCCTAAATGTAATTTGACAGTTCTATAAATGTTTCTTTCCCTTTCATAAACTTGAAAATGAAAAGGACCGCAATAGTTTTATGACCGTCAAATTATGTTTAGGTTTGCACTACAGACTACGCCACTGTCTGGCTATTGAAAGATGGTACTTAGATATTTATATTGTTCTATTAATTTTATTGTATGTCGGTTGTTATGAAAATTGAGAATTCTGATACAACCGATTCTATAAATTTTATTATATTCTAAATTTTGTAGGTTTTGTTCTATTTTAGTTTTTTTTTTAAATTGTTTCCATTATTTTGTACCTGCATTAAAAATAGGTTGAGTTTTTTCGGTTATTGTTTTTAACGTCAAGTGTATCGTAAGGAACATATCCCGCGTACCTCGAAAAATAAATGAACCGCACCATTAAAACAGATACCTGAAAAATATATGTGTCTCTCTCTCTCACCACCGTGTCAATGTGTGGTGTAAGTGAGAGCGCAATAGTGTTACCAGCTTTTTTCAAAAATGTACTTGCGCAGGTTATACAACATTCTAGTCTCATTGCTGTTGAATCATTTATCCCCGTCACAAATCAAATTCGACCTTACACGAAAGAAATAAAGTTAAAATTACAAAATGATGTTCATTTCATACTCATTTCAATATGAAATACCAAAGAATAACAGTATAGATGATTCAGTCAGTCATTATAGAAATAGTTATGATTATATACCCCAACAATACCTTTCACCTTTACCTATATATGGTAATATCATAATTTAAAAAAAATAGCAAATAAGTTAAAATATTAGGAAACTTTGACGCGAGCAATTTATTGCCGTTTTTGGATCGAGCGACATATTTGGACGGACATTGTGTAAGAAGCTTTATGTTACAATATGTACTAAGCGGAAAAAATATGCAAAGAGAAGTAATTTATTAAAAATCTTTTGTGGGTACTAAATAACATAGTATTTCAAAGTTTTTGTGCTTATTGTAACTTAAAGCGATACAAAAAACGATTTATGAATTCAAGAATTTTGAAAACTTGTCAAATTATATTATAAAATTATTAAAAAAACGTGTTAATATTACTCGAATTTAGTTATGGTTATGGGATCTTTCTGCTATTTTTGTGTGCTTCTCGAATGTTCTCTGTGTGTATAGATAAAATAATAATTTTATTGTTGATACTGTCAAAGAAATACCATGGTATTTGTTTCAATTAACAAAGTTTATCGTTATACGAAAATGTGTTGATAATAACACGTTGAAAAATATTTCCATTATAACTCTTTGGTAGTTAGGCCGTTCGCAGACTACGTTACTGGAATCATACTAAAGGCATCACAACCTCAGTTTTGACAGCGTCTGCGGTGTGTTGAGTAGGTCGGCTCATAAACTGGAGGCAGCGGGTTCGATTCCCGCGGCATGACAAGTATTTGTGAACAGAAAAAAAGCGCAAATACTTGTTCTGAGTCTGGGTGTTGTGGGACCACGGTCCTCGTAGTTCCTGAGTCTTTAGACAGGGAATCTTGGTTAGGGTCCAGGATCTATGTATGTGATCGTTCAGTGCTATTTATACTTTCATAGGAAGGCTATCTAGCTTACGAGAAGGAAAGAGAAGTCCGTATAAAGTTTCTCCAAAACCTACCAACGGATTTTGAAAGCGTGAGCAGAAAAATTTACTAATTGTAGTCAAATAAACTGCGAAGAAGTTACACAACCGTTGTTCAAGTAACCGTGATTTTAATCACCGATTGGATAACTTGGCATCAAATTAATAATAATGCCCAACGATCATATACATAGATTCTGGACCCTAACTAGGATTCCCTGTATCTAGGGACCAAGAAACTACGAGAGCCATGGACCCACAACAGCCAGACTCGGAACAAGTATTTGTATTTTGTTTTTTTCCTCTGTGCACAAATACTTGTCCTATCGCGGGAATCGAACCCGCCGCCTCCGGGATATGAGCCGACCTGCCCAACCACCACCACAAAGGCTGTCAAATTGATCGGTGTCAGTATATAATTTGGGCATCTGAAAGAATGATTAGCTTGACTTCTATGTATATTAATCTCTTGTCAAAATATTCCTCTTATAAGTTCCTTGTACGATTACGCATTAAAAAATGGTTGATATGAAAAATTTAAAACTATAGCTGTGTTTACTGATTATTAATCAGTATATAAATAAATATTTGTGAACGTTACACACAGCGTCAGATAACTGATACAATACTTACATAGTTTTTGCTTGTAAATACATACATAGAATACATTATAGCACCCAGACACAGAGCAAACAAAAGTGTAAATCACACATATCTTTGTCCTGGGTGGGAATCGAACTCACAACCCACAGTTCAGAAGACCAACCAAGCCACTGATGAACTGATCAGACCAGTCAATAAATACAATAAATAAAATAAAACTATAGTTTATTAAGGCGTGGTTTTTCATTAATCAGATAAAAGCTATTCATTGGATAAAACAAAACAGCGAAAATGAAAGATGAATTTTGTATAGTGAACACTGCAATAATAATGATACTTTTATTATAGTCAGATTATAATTCAGACCAAAATGTATCCAGCCATTCAAAATTACACCTTAATTCATTAAACGCGTAGTCTTTAAATAAATGTATGGTATATTTTTTGTGAAGTCCAGTAGCGCCGTTTGCGAATTCCTTATGGTGTGTTAGACATCGACAGGCATGGACGAATTGACCAACCATGTCGACAGGGAGTTAGTTGCATTTCTTTATAGGATTTATTTAGACTGAGAAACGATTGACTGGTTATGTGCTAAATAAAGCAAAATTTTTGAGCGTTTACCTACTTCGGCATGATTTGCATCATATATCGTAGAATGGCTTTGGAATTTCGAATTGTGAATACGTTTTTGTATATTCTCCTTACTAATAAGCAGTGCAAATCAGTGGAAGCTACTCAAGAGTTTTCTCTCGTTTTATCTTTGCCAATCTCAAATTTGACAGAGCGGAACGAAACACTTTCGATACACAATGTTTATTAGTAAGGATATGTTTAATCTAACCTTGATTTGGTACCTGTTTTGTACCCATAAAGTTAATAAAAAAGAAAATTATTGTAGTACATATAAATATGGAGCTATAGAGGAAGAAAATCGGCTTATAGCGTCGTCTTTATCTCTCTTAGGTAGATAATCGTCTAGTTTCGGCTTACTTTATCGTCGTCTTTATCACTCCAGTATACTATGTGATGTTTTGTCGCTCTAATGCTCCGTTAGACAGAGACAACGCTCTACGAAGTCGAAAACTCGCCGATTATCTCCCACCTACCCTCCGTAGCTCGATATGGTACCTATACATTTATGAATCGTGTATGTAAAACATTTAAACGTAAATTATTAATTCACTTTTTCTCGTAGACGCGTGTTAAATTATAATTATTAATTAGCGAAATGCAGGTGTGTAAATGTTTCAGTTGCGTTTGGATAGCATAACCTCTTGTGACGTCAGAATATGGTAACATAGAATTTTTAAACTTCCTTAAATGGTAATTTTGGTGTTGCCGATGTCTTTATTAAGTTTGGTGATCGTTATAATGTGATTTTACGTTACGTTGCTATTGTAATGTTGAGTTTTATTTTATATTTTAAATGCCGTACTCGTTCGCTAGGTTATAGTTTTTCAATAACAATTTTAGGTAACTAAAAAAGTTTATAATAAAATTCGTTGCACTGATTTTAGATAATATTGTAACTGATGTGGTTTCCCAGATGTTATTATAATAATAAAAATAAATAAGTCAACTATATCTCCTATAAAGTTATACAGTTTAAATATTTGCCTTCACATTTCAATATCATAAATAACTCGCGACATTAAAGAAAGATCAAGGAGTGTTCGTGTAATTACGATATAAATGCATCAAACGAACACCTATTATGTTCCATTTTGTTTTTTTCTTAGTATTTATTGTATAAACTGCAAATTGTCTCGCGATCCGTCGATTTACTATCTTTGTCTCCATCATCTACATAAAAAATGACAAAGAAAGGAGACATCGAAACCTTTCTGATGCATTGTGAATCGGGGGTTACTGATCCATTCTTTACTGACGCAAGTTAACGAAATATTAAAGGCCTTACTTATGAACGTTAGTTAAGTTTAATTAATGCTTAAAATTTTATGTCTCGTTTTCACTCGTGAACATTCATGTCTGAGAGAAGTTGATAGGACACTTGGCATTGATTAAAAGGAGTAGAACCTATGGGACATATCGAACCGCCGCCATTTTTTTTTTTTTTTTCAAAGCGTAGAAGAAAGGGATTCGAACATTTGTCTAAAATGTTCCAAACACTTTTTAACAACGTTTTTAAGTGAGGCTTTAAGTGTATTTTTCACTGTTATGTCAGTGTTAATGTATATGCATCTCTTAGTACGATAAATAAATTAAGTGTTTCTCATAACTTTAGTACTCCATCATTAAATGTACATTTCAGAGCACATCGCTAAGTAAATTATAATAAAACTATCCAAAATACAGTATCTATATAATAAGGACCAAATTAATCGAGATTTCGGTTGAAGATATGTAAGTTATATTTGCCATAGAATTAAATAAACGGTTTTCGTATACTTACCTAATTAGTTGTTGAATAAATTATTTGCTGTTATTTTTTTGTTTAGAGTACATTTATTTCAGGCTTTTTATAAAGCACATTTATCATCTACATAATTGTATGTACCTACATTTTTGGCTTCAAATATTTATATAAATAATGTTGCTATATATTATAGTATTTAAAAGTATTGATGTTCGTTAGTTAAGGAAATTAATTATATAAATACATTTTTATTGGATATCGTAATTTTTGTGATAGAATTACATGTTTTTTATTGTAACAAAAAACAGGATGATAACATTAATCATTATTATAAAAAAATATACAAAAGTTGGTAAAAATATCATGGGATACTTAAGTCATGATTAAATAAATAATAAATAACAAAATTTAGATTAAAAAACATAATTAATGTTCATCATTCGTTTCGTATTTCTCAATCAAAGATCTTTGTCCCAAAAAAAAAAAATGTAAACACCCGATCATTAAAATCGTAAACTTCCATATTCATTTAAAGGTGTTATCATTAAAGTTATAAAGAAATTACTCTGTTACCGTCAAAGCACACTCAAACTTATCGAAGAAAATGAAACCTAAATCGAACCTAAAAATGTAATCGATACAACTTAAACAGATTGCAATAACACCCTCGTCAAGTTTTTTTTTAAATATTCATATCTTAATTTAAATATACAGTATTCTGGAAGTTTGTCAGTGATACAAATTCTATTTTCGCTTCCTCCAACTTTACTCGTCAAATAAAAGATTTTAATTCAATAATGCACTACAAGGAACATAGTTAAATTTTGATTTTGACGGTAGTAGCAGTAAATTAAGGTGAAATAATTTGTATGTGGTATTCGTAGCGCTAGACGTGTCTTAACATTAAATTATTTATTATTTATGTGACTATTTAGGTAATAAATGGAATCCTAAACGTAATACTGTTTTTATTTCCTAACTTTCAAATCACAAGAAATTTATGCCCGTCTCTGCATTAAAGTTTGAGAGCTCCTGAGTTCGCACAAGTAATGAAATGCAAGCCTACCACAAACTATAAATATAAAGATGAAAAACATCTTATTCTCTCCATAGAAGCAAATTTAAAAGATTTTATTGCAAATAGGCTATTTTAGCACTTTTACAAATATAAAGCATTCAATATAGTAAGTAAGCAAAGCTTTATTGGAGCTTGACTGACTTTATTTTGACTAGAGTATACTGGGGCGGGGCTGTACTTTGGAGCTTACAGAACCACGCTCAGGCGTGAATCTCTGCTCAAAACGAGGTTTCATTCGCAAAATGATCAATAAATAATTGAATGATGTTCTGTAATACAGGCCTTAATACGAGTTTTTTTTTTCATAAAACATACAAAAATGTAACCTAAAGCCTCTGCCTAAAACAGGTTGAATACGCTAGTACTCCCAGCAAAAGGTACCTGCTAGGCGATTACGTAACTCGATTACAACCATTAGAAACAAATTTGTAAGGATTTAACAGTTTCAATACGCAGTTTATGTGCATAGTTAGTATGGAAATTTCACCTGCTGCATTGTAATCAAAGTTTCAGAGGTGAAAAGTACCCCCCGTAGGTTAGCTAGAACGGTCGCGACTTTCAATAGGGTCCACTCTTCCAGTGGACGTAGTCTTCTCGATCCTCTTATCCCGGCAACGGCCCAAGCCGAGGCTCGCACCCCAGGGGTGCCCTTGAGCTAGTTGCCTCCCACTTCTGACGGCTGGGCGCCCTAAGCGCCCGCCCTCCCGCCCGGTGACGCTGTAAAGGTCGATAGAGACCAACAGCATTAGCTCGTTCAAAAAAAATAAAAAATAAAATAAAAAATTCAGAGGTGAAACAATTAAATTACTACTAAATTCTATAAGTACATTTGACTCGGAAAATAGTGTATTCCTCCTACGAGTTTATTTACAGTACATACGTACAGTTGCCGCTAGTGATGCACTACAGTTCATATAAACCTTTTACGACACCCATTGCGTCTATAGTAAATTAGTAATAACTAAAAAGTTCCGGGAAGTATGGGCAAATCCAAGCTATGCTCTGCTCAGTACAACAAGTAAAAAACTAACACTAAGCTCGTCTGAAAGTGTGATTAACCTTGTCAAGCAAAAGCTACCCACAAGTGACCCACAAATCCTAGATTTGATCATAAATCTCACAATAAATCAACATATATTACGCAAGGCTTTGTGAAAGCGTCTGATTCACAGGTTGATCCTACTAAGCCTATAAAAATAATAGGATAATTACAATTCAAGACACTGCCGCAGCTCAGATGTTACTCCAGATTTCTTTTATCTTTAGAATAAAAGTTTTCTGTAATAGGTATTAATGCTTTCCTTTTATATTCTGCAGCCGAATCCGACGAGTCGAGAATTTATAAATGTCATCTTTGCAATAGTTTAGGTGGCGCGTTTCCGTTGCTGTAAGATGGAACTAGTGGCTCCTAAGGAGAGGCCTATATCCTTGCTGTAAAGTTATTTTATTTTTCACGCACCAGATACAGATTTATTATATTTAGGTCAAACAAATAATTTCATTTATATTTTTTGACTGGCCTGATAGCTCTTTTGGTAGTAACCCTTGCTTCAGAACTGTGGGTTGTGGGTTCGAGTCCTACCCTGGATAAACATTTGTGTGATTTACATCGATGTTGGTTTTGTCTGGGTGTTACATTGTATCCTACGTATATATTTATAAACAAAAAAAAGTGTTGTATCAGTTATTTGGTCCCAATAGTAAAAAAACCCATTCTTTTTAATTAATTAACATAGGTACATCTCGCCCCCTCACGGGCGAAAAGTTCTCTTTATTAAAATAAATGCCCGTCTGCAATAAAGTTTTCCAGCTCTTAAGTTTGCGCTTATCTCTCTAAAATGTATCCAAATGCGTTGCAGTAGGTACGTCTTAGAGAGATAAGTGAAGTTCTCTTTATTAAACTAAATGCTCGACCTCAATAAAGTTTTCCAGCTCTTAAGTTTGCGCTTATCTCTCTAAGATGTATCCAAATGCGTTGCAGTAGGTACGTCTTAGAGAGATAAGTGAAGTCCTAAGAGCTGTCAAAATTTAGTGCGATATACGACCTACATACATGGACTCTATTACTGTAGTCCGCTGCGTGGCTTGCCCAAATAAGAAAATCGGACCTCTGTGCAATGTAGGTAAAAGTTAAAACAATACTATTTAATAATTACGCCGTGAGCATCGAACAAGTTTTCCACCCGCAAGTCGTCTGCAGCAATGCGCACGCGCACAATCGTGTATAATGAAACGAGATCCATTGCGCAAGCCGCGTGGGAACTTGCACACGTACAGTTTGCTAAGCCAGTCCGGAACATGCTTCCGTAACGCTTACCTTATGGTTCATTCATCTGTTCTTCGTCACGGGTTGGCTGTGGAAGTCATTTTGAAGTAAACTTATTTACGCACGCTTGATTTGGTAAGCTGGTGAATGCGAGGCGAACGAAAGTTGAAGTTGGTTCACGTAGATCTCCATTGGTGTCGATTCTGTGTCGCATACTCTAAAGCTAAACGAAATTAACATATTTCCGTCTTTTTCATTTCCCCTTTATCAGAAGAGTACCGCCATACTTTAAGTTTAGTTTTACTGAATGCGACACAGAATCGACACCATTGTCCACGTTAAAAAGAAATAAAAGTATTATTAAGTATATTGGTATGTCCGGTAAAATGTCAATTTACTATTGTCAAATGGACATTAGATCGACATTAACTTTAAACAAAGCCAAAAACAAGGTTATACTGGCTGATAGAAGGAGCTAAACTAAAAAAGTTTTACTTCAGTCGTGAAGCACAATTTTTTAAATCGTTCATAGACAAAACGTTTGACCATTGTCTCACTTGATAGAAAGGATAATGCTTAGTCTACGATGGTGCACGCTTGCCGAGAAAATACGTTCCCTATAGGGTTATACATAGATTTTCCCTAGTACGTATTTTATATTTAATACTTTATGCACAGAACGAGCTTCTGCCCGCAGCTTCGCCCGCGGCGTGGCCTATGAGAAAATAATTCTACCACCCATTTCACCCTCTTAAGGGTGGAATTTTGCAAAATCCTCTCTTAGCGGATGCCTACGTCATAACATTTACCTGCATACCAAATTTCAGCCCGATCCGTCCAGTAGTTTGGGCTGTGCGTTGATAGATCACTATGTCAGTCAGTCACCTTTGAGTTATATATATATTTAGAAGAGAAGATAGATGTGTGTGTACATAGGAGGAAATGGTAACAGCATTTTCTACTAGTCAACTAAGGCGTGCAGAGAAAAAACTAGAATAGGCGTGCACACAAGGAAACGAGCAAAATTTTTGAACATTATATAATAAAACGATAACAACAATAACTGGTACAAATATACATATTTTTTACAAATTTAATACAATACAGATATAAATGAATAATAATACTATAATATAAATATAATATACGTAATTAAATAAAATACAAACTAAATAATAATAAATAATTCTATGTTCTGTTCAACAGGAGAAATTTCATTTCCAATTTGATGATTTTCATAGTAACTATGCACATAAACTGTGCATTGAAACTGAAATCCATACAGATTTGTGCATTATATACATTTCTATCGGTTGCATTCAAGTTACGTGATCGCCTAGAAGATTATAGAATATCGGAAATAAGGACGCCGGCAAGTTATTCCACTCGGGTATTCGCACTACTATAGTGTTCAGCGAAAAAAGAGTACCTTTTGATGGTATAAGTCATAGGATGTCAACGTTGTAATATAGCTACGAAATCACATCACATCACACTTCACACTAATATTATAAATGTGTATGTGTATGTGTGTATGTTTGTTACTCCTTCACGCTCAAACGGCTGAATGGATTTGGATGAAATTCGGTACCAAGACAGCTTATACACTAGATTAACATATAGGCTACATTTTATCCCGGAAAAGTGAAATGTTCCCGTGGGATGACCAAATAATTAAAATACTTATTATCCGCGGGTGAAACCGCGGGGCGCAACTAGTGGTTTATAAAATTGGATTGAAAAATGTCCGTTACTCAAGTGCTTAAATTAAATATCTATAAATTTTATTTCAGCAACTTTCTGAGATATGGAAGCAAAGTATATATAATTTTATTATGTATTTTATAATAATAATAACGCCCAACGATCACATACATAGATCCTGGACCCTAACTAGATTATAAATCATCGATCACTATACTATCTGCAACTTTGCACACAACAAAATTCTATGGATACACAGGATAACTACAACTATTACACGGCTAACACTCACGAGATACAGTCGAATAACTCGACTCGGTGTTCGGGCAATATAGATGCCCATCCTCAAGGAGTACGCGCGGCGGCGGTGGCGACTCGGCGGTCGAGTTATTCGACGTACCTCGTGAGTGTTAGCCGTGTAATAGTTGTAGTTATGAGTACTACTCACGTCAGTTTCCATAATATTATTGATACATAGGATGTTTTGATTCTTGATTGACTACGCTCTCACCTGATGGGAAGTGACGAAGCGATGCAAGGTGTAGCATGCTAGCTAAGTAAATATCACTCTTCGCTTGAACACGCCCGGGTCAAATTTCGCCGGAAACACAGACGCTGGCAGGGCATTCCATGCCTTAGCCGTTCTAATTAGGAACGTTAGAGAAAAGTTAAAGAAGTTAGACACAGGATATCCTAGTTAGGGTCCAGGATATATTATTTATTATTAATCCCGGAAAAAGAATTTCTGGGAGAAAGATCGTGAATTGTCTGTGATACTGTAGGGCGTTTCAAAGTACCTAGCTAATAAAGACGACCTCAGTGGACAAGCCCACCGTTAAAGTTATATCCTCTATTATGCATTGTCTTCTCAAAGCCAACGGATCTGATTCAATGGACAGCCTTCAAAGTCTAGGAAGTCCGATGTCCGACAACGTTTGTTGCTTTAGTGAGAAGTGTGGTTCCTTTCTAGCTGAAGGATTTTGGATTGTATTGAAGACTAGCTGCGGCCCGCGTTTTTACCCGCAGATAAAAGTATTCTATGTGTCAATCCAGTATATAAGCTATGTCTATTATAAATTTCATTTAAATTCGTTGAACCGTTGTGTCGTAACACGCACACACACGCACGTGCGCGCGCATACACACACACACACACACACACACCCACACCCACACACACACACACACATACACACACAAACACACACACAGACACACAGACACACACACACATGCACACATACAAAACACACACAGAAAAATAGAGAGAGAGAGATAGAGAGATGGGGTTTGTGGCTTATACTAATATATTCAAACTCCATTTCATTTTCAAATTTTCTCGAAACTACACGGAAAATTACCGCCATCATTTTTCGGTTTAGTACAACGGCATATCTCCATTCTATCAGAAATTGTTAAATTTTTATTTAATTAATATTAAGTAGAATTTCACTATAAGTTAAATCTAATTTTCAATATTTGTCGGTGACCTATAGGTAGGTCCTAGGTATTCTAAAATACAGTTAGTGAATGGTGATTGTGTACACTTTAATTTTCTCGAAAAGGTTTTTGCTTTTTGAGCCAATACAAAATTATAAATTGAATTTGGAACACCATTCACCGTAACAAAAATTAAGTATTAAAATTATTTCGTTCGGTCATAAATCGAATGTTTGCCATTCCTTAATTCGATCTGTGATTTATGGGACGATTAACGAAACTTGTCAGGTTTTTCTAACACTCCTCTATCTTTGTCTCTCTTTATTGCAAAGTGACATGGGTGACAAAGATGGAAGAAGATGAGCAACACGAGGAGTACAATATCGTCTACAAGTATTGCTTTCTTTGCCTTGTAAGTGGGTTGGTATGGTTATGTCAGGTGCATACGTTCTGCGAGTGGCTCAACTGTGACAAACTATGGTTTAGGTGTGACAATGATCGTGATTGCTTTTGTTTATGAAAATATTGCTCAGTGTCTTACTATTACTACATACACGGTACCTAGACGTTATCATTCAAAAATATCAACAATGTATAGAAATTCTGAACTGGGAACCTAAGCGTCTGCTGATACCATATACATAAATTTTATGGATCTAAAAATTCTGATAGAGCTTATTTTAATGGTGCAATAATTTGATCACTATCTAATTTACAGTTAGCTACCTAGTAATGTTTATAAATGGTGTGAAGGAAATGAATACTAGAGTTAGTATTCATTCAAGTCAAGAGTAACTTAAACTTAGAGTACCAAGACAATACTTATGTCATGATGCGCTTAAATTGTATGCAAAGGTTTGAGCTTGACGCCTCTATCTAGGCGCGACCGGCTTTTTTTCTGCTTTTGTGTCAATGAAGCTGTATTACTTTAATGCTGTTGGTCTTTTGAGTGTACTTTAAACACACGACTGAAGTGAAACTTCTTTAGTTTAGCTCCATCTATTGACTGGTATAACTTTGTTATTGCTTTGTTTAATGTTAATGGCGTCGTCTTACCAAGTCGTCTACTTAGACGTACCAATTTTTTTTTTTTTTTTATACTTCAAACTTGTCTAGCATTTGACCGCGCTCTCACCTGATGGGAAGTGACGATGCGATCGAAGATGTAGCATGCTAGCCAAGTAAATACCTATTCACTCTTCTCTTGAACACGCCCGGGTCATATTTCGCCGGAAACACAGACGCTGGCAGGGCATTCCATTCCTTAGCCGTCCTAATTAAAAACGTTGAGTCAAATCGCTTGGTACGAATGGGTGGTATTTCGACCACGAAAGGATGGCGCTTAGCCGAGCGTCTAGTAGTCCGGTAGTGGAATGGTGATGGGAGAATGAGATCATGCAGTTCTTGAGCGCATTCACCGTGGTGTAATCTGTAGAAGACCGACAGACTTGCCACCTTACGTCGATGTGCAAGGCTCTGGAGCCTTTCACCAACCAAAGTGTCGTCGTCAATGAGCCTTTTGGCACGCCGTTCAATCGAGTCCAGAGCCTCAAGCTGGTACTTGGCAGACCCGTCCCACAGGTGGCAGCAGTACTCCATACACGATCGGACCTGTGCTTGATACAGATTTAGAAGCTGTCCAGGTGTGAAGTACCGCCTTACCTTGGACAATATGCCGAGTTTTTTTGAAGCTACTTTGGCTTTGGACTCAATGTAGGATCCAAAGTTTAGGTTTGACGTGAGATCAACACCCAAAAGCTCAAGATGGTTTCCTAAACTTACAGATACACCACGGAATGAAGGAGCCAGATGGAGTGGGCTCTTTTTAGCAGTGAATAAACACGCCTGTGTTTTTGCAGCATTGAACCTAACCAAGTTAGCATCGCCCCAATCGGACACGGCTTTCAAAGCCAGGTTCATGCGCTCAACCATAGCCTCTCTCTCAATCCGGACGTCGTCACCACTGGCTCGGGCACTGGATGTGTATCTTTCAACAACAGTACTATCATCTGCATACCCAAAGGTACCGGGCTTTAGCAAATCATTGATGTGGAGTAAGAATAGTGTTGCTGAAAGAACTGACCCCTGAGGTACACCAGCATTAATAGCTAATTGATCGGAAGAGCAGCCATCAAGAACTACTCTAAGCGATCGTTCCCTCAAAAAGTCTGATATCCAACTGCACAAACCAGCAGGTAGTCCGTAAGATGGAAGCTTATTCAGAAGACCGTCGTGCCAGACCCGATCAAATGCCTTAGAGACGTCTAGAGATACAGCAAGTGCCTCTCCATGCATCTCCAAGGCTTCGCTCAATATGTGCGTGGCGTATGCGAGAAGATCCCCAGTTGACCGATTTCGGCGAAATCCGTATTGCCGGTCACTGAGGAGATCATTGACTTCAAGGTGTGCCAAGAGCTTGTTGTTGATTATACGCTCCATACTCTTACAGAGTATGGAGGTAATTGAGATGGGTCGGTAGTTGGCAGGATCAGCACGACTGCCCTTCTTAGGTACAGGTTGTACATTGGCTAGCTTCCAACTCTTAGGGACTATTCCGGTGTCTAGAGAGAGGCGAAATAGGCGTGTTAAAATGGGAGACAACTCAGGTGCACAGCTCTTAAGTACAATTGCTGGTATACCATCGGGACCACTGGCTTTGTTCACGTCTAGACTGCATAATGTTTTTAGTACCTCCTTCTGACGTATGCGTATTTCCGGCATGAAAGCACCGCAATGTGGAAGGCAGGGAGGTACCTCATTAGCAGTATCTAAACGCGAAGCTTCTGCAAAGAGAGTGGCAAACAAGTTTGCTTTTTCTTTTGCAGTGTGAGCCAGCGATCCGTCAGGTTTTAATAATGGAGGCAGTGAAGATCGACAGAAGTTCGCTTCAACCGATTTGGCTAGGGACCAAAAAGCCTTACTACCAGCTGGATAGGAAGCAAGTTTAGTCCCTATTCGACCAATATGATTGAAACGAGCCTTCCTTAATTCCTTCTTACAGGCCTTGGCGGCAACATTAAAGGCTTTCTTCTTAGCTCGAGTGTCCGAGGCCTTGCGTTTTCGAGCGTCAGCCCATGCCAGATATGCCGCATGTTTCTGCGCTTCAGCGTGTGCACAGTCGGCTCCAAACCATGGGCTGGCTTTGCTGGTCTTGGGTTTATCGGAAAATGGAATAAAATATTCCATAGCCCGACATACTACCTCAGTAACCGCATTCGCGCAAACCGTCGGATCTCCAGAAGAAAAACACGTTTGCCGCCAAGGATATGAGGCGAAGAAATGTCGCATCTCATCCCAGTCTGCTAAATTGTATCTCCAGACACGCCGAATGCTCTTAGGGCTTGGGTCAGGCGGGGAGTATACTGAAACGGACTTAACCAGACAGTGATCGGAGCTACCAATGGGTGAGGATACCGCCACAGAGTATCGGTCTGGTTCAGTCGTGAGCAGAAGGTCGAGGCAGTTAGCAGTGTGGCTATCAATGTCAGGCACTCGCGTTGGCTCTTGAACAATCTGCGTTAAATTGAGCGCCAAAGCGAGCTTACGCGTCTCTCTCCCAGCGTGGTCCGTGATCTGGTGTGGGACTAACCACTCCTGGTGGTGAGCATTGAAGTCCCCTAGAACAACAAGCTGAGCCGAAGGATAGCGTTGCTGAGCCACATCTGCCGTTTCACTGAGATACTCCATTAGAAGAGTTGTCTCCCGGTCACCGCTATGTGATCTGTACACACCAGCATAGAGAATTTTCTCAATGCCGGTGTCCACTAGCACCCAAATCACCGAAAAGTGGGGATGTTCAAGGTTCCGGAGACGCAAACAACAAATGTCATCACGGACGAAAACGCAGATACCAGCGCGTGGAAGGAAGCGGTTTTCCAAGATGAATCCTGGATAGTCCAAATATGCCGTGTCTGATGGACATCCTATTTGCGTCTCAGTCAAGAAGAACAAGTGTGGTTTATTGGTCTCCAGATGATGATGGACCGCTTGCAGATTTGAGTACAGCCCACGAATATTTGTGAGGTGCACTTTAAGAGTGAGGACGTGCATCTGCCGTTTAAACTTGTTCACTTTATTAGACTTTTTCATGGTTGGGTGAGTTAGGTAGACAAGTTAGAAGTGGACGAGATATTGGGATGCTAACCCTCAGTAATAGAGAAGCTTCCGCGCCAATGGAGAACTTGCGCGGAGACTGCGGGGACGCCCGAACCCCCCTGAAATTACCCACAAGTTCCTCACTTCCAGTCGCCAACTGGCCCTGTGGGCAACCTCAGGATTTTACACAAGCGGCGGGGCAGCCTTTCGTAGTTGGCTAGACTACTACTTGGGCCCCCTACAACTTGCGGTCGGCCAGCAGAGAGCACCGTGCTTCGGATCCCGCTACCCTCCGAAGCAAGGTCTCCGACGCGAAAGCCTGTCCATCACCAATACCGGTCTGCATACCCAACACAACTGTCCACATCTACTCGTCAGAACGGCTTCATTGGACGTCACGATGGAACACGACGAGTCGCTTGGCATCGTGGTTTTGTCCAATGGGTGGTAACTAAGCCGGCGGCTAAGGCCTTCCACCAGTTATTTGGTTGCTCTTTTGGCACCACCCAGGGGTCACGTGTAGGGAAACTAGGGTTAAAGCCTACGGACGCGAGCAAACACAAACCCCCAAACCAATAATACAAATGTTCTACTTTGTTATGATGACAATGGAGATAACCAACTTTCAACTTCCGTTCGCCTTGCCAGCTTACTCCCCAAGTCAAGCGTGCGTAAAGACGTTTTACTTCAATAAACACAATTTCACTAACAAAATTAACAACTCTATACACATCTCGTTTGATTATGCGAGGTGTGTTGGCGCGATTAGCACACGTTTTGGACCGGCCGGCCAGCTGACTGTCAGTAGCGTACGCAACACCAAACGGGACGTACGTCGCCACACGCGCGCGGAAACGTTACCAAACCGCGAAAGATATGCGACATCGCAAAACGTTCTCCGTAACAAAACTCCACTTTGTGAGATTCGTGTTTGACATTTACGAGGTGTTCCGATTTTGAATTGGTTTTTTATTTAAAAGGCTGTTGGGTGCCAGTGTGGAAACACGGTAGGTTTGTTTTTGGTTTACTTTTGTTTTTGACACTGGTAGAGTTATTTTTTTACTATACGTCAACATTACTTTTAAATTGTGATTTGAAATGTATCGTACCTATAATATACCTTGAAAGTTATATTGAGCCTTGACTGGACTAAATACTCTAGGGCCTAACACTGGAAGAATAATATAGTCAGCGTCAGAACTAAAAAGTGAAAACTAAAAAAATATAAATACAAAGCCGGATAATTTTAATAAAACGTAATCATTAACTACCTGAGAGTAAACATTTTTCAATAATTGTGTTATCATCAACACTCATTCACAGCCGGTCCACTGCTAAACCTAGGCTTATATAAAAAACGCTACTTTGGAAGCTTATAGCGGGTTTGCCATAGTTGTGACACTTGGCAGGCTGTGTGTTTGCAGAAGGTTTTAAAGTATCGCGGATAATACTGCTGCCCATACTCCAGATGTTCTCCGTGAGAAGAGTTCGTCTATCGCCGGAATCACACGCCATGATGTTATATTTATAGTACTTAATGCGTCCCGAATTAAGACTTTGCGGCCTTATATCTCGACAAACTCTTGACTGATTTTGCTCATGTTTAAAATATCTATTTAGAATCGAGAACCCAATGCTTCTGCTAAATATTACTAAACATGTCGCTTCAAATTACCCCTTTTATGAACTTACCTATATAAAGTTTCGTCAAGATTAGTTGAAAAATGTGACTTGTAGGCAAATACGTACATCCGGACCATTGAATATAATTGAAGGGTTGAGAATAAAAAGGGTTTAACTGTCAAATTGATAGTTTCGAGAACATTGACTTTAAACTTCAACGGCGTTTTAATGTAGAGTGCTTATAAGGTTTATGTAAGTTTCAGTTGCTTGAAAATGTTTTAATTCTATTTTAAAATACTAAATATAGTACTAATTCATACAATTACTGTAAAAATATAATATGATACAATTAATATAATAATGTTTTTATGCTAAGCGAACTGTATTCTTGTGGCGTATAAACCGTTTTTAGACTCAAAATCTGGAGATTTAAGCCTCATCTTGGTATTTTGAGAATGTATTATTGTAGATAATTTCACGCTGAATCCAAAGATACCCATAAATCATTTTGTGAAAAAAATCAGTTAAACCCTTTTTGTTCTCACACCTTCAATTATTATCTTTGATCCGGACAAATCAAAGCAAATTTTGCGAGTTGATGAAGCCAAGACTTTCGCCCACTTCGTTCGGTCGGTCATATAGATGAGTGATAGGTCTAGTCAACTCTGAGTATAGGTTATCGGGTAATTACAATAAGTTAACCCTGAACAGCAAAAAATTACCCAACCAAATTATCGCCAATTTTCTTGGCTATTCTTATGCCACTTTCGGTGTTTTGTGACGACATTAATTAATTAGGTAAATTTATTTATTAATTTATTTTTTTCAAAATTGTCTAGGCAAGTTTGAACAATAATTGTTGAGTTTGACAATGCTAGCATTTGACCACGCTCTCACCTGATGGAAAGTGACGATGCGATCGAAGGTGTAGCATGCTAGCCATTATGTACATGTACAAGTATTGTATATAGGTTTTATATTTTTAGAATTCATGTCAATAATAACAATCAAAATAAACAAGCCTATATACAGCCTGCGGTATATTTCGAATACGATATAGTGCCAAGATTTAGACGGAGAATTGTAATATTGTGGGCGACTGGGCGCCATTAAATATTTTGACCTACCCCTTGATTTTTAAATTTTGTTTCTGCGAATTGGCTCTGTTATTGTCTTTTGTTTTTCAAATTAGATCTTCCATCAAACATTTGGAACTATTTTGCCAACTTCATACGTTATAGCCGTTCTGAATAAACAGCGAAATCATCATTTATTTCACAAAACCTTTACAACCTTAAACCATTGGTTAATAAAAATCGTACTATGCAAAAATAATGATCCGTATAATAATGATATGGACAAAATGGGCATTTTTCAAAGCAAGCGTTGCAAGGGCAAGCGTGCTCCACCTTAGAAAACTTCGTCATTTACCATCAGGTGAGTTGTTGTCAAAACATGCCCATTTAACCATAAAAATAATTTATTACATATTTTATATTTATATCTACTATATTTTTATATATTATAATAATTTGGAATAAATATAGTAATTAGGTGTTCTTATTTTCTATTACTTTCTATTACTAGTACAATAGGCGTCTTATCGCTTAAAGCGATCTCTTCTAGACGACTCCCAGATAATGTACCTAAGTTGTACTTAATTGTAAAAAAACATTGACTAACATGTTTCCTTCCAATATCCAAAAAACTCACTTGCAACTACCATACTTCGTTAATTATATACATATCGTAGTTTCCACAATTAAATGTAGAAAATTATTATGATTGGTCGTTAAATGTGCAAATGATAATATTTGGGGGTTTTTACGCCTTTGACGAAAATTCCCACGGTAATTAATTTATATTCAGATTTTGGCATCCGTGTAACGTGGCAACCTACTAAAATATCTATCTAAGTTTAGTACAAACCACAATGTTTTAATGTAATGCGATTATGGAGAAAAATTTTTCTATGTCCACTCACTGAACTGACTCTAAAGTTTTTACTCGAGGTTTAGACAACTATTTATTTCTTTCTTTGACGGTCTCTGTTCGAGGTCGGCCCATATTCCGGAGGTGGCGGGTTCGATTCCCGCGGCAGGACAAGTATTTATACACAGAAAAAAAAGCGCAAATATTTGTTCTGAGTCTGGGTGTTGTGGGATCATGGTCCTCGTAGTTCCTGTGTCCCTAGACACAGGGAATCCTAGTTAGGGTCCAGGATCTATGTATGTGATCGTTGGGCGTTATTATTATTTCAACTAAAAACTACAATGATATAACAACTACGACTAAACACTATCTACTACTACAAAAAGGGCAGTTTTATGCAGAACTGTAACATATTATAATGGTTTGCGTTACACTGCACTGCGCACGTCATCCTGAGACTTCACAGGTTATAAAATCTCACCTGCACATTAATTCATCAGCTACAGTGTCTTTCAAACCGAAACGCAGTAGTGTTTGCATACTACTGCTTGGTGGTAGAATAACTGGTAAAGCGGTGGTACCTACATAAATGAACTTTGCAGAAAAGTCCTACCACCTAGTAAAGGCATATAAAGGTAAAGAATCTACCACCTAGTTACTAGGTTCATAGGTTATAAAATCATACACACAAAATAAACATAATTAAATTTTGTAGCCTAAAAATGGGCCGATGGGCCGTATAGGAATAAACCGTCTATAATAAAGACATCAACGCTCCATAGAGTGTCGCGTTGATGTCTTTTAGAATGCGATTCTTCTAATAGGAAATGTTGCATTCAATTTTAAAAATATTACATATTATAAATATCCTGTCCTTACCTTCTTTCCTAATCTTGATTCAATTCAAATAAAAAACGATTTTCGATTGTTTGCGAAACAGCTCCATCTTTTTAGAGTAGAGATATTTTTTTATAGATACTTATAGATACTTAGGGACAATTTTTCAATGACGTGACCAAGGGCTATCCGACTAAGAAAATGTATACTTTTTTCATTATTTGGTTAAAAAAATTCACTATATTTAACACTATTGTTTTATTTATCCAACGATTTTTTTTGTATAGTTTTTATTTATCCAATGAATAACTTTTATCTTTACTACTAGGTTTTTTACATGATAGCACTTTTCTATTTTTATTTTGACTTTTCTAGAAGGTTCGTCTTGGCAGCTACCATCGTTTTGCAATTATTATTCTGCCTCCAAGCAGTAGTGTGCAAGCACTTTGTTCCGATTTTAAAGGCATTGTAGCTAGCAATTGATATTTTAAAATTGATCTATTACTAGACTGTGATATATCAGAATGACGTGAAAGATTATAATTTAGAGTTCCGGACTGAATTAATCCACCCGAGACATTACGTTAGATCAACGTCTTTAAAAATCTCTAATTTAAAGTTATGATGGTGAAATTCACTAATTAAAATTTAGGCTCATAAATACTAGAAAGTTGTAAACGTGATAAATTATATTATGAAAGTTAGATAACATGTCAGGTGTTAACCTTTATACGGGCAACATTCGTCTTCTAACTATAGATACTCGATAGGCGGAGAGCTAGCTTCTGGGGATTAATGTCACTAATCATCAAATATTATTTAAATTTTTTAATTCAAAAATTAATAAAATTTAATTTTTATAAGAAAGTTAATATTTGTTTTAAATGGTTGAGTGGCGTAAGGTCGATATCGACCATTAAACAATTAAATGAAATTATAAAGAAAAAATAAATAAAATGATATTTAGTGTGTAAACCTGCCAATCTATAGATATTGCTAGTTATTTTTTCTTTGCTGATCTCTACCGATCTTTATAGCGTCACTGACAGTGCATAGCCATCAGAAGTGTGAGTAATCTGACTCCTAGGGTGCGAGCCTCGGCTTGGAACATTGCTGAGCGAATATAATCAATAAGACTACGTCCCTAAGAGTGGACCTTATGGAATGTCGCGACCGTTCTAGTCGACCTATGGAGAGTACGTTGAACTCGTTGGCGGGATCGGTGTATGTTTGTGGTACAAAGAATAGGTGTACATTTTTAACATACATAATTATAATAACGCCCATCGATCTGTGATCATTGGGCGTTATTATAATCACATACATAGACCCTGGACATAGGATTCCCTGTATCTGAGGACCCAGGAACTACGAGGACCATAGTCCAACAACACTCAAACACAGAATAAGTATTTGCGCTTTTTTCAGTGCACAAATACTTGTCCTGCCGCGAGAATCGAACCCGCCACCTCCGGGCTATGAGCCGACCTGCTCAACCACCACACCGCAGAGGCTGTCAATTATTATAGTATGGTCGCTATAGACTCTTGGCTCTTAGACTATTTTTATAGAGGTAAAGTGGCACGATTCCGTTCAGTTAAGCACCGCGCTCCTAGCCTGTCATTACAAGTGCTATATTTTACGGATATTTCCTCCGTAACATTTCAGAATTGCCTTATTTTGTGAACTTACTATAAATTATAGTTTATTTTATGCCAAACTAAGTAACACTAAAATAAATAAATATGTGTGGACATTTCACACAGCGCCATCTAGCCCAGAACTAAGCAAAGCTTCTGTTTAGGAAACCAGATAGCTGATACAATACTTATATACTTTTTTGTTTGTAAATACATACATAGAATATTAATGTTTATGACACAAATGTTTGTCCTGGGTGAGAATGGAAGCTATAACCTACAGCTCAGAAGGTAGGGCTACTACCAACTGAGCCATCAGGCCAGTCAATAATATTCATTGACCTATATTTATTTTTGAAGTTGTCTACCCATTCGTGAGTAAAAGAGTTTTTCAGACTTTTTCCTTATTAAGTAATGGAACACTAAAAATGAAAAATAGGTCCTTATAGGACGATGCTCAGTCATCGATCGGTGCTCAAGCCGAGATTTCTATCACTAATTGATCTTTTTATGAATAAAATCTCTGCTTGAGCACCGATCGATGACTGAGCATCGTTCTGTCATACGGACCATAGACTCAAACTCAAAATAGTTTGTTGATTTAGAGGTTGACATTTGGCTGATTTCGGCTGAGCTTACTGGTGCAATTTGCGTATTTAACCAATACTAAGGCGAATTGCCTGCTGGTCGTTTTGCTTAGTAAACAGTGATAATAGATTATGCTACTTGGGTACATTTTCTATCTAGATATTTGATATTTTGCTACTTGTTTGATATGCGTACTTGGTGGTTTCCTGGGAACTACGAGGACCATGTTTCCACAACACCCAGACACAGAATAACTGTTTGCGCTTTTTCTGTGCACAAAGACTTGTTCTGTCGTGGGAATCGGAACTTGGTGCCTCCTGGTTATTCGACCTGCTCAACTACTATACCACAGTGGCAGTCTAGAGAGGAATAAATAGTTGCTGTTGTCGTATGACCAATAATAATGGATGACCGTTCACTTCACATTTTTGGTTTTGCTCGTTACGAAATATGTACTAAAGTAACGTATAGACATATTTGTGGTTGACTGGCCCATAACTATTTTAATGGTAAGTATTAAGTGTATTAAATGAGATGATTCGGCAGTGAACCAATCACTTGACCGATTAGGGTGAAATTTGCACACGGCTTGATTATATTTTGATGATGTCGTCCTCCAACTTTCGACCTGCTTTCGTAGTTTTCGTATCAAAAATTGTCCGTTCACAATTTAGATTCAAATTCGAGTTTAGAACATTCCTCGCATTCTTTTCTTTTTCTATACATTTTGGCATTCCGCCGATAGACGCCGAAGCGTAAAGTACTCTCCTCGCTGTTGATTAAAACCAAGTAAATAATATTTCAATAATAACAGCTTTAAAGCTATATTTTATCATGATATTTATGAAAGTTCAATTTCGAACATGTTTATTATTTGGATCTTTCAGCGGTTTTCAGACTTTTCTTCTCCCGTGAATGTCTTCTGCTTATAGAGCTGCTGGGAATAAGGATTGGTGGGAAAAGGGGACTTATGGGACACTGGTGTCCAACGTGGGTTATTTTGCCAGGATCGACCTTTTCTTGGAGTTACAAAAATAATCAGTACCAAAAAATGTCGAGTTAACGAAGTAATTCACACGTTTTTTTATATAAAGCCCGTAGTACCTACTTTAGGCTCTCATTGAAATCGCACTGTTGACCCAGACCTTTGCAATTGACAAAAATATATCTCATTGAATAAGTCATACGTTTCTTGGAATTCTCTTGTTCACCTTCACTTAGCCATTTATACCGGAAGACTTTTTTAAAGTGCATTTATAATCATCTAGTTGCGCCCAGCGATTCCACCAGTGAACAAAAAAGTATTTAATAAGTACCTAGCGTAGCGTAGTGCATTCTAGGTTTCATTGAAATTCATTTAGTAGTTATTGCGTGAATGAGTAACAAACATCTATATATAACATTTTCGCGTTTATAATATTTGTAAGGATTTTGAACGACTTGTTTGTTTACATAACCATCGCATCATTACCTTAAGAAACCAACTGGTAAACATAGAGCTTCCCCACAGGGGGTTGCCATAACCAGCATGCTTGGCAGGCGCCTTGATCGCAGTACATTGTAACACTGAGGAGAATGCAGCTTGCCCTGGATATTCCCTTATCCAGTTCTTACAGCACCCCCTGTAGAGGTGAACAGCTGGACATCCGCCGGAAATACGAAATCATTTTTGCCCAAGCTGAAACGGATACGCTTCGCGCTCACTCGGTCAATAAAAAAGTTTGTAGCAATTGTAGCTTATGTGTGTAATAAAAGGACATATAATTGAGCCGTAAACAGTCGTAAGTTGCGCAGCAGTGCGTGCGTCCCATGATATAATGGGTATTAACAAACCGTGCCCTTAGAGCTGTCTACTTTTGTAACTGTGACCTAGAGAATTTAGGTGGGTCTATGTTTTGTGGCGTTATCCTTGTTGAGGCAGCGTAAAATTATAAATATATATTCACTTTGTTTGATCTCTCCATCTCTCTCTCAATCTCCATTGTCAACATAACAAAGTTAAAAAATTGTATTAATATGTTAGTGTGTCCGGTAAAATGACACTTTACAATTGTCAAGATTATACCGAAAACAAAGTTATACCGGCCGATAGATGGAGCTGAACTAAAGAAGTTTTACTTCAGTCAATGATATATTTATATTGGGCTACATTATCGAAGTTATCATACGGATCCCTAACTATTCTATCGCCCATGTTCATCAGGGATAATGTACAATTCTAATGGTGAAAGAATTTTTCAAATCGGTTCAGTAGGTCCCAAATCTATTCAATGCAAACAAACAATCAAATCTTTCCTCTTTATAGTATTAGTTTCGATAAGATAAACGTCCAACGATCACATAATATTATGTTGTACTCTTACTAGGATTCCCTGTATCTATATAGAGACTCAATAACTCCGAGAGCTGAGTTTTGGCGGGAAAACGAAAAAGATCGCGTCACCGCATTGTATTATTTTCCAAAACTTGTGTTATTTTCAGTGTTAGTGCATAAAATTGGTGGCATTTTATTCGTATTACATTAGTATTCAGATTACAGGCATGAGTGTGGGAAAGTGGATAATGATGGTGAAACGTTTCTTTTCGTGTTGTTTCCAAAACTACCTAGAAGCTTCTGGTAAAATTGCCACCACTTTACTAGGACTATGACTTGACTAGACTACTATCTACTTGTCTTGTAGCAGGAATGAACTAACGCAACAAAATGGCCGCCTTCTAACACTTCATTTGTTTTTGCAGATAAAACAACTGCCTGGCGATGGCGACGAGAATTAAACGACTCAGCTTAAATCTACGAACGATTTTACTGGTAAGTGTTGATTACTGCAGATAGCTATGTACATAACTCGGTTCAATAAACAGGCTATTTTAAATGTATTCAATACAATGACATTTCCGCGTAAAGTCCTTCGGTCCCAGCAGGGGTGTGGACCCAATTCGTTACGAATAGACTAGGGTTGTGTAACTTAATATTTGAGCCGGAGGTGTATGTGAGGTTTTATTAAAGTCCCGTTTTATCTGGACATGTATGTCTTTTAATCAATGTAATATTTAATTTGGCATTTATTATTTTTTTGGATAGAAAAGTTTCCATTTTTTTTTTACTGCATTTCCACAGACACCTGGGTCCGTGCTTTTTGTTAGATTATTTTTTATATTTATCAATTAAGCCTATTATTAACATGAACATATATAATACAGGGAGGACAATACAGCCAATAACACGTAAACATAAGTACTTATTTCTAATTGTGCGTACACCACCGTGGAAAAGTTTCCATTCACACCTTTCAACTTCGAATATCATTTATTTTAGTATACGTAAATTGAAATTTAAAAAATAAAGAAATGTGAAACACCTAAACATAATACAAGTAAGTTCGACTGAGACGAGCATAATATATTGCAAGTGATCATTCAATCTCTTACACTTAGAGAAAAACTTATTGTTACTTTGTGTATGTACCATAAAATTCTATAGAATGGGTTACCATAAAGTTCTATTGGTGGGTATGGGACGGAATGGACGTTTACTAATCTCTGTCAATTTGCCGAACGTGCAAGATAAAAGTTTGCTTATCTGTTTATCAACTGAATGTAGCTACTTAACTCGGGGTTAGCTATATATTTGACTGGCCTAATAGCTCAGTTGGTAGTAACCCTACGTTCTGAACTGTAGGTTGTGGGTTTGATTCTCACCCAGAACAAACATTTGTGTGATGAACATCGATGTTTGTTCTGTGTCTGGGTGTTATATTGTATTCTATGTATGTATTTAAAAACAAAAAAGTATCTAAGTATTTTATTAGTTATCTGGTTCCCATAATACAAGCTTTGCTTAGTTTGAGGCTAGATCGCGTTGTGTGAAATGTCCACAAATATTTACTTATATTTTTTGTTTATATTTATAATTTCAATCCTGACAACGCGCAAGAGGGCCTTAGACAGTTTATACAGTACCCACGAGAAGAGATAGAGTAGTCCTACTTATTCTTGCTGGAAGCACGCGGCACGCAGCCAGTGAGTACCGGAAAAATCCGGTCTTTCGTTTTTATCTGACAAGTTGACAACCCTAGCTGAGACTTGTCCATGACTAATAGAATTCTAGAGATTGTAATACCTGCAATTATTATTGTAAAGTAATTCAAATTGTAGACAACTACATATAGTGACGTTATCTTCAATTCATCTGACGGATTTATTTCTTGCTCACATTACGTACTATCATTAACTTTTTATAAAATAAATAAGACGATCAGGTCATTCACCTTATTGTATCAGCTGTCTGTGATTTATAATGCTACCCGGAAATTAAAATAAAAAGTACTGCATTATTCGAGAAATAAGAAATAATTATGTTAAATATAAATAGGTTGGGATGACATCAGCTAGAGTTGACGCTGAGGGCCTTCAAATTTTCTGTAAAGTATATTTGAAATAAATTATTGTTTACTACTAGCATAACTTTCTATATAACTTATAAACAAGTGTAATATACGGCTGAACTGCGGATGCGGTCACCGTAGCCTATGGTCAATTGATCCATATTATGTGCCACTAAAATGCTTTTCTTAGCTTGCTTAAAAGATACCTAAAATAAAAATTAAGAGGGAGTTGTGGCGGGAAAACGAAAAAGATCACGTTACCGCATTATATTATTTTCCGAAACTCGTGTTATTTTCAGTGTTAGTGCATAAAATTGGTGGCATTTTATTCGTTAAGTGCTGGATTACAGGCATGAGTGTGGGAAAGTGGCTTAATGATGGTGAAACGGTTTTTTTTTTCGTGTTGTTTCCAAAACTCCATAGAAGCTTCTGGTAAAGTTGCCACCACTTTACTTGGAGTATGACTTGACTAGACTAGACTATGACTTGACTTGATGACTTCGAATGTGACCTGACACATTATTTACGTGAAATATCATTAACTTGATAAATTATGAATTACTTGACACTGGCTAAATACACAAAAGTGTGGAGCCAAAATACAAAAAAAAAAAAGATTAAGAGTCACTTACTTTCGACTTTTAATTGACGTGAAATTAGCCGTTATTTATCATAACTCTAAACTTCTTTACGCATTGTTAACTTGGGGAGTAAGCTGATTGGCGGTTGGTGAGTAGATAGATCTCCATTTTTAACAAAGTTAAAAATATGTCGGTATGTCCGGTAAAATGACAATTTACAATTGTCAAGATAGCGATGTTAACATTAAACAAAGCAAAAATAAAGTTGGCATAACTTTGTTTTTGCTTTGGCCGATAGATGGAGCTAAAGAAGTTTTTTACTTCAGTCGTGTGGTCTAAAGCACACTCTTTTATTTATTTCTTTTTTATTTTTGTCTTTTTTTCTTTTATTTTTTTTACCTGTACGGACATGAACAAAAGAAGTGTATATAATTATGGTGAACCACCGCGTCGACGTCGCGTCGCTACCGCGAAAGACGTATTGCGAAAGATGCCGCACTTGACACGTGCGTCTATTGACAAATAATCGCGGCCCAACCGGTCGAAAGGCTACCTGGAGCGTGCACATTGTTGACTTAAATATTAATTAGAGCTAAACATAACCGCTACAATAATTAATTTATTGGTGTTTTGGCGGGAAAACGAAAAAGATGCCGTCGCCGCATTGTATTATTTTCCAAAAATTGTGTTATTTTCAGTATTTCACGAAAAGAAAGGTTTCGCAATCATTATACCATTTTCCTACACTCACGCCTGTAATCCAGCACTTAACGAATAAAACGCCACCAAGTTTATGCACTAACACTGAAAAAAACACAAGTTTTGGAAAATAATACAATGCGATGAAGCGATCTTTCTCGTTTTCCCGCCAAAACTCCTAGAGTTGTATTGATTATAATATAAAGTCCGTATAATAGTGAAGAGTATTGGATTAAAATCGTAGCGTTTAATTTTATACATAGTTTGTTTGGAAGTTAAAACTTTAGCAACTTATTCCAATAAAAATATTCGTGAACGGCCACTAAAGCCACTCAGCCGCAAAAGAACACACATTTACATAATCCAAAACGATTTATCAAACAAACCTACTTAAATCGATCGCCATTTTATTGCAAATCTATAGGCAATATGTCGCATGCAGTCACCAATTGCGCACTAGTTGCGCAAACGCATCGCGGAAATATCGAGTTATGCACTGCCTGTTGCCGCGGAAGATCAGTGGTTGAACTTGAAAATGCGTAGCAGCCACGCAATGTATGTGAACCATTAATAAACCGTAGTACATCATGAATTCTTTTCGTGAGTGGATATGCGTAGCATTTTTGACGAAACTGAGATCGATTTTTGCATAA
Source organism: Ennomos fuscantarius (assembly GCA_905220475.3). Classification (NCBI taxonomy): domain Eukaryota; kingdom Metazoa; phylum Arthropoda; class Insecta; order Lepidoptera; family Geometridae; genus Ennomos; species Ennomos fuscantarius. Next base: position 2,921,271 of record HG992028.1, on the reverse strand, counting down.
ATATCGAATGGCAAATCTCGAGTAAAGATTTGTATAGGTCGCGTAACTAAAGATGAACGCTAGCCGCTACTAACGCAATGAGCGTTTTTTTAATTCCTGCTTATTCTAAAGTACTAAACTGAAGCTAGAAAAGTACATAATTATGTATAATTATTACTTTAGAATCATATTACGCACTTTAATAGCTACTTTTTATGTTTAGAATAGAAACAATCACAACGCATGTTACCTGCGATGTTATACTTTCATGATTCGCACCTGGGATTAAGTTTCACAGATCAGTAATATATATTGCCTTCATCACGACGTAAATGGCGCCACTAAATACGTTCTGATTGGTCGCAGTGCCCGCAGTTAGTCATTTGATCGTCTCTTAACCTGCTTTACCTCCCTAAGCTAATTAGCTTTCGTATTTCCAATATTTACTGTACTTTTATTTTATCTTTTATTTTTTCTCTAGTATTTCTCGGTTCCTATTTGTTCTCATGACTTTTGTAAACTTCTGAACTTTCTCAATACTGGTATAAATGTATCTTGATTCCAATTTTATATGCCTTATTTCATTTCCTTTTCCTGATTTTCCATTTTTTATGTATTATATTTAAGTATATTTATTATCATATATATTTTATGTAGTAGTAGTAGTATTAGTGTATGATTGAATATGTATATATGTATAATATGTAGTTTTATGTGTAAGTATTCTTGTTGATCCTTTGTTTAAACATTAATAAAAATATCTTTTTCGAATTTGTGCATTGGTTCCACCCCCTCTGGGTCTAGGCTGAAAATCAGCGCTGGATGTCTCTGATGACCAGCAATATGCTGAGCCGACGCCCATTCGATACTTGTTTTTTTTTTTTTTTTTTTTTCTATTCATTATGTACATATTATGTGTATAAATTTAACCTGTTTTTGTATTTTAATTTTAGACAAGTATTGAATAAATGTTTTTCTATTCTATTCTATTCTTTTGGCTCCACTCTTTTGTGTATTTAGCCAGTGTCAAGTAATTGATAATTTTTCAAGTTAATGATATTTACGCAAATATGTGTCAAGTCACAGTCGAAGTAATCAAGTCAAGTCATAGTCTAGTCAAAGTCATACTCCTAGTAAAGTGGTGGCAACTTTACTTGAAGCTTCTATTGAGTTTTGGAAACAACACGAAAAGAAACGTTTCAGCATCATTATACCACTTTCCGACACTCATGCCTGTAGTCCAGCACTTCACGAATAAATTGCCACCAATTTTATGCACTAACACTGAAAATAACACAAGTTTTGGAAAATACAAATGCGGCGACGCGATCTTTTTCGTTTTCCCGCCAAAATCTCATGTGCCTACTTATAAGAGAAAACATCAATCAAACATTACCGTTCTTGTCAATAAAAACCTGTACGCAGTAAAAACACCCTTCCAGCAAGTCTTTTTGCAGAGTGTGCGTAGGAATTACACCATCTAATTCCCCCATCACATTTCTTTGATCGGACTACGAGATGGTCAGAAACACGGCATGTTTTATTGCCTACGAAACATGTACAAAGCACTCAGCTGGTGCCCGCGCTGTGTATACCGTTAAATAGACATTTCGGCTGTCATGTAGTTAATTTAAGAAGCACTAATACAAAACCAAATTTTTTAAATTGGACCTTGTATGAATATTCTATAACATGGTCTGAGTACATACATGTAAGCAAAAAAATGAATGAAATGCCACCGTGTATGCAATAACACCAAAACATATACAAACATCAATGTTCATCACACAAAATATTTGTCTTGGGTGGAAATCGAAGCCACAACCTACAGTTCAAAAGGCAGGGTTGCTACCAACTGCATTTTTTTTTTTTTTAATTCAAACTTGTCTAGCATTTGATCGCGCTCTCACCTGATGGGAAGTGATGATGCGATCGAAGGTGTAGCATGCTAGCCAGGTTTTTTTAAAGATATGACTCTGATTTAGCTAAATTGTAAATTAATTTACCCAAATAGTAATTCTATGCAGGAATTCAGGTTATAAAAGTAACTTAATACGCCTTTATAATACCGATAACACCTAAACCATTATGATGCAAATTAAAAGCACAAAATGACGTAATTCAACTAATTTCTATTATTAATAATCTTTCGAACTAGTTTGTAATATGATAACCAAGATTTTATTGACTAGCTGACCCGCCCCGGCTTTGCACGGGCTAGTTACTTTTGCTCTCTAACTCTGTTCAAGCGAAAAATGGAAGCTATAATAGAGATAAATAGGGGGAAGGAAAATTTATGATGGAATTGCGAAGGGAACCTTCCACATTAATATTGAAAAAATCACAATTGTTAGTGGTTTTTCACGTGTAAAGTAAAAAGTATTTTAATTATTTGCTCATCCTTCGGGAGCATTTCACTTTTCCGGGATAAAATGTAGCCTTTATGCTAATCCAGTGTATAAGCTATCTTGGTACTGAATTTCACCCAAATCCATTCAGCCGTTTGAGCGTGAAGGAATAACAAACATACACAAATACAAACTTTCGCTTTTATAATATTAGTGTGATTAGACAATAATAAACATATTTAGACGATTTTCATCTGTGGTGGTACTAGGTGGTAGGACTTTCTGCAAAGGTCGTCTAGGTAGGTACCACCGCTTTGCCAGTTATTCTGCTGCCAAGCAGTAGTGTGCAAGCACTGTGTTTCGGCTTAAAGGGCAGTGTAGGTAGTGAAATTAATTGGCAAATGAGACTTTATGACCTAATCTCACAGTCTAGTGATCTTATTACCAGACTCTGTTGATGTTTCAAGATGACATGCGCAGTGCAGTGTCACGTGAAACTCTATACTTTGAATTCCGAGTGACACTGCAACTGATATGTGCAGCCATGTCACTTAACATTAGCCGAACGACTTGCTCGTCATGCCGTACGTTAACATAAAAAAGTATGTATTCTTTACGATTATTTTGAAGTCGGTTGATAAAGAACGAACTCATAATTTTTCATTCCGGATTCAGGATTTAGTCACAGAGGCCAAGAGAAGCACGAATAAAATATTTGGTAGTCATCAGGCCAAGAGAAGCACGAATTAAATATTTGGTAGTCATCAGACCAAGAGAAGCACAAATAAAATATTTGGTAGTCATCAGACCAAGAGTAGCCAAATAATATTTGGTAGACATCCGGCCAAGAGAAGCACGAATAAAATATTTGGTCGTCATCAGGCCAAGAGAAGCACGAATAAAATATTTGGTAGTCATCAAGCCAAGAGAAGCACGAATAAAATATTTGGTAGTCATCAGGCCAAGAGAAGCACGAATAAAATATTTGGTACTTAGTCATCAGACCAAAAGCAGCACGAATAAAATATTCAGTAATCATTAGACCAAGAGAAGCACGTGTTAGTGTTAAACTAGCTCTCAAGGGTACCACCGAATTCCTAACGCATGTGTATCTCCTTACGATTTGACATTCAAATGTTAATTTCTATCGAAATGTTCGTTATTATTGTAATAATGACATTCAGGAACCTTGGAGGTTTGACTTGAAAACAGCTGATATTATGTTGGGGTGTAGGTATGATATAACGAGTCTTATTTTGTCTGGAATGTGAAAGTAAACGCAATTAAAATAGCTTTTTTTTTTCATTGTAGTGAGAGTATTTTTAATTAGTCCATCGTGCTTATACATCACAGAAAGCTATGAAGGTAATTTTAACCAACCTCACGCCTCATCATACATCCTGAATAAATGTCTTTTCTTTCTTTCTTTCTTTCTTTCTCATCAGTTCTGACAAGACATTGTCAAAACTCCAAAGAAAAACAAAAAAGATTACACAGTGTATGAGAGTTGATATTACACAAGTACACATTTTCTCAAACAACTAATGACAAAAGTTATTGAAGCCAATTAAGCGACTGTCATAAGCTAAGCTAACTACATGTTAGAACGTGGTTCATAAATAAATATGCCTTCGTACTACCGTCTCAAGGTAACCGCTGAAGAGAGTTTGAAAAGATTTGTGCAAGAACATTAAAACGACATTTTGTACAAATATGTTTGTTTACGCAATTCAATAAGTTGACGTTGCGTTTGCTAGTTGCGTTTCGATTTAAGTATACTTGTTAAAAGTTGCTCATAATAGAGCCATCGTAGCTGATTAATATTTATTTTAAAACAAATAATAATATATGTTCATATTAATAATAAGCTAAATTTATAAAGCACGGACCCAGGTGTCTAATAAAATGCAGATAGAAAAAAAAATAGCGCCCAACGATCACATACATAAATCCCGGACCCTAACTAGGATTTCCTGTATCTTGGGACCCAGGAACTACGAGGACCGTAGTCTCACAACACCCACACCCAGAACAAGTATTTTTGCGCTTCTTTTTTCTTTGCTCTAATACTTGTCCCGAATCCGGAATCGAACCCGCCGCCTCGGGGTTATCAGCCGAACTGCTCAATATATATTTATCAGGAAACAAGGAAGCCGGGAATCAGAATCCAGTTTTTGTAAAGCGTCTCTGTCCATTGACAGCAACTTCATTGAAACATTTATTAATGATGATGTGTATAAAAATGGGTCGAATGAGTGAAACATTACATAAGTCTTTGTTTCTGTTTATAACCATTGAAACAAAAGTTTTTGGTGGTCTTTTAGTAATGGAACACGATTACGAGAAAAGTACAAATCCCTTATCTCGCGGCAGAGTCGGGTACGAAACTTCGTTAATACTAGTCGTACCCTTTCTAGTCTTCAACAAGTTTCATAGTGTGTGGAGGAGCTTAGATAGGTCTAGGTGAAGCTTATATTAATAACTAGTTGCGCCCCGCGGTTTCACCCGCGGATAAAAAGTATTTTAATTATTTGCTTATCCCACGGGAACATTTCACTTTTCCGGGATAAAATGCAGCCCATATGTTAATCCAGTGTATAAGCTATCTCGGTACCGAAATTCATCCAAATCCATTCAGCCGTTTGAGCGTGAAATAGTAACAAACATACACACATACACACTTTCGCCTTTAATATTAATAATCCTTTTAATATTAGTGTGATTAGTTAATATACAATTAGCTTCATGGATCATAGATCCCAGAGCTGGCACATACTTCGCTCAGAAGCTAAGGTCCGTATTACAAAACGATGCTCAGTCATCGATCGGTGCTCAAGCAGAGATTTCATTCACATATTTATCACTTTTGAATGAAATCTCTGCTTGAGCACTGATCGATAACTGAGCGTCGTTCTGTAATACGGACCCAAGTCTTCTAATTCAGCGAGGTAATTCTGGGAACCATACCACGCGGTGGTGAGTTTGATAGCATATTTATTTTGAAAATAATGTTTTATTAGTTGTAACTTTTTGTTTATAGAGTGCCTGTACATATTAATGGTTCTGTTAAATTAACCTCATACATTAGGCATTTCTGTTTGAGCCGTGCCTAACTAAAGAAACTGTTTCACTTGCGGTCTTCTTAGAAGTAATGAGGTAACCTTTCGAACAATAGCTGAGGTCGAGGGCGGGTGTCGTCGAAACTTGGTCACGATTGCGCAGGGTGAAGGTGGAGTTACTAGAATTTGACTTAACTTTTTGACTTTTAGTAAACTGTGTTTGCTGGTCAAAAAGTAAATTAAAACCTAAATAGTTTTGCCTTAAAGTATGACAACTCCTAAGTTCGCACTTATTCTATGATGTAGCAACTGTAATGCATTTAGGTAGGTCCTATCTATTATATTATACATCTAGTGAGAAAGAGGACTGCTTTTTTTCAAACTCATTTAATATAATGTGCTTGCTATATATATACAATATAGCAAGCCCATTACAATATATTAGAAAATTACAAAGTGCTTATTGTCAAATAATATATATTATTTGACAATAAGCACTTTGTAATTTTATATGCTTAGTACATAACTTAATTTTAAGTGCCTGCTATAATTTTGACTTGTAAAAGTGCTAAGAATAGCCTATGTGCAATAAATCTTTTGACTTTGACTATATAACCATTTCATCCATTTACGGCTACACATACACATAGACAGCTACGTTGGATAGTCTGACGCAAAAACGTCTTAAGGCCCGTTTATATCATGAGACTTTAGGCTTTAAATATTCAGTCGTGGTTTTTTAGTTTTGATACATTCCTATATTGAAATTTAGCCGTTTACGTTACCACGCCCAACTTATCAACGTTATAAAACACTGCAATAATTTGCCAAATCTAAAATGGTGGCGCCTAAATATTTCATAACTTTGCAGACGACGTCAACTCATACGAGTAGACTCCGAGCTTTGACAAATAGGATATACATTCGACACAAATATTATTGATGAAAATAGCGCCATATTAATCTAAAACTAACTGTTACCTAGGCAGCCTCATCGCCGACGCGATTGCAAAAACGTATATGATGAATATTTTTTCTCAATAGATAGAAATTTAAAGGGGAAGGCTACATTTTAAACAGCGAATTGGGCTGCGTCTTTTATGTGACACCTTTAAAAATAAAGTATAGCAGATGATGGCGATAACACGATTGGATTTGTTAATTGATTCATACTGTTAAAAATTAAAAGGTGATTTTGAATGTAAAAATTATTTTAGTTGGCAGCACTGCAGGAAAGGCCCTAATTGGTTGGTACTATCAGCCAATCATGGATGGTTCCGGCTCAGTAAAATTGAGTTTGGTGGGCGGGAGTTGAGGCGCGACGAAAAGGTCGAAAAAGCAGTCAATTCTTGTTGATCGGAAGAAGCGTCAAGATATATCACATTTGTTAGTTGACTGTATTGGAAGTATAATAAATGTGTAATGTAATGTGTATAAGAAGCAAGAAATATACATATGGAAGAGGCGTTCTATGTGTTTTCACTTCACTGATGAGTGGTAATAATAGTCTATCTATTGGAACCTACCAAAATTAAATGACATATTATAAAGTTAAATCGTGTCTATTCACACATAGAAAATTATCAAAATATAATATTGACTAACTTCGAAGTTTCGGTCAAGTTACATTGGCCGTGGTCACGAGAGGACTGGGGTAGTGAGTGCCGTGCAGGCCGCGCGTTGTGTCTAACTACCCGCATTTTGATGTTGTAATTCTTCACTATTAATGTCCCGACATATAATACTAACAGTATCGGCAGTTACACGCGAACACAAATCGCGACGCGAACACCTACTTATCACCGGATTCCACGAACAGCATAACCTATAACCATCTTCCCGATTGATTGAAAATTATTTTTTGATAATTTTCTGTGCCTGTTTTAACTTTATGATAAACGAGCTTCTGCCCGCAGCTTCGCCCGCGTTGTGGCCTATGGGAAAATAATTCAACCACCCATTTCACCCTCTTAAGGGTGGAATTTCGAAAAATCCTTTCTTAGCGGATGTCTACGTCATAACATCTACCTGCATGCCAAATTTCAGCCCGATCCGTCCAGTTGCTTGGGCTGTGCGTAGATCACTATATCAGTCAGTCAATCAGTCAGTCACCTTTGAGTTATATATATTTAGATTGGCCTTCTCAACTTACTTTAGTTTAACTTACAATAATTTTTAGATCGATCATCATATTTTATTTATGTAAAACTTAACTGAAACTTGAAATAAAAAAAAATGTGTAGTATCCCAGTTATACCAATAATTATTGCTGGGATACTTCAATTTTTTTCATTTAAAATATTACTATATTATATTATATTTATTGGTACCAATTTAATTTAAGAAACCGCTACCAGTACTTGTTGATATACAGGGAGTAACAAAAACCCTGTTAAATAAATGAAGTATGTGTACAGATCATTACAAGTAGTCATATAAAAATGTCTAACAATACCTAAGTTATACGTATCTGAAGTTACACGCAGTATCTAAACACAAAAAAATAATACCATTTCCCAAAAATGTTTATGACACAAGCCGTGCCTATTTTTAAATAGCTAAGTAACTAAGGGAAGAGCAAACGCGGAACCGACAAACGGGGGCCGCCTTTGTCGGCTCTTTTGTAGGATGCCGCTCCTACACCTGTGTGCCTACGGGGACATGGGGTGCGCGGGCGGCGTGGCATCACTCGGCATAGGTGCGGCGCGGCCCGCGGCTTACATTCAGTCGCACGTGCTCTCTCATGCAATTTAGTCGTTTCCAGTTTGATCGTCGCGAATTTAGTGTCGAGTGTGATGTCGTATTCTAACGACGAATACTACAATATGTTAATGTGCCTTGGTAGAAGCATTTGTGTGATGTGTTTTTGAAAGCTCTTTTAAGAGCTAAAAATGATGTACCTATCTTGTTTCTTAACAATACAAAATCACACGTGAATTCGATTGTTTAGCCTTTGCTTGACGTAAAATGATTAGAATATGTCAGTGCGGCAGAACGGCACGCAGCACTTGTGTGCTTACCACTATTGGTCAAAGAGACCTTTTACGTCATTAAGTTACGGTCTCGCAATCCTACAACGTTGTGGTATGTGGTATAGGGCACATAAACGTATGGAAAACGCATAAGAAGTAATCTGTGGAATGGCCTCTAGTTCCGTCGCAGTAGGTATGCGCGGTGACTTAGCGTAGCATGGCGGGCGGTGCGGGGTGCGGGCAACAGGCAGCAGGCTGCGTCGGTGGTGCAAGTACCTATGTTGTCAATATCTGAGGTCGTCAACATTTTTAGTAACGGCATAAAAGGTTTTAATAAAAAGCACACGTAAGTTTTGTATGTCTCGTATTTAAATAGAACTAGTATTACAACAACCTTGAGTTGACACTGGATACGCAGCTCGCGGATATAACAGGGTTTTTGTTACTCCCTGTATACTACTACGATGTTCCCAAAAGGCGTAGAACATAATTTGTTTGTTGTGATGCAATGCAATTGTTTCCACCGTTTAAAATCGTCCTTAAAATGTCTACAAATCTTTTTTTCCTAATAACGTACACTCAGCCTAACATTTTGAGCCTAATCATATTCGTCTTCCACAGACTGATTGATTAAATTATTAGTAGAAAACATGCATAATTTGGCGCCAACACCGTTAACAGCATTATAAAACGATGTTTCTCTGTTGGAATATTAATTATATATTTTTAATTAATAGTTACTGATGAAAGCTAATTTGATTAATACAAGATTATTATAATCAAGGTTGAAAGATTTTGCGAATCAGATCTCATTTAGTGACCATCTTAAGTTAGACTGAATCTTTTCTAAATTCTAAACTTATAGAATAATATTGACCATTATTAACTGCCGAATTTTAAAATACTTCATTCAAAATTTCTTGCCATGCAAAGATATTTTTCTAGTCTATATTAAAGTTTTTTTTTTTTACTTTTTTGGTGTTTCTAATAGAAATCTGGTTAAACACGCTGTGTCGTGTAAAACCAAAAAAAAAAATAAACGCTCATCTTATCTAAAAAACCAACCGCAAAGATATTTAACAAGTCTACATTAAAGGCAACTATTTTACATTTTACGTGTTTCTAATGCTTAACATCTGGCTAAACACGCCGTATCGCGTAAAACCAAAACACAAAAAATAAACACTCATCATAAAATCCAACCGCAGCAACAACCTGTTTACTTGACACCCATCTAACATCTTCAGACATTGCATCGCCGGCAACCTTGTCTGCCGTTGCATAACGCCTCGTGGATGTGTTAAAATAAGAAAGTTCGCCAAGGTCACGGTCGTGCCGAGATGACTAACTGGAGATCACTGTACGGTATGCGGAGTAATTTACTTACGTATAAGCTCCAATCTTTTTACTTTTATTGTTTTTGAAGTAACTTTACGCACGCTTGACTGCTGGTGAATGCGAAGCGAACGGAATGAAAATTAAATCCGGTAAAATGAAAATTGACAATGTCAAGATGGCGACATTAACATTAAACAAAGCAAGAACAAAGTTATATCGGCCGATAGATGGAGCTAAACTAAAGAAGTTTTACTCTCGTTTATTATTTAAACGTGAAAAAATATTATTATGTTGATTGTAGTATTTTAAGTTCAACTTGATTTATTTGATTTCAAATTCACACATTTTACTAGGTGGTAGGACTTTTCTGCAAAGTTCGTCTACGTCGGTACTACCACTTTTCCAGTTATTCTGCCGCCAAGCAGTAGTGTGCAAGCACTACTGTGTTCCGGTTTGAAGGGCACTGTAGCTAGTGAAATTACTGGGATATTGAGACTTTATGATCTGATCTCACAGTCGCGTAATCTTATTACCAGACTGTGCTGATGTCTCAGGATGATGTGCGCAATGCAGTGTCAGGCGAAATTTTATATTTTGGAGTTCCAAGTGACTCTTTTTTGTTATGGGTGGCCGTGTCGCTTAACATCAGACGAATGACTGGCTCGTCACGTCATGCATTACCATTTTATTTTTTTATCGACTACATTCGTACGAAAACAAAATTACGAAATTATTGTATAATTATCTATAGATTGTTGCCAGATGTATTGTTCTGATAAATAAAGTTGTGGTAGTTTATGGAGCAGACAGCTTTGCATTTGTTGTCTTAAGTACAATGGTGTAGAAAAAAATATTAATAATTTTAAAGGATACATTTTTAGATAAACATAAAATACAGCAAGTACCCTATGCCTATTTGATCAATGTAGGTACATGTTACAGCTGCTAAATGAAATAAATATTTTTTTTTTTTTTTTTTTTTTTGTAATGAGGTACCTTAATAGTACATCATTAAAATTACAATCTAGCCATCACTACGGCTAATAAGTAATTTAAATTTGACTTAATTTGCTAAACTAATCAATCATAAGAATGTGTCCATTAACACTTTTCTTAATGTCTCTATTAAGGGGAAGACACTTTGTTCATGAGTCTTTTTAAGTAACACTCACTATACTATGGGTTCAATATCACTATCACTAAACTAACTCAAAAGGTTTTTTCCTTTTTAGTCTTCTCACTATATCCGTGTTATCGAGGAGCTGGATCGCCTCGACATTCACATGGTGGTGAAGCCTTCGTTCATGAGCTTCAGCGAATTTCTTTATGACGTCAGCAACAAGGTCTACCTTTAGGTCCCGGTGTAGGTCCTCGTTTCTGATATACCAAGGTGCATTGACAGCGCACCGCAGTACTTGGTTTTGAAATCGTTGGATGATCTGTATATTGTTTTGTGTGGTACAGCCCCATAACTGAATACCATAAGTCCATATTGGCATGAGGACTTGTTTGTATAAAAGTATCTTATTGTGCACAGACAACGAAGAATGCTTCCCAAGCAGCCAGTGCAACTTCCTGTAGCGAAGCTGTAGTTCATCGCGTTTCTTTTTGACATGAGCCTTCCAGCGAAGCTTTGCGTCAAGTGTCATGCCTAAATACTTGGCTGTATTTTCGTACGGTATTTGTTGGTTGTTTATAAATACCGGGTAGTAATGTGGTCTCTTGTTTGTAAAATCAATGTGTATAGACTTGCTTTCGTTAAGTTTTATTCTCCATTTGTTAGTCCAATCATAAATTTTATTTATAGCTGATTGGACTTTTTTGACGGCTTCCTCTTGGTTTCCTCCTGTAGCCATGATGGCAGTGTCATCCGCAAAGGTTGCAATGGTGTTGTTTTCTATTTTTGGCATATCACAAGTGTACAATAAGTATAGGACCGGACCTAGTACACTTCCCTGTGGTACTCCAGCTTTTATTTGCTTAAGTTCGGAATAAGCCTCTTCTTGTCTTATCCTGAACTTCCTTTCTGTTATGTACGATTTTAATATATCAGCAAATGGTTTTGGCAGCATATTTCGTAATTTGTGTATCAGGCCCTCGTGCCACACTTTATCAAATGCTTGCGCGACATCTAGAAAAATGGTAGTACAAACTTTCTTCTCTTCTAATGCGTTTTCAATAATGTTAGTGATTCTATGCACCTGATCTATTGTAGAGTGTTTTTCTCTGAAACCAAATTGGTAATCAGGAATTAACTTTTTATCTGCTACAATAGTTTTTAATTGTTTCAGAAGTAGTTTTTCAAACAGTTTCGACATTATCGGCAGCAAAGATATCGGTCTGTATGATGTTGCCTCATGTGGTGGTTTACCTGGTTTTGGTATCATTATGACTTCTGCTACTTTCCACACATCAGGTACATATTGAAGTCTGAATGTAGCATTGATGAGAGTTGTCAGCTTAACTATGGCTTTCCGTGGAAGTTTCACAAGTATTTCTGCAGTAATAAGATCGTAACCAGGAGATTTTTTTAGTTTCAGATGCTTGATTTCATTATATACTTCTTTTGGAGTTACAAGTTTAATATCTAACTCGATCTGTGAGTTTTGATCTAGCATAACACCATTGGTGTTATCTAGATCACCAATTCCGTTAGGTTGAAAAATCTGCTCCAGATATTCAGCAAACCTACTTGCTTTCTGTTAATTATTTATAGCCCAGCACCCGTCGACTGTCTTTATAGGTGGGATCTGCATAATTGGCTTTTTCAAATTTTTTGTTGTTTTCCACAGAGAATAATCTGTTGAAGGATCACTTGTTAGTTTTTTAAGGTACATGTCCATACTTTTATCTTTAAAATTCTGAATTTCTCTTTTGATTCGTTTTGTAAGATTGTTTAATATTCTTTTATCCTTTGGGTCTCTTGTACTGTGCCATTTATGCCGCTGATTTCTTTTATTGGCTATGAGAATTCTGATTTCTGTAGGATAATAATTATCCCTAATTATTGTTTTCAACTCAGGTGTATTACACCAGGCACAATGTTGAATATCTGTTATTAGTTTTCTCACCTCTAATTCTAATTGTTTTGGTTCTTTCAGAGGAACTTTCAAATCAATAGTTTGATCTAAATCTAACTGAAAGCTGTCCCAGTCGGTTTTATGATTCACTAAGGATGGGTGGTTTTCTTTTTGAATAATGTTGTCATTTAAAGTTAATATTATCGGTGAATGGTCTGAACTCATATCATAGCCTTCTTCAATATGAAGAAAGCTAGACGATATGTTTTTATAAATGAAAAAATCAATAAGGTCTGGTACCTTTTGGGAGTCAGTGGGCCAATAGGTAGGTTTTCCTGTTGATATGACGTCACACTTAATTTCTCTAATTGCATTGAGTAGCTCTTTTCCTTTCGTTGTTGTTAGCCTAGATCCCCAAAAAGTGTTCTTAGCATTGAAATCACCTCCCAATAGGAATCTGTCACCAAGTTTTTCTAAGAAACTTTTGTATTGCTCTACTTTCAGTGCATGTTTGGGTGGGCAATAGATGGCTGATATTGTGACAGGATAGCGCTTAGTTCTGACACAAACAGCCACAGCTTGTATATGTTGTTCTTCATACTTAAGTTCTTCGTAATGGTAAATATTTTCTTTTATTATAATGGTGCTACCTCCTCTGGCAGTATTATCGGGATGTCTCGCATGATAAGTTTTATAACCTTTAATTTTAATATATGATTCAGTCGTAAAATGTGATTCAGATATAAGACACACATCAACGTTTTCAGTGTTCAGGACTACCTGCAGTTCATTGAGATGTTTTAGGAGCCCATTTGCATTCCAAGCCATAATTTTCAGTGATTTCTTCATTTTTGTTGTTTTGTGGTAGCTATTTTGGTGCTAGTTTCAAGAGTTTTCAAGCGAATATCGAATGAGGTCATAAGATTTAAGATTTGGTTAATTTTTACATCCATGTTTGAATTTGGTGGCTGGGGCTGTGGTTGGTGTGATGGTTTCAACTGGGCACCTTTCGTTATTTGTGCATAAGACACATTTTTTGTGACGTTTAAGGTGGTATTCGTTTTCTTTGTTTTATTTACACTCGGTACCTGAATGATGGGTGCTACGATGTTTTTCTTTGACAGCTTATTCTTTATATTTTGTAGTTCTTTGGCTACCATACAACCTCTGTAGTTCGCAGGGTGGGGTTCTCCGCAGTGGACACATTTTGGTTTTGCTTCTGCGGGTTTGGTGCAATCTCTGGTTAGGTGCTTGCCGGTACATTTGACACATCTAGGTTCTTTAGAACAGTATTTTTGGGTATGACCATACGCTTGACATCTTTTGCATTGTGGAATTAGTTTGGAAGTTTTTACTGGTTGTATGTCCACTTTGCAACCCAAAATGGACTTAATATTGTACACCTTGCTGATGTCTTCATCTTTTTGAAACGAAAGCATAAACATATTTCGTGGTTCTTTTGTTCTCCAACTTAGTTTGTTGACCGCATCTTGGATTTTATATCCACTAAGTGTCAGATCTTCGATTATTCTATCGGGTGAACACGAAGAATGTAAGTTTTTTGCCATCACTCTGATTGGTCTATCCTGTTTGTTCTCATAGGAATACCAAAGTAAATTGTTTTGTAACAATAACTTAGTTATGCACCTATATGAGTCTTCGTTAGTGGCATTGACCTTAACGTTTTCTCCACTCATCATTTTCACGATAAATGAATCTTTCGCTGTATTTGTTGAAAGAAGATCATAGAACTTTTGGTAGTCCTTGATGCTTTCTACTACGATTGGTGGTGGTAATGGGGGTTTTTTATATTTCGGTTTACCTATTAGATTCTCGTTGGAGTCAGCTCCTTGTGGTGGGGATAATGACGCGTTCAACTTCCGTTTCTTTCTGCTTTTTTGTCTTACCCACTCAGTTTCTCTTGCAAGCTCCTCTTCGTCAGTGTCATACTGCACATCTGCCAGAGGTATCTCATTGTTCGATGTTTTGACAGGAGCTGGATCACTTTTCTCCCGAACGTGCTTTAGATGTAGCTGGAGTTCTTCTATTTGACCTTTGAGGTCAATTACTAAACTTTCTAATCTCTTGCGTTCATTCCTTTCTTCTTCAAAATGTTTGTATAACAAACGTTCTGTTTCTGTTTTCAAAGTTATTTCGCAAGCCATTTTATAACGAAGGCTTCACCTTAATATTGTTTATACACATAGACACTATTTTGATTCACTTCACTATCGATAACTGGGTCATCGCGACCGCGGAAACAAGCGCGCGCGACGGCCCGGCGATTTTGCGCGTCAGCGCTTTACCCGAGCGCAAACTAGAGCAAGAGCACGCGACGCGACCGTTCTGGGTGGAAGTAGACTCCAATGAAATAAATATGTTGCAATATTATGGTATAAATAAATACCTAAAAAAATATATTCACCGTTAGCCGAAAGATCTATATCACGTTACACGCAGCGGGGAAACGTTTCGTACCTACGGAACGTTGCGAAGGGAGTTTTGGCATGAAAACGAAAAAGATCGCGTCGCCGCATTGTATTATTTTCCAAAAATTGTGTTATTTTCAGTGTTAGTGCATAAAATTGGTGGCATTTTATTTGTTAAGTGCTGAATTACAGGCATGAGTGTGGGAAAGTGGTACAATGATGGTGAAACGTTTCTTTTCGTGTTGTTTCCAAAACTCCATAGAAGCTTCTGGTAAAGTTGCCACCACTTTACTAGGAGTATGACTTGACTAGACTATGACTTAACTTGATGATTTGGACTGTGACTTGACACATTATATGATATTAATTAACTTGAGATATTATCAATTACTTGACACTGGCTAAATACACAAAAGTGTGGAACCATAACCAAACAAAAAAAAAACGTTGCGAAGTACAAAGCGTGGAGGGTAGTTAAAACCAGCACTACCCTCCCCGCTCTCCCGGAGTCTCAAATTTTTTTATGTCACAGGGCTTATGCTATGAATTTGAATTCGGACTAATTTTATTCTACCTAGTTTTACATAATATAGGTACTTTTGTGTTTAGTTATAAATAAACATTCTAAGCATGGACTGACGAGTACATACATTCAAGGAAAATGTATATGAATTCAATAGCGTTATACGAAACTAAGGAATTCATAAAAATATTTTAAGATATTCGAATAAACTCGTAAGGGTACTGGTAAAAAATGCGGTCATCTCGTGCTAGTGTACTAGTTGTTAGTGTACTAAGGTCCGTATTACAGAACGATGCTCAGTCATCGATCGATGCTCAAGCAGAGATTTCATTCACTAATTGATCACTTTATGAATGAAATCACTGCATGAGCACCGATCGGTGACTGAGGATCGTTCTATAATACGGACCTAAGAGTGAATAATAATAATCTAATAGTCATTACTTTGGTGACGAAGCGCTGGTGAAGGCTAAGCTACAAAGCCTTGAGCACCCACGTAAATTGTCCAACCTATTGGTCTTTTACCAGCTGCACTTTTGGAGAGTGTGCGATTGAATTGCACAACTTGATTCCCCCACACAGCACGTGCACCGCACGACGCACGGAGACACGACATCCGCAATACACGGTGGTAATATGTATATACATATATAAAAAATGAAAAAAATAAATAAATGAAAATACATTTATTTGGATAAAGGCAAATAAGTACATTACATTAGGTTAGAAAAAACCTGGGTCCCCACACTAGGCTCAGAGCCCGTATTATACGGTCCAGGCCTCTTTCGCCGGAAATAATATGGGAAATGCCTAAGCTAGGTTACAAATATTTATATAAATTACAAATAATTTTTAAATTAAAGATTAAGTTAACTGTATGATAAAAATTAAATCCGCACTAATTTTTAGATTAATATTCGCATGCTAGAATACTAATCTAACCAAGATTTGCGAATGTGAGAAATGACGTGGTGTGTATGTGTGTGTGCGTGGTGTGTGTAATACATATATAAAAATTAATAATTAATAGATACGATATAGTAAAGATAATAATGGTATATATACGTAATAACAATATATTTTTATTCTTTGGTATTATTGTATATAATGCCATATTATGGTGGGCACTCCTCCAATCCACACAAAACGTTTCGCTTCAGCATTTATTGCGCGGACGGCAAGTCACCAGCGTCTCTGTTTCCTGAAAAGTATAATCTGGGAGTTTCAAGGCAAGATATGTACATACTTCGCACAGAAGCTGCGGTCCGTATCACAGAACCATGCACTGTCATCAATCGGTGCTTAAGCAGAGATTTCATTCCCTAATTGATCACTTTATGAATGAAATCTCTGCTTGAGCACCGATCGATGACTAAGCATCGTTCTGTAATACGGACCTAAGTCTTCTAATTCAACGAGGTAATGCTGCCAGAATTCTGGGAACATTACCGCGCAGTGGTGAGTTGTATAGTTATTTTATTAATAATATTTTATTAGTTGTATCTTTTTACTTATTGTTCCATTCCTTTGCTATTCAGTATATCTTTTAATAGGCAAGATTCAACCGGTATCTCCTAGTTTCGTTCCTAGTTTCTCCTATGTTCCGTCGTCGACCGCGTCATCACCTACCAGTGGCCAAATTCAAGCCTAAAAATGTAAAAAAAAAATACGAATACATAAATGACTGTATCTAATGATATTATTACGATTTCGTAATGACAATTTTTTATACATTCTGCTGAGCTTTCCGTGACAACTTTTTGTTGGTCTAATTATCACAAAGACTGGAACAAATATAAGCGGATTTCCTAGTGGTCACTGCGTAATAGCATGCTATATTATTAGACGTACAATCAGATAAATATTTGTGTAATCATACTATATGACAGGTTGTTGATTTATATCGGATATTTTGGTACTGATATTAATTACTATATGACAGGTTGTTGATTTATATCGGATATTTTGGTACTAATATTTGTGTAATCATACTATATGACAAATATTTGTGTAATCATACTATATGACAGGTTGTTGATTTATATCGGATATTTTGGTACTGATATTAATTACTATATGACAGGTTGTTGATTTATATCGGATATTTTGGTACTAATATTTGTGTAATCATACTATATGACAAATATTTGTGTAATCATACTATATGACAGGTTGTTGATTTATATCGGATATTTTGGTACTAATATTTGTGTAATCATACTATATGACAAATATTTGTGTAATCATACTATATGACAGGTTGTTGATTTATATCGGATATTTTGGTACTAATATTTGTGTAATCATACTATATGACAAATATTTGTGTAATCATACTATATGACAGGTTGTTGATTTATATCGGATATTTTGGTACTAATATTTGTGTAATCATACTATATGACAAATATTTGTGTAATCATACTATATGACAGGTTGTTGATTTATATCGGATATTTTGGTACTAATATTTGTGTAATCATACTATATGACAAATATTTGTGTAATCATACTATATGACAGGTTGTTGATTTATATCGGATATTTTGGTACTAATATTTGTGTAATCATACTATATGACAAATATTTGTGTAATCATACTATATGACAGGTTGTTGATTTATATCGGATATTTTGGTACTAATATTTGTGTAATCATACTATATGACAAATATTTGTGTAATCATACTATATGACAGGTTGTTGATTTATATCGGATATTTTGGTACTAATATTTGTGTAATCATACTATATGACAAATATTTGTGTAATCATACTATATGACAGGTTGTTGATTTATATCGGATATTTTGGTACTAATATTTGTGTAATCATACTATATGACAAATATTTGTGTAATCATACTATATGACAGGTTGTTGATTTATATCGGATATTTTGGTACTAATATTTGTGTAATCATACTATATGACAAATATTTGTGTAATCATACTATATGACAGGTTGTTGATTTATATCGGATATTTTGGTACTGATATTAATTACAATGAGATTAATTGTCTCTTTAGGTGTGGCTAAGTTGTAAATTAGTAAACACTTAATTTTGATGTTTCTTTTTCAGTTGGAATTAATAGTTTGTTGCATTTTAAATTTAGTCCTTCAGGATGGGCATCTATATTGCCCGAACACCGGTCGAGTTATTCGACTGTATTTCGTGAGTGTTAGCCGTGTAATAGTTGTAATTTAAGTACTACTCACGTCAGTTTCTATAATATTACAGATAAATCCTGGTGATTTTTTGCCATGCAATCCTACTTCTTTTATTAATCATCATTTAACCGTCTGACATATAAATTCTCTGTCACAACCGATCAATGTTTAATGTAAAGGATGGTAGAAATTCTAACTCTATGCTCTGATTAAAAAGATTGCTTTTAGATATTGCAAATAGACCATTAAAAAATAGCCTTTGAAATTAATAAGACTAACTTCTTTTTTAAATAAATAAACAATGTGCTGTGCCAACAAACGCACGCGCGGGTCTGTACTTACCATAACTATTTACATAAGGTCCGGGTCAAAGACCTATCTCATAACATAGTAATAAGAACTACTTATTACTATGTTACTTATTTGACATAGTTTCGCGAGTTACTTTACACGTCGAGAATAGTTTGTATAAAACACCTAAAATTACAAAAAATTTAAGAACTGAACTGCATGATTCCCATCACCATTCCACTACCCGACTACCAGGTGCTCGGCTAAGCGCCATCCCCTCATGGTCGAAATACCACCCATTCGTACTTCTTATTTAAGAGTCCTGCTTTTGTCGGTGGAGTAATCGCTATCGTTCTCGATTTTCGGCCAATGCTTTAACCTCACGGTACGAACTGACATTCACCTTTTTTTATTTGATCTGTATTATGCCCTTCTAGGTTTGCCTCTTCATCTCTTTCCTTCTATGATGTTTTTCATTAGGTGGTCATGCCGTTTAAGGTGGCCAAACTTATTCCTCTCCTTATTTCTATCGTGGCTTAGTATGTGCCGTTTTTCTTGAACAAGGGTAAGCACTTCGTACCATTCGTACTAAGCGATATGATTCCACGCTTAGAAGAATTACGCTTATATTTCTATGATTTCACATTCATAATTAGAACGGCTAAAGAATTTAATGCCCTGCCAGCGTCCGTGTTTCCGGTGAAATATGACCTGGACCGGAATTATGACCAAAAGAATTAATAAATGTGACAGTGGTCAAAAAATTTTTCGTAATCACAATATTATTGGCAAAGATTCAAATGCACGCGTTTTAAAATTCTCAACATCATACATTGTCAGTTCGTTGATACATCCGTTGCGTTAAACAATGGGAAAACCATGTTAGAGGATGTGTGGTAACTGGTAGAACAATTTCACCTTTTTGAAATCGAGTGACGAGCCGGTATGGCGTATTTGCGCTTTAGAAGGCTGCCAAGTTCAGTGATGCAAGTTACGGACAGTGAAGTGTTTTGCCATCCTTTTTATAAGAAAGAAACGGCGAACTAAAAAGCTTATACGAGTATCTAGCCGGTGAAAGAAGGAAGTCTATCAAGACTAGGGAGGGTATCAACCCTCCCTACTCCCTGTTCGGACCTTTTGGCCAAATTTGAGTTTTCGCTAGTGCCACAACCACGACAAAAATCTCTATACAATATCATTACCAAAGACACTTGAGTTCGTGCACTTTTTTTGACATTTCTCACAGCGCCATCTAGCCGCAAACTAAGCAAAGCTTCTACTATTGAAACCAGGTAATTGAAACAATACTTAGATACTTTTTGTTTGTAAATACATACATAGAATACAATATAACACCCAGACACGGAACAAATCCAAATCCATTCAAAGATTGCCTGGAAGAGATCGCCATTAGCGACAAGGTCGCCCATTGTTACACTTTATGTAAATAATAGTTTTTTCGGAATTTTTATTATTTTGTGTGTACAAAGAAGAGTTCATGTACTCATATCTATCTATCCATAATTCCATACACTACAACTCCGTATTGCTTAGGTACAGGTCTTGTAGTCGCGCGTGCATCATAGACCGCATCATCATATCCAACCGTGAATCGGGTCAATTCATATTTCAGGATAATTAACGGCTTAATAATTAATATGCCCCCTTAAAAAACCCTAAACTTAGAATAAAAATATCTGAGTATTAATACTATTTATAAATAGGCCATTAGTATACAAAAGCTATCCACCAAACTCATTATTTTACCTGCCTATTTTGCCTGCTATAAGAACTTGGTCCATCTGGCCGCATTGTTCCTTTAATACCTGCCGGAAGTGATCTCATGTAGGCTGCACAATTAGATATACAGACCATTGTCAATAATATATGTAATTAGAGCGAGGTTGGATACTTCCATGCAGAAGTGTTTCGCAATGTTAAAGTTTGGAGATGTGAAACGTGTCATTTAAAGCAAATACTGTTTAATTGCAGAAAACTTCAACTGTTTTTGACGACGCTCACATATGAGTCATGTGTTGAATGAGTCTTGGACATTGAGTCTAAATGTCTTACGTCAAAACGAACAGTGTTGGTTTTTGTGACACGTTCAAAAGCTGGGAGAATGACGTAGCGTGATATGGGCATTTGAAAAAGGTATTGAAAATGTGTGGTATAAATTGACGTTCAAATGATTTAAACCCAAATCAATATGTAGCCGTTGTTTACGTTTAACAACATTATTAAACAGCAAAAGATATAAACCAGATGTAAAAGTAATAAGGAATTGTTTTTTTTTTCAGGCAAGGATATTACATTTTTTATCTGATAGCTAATTTACCAGTACCGGAACATTGAGTTATCGCAATTTGCTTGTCAAATCTATTTGCCGATTATATGACATGTTGTCAAGGTGAAGCTGGCCGAGCGCGTGCCAGACCAGATTCGCAAAAAACCTCGGAAGCAGTTTTGCGCATGATTGTCCTTGTACAATCGGACACTTTCTGTGTTAGCCGCTGATTAATTTGATCACGATTGCCAGGGCGTGGTCTGAGCTAGTATTTATGTCTTGTACAGTTTATTGTAGATTAATATCAATAATTGCAATGAATTGTCAAGTGTTGAATAGTAATAATTGATATTTTATTATACCACTGTTTTAATCGGTTTTAATTTGTTTTGTTCAGTACATACCTTTTATTTGTTTATGCTGGTAAACGAGGTAGTAGTATAGATAAATTTTTAGTGCTTTCTAGTTATATTTTTGGTTCATACGTATTATATTTATTATTCTAATATTAACCTTATAAAAAACAACATAAAGAAAAACATTGAAAATGTCTAAGTGTAAAAATCAAATAAAAAGATTCAATATATTATGTTATAAAACTGACTGATTACATATAAATATATTTACGTAATTAGCGTAACTTTATGCATAAATCGCTTCGAATGAAAGCTGCAGGCTGCGTCATAGCAGAACTCTCATGTTTTTGAGGGGTCTCCAGAGGGCTTTGTATAAAGTTAAAAATTGCAGATCACATTTGATGTTAAACTGAGTCAGCGCTTGTAAATGTGTTGATTTTGTGGGTTTTTATGAAATAGGCATATCAAATAAAGAAACTAACTTCACTTATGTTTTTTTGGTGGTCACTCTACGATTTTATTTTGAATAAACCAAAGTTTGATAACCGTTCTTCTTCGTTTTACTACCTATTTAAATAATTTTTTCATCTGATTATTTTATTGCGTCACAACGCTCTGGGCTTTCAAAAATAGTGCATTTTTGATTTTGTGCAATTAGATAATTAAATATCTAATTTCGATCAAATTTGATTCGGTAACTTTGTAGGATCATTTTGAAAATTACATACATAATATACATACTTGTGGACATTTCACACAGCGTGATCTAGCCCCAAACTAAGCAATGCTTGTACTATGGGTACCATATAACTGATACAATACATAGATACTTTATTTGTAAATAACTGTAAATAATATTGTATTCTATGTATGCTGCATACATAGAATACAATATTATTTACAATACTTACATTATATTATGTACTGTACTGTATGTTCCATTTGCTGTTTACTACTCAGACAAGTTTTCACACGCTATCTATTTATTCTAGGCTTTTCTAATTAGAGACTAGTTCTTAGTATTTGTACGTAACCCTTTACGTATCCAATAAGCATCATTACTTAAGTGAAGTAGAAAGATATTCCGGAAACAGCAGCTAGAAAGTGCGTGTATTGACTGACTAGGATAAGTATAATATAACGAGTTAAACACATAAAAAAATGAAATGATGTTCGTTAGTAAGCGGATCATATAAGAACAGCTGTACCGATTTGGCTATTGTAATATTTTTTTATAAATCGGTATTCATTTTTCTATTTCGGTGAGTAGGTAAGAAAATGTTTTTCTTTTCTATATTCGAATTAGTTTTCTTATTTCAATCTATTCTTCTTACAATTTCAATAATGAATCCACAGAATTCACCGCATTGATATTTAAAATAAAATAATGAAAGCTAAAAATGGGCAGTGAGACATTTCTCAATTGAAGGGGTGAGAACAAAAACGGTTTCACTGATTTTTTTCACAAAATGACTTATTGGTATCGTTGGATTCAGCGTGAAATTATCTACAGTAATACATTCTCAAAATACTGAAATGAGGCTTAAATCTCGATATTGTCAGTCTAAAAACGGTTTATCTGACACAGGAATACAGTTCGCTTAGCATAAAAACATTATTATAATTATTATATTACATTACATTTTAACAGTAATTGTACGAATGAGTACTATATTTTGTATTTTAAAATAGAATTAATACATTTTCAAGCAACTGAAACTTATATAAACCTTTTCTATTACCTTATAAGCACTCTACATTAAAATGAATCCGTTGAAGTTTAAAGTCAATTTTCTCGTAACTATCAATTTGACAGTTAAACCCTTTTTATTCTCAACCCTTCAATTATATTTCTTAATTAACTAACCGAGTTTATGTTTGGACGATGGAAACATGTAATTTTCCCCATACACCAATTGTTCTTTCAATTGGTCCATAGAGCTCTGACGCAATCGAAACGCATAAAAGTTACTAACCCTAAAAGTGTAATTAGTCCATTGAAATGTTACATTTTTAGGCCTTACCTTGCGTTTTTAGAGGACGCAATTTTATTTTTGGGACATGTGCGGGGAGAGCTGTAAAACCTTAACTATTGACTTAATGAAAAAATGTTGCCTATAAAAGTTGTTCCTTAAAAAACGATCTACAAAAATGGTCTGATATCATTTTTTCGTAAAATGATAAAATAAAAAGTTATATCGAAAAATATAATTTTTTTTCTCGAATTTCTGAACATTTCACTTATAACTTTTTTATTTATAGTTTTACGACAAAAAGTTACTGGAACAAAGTTATAGAGAATTTAATTTGCAACAAAAAATGTTACCAAATTTTTTTTATCAGATAAATAGTTTAAGAGGTATATCGTAAAAACCGTTTCAACCCCTATTTTCAAGATGGCGGCCGTGGGACAAGGGTGGCGACCCCACAAACTTGATTTTAGCTTTACACTTACCCCCTACACATCAAAAAAATAAAATTGCGTCCTCTAAGAAACGCAACCCCAAATGTAACTTTACAATGGACTAAATTGTTGATAGCGTAGTGCGAAAATTTTAGTTTCTGCATAAAGATTTTAATTAAGAAATTTACTAATCTGTGATATTGCTGCAGGAAGTATGTAGTGTATGCAGATTAGTCTTCTTGAAGCTGAGTCAACATACCCCCGTATTTTTATATTCAGCACGAGCGAGGACCCGTTTAGTATTCAGTGCTAGTACAGATTTTATCTCGCTGATTTCACTCAGATTTTGCGTTTATTGCCTTTTTTATTTGACCGCTTTCTACACATCTTGTTTACAAAATATAAGAGAAACTTGACGTTTGAATAAGATTTATTTTTTATTTTTATTTAATTCATTTAGTCTTGTTCTAAGCAAAGGTTAGTTTTTAAGTTACGGTTGTTGGGATTAGGATTTTACAATACGAGTCTGTGGGGTCAGCAACCCGTACATAGCTCTGAGGTTGATGGTAACCGCGTATCACCAGACTGATCGCTTGCTTACAAGCAAACAACTGTATTGAATAAAACAAAAATAATAATTAGGTATATTTGTTTATATATGTGAGTGAGACAGATGTGTCGTGTTTTAAATCTGCCACTGCAATTTGTCCGTATCAGTAACTCTTAATGAACCCAGATAAAAAGTAGGTATAATTCTCTGAATTCATTCCGTTAATTTTAACAATCAATTGCAAAGTTTCTACAAAATCAGGTCAGCTTTTTTTGCGTAGAAGTCACTTAAAGAACGTTTTAGTAACCACATTCACCTGATGACTATAGACAGCAGGCAAAGTTGTTTCTCCACATGTCAACACCATTGATATGATAATTTCTTCCGAAAATTCCATGGCCCCCTCGCAAAAACAAACACCTGTAAGCAAGAAAATAAACAAAGAATTTGGAGCGAATAATTTCACAGAAGCGTTACATTACATAACTTGGGGTACGAACAGCAAACATCTGTCAAACCTTGAACCACATTCGGCACAGCAAAAACAACGTCTTTGGACCACAATTAGACATATTACGCTACTTTGTATCAGTGTCTCATCTTTGAAATAATAATGAAATTATTTTTGAGGTAAAACTTCTTTACGCACGCTTGACTTGGGGAGTAAGCTGGTGAATAAGTAATGAGATGAAAGGAAAACGATTCACGTAGATTTACATTATTATATTTGTATTTCCGGTAAAATGACAATTCCAATAGTCAAGATGGCGAAATTAACATTAAACAAAGCAAAAACAAAGTACCAGCCGACAGATGGAGCTAAACTAAAGCAGTTTTACTTTAGTAGTGTGGTTAAAAGCCCATTCGCTTTATTTATCAGGGGGGTGATCACGAAACTTTGATTGCAATGCAACAGGAGAAATTTCCATACTAACTATGGACATAAGCTGCGTATTAAAAGTGTCAAATCGAGTTACGTGATCGCCCAGCTGGTGTAATTTCAAGCATTTGATTCTTAGGCTGCATCGGTCCGATGTCTCTACGGTACAAGAACGTATTTTTTTAAAATCATTTTATTAGTCCTAACGTTATTGTACCTTAGAGACATCGATAATATAACTAAATCTAAACTGAATAAACATCATTTATGTATATACTTATAATACAATTTTGACCGACCCGATACTGGTTCAGCTGGTTGTACCCCTGCCTTCTGAGCTGTAGGTTGTGGTTTCGATTCCCACCCAGGAAAAACATTTGTGTGATGAACATCGAGGTTTGTTCTGTGTCTGGGTGTTATATTGTAGTCTATGTAAGTATTTACAAACATAATGTACCTAGGTACTGTATCAGTTATCTGGCTCCATAGTATAAGCTTTGCTTAGTTTGGGGCTAGATAGCGCTGTGTGAAATGTCCACATATATCCACATATAAACTGTAACAGGTCCAATTCTGTACATTGAAGATATTTTGATTTTGTTTTAATAAACGATAAAAAATAAATTTATAATCGATGCTGCAGTCAAAACCATTTTTTTAATTCATTTTTGTCTGTCTTTCTGTATATATCTTGCCTGCCATGCCAAAACTACTGAATGAATTAGAATGAAACTTGGCATAATTTAAATTTATCTATATACATTTTATCCCGAAATTCGGCACGATTCTCTTGGGAGAGGTAAGTCAAATAATAGGCCTTAATTGAGGAGGCCTTATGTCGCAAATTTTCATAAAGAATGGCAAACTATGGGACCCGCTGATCAGCACAAACCAATAAGAAAAGCCTCTAATATAATTATTTTTTACTCTATACAGATTAGAGAAAAAAGTCACAGATAATCTGAAAGTTTTTGTTTAATTCCGCAATCGATTAACTAATTTGATCAAATTCTAAATCGCATCAATAAAACATGGTAACGACAAATTGTTGATGTCTTTTTCCGCAAAACTACTCTGTAATTCGCATAATTAGCATTACAGAGAATCGCATAATACTAAGCAACGAGAACAAAGCGTTTTTTACAAGTTCCGATTTTTTATCATCACGACTACAATCGAGTTCCCTTATCGCATAACACGTCTTCCTATGACAGCCTACTTATTGAGGAAAACGCGGTTTTGTTAGTAGATTCACGGGTAATGAAGGCTTTCTAATTTGGTCGTGTTTTCGAATAATTCTTGTGTAACTTGGTGCAATAAACATTGAAGACCATATACGGGTTGATTAGATGGATGATATGGTGCGAGAGAGTGAAAGCTGGCAAGCAAGTGTTGTGAGAAGTAATAATTGAATAGATGACATTTTTTTTTGTTTTGACTCCACAGTTTTGTGTATTTAGCCAGTGTCAAGTAATTGATAATTGCTCAAGTTAGTTAATATTATATGTATGTGTCAAGTCCAGTCACAGTCCAAGTCATCAAGTCAAGTCATAGTCTAGTCAAGTCATGCTCCTAGTAAACTGGTTGCAACTTTACCAGAAGCTTATATGTAGTTTTGGAAACAACACGATAAGAAAATTTCACCATCATTATACCACTTTCCCACACTCATGTCTGTAATCCAGCACTTATAGAATAAAATGCCACAAATTTTATGCACTAACACTAATAATAACACAAGTTTTGGAAAATAATACAATGCGGTGACGCCATCTTTTTCGTTTTCCCGCCAGAACTCTCATTACTAAACCTCATACATGTTTAAGTAAAAAACAGACAAGAAAGGCAATACATTTCGTACATCTCTTTCGTTCCTGCTCATGTCATGAGTAAGTGCGCGAAATTTTAACACTCTGCGCTTTAAAAGCACCTTTTTTTTCACAAGGTTGGAATACATTAAGTCTGGCGGAGGGAAAGTACTATAATTACTAGAGATGGAAAATTTTACTCAATGGAAACATTTCTTTATTTTTAAAATTAATAATATTAACGCCCAACAGACACACACATAGATCCTGGACCCTAACTAGGATTCCCTGTGTCTAGGGACCCAGGAACTACAAGGATCATGGTCCCACAACATCCAGACTCAGAACAAGTAGGTATTTGCGCTTTTTTTCTATGCACAATACTTGGCCTGTCGCGGGATTCGAAACCGCCGCCTCCGGGTTATGAGCTACCTGCTCAAGCACCACACCACAGAGGCTGTCAATTATGCAAATGCTTTAAAAATAATTATGCAAATTTGTTTCTATTTGCATATATATTATTGAAGACTCGCTTACCACACTCGGTAATCGAACCGCCTATGAAAGACATAACATCCAGTACTTTGATGGCTTCAATCCATAGGAATCATAAGGATCAAATCTCTCTAACAAACATGGTAAATTCAATCAAAAGAAAACCATGAAAACTCGAC
This sequence comes from Ennomos fuscantarius, assembly GCA_905220475.3. NCBI lineage: Eukaryota > Metazoa > Arthropoda > Insecta > Lepidoptera > Geometridae > Ennomos > Ennomos fuscantarius. The sequence goes on along the minus strand of HG992028.1, from coordinate 2,893,182 downwards.
TTTATGTTGCGCAGAATTAAGTTGATATGATTTATGGTAATTCCATAAAAACAATTCATTGCTCTACAAGACGTGTACTAGTAAATCGAGACTTAACTGACCTTAGTCAAGTTCTTGACACAATAATCACCATTGTCGCTAAATCGACATGTCGCACTGACATTATATTTATTTGTCATCATCTGACAACTCTTTGTCATCATTTGACAACTCTTTGTCTTCATTTGACAACTATTTGTTGGCGTTATCGTTCCCGAGGTGGCATTGTTAACGCTGTGTCAACGATATGGTGGCGATATGAAATTGTGGCCTTCATCTGACTTTATTACTAATCATTATGATAAATAGAACAAGTGATAGTGTTTCATCAGAATCAAGTGATGAGTGTTGTATGAGTTACATCAGTTTAATTTGACAGGCTCTGTTGGTGTGGTGGTTCAGCAGGTCGGCTCATAACCCGGAGGCGGTGGGTTCGATTCTCGCGGCAGGATAAGTGATCAGAAAATAAGCGCAAATACTTATTCTGAGTCTGGGTGTTGTGGGACCATGGTCCTCATAGTTCCTGGGTCCCTAGACACAGAAAGTCCTAGTTAGGATCCAGTTAAATTCTTTTAGGTAGTTAATAATACCTTAGCGCTGTGGAAGTATATTATCATCCAAGCAGTTATATTTGCCATTCATGACTCCAACAGCCAGGGCACTGTTGACCCAGATAGCTTGCGACATGTCGCCAAATCAACTGGTAATCGATAATGACATGCATTTTGTTCCTACAATCGCAAACATCTTAGACGCGTCTTCACACTTCATGTGATAATTCGCACGTAATAAGCGACGGTACTCTAGGATCTCGATTGAAACTCGATTGGGACTCGATGTTGTGTGTAGTGTGTATTGAAAATATTAGATAGAAACTCTACGGGGCGAAGTGTTCAGGGTTTTGAGATATAAATTTAAAGTTTTCGTACTGATCATGAAAAAGCATTCTAGGTAAGCATGTTCCATCTTCGACCATTAGGTAAGACAGTGGTTAAATGCATCATATGTTTAAAAAAGAAAGGCCACATTGGCCTTATTGCTTTTAGTGATAAGGTCGCATTGTCACACTTTTTGTGGATCTTCATATTCTTTGGGACAGAAAGAATGAACAGTAAAACGCCGCATAGGCCAGGCCCTCAACTTCTTTAGTTTAGCTTCATCTATCGGCCGGTATAACTTTGTTTTTGAATTGTTTAATATTATTGTTGCCATCTTGAAAATTGTTAATTGTCATTTTACCGGACATACCAACATAATCATACTAATAATATAAAGGCGAAAGTTTGTATGTGTGTATGTTTGTTACTCCTTCACGCTCAAACGGCTGAATGAAATTGGATACCAAGTTAGCTTATACACCGGATTAACACATAGGGTACATTTTGTCCCGGAAAAGTGAAAGGTTCCCGTAGGATAAGCAAATAATTAAAATACTTTTTATCTGCGGGTGAAACCACGGGTCGCAACTTGTAATAAATTTTTTTAACTTTGTTATGTTGACAATGGAGATCTACGTGAACCAATCACAACTTCCATCCGCTTCGCATACACCAGCTTACTCTCCAAGTCAAGAGTAAAGAAGTTTTACTCCAAAAATCATCCAATGATGGTTTCAAAATGTCGAAGCGTGTTCTCAGCGGAAAGAGACCAATGGTACCTCGATCGAGTAATCTAACCCCGAATGGGGCATTCTCATCACGTAAACGAAAGTGAGCGTCGCGTCTAATCTGACTTACATTTAGAATTAAATCCTCCCGCGACAACGAAAGTTTATGTAACATATGATTCGTCTAATGAATATAGAGACTATTTAGAGGCCGTGTACCTACTGTTATTGGGAGAAGGTTGTTTGAGTATTGTTTAAGGCCGGGTTCTTCAGCCTGTAACGCTCGCACAGCCGGGGCACGAGTGTTTTCGCACTAAGAGCGAGTGTAGGCTGGACAAGTGAAGGTTGGTGAATGACACAATAGCCTAAAATTTTGTGATTTTTTACCTTTATTCTTTCAATTCAACACAATGATATAATAACTACTACTAAACACTACTACCAAAAAAATTTTTGGACTATATACTAGCCGCGATGAATATAAACATATGAGTACATGTGATTCATGAATATTGTTTCCTCACGATGTTATCCTTCATTGTAAATCGAAAATCGCATAAGCCACACTGACCAACTTAGAGGTACATGTTCTACTCATCTCAACATAGAGGTATATGGTCTACTCATTTCGACTTAGAGGTACATGTTCTACTCATCTCAACATAGAGGTATATGGTCTACTCATCTCAACATAGAGGTATATGGTCTACTCATTTCGACTTAGAGGTACTTGTTCTACTCATCTCAACATAGAGGTATATGGTCTACTCATTTCGACTTAGAGGTACATGTTCTACTCATCTCAACATAGAGGTATATGGTCTACTCATTTCGACTTAGAGGTACATGTTCTACTCATCTCAACATAGAGGTATATGATATACTCATTTCCGTTTTCAAATCAGTGAAAATTCATTTATCCTGTTTACGATCGGAATTCTACCGATTCGCAAAAAACTCAATTAGTTAAGTAAAATTTGGCAAACAGTCAAACGATTATCCTCTACTCGCCCAATTTAGATAAATAGAGAGAGCCTACTAGCTTTAAATTAATGATCTACCGTCTGTTATCACACTGTCACACGTCTGTTACAGGTTACATCTGTTCTGTCACAGGTCACAAAGATACTTAAAATTAAATTTGTTGACTATATTACTACACGAAAGACACCAATGAAAAGTAACTTGCACAGCTATTCTTCTTTTCTGGTATTGTCAAAGTCAAAAGATTTTTTTTTGTTTGGTTTTGGCTCCACACTTTTGTGTATTTAGCCAGTGTCAAGTAATTAATATCATATATTGTGTCAAGTCAAGTCACAGTCCAAGTCCTCAAGTTAAGTCATAGTCTAGTCTAGTCAAGTCATACTCCTAGTAAAGTGGTGTCAACTTTACCAGAAGCTTCTATGGAGTTTTGGAAACAACACGAATAGAAACGTTTCACCATCATTATACCACTTTCCCACACTCATGCCTGTAATTCAGCACTTGACGAATAAAATGCCACCAATTTTATGCATTAACACTGAAAATAACACAAGTTTTGGAAAATAACACAATGCGGCGACGCGATCTCTTTCGTTTTCCCGCCAAAACTCCAAAAGATTTATTGAAAAACGAGCTTCTGCCCGCAGCTTCGCCCGCGGTGTGGCCTATGGGAAAATAATTCAACCAGCCATTTCACCCAATTAAGGTTGGAATTTCTAAAAATCCTTTCTTAGCGGATGCCTACGTCATAACATCTACCTGCGTGCCAAATTTCAGCCCGATCCGTCTAGTAGTTTGGGATGTGCGTTGATAGATCACTATGTCAGTCAGTCACCTTTGAGTTTTATATATATAGATTGGCTATTTTAGCACTTTTACAAGTCAAAATTATATTAGGTACTTAAAACTAAGTTACTGTACTAAGCATATAAAGTTACAAAGCGCTTATTGTCAAATATTATATAGCAAGCCAGTCAATATGAGTTTGAAAAAAAGTTCTTTCTCACTACTGGTGTAAGCAATCTGGCACAATGCAGAACAGAAAACTCCGATCCGAAGCTACCATTACACCTGTAAAGAAGAAGCTACAAGAAACTACAGTGTCAAATGGTCATAACCCTAAAGCTAAAAGCTTTTAAAAGCCCTAAAGCTAAAAGGTGGCCTAAAAGCTAGAGCTTTTACTTAGCTTTAGACACCTAAAAGCTTCTGACAGCAACCGAAACCAACGGCTTAACGTTTTCTTCGAAGCATGGTAGCGCTTAATTACGAGTACCAATTTTTATGGCGATCACCCATCTAAGAGATGCAAACTTTGCTTAGCTTTTCTGTAAGAACGGATAGTCGAGATTCGCTATGAGGGTAGTAGTTATTGCACTTAATGGGCTTGCTAAAAATATTTGATAATAATCACTTTGTAATTTTATATGCTTAGTACAATAACTTAATTTTAAGTACCTACCTAATATAATTTTGATTTAATAAAGGGCTCAAAATAGCCTATTTTCAATAAAATGTTTTGACTTTGACTTTGACTTTAGTTCTATGGAAAAGTAAATCGCAATATAATTTTTCTACATACCTATTTTCTTACACGAAGGACACCTAACGTCCTAACAAGGTAAAGTCACTTGCAATAGCTACTACAATCACCTAATAGGAATTAAGTTAGCTTTCGACTCGTTGCCAAACACGGCCTAAATGTCGTGTTCCCACGGTGCAGTTTGGTTAATCACCGCTAGCGAAATACGTCAATTTATTATCCTCAACAACAATTAGTACAATGCAAGCTAACTAAGTTTGGTGACAACTAAGTTTGTGTGCATCGTAAAGGTAACTTTATCACTTTGCAACGAGTATTATTACATTATTTATAGATAGGTCATGGCTAAGCGAATTGGTTGAGAGAATAGAAGGTTGTAAAATTTTGTGATTAGCGACAGTTTTGAGGTTACGTGAATTTTTTTGGCTGTACCACAAATAAGATAAATAACATTGATTTTCCTTTCTAGCTCATTTGGACTACAGTGCGCGGAGGCGATGGGTACAGTTGCCCTTACGGACAAAACTGCGCGTTTGAGCCCGCGCCGCCGGGCAGGGCGCCTGCATGTGCGCAGCCTGGCCTGACGTATTGCTTGCATCCTGATCCGTACCCTGAGTAAGTTCATTTTCATTATCATTATTCTTTGTGATTTGTTCTGAAATCAGATGACATTTTTAAAAACCTTGGAATCAGTAGGAACGACAAGAAGAGAAAGTAAGTACGTATTATTAGCCTCTGTGGTGTGGTGGTTGAGCAGGTCGGCTCATAGCCCAGAAGTGACGGATTCGATTCCCGCGGCAGGACAAGTATTTGTGCACAGAAAAAAAAAACGCAAATACTTGTTCTGAGTCTGGGTGTTGTGGGACCATGGTGCTCGTAGTTCCTGGCTCCCTAGACACGGATAATCATAGTTAGGGTCCAGGATCTATGTATGTGATCGTTGGGCGTTATTATTATTATTATTTATTAAGTGCGATAGTGGTCAAACGAACGAATCTCTAATTCCCTTGGTCATAGCATGACGCGTGAATGGATGGAACATTTTCGTTAATTCTTTTTTCGTTGTGTTTATTATTGCCAGGAGCCTTCTCCTGAATGATGAAATTTTTATGAAAGAAAAAAAACTAAGGTCCGTAATACAGAACGATGCTCAGTCATCGATCGGTGCTCAAGCAGAGATTTCATTCATAAAGTGATCAATTAGCGAATGAAATTTCTGCTTGAGCACCGATCGATGGCTGAGCATCGTTTTATAATACAGGCCTAAGAAATTTAGAAAATTTTCACCACGTGAAATTCCATAGAAGCTTCTGATAAAGTTGCCACCACTTTACTAGGAGTGACTTAGACTATACACTGACTTGACTTGCAGACTTGGACTGTGATGAACTTGAGAAATTATCAATTACTTGACACTGGTTAAACACACAAAAGTGTGGAACCAAAACAAAAAAAAACTTTAGCTCGTCTCATTCCAGGAAGATTATCCGGTCTTTGATCGGAGCAGGGCAGTACGATATCCGGACCCTGCTGTCTGACGAAAGTCGAGACGACTTCACTGCCACCAAGAAGACGGAGTACCCCTACGACTACGGCCCCAACTCCTTGCCACATGTGGACCAGATCTCGCTCGTCAACGATAACTTGTTCCCGACGAACACTTACAACACGAAATTCCATACGAGGTACAACCATGGTGAGTTCTGCATATTTTCTACAACTACATTACATTTATTTATTCCTAAATAATCTATACATATAAAATTAAAAGTCATGACTGACTGACTGAATGACTTATATATACTTATACTTATATCTACTATATAAAATAAGTCGGGTTTTCCTTCCTGACGCTATAACTCCAGAACGCACGAACCGATTTCCACGGTTTTGCATTCGTTGGAAAGGTCTCGGGCTCCGTGAGGTTTATAGCAAAGAAAATTCAGGAAAAATTCAGGACAAACCAACATTTTAAGTAGATGGCGCCGGTGCGTGATACATTGTTTTTCGTATATTATAAAATGTTTAATAAATAAACGTCCACCCGAGCGAAGCCGGGACGGGCCGCTAGTATACTTATATATTATATTTGACTGACCCGATAGCTCAGTTGGTAGTATCCCTGCCTACTGAACCGTGGGTTTTGGGTTCGATTCCCACCCAGGACAAACATTTGTGTGATGAACATCGATGTTTGTTCTGTGTCTGGGTGTTATATTGTATTCTATGTGTGTATTTACAAACAAAAAGTATCTAAGTATTGTATTCGTTATCTGGTTCCCATAGTACAAGCTTTGCTTAGTTTGGGGCTAGATGGCGTTGTGTGAAATGTCCACACATAGTTATTTATTATTTATTTATTATCAACGCACAGCCTAAACCGCTAGTCTTGAAATTTGGAGGGTATGTTCTTTGTATAGTTTAGGTATCCACTAAGAAAGGGTTTTTCGAAATTCCACCTTTAAGAGAGTGAAATGGGTGGTTGGATTATTTCTTTATAAGCCACGCGGGTGAAACCGCGGGCTGAAACTAGTCTATATATAAAAGCAAATCGTGTTAGTTACGCTATTTATAACTCAAGAACGGCTGAACCGATTTGGCTGAAAATTGGTGGGGAGGTAACTTAGAACCAGGAGACGGACCTAAGATACTTTTTATCCTGTTCGACCGCGTTTTACTAATTCCTTGCGAATCCGGGGCGGGTCAACTAGTTAATAAAAATAATAAACATAAATGCCTTGCCTCGCTGCCTAGGTTTAGTTTTTTTTATAAATAATATTTTTGTAATTTATCGAAGTAAAACTTATTTACGCACGCTTGCTTGACTTGGGGAGTAAGCTGGTGAATGTGAGACGGACGTTGAAGTTGATTCACTTAAATCTCCATTGTCAACATAACAAAGTCATTTTTATTATTATTATGATTGTATAGATCGATAACTATTTATTGTATCACCAATGAAATGTACATAATACAGGAATTAATAAATCTTACGTACAGTACGTACACACACACACACACAGTACGTACAGTACGTTAGTGGGCGGTCTTATCGCTAATAGCTGTGGTATGCCCGGTAAAATGATAATTTACAATTGAAGGGTTCAGAATAAAAAGGGTTTAACTGTCAAATTGATAGTTTCGAGAAAATTGACTTTAAACTTCAACGGCGTCATATTAATGTAGAGTGCTTATAAGGTAATAGAAAAGGTTTATGTAAGTTTCAGTTGCTTGAAAATGTTTTAATTCTATTTTAAAATACTAAATATAGTACTAATTCATACAATTACTGTAAAAATATAATACAATAAAATAAATATAATAATGTTTTTATGCTAAGAGAACTGTATTCCTCTGACAGATAAACCGTTTGTAAACTCAAAACCTCGAGATTTAAGCCTCATTTCGGTATGTTGAGAATGTATTATTGTAGATAAATTCACGCTGAATCCAACGATACCAATAAGTCAATTTGTGACAAAAATCAGTTAAACCCTTTTTGTTCTCCCCCCTTCAATTGTCAAGATGGCGACATCAACATTAAAGAAAGCAAAAACTAAGTTATACCGGCCGATAGAAGGAGCTAAGCTAAAGAAGTTTTACTTCGTGGTCTATAGCTCGATTTTGTACTGTGCAATGATATAAACAAAATACAATTTTCCAGATATATTCACGCAAAAAACGCCATTACAACCACCTTCGCCCGTGGACCCGTCCCCTTACAACGTGAACGCGTACCAAGCAGCCAACTTCTCCAAGTTCGGGTTCCATGGTTACTCCTCACCCAATTACAACTCAGGCTGGCAGTCGCAGAACCAGTACGGAAACGAATATGATAAGAAGGCAAGTATTTAAGTGATGGCATTAAGCTACCTACTGGTAGTGGGCTGGAGCATTTGGACTGTCAATAGGTATCACGGCTAGTATATAGTCCAAATGTTTTTTTTTGTAGTAGAAGGTAATTTTTTTTTTTTTATAATATTTTGGCTCCACACTTTTGTGTATTTAGCCAGTGTCAAGTAATTGATAATTTATCAAGTTAATGATATTTCACGCAAATATATGTCAAGTCATAGTCGAAGTCATAGTCTAGTTAAAGTCATACTCCTAGTAAAGTGGTGGCAACTTTACTTGAAGCTTCTATGGAGTTTTGGAAACAACACGAAAAGAAACGTTTCACCATCATTATACCATTTTCCCACACTCACGCCTGTAATCCAGCACTTAACGAATAGAATGCCACCAATTTTATGCACTAACACTGAAAATAACACAAGTTTTGGAAAATAATATAATGTGGTGACGCAATCTTTTTCGCTTTCCCGCCAAAACTCCCGTAGTAGGTAATGTTTAGTATTAGTTAATATACCATTGTAGTATTTAGTTATAAATAAATAAATAAATAAAGTTAGGGTAAATAGCTATTTATCTACTGCTGCTAGCAATCTATACATATAAAATATATGTCCTGACTGACTGAATAACTGACTTATACAAGGTGGAATTTAATTCGTTCTTTTCCTTTAATGTATGTATGCAGTCCATGCTATATAATGCTCCCATATAATTAAATAAAAAAGTACTTATGAAATAAAACTTAAATCTAGGTATTATCAAATTTAAATTCTAAAGAAAAGCCTTGTGACATTTAACAAAGCAGGTGTTTTATTGCCTCCGAATCATTTACGCGCTGTGTGTACCGTTAAATAGACATTTTGGGTGTCATGCAGTTATTTTAAGAGGCACTAAATACTAAAACAAAATCTATTTTTTTTTAATTGGACCTTGTACGTATATTCTATAGCATGGTCTAAGTACACAAATTTAAGGAAAAGAGTGAATTAAATGCCACCGTGTATACCAACGCACAACCTAAACCGCTGATCCTAGAGACATGAAATTTGGAGGGTGTGTTCTCTGTAAAGTGTATCCACTAAGAAAGGGTTTTTAGAAATTCCACCCCTAAGAGGGTGAAATGGGTGGTTGAATTATTTTCCTATGTATATAATATATATACACGCAGGTGAAGCCGTAGGCAGAAGCTAGTAAGTTATATTAGCAATGGTATGCCACATTAGTCGCAGGAATTACAACCTATGCGGAAGAAAGGTGCTTGAGTGGCAGATACAATATGGAAGACGCAGCCTAGGTAGACCAGCCGTCACACCGCGGGGAATCGATGGTTGCAGCTGTCAAGCATCCCTTGCAACAAAGTGGCCTTAGTTCAGCAGCGCATGTGTTCTGCCTTATATAGATTATATATATTAGTTTTAGGGCATTTGAGTTATTGCTTTGCTCATGTTTACAGAGTTTCCTTAGAAATGTGGATCTGTGTCACTACACAGGTAGGTTAGCCACAGTACTTTAGTTCAGGGCAAAATCGGGAGTTTGACCGAATTAACTCAATCAATCAATGTATATTTATTCAGTAATTGTTACAATTGAAGGGTTGAGAATAAAAAGGGTTTAACTGTCAAATTGATAGTTTCGAGAAAATTTACTTTAAACTTCAACGGCGTCATTTTAATGTAGAGTGCTTAAAGGTAATAGAAAAGGTTTATGTAAGTTTCAGTTGCTTGAAAATGTTTGAATTATATTTTAAAATACTTATTAATAACTACTACTAACTAACTAATTCATACAATTACTGTAAAAATGTAATATAATAAAATAAATATAATAATGTTTTTATGCTAAGCGAACTATATTCCTGTAATAGATAAACCGTTTTTAGACTCAAATCTCTAGATTTAAGCCTTTTCGGTATGTTGAGAATGTATTATTGTAGATAATTTCGCGCTGAATCCAACGATACCCATAAGTCATTTTGTAAATAAAAACAGTTAAACCCTTTTTGTTCTCACCCCTTCAATTGTAAGTTGTAGAAGCTTTGTTACTATATATATACACAAATGGACGGTAATTACCGTCATACCGACAACGCTGTGAAAAAGTAGCTTTAACTTGGGTGATTTCAATAGCCCTTGGGTTTCTCTATTTCATATTCATTTTGATCCTGAGAATGTATCATTCTAAAATTAAAATATATTTTAATTTTAAGTAAAGCATATATTTACTGGTCATGAATTTGCGTGATTTGTATATGAGGAAGACAATATATAATTTGTATTATTTTAATATTATTATTTATATTAGTAAATACATTTTTGAGTTAAGACATCAGTCTTACTTTTAGTAAACAATATATTCAGGAATAAAATTATTCTTGGATGAACACTATCTCAGCCTATTTTTTCCGTGTATTCTATTTTACCATTATCATTAACTAAGTCATAAGTACTGTTTTTTGATCTGCCAAAATACGTGTATAATGCCTATAGTAAATTTGCTATTTTCCAGCTTGGTACAAGCAAATCAAAACTGACCCTAGAAGGTGATTTTAGTACAGAGCTATGTGTGATACTGCTTTGATGATAGTGATGCCAACCATTTACATTTCAAGGTGTTTAGAAACGGCCTTGGATACAACAGCAACTTCTTCGATTCGCCGAACTTCTACCCGAACTATGAGAATGACTGGTTCAGACAAGCTTCCAGCGGAGTGACGCCGTACAACCCGGGCGAATGGTGGAAGTAAGTCACTTCAAATTTTAGGTCGGTTTGTGAACGCATCTTAGCCGCAATTTCCGAACGCTCTTGACGTTTGACACTTCGGTTCGCGCCAATTCGGAAAGACAAGAAAATATTTTCCTACGAAAAAATACTTAATTATAATTTAATCCTGATGAAGTTTTCTGTGTGTGTTCAGTGTGGTAGTCAAATACTAACATTGATGATGCTGTGTATAGTTTACACTAAAAACCCAAGATGTCGTCTTCAATGCTACAACACAATATAAGCGCGCTTTTAGTGCTATGCCTTGAGTTTTTCGTTTTATAAAAACTAAAACCCACAATTCTCTAATACTAAATATAAAATGATTTAATAAGTAATGTAAAATTAACCAAGACTAAAACGTTATATCATCTAAGATATTTTTTTTAAATCCGAATGTTGAGATTTTGCAACAAGTGCGTAAAATATATCACGGTGTACCTAAACAGCTTATATTCTCCCTCTCCCTCTAAATGTTCCAGGTACGTCTCCCCATCTCGCTCCGACGTAACCGTGGAGCGTTCGGTGACGTTTCCAACGCGAACGAGCACGGTGCGAAAGAAGCGAAACGCTGAGCTCGTTCAGGCTGCGGCTCAGCGGACGCTGACCGGTGCTGAGGCGCTGAGGATAGCAATCGGGTTGGCGAGGTAGGTCCATCGTCTTTATGCCCTAAAAACTTAAAATTCTGTCTTTGTGTTGATGTAGTTTGTTTTCATTGACTTATCTTTAGATTGCATTGTCTAATATGATCCCTAATATTATTAGCAGTACCATAGAAAATATTTTATGTTACCTCTCTAAATAGAAATGCAGAAGAAAGTCTGTTTTTAACTGGTTCCCATAGTACAAGCTTTGCTTAGTTTGGGGCTAGATGGCGCTGTGTGAAATGTCCACTGATATTTATTTATAAAAAAAAATTAATTAAAAAAAATTTAAAAAAAAATTAAAAAAAAAATTTTTTAAAAAAAATTTTAAAAAAAAATTTTAAAAAAAAGTTGTCAGTTTATTAAGCATACGTGTAGGACACCGGATAGTGATTCGTTGGAACCGTTCTCGATATCAGCCTTATTGGCCACAATAGTCCTGTCCGTGATGATCCATTTCGAGAACTGGTCCTATTATTATGATACTCGGGTCTAGCCCGTACATTTGGGAGGCATTGGAACGGCAGAAGGTAACACAAAAAAGCCCTTTTGAATATAAAAGTAACTGAAACTAATCGATGAAATCATAGCGAGGTCTAGAAGCAATATAACCGTGTTTTAAATATTTCTTTCTTATACAAAGGCATAGTAAAAACTACATTGTTTATTATAAAAATGTATATTGTTAATAGCATTGCTGCTCCCCGCGGTTTCACCCGCGCGGTGATGAAAAACGGTGATAGTGATGATGAAAAATGTTTACGTCCTACACAAACTTTGAAAATGATCGCTCAAGCCGTTTCGAAGGAGTTTTGTTAAAATTCTCGCGTCCCAGTGTGTTGTCCCAGTTTGTACAGGACGCGAGAATTTTATATTTATTTAGATTATTATTATTAATTTCATTAACTTCCAGCGCAGAGAATCCGGCGGAGCGCCCGCGGCGGCAGGCGGAGCCGGCGGAGCGCCCGCGGCGGCAGGCGGAGCCGACGCAGGCGCTGTGCTCGGTCCGCACGGAGTACATCACGCCGCGCGCCGCGCTCAACAACAAGGGCAGCTGGAAGTACGTCGTCAACATGCCCGACAACATGACGCAGCTCGTGCGCGCCGAGATATGCACGTGCGTAATACCACACAAAACTAGTCATATTCAGCCTTATTAATAAACACGAACTAGCTTTAGACTAGTTACACCATCTTTTGTCTCTTTCGATCCAGCTAAATATTCCAGTAGCAAAAAAAGGACAAAAGCTGAAGTAACTAATCAGAGACTAATAGTCGTTTATTAATAAGACTGCTACAGCCTTATTAATAAACACGAACTAGCGTTAGACTAGTTACACCATACTTTGTCTCTTTCGTTCCAGCTAAATATTTCGGTAGCAAAAAAAGGACAAAAGCTGAAGTAACTAATCCGATATACCCGTTTATTAATAAGGCTGCTAGAGTATACACTTGATACTACTAGGTGGTAGGAGTTTTCTGCAAAGTTTATCTAGGTACCACTGCTCTGCCAGTTGTTCTGCCGCCAAGTAGTTGTGCGCAACTACTTGGCGGCATAGGGTAAGGGCCCATTCGTACCAAACAATTTAATCCCACATTCATAATTATAGTGACATCTATGATATATTGGTGAAACTATAATAAAGTGAGTAAAGTGACATCTATTGCTGAGTAGTACAACTACAAGCTTACTAGCACCTAGCTAGAGCAATCTTAACAAAATATACTGCGGAGCATTATTAATTAATTGTGGGTAAGAATAATAATAATTTAAGCCAGTATTTAATTTACAGGTCAACTGTATGCAGTGGCTTATGCACCGTGCCTCCTGGATACAGCTCCCGTTGCGAACAGAAATATATTCAGAAACGGCTAGTCGCCCTCCAAGCTAGCGGCCAAAATCTTTATACTGACGTCTTCTGGATACCTAGTTGCTGCCAGTGCATTATCACACCAACTAACAACTAGAAACATAAAGTTGACTTCAATGCTGTGACTATGAACATTAAAAGTTCCGCTACTCGACGCTAGATGGCGGTAGCCACAAACAAATTTATATCACTGCCATAAAAAATCTTACAAATTTTGTAGTTTTTCATACACATGACATTTATACGTTTTAAGATTAATTAAATAAGGCTTTTTTTTTAATTTAGGGTAAAAATGGCAGAGTATTAACCGGCTTTTGTATTGAGTAAAAGAAATAAGTATTTTTTTGTAAATATTAGATAAGTAGGTAGATTTTTACATACCTTTGAAGCTTATATTGATTAATCTAATCCTTCTTGGCTTTTACGGTTTAGTTAGAATTAAATCTTAAAACTATTTGGCTTTCTTTTAGATGTTATTATACATTAGAATTATTATTATTTATCTTTTAGGTAGATTTTAATAATAAATTAAAACCTAGTGATCTCTCAGTTATTCCTGAGCTATAATTTGTCTATCGGAAGTTCACTGAGGTGTGTTGAACAACATCAGTATATATGTCGGTATATATAATAACATCCAATGATCACATACATAAATCCTGGACCCTGACTAGGATTCCCTGTATCTAGGGAACTACAAGGACAATGGTCTCACAACAACCAGACACAAAACAAGTATTTGCGCTGTTTTTCTGTCCAAAAATACTTGTCCTGTCCCGGGAATCGTACCCGCCACCTCCGGGCTAGGAGCCAACCTGCTCAACTACCACACTACAGAGGCTGTCATTCAACAACCACAGGTTTCAATGTCTAAAATTACCTAAATATTATATTCATCCAGCAACAACATTTTCTGTCGTCGTTACTCTAAATTAATCTTGAAGAGCAAGTGTGGCTTAGGGGTAACCTGTCCGACTTTCAAACCGACTAACGCAGGTTCAAACTCCATTCGATCCTGCACCAATAACTTTTTAAGTTATGTGCGATGCTCTTACAACGGTTAAGTAAAACAACAGGAAATTAGCATGTTCCAATAATCTCAAAAATCCAAGAACTTGTGTCTTCCACCAACCAGCACTTGTCCTGAGAGTGAATGCTCGTGTCCTAGCAGTGGGATCGTACCGGATGACGATGGTGATGACTTTGACGACGAATCTTGTATCATATTGCATAAAAAAAATACAGATGAACACTGAACATCCTCCTTTTTGGAAGTCGGCTGATAAATGATATCGATTAGGCGATTCAATCGATTTTATTTATGTTAAAATACACAATCATAAATTATCTATTAGTGTCTCATATCTCTGTCCATCCAAAGGTTGTCTGGAAGAGATCGCTCTTAACGATAAGACCGCCCATTGTACCTATCTTATTATGTAATTCTATTTTCTACATGTTTATTTTTGGTGTCAATAAAGCGTTTTGTATTGTATTGTATTATCTTTCTAAAATACCTGTTCGGTAGATAGACAAGCAATGTTCGATTTATTTTAACTAGTATTTTGATGAATTTCTGTTTGATTTCTCTTGTGTTTTGTGTAAATAGAATAAACGTTTCCATAACAATTTTGCATTGTTTTTAATTTATAGGCTACGGGTTAGGCATAGCGGGCAGTCCACGTCTGGTGGGTGACCTTGGTGAGCAAGGTCACCCATCCTTTGGCGCGGAGAGGCCCGAAAGGGCCTGCCGCCGGGGGCGAGCTGGCTGGACTGCAGTCGCGACCCCTTCTCGCCCCGGTACGGCGGACGAGGGCTCACGGGGGGGTTTTAGTGGGTTCGAGTCCCACATACCCCCTGCCACCACCCCCGTGGTGGCAGGGAAGTGCGAGGGCATTTCCCCCCCTCAAAAAAAAAAAAAAAAAAGGCATAGCGGGCAAACTATAGAACTATAGGCCTTCAGCAAGTGCACCGGGCCGTGTCCGGAGCAAGAATGATTGAATGATTTTTTATATTTTTTTTATTTAAATTACGGCATTGCCCGCTGCGCATAGACTTTATAACTGAACGTTGCCGCCGTCATATGTTTTATACAATTCACTAAATATTCGAATATGAGGTAGGTGGTAGGACTTTACTGCAAAGTTTGTCTAGGTAGGTACCACCGCTTTGCCAGTTATTCTGCCGCCAAGCAGTAGAGCGCAAGCACTGTTGTGTTCCGGTTTGAAGGGCACTGTAGCTAGTGAAATTACTGGGCAAATGAGACTTTATGATCCGATCTCACAGTTTAGTAATCTTATTACTAGATCGTGCTGAAGTCTCTAGATGACGTGCGCAGTGCAGTGTCACGCGAACCTCTACACTTTAGAGCTCCGAGTAACACTACAGCTGATATGGGCAGCCGCGTCGTTTAACATCAGGCGAACGGATAGCTCGTTACGTCATTCCTTAACATAAAAAAAAGGTATTGTGATTTTTCATAAAATATCCTGCCTACTACCTCCTGCCTAATACCTACTAATATTATAAACGCGAAAATATATATGTATGGATATATAAGCTACTTTTTTATGTTTTACTGTAAGTATGTTTATAACATTTACTGGGTGTATACCCCGCCCCACGGTTTCAGCCGCGGATAAAAAGTAGCCTACGTGTTAATCCATTACATAAGCCAGCGGGCTCATGTTTTATCTTGGGACTGCATTTCTTTAAAATTCCTAGATTTTTAGGAAATGCAGTCATACAGTCACTACCTTCTAAGGTACCTATGCAGATTAGTTTAAACAAAATGTATTTATACACTATCTCCACATGTTAAAAAAACAGACGAACATAATACCTCCACCTTTTTTGGAGTCGGTTAAGAAAGAACCGTGTCCCAGCAGTGGGAACGTATTGGGCTGTTGACGAAACGACGCGCCTAAGTAAAAGCGAATATGGGTAAGTAAACTCACTCAAAAAGCATAAATTTAAATATTACAAAAGTTTTTTTTTTTTTTTGATTAGCGCCGACTGTCTCAGCGCCGAGCCGCCACCGCCGCCGCGCGTACTCCTTGAGGATGAGCATCTTTATTGCCCGAACACCGGTCGAGTTATTCGACTGTATCTCGTGAGTTTTAGCCGTGTAATAGTTGTAGTTATGAGTACTACTCACGTCATTTTCTATAATATTATAACATACTACTAACTAGGACTTTTCTGGAAAGTTCATCTAGGTAGGTACCACCGCTTTGCCAATTATTCTGACGCCAAGCAGTGGTGCGCAAGCACTACTGTAGCTAGTGAAATTACTGAGCAAATGAGATTTTATGATCTGTTGTCGCAGTCTAGTAATCTTATTACTAGATTATGCTGATGTCTCAGGATGACGTGCACAGTGCAGTGTCAAGCGAAACTCTATACTTTTATAGTTCCGAGTGACACTGCAACTGATATGGGCAGCCGTATCGCTTAACATCATGCGAACGATTAGCTCGTCACGTCATTCCTTAACATAAAAAACCTGGTAACAATGCACATAAACTGCGTATTGAAATAGTACAATCCTGAACTGTAAAATCCACACAAATTTTTGTTTCTGTCGGCTGCAATCAAGTTCCGTCAGCGCTTAGAAGATCCGACTCAATCCCACACAGCACCGCTTCACAATTTTAGTAACTACTACCCAGTGTGGCAGAATAGTCTTTAAATAAACCTGCCAATAAAAAAAAATATGGGTGACAGTATCCATTCAATCCCCGAAAATTGCATTAGATATTCCAAACAGCGTGCGTTGAAATCTTTTAATAAACATTTTCAGCGTTCCAATAAATAAAATATACGCAGTCCTACCCGGATGATTTACTCGGAAACTGCCCCCGCAAGACAACATATTTTCCCTCTATCAAGTTAACGAGGGGGTGAGTCGAGATGGCTGCAAGGGATGAAGACGCAACCCTTGGGCCCGCTCCCTTGGTCGAGCCTACCTTAACAAATTTTCCCTTAAGCTTAACTCGATGTACGGTATTTATCAACGTTACCCGATTTTTCTCTTTGAAGTAATTCCTTTTGACGTTAGGAAATAGGTTTTCTAAAGAAAATATGGCATGGACGCGCTCGGCTTCAAAGAACTACCACATCAGTTAAGCTGCACAAATCTTTTTTTCTTCTAATATTGCTTTATTATATTGGCAGTAGCTACAAATATAAATTAAAATATACAATAAGTTGTCTATATTATTGCATAAATGTTCGAAAAGTAAGTTCCGAATTCCTGGTACAAAGGTATTCAATATCGTGTTCCTTTACTACTCTACGCAATCACTATGCCATTCAAGAACAAAAATAGATCTATAAAAATACTTATTGACAGCGCCTAAGTTCGCACTTATCCCTGTATGACATACCTACTGCAATGCATTTGGGTATGTCACTATGGGGGAATAAGTGCGAACTTGGGAGCTGCTTAACATACATGCCTAATGTACTATAACTTACGTCATAAGTCACTAACTTAAACATACAAAAGAAAATATTTTCTTAAATATAACAACGTACAACGTTCTAGCATCTCTATATTTTTAATTTATGTTCTACGCACAAGTAGGTAGTAATCAAACTAGGCGTTTATCGAAATGAATTGCGATCACAGAAGCCAAAAGCAAACTAAAACAAATTGAATTTATGAAACCAAACATCCAGCCACAATACCATTGAAAGCACTTAGCATCAACGCCAAAAGTGACACGACGAACGCTTCCAAAAAAATAATAAAAATTCACGCAGAAACTCACTACACGCGTAAAAGTAAAGAGGAAGCAAGGAAAAAATCAATGCTTGCGTTTTATGTTCTATGCGTGTGACAGATCGGTTGTCATAGCAACCGCGACGGGGGAACAGCGAGGCGGGAAAAAAGGTCGTATCTCGCGGAAGAAAACGACAAAATGGTGGTTACGTTTCCCGCGCAAAGTCGTAGAGCTTACGCTGCGTTCACTTTTAAGCTTTTATTGTTTTCGAAAGCGTGCGTGAGGTGTGCGAGAGGGATGCAAGATAGGGCAAGGGGCCCAGTAATCGATATTACGCACTTTTGTAGCGGAGGAATTGGCGGTGCAGAATGAGGTTTGCACGCGTTGCAATGTTTTTAATTTTTAATGCCAAGCGAAGCGATACTAAAGCTTGCGTTGAAGCTTTTAAAAGATTGGCTGAGTTGGCATTCAAAAAATTTTTATCTATGTATTTTAAGTGCCTATTTTTTTTTAAGTCAAGTGAACAGTTATTTTCTAGGCAAGTATGCCCCATCATAGCCACCTTCATTGCTTAACATCAGGAGAGGTAGTTATCAAATGCTTTGCCTATAATTAATAAAAATAAGTTACTTATAAATATATTTAAAGCACGTACAATAAACAATTTCTTATATGTTTTTGGCATGTTTGTATGATTATTGTTCACGAATTAATTTATTAGACAGTTTATAGAATATTCTAAATTATCCAAATATATAAGTTATCACATAACGGGCAAAAAATATACACATTGACGGATTCCCTTATTCTTAATGCAATTTGTTTACGTATCATACGACCCCTTTAAAATACATCCAATTAAAATTCTTATTACTTACAAAAACACCGTTTTAACACGTATTCATTGAATTAAAAATTAATTAATTGGCGTTTTGTGAGATGTCCACACATATTATTATTATTATATTATTCTAACCATCTGTCGCAATTTTCAAGACCTGGACAAAAAAAAATTAAATCCGTAAGAAAATAAAAAAATTGTTATCAATTACATTCTTTTTTTATTACCTTTTTAATGTATGATTTTAATAATACATACTTATATATTTATTGAAAAGTGATTTATTGGTTAGGTAATTTTTTTTGTTAGTTTTACAGGTTTTTGCTTTTGTTTATACTTTTTAGACAGTGATCACAATATCTACAATTTTGTTGTATTTATAAAATTTTGCTCATCTTAAGTATCAAAATACTATCATATTAGCTCTAGCTCAGACTTTGAAGTAAAAATTAACTCGTAAGTAAAAATACCAGCAGAGTTACTTTCTTTTTGAACGGAATTGTTATTGTCAGAAAAAGGTTATTATAAAAGAAAAAAAAAACTAAAAAGTTAGAAAATTCTCATCACGCGGGTTAAGCCGCGGGGCGCAGCTAGTGAAACATAATTTTGTGACAACACTCATCCAAATTCCCAACTATTGGAAATTTGGATGAGTGTTGCCGAATTAAATGTAAAAGGTACTATAATAGAGTTGCCAGTATTTATCGGCTGCGATGACTCACTCGGCGAAGGTTCACTGCACCAACGATTCTCAGAACCTGGAGCTTTCACTTCTGCGAAATGTTACAATTTATTATCCTATTTCAGTTACAGGCTTCGACTACGCAAAGTTTCCGATTTGAACACAAAGAATGAATCAGAAAGTGGTGAGCTATGAAGCCATGAATGAATCACGAACTACTTACTAACTAGGACATTTCAACATTGTCTTATTACTATAGGTTTATTTACTAGGTGGCCTACCACCTAGCACCTGGCCCTTTTCTGCAAAGTTCGTAGGTACCACCGCTTTGCCAGTTATTCTGCCGCCAAGTAGTAGTGCGCAAGTATTGCTGTGTTCCGGTTTGAAGGGCACTGTAGCTAGTGAAATTACTGGGCAAATGCATTATGACCTGATCTCACAGTCTAGTAATCTTATTACTAAATTGTGCTGATGTCTCAGGATGACGTGCGCAGTGCAGTGTCACGCGAAACTCTATGATTTCCGAGTGACAGTGCAACTGATATGGGCAGCCGTGTCGTTTAACATCAGGCGAATGGTTAGCTTGCTACGTCATTCTAAAACATTTTTTTTTTTTTTTTTACTTCAAATTGTCTAGCATTTGACCACGCTCTCACCTGATGGGAAGTGACGATGCGATCGAAGGTGTAGCATGCTAGCCAAGTAAATACCTATTCACTCTTCTCTTGAACACGCCCGGGTCATATTTCGCCGGAAACACAGACGCTGGCAAGGCATTCCATTCCTTAGCCGTTCTAATTAAGAACATATAATAAAATAAAAAATTAAGTGGAGATGATCAGCCCAGCGGGACCTCTTCA
Source organism: Ennomos fuscantarius (assembly GCA_905220475.3). Taxonomy (NCBI): domain Eukaryota; kingdom Metazoa; phylum Arthropoda; class Insecta; order Lepidoptera; family Geometridae; genus Ennomos; species Ennomos fuscantarius. Next base: position 2,872,773 of record HG992028.1, on the reverse strand, counting down.
TTTTCTGGAATACTCTGAAATACTCGATGTGTACTTTCTACACCTGTAAGAAGTAGGATGGGCTTCCACCGGCGGCCTTTCCTCAGAATTACAACTTGCAGTGAATTAAAACGCGAGTTAAAAGACTATTATCACAGGGTATGTAGTGTATTATTGACACATCTGTATTTATGACTAGCTGGACAGCGCAGTTGGTAGTAACCCTGCCTCCTGAACTGTGGGTTGTGGGTTTGATTCCCACCCAAGACAAACATTTGTATGATGAGCATCCATATTCTATGTATGTATTTACAAACAAAAAAGTATCTAAGTATTGTATTAGTTATCTAGTTCCAATAGTACAAGCTTTGCTTAGTTTGGGGCTGTGTGAAATGTCCACAAATATTTATTATTTATTGAAACTTACCAAAAAAGATCATTTAGTAGTGACACAATTTTAAGACAACCCGTAGCTTTCTGCCCTGGCATTTTACGACAACAACCTGAATAGACAGTCGTTACCCCCAAAGCAGGATGGTACTAACTTGTTAATACCATTTTTGTATCAGTCACCCATGTAAGTGTCGACTGCGCCGTAAGAATGTAGTAAGATATTTGAAGTTATTTGTGCTTTATTTGCTAACAAGGGTATATCAAAAATAGGTCAAATCACCTGTGGAAGTCATGTGAATAAGCGAGGACCCGCTAAAGAAGGGATCGATTAGAATGTATTTGTCAAGTGTTACATCCCATAACACGGAGTCCATGGGGCACCTCGAGGGGGACCGAGGGGAATGGTATAGGCGACTCATATGCACTGGGGTTCAAACCCTCTTTACACCTTACATCCTGAAAGCAAAACAATCGGAAACATCAACCTGTCGCCAGCGGGGACGGACACCGCACCCTCTTAGCGAAAATCGCTATTAACCCCTTTTTGAAAAAGCTTCTCAGTTTTTGCGATGCAAGAGATGAGCGCGTCGGAAGCCCGTCCGCACGCACGGAGCTCCGACAAAGTTGCGTACCGATCGATGAAACGCCGCCGCGAAAGCTTCAAGTAAACAGATCGAAGCTTTGGACAAATGCTCCGAATCGAATCCCGCCAAATGCAGCGACAGCTGTGCGTAGCTCGTAGCGCTACGCTGTAGCGGCGGGCGGCGCGGAGCGGGAGCGGGCGGCGCCACACCGGCGTATTATTATTATTTGTAAACAAGCGTGTGCGGGCGCGGGGCCGCGTCACGTGACTGCTTGCCGCGCGCTGCCATTGGCCCACGCGGCAGCTGCGACGCGCGCGCCAGTCCGCCGCCGACCGCTGCCGCGTACGTACGCGCGCTGTACACCTCCGCGCCGCGCGACGCGACTCGCGCACTGCTGACGCGATCGCGAACTCACCATTCCCTTTTTGTTTATTTTTCGCTGGCGTCCTTCGGACCGTTCTGTTTCCGAGGCAGCGAGACGAAGAAAAAAACGAGGCGCGGATGGATCGAGCCACTGGAGAAGGTACGAGTTCGTGCGACTAAAGTTTGGAAGTGTGCAAGTGTTCTGGAAGAGTAGTGGACTAGACGCTTCTTTTTGTGGATTGTTTAGTTAGAGGTATATAGAGCAGTGGCGGTAGACCGTGAAGCGAATCCGGTGGCCGATCGCGTGCTTCCGCCAGAGCTTTCGTTGTGTGCTTTCGCGAATCGATTCCCGTTTTCCTGCTTCACTTTTGGTTTGTGTTCCAAGTGTAGAAAGTGACCATTAAAGTCATCCAAAATCCTCTAGTTTACATTGCTTCCAGGCGACTTCGAAGGACGAAGTTTGGTTCAGCATAATTAGATTCTTGTATAGGTCAAACATCGCATACACGTGGCTGTGAAGAAAAATATTTCTTCCCTTGGTCTGAATTATGCAGCAGATAAACGAGGATACCTATGTCACGAAAAAATATGTTTTAGTGACGCATTCGTGTGTCCCTCATGCATGATGTCACGTAATTCAAACCCTTAATTGTTGGCAAATTGGTGGCATGAGAAATGCCGATTTTTATCGTCAATGTAGTTAGCAGTTTGTGACAGTTAGAAACTGTAACAATGCCGCTGTAATTAGATCAAAGTTTTTTGTATTAAACATATAATAACAGGAATATTTCATTTAACATATGTAGTTAATAAAACGACGTATTTGACTGAATGAAAGGTAATAAAATTGGTTTAGTGACGATCTGAGAAAATGCATCACTTAAATCCATATCGTACAATTAGTTTTTCGATTTCAGAATAGGTACTTAAAATATTAGCAGCAAATTCAATAAAATGCAATTTTTATCATCATATAGGTACAGCCTACACTTATGAAAGTCAGTTTATAACATTATCTACATTATATGTAATACATAACATAATAATAATGATACATTTTAATATTCCCAAATCATTAATCAAATTAAAGAGAAAACAGTTTAATTTTTAACGATGCGACAAAAATTATAATAATTTAACATGTATCTGTGTGTAACGATACAATAGCCATTTAACAAAGAAATAAGAGAAATTATATTCTAAATAAGTAATTATTAATTTAATATATTAATAAAGATAATATTTCTCAAATCAAAATTGTAATTGTTAGATCAAAGGATCCCAGTATTTGTGGTCAGAGTAGAAATCAGCTACACTATAGTATTCTTATTTTATTAAAATACCCTTCATATATTTATTGAATTGGTTTTCATTTAATACTAAAATATATTCAGGATTGAGGTTGTAAAAATGAGCACAATTATTTACAAATGATATGTTTACCTTTGTTAATGTAGTTCTGCGTAAATTAAATTTGTCTTTATTTCTAGTTCGTTAATGATGACTAGTATGTACTTTTGTCCTTGTGTTTACGCGCGTACATAATACTAGTATAAATATATAAACATGGCATGGTCATAATGTAAATCGTTTTAAAGAGCTCCTTCAAAGATTTCTAGATCCCAGTGCATAGAGGACTCTCACCGTTCTTTCTTGCTGAACGAAAATTCTACTAGCCTCAGCCACGGTAGTATTATAAAGGCTTGTAATTTAGCTTGATAATAAACTGTTGTATTATTTTAGCTATTAAGCCTTTTTATTTATGATAGTTAATAGATGGTTATCTATCTGAATAATGTTATAGACAAAATACTCAAAAGTATAATTGGTATTCCGAGAATTTTCTAAAATACTATGTTTTAAACAGTTTATAATTATTAATAATTGAAATGATATCTACGTACTTTATTTCAAAGGTAAAGTGACAAAATAAGGATTAAATGATGTAGTAATAAAATCATCCAAAATACATGTAATAGTCACATCTCGTTTATATAAAAAAAAAAATACAAAATTGAAAATACACCCTGTTCAGTGGAAAGTTTAAATTATCATAACACTTCTAATTCCGCGAAATAACACCATTCGCGAAATGGCGCTGTAAAATTAACAAGTCATCGACATAAACCGGCTGAAACTCAAAAGATTAACACTCGACAAGTTCTCAAGTCCCGGTCCCACGGAATAATCGAATAAATACGCCTTCCTCCCGTGAATGCGATAATGGGGATTCAAGTTCAGTGAGGCCAATGAAAACAAATAAACAAATTGGCCAATTTCGCTGCGTACGTATGGAACGTCAGATTGTGCAACGCTATGAGTATGCTTCCTTTTTAGTTGAACAGGCGAGTTATGTTTCCTCTGGCACATATTGGTAGTTAGCGACAATTATGATGAGTGAGATGTCGATTGGTCACGGCTTGTTGCTTGTTGTCGTTGTTGTTGCTTTGATTTGAACAGATTTGAATCATGACTAGCTGAGTCTTCAAATTTGATGTCCTGAATCTTCAGAGAATTTATCCAATACTTCAACTTAGCCTATAACTTGTAAGGATGATAAAACAAATCAGAATAAGACTAGAAGTTCTTAACGAACAGAATAAAATGAAAAAATAATAACCAACTTATTTCGATCTGAAATAAGTATGATTTAAGAAAATACATGCGTATTTAATAAATTTTTGGTTATATTGAAAACCGTTTTTACATAAAACAACAAAAAGGGAACTTAATCTAACAAACCACTACCAGTAGGCAACGTGCCCAATATGCTGGCAGCATTGCCACGTTGAATGGCAAATGTTATATTGATAACATGTAAAATAAGCTATTTTATTTGAAAGGCAAAAAAGAAACTTTTTTAGAAAGATATCATGAAGAAGAGTAAGTGAACGACCAAACTAACTATACCAACATTCTTTATAATTTTTATGTACAAACGAGGTCTGGTTATTAGAAAATGGCAAGAGCAATATTTAAAATATGAATGTTGTCCCAAAGTCTAAGTCAAGATCAAACGTTTCTCATCCGTCTGTCCTCTCAAATATCCCGATTATTGCCACAAGTAATATCATAAGTTGATTCATACTTTCTCTGTGGGATAATCCGCTTCTTATTGCTTGTGACTTGGGATCTTGGGAAGCGACTCGTTCGGATTTCATATTATCCACCTCTGTTTGAGCACTTTCATCCTCGTCTGGGCTAAAGTTTAAACAAGCAGTGTATAGAGAAAAGTTTCGTGGAAAGTAATTGCGGTGGATATTTCTCTCTGCGAGGGTCGGAGACGCGACGGTGAACGCTGGCTTCTCAATGTGTATTCCAGTTGTTAAACTTTGCAAGTCGTTTAATCGAGGAATGTCATATTGGAAACTTCGAAGACACACTTATTTTATATTGTTTATACAGTAATATGATTTTGGAATGCAGAATTTTCTTTATGAATTTATTCATGTGAACATTACATCTCGAAAACGATTAAGTTAATAATTCTGTGTCGCATTCTCTAAAACTAAAGTAAACTTAAAGTATGGTGGTACTCTTCTAATAAAAGGGAAATGAAAAAGACGAAAGAGTATTCGACACAGAATCGACACCATTATCCATTTATCCTATACTAACAAATTGTGATTGATGACAGCTTAACTACAAAATTTGATCAATCACTATACTGTATTTCAGTACATTATCCATGAACAGTATGTTTCACAAAAAGAAACAATACTAAATCATACAATAATCATACACATGTGACTTCCTTCAAACAATTCCATCTCATAGGTGCAAGTACAAAAAACTCACAATTTCCGATGTCGCATCCGATAGCAAAGGCAGACTTGTATACAAAAAATGCTTTACAAAACTGTATCGACCAAATTCTTTTTACTATTGTCATATTCCAAATCAAAATTATACATTCCATATCAAGGAAGATATAAGGATTAAAACCGCGTGAAGTTTCATATATGAAAGTGGCGCGTTTAGCTTGTCGGAGTATTAAGGCATCAAAAAAAGTGGTAGTGTGGGAAAGATGGCAGTAAAAAACGCCACATCTGCGTCTCTATTCAACTCGGTTCGAGTGCCTGAATGGGATGAGACCGTAACTCTATATCGGGAGTTTCTTGCTGACTTATCATTCTAATGTTTGATTTTTCCTCTTGTTTCAATTTAAATTCTAATGTTACGCAATATTTTATATCTCCATTATCAAAATTTTCTCTTTGTTTGGTTTTATTTAGAGATCTTCTACGTTACTAATAATACTTAATTCTGTTTACTATCACAGCTTGATAGTCAACAATTTTGAGAAATTCCATTATTTCACCGGAATTTGGTCATTAAAAATGATTGTTTTTTTTTTTAAGATATTGGTTGAAACTTCTATACCTATTTTCATTGATATCGCTTTATTTGCTTTCAAGTGTATAATGATTCTTGTTAGCAGTTCATTTAATAGTTGTTCGGTTGTGGCTTATTCTTGTCAATCGGCTCCTTCTACGAGCATTTATATTCTATGTTCAGAGCCATGTTCAGGCTCTGTGGTGTGGTGGTTGAGCAGGTCGGCTCAACTGGAGGTGACGGGTTCGATTCCCGCGACAGAACAAGTATTTGTGCACAGACAAAAAAGCACAAATACTTATTCTGAGTCTGGGTGTTGTGGGACCATGGTCCTAATAATTCCCGGGTCCCTAGACATAGGGAATCCTAGTAAGGGTCCAGGATCTATGTATGTGATCGTTGGGTGTTATTATTATTAGTCTGAGTGATTTTTCCACATCCTAACCGTTACCACCACGCTATGCGCTTTCTTAGTCCTTCCTTATTCTCATTATCTTAATTATTATTTAGGTTATTTAGGTACTGACTTAAATACAATTTTCAAGTGAAAATATGAACTGTTAACGTTTCTCACCCAATCCTATCAAGTATATGCCGTAATGATATAGAGAACAGGATGCGTACATCATCCTGATTGCCGGTAACACTGTTGCGGATTCAACTGACTATTATTTTATATGATCGACGCGCCCATTACGTCGGTCGTTGTGACTGATGGTCTATATATAGTTATTTTTTGTTATAACAAAATCACATTTGATACTGATACTGACTTTGATACTGACATTTTAGTATTAAAATTCTCATGAGTGCGAAACACGCGCTATTCGTGAGTTTTTTTTTTTAAATTTATTACACACATACAAATAACAGGGCTTTCGTGCGACCACATCGCCCAATCGGTTTACAACAATCATTCCTATGTTCTGTGATTTTTAAGTAATGTATACAGACTATAGGCTTCTTTTGACAAGAGAGATGATAAAATACTGTTGCATAATAATAATAATAATATCTGTAGACATTTCACACAGCGCCATCTATCCCCAAACTAAGCAAAGCTTGTACTGTGGGAACCAGATAACTGATACAATAATTAGATACTTTTTTGTTTGTTAATACATACATAGAATACAATATGACTCCCAGACACAGAACAAACACCTATGTTCATCACACAAATTTTTGTCCTGGGTGGGAATCGAACCCACAACCCACAGTTCAGAAGGCAGGGCTACTACCAACTGAGCTATCGGGCCAGTCAATATATCCTATATTAAACAAATTCTCGGTTCCGAGAATGCTTGTCCTTCTGTCACCGGCATTCCGGACACATTCCAACAGAACATGCTGTACATCTTCAATGGTCCCACACTCTTCACAATTTGGTGATGATACTTTCTTCATTAAAAAGGCAAACTTGTTTGATGGAATGTGTCCGGAGTGCAGTCTAAGAGCGGTAACTAGTATATTCCGGTTAAGTGAATTTTGTTCAATCCATGAATGCTATTCGTGAGTAACTCACGAATAGCTTGTGTTTCACACCTTTTCACATTTCATAAGAACGACGAGTCTTTATATAGTTATTTTTGTTATAACAAAATTACATTTTACTGTCATTTTGGTATTAAAATTCTCATGAGTGCGAAACACAAGCTATTCGTGAGTAACAGTCGAGAATAGACTAATTTAAAGGGAACTAAATTGTTACAGTCAATTTAAACAGCTAGAGATGTTAACCCACAGCAATCTAACAGCGCCAGTAGGAAGTGTTACAAGTCGATCGATACATTTATCAGTAGATTACTATCAATGGAATGATGACTAGGACGAAGATATCAGTTTCCGGCGCAGGTATTATGCGCAAGCGCCGCCGGATGTAATACTCTGTACACAGCTGGTTGGCACTTGAAAAAACTTGGGCAAACAGTATTTTGAATTCAATGAAGAGTTAAAGATGAATGTATTTTCATCACTCCTTGTTAGCTCGCTATGCTGTGAATATGATAGATGTGTGAAGATATTTCGATCTAACTCAGTTGTTCAGTTATACTACCTATTAATTCTTCAGAAACGTTGTTATCTGTTAGATCTATAAAATATATATTAAGATATAGTGTGATATTGATTCAAAACAAATAACAGCAAGCCCATTTTACAATATTACTTACTATATATAGGAAAAAATCCCGGTTCAAAATATACACTCTCCGTCTCCTTCATTCTGAACGTAGCTGAAGGAGACAGTAAGATCTGATCGATTGTAAAACGAGCTGTTGGTCTCTTGAAAATTAATTAAAAGATGATAAGATACTTATAACCAGTTTTATTGACATAAAAATAAAGACATTATATATAGTCTGATCGGATTAATGTTTTCAAGTTTACAAACGGATGATATATATAATAAGACAACATCGCGGCACGAAATGAAATCCATACCAAACTGATGAAAAGTATTTAAAAAAGAATCTGTTTGAAACGATTAAATGGATCTGAATAAAACCGCTCAATAGGCGTGTTGAAGGATACTAACCAGAAACATGATAGCGATACATCAGAAGTAGTCACAAATCGCGAAAATATCCCAGATTCTAACAGTTAACGAAGTCCAAGGATACCGGAGCGTCACCTAAACACGCCGCTGCATCGGTTCGCATTTACAAAAAAGCGACAACATCCGATTCTAAAAATAGGCTGTGTAATTACAGCGCAAGCTTTAAGCGCAATGCTTTCGCTGCAGCGCAGTTGTACGGTCGCCCTTGACAACCGAGACCCAGATACTATCACGGACGCACACACCCCCCTTTCTCACCCGCACACAGATGCAGCAGGAATCATGCTGCACACAGGCGAAGCACGCGTCATGCACTACGTTATACATGATGGAACACACATGCAATAACTCGCGTTCCGATTTCGACCGAGCTTTTCAATATTTTTTCTTCGCCGAACGCTTTGTGGACTGCACAAAGAGTTTTTTTTTTCAATGTTTTGGCTCTACACTTTTGTGTATTTAGCCAGTTTTAGTAATTTATCAAGTTAATGATATTTCACGCAAATATGTGTCACAGTCGAAGTCATAGTCTAGTCAAAGTCATATTCCTAGTAAAGTGGTGGCAACTTTACCAGAAGCTTCTATGGAGTTTTGGAAACAACACGAAAAGAACTGTTTCATCATCATTTATACCACTTTCCCACACTCATGCCTGTAATCCAGAGCTGAACGAATAAAATGCCACCAATTTTATGCACTAACACTGAAAATAATACAAGCTTAGGAAAATAATACAATGCGGTGACGCGATCTTTTTCGTTTTCCCGCCAAAACTCATGCACTACATTATACATGATGGAACACACATGCAATAACTCGCGTTCCGATTTGGAGCGAGCTTCTAAATATTTTTTCTTCGCCGAACGCTCTTTGTGGACTGCACAAAGAGTTTTGTCCTGTGATTACGAGTCGGGACGATTTGATCGCTCTTTTGTTCATTGCTGATGACGCAACGTGGAATGGTTTAAAAAGTTGATGTCACATTCGAATTTTAATGTTCTCTTTTTTATTTTATACTAGCTGCGCCCCGCAGTTTCACCCGCGGATAAAAAGAAGCCCATTTCTAAGCTATCTATATTACAAAGATTCCTTTTTATGAATTTGTTATAGAACGCTAAAAATTTCTAAAAATCAATTTAAATATAGGTAATTAATTTAGATGTTATTATAAACTATCTGTGTTCACAATTTCATACAAATCCGTTCAGTAGTTTTTGCGTGAAAGAGTAACAAACATTCATCCATACATCCATACTCACAATCTTTCGCATTTATAATATTTGTAGTAGTGTGATGGCCAAAGATGTGCACAGAGGAGTACGTATTGGAAGTATATAATACAGCCTAATCCTTAAGTAATTTTGTTCTTGAAGAACTTGTTTATACAAGTTGGAGTGCAAAAGAACATTACCTATTAAAGGTACCCACAGTACTTAGAAAATAAGAATTACCTCAGATAGTACGTAAACTTTTTTTTACCTTTTCCCTGAGGAAAAACTGACGAAGCGCTCGAGGGGAAGCGAAAAAAGCGAAAAAGTCGAAGCGAGCGTGTTGCAATTTACTCTCGCTTTGTACCTCAAACAAAGGACATTTCTTTTGAAGTACGGCCTTTAGAAATATCGCTGTTATCAATGTTGGACCTAGAAAAGTTGACACTTTGATTGTATAGGTATAACTAGCAGAGGCTTAAATTGTGGTACCTACAAGCATTGCTTCCTTAGACGAACATATTTAAGTCTAAGTCCTATTTTTATACTACATGGCGTGCTTAGTTTTATATATTGGTGGTTTTATATAATGGTGGTTATCGTGTTTGAAGAAAAATTGGTATGTTCAAAACTCAAAGCACTGTCATTTTGACTGGCCCGATAGCTCAGTTGGTAGTAACCCTGCCTTTTGAACTGTGGGTTGTGGGTTCGATTCCCACCCAGGACAAACATAAACATTTGTGTGATGAACATAGGTGTATGTTCTGTGTCTGGGTGTTATATTGTATTCTATGTATGTATTTACAAACAAAAAGTATCTAAGTATTGTATCGGTTATCTGGTTCCCATAGTACAAGCTTTGCTTAGTTTGGGGCTAGATGGCGTTGTGTGAGATGTCCACACATATTATATTTTATTATTAATTCCCGTTTGACAGCGCCTATTCCTCTATGACATACCTACTGCAATGGGTACGTCACAGAGGAATACGTTTGAATTTAGGAGCTGTCTAACTTTAGCACAGACGGGCTTTATCAACTCAAACCAATGACGTTAGCAATCCTATAAAAGGATTTTCACGGTTAAAATTATGTATTGGCTGGGAATTCGTTAGGGAATGATGAATGTGGTTGAACTCGGGCTTTTACGTTGTACTATAATTATACCTCTGAATGAAATAGGTATTCGATCATAAACCTACACAATTTTGTTCAGGCACACGTGATAAGATTAACTTTATCGTGAAATTACAAAAAAGTAAAATTCGAGTAATATAACAACCTTCAAATTGGTTTTGGCGGAAAAACGAAAAAGATCGCGTCACCGCATTATATTATTTTCCAAAACTTGTGTGCTATATTCAGTGTTAACGACATTTTTTTCGTTAAGTGCTGGATTACAGGCATAAGTGTGGGAAAGTGGTATTAATGATGGTGAAACGTTTCTTTTCGTGCGGTTTCCAAAACTGCATCGAAGTTTCTGGTAAAGTTGCCATCACTTTACTTTAGGAGTATGACTTGACCAGACTATGATTTGACTTGACACATATATTATATTATATTATTATATAATAGTAATTAGCTTAAGAAATTATCAAATACTTGACACTGGCTAAATACACAAAAGCGTGGAGCCAAAATAAAAACAAAAAAATTTGTTGTCTTGTTGAAAATTTATTGATTGTCTATAGTTATTAATAAACAAAAGAAACTAGAAGTACTTAATTTGAAAAAGAGAAATTAGGTTAGTCACATAGGTCATTAGATATTTAAAGTTTTATGTACTAACACGTATAGAGATAAAAGTAGGCGGGCTAAATGATCGATTATATTATCATTTCTTCTTATCTATCAAATCAATAGAAATTTCTAATACAAAGATATGAATCCATAAATAAATCGTTTAAAAATAAAATCTGTCAGTACCAGAGAAAATAGAAACGTTTTAAATTGAAACAATTCAAAAATAGATCTCCCTAAAATAGTTAAAACTGAAATAGAGCGTGGCATAGTACTGCTATACCCTTCTATTAATAGTTTGTTTACTTCTTCTATGGCGCTATTCGGCCGAATTGCGAAGCTCCCGAATAGCTTAAAGCTTATATATTCTTTGAGTGTTTGTGAATTTGGTCGTGTTACATAGTTTGTGAGCTTTGCTTTGGACATTTGGAGGTTGTCTTGTTAATGAGTAGTCGGAATTTAGTTGTAAATGTAAAATAGTTTTGATCACTTGAACTTGACACCGGCTTTCATGTTTAGCGTTTACTTGAATTTATGAATTGTGATGTAAACCCCGTTTTCTAATTAGATGGAGTAAAATGACATTATGAGTGTTGCAACTCTTCCATAAAAAATAAATAGTGGTGGGTAAAAAGATACAGTTCACTGATTCATTTCAATTTAGTGATCTATTCGATTCTTATTAATACCATAAATTTTGTAGAAATCGTAATTCCTGGCTAATTTGTGATGAACATTAATACTCATTTATTAATAAACTATGTTTTACATTAGTTAGCGGCCTGTGGAAAATACAATATATTTATATAAAAATAATTAAGCGAGATTAACAGAATAAATTAAGTTATTACTTTTATTCACTATCGGAAGAATCGAAATCACTGTCCGCTTTTTAACAAAATGAATGTACCAGAGACGAATAGGTTTTTTTTAAACATTTTTATTTATATAATATATTTTAAAATAGTTCCGCTTTTTTGTACTACAAAGAGTCGATACAGAGCAATCGCTATGATTTAAAAGCTGGCAGCACTATTGAACAAGAGACATTTTGTTTTGTTTTGGCTCCACACTTTTTTGTATTTAGCCATTGTCAAGTAATTGATAATTTCTCACGTTAATTAATTATATAAGATTGTATGTAGCCGCGATGACCTATAGACAGTCCAAATGCTCCAGCCACTAGGAAAGGTACCCAGCATGCTGACAGCATTGTCCCGTTGAATTGTAATGCTTACAAATAATGTAATTTACATTAAAAATTTGAATATTCATCTACTTTTTATAGGCTTCAAAATAAGAGCATGCAACAACTTCGAAAACTTACTTGAATCAAATCATTCACCGTCTAATAACGTCACATCACTAGTATCCCGGCATTTCTTCAGCCAGCTAAAGGTTGCACGCAGTATCGGGGTCAGGTTACTGGGGTGTGGGGGGTTGTAAGGGGGAAGGGGGGGTGTTGACGTCACGCCGATGTTAAAGGCACATGACAACGCGATTATCGCGGTTCGAGCTTTATCAGCCTCTAATGGTGCAAACGATTTGCGAATGCTAGTGTTTATGGAGGCTTAACGACTTATTTATTTGTGAAAACTTTGCTACACTGGTATATACTTATAAATGGATTGTTAGTTTTAATCTTTGTTGCAAAGGTGGTAGAAGTGCAATTAGCTTGGAGCAAAGAAGATTTAAAGCCCTATGAATTGCTAGTGACACTCTACTAACGCCCAGATAAACAATCTTTGGCCAGAAACTCGCGACAGATTGACATCTAGGTGACTTGATTGGCTGTTATTATTATGCTGACCAATCAAAACAGTTAGATTTTACAGTTGAATGATTGAAACTGGCCCATAACTGGCTTGTGGTAATCTGTATATACTTGGCTCTTTAAAATCACGTGTTTGGCATTTTAGACGTTTATTTTTTTATTATAAGATTTTCTTAAATATGATTACAGTATACCTATATTATTTTTTATTATTATTCGTAGAAATATATTTTATTCTAACTTTTAGACGTTAATAATTTTGAGAAGATTATTTGGTAGCTCTTTTAGATGTGAAGGCGTCATTTTAGGCCTATTTGTACCCTCCATTATTATTATTATACTAGACGAGCTTCTGTTCGCAGCTTCACCCGCGGCGTGGCCTATGGGAAAATAATCCAACCACCCATTGCACCCTGTTACGTGTGTAATTTGGATAAATCGTTTCTTAGCGGATGCCTACGTCATAACATCTACCTGCATGTCAAATTTAAGCCCGATCCGTCCAGTGGTTTGGGCTATGCGTTGATAGATCACTATGTCAGTCAGTCAGTCAGTCACTTTTGAGTTATTAGATAGGATAGGATTGCGTTTGACCACATTTGTCCAGTAATGTGGTCAAGGATGTGGCACGCTCGCGTATAAGAATCCCGTTCACTCTCATCTTGAAAACATCCAAATTATAGTTATTTTATTTATGTTCATCCAAACACACCAAACGAAAAACTCTTGGTTTTGTTGATACAAAAACTTTGCGCATTAGACAAACTTCTTATTATCTGATAGAAAAAAGCATCTTCCTCAGGCTGCTTAGCATTCTAATGGGATATTGTTATACTTACCAAAAGTTTTGGCATCGGTTATTCGCGCCATTGCATCGATTGGTGGAATCCAAAACAGGGCTGGCGCGTGCGCGGCGCCCCGCAGTAAACATGTCCGCCACCAGCTTGGCCATAACTTCACAATTTTCCACCTTCCTTTATTTCCTTCCATTCCGAATTCACATTATCTCCGACATAAAATACCGCCAACTTTATTCCTACTTCCGACGCTATATTTAAATTTCTTTTTTTCAGATTGGTGCCGGCCTCACGGGTAGTCGCCCGCATTCAGCCTCATGCGCCCCTGCCACGACAAGCCACCAAACAACACAAAACCCTCAAACCAAAGCCTCCAGTCATATCTTTCGTTTCGAAAATCTAAATATAAGCACTATTTTTTTAACCTTTTAACGATATAAAGCTAAAATCGTAAATAGTATACGCTAACTCCCAAACAGTACAAATTAATTTAAGTCTGAAGTGATCGGTATTTACAATAAGAAAAGCCTTCGAAAACAAAAAGAAATCTACCAACGACCAGTATTTAAACGTTCCAAAATAATAGAAATCGTTAAACGAGTGCACAAATATTTTATCGATCGTTAAAGTTTGATACGAACCGAATCCTCGAGCATTTTGTAAAAGAGTCAGCCAAAGATTTTTATAATTCGTAGACATTAAGATTCGCGTAAGTTTAACTGCCTGATGGACTTTTTATAATTTATTTCTTAGTCGGTTAAAGTAACGATTGTGATTAGTTTAGTGTAAACCAGTGTGCCGTATAACCATAACTTTAAGTGTAGTGGACCGAGAACGACGGACGAGTCGACAGTACAAATTGCAAGTTCCAGTGCGGTTCCGAGTGTTCAGTACAAGTAGACTTAGAGCTTATTTTTGTAAGTGTTTATGTGCAACGGCACGATGCGGCACCGCCGCGGCAAGACGTGATGAGCGAAGCGCTCCGGAGCGAGGTAGGCGCGGACAGCGCGCACTTGCCGCCTTTCTGCACCTTCGGAGACATGGCGGAGAACGAGCAGCGCATCATCACAGCAGACGGCCGGCTGCTCGACCCCGCGTGGGAGTACTACGAGCGCACCGGCGACACCGTGTCGGTCATCGCCAGCCAGGCGCAGTACCGTCCCTGGGAGTCCATGCCCATAACGGTCAACTCTAAGGACGCCATCTTGCGAGCCGGCTTCTCCACGCCGCTCGACTACCAAACCGTCACTCTGCAGCCCATACCGAACAAGCTGCCGTCCTTCCAGAGCCAGTTCCAGACTTTCCCCGAAACCACAGTCATTCCAGAGACGGGGTTACCGAGCGTGACCCCTGTGCCGGTGACGGCGAGCCCAACGCCGAGCGCGAGCCCTAGTCAGTTAACGCAGCTCACGCAACTCACGACGCCGCCGTCGCCGGCGCACCTCACCACGCTGGCGCAGGTCACGCCGCTCTCCACGACGCTGACCACGCTGTCGCCGGTCAACGCCTCCACATTCCACACGCTCACGGCCGTCAACGCCAGGAGCTATCCCATCGTTCCCGCGCCGCTGCAAGCGAGAGAACTCACATCCGCCGGACAGACTTACATCGATGACCGGCACATACAGCTGTACCAACCTAACATTGCCACGATTAACGCATTCCCCACCCAAAATGGACTTTTACACCAGAACGGGACGTTACTCCATCAAAATGGGAGCATAATTCAGAACATACAGAGCCCGACCGTTGTTCACGTGTTGAAAAATGAGCCATTTGACATGAAATCACTCCAAGACAAGTACACTCCAAATGGTTTGCATCACGCCAACTTCCAAAATCCGATGTTGATCGACAATGGTTACGACAAAAAGACGAATGGTTTCGGGAGTGGGTCATCGCCAACGCGATCTGATTTTCGAAAGAAAGAGAGACGGAAAATGCGAGCGAACAGTTCAGAGTCGGACTGCTCGAATATGGAGGTGGGATCGGAGAGTAGCGGGCAGGTTGCAGCCGTATCATCGACGGCGGGCTTCAAATCGCCAATGCATGGCGCGCCGCCCATGAACACCGGGCCCATGGAGCTCGACGACATATCCAGCGAGAAACAGGTGAGTTCATTCAATATTTTGTTCAACAATTTACTCTAAACCTCATTCCTAAGCCAATTCAGAAATACGCGGATTTGTTTCGACTTTGCCAAACAAAGCGTTTCTTTACATCCTCTGCTTGCACGCTTTTCCATGAAAGCATGAAACGTATCGGCAAACAATGAGCGCAAATGATGTAGCCACGTAGGTATACGCAAGTTCAAAGAGAACACAATAAAATCGCGAACGACAACTAATCTCCCTTCCCACGAATTGGCGAATTGCGTAAACAAGCCGCCCGGGAATCGCGAAAAACCGACTGTATATTCGACGAAAGATATGAGAATTCCGTGAATTTTCATTCAAGTACACGGCGCAGAAAGTGGATATTCGAAAGCGGCCGAAAAAGCGAAAGTTTCGCCGTAATTCCACCTTTTATTATTCGGGGAGCAGTTTTTATTCCCGGTCTGGAGTTTCGGAACGGCCGAACTCTCTGTCTTCGCGGCTATAAATTTAATAGTTAGCCGATTCTCTCGCTCCTCCAATAAATTAACTTCCTCTCTCGTTTAAAACACAAATTAAAGTCGGGCGATTTACGCGTGTCCTGCTTAGAAAATTTTATGACTTTGAAATTCGGGTGAATGCAATTAGTCGGCCGTTAGGTGAAGCCCTAGGCGTTAACGAAGTTGCGAATTAATTACGTTACAATAAAATTAGAAGCGGGACACGTCACGATAACTTGAAGGGAAACCAGCTTCTGGGAGGCTCTTACTGCCTATTTGTTAGAGCATTTTATTTTCAAGATTTTGTAAAGCATCGCTAATTTTCCTAAGTGGGGTCATCTCTTTTAGTTAAAAGTTCATGATATTTTACTCAGCTGTGCGATTTTTTCTATCTAAAGACTTGAACCTATTAAAAGCACTGAAATGGAAGCATATAAACGTGCTACTGCATAATTAGGCACTTGAGATACATGACTAGGGCGCTGGAGTGATGAGTTAAATTAAAAATATCGACACATTCAAAACAGATATGAAAATTAGTAAAACTTGCCGAATGTAAAAAAATATATATTGATACCTAAAACTTCATAATGAACCCATATGAATTTAAGTACTTAATTTGTTATGAAAATACCGAATAAAAGTATTTTTAAATGGCAAACAACCAAACTTTTAATTTAATGACTGACCAAATAGCTCAGTTGGTAGTGACCCTACTTTCTGTGCTGTAGGCTGCGAGTTCGATTTAGTAGAATTTATTGATTGGGACGCATCAACTTTTAACTTTCAAGTTTATTTTAGGCACTGTTTTGTGATATATATTATAGTAATGAGACGCATTCGCTTGAAAAGATAAATAGTAATCGATAACATCGATAATTTTGCAAAGATCGAGAATTATTATTTTTATCGATATAACATGTGTTCCAGTGACATGATAGCAAGTCGCATCTCTGTTATTACGAGTAGATATAGCAATGCAAAGAGCAGGTGTATGCAACAAAGGTGCTTAAACTAGGAAACACTGACATTTGTGTGAAAGAATGTGGCTCACTCTGGACCTATTCTAGCATTTAGATGCGTTTTTATATCGTTCTTTGCATTCAATTCTTGACATTAAGAAACATGTTAGAGTTAACGAGTTCGTAATCGCGTATTGCTTTAAAAATTTATCACACTAATATTATAAAGGCGAAAGTTTGTATGTGTGTATGTTTGTTACTCCTTCACGCTCAAATGGCTGAATGGATTTAGATGAAATTCGGTACCAAGATAGCTTATACACTGGATTAACATATAGGCTACATTTTATTCCGGAAAAGTGAAATGTTCCCGTGGGATGAGCAAATAATTAAAATACTTTTTATCAGCGGGTGAAACCGCGAGGCGCAACTTAGCAAATATAAATTGTAGTCATGTCTAGGATTAATTAATGAACAGTAGATAATGTACTTAGAATTTCTGTGAATGTCTGTCTGAATGTGTTGTGTCATTTTTGTTAGTTTATTCTGAGATTGTGTTACGAAATGTCTATATGGTATTAATTATTTTATCTTCATAGACGGATTAATTATAATGTAAAGCAAAAATTTAAATCAAGGCACGCGGGCGTTACTGCTGTAAATTACAAATTTTTATCTCTAATTGAATCATTTATATGTACATCGTAATAGTTAAAACAAATAATAATAATAATAACGCCCATTGATCACATACATAGATCCTGGACCCTAACTAGGATTCCCTGTGTCTAGGGACCCAGGAACTACGAGGACCATGATCCCACAACACCCATACATACATACTTTTTGTATGTAAATACATACATAGAATACAATTTAATACCTAGATACAGAACAAACATCGATCTTCATCATACAAATGTTTGTCCAGGGTGGGAATCGACCCCACGACCTACAGTTCAGAAGGCAGGGATACTAGCAACAGAGCTATCAAGCCAGTCTATAAAATAAACTACAAAAACAAACGAACTATAGGCACACTTTAATATTTATAGATGTAATTAATATTTTAAATTTTAATATTATTACTTCATTTAATAAACCGGTCTATTTAATTTAATTTATTTAATTGAGAAAACAGCTGCTGTAGTGACTGGCTGATTCTAATCTGATAATGGATTGAATTAACATGTTTACTATACAGGAGCAGCCTTAGGCCCGTATTACAGAACGTTGCTCAGTCGTCGATTGAAGCTCAAGTAGAGATTTCATTCACTGTTTCATGATTTTCTGCATGAAATCTCGTCTTGAGCAGAGATTCACAACAGCGTAGCTGTAATACAGGCCTTAAAGATTTAAACAGACAAAAATTAATTGTATGCCTACCAAAATTAAATTATGAATGTGTAAAACAACTTAATAATAAGTTACTATTGTAATAAATAAAAAAGTTTTTATTACTGTAATATTTAAAAAAATATTTTAAATGATTATAGCTTATTTATTGGCTTGAATTGAAATTTTGCTTTAAATCATATATATTTTTTAATAATTACGTAACCCTCTTTAGGAGATTAATACGTAATCGTTTTTTTCACAATTATACAAAAAGCATTTGAAAATCACTAATGAATGTAAAATACACGGCGGCCTTGGTGTGCAAAGTTTCCTTAAATTGCAATATCTAAAATCAACAATTTAAGCTTATTCACTTTAATTCTCACAGATAATTTAACAAAATATTATGTCGAAGCTTTGTGTCATCTTCATTTCGCAAAAAGACGACTTTAAAGACTTTAAACCATAACGAAATGGAATTGCCAGTATTCGCTGGCAGTTTTTTTTCCTTTTTAATGAAATTAAAAACATAACAGATTCTATCGGTAGCTCATTAAGCTCACGAACGCTGCTAAATTGCCAGTTGCGGTAACCACCGTTATGTCAAACAGTGACTAATTGTCATGCTATTATTTCGAATTATTATTAAGTATTTCTAACTACAAGTGCCCCGGATTTACCCGCTTTTTTTTAAATTTCCATTTGAAATCATTATATTCCTGGTTTCGGTAGTGTAACCAAACCGGTGTGAAGTTGGCAGCCAATTATAGCAGCCATATTATCCGGCCAAATTATGATGGTATTTTTGTCACTGTAGTTAGCCACCAATTTCATGCTAATCGTAAAAAGCCAAATCACCAAAATTTCAATTCCATTTTGCACTGCTGACACATTAACAACAATCTATCTTTGTTAATCTTAATTCTGCAATATATATCGTAGATTTTCACTAGTAACTAGAAAATAAAAAAGTTTGTAATTTTACTATATAATAAAACCTATGATTTTTTATTATTATATTTAGGCAAGATCTTCTGATGATAACCACTCTCAGAATTCGCGAAGAATCTGTTGTGATTTGCGTTTGAAACTGCGGGGCAGCAAAAATCTTCCTTTTTTATAAAACCCTGGAAAATAAATAAAAGTTCTCTCAAAAACATTTGCCATAATGAGCTAGAGGCATACAATTTAAAAAATGTCTATTTTTATATTCTAACCAATAAACAGAAGCAAAAGATAAAAAAGCTAATAAAATATCATACAATTCCATTCCCTATCCGCCTCAGGATAAAGTTTATTTCCCAATGCCAATCCATTCCATTACTCATTACTAAAATGAGTCAAAGGGAAAATCCGTAAGTTCGAGGAAGTAGCGAACAAAGCGGTAGGAAAAGCGGAAGACACTGAATATTTTACTTGATTTATGTCAAAGCGAAGAAGGTCTAGGAAAAGCTGAAAGCATTTCGCCGATAATACTTGCATATGATTCTAAATAACTAAGTTTTCGTCTCGTGGAAATTTGGTCTTACAAAAACTTTGATAATACTCAGAATATTTTGCCTACCGACATTTTGGATGACATCATACAAAGTCATCCAAAATGTCCATCACCACCACCACTACCACTATTTTAGAAAAATGTATCGTTGAATTAAATACTTTCTAACAGTGGAAGAAGAAAGTGAGCGAAGTGAGTCAGTGAAATCTGGTTATTGGTAATACGAGTTATGTTGGTTTAGTATGAGTGAAATTCACGTCAGAACGACTGTAACAATTTTGATAAAATGCACAGATTTCTTATACTACAGAGATAAAAATGGATTCGAAAATGAAATACTTATTGTGCGTGAAACTGCAGGCGCCTCTAGTTTTTTCTTTACTTGTTTTTATTTTTAATCTAAAGTAACATTAAAAAATTAAATATTTGATAGTGAATGTTGTGACGAGCTAGTCGTTCACCTGATGTTAAGCGACACGGCCGCCCATAACTGAACAGTGTCACTCGGAAATCCAAAATATATAGTTTCGCGTGACACTGCACTGCGCACATCATACTAAGACATCAGCACAGTCTGGTAATAACATTACTTGACTGTGATATCAGATGATAAAGTCTCAATTGCCCAGTAATTTCACTAGCTACAGTGCCCTTTAATCTGGAAAACAGTAGTGTTTGCACACTAATGCTTGGCGGCAGAATAACTGACAAAGCGGTGGTACCTACCTAGACGAACTTTGCAGAAAACCACCTAGATAGCAATAATAATAATAATTGTATTTTTGTAATGTAACTTTTATAAAAATATTGTAAAAAGTTTAAATTTAAGATTTCAACGATCACATACATAGATCCTGGACCCTAACTAGGATTAATAGAAAGTGAGTAAAATTAAATTATTACTAAACTAAAAATATTATTACAAATTTATAGGTTAGACTAGAAAAAAGTTAAGCATAAATTCTGTCATACGAGAGTTATCTGACATTAGCCTTGACTTGTCATTCATTACAAAACACCGATGACCTGAACACCTGTATCTATTACCTAACATAGCATACCTAATTAGATAAAGACCTTTACAGAGGACATAAAACATTACATCTGCTAAACCAGAAATTATTAGAACATACTTACTATAAACCGCAAATAAAAATAATCCATTTCCAGTTAACGACGTGTGATTATTTACAATCGATCTTATATTTTTTAATTAAATTAATTACTTTAGAGTTTAGTAAGAATATCCATTACCAGTCAGTCAAATTAAGATAGGGGCATTATTTAGCAGCCTGCACTCACATTGTATGCTGTTTCTTTTAATTTAAGCTTAATTAGTATTAATTAAATACTTTAGAGCAAGCCTAAGATCAACTAAAAGCATTCTTTTCATTCTCATTTTTTCATATTAACTTTGCTATTATTTTGAATTTAGAAGCCCTTACGCTTTTACGCGTCTTCCATTAAGCAAATTACCTCTACCTACCTTTAATTGATGTAGAAGCGTGAATTTATAAAATACCCATAGAATAAAAACTTCTTTATTTGAATATTAGTCAGCTGTTCGATCTCCGATGACGGCTGCAGATAGCCGAATGGTGTACGAATAAAATTGCTTCAAATATTGTTCTCTCGTATCACAGCTGTTAC
This sequence comes from Ennomos fuscantarius, assembly GCA_905220475.3. Taxonomy (NCBI): domain Eukaryota; kingdom Metazoa; phylum Arthropoda; class Insecta; order Lepidoptera; family Geometridae; genus Ennomos; species Ennomos fuscantarius. The sequence continues at coordinate 2,851,003 of HG992028.1, read as the reverse complement.
ACTTTTTATGGTAGTTAATTTATACGATGTACATGGAAAATATATTTGCATAGATATAAGCTGCCAATTTCTATATTGGAAGTCTGTGTCTATGAAATGTTTGATTTTATCCGCTTTTGAGGCACGTAGGTCTCTCATCTCTTCCTTAAAAAAAAAAAACATTATTTTGACTGACCGTTTCGACCAAGTTAAATTGGCCGTGGTCACGAGGGGATCGTATGGGGTATGGAGAGAATAGACCCATTTTATCTTTACAATATGAGTTCAAGTCGCGAAAGTTTAAAAGATGTTATATAGGTAAGTTTTTTTATGTTAAGGAATGACGTGACGAGCTAGCCGTTCGCTTGATGTTAAAGGACACGGCTGCCCATATCAGCTGCAGTGTCACTCGGAACTCTAAAGTATAGAGTTACGCGTGCCACTGCACTGCGCACGTCATCCTGAGACATCAGCACAATCTAGTAATAAGATTACTAAACTGTGAGATCAGATCATAAAGTCTCATTTGCCCAGTAATTTCACTAGCTACAGTGCCCTTCAAACCGGAACACAGCAGTGCTTGCGCACTACTGCTTGGCGGCAGAATAACTGGCAAAGCGGTGGTACCTACCTAGACGAACTTTGCAGTAAAGTCCTACCACCTAGTAATCAAAAGCGCACCACTTTCGAATAATAGTCGAGCGTTACACTAAACTACACACAACAGTTAATTTTTAGATGAACAATTAACTGTAAAATTGAACAAGGTAAATAAAAAGCCAATATTCATTATAATTCTAATAATTCACAAAATAATTTGATCTCTGGCTAACTTAAAGTTGGCGTTAATGCCATCATTTTATGTGTCATGTAGTTCCTAATTTATTTGAATCAAATCATTTATTTGTTAAGTTGGATGGTTAGGTTTCCAGTCGCAAAATACGAGCTTCGTTCTTAGTTTGGGGCTTATAGTTTTAAGTGTGGTTTGAAGGAAATGCACTTGCACTGTATGTAACAAATTGTAACATTTCATTTTTGGCAGTAAATTATCTTATCTTACAATATAAAGATCGAAGGAAAAAATAAATCTAAAATAGACGCGTTTACGTCTCATCTCTTCGTCTTACGTTATTCAAAACTAGCGTCTTTGCCAATTCAATTTTGACATCTTTGACAATTTAATTGGCAAATACGCTAGTTAGCTAGTAATTGATATTTAGATATTCGATTGTTAATGACAAGAACGCCATGCTAATCATGAATGACCATGACAGGTCGGCTCGAATGCGCCGGCGCAGACCGAAACGAGTCATTATTTCGCGCCAGAAATTGTTGTCTGGACGGTAATTGCAATATTATTGGCCTTAATTTGGCAAACTTTGCGTTGGCATTTTTGTTTTCGTAAAAAGAAGGTGGTAACATTTTTTGTTTGTTGGCGATTAAGATGAAGTCACACGTCTGATTGTTAGCTTTATGTGACTTTCACAACAAAACTGCTGAACCGATTATGATTAAATTTGGTATATAGATAGCTAACACAACCGAGATAAACATATAATTTTTAACCTGAAAGTGGCACCGAAAACGGAAAAGTTGAGGAGCAATAGGCTAGCGTGGTATGGCCATGTCATGCGGAGGGATGAAAGCCATGCAAGAGTTTTGAATATGAATGTTGATGGCAAAAGAGTTAGAGGAAGACCGAAAAAAGTGTGGTTGGACTGTGTGAAGAACGATATGTGTGCTAAGTGAGTTGAGATGGCATCTGATAGAAATGAGTGGAAGAGAAAAACATGCTGCACCGACCCCATTTAAATGGAATAATCGTAGGAGGATGATGATGGAGTTTCCGCGGAATAACGGGTAACATGTGAGTAACACCGCAGGCGCCTCTAGTTAACAAATTACGACAAATGTTTGCCAAAACATTGGTAAACCAATCAAATGGTCGTGTATACACGCAACCAACGAATGCGATCAGATAATGCGATGCAACGGTGAAGTAGGTTTAAAGGTTTATAACAACTTGATAACATAATTATATTCTCAATTATAACGGGATAATTAGTGGTTAGTATACATTTGGAAGCTTATTTTTTTATTAGTTACAATCTCAAATGTATTTGTAGCCTACTCAAAGCACTTTTAGATCCCTAGGATAATAAATAATAGTAATAATAACGCCCAACGATCACATACATAGATCCTGGACCATAACTAGGATTCCCTGAGTATAGGGACCAAGGAACTACGAGGACCATAGTCCCACAACACCCAGACTCAGAAAAAGTATCCGAGCTTTTTTCTGTGCACAAATACTTGTCCTGCTGTGGGAATCAAACCCGCCGCCTCCGGGTTATGAGCCGACCTGCTCAACCACCACACCACAGAGGCTGTCAAACTATCTAATCTAGGTCTACTAGATTGACTTGGCCATCGCATGAAAACACGATGTATCTCACAAGTAATACATATTACACATTATAATATATTAATACTAAGACTAATAAATATTATTATAACTGAGTAATTTTGTATACACGAGCTCTTCCCAGCCTGAACTATCCATAAGGAAGCTCATATGCTGGTTTCCTTTTAAATTTGAGATATTTATTCCTATAGGTACTTTGAGTATAGGTATTTATACGGTAGCGGTATATATTCTACTGAGCAATGAAAACTTCAATAAAAATACGAAAGAAAAACTTCGGTAAAGTTGGAACAAATTTGCCTTTTTGATTTTGTTAATAAGCAATTTTAGAACCAACCAGAATATATTTTTTTTTACTGCCAAAGCGCCTTTATTCTTTTAAATAAACACTACATTGGTATAATAACTACTACTAAACACTAACTACTACAAAAAACATTTGGAATATATACTAGCCGCGATGACTTATAGACAGACCAAATGCTCCAGCTCCCTACCAAGTAGGTAGCGTTTTTTTATGTTAGTAAATAATGTGACGGGCTAGTCGTTCACCTGATGTTAAGCGCCACGGCTGCCCAAAACAGAACCACTGTTCTGTTATGGGCCTGTTATGGGCGCGAAGCTCTATGTTTTATAGTTCCGAGTGACAATTCACTCGGAACTTCGCGCGACACTGCACTGCGCACATCATCCTGAGACATCAGCACAGTCTGATAATAAGATTACTCGACTGTGAGATCAGATCATAAAGTTTCAATTGCCCAGTAATCACAAGCCACAGTGCCCTTCAAACCGGAACACAGTAGTGCTTGCACACTACTGCTTGGCGGCAGAATAACTGGCAAAGTGGTGGTACCTACCTAGACGAACTTTGCAACAAAGTTAAACTTTAAATGTGCTGGTGGAATGTGGTTTGTAATTTCTGTTTTTAATTCGCTCGACAGCATGTTTTATAAACTCTCTCGTTCCACAGACTAAAAAGAAACGGAAACGTTGCGGCGAATGCATCGGGTGCCAGCGAAAGGATAACTGCGGCGACTGCGCGCCCTGCCGCAACGACAAGTCACATCAGATATGCAAGCAGCGCCGGTGCGAGAAGTTAACAGAGAAGAAGGTACGTCTTCATATCTAAGCTCCGTATTACAGAACGATGCTCAGTCATCGATCGGTGCTCAAGCAGAGATTTCATTCACTAATTGATCACTTTATTCTGTACACGTTACACGTTCCGTAGTACGGACCTAAGTAACCCGTAACTACCCGTACCCGTAACTAACACTTCCAAAAAGGAGGTACTATTTTCATCTGTATGTTCTTTTTAATATTTTCATTGATATTTTCGCCAATTGTTAACCGATTTAAAAATATATTTTTAATTAGAAAGGGTGTACTCCCGAGGTGGTCCCATTATCATCAAGTTATGATCTGATGATGGAGTCTCAAGGAATACGAGTAAAAACTAACTGACGACGAACGGAAACGAACAATTTAATAAAATCTTGCCGTCAGTATTTTGGGCACGTTACCTACTGGTAGCGGCTTCTTAGATTACGTTTTACTAATGCATAGTTTTTAATTTTCATTTAATGTATTTAAAACAGTTTGTTCAGATTATAAACCTTGTATTCATGGCTAAGATTATTTATAAATTAAAATAAAAACTGCTATGTAAAATCTTACAAGTCAATTTTCACCCACTACCCGGTTACGAATTGAGCTGAAATTTTGCATAAGTACTTATCTAAGTTTGGTACCAATAACTAAAAAGGGTAAAATACATTAATTAAAAAAATTAAATCGACGCTTCAGAAAAAGAATAAAATCTCTGAACTCAGAACTAGAAAAAAACAAAAGAAAGGTACGTTTGTTCTGCGGCATTGGACACAGTTCAAGAACGACAGACAAGTATATCCAGTTACCTTGACCTGTGCGTGTATAACGACTGGTCAAATATAAACATTAATGTCCATTCGAAATTCGAACACTTTTGCTAAAAAAAAACCTTGGAGTATCGAAATAAATTTTAATAATGTTTAATGCATTTCGGAATTCTGACAATCCTGACTGAATGATGATTTCAAAATGTGACGCAAGTATTTGAGACATGTATTTATTGTAAATAAAACTAGGAGCACCTCTTAAATTTCTTTTTACCCTTAGTTTTGCAATAGAATCTTTTAGATTTTTAAGATCTTAATGACTTTTCTCTCTTCAAATCTTTTTAGCCGTTTTGGTGTGAAAGTCACACAAACAAACAAAACAACAGTGTTTTACTTTTATACTTAAATTGGTAGGTATATGTAACAGGAAATATTCGAATATCTAGTGATCTTTCAGGCTATCTCATAGGACTTATAAAAAAGCATATGCATAGAATCAACAATAACGGTTTATTTCGTAATAAGATCGAAGATACAAAACAATAAAATCAGTTCTACAAAACAATTGCGGGGAAAATAAAACACAAGTTATAATTAAAAACGAGACAAGGACGATAGCATTACCATAAAATAACGATAAAAACATAACAGCGAAATTAATGGCCCGTGAAAGATCGTTCGCACTTTTCTTTAGTAGGTGTGTATCTACGAGAATACATCTTGGGCATTTGGATTGTCATTTGTTTATTACTCACTAGTAAAGTCATTTTACGAAAAACAATAGAAGTGCGTTTTTAAGGCTATTTTTGCTTATTAGCTTATTCAGAAAGAGTCAAAGGTTTGTAAGTAATTACTTATTTTAATTCAAACAGAAAATAAAATCGTCGAAATTGATTTAAAGTCACGTGCAAGTCCTCAGTCTAGTAATGGTCAAGTCAAAGTCACGGTCGAGTATAGATAGTGGTAGAAATTTAAGAACGAATACAAAAATATAAATTCGTCGATGTTCATTTGCTTTTTAATCATACCCGATCACGAGCACAAAGGAAAATCCACCATACGTACGCAGTTTCGGAAATTTTTTGCTATTTAAATAACAAGCCATAGGTAATTCTCCATAGGTACCAATTATTGGACTACCATAGTTACTGTCTATGCGTCGGTCGGTCAATTACATTGACACTAATTACCCTGAGATATCAAAGTAGAACATACTATAAAGAAAAAGGGTATTACAAAATATGAAAATAAATACGAGTGTGCTTTAGATCACACGACTGAAGTAAAACTTCTTTAGTTTAGCTCAATCTATCGGTCAGTGTGACTTTGTTTTCGCATTGTTTAATGTTAATGTCGCCATATTGACTATTGTAAATTGACATTTTACCGGACATATCCATATAATAATACAAATTTTAACTTTTTTATATTGACCATGTTACTCTACGTAAATCATTCTTCGTTCGCCTCGTTACGCATTCACCAGCTTACTCCCCAAATCTAGCGTGAGTAAAGAAGTTTTACTTCAAAAATAAAACCAACGGTATCGTCTACAGCAAAATCGGAAGATGAAAAAATGAAAATAAATACCTACCGCTAAAAGTTCTACGGATTTACATAAAACAGTAGAACATTTTTTCCGATAATTTGTCTCGGATGAATACTTCACAAGAAGTTATTCCGTATTCGGAATCGTAATCTAATCCACAACTCACCGCTGGAAAGAATAAGTACCGACGAATTTAATGTATTTGTGGTCCATACTAAAAAGCTTAATGTTTTTTGTGCGAAGTACTCACCGATTCATAGCGTTTGTGGCGGCGAAGAGGTCTATTTAACTAGGTACCTATGAGACCTTGGGCTACCACTATTTGGCTGGACTTGCATACAGAATAAATGATAGTATGTACAAGTATTTGTACCACAAGGATATTGTACCTATCATAGATTTCTTATGTAATAACAAAAAACGAGTGTGCTTTAGACCACACTACTAAAGTAAAACTTCTTTAGTTTAGCTCCATCTATCGGCCGGTATAACTTTGTTTTGGCTTTGATTAATGTTAATGACGCCATCTTGAAATTTGTAAATGGTTATTTTACCGGACATATCAATATAATAATTAAAAAATATAACTTTGTTATGTTGACAATAGAGATCTACGTGAACCAACTTCAACTATCGTACGCCTCGCTGATGGTGAATACCAGCTTACTCCCTAAGTCAAGCGAGCGTAAAGAAGTTTTACTTCAAAAATAAGTTAAATTAGCTATACATAATCAGTTGAGATGGCGAGATAGATAAAAAAAAGAGAAAAAGATATCCTAGTAATAGAAAAAAATTCTACTAACAACTATGTGTGACATGGAAGGTTTTGGCGGTAAAACGAAAAAGATCGCGTCGCCGCATTGTATTATTTTCCAAAACTTGTGTTATTTTCAGTGTTAGTGCATAAAATTGGTGGCATTTTATTCGTTAAGTGCTGAATCACGGGCATGAGTGTGGGAAAGTGGTATAATGATGGTGAATTGTTTCATTTCGTGAAGTTTCCAAAACTTCATAGAAGCTTCTGTAAAGTTGCCACCACTTCACTAGGAGTATGACTAGACTAGACTATGACTTGATGACTTGGACTGTGACTTGACATGACACAAATATGCATAATATTTATTAACTAGAGAAATTATTATTTACTTGACACTGGCTAAATACACAAAAGTGTGGAGCCAAAAAAACTGATACTGATATAGCGGGAGTGAAAAATTGAAAATGGTTGTTTTTGACAGACATTTTGCTATCTGTCAAAAATCAAAATTCGCAGAGTAATGTAAACGCCATTTTAATAGTAGAAATTATAGCCACGTTGGTATGTGCCTATTGCGTAAAAGTTAGAATAGCTGTACAAATAAATACATTATATTCATAGTAAAAAGAAATACTTAGTGTTAATGACTTCTAAATTAACTCGCAAAAGAACGAAGCCGTATAACAAAAAATAGGATAGATACCTTTTAGGCGCCGAAAAAACTTTCTACCAAGAAAGCTATCTTCTCGACTTAATTTACGATTATAAGTTACCGGCTTCGGAGTAACTTGAGCAAATTAGTTTTAAAACAAGCACCGTAAAGCTTTTCGGGTAGGATTGGGATACGGTTGTTTAGTTCTGGAATTGGGTACCTTTATTTCAGGTTTGAATGGATGAGCGCTCTTTCTATCCGTTATTAGATTAATGGCTATTAGTTAATGTTGCCTGTATTCATTTATCGTTAATCTGTGGTAGTTATTCGGACACAAACATGGCAATTTTTATTAATTTATCATATGTCTGTGTATCTTTCCGTATCGTAGCTCCTAAACTAGGTTAATCATCTGAGGTTAGGCAAATCATATAAGCCCCAAAGGGATTAATTTTTTTTTTAAATTGATTGATGAATTTGATCTAATCTTAGAAAGTGTTCTCTTGAATTTATAAAATAAAATTAAAAAAACATATTTCATTTAGGGCAGTAAGAATGTAACCAAAACAAGTGCTGGAAAGACGAGAGAGAGAGAAAGGTAAAGAGAGAGAAGGTAATCTACCATGTTGACCCAGTGGTAGACACCTTCTGATTTTTGTGATTGTAGTTTCATGCCGACAAGGGTCAGTATAAGATTTGCATGCTGTGATAGCAAAAACCATGTACGGAATACATTATTTAAGTACTTACCATCTGTATGAATCTTCGACAACCATGTTTTATTTGCAAATAAACAATTTGAAGTTGAAGTTTGAATTTTTCTACTACAAACTACTATGTAATAGTTGGAGTGGTTTCGTTAATCTAACCTAATTTAGCTTAATGAACCGGTAATCTTATCAAACCCAACTTAAAACATTTTATTTTAATAGTAATAATACAAATATATTTACAAAGTAACAATTAAAATTGCGTTTGCTATACAGTTAGCAGCTGCAGCACAGACTATAATCATACCTACTAAGTATAATGTATATAGTCACTAACAGCTGCTTCCATGATATAGGTATCTGAAATGATCATTGATAACATAGAACTGCATATTGTCTCCAGCACTTTCCGGTAGCAATTATGAGCCATCTTGCACTCAAACAATTTAGATCTTTGTTTACACCTGGCTTAATATCTACACTTATTATTAAAAATTCAGCTTTATTACTAATAAAATAGAGAAATACCATTAAGCCTGGTCTATAATAGCTATTCGCAGGAGTCAGTTAAAAATAAACTATGCATTTAGTATTGCTATCAAGCTGCATAACTCAAGGAATGGACCAAATATTCAGTTTTTTTCACCTTAATAATATAACCTCAACGACATTTTTGATTGAACGGTATTCTCCACTCTGCATACAACTGTCTATATACGATAATAATTCTCCAGCTTTCAAGTGTCAAATCACGAATTTCAGCTGCTTTTCGTGGAGTACATCGCACAGCACCTTTATTTGGACACCCGTCTTTCTTTTTTCTGAAGTATTAATGTTAAGTAAAGTTCACAATTCACATGTGGAGTTATCTGGTGTGGGCACGCGTCAGTCGCAACGTGCGCGACAGATGGCGCATGCGCGCGCTCGACCAATCACAGCCCGCCGCCCGCGCTCGCAACGCCTCTAGGATTTTATCGATCCCATCGTCCATTGTTGGGTAAAAGGTGTTCAAGCTTTATATCGATTTCTTATCGGGTACGATGGTACGTTTTATTTTAAGGTGATTTTGTTGCGATATGCAGGAGTTGTGGGCGGCATTGAACATATTTTTTACATCTGGTTATTATACTTACTTACATTATGATAAATTAAGTACTCTTATCTACCCACTAACTACCAACCCGAACAGAACACATAAAAAAAGAGAAAAAAGAGTGTGCTTTACACCACACGACTGAAGTAAAACTTTAGTTTAGCTCCATCTATCGGTATTCACCAGCTTACTCTCCAAGTCAAGCGTGCGTAAAGAAGTTTTACTTCGAAAAGTATCATCAAAAGTCGTTGACGAAGATTTAACGTACTTAATAAAAGAAGCATGCACCGAAATGACAATCGTCTCTTTGTGAATTCCGTTATATATTATATGTCATTATATAAAAAATGTGTCAGGAACAAAAATTGACTTCTCTGAATTCTCCAGCTGGCAAATATAGACCATGATTCAGCTTCCAAATCTGAAGCCGATGACGCTACACCATTAACATGGTAATAATTCAGTCTAGTCCTTTGTTTACGAGCAAATCTAGACAAAACGAATTATCCAAGATTAATAGTTTCACCGGAAAGCTATGGTATTAAATCTGTCTTGTGAAAAGGTAACTTTTATAGACTAGCTATACCATTACGATAGCTTTATTATTTTATAAAAATACTTGTCTGTATAATACTTACTATCTTAAACTGTAAGCTGCATAGGAAATACAATTCGAACCCAAATGTATGCAAAACACAAGACTAAATCTATGCAAATTCCCCAAAATGCTGGGAGCATTTCCACGTTGAATGTAATTTGGCTATACCTTTGGGCCAACGGCTAATGTTCACATATCACGAGATCTTTTGAAAATCTAGTCCCCTGGTCCTAGCGTCTTTCTTGATTCTTGACCCTAATAGATGCAAATATAAAACTGCCATTTAGGGTACCTACCCTCTATATTATTTGCGACTTTAAAGTTCTTCGTAGGTTAGCAACATGTTTTAATAATAATTATTCAAACTACACAATATTAATTAAGAGTTGGATGATGCGGGTACTTTCGCAAATAGTAAATTTATTTTGAAGCGTTCAAATTCAATGTCATTACCAAATAAATTATTGCCTATTTGGTTATTTGTAGCACTTTTACTAGTCAAAATGAGAATGCTAAAAATAATTTGAATTAATGTATTAAGCGAATACAGTTTTTTTAATCTATAATTTTTGGGAGCTTTAGTCGGATAGCGATTATGCCAGTTCCATTATTTACAATCAATAATTTCCTAATTAACAAAGCGACTAACTGACATCATTAACGATACAGTCAGCATAAATCTCGACTGAAGAGATGATAGGTGAAGAGGATTCAAAATTTGATCAAATTGAATTTGAAAGCTCTGCACGTCAAAGAATAATACAAAATAGCTTGCTTACATAAGTTATGATTACTTAGTCTACAAATTTAATTTTGCCATTTACCACTCCCTACCATAAACTAACAAATATTAGCAAGCAAATGGGCACGAAATATCGTAAATAAAATGATTGCTAAAGCTCTTCAAAGAATAATAGTGCTTTGAATTTTGGCAAACAATACCTAGCACAAACATTATCAAGAAACAGGCTCATAAATCTTACCGCTTTTATTTTAATGGCTTTTTTGTTTTGTCCAATATCCATACATTTACTTTACTTTAATCGACAACATTTGTTTTTTTTTTCCTTTGAATTATGGCTTGAAAACTACATAATCATTTCGCCAACTTGAAGTCGGTACTGTAAGAGATTAGTAGCGCTCCGCGGTTTCACCCGCGGATAATATTTTATTTATTTACACACAAACTTTCGCCTTTATAATATTAGTGTGATGGATTCACATTTAAGACATTAGGATTATTACTAATATCACAAGAGGTACGAAGATTCTTTCACATTGCAGTAACTACTTTAATTGCCTTTATTTTCAAATAAATACTGCAATGATATAACAACTAATACTAAACACTACCTACTAAAAAAAACTTTTGTACTATATACTGGCCGCGATAACCTATCGACAGTCCAAATGCTCCAGCCCACTACCAGTAGGTAGCGCACCCAACATGCTGGCAGCATTGCCTCGTTGAATTGCAATGCTGATTCGTTGTGCCAAATAAGTGCCAGTGCAACTACTTATATTTTATACTTACAATTTTTTTCTGTTAGGTTCCATGTCAAAATCAAAGTCAAAAGATTTATTGCAATAAGCTAATTTTAGCACTTTTACAAGTCAAAATTATATTAGGTACTTAAAATTAAGTTATTTCACTAAGCATATAAAATTAAGTGCTTATTGTCAAATATGTGTTGACTTATTTAGCCAATATCAAATTTATTCACAACATGAGTCGCTGTCACTGTCAATGGATAAAAAGGGGCTTCTCGTAGTAAGTAATTTCGCAAAGTTAAGTCATCATCTCAATTATTTATCATCTCACGGTCTGATTTACGATCTGCACAAATAATGTACTTACTAATATAAAGCTGGCATGATGTGAGGGATTAATTCAACTCTTTCCTTACCTTCATCTCGTTTAATTTTGAGGTGCGGTGTCGTGGTAGAGCAGGTCGGCTCACAGCCCGGAGGCGGCGGGTTCGATTACCAAGACAGGACAAGTAATTGTGCACAGAAAAAAAATGCGAATACTTGTTCTGAGTCTCCTAATTCCTGGGTCCCTAGACACAGGGAATCCTAGTTAGGGTCCAGGATCTATGTATGTGATCGTTGGGCGTTATTATTACCTATTATAATTTATCCAACAATTTATTGTTGGTACTTTCGATGCTATCTCTTACACTAAAGTTAAGCCAATTTATTGCTCTGAAAGTAATTTTATGTTCATCTTTGACTAATGTTAGTAGTTATAACGAAATAATATTAGAATAGTTGTAACGAAATAACTTTTTATGTGTTTATTGTAATTTAGCGCATATAAAACACTTATTGGTTGTTAAACGTACAATAATCAAAATTTATGGTTCTGATATTGCTTTTTGTTTCGCGTTATGTCTGAGTGTAATAGATACATGTGTGTATACATTCAAATGCTATCATTAAACATTTATAAGAGAGCAAAGTTTTTGAGCATCGTTTCGGTAGCGCGTGTCAATATTTTGTAAGATAAATAACGGCTAAAACTCACGTCAATTAAAAGTCGAAATTACTCCGACCAGGTTTCGGACATATTCGTAACTGGCTCCCAGAAGAAGGACATCGAATATGTCCGAAACCTGGTCGGAGTAATTTCGACTTTTAATTGACGTGAGTTTTAGCCGTTATTTATCTTACAAAAAGCGTGTCAATATGCGAATAATTCGCTGCGGTCTTATCGATGGCAATGAAAAAAATTGCGTTCGATTCTCAAACTTAGCTCCAATAACACGTGAGTCCACCCACAGAGGCGAGCGATTATAACGGTCGACAGGAGTTTACACTTATGATTTTTTTTTTCTTTTTTTTCTTTAGCGGCACGCGCGGCCGGTGATTCAGGGCCCGGCAGATGTCGGCCGCGCTTTTTATGCTATCAGCTGACGTAACGGGCTCGACTTATTAATGATGCATCTTGCATGCCAGTACTACGTGTAACAGGAATCGTTGCGTAATTGATTTTTTTTATTAGTTGCGTGTGGCTCGAACATTGGCATTTTACGAGATGAAACTGGTTGGTTTTAAAATAAAAAGTTGCTGGGTTCTTTGTTTCTGTGCATATAACATACTAGTTGCGCTTCGCGGTTTCAAACGCTAGTACTTTGATTATTTGCTCATCGCACGGGAACATTTCACTTTTCTGGGATAAAATGTAGTCTTTATGTTAAACCAGTGTATAAGCTATCTTGGTACAGAATTTCATCCAAATCCATTCAGCCGTTTGAGCGTAAAGGAGTAACAAACATACACACATACACACAAACACACATACAAACTTTTGCTTTTATAATATTAGTGTGATGTATAAGTTCTCATACAAATTCTCACGCGCATGATACTCTACACAATTGAAAATATACTATAAGCAGTTAAAATACGAACCTAATTGATTTTGACAGTCCCGTTATCCTTATTTTATTTATTTTACGGTTGGAAATCCTGTAGCGGGGGCAAAATAAGTTTGTCAACAGCAAATGCATTTATGTTCGTTTGTTCACGAAAACAAACAGGATGCGAGTCAGACGCCTGTTTATTACCAAGCTATCTATATAAATAAAATTGTTTTAGATGTTAAAAATCGCGAGTCAATACTGTAGTAAAGTTACTGTGATCTATACACCTCATAGCTCAGTTAGTAGTAAGCTCTGCCTTTTGTAAGTTGTGGGTTCGATTCCCACCCCATGACAAACATTTGTGTAATGAACATAGGTGTTGGTTCTGTGTCTGAGTGTTATATAGTAATACTAGCTGCGCTTCGCGATTTCACCCGCAGATTAAATAGTAAGCTTATGTGTTGATCCACTATATAAGCGGTCTATATTCCAAATTTCATCTAAATCCGTCCTACCGTTTGAGCGTGAAAGAGTCACGAACATCCATACATACACATTTTTTTATGTTAAGGTTTGACGTGACGAGCTAACCGTTCGCCTGATGTTAAGCAAAGTCAAAGTCAAAATCAAAAGATTTATTGCAAATAGGCTAATTTTAGCACTTTTACAAGTCAAAATTATATTAGGTACTTAAAATTAGTTTATTTCACTAAGCATATAAAATTACAAAGTGCTTATTGTCAAATAATATATAGCAAGCCCATTACAATATATAATATGAGTTTGAAAAAAAGCAGTTCTCTTTCTCACTACTGGTGCAAGCGACACGGCTGCCCATATCAATTACAGTGTCACTCAGAACTCTTAAAGTATACAGTTTCGCGTGACACTGCACTGCGCACGCCATCCTGAGACATCAGCACTATCTAGTAATAAGATTACTAGACTGCGAGATTAGGTCATGAAGTCTCATTTGCCCAGTAATTTCACTAGTACAGTGCCCTTCAAACCGGAACACAGTAGTGCTTGCACACTACTGCTTGGCGGAAGAATAACTGGCAAAGCGGTAGTAGGTACCTACCTAGACGAACTTTGCAGAAAAGGCCTACCACCATTGTCATTAATTTTAAATTTTAATCATGTACTTGAAAATAATTTTTCATACATAGTTTTTTTTAATATTGAACTACGGTGTTTTTTTAAATAGATATAGGTACAGTTATATAAAGATATTTTATTAGGTACGATTATAATCCAAGAAATCGAATTCCTTGTTTTTTAAATACGCAGAACATTTTATATATTTTACTAGCTGACCCGGCAAACTTTGTTTCGCCATATAAATTAAAAAATAGGGGATGATGGAAGAAGGTAGTAAATTTAGGGTAGAATTCGCTTTATTTACTGCATGCTATCTGTACCAAAAAGGCAAAGGTTACAGGCTAGCTTAGCACGAATCAGTTAATTATTTTTATGAAAGGTGCTTTAAGATTTATTTTTAAAGGAATTGTCTATCATTCCAGCCAGTCATTTTGAATCGTTCATTTTTTTTATTTGGCTACGGCAGCAGCTGCACTTAGTTTTTGTGATCCTTCCGTCTACATTTATAGCTTGTTTAATCCTCACTTTTAATTTCATTTATAAGTGCGGCCAATACATGGCATTATTGTTTTCATTATTATATTTATGGTACCACTAAATAAGATAGAAGAAAGAAACAAAGAAAGGAGTTTTGGCGGGAAAGCGAAAAAGATTGCGTCACCGCATTGTATTATTTTCCTAAATTTGTGTTATTTTCAGTGTTAGTGCATAAAATTGGTGGCATTCTATTCGTTAAGTGCTGGATTACAGGCGTGAGTGTGGGAAAATGAATATAATTATTTTTTATATAATTATATCAAAGTGTATGAAGAACAATTGAAGGGTTGAGAATAAAAAGGATTTAACTGACAAATTGACAGTTTCGAGAAAATTGACTTTAAATGTCAATGTCGTCATTTTAATGTAGAGTGCTTATAAGGTAATAGAAAAGGTTTATGTAAGTTTCAGTTGCTTGAAAATGTTTTAATTCCATTATTAATTACTAAATATAGTACTAATTCATACAATTACTGTAAAAATATAATATAATAAAATAAATACAATAGTGTTTATATGCTAAGCAAACTGTATTCCTGTGACAGATAAACCGTTTTTAGACTCAAAATCTCGAGATTTAAGCCTCATTTCGGTATTTTGAGAATGTATTATTGAAGATAATTTCACGCTGAATCCAACGATACCCATAAGTCATTTTGAGAAAAAAATCAGATAAATCCTTTTTGTTCTCACCCCTTCAATTGAATTAAAGATTATTTTAAAACTAGCTGACGTAGGATTTTATTGAAAAATCAACTTTTATAGAAGAATGGTAGATCCTAAGGTCAGTTTTGCCAACATTCTGTTTTATTTAACTATCTTAGTTTAGTTTTAATTTTTAGTCTTTGTGTACTGCATTTACACAATAAATCATATTAAAGTAAGGCACGATTTTTCAATAATCAGATAAAAGCTATTTATTGGATAAAACAAAACACAGTGAAAATAAAAGAATTATTTTTTATAGTGAACACTGCAATAATAATGGTACTTTTATTTTAGTCCGATTATAATTTGTTAGTTGATAAACATTTATCCAGCTATTGAAAAATCGCATTTAACTATTAATTTTCACTTTTAGTAGTTAGTAGGTAAATAATTAAAATTTAAAAATACAGTCCACAGAAAATCTAAATATGAATAAAAGCGCGCGCAATATGGCAGTATCAAACATGGCATCACGAATAAAACCTCTTTTGTCGACGAATAATGTTTAAATAGAGAATTAAACCAGTGTTCAATGAAGTATTTAAAAACGGCGGTTACCAGACCGGTTTTGGCATCTGCATAATCTAATCCACACACGGGTACGCTTGCTTTATGATCATACAATATTTTTAACGTTTTTTTGTAACAATCGACAGCCTCTGTAGTGTGGTGATTGAGCAGGTCGGCTCATAACCCGCAGGCGGCGGGTTCAATCCCCGCGGCAGGATTCGGAATTCATGCACAGAAAAAAAGCGCAAATACTTGTTCTGAGTCTAGGTGTTGGGTGTGTCCTCGTAGTTCCTGGGTCCCTAGACACAGGGAATCCTAGTTAGGGTCCAAGATCTATGTATGTGATCGTTGGGCATTATTATTATTATTTTAACTTTGCGTTCCACTTTTAAAAATTTACATGTATCATTCGTAGCACTAATAGCGTAGCTCGTCTTGCCGTTTTAGACAATCCATTATAATCCTTCTATGACATACCTACTGCATTGCATTTGAGTATGTCACAGAGGAATAAGTGTGAACTTAAGAGCTTTCAAACTTTAATAAAGACGGACATTAATCTAGGTCTTATCCCTTAACGTACAGACGTGTAGTTATCCTACTAATATTATAAACGCGAAAGTTTGTATGTATGCATGTTTGTAACTCTTTCACGCTCAAACGGTTGGACAAGCTTGGAATATAGATAGCTTATAAACTGAATTAACACATAGGATACTTTTGTGTCCGCGGGTGAAACCGTGGGGCGAAGCTAGTATTAATTGTTATCATTATAGAGTATATATAGTTATAAGTCCACAGACATACACAAAAATCAATATGACCCAACAAAATTACGCTAAATCCCTTAAAAAAAAAACAATTTAAATAAAGTGTAGTTTGGCAGTACTTAATAATTTAGTCAAATAGATTTAAGTACCAATTTTTTTGAATTGGCTTAACTGCCAGATAAGTTTAACGAACAAAAACGTATCATCTCACCGAAACCTCTCAATACATTAGATTTATACAAGCGATCTTAGATGAACATTATAAATTCGCGGACGGTTCAAAAGCTTCGCTTCTGTGCAGCAAATCAATACTTTTTCCTAGCGAAGCTACCCCATTGCACGCAACTAATTCATACTGGCTATACGCGGTATATAAATAACTACGACCTCTTTTCTATTAGGGTTGCCACTTTGTAAATAACAAATATGTAATTTATTTTCTATATATAAACTTATAATAATAAAAACAATAAGCCATTACATCATTGAAAATTTTATTTTAAAACGAGCTTCTGCCCGCAGCTTCGCCCGTGGCGTGGCCTATGGGAAAATAATTCAACCACCCATTTCACCCTCTTAAGGGTGAAATTCCGAAAAATCCTTGTCGTCATAACATCTACCTGCATGCCTAATTTCAGCCCGATCCGTGGTTTGGGCTGTGCGTTGATGGATCACTATGTCAGTCAGTCAGTCACCTTTGAGTTATACTCCGTAAACTTCTCCATTATTTTTGATTACCTTAATATATAAGAATTTCACTTCAATTATTATTATTAAACTTATTTATTCATAAGTGAACTGCATGGTCCCGGTGTAAGAATAAGACTACCTCTTCCCGCAAGTGTCGTAAGAGCCTGTTAATCTAGGGATTAGGCAGCAACATTCTTCTTCTATGGCAACCCTTCCCCCCTTCCTCCTTTCTTCCTTTCTCTGTAGGGAAGGCCTATGTTCAACAGTGGACGTCTTCGGGCCGATGATGATGGGATTCATCTAAATATACTCGTATATAACTCAAAGGTGACTGACTGACTGAGTGACATAGTGATCTATCGACGTAAGAATAGGACAATCACACTTTTTCCCGCGGGTGCCGTAAGATCTATCTAGGGAATGGGCAGCAGCATTCTCCGCGGATATATAAAAATCTTCTTCGATCAACAAGACACCAGCCAAGCGTGATGATTATGGCAAACCTTCCCCTCTTCCTACTGTAATACGTATCTAAAATGACGTTTTATCGGTGAGGCCTATGTTCTATAGTGGACGTCTTCAGATCGATGATCATGGGATTAATATTATAAAGATTTTATTTATAATAGCGTTGTCTCCATATTTAATAATTATATGTGTGGATATCTCATACAACGCCATCTAGCCCCAAACTAAGCAAAGCTTGTATTATGGGAACCAGATAACTGATACAATACTTAGATACTTTTTGTTTGTAAATACATACATAGAATACAATATAACACCCAGACACAGAACAAAAAACTATGTTCATCACGCAAATGTTTATCCTGGGTGGGAATCGAACCCACAACCCACAGTTCAGAAGGCAGGGTTACTACCAACTGAGCTATCGGGCCAGTCAATTTATTTTATTACTTTATTTATGACAAATAAGTTCTATCTAATCTCTGCTATACTTTTCTACGCAGAACGTAGATTAAACCAATGCAAGCGTCTTAATGTCACAATTCTATAATTTTTATTGCTGTTTAAATATAATAAACAATCTTAACATTGAGCTGCCACATTTTTTAATCTATTTACAGTTCCTATTTGATATCACTGTAATTTTTTTTAAGAGCGTATTTTGTCATGGTATGAATGGTTTGTATTACATTTAGTATTTTTATTCTAAGTGAGTTTGACAACCCTGCCAAGTAGAACCAAACAGGTACGCACACATGCGCAGTGGTACCAACCAATCACATCCCAGTTTTATGTAAGCTCTATAATAGAAACTGTGCGTGTGTAAGTGTATGCGTGAGGGGTGCGTCGTTGCACCCTTACTACGCATCACAAACATGAACTTGATGCGTTTTATTAATGCTATTAAAATTGGGTTTTGTTACGTTGTCCGGACAGATCCAGTTATTTATTGCGGTTGTTATTTTTATGAGCAACGTCCATCTAAAATTTAATTTGTGATGAATAATACTCATAATGATACGACAGGGACATGCAACACATGCAATAGTGAGAAAGTATCGTTGTTAGGTGCGATTTTTCAATAAACAGATAAAGGTTGTTATTGAATAAAATAAAACACAGTGAGAACAAATGTGGTTTTTGTAAACCGAACCCTTAAAAAGCTATTGTTTTTTGTTTTACTCGGTTTATAATTTATTCGTCGGATAACCTTAATCCAGCCATTGAAAAAACGGCCCTTAATCAATTAAATTGGTACTCATCTTAAATTGATTGCATTTCATAATGTGTATATTTTATAATAATAAATAACCGGTAGTATTTAGCTTAATTTTAGATGAATATAAAAGCAAAAAATGTTTCATGAAAATTGTCATTTGATATGACAAAGTAAATCCATCCAAATCGTCATGAAAGTTTTTGGTTAAAATCGTTAGGCCGTCTTGCGCGTTCTGTTGTAAGCCCGGATTAACTGAATAAATAACTAACCCAGGATTTGTTCTGTATTTTATTTTATACGTTAAAATATTATCCACTTAATTCGTTATATTTTTAATCCAGGCTGCATTTGTTTAAATGGAAGACATATGTCAAACTTTGCAAACAAAACGTGCGATATTTGACACTGGCAGTTATTTTTCCACTATATTTCACAATGTTTTAAATCTATATTTAAGGGGCTTTTAAACAAAATTTAGGCCAGCCCTAACATTTCATCATCAAATACCATTAATTTTGATATGACTTAAACTAAAATTAAAAAAAAAAGTGAAATACATGAATGTAGTTCAAATAACTGTGATTAAGACGAGCATATATTACAAGTGATCATTCAATCTCTTCCACTTTACTGCATTACTATTGAATAAACTGCAATTCTTCTTTTATCTCTGTTAAGTTTCGTAATATACCCACAGATTAGAGAAAAAAATAATTGAATACCAACTAATGTGTATGTACCATAAAGTTTTATAGAATGGGATATCGGCTGGAGGCCTAATATTAATAATCCCTGATAATTTTCCAACCGTGCAAAATAAAAATTTGGTTATCTGATTATGAACTTAATTCGACTGTGTTAACTCTGGGTTAGCTATTCATTTATAATTTTAAATTTGATCATTTGACTACATTATTGTACTCAATTTACCTACCAAAAAATAAGAATATCAAGAAATTTAAAAAAATCTTAAAAATCGAACAAATTTAAAACGAGAACTGAGAAATGAGAACACCATAATGACCGGGTAATAACCCAAGCGATGTATGTGTGTGATGTGTGTGCGAAGCTAAGGGTGCGTTCAGCTTAGATCAGAAGCAACGCGGCAGAATCATGCGTGCTCACGCATACAGCTCCCTTGCCACAAGCCTTCGTTAAAAGCGGTTTTAACACATATTTAAAACATCTTGACTGGCCTAGTTGGTCGCCTGCCTTCTGAACTGTAGGTTGTGGGTTCCGATCCCTACCCAGAACAAACATTTGTGTGATGAACATCAATGTTTGTTTTGTGTCTGGGTGTTATATTGTATTCCATGTATTTACAAACAAAAAGTATCTACGTATTGTATCAGTTATCTGGTTCCCAGTACAAGCTTTGCTTAGTTTGGGGCTAGATGGTGCTGTGTGAAATATCCATACACATATTTATTTATTTACTTCTTGCGCTCCACGTTTTCACCCGCATGGTGAAAATTTTCCGCTTTACTTTCATAATTATTTTTTTTCATAAGAATCTTCTGATAATAATAAACACAATAAAAGAATTAGCGAAAATGTTCCATCTATTCAAGCGCGATGCGATGACTAAGGGAAATAGAGATTCTTAATATGGAAAATCTTGCGTTTATGAAACTTGAATTTTTTATAGCTTGCTTTGACTAGTAATCATTTATTACTTCAAGAAGTCACATCGAATTTTTGTAATGTTATAAGATTTTCCCAAAAATATACTCCATAACGCATTTAAAACAGTTTAATTAAATACACCTACAGAAAATTTGAAACATTAACGCGTATAAGTATTCTGACTCCTTTGAAAACTTTAAACACAAATACCTACGTTTTAGCATATACCTACTGTTCACCCACGCATCAGGTACACTAGTTCATCCAGTTCATTAGAGGCCCGCACGCGTGCCTTGCAGCGTGAAACCTCCCCACCTACCCCTCGCCACCCCACGTTAGAAGTTCTAATTCTGCGCGCTTTTGAATAAATACGACAGCTTTACTGTACAAGTAGTATTTAACAACGCGTATTTTCGTGATTATTAATTGTTCATTATCACTAAATATATTTTTTTTATTATGTTAATGAATGATGTGACGAGCTAGTCGTTCACCTGATGTTAAGCGACACGACCGACCATAACAAAACAGTGTCACTCAGAACTCTAAAACATAAAGTTTCGCGCGACACTACTACACTGCGCACATCATCAGCATAGTTTGGCAATAAGATTACTCGACTGTGAGATCAGATTATAATTTCATTTGCCCAGTAATTTCACTAGCTATAGTGCCCTTCAAACCAGAACACAGCAGTGCTTGCACACTACTGCTTGGCGGCAGAATAACTGGCAAAGTGGTGGTACCTACCTAGACGAACTTTACAGAAAAGTCCTACCACCTAGTAATTAAATAAATAGTGCTTGCTCTAAGATATGTTTTAAATCGATTTGTTATTACAGACGCTCGCGAAGACCGCGGCTTGAGTTAGTAACTGGCTCCCAGAAGAAGGATATCGAATATGTCCGAAACCTGGTCGGAGTAATTGCGACTTTAAATTGACGTGGTTATTAATTCTACAATATTTTTTATAAGGTCATTTTAAGATTTTTGTGGTGGCAACACCTTCGTCCCTCCTCAAATGGGGCCTATCTTTAGCACTGGATATCTTTGGCTTATTATGTGATAGCGGAAAAGAAAGTATCGTATCATAGAAGGATTGTTTGGTTGTAACGTAGATTCTCGAACCTTAAGGTTACATTACTACCCAAATGTGAGAGTCAGATCAAAAAAATAGAAATTAATAGGGTTAGTTCGATTTTCAAATCCAGTGCTATTAAAATCTGATAAATATCTGTGAACAGTTTAAACTAATATTTAAGCTACTTCATAATAACAAGTATAAGGATATATATATGCCCGGGCATAAGGACTCGAACTAGTTATAGCCTGGCATTGGGCACGTAAAAAAATGAGTGTGCTTTACCACATGACTGAATTAAAACCTCTTTTGTTTAGCTCCATGTATCGGCCGGTATAACTTTGTTTTTGCTTTGTTTAATGTTAACGTCGCCATCTTGTCACTTTACCGGACATACCAACACAATTTTTTTTTTTTAACTTTGTTGTGTTGACAATGGAGATCTTCGTTAACCAACCACTTTCAACTTCCAGCCTAGCCAGCTTATTCCCCAAGTCAAGCGTGCGTAAAAAAGAAGTTTTACTTCTAAAACCTCCAAAGCCTCGAAAACAAATCTAAACAGCTACACTCGAAGTTACGAAGAAACTATCAAGTAAAATGTGCCCAGTTTTCACTTGCATAAGTTGATTTACATACGAGAGATTATAAAGTACCTTATATAATGTAGATATGCGCTAGTTAGCAATGTTAGTTAGTAGTTAGCGTAGTATAGCTTCATGTACGCTCCGCCCCTTTCTAGGGCAGGCGTTGCGCGGGTAACCTATTAATCTGTACAGTGTTGCCACTTGCAACGTTTATATTATGCAGCTATTTATGATAATATTTTATTTAAACCTCCAGTTACAAAATAATCTATTCATGTTAAGCTACGGCTGACGTTTTGATATGAAAGGATTTGTTTTAATCTGCAGTTTTATTGTTTTGAGTACGTTGAAATACCATTTTGAATATGTTTGCAACGTATAAAATACAGAGTGACACTGTTCTGTTATAGGCGGTCGTGTCGTCTAAGGCGAACGACTAGCTTGACCATATCATTATATGGCGAGCTAGTTGTTCGCCTGATGTGAAGCGTTACGGCTACCCATAACAGTTGTCATAACTCGGAACTCTAAGATATAGAGCCATTTTTGTAAATACATTTTAAAGTCTTTAAACTACTTTAGACCAATACAAATTACATTCAATTTAGAGTGATTAAAACCAAATGCTGCAGAGTGTAACGTTAATTTATCTATGCATATAAAATTCAAAGTCTTGACTGACTTATATATCAACACACAGCCTAAACCGCTGGTCTTAGAAACTTGAAATTTTGGTGTGTTCTTTGTAAAGTGTATCCACTAAGAAAGATTTTTTCGAAATGACACCCCCAAGAGGGTGAAATGTGTGGTTAAATTATCTATAAAACAAATTCTTCTTCGTTTCCTATAGGCCACGCGGGTGAAGCCGCGGGAAGAAGCTAGTACAAGTATATAAAAGATACGCAACACGTTCAATATTATATATGTATGTTTTCTTTGAAAACCCCCACTTTAGTTTCCCCGAGTTTTCAGTTAGCGAGCGTAGAGACCTATATACATTCTATGTACTCTTGCATATAAGCATACATATGTGTTTACTGTATTTTGTAGGCGTAGCTGGGAGGGTGCGTAACCTAGTGAACGCACACCCTAGATTAGAGGGATGGCTATCGGGGTTGAAAAGTACGAGTTGGGTGGTGTTGGGTTCTGTAGGTTTAAAAAGATTTTTTTTATTTCATGCCTCAACTTTTTAAACTAATTACTCAATAATATAAACACTACAAAATGCTACTACTATATGCTATCTGGTACAAAAAAACGAGTGTGCTTTAGACCACACGACTGAAGTAAATCTTCTTTAATTTAGCTCCATCTATCGGCCGTTGTTCAATGTTAACGTCGCCATCTTGACATTTGTAAATTGTCATTTTACCGAACATACCAATATGATACAAATTATTAACTTTGTTATGTTGACAATGGAGATCTACATGAACCAACTTCAACTTCCGTTTGCATCGCCTTCACCAGCTTACTCCCCAAGTCAAGCGTGTATAAAGAAGTTTTACTCCAATAATATAACTATAATCAACAACAATTGGTCGATGCAAACATTGAACGACGTGACGAACTGGAGTATTGCCGTAAAAATCGGGAAACTTTCAGTCACACAGAAGAAGAAGAATTTAAAATTTAAAATATTATAAAATGTTGATGATCCCTAGAAAGGTAGGTACTACCTCAACCCTTGGCACACGTCATTGTGACCTCTCCATTTTCCTGCGTTTATTTACATACAGGCTCATTG
This sequence comes from Ennomos fuscantarius, assembly GCA_905220475.3. Taxonomy (NCBI): domain Eukaryota; kingdom Metazoa; phylum Arthropoda; class Insecta; order Lepidoptera; family Geometridae; genus Ennomos; species Ennomos fuscantarius. Next base: position 2,826,951 of record HG992028.1, on the reverse strand, counting down.
CGCCACTCATCGAACAATCCAGCAGGCTAACGACCCCCGAGCCTCCGACCCTTTCACCACTCACCAGTATAACCTGGCCCTTGTTCATTCACACTTCATCGAGATACGATACCGCAAACGTGAGCTCCACAACACTGGTCAGGTCACCCAGCAGATGTAGACCTTTCAATACTCACATTAGACTGAAGATTTTTATAATATAAGATAGATCTATGATACTGGTCGCGTCGAGAAACCCCAGCTTTACTAGAGCTATGCAATATTCCCGTCATCGAAGATTTTTATGAAGCATAGAGGGTCTTCGGAAACTGGCGGGGGTGCGTTAGTTTATTGTGACCTAAGCAATGATAGGTAAATTGCAGTTTCTATGGGAGATAGGGTGAAGGTGTAATTGAGGTAAGTTCAAAGATGGCCGACTGTGATAATGATGATCATATAATGTACCTTGTTGACGGATAAAAAGACTAGGAGTTTCATCTGCTTGGGTATTTTTGAAGTTAAATTTCTTTACACACGCTTCGCTTGGGGAGTACGCTGGTGAATGCGAGGCGAACGGAAGTCAAAGTTGGTTCACGTAGATCTCCATTGTCAACATAAAAAAGTTAAAAATTTGTGTTATTATGTTGGTAATGTCCGGTAAACAATTCACAATTTTCAAGATGGCGACATTAACAGTAAACAAAGCAAAAACACAGTTTTCCGGCCGATAGTTGGTGCTAAACTAAAGCAGCCTTATTAATAAATACGAACTAGCTTTAGACTAGTTACACCATCTTTTGTCTCTGTCAATCCAGCTAAATATTCCAGTAGCAAAAAAAGGACAAAAGCTGAAGTAACTAATCCGAGACTAATACCGGTTTATTAATAAGGCTGAAGAAGTTTTACTTCAGTCGTTTTTTAAACGTTCTAAAATGAAAAATATAGGTATATATGGTATTATATGTATTGTGCATTAACAATGACGATTGGCTGAATACGAGAACTTACAAAAAGCTATAAGTAAAAAAATGAAAATTGACGCCTCTACAATCGGAACGCCGCGTAACTCTATCCCGGCGGGAACTTTAAACTGTAATTTATGATTTAGCTCCGGTTTTCGAACGCTTCCGCCGTTCCAAATTCAAACATTGTCACGAACGCACCTTTATTTGATTTATACTTTTTATTTTTTACGCGGGAAACACTTGGCGACAGCATGTTTGTAGTCGGGTTACTTTACTTACCGTTTCATTGAAAACGACGGAAGAGATGATTTACTGATTTATGTGTGTGTGAATTTTATAAGATTAAATGACACTGACATCTTATTTTAAGTCACTAAAATATGATTACATCATATCATCATTTGACTGGCCTGATAGCTCAGTTGCTAGTATCCCGGCCTTCTGAACTGTAGGTTGTGGGTTCGATTCCCACCCTGGACAGACATTTGTATGATGAACATCGATGTTTGTTCTGTGTCTGGGTGTTATATTGTATTCTATGTATGTATTTACAAACAAAATGTATGTAAGTATTGTATCAGTTATCTGGTTGCCATAGTATACAAGCTTTGCTTAGTTAGTGTGAAAGGTCCACAAAATATTTATTTATTTAATTTATTTATACAAACAACGGCAAGAAGCTGATCAATATAAAACAAATTTAATCCTAGAAATCTACTAAATTCTAGAATCCAGCTGCTGAGTTAAATGATTATATAACTTGCCATTTTATGTCATATTACAATAATAATAATAATAATATGTGTGCACATCTCACACAACGCCATCTAGCCCCAAACTAAGCAAAGCTTGTGCTATGGGAACCAGATAACTGATACAATACTTTGATACTTTTGTTTGTAAATACATACATAGAATACAATATGACACCCAGACACAGAACAAACACCTATGTTCATCACACTAAATGTTTGTCCTGAGTGGGAATCGAACCCACGACCCGCAGTTTAGAAGGCAGGGCTACTACCAACTGAGCTATCGAGCCAGTCGTATTATGTACCTAATATGAATTAAAATGAATAATTAAAAATGTTTAGTATTTTTAAGTACTATTTAACGCTTCGCAGTTACATATTACGTACTATGCATGTCCATTACTTATACAGCACGCGTTTATGTCTTTTATATGAACTATTCAACACTATAATACTTTTTTGTTTACTAGGTGGTAGGACTTTACTGCAAAGTTCGTCTAGGTAGGTACCACCGCTTTGCCAGTTATTCTGCCGCCAAGCAGTAGTGCGCAAGCACTGCTGTGTTCCGGTTTGAAGGGCATTGTAGCTAGTGAAATCACTGGGCAAATGAGACTTTATGATCTGATATGGGCAGCCGTGTCGTTTAACATCAGGCGAACGGCTAGCTCGTCACGTCCATCCCTTAACATAAAATAATAATAATAGACATGGATAAAATGCTAAATTATCAAGTGAGTATACACACTTTACCAAGGCATATAGTTAAATAACAATAATAATGACAGAAGTACACAGAAATATCACAGTAAGCCAAAGAAAGTAAAAAAAAAAAATTTAAATTATTCATGGAACATGACCCATTTGTTATGTTCATTAATGATATTTTATGACAATACGGTGTGTCATTATTATTTTTAACGAGTAACGGCCACGCGTTATTTGTGATCACGGTTATAATAACTAAGATGCATTAAAAAAACGTGCTCGGCTTTAAGAAAGTTCGGTTTTCAATCAATGCTGAAAATGCCATGTCTCGTTTTCGCTCCTGCCGTTTCACGTCAACGAGAAGTTGACAGGACATTAAAAACTAACGTTTTGGGAGTTTTGGCCAGAAAACGAAAAAGATCGCGTCACCGCATTGTATTATTTTCCAAAACTTGTGTTATTTTCAGTGTTGTCATAAAATTGGTGGCATTTTATTCGTTAAGTGCTGCATTACAGGCATGAGTGTGGGAAAGTGGTATAATGATGGTGAAACGTTTCTTTTCGTGTTGTTTCCAAAAGTCCATAGAAGCTTCTGGTAAAGTTGCCACCACTATTCAAGGAGTATGACTTGACTAGATTAGAGACTTGGTGACTTGGACTGTGACTTGACTTGACATACATACATATAGGTTAATTAACTCGAGAAATTACCAATTACTTGACACTGGCTAAATACACAACTGTGGAGCCAAACCAAAACAAATAAAAAAATGCATTAAAACCTACGTGGTCGGCTTTAAGAAACTTAGGTTTTTAAATCAGTGCTGCAAATGCTGTCTCGTTTTCGCTCCTGCCGTTTCACGTCAACGAGAAGTTGACAGAACATTAAAAACTAACGTTTAAGTTTCCTTGCAAGATTTGATTCAAAATTAGGAAATCCGTAGCCATCCGAAAACTAAATACCTCATTTATATCCGACGCTGGCCTTCATAATAATATAAAACTGTTCGTACAGTTTTTTCGTTACAATTTTGTATTATGTCATGCCCATTTGATACGCATATGTCGTCCATTGTTTCCTTTTTGCTATCATACTTACATTTTTATAACGAACTTTTGTTATATGCGCGGTCAAATGTAACTATTTTATTATTAACTTATTATTAATATCAATTACCAGTCAAAGTAAAGTAGTTAAGCGCTTGTTTTTATTTTTTCATGAAAATTGTTTAACGAGAAGTTGCAATTTTTGTAATAATTTTTGATAATTTTAGTAAATATGTACAAGTATATATTATGCCGTAAATGATTGTTTTTCTTTTTATTAATTTGTATTCAATTGTGCACTTACAGCTGCTAACAGACTAACTAACCAGAAAACACTTATATATCACTTAAAAAACTAAAAACTGTCACATATTGCTATCAATACACTTAATTTGATTAAAAATATAAGTCGACTAAATTCTCCGCGATAATCGTGTAATTAGAGTATTTAGCCAATGGAAATTTAGCAAATCATTTTTTATATAAAATGTTTTGTATTACCAAAATGTTTACAATGTTATTCGATCTGCGGATATAACGACGCCATTGACAATAATTTAAAATTTATAATTTTTTGTTTTTTGTTTTGGCTCCACACTTATGTATTTAGCCAGTGTCAAATAATCGATAATTTTCAAGTTACGTAATGATATTTCATAAGTTTTTAAACTAGCCCTTTTCGTTTTCTCTTCAAGGCTTCCGAGAACCTTCTGTAAAATAGCCACCGTTTTACAGTGTCATTTTGACTGACAAAATAATTTCTTACTTGACATTGGTAGAATTATCACTAAAAAGCGATAGAAAGCCATTAAACGAGGAAAAGAAGAAGTATTTCATAAATCACAATGTTAGTGATAATGGCAGTTAAAATCTTATGTTAGTTATTTTATTTAAGGTAAGCTTTGTTTAGTTTGGGACTAGATGACGCTGTGTGAAATGCAAAAAGTAATCATATGGGTTTTACAACTGTGATTTTTTTTTACTACTTAATCATTTTTAAAATGTGCAAAACCAATAGAGAATACAAAAATGTCCGATAACGTCCCTTAAATATTTTTACCAGATTTAAAAAACATATCTTCATTAACAAAATTAAAACGTTCAGAATCTTTTAGCCATATATTTTACAAATAAACGATGTTGTTGACATAAGCTCTATGTTGACGTTAATAAACGACATCGCCACTGCGTATTATGCATACAAAATGGACAATCAACCAAATCGCTCTACGATCCATCATACGAATATATGCATTTATTAATTTTTGACATAAACGTCCGCCATCTTGAAATATAGCAGCTGTTCCGAGTTCGTTGACCTCGTTTTTATGGTATTGCCAGGTAGAAATGTTCTATGCAACGGCCTCGGTTGAAACCTTAGAGGATCCCATGTTGTCAAAAGGATGCGTTTTTTAGAGCTTATCTTTTAAAAACTTGAGTGCATTTTGTGTTTAATATTTATCGTGTATTTTTTATAATTGGTTTGGTATTTTTATTTCTAGTGATAAAAATGGTTAATATTTATGTAGTTATTGAAATAATATGAAATGATAATGTCGCCATCTTGACAATTATAAATTGTTATGTTGCCAATGGAGATCTACGTGAACCAACTTCTAAATATTGGTCTTTACCTATGAAATTGCCGTTTTGTTTGAAAAAAGTTAAAGTATTTTTTTTTCGAACTTATTTATTTCTTTTATTCAAAGTAATCACCCCTGCAATCAATGCATCTTTGCCAACGCTGTGGCAGTTTATGGATGCCCTTCTTGAAAAAATCAGCAGGACGGGAGACAACAAACTCTTCAAAGGCGTTTTGTACTGCCTCTCGGGAATTGAATTTTTTCCCCGCTAAAAAGTTGTCCAAATTTTGGAAAAAGTAATAGTCGGTAGGCGCAAGATCTGGTGAGTATGGCGAATGAGGGAGAGCTTCCAAACCCAACTCATGCAGCTTAGAGACGGTCTGTTGTGCAGTATGGGGTCGCGCGTTATCGTGAAGTAGCAGTGGAGACGACCGATTGACCAAATCTGGTTGCAGACGTGCGAGTTTCGCCATCATTGTGGTCAGTTCTTCAATGTACACATCTGCAGTAATGCTCTCGCCGTTTTGTAAAAAGCTATGATGAATCACACCAGCACTAGACCACCAAACTGTGACCATCACCTTTCTAGGGGTCATTTTTCGTTTTGCACATTGCTTTGGTACCGAACCAGGATCTAACCAACTTGCTGAGCGCTTTCGATTGTCAAAAAGAATCCATTTTTCGTCGCACGTAACAATTCGGTTCAAAATTCCTTCATTTCTGTGCCTGTTAAGCAGCGCAAGGCAAGTCTCGACGCGTACGTTGCGCTGGCGATCGTTAAGTTCGTGGGGCACCCATCTATCAAGCTTTTTTATCTTGCCAATCTGTCGCAAATGGACCAATATTGTTTTGATGCTAACAAAAGCTGCTGCCAGCTCAGCTGTAGATTGAGATTCATCAGCTTCCACAATCGCCTTTAATTCATCATTGTTGACCAAAGTTTCCGGACGACCACGAGGTTCATTTTTCAAGTCAAAATTCCCAGAACGGAACCGAGCAAACCAATAACGGGTTGTACGTTCGTTTGTACAGTTCTCTCCGTAAACGTCATTGATGTTACGTGTCGTTTGTGCCGCGTTAGTGCCACGACGGAACTCATATTCCATAATTACACGAAATTTCAAAGTATCCATTATGAGGAAAAATGTTGAAATGTGATGAAAATACAACGCTAATCAATAAACAAAAGACTTATATTGTAAATAGAATATCATATTTTTAAAACAAAATTAATTTGAATTTAGAATTCATAGCCAATCAAAACTTTTTTTTGTTTGAAAAAGTCTGTACTGCAATACGGCAATTTCATAGGTAAAGACCTATTAGATGTCAATAATTTTATGAACATACTTAGCGATTATATGACTTGTGCCATATTTTCAAGGATACTAAAGAAAAAAAACCTGACATATCTTTTTTTTGTTTGTTTTGGCTGCACACTTTTGTATATTTAGCTAGTGTCAAGTAATTGATAATTTCTTAAGTTAATGACATTTCACGCAGATATGTGTCAAGTCACAGTCCAAGTCATCGAGTCTAGTTTAAGTCATACTCCTAGTAAAGTGGTGGCAACCTTACCATAGAAGCTTCTATGGAGTTTTGGAAACATCACGAAAAGAAACGCTTCACCATCATTATACCACTTTCCCACACTCATGCCTGTAATCCAGCACTTAACGAATAAAACGCCACCAAGTTTATGAACTAACACTGAAAATAACATAGGTTTTGGAAAATAATACAATGCGGTGACGCGATCTTTCTCGTTTTCCCGCCAAAACTCTTGACAAATCGTTATGTAGCCACGTGCCGTGATAAAAACCTCTTTTCCCCCTACTTTACACCGTGACCATATGATCGCAAATTCCGCCACCCTCATATTTAGCAATATAGCTATTAAAAAGCACACATTCCTTTTAGTTTTATTTTTAAACAATTGTTCGTTTTTTTAGTTCACTCTTATGACGTTTCTACCTGCAACGCATTTTTGGCACGTTCTAGACAGATAAGTACGAACTTAAGAGCTTAGTAGGTAAGTAAGCTTGGATCACCGCCGTAAAGTGTGCCGCCGCTCATACGTGTATAGACTGCACTTAAAGAGTATCCAAAGGAATTACATCATCTACTTCTTCATTTGTATCATTAGAATACAAACAGAAACACGGCATCGATTTATGGTTGAAATTCCTTCAACCCGCACCAATAGGCCCTTCAACTCGCACTAAGCATTTCGCGAACAGCTAATGAATGGAACAGCTTGCGACGTCCTTGTTTCTAGTTAATTATAACCTGGGAATTTTCAATGAACAAGTCTTCTAGGCAAGCATGCCTATATTAGACCACGTCATTGCTTAACATCAGGCGAGAAAGTAGTCAAATCTTTGCCTAGAACCAATAAAAAGAACAAGAATACTGCCAACTTATTTGTGTATTTGAATACTCAATCGTTTAATTCCGCACTATTTGAAAGCATAAACTAGACCTGAACAAATAAATTGGTTGCTGTTGGCTGTATGAGCTGACTCTCTTCTAACGACTATGGTGTCATCCTAGATTAGTTTTACCTATGTCCAATTACTTTATGTATAAACTATGCCTATGACTTCCCATTTAACAAAACGCCTACTACATTGCTGCTTAATTGTGCACGTGTAGAACTAACTTCTTATCAAACAAGCAATATATTGCTTTTTATGCGATCCTTTATCAGTCGACGCTGGCTCCATGCAATTACAAGTCTTATTCCGTAGTGCATACTAATAACATTGGTTCATTATTTTCTCACATCAGCTGAACTCTTGAATAGAGAACAGTTTGAGAAAATTGATCGAGTGACCTTTCTTCGCGTCTTTCAACGTAACCTTTTATCGCACGCGCTAGGTAAGCAGCTGTGGGCAGGTAACCATTAGGAAATGCCTCTTTGATACAGTAAAATGGACCTTGTAACCTTGGTGGTAAGGTTGATGATGTTTTTAGTGGTTGGTTTAGTACCGCCATATGTTAGTACGTCAGCTGCAAGCTATGCGACGGATTTATCGCATTGTTCTATTATAAGCGTTTAAGTTGTGATAGGCGAATCGAGAATATCCAATTTTGGCTGGTGCTCTTACAAAGGTGAAAGAAACAATCGTTTGGAAACATGGAGGCTGTTATGTTCATTTAATTCGAGAGCATTCGTCGTCCTGGCCCGTACTTATTATGGCCAATTTATCTCGATCATGTGAGAGAAGGCCCCTGTCCCAGCAATTCACTAGTTCGTAGGACTTTTCTGCATTTCGTCTGGGTTCCTGCCGTGGGAATTGAATCCGCCGTCTCCTGGCTAAAAGCCGACTAGCTCAACCACCACACCACAGAGTCTGTCGCCCGCGTGAGCTATAGAAAACGCAGAAGCCATTTTTTTCATAGATAATTTAACCGCTCATTTCACAATCTTTGGGGTGGAATTTCGAAAAACCCTTTCTTAGTGGATACCTACGCTTTAAAAAGAAACCACTGTCCAAATTTCAAGTCTCTAGGACCAGTGATTTAGGCTCTCCGTTGATATATAAGTCAGTCAGGACTTTGAATTTTATATTTATAGATATATAAATGATTAATGATCTTGCATAAATTAATTAAGTCGATGTAAACCACCACCTTCCATTGTTTCAGGTAAGAGTCTAGTGGTTGCTTTCAGAAACTACAGACATGCAGGATGGCGACCAACAATGAGGTAAAAACTTAAAAGCTTCTGTCTTATCATTTAAAATTCAGTTGGAAGTAATTTATTTTATATTCCTTTTATAAATTAATTTACCTATAAAAATAGTAAAAAAATAGGCACATTGACTGGATTCAAACAGAGTTAAAATTTAAAAACAATGCAATTCGGATTATGAATATAGGTTAAAAAACATTAAAAATATGAACAAAATATATTAAAAAAATAGTACCTACACAAATTTTATAAACATCTCATTAAACTAGTGTACAAAAACTTATAAATAAAACAAAACGTTAAAATGAAAATGATTTAAAACTGTACACATTAGTTAAATGTATGGCGTTTTAAAACGAAATAAGATTAAAAATAAACTATATATAAACCTTACTGTAATTTCGGTAGGAAGCAAATGACAACCTGGCAACATTTGCTTCTTAAAAAGTAATAATTTAAAATTAAACTCTGAAAAATATATCTAAAAGGAAAATTCAGGTTATGTAAAATATCAAAAGTCAATTATCATTAATCTAATAAACGACGAAAATTATTATCCACTGTCTAAATTAACGTCTCATTTTAATTGTAAACAATACGTTAACTTTATTTTAATTGCTTTTTGTATGACGACTGCTCTAAGGCGGAATCGAATTAAAAAATTACTAATATTAAACACTACATAACGCAGTCCTGCTGGGCGATCACGTAACACGATTGTAACCAATTGAAACACAAATGTAACAGTTTTAACAGTTTCAATAAGCAGTTTATGTGCATAGTTAGTATGGAAATTTCTCCTGTTGCATTGCAATCAAAGTTTCGTGATCACCCCTTGTTGTTTTTTCGATCAGTGTATTATTTAAAACAAAAGAGGTTCGTACCGAAAGGTTGAATGAGTCACAGCGGGCTGCGGGCGGGAGGCGCGGAAAAGCGAACGATTGTCGAAAACGCGACGTTGCATTTTCTCCGTCCTCTTTCCACAAAGCTGTTGCCGTTTCTTTAATTACGCCGCGTCAAGATTCCCTTTTCTTTTTATAATTAGTTTTTCTGTCGGCTAGTAATCCTGCCTTGGCTTTTAGACGCTGAAAGCTGAAATAAATTGGTCTCCCACCAATTTTCTTGAATGATTTGAAGTAATATTTTTTTTAATGAAAAATGGAATGTGTGTGTTCCAAAATAGGTATTTTCGAATATATTTCACTGTTACCACCGATTATTTCATTTTCTCCTTTTTTTTCGGGTTCGGTAATGTGTAAGGAGTATTGTATCGGATCAAACTTAGATACTCGTATCTATCGAAGACCTTGTCGGTTCGATGTAGGCTACAAAAACAAATTATACTAATACCGAATGCCGTCTTTCAATGATAATAAGTTATAAGTATATCAGAGGAGTTTTGGCGGGAAAACGAAAAAGATTGCGTCACCGCATTGTATTATTATCCTAAACTTGTGTTATTTTCAGTGTTAGTGCATAAAATTGGTGGCATTCTATTCGTTAAGTGCTGGATTACAGGCGTGAGTGTGGGAAAATGGTATAATGATGGTAAAACGTTTCTTTTCGTATTGTTTCCAAAACTCCATAGAAGCTTCAAGTAAAGTTGCCACCACTTTACTAGGAGTATGACTTTGACTAGACTATGACTTGACTTGATGACTTCGACTGTGACTTGACACATATTTGCGTGAAATTAACATTAAAAAAAACAAAGTATATCAGATTATGTAGGAGTTGATCCACTAAATTTTACTCATTAGATATTAAAAATTATTGAATTAAAGAAAGAAAATATATTCAGGTATCGTACATATCACCAGGTGCGATCAGTAAACTAAATTAGCAAATAATTTATCACGCATTGTGCGCTTGCGCAGCGGAATCGCAGCTTTTGTCGAATCTTGCGCAAAGCTCCGCAATACAATAGAGTCTTTACCTGGCTCTTTTATATATTTTTTTTGCTATTCTGACAACAATAAGTCTTCATTCGGCTATCTAAACTGTCAAATGTCAACATGTACTATCATTCAAGACACTTTCTTCTTTATTTCGAATGCTATTAAGTTTTAATTCCACTGAACAAATATCAAAACAGCTGACACGTTGACTTTTTAATTTATTGTTTCCAGTAAAGCTAAAGAATATTCTCACCACGGTGAAAATTACACAGAATTAAATATAAATCGAAGCCATAAAAATAGTTCAAAGAAAAAAGTTAAAAAGAAAGGTTTAATTTCTCAAAAAAAAAAACGAGTTAGCTTTAAACCGTACGACTGAAGAAAAACTTTTTTAGTTTAGCTCCATGTACGGGTACAATTTTGATTTTGCTTTGCTTAATGTTAATGTCACCATATTGACTTGTAAATTGTACATTTTACCGGAAATACCCACATAATAATACAAATTTTTCTTTGTTATGTTGACAATGATCTACGTGAACTTTCAACTTCCGTTTGTCTCGCCAGCTTACACCCCAAGTCAAGCGTGCGTAAAGAAGTTTTACTTCAAAAAGTTTAATTTCTCAACGTAACAAGGAGTATCGATAAAAACAGGCTCGTGCGCGCACTCTAAAAGAAAAAACAAAGTGCATCCGGCTGAGAGGTGCGCGCGCGCTGAGCAAATGCAAGATGGCCGGCGTCCGGCGCGCCGCTTCCGCGCCCGCATCCGGCGTAATTTGACACAGCCCGCGCAGCCTGCGGGCAGCCTTGCCGGATCGATTTGCGGGACAACTGTGAACTCGCACAATAGTCTTGTTTATTGCATGTTGCTTGAACATTTTATCTTTATTTTAGTGAATGATGTGACGATCTTGTCGTTCACCTGATGTTAAGCTCCACGGCCGCCCATAACAGAACAGTGTCACTTGGAACTCTAAACATAGAGTGTCGCGCGACACTGCACTGCGTACATCATCCTGAGACATAAGCACAGTCTGGTAATAAGATTACTCGACTGTGAGATCAGATCATAAAGTCTCAATTGCCCAGTAATTTCACTAGCTACAGTGCCCTTCAAAGCGGAAAACAGTAGTGCTTGCACACTACTGCTTGGCGGCAGAATAACTGTCAAAGTGGTGGTACCTACCTAGATGAACTTTGCAACAAAGTTCTACCACCTAGTAAAAAATGCGCATGATGCGCCATTTGGCCCGATCAGAACGGAGTTTATTGATCGACAGCATCTCGAGCAGGTCGACTGATACCCCAGAGGACTGCCTCTGAGATATGAGAGAGAGGCAGTCCTCTGGGGTATCAGTCCCACCGCGAACCAACTGGGGTTCGATTCCCGCGGCAGAATAAGTATTTGTGCACAGAAAAAAATACAATTATATGTTCCGAGTCTGGGTGTTGTGGGACCATGGACCTCGTAGTTCCTGGGTTCCTAGACATAGGGAATCCTAGTTAGGGTCCAGTATCTATGTATATGTTCGTTGGGCGCTATTATTATTGATATTATGTTTATCGAATTCAAGAGTAACAAAGTTACGAGATTTTACTTTAGTTCATTTTCAATCAGAAACGCCACGCAGTTTTACTTTCAACTTCCCTGTTTTTCCGTGGAATGTCCGAAATTTATAAAACGTAAAACATTCGAATAATTTAATTTGTTATCTTGGAGCAATCAACTGTCGGCGCTTCTTTACTTACATAATGTTTTTGGGTCTGAAGTCATTGCCGTTAACAAAGACTTTGTAATTCTTCATGACATTACCAATGTCATAAAAAAATTTGGACGGAACGCAGCCAATAACCTACACAATTGAATTTTTGGATATCCACTTATTGCCAGGAACCGCCGTTCATAGTGCTTGGTCTTCTTGTTTAGCAGTCATTCCGATCCGGATAGGTTAAAAAGACCTCCGTAAATAGGGGCTATAACAAACGCAAAGCGTAAAAAACCGATTTCAGACTTATATAGTTTTTCTCATGGATCCCATTATTAAAACTGAACCAAACTGAAATGGGACCACGCGGCAAGCACAAGCTTACAAATAAAAAAGAATCACCCAAATCGGTTCACTCTGTCGAAAGTCTGAGGTGACGATGATAAAAAAGAAACTGTGAAATTGGTAACCGCCTCATTATTTGAAGTCGGTTAAAATACCTGCCTATCTCACCTTACGTAATAAAAAACCAACCAAAAGCATCTTATTGTAGATCTTAAGTAGAAAAATGTTCTTCTTAATTATGTAAGTCAGAGGTATACGTATTGATGATAAGACCTAAAATAACTTCTTGTACATTTTCGCTTTGCTGTGAAATGGCCTTTATTAACAGACGTTTGGGTAATCATCAAGTTGACTGGCCTAAAGACTCCTTTAATTTGAGTAAATTGCAAAGAAACCTCCATAATTTCGTCCCTTCCTCCATTTAATTAATTAAATTCCTAACATTTGTCATAGTACAATACAGTTTCAATTCAAACATTTCGTGAACTGAATCATAATAATGCGATGCACGAAAAATATTCTACGTGCGTCCCTTTGCGAGTCGATAGTCGTGAGACAGAGACGGACATACCACTCTCCCTTTCCTCAATTCGACGATGACACTTCCGAGAATCGTCTGTGCTTTTGAAGTATTTAAAATGCCCCACACACAGTACCGTTACTTTACTACTCACTTTTTTGCGTCTACAATCTCCACAATGAAAACGGAGGGGAACTTCTTATTATCTATGCGAATTAATGCAAAAACTTTAAGGTTTTTAAACTCATTCAAGCATTTAATGTACTTTGGAATAGAAGAATTCGCTATTATTATTTCAATATATCAAACATTTATTGGCTGATAGAAAACGGGTAGCCATTTTTCTTTTCGTTTGAAATAGAAACGTCTATCTGTCTCAATTACATCGATAGTAAAAAGTAAATTTCGAGTTTGGAACTAACCGGTCGCCGGTTGCCAGGCTGCCACCCCGCGCCCGTTCAAATGTCGACGAACGGGGAGGCGCGTCGTGCGACGTTGCCAAAACGGAAAGTGAAATTTCGTCACACTCTCCCTCTCATTCACACACACCAACACACGCAGGATAGTTCACTGCCGTAACTTATGCGTCTGTGTGAGAGCAATTCGGCAGACGGCGTGCGTATGTGTGGGTTTGTTTTGATGAATATTGTACATGGGTTTTCATTTGTGTGCGTTACATGAATTTGTATGAGAGCTGCATGTACTACGGTAAAGTTTCCGCGTTCGATCGACTTTGGTAGACTACGAAGTCGTGTTTCTGAAGAATTAAAGTTATTAGATGTCTTGAACGGAAAAAATCTCTTATTGTCTCACGAAGCTTTTTAACTGCACGACTTGTTTCTCTTTTTTAACGTGTTTATGTCTGTATTGACGTTATTCTCATTATAATAATATAATATGTGTGGACATCTCACACAACGCCATCTAGCCCCAAACTAAGCAAAGCTTGTATTATGGAAACCAGATAACTGATACAATACTTAAATACTTTTAGTTTGTAAATACATACATATAATACCATATAACACCCAGACACAGAACAAACACCTATGTTCAGCACACAAATGTTTGTCCTGGGTGGGAATCGAACCCACAACCCACAGTTCAGAAGGCAGGGTTACTACCAACTGACCTATCGGGCCAGTTAAAAATGTATGTACTTACTTTTATGAAAATTTCGACGTTTTAAATAGCCAGTACTGCAATACGGCAATTCTATATGTAACCTATTATTATTATAATAGGTTACCTATAGAATTGCCGTTTGTAGTGTTTGCTCCGTAAACGTCGTTGACGATGCGTGCAGCTTGTGTCACGATGCTGCCACAATGGTACTCATATTCCATAATTACTACATTTTTAACGTATCCACGATGATCAAACGGATTCAAATGCGATGAAAACATAACGCTAATCAATAAATCATAAATAAAAAAGTCTTGAAAAAAAAATGGTACTTATTTAAAATAATAATAACAATAATAAAAGTACAACGATCACATACATAGATCCTGGACCCTAAGTAGGATTCCCTGTGTCTAGGGACCCAGGAACTACGAGGACCATGGTCCCACAACACCCAGACTCAGAACAAGTATTTGCGCTTTTTTTCTGTGCACAAATACTTGTCCTGCCGCGGGAACCGAACCCGCCGCCTCCGGGTTATGAGCCGACCTGCTCAACCACCACACCACAGAGGCTGTCAAAGTTTGATAAATGAGTGCCCCACAAACTCAGTGATCGAGACTCGAGTGGTACCATAGGAAGCCACATGTCTAAGAAATGCATTTCACACTCGCAGATTAACCGAAAAGACATGGTAAATAAACCGCGAAAATTCATGGAAAATAGTTAGATTTTGAAATGACGTATGCCTAGTCGAATATTCGGGAGCAGAGGAATTAATCTATTTGTCTACATATTTCGGTGCGGTGAAAACTCCCCTATTGTTTGGTAAATTGATCATGGAGGTCAACCAATGATGGCTTTGGACTGTCTGATAGCAAGTCTGTGATCTATAGAAGCATTATTCATATAAAATTCTTATAAAAACTATAGAGGTGTTCTTAGACTTAACTATAAAGGATATAAATACATCAATATGCCTACTCTACCAAAAAAGTAAGTAATGTAAACGAAATTAATAAATTTTTTTGCCTTAAGGATACCAGCATAACACGATCAGACGCCGACCCCGCCGGCGAGGGCGACGTACTCTTCGCACGTTAGCTAGAACGGTCGCGACTTTCCATAGGGTCCTCTCTTCCAGTGGACGTACTCTTCTCGATCCTCTTATCCCGGCAACGGCCCAAGTCAAGGCTCGTTCCCCAGGATAAAAAGTAGCCTACGTGTTGATCCACTATATATACTATCTACATTCCGAATTTCATCCAAATCCGTCCAGCCGTTTGAGCGTGAAAGAGTAATAATATATACATACAAGCTTCCGCGTTTATAAAATTGACCACGTGCAATCGAGCACGTGTGTTTAATATCTTGGATTATGAGCCTAAAAGCGGTGTAATAAGATCCACTTTACGAACAAGTGTGATGAAAAAAATGAGACAGAAGTAAAACTTCTTTAGTTTAGCTCCATCTATCTGCCGGTAAAACTTTGTTTTTGCTTTGTTTAATTTTTCTTTTTTTATTGTATGGGCTTTGTCGCTGAGCGACCACATCGCTCAATTGGTAAAATTCACAACGTTATCTTAAATTTAAACCTAATTCTACTAGCTTATATAGTATTATGGCTTTATTAGATAGTGGACTTGTTTAATGTTAATGTTGGCATCTTGACAATTGTAAATTGTCATTTAACCAGACATACCAACATAATAATACAAATTTTCAACTTTGTTATGTTGACAATGGAGATCTACGTTAACCAACAACTTTCAACTTCCATTCGCCTCGCCGGCTTACTCCGCAAGTCAAGCGTGCGCAAAAAAGGTTTACTTCAGTATCTTTAAAAAAATGTATCATTACTTTTACTTATTCATACGGAAGAACTGTCGGACCACTCGATCACAATACTGGCAACTCTAAATAAAGCTGTTAACCTTCGCACCGATTGTTGAGGGCACATCGCTCGAGGCGCGAAAATCCGATAACTTTCGCCCCCGCCCCCTCCCTTCCCCCGTTACATGCCATGGACGGCAGTGCGTTAGCTTGTGCACTGTATCTCAAATATTTGAAGAGAAAATTTCTATGCTTTCAGCACTTTTGGGTGAACAGTCATGGAACTTGCGTCATCATCACTGAACGCTTTCCATGAGCTATATGTATACTATGTATATGTGTACTTTTTGGGTGAACAAAAAGCGTGAAACTCGCGTCATCGTCACCGCACGCTTCCATGTCACAAGTTACTTAGTTTTCACTTCTATCGGCAGTCCTCAAAGACTGCCCCGCACATTTTTTTTAAGTAAAACTTCTTTACGCACGTTTGTCTCGGGGTCTGGCTGAATGCGTGACGAGAGCGTTATGGACGTTATCGGGCAAAGTGAACGGAAGTTGAGAGAGATATATAAGTTTCACCATTCTGAGAGCGAGTGCAAACTTTGCACGTAAATTGAAAAGTCGTTGGTTCAGGACCAAGCAGAACTTAAACCTGGGTGCGTCAGCTTGAAAGCAGCAAGGGCTTTCGCTGAGCTGAAGCAATTGCAGTACCTCTCAAACATCTCTTTTTTCTCCATTCTCAGTGTTGGATTTACCAGCAGCCCGAGTATTAGGCTGAAGCCTAGGGCGGCAAATTTTAAGGCGCGGCAAATTTGAGTCAGTATTTTTCTTACAAAAAAAAATCATTTTATATACAGAGAAGAAAAGTCACGAAAAACACAAAATATTAATACAGAAATCTGAAGTATATTATAGTACGAATCCTAATATTGCAATTTCATTGACAACGAAAATGTAATTAGCATCATTGTCAACTGGAGTATTGAATTGCAGAGGTTAATAAGGCGGCAAAAATCAAATAGTCTATTCTCAATATACATCTTGCTTTTCACTAGTAATGCAAAGACTGACTGACTGATTATTTTTCCATCCATTTTTTTTGTTTTGGCTCCTCATTTTTGTGTATTTAGCCAGTATCAAGTAATTGATAATTTCTCAATTTATTTAATATTATGAATATTTGTGTCAAGTCAACTCACAGTCCAAGTCATCAAGTCAAATCATAGTCTAGCCTAGTCAAGTCATACTCCTAGTAAAGTGGTGGCAACTTTACTAGAAGCTTCTATGGAGTTTTGGAAACAACACGAAAATAAACGTTACACCACTTTCCCACACTCATGCCTGTAATCCAGCACTTAACGCATAAAATGCCACCAATTTTATGCACTAACACTGAAAATAACACAAGTTTTGGAAAATAATACAATGCGGTGACGCGATCTTTTTCGTTATCCCGCCATAAAAAAAACTCCATCCATTTTATCTTCTTCAACCGTATGACTCATGCTCTCGGCCAATCACATACCAGCCAGTGTTGCCATCCAGAAAATAATTTCACTCATTGAAAAAAATAATTTGTATTTTCAAAGCTCTTGCCGACGCAAGAGTTTGCTTTTAAGCAGTTTTAACCACTAGATTCCTTGTCATAACTGTAAACACTGTCTTGTCTTCCACTGCGCATCTCTCCCTCCCCTCGCCCCTCCCGCCTTTAATGGCATAAAAAATCAATTTCCCGACGAAATTACGTCGAGTCGACAAATTGCGCGCGTCTAGTCTATAACCGAGTGTTTTCGGTCTGATGTACACGATTTTTTAACAATAATCGAGATTTTATTGTGGTTATATTCTATAGTTGATGTAAGATTTTTGAGAGTTTAATATTCAAATTTCATATTTTTTTAATTGTCCGTTCAGAGTTACGGGAGTTGTTGGCAATAGTAATGCCACTGCACTGTAGAGTGAATAAAGAAAACTATATAATTTAAGAAAGAAGAAGAAAAGGATTTGTTTATGACAACAGCAAATAAATCAATAAACTATTCTAAGTAACAAATATAATTATCGACAGTTGATAATTATTGACCAGCATAATGCTGGTCGTACGACCAGCGCTGATCTTCCTTTGGGGCCGTTTCGGTGTTGTCACGGGTCCGTTTACAACATTAGAAAACAAAAAAATACGAAAGAAAATAATATATTATATATAATTAATAGTTCCATATTATATTATACGGCACTGAGCGTGATGCTTATAAACTATTAAATTAATATAAATAGGTTTATTGAAAAATTACAACTTGCTTGCTTTTGGTCACAGAGTAGTAGAAAAACGAAAAACCACAGACTAAATAAGTTCATTCACATTTGATATTTTTATGTTGTAATAGTGGCACTGCAAAGATGCTTAATACATGGACGTAAAAAAGCAACCGTGTGTTGTGGCACACACGATGATTGGGCATCATAAATGATGTGATATAATGGCTAATGATTATGGAAAATAAGAAAAGATTACATAATCCTAATAAGGATTCAGTAATCTATGGGCGTTATTAATTTATTATTTATTTGTTGGAGTAACACGCATTTTAATCTAAATAGAAAAAGCGAATGAATTGATTTGTTTAGATTAACATAGGTCTCTAAACTCGAAGATTGAAGTCAATTTAACACCTTTGCATATATTTTTATTTTTAACGCCTTATAAACCTGACTTCAATAGCCATAATTTCAATTAAAATATCTTGAAATTGTAGGTACCGTTGTCTGTATCCGAAGATCTGCATCGGATTTTCACCAAATTCATATTAGACTACTATGCAAGGTTCTTCTACCAAACAAAACAAAATGTAAATCGGTGCAGTGATCACGGAAAATAGTTGAACTTACAATTAACAAAGAACCTCTTTCTTTTTTCGAAGTCGGCTAGAACGGAAAAATTGAACAGCTTCACTATAATGCTTAATAATAATAATAATATGTGTGGACATCTCACACAACGCCATCTAGCCCCAAACTAAGCTTGCTATGGGAACCAGATAACTGATACAATACTTAGATCCTTTTTTGTTTGTTAATACATACATAGAGTACAAATTTGTTTATTTAACATATAATTGAACGATTTGAATGAATTTTAACACAGTTTTCTTCCTCTACTAAGACTAATATAAATACTTTTTATCCCGGAAAACTAAAAACTGTCGCAGGATAATGGGTATATCGGGAGTAAATCCACAAGCGCTTGTCGCACAAAATAATTAAATCAGATATATAGTACATACACAAAGCCCAATATAATGTAACGACCACTACAATGTATCACCATTTACTTACCAACATTTCCACGGGGAAGTTCCGATACCATCAAGTTTAACAACGCTATAGGACTTTACCGCAATCACACATTATACGAACACGCTGAAACCTGCAAGTGCCTTCGAAATTCTCATTAAGACATAGTGCTAAGGTATGCAGCCGAGAGTAGATACCATCAAACGCAACACTTAAAACTTTTTCGCCGTCACAAATCGAGACGCAGCATACAAAACTGCAGTTGTTCCTGAAATATTTACAACGACATAGTGCTAAAGTGTTATAGTAGTTGAGTGTATAGAGCCAGACGTGTGCGTACATAGAACACACACAGAGACAAATCCATGTGTCCCGTTGCAATGTCCGCGTGACCTTGAAGCGAGGGTGAAAGTCCCGCCCGTCCCACCCCTTTCACAACCCCCCGCTGCTTTCCGCGATCTATTTGGAGATCAACCTCAATTTGGTTTAAAATTCGAATGTGAACGCTTTCCCTTTTCGCGCCTCCATTGATGCTTTTCCTCGTTTGTGGCCAGTGTCAGTTGGGTTTCCATATTTTGTTTTTGTCGTGAAACTTTTTGACTTGCATCACCAAAGAGTTCTTTATCTACAACTCTAACAAATTTAGAATGGTTAATAATAAAAACGGCCAACGATCATATACATAGATCCTGGACCCTAACTAGGATAACCTGTATCCTGTGTCTTGTCAGGAACTACATGGACCATGGCCCCACAACACCCAGACTCAGAACAAGTATTTCCGCTTTTTTTGTGCACAAATACTTGTCCTGCGGTGGGAATCAAACCCGCCGCCTCCGGATTATGAGCCGACCTGCTCAATCACCACACCACAGAGGCTGTCAAACCAAGTGCTACTATGCGCTTTTCGTAGTCGTACACCCACCCGTAGCTACTAACTATTGTTATTTATAATCCAAACCTTATTAGATGTAGCATCGATATTATAGTAAACTTTAGATAGTAAAAAAAAAAGTTTAAAAAATTAATATCGATCGACTCACGGAGAGTGGTGTTTTTAGAGGAATTACACTAGATATTCTTGATTCAATTTGTATCTAAGTAAGCACAAAATAAGAATGTAAGTTACGTTTGTCTCTGTCAGTTTTTTGCCTTTAAACGTCAAAATGGCTAGATTTTAATGAAGTTAAGGCTATTTCGATACTATGAAATGAAAGCTCATAATAGCGAAAAGCTATTTCGTAGAAAAAAGTAAGCGATACGCTACGACCGCGTAGCGCTTTCGTAGCCTCGAGCTACGAGCTACGTCTATTAAAAACTTCCGACATTTCACATTTTTTACCAACTCTGTGAAAAAGAAAACATATTCTTGTAAATGAAATATCTCTTTACAACTAAAAATATAATACAAATTTGGTACGAAAAATGTTACTACAATGAAGCCCCTTTCGTAGATATTTAGCGTGATGTTTTGTCTTAATGAATAGTTTTGTTCTCATAGTTCTGTAAGTATTTTTGATAAATGAATGACGTTTCAACCTAGTAGTAATTAGCCTGATGTTCCGAGTCACGGCTGACCATGATGGTAGCAATGCCACTTGGAACTTGATTGGTGCCCTAAATTTAAGCGTTACTTGTGACACTACGTAAATTATAACATGACTGACTATGAGAATGATTTTCATATCATGTGTTCATGGTGAATGTTGAATAATTAACGCCTAAAAATACGACTTCAAATTTATATGGTTTCGCTCATGGATGCCGTTGTCAAAACTGTACGAAATTGACACGGGAACATACGAGACGCATCAGCTTTCAATAAAAAAAAAATCTTCAGATATGTTCACCGAGTCGAAAAAAAAACTCTGGTGTTACAAACATTAAAAAAATATAGTCAAATTGAAAACCTTCTTTGAAATTTGGTCATGAACATAAAAGTTTGGCCTTGACAATTCAAAACACTTGCTTTCATCCCTCTACAATGTTGTATCTAAAACACATCACGAGGTGACCTTCAGACTTGTCCCTAACATTAATCGAGGCGGTCGCACCCGCAACCCTTACGAGGATACGAAATTAACTACCACTGGGTCTGTTTCAAAATAGTGCACAGATTCAACCAAACGTGCTCGTAAGAAGTAAAATAGCACCAATACACATATTTTTTGAAGTAAAACTTCTTTACGCACGCTTGGAGAGTAAGCTCGTGAATGCGAGGCGAATGGAAGTTGAAGCTGGTTCACATAGATCTCCATTATCAACATAACAAAATTATACAAAATATCTAGTGTGATTCCACTGAAAACTAATATGCTAATATTAATTTTTAACGATTAGGTATCACACAGAACAAGAACCCCACAGAATTTGAATGCCTGTTTTTTAATTACAAAACAATAAAATTTCACAGGTAAATTCAATGCCGCCAGCATTTTCAGCACGTTGCCTACTGGTAGCGGCTTCATAGATTAAGTTTTGCAACTGCATGGTTATTTAATTTTATTTTAAATAAAATATTGTAAACATAATATAAGATTCAAACAAACACGTTAATACAAATCTACTAAAATCACAGGTACGAGTAAATTAAATAAAACAATCATTTTAAATTGAAGAGATGAAAGGATTCGTCTGGGCACAGTTTACTTAGAGCTATTTTAGTTCGATGGATTTATTTTCCCTATTCTAATAGAGCGGGAATAATCTTTTTATAACAATGACAGCCTCTGCGGTGAAGTGGTTGAGCAGATCGGCTCATAACTCGGAAGCGGTGGGTTTGATTCCCGCGGCGGCCAAGTATTTATATAGCACAGAAAAAAAAGCGCAAATACTTGTTATGAGTCTGGATGTTGTGGGACCTTGGTCCTCGTAGTTCCTGGTTCCTGGACACAGAGAATACTAGCTAGGGTCCAGGATCTATGTATGTGATCGTTGGTATGTACACTTGTACAGCCGCAAGGCTATGTGTAAACAAAATCGCGATCAACTCACTCAATAATTGTCATTGAACTTCACTTGATAAGTTTCTTTTGATCATGAAGTATTTCTTAGTATGAATTTAAGGCGATTGATGTAACCTTTTAAAGGAGTTAAAAGGGTTTATTATGTTACCGCATGTATCCTCTTTGTCCATGTCTACATAACGTAAACAAACCGTAATCGTGACCTTGTTCAGAGCCGGCAGTAATCCGGCAGACGCGCGGCAGACGGGCCGGTACCGAGGGAATGATATCCGGACCCTCGAAGGGTTCACACCCGGGACACCCGGGCCGCATTTATTTCGGATCGGGCCATGTGTATGTGTAACCTTATAACATCCTTAAATTTCCTTTTACGTTATAGTGAATCGAGTTGAATGGTGGTCACGTGGTAATCTGCGTAAACAAAAGAGTCCTAACTTATTGTTTATATAATTTGACAGCCTCTGTGGCGTGGTGGTTGAGCAGGTCAGCGCATAACCCGGAGGCAGCGGGTTTGATTCCCGCGTTCGAACCGCCTCGCCTCCGGGTTATGAGAGTGTGGGTGTTGTGGGACCATGGCCATTCGTGACACCACGTAGCATTGTTTTATTATTTTGGTGTTATGTTTTTGTTATCAGTGGTGTGTCACGAATGAATGTTTTATCTTTCTTTCTTATTTCCTTCTTTAAAATGTTTGCCCTGGGTGGGAATCGAACCCACAACCTATAGTTTAGAAGACAGGGCTACTGCCAACTGAGCTATCAGCCTTTTCTGTAGTCATTAAATACAATCATCGGTGATTAAACATTAATAAACCACGTCACACTGGTGTCCGCCGTGTGAGCATTGTTTAATGGCATATCTACGCTTTACTATGAGACATTTTCGCGTAAAGCGTAAAACCCACGTGTGTGGGGATCCCTGGAACCGTAATCCGTGAGGTCAGGATCATGCTAGGGTTCAACTCACCCCGGGGGTGTGACCCGAATAAATATTTAGGTACGCTGTTTTGTTGGTTTTCTATTGTGATGTATCTTTTCACTTTTACTTCCATTTGTTCCGTCTTTGAAGAAATAAGAGTGAAAATAAAGAAAAAAACGAGTGTGCTTTAAGACCACACGTCTGAAGTAGAACTTCTTTAGCTCCAACTATCGGCTTACTTGGTTTTTGCTTTGTTTAATGTCAATGTCGCTTTTTTTTTAAGTTTTGGCTCCACACTTTTTGTATTTAGCCAGTGTCAAGTAATTGATAATTTATCAAGTTATCGATATTTCACGCAAATATGTATCAAGTCACAGTCGAAGTCATCAAGTCAAGTCATAGTCAAGTCAGTCTAGTCAAAGTCATACTCCTAGTAAAGTTGTGGCAACTTTACTTGAAGCTTCTATGGAGTTTTGGAAACAACACGAAAAGAAACGTTTCACCATCATTATACCATTTTCCCACACTCACGCCTGTAATCCAGCACTTAACGAATAGAATGCCACCAATTTTATGCACTAACACTGAAAATAACACAAGTTTTGGAAAATAATACAATGCGGTGTCGCAAACTTTTTCGCTTTCCCGCCAGAACTCGTCACCATTTTGACAATTGTAAATTGTCATTTTACCGGACATACCAACACAATAACACAATTTTTTAACTCTGTTATGTTGACAATGGAGATCTACGTGAACCAACTTCAACTTCGCCTCGCATTCACCAACTTACTCGCCAAGTCAAGCGTGCGTAAAGAAGTCTTACTTCAAAAATCGGTGTCAAATATCTATTGCGCTTACGGGCCATTTGTAATGTGTTCGAACCTACGTTTTGTGTCTGAATAAGGTGAACGTATAAACAGATGATAGGTACGCCCTTTGTTTCGCTTCGTTACGTGACGTCAGTCGGGAGACAACCGCGACCGCCCTTCAACATTCATCTACTTACACGCTCTATTAACATTATTTCACTCGTTAGCTTTGATTTTCCATTCATCAACATTTCTGCCAAATAGGAAACTTTGTAATTGTGCTATTCAGTGTTTTCTCTTGTTTTATCTTTGCCTATTTCAAATTTGATACAGAGAAACAAAACGTAAAATAAATACTCTTCACAATATACTACTATTGTTTATAAGGAGACACATCTAACATTCTATACTCGCTTTGAAAAAAGATAGTCAAAAAACAAAAATGTGTCTATGAATCAAACCTGGAACAGACACTGTATTTTTTTGTTTTAAACATAAAAGCACTAGCACCGCCAAACTTCAGCATCCCGTAGTGTAATCGCAAGTGATCACTGAAATAAGGGATCCCTCCAGTGATTAAACATGGCGAAACATTTTGGCGAGCTCCAGAAAATACAAAAAGTAATAGGAAATAGTAAACACACCTGAGCCACTCACACGACTAACAATATGAGGCAAGGCGGTAAATTACAAGAGGCAAGTCTATAAGGCGCAATTCTACGACTTTATTTTGAGGACTGATATTACAATACCTTATAAGAAGCATATGTTACAAGCAAGTAAGAGAAAGGGGGGGGGCTTAATCATACGTATGAAACCCTCATCTCTTTCTATGGGTGACGTACTAACTGGAAATATCCAGTATCCAGTGAATAGGCAGCGCAACATTTACCTCCCTCTTCTAATGAGGGAGGCTTATTTTAAGAAGTGGATCACAAACTATTAACTTAATTTAAATTATTTGCAGCAATGGCTAATCGTAACTTGACTTAGCTCGCATCTTATCTTATATATCTAAATATATATAACTCAAAGGTGACTGACTGATTGACTGACTGTCATAGTGATCTCTCAACGCACAGCCCAAACCACTGGACGGATCGGGCTGAAATTTGGCATGCAGGTAGATGTTATGACGTAGGCAGCCGCTAACCCTTAACCCTAAGAGGGTGAAATGGGTGGTTGAATTATTTTCCCATAGGCCACGCCGCGGGTGAAGCTGTGGGCAGAAGCTCGTCTTATCATAAAGCTGTAATTTTTTAAAATTAATAACATTAAAGTGTTATATAATAATAGCATTTCAATATTTTACCACGCTTAATACATAATCAGTTGGACGACATTCGTGATTATTATGGCAAATTCTATGATTAACGCTAAAGTGGCGTTTTGTGGAGGAGGCCAGTGTTCAGCAGTTGACGTCTCCAGGCTGGTAAATGTATAAATGTATATTTACCTTTTAGTTACCAATATTTCAAAAATACGTATTAAGTTCAGTTCTATAGTAAGTATTTTTTAAAGTAAAACTTGTTTTCGCACGCTTGAATTGGGGCTGGAGTAAACTGGTGAATGCGAGGCGACTGGAAGTTGAAGTTGGTTCACGCAGATTGTCACAAACATTTCTGTTATTACGTCGATAAGTCCAGTAAAATGACAATTTACAATTGTCAAGATGGCGATATCAACATAAAAAAAATTAAAACAAAGATATACCGGCCGATAGATGATGCTAAACTAAAGAAGTTTTACTTCAGTCATGTGGTCTAAAGCACACTCGTTTTTTGTTCTGCAGTCGCGCGTTTCGCTTAGATGTGTTCCTAGTTTTAGTGTGAATAACGCTTGAAAGCACTATGAAAAATTAAAACAGAAACGAACGTCTGTACAACAGCAGTAAAAACAAAACAATATGATATAAAAATTGTAAAAATATGCATTAAAATGGCTCGGCCAGAGACTAAGGTCCGTATTACAGAACGATGCTCAGTCATCGATCGGTGCTCAAGCAGAGATTTCATTCATAAAGTAATCAATTATTGAATCTCTGCACACGTAGTATTGTATTGTATTGTAGTGTAACACGAGGCTCTGTACTTTGGAGTTCCGAGTGAAACTGCAATGATATGGGCAGCCGTGTCTCGTCACCGTCACGTCATTCCTTAAACAAAAATTTAAAAAGTAGGAAAACCTCTTTTAATACTTTTTTATATTTGATATGCTTGCAATTGATCACTCGGGAGTTTTGGCGGGAAAGCGAAAAAGATCGCTTCACCGCATTGTATTATTTTCCAAAACTTGTGTTATTTTCAGTGTTAGTGCATAAAATTGGTGGCATTTTATTCGTTAAGTGCTGGATTACAGGCGTGAGTGTGGGAAAGTGGTATAATGATGGCGAAACGTCTCTTTTCGTGTTGTGTCCAAAACTACATAGAAGCTTCAAGTAAAGTTGCCACCTCTTTACTAGGAGTATGACTGACTAGACTGACTTGACTATGACTTAACTTGATGACTTCGACTGTGACACATATTTGCATGAAATATCGATAACTTGATAAATTATCAATTACTTGACACTGGCTAAATACACAAAAGTGTGGAGCCAAAACGTAAAAAAAAATGATCACTATCTAACATGATGATAAATGAAAAAAAAAATTAAAAGATTTTTCATCATAATTGATATTGAATTGAATTTATAAGTTATTATGTAGCATCGTCCAAACTAAATCAATGCATCATAATGAATGAAAAATGTCCATTATTTATTAAAACCAAAATAAAAATAAATAAAAGTAACTTTTACAATTAACAAACTAAAGCCGCAAATAGTGAATTATTGTTGTTAATTTACGTTACAAGTTTGCAACAACAACTTCTATTGTTCAGAATAAAGTTGTTGTACGTTTGTTCATTGTCAAAACTCTCCAAACTTTAATATTAAATTTTGCTCCTGGCATTGTTACGTTTATTGCTTTGCAATGTCTGTGCTTATTTTATTAAAAATGTTATAAAAAAAAAAGATTAAATTAATATTAAATCTTTAATGACAGGCCCGATAGCAGTTGGTAGTACCACTGCCTTCTGAATTGTGGGTTGTGGGTTCGATTCCCACCCAGGACAAACATTTGTGTGATGAACATAGGTGTTTGTTCTGTGTCTGGATGTGATATTGTATTCTATGTATATATTTACAAACAAAAAGTATCTAAGTATTGTATCAGTTATCTGGCTCCCATAGTACAAGCTTTGATTAGTTTGAGGCTAGATGGCGCTGTGTGAAATATCCACTAATATTATTATTATTATTAATGAAAAACAAATTACACACAAATTTTACACTAGGTTTATAGGACTATATGACTCCCGAACTGATAGCTTTTTAGGGGGCAATGTTGCCCGTAGTTGTAATTTATTTCGGCAGAGCTACAACTTTTGTAATCAATTGGCACATACATTCAGTGTATACGTATGTATTAAATTTACATATAAACATGATATATAAAAACTTAAAATATATAAAACCAAAAAAAATAACCTTTCGGTGGAAGGAAAAGTGGCTAGAATGCTGGCAGCATTACCATGTTGTGTGGCAATGCTTATTTTTTGCAAAATAAAAGCCAGCATTCTGATTACCTGATGCCACCACCAATTTGACCATTACATTAACATTACAGCCATTATATTCAATACTTTAACACATACTAGGTGGTAGGACTTTGTTGCAAAGTTCGTCTAGGTAGGTACCACCGCTTTGCCAGTTATTCTGCCGCCAAGCAGTAGTGTGCAAGCACTACTGTGTTCCGGTTTGAAGGGCACTGTAGCTAGTGAAATTACTGGGCAATTGAGACTTTATGACCTGATCTCACAGTCTAGTAATCTTATTACCAGACTGTGCTGATGTCTCAGGATGATGTGCGCAGTGCAGTGTCACTCGTAACTCTGTTTTAGGGTTCCGAATGACACTGTTCTGTTATGGGCGGCCGTGGCGCTTAACATCAGGTGGACGACTAGCTCGTCACATCACTCAGTAGCATAAAAAAAAAAAAAAAAAAAAAAAAACATCTTCAATAATGACGAAATTTACGAGTGAGATAGAAGACTCAAGTAGTATGGACCCTTAACTGTAAACCAGGCAATTCAGACATCGTCGAGTGCAAAATTACCGTTACGGTACCCTAAGGTCGTATAAGGAAAATGGGACTTCGGGCCTCAAACGCCGTATTACAAGGGTCGGTCACTGACATTGAACCCGGAGGTCCAACCTTGGGTTTTGACCGTGTTTGTGACTTTGTTTACATACTCTCTCTCTCTCTATGATACTCCATGGATTCACGTTTAGGATGAGAGGTGCAATCGATTCATGCTGCAATGTAAATTTTAAAATAATTTTCAGACTGTCCTAAAAGCTCAGTTTGTAGGTAGCTCCCAGCTTGAGGCTCTGGACTCGATTGAACGGCGTGCCAAAAGGCTCATTGACGACGACACTTTGGTTGGTGAAAGGCTCCAGAGCCTAACACATCGACGTAAGGTGGCAAGTCTGTCGGTCTTTAACAGATTACAACCACGGTGAATGCGCTCAAGAATTGCATGATCTCATTTTCCCATCACTATTCCACTACCGAACTACTATACGCTCGGCTAAGCGCCATCCTTTCGTGGTCGAAATACCACCCATTCGTACCAAGCGATTTGACTCAACAATCTTAATTAGAACGGCTAAGGAATGGAATGCCCTGCCAGCGTCTGTGTTTCCGGCGAAATATGACACGGGCATTTGAATGTGCAAGAGAAGAGTGAATAGGTATTTACTTGGCTAGCATGCTACACCTTCGATCGCATCGTCACTTCCCATCAGGTGAGAGCGTGGTCAAATGCTAGACAAGTTTGATAAAATAAAAGATCGAACTGTGTAGGTTGTGGACTGGATCAACTCGATTTCGTTTAGGACAAACATTTTTCTGTTTGTTCTGGGTGTTATATTGTACTAGCTTCTGCCCGCGGCTTCGCACGCGTGGCCTATAGGAAACGAAGAAATTTTTTTTATAGATAATTCAACAACCTAATCACCCTTAGGGGTGGAATTTGGAAAAACACTTTCTTAGTGGATACAATACAATACAATACAATACAAAAATTCTTTATTGTACACCAGAAGAAAAAACAGTAACAGATGGATACCTACACTTTACAAAGAACACCTTCAAATTTCAAGTCTCTAGGACCAGCGGCTTAGGCTGTACGTTGATATATAAGTCAGTCAGGACTTTAAATTTCATATGTATAGATTTTTATATTCAGAAAATAATTTTATATGTATAGATAAGTATGTGTATTTATAAACAAAAGGTATCCAAATATTCTTTGTTATCTGGCTTCCATCTATCAGCTTTGCTTAGTTTAGGGCTAGATGGCGATGTGTAAAATGTGTATTAAAAAATAAATGTAAAATACATATTTCAATAGTGAGACAATAAAGAGTTTTGTATTTATCTATATTTTCCCCGAATTCATTATATTTTTTGTCATATCGCACCAAATTCATTGAGCACTTCCAAAAATTTGCATAATGTCGACAATTTTATTGTTTTGCAATTGCCTCGAACATTGCCACGTGACTCACCGAGGATGGCCTCACATCACACAATGTATCCGAGTGAGTGACTCATGTGCCAATCAACATGAGCTTTCGCTTGAATTACGCTTTTTCGTATATTTTGAACGGTTGTTTGAACTGAGTCTGATGATTCAGTCAAACAACTAATAATTAACAAATAAATAATACTATAAATGCGAAAGTTTGTGTGTATTTTTAGCAATAGCTAAAAGATAAGAATGAACTTTGGAATATAGATAACTAATACACTGATTTAACATAATAGACTAGTAACGTTAAAACGTAACGTTTAACGTAAAAGTTGCCACCACTTTACTAGGAGTATGACTGACTAGACTATGACTTAACTTGATGACTTGGTCTGTGACTTGACTTGACACATTACATGATAATAATTAACTTGAAATATTATCAATTACTTGACACTGGGTAAATACACAAAAGTGTGGAGCCAAAAATAAACAAAAAAATATACTTATTCATCGATTCCCGTTGTTGTCGATGAGAGGCCCGCTGGGAATCTGTGTCGTGGTGTAATTCACCAATTGGTGCCGCCATCCGCCGCTCCGCAGGATATGCTACGATACTAGGACGCGCGTCAACGCCGATGACACGAATGTTTGTCTGCAACGCACATCCTACACTGTACTAACTGATCCTTAACCACGTGCGATGCAACTGGAACTAATGTTACTTTATGTTCTGTGTGTCTATCCGTGAGGACCTTTAATTGGCTTCTTTTTTTGTAAACGTATGTCTATTGTAATTATAACAGCTGTTGGTCTTCCAAGAATAATATAAATAAATAAATGTTACTTTATGTTACTTAATGTTACTTTATGTTACTTTATGTTACTTTATGTTACTTTATGTTACTTTATGTTACTTTATGTTACTTTATGTTACTTTATGTTACTTTATGTTACTTTATGTTACTTTATGTTACTTTATGTTACTTTATGTTACTTTATGTTACTTTATGTTACTTTATGTTACTTTATGTTACTTTATGTTACTTTATGTTACTTTATGTTACTTTATGTTACTTTATGTTACTTTATGTTACTTTATGTTACTTTATGTTACTTCATGTTACTTTATGTTACTGTATGACAGTCTCTGTGGTGTGGTGGTTGAGCAGTTCGGCTCATAACACGGAGACTGTGTTCCGGTTTGAAGGACACTGGTAGCTAGTTAAATTACTGGGCAAATGAGACTACGACCTAATCTCACAGTCTAGTAATCTTATTGCTAGACTGTGCTGATGTCTCAGAATTGCGTGCGCAGTGCAGTGTCACGCGAAACTATTCTTTAGAGTGTTTTTTCCCCCTTGGTCCCCTCGTGACCACGGCCAATGTAACTTGGTCGAAACGTCGAGGTTAGTCAAAATAATGTTTTGATAATTTTTGTGCGCAAATAGACCCGTTTTATCTTTGCAATATGTATTCTTTAGAGTTTCAAGTGCCATTGCAGCTGATATGGGCAGTCGTGTCGCTTAACATCAGGCGAGCGACTAGCTGGTCATGTCATTTCGTAACATAAAAAGCCAGGTTCGATTCCGGCGAAAGGACAAATTTTTGTGATAAAAAAATAAGTGCAAATACTTGTTCTGAGTCTGGGTGCTGTGGGAACATGGTCCTAGTAGTTCCTGGGTACGGAATCCTAGTTAGGGTCCAGGATCTATGTATGTGATCGTTGGCGTTATTGTTACTATTATTAATTAACGCACGAAACACCCGGGAGTGTTTTTATGTTAATCTGTACATATAAAATTCAAAGTCTTGACTGACTGACTGACTGACTGTCTTATATATAAAGCCAGTGCAAAGCCTTAACCGCTGGTCCTAGAGACTTGAAATTAGGAGGGTGTGTTCTATGTAAAGTATAGATATCCACTCAGAAAGGGTTTTTCGAAATTCCACCCCTAAGATGGTGAAATGGGTGGTTAAATTATTTTCCTATAGATCACGCGGGCGAAGCTGTGGGCGTAAGCTAGTGTATATAACATGACGGGGTTAGTTGTTCGCCTGATTTCAAGCGTAATGGCTGCCCATAACAGTTGAAGTGTCACTCGGAACTCTATTATAAAGTTTCGCGTGACATTGCACTGCGCACGTCATCTTGAGACATCAGCACTGAGTAGTACTAAGTTTACTAGACTTTGAGATTAGGTCATAGAGTTTCATTTACACTGTAATTTCACCAGCTACAGTGCCCTTCGAACCGGAACACAGTAGTGCTTGCACACTACTGCTTGGCGGCAATATTACAGGAGCATACAACAAGTTCTACATAACGTTACTGCATAAACCTAAGTAAAAAACAGTGTGACTTTAAAGTCATTCTAAGGTTTAAAAATAACATTCAGTTTGGCTATTAAATTGTATTTAAGAACACCATGAATGTTCTACACAAGTACACAAGGCACGCAAATGCACGCAACCAAATCTGCTGGGCAATGCTCGTCTCTATTTAGCCCAAATACAGCATTGCTATTCAACGTGGCAATGCCGCCAGCATTTTGGGCACGTAGCCTACTGGTAGCGGCTTCTTTAGATTAAGTTATGCTAATGCATAGTTTTTAATTTTAATATTATTTTTATTATTTATAAACTTATAATTTGTTCTTGATTAAATTCTATGCCAAATCTGCTTTTACATTATACAATACCCGATTTAGTTCACCATCTCGCCACTAGTGGCGGTAACATCGCTGTCCTATTCAAAAAGAGAACGTCCAACGAGTGTGCGTCCCGCGTCACTCGTTGATTACGCTGAGTTGAGCTTCCGCCGTCGACAGGATAAAAAAAACCGTCCGCGTCCTCGGCGGCCGCATTAAACAATAGCCAATCTACCGCCGAACGGCTCGGGTGATGTACACGAGCGGATTTGGTCGGCTGGTCTCAGTAAAACTGGGGCAGTTTTGAGCTTTGAATTATGTCTTCTGTTAATGTGATACTATTGCTGTAGTACTTTTGTTTATGTTAACTTTTCACTAGCAAACCAAAGACCAAGCTGATTTCTTTTCCTACTCAACCGTCCGACTCATGGTCGCATCCAATCGCGCGCCAGTGTTGCCACCCAATACTAGTACCCACCCAGTGCGGGAGCTGGTCTGCTCGTGGTGTATACGCAAATAGAAATAATGTCTTTCATATTCCCTATATTTAAATCACACTATACTATCTCCACCTTAGACTACTTCGTCACTTACCATCAGGTGAGTTGTTGTCAAACGCATGCCCATTTTCCCATAAAAAAAATTATAAAGGCGAAAGTTTGTATGTGTGTATGTTTGTTACTCCTTCACGCTGAAACGGCTGAATAGATATGGATGAAATTCAGTACCAAGATAGCTTATACGCTGGATTAACATATAGGCTACATTTTATCCCGGAAAAGTGAAGCGTTTCCGTGGGATGAGCAAATAATTAAAATACTTTTTATATGCGGGTGAAACCGCGGGGCGCAACTAGAGCTATATAGTGTCCAAAATATAAGAAAAATGAAAGGAAATAATTGTCTCTCCCGTATTGATTTTGTTACAACAAAAAAACAACACAAATATGTGAGTAGTATATTAAAAAAGAGCAGGGACCCAGGACTCTGTGGTAAAGCAGAAGTAAGATTTAAAAAATAAAAATAAAAAAACAAACAAAATAGTAATTTTTGATGTTTACATGTTTTTTGTTTTAAATTTGCTAGTCTAGTCTTTCCCATGTTATAAATTATTTTTGACATTAAAAGCCATTTTGATTATTTTTATATGGATGCATAACTTTTGTGATTGAAGTGTAGATCGAAACTCGACTGGACTACATTCAAATTGTACCCAACTTTTACACCCGACCAAATCAGCTCGTGTGTAGCTCGCGTTACATGTGTTGGTTCTGACAAGTCGTGATTGGCGACTGATTGAATTGTCGGACGACATTGTAGTTTCAAAATAAAGGACACACTGATATATACCCTCGGTGAAACGAGCTAGATTGATTTTAGAATATCGTTATACTGCTAACGCAGCTCGTTATGAACTTGGTTTAATTCCCATTCCTTTTCTAAATCTTCTCTTTAAATTTTCCGAGAGTAAAAGTATGTAAGCTCTAAAAATTCTATCCCAAATTGCTTCAGTAGTTTTTCCGAGAAAGTAACACAAACAAACATTTTTTTTTTTACTTTTAATAGAAAGCGCACCGTGGCCTTGTTTTTTCTCAATCGTAAAAGTGAAGATCCAATATCATGCTTTATTTTAAAGCAGTTAAAGCATATTTCAGTTGGTGCAGATACGCAGTATTCAAGAGTTTTTTTTCCAGAATCGGAATCTCTCCGTTATGGTCAAAAATCATCATGATCATCATCGTTTCAGCGTTAAGTATCGATCCACTGCTGCACATATTATATACGCCACATCTTTACACCATTCTTCCCGGTCCACTTTCTACCACAAATCCTAACAATATAGTCTAATTATTAGTCGGCCTCTATGCATTTTTAAAATCTCACTAAAAAAGAAAAAAAATTCATCTTTATTCGAAATACAAAAACTAGTCAACCAAAAAAACTACGATCTGTAATCTCAAATATCAATCACAAAATGAATACCCAAATAGCAAAATAACGCGTTTTCAGGGCTATTTGCACCCTATCAGCCCCTTGCAACCCCTGCCCTTCAGGTAATGAATCCGAAACACCTGTAACCTTGGGGATGATCTGATCGATATAGTGGGGTGACATGGTCCCGTTTACCCGACTGCACGGGAGAGACCGAGTCTATGTTTTTCAGCAAAGCAAATTGGGGACAATAGCCTAGATTGACACCTTAGATGAACTCTGATGGAAGATAGGTGATGTGTCTCATTTTAATGGTCGCTTAACAAGCGTAGGTAATAATAAATAAATAAATAATAAATAAATATCTGTGGACATTTCACACAGCGTCCTCTAGTCCCAAAATAAGCAAAGCTTGTACTATGGGAACCAGATAACTGATACAATACTTAGACTTTTGGTTTGTAAATACATACATAGAATACAATATAACACCCAGACACAGAACAAACATCGATGTTCATAACACAAACGTTTGTCCTGGGTGGGGATCGATCCCACAACCCACAGTCCAGAAGGCAGGGTTACTACCAACTGAGCTATCGGGCCAGTCTGCTGGTAATGCTTGCTTTCTATCGCGAGTTTTCATAGGGTCATATAATTTTGACTAGTAAAAGTGCTAAACATGGCCTATTTGCAATAAATTCTTTGGCTTTGACTTTAGTCCAATCTTTCAACAGACTTAGTCTTCTCGAACCTTCTCCCAGTCCAGTCCAGTCAAGATTCGCACCTTGAGATAATTGCGTCGCATTATTGAAGGCTGATGGTGGCTTGCGTCCGCCCTCCCACCCGTTGAGACTAAAATTATCAGCCAAAATAAACCTCTTTCGCATAACAAATAACGTTGCACCTAATTTAAGCGGACTACTTTCGACAAGGCTTAATAGCTTCCCTCATTTAAATACATCTACGGATCAGCCGCTTTCATTTAAGATACGTTAATATTGGAGGAAGTGAAGGTCCTGACCAGTCCCGGGATTTGGATATGTAGATGCATATATCCAGCAGATTTGATGATGGTGGTGATGATGAACCACGTTGCTGTGAGATTAGAGAAACAAATTAAATACAAATCATCATTTTTTTAAAATGATGTATCCATTTATTAAGTCACTAACAAATTATCATTATCTATATACAATAGAAAAATATGTATTTATCATTAAAATATTAAATATTTATTTCACTAGGTGGTAGGACTTTACTGCAAAGTTCGTCTAGGTAGGTACCACCGCTTTGCCAGTTATTCTGCCGCCAAGCAGTAGTGCGCAAGCACTGCTGTGTTCCGGTTTGAAGGGCACTGTAGCTAGTGAAGTTTCTGGGCAAATGAGACTTTATGATCTGATCTCACAGTTTAGTAATCTTATTACTAGATTGTGCTGATGTCTCTGGATGACGTGCGCAGTGCAGTGTCACGCGAACCTCTATACTTTAGAGTTCCGAGTGACACTGCAGCTGGTATGGGCAGCCGTGTTGCTTAACATCAGGCGAACGGCTAGCTCGTCACGTAATTCCTTAACATAAAAAAGAAAAAAATATATTATTATTATAATACTACACATGCAAATGTTGTAAGCACCTGTCAAGGGTATCAGAATAATCGTATTATATTAAGATTTATTTACCATCGATAATATTAAATATGTATATTGTAGGTGTTTCCTAATATGTAAATAAGTAAATACACCATTAAAGACATTTATTTTAATGTAAATGTTTGCTTTGAAACCACATTACGTAATTACAAAATGAAAGGCCGGTACCTATTTACAAAAAAAATCTTTATTTAAACTTTCCAAAATACTTCTCTTCATAAAAACTTTTATAACAATAGAAACATCAAAGCGTCCGTGTGTCTGGCACTCGCTCGGAGACTAACTTTGTATGAAGTAAACGGACAAACTTGAGAGATAAATTATATCGGAATACGCACAGTCTCACGCGTGAATGCGTTTAATCAGCAGACATGTTGATTTATTTTAGTCATAAATATTTTACCTTGGTACTTTTTAACAAAGATGGGACATAAGTATGTCACAAAAGAAATGACAACAGTTCTTTTGAATTTAATTTAAATGTAGTCAGAAATATAATTTAAAATACATTTCAAATATCCTGCTACGCGTTCGTCGAAGTGTAAGCGGGCGTAGTTCCGCCAATTACTTTGCACGCCATCTGTCACCGAGTAGCCACACTAACACGCCCGCCTTTGTAATTTGCTAACGGTCCGCGAAACTGGGCAAAAACGGACCCTGAAACAAAACATACCAATTAACCTCGTTGTTTCAATGTACAGATTAACATTCGAGATTATCTTCGGGCCTTTATTATCTTCAAACGTGCACCTGCCTCTAACCGATTTTAAATAACTGCCATTTCCATCCATCAGCGGAACAATTCTGATGCACGTTCGGAAAGTTTTTATTTTAATGTTGGCTGCAATTAACCTACAATTTTATGTTGTAAATTGGTGTTCATATTTTGAATTGCGCTGCATTAATGTTCCCCCATAATAAACAGATATATTGGTCCTATTTTTGACCTAATTACGACCCTCCGTCGCTTCAAACTAAATCAACAAGGCTTAACTCGCGCTTAATTTTACAACTTCTTTTTAAAGTACTTCTTTGTTACATACAAAATTATACATCGCGACGTTTGGAATGCTTTTAAAAACGCTGTTTTATATTTTGGATTGAATGTTAGAATGAACTTTCACTCTATTCGTATGTTCAGCTGGGTGCGATCACGGAACTTGATTGCAACCGACAGAAACACAAATTTATATGGATTTGACAGTTTATACGCAGCTTATGTGCATAGTTAGTATGGAAATTTCTCTTATTGCTTTGCAATCGAAGTTTCGTGATCACACCCCAGATTATATTTCGAAGAAGTCTTAAGGCATAAAATCGCAAAGTCAAAACAAAAACATGGCTATCTTGGGACAGTAAGGAAAGCTCGTAAAGTTGACTCATTCCATCAATGAGGCAATCAAGTTCGCGTGACAGTCCTGACCTGCCGCAACCGTGCCCGCGCTCGTACGCACGTACAGACGTCCACCCACGCCACGCACGATCTTAAGTGCTGCTATATGTGGCATATCAGTTTAATAATATACGAAGAAATAAAATCGAATGCCTCGTGCCGCCCAACCGGTTAACAGTAGTTATCATAATTATTATTATTAGTTATCATTTAGTATCATTGACCTACAAAATAGTGATTGAACGAGTTGGTTTATGTTATAGCAATTTTTGTTGAAGTAAAACTTCTTTACGCACGCTTTACTTGGGAAGTAGGGTGGTGAATGTGAGGTGAAAGGAACGGAATCAGTTCACGTTGATCTCCATTGTCAACATATCAAAGTTACAAATTTGTATTTTTTTTATGTTAGTGAATGATGTGACGAGCTAGTCGTTCACCTGATGTTAAGCGCCATAACAGAACAGTGGCACTCGGAACCCCAAAACATAGAGTTTCGAGCGACACTGCACTGCGCACATCATCCTGAGACATAAGCAATTCAGCACAGTCTGGTAATAAGGTTACTCGACTGTGACATCAGATCATAAAGTTTCAATTGCCCAGAAATTTCACTAGCTACAGTGCCCTTCAAACCGGAACACAGTAGTGCTTGCACACACTGCTTGGCGGCAGAATAACTGGCAAAGCGGTGGTACCCACCTAGACGAACTTTGCAACAAAGTCCTACCACCTAGTACCAATGTGTTGTCTAGTAAAGTGACAATTTTCAATTGTCAAGATAGCGACATCAACATTAAACAAAGCAATAACAACGGCTTATTTTCGACGATGATGACAGTTCTGTTGGATTGTGTAATACCTATTTGGCCTATCCATTGTCGGAAAAAATCACCAAAATGTTGGCTTTAGTTAAGTTTGGGTTAGAGAACAAATAGTGAAGTATTTAAACCGTACCCTACAGAGCAACATAATCGCATAAGCGAAAAAGATCTTAAAATAAAGAAAAATAAATAAATAATAAAACAAAATAACAAAGTTATACCGGCCGACAGATGGAGCTAAACTAAAGAAGTTTTACTTCAGTCGTGTGGTCGAAACTAAACCATACTCTTTTTTTTATTTGACTTTATTGGTAATAGAATTTCACATAAACTATCAGCTTTAATAGTGATGGTTTTGCAAGAGTTCATCTAGGTACCACCGTATCGCTACATATTCTCCCGTATAGCAGTAATATGCATATTAGCAGTATTATTATTAGTTCTTACCGGAACACAGTAGTACTTGCACACTACTGCTTGGCGGCAGAATAACTGGCACAGCGGTGGTACCTATAGACGAACTTTGCAGAAAAGTCCTGCCACCTAATAATTAAAACAGGTTTTAATTTCATTATTAGTATGACAGATGTTCCTGCCTCGCGACGTCCACCTAAAGGTGTGTGCTAATTCTAATTAACAAAACTTGAATGGATGCGTTCATTAAAGTAATTATGTACAGACCTTTTAGAACTGGCATTTAGAGTAATAAAGACTAAGAAGCTCTTACGTTAAAATGTCGCTGTTGGCTGCGTATGGTCCAATTGGGCCAACATAATTGAATACTTGGAAATGTACAGATCTAAATAAAATAATAAAATTTTATAAAACAGCAAGTATTCTAGTTTAAAACAGGTATTAGGTTATCGGTTAGGCTGGGTGATCGCGTAATTCGATTGCAACTTATATTCACACAAATTTGTATGGATTTGACAGTTTTAATACGCAGCTTGTGTGCATAGTTAGTATGGAAATTTCTCCTTTTGCATTGCATTCAAAGTTTATTGACAAAAAACTTTTAATTCACGTGCGTTCTAACCAAAATAACTATAAGCTCGTATATACTATAACAATATATCTTGATAAAATTAAAAGGATTTTACTGCAAAATAGTTTTTGCCCGCGGCTTCGTCCGCGTGGCCTATAAGAAACGAAAGGCATATTTTTCTGCCAAAATAAACATTATAACCGCTCTTACTCTCTCTCTCGATATATTATACAAACTGACAATATCCCAAACAGTGCAATAATATGCAACTCTGGAATGAAAGTAGTATGGTTTTAACAGTAGTCAAAGCGTGTGTGATAATTTAACCACCCATTTCCCGCTCTTAGGGGTGGAATTTCGAAAAAACCCTTTCTTAGTGGATACCTTTACAAAGAACAAACCCTCCAAATTTCATGACAC
Source organism: Ennomos fuscantarius (assembly GCA_905220475.3). Lineage (NCBI taxonomy): Eukaryota > Metazoa > Arthropoda > Insecta > Lepidoptera > Geometridae > Ennomos > Ennomos fuscantarius. Next base: position 2,787,370 of record HG992028.1, on the reverse strand, counting down.
TAGGACCAACGGTTTAGGCTGTGCGTTGATATATAAGTCAGTCATTCAGGACGTTGAATTTTATATCTATAAATAGGCTATTTTTAGCACTTTTACAAGTCAAACTGAGATTAAGTTATTGTACTAAGCATATAAAATTACAAAGTGGTTAAGTCAAATATTATATAGTAAACCCATTAGGTACAGCTTGAGTTTGAAAAAAAAGTTTTTTTTTTTCTATACCAGACCATCTATCAAAAACTTATGCATAGAACTAACAACTATGAATATGGAAAATATATGTGAAATTTTAAATTACAAAACTTACAATAATGTAATCCAACCAGTTTTATCCAATTTAAATAGTACCACAGCTGTTTCACACGCATTTAACCAAAGAGATATCAAAAATAATTCCCTCAGACCTTCAGATAATATCCTGCAATTTAAATGAGAATAGAACAGAAAGAATGAGACGGAGCGATATTAGAGCGGAACAGGAATAGAACAAATGTCGCGCGTTCTAACACAAAAACAGGAGTAACGAACTAAAACGCCAGGTGTGACCGATGCCATGTGCTCGCCGACAGAAAACTATGTTTATTTTATTCGTAGTACATCAGTTTTACAAGTCACCAATTTAATTGCAGCAGGAAATGCTGACTTCCGTATGCTGTTTGAATAATTTTAGCAAGTTTAAAAAATGTTTAATGATAGAACAAAACAATATCCTTAATAAAACACCATGTCAAACCACACAAGCGAAATCCCGGTTGAGATTGAATTAAAGTAATAATACACACCAATAAGCGGTACAAACTAACGTTATAGTTTTATGGGATGCTCTTAATAACGATACAAGTAAAATATAATGTACTTACACCGAAGAAATTTTCAAACGATATATTACAAACATTTGTTCAGCTAGCGCCATCTATGTAAACTTTAGATGACACGCCATCTAGCGGCGAGTAGCAATACTTTTACCTCTACTCGTCAACCCAACGTTTAACGAATGCAGTAAACGTAGAGCTAGCTTTCATCGCATTCGACAGATGGCGCTTTAAACAATATTCGTAAAATGTTTATTTTTGACTAAGTATACAAAATGCTAAGAAATAATGTTACAGATTAGTTAAAATTCAAAATGAATGTCATAACCACTAACTACACTAACTAACGGACTAAACCACTAATCAGTCGCCATCTAACATTACCATTGCATGTTTGTCTTTCATTTTTCCCATTTTGTGTTAACTTTTCCTTTATTTTACTTACTTTTATTTGCTTTATGTTAAGTCTGTGGTGTGTCTGTGTTGTTATAGCTTATTTTGGCACCGGACGGCACGTTGCAGACGGTGAAGAGCGAGTCTCGGCGCGGCCGCGGCAGAGGGCGTTCTGCGACAACTCCTGTGAGTAACCTTCTTTACTTTTCTTTTCTTATCTTTTGTTATCTTTGATCATGTGTTCTTCTTTTTTATTAACATTCTCATCATTAACAATCCATATTGATAATATAATTAATAAAATTATACCAAATAAAAATAAATAAATTAGAAGTTCCTGCGAGTTTTGCACTACTTCTTTAATATTAAATTAAATTAGGGATTACTTAAGTAAAAGAATATAATTATACATAAATAGATTAAAAATAAAGAATAATAATTAAAATTAAACAAAACCTCTAAATAAAGAAAAATTTTCAATCTTATTTAGACAAACTGGTCAAACCTAAAGCCCTATTTAAACCTAGCTCGAAATCACGCTGTAATCAAAATGTGTCAAACTAATGTGTAACAATTTTGAAAACTTAAAAATATACAAGACGTAGGTCCGTATTACAGAACGATGCTCAATTGCTCAGTCATCGATCAGTGCTCAAGCAGAGATTTCATTCATAAAGTGATTGATCAATTAGTGAATGAAATCTCTGCTTCTGCACCGATCGATGACAGCATCGTTCTGTAATACGGACCGTAGAGTCAATTTGTTTGTAGCTATTATACCAGTGTACTTGGGTTAATGGAGAACAAATATCAGCATGTAGAGAGCAATGCTCATGTATTTTTCTCATTAGGTATTTCTTTACACCATATCGTCAATTACTGAAAAACGCAATGCGTAAATTACCGACTTCAGACTTATGGTTGTCTCACGGCTACCATTTCAGAACTGGACAAAATTGATTGGAAACCACACGGAAAGCAGCAGCTTACAAATAAAAAAGAATCCTCAAAATCGATTCACCCAGTCGAAAGTTCTAAGGTAACAAACATTTTAAAACGTACAGTCGAATTGAAAACCTCCTCATTTTTGGAAGTCGATTGAAAAATAAAGCACTTTGTCGGGAATTACATGTTTTTTTAAATTCGTCTTCTTTCCCGTTTACACACAACGTCAAACTATGTAAAATGTTGAACTCCCATGTTGAATATCAGTTGATTTGTTTCAATGTCAAAACTAATGACCAACTTTAACCAACTTTAGACTGGCCCGATAGCTCAGTTGGTATTATCCCTGTCTTCTGAATTGCAGGTCGGTTCGATTCCCACCCAGGACAAACATTTTGTGTGATGAACATTGATGTTTGTTCTGTGTCTGGGTGTTTATATTGTATTCTATGTATGTATATACAAAAAAAGTATCTAAGTATTGTATCAGTTATCTGGTTCCCATAGTACAAGCTTTGCTTAGTTTGGGGCTAGATGGCGCTGTGTGAAATGTCCACACATATTTATTTATTATTTATTTAATGGACTATTGAAACTTTTCGTTTGAGAATTTCCAGCCTTTTATCACAAATCATGACCTACCAATAGCAGCATTTACACGAACTGCTTATCCCAGTGACCTGAATCCCGCCCAATGTCAGGTGAATGTCCAACTGAATTTATTTACATTTCAGTATAAATCACCAACAAAAACGGGGTTACTCTCGCTTTCAGCACGTCCGAATATACGAGTGGGAAGTGTCGCAGTTCACGGCCAGCGGACACCCGACAAATGCACACTAGATTAATAGGCCGACCTATCAAAACAACGACTTTTAACTCTTCCAAACTAACCATCGACTTTTTAATTCTCACTCGAACCTTTCTTTATTTCCCGCGGTGAAAAATACCAGCAATGTATGCTATCCAAAGAGAATTGTTCGGGTATAGTGAAAGGATTTTCAGAGATTTTTCCGCGTAGCCCGCGGCTTACCACCTGTGGTTCATTCAGCGGATTCGGTTGGAACTCGGATTGTAAATTAATAATTGGAACACAGAATTCAAAGATACGCAAGGCCGGTCGATGACCTTTCGATTCTGTTTTGGTTTGGGAGCTTTAAAACGGCGATTTGAGGAGTTTGTAAACGTTTCATTTTTCGTGCTGTTGGCAAAGGGGCGACTGATTTTCGTTTGGTCATTTTGTCGTCATATAATCCCTCATTTTTTATCGAAGTATAATCTAGGTTGGGGTTTTGGTGCGAATTGGACTGTTTTAGCCGTCAAAAGCTACTTTAAACTTTAGTATCATCTGACGACTACTGATAAATAACTACGTAACACTTCAAAGAAATTACCTACTCGAGCTATGCCTATCCGCTACGAGTTCTATTGTTTTTTAAATTATAATAGGAAAATAAGAATAGGGATAGGAATAGGGTTACCGTTGTCTCACCGTAAATAAAACTTATATGTTCGATATAAATTAAAGCTTAACCCCACACATTCACGTGAAAAATCATGGTCCTGGCCTGTTCCTTCACTACAGAACTAAAACCCATCTACCCAGAATATTAATTACTAGCTTCTACCCGCGGCTTTGCCCGCGTGGCCTATAGGAAACGAAGAAGAAATTTTTTCATAGATGATTCAGCCACCCATTTCACCCTCTTAGGGGTGGGATTTCGAAAAACCCTGTCTCAGTGGATACCTAAACTTTACAAAAAACACACCCTCCAAATTTAAAGTCTCTTGGACCAGCAGCTTAGGCTGTGTGTTGATATATAAGTCAGTCAGTCAGTCAGGACTTTGAATTTTATATGTATAGTTAATGTAAAGGAAGTGCTGAATTATTGGCTATTCCTTTACAATAAAATTAATATTAATAAAGCGCAATTACTTGTTCTGAGTCTGGATGTTGTGGGACCATGGTCCTCGTAGTTCGTAGATCCCTAGATACAGAGAATCCTAGTTAGGGTCCAGGATCTATGTAAAAAAAAAATACAATATGAATTGGGGTTTGTAAAAAGAATTTCAACATATTCAACCAAAGTATCAAATACAGTAAGATAAAGCCAAACCCCTAGCGTGCAACCTAGGATTCCTAGGAGGAATACTTCAATCCATTAGGAGCCGCGAGAGCCGTGATACTGTTCCTTTTTGTTTTCCCATTCGACGAGACGTCTTCATTCATTTGGATGAGAGTGGAATGTATTCTAGTTTCCTTTTTTTATAAAAGATAGGTAGTGTTGAAATTGTCGAGAATGTGTAAAAGTTTTTTTTTATTTGTTTTCGTTTTTTTCTAGTTTTAAAGTTACAATATTTATATTTCTTAAACTCCGTAAAATAACACTTTCATCAAATATTTTTTATGAAGAACGCATTTTTCTACAACGATAGGTTTTGATACGTATAAAAGATTTAGCAGTGCCTATCACACTAATATTATAAAGGTGAAAGTTTGTATGTGTGTCTGTGTGTATGTTTGTTACTCCTTCACTCTCAATCGGCTGAACGGATTTAGATGAAATTCGGTACCAAGTTAACTTATACACTAGAAAATAAATTGTTTTCCGACCCTATACTTATCCCTCCAAGATATGCTTTTACAAAATTAAAGCCCACATCAATATTTTATGCTAAACCACTGCAGAAATTCCAGATTTTGCATCAAATAATACAGAGAAGTGTTGAAAGGCAATATATTTATGCAGTTTGACACGAAGTTGACACCATGATTGACATGGTTGCTCGGAGCAACTACAGTGCCTAGCCGAGTTGTGTATTGTGCGCAGCGCGCAGTACATGTGCGCATGTGCCCAACACATCAAGAATATAAGAAAAACTTGTTTTTAATTTATTTAATTTTGTATGCCGCTGCTGTCTCCACTTTCTAACGACGATGACGACCAATTCCATACTCCTGAAGAAATTTCAAAACACCCACTACTTCCGCCTCAACAGTCTCCACACTGCAGACGGCAGCTACCTTTCCTAGACAATGAAGCCGCAGGACCATCCAGTCAGCTTCCACTCATTGCTCCTGTTGCTTTTACTTCGAATTTGAATCTGCAAGATACGGCTAACCGCAATGTTACTCAAAATTCTAGTGTGAACGCCAACGTATCCTTGGAAAACCTAGTTAAGTGTGACCAGTGCTCCCAACCTCGTTTTTTCAAAGGTAATCGAGGCTTGAAAATTCATTTAAGCAAGGCCCATCGTTTAGATTTAAATTCCAACCAGGTGCAACATCCTACAACTCAAGTTTCTACTAATTTCTGGCAAACTTTATCAGATTTCAAAAACAACTTACCAATCGTGAAAAGAATCCCACGTGGTGCTCGCATTAGCGTTGCAAAATGCCTCCTACAAGACATAAAAAACGTCACCTCATGCAATAGTTCCACTTCACTTCAGGCTTGGGAGCACTTGTTGACTTTTCCCTATAGAATTCTTCATGTTTCGAAAAACCCATTAGACCAAAATTCTTTGACTAAAAAAATCAAACAAAATTGTCTACAAAATTCAAAGTCTTGCCCTGTTTTCTCTTTCTCATCACGTTCTGCAACAAAAGCTACCTGCTCTGTGCCCTACAGGTTAGTTGAAGATAAAATGGCCGAAGGAGACATCAGAGGTTCTGCAAGACTTTTGTTTTCCAATGACACAATGGCACCTAACACTTCGGAAACTTTGTTGGCTCTGAAAGAAAAACACCCATCTTCACCAGTTAACAATCAAAATCTCCCTCTGCCTCCAGATTCATCCGTAGAGAACTCTTTGACAGCTACTGCCGATGACGTCAGATTAGCGATTGCCTCCTTCCCAAGCGGTTCTGCGGGCGGGCTCGACTCTCTAACACCACAGCATCTGAAAGACCTAACTGGCCCAGGTTGTGGTGAGACCGGGGATGCCCTCCTAAAAGAGTTGACAATTTTAATAAACATAATGCTTGGAGGTAAGGTGGCTGCTAATATCATTGACATTCTCTATGGAGCAAACCTTTGCGCCCTCCTTAAAAAGGATGGAGGAATAAGGCCGATTGCCGTAGGTACTGTATACCGTCGTCTCGCAGCCAAAATCTGTTGTAAAAATATAAAAGAATCCCTATGTAAGGAATTTCAACCTCAGCAATTAGGATTCGGATCACGTGGTGGCTGCGAGGCAGCGGTACATGCACTGCGAACTTTCTTAGCCCACCAAGGAGGTGAGGTGCTGGTGAAGGTGGACGTCAAAAACGCTTTTAACTCGGTGGGAAGGAGCGTTCTTCTAACCCGAGTTAAAGACAAAATTCCACTTATCTACAATTTTATTTGGCAGTGTTATGGTAAACCCACAAAATTAATATATAAAAATAATCTTATTTCATCTGAAGTAGGATGCCAACAAGGCGATCCGCTTGGGCCAGCTCTTTTTAGCCTAGCTATTCATCCTATAATTAAAAAATTAAAATCAAAATTTAATGTTTGGTACTTAGATGATGGAACCCTAGGAGGCGATGTCAACACAGTTTATGATGATCTAAATTTAATAATAACTGAATTTGATGCAATAGGCCTTACACTTAATTATTCAAAATGTGAAATTTTTATCCCCAACATATCGATAACCTCACAAAAAGTTACTTTAAATCTTTTCGAACAAATTGCCCCCAAAATTAAGTTATTAGATAGCCAATCTCTTCGCCTATTAGGGTCTCCTATCCTAGACGATTCAATACCAAATTTTGTAAACGAAAAAATTCAAAATTTTCTTTCTGTTTCTGACCGACTTGGAAAAATAAATACACATGTTGCTTATTTTATATTACGTTATTGCCTTTTTGTCCCAAAATTTATGTATGTCCTTCGTTGTTGTCAGCTTTGGAATCACCCTATACTTTTACAACAGCTTGACAACATTCAAAGGGATACAATCACCGCCATACTGAACACATCTTTCGACGACCGCGCTTGGCGCCAGGCCTCACTGCCTATAAGGTTTGGAGGTATAGGCATACGCAAAATTTCCAGTGTATCATTGCCAGCTTTCCTGTCATCAGCCTACAGTACTCAAAAATTAGTTAGCTCTATTTTGTCCCCATCACTTCAAAATTATAATCTAGATTTTCTTGCTGAGGCTACGGAAAGCTGGAGAGCAGCTTGCCCAAGCGTTTCATTGCCCAAAACACCCAATTCTCAGAGGCAGTGGGACGGGCCGCTCTGTGCTTCAGAATATAAGGAACTTTTAGACACTTCGAATTCTTCCGCAGAGCGCGCTCGCTTACTTGCAGTTGCTTGTTGGGAATCGGGGCTTTGGCTGCATGCTTTGCCATCACGAAATTTCGGTAATCTTTTAGACAACAACACCTTTCGGTTAGCCGCATCTTTGCGAATAGGTGCACCTAGCCAAGTCCCTCATCATTGTTCTTCTTGTGGTGAAATGGTACACGGGCTCGGATACCACGGACTGTCCTGTATAAAAAGTACAGGACGAATACCACGACACGCCGACTTGAACGATATCATCCGTCGGGCTTTAGTTAGTGCCGGTATCCCATCTGTCCTAGAACCTAATGGACTGATGCGAGATGACGGAAAAAGACCCGACGGGATGACCCTCATCCCCTGGAAGATGGGACGGCCTCTAGTGTGGGATGCCACATGTGTTGACACTATGGCTCTGTCCCATCTTCCTTTAACTACAGTTCAAGCCGGCGCGGCCGCCGTCAAGGCCGAAAACCTCAAACGACACAAATATGCACTTCTTGACAGGGCCTACATGTTTGTGCCGTTTGGGGTGGAGACAATGGGTCCGTGGGGGCCGGCTGCCATGGAAACATATAGAGACTTGGCCAAACGTTTGGTGGAAGCATCAGGTGACCAGAATGCTGGCTTTTATTTTGCACAAAAAATAAGCATTGCCATTCAACGTGGTAATGCTGCCAGCATTCTGGGCACTTTCCCTTCCACCAACGGGCTATTTTAAAATTTTTAGTTTTATTTTTTTATTTTTCTTTATTTTAATTTCTTAGGTGTAATTTAGTTTTTTAGGTCTAGTTTAACTAATAACTATGAAATACACTAGATTAACATATAGGCTACATTTTATCCCGGAAAAGTGAAATTTTCCCGCGGGATGAGTAAATAATGAAAATACTTTCTATTCGTGGATGAAACCGCGGGGCGCAACTAGTGAGTAATTAAAATGATAGACATAGATAACCCTTTATAGCATAAACTATGTTTAAAAGCCCCTTAATAAAATAGATTAATAAACTCTTTATGGTCTCATCAATGAAATTTACATAAATACAGGAATAAAATAAATCTTCGTACTAGTGCAACAATGGGCGGTCTTAGCGCTAGTGGCGATGTATGTATATACTTTACTAAACACTTCCTTCCCCATTTGTAAAAAGAAGCCCGTTAGTAACTGGCTCCCAGAAAGACATCAAATATGTCCGAGACCTGATTGGAGCTATTTCGACTTTTAATTGATGTGAGTTTAGCCGTTGCTAATTTTCAAAATACTTTTTAATCCACACACATTTAAATAAATATGGCCCTGCCTACTTCTTCCATAGTATACCTACAACCTACATCCCGTCTGCCCATCTGTCTGGCGGTACTCGGTACAAAGGGAGGTGTTGCGAACGAGACGATGAGATGAAGGTAGACAGAGTTTTACCGCTCACATCTACGCGGAGCGATCGTCGCGCCCCGTGGCGTTACTTGGCAACTTTCGTTTGTAAAACATCATTTGTATGAGAAAGTAATAGGTGATTATACAACAACAAAAAAAAAATATGCTGGTTTCGTGTAAAACAAAAATAAGCCTATTCTAATTATAGATAACTAGTTGCGCCCCACGGTTTCATCCGTGGATAAAAATCAATCTGAATTCCGAGTTTCATTAAAATCCATTCAGTGGTTGTTGCGTGAAGGAGTAACAAACTTCCGTACATTCAAGCTTTCGTGTTTATAGTTAATACTATAAACGTCCTTACTAATGTAAGGATAGGCAAATGAAAAAGACCTATAGGGCAAATTCTGTGATGAATACATATTATGAATTATCAGAGCTTAAATTAGTTTGAACTTAGAACACAGTTTAACAGATGATTAAAAGTTTTAATATTGTATAACTTTGTATAACCGTTATAGAGTCGATCTGGGTCGGGCTTCTTATTAAAAAAGCTAGGTCTAATCATAATCTTTAACCACATACTAAGGTCATGAAACAAAAAACTTCGTATTCTAAAAAAAAGCCTATAAAAAAAATTACGGACTAATGCTGTTAATCTCTTTCGACCTTTACAGCGTCACCGGGCGGGAAATTAGTACCTTTCGATCTGTTGGTATTGGAGACGCAGATATTTCGAACTGACGACCTCTTTAAAATGTTTTTCGCAACAACGTGTGTCGCAATGACGTTCTTCGCTACTACGAACAACTCTTGTTATTTGGTCGTACTATTATTCGTTGTATCCAAACTGAAACAAGTCAAATAATGTATTGCAATTTAGTTAGTTTTAGCGTTTTTACAAGCTAAAATACGAATACTTAATATACTAAAAGTGGATTCGACCAAATTTGGATTTATACACGAGTAACTATACCAGAGTAAATCTAATCCACGATATTATACTTGAGTAATTCATTCTTCGTTTTTCCACGCAATACTAAGTTTAGCTACGCTTAGAATTACTATAACGAATAGCGGAATAAATGATGAACGAATCTATTACCAAGTTAACAATTGTTATTCTACTACGACACGGTATTCAAGCTTATGTCATATCAACTCGCTTTTGTCGTATTATAAGTGTAGGAAAGTAAATGACAAAATACATGGTCGGACGTTTTTTTTATCTTTGTCTATTTTGAATTAAAATATTCTCGGAATAACTTTGTTATATACTCGAATAGACTTGCTATTCTTAGAATTGTAGATGGTAAAATGTGAAATTGATTTACTCTCGAACAAATGGTGATTTACTCTAAGAATAAAATTTACTCTCGTTTGGTCGAATCCACCCTAAGTTATAATACTTAATATGTAAATCAAAATAAACCATCAGTCAAACTAGTCTGTACTAAAGTAAGAGAGCTTCTAAATTCGCACTTATCCATCGGATGACATAGCTACTGCAGTGCATTGTATGTCACAGAGAAATAGTGCATACTTAGGAGCTCTCAACTTTAGTAGAGACAGACATAAATTTAAGCTATTATACTAAGCATATTAAATTAAAAAGTGCTTCAATATGAAATTAATAAGCCCGCTTTTTGCGTACCCAAACATAAATTACTTATATTGCGGAATTTGGAAGTAATAGTTTAAGATATATTTTACGTATGAAGTTTAAAAAAAATATATAATAAAGATTTGTTAAAATTTTAGGTATCTTTATTTTCATAAAATGTTTTACTATACTAAATAAATACTACCTACAAATAAAAAGCAAACAAACAAAAGTCCTAATACAATTTTATTGTGTCGTAAAAGGGAGGGTCAAGGCGACAGCGCTGGTGGCCTCTGTTATGTAGATTCGGGATCTGTAAAGCAAAAACCTTTTCAAAACTCTAATTAGGACCCCACAAAAGAACCTGCCGGTACCTCTTTTAAGTAGATATATTTAATGTCAAGACGAGACATTAAATATATCTACTTAAATAAAGCACTTTGTAATTATGTATATAAAATGCTTAGTACAATAAGTTAATGATATATTTTATAGTATAATATAGTATTAGTAGTAATTTATATATTTTATAGTATTAATATAAGTGTTATATATACCTAATCTCATTGTAAACGTTCTAAAATTAGCCTATTTGAAATAAAATCCTTTGACATTTAGATTGGCATTTACTTTGTTTAGAACTCTTTGGTACCATACTTTGAGTAAGTTTATTGATAGAAATTTAATTTAAAACACTTTCTCAAGTTCCTTGAATTTTTTTCTAATAATAGCCAAACTTTTCATATATAATGTTAAATATTAAGTACATAAGTAGACTGACTTTACCAAAATTAAAACACTTATATATCTAAATATATATAACTCAAAGGTGACTGACTGATTGACTGACTGACATAGTGATCTACGATAGAAACGCACAGCCCAAACCACTGGATGGATCGAGCTGAAATTTTGCATGCAGGTAGATGTTATGACGTAGGCATCCGTTAAGAAAGGATTTTTCGAAATTCCACCCTTAAGAGGGTGAAATGGGTGGTTGAATTATTTTCCCATAGGCCACGACGCGGGCGAAGCTGCGGGTAGAAGCTCGTTATTATCATAAAATCTCATCAAGCCTAGTAATTTCACTAGCTACAGTGCCCTCCGAACCGGAACACAGTAGTGTTGGCACACTACTGCGTGGCGGCAGAATTACTGGTTAAGCTGTGGTGGTGGACCTACTAAGACGACCTTTGCAGAAAAGGCCTAGCAGCTAGTAAAAACTTCTTCAAAATATTAGGAAACTGATTCCTAAAATCCTCGTCTCATGGCTATAGTCAAGCTATCAAAGTTTGCTTGAATCGAAAGGCATTTCCGCTTTATTCCAAGTGATAAAACCTCTATAGAGGACATTCTTCATTTCTATAAGTTGAAAACTTGTTACATTCTGCGAATAGCTGGATTAGGGGTATCACTGTCTGGAATTTGGAGCACTAATCTTTCTGTTTAAGTTTTCTAATTTTAATTTTTTTTTACAGGAATATTGCCTTTTTTCTTTTAACTAACTAAATACTTTTTTTTAAATGTTATTGAATGATGTGACAAGCTAATCGTTCACCTGATGCTAAGTAACAAGGCCGCCCATAACAGAACAGTGTCATTCGGAACTCTAAAATATAAAGTTTTGCGTGACACTGCACTGCGCACGTCATCCTGAGACATCAGCACAGTCTGGTAATAACATTACTCGACTGTGAGATCAGATCATAACGTTTCATTTGGCCAGAAATTTCACTAGCTACAGTGTACACAAAACACAGACACAGAACAAGTGTTTGCACTTTTTCTATGCATAAATACTTGTCATGTCGTAGAAATCAAACCCATCACCTCCGGGTTATAATCCAACCTGCTCAACTACCAAGAGGCTATCAAACACCAACTTCATAGACCAACTTTATCATAAAACTACCCTTAATTCATAATTCTATCAACCCATCGAACTATCAATCTCACAACTTTTGAATCTCACAACTTTTGAATCTCACAACTTTTGAATCCCACAACTTATGAATCTCACAACTTATCAATCGCAATCAACCAAACTAATACAAAATCTAATCCCGCCAGTTCTATTCGGAAATAAATTGAAACTCGACATAATGAAGACGGGGCGCATAAAGGCTGCAGACGGACTAATTCGGCGGCCATCTTGCCGTTGCCATGGCAACCAGACTGCCCCCCCTTTTTGCCTCCACCACCCTGCACTTGCGTTGCACTTCCTAAAGGCTAGGTTATATAATAGGATACCTAGGCTATGTAGGTATCCTGCCACCGCTTCGACTGATTAACCAATTTATGTTGGAGATTGAGGAGTATGATTTTTTGTGGCTGTGTTTTTGTAAGCTATCTTTGCAATAAAATAAATAAACATTTGTGAAGACTTCACACAGCGCCATCTAGCCCCAAACTAAGCAAGTACTATGGGATCCAGATAACTGATACAATACAGAGCTACTAACTGAGCTATCAAGCCAGTCAGTTCGTTATAAAAAATAAATATGAATTTTACGTCAGATTTACATACCTACGTATGTATTTATGTTTCTATATTAGTGCATGCATATAATACCTACTTAATAGTTTATCTCTAACTCTACATAAAAACATTCTCTTGAATCTTTCCAGTAAAAATGAGTATACAATACCTTTTTGTCATCTACCCGCATTTTCGGTCTACCCTCGAACATGGTGCATGTAACTGTGGAACTCAGAAATTATTTCAAATAGTGCATATATATTTTTTTTAATGTTAAAGAATGACGTGACGAGCTAACCGGTCGATCAGGCCATAAAGTCTCATTTGCCCAGTAATTTCACTAGCAACAGTGCCCTGAAATTGGAATATAGCAGTGCTTGTGCACTACTGCTTGGCGGCAGAATAACTAGCAAAGCGGTGGTACCTACGTAGACGAACTTTGCAGATATCCAGTATTGGACGCCATTATTCTTCGATGGAGGACAAAAAAAAAAACCATTCGGTATTTCACCAATTCAATATTATTTATTCAGCATGTTGAATATTGTATTCAGCCTGAGCAGCAGTGGTGGTTGAGCAGGCTGGCTCATAACCCGGAGTCGGCGGGTTCGATTCCCGCGGTAGGACAAATATTTGTGCACTGAAAAAAACGCAAATACTTGTTCTGTGTCTGGGTGTTGTGGGACCATGGTCCTCGTAGTTCTTGGGTCCCTAGACAGGGAATCCTAGTTAGGGTCCAGGATCTATGTATGTGATCGTTGGGCGTTATTATTATTAAAATTAAAAATTGTTTCAATAATGGACTGCCTATTTCTGTAACGAGTCGTACATCGTCACTAATTCGCCAGAAGCAATCTACAGAAAAGTCTGTAAATAATACAAAAGTTGCTAACAGCCTAAAAAAGTATTTTTGCCCATTATCAGTTTTTCCGAACAGCATTCTCTGTAAAATGTAACATTTTTCAAAATAACCTAACTTTAATATATTTTGATGCGTCTCTTTCCTACTCACAGCGCGATGCGTTTGAGCGAAATTCGGCCTTAGAAGCTACAAACGAATTATAAACTCAGACGAAATTTGCACAGAGCACTTTGTAATTGCAAATTTTGATGCTTCGCGCATGCGCCACGCTACGATCAATACCCCCAAGACTTTATTATTGTTTTTTCTGCACACAATGCAGCTTTGCCGCCAAAATCTTCAAAGTGAGGTTAGTTAAAAATCCTTATTCATTAAAAAACTCCAGATCCTATTTCAATATTCAAAATTGGAACGTTAGAATTTATTTGGAATTTATTTTCGGCGCTGTGTAGGTACTACGATATAAGAAGGGTGGTAGAGAGACGGGAGACGGGGTGGCAGCGCCCGCTTCTATTGGATAGTTACTCTAAACTATTGCCTGAAACTTTCATTAATGCATTCTATTACCTCGTTTATGCTGTTCTTGGTTTTCATTTCCTTTGGTTGGATGGATAGAATATTTTGACAAACCCATGAAATTTATGTCCCGAAAAATTGCATAGCTGAATAGTTGCCATATAGAAAAAAGAATTACAAATCAAAAGCCTTTTATATTCGATATATCATATACTTAATATAAAATTAACGCACACGAATCGTAATTTCCGGCAGATATTTGAAAATTTCATAACTTTTCAGACTGTTCCGATGTTATGAGGATCGTTAAATATTTTATTTGGCTCGCAGTTGTTGCGAAATTGCTCCTTTTGATTACCATCGGTGGAAACAAAACACCCAAACCGTGGATCGAATTGGTTTAATTTATTATGTAACTAAAGCACTGGCATGAAAATAAAAAGTCAATAATTTTTGCCTACTTACGTAATATAGGTGTTATTACTTTATAACTATACGAGCTTCTGCCCGCAGCTTCGCCCGCGGCGTGGCCTATGGAAAAATAATTGAACTACCCATTTCACCCTCTTAAGGGTGGAATTTCGAAAAATCCTTTCTTGGCGGATGCTTACGTCACAACATCTAACTGCATTCCAAATTTCAGCCCGATCTGTCCAGTGGTTTGGGCTGTGCGTTGATAGATCACTATATTAGTCAATCAGTCAGTCACCTTTGAGTTATATAATAGGTCTTTACCTATGAAATTGCCGTATTGCAGTACAGACTTTTTCAAACAAAAAAAAGTTTTGATTGGCTATGAATTCTAAATTCAAATTAATTTTGTTTTAAAAATATGACATTCTATTTACAACATAAGTCTTTTGTTTATTGATTAGCGTTGTATTTTCATTACATTTTAACATTTTTCCTCATAATGGATACTTTGAAATTTCGTGTAATTATGGAATATGAGTTCCGTCGTGGCACCAACGCGGCACAAACGACACGTAACATCAACGACGTTTACGGAGATAACTGTACAAACGAACGTACAACCCGTTATTGGTTTGCTCGGTTCCGTTCTGGGAATTTTGACTTAAAAATGAACCTCGTGGTCGTCCGGAAACTTTGGTCAACAATGATGAATTAAAGGCGATTGTGGAAGCTGATAAATCTCAATCTACAGCTGAGCTGGCAGCAGCTTTTGATGTTAGCATCAAAACAATATTGGTCCATTTGCGACAGATTGGCAAGATAAAAAAGCTTGATAGATGGGTGCCCCAAGAACTTAACGATCGCCAGCGCAACGTACGCGTCGAGACTTGCCTTGCGCTGCTTAACAGGCACAGAAATGAAGGAATTTTGAACCGAATTGTTACGTGCGACGAAAAATGGTTTCTTTTTGACAATCGAAAGCGCTCAGCAAGTTGGTTAGATCCTGGTTCGGTACCAAAGCAATGTGCAAAACGAAAAATGACCTCTAGAAAGGTGATGGTCACAGTTTGGTGGTCTAGTGCTGGTGTGATTCATCATAGCTTTTTACAAAACTTTTGAGAGCATTACTGCAGATGTGTACATTGAAGAACTGACCACAATGATGGCGAAACTCGCACGTCTGCAACCAGCTTTGGTCAATCGGTCGTCTCCACTGCTACTTCACGACAACGCGCGACCCCATACTGCACAACAGACCGTCTCTAAGCTGCATGAGTTGGGTTTGGAAGCTCTCCCTCATCCGCCATACTCACCAGATCTTGCGCCTACCGACTATTACTTTTTCCAAAATTTGGACAACTTTTTTAGCGGGAAAAAAATTCAATTCCTGAGAGGCAGTACAAAACGCCTTTGAAGAGTTTGTTGTCTCCCGTCCTGCTGATTTTTTCAAGAAAGGCATCCATAAACTGCCACAGCGTTGGCAAAGATGCATTGATTGCAGGGGTGATTACTTTGAATAAAAGAAATAAATAAGTTCGAAATAAAAATACTTTAACTTTTTTCAAACAAAACGGCAATTTCATAGGTAAAGACCTAATATTTAGATGGTCGAAACAATACGTACATGGTTTTAATAGTAGGTTGTATCATAAGGGAGTAAAATGATATATTTACGGCGCGGGCGCTTTTTTGAATCCCGAGCGAAGTGAGGGATTCTTTAGTAGAATCTTGAACGTAGCGAGGGATTCAAAGTACGCTCGTTCCAAAAAATTATTTTCGCTCGAGTGATACACTCTACTTTTTATCTCCTTCTTTGAGAAAATAAATGGCGCCTCATATTTTATTGTAATATAATTATTTAATAAAACATAGAGTAACAACTAAACTGAAATTAACTAGTATCTAATAATAAAACAACTAAAAACTTATATTTACATTTGAGATATTTTCGCAATTATGAAAATTTATTTTTGCAGTTTTATTAGGAACTGAGATAAACGCGGGTTTGTAGTTCGCGTGTTTTTGATTTGTTTTTTATTTTATTCAGCTGGCGGCACGATTATGTGCCGTCGTACCAGCCAGTATTTATTCAAACAATATTTGCGTTCGATTTCTTTGGCGCTGAACACTAAGATGTTCCAAATTAAAAAAGTGCGCGGAAAAGATAATTGCGGCGCACTTATATAAAGGATTAAAACCTGCCCGCTAAAAGTTTCATATAGAAAACACCACCTTTGTGTGCACTTAAAGGCTAACCACGTCGTGCTTTTCGAATCGATGGGATGAAAAAACATTTATCAAATCCCTAGAATGACTTCTTACTTTGACTTAAAAGTCTTGTCCTTCTCAAAATAAAGTTGATTACATTTGTTTTTCCTGCTAATTAAAAAGTAAAGGCACGGTAACACAAATTTTGTCTTGACGAGTATAAAGGCTGTATTAAGCATTGCTGCATATGTAGAGCCACCAATCTTGACTTCCAATAGCTAATATGCTGAAATGTGTGGAATGTTCTAGAATGTTCTAGCAACCCACTTATGTACGGAGCGTAGAATTTCTGTTTGAATTGAAAGTACCCGATTGAACACGCCATTACATTTTTATGGCGCGATTGTGAAGAAATTTGCGCGCACTCTCCCTCGAGAGAGATGGCCGATTTTCGAACGTTATTAGAACATAATGGAAACTTTTTTAAATGAATTAGCACGTTGAATGGTACTGCCCAGTTTGGACGGTTTTTACGATCCTTTTTCAAAATGGTAAGTACCTAATTAATAAACTAATTTATTTGTTTGTTTATCCGGCAAAAACGTCTGAATAGATTTTGAAATTTTGCACAAAAAAAGCTTAGAGTAATACCTAATAATCAACATAGAATATTATATATTACATTATTTATTCTAGAAAATAGATAAATATAATATAAAACAAAATAGTTTGTCCGTTGAAAACAGGTATATTACGGAGAGCCTATGAATATATATAGAATATAGTTGAAAATGATAGTAGCTATGTCAAAGTCAAAGGTATTTATTGCAAATAGGCTATTTTTAATACTTTTACCAGTCAAAATTATATTAGGCACGGGGTCGTTGAAAATAATCCAAAAATGGCAGTCGTGAATTTTGTATTTTCGTGTGTTTTTGAATTTCAATAAGTGTGGATTTTTATCCGTTAAGTGTTCGTGAACGCGAGAAGAAGATCACGAGTGAAGGTAAATGATTCCAAGTTTTTAAACCATGCCTTTTCGTTTTCTCTTCAAGGCTTATAGAGCCTTCAGTAAAATATCCACTATTTTACTGTGGTATTTTGACTTTGACATGACATAACCAAACAAAAATCCCTTAATTGACATTGGCAGAATTATCGCTAAAAAGCGATAGAAAGCCATTAAACGAAGCGAAGAGAAGATATTAGGTACTTTTTAATTCATTGTATAATAAGTATAATGAGTCCAAAATAAGTGTGTTCATTTTGACAGGTTAAGGAAAAGATGATAATCCATGTAAGATAAATAAAAATAAAATTGTACACATTTTACACAGCGTCATCTAGCCCCAAACTAAGCAAAGCTTGTACTGTGGGAACCAGATAACTGATACAATACTTAGATACTTTTTGTTGGTAAATATATACAGAGAAACCAATATAACACACAGACACAGAACAAACATCGACGTTCATCACACAAATGTTTGTCCTGGGTGAGAATCGAACCCACGACCTACAGCTCAGAAGGCAGGGTTACTACCAACTGAGCTATCGGGCCAATCGAATGGCGGGAATATTGAAATATATTAATACATAACGGTACGTTTGACCGCGCTCTCACCTGATGGGAAGTGACGATGTGCTCGAAGGTGTAACATGCTAGCCAAGTAAATACCTATTCACTCTTCTCTTGAACACGCCCGGGTCATATTTCGCCGGAAACGTTGGCAGGGCATTCCATTCCTTAGCCGTTCTAATTATGAACGTGGAGTCAAATCGCTTGTTAACAAACATTAGTTTCAAAAATCACATCACACTATTATTATAAAGGCGAAAGTTTGTATGTGTGTTTGTGTGTGTGTTTGTTACTCCTTCACGCTCAAACTTACCAAGATAGCTTATACACTGGATTAACATATAGGTTACATTTTATCCCGGAAAAGTAAAATGCTCCCGTGGGATGAAATAATTAAAATACTTTTTATCTGCGGGTGAAACCGCGGGGCGCAACTAGTAATTGGATATTTATTGAACTGAATTTATGAATGGAAAAGATTACGCGTATCAGAAGCAGTTATACAAATAAAGTACCTGAATTGTCCCGTTATTTCAACAGTGCTACAATCGGTATCGTCCCGTTTATCCGCAAATCCCGGGGGCGTCACGCGTCGCCGCCGACCGCAAGTGGTGCGCAACAAGTGAACCGATCCCACTTTTCAACCTGACACTAATAAGACACGGGTGACAACCCTAAACGGTGACACTTTATCCGGCGATTGGGTATTCTTCTGCAACAAGTTGATTTGTGGTTTTTATTTTGGCTTAGCACGTTGTTTACATACCTAGAAAGCCCCTCCGTATCCCTCTTTCTCAAACTCAAATTTTTTTCTGACTGCCATATTTGGTATGATTTTGCTCGTCGAACTAGAGTTTGTTATTTTTTTTTGTTTAACTATTTAAAAAATGGCATTGTGTCAAAGTTGTAATTTAAATAAATACTTGCTATGAACCTTAATGACAGTAGCGAAAATATGCTAGGTCTGTGTATAAAACGGAAATTTCTGAATATTAGGTATGTATCGAGAGCACCTAAAAATTTTATGAAAGTTTACTTTGTCTGTTGTTGACTTGCCCGATAGCTCAGTTGGTAGTAACCCTGCCTTCTGAGCTGTACGTTGTGGGATCGATTCCGACCCAGAACAAAAATTTGTGTGATGAACATCGATGTTTGTCTGGGTGTTATATTATATTCTATGTATGTCAAAAACAAAAAATATCTTTTATTATTAGTACTTGGCTAGCATGCTACATCTTCGATCGCATCGTCACTTCCCATCAGGTGAGAGCGCGGTCAAATGCTAGACAAGTTAGAAGTAAAAAAAAAAATCTAATTATTGTATTAGTTATCTGGTTCGCATAGTACAAGCATTGCTTAGTTTGAGATTAAAGGCGCTGTGTGGAATGTCAAAAAATATTCATTTTATTATTTATTTATTGTCAAACTCGACCTCCCACGAAAAGAAAAACAAATTTACTTGTCCGTTAAACGATTCATTTACCAACATGTTTGTTTTCCAAAAATGTAAAGTAAAGTACGTTCTAGACACAAAAGGTCCGTTGTTTCACATAACAAAATATACATTATGTATTAGTGTGTGTTGAATTATTCATGTCAGATGTCAATCCCAGAAAGTTACGGAGCTATTTACATATTATCTGGTTCATGAAAAAACGTATGTTTAATTTAAATATTTAGGTCCTTAATTCAGTTACTCGGCTACTTATTTGTTTTTGCTTTCGTTTGTGTTTATTAATATTTTTAGTCAATAACATGCCTTATATATTTGAAGCTTAAAATTGAATACGTTTTATGAAGAAACAAAACCATTTATTCAACAAAAACGGGGCAATGCTGCCAGCTTGTATGGTATGCTAACTTCTGGTAGTGGGCTGGAACATTTGGCCTGTCTATAGGTCATCGCGGCTAGCATATAGTCCAAACGTTTTTTTTAAATAGGTATTGTAGCTAGTAGCATTTAGAAGTATAGTTGTTATATTATTATTATTATTATATATTAGTAGTAGTTAGGTAAAATAATAAAGCACTTTGCCCGTAAAAAAATTACACATAAAATTAAACAGGTATGAAAAAATAAAATATAATAAATAATATAGGTACTGTCGAAAAGGGCTTAACTCAGCCTTTATGCCGGTGTAGTTAGCACATTCGAGGGGTTGTTCATGGATTTTATTAATTTATCCTTTAAAAGACTTAAGACGACTTGTGCCATCGTGGATTACTTCGTATTCACGTTGAAAATCAGTTTTATTACCGTATTACGTTTACGTTGAAATAAAACTCTGTTTTATTGGCGTTTTGTTATTTATATCGCCCGTTTGTCTTTCAGTTTTTTGGATTGAAAGATATATGGTTTTCTTTTATTGAATACAGAAGTCAAATATTGCAAACGATCTCAGTTGGTGTTTCATATATTTCTATGTATTTGACCTGACAAAGAAAACGTTAAAGTTTTTTATCAATTAAAATTCAACATTTTGTCTAAATTTAAAAATTAAATAGTATTTTTACTGTATAAAACTATGACAATCTCATTTATTGTGCAGAAACTTCTACAATATCCAGCATAAAATATTCAAAAGAGTACTAAATTCGAAGAATGTTTTAGTATACTCAATACACTCATCTCTTTTTTGTAATTAGTTTTGGATTCACAAATTTCTAAAGAAACCTAGGCTTAAGCATTTAAGATTGAAAAAACAAGTGAATAAACAATCGATAATTCTTTACAAGGGTGATCTGTAGAGCAGTTTCTGAAAAAGGTAGACTTAATTATTTATTATTAACCATCGTGACTTACTAAAAATACATTTTTACAAACCTTAGCTAGTTAATATTAATAATAATGATATTAATAACAATAATACAAGCCACAAGCTCTAGACCGATTTTGCTCATATTCTAAGTTCTTGTTTAGAACTCAGTACCGAATGTTTCTGCCAAATATTACTAAAATCTCCCGGTAAATAGCGCAACAAACTATTTAGGGGAAATACCCCTCTAGTCGTAAACTACTGACGAAAAAAATTTATGTAGTTGTAAGATTAAGTAGTTGAAAATTAGTAATGCGAGTACTAACATCTAAAACAACTGACTGCTACAAAAAATGCTGATTGAAAAAACATATAATAGACGTAAAGAAATGTTCTACGTTCATTTTTATCTAAAACTCTTTGTTAGTTTCATGTATACCCGCGGAAATATTCGTAAAAGCGCAAAAACGTTGCCGTCATCCCATAGAGCCTTAACTTTTTCCGGGTGAACGGGAAATTTAATTTTCTCCAGAAATTGGCATCCCAGCGCACGACGGAGCGGGATGAATCGAATTTTGAACGATAAAACTCTTGTAAATATAATAATACATTGTTTGGTATTTGGTAACGTCGTCGCGGGGACTGGGAACTATGTGGACAATCTCTCGAGCAGATAATAAAACAAAAGACGATAGGCCTATCTCAATCCGATATCCTCCAAAAATATGTAAGTAGAGTTTGGGAAACTACAGAGTAATTTTAAGTTTTTTGTGAATTTGGTAATTTGGCAAAGTAACGTCACTTAATGCCGTAAAAACTACGTGGCACTGGCGTAACACTATGTTCTTGGCATTTCTAATATTGAAGCCAGAGGAAAAGAAATACCAAATCGTAAAATAATACCATTCATCAACAAACAGTGATCTTGTAGTCTAAACATGTACTCTCGGGGAGTAAAAAGGTTTGTCACGATGAAGTCAACTATTGCCTGCGTGAGTACAAGAAACAGTACCGCGAACACAATAAATGTTGTTTTACTGAATATACCAACATAATAATACACAATTTTAACTTTATTATGTTGACAATAGAGATCTACGTGAATCAACTTCAACTTCTGTTCGTCTCGCATTCACTAGCTTATTCCCAAGTCAAGCGTGCGTAAAGAACTTTTACTTCAAAACTGCATTGCTTTAGATTATATATTTCATCATTTAAAATACAATAAAGAGTTTCTTAATACAATAACCAAGGAGTGAATCACTCCCGGAGTCCGGACCGTCCGATAAATGATCCTTGAACCTTTCATTATCGACGTACGCGTAAATCACTTAACATAATTTAATTAAACATCCTCTATATATCAAAACGATAGCACGCTGTACGGTTGTGTACGCGGTGACTTGGCTCACGCGATATGATCTCCGTTGTGCCAATTCTTGTGATGCTCAGCCTACGAATCTCGATAATTATCGCCGAATTTTTTTACGCTGCCGCTGCTTTGTATGTCTGTCCTGTGGTCCTGGCGTAAGAATAGGAGGTGGTCCTATACTTACGCCAGGACCAGAGGAGGCCAGGAAATATCCAGGGAATGGTTAGCAGCATTCACCTTGGTATATCAAAATCTTCTTCCCATGAGTGCTGAAAGAGCCAGCTATATAGCTGAAGGGAATATAACTTGTGTTTTTATTACGGACTTACTTACGGAATTAGGAAATAATTATGCAATTATAGTGTTGATTTATATTTAACTATAGGTGATTAGGGTTTTAGGTTACGCATATCAAACACAATATAAAAAATGTTATTGAATAAATGAATTATGAGATTGGGTGGTAATTTTCTCTAACCACACCACACGGCGATATATCATTTGTGAAATATATGATTTCAGAACTTTATATTTATTTATTTAACTAGCAGATCGTCGGCATGCTGCGTAAAAATGAATCTAATGAATGAAATTGCAAAAAATAATCAATTAAGCACATAGAGAGAGAGAGAGAGAGAGAGAGCACAAGAGAAGGTGGCTTTATTTTCAAGTGACTACAACAAAGGATGAGGTTTTCAATTCGACTGTATATTTTTCTTTTTTTAATGTTTGTTACCTCCAAACTTTCGACTGGGTGAACAGATTTTGATGATTATTTTTTATTTCAAAGTTGGTGCTTCTCTTAAAGTCCCATTTAAATTTGATCAAGATCTAACTAGTAGTTGAGTTATCCTTAATAATGTTTGTTTCAATTTCGACTGCATTGATAATGTTTTCATTGGGATTGAAGTCGGCTAAAAACTTTTTTTTAAGTTATTATGACGCATTATTATTGAACTACTACTCTGCATATTCGTGTACTGTGTATTAACGAGGGAGGCATAGAGTGCCAGGCGCGCGGGGTACAGAAATTAATTTAATTTTAACTTCATAATATATCACGTAGACGCAGCTAATAATGGAATTATGTTTGTTCTCCAAGAATCCATTTGCATTCTTATTAGATCTGTTATTATTAGGATTGGGTAGGTATTCAATTGTTTGCGGTTTACGTACGTAGGGTTTATTGTTTAGTCTGTGATAGAGGGTTTGAAAACTAGCTTTTAAGAGCGCTAGCTATACTATACTATAATAATTTTATTATAAATGTATTTTATACTTATATCTACAGCAGTATTTGACTGGCCTGATAGCTCAGTTGGTAGTATCCCTGCCTTCTGAACTGCAGGTTATGGGTCGATTCCCACCCAGGACAAACATTTGTGTGATGAGCATCGATGTTTTTTCTGTGTCTGGGTGCTTTTATTGTATTCTATGTATGTATTTACAAACAAAAATTATATAAGTATTGTAGATCCGGGACACTGACTAGGATTCCCTGTGCCTACCCAGGAACCACGAGGACCATGGTCCCACAACACCCAGACACAGAACAAAAAACTGCGCTGTTTTCATATAGAAATACTTGTCCTGTCACGGGAATCGAATACGCCGCCTTCGGATTATGAGCCAGCCGGCTGACCCACCACAACACAGAGGCTGTCAGATAAGATGGGGATATAATACGATTAATATATTAGGAAATAGTATAGGAAAGGGTAAAACAGGATATGCCCACAGGTTTTCAAATATAAAACCATTTAATACAGTAAAACCTCGCTTCCGGTTCGCCTATCGAAATTCCGATACGCAAATTGCTAACTACCCACACCTTACTACGTAAACCCACACACTTACAATGCCCTCCACACAAGCAAATGCTTATCATGTAAAGTCTCATCTACGCGGCTAATGCGTTTTCGTAGGCCTGATGGGCAGGCAGCTAGATATTTCATTCGACCGCCTCGACTATTCAGACACCCTAGATTGCTATTCTAGCCCCCTTCCCCCCACGCCCCATGCAAGGGGGAACGGCCCAGTCTGCCCCCCTACTTCGCCCGTTCGTACGGAGCTTAATTTCCGTATCGCAGGTCATTAATTTGTAAAGTGATATTTTGGTGTAGATATATGGTCGTTGTGTGTCGATAGTTTGCGGTAAGTTAGGTTTATTTGTGGGTACCCGCAAATTAAATATATGTATGTTAGATTAGAAATTAAAAGTTTCCATGTCTCATAGATCGTATTTGCATTTTGAACCATATTGAACGTGAAAATACCTACTTATGTAATGATTATGTTTTTATACTAAACTCGGCCGTATATGGTTGTTAGATTAGAAATTAAAAGCTTCAATGTCTCTGAGGTCGTATTTGCATTTTGAGCCATATTTAACGTGAAAATATCTACTTATGTAATGATTATGTTTTTATACTAAGCTCAGCCGTGGTTAAAAAATATTCTATGTGTTAAAGCAGCGTAAAAATTATTTATTTATGGTTAGTGTGTTTTGAAGGCAGTACAGCGCTACCTGTATCAGCAAAGAAACTAACAGAATTACTTAAAAAAGCAACGCTTAATTTTCTTCTTTTTGTGGATGAAAAGCAACTTCAATCTTTGTCTCAAATACTAGTCCTGTCGTGGGAATCGAACCCGCCGCCTCCGGGCTATGAGCCGACCTGCTCAACCACCATACCACAGAGGTTGTCAAAATATTACAATGACTTTGAGCTTTTGATTACTGAGACTGTACTGTCAGCGGCGCAACCACGCGTATCAATATTATTGTTCGACTTTCTTTTGTTTATGGTTGACGCCTTACTTTAAATAATCAAAATAGACATTACAAAAACTCAGCAAGTTGTTTATCTGCATAGCCACTACCGGCAGATCACGCTTGCCGCCGTCACCGGTGCCAACCTCGCGAACCTAACGCGAACTTTTAATTACGCCCATTGTGCCAACTTCTAACTTTGACGACAAAAGAACTTTTTTCTAATGAAACTTGGACCGGCTGTGTCGTTATTTTTTAAAGTATTCTAGTCTATTTAGCGGCAAAGACGAATGGAGTTAGCGATGAAAAGGAGGGTGATTAAATTAACCTTTTAAAACGAGCTCGGAATCTGATTTTGTTGTATAAACCTTTGTGGAAACGTGTTTGAAATAGCTTTTTTTAATAAGGCTCCAAGTAATAAGCTGTTAGGTGGATAGCGTAGGTATTTGAAAAATTAGGCTCGTAATTAAGTATTTTGTTCTTAGAGTAGTAGAGTCCTATACCCCCACTGGGTGTACCAACGTACTGAGTTAAAAGCGCAGGTGGGGAGCCGGAGAGTGCAAGAGTTAAGTAGCCAATCATAGTTCTATGAAAGAGTTAACTATAGCGTCGACTCCCAATTTCTAGCTGATGATGATGATGATAAGTTCTTCACCTATAAAATAAATGTTACTAGCCATTAAAGTTAATGAAACACACACAATAATAAGGTAAAACATTAAAATTATTTTGTTAGTTAATTTAGTTGTTAGTTAAAAGCACTTATCTTTAGCATCAAAAATATCTTCTAATGTAGAGTTTTACTGATTTATCCAAATAATGTGGGAAACGTAAAAAATGCAATTTCAAAAAGATATAAAATGGAATATGTTTTTGAACGAACCTTGCACTAATAGAATGCTTTCACAGACGCATAAAATTTCCTAAACTTAACCCCAAACAATGCTGGAAACTTAAAAAAATTTGATTCCAAAAAGATATAAAATGGAATATGTTTTTGAACGAAACTTGCACTAATGGAATGCTTTCACAGACGCAAGAAATTTCCCTATACTTAACCCCAAACAATGCAGGAAACTTAAAAACATTAAATTCCAAAGAGATATAAAGTTGAATAGGTTATTGAACGAACCTTGTACTAATGGAATGCTTTCACAGACGCAAGAAATTTCCTTAAACTTAACCCCAAACAGTGCAATGAACTTTAAAAAAAATACAATACTGTAAAAGTGTAAAATTGAATAGATTTTTGAACGAACATTGCACTAATGGAATGCTTTCACAGACGCAAGAAATTTCCCTAAACGTACTGTCGTGCACATTCCAGCTCGCAATTCGAGCTGTTCCTAATATTGACACAGAAAACTAAGACACGGTTGTGCATAAATTGCAGAGCTCCCACATAATGAAAAACCAACATTTACATTCGATTCGCTGCTCTATCGCGCCATCTACTGTTATTTTCTTCAAGCTTCTGTTCTTCGTTCGTAAATATTCGTGTTTCGTGAAATGTTGTTTCAATTTAATTGGAGCTTTTGAACGAATCTTTATGTTTTTCTTGAAATACGGTTTGTGTTTTTGCCCTGTGGCTTTATTACCGTTTCCTAATTTCAAGTCATAAGCATTTATTTTAGACGGTCAAATACAACTAGATCAATATTATTTTTGAAGGTAATGAATAAGAATAGAGGCACTTTAGTCGTTAAAAAAACGAGTGTGCTTTAGAATATGCGACTGAAGGAAAACTTCTTTAGCTCCATCTCTCGTACCCCTACAGTAATATACAAAACGTAACTCTTTCTTTCTATATTCAGAGTGAGAGATATAAGCATATCTCTCTCTCAACTACCGTTCGCCTCACTAGCTTACCCCTAAGTCAAGCGTGCGTAAAAAAGTTTCATTTCAAAAAAGTGTTATGAACATATTAAGTTTATTACTAGTCTAGTCATTTTAGGTTTCATCTGGGGAAAAAGTAGTGGGCTGAATTTTTGTATACACCTTTATTTCGGTGATATTAGGAAGATGTGAAAAATCGACATAGATATCGTGCCGGCTAAAAAAGTTACAAAGGTCAAAAGGTCACGAAAATCATTTATTTGCAAATATTTCGCAACCTATTGCTCGGAGGTCAATAGAGGTCATTATAAAAATTGTTCCTCATAAAATTATCTACAAAAATGTCTCATATAGTTTTTATGTAAAATTAACGGTTTTCGGATTAAAGCGATTATTGTATTACCAAATACAAACCTGGCTAGGAAGAGACATCGATCCAGAACAGTGGGGTTGGGAGTTAAAAAGTAATATGCTACAGCCAATAACAACTTTATTACCACCAACACCCGATGATCTGCTGAACACAATCTTTTGTAATTGCACAAAAGGTTGTGGTGGCAAATGTGGATGTAAAAAAATTGGGTTGAGGGGTTCAAAAGCTTGTGGACATTGCCGTGGCCGGTCTTGCTTAAACGCAGAGTCAACTATTATTAAGAGAATTGATCCTACACTGGTATGCCTAGAGCAGGATCTATCCTGCTCTAGGCATACCAGTGTCGCAGGATCCAGCCTCTTACGTTCCTTTAATACATTTGTGGAAGCAAGGTTGAATGTATTAAGATTGAGTGACTGAGTGTAGTAGATATGGAGATGTGTGTAAATATGTGTTTGTGACGTGAGGCTGTGTTAGTGTAAGTGAGAGTTGTGTGTATATAATAATAGTAATAATAACGCCCAACGACCACACACATACCTGGACACTAGGATTCTCTAGGTCTAGGGACCCAGGAACTACGGGGAACATGGTCTCGCTACACCCAGACTCACAACAAATAATTGCGCTTTTTTTTTCTGTGCACAAATGCTTGTCCTGCCGCGGGAATCGAACCCGCCGTCTGTTATGAGCTGACCTGCTCCACCACCACACTACAGAGGTGGAAGCTATTCCTACTACATTACTAATACATATGTAGAAAAAAACGTTCACCTTAAATTATGGACAAAGTAGGTCTTACTCTACTGTAACGTGACGTCATGCATCTTGTATTGAACTTGAAAACAAGCCCTCAAGTTTTCAATACATATTAATGTGAATAGAAATATCAATTGAATTATGCATTCTCATGTAAATAAAGTGTACTTTCATCTTGCTTGAACAAGATGTTCAAAATGTTTAAATGCCACGGCCACAGACAGAGCATGACAAAATAACTTTTTTTGTGTTCGCCCTATTAGGCAGGCTAAAGTCATGAGACCATACCGGCTAGTCTTTAGTAGAAGGAAAAATTACAATGGCGTGGAGTGTGCTTTTTCCCCCCGCTCTTTGGTTAATGTGAAAGCTACGAATTAAGCCGCCACCAGAGCGTAGCGGGAATATGTACATAATTTTTTTTTTATTTATTTCTTGCCCTGGATACAAAGTCCTAAAATCGCAAAATAAAAAAAATATAATAAAATAAATCTAAGCAACAGATTCCTCAAATTTAAATCTTGTCTGAAAGAGATCACTCTAAGTGATAAGTCCGCCTGTTGTTCTAGTATTAGATATTAATGTAAGTTTATCTTTTTTATTTTTCTTTTTTATTTTTTTATGCGAAATTTTTTTTTTTTTTTACGGTATATAATTGTGAGTAAGTGTAAGTGTAAGTGTGTAATATCTATCTATCTATCTAAATATTATTTGAGTTTTTCACTTGGGTGTACATACAGTTTCTATGGTGTGGCCAGTACTAATCTTGTTTACCATACGCCTTACTTTACAAGAGAATCGGAACTTTTTCTTTGTAACTAATACAAAAAAAACGATTGATACATTTTCGATATTGATATAAGAGATAAAACCGTGCATCTAACACTTTCAAAGAACAAACATTACTTCCGAACGATAAACTGGAAAACTTTAACAAATCAATTTGAAGCAAAAGAAACTAACAAAGCTATAAAAGCGAAATAATAGTTATGGAAATAGTCTTTCATTTTCCACGAAAGAAAACTCCGCGAAACTACCGACAATATGAATGAAACTATAATATTAGAAAAGTTTCGTCCCGGGAAATGAGAAAACGTTGTACGAACTCGTTCGTCTAATACACGTAGTTATAAACTTGTTCAATATAATATCGAGAGGTGGGAGGTTCTTGCCTCTCGCTCGCACTCGTGATGCACCGCTCAAACTGCCCTCATTTAATTGCATATTCAGCTGAATAATATACCTCCACGTATACGAAGGCGTATCTACTATCCATCCTACATACATAACTGCATTACGCGTCTGCGTAAAGTTAAAGACAAACATTATTCATTTAAAAATACAGGCCACAAAGAGGGTTCATGCTCGTCCTTGAAATTAAAAATAAATCCAACCGATGTGACCGGGAACGTCTCGGATGGGAAAGAAAAAATAAATCTCGAATTTCGAATGTGAAATTTGACAGTTGAAAGCTTGAAAGTAGTGCCGGGTATTCTTAGTATCAAATCTCGATACTGACTAATAGAATCCATGAGTTATGGCGGGAAAGTGAAAAAGATTGCGTCACCGCTTATTATTTTCCAAAACAGTGTTAGTGCATAAAATTGGTGGCATTCTATTCGTTAAGTGCTGGATTACAGGCGTGAGTGTGGGAAAATGGTATAATGATGGTGAAAAGTTTCTTTTCGTGTTGTTTCCAAAACTCCATAGAAGCTTCAAGTAAAATTTCCACCACTTTACTAGGAGTATGACTTTGACTAGACTATGACTTGACTATAACTTGACTTGATGACTTCGAATGTGACTTGACACATATTTGCGTGAAATATCGATAACTTGATAAATTATCAATTACTTGACACTGGCTAAATACACAAAAGTGTAGAGCCAAAACATAAAAAAAAAATCTTGAAAGTAGTGCCGGGCATTCTTAATATCAAATCTCGATACTGACTAATAGAATCGATGTTATAATTGAAGGGGTGAGAACAAAAAGGGTTTAACTGTTTTTTCACAAAATGGCTTATGGGTATCGTTGGATTCAGCGTGAAATTATCTAATATTACATTCTCAAAATACCGAAATGAGGCTTAAATCTCGAGATTTTGAGTCTAAAAGGGGTTTATCTATCATAGGAATACAGTTCGCTTAGCATAAAAACATTATTATAATTATTTTATTATATTATATTGTCACAGTAATCTTTTTTTTTTATGTTAAGGAATGACGTGTCGAGCTAGCCGTGCGCCTGGTGTTAAACGACACGGCTGCCCATATCAGCTGCAGTGTCACTTGGAACTCTAAAGTATAGAGGTTCGCGTGACACTGCACTGCGCACGTCATCCAGAGACATCAGCACAATCTAGTAATAAGATTACTAAACTGTGAGATCAGATCATAAAGTCTCATTTGCCCAGTAATTTCACTAGCTACAGTGCCCTTCAAACCGGAACACAGCAGTGCTTGCGCACTACTGCTTGGCGGCAGAATAACTGGCAAAGCGGTGGTACCTACCTAGACGAACTTTGCAGTAAAGTCCTACCACCTAGTGAAATCGTATGAACTAGTATATATTTAGCATTTTAAAATAGAATTAATACACTTCAAGCAACTGAAACTTACATAAACCTTTTCTATTACCTTTTAAGCACTCAACGTTAAAATGAAGCCGTTGAAGTTTAAAGTAAATTTTCTCGAAACTTTCAATTTGACAGTTAAACCCTTTTTATTCTCAACCCTTCAATTGATATTTGCACTGATTACGCTGTGCAGTTATTTTAAGGGTATCTATGGGGTTTATAGATCGTTAAGTTCGCTTCTAAATGCATGTGCATATTTATGCTATGTACAAAACGGTACATAGAAGCGATTGTTATGATAATACAGCCTGCAATAGACGGAGGAGCGATGAAATATCGGCCTCTTTTGCATAAGTACCGGCGCATAGCTCGAGCAAAACGCCTCTACGAGCGCTGCGCTACGTTGCTACGGAAATCGTAGCAAACTAATTGCTCATTAACAGTTCCGTTAATGAAAAGAAAGCACATTTTCTATTTAAATATTTAATTTGTATTAGTTAACACATACCTATGACATTATTCTTATTTCAAACTAAATATCGCATTACAAACATTGCAGTCAGTCACAAGGCTTCAGGAGTTCAGATCGATAAGTCATTTTCATATAATTTAAATGTAAACAAAGGAAAACTAATTATTCTAAATTATGAAACTATACTTTGTTAAAATAACAATAGTGTTCGCCTTGAGTTCGTCTGCCTGGCACAAACCGGTAGAGGTATCGAGGTCGCCGAGAATCGACGGCCCAGTACCAACTTTGGCTTTACATTAAACAATAATAGTAAAAATAAAGTGCTGCTTCTTATAGATATCAATCTTTATTAGTATTTAAGATCTTACAGCCTTATTAATAAACTCGAACTAGCTTTAGACTAGTTACACCATCGTTTGTCTCTTTCGATCCAGCTAAATATTCCAGTAGCAAAAAAAGGACAAAAGCTGAACTAACTAATCCGAGACTAATACCCGTTTATTAATAAGGCTGTTAATGTTTAATAATGCAAATAATTTTAGTAAAACATACGACAATAAAAATAGAGAGATGTTTTGAATAAAACAAACAAAAAGTACTAAAGTTATTATTATTAGTCTTTATTTCACTAAAACAGTACAAACGGAGGACTTAATGCTAAATCATTTTCTACCAGTCATCCACTCATAGTTAAAATTAGTAGCAAAAATTCAGTTAACGGAGTTTTAATACAATATTTCTACAATTATTATCACTTACACAGTAGCATATCACCTATTGTATAATCGGTAAATCTAATCAAAAGAAAACTCTACCTGAAATTTAATCATTAAAGTTACAATAACTTGAAATTTCTCTACGGCCAATGAAATTAAACCATCACCGAACGAAGACGTAACGCATCAAAAGCTTCTTAAAAACATGTTAAACAATGTAATAAAAGTTTGCCTCCTGTGACGTAGGTACGTGTAGTTAAAATCGTATAATTTGTTTATCAAACGTCTGCGCTACCATTACATACTTATTGTACGTATGTAGATAGAACGGAGGGGTACGGGGGGGCGCGGGGGCGGCACTTGCCGCTCGTTCCGTCACACAGCCAGCAGTCACGTGCGACGACGCCGGCCCACAGCGCGCGCGAACATAACCTATCGATTCTCGCTGCAACTCTATCGATCGCCGATCCTCGATGCACATCACTAACTTTCCCGCGCAATTTTAATTTTGGACCATAACCGCGAGTGAACTGTGTTTTGTTTTTAATTTTTCTGTGACCTTGGATTTTTCGGTCGCGCGTTCCATAGCTCGCGCTCTAAGGAAGTTTGGTAAGTTTAACATTCTAAATAAGCGCGTACTGGCAGGTTGACCTCGACTAAATCAATCTACGATGGGAAAATAAAACCGGTTCGATTGCGCTAAATCGCTTTAGTGAAAAGGTCAATACTCCCCGCGGCACGCGAGCAAGACGCAGCGATGGATGTGGACCGTGCTCCGCCTGGAGTCGATCATACGGTGACGGCCGCGGCCGGCGACTCACCGATGCACATCACTCATTTTGAAATGGTTGGATTGGAATGGTCTGGCTGAATGCAACAATACTCCATTTGCCAAATAGATGTAAAGAAAAAATGTAACAGTGTTGGGACATCAATAATTTTATAAAATTTCGGCTTTTAACGGTCAGCCTAAATTTCGATATTATTTTTAATCCGTATTTATTCTGCTAAATATGAATATGATTATAATACAAAAGCACATAAACGGTTAGAAAATTTAATTTATATGTGAATCAATGAATTTTATGTTTAAAAAGCATGCATGACTGCGTTCAATGGGCATACAATAGAGTAGAAAATCATATTCAAAATAAAAGCAAACATTAAATAAAAAGAAGAATGAAACAACCGGAAATAAATCTTACTACTAAATATATTAGGTAAAATTACAGCTATTACAAATGTAATTCCTTTGAACGGATGTAATCGCTCAAGTTTTAAATTAAATTTTAAATGATGTAACACAACAAATGTAAATTACTTACTTCAAGTAAATTAATCAAAGTGTTAATTTCATTAT
Source organism: Ennomos fuscantarius (assembly GCA_905220475.3). Taxonomy (NCBI): domain Eukaryota; kingdom Metazoa; phylum Arthropoda; class Insecta; order Lepidoptera; family Geometridae; genus Ennomos; species Ennomos fuscantarius. The sequence goes on along the minus strand of HG992028.1, from coordinate 2,753,912 downwards.
ATAAATTAACTACGAACCACAACGATTTCGGTTGTTTAATTGTAACTGTTTTCGCTGAAGATGTTTCCGAAACATCTATTAGCTACTTACTTTGAGTGAGTAATTTTCGTAAAAACTCATCCAATTAATACTTACCGCTACTTATATTTTCTTTGTAATAAAAGTTTTAGTATGAAAACTAGTTTATTTGGATTAAATACATTGAAATTTAGGTTAAATATTTTGAATGTAGAACATACCTGAAAAATAGTAACCTCGTACTACTCGCATACTTCGGTTCATGTTGATTTAACCCACATAATGCGTTCCGTCGGATCTATGGCAATAAATTTTCATAAAAAAACAGTTTGGAGGTTCAACCGACGAAAATAACTTAATGTGTTGGTTACAATGGAAGCCCATCACTTTTATTACATTTTAACTAGCATTGGCTTGAAAAGACACGTTTTATATGATTAATTCAAGCTTTCCCTTATAGCTTCTTTCTTTCCGTTCCCGTGGGAAATAATTATTTTCTGGGATAACAGATAAAGATATTATATAATACTTGATAGTCGTTTTTATACTCTATAGTAATGACAATTAGTACGCAAATACTTGTTCTGAGTCTGGGTGTTGGGGGACCATGGTCCTCGTAGTTCCTGGATCCCTAGACACAGGGAATCCTAGTTAGTGTCCAGGATCTATGCATGTGATCGTTGGGCGTTATTATTATTTATTTATTAATTATTTAATTTACTTTGTTGTATAAAAATTTGGAGTCATCATAGAATTAAATCATATTAGCTATCGCTAAATAATCAGCAAATCAAACGTGATTGGAACAAACGTAGTCTGTAGAGTTAAAATTAACTAGAGTAGAGAAACGAATAAAAATCCTTGGCATTGTGAAAAAGTCACACCGTAAAATCAACCATAATATTAAGACTAAATACCTTTTAATTGTATAAGCTAAAATACATACATTTTAACTACAATTCCGGGCCTGATTCAACTTCTCCCTTCTTATCAACCCTTATCGTGATGTAGTTACACAACGTAGTGTATTTAGATAACGCTCAAAGATAACGTTATCTCAACGTCCTCGTTTCTGATTCGCCTAATTCTCGCCTAATTCCTCAAAAACATAGTCAACAAATAAACGATCTTGAACCGACCTCTGACCGATGACTTGAAAAAACATGGCCGCCGCGGATTCTAAATTTAAAACAAAATTCGCGTGGGGTATTACCCGGTTGCTAGTAATTAGTGTTGCGACACATTGTGGCGATACTAGCGATGCTACTACAAACGTTTTATGCGTGGCGAATAAAAATTTAGGTCACTCTCGCGTGGCCGGCCTCGATTCATTGAGAGCCGCTGATAGTGTGTGTATACCGCACCGGGACGGTGTTTGATAGTGTTGTAAATAAAAACACGTGGACTGCCTGAATGGAGATAACGCTCCCTTGTTTCTAGGCAACAACATAGAATCACACAATAAAATACAGCTTACAAATAATCGCAACTTATGCAATGGATCGTGTTCCAAATAGCCAGCACCTTTCTAAAATGAAGTATTACGAACATTCTTCATAGATAACAAGAAGGCTTAAATTATCTTGTTTAACAAAAGCGCCTATCAAGTGAAACCCTCGTTTGTCATTGAAAAAGGACAACCATTAACTTCAGAGCTACCAATAACAACGCCAGTTAAGTTAATGAATGCCATAAATCTACATACCTTTATTTTTTTTACAAAAATGCCGGGCAAAAGCCGGAATTTTAAAAGCTTTCGGTTGCCATAATCGATCAGACAGGAGGAAATGCGAGGATGACGCGTCATTTTAATAAGCGGCATAGGTATTAAAAAAAGGATGAAGGCTGTCTGCGGGAAGGACGAGTCGCATAAAAAGTGAAAATCGATATTGTCGACTGCACGGTCGCCGCTGCGAGTAATTGGAAAATTCTCTCTGTGCTGAAAGCCAATAAATTTTCACTTTTGTCCACGTTTCGCCTTTTCCACGTTGCATTAATGGCAATAAATAAAACGGAAATTTTAGTTAATTTAAGCAGATTGGTTAAAACTTTCATTGAGGAATGAAAATTTCATTATTTTTGTAATAACACGACGCGGGCTTTATACATCAATATTTATATTGTAATTTGCATTGTGATCAATGCAAATATTTAAATTTATTCATCGTAATAATATTAATCAAGGCTATAAGAGTTGTTTAAAATAATAAAGATGATTTATAGTCATCTTGTAGACGTTTATTATATGTTTTTATATCATGTTATTTACAAAATGTGAGCGGTTTACGTCTACATAAAGCCACATAAAGCTTTTAACGGTCAGCATAAATTTGTATTCAGGACGTTTTCATGAGGCCTGTAATTGACTTTACGAGTCATATCAACTGCAGTTAGACCATTCCGGTGCTCTTTTATTTGTTATAATGTATTAATATTTTTACCAAAAGTTTTGGTATTGCAGGGTACTTGGTCCAATTATAGAATTACTTAGATTATAGAGGTATTTTTCTAAAGTAATGTTACTCTGTGAATCGATTTATATTATAATTAAAAAAATCTTACAATGTCTCTATCTTTGATCAAACACTTTGTAGATTACATGTGCGCCACGTCTATTTGTCTAATAAGTTGAAAATTAAAATTAGAATCAGTAATTCTATGTTCTCGTATTATCAATGGTGGCTACCATTGTCTATATTTTTCTAAGAAATAAAGTTTTACAAATAACCGTATTTTCTTATCAGTTGTGAAGATATGAAAGTATTTATGAAAGTTCCTTAGGGCGTTTATGTAGGTCTTTCATTGTTTCCTACTTTCACCGGCAAAGTACTGACTTTCTAATAGCAAATGTGGCAATATTTCTATTTTTATGTTACTGACATAATGACGGATCGACCATCGACGGATTTTCGGAAAGTCTAGTATGTATGATATCGAATTAAAATTTACCCCATCACTATAATAATTAAACCATATACGATAAGAATTCGTGATTTTTAATTATGATATATGTATTTCATTTACTCAATTTTGTTTTAGCTTATATGCTTACTGGTTCATTAAGAATTATAAATACTTTTAATCAATTTGTTAATATTTTAGGGGTTTTGGGTGCATTTTTAATTTGAAGCACAACTTTTTTCCATATTAGTGATGAAACAATTTAATTATAATAACCTAGTCTTATATTTTGCAGAAAGATATATAAATATATATTGTATGTAATCAAACCATTTCCGTTATTAACATTCATTGAATATTAACTGTACATACTTCGTACAAAATGTACACTATAATATATTCATGCTAAAGGTATGCCAGATAAAAATATTTTATAACTCCCGTATTTAGAGTATTTTACCTCTGGCGGACATTGATTGGTATGGTCCACCATGTATAATTATACCTCCCTTGTAATATCCCCCAGGTGACCCTAGTAAACCCTGACTTGACACATATATCATACGTGAAATATCATAAACTTGATAAATTATCAATTACTTGACACTGGCTAAATACACAATAGTGTGGAGCCAAAACATAAAAAATAACGTAATAATAGGGTAATAAATAATGGTAACCCCATCTCCTTGTGTACAAAATTAAACAAAAGCCAAACGAAGAAAAACGTTCGCATCAGCAAATAGTTCCCAAGACTCCTTTACGTTCTTCATCTTCTTCGTTTAATGGCTTTCTATCGCTTTTTAGCAAAAATTCTAATAATGTCAAGTAAGGAGTTTTTGTATGGTTATGTCATGGCAAAGTCTTATTGTCAAAGTCAAAATGCCACAGTGAAATGGTGGATATTTTACTTAAGGCTCTAGGAAGCCTTGAAGAGAAATAGAAAAGGCATGGTTTCAAAATTTGGAACCAAATGGTTCCAAGTTTTACCACTCCAACACTCGTGCACATTCACGAACTTAACGGATAATAATCTCCCTCATCACACAAATTCCAAAATAAACTGGAAAAATATTCAAAATTCACAACCGCCATTTTCGGATGGTTTTCAACGACCGTCCTTTACGTTGTATACACCTAAATGTAGGTGTCATGTCAGACCGTACGGCGTCATGAGTTCATGAGTCACGAGCAGCAGTGGCCGAGTATCACTCCATTCATGAGTTCACACCCACGTGGCGAAAGCTGATGCCAGTTTATTTACAATTTCATTGAACAAAACGTAAGCAAGAAGGTTGATACGCGTGCTGAATTGCTGAGCCTGCGGGATTACACGGCCGGCGCCGCGGGCGAGTTTTTATTGTACACTTACACACGTGATCACGAAACCTTGAACTTCAATTTGCAGATATAATAGGGGTAATGATGCGAAAAGAATCGAAATTATCTTTAAAGGATAATCTAAAGGGGATTTGAATTCGATAACGAAAATAGGGAAATCATTTATCTTGCATTTGAAATATCGTTTTTTATTAACAGTTAAAACTGTATTAAATAAAGTCTTAAATGTATTTTTTCTTTATAAGTAAAAATGCATTTGTAACCATTTGCAAAGTTTTGTAAATAGTAGTCGCAACATAAACAAACAATCGCGTGTGAAAACTGCAAAAACATTTTAGATTAAAGGTTGCAAAGGAATTTAAGATGTTATGATTAAGGCCAATTTCGGAAAAATTTAAGGATTCCCCAAAACAATGGGCATTTATAATATAGTTACTTGAGAATTCAGAATTTATTATAAACTGCATATTTGTAAATACCGATATCGGCTCTTATAAACGCACTTTTGAGTTGAATCAATTTATACTAACTCGGTTAATGCATCTCAAAGTTAGATCTTCAAGATTAAGATTTATAGCAACAATCAAAGGGCGATCGTAATCGTTGTTTACAAACACCGAATTCATTGAAAGTCCCAAGAGGCGCTCATATTTCCCGGGATCCCGGGAACTCGGGTTCGCAGACAGCCGTAAGACATGCCAGTCCGCCCTTGAACTCGAATCCTTCGCGCCTACTGGGACGTTTACCGATAGAAAATAGACATTTATTTATGTTAACTCCTTTTTATCTTTCTCTAAATTTAAGTGTAGAGAATACGCTTTTCTATTGTTTTTTCTTTAATACCACGGATTAAAGAAAAAAACAATAGAAAAGTGCGTTTTATTGCGAACGTTTTTGAATGATTTTGTAAGCGCATTACGCCATGCACATTTTAAAGGAAGTTTTTTTCAAAAGGATAATGCTAACAACAAGATGAAGTCGGTTAATGAAATAACAGTTTGAGTTTATAACTGGTTCCGCTCAAGTTCTTTCAAAACATGCCCGAAACGTTTCGTCCCTTCCGCCCGATAAAATTGAACCAATTAAATAAATAAAAATGTTTGGTGCCGAGATAAGATACGTATATCGAAAACGACAAAAAATATCTAAAATCTGAGTAGTTATAACAAAGCTATAAATAAACTCTCGTATGAGGATAAATGTTAGTGACTGCAACAAATACCTTGAAGTAGTATCAAATTACGCAATCGGGTGTTATGTAATAGAACATGAACGTACATAATTAAGTAGACGTGCGCGTACAACTAAGTCCGAAAAGTAATACCGAATACCCATTCTAGCCGAGCAGTGATGGGTTCCACGTTTAGATATCTGTAAAAGTTGTAGTTGCCGATGGATGCAAACAGTAAGCAGCCGCTCAAAGTGGTGAAAAAACCTATGGATGATGATGAAGATCTCTCTGTAAATATGTTAGATATGTTGTGGAGTTTGATCAAGTCACCAGTCAAAGGCAGTGCCAGGCTACGCGAAGATTAGGATCTAGCTCTCAAATTAAGCTGATGGAACACTGTTATTAAGTGTTTGACAAATTCCTAAATTAGAGCAATATGCAACTTCCGATACCTTCAAAAATGTACGTCGCCCTCTGTTTTTCTACCTTACTGATAAAAATACCAATAAATTTGTTGACATTTCACACAGCGCCATCTAGCCCCAAACTAAGCACAGCTTGTACTATGGGAACCAGATAACTGATACAATACTTGGATACTTATTTTGTAAATATATACATAGAATACAATATGCCTCCGTGGTGGCACAATATGTCCTGTGTGGTGTGGGAGCAGGTTGGTTCATAACCCGGAGGCGGCGGGCTCTATTTCCGCGGCAGGACAAGTATTTGTGCACAGAATAAAAAATAGCGCAAATCTGAGTCTGGGTGTTGTGGAACCTTTCCTCGTAGTTCCTGGGTTCCCTAGTCACAGGGAAATCTAGTTAGGTCCAGGATCTATGTATGTGATCGTCATTGGGCGTTATTATTATTATTATTGATATAACACCCAGCCACAGAACAAACACCTATGTACATCACACAAATGTTTGTCCTGAGTAGGACTGACTGTGACTGAGCTATCAGACCAGTCAAGAAACACACCAGGTACAATTAGTCAGTGGTTTGAGTGTAAACTTTCTCCGTCGAAGGTCGTCGTGCAAAGAACTGGCGTATCCGTGCCAAGCCGGGTGAAATATATCCGGTTGGCGCGTGTAGACACGGCGCAGACGGCTCATGAACTTTGACCGGGCACACAGCCGGGACACCCGTGTATGTTGAAAACCATACTCGGGACATCCGGTTGTGACGCGTGAAACTATGCGTGGGATGAGGGAAATTGACTTGGTTTATCTGATTTTGGTCTGTCTTAACCGTGCGTGGATATAGTAAAGACTGTTCTTTTTCACCACGTATTTGTGTAGGTAGCTAATTATTTTGTTGGAATTTCATACTCTCCATATACTACAATACTGTACTGGCACAGTACTGTATTTATATTGATGCTATGTCGCTTTTCTATCTGCAGCCTTTTCATTCTAAGCCTGGTGCATCATGCTTAGAATCATAATAAAACAACCAACATACAAAGAATTGGACTATGTTTTATCATTTAGCTTATAAGCAGAAAAAAGCTCGAGCTTAATAATCGAATTTTGTGAACCGGCAATGTGTGTAGCATAATGTAGAAGTAGTAATGTAGATAGATACTACTGACGTTTCTGATAAAAGTTGAAAATATACAGTTGGTTTACTCCTATTTCGGGATTTCCTCGGGATCTATGTATGTAATCGTTGGGCGTTATTACTTATTATTTTATCAAACTCTAGGTGGTAGGACTTTTCTGAAAAGTTCGTCTAGGTAGGTACCACCGCTTTGCCAGTTATCCTGCCGTCAAGCAGTAGTGCGCAAGCACTGCTGTGTTCCGGTTTGAAGGGCAGTGCATAGCATAGGCATAGCTAGTGAAATTTCTGGGCAAATGAGACTTTATGACCTAATCTCACAGTCTAGTAATCTTATTGCTATATTGCTATTGCTAATATTGTTATTGCAGTGCAGTGTCACGCGAAATTCTGTTTTGGAGTTCCGAATGACACTGTTCTGTTATGGGCGGCCGTGGCGCTTAACATCAGGCGAGCGACTAGCTCGTCGTGTCATTTCGTAACAAATAAAAAAAAAACTACTCCATGTCCACTCCTTCCAGAAATGATATAATACGAAATACAATACGAATGTCGGACGCACGCCTTGTGTGCCAACTTTCAATAAATCGTACATCTATTGCTATGCACCGCGTGGTTAGTCATATAATCTAGATATTTTGATTTTGAATTTGGTATGTAGAAGAATAATTTATAATCCATAGAATATTTTATATTCGTGACACCTGATTATATTATATTATAAATACGCTCTTACACTCTGTTAATATTTACCGTCTACCGTATAGATAAAACTTTTTTAATAAGATTGTACGCGTACCTTCATTTATACAATAACTTTGATTGCAAAATATAAAACAACATTAGTCAAAAATGATTTAAAAGCAACATCCTATTGGACGTTTTAATAAAAAGCAAGGCTTACAATTTTTTAATTTAAATCTGTAATCATATAACAGACGTCAAAAACAACATATACCAATATAAAGAAATCTTCAGCTGGATTGCTGCAACGTTCGCGGACAATATGATATAACAAACATCCCAAAATGTAATAAAATAGTACACCAACCATTATCGGGACGTCCCACAAAATTTACTTGCAGTTAGGACGAGACTCCGTCAAATATCGACCGGGCTTACCCGGGCATAAGCAGCTATTACCCCAATTGACCTAGATGTACTATTAATTAATTATAACACCTAATGATCATATACATAGATCCTGGACTCTAACTAGAATTCCGTGTATCTAAGACTTAGGGACTACGATGACCATGGTACCACAACACCCAGACACAGAAAGAGTATTTACCTTTTTCCTGTAGCTTGTAACCCGGATATAAATACTATCCCGGATTTGTAACACACTATCACTTAACCCGTGACCCGGATATACTATTACGTTTTAATACTCAAACTATAGCCCAGAGCAGCAACTATTACGCAATCTGCGTCAGGATATGGAGTAGAGAAACTGGAGTAATCGCTTATAAACCGTTGAGATAGGTCCAGGTTGTTTACTGACAGTTATAGTGAAAACTTTGAAAATAGGTAAACGGATAGTTTAAAGAGATACAATTTATTATACTCGCGCCTCGTCCTCGAGATTAGTACTTGTAGATATTAGTTCACACATGTAGTATCGCTAGGTGTCACCACTCTTGCACTTACTTCAGAGTTTTTTTTTTTTTTTTTTTTTTTGCTGTGGGTAGTTTGTGGATTTCTATTACGAGTTGTCTGCGGAAAAGCTAGTCATTCGCAATCAAGTGCTCAACCACTCAAGGCGTTTTCGCACTGTTTCGTCGTCAAAATGCCGAAACGTAAGCGTACAAGGACCCACGAAGAAAATATAGACCATTATAAGAAAAAAATGAAGAATCTCGAAAATACCTTCGATTCATTTTTGAAGATAAAATGTACGAATTCAACGTTTTACCATTCGGTCTCAATACCGCACCTTACATTTTTACAAAAATAACTAAACCCATAGCTAAGCTATTGCGTTCTGCTAGTCTCTTATCTACTCTGTATTTAGATGACTGGCTTTTGTTCGGACGTACCCGTCAGGAATGTCTGGCTAATATAGACCTAACTAAAAGATTGTTAACTTCTCTTGGATTTATTATTAATGAAGAAAAAAGTATTCTCTTACCTTCAACAAAATGCAAATTCTTAGGCATGATCATAGATTCTCGTAACCTTCAACTCGGTTTACCGATAGACAAAAGATTACGAATTAAGGCGCAACTAGAATGGTTTATGAAGTTAAAACATTGCAAAATTAGAGTTTTCGCACAATTATTAGGCTCATTAATTTCGACCTGCCCAGCCATAGAATATGGGTGGCTGCATACTAAAGAAATGGAACGATGTAAATATTTAAACTTGATAGATCATGGCGATTATAACCGATTCATGAATTTGCCTGAATCTATTCGCCCTGACTTACACTGGTGGCTAAATAATATACAGCATTCTGTGCATCGAATAAAAACCGATGACTACCAGGCTGAAATATTTTCTGACGCCTCAACTACGGGGTGGGGGGCTGTTTCTAACGGGAAAACCGCGAGTGGTCGCTGGTCGAATACTGAGCGACATCTACATATTAATTGTTTAGAATTGCTTGCTGCTTTTTTCGCTTTAAAAGTTTTCGCGCACAACCTTTCCGACTGCCAAATATTATTACGTATTGATAACACAACGGCAATTTCATACATTAACAGAATGGGCGGTGTACAATACCCTCACCTCACTCAAATAACGCGTGACATTTGGAACTGGTGCGAAAACAAAAGGCTATTTATTTTCGCCTCGTATATAAAATCCAGTGATAACACTATTGCAGATTATGAGTCGCGAAAGAGCCATCCTGACATAGAATGGGAGCTATCGGACTGTGCTTTTGATACTCTCACGCATGCTTTCGGGCTCCCACAGATTGACCTGTTTGCGAGTCGCGTCAACAAAAAATGCGCCACATATATATCTTGGCACAGAGACCCAGACGCCGTTGCTATAAATTCATTTACAGTATCATGGTCAAATTACTTTTTCTATGCATTCCCACCTGTTTCAGTTATACTGAAAACTCTTAGGAAAATAATTTCTGACAATGCAAGAGGTATAATGATCGTGCCCGCTTGGCCAACACAGCCATGGTACCCCGTATTTAGGTCCCTTCTTATATCGGAAACTGTAACATTTCCCCCTAATAGCAATGCCTTATTATTTAATTCCAGCTCCCGTCGGATACACAACTCGATTACCCTGGTGGCAGGAATATTATCCGGCACGCATTATCAAAGCGAAGCATACCAAAGTTATCGTTAGACATTATGTTAGCATCGTTATCACATAACTCTATGAAGCAGTATGAAGTTTGCCTAAAGAAATGGTGGCATTTCTGCAAAACTAATTCTGTAAATGTTTACGAAGCGTCTGTACCCACAGTCATTTACTTCCTAACGCAACTATTTAATGACGGCTGTCAGTATGGGACCCTTAACTCGTGCAGATCGGCACTTTCCCTGGTATTAGGCCCGATACTAACTAATGACGATAGGTTGAAAAGGTTCTTTAAGGGGGTGTTTAGACTGAAACCACCAAAACCCAAATATAACGTTACTTGGGATACCAACCTCGTGTTAGACAATCTCAGCACGTGGCACCCTAATGAAGAACTATCTTTAGAAAGGCTTTCAAATAAAACTATTACGCTACTAGCTCTTTCAACTGCGCACAGAGTTCAAACTCTCTCTAAGATAAAAATTAGTAATATTCAAAAATTATCACAGCGTATAACAATTAAAATCCCGGATATAATAAAAACTTCTAGACCTGGCTGTAAGCAGCCCATATTACAATTGCCCTTTTTTATCGAAAAGCCAGCAATATGCCCAGCTACAACGCTACTATGTTACATAGAACGTACTTCGTCAATCAGGATATCTGAAGATTTGTTTGTTGGTATCAGGAAACCTTACAAATCAGTCGGCACGCAAACGCTCAGCCGGTGGATAAAACGCACGCTTGGCGAGTGCGGGGTCGACACGAGTGTGTTCAGCGCGCACAGCACGCGCCACGCGGCCGCGTCGCGCGCGCACGCGCTCGGCGTCAGTGTAGACACTATACGCAACACTGCCGGTTGGAGCAGAAATTCTACCACTTTCGCAAAATTCTATCAAAGAAACATTGTTAATGATAACGATGACACGGCTTTAGCGGAGTCGATAATTAATTAGAACTGATTTAAACTTTCGTTAAAAAGATTCTGCGTCATATTATCCGATTTCAATAATTAAAATCATTATCATAATTGTAATAACTATTATAAGAATAATTATTTTTCAGTTAGATACATAATACGATGCAACAGATACCTACCGAAGTGTATTAATATATATCAAATAAGTAATTATCTAATCACAATAAGAAATATATAAATGTATATAAAGATTCTACTATTTTCTATTATATACAAAGTTTGTCATTTACTTGATTATCTTGATAAAGAAAATAACTAATAAATGAGTGTTAAATAAATTAAAACATAATGTTAGATAAATAACAGTATTTTCATTCATTGATGATATTCCCGTATTCCTACTCTCAAGGTCTACATGTGTGAACTAATATCTACAAGTACTAATCTCGAGGACGAGGCGCGAGTATAATTAATGATTAAACGAACTTACCTGTACGTGAAGTTCTATCATAATTATACGAGCGCCGAGTCCGAAGAGATTAGTACCCCACCCTCCCGGAGTTATACACGCCCCAAATAATATCTCGGCAATACATCAATGAACTTCAAGCTCTAGCTCTAAACTAAATGACTAGCTTTTCCGCAGACAACTCGTAATAGAAATCCACAAACTACCCACAGCAAAAAAAAAAAAAAAAAAAACTCTGAAGTAAGTGCAAGAGTGGTGACACCTAGCGATACTACATGTGTGAACTAATATCTACAAGTACTAATCTCTTCGGACTCGGCGCTCGTATAATTATGATAGAACTTCACGTACAGGTAAGTTCGTTTAATCATTAATTATTCATCACAATACAGATTGTTTATCTTAGGTTTTCAGTTGGCCCCAAAATGCTAAAAATTTTATACAAAATAGATCATTAAAAAGGGTTATTTTGCCATAAAATAGATTAAGATTTTTGATTTTTTTTACTCAAAAGCAACAAATTTTTTTCTTGTTTTTTTTTTAGTGTACCTACTTTATTTAATACCTTGACATATAATTTACTCTAATTCTAATTTCTACTCTTATTCTTAAATTTTTATATAAATTGGAAGATACTGAATCCCACGACACAGGTCACCCTAGTGTGGGATACAAGGATCAACCCACATATTATGTTCTATTGTGAAAATCTGTCATATACACGTATTTCTGATTGTTACGCTCATTTACTATTGAAATAAATGTACTGATTATAATTTAATATTATATGATTTATGTGTACAGTCAAAAAAGACGACCAAATGGTAAAATTAATTCTATCTATTAGTTACCTGTCTAACCGTTACCAAAACCTTATTCAAATCTACTTATCCACGGTCGGTTATAATAAATTCGTCTACTGTTTAAAAACGTACTTTGATGAATGCCTTCCTTCGCATAATTTACATTTGAATCATCATTACAATACTTTATGAATCATTCATTAGTCCATTTTAAACAATAATTAACCTAGGTACGCATTTCTTCACAACTGATATCATTTTATGGTGTTTTTATATTACATTTCCTGATCTACGAAGATAGGATTGACATCTTAATGACGGCAGAGTATAAAAGCCGCTTGAAGCCAAGGAAGTTGAGAAAAATTTAAGCTTTTGTTATGGAAAGCGGCAAGGAAACATGTAGATTGTTCCATGCCATTTTAAGTGTCAAAAAGTACACATAACAATAATATTAATTTTGTATGTGGAAATAAAGTGCAAGCCCAAACTCTACTAAGTTCTCAAAATCGCGTTCACTCGTGGTCAATCGTAAATAAATCTCAGAGTTAAGTGATCTTTACGAACGTACTTACCACAGATTTTATGTAGGTAACAAATCTTTTAAGCTGAAGTTTGCATAGGAAATTTAAATGGGGGAATTACAGTCCTGTTTTTTTCTCTATGATATAATTATAAGCGGTGAGCAAGGAAGTTTTATAGTATATCTTCTTTGGACTATACTAGACTAGACTAGACTACTATATCTTCTTGGGTGGGTAGGTACAGAATAGGTACAAAATTAAGTAATTAAGGGTCATTCATTTAAAAACGTTTAAGTACCATTAAGTTTTTTAAGCATTTTTTTTCCAGATTTCCGTTTTTTAAATAAAACCAGGAGCACCTCTTAAAGTTTTGTTTATACTTCATTCTTCAATATACATCGTAACTTTTTAGTTACTAGAAAACAAAAGACTGATCGCTCTTCCTGCTCAACCGCTCTAGTCGCGCTTTCGGCCAATCACGCGCCAGCCCGTGTTGCCATCAAGAAAAAACATTTCCACTAACTTTATTTTAATGAAAAATAGTAATAAATTTAAAGCAACCGTATAATTTAATATTACTTTTCCTGACCTACGACAGATAAGTCAACGTTCACCCGAGACCGCAGGGTTTTATCTGCCACTGTGAGGGTAACCGACACGTCCGGTCGATAACCTAACCCGCACACTCCTTATCATCGGGATACACTTCGTCAGCATATCACCAAACGTCCAAATCACGAGCCACGTGCTTTCGTCACTTTTTAATCGGCTTATTCTTAGAAAAAATATCGCAGCTCGAAAGTTTGGAAACAAGGTTGAAAACATTTGTTGATCACTACATTTTTAAAACCAGACCCAGGCACCATTAATTTACAAAACTTTAGATAAAAAATTAAAAGCGTACGAGTGTATGTGAATAACATTTAGAGCTAATTAATACTAACGGGATGTTTGCGGTCGTAATTTCAAATGTTTCTGAGTCTTCGATATTTTTCTATATCAACGTGCACTCTGTAACCCCACGAATAGTAGAAGTCGAAAATTTTAAATTCGATAAATCAAACTTTAAAAATATTTTTAATTGAAACAAAACTACAAAAATGTTGCTAGTTGTTAGTCCCAAGGTATTTTTACAAACGGCAGGTGTCAACGGTGCCATTGTTTTTGACAGTCGGTTTAAAAGTTTGAAATCCAATTTCATAAATCGAACGGAACTGTGAAAAAAATTGTTTCGCACAGGTTTCCAATAAGAAATAGTCGGTTTTAAAATTGGTTTGCATTTGGAACTTTTTTTGTTTTCAATTGTTTTTACAATATTTATTTTCGTTAATTTGGTGAATTTTCGTATTTCGAATTTTTATCTACTGTGATATCTCGTATGTTTTGTCATCGTTCTAACGTGAATAAACACTAATTTTGCGTTTGATTGTTTGCAGGTCTTGCAAGACATCAAGGTAAATATACGTAGTTGTCTGTCTGTCTATCTATGTTCATTTTCATTTCACCTGCACCTGTTTCAGTACCGTCTTTCAGCTTGTGCACATTATTGTTTTTGTTTTTCTTGAAATATATTTCTTTTCTTTCCATTAATCTTTGTAATATTTGTGGCTGTAATGTTTAAATTTATATTCATGTTTTCGTAAGTTCTGCTACAACGTACGTGTGACGCGCATTGGAATCACGAGGTCATTGTATACTAGTGGACTCTGTGGACTTACATCTGCGATTCAGTGTTTACACTAGTAAAAAATAATTTGAAACAATTACACACGTAAGTAATGCGCAAATATAGTAACTGGGGAGTTTTGGTCGAAAAACGAAAAAGATCGCGTCACCGCATTATATTATTTTCCAAAACTTGAGTTATTTTCAGTGTTATGTCATAAATTTAGTGGTATTTTATTTGTTAAGTGCTGGATTACAGGCATGAGTGTGGGAAAGTGGTATAATGATGGTGAGTTTTTTTTCGTGTTGTTTCCAAAACTCCATATAAACGTCTGGTAAAGTTGCCACCACTTTATGGTATGACTTGATGACTTGGACTGCGACTTGACACATACAACATACATATATATAACATGAAAAATTAATTACTTGACACTGGCTAAATACACAAAAGTGTGGAGCCAAAACAAAAAAAAATATAGTAACTAAAAACTGATTCATGCTTATACTACATTTCAAATTCGAACCGCAACACACAAAACTATTCGTAACATTTTTTTTTTATTCGTCACAATATTTTGGCTTTGGAACCTTCAGGAACGAGACACATCACATCCCTGAAGGTTCAATACGTCGTGGTCCGGGAGGCGCGGGGCGGGGGGTTACGGTCGATGGGTCAACGACCCCGGGAGGATTTCGATGCCACCCCGCACCTTCTACCGTCTACTTAAATATTTATTAAAAATTTCGTACTTTGTTCTATCGTTCGCGTATTTAATGAAGTTGTTTGGTGAAATTTAATTTTCGTTAATATCTCTTTGTAAGGTTATATTTTGCGGTTATAATGAATTTATTAAATTGAATAAATTAAATAGAGAACATTTGATTATGCTTTCATAAAAATGATAAATATTAAAATTAAAAAAATATTAAGTTTCATTTCAGGGCTAAATATAAATATGTGTATGAGTTTCACTCATTGCGTTTGCTTCTCAGTCCAGAATCTCAATCAAAATAATCCAAACCGTATAAATAAAGCCAAAGTTGACTCGAATGATTATTTCCAAACAACGCATTGCAACGCAATATCATAACTGTACACATAATCATATAACGATTATACCACCAAATGATCGAAACCCATAATCCCAAAGCATAGAGTCCAATTTCATAACTCATTACTCTATGACACACATTCCTACCTTTTTCAAATATTCTCTCTCGCTCTTTCAACAATCGCTCCAGCAGCGTTCTATTTACAAAACATTGGAAGCGACGTTGCCGTTCTTGCTGCGCCGGAGTGACGTCAGCAGACTGTGTCCTTGTCGTAGCTTCTCTTTCTACAAAGGCTCCCGAACCAAAGCTCCATATTATAAATGTAAATTTTCAAGGACAAAAGAAAGTCAAAGTGTCAATACTGCCGTTGCATGAGATGAGCTTCATTATTTGTATGTTTCAAATTGAAACTCGTATAGTGGTGGTAGGACTTTACTGCAAAGTTCGTCTAGGTAGGTACCACCGCTTTGCCAGTTATTCTGCCGCCAAGCAGTAGTGTGCAAGCACTACTGTGTTCCGGTTTGAAGGGCACTGTAGCTAGTGAAATTACTGGGAAAATGAGACTTTATGATCTGATCTCACAGTCGAGTAATTATTACAAGACTGTGCTGATGTCTCAGGATGTTGTGCGCAGTGCAGTGTCACGCGAAACTTTATATTTTGGAGTTCTGAACGACACTGTTCTGTTATGGGCGGCCGTATCGCTTAACATCAGGCGAATGACTTGCTCGTCACATCATTCATTAACATAAAAAAAAAGTATATGTATGTTGTAGGTTTCACTACGTTACTATTGATTTTTAGAATAATATTGACGAGGTCATCGAATAAGCAAAAATAGAGGAACCTTTCGTCTGACCATGACCGAGAAGACCGACCGAGACCGAGAGATATTCGTAGATCAATTCAAAGGAATCGCTATTAAGTACTTTCCAAAGTTATTGAAAATTTTCCTCTAATAAAAATAACACGCCATGAAAATGCTAGCTGGAGGTAGAATAAAAGAAAATAGTGAAGAATAAAAGAAACTAGGGAGTTTAATCTATTCTTAACAGTTTTCAGATTAGATTCTTAAGCTCTTACACGAACAAAGGTTAAATTAATATTCAAGCAATATCATAATACTGATATTTAGTCATTTATAATTCTGGTACTCCAGTACCTAGTATCTGTATCAAGTATATGCATTTAGTCCAGAAAATACTGGAACAGATACTGACTATACCTACTATTATCGGCTAGATTAGAATAATAAGACATAACAAAGTATGTTTGGAGACCACAACGCGGATGTTATCAAAACATGGAGGCAATTACCGATTGTTGCACTGATCATTTAGTTATTTAACAAACATGCGTATTGTTATCCATGTAACATAACAGAAAGAAAGTACCCCGTACAAGCTGCAGCTTTAGTGATCTTAAAACTGGGCAAATGAGACTTTATGACCCGATCTCACAGTCTAGTAATCTTACTGGATTGTGCTAATGTCTCAGGATGACGTGCGCAGTGCAGTGTCACGCGAAACTCTACACTTTAGAGTTCCGAGTGACACTGCAACTGATATGGGCAGCCGTGTCGCTTAACATCAGGCGGACGGCTAGCTCGCCACGGCAGTCATTAGCATAAAAAAAACCTTTTTTAAGAAGATTTCATTCGATATTTTTATCTAAAGAACGAAACTTTTAACGTTTTAATTGGTTTCATCCTAGTAATTGTTGTTGTTATGCGTTAATCTAATTGTACCCAGGGGCTGATGTTCTTAAATATGTATAAATTTACTGCAGTTTTTAGGTAATCTAATTTTTGTTAGAGTAAACCATCACTTATTTACTGTTTAATAGACGCTTAACATCAGAAAAATAACACGATAGTCAAGTCATTCGCTTAAAAAAAACTCTTAATTACATGCAGTAGTATGCAACAAAATAAATCAAAATAATATTTGATATAGGCGGCAAAAAGGGCTATTGGTATTACTACCGATATGGGCAGTTAAAAATTGAAAACTTAAATCAGCCGACTTGCGAGTCGCAAAACTCACAAAGAAAACTATTTGAGGAGCTGACCACTTACCATCGTGGACATCATTCACCTTCATGTAAATCAGAACTGCCCGGATGCCATCAATTCAAACACAATAGACTAATGCAGAAGGTTAAGGATCAATCTAAGTACAAAAGCCAACCTTCGGACGCATTTGCTGACGATATTGAAGTTGTTTTGTACTGTCGGATAAATACTCAGTAAGATACTAGGTATAGTATTATTCGCAGTATTCACTGTATCACGCGTACTTTCATTGATAATAAGTATTTTACGGGTACTTCACTACTTAATAACAATTTGTCAATAACGTGCGCATTGTTTCGCATATTGAGCAAAATTAGTTTAAAAATCATACGAGCCGTGCAGAATATCGGACAAAATCAGTTGAGGACTATCGAAAAGTCTAACAAATACATATTAAATTTTAAAAAAAAATCCTATGGCGTATTATTTTATCACAGATAATATTCAACAACTTTGGAAAGTACTTGATGGGTATTCGTATGACGATGCCTGGTCTACAAAAATATATTAATTATTGAGTACTTCTATTCTAAAAATCACAATATCTTTTCAACTACATTAATGTAATTAAAAAAAAAACCTTAAATGAAATCGAAATTGCTTTAATAAAACTAGGTAATATTTTACACGCTCTTTATCAAAATAATTGAATTAATGTAAGATAAACCGTATTAATAAATTAAACATAAGTGGTAATAAAATTAATCCGTGAAGGCAATACAGAAAATAAAACCACTCCGATGGTATGATAACTCTGTGGAGCACAATACATAAGAAGGCAGCGTTTTATAATTACCTAAATAATTACTATATTTTTTTTTAGATTTATGAAAAAAAAATTCTGGATTGTGATAATAGTGTAATCATGTTAAAATAATAATAGAAATATTACAAAGATTCATTCATAATATCGCACAATAGTGGCGCCCAAAATGGGGTTAATTATTCAACTGCTTAGTTGAGTCAAGTTTACATTAACTTATTATAGTGACACTTAACAATTATATTTTTTTAAATCGTGTCTTATACTTTATGCTTTAAATCGCATAACGAGTGTGTTATGTCCATTGTATATTAAACTTTACAATTTCTGCTTACTTTATTAGGTGAATCTCAATCTTGCAAATTGATTCAGATACAGAATTATCGAGATCCTGACCAGGCCATCCTGAAACTCTCGAAACTCAATGTCAAGTGGGTATGGGTTGAGAAGGAGGGTAATTCCAGGTCCGAAAATAATAAAAGAAAAAATCTATATCAGTTAGTTCGTTTGCGATTGCCGGTTCCAAATGAACTAACTGATATAGAATTTTTATTAATTTGATATTATTTTTCCACTACGACTCAAAGAAACAACGTCAGTTTTAATAAACTTAGGAAGATTTTTTGCTTAATTTTTCATTGCAATTAATAGAACATATATTAAAGATATTAGTGAAAAAGAGAACTAAGGTAGTGAAATTTGAGGTTGAGGGAGATAGATTACGAATTTCTGGAATTATTGCCCGGGCCTGGTACCTATGACCCTTTCTCTCGCCCCGCGCCTGCTTGACGTTAAGTTAAAGATATTATGTATAGAGGTTAACTGGGGACATCTTTTAATTTTTTTAAAATGTAGCTTCTAAACTGATGTAAATAATAATAACTTACTGAACATAAGAAATCTTGATACATTTGGCCGAGATCCGTGCGTCAGGCCAACTCTTAGAATTTAGCCACAATGGTCGAGTCGATGAACTGACCTCTATTTTTACTATTTCTCTTTCGCTTATCCCTTACACCGCGCCATGCCCCCGCCACGCACGAGAATAGTCGGCCAACGTGGCGAGACACGTGTCCCGTGCCCACTACATTTGTACTACACGATACAACTGGCGCTCATTTGTGGGTTTACTAAAACATGGAGTATCTGTGGGCAACACGTATTCTTGTCTCCATTATTAGGCATGTTCCTATTAATTGGAATTGGAAATTTCCTTGAATTACTTGGACTGGCCCAATAGCTCAGTTGGTAGTAGCCCTGCCTTCTGAACTGTGGGTTGTGGGTTCGATTCCCACTCAGGACAAACATTTGATGAACACTACTAACTGGGTGTCATATTGTATTCTATGTATGTATTTACAAACAAAAAAGTATCTAAGTATTGTATCAGTTATCTGGTTCCCATAGCACAAGCTTTGCTTAGTTTGGGGCTAGATGGCGTTGTGTGAGATGTCCACGCATATTATTATATTATTATTATTAATGGGGACTCCAAAGAAACCACGGCTCCCGGAAACAAAAAAAATGGTTATATATAATCGGTTAAAGTACAAGATGACGCGGTACTGGTGGAGAGACGACTGAGGAGACCAGAGCGGCGCGGTCGCCGCGTGCATTGATTTCTGTCGCGTTAGCATTCTGTTCCGCCACATACCACATTATTTCCCAAAACAATATTAAAGTAAATGACAAGTAGCTAATACACAAATAGCTCCCTCAGGGTTCCTGCTGTACCTCCTAAACACCTCCCAGCATCTTCTTTTCGTGTGGGCAAATGGTCAACCCGGCAGAATTATCAGGTCAACTTTTGTTTTAAAAGAACAACTGGGACCCTTAAAGCCGGTTTACACATGTGAAGGTAACAAACAGAGAAACAGATTCACTTTCGGATTTGTAATACATGCTATCCAACATCCTAAGAAGAACGAAGAATAAGAATGTCCAATGCGTTACAATGTCCAGATGTTAAACCAACCACCGATCATTCAGTAGGTACAAGTGACAGTGCAGGCAAGTAATTAGCCCGTATTTTAGCACCCGCTTCTGACTTTTAAAGTGAAAACTTCTTTAGGCGCGTTGAGCACTTTTTGGATGAAAAAGCGTGAAACTCGCTTCATCGTCGCTGCATGCTTCCCATGAGCTATATGTCACAA
Organism: Ennomos fuscantarius; assembly: GCA_905220475.3. NCBI lineage: Eukaryota > Metazoa > Arthropoda > Insecta > Lepidoptera > Geometridae > Ennomos > Ennomos fuscantarius. The sequence goes on along the minus strand of HG992028.1, from coordinate 2,733,225 downwards.
GTTACTTAGTTTTCAATTCTACTGGCAGTCGGCTGCCCCTTTTGTTTCAAAAATGTAAACGAATCACGTGACAAACTAGTCGTTCGGCTGATGTAAAGCGTCACGGTCGACTTTAACAGTTCTCTATCATGAAACTTTTAAGAATGTCACGCAAAATAAACGTCTTAATTTTCTTAATAGAAAACTCTGTCTCCTAATGAATGATGTGATGACGTCATATGGACTAGATATTAGACATCCATAGTTCACGTAAATAGTTTCGTTCTAATGACCAGCGAATCTCTCATCGATATCAGATTTATCCATCAAGGTTTTCACCTAACGTTTTTAGTGAAAATTGGAGCAAAGATCAAAGGACGTCACTTCGGCGTCAATCACATCGCAAAATAGATCGCTGATTGAATTTCCCTCTTTTTTAACTTCATATACGGAACTTTGACCCTTATGTCATCTATGATATGGCTGAAGATGGTCTCAAGTTACATTTAGATCGGGAACTACTTTCGAACTACTCGTCATCATCAGCTAGTATTAATTTACTGCTAATTAACAGAATAATTTTAATGTTGACAGCCTCTGTGGTGTGGTGGTTGAGCAGGTCGGCTCATAACCTGGAGGCGGTGGGTTCGATTCCCGCGACAGGACAAGTATTAGTGTACAAAAAAAAAGCGCAAATACTTGTTCTGAGTCTGGGTGTTGTGGGACCATGGTCCTCGTAGTTCCTGGGTCCCTAGACACAGGGAATCTTAGTTAGGGTCCAGGATGGTATGTGATCGTTGGGCGGCGTATTAATGTAGAAAAAAAAAACACGAACGGAATGTAACTCTGTAAGTTGATGGTTGTATAAGAAGAAGGTTGAATACATTTAAACATGATGAATCATAGAAAATTAGCTAGTTGTGCTATATAGGTTCTAAAGGCACATATTGCCCGATAGATCTTTCCAGCTTCTAGCAAAGGTAGAACTTCTCTAGTAACCAAAGGTAACAGTCTAACTTTAAAACAAGCTGGCTAAGTGACCTGCTTGTACTAACTTACGGCCTGACAGGTATAGTTTAGGACAAAGCGGACCAGATTAAGTTATTTTTAACGGACTTAAGCAGTTGGTCTCTTTACAGCTTGTAGGTCAGATTAAGTTTTAGATCTAATTGTAATTATGAATATAGAACAGAATACTAGTTTGTTGTCAAACTAAGTATACAAAAATTGAAAAATGAAGTATTGAGAAAGTGCCTACAGTTTTTTATATTAAGGAATGACATGACGAGCTAGTTGTCTAATGTTAAGCGACACGGCTGCCTATATCAGTTGTAGTGTCGCTTAGAACTATAATAATAACTAGTTGCGCCCCGCGGTTTCACCCGCGGATAAAAAGTATTTTAATTATTTGCTCATCCCACGGGAAAATTTCACTTTTCCGGGATAAAATGTAGCATATATGTTAATCCAATGTATAAGCTATCTTGGTACTGAATTTCATCCAAATCCAAATCCATTCAGCCGTTTGAGCGTGAAGGAGTAACAAACATACACACACAAAAACATTCGCTTTTATAATATTAGTGTGATGTGAAATGTGATTTGATGATAATAATAATAATAACGCCCAATGCTCACATATATAGATCCTGGACCCTAACTAGGATTCCCTGTGTCTAGGGACCCAGAAACTACACCAAGGTCCCACAACACCCAGACACAGAACAAGTATGTGCGTTTTTATTCTGTTGCACAAATACTTGTAATGCCGCGGCAATCGAACCCGCCGCCACTGAGTTATGAGCCGACCTGCTCAACCACCACACCACAGAGGATGTCAGCTCTAAAGAATAGTTTCGCGTGATACTGCACCGCGCACGTCATCCTGAGACATTAGCACAGTCTAGTAGTAAGATTACTAGACTGTAAGATTAGGTCATAAAGTCTCATTTGCCCAGTAATATCACTAACTTCAGTGCCCTTCAAACCGGAATACAGTTGTGCTTGCATATTACTGCTTCGTGGAAAAATAACTAGAAAAGCAGTGTTACCTACCTAGACGAACTTTGCAGTCCTAACACCTAGTAAAAATACAATGTTATCTTAAAATTAAAAAATTATAATAAAAATAAATCTAATTTAAGTATACATACTACACAATTTTTTAACACTACAAGAAACATAATTATCTAGAAAAATTGTTTCAATGTTAGTTGCGTTCACGTTCGTTTCAATGTTACATATCATGTTTTAGTAAGCCGTTGGTGAAGGGAAAAGTGCCCAACGGGTTATTTCAAATTGTTAGTTTTCATATTTATATTAAGTTCTTATGTATAGTTTAGTTTTGTATTAACGATTATAAAATAAGCCGTAGTATACAGATGTAGTCGATATTACAAGAATTCTGTTACAAAACTAAATCAACTACAAATACATAAAACAAAAGCTTCGAAATGTTTGTACAAACAAAGATGTTGTAAAAGTCCCGCGCACAATGCCAAACAAAACAAAGCGTTTACATTGTAAATGTCGCGAATGGTAATTTACGATTTGCACTGTACAAATAATGTTGTTATATTTTATTGTTTGTGACTCATTATGAATACACATACAATTATTGCTTTAGCGTAAGAAATTTTAGGTTTGAACAGATAGGTAGATAAAACTCTTTATTGAAACGCCACAAACTACAACCTTGGAGTCTTCTAAGCAAGCGTGTTACATCCTAGACTGCATCGTCACTTACCATCAGGTGCGATACTGGTCAAACGCAAGAAAATAAAAGAAACATAAAAAAATTACAGGAAAATATTACAATCACTAACTTAAAAACTAAGTGTCACAATGGGCGATCTTATCGCTTAAATCGATCTCTTCCAGACAACCCAAATCATTCGTTTCTTGTCGCCTATGTAGACCTTCCTTTGTTTCCATTTATGTCGTCATCATCATCATCTATAGACTGAAGACGTCCGTCCACTGATGAACATAGGTCTCTTCAATGGAACGCCACTTTGGGCAGGGAAGCCTTTTACATGAATCAGTTTCCCCGTAGTTTTGACCAAGGCAGTCGGGCCGATTCGTTCTTAAAATAATGCATTGAAATAATATATTACAATAGATTTTCTTCAATGAGAAACTTGGCAGATATTATATCATCTATCATCATAATCAGATCATCATCTATCAGATGATGATAGAGAAATTATAAAATTGTAAATAATTTTGTCTTGAGCTTCTGATTTAAAAAAAGCTTACTTAAAAAGCTCATATATCTCTCCAGTTTTTGAAAATTCTCATTAAAATAATATAATATATTAGGTATGTACTAATTTTCATAAATAAAATCAAGTATTTTTACCCATAAATGTAGGCATAATGTTTGGTAGCTTGGAAGAGTGGTTAAAATTAAACGACTTGTTTGTATGGCCGGCGTTTATTGATGGGGCTTATTATAGCACTACAAATGGACTAAACCTATAACAATACAACTACACTACTAAAAGCTCTGAAAACTGAGGATGATAAGAATTGGATGAAAGATTAATGTTTAAGAAATAAAGGAAGAAAAATTCCTTCATCAGGGCCAAATCACAAAAACTTGCAAAGCGTGTTCCAAAATTACCTTCTAGTACAATTTTGACATTGCTCGCAAAATTTTGTTTTGCCCATTTTTTACAAAAAAAGTGCCATAAAAAAAATACAAGCTTTCCAAAAAAAACTTTGCTAAATAACTAAACGTAAAACATTTTATAATGAGGGACCTTTTGCAGCCGCGACGGCATTAGAAATACAATTTACGTAAGCAAATAAAATATTCTAACGTAATTTATTTATTAACGTAATAATAGGTCTTTACCTATGAAATTGCCGTATTGCAGTACAGACTTTTTCAAACAAAAAAAAGTTTTGATTGGCTATGAATTCTAAATTCAAATTAATTTTGTTTTAAAAATATGACATTCTATTTACAATATAAGTCTTTTGTTTATTGATTAGCGTTGTATTTTCATTACATTTCAACATTTTTCTTCATAATGGATACTTTGAAATATCGTGTAATTATGGAATATGAGTTCCGTCGTGGCACCAACGCGGCACAAACGACACGTAACATCAACGACGTTTACGGAGAGAACTGTACAAACGAACGTACAACCCGTTATTGGTTTGCTCGGTTCCGTTCTGGGAATTTTGACTTGAAAAATGAACCTCGTGGTCGTCCGGAAACTTTGGTCAACAATGATGAATTAAAGGCGATTGTGGAAGCTGATGAATCTCAATCTACAGCTGAGCTGCCAGCAGCTTTTGATGTTAGCATCAAAACAATATTGGTCCATTTGCGACAGATTGGCAAGATAAAAAAGCTTGATAGATGGGTGCCTCACGAACTTAACGATCGCCAGCGCAACGTACGCGTCGAGTCATCCATTTCTGTGCCTTGTGCTGCTTAACAGGCACAGAAATGAAGGAATTTTGAACCGAATTGTTCCGTGCGACGAAAAATGGATTCTTTTTGACAATCGAAAGCGCTCAGGAAGTTGGTCAGATCCTGGTTCGGTACCAAAGCAATGTGCAAAACGAAAAATGACCCCTAGAAAGGTGATGGTCGCAGTTTGGTGGTCTAGTGCTGGTGTGATTCATCATAGCTTTTTACAAAACGGCGAGAGCATTACTGCAGATGTGTACATTGAAGAACTGACCACAATGATGGCGAAACTCGCACGTCTGCAACCAGCTTTGGTCAATCGGTCGTCTCCACTGCTACTTCACGACAACGCGCGACCCCATACTGCACAACAGACCGTCTCTAAGCTGCATGAGTTGGGTTTGGAAGCTCTCCCTCATCCGCCATACTCACCAGATCTTGCGCCTACCGACTATTACTTTTTCCAAAATTTGGACAACTTTTTAGCGGGAAAAAAATTCAATTCCCGAGAGGCAGTACAAAACGCCTTTGAAGAGTTTGTTGTCTCCCGTCCTGCTGATTTTTTCAAGAAGGGCAATCATAAACTGCCACAGCATTGGCAAAGATGCATTGATTGCAGGGGTGATTACTTTGAATAAAAGAAATAAATAAGTTCGAAAAAAAAATACTTTAACTTTTTTCAAACAAAACGGCAATTTCATAGGTAAAGACCTAATATTATTATACTTTCAGGGTTTAACTTTAAATTACCAGAAAAGACGTAATATAAACAAAATTAAAAACAATGCACATAGAATTTTAATTGATGCAATTAAATTAATAAGGATTATATTGATTGGGTAAAGGATTGTTTATTAAAATTTTTGTTGCTTTTTTCTAAGCCACACAAAAGGCGAAAATATCCACAGCGAAAAAAAAATCGCAATAGATATCTTAATCATGGAACTTTTACGGAGCATTTTCAAATTGGAACTATTCCGTGGTACTTACACAAAAAAAAGAACTTATTTCCGGCGGTAAAAAATTAATTAATTCTCTCCAGCTTTTCACCGATTCCACAATTAACCAGTCCTTGTGGTCATGTTATATATTTCTTAGCTTCTTAAGTTTAGTTTTTAGTTATGATTTAGACTATGTCTCTTTTTTAATGTTTGAATAAATAAATTATTAAATTATTATTAATTATTAATTAAGCCTTGCTGATTTAAAAAAAAGTAGTTAATTAATGAATTGGATGGCCGTGACGCTTAACATCATGCGGAAGACTAGCTTGTCACGTCACGCGTTAATATAAAAAAGGTTCTATACGTACTAATCAATTATAACAATATATTGAAGGAGAATAAATAGTCATCTACTTCTATCTGTTGTTACTTTACTTTACTAGCCCAAACTAGACAAGATTTAAAAAAATCCACTAGTAAAATTATCATTATAATTATGAAACAGTACTTTTAATATGTGATTTATTCAAACGACGTCTAAGTTTATATGTGTGGATAATTTTATTAGCACATGAAATGTTTATATCTGTCGTAAAATCGGATAATTTCGTTTAAAGTTTGCGGCATCCCGAACTGTTAGCTATTATAAACTGGAACTGGACAGAGCAAAAGTTAGCCGGAGTGTAGTGACGCTTCGACGATAACTAGATAGAGGTACAGTCACCTTCAAAAGTTGCTGAACAAAATTAAACACCAATCTGTACACGCATATTTTTAAACTGTCAGGTTTGCAAATTATTTACATATTTGCATTTAATTCAAAGTAAACATTTTAAGAACTTATCGATGTAGTATAATCTATGAAAAACGAAAAGAAACGTTTCACCATCATTATACCACTTTCCCACACTGATGCCTGTAATCCAGCATTTAACGGATAAAATGCCACTAATTTTATGCACTAACACTGAAAAAAACAAGTTTTGGAAAATAATACAATGCGGAAACGCGATCTTTTTCGTTTTTCTATAAAAACTCGCTTTGCCAGTTGTTCTGCCGCCAAGAAGAGAGAGAGTAGTGTGCAAGCACTACTGTGTTTCGGGACGGGTCCGCCTGAACAACGATACAAGCCCTGCAGAAAAATTGTGTTCCTGATAACCGACTAAACACGAGTATTGTTATAATTTAGCGAGCTACACGCACGTTACGTATTACTAACAGGAAAAACCTGCAAGTATTAGGTAATTAAGTATTTTGTAATTTGTTTAATACACCAATTGATGGCCTATAGAATTGTTGAGTCAAGGTTATTACTACATACCTACCTATGATACATAAAATACCTATTTACCCAGTACTTAGGGTCAATATAATAATATTATGTACTTAGATAGATATTGCAAGCGAAATTGCCGAATAATTAGATTTGTCCCTACCATATATCATGCCTTATATTGTGCTATATATTTCGTCTCAAATTAAAAATTTTCTCTCTTCTTTCTTCGATACAATAATAATAATATATGTGTGAACATCTCACACAACGCCATCTAGCCCCAAACTAAGCAAAGCTTGTACGCTATGGGAACCAGATGACTGATACTTTTTGTTTGTAAATATATACATAGAATACAATATAACAACCAGACACAGAACATCCCTATGTTCATCACACAAATGATTGTTCTGGGTGGGAATCGAGCCCACAACCCACAGTTCAGAATGCAGAGTTACTATCAATTGATCTATCGAGCCAGTCAGTATTAATATTGTCTTTACTTTTTTGTTTTGGCTCCACACTTTTGTGTATTTAGCCAGTGTCAAGTAATTGATAATTTTTCGAGTTAAGTTATATATATGTATGTCAAGTCAGTCTAGTCTAGTCAAGTCTTTTTTTTTTTTTTTTTTTTTTTTTTTTTTTTGAACGAGCTAATGCTGTTGGTCTCTATCGACCTTTACAGCGTCACCGGGCGGGAGGGCGGGCGCTTAGGGCGCCCAGCCGTCAAAAGTGGGAGGCAACTAGCTCAAGGGCACCCCTGGGGTGCGAGCCTCGGCTTGGGCCGTTGCCGGGATAAGAGGATCGAGAAGGCTACGTCCACTGGAAGAGTGGACCCTATTGAAAGTCGCGACCGTTCTAGCTAACCTACGGGGGGTACGTCGACCTCGCCGGCGGGGTCGGTGTCTGATTGTGTTACGCTGGTATCCTATACCGGTGCCGAAAGCGGTACCTGAGCCAGAAGGGCTAGACTGGTCCGGTGATCCTAGCGCAGCCGATACTACGGCTGCTATAGGATCATCCGGGTCGCTCAAGACGTGTCTCGGGCGGCGACGACGGGGTGAGTCTAGTCAAGTCATACTCCTAGTAAAGTGGTGGCCACTTTACCAGAAGCTTCTATGGAGTTTTGGAAACAACACGAAAAGATACGTTTCACCATCACTATAACACTTTCCTACACTCATGCCTGTAATCCAGCACTTAACGAATAAAATACCACCAATTTTATGCACTAACACTGAAAATAACACAAGTTTTGGAAAATAATACAATGCGGTGACACGATATTTTTCGTTTTCCCGCTAAAACTCAATATTGTCTGTTTCTCTCTGTCAAATCCGAAATAGGCAAAGACAAAACAAGAGAATACACTAGCTATTCCAGTTTAAGAAGTACAATAATTATTTTAACAATTTACTAAAACGGCTAATAGTACTTACATAAAACCTTATTATTATGTCACGCGTCTCAAACGAGATAAGATCGAAGCCCGAATCTGTCACACCGAACAACATTTTCCTTGTAGTTAAATTAACCGCGGCCTATTTCCACCGCTATTAGTTACGTAAAACGACAGAGGTCTGTTAAATGAGGGTTGCCATTTAGAAATATAACTATAATATAAATATAAACTATGAAAATGTTTTAGATTAGGTTTTTTTTTATGCTGCTTTACCAGACTCCTGGGTCCGTTCTCTTTTTAATATGCTACTTGCATATTGTTAGTTGTGTTACTATTATTAGGGAGGGACTTAATACACTTTCTTTTTTTTTCCTTTTTTCTTAAATTTTTGGACATATAAATATTGGGAATATCAATTACTTTATTTCTACACCACGAGCAGACCAGCTCCCGCAAGATTTAATAGTGTTAGTTAATATTAGTGATCGACATAATTTGACTGATAAATGAAAAGTCACCCATGGATTTTTATCTATGGGTGTATTTATGTTAATCGAGTGTAAAAGCTATCTGGATTCCAAGTTTCGTTAAAATCCATTCGGTAGTTTTCGCTTGAAAGAGTTACAAAAATTCATACATCTATACATACAAACGCTCTTTCGCAACATAATATTAAATAACTTTTTTATGTTGTTAAATAGCCTTCTCCACATAGCAACATTCATTTTTAATTGATTTTGTATGTAATAGCCACAAACATTACTAGTTTTTGGTTACTTTAAAAGGAGGGTTAAAAGAGTCCTACAGGGTAAGCAATGCATTGGTGACGCGTCCTCCGGTGTTGCAGATGTCCATAGGCTACGGTGACCACTTCCCATCAGGTGGTATGCTTGTATGCTACTTTAAACATTTAAAAAGTTAATCCATTTTTTAACTATGTTTAGTATTTTGTATAATAACAAGTTTGACCCTGAGTGACTGACTAAATGAAGATAACATACAGCCCACAACGCTGATAATTATGGTGTAACAAAATATCTATACATCCTCTGTGGTGCGGTGGTTGAGTACGTCGACTCATAAGCTGGAGGTGGTGGATTCGATTCCCACGGCAGGACAAGTGTGCACAGAAAAAAAGCGCTAATAGTTATTCTGAATCTGTTGCGACACCATGGTCCTCGTAGTTCTTGGGTCCTTAGACACAGGGAATCCTAGTTAGGGTCCAGGATCTATATAAATGTGATCGGGCGTTCAATTATTTATAAAAAGAGTAATAAAATAATCTCAATTATTGCACGCATGGCAAGGTCCAATGTCCATAGACAAAAGTTTTATTTGCCCCTTTAATTAATGGATAAAGGAAGATACCTACTTTACTCGATTTACGTAAGCACTTGTACGACGACGATGGATGGCAACCATAACCGGTGAATGGTAACCCCACACTGATAACGTTATCTAATTGGGTCGCGGCCGCTCCTTCGAAGAACGGCCACCATCGATCAACGGCCACATAAAAGCTACCAACCTATTTTGATAAACCTTATTGGATGAACCGTCTATTGAATTTAAAAGTAGAACCTGGCTGGAATCTATCTACTTTTTATTCGAAAAGAATACAATGGGAGTTTTGGCGAGAAAACGAAAAAGATCGCGTCGCCGCATTGTATTATTTTCCAAAACTTGTGTTATTTTCAGTGTTAGTGCATAAAATTGGTGGCATTTTATTTGTTAAGTGCTGAATTACAGGCATGAGTGTGGGAAAGTGGTATAATGATGGTGAAACGTTTCTTTTCGTGTTGTTTCCAAAACTCCATAGAAGCTTCAAGTAAAGTTGCCACCACTTTACTAGGAGTATGACTTTGGTTAGACTATGACTTCGACTGTGACTTGACATATATTTGCGTGAAATATCATTAACTTGATAAATTATCAATTACTTGACACTGGCTAAATACACAATAGTGTGGAGCCAAAACATAAAAAAAATTACTTTATTGAACACCAATATATATAACAATACACTTTTAAAAACTTGTAAAAGAATGTTTGAATAGTGGCTTTATCGCATTAAGCGATTTCTAAACAATTTTTTTAAATAATAACTGTAAATTCAAGAAACTGTCTTATTACATGTGCGGAACCCTCGATGAGCGTGTCCGATTTGCACATGGCCGAATTTATGTTTATTATCTATCTCTCTATATATATAAAAATGAATCATTTACTATTTCCCTTGGTCATCGCATCACGCGTGAACAGATGGAACATTTTCGCTGATTATATTTATGTCGTGTTTATTATTGTCAGATGGTTCTAATGAAAGAAAAAGTTGAGCGGAAAATATGAAAATTTTCACTACACGGATGAAACCGCGGCGCGCAGCTAGTTCAAATATATAATTCCCGCCTATTTTAGCATACAAAGCAAATAACAGAAGTGAAGAATGAATTGTTTGTTCTAATGTTCACGTCACTAATTTTACTATAGCCAAAGTAAATGTAAAATAAAATTAACTCACTTTTTGCGCCACTGGTTAAATTCTCTTTGGTTTTAATAAGAATCTATTTTGAATATCCGCTTGTTCTACCTCTTGTGGTTTATAGGAAAATCTATTTTTTAAAACCCCTATTAACTGTTGATTATAAGGAGATGTAAAACTGCTACACAATCTACGTTAAGTTTCGGAAAAACGCTGGTTCCGCGAGTTATATAGAGAACTGCGAGTGAAGCCACAGAATACATTATACTGTGCCACCGCTACATTAAAATGCGAAAAATTCGTTACAACTCTTAACCTCTATTTTTATGTTTCACTCTAAAAATCTTTTACTAAAATAAAACAAACAAAAGTGCAGTAAAACTAATTTACAGCTCAATAAATCATTCCCGCTGAAAACATTTATTGTTTAAATCTACAATTTTCGTAGGAATTAATTCGGATCATGAGACTTGAAGTTTGCTGTGAAAATAAAAGCCAGTAGAATAGTTTGCCACAAACTGCCTATAGCTCGCATTATATTTTCACGGATGACTTTTTTATTTAGTGCTTTTTTGAGAGTATAGTTGTGTAGTAAATAATAATAAATTGTATGGCGTTTGTGGCGCGTCCATATTACAGTATTCTATGTAATATTATTTATGCTATCTTCCAACTGAACCAATGGCTAAAAATGAAATACAAATAAATGATAAAGTTTTTTTTGTTTTGGCTCCTGACTTTTGTGTAGCCAGTATCAAGTAATTGATAATTTCTCAAGTTAATGATATTTCTCACAGATATGTGTAAAGTCACAGTCTAAGTCATCAAGTCAAGTCATACTCCCTGGGAGTAAAATTGCCACCATTTTCTAGTAAAATGGTGGCAATTTTACTAAAAGCTTTGGAGTTTTGGAAACAACACGGAAATAAACATTTCACCTTTTTTCATTATACCGCTTTCCCACAGTCGTGCCTGTAATCCCGCAATTAACGAGTAAAACGCCACCAAGTTTATGTACTAACACTGAAAATAACACAAGGTTTGGAAAATAATACAATGCACCAAAGCGATCTTACTCGTTTTCCCGCCCAAACTCAATGATAAAGTTTCAGGAATATACTGCGATTTTCAGCATTTAACCACAGATAATAGAAGAACAATTCACAAGAAAAACACAAAGCCATTTCCAATAAATTAATCAACTCGTTTGACCTTTTCATGTGTAAGATTTCGCTTCACACCGTTTGTTTTCTTTGCTCCAACTCATAAGGTGCTACTGTATCAATTACTCATACTGTTTATTTTCATACTGCGCTGTAGGTTTTGATATTTTGCCAAAAGATCAAAGATATCTGTGACCTTGGCCCATACACGGGAGCTATTTAAACACGGTATTGTTTACGATAGTGAGTACATAAATAGTGGACTGGAACCCTTGATTTAGAGAATTTGTGTGAGGCAAATATCACCTTAGGTGGATTATCAGTAAATTCACTTTGAATAAAAAGAGATGAATGTGTTGTATGCTTGGTACCATGTGTTGTGTTTGGAGAATTGTGAGAAGTTGAGTTTTGGCGGGAAAACGAAAAAGATCGCGTCGCCGCATTGTATTAATTCCCAAAACTTGTGTTATTTTCAGTGTTAGTGCATTTTCATTAGGAATTATCTTATCAATATTGCAATTGCATAAGTTTGTGAATGTTTGTTACCATTAATCTCTGTAACTGCTGATTTCAATGAAATTTCGAATGCTCGATCAACACATACGTTGCTTAGTTGGCGCGGAGTGAAACTTATCTCAATATTATACCTGTATTTTCTCACTGGTATATAATGTAGGAATATATATATTATAATATATATATATATATATATTATATAATGTATATAATATATATATATATATTATATAATATATAATGTATATAATATATAAATTAGTTCATACCCTGATGCTTTGTGGGTGTGAGATGAGTGAGTTAGTTAATATATGTAAAGGTATATATATATATATTATATAAGTGTGTATTTATTCTATTAGTTGTAGTTCATAGACCCACGGGAAGGTGTGGTCGTGTGCGTTTGGTGGCGAGGAGGCAGGTTTATTAGTAATTGTATTGTTGTAAGACGTAGTAATGTGTGTTAAATGTACCTACTCACGTTGTGGTTATCTAATGTGTAATTATTGTTTTTTCTTAATCTAGTATACAACGTAGATAGTGTAGTATTTTTTGTTTTAGTTTTCATTTTATTTCTACATGTGAAGACTTTTTAATGGCTTTGTTGTTACCTAAATTTATTGTATATTTTAGCTTATAATAGTCGATAGTCTTCTAAAACCTAATAAATAAATAAATAAAAGGTGGCATTTTATTTGTTTAGTGCTGGACTACAGGCATGAGTGTGGGAAAGTTGTATAATGATGGTGAAACGTTCCTTTTCGTGTTGTTTCCAAAACTCCATAGAAGCTTCTGGTAAAGTTGCCACCTCTTTACTAGGAGTATGACTTGACTAGACTATGACTTGACTTGATGACTTAGACTGTGACTTGACTTGACACATATATATTACTTAACTCGAGAAATTATCAATTACTTGACACTGGCTAAATACACGAAAGTGGGAACCCATAAAAAAAAAAACAAAAAAAATTGTGAGAAAATACGGACGCATGCTAGACCGCGCCCGTGTGTTATATTATTATCCTAATATAAACTAGCTAGTAATGAATAAGTTAGTCCAAGTATTTCATTCCTAATAGAAGAATTATCCGTACTTACACTAATCTTATTACGGACGCATCGTGATGTCAGGATAACGTACGCAGTGCAGTGTCTTGTAAAACTCTATTCTTTAAAGTTCCGAACGAGCCATGTCTCCCTTAACATAAAAAAACAGTGTATTTTTAATGAATTAAGTAAACAATTTCAATTTGTTTGTTTCTCAAACCAAATAAAACACGCACATACATCTTCCAAAGGTTTAACCAGAGTTTACACTAAACCCCCGAAGACAATTAAATAAAGCCTAAAGCCAGTTACACGAAGTTGGACAAAAGCGCCCGTTCCCGGCCGGCCAAGTTGCACAAAAGGCCTTTGTTTACACATAATGTATTATAGCCTGCTTTGTCGCCGCGGCTGTATTTTGAGTTATTATCCCAGGCTACGTGACGGTGTGTATGCACCTTAAGTTTGGGAAAACTCGGAGGTTCATTAAACGTATATTATTAAAACTAGAAACAATTTTGAAACCAACAAAAATAATAATAAACAAGTGCCGTTCATGAATGCAATAAGTATTCAAAAATGGTAATAATAATAATACACATACATAGATCCGGGACGTCCTAACTAGGTTTCCCTGTCTAGGGACCCAGGAAGTACGAGGTCCATGGTCCCACAACACCCAGACTTAGGATAATTACGCTTTTTTTCTGTGCACAAATACTTGTCCTGCCGTGGGAATCAAACCTGCCACTTCCAGGCTATGAGTCGACCTGCTCAACCACCACACCAGATAGGCTGTCGATTGTCGAGCAGTATGTTATTTTAAATCATATATTACCAATTTTTAAATTATGCATCATATTTTTAGAAGTAGGGAATTAAATGCTGTTATATCTATCACGCACTCTATTGATTAGAAATAAACAATATAATACTACGCGTAAAATAAAACGCAACAAGCTTTGTACGTTCCATTACAATTACAAAAAAAAACACTCCTTACGAGGTAGCAACGAACTTTTTGTTAAATGCCGCAGTAAAAATAACTTTACTACATTAAAAATAAAATCAAGCCAAAACAATAAAACAACAATATTTTTGCCATGGCCATGTTTTATACAGGTCCTACCAACAAGACAATGCGAGAGATATATGTATAGAGATTATGTACTGACCTTGCTCTATTATTATTTTTTCAAACATCTGCAATCAACATTCAACTATTTGCGTTTGAATATATTTTATCGATGAAAGCCGTGCCTATAATTGAAATGAAATGAAAAAAACTGTTGCAAAACTGTATGTACAGTACGTCGTCGAAATGGTTGGATCTCAAAAAACATGGAGTCGCCTTGTTTGGTCTTTATTTATTGAAGCGACTATGGCTTATTTTTATTGACTTGGGATCCATGGGATCGTCTTAAATCCGGCATTGAGCTTTTGGGGAAATTAAACATGAGACACGTTGGCTTGGTGGCATTTTCTAGTGCCCGCCTGGCAAGCTACCACCCTCAAGTTTGAATATTTTTAATTATCGAAGTAAAACTTACGCACGCTTGATTTGGGGACTAAGCTGGTGAATGCGAGGCGAACGGAAGTTGGCGTAACTCTCCATTGTCAACATATCAAAGTTAAAAATGTGTATGTATTACGTTGGTATGTCCGGTAAAATAACAATTTACAATTGTTAAGACGGCGACGTTAACATTAAACAAAGCAAAAACAAAGTTATACCGGCCGATAGGTGGAGCTTAAGAAGTTTTACTTCAGTCGTATGTTCTAAACTAAAGCACACTCGTTTTTTTATTATAAGTTATTTTAAACTATGGTTATTTAAAAATTACCTAACCTGTGAGGAATGATTTTGGCGCTATTTAGAAAAACAAAATGGGTCGCATCAAAGTTTTTTACTACACATTTTCACAAGACAGAATGTAGTATATGCATTTTTTACAGTTTCTTAACTACATCATAATACGTTTAATATAAACTGGCAGGTAAAATATTAAACAGCTGCCACTCACGCCACCGGTTTCTCCAAAATCAGCTTAATTTTGTTGGTTAAATGAAGCGTAGTAAGAATCATATCATATTTTATCTTTTGTGCAATTTTTGCCAAATTATGCTATTTTGTATAAATAAGGTTGAGTAGGTAGCAAAACTGCAAAAGTTTCGGTTCTATAGTGGTGTATAATAGCCATTTTTATTTAAATTCACAATTTGTTCTGTGAAACTTCAATTGAAATTTCAAATTTTAATTGAAATAAAAATACGTATAATCTTTATACAAGTCACAGTTTAGAGATGACAGGATACTATTTTGTGCGTAATCTAATCTTTACATAGCCTAACGGAACGGTATAAATAAAAACATCAGTGCTTTTCACTAATATTTTGATTATGACCCTCACAGACACCAATAATATCAATAGTCCGAGATCTGTGCGGACACGCGTCCCGGAGGCCACAGAGTAATTTATATAAGTATTTCGCAAAGTCTTGAGAACTGCCGATAGAAGTGAAAACTAAGTAAATTATGACATATAGCTCATGTGAAGCGTTCATTTTGTTCACCCAAAAAGTACACTTATATACACAGTATCATATAGCTCATGGAAAGCGTTTGGTGACGATAACGCGGGTTTCATCATTATTGTTCACCCAAAAAAGTGCTCAACGCGCCCAAAGAAGTTTTGACTTCAATACATGCATCTAAACATCTAAAAATAAATTAAATTACCAAATCATACAAATAAAAAATAGCGTAAAATAAATCAAATCGTACAAATAAAAATAGCGTATAATGAAGCAAATTATACAAATAAAAATAGCGTAAAGTAAATCATATCATACAAATAAAAATAACGTAAAATAAATTAGTTATACGATTGTGTAGAGCACTGTACAAAATTGGTGAAGCGAATCGCTGCGATCTCACGCCGTTGTGAGCACGAGAGCTTAGTGAATGCATTATTCCATTAAACTTCTCTCTGGATATCTGGATTGTGATTCTATGCTTCGAATGTTAGTTTGAAGTTAGATGTGCATTAATAACATTTTGGGCGAATAAACTTATGAAAGTGTTTTTTTACTCACTCATTATTTTAATTATTAAAATTTCAATTATTTTGGGCCTAGTGTGAAGCAAACCGTTTATAATTGAAGGGGTGAGAATAAAAAGGGTTTATCTGATTTTTTCCACAAAATGACTTATGGGTATCGTTGGATTCAGCGTGAAATTATCTACAATAATACATTCTCAAAATACCGAAATGAGGCTTGAATCTCGAGATTTTCAGTCTAAAAACGGTTTATCTGTCACAGGAATACAGTTCACTTAGCATAAAAACATTATTATATTTATTTAATTATATTATATTTTTACAGTAATTGTATGAATTAGTACCATATTTAGTATTTTAAAATAGAATTAAAACATTTTCAAGAAACTGAAACTTACATAAACCCTTTCTATTACCTTATAAGCACTCTACATGAAAATGACGCCGTTGAAGTTTAAAGTCAATTTTCTCGAAGCTGTCAATTTGACAGTTAAACCCTTTTTATTCTCAACCCTTCAATTATAAGTTTTGTTTTTATTTGTTGATTCATTTTTTAATATAAATAAGACAATTAAAACGTGCCTTTATTGTACTTAATTGTATTTAAGTAAATCTATGAAAACTGTTGAAGACGTGTGCAAATGAATATTATTATCATTTAATGCCTATGTAATGATAATAATATTGTTTCAAAGATAGAAAAACATGAGTTCTAAAATAAACTTAATTATAAACTGGTATTTGCGTTATTGATAAGTGGGTTTAGGCTTAAGTCAACTATTATACTTCGGCAGTTTTTTTGGAGTATTTGTGTACAGAATAAAAACGCAAATACTTGTTTTGTGTTTGGGTGTTGTGGGACCATGTACGTAGTTCCGAGGTCCCTATATACAGAGAATCTTAGTTAGGGTCTAGGATCTATGTGATCGTTAAGTGCTATTATACTTAAATGTATCCGTAATGTACAATATGTCATTATATGTGTATAAACTAGCCAATTAACCAATGCAGTCTCGTTCAACATATATTTATCTTTCAAAACCAATAACCATAAATACGAGCAACTAGTAATTTCGCGTAATCACTGTTTACAAGCGTGCTATTTTCGTTATTTCTATCTCCAATTTTGAATTACGAACGATAACCATACCTCCTCTCTGGGTGGTTGTTAACGAAGAATCATAGCGAAGTATTTGAAAAAGGAAGAGCTGCATAACCGTTTTCAAGCATGATGCTCGGACGCCATTAACGGAAGTTGGGCATCTTAGTTTCATCCATGCATCGTTTTCGTACAAAAATTAATTTTTTTTTTTCTCTCATATGGAAGTAAAATTTCTTTACGCACGCTTGACTTGGAGAGTAAGCTGGTGAATGTGTAACGAAGCGAACGGAAGTTGAAAGTTGTTGGTTAACGTAGATAACCATTGCCAACATAACGAAGTTAAAAATACTTAAAATTTGTATTATTATGTTGGTAGGTATGTCCGGTAAAATGACAATTTATAATTAATAAGATGGCGACATTAACATTAAACAAAGCAAAAACAAAGTTATATCGGCCGATAGATGAAGCTAAAGAAGTTTTACTTCAGTCGTGTGGTTCTAAACCACCCTCGTATTTAATTTAAAAAAATGTACTATAGCTAATAATTAACTATAAAATTACTTTATACTAAAAGCTATAGACTCATTGCATTAAGTACGTATTCAATGTTTCTGGTAATTTAATAAATAAATTTGTTTGATGTGAACATTTGTGTGATAAACATATAGGTGTTTTCTCTGTCTTGTATTGTATTTCTATGTATATATTTACAAACAAAAAAGTATCTAAGTATTGTATCAGTTATCTGGTTCCCATAGTACAAGCTTTGCTTAGTGTGTGGGGCTAGATGGCGCTGTGTGATATGTCCAAAAATATTTATTTATTTATTTCTCCACCAAGCAAGCTTATCAGCAACTCAGCATTTCCGAATGCACCGGTACAGACAAGTGATCAACTAGACCCACTTTGCATGCAGGTCACTTCTACCCTAAATTACGGTCGCTTCATAGAGTCTACAGCTAAAACTGCTGCGAGGAAGCTTGGAGTGATGTCTATAAAGTCAGGCAGTCCTTCACTTTATCCATACTAATACAGCTATACGAAGCTCAGATAACAAATGGCCATATATGGGATGATTCAGCTAAATAACAGTTAGCTGTTTTACTCTATCGAACTACCCGCCAAAAAACTTATTAATGTCGAAGCGCTGTTTGAAAAGTATCTATATAGCCTTGATTAACCATGATAGCATGTCTATCAATTTTCTGCCGGTTGCATTTCACAGAACCGCACTCCATTCCGAAATATGTCTTGGGCACGGGGAGTCGTTTCACCACGAATGTTGTAGATTTTCCAATATGTTGCACCGTTTCGCTGACTCTTTTACCATGCTTCTAAGGAATAAAACTCGCTCCCGGCTTCGTTATTTCCTGACAAATATAATTTGGGTCTCTTTAAGACTAGAATGAATAGGCTATTCGCTGGCCAACGTGATATACCTTCGATCGCATCGTCGCATCTAGTGAGTTACAGTCAAACGTTGGCCTATTCGTACATTTAAAAAAATCTAAGTGCTTAATAGCAGTTTATTAAAAACTTACTATAGATACCTCCTGCTATTGAGAAACTCATGTGAGTACCTTTTTGACTCGCATTACATCACATTATGAGCCTTTTTGGTGTTCTTTCTCTTCGTGATTACTACTATTTCTGGAGCCCTAGTAAGTTGTGAAGGCACATTTTTCGACAGTCTCATTGTCCGCAGAGCTACCGCGGCCGCAAGCCGCTCGGAGGTACCGCCGGAGTCCCGGTCGCGGCCGGCGTGGCTGTCCCCGGCGTCCCCGCCGCTGCGTCCCCGAGTCCCGCTCCGCAGGCCCCGGCCGCGCCCAGCCCCGCCCCGGCTACCACAGCAGGCATGAAGCAGGAGCATCCTAGTCAACCCATGGTAACTATCTCCTAGTACTCCCATGATAGTTGTTTGTAGACGCACTGTGCCAAAAGTTTGCATGTAGTTTATATAGTGTTTGTCACGTATCAAGTCTTGGTAGACGTAGCCAATAATAGCACCTAATGCAAGCAAATAATAGATCTACTTCCATATTTCTATCATAATTCGACTTTATGGCCAAATAGTCATTGTGTTGTGAATGAAGGTAGGGCATTCTGTTCAATCAATGAATTGATAAATCCCTTGACAAATGTAGTTACTTAGTCGTTGCACTCTGCGCATGCACTGAAAGCTCATCACAGTCCTCAAACTACGTAGTTAGCTATATTTGATTCAGTTCTATGACTAACTTTAGATTAACTACAACTAGTGCACGGCTAACACTCACGAGATGCAGTCGAATAAAAGTCAGCGCCGGGCTGCCACCGCCGGCGCGCGTACTCCTTGATGCCCAAACACCGGTCGAGTTATTCGACTGTATCTCGTGAGTGTTAGCCGTGTACTAGTTGTAGTTATGAATACTACTCACGTCAGTTTCTATAATATTATAACTTTAGATTAACTATGACCAGGTAAAGCATGACGCAAGAGCACAATATAGCGCTGCTGCTACTACTTATTCTAAAATACTACTGTAGCTAGAAAGGTACCTAATTATGTATAACAATTACTGTAGAATCATATTACATACTTAGCTACTTAGTACTTTAAAACAAGCTGGAATTCCTGTATTATTTATATGTTCATGTTAATAATAGGCTTAATTCATAAATATAATAATAATTTAACAAAAAGCACGGACCCAGGTGTCTGTGGAAATGCAGATTTAAAAAAAAGAAAAAAAGAGTGGAATTAATCAAAGCTCCGTGCGAAGGCAACAACCAGCGTTGTTCTCACGTCACGGAACTTATGCTAAATACCGTAAGAGCACCGTCACGTCGCGTAGATCCACGCTTCTCGTCAGATGGTACTAGGTGGTAGGACTTTTCTGCAAAGTTGGTAGGTACCACCGCTTTGCCAGTTATTCTGCCGCCAAGCACTGTAGCTAGTGAAATTACTGGGCAAATGAGACTCTATGACCTGATCTCACAGTCTAGTAATCTTACTAGATTGTGCTGATGTCTCAGGATGATGTGCGCAATGCAGTGTCACGCGAAACCCTATGCTTTAGAGGTCCGAGTGACACTGTAACTGATATGGGCAACCGTGTCGCGTAACATCAGGCAAACGGTTAGCTTGTTACGTCATTCATTAACATAAATTCATCCTATCGCATGTAATTAGATAACTGAAATGATATTTGTTTTTTAAATCTATGTTTTTAAGGGGATTCTAATCAAAGTTTATGCCAGCCCCATTGTATTCTAACTAAACACTATCAGCCTTATTAATAAACACGAACTAGCTTTAGACTAGTTACACCATCTTTTGTCTCTTTCGATCCAGCTAAATATTCCAGTAGCAAAAAATGGACAAAAGCTGAAGTAACTAATCCGAGACTAATACCCGTTTATTAATAAGGCTGTATATTTATAAAAGAAACAACGAACAAAGTGAAAAGATGAAAGAAATTATTTATATATTGCCACTCACCAATATATTAACAAATCAAAAAACAGATGATCATTTTTGTTTGAAGAACACTAATTAACCTCTATTGGATTAAAATTAAATGTTCAGTAATTTAAAGCAATTTCCACAATAGGTATCTAAATGCGTAATCCGCTAAAGCTTCCGTGAATGCCTAAATAACAAGCTAATGAATAAACTGAATACGATTTAACAACATTGTAGCCTATTTCAATGACATTAGATAACAAATATTTTTCTTCTTTTTTTTTTGGCTCCACACTTTTGTGTATTTAGCCAGTGTCAAGTAATTGATAATTTCGCAAATCAATTTGTATTATATTATATTTGTATCAAGTCAAGTCACATTCTAAGTCATCAAGTAAAGTCATAGTCTAGTCAAGGCATACTCCTAGTAAAGTGGTGGGAACTTTACTAGAAGCTTCTATGGAGTTTTGGAAACAACACGAAAAGTAACATTTCACCATCATTATACCACTTACCCACACTCACGCCTGTAATTCAGCCCTTAATGACTAAAACGCCACCAATTTTATGCACTAACACTAAAAATAACACAAGTTTTGGAAAATAATAGAATGCGGTGAAGCGATCTTTCTCGTTTTCCCGCCAAAACTCCCTTCGTTCTTTATTCATTGCCTTTATTTTCAACTAAATACTACAATGATATAATAACTAATACTAAACACTACCTACCCCAACAAAAAAAAAACATTTGGACTATATACTGTCCGCGATGACCTATAGACAGTCCAAATGCTCCAGCCATACGCATTACATATATTAAATATTACATTTTAATAACTAGTTACGAATAAGTGAAGAGAAAAGCTTCTTTCATACGTAAAGGTAGCATTGTGCAATAATAAAAAATATTACTTATTCATTTTATTTAACAAAACAAAGTAATGTACAATGATTTTTTAATTATAATTGTCAATTTGACGTTATGGAGACATATTAATGTTTCTGTTGAATAAATTTACTGTAATCAGTTTTAAAAAAAAACGACGTTTAATATGTATTAAAATAACTAATTACCGAAGCTGTTACAACGTTACGCATAACGTTAGATGCTATTAGCATAATTATTGTTGTAGGTGACGGTACGTCCTTAACGACTCGCATAAATTGCTTTTGAAATAAAATAACTCTTTTGAGCGACGGCCTTCGCTATTTTTGTTTAATCATTTCCTTTTCCTCGTTTGTTAATGAAAATAAACAATTTGTTTTTCTACGATAACGTTTACGAAACATGTGTAACGTAGCATAACAACGGATTATTTTTTTATGTTTTGTTATTTTATTCTTATCTCTAACCTTATTATTTAATAACGTTTCCTAATTTACTACATACGTTGATAAGCGTTTGATAAGATTAAAACTGATTTTGATAACAATATTATAATTTGAGCAGTTCTTACCTATATTTATCACAGCGAGAAACGTAAACGCAGCAAAACCTATAACCTATATAATAATGGACTACATTTCGAATTTTTTCCCCCAGGGTTTATCGGTTTTATTAAAAGTAAAAAAAAAAACAGAAGTTTTTTTTGTTTTAATGCGTTAATTAAACTAAGGCTTTTTTAATTTTGCTGAAATAAGGAAAAGTTAAGATTTTTAGCTAGAAGCCAGAAAGAAACAAAAATGTCTTGGTGTTGAATTTTTTTGTTTCATAACTGCCATTGTACAAATTTTGGCTTCATACGTTGCCATCATAAATCCTTACTTTGTATTTTAATAATAACTTGAGAAATACTGAATATAAAAATCTATACATATGAAATTTAAAGTCCTGACTGACTGACTTATATATCAACGCACAGCCTAAACCGCTGGTCCTAGAAACTTGAAATTTGGAGGGTGTATTTTTTGTAAAGTGTACGTATCTAAGAAATTTCAAAAAACACTAAGAAAGGGTTTTTCGAAATTTCACCCCTAAAAGGGTGAAATGGGTGGTTGAATTATATATGAAAAAATTTCTTCTTCGGTTTCCTACACCTAACATTTGTAATGAACATCGATGTTTGTTCTGTCTGGGTGTTATATTGTATTCTATGTATGTATTTACAAACAAAAAGTATCTAAGTATTGCATCAGTTATCTGGTTCCCATAGTACAAGCTTTGCTTAGTTTGGGGCTAGATGGCGCTGTGTGAAATGTGTACAAATATTTATTTTATTTATTTAACACAAATTTGTTCAGCCGTTTTGGAGTGAAAACCACACAAATAACAAACAAACAAGCAAACGGACAATGACAATATAGGTGTTTGTCATATCATTAGTGTCGAATCGTTCCGGTCCATTGACGTGCTGTTTATCTTTCCGCATCTATTGTAAAACTAATTAGGTTAATTAGTAGCTACCGTTAAATGTTATTTTCTTAAAAACTCAGCGCGTTAGTACACTATTTCTCTTCCGGGAAGCACCCAATTGTAACTATGATATAGGCACACATTTTAACGTTTTCTGTATATTATATAGATGAGTATAGATGAGTATTCTGTATATTATAGGATGTGTGGAATATTCACACAGCGCCATCTATCCCCAAACTAAGCAAAGCTTGTACTTTGGTATCCAGATAACTAATGCAATACTGAGATACTTTTTGTTTGTAAATACATACATAGAATACAATATAACACCCAGACAGAACAAACATCTATGTTCATCACACAAATATTTTCCTGGGCGGGAATCGAATCCACAACCCACAGTTCAGAAGGCAGGGTTACTACCAACTGAGCTATAGGGCCAGTTAAAAATGTATGTACTTACTTTTATGAAAATTTCGACGTTTTAAATAGCCAGTACTGCAATAGAGAGAGAGAGCAGAGCTACTATCAACTGAACTATCGGGCCAGTTAAAAACAAATTAAACAAAACAAAAACAAATTATGAAACGTATTAGTGGACTTCGACCTAACCCTTAAAAGTAAGGAAAAGAGAAGGAAGACATATACAACAAGGTACAGGATTCCTTCCATATTCATAGAGTATTTTTGAAGTAAATATTCTTTACGCACGCTTGACTAGGGGAGTGAGCTGGTGAATGCGTAACGAGGCGAACGAAAGCCGAAAGTTGTTGTTTAACGTAGATCTCTATTGTCAACATAACAAAGTTAAAAATTTGTATTATTATGTTGGTATTTCCGGTTATTAAAATTGTCAAAATGGCGACAACAACAAACAAAGCAAAAACAAAGTTATACCGACCGATAGATGGAGCTAAACTAAAGAAGTGTTACTTCAGAAATATGGTCTAAAGCACCCTCTTTTTTATAAGTATGTACATGCAGATACCAAACCTATATTCTATTTTAACCCCGTGCTCTAACTCAGCTAAAGCTGTGATCACGGGCAGGTAAAAAAAAAACCTAAACCTATGTATTGTCTCTCCACATAAATCATAGATAAACAATAAAGGCGAAAATAGCTTGCCAAACCGCATAAATCTATTCCAAATTACAAACTTAATCGAAAGAGCTCGAAGTTTAATTTCTGTATTGCTGGAGCGAGCGCAAACTTCGGTAATTTCTGCTGCACCCCGGTCCCCGGCTGCACTTGAATTATTGCAGCGTATTTCGAAATTCATGTAAAGTGCCAGATTTTATAGCTCGTTTGTATTCACCGTGATTTATTTTATAATAAGAGCGTAATGTTTACACATAATAAATATGTAACAACTAGTTGCGCCCCGCGGTTTCACCCGCGTATAGAAAGTATTTTAATTATTTGCTCATCCCACGGGAAAATTTCACTTTTCCGGGATAAAATGTAGCCTATATGCTAATCCAGTGTATAAGCTATCTTGGTACCGAATTTCATCCAAATCCATTCAGCCGTTTGAGCGTGAAAGCGTAACAAACATACACACATACAAACTTTTGCCTTTATAATATTAGTGTGATGATAAAAACGTTACATTTGTAAAGGTTACTCAAATTTTATGATTGGTTAAAATGTCATATATATTTTCTCGTTGACGAAAAAACGGGACAGTTCATTTTAAGCATTAATTCAAGCCCTAATCTACTACGCCATAAAGAATTTAATTAGGTAGACAACGCACTGGCAGCGCCCCCGGTGTTGCAGGTGTCTATAGACGACGGTAACTGCTTACCATCAGGCGGACCGTCTGCTTGTTTGTCTGTCTATGTTATAAAAAAAAAATTGAACTAGTATCTTTACTTTCAGAATAGACATCGATGAAGCGATACTATTAATGATCCAAAAAAGATCTATCTATCTATAAAAACATATCAGAGTACCTCCCACTTTTGGCGCCCCGCCCGGTGACGCTGTAAAGGTCGGTAGAGATCAACAGCAGTAAGATTAAAGCCACTGGTCCCACGTGAGCAGGTAGAGACCAACAGCAGTAGGATTAAAGCCACTATAGGTTTAGGCTGTGCGTTGATATATAAGTCAGTCAGTCAGGACTTTGAATCTTATATGTATAGATTTATATCTTATAGTCCTTGGGTACATGGTTACTTGGATAGGTAATATAAGCAGTTATGAACCGATAGCTTGCCGTTGTCCCGAGAATTCGCGGCCATTACTCACTTTAACGACGACTCAGAATACAATATTTGTTATTATGTAGTTGTATCAACAATGACAACGGTTTGTTTACTACGTTATCAAACTTGAAGATAAATTATAATTATTTAAGCATTGGTATTTCTTGAAAGAAAGGAACAAGTCGCTAAGATTTAAAAAAAAATCATTTAGAATTAAAATCAGTAGACGCGCAAATGTATTTATGTATTATGTGTTCAAGAAAAAATAAATTAGTTTGTGAATGACATTTTAAAATTATACTAAAGTATAGAAATTAAAAGTGCGCGCGCGCGCGCGCGTGTGTGTGGGTGTGTGTGTGTGTGTGTGTGTGTGTGTGTGAGAGAGAGAGATAGTGCGTGTGCGTGTATGTGTGTGCGCGTGTGTGTGTGCGCGCGCGCGTGTGTTGTGTGTGTGTATGTGCGTGTGTGTTTGCGTTGCAATAGCTGAACGGATTTCAATGAAATTTGGAATGGAGATACCTTATACACTGGAATAACACTAGGATACTTTTTATCCGCGAGTGAAATTGCGGGGCGCAGCTAGTTTAATATAAAGAACTCGGATACAGATAGAGTTGGTACTAGAAAACAAAATAAATTAAAATTGAACTTCTCAAATGATAATAGGTCTTTACCTATAAAATTGCCGCTTTATATGAAATAAGCTACCGTTTTTTTTTCTGTATTTTTATTTTCTATTAATAAATGCAATAGCCCGTGCAATCGATCTTTGCCAACTTTTTAACCGTTTATTGATTTTGGTGTTGGTGTTGGCCGACATTATTTATTATTAAAGCAAATGAAAGCGACGGCCAGAAAAACAAAAAAATAACCAACAACGACCCAGATAAGATGGCAACAAAAACAAAAAAAAATAACCATAAATTAACCCAGTTATCTGGCCTTTATTATTAAAGGCTGGATTATTTATAATTAGTAACAAAATTGTTTTTATTGTCTAACTAGTTGACTCACAGGTGAATTAGTAAAACGCGCTCGGACGGGCTAAAAAGTATCCTAAGTCCACCTCCTGGTTCTAAGCTACCTCCTCACCAATTTTCAGCCAAAACGGTTCAACCGTTATTGATTTATAAATAGTGTAACTAACACGACCTTCTTTTATGTATGTAGATGGTGCTTAAATAATGATGTACATGTAAATAATTTAATGTGAATAATTAAGCAAAGAATTAATTGCAGAATGAACATGGTAATCTCATTAAGGCGCCTCATTAGTACGACAACAAACTTTTAATAACGCCCGACAAGAACCTGCCTCCATAACATATTACTCTTCACTCCTTGTAAAGGTGTTTGTATAAAGAAAATATCAAGGTTCTTCAAAATTTTACCTGAAAGAAATAAAGAAAGAAAATGTATTTTGTAACAGAAAAAAAGTACATAAGGACGTCGCCTTCATAATTGAAGGTTTGAGAATAAAAAGGGTTTAACTGACAAAAAGACAGTTTCGAGAAAATGTACTTTAAACGTCAACGGCGTCATTTGAATGTAGAGTGCTTATAAGGTAATAGAAAAGGTTAATGTATGTTTTAGTTGCTTGAAAATGTTTTAATTCTATTTTAAAATACTAAATTTAGAACGAATTCATACAATTACTGTAAAAATATAATATAATAAAATAAATATAATAATGTTTTTATGCTAAGCAAACTGTATTCCTGTGACAGATAAACCGTTTTTAGACTCAAAACCTCGGGATTTTAAGCCTCATTTCAGTATTTTGAGAATGTATCATTGTAGATAATTTCACGCTGAATCCAACGATACCCATAAGTCATTTTGTGAAAAAAATCAGTTGAATCGTTTTTATTCTCACCCCTTCAGTTCTGTCGCAAACCGGCCCCAACTCAGCATGTTCCTAGTTTTCACGAACCGGCGCTGGTCTTCCGTTGGGACCGTTTAGACCGCCACGGAACAGACATACAACGATGTTCATTTACCTAAAGTAATACAAATAAAATCAAACCATTTATTTATTTATATAAATACACTATTAATTTCGGTACAACCTCATAGTAAGTAGTGGATACGTGCATTCAGCTTGCAAGCAAGCGTGCAAGTAAAAAAATATATGTTTGTTACTACATTAACATTTGTTACTACATGTTACATAATCAATTGAAATTTAAAAAAATGGTGACACACTGTTTAAAGTAAGGGAATTTTTGGCTTCATTTATATAAGTATGTAGATAGAAAGCAAAGCATATGGCTAAAAAGCGATCTTTTCCAGATAAACTAAGAAACTTATACTATAATAATAATAATGTTTGTGGACATCTCACACAACGCCATCTAGTCCCAAACTAAGCAAAGCTTGTACTATGGGAACCAGATAACTGACACAATAGTTAGATACTTTTTGTTAATAAATACATACATAGAATACAATATGACATCCAGACACAGAACAAATATCGATGTTCATCACACAAATGTTTGTCCTGGGTGGGAATCGAACCCACAACCCACAGTTCAGAAGGCAGGGTTACTACCAACAGAGCTATCGGGCCAGTCAAATACTATTATCAAGAAATAAATGATGTTGTTAACCTAAAAGATATATAGGTAGGCTTGGTACATACGAGTAGCATGTTTGAGTACCAAAGCTTCCTTAATGTAATCACCCTAATCTTCGTACCATTAAATTAAAGTCTTCCTAAGTCGAACGAGTTTCAAAAATTACATTACATATAATTTCCACGGAACATGCTGTCGGCACAACGCTTAACATGTTAGAGATCTGTAATTTAATATTTACCTTGTTGATGTTGAGAATATTAAAAAAAAAACGCTCACTCGAGTTTCTTTTCATAACTTTTAAATTATAATTAAATGGTGAATTTCTCAGGCATAAACTTTGATTTGGTCGCTACAAAAAGCTCTTTGTGCTACGTTGGGTACAATCGTAAAAAGTTCACGGATAAGCTTTTACATTTTATGTAGGAAGTTTTTAAGTAATTTTTTAAGCTGGTTTCATAACTATCCATTGTTAATAGTTGTTCGGTAAATAGTTCTAGAAAACATTGTATTTTTAATTGCAGTACATTATTATAATATTACCTAATGCATTAAAGTCCTGAAAGAGCGTTAATAATAAACATGTGTTTTATATAACTACAACTATTACACGGCTAAAACTCACGAGTTATTCGACTGTATCTCGTGAGTTTTAGCCGTGTAATAGTTGTAGTTATGAGTACTACTCACGTCAGTTTCTATAATATTATGTGTTTTATATGTTCAATAAATAACTTTGTTTCACTTTATCTAATACTCCAGCATGTTAAGTACGCTACCTACAGGTACTGGACCGGAGCATCTGGACTGTCATCGCGGCTAGTATATAGTCCAAATGTTTTTTTAGTAGGTAGTATATCTAGTAGTATTTAGTAGTAGTAGTTGTAATGCTTTATAAACTAAATACTACATAGTTAATAATGCATTACAAATTAAATGGTATCTGTATCGGGAGCTTGAGTAACTGAGATATAAAATTATTTAAATTAGCAGTTGTACAAACATGCATCAACATTTCAACGAGCAGCGTTATCTCGCTCCGAGCAAATAGTAACATTGAGCGTAACGAACTACTCGGATACCTATCTCATGTGCACGTTATTGACTATAATGTGTATAAACAAACAGTTTGCCGACCTCGGTCAACTGTGATTACGCTAGGGCAGTTCGCACGCCTGCCTCGAACAATGAGCGGCCAACCTCGACACACATCTAACTATATTACGCCTTTATGCCACACGCGCTAATTACGTAAAACTATAAAAACGAGGCCAGATTGTGTAATCTTCAAGGATCTATATATTTTCACCAACGCTAAAGTATTTTAATATATTCTCTATTAGTTTTATCTGTTGTTACAGGCGCCCATGCCGTTCTACGCGGGAGATCCGAACAGGTTCCCGACGGCGTGGCAGGCGGACCCTACACAAGGTACAGCTGCATTATTAGTTTCCCAGATACTTTTTGGTTGATTTTATTTGGATGTTCAGTTTTCACTTGAAATTATTCCTAAGTTACTTTTGTACCGGCAGGCTGGCAGAACCAGTTCATCCAGCAGCTCCCGACACAAACGGGTCAGACGACGCTGGACTACCAGGGGAATCACACGGCGTACGCGACGTCACCGCACTACCAGGGAAACACCACCTACACCGTCCAGAACGTAGCCACGACGTTTGACGTCGCCAACAACACGTACTACCAGGCGGGCGTGCAGGCAGTGCCGGCGCAGAGACCTCCTTCTAACCGCAGCACCTACACTCCAGTTCCCTCACCACGAGCACCTCATTACACCACCGACTACCAGCAGCAATATGCCCAGGCCACCACCCCAGGTGCCACGTCCGGCAACGACTCCAGGCCAAATTCTGCCGCGTCGTATCCCAACTCGGTTGCAACGGCGACGACGCCGGTGTACACAGTCAGCCAACAGAGTTACGACCGCACGGAGTACACTAACGAGCACTCGGAAGACTACAGCAACTCCGAGACTGGCGCGGGAGACACGAGCAACGATGGCGAGAGACAGGAACAGAACACGCCCAATGGACAGCACTCGGGAAACGCCGAGCCTGGGTACCTGCAGGGGAGCAACGGTCCGCGAGCTTCACTAGATTGTAACGGGTACCCGGGCGCCTTCAGCGGCGGACAGTACAGGGAGAACGGCCAGCAGCAGCAGAACGACTGGCAACAACGCCAGTGGCAGCACAACCAAAGATTACAGAACCAACAGATGCAAAACCAACAAATACAGAATCAGCAACAGCAAATGCAGAGCCAACAGCAACAGATGCATAATCAACAACAACAGATTCAAAATCAGCAAATGCAACAACAGCAGCAACAGCAACAAAACCAGCAAATGCAACAGCAGCAACAACAGCAGCAACAACAACAACAGCAACAACAGCAGCAACAGTTACAAAATCAGATGCAGAGCCATCAGTTGCAAAGCCAGCAAATGCAACAGCAGAGGCAAGAAGAAGCGGAACAGCAGATGTTTTCGCAATCGGACAGGGTGAATTTGAACTCGAGACTGAAAACAATGATATTAAACAAGCAGAGCCATACACGCGATGGAACTAACACGCCGCCCGACAAGGGTGACCCCGGCGAAGGCCCACCGAGGCCTGGTGACGAGAGGAAGGCTGGGGCAGGGGCCAGTGACGATAGAAATACCACCGGTCATTTTTTATCGTATAGCCACCATCTCCGAGATAATTACCGCATAGGTGAGCAGGGATACCCTGGCACCGGTAATTATACACAAACCGCCCAAGCGTTTGGCGCAGGCGAGTTCGGAGGTGGTGGCCACCACGTATGGGAGGGCGGGACAGAAGTCCCGAGGGTTTACGATAAGCACACATCGTCGAAGAGCGTTCCTAAGACTCCTCAGAAGCTACCGTCATACGCGGATGTGAGGAGTCAATATGGTGCGTACCCCAATGCACCGTATGAAGTGCAAAAGTATGCTGATGTTTATGGTAGTGATAGCTTAAGTTATAATCAACAAACAGATAGTAAAGATTTTCAATCAAAAATGCTCATCGGACCGGTATCGGAAATGAACCAGCAGAACTGTAATCCGTCGAGAGACACTAACGCACAAAGAAGAGCTTATGATAGAGAAGCTTACGATGCAAAGTTTAGGCATCCGTCGGCACCCTTGATACCAAAATTAGAAACGCCTGATAATTATCAATACAAGGACGATCAGTTGACAAAAAATGAGTCGCAAAGAATGATGAATCAGAACTCGTATTTAAAACAAAATGAGTTCACGCTAAGTAATTACAGGGATTACCCAAACGGAGTGATAGCAAAAACACAGCAAAACACGGTCCTTCCACCAATTTCTACAATAAAGCAAGAAAACATGGGACAGAAGTCACAAAACTTTCAAAACTATCAAAATTTTTCTTTCGACCGCCGCCCGGAACCTGCCGAAGTGTATCAGCAAATTCAAAGGCAAGAAAACGTTGGATTTCAGAAGTATACTAGAAATTTCAATGACCCAAAAATAAATAAGGAGTCTGAACGAAATAAAAGCAATAAAACTATGTCAATTGAACCAAAACCACCTTATTACATAGAACAAATTAAATCTGAGCATTCACCGCCTGGCCACAAAATATACAAAAATATGAGCTACAATATGCCTCCTCGAAACGATCCTTATTTATTTGCCGGTGACGGCGGTCCAGTACAGATAAGAAATGAAATCGGCTACTCATGCTGTCGACAAGGTTCAACTAAAAAACCACCACCAGAGCATTTAAGAGACGGTGCCTGTCCTGGTCTTCAGACCAAAGATGAAGTTCTTGAAGACGATCCTGATACTAACGACAAGAACAATCCTAAAGTTCAATCTAAGCCCAGCACTCCTATACCAGATTTAGTAAAAGCACCAGAAAAGAACCAGTTTAACTATTCAAAGGAGTATTTGGAAAACTTGGAGAGGTTACGGAATAACTCGAGGACTGAGGTTCCTGACTGCAACTGTTTTCCTGCGGATAAAAATCCTCCGGAGCCGGGGAGCTATTACACACATTTAGGTATGTTTAATCTTACTTGAATCATAATTTTAACACCGGAATCTTCAAGTTTAAACGTGTTATCAACGTTTTAGGTTGTGCAGCAACGTTAGCAGAGTTGAGAAAAGATCTAGAAGCGCGGACTGGTTTATCTGGAAAGGAGCTGAGGATAGAGAAGGTCTGCTACACGGGCAAAGAAGGGAAAACCGCTCAGGGATGCCCGATGGCTAAGTGGGTGAGTGTATGGATCGAATTTCAGTATTTCTTCAACAATCAAGCATTTTCAATTATTACAATGAATATAACAATTTTATTATCATTATTAACATTGAGCCTTTTTAACTCAATTTTTTACTACAAGTAATTCAACTCAAAGTAACATTTATCACAACGAAGTTTGACTAATATGTACTTACCTCTATCACCACTAATAATAATCTTTGCTAGTTTATTATTACAAAGTCTTCCACGCCCACACCATTATCCTTTTTAACCATTACATCACCATACACCATCATTAACTAAATTTCTCTAAAAGTTCCTAACCCCACGGAACTATTTCCAGGTGATCCGTCGAGCCAGCTACACGGAGAAGGTCTTAGTGGTCGTCAAGTTCCGCAACGGCCACAAATGCATCACATCTTGGATCGTCGTGTGTCTGGTAGCTTGGGAAGGTATCCCGCAGTCGGAGGCCGATCTGGATTACACGCTGCTTTCCCACAAACTTAATAGATACGGGCTGCCTACAACCAGGCGGTGTGCCACTAATGAGAACAGGACCTGTGCTTGCCAAGGTAAGCCATTTTATAGTTTTCTTGACCTCTCACAAAATACCTAAGTCGGGCCTAGCTTTTAGGTCAGAAGGTCAGGTTCAATATTACTTCATGTTTACTGCTAAATAATTGAGCTATTTTATAAGTAGGGTAATACAGTCAAGGCAATGTATCGACAACGTTAATATTATTACTTCTACATAGATATTCTCCAAAAATAATAAAAAATACAACTTAACTATTATTGTGGATAGTTAAAGAAGCAAATTAGTGTCGGGGTTTTCTGAACTGATGATGGTAGTTTTAATTTTCAAATACGATTATACACATTATATAATTTGGTGGTATCTAAAATAATTTGCCAACGATGTGGTCAAAACTACGAGAGCCGATAGATGCAGGAGGCGAGCATTCGCTCAAAGTGGCGCTCTATGGAGGAGGCCTATGTACAGCAGTGGACGTCTTCAAGCTGTTGGTGGTGTTGATGATGATGAAAATATATGAGCGTTTGCTCTATAGAAAGAACATAAAAAGTAACCCAAACTCTTCTATATTCCAGGCCTCGACCCTGAGACATGCGGCGCGTCCTACAGCTTCGGCTGTTCCTGGTCCATGTACTACAACGGATGCAAGTACGCACGCTCTAAAACCGTCCGTAAATTCAGACTATCAGTCAAAACTGAGGAGAGTGAGATTGAAGAACGCATGCATGTGCTAGCTACTCTACTCAGCCCACTTTATATGAACCTCGCGCCGAAAGCGTTTGAGAACCAATGCCAGTTTGAGAAGGAGGCCTCCGATTGTAGACTGGGGTTCAAGCCTGGGAGACCATTTTCAGGTAAGTAGATATCGAACTTTAGTCATGTTATATAACCAAACCACCACACATGTTATGTAACCAAAAACATAGGCAGCTTTGTGAATACGCCATGTCAAAATAGACGAATAACAGAAGAAACAAGGGTTAGGTTAAATAATATTTTGTCAATACCTGCAAATTTATACTAGGTGGTAGGACTTTACTGCAAAGTTCGTCTAGGTAGGTACCACCGCTTTGCCAGTTATTCTGCCGCCAAGCAGTAGTGTGCAAGCACTGCTGTGTTCCGGTTTGAAGGGCACTGTAGCTAGTGAAATTACTGGGCAAATGAGACTTTATGATCTAATCTCACTGTTTAGTAATCTTATTACTAGATTGTGCTGATGTCTCAGGATGACGTGCGCAATGCAGTGTCACGCGAACCTCTATACTTTAGAGTTCCGAGTGACACTGCAGCTGGTATGGGCAGCCGTGTCGTTTAACATCAGGCGAACGGCTAGCTCGTCACGTCATCACTTAACAACAAAAAAAAAATGCTGAGTAGAAGTTTCCTTCATTCATCATTAACACCATCAACAGCCTGAAGACGTCGGCTAGTGAACATAGGCCTCCTCCATAGAACGCCACTTTGAGCGACTGCTTGCATCTTGCATTCATCAGCTCCCCGAGCTCATAACTTGGTCATCGGTCCACCTAGTGGAGAGGATATATATTTTAAATAGGCAAGCGATTATAGCCCTGGCACGGTTATAATACCACTTAAGGTTGCGGCCCATCTAATTACTGATTGCAATATACAAAGCTTCTGATTAACATTCATATAATTTCTTACTTAAAAAGCAACCATTTACTTTCCAGGAGTAACAGCGTGTATAGACTTCTGCGCGCACGCGCACCGTGACCTTCACAACATGAATAACGGCTGCACCGCCGTGGTGACACTCGCCCGTCACCGCTCCATCGCCAAACCTTCGGAGGAACAGCTCCATGTGTTGCCTCTCTTTGTCCTCGACTCTACCGACGAGTACGGCTCCAAGGAAGGCCAGGAGGAAAAGGTCAAGAGTGGTGCTGTCGAGATTCTGGACAAGTGAGTGGTGATGTACAAACTTTGATACTTTTCTAATCATAGCAGGGAGCACACTTGTTGAACTCTGCTGAAGCTCCACGTTGGCCTGCACAGCATTTTTGCTACCTACTGCGCAAATTACGTACTGGTTGGTCCAGGGCAGGGTTATTCTTTTCTGTTTTAATCCTGAGTAGCCTCTTCACAACCTGACGAATATACCACCTTACAATTGTTGTTTCGCTTGTGACTGGTTCAAAGTC
This sequence comes from Ennomos fuscantarius, assembly GCA_905220475.3. Taxonomy (NCBI): domain Eukaryota; kingdom Metazoa; phylum Arthropoda; class Insecta; order Lepidoptera; family Geometridae; genus Ennomos; species Ennomos fuscantarius. The sequence continues at coordinate 2,698,282 of HG992028.1, read as the reverse complement.
AAAGTCAAAGTCAAAAGATTTATTGCAAATAGGCTAATTTTAGCACTTTTACAAGTCAAAATTATACTAGGTACTTAAAATTAAGTTATTTCACTAAGCATATAAAATTACAAAGTTCAGCATGACATATTGAGATGAATATGAAACAATAAATCAAATATCTATATTTGGAATATCAAAAGAGATAATAGCTAAAGCACCCGTTACTCCAATTGAATTTTTTCATATTCCATCATAAAATTGTTTTCAGCTTTATCTAATACTCGTTTTTTTGCCTCATTTTCCAGATACTCAATGGAAGTTCGCGTGCGATCAGTACCGCTCCAACCTTGCCGGCGTCACGGGAAGAAGCGAAAAGATGAAGACACAACCGACTCCACCAACAATTCTGGCAACACCACGCCGCAGCAGAGTCCCGGTAGTAAGAAGCCACAGTGCAATACTCCAGGCCCTCGAACTCCTCAACCGGATGTGAGGAACAATGCCAGCCCTCGCAGCCAGAACAGCGCGTCTCCCAGAGCTCTCACACCATCTCTAAACCAATCCAACCCCTCAGCATTTACCAACAACTACAATTCCGCATTTGTAAACCCTAACATGCATAATCAAAACATGATTAACCCTAATTTAGGGAATCCAGCATTGTTAGACATGGCTACTATGATAGACAACTTCACCGATGCTCAATTACAGAGCAATCAGATCTCGAGTACGGTCCTAGATTCACCGTACAATTCCTATGAACAAAGTTACAACCTTCATCATCAAAATCTGTATAATCATAATCATGTTCAGTCTCCGGTCTTAGAAAACCCGTGTCAGAATCCCAACCCTAATCAGCTGCCAAGTTTTACTGCCGGGTTGCAGAAGCGAGAACCTCAGTTCCACCAAACGAATGCAAACCAACTACAACAGAATCAGTGGCCAGATTTCAATAACCCAGAAATGTTCAGTAACGTCGTAAAGGAAGATCCTGACTCAACAACGGCGCATTTGAATTTACCTACGCATAATTACAGCCCAGACTCGAACCGAAGTGAAACTAATTCCGATCCAACTAGTATGGCTCAGAAAAACCCTGAGCCTGATAAAACGAACAATAATAACAACTTGATCGTGGACATATCAAACAAAATACCTGAATTCGACATGCCCACTTCTCCAAGATTAACAGAAATAAACCAAAATTCACAAAGCACGCCGGCATCACCTGCCTCCTCTCAAATTCCGGAATTGAAATCTCCCGGGTGTGATATATCTTCTCCTGAAGTACGGAAAAGTGTATGGAAGTCTCCTGAATCAAAAAATTGGGATCCATCAAAACCAAAGGAACCAACGACACCTGAGAACGAAAACGCTTTGTTCCGGGTACCAAAAGCAAGACCTCCATCACGATCACAGCATACGAACCCTGAGAGCATGGAAAATTCCACTTTTTTGAAACCTTATCCGCCTTCGGAAAGGCCTAATCTAGTTCAAGGATACGAGCACCGGAGTCCTTACGATAACAGATTACTAAACACTAGTGCACCACAAACGTCGACTCCACAAACCAACTTCACAATAAGCCACGATGAAGGCAACCAGAACATGGCAGTGAACAAACCAGCTCCGGAGTTCACCGGCAACAACTTTCACGCAGTCAACCAAAATACGTACCCCAACCAAGCTCCTATACAGGGCTATGGAAACTACCCACAAATGACGAACGCTTATCCGTTCTCGCCCAATCCCTACGGGCACTTCAGTCCTTATGAAAATACGTACAATGATTACAATAGCATAGCATATTACAACGCAGAGAAGTATAAACGAGAGGAGCTGCTCAGAAACTCCCACTGCTACAACTCCTACGGATATCAATACAACCCTAACTTCGCGCCGAATTTTTACCAGAATCCGAGTCCAAACTGGTGTCAATCCTCACCGAACTGGTGCTTATATCCTCCACCGTTTTCTATACCCTATCCACCCGAACCGCCCAAAGCGGAGCCGATCGGCGAAGTGACCGAATTCTCCGATAACTTAGATTGCTTCAAAGACAGCCAGATGGGTGGAGTAGCCATCGCGTTAGGCCATGGAAGCGTGCTATTCGAATGCGCGAAACACGAGATGCACTCCACCACGGCAGTCAAGTCGCCAAATCGAGTTAACCCAACGAGAATATCCCTGGTCTTCTACCAGCATAGAAACTTGAATCGACCAAAGCACGGCTTAGAGGAGTGGGAGGAGAAAATGAGGTTAAAGAAGTTAGGATTGAATCCACCAACGCCGGGTACGCCCGTGGCGAATTCAAACACAACATCGCCTGCTTCCACGCCAGGACCGGAGCGACAGACTCCAAACGAGAAATGGAAGAGCGGAGAAGACACGATTCCGGGAGGATATACTTCCTTAGCAGCTTTAGTGGAAGCAACGCGGGCAGCGAGAAGGAGTGGGCAGATCATGCTGCGGACGGACACGCAGACGACGATGTCGTGGACGACGCTGTTCCCCATGCACCCGTGCACGGTGACGGGCCCCTACCAGGAGTCGGCCACCTGACGCAAGCCGCCGGCACGCGCCGGACACATCTAGCCAGTAAGGACTAAGGTCAGCCTTCCCAGTAGTCACGTAATTAGTAGAACACGATGTGCTTTCCAATTGTAGCAGTTCCTGGACTTGTCGCCAGTGGCGCCACCGGTCCGATATCCAGTTTATCCAGTCGGGGAGCGCGTTTCCTTCCGATCGGCGCTAGGCCGGTCGGTCGTCACCCCGACGCTATTCGAGATTCCCTTCTGCATTTATCGGAATTGAGTACCGTTTTAACGAAGTATTTTTTATATTGTACCGAGTGAGTTTTTAATCAAGATGTATCTTTAAGTTTAATCGTAGTTTTTATCGCATTTCAGCTAGTCTTACGTTACTGTTAGTGTCGATTGTATTGTCCGAGTGACCGTAATCGTGTAGTTTGTTTTTTTGTATATTCTTGTCGTTTAGTTTAAACCGATGTTACTCGACCGGATCGAATGTTAGTGTTTATTTGCAGTTCTGTATAATAATGGTCCGTGCGGTTCGTACGTTTGTCTGCATATTTTGTCGATTATTTTTCTCTAATTAAGCGCATAACGTTCGTGTTGTGCGAGGCGATGATCTCATAACTACTAACCCTACATTAATGATATCAGAACAAAAGTACAAAACGACCCACATGAGTTCTCATGGCTCGTGAGTCGTGGCTGGCCAGACGGCACATTCGGCGATCGCGGTATCGATATGTTTGTACCTTTGTTTGCGTATTTAAGTTGTTTTATTATTATGAATTACCATTCCTTTCACTTTCTGATTGTTTTGGCTATTTTATTCAATCGCGACGGTAATGTCGCCGTATTTTACATGAAACATACGAGTGCTTTTATATTAGGTTAAGACGTGTGTATTTTTAAACGTTTTTTAGAATATTTAACTTATTTATATTATTGTATTACGTGAATCATTGAAATCATTTTCTTTGTAATAATTTTAGTATTACTGTAGACGTTAATATTTAATATATTTGCTTGACGAAGCGTTTTTAAATTATTGCAGTTTTTTGAATGTTTCATTGAGCCTTCTTTACTTGTCTCGAGTGCCTGGGTTCGGCTGTTTGTTCGTTCCAACTACATTTGATATTATTGAGAATCTGATTCCTAAGTTGAAACAAAATGAACTGTGACCTTATTTTAATGAATTTGTATTCGAACATCCTTCTAACTTAGTAACGATAAATTTTATATTAAATTTAGATACCATACAATAAAATGAGTAATAAGTCGCATACGTTTATATAGGGATAGAATATTCGCGAAAGGAAAAAATCAGGCGCTTGGAAAGATTATAAAGTAGGCATTATATTGAAAATGAATGAAAACATACTGATGAATAGTTATTAATATATAATTAGCGGTAAGAAGAAGAGTTTGTTTTAAAGATTAAACTATTGATATAGTTTATATTTTTTACGTGTACGTATTTATTGAATGGTAAATTTATTGGGACGATGAAATTATATTATAGGTAAAAGTTTTGGGTGACAAAACTTAAAAACTAAGCAATAATAGACATCGGGGTCTATGTACATTGTAACGTAGGAAGTGAAAAAAAAATTAAATTAACGAATGGTGCGAATTATCGTCGGTCTTATGGTAAAGAATCGTGTTTGGTAACATACTGAAAAATGCCTAAATTGTATTGTTTGTGAGCATTGGTAAAATGCCCTGCAATTCTTGCCAATTTATGAAAATAGTTGCCAAGTCTGTCTTTCGGTTCTCAATGCATTGCGATAAGACATATCAAAGCAATCACATTATGTTAAATCACAACTCATCACAATCTGTATACTCAGGAACATAGAATTAAGCGGTTATATTCGACTAATTCTTTTGTACACCGAAATTGTATTGTAAGTCGTGGAAAACCTTCCTTTTTGTATGTGATGTATCATTTAGGCGTAGTATACAGACAGTAAGGAAATTCGGCATATACTGTTTACGTTCCACGCACACAACTCTCGTTCCATATTCAAATTACAATAAAACAATGCACGCGCGTGTAAAGCGCGGTGATATGTATAATGAATTTCTCAATATGTTATAAACTTTTGTTTTGATAATGGTTGATAAAATATGATTTAACTTACGTCACATAATCTATAATAATAACAATTTTAGGTGCTTGAACCGAGCATTGCTTGTTATTTCTGTAACATTATAATAAACATAAATGATCCTTTTTATATCCTTTTTCCTTCCAGTAACAATCACCATATGAATACAAAATATATAAATTATAATTTTTCATTTAAATTTTAATACTACTATCAATTATCTATATTGTAGTATTCATTAATATTTGTATTTTATTAAATTTGTAAAATATGTATATTTGTACCTTAATAGTTGTATTGTTGTTATAGTTTTATATTATTTTATATGATGATCAAAAATGAATGTTCAAAATTATGCTCATTTCCTTATATGCACGCCTAATTAAATTGTTTCTCTGCACGCCTTGGTTGACTGGTAGAAAATGCTGTTAGCATTAAGTCCTCCTTTGTACTTTTTATGTGCATAAAGTATTAAATAAATAAATATGTTATTTATAAATTAATTTTTAAATCATGAAATATAGTATCTGTATAGCTTGGTACTTATTTATGCTATTATTACTTGCATCTGACGTCCTTTTTAGAGGTTATTATACTCAATACCAAATGTTGCGCGACATTATCTAACGTAATTAACATCATTAAATGGTCCAATTCAATAAAGCCACCACCTGCCTAGAGCGTAAGTGGTGAATTATTTTCCAGATGAAATAGTAAAACGGTACCATATCCAGATACGAATTTGGATCAGTGCAACGAACAAGCGTTGTCTGTGTGCGTGGAATGAATCGGACGGTTTTGCATGCTTGTCCTTACTGTCCGAGCTGCGGTTTAGGGTCACACTAGAAACCTGTGATATATCTACTATGTAACATTGTTCTCGTATGCTCGACTGCTTGCGTGTATGTCTTCTACAGTGTGATTGGCGCAGAACGCATTTCAAACCAAAAACGAACAGTATTGTCAGTTTTTAACCAAAAATTTGTTATTATGTTATTTTTGTAGCCTGGGTTAATTACCAATGTTTTGAAAAGTATTGCGACGAGCGCAGTCGCGTGCGCGAGTTTTTATTGTATAACAATATTTTTTATTGTCTTCTGCCAAAACAAAAAGTAATCAATTGTGTCATGTAAATAGAACTACCATTATTTATTAATACAATTAATTTAAAAAAGATTATCATCTTTTATTTTAGACTCCCTGAAACACAATCCTCACCACCCACTTATATATAGTTATAGTTTCTAGAAGAATATAAGTAAGATATAAAACAAAAATAGTAGTCACCGTGAATTCGCTTTCGACCATAAACCCTCTCCATAATAAATTATACCTCACCTGATTTTCAAGAGGCAAACAGTTAAATAATATGAACCAGGACCAGATCAAATCTTAGTAAATTCTAAATTAATCCGGAATTCAAATGTTATTCTTAAAAATGACCTAAGTAATTGTTTTTTGTAAACAATGTTACTCGACACTTTCAGTAATATCTCTCGATCACGCTCTAACAAGAGAGAGTTGCCAATAAAAATGAAGCAGACACATGAAGAAATATTTTAACTATTAAAAAATAAAGCCGATTAATGTTAATGCATAAAAAAAAATTTGTTTCACATGCGATATGTGACGGATTTTAGTTCATTATAAATAATAATGATAACGCCTAACAGACACATACATAGATCCTGGACCCTAAATAGGATTCCCTGTGTGTGTGTGTGTGTGTGTGTGTGTGTGTGTGTGTGTGCGTGTGTGTGTGTGTGTGTGTGTGTGTGTGTATGTGTGCGTGTGTGTGTGTGTGTGTTTGTGTGTGTGTGTGTGGACATTTCATACAGCGCCATCTAGCCCCAAACTAAGCAGAGCTTGTACTATGGGAATCATATAACTGATACAATACTTAGATACTTTTTGTTTGTAAATACATACATAGAATACAATATAACAAGTTTAGTTAGTTTTAATACATCAAAACACACACTTCATTGTTTAATGTAAATATAATTCAGGTAAAAATGGTCAAAAATTAAGTACGCTATCACACTTTAAATAATTCTCGAAATAATACAATTCGTATAAAAATTACTACAGATATATAATAACTATAAAGTACCATTGGATACATAAAATATTAATATATCAAACACGAAACAATAATAAGAGTATTATTTTGAATTCTTAAGATTACTTACGTATATATTTTTTGTCATATAAACATTGTAATATTTGTCGTAGACCATTATTAAAATTATCATTGTATACTCATACAAAAACTTACGTAACAATGTATGTAGGTACGTAATACTTTGGGAATATCCAAAGAAAACTGGCAATATTGTGCAATTCCTGACAAGGTACAAAATATTTACCAACTTGTTAATGTTAATCATATGTACCACTCAAAAAAAGTGTCAACATAATATCTAACCATTATTTAAAATTTTATAAGACAAATTTTATATATTTGTATACTTACAACTTTAAACTTTGGCTATGCTAAGTACATCATTTTTAGTTCACTGTTCTTCATAAAAATTACAATATAAAAATGGACCCGATTTTATTTTATTCGTTCAATTTGAGCATATTTGCAGTATATCATAATAACTACTCTATGATCTTCAGCCTCATCTACCAATTTTTTATTTGGTAACTTTTGTTCTTTATACAATTATCAACCAATACAATTAACAAAAAAACAACTAACAACTCTACAACAAGTATTTTATGGTACATATATTATTTATTACTTATGTAAATATATTTCGCGGGAATCGAATCCGCCGCCTCTGGGCGCCCTGCTCAACCACCACACCAGAGGCTATAGTGACGAATAGTGATGACGTATTTTAAGGGAATCGTTTCTCGGTCAATAAACCGGAAAACACACCTTATTTCTAATGAATTACGCAACTAATTAAAGTGACTCATACCGAGTCGTGGAATGTCGTATTGGACGGAATTGGGAGAAAACACGTTTCACATCATTTCAAAAACAGCAAGTTTTGTAATAGCCGACGGAAATTCGATTAGAATTTACGTTATCGTTCATTTAAAAACGGTTAATTTTTTAATGAAATCTATCAGTTATTGTTTAAATCTATATGAAGGAAGCAAATAGGTTTTTTCTAAATGCCTTTTCGCACCACTATCAAACGTTTGCTCTTGGTTGAAGTGAAACGACATCATATTTTTTATTTCTCTGTGTCGCCTCCCATATTTTAAATAATAACAATAATGATATATGTGGACATCTCACACAACGCCATCTAGTCCCAAACTAAGCAAAGCTTGTATTATGGGAACCAGATAACTGATACAATTACTTAGATAATTTTTGTTTGTAAATACATACATAGAATACAATATAACACAGTACAAACACCTTCATCACACAAATGTTTGTCCTGGGTGGGAATCGAACCCACAACCCACAGTTCAGAAGGCAGGGTTACTACCAACTGAGCTATCGGGCCAGTAAAATAGAGATTTAATTTTCTAGTAACATATTAAATATCTACATTTTTACATTTTAGGGAATTGACAAAAGCCAACCGCCTGAACATGGACTTGCCCTACGGAACTCCTATGTATGAAAATAAGGTGATCGTAATCGTTTAGAGCTCTTATGGAAGGAAATAATGGCTTATTTACAGGTGGTCTTGCTGCATAGCCACTATGATATTAAGGAGAGCGGTCCGCGCGTCGCAGTTGGGGAAACTGTCCAACACCTCGCACGCTCGCGCGATGTGCTCCCGTTGCAACGCCTTCGTCTTTTCGATGCCATCGCCTTCTAGCACCGCTGTGTATAGCTGGAAACATAAAAAAATATTCTATATTTAATGAATGAATGAATTAATGAATAAAATAAAGAACGAATGAATGAATGAATGATTGATTTAATGATTGAATGAATTATTTACTGCAGAAACTATGTACACATAGGTTTAAAAAAAACTTTAAAAAATAAATTCTTATTTTAATGCTTTTATAATCTATTATAAAAGAAGATTCTGAGTCTTCTCAGCAAATCTTTTATTATGATACCCATATTACGGGAGTACAGCAGGCTTAGCACGGCATGTGGAGAAATTGTCTTTCCCCCGGTTTTTTCCACCTGTCAGTTTAAATAATCCCCCTCTCCACCTTACGTAGCACGGCAACGAGGAGAGGAAAGAAATATTTCCCTTAGACATTATCGTAGACATTATATCCCGTCTTCAGAGCACGGACTCGGAAAAAAGTGGATAATATTCTCTTGAATTGACACAAAGCAGAGAGTATTTATCTTCGACTCTTGTAGGTGGGTATAAAGAAGTCAAAGTGTTTTAATATGCACAAAAATGTCGCGTGCCTATTATAACAATGTTTAATCGTGGGAACTCGAATTTTGGAGCGAAAGTTACACCGGGAGGAGCATTCGGAATGCAAGTAATCCCTTCTAAATACCGGGAAATAAGTTTCAATACAAAAAAAATACATAGCGAAATATTCGTGAAAATACAATGATTAGTTTAGTTTTAATAAGGAAATTATTTAATTTACGTAATTAACTTAAATGATGCATATATTTTTTGAGTATATTTTATTATAGAATATATACATATAAAAAATTAAAATATAACTACTACACAATAATTAATTACGTTTTTTCGCTCATATTACAAACAAAATAAAATTTAATATAAACTATTCACTTACTCTCACTCATATACATAGTAGTCGTTACATACTCTTTGATTAACACGGAGACACAGACTCAAAAACCTAATTTTTTCTTAATTTTTTATATTTTGTCTTCAATCCCAGTATATTTAGCCGAACAATTATCGATGGTTTGATGGACTGAACAAAATATTGAAGCATTCAATGTCATTTTAGTTAAGTTTTCTCATACTGGCAACAATACGGTAGAGAAAACTAAAAACGCTACTCCCCTCATTTATCCCCCGTATAAAGCTTTCCACTGCCGCGGCCGTGCTCGCAGAGTGGAATTAAGTGACAACGAGGATAAGTTTGTTATCCACTCCCTGGGGAGAAGTTGTCCACCGGCCGTGCTAGGCCTGCAGGACTGCTTTAAAATTCAGATGAAATATTTGAACATATCTTATAATATATAAAAAATACAAACATTATGCAAGCTTTCAAAATAGATGTAATGGGATTATAAGCCCTAATTCCTATGAGAATAAACGTGAAACGTTGTTTGTTAGTTTGGTTCTGTTATTTGGTAGCTACTTAAGAGGAAACTTATAAGTTATGGGCCCAATGTATTAGCCGTTTTAATTTTACTTCGTCATCAACAGCCTGAAGACGTTGACGTGAATGCTAAACATACACCTTCCCATACGAGCGCCACTTTGAGCAAACGGTTACCATAATCACCACGCTTGACAGGTGACCTGACCTGGTGATCACAGTAGTATCAATAGTGCAGACCGAGGGGAATGCTGATGCCCATTCCTTGTTCCCTTAGCTGGTACTTACGGCACGGGAATAGACGGGGTTTAGTTTTACTTGCATTATGACAATTGACCATTTCCTGCCGTTTCGTCTATTAAAGTTTCGAGTAACCTTCAAGACGTGTAATGTGCTCTAACAAAAAAAAACGAGTGTGCTTTAGACCACACGACTGAAGTAAACTTCTTTAGCTCCATCTCTCTTACCCCTACAGTAATATACGAACGAACACCAAAAAATAAAAAAATAACACTTTCTATCTTCACGTAGAGAGGGAGAAATAAGTATATCTCCCTCTCAACTTCCGTTCTGTTAACTAGGTTCCGTCACCAGCTTACCCCCAAGTCAAACACGCGTAGAGAAATTTTTGTTCAAAAACTTGTAGGTTATGGGCCCACATGGTTACTTACAGCGTGGTAGTCGACTAGATGTACACTCTCCTTCCCAGCCTCGATGTAAGAGTACAAGTCAGGGCGCGCTTCGAGGGTGAACGCCAGCGGAGCTCCAACGAGGGAGAAGCTGGCGGGTTCAGGGCCTGTAAAGGCTTCAAGGTCGAGGAACGCTTGCCACGCTAGTGCTAGGTGACAGCCGAACAGATAGCCCTGGAATGGAAACAAAAAAGCTATTTCATGTCTGAATAAAAAAAGAAAGAAAATACATATATGAGTTTTGGCGGGAAAGCGAAAAAGATTCCGTCACCGCATTGTATTATTTTCCAAAACTTGTGTTATTTTCAGTGTTAGTGCATAAAACTGGTGGCATTCTATTCGTTAAGTGCTGGATTACAGGCGTGAGTGTGGGAAAATGGTATAATGACGGTAAAACGTTTCTTTTCGTGTTGTTTCCAAAACTCCATAGAAGCTTCAAGTAAAGTTGTCACCACTTTACTAGGAGTATGACTTGACTGGACTAGACTATGACTTAATTTGATGACTTGGACTGTGACTTGACTTGACACACTATATGATATTAATTAACTTGAGATATATCAATTACTTGACACTGGCAAAATACACAAAAGTTTGGAGCCAAAACGAAACAAAAAAAAAAAAACATATATTCAAGACATCACGCAACACTACATTTTTGCAAATAGGCACTCATAACACAATTCACACAAAAAAAGAGATACTAAAAATATAATGTTGCGTGACGTCATGATATAGGTCCCGACTCCGCATGCAATTAAGGTCGTGAGACCTTAATAACTGATTTTCAGTCGGAACCCCTATTCAGGAACTTACAGAACTAGTTATAATATATAACTACTTATAGAACTTCAGGACACAGCAAATAATACAATACACTTAACGGTAATAACAGTTTAAATGATGAGTTGTTCTTTTAACTATCTAACTACTACTAAATACTTCTAGCTACAATACCTACTACAAAAAATTAAATGAATGATATAAAAATATTCAACATAAATTTCATGTTGATCGAAACCTGTTGTAAAAAAAAACAGGATGGAAATAAAAACACTTTCATTGTATGAAAACTTGTTTGGGTTAACATGATATTCTATATTAAACATTTTCAATGTCATTGTGAAGATCCGATGTTAACCAGATTTTTCGTAAATACATTCAATCGCTTACCATTTTACCACAAATATATAAATAAGACTTAGAAAGACGTCAAACGTGTTTAAAAAACACAGATACAACGTAGTTTAAAAAAACGTGTTTAAAACGTGTGTATCAATATAAAACAACGGTTTAACACTAGTTTAAGGTTTGTTTAAATCTTTTGTGGTTACACCATTATTGTTTAGCGAGTGAAAAGACTACGCTAGTATGATGGGCGCTTACGAGTCCACAAAACATGGTTTTTGGCGGGAAAACGAGAAGATCGCTTCACCGCATTGTATTATTTTCGAAAACTTGTGCTTCTTTCAGTGTTAGTGCATAAACTATGTGGCGTTTTATTCGTTAAGTGGTAGTTTACAGGCACGAGTGTGGGAAAGTGATGGTGAAACGTTTATTTTCGTGCTGTTTCCACAACTCCATAGAAGCTTCTAGTAAAGTTGCCACCACTTTGCTAGGAGTATGACTTAGACTAGACTATGACTTGACTTGATGATTTGGCACATATCTGCGTGAAATATCATTAACTTGAGAAACTATCAATTACTTGACACTGGCTAAATACACAAAAGTGTGGAGCTAAAACAAACAAAAAAAAACACGAAACAGCTGTTTAAAGTCAACTCAGTTGCGAAAAAACTGCTTGAGGTTTTACTTACTTGTGTATGTAGCGTGGGGGAATGTCCAGCCAGCTTCAAGGTGGCTGAGCAGGACTTGCCGAGCAAGGCTCCTGCGGCCAGCACGTGCCGCGCCGCCCACTCGCGGCGAGCGCACCCGATCACACCCGTCATTGGTAGCGGGTCCAGGATGCAGTCCCATTCTGGAAATGGATAATTAATATATTTATTTTAAAAAAAGCGCTTTAGAGCACACTGAAGTAAAACTTCTTTAGTTTAGCTCCATCTATCGACCGGAATAACTTTGTTTTTTCTTTGTTTAATGTTAACGTCGCCATCTTGACAATCGTAAGTTGTCATTTTACCGGACATACCCAACATAATAATACAATTTTTTTACTTAGTTTTATTGACAATGCATAAGTAAGAAAGTTGAGCGGAAAATCGGAAACTTTTCACCACGAGGGCGCAGCTAGTATGTATCTCCTCATGCCTCAAGTAATAGTTCGCAGTGATTCTCGTCATTGACCAACTTGTTCTCAACTTTGAATATTGCAAGAGTGTTTTATACAACACCGCGGTCTCTTCGCCGCATCGTGACATAGGTCATAGGCCATGTTGCGAGATATCGGAGCACAGTAACTGAAGGTCTGTGTCGACAAAACTATTGGGAAAGGACACTGTAGAAATTCATACATTCATCATCGAAATATGGAATTCTTTAGCCATGTCTAAGATAACTATATAACTTTCTATGTTAAGGATAAAATAATATTATCCTAATAATATCTTGCAAAAATTGGAATTTTGGAGTGTTACAGTGCTTTGCATAATTTTAAACCAAAATTTATAATAAACATGCTTTGCATGCTACATTTTAATTACATCAACTCTGTAGTGGAAGCAATTATACAGGTATAATTCTGTCAAAACATGGTAAGTCCACATTCCAGCAGAAGTGTGATATCTCATCACCCACTACTCTAGATCCGGCACTTTATATGCTCCTCACAACTCGTTCAGTAGATGAATTCGATTCCTTGCTTCACAATACTGAATATTAAACAGCACTGACCGGAATGGTCAGCCTTGTGACTTTGACCGTGTTGAGATGTATCGTTTGAAATACATTTTGCGGCCAAACTTCATTATAAATGCGAAAGTGTGTAAGTGATAATGAGCTCTGTCTACGACACCAGATAAGTTACTTTCTGTAACGTTGACCACTTGCCATGATCGTAGAGAATTACTTATGATCTGTATTGAATGAATCGTGCCGCGGTGACGTTTCCTTCGCAACTTTGCCGTGGGTTTTGATCTTATTTCGAATCATGAAAAAAGCTTAAGCTTTCGGTGAAGGAAAACCTTATGACTTAATCATAGCTTGGTGGTAGGGCATTTTTGTTTCGGAAATTCTTGAAAGAAAAATCTACAGAAAACCTAATTTTTCTATATGAAGCTATACCACTGTCAAATTAAGGAATCGGTGCCAAGCGCAGTTTGTTCCAGTAGGCTCACTAGTTAGGAGAGGAGTAGGTAGGAGAGCTAAATGTTGAATCTAAGCGTAAATGCCACATTTGGTTTGAAGTAAAACGTGGTACAACAAAGAGTAATTCTCGAATATTTTTATTTGAGTCCTCAATTTTGGCGTTGTCGTTGAAGCTTGTAGAAAGTCACTTTCTATTCATTTTAAAATGTAAGACTCATGATTCTATACACCTACGTTTTGTCATACGATGCGACGTAGCTCTCAAGCTCTACGTTCTCTATGCGCGTTGGCTTCACTTCTGTGCATATCACTAAGCGTAATAGTTATATATGTATTATATCTCCAAAAATAAATATTACATTTATCTTTAAAATATTGTGAACGTATTACTAGTTAGTTATGTAGTATATTTGCATAAAGCACTCTAACTGCAGTTGTTTCCTTTTTTTAAAGTTTATTCCAAAAGTAAGTCTTGTATATTCATGACATAAAAATATTTATTTGTTACAATAATAATGATTGTTTTTTTTTAACACCGTTTAACTGTCTATATATATGCAAATAAAAAAAATCAGTGAATTTCAGTAAATAATCGTTTTAAACTTTAAATAATTTTTAGTCTTGGTTCCGGTCGAAACAGAAAGGCCGCAAGTTCGGTTTCGTATAAACCAGTTTTGGCCGGGCACTAGTTATATTATACTCTGTGTACATATCAACGTTGTCGACCTGTAATCGCTGCTGCTATTGGTCAGTCTGATAAGTATTCCGCGGCGGTATATGGAATGGAAGGCGAAGGTTTCTATTGTTTGAATAAAACTGATGCGGCGCCAAAATCATTGTTAATTTGCTAGCATTCGAGTTTGTTGACTTGGTGTAGATAGAAAATGCTTTATTGCATTCGCTATACCTATAGCGAATTTAATGCATTACCTTCCTCGTAAAGTGGACATTTTTGAGCGGCAGTGTATTAAATCTTACGCTAACCAAACTAAGCCTTACTAATAAAAACTGAATTACAGTGGAAAAACTACTCAGTTCTCTCGTTTTATCTCAACTAATTTTAAACTTGATAGAGAGAAACAAAACACAAAATAGCTGTTCTTTGGCTACACCTTGTTTATCAGTAAGTACACGAATTATTATGTAATCCTACTAATATCATCGAAAGTTTGTATGTATGGAAGTTTGTCACTTTTTCGCGCTAAAACGGCTGGAGGAATTTAGATAAAATTTGGAATATAGATAGCTTATATAGTAGATGAACACAAAATAATACATAGGCAACCTTACATCCGCGGGTGAAACCACGGGGCGCGGATAGTTGTTTAAAAAAAACTAGGTATATTTAGATAAATCATTGATGTTAAATAAAATAGTTTGTACACTTAAAACCGCCTTAGAATAAATTAATTATATGCGGAAATAATGTGTTTCGTATTAAAATAAGCTAAAAAATCTAAATATTCAATTGACATTATTTTTATGTCGGTTTTTATAGAGAACACGATTCTAAAGAGACAAGTAGGTGTTTCTTTAAGGAAATCACCATAACACAATAAAATTAAATAGCGCAATTTAATTAAATATGCGGTCTTTTTTTTAAATAGGTCGTCATTAAGAAGTCATTGTCAGCGTCATTTTTTTTGTAAGTAATTTGAAAGTAGGTACTATTTGTTGTGGTTTACTAGGTGCCACGGCTTCTCTGCACAGTATATCTAGGTAAATATATACCACCTGTTTGCCAGTTATTCTACCACCAAGCAGTATTGTGCAAGCACTGCTGTGTTCCGGTTTGCACTGTAGCTAGTAAAATTACTAGGCAAGTGAGAATTTATGACCTCATCTTACAGTTTAGTAATGTTAAACTGTGCTGATGTCTCAGGATGACGTGCACGCAAAACTTTATACTTTAGAGTTCCGAGTGACACTGCAACTGATATGGACAGCCGTGTCGCTTAACATCAGGCGAACGGTTAGCTCGTCACGTCATTCCTTAACATAAAAATGTTTCACTCTCGAGATTTAAATACGGCAGCTGGTGTTATATTATAAGACTAAAATAATTAGGCGCATGTTAATGGTTTTAAAATGACTTTACGAGTGGAATGGTCTTTAAACCGCAATATACAAAAATGGCAAACAATAAATTCATTGCTTTCTCTTTGCCACAACTTGCATTCGTGATAGAAATACATTACCTCAAACAATTATTATTAATATTTACATAAATGTTTATGAAGTGCGGGCCAATTCAGGAAAGATTTATAATGTTATTATAATGTTTTGTCTTATGCCCATCTAGGCTGCGTATAGTGGCCTCTACTTCGGCCAAAGATGAGCATTGCCATTCAACGTGGCAATGCTGCCAGCATATTGGACACGTTGCCTACTGGTAGTGGTTTGTTTGATTAAGTTCCCTTTTTATTGTTTTATAGAATAAATAATTCACAACCTAATGGCAAAAAAAGGTAATATAGTTTTTAAATTATGATTAAAATAAAATATAACCAGGTTTTATATAAAGACAATAGAGTTTGCCACAGTAACAAACATTTTAAAAAAGTTGAATTGAGAAGCTCCTACTTTTTTGAAGTCGGTTAAAATATATATAAGCTTGAAATCGTTTCTGCGTCAACAGTAGGTAGGTTCATCCGTGTGTTCGTGTTTGCTAGTCAAGTCAAATAGCGGACGCTAACAGCATTCGCTCATTAGATCCTCATGCAAATATGTGCTTTACTAAGCGAAACCATAGTGATAGCATGGGTTGGCCAGGTCAAGGATTTCTAGTTTGAGCGTTAGTTTAGAGATACTAGTGAGTGGTGACCTATCTTCTAAATATATATAACTCAAAGGTGACTGACTGACTGACATAGTGATCTATCAACGCACAGCTCAAACCACAGGACGGATCGGGCTGAAATTAGGAATGCAGGTAGATGTTATGACGTAGGCATCCGCTAAGAAAGGATTTTTCGAAATTCCACCCTTAAGAGGGTTAAATGGGTGGTTGAATTATTTTCCCATAGGCCACGCCACGGGCGATGCTGCGGACAGAAGTTCGTTCATTAATAAAAAGGTATGTTTGAACGCCGAAATATCACATGTGAAACTTGGTTAAGTGGGACCTAGATAAGTGAGAAACCTCCATAACTGGAACTCATGCTGAAGTCCCAACACTTTGGCACTGAATTACCTCAGTTAGTGGGACGAAACAAAACCTATATATCTGGGATTCGTTGTTTCGATTTAACATCAAATTTACCTCTATAACTGAGACAGCGAGTGAATTTTATATGCATAAGCCTCTGTAACTGAGATAACATCGTTTTGTTTACTTAGTTATTCTTATTCTACCCGCAAGTTCCGCACTTAACTACGTAAGTAATGTTGAGCTTCAATAACCTTCAGTTTTAGTTTTGCTTTACTATTTCTCAACGCGAATCAATAAAAGCACTAGAAACTTTAGTTGTTTGAAATGACATCAATTGGTGACCAAAGTATGTTTGATAAAATTTATAACATCGAAAAACATCTGATGGCTGACACTTCCAAAAGACAAACTGAAATGAACGATTTTTTTTTTTTTGTTTGGCTCCACACTTTTGTGTGTTTCCATATTTGTAATACGTATAAACTATTTTTTTTTACACCTTTATTATTATTATTTTAATTAAAACTCATTTATAATGTTTACATAATTCGTTATTTTATTTAATAATCGCACCTCTGTAACTGAAATAACTTGTATTCTGACCTCTATTAATAGAACCCTCTGTAAATGAGACAGATATTAATTTATACCTGGATATCTGAGACACTGGGTAAATGGAATACCTCTATAAGTGAAACCAATTTGCAGGTCCCTTCATGTCTCACTTAACCAGGTTTCACTGTATATAGATTCTGAACCCTAATTAGCATTCACTGTATCAACTACGATGACCCACAACAATCAGACGCAGAACACGTATTTGAGATTCTTTCTGTACACAAATACATATCCAGCCGCGGAAATCGAACCCGCCGCCTCCGGGTTATGAGCCAACCTCAGCCACCTCACAGAGGCTGTCCACTAATGCCACATAATTAATCGCCATGCCAGCCGCATCGATCATCGGCATGATACCATTATTCAACGGCTAACTGAAGCTGAGCCTCGACAACAATAATCAAGCCTTTTGAAATAATTGTTAATTATTATGTAATATTTGACAGCCTTCGTGGAGTGGTGGTTGAGCAGGTCAGCTCATAACTGGAGGCGGTAGAATAAGTATTTGTGCACAGAAAAAATACGCAAATACTTGTTCTGTGTCTGGGTGTTGTGGTACTCCTAGATACAGAGAATCCTAGTTAGGGTTCCGGATGTATGTGATTTATTTATTTAATATCGCTTTGAAGTAATGACATTACCTGAGGCAACTTGTCGTTCTTCTTTCGGTAGCGGTCTCGACGGAAGCGGGTTGTTCTGCTCGTCCCGCTCGCCCAAGAACTCCGCTTCGGCAAGGTCGCGCACCGCAGATGACATCAGCTCTACTAGCTCTTGATTTCTGTAAAAGATGGTTTCGTAACTAACTATGTGTAATTGTGTAAGATGTCTGAGGATCGTTTGGTCATTTTAACATTCAATAATAAAACTTCTTTACGCACGATTGACTCGGGGGGAGCGTTACGGAAATTGAGGCGAGGCGAACGGAAGTTCAGAGGGCGTTAAAAGTTAGTGAAGATAGAAAGAGAGATTTATGTTTCGTATAGAAGTTTTACTTCAGTTGTGTGGTCTAAAGCACACTGTTTATTTACATATTATAGCATGTTTTTCAAGGATTTTCTTCACCTTTTTTTCGGTAA
Organism: Ennomos fuscantarius; assembly: GCA_905220475.3. NCBI lineage: Eukaryota > Metazoa > Arthropoda > Insecta > Lepidoptera > Geometridae > Ennomos > Ennomos fuscantarius. The sequence goes on along the minus strand of HG992028.1, from coordinate 2,679,658 downwards.
TAGGGTTCAAAGTTGCCTTCACTTTTACAGCCTTATTAATAAACACGAACTAGCTTTAGACTAGTTACACCATCTTTTGTTTCTTTCGATCCAGCTTAATATTCCAGTAGCAAAAAAAGGAGAAAAGCTGAAGCAACTAGTCCGAGACTAATACCCGTTTATTAATAAGGCTGTTAATGTTTTGACCGTTGTGACCATTTAGAGACCAACAGCTATTCGTTCAAAATCATATCTGCAAGCCAATTCTCCAAGTATATTTCTGCGTACCGTACGCCACTGGCCTAATATTGGTACTTAATATTGGAATAAGCAAAATTAACCTTAACCGAAACGAATAGGTAAGTACAACGCAACAAATTAACCACAGGAAACTATTTGGTTTAACTATTATAAACTAGAAGCAGCCTCAGGTTTCTCTTGTTTCTTCACCCCATTTAACTAAAGGGCAATTATAATTTTAAAAAATTAGTCACCCCCTACGCTATAATAATAAAAAGCTTTCCAAATATCAAGTATATATATATTTTTTCCAATGATAATATATATATCATCATTGGAAAAAAAGATACATCTACTGCTGTTATACAGGCCTCACCAATGGCTGCCAGACGGTTGCTTACCTCTTGAACGGCCTCTCGTCTGTTCAATCAAGGGAAAGTCAAATAACCGGAGCATATTCTGAACCGGTGCTAATAAAGAACGCCAAATAAATAATAAAATCTGGTATATTTTGAAAGTTTGCCTACAAACACACATTATGACTTTCACATCATGTGACGTATCTTCATTTAGGCACTCTTCGACCGAAAATGTACCTAGTATCGATGGATTTAAAGTTAATATTATAAATGTTTAGATATAAGGAGAAATTCTACAAAATTCATTTAATCAAGCATCAAACCTCGGTTAGTATTGTGTTTATGGATAATCTCTTGGGATAAAATTATTACCACGTATACGACGGATATACGCTGTGTAGTTATGATTTAAAGTGCTTCTAATTATATGTGTGGTAGTTTTCAACCGATTTCAAAAAAGGAGGAAGTTCTCAATTCGACTGTATTTTTTTAAATCAATTATTGTCATACAGTTCTGAGAACTGGCGCCTGAGTGAACTGATTTCAATGATATTTTTTTTATTTGAAATCTGGTTCTTCCCGTCTGCAGGTCAATCGTGTATCTTTGATTTCGATTAGTTTCAATATGAAATCTCTTACAATCATAGTTTTACGAACATGCACGACATTTTTTGCAATGAAAGTCTGCAAAAGATCCATTGCAACTGTTAAAGCTTTTGACGTAAAATATTTTATCGACATGGCCAAATTGCGATTACGAATTGAGATTTGAAACAAAATGACAACAATAATTACAATTCCCATAGAAACAGGGTAAAGGTTGTTTCTTGTATAGATTAGTCCTTAACTTTTCTCTACATAATAGTACTTGAATTTTATTTTATTGTGCCTTATTCTGAAAATTGGTCCCATTTAAAGCTGATCACGATCTGACAAGAAGTTCTGAGTTATTCTTAATAATGCGTATTTCGATATCGACACATTGATGATGTTTCTTTTTTGTTTGGCTCCATACTCTTGTGTATTTAGCCAGTGTAGTAATTGATAATTTCTTAGGTTAATTAATATATTGTGTCAAGTCAAGTCACAGCCCAAGTCATAACTATAGTCAAGTCTAGTCTAGTCAAGTCATACTCGTAATAAAGTGGTAGCAACTTTACCAGAAGCTTCTATTGAGTTTTAGAAACAACACGAAAATAAACGTTTCACCATCATTATACCCTTTCCCACACTTATGCATGTAATTCAGCACTTAACGAATAAAATGCCACCAATTATATGCACTAACACTGAAAATAACACAAGTTTTCGAAAATAATACAATGCGGTGACGCGATCTTTTTTATTTTACCGCCAAAAACTCCATTGTTCTTTAGGGTTAAAGTCTTTAAAATTCCTTTTTTAAGGAATTATTTACTATTAATATCCTATGTGATGCGGTGAGGTAGGTAGAATATGATAATACGTTAGGTACCTCGGCCGCTCGTCTTCACAACTCGTCAGCTTTGATATTGACGTTAATGTATGTATAGCGCCCCTTTGAATATTTAAGCAAACATACAAAACGTAGTATGTAGAAACACTATTTATATTATCTACTAGTTGCGCCCCGCGGTTTCACCCGCGGATAAAAAGTATTTTAATTATTTGCTCATCCCACGGGAACATTTCATTTTTCCAGTATAAAATGTAGCCTATATGTTAATCCAGTGTATAAGCTATCTCGGTACTGAATTTCATCCAAATACATTCAGCCGTTTGAGCGTGAAGGAGTAACAAACATACACACATACATATAGCTGTGACCGCGACTTCGTCCGCGTAGAGTAGTGTCTTTGGGCAGTATTTTGAATTATTTTTGGCTAATTATTTTACAAATAAGACACATACGTACGTATTTTAATGAGCTATAATCAGTTTTCATACAAACTTCTTCCCCCTTTTTTATTGTTAGATAGTGTTGCGTTTGACCACTATCGCACCTGATGGTAAGCGACGATGTGGTCTAGGATGTAACACGCTTGCCTAGAAGATACCTGTTCACTCTCGATTTGAAGACTCCAAGGTGGTAGTTATTGTGAAATACGGATGCCGCCGCCGATAAAGCGTTCCACTCTTTCATTCCCTACTGTTATTTTACGCCCCTGAGGGTAAAAATTTTACTTAACTTTGAATGCCATATCTATTTATATAAAAATAAAGATACTTCATACAACTTTTTTAGCCTATGTCCTTTCTCAGGCCCGTGTACCAAATTTCATTTAAATCAGTTCAGTAATTTTGTCGTGAAAGCGGGACAGACAGACAGACGGACAGACAGAGCTACTTTCGCATTTATAATATTAATGAGGATCAGGTATTGATTAAGTACTGTTGATAACAGTATATTTTTGCCACGATAATGTTTTACTTTTATTTTTTCAGATACTAATTGCAAACAATAAACATTGCTTTATCTGTGACAGGATTGAATGAAAAAAACGTATCTTCAATGTGTTATCCAAAATTTACCGTTATCAAACTTACCTTAAGAGAGACTAGTCTCTCCTAAGTGGTCTGTGCTTAAGAGTTTTGGCGGGGACACGAAAAAGATCGCGTCACTGAATTGTATTATTTTCCAAAACTTGTGTTTTTTTCAGTGTTAGTGCATACATTTGGTGGCATTTTATTCGTTAAGTGCTGGATTTCACGCATGAGTGTGGGAAAGTGGTATAATGATGGTTAAACGTTTCATTACGTGTTGTTTCCAAAACTCCATAGAAGCTTCTGGTAAAGTTGCCACCAGTTTACTAGGAGTATGAATTGACTAGATTAGACTAAATTATGACTTGACTTGATGACTTGACACATATATACATATATTAATTAACTTGAAAAATTATCAATTACTTGACACTGCCTAAATACAGAAAAGTGTGGAGCCAAACCAAAAAAAACTTACCTTAAGTTGGCGAGCTCCGAGCAAGAGTTGGCCAACAAGTAGTCGCCACTGAGAAGCGCGATTTTGTTCCCGAACATCATATCATCGGGTTGCTCGATGATCACCTGTCTGGCGTTCATGTTCACCAACCCCTTGTGCACCAGATGCGATGTGCGGATCATTTCAGTCACCTCTGCGAGCGCGCGTTGGCTGTGAAACATATAGGAAGATAAGACTACATAATACATACCACTGGAATTATTGATGTAAAACTTCTTGGGGAGTAAGCTGGTGAATGCGAGGCGAATGGGAGTTGAAATTGGTTCACGTAGATCTCCATTGTCAATGTAAACATAACAAAGTTAATTTTTATTACTATGTTAGGTTCGTATTACAGGACGATGTTCAGTCATCGCTCGCTGCTCAAGCAGAGATTTCATTCATAAAGTGATGAATTAGTGAATGAAATCTCTGCTTGAGCACTGATCGATGACTGAGCATCTTACTGTAATACGGACCTTAGTATGTCCGGAAAAAAGACAATTTACAATTGTTAAGATGGCGACGTTAACATTAAACAAAGCAAAAACAAAGTTATACCGGCCGATACATGGAGTTAATCTAAAGAAGTTTTACTTCAGTCGTGTGGTCTAAAACACACTCGTTTTTTATACTCCAGACGAGATGAGTAACGATATCATTAACATTAACATTTAACTGGCCTGATAGCTCAGTTGGTAGCAATGCCTTCTGAACTTAAGTTGTGGGTTCGATTCCCACCCAGGAAAAAAACATTTGTGTGATGAACATCTATGTCTGTTCGGTGTCTGGGTGTTATATTATATTCTATGTATGTATTCTATATATGTCAAACAAAAAAGTATCTTAGTATTGTATCAGTTATCTGGTTGCCCATAGTACAAGCTTTCCTTATTTTGGTCTAGATGGCGCTATATGAAATGCCCACAAATATTTATTATTATTAATTATATCAGCCGAAAAACGCCCACTGCTGAACACAGGCCTCTCTATCTTACTGACCAGGCAATATAATATAGTTTATGTGCATCTGACATTACCCTATGGTCAGACAACCGGTTTCATATTGACCTTTATTTATCCAAAAGATACGCAAGTGACTCAGGAAATGAGCACTGGTAGGACGACTTTCTAAAGGAGCATCGGTCATCCTTGGACTTTCTCCAGATGGCATTCGATGGGACTTCCCGTAAATAAATGTGAATTTTTGATTGATTATACCTAAAAAGGGCTGAGCGGTACTCAGTGATGGAAAACTTCCGGTAAATTGTTTTTAAAAACTTCGCAAAATGTTGTATAGACTCATTGCAACGATATGGGTTAATAATATATGATATGGTTAATGATGCGCGATGTTCTCACAAAACAAAACTTTTTAATCGTTTTGGACCGTTTTGTATCCAGCCGCTTCAAACTGCTGCATCATTGCACCAACATAACAAAAACTACAGACGCAAGGTAGATTGTTGATCATTCAAAACAAAGATACAAGATTATCATAATAGTGATTAATATCGTATATAATTTTATTGTTACCTAGTTTCCTAGAGTGGGCGCTATCGAAATATCGAACAACAGATAATTCGATAGCGTCCACTCTAGCGACTCTTAGGAACTACAGGATTCACTAAATAGAACAGGTACCTACCGTATCTTATATATACTTGTCATTCCGATCCTCATCTCCGGATAGGAATTCCGTTAATGGCCAAAACTGAAGCTCTCTCCTCAGGGGTGAGCATCACTAGTTGCCACATTCTCGTAGAGCTCGTCAAATTATTTATTTTTGATCGGTATAGTCGGAAAACCTAGTCAACGCACTGATGTAGGATTAGAAGAGTCAAAAAACCTAGTTAAAATAATGATTCAATGCCGATATAGAGTCAGTAGACAAAGTCAAACTAATGACTTAAGATCAATGGAGACACTACTGTCTCAACTAGTGATTTAAGGTAATTGTAGTCAAAAGTCAAAGTAATTATTTAAGTTCATTAAAGCCGGTAGAACTATTAGTGAAACCAATGACTTAAGGTCATTAGATTCGGGAGAACTAATTAAATAATAAATAAACAATTTATTTAGTAGACAGTAGACCCTGAAGATCTAAAAAAAACAGCCGTTTTATCGACTGGGTCGTTGTAATAAGCTCACCTGTGCAGCACTCCAGCCGCTTTATCCTGCTCCATGTCGGGTATCTCGGGGCTGTGGCCGGCTGCCTTCGAGACGAGCAGCACGATCAGGCCCCACGCCTGCATGTTGTTCTTGCCATTGTAGATCAGGTTCCTGGGAGATTCGTTACGGAGTTTCAATTTCTATTGCTAACGTTGTAGCTTAATTTCTTCCCGCTTCCTAAGTAGGTATTTCGGCCAAAGCTCCAAACCAAGAAGCTATATATTATACCGACTTTAAAAAAGTAGAAGGTTCTCGATTCTGTTGTATTTATATATTTTTTATTTTGGTTACCTCATATCTCCGTCTGTTACAAGCCGATTAAGAAAATCCTTTTTTTTTAAATGGATATACCATACAAATTTTAAATATTTTTTTTTATGTTAAGGTATGACATGACGAGCTAGCCGTTCGCCTGATGTTAAACGACACGGCTGCCCATATCAGCTGCAGTGTCACTCGGAACTAAAGTATAGAGGTTCGCGTGACACTGCACTGCGCACGTCATCCAGAGACATCAGCACAATCTAGTAATAAGATTACTAAACTGTGAGATCAGATCATAAAGTCTCATTTGCCCAGTAATTTAAAAAAAAATCACTAGCTACAGTGCCCTTCAAACCGGAACACAGCAGTGCTTGCGCACTACTGCTTGGCGGCAGAATAACTGGCAAAGCGGTGGTACCTACCTAGACGAACTTTGCAATAAAGTCCTACCACCTAGTAAACACACATTTACACATATGGCCAAACATTTAATATTTTTATTTATTTGCAGTATGAATGACGGTGGAGGTTCGATTGCAATGTTAATTTTCTATACAAATATACAATAATCAATCAATGGGGCCCTACGTAACGTAGATAGATAACGCTGTCTGTCACGAAATAACCATTAAAAATATATAATGAGACAGGCACAAAAACACAGACAGGCATAATTTACTTAGGTCCTTTGAAGGACCTAAGTAAATTATTGGAACTTACTTTGCCGTTTTTAGCAAAGGATGATTACTGCCGACTAGCTTGCGCAAATGGAGCGCCACATTAGCGATCTCGTCGCTAAGGACCCAGCGCAGGCTCAGGAAGGAGGTCGGATAGCCCACGATCTTCTCCGCCTCGCTGACGGCTCGGTTCCAGTCTGGCTTCGTGCCGTGTTGGGCAACCGCGCCGCGCTGCGTGCTACACGAACTCACTTCCCTCCAAGGTCCGCCTTGCGAAACCAACGAGCACGAGGAAACTTTCACCAAATCACACTTCACAAACCTAGACAAACGACTCAAACTCATTTTTACTTCTTGGTTTGACTATACGTGTGTCGAAGACGCGAAAGTGATTTATTTATTTGTGCGAACACTTGTTATTTAATTACGAAAAATAATACGATTAATATAACACTGTGGCACTTTATTTTGAATTTCTAAAACATGAATTTCATATTCTAATGAACTATTCTGATTAAACTCAACGATTTATGCAATTGTTGCATAAAACTGATTTTATTTCGTAAACAATTTCAAAAAACAACATGTACGTCCATCACTATCATAAGAAAATGATTGACTGACAGAATGGGTGGGATGGATGGAGTGACTAAAAAACTTAAAACTGAACGAACTCATTCGATTCAAATCCGACTGAATGATGAACGCTGAATGAATGGAATCCATCCAATCATATAGCTGGAACTTTTTAAATAGGTATTAGGTAGTCGAAGAAGTTTTTGGCGGGAAAACGAAAAAGATCGCGTCACCACATTGTATTATTTTCTAAAACTGGTGTTATTTTCAGTATGAGTGCATAAAATTGGTGGCATTTTATTCGTTAAGTGCTAGATTACAGGCATGACTGTGGCAAAGTGGTATAATGATGGTGAAACGTTTTTTTTCGTGTTGTTTCTAAAACTCTATAGAAGCTTCTGGTAAATTTGCCACCACTTTACTAGGAGTATGCCTTGACTAGACTAGACTAGATTATGTCTTGACTTGATGACTTGGACTGAGACTTGACTTGACACATATATATATTAATTAACTTGAAAATATATCAATTACTTGACACTGGCTAAATACACAAAAGTGTGGAGCCAAATAGAAAAAAAAATTGTCGAAGAACTGGAATGACGAGTCCCATGAATGAATCCAAATGAACAAAACAAATTATTGACAAAATGCATCAAAAGGTGACATCGGATAGTGGATCGGTGGATCCTTATCAAAATACAACATGTCAAAAACATGGCGTACTATAATTCTACGTGACATTGGCAAAATCGTAGTTACCTCTCACAAAGGCCATTACCCAAGAATTGAAGTTGAAGAACTGACACTTCAATGTTGCCATACCTCAAAAGTCTCCCTGATTGTGGTGGTACATTATTTTCCTCAATTATTTTTTTCTTTATTAATATTTTCAACACTAATTAACTATTTTATTCATATTTATAAAGCCGATGTAAAGGCAAGTACGCACTTTCATTGACTGCGTCATAACTTTCCATCAGGTTAATTATGTGAGACAGTGGTCAATCGCTTTGTTTATGAACAAGGTCATTCGTCATAAATTTAAAGTAGTAAATATGTCAATTTCATCAAGTTTTAATAGGGTGTTGACTGATTTAGTTTTATTGCAAGATTAAATTGTATAATGTCTTTTAGAAAATGGCAGCCATAAAAACTTAAATTGAATAGTATCTCAAATATTATTTAGGTTAAAAGTATTTCATAATACAGAAAAAGTCAGCTCAAACACACAAAGTTGCTACAAATTATTACTTTTCATTACTAAGCCGTAGTACCTCTATGGTAGCTCCACATACTATCTCTTTGCTAAGTGACGTTATATATTAAGAACTTTATAATAGGTAGCTGTGAGGTAGCTAAACATGATTTCTGTTTTGCAAGAAAGGGACAAGTGATGCCCCTCCAGAAATTTTAGAGCGTATAACTCCGCCATTTATGTACCAATAATACTTATTTTTTTTATTATCGTGTTCTCTTTTCACCTGCTTTGAAAAAGAGTTTGTTTCTATGTTAATTTTTATCATCATTGCCCTATTAACATTTACTAGAAATGATTTAAGTAGAATCCGCAATAATACATCTTTCTCCGCTCAAACGAAACGGTGCCATTCTTTGCATATGCCCCAGCTAGTGCAATCTTCTCTGCTTGAGAAGAGTAGCTATACTAGACAGCTGTGCAGTATGTAACACATTCTCACTTCTTCTTCTTCACTTCGTCACTTTATCTTTCCACGAGAAGCTCAAAATTCTCCAAGGACAGCGCACGTAAAACGAGTATAATCGTCTCTCTTGCCTGGCGTACGATGTCCAAACTTTAGCTACATAGAAAAGTATGTTCAAAATGCAAATGGCCTGTTGTAGTAAGCAGACATTATATTTGTGATGCAGCACAGCAGCGTGGTGCGGTGGTGGTCTCTTGCAACAATTGCAACAGTAATCGGCATCCAACAATAAACTACAATCTACCACCTTCTAAAAATTGGAATATTAGTCTAAGGTATAGCAACATACTCACAGAATGAAATACCTTATATTAGCCAATAGTAAAGGTGAATTCACGTTCATTCTTTTATGTCGCCAACCAATAAACCATGCTGTAATCATGACATATAATATCATTCACTACGTCATAAAACCACTCTCTTTTCTTTTTATATTTCATTCTCTTGTTCAGTCAATCGTTGAGTGCCGGTCGGAGTAGTCGTCTGTAGAGCAGTCACTACGTGGTACCGGTATTTTTACTGTATCAATTGCCCTAAAAACTCTTAATACAACTGAACTGGTGTAATTTGAAATCACTTATCTGTAAAAGTGTGAAGTTTACATAGTGTAGTCGACGCACACGGTTTAGTCAATACATCGAACGCACTTTGAGGTGGGTTTTCTTTTCGATTTCTAGGAATAATTTCATGGCTGCTCGATGTCGGTAGCACGGTGCGCATTTCGTTGAGAGCCCCGCGTTCCACGTGTAAGAGCAGCAATTCTGAGACCGATTTATTGGTGTTAATTTGTTCGTAGTCATGGATTGACGTTTGGTCATATTTGTCTCGCTTGGAATTGAAATCCAAGTATTATTGATCATTTTCCATTACTTTCCTTTCGTTTGTACGTTCCTTTCGTAGCTGTAAGTTAACGTTTAGAAATTAACGACGAATAAAGTAATTAATTATTCAGCAGTTGTATTTCAAGGTTATGTACTGATAACAGATATCAGAGATCTTATATAGCCCATGTCAATAAAGAATTCAAGGCCCTGATTACCCCTGGCAGACAACAGATCGTCATCAGATAGTCAATTGTAGTAAACAGGCCAAATCAAAGAACCTAAAAAGGTTGCCAGCAAAACTAAATAGTAATACAAGGTTAGAGAAATCTTATTTGTATATTATTGAGGTCATTAATCATTAAGATTTGCTATAATTTAACTGTGGTAGGTAATAGGGATTTGGCTGTAACAAATACAAATTAATATTTTCAGTTAAGCTACTTTTATTTTGGTAATCAAATAGGTATAGATTTGACATGCATTAATTTGAAGAATTTTTATATTAATGTTAAGGTATGTCACATACATATGTCAGGCTGAATATTTAATAATGTATAAAGGACCCTATTCTGTTTCTGCTCACTGTGAAAGTGTGAGCAAAATTTCCACAAATAGACCAACATCAATCAATGTCATAGAGGGGGTGCTTGTGATAAGAAATAGTCTGAAACACAAATGGTGTGTATGTATATATTTAGGAAATTTCTTTTAGATGTTATGATGTTAAGGCACAATTCCATTTTACAGTTACTTGCATGCAAGTTGGAAAATGAACAAACCTGCTAACAAACTACAGCTTGCATGTAGGTTGCTTAAACTTGTACAGCCTCTTTTTTTAAATTTATTATTATCTCACAAATGATTTGGCAAGCAGCACCCATGAGGACATCACTTGGTTGTTGAACATCTTTGTTTCTTGCATTGCTCAACTTGCATGAAAATGTAATGTCATATGTGCATACCAGACATACCTATTGGAATCGCGACTTTTTTATAATATTATGGACTAAATAGGTAGAAAGGTATTTTAATGATGTCAGTGACAAGTAATTAAAATTCATTATTTCTCTTTCGTGCCTCTGGTTTAATTTTATGTTCTTATTCAAACTTTTGCATCGGCGCTATAAGGTCTATAAAAAATAATAAATTCTACATTATTTTGCAGTGACCAAAGAAAAATTGGTGTACACTTATTGAGTCGTTAAATGTCCTGAGTAGCAAAAACTGTCTAGTACATATTTTAAAAATGTGATTAGTACATATTTTATTACTCAATCATTTGAGTGATATCCCAAAAAAATCCAGTTGTAACATTGCATGCATATGGTCTAGGAATGACTTGTCTTATAATTTGTAAATTATAAGACAAGTCATTTCAAGACTTAAAAGGTGTCAAGAACCCTTACTAAGCTGGCAACGCATAAACAACACCCCTAAGTGTTGAAGATGTCCACAGGTTGACACTTTCCATTAGGTGGACTATTGCTTGTTTTTCTGTAAGTATTCAAAACACAACAAAAATCCTAACCACATAATTGAAAAACAGCCACAGTAAAAAGATAAGTCCGCAAAAAGCAAACAAACACAATGACATCTCAGGCTTAAAATACCAGTTTGACTGGATTTTGTTTGTTTGTTTGTTGAGTGGTAACCGTTTCATAAACTAGTTATATATAGTGATAGAACACATAAATTATTTATAATGTATAATTTTTAGTGTCATTGAACTATGTCCAGTTTTCTAGCTTAAATAGTTTTTAACCAGTTCACATTCTAAACAGAACTAAAATTCCTTTCCTATTATTACTACTATTATACTATTTCTGTCAGGAGCAAGAAACCTATTTATTTCTATAAGAAGGTTCTATTTTATTTTAATTTTAACTGTATCATGCTCACTATTATTGCAAATAAAACCAGAAGCACCTTTAAACTTTTGTTTATTCTTGATACTTCAATCTATTTCGTAGCTTTTCACTAGTAAACCAAAAACTGATAGTTTTTCACACTCTCATCTCGTCTCGTATTGTTACCCAAAAAAGACGATCTGACATCATCATCATCAGTCATCATCAATATACTTTTATTGCTCAGACACAGGCATTCTCTCACATGGAGGGAATTTTGTTTGTTTTTATTTTGTTTTTTTTTTTAAACGATCACATACATAGATTGTGGACCTTAAATAGGATTCCCTGTGTCTAGGGACCCAGAAACTACCATGGTCCTACAACACCCAGACTCAGAACAACTCACAACAGTAGTAAGAGCTAGTGTAAATTCAAATAACTTAAGTCAGTACAGGGCAAAGCTGGATTTAAACCTGGGTGGTGTCAGTTTTAAAGTTGTACCTGAGCCGCCTCTGAACCTCACTCGCTCTCATCAATTAACTTCTTAACAATTGTAATCTGTAGAGATATCAAATGTGTCATAATAATTATCTAATGACACCTATTGCTCCCCGCTTGCAGCAAACTTCCTTACCTTAAAGTTAAACCTTAAAGTGCCGTCGTCGGCATCAGAAATACGTGGTCACTGAATCACTAGTAGGTATAATTTATACTTTCAGTGAGGGTTAACAAACAAACACATGTATACACAATACAATATTGTTTAAATTGATACTGATCCAATCTTTTTTTCAACATAAAAATATAGTTTAGGTTTCTAAAATTTTTAGGTGAGTATATATAAATGCGCGTCATTGGAAAAGCAGTTCTGACGAAAGCTTAGAATATTGTTTTCCTACTTCCACCTTGATGTCGAATGTGTAGTGGGAGTGAGACAGTCATAAACTTGGTCTTTTCATATCAATTTTTTTAAATAACGAGTTATGATTTTTCGTGTTAAAATAAATGCAATTTACTACATATCTTAAATCACGTAGGTGTGTGGTTCCCTATATTCCATAATTTAATTACAATAACAGCTTTTATTTAGGTCCCCATACTATTTTATTCCCTATAAGATCTAGTGTAAGAAGTAACGCATTTAATATTGACAATCAGAGAAGGAACCGCAAAATAATAAAAAGATGAATATGAGCATAATATTATAACCTAAGTCGTAAGAAGATCATTTATAAAAGTGTTATTTGATGCTTGTTTACAATACAATATGAAATAAATAGTACTGAAAAAAAAATTGTATACTTACCTACATAAGAAACTTTAAAACATTATCATAGAATAATAGTAATAATAAAATAATAATAATTTATAGATCATGTGGAATGTCAGTAAGGAAAAGATAAATATAATTATTTATAGAAGAGACTGAAAATTGAAACTTGTCAACGCAAGAGCTGGTGATTAAGGCACTAATCAGGTTATGTTTGTCCAGGTATGGAGTGGGAAGGGCCGGCCAAGCAAGGCTTGTACGACCCTCAGAACGAGCACGAAGCTTGCGGCGTTGGCTTTGTTGTTGCTATCGACGGGAAACGTTCTCATAAAGTAAGTGCTTACCAATTGCTAAAGTTTACAAACTTAGAAGCTGTCAAACTTTAGTACAGACTGGTGCGAAATTAGGAGCAACACCCACACACAGAACAAGTGATGACACATGTGTATTCCTGTGCACAAATACTCATTCTGTCACGGGAATCGAACTCTCCGCCTCCGGGTTCTGTCACAAGACTGTTCAGAAAGTACATTTATAGAACTTCTATTGTTTTTGGGTCAATCATAGAAAATCCATTGTTATGGTGACCGACGGCAGTCAAAGTGAAAGATGATATTCTACCAATAATATCAGCGAGATAGTGGTATAGGCCCATGACTAAGAACTCAATATAGTTTCGTCTTTTGCCTTAAATTTGCCATAACGATTGACGCATCAATAAACTTCCCCTAAAATTGACAACAACCATCGTATTTTTTAAGAAATAAATGAAAATGTTGAATTTGGCTACAATTCAAATGCTTATGTGGGAGTTGATTTTGGCAATTTTTAAAATTTTCGCAAGAATGCAGTGCTAAGAATACAAACCACTTGGAAATCAAACCAAAAATATAGATCAATAAGAACCAATGAGGCAATGCAAACAAATTGTTAGTAATTGAACCAATATAACGCTCGTCTAAACGTTTTATGAACGGCTATATATGTTTAATGTTGTATATTTCTAGAACAGCAGTAACATTTTATTTTTACACCAATGACGATACAATGACAGTAAAGCCCAAGACAAAATTGTATCTTCCGTTACGAACCGAAAGTGTCTTGTCAGCGATGATGTTACTTCTTGCAACTCTATAATTATAATATTATATATTGTTTAGTCTAGACTAAACAACTTATGACTTGCTCATTGGTAGCTCATTCGTAAACTAATATTAGTTATAACCTTGTCTCTGTCATTGAGACCTGTTATTTTATGAAGACGAAATAAAGCTAACGACTTAATACGCGACGCCCGCGCCACCAAGACTCGTTCTGTTTGCGTTATGTTTTCTATATCAGGCACATTTCGGTTTGGCCAAAGCGTTTGATCGTGAAAAAAGCATACTTAAGAACATGAAATATGCGTTAATTTCATTCATGGGTTATTTTGGAGGCAAATTTCAAAGGTTGAAGCGATTAATTAATAGAATTAATTGAATTCCATATCATTTTATCCTCATCACCAAGATCCATACACACCTGATAAAACGGCGTTTCGCAGGGCTCGCTCTTGGGTACCTTATTGTTTCAATTATTTTAAACAGTATCACTTTTGTTTGGAAATGCTGTTATTAATGAAGACATGCGCTATGCTATGCCGCTGGTAATGCAAGGTAATGCATAAAACAGCCTAAGCGGGGCTTTAGCGAAAGACTCTTGGCCCACCCTGTTTTTAGTTAGATTGTTCAATGCCCGGCTCAGTTGTTGTGTTCTACCTTATAATGTTAACACTATACATAATTGGAACTCTAGGGATATCATCTCTAATACCGAATTTAAATTATTAGTAACCATTTTCGGACCTTGTTTAGAGGTGCCCCGCAGTTTCACTCACTACTTCTTACCACATCTTATCTGTTTCACCAGGGAAACTTTTTTCAGGGTAAAAAGTATTTCATTTTGGTCTCGGGAATACAACCAATCCGGTTGCAAAAAAATAATACAACTAACATAAAATATGCAAACGAAGATTTTAATGTACATAGAACAATGATGCTGCCCATTCTCTTGATATTCTCATAGCTGGCTCTTACGGCACCCATGGGAAGATATGGGGCGAGATGGGGACAGGGATGGCTATGAGCGCTAAATTTAAATTTTCGTTTTGCCAGATCGTCCGCGATGCCGAAGTCCTCGCGAAACGCATGGAGCACCGTGGAGCGTGTGCGTGTGATAACGACACCGGTGACGGTGCGGGTGTATTGACCGCCATCCCGCATCAATTCTACTGTGCTCAGCTGAGGTACGTCTGCTATATGTCTATTGTACTACCTACATAGCATTCCTTTCTCTTACATCATGTTTTACCTAGTGTCCGTTCCATCGTTTACTAGGTGGTAGGACTTTTCTGCAAAGTTCGTCCAGGTAGGTTCACCACCACCACCGTCCACCACATTGCCAGTTATTCCGCCGCCAAGCAGTTGTGCGCAAGCAATCGCTGTTTGTACTGTAGCTTGTGAAATTATGAGGTAAATGAGACTTTATTACCTGATCTCACAGTCTAGTGTTTGTCTACTTATTTATTTAACCCGATTACTAGACTGCTGATGTCTTAGGATGACGTGCGCAGTGCAGTGTCACGCGAAACTATATATTTTGGAGTTCCGAGTGACATTGCTCTATTATGGGTGGCCGTGTCACTTAACATCAGGTGAACGATTAGCTCGACTAGACTAGCATCATTCATTAACATAAAAAAAATTAAAATCTTTAATTGTAATGATAAACTATTTATTAGTACCGCTAAACTAAATAAAATCGATCCGCTGTCTCTGTCAGATCACACTGTATACTTGTGCTGTAGTCATTTTGATCATTTTCCTCATTTCTAAAGCACATTCCGGTTACTGGTTTGAAATTCTTGGTTTTGTCATTTTGGTAGGTACTACTAAGAATACTTCAATACATATTCTTCTATATATATATTTATACTTCAATCAAAAATCAACGGGTTCAATTTCTGGTTAGGAATTTGATTTTTAAAAAGTCTAATGATAGTCAAAATAAAAACCTATTCGTTTTTATCAAAATCGAGCCCGAGACTCCTGTGAGTACTTATCGCTATTCCTTATAGTTTAGGATTCGGCCTACCACGCTCACTTGAAAAATTCAACCTATATGTACTGAAAACATATTTATAATAATCGCACTAAGAGTGGCCCACTTTTTGCAGTTCATGGCCAATCAATATTAAAAGTTATTTAGTATTGTTATTTACCTACTCAAATTCAGTATTAAAACTGATTTCTTTGTACATATTTTGGCACATTACCAATTTTAGGGAACAATCGATTTCAGCAACCTTACACTTGGCATTGGTCCAACCCAACGTCGCGCCGCTGCTAGCGAATCGATTTATTACACAACTCTGGAACTAGTGCGCAATCTTATGGAAATTGTTTATATTTATCGCTGTAATTGCTAGCTACATTTTGCTAGCAAAAGAGTTTATAGGAATAAGCACGAACTGACAAACACATTATCAAAAGGAGACAACCGTCACTAAGAGAAGGAACTCTATCGCAGATTGCAATAACGTTTCTCACTGAAGTGTACATATTTGTACTCAATTCGTACATGACCCAGTCACATAATAGATCGCCCGGCAAATAGATAATAGCACCTTATAGAGTAGTCGCCCGATCTAACTACGCAGTATCTTTCGTAGCGTGCAAAACATGAAAGAGGTAATATCGGTGGTTATTGTAGTTCTGATGGTATGCCATGATTTTGATTCATGTTTATTTAAGCAATGATGGCCGTTGACATGGGATCAGTTACGTAAAAACCTTTGTCGATGATTATTTTATCTCCGAGCTTGAACCGGATTTAGTCAAATGTGATAAAAATTTGTATTGATAAGAATTTTTCCATCAGTCTCAACATCGTCATTACCTGCTAAAAATCGTAATTGATTATCGCATATTAATTAAACTGATATGTATTTTACTGATTTTTCCGAACTATGCCGGTAAAAACATGATTTTAACATTATGATGATATGTTATAAAATATAGCAATCTAATATGTTAACCTAAAGTAGATAATTAACTACAATAATTTGCAGTAGCTCAAGATAGTACGTTTTGTAGTATACGTTGAACATGCTAAAGGAATCGGCCACTTCAATCTTCATTGCTATTTTCAAAATGCTCATGTGCTAATCAAATCCAATTAAATAAGTGTTAAGTATAATTAAATAACCAGACCATATAATACATGATTCGAGATGGTATGTTGTTATAGCCACCATATACATACATATTGTATTTTATGAGTAAATTTTTCCTCTCCTCTAGACCGATGATAAATTAATCTGAATGCGAACTAAAATAGACTTAGCAATACAAAAGGCAATTATGCAGCTCCTGCATAATTTTCATGCATGCAGTCCAAGAGTTTACAAATTATCTTAGTTGACAAAAAAAATACTGATATTGCATTGACATTGTTAATTGCGTATGTACTGTGAAAAGATTCAGCAAACGGTCAGAAGGTTTAATTCAAAAGTATTACATAGTTTCTTTTAGTGCCTTTTTTAAGAAATTAATATATATTATATCGTATGCAACATATAATAAGAAGTAAGCATAATCATATCCAATGATTGTTGTATTGTTTTTGTTGTAACTATCTTTATAGTTACAACAAAAACAATACCTACATCTTTAATGGAATCACTGTATGAATGAAGATCGTAGCCAGTCGATCGTAAGAAAGATTTTTTGCCGATTCCATGGTACTCGAAAACATTAACCAGTCTAAATAAACACCACATAACACATAAGTTTACGTAGCACCGTATGTAGATGTTGTTTGCCCAAAGCAACGAATATCTAAACCAAGATTAGTAAGTAGTGCTAGTATTCTATTTTTCGTACCAAAATATACAGACGAACTAGGTAACCCCATAATCATTTGATCACGAATAGAGTCGCTAATTCAAGGTCTTTTGTATGACAGTGACAAGTCCCCTCGTTCTTTTATGTCGATCTCTGTGCGATACTAAAAATATGACAGCGACCCGACGCTAGTTACAAATAATATTTGTAAAAGCTTTTCATTATGAGGCTTTTTATAGTGATTGAATGGTTTTCTTTTTAGAAGACTCTTATTAACATAGTGCATTTTATTAATGCAGCAAAAATGTTTGTTGCTTTTACTGTTATTTTCTTATAAATATATTATTATGTTTACTGCTTAAGAATGCATGATAATTTTAGGATAAATTTCTAGGTGTTTCTCAAGGACTTAACCTTTGTCCAAATCTATTCAGTAACTGCAAGAAACAATAACAACGAGAAAAAATATACTGATAATTGAAAAGTATTGCTGAACAAATCTACTTCGGTTCATAGCTGTCTCTATGTCCCATGTGTGGTGATTGGTGTCAAGCAAACTGACGTCTTTCTATTGCGAGCGAAAGATACAACACATATTATATGATGAAGAATCATAACAGGGATGGCGACGAATGTCATGAATGTTTCATGAGACGATATATTGTGCAGGTGGCCCGGATATGAGTACCAACAGCTTAGCAAGGAGAAGCTTAGCTAGGAGTCTTTGCAAAAGTAGTAATAGAACATTAATTAAATATATAATAAATAATCATCATATTGCTCTCTCCGCACCTGTGAGCCACGTCGGCATTGACTGTCCGTTTGAAGATCTGCGAGGATGTTTAAACATTCGCTCATGTGGAGTGCACCCGGTCGCTGTGCATAATAAAGACCGAATGGAGTGCAGCGATTGTTCAAGGACAGTTTCCCAACGGTTAATAGGGAGGTTCAGCGATTTTAGTGAGAGTTGCACAGTTTTCCATATAATACCATTGTATCGCTCAGTTTGGCCATTGCCTTGTGGATTATATGGCGTGGTATAACTAGTAGCCACTCCCATTCCATGCAGAAAATTTTTCAGATCTGCTGATACAAATGCTGTTCCTCTGTCAGAATGTACATAGGTTGGTATGCCGAATAATGCAAATAGCTCTGATAGCTTCTTTTTGACCGTCTCTGAGCTTAGGTCAGAACAAGGGAAGGCAAAAGGAAATCTGGAAAATTCATCCACTATAGTAAGCATGTAACGGTTGTTTGTATCACATGGTAACGGACCTTTGAAGTCAATAGAAATCCTTTCAAATGGAGCATTTGCTTTTATTAAGGTGCCTTTTGTCCTAAGAAATCTGGGTTTTATCTCGGCACAGATCGGACAAGACCCAGTGATTCGCCTGACATCTTCGACCGAATAGGGTAAGTTTTTAGCTCTAACCCAGTGAACCATGCGTGTTATACCAGGATGACATAAATTTTTATGAAGCTCAAGAAGGTTGTTGTTGACAGATTGAGCTGATGCCGTAACATTTATTCGTGAGAGTGCATCTGCAACGATATTGTCTTTGCCTGGGCGATAAGTGATATCGAAATCGTAGTTTGAAAGTTCCAAGCGCCAGCGTTGAATTTTATCATTCTTTATTTTAGAATTATGCTTCTGGTTAAACATAAATGATACTGACTTCTGATCGGTAATCAGTTGAAAAGTTTTACCGACAAGAAATTGTCTCCACTTTCTTACGCTCTCCACAATAGCTGCAGCTTCTTTTTCTATCGCTGAATGATTACGTTCGTGAGTGCTTAGAGTTCTTGAAAAGAACGCTACAGGTCTCCCTTCTTGGGTAAGAGTGGCTGCAATAGCGTGGTCAGACGCATCTGTCTCTATAGTTAATTGGATGTTGGGATCAATTACTTTGATTGCTGATTTAGCTATTTCTGCTTTAAGTGATTGAAATGCTTGCACGGCTTCAGGTGTAAGGGGAAGTTTCTCTGATGTAGCAAGAAACTTTATTTTATCTGAAAATTTCGGAATCCATTTCGAATAGTGAGCAAAAACGCCCATAGTTCGTCTAAGTGATGATCGATCGTCAGGAACCGGCATATCCAAAAGAGGGCGAAGTCGTTCAGGGTCTGGTTTTATTACATTATTGCAGATGTTATAGCCCAGTAAATTAATTTCTGTTTTTGAAAATTCGCTTTTCTGCAGATTTAAAGTAAGATTGTAGCGAGTTGCAATCTCCTGAAAATAGCGTAATTTTTCATCGTGATCAGCTTGATTATGCCCACAGATCGTAATATCGTCCAAATAAGCATAGACTCCTTTTAAATGTTCTTTTTCTATTATGCTGTTGATAGCTCGTTGAAAAGCTGCCACACCGTTTGTTACCCCAAACGGTATACGTCGAAATTGGTATAGATTTCCGCAAGCTTCGAAAGCTGTATACGGTTTTTCCTGCTCTACAATCGGAATCTGATGGTAAGCGCTGCGTAGATCTACTTTGCTAAAGATTTTGTACTTGGCTACCTTTGAAATGAGTCCATCCATCGAAGGCAAAGGATAAGCGTCAAGTTCTGTGAATCTGTTTATAGTCTGGGAGTAATCGATAACCATCCTTTTCTTGTGATGTTCGTTGGATGTAACAAGAACTTGAGCTCTCCATGGAGAAAGACTTGGTTCGATTATTTTGTCATTAAGAAGTTTTTTTATTTCAGCTTTGATAAAAAGAGAATCTGAATCAGAGTGTTTTCTGGACTTGACGGCGATCGGTTTGTTAAAAGGTAGTAGGTTAGTAAATAAACTAACTGGTTCAATATTTGCTTCGGACAAAACGCATAGCTTGAGTGGTGGTTCAGAACCACCAAAATGCATCTCTAAGGCTTTGTGATTTTGCAAAACATCATGACCCAGTATTATATCTGCGCAAAGTCCATCCATGATCATAAGTGTAACGTCTATAGTCTGATTTTGTATTTTTAGCTTCAATTTGCATGATCCATTGACACGTGTACTCAAATTTGACGTTGCCATCGTAATTTTTTGTTTGCAGGGTGTGATATTCAAATTGCATAGAGTGACAAGACGTTGATCGATAAAACTTGCTGTACTACCGGTATCGATGAGTGCTCTCGCAGTAGTATTCTCATTAATGATGACCGGAACAGTAGCTTTATTGAGATCCGCTGCTGATAATATGCATGAAAACGTATGTGACGTCGTGGGTAATTCGTGAGCATCATAATTGTCTTCTGTTGTTGCGCTTGCTGCCTTTTGAGAAGCTTTGCTGAGACAGACTTTTGAAAAATGACCCTTTTTACCGCATTTCGAACACGTAACGTTAGAGGCAGGACATTCCCATCGAGGATGACGTCGGTTTCCACAGAAAAAGCATGATTCTTGTTTTATTTGTCCTCGCGCAGCTGCAGTAGTATTGTCATTAGAAGTATGATTAATAATATTAGATGCAGATTCTTGTTGGCGGTAACTATCGTTTTGAATTTGCGCTAGTTCCAAAGATCGTGCTTGTTCGTATGCTTTGTCTAAAGTTAGAGTACTGTTTTCTAGGAGTCGCTGTCGTATTGCTGATGACGATAGCCCTGAAATGAAGGCGTCTCGAACATATTCGCTTTCGTTTTGCTCGGCGCTTACTGATTTAAAACTACAGTCTTTAGATAAGAGTTTTAATGATTGTAGGTACTGATCAATCGATTCTCCAGGTTGCTGTTGTCGCTTAGCTAATCGGTGTCGAGAAAAAATTTCGTTTACTGGTTTTAAAAATAGCGCATCTAGTTTTTGTATAGCTTGGTCATACTCTTTGGAGTCTCTGATATGAGTATAGAGGAGCGGCGATAGATGACTAACCAGTAGCTGATATTTGCAGTTGCTACTTACTGGATTTTCTTTAGACTGGATTGCTTGTATAAAGTTATCGAAAGTTTGTTTCCAGTGAATCCATAAGGATGATTGATCTGAGCTTATTGATGGATCTGCTTCGAACCTTTCCGGCTTAAGATATTTATCCATGATATTTTTATCGAATAAATTGTAGAATTTAAACCATTAATACGGAAACATGGCTTTATTCGATAAAAATTTGTAATAGACTGACAATGTCAATATACTACCTAATATAATACCTAAACACCATAGAGAACAGTTTAAAACAAGAAGGTTTATTTACCACAAAGGGTATATTGCTGTTAATTATATTCTTAATGAATTGCTTTTAAATTTATAAGTACTCTGAAATTATCACAATAACTGTTCTTGTTAAATTTATTGTTGAGTAAACACTATTTACTTATTGACATTAAAAAAGAAAACAAAACATATTATAATGTGTCTGAAATTTAGTCAAATCAAAAATCCGTTTTTTTTTAATGAATATAAATTATACATTTTAGTAACTTTCTTAGCTATAGTCAAATAGTAATCGTGAAACTGAAGAGACTGTACCTAAACATCTAATTAAATATGATAAGTATTAGTAGGTAGTAGTGGTGCAAATGTTGATAAAAGTTAATAACACTTCGGTTTTTTTTAAATCTAGCATTACAAAGTTATTTGTAATTAGTAAAAAGAAGTTAGTTTTTAAAATTAAAAATACTTGAGTAAAAAAACGTGCACAATATTTTTTTTTCACAACAAAACGACGTAACATGGATCTATTTGAATCATAAGGTAAATAGAAAAGTGCGCAATTTTTTTTTCACTGTAAACATCGCGCTTATGAAATATTTCAATAATTTTTATGTCACAAAATATCATTGACATCAATTTTCACGTCTTATATTAATTTGATAGACACGTTTTCATGATACTTTACAAGGTTAGTACAAAATGAATATAGTAGAAACGGGGACTAAGATTTACTGTCTCAATTTATATTTACCGAGCTGCAGTATAATCTCTCGTAGTAGTACTAATCAAATATGTTATTACTTGTTGATATACTTTTATGGACAAGATTTAGGATAGGATTACTTACGAATGTTATGATCCTCTCATGTCTTAGGCTGGGTTGCACCATCTGTACTTAAGTTTAAGCTACAGTCATAACTGCAGTTAAAACACCCGTTAGGCAGAAATGCGTTGCACCATTTAACTATGGTCAAAATGACGTCATAACTTAACGGTAACTATAACTATGCAAGATTGGCTGGTTAAAGTAAACGTTATAGTTAAAAGCTGTCAAACAGAGCCTCCACCCTCAAAATAACTTTACCAACTTACCATTTCCTTGTAAAACTTGTAACCAATCATGTCTTTACTGTGAAAAATTTAGTGGGAAAGTTCCTCCGACAGTGGAAATGATGAAGAGTATGTGGAGATTAAAAAGAAAAAAAATTGTATTTTCCTAGAATTGATCGCTTCGCCAAGAAGGGACGATGACTCGTTTTAGCGAGATTCCGAGTATCCAAAACAATAGCTAGAGCGTTAGCTCTGCACCTGGAGTAACCCCAATCACAGATGGAGAATTTGTAGAATCCATTGTGACGTTTACATCTAATAATGTTATAATAAAATATAATTCTAAAAAGAATTTCACAAGAACTAACGTTGTTTGTTAAATCAGATCACACACAAATCCAGTTTTATTTATAAGTCAATTCTTTTTTTACAATGAATAATTTTTATGTTTTTATTTTTTCGTATTCATATTCGTGTTCCATAAGTGTAGCATACCTACATCTATAAATCTATAAATGTGAAGACAATGCAAATCAACATCCAGTGTATTACAATTATAAATTAGTTAGTAGTATTTAGTACCCCAATACAATATAGAATATTAAATTACAACAAACAATACCTATTTTCAAAACAATTACCACGACAAGTAGTGGTTAGGTATATGCTCTTTGCACGACAAAGGAAGTTAGTGACACTGACTGACATGCATGACACTATTTGATGAGAGAAACTATATTCTTTGATACTGATTAACGGGACTTTTGCAGTATTGCCATAAACAACAATATTATTAGGTCTTTACCTATGAAATTGCCGTTTTGTTTGAAAAAAGTTAAAGTATTTTTTTTCGAACTTATTTATTTCTTTTATTCAAAGTAATCACCCCAGCAATCAATGCATCTTTGCCAACGCTGTGGCAGTTTATGGATGCCCTTCTTGAAAAAATCAGCAGGACGGGAGACAACAAACTCTTCAAAGGCGTTTTGTACTGCCTCTCGGGAATTGAATTTTTTTCCCGCTAAAAATTTGTCCAAATTTTGGAAAAAGTAATAGTCGGTAGGCGCAAGATCTGGTGAGTATGGCGGATGAGGGAGAGCTTCCAAACCCAACTCATGCAGCTTAGAGACGGTCTGTTGTGCAGTATGGGGTCGCGCGTTGTCGTGAAGTAGCAGTGGAGACGACCGATTGACCAAAGCTGGTTGCAGACGTGCGAGTTTCGCCATCATTGTGGTCAGTTCTTCAATGTACACATCTGCAGTAATGCTCTCGCCGTTTTGTAAAAAGCTATGATGAATCACACCAGCACTGGACCACCAAACTGTGACCATCACCTTTCTAGGGGTCATTTTTCGTTTTGCGCATTGCTTTGGTACCGAACCAGGATCTAACCAACTTGCTGAGCGCTTTCGATTGTCAAAAAGAATCCATTTTTCGTCGCACGTAACAATTTGGTTCGAAATTCCTTCATTTCTGTGCCTGTTAAGCAGCGCAAGGCAAGTCTCGACGCGTACGTTGCGCTGGCGATCGTTAAATTCGTGGGGCACCCATCTATCAAGCTTTTTTATCTTGCCAATCTGTCGCAAATGGACCAATATTGTTTTGATGCTAACATCAAAAGCTGCTGCCAGCTCAGCTGTAGATTGAGATTCATCAGCTTCCACAATCGCCTTTAATTCATCATTGTTGACCAATGTTTCCGGACGACCGCGAGGTTCAATTTTCAAGTCAAAATTCCCAGAACGGAACCGAGCAAACCAATAACGGGTTGTACGTTCGTTTGTACAGTTCTCTCCGTAAACGTCGTTGATGTTACGTGTCGTTTGTGCCGCGTTGGTGCCACGACGGAACTCATATTCCATATTGACACGAAATTTCAAAGTATCCATTATGAGGAAAAATGTTGAAATGTAATAAAAATACAACGCTAATCAATAAACAAAAGACTTATATTGTAAATAGAATGTCATATTTTTAAAACAACATTAATTTGAATTTAGAATTCATAGCCAATCAAAACTTTTTTTTGTTTGAAAAAGTCTGTACTGCAATACGGCAATTTCATAGGTAAAGACCTATTATTTTCAATTACTATAGGGAATGGCACATCTTCAGACTAGCAACCTAGTTAACCGTAACTTGTTATAGTTACGGTTAACTAACTATTAACAATAATGATGGTGCAACACATGCTGGCTAAACTTCATGGTTAAGGTTAAAGTCATAGTTAATTTAAACTATAACAGTAACTTTAACTGAGATTATGGTGCAACCCAGCCTTAGTCAATATTTAAAGAACCAAATTAGTCAAATTACAGACATCCTACATAACGATCATTATGACGTGTATAATGATGCTCAATTTCGATCATGTTATTCTTAAACAAATATGTTAGCTATTACAATTAACGTTTCTTAAAAAGGCTAAGATAATATTAATATATATAAAAACTAGTTGTGCCCCGCGACTTCACCCGCGGATAAAAATGTATTTTAATTATTTACTCATCCCAGGAAAATTTAACTTCCGATATATTACTACGTCGTCCATATATTACTACGTTATTCCTTTCCGTGCAAAGTTGTCTGGAAGAGATCGCTCTGAGCGATAAACCGCCCATTGTTACACTTTGGTTAAGTTTGTTCACTTTTTTAATTATTTAAGATGTGGTGTTTCAATAAAGAGTTTGTCTATCTATCTATCAATCTAATTTTTCCGGGTTAAAATGTAGCCTATATGTTAATCCAGTGTATAAGCTTAGTGTGTTAGTCTTCTATATTTCGAATATGTTAGCTAATACAATTAACGTTTCTTAAAAAGGCTAAGATAATATTAATGTATCAAAAAATGGCACAAAAATCGCTCCCTATAAGGCGGTGATATTTAGTTAATTTACAGGTAAACAGCTCACGTGACGCTCTATTACACAAACATACTAATGCACTAAAGAAATTAGTACCTATTACTACCGAGCTTCATTATTCTCTGCCCATAACTGCGTAGTTTCAACACCAAGGCTATTCTTATGTATTAGTGTAATACAAAATTTTCTCGGTGCATGCACACGTTTACATGTAATCACGAGTTTTCCAGTCCTTTTGCTTGTTTATCCTCAGATTTGAGGTCTCTGCCAGCATTGATATTCAATCATATAATAGGTCTTTACCTATGAAATTGCCGTATTGCAGTACAGACTTTTTCAAACAAAAAAAAGTTTTGATTAGCTATGAATTCTAAATTCAAATTAATTTTGTTTTAAAAATATCACATTCTATT
Organism: Ennomos fuscantarius; assembly: GCA_905220475.3. Taxonomy (NCBI): domain Eukaryota; kingdom Metazoa; phylum Arthropoda; class Insecta; order Lepidoptera; family Geometridae; genus Ennomos; species Ennomos fuscantarius. The sequence continues at coordinate 2,653,422 of HG992028.1, read as the reverse complement.
TACAATATAAGTCTTTTGTTTATTGATTAGCGTTGTATTTTCATTACATTTCAACATTTTTCCTCATAATGGATACTTTGAAATTTCGTGTAATTATGGAATATGAGTTCCGTCGTGGCACCAACGCGGCACAAACGACACGTAACATCAACGACGTTTACGGAGAGAACTGTACAAACGAACGTACAACCCGTTATTGGTTTGCTCGGTTCCGTTCTGGGAATTTTGACTTGAAAATGAACCTCGTGGTCGTCCGGAAACTTTGGTCAACAATGATGAATTAAAGGCGATTGTGGAAGCTGATGAATCTCAATCTACAGCTGAGCTGGCAGCAGCTTTTGATGTTAGCATCAAAACAATATTGGTCCATTTGCGACAGATTGGCAAGATAAAAAAGCTTGATAGATGGGTGCCCCACGAACTTAACGATCGCCAGCGCAACGTACGCGTCAAGTCTTGCCTTGCGCTGCTTAACAGGCACAGAAATGAAGGAATTTTGAACCGAACTGTTACGTGCGATAAAAAATGGATTCTTTTTGACAATCGAAAGCGCTCAGCAAGTTGGTTAGATCCTGGTTCGGTACCAAAGCAATGTGCAAAACGAAAAATGAACCCTAGAAAGGTGATGGTCACAGTTTGGTGGTCTAGTGCTGGTGTGATTCATCATAGCTTTTTACAAAACGGCGAGAGCATTACTGCAGATGTGTACATTGAAGAACTGACCACAATGATAGCGAAACTCGCACGTCTGCAACCAGCTTTGATCAATCGGTCGTCTTCACAACTACTTCACGACAACGCGCGACCCCATACTGCACAACAGACCGTCTCTAAGCTGCATGAGTTGGGTTTGGAAGCTCTCCCTCATCCGCCATACTCACCAAGATCTTGCGCCTACCGACTATTACTTTTTCCAAAATTTGGACAACTTTTTAGCGGGAAAAAAATTCAATTCCCGAGAGGCAGTACAAAACGCCTTTGAAGAGTTTTTTGTCTCCCGTCCTGCTGATTTTTTCAAGAAGGGCATCCATAAACTGCCACAGCATTGGCAAAGATGCATTGATTGCAGGGGTGATTACTTTGAATAAAAGAAATAAATAAGTTCGAAAAAAAAATACTTTAACTTTTTTCAAACAAAACGGCAATTTCATAGGTAAAGACCTAATATGAATCACAATATGAAATTCAGATTTAGCGTGGCACAGAAAAAGATTTTGTTCAATATCGTGAATATTACAGCATTCTAATTGCCGAATTTAATTTTTAGGAGTTTTCCATTGAGCTTGGAGATAGAATTATCTATTGCGTCTAAACCTAATTTGACAGATCTAAAAATGTGTTGGTCTCATTCATACAACTTTAAGGTTAGAGTTTTGGCGGGAATGCGAAAAAGATTGCGTCACCGCATTGTATTATTTTCCAAAACTTGTGTTATTTTCAGTGTTAGTGCATAAAATTGGTGGCATTCTATTCGTTAAGTGCTGGATTACAGGCGTGAGTGTGGGAAAATGGTATAATGATGGTGAAACGTTTCTTTTCGTGTGGTTTCCAAAACTCGAATCCATAGAAGCTTCAAGTAAAGTTGCCACCACTTTACTAGGAGTATGACTTTGACTAGACTATAATAAGAATAATAATAAATAAACGAACATTTCTACATTACATTTTTATTGATTTCGTTCATTTTGTCATAGAAACGGGGTCGTATATTGTAGTCAGATAATTAAGTTACCTAAGTATTTAATCTTGGTTTTCCTCGTGTGCTTTGCACTTAGCTTTAAAACAATTTCCTGGTAAAGGCCCACCAATATACCACGATTTTGACTAGATATTTGTAATCATCATCAGAACTATCATTATTATTACGCACTTCTAGCGCTAATGCTTCAGTTTATGCACCATTGATGATATTGCATTTTATCGTTCGCAGCCTATAAATGGTGTTACGATGAATGATTTTACTGTTTCCGTGAAATAACTGCAAATATTTTAACGTTTGCTAAGATTTTATGGCGTTTTACTGAAATTATTATCATTACACAGACAGTTAATTCAATCTTAATATAACTGCCTTCTCTATATTTTACTTTACTATGCTTACTTCCTTATGTAGGTACTTTTAAATTTTATTTTATATCTAGTCTAGCCTATTAAAGTTTTGTTTGACGGCTGGGCGCCTTAAGCGACCGCCTTCCCGCCTGATGATGCTGTAAAGGTCGGTAGAGACCAACAGAATTAGCTCGTTCAAAAAAAAAAGTTTTGTTCCTTTTTCTTCAATAAAACGGGCAACTTCGGTATAGTTTCTCAGCCCGTTCAAAAAAATATATGGTTGGAAACAAGAAGCTACGAAAACACTCAGACTTAAATTTTTCGAAATTTTTTGCAACTTGTAAATTTATAAATCCATTTATTATCTCTATGCACCAAGACAATTGCATTATCTGCCTCATCCACCTCATACACTAAATGTTACTGTTTATGGATTTACAACCACATTAAATATGGAGACTTGGATATAAAGATTATGTTACTTAACCTTCATAAAGGATTACCACCACATGCTAGGCAGCGTCATGCGACACGCGGTTAGATCGTGACATTGGTACCTGACTATTTCCTATCTGACCTATCAATTTACAATATTATTCAGTCGAAAAACATGCTGAACGCTTCGAAAGAATGCAGAATTGTAGATAGTTTAAATTTGCACACACGTTGGTAAATATTATCGCGCAAATTTACGACCGTAGCTTAATTTAAATTAGTTATTTGCTTTATTTGTCGGCGTTAATTAATTAGGTAGTTTCTTCTTATTAAGCAGTTGATGATTTATATACTACTTAGTCGTAACAATATGACCCCGGATCCTACCTGAAATTGATTTAGTTTTTCATCAACATCTGATGGAGGTTTTAATTAGATAGATAGATAGACAAACTCTTTACTGACACCAACGTAACAAATACAAAAACAGGAAATAACTAATGAGCAGGTAACAGTGGGCGGTCTTATCGCTAAAAAGCGATCTCTTCCAGACAACCTTTGGATGGGCAGAGATAGAACGACGAGCAAGTTAGGCGCGACACTTGACCTGACATGGAGATGATAGATGGTGCATGGCAATAGCCCAAATATGTTGGTCATGCCATGGCAAGATTGCATTCCGAATGCTCCTCCCGGTGTAACTTTCGCTCCAAAATTCGAGTTCCCGCGATAAAACGTAGTTATAATAAGCACGCGACATTTTTGTGCCTATTAAAAACACTTTGACTTCCTTATACCCACCTACAAGAGTTGAAGATAAATACTCTCTGCTTTGTGTCAATTCAAGAGAATATTATCCACTTTTTTCCGAGTCCGTGCTCTGAAGCTGGGAGAGCGGGATATAATGTCTACGATAATGTCAAACGGAAATATTACTTTCCTCTCCTCGTTGCCGTGCTACGGAAGGTGGAGAGGGGGATTATTTTAACTGACAGGTGGAAAAAACCGGGGGATAGACAATTTGTCCACATGCCGTGCTAAGCCTGCTCATTGTCACTTTATTCCACTCTGCGAGCATGGCCTGATGGTGATGCTGATGAAGTAAATTTCTATTATTAATCATTGTTATTGCAACTAACTATTGTAATTGTACTATCATTGACGGTTCAGATTTTCAAAAGTATTACCTAAATACCTAACGCACAAATGTAATTAGCTTTTGTTTTTTATTTGCTGAAAATTTTACTAAAGCAAATTGCGCAATTCCTTCAAGATTTGATTTGCATTATTCAAATATTATCGCACACCGATTAGATTGTTTTTTATGTTAATCCCATCGTATTTTTCCCACAAACAATGATGATACAGACCACGTTGTGTGTCCGTGGGATCCATTATCTGTTATCGTTATTATTTTTTTCTGTACGTATCATTAAAACATCATGTTTCGTTTGCGTGTATACACGACTTTTGTATCTGCGGGGGTCGTGGTTTCCGATATACCCGACCGATGCCATACATGTTTTAATTTGTATGATCTCTAGAGGGTTGGCTTCTCTTGGCCGGTTTTGCAACTTTCAAGTGATTGCATTGGAACGTTGGTAAAAATCTACCATCTTTTATCTTTAGTTGATTCGTAAAGCCTCCTCAGAAGTTCCATATAAAATACCATATTGGTGATTGATATATTGATTTTAATAAATATCACTACTGAATTAGGTATTTATTTTGGAAAAGTACAGTAATTACAATCAGAATCTTAGGTACTGGTATTTTAAGGTTCGGTTTAAACCATGATATTACAATTTTGATGCAATAAATGTTATCACGGAAATATCTGCAGACAATTGTATTGATAAGATAGCTAAGAATGTAATGATCACTTGATTCCAAAGTATTATGATTGATTGCTATCACGATCGATATTGGGGCTGTAAACAATAGTGTATTACAGCCATGATAGGTTATGTAACTTTCAGAATAGGCACACAAACATCTTCAAAACCTTTATATCCAAATAAATATTTTATGGGACAGTTATGAAAGTGATGTAAAATGTGTCCAATGCACTCTTACAGTTTGTAGTAAATAAATACATTGACTATCTATAAATAGTTTAAGTTATAATATAAAGAAATGAAGGGAATAATACCTACCGTTAAATTATTCACCTAATCTATAATATTCGAATAAAAACTCGTAAAAATTCAAAAACTATAATTATATAACTATCATATTATAAAAATTTCATTACAATCATTTGATAGGGTATTTACTATGAAAAATTATTTTATAGTTGGAAAATCAGAATTCTCTATTAATCTTGTTATATTCATTTTTTGTTGCTATTTTGAAATAAATCGAATCTTGCTAATACCGTCGAGCTCACTTTTACCGAAACCTGTACCTAATATTTATCACCCTTTTTATCATTATAATAATTAATAATAATTTATTTATTCAAACAGTAAAAAAGGATCATAGTATAGGGTTGATCCCTGGATCCCACACTAGAATGACCTGTGTCGTATTGTTGATAATAATTTAATACGCACTGAACTTTTCGTCTTCATTGAACTCTGTGTCAAGCCATTTGTTTACATTATAGATATCTCTACAATTACGACGTCAGCAGCGAGCTAACATCTTAATTTAGATACATTTTTGTTTATTTTTAATTTAATCTTAATTCTTGTATCCACTATGACCTTTCCCCGTTATTAACGTATTATCTTCAACAAAGCATTTCGTGAAATGACGAACGCAAAGTTAAGTTTTCAAATTAGGTACGTTGTATTAATCAATTTAATTAATATAGAAAGCACTTGTGCCTATTGGTGTAAATATTGTATCGACTTTACAATCATCAGTGTAATAGCGATAAAACATTATTTATGAAACGTCAAATCACACTACCTGCAGTGAATTGCATCGCGAATGTCACCTTTATCGTACGTATTTCAATAGCTTAGCGTCTATACACCCCATGAGTTTCTCCTCGCTGTATATATTTCATATTTTCGCCATAACTTTATCGATCACGTAATCCCGTTTCAGACTACTTGAAATTTTAATCTTGTTATTGATCAGGGTTTCGAAGTAGGTCACCTGTCGGTCATTTACCTCAAGTCGGCAATTACAGTGTTTACCGATTCCGCCGACTATGAACCAACTGAACCCAAGTTACGTCATGTCCTATCTACTTCTGCATTCATCATAACGGGAACAGAGATACACATGACACTTGACTTTTCGTTATAAGGGAAGAGTTCTTATAAATTAGCCGTCTTAGGTCCGTATTACAGAACGATGCTCAGTAATTTATTGGTGCGCGCAAGCAGAGATTTCATTCATTAATTGATCACTTTATGAATGAAATCTCTTCTTGAGCACCGATCGATGACTGAGCATCGGTCTGTAATACGGACCTTAGATTTATGATCCCTGCCGAGTTTCAGTGTGAAATAAGATTGCATTGAAACTAAATTTAGCTTAAAGAAGGAGGATATATGAGCACAGTTTTGCCTATTCTACGCGAGTCAACTCTTCAAAATGCTTGCTGATTTGTTGAGTTTGGTTTCGTGTTATTTTGATAAAAATATAATGAATATTCATTGTTCTCTTTGATCTTTCATCACAAGCTGTTTAAACACAATTTATTTATCAACTGCGTTGTGCACTTGCTTAAATCCAAAACATCAGTCGCTACGGGCGGGTCTTCGCATACATTATTATATGAGTAACAGTTTCATCGGTACACTTAATATATATAACTTTTACAATAAATCAAAATGATATAGTAAAACATTTATATTCGTGACGTACGTAAATTTAAGTTTTTACTCAACGAACCGAAGACTGACGGCTGTAGATTTCAGCCAAATTCTAAATAAAGAAACTGAAACATCAAATGTAACATAGCTCAATACAAAACAGCTCATATTAGCGATAGTGTTTTTTTTAAATGACGATACATAGATTGTGTTTTGTGGATTTCCTAAACCACCATCCACGTGTATCACCATCAATCGCCTTTTTGTATCAGAGCAGGTCAGCAGTTGCAGATGTTTCAACTTTCACATACCTATTTCAGTTGAAGATTAAGGACCCATGTTTCAACGGTCAGGTTTCAACATTCATACTATGAGTTTTTCTATGGAATATACTAACAAAAAGAACGACCCTGGCCTGTCCTAAGTTCAGCGACATGGACTAGCGTTGTAAATATCCCCGTTCGGAAGCGCCGCTGGCGACTGTCCAAGAATCGCTGGCATTCCAGTCAGCTGATGGTAAACAGGGATCACGCCATGTGCTTTGTCACATGGAGGAAAATAAATAATATTATTTATTCGTGAATTATGGTAACCAACTTGGTCAGTTCACTCTTTTAATGATAGAATCTATATAATTATCAAGGATGGCCAAACTTTTGAAGTATTTGGTCTATATCATAACTCAAAATAATCCCAGCTGTATTCCACTAGCGACAATAAAAAATCCAGTACTTCTTTTTTACATCACCGATTTATAACAGTCAGTTTCTCGCGTTGTGTATGAACTTACTGATAAATATAAAATGGCACTTATGGGTTTTTGATAACACAAGTACATAACGGGCCACCACCCGTGCTATTATTCTACGCTCTTCTCAAACTGACTCTATCGAGGTATACCCAGTACAGTGATGTCTACGAATCTTTGTTGCTCTGAAATTGGTTGAATGACACTTTGTGATACATCTGTAAAAAAATCATTAGTGACTTTTCGAAGCCTAACTTCATAGCGTCAAAGTTTTGTTGCAACTCAAAGCTGTCGGCGGTAGTCTGATAACACAGAAACCAATAGTGAAAATATCGTAACACAGTTTTAGCGTAGTCAGAGGTCTATTTATGTAGCTAAATGCTATGGTAACCCATATTTGTACACGATGCGGTCGATGTGGTTTAACTTAATGTTTGTAAAGCGATAACCGATAATGGTTTTCATGAACATAAATGACTGCTTTTTTTGGAATAATAACAGAAGCTATATCATCATGTGTCACATTTTGTGCTTTGCCTATATGTCATTAGTAATTTGACAGCCTCTGTGATGTGGTGGTTGAGCAGGTCGGCTCATAACCTGGAGGCTACGGGTTCGATTCCCGCGGCAGGACAAGTATTTGTGCACAGAATTTAAGAAAGCACAAATGCTTGTTCTGTGTCTGGGTGTTGTGGGACCATGGTCCTCGTAGTTCCTGGGTCCCTAGACACAGGGAATCCTAGTTAGGGTCCAGGATCTATGAATGTGATAGTTGAGCGTTATGATTATTATTATTAATTTAATAACACTGTCAACTGTCATTAAAGTCAACAAATGATGAATTTGTGACTATTTAGAGCAAAATTAAAACGTTGCTCATTTCCTAAATATTTTACTAAATGTTTGTATTTGTATTTATTTTTATTGTACTTCGCGTCACTTAAATGTTATTTATAAGTAAGTAAATATTTCGAGCAGTGATTTTCCTAGCTTAGTATAACAACAATTAGTAGGTACTAGATTGCTAACTACTCTTAGTTTATCCACAGATAATATTATACTCTATACGTTCTGCTGGTCTCCCCGCAAGGCCACTTTGCACTGCAATATCAAATTATCAATGGCGAACTTTGCCCTTTCCTTACACATGACGCGCGCACATGCAAGCGATTTTCCGATATTACCTGTACTAAAGGTAGGTCTTTACCTATGAAATTGCCGTTTTGTTTGAAAAAAGTTAAAGTATTTTTTTTTCGAACTTATTTATTTCTTTTATTCAAAGTAATCACCCCTGCAATCAATGCATCTTTGCCAACGCTGTGGCAGTTTATGGATGCCCTTCTTGAAAAAATCAGCAGGACGGGAGACAACAAACTCTTCAAATGCGTTTTGTACTGCCTCTCGGGAATTGAATTTTTTTCCCGCTAAATGTTGTCCAAATTTTGGAAAAAGTAATAGTCGGTAGGCGCAAGATCTGGTGAGTATGGCGGATGAGGGAGAGCTTCCAAACCCAACTCATGCAGCTTAGAGACGGTCTGTTGTGCAGTATGGGGTCGCGCGTTGTCGTGAAGTAGCAGTGGAGACGACCGATTGACCAAAGTTGGTTGCAGACGTGCGAGTTTCGCCATCATTGTGGTCAGTTCTTCAATGTACACATCTGCAGTAATGCTCTCGCCGTTTTGTAAAAAGCTATGATGAATCACACCAGCACTAGACCACCAAACTGTGACCATCACCTTTCTAGGGGTCATTTTTCGTTTTGCACATTGCTTTGGTACCGAACCAGGATCTAACCAACTTGCTGAGCGTTTTCGATTGTCAAAAAGAATCCATTTTTCGTCGCACGTAACAATTCGTTTCAAAATTCCTTCATTTCTGTGCCTGTTAAGCAGCGCAAGGCAAGTCTCGACGCGTACGTTGCGCTGGCGATCGTTAAGTTCGTGGGGCACCCATCTATCAAGCTTTTTTATCTTGCCAATCTGTCGCAAATGGACCAATATTGTTTTGATGCTAACATCAAAAGCTGCTGCCAGCTGTAGATTGAGATTCATCAGCTTCCACAATCGCCTTTAATTCATCATTGTTGACCAAAGTTTCCGGACGACCACGAGGTTCATTTTTCAAGTCAAAATTCCCAGAACGGAACCGAGCAAACCAATAACGGGTTGTACGTTCGTTTGTACAGTTCTCTCCGTAAACGTCGTTGATGTTACGTGTCGTTTGTGCCGCGTTGGTGCCACGACGGAACTCATATTCCATAATTACACGAAATTTCAAAGTATCCATTATGAGGAAAAATGTTGAAATGTAATGAAAATACAACGCTAATCAATAAACAAAAGACTTATATTGTAAATAGAATGTCATATTTTTAAAACAAAATTAATTTTAATTTAGAATCCATAGCCAATCAAAACTTTTTTTTGTTTGAAAAAGTCTGTACTGCAATACGGCAATTTCATAGGTAAAGACCTATTATTAAGTCTTCTATGATATTGTAAAAAATTCCTACTGCAAACTGATAATATCACAGCGATAAATACCACAGAATAAATAATACTACCTACCAGCTTATCAATAGCGTAGACTGTAGATTCACCAATTAGATATCGCATGTCACTAAAGCGCTATGCTAATACCTCTGCCAAATTCGTCTATCGTATACCTGAATTAATTAGGTACGTAATCAATTTCATTCCATTCACAGGAATTTATCAGCGCATATGTTTACTAACTGCACTCTATGTGTACGTAATTACTAAGACTGTACTTATTTCATAAGTAACTCCGCAAATTTACACTACTTATCTAAATGCTTTACTGAGTGCTTTACTCAAGTACGTATATGTGTGTGGCGTTCTATGAGAAAAAATATATAGCAATGGGAACATACAAGTGCAAAGTTTCCTATGTCCATCTTAGAAAAGGTTTCTGAACCACTACACTACTGCTTTTGACGGGTTTTCTAACAAAATCAGCTATACAATATAGCCAGTCATGTTTATGGTATGGGACTGCAATTAATATTACTTTTTCCTGTAACTATTGAAGCTATTATTTAGTAAACAGCATTCACTTAATATTTTGATATCTAATTGGAAGCTTTTCGTAGCCGCCTATATCGCTGAATATGAAAATGTGTGATAATGACAAATCATGTAGTCGTACGCTCGAGCCATGAATCGGCAGCCAATACTGCGGCATCCTTGTTAACGAACAACCAAGTGACAGTCTACCAGATATACGAGTATATAAAAATGGGTTTTAAATTATATTAGTTAAAATTACTAAGCCTTTGACGCACTGTCCAAGTTTCAATAGGGTTCCTCTTTTCCGGTGGACGTAGTCTTCTCGATCCTCTTATCTCGGCAACGGCCCAAGCCGAGGCTCGCACCCCAGGGGTGCCCTTTAGCTAGTTACCTCCCACTTTCAAAGGTCGGTAGATACCAATAACATTAGCGCGTTTAATAAAAAATCGGTGTCTCGGTTAATAGCCACATGCCAGATTCCCAAGATATCGCACTTACAATTGCTTGATCTCTAATTTGGGCAAACAGGTAAATGTTCTGTTATTAATACGTCACGTTATCACATAGGAAACCTTACTAATTGATGCTCTCTAAATACAATATCAATTTCATAATCAGATACTCCCACGCGTATAGATAACATGAGAGCACTTTATCTAACCATCGATGTTTGACACCGAAGCATGGGTTTGAAGGCCGCTGGTAAGTTGGGTATTATGCAATTATGCAGATTGATGTAGATCAAAGTTTATTATAAACCCTAAAAAGACTTTATATTACGTATCCTGGAAAATCTCCGTACAGAATCAGATTTTCTCGCTGCTGATCATAGCGAACTATATTAATCACACACAATGCAACAGTGGGTATCACAATCTACAATCACCCAGAGAAGCCTGGCAATAGTTAGCTATGATAGCAAAAATCTACGTTATCACACAAATATAGCTCGCGCAAAACTTTATGAGCTCTCGGAAGTAAGGCCCGAGCTCCACACTGCGCATGGTACAGTAGAGTGCATTGTAAAAGCGGCCATACAATAACTATAATTTGCGTACTGCGCAGCCATCCGCGCTAACTTCCGAGAGCTCATACAGTCTTATTACAAAACGTGGACTAAGTGGAGGTTTAAGCCTGGACTAAGTAGCCCTAGTTTGTTACGGTACTTATTAGTTAGACCTTGACTTAATTACAAAACGCCGACTAATCGAAGACCAGCTGATACCAGAGATAGTTCATGGTTTATTGACCATAAACTAAATACGAAAAAAGATTGTTTATTTGGACAACATTTATTCACACATTCCGTTTTTTACATTTCATATATTTATAATTTTTGTTTTCGTCTATAATATACGTACGTTGACCTTGGAAAGCGTATTGTTTGCATATTTTTATGGAATAAATAATCAGATTCATGAAAGTAAGCTTTGCTACAATGATTTTCAACTAATAAAACTATCAAGTTTTAATAGTTACCAACGAGGCTTGCGATAATCAGAACGTAAGAAAATTGATATTTCTGTTTATTGTTGTTATAACTGCACTGCAATAAACATAAATATCGTAAAAATGGAGCAACAAAATATAAAAAACTGAACCAAGTAGATATATTTTTGCAAAGACCAACCTCAAAATCGTGTAACAAAGAAGGTTGATTACCACATTGACGAATAGCGCGTAAATAGTTTTTAATCTTAAAAGTTTCATTTTTCCACCACCGTGGCGCTAGTTTCTTTCAACTTTACACCATGGACGGTCCCCGGATCAGCGATAAACTTGTTTTTGTAATATGGTTTTTAACTAGTCTAGGTTTAAACCTAATACTAACTTTGGTCCATGCTTAGTCTACGTTTTGTAATAAGAAGGATAAAGTTTTGCGCGAGCTTTACTGAATTACTGAAGAAAAGTTATGTTAAAGAAGAATGGTTCTGTCAATCAAACATAATCAATGGAAGCCCTCTTGTGTGACTGTGCAGAAGACACTGCACAGCACGTGCTGGAGACATGCCCGGGGGATGAGGAGCCGCGACGGTCCCTAGTCGCGGTCGTGGGGACAGACCTTTCGTTGCCGGTCATCTTGCAAAAGATGCTCGACGACGAGAGGTCCTGGGAGGCCATGGTCTCCTTCTGTGAAACGGTCATCTCACAAAGGGAGGCCGAGGGACGGGAGAGAGAGAGAAGGTCTCTCACTCTGCCGCTCCGGAGGGCGCGGGTGCGGAGACGGGCTAGCCGAGCCCGGACTCCGTCCCCGCTGGGAGGACCTGGGGCGCTGGGTGTGGGCGCATCCAGCGTCCCCCACTAGGGACAAGGTCCTCCAGTGTGGAGTCGGTGCCCTAGGTGTTCCAGGGCATCGCTCGATTAGGTAGGAGTGGTTCTATACACCCCTCTAGGGAGGGAGCTTTACACACTCCCTCCCCGCGGAGGCTCCGCTGCTTTACACAGCGGACAACAGCGCAAGCAGGGCAGCGGAGAATGCACAAGCGGACCCGAGGCCCTGCTATCAGCTGAGATGGTGGAACATCGTGGAGTTGTTAGTCGGTATGGGTGCCCTTCTGGCACTGAGTCCGACACTACCCGTAGGCCCACCCAGCCACGGGTGTGCGTAAGAGCATTTACTCCACGTAAAAAAAAAAAAAATAAAAAAAATGGAAGCCCTCTTCAATCAAGGCAGCAGATAATGTTGTGTAGTCTCAAGTGTTCTATAGATATGGGATTCCATTCAGCCTTGTGAGGGTCGAATGTCAAACGTTGTCGGAAGAATCCGAATTTTTCCGATAAGTAAGCGTTTGATATGACGAGATACATGACAAGAGATAACGTGCAAACGTTTTGGTGTTTCTAAATTATGCATCATCATTTTATCGTGTGTATGAGTAAACATTTGATGATAAAGGATGATATGCAGAGTATTTTATATCCATTGTATGCTATCATGAGATGCGCAGCCGTGTATGACACGTACTGTATTGCCGATCAATCTATATCCATTCCGTCGGTTATATTATTGAGAATATCAGGACCGCTAAGCGAGAACCATCTTTATAAATTCTAGCGTATAGTATTACGTTGAGAGCAAAGGCGTAACTAACGATAGCTCAGTTGGTAGTAACCCTGCCTTCTGAACTGTGGGTTGTGGGTTCGATTCTCACCCAGGACAAACATTTGTGTGATGAACATAGGTGTTTGCTCTGTGTCTGGGTGTCATATTGTATTCTATGTATGTATTTACGTAAGTATTTAAGTATTGTATCAGTTATTTGGTTCCCATAGTAGCAAGCTTTGCTTAGTTTGGGACTAGATGGCGCTGTGTGAAATGTATATATATATATATATATATATAAATGGAGATGTTGACGGTTGACCTAAAACAATTCGCGTCTGTCTGAAGCTGAACGACCACATAAAATGCCAGATGTTATTAACGAGCTCGCTTTAAAATTACAGGAAGTACATGAAACAGGAAGTCTACTCTTTAAAGTGCATTACGTGATATTATTTTTGACGGATTTTTCCATAGAAACTCTGTAAAAACCAAAAGAATTATTTGGTTGTCAAAAACCGATTATAAAGCAATGCAATCGTAATTATAATAGTAGACTGAGGTGTTGGACAGTTTGGCCAACCTTCTTGCGAAAGCCTATGAAGATATAAATTATCATCATCATTATTATTATTATTATTAATGTCTCGCAAGTATTTGTAATTAATTAAGTAAATAATATGAGTCATGAACGCCCATCACAGCTCGTGAAGTCATTATTATTAGTAAGTATTTTTTTCGGCCAAAATCGATGTAACTTGATTGTTAAAGTCAACATAAACATAACCCACAGTTTAGGAAAAAAATCCTTTATAAAAAAAGATTTAACGGACTTCAATCCCAATGAGAACATCATCAATGTAGTCGAAATCGAAATACGCATTATTAAGGATACCTCAAAAACTGCTTGTCATATCTTGATCAAATTTAAATCAAAATCAGTTCACCCAGTCAAAAGTTCTGAAGGTAACAAACGCTAAAAACAGAGGAACGGAATCGCGTTTCAAATCAAAAATAAGTTATAAACACGCAAACAAATAAATCACATTTCGTGAAACAATTAGTCATCATAAATTAATAAAAATGTAAAATAAAATAGGTAACGTATTAGTGACACCTCCAGCATTACAGATGTCCATAGACTACGGTGACCACTTCCCATCAGGAATATATACTTATACTTATTAGTCGTTATACCGTAGCTTACCCGTATGTTTATTTGTATCCTTTAATATACAATTGAGTTATCTTCTATTGAAATTATCATATTGATTAAGCATCTGCTTTCGCCACTATAAAAGTAACATTCATGCAAGGACTTTGATTTAATTTGATAAGTGATAGCAAGGAATTTCTATACTATTATATTCTAAGTTCGTCCTTTAATTTGTATGACATCGGAATGTTTTAAAAGTTGTGCTTCGTTTTATCTGCAACCGAAACCTATTGCGGATCTACGTCATTGTTTGGGTTAGTCAATACGCCGGTTCCGACGTCACAACTCTGCGCATGCTCAGTCTCCTGTGACCGTATGACCTTTATCCAAATATGTGACGTGTAATGCACACTTGTTACGGAAGCGGTGCATGGGATTACATCACAGAGTTATCTTTTACTTGATAATATTGGAAGATAGCACCGGGAGTTGTTCGCATACTACAAGAATTATAATAATAATAATAATAACGCCCAACGATCACATACATAGATCCTGGATTTCCTAGGGACCCAGGAACTACGAGGACCACCCACAACACCCAGACTCGGAATAAGTATTTGCGCTTTGTTTCTCTGAGCACAAATACTGATTCTGTCGCGGGAATCGAAACCGCCGCATCCGGGCTATGAGCCGACCTGCTCAACCACCGCACAGAGAAAACAAAATACTGAATAGTTGCACATATTTCACATAGATTTCATCTCCAACCATTCAAAAGTTAACGTAAACGTCATCGCAATAACTGCCTTCTGGACATAGCTTAAATTTCTTCCATGTGGAAAAATTCAAAACAAATTATTTCCATCCCAAATTTTCTATCTCAAAGTATATTTATTTCAAGAGTACTCTCATTCAATATAACGCTATGTATATATTAGCTCAGGTGCTTTTAGCGACGGTTGTTTGTTATGGCCTTTTTATGTGATTTAGTACTGAGTGTTGTGTGAATTGATGATTGGTGAATGGATCCTTTGAAGGATTACAGTTTTAAGACTGTTGATATTTTTCCGCTGGTCTTACTTAACTTTTGGAGTATAAAAAATGCGTGGAGCTACAAAAGCTCTATATTCAAACTCAAATTCAAATAATTCATTGCAAAAAAAACAGCAATCTAGATTTGTCTAGATTTTGTATCATATGGGTGTAACATTCAGATTTCCCTATTATCTTTCAACTACGGCTCTATTGCAATCTCAGATTTAATAATTATTTCTTAGTGTTTATTGGAGACAGTCGTGTCATAAGAACCCAATATTAGATGTGAATTGGGTCAGTTACTTCTCATAAGTATACGCCTCAAGCTTCTGGCCGCTGGCCAGAGTGAGAGGTGCGCCTAAATACTTTGGTTTTAGCACTCCGCGCTGACGAATGCTTTGGAGCTAACATGGTACTAAATACATGAGTTTTATGGGCTTACAAATGGAGGTACTTATATACTACGGCCGTTTGTTAAGCAAACTAACATGCGAAAATATGGCCATCTACGTACTCGTAGATGGCCATATTCTAAATCTAAGTAATACTTTACTTGATGGCCCCTTTCACAATGAATTTCGACATTCTCTTGACAAGTGATTTCTAGTAACTAGTATATTTTCAAAATATAATATTGACTAATGTATTATTGAATCGTAATATCTTACATGCCCCATTAGCCGCATGTATCAAACTAATTTTGTAACACCAATATCAACTACTTGCGAAAGTAAATAATAATATAATAATAACGCCCAACGATCACATACATAGGTCCTAGACTCTAACTAGGATTCCCTGTGTCTAGGGACCCAGGAACTACGAGGACCATGGTCCCACAACACCCAGACTCAGAACAAATATTTGCGCTTTTTTTCTGTGCACAAATTCTTGTCCTGCCGCGGGAATCGTACCCGTCGCCTCCGGGTTATGAGCCGACCTGCTCAACCACCACACCACAGGCTTTCAAATCAAATGAATTGTGAAACGAAAGTAAATGTACGTACTGGCGCATCTCTGAAAAAGCGCTGAAGCAAAATTGAATTTGTAGTCTTTTGGGAACACTGTAGCTATGCATGTATTTAAAGTGGAGAGTTATAGCTGAACTGAACGTAAGAAATCTGTCGTTAAGTCTCTCTCTCATTTGATTTGATTATTTCATCATATTAATAACTGCATTCTGTTTTCTTTCCAGAGACAGCCACCAGATTGACCTGCCGCCATTTGGCCAATACGCCACCGGCATCTTCTTCCTGGACAAGCTCCATCATCAGGATATCGAGGGCAAGTTCCTGAAGTTGGCCGAGGAACTCAACCTTCGTGTCATCTGTTGGAGGACTGTGCCGACCAACAACTCTACTATCGGTGAGTCCAGTCAGGGGTACTGGACGAATTTATCTATACATATAAAATTCAAAGTCCTGACTGACTGACTCACTGACTTATATATCAACGCAGAGCCTAAACCGCTGGTCCTAGAGACTTGAAATTTGGAGGGTGTGTTCTTTGTAAAGTGCAAGTATACACTAAGAAAGGGTTTTTCGAAATTCCATCCCTAAAAGGGTGAAATGGGTGGGTGAATTATCTATGAAAATTTTTCTTCGTTTCCCATAGGACACGTGGGCGAAGCCGCGGGTAGAAGCTAGTTCCGTATAATTTACATTCGAATAGGTGTTGTAGGTGTTTAAATGGATGTTAAGGGATTCCTGCCTGTCTGTGCTAAAGTTTGACAGCTCCTAAGTACGCACTAATTCCTCTGCGACAAAGAAAATGCATTGCAGTAGGGATATCATACAGGGATAAGTGCGAACTTAGGGAGTTATTAAACTTTAGTACATTTGGGCAATAGACTAACAGGGAAGTTGACGTAAATAGTCCTAACTAAACTATCTAACTTTTTTCATCAGTTTTATCTACCACACTACCTGATGGAGAGTGACGATGTGGTCACAGGACTGGACGTAGCGGGCGTCTATAAAGATGAAATGCATAATCTATATATATGTAAATCAATTGCTGTTCGTTTGTCTCGTTAAAACTCGAGAACGGCTGGGCTGATTTAGCTGATTTTGGTTTTGAAATATTTGTCATAGTCTAGGGAAGGTTTAAAATGTGAGAAAAGAATAAAGAAGAAGGGTTAGGGTGTAAAACTATTAACCCGTGCGTAGCTAGGGCGGGTCAGCTAGTCACTCATATTTCTTTTAATAGTCATTGCCGATTAATATATTTTTTAAACATCAATGTAACATATTTTGTTGGTTTCAGGCCAAGTGGCTCGCAATTCGGAGCCTTACATGCGCCAGGTGTTTGTCACAGGCGATATCAAGGACGAGGAACAGTTTGCACGTCAGGTAAACCTACCAATCAATTTCTGTAGACGCTTTTCTTTTTTTTTATGTTAAGGAATGACGTGACGAGCTAGCCGTTCGCCTGATGTTAAACGACACGGCTGCCCATATCAGCTGCAGTGTCACTCGGAACTCTTAAAGTATAGAGGTTCGCGTGACACTGCACTGCGCACGTCATCCAGAGACATCAGCACAATCTAGTAATAAGATTACTAAACTGTGAGATCAGATCATAAAGTCTCATTTGCCCAGTAATTTCACTAGCTACAGTGCCCTTCAAACCGGAACACAGCAGTGCTTGCGCACTACTGCTTGGCGGCAGAATAACTGGCAAAGCGGTGGTACCTACCTAGACGAACTTTGCAGTAAAGTCCTACCACCTAGTAAATCTTATACACTATGTTTCCATCTGGTTTCGCCGATTTGAGAAGACCGGCGATTATTATTTTTAATGATATTCATGTCGCGGGCTTTAAAACTAGTGACGTGAGAAATTGTTCTTATTCCATACATACGTGCACACTACTGATTTGATTTGATTTTGAAATTCCTTTATTGACATAAAATTACATTTTATTTTGTACGACTTAGCGTTAGTGTCTAAGTTACAAATTTATTCGTAACAATATAAATTGTTTTGTAGGCTGAAAGCGCCTCTTAAAACTAATAACACTTAACAAAGTTTATAAATATACAGTTCTATTTAAATCATAAATTTTAGGGTAGATGGAAAAAAAAGAAAATATTAACATTACGCATCACTTTGCTACTTCGTGCGTTTTTGGCATGAACTTGCACACTACTGCTTGGCGGCAGAATAACTAGCAAAGCGGACCTAGACGAACTTTGCAGAAAAATCCTACCACCTTGTGAAATATTCTCTATTAACTTGTTTTCAGATATTCGTGCTCCGTAAGCGCGCATCTCATGAGATCATAGTACCGGGAGCGAGGTTCTACATTTGCAGCTTGTCTCTCCGCACTGTCGTTTACAAGGGACTGCTCACTTCGAACCAACTATGGGTGAGCTTGTCTTATTGTATTCTCCTTAGTGTTTCAAGGGTTGTTTTTTTATGTTTTTGCTCCACACTTTTGTGTATTTAGCCAGTGTCAAGTAATTGATAATTTATCAAGTTAATGATATTTTACGCAAATATGTGTCAAGTCATAGTCGAAGTCATCAAGTCAAGTCATAGTTAAGTCATAGTCTAGTCAAAGTCATACTCCTAGTAAAGTGGAGGCAGCTTTACTTGAAGCTTCTATGGAGTTTTGGGACTACAACACGAATAGAAAACGTTTCACCATCATTATACCATTTTCCCACACTCTCGCCTGTAATCCAGCACTTAACGAATAGAATGCCACCAATTTTATGCACTAAAACTGAAAATAACACAAGTTTTGGAAAATAATACAATGCGGTGACGCAATCTTTTTCGCGTTCCCGCCAAAACTCTCAAGGGTTGTATTTGTTTAAAGATTACCTAAGTATTGTATCAGTTATCTGGTTCTCATAGTACAAGCCTTTCTTCGTTTTGGGCTTGATAGATGGCGCTGTGCGAAATGTCAATACATGATATTTATTTATCTATTACAACTTGCATCCCGCGGTTTCACCTGCAGATAGAAATTCTATATGCTAATCCAGGGTATATACTATCTGCATTTCAAATTTCATTCCATTATGTATTGAAACTTTCCGATGCATACATTTTTTGTTTGTGTCGTTTGCAATCAAGTTCTGTGATTCCTCATGGGCGAGCGTGCTATATCGTCATCATCCGGAGAAATTCAGCAAGCCTATATTGTATATAAAAGAAACTAATGAATACATATTTTGTTTCACAGGAATACTTCAAAGACCTTGTGAACCCTGCGTTCACGACATACCTAGCTCTCGTGCACACTCGGTTCTCGACCAACACCTTCCCCAGCTGGGAAAGAGCACACCCTTTGAGGTTTGTTCCTATTAATTACATAGAACGATCGTTAACTTTTATGCCATCGGTATTAAAGTTTATTTTTGAATGATATTTTATTAATTGACAGCCTCTATGGTGTGATGGCTGAGTAAGTCGGCTTATAGCCTGGAATCGGCGGGTTTAATTCCTGCATCAGGACAAGAATTTGTGACCAAAACAAAGTCAGGGTCCTGGATCTATGTATGTGATCTTTGGGCGTTATTTATTTATTTAATTAGACTTTCGATATAATTTACATTAATTTTATAAGCTTGTTTTTATCCCTCTTCCTAGTCCATGTTTAATTATATTTTTTAAATAAGATAGTGAGGCAGTAAAAGTAAGATCAGTATTTCAACACCACCTGCTGGATGTGTCATTGAAGAGAATTTCGTTATTATCTTAGAGCATTGTAACCCTGCAATGCTTTAAAATAACATGCAATGTGTTTTGATTTGGCAGGACCAAAGGTACTTCGTACCCACCAAGCTACTTTGGTCCTGCCAAATCACAACAGGTCCTAAGATCGGGCTCATATATTTAAAAAATATAAAGTTTCAAGATTAAGGGCTACACAGAACTACGCTCTTCGTAGTCGTGAATCTCGATCGAGCATTCGAGACTCACTCGATAGTGAGTCTCGAATGCTCGAGAAGAGATTCATTCACAAAATGATGTGAATGAAATCTCTACTTGAACATCTATCGAAGACTGAGCATAGCTCTGTAAACGGGCTTTAATATTCTTTTGTTGCGCAGGGTGCTTGCCCACAATGGCGAGATAAATACGTTGCGAGGTAACGTGAACCTGATGAAGGCTCGCGAGGGAGTCATGAAGAGTGACATATATGGCGATCGTAAGCATTATTTAAATCTATACTTATATTATAAAGAGGAAAGATTTGTATGTTTGTAACGAATTGGCTCAAAAAGTACTGGACCGATTTTAAAAATTCTTTCACCATTTGAATTACATTATCACTGATTAATATAGGCTATTTTAATATACATATATAGTTGTTAGTCAATTCCAGTGGTAATTGTCAAAACACCGAGACAACTGCTAAACTAACTGACAGCTAGAAGACGGCTGATGATCGACAAGCAACCAATAAGCGTTCAGTATTTGATGTGTTAAGTTGAAACGAGTTCGACAAACGTACGAGTAACCGGGGGTTACGTTACACGTGACCAGCCCTGTTGACAGATTTTTTAAGCATTTCGAAAGCTCGTATTTTTAGAACAATGTTCGTGGTCTTGCTTTTTTTGCATATTATAAGGTTTTTCTTCGACTGACTTTACATTCACGATTGATTTACGTTCTGTTAGACGATTGTCATCTCACGATAATTAACTGAAGCAGAACTGTAGCGCATTGCATTGCGGAGGTTCGGTTCCAATTCTGAAAAGTAGGAACTGTTGATATTACACCTCCGACTTTGACTTCGGTTCCTATACCTTCGAACCGGAGGTTATATCGGAGGTTGAAGTACGGCGATGGAAATGATTTACTAAGAAATAAGAAATTAAAGCTGATTAATGTTTGTAATGTTTTATTTTATTAGACCGGGCCTAAACGAGTGCGTCTTTTTCCCGCCTCTGACTCCGGCTCTGACAAACCAAATTTGAAACCTCCGAATCTGACTTCGGTTCCGATAAAACCACCTCAGTTACATCCCTGATATAGAGGACAATGAATGGAAAAATTAAACCATACCGTACGTACGTACGTATCGGACTCATTCTAATGAGTCTCCTAACAAACCACTCCCTTCTCATAAAATACGTGCATACAACGTGCGACGTAAGAAATTCTGACATAAAATTTTATCAACTATCTTATTCCAGAACTAAAGAAACTCTACCCAGTGGTAGAACCGAACCTGTCAGACTCTGGTTCAGCGGACTGCGTGCTAGAATTCCTTCTCCACGCCGGCCAGCGCTCGCTGCCCGAGGCCGTGATGACGATGGTGCCTGAAGCGTGGCAGAATGACATCACCATGCCCAAGGAGAAGCGGGACTATTACCAGTGGGCGTCCTCTGCTATGGAGCCCTGGGATGGACCGGCGTTGGTGTCTTTCACTGATGGAAGATATATCGGTAAGTTGGAAGATCTTTGTTTGACCAAATGCCGTGTATCTCTTGTTTTATCTTTGCCTATTTCAAACTTCTAGAGAGAAAGACACAAAAAAACGAGTGTGCTTTAAACCACATGACTGAAGTAAAACTTCTTTAGTTTAGCTCCATCTATCGGCCGGTAGCTTTGTTTTAAATCTTAATGTCGCCATCTTGACAATTGTAAATTGTCATTACACCGGACATATTAATACAATTTTTTAACTTTGTTATGTTGACAATGGAGATCTACGTGAATCAACTTCAACTTACGTTTGCCTCGCATTCACCAGCTTACTCCCCGAGTCAAGCGTGCGTAAAGAAGTTACTTCAAAAAACTAATCTTCCACTACGCAACGTTTATTAGTAAAAGGGATCATAATTACATTTTATGATTCCAGGCGCCATATTAGACAGGAACGGTCTCCGTCCGTCCCGTTTCTACGTGACCAGCGAGAATATTCTCGTTATGGCTTCTGAAGTTGGAGTTTACGATGTTGACCCCGAGAAGGTCATTCACAAGGTAAATTATACCAAATAGAAAATTTAAAAAAAAAACTGAAGTAAATCTTCTTTAGCTCCATCTCTCTTGCCCCTTCAGAAATATACGAAACAATTTATTTCCATATTCACGTCAACTTCCTTTCAACCGTCCTTTACCACTTCGTCAAATTCTCTCCATCCAAAGGTTGCCTGGAAGAGATTGCTTTTAGCGATAATGTCGCCCATTGTTACACTTTATATAATTGATTGTTTTCTTTTCTTTGTATTTTTTATTATTTGGTGTGTACAATAAAGAGTTCATCTATCATCTATCTAACTTCAACTCTCAACTCAACTTCCGTTCGCCTCACCAGCTTACCCCCAAGACAAGCGTGCGTAAAGAAGTTTAACTTCAATAAGTAACACACGGTTTAGTCGGTACAAAACATAGTCGTAAAGATTTTCTCAGCCACTGAGCATGCGACCATAACTCAGTTTGAAAAGCGTCTAAAACGATGAGAGTGGAAGATTCGGGTTTAAATTCCGTTGATTAATTAAATCAATGCATCTAATTCCAGAGCCGTCTTAAACCGGGCCGGATGTTGCTCGTAGACACTGTCGAGAAAAAGATCATCGAGGATGTCGAATTGAAGATGAAAATCGCTCGCAGCCGACCACACTCCGACTGGCTTCGGGAACAGGTATATTATCCAATTATACTATTATATATTTATAGTTATAGTTCCTAAAAATTACATCTACACTGGGGCAGGAGCAAGAAGAGGACGGTGGTATGGGTTAAAATTAGATCTATTAGTGGATTTTTTAAAGTATCCGGGTAAAGTGTCTGGGTGTTGTGGGACCATGGTCCTCGTAGTTCCTGGGTCCCTAGACACAGGGAATCCTAGTCAGGGTCCAGGATCTATATACGTGATCGTTGGGCGTTATTATTATTGTTATTATATGTATTGACAAGCGCGGAACCAATATTCGAGCACACGAAAAAATGCGCAAACACTTGTTCCGTGTCTGGTTATAGCACCATGTTCTTTGTGGTTCCTGGGTCCTAGGTACAGGGAATCGTAGTTGTGGTCCAGGATCTATATGATCGTTGGGCGTAATTATTTATTTATTACTAGCTGCGCCCAGCGGCTTCACCCGCGAGTTGAAAATTTTCTAACTTAGTTTTTTCTTTCATAAGAACCTTCTCCTGACAATAATAAACACAACTAAAAAAGAATTAGCGAAAATGTTCCATCTCTTCACGCTTGATGCTTGAACACTTGATGACCAAAGGAAATAGAGATTCATTTTTATATATAAAGATTATTTAAGACACAGTTGGTAGTTCTTTCAAAATGCACCGATTGACATCTGTAGTACAAGTTTTACAAGCTTTGTATTTAATTCAACGCTGAGTGAAATGTACACAAATATATACTTATTTAATACTTTGTTTGTTTTGATATAATAAAAAAAATCATAAAATTTCAGAAAGGAGGTCGTCATTCATATGTTTTTCTTGATGAAAATGTAGCTCAGTTTAATTTCAAGTTAACATTATCGACAGTTACCCCCTTTCTAATAAACACTGCATAGCAGTAGAATAGTTACTCAATGTTTTCTCTCGTTTTATCTTTACCTATTTCAAACTTGATCGAAAGAAATAAAACACTAAAAGATAGTAAAACTATTCTTCGTCTACGCAATGTTTATTAGTATCCTTTTGTCTATTAACACCATGTATGTTAAACATTTCTATAAAATGTGCGTTTCCCTACAATTCGTGTTCCACTTTAATGTCATTGTATATCATATGAATTATTAACATACAACATTATATCTGTTTTTCTTTCTGTGCTGCGAACGTGAATCTGTTGGGGTCGATGTATAAATTATATATAATCAGATGGTGAGTTTGTATGTAAATAAAGCATGGGAGTGTCAACGGTTTCAAATTGCTATTACAGTAAACACATACCTTTTTTCATTAAAATTTAAAGCTTCTGTTTAACAATGTGTTTTGTCAACAGTCTCGCTTGCGTGAGCTGTCACATGCAAAAACGAGACAAAACACATTGAAAATGTAAGCAGCTTAAAAATCGTTTTGGATTTTTATGAATAAAAGGAATAACCCTTAGAAAAAGCTGCTTTCAAGTCTTTGAAGGCTCGAGAACTGGAGATCTTCACTGACGTAGATGTAGATTGGTGTTTTTTTTAACATGACGTTAGCTCTGCGTTTGCCCGGAGAACTAAAAGCCAAAAGAAAAGGTATTTCACCATTTCATGTCTGTCTGGCTCTCTAAAAAAATATGACACATTAGATTAGACATCATAAAGCCACGCGGGACTTTCATTTTAATTTATAAAAATCTAATAATTGAGTGCCACGGAGACAAGTAAGCTAACGCAATAAAGATGACGATAATGTGTCTGTCACTGCTTTACAATGTAAATTGACGCTGCGAAAAGTTAAATCAAAGTACTATTTTCTCCAGACGTCTGGTGGGTGACCTTGGTGGGCAAGGTCACCCATCTATTGGCGAGAGAAGGCGAAAGGGCCTGCCGCCGGGGGCCAGTTGGCTGGACTGCAGTCGCGACCCCTTCTCGCCTTAGTATGGTGGACGAGGGCTCACGGGGGGGGGGGGGTTAAGTGGGTTCGAGTCGAACATACCTCCTGTCACCACCTCCGTGGTGGCAGGGAAGTGCGAGGGCATTTCCCCCCTCAAAAAAAAAAACTATTTTTAGCTCTCGCTACAAACGATAGCTACATTTGATGGATGGATTTGCATAAAGCTCTCTGTTATGCACAATATTGTAATATATTCCGTAGTGCCCTCTACGGTCCATGTTGTTAGTACTAAAATATATCTAATGAGAGACATTAATATGCATAACCATAAGTGATTTTGAATATAGGAAACGATTTAGCTTGCCTAATCGATGTGTCATATTTTTGCTAGCTACAATAACAGAATCCACTCTATTTTACCACAAAATTCTCCAATCGCAGATAACAATGGAAGACATCCACCAATCAGTATCCCCCGCCGGTAGTCGAACTATCATCACCAACGGAGTGGCTGTTCACAACGGGTCCACTATCACTGGACTAGCCGATAAGAGGCTCGGCTTGTTCGGATACACCATTGAATCCATCAACATGCTTCTACTGCCTATGATTCAACACAAGTAAGTAAATCTCCCACTCTGAGCTGGACTGTCCATATCATTGGCATAACTGTTATTACGCTTTTTAGTTCAGATACACGATTCCATAATTGATTCAGCATAAGTGTGTGTTCATTTGACTAGCGCTGCGTTTTAAACTTTAAAAGCTGTACATAAGACTGGGTTTTAAATGAATCTGTCATTTAAAAGCGGCAATACCCATTAGGTCGATGTCAGATACCATTGGACTAGCTGAAACATCCATACTACAGCTTTGCGAGCTGAACTACGCTTTATTACATGGGGTAAGAGTCGCTATTTAATTAAGTGAATTTTATGTGCCTGTGATATTATATAGCCGAAATTTTACACACAGATTGGTGATGGTGACATTACCAAGATCAACATAGAGTTAGATTGTATCCATGAAAATAAAGTTTTTCTTTGCGGAAACAGGAAACGTAATTTTTTTTGTAGCATTTACACATTCTATTCTGTTACAGAATAGAATTCCAGTAATGTCATCTATATAGTTTGTTTACGTTTTTATGTTTAAAAGTATTTAATAGTTTCAAGATTTTTATTCCTAATATTATCCAACAGGAAAGAAGCTCTTGGCAGTATGGGCAACGATGCTCCACTCGCTTGTCTGTCACAGTTCCAACCGCTCCCGTATGAATACTTCAAGCAACTGTTTGCGCAAGTCACCAACCCTCCTATTGATCCGTTCAGGTATACTGTTTGTTTGTTGTTTATTTATTTATTACGAAACACCAACAGTATATATATTTAACGGGTTCTCAAAGTAATAAGCTCAAAAAATATTTTTTTTTATGTTATCAGCATTTTATTAATTTCAATTTCAATTTTTATTTGCATTCCACAATGTTGTACAGATGTAGGTAGTTTTTTTTAAATAACAGTTCATCGTGGACCCTGTCGGGCACGCAAAATTAGAAGAGAGGAAGACAAAATTAAATATTATTAGATTAGAAAGAGGTTACTTATTTTATACTAAAGTTAAATGAATTATTATTTTTACATAATATGCTTAAATTTTATCATTTAGATATTCATTTATAGTATAATAGCTTTTATTTATTAGAAAATGCTTTAATTGTTTTACAAAGATTACATTATTTGATTCCTTTTTCATTGCTTCTGGAAGCATTTTATTACCAATTATACTTCATTCATAAATCACGTCGTTACAAATATAGGAAATTTATTATTTTAAAAATATACCGTGTAAGCACAAACAAGGCTTAGACACGTCAAACGTGTGTTTAAAAATACAAACAGCAGTTTAATTCTAATTTAAGTCTCGTTTAAATCTTTTGTGGTTA
Organism: Ennomos fuscantarius; assembly: GCA_905220475.3. NCBI lineage: Eukaryota > Metazoa > Arthropoda > Insecta > Lepidoptera > Geometridae > Ennomos > Ennomos fuscantarius. The sequence continues at coordinate 2,626,729 of HG992028.1, read as the reverse complement.
AGCCGTAAGCTTTTAAATTCGCTGTTTAAATATCTAAATCTATAGTCTTGTAGTTTTTATTGGGTTAAACTTTATATTAAAAACTTACACGGCTTCATTGAATTTTTCTGCTATTTGATTATCATAATTTATTTCGGCATAATAAATCCATTACCACCACATCATTATTATTACCTACGTGAAATCCATATGTTATCTTTTATTTTGGGAAGCTGAACTCTATATCAAATTCGTTTAATTTCCAGGGAGAAGATAGTGATGTCGTTACTGTGTCCGATCGGTCCCGCGCCGAACATTCTCCAGCCGAGCGCGGAGTTCGTTCACCGCATTTTCTTGCCACAACCCATACTGTCATTACCTGACCTTGACGCTTTGAAGCGGTCCACACATCGGGGGTGGAAGGTGAGCTTGGTCAAATATATAATTATGTATAAACTGTAGGCGCGGGAAAAGCGAATTTTTGCGAAAACGAAATCAAAAAGTAAGTTGCTGCAATGAAAGGATGATGCGATAGAACTGCGTAGGAATTCGGAGAGAAAAAACACAGTTCCAAATAGGAAAGGAGCACAATACCTTAATAGTCCAATAGTGCTGGTCTTTTAAGAGTCCTTCCAAATGCGGGGGCATCCAAATACACCACAATTTCACACACAAAGTTCTAAATTCTACGACGAAAGCGGAGGTCGGTCGGCCATGCGAAATTTTCGAGCGCGCAATCTAGTTTGGCCCACTCGCGTTAGGGTACGCTACTGTCGGAGGGCGCATGTAGCGGTCTCCGTTGCACATATGCAGATAGGTATGTGCAGGAGTGGGATAGAGGTATAGGGAAATAATTGCAGCAACTAAGACGTTACGTTTTACTAAGAAACTTAACATTGAATCAGCGCAACCATTCCCCCGGACTTGAAGGAACGCCTTCAAAATGTGTCCTATTATGTATGCTAAAATATCGACTATAATGCTAATCTAACAAAAACTAAGCTAATCCCCTAACCTAAACTAAAGCTCTCTGAACTATTGATCAGGTATAGGGCAGAGACGTACAACCGGACGTAAGTAAGATCCAGTCGCAGTCCTAACACGTACTATTCGTGTCACTCCGTTCGAACCGGGAAAAACTTCCTCTACAATACCCAAAGGCCAGTGAAGAGGAGGCGAGTTTTCAGTTATGAGGACAACAACAGTCCCGACCGCGATTGGGTTAACTGGTGTATTCCATTTTTGACCCGACTGTAGAGTATGTAGGTAGTCAGTTCTCCAGCGCTTCCAGAATGATTGAACTAGTTTATTGAGCAAATCGTGACGCGAAAGAGTGTGCAAATTATCATCGATTTCTACGGCTGGTAAGCACTTCAGCGGCGTAAGATTCAGAAAATGTGCTGGAGTCAATGCGAGCGGTTCCGAAGGATCATTAGAGAGCGTTCTACAAAGAGGTCTAGTATTCATAACCGATTCGATTTGAGCGAACACAGTATTGAACTCTTCAAATGACAGAATTTGTTCACCTATCACGCGGTATAAAAGTTTTGCAAATCTACAAATGTAAACTACACAACGCAATAGTTTCGACCACGACGATAAGCGATTAGCTAACGAAATCATGACAGATACTACAGGCGGCGCAGATGTTACTAGCGAGTGTTTCTTTTCTTCAAACACTTCTGTCACTGTGGAAGGATTGAAGGCAACCACAGGCCACTGCGAAATGTCTGAGCGAGCCCAAGGCGGGCCATCAAACCAAAGCGGATGGTCAATAATTTGCGAAGGAGTAAGTCCACGGGACAGACAATCTGCTGGATTATCTGTACCGGATATGTGATACAAATGTTTTGGTGACAAATCATTTTGTATCTTCGCTACTCGGTTGGCCACAAAAGTATCCCACCGATGTGGTGACGAATGCGCCCAACAAAGAGCAACGGTGGAATCCGAAAAGGCAAATATGTTTCGAATTACGCAACGATTTTTGCAAGCGTCGATTATGCTCTTCATTAGCTGAGCAAGAACGAGTATAGCGCAAAGTTCAAGACGAGCAAGTGAAACGACTTTACGAGGGGAAACCCTTGACTTCGCACTAATAAGACTTAAGGTATTCCTATCATCGTTTTGAACGTGGAAGTAGACCACTGCCCCGTACGCCTTCTCACTAGCGTCTGCGAATCCGAGAACTGTAACGACACTATCAGCGGTGATTCCCACATAGCGAGGAATTTTAATCTCGGAGAGACAAGAAAGCTCTTCTCTGAAGCGTGACCATACGCGAACTATGTCGTCGGGGGGTGTGTCATCCCAATCACATTCGCATAACCAAAGCTGCTTTATTATCAGCTTCGCGTATAAGACAACAGGTGCGACAAATCCCATTACGTCCCATATTTTCGCGACACATGATAATATGGTGCGTTTCGTACAAGTTTGAGCGGGCGTATTAATTTTAAGACTAAACTGGTCTGTTGCGGGTGACCAACATAAGCCGAGTATCTTATGTTGTTCAGATTCATCGAATTCCTTAACCGATGAAAGTCGATGCGATGGTGGTATCGAATCTACAACCGACTGCGAATTACTCGTCCATTTTACGAGTTCAAACTGACCAGATTTCATAAGGCCTATCATTTCAGAAGCAGTAGATATGCCCTCTTCTTCATTTTGGACAGAATAGACCACATCGTCCATGTAAAGACCAGAGTCAATAATCTCTCTAGCCTTGGGGTAAGAGTCGCCCTCATCAGTCGCAAGCTGTCTGATTGTGCGCAGCGCATGATAGGGGCTCGACTTCAATCCAAAAACGACTTTATTAAACTCGAAAACCTGTAAAGGCTCTTGCGGGGAAAAGCGATATAGAATGCGTTGAAACCGACGGTCGCATTCACGAACGCCGATGCTGAGAAACATTTGACGAATGTCAGCCGAAAGTGCGATCGAAAACAAGCGAAAATTAACGATTATATCAAACAAATTACCTTGAAGGTTTTGACCACTATATAGTAGGTCATTCAGCGATACTTGAGTACTAGTCTTGGAACTACCATCCAGTACAACACGAAGTTTAGATGTCACCTTGTCCTCTCTAATAACCCCGTGATGCGGTATAATATACGACTGAAATTCCGATGTATGCATGTCTGTAGATGCAGGCGATATATAGCCTTTATCTAAATATTCCCTCACAACACTATCATAGGCAGCCTTCAACTTAGGAGAAGCTTGCAATTTTTTCTCTAAGCAGAAAAATCGCCGTTCGCTTACTTGTCGAGAGTCACCGAGAGAAAGAATATTTCCTTTGAAAGGCAGCGCCACTACGTAGCGGCCATCATCATCACGAGAGGTCGTGCTGCTATATATTTCTTCACAGATTTTATCGTCTGGGCTGAGTATAGGTGGGACGTTCACCTCTTCAATTTCCCAAAATTTACGGATGGTTGAATTAAGAGAATCATCGATACAACAATAAGAAGCGGTTTCGTAACTACCAACGTGAACCGGAGCTTCACCAACGATCACGTATCCAAGAACAGTTTCTAAAGCGAGCGGCGAATGATGCGAAAATTGTCCTTGAACCTTGTGAGACAAGAGAAGATGCGGGAAAATTGAAGCTCCGATCAAAACTTCAATAGGACCGGATACGGAGTAAGTATCATCGGCCAATGGTAGGTTTTTAAAGTTCGACAAGCGCGAGATATCGACTGCGACAGTCGGCAAACGTTCAGTAATTTTATCTACCACTAGCGATTCCATTTCGTAATTAATATTACGATCAAAGCGCGAGAAAAACTTAATATTTACTGACCCTTGAACGGGTTTTGTTGAACCTCCTATTCCCTTTACTACGGAACAAGAAGGGTTTCGATATATATTCAATCCTAAGCGTTGACAACAATCACGACTAATAAAATTACTTTGGGACGCGCTGTCTAACATAGCGCGTACGCTATGTTCCTTACCACCAGAATCGACAATAATTACACGCGCGGTCGCGAGTAATATCGTAGTAGGGCCTCGAGACACGAGTTTGGTTTTGTTGTTATCTGATAACGAACATAGAGTGACGTCATCATTTCGAGCCGGGCGAGCGAGTGCGATGGACGCGCCGTCGGACCCCGCTGATTGCACAGGGGCGGTGTGCGCGCACGATACGAGCGAACTATTGCGAGCGGCAGATGCATCCCGGAAACACAACAAAGTATGATGTTTCGAATTGCATTTTTTACACAAGGAATTGGATCCACACGCGGACATGCGATGTCCTCCACTCAAGCAATTAATACACAAATTATTCGCCTTAACGAATTTAAAGCGTTCATTTGGGTTGTAGTTGTTAAATGCGGTACATTTGTATAAATGATCATGTTGACTATTACACAACGAGCACGAAGATTGCTGAGAACTGGATGCGGCATTTACATAAGCATGCGTAGTTTTATTAAATTTAGAGGCCGTCTCCACTTTACGATCAACGTACTTTTTTGTAATTTCCGGTTTTACGGGGGAAGTGCGTTGCAATATTTTAATTTGATCGCGAACAAATGATGACAAATCATTGAAGGATGGCATTTCAGAAGTACGATTGAATGACTCAAACGAACGTGCGGTCTCTGGATCCAATTTCTTTAACGCGATGTATAAGAATACGAAATCTGAAAGGTCATTGACCTTCAGGTTTTTCAAAGCGGCGACCGAAGATGCGAATTTATCTAGAAACTGTTCTAGATTAAAAGGAGATGCGGACGAAATACTTTTAAAATCGAATATTTGATCTAAGTACGTAGCGGCTACTAACCGTTTATCTTCGTACTTATTTTTAAGCATATCGAAAATCAAAGAATAATTCTCGGCGCACGGAGTTATGCCGGCACATACCGAGCGAGCCTTACCGGACAACTTTCCGATTAAATAATATAATTTTTCCGATTCGGTTAGTGACGCATTATCATGTACGGCGTTTTTGAAACTAGCGAAAAATAACCACCAATTCTTTATATCACCGTTGAATTCAGGAATTTCAATCGGCGGAAGTCTAGGCGCCTTATATTGGCTTGATGGTGGCGGTTTGACATCGGTTTGCAACTGGAACGCCTTCGCGGCGCGTTTGACACAACCTAGCAAATCCTCAAATGATGAAAGCGCCTGGTAACTGATAACAAACTCGGGGTTTTCTTTTACCTCAAGGTTGACTATTTGATCCAGCACACTTTCGAAATCATGATGCAATGAGTCTACGGTTTCCATTTCGCACAGAAACGCTTCCCTAGCCGACTCTAAATCAAGACTGTTTACGCGATTAGAAATACATTGCATGCGAGCAAATATTCTATCTCTTTTGGCGTATAACATCTTCAACTTTGTTAAGTAATCAGCAGGTGCCATTTTAATCAATTCACAACAATTTAATAACAATAAATAAACGTAGATAAGCGGCGGAGAACCGTAATTACCTACACACACCGGTGTGAAAGAAGTTATCTATATACGACACCGAATGATGTAATTGTAAACGTATTTATTTATTGCAAGATGCAGTTAGAACGAAAGCGAATATAATCTACGAAACAAATACTATGTGGACTGTATAATAAGTAAATAAATTATTTACCTATGCGGGGCGAACGAAATAAGTAATAAATAAGTAGGTAAATAAAATATTTATTGCGAAACGACAGCAAAAATTATGAATAATTTTTAATGCGAGATGATTTACTAATCTAGTATATAACTTATGAAATATGTAGGTAAAAGTTACGGTTACGGTCAACTGTACCTACTGTTTACCTACTTTATGCGGAATGAGCGAAATAACTACAAATTAGTTATGTATGTAAATAATAATAATAAATAATAAAGTATCTAAATTATAACAAGAATTAAAGCGAAAGATAACGATTACGAAAGCGAAGATTCCTTTGAGGCGAAGGAATAAACGAAAAATGGGGGTAGGTGTTTTAAACCGTACCGACCGACGCGAATATTAAGCGATTTATTACGACAATTACTATAATTTGAACAAATATCTAGATGGCTAGGCACTGATTCAATATGCGGGTCGATAGGACCAAAAAATGTAGGCGCGGGAAAAGCGAATTTTTGCGAAAACGAAATCAAAAAGTAAGTTGCTGCAATGAAAGGATGATGCGATAGAACTGCGTAGGAATTCGGAGAGAAAAAACACAGTTCCAAATAGGAAAGGAGCACAATACCTTAATAGTCCAATAGTGCTGGTCTTTTAAGAGTCCTTCCAAATGCGGGGGCATCCAAATACACCACAATTTCACACACAAAGTTCTAAATTCTACGACGAAAGCGGAGGTCGGTCGGCCATGCGAAATTTTCGAGCGCGCAATCTAGTTTGGCCCACTCGCGTTAGGGTACGCTACTGTCGGAGGGCGCATGTAGCGGTCTCCGTTGCACATATGCAGATAGGTATGTGCAGGAGTGGGATAGAGGTATAGGGAAATAATTGCAGCAACTAAGACGTTACGTTTTACTAAGAAACTTAACATTGAATCAGCGCAACCATAAACTATTGTATTTTTTTTATTCTATTTTTCGCTAATCATGATTTGCGATAATCTTACTAGGTCTTACCATCTAGAACTTTGCAGAAAAGTCTTAACTTTTCGCAGGAACTTTTTTGGAAGACTCAATATTTTTATTGTCGTATTTTTATTCCGGCGTCCGTATTTCCCGATAACTATAATCTTGGAGTCTCAAATCGAGAGTAAACAGGTATCTTCTAGGCAAGCGTGTTACATCCTAGATCGTGGCTTACCATCAGGTTCGATGGTCAAACGCAAGTTTTTTTTTTTTTTTTTTTTATGTTAAGGAATGACGTGACGAGCTAGCCGTTCGCCTGATGTTAAACGACACGGCTGCCCATATCAGCTGCAGTGTCACTCGGAACTCTAAAGTATAGAGGTTCGCGTGACACTGCACTGCGCACATCATCCAGAGACATCAGCACAATCTAGTAATAAGATTACTAAACTGTGAGATCAGATCATAAAGTCTCATTTGCCCAGTAATTTCACTAGCTACAGTGCCCTTCAAACCGGAACACAGCAGTGCTTGCGCACTACTGCTTGGCGGCAGAATAACTGGCAAAGCGGTGGTACCTACCTAGACGAACTTTGCAGTAAAGTCGTACCACCTAGTAAAGTCTATCTAACAATAAAAAAAATGATCCCTTCCACGGTTCCAGACGAAGGTAATCGACTGCACGTTCGACATCGCGGCGGGCCCGGGCGGCGTGGAGGCGGCGCTGGCGGCGGCGGCGGGCGCGGCGCACGCGGCGGCCGCGGCGGGCTGCCGCCTGCTGGTGCTGTCCGACCGCGCCGCCGGGCCCGCGCGCGTGCCCGTCAGCTCGCTGCTCGCTCTCGGTCAGTCGGACTTACGTTTTGTTTGGGCTTGGCTCCACACTTTTGTGTATTTAGCCAGTATCAAGTAATTGATAATATCTCGAGTTAATTAATATCATATAATGTGTCAAGTCGAGTCAAGTCACACTCCAAGTCATCAAGTTAAGTCACAGTCTAGTCCAGTCAAGTCATACTCCTAGTAAAGTGGTGGCAACTTTACCAGAAGCTTCTATGGAGTTTTGGAAACAACACGAAAAGAAACGTTTTACCATCATTATACCACCCACACTCATGCCTGTAATTCAGCACTTAACAGATAAAATGCCACCAATTTTATGCACTAACACTGAAAATAACACAAGTTTTGAAAAGTAATTCAATGCGGCGACGCGATCTTTTTCGTTTTCCTGCCAAAACTGGGGTGGAACTTATCGTGGCCCGATAGCTCAGTTAATAGTAGCCCTGCCTTCTGAACTGTGGGTTGTGGGTTCGATTCCCACCCAGAACAAACATTTGTGATGAAGATAGGTGTTTGTTCTGTGTCTGGGTGTTATATTGTATTTATAGCCAGATGGGTGAGGGAGCGATGACAGCTACCGGTGTTGCCACTGTAATAAATTTAAATGCTACCACAGGATAAACCGCCGTCATATTGTATGTATGTATGTATTTACAAACGTAAAAAGTTTCTATGTATTCTATCTGGTTCCCATTAGTTTGGGACTAGATGGCATTGTGTGAAATGTCTACAAATTTTTATTTATTATTATTATGTGTGGACATTTCACACAGCGCCATTTAGCCCCAAACTAAGCAAAGCTTGTGCTATGGGAACCAGATAACTCATACAATACTTAGATACTTTTTGTTTGTAAATACATGCATAGAATACAATATAACACCCAAACACAGAACAAATATCATTCATCACACAGATATTGGTCCTGGGTGGGAATCGAACCCACAACTGTGTGAAAAATACTAATACCTCCTATGTTCATCAGGGATAGAGTAGAATTCTAATGGATCACCATTCCCATTCAAAATATAAAATACCCAGCTTCGCAAGGGTATTTTATATTTTGAAACCGGTTCCCTCACGACATTTACACTGTTACAATGAAACCGGTTCCCTCACGACATTTACTCTGTAACAATGAAACCGGTTCCCTCACGACATTTACTCTGTTACAATGAAACCGGTTCCCTCACGACATTTACATTGTTACAATAACAGTGTGAATGTCGTGAGGGAACCGGTTTCAATATATAAAATACCCGTGCGAAGCCAGGGCGGTCCGCGAGTTAAATTATAAAGCTCGTATCAACTAATGTTACGTAATTTATTTTATTTTATTTTTTTTAAATGTTTATTTTTTCTGGTGTACAACAAAGAATTTTGTATTGTATTGTATTGTAATGTTATTATTTTGGAACAGGCGCGGTGCATCACCATCTGATCGAGACCCGTCAGCGCATGAAAGTGGGGATCCTCGTGGAGACCGCCGAGGCTCGGGAGGTGCACCACATGTGTGTCCTGTTGGGTGAGTGCTTACACACTGCGCCGACTTACAGGATGGAAGAAAGAAAGAAAGAAAATACATTTATTCAACACTTCACACAACAAATAATACCTTTAAAAAAAGAGTCCAAATGACTTTAATTGAACGGACGGTTGATAAGGGAGAAACTAAAAATGTAATGCGCTACGTCATGATTTAGGTCCCGACTCGCATGCAATTAAGGTTGTAGGACCTTGATAACTGATTTGCAGTCAGAACCCATGCTCATACGACGGATGCTAGAAAATGTATCGCTTACGCAGACAAACTGAAAATACTGGTAGACATAGGTATCGAAACAACTGAAACTGAACTTTTATGCAAGAAATCGATTGTTTTGTCCCTGCACATGCTATACGGATAGCTCGCCATGTCTTACGTGTGATGCTCAATCTCTCAATTGAAGGGGTGAGAACAAAAGGGTTTCACTGATTTTTTTTTCACAACATGACTTATGGGTATCGTTGGATTCAGCATGAAGTTATCTACAATAATACAATCTCAAAATACCGAAATGAGGCTTAAATCTCGAGATTTTGAGTCTAAAAACGGTTTTATCTGTCAGGAATACAGTTCGCTTAGCATAAAAACATTATTATATTTATTTTATTATATTATATTTTTACAGTAATTGTATGAATCAGTACTATATTTAGTATTTTAAAATAGAATTAAAACATGTTTAAACAACTGAAACTTACATAAACCTTTTCTATTACCTTATAAGCACTCTACATTAAAATGACGCCGTTGAAGTTTAAAGTAAATTTTCTCGAAACTATCAATTTGACAGTTAAACCCTTTTTATTCTCAACCCTTCAATTAGTTTAATTCAATTAGTAGAAGTTGAATATTTAATTTGTGACTGTTAGGAGTTTAAAGAAATGCAGTTATTTATGCACTACAAACCGTATATTGTTATATTATAGCTAAATAAAATCCATCAGTAGCACAAGAAAAATATCAGACCATTTTTCTTTAAGTGACAACTCTCTGACAATGTAGCGAAAGCCTGGAGTTCATTATTCACATCTACAGCAAAGAGTCTTACATAAAATACTTTATTGCCCTAACTCATAGTTTCTAATAGTGACTATTTTAAAATTTGGCATGTGTCACCATTTGTGCGCCGACTTGGTCAAAACATGTAGAACTTTTTTTTATTATGTTTGTAACGAACCACATGTTACAACAAATAAAGAATCTTGAATCAAAAATTCCATTACCATACAAAACATTTCTCCCCAGGTTACGGCGCCGACGCAATCTGCCCGTACCTTGCTTTCGAGTTGGCCTTCTCCCTCCGAAGCGACAACATTCTCGATCCAAACCTAACCGACGACGACATATACAGCGCCTACCAGAAGGCAATAGAAACTGGCCTCGCCAAGGTCATGGCTAAAATGGGAATCAGCACACTTCAATCATACAAAAGCGCTCAGATCTTTGAAGCGGTCGGGCTGAGTGAGGAGGTTATAGATAAGTGTTTCAAAGGTACTCAGTCCAGAATCGGAGGGGTTAACTTCGAGGTTCTGTCGAAGGAGATATTCGATAGGCATGCGATGACGTATGGGGAGCGGACGGACTCGCTTGTTTTGAGGTGAGTTCCAATATCAGCTAGTTCTATGGTATATTTTCACACTTTTTGCAAGTTGGTGTTACGAAGGAAGATTGTATCGTGAAGATTTGATTTCGCATTCAATGATTACACAGATTTTTCATTGTGTATTTGTTGGATACCTAGGATCAAACACTGCTTGCACAACTTAAAACAAGACAATATGAAACATATTATTTATTTATTAGTTTGAAAACTATCGTGAGTATATAGATACATTTTGGAAAATTAATGCCTGACTGTGTTTTATGTAAGATAAAACGGGTATATTCACACACAAAAATTATCAAAAACGTAATTTTGGATTTGGAACATTTCGGGTCCCCTCGTGACAACGGACAACGTAGCTTGGTCGAAACGTCGAGGTTAGTTATTAGGTCTTTACCTATGAAATTGCCGTTTTGTTTGAAAAAAGTTAAAGTATTTTTTTTTCGAACTTATTTATTTCTTTTATTCAAAGTAATCACCCCTGCAATCAATGCACCTTTGCCAACGCTGTGGCAGTTTATGGATGCCCTTCTTGAAAAAATCAGCAGGACGGGAGACAACAAACTCTTCAAAGGCGTTTTGTACTGCCCCTCGGGAATTGAATTTTTTTCCCGCTAAAAAAATGTCCAAATTTTGGAAAAAGTAATAGTCGGTAGGCGCAAGATCTGGTGAGTATTGCGGATGAGGGAGAGCTTCCAAACCCAACTCATGCAGCTTAGAGACGGTCTGTTGTGCAGTATGGGGTCGCGCGTTGTCGTGAAGTAGCAGTGGAGACGACCGATTGACCAAAGCTGGTTGCAGACGTGCGAGTTTCGCCATCATTGTGCTCAGTTCTTCAATGTACACATCTGCAGTAATGCTCTCGCCGTTTTGTAAAAAGCTATGATGAATCACACCAGCACTAGACCACCAAACTGTGACCATCACCTTTCTAGGGGTCATTTTTCGTTTTGCACATTGCTTTGGTACCGAACCAGGATCTAACCAACTTGCTGAGCGCTTTCGATTGTCAAAAAGAATCCATTTTTCGTCGCACGTAACAATTCGGTTCAAAATTCCTTCATTTCTGTGCCTGTTAAGCAGCGCAAGGCAAGTCTCGACGCGTACGTTGCGCTGGCGATCGTTAAGTTCGTGGGGCACCCATCTATCAAGCTTTTTTATCTTGCCAATCTGTCGCAAATGGACCAATATTGTTTTGATGCTAACATCAAAAGCTGCTGCCAGCTCAGCTGTAGATTGAGATTCATCAGCTTCCACAATCGCCTTTAATTCATCATTGTTGACCAAAGTTTCCGGACGACCACGAGGTTCATTTTTCAAGTCAAACCAATAACGGGTTGTACGTTCGTTTGTACAGTTATCTCCGTAAACGTCGTTGATGTTACGTGTCGTTTGGGCCGCGTTGGTGCCACGACGTAACTCATATTCCATAATTACACGTAATTTCAAAGTATCCATTATGAGGAAAAATGTTGAAATGTAATGAAAATACAACGCTAATCAATAAACAAAAGACTTATATTGTAAATAGAATGTCATATTTTTAAAACAAAATTAATTTGAATTTAGAATTCATAGCCAATCAAAACTTTTTTTTGTTTGGAAAAGTCTGTACTGCAATACGGCAATTTCATAGGTAAAGACCTATTATAATAATATTTTTGATTATATTGTGCGCGAATAGACCCGTTTTATCTTTGTAATATGAGTTCAAGTCGCGAAAAGTTAAAAAGTGTTATGTGTGATCAGGAACCCGGGGAACTACCACTGGCGCGCGGGCGGCGAGAAGCACATCAACGACCCCATGTCCATCGCCAACCTGCAGGAGGCGGCGCTCAACAACGCCCAATCCGCTTACGATAAATTCAGGTTTGTTTCAATAGTGTGTGAATGACGAATGACGTGCGCAGTGCAGTGTCACGCGAAACTCTGTACTCTGTACTCTAAAGAGAGTTCCGATTGACACTGCAACTGATATGGACAGCCTAGTGTCGCTTAACATCAGGCGAACTGTGAGCTCGTCGCGTCATTCCTTATAATAAAAAAAAATAGTAAAAAAATAGAAAGTTAAGCTTGGCCTTACATTTTCCTTCATATTTCAAAATAGGTTTGAACTATTTAGCCAGTTTATATTGGTCTTAAAATGAGCTCTTACTTTATGAATTCCCGTAAAAGCGTCCTCATCGGATGGTGCAATAATACAAGTGGTAATTTCAAAGATTGTTATTGTCTAAGAAATTATATTCTTTGATTTTTTTTATTTGGAAAGACGTATGTTTTCTGTATTAAATAAGCCTCGAAACTCCTTAATTTGGCAGAATTTTTTAGTCGACTTGAAGTTTTCGGTAATTTTTTTCTTATAGGTAAGTGGTTTAGCCAATAATCTATTAGCAGTAGACTATTGAGACAGTTTCGAAGCTGCCCAAATGCTTTTAACTTAGCTTAACAACTTTTGTCTTACAATTTACAGCATTTGTCCTACAATATAAATATCGCCTTTAAACCTCACATGCATGATAATGTATTTCCAGAGAGAGTGCGCTGGAGTCGATCCGCGCGTGCACGCTCCGCGGGCAGCTGGAGTTGGTGAAGCTGGACGAGCCCATACCGGTACACGAGGTCGAACCCGCCTCGGAGATCGTCAAAAGATTCGTTACCGGTGAGTATCTATTTGCCAGTTTGGTACTGGCGTAAGAATACAACCACCCGCGTCTTCCCGCGGGTGCCTTAAGAGCCGGCTAAGGGATATCCAGGGAATGGGCAGCAACTTTCTCCTCGGTCACATTACAATTTACTGCTTTCACTAAGACGCCTTCCAAGCGCGGTGATTATGGTTTGGAAAAGTAGTAGACACCGTAAATATTAAATACATTTGCGGTGTCAACAAGTTTCATTTTGAGACTGAATTTTTTTCTGAAATTATTATTTCGCTATCTTTCCTATAAAACCTCCTTTCTGTACTAATTATTAAAGTAAATTAAAATATTTCTTTTAAAGTTATATTTTGAAAATGTTAAAAGAAAACCTTAACCATTGCTGTATTAATAAAGTAAAATTAATTAAATATTGACTGGCCTGATAGCTCAGTTGGTAGTAGCCCTGCCTTCTGAACTGTAGGTTGTGGGTTCCGATTCCCACCAAGAACAAACATTTGTGTGACATAGGTGTTGAGTATTATATTGTACTCAATGTGTGTATTTATAAACAAAAATGTATCTAAGTACCTATTATATTAGTAATGTGGTTCCCATAGTACAAGCTTTGCTATATTTGGGGCTAGATGGCACTGTGTGAAATGTCCACACATATCTTAATGTTTATTTATCTATTTAATTATGTGGTGGTAAGGTATAGGTATTTCGACCAACCTACTTTATTTATATTGATTTAGTGACTAAGGTCCGTATTACAGAACGATGCTCAAACAGAGATTTCATCCAAAAAATGATCAATTAGTGAATGAAATCTCCGCTTGAGCACCGATCGATGACTGAGCATCGTCCTGTAATACGGACCTAGGTGTGTCATAGCACAGTTATGGTTCCTTGAGAGTAATATTGGCCACAGGTGCGATGTCGTTCGGCTCTATATCTCTGGAGGCGCACACGAGCCTCGCCATCGCCATGAACCGTATCGGAGGCAAGTCCAATACCGGCGAGGGAGGAGAAAACGCTGATCGATACTTGAATCAGGTGAGATATCCCCATTAGTAAGATATTCCCATTAACAGATTTCTAGTGGACAACCTCTGAAGTGTGGTGGCTGAGCAGGCAGGCGGCGGATTCGATTCCCGCGGCAGGACAAGTATTTGTGCCCACGAAAAAGAGCTTACCTGTCCTGTGTCTGGGTGTTGTAGGGCCTTGTCACTCGTAGTTCCTGGGTCCCTAGTTAGGGTCCAAGATCTATGTATGCGATGTTTGGGCGTTATTTATTTATTGCAGTATAGAGTTGGGTATTTTCGCTGAGTATGTAGATTTATAGAATTAAAATATGTATGAAATACCGTGTAGTGCCTAAGTGACGAATATACATCGATTTTAGTGTAGCCATTTCCATAACTCGCGCTTTCAATGATGTCATAATTCCTATGCATTAAGATGAAATGCATTAAGTTGAAATACCGGTAGTTTGCAAAACATTCGTGCCTAGACGGCTTTTCGTCTCCAGCTACCCATATAATGTACATTTGTTGTTATTGTACTAGCTTTTAAATCTTTACTAATATATAAAAGTGAAACGTTGCCTGTCTGTTTACTTGTGTACCCTTCACGCCAAATGGCTTAACCAAATAAGTTTTGCATAATATAGATTGCTTATTATTGTATGTTCACAGTTGTGTGAGATCAACTAAGATACCTATTTTTTTTAAATTATGATTACTGGATCTGGAACGGATACAAAGTGCTTCAAATGAAATATTGTTCATCCCACAGGACCCGGAGTTCAACAAGCGCTCAGCTATAAAGCAAGTCGCGTCGGGTCGGTTCGGAGTGACGGCTTCCTATTTAGCGCACGCAGACGACCTACAGATCAAAATGGCTCAGGGAGCCAAGCCGGGAGAAGGGGGCGAGCTGCCAGGTAATATAAAGTAATATAATCGATTCACTAGGCGGTAGGAGTTTTCTGCAAAGTTCGTCTAAGTAGGTCTACTATGTTCTGGTTATGCTGAAGGGCACTGTAGCTAGTAAAATTACTGGGCAATGAGAATTTGTGATCTGCAGCATCTTTATGAAAATCCAGGCGAAAGTAAATATAACTCTTTCTCTAGGTTACAAAGTAACAGAAGACATCGCCAAGACCCGCTGCTCAGTCCCAGGCGTGGGCTTGATCTCTCCGCCGCCGCATCACGATATCTACTCCATTGAGGATCTTGCAGAACTTATCTACGACTTGAAGTGTGCCAATCCGAAGGCGAGGATCTCCGTCAAACTTGTCTCGGAAGTCGGGGTGGGGGTGGTGGCTTCGGGAGTTGCTAAGGTATGTTTGGGTTGGGGTGGGACGGTAGAATCGGGGGCGAGTTGGCTGGACTGCAGTCGCGACCCCTTCTCGCCCCGGTACGGCGGACGAGGGCTCACGGGGGGTTTTAGTGGGTTCGAGTCCCACATACCCCGTGGTGGCAGGGAAGTGCGAGGGGATTTCCCCCCCCCCCTAAAAAAAAAAAAAATGGACGGTAGAATGAAAGTGTAATGCGATCGAATTTTTTTTCAACAATAAGCGCTTGGTTCAAAAAATAAATTTTATGTACCTAATATAATTTTGACTTGTAAAAGTGCTAAAAATAGCCTATTTGCAATAAATCCTTTGACTTTGAATATATGATTTTATTGACTTTGGGATACTTTTTATGGGTTGGCTTTGTATGAGCGAAAGGGATTTGCAAGAACCGATTTAAGGCGGTCCTTCTTTTTATTGTCGGCTAAAATTGATTTGTCTGTATTAAACTGAGACAGGAATTATTTCGGGTAATATCGATGATACTAGCGCATTCTAACAGACACATTTGAGTTTAAGAGCCACTTCCCATTACAGATATTTTGGTCATATACTCTCGACAATTTACGTGAAAAGAGAGTAAATTGAAGCAAGTTTTTATATACCAAAAAGATCACATGCAACACTTAATTTATGCTAAAAGAAAAGGCTTTGTTAAAGTCCTATTGGCAATAAATCTTTTGACTATGACTTTTACAACACGATGAAAATCCGTACTATAAATATCAAAATAATGATGACAAATGGCATATTTTTAAATAAGTTTATCAATGGGCCCCAAATTTTGCTGTGCTGCTATTTTGTCTGTATCTTGGCGATGCAGACGGTAGAGTTAGATTTCGAATCAAATCCCATTCAGCCTTATTAATAAACGGGTATTAGTCTCGGATTAGTTACTTCAGCTTTTGTAAATTTTTTGCTACTGGAATAGTTAACTGGATCGAAAGATACAAAAGACGGTGTAACTAGTCTAAAGCTAGTTCGTGTATTAATAAGGCTGTTAGTGTTTAAGATACGGCAGCTAGTTACAGTAGCAGCCGTGTTTGACGTGAGGCGGTGGGCCGCAGGGCAAGGCGGAGCACATCGTGATCTCGGGGCACGACGGCGGCACGGGCGCCAGCTCGTGGACCGGCATCAAGGCGGCCGGCCTGCCGTGGGAGCTCGGCGTGGCCGAGGCGCACCAGGTGCTCGTGCTCAACGACCTGCGCTCCAGGTCCGTGCCGCTCTCGTCGCCGTTAGCCTATTTTTTTTTTGTTTGGTTTTGGCTCCACACTTTTGTGTATTTAGCCAGTGTCAAGTAATTGATAATATCTCAAGTAAATTAATATCATGTAATGTGTCAAGTCACAGTCACAGTCAAAGTCATCAAGTTATGTCATAGTCTAGTCAAGTCATACTCCTAGTAAAGTGGTGGCAACTTTACCAAAAGCTTCTATGGAGTTTTGGAAACAACACGAAAAGGAACGTTTCACCATCATCATACCACTTGTGGTATGATGATGGTGAAACGTACCACAGTGTCATGCCTCATGTGTCATGCCTGTAATTCAGCACTTAACGAATAAAATGCCACCAATTTTATGCACTAACACTGAAAATAACACAAGTTTTGGAAAATAATACAATGCGGTGACACGAACTTTTTCGTTTTCCCCTTTAGGCTATTTGTATGAAATTTAATGAATCATCACTTCAAACGGGTAAATATTCTTAACAGGTAGGCAACGCATCGGCAGCGCCCCCGGTGTTGCAGGTGTCTATAGGCGACGGTAACTGCTTACCATCAGGCGGGCCGTCTGCTTGTTTGTCTGTCTATGTTATAAAAATATATTTTATTGTTTGTGTCTAGAGCGTCTAGAGATAGGGTCATTTTTCGCTTAGCTATAAACTCAAGTTAGGTTTACATCCAGAAGAGAATATGTCCACCGAATGATTTTAGTAATTAAGGTTAGTTTTTTAAAGTATCTTAAGTAACATATTCCCAGTTTTGTAAACTTTCAATATTTTTTTTATCAAAAATGAAAAAGTAAATATTGTTTTCACCGAATTCAAATAGATGAGTGAGTAGCGCTTATAATAATTATATTGATTTGTCTTTCGCTTTTGGGTGTCTAATTTTTTAAACATTAAAAAAAATAGATCATTTAAAAAGACAGATACAGAAAAACACGAATGTTTGGTCAGGGAGGGAATCTAACCCAAAACCTACAGATCGGAAGACAGAACTGCTACCAACTAGGCTATTATGGTATGGATACTTCTCACCTGTCACCCTGAACGTGGTTTTTTTTTTAACACTATATAGCCTTACGTTTGACCACATTTCTCTAATGGCAAAGATGTAGCTTCTTTAAATTGGCTTCCTCACCCCGCCAGTGACTCGAGCTCACGGCCTGCCCTTCCTTATTGTCTACCTTTAAAATGAAATCGTCCCAATATTGCAGGGTGGTGGTCCAAGCCGACGGTCAGATCAGGACCGGCTTCGACGTAATGGTAGCCGCTCTCTTGGGCGCAGATGAGTTTGGATTTAGTACCGCACCGCTCATTGCACTTGGTAAGTTTTCTAGCTAACCAATCTTTTACTAATGTTAATAGCATGCAGTAGTACGCAAGCACTACTGTTTTACGTACGTGAAACTTTATCATCTGATCACACAAAGTAATATTAATAATATTACTTATATTAGTAATAATTAATAATAATAATAAAATAACACTTAATAGTATAGTAGTTATATTAGTAATAATATTACTAGACTGTGTTGATGTCCGAGGATGACGTGCAGTGCAGTGTCACGTGAAACTATACTAGTTCCAATTAACACTGCAACTGGTATGGGCAGTTGTGTCGCTTAACATTAGGTGAACGACTAGCTCTTCATGTAATTCCTTAACATTTTAAGAAATCTATTTTAAACTTTAGCATTTGCTACAAACCCTAATCAACCTAACCTTCACGAAAATCAATCATAACTAGTTTTTTTATCAATATATATTTCAAATGTTGATAAAAAGTTAAGATTAAATTATAACATGCCTATAATATAATTACTCGTGCATATAATTGTATTATAGAAACTGACGTGAGTAGTACTCATAATAAGTAATTCGACTATATTTCGTGAGTGTTAGCCGTGTAATAGTTGTAATTATAAATAAATAAATATAAATATATGTGGACATCTCACACAACGCCATCTAGCCCCAAACTAAGCAATACTACTTAAATACTTTTTGTTTGTAAATATATACATATAATACAATATAACACCCAGACACAGAACAAACACCTATGTTCATCACACAAATGTTTGTCCTTTACATATATTTTGTTTAGATGTACGTCTGAATCAGCAAAGATTAATAAATAGACCTTAATACAGAGCATCCCCGAGGAGTTGAAATGTATTATCATTTAATATGATTGTATCAATTATTTATCAGCAATTCTACCTACCGGTAATAGACTGGAAAATTTGACATGATCAATACTCATTACAGTTCATCAAAACGTTTTGTGTAGTAATCACTAGCTTCGTTTATCTGTAGTTGAATAATGTAGTAGATAGTTTAGTCTACTCTGCCTTACAGGTTGTACGATGATGCGCAAATGTCATTTGAATACATGTCCGGTGGGCATCGCCACACAGGACCCGGTTTTACGGAAGAAATTCGCCGGAAAACCGGAACATGTCGTCAACTATTTTTTCATGTTGGCTGAGGAGGTAAGACTTTAATTTTCTTAATGTTTTAATTGTTTAATAGGCTTGCGTTTGACCAGTATCGTATAGTAAGTGATGATACGGTTTAGGATGTAACATGCTTATCTAGAATATACCTGTTCACTCTCCATTTGAAGACTCCAATATTGTGGTTTTGTCCTGTTTTGATAAATAATTAATTCGTGGTTATAGTTGTCCGATGGAGAAACGGTGATGGCTGAATCAGGTTATGTAATTCCAGTGCGTACTCCAAAATAAACTCGGTAAAACACCGAGAAACTGATGCGGCCCATCTGATGTTAAGTGGTCACCGCCACATCTTATAGGCATCTGTAACACCGAGGGCACAGACTACTTGTCTCTACTTCGGCGTCGCGTCCAACGCTGAAAGTTTTACGCCATATTGTCGCTTTTGGCAAATCGCGAAATGTTTACTTGTTTGTAAACTGAGGATTAAAACACCTTGGAAAAGCCAAGTAGACCTTTAAAATAGAGTATTAACGATGTAGTTCTTGAAATTTTCAGAGACATTGAAAGAAATCTTACCCAAAATTTTGAAATGATTACTTGTCTCACAAATTTCTACTTGTCCACAGATCCGCACCCACATGTCAGAGGTGGGCGTCCGTCGTTTCCAGGACCTGATCGGCCGCACCGACTTGTTGAAAGTTCGCGAGAACAACGACAATCCTAAAGCGAGGATGTTGAACTTGAGCCTGATCTTGAAGAACGCACTGCATATGCGGCCCGGAGTCAATATCGTCGGCGGCTCGAAGTCTCAGGTGAGGCATATCTAAAAGTTACTGAACGAGCCGTTTTCTCATAGTTCTCGTTTATTCATACCAATTAATAATGGTAATCTAATTTCAATAGAGAAAAGTACAAAATGACACAGAATAAAATGTAGGTTTTTTGTTCTGTGTCATTCTATGTGGGTCTGTGTGGGTTTCTCTGCGTTTTCGTTGCTTTCGTATTTAACATGATCATCAGCTAATTAAAGCTTGAAAAAAAAAATTGTTGAAAAACAAGTGACCTCAAGTGAAATGCATCCGCGATGCATTTCGATATGTGTGATATGTGTTAACCGTTGTTATCAGGACTTCCAACTAGAGAAGCGGTTGGACAACCAGCTGATAGAGCAATGCGCGGGCATCCTGGACGGCAGCCAGACTCGCGTCGACATTGCCATGAATATCACCAACGAAGATAGAACATTTACTTCTACACTCTCCTACCATATCGCCATGTAAGTTTTATGCCCGTTTGCATTAAAGCTTGACAGCTTGCACTTATCCCTGATGACACGCATTAGGGTACGTCTTACGAAGATAAGTGCAAACTTAAGAGAGGTCAAAGATTAGCGAAGACGGGCATTACACTCTTAAAAATGTCAAATTTTGAACATGTTATAGGCTCCATACATATGATGTGAATTTTAATTCGATTCACGACTTGACGGCACGAAATATCAAAACACAAAAATGGATTTTACCGCACCTAGACCAAAAGTCAGATTAACAATGTGCAATGTATATCATTCATACACAATGTATCATATCAAAATATCTCCGTCCTGTTCATTTTCCCTTTATCAGAAGAGTACTGCCATACTAAATTAAGTCCACAACTTAATATTAATAAATTCGTGTGATTGTGTAGTTTTTAAGCTGCAAGGGCTGAACAGATGTGCATGAATTCTTGCAAATTGCCAACACTAAGATAGGATAAAAAGTATCCTGGTAATCTAGGATTTCCGCGGTAAAATAGGTCAAATTGTGGCTATTCATCAATGAATTAAAAATATTCGGTCTTTTATCAGGAAATACGGCGACGAAGGCCTTCCGGACGGCACTCAAGTGAACATATCGCTCAAGGGCTCTGCGGGACAGAGCTTCTGCGCGTTCCTGTCTAAAGGAATCACGGTCACTTTGGAAGGCGACGCCAACGATTATGTTGGTATGTTAAACCATATATTTGTTCAGATATTTAAGTACCGTGTGATACCAATTTATCCCATCGCTAAGGAAAAGGAATTGGCAGTCTCGGTACAATAAAATCTTCTGCGATCACCAAGCCGCCTGTCAATAGTGGTGATTATGGCATGATAAACGTCTAAATTGGCGTATTGTTCAGCATTGGATAGGTGATGTAAGTAATAGGAATAATAATAGAATTAGAATGCGAAATGAAATTGAGACATGTAAATGTAACATACATCATGTCAAATGATTAGGTAACATTCCAAAGTTTTTGCAGAAAATTAAAGTTCTCTCGGGAAAACGGATAAAAAATTACGGGCGACACTACGGCGCCCTCTTCATATAACACATCGCACTCATCTTTCATCATTAACAGCCTTAAGACGTCCACTGCTGATCATAGACCTCCTGGGGAGCTCCGGAGAGCGCCAATTTGGCGGCTGCTTAGTTCTTGCATCCAACTTTACTATGATATATTTAATAATAATAAATAATAATACGTGTGGACATCTCACACAACGCCATCTAGCCCCAAACTAAGCAAAGCTTGTACTATAGGAACCAGATAACTGATACAATGCTTAAATACTTTTTTTTTGTAAATACATACATAGAATACAATATAACACCCAGACACAGCACAAACATCGATGTTAATCACACAAATGTTTGTCCTGGGTGGAAATCGAACCCACAACCCGCAGTTCAGAAGGCAGGGTCACTACCAACTGAGCTATCGGGTCAGTAATATGATGGGACTGCTTCAAAACCGCGTTCATTCAGTATGTAGTATTGTTACATATTTTCTGGTTTCAGGCAAGGGTTTGTCCGGTGGTAAAGTGATCATCTACCCACCTCGGGCGTCACCTTTCGAATCGCATCTGAACGTTATCGTCGGGAACGTTTGTTTGTACGGCGCCACTTCTGGACGGGCTTACTTCAGGTAAATGCTTTGCTTCTTTGTGAATAGTGACTCCTCTATAAACTTACTTAATTTATTTCTTTAAATTTTCTTGTTCTTATTCGTTTCTTTATAAGGTTTCGTAGTACAAGGTACCCTTGTCAGTTCTTTAAGTCCTGATTCTCGGCTGTTATCGTATGACAATATTCGTTAAGCCAAGTCAGAGGCCTTTGGACGGCCTAAAACTTCCGACACAAGGGCTAATCACCTGCTTATACAAGAAGAGGAAAACGTTCGTCATGACTGTCTGTCCGACTGAATCCTTTAATCTTCTAAATTATAATTACAATTACTTTTCTTCGTTATAATTTTGATGCAGTAAATTCGTTTGCGTGGTACTATATAATAACTCTACGTAATGTACTAGCATATTTTTTCAATATGTAGACAACATATAAAAAATCTTATTTAGTTGTAGAAATGTTGTTTGTTTTTGTTTTGGCTCCACACTTTTGTGTATTTAGCCAGTGTCAAGTAATTGATAATTTCTTAAGTTAATTAATATAAATGTGTGTCAAGTCAAGTCACAGTCCAAGTCATCAAGTCAAGTCATAGTATAGTCAAGTCATACTCCTAGTAAAGTGGTGTCAACTTTACCAGAAGCTTCTATGGAGTTTTGGAAACAACACGAAAAGAAACGTTTCACCACTTTCCCACAATCATGCTTATAATCCAGCACTTAAAAAATAAAACGCCATCAATTTTATGCACTAACACTGATAATAACACAAGTTTTGGAAAATACTGTGACGCAATCTTTTTCGTTTTCCCTTAAAAAGAAAAGTCCCCCATGTAGTATCTCACGGCGGGTGTTGTCGGACAGGGGCATCGCGTCGGAGCGGTTCTGCGTGCGCAACTCGGGCTGCACGGCCGTGGTGGAGGGCGTGGGGGACCACGGCTGCGAGTACATGACGGCCGGCGCCGCGCTCGTGCTCGGCCTCACCGGCAGGAACTTCGCCGCCGGCATGAGCGGTCGGTGCCCTCCGACCGAGCATACACTATCCGTCCCTCTCCCGATACACATTGTGTGGGGAAATTTAATTAATTAGTCCGGTTACACCAATTACACTAATTATTATTTACATACACAGACAGCCTCAGTCTCTGTGGTGTAGTGGTTGAGCAGGTCGGCT
Source organism: Ennomos fuscantarius (assembly GCA_905220475.3). Classification (NCBI taxonomy): domain Eukaryota; kingdom Metazoa; phylum Arthropoda; class Insecta; order Lepidoptera; family Geometridae; genus Ennomos; species Ennomos fuscantarius. The sequence continues at coordinate 2,603,422 of HG992028.1, read as the reverse complement.
CATAGCCCGGAGGCGGTGGGTTCGATTCCCGCGACAGTCAAAAAGACAAGTATTTGTGCACAGAAAAAAAAAGCGCAAATACTTGTTCTGAGTCTGAGTGTTGTGGGACCATGGTCCTTGTAGTTCTTGTTTCCTTAGACAGGGAATCCTAGTTAGGGTCCAGGAACTATACATGTGATCGTTGAGCGTTATTATTATTTATTTATTGCATTATGTAACAAGGAGATACATATAACATCACACAAGTTACACAACACTGCTAAGGCATGGCAAAAAAAAAAGTATTATTATCCATCCCTCTTACCAACCCACTCCACATTGTGTAGGGAAATTTATTTATTTGATTTCATTTAACTCTCCAAATATATTCAAAAATAAAAGGGCACAATATGAAAACAGCAAAAATATCCGTCAGGCATAATAGTATTTCGCCACAAATACGCCCCCATGCATCATAGGTAATCGGAAACGATCATTACTAAAATGAATATAATTTACTGAGACCTTTATTGTTTACTAGTCCGGTTACACCAATTACTCTAATTATTATTTACATTCAATTACAGTTGGATTAAAATAAATTACAATGAAATAAAAACGAGAGAAATAAAACATTCTCAAAAGAGTCAGCAATGTATTAGTGCGTCCAAAAATTACGTCTCAATTTTTTTATAGTGCATATGTTTTAAATGTATGCATAATAAATAAAGAGTTATTTCGTGTTTTGTCTTTGTCTATTAAAGTCGAAAACCAGTGAGTAGCTAGTCCACTGTTATGTACTGTTTATTAGTAACGGGATATGTATAACAGAACTATTATATAGGCGAGATTGTTTCTTCCAAAGTACGTCATTTGAGCCTAATTCATTTTGTTGCTTCCGAAGTGGACACACTACTTTTTATCGCCTTTCTATCAGAAAATAAGTGAAAATTATTTCTATCGCGTTTTTTTGCGTCCAATAAACACGATCAGTCGAGTAGGTTTTGGTTTTCTGATGAAAACTTACGATGTATATTGAATAATGAGAACAAACCGAAGTTTATTTGCTCCTGACCTTTTTAGTTTGAAAACTATAGTGAGTGTGACACATTTTGTAAGATAAATAACGACTAAACTCACGTCAATTCAAAAGTCGAAATTACTCAGGTTTCGGACATATTCGATGTCCTTCTTCTGGGAGCCAGTTACTAACGCAAGCCGCGGCGGCTTTCGCGAGCGTCAGCACGTAACACGTCCTGGGTGGTGATCACGAAACCTCGATTGCAATGCAACAGGAGAAATTTCCATACTAACTATGCACATAAACTGCGTATTCAAACTGTCAAATCCATACAAATTTGTGTTTCTATTGGTTGCAATCGAGTAACTTGATAGCCAGGCTGATCTTATTTACGTTGTTATATAATTTATTCCTTTCCCCAGGTGGTATCGCATACGTTTACGATATCGACGGATCGTTCCACGGCAAGTGTAACCATGAGATGGTGGAGTTGCTTCCTCTTGAACTTGAAGATGACCTGAATTTCGTGAAAACACTTCTCGAGGAGTTCGTTGAATATACCGGGTGAGTGAAATATGTCAGCTATCCGTCTAAATGACACCCCATCTCTTCCTAAAGCCGGCTAAGTGAATATCCTCGAAAATGCCAGCAACATTCTTCTTTTGTGATAATATCCATCCAAAGGTTGCCTGGAAGAGATCACTTTTAGTGATAAGAGCCCACTGTGCTACCTATTTTAGTACTGTATCTAGTTTTATTTTATGTTGGTATACGCAATAAAGAGGTTTTCATTCTCTTACCTAAAAATTTTTGCGATTACCAATATTCCTACTGTCGCTTACAGACCTTCGCAGCAACTATGACCTACCTTTTTATGAATATTATTTTAAATAAAGCTTGGCGTCCGTACGTCACCTTTAAAACAACAACAGTTCTACATAGCTTCGACTGACGTACGGGCGCCTCATAATATTAATTTTATTATTTTTCATTGCACTTACTTTCCGCCTCTTCGTGACCGCATCCTCATCGCATCGTCTACACCTACCAAGCGTGTTGGTTATGGCAAAACCCCTCTATTTTTTATTTACATTTATTTATTTACTTCAATAAATGAAACATTAATACACATAATATTAAAGTAACAAGTAACAAAGTAATATAAGTGGTATTATTAAATACCACCTGTGTTCCAAATTTCATTCAAATCCGTTCAGTACTTTTGCATGAGAGTAACAAACATACATAAATACTCACAAACTTTCGCATTTATTATATGAATAGGATACAGCGAACCATATCATCGATAGATAACTAGTATTTTTTTTTTATGATAGTGAATGATGTGACGAGCTAGTCGTTCACCTGATGTTCAGCGACACGGCTGCCCATAACAGAACAGTGTCACTCGGAACTCCAAAATATAAAGTTTGGCGTGACACTGCACTGCGCACATCATCCTGAGACATCAGCACAGTCTGGTAATAAGATTACTCGACTGTGAGATCAGATCATAAAGTCTCATTTGCCCAGTAATTTCACTAGCTACAGTGCCCTTCAAACCGGAACACAGTAGTGTTTGCGCACTACTGCTTGGCGGCAGAATAACTGGCAAAGCGGTGGTACCTACCTAGACGAACTTTGCAGAAAAGTCGTACCACCTAGTGAAACTAGTATTAACATTATATTGATCATACACTGCTATCTATGCATCATATATAAACGTCCAAAATGGTGTTTTATGGACGAGGCCTATGTTCAGCAGTGGACGTCTGGTCGATGACGATGACGATGGTGATCTAATTAAATTACTCTTATTATTATTATTGTGACAGCCTCTGTGGTGTAGTGGTTGAGTAGGTCGGCTCATGAACCGGAGGTGGCGGGTTCGATTGATAAGTATTTGTGCACAGAAAAAAAAAGCAGAAGTACTTTTTCTGTGTCTGGGTGTTGTGGGACCATCACATGGTCCTTGTTGTTCCTGGGCCAGGGAATCCTAGTTAGGGTCCAGGATCTATGTACATGATCGTTGGGTGTTCTTATTATTATTATTATTATATATATAGGTATTCCACTTACCCAGTGTCTCAGATATCCAGGTATAAATAAATATCTGTCTCCTTTACAGAGGGTTCCATTAATAGAGGTCAGAATACAGGCTATTTCTGTTACAGAGGTGCGATTATTAAATAAAATAACGTGTTTAAACATTATAAATGAGCTTAAATAAAAAATAAAATAAGGTACAAATGTAATAAACAAAAATATGCAAGTACGTTTACACATATTATGGTATATGGAAACAGAAAGTATCAATTATAGAAACGTGTCGTTTTAGTTTGTCTTTTGGAAGTGTCAGCCATCAGATGCTTTTCGATGTTATAAATTTTATCAAATATGCGTTGGTCACCAATTGATGTCATTTCAAATAACTGTGCAAAGTTACCAGTGCTTTTCGTGCTTCGCGTTTACAAATTTTTGAACGATTTGTATATGAGTCATGAAGGTTTCTCACTTATCCAGGTCCCACTTAACCAAGTTTCATTGTATTATTATTATTAATTATTTTCCAGGTCTCTAATCGCGGAAGATCTCCTCAAGACCTGGCCGGCACCAGCGAAACAGTTTATCAAGGTGTTCCCGTACGAATACCAACGGGCGCTCAAACAGATGGCTCTCACACAACCTTCGACGCAAAAGGTTGACACTAACGGAGAGAACGGTGTCATGGATATAGAGGAAACGGTTAGAGATGTTGAGCTGGATAAGAAGAACTTGGAAAAGATACTCGATAAGACTAGGTGAGTTTTTGTTTCTTAAAGATTTTAGTTATTTACTTATTTATTGAATACCACCCATCTGGCTATAAAAAGGGAGCGCTCGGTGTACTACGGATCACATTCATCATTCTTGCTCCGGACACGGCGCGATGCGCATGCTGAAGGCCTATAGTTCTATAGTTTGCCCGCCATGCATAACCCAGAGCCTATATACACTATTACAATAATAACGTAAATACACTATTACAAATATAACAAACGTTACATTACATGAAGGCTAAGTGTCATTACAATTATTGGTGAAGACTGCTTATTTTGAAGTGAAAACTTCTTTAGGCGCATTGAATAAGAATAGAATAAGAATAAGAATATTTTTATTGCTCAGAAAAGACAAACAGAACCTTAAATATACGATAGGTAGGTACATTAACAAATCAGATTTTACTGATATTAAGAACAAATTGAGCACTTTTTGGGTGAACAAAAGTCACGAAACTCGCGTCATCGTCACCGAACGCTTTCCATGAGCTATATGTATACCGTGTATAGCTCGTGCGAAACTTTATGAGCTCTCAGAAGTTAGGCCCGAGTACCAAACCGCGCATGGTACGGTTTGAGTGCATTATGAATATTGTAAAAGCGTCCATACAGTAAATATAATATGCGTACTGCGTAGCCATCCGCGCTAACTCCCGAGAGTTCATAAAGTTCTGTGCGAGCTATATCTATGTGTACTTTTTGGGTGAACAAACACCGTGAAACTCGCGTCATCATTACCTCACGCTTCCCGTGAGCTATATGTCATAAGTTACTTAGTTTTCACTCTATCGGTAGTCCCCAAAGACTGCCCCGCACATATTTTTTACATTGGTTTAGAGTTTGTTCACTGTCTCACGGTACAACTACCACGCTCAACCGATTGTGCCGTGGGTACTTAGATTCCCTTCTGCACAACTAAAGTACCAATGACTCGACCTTGCTATGCTCAACGTGAACGCTCAATGATATTTTCGAGAATGAACTGGAGGGTGATATGGAACTGTTAGCAATGCACTGGAGATATTTTATTCCTAATTTGAAAGCTTCATCAGTAACTATGTACATAAACTGCGTATTGGTTGACTGGCCTAATAGCTCAGATGGTAGTAGCTCTGCCTTCTGAATTATAGGTTCTGTGCTCGAGTCCCACCCAGGACAAACATTTGTGTGATGAATATTGTTGTGTGTTATATTGTATTGTATTCTATGTATCTATTTAAAAACAAAGGGTATACAAGTATTCTATCAGTTATTTGCAAATAAGCTTGCTAGATTAGCTTTGCTTAGTTTGGAGCTAGATAACGCGAAATGTCCATATTTATTTGTTTTATTTTTATTTATTAAAACTGTCAAATCCATGCAAGTTTGTGATTCTATTTGTTGCAATCACGTTACATGATCGTCTAGCTGGAATCTCCTAGGCAAGCTTGTTGCATTGACCGCATCGTCCTTTGCCATTAGGTAAAATAGTGGTCAAACGCAAACCAATCAAACAATAAAAAAAATGTACTGTTCCTCAGGGGTTTCATCAAGTACCCTCGCGAGACGTCGATGTACCGCGCGGCTGAGAAGCGTCTCCGTGACTGGGACGAGATATACGCACCGGATCATGTGCGCCGCGGCCTTAGAGTGCAGGTAACGGCTCTGTGGTGTGGTGGTTAAACAGGTCGGCTCATATTCTGGAGGCGGTGGATTTGATTCCCACGGCAAGACAAGAATATGTGCACGTGCCAAAAAGCGCAAATACTTATTCTGAGTCTGGGTGTTGTGGGACCATGGTCCGCGTAGTTCCTGGGTCTCTAGACACAGGGAATTCTAGTTAGGGTCAAGAATCTATGTATGTGATCGTTGGGTGTTATTATTATTATACTTTTTTTTCATATCGGATTTTGCAACCGCTCCTTAAGCGACGTTGTCTATTTCTTTGTTTTTTTTTTCTGCTACTTTAACGCTAAAGTGGCTGATCATGAATGAATAAATATGAACGAAGTTTTGTACACAGATTGCATATAATACCGTGATTAACAATGGGATATTTTTTATCCCGGTGAACTAATAGATCTAATGGGAAAACGGGTAAATTGTGGGTGAAGCCGCGGGGTGCCTTTTATTAGATTTATAAACACTACAGATACATTGCGCAGGCGAACGAATAACTTTATATACAAATACATTTCGTGTCTCTTTCCCTCGTGTACTTCTATGTAGATACTATTTTATAATCTACTAGCTTCTGCCGCCGGCTTCGCCCGCGTGTCCTATAGGAAACGAAGAAGAAATTTTATCATAGATAATTCAACGTTCGAAAAACCCTTTTTAAGTAGATACCTACACTTTATAAAGAACACACCCTTCAAATTTCAAGTCTAGGACCAGTGGTTTAGGTTAGACGGCTAACCTTTGATATATAAGTCAGACAGGCAGGACTGAATTTTATTTCGTGTCTCTTTCCCACATGTATTTATTTTATAATCTATACCTGTGTTGTGTTCAGGCGGCCCGTTGCATGGAGTGCGGCGTACCGTTCTGCCAGAGCGGCCACGGCTGCCCTCTCGGCAACATCATCCCGAAGTGGAACGATCTCATCTACCGCGGCGACTGGAGGCAAGCGCTTGCACAGCTGCTGCAGACCAATAACTTTCCTGGTGAGCAATAATAAACTTTGAATGAGTAGTGAGGAAGAATGACAACTGGTAAGGAAGAATGACAACCGTTTAGGAAGGATGACAACCGATTAAAGAGAATGGCAACCTATGAGTAAGAATGACAACCGGTGAGGAAGAATGTTACCGATGAAAAATAATTGCACCTATGGGTAAGAATGACAACCGATGAAAAAGAATGCCAACTTATGAGTAAGAATGACAACCGGTGAGGAAGAATGTTACCGATGAAAAATAATGGCAACTTATGAGTAAGAATGACAACCGGTGAGGAAGAATGTTACCGTTGAAAAATAATGGCACCTATGGGTAAGAATGACAACCGATGAAAAATAATGGCAACTTATGAGTAAGAATGACAATTAGTGAGGAAGAATGACTACTAATGGAAAAGAATGGCAACCTATGGGTAAGAATGACAACCAATGGAAAATAATGCAACCTATGGGTGAAAATTACAACCGGTCAAGAAGAAAGACAACCAAAGAGGAAGAATGACCTCAAATACTTGTTCTGTGTATTGTGGTACCATGATCCTTGTAGTTCCTCGGTCCAGCCAGATAGAGGTAGAGTTAGATACAGGAAATTCTAGTTAGGGTCCAGAATCTATGTATGTGATCTTTGGGCGTTGTTATTATTAACAGTAGATGAAGTATGAGCAATAATTGAAAGTGTACGACTGTCGTACATATAGCATTCCTTGACTCATTAGTTAAGGTCTCAACTAATGAGACATGTCACAACGCTCTGATAGAGTTTTGGCGGGAAAACGAAAAAAATCACGTTACCGCATTATATTATTTTCCAAAACTTGTGTTATTTTCAGTTTTAGTGCATAAAATTGGTGGCATTTTATTCGTTAAGTGCTGGATTACAGGCATGAGTAAGGGAAAATAGTATAATGATGGTGAAACGTTTTTTTTTCGTGTTGTTTCCAAAACTCCATAGAAGCTTCTGGTAAAGTTGCCACCACTTTACTAGGAGTTTGACTTGACTAGACTAGACTATGACTTGACTCTGACTTGACTTGATGACTTCGACTGTGACCTGACACATTATTTACGTGAAATATTATTAACTTGATAAATTATCAATTACTTGACACTGGCTTACAGAGTTCACGGGGCGAGTATGTCCGGCCCCTTGCGAAGGCGCGTGCGTGCTCGGCATCTCGGAGCCCCCCGTCACGATCAAAAACATCGAGTGCGCCATCATCGACCACGCCTTCGAGAGCGGCTGGATACAACCAGAGGTCGGTTCGCTGCGCTATGGGACCCATCGTCCGGGTACATCTAGCTTGTAATCTAAATTCATTGCAAGCTTTTAATGGTGTCTTTATTCTTTTAAACTACTGCAATAATGCATAATACCTATTGAGTTGTCTGCTTTAATAGGTAATTAATTCAATAATTAAATGCTTCAAAATACTATATAATTAAATTTGGACGATATCGATCTAGCTCAAAAAAATATATTAAAACTAAAATCACACTAATATTATAAAGGCGAAAGTTTGTATGTGTGTATGTTTGCTACTCCTTCGCGCTCCAACGGCTTGATGGAGTTGGATGAAATGCGGTACCAAGATAGCTTATACATTGGATTAACATATAGGCTACATTTTATCCCGGAAAAGTGAAATGTTCCTGTGGGATGATCAAATAATTAAAATACTTTTTATCCGCGGGTAAAACCGCGGGGCGCAACTAGTTATGTAATAAAAATTAAAAATAAAAACTATTGTGTAATTAAAATTGATAAATTTATTTTTATACGCACACAGTTGCAAGCGTCCGTACAGGGTTCATGTACCACTAAACTAGTTGTTAAGACCTGACAATATATAAATTGTACATTAATGCAAATAATTGAATTTGAATATGAATAATGCCAACTACTACCAGTTACACTACCTAATATAAAAATAAAAAAAACATTGAAATTGTATATTGGCCGCGAGGTCCTATAGAACTCCATATACTACCCATAAAGTCCACTATTCCAATGGACGTAGTCTTCTCGATTCTCTTATCCCGGCAACAAACACAAACACAACAAAACAAAGTAAATTGATTAAAACTTTTTTTTATATTTGTTACAGATTCCCGAGTACCGAAATGGTAAAACTGTGGCCGTTGTTGGTTCCGGACCTGCTGGCTTGGCGTGCGCTCACCAGTTGAACAAGGTCGGTTTAACCACAAAAGATTTAAAGAAGTCTTAAACTAGTGTTAAACTTTGGTTTTGTATTATTAAACAAACGTTTGACTTCTGTCTAAGCCTTGTTTATATTTGTGGTAGTACGGAAAATTTTCACTATAATTAGCAACCTTTTGTTTAAAACACTTTTTAAAATTTTCGCGATTTGAACTCGTATCTAAATATATATAACTCAAAGGTGACTGACCGATTGACTGACTGACATAGTGATCTATCAACGCACAGCCCAAACCACTGGACGGATCGGGCTGAAATTTGGCATGCAGGTAGATGTTATGACGTAGGCATCCGCTAAGAAAGGATTTTTCGAAATTCCAACCTTACGAGGGTGAAATGGGTGGTTGAATTATTGTCCCATAGGCCACGCCGCGGGCGAAGCTGCGGGTAGAAGCTCGTTGTAAAGATAATTCTTTTGTTTAAAGCTAAGACAGAGGCAAACTGACCACAATGCGGACAATTCAGAAGCATAAAGCTGCGTTGTTGTGAGCATTGCACGAGGCAAGCTTATCAATCAATAAAATAATAAATATGACGGCGGCTACGTCCAGTTATAAATTCTATGCACAGCGATCGAGCACCGTAATTTACCATGTGGTGGCATTAAATGTATTACAGGGGCAGCACCGGCAACTGTCATGGCGGCCCTACCTGTCTGGCTATATAAAGGGATCGATTTGTGCGCTACGGATCATTCTTGTTCCAGACACGGCGCGGTGTGGACATGCTGAAGGCCTATAGTTATATAGGTTGCAACCTACCTACGCACAAACCCGTTTCTGCCCACATCAGAAGTGGGATTGCCCATTTCTACATCACTCTTCAAGCAACGCGAAACGTGACGAGACGTGATGTGAATGATGACGTGACGGCGGGTGACACTAATATCAAATTTAGTTGCAGGGTTAACCCAAACCAGTGAAAAAAAAAATGAAAAAAAAAGTAACGATTCGTTTTTTTCGAGAAAAAAAGAGAATGTAAAAATGATGACAAGAAAAATGTGTCTGAATGCTAAAGGGATAATCTATCCGGACTAGCACTAATGGTCCATAAAAAAAAATGTTGGTTGCTAAAGGGATATCTATCCGGTCTAGCACTAATTGGTCCATTAAAAGAATGTAGGAATGATGATTTTTGGTTGCTAAAGGGATATCTATCCGGTTAGCGTTATTCGGTCCATTTTTTATAAATGAAGGTATACTAATGGTCCTGAAGGGTTAACCCTGACGATGACTGGAAGGTTAAAATACTTTTGACTAATCAAATTGAAAACTAATGTTTTGACTTTGACTTAGACTCCAAGTTTAACTCCATTTAATTGTCAGGATGAACGAGCAATTACACTGATACTTATGTCCCTCACCAGGTACAAAGTGAAGCTAAGCGTACGAGGACGTACGCACGTCAGTATGGCCGTGACGGCGGCTACGTCCAGTTATAAACTCTATGCACAGCGATCGAGCACCGTAATTTACCCTGTGGTGGCATTAAATGTATTACAGGGGCAGCACCGGCAACTGTCATGGCGGCCCTACCTGTCTGGCTATATAAAGGGATCGATTGGTGTGCTACGGATCATTCTTGTTCCAGACACGGCGCGGTGTGGACATGCTGAAGGCCTATAGTTATATAGGTTGCAACCTACCTACGCACAAACCCGTTTCTGCCCACAAATACAATAACCATTCACATTACACACACATGTTGATTCAATGTAATATTTTTATTCAAAATTATAAGTTTTTTTTTTCTAAATTTCCCTGAGCCGCTGATTCCTGAAATACAGTTTAAAAAATAATTCGGGAATCTATGGATTCCTTAATTTCATGTCAACAAACATTTTAGTATTTGTATCTATATTTAACCGGTGACGGGCGTTCACAGGCCGGGTACGCGGTGACGGTGTTCGAGCGCAACGACCGCGCGGGCGGCCTGCTGCAGTACGGCATCCCCAGCATGAAGCTCAGCAAGGCCGTGCTGGCGCGCCGCCTGCGCCTGCTGCGGGACGAGGGCGTCGTCTTCAAGTGCAACGTCGACGTCGGGAAGGACATCGCGGCCAGCGAGCTGGCTCACGAGTCGGTTGCTTTTATACTTTACGCTTCAATTGTTTATTTTTTGTTATTGGTTTGGATCCACACTTTTGTGTATTTAGCCAGTGTCAAGTAATTGATAATTTTTCAAGTTAAACAATAGTATATAGATATATATATATATATATATATATATATATATATATATATATATATTGTCTGTGTCAAGTCTCTGTCCAAGTCATCAAGTCAAGTCATAATCTAGTCTAGTCAAGTCATACTCCTAGTAAAGTGGTGGCAACTTTACCAAAAGCTTCTATGGAGTTTTGGAAACAACACGAAAAGAAACGTTTCACCATCATTATACCACTTTCCCGCACTCATGCCTGTAATTCAGTACTTAACGAATAAAATATCACCAATTTTATGCACTAACACTGAAAATACAAGTTTTGGAAAATAATACAATACGGAGACGCAATCTTTTCGTTTTCCCGCCAAAATTCCAATTGTTTATTTGCATTTCATTTTTTAGACTGGCCTGATAACTCAGTTCGTAGTGCCTTCTGAACTGTGGGTTGTGGGTTCGATTCCCACCCAGGATAAACGTTTGTGTGATGAACATAGGTGTTTGTTCTGTGTCTGGATGTTATATTGTATTATATGTATGTATTTACAAACAAAAAGTATTTAAGTATTGTATCAGTTATCTGGTTCTCATAGTACAAGCTTTGCTTAGTTTGTGACTAGATGGCGCTGTGTGAAATATCCATACATATTTATTTGGCTTCGCGATATTTCTGATGAAATAAAGCCCAAATTCAAGTTATGGAGAAAGCTATACTTGGTGTTTCCCTGCGAGATAAGATCTGAAACGAGAAGATCCGCAGGAAGGAGAAGGTTTATTTTTATTTTGAGATTTTTTAAATATTAATTTAAGTTAACCTACCTTTTTATTTGTTTAGATACAACGCACTAGTGCTGTGCATGGGTGCGACCTGGCCACGTGACCTGCCTCTGAAAGGGCGACAGTTGAACGGCATCCACTTTGCGATGGAATTCCTCGAGAGCTGGCAGAAGAAGCAGATGGGGACTACACAACTGCACCAGAAAGATTACCCCGAACTCAATGCTAAGGACAAGAATGTGCTCGTCATTGGCGGTGGGGATACTGGGTGAGTTGTTTGTTCTTTCATGTTTAACTAGAAACTCCCCGTAGTTTTATCATGGATACTGAATTTTCCAAGATAAAATGTATCTTTACTAGGTGGTAGGACTTTTCTGCAAAGTTCGTCTAGGTAGATACCACCGCTTTGCCAGTTATTCTGCCGCCAAGCAATAGTGTGCAAGCACTGCTGTGTTCCGGTTTGAAGGGCACTGTAGCTAGTGAAATTACTGGGCAAATGAGACTTTATGATCTGATCTCACAGTTTAGTAATCTTATTACTAGATGGTGCTGATGTCTCAGGATGAAGTGCGCAATGCAGTGTCACGCGAACCTCTATACTTAAGAGTTTCGAGTGACACTGCAGCTGATATGGGCAGCCGTGTCGTTTAACATCAGGCGAACGGCTAGCTCGTCACGTCATTCCTTAACATAAAAAAAAAATCTTAGGATGATGTTCCCAGCAGTATTGATATGAGTGCAAATGTTCATTCGAATTAGTACCTTTTTGTACCTGTGGCGGCTTTGTCGTAAATAAATAGGATATTACAAAAAAAAAAGTATTGTGTATCTCAAAAATAATATTTTTTGAATCATGATCTGAATCGGCGGAAATGTTTGATGTCATACCAACTATAACTATAATAGCAGGGTCCCGAAACGTCTTTGAGAAAGATGTTCATCTCATATATCTTTTTTTAGTAAAAAAGATGTTCATCTTAGGAAACATTAGATATAACCTAACGTAAATAACCTGCTGTATATATTATTACCTGCTAGTTCGTTGGCCCTGCCAACAAAGTTATACTTTGTAATATTTTTCTGAAATAAAAACTTGATTGATTAATTCGATTAGGAACTCCTAATCAATCAATCAATTGAATGGAACGAAAAAACTTAGGCTAGCTTTAGGTATATATAATCACATTAATTGTCAAATTATTTTCCCCTAAATAACTTAAAAATCGGCCTGTTTTTGTGTCGTAACTACTGCTAGTAAACGATTCGTCCATAGTCAAATAAGTTATACTAGATTATCCAGATTTGCTAGTACAATTTTGACAATACTCAAAATAACGACATTGTTTACAGATGCGACTGCATAGCGACTTCGCTCCGTCAAGGCGCTAAGACCATCACTACCTTCGAGATCCTGCCGGAGCCTAAGAAGACTAGAGGACAGGACAACCCCTGGCCGCAATGGCCCAGGACTTTCAGGTACATTACTTGTTTTAACTGAGGGAAAACTATATCAACCTCCTACTCCTCGCATTAAAAAAAATCGTAATTTCACATTTTCATATTTAATAAATATGCTCATTTCATTCTGTCATACGCGCTTCTTTCTGAAAATTTAATATTTTTCTCGTAGAGGAAAAAGCTAATCATTCTGGAATTGAGTATACATATATGTAATATTAGATCCTCTATCTTGATCGCGTATTAGATATCAGGGGTTTTTTTTTGTTCTATCCTGTTTTTAAGTATGAAAACTTATTATTATATTATTATTATTAACTACACATTTCACCCTTTTAGGGATGGAATTTCGAAAAACCCTTTCTTAGTAGATACCTACACTTTACGAAGAACACACCCTCCAAATTTCAAATCTCTAGGACCAGCAATTTAAGCTGTGCGTTGATATATAAGTCGGTCAGTCAGGACTTTGAATTTTATATGTATAGATGAAACATACAATGTAATAATAAAGATAATGTAATATTGTGTCATGTGTGACATAGGCCCCGACGTAATTAAGGTTATTCGTAATGTTATTTTTGAGGGTTTGATTGGACACTTCTTTCCTAAGTAAATTCAATCATGACGATGTATGTATCTGTGTCTGGGTGTCATATTGTATTCTAAGTATGTATTTACAAATAAAAAGTATCTAAGTATTGTATCAGTTATCTGGTTCCCATAGTACAAGCTTTGCTTAGTTTGGGGCTAGATAGCGCTGTGTGAAAAACTCCACCTATACATATTTGCTAAATTCAAAAATGTCGCAATACGAGAGTGAGGTAAAGAGTCCAGGTGTAATAAGTCCAATTAATGTTTTTTCCTAATGCAGGGTCGACTACGGCCACGAGGAAGTGAAAGTTAAGTTTGGCAACGACCCACGGAAGTTCTCAACACTGACCAAGGAGTTCTTGGACGACGGTATGTATTCTATTGACCTTACGTATCACAGTAAATTTGTCACAAATTTTATTACAAATTAATAATGATAATAATAACGCCCAACGATCACTTACACAGACATTTTTTTAATTTTGGTGTGGTATTGGACTGAAAACCCTATTTATTTTGTATATACAGTGAGAATGGCGCCGTTAGATATATCGCAATATTTCAGTTATATATTATTTACCATAATTTTGAAGGAACTCAATAAAAAAAATGCCTGTAATTTTAATTAAAAACCTATGGGGCCCTAGATAGATTAATTCAGTAAAAACTATAGCTAATTATTCCCATATATTGAAGAGTCTAGAAACGACACACACATACTCATAATCACACACAATTTTTTTAAATTTCTTATGATTTATTGTCTCGCCTTTGAACTGTCATTGTTTGTCTTGTACATCCTAAGTCCGATGATGATGATTAAATAATTTGTTTTCTATTCTAATACGTTCTTTTACTATCCCTCCCCAGGTGAAGGCAACGTTTGCGGCGTGTCCGCAGTGCAGGTGGAATGGACGCGAGGCGCGGGCGGGCGATGGGAGATGCGCGAGTTGGAAGGGACGCAGCAGGTGTTCCAAGCGGAGCTGGTTCTTCTAGCCATGGGCTTCCTTGGCCCGGAGAGATACGTCGCCAACCAACTAGGTAAGGGAGTGTCCATAAATTACGTAAGGTGTTAAAGGGGGGGGTCTAGATTGTCTAGACTCACTCAATCTCACGTGGAGGAGAGTGGGAATATCACGACATTTCGACAAGGGAGGGGCCAAAAATCGCCAAAATTGCCTCGCGTACAATTAGTGGACGCTCTCTAAGATCATCTAGAGATGCGTTGAATATTAAATAATTACTCCTATTCAAGAACATATACATAGAATACAATATAACACCCAGACACAGGACAAACATCGATGTTCATCACACTAATGTTGGTCCTGGGTGGGAATCGAACCCACAACCTATAGCTCAGAAGGTAGGGTTACTAGCAACTGAGCTATTGAGTAAGTCAACATTGCTACTAATTGCATTATATCTTTACAGATTTGCCATTGGACGCTCGCAGTAACTTTGAAACTGACAAGAGTAACATCTACAAAACTCCCGTCAGCAACGTTTTCGCAGCTGGAGGTATGTTACCCTGTTTTGTGTGACTGACCCCGCGGTTCCAAACGCGGATAAAAAGTATGTCATATGTCAATTCACCTTATAAGCAATCTGCATTCCAAATTTCATTAAAATTGCTTTAGTGGTTACGGAGATTAATGGTTACAAATATTTACATACAGCAAACCTTCGCATTATTAAGATTTATGTCAGACTGTATGGTGTAGTCCCGATGGAAGAATGGAACCAACCCATATCTTCCCGTAGTGTCCTAACAACCGACTAAGGGAATATCCAGGGAATGGGCAGCAGCATTCTCCTCAGTATTATAATACTGCGATCAACAAGACATTTTCCTTCACAGTTGTAAAAGTCGATTGAAAATTCCGCACATAACTTGAAATTCATTGGTGCAGGGCCAAGCGGGATTCGAACCGGAATGCGTCGGTATTAAAGTCGCACGGACTACTGCTCATCCCCACTTAGTCATAATAAATCCTATCATGACCGTAGCTAGGGGGGTGGAAGGGTATTGTGAGTTAAAACTGACATAAAAAATCAATAATAGTCTTTCATAAATTCAATTAATCGTTCTATTGTTATTTTATGTACGTCACTATTATTTTGTTATTTTCTTACACAAGTATTACTTCTGTTGAGAGTTTTGGCGGGAAAGCGAAAAAGATCGCGTCACCGCACTGTATTATTTTCCTAAACTTGTGTTATTTTCAGTGTTAGTGCATAAAATTGGTGGCATTTTATTCGTTAAGTTCTGGATTACAGGTTAACGTTTCTTTTCGTGTTGTTTCCAAAACTCCATAGAAGCTTCAAGTAAAGTTGCCACCACTTTACTAGGAGTATGACTTAACTTGATGACTTGGACTGTGACTTGACTTGACACATTATATGATATTAATTAACTTGAGGTATTATCAATTACTTGACACTGACTAAATACACAAAGGCCAAAACCCAACAAAAAAAAGTATTACTTATATAATAACTAAAGGTTCTGATTTGTTTCCATCCAGATTGCCGCCGCGGCCAATCGCTGGTAGTGTGGGCTATATCCGAAGGCAGGCAGGCGGCTCGCGCGGTCGACACCTACCTCTCGGGGCAGTCGGCGCTGCCCGGCCCGGGCGGCGTCGTATACGACCACTGAACTAACATGCACCAAATGCGGTGCAACAAAAGTCATACCGCATGTTCTTACAACAACTAGGCCGTGACAGAGAAAGAAGTTTAGCTAGAACGGTCGCGACTTTCCATAGGGTCCACTCTTCCAGTGGACGTAGTCTTTTCGATCCTCTTATCCCGACAAGCCTAGGCTCGCTTTCAGCGGTGGCCTTGAGCTAGTTGCCTCCCACTTTTGACGGCTGAGCGCCTTAAGCGACGGTGGTTATTCTCACACAACAGCGCAACGCCCTCTAGCCCCAAACTATACAAAGCTTATATTTTAATCATAATCGTTTATTGGATGTTACAATTAATTAATTGTCGATTCTGTTGTACACAATCTTGATAATAATCCGACAGTTATAAAACTTGTCGTTTCCACCTATATGAAAAAGACAGCAACGTTATTTTGTCGAATTAGAATTTTGCACAAGAGAATCGATATATTTTTTCCACGGACGATAGATGAACTTCGCATTGAGGGATCAAAAAATGCCATTTCAGAAATCCTTTTCAATGAATTTGTTTCATGAATGTTCCAAGGCAAATGTGTAACTATACTCGATTGGTTCCACTCGCAGATCTGTGAACGTTATACGTTGTCACACAAATAAATCGAAATAAAATATAATAAATATATATATAATATATAATAATAAATAATATTGTTTCATCTAAAAAAAGCATCTTTTCACGCTTCAAGCGTTTCGATTTTTGTCAACACTTTTTTAATGTATAGAAATTGCCGAAAATAATTGCAATATCCCCGAATAGAGTTGAGCACCATCTATAGTCGCGGGTGACTTTAGGATCAGCGTTATGGCTATTGTTTTACAGCGCTTGTTGATTGTGAAACTAGTTCAAGAATTTTAATAAATTACGTAAATCCACGGAGATGTCCCTACTGATGCTTTAGACGTTCTGTAGATTAGAAATAATTAAAAAGAGGTTTCCGAGTTGGTGACTGCAGAATTAGTCATAATATATTTGTTGAAAATTATGACATGAATTAAAGAAATATGTAATGGCGTTCAAAATAAATTTGAGATATTTTCTAATCCTAAAAAATTCGACTAAATTTACAACCAAAGATTTAAGTATTATGGCAACTAAATTATTTTTACAAAAAATTTGCGGTCATCTACTTCAGACCTTAAACGAGTCGTTAGGACTGAACGCCGAATTCAAAAACTTAGAGGCATTTTATTGCAATCAAATGCTAATGAATTAGTAAACGCTATATTAGATCTTATAACTCTAGCGTTAATGTCCAATATGCTGAAAAACAAAACATCGCAATGACGTAGTCTGAAAAAAATATTTATCAATTTATTTGAAAATATCGTATTGTTATTGTACGTAGATGTATGGCTAGTCGCGTTGCCATATCGTACTCGTATATTATATACACAAACGTAACGGCGTTACGTTCTATTATATCATACATTTTAGATCTTATTTACTTTAAGAAAAGTTTACTGTTTGATAGGAATATCATTTTTAATATTTATTTTGTAACATTCCGATTAGAAATTTTGTTGTTCTTTTTTAAAATGTGAGACGTGTCTCGAAGCCAAATGTTGCGTTTGGTTACCAGTGATCTCTCGAGAGCCATGTTTATTCGGTATGTTGAAATTGACTGTTTTTAATGTTATTAAATTTTTTAGAATGTATTTTTGGTATTTAGGCAGTATTTTGATGTAAACAAAACTTGTTTTTCTTGTAATTATATTTATATACACGTAATATCATTTGTTGTTTAGGAAATTAATTATATTCTTTACATATCTATTTTATAAATATTAACTAACAGTTGTACAAAGATGTAAACATACGTAATGGAAAATTTCAACAAAGTTTATTTCAATATCTACAGTGGACCTTATTTGTACATATTGTAATGTTTCTTTATTGTAAATTACATACAGTATGGGTAGGAAATTATTCTGTAACTTTTTAACCATAATAATTAAAACGCAGAAATAACAACTTGTAAAGTAACTGTATTATACATGTTTGTTACGTATGCAGTTATATTATTAATGAAAAAAAAAACTTATTACTATACAGATTCGGTGTCGATTCTCGGACAGTTGTACAACATAATGTCTCGAGATGGTGCGACATTTTCGCAAAGATTGGTCATAATGTCCAAATGAAGGACACATTGAATTTATCCTAATTCCTCATAGTGTTTTTGTGTTCTACAAGTTAGACAAACACACTTTATTTTATATTAGCAGTAATCCTATTAGCCTTTTTCTAAGTTTATATTATTGTATTATTCCCGATGTTGGATCACCTCAATAAACAAAAAATTAATTACTTTTAGATTTAACGTATCATCTCGCGTTTGATGATGTTCTTACAGAACATCATCAAACCTGCGACCGCTTCGGTGTCGTACCTACCCATACTGTGTCATAATTATATTGTTGCGCGGTTTCTTCATAAATCATTGTCATGTACCCATATTTCTATTGTGTCGATGCACACTAAAACATTAATAATTTACACATTTGATACGTGTATACCTGTGATGTAAGATTTATGTTGCAGTAATGAGATTAATCTAGTAAAATAAGAATATAATTCGCTTGCATACGTAGAAGTTCCTACCTATTATTTAAGGAAACCTTGGTCTTTTCGAGGTGTTTTTCAAAAGTCCAAGTAACCAAAAAGGTCACTTTTGAGTACCGACGATAAAATATTAATTACATTGTTTTGTTTTTTAACCTTCAGAGAAAATATTCACGTACAATATTTTTTATTGATAATCAAAAATATTGCATGCGGATCTTAAAAAAATATCCAAATGTTTTGCTTCTACAGACGCACAAATAAGATGCATCACAAACCCCGTCCGGGTAAGTTAGTGAATATTTTTTTTTTAATAATTCATGTTTTGATTACTCTAAGCAGGCGATACTGCTATAAAAACAATATCACATACATGTGAGAAAAGAAAAAAAACTATTTATAAACAAAATCAAAGCAATGCGTACAACAGTTAAAATATTTTTTATTGATATGTAATATTTTTAAATTAATTAATTATTTATTACTTAAACATCTTGAAGAGACTATACTATGATTTTATATTCTAAGTTTTTATTTAGTTTTAGGATTGTAACATCAAAATGTATTTTGTATCTAATTTTCAACGTTTTGTGTTACATTTCATAATCAACTCAATATTTAAAAAAAAACAATCATTATGAAGTTTTACAGTAAAAGTGTGTCAATTAAAATATCGTACAAACGAGAGCAAAATATTGTTGAAACTTTTACCGAAACGAATTCCATGCCAAAAGTAGTCTACCCATAATATACTGAAAAATCACTAAGATATACTACGAAATGCTAAAATATTATAAACTCGGAACTTCATATCTGAAAATAGATCACCATGTATTGCTTTCTCACTCGCTCTAGAATATCCACAAAAGAGTGCGAGTGGGAAATACTACTTGTTCAGAATGCAGATCGTTTTTTTTTTACATTTGAACGTTATACCTATGTAGATGTTGTGTAATTTGAAATGTTAGCTGCAGTAATATGTTAAAGTTGTAATGAATATGATATGATTGACAATAATTAAACGTTTCTTCGTATGGAAACTGTGTATCGAATATTGTAGTATTGGAGAAATAAATGATTACAGCACATTATCTATTTTATTTTATTTATTAACACTTGAAAGTTACGCGTAACTTTATTATAGAAAACAAGGTAGGTTGGTAGTGTAGCGGTCGTAACTTATTGCCATTAATTGAACTAACAACACAATTCCCACTAGTACATTTTTTTTTTTTACTTCAAACTTGTCTAGCATTTGACCGCGCTCTCACCTGATGGGAAGTGACGATGCGATCGAAGGTGTAGCATGCTAGCCAAGTAAATACCTATTCACTCTCCTCTTGAACACGCCCGGGTCATATTTCGGAAACACAGACGCTGGCAAGGCATTCCATTCCTTAGCCGTTCTAATTAAGAACGTTGAGTCAAATCGCTTGGTACAAATGGGTGGTATTTCGACCACGAAAGGATGGCGCTTAGCCGAGCGTCTAGTAGTCCGGTAGTGGAATGGTGATGGGAGAATGAGATCATGCAGTTCTTGAGCGCATTCACCGTGGTGTAATCTGTAGAAGACCGACAGACTTGCCACCTTACGTCGATGTGCAAGGCTCTGGAGCCTTCACTTTTTCTTTTTCACATTCCTTTCACAATCAATGTAACTATGATCAAACTACTGGGAATGGACATAATGATATCAACTCTGGTAAGTATATTACCACCAACATGAAAATTAACATCGTAGTACGCAAATAATAGGTCTTTACCTATGAAATTGCCGTATTGCAGTACAGACTTTTTCAAACAAAAAAAAGTTTTGATTGGCTATGTATTGTATTATATTTTATATTTTATATTATATTGGCTATGTATTGTACTGTATATTCTAAATTCAAATTAATTTTGTTTTAAAAATATGACATTCTATTTACAATATAAGTCTTTTGTTTATTGATTAGCGTTGTATTTTCATTACATTTCAACATTTTTCCTCATAATGGATACTTTGAAATTTCGTGTAATTATGGAATATGAGTTCCGTCGTGGCACCAACGCGGCACAAACGACACGTAACATCAACGACGTTTACGGAGAGAACTGTACAAACGAACGTACAACCCGTTATTGGTGTGCTCGGTTCCGTTCTGGGAATTTTGACTTGAAAAATGAACCTCGTGGTCGTCCGGAAACTTTGGTCAACAATGATGAATTAAAGGCGATTGTGGAAGCTGATGAATCTCAATCTACAGCTGAGCTGGCAGCAGCTTTTGATGTTAGCATCGAAACAATATTGGTCCATTTGCGATAGATTGGCAAGATAAAAAAGCTTGATAGATGGGTGCCCCACGAACTTAACGATCGCCAGCGCAACGTACGCGTCGAGACTTGCCTTGCGCTGCTTAACAGGCACAGAAATGAAGGAATTTTGAACCGAATTGTTACGTGCGACGAAAAATGGATTCTTTTTGACAATCGAAAGCGCTCAGCAAGTTGGTTAGATCCTGGTTCGGTACCAAAGCCATGTGCAAAACGAAAAATGACCCCTAGAAAGGTGATGGTCACAGTTTGGTGGTCTAGTGCTGGTGTGATTCATCATAGCTTTTTACAAAACGGCGAGAGTATTACTGCAGATGTGTACATTGAAGAACTGACCACAATGATGGCGAAACTCGCACGTCTGCAACCAGCTTTGGTCAATCGGTCGTCTCCACTGCTACTTCACGACAACGCGCGACCCCATACTGCACAACAGACCGTCTCTAAGCTGCATGAGTTGGGTTTGGAAGCTCTCCCTCATCCGACATACTCACCAGATCTTGCGCCTACCGACTATTACTTTTTCCAAAATTTGGACAACTTTTGAGCGGGAAAAAAAATCAATTCCCGAGAGGCCGTACAAAACGCCTTTGAAGAGTTTGTTGTCTCCCGTCCTGCTGATTTTTTCAAGAAGGGCATCCATAAACTGCCACAGCGTTGGCAAAGATGCATTGATTGCAGGGGTGATTACTTTGAATAAAAGAAATAAATAAGTTCGAAAAAAAAACAGTTTAACTTTTTTCAAACAAAACGGCAATTTCATAGGTAAAGACCTAATATTTTTTTTTGTATGTTAAGGAATGACGTGACGAGCTAGCCGTTCGTCTGATGTTAAACAACACGGCTGCCCATATCAGCAGTGTCACTCGGAACTAAAGTATAGAGGTTCGCGTGACACTGCACTGCGCACGTCATCCAGAGACACCAGCACAATCTAGTAATAAGATTACTAAACTGTGAGATCAGATCATAAAGTCTCATTTGCCCAGTAATTTCACTAGCTACAGTGCCCTTCAAACCGGAACACAGCAGTGATTGCGCACTACTGCTTGGCGGCAGAATAACTGGCAAAGCGGTAGTACCTACCTAGACGAACTTTGCAGTAAAGTCCTGCCACCTAGTAAAAATTACTTAATAAAAAAATTACTAATAACCTACTTGTAGAAGCCAAAAACAATTCGGTTTCATCGATGCATGATGCACTGCGCCTGCAGTTCTAAGCGCACGGGGACTTGGATAAACGACAAGTGATTTGTCTAACAGGAAAAAACCAGCCAAGTGCAATAGGGCTCTCGCACCGAGGGTTCCGTAACATTTTATTATGTAATGTAACTAATAATTTAAGGTTATCAAAATGTTGCATTTATGTGTGCTATAAAACGTTGCTTCATGCCAAATTTCAAGACTAGGTCGACTGGAAGTATCCTTTAGGTTTTGATTCCTTTGCGAGTAGTTGCGAGTTTCAAAATATGCAGCTTAAATTGGCGTTGACACAGAAGTTTGATTTTGTTACAGAATTGACTATAAATCCAGGGCTTTATTATCTTTGGCTTAAATGTATTATAGACCTGAGTATTTGATCTGAATTTAAATTTGATACCTCCACGCGTTCCTGAGAAAAAGAGTTGACAGGAGGTGATCCTATGAGGGTTTCTTTAAGGTACGGAACCCTAAAACTTATTCCTTAGCCCAATTAGCTTGGCAACATTATTATGCTTTTTTCAATAATTTCCGAACTAGATAAACTTTGAACGCTATAATTTAGCATCATCTATATACTTGTAATAAAACTAACCAGGGTAATGTCAGTGCATAATAAGTAATGGGAACAGTCCTAAAAATCGATTCCTTAAACTTGTTGAGCATGATCCATCAATCAGAAAAATGACTTAGATAATGTATGTGCTGTGCCATCAATTATTCCAAATTTCGATATCTGAATTTACCCTGCAACAACGCGCGCGTCGAAAGCAGTAAAATTAAAACGTGTCCCACATCGTTACTACCCACATCCTCAGATTTGTTTACTCCTTTCAAGTCCGCTGAAACAGAAAATTTCATGCGACGTTCATCACACACGATTGGATATACGCGCATAATTTTCTAAATCGAGGGACTATTCACAAGTCTTAATTAATGTAACGAGACATTTGAATAATTTTAGTAGGCATGCAAGAAATTACCTGTTTTATGTCCAGCAAGTTTCTCCCAGTCTTTCTTTGAACTCCACCGAGAAAGCTAGGAGCTTCAATGTGAAGTTAGTAAGCTGCCTAGTAAACATTTGTGCGGAGAATCAAAAATATTAGGCAGGTAAGAAGTGAGTCATAAGTAATTAATTTAAACTAACGTGGGTATCTATATATTGTTACTAAATAGAATAAAATATCAAAGGTCAAAGTCAAAAATCAAAGTCACCTATCTTATGTGGACCGTGTGGACCCCAGCAATATAAGCAATCCGTCTGCAAGACTCCATACAAATCGGTTCAACCATTATTTCTTGAAAGCCACACAATTTAAACGAACATAATTATAAACGGATTGATAGCATTTTATTTTTATATATTAGTAGGGATAATTCATAATTTATGTAACCCTACATTACCTAGCTATATCGCTTAAGTAATTGTTCTTTAAAATTAATTTTATTTTAGTAACTTGAAAAAAAAATATCTGATAAAATCTCGAGAGATCTTATTATGTGTGCGAGTTTCAGAAATAATGAAAATCAAAGAATACCTTTTATCCTTGCGTGACGCAATCAGCGAAAAGTTTTTCTCTCAGTTCGGATTTCAAATGAGAGATGCGAGTATTTCTAAAATCGTCGACTACATGCACGAGCCGAAGGATTCGTCTAGCTTGGCCGTTACGAGGATATTGTTTGGTAAGTAGGTACCTAATTACTAGGCATGGTAACTTCAGCCTCGTATAACAGCGCTTCCGAACAAAACTCTGACAGTCTTGACACAGTCCTAGAATACCTACTTAATTTTGCTATCTCAAAACAAAAATGATAAAAAAAAATTAAGTCGTGTGAAAAAGTTTCGCTCTCAGTAAGTAGGTATATATACTCAAGTATTACTCATCTAGCTCTTAGTCAATGCTAATAAATTACTAACATTGATTATATAAACATGTGAATGCTAGGCGAACGGAAATTGATGTTGGTTTACGTAGATCTCCATTGATCATAACAAAGTTAAAAATTTGTATTATTATGTTGGTATGTCCACTAAGATGACAATTTACAATTGTCAAGATGACGACATTAACATTAAACAAAGCAAAAACAAAGTTATACCGGCCGATAGATGGAGCTAAACTAAAGAGTCGCGTGGTCTTAAGCACACTCGTTTTTTATTCATCCTCTGCATACTTGGATACCTACAGAAATATAGTTTCTTAAGGCGCTAACTATATCGCTCTTGTGAGCGTTCATGAATCAGGGGCGCATCTAGGAGAGGGGTATTTATAATTTTAAAATATTGGTAGATACTTATGTCAGTGTGCTACCTTTGGCTGCATTGTCACGTGATTGTTATTTATTGAATACAGGTCTAGCAATGTTGTTTGACATCCCAGACGAGCGAGGCGGTGCTAGCATGGAAATGCGATGGGGCAGACACGATGTTTGTCACTTTCCTCTGCTACCATTTGTAAAGGCTATTCCTATGCCTTACATGGCCCTAGTGTATGCTGCACTATGGTTCGGTGTGTACCTATTTTAATATAACAAGCATGCACTTAGCCCGATAGCTTAGTTGGTAGTAACCCTGCCTTCAGAACTGTGGGTTGTGGGTTCGATTCCCACCCAGGACAAACGTTTGTGTGATGAACATCATTGTTGTTTATGTGTCTGGGTGTTATATTGTATTCTATTTATGTATTTACAAACAAAAATTATCTTAGTATTGTATCAGTTATCTGGCTGCCATAGTACAAGCTTTGCTTAGTTTGGGGCTAGATGGCGCTGTGTGAAATGTCCAGAAATGTTTGTTTGTTTATTGTTTACTTAATTAATAGTACATCATGATAAACGTGTACGATCATTGCACTTAAGGAGGTATTAAGGAGGTATTGCCAATATTAAAAATATCTAGAAAAGCGAATAGACATTTTCGTAATGCAACTTGTTACATTGCCTAGATTTCTTTAAACACTAACTTATTTATACATTTCAGGAGCAATCGGTATAATGCTGGGATACAAGTACCGCATTAGCGCTGCCATGTTCTGCATCAGCTACTGGTACCTATTCCTTATTGAGAAGAGCTTCTGGAACAACCACAGCTACTTGTTCGGATTAGTTGCCCTTCTGCTGACTTGCACTGATGCTCATTGCTACTGGTAGGTTGCTCACTCTTATTGGTAGTTGCCAGTTATTTACCTAATGACAGGCAAATTTATTAGGTACCCAAACATATCTCATTTTTAAAGCGTCAGCGTGATTCTATTATGAGTTTGGTGAAAAACCTTAAGGAAAAGTGATTAAATAGAGGGAAGGGCATTATTTGAAATTCGTTTGAAAAAATATTCTAAATCTATCGACCGGTATAACTTTGTTTCTGTTTTGTTTAATATTAATATCGCCATCTTGGCATTGGAAGTTGTCATTTTACCGGATATACCTACATAATAATAAAAAAAACACTTTGCTATGTTGGCAATGGATATCTACGTGAATCAACTTCTATTCGCCTCGCTACGCATTCACCAGCTTACTACCCAAGTTAAGCGTGCGTGCGTAAAGAAGTTTTACTTTAAAAAAAAGATTTATCACACTGAAGGAAGTAGTTTTAACAAATTTTAAAATTCTATTATGATTTTTAGGTCGGTGGACGCTCACCGAGACCCGTCCAAGTTAAAAACAACTGTACCGTATTGGAACTATTTCATCCTTAAGTACCAGTTCTTTATCCTGTACTTCATGGCGGGAATGAAGAAGGGAACAGCAGAGTGGCTCACTGGGTACTCTGTGCAGAACCTCGGGGAACATTGGGTGTTCGAGCCATTCAAGTACGGAATATTAATATTTATTTAGCATGAAATAGTAGCTACGGATTAGGAAATAAAAAATTAAGTAGAATTAAGATATGCTGGGTCTAATATATTAGCCGGGTCCGACCGGTTCACTAACTTTAAAAACTTGTCTATTGTACCAATTTTAAAGTATTTAAACAATTTTTTTTTAGTCACATTATTTTAATCTGCTTGGTAGTACAATGTCTTATTATTAGGGGTCTAAGCAAAAGGCTAAATAGTGCAGTGCAGAGTATATTGAGAATGAGAACCCATTACCTGGCGGGATCTATTTCTTTTTCAATGTAAAGTAGATGTTTTATGTTGATCTCAGTAGTCTAAGAAATCTGTGTGTAAACACCCAAACTAACTTCTTCTATGGTTTTGGTGTAATAACCACTTTTAAAAAACAGTCAAATTTTTAATTGTTATGCATTAATTTCATATTATTTCAGATTATTTCTCACGGTGTCCCAGGTAGACTACCTTGTGGTACACTGGTTTGTGTTTGTCTTCGACCTGACTGTGGCTGTCTGGATGATGTACTCAAAGACTAGACATGTCGCTATGATTTTCTGCGCCATGTTCCACCTCATGAATAGCAGATTGTTTAGAATCGGTAATGGAATGTTTTATACCAACCAGCGCAGAGAATCAAAGTAAAAGGAAATGCTGTCCCGACACGAAATGTTTTTTCTTATAGAATTAATATGTACCTACTTTACGGGTTCGGGTCTTTGGTCTTTACGTGTTTAAGGAGATCTTTATCAGTATTTAACATACCTAACATCAATGTGTCTATCTACTTCATCTTTCTGTGTTAGTTTGATCTAAACTGATTCGGAAGCAAGATGATTGCATGCATGAAGCAGTGCATCTCTTTTTACAGGGCAAAACTACATTGGTTTTTATTCCAGGGATGTTTCCATGGGTGTGCTTAGCAACAATGCCCTTGTTCTATCCATTTGACTGGCCAAAAGTGCTGTTACGGAAATTTCAATTTCGTTACGAAAAATTTATGGGATATTATCTAAAGTTTGATATCTGCAGACAAAATACGATATCAGATGATAAAGCCTCAGCTGAAGACAATAATAGTAATGAACAAGAAGATATTGAAGACGACGATGTATTCAGTGATTTAATGGAAAATAATAAAGAAAATGAAGCAGTTACTGATATTGATAGTGATGGTAAAAAAGAAACAGATGAAGCAGTGAAGAACACTCTTTGCGATAATAACAGAAGACTAACGTTATGTCTGATTATATTCCATGTTATAACACAGGCATTTTTGCCATACTCGCATTTTATAACTAAAGTAAGTTTGGGATCAACACGCAGACATGTTGAGTTAATGTTCTTGTAAAAAGTATTATCAACAATTACTGCTGGGACGCAGAACTCCACTCGGAGGACCATCACAGCAGACAATACAAAAGCTAAAACTTACCATGCTGTCTACAATCTTAATTTAATATTACACAATTTTGCAGGGATACAATAACTGGACCAACGGTCTATACGGCTACTCATGGGATATGATGGTTCACTCATGGGACACCCACACAGTCATCCTCAAAATCGTCGACAACGACAATTGCTCAGAATTCTACATAGATCCATATGTTTACTCTCCTAACGATAGGTGGACGAGGCACGGAGATATGGTATATCAATACACTAGATGCTTGAAGGAAAATTTGATGAAGAATGCGA
Organism: Ennomos fuscantarius; assembly: GCA_905220475.3. Lineage (NCBI taxonomy): Eukaryota > Metazoa > Arthropoda > Insecta > Lepidoptera > Geometridae > Ennomos > Ennomos fuscantarius. Next base: position 2,575,434 of record HG992028.1, on the reverse strand, counting down.
AGACTTGGGGAAAAACATATAAAATTTCTGAAAACATATCCATTTATATCGATGTGTGGTGCTCTATGAATGGAAGGTTCACGCAACGACTTTTCGATTCTAAGGTAGACATGCTGAAAGTGGATTGGTCTCCATTCAGGAGCGTTTCTTATCTGATGCCATTGCTGGACGAAGCGCTTGATTGGAGAGAAAAGCTGGATGCAATGAGACAGAACGTGCATACTTGGAGCAATTACAGCGATGTGATTTTTCTAGCTGATTTCCCTGGTAGGTTAATAAAAAAACGGTCCCATAATTTATAATTTTGGGGGCTGAGTCACCCGCGTCCGTAGGAGTACACTCCTGATCCTGAATCCCTACACGTGGTCCCCGGGTGGTGCTAATCAGGTGACACACTGGTGGTAGGCTTCGGCCGACGGCTTGCGACCACCCACCGGGCAAAGACAGGCCGCCAAGCGTCTTTGACGTGTTCCGGCACGATGCTCGGTGTAGCCGATCGGGAAAATTGGGTCGGGATAGTAGCGCAAGTGTAGTGCACCGGTTTAGACATCGTGGTATGTGTCCTGCATCGGCTGACTAGTTTGGAGGGTAGCGGGATCCGAAGCACGGTGCACCGCTGGCCGACCGCAGTTAGTAGGGGGCCCAAGTAGTGTGCTAGCCACTCACGAAAGGCTGCCCCGCCAACTCGCGAAAAATCCCGGAATGCTCTATCGTGCTGGTTGGCGACCGGATGAAAGGACCCGATAGCCATTCTTGGGGGGGTTCGGGCGTCCCCGCAGTCTCCATGCTAGTCATCCAATGGTGTAGTTCCTCGCTGCGAGTCTTTTTGGAGCATACAGTTGCACCTCATCCCACTTCCAATTTTTTCCCCACCTTCCCTCACTCTCAATCACTATGAAAAAAGGAACAGTAAAAAGGAACGTTATACAGCGGCAGCACGTCCTTTCACTCAAGGTGCACCTCACCAACATCAGAGGTGTGCACTCTAACCTCATAGCAGTCCACCACCACCTGGAAACTGCGAAACCTCACCTCTTGTTCCTCTCGGAGACGCAGATACGGTGTCCGTCAGATACAGCTTACCTATCCTACCCTGGGTACGTTCTGGAGCACAACTTCAAGCAGCGTGTTGGTATCTGCGTTTATACGCGTGACGACATTTGCTATCGGCGTCTCCGAAACTTAGAAGACTCCCGTTTTTCTGTCATATGGTTGCTTGTGGACACTGGCATTGAGAAAATTCTTTATGCTGGTGTCTACCGATCTCACAGTGGAGACCAGGAGACAACCAGGCTGACTGACTATCTCAGTGTGGCAGTTGACACGGCTCAGCAGCGGTACCCTTCGGCTCAATTAGTGCTTCTGGGCGATTTCAACGCTCATCATCAGCAGTGGTTATTCCCATACCAGAACACTGACCACGCGAGAAGAGAGGTGCGTAAGTTAGCGTTGTCACTAACCCTCACCCAGCTGGTTCATGAAGCTACGAGGGTACCGGATGTTGATGGGCACACGGCAAATTGCTTGGACCTTCTGCTGACAACAGATCCAGACAGCTACGCTGTGTCGGTATCATCCCCTTTGGGTAGTTCCGACCACTGTTTGGTGAAATCCGTGTCGGTATACTCGCCGCTTGATCGTAGCCCAAAAGGCACCCGGCGTGTATGGCGATACAGGTCAGCAGATTGGGACGAGATGCGATCTTTTTTGTCTTCTTATCCTTGGCGGCAAGTTTGCTTCTCTTCGAGCGACCATTCGATTTGCGCGGACGCTGTGACTGACGTGTTGCGGCAAGCCATGGAATACTACATTCCCTTTTCCGACACACCGCAATCCGGAAAAGCTGCCCCATGGTTTGGAGCTGAATGCAGAAACGCCGATGCGTTAAAGCAGGAGGCATATTTAGCCTGGGTTGATGCTAGAGCCCGCAAATCGAAGAATTTGAGCAAGAAGAAGAGAGCCTTTAATAAAGCTGCCAAGGCCTGCAAAAAAGCCCTAAAAAAGGCTCGCTTCAACCATATTAGCCACATTGGGACCAAACTTGCTTCATATCCTGCGGGAAGTAAAGCGTTTTGGTCCCTGGCTAAATCGGTTGAGGCGAACTTTTGCCGCCCCTCACTGCCCCCGCTACTAAAGCCTGATGGGTCATACAGCAGAGGAAAAGGCGAACTTGTTCGCATGTCTTTTCTCTGAATCTTCACGTCTAGACACTGCTGGCGAGGTACCTCCTTGTCTACCGGAATGCGAGACGGCAATGCCGCAGATTCGTATCCGCCAGAATGAGGTACGTAGAGCGCTGCGTAATCTAGACGTGAACAAAGCTAGTGGCCCTGATGGGATCCCAGCCATAGTGTTGAAAACATGCGCGCCTGAGTTGACTCCTATCTTGACACGCCTTTTTCGTCTTTCTTTAGAATCTGAACAAGTACCAAAATCATGGAAGATTGCTAACGTGCAGCCCGTGCCTAAAAAAGGTAGTCGTGCCGACCCTGCTAACTATAGGCCAATATCAGTCACTTCCATACTCTGTAAGACTATGGAACGTGTCCTGAACAGCCGGCTCCTGGCATACCTAGAAGCAAATGATCTCTTAAGTGACCGACAGTACGGTTTTCGCCGAAATCGATCCACTGGAGACCTTCTAGCGTATGCCACGCACACGTGGAGCGAGGCCATCGAGAAGTACGGGGAAACGCTTGCCGTGTCTCTCGATATCTCGAAGGCCTTCGACAGGGTCTGGCACGATAGCCTCATAAGCAAACTTCCATCATTTGGCTTGCCCCCTGGCCTGTGCAAATGGATTTCCGATTTTTTGAGGGAAAGATCCATACGAGTAGTTGTTGACGGCTGCTCGTCTGATCGATTAGCGATTAATGCTGGGGTACCTCAAGGATCGGTGCTTTCTGCAACCCTCTTCCTGCTGCATATAAATGACCTCCTGAAACCCGGTATTTTTGGGTATGCGGATGACAGCACGGTTGTAGAAAGCTACAAGTCAAGCGCTAGGGCCAGTGGTGCCGAAATTCAGACTTTAAGAGAGACCATGGTTGAGCGCATGAACTTAGCCTTGACTGCTGTCTCTGCATGGGGTGAAGCAAACTTGGTTAAGTTCAATGCAGATAAAACCCAGGCGTGTCTTTTCTCTGCAAAAAAGAGTCCGTGCTAGCTCCGACTTTCCAAGATATTCCGATACCGATTACGGATCACCTTGAGCTTCTTGGCATGATTCTGTCATCTAACCTCAACTTCGGGTCCTTTATAGAGTCAAAGGCTAAACTAGCTGCCAAAAAGCTGGGCGTTCTCACTAAGGTCAGGCAGTACTTCGCACCTGAACAGCTTCTTAACTTATACCAAGCTCAAGTTCGATCGTGCATGGAGTACTGCTGCCACCTATGGGATGGGTCTGCTAAATACCAGCTGGAAGCCTTAGACTCAATCGAAAAGCGTGCTAAGAGGCTCATAGGTAGCGACTTGTTTGAGGCCCGACTGCAAAGCCTCGACCATAGACGCAAAGTTGCCAGTTTATCGGTCTTCTATCGAGTGCATTTTGGAGAGTGTGCATTGGAGTTGCATAATCTGATTCCGCCGTCACCGTTCCACCATCGGACAACCAGATGTACGAAAAAGCGCCACCGGTACATGGTTAATATCCCACATGTGCGAACAAAGAGATTTGGCTCCACATTTATCATGCGAACAGCCAAAGAGTGGAACGCTTTACCGGCATCCGTATTTCCCGAAAACTACAACCTTGGAGTCTTCAAATCGAGAGTGAACAGGTATCTTCTAGGCAAGCGTGTTACATCCTAGACTGCATCGTCACTTACCATCAGGTGCGATAGTGGTCAAGCGCAAGTTGATTATGATTATGATAAAAAAAAAAAAAAAAAAAAAATATTTTCAAAAAATCTTTCGTAATTTTCCCGTTTTCCCGTAGGAACTGTTACATTTTCAGGATAAAACGTTATCTTATGTTGATCCCGGTAATATAAGCAACCCGTGTACAATTTTCATCCAAATTGATTTAGCCGTTTAGACGTAGCCACACTTACAAACAAACATAAGGTTTCACTTTTATATATTAGTACCTAGGAATTAAATAGCAGGCACTGTAGGTAGACACTAGAGATGTTATGAATATTCGCATCCGCATCCGCAAATGCGGAGTATTCGCATTAATTCAGTCATTTTCATCCGCATCTGCGTCCGCATCAAATTCATGCGGAGCTTTAATGAATGCGGATTCATATCTGCGGTAAGTACCGACATGCAAAGAAAGTGAGCGGGCCAGAATGATGAGTGCCGCGTGCGATTTTGTAATTTCCTAACTTTGTTTGCTGACCATAGGAAACATTGGTGACAAGATCCCACAGGTTTAGTTTATCGACGTGATTCTCACTGCGAATTAATTAGTATTTGTTTACTCTGTTTATCCAAGTGTTTAGAATACTTGAACGTAAATATTAAGTGTAAAAGTGAATAAAACTGTCGCCATCAATAAAAAGCAGTATCTGAACTTATTTTATATAAGACAAAAATTATTTTCTGTTGATATGTTCAGAAATATTTATAAATAAGCCTGAAATCTGCATCCGCATCCGCGGATGTGGCCCTCTAACAATCCGCATCCGCGAATGTCAAAATGTTTGCATCCGCAACAACCCTGGTAGACACCACCTCATGAGCAAATATGCTCCACCTTAGACAACACCTTCACTTTCCGCGAAAGGTGTTGTCAATCATATTATGCCCAATTTAACATTTAAAACTAATTACAACCCTAATAACATAACCTGATTTTAACTTTTAATTATTTCCAGGCTACGAACAAGAGAAATACATATCTCTCGATCTTAAAAACGTTACACTAACGATATTAGAAGGAGTTGTAGTGTACGAACCGCAAGTAACTAAAGTCCGAAACGGACATTCATACAAACTGTCCACGGACGAACACATCGATGTAAATATAGGAACATTTCACAAAGTATTGAACATTGGAGATAAACCTGCTTACTACATGTACACGTTTTATAACAGTACTGATGAAAATATACTGAAAGACACAGTGATTCGACCTAAGCTTCCCGTAGTAACAGAACTAAATAACAAATTCACTAAAATGTTTGTGTTTTTTAATTTATTAGTGAGTAACATTGTTCAAACTGTATTTAGTTTAACAAAATGTCAATAAGCCTACTCCAGCTTGTCTCTAATTTATTATTGTCTTACAAATAGTTTTATGAAATTAAAATGTAACTAGTAATGGACATTAGTTTTAATATAATAGTTATTTTATAATCTGTGGCTATACTATAGTACTACTTAAATAGGTGAAAATGCGCCCGCGATTTTACACGCGTGGTTTACAGACTTTTAACCCCCCGTCCCGGCGTTGACGCTGCAAAGGTGGGTTAGTTATAATATCATATATAAATGTTGTATGTTGCGCAGTAACTAAGATGAATGATTATGAACTAACCATAAAGAGGGAAGTGAAGGATTTTTCCCTCCTTCGAGGAATTATGGGAAGTGAAAGTCGGAGCATAAAATACAAAAAGCAAACCTACACACCCCTTTCAATCCTTGATATGACCCTGTATTATTAGACGCATTGATTGATACATGGAAGCTACTGTTAACAGTGACGTGTTTAATTTTTCTGACAGATTATAAAATACTATGCCAATGGGTGGTGTAAATGTAAAATCAGCAAAGTTTCTAAAATATGTCTGTAGTTGTAGCTGTTATGTATTTTGTTGTATAACCAACCTTAAAGATTTTTTTAAAATCTGTAAACTAGGTAGCTACATTGTTTAAATTTACATAATTACGTTATTTTTACATTAATAAACTAAATTAAAAAATGTATTTTTGTTTTCTTTTCTACTTAGGTTCACCATCATTATACCACTTTCCCACACTCATGACTATAATCCAGCACTTAACGAATAAAAACTAAAAAGCCACCAATTTTATGCACTAACACTAAAAATAACACAAGTTTTGGAAAATAATACAATGCGGTGACGCGCTGACGCGATCTCTTTCGTTTTCCCGCTATAACACTACTTTTTTTTGTTTCTGTTTTGGCTCCACACTTTTGTGTAATTAGCCAATGTCAAATAATTGATAATTTCTCAAATTTAATTATTTTATTATTGTATAATATACATGTGCCAAGTCAAGTCACAGTCCAAGTCAGTAAGTTAAGTCATAGTCTTAGTCTGGTCTATTCTCGTCTTACTCCTAGCAAAGTGGTGGCAGCTTTACCAGAAGCTTCTATGTAGTTTTGGAAACAACACGAAAAGAAACGTTTCACCTTCATTATACTACTTTCCCAGACTCATGCTTGTAATCCAGCACTTAACGAATAAAATACCACCAATTTTATGCACTAACACTGAAAATAACATAAGTTTTGGAAAATAATACAATACGATGACGCCATCTTTTTCGTTATCTCGCCAAAACCTCCCTCTTTCTATTTTTTTGAACGAAACTATATAGTTAAGTGAAATGCTGCCATATATGGTATGGTATAAGTTACGCCCGAAGTGTTGTAGATGCGTATTTTATGACTTATTTATTTTCTTGGTGTTTGTATATTGTATCTAACTTCGTTAACTTTTTTATGCAATGGAGATCTACGTGAACCAACTTAAACTTCCGTTCGCCTCGCATTCACCAGCTTACTCCCAAGTCAAGCGTGCGCAAAGAAGTTTTACTTCAATAATAGCACCTAAAAACGCTCACTAATTTTCACTGCGAGAGGAACGAAATTCGCGAGTGTAAATTTCGAAAATAAGACTATTTACTATCAACTGGAACCCACCCCACCCTTAGCTGTCAAATGAACTGTCATTGTCAAACTAAAAGCAAAAGTCAAAAGAAGTTAAACGTAACACTACGCTAAGACGTAACATTGGCGAAATTGTGATGGCACCTCTACAAAAGCCACGAAACAGTAGAAGTTGAAGTTGAAAAGAAATTTATACAGAGTACTTTTCGGCAAGCCCTATTTGCACGCAGTATCCTGTCAAAATTTTCCACAGACCGATTACATTTGTTCGTTCCCCAGATTGCTAACATGTGATGCTACCATAATAATAAGCCTAAAAGGAGCCAACAAGCGTGAATGGGATGCTTTATCTTTAACGTCTTTATAATCTACAGTATTATTTTCTTCACAGCAGTTCGTTTATATTTCTTAATCGTAGTCGCAAATGTAAAGTTTTATGTGTAATCGTGGTTTCCACAGTGATTCCACTATAGTCCGTTGCCCAATAAATTACCCTTTATTTGGGAAAAGCTAATATAAATTACTGGTTTCAGAATTCGATCATACGGCGTACGTCAATACAATCCCATATCTACGGGGGTCAGTCGTCTCAAGGGAAGCCAGAGTCCGCCAAGCTGGTCTAATTTGGCAAGCCCCTACGCGGTCTCATTATGCCGTGTCAGACCAAGAGAATGTAACCTCTACTTTTTTGTCAGGCTGGCAGTGATTTTGAAGAGAGGCCCATGATTCTTGAGCGAACGTGGCGAAGCGCTCCTGGTCCTGTAAGTAAACTGCGCAAGCAGCGCTGAATACTGTGGTGTGATAAACCTTGCATCATAATGCCTAATAGACAGTGGGAGAGTCTCTGAACTTATAAACGTAAGTACCTATAAAACTTTCAAACTAACGAGCTCATGACCAACTAATTATTAATTTGCATTGTATTTACCTAAATTCACGATGTTCATTGTAAAAATTAACTTTTTATATGCATGAATTGCATGATGTTACAATCGCAATAAAATCATCACATTAATAAAGTAAACAAAAACAATCACATTGAAAGTTAGTGAAACCTAAGTCTGTATAATCTTTCCTAAAAAGCGCAATCGGTACATTATGTTCCTACTAACAATGTATAATCATAAGATACATAAAAATACTGTTGCAAGTTTTGTGGTTCGGTACTAATTCTCATTTCAATCCTCACCAAGACTGAAAACTAGATCTCGCAGCTTGATGATCATGGAAAAGGCCTTGTTTAACAACTGCTATTGTTTTAATGGCGCCATAAGTACTCCGTTGTAACTTGTATTTGAAAATTTTTGGATATACAAAATCACTAAATGGAGCTTGAATGGAGCTATATTATAAATTGAATATAATACCTATTACACACATGTCCTGATAACTGCCTCATTTATTTCCTATCATTTTTATTAACACAGGGTAATCAGGTTCCTTCTATGGGAGACGGTGAGTGAGTTTAATTTGTGATTATAAAGTTTTTAGTTTGTGGAATAAAGGAAAATTTGTATGCAATTCTTAATATTCTTGGAATAGTAAGCAGCTACACTCATTGTTCTCAATTTTACAGATGTCCATTACAGACTCTAATGTCAACAGATTCCAAATCCTATGGTTTCCAAGTTTAACAGATTATCCTTTCAACATTTTTTTTTTTCAAATTTATTTTAGGCGCTTGCCACTCATTATGATTATAGAAACCCCAAACCCCTTCCCATGATAAGCATCTAAACTACAGTGGACATTTTCTGGCTTACGGCTGACCTCATGATCTGCAGCTGTCCATTACCAACAGTGTGGGTAGTTAGCATAGCTTTATTTACACAATTTTTTTATTTGTATGTATAGTAATTATAAGAAAGAACTAACTATTTGTCATTATTATAATTCAACTTATTTTTGTAGGCTTAACTATCATGTAGATAGGTAAGTAATTATGTTTCTACCATTCCTGTGGATAAAGTGATCACTAAAAAGTGAAAGAAGTGAAGAGAAAAATACCTGAGAAAGTGACAAAATTGTCATATTATTATGTAGCTACATTTAAAGATAAAGATTTTTAATTTAAGAATTTTTTTAATGATGGACATTTATGAGTCGAGTAAATTGTTGAAACTAAATTTAGTACCTTCAATATTTTCAGTTGCACCAAAATAAAACACCCAAATTGGCCAAATCATACTAATATTATAAAGGCGAAAGTTTGTATGTGTGTATGTTTGTTACTCCTTCACACTCCAACCGCTGAATGGATTTGGATGAAATTCGGTACCAAGATAGCTTATACACTGGGTTAACATATAGGCTACATTTTATCCCGGAAAAGTGAAACTTTTCGGTGGGATGAGCAAATAATTAAAATACTCTTTATCTGCGGGTAAAACCGCGGGGCGCAACTAGTAAAGAATATAATAGAATAGAGAGACATAGTTATCCTACTATTATAAACACAGGAGTTTGTATGTATGAATGTTTATAACTCTTTCACGCAAACACTACTGAACCAATTTTGATGAGATTTGGAAAATAGATAGCTTGTACGCTGGATTAACACTAGTACTATTATATATTCTGTGACATTGGTATAAAGTATATTATATTTAAGCAGCGTTGCCTGCCCCACAATAATTTCCACTTTACAGTCCGGTTTTTTAACTGCTTAAAGAAATTGCTCTCTAGTAGGCATGGGCAAAAATATCGATAATCGTAATATCGATTTTATTAATGCCAATCTGGTTGCGAGTTTAATGTTGGAATGTTACTATATACTACTTGCATGCTCCTCGCGCATCGTTAACTTTAAAAAGTCCTGCCATAATCTTTATGAAATAATAATAATAATGCCCAACGATCACATACATAGATCCTGGACCCTAACTAGGATTCCCTGTGTCTAGGGACCCAGGAACTACGAGGACCATGGTCCTACAACACTCAGACACGATATGTATTTGCGCTTTTTTCAATACACAAATACTTGTACTGCCGCGGGAATCGAACCCGCCGCCTCCGGGTTCACACAGGAGCTGTCAACGAAATGCAATATAACTGCAAGAGTACTGGCTGCGTACTCGAAAATACTAAGAGTTGGTTGCACCATCTTGCTTAAATTCATTTCAATCGACTACATTTGTTGTTTGTGCAATGGCCATGAAGCATTTTCTGTCTATCTATATTATATAATAGGTAGGTAGAAATCATCGCCTTTAAGTATTCAGCTACGCGATGACGCGAATATTCGCCAAAGCTCGATGGCGTAGCCGTACCATACGCTATCGCCACTAAAGAGTTAAAACGAGGGAGGCAGGAATGCACGACCAAAGTATTATAGAGGACCAGTATTAACGTATATGGCTTCCTAATGTCGGACTGTGCAATGTGTAGGTATGGGCAAGAAGGTTTCATCATCAATTGTTGATGTGATAACGTATAGTATAAATCGATGAACGCTCTAAAAATTGTCACGTACCGCCTGAGCTAAGCGTGCAAACGAGAATATGAAATAAGCAATAGAGGGGCACGACCGGCCTGACATTATCACGTAAAATTATCGTTGGTAAACTTAAGCAGCCTTATTAATAAACACGGACTAGCTTTAGACTAGTTACACCATCTTTTGTCTCTTTCGATCCAGCTAAATATTCCAGTAGCAAAAACGGGACAAAAGCTGAAGTAACTAATCTGAGACTAATACCCGTTTATTAATAAGGCTGTAACAGCCAAACACGAACTACGAGTAGCTTTAGATTAGTTACACCATCTTTTGTCTTTTTCGATCAGGCTAAATATTCCAGTAGCAAAAAAAGGACAAAAGCTGAAGTAACTAACCCCAAACTACTACCCGTTTATTAATAAGGCTGTAAGACTTTACAGATAACAATTTGTTGAAGTAAAACGTTTTTTATGCACGCTTGACTTAGGAAGTAAGCTGGTCCGCTGCACTCACATGGCCCACACGTCTGTTGGGTAACTGAGGTGTAAGGTTACCCACCCACTGGCGCAGAGGCCCGGAAGGGCCCACCGGGCGAGATGGTTAATGCAGTGCGTCTCCATCTCGCCCCATCCTGGCGGCGGTCGGATCGCCTGGGGGTTTTAGTGGGTTCGAGTCCCACATACCCCCTGCCACCACGAAGTGCGAGGGCATTCTCCCCCTCAAAAAAAAGGAAGTAAGCTGGTGAGTGCCTTACAAGGCAAATGTAAGTTGAAAGTTGTTGGTTAACATAGATTTCCTTGTCCATAATTACTTAAAATTTGTGTTATTATATCGGTATCTCCGGTAAAATGCAAATTTAAAACTGTCAAGATGGCAATATTAACATTAAACAAATTTCTATCACGAAATCTCAAGAAGTATTGAGTGATATTTCTAATATACGCCTGTGAATCGGCCAAGCTACATTGATTATCATTAAGAGAACGATATTTCCGATTCATTAACCGATAAACTGTGTCCATCACTATAATAATAATACATAACAACAGTGATTCTATACCAAACTCGGCTTCATTAACATTTCAAGATAGGGCAGATTGTGTACCACTTTTTCTGTCTCTCTCGTTGCATAGTAAGTAAGAAGAAAACGATCAGATATCTTGCAAATGTTCGATTCAATACGAGTCCTCCATGCTTGTTATTGCTCGAAGTTTGTATAGGATCGAGCATGTATCTTTGGTATGGGTCGTACTCGTACGTAATCGTAAATAATTGCCAAAATTGGTACAGGCAGTAATGCATGACCTGAAATGTACAGCTAGGAATTCGTGTACACCGGTATTATGATCATCGTACAAAACGATCTCTGTGCGTTATTTGGTCGCGCATTCCTGGCTGTACAATACAGTGACTCCAAGAAAGAATACGAGACGTATTTTCTTAATGGTTTTATTTTTTTCTCTATATACCTATATCAAAAACTATAATACATAGGTATTATTAGGTATTCTCAATCAATCTTGATAGTATGACTATAGTGCATACTTTGTACTGCACTGAATATGTGATGCATATGAATATGTGTGCTGTACTGTAACAACAAATACTAAAACCGATCAAGTGCGAGTTGGACTTGCGATAAAGGTTTTCAGTAGGTACTTAACTAAATAATTTGCTTTGCTACATATTTTATTTGGTATTATCGTATAATATAAGTACCAACTAATCAATTGTTTTTTCTAATCTATTGTACCAACATGAAAATATCTCGTTGGTGGTTTCGTATTATTCACCTCCAGTCCTCTACCAAACTGGTTATATGTATTTTGAATATAACGCGCAGTAAATGTATTGGTAGTAATAATACGGTCTGCAAAGCATTTTCACCCACTATCACATTCCCTCTTCTTAGGGTTCCGTAGTACTTACTACGAGGAACCCGGAGGAGAACAACAATACAAGGAGGATGAGATCGTCATGTCCGTCTGAATCAGACAGACATGACCCGAAGAGAACTTCAGAAGTTTATAAGGCTGTATCTGTATACATACAGCCTTATAACTTCTAAAGTTCTAAACGCACGTTCATGAAATTTTGCACAAAGATAGTTTAGGCAAAGATCTCAATGTCAAACAATATATAAAAATCGACTACACCACATGACTGAAGAAATACTTCTTTAGCTCCATCAATCGGCTGGTAAAACTTCGTTTAATGTTAATGTCGCAATCTTGAAAATTGTAAATTATCATTTTACCGGACATACCATTATATTAATACATTTTTTTTACTTTGTTATGTTGACAATGGAGATCTACGTGAACCAACTTCAACTTCCGTTCGCCTCGTCACGCATTCACTCGTCTCAGCATACTCCCCGAGTCAAGCGTGCATAAAGTGAAGTAAAACTTCTTAAATGATATCTTAGCTGCCGACGGCGGCGGCGACGCAAGAAAAGAATACCGCGAGCGGCGTTGGCGGCCGGCCGGCCGGCGCCGGCGCGGCGCGGCGCGGTTGGAGGTGTGGATTGGTTGCCATGGTTACGAGAGGCCCGTTCTCGCGTTATAAGTAGAATTACATTCTATAATATATTTATTCTATAATTATAATTCTGTAAATGATTTAAGGATAAGGCTAGTTTTAAACACAGATCAGTAATAATTTCTCTAGGTTTTAAGTAATGTAGATGTACATTTACAGCAGGGATGTTATGGAGCTCCGTAATCGGTAAACTATCGGATATCCGAAATAAAAATACATCTGTAACCGTAACCGTAGCCGTTTCACAAGTTTGGGACGGTTTCGTATAAGGGCGAAGTCTAAATAAAACGAAATTTTTGATTTAGTTGTTAAAACTTAAAATTGAGTATGTTGTATAATATTTACTTATCTATATGACTGATTATAATACCAAATGATAACCTAGACTGAATAAAACCAAATTATCAGATTAGTACTGTTGGTGTTTATATTTTACTTCAATCTAATATGCGCAGCTGAAACTAACGGATAATCCGAAATAATTACATATGAAGTAATTACATATCCGAAACCGATTTAATTTTACTCCTATATCCAGATCATATCCATAATAGGGATATTAGTTTACACGAGCCGTTACAATATTTAAATGATATAATACTGATATTGACTATACCAAAACAGGCCTGATAGCTTAGTTGGAAGATCTTCTGAGCTGTAGGTTGTGGGTTCAATTCCCACCCAGGACAAACATTTGCGTAATGAATATAGATGTTGGAATGTATGGCGTCTAAACATAGTTTATCAATAAAGGAGTATTTGAGTATATGTTCCATATCTGGGTGTTATATTGTATACTATGTATGTATTTACACGCAAAAAAAAAACATGTGATTATACTATCATGTTCAAATTCTCAAATATATTACTACTCAATATTTTGTACTAGGTGGTAGGACTTTTCTGCAAAGTTCGTCTAGGTAGGTACCATCGCTTTGTCAGTTATTCTGCCGCCAAGCAGTAGTGTGCAAGCACTACTGTGTTCCGGATTGAAGGGCACTGTAGCTGTAGTTACTGTGCAATTGAGACTTTATCATCTGATCTCACAGCAGAGAAATGTTATTACCAGACTGTGCTGATAACTCAAGCAAGATAAGATGATGTGCGCAGTGCAGTGTCACGCGAAACTGCAGTTTGGAGTTCCGAGTGACACTGTTCTGTTATGAGTGGCCGTGTCACTTAACATCAGATGACCGACTAGCTCGTCGTAAAAAAGAAATTGTATAAGTATTTATTAACAATACATATTTTGATTTTTGTTTGGAATTAAGCATGACCTACATGCTCTCATCAAGTTATTTTAATACAAAATGTGAAATACACATTAGTGTATTAACAAATTTCGAGATCAGCTGATGAATAGTTTTACGCGTAATCATCAGCTGATTACGCCATTCAACCGTGTGTACAACACAAAAGCCTTGTACTTATAGCACACTTACAAATATCCAGTAGCCTAGACCCCTTCTGTAAAGGGAAAAGAATGGCAGCGATGCTCATTTAATACTGGTACTTAGTGAAAATAAGATAAAAATTGGAAACGCAGTGGCACACATAGACAAAAACCTCAAAACCATGAATGAAGTACACTCCTACATCCACAGACCTTTAAATTGGCGTGAGCTCTATGTGCCCAGTAAAAAGAGCTAGCTATTTAGCACTCTTTAGCATTTTCGCGGACTTTTTTAGAATTTTAGGTCCAGACAGAAAACAAAAGGCGGAGTAAACGAATCAATATGGACTGTAAAGAAATAAATGCTTAAAAAATATTTTATTATTTAAAATCCATGTTAGCATTTTTTTTTTTGAGATTATCCGTGATTTATATTAGCCTACTCACGCACTCACTTAGTATGTTATCTATGCAAGTTTCCATAGGTAATAAATGCAAGGTTCCATAGATTATATACAGCTGTCACTTTGACATATTACTGCGTGCAAATAGTAGCAGCGGTACTTTTCGACATAGCGAAACTTGAACGCTGCTCGGCTCGGGGTGACATGCTTTGAAATTGAAAAACAAGTTCATTCATCTTCACATTACGTCTTTTGCTGTGCCGAAAAATTCATACTCACAAGCCGACGACGACGGCGCTTCGTCACCGCGAAGGCGCGAATAAATAGTCAACGTGACCACATCGCGCGTTCATTACTCAAATTAATATCACGAAGACAGTACGTTTTGCCGCGCCGCCCCTCGAATATTGACATTTCAGTCATCTGTGATAAACCGACACGGCTGGTATTCTGTTCAGTTTTTAGGTTAAATCGCTGTGTGATGGTCAGTGTTAAGTTCTAGTTACATCCGAAGACTGTGCACGTTTTTCCAGTGGCCGGTTAACTGAGAAAAATGGAGTCTTCGATGACATATAATCTAGACATTACTCCGAATTACTCTTACATATTCGAATTCGAAAACGATTTCATCCATCACAATTATCGGAAATGGATGACGGAGAATTGGACTGTAGCTTTTTATTACGTTGGAGCGTACATGGCGTTCATTTTTGGTGGTACATATTACATGCAAAGTCGGCCGAGGTAAGTTTTTAATGCTTCTCTAAACTAACTAAACGAAACCTAACCTATTTCATACCTACCTACCTAACTTTGATTAATGTTTCTGTATGAAAGCTAGCTACTAATAAATACAAATAAATTATAAACAGTGATGTAAAAACATTGATTGTAAATAATTTATCTCAAATTGTGCCGGTGACTACTTATGTTGCCACTTTTGGCAAATGATTTTTCCTGTAGGTTCTTTTTTTAATATTTACATCACAAAATCATACACTTTTATATTTTAATAATTAACATATTCCCATCAAAAAAGTCTAATGTCAGTTGTTATTTTAAAATAAGTTTATTTCATAATAAAAATTACACCTGTATTATTTATTAACTTTATATGTGTGGTACAGTTAGTAGAGTAATATCTTAGTGGAAATAATAATTCCTACATATATTTGCACTGTTTACAGAACAGTGAAATACCAAAAGGAACCTAGTTTCTCAACTAAATGCTGTATTACAACTGTATATTTACAAAGAAAATTGTCCCAAGGACCAGACAAAATTTTGAGGTTTTAAAGAAGATCCCAAATTTAATGTCACCTTTCTAATTAAATGTAGGTATCTATAAATGCAAATTGAAAACTAAATAGTTGTATTTATTGACTGAATAATTTAAAAATTAGCTATGTTAGTAAAATGCCCATTAAAATACAGTTAATTCCATGCATTATTCTTACTCATGTAAATAATGAATATTAAATGTACACACAATGTGTGTAACTTTCAATTGTAAATTCATTGTTAAGCAGTGCATTGTTGTCCCACTCATTCATTGAATCACTAAAAATACCTAACTATCATTAAAAAAATTATAATAAAATTTTGATAAAAGTCCTATAGTTTGCATTTTGTAGAGTGTGTGATGGAATTACATGATCTTGCTTGTCTTGATCTATCTCCTTTCTTTCACCGCACCTCAAGGTGCACAAAAACATGTCATCAATATATTGTAGAAATCCCATCAACCTATACTTAGAGTTTTACTGCATCGTCACTTTCCATCACGTGAGATAGTGGTCAGATTTTAGTATATAAATAATAAAAAAGGTTATCAAAAATTACCACCACCAGTGTTACAAATGTCCATATGCTATGATGACCTCTTTCCATCAGGCGGGCCATCTGCTTAATTGCAATTTTAACAAACCTGCTTATCTGCCACAGCCAAAGCACCAGGTACAAAGGTTATCAGTAGCTTACCTCCACACTATCATCTTCCAGAGAACCCACTAGGTGTGGCAAAGGTCACGTCGTTGGAATAGCATCTTGTACAGATAGCACCACAGTTCCAAAACAAAACAATATCTTCTTGTCTAAACTAGTATTATGAAGAGGAAAGATTTGAGTGTTTGTTTGCATTGAATAGGGTCTGAAAATAATGGACCAATTTGAAAAATTCTATCACTATTAGAATCCTACATTATCCCTGATGAACATAGGCTAACAATATAGGATAATGTAATGCAACGAAAAATTATCATAGCCGTGCCAATCCGGGGCAGGCTGCTAGTCAATTTAAATTACGTATATTTTGTATTTTAATTTTTACTATATAATACTTTTTAGGATTAAAATCAAAGTACTCTATGGCGATTTTGGTAGTGTAGCAATCTGTGTTTGAAATATCATCTAAATCGGTTTTGTCGTTTAGTTACCAAAACCAAATAAATAAACGAAATACATTATTAAAAACACAAAACAAGACAAAAGTAAGAAAGAACAAAAATAGGGTGGCAAATTTTTATGTGGGTTTTTGAACATGGAATATGTTCAAAAACTTCAAATAATTTAAAAAATTCAAACAAATGACACTGATGCTCATCTATACAAAAATTTTCACCAATTGCACTGCACATAGGTATGTCATAGAGAGATAAGTGCGAACTTTCAAACTTTAATACAGACAACCACCAGTGTTTTTACATGATTAACTAAAACATATAACTCTTATTATAAAAATGGATCTCTATTTCCCTTGGTCGTCGCATCACGCGTGAACGGATGAAACATTTTCGCTAATTATTTTTTTGTTGTATGGGCGATTCTCTGTAAACTCGTAATGGCCCATAGAAACTTTGTCCTGGCATATTTTTTTGTTAAATCCGTAAAATTTTAATAGTATAGCTTAGAAAAATAGCTGTTAATTTTAGTACACACGAGGGCCAATTGAATTTATGTATACTTTTAAAGTAATTTTAGGTTTTCTGATAAATGGCGACAGGGGACTGTTAGGTGCAACAGGGGACTGTTTTATTGAGAAGTAAGTCATATAACTGGTATGAATCATTTATTATTTTATACCATTTTTACATAAAACAATTATATATATAACATTCGAATATTTTCTTAAGAAAAAACATAATCAAAAACATATCTTTTCTAACAGAATATTTTTTTTAATTCAAAACTGGTACTAGAAACATTTTGTACCCGAAATATATATATTTGGTATATTATATACCTTTAGATAATTTACTAGTATCAATTCTAATATTCTGTATACAGTCTTTTGTGAAGTACTATTAATAAAATTATAGCACAATAGATTTTAGTGCAAATAGGCTATTTTTAGCATTTTACAAGTCAAAATGATATTAGGTAAGTACTTTAAACTATGTTGTTGTACTAAGCTTATAAAATTACTTAATTATGTGCTTAGTAAAATAACTTAATTTTGAATGCTTATTGTCAAATATTATATAGCAAGCCCAATACAATATGTGAGTAATTTTAGTCTTAAAATCTTGAATTTCTTGCCTCTCAGAAATTTACATCTTATATTTAATCAGTTTGCTGTTGTCAAACTCATTATATTTGGGATTTTTATTGCTGCAAGTAGAACAGATTCTCGATAAACAGTCTTCGTAGTACCGATTACAACACAGGTCTTCAAGCAGCTTCTGGTAATTGTTGTAGGACATAATTTAGGCTTCATATAGAGCTCAGAGTTTCAGGTCTAAGTTGCTGTGAGTTATACAAAAGCATTTCTATTAATACACTGTATATCTCAAGTTGTTTCCGTAAATCCGCAACTTTTATATCTCTTTCTTTGTTATATTTTTGTCTTCTCGTTTTGGCTTGTCTTTTTCTTTGTAGTGAATTAATATATTGACTTGGAGCTGCAGAAAGCTGAATTGGAACTGGAGTAGGCTGTCTGTAAGGAGGAGTATCAACTTTAGGATCCTATAGTGGGGTATTTTCATGCATAAACGTATTAGTATCGCTGTTCAGTCTATTTTGTTTGGATCGGTATACAGTGCAGCATTCTTTTCACGTCTTTAAGGCAGCCCTGTGCTCACGTTTTGTCATATTTTTCACCAATTTTCTCAAACCTTTTTCTGATAATTTAACCTCTCCTTTTCTTTCATCTCATCTCTTTAGAGAATCATTTTTCTACGTTGATATCTTAGTTTTCTCCAACAATTCTCTTTGCGATAAATTTTTATTAGGAGCCATCTTGAGTTCGTGCAATCAACCTATAACATAATTTACGTAATTACGAAGTAAGTTAATCCGGAACACATTATTTAGGTTCCCATGTTTCTTATATGAATAAATTTTCTATGAGTAAATGAATTTATGCAAACAAACCTTATAACAATGAACAATTTAATGAGATATACAGTCCCCTGGCACATAGAACAGTCCTCTTTCATATTTCCAGGCAGGGGACTGTGTATTTTGGTTTAGTTTCAAAATATTTACAAAACTATTGAAACATGATTCCATACGAAGCTACAGAAAAATTTGGACACAAATCACAGATATATAGACAGTTTATATAAATATATATTCTTATTAACATTATTAATATCACTTACCAGAGGACTGTCTGTCGCAACGATCAACACGTGTACCCACAACATAAATTGCGCTTGGACATTAAAAAAAATGGAGGCTGGGCGCTGTTCTCGGAAATATTAGTATCTTCACACTAGTGGCCTTTAATATCACGCTAAAAAACGTTGGTAAACATATCAGATTTCTTTTGTTTTACGTTTAAATTTTTGACAGGGGACTGTCTAAGAAAACTTCGGACAACATTAACATGACATAATAAAATTTAAAAAATAAGATAATAGACCTTGTTTCGTGACATAAATATAAATTAATCATTCTACTTTTAGATATGAACTGCAAAATTTATTTAGTATGCATAGTTTTTTTTTAAATATTATCCTAAAGTGGGAATCTGTGAAAAGGGACAGCCAGGGGACTGTGTTTTTAGAGGTTCAATATTTTTTAGAAAAAAAAGTAGAATGGTTATTGTTATAAATATAATAGCACCATAAAGGCCAGCATTTAATTAATAATATGAGGCATAAATTGTATTTCTATGCTTTATTTATTTATTTTTACTTGGTCAGGACAGCCGTTTACGAGTTTACAGAGAATCGCCCGTATATATTATTGTCAGAAGGTTCTTATGAATGAAAAAAATTAAGAAAGTTAAGCGGAAAATAAGAAAGTTTTCACTACGCGGGTGTAACCGCGGAGAGCAGCTAGTTAACAGATAAAAAAGATGAATGTAAATGCTATATTTTCCAACTTGTTATAAAAGTACATATAAAATGTAAATAAATGTAAAATACATTTATTTTTGAAACACAAAATTATATAACAATATTAGCTATAATAATGATGCTGACAGTACCTCTTCAATTTTAATCAGGGAAGTAAATAATTGCATTTATCTGACATTTAACTACCTGATATCGTATTATGAAAATATTTTTATCTTATTTAATGATTGTAATGAACGAAATTGCAAGTAACAATGATTAATTGCTCAAAATATTCGATTTATTGGTAACCGCACGTGAACCACATCGAGACCTGTTATTGGCTGTATTTCATATTTTGCTTATGTACCTTAATTGAAGGGTTGAGAATAAAAAGGGTTTAATTGTCAAATTGATAGTTTCAAGAAAATTGACTTTAAACTTCAACGGCTTCATTTTAATGTAGAGAGCTTATAAGGTAATAGAAGGTTTATGTAAGTTTCAGTTGCTTGAAAATGTATTAATTCTATTTTAAAATACTAAACATAGTACTAATTCATACAATTACTGTAAAAATATAATAAAATAAATATAATAATGTTTTTATGCTAAGCGAACTGTATTCCTGTGACAGATAAACCGTTTTTAGTCTCGAAATCTCGAGATTTAAGCCACATTTCGGTATTGTGAGAATGTATTATTGTAGATGATTTCACGCTGAATCCAACGATACCCATAAGTCATTTTGTGAAAAAAATCAGTTAAACCCTTTTTGTTCTCACCCCTTCAATTGTCATCATGCTGATGGTCTCTTAATAATAATATTAATAATAAGACCCAACGATCACATACATAAATCCTAGCTAGGATTCCCTGTGTCTACGGACCCAGAAACTACGAAAACCGTGGTCCCACAACACCCATACTCAAAACAAGTATTTGCGTTTTTTTATATGCAAAATACTTGTCCTGCCGCGGGAATCGAATCCGCTGCCTCCGGGTTATGAGCCGACCTGCTCAACCACCACACCACAGAAATGAATCCTATACTATTGCTTTATATGGATTATTAGAAAATCAATTGCCGTTAGTCCCGTTAACATTAAAAAACAGCTAGACCGATTTGTTTTTCATTTTTTTTGTCGTAAGACTTACTTGTGGCTTATAAGAAAAAAAAAAGGGCAAAACCATAAAAACTAATTCACGCCTGCGAAGGGGCGTGTTAATATTAAAAAATTCGTCAACATGCGTTTTTTTTGGGAATATGTCTTCTGGCATGGTGGGTATTGCAGAGAAAAATTGTGTTTGTGCTCCATCCACACAAAGCAGTTTCGTAAATACAAAATTAGGTCGTCCGACCCAGAGAACTGTTTACAAACTTGCATAAAATCGACTCGAGCGTGGGAGTTACCCCTAAGACGATGGTGGCATCGGGGTGAAGGCTGAGGTGGGAGAGGGTGAACTCTTATGAATGAAGCCCGCATCTGATCTGCAACATTACGTAATAGAGTTTGGCACGAATTCATTATTTTTAGTCGGTTGCTCATGCCACACAGCCACACAGCGTATATTGCCAACTTTCAATTATTTTATCTTACTTGGAATGAGTTACATTGTAGATATTTTGCCCTTAACCTACATCTGTCATGCTACTAAGGGCCTGACTAGACTGACCCGATAGCTCAGTTGTTAGTATCCCTGCCTTCTGAACTGCATGCTGTGGGTACGATTCCTACCCAGGACAAACATTTGTGTGATGAACATAATGTAACGTAATATAAAGCTTAAAAAATTAATTCTTGTTATAAATCAATAATAATAATAATACGTTTAGTTTATTCCTATATTATCATATATGCAGTGTAAATAGCACGTGCCATTGTTCTCAAAATAAACAGATAAAACAACCAGATAATGCAACGAGCGGAGGACAGGAA
This sequence comes from Ennomos fuscantarius, assembly GCA_905220475.3. Lineage (NCBI taxonomy): Eukaryota > Metazoa > Arthropoda > Insecta > Lepidoptera > Geometridae > Ennomos > Ennomos fuscantarius. The sequence goes on along the minus strand of HG992028.1, from coordinate 2,553,636 downwards.
AGCGGGTTATGTAACTCGCACCGAAAGCCTAGGATTACGTCGGAACTAAACGTTCTGCCTGACCCAGATGCCTCAATGACATAAGATCGGAAATGCCTAGGGTCAAATATTTATTCATATTTCTTGCTTTATTGCTAGCTTAAAATTGAAGGGATAATAATGATAATATTAACGCCCAACGATCACTTAGATCCTGGACCTTAACTAGGATACCCAGGCTCAGAACAAGTATTTTCGCTTTTTTTTTCTGTGCACAATTACTTGGCCTGCCGCGGGAGTCAAACGCGGGGTCTCCGGGCTATGAGCCGACCTGCTCAACCACCACACCACAGAGGCTGTTCAGGTCTTCATTTTAATCACGCTAAGAGGTATGGTCTTTTGTAATGTTGCTTATATATTATCGTCCTTGAACATTCACTTTGGTATTTGAGTAACTGAACACATCGTTCAAACGATGGTAATTGATCGCCGCAGGTGGTCTGACTTTCAATGCATCGCTAGAAATATGTGTATAAATATATAACATCTCAACTGAAAAATATTATCATTCAGGTTCAAATATTATTAACAATCTAACAATACATCAAAGAAACTGCTGCCTACTGTAATACACCTTGACAAGATAGTACTCGTAATTATAGATTAAAAGACGACACGTATGAATCGTACAGAATGCAATGAATGTAGTCAAAATCAAGTAGAAGATAAAAATACTGTGTTTTCTTCTATATGAGCTAAGTAGTGCGGTAAATTCAATGTCAGGTTCATTATTCATTCAGTTTCCTGATGTAATACGACAGGGTGTGCCAACTGTGAACAATTTTGTGAATGTGACATTTCCACAAACTGGGAAATCAGGTTAGAAGTGTTTAATCTGCTAGTGACCGGTTTAGATAGCGAGTTGCTATTGAGAATATGGAAGAACAGCAATGCTCTACGTAATAATGCTTGTCCGCTGTTCGCTCTTACGATCACATCTACATTATCCGATTTTTTATTTAAATAAATCGATAAGTTCATCATCAGATTCGTACATTCCTATATTTAATGCTGAGTCAGTGTTTCAGAACAATACTAATTTTATAAATGGGTTTTCTAGGACACATTTTTATAAAACGTTTTCAATTAAATTCTATGCTATATTCTTATTTTTTTATTTTACTGAAATTTTGTAATAATGTCGAAACGCGACATTTTGGAAACAGTGTTAACTACTGGTCATCAGTACAAAATTAATAAACTTCCATTCCATCGTAACTCCTAAGACGCTAAGAATATTTTCGTCTAAAATTGCGATAACACCCAACGATCACATACATAGATCCTGGACCCTAACTAAGATTCCCTGTGTCTAGGGACCACAACCAATGATCACATACATAGATCCTGGACCCTAACTAGGATTCACACCAGGAACTACGAGGACCATGGTCCCACAACACACAGACTTTTTTTTTGTCCCCAAATTACTTGTCCTGCCGCGGGAATCGAACCCGCTGCACCACACCACAAGGGCTGCCAAAATTTATATATTCTCTTCATGTCATAGTAATATTTTCCCAAAGTTGATTCCGTATAAACTCTCAATTTCAAACTCGAGACCAGTTTCCCGGCTCGATTTTTCTTCTCAAGGCCAACACGAATAGGGATAGGCTTATGTACACAGCTTTAAACGCCACGTATTTCTTTCACCTTGAATTCTTCGCCGGAATTTCTTTTTGTATACGCTTTTTATGACAGAAATGTTTAAAATTCAGCTGGTATTGCGCGAGTAGATAAAAAACGAGTGTGCTTTACATCTAAAGCCATAGTCTGTGCTTTAGATCACACGACTGAAGTAAAACTCCTTTAGTTAGCTACGTCAATCGGCCGATATACTTTGTTTAATGTTGATGTCGCCATCTTGAGAGTTGTAAATTGTTATTTTACCGGTAACATAATAATAAAAATTTTTTAACTTTGTTATGTCGGCAATGGAGATCTACATGAATGAACTTCCGTTCGCCTCGCTATTTCACCAGCTTACTCCCCGAGTAAAATGTGCGTAAAGAAGTTTTACTTCAAAAACTTAGCTTTAAAACTGCGAAAGAAATTGTAATTTTAAAATTTTCATTACATGTGTCCGACCTCTGCAGTCTAGCAGAAGCAGTACGTCTACAACACGCTGCTTCAGTCAACTTATTATCCGATTATAAAAAAATAAAATTAGAGAACAACTTGACTTCAAATACGATCAGGATGACGATAACTGTGAGGTGATCATAGAATTTTGATTGCAATGCAACAGGTGAAATTTCATACCTATTTGAAAAAATCCATAGTAACTATGCACATAAACTGCGTATTGAAACAGTAAAATCCATACAAATTTGCGTTTCTATAGGTTGCTAACAAGTTACGTGATCGCCTAGCAGATCTCACATCATCATTCATCCAATCTATCCCCCATCAATCCAATCTTTAAATGCAATTCAAAATGTTACATTGCTTATATGCATTTTTGCAAAGTGGAACGTTTGAGACAGTATAGAATGTGAAAGCTAACAAAGACAGTGCAACCTTGGTCTAAGATGAGAAGGCCTGAAGTACAGACCGCCTTCGAATGACCCAGAGTTGGCACATTTAACCGCTTGTCTAGTTCTCTAAAGAAGAACATGCTAGAACATATCCCAAGTTGCAGTTTTTACAGTGCAATTGATTGCGTGTCAAGAATTTCCGTTGCAATCACGTAAAGCCACTCCATTATAATGCACTATTTACTATATTCCTTAGTAGAACAGGCTAGTTATGTAACCGCTGCTATGTAACACCTGTGAGTTAGCTGCACCTTGCCAAAGCACTGTCAACCATAAAAATGTTCCAATTTGTTTTCATTCACCTTTATTTAATACAGTTCTATAAGATTGTTAATAGGTCGCAGCTACTTTTCACCAAGTGTTTATGAATGGACTAGCCATTTATTGTCCGTTCTATATTTAGCAAATTATTTAATGACTGCTTGAGACTATTTGAGCATAATTATGTTTGCTTCACGGTTTGAACTCTGTGTCATTCTCCTCCAAGGCTGGTTGTAAACTAATTAAAATTCGACGTATTTTCCATCTTTATCCGCCGATTTTTCATCGTGCTTTCATTCACCTTAACCTAATTTTTTTTTTTAAAGAAATGACGTGACGTGATAACCATTCGCCTAACGTTAAGCAACACGGCTGCCCATATTATGTGTCACTCGGAACTCTAAAGTATAGAGTTTCTCGTGAAACTGCACTGCGCACGCCATCCTGAGACTTCAGCACAGTCTAGTAATAAGATTACTGTACTGGGAGATTGGGTAGTAAAGTCCCATTTGCCCAGTAATTTCACTAGCTACAGGGCCCTTCAAACCGGAACACAGCAGTGCTTGCTCACTACTACATGGCGGCAGAATAACTGGCAAAGCGGTGGGGTAGAACCTAGACGAACTTTGCAGAAAAGTCCTACCACCTAGTGAAAATTTCTACCTAGTAAACATTTGCTGCGATTTTGCCATTGCCATCCTCCCTGACTTGAATGTCGGTTGAGTCACTTTCACTAACAGTAGCCGGTGGTGTCTCGGTCGAAATGTTCTAAACCTAGTGAGATCATGTTTGGGTTCGTGCTTTACCTTACTGACACTTGGTTTGGGGTATATTTAAACGATTTCTGAGAATTTGTTAGTCACTAATGCTGCCATTTGCGTACCATACCTTCTGATATTACAAACCTCAATCGCAATACGACAGTGGCATTGGAAATTGCCATGTACAAGTATAGCATAATTACTTTCACTACTCGCTTGCCATTCACTATCTCCAGACCTGAGCATTCACTGGCCACTAGCTTGGAAACGGTACTTGCTTCTGTACAATTGTAAGTTACTTGTTACTGGTGGATCCTAGAATTAATAATTCATGAATCAACTAGTTTCACCCAAGTATTTTAATTATTTGCTAATCCCACGGGAAAAAGTTCTTTTTCAGGAATAAAATATAGCCAGTGTATAAGCTATCTTGGTACCGATTTTAATCCAAATTCATTCAACCGTTTGAGCGTGAAGGAGTAACAAACATACACACAAACACTCATACAAACTTTCGCCTTTATAATATTAGTGTGATGTGATATCAGAATGTTAGATATCGCCCTTGAGCAGATTATTTATACCCATTTTGTTGCCAGATTCATCTAATATAAATATCTCGTAAAGTAAACCGTCTCTTGAAACTAGAATGAGAGATACGCACGTGTTGAAAACTTGCAAACAGTTAGAAAGAAAATCCTCAGTATACTTTGGAACTTCGTCTTAACGACTGTTGTTCAACATTTTTCATATCCGCCAGTTTGGGAGTTCCCTTTCTGAAGTTTTTATGAATAATCAAATCTATGTTTTATTTCGACAGCCTCTATGGTGTGATGATTGAGCAGATCGGCTCATAAACCGGAGCGGGTTCGATTCCCGCGGCAAGACAAGTATTTGTGCACAGAAAAAAAGCGCAAATACTTGTTCTGAGATGTTGTTGTGGGATCAATGGTCCTCAATGGACTCAGGGAAGCCTAGTCCTAACTAGGCTTCCCTGAGTCCAGGATCGATGTATGTGATCGATGGGCGCTATTTTTTTTTAAATGTTTATTGCTATAACGTTGTTCAATATAGTTATTTAACACGTGTACAATAAGTTCCATTGCATTCCATAGAATTAAAAAAATCATTTGTCACGTTTATTTAGCTATGTCGTGTCATAACCGCGGTGTTAAGTGTTTTACGTAATTTAAACACCATAATCTTGAGTCTCAATACAAATGAAAATAATGGTAAACATCCGTTTCTAAGTAAACTTAAGGCACAGTAATATATTATGATACAAGTGTGCTAATTTGATCATTGCACTCGAGGCGGTTATTACAAGGGAGTTGAAAGTGTAATGGTCAATGCAGACGTGTTTCATACGACGCTTTTATCACACTTGGGAGAAAAAACATACTTTTATGCTTTTGTAAAAAACGGCTCGCTGGTTTTTTTGCACGCGCCTTATCTAGTGGATGTTATCGCGGACTAGATCTACATATTAGAGAAAAAACCGTGCTAGTCGCTAACAAAACCTACGTACAGCCTATATTAAAATTGTGAAGAAAGAAATATAAACAATAAATAAGAAAGACATAAAGAAATATAACAAGCGAATAAATATTTTCGTATTTAGAACATAACTTACCGTAAATTATTTGATAAAGCTTTATGTTTTAGGAAGATATTATTTATAATTTATATATTCAAGAAAATGTGTCCCTACGAGTACAATTTTAGCTGCATATAAACTTTGTTTGTAAAATACTAAATCCGTCCGGATAAATTATGAATTCTTCTATTACTACATTGAACTATAATTAATTCTATGTGAGATAAAAACTTAACCATAAAACACTAGTGCGGTAATGTAAAGTAAAAAGCACGTGTGCGTAATATCTTAGACTGTGAGATTAAAAGCTGTGCATTATATATATTAACAATAGCACAATTATCAAATTTACCACATACAAGAACTACTGTCTACTCCCAATCTACAAATTGGTTTAACAAGTATTAGGTTACATACCTCTTACATAATCTACCAAGTCCAGTCTTAATTAAAGATTAACCGACAAAGAGGTCGATCACCTTGCTTGCACTTGATAATTGATAACAAAACAAACACTAGTTGACAATGACTTTGGAAACTAAATTCACGGTCTGATCTAATGGATAATGATTGTGTAAGAAGTAATGAATTAATTTTGGCCTGTTATGATAGTAGGTATTGTTAGATAAGAGATAACGTAATATGCCTTGGTATTATTACTTATTAGAATGTCTTCTCAGTTTATTGTTGTAGATATGTATTTTATGTGAAAGTCAAATATTGGAAATAGGCTGTTGTTAGCACTTTTACAAGTCAAAATCATGATACTTAAACTAATTTCAATTAGAAATAGTCATACATATTCCCGATTTTAAATGTTACATAGTGTCCAAAACAGTAAGAAAATAAGAAAAAAAAATATGTCCCTCCCGTATTGCCATGTTTAACCATGTTTAAATAGTAATATGGAGATATCTTAAAATGAGTAAAAATATTGTTATAGCCACTAAGAATCGTAATCCTATAATTAAGCCTTTTGCCAGAAATCTTATATGAGCGTAGAATTTATTAGATTTTACATTGTGAGATTTTTTTTTTACTTCAAACTTGTCTTTCATTTGACTACGCTCTCACCTGATGGGAAGTGACGTTGCGATCGAAGGTGTAGCATGCTATCCAGGTAAAAACCTAAATTAAAATAAACCTAAATTAATAAATACCTGAATTTAAATTGTAGATAGCAACCTTGGATGAATCCTCGTAGTAAAATAAGATGTGATAATGATTTTCGTATAGACGATTATTAATTAATATATTTTTAAAACAGTTGTTTTTCTAGATACTGGCTTGATCTATAAAGATAACATTTCCGTGTCTCCCTGTCAATTTTTGCAATGAAATATATACCAGGTTTTTGGCGGGAAAGCGAAAAAAATCGCGTCGGTTCATTGTATTATTTTCCAAAACTTGTGTTATTTTCAGTGTTAGTGCATAAAATTGATGGCATTTTATTCGTTAAGTGCTGAGTCACAGGCATGAGTGTGGAAAAGTGGTATAATGATGGTGAAACGTTTCTTTTCGTGTTGTTTCCAAAACTCCATAGAAGCTTCTGGTGAAGTTGTCACCCCTTTACCAGGAGTATGACTTGACTAGACTAGAGTATGACTCGACTTGATGACTTGGACTGTGACTTGACTTGACATATTATATAATATTAATAAACATGAAAAAATATCAATTACTTGACACTGGCTACATACACAAAAGTGTGGAGCCAAAACAAAAAAAAATATATATATATATATACCAAAATATTATTGGATATATATTCTAAAGTTCTACAATATAACAGTATAATAAAACAAATCTAAATATGGTCATTTCATCATAGACCAACTACCACACACACAGGCTATACCTTCGACTGCATCGTCACAACATCAGGTGAGTTGCAGTCAAACGTTGGCCTAGTCGTAATTTTAAAAAAATGTCTAGGCCAGAAAAAACCGAAGAAAACTTGAGTTTTGCTCCGATAAGTATGGTAGAAATGACTAACACTAACTGCATAATTCAAATATAAGACGTTGAAGTCTTTCCTACCATCATTTTCTTGAAGCTATTCCTTTTCTAAATCGAATGCCGTTGCTTCATCGAGTGCTTACACTGTGCTAAATGTCAGGGTCGTTAGAGATTCAACAGGAAGTTATTATCACTTCGTAAAGCTGATTGCATAACTTGGTTAGCAAAGCGTTCCGTTTCGAGTTAACTTGCTTTCTGTCTGTAACGTCAGATACCGTCGCAGATATTATAGTTATTTTGAGTTTTGTTTCTTTCTCTATAAGTTTGAAATTGGCAAATATAAATCACGATATGCATTCTGAGTAGCCATTCCGCTGTTATGCAGTTTTCATTAGTAAAAGGGTAATGATTTATTGTTGTTTCGTTACCATGGCGATTCGTTTTTGTTTCTATCTAGCTCTTCTCGCAGAGACGGACAGTGGTCTTTCCAGTATGATACCTCAAAACAATCCACTACTATTCATTTTTCAAATTAAATTCCTGTTGAGCCTCCTAGTATTTAGCTCTTATGTCAGAACTGTTAGGGCTTTCGAAGGTCGTCTTCCGACCACAGCCGAGACCAGCTAAACCTGATTTTAGTCTATCTAGTTGAATGAAATGGAAGGTCCAGCTGTTGAATATTATAGATGTTTATCAGATAGGTTCAAGTTCATTATCGATATCATAAATCTTCAGTATCTGACATTCTTGATATCGTAGATAATCGTAGAGTAACGTAAGCTATACTCACTTCTGTGTGTTGGTGAACTGGTGGTTGGCTAATATTTATTTTGATACAACAGATTGATTTGCATTTTAAGGTTTTCTCTCACATAAATGAGCAATCATTCAAAATTATTAGCCAATTTAACTGATAATTTTAAATTGGGTAATTTTTAATGGAACTTAAATATTTTCTAGTTTTTAATGTGAAATTGATTATATACATGTTCCGTAATGGTACTGTTTTGTAATAATCTGACTTCAAAGATGATTTGTACTTATTTTCCTAGAAATCATCCGAACCCGAAGTAACACTAAAATATAAAAATGCGCATGCGATGGTGAATGCGTGCCTGTACTCTATGAATCCAATAGTGACGTGGTGAGCTGCCAGTTGGCGCCGGATTGCATCCTGAACAATTTTTGTGCCTTTTCCATAATTTTGATAATGCCAATTATCTAAACATCCGGTATATATATCAGGCTTAAAGAATTATATTTTTACTGCATTTAGCATAACTTTTTACATCTGTACTTTGTTTTATCTTTTATCAGCCGTCACGTTGATAACCCTGATATGCTCCTGATAACAAGCAGTGGGTTTCACATGAATTGTATGTGGATGTTATCGTAAATTTTCCTGGGCAGGGCAATTCAATTAAATCACCTCTAAGTGTAATTCGATATATATATATATATATATATGTATATATATATATATACATTATGCAATATACATTATACATATCATGAAGGCACAGGTAACAGAATAAATAATAGTCAAAGTACGTCTCGATCGCAGATCTTCTGTGTTTTTGTAACTTTTAACTTAACACTCTCATACTTCACTCGCATTTATCATACAAACAAACGTCAGTAGCATGAATTATTGTAGTATTTTTGTGAAAAATATGCTCGTTTTTTTCTTTTGTTTTTTTTTTCAAATCACCCGATTTAATGGTTTTGAGTGGTTTGTTTGTTTATTAGGTAAATGTCCCAAAAAATAGTAGAAAAATCACTACTAATCATACTGTAATAAAATATACAAAAAATTAATAGTCGTTTAAAAATTAAACAAACAAAGACTGTTAAATCGTTTCTTCATATGGGTTTTATGTAAACAATTTAAGTCTTTAACTTTATTTCTAAAAATAAAATAACTATTATGTTCCGGTAGTGGTTAACGATAATTTTTGGTTCTTTTTAAGAGTGATCGTTATCGCAAATATATTTTAATTATCATAATATCTTGTTAAGGGTTTTGTTTTGTTTATTTTGCAATGTCTTAACAACGCTCATCTGAGTATATACATGATCTTGAAATATTCCGTATCGTTAGGATCTTCTAGTTTTCCTTCCACACCGTTCTGCTGCAGGGAATTTGCAGTCATTTACTTAAATATAGTGATTAGCATAGTTTTTAAAACGTTGTCACAAGGAGGTCAGGAAGTAGTAAGTCAACCTTCATAGGGAAGCAAGTGATTTTAAGTCATGGCTGGTTAGTATTGTTGCAGGTTTGAAGCATCGTGTCATCGACCCGCTTTTATAATTTACACGGCTGGTTTTTGCAAGGTCCCACTGAGCGTAGGTTTCAGAGGTGCTGCTACTATTGAACATTCTCGGAAGTGTTTGCGTGCGATTATTACTATTTTTTGAGTGTTGAATTGCTCTTGTCTTATTCATTTTTGGTTTTGGTGCTTTTCATAGCTGTAAACTGAACCGATTGATGACCAAACCAGCCCCAATGGAAGATAAGCGCTGGTCGTACGACCAGAACATTGCCGAGTTTGGACAGAGTCGTGACAACTTTCAATCGTGCATTTGTTACTTTGAAATAGTTTACTGATTTATTTGCTGTTGTCATGAATAAATATTTTTATTTATTCTTGTTAATTGCTAAGTTACAATACTTTAAGGCACATTTCAGTTGCTGTTAAGGGCACACAATTCTATAACTTTCCATAGGGTCCACTTTCCCAGTGGACGTAGTCTTCTCGATTCTCAGCAACGGTCCAAGCCGAGGCTCGCCCCCCAAGGGTGCCCTTGAGCTAGTCCCTTCCCACTTTAGACGGCTGGGCGCCTTAAGTGTCTGGCGTTCCGCCCGGTGACGCTGTAAAGGTCGGTAGAGACTAACATTAGCCCGTTTTATTATAGGTATTGTTTATCCTTGAATATGGTTTATTTTACATATTTCATTTTCCTCGCGCGGTACACGAGGAAAATCACGCATAATTTACATATAGGAAAACAATTATTCATCGGATTATTAATAGAATCAAACGATGGATTCAATGCAATTGCAATAGCACTATCAGGTGTGTGACTGATTAAGAAGATAATTGCAATGAAATATGAATTAAAATCATTAGTGACGTTACATTTTTTGCGATTAAAATTAATGTTTTAATAAATTCTCCTGCCGCCAAAGACTATCGCATCAGGCCGTTATTTTGGTGACACAACTCCAGGGATTATCAGAATATCCTATATAATATAGATATTATAGGTACATATATGTATAAGCTAGCCTATGATATAAATGGCTTGCTTCGTTTTTCGGGTTTATACTAAATGAAGCCAATATTGTAACCCCCTTGCCTTAGTTAGGAATAATAAACATTGTATAGCGGAAGAATAGTTTGTGTTTTGTTTCTTCCTATCGAATTTGAAATATACAAAGATAAAACACTACATATTCCTCTGTTATGCAGTGTTTATTAGTTAGGTTAAAATATCAAGTTTAGTTTGGTTTCATTAATTATCTCTTACAGTTTTACAGTACATAGTAGGCCCGAACATTTTATGGCTGTGGCATCGGTTCTGAAGGAACTTGACATTTTTATTATTAAGTCAATGACAACACCCAATGCAAGCACGTGACAATGCAGGCAAACACAGAATTTATACTGTAATTTATAGGGTCGCATTTTGCGTAGCGAAAATATGGCGATTACGTTGCGTTGAGAGTCGATTATTCCATTTTGAGGTATACATAATTTTTTTTTATATTTAATTATTTATTTATTGTGAACTGTGAACTTACAGCTACGCCAAAACATTCACATTGTTATACTAAGTTCTTATATGGACTAAGCAATATATATTTATAAAGCCGACTAACGGGGTCAGTATGTATGTCAGCATCTTGGACTTCGCATAGGAAGCGTTTGGTTGAAATTAATTATAAAGATTATTGTTATAAAAAATAAGTTTCTAGTTTGAAACATGACATCACTATTTTTTATATTTATATGGGGTGTCTTATTATAAAGTAAAACGTTGTTAGCGTATGAATATTTTTTTAGAGGTCACTTCAAAGAGTATCTATCGAAGATTTTTTTTCTATACGTATTTTATTTTCGCAGTTGGAAAGATATGATGTAAATTATATATATACATTTTGAGATATTACATGGTCTATTCAGGATTGTTCGGTCTCTTGAAATGTCTGGATCTAGAATCTAATAAGTTTCCCTATGGAAGTACTAGTTAGTCACCTAGCTATGCTATATTGAATTTTTGTTAAAATTAATAACAAAATGGTAAATAATGACCAGTAATGAAGACAAAAATAACCAAAGTTCTATAAATATAGCAACATTTATTTGTTATTTTTCAAAATGTATGTATTGCATTGGTAGGTAATTTAAATCACTTCACTTTTTCTCTTAATTTAAAATTGTAATGTATTGTTGGTAGCTACCTACTTATTTTCAATAAGGTGTTTTCTTTCTTTCATTAATGATTTATAAATATGTAGAAACTTTTTGGTTTAAGTATTAGTAATATTAGTTTATTAAGTTGAATATTGTACTGTTTGTTTCTCCTAAACATTAATAAAATAAATAACCTAAAAAAACTGACTCGGTAGCAGATAAGTTTGAACTGGCGACTCAGATGAATCCGAAAGGCCGAACAGGTTTCAGAATCAATCATTAGATCGTTAATAAAATAGCTTTGTTTGTTTTGTACACACATTATAGATAATTTGATAAACGATTCGATTAACGTCAGAGAAAACAAATTAAAACCATTCAATATGTAAAGCGATTATTAAATGATAACACTATCGTTAAATTGATTGACCTTTAATTGGTTGAAAGAATCGATATTAACATAAATGCATTTATTATTTGTATTTACTATATGAAGGCATATGGCGGTAATATGATGAGTAGTATTCATTAGGTCAGACAGAGAGGTCAGATAATAATATAAATTAGACGTTCTGTGTTATCAATACATGTTGTTATGTATTGATAAGACAGAATGACTAATTTCTAATTAATTAAATCTAATCATTAAGTCATAATAAAGAACGTGAATGATTAATTGTTTCTAATTTGTTAATGAATGAAATGTGTATTTATAAACATAAACGTCAATGTATATGTTGGACATAAAGTTGTCTTAGGCTGGGTCGCACCATCTGTAGTTAAGTTTAAGCTACAGTCATAACTGCAGTTAAAACACGCGTTAAGCAGAAATGCGTTGCACCATTTAACTATGGTCAAAATGACGTCATAACTTAACGGTAACATTAACTACGCAAGATTGGCTGGTTAAAGTAAACGTTATAGTTAAAAGCTGTCAAACAGAGCCTCCAACCTCAAAGTAACTTTACCAACTTACCATTTCCTTGTAAAACTTGTAATCAATCATGTCTCTACTGCGAAAAATTTAGTGGGAAAGTTCCTCCGACAGTGGAAATGATGAAGAGTATGTGGAGATTAAAAAGAAAAAATTGTATCTTCCTAAAATTGATCGCTTCGCCAATAGGGGACGATGACTCGTTTTAGCGAGATTCCGAGTATCCAAAACAATAGCTAGAGCGTGAGCTCTGCGCCTGGAGTAACCCCAATCACAGATGGAGAATTAGTAGAATCCTTTGTAACGTTTACATCTAATAATGTTATAATAAAATTTAAATTCTAAAAAGAATTTCACAAGAACTATGTTGTTTGTTAAATCAGATCACACACAAATCCAGTTTTATTTATAAGTCAATTCTTTTTTTACAAAAAATAATTTTTATGTTTTTATTTTTTCATATTCATATTCATATTCATATTCGTGTTCCATAAGTGTAGCATGCCTACATCTATAAATCTATAAATGTGAAGACAATGCAAATCAACATCCAGTGTATTACAATTATAAATTACCTAGTAGTATTTAGTACCCCAATACAATATAGAATATAAAATTACAACAAACGATACCTATTTTCAAAACAATTATCACGACAAGTAGTGGTTATATGCTCTTTGCACGACAAAGGAAGTTAGTGACACTGACTGACATATGACACTATTTGATGAGAGTAACTATGTTCTTTGATACTGATTAACGGGACTTTTGCAGTATTGCCATAAACAAAATTTTTATTTTCTATTACTATAGGGAAAATGGCACATCTTCAGACTAGCAATTTAGTTAACCGTAACTATAACAACAATAATGATGGTGCAACACATGCTAAACTTCATGGTTAAGGTTAAAGTCATAGTCAATTTAAACTATAACAGTAACTTTAACTGGGATTCTAGTGCAACCCAGCCTTAGCGGTTTAATGGTACGAAAATACATTTTTCGTAGGTGCTTTGGAAAAACAATTGAATGCGCGTTGTGTATACCGTGCGAGACAAATAGTTGTATATGAACCATTTCTGTAGTAAATACACACGGAGAATAAAAAAGGTTCGTCACTTACAGCCTTATTAATAAACACGAACTAGCTTTAGACTAGTTACACCATCTTTTGTCTCTTTCGATTCAGCTAAATATTCCAGTAGCAAAAAAAGGACAAAAGCTGAAGTAACTAATCCTATACTAATACCCGTTTATTAATAAGGCTGTTAGAGTCCACATTTGATTTACCTACTCTATCATTTGAATAATGTCAAACGACTTTGTGCCAATGTTACAAAATTACCAATGTCCTATGCAAATCGTTATAACGAGTCATAGCTGCGCATTCGCAAAATCTTTGTCAAACCAGTGAATAATCTTTTTAGACGTAAGATAACCAAACAACGTTGATCCGAGTAAATTTGAACTTTGTTGTCTAACAATTCGACATAATTTTCTATGCAATATGTTTTAACACTTTACACATTAATCAATCTGATAAGTGAAGAACCTTTTCATTGGTATCACATAACCATTTCACTTGAGTATATTTTATTTTAGATATTATGACTATTACTGTAATTGATAAGGCAATTGGGTTACGCTATCAGCTGAATAACTATTTCTATGTGTTATGGAATCAAGAATATTAAATGTATCTATCATGTTGTAGGTTTGAGCTGCGGAGGACGCTTCAGCTATGGAACTGCGGGCTAGCTGCCTTCAGCATCATGGGCGCGTGTCGGACTCTCCCCGAGTTTATCCACGTGCTGAGAAACCACGGGATCTATCACTCTATTTGTGTGCCAAGGTACGTATTTTACTTTATCTATACATATACAATTCAAAGTCCCGATACTGACTGAATGACTTATATATAAACCGCTGGTCCTAGAGACTTGTAAAGTGTAGGTATCCACTAAGGGTTTTTCGAAATTTCACCCCTAAGAGGGTAAAATGGGTGTGTGCTGAACGCACCTCCTTTTTATAGAAGTTTATTTTTTTTACTATTGTTTGTATTTGGCTTTCTTTTTGTTTTTGAAACGTTTGTCAGTCAATATAAAACTACCACCAGAACACCAGCGATTTTCCTCATTTTTCTTTAATTTAGTTAAAATAAGCTTCAGTGGCTTATGTGTGGTTGAATTATATTCCTATAGGCCACGCGGGTGAAGCCTCTCGCAGAAGCTAGTCACCATTAATCGCGCACGAGTGCATTGGCGGTAGGCGTCGCCTAACGCCGTTTTGAACTGTTTGACTAGTTGTTGCTATGTGGGCGCATATTCAAGAATTCTGTGATTTTCAGCATACTCAACGTTCTATTTTTATAATATGCATACAAAGTTACGAGCCTGTGTGTAAAACATAATGGGACCTTTAGTGGGCATATTGAAACTGACTAGACTAAAGCACAAAATTGCAACTGATTCAGAAGTAACTGTAATATTATTGCGTCCTTGATTTATTTTGCATTAATTAGACATTATCCTATGTAATTTCGTCTTGATAAATGTAGTTTTAACAAAAACGACGCGGCTGCTTTTCTCTATCATTTCGCTTTATGCCTCTTATCTTTCTATTGTTGTCCGAGCAAGTGCTTTCTTGTGTAGCTTTCTATCTTTGCATTTATCTAAATTGGTCCGTAACCGCGAATCTCGGAACGATCTAGCTATATCCAGCTTCTAATTTAAATTAAATGTCATTGTTAGAACACCTTCAGATGAGTATACGGCCATAATCAAATTCCGTACGTGAAATTATCTTTTTAATAATATAGGTTTCAATTGACAAGCACAAACTTAAAGATTAAGTGTCACAATGGGCGGTCTTATTGCTTAAAGCGATCTCTTCTAGACTAACTAAAAATGTAGGGGAAACAAGAAAAGAATAAGGACGGCAGTCATCAGTTACAGGAAAAGCTATTAAACTATACATGGGCTATACTTAAGGTGGGCAACTATACACATAAACAAAACTTAATGCTAATTATTAGAATAATGACAAAAACAAATGAATTAAAATATAATAATATATACATGAATATATACACGGATACATAGGTACATAAAATCATACTTACATAAGAAAAAATATAACAAAAAAGTATTTACCATTTCTAAAAATAAATTTATATAGGAGACATTACAAAAGTGATAAGTACCAACATTAAAACTTAAATGACTTTTTGGGTAGTAGCTATTGCGCGAGATGTGAGCTTTAAAATTATCTTTATAAACGTTCAGTGAAGGTGCATTACATCTCCACAAGAGGATCCGATCATTTATCGATTAGTTCTGACTCGAACACGTGCTTTGAAAGTGCATATATCCATTATTTATATGATGTTATAATATAATCCCGTGCCAAGGTGAGTCACCGACATTGCAGCTCACTACCGTTACGTCAGGCCACCGCGCCGCCGCTCTGATCTAAGCTTCAAAAACGGAAAGGCAATGATGTCATAGCAATCAAGGGATTTTCAACCTTATCCAATTAATCATGATGTTTCACCCATTTTAAAACGGCAACAGTAACATACAATTCTCGTGTCACTTACTGCCTTCTTGTCCCACGTCCATACCGTTTTCTCACCACAAACGCCAGAATTCTGTATGTAAATCGTTGACGATTACTTCTTTTTGATTTAAACTATTTCTTAATGTTTACTAAAGCACGCGGCTTTTAAATTATGTTAATTAAATGGCAGTTTTGCGCACATAATTAATTCTACGCGTTGTAATTTGAAGTTAATAACCCGCAAAGTAATGCAGGTCAATCTACACGAGAACTGTTTCGAGTGATAGTGAATGGCATCGAAGCATCCAAGATCTGATGGTGCTATTATTTGAAGGGTTGAGAATAAAAAGGGTTTAACTGTCAAATTGATAGTTTCGAGAACTTTTAGAGAGACTTTAAACTTCAACGACTTCATTTTAATTTAGGGTGCTTATAAGGTAATAGAAAAAGTTTATGTAAGTTTCAGTTGCTTGAAAATGTATTTTAAAATACTAAATATAGTACTAATTCATACAATGACTGTAAAAATATAATATAATAATATTTTTATACTAAGCGAACTGTATTCCTGTGACAGATAAACCGTTTTTAGACTCAAAATCTCGAGATTTAAGCCTCATTTTGGTATTTTGAGGATGTATTATTGTAGATAATTTCACGCTGAATCCAACGATACCCATAAGTCATTTTGTGAAAAAAATCAGTTAAACCCTTTTTGTTCTCACCCCTTCATTTATTATCTGACCTGACGTTGATACACTTTCATGCACTTTACTACTACGAAAGTATTGCATGAAAGCCATACCTTCGAAGTAGTATATTAAACAGTAATGGAATACGAGTAGAGATGAAGATAGGTTGACAGCCTCTGTGGTGTAGAGGTGGAGCAGATCGGTTCATAACCGGAGGCAGCGGGTTCGATTCCCGCGGTAGGATAAGTTTTTGTGCACAGAAATAAAAGCGCAAAAATTTATTCTGAGTCAGGATGGTCCTCGATAGATCCCTAGACACAGGGAATCCTAGTTAGGGTTCAGGATCTATGCATGTGATCGTTGGGCGTTATTTATTATGTATTAATGTATATGTATATGGATAATGATAATCCGAAAATAAAAATTAACGACAGGTCATTGAAAGTTTTAAATAAGTACCAAAATCAAAAAGATTCGCCGGATAAGAGAAGCATTGCTGTTACTAACAACAAATGTATGAAATAGCTTTCAGATTAGTTATTTGCTGTAAATAACTAGTCTGAAATCTATTTCATACATTAGTTTTTGATAATGACATTACATTAAACTAACACGTGTATAGTAAGTACATCGTGCCTTGTAAAAGGGAACATTGGCATTCAAACGGACTACCTCATTGTACGGAAAACGTTACAGTAACGTTTAGTAAATTACTAAAGGTAGGCTTGAACTGATTAAAGATAGCAACACTTTTAGTGTTAGTCTAAAGTACCTTATTATATAATATTAACGACCAGTTTAACCACTTGCGATAAAAATTAACACTACGATGTTATTCCATTGAATGACTAACCTAACACCTTAGATCTTGATCCCAGGAGTCGTGAAGCTGTTATCCTCTTATTACGTATGCCATAAAACCCCACAGGTTATTTATCCGAAGCGAATGCATCGACAATCCAACCTTGCAGTCACAGGTGCACCATAATGTTATTACCAGGTTTCGCATTAAATCTAATCAAAACCTCTGTGACGTTTTGTGGTGATTGAAAGAGTAGTTGCTTAAATTGTAAGTCCTTTGATGATAATGCACTGGTTAAAACAGTTTCAGTTACTCCCAAAAGTAATTTATTTTATTCTCATCGGTCAATGTATTGTGATCAACCGCTGCTGATCACTACCATGTATATTTAAACTGTTGACATAGTTTTTGGTCTCAACTGAACTGCCATTAATTTGTTCAAAAACTGCATTGTCTTTTAATACTGACCTTTTTTTGTTTTGTTTTGGCTCCACACTTGTGTGTATTTAGCCAGTGTCAAGTAATTGATCATTTCTCAAGTTAATTACTATTATATAATGCGTCAAGTCAAGTCACAGTCCAAGTCATCAAGTTGCGTCATAGTCTAGTCTAGTCAAGTCATACTCCTAGTAGTGGTGGCAACTTTACCAGAAGCTTCTATGGAGTTTTGGAAACAACACGACATGAAACGTTTCACCATCATTATACCACTTTCCCACACTCATGCCTGTTATTCAGCACTTAACGAATAAAATGCCACCAATTTTATGCAATAACACTGAAAAGACTTTACTAGGTGGTAGGACTTTTCTGCAAAGTTCGTCTAGGTAGGTACCACCGCTTTGCCAGTTATTCTGCCGCCAAGCAGTAGTGCGCAAGCAGTACTGTGTTCCGGTTTGAAGGGCACTGTAGCTAGTGAAATTACTGGGCAAATGAGACTTTATGACCTAACCTCACAGTTTTGTAATCTTATTACCAGACTGTTCTGATGTCTCAGAATGACGTGCACAGTGCAGTGTCACGCGAAACTATATTTTAGTGTTTCAAGTGTCACTGCAACTAATATGGGCAGTCGTGTCGCTTAACATCAGGCGAGCGGCTTGTTCGTCATGTCAATTCGTAACATAAAAAAAAACACAAGTTTTCGAAAATAATACAATACGGCGACGCGACCTTTTCGTTTTCCCGCCAAAACTCCAATACTGAACTTCTTAACTTATTTGTATATTCAGTACCTACTGTTATTTCAACACGAACAATATTTCCCATCAAGGATCAAGGACGAATAGAGACCATGCAAATAGACAGACCACGACCCATGCTAATGTCTTGAACTTTCGCTTCTAGACAACAATATGTTTGACGTGGATTGTATGTTCGATACGCGTTCAAAATACATAAGAGAATACGTGATAGCTACTTACAGCAGATAGGTAACCGATTTTATAAAGGAGAAGTTTAAAAAGATGATTTCCACATTATGCTGCATTGAGTTGCCAATGATATCGTCAAAGGTCAATGATCGCAATGACAAATATCAATTGCAGATGATTGAACCACTTTAAGTATCAATTAGGCTAATTGATGCAGACTTTGGAGTATAGGTCTACCCTTGTAATACTTCTAGAGTACATTCGTACCTATAATTTTCTGTAAACTCACGTCAATTATAAAGTCGAAATTATTCCGACCAGGTTTCGAACAGTTACGTGCTGATGCTCGCGAAAGCTGCCGCGGCTTGCGTTAGTAACTGGCTCCCAGAAGAATGAAAAGATAGTTTTCAAATTAAAATTACGTCTTTTACGTAGTTTATTGACCAGACGAACCACATCGTCAGCAACTTTTCTGCGAACTTTTCTTTTACTAACCGTGATTCCAACTTAGTCTTTAAACGTGGTTGGACGACGGATTCTTTTCATACCGTTCTCCATTGGATCTTCATATCACACCATCTGCTCCTTTTGACCTTCGGTTTGAGTGGTTGCTTAGTCTAGTAGTGTGGTATTTCCATCAGCCAATATGATTTGTTTAGTTTCTCCCGGATCATAACTCTGTTTACGGTCTTACATCTATCTATGTTGAATGTTAAGGTGATTTATGAATGTTTATGAAAGCAATCACAATTTTATTACTCAAATAGGTATAAGTGTGTATTCAAGGAAACAACGGTAAATTGACTAATTTATTACAAGGGAACGATTGCAAACTTTGTATAACGTGAGTTTTCCATAATAATAAAATAACATATGGTTTCTCGTAGCCATTGCATACTTTAATGGCAATCGTTAAAATGTAGTTGACATTATTGTGTCCATATTGTAGATCTATAACAAATGAGTATTGTTGACGTAATATTTTTCATAATTTATAATCAAGATTCTTATATCTATATTCTTATATATGTTATATCTAAATCTATATGTTTTTCTACCCCTAAATGTTATCTGATTTAGTTGATTTTTTTGATGTTGTCTATACAGTGGAAAACTATGGTCTGCTCGGTAGTCTTTTTCTCTTCATAGATAAAGTCATCTAAACGGACGATTTTCGAAGTAAAACTTCTTTATGCACGGTTGACTTGGGGAGTAAGCTGGCGAGGCGAACAGAAATTGAAAGTTGTTGTTAACGTAAATCTCCATTATCAACATAACAGAGATAAAAAATTGTATTATTATGTTGGGTTAAAATGACAATTTACAATTGTCAAGATATTAGACATTACCATTAAAAAAAAAACAAAAATAAAGTTACACTGGCCGATAGATGGAGCTAAAGAAGTTTTAATTCAGTCGTCAAGTACACTCGTTTTTTGCGTCAAAATTATGACAGACAAGTATTACATGAAAATCCATGAGTGAATTTACCTACATCTTAGCGTTTCAAGGGAAAATGGTTTTCACTCTCTAAAACTTTTATTATTATTGAAATAAAGACCATTTATTACATTGGTCTCAGGCGAGATATTATTTATGCACGAAACCTCCACCATTCTATTTTTATAAATAAATTCCAGGCAAATCCACAATATCATATTGGATTAGCGGTAAAATTGAGTAAGTCGGTAAAGCAATTACGGGATTAGTCTGAATCAGGCGAGAAATCTTCAGGGACTTGCGCGAGACAGTGTTTTGAATTTATCTAAGAGTTGAGCCAAATGAATGTCAGATGGTTGTTGCTGCAAACGCTGATCTATCTATATACGGATTATGTACTGAGAACATTCTAGTATCGTGGTTCTGTCATTTTCAGTAATTGTCTATTACCTAATTGCATGTATTAATATTTATTAATAGGTATTTTTAAGCATTTGACTATTGACTGTTTGCCATCGACATTCGGCATAAGACCAGTTAACTGTCTTGCCATAGCTAAATTTGTTTGAAAATGTTGGCATTTCATTGATTAGTCAATCGTTACACACATCAAAACAAGTTGCGTGAGCCTAGCAAAGCAAAACTGCCGTATAAATGAACATATAAACGTATGTAATTGCCAGTAATTAGCTCGTTGTTAATTTGATTTGATATATCGCCACCAAGCGTGGCTAACTACTAAACGATTAGTATACATAATTGATAGATTCGTTATCGATCCACTGTCTAATGGGCTGTGAAGACTATGAATCAGCACTTTTTACAATGATGCGTTTGGCGTCATCCAGAAAAGAGAAGATCATTCAATATGAGCTACGGAGTTTTGGCGGAAAAGCGAAAAAGATTGTGTCACCACATTGTATTATTTTACAAAACTTGTGCTATTTTCAGTGTTAGTGCATAAAATTGGTGGCATTATATTCGTTAAGTGCTGGATTACAGGCGCGAGTGTGGGAAAATTCTATAATGATGGAGTAACGTTTCTTTTCGTGTTGTTTCCAAAACTCCATAGAAGCAAGTCAAAAGCAAGTCAAAGTCAAGTGGTGGAACCACTTGACTTTGACTAGACTTTGACTTGACTTGCTGACTTCGACTGTGACTTAACACATATTTGCGTGAAATATCATTAACTTGATAAATTATCAATTACTTGACACTGGCTAAATACACACAAGTGTGGAGCCAAAACAAAACAAAAAAAGTTCAGTATTAAAAGACAATGCAGTTTTTGAACAAATTAATGGCAGTTCAGTTAAGACCAAAAACTATGTCAACAGTTTAAATATACATGGTAGTGATCAGCAGCGGTTGCTCACAATACATTAACCGATGAGAACAAATTAAATTACTTTTGGGAGTAACTGAAACTGTTTTAACCAGTGCATTATCATCAAAGCACCTACAATGTAAGCAACTACTCTCTCAATCACCACAAAACGTCACAGATCTTTTGATTAGATTTAATGCGAAACCTGGTAATAACATTATGGTGCACCTGTGACTGCAAGGTTGGATTGTCGATGCATTCGCTTCGGATAAATAACCTGTGGGGTTTTATGGCATACGTAATAAGAGGATAACAGCTTCACGACTCCTGGGATCAAGATCTAAGGTGTTAGGTTAGTCATTCAATGGAATAACATCGTAGTGTTAATTTTTATCGCAAGTGGTTAAACTGGTCGTTAATATTATATAATAAGGTACTTTAGACTAACACTAAAAGCGTTGTTATCTTTAATCAGTTCAAGCCTACCTTTAGTAACTTACATATCCGTGTTTTCTGCAAATACTTGAATCTATTATTAAAACTAGCCCATTATTAGAAGGAACCGGTTTCCTGATGACGTGTAAGACGATCGCTATGTTGATAGGTCGCTATTAGTTTACAATATTAATTTATATTTCCATTGCGATCATAGATTGGCGATTATACCTATTAATTTACTAGGTGGTAGGACTTTTCTGCAAAGTTCGTCTAGGCAGGTACCACCGCTTTGCCAGTTATTCTACCGCCAAGCAGTAGTGCGCAAGCACTGCTGTGTTCCGGTTTGAAGGGCACTGTAGCTAGTGAAATTACTGGGCAAATGAGACTTTATGACCTTATCTCACAGTCTAGTAATCGTATCACTAGATTGTACTGATGTCTCAGGATGACGTGCGCAGTTCACGCGAAACTCTATACTTTAGAGTTCCGAGTGAACCTGTCACTGATATGGGCAGCCGTGGCGCTTAACATCAAGCGAACAGTTAGCGTCACGGCATTCCTTAACATAAAAAAAAAAACCTATGAATTTGGTTATTATGAAAGAAGTTTACGTTGATATAATTTCTCTTACGTATGTAGATTGTACAACTAAGCATAAAATAAGCATTAAAAGAGCCTACTAGGTAAGCGACGCATTTGTGACACCTCCAGTATTACAGATGTCCATAGGCTACAGTGACCGTTTCCCGTCAGGAGGGCATGCATGCTTGCATCCTTTAACATAAATTAGGATATTTGCTCTTATGTATACAAATAGTGGAAGCATTATTTTGACATCGATATAATTTAACTTAGACTACTCACTTTTGTATCAGACTTGTGATTTATACTATGGCTAAATTAACACCATTTATGTGTGCGATTTGCAAAATTATCACTTGGTCTTTGTTTTCGTTAACCATACCAGGTTCGTATGTTAATAGAACTACAGGAACTAACAGGATTATTATAACTTTTAATTAACATGTAGATGTTTCTTGTGTTAAGCGTAATGGTGTTATGGTAATGGTTTTGGCAAAAATGTTTTTGGTTTACCTTCTAGGATATAGGTTTGACGATATCGGTACATCTGTATGTAGAGAGAGATGTATCGGTACATCAATATGTAGATGGTGGCCAATCGTCCAAGTTTCGTACCATTTATTGTGAACTAGAGACAACTTGTCCCTTTTGTGAAGTTAATTAAGTTCCTGCGGGATATTTATCCGGGATAACAAATCTGTCTCCCATATTAAAAATGCTCTCAGTAAGAAAACTGTAATCAAAATTTCTATTGAATTGGCAGCCGTTTTGGCGCGTAAAACATCCACACAAGCAAACATGCGAATGAATCAAAGCTTATCTAATCCCAAAGTCAGCCTTCTGGAGGAAGTATAATTTATTATTCTGTGCTTCTGGAGATTAAATTGGTATAGTAAAAATCTTTCCTGTTTTGCGTTAGACACTCCAGTTTTATCAACGGAATATACTCGTACAATGTATATTTTAATATCGAAATTTCCATGCATGTTCACAAGCAAATTAATTATATAGTGAATACCAAGTATACCAAGACAAAAAAAGTTTATCACTTCGCAAGTATGCATCAATTCATAGGTATAACGTTGTACGCAATTTTGGTTCCTACATTATTCAAAGGCAAGTAAAGTAAATTGTACGTTATGTGGGAATTAAAAACCACACCGACCGACATTAATTTGAGGGCGGCGAGGGCGATAAGGGCCCTCGTTAAATTTTCAAGAAGCTCCGGCCCATTTTTGAGGTTTTCCTTTTAGCTGTTATACTCAGCATCTTTAAAGGCATTCACGCAAACGTGGTTAAGTAGGCTAAAACATTTTTATGTAACGAGATTTTAGAAATTACTTTTCAGTATAGTGCCTTTAGCCACCAACTACTACTATATCAGTCATTGAGATTCTCTTTAAGACCTCAGCACCTTTATTAATAGAAATTTGAGTTTTTTTTATGTTGCTTTACCACAGACTCCTGGGTCCGTGCTCTTTTTTATTCATTCATATAACCGCGAATTTTTTCATCTTACTTCTGATTGTTATTATAAATCTTATCACGTCGTCTCCTTTATGAGTGACAGATTTTTACCATTTGACAATCTATTGTCGAATTTTAGTAATGCTGATTCATGGAGCTTAAAAGCTTGGCTCTTGATCCTGTAACGGACCGCTCAACCGCACTTGACTCTTGAAAGGTCAATAACTCGATACTTATACGTCATACATAGGCAACAACCCGCCGCCAGCCTTATCATAGGACTCATAAGGCTGATTATGGTATGATTATTTACTTACAAAGTACATATACGTATAATTAATTATACGACTCTTTAATTTGACAGCTTTACAATACAGTTACTATTTCTCAAGTCTCAATTAATTTAGGCTTAGACACTTTTATTAGACCTACGTGAAGGTCGGTGAAGGGTCGTGGGTTGGCCTGCCTCGCGTCCCGTGCAAATGAGGTCGGCTCTTGAACCAGCCCGATGGTATTTCCACAACGAAGATAACAGAGAACAATAGACCGAACGTGCGAGCAGTGAGCTGTTCGAGGAAGCTACAACGGAAACGATTATTGCAAAGGAGGGAAGAGCAATTCATGGCACGTGTCAGCTGTCTACGATACACTCAGAGAAATGTGAGACTTTGAAACTAAACTTATAGGAACCAAATAGTAAAAATTGGTTGTATTGTCCTTCCTGTTATTGTATTTATGTTCATGTTAATAATAAGCTAAGTAATAAATTTAAAATAAATTAACAAAGCACGGACCCAGGTGTCTATTGTAATGCATATACAGGAAAAAAAGTAAAAATTCAGGAACAAAAGTTCTTCTTCTAAACAAAACGTTAAAGCAAACGTCGTTCTAAACAAGTTCTTTAATCGGTAACTGTTAACTTTTAGTGCAAGACTAAGGTCTATTTGAGTATGATTAAATGGAATGATGACATTTACGATTACTTAATAGTTTTTAAATAGTACTCATTCCATTGAAACGATTTTCTAAGTCATATTCAACGTGCGGACGTATCTATTTTTAAAGGTATTGGAAAGTTTGAAACTGGACTGTATTACTTGTCTGCATGTTAGATAATCTAGAAATACTTTACAATTTACTTTGTTATAACATAAAAGCTTGAGACTTAACAAATGGACTTTCACGTAAAACATGTCCCAGTTCTTGCTGAATGTGTTGATTTAAACGTTTTCGTGGAATGATTACAATAATTGCTGAGGCGTTTCTTTTCTTTAAAACAAAAACTACTAAATCGCCGTGGAAAAGATTTGATGTGTTGATGGAAAAATTCGCAAGATATACTTGCAAGTTTCCATGTCTACCCATGTCGGTTTATCCATGTAAATGCTTCGTGTACTTAAGTATAATACTCCTAACCTTTACATAGATCTCACTTACTGTAATTTTCCTATATTTATTCATCATTAAGCTCGATTCTGCTGTTAGGTATTTATATGTAATGTCTATGTATCACAGAAGAATTGGCAGTACAGGTCTACCCACTGGCTCTAAATTCATTCAATCGTCATAACAATATAAATCCAAGATAGTTAATTTTTTAAACTTATTGTTGTAGATATTGCATTCATTCTTCTACAATATGTATATTCGCTTTGTCCTAAAAATTGTTTCTTTTATTTTAATAATTCTATTAATTACTTGTTTCAATACCGGATCGGTATCTGTGGGTATAGGTCTCAAATCAGAGAGCACACGGTCAAATAACTGCGAACATGTTGTGCAAATGTTTGTCGATACATTATTTCTTATGGTTCTCGGTACTAGAAGATGGTGGATCACGCTTGCTGAGTGCTGCTTGTTGATTTAAATTCATCATTGTGTGCTCATTGATGACGTAGTTTCTAATATTTATTTGCAAGAATTCGTAAATAAATGTTTTGAGTTTTTATCCGAATTTTTTTTAACATAAGAGAGAATCATTTGCTTTAGGTCTGAAAGTGTATCCTTAACCTAATTCCATTTACCTAATACGAAAGCAAAGAAAACGGATTACCGATAGTTCTTCCGATCGTTGGTAAATAAATTATGTATGTGACTAGCCGAAATGTTTCATTGAATTTTCTCGGTATATTTGTTATGTATGTTAGAAAACTTTTCGCCAATCACTTAGCCTGATCGCGTTACGTTTGCGTCTGCACAGTTTTTATTTTGTGCTGTTTATTTGAGATTTTGGTCTGGTAAATCCTTGTTATTGAGAATACACCTAATATGTACGCAAATAACAATACCTCGATGTTATTGAGATCCGGCGTACCTATCACAAAAAAGCCCGCAGTTTTTATGAAATCAAAGGAATCGCAAAACAACACGAGGTAACGTACGTACGCTGTTAGGTCTTAATACAATATTCAACCAAAAGTTTGGCTGCTTTAATGTTATTTTGTTGTTTACTAGATGCCCAGAACAAGTCCTCTACATATGTTTTCGTGTCCAAATCACAAAAGCCTGATAAATAAGTTCATAAAAGGAAAGTCTGTGAAGTTTGACCTTGGTTACGTCATTTAAATACTTCAGCGTGGGTCTCATTCCAGTGGTTCCAGTTCCGAACGTACCCTCACGTTCCCGATATAAGTCACCAGCGTCAGTTATTAGGTTAGTAGCTGTAAACGGGCCTGTCTCGGGCCGTCCCAGACCAAAGTATTGATTTCAGTTGCCCGCAGCCTGCGAGACAATTTAATTCTTTTTACTGGTAATTTCCTGGTCTAACGATACATTTGACAGCCTCTGTGGTGCGGTGGTTGAGCAGGTCGGCTCATAACCTGGAGGCGGCGGGTTAGATTCCTGCGCCAGGACAAGTATACAGAAAAAAAGCGCAAATACTTGTTCTGTGTCTGGGTGTTGTAGGATCATGGTCCTCGTAGTTCCTGGGTCCTTAGACACAGGGAATCCTAGTTAGGGGCCAGGATCTGTGTATGTGATCGTTGGGCGTTATTATTATTATCATTATTGCAAATATGAAGCGCGCATTGTCTCTGTGCACTTCCAATTTCAATTAGCGTTAGCTATATCTAGTATTTGAGTATTCAATGTTTCACGATCATAAATCATTTTTATCATTACAAATAAAATGCAATACATAACATTTGGAACTAAGTATGTTCTAGTTTTTGGCAATGCTTTTCCAGTAATACTTTTTTTATAGTGTTGCGTAACTCTGGCAAACTGACCCAATTCCCGGCAGGCCACTCGGGTCAGATATTGATTTACACTATTTGCAGATGTTCTGTCTCAAAACGTGCAGCTTTCGCGGTCAATGTCACGCTTCTAGATGTCTCTCGTCGTGACAGCCTGACACGACGGCGCATATTACGGGCTTGATTAAGCTTGGGCAGTTTGAAATAGAACTTCGCTGGTCATTTCCATAGTGTCTCTTAATTAAGATCTGTGAATCGATTTGCTGACTTTCTGTTAATCTTCCTGACGATCATGGTCAAACTCATGAGGTTGTCTTGTCCTTGGCTAGATTCCGTGATTTCTATCGTGTTTCTGAATTGACTTACCCTTTTTTTTTCATCCCAACTTCCGCACGGTCGCGGTCAATATAAAGATGGTTCTTATCCTTTGCTAGATTCCATAATTTTCACAGACTGAAAGTGTTTTTCACAATTTTCGCAGTTTTAACGCTTTTATTATATTGTTATGTTAATGTGTTGATAGTATTGTGGATATTAAATAATTATAATTATATATATAAATTAGTGGAGTAATATTAGCATTATTTAATATGATACAATAATGACCGTGGCTGGCTCATGTGTGGCTGTCGCAGTCTAGCGTAAAAGGACGACCAATGTCATTGGCTATTTTCATGTCATCCACATTGGTGATGTTTTGTGACACGTCGAATTTATTAATAACGTTTTTCTATAAACTGCGGTCTTTAACGATGTTTGTGTGGGTTTTTTATTCTTGTTTTTAGCATGCAAACATGTACGATCTAAAAGTCAGTGGCATGTACTATTATTACCGCTTTTTTGTGTGGAGGCAGTGGAAGATTTTTTTTTTTTAGTCTTCATATACCTGGCCTTGGCGGTGGAATTGAACTTTACGGTTTAGATTCTCATTATTATTTCACGGAAAGTTTTTAGAGCTTACTAGATATTTTTTGTATATACTTATCCTGTTTAAGTATTTTTTTTAATGCATTATGTGCCGAGTTAGTCGTTCACATGCTGTTAAGCGACACGGCTGTCCATAACTGAACAGTGTCATTCGAAACTAAACTATAGTTTAGCGTGACACTGCACTACGCACAACATCCTGAGACATCAGCACAGTCTGGTAATAAGATTACTCGACTGTGAGATCAAATCATAAAATCTCTATTGCCCAGTAATTTTACTAGCTACAGTGCCCTTCAAACCGGAAGACAGTAGTGCTTGCACGCTACTGCTTGGCGGCAGAATAACTGGCAAAGCGGTGGTACCTACTTTGCAGTAAAGTCCTACCACCTAGTATATAGATGTTACGGAAACTTAATATTATATATATTTAATTATATATCAGGTTGTCCTTCTTCCCACGTGTAATATAGATAGGTAAGTTATGGTTTATGTTAATGGTCGTACTTATAAGGAACTTAGAAGTGGAATATTTAAGGTTTACGACTATTTAGTGGTTTATTATAGTCGTTAAAGAAAATTAGAATAAAATTAGTATTTAATTATAGAACACAATTCGATATATTCGCTCACAGGATTTAGACACTTTTTGAAGTAGGTTCTATCATGTATACATAGATCCTGGACCCTAACTAGGATTCCCTGTAACCTAAGAACTATGAGGACCATGGTCCCACAACACCCATACAAATAACGAGTATTTGTGTTTATTTTTTCAATGCACCAAATACTTGTCCTGCAAAGGGAATCGAACTCGTCGCCTCCGGGCTATGAGCCGATCTGCTCAACCACCACACCACAGAAGCTGTCAATAATTATTATGATAAATAGTAATAGTTAAATAACCTTTACAGTTCTCTTAATTTAAATGTTCAACTGCCTACATTCCACTTATATGCGGTCGGTGCAGCGTGTTTTTCTTTTCCATTCCTTTTTTGTCAGGCATCATCTCAGCATTGACTCCATTAGCGCAGGTATAATTTTTCACAGTCTAACCACACTTTTTTGGCCCATCCTCTAACTTTTTTGCCATCAACATTAATATTTAAAATTCTCTCGGTGACATGGCTTTCATCCCACCCCATTACATGACCTTTTTTATGTTATTGAATGATGTGACGAGCTAGTCGTTCACCTGATGTTAAGTGACAAGGCCGCCCATAACAGAACAGTGTCACTCGGAACTCCAACATGTAAAGATTCGCATGACTGCTGCACTGCGCACATCATCCTAAGACATCAGCACAGTCTGGTAAGATTACTCGACTGTGAGATCGGATCATAAAGTCTCATTTGCCCTGTAATTTCACTAGCTACGTTGCCCTTCAAACCGGAACACAGTAGTGCTTGCACATTACTGCTTGGCAGCAGAATAACTGGCAAAGCGGTGGTGCCTACCTAGACGAACTTTGCAGAAAACTAGTAAAACATGACCTTACCACGCTAACGTATTATTTCTCAACTTTTTAGTTCTTTGAATTTAAATATAAGAATCAATTTGTAAGGTCCAAGTCGTCCTACGCAGGAAATTGAGTCCCACCTAATTTTCAAACAACTTGAAGCAGTTCCGCTTCTGTTCGTGCGACTTAATTAGGGAAGACGGAATATTTAAGATTTTGCGGTTTCATTCGGGTCCAACCGTTATCTGACTAATTAAGCTTGCTCGTAAAGCAGCCGTTTTTGGGAGGTAGCCTTATAAGTATAAAGAACACCAAAAGGTTTTACCGTGTAACTTCCACTCGTAGAAAAATTACACTATGCTTCTACATTACAGAACATTTCTAAACCTTAACTTATTTTAAATTAATAATTCCGACTGTTACTCGCGAATACTGTGTCGATTTTTCGACCAGGTTTCGAGCATATTTTATTCAATGCTTAGCTTTCCTTTACTTCTACTAGGTGGTAGGACTTTACTGCAAAGTTCGTCTAGGTACCACCGCTTTGCCAGTTATTCTGCCGCCAAGCAGTAGTGTGCATGTGCAAGCACTACTGTGTTCCGGTTTGAGGGCACTGTAGCAAGTGAAATTACTGGGCAAATGAGACTTTATGACCTAATCTCACAGTCTAGTAATCTTATTGCTAGACTGTGCTGATGTCTCAGAATAACGTGCGCAGTGCAGTGTCACACGAAACCATACTTTAGAGTTTCAAGTGTCACTACAACTGATATGGGCAGTCATGTCGCTTAACATCAGGCGAGTGACTAGCTCGTCATGTCATTTCGTAACATAAAAAAAACTTCTTCCTTAAATTATTGAATAGTTTTAGTGCAGGCAGCTGATACTTGATTTAATATTTTGCTTGTTTAACAGCACTATTATCGCTGATCCGAATTTTCATAAATAGATATTCGAAGTAATGAGTATACGGCAAGAAGTCCTTGTTATAGGCAGGTGTTGCATGTGTCCTTTGGGAATTATTAACTTTGTTGAAACCCAAGTCTAGGTATTTTAAGTCGATGTACCCCTCCTATTATTACCTACTTTACCAGTGAAATGTCTAAAACCGAGTGGTATTTTAACCTCGTCTAATTTCGTGAGCCTTAATTAAGAATTTATTGTAATTGCATTTTTGTGTGGAGATGTAGAGATTAGATAAACCTCAGTGAATGGTCGGCTAATTAAATCAAATATTTCCATTAAAGTATGTATGGATTACTTATACTCGTAGTAAAGTTGTACATTTCAACTAGAAGTAGGTAGCATAATATGCAAAAGGCCTATATTTGAATACTAATAAAAATTAACAAGTTTTAAAATCGGTAAATAAACCACGGAATACTGCGGGGTTTAGCTGTCTCTTCTATTACTATACTTCAGATATTTCCTTTGTTTTCACGACTGCTTATTACTTGAGGCATATTATTAATGTATATAATAAAAGTATAGCAATCAAATAGCTTATTATTTATTTATTTTTTTGTTAAGAGACCAATTATGTCGTAACTATAGATATCAGTAATTTTTTGGAGTAATGTAAAGTAAGGCTGCTTCAGTATGGTCTGTAGGACAAAGATACGTTTTAAAAGTCCTGCTATTGAAGCACCATAGGGCCAAATCTCTGGTTTCAATGACAATGACAACAACATCTCCGTAGTTTCTATGCAATACAAAATCGCGGAATATATTCTGAATTTCCGTGATACCGTGTATATTAATCGGTATAGAAAAGAAAGAAAGAAAATACATTTATTCATTACACAACACTACATTTTTACAAATAGTCACTCATACAACACAAATCACACACTAAAAAAAGAGAAACTAAAAATATAATGCTGCGTGACGTCATGGTTGGTATCGGTAATCGGTGTATCTAAATTTAAAATAATGAGTAATATTAAAACAAAAGCCTGATTTTTTCGCAAATAATTTCGAACTGGTTGAGCCTGTACTACAGCTAATATTATGACGTCAATGGAAACCTCACCGTTTTTAGACAATTATTCAACCGTCACCGTTTACCGTCAATTTATTCAATTTCAAAACAACATTGAGAAGCGCTTGTTGTTGAACAATCTGTGTGCTGTGCATCCGCGCTTTTGGTATAAATCGAGAGTATAGGTAATAAACTATATACTTTGAAAAAGGAATTAAACTGCCTTCATTTCACACTGGGAATTCCTACTTGGATGATATTAGCATGTATTTTTTCCAGCTTTTTTAAAACCATACTACAGAACCAATTTTGATGAAACTTCTATGGCACTAAGAGGCCATGCATAAATTACGTCACACATTAAGAGAGAGGGGGTCGACGAAGTGTGACAAGAGAGGGAGGGGTTCCAAATTTTGAAACATCACATTTTTTTCAGAATATAGTATTTTAAATCTAAGTATCAAAATACTACATTTTTAATTTAATACATTTCTAAATGTAAAATTGCAAAATATGTGATCTCACACGTGGGGGGGGGTCTCACGAATGTGACCAGCTGTGACAAGGAACGGGGGAGGGGTCAAAAAATCATTAAATTCATGTGACGTAATTTATTGATGGCCCCTAATCTGAAAAATATAGATAGATAAACTCTTTATTGACACCAAGGCAACAAATACAAAAATAGGAAATAACTAATGAGTAGGTAACAATGGGCGGTCTTATCGCTAAAAAGCGATCTCTTCCAGACAACCTTTGGATGGACAGAGATAGATCAACGAGCAAGGACGGTGGTGCTAAAAAGTTACTGTGTACATACATACTAAGACAAATATAAAATTATATACTACTATACTATATACTAATATATTATTTAATATAAAAATGTAATTTTCCAAATCGTTTAATAAATGACGAAGTTCTGAGGTAACGCCCTAAGCCCGTCGAAATTAAGTTCCTTCGACAGGGTTAGGGCGTAAAAGTGAAAGGAAAGGGAAGGGAGAGGAAAAGGATGAATATCGTCAGATATAATTGTACGGCAAAGGGAGACCTGCCTCTCTATACTTTTGTTTCTGGTAAAAGTGGTACGGTTACGTGCAAGTCATACTCACATAACGCCAGACATGTGCTTACCTAATGCTTGCAACGGGCAATAAAAATACTGTTACTGCCGTTATGAATCCACAGAGAAATAATAGTACAAGAACATACGTGAAAATCTTGCAGTGCGTGTCCATCTCGCCCCATCCCGGCGGCGGTCGGATCACGGGGGGGTTTAGTGGGTTCGAGTCCCACATACCCCCTGCCACCACCCCCGTGGTGGCAGGGAAGTGCGAGGGCATTTACCCCCTCAAAAAAAAAGGTATACATTGTACATACATAATATGTAATGTAGTGTTTCAAAATGTATTTAAAATATTCATATATCATTTTAATATACATAACAATGAGGTGCTAAAAATATATTTTAAATCATTTTACATGCGATTATTTTAATTTTTTTTAACCAAATTTTGTAATCTAATCTTTATAAGTGCAATACTTATGATAATAATTAATAAGATCCTTTTACGTGCGACACATTTCCATTGTATTCAAAAATATTGACCTCAATTTAAAAATAATTTCGATGACGCAGATCCAAAAGCGATGCGTATCAGTTTCGAAACAAAGATTACAGATTATTCACTTTCTTAAGCAAGAAAGTTTGTTTTTCGTAGTAATTTTGAAAGAGTACTTTGTCTGAGAGCCTAACACTATAATATGTAATTTATAATATACCTACCAAAAGTTTAAATCAAACTTACCACAGAGCAACTACAATCACGTTTGTAGATTTTGAGGCGATCTGGAAATGCCTCTGGAAACTGGTGAAACGGCCACAGCTGAAAATCTTTTGTGATCTTTTTATAGCCAAAGTTCTTAATATAATTTTCTTAAACATGCGCGGAAATATTATCATTACTTTTGAATAAAGAACACGCGAAGTATCATATTTTACGTAGACTGAAAAACCAAAATCACTTCCCGGCGCATACTTTGAATTTGGAACGAAGAGCGCACCGGCAATGTTGTATGAAACGGTGTACTGTTTGAATTTAGAACTCTTTCATCTATCGTACACATTGCGTTCTGTATAGCCGTTTGCGTGGCTGTATAGCTACAGATGCGTTTACCTTTCGGCACTAACTGTAAAATAAAATAACGTTTTCTGTTCTATTCATCCATAATCGGTGCTCCCCCTGAAAGATGCCTGGAGTAAAAGTTTTCTAGATCAAGTTAACGTAACTGA
Source organism: Ennomos fuscantarius (assembly GCA_905220475.3). Taxonomy (NCBI): domain Eukaryota; kingdom Metazoa; phylum Arthropoda; class Insecta; order Lepidoptera; family Geometridae; genus Ennomos; species Ennomos fuscantarius. The sequence continues at coordinate 2,519,596 of HG992028.1, read as the reverse complement.
GCTGATAACGCGATATTCAGTCCAGCTACGGTTCCATAACATCACGTCATAAACTTAATTGTTTTTATGCATGCAACGAAGGCATCGGCAACCGAATCTGTAAAAGAAACCGTGTCAATACATATATTTCCGTAGGTACATATCATGCAGTAGGTTCGATTTACCTCAAAAAAAATTACATCAGCGATCGGGCCATGGCGGTAGATTAAATAACAGTCAGTAAACGGTCAGCTGTTAATAGAAAGTGGTCAGGTTGTGTAATTGGGAACTTGCGATGGCGTCGAATTCCGTGGTGCCGTCACAGAATAAATAGTAGGGCGCCGTGCTGTCGCACATACATTTGATTAACCCAGTAATCCTGAGGTCGCTTGTATTCTACGTTTCTAGTTGTCTAGGTTATATCTAGTGACCTATATAGCCCAAGAAATTTCTTTTTGTACTTACTAGATATACTTGCGTTGTGTTGATTGACGATGTAGCACGATCGCGTATAAGATACCAGTTGACTCTCAAAATCATTAATAATAGGTCTTTACCTATGAAATTGCCGTATTGCAGTACAGACTTTTTCAAACAAAAAAAGTTTTGCATGGCTATGAATTCTAAATTCAAATTAATTTTGTTTTAAAAATATGACATTCTATTTACAATATAAGTCTTTTGTTTATTGATTAGCGTTGTATTTTCATTACATTTCAACATTTTTCCTCATAATGGATACTTTGAAATTTCGTGTAATTATGGAATATGAGTTCCGTCGTGGCACCAACGCGGCACAAACGACACGTAACATCAACGACGTTTACGGAGAGAACTGTACAAACGAACGTACATCCCGTTATTGGTTTGCTCGGTTCCGTTCTGGGAATTTTGACTTGAAAAATTAACCTCGTGGTCGGCCGGAAACTTTGGTCAACAATGATGAATTAAAGGCGATTGTGAAAGCTGATGAATCTCAATCTACAGCTGAGCTGGCAGCAGCTTTTGATGTTAGCATCAAAACAATATTGGTCCATTTGCGACAGATTGGCAAGATAAAAAAGCTTGATAGATGGGTGCCCCACGAACTTAACGATCGCCAGCGCAACGTACGCGTCGAGACTTGCCTTGCGCTGCTTAACAGGCACAGAAATGAAGGAATTTTGAACCGAATTGTTACGTGCGACAAAAATGGATTCTTTTTGACAATCGAAAGCGCTCAGCAAGTTGGTTAGATCCTGGTTCGGTACCAAAGCAATGTGCAAAACGAAAAATGACCCCTAGAAAGGTGATGGTCACAGTTTGGTGGTCTAGTGCTGGTGTGATTCATCATAGCTTTTTACAAAACGGCGAGAGCATTACTGCAGATGTGTACATTGAAGAACTGACCACAATGATGGCGAAACTCGCACGTCTGCAACCAGCTTTGTTGTCTCCCGTCCTGCTGATTTTTTCAAGAAGGGCATCCATAAACTGCCACAGCGTTGGCAAAGATGCATTGCTTGCAGGGGTGATTACTTTGAATAAAAGAAATAAATAAGATCGAAAAAAAAATACTTTAACTTTTTTCAAACAAAACGGCAATTTCATAGGTAAAGACCTAATATTAGCCCGTATTAGACTGGATGTTTGTAGTTTGAATATGTATGATATATAATAATTACTAATATTCAATAATAAAATTATTTATAATTAATACAAAAATATATAAATAAATTAATTATAAATAATTTTATAATTAACAATTTGTTAATGTTATACTGCTGGACTTTTGCACATCTTTACTACAGAATACATAATAGCATTACGTACCCATCAGAAACGCAACTGAAATCCATACGGCTTTACTGATCCAGCGCTGGGAGGGTGTACACTACGACCCGTATTACAGAACTAGGCTCATTCGTCCGTCGATTGATGCTCAAGTAGAAATTTAATTCAGTATTACATCACTTTGTAAATAAAATCTTGTACTAAAGCAGGAATTTGTTTTTTTTAACCGGCAAACTGACTTCATTCTTTCAACTATAAAAATACTATAATGATATAATAACTACAACTTCTAAACACTAGGTACCTACTAAAAAAAACATTTGGACTATATACTAGCCGCGATGAACTATCGATAGTCCAAATGCTCCAGCCCACTACCAGTAGGTAGCGTACCCAACATGCTGGCAACATTGCCCCGTTGAATTGCAATGCTGATTCGAATTATGTATATAATTCAATGTATGTATGTATGAACTTACCACGTATGGTAAATAATTAACATCATTACAGTAACGTTGTTGTGTGTCTGCGTAATCAATGTTTAAGTCTACATTTAACGAGAAGGTTAAATACGAAATTTATATATAGTTAAGTAATGTGTTACAAAAAAGCTGAACAAATAAAATTTATTTAATGTGTTTCATTTATAGTAGAATACAAAAGTTACTAGTCTTGATGTCAGCCGTTATTTAATTGCCTATTTTTATTAAATTGCGAGTCCTAGGCGAGTCCTAGGAGCTATCTGTCCTAACTGGTAAACCTTGTCTGTAACTCCGGAGACTTCATTATATCTATTACTGTAGATTATTACAGAGCTGCGCAGCTTAAAATTAAATTGATTATTAATGCGTCTACCTTCCTAGTTCTTAATACTTTTTAAATCAATACTTCTTTTATATAATTGTTAATTATGTACCGTTATTTCTTTATTATTTATTTAAATATTAAGAGACCAACAGCATTAAGATAAATATTAAGTATAATATTTATACATCCAATCGTAGGTCTCGATAGTAAATACATGCTTATAATGAAAGAGACACTAACACTGTATTACGCATGTTTAAAGGAGTGATTATGAGGGTGTGCTAAGTTTCCAGGGTTAGGTGTATGATAAGTAAACTAATACTTCTTTCGCTAGGTGTTAGGACTTTTCTGCAAAGTTTGTCTAGATAGGTACCACCGCCTTACCAGTTATTCTGTCACCAAGCAGTAATGTGCAAGCTTTACTGTGTTCCCGTTTGAAGGGCACTGTAGCTAGTGAAATTACTGGCCAATGAGACTTTATGATCTGATCTCACAGTCTAGTAACCTTATTACCAGACTGTGCTGATGTCTCAGTGTCGCGCGAAATTTCATATTTTGGAGTTCCGAGTGACACTGTTCTGTTATTGGCGGCCGTGTCGCTTAACATCAGGTGAACGACTAGCTGTCACATCATTCATTAACATAAAAAAAACTTTGTAATAACCATGTACTCCTTATTAAGATAGAAGACAAAGTTGTCGTGCGTAATTAATAAGTAAGGTACTCGTATATGCACGCAAATCGTTCCGGCAATATTTGTAGTTACGTACGGCCTCCCAAGATAAAGCTATGTCTAGTTTGGGGCCCGTAGTTAAGATTACAGTGCGTGTTTAATAGTTACTATCCCATAACTAATAATTTAGTGTATAAGCTACAGAAATATTATTTATATATTGTATAACTCGGCAATAATATTATTATATAATAAAATTAATCATTATCTTGTAAAAAAAACATCGAAAGATTTTACACGTTTTTTATTTACGAATCATTATTAATTACATTAAAGAAAACAAAAGTTGACAGAGATAGAGAGATTATTTTCATAACAAGTAATTAATATTAAGTAAGCATAATATTGTTATTGTTGCTATTGGATGCTGAAATAAATCTTATTCGTACATTACTTAAGATAAGATACGTGTAATAGGAAAATTATGTTTATGAAGTGATGTGAAATTAAACCAATCAACATGCATTTAATGGTATAAATTAAGAAATATAATAATACAGTATTATTAATGCCATTTATTGATCTAATTCTATTTCATAACATTACATATAGTTCAATTCTTTATTTGCTTAAACATGTAACATCTTAATATTTTTAAATACTAGTTGACTTGCCCCGGCTTCGAACGTGTGAATTAGTAAAACGCGGTCGAACAGTATAAAAAGTTAAATTATATTAACAACTATTATTAACTAATATTTTAAGGCAATCGTATATTGAAATGATTCAATACGTAATTTTCCCGTTTTCCTGCGGTAATAATTAATTTTCTGGTATAAAAGTGTTTTATGGTCTCGTTAGTTTAGCAATCTGTGTGCAGGCGGCGAAGAATAAGAGAGATCAGCAAAATCTATCACCCCGTCGTCGCCGCCCGAGACACGTCTTGAGCGACCCGGATGATCCTATAGCAGCCGTAGTATCGGCGGCGCTAGGATCACCGGACCAGTCTAGCCCTTCTGGCTCAGGTACCGCTTTCGGCACCGGTATAGGATACCAGCGTAACACAATCAGACACCGACCCCGCCGGCGAGGTCGACGTACCCCCCGTAGGTTAGCTAGAACAGTCGCGACTTTCAATAGGGTCCACTCTTCCAGTGGACGTAGTCTTCTCGATCCTCTTATCCCGACAACGGCCCAAGCCGAGGCTCGCACCCCAGGGGTGCCCTTGAGCTAGTTGCCTCCCACTTTTGACGGCTGGGCGCCTTAAGTGCGGTGACGCTGTAAAGGTCGTTAGAGACCAACAGCATTAGCTCGTTCAAAAAAAAAAGATCAGCAAAATCACCAACACGCCTGCTAAGCGTGGTGGGTGATTATGTGGTGATATTTAAGCGTTTTGCTGGGTCATTTATAGTCCGAACGGCCATGGAATGGAATGCTCTTCTAACAACGGTGTTTCCTGCTGTGTATGAAACCTGGGTATTTTATTAAGTCAAGAGTGAATGGGCATCTCATGGGCAAGCGTGCTCCACCTTAGACAACTTCCTCACTTACCATCAGGTGAGGGTTGTCAAACGCTTGCCCATGTGAAACCCCTCCCTGTGATAAGCGTTAAAGTCACACAAACAAACAACTGATTAGGGTTTTTTTTCATGTTATGGAATGACGTGACGAGCTAACCGTTCGCCTGATGTTAAGCGACACGGCTGCCCATATCAATTGCACTGTCACTCGGAACTCTATAAAGTATAGAGTTCCGCGTGACACTGCACTGCGCACGTCATCCTGAGACATCAGCACAATCTAGTAATAAGATTACTAGACTGTGAGATCAGGTCTTAAAGTCTCATTTACCCAGTAATTTCACTAGCTACAGTGCCCTTCAAACCGGAACACAGTAGTGCTTGCGCACTACTGCTTGGCGGCAGAATAACTGGCAAAGCGGTGGTCCTACCTAGACGAACTTTGCAGAAAAGTACTACCACCTAGTATTGCATGACTAGGGATCATATTAATTTTCGATCACTTATATACTTGTCATTGTTATGAAAAATTAATTAGGTAAGTACATGTTGATATTAATCAGTTATTGTTCATAATATATACATTCGTATGTTAATTGTTTTGAAGTTCGATACCAAGATCAAAACGACAAAACAAGAGCATTATAATTGCATTCTTAAAATCACGTACGTATCACGTACATATTTATATCAGCATGATATCTGTGCTCCAATACGGTTGTCACTTTGACCTGTCTTTAACACGTTAATTTTAATTGTGGACCCGTATTCGTGATGGATAACTTTCATGCATCGAGGGTCGATAATCGACTAATAGTAATACGGATCACTGTGTGATCTATGCTACGTTGACTTAAATAACGTATCAGGATATAATACACCTCTGACAACCTCTGTGGTGGGGTGGTTGAGCAGTTAGGAGCAGGCGACGGGTTCGATTCCCGCGGCAGGACAAGTATTTGTGCACAGAAAAAGAAGCGCATATACTTGTTCTGATTCTGGGTGTTGTGGGACCATAGTCCTAGCTAGTATCTCTTAGTAGGTAGATCTATATATTTAAAAAATCATGTCTTGGCTTTAGAACATTATTATTATTATATTAAAACAGATGTACTTTAATGAAATTAAAATTATCCACCGTAGCTTGGAGTACCGACGTCTTTTACCTGTGTCAACAATTCATCGAACACAAACGTACACCACAAAATAAATAATAAAATACTGACGTCATGGCTCTCGTTTACATACTCGTATCCTGCGATAATAGTCACGTGTTAGATTTACTGGTGATCGATCTCAGGAGTTCGCCTTATCTTACTAATAATAATCATAAATTACTAACATTATCACATACATGTCAAATAGGAAATAGAACTTCGACGAATTTGAAACAAGACGTAGTTCCCTAAAAAACTAGGTACTGGTAATGTACTAACAGTTGGAGATATATAAAATTAAGTGTTGTATATACATGAACTTTATTAATAAAATATGTAAAAGTTATTGTAAATAAGTCATTACTATTGTAATCACACATCAGAAAACCAGTACATCGCACGTACATACAAATTTCGACTGGTCGATACAGCGCGCTTCCCGATTGGTTGCTCATCATTCGTTCATGGAATTCGTCCAATAGCAAACAGGAACTGCACGGGAGGATGTTGTAATACAGCACGCAAAAACAGTAACGGTATAGACTGTTTTTGTGTGGGAGGATATAGTACCTACGCGCGATCTGGTTTTTTCATCTGTCAACAAATAAAATAATATGACGGCCGCAACGTCCAGTTGTAAACTCTATGCGCAGCGGGCAGTACCGTGATTTACCCTGTGATAGCATTTAAATTTATTACAGTGGCAGCACCGGTAACTTTCATCGCTCCCCCACCCATCTGGCTATAAAAAGGGAGCGCTCGGTGTACTACGGATCATTGTTGCTCCGGACACAGCCCGGGTCACATGCTGAAGGCCTATACTCGTAGTTTTATAGTTTGCCCGCCATTCCTAACCCTGAGCCTATAAATACATTATAATATGCCATAGTTTCAAAAACCAGTTTAGTACCATAACGTTGACTTTCCAATTCTCATCATTACGTATATTTCTATATCGTTGATTAATAGCTAATTTCTTATAGAGTCCGTTTCCTATAATGAATCTTGGAATTCAACGGTTTTCAAATTTAATTAAATTTAAACAGGTAAGGTATTAACTTATACTTATTCAAGACAAATTATAAGTTTTTAAACAATAAAACTAAAATAAAATTAAAAACTATGCATTACCAAAACTTAATCTAAGAAGCAGCTACCAAAGAAAGGTTGGGGCCGTGGGTCGGTCCCCACGGCGTCCCTAAGATCCATCAAGTCAATCGGTCCCCAAGAACATCAAGGCAACACGTGACCAAAATGCTGGTCTCTATTTAGCGCAAAGACTAAGCATTGCCATTAAACGGGGCAATGCCGCCAGTATTTTGGGCACGTTGCCTACTGGTAGCGGCTCCTTAGATATACACATAATATAAACAATTCGGTGCAGCAATTGACTAAATTAAAATAATACTATGTTAGATATTAGGTAAATGCAGCAACATAGGCGTTACCTATCAGGAAAAGTAAGGACTATGAGTGAGTGTGGCTCAATGGCATTATTGCGACTGTCAATTCTTCGCATCATGGTTTGCAATGCAACCTATTCGTGCCAATGACTATCCAAATAGTGTGCTCGATTTACACTCGTTCTTCGCGGCATGTTCAAAGAATCTCAAAATTTGATGACTTGGTGCCATCCACCAACTCATACTTATTGTCTTAATATGGCCTTATTATATTTATTTATGTGCCACAGTGAAGGCCATTAAATGTAATAAAACCCAGCTGAAAGAGTGAATGTAACGCTCGATGACGCAAACCAAAAAGCCGTATAATTTAGTTTTGGAATACCGTTATTAACTTAAAACACCATAGAATTAATTCAATTTAATTGGACGACGGAATTCACACAATCTAATTAAAAGTTAATCTAAAACTGAAATTGAAGGAAACGTGTTTCTAATAATAATAGTTTTACTTCAATTTTCCATGTTTAGTGTTCTCGTTGTTCCACGTGTCAGTACGACGACTGAGTTACAGGAGAACAACAGGATACTTTGAGTAAATACAGCTGTTTCATTATTGACGTACCTAAACGATGATAAGGAATGCTGTTTAGCTATATATTCATATGCTACGTTTTCTGAAACCATCTGTTTCATTATTGACGTACCTAAGCAATGATACGGAATGCTATTACGGTACGTTTTCTGTAAACGGAAACTCCCCCATCGAAATCGGATATCTCGAGCCGATTTATTACTGGCGTCCATAATCCTTACGCATCTGCAATCTGAAATAGATGAAATGCTTTTGATAAGTCTATCGGATGGGGGAATGCGAAAAGAAATCGCTCATATCTTTAAATTACTAACATTATCACATACATGTCAAATAGGAAATACAACTTCGACGAATTTAGAAAGAAGAAAAAAAAAAAAAAAGAAATCGCTCATATCTTAGAACTAATAAATTAGGATGTATTTACGTCAGATTGACAGAAATGTGTTCAAAGTAAACCCATCAATCAAACATCACTTATCAACTACATTAAAACAAAGAGAATCTTAATCTAAATTAAGCGGTAATTAATAAATAACCAAGGCTATTGCAAAACAACGCGCCTGGTAAATTCATAATAGTGTCGAAAAAACACTACCACTTGCCTTAAAAAGTTTTGACTTCTTACAAATGAAATTTTTTTTTTTTACTTCAGACTTGTCTAGCATTTGACCACGCTCTCACCTGATGGGAAGTGTAGCATGCTAGCCAAGTAAATACCTATTCACTCTTCTCTTGAACACGCCCGGGTCATATTTCGCCGGAAACACAGACGCTGGCAAGGCCTTCCATTCCTTAGCCGTTCTAATTAAGAACGTTGAGTCAAATCGCTTGGTACGAATGGGTGGTATTTCGACCACGAAAGGATGGCGCTTAGCCGAAATATATCAAGATGCATGACTACCCTGACATAAAAGTGATGCTTTGCGAATAAATAGTCGTTATGATGATTGTGTATATCATAAAACACAGATTCACAAGTAAATAGACGAAACGAGCTGTCCATGCAAAGACCTCTGCTTAAAGTATAGCATTGCCCTAACGTAAACTTAAAGTATAGCGGTACTCTTTTGATAAAGGGGAAATGACAAACACGGACATTAATTTCATTCAGCTGTAGAGAACGCAACACCGAATCTACACTAATGGTTATCCAAAATGAAAGGGGCATAAAATTATCTGATGACTTGTGCTGAGTCAATGTTGCATCTATCAACTCGCAACAGTCCAGCGTGGTTAGCGTAAAATATTTTAGGATATTTTCAAAGAGAAGAGAAATATCAAGTTAATCCAAGTCGAATAGCTTGCGCTACTCGTATCTGTTTCTTCTTTAACTCTGTGACATAAATTATATTCCTAGTATTGCATCATTCTCTTCGTTTGTTTCCGGAATAAGTGCTTTTTATTCTGCTCCTATTGGAAGGTAATATACTTTATCGACATACACGGTAAGTATTAAGTATCTGCGCAATTTCTTACCTTCCTTTGCGTGACTGTAGTCATCCATCCGACATGGCAGCATTGTTGATAGAAAATACCATTATTTTCATATCATACGAACAGTTTCACTGTAATATTGTAGGTAATTGTTTTCATTATTCCTTGTAGTATCAAATCATAGGTACTAATAAGAATGATTGTGTAAAATGAATGTTTAATGATCTAGGAAGTTTACAACTCCAAGGAAAAGAAATATAGACCTCTACAAATATTAAATAGAACACTCGGACGCGGAATAAAATGATAGTACTGTTTTGCGGAAATTATTTATTTTGTTGTGGTATTTTTTTAACACGTTAGCTGACCTTCAAGATATTTTCAGAGAGATTGTTGAAGCTTAATTGCAACTATGTACTTAAACTATGGCTAAAAATGCGCCACCGACATATTAAAAGAGATTGCGTATAGCAAATAAATACAGAAACCCAGTCGCGAAAATCTCTGCAAATGCAAATTATGAAGTTTCAGATGTGTATTAAAGAATGTTTCTGTTTTTACCTTCTTCCCGAAAAGAAAAGGTTCGTCATTTTCAAATTGATTTATTTAAAATGTCTCATCACTTGCTACCTTTTCAAACTGTCACAGAACAAACCTTTGCATAGACAACAAATACGAGATGTTTGAAATCGTTGACATGAGATCGGTAAAACAGACATAAAGGTCTTAAAAGGATTCCTTGTAGTACCATAATACGGAAGCCTAAACAAAGAAATCGTAAAGTGGCGAACCTTCTCCTTCCCGAGTGTACATTACGCCAGCAATTATACTTGTATGTATAGGAACCACAAAAACAAATTTTTATACGACACCTGAATAATAAAAATGTAGTGACTTTTTTATGTTACGAAATGACATGACGAGTTATTCGCTCGATGTTAAGCGACACGACTACACATATCATTTGCAGTGACACTTGAAACTCTAAAGTAAAGTTTCGCGTGACACTGCACTGAGCACATCATTCTGAGACATCAGCACAGTCTAGCAATAAGATTACTAGACTGTGAGAGATAAAGTCTCATTTGCCCAGTAATTACAGTGCCCTACAGACCGGAATACAGTAGTGCTTGCGCACTACTGCTTGGCGCCAGAATAACTGGCAAAGCGGTGGTACCTACCAGCCGAACTTTGCAGAAAAGTCCTGCCACCTAGTAAAAGTAGCTTCGAAGCTATAAATGTATTTTCTTTCTTTCTTTCTTTGCAGCGAAGCAGAAACCAACCCTATTCTAACAATATTTTCCTCTCGTTCCAGCTTCATCGAACAAGACAAAGTGTCCGGCTTCTGGACGTGGATGTTCGTGTACTCGAAGCTCCCAGAACTCGGTGACACGGTGTTCATAGTTCTGCGCAAGAAGCCCCTGATCTTCCTCCACTGGTACCACCACATCACTGTGCTGCTGTACACCTGGTACTCGTTCACTGAGTACACGTCTTCGGCCAGGTGGTTCGTGGTCATGAACTATTGCGTGCACAGGTGGGTCATGTTTAAGGTCCCTTATCTTCATTATGCAAGTGAACAGTCATGTTTATTTTTAAGGCCGCGTCGTAGCACTTTTTTTTCGGATCTCTATAGGTAGCGTTGTGTTTAAAGTTGATAATTGCAAATCATAATTTCATGTCTCCAAATGTTCAACGATAACATATTTATTGCATAAAATTTTTGTAAGTATAGATATATATCTTAAAATTAAAAGTTTGAATAGTTACATTACATTTTCTTAATGTTTTATCTTAGTGTTTTATTGTATTATCGTACACACATATTTTACAAATTAACCGTATTACAAATACATAAACAAGGCTTAGACGGACGTCAAACGCGTGTTTAACAATACAAGAAGGTATTTTAACATTTGTCTAAGGCTTGTTTAAATCTTTTGTGGTTACACCATAAATAGCTAGACCGCTGTTCTAATGGAATGACCAGATATATTTAATTAATACCCGTATTTCATGTAATCCACAAAAAACCCGCAAAAAACATCAAATTATGATCAGTGATTAACTTTTAAAAGAGGGCTATGGAGACGCCGTCAAACAGAAACATGCCATGACGAAGCCTTAACCCGGTCGTCCCAAAGTCTGCAATAGCTTGGTTCTATTGTCCTTTTTAATCGACTTCCAAAAAGGAAAGGTACTATGTTCGTCCGTATGTATTTTTTTATTATTTAGCGTGATAACTTTGCTGTCGTTTGCTTGGTGTCAAGCGACATACGACTGCTCATAACGGTAGGAAGTATCTTTGCTGGTACAGAACTAATAAATACTCCACAGAACCCAATAGTCAAAATGATAAAATTGCAATGTTAAAAGTTATTTTTGCAAAAGTATGTTTACTCTGTAAAAATGTTCATAGAATAACAATTTAATTTATGTTAACGGCCAGCTGCTGTTCAAATATTAGGCCCTCCTAAATTAAACGACTTATTTACATAATGTATTGTATGTTATGTGTACTAGTTCATACGACAGTGCGTATGCTCATAATTATCGTCCAAGGGCGAAATATATAGTACTAGGTCCAAACCATTTAACAATCATGGCAGATTAATGTGTAGGTATAACCTTATCGACAGCCTCTGTGGTGTGGTGGTTAAGCAGGTCGCCTCATAACCCGGAGGCACCGGGTTCGATTCCCGCGGCGACACAAGTGTTTGTGCACAGAAAAAAGTGCAAATACTTGTCTAAAAAAGTCTGCGTATTGTGGGACCATGGTCTTCGTAGATCGTGGGTCCTTAGACACAGGGAATTCTAGTTAGGGTTAGGGTCGTTGGGCGTTATTATTATTATTATCTTTCACATCATAATTTAAATTAGTAGCTTGAACCTGAACGGTGATCAGACAGTTTGGTCGAAATGGGTTTGAAATGGACGGTGTAAATTAAATATTTTACAGTGTGCGCTCCTCGACAGTTCTGCGTAGTAACCCTGCCTTCTGAACTGTGGGTTGTGGGTTCGATTCCCACCTCGAACAAACATTTTGTGTGATGAACATCGAAGTCTGTTTCGTGTCTGGGTGTTATATTGTATTCTATGTATGTATTTACAAACAAAGTATCTAAGTATTATATCAGTTATCTGGTTCCCATAGTACAAGCTTTGCTTAGTACGGGGCTAGATGGCGCTGTGTGAAATGTCCACAAATATATATATTTATTTATTTTATATAAATGCCAAATTGTGGTTTAGTAGACTAAGATTAATCGAGCACATCCTGGATTCATTACGAGTATGAGACCGTAATAATTATAGAAGACCAAGAATATAAAGAAATATCGCGGTCAAATGCTATCCACATCCTAAAATAACACTCGGGAGCCAGTGAGGATTACTGTAGAAGACCTAGTACAGGGTATGAGGAAAGAATGTTCCCTGAGGTTCACGGAGACCATTATTTCCGAAAGAAATTAATTAATCCAAGCGAGATCAACGCAAATTCAAATTAAACATTATTTATCATTTTATGTATTTCTAAAGAACAATATACCATCTGGGCGATCACGTAACTCGACTGCAACCAATAGAAACACAATTCTGTATGGATTTGACAGTTTGAATACGCAGTTTACGTGCATAGTTAGTATGGAAATTTCTCCTGTTGCATTGCAATCGTAGTTTCGTGATCACACCCCAGGAAACCAGACATGTCGAGGAAGTTAAGATGTTAAGTGAGTTGTCCGCCTATGGCCAGTCATTGAATCGGCTTTAATTAGACACAATCATGAACGTACAAACGAGCACTATGTAATTGCACGTAATAACGCTAGTGCGTACGTAGCCACAGATTAACTAACAGTGACGTGGTGAAGGTAATTGAATCTAAAATAGACGCTAAATGTAACCAGTAACAGATGTAAGATATCATAATAGTATGTAGATACAGCACGCACACTTCTAGTGGCCGAAAATTACGGAACCACGTTCCTCGCCCACTATACGTGGCGTCGTACAAACCAAGAAAATTTATAACTTTGAATATCCTTCTTCCGATTCGATCAACGGGAATTTAAATTCTTCGCAAAACAGCATTAAATTTAAAATCACATATACCTCTTAATATTTAAATACTGTACTATGGCTAAAGTTATGAAATTAAATTACCTACTGGAGTTTTTGGCGAGAAAACGAAAAAGATCGCGTCGGCGCATTGTATTATTTTCCAAAACTTGTGTTATTTTCAGTGTTAGTGCATAAAATTGGTGGCATTTTATTCGTTAAGTGCTGAATTACAGGCATGATTGTGGGAAAGTGGTATAATGTTGGTGAAAGGTTTCTTTTCGTGTGGTTTCCAAAACTCCATAGAAGCTTCTGGTAAAGTTGCCACCACTTTACTAGGAGTATGACTTGACTAGACTAGACTATGACTTAACTTGATGACTTGGACTGTGACTTGACTTGACACATTATATGATATTAATTAACTTGATATATTATCAATAACTTGACACTGGCTAAATACACAAGTGTAGAGCCAAAACCAAACAAAAAAATAAATAAATTACCTACTTACCGAAAGGTACATGGGAACATTATTTTAAGTATTGGTGACGTCAGTATAATTAAGATTATTAAAAAAAAAAGGAATTTTCAAAGCCTGATAGACATGTTCGGATTGACTTAATAATATTTTGTAGTTGCATTTCGGAGGGTTTTCGACCTTTCGGGCCTTATATCTGAGAGGGTAGGCCACTAAATTAAACGTAGTGTTATTCAGCCTCTGTGGAGTGATGGTTGAGCAGGTCGGCTCTTAACCCGGAGGCGGCGGATTCGACTCCCGCGGCAGAACAAGTATTTGTGCAGGAAAAAAAAGCGCAAATAATTGTTCTGAGTCAGGGTGTTGTGGGACTTGTAGTTCCTAGTCCCCTAGACACAGGGAATCCTAGTTGTCCAGGATCTATGTATGTGATCGTTGGATTTTATTATTTTTAGTATTTATTCAGATGTCGAATTTGAAAACCTATCTAACGAAGTACGTACTGCCCCTTTCTGTTTCTGAATACATATCGCGTACGTGCATACACAACTGAAGCACTAGTCACTAAAGTGTCGCATTTCTGTTTCCAGTGTGATGTACTCCTACTACGCGCTGGTGAGTATGGGCCGGTACCCGCCCAGGTTTCTGGCGATGTCGATCACAGTCCTCCAACTGACGCAGATGATCGTCGGCTGCGCGATCAACATCTGGGCACACAACTACATGGCGACGGCGCCGCCACACTCGTGCCACATCAGCCAGATCAACATCAAACTATCTATGGCCATGTACTTCTCATACTTCGTCCTTTTCGCACAGTTCTTCTACAAAGCGTACCTCTCCTCTAAACCCGGTAAGAAGGCGAAAGTGGAACCGCCGCAGATTGACAGACCGATCGAGAAGTTTAACGGCTACCCGCGGCAAAGGAACGGCGTGGTCGCCGCGCACTAGTCACATTGTGATAATTGTAATGTACAGATATGGCTGTTATTTAATTCGCTGTTGTATGGCGATTCGGGGCGTGTCGCTTGCGTTAATTTAGCAGTTGTTATTTTAGTCGTTAAATGTAATGTGTCCGCTAATCGATTATTTTTATCGATTTTTACGTTCGACGGTCTCGAATCGTCAGGGCGCAACGTAGTCCACGTGTTACATTCCATGCTAGAATCGGGTTTTAATCGATTGGCTTTAATTTGCTTGTTATAATGGGAAGTGGACGCGTTGGTAACGCCAACATCGCGCTAACACACTTTATCATATCGATTGTAACTCGATATTATTTATCGATTAACGATTTCTCATAACGACGTGAAAGGTAAAGTTTGTTAGTGCAAATAAAATGCTTTTATATGGCTTGACAAGAATTTGTTAAATTTATAAAAAGTTTTTTATGCTTCTTATTGTTTAGTTAGTCGTAGTTAGGAAGTAGAGTGTTTTACCAGGTTAAATAGCCTTGGAACAGATGGTGGGAAGCAACATTCTCCTATTTATTTATAAGGGAAAATAGTTCAAAATGGCATTTTATTTAAGTAGTTGTCTTTAAACATTTCGCAATAAGAGGCCTATAAAACAAATATAAACAGTATATAGTATCTACATTTTAATTTAACAACAGTAGAGTTCATTTTTGTGTGTTTAAAATCTCAGTTCGATAGAAATTACCTAAAATGAAATAATACAGAAAATCACGAATGACATATTCTCGACACGCCGATATAAAAGCAGTGCTAATTATGTTGCTATCGTATTTATTACTTAAATATGAGTGGATTTTTTAAATAATTTATTTGTATGATAAGATCTTGCATACGCATTGTTCCATGCGGAACACTTTGTTCTATGCTTGTGAAACAGGCGCACAAAGTGGAATTCCTAATAGTGGAATAAGCAATAATTTATAACGATTAATATTCAAATTTTTCAGAGAACGCGTTTATTAAATATATCGCAAAAATAAATTCGTTCAAATAAATAAAATAAAAAACGAGTGTGCTTTAGACCACACGACTGAAGTAAAACTTCTTTAGCTCCATCTCTATTGGCCTTATACAAAACGTAACCCTCTCCTCCATCTCTATTGGCCTTATACAAAACGTAACTCTCTCCTCCATCTCTATTGGCCTTATACAAAACGTAACTCTCTCATCCATCTTTATTGGCCTTATACAAAGCGTAACTCTCTCCTCCATCTCTATTGGCCTTATACAAAACGTAACTCTCTCCTCCATCTTTATTGGCCTTATACAAAACGTAACTCTCTCCTCCATCTCTATTGGCCTTATACAAAACGTAACTCTCTCCTCCATCTCTATTGGCCTTATACAAAACATAACTCTCTCCTCCATCTTTATTGGCCTTATACAAAACGTAACTTTCTCCTCCATCTCTATTGGCCTTATACAAAACGTAACTCTCTCCTCCATCTCTATTGGCCTTATACAAAACGTAACTCTCTCCTCCATCTCTATTGGCCTTATACAAAACGTAACTTTCTCCTCCATCTCTATTGGCCTTATACAAAACGTAACTCTCTCCTTCATCTTTATTGGCCTTATACAAAACGTAACTCTCTCTCTTTCTATCATCACGTTGAGCAGGAGATATAAGTACTGTGCACCTCGCCCGATCAATTTCCGTTACACATTCACCAGCGAAGCGTTCGTAAAGAAGTTTTACTTTAAAGAAATTATAAAAATACTTATATGATATAGAAACATGTTCTCTGAAAATCGGGGGTAAGAAGATAAAATGAACGAATGTTAAAGATGAACGAAACAAATTTTGAGATTGCCTAAAGTAACTGCCGCAAACGAGCTAAACGTCGTTCAAATGTTATTACAACGAGAAACAATCGCAGGTTGACTCGTTACCCGGCACAGTGTTACTATGCAAGTGAAAGTTCAACGCTTCCATAGGTAACGTATCGTAAGTATTCGTGGGGACTTGTTATGTAAAATCTTAACCAGGCTATTTGTTGGTCTACTCTGAAGTGGTAAATTGAAATTACCCTTTTTACCTTTTTTTAGCTAGCCCAGGTAATAATATAGGATCTGTTAAATCGCGGATTGATACGTCATATATTAAAAATAATGGGTGTTTTCTTGGAATACCTAGAAACTAGTAAGGAGTGTTTCCTTGTGGGCAAACTGGGTTGCCAGCAGCTTGGCATCCCAGTTTGGCCACAATAATCAATTGACACGACCT
Source organism: Ennomos fuscantarius (assembly GCA_905220475.3). Taxonomy (NCBI): domain Eukaryota; kingdom Metazoa; phylum Arthropoda; class Insecta; order Lepidoptera; family Geometridae; genus Ennomos; species Ennomos fuscantarius. The sequence continues at coordinate 2,502,511 of HG992028.1, read as the reverse complement.
GTACAAATTACTGTCATGATCATGAGTTAAGTACAGTCATACACACAAGTTATAATTTATATCTACTTAAGTGCACCTGATTCCAGTCATTCGTTTCGTAACGATTTTATTACGTTAGTGCATGGTGATAATAGTTTAGGCAATAAATGAAAACAAGAGGATTATGTAATTTTTATTACATTATGTAAAGAATATTCTCCGCTTTCCGCGAATTTCATTATCATTAACATCAGCAGTTAGCTACAAAAAACTGCGAAAAGTTTGAATTTCCCGCTTCAGACTGGACCTTTGACATGGACAGTTCTTAAAAGTGTTGCCGTCCCGTTTTTTATATTTCCGAAGATCGCAATGGTTTTAAAACTGTCAAATTAAATTAAAGAAGAAGTATTTTGTACTACAGAATCTAAACTTTTGTTAGATACCGCGTGAAAGCCTTGTGTGGCCAAAGGTTGCATTATGGCAGCCCGGCGTGAACATAGTCTTAATTAGCGTAGAAACGTTGGACGCATACAAATTATAATTAAGCCACCAATGTCCAATTAATAACGTCATATGACCCTTCGCGCTGACGCGCCATGTCCGTTTGTAATTAAGTAGCTCTCGTTGAAGCTTTGAGCTATAAAGCGATGTACAGATTCTTAAAATATAGCAATAAATAGAGTCCCTGTTTTGAACTCAAACTAAATAACTACCGCATGCAGTTTAGCATAGATTTAGCTAAAAGTCAATTTTGATTAGTACCGTGTTGAAAAGTCACAAGTAATTTAGGCATCTCAGACTTAGGACGTATCGTTGTCAACTCCGTTGCTTGGGTTATGACTTATAGACTATGTAGATAATTTTTACTATAACTTTTATCATTACCATTACGTTTGGTGGGAGTGACTTAGATATTAATCATGGGTTGCGGGGTGTTTTGCTGAATACCTACATAATAGTGCAGGTTCGATGTTACGTAGACAATTTGACCAGCGGGGGTCGTAAGTACACATATTGTGAACTATTTTAATTTAGGTATTTTTAAATTATACCTTTTTTATAATGCCATTTAGAAAACTAGCATGTTCATACGAAATATTAATTTGTTACAAATGGCTTATTACAATAAAAAATGCAAAACGTTAAAGTTCTATAATTTACTAATGTAATATATTTTTGGTTGTTATTTATGTGCATCTTTAAATAACTATAAGACACTTACATAGCTTTGAAGCATTTTTTTTAGCTTTTTGTATTAGGTTTTTATTTAGGTAATTGTTTTTAGTGTTAATAATACTGATTACCATTATTCTTCCTCCGAGTTATCTCTAAGAGATGATTACAGTTATTGCAAGGGGTTTTCTTTACAAACATCGATATCCGGCATTTACTATTTATTTATTTATTATAATAGGACGCTTTCTTCGTTGTCGCATTTACAAGGTACCGTACAGTTGTTAAAGTTATTCAAGTAGGACGTTTAAACATAAGATTAAAGATTAAGTAAATAGTGGCGCAGATGCGATAGTTGCCAAGCTTCAATGTCAGGTAATGTACCTACACTTAAAATATGTTTGACTTGCTTACGCACTTGAAAGCTACAAGTCAAAGTGTTTGTAATTCATTGTTATAAAATCAACATGCTCAAAGTACAGACTTGGCTTATTTAGCTATTTAGCTTAGTTTGTTCTTGTGTAGGTAAAAATAGATATTGTCTACTCATAGTGACGATTGTCGTATCTGATTGCAATATTTAATTATTAATCTTATGTAATTAGCGGTCGCAGTTCCCATTGTTCAAAAGAGTATTTTTTTAAATGTCTATTTTTGTGAAATGTTGTTTTGTGAAACACTACAGAATTATAATAAATGTATTCTAGAGAAAGAGCATTGTTTATCGACAACTCTAAAAGTGGAATTATTCTTGCAAATCATTCATTTGTATTTTCTGGGCAAATAAAGCGTTAATGCGTAATCATTGTGTGGTTTAATTTCAATGTAAGTACCGTAAAGTCGGGGTACATTAACCCTAGGGTGTTACATTGATCCAAACTGTTAGAAAGCTTGAACTTGCCGCCAAGTCGTTACAGCGGGACCTTTCGAGTTAGTTCGTCATAAAACGGATAGATGGTGATATTGCTCTGTAGGTAAAGTAGTGTCTTGGGTCACAGTGCTTGTGCGAATCTGTCATTACCGACGACAAGTTAGTACGTGCAACAGACGTAAACATACAAAGTGCAAACTTTCCCGCGCAACGAAGTTATTAGGTAAGTTGAAGTATTTGCTTGTTGTTGATAGTAACAAAGATATATCATGGATGCTAATGTGATAAGAATAAAAGAGATAAAGCTGTCTTTGTAAAAAATAAATGATAATTCATTTAGCAGTATACTTTAGCCCTCTTTTTCGGGGTTCTTTAGCCCACGGGCCAAAGTAACCTAATTTTTTTCTTCTATTTGTAATTTCTTTTTGATAGCTGTAATTTTGTAAATTTCGGTTTCTTCTAGATACACAGACATGCCCACCATATATAAAAGAATACCAGGAAGTCGCCATTACATGAACTATACACAAAACCAGCTGGAACAATGTCTGAACGATGTAAGATCCAAGATTTTAACACAGCGGGCTGCTGCAATAAAATACAAAATTCCTCGTAGCACGATAAAGAACAAATTAAAAAATAAACACGACAACAAGCCTGGTCATCCAACTATATTTACGACAGAAGAAGAACAAGCATTTACTGCCCATATTACTGCTCTTGCAGAGTTCGGCTTTCCGCTAACAGATGTCGACCTCAAAATAATTGTCAAAGATTACTTATCAGCACAAGGTAGAGAGGTAAAACAGTTTAAAAATAATATACCAGGCACTGAATGGGTCAGAGGATTTCTTAAAAGAAATGCAGTACTATCAAAACGACTCGCAAACAACATAAAAAAAGTCCGCGCTGAAATTTCAGAACAAACCATTAAAAGCTTTATTGAAAATTTGACAACAGAATTGGAAAGTATTCCCCCAGAAAACATATATAACTATGACGAAAGTAATCTCACGGACGACCCCGGGAAAAAACGAGTTATTTGCAGACGGGGTACAAAATACCCAGAAACCATTTTGCAACAAAAGTAAGTTTTTCAATAATGTTTTGTGGTAACGCTGCCGGAGAAGTAGTTCCCCCATACATCATTTTCAAATCAGAACATCTGTGGTCCACTTGGACCGAAAATGGGCCGAGCAGAGCCAGCTACAATAGAACTAAAAGCGGTTGGATTGATTGCGTCACATTTGAGGATTGGTTTATCTCTTATTTACTTCCAATCTTAAAAAAGAAAACAGGCCGCAAAGTAGTCATCGGTGACAATTTATCATCTCACATTAGCAAAAACGTGTTACTAGCATGCGAAAGTAATGACATCCGCTTTGTATGCCTACCTGCAAATGCCACCCACATTCTTCAGCCCCTGGACGTGGCATACTTCAGACCGTTGAAGATTAAATGGCGACAGGTGTTGCTAGATTGGAAAAACACTCCAGAAGGAAGAAAACTTCCAACCGTGCCGAAAGATCAGTTTCCTAAATTACTAAGAGTGACATTGGATAACATGATGGATACTAAAACCAACCTTATAAATGGATTCAGAAAGACAGGTATATATCCTCAAAACAAAGAAGAGCCTTTAAGCAGATTACCAAGCCAAGACAGGATTGTAAATCTTGATATGATTTCCGACACATTCTTGCAAAATATAAAGCAATTGCGAAATAATGACAGCCCTACTCAAAAGAATCGAGCCAAGAAGAAAAAGCTCGATGTTCCTGCAGGCCGATCTATTCGCTCGGAAAATATTTCGGACAGAGAAGTGGCTGGCCCCTCGGGGACAAGTCTAACAAAACCCAAGGGAAAAGGGAAAACCAGAAAACGCTTTATTTGTAAAAGTTCCTCCACAGAGAGCAGTGACACAGAAATAAGCCTGGCTTCATCTACTGAAGATCTTATTACGGCACGTGATCAGACTGATGTTTCAGAAAATGATTTACCAATAATACAGCTTAATTATGGTGACCCGAGGATGAGCTATGACCAAAACCAAGGCGTGAATGATCCATCGACCCAGTTTGCACAGTCCAATCTTTTCGATTGTGATGAAGATTATCCTCGATTAACGATGGGTATGAAATCCGATGATCAGAGTTACATTTATGACGAAAAAACTGCAGAAGATCTGCCTCTGGCAAAGTTCGATGGCCAGAGTTGCATAAAACCCGATTCTAAAAACAACTCGGAAGGCGATCCACCTTTGTCAAAAGAAGTGCAGTCAGACGTGTCGCGCTGTGATGTCGAAGCCGTAGCTGTTTTTGAGGAGAATCATAATGGAAGTGACCTACCGTACTGTATCGGTGATCATGTGTTAGTTAAGTGGAATTCTAAAATGTATCCTGGTCAAATTACGTCGACGTGCACAGAAGGAGCGCTAATAAATTGTATGAAGAAAGGCAAGTTTTGGAAATGGCCTGCTATAAAAGACGAGCAATTATACTCCTGGAATTTAGTGGTAAAGAAAATTGCAGCTCCCAAATTTGTAAAGAAAGGATTATTTATTATTCCTGAAATTGACTACCAAAGTTCCTAATAGGTTTAAGACCTAGATGATAGTATAGTTAATAAGTTAAAATTGATAAGTTTGATTGCCTGACGATTCTCAATTTTGAAGACTGATTATTAAGAGTTGATCACTAAATGCCTAGTGAAATAGTTTATTTAAGTTGTTTATTACTACTAAATATGTTTACCTACCTCATATTAAACTACTTTTAATAGATATTATTTGTTTAGAACGAATTATGACAGTTTTGCTAAAATTGTTTTGTGTTATAAATGTCATTTTCTAAACGATTCTTAACTTTTTGATTCAGTAAAAATAAGTAAATGAAGATAATGTGTCGTTCTTTGATTACGTAATCCATATAAATAGTTTATTTTATTCCAACACTAAGAATCACTGCATTTTATAGCACAGAAAACCGAAGGGCCAAAATAGCTTTTCTTGAGTACAACTTTGGCCCAAACTTTGCGAAAAAAAAAAACCTTATTAGAGGTTGTTTATCTAGGTTTTGGTTGTGTATATAAGACAGTTGTATTCATAACTAAACATCTATTTCAATAAAATTGACGTACAGCTATTAGAATTGAAGTTATCAAACGGGAAGTAAAAACTAGCCAAATTTTGGAACAAAGTACCCCGACTTTACGGTACCTATTTACCTTTGTTTAGTTGGAGGTTTTGTATCTACTTGCTAGGAGCCATCAGGGGCGTCGATTCTGTCACATTCTTGAGACACTATAAGCACAAAACTCATAGTAGTCAAGTATTGCGGTATATAGTGGCTAGTCTTAGGTCCGTATTACAGGACGATGCTCAGTCATCGATCGATCCTCAAGCAGAGATTTCATTCACTAATTGATCACTTTATGAATGAAATCTCTGCTTGAAGAGCAGATCTTATCCTTAGATCTATATTATATAATCTGTGACTGCTATAGTGTGCTTATTGTGACGTTTTATATGTATTCTCCGAAAAATCATTAAACTCCAGACTTCGTAAAAAAAAGTATTTATCGCTTTACCGTAGCTTGACTATGGCCGTTAATGCACTAGTTTTGGCACAGAGTGAATCAATTGTTTTTGAAGTAAAACCTATTTACGCACGCTTGACTTGGGGAGTAATGCGTGACGAGAGCGTTACGGAAATTGATCGGGCGAAGCGAAGAAGAAAGAAGTTGAGAGGGAGATATAAGTTAGCGAAGATAGAAAGAGAGAGAGCGTTTTGTATATAAGTTTTACTTCAGTCATGTAGTCTAAAGCACACTCGCACAATATAAATTAATCTCTATTTCCCTTGGTCATCGCATCACGCGTGAACGGATGGAACATTTTCGCTAATTAATTTTTTGTGTTTATTATTGTCCGGAGAAGGTGCTTATGAAAGAAAAAAATAAGAAAGTTGAGTGGAATATAGAAATTCTCACCGCGCGAGTGAAACCGCGGGGCGTAGCAATCTATATAAAAATAAGTTCAAAATACACTTTTTTTGTTTTGGCTCCACACTTATGTGTATTTAGCCAGTGTCAAGTAATTGATAATTTCTCAAGTTAATTAATATTATATGTGTCAAGTCACAGTCCAAGTCATCAAGTTAAGTCATAGTCTAGTCAAGTCATACTCCTAGTAAAGTGGTGGCAACTTTACCAGAAGCTATGGAGTTTTGGAAACAACACGAAAAAAACGTTTAAACGTTACGTTTTCATTCAATAGAGTTACTATACTCCTTGAGTATAGAGTAGTATCTCTATCTAGTGTGGTATAGAGTAGCGTTACATACTCTTTGGTATAGAGTATGTAATGCTTTGTGATTGTGTGCGTGCAAAATACAACTTTATATAAATTCGCATTTGGTTGTAACAAACAATGGATATAATTGATAACGACATCGAAGACGATATCAGACAGTGGACCGTCGAAGAAGTCAGAGATCAGTTTGGAGACAGCCTTACTCTCCTACCGCCGAACGATAACATTAAAGAGTTGCAAACGATTCTTCGCGACAAGTGAGTGAGGTTACATTTTGTAGTTTTGTACTGAACTTCTTTATTATTCGTGGTTTTGCTACTAATACTTGCCTAAATTCTACTATAAGTAGACAATTGCATGGATGAATGCATCCGTCCATCACTAGTGCCTGTTTGATTTATCAAAGAGCCTAATTCATAGTCAACTTTGTTTCCAAAACCATTCATAATTTTGATCTATTCATGGCTGTTTTTGCTGTTATATTTTGCTTACTCCCATGGTTCCTGTTCGAAAGCCTCTAGCTACATATTCACTTTTTTATCTCTGTTTTTAATGCTGCTTGTTAGTTTTGATTACCACAAATTTTCTATGAATAAAGACCTAACCATAAAACTACGCCATGCTTGCTTCCAGAAATACCACTCGCAGTGACTTCAAGTTTTACGCTGATCGTCTAATCCGTCTCGTCATTGAAGAGAGCCTCAACAAGCTGCCATTCACTGACTGTGAAGTGATCACTCCGACCGGAGCCCTGTATAAAGGTCTGAAGTATGGAGCAGGCAACTGTGGGGTTTCTATTGTTAGGTCTGGAGAAGCAATGGAGCAGGTCAGTGAATAAAACAATATTATCAAATGCCTGAAATCACAACAGTTATTAAATTTACAAAGCTCACATAAGTATTCACTGTATCTATGATATCCGCACTTCAAACATTCATCATTCACATTAATTTAAACTTGATTTGGAAATGTACTTTAATAACTGATGAAATGAACAATGTCTTGAATGACTCTGTTGGTACTACTAACTGAGTCATTCAAGACATTTTTCACTACTACTACTATAGAGAGAACTAGTAGCTCTGTCAAAATACATATCTGTCAAAATATTATATCTGTGAAATCTTCTGAACTGTTGGTTGTGTGTTTGTTTCTTACACAGGAAAATACTTTAGTGTATCACAATGTTGAACAGGTTGTCTTACTATGGCAGTGGGTTCGATTTCTGTAGCAGGACAAGTATTTGCGCACAGAAATAAAAGCACAAATATTTATTGTGCCTGGGTGCTGTGGGACCATGGTCCTCGTAGTTCCTGGGCCCCTAAATACAGGAAATCCTACTTAGGGTCCACAATCTATGTATGTGATTGTTGGGAGTTATTATTATTATAACATTTTTAACCTAGACTTGCAGTATTTTTTGGTTTCAAATTTAACGGTATAAGTAGTCAATTCTTTAACATGCCAAGATATAATAAAGGACTAATTTAGGATTACTTAATCCTGATAATGGGCAAGTAGATCTAAATGGCGCTGTGTGAAAAGGTCACACATTTATTATGATTATTTATTAATGTTATCATTTGATTGAGAATTTTAAATATAATATTCGTTTCTCATTCCAGGGACTCCGAGACTGCTGCCGTTCTATCCGTATTGGCAAGATTCTGGTAGAGAGTGATACGGACACACATGAGGCTCATGTTGTGTATGCCAAGTTCCCGGAGGATATTTCTCGGAGGCAGGTGCTTCTGATGTATCCCATAATGTCTACAGGGAACACAGTTAAACAGGTGCATGTTTGTTTGGTCTTTAACAATACTATATACTAATTAGTGTGGCATCCTACACTTAAAAATCTTTAAACTTTATAGATAGAGTTGGCTTCCTTGTAAAACATCTAATTAGATGTTTTGCAATTGCAATTAAGGCCTGCATTGCAAAGCGAATCTCAGTCTCATTAAATGTCAAAATATTATGTCCATGGCTTGTTGAACCCTTTACTATTCACTAGTTAACCATTTAACTAAAATTTGGACAATTTACACTTGACAATCTGCATGGTTGCTGAATATTGATTAACAATTTATGCAACAAAAGCATCAGAGACTACCACACAGATATTTAATTTAAAATATGATCTATATTCCATCTATATATTCCAGGCTGTGAATGTCTTGACTCAACATGGAGTGAAAGAAGAACGGATAATCTTGTCCAATCTCTTCTGTACTCCAGCAGCTGTCCAAGCTGTGGTAGACTATGTACCAAAAATGAAGATCCTTACCTCCGAGCTACATCCGGTAGCCCCCAACCACTTCGGACAGAAGTACTTTGGAACCGACTGAAAGACGGGAAATGTAAAAATTAACTCTAGCCCCTTTACTAACTGTAAATTAGTGGAATACTCAGCGTTTTCTCTTGTTTTGTTTATGTCTATTTCACATTTGATTGATATAAACAAAACACAAAATAAGATAAGATAATTTTTATTGCAAAAAAAATTATATTTACAATTTGTTACACACAGTGCAAGAATATACATTTCCTTCAAACTATACTTAACTATGAGCCCCAAACTAAGCACAAAGCCTGTATCTTGGGACTCTAAAATAACTATCCTTTTGCTACTCAATGTTTGTTATTGTACTCATAAGACTATTAATTGATGCCTAACCATATGAAAGTCGATGAAAGCATCAGATTACTTTCAATGGTATATTTAAATGTTCAGATTCCAATATTACTTATGTTAACGACATGCAACTACTTATCATGCCAGAAGCAGAACCCAATGCATGTGCGCCGGCAATATTAAGGGGGAAGTGTTTTTAAACCGGCTAATTTAAAACAGCTATTATGTTTGTGAATGTACATAGAAGAAGAGCAAATATCCAAAAACAAATGCAAACAGTAAAAATTCATCTTTATCTCATTTCAAACTAAATATTATCTAAAATGACAATAGTAACTGAAATTGTGAAAAAAAATACAGTTGAGATTGAAATAAGATTAGGAAATAATTGTATAATAATAATTATGATGTATTCAAAGAACTTAATTAGGTAAGCATTGACCATCCAAATAATTATGACCCTTTTTAGCATTTTGACCCAGTTGTATTGTTTTGATATCTGTGAAAGAAAGAAGCAACAATAATTGCATTTTTAACTGCGCAAACCGTTTTTGTTTATTAATTTTGCATCCACTTAGGAAACTTTTCCTTTATATTTTTTTAATCTATTATCTGTGCTATGTATATTTTGAGTATTACCACATCATTATTATACCTACGCTTTATAATGAATAAGTGTAATCTCCTACTAGTCTTAAGTATAAATTATTTATTTTAGTCCTACAAAATTGTGATATGACAAAAATAAAGTTGAATCATATTTAAATTATTTTTTATTTAAACCAAGTCTATATAACTTATGACGTAGTAGCTACCTACAGGCATTTAATGTTGATGAAAATAATACATGTCTTTGAAAATACATTTTATTTATTTTGATTAGATAAACAAATGAAATAAACTAGTCAAATCCACACAGAACTTCTCAAGTTACGTAAAATAAAATATGAAAAAGACACTGGTCCGGTGTCGCAATACTTAGTGTTGTACTTTAGATAGATGATAAGTGCGATAGCGAGTAAGTTTATACTATGTAGTTTATCTATATTCTCTAAGATGGAAGTACTTAAAACATGGTGTATGCTTAATCATTTAAGTATCAAATGTATTTTTCATGCTGTTATGATGCTGTTGAAGATATTGCCACAGAATAAATAAAAGTACTGGCAGCTAACTACTATCAAAAGAGCGTACCTATATTATCTTACTAGTGGTGTCAGGTTATATTCTGCTAAAATAACTTACCAATAGATGGCGCTAGTAGTACAATAAAGACATACTATGTGAAATTTATGTATTGGATTGGTGATGATATGAAATATAATTATGCATTCTCAGGTTATCTTCTGCTGATCGTGCATGTTCGGGCTAGTTTTATATAATTTAATTGGAAATCTTGTAAATGTTTTAGGGAACCAACCGGTCCGTGTTTGATTTCATTCCTATATGATAATACCTGTACCACAGAATATAAAATAGTACTACGTATCTTGCGGAGTTATCGTATACACCACGAGCAGACCAATCAAGCTGTAATAACATTGGTTGAGATAGCCGATGATCAACAAGTCACCAATGAGCGTTGAGTATTTGGTCAGCTAAGTTGACACAAATATAAAACATATACGAGAACCCCGGAGGAAAGTGTTGCTTAGCTAAGTTGTATTTTAATAGACTTTAGTGCAGACGCCCATGTCTTCTATGTTTTCAAACCTAGAAGTAGGTGGGAAAAATAAATAACAAACAATAATACTTTTAATCGTTTATTTCCGTTTCATAGTTTACAATCTATGGGTAGATACAAATATTTAATCAGATCACACAGCTAAGCATTTATTAAAGTGTACATTATTATAAATTAATATTCAACATTCGAATAATTTAACCCTTAACATGTAACCTTTAAAAATGTTCCCCCTTTTCGTGGTCAGCTCAATAATCTCAGACACAGATGGTATCACTTACATACGACGCTCTAAATCTAACAAATATTCATTATCATGTAAAAATATCGATAACATTCAATTACATTAATGTAACAAGTTTGCTTATTCGAGAACAAAAATATTTTTATTTTTTTTTTTTATTAGTAAAAACTAGATGTCGCTTAAGATTACAAGTGTTAGGTGTGACGGCGACGATGGCAACCCTAAACTCTAGAATATCAACGTTGTGACAAGCGACACCCGCCGCCGCCGCTTCGATAATGTGCTTACTCTCGTTTTAATAAATACTTAATTAAAACACATAATTACATTACTCTGTCAATACGTTACTTAAAACTATGTTATATGTCAAGCATATAAATACATTTGGGTGTTTTTTACTTTATAACTGGCACACCCAGGTTATACATTGATTATATTATACCTCTTTATTTATAAATCTTGTTGAAGTCCTTTCCTATCGCTTCGGATGTCGAATTGGCGGAAAGAAGGGCAAGATATCGTTAGTAACAACATTTATAACTAAGGTGGTTTTATATTACAACACAAAATATAATATATATTTATATAACCTCGAAATTGACTTAGATATGTTATTAAGGCAACGTGTGAATCGCACTAGGTAAATTAATAATGTATAGGACTAATACAACAGCCAAAGCGAAATTATATGGCAATTAGCATATATATAAATACGTAAACATTAACATATATCAGAGATATAATCAATATATATAAATAAGAAGTAGAAAATAAAAGCGATAACTAAATTTTGTGCATTCACATTTTTTTGTGATTTTCGTTTTTTTTTTTTCAATGTTTTGTATAAAAATCGTTAATGTCTAAGATTTTGGGTCTGCGCGGACCTTGCGAAAGTTAATTTTGTCAGTGATGTCGAACAACTTATCAGTACCCATGTCCTGTGTTTTGAACGCGCACCAGTCTCGGGCGTTAGCTATTACCGGTAGAACGGCGTTTTCGCTGTGCAACCATAAAAACAATTAGTTACGTTGTCATACAAGTGTTTAGTGACGAAATTATGATGGTATGGTAGGGTTAAGGAATACATGACAAGCCAAATTCGTCCTTCTGAAACTGAACACAACACTGCATTCAGATGCAATAATAACGTTTTTGATAGTAATGTAAAAATTGCAATTGTAGTTCCAAAGACATTGCCATTCAACGGGGCAATGCGGTCAGCATTGAACGCTAAGTTATCTTGAATTGATTGGATAAACAATTGCAACAATAGGCTATTTGACTGCTATATTTTTAATGCATAAATCAATATCTCAAAAGATGACAAAGTTACAAGCATTTTAAATACAGGAGTAGAAAGAAACAGCACAAACACGTCTGTTATTAGTCCTTCATAGTACCTCATTATTAAGTTATGGTACCTCTATGGTAGCTCTACATGCAATCTCTTGTCACGTTAATGTCTTCGTAGTAGCTGTGAGCTGTGAGGAAGCTCCACACGATCTCTGTTTTGTCAGACGATAAAACTTTAAAAGCGTGATTTACTTATTTTATCAATTATTTAAATTACATTCATTTTTATCCTACTTGATGATTACTTGTTTTTTTTTATAGTAGTCGAAAAGCCCTTTTGCTCTTTAAAACGAATTAGACAAGTCATGCATAACCCTCGGTGCAGTTCGCATCACATCGGTCCGTGCGTCATCGACGCGTCGCTGTGACCGCCACGGGCGGCGCAGGCGAGGCATCCCGGACTAGGTGAGAGGAGACATGGTATTTACATGAGTTTCTGCTTGGCGCACTCCGGGCAGATGATGTCCTGTCCGTCGGTGATGAAGCCCTTGCCCACGAGGGACGTCTTGCACTGCGCGCAGATGAAGCAGTCGTTGTGCCAGTGGCGGTCCTCGAACGAGATGAAGCGGGTGCCGCCGATGCCTGCAATGGTGACGGACTTAGTAAACGTTTCGGAAAAAACGCACTGTTACACAAATCATAAGTTTTTGAAGTAAACCTTCTTGACGAACGCTTGACTATTACTTGCAAGCGCCTTTACAGGGTTCATGTACCTACTAAACTAGTTGTTAAGACCTGACATAATATATAAATTGTACATGAATGCAAATAAATGAATATATATATATGACATGGGGAGTAAGCTGGTAAATGCGAGGCGAACGGAAGTTGAAATTGGTTCACGTAGATCACCATTGTCAACATAAAGTTAAAAATTTTAATAATTATATATGTCCGGTAAACTTACAATTTACAATCGTTAAGATGGCGAGATTAACATTAAACAAAGCAAAAAGTAATACCGGCCCATAGATGGAGCTAAACTAAAGGAGTTTTACTTCAATCGTGTAGTGTAAAGTAGACTAAATCACACTCGTTTTATTGAATAGCATTTAATGCAAATTAGCCAGCACTATAAAACAACGTATTAGATCTAAATACAAAACACTTACCAGTGATGGGCTTGGTGCAAGCCGTGCAGCGCTTGGCGAACAGATCGCCGAAGCACTCGGCGCAGTATGGCTTCTCGTCGCGCGACGTGAACCGCTGTCCGGCGAGCGAGGTGTTGCAGTTGGTGCATGTGAAGCACTCACGGTGCCACGGCTCGTTCTTGTACGTCACACCGCCTTGCGTGATGATCTGGAAGGAGAATGGAAAGATTGCAGTGGTAAACAAGACACAATAAGAAGCTTTCAATAAAGTTTTCTTCATTGCACCAGCTTTGGAAGGCATTACGTTGTATCGTCATCTATCTCGTTCTCTTGTATTGTAGCTTTAGCCTCATAAAATAGAACTCAAAATGCATATTTATATAATTGTTTTAAATGCTTTATATACATAATGATTTTTGTTTTTTTTACTTCAAATTTGTCTAGCATTTGACCGCGCTCTCACCTGATGGGAAGTGACGATGCGATCGAAGATGTAGCATGCTAGCCAAGTAAAAAGACACTATCAGGAAGTTCCTCTAACACAGTTTATACTAGTACAGGGTACATGGAATTAATACTTAAGATGGATTAGACTAGCTGGATTTATTAATAATGGAAAATATGTTTAATTATAAGTTATTCTACTTAAGAAATCATATTACCCTATAAAGAATACATAATTTGATTGATTTGATTTGTATATCGTGGTTGTCGTCTTACAAGAGTCGTTAAACATCTATCATTCGGGTAGCCTAATAATAATAATAACTAGCCAAGCTCAAAACAGTAAAAAACTAAGGGATCACTTTATCAGTGTTAATAAAAATAGCGTGTAATTCAATTAAACCAGAATGCATTTACTTTCCAAATACTTCCAAAACTACTACATTATGTTTCAAATGGTACCGCTAAAAACTGCATTTTGCTGGCATACTTTGTGCCTTGTCTTACCTTATTGCACTTAACGCAGCGAGTGGCAAACTTGTCCTCGTAGCACCCGGCGCAGTAAATCTCCTGCTCGCGCGGAATGAAGCTCTTGGTGCCGATCGGGTTCTTGCACACGACGCAGCAGAAGCACTTCTCATGCCACTGCCTGGTCTTGTACTCCATCTTCTTGGTGCCTAAGTAAGGGAGAATTAGAGATGTTTAGATTTAGTTTGATGTTCTACATGGTAACACTGTAAGCACCACAGATATAATAAACAATCTTTATGATCTTAAGAACTTCAATTTCGAATATAAAATAATATACCGTTAAGCGTAGGCGGAACCACAGACTTATTAATAATACAGTAGCGGAACGATTTTTAATATACCTAATCAACCTATAACCACGAGATAGCAGACTAGACAAATAATTGAGTCGTTTATTTTGTGAACAGCTAAAGTGTAAACAATAGAATATAGGTAAATATAAGGAGGCATTTTTTAAGATTCAAATGTCGATTGTGACATTACATAATGTATCTGGCGTAAGTAAATTATATAGGTACTATTTATTAAAACGCGATGAACCAAGAGGTGATTACTTTTAACGTAACGTATATTTTCTCCCATTTCTTTTTCCATTTGTTCCATCGACGGCCAGTTATTGGAAAACTTTGAAACAACTTACAGTTTTCGATTTCTTTCTGTGTTCGATTTGCAGTTAAATTTGCCCTTGGAGCCACGTTCCGGCAACTTCCGACAAGGTTAGGTAAGAAATGTCAGGGAAATCGTCCCTTCGTTCAGAATGTGATTTGCATAATTCGATTGTCAATGCCAAGTGCATGTTTTACGATTGTGAGGTTTCCACATATTTTATTGTTTTATCAGCTAAATGTTTTTTCTACAATGTTGATTTTTTATACATTTTATTGGCCCATTAGGGCCTTCTTATGTATCTTCTTTACAATTTTGTTCATATTAACCAAAAACAAACCGTTTAAAATGAGTCTCATAAATCTACTTGAAAATAAATATTTTTACATTTTAATTGGCTACCGCAGCGCTCATAAATAACATCCTACAGTTTCAAAGACCGTAATTAGGTTTCTTCCCAATTATAGAGAGTTTATTAGCGATGGACGTTCACAGATCGACCGATTTGACCCGACGACGCAGGCCAAATAAAAAAGTAATACATTTAATTAGTTTTAAACATACTTATAAGCAAAACTTATAACTTTGTGATGGAAGCATCACAAAGTAATAAAGCTTAGTTTGTTTTAGAAGATATTTTAAAGTAAATTTATGATTTATTGCTCAAGGATTAGAAGCGATTTGAGCTTATTTACCTATTTTTTTACTAGAATAGTTTACGCTAGAGAGTTACGAGTAAATAATAGGTTACTTAGTATATACGCTAACACTCTCACGGAGATTTCGTAGCACTTTGTTAATTTTATAGTTTCGTAATTTCAGTAAATACACATTGACTTTACATACAAAGCATGGTTGCATTGTGAAAGATTTAAGTCTTTTTTTCCTTTGTGGGCAACATGAAAAAAGAATAGCAGCATATTTTGTAAAAATATTTTTTTCATTGAGTTACTTAAGACTACTTGTACTATTACTATTTACTTACATATCTGTTTGCGGTTTTAATATCAATAATAAAAAATTAAAACTTCACACCCCATTTAATTAGCAACCTGCCGTTTCTGATAATAAAACTTCGCTTGGAGTATTAACGCGTTAGCAAACTGGCAACACTAAACTCTACAGCTCTATATATTAAGGAAGTATCTATGTCCTATCGAATATACTATTAAAGTTCCTAGCTATGTTTTTTTTGCTTTTTTATTAGTTCGTTTTCTATTATAGTTCACCGTTGGAATATATCATTTATGTCATCGTGTCTTGGCAAAAGTGCATCGCGTGTCAACGTACTTAAAGGTACTATTATTTATTCTGTGGTACACCATAGACGTTTCTATGTTACAGTCTACTATAATATCGCGTAGTAGGTACTACACCGTGTAGAGTACGATCGTCCTTGAGTTTGCACGCCACTGGCAGGACGATATTGGCATGAAGCACGCGACATGCACTTCGCTTCAAGGTTCCGACAGGCGTGGAATGTGATGATATGTGGATGGAATGGAGCTGGGGAATTGGATTGGAAAGGTCGTATAGCGACACGGAAGTATTCTGGTAGACAGATTTAGGTGAAAAGTTAGTAAAAACTTGCAACACTGGCACGGGCGACCTGACGACCACATCAGTTGCGTGGTCCTGGCGTATGAATACGGAACTCTAAAGTATAGAGTTTCACGTGACTCTACACTGCGCATGTCATCCTGCGAAATCAGCACAATCTAGTAATAAGATTACTAGACTGTGAGGTCAGGTCATAAAGTCTCATTTGCCCAGTAATTTCACTAGCTACAGTGCCCGTCAAGCCGGAACACAGCAGTGCTTGCGCACTGCTGCTTGACGTCAGAATAACTGGCGAAGCGGTGGTAAATTTATATCTACCTAGACGCACTTTGCAGAAAAGTCCTACCACCTAGTAAGTTCAGAAGAAACAAATAGAATATAGCAGGAATGGATATGTCGTGTCGTGCAAAGTTCTTTATAGAATAGTTACTTATAATGCCGTTATAACCGCGATAGAATATTGCGACTGCTTTTATCACTTTTATGTAGCTATAAATCATAAACTAGACAAAGACAGTCTATTTGATGAATTAAGGTTCAAATAGGAGAGCTATATGCCTGCTTCATAATTTTAACTTTTGCATTTATTTACTTTAGGTACCTATAGTGTCCTACTACAAGTGTCCCCCAGTTTTAACGGTAATTTACTTTTAAAGATCTTTGATCCGAATCGTGTAAGCTAATTGTGTGCAAAATTTCCTTCAAATCGGTCCAGCTGTGGCGGCATACTGACCATACAAATACGCTTAATAAATAAATAGTTTTTTTTTGTATTTTACCTGTACTTGAAACACCTGTATCAGCAACCTCAATAACTTTAACCACACGACTTTAACCCTAATCCATCACCATGAAATGCCATGACTGGTAAAGATATTAATCATCATTATCGCCGAAATCAGAGGCCTGCATTAAAACTTCGATAGAACTTTACTTCACAACAAAACTCCGAGCTTTAAATTAGGAAAGTTCATTCGACAGAAGTTAGATAAAGTTTGTAAAATTCGTTTCTTTGAGATACATCGCGTGTTCAGAAAGGGAATCTATACCTAACTACGAGTATAACTGTTTTAAATCACAACCGCTGTCGTTTCGTCTTATTTTTATGCTGTTTCATGATTTGATGAGATGTTTTACATTTTCTCACGTCAATTAAAGTCGAAATTACTCCGTTATTAATTTTCTAATGTATCATACTCACGATAGTTTTCAAACTAAGAATGTTTTATTTTTGTTTAATTATGCAAACTAGAACTTTTTAGATTTGCAATAAATGTATTTTGCAAAAAAAGCGATTTTTTAACGAAGAATCTTTTCAGTTCAGCGATGTTTTGTAAGTTGAAACTTAAATAATCACTAATAATTTATTAGTAAGAGTTTTAAACTAATTACATACTCATTTAGAAAAATGAAGCCCGGCTTTGTGAACAGAATTATTAGTCGAATATTGTAAAAAAAAGTTACAGATGTCCATAGACCTGTAGATCTGTAACCTCTTCCCATCAGAGCGCCGTATGCTTGTTTGCTACACAGAATATAAAAAAGCATAACTAAACACTTTCCAATTTAAACGGATACAGAGGCATCAACGCTATACTCCAAATACTATATGCCGTTAGTAAGCAATCAAGCTACTCATCTGATTTCTACATTTCCTAGAACTCCAAGCCCTCTGTTACTGCGCCTTTTCTTTTTTGCGCCAGTCCGTCGCATGTCTAGATTTTTCCTTGCAAATGCTAGGGTCTATGAACTTTGCAATAAGATACCAGCTGGCGTGTATTTTGCATAATACTCCTATTTGCAGTATAAGAGGTAACGATATGTATTTATTCGGCAATATTTATGTTATGCGCTTGGAATGATAGATAGCTGTTAGGATACGATAAAAGAATCTTTTGACTAATTTTTTTCGGTGGTCGGCTTTAAAATACTTTTTTTAATGTTAAGTAATGACATTACGAGCTAGTTGTTCGCCAGATGTTAAGCTACACGGCTGCCCACATCAGTTGCAGTGTCGCTCGGAACTCGAAAGTGAGTTCCGCGTGACACTGCGCACGTCATCCTGAGACATCAACAGACTGTGAGATTGGATCATAAATCTCATTTGCCCAGTAATTTCATTAGCTACAGTGCCGTTCAAACCGGAACACAGTAGTGCTTGCGCAATACTGCTGGGCGGCAGAAAAACAGGCAAAGCGGTGGTGACGGTGGGCGGTGTAATTAGATGAACTTTGCAAAAAATTCCTACCTAGTTTTTATAATAATAATAATAACAAAATGACTAAATTACTTTATTCATGACACGTGCCGATATTAAAAAACCAATTGTTTTTTTTAAGTGCTCATTAATATAAAGTTAATTAAGTTCCTATTTTTTGTACGAATTTTTTTTTATTGTGTACCTATAGTGTAATTTTTCAAAACATTGTGAAGTTGAATAAATCTGTGCTTTGTTCTAGTATAGAATAGTATTATATTCTATTCCTAGAACAAATCACAATTTTTTTGGGGAATTATAAAATCAACGTTTATAGGTTCTTTAGTACGTGCGGCCAACAATCGATACGAGACGGAAACAAAACACGTGCGCGCTATTCAAAACGCGTCGTGAAGCTCTGAATACATCACGGTGGTCGCCCCCCATCCCACATGTCCCATTGTTCGGTGGAAGCCTCCCACTTGGAACTACATCAAATAACTGGACAGTATGTTGCCAGTAGAAGAATTGTAAATTTCCACCCACATGATAAGAATTAAAATGACGGGGCATGGGACATTTTTTGCTAATCTTAAGTTTGGATCTGAAACTTAATCACTTACAGCACGCAACGATGGTTCTGACAACGAGGAAATATTTGCACAAGACTGTAGAAAAAAGTAACTTGCTTGTCTACAGAATAATGAATAAAAACTACTGTAATCAAAATGACAGCGCGTTCATATTATGGCTAAGAAGTTTTGATTCAATTTACTGGAAAGCTTGGTTTAGTGAAACGAGGCGTCGAGAGTGGTTCAACAGGCTAGATGTGAGCTTAACTTCCTGGCGTTTTCAGAGCAAACCCATTTGTGGCCATATTCCGCGTGGGTTTTAAAGATCGACGGCTAATTAAGTGCACGGTTTCATACAGATTAAGGCCGCGCCTTTGGGAAAGTGTACATTGTAATGTTCCCTTTATAAGGCCAGCTGAGGATGTCTGATATTAATATTTATGAGTGCAATAAGCTAAAAGACCTTGCATTGAATTTATTTCAAAACATTTCATTTAATAGGTTTTTAAATGTCATATTTTTATTAACAAGTTATAAAACATGGTGTAGATTACGAAACGATTTTATTTAATCACAAATATAATTCTAAAAGACAATGTTAACTAAACTTTATTATTGTCACAGCCACAGTTATGAAATGTTAAACAAATAGTTTTTGTGTTTATAAGTTTTTGGCAGTAAATATTTAATTCTTCGAAACTAAAGTACCTAAGAGTGTGAGGTAGGTATTGTCAGGAACTTCACAATCAGTACGCTACACAGCTCTTATTGCAACTGTTTGCATTTCCAATTATGACATGCAAACCTGCAATCGCAAAGCCATAATGCACTTATCCTCATAATTCGGTTGCATTACCCAGTGCTCACCTCATGTGTGTTCAGGACGTTAGCGGATCGACTGAGAACCGGTACAAGGCCGAGAGACGGCCGCGAGCTGATGTCAGCAGCGTGGGCAGTAAACAAATATTGGCCATCTGAGGTGCGTTATTGGTCCGTTTACCCTATCCGTCTCGAAATTATTCCTTTTTGGAGTAATATATGTTTTACGTAGGCCACAAAGAATAAATTTATCCGTGAGGAGGCGGGGCGGCGAATAGATTGTAAAAAAAGCAAAATAATAGGCAGAAAACTTTTTTAGTGTTTCAAAATAATAATTATTTATAATAATAAGTATCAGAAGACGATATTCATCAACTGAATGATTCATAACTCTTAAGTGATTATTAATTTTTAATAATAAGTTTGCGTAGTGTATATATTTACTTGTTCATTATTTTCCAAGGTCAAGAAAATCTTAAATGGCTTAACCAACAATTTAAGCGATGATGTAAGTTGACATACTAAACTACAACTAAATCTGCCATTTGCCAAACAATTTACATCTTTAGCATAATAAATTTAAGATCTCATGTGATTACAAACTAGTCGTCGAATATACTTTGTTTTACAAAGTAATATTATTTACATGAACAGAATGTTAAATTATTTAGTTTACTTGGCAGGTGTAGAGTTAACATTTGTTATGTAAATAGTTATTGGAGTTAAATCTTGTAATTTATTCGTAAATTCATTAATTTATAGCCAGTTATTTGGCATGCTCGGTTACTGTAATGTTACCTAAATTTAAGGTTTCATAAAAATGACGTAAAGGCGAAGTTCGTGAAAATAGTCCGTTTCTTACTTCCAGTTTACGATAAAAATACAATTTGTAATTTAGCTCGTTTCAACTTTAAACAGAGTATCGAATTGTCTACATCTACTAATTTGGAAGCATCTAGTACCTACAGAAAATCCTTGATACTGAATGCCTACGCTTTAAGTTTACAGTTCATATTTTCAGATATTGTACTATAGAAATTTGCAGTAAAACCTTATCAGTGGCACATGTTTTTTTCACGTGTAAACCACACGCGTACTCATTACACATGCGCATAACATGATGAAAAATTCACTATTGTTAGAAACACTATGCAGAATCGATTGTGTTGGAATCCGTGGCGGCCTTAAAGATTTATTTACTTGAAATCCTTGTGCTTCCTACGTAAATAACTAACTACGTAGAAAGGAACGTTCATGTCATAGACTGAGCACTGCTGTTATAGGTACTTTATAATAATGATGAGGCTCCTGTAAGTCTGGTTATTATGCCACCAGATGGGATCGCTACAACTACACAGACAGTCTTGTCGTGTGACTAATCTTTGCTTGATTAACCTTTCAACTGTCACGTAGCGACTTGCGAGTACTCATGCCAGTTTAATGTGTAGGACTGAGCGTAATATAATTCTGTACATTGTTAGCGAAACTTTTAGTAAAGAAATATGTTTATGAGTATAATAGCGAAATATTTAGTAAAGAAATATGTTTCTGAGTATTATTTCTTTGGGATTTTATTTCCTTTTAGCTGCGCCCAACGGTTTCACTCGCGTGGTGAAAATTGTCTAACTTTATTAGTTTTTTCTTTCATAAGAACCTCCTGACAATAACAAACAAAACAAAAAAAAATTGCGAAAATGTTCCATCCATTCACGCGTGATACGAGGACCAAGAGAAATAGAGATTCATTTTTATATATAAAGTTGCATTTTTTTCTTTTATGAAGTGTTTGTCTAACCTAATATACCTTTGTACGTAATATTTTTGAAATGATTACATTAAGCTTTACATGTAAGTACCTACCTACCATAGTTTTTTTATATTTTTTATGGTTAAGTCATTGTTTGTTGTCTGTGGAACAGACAAAAAAACCATACATAAGAGGTGTATGTGGAAATGCAGATTTAAAAAAAATTTTTTAGATGTATCATTATACCGTACCGTAACCGTAATTCAGACTAAAAGTAACCTTATTAAAATCTAAGAAAAAACTAAATAAAACCACAGAGTAAGTAAATCATCACCAAACAATCAATAAAGAGCCCTTACGGAGTTTTGGCGGGAAAGCGAAAAAGATTGCGTCACCGCATTGTATTATTTTCCAAAACTTGTGTTATTTTCAGTGTTAGTGCATAAAATTGGTGGCATTTTATTCGTTAAGTGCTGAATTATAGGCATGAGTGTGGGAAAGTGGTATAATGATGGTGAAACGTTTCTTTTCGTGTTGTTTCCAAAACTCCATAGAAGCTTCAAGTAAAGTTGCCACCACTTTACTAGGAGTATGACTTTGACTAGACTGACTTAAGTCATAGTTGATGACTTCGACTGTGACTTTACACATATTTGCGTGAAATATCGATAACTTGATAAATTATCAATTACTTGACACTGGCTAGATACACAAAAGTGTGGAGCCAAAACTAAAAAAAAAAAAAAAAAAAAAAGAAAAAAAAAAGAGCCCTTACAACGGACCGTCATCGACATGAGCGACAAGGTCAGTGGGCCAGTAGTGGACACTGTGGTAATGCTGGCCAGGGTCAAGGCGGACCGGCCAACATCTGGTGCGGGCACCCTATACGGAACGAATACATCATTCTGTACTGTCATTATCAATAACACTTCCCGTTTCTTTTTTTCTTTACTTCAAACTTGTCTAGCATTTGACGCTCTCACCTGATGGAAAGTGACGATGTGATCGAATGTGCAGCATGCTAGCCAAGTAAACTCTTGCACTCTTGACCGAGGGTGGAATATCAAGATTTAAATTAAATTTATTTCAATAAAAGTATGGGTAAGAAGAGTGTATTATTTGAGTAAATTATCATTACTGAAAAAGTAAAAAAACGAGTGTTTTTTACCGACATTACAATACAAATTTTAACTTTGTTATGTTGAAAATGGAGATTTACGTGAACCAACTTCAACTTCCGTTCGCCTTGCATTCACCAGCTTACTCCCAAGTCAAGCGTGCGTAAAGAAGTTTTACTTCAAAAATTATCATAATCTAAATACAACCCAACCTGCTTTTTACTATTGTGTAATAGAAAATATAATCATTTCAACTAATCTCAAAAGATTTTAATATCAAAGCCTATCCTATACCTATGTATGATTCATCCTTTTGACCACAAGGCTACCACTGTCCGAAGTAGCTACTGGGTTTAATTCAGATGATGTAATATTGTATTTAATTATACTTAATTGATTAAGAAAATCGCCTTGAACTGTAACATTACAGCTTGATCATTTTAAAGGTTATATGAAAGTAGGCTATAAAAACTGAAGGCGTTACTATTAATGTATTTAATTAATTTACGTGTGTATGAATACTAATAATAACGCCCAACGATCACATACATAGATCTTGGACCATAACTAGGATTCCCTGTGTCTAGGGACCCAGGAACTACGAGGACCATGGTCCCACAACACCTATACTCAGAACAAGTATTTGAGCTTTTTTTGTTTCACAAATACTTGTCCTGCCGCGGGAATCGAACCCGCCGCCTCCAAGCTATGAGCCGATCTGCTCAACCACCACACCACAGAGGCTGTCTGCATGAATGATAAAAATGATTTAACATCATTTTTATCGGACTTCAATTGTTTATTGCTATAAAATGAACAGTTCATTAATGCATTAAACCACACAGATAAGTTTTTTGCGAGCTTGTATTACTTCACGACAACTGTATTACTCATATTGGTGTGAATATTAATCCCCAATTTGCTCGGATTTTATTTGTCTGGTTCCGCCCATGTCCATATTTCGCTAACGAATCTGTAAGACTAGACTAGACTATGGCATATTACCTAAATATAGTCGTGTTTTGTTTTGTCGCGGTCATTTTATCTTTGTATTACATTATGTGCCTACTTAGGTCTATTTGTATTTATAATACGTTTTAAAGCGTCATCATTCCAATATTTCCATTTCCATTAACTACATCTATACATATAAAATTCTAAGTCCTGACTGATTGACATATATCAACGCACAGCCTAATTTAAACCGCTGGTCCTAGAGTCTTGAAATTTGGAGGGTGTGTTCTTTGTAAAGTATAGGTATCAACTAAGAAAGGGTTTTTCGAAATTCTACACCTAAGAGGGTGAAATGGGTGGTTGAATTATTTTCCTATAGTCCACGCGGGTGAGCCGCGGGCAGAAGCTAGTATAATAATAGAACGGTACAACGAATTAGCATTGAAATTCAACGGGGAAATGCTGCCAGCATATCGAGTACGCCACCTACTGGTAGTGGGCTGGAGCATTTGTACTGTCTATAGAGGATCACGGCTAGTATACAATCAAATTTTTGTAGTAGGTAGTGTAGATACTTGCAGTAGCTAGTAAAAAAAACTGACCACTTCCTTTAAACTTTGTAAAGTACTTACATTTAATAAACATGCTTCTAATTCTATTAGGGGGCGGAAAGGCCTGCACTGACGTCCCGCATGGGTTGTATTGTGCATTTCCCCCTGCCAGCATTTACCCAAGCCAGCCCAGCTCCTTCATGTAGCGGAGCACTGCTTTGGGTCGCTGGCACAACTGTTCCAGTGTTGTCGCGTTTGATGGTACGGGTATGTGGGATAAGCATGCTTACTTTAAACTTATGCCCGTCTGTTGGACAGTTCTAAGTTCGGACTTATCCTTCTATGACATATTTACTGCAATACATTTGGGTATGTCACAGAGGAGTAAGTCCGAACAGACGGGCAATATTACATGAATTAAAGTGATGTCTTGATGCGTACGCTATAGAATAGAAGATATTTTTAGAGAAAGCTACATCAAAACTATCAAAAGAACGGACGTTAAAATCTAAATTGATTGAAATTTAATAGCTGTAATATGTGAATACGTGAACTAAAGAGCTTTCTCTAGCCGGCTTAAATTTCAAAGGGTTCCGGCGGAAAATGTGTGCATTTACCCGTATAACTAGTTTATGTAACGTGGTAAGTATAAAATTATATGAAAATATAATTAATCAAACGTAATATCAATGCCAAGGTCTCAATAACTGAAAAAGTGGGCAGACGGGTTTTATGTCGACTTCAGAAATTTAAGTTTTCTAAGATCTTTTTAATGTATATTTCTTAGTAAAAATAACCTTTATAAAAAACCTTTTGTAAGGATCCCTAATACGTAGGCTGATATACACAAGACGACATAATATGTGTGGGTTGATGGGTTCAACTTGAACTATGAAAAAAACAGGGACTTCAAACGTCACATTTTGACGTCTGTTTTTTTCTCCACTTCAAAGGTAATGGAGTGGCAGTCCCGACCGACGTCGCCGTCACCAGGCGCCCGGATATAAAAAGTTTGCTAGCGGATATTGCAGAATTATACAGAAAACGTTTTCGCTTCCACGCTATTTAATTTTATGTAAGCTCGAGTTATAACAATATTTTTGCAAGTATACCTACATACTTAATATTATTTATAAGCACGATGGTTTTTATTTATAGAGACAGAAGTTTGATTAATTTTACTACGGTTTTGGAAAAATAATCAGCGATAGAAAAATAGATCCTACCGTGGATATTCGATACAATTTGTCGTCTATATTTAAATTTTATAAGAAAATTATAATCAAGCACTACATTAACCGTTTTTATTAGACTCGATTGAACTCGACGAACTTTTGCCCTCGTATATCGATGTATAACTTTAGAAGAATTTAATATCCATGAATTGATCGAACTTTTATCGCTTTCTGCGATTGCTTTTGCTATGATTTTTAAATTTAAATATTTATAGGTAGTAAAGGTCATTGCTTTCTTTTATTTCAACCGAAATTGATTTATTTAAGTCTTTTTGTTGGTTTTAGGTCTAGATTAAACTTTACACTGAGCATTATAGGAAATAAAATGAAACGTAACATCTCAATGACTTTTTCATGAAAATGACTTCGCAAGGGTAATTGTATTTAGCCAGTGAAGAAGTAATATGAGAACAAAATACGTTTACTGTACGAGCTCAGCATGAATGAACTTTTTATATTATCATCAAATCTTACTATTACCTAGTGATTATGAAAATCTTAATTGAATTAGTTGTATCAAATAATCGCATATGTGGTAAAAAGTAACTAATTTTTTTTTAATGGCAAAATGGGCATGCGTTTGGCAACAACTCACCTGATGGTTAGTGACGAAGTTGTCTAAGGTGAAGCACGCTTGCCCATGAGATGCCCATTCACTCTTGACTTAAAAAGACCCAGGTTGTACCCAGGAGGAAACACTGTTGCTGGAAGAGCATCCCATTCCTTAACCGTTTCAAAAATGTTGTATTTTTAAATTAAATTTTAACAAATTTCACGGTATTTATAGAGTAAGACTCGATACTAAAATAAACTCGAGAAATTGGCCCCGAGAATTCTCGAAACATGAGAGAAAAAGTCGAGAAATTAGAAACCCTAGTGTGAACGTGAACGTGTCAACTTTAACTATTTGCTTATATGTAGAGCTCATTAGGATGGTAGGTTTTCTTATTAGCAACTTAGCTGTAAACATCAACATACTTTTAACTCTTAACTTACATAGAGCAAATAAAAAACCAAGCGCATTGAAAAAATGATTCGCTAATTGAAAACATTCTACTAGACATATTTAAAATATATTCAAAGTCAAAGTCAAAAGATTTATTACAAATAGGCTATTTTTAGGAATTTTACAAAAAACATTTGAGTGACTGGGTTTTAAGCAAATTTTTCTATAGTATCAAAAAATACATTATGCAACATGTAATAACAAATGTTACTACTAACAAAAATATTTTAAAATATTTGCACGCTTGCTTGCAGGCTGAATGCACATATATACCAAGTGACCTTGTACGCAAATTAATAGTGTTTTCTTGCAAATAAACAAATGATTTGATTTGATATAAAATCCCAATAGTAACTAGTCATACGTTAACCTATTGAAAAAATAAATCAAAATAAGCTTCCATTGATATGACAGTTCCACTAAAATAACTTAAATTATTCACTCAATTACGATTAGGCAAATTAATGTATCCGGCTCTAACCCTACGCTCTACTCTGCGTGATATTATTTGACTGGCAACATTAATACTTTAAATAAGCATGAAAAATTAAATCTATTGGAGTTTTGGCGGGAAAACGAAAAAGATTGCGTCGCCGCATTGTATTATTTGCCAAAACTTGTGTTATTTTCAGTGTTAGAGCATAAAATTAGTGTCATTTTATTCATTAAGTGCTGGATTACAGGAATGAGTGTGGGAAAGTGGTATAATGATGGTGAAAAGTTTCTTTTCGTGTTGTTTCCAAAACTCCATAGAAGCTTCAAGTAAAGTTGCCACCACTTTACTAGGAGTATGACTTTGACTAGAGACTATGGCTTGACATGACGACTTCGACTGTGACTTGACACATATTTGCGTAAATATCATTAACTTGAAAACTTATCAATTACTTGACACTGGCTAAATACCAATAGTGTGGAGCCAAAACATAAAAAAAAAATCTCTTACTGAAGAGTATTTAATATTCTTACCAAAGAGTATTTAATACTATTACCGCTATGCACATAAAGTTAGAGAGTACCTAATGCGGGCCAGTGCGGACAGACAGACATCCATGCATAAATACGTAGGTACATAAGGTAAGTACTTAAACGTCAGTAGTTTTTCTGGCTAATTACAGAAACCTATTAACTTTTACGGTTATTAGAAAGATATTAAGTACCGACCTATGAATATTTATCACACCTGCTCTATATCCATTTATGAGTTCTAGCCTCTAGACATAATCTACGCCTACATCGAGACTTAATTAATAACCTGTTTAGAAATTCCTATAGATTTTTATAGTAGAAAACTTTTACCAATATTGTAATTTTATTCTGTTTGTTTATCTCAATTATTATAATTATTAGCAACGTCTCTAGCTCCATACATTTGATTTCACAAGTTTGGGAATTTAATTTGACAAAATCATAAAAAAAGTTCGATTAATAATGTTGCCAGTACAAAATGTCTCTCTTTTGTTTAGAAACAACCTGAAACAATAGAGTCGGTAAAGCAAGACAAATTATGGTTTATAAACACCTGCGATTGTTTTCCTCGAGTCCCCGAGCAGGCACTGATCCCGTAAAGCACAACAGAATTTCTTATTTTCCCTTTCAGCGGTCGCATTTGGCAGGAACATGGACAGTATGGCGACATCCTCGTTATTTTCCCGCGCTCTCCGTATTCGATCCTGTCCAACTATTTTCGATGTCAAATGCAGACGGGACTTCAAATCTTCACTCAACACGTCCGCCGACATTTTTGGCTAAATACACTTTACGATAAAAATAAAAAAAATTCGCGGTAAAGTTGACTTTTTTTTCGGATCGGCACGTGTAGTGCAGGCTTCGCGGCTCGCGACGCGGTACTGAGAGCTTGACGAGTTCCAAACTCGAAACTGGAGGGAGCGTGTAGGAACGTAGGCTGTCGATGTGCTTAATTGATACCGTGCGATAACAAATTGAGATAGATCTCGCGACGAGGAAGTCATTGAATGCAATAAAATGTTTGAATCGAAGGGAAGGAAGTTGCCGGAATATATTTCATTTCAACGATGACAGTTAGGAAACGAAATACTACGTAAGAGATAAGTTAGTGATGGTGAGGTGACGTTAAAGCATCAGCTAAAACGTGTCAATAAGACAAAGCAATTTACCATTATCTTTTGCTAATTACGTCAATAATGGCTAGCGATAAGAGTTGCGCAGGTGTTAACTCTATGTCACGTTATTTTAATAACTAATTATTACTATGTTAACAAATAAGACAATAAATGTAGGCAAAAAATTGGCAATATAGATTAGATGTGTTACGGTAGTCGGGTTTTCTGCATACTCGTAGAATGGACCAAGCGCTAATAGCCAAATCGAAAAAAATGTAGGGCATTTGACTTCCGGTTTTTACGGTCAATATTTCGCGATAGGTTTGGGGATAATGACACAAAAAATGTTGTAAGAAACGACACTAAAACTTTTAACAATTTGCCTAATGAACTCAAATCTTTAGAATGAAATATATTTAAAAACATTAGAGTGACTGGCTTTTAGGCAAGTGTTTCTATAGTGTCAAGGAATATGTAATATGTAATAACAAATGTTAATGTAGTAACAAAAATATTTTAAAATATTTGCACGCTTGCTTGCAGGCTGAATGCACGTATCTACTATTTAATATGTGAGCTTGTACCCAAATTAATAGTGTATTCTTGCAAATCAACAAATGATTTGATTTGACTTGACCAGTACACCATTCACCAACCAGGGGAAAATTGCCGGGAAGAGAAGTATGGGTAGAAGGCGTTATTCCTGGCTGAAGAACCTGCGGAAGTGGTTTGGCTGCAGCACGGTAGAAATCTGACAAGGTTTAGAGTGGCAACATTGAAATCAGGATTACCATTATGATGTCCAACCTCCGATAGGAGTGGAAGACGACAAAGATACAAGTTCTAACCTGTATTTATGTTGCCAGTGTAGAACAAAATGTGCCGTATAGAAAACTAAATTTAGTAATGGTTATAAATGATGCACCTACTACGTCCTACATGCACAAAGCGGAATTTGCGTGGGATAAAATAGTTTCTAACTGAACTGTGTTAATACCTACTTTGGGTGTTTTTTCTGTTTATCATCAACACTACAGTACTGGTAAGTATAACAAAAAGGTAAACGAGGTGTATACAGTCAAGAAAAAGAAATTGTAAACGAAGTTTTCTTGTACTATTATTTTTTCTGTGGCTTTGATAAGCCGTTGGTCGTAAGAAATTATTTCCTATTGTATTGTTAAATCTACAAGCTTTATCAATTAATTTACTAAGAGTACGAAAAAATACAATGAAATCGACGAGGATTGGACGACGGAAATAGACAATTCTTAGCAATATTACAAACTAGTCGCGCCCCGCGGTTTCACCCGTGGACGAAAAGTATTTTAATTATTTGCTCATCCTACAGGAAAATTTCACTTTTCTGGGATTAAATGTAGTTGTGTTTTCGTATTGTTTCCAAAACTCCATAGAAGCTTCAAGTAAAGTTGCCACCACTTTACTAGGAGTATGACTTTGACTAGACTGACTTGACTATGACTTGACTTGATGACTTCGACTGTGACTTGACACATATTTGCGTGAAATATCGATAACTTGATAAATTATCAATTACTTGACACTGGCTAAATACACAAAAGTGTGGAGCCAAAACTTAAAATGTGACTCACACTAATGTGATTCGAAAGCACCTTCATACAAGTATTTACTTGTCTGTCTTTTTGTCTGACTATTTGTTATCTTTTCACGTCCAAGCAGCTGAACCGATCATGATGTATGATATGGAGATAGTTTAAATCCTAAGGAAGGGTTAATTGTGTTGTGGTATATAAATTGTATACATACTTAATACGCGCGCGGAGTCGCGGGCAGCAGCTTGTGTTTAATAAAAACACACAATCAATAAAATTAAATGGACTTCTGAGTAATGCGCAAAACTGCTTTTTGCAATTCCATAATTTGATACTTTCACATCGTTAAATTATTTGAAATATTCGCAGTGATTTCGTCAATATAGCTTTTTATTTTACGAGAAATCATTAAAATATGGACGAAGCGGTTGTAGTTATTTGGAGCCAGCTTTCTATTACCTTGAGAATAATCTGTACTTATTATAATAATCCAATGCGATTAAAAATTAGAAATGTTAGGTACTAACCATTTTGTGATTACAGTTCCAAGACAAAACTAACTGTAATAGTGATGGCAAAGTTGACATAGCAAAATATTGATTAATTTATAAATTTATTTTTGTATATTGGCAACAACGATATGGTGTTCCTGGATAGATCTCTACTTGTCATTTTCCCATCCCTAAAGTTTAATTTATTGCGAATTCCTCGCATGTGCTCTTAACGTACTTATCTTATCTTAAAATCTTCCGCCAAATTAATGGCAGAGATGTTCTTGAGAACTCTGTAATTTTAATACGAAGACCTAGCGAGTAGGATACCCTGTCGCATTTGAGAACAGGCGTGGATGTAGAGCGTGTGTAGCAAGATACCACAAATCCTATGAAAAAAAAATCTGTGCTTGATACAGCAGTAGATTTGTTTAAACCTTTCTACTCGATAATTATAAACAGATAATTAAGAAAGTAAAAATAGTGATGGGTGTACTTACTACGTAATTATTATTGGTTTTCATAAAATAAAGCAATAATAGTAATAACGCCTAACACATACATAGATCCTGGACCTTAACTAGGATTCCCTGTGTCTAGGGACCCAGGAACTACGAGGACTATGGACCAATACTTGTTAAACTATTGTAAGGTATATATGCTTAGTACAATAATTTAATTTAAGTACCTAATATAATTTTGACTTGTAAGTGCTAAAAATAGCCTATTTGCAATAAAATCTTTTTACTTTGACTTTGATCAGATTCAGAATTAAAAAATAACTACTTCATTTTTCATATAGATTTCAATAAACTGTTCTTACAACAATAGAAAAATACTTCGAGGAAAAAAAGCAGAAAATAATTCTACAACTATTATTCCATTAATAATAACGACAACTTCCTAATTCCAGCGAAAGCAAAGTTGTACAGTGTAGTAAACCATAAACTGTGATTTGGGTTTAATACAATATCACCATGCCTGTTTTCAAATGCGACAAACAAACAGTAGATGCTTTGCTGCCTACACACACTTCGTTCCTCACAGCGATGGAACTTGGAGTTGTATAGGCAATAAAGATTAAATGAAGTCGTTTACTATTCCTATTGAATTTTGTTGTTCTAGATTTTATCAGCAGGGGATTTGAATTAGTTGAAGTTCTAGCTATACCAATACGGTATAGATCGGCTTAAACCAAAATTGATTACAGCCAAATGAAACCAACTTTACTGCCGCAAAAAAATCACCAATGCATAAACATGTTCCAATAGTTGCCTACTTTTTTTTGGTTTGGTTTTGGCTCCGCACTTTAGTGTATTTTGCCAGTGCCAAGTAATTAATTTTTCAAGTTTATTTATATTATACATATGTATGTTGTTTGTGTCAAGTCAAGTCACAGTCCAAGTCATGAAGTCTGTCATAGTCTAGTCTAGTCAAGTCATACTCCTAGTAAAGTGGTGGCAACTTTACCAGAAGCTTCTATGGAGTTTTGGAAACAACACGAAAAGAAACGTTTCACCATTATTATACCACTTTCCCACACTCATTCCTGTAATCCAGCACTTAACGAATAAAATACCACCAATTTTATGCACTAACACTGAAAATAACACAAGTTTTGGAAAATAATACAATGCGGTGACACGATCCTTTTCGTTTTCCCGCCAAAAATCCAAGTTGCCTATTTGGCTATTCCGTATCTATTAAATAATGATATCACATAAATTGAAACGTTGTTTATTGTTCTAATTTTACTTTGTGTGGCATTCACTAGTTTCCCGGTTAGACGGCTGAACCATTTTGAAATAATTTTTACTATTGTACAATTCCCGCCTTTAACTACACAATTAATTAGGGTTATAGTGCAATGCTTAAATGCGATGCATATGAAATCGAGAGTCTACAATAAAATAAACTTTCGATGTATACAAATTAATTTGCGCCCACTATTAATCAAGTAAATGTGCTGATTTAATCTCGTAACAAACAATTACTATGAATACTGAATAATAGATGATTTGAAACGATTGTTTGGATAGCTGCGTTGTAATTTCGCTGTAGATTTGCATTTTTAGTTTACAATTTATTTGCATATTTAGTGACCTTCTTGCACCTTTCATTATGCTTGAGTTGTTCAATTTAATATCTCTTTCTATTTGTAATAATTATCTTTGATATATATATATACAACTATATATCTATATATATAAAAGAAAGTCATGTTAGTTATACTATTTATAACTCAAGAACGGCTGAACCGATTTGGCTCAAAATTGTTGGGGAGGTAGCTTAGAACCAGGAGACGGATATAGGATATTTAAACCGGATTTTTTTAAATACAAATCTCTGCACCAAAATACAAAAATAAAATTTGAAATTTCCTAATAAAAAATTGAACTTAATTAAATCCATAATCTGATATTTTTATCCGCCGGTGAAACCGCGAGGCGCAGCTAGTAACAAATAGAAAAGAAATTTGAGATGAAATCACCAATAGGAATGAAGCTGGCAGCTAATATAAGAACAATTCTAATAAAAAAATCTTTTGAGAGAGTTTCAACCTAATAAACATCGTCCAGGTCATCCGTATATTAAAATCTCTAAAATCATTTCTATTTAAAACGCTTATATATATAAATAACAAATTTTTGTTAATTATTTGGGTATAATATTTCCATAAGAGGTACAAGGATCAAGTTATTGATATTGTAAAATATTGTACTCTGGCAACATTTTATTAATGGTACACTTATCAAATAAATTATATTATTAAATGGCCTGTTCCAACCCACGCTTGATGAGTCAAAACTAAGTACCAAGATATTTGTCACCGCGGTTAATAGACAAAAGGCGTGGACCAAAAGACAAATAGAAAAATTTAAATAGAAATACCAACAAAGATTAATAGCATATATAAATAAACTGTCAAAAAGCTACGAAGATAGGATTATTCGTTACTTTTTTAATAATTGTATACGATCGAGTATACCTAATAGTGATTTTAGTTCTTTACAAATTATACCTACCTATTTAAAAAATATTTTTTAAGTAAAACTATATACGCACGCTTGATTTGGGGAGTAAGCTGGTGACTCAATAACGACGACGACGGAAGTTCTAAGGAGTTGGTTCACGTACCTAGACCTCATTGTCAACGTAAAAAATTACTTAAAATTTGTATTATCATGTTGGTATTTCCGGTAAACTGACAATTTACAATTGTCAAGATGGCGACATTAACATTAAACAAAGTTCTACCGGCCGATAGATAGAGCTAAAGAAGTTTTACTTCAGTAGTGTGGTCTAAAGCACACTCGTTTTTTAAATCGTTATCATACTGGAATAATTTCGGTACCGGAGTAGCGAAATACGGGAATAGGGAGTTCGTTTTTGGCATCAACTGTTTATTCGATCCTCATTTGTTTTTGGACAAATGTAGGTATGTTTGTTTACTCAAAGTCAAAAGGTTAACTCGGTGAGCATCCGTTTCCTGGAACTCTGTTTTAAAATTCGATTGTTTTTGGTCAAACATTGGCCATTTAAATTTGCCACTAATTCTTGATGTGTGCGTGTGTGCCAGCACTTTGTATGCCAGCAGAGAATAAAAATACAAAATTCTAATAATTTACGAGTACCTACCTACTACAAATAGGCTAATTTTCTATACACATAAAATTCAAAGTCCTGACTGACTGACTTATATATCAACGCACAGCCTAAACCGTTGGTTGCTGGTGGAAATTTGGAGTGTTTTTTTTGTAAAGTGTAGGTGTCCACTAAGAAAGGATTTTTCGAAATTCCACCCCCAAGAGGGTGAAATAGGCGGTTGAATTATCTATAAAAAAATCTTCTTCGTTTCCCTATAGGCCACGCGGGCGATGCCGCGGCCAGAAGCTAGTAGAATTTATAAAAGTCAAAATCAGAATACGAGTAGGCACTTAAAACACTTAATAATACATATTATATATACTTATAATACTTGCCAAGGAGTGTGACCCAATGAGTGACTTATGACTGATTCACCTTCTAATAATCATAGCGGGATTTAGGCATATTATACTCAGTTTCTTATACAGATTACGGTTCTAAGTCTAACGGTGCTATATCCAAAAATTATATTTGCTTTATTCAGGCTGATTGGAGAATCGTTCAAGTTCATTTGCTATACAAATCTAAAAACGAGTCATTTAAGGCGAAATTATCTAAGTATAGTATAATATTGAAGTTAAGGCAGTAAGGACTGACTGACGGACCTTAGTCAGTCCTTACTTAATTATAAGTAACTGTTCCTTTATGGAGAAACATAATAATAATTATAATGATAACGCCCAACGATCACGTACATAGATCCTGGAGTCTAACTAGGATTCCCTGTGTCTAGGGACCCAGGAACTACGAGGACCATGGTCCCACAACACCCAGACTCAGAACAAGTATGTGCGGTTTTTTTTTCTGTGCAAAAATACTTGTCCTGCTGCGGGAATCCAACCCACCGTCTCCGTTTTATGAGCCGACCTGGAACCACCACACCACAGAGGCTGTCAAACATAAGTATTTTGTGTATTTTGAATAGATCTAGAATATTTTCGTCACATTCTGTGTATGGTAACTTTACCAAACCGTGGAAAACATTAAAAGAAAATAAAACTTTTACTGAAGATTGTAACTTTACAATCTTCAGTAAAAATTGTTTTTTTTTTGGCAACACTGTAAAGGTTTGAACAGACGGACGTCACGCTGGTATGTAACCTTCTTCCTAATTCAACTTTTTTTGTTACGTTTTTTTTGTTCTGGCTCCACACTTTTGTGTATTTAGCCAGTGTCAAGTAATTACATTCAACCTTAAGGGTGGCATATTAGTCAGCTGTAGTAGATGAGGCTGTAAACGCCGGTGATATCATCAGCACACACAAATGTGGGAGTTTGAATACCATTTCGGAGCGGTAAAAAACGGATTTAAACTAGACGATTGTGTAATTTGCGAGTGCCTTGGTGCCTTGGGACTGAGTGATTGACATATTAAACAACTAGTTGCGCCCCGCGGTTTCGAATGGCAGGCGAAGCCGATTCCCAGAACGGTTACGCGGTAGGGCTGCAGTAACACACACGAACACGATTACCATCTTCATCAGACTTACGCGGTAAGGCCCCTGGCTATATCGTAAGGACTGTTATGTACAGGTACCGTAAGCGCAGGGAATACCAAGGGAATGGGCATTTCTCCTCAGTTTGCATATAAACTACAGATGCGATCATGATGTGATGGGAAGTATAGTCGGTTACTAAGGACTAGCTGGGCGATCACGTAACTCGATTACAAAATATAGAAACACAAATTTGTATGGATTTGACAGCTTGAATACGCAGTTTATGTGCATAGTTGGACATGTCTAGGTGGTAGGACTTTTCTGCAAAGTTCGTCTAGGTAGGTACCACCGCTTTGCCAGTTATTCTGCCGCCAAGCAGTAGTGCGCAAGCACTGCTGTGTTCCGGTTTGAAGGGCACTGTAGCTAGTGAAATTACTGGGCAAATGAGACTTTATGATCTGATCTCACAGTTTAGTAATCTTACCAGACTGTGCTGATGTCTACAGGATGATGTGCGCAGTGCAGCAGTCACACGAAACTACATGTTGGAGTTCCGAGTGACACTGTTCTGTTATGGGCGGCCGTGTCACTTAACATCAGGCAAACGGCTAGCTCGTCACGTCATTCCTTAACATAAAAAAAACAATGTCTCCTGTTGCATTGCAATCAAAGTTTCGTGACCACCCTGCAGGACATCACAGAAATTAACAATGCAAATAAAATATCAAACGTAATATAACTAACCTCTAACCTTCAATTATAGATCGCCGGCTTCCATTAATCTCTCGCAAATGGCAAATAATTGGTTGACAAATACCGAAATGTTTATAATTGGTCGTAATCATGCAATTGAAAATGACGACCCTATAATTTAAACCCGGTATATACAAAACAATATAAATGCATTTACGTCAAAGTACCTATATCATAATGATACATACAACATAATATTATTTGATAAAAATAAAACAATAAAAAGGGAACTTAATCAACAAACCACTACCAGTAGTATCATAATGACTATTTTTTGTTTTGAATATTCATGTCACCGAAAAGCAGTGAAAGAAATATGAGCTTTTCGGTGAGACCAAATTTATGAAGTTATGGACCAATAATGACCCATCCGTATTTGCGCTACTATGGGCAATCCAACAAAAGTAATGAGTGGTGAGTAAAGAAATTATTGTATAATAGGTCTTTACCTATGAAATTGCCGTATTGCAGTACAGACTTTTTCAAACAAAAAAAAGTTTTGATTGGGTATTAATTCTAAATTCAAATTAATTTTGTTTTAAAAATATGACATTCTATTTACAATATAAGTCTTTTGTTTATTGATTAGCGTTGTATTTTCATTACATTTCAACATTTTTCCTCATAATGGATACTTTGAAATTTCGTGTAATTATGGAATATGAGTTCCGTCGTGGCACCAACGCGGCACAAACGACACGTAACATCAACGACGTTTACGGAGAGAACTATACAAACGAACGTACAACCCGTTATTGGTCTGCTCGGTTCCGTTCTGGGAATTTTGACTTGAAAAATGAACCTCGTGGTCGTCCGGAAACTTTGGTCAACAATGATGAATTAAAGGCGATTGTGGAAGCTGATGAATCTCAATCTACAGCTGAGCTGGCAGCAGCTTTTGATGTTAGCATCAAAACAATATTGGTCCATTTGCGACAGATTGGCAAGATAAAAAAAGCTTGATAGATGGGTGCCCCACGAACTTAACGATCGCCAGCGCAACGTACGCGTCGAGACTTGCCTTGCGCTGCTTAACAGGCACAGAAATGAAGGAATTTTGAACCGAATTGTTACGTGCGACGAAAAATGGATTCTTTTTGACAATCGAAAGCGCTCAGCAAGTTGGTTAGATCCTGGTTCGGTACCAAAGCAATGTGCAAAACGAAAAATGACCCCTAGAAAGGTGATGGTCACAGTTTGGTGGTCTAGTGCTGGTGTGATTCATCATAGCTTTTTACAAAACGGCGAGAGCATTACTGCAGATGTGTACATTGAAGAACTGACCACAATGATGGCGAAACTCGCACGTCTGCAACCAGCTTTGGTCAATCGGTCGTCTCCACTGCTACTTCACGACAACGCGCGACCCCATACTGCACAACAGACCGTCTCTAAGCTGCATGAGTTGGGTTTGGAAGCTCTCCCTCATCCGCCATACTCACCAGATCTTGCGCCTACCGACTATTACTTTTTCCAAAATTTGGACAACTTTTTAGCGGGAAAAAAATTCAATTCACGAGAGGCAGTACAAAACGCCTTTGAAGAGTTTGTTGTCTCCCGTCCTGCTGATTTTTTCAAGAAGGGCATCCATAAACTGCCACAGCGTTGGCAAAGATGCATTGATTGCAGGGGTGATTACTTTGAATAAAAGAAATAAATAAGTTCGAAAAAAAAAAAAACTTTAACTTTTTTCAAACAAAACGGCAATTTCATAGGTAAAGACCTAAATGTATGTATAGATTATAATATGTACAGGTGTGGTGCGTTTAAAAAATAAAAATTGCTTAATCAGTTTGCCTTAACTGGCCTTAACCTCACCTTAAAAAATGCGATTACATTAATTTAACTTCATTAACTGAAGAAATCAAAAATAGGTAGAATTTAATGGCAAAAGGTCATGGCAATGAGTGTGGTTGTTTTTCTCAGCCGAATCACCTTACAGGCCTTATGTAGCGGCTGGCGAGGGTAACTGACGGACCTTACATGGTTAGTTCCGAGCTTCGGTGTGAACAGACAGCATGTGTGACACACGGTAACCGAAACTGACCATCGCGCAACGCGAAACTGTGATGAACTTGTGTGTGAATATTATAGGTATAATAATCTCTACCTACTACTCATCATGTAAAAGTAGAACTTTTGTTTGTTTGTGTGGCGTCTAACTGTATTCAGACAGCCTCTGTGGTGTGGTGGTTGAGCAAGTCAGCTTATAATCCGAAGGCGGCGGGTTCGATTCCCACGGCAGGACAATTGTTTGTGCACAGAAAAATAGCGCAAATACTTGTTCTGCGTCTGGGTGTTGTGGGACCATGGTCCTCGTAGCTACTGGGTCCCTAGACACGGAATCCTAGTTAGGGTCCGGAATCTATGCTTGGGCGTTATTATTATATTATTATTAACGTCAAAACTACTGAAGGTATTTAGATGTAATTTTACACAATATATATAGTATGCGTTCCAATATGGAATGTTTTTGTTTTGAAATATTAAGAATGTCGGCGGCGGGAAGAAGGATGCCTTTTGTTTTGAATTAGTATTAAGATTAAATTTAAAAAAAGAAGTGAAATTAAAATATTTTTTTATATGTGACGGTATTTTGTTATAAAATTGTGCTCCTTCAAAAGTAAGCATTGTTTTGCCATAATTTGTTCTAGGTTTCGGAAGTACAAGAAGGCTACCGCGACGATTGCTGCGCTTGGAACTGTTTTAGTTTGGTGAACGTTATGTTACTTTTAATTGACGTGAGTTTTAGCCGTTATTTATCTTACAACGTTATGTTAGTGTAGATATTCCTATGCATTTACACAGTGAGTTGGCCCGATAGCTTAGTTGGTAGTAACCCTGCCTTCTGAACTGTGGGTTGTGGGTTCGATTCCCACCCAGGCCAAACATTTGTGTGATGAACATAGGTGTTTGTTCTGTGTCTGGGTGTTTATATTGTATTCTATGTATGTATTTACAAACAAAAAGTATCTAAGTATTGTATCAGTTATCTGGTTCCCATAGTACAAGCTTTGCTTAGTTTGGGGCTAGATGGCGTTGTGTGAGATGTCCATACATATATT
Source organism: Ennomos fuscantarius (assembly GCA_905220475.3). NCBI lineage: Eukaryota > Metazoa > Arthropoda > Insecta > Lepidoptera > Geometridae > Ennomos > Ennomos fuscantarius. Next base: position 2,462,778 of record HG992028.1, on the reverse strand, counting down.
ATTAGTGAGTGTCTTCGGATTGTTTCGACTTCCGATCATGTTCGGTGAAAAGATCGATGTATTCATATCTCGTATGTCTCAGTACAACGGCAAGCGGCATGTGGTGCGGCTCATGCGGCTGATATGTTACAATGAGCTATAAGTAGGAGAGGCGTTTCACGCCTCACTTTGAGCCTTAATAAGGCATTTCAATTGGACCACATGCCTGCATAGTATAAGGTTGTAGCGAAATATATTTGTGTACGTCGGTGTAAGTCGGTGTAATGAAGATGCGATGAGATGACACTAAGTAGGTGTATGTTTCATAGACAATTTTCAAAGCTTTTCAGGGCCTTTTTGAAGTAAAACTTCTTGACGGACGCTTGAATTGCAGAGTAAGCTGGTGAATGCGTGACGAGGCGAATGGAAGTCGAAAGTTGTTGGTAGGCTTACATCTCCATTGTCAACATAATAAAGTTAAAAATTTGTATGTCCGGTAAAGTGACAGTTGACAATTGTCAAGATGGCGACATTAATATTAAACAAAGCAAACACAAAGTTACCGGTCGATAGATGGTGCTAAAGGTCTTACTTTTTTTTTAAAGAATCGTGTGGTCTAAATTATAGTCGTTATTTGTACATTTTTAAAACCAAGAAGTTTGTGTGACACTAAGATACTGTCCCAAATTTAGCTGTTCACATTATATTTCTAGTTATAATTTTATATTTCAGGTCATACGCAATGGAAAAGTATTTTAAACTTGACAACGATGTTAGAATGGAATATATTCCACCGTGCTTTACATAAGTACCTCACCGTTACGTCTTAAGTACAAAATTATCAATCGAAATGCTTTCTTTCTTTTTTGAAAATGATAATAACCGAAAAACAAAACACTGACAAAGATGGTCCATCATCTAGGCCCCAAAAACAAAAGCAACTCACCAGCACGGAACACCTCGCCGCAGCCGTCACAACGAGAAGCGAACTGCGCGTCATAGCAGTTGCCGCAGTAGATCTTGTCCAACTTAGACCCGAACTGCTTGTCCACTAATGAGACGCGGCACTTGGCGCAGAGGAAACAGGCCTCGTGCCAGTGCTTGTCTTTGTACGACAGATCCTGGGGAGAAAGAGATAGAAATTGTTAATGTCTGATTAAATATAGACTATAGTACTTATGTATAAGGTTTCATTTCGATATAGTTAAAGGTGATACTGATTCACCAACAATTTTGTGTCCAACCAGTGGGGATATTAGTGGTCGTGAATAAAACTTAGCGGAGAGGTAGCTTAGACAAAAGGAAGAAAAGCATTATTATACATAATTGCTTTTTTTTGTTTGGTTTTGGCTCCACACTTTTGTGTATTTAGCCAGTGTCAAGTAATTGATAATATCTCAAGTTAATAAATATCATATAATGTATCAAGTCAAGTCACAGTCCAAGTCATCAATTTAAGTCAAAGTCTAGTCTAGTCAAGTCATATTCCTAGTAAAGTGGTGGCAACTTTACCAGAAGCTTCTGGAAACAACACGAAAAGAAACGTTTCACCATCATTATACCACTTTCCCACACTCATGCCTGTAATCCAGCACTTAACGAATAAAATGCCACCAATTGTATGCACTAACACTGAAAATAACCCAAGTTTTGGAAAATAATACAATGCGGCGACGCGATCTTTTTCGTTTTCCCGCCAAAAACTCAAAATTGCTTTTGTTCTGTTCTAATGTTTCTTAACACCCTTCGCCCTCAATCACTTCAAACTTCAATGGCTTCTCGAATTGGGAATCCCAACACGGCAGTCGTGCGAAATAACTAATTTGCTATCTAGTCAACACGATAAATCAATTCGAGTGTACTTTGCTTGTGGTGCTCGTAGAGACAATTATCAATCAATTTGGCCAAAAGGCAGAATTTTAGTAAATAAACGAGTGTGCTTTAGACCACACGACTAAAGTAAAACTTCGTTAGTTTAGCTCCATCAATCGGAAGGTATAACTTGGTTTTTGATTTGTTTAATGTTAATGTAGCCATCTTGACAATTGTAAATTGTCATTTTATCGGACATACCAACATAATAATACAAATTTTTAACTTTGTTGTGTTGGAAATGGAGATCTACCTGAATAAACTTCCGTTCGCTTCGCTTCGCGTTCACCAGCTTACTCCCGAAGTCAAGCGTACGTAAAGAAGTTTTACTTCAAAAAATTATATCAGATTTTGAAACTGCGTCTACCTGTCCTAAAGTCGGGACAAGTGAATGTCCAAATTTATCCTTCACCTTTTACAACTTACTGGGTTGGTACGTTATTGGTGTTGGTAGCGTCGTGTAGTACGAAATACTGCTATAAATTGTAAACTTTTGGGCACAATTTTGTCTAATAAGTATATTCAATATAGGGATACAAGAAAGTTAAATTTACGTTAATATTTTTGTATGTTTATTAAGACAATCTATATTTAAGCTGCGTTGCACTGCCCCACAAAATTTCCACTTTACACCCAGGTTGACTGGGAGATAATGCTCTCTAGCATTAAGTTTCCTATGTACATTTGTTGTTTGTGCAATAAAATATTTTCTATCTATCTATATTCTCAATTTGTAGGGCTAAGTCACTCTTGAGACCAATTAATTATTTTGTACTGTAAATGAAATATGATTTATGATTTGTTCCCATTTAAGAAAATCATTAATCTACTTCTATGACGCATAAACAAACAAAGACGTGTAAAGGTGTAAAGATCCTGCTGTTGCTATAAGAAAAATCTATTATTTGGCAGAAATGCCATGTTGGCGTCAAATTTACGTAGGCGTAATTACACCTCCTTCGACTTCGTGTAGTAGGACCTGTAGTCATTTGTTTGTTATTTCTTATTTGGAACGATCATTAGTTAAGCTATTATCCTAAAGTCAAGTTGTTTTGCTACTAGATCTGAGGCCGATTGTAGCATGACGATTATCGTCGGGTTCATTTCTGCGTATTACGGTTTAGGGAATTTGGCTCTTATTTATCGGGCTGTATTGGCCAATTTTGTTTTTGACAACACAAGTATTCGATTTTTCCTATAGATAAAAACACTATCCCATGCCTTAATTTTGGTCAAAATTACTGTGATCATGGAACTTTGGAATTCAATAAGAGAAATTTCATTCCTTATTTTAAAATTTCCTTAGTAACTATGCACACAATCTACGTATTGAAACTCTCAAATCCATACAAAAACTGACTCTATTTTTTTTGCAATCAAGTTCCATGATCGCCTAGCTGATATTTTATGGATATTAACTTTTTCTTGGTGTTCAAAAATTAAAGCGAATCAATGTTAGTTTGAACGAAATGTGAACTTTAGGATTTCTAAAGCATAGTAGAGTAGTTCAAACATATTAGAAAACTCCGATAGATATGTGGGTAATTTCTCAAGCCTACCAATTGAATGCAGACACAATCAAACAACTTTTATCGTAATGTTATAAATTCATTGCAACGAGCATCGTAAATCAGTACCGTATATACGTCATACTCTATTTCGGGCGGTGATTCATCAAATCATCATCATTTCGCAATTTTGATGCAAACACTCGAATTCTGTTACGTTTGAGGTTCATTGCCCAAATAACGGGAGGTTAATATAGCTCATGGCTTTACCATTTGTTTTGACCATTTGTCATGTTACTTTCTTTCATGAACTGTACGGCTTTGAAACTTTGTTCTTGTCAAAATTGAGAAAAAGGAATCGAAACGAATTGCACACAGTAAATTGATGGGTTCATTCAAAATTCGCACAATATATGAACCAAATGGTTAGTGTATTAGTATTACTTAAGCGTCTACAATTAATATTAAGTCAAGGTTACCTATATACATCTAATCTCTGATCTAACGGAACGGAAACGAACTAAAGGATATGAACTTAATTAAACGAGGACTTAACATATAAAACATGCCTCTAAAGTTGAAAAGTAAATAGCATATTGAAGTTACTACAAAATGCAAGCTAGAAAACCAAAGTGCAGCTGCCGTCCTCAAAATTCTTAACGCTACATAATTTCTCGCTGCATTTCTTAGCTCCAAAATAGCACCCCTTATTTCTGTTCTATTCTCGTCTAAGAACGCGCGGACATTTTAAACTAAATGTCGTAATGTCAATAAAATATGAATGTTTATTTTGGCTGATTACGAAACTCTTAAAGCTTCTTGTAACGCATAAATCTTAAAGAGTCGTCTGGCGGATCCCTCGGCTGAAGGTTAGCACACAACAACATCAGAATAGCTGTAACCGTCCCAGAAATAGTCGTAACGTTTTGTTTTTGTTATACTCCGGGAAAATTGTTGAACATATTTCCAAACTATCAACATCTTACAATAGTGTTATATTGTGTTTGATATCTGAAAGTTTGTTAAGTATGTCTCACTTGATAGTTTAAGGAGTTATTTGATCAGATTATTGGAACAGTATTGTAAAAAAATCAAGTTTTGTTTTTAAGCGTCGGGTGAAGGTTGGCTTATTGGCATCAATTAGGTGTGTCAAAACAGTGGAAATGGAAATTTGGTTAATTAATTAGCGAAATAACAAATTGGCAATGAAATTTGGGGTGCCCGTTCTTTGATGATGGGAAAGTCAGACTAACTCAGGCACCTTAGTTCAACCTTAGAAAACTGTCTGGGAACAGGCTAAATATATGAAACAATAACATGTTTAATGCAGCTGTTTTGAGCGCGAAAACTGTTGGTAGATAAACGTACGATGTTTGTAGCGTTAACGCTCCGGCTTGGCACCGCACTGCCTGGTGCCGTGTGCAGAGGTGAGCTCAAGAATCTGGGACGGCTGGAGTGACATTACTAAATTTGATCGCAGAAACAAAGATAACTAATGCCGTATATTCTAACACTATTCTTGCAACAGCACTATCTGTTACACAACGCAATACAGATGCTTCTAAATCAGAGCTCGCATTAAAGAAACTGAAGACATATAAGGCAAATAAAGATAAAGATAATCACATTAGTAACGGCCTATTTCGCAATACAATTAGATGAAGCCGAAGAAAGTTAAAAGGATAGCTTAGTAATAGGGGCTATAAAAAATATTGAACATCAAGCGCTTTTATATTAGCAACAGCTAGCAGCGGTTATACGATTAAATACAGATAAAGGTGAAATGGGAAGCTAAAATCGTACGCCGAGAGTCGAGTTGGAAAAGATTGGTATCAGGCATAATTGACATTGTCAAGTTCAAATAAAACAGACAACATCAATGTTTACAATCAGAGTATAATTAATTATATAACCGATCAAAAACGGTGCCAATTTAATTTATTAATTGCATTGTATTAACTATCTCAGAGATTATCATGTTTAAGTCACTGTTGCAATTTATTTTGATTGTCATGATTGTGTATAATCATTTTGAATAAGATACTAATGGATCCTCAATTGAATTTGTTGAATGGAGTGATTAATAGTAAAAGCAATACGTCAAAGAAGGGAAAATAGAACTGAAAGAAAGCTATGCGAACGTCCAGCAACATTTTTCAAGATATTGTTGAAGGCATCAATCTCTAAGCTTTGTATTCATATATGAAAGTCAGTTTGTAACGGTGTTCCATTCATACCTGTGTTGTTATCCTCATCAAGGTCTCTAAGTGCTAAAATGTAAACAAACAATGCGAACGCAACCTCCAATAATTTGTTCTTAGACAAAAGACAGTAACTTTGTAGAAAAGGAGGCTGATGTTGATAGAATTGCAAATCCAATAAAGAAAACGCCCGAAATAGATTTTCCTCCTTAACTAGATAACACAATGCTGATTATGGTCGTATCATGGAACTGACTTCTTTGATTATTATTTTCCATTGACTTCGATTGACCGCAATATTGCAAGATATAACTATAGCATCAGAGATGTTAGAATTTGAAACTGGAGTGAAATTGGTCGGAAGTACTTACATAGCGCAAATAAATAAATGGTGAGATAGAAAGAAGACGTTTCTCACCTTAGAATCAATGCCGATGGTCTTATTGCACTCTTCGCAGCCGTTAGCGAAGACGCTCTCGTAGCACTTGATGCAGTAGGGGTGCTCATCCCTCAGGACATAGCGCTGTCCAGTGAGGGACTCATCACACTGCCAGCAGCAGAAGTGGCCGCTGTGCCAGTCCTTGTTCATGGCTTTGGTGTATTCGCCGCTGAAAATAAGCTGCGGACAAGAGAAAGCATACCATAAGTTTTCTGGCTCGTATTATGTACAACATGAACAGCTTATTGCAATTGTTAGATTGTTATTTTACCATCAGGAAAACACTGAGTAGTCAGTTATGAGAAGGTTGTACTTGGAAATATTTGGCTTGGAGTCTAAAGTATAATTTGTATCTTTTTAAAAGTTTTAAAAAGACTGTAAAAGGGCTTTTATGGTGAAATTGTAACTACCGATAAAGCATATTTGATCAATGAATTACAAATTACAAATTTATTTATTGACACATTTGGTTACACAGTTATAATGAATAGATAATGAGGTCAGATTGGTTTAAAATTGAAAATAGCGATTACATATGGCATACATCATTTTGAGAAATAGGATACCAGTTCCTTTCAAACCGGTATCAAAACTCTCCTGAATAAATAAATTTTACATCAGGCGTTACGTCAGATTTCGTTATGCCGCCAAATGCTGGGATATGAGATCTAAAATAGTATCGTTTGCTTTGCGTACACAAATCTAAATTACAGATCGTTTGGCGCCTTATAATTTATTATTAATATATTATTCCGAAACACGATCTGTGTATCTCTTCTTTGCATTTTATTTCTTATATGTTTCTATTTTGTCGTTTTATTGAACGCATACTAGATATAGTGTAAAGTATAAATAACAGGCGACAGTCCAAAAGTTGGAATGACCATAGATGTAGCTAGGCACTACGTATTGTTTATGATTCATAGCACAAATTAAGGCTTGTCGAGAAACTTGTTCACATTCAAATTTTTGGTATAAAGCAAAAAGCTCCACAAAAACTTGGACAGGTCAAGTTCATTGCGCAATCATTGATAATGTTAACCTTTGTGATTAAGAACACATAAGAGTCGATCAGTACCTTAAATTAGGTCGGGTATGTGAGGGTGGCCATGGCGTGGTTAGCATCGTAAACAAAAACCGCCGGTGGTTCATGTCACTATCGGGAATCGACACTACAACACACTGTCGTCACACGCACTATGCCACGCCAGCACGGTCAAGGATGGCCACCGCACACATACCCATCGTCAGCGTTGGTGGTGGTGTTGGTCTGTTCCACCTCAGTGACGGTGACCTCGCCATCCTTAGACTCCCTGCGCTTGGAGGTCTTCTTGACCTTCCTGGTCTTGCGCTCCGTAGTGGTATACTGTACTTGTACGTCAACGTCAGCCATTGTGCTTGGATTCTCTTTGCTAAGATACGATATCACCGGACGCGGTCACGACCCGAATTCGAATGGCGAGCAACAGTGGCCGAATCTCAGGAATTATTCCAGAATATTTAGCGCTCGAGTCGGTGGGGGGAGTTTGGGATTTAAATTTGGAAGAGTGACGGAGAGGGCAGGTGCGCGGGCGGCGTTTCCGAGCCGAACCGAGCTTTTCCCCACGCTCCTACTACGTATCGAAAGCGATCCGTGTCAAGTCCCGGCGCCCGCAGAGTTAAGGAGCTAAAGCGTCGCCTTATCGCTTGGCCGCGATTCGGATCGGTTATGACTATGGCAATCGATCGGTGATTTACGAGTGCACTCCGATCAGCTCCGACCTACTGATGCTATTTTCACTTGCGTTCAATTCGCACAGCAGCTTGAGAAACGGACATGGATTAATTATTAGTTGTTAGCGGCTCAATTCGCTGACAGTTACAATGGTAGCTCATAAATTAGCCCTTGTTGGTTCAAAGTTTGCCTGGTCGTAGCATCTCTTGTTCAAACCGCGCCAAACTGCTGTTACGACTTTAGCTGTCGTTACTGTAAATTTCAAGGTGAATCCCTGTTGTTTATTCGAAGATATACGGTTACTGTTGCTGGAACGAAACGCCTATTATCATTGCAAGTGTGCAAACATAAGTTCTATTAGTTAAAACAATAAATCCAGCCGCGTTCAAAGCGTAAAAAGTTAAAAATCACGCGTGGATTCTTCAAACTCTTGGGATTGTTTAGGTGTTAGAAGTGATTGATTGTGTCTATTTTTAAGGTTCTACCTACGCAAATTCAGCGACCTTTTGCGCCATTTCACTTTTGTTGTGGACTACTTGAGGTGTCAGAATGTGAACCGAGTCTTTAACCTCTTTATGAAATGAATGTCCACCTCAATTAATCGTTTAAACGAAGCAATGGTGATTGAAAGTTGTGTAACTGAGTTAGTTGAATCAAAATTACTGACTGAAAGGCCATATAGCCGTAGGTTCTTTGAAAATATGAACATAAGTTCATATTTATCAAAGCTTATGATTCGCTTAATTGTTAATGGTGGAGCCGTGACTTAAGGGCGAGATAAACGGGTGGAATAGTATTACTTAAACCTATTAAATTGTTTCTTATCTTATAAGAAACCTAACGTCACAGATTTATGAATTTGTTCCTACTTTTCGAAATGAACTTGGTGCTAGAGGGTGAGATGAGTGACCGCTTTTTCTCAGTCTCAGTCAGTCTCTTAATCTTTAGCTTCCTAGTGAAAAGTTACAATATATATTGAAGAATAAAGTAAAGATTTTAAGGTGCTCCTGGTTTAATTCAAAATTTTAATATTACAGTAAGATGAACCAGCAAATAATAATAATAATAATAAAAAATCTTCTCTATAGGATGGTAACAAAACAGTGCAACAGGCTCTTGTAGCGCCATTTATTCAAAAATTAAATCAAATTCATGAATGAGCTGAAAATATTGAGGAAACGCCTCGCCGATTTTCACATAAACAACGCGCGCTAAATCTCCAGTTACAGCATCGGCTAAAATTGACAGATGACTAAACACTAGTTACATTAAATTAGCTGAGAAAACAAACTGTTCGCCTTGGATTTGTATATTTTTTCGATACGTCTAGACTTGAACAATATATGAAAAAAGCAGTAGATCAACGGACGCGACTACTTCTCAATATACTCACGCTAAGATAAAGAAGAGCTGTGAAAAGTCATTATTAAAGATTCCAACAAATTAGTTGTAATTCGAAAGTGCAAAACTTAACCTAGAAAAATTTCTGGGAAGATGGTTTTTTATTTTTATACTCATCAAACAGATAAACCAATGAATGAATGAATGAATGAATGAATTAAATCATTATTTGTTTGCGTGTAGAGTATAGTTTATATTCCTCTTGTTTTTCCGAATCCGTCAAATCCATTTAGGTACCTAAGTCATGTCAGAAAAACCAAATTGTAATTACCAGAACAAAACTAAATGAAGTCTTTAGTTAGAATTTTCATGTCGCGCAACGACACATCTACCTTCCCACTCCCATCCCATTAAATGCAGTCTCCGTATGGAAACTACGTATAAAAAGTAAAGAAAGAAGACAAAGAAAAAGTCATTCAGGACATCACATAACATTACATTAACCATATAATAAACTAATTGCGCCCCGCGGTTTCACCCGCGGATAAAAAGTATTTTAATTATTTATTCATCCTACGGGAAAATTTCACTTTTCCGGGATAAAATGTAGCTTATATGTTAATGTAGTGTATAAGCTATCTCGGCACCGAATTTCATCCAAATCCATTTAGCCGTTTGCGCGTGAAGGAGTAACAAACATACACACATGCACACAAACACACATACACACATACAAACCTTCACCTTTATAATATTAGTGTGAAGTGATGTCTGATGTGATAGAGATGTAACGTAATAATTACTTAAAATACACATTTGTTAACAGATATGAAGTGTCGTTACTGTTTCCTCTCGTATGGTACTGGACCTCGACAGTGCAAGGTCTCGGCCACATATTGTAGTCAGTCGGTTAGTTTATCTCGCCTACGCTGTATTGATAGTTGACACCTGGCAACCCTCACGCCCTTCCAATGTTGATGTTCATTGATAGAGCTTCGGGATTGCCTCGGTCTATGAATGAACTATTTGATTTACCAACCCAGAGTTGGAGTTTTGGCGGGAAAGCGAAAAAGATTGCGTCACCGCATTGTATTATTTTCCAAAACTTGTGTTATTTTCAGTGTTATTGCATAAAATTGGTGGCATTTTATTTGTTAAGTGCTGAATTACAGGCGTGAGTGTGAGAAAATGGTATAATGATGGTGAAACTTTCTTTTCGTGTTGTTTCCAAAACTCCATAGAAGCTTCAAGTAAAGTTGCCACCACTTTACTAGGAGTATGACTTTGACTAGACTATGACTTGATGACTTCGACTGTGACTTGACACACATTTGCGTGAAATATCATTAACTTGATAAATTATCAATTACTTGACACTAAAATAAAACGCTAAATACACAAAGTGTAGAGCCAAAACATTATAAAAAAAAAAACCCAGAGTCGTCTCTCCTTTAGACAAGTGGCATAGAGATGCGAGTGGTCTCCCTATTACAGGTCGCTATTGAAAACTAAAGCAACGTTTTTTTTATGATAATGAATGAAATGACGTGACGAGCTAGTCGTACACCTGTTAAGCGACACGGCCGCTCATAACAGTTGCAGTGTCACTCTAAACTAAACTCTAAAGTATAGTTTTGCTTGACACTACACTGCGCACGTTATTATGAGACAGTAGTGCAGTCTAGTAATCTTATTACTAGACTGTGAGTTTAGGTTAAAAATTCTAATTTACCAAGTAATTTCACTACCTTCAATGCCTTTCAAATCGGTGCTTGCATACTACTGTTTGGCGGCAGGAGAAATGGCAAAGTGGTGGTACCTACCTCGACGAACTTTGCAGAAAAGTCCTACCTTCTAATATATTCGCACATAAAATATATTCGCTATCCTTAAGTTTTAGACTATATTCATCGCAAAAATTTAGAACACTGATCGAAAAAGCTAAAAGTTTAAAAAGGCGTTCTTTAGCCTATAAAATATACTAATTTTAAGATAGATATAGCTAAGCGCTATAGCCCTAAGTTGTACGTAACATGTAATATTTATTAAATAAAGATTTATTGAAATGAAATGATCAAAATAGCAATTGAAGGGTTGAGAATAAAAAGGATTTAACTGACAAATTGACAGTTTCGAGAAAATTGACTTTAAACGTCAACGGCGTCATTTTAATGTAGAGTGCTTATAAGGTAATAGAAAAGGTTTATGTAAGTTTCAGCTGCTTGAAAATGTTTTAATTCTATTTTTAAATACTAAATATAGTACTTATTCATACAATTACTGTAAAAATATAATATATAAAATAAATATAATAATGTTTATATGCTAAGCGAACTGTATTCCTGTGACAGATAAACCGTTTTTAGACTCAAAATCTCGAGATTTAAGCCTCATTTCGGTATTTTGAGAATGTATTATTGAAGATAATTTCACGCTGAATCCAACGATACCCATAAGTCATTTTGTGAAAAAAATCAGATAAACCGTTTTTGTTCTCACCCCTTCAATTATTACAATTAATTTCTGGAATTCAATGACGTTCTTAAGTGACTAAACCACAAAAACTGTTGCACCGATCCGTTCCATGATTGTGCATACAAAAATAGATTGTTCAAAATCTCCGAGATATTTCTTAGAATATTGTTAAGAAATAGAATTCTTACTGGACTTACTTACACTTATAGACTTTGGCTTGGCATCATTTTCATTTTATATTTACCTCCAGAATGTTGTTCAAATAGATTAGAAAGGGGAGAACCCGTAAACTATAAACTCGCTTAAGAGGCGAAAGCGTGTTGTGAGCTCGTATGATGAGCTATCCGAAATAAGCATGCCACAAATTAATTTATTTTGCTTCACGGGTTAAAAGTGTATGTTTAGAATATTTTTGGAATTAACTTCGTTGGTTTAAATATTAATAAGGATTTAAAATGTGCCGATTTAAAACAATGAATTTTTTTACATTATTTTGGTACACGATTACATATATTAATTAACCGCCAAAACAGGCGGCTAAATTATGAACACATACATCCTGGACCCTAAGTAGGATTCCCTGTGTCTAAGGACCCAGGAACTACGAGGACCATGGTCCCACAACACGCAGACTTAGAAAACAGACAGAAAACAAGTATTTTCGCTTTTTTTTGTGCACAAATACTTGTCCTGCCGCGGTAATCGAACGCGCCGCCTCCGGTGCCGACCACAACACTACAGACGCTGTCAGAATACACCCAAAAGTTAAATTTTAAGCGTAGGTAAGTTATACATACATACTTTACTGTATAATATTAATCCCATACCAGTTATGTTACTTATAAGTTAACCGCCTTACTAAGATACTGCATAATAGAGGAAAAGCTACTTTTTGTGTCTTGTTTTATCTTTGCTTCTTTCAAATTCAATAGAGAGAAACAAAACCTAAATAAACATTCTTCCACTACACAATGATTATTGGAGTTTTGGCGGGAAAACGAAAAAGATTCGTCACCGCATTGTATTATTTTACAAAACTTGTGTTATTTTCGGTGTTAGTCCATAAACTTGGTGGCATTTTATTCGTTATGTGCTGGATTACATGCATGAGTGTGGGAAAGTGGTATAATGATGGTGAAACGTTTCTTTTCGTGTTGTTTCCAAAACTCCATAGAAACTTCTGGTATAGTTGCCACCACTTTACTAGGGACTTGACTAGACAAGACTATGACTTGACTAGACTCACATATAATTATCAAATACTTGACACTGGCAAAATACACAAAAGTGATGACCAAACCAAAAAAAAAGCAAACACAAAGTTATACCGGCCGATAAATGGAGCTAAACTAAAGAAGTTTTACTTCAGTCGTGTGGTCTAAAGCACACACCCTTTTTTCTAATTTTACTGTTTGTCAATCGAGATTATAACGACTTCCAATAAGCAACCGTGCTAATCCTAAAAATAACATGTACTTATGTGAACTATTTTAATGCAATGACAGTTTGACTCTACTAGGTCCAAAATAATTGGTAAGAATATAAGTATTATTTCAATAAAACAACAACACATTGGGATGTGCCTTTATAAGCACTTTTTAAATTGATTTTCTCAGAACATTATATATTATTTTACTTGAATTTTACAACTAAGTTATGTAGTGTAGTATATATAGTACATCATTTAAAGATATTTGGTGCTATTATAAATATGATATGTAAAAGTGCTATAAATAGCATACATAATCTAAGTTATTTTGTTGTATTGTAAATATGATACGTTAAAGCGCTAAAATAGCATACATGATCTAGGTATGTTATTTAGTGGTATTTTAAATATGATACGTAAAAGTGCTAAAAATAGCATACATAATATGAGTTATTTTGTGGTATTCTAAATATAATACGTAAAAGTGCTAAAATAGCATACATGACCAAAGTTATTTAATGGTATCCTAATTATGACACCTAAAAATGCTACAAATAGCCTGATTGCAATAAATAATAAAAAAACCCAAGCCACTTATTGCAAATAGACTAATTTCGGCATATAGTCCGTGCGATTTTTAAGCCGACGCACTTCGAGGAAGCAATGATTCCAGGACTGTGAGTGTGACCAACCCGCACTTGGCAAGCGTAGCAGTCTCTGTGGGAGAAGGCCCGTGGACCCGGGTCCCAGCGGGAATGTGTGGGCTGATGATATATAAAGCTACTGAGAAACGCCACTATAATTTTATTACTGCTGAACTGAAATAATCATTGTTCAATCAGAAACGACGATAAAATTATAACGAGTTCGGGAAATTATTGAGTTCATCCACAGCAAACGCTTCTTGGAATAATAAAAATAAACCTGTTGCTATAAATTAAAAACAACAACAACAGAAGCGCGAGAAGCCGTAATCGTAAAGTGATATAATTATTTTTGCGTGAAAAGTAAACACAGTAATCTGGTGACATCAAGGTGTGACCACGAAAACAAAACATAATGGTTTTTAAGAAAACAATGGAAACTCAGCAGTCGTCTTAATTTTGAGTGAAAACATGAGCCACGAGTGCGGCGATTATGTTTCTAATTTAATCACACTAATATTATAAAAGTGAAAGTTTGTATATGTGTATGTGTGTATGTTTGTTACTCCTTCACGCTCAAACGGCTGAATGGATTTGGATGAAATTCTGTACCAAGATAGCTTATACACTGGATTAACACATAGGCTACATTTTATCCCAGAAAAGTGAAACGTTATATATAAGATATAAGCAAATAAATAAAATACTTTTTATCCGCGGGTGAAACCGCGGGGCGCAACTAGTAAAACATATGAATAGATTAGCTAGCCCCGGGGTTTCACCCGCGTCGTGAACCATTTCTATTTTTCGCTCCTTAATTTTTTCTTTCATAAGAACCTTCCCCTGACACAACAAATAAACAATTAGCGAAAATGTTCGATCGGTTCACCTTCACCATTAGCTTTTTTCACGTTTAGCATCCATCGGCTTCCCGCGGCTTTGACCTGCTAGGCGATCACGTAACTTGATAGCAACAAATAGAAACACGTGTATGGATTTGACAGTTTCAATACGCAGTTTATGTGCAGTTACTTTGGGAATTTAAAAATAGAAATGAAATTTCTCCTGTTGCAATCAAATTTCCGTGATCATCCCCCCCAGATCGTCTGTCCTCCTATACGCCCCTCTTCCACTACATGGTTGCCAGTGGATACGTCACCATTCGAGAACCTTCCCCAGCGGTTGTCAGAAAGTATAAACCTACTATTTTTTTTTCTGCATTACCACAGACACCTGGGTCCGTGCTTTTTGTTAAATTATTTTATATTTATAAATTTAGCTTATTATTAACATCAACATACAATACAGGAAGGACAATACAACCAATAACAAAAACATAAGTGCTTATTATTTATTCTGTAACTGAGAGTCGGATTAGAAAAAGAGAGTAGTAATTTTATTTTATTTTAAATTTACATACAGAAAGGACAATACAAACAATAAAAAAACATAAGTACTTACTATTTATTCTGTAACTGAGAGTCGGAATAGAAAAAGAGAGTAGTATTTTAATTTTGTTTTAAATTTACATACAGAAAGAACAATACAAATAATAAAAAAACATAAGTACTTACTATTTATTCTGTAACTCAGAGCCGGAATAGAAAAAGAGGGTAGTATTTGAATTTTATTACAACCTCGGAATACGAGCGCAGAAAGAAAGAGAAAGAAGCATTTAAAGCTACTTAAAAAATACGAAAATCCTTAGTAAGGCTTCAGCTGGCAACTGATTCCATGGCGCCTATACAGTGTACTAGTATAACATAGTGATCAGTTACCATCTTCATTTCACAGCACGCAGTTTTCAATATAGCACAAGTTTTATTTATTTATCTATATCTCCTATATCTACCGCCCTTTATTGTTTCTACCGATACTGTCCATCTAAAGGTTGTCTGGAAGAGATCGCTGTCAGTGATAAGGCCCATTGTTACACTAGTAAATATATTATATTTATTCCTGTTTGTATATTTCATTGGTGACACAATAAAGAGTATCCTATCTTTCTATTTATCTACCTATCTATGTATCTATTTATCTATGTTAAATTTAGCGTTATCACACTAATATTATATATATAGGCGAATGTTTGTATGTGTGTATGTTTGTTACTCTTTCACGCTCAAATAGCTGAATGGATTTGGATGAAATTCGGTACCAAGATAGCTTATACACTGAATTAACATATAGGCTACATTTTATCCCGGAAAAGTGAAATGTTCCCGTGGGATGAGCAAATAATTTAACTTTGTATCCGCGGGTAAAACCACGGGGCGCAACTATTTTAACATCGCGTTTTAATTGCCTAAAACTCTAATCACCTATCTGTACAATTATAAAATTCAATGTCCTGAGTGACTGCATATCAACGCACAGCCTAAACCGCTGGTCCTAGAGACTTGAAATTTGAAGGGTGTGTTCTTTGTAAAGTGTTGGTATCCATTAAAAAAGGGTTTTTCGAAATTCCACCCCTAAGAGGCATATATGGGTAGATGAATTATCTATGAAAAAAAATCTTCTTCGTTTCACATAAGCTACGCGGGCGAAGCCGCGGGCAGAAGCTAGTCTCTCATATAATTTGTTCAAATCGAATGCACAATCACACAAATTGGGTACAAAAGGGCTCGAGACGCAGCCTTTTGAATACGAAAACGTATCTAACTACGCAGTGATTTCAATAGACAGAAAAATTGTAACTGCATGAATGGGAATGGAAATCTCTTCATCTTTTGAATAGGGTCTAGTTAGGCTTTGAGGGGCATTTACGTATGTATACCCTTTATTTGTAAGTCTCGGTATGACGCAGAAAGAATTATGTGTAGAGGGGTTTTGAGAAAAAATATCAGATATGCTGTCGCAAGGTACTTAGCTTGAAAACAGAGTGGGAAAACACAGGATACGGGAAAATGGATCTAAACAAACTTCATAAGTATACTTAGCCTCTGTGGTGTGGTGTGGTCATAGCCCGGAGGCAGCGGGTTCGATTCCCGCGGCAGGCCAAGTAATTATGCACAGAAAAAAAGCGCAAATACTTGTTCTGAGTCTGGGTGTTGTGGGACCATGGTCCTCGTAGTTTCTGGGTCCCTGACAGTCCCTGTCCCGGTCCCTGACACAGACACAGGGAATCCTAGTTAGGGTCCAGCTTCTATGTATGTGATCGTTGGGCGTTATTATTATTATTATTATTCGGCTCACTTCGCTGTTCAAGTGCTGGTTAGTAGATGGCGCATGTTCTCGGATTTTGTGATTCTTTAACATGCCGTTTTTCTCACGTTTCTTTACATACACAGTGATACAAGACCACCATGTAAGCATATAATAACTCATTATTTAACCATTCGAAGTCTCGGAATTCAACTCGACTATGATTGGTGGATAGATTATAATTTATTATAGTACTGAAGCCGTCTTTCGCCAAAAGGTCGCAAATGAGCCGCGTCATATTAACTCCACGCATTTGGGTCGAGGTTTCCTATTTTTGGACACATTGTGCAACTGGTTGATCTACTGGCTATGGCAAGTTCATAGGGCCTGTTATTTGGGAGATTTATGAAGATTCCGGGAATTTTATGATGTCAGAAAATGACTTGATATTCTTGAGATAAATAATAGGTCTTTACCTATGAAATTGCCGTATTGCAGTACAGACTTTTTCAAACAAAAAAAGTTTTGATTGGCTATGAATTCTAAATTCAAATTAATTTTGTTTTAAAAATATGACATTCTATTTACAATATAAGTCTTTTGTTTATTTATTAGCGTTGTATTTTCATTACATTTCAACATTTTTCCTCATAATGGCTACTTTGAAATTTCGTGTAATTATGGAATATGTGTTCCGTCGTGGCACCAACGCGGCACAAACGACACGTAACATCAACGACGTTTACGGAGAGAACTGTACAAACGAACGTACAACCCGTTATTGGTTTGCTCGGTTCCGTTCTGGGAATTTTGACTTGAAAAATGAACCTCGTGGTCGTCCGGAAACTTTGGTCAACAATGATGAATTAAAGGCGATTGTGGAAGCTGATGAATCTCAATCTTCAGCTGAGCTGGCAGCAGCTTTTGATGTTAGCATCAAAACAATATTGGTCCATTTGCGACAGATTGGCAAGATAAAAAAGCTTGATAGATGGGTGCCCCACGAACTTAACGATCGCCAGCGCAACGTACGCGTCGAGACTTGCCTTGCGCTGCTTAACAGGCACAGAAATGAAGGAATTTTGAACCGAATTGTTACGTGCGACGAATAATGGATTCTTTTTGACAATCGAAAGCGCTCAGCAAGTTGGTTAGATCCTGGTTCGGTACCAAAGCAATGTGCAAAACGAAAAATGACCCCTAGAAAGGTGATTGTCACAGTTTGGTGGTCTAGTGCTGGTGTGATTCATCATAGCTTTTTACAAAACAGCGAGAGCATTACTGCAGATGTGTACATTGAAGAACTGACCACAATGATGGCGAAACTCGCACGTCTGCAACCAGCTTTGGTCAATCGGTCGTCTCCACTGCTACTTCACGACAACGCGCGACCCCATACTGCACAACAGACCGTCTCTAAGCTGCATGAGTTGGGTTTGGAAGCTCTCCCTCATCCGCCATACTCACCAGATCTTGCGCCTACCGACTATTACTTTTTCCAAAATTTGGACAACTTTTTAGCGGGAAAAAAATTCAATTCCCGAGAGGCAGTCCAAAACGCCTTTGAAGAGTTTGTTGTCTCCCGTCCTGCTGATTTTTTCAAGAAGGGCATCCATAAACTGCCACAGCGTTGGCAAAGATGCATTGATTTCAGGGGTGATTACTTTGAATAAAAGAAATAAATAAGTTCGAAAAAAAAATACTTTAACTTTTTTCAAACAAAACGGCAATTTCATAGGTAAAGACCTAATATAATAATACTAGAACTATAGTAGAGTTATTACTATGAGTTATGTGTGGAATTTGCCCTCACTTTTACGATTGCGAAGGGAAACATCGCGAGGAAATCGGAATGTTCCAGAAACATAAAATTCGAGGATCATGTGTCAGCTATAATAACCCACACTTAGCCAGTGCTTAGTAGCAATAATATGGCCTACAGTCTCGCTGTGAAATCCTACTAGATAGGTATCAGGAAGGCTGACGATAGCCGCGTCATAGCGTGTGTTTTTTGTTGAACGGGCTAATGCTGTTGGTCTCTACCGAACTTTACAGCGTCACCGGGAGTCATAGCGTGTGTACAGCGGATGGTGCTGTATACCTACATAATTATAATTAAATACTGGTCCGGACGGGGAAGAATGCTGTTGAGTGTATGTACGCTTGTTGAGGTCCTGACAAGGCCCGTTTCCGAGCAGTGAAAACAAATTGGGCTGCGTTACCTGTCCGAGTTACGTCAAGCTTTTTTGGAAGAATTAGGCTGATTATCGATTTTCAGCAAGTTCTATATTGCATATTACCTTGGGGTGCTTCTATCTAATTAATTGTAAGTTTTTAACGACTCAAACAGATGAGTGTTGAAGGTTTAATGTGCGCAGGTCTGTCTTTGGCATGGTAGTTCTCAAAATATTAACCGATATTGATATCTTTTTGTTTGTTACGTGACTTGATCCAGTGCGTATTAGTGTTATTTCAATTTAAGTTTTGTTACATATATAAATACTGATTAAAATGTTTTGAAAATATTCATTGGACTTTTGCCTAACCTAGCGTCTATTTCTATACTTTTGCGTTCTGTTCCACTAATTGCTGTCCGGCCTTGATTCCATCCGAATTCGTGTTACTATTTCGATTGACAGTCGTTTCCGAATAATCGACAGTCGACACCAGTTTGGCAAATGGCACAGACTAGAGATGAGCATTCATCACGTCACAGTCACACTAAATGTATCAACTCGTGAGTGTAGATAACTGTACTTTGGTTATATCTACACGAAAATCAAAATTGCTTATAAGCCATACAAATTAAAGCCTTCTATTTCTTGTCTCAAAGGATTACATACGGTTATTACCAACCTTCTCTGGGGTGGGTGTCGGTAAAGAAAACAAAACACAAACCGGGAATCATATTTTAATTTCAAATTCAGTCATGCTCACGTGAAGCTTGTATGTGCGTTCGTGCGGTAAAGCTGCTAGTCATCAGAATTGTTACCCCAGAAGTCTATTTCTTCCTCTTCCTCTATTACCTCTTTGTCTTTCGCGTGTTCGTCGATGGAATCGGGTTCGGGGGTCTCTTTCAGTTCGGCAACGTCGACACTGTCAGTGGATGCTTCCGTGCTCCAGTTGTCATTGCGCCGCTCCCGTGACCGACTTCTGAAAGAATGCGCCGAGAGATTAGGAGCGCTCCTGACGAATTCACGCTCTACAGCGCTCGCCTTTGTCGCACCGAGCTCAGCTTCCTCGAGCGACGTGAACATCTGCAGTTCTTCTTCGCGTGACGCCCGCGATTCTTTCGAAGAATTCGAAGAAGACGAGCGACGCTTTCGGAAGGTCCGACGCCTGCCACTCGGGTCATTTCGTTGCAACGGATGATACTTGATCCCGTCAAGAGATCTACAAATCACAACACATGAATTGGTATCGTACAGTGAGATGTCACATGATGTCACAATGTGCCGTGCATGGTCTGATGATGACGATGCAGCTACGTCACTACGGTTCCGCAAGCGTGAGTGAGTGAGATGTGCTCGAACAAATCAAATGCTATTATTAACCTTAAGTAGTCTTCGGTGAAAAATCCCGGCTGGTCGTCGTCGTAAGATTGGAAGTGTATTTCGGGGTTAGAGGTAATGGGGCTGTACTGCCACGTTAATTTTTCTTCCTTGTCTTGGTTCTCTTCAGATTCCCGTTGATCAAATGAGTTTGCAGGAGTATGTGTATCTGCCCCAGGCGATTGGTTTCGATTAGCGATATTGAATGTTTCAGAAGCTGTGTTCAACACAATCGTTTTCGTCTTTGAGGGTGAGTACCTTTCTGGTCTGTAGTCACCGTTCGCTACCGGAGGTTCATCCACGGAGTCACCAAAGCTGGATATTTTCGTCGAGAACAAAATGGCTGTAGAATCAGAGTCTGCGTGATAGAACTTGATAGCGGCAGCTGAGAGTTTACCGTTTTCGTCCTCTGACAGGCTGAGATAACCCTGCCCGCATGACGTGGTCCAGTCATTCGCTTGTTTGGCCGATTTTTGTAGTTCCGTCGTGTAGTACTCGACGAGATCATCAAATCCCGGATGGTCGCAAGGTATGACGCCACTGGCTAAGTGCCTAACGCACTCGATTGCCTCATGCATTCCAGCGTAAGATATTACGGTGGATAGCACAATTCCCATTTCACAGGTCGCGAACAAACACTCGCTCATAAAACGGAATGGAAAGGGCGAGGCGGTTGGAAGTACGAAGGGTCGCAGGGGAGCAGGGCGGATGCGGCGATAGAGCGCTGGGGCAAGAATTGAACAACTGAAATTAAATTGTATTACTTGCCAAACTTTTGTATCCACATTTAGAATACCGTTTGGCGATGTGGCCAGACTCTATAGCTTTATGTCGCATTGAACGTTCGCGTCGAAGGTCGATTTGAGGTTTATGGGCGGATAAAAATGCTAATGACTGGATTGATGGACGAGGAAGCGTGCCTTTGAAGTGAAATATACCTATTTTCAACTTCACACTATTTCACATATTGGTGTTAATTAATAAGAATGAAACAGGATAAACTGGTGTACATTTATCAAAGCGGTTGAGACTGATTTGTCCAAGGTGCTAAGTCGTTACTAAGTACTTGTCCTTATAACAGTTTCAATTGCAGAATTGCTTGAGACACGCTATTCATCACTTTGATTTATCTTGTCCTGCGACCTATATTATGTTTTATCTAAATCAGGGTGACTTATAACTTCTAATACTAATGACCAAAATGGTTACTTTTACGTCTAGTATTCAACCTTTTTTGTGGAGTAGACAAAACTAATCAGTTCAGACAATGAACAAGATATTACCCCACTTTTCCGACATACAATTTACCTTTACTCGCAGAAAATTACGTGGTAGACAAAAATACGATAACAACATGAAATTGTATGCTATAATTTCTGTGTTTTTCCAGAATTATTTGCCAAATACTCGCACGCGTGGGAAACGAACTTGACATTGACTTACGAAATATCGCAATGTTGAAATTATGTTTCAATATATTTTTAGTGTTCGTAATTTTGTTGTACAGAGTAAAAGACTTTTGTTTAACTATTTCGAATTATTTTATATCTAGTTCCAAGTTTGATTATAACGAGCGTTTACAAAATGGACTGACATTTTATTTTATTTTTTAGACAATACGTTGTTTTTAAAGCTACTTAGATGTTAAGGATCATTCTATTTAAAAAATGTGATTTAAATAATATAACTGAAAGATATATTTTATTTTGTATAAAAACTAATGTACCTATATCACAAATAAAAATTTACAATTAATAAAAAGTTATGTACCTACAACTAAAAAAACTTTATTTACAATATACATATGCCTAATAACCTATAACACACAACTGAAATGATTTAATTACGTAGTCACTAGGCAAACAACTCAGCATTCATATACTTTAGTAGATAGGTCATCGACCTTTAAACATACACAGGGCAGGAAGAAAGAGAAGTGTGAGTCGTGAAAAATGCAATTTTAATAAATGGTTCCGTATCTTGAATAATTATATATTCAGCAATGTAAGTTTCCAAATAACCCATAAAATACCAATAAGAACAGTGTATAGAAAACAAGAACAACTGGCATCGAATCAGTCTTCCTCAAGTTTGACACATTTTATACAAAATCTGTCAAAATTCAAACGTTTGCAGAGCAATACAATAGATTAGATTTAAGCTACAGTCTGACCGAAGACAAAATACGTGGGTATTTCTATGATAAATTATTTTAGAAGTAGATTGTAAAGATACCTCGAGGTCTAACTGAAGTCTAACATCCTATCACAATTATACAGAAAATGAGGGATTAAGGATCAAAGTGACTTTATGTTGGAAGATTTTCCCACAAGATTAGGTTTACTATAATCTACTATATAAAAATATAAGTCGGGTTTTCCTTCCTGACGCTATAACTCCAGAACGTACGAACCGCCACTCCAGAACCACGGTTTTGCATTCGTTGGAAAGGTTTCGGGCTCCGTGAGGTTTATAGCAAAGAAAATTCAGGAAAAATTCAGGACAAATCAACATTTTAAGTAGATGGCGCCGGTGCGTGATACATTGTTTGACAGCTACTGTTACATAAAACGAAGCCATCTGGTGGCGAAACGGAGTTCGCCGGGTTCGCTAGTATGATTGTAAAAACTGGCCAAAGTAACTCGGCAACGGTTCCGAGATCATCCAGCTCATCCCTAAAATTGCACACGTATCCACGGCACAAAAATCAAAACAGCACACTTTGGTACAAACAGTATTTTCTGTCAAAATGCCAGATTTCACTTTATCCTCCGCCAAAATATTTAGTGATATTGTTGTGTTCGTTCGACTTTCTGTAGGTATGTAAAGAAATAAAAATTCATTTTAACTATAACTAACGGACTTTATGGACTGTGATGCAGAGTAGTGACTCTATAAAAGTTCTTGTTTACACAATCATTTGAAAAAAAAATTACGCGACTTTTATCGCCATAATTGTATACTGCGAAGTTTTGTTTAGGGTTAGGGAATCTTAACAGCTATATCCTATAATCTCTAATGGTAAACAGATTATGTATCGTAATTAAGTTATTTTACTGAAGATCACAGGATACAGTTTTCAACAGTTACAGTTTTCAGTTAAACAACAATTTTTTAGAGAACTGTTCCGCAATGCTGGTGCTGAATAATTACAATAATGAAATGATTTCAATCAAATCATTAAAAGTAGGGTTCATTTTTTATTTCGTGTTACGGGCGTATATTATTTTTTATCACACCAATTCAAAAAGGGTCAGTTTGTTTTTCGATGACATCAGGGACTAAAATAGTTCTTTAGTCCCTGATTAAAAGTGATTTGAATTTGGAATGTGGATATTTTTTGTAGATAAGAGATAAATCATGAACATTATGAACAAGTAACAGGCTGTATGATAAATCACTAAAAATACAATAAAACGCGTGCGAGCAAAAGAAAAAAAAAATTGGATATGACACGCGCGCAACGCTGCTACTGAAATACGGATTTTAATTGGTATTTATGAATAATTAAAAGATCTTTCTCAAATAGTGACAGAGAAAGTAAAAACTCCATTGAACAAAAATGTGCTAATATGTTGTCGAACGCTAAAATTGTGATACCAATAAGTTGTACTTACTTATTACGAATAAGCATTGCAATTTAACGGGGCAATGCTGCCAGCATGTTGGGTACGCTACCTACTGGTAGTGGGCTGGAGCATTTGGACTGTCTATAGGTCATCACGGTTTTTGTAGTGGTAGTAGTAGAAGGTAGTTTTTAGTATTAGTTATTAAATCATTGTAGTATTTAGAAAATAAAGGCAATTTGCCGTGTTTCTCATAGATAATAAATAGTATGCAAACCAAGAGAAACACTATTTTAAGCTTGAGTGATGGACTTTGAATCCCTCACTGCGCTCAGGGTCCTACTTTAAAATCTACTTTAGAATCCTTCGCTCCGCCCTGGATTAAAAAAAAAACACTCGCATTCAAAATTAAATAAAATATTTAAAAATTCCTCACTGAAAAATCTTACGTTCGTCGTATAGACTAACGGAATCTACGCGCCGGCTAATATTATAGCCACGTAACGATAATAAGGGCAAGTCAAATTGTTAAATTCATTCAGAATATCTCATTTCACTTCAATGAAATAGCATTTTACACGACCGTCACGTCCGGGAAGCAATGTCACGTCACACGTGCTTTCTGTCCGATAAGTTCTGCACATTTAATCTTATTCCCGCTGTGTAAGAATGCTACCACCCCAACTATTCCCGTGGGTCCGTTAGAGTCAGCTAATAATAATAACGCCCAACGATACATAGATCCTGGGATCCTAGGATTCTTGTGTCTAGGGACCCAGGAACTACGAGGACCATAGTCCTACAACACCCAGACACAGAACAAGTATTTGCACTTTTTTTTCTGTGCACAAATATATGTTCTACCGCGGGAGTCAACCCGCCGCCCCCGGTTAACGAGCCGACCTGCTCACAGAGGCTATCAAAGGTAAAGGAATATCCAGAGAATTTGCAGCAGCAATCTCCTCCGTACATTAAAACCTTTTGCAATCGCCAAGTCGTCTGCCAAGCATGGTTATTATGGCAAACTCCAATTCTCCAAAGTGGCGTTTTATGGGGAAGGCTTTTGTTCAGCAGTGGACGTCTCCCAGCTATTGATAAGAACTTGATTTTTTATTTTTGGTTTAGCTCCACACTTTTGTGTGTTTAGCCAGTGTCAAGTTATTGATAATTTCTCAAATTAATTAATGTATCTGTGTCAAGTCACAGTCTAAGTCATACTAGTTAAGTGGTGGCAACTTTTCTATGGAGTTTTGAAAACAACACGAAAAAAAACGTTTCACCACCATTATATCACTTTCCCACACTCATGCATGTAATACAGCACTTAAAGATTGAAATACCACCAGTTTTATGCACTAATACTGAAAATAAAACATGTTTTGGAAAATAATGCAATGTGGTAACGCGATCTTTTTCGTTTTCCCGCCAAAACTCCGATGAGAACTTTGTCCTTTTGCGCGTTGCAGCTTACCAAAATATCACATCAAGTCATGTAGTTGCATCATTAAATAAGCATCTTTCAAACGCCGTGTTATGGATAGATAAATTTAATGCCGTGTCTAATTGTAGAGAGGACGTCATTTGTGACGCAGGAGAACCGTGTGAAACGTGACGTCCGAGTGGGAGTTGATTTGATTTCCTTTCGTTTCAGTATCTTGCTAGATCTCAGTGCTATCTTAATTAGATGTTCATTTCAGGTTTTTTGAAGTAAAACTTCTTTACGCTTGAATTGGGGAGTAAGATGGCGAGGCGAACAAAAGTTAAAAGTGGTTAGTTAGCGTAGATCTCCATTGTCAACATAACAAAGTTAAAAATTTGTATGACCGGATTTGTATGTTTGTATGTCCGGTAAAATGACAAGCTACAATTGTCAAGACAAGAGAAAAAATTACCTCTTACAACAAAACGAGTGTGCTTTAGACGGTGTGGTCTAAAGCACACTCGTTTTGTTGTAAGAGTAAGCAGAAACGACTGAAGGAAGACATCTTTAGTTTATCTTTAGTTTAGTAAATTGACATTTTACCGGACATACCAATATAATAACAAAAATTGTAATGTAAAAGAGATTGAGAATGGACATCACGTAAACCAACTTAAACGTGCATTGCATATTCGTGCATTCACCAGCTTACTCCCCAAGTCAAGCGTGCGTAAGAAGTATGACTTCAAAAGTTTTTTTTCTATTTCATAACCCTGTATATTCTGTAAAACCACGGTAAGACTGTCGGTCGCCGATCCGCCCACGGCCGACCACCACGTCTCTTCACAAAACAAGCAAATACATCAACTATAAAATAGCCGATTAGAAGAAAATGTATTTTTTGAATTTACGCACGCTTGATTTGTTTAAGCTGGTGAATGCGAGGCGAACGTTGAAGTTGGTTCACGTACATCTGTAATTTTATTCCAAATCGGTTTATAATTGACAGCCTCTGTAGTGTGGTGGTTGAGCAGGTCGGCTCATAGCCCGGAGGCGGCGGGTTCAATTCCCGCGACAGCATAAGTATTTGTGCACAGAAAAAAGCACAAATACTTGTTTTGAGTCCGGGTGTTGTGGGACCGTGGTGTAGTTCCTGGGTCCCTAGACATAGGGAATCCTAGCTAGGGTCCCAGGAATTATGTGATCGTTGGGCGTTATTATATTATTATTATGACTGATCCGAGGTAACAAACATTTAAAAAGGACCGACAACCAAATTGATAACCTCATTTTTAAGCCGGTTTTGAAAAGGTAAGATAAGACCCTAGTTAGGCCCAAACCAATTTACTACATCGGTGTCAATGCCAAGATCATCAGGAACTAGTTCGGACTCATTAACATGACTGTTTAAACGAACCAAGTTCTATTTTAACTGAATACTGACTAAAAAAAGCTCACTGCAGAGCACAAACATGGACTGAAATAAAATACCAAAGAGCTTTTTTGTAAGTACAGGTTTCATTAAGACGAGCTCTTAGCGCTTTTTTGTAAGTACAGGTTTTATTTAGATGAGCTCAAAGCGCTTTTTTGTAAGTACAGGTTTCTTCTATAGGCGAACGTGACACATTATCACTTAAGAAGACCGACCTGTGGGGTAATCACGGAATGATTGACTTTGATTGCAACGGAAGAAATTTCATTATTAATTTGAAAGCATAGTATGCATGTAAGCTATGTATTGAAACTGTCAAATCCATACAAATTTTTGTTTCTGTTGTTTGCGATCAAGTTCCGGGAACGCAACCAACAGAAACTTTGGAAATGTTATTTCCGCCCTTGAGTGAATTACCTACATTTTAGCGTGTCCGGTGAAAATGGTTTTCACCCTCTAAATTTTAACAAAGGTTTTTGCGGTCTCTCGTACGGATTGATTATAATCTATGGTTATAAGTATTGATTTTTGTAAACAGGTTTTAATTACAACTAGGTACTTTAGTTAGTATTTTGATGCAAAAAAATTCGTACTAGTTTTTCACTGTGTAGACATAAAAAAAATCGGCGAAATCGAATAACATTTAGTGGTTGATAAAACGTTGGCGCCTTTTGTATGGACAAGAAGGGGATATACTCTCTTCCTGACATCAGGCGAAATAAGGTCAAACGTAAGCCTATCACACTAATATTATAAAGGCGAAAGTTTGTATGTGTGTATGTTTGTTTCTCCTTCTTCTTCTCAGACGGCTGAATGGATTTGTATGAAATTCGGTACCAAGATAGCTTATACACTGGATTAACATATGGTCTACATTTTATCCCGGAAAAGTGAAATGTTCCCGTGGGATGAGCAAATAATTAAAATACTTTCTATCTGCGGGTGAAACCGCGGGGCGCAACTAGTTTGATATAAAAAAGTAAGTACCCGACTTTTTTCAATGACGTCATGGTTGACTATTGAACATCCTTGCCTAGAAAATACCAATTCACTTTAGCCTTATTAAATACTCTCAGATTATGGGGAAAAAGCCGCTGATAAAGTGTTCCATTCGTTTTTTCCCTGAATCCAAATGTGGAATCAAAACGATGGAATAATTTACTAAACTTAAATTACACGTCTATTTTAAGCTAGCAATGGCCATTCTAAATCCAAAATAGTACATTATAAACATGGACTATGTCAAAGACAAGGTCGGAGAAAGTCTGGGCGGCTGCGTTGGGCGGCGCGCTTGGGCGGACGGTAACCGGACACCGCGTGACGTCACGCGCGGGCCGTGCGCACGAGTGGACCGCGTGCTGCGGAATGGACGCAAGGATCGGATGGCGATTCCGTATCCAATGTAAGTAAAAGGAATCTGAGAAGAAGAACTAGTCTGATTTTAATTAAGCTAGTCGTTCTAAAGGTGTCAATAAACGATATTTAGATAGAAACAGCTATCAAAAGATTAACATTAAAAAACATATCTACTAACAAACTTAAGACCTGTCAAACTTTAGTCCAGACGGGCATAAAAAGCTTCTGCACTAGGGATAACTGATGGTTGTAAATACAATCTTAATTCATAAGTTTTACAACACTTTTGTGAAATTTCTTAGATTAATACTTGTAAGTATTATAATACTATTTTTGTATTTGCGAATATGCCAATGTTTGACTGCAATTGATTAGCTAGGCGATCACGTAACTTGATTGCAATGTATAGAAACACAAATGTGTATGGATTTGAAAGTTTCAATACGCAGTTTATGTGCATGGTTATAGTATGGAAATATTCAAATTAGGTATAAAAATACCTCCTGTTGCATTGCAGTCAAAGTTCCGTGATGACCCTGCTGATGTTAACTGACGATGCACTCGAAGGTATATAATATATCACGTTAGACTATGTAATATACTATGACAGTATTTTAACTAATTTTAAGTTCTTATGTATAGTTTAGTTTTTTTTCTTTTTCCTGAGTTCAATTACATGAGTAACCTTTTTGTGTCTTGTTGTGACAGTGTTTATAAATGAAATAAAGTCTGACGCGTGTGTTCATATTTATTTATTTCTAATGTTTCTAACACTTATTTGTCCCTGCTGTAAACAATTTCGTTAATAAAAAACGAGTGTGCTTTAGGCCACATGACTGACTAAAACTTCTTTAGTTTAGCTCCATCTATCGGCTGGTATAACTTTGTTTTTGCTTTAATGTTAATGTCGCCATCTTGAAATTGTAAATTGTCATGTTACCGGATATACCAACATAATAATACGAATTATTAACTTTTTTATGTTGACAATGTAGATCTACGTTAACCAATAACGTTTCAAGTGCCCTTCACCTCGCCAGCTTACTTCCCAAGTCAAGCGTGTGTAAAGAAGTTTTACTTCAATTAATAAAATTACGTATTGAAGCGTTTACAAAAACCGCCAGATTCGAAAAGTTTACGGAGCCGTTATTAAATACCGCAATACGTGATTTGAATAGTTCAACATTTTTCCACGCTATTTTGTGAATTTATTAAACAAAATTATGTTAATCCACGATAATCACCACTATCAAAACATTCTATTATAGCTTCTATACAATACTACAATACATAAATAAGTTCCACACCCCATTCAAGTTCGTGTAGGTGTTATACGTGAATGAAGCATTCAGTGAAATAGTATTTTCAGCGTGGCCGCGATTGTATGACATCGTTCGTTTTATTTTTTAAATCACGTGTGGCGCTGTGGCTGGACGCGTGGATTTTGTTATTCGCAATGTGATTTTTTGTATCGTACTTTCGGGTGATTTATTTAGATAGTTTTGATGATTTGAATTGTTTAATGACCGTATTAATGTCGTTTAGTGTTGAGGGGATAATTCAACTAGATAATCATGAGCTATGCGGAACTTTTCATGAAATAAAAGTGACTTTTTACTAAAACCACAGAGTAACGTCGTTTTTTCTAATCTTTGGCAAAAATATTTGAACCATAGGTACTTAATTTTGTTCTTTAAAGTAATTCATAATAAAGTCTAATTTTTGAAAGGACTAGTGACGCCAACAATCTATGGTCTGCATGCAATATCTACCAGCTTTTCGGCGTCTTAAGAATACGAGTACTTACTGTACTTTCATCTTTTTACTAATCTTTCTTATTCTTTTTATATCCAGTTTCCTTTGACTAAAGGCCGGAATACTCAAAGCCGGAAAGTCAACAAGCACAAAAGTGAAAAACTCCGGCATAAGATATTTGACGCATGGGCAGGACGAACTTTTTCCGATAATCTGTGGCGCTACACTTTCCTCTTTTTTTATTAATCTGTCACTATGAGTCACAGAATAATATGACAATTTTGCAGTGAGTTTTGGCGGGAAAGCGAAAAAAATTGCGTCACTGCATTGTATTATTTTCCAAAACTTGTGTTATTTTCAGTGTTAGTGCATAAAATTGGTGGCATTTTATTTGTTAAATGCTGGATTACAGGCATGAGTGTGGGAAAGTGGTATAATGATGGTGAAACGTTTTTTTCGTGTTGTTTCCAAAACTACATAGAAGCTCCTGGTAAAGTTGCCACCACTTTACTAGGAGTATGACTTTGACTAGACTATGACTTGACTTGATGACTTCGACTTGACACATATTTGCGTGAAATATCATTAACTTGATAAATTATCAATTACTTGACACTGGCTATATACACAAAAGTGTGGAGCCAAAACATAAAAAAAAAAATTGCAGTGGATGTAATTTTCTCGATTCTCTTCTCGCGGCAACGGCCCAACAGAGGCTCGCACCCCAGTACCCTTGAGATAGTTATAAGTCTGCTTTTCCATCTGCAAGGACCAACAGCATTTCCCCGTCAAAACAACGTGTTTCATTCATCATGTTTTCGACACCACTGAACTGAGCTTTATTTCTGTGAACTATGAATACACATTTTTGTGTTGTCATAGTTGTTTATAAATACCTAATTGTTTGTGTACTAATGAGTAATTATTTAGCGTTTTGTTGTTTTGTCGCAAAACAAAGTTTAGTGACACGTTTTTTCAATTGACACGTGTCATAAAATTTGGCAGTAGTCAGGTAAAAAAAAGTACGACAACAATAATAAATTCCTTAATAAATAGAGTTTTGTTTATTACAAATTCCTTGGAATAAGATTTTTTTTTTATTTTGAGGATAATTCAAGGTGGTGTTACTCACTGTTAATTTTTTTAATTAGCAGATTCTTATAGGCTAAAGCATAGCTTTTCAAAAGTTACAAGTTAACTTATAAAATTAGTAATGGATTTATTGAATGATGTAGGCTTAGCATTTTATAATTCTCTATAAATCACGTTGCATTCTTGCAATATAAACTTTTACCAAAACACTGGCACTTATTTGGCAGAACGAATCAGTATGGCAATACAACGGGGACAATGCTGCCAGCATGTTGGGTACGCTACCTTCTGGTAGTGGGCTGGAGCATTTGGATTGTCTATGATCGAGGCCATCGCGGCTAGTATAGAGTTCAAATGTATTTTTTTAGTAGGTAATTTAGTTATCTGTTATATGACTGTAATAGTTAGTTAATTAGAAGAATAAAAACACGTTGCCAGTTTAAAAATTAACTCTTTCATGGTTTAGTTTTGTAAGAAAAAAGTATATAGATTTTTTTTATACTATAAACCTACAAGACATTCCACGGTTACACAAGCGTTCTTTCATACAATCGTCCACCCTATTAAACCCCCTAGGGGTGGAAATTTCCAAAATTCTTTGTACATTTTTACCCCACACGGAAGATGTCTTAAAGTAGGTGCCGAATGAAAAACAGGTATTATGGTCACACATTGACCTTGATGCACGCTGAGTCGGGATCTATGTCATGACATCACACATTACATTACTAGTTGCGCCCCGCGGTTTCACCCGCGGATAAAAAGTATTTTAATTATTTGCTCATCTCATTACATTTTATCACGGAAAATGTCACTTTTCCGTGATAAAATGTAGCCTATATGTTAATCTAGTGTACAAGCTATCTTGGTACCGAATTTCATCCAAATCCATTTAGCCGTTTGAGCGTGAAGGGGTAACAAACATACACACAAACACACATACAAACTTTCGTATTTATAATATTAGTGTGATATAAATGTAGCTCAGTTGGTAGTAACCCTGCCTTGTGAACGGTTTGGGTTCGATTCCTACCCAGGACATACGTTTGTGTGATGAACATCGATGTTTGTTCTGTGTCTGGATGTTACTGTATTGTAAGTATATATTTACACACAAAAAGTAGGAGATGTATAAGTATTTTATCAGTTATTTGGTTCCCATAGTACAAGCTTTGCTTATTTTTGGACTTGATGGCGCTGTGCGAAATGCCCCCAAATACTATTATTAATATTATTATTTACTAAAATGTTTATCATCGTGTTTTTTTAATGGGCAAAGTGTCTTTATTCTTTTAAATAACTAAATACTACAAAAATATAACAACTACTACTAGCTACACTAATCTACTAAAAAATCATTACATTTAATAATATTGTACGTATACAAATATGTGCATTTATTATATAACTAGCTGCGCCCCGCAGTTTCACCCCGAGGTGAACATTTTCTAATCATTCGCTAACTTTCTTAATTTTTTCTTTCATAAGAACCTTTGCCTGACAGTAATAAACACTACAAACAAGAATAAGCTAAAATGTTCCATCCGTACACGCGTGATGCGGTGACCAAGGGAAATAGAGGTTAATTTATATATATAAGTATAATATAAGTTTATAAAGTTATTAATAGTTTTCAATTCAATATATCAACTTAGTAACCAACGCTGTACTGGTAGCGCCATCTGTGGGTGAGTAGCGGAACTGGATCGCTAGAGCTTTGAGCGACTGAGATGGTTGATGGTTCGTATATTAAAATGGAATTAGTTATTTCATCATAAAAAAATATGGACATAGATTATAGAACACTATGGGTAATGGGTATCGAACAATGCAAATGATAAATTTCAGATTCAATAATTATATACCTACGTAACCAAGGAATTATAATTAATATTGGCATAAGCCATTAGGATATTTTTTCCAAAAGTAGTGAAGTTTGTATATATTTTGGTTAGGAGTAATGACCAAACTCTAAGCAAAACCATAAATCATTCAGTTAATTTGAATTACTCATCAACTTATATTTTTAATTTTAAAAAATCAGCCAAAAATTAACAGTCAGTAAATCAAGTCTTCACTATTTTTAGAAATATCGGGAGAACTTGGGTTTATAGAAATAAAATAAATTATATTAAAAGGCATTAATTATTTACACACGGCCACTTTTTCTTCCACTTACAACAAACTTTTTCTTATCTGTTGTCAGCAAATGACAATCCAAAAGGCGGCAACGGTTCGCGCGTAAAATTTAAAAATCGTACACAGT
This sequence comes from Ennomos fuscantarius, assembly GCA_905220475.3. Taxonomy (NCBI): domain Eukaryota; kingdom Metazoa; phylum Arthropoda; class Insecta; order Lepidoptera; family Geometridae; genus Ennomos; species Ennomos fuscantarius. The sequence continues at coordinate 2,429,594 of HG992028.1, read as the reverse complement.
CGGAATGCACTGGACACACGCGTTTTTTTTCCAAATTCGATTTGACTTTTGTAGAACGAATAAAAATCTCTGGAGGCGAGACTGGACACGTCCTCCGATAGACGTCGAAAGAGTATTGAATTGAATACGGCTGGCGAACGAGCGGGTTCCCTGTCGCACGCGTCAATTATATTTATTACAGCGACTTTAAACATGCATGCGACGGGCACTTCAAAGCGATCGATCGCTCTGCTCGATCGATACACCTACCGCATACCTTCCGTGATCTATGGTAAGGGGCTTACGGCAAATAAACGAAATTAGATTTTTGCACGCAGCCCTTTCAAATTTTTAATACCCACGGGAATGGAGATTTAATAGTCATTTATAGGTTGTAGGATTTGAAAATATAAATATGTTGGTAATATCAAATCTACCTCATCTTTGAACAATTTATATTTGATACTAGCTGGACCCGCCCGGCTACGCACGGGTTAATAGTTTTACACCCTAACCCTGTTGAAGAGAATACTTCTATTTTCTCACCTTTAAAACCTTCTCTAGACTACAACAAAAATTTCAAAACCAAAATCAACTAAATCGGCGCAGCCGTTTTCGAGTTTTAGCGAGACTAACGAACAGCAGTTGATTTTTATAATATCTATAGAAGATAAATAAAAATTGTTGAAACCTCATCGTTTATAAATAAAAGATGAGGTTTCAACAATTTTTATCAATTTGATAATATTTTATATAATATTTTTTGTTGGGTATGCTACCTTCTGGTAGTGGGCTTTGAGCATTTAGACTGTCTATAGGTCATTGCGGCCAGTATATAGTTCAAATGTTTTTTTTTGTAGTAGGTAGTTTTTAGTATTAGTTATTAAATCATTGTAGTATTTAGAAAATACAGACAATTTGCCGTGTTAAAAAAAAATTTGATATAAATAAAAGTTGTTCAAAGATGAGTACGCAGGTTACAGAGTTATGGAGCAAATGGCGGGTTATATTTGAATATACTAGCCTGATAGCTCAGTTGGTTGTAGCTCTGCCTTCTGAAATGTATGTTGTAGGTTCGGTGTAGGTCTGGGTGTTATATTGTATTTTATGTATTTACAAACAAAAACTATGTATGTATTCTATCATGTTACCTGGTTCCCATGGTACAAGCTTTGCTTAGTTAGGGACTAGATGGCGCTGTGTGAGATGTGTATAAATATTTATCTATTGATAAGTAACAGAATGGAGTTTTGGCGGGAAAGCGAAAAAGATAGCGTCACCGCATTGTATTATTTTCCAAAACTTGTGTTATTTTCAGTGTTAGTGCATAAAATCGGTGGCTTTCTATTCTTTAAGTACTGGATTACCAGGCGTGAGTGTGGGAAAATGGTATAATGATGGTGAAACGTTTCTTTTCGTGTTGTTTCCAAAACTCCATAGAAGCTTCAAGTAAAGTTGCCACCACTTTACTAGGAGTATGACTTTGACTAGACTATGACGACTTGATGACTTCGACTGTGACTTGACACATATTTGCGTATCATTAACTTGATAAATTATCAATTACTTGACAATGGTTAAATGCACGGAGGTGTGGAGCCAAAACATTTAAAAAAAAAGTAATAGAATAATGTCCCAACTTGCTTCTCTTTCTCTCTCTCTCCAACAACAATAATGAATCGATGTTTATATTTGGTCATGGAGTTGGAGATACTATGTACTATATACTCATGAACTGCTTGATGTGTGTGAATGTCAATAACATTATTATTCTACTTATAAATGAAGACTCGCCCTTTATAATTCACCACCACTAACCTCAATTACTTTGATATTGTGTACAAACTAATGGATACATCGCATTAGTAATATGCAGTTAGCAATAATTCGTTAGATCGCGAATATAGGCCGCCACTTCAGACGCCCACATTACGAGTTACATTGGTTGGCTCATCTCATTTATTAATATTACTTGTATAATAACAATAATAATAATAATAACGCCAAACGATTGCATACATAGATCCTGGACCTTAACGAGGATTCCCTGTGTCTGTGTGTATGTGGGACCCAGGAACTACGAGGACCATGGTTCCACAACACCCAGACTAAGAACAAGTATTTGCGCTTTTTTTGTGGATATAAATACTTGTCCTGCCGCGGGAATCAAACCCGCCGCCTCAGGTTATGAGCCGTCCTATATATGACACGTTATTAGGGATACCGCACCCTTACTAATATTATAAACGCGAAAGTTTGTTACTATTTCACGCTATAACTATTTAATGGATTTTAGTGAATCTTGGAAAGGGAGATTACAGATGGCTTATACGCTGGATTAACACATAGGATACTTTTATCCGTGGGTGAAACCGCGGGGCGCAACTAGTAATAAATAATGTTATGGTTCGTGGATCAGAATAAAATTCGTATGTATAAATATGTATCTAGTGCGGTATTTTACAGTCGTATTAATAAACGGGTATTAGTCTCGGATTAGTTACTTCAGCTTTTGTCCTTTTTTTTGCTACTGGAATATTTAGCTGGATCGAAAGAGACAAAAGATGGTGTAACTAGTCTAAAGCTAGTTCGTGTTTATTAATAAGGCTGTTAAAGCACAACTAACTCTAACAATAGCAATAAGCTATCACGTGTGAAACTTACAATTTCCTTTAATATTTACATATGCTCTAGATTGGTTAGATGACAAAAGTGCACTGGCCGGTAACAAGTTTCTAGGATGTAGTTCCATGTAAAAAGTTTCGTTTAAAAACTTTTTTTCCAAAATTTTTTTTGGCTATTGGCTAAAGGAGAGCGACATTTTTTTTTCTTCCCAAAAGGTTTTGGCGTCGCACGTACGTCTTGTGCATGTGTGCAAGTTTTATTATTTCTTCCAATATCTAGGGGGTTGATCACAAAACATTGATTGCAATTCAACAGGATACATTTCTATACTAACTATGCACATAAACTGCGTAGTGAAACTGTCAAATTCATACAAATTTGTGTTTCTTACAGTTGCAATCGAGTTACGTGATCGCCCAGCTGCTGGCAAGCTTCTGTTCTAAACTTCGAGACTTGTTGAATAGTTAAGGCGGTGTTCTTGCGACTTATCTTCTACTTCTTATACATATAAAATTCAAAGTCCTGACTGACAGACTGACTAACTTATATATCAACGCACAGCCTAAGTCGCTGGTCCTAGAGACTTGAAATTTGAAATTTGGAGGGTGTGATCTTTGTAAAATGTAGGTATCAACTATGAAAGGGTTTTTCGAAATTCCATCCCTAAGAGGGTGAAATGGGTGATTGAATTATCTATAAAAAATCTTCCTCGTCTTCTGAAGCTAGTTTTACTATAAATGGCTTAAAAGTAGGGAAACGTATGCGTGAATTATGGTTTAATATAAATAAATACATATTTTTTATTGAAGAGGAGAGCGACTTACCTTTTACTGCGATCTGGCAACACAGTAAATGTAAGCACACTATTTTGTTTTAAACTCTTTATATATTGAAAAAGTTTGACACGTTTTCTTTTAAAAACTTTTTTGTAATAATGCGTACTAATATCGCGGTGCGTGTACGCGAACTGGCCAAATTGGTAAGGTGTTCTATAAGTTTGGATAAACAGGGTATTTTTAACCGCACACCGAGCATATTTCACTCGATTACTCTTTGTTTATAGCGATTTTTCAGCGAAACCCCGTAATTGATGGTGGTGAGTAATTTTGTAAGATAGTAGATAATTTAGTAAAGTACTTTATCTTTATATTATTAATCTTAATAGACATTCTGAGTAATTGGAGTTTTGGCGGGAAAACGAAAAAGATTCGTCACCGCATTGTATCATTTTACAAAACTTGTGTTATTGTCGGTGTTAGTCCATAAACTTGGTGGCATTTTATTCGTTATGTGCTGGATTACATGCATGAGTGTGGGAAAGTGGTATAATGATGGTGAAACGTTTCGTTTCGTCCTGTTTTCAAAACTCCATAGAAGCTTCTGGTAAAGTTGCCACCACTTTACTAGGAGTATGACTGGACTAGAATAGACTATGACTTGACTTGATGACTTGACTTGACACATATCTGCGTGAAATATCATTAACTTGATAAATTATCAATTACTTGACACTGGCTAAATACACAAAAGTTTGGAGCCAAAACACAAAAAATGTAATAAAATCTGAGTAATCTATGTGTTATTGTTTATGTGTTAGCTATTACATTAGCCTTGCATAGCCAAAATAGATATCTAATTTTTTTGTGATTTCGAAAAAAAAAGCAAATGCCTTCATAGTAAAGTAAATTATTAACACTTTAGAGATCAAATTGTATATCTATCTATATAATATATAACTCAAAGGTGACTGATTAACTGACTGACATTGTGATCTATCAACTCACAGCCCAAACCACTGGACGGATCGGGCTGAAATTTGGCGTGCAGGTAGATGTTATGACGTAGGCTTCCGCTAAGAAAGGATTTTTCGAAATTCCACCCTTAAGAGGGTGAAATGGGTGGTTGAATTATTTTCCCATAGGCCACGCCGCGGGCGAAGCTGCGGGCAGAAACTCGTGTACTATAAATTGTCATAACAGGAGGTATCGTTTATGTATCTTGCTATTGACGGTTGAAACGATTTGGATAACATTTTGCATACTACAGCCCTAATATTCCCAACACATTGAAAACAAAACACATCGTGATTTATTTGCGATTAAACGATTTGGATTTGGACATAAACGTTCTCAATACACTTCAACAACGAGAGAAAACTACGAATTAACATATTAACTTAATTTTTCAATAACTTAAATACCTAATAGTACTTATTATAATTTGAATAACTTGGCTGCTTACTTAAAAACTTTAGACGGCCTCTGTGGTGTGGTGGTTGAGCCGGTCGGCTCATAGCCCGGAGGCGGCGGGTTAGATTCCCGTTGGAGGACCGTAATTGCGCACAGATAAAAACGCAAATACTTGTATTGAGTCTGGGTGTTGTGGGACCATGGTCCTCGTAGTTCCTGTCTCTAAATACAGGGATCCTAGTTAAGGTCCAGGATCTATGTATTTAATGTTTATAATTATTTTCAAGCTAAAAAAAAAGTGATATAAAACAATTTTTTTCACTTAAAAGTTAGTGAGTGCAAAACCACGAAGCGCCATCAGTGCAGCTTTTATCCAACCTTTTTTTAATATCTTACGCAAAGACAATGTGTATGCAACTAATTTAAAAATAAGTGTTCTAGTAAAACTAAAATAAAACTAAAAACTATTCATTAGCAAAACCTAAGCCGCTAATTATATAATTGTTCTAGTTGCATTATTTACCGGCTATATTTAAAAAGTGCATATAATATTCTGTCGGTGCAACTGTTCGAATGAATGGATGCGAACAGTTGCGCGCTATCAATATCGCGACGGCAGTCAAAAGTAGCACACTTACGTACTGTCTATGCGTTATACTGTATAGCCTAATATATAAATAGATACTCAAATCAGATAAATCGACAAAGCCTGGCCTGACACCTCAGTTGCTAGCCGCTCTGCCTTCTGTAGGTCGTGGGTTCGATTCTCACCCAGGACAATCTTTTATGTGATGAACATCGGTGTTTGTTCCGAGTTTGCCTATTATAAGTATTGTGTTCTATATATGTATTTACAAACAATATTTAAATATATATAACTCAAAGGTGGACTGACTGATTGACTGACTGACATAGTGATCTATCAACGCACAGCCCAAACCACTGGACGGATCGGGCTGAAATTTTGCATGCAGGTAGATGTTATGACGTAGGCATCCGCTAAGAAAGGATTTTTCGAAATTCCACCCTTAAAAGGATGAAATGGGTGGTTGAATTATTTTCCCATAGGCCTAACTGCAGGCGAAGCTGCGGGCAGAAGCTCGTGTAGGTATATAAGTATCTTATATTATATTATAGGTATATAAGTAAGTGTAGGTATATAAGTAGGTAGTTAAGTTAGATATATTAGAGTTTAGATTATGTATTATAAAACATTTGTGTGATGAACATAGGTATTAGTTCTGTGTCTGGGTGTAATATTGTATTCTATGTATATATTTAGAAATAAAAAAAGCATCTTCTTCTTCTTTCTTTCTTTCTTTCTAAGTATTGTATCAGTCATCTAGTTCTCATAGTAAAAGCTTTGCTTAGTTCGGGGTCAGATGTCGCTGTGTGAAATGACCACAAATATGAACTGTTAAATTTAATTGGACTGCTGATTCAGTAAAAATTAACACATGTTAGTTAACCATTGATCTAACTTAACTGGTCAAAGAAAATAATAATTTTGTATGACAACTTTGCTCATTTCGTTCAATAATTCACTCAATTTACGGTTATTTTTACAAATAACGGCTTTGAATCGAATCTTAGTGGTTTCCGCGTAAATGTGACCATATTTTCGCCAACTCATTACAATAACAGCGCTACGCCAAGGTGCTTACTCAAAAGAGAAGAAAAAGTTTCCCTAAAGTAGTGTTTGTATACTCTTTAGAAAAAAAAAAACGAGTGTGCTTAGACCACACGACTGAAGTAAAACTTCTTTATCTCCATCTCTCTTTCCCCTACAGTAATGTACAAAACGTAACTCTTTCTCTCTACCTTTATGTACCTCGTAACTGCCGTTCGTAACGCATTCACCAGCTTACTCCCCAAGTCACGCGTGCGTTAAGAAATTTTACCTCAAAAATTTAGGTTACAACTTGATGTGCGGCAGCTCATGCAAGGTCGGTAAGTAATTAACTGCAAATCAAAATGCGTCTATTAATGTTAAGGGGAAGACGCCTCTCCATGCGTTATATTAAATCCTTCCTACCAGATAATTAGAGTAATAATGTAGTAATAAACGAACTGTCACTGGAGATGAATATAAACGCACAGCAGAATTCACCTTAACTGATCTCTGGTAAATGTCAGACGGCCAAGAATAAACGGCTCTTGTTTATTTGTGACGCCGTGTCAGTCGCACTCTTGATACTCCGAGTACGGTTGATTGGATTATCAACTACGAATGATTATATTCCTGACAGTTGGGGTATAAATAGAGGTTATCTGAGAGAGACAAAGTTTTTGTTGAAGTAAAACTTTTTTACGCACGCTTGACTTGGGGAGTAAGCTGGTGAATGTGGGAATGAAATTTTGAAGTTGGTTCACATAGATCTCCATTGTCAACATAATAAAGTTCTTTTTTTATGATTATGTTGGTATGTCCAGTGAAATAACAATTTACAATTGTCAAGATGGCGACATTAATTTTAAACATAGAAAAAACAAAGTTATACCGCTCGATAGATGGAGATAAAGAAGTTTTACTTCAGTCGTGTGGTCCAGTCTTGTTCTTTGGTATTTTAAGATGTAATTGAAATTGTCGGCATTTTTTTAGCTCCTGACGCAAAAAGTAAGTTGCATGTATATTCATGCGATAAATTTTCTTTTTTACTATTAGCAGTGGCATCGTTGGCTTCCAAAGAAATTAGCTAAAGTGTTTTGTGTGCTAAAGAATAAAGAAAGAGTAGTAGTATAGTACACTTTTTTTTACAGACCAAATTGGTCTGTAAAAAAAAGTGTACTATAATATTTAAAATCCTTTAATTACTGACTATTAACATCAGTGGTTTTAATTTCAAACAAATTATAAGGCCACTAGACGTAGACGTATTACGTAGACGTAGATAGGCCATACGTCATCTGAGGATATATTTTATAGTTCATGAACCCAATTTAGGTACACGAAGGCGAAGAACAGCTTAAAGTTATCTAGTTGAGAAGATAGGATGAGTAATTACTTTATCTTTGCTTTTCTTAAGGTTTTATGAAGCCGAAGATAGCAAATATTATAGAAGTTTAATAAGATAGAAAGCTCACTTACCTCGTCACAAGCATGACACCTTGGCTTGAGTCGTTCCGCGTAATGCCTGACGCAGTACAGCCGTCCGTCCAGCGCGCAATACGCGAACTCAACCAGAGGCTCTTCGCATTCGCCGCACGTGAAACAGCCTGGATGGAAATATGCCTGAAAAAAAAGGAGTTGTTCATAAAAATATTAGTAAAGATTAGAAAAATAATACTTTTCGACTAATTTATTAAAGCGCCATCTTCTGAACACCATACACACTTGACATGATAAACATGCTGCGCCATCTATGATCGAGTAGCAGAACTAAAATAAGGCCAAGAAAACTGCTGTCAAATTAGTTTTCATTACTTTTAAAGATGGCGCTATAGTAAATATTCAATTACCTGCTCTCCTAACCGAGGCGCTTCTATAGCAATGTTTCCACTTCGAATGGGTTTCGTACATCCCATGCATTCTAATGTTTTACCGAATACTTGACGGCCAAATCCTGTAAAGAAACAATCAATAAGTACATTCTAAGCAAACACTGTACATATTTTATTCGTAACTAGTTCGTATGAAAAACCAGTTAGCTACTGATATAGTATTATATTATCTGTGAATTAGGATTACCTCGTATTCTTGGAACTAGGGTACTCATAGCTACTCATTTGGCTAGATAAGATGATTTTCATAATACTTCAGCTAGTCGCCAATAGATGGCGTCAACTTACCAATATCAAGAGCTATTTCATTCCGAGCAGCGACAAAATCTTCATACTGCTTACGATGGTCTTCATCAACGTGTCGGCAGTGCGCTAAGGAGAGATCTTGTTTAGGTAGCTGGGTTGCTAGAGCTCTGTTTCTCCACGCGCGCCAAGCGGTCGGACCAGTAGCGCCACCTATACCAGGCGGCGCACTTTCTGCTAACGACTGCCAGAAGACATCGGTCTGGAATCCATAATTAAAAATCGTTTATCTCGTACTCATTCTATAACTTGATATAATATTTTAACTCTTATTAGGAACCTATTATTTTTCTTTAATTTGGCTGTATATGTGACCAAGTACACGTGCTAAGTCGACTTGTTGTTCCAGGAGTTGGCACAGATGAATAAATAGTTTACACTGTGTTATGAATATTAGCAACGCTTCTGAGAATAGGTACGCGATATCAATTTATAATAATAACAATTATTGCTCGCCGTAGCTCTTGTAGAAATAGGTGATTAGTAGGTTTATATTAAAGATAGGGGAATGTGAATGACCTTGTACTTACAAGTACCTACTAAGGACAAACGATATGGACATGAGAAAACATGTTCAAGAATAAGACTTCGGAGATAAGTGTCGTAGTCATCTATTGACTAGCCTGATAGCTCAGTTGGTAGTAACCCTGCCTTCTGAGCTGTGGGTAGTGGGTTCGATTCCCACCCAGGACAAACATCTGTGTGATGAACTAATGTACATAGGTGTTTGTTCTGTGTCTGGGTGTTATATTGTATTCTATGTATGTATTTACAAACAAAAAGTATCTAAGTATTATATCAGTAATCTGGTTCCTACGGGCGTGTGTGGAGCGTACACACACGTGTAGGCTTGTTGGAGGATTTTTATCCGGCATGGTATTATTATTACATCTTATCGGTGTTAGCAGCGGCGGAACATCTGTTAAGGCTTTTCAAGTAGACCGTCTACTCCGGTCTACTGGTAAACGTTACCTCTTTAGCGTTAAGTCCCGGCAGCGTGTCCACAACCTGCAGAGTGCTGCGAGCCTCGAAGACCGAGGCAGTCTCGTGAATAGTCAGGTCTTCAAGTAGACCGTCTACTCCGGTCTACTGGTAAACGTTACCTCTTTAGCGTTAAGTCCCGGCAGCGTGTCCACAGACTGCAGTGTGCTGCGAGTCTCGAAACACGAAGCAGTTTCTCAAAAGGTCAGGTCTTCAAGTAGACCGTCTGCTCCGGTCTACTGGTAAACGTTACCTCTTTAGCGTTAAGTCCCGGCAGCGTGTCCACAGCCTGCAGAGTGTGCTGCGAGTCTCGAAGGCCGAGGCGGTCGCGCACAGAGCTCAGCTCTTCATGGTACACGGAATGCTTCAGCCGGTCGCATCCGCATGACTTGCAGGTTTTCCTGGAAAGAACAGAAGGATGGAGTTAATACGTGCTTGAAAAAGTTTGACAGGCTCTGTGGTGTAATGGTTGTAATGGATAACCCGGAGGGTTCGATTCCCGCTACAGGACAAGTATTTGTGCACAGAAAAAAAGCGCAATAACTTGTTGCGAGACCATGGTCCTCCTAGGTCCTGGGTCCCTAGACACAGAGAATCCTAGTTAGGGTCCAAAATCTATGCGTGCGATTGTTGGACGTTATTGTTATTTTTATAATAGTACTCCTACAAAAAATCATCTACAGAAAATTAATTAAAATTAATTTGTAAAGAAAATTAATTAAAATTAATTTTCGTCCATTTTACTTTCAACAAGACGAGTTTCATAAGAAAGAGAGGGCAATATTTTAATCCTATTTTAACATTACTATTTTAATGACAACCTCTCGCGCTCATACTTGTTCTGAGTCTGGGTGTTGCGGGACCATGGTCTCCGCTAGGATTCCCTGGATGTCTAGATCCAGGGAATTCTAGTGGAGACCAATCCTAGTTAGGGTCCAGGTCTATGTATGTGATCGTTGGGCGTTATTATTATTTACTAGTTGCGCCCCGCAGTTTCACCCGCGGATAAAAAGTATTTAATTATTTGCTCATCCCACGGGAAATTTCACTTTTCCGGGATAAAATGTAGCCAATATGTTAATCTAGTGTATAAGCTATCTTGGTACCAAATTTCATCCAAATCCATTCAGCCGTTTGAGCGTGAAGGAGTAACAAACATACACATATACACACAAACACACATACAAACTTTCGCCTTTATAATATTAGTGTGAATGTGAATAGTGTGAATTTTTTTAAATCGATAAGAAATGTAAATAAAGCCTACCGACTTCACATACATTATTTTTGTTGAACAGTAAACAGTCATTTAAAGCAAAAAAAGCATAATGTATTCAACAGTATAATTGGCCACTCTAACGTTGCACCTAACTTAAGCGGTCCACTTTGAGAAGCAAGTTTCAGATGTTCCCTCTGTTACTTACATTACATCTATGCATAAAACGTATGATCTCTATTCTGGCATAAAACCTATTTTTAGCACGTTCTAATTATAAATAAATTAGTCATTGTGAGTGACGCGTGCGCATCGTTTATCCTAATTATAATGATAAATAATCCTGCTTGATTAGAGTGACCCGCGATTGTGATACGACATTCAATCGATCTTCATGAATAAATGTTTATAAATGCTAACAATGCTATTGTGGGAGCGATCAATTGTTCTAAGAATTCGTGAGAAACGTTGCTCCAACAATATCGTTTTGTTGTTACCTTACCAGACGCTCTGACGCTGCTGACACCGACAAAATGTAATAATATTGACATTTTATTTTTGACGAGCTTCTGCCCGCAGCTTCGCCCGTGGTCAGTGGCCTATGGGAAAATAATTCAACCACCCATTTCACCCTCTTAAAGGTGGAATTTCGAAAAATCCTTTCTTAGCGGATGCCTACGTCATAACATCTAACTGCATTCCAAATTTCAGCCCAATCCGTCCAATGGTTTGGGCGTTGATAGATCACTATGTGAGTCAGTAAATCAGTCAGTCACCTTTGAGTTAAATATATTTAGAGAGATGTTATGAATATTGAATGTGTATTATTATACCTAGCTATATCTTATAACTATTAATCTTTAATTGACATATAATTTAAAATATTATTGATAAATTATTATGATTATGATTAATAATACAATGCCGGATAAAAATCCTCCATCAAGCGTACACACACTCCAACCGCATGGATTCTACCCCGCCCGACCAGTATTTAATAATAATTATGTAATACACCGCACCAACCGCCGTGCACACGCTATGACGCGGCTGTCGTCAGCCTTCCCGATCCAGCTAACTATCTAGTAGGTATTTAAACATACCGCAGTAAGTTTAAGTATACGATTCCCGCGGCAGTACAAGTATTTGTGCACGGAAAAAATAGCGCAAATACTTGTTCTGAGTCTGGGTGTTGTGGGACCATGGTCCTCGTAGTTCCTGGGTCCCTAGACACAGGGAATCCTAGTTAGGGTCCTGGATCTATGTATGTGATCGTTGGGCGTTATTCTTTTTTTTAATTCTCATATCCTAAATCTTCTGCGATCACCAAGCCGCCTGGCAAGCGTTGCCTTGGATCGAATCCACAACCTACAGTTTAGAAGGCAGGGCTACTACCAACTGAGCTATCGGCCCAGTCAAATATTATTCAATTATTCAAATATTATCCTTATACTTTAAAGGAAAATACCAATTTAAATTGAACCTTATTCATAAAACCAATAAGCCTCAAGACTCAGGCCCTATTCAATGTAGTTTTCAATGCAAACCAGGCAACAATACGTGACGGATGGACTGCAGACGTATAATAGGATAAGTGAATATGGAACGACTGGGCATTTTTGTAGTACATACAGGCATAACTTCTAGTACATTGTGGTACTAGAAGTTATGGTTATTTATTTATTGAAGTAAAACTTCTTTACGCACGCTTGACTTGGGGAGTAAGCTGGTGAATGCGTAACGAGGCAATCGGAAGTTGAAAGTTGTTGGTTCATGTTCTTTATTTTTCATTACATCATCACAGTTTTTCATCACCACACGGATGAAACCGCGGGCGCAGCTAGTGTACATATAAAATTAAGTAGGCATAGTGATTTAACTCAATGTGCAATGAAAATCGACCCTTGGTGTAAATCATCATAAAGGAAGTACGTAATATATTTTTATATCAATGAGTCATTCATTCTAATTGATAAGTTTTTATCAATGAGGTCAGTTTACACTAACACGATTACTCAAACTAGAAGAATAATAAAGACGGAACGCTCTTAACATAAAGTGACGCCATAAAAAAACAAATGAACATATTATCCGTACCTTGTGGAGTCATGGAAATCTCACAAAGTTTACATGCCCATTTCTGCACACACTTGCAAAATGGAATGAGCTTCCAGCTGAAGTTTTTCCGAGTTATAATATGGAACTCTTTAAGAGGCGGGTGAACAAGGTAGGCATCAATAGCGCCCCTGGTGTTGCAGGTGTTCATAGGTAACTTACTTTGGCTTACCAGCAGGTAAGCCGTCAATTTGATGGCCCATCCACGGCATAAAATAATCACTACACCGTTTTTTTACATACAGTCATATAAATTGAATTAGCTTCGGCCCGCGGCTTCGTCCGCGTGGCCTATAGGAAACGAAGAAGAATTTTTTTTAAAGATAATTCAACCACCCATTTCACCCTCTTACGGGTGGAATTTCCCTTTCTTAGTACCTACACTTTACAAAGAACACACCCTCCAAATTTCAAGTCTCTAGGACCAGCAGTTTAGGGTGTGCGTTGATATATAAGTCAGTCAGTCAGTCAGTGCTTCGATTTTTATATGTATAGATAAATAATAATAATAAATATTTGTGGACATTTCACAGAGCCTAACCTCAAATTAGAGCCCCAAACTAAGCAAAGCTTGTACTATGGGAACCAGATAACTGATACAATACTTAGATACTTTATTTTTGTTTGTAAATACATACATAGAATACAATATAAACACCCAGACACAGAACAAACATCGATGTTCATCACACAAATGTTTAATTCCCAACCAACCTGCAGTTCAGAAGGTAGGGTTACTACCGACTGAGCTATGGGGCCAGTCAAATAGTCTAATTTTTTTTAAATGACATACAAGTGACATAATCCCGTAAGTTGGAAAGCGCATGTTCAAATCTTGCTGGCCGCAAAATGTTTCAGAAACGTACATATCTTTGTTAATTTTCTAGTTTTAAACCTGCCGTCTATGTCTTTCTAAGTCTGAGCACGATTCGCAGACAGTGATTCAATCTATTCATGTAAGCATTTCATATCAGTATGATTAATAATAAACCCTTGAAAATCTTATACTCACACGTTTCTTCGAAAAATTTGTATGCACGTTTAGCTGGTGAATAAACACTATTTCCTACTAGCTTCTTCCCGCGTGGCCTATAGGAAACGAAGAAGATATGTTTTCATTGATAATTCAACCACCCATTTCACCCTTTTAGAGGTAGAATTTCGAAAAACCCTTTCTTAGTGGATATCTACACTTTACAAAGAACACACCCTCCAAATTTCAAGTCTCTAGGACTAGTGGTTTAGGCTGTGCGTTGATATATAAGTCAGTCAGTCAGTCAGTCAGTCAGGACTTTGAATTTTATATGTATAGATTACATAGCATTATTTCATGTGGCTAAACAAGTATTGTTGTAGTCGTTGTGTTGTCCGCGTGTTCCCGGTTTAAGAATAGGACTAACTCTTTTCTGAGTCTGAGTGTTGTGGGGCCATGATCCACGTAGTTCCTGGGTCCCTAGATACAAGAGTCCTAGTTAGGATCCATCTATGTATGTGATCGTTGGGCGTTATTATTATTTTCTTCCCGTTGGTTTTTATATTCAGGAATGACATGACGAGCTCGTAATTTGCCTGATGATAAGCGACACGGTTGTCCATATCAGTTGCAGTGTCACTCGGAACTATAAAGTATAGTTACACGTGACACTGCACTGCGCACTCACAGTCCAATAAGATTACTAGACTGTGAGATTAGGTCATAATTATTGAATGAAATCTCTGCTTGAGCACTGATCGATGACTGAGAATCGTTCTGTAATACAGACCTTAGTACCAAAGACCCAATCCTTCGGCAATGACTCGGTAAACGCCTGACTTTTGTTGGTAAAATTTTATGTGTAAGTCCTAACATTTTATCCCGGAAATTTATAGATTAATAAGTATTAATCGCATGGCTAAAGGGCGCGACTCGCATATCACTTATATCTGGATTAAAATTAATTGAAACTATTTTCGCTCTACATACGCAGATAGCCGGTTTTATTTCTGAACTTGAAGGAAACGCTCCCATGCTGATAAAAGATAAAACCACTGATTCTCTTATCAAAGGCCAGGGCCGGCCCATCAAGCGCGCCGTCGTTCGACCTTCGCCATGAGCCATGACCGAGGTAAGTCCGCCCGCCATCCAGATATGGATGGCGGGCAGGGTTACTCATTGCCTCTTACCAGATACACAATTTGAGGCACTAAAATAACCGTTATCTACTCTGCCTGGTACACCTAACTCTATCAAAGTATCCCTACTGCTGAGTAGAAAAACTCCACTTAGATCTGCCAGTTGTGATAGGTGGAAACTCTAGTAAGTTCACTTATCCCTATTATAAAAATAAATAAAATAAATTTGCAAGTACTTTATGCTGAGTGCCAGGGTAATCAATTCAGAAAAGGTTCAGACTCCATGAGTACTACATGGGACCAGAACCTCTTAATTGATGCACCAATGCTATTTTTTAAAGTAAGTTTTGCTAATTAGTAACAGGGTAACATCAATTAAGAAGTTCTTTTGAATGAACCTCATTCAAAAGAACTCAAATCACATACCTACATTTGATTTACATAGGTTCTCTACGTGATTTAGCTCACTTATAAACTTGTAAACAAGTTTTGTTACATTCAACTTTTTGAATGTCTCGTCATGTCGAATACCGAAAGATCGTAAGACTAGTTCGCACAGCAGGAAGCTGAAATTTTTATTTTCATAAGTTTTTTAGGTAGGTGAAGCTATGATTATGACACGTCTAGGCTAAGCAAATCATACTTTTGGCATCCCCTTGACCTTGAATGTTCCAGGAATTTTTTTCTCCATGCTGCCAGCCCTGGCTTCTTACTACGCTACAACTGACTGATTTGTTTGAAATCTATCGGATTTCTTTAGACTTTTCGTCCGACGCAATGTTTTGATTGTGTAAGGCAGTTTGGCATGACCGAGGTGGAACGGCGCCCATCGACAGCACGTGTTGTGAAGATGGGCTGAGTGAGCTAGTAATTTCCAAATTGGTTTTACTAGGTAGGTAGGACTGCAAAGTTCGACTAGGTAGGTACCACCACTTTGCCAGTTATTCTACCGCCAAGCAGTAGTGCGCAAGCACTACTGTTCCAGTTTCAAGGGCACTGTAGCTAGTGAAATTACTGGAAAATTAAGACTTTTATGATCTGATATCGCAGTCGAGTTGAGTAATCTTATTACCAGACTGTGCTGATGTCTCAGGATGATGTGCGCAGTCCAATGTCAGGCCAAACTTTATATTTTAGAGTTCCGAGTGACACTGTTCTGTTATGAGTCGTGTCGCTTAGCATCAGGTGAACGACTAGCTCGTCACATCATTCATTAACATAAAAAAACGATATTCAGATTCAAAAATTTATTTTTACTTATTTTCTCAGGCCATTACCTCAAAACGAGAAAATGTCAAAAGGCTGAAAGAGAAGTGCTCTTTTTTTGGCAATCCTCTGCCACTCCGTAGCAGTATCTAATAGATATTCCTAAACTACGATCCAAAAAGGCGATGACGGCAATCGGCAAGGTAAAGCTTTGATCGGCCCACTATTCTGCGTAGGATGTCGCGGCGATACGATCACTCACGTTTACATAACCTTGCCTAGCAAGTTAGTTTAATTAGGCAGATTACGGACCAGTGGAAGGGTTTCGAGCTTTTGAACCAGTTCTTTTGATAAGCATTGTGCTACAACGCTAACTAAATAGATTCCGGTATCAATTCATAGAAACTGCTTTAATTATCTCTGACTGATCACTCATAGTCAGTCCCATCAGTTAACGGAGATATTGTTCCTAACAGAATGGCGCAGCAGGTATTTTAGAGGTCTTTATACGACATCCATGACTTCTGCATACAATTTATTAATATAAGCTGGCAGTCTTTGGGAATGAAATGTTCTCGAGCAACTAAAATTCTCTTTCCAACTTTCATTCCCCGTTCTAAAGAACGTATAGTCTTCTACGAAGAACAGCTGACAAACTGCTAACAAAGCAGTTCGCTATGGTGCAGGCCCGTTCAATGATGATATTGATTTTTACGACCGACTTGTAAATGTAGTCATCGTTAACCATTTAACAATACGCCTAATCAACAATTAACCAGGCGCCTACATCCAAACTAACCAAACATTTGATCACGGCAGCCAAAGAAAACGCATAAATCTATTCCCAATCTGCCACCGCCAGCCATTAATGTCAGATGTTATTGACGGGTACACGCTAAATCTTATATTTTCATTTCATTACTGGTGAACAATGTCAGTGTTGTTCGCAGTATAGTGCTTGAGCAGCTTGTTATAAGGCGGTCATTTATTTTGCCGTACCCATATTTGCAACCCAATTTATTTTCTAAGTTGCACATAGAAATGATTTATGTATGTAAGACAGGCTTTTCTTTTGGTATCCATTCTTACAATATAACAGAACATTTCGATGCTACATGCACAAATTTTCCACTGCTGTTCTTTTTTTTTTAAACGAATGAAGTGACGAGCTATGCGAGTCTGATAGTGTGATTTGCTTTCTAATTCTAATTATGAATGGGGGCTATAAAGGCCTGCACTGACGTCCCGCATGCGGTGATTTTGTGCATTTTCTCCTGCCAGACACTTCACCCTAGCCAACATAGCACCTCCAAATAGCGCATGATAGTAATGGAGATGCTAAGGCAGAAGATGTTAAAATGTACCAGAGCATGATCACGATGATTTCGAGGTTTTCAATATTAGACCACTCCTTGCACAGGTCCTCTGGCTGTCCAGGGCTCCATGGTTTCCTGTACATGCATCCAGCTTTGGCACAAGAGACTGTCTGTTACTCCAATTTTATGCCGTTTAATAGTACTGTCCTTAAACGACCTAACCATATTCTGACTATTCTGAGTTGGGTTTTCTTTCTAAAATTTGCAAAGTATAGTAAACCTTGGTGAGTACAACTTTACTATAAATGATCTTTATCTTTATCTTATAGATTATTTTAGTCGTTTTCGGATTTGACAATTTATTTACGGTTCACATTTATAACATCTTACGGCAAGAATAAAGAGGAACAGCACTACGAAAGCAACATACGAAAATGTAATAATGAGGTCATACGTTACGTATTGATAGGAGCAATTATTTTTAAATTCGTTTTATTTGAGCGAAGAGACGCCACGCCGACCTTGGGGAACAGCTGAGGAATGTTGCATTGCAGTTTCGTTTCCCGGAAAATAGTTTTATAGCGGAAGTTTCTAAGGGTTCTAAGAGCGATATCTCAATTTTGTTACATGCGTGCTATGGCGAAAATGTGGAGTACTTAAATTGGTCGTATTTAACCCTACTGATTTGTTTAAGTTTCTGTTTTCTATTATGCAACCAGGAGTGTAGAAAATATTAGCAAATAGGCATTGGTTAAAGAACTCTACAATTAAAACGTTTCTAACGTATTGAAACGTTTCTAACGTATTGAATGCAGACGACAGTTTGGCTACATAAACTGTATCACAATCATAAAGTTCTTCCTATGAAGCTAACACAGTGCCTTCAGCTTCATTTTGTCGCAGTAAGTCTCCAGTTTTGTCATGCATTTGATCGGCGTCACTACACCTAAACTAGTCGTACCGTACTATAATGTTTTACAAAAGATTGGTGACACCAAGGGCCACAGTCAGATTCTATCTGCATTCAGCACTAGCAATGACAAAGAAAACAGAAGTTTAGTTGTTTATAACCATAACTGCCCTTGTTACGACATCTACATAATCCCTGCTCCACGTCAAGCCAAAATGTATTTTGTTATGGGCGGGCAAGGCCGCTTCCGTCACGGTTGTGCTTGACGGAAATAATTTGAGTGCTCCATGAATGTTTACTGTTGCTGATTCATCACACACCTGGAATATACTGGAATGTTACGAACGACGAGTACTGTACACGGTGAGTTATATATTGTAGGGATTCAAGGTATACGTAGCAAGATGGCTTGATGATGTAATGTTTGGATACAAGTGCTGAGAGACAGGGGAGAATGGCGTAACATACAAATTCTTTAAATGCTGAATCATATAGTTAACCAAAAGAGACCACTTTAGCAATAGACTTGAATAATAAAGCTGTCTGTTTTGTATCTGCTGCCGAATTTAAATGAGCTCGTGATAATATTCAACGTAAGCTTTTAAATACAGTACAGACATATAAAGTGCAGTGAACAAAAACAGTTTGTGAGAGTCGAGACTAAATTAGCAGAAATACCTTCGTTTAAAAGAGAACATCAGTCATCTAAGAGTGCACCGCATCATTTAGTTTATACTCCAATCCAACCAAGCGTTTAAAAGGCTTGCACTTGCAACGGATGCTATTGACCCTTCGCAAGTGGTGTACCGTGCATACCAATTAAACGAATTAAGCATAGCATGGGAATACTCATCATGTTGTATTACGTAAGGACGTCAGATAACAATGCATTGTGCTTTATGATTTGTTTAATTGCCTGTAAGCCGTCTGTCAACTTGTTAACACCTTGACTTTTAACTTCACGTTTATCTATAAGTGATCTTTGATCCAAGATCTTTACTTTTGTAATGAGAAGTTAGTTGTAATTTTTTGCCATGAAGGTATGTACTTAATAGTACTTACGGGACCTTTATTGTAATGGGAATCATTTCTGAGTTCTCAATATTTCGATAGTTACATGCACCATGTTCACGGGAGACTTGATGATGTAAGTGGATGATAAAAAAAAATCGAAATATTAGGAATAGACAAAAGCCTGCCCTCTTTCTCAGTCTTTTACTATTTGGTATAGTATACCCACTGGCATTCAAACCCGATCGTAACTCGCGACAAAACACTCTGTACCATTGCATATAGTGTTATTATCACATTTGAACACGTATTATTTTTAATGTAACCTAATACTGGATTACACGTATAAGCACGTTGAAAACCATCACCTCGATTGTAATTTTCGTATTTCGTGATCTCAATAACTTCATCCACCAACCTGGGTATACAATGGTGCACAGTCGATAGGATTCAATCACTGTAAAAATCCAGTATATACTATTAAAAATGTAGTCAACAACAGTGAAAGTATATAACAGGTATGTACTTGTACATGTAATGTAAGACGTAACCCGTATCTATCTCTCACATCAAGAAAATGATTTAGGTACTTAAGAATAAAAGTATCAATGGAATCATTTGAAGCAATTTAGACTTCGTAGAATCATTTATATTACTCCTTTAATCATTTTTATTGGACTACATCCGGAGGTTTCCTCCACATTTCGTCTTTTGAGAACAAAAGATGAAATCTTTAATTATATTCGAAACTGACGCAAATATAACATCAAAGACTAAAGTTCAACATTCAATCTTTCATCTAAGTGTGCACATTTCAACAACAGTTGTTTCAATAACAGTTGCATTATTAGTATCCAGAATTCTTTAGACACGTCTGGTCCTCCCACGAACTGGTTTCCGCTTGTAAACTGAGGATAATTCTTAAAATAGTAGTTTACTACCGGATGCATTGTTAAATCGTGAAATGAAAATAAGCGCGATTATGTTACGAAAATTTTGACGAAATATGACTTATCATACTTATTGGAAATATGAATCTGTTGAAAGCCAGCCACGCGCGCAACTGTCGTGAGAGGAAAGACCAAGCACTAAGCAGCAAGGCAAGAGTGACAATGGTAGTTTATGAATATATTGATGTGTACCGTGTGTGCCTAAATGATTAACCTGGTCCATGATTGATGTTTGATAGAAGTTTTCTAAACTTTCCAGAAGATGAGATGAAATCCAGACCTACATTTACAAACATTATAACATATTACAAGTTTCTACTTTAATAGGATAGGATTTTATTTTGGTCAACTGCGCACTTTGTTGACGGCATTTATGCCACTAACGCTGGCTATCCCAAGATGAATACGGATTATTACGGATTCTACTAAGCTTGCTGTCATCGAGAAGTAAACACTTTAATAAATGATCAACAAATTAGCAATTAGTCCGGGCGTCAACGTTCCACGGATTAGTCTTTTTTTTTTTTTTTACTTCAAACTTGTCTAGCATTTGACCACGCTCTCACCTGATGGGAAGTGACGATGCGATCGAAGGTGTAGCATGCTAGCCAAGTAAATACCTATTCACTCTTCTCTTGAACACGCCCGGGTCATATTTCGCCGGAAACACAGACGCTGGCAGGGCATTCCATTCCTTAGCCGTTCTAATTAAGAACGTTGAGTCAAATCGCTTGGTACGAATGGGTGGTATTTCGACCACGAAAGGATGGCGCTTAGCCGAGCGTCTAGTAGTCCGGTAGTGGAATGGTGATGGGAGAATGAGATCATGCAGTTCTTGAGCGCATTCACCGTGGTGTATTCTGTAAAAGACCGACAGACTTGCCACCTTACGTCGATGTGCAAGGCTCAGGAGCCTTTTACCAACCAAAGTGTCGTCGTCAATGAGCCTTTTGGCACGCCGTTCAATCGAGTCCAGAGCCTCAAGCTGGTACTTGGCAGACCCGTCCCATAGGTGGCAGCAGTACTCCATACACGATCGGACCTGTGCTTGATACAGATTAAGAAGCTGTCCAGGTGTGAAGTACCGCCTTACCTTGGACAATATGCCGAGTTTTTTTGAAGCTACTTTGGCTTTGGACTCGATGTAGGATCCAAAGTTTAGGTTTGACGTGAGATCAACACCCAAAAGCTCAAGATGGTTTCCTAAACTTACAGATACACCACGGAATGAAGGAACCCGATGGAGTGGGCTCTTTTTAGCAGTGAATAAACACGCCTGTGTTTTTGCAGCATTGAACCTAACCAAGTTAGCATCGCCCCAATCGGACACGGCTTTCAAAGCCAGGTTCATGCGCTCAACCATAGCCTCCCTCTCAATCCGGACATCGTCACCACTGGCTCGGGCACTGGATGTGTATCTTTCAACAACAGTACTATCATCTGCATACCCAAAGGTACCGGGCTTTAGCAAATCATTGATGTGGAGTAAGAATAGTGTTGCTGAAAGAACTGACCCCTGAGGTACACCAGCATTAATAGCTAATTGATCGGAAGAGCAGCCATCAAGAACTACTCTAAGCGATCGTTCCCTCAAAAAGTCTGATATCCAAGTGCACAAACCAGCAGGTAGTCCGTAAGATGGAAGCTTATTCAGAAGACCGTCGTGCCAGACCCGATCAAATGCCTTAGAGACGTCTAGAGATACAGCAAGTGCCTCTCCATGCATCTCTAAGGCTTCGCTCAATATGTGAGTGGCATACGCGAGAAGATCCCCAGTGGACCGGTTTCGGCGAAATCCGTATTGCCGGTCACTGAGGAGATCATTGTCTTCAAGGTATGCCAAGAGCTTGTTGTTAATTATACGCTCCATACTCTTACAGAGGATGGAGGTAATTGAGATAGGTCTATAGTTGGCAGGATCAGCACGACTGCCCTTCTTAGGTACAGGTTGTACGTTGGCTAGCTTCCAACTCATAGGGACTATTCCGGTGTCTAGAGAGAGGCGAAATAGGCGTGTTAGAATGGGAGACAACTCGGGTGCACAGCTCTTAAGTACAATTGCTGGTATACCATCGGGACCACTGGCTTTGTCCACGTCTAAACTGCATAATGTTTTTAGTACTTCCTTCTGACGTATGCGTATTTCCGGCATGAAAACACCGCATTGTGGAAGGCAGGGAGGTACCTCATTAGCAGTATCTAGACGCGAAGCTTCTGCAAAGAGAGTGGCAAACAAGTTTGCTTTTTCTTTTGCAGTGTGAGCCAGCGATCCGTCTGGTTTCAATAATGGAGGCAGTGAGGATCGACAGAAGTTCGCTTCAACCGATTTGGCTAGGGACCAAAAAGCCTTACTACCAGCTGGGTAGGAAGCAAGTTTAGTCCCTATTCGACCAATATGATTGAAACGAGCCTTCCTTAATTCCTTCTTACAGGCCTTGGCGGCAACGTTAAAGGCTTTCTTCTTAGCTCGAGTGTCCGAGGCCTTGCGTTTTCGAGCGTCAGCCCATGCCAGATATGCCGCATGCTTCTGCGCTTCAGCACGTGCACATTCGGCTCCAAACCATGGGCTGGCTTTGCTGGTCACGGGTTTATCGGAAAATGGAATAAAATATTCCATAGCCCGACATACTACCTCAGTAACCGCATTCGCGCAGACCGTCGGATCTCCAGAAGAAAAACACGTTTGCCGCCAAGGATATGAAGCGAAGAAATGTCGCATCTCGTCCCAGTCTGCTAAGTTGTATCTCCAGACACGCCGATTGCTCTTAGGGCTTGGGTCAGGCGGGGAGTATACTGAACCGGACTTGACCAGACAGTGATCGGAACTACCAATGGGTGAGGGTACCGCCACAGAGTATCGGTCTGGTTCAGTCGTGAGCAGAAGGTCGAGGCAGTTAGCAGTGTGGCTATCAATATCAGGCACTCGCGTTGGCTCTTTAACAATCTGCGTTAAATTGAGCGCCAAAGCGAGCTTACGCGTCTCTCTCCCAGCGTGGTCCGTGATCCGGTGTGGGACTAACCACTCCTGGTGGTGCGCATTAAAGTCCCCCAGAACAACAAGCTGAGCCGAAGGATAGCGTTGCTGAGCCACATCTGCCGTTTCACTGAGATACTCCATTAGAAGAGTTGTCTCCCGGTCACCGCTATGTGATCTGTACACACCAGCATAGAGAATTTTCTCAATGCCGGTGTCCACAAGCACCCAAATCACCGAAAAGTGGGGATGTTCAAGGTTTCGGAGACGCAAACAGCAAATATCATCACGGACGTAAACGCAGATACCAGCGCGTGGAAGGAAGCGGTTTTCCAAGATGAATCCTGGATAGTCCAGATATGCCGTGTCTGATGGACATCCTATTTGCGTCTCAGTCAAGAAGAGCAAGTGCGGTTTGTTGGTCTCCAGATGATGATGGACCGCTTGCAGATTTGAGTGCAGCCCACGAATATTTGTGAGGTGCACTTTAAGAGTGAGGACGTGCATCTGCCGTTTAAACTTGCTCAATTTTTTCGACTTTTTCATAGTTGGGTGAGTTAGGTAGACAAGTAGGAAGTGGACGAGATATTGGGATGCTAACCCTCAGTAATAGAGAAGCTCCTACGCCAATGGAGAACTTGCGCGGAGACTGCGGGGACGCCCGAACCCCCCTGAAATTGCCCACAAGTTCCTCACTTCCAGTCGCCAACTGGCCCTGTGGACAACCTCAGGATTTTACACAAGCGGTGGGGCAGCCTTTCGTAGTTGGCTAGACTACTACTTGGGCCCCCTACAACTTGCGGTCGGCCAGCAGAGAGCACCGTGCTTCGGATCCCGCTACCCTCCGAAGCAAGGTCTCCGACGCGAAAGCATCTCCATCACCAATACCGGTCTGCATACCCAACACAACTGTCCACATCTACTCGTCAGAACGGCTTCATTAGACATCACGATGGAACACGACGAGTCGCTTGGCATCGTGGTTTTGTCTAATGGGTGGTAACTAAGCCGGCGGCTAAGGCCTTCCACCAGTTATTTGGTTGCTCTTTTGGCACCACCCAGGGGTCACGTGTAGGGAAACTAGGGTTAAAGCCTACGGACGCGAGCAAACATAAACCCCCATAAAGTATAAGATAGTCATAAGATATTCCTAAATTTTACTTTCTACTTTTTGAAATTCCTTCCAAATTCTTTCCAGGGTCAACGCTCGCATAATACTGTCGCGAAAATAAAATAGTGCCAATGTAAGTGCTTAAGAATGTTTACATTCTAAGCTTAAATGTTTGCAGAATATCAGCAAATTGGTAGTTTATTTTAGCGTAATCCAGATACAGGGTTCCGGATTCAACTGCGCGACCATCGTGTCTGCAAAAGCCAAAGATTAGGTCATCCAACGTATACGAATTAGGTATACCAATATACATAGTGGTGTCGATTCTGTGTCGCATACTCTAAAGCTAAACGAAGTTAACATATTTCCGTCTTTGTAATTTCCCCTTTATCAGAAGAGTACCGCCATACTTTAAGTTTACTTTAGTTTTAGAGAATGCGACACAGAATCGACACCATTATATCAATACCAGTAAGGTGTGATAGTGGTTGAAGGTCGAACGACAAAATATATATATCTAGCTTGTATCAAGCAAAAATAGATACGTAGAATCTTTACTACTACGTAGACCAAAAGTTAACACCATTTGTGTCGGTCTTTGCTTTACAGCTTGCGTTTGTCATCGATCTGACATTCCGTAGTGCCACTTATCAAATTAACCAATCATATCAACGGATAGCGCTGCGTTATCCAACCAACAAACATTGAGGTACAATGTGTGGCTCACTCGCGTCAAAGCATTCACCGTCAGTTGTAAAGTTGTTACATCGTCATTATCGTCATCGGCATCTATTTTTATATCTATTTATTATTATTATTTATCTTATATCATATCTATTCTTATATTATCACCTATTTATCCATCCTTCTTCGTAGTTGCGCTAGTCTCGCAGGTTTAACCGAAAATTTATATAATCAAATACGTTTGGCGATTTTTGGCGTTATTCCAAACATGTGCCGGCTCCATCTATGTCGTGCTCCATGTTTGTTATGATCTGTTTTACTTCGATGTTATCTTAATTGTCTTGGAAAATGGACATGAAATTGGATTGAATCTAACGCTACGCTTTAACCTGTTTGTCAGTATTAAATGTTCCAATGTCACAAGTATTATAATTAATATCATAAAAGGAACAAAACAATGAATTATCTACAATTATAATAAGGCATATGTAACTAAGGAAGGAAACAATACATATTAATTTACAAATTACTGTTCCTGTAGCATTCATAAGACTAATCTTAATATACACTAATCAGTAGGTACAAAGTTGTGATTCAAGGCTTATTAATTTACTTACATTATGTTTTTGTGTCTCAAAAGTAAGTCGATCTCTCGTATTATTAACTCAATTGTAATCAAATCCTACCTTGGTTTAGTTAGGTAGTACTACCATTGCGGTTACTTGTAATAGATACTGATATTAATCCACTGAAATTAAATGTGATAACCAACGAATAACAAGGATTATTGTTTGTTCATTGAATAGTTCTAATGAATAAAAAAAACAGTACATAATGCAACGCATCAGAAATTCTTGCAAGCGGCGACCGCGCCGCTCTTGCCTCCTCGGTCATCCTCGTCTCTCCACGAGTACCACGTCATGTCATAGTTACGTCATAAGTTTAACCAATTATGTTTAAGTACCGTTCAAATTTTATATTATTTGATACCGTGAAAATAGGCGGGCAAATTTTCAAATTTACTTGTCACTAAACACAATCGCACGATGATACCATTTTCCCACAAATCAAATCAGGACGCTCTGCATGCACCTCCGGCATCTTCCTCTGACGGTGAGACCAACATTGGGTGAAAGCACACGCAGGTCCATCCTGCATCTCAACAGCGCTGGCACCTCAGGTGTCTCTGGCTTTCTATAAACCATTGTCTGCTGGCGAATGCTGTAAGCTCGACGTTTCGGCATACTCTTACCGTAGGCTAATCGCGTTATAGAGTAGCTACATATGAGGATAATAGGGACCGGTTTCTTCATTTCGCGTTAATTGTCCCCTTCAATGTATAGGACAAGACAATATGCTGTAGTTCCGCTAGATCTTATTTACCCTAACTAATGTCTTTTACCTATTGTGTTTTCTACTAATTGCTCTTTAACTAATGGCGTTATTTTATATATCTATAAATATCTTTCATATATCTTTTTAACCTTTCATAAGCTTTTAGAAATGTTGAAGCGAAATATTTTATGCTGATTGGACGAATGCCCACGATATTCAGATGTCGTTTGCGTGCGTCGT
Organism: Ennomos fuscantarius; assembly: GCA_905220475.3. Classification (NCBI taxonomy): domain Eukaryota; kingdom Metazoa; phylum Arthropoda; class Insecta; order Lepidoptera; family Geometridae; genus Ennomos; species Ennomos fuscantarius. The sequence continues at coordinate 2,402,836 of HG992028.1, read as the reverse complement.
TTTGTGCAGTGGTAAAAAGAACATAGGGGAAATAAGTTTTGCAATTCCATCGCACACTCTCCGAAGGGCAGCTTGTAAAAGACCGAAAGGCACTTGCGTCGGTGTCAAGGCTTAGCCTTCACCAGCGCTTCGTCACCAATAAGCTTTATTCCCATGGACGTATTATATATACCATATGTAGAGAGTATATCCATATAGGTATATGGATATACTCTCTGTAGAATTTAAAGTCGAAATAGACCTAGACTAGATAATTTGTAATATCAGGATCTAAATCTCGTGTGTGATTACTAAGTAGGTTCCAATTTCGTAGCATAATGTGTTGGCAAGGTCTTTCCGGATTCCTTAGTTGCGGGTTAATTTGTGATAAGGAGGCGTCCTTCAAATCTTTCCTATTCAAAAATAAACAACACCCGCATACATTTTATGTAATATAAGTACTTTTTATGTTAAGGAATGGAATAACGAGCTAGTCGTTTGCCTGATGTTAAGCTACAGGGCTGCCTATATCAGTTTCAGTGTCACTCGGAACTCTAAAATACCTATAGATTCGCGTGACACTGCACTGCGCACGTCATCCTAAGACATCACAGTCTAGTAATAAGATTACTCGACTGTGAGATCAGGTCAGTCTCATTCGCCCAGTTATTTCACTGGAACTCTAGTAAAGACTTTCGCGTGACACTGCACTGCGCACGTCATCCTGAGACATCAGTCTGGTAATAAGATGTCTCATTCGCCCAGTTATTTCACTGGAACTGTAGTATAGACTTTCGCGTGACACTTCGTGACATTACCAGACCAGTTATCTCAGGATTCATCCTGAGATATAACAGTCTGGTAATAAGATTACTCAACTGTGAGATCAGTTCTCATTGCCCAGTAATTTCACTAGCTACTATGCCCTTCAAACCGGAACACAGTAGTGCCATTGCACTTCTGATTACTATTCTGGTATATATTATATATTAGGTAGTACTTTTGGTGAGTAAGTAGGTATAGAGTTTACACAATATACTTATAAATAAGCTTTAAAAAACAAACAGCGAATGTGAAAAGGTCAATGCCATTAGCTGAAATCAGTAGAAACATTCTCATTTTCAGCCGCACCCGCGACTGCCGTTTCTTGCAACGATGCAATGTAAATGGGTAGGGCACGCTCTACTCACAGAGTAACTTGTTTTTTTTTTCTAATCTGTGGTTCCACTATCCATTAGTAACTAGACGTCAATAAATAACGAGGGTTGACTGCTGTAACTGTGCCAAACGTCACTTGTATAACCTCCTTGTGTCATTTAATATGTCAGGTAGTTAGCAGTTAGAAGTTAGAATCACGTTCGAAAATAAACTTTAGCCAGCTTGAATTGGTAATATTCTCCACGAGTTTCTGCCCGCAGCTTCGCCCGCGGCGTGGCCTATGGGAAAATTATTCAACCACCCATTTCACCCTCTTAAGGGCGGAATTTCGAAAAATCCTTTCTTAGCGGATGCCTACGTCATAACATCTACCTGCATGCCAAATTTCAGCCCGATCCGTCCAGTGGTTTGGGCTGTGCGTTGATAGATCACTATGTCAGTCAGTCAGTCAGTCACCTTTGAGTTATATATATTTAGAGGATGAATTTTTCGTTCGCGTTTCGTTTCGTTTGCGTTCGACATTATGCATGTTTGAAGAATTCATCAAAGCCAATTATATAGCAAACATATCAGACATCATTTTAGTATTTTCTGTTCTTTATTAATAAGTATTTTACTGGTTTGAACAAAAAACATAATTCATTGATTAACTTTGCATCAGTTATATTTTTTTTCTACATCTTTTCAAGGAAACTTGCATAACACTCTATAACTGTAACTAAGAACCTAAATTAAAGAAAAAAAATGACACAAAGAAATTTCATAAACTCCTGTAACATGCGTTCTACTTCATCACTAAGACAGTTTATATGTGTTAACTGTACATAATTCCATTAGACATTCTCCTCGGCAAAGGCCGCTCAAAGTTGCTTTGTATGTCATGCATGTCTTTAAGATAGGGTTTCCAATAACAGAACTGAATTATTGTGAATGGATTTGACGATTTTGAGGTTTTGGATAGTTCCACATTAGCAGAGATGGTAATATTGTGGTAGGACTTAGTTGTAAAGTTCGTTTAGGTTTTAGCACCGCTTTGCCAGTTATTCTGCCGCCAAGCATTAGTGTGCAAGCACTACTGTGTTCCGGTTTGAAGGGCACTGTAGCTAGTGAAATTACTGGGCAATTGAGACTTTATGATCTCATCTTACAGTCGAGTAATCTTATTACCAGACTGTGCTGATGTCTCAGGATGATGTGCGCAGTGCAGTGTCGCTTAAAACTCTTATGTTTTAGGGTTCCGAGTGACACTGTTCTGTTATGGGCGGCCGTGGCGTTTAACATCAGGTGAACGACTAGCTCGTCACATCATTCAATAACATAAAAATAAAGCATATTTATTCTTCTGCCCTTCTTATGTAGGCAAATCTTGTTCTTATTACGTAAATATAAATATATATAAAATATAAAGAATTATCTGAAAGTGCTCTCCATTTGATTTTGTGTGTAACGAGGTAAAACATGGTCTGTAAGTAAAGGTCAACCTAACGCTATTACACGGACAAACATAAAGCTAATCCACATAATATAATAGACTAGCCCGATAGCTCAGTTGGTAGTAACCCTGCTTTCTGAAGTGCGGGTTGTGGGTTCGATTCTACCCCGGGACAAATACTTGCGTGATGAACATAGGTGTTTGTTCTGTGTCTGGGTGTTATATTGTATTCTATGTATGTATTTACAAACAAAAAGTATCTAAGTATTGTATCAGTTATCTGGTTCCCATAGCACAAGCTTTGCTTAGTTTGGGGCTAGATGGCGCTGTGTGAAATGTCCACACATATTATATAATATTATTATTATATTACATAAAAAACACTAAACTAATAACTCGAAGCACCCAAATAACCTTTTGAAAAACGCCATGATTATCCATTTGCAGTAAATAGGAGCATTGTAAAGATAATGGGCTTGGCAAGACAGACATCCGCCCTATGAAAGGTCGCCTCAAGGATGTTCTACGCCGTGGAATGTCTAATTGGGAATGCGAATGATATATAAAGGATAGCGAATGTAAATCACTTAATTTTATCATTAAGAGACACTAAAAATTTGTCTTGCTCATGGAGTAACTAAGGAAGCACGTAACAAAATGAAGTTTATTTTCATGTTCTATCAATGATGATATCAAAACATATTCAACTAGTTGCGCCCCGCAGTTTCACCCGCGGATAAAAAGTATTTTCATTATTTACTCATCTCACGGGAAAATTTCACTTTTCCTTGATAAAATGTAGCCTATATGTTAATCTAGTCTATAAGCTACCTTGGTACCGAATTTCATCCAAATCCATTCAGCCGTTTGAGCGTGAAGGAGTAACAAACATACACACATACAAACTTTCGCCTTAATTATTATATTAGTGTGAAGTGTGATAGTGTGATTCCTTCGCAGAATGACTAGAATTTTATTGGAAAAAAGGAAAAAAATGATTTGCGGTGATAAGAGCGAACCTGTACAATATTTTTAACAGCTAATTAGTAACTAATGCAAAGTATAGTTTTTATTTCTAAATTCTAAAGCAAGCATGGAGTATTTATAAGTTGTGTTACCTATGGGTTAAATGTTAAAGAAACAGACGCGTTCCGTTAATTGAGTGCAGAGATACCACACATACATAAATCATAGACAACAAGGGCCGTCTTTTCAATTAGCGGCTGAGATGCGTTGCCAAAGGTCGTCCCAACCCAAGGATGCCTGGAAATTCTATGACCACCATCATCAGATGGGCTGATTGAAATAGCTATTTGAAGTGAGACGTCGCGTAAACTGATTGAAATGTTTGTCTGTTTGACAGCAGTACGCGATACTATCAACATTTGTTTGAGAAAGATGATAGAGATGTAACTATTTTAACTCGGATATACGCCGACAAAAATTGGGAGAACAGCACCCCTACCGCGTAACCGTTCTGGGAATCGGCTTCGCCTGCCATCCTGCACGCGCCAATTAACAAGTCCCCGAGTAAGAGCCCGAGCAAGAGAGAACACGATTACGATCTCCACCAGACTTACGCGGTAAGGCCCCAGGTTTAGTGCTATTTAAATAGGCGCCGTTCGGGCAATAAATTGATTTAAAAAAAAACGCCCAACGATCACATACATAGATATCCTAGACCCTAACTAGGTTTCCCTGTAGGAACGCAGGAACTACGGGGACCATGGTCCCACAACACACAGACACAGGACAAGGTGTTTGGGCTTTTTTTCTGTGCACAAACACTTGTACTATCGCGGGAACCGAACCCACAGCCTTCGGGTTATAAGCCGACCTGCTCAACCACCACATCACAGAGGCTGGAAAAAGACATGTTAATTACGTTTAGTATATTCATGTTTTAGTCTTTTGTTTATAGCAAAGGTGCTGCTGCTGAACAGATATCTAAAATTTATGAGGAATATGATTAAGAAGATATAGAAGAACACGTTTATGGAAAACAAAAAAAATGTTCCAAAATCCTGGTTTTATCAAACTGAACTCATATTTACCAAATTTCTTAAGGCATAAGATTAAGAAGACAACCATAAAACTATACCTATTGATATCTGACCTAAAGCAACTACTATACACAACACCTGACCTTTACCAACCCTAAGTTGGCAACCCTTCCATTTGCCTAATGAAATTTACTTTGTAAAGAAAGAAGTTCTATTTTGCTTTCTGGCGTGTGGAATGTTGTATGTGGCGACATGACGACATTATTGACTATACCACTATTTTTTTCTTATTTTAGGTATTAATATAAGTGTCAATGGCAAATATAATAATAAATAATAGAACAGGATCTGAAGGACGAAAATTATGGGTGGTTTAGACTGTGAAATGGTTTTATAAAAGGAAGTGAATTCAGACCGTACAAAAACGACGAATGAGGGTACGGGAATTATATAATGATAGGACTCCAAATGCTGGAGCTGGCAAATGGAACAGCTGAGCCAGCTATCCAGGACCAAGCTCCTTTCAGGAGGAGGACAAAGAAGTTGGGCTGCTTTGGGTCAATGCTGGTAGGAGGAAATATGCGATTTTTTTTATTAATGAGAGAAGGCAATTTAGAAATGACGCCGACAGAACAGATAGATAAAGGCATGCTGTATTGACACCATACATTGTAATGTAGACATAGTAGAAGTTTAGGTAGAGCTAGCTAGAGATGAAAATGACGTGTGTATTTATAATCAGAATAACAAAATCGCTATAATTCTTACACATTTTACGTTTTTTAGTTTTATGAACATCGACTTGATCGGAAGGACACAAAATATGCGTATTCTTTCCTCGAGATCCCTAATAGGTTAGTCGGATATTTTGAACGCAATTCATGATAGGTTACCTAATTAATTTACACAGAAACACAATTAAATGTATCCTTCCTACTAATATTATAAATGCGAAAGTTTGTGAGTATGGATGTATGTATGTTTGTTACTCTTTCACGCAAAAACTACTGAATGGATTTAAATGATATTTGAAACACAGATATTTTATAACCTGGATTAACATATAGGATACTTTTTATTCCGATAGCATGTTCCCATGAGACAATCTTCGAACACCACGAGGGCGACGCCACGGATTTTTCTACGCAACAACTACTGAACGGATTTGGATGAAATTTGGAATACAGATAGTTTATATTAACATCTAAATTAAGTATCTAAATTTAAATTAATTTTTAGGCATTTTTAGTGTTCCACACAAAAATTGTAAACAGGAATCTTTGTTATATAGGAGGCTTATATAGTGGAATAACAACATAGGCTACTTTTTATCCGCTGGTGAAACCGCGGGGCGCAACTAGTTTAAAAATAAAACAGAAACTATCAATGTTCATTGTGTAAGATTTACCGACTATAAAATACGGGTATCATTAAATTTAATCTCTGAATATTTATGTACCATGAGCAACTTGTACGCTAAATCGACCGTGCACCTCTTTTAACACGACCTTATGCATAAATCAAATCCAGATCTAACTGCTACCTAATCCATGTCCAGATTCCAGATCCAGACTTCAGCATTTTATATCCAAATTGAATACAATTAATGTTCAATTAATCGGGTAATGGTAGTCATAACAATCGTTTTGAGGGTACAGCAGGTGAATATTAAAACGGATTATCAAAGAGTAGGTTATTTTAAACGAAATTTCTTTACGATCAAAGGAATCGGGTCAAAGATCTCGGTTTATTTCTCACGCTGGCGCCGTAATAACAGCTGTTTGTTATAATTTTAGTCCCTATTCATGGTGTAGAATTGAGAATTCATTCAATAAACTAACAACTCTATACAACCGCTTGCAAAAATGCTGAATGTCGATAATGAATTTTTAGAGACCCAAGATGGTACTTCCTAGCCATAAAAAGATAAAACTAAAACTTGAACTCACTAAAACTTCCTGTATTCATAAAGATTGCAAATTCATGATGGAAGCAATAAAGCCGATTTTTTAAACTAAAACGATACAAGGTTTTACAGCTAAAGTTTTATTACCGAACCTTCAAACAGCCCATTCACTCGCACCTTTTTACGAGTTTCGTGTACTGCCCTTATATAAATTTAATTGAATAGATCAAATAAAATCGATTTTATACGGGCCCGCATCGATAAACACTAATCGATCGAAATTGCGTGTTTTTAATTCGATCGAAATGGGCGCGATGATGGCAGCACTAAATGTTTTTGTGGGCTTTAAAACCAGTATTCGTTGTCGGGTGGCTCGTTACTAATTTGATGGCCTAGATAATTAGCTCGTATTTCGCGAAGCTCGGGGTGCGATGTGAATCGACGATAAGCACAAAATAAATAATAGTAAGCACGTGGATATGTTTTTAGTGCTTTTCAAACAATTTGGAAATGTTCCTTGGGTAGTACAATATGTTATGAATAAATACAGTTCCAAATTGTGGTAGGCAATGGGGATTAAAATTTAGCTAAAAACTACAATGAATGCATGGGCTTAAAAAATTCACAGCTAATTAACTAAAATTCATAGTTAGTCACCAAATCAAAATGACAGTAAACAAAATTAAGTGCACGATTTCCATAGGATAATTAATGTTAATGACTGGAAATAACGTTTTACTAGCAAAAATTATTAGATTCTATTCTTAGATTTGGTTTCAATCCAAAGGCCACATCAAAAGTGCTATTTTAAAAATATTATAGTGTCATTAAAACCTAATAGAAACCAGATAAACATAGGAATCTGCCGGGTTATAACATAACCGCGGATGCCGTCAATTACACCTTAATTTTTAAGGCAGCATCAAATCAATCACATGTAACTAGGGTGTTGTCTACATTCGCCATAAAAACATGTCATATAAGATGTACATTTTACTCATTTTGGCACCTATACTTACCTATTTTGTCTATTTCTATTTTATTTCAAAAAGAGAAATCAAAATATCCTTATCAATAAACATATATTTTATTACGATATCAACATCTTCCTGGACTTCCTATTAATAGACAATACACCAATACACCTTTTCATCTGTGAAATATATATAACTCAAAGGTGATTGACTGACTGACTGACATAGTGATTTATCAACGCACAGCCCAAACCACTGGATGATAGGACTGAAATTTGGCATGCAGGTAGATGTTATGACGTAGACATCCGCTAAGAAAGGATTTTTCGAAATTCCACCCTTAACAGGGTGAAATGGGTGGTTGAATTATTTTCCACGCCACGCCACGCCGCGGGAGAAGCTGCGGGCAGAAGCTCGAATAGAATAAGATTAACATACACTCAAAGCATAGAACTCTTTTTTAGCAAGTTTCAATGAGGTACTTTTCAATTCAGTTGTCAATCGCGTAGCTCGTAATTTTACAATAGCAAGGCGTTCGTCGTGACGTCGGTCGTGCCTACCTGTAGAAATATGCTCTAAGTAAGGACTTTTTTCGTTTTTTTTGTTAATGAGGGTGTCATTACTTCCAAAAGGACTATGGAAAGAAGATGTATATTTAAGATCTCCAAATCACTCACCTAATAATTGTGTCCAGCACATCCTCTCTTTCGAAGACCTTGCAGTACAGGTGCAGTATCTTAAGGCAGGCATACTTGAGTCCCGACCACGTCAGCTCCGTGGACTTCAAGGCCTCATCCCAGGGGCAGTTCTCGTGACGAGACAGGCACAACATGCCGTCGGTGGCGATCTCCGTTGGAGGCATTTAACAGGGTTTGTGGCACTGGTATTCTAATCTTTGGTGGTTAAAAGTCTTTGGTTCGGTCATAAGTTTAGGCAATCCGCAATACCGACCGCTTTGGGTTGTTGATCATTATGTAGTGGTTCGTGAAAGACGCATTGTTCTGTGTTTTGAAACATTGTTTGCAAACTATAGTCATTGTCTTAATATTGTATTGTTGATAAACAAACGCAGAGATAGTGGTAACATAACATTGGTTTTATATGAATTCGATCTGGGTATTTTTGAGAAGGTAGCTAATAAATCTGGTGAATCATTTTTGGCAGTTGTATTTCTCAGGGACTTACGCAGTCACACCTGTCTAGATAAATGTAAACATTATGTAATTTGTGATGAGATCATTCTTATAAAAGCTGATTATATTAAGCTGATTTATCACTTTGTGAAGCTGTGTTGTCATTTACTGGCGAAATAATGTCAAGTTATCAAGTATCAAAGAAATGGTAAATTCTAGACACAAATATTGGTAGGAAGAAAAATGTTATAGGTAAATTCACCAGGTGCATTCTGGTTATTTTAATTTATCTTTAAAGTAACCATGAATCTATTTTTGGTTGCAAAAAATAAAAGGAAGTCGTGTTCTCGACAGACAGTAAGGTCGCACTGTCATAATGTATGATCAGGTCAGGGCAACATCGGGTTGCTTAGGTCTATACAGACATAAACCAAGAGAGGAATTTTAGATTTTGTGTTGTCATTAAACTTCAAAGACTTCTGGACTATTTCAAGACTCAATGATGACACTAGAAGATTTACGACGAGATTTATAAGTTCTCCACCAGTTGGTTTTCGATAAGTGCAAACAAATAGATCTAATATAATTTCAGTAGAAAAAGATATTATTGTATAATGGTTATCCAATTGGAATTCTTACGTGTAATGAATACTGCAGATTGAGACCAATTGACCATACCATCCCTGACGATAACGGTAGAAGAGAGAAGTCGTTATAGTCCTGAATCTTATATTGTCACAGATATTACTGCACAGGACAACAGGATACTGTATGAAAGGAAAAGATGCCGGAAGCAGTAAATCTTTCTACCTATTTACTAAATTATCCAGGTACCTACCTACCTAGTTAGTAATAAAATGCCGGATAGTTTTTATGCCAGTTTAAATAAACTGGTCAGAGTTCGAAGGTTGAATGCATGCCTGGATTTGGCGAAACGTACGTGCAAAAACTATATCATTATAACCTAGCTCTGACGCCTAATATGGGACTTGGTCTAAAAACGGGGGAATTTCAGTTCGTAGCGTAGTTGGTCTGGCTTCTAGTGGAAAGGCATAGATAGGTATGTGTACATTTTACAGAGTTACAGTTCTATTTCTAAATTGTGTATTTGTTGGTCTTTCTATCTTATCGAATTTACGCCATCTATAAATATAAAATTCAAAGCCCTGACTGACTGACTTATATATCAACGCACAGCCTAAACCGACGGTTATAGAGACTTAGAGGAAAATTTGGAGGGTGTGTTTTATGTAAAATGTAGGTATCCACTAAGGATTTTTTGAAATTCCACCGCTAAGAGGGTGAAATGGGTGGTTGAATTATCTATAAAAAAAAATCTTCTTCGTTTCCTATAGGCCACGCGGGCGAAGCCGCGGCCAGAAGCTAGTCTACCATATAAACATCGAACATCAGGCATTAAGTTTTCGTTTCAGCTCAATCATCAGGTTTTATGGGCTTTTCACATGAGGCAGCTAAGCTATACAAAATCTCGATACATTTTTGATTTAAGTGTCTTCAATGACGAGACGCTTGTGAGAAATGCAACGGTCCCTCCGACCTCGCCGTAGGAAGTGCCCAATTTAACCAATCCGCCTTGTTGGCCATTGTCTTCGAGACTCCGTCGCACGCTTATCGGCGGCGGCGTGTTTACTTCACCATTCGTGTAATTTATAGGACGTGGGGGTTTCCTACAACTTTGGACAATGACTAGACAAGGCCTGGTTATAATGTAAAAGTATTCAGTAGGTGTGTGTCCTTCCCTACCTTACTTCGTATCAATCTGGTCCTACGACAATTTTAAAAAATAACACTTTCAACTTTCGCGACTTGAACTCATATTGTAAAGATAAAACGGGTCTATTAGCGTACAAACGTCGAGGTTAGTCAAAATAATGTTTTTTTTTTTTACGCGAATAGACTCGTTTTATCTTTACAATATAAATTTAAGATATATATAAAACTACTCCGATAATAGTAATCTTCAAGACAATAATAGTAATCTACAATCCGACTTGCATGCAGTAGCCCGTACCAAAGGTACCAGTTTAATAAAATGTATGTCAGTAATCTATGATCAAAATAAACCTTACAACTTACACACTACAAACATTTTAAAGATATAGGTATACTAAATATTCAATCCATAAAAATTGGCACACCTACTATGTTGAGTAGCAAAATGACACACATCCACCATTGGTCGTCTCTATTTGGTATCTTGAACGTTGCATTTGGTCAGATTAGTGTAATTATATTGAAAATCCTATCTATATTCTCTAGAATACTAGTAAATTAAGTTTCATGATTAGTCGAAAGTATTTTACTTTTTTATTTACTTAAATGTTCGACTCTAGTTTGCTAATGTAATAGGATCGACGCTTTATTTGGTTGGTGATACACAGAATTATTTCTGGCCCAGATTATAATACTTAAAGTCAAAGTCAGAGTCAAATGATTTATTGCAAATAGGCTATTTTTAGCACTTTTACAAGCCAAAATTATTATATATTTACCTACTCCTACCTACTTATTTACCTACAATATAATTACAAAATTAAACAAGAAGAGGAATCACACTACATATTCTTGTTTTATTTTGTAAGTGAACTTCCGCGAAGTCACGCCTGAGTTTATCAATTACAATAGAATCATGAGATTTTGTACGTACCTTGTAAGAATCTAATTAAGACACAGTAATTTAGTCTACGTAAATAATATACATATAAAAAATTATACAATATGGGCTTTCGATTTAAGCTTTTCGATGGCTAATGGCGTTGTGGCTGGAAATGATCGCGCTAATATCGCTTTTGATATAGAGTACGAAACCCATCAACACATTGTTATCGGATCTTTTTATGTACCAACCACAGAATTCGCCCTGATACTAAGTCCATCATACCTACCTAAGTATTTGATTTTCTTGTAAAAAAATTTGAAGCACCTTTCAACCCCAACGTAATATTTATAATGAACCTTCGCAATGCAGCTCAAGAGAGATTCGCGAATTCATTACTCTCACCGCTTTCCTAACTCCTCATTCTTCTATCATAACATCTCAATAAAATTAAAACCATGTCTTTAGCTGTAAAACTAAATAAACAAAACTAAGACCACAGAACAATATTAGTAGTTTGATAAAATAGTGAAAAATATTTCCTCGAAAACTGAAATGTGAAAAGCGTCAAGCAAACAACAGATTAAAATAGTAGATTTCTACCAAAGGAGTAAAGAACTATTTTAAAGCTAGTGTTTAATTCCAAATCCAGAGCGGAGTGAAGTATGCCCAATCTTAGACACACAGCGCGGGCATCAGCTGAGTGCTTTGTAAATGCTTCGTAGGCAATAAAACACCTGCTTTGTTCAATGCTGCAAGGCTTTTCTTTAGAATTTAATTTTGATAATAACTAGATTTAAGTTTTATTTCATAAGTACTTTTTTATTTAGTTATATGGGAGCGTTCTATAGCATGGACTCAATACATACATTAAAGGAAAAGAACGAATTAAATTCCACCGTATATTTCAGAGTTCCGAGTGACACTGCAACTGATATGGGCAGCCGCTTAACATCAGGCGAACGATTTGCTAGTCACGCCATTCTTTAACATAAAATTAAACTAAAATAACATAGGTAAGTATATATTTTTCAATAAATGTAAAAGTAACGTGGAGTTTTAGCGGGAAAGCGAAAAAGATTGCGTCACCGCATTGTATTATTTTCCAAAACTTGTGTTATTTTCAGTGTTAGTGCATAAAATTGGTGGCATTCTATTCGTTAAGTGCTGGATCACAGGCGTGAGTGTAGGAAAATGGTATAATGATGGTGAAACGTTTCTTTTCGTGTTGTTTCCAAAACTCCATAGAAGCTTCAAGTAAAGTTGCCACCACTTTACTAGGAGTATGAATTGACTAGACTATGACTTGATTCGATGACTTTGACTGTGAATTGACACATATTTGCGTGAAATATCATTAACTTAATAAATTGCCAATTACTTGACACTGGCTAAATACAAAAAAGTGAGGAGCCAAAATGTAAAAAACAAAAAAAAAAAGTAACGTGTAAAATAGAACAGAAAAGACTACCATGGCAACCGCGATTTCCCCAGACTATATGATTCTTCACACCAATACCTCCTTGCTATCCATTTATTTAGTTTTCATATATTTACAATATCAGGTACAAAAAATAGTTTTTTGTGCACAAATAGTATTGCTCCCGCGGTGGACACTCTACTTTTTATTACCATCTATGGGGAAATTAGTAAGTGCAACTTCTTTGTATCACGTTTTTAGCGTCCGACCTCTTTTGAGCACATTTTTGTTCTCTAACTTTTATTGTAGAGAAAAATTTCACCTATGAAATTACCATTATGAATCGATGTATATTTGCCAAAACAGTGGCAGCTTATTGATGCCCTTCATGAAGAAATCAGCTGAACGGCCAACAAATTCTTCAATGCAGTTTGTCGGAAAAATTCAAATGTGATGAAAACTTTTTAGAAAAAATTTCATATTTATAAAGTTCATTTAAAATAAGAATTCTGGCTAAATACACAAAAGTGTGGAGCCAAAACCAAACAAAAAACAATAAGAATTCTTAGTAAAATTTTTCACAAACTTTTTATTTGTTGCACGCACTACTTATAGTATTATATGTGATTATATTATTTATATTATGCTGCCTATTTACTTGTTCATACAATGTTCGTGATAATCTCGTGGGCTGCACTCAAATCTGCAAGCGGTCCATCATCATCTGGAGACCAACAAACCGCACTTGCTCTTCTTGACTGAGACGCAAATAGGATGTCCATCAGACACGGCATATCTGGACTATCCAGGATTCATCTTGGAAAACCGCTTCCTTCCACGCGCTGGTATCTGCGTTTACGTCCGTGATGACATTTGCTGTTTGCGTCTCCGAAACCTTGAACATCCCCACTTTTCGGTGATTTGGGTGCTTGTGGACACCGGCATTGAGAAAATTCTCTATGCTGGTGTGTACAGATCACATAGCGGTGACCGGGAGACAACTCTTCTAATGGAGTATCTCAGTGAAACGGCAGATGTGGCTCAGCAACGCTATCCTTCGGCTCAGCTTGTTGTTCTGGGGGACTTTAATGCTCACCACCAGGAGTGGTTAGTCCCACACCGGATCACGGACCACGCTGGGAGAGAGACGCGTAAGCTCGCTTTGGCGCTCAATTTAACGCAGATTGTTAAAGAGCCAACGCGAGTGCCTGACATTGATAGCCACACTGCTAACTGCCTCGACCTTCTGCTCACGACTGAACCAGACCGATACTCTGTGGCGGTATCCTCACCCATTGGTAGCTCCGATCACTGTCTGGTCAAGTCCGTTTCAGTATACTCCCCGCCTGACCCAAGCCCTAAGAGCAATCGGCGTGTCTGGAGATACAGCTTAGCAGACTGGGACGAGATGCGACATTTCTTCGCTTCATATCCTTGGCGGCAAACGTGTTTTTCTTCTGGAGATCCGACGGTCTGCGCGAATGCGGTTACTGAGGTAATATGTCGGGCTATGGAATATTTTATTCCATTTTCCGATAAGCCCGTGACCAGCAAAGCCAGCCCATGGTTTGGAGCCGACTGTGCACGCGCTGAAGCGCAGAAGCATGCGGCATATCTGGCATGGGCTGACGCTCGAAAACGCAAGGCCTCGGACACTCGAGCTAAGAAGAAAGCCTTTAACGTTGCCGCCAAGGCCTGTAAGAAGGAATTAAGGAAGGCTCGTTTCAATCATATTGGTCGAATAGGGACTAAACTTGCTTCCTACCCAGCTGGTAGTAAGGCTTTTTGGTCCCTAGCCAAATCGGTTGAAGCGAACTTCTGTCGATCCTCACTGCCTCCATTATTGAAACCAGACGGATCGCTGGCTCACACTGCAAAAGAAAAAGCAAACTTGTTTGCCACTCTCTTTGCAGAAGCTTCGCGTCTAGATTCTGCTAATGAGGTACCTCCCTGCCTTCCACAATGCGGTGTTTTCATGCCGGAAATACGCATACGTCAGAAGGAAGTACTAAAAACATTACGCAGTCTAGACGTGAACAAAGCCAGTGGTCCCGATGGTATACCAGCAATTGTACTTAAGAGCTGTGCACCCGAGTTGTCTCCCATTCTAACACGCCTATTTTGCCTCTCTCTAGACACCGGAATAGTCCCTATGAGTTGGAAGCTAGCCAACGTACAACCTGTACCTAAGAAGGGCAGTCGTGCTGATCCTGCCAACTATCGACCCATCTCAATTACCTCCATTCTCTGTAAGAGTATGGAGCGTATAATTAACAACAAGCTCTTGGCATACCTTGAAGACAATGATCTCCTCAGTGACCGGCAATACGGATTTCGCCGAAACCGGTCCACTGGGGATCTTCTCGCGTATGCCACTCACATATTGAGCGAAGCCTTAGAGATGCATGGAGAGGCACTTGCTGTATCTCTAGACGTCTCTAAGGCATTTGATCGGGTCTGGCATGACGGACTTCTGAATAAGCTTCCATCTTACGGACTACCTGTTGGTCTGTGCACTTGGATATCAGACTTTTTGAGGGAACGATCGCTAAGAGTAGTTCTTGATGGCTGCTCCTCTGATCAATTAGCTATTAATGCTGGTGTACCTCAGGGGTCAGTTCTTTCAGCAACACTATTCTTACTCCACATCAATGATCTGCTAAAGCCCGGTACCTTTGGGTATGCAGATGATAGTACTGTTGTTGAAAGATACACATCCAGTGCCCGTGCCAGTGGTGACGACGTCCGGATTGAGAGAGAGGCTATGGTTGAGCGCATGAACCTGGCTTTGAAAGCCGTGTCCGATTGGGGCGATGCTAACTTGGTTAGGTTCAATGCTGCAAAAACACAGGCGTGTTTATTCACTGCTAAAAAGAGCCCACTCCATCTGGCTCCTTCATTCCGTGGTGTATCTGTAAGTTTAGGAAACCATCTTGAGCTTTTGGGTGTTGATCTCACGTCAAACCTAAACTTTGGATCCTACATCGAGTCCAAAGCCAAAGTAGCTTCAAAAAAACTCGGCATATTGTCCAAGGTAAGGCGGTACTTCACACCTGGACAGCTTCTAAATCTGTATCAAGCACAGGTCCGATCGTGTATGGAGTACTGCTGCCACCTGTGGGACGGGTCTGCCAAGTACCAGCTTGAGGCTCTGGACTCGATTGAACGGCGTGCCAAAAGGCTCATTGACGACGACACTTTGGTTGGTAAAAGGCTCCTGAGCCTTGCACATCGACGTAAGGTGGCAAGTCTGTCGGTCTTTTACAGAATACACCACGGTGAATGCGCTCAAGAACTGCATGATCTCATTCTCCCATCACCATTCCACTACCGGACTACTAGACGCTCGGCTAAGCGCCATCCTTTCGTGGTCGAAATACCACCCATTCGTACCAAGCGATTCGACTCAACTTTCTTAATTAGAACGGCTAAGGAATGGAATGCCCTGCCAGCGTCTGTGTTTCCGGCGAAATATGACCCGGGCGTGTTCAAGAGAAGAGTGAATAGGTATTTACTTGGCTAGCATGCTACATCTTCGATCGCATCGTCACTTCCCATCAGGTGAGAGCGTGGTCAAATGCTAGACAAGTTTGAAGTAAAAAAAAAAAAAAAAAAAAAAAATCTTTTGGTGACCTTACTTATACGTAAAGTTTCGACATCCACATTCCATTTTTAAATCACTTTTAGACCCTAGGAATTAAAGAGCTATTTTACTTTTTTAGAGTTAGTTTACGAAGAATTAACTAGCTCTTTTTCTTTTCGAATAGATGCGATGAAAAAGATTTTTTTACGGTAAAGATGACATTTTCACAGGACATAGTGTTCTGATCTAATCATCGGTCACTCAAGTAAAGTAAAATAGTGAAGTGAAATTAAGAAAATTTCGGTATTTTTTGCATTGTGAAAATAACCATTGAATTTTTATTAGCAGCATGCCAATAAAAGTGTCAATGTGATCATTCCTACGTTGCGTAACACAGTAAAATTATTAGATAGACAGACAGTAAGACACTTGTCTAAGGTATAGTACGTGTCATAAAAATAAATGACTGGATCAAAATAAATACGTACGTACAATATCATATATTTATTTTATAAAATATCTAGATATTTTCAAATCGCGATGACGTCTTCATGTCATTAATAAAATACGGTAATGTAAATCATATTTTAGGTTTGCCAATTAGTAAATACTTTCAATAAAATATTCTTGTTCTTTTTTCAGATTTGAGGTTATGAATTTTGGCTTAATGACGTCATAACTTATGATAAAATGCTGCCATTTATTTTAAAACGTAATTTAGTTAGGTAGCTTTTTATTAATTCAAGTAGTTTTTATTTTATATCAAACCTATATTTATCAACATCCTACATTGGCCGTGTGGTCACGACAATGTCCGAATAGGACCACCCCATCTCTGCCCGTGAGCGCTGTAAGAACCAGCTAAGGAAATATCCAGGGAATGGGCAGAAGCATTCTTTGCGATACATTTAAATCTTCTGCACTGACTAAGCCGTCTGCCAAGCGTGATGATTATGGCAAACCCTTCTATGATAAGCGTCCAAAGGGACGTTTTATGGGAGAGGCTTATGTTCAGCAGTGGACGACTGGACGTCTCAAGGTTGTTGATGAGAAACCTGCATTAAAATTCACAATCCCTCTGCACTTAAACGTCTATGAATATATTGTATCTTGTTTCTTCTTTTAAACCTAGCCTCGACACCGACGACGGTAAAAGTTGAAATAACTCATTATAACGATCAAAGGCGAAAACAGTGATCAGAGAAAAGCCGGAAAAAATAGACAAACATTTCATTTGGCACAGAATTTTATTAGCGCAATGATTCGATTTATTTTTATTTCTTTATCTGTCAGATGGAATACGGAAGGCGTAAAGTTTTTGAACGAATCTCTCAATCAACAGTAATTCAAGATGGCGCCGAAAGTTTTTTTATAGGGATGGCCATTGGCCATTTACCGTAACTTAAAAAGTTGTGTTATTTATATTTGGCAAAACAAATATTCAATTCAACTGTTTGCGCACGTTACAAACGAAACTGGTCAGTCAAATGCCTAAATAAAAAGATCTAGGTTACCCTTCATATTCATACGTTTTATTATTTTGACGGGCGCATGGCGTCTGTGTTTAGATTCTATGCCCACCTTGAAGTCGCGGCACTTTGATTTATTATTTCAATTTACGCTCGCGTGTGATATCTTCCTCATTATTTTTTGATATGTTGAATGTATTTTTGCTACTTAGATATTGTTATTTAGATATTTGTATACTTAGAGGAATTATTTCTATGTTTGTAAACATAGACTTAGCATCGAAAATAGGTCGAATTCTTTGTATGTATATAGATTCTCCAAAACCTTCAATTATTTTTATAATAATAATAATAATAATAATAATATGTGTGGACATCTCACACAACGCCATCTAGCCCCAAACTAAGCAAAGTTTGTGCTATTGGAACCAGATAACTGTAAAAATACTTAGATACTTTTTATTTGTAAATACATACATAGAATACGATATAACACCCAAACACAGAACAAACACCTATGTTCATCACATAAATGTTTGTCCTGGGTGGGAATCGGACCCACAACCTGCAGTTCAGAAGGCAGGGTTCCTACCAACTGAGCTATCGGGCAGGTCAAAGTCGAGTCAAATCAGTTTTATTTCAAAAAACCTAGGATATTAACATGTATTTTATCTGACACGCATTTTAATGGCAACCAATGCTTTAATAATCAAAACATTTTTCCATTGGATTTAGAAGCACGTGAATAAGCGTCAGTTCATTAACTTTATTACCGAAAAAGTGACAGTAAAATGATAAGTATTCATATTACGACGCTTGGTACAAATAAAAGTGTTTTTATGTCACCATAAACCTAGGGTGGGGCCAGCCTCGAACGGGGATCATCCTGGTTTACGAAACAAGCGTATTATAATGGATATTTCATTGGTATAACAAGGCAATAAGAGAACAAGCTTTTAATATTACAATTTTTATATCCAGTACTTCCTATTTCACGTAACCAAAGTGGCTAAAAATTGTGTACGTAATCAATATCGGTACAAATATATGTTACTAGTTGCGCCCCGCGGTTTTACCCGCGGATAAAAAGTATTTTAATTATTTCCTCATCCCACAGGAAAATTTCAGTTTTCCGGGAGATAATGTAGCCTATATGTTAATCTAGTGTATAATCTATCTTGGTACTGAATTTTATCCAAATCCATTCAGCCGTTTGAGCGTGAAGGAGTAACAAATACGCACACACACACACAAACACACATACAAACTTTCGACTTTATAATATTAGTGGGATGGGATATTATAGGTAGGTAAGTATTTTTTCTTTAGTTTTATTTATTTGCAGCAATAAATCTATAAAAAGCACTTCCTATGATTGCTATCTAAGTACGCACAGAATATAAAATCCCAAACACAGGACGTAAAGTTTATCTGGTAGAGGTTGCCACTCTCAGATAAGACAAATAAACATAAATTTAACGGAAGTCCTTGATACCATTTTTATTGTGTTAAAATTGCATTATCAAAGACTACATTGTTAACGTGAGACATTTTTGTATTTGAAATTAAAAATTGTCATTGATGATTCTCGCGGCAGAACAAGGATTTGTGTACAGATACTTGTTCTGTGTCTGGGTGTTGTGGGACCATGGTTCTCGTAGTTCCTGGGTCCCTAGACACAGGGAATCCTAGTTAGGGTCAAGGATCTACGTGTGTGATCTGAGCGTTGTTATTATTAAATATTCTATGATATGACATACACGACACAGTTTTAAATATAGATTCTTATTACACGCTTAATGGACTGAAAAGACCTGTCTATCATTCGGCGTAGCGTTAACTCGAACATGCTAATCTCATGAAAAAATTAACGTGAAAGTAAACTATAAAGTAAAACTTCTTTACGCTTGACTTGGGGAGTAAGTTGGTGAATGCGAAACTTGAAGTTGGTAGGTCTCCATTGACAACATAACAAAGATAAAAATTTGATTTATTATATTGGTATGCCCGGTAAAATGACGTCGAGATGACGAGTTTTTTTTTTGTTTTGGCTCCACACTTTTGTGTATTTAGCCAGTGTCAAGTAATTGATAATTTCTCAAGTTAATTAATATTATGTATATTTGTGTTAAGTCAAGTCCCAGCCCAAGTCATCAAGTCAAGTCACAGTCTAGTCTAGTCAAGTCATACTCCTAGTAAAGTGGTGGCAAATTTACCAGAAGCTACTATGGAGTTTTGGAAACAACACGAAAAGAAACGTTTCACTTTCACTCATGCTTGTAATTTAGCACTTAACGAATAGAATGCCACCAATTTTATGCACTAACACTCAAAATAACACAAGTTTTGGAAAATAATACAATGCGGCGACGCGATCTTTTTCGTATTCCCGCCAAAAAAACTCGACGTTAACATTATACAAATCAAAAACAAACTCATATGCCAAACAAATCTGGCATAACCAGCCGATAGATGGAGCTAAACTAAAAGAAGTTTTACGTCAATTGTGTGGTACGTAAAGCGCACTCGTTTTTTCTATTTGATAGCGTGTTGGCATGAGCGATGACAGACCAAATAGACAAAGACAGGAATATGCGCAGATTTGATTCATGTTTAGCAGACCCCAGTTGCTGACTTGTACTCATGAAAGAAACCAGTCAAACAATTCCAGGTTTGACCGGAGATTTCACGATAAACAGAAACAATCATTGAATTTATATCGTGTGAAAAATAAGCGTATTTTAAATGTAAATACCGAGACAAACTGAAAGTAGCTGTATGTTAATTAACTAACAGTAAATCTATGCTGTTTTTAAAATGAGTGCATGAATTCATTGTGCTGTCAGCCAGCCGAGAGTAGGCGATATTCCGTAGTACGACATCTTCCAATGAAACTCGGTTATTTGAAAGGATACCGTTACGTTGGTAGCCAACCTACACTCTAACTGTATGATGTATTTAGGTTATCATAGGATGTATACATGTTTATAGTATCAAATAAAATGTAGCCTATATGTTAATCCAGTGTATAAGCTATCTTGGTACCGAATTTCATCCAAATCCATTCAGCCGTTTGAGCGTGAAGGAGTAACAAACATACACACATACACACAAACACACATACAAACTTTTGCCTTTATAATATTAGTGTGAAGTGTGATTAGTACACTATACCTTCTTACAGGGATATATATTTTTTTATTTTTTTTATTTTTTAACACGGCAAATTGCCTTTATTTTCTAAATACTACAATGGTTTAATAACTAATACTAACAACTACCTACTACTACAAAAAAAAAAAACATTTGGACTATATACTGGCCGCGATGACCTATAGACAGTCCAAATGCTCCAGCCCACTACCAGAAGGTAGCGTACCCAACATGCTGGCAGCATTGCTATTATTGTTATTTATTTAGCGGTCCACTAATGACTTACGTTACTATTATTTGTTTAACGAAAGGAAACAGTTCACAGAACAATTTGCTTTGACGCCAATCAACTAGGGAAACAAAACAGAGCAGTGTGTTTACTTTTAAGAAGAAAACTGTTTTGCTGTTGCGAACATTATGTATATGGTATTTTTATGTATTTTCTAGGTGGTAGGACTTTGTTGCAAAGTTCGTCTGGGTAGGTACCACCGCTTTGCCAGTTATTCTGCCGCCAAGCAGTAGTGTGCAAGCACTACTGTGTTCCGGTTTGAAGGGCAATGTAGCTAGTGAAATTACTGGGCAATTGAGACTTTATGATCTGATCTCTGAGTCGAGTAATCTTATTACCAGACTGTGCTGATGTTTTAGGATGATGTGCGCAGTGCAGTGTCGCTTGAAACTCTATGTTTTTGGCTTCCAAGTGACACTGTTCTGTTATGGGCGGCCGTGGCGCTTAACATCAGGTGAACGACTAGCTCGTCACATCATTCAATAACATAAAAAAAAAGAAAAAAAAAATGGTGCGTGCATACGTTCGTAAATTGAATAGTTGCTGATCGTCAACCCAGTTATGATTAGTGGTTCGCTGAGGATTGAAACTCGTTAAAAATATAAAAAATGTCCATACCTTGCCCATAATACAGTGTACTAGGTATGTGTAAGGATATGGTAAGGAATTATTGATTGCTAGGTATATTGATGAGGATGGTGATGAAAGAGCATGAGCTACATCATATAATCGCTTTTAAATGTAATAATAGAATAATTTAGAAGATATTTTGAAAGATGTAGTTCGACTTTTGTAGTGGCTTGGGTAGCACTAACTAGTAAGTAGGCTAAGCTAAGTAATCAGGCAATTATTTAGGCCTATTTTAACAAACTGAAGACAAAAATGTTTTACCCTAAATAATAATATATTTATTGCATAAAATTTTTGTAAGTAATAGATATATTATCTTAAATTGAAAGTTTAAATGGTTACATTACATTTTCTAAATACCTTTGCTATTTTGTTTCTACAAGCCTTTTAATCAAGGAAAACCACATACAGTACATGGGAAGTAGGTAAGTATTTGATTATTATTATAATTATAATTTTACGCCCAACGATCACATACTTACATAGGATCCTGGACCCTAACTAGGATTCCCTGTGTCTAGGGACCCAGGAACTACGAGGAACATGGTTCCAAAACACCCAGACACAGACCAAGTATTTGCGCTTTTTTTCTGTGCGCAAATACTTCTCCTGTCGCGGGAATTGATCCACCGCCACCGGGCTATTTGCCGACCTGCACACCACAGGGGTTGTCAAACTTTCTAGTGAATGGTGGAGTAAGCAGCCGCCAACGCCATGCTCGTGACTTCACATTTTGTATAACCATTGAAGAGTTTACCGATTCCGCCTAAAACAATGACAATATCGTCCACGCATTCCAGAAATCTGAAACAGTCATTTATGTGCGTTTGTTTCTTTTTACCAAACAAGTCGTTGAGTCAGAGTCAAGAAAGCATGACTCAATTCACTGTATACAAGAATGTTTACTGAAAGTAATTTGTAGGTATTCGAGTTTGAATTTAATTAGGCAATAAGAGTAAAAACTGCAATGCGAATATCGTTTCGTGAGAATCCGTAAAGCAGGTATCGTAATTTTAATAATTGTTAACCGTATAATTAAATCACGCACACATGTGCGTTTAGTTATTACGGTTTAGTTATACGGCACATTTATATTTTACAAATAAATAAATAAAATCAACAAATAAATGCATTCCGCATACATGTAACATAAAAAAACATATTTTAGTATATATTATGGATAATGAGATATGCCTACTGTAACAATGAGTACTCTATATTTTATTAGTTTTATTTAAGTATATAAGTATGTCCTAATTCTTGGCAAGCTTCGTAGATATGGTTCATTTTATCGGATAAAATCGGACGAACCTAAATAGCCATTTTCCTACTGCGCATCACTATTTTAGGACCTTAAATTTTTGCCTACTTAGCCAAAATCGATTTATAAATAATTTAGTTTTTTAGGTCTATTTTAGTATTATTTTTAGCTATATGTAAATTAAAAAGTCGTAGATAAATAAAAAATAATAAATAATAAATCGATAGTTATAGATATAAATGTATAAGTTTTTAAATATTGTGATCACTTTTTTAATAGTTTATAGTCAAATTAAGCGATATTTTCCATAAGACGAATTATTTCGGGATAGCCGCAAATATTTTTTTAATTTGTATTTAATTATTATTGGTTGTGAAACGGGATAAAATAAATTTCTTTCCGACTTGTAAGGTAATTATATAATATTTGTTCACGCATTTCGTTTCGATTGATGTTGCAAGTTGTAAGCCACTTTTACAATCCGATCCGTGTTTTTGGACGTGAATTCTACAAGCAATGCGTACCAATTGGTTAAAGGATATCGACTATTTAGCCGAGAGATATGTAACTAAAAAGTTTTTTGTTTTGTTCGTATTTATGTACTAAACAAAAATCTTTTTAGTTACAGAATAGAAACAGATGCGTACTAACCATAACCATAAACACTAGTACTAACCATAGTTTTTTGTACTAGGTAGGTATTCCTACCGTAATCGTCATTATTAAATTTTATTCTGTGTAGTAAACCTAGCCAGCCAGGCCTATATAGTTTTTTACTATACCTAGGTAATACATAGTAGGGGATCGCCGAACATGGATTATTGATTCGAACCGACTAACGAACATTATTCGTTTCAGCGCTTACCGAACCGAATATTCGGCCGACAATTACCTATGTACTATTTTTCATTTTACGCAAATTTTGCTGTACATCCAGTCGCAATAAAACTTCAAAAAACCTCCACTGCAATTTAAATAATAGGTCTTTACCTATGAAATTGCCGTATTGCAGTACAGACTTTTTCAAACAAAAAAAAGTTTTGATTGGCTATGAATTCTAAATTCAAATTAATTTTGTTTTAAAAATATGACATTCTATTTACAATATAAGTCTTTTGTTTATTGATTAGCGTTGTATTTTCATTACATTTCAACATTTTTCCTCATAATGGATACTTTGAAATTTCGTGTAATTATGGAATATGAGTTCCGTCGTGGCACCAACGCGGCACAAACGACACGTAACATCAACGACGTTTACGGAGAGAACTGTACAAACGAACGTACAACCCGTTATTGGTTTGCTCGGTTCCGTTCTGGGAATTTTGACTTGAAAAATGAACCTCGTGGTCGTCCGGAAACTTTGGTCAACAATGATGAAAAAAAGGCGATTGTGGAAGTTGATGAATCTCAATCTACAGCTGAGCTGACAGCAGCTTTTGATGTTAGCATCAAAACAATATTGGTCCATTTGCGACAGATTGGCAAGATAAAAAAGCTTGATAGATGGGTGCCCCACGAACTTAACGATCGCCAGCGCAACGTACGCGTCGAGACTTGCCTTGCGCTGCTTAACAGGCACAAAGGCAAAATCCTTCATTTCTATGAAGGAATTTTGAACCGAATTGTTACGTGTGACGAAAAATGGATTCTTTTTGACAATCGAAAGCGCTCAGCAAGTTGGTTAGATCCTGGTTCGGTACCAAAGCAATGTGCAAAACGAAAAATGACCCCTAGAAAGGTGATGGTCACAGTTTGGTGGTCTAGTGCTGGTGTGATTCATCATAGCTTTTTACAAAACGGCGAGAGCATTACTGCAGATGTGTACATTGAAGAACTGACCACAATGATGGCGAAACTCGCACGTCTGCAACCAGCTTTGGTCAATCGGTCGTCTCCACTGCTACTTCACGACAACGCGCGACCCCATACTGCACAACAGACCGTCTCTAAGCTGCATGAGTTGGGTTTGGAAGCTCTCCCTCATCCGCCATACTCACCAGATCTTGCGCCTACCGACTATTACTTTTTCCAAAATTTGGACAACTTTTTAGCGGGAAAAATATTCAATTCCCGAGAGGCAGTACAAAACGCCTTTGAAGAGTTTGTTGTCTCCCGTCCTGCTGATTTTTTCAAGAAGGGCATCCATAAACTGCCACAGCGTTGGCAAAGATGCATTGATTGCAGGGGTGATTACTTTGAATAAAAGAAATAAATAAGTTCGAAAAAAAAATACTTTAACTTTTTTCAAACAAAACGGCAATTTCATAGGTAAAGACCAATATATTGGTTTGTGCATTTCCTATGAAATTGCTAATATGCACGTAAATTGATTACAATCTTAATTAAAATTAAAGATTTCTGAGAAATATGTGAAACGTTGCATTTTACGCATTTTGCATTTCATTTAATTTGTGAATACTGACCAAGTATGTGTGTTAGACTTATTATTTAGAAAAACGATTAACAAGTGCCGAGTGCTCTAATAATCCTAAAATGAGTTCCCCATATAAGATCATAAATTGGGAAGTAGGTATATGTAACGAAAATTATTTTATAAAATTTTTGGTTATATATTATTCGGCACTTCAACCAAATATTCGGCAGAATACCGTAAAAACTATGCCGTATAAATACGGTTAATTACCGAATATTTGGCGCATCCCTAAAGTATACCTGTCTTATTATCCCTTTTATCCTCTTTATATATAAACCACTTGGTACCTTGTAAAACTGCAACGGCTACTTAATTGATTTTGCTAATCAACGAGTTCATCAGCTGTTATCGGTCATTTTGCAGTCGTTTCCTTCACGAACCACTACTAACCATAACAAAAATCACAACACAACACATTAAAACACTTTATAAACTAATTAACACTGGCTGGAATATCCTGACGGCGCTCTGTCATCTGTATCGTTTGAATTTCGAAAAAGAAATGGTTTGTTTTCTTTTTTGTTTCGCGATGTTTGGCAGAACGCGTCGCGTTCAGAAGCGCGGAAATTGGCGAAGTATGCGCGCGAACGACACTAGCGCCCGCCGGCGAATCACGTGCGTTCCGAATGACAAATGAGCGTCAACGGGTTACCCGACGCGACGCGTACCGAGAGTAGTTTCGCGTTTACTCCCCGCTAGCCCAAGTTCAACGGTTAAGGTTTTGGAGCACGCGCGCTCGCCCAGCATAATCTGACCTTTCAACGGCTACGTTTGGGTTGGTCAATCTAGTATGGATTTGCTACAGATTCATTTTCAATACGATAAAGTAACACAGGTGAGGTGACAACACGAATGATGTCATGACTTAATTTGTACAGAGAAAGATAACATATAAAATTAGGAACCTGCTTTAAACTCTTTAGCCAAGTCCAAGTACTTGGGTACTTTCGTAGGACTTAAATATTCCTTTGTTCTTGTCTGTGGCAATTTTAAGTATAAGTATGTACCGTCGGCGAGGTCAAAGATCACGTGGTCTTTGCCGACTGTTAAAACGCGACTTGAAATCGACTTGTTGGAAAAGTGAAAATAAGGGATTATGTTCCGTTTTGGGGGAAACCGTCGCCGGCTAATAGTATTAAGCACAGAGTGGTGTAGATTCTGCGTCGCATACTCTAAAGCTAAACGAAATTAACATATTTCCGTCTTTTTCATTTCCCATTTATCAGAAGAGTACCGCCATACTTTAGTTTTAGAGAATGCGACACAGAATCAACACCAGTGTCATTCAAACTTATGGCGATATGGCGGCAATGAAGTCGGCGCGAAACTCTGAGCGGACTGAACTGAGCGGAGCGTGCGAGCATTAATTTTGAATCACACTACCCAAAGATAATAAACTCAGGTAGGTATGACCTACAACCTAAATAATCTATATTATGTGAAAGTACCCATTATATTATTATTGTACTGCCGTTCGCCTGGTCATGTATTCACCAGCTTACTCCCCAAGTCAAGCGGGCATAAAGAAGTTTTACTTCAAAAAATCTATACACACAGGTAGAATATTTAATGTAATATTTTTTTTTTTCTAATAATAAATTCTATCCTAATCATACAATATTTAAACAATTTAGACCGTGACAAGATATCTTACCTGAGGTTATCGCGATATTGGCACCAACATTATCTCCATTTGTCAGATAGGTATGTACCTAAACCACAAAGTGCCTAAGCACAGGTACTCGTGTATACTATCATACTAATTATATGATAAGCACCAATATGTATTTTTGACTGGCCCGATAGCTCAGGTTGGTAGCAGCTGCTGCTGCTGAACTGTGGGTTGTGGGTTCGATTCCCATTACAAATATTTGTGTGACGAACATTAGGTATTCTGGGTCTGGGGTATTATATTCTATGTATGTGTTTACAAATAAAAGTATTCTATATAAGTATTGTATCAGTTATCCGGTTCCCATAATAATTTGCCTAGTTTGGGACTAGATGGCGCTGTGTGAAATATTCACAAATATTAACTTTTTTGTTCTAAGTATCAATCTTTACTTGTTCGGAAAATTAATAGTTCGTACATTTTATATATTGAATAATGTACAATTCGGAAAAAATATTACGTTTCGTATTACTAAGAAATTGTAAAATATAGAATCTGGAACTTAACGCCGACACCGTACCTATCTATGTACATAATATTATTAATATGTTAAAAATTATATTGCTATTTTATGTGCTAGTTAGGTATTTAATCTAGATCTACTATACCGTAGTTGTTCTTAAAAAGAAATAGGTATATGTAGGTACGTATCATACATAGGTAGAAATTAATGAAATTAAATTCTTATTTCGATATTATAGTATAGCGCCATCTGCTGGCAATCGTTGACAAAATGCAGGTAAATCGATAAATCCATAGTACCGCTACTCGCCGATAGATGTCGGCTAAAGTCTATAATGTCTGTACTGAACTCTAATAAAACATAACTTAGCTAATCAATACCTAATATTACGCACTGACTTCTGCACTAACCAGTGCTATCTGCACTAACTTCACACTTTGGGCAAAAGATTTGAGAGAAAGATCACGTGACCGACAAATCTGTACCAAACCCGACTGAAGTTGCAGTTCTTGTTGTGACAGTTCTATTGATTGAAATTTAATTTAAAATTTAAATTTGAATCGCATTGTACACCTACTTTGATGTTTCCTTCGATTGATGGTCTATTTTCAGTATTTTATTCTCATATACTCTTGTAAATTGGCGAAATTGTGGTAAAATTGCCGCAGAAGCCACTAACTAGGATTCAATTCAATTCAATTAGATGATAAATCGAAAAGCGATGTTCTAACAATCCACATCCTTTTCTTATCAATTATTGTAGGTGAAATTGATAATATATCATTTTTTTAGCTGTACATAAAAACATCACATATCATTGTAACATAATGCTATCGGCAACTTGGTTTATCCATTTGTCAAAATAGATAAACTATTGACATCAAGGTAATAAATACAACAACAGGAACTAATAAGTAGGTTACAATGGGCGATTTATCGCTGAAAAGCGATCACTTCCAGACAACCGATAGGCTTTAAATCAGAATATTTAAACATATACTTTGGCCAAAATCGTTTAGACATTACAAGTTATTGATTTTTACATATTTCTGACCGCGTGGTCCCGGCTATGTGAGAATTTTTCCCGCGAGCGCCGTAAGAACCGACTAAGGGAATATCCAGGGAATGAGTGCAATAATTCAAAAATGTTACTTTATTATAAGACATTTAAATGTAAATTAGTTGATAAGTTATGTTTCCATGAATCTAACTAGAAACATTATTTTCTTAGAACATTAAGTTTCTTTAATAATTAATTATTTGTAGGTATAATAATGTAAAATGTGACCCTATATGTGATACAATTAAAGTTCTATGTTGGACTGTTGTAGTAATTTTGCTCACATTGGGTGTTGTCATTGTCAATAATTAATTATTAACAAACGTGTGAATTTCTCCCAAATTAAATTAAAACTAAATGTAAAAGTATTGGTAATTTATTCTGATAAAGAAGTAAAAGAAATAAGACGGTGACTTCATAGAAATTACCATTCATTAACTGGCCTCAAAGCTCTGTTGTTAGTAACCCTGCTTTCTGAACTGTAGGCTGTGGGTTCGCTTCCCACCCAGGACATTCAATTGCACAATGCCCTTCAATTGATAAGCGTTCCCGTTTAACGTATAAAGAGTCAGACTTTGATCCCTTGCATTTGAGTAATAAACTGTAGTAGATATTCTAATAACTAATAGGTAACTGCCATTGTATTGCATTATTTTAAAACATCCAAATTATCTAGTAAGTTACCTTCAACGCCTTACTCATAATAATTAAGCGTTAGTTACATTTAATCAATTCTTAAAATGCTGTTTCAGGAGAAGATAAAAGGACGTCTTAAACATTAAATAACAAATTAATCGAACAACAAAAAAAAAACGAGTGTGCTTTAGACCACACGACTGAAGTCAAAACTTGTTTAGTTCCATCTATCGGCCGGTATAACTTTTTTTTTACTTTGTTTAATGTTAACGTCGCCATCTTGAGGATTGTAAATTGTCATTTTACCGGACATACCAACATAATTACATAAATGTTTAACTTTGTTATGTTAACAATGGAGATCTACGTGAATCAACTTCAACTTCAGTTCGCCTCGCATTCACCACCTTACTCCACAAGTCAAGCCTGCGTAAAGAAGTTTTACTTCAATTAAAAAAAAACATAACCTATGTAACAACGTAATTTTATTTTGTTTCTTGTAAGAAACATGTATTAATCTTTCTCAGTTTCCAAGAACCTTCAAACAATTTAAAAAATATGTATTTGACCTTAAGACCTTGCAAAACCAACCAGACCACAGAATAAGCAATAATTTCCCAGCCCCGAACATAAATATGACATCTAACCGGTTTAGGTATTTTATAATATAACAACACTTCAACTATACTTGAAGTTTGCCAAAACAAATCGTATCAACTTCGATACAAAGTTTGTATTCGCTTGGACCTAAGTTTATTATCAACATCCGGAGCACCGATACCTACCAATAATGTTGTAATTGGATAAATAAATGAACAACGAGAATAATGTTTCTTCTATATACAAATGGGTATATATTATAAACAAAATGAATAAGTTACTAAATATGAATAATCAATTTAATTTGTGAATACAGAATACAATAGCCATTGTTAAATTTCTGCCTTTTCAACAAAGTACATGATAAAGGTTCCTGTTGATCGCGAACATATACGCGTAATGTAATGTTACAATCCTAAATTCGACTTTGAGCATTACAGTACAATAATGCTAGCTTATCTTACTATACTGACCCTAGGAACACAGAATACACCATTTTTAAATAGGTCTAGAAGAGCAATCACCATACAAACCCTTGTTGAAAAGTGAAGCAAATTAGATCATATTATTTTTTAATGTCAGTCCATTCGAAGCACACACTGTTACAGACCGAACATTGGTATAGGTGCCACTAATTCCGTTCAGGTCGATTTTTCATCATCTCTTTCTAACAGTACAGGTATTGCCTCATTAAAAAGAGACAACGGTGTAAAATAAAAATTATTGACACCAGTGACACAAAAAATACACATTTTAGTCTACATCTCTTTCTAACAGTACAGGTAATAGCCTCATTGAAAAGAGACAACGGAGTAAAATAAAAAAATATTGACATTATTGTCACAAAAAATACATATTTTATAAAGAGTCACTACAGTATAAAATAGTACAATATAATATTTCAGTCACAGTTCAACTACACAGACAATATTAACAATAATAATAATAACGCCTAACGATCACATACATAGTTCCTGGACCTTAATTAGGATTCCCAGTGTCTAGGGACCAATATGTTACACTGTACTTATATACACCATCGATTTATTTGTTTTGTAATGTCAGACGCATCATGCTGAATTGAGCATTACAAAGTACAAGGTAATGCTCGATTCAGACTTACTACTGCAATGTTAATAATTGTAACATTACAATATGAACATAGCTCTCGTGAGCGTAATACCCGAATTTTAACTGCACATTGATACTAATTTTTAATTGCACTTTACACATTGATGCAACGGTGAAAACCCACCTTTACGCTCAAGGCAAACGTGTGTATTGCTAAATATCCTTCAGCTAAAGATAATACAGTAACGAAATGATTAGATAGTCGTATAAAAACGTCACAAACCTATGCATTATCGAGTATTGAATTAATAATAGACGGCAAGAAAAATACCAATCATAATATACGTTATCTATTAGCTATAGCTAATATCACTCTTAAGTTATTACAAAACTACACTTTCTCAGTTACTGAGTACAGTTTCACACTCACAGTCACAAAGGCTCATCCGTTTTGTGTTTATTTTTGAACGCATTTCATGGAGATCCATCCCCCATGGCCGCCGCAAAGTCACTGTCGGAAATCCTTGCGCAACTTTGACAGTTGACGTGAGCCCGAAAACTGTTGTTATTGTCTTTCCTCCTGATCGCATAGTTCCTTTCCCTGGACGGGAACTTCGGCATTTTCCTCACAGGTTCTGGCACATCGCTGCAAGCGTCGGCGTTGATCTTTCTATACACGTCCATGACCTCAAATTGTTTTGGCGACAGGCACATAATAGATCGTTTTTCAGTGATTAAATTGGAGACACGTCCGATCCGCGTCGAGTATCATATGACAATGACAATATTTTGTCCCGGCGGCAGCGGCGTGTATGCGATGCGCTTGCGCCTGCGACCTCCCAACAAGGCTGTTGTCCTCAAATATTATTCTCTGTGTGATCTTTTCTAGGCGAGTTTACTGAATGTACCGAGCTTATCTCACGGGTCACTCGATAGGTAATTGAGACCGATTGCTTTGGAATGATTACAAAGTATGTGTCGGTTCTGTGACCCCGACCCATTGTTAGTTATTGTTTACGATTAGGTTACGTTTTTTACGTCTTATACACATTATTATCGTCATACAAAGTTAAGTAATTAGTACTTAACTTTGTATGATTTTAAATAACTATTTGCTTCTTATTCTAGTTATGTCATTAGATTATCAGTGAAAGGAATTTCAATTGTTGAATTCTTAACCAATCTATTAAGTCTATTAACTAACTATTAAGGTCATTAACTTATCACAATTTATTTTTAATCGATATTTCAAAAACTTGTATCTATGTATTATGTAGATTACTTAAGTAATCAGTTGAATCAGTATGCATTGGATGCAGTGAAACATAAATGTCTTGCCCAGGGTCGATAGACAAGGTTCTATTAAATATTGCAACTTCCGTACTGTATACCTAAATGAAAATACCGGTTTATTTCGTAAAAGCGTAAAGAACATTTTTAATAAGTAGGTTGTTAAATGTATGTATGACAGCCTCTGTGGTGTGGTGGTTGAGCAGATCGGCTCATAGTCTGGAGGCGACGGGTTAGATTCCCGCGGCAGGACAAGTATTTATGCACAGAAAAAAAGCGCAAATTTTTGTTCTGTGTCTGGGTGTTGTGGTACCATAGTCCTCGTAGTTCCTGGGTCCCTAGACACAAGGGATCCTAATTAGGGTCCAGGATCTGTATGTGATCGTTGGGCGTTATTATTATTATTATAAATTTTATTAGAACTTAGTTTACAAATCATAAAGTTAATAGAGTTGGTACTTCTCGTTAAATGTATAGTTTTTCCAATCTTTATGACGTTAAAAGGCAAGTATCTATATGTAGGTACGTAGACAAATAGTTATTGAAAATTGAAGAGATTAAGTGTTATTATTTTTAAAACCATTCAAGACAATAATGATTGTTTATGTTTGTACATTACCAAACAAGCACTACCACTAGTTCCGGGGTTGAAGGGCATTGTATCTAGTGAAATTACTGGGCAATTGAGATTTTATGATCTGATTTCACGACATTCAGACGAGTAATCTTATTACTAGACCGTGCTGATGTCTCAGGATGATGTGCGCAGTGCAGTGTCGCGCGTAGCTCAATATTTTAGAGTTCAGAGTGACACTGTTCTGTTATAGGCGGCCGTGGTGCTTAACATCAGGTGACTAGCTCGTCACATCATTCATTAACACAGAATAGTATTTTTTAGAATCATCGTGAATCGTAAGTCCTAGTATCCCAACTACGATTATTGCAATCTTACCTACTATGCACTTATTTACATAAAGCTTAAGTTTTCAATACTAATATGGAACTGTGGTTTGCAACTAATTAGGGCAATAGTACTGCCCGCCTGTACCTACTAAAGTTTGCAACTAATTAGGGCAATAGTACTGCCCGCCTGTACCTACTAAAGTTTGCAACTAATTAGGGCAATAGTACTGCCCGCCTGTACCTACTAAAGTTTGCAACTAATTAGGGCAAGAGTACTGCCCGCCTGTACCTACTAAAGTTTGCAACTAATTAGGGCAATAGTACTGCCCGCCTGTACCTACTAAAGTTTGCAACTAATTAGGGCAAGAGTACTGCCCGCCTGTACCTACTAAAGTTTGCAACTAATTAGGGCAAGAGTACTGCCCGCCTGTACCTACTAAAGTTTGCAACTAATTAGGGCAATAGTACTGCCCGCCTGTACCTACTAAAGTTTGCAACTAATTAGGGCAATAGTACTGCCCGCCTGTACCTACTAAACCTTGCAACTAATTAGGGCAATAGTACTGCCCGCCTGTACCTACTAAAGTTTGCAACTAATTAGGGCAATAGTACTGCCCGCCTGTACCTACTAAAGTTTGCAACTAATTAGGGCAAGAGTACTGCCCGCCTGTACCTACTAAAGTTTGCAACTAATTAGGGCAATAGTACTGCCCGCCTGTACCTACTAAAGTTTGCAACTAATTAGGGCAATAGTACTGCCCGCCTGTACCTACTAAAGTTTGCAACTAATTAGGGCAATAGTACTGCCCGCCTGTACCTACTAAAGTTTGCAACTAATTAGGGCAATAGTACTGCCCGCCTGTACCTACTAAAGTTTGACAGCTCCTTAGCTCTGACTTATTCCTCATGACATTTCCAAATACATTGCAGTAGGTATATCACAGAGGGATAACTTTGCTGTAAAACGTTAGTACAGATGGACATACTTGTTCTATCTTTATCATCATCAGCCCACACTAGTCCACTGCTGGACATAAGCCTCTCCCAAGGCAGGCCTGAGCCCGGTCTTCGGCTCTATTTTTCCAGGCACTATCAGCTACCTTGCGTATGTCATCCGTGGTATTTGTATACATATCAGGGATGATTTGCCCATAATCTATCTAATTTATCGTGTTCTATCTTAAGCTTAACTAATTAATGATGAAACTCGGTTGCAGATGAAATCTCGGTTGGAAGAGTTATAAATATCCAGACAACACAGTTTAAAAACACCAAGTTTTCTAATTTCTGAATTATTGTAGTGTAGGTTATATATCTATATATCCAATAACATCTCTATGAACAAATGCGAAATATGGACTCACCTCCAAGCGTGTGGGATGAACCCAGGACACAGTTCAGGGCAGTTATCACATGGTCTGCCTTCTGACACCTCTTTTATCCGCACCCCCTGAAACAGAAGAAAAAACAACTGAAGAATTGATACAGGAATAAAATTATTTTCAGAACTTAATATTCGACTAATGCGAAAGGAATTATGACATATTTTGTGTCTAAAATCTGAATTATGTCAAAGTATCTTTTGTATTCCATACTAAGTAGTATATGATACTTTGACATCAGTATTTTTTTTTTGAGTTGGCTGGTGACGTTTTGTGTTATGGAGGAAAAAATTAAGGAAAGAACGGATGAAGGGTTTCATTCCAGCAGTGGCCAACTGGATTGCTAATTATAAGGTCTCCTGTGAAATTGTATATATATTTTTGTATAATATGACTTCAGCACGGACCTCTTCCTCATCAGAATAATTATCATCTGTCGAGTTTGCTCCTTCAACACAATCAGAATCTCTCCGTTCTCCACTAGAATCGCATTCACTGTAGCTGTCAGATGTAGAGTATTCGCTATCTCTTTTATACGCAAAGAGCCTGAATAACTTCTTCTCTCTCCAAGAGTCATCTTTCACACTCCCTGTCTTTCTCTTACTTTTCCTGTGTATCTTAAAAGGAACTTGCTTTAATCTTGGCGGAACTGCATAAGATACTTTTGGTGCAGATTTCTTGTAATTATTTTCGTAATCTTCTTCGGTTATTCCGCAGTGGTAGATAAGGAAGTCTTTTCTTATCTGTTCTTTTCCTGCTGGATCTCTCCAATAGCTCTCTTTCTTTCTTACTCCTAGATAGTAATCTAGATCTCTTTCTCCGAAGTCTTCGTCTTCTTCTGAAGTACAAGAGTTATTACTGGTTATCTTATCAATCGTCTTTTCGTCGTATTCTTCTAGCATTTTGTTAAGCAATCGATACTTTCTGTTAGTTCTTATCTTTAGAAGATTGGAAGTGTTAGCAGTCAAGAACTTCGTTGTTTTTTTGTAAACAGAGACAACAGATTCTCTTCGCCGTCTCATAATGTCCATCCTTTTCTTTCTGGTTAAATTATCGAAGAATCTTTTTATAGCTCTCAAAATATTCATTTCCGCGAAACCATATTGCCCCAAATTAT
Source organism: Ennomos fuscantarius (assembly GCA_905220475.3). NCBI lineage: Eukaryota > Metazoa > Arthropoda > Insecta > Lepidoptera > Geometridae > Ennomos > Ennomos fuscantarius. Next base: position 2,367,198 of record HG992028.1, on the reverse strand, counting down.
TCCCTGGTGAAGAAAAGAGGGTTGACTGCGGCGATGCCAGCGGAATACTAGTTAAGTTTTATGACTACGGTTCAATAGAAGGTAGACCAGCCCGCTCTGCCAATGGGTGCACGAGGAATATCCAGGGAAGCTAGACCCTCAAAAGGCTCATTGGAGTTAATGATTGGATGTGAGCGGCGGGTCGCGGTAGAGTGGTGGTGGTGATAAGGTGTGGTGGTGGTTTATACGCCATGCAAACAGGGCTAAATGTATCCGCAAATGACGGGACAAATTGCGACACCTCCGGGCATTATTGCCTGTTAAATCTGCCCTGCCTTATTAGCCGTCTTATTTGTGTATTGTGACGAGGTCGCTGACTTGTTCGGTAAAAATAGACGCGTGTGACAAAGGGCTTTGTTTACAATGGAGAGGTGTAAACATAAACAATAGTAGCGTTGTAAAATAATAGGATGTTTTAAACGGTTTATTTTTGGGAACTACTCGTATAATTTGGGAATATAATTTTGAATATAACACTAATTTATCTACTACTTTATGATCAATTTTTGAAGTAAGTAAAACTTCTTTAGGTACGCCTGCTTGACTTGGGGAGTAAGCTGGTGAATGCGAGGCGAACGGAAATTGGAATTGGTTCACGTAGATCTCCATTGCCAACATAACAAAGTTAAAAGTTCGCATTGGCATTTCCGGTAAAATAATAATTTACAATTGTTAAGATGACGACATTAACATTAAACAAATCAAAAACAAAGTTATACCGGCCGATAGATGGAGCTAAACTAAAGACGTTTTACTTCAGTCGTATGATCTAAATCACACTCATTTATTTAGATCATTGGTTCCTATAGGTAGGTAATATTGATAATTATATTGTGTATGTACAAAATAATCTATATATATAATAAAATACTTCATAGTAGGAGCTGGAAATCTATACACCTACATATATGTAGGTATATAGATTTCCAGCTCCTTCCATACCAATAAAAGAGAGATAACTCTCAGCCTTTGTGACTTTCAAACTCGACGCACTCTGGTTCGAATCCCGCTCGGCCACTCGCTCTTACAACGGTGAAGAAAAATATCGCGAGACAACCAGCACAAAATTCGAAGATATGACGTGACCTCCGCCACCAACTTGCACTTGGACGTCGTCATAAACTATGGCCTACTTCTGGGAGAGAAAGCCCGCGGTCCCAGCAGTGAGGACTGGGACCATTGGGCCGATGATGATAATTACCAATAACTATGGAGTGTATTGGGACCTTAGAATTTAGATCTATAATGCTCTTGATTCTTAACTATGCTTACATCTATTGTAAGATTATGGAATGCAATAAAAAATTCAATTCAATATTAAGTTGGGAGTTGTAAGTATAAAACAAAAAAAAAACTTGAGTGGTGTCAAGGGACACCCGGATAGAACGAAGTTCCTTTCGATTAATTAGTGAAGGAATTGTGATATTTTTTTTTAGTTACATTAATATTTTTTATTATTAACAAATATAATGTAAATAGAAATAATATTAATAAAACATGATTGCGAAATAGAAAGACGAAACGAAAATAACTGGCTTGCTTTCTATGAGAGAAAGAGAGAGAGAGAGAGAGAGAGAGAAACAGACAGAGAAACAAGCGCACGCCGCACGGCTTCAAAAAGTGTGGTTACAACTTTTGGTCTTAATTTTTCCGTCTAGCCCCTTTTCTAAGGAACTTCGTTCCAATAATAATTCTGTACTATTATTTACTATGTGTAGTAGTACTAGTTGGTACTAGCATGCCTCGTAAGTATCTACGTAACGTGACGTGTCGTCACTATTTTATTAATCTGTGGTATCGTCGCGCTTATTCGCGTCGTCGTCGTGTTTTATTTCTGTGGCGTACCTACTACGCAGCGTAGATAAGTCGAAAGTGCAATACGTATGCAGACAAGTAGTCGGCAACTTTATTGGGATAAAACAATTAAACATAGCTACTATGTACACATTTCAATTTACAGGTTAATTATTAGGTTTAATAATTTCACATATTCGTGTGTACAATTCGTCTTACATGAAACGGATCTACTAGCGCCACCTATCCGATTGGTTGCGCAACAGATATGAAGAGTGGACCATTCGACTCAAGCCGACAGCGCTATCTAGCGTTGAGTAGCAAAATTTCTAAGTTCTTTCGTTTTCTCACTACATTTTCACGGCGCAGTGGAGGCGTGCTTGAGTTATCATTTTCAGACCAAAACTATCACGGCCGGAAGAGTTTCAAATTTTGAGATGTAATTCTAATTGATACAATTGAATATTTCTCACTCAAAAACAGTTGGTGGCACAAGACGTGCGGCGCCATTCTTTCCTCGACAGGGGAAGAAGAAAAAAAAAAAAAAAGTTGTTGACATGAATAAAAATTATTTGTTACATCTCTATTTATAGTAAAATTCTGACTTGGGCATTAATTCAATAAATGATACAATCATATATGCAATAAAATAAGAGTGTGCTTTAGATTACGCGACAGCTCTATCTATGTATCGGCCGGTATGTAACTTTGTTTTTGCTTTGTTTAATGTTAATGTCGCCATCTTGACAATTATAAATTATCATTTTACCGAACAATATACAATACCAACATAATAATACAAATTTTAAGTAATTTTTACCTTTGTTGACAATGGAAATCCACGTGAACCATTAAATTTCAACTTCCGCTCGCTTCGTTACGCATATACCAGCTTACTCCCCAAATCAAGCGTACCTAAAGAAGTTTTACTTCAAAAAAATACAAATATCGGACAATTAACATCCGTCTTTTATTCTACTTCAACTATTTAATATTTGAATAGAAGATTTTTGTATTGTAAGGAAACATATATTGTACACAAACACAAATAGTGCCTTGAGTTTGCGCTTGAGTAAACGGGAACTCCGCACATGGTCATGTCCATTTATGGCGCTGATCCATGACTCCTTATGATTACGTATATTTATCAGACTCCTTCGTTCATTGAGATTATGGCGCGTCTGTAAGAAACATAGATAGGTAATCATAGATAGATAGTATAGCGGTAACTTGTAAGAATTATGGTGGGAGTTTTTTGGCGGGAAAACGAAAAAGATCGTGTCACCGCATTGTATTATTTTTCAAAACTTGTGTTATTTTCAGTGTTAATGCATAAAATGGTGGCATTTTATTAATTAAGTGCTGGATTACAGGCATGAGTGTGGGAAAGTGGTATAATGATGGTAAAAAGTTTCTTTTCGTGTTGTTTCCAAAACTCCATAGAAGCTTCTGGTAAAGTTGCCACCACTTTACTAGGAGTATGACTTGCTAGACTAGACTATGACTTGACTCGACTTGACACATAATAACATTAAAAAACTTGAGAAATTATCAATTACCTTTACATTATTTGAAAAGTTTTGTGTACACAAAAAAGCGCAAATACTTGTTCTGAGTCTAGGTGTTGTAGGACCATGGGCCTCGCAGTTCCTGGGTCCCTAGACGCATGGAATCCTAGTTAGGGTCCAGGATCTGTGGTCCGTATTACAGAACGATGCTCAGCCATCGATCGGTGCTCAAGCAGAGATTTCATTCATAAAGTGATCAATTAGTGAATGAAATCTCTGCTTGAGCACCGATCGATGACTGTGCATCGTTCTATAATACGGAGCTATGAATGTGATCGTTGGGCGTTATTATTATTATTTTAAATATTAATAATAAAATAACCAAACACAATCAGTAACAGAGATAAATTTTAAAAAGGCTCGTTTTAGTCCAGTGCCAACACATAGTTATTTCTTTTTTATGATTTATCATCTGAGGTCCTTTTTATTTTACATCTGTTCTTTTAGGCTGTAAGTTTAATAAGTTAGTCATCATAAATGTAGGATTATAAAGCTTATTATGAAAGTGAAACTTTGTCTGTTTGTTTATCTATCACGGAACAACGGCTGAACGTCTAAACTAATTTGGATGAAATTTTACATTCATATTGCTTACACTGCCACGATAGTAATAATATTTGAATGAAATTTTTCGTCAATGCCTTACCGCCTCCAAATAGAAAAACGAGTGCGTTTTAGACCACACGACTGAATTAAAACTTTTTCAGCTCCATCTATCGGCTGGTATAACTTTGTTTTTACTTTGTTTAATATTAATGTCGCCATCTTGAATTCAATCGCCAATTGAAAATTTACATTTTACCGGACACACAAACAAAATAATACAAATTTTCAGAAACATTTAACTATGTTATGTTGACAATGGAGATCCACGTTAACCAACTTCAACTTCCGTTCGCCTCGTAACGCACTCACCAGCGTACTCCCCAAGTTAAGCATGCGTAAAGAAGTTTCCTCGTAACGCATTCACCAGCTTACTCCCCAAGTCAAGGGTGAGTAAAGAATGTAGTTACTCTACTTCAATAAGATCAAGGTAGTATACACTCATCTGCGTAATAAGCTCCAGATAATGTGATCGCATCGCCTGACCACGCCTGATCATTGAAGATCCTGTCACTAACGACGTAACAAGATCACTTCTCAAAATATACTCGCTTGCGCAACCGCCATCCGTGACCTTGTCTTCCCAATACGGTAAGGAACGGCATGGCGAGCTGTAAGCTGTCAGCGATTATTAAATAATATGGTCTAGGTTATGAGAAAAGCGCTATTTTAGTGAAAAATGTTGGGCGAATTAACTTGTAGGGACACACGTTTGTTTACGTTGACCTCGCCAGCGCCGACCTATTTAAGGGGCGCGTGATTAAATTAAAGCGGAGTCGCGTAACAGTAAGCAGTAGAGTTGCACGAGAGTTGCACGCGAGTCGCGTAAGAGTAGCATTCGGAGACGCATGTCCTCACATACTCCGGGCTTACTCCTTTTTATATTGTTAATTGTGTGTTCGGTTCGCGAGGACAATATATGTGGTAAAAAGTAACAAATTAATCTTTAATTTATCCCATTCCGGTAGTGAAATTATTAGTGCACAAAAGGACCCTGTAAAAACTTTTCTGATTGGCAACACTGGGATGCGACGCTTGCGCGTGATTGGACGTGACCATGAATCAGGCGGTGGAGTAGTAGACGCTCTCCTCTTGAAAACATCCAGAATATAGCTATTCGGAAACACAGAAGCTGGTGAACAGTTCCATTCCTTATTTAAAACAGATTCACTACTCTTTTCATATTTACCTCAACCTTTGTGGATGCCTTTCCTACATATAAATAAGAAGGAAAGAAAGAAAGAAGAATGAAAAACATTTATTCAACATTCACTTACAAAAATAAAATAAAATTTACAAGAACATACAAGAATATACATACAACAAGAGAATACAATTAAATATAAACAGTACCTAGTTAGAAATATTTAATAAGGGAAATAAAAGAGTAGATAATAGCATGGAAGCAGTGGTGTCGAAAAGGGCTTAACTCAGCATTCATGCCGGTGTACTCAACACCTGGCGCTGATTTTCAGTTATCCTGGATGTACTTACTGTACATGTAATATATAAAAATATATACCTAACTACCTATTTAAATGTCTATATAATTGTATACACTATCTACACTACAACAACTACAAAAATATATTTACAAAAAACGAGTGTGCTTTAGACCACACGATTGAAGTAAAACTTCTTTAGTTTAGCTCCATCTATCGGCCGGTATAACTTTGTTTTTGCTTTGTTTAATGTGAATGTCACCATCTTGATAATTGTAAATTGTCACTTTACTGGACATGCCAACATAATAATACAAATTTTAAGTAATTTTTAACTACGATATGTTGACAATGGAGATCTACGTTAACCAACAACTTTCAACTTTTTTCAACTTTCAACGTTCGCCTCGCCAGCTTACTCCCCATGTCAAGAGTGCGTAAAGAAGTTTTACTTTAAAAAAAAAAACTTTAATAATGACTCATTTATCTCCTGTAACCTACACCACCCACCAAGAGTTACACAGGTCAGTACAAATCAGTAGCGTTTTGTTTATAAAATCGTAACCAAATAGAAGCATGTGGTTTCAGTTTACTGAAGAAATGTATGACTACTTATGAAGATAGCGGAACACATGACTCATTTTTGTTTGACAAACCTTTATGGCTTCGGCCAAGTAAGTGCTTAAGCCTAGGGTTTCAAGGGCAACTACCTACCTACTTGCTAAAGAGAGCACGTTGTTGCGGCCTAGGCTACGTTAGTAGGTACTGTCAGTTGACACTGACTTTGACACTTGTATATATTATCTTCCACAGAGCAGTTTTTTTTATGTTTTGTTCTTGTTTTTTTTGTTTATTTCATTATTGTCTATAGTAAGTTTTATTATGTCCGAACCCAAGTTTCCCCGATTTTAACGAAAGACTAGGTGGTAGGACTTTACTGCAAAGTTCGTCTAGGTAGGTACCACCGCTTTGCCAGTTATTCTGCCGCCAAGCAAGCACTGCTGTGTTCCGGTTTGCAGGGTACTGTAGCTAGTGAAATTACTGGGCAAATGAGACTTTATGATCTGATCTCACAGTTTAGTAATCTTATTACTAGATTGTGCGGATGTGTCTGGATGACGTGCGCAGTGCAGTGTCACGCGAAGCTCTATACTTTAGAGTTCCAAGTGACACTGCAGCTGATATGGGCAGCCGTGTCGTATTAATAATTTATCAAGTTAATGATATTTCCCGCAAATATGTGTCAAGTCACAGTCGAAGTCATCAAGTAAAGTCATAGTCAAGTCATAGTCTAGTCAAAGTCATACTCCTAGTAAAGTGGCAACTTTACTTGAAGCTTCTATGGAGTTTTGGAAACAACATGAAAAGAAACGTTTCACCATCATTATACCATTTTCCCACACTCACGCCTGTAATCCAGCACTTAAGGAATAGAATGCCACCAATTTTATGCACTGACACTGAAAATAACACAAGTTTTGGAAAATAATACAATGCGGTGACGCAATCTTTTTCGCATTCCCGCCAAAACTCGTAACATTGTTTTATACTTTTGGTGTCATTTATTATCGGGTGTGTGTCAAGAATAACTAATTTTTCTTTCTTTCTTTGTTTCTTTTTTTTTCTTAGTTATTCTGCGACAGTGTGTGTAGCTGTTAGTCGTAAAATGAACTTTTGTCGCGAATTCAACCTTCGCTTCCGCATTCCACAGCCTAAGCTATTCGCATTGCAGCATGGAATGGAAATACATTAATGTAATGTGCATTCCAAGAACAATAGTTCTCAAATAGCCAGGCTATGTATGAGCAATAATGTACTGACCATTATTGTAGCATGTTCAAAAGAAACACTTTTCCCGTTTCACTAGGTGTTAAGTTTAATGTATGAAGGAGTTTCAGGAGGTGAGGACAAACTACATTTTTGTTATTATAATTACTTTAAAACTTCAATCAGCGACAAAAGATGTAGCATAGATTTGACTGAACCGACACGGCTCAGTTGTAGTAACCCTTTCTTAACTGTAGGCTGTGGGTTCGATTCCCACCCAGGACAAACATTTCTGTCATGAACATCGATGTTTGTTCTGTGTTTGGGTGTTATATTGTATTTTATGTATGTATTTATAAACAAAAAGTATCTAAGTATTGTATCAGTTATCTGGTTTCCATAGTACAAGGTTTGCTTAGTTTGGGACTAGATGGAGTCGTGTGAAATGGCCAAAAATTTTTTTTTAATATTCAGTTATTTTTATCGCTGACTGTACATAAGACCTACTAAACTAAACATATCTATCATAAGCATTAAACGGTCTCAAGGTCCTACAACGATAAATATTCAAATAAGTAGATCACCGTTCTATTATATGTATACATACCGGAATTTTCTTGAATAAAGTTATGTCGTTTCATTATGAATGATTACTTCTCATAAATTGTAATAGAACTCATTTATTTAAACTAACTACGCCCAATGGCACTTTACATTGTATATTACTGTATTTTCTCTGTAGTTGATTTTTTATTCTTTGAGAAAGTAAAATTCGTAAACCGTAACTAGCTGCGCCCCGCGGTTTCACCCGCGCGGTGAAATATTTCTAAACTTTCTTAATTTTTTTCTTTCATAAGAACCTTTTCCTGACAATAATAAACACAACAAATAGAACTAGCGAAAATGTTCCATCCGTTCACACGTGATGCGATGCAATGACTAAGGGAAATCGAGATTCAATTATATATATGTTTACAGGTCCTTATGTGCACTAATAATGTCACTACCGGAATTGGATAAATTAAAGAACACATAATTAACAATATAAAATGAGTAAGCCCGGAGTATGTGAGGACACGCGTCTCCGAATGCTACTCTAATGCAACTCTCATGCAACTCTCGTGCGACTCTACTACTTACTAATTTAATCACGCGCCCCTTAAATAGGTCGGCGCTGGCGACGTCAACGTAAACAAACGTGTGTCCCTACATATATATGTATAGATTATAGATGTATAGATTATTATTAATATTAAATCCTAAAGCCAGGACATCAGTTGGGCGATCACGTAACTCGATTGCAACTAAAAGAAACACTAATTTGTACGGATTTGACAGTTTCGATACGCAGCTTATTTGTATAGTTAGTATAGAAATTTCTCCTGTTGCATTGCAATCAAAGTTTCATGATCGCCCTCCAGATCACTAGTCACTGTACCTTATGAAAAGCATGTCCCAGTTTTACGGACGGATGGGCACAAGAGCATAGATGTATAGATTTCCAAACGGAACTATTCCAATGGAATGTATCGGGCTACTGCAGTGGTTGACCGCAACCACAACCGCACTAGTGCGCCTATATCAGTCTTTATTGCCAGAAGATAAATAATAATTGACAGTGGGCTGGTCATATTTGCCGCAGAACTGTTAGGGAAAGCGTGTCCTTGTGGAGACAAGGAGACATGGAGAAAAGACTGCAATTTGAAACGGCGCAAGCTGGATATAGGATCTATCCATCTAGGATCTATATACGCTCTCGCTTTAGCTTAAACTCATACTTTTGAAACATTATCGTACAACGAAACCCAATCTTCGGAAATGATAAATCATGTCCGATAGATGTCCAGCGGCTGATGATGAAGCTTTAATTCTTAGCCCACACCTAAACTAGCTGCTTTTCGGACTAGCAACAAGTTTTAAGCCGAATCCAAAGTGACGTGTCGGTGAGAATTAGCCGCGCCTAACGCAATTAACTAAGCGATTCCGTCACGCTATCTGCATAGTGACGGTATTCAAACTTAACGTCTGAAATATGATACATAGATAGGATTTAGCTGTTTCTAATAACCTTTTAAGTTGAGCTTATATTGTTCTAAGATTATAATTATTTAAGCGATTCTGTCATGCTATCTGCATAGTGACGGTATTCAAACTTAACGTCTAAAATATGATACATAGATAGGATTTATCTGTTTCTAATAACCCTAAAGTTGAGCTCATATTGTTCTAAGATTATAATTAATCAAGCGATTCTGTCACGCTATCTGCATAGTGACGGTATTCAAACTTAACGTCTAATATATGATACATAGATAGGATTTATCTGTTTCTAATAACCCTATAGTTGAGCTCATATTGTTCTAAGATTATAATTAATTAAGTGATTCTGTCACGCTATCTGCATTGTGACGGTATTAGAAAAAGAAAGAAAGAAAATGCATTTATTCAAGACAATATTAAATATTTACAAATAGGCACATACAAGACAAATCACACGATAAAAAGAGTATCCAAACTGAATGTCTGAAATATGATACATAGATATAGATTTACTAGGTTTAGCTGTTTCTAATAACAAATCACATTTTTTAACATAGATTCGGCACCATGGAGGTAGAAGTAAATAGGTTCCATGATGTTTTGAATTCACAAACTTAGTGCACACGATGTTCTAAATTCAATTTACTTTATCCTCTAGCGGATAAAAACGGCTTTTGCACTCAGATATCGAAGAGCAAAAATACTCTTTTCGAGATGGGGGGATGAAAAGTAATTTTAACCGCACACAACCGTATAATAATTTCCACCTTCTAGACTACAAAATAGACCTTATCAGCCTGTACATGTATGCCTTAATTTTAATTTTATTTCACCTAAAACCTTAGGTCGTAACTCTAATCACTAAAAATTAAATTTGTTTTACAGCTTTCAGATTCCAAAAAATTAAAAAAAAAGTACTTAAAAATATTTTATTACTAATAAAAATCTTTAAATCCAATAAAACAAAATGTTAAGCCAACGGTACACTGTATTTTTTCCTAATACACAAACAGAAAAAAAAAAACAAGTTTAAGCACACTAAAAGACAAGTTAAAAAAGTAAGTTTAAGCACACAAAAAAACAAATTAAAACGTAAAAAAACGTTTGAAAACTTGGAACAAATGTTATTTGTTACAAGATATAAGTTGTGGCCTCAGAGGTTTTTGAATAATGAAGTTGTTACTTATTTTAATAAAGTCAAGAGTCTGTGAAAAGCTGCATAACTATTAAGTTATGTAGCGTCCCAGCTACATTTCATCTCAAATCGTTCGCGATATCCAAAAATAGACCTTTCCAAATCAATCAACTGCTACAAACGTAAAACAATTTGAATATTAATATTATATAATTAATCAAATTAATTTTACCTGTAAATTTTGCTGTTACCATGCGTGATATGGAATGATAGAGTGGCATAAATAGCTTTGTTGTAACGAATTTATATAAACGTGTACGTAAGGATTAACTTTGTCGCTCAGTGAGTTACGGAGAGAACAATTTGCTCGGTGTATTAAAGGGATCGAACTTGGAACGAAGATATGCTACAGAACTTTAGTTACCGACATTCCGTCAAATTTGCAATGCTATTATTGGCTGGGAGTCAAGGCTGGTCATATTTGCCACACATTTCATATTTTTATTCCACCATAAGTATCGCCTGCACTTAAGTTTTGCAGCTCTTAAGCTCGCACGTGTAAAGGAAAGGAAGGAAAAGGTATTAATTTGCTCAACAAAATCTCCTAAAACTTTCGTCATGTATAATTTGTGTGGGGATAATATGTGAGAGAGGGTGTGTGTAGGTGTGTGTGCATGCGTGCGTGCGTGCGTGCGTGCGTGCGTGCGTGCGTGCGTGCGTGTGTGTGCTTACTGCACGTTAACAATGGAAACTTAGCTGTCAAACATAAAATGGATTTAAGATATATTTCCATTTTTATTTAGTGATTTTCTATTTATTGTAGTGAAAAATTTACTGTAGCTAAAACTTCCCGACTTTACATACACTCGACGGTAGGAACAAATAAGTTAGTGCTTATATTACAGTTTACGCCTTTCAGAAAGGCATATGCATAAGCTCCGTAAATTGTTCTCCATCTTTCTCTAATACTATACGTAGACTCGCGTTGAGTAGGAACCTTATTACGATCCTATCTGTTCTCTCACATAGGAAAGAGAGAGAAAGAGAGAGGGAGATATATCTAGGCAATTTGTACGATTATACTTAAAATTATATGGACAATATTTAATTAACTGCTTATATTAGGACTCAATCACCGCTGCAAGAGTGAAAGCTACGAAATAAATCGCGTGGATTGAAAGTCGCACGAGTAACCGATAAGCCACACTCGGTCTGAACAAGTTTTATTAAGTGCGTCAAAAATAAAAGTTTTCAACCCAACCTGCTGCTCAAAATGAACTTTAAACAACAAAACCTTTAGAAAGTAATATCCCTATAAACTTTATGACATTTGATCTCAATCAAAACTAGAACTGTTTGCTGTGATGTTAGCATAGCTTTTAAGTTATAATGATGTAATACCATATCCAACGCAATTACGAGTACTATCTTGTACTTAGAAAGTTGGGTATCATCTTGGATTACCGTGAAGTTGCTAAGTCTGATGCCTTTCCATTTTATAAAAAGCCATAGTGAATCGCTAAAGTACCTACAAATTGTGTTGTAGCTCCAGAGATCAACTTTCCTTGGATAACGGTCAGCCCGGAGGACACAATTTACGAAAAGTAAATAATACCTTTAAGGTTGAGCCACTTTTTTGTACGTATAGGAAATTATATTGCTTCCGATGACTAACGGCGATTTTATGGAGCTTCTTGATAGAGATTGATGAGATATATGATCGATTAGGACCTCTTACTTCTTATAAATGGGTCTCTACTATAAATATAAATAAATATTTGTGGACATTTCAAATAGCGCCCTCTAGCCTCAAACTAAGCATAGCTTGTACTATGGAACCAGATAAGAAGGGTTGAGAATAAAAAGGGTTTAACTGTCAAATTGATAGTTTCGAGAAAATTGACTTTAAACTTCAACGGCGTCATTTTAATGTAGAGTGCTTATAAGGTAATAGAAAAGGTTTATGTAAGTTTCAGTTGCTTCAAAATGTTTTAATTCTATTTTAAAATACTAAATATAGTACTAATTCATACAATTACTGTAAAAATATAATATAATAAAATAAATATAATAATGTTTTTATGCTAAGCGAACTGTATTCCTGTGACAGATAAACTGTTTTTAGACTCAATATCTCAAGATTTAAGCCTCATTTCAGTATTTTGAGAATGTATTATTGTAGATAATTTCACGCTGAATCCAACTATACCCATAAGTCATTTGGTGAAAAAAAATCAGTTAAACCCTTTTTGTTCTCACCCCTTCAATTGAGAGAATACTTGGATTTTTTTGTTTGTAAATACATACATAGAATACAATATAACACCCAGACACAGAACACACAACTAATTTTTTTGTCTAAGTACATCACGCACTTAATGTTTAACACACATTAATGTTTGTCTTGGGTGGGAATCGAACTCACAACCTACAGTTCAAAATGCAGGGCTACTACAAACTGAACTATCGGGCCAGTCAATTACCATGCGAACATACGATCTGTAAACTGCATTTTTTTGGTAAAGTAAAAGCACATGTTCATGTACCTAAGGATGGAGTACGTATTTAACACATTTATAAAAAGGTAGCATAAAAAAGATTGGTAATTGTTAGCAAATTACAACGGTAGTCTTATTGAGGTAGAATATGAGTTTTGGCGGGAAAACGAAAAAGATCACCGCATTGTATTATTTTCTAAATTTGTGTTATTTTCAGTGTTAGTGCATAAAATTGGTGGCATTTTATTCGTTAAGTACTGGATTACAGGCATGAGTGTGGGAAAGTGGTATAATGATGGTGAAACGTTTCTTTTCGTGTTGTTTTTCAAAATTCCATGGAAGCTTCTGGTAAAGTTGCCACCACTTTACTAGGAGTATGACTTGACTTGATGACTTGGACTGTGACTTGACTTGACACACATATATATTTGTTAATTAAGCAAATTAATTTATATATATACATATATATATATAAAATAAATTAACTTGGCTAAATACAAAAAAGTGTGAAGCAAAAATAAAAACAAAAAAAAAACACGGAAAAGGAAAATGGAGAGTTTTTCTTTTGTTTCACGAACTTTCTACTTTTAATACTTTTTAATACTTTCTAATTTTGATAATAATAAATGCAATTCTATACGTACATTACCTACTGTACTCGTTCATCAGCGAATACATTCCCACTCCTGGAACATGGGCTTTCTCACATGGAGAGAGTGTAGGCCATTATCTCCCACGTTGGCCAAGTGCATGTTGGTGGATGATACATGTTCTTGAGTTTTATGACTCTTGAACGTGCTGATTTCCTCACGATTTTTCCCTTCACCGTTTCAAAAGCGTGTGTAAAATCCGCACATAATAATTCTCTTGATAAGTCCTTTGAGTAGGGAGCGAGATTCGAATGTTGGTTTGAAAGTCGAGTTACCACTGAGCCACACTAGCTTGCGTTCTGTGTATATTGTCGAAATCCGAGACCGATGATCGGTCACCGGTGATATATGGGCCTGCACGCCTTATTGATCGCCGCCATACATATTCAGAGCACGGCCTGTTTGCACTCTCAAATTTCATAATCTATGACATGCCGCGTCGATGGATTAAGCTCATTCTATTTTATTTATTTATTATATTATAATAGGAACGGCAATGACAATTACACTTATTATTAAATTCATTATATTTATTGTTGAGCGCATGCATGATAAAACATAAAATAATAACTGAAATAATCAAACATTAGTGAAAAGTCAAAAAAATCATCTAAAAATAAATAATTAGGTAATCAAAAGTCAATTGTATAAATACAAAAAATAAAAATAATTAAACAGTCATAACAATAAAAGTTACTAATCGGCTGGTTCGCAACGAGGTATTATTAAACTGCTGCTAAACAGTAAAAAACTTATTTGGAACCTACTTAGGTTCCATTTTTGATAAGCTTAAAATAAAATCCATTACACCGCTTTACGAGATTAAATCGTCTAACCAAACGATCCAAACACGAAGCGCTACATTACTTGTAAGTTGAGTTGTTCTCTGCTAATATGCCGAGCTTTGAAGCATGTTTTGGCGCCTTTAATATTTGACGAAATAATATTTAATTCAGTTGTTCCTGAATCAGAACTAGTTTGTAAAGAGATGCAGTTAGATTTGTTTGTTTTTCCCGACTGGTTTTTGCAGTATCTGAGCACGCACTATGGCATTTTCTGATATCAATTTTTACCGCAAAGCACGTGTGGTCACTTCGAGTGCCAAGCTTCGTGTGAGTGAGGTTATGCTGACCGGCTTATTGCTGTGGTCGACAGCCTCAATTAGAGATGTGCCATCTATAGAGACATAGAGGTCTTTGCAAATCCCATAAACTTTTTTCATCTTGAAAATTGTGTACGTTTTACCTAACTTCGAGAAGATTGTGTCTTTTCTCTTCTCTTTTTACTGATGTCTATTCTAAAACTTTTAGAGTAGACATATAATATATATAATAGGTCTTTTTAAGTCAAGAGTGAATGGGCATCTCATGGGCAAGCGTGCTCCACCTTAGACAACTTCGTCACTTACCATCAGGTGAGTTGTTGTCAAATGCATGCCCATTTTATCATTAAAAAAAAAAACACGTATTTTTAAGTGACTTCACAAAAAGGCATAGACATTGAAGAATTTGGATGTAGGTATGTTAAACCATATATACTTAGTACTATTATTTATTATAAGTATCGAAATTGGGATATTAGGGGAATCTATTTATGCGGAAAACAGCGCTATCATTCACATAAAATTATTCTACATTAAGTGAATGCAAACACCCGGAGGAAAAGCATATTTTTCTTTCATTATCAATAGTTTGTTCGCTCTCGTTGCTTGAACCTTTCCAGGGACATTATTTTAAGGATTCCGTAGCCATTTGAGAAAAATTGAATCTTTTTAGAGTTCCAATTTCTTTTACCGACTTTTACAGTGGTTTCAAACTACTCAATGTACTCAAAGCGTGTGTAAAAAGATCTAATTGGGAGACAACCAGAAAGTACACTAGGTGGTAGGACTTTACTGCAAAGTTCGTCTAGATAGGTACCACCGCTTTGTCAGTTATTCTGCCGCTA
Organism: Ennomos fuscantarius; assembly: GCA_905220475.3. Classification (NCBI taxonomy): domain Eukaryota; kingdom Metazoa; phylum Arthropoda; class Insecta; order Lepidoptera; family Geometridae; genus Ennomos; species Ennomos fuscantarius. The sequence continues at coordinate 2,351,715 of HG992028.1, read as the reverse complement.
AGCAGTAGTGCACTAGCACTGCTGTGTTCCGGTTTGTAGGGCACTGTAGCTAGAGAAATTACTGGGCAAATGAGACTTTATGATCTGATCTCACAATTTAGTACTCTATCTTATTACTAGATTGTGCTGATGTCTCAGGATGACGTGCGCAGTGCAACAAAAATCTATACTTTAGAGTTCCGAGTGACACTGCAGCTGATATGGGCAGCCGTGTCGTTTAACATCAGGCGAACGGCTAGCTCGTCACGTCATTACTTAACATAAAAAAAATAAAAAAAAGTGGATGCAGTATTCCCAAACAAAGCGGTCGAACGATTTTACTTCATAAAACTGAAAAAGTTATGATAAAGTCAAATAAAGTATGGTAGTAGTAATTTATAGAGGCATAAGACACGTATATCATAATTTTAATTGTAGATGTTTAAATTTTCAATTGATCCAGAGAAGAAAATTTTTCATAGATAATTCAACCGCCCATTTCACCCTCTTAGGGGTGGAATTTCGAAAAACTCTTTCTTAGTGGATACTTACACTTAACAACTTAACACCCTCCAAATTTCAAGTCTCTAGGACCAGCGGTTTAGGTTGTGCGTTGATATATATATATATATATAGTCAGGACTTTGAATTTTATATGTATAAATAGATAGATGAAACAATATCGACATGTAATTCACAAATCTTTTCCCTTTTTTTATTTTAGTCGTAGAGTATGTACTTAGCTTAAAAGAAAAGAAATACCCAACGATCCCATACATAAATCCTGGACTAGGATACCCTGTGTCTAGGGACCCAGGAAATACGAATACCAGCCACAGAACAAGTATTTACGGTTTTTTTTGTGCACAAATACTTGTCTTGCCGCGGGTATCGAACCCGTCATCTCTGGGCTATGAGCCGACCTGCTCACCCACCACACCACAGAGGCTGTCAAACAACATAAACACGTATAGTAACATAAATACGTGCATTAATATGTAATATGTGTGGACATCTCACACAACGCCACCTAGCCCCAAACTAAGCAAAGCTTGTGCTATGGGAACCAGATAACTGATACAATACTTAGATACTTTTTGTTTGTAATAATACATACATAGAATACAATATAACACCCAGACACAGTGTTTGTCCTGGGTGGGAATTGAATCCACAGCCCACAGTTCAGTTTATTATTATTATTAATTATTCAACAAGGCAGCATTTCTACAAGACTTAATTTAACTTTGTACTCGTATTTTGAATCAGAAACGCAACACTGATCAAAGTCGCAAGCACCACAAGCGAAACTAAATAGAAATAATTCACAAGAATAACTTGACCGAGGGATGCCAACGGATGCTTTTTATAGAAGCAAGCTGCAGCGGTTGAACTTAACGCAGAAACATAAATACACAAAGGTCCTTTACTTGCAGATATCTCTAAACTATTTGCAAATAGTTACGTCCCGGGTTTCACACGCAGATAAAAGTGTCATAAGAGTTAATCTAGCGTATAATCTGCATTCCACATTTCATCAAAATTGATGAATTAGTTCACATACACACACGCACGCACGCAAGCACGCACATACGCACGCATGCACGCACGCACGCTCGCACACACACACACACACACACACACACACACACACACACACACACACACACACACACAACTTTTGAATTAATAATATTGAATAGGGTAGGATAGGATAAGAAATATCCAACTAAACTCTTTTGCAAAAGAAACAAGGAAATTAATAATAATAATAATAAACGGCCAACCATCACATACATAGACCCTGGACCTTAACTAGGATTCCCGGGGTCTAGGGACCCAGGAAGTACGAGGACCATGGCCCCACAACACTCAGACACACAACAAGTACTTGTGCTTTTTTTTCTGTGCTCAAGTACTTGTCCTGTCGCGGTAATCGAACCCGCCACCTCCAGTTTATGAGCCAACCTGCTCAACCACCACACCATAAAGACTGTCTAATCTTGTCTGGAAGAGATCGCTTTCAGCGATAAGACCGCCAATTGTAACACTAGTTTATAAGTTTTTCTTGATATTTTTATATATCATTGGTGGAACATTAAAGAGTTCTCTATCTATCTATATACGTTAAACCTACAACTTTCAACTTCCGTTCGTTACATATTCACCACCTTACACCTCAAGTCAAGCGTGCGGAAAGAAATTTTATTTAAAAAAATCGAGATTATGTGTCATTCGCCAACCCATACATGGCTAGTGTAGTGAAATGTGGCATACACTCTCTATTTAGAAAGCCCATGTTCCAGTGGGAACGTGTTGTGTTAATGATGAATATTTGCCAAGGGAAAACAGGCCAAAAACGCTTCTAGTGCCATAGATTCTTCTATTGACAAGTTTTCTATAATTTCTTTTAAAAAGGGTTTAAACCAACTTCAATCCCGATGAGAACATATGTTTTCTATCTATACATATAAAATTCAAAGTCCTGACTGACTGACTGACTGACTGTATATCAACGCACAGCCTAAACCGCTGGTCCTAATTATTTGAAATTTGGAGAGTGTGTTCTTTGTAAAGTGAAGGTATCTACTAAGACAGGGTTTTTTGAAATTCCACCCCTAAGGGGGTGAAATGGGTGGTTGAATTATCTATAAAAAAATCTTCTTCGTTTTCTATAGCCGACGCGGACGAAGCCGCGGGCAGAAGCTAGAATTGAATGAATTGAGAAACTCTTTTTTTGAAGTCGGTAGAAAAGTGTTTTGTTCATTATTTATTTTCCATTTGGTTCTTTGATGTTTCATTTCCCGTATAATTTTGTAGCTGAATTTTTTAAACAAAATAATAAATCGTGTTAAGATATATCCAAGAAGCTTATATAAAATACTGGAGAAAGTATTGCGAACAACGCTTTGAAGCAAACAAATTTGGTCTTGGAGGTGACACGTTAGCCGAGAAAAATACGTTAGAAACGTCAATAAAGGCCACATTTCCTTGCTTCAAAGCGATGTTCGCAATATATTCTCCAGTGTTTTATAAATGCTTCTTGGTTGTATTTAATAAAGTCTTTCAATAACCTTTATATTTTCCGCTTCAGTTAATAATAAATATGATTTTAGGAAGTTACTTTATATTCCCTTGATCACCTAATAGGTTGTTTATTTCTTGACGCAACTTCTTAAAGAATTAAGTAGGCACCTATTCGTTATTTTTTTGTTGAGAAAAAGCAGGTCATTCCCACCTTTACTTCTTTACAACAACTTTATATTTTCCATCCAGTGACACTGTAAAGGTGAATAGAGAACATCAGCATTAAACCGTTCAAAAAAAAGTACGATATGTTTTAAAAACTAAAGGACGATTTTAGCTGTGATTTTCAATGTCTGATAACTGAAGTCTCAACTTACGTCTCAGTGCGCCTTGACATTGCAGTGATGAGACCTCGGAAGAATAATATTATTTTGTTGATGAAATATGGTTTATATCGGGAAAAATTGTTTTCGTATTTTGTACGAATGATTTTGTAATCGAGTTTTTAGTTATATACTGTTTTTACCTGACTCATTTGGATATTATTAGAAGAATGCAATTTAAATCAATACATGAAAAAGTATAAAAATATTTTCATCGCTTTTTCACTTTTTCTTTGAAAATAAGTGGAAATAACTAAAACAATAGGAATTATTATTATGTTATTCCAATTTAAAAAAAAAAACAAATGTGGCACAAAATTATCGTTTACCACCTGTAAGTAAGGATAGCGCAGTGTTAGTTCAAGTAGCTAGTTCCGTATCTACGAGTACATAGCTCTCGAACCAAATACGAAGAAACTTTTCCACTGACGTAGTTTTAACTTAATTTTGACAAACAAGCATACACGATGGGAAGAGGTCACACTAGCCTATGGACTTCTGTCATTTTGGAAAATTAATACTTAGTCGAAATTACCTAGACCAGGTTTCGGACATACTCGATGTCCTTCTGGGAGCCAGTTACTAACGCAAGCCGCGGCGGCTTTCGCGAGCATCAATCAGCACGTAAAGGACATCAAATTTGAAACTTGTTCGGAGTAATTTCGACTTTTAATTGACGTGAGTTTAGCCGTTATTAATTTTACAAAATATTTCATACTCACGATAGTTTTTAAAGACTTCTGTAATATAATATTAGACGTGCCAGTAATGCGTTGTTTCCCCTAAAAATAATTAAATATATCTCTACTACTGCTAAGGTCTATAGCGAGGGTTTGCTAGATAATATATATAAATAAAAATAAAATAAAATAATAAACATTTTATTGAATTACGGACAAGCAATATTTTTAGCCAATTTAATTTGTCACCCACACCGACCAGCACACAAAGTCAAAGTCAAAAAGATTTATTGAAAATTAGCTACTTTTAGCACTTTTGCAATTTACAAGTCAAAATTATATTAGGTACTTAAAATTAAGTTATTGTATTGCATATAAAAATACAATGCTTATTGTCAAATATTATATAGCAAGCCCATTACAATATATGAGTTTGGAAAAAAGGTCTCACTACTGGTGCAAGCAATCAGGCACAATGCAGAATAGAAAAACAAGTCACTCCAACATGGCGGCATTGGATGCTAGCAGATCTTGGTACAGCGCGTGATATATAAACCAGCACCTTTTATATTAAAAATGTCTTTGATGTACAATTTTAATCGCTTCCATTTATAAAGGTTAGTTCATAATGTCATCGTTAACGGAGCAACGGTCAATATAAGGCAAGGCTTACACCGTAAACGGGTCCGTTTATAATAAAATGTCAGCAGGCAAACCCCTGTTATAGGGGTACGGGAGAACTATTTATTCTGTGATTTGTGCCGGAAGCTATCGATTTTTTTTTGTCTGGTCAATATTAGTAACTATTCTGTCTAACTAAGTACATAGTACTCATTTGTTTGTATATTTCATTAGTGAATGAAAATTATTAACATTATCTACCCAGATTATTTAATTTGACTGGCATTGAGCCAGCTGAGCTATTGAGCTCAGTTGGTAGAAACTCTGCCTTCTGAGCTGTAGGTTGTGGGTTCGATTCCCACCCAGGACAAATATATGTGTGATGAACATCGATATCTGTGTCTGGGTGTGTTATATTGTATTTTATATATAATTATAAACATGAAGTATATAAGTATTGTATCAGTTATCTGGTTCCCATAGTACAAGCTTTGCTTAGTTTAGGACTAGATGGCGCTGTGTGAAATGTCCACAAATATTCGTTTATTTATTACATAATAATAAACAACATTTTGGCGTAACAAATTACAATTACATTACACAAAATGAAACGTTAAGTACTTACGTGGATAAAGATTTAGATTTAATTTTAAAACCTTGCTCTACAAAAAATGTGGTGATTCGTTGGCAATTTCAGTCATGCATTCATTCAGTCATGCATTCATTCAGTCATGCATTCATTCATGGGCATTAATTTCAGTAATTATATCGAACAACGACCCCCAAACTACGTTTGGTCTATTTTAATAATCGCAGCGTGTGTTAAATTTACATAGTGTCAGGAGCAAGCCGAGTTAAGTTCGCGTAAGTAAACAGTTCCTAACCGCGCTAGGATAAATATAGGGAGTGAACTTTACACTTTGAACTAAAGTTGAGTGAATTTTCAGCACTCAGCACTGCAAGTTGGAGCAAATATACGCACTGCTTGATTGTTTTTTTAATTTTTTTTTTTAAATGAGTGTTCGTGTAGGTACTAGGTGGTAGGACTTTTCTGCAAAGTTCGTCAAGGTAGGTACCACCGCTTTGCCAGTTATTCTGCCGGCTAGCAGTAGTGTGCAAGCACTGCTGTGTTTCAGTTTGAAGGGCACTGTAGCTAATGAAATTACTGGGCAAATGAGACTTTATGACCTGATCACATAGTCTAGTAATCTTATTACTAGATTGTGCTGATGTCTCAAGATGACGTGCGCAGTTCAGTGTCACGCGTAACGCGTTATTAGAGTTCCGAGTGACACTGCATCTGATATGGGCAGCCGTGTCGCTTAACATCAGGCAAACGGTTAGCTCGTCAAGTCATTCCCTAACATAAAATATATATATTTTGACGAGTCTATATATAAATATAAATAATATATAAACTTGATAAAAATTTCTTTTTTATCCTGGACCTTTACTGGGATTCCCTGTACGAGGAGCTTGGTCCCACAGCATCCAGATTCACAACAAGTATTACGCTTTTTACCTGTACACAACTACTTGTCTTGCGGCGGGAATCGAACCCGCCGCCTCCGGGTTATGAGCCGACCTGCTCAACCACCACACCACAGAGGCTGTCAATTTTTTAATCACGGCACATAAGTTAATAAACCACAGAGTAAAAACGTTGATAAAATTTTGTAGTCTGATCTATCCACTTTGTAGAATATGAATTTGTTTACAACAAGTTCATAGAAATACGAATAAACCAATTAATAAACTCACGACACTAATAGTGAATTAGTCAACGCCAAAATTAATGTAACGCTTACTTTCTTCTTTGTCAGCTTCCATTATAAAATGACGTCCTACGCTTTACGCTTACCCGCTCTTTCAATAGAGAATAAAAAACGGTGATCTTACCTGTGAATAAAAGAAAAATTATTAGATTAATGTGACATGTTACTATTTCGCCTCATTAGCGTAACCAACTGACTAATTACTAACCACTACTTCGGCAATGATTAAGAGCATTGCCATTTAACGTGGCAATACTGCCAGCATATTGGGGAAGTTGCCTGCTAGTAGTGGAAAAGATAATAAAGCCCCTGGATTTATAGTCAATGCGTAGTGGGTTGCTAGATTAATTTTTCTTTTTATTGTCTTCCGTTTTATTTATCTATTAAAAATATTATTGATACCAAATAAAAATATTAAATGTAATAAAATGCTTGTTACTACACTACACTTCACTCAGATTTTTTCCTACCACCAACACCGCCATCACCGTTATTCTATTAAGTATATAAAGTTCCTTCTGGCGGTTTAATTAGTATGTACTACATTATAAATAGGTATTAAACACTTGCGCATTCCATTTTAAGGCTTGGCCTACTAAATAAGGAACCCAGGGTTATTGTAAATTTATCTTGCACTTTAACAAATTATCCACTTATCCCGTTTTTTTATGATTATTATTTATTTGTTGATAACAGTATGTATAGGTCTACGTTTTAACAATAATAATTATTATTTATACTAAAATACCAGTAACATTTCACAAATAAATTATACTAAAGTATAATTTGTGGTCAATTCATATAATAAAGTCATATTTGAATAACCCAGGGTTAAATTTTTAAAATGGAAGACAACTGTTAACCAATGAAATACTTGTTTTATAACTATTGGATTACGCTATGTACTGTAAAGTAATTATAGAATGGCTTGCCGGTTGAAGATTAACTAATCTTCATAAATGTTCCGAACGTGCAAGATAAAAATTTGATAAGCAAATGTTTATCAAATTAACTCGAGTTACTTAATTCTGGGTTATTTTATTTTATTTTATTGTAATAGGTTCGGTAACAGACAATAGGCCATTACATACATTATTATAAAATCAACGTTGACACAGCTATATAAACCTAAAGTCCAATTATAACCGTACACAACTTAAACTAAGAAATCTTTGACACTATATAAATAAACAATTACACGGGTCAACATGAAATTTGACTTTGATTGCAAAGCATTAAATTTCGGTAGTTTAGGTCGTAATAAGACGGAAAAAAAAAAATGGCATGAAAGCTTTGCTTTTGTGCTTAGAAGACTGATTGAACGAAATTTTTAAAAATCTCGGATTTTAATTTTTGATTGAAAATAAAACTATTGAAATAAAAATATTTATTATTTTTATTAAGTTTTACTATCAAATTAGCTTACAGAAAAGTGGAAAATAACTTAAAAGTGCACACTTTTACTTTTTTTTTTATGTTCATAGCTACTTTCTCTCAATAAACCCCAAATATAGTCGCCCATCATGTTTTCATTGTATTGGCCTTGATAGCGTTGTTCAAAATTCATGATGTCCTCCTGATGGAAACGTTCTCCTTGCTCTTCGGAATAGGCTCCAATATTGTTTTTAAATTTATCCAAATGAGCATGCAGCATATGTACTTTTAATGACATCCTGCAGCCCATGGCCTTAAAATTTGTAAGCATATCCTCAACCAACTTTTCGTAGTTTTCAGCTTTATTATTTCCTAAAAATCCAGAAACTACTGCTTTAAAACTGTTCCAACTTGCTTTTTGAGTACGATTCAGCAACGTTGTAAATTTTTCATCGGCGAAAATCTGTCTTATTTGCGGACCAACAAAAACCCCAGCTTTAACCTTTGCTTCCGATAACTGTGCAACATGTGGAGCCCATGGCTTATCTTCATTCCGTACAGGACAGTCAAAATATGCTTCATAGGCTTCACAGAGAACGTGAGATGTCTTTAGTTCATATTTCACGTCTCGAACTTTAATAAATTGACCACATATAAAACAAAATGCATCAGCATCGTATTTGCACTTTCGTGACGACATTTTAAGTTATTCTGGGCTTGTAAATAACACTTGATGGTTGTTTATCACTCGGGTGACAGTAACAGAACAGTGTCACTCGGAACTCCAACATGTAAAGTTTCGCATGACTGCTGCAATGCGCACATCATCCTGAGACATCAACACAGTCTGGTAATAAGATTACACGACTGTGAGATCAGATCATAAAATCTCATTTGTAATTTCACTAGCTACATTGCCCTTCAAACCGGAACACAGTACTGCTTGCACACTAGGTACTGCTTGGCGGCAGAATAACTGGCAAAGCGGTGGTACCTACCTAGACGAACTTTGCAGAAAAGTCCTACCACCTAGGAAAATCCAAGACAATTTGTACATTTGTATTAGTTACTTAATTAAATTATTAATAGCAAGTTTGAAGGATGCAAAACTACATGAAAACATGTCACTGGGATTACTTAATTCATCATATGTGCGGCACATCCTAACTAGAGGACTGTTCCGTGTTAGCCATTCATTTGTAATTTTAATCCTGACAACGCATAACTAGGCTTTATTATATATCAAATGAATTTCATTAGAAAGACAAGATTTATTTTTGATAGTAGAAGCTAAGATTGGTAGCTAAATGGAGGAGTTAGGTTTACCAAAAGGATTTCATTTAGCTGTCGGATTTTTCTTTCAGTAAATTGAGACCTGGTACGACTCAATTAGAGGTCTTTGTTAAGGATTATAAGATAGACTTTATTGAGCGGCCTTCATTTCGGTTGGACTAATAAACCCTTTCTTGGTATTATGGCGTTTTAATGCAAGCTGTTTTATTGTTCGTGCCATTCGTGTGACTACAAATAAAATAAAACTATCCTTTAAAAATAAAAAGCTAAACCGACTTCGATCACCTTAAATATTTGTCCTGCTGCGGGAATCGAGCCCGTCACCTCCGGGCTACGAGCCGACCCGCTCAACCACCACACTACAGAGGCTGTCAAATAAATATATCTGTAGTAGATAAATAATAAAATAAATAAATATTTGTAGAAATTTCACATAACGCCATTTAGTCCCAAACTAAGCAAGGCTTGTACTATGGAAACCAGATAACTGATAGAATACATAGATACGATATATATTTGATATAGTGCCTGTTATTGTGGTCCTGTTAATGTAACGTCAAAATGTTAATAATAAATATATAAGGCATTATTTTTGTTTGTAAATACATGTATAGAATACAATATTATGGGTTCGATTCCCACCCAGAACAAACCTTGGTGATCATCACACAAATGTTTGTCCTGGGTGGGAATCGAACCCATAACCTACAGCACAGAACGGGCGAGTTGGCTGGACTGCAGTCGCGATCCCTTCTCGCCCCCGGTACGGCGGACGAGGTGCTCACGGGGGGGTTTTAGTGGGTTCGAGTCCTACATACCCCCTGCCACCACGCCGTGGTGTGGAAGTGCGAGGGCATTTCCCCCCATCAAAAAAAAAGGATACGAACTGAGCTATTGGGTCAGTCAGCAAAAGCAATTCATTATTCAAATGAAATCCCTGTTCGAACCCCCATACATTTTCTATTCCAGATGGATCCATAGTGGTTAGTTTTTACCTATTAATTAATTTATAAATACCCGCGCATGCGCCACGTAATGTCCGATGCCCTACGGAGGAATGCCAACCGACACGACAATGAGTTTCCTTCTCCTTGTATGGTCAAGACTTGCGGAGGCCGACCGGCCCAGACCAACCCGTCCGTTAGCGGTCACTGTACCACAGATTAAATAATTGATGACCAAACAAAATTAACAAGAGAGGTTCGATCAAAATTATATAAAAAAAATGAATAAATAAATATGTGTAGACATTTCACATGGCGCCATCTAGCAAACTAAGCAAAGATTGTACTATGGGAACCAGATAACTGATACAATAATTAGATACTTTTTGTTTGTAAATACATAGAATACAATTTAAACCCAGACACAGAACAAACATCGATGTCCAACACACAAATGTTTTTCCTAGGTGGGAATCGAGCCCACAATCTACAGTTCAGAAGGCAGGGTTACTACCAAATGAGCTAACGGTTCCATTAGAAACGATTCAGATTTTACATTAATTCAATTAACGTAGCATCTATTTGAGACACGATATATCTAGTTGACAGCTTCTGTGGTGTGGTGGCGGAGCAGGTTGGCTCATAACCCGGAGGCGGCGGGTACGATTCCCGCAGCAGGACAAGTATTTATGGAAAGGAAAAAAAACGCAAATACTTGTTCTGAGTCTGGGTGTTGTGGGACCATGGTCCTCGTAGTTCTTGGGTAGGGACCCAGGCAATACAGGCATACAGGCAATCCTAGTAGGATCCAGGATCTATGTATGTGTTCATTGGGCGTTATTATTATTATTATTATTAACTATTTCATTGATAAGGCTTACTTTTAAATAAATAAAAAGGCACTTAACGATCGCATACATATATCCTGTACCCAGAGACTACGGCGACCATGGCCCCACAACACCGACATGAGTTTTGGTGGGAAAGCGAAAAAGATTGCGTCACCGCATTGTATTATTTTCCAAAACTTGTGTTATTTTCAGTGTTAGTGCATAAAATTGGTGGCATTTTATTCGTTAAGTGCTGGATTACAGGGTGAGTGTGGGAAAGTGGTATAATGATGGTGAAACATTTCTTTTCGTGTTGTTTTCAAAACTCCATAGAAACTTCTGGTAAAGTTGCCACCACTTTGCTAGGAGTATGACTTGACTAGACTAGACTATGACTTGACTTGATGACTTGGACTGCGACTTGACTTGACACATACATTAAAAAATTGAAAAAATACATATATATATATATATATAATAAATTAATTACTTGACACTGGCTAAATACACAAAGGTGTGGAGCAAATACTAAAAAAAAACACAGAATTTTGCAAATTTTTTTTCTGCGCCTAATTACTTGCCCGCAGAAATCAAACTCACCGCCTCGGCGCTATGAGCCGACTTGCTCAACTACCATACCACAGAAGCTGAGCTGATGCCGAGGGATTGTAAAGCATTTGCTTGTCAAGAAATCGATTCACAAGATCATTCCACGATTACTTTCGGTAAATATAAACGAGGAATGTTTGGTTAACGACCAAATTAAATTTTGTCAGCTACAACTCAAAATTATGTGAATAATCAAACATAAAACATGGATGACGCACGATATTATATTCTGATGCATGTATGACACCGGATGCATTTTACGATGTCTCGTAATAATAAATAACTGGATGAAGGTCCCAGATAATATTTTATTGGAAAATGCAATGCCATTTCTATTAGACATAATTGATTAGGTTTATATCAATGTCGTCGCAGAGATATTTATGATTCGCTATATATTTTACTAGACTTATTATATGACCCGCATTACAGAGCGATGCTTCATTCAACGTAGTTACTATAATAATAATAATAAATAGCAGAAAAAATACAGAACGACACAGGAAAAAATAAATATAAATAGAAATAGAAAGACGTTTATTCAGTACTTGCCTAAAATTAAAGTGCAAAAACCAGTTATACTATGGTTTTTTTTGTTTTGGCTCCACATTTTTGTATAATTAGCCAGTGTCAAGTAATTGATAATTTCTCAAGTTAATTAATATTGTTTACATTATGTGTCAAGTCACAGTCTAAGTCATCAAGTTAAGTCATAGTCTAGTCTAGTCAAGTCATACTCCTAGTAAAGTGGCAACTTTACCAGAAGCTTCTATGTAGTTCTGGAAACAATACCAAAAGAAACGTTTCACCATCATTATACCACTTTTCCACACTCATGCCTGTAATCCAGCACTAAACGAATAAAATGCCAGAATGGTATACACTAACACTGAAAATAAAATAAAATATTTCATTATACATTGAGAATGTAAGAGCTTAAAACAATGCAAATACCTCTCAAAACATTATTGTATTTGTTTATGGCAAAGGATGATTATTATTATTCACGATAATTAATTTCGTTTTCCAAGTAAACGCAAGCAACTATTAAATATCCTTCTGTCAAATAAAAAATGTATGGTATTCCTTGATGGCTTTAGGACTTTTCATTCTGTAATTTATAGTAGAACGGAATTCACGCAAGGGGCATCTTTTATTTGCACTGATCAGCAGTACAAGTCCTCAACTCTTCATGGCAATGTTCTGAGCACGACTAATTTGGGATATGGCTGACCATGACACGGTGCCTCACTTTAGCCGAGTCAGGACAGTATATCAGAACCGTATCCGCCTCTATTTGTTTTTATCACAGCTGATCAGTTTATATTAGGAAAAGTATTCAGAGAAGACTGCATCTATATCTATATATAAGTACTAAAACTAATAGTACTTCTGAAAAGAGTATAGTAGAGAGAGAGGGAGAGAGAGAGAATAAGATGTAAATTTGAGAAAGCGCTAATCTTGTTTGGTTCAGCCCTGTCAGCAAGAATTTTAAGGCCGCCCGAAGCGTTTAATGACTGATTCAAGAACCGGGCTTAACTTATTTAGAAGAATAATAGCGTAATGATCAGAATTAGGTACTCATGATATTTTAATTGTGCTCATCGAGTCATTATCCTTCTGCGAGTTGCGACATCTCTGAGGCACATTACGTAAGCTCTCGCAAAGTTGGTAAGGCTCGCTTTATATGTGAGTAATGTTTGAGTACAAAGACTAATTTGCAAACAAATTGTTAGCCATTTAATGAAATGATGTGGAATACAATTGACTGGTTTATTTAGATTGTTTGTATTATAATGAAGTGCCAAACAACAGGGGTATGAGAAATAATATTATATTGTTTGTTTTTGACAACAGAGTTACGCCCCTCTTCCCCAATAGAGCGTCACTTTGAGCGGCCGTTCGGCGGTCGTTGAGCATGGTGCTAAGGTCATCGAGCTTCTTTTTTTAAACTATTTTATGTTAATGAATGACGTGACGGAGTTTTGGCGGGAAAACGAAAAAGATCGCGTCGCCGCATTGTATTATTTTCCAAAACTTGTGTTATTTTCAATGTTAGTGCATAAAATTGGTGGCATTTTATTCGTTAAGTGCTGGATTACAGGCGTAAGTGTGGAGCCAATACAAATACAAAAAAAATGACGTGACGGGCTATTCTATTACCTACTATGTAAAGTTCTAGCGACACTGTAGTGCGCAAGTCATCCTGAGACATCAGTAGAGCATCATATTATTAGATTATTATAATTTTATTAAAATTTTATTTAATTTATAATTAATTTAATTTATTTAAATTACAATCATAAGATTATTAGATTGAGATCAGATCATAAAACCTCATTTGCCCAGTAATTTCACTTGCTACAGTGCCTTTCAAACCGGAATACAGTAGTGTTCACGGTGGTACCTACCTAGACGAACTTTGCAGAAAAGTCCTACCACCTAGTAAAATCCGCCATTATGACCAAACGAAGGTTAGACACATACTCGCCATTTATGCTGATGCCAGATCCTTTCCAGTCTTTCCAGTCCAGCTTGAAACGTCTTCCGATGCGTCCGTGAACAGTTTCGATGAACAGGTTCCTTGTAGTTCAACGGAATCCTAAAGTGGTCAGTTGCGTGTTGGACTCGGAATATTACATGTGTACGGAATCTTCGGTTCACACTTAGCCCGTTTTATTTAAAGGATATTATTCAATGACACGCGCCTAGTACTGCAATTTTCTTGAATCTTATAATTATTGCATTTACTCAGTTTTATTTTCTCAATAGTTTGCACCCACTTACTGCTAAATATTCTGGTGGGCCGAAACTATTATCGTCTGCATACCAACATTTTACACTTAGTACCATTTTATATAGCTCAATTGATACCGAAACACCCCCACACGAATTTAAAACAAAGCGTTTATTATGTACGAAAAAAATTGCTTCTTTTTTGTAATCGTACGACACTACGAGCTAATCCGCACATAATCGCAGATTAAAGAATCACAGCAGTGTCACTTGCAAAAGTTTTGTGACAGTGCACTGCGTACGTTATTTTACACAGTTTAGTGATAAGATTTCTAGACTGTGAGATCAGACCATAAAGTCTCATTTGACAGTTGTTTTACTAGCTACAATGCCCTTTAAACTGGAACACGGTAGTTCTTGCACACTACTGCTCGGCGGCAATATCTGGCATAGCGGTGGTACTTATCTATAGACAGAAATTATCTAGAAAAGTCTTAGTAATTGACGTCGTAACATTTTCAGAGCCGAAAAACTTGCCGGTTTCTTACGAACTTTATATTTTTATGCTCTTAGAAACTCTATCCCTATCATCTAGATATATGATATGAAATCATCTAGATCTATGTTAACCATATATCTATATGGTTAACATAAACTTTTCGTATCAAAAATAGGAAATCGCGTAAATTGCAAGTGTAACCGCGGGTTTTCCAACCAACTTCAGAAAAAGGTGGAGGATCTAGATTCAGTCTTTATTTTTTTGTTCTACGACTCCCACCCTCTTGAATGTCGTATTCATTGCACCGTTATTTATTTTTATTAGAAAATGACCCTCTGTTGCGGCGCACAGGAAAACATATCATATGCTTGCTGATTACTGAAAATAAGCAATCAACATTTTTATACTCGCCTACACGAGATGATGTGCCTATCGTGTCGTCTTTACTGGCTGCCTGTAACCGATTTATTTCCGACTAGTAACATACTTTCTAGTTCTTCACGCGCCGTCTAATCTGAGTTGTCTAGATTTTCTGCGAAAACTCTAATAAATAATCTGTCGATAAGTTTTTTTTATTTGGCGCTTCAATAAGCTGTTGGTTTGACAAGTTCTTGTCTTATAATTCCTTTGGCGCTTCAATAAGCTATTGGTTTAACAAAATCTTGTCTGCGAAAACTCTATCTGTTGTTAAGTTTTTGTCTTAAAACTATTTGGCGCTTCAATAAGCTGTTGGTTTGACAAGTTCTTGTCTTATAATTCCTTTGGTGCTCCAATAAGCCATGGTTTAACAAATTCTTGTCTTAAAACTCTTTTAGCGCACCAATAATCTATTGGTTTGACAAATTCTTGTGTTAAAATTCCTTTGGCGCTCCAATGAGCTATTGGTTTGACAAGTTTTTGGCAAAAAAAAATAAGTGCCAGCATTTAGGTCACGCGTCGCATCGTTGAATACTAATTTGAACATGGTATTATGACGTTTCATCCTTCCTCTTCACTCACATATTATTTTCCTCTTTGTGAAGAGGACTGATGATACGGGATACCTGCCCTCATGCATTGGGTCAGCAACAACATGGTGGCATATGTACAGTGGTACCAGCATAGGTAGGAAATTTCACACTTCTTTTTTTTTATTAGATAGGCTTGCGTTTGACCACACGTTTTTTTCTTCTGTCAAATCGCCAATATGCTGCCAGTTTTAGAGATTGTATATTGAAAAAAATCGTGCTTTAATACAAGTCGTGCCAAAACATTACCATTGCTACCGCCAATGAATACAAATGATACGCGTGCGCAGTTTTATTGTACAGGCGTATTAATTTCACAGTGATTCCCACATAATTTTTTACTATTTTGAGAGATGACCTGACAGACTTCGACATTTTATTGGGCGTTATTATTATTTTTCTAAGAATTTTTAATCTTTTTCCACATTTTAATTATTTTTACCAAAAACAATGTATAAGCTGTTACACGCTAAGTTAATTCTTAAAACCCTACTCCATTTTACATAATTATAATATTAAAGTATCTAACTTTGAAACTACATAGTACAGTTGCGAAGAACGTTGGTGCCAAATAGCAACATGAAAATAAACCTATACAGTATACTTCCTTTTTTATTTTATTTTTTATTTATTTTATTTCACGAAATGACTAGACGAGCAAGCCGCTCGCCTGATGTTAAGCGACACGACTGCCCATATCAGTTGCAGTGACACTTGAAACACTAAAATATAGTTTCGCGTGACACTGCGCTGCGCACGTCATTCTGAGACATCAGGCACAGTCTGGTAATAAGATTACAAAACTGTGAGGTTAGGTCATAAAGTCTCAGTAATTTCACTAGATACAGTGCCCTTCAAACCGAAACACAGTAGTGCTTGCGCACTACTGCTTGGCGGCAGAATAACTGGCAAAGCGGTGGTAGGTACCACCGCTTTGCCAGTTTTTGCCTAGACGAACTTTGTAGAAAAGTCCTACCACCTAGTAAAACCTTTCTTCTTTAAAAAGCATTGTTACACCACAAAAAATATGGACAGATAAATAGATACATGGATAGATAGACATAGATACGTATATAGTTATACAAATAAAACTCTTAAGAATAGTGACTATGACAAATTAATCGACAAACAGATTGGCATTATTGAATGCTATTGACTTTTGACTTTCAATGGATCAAGCATATGGAATGCAGTCAAAGTTCAACTGATTCACCTTTAGCTAGCTTGCACACAAATACAATACAGAGTCACGAACCGATTGCGCGAACGGCAAATTAAGAGGAAAACTTAAAACTAACATTTCAAGCTAATCGAACTGGAATGACATCAGAAAATTAAATCAATTAATGAACGTTTTGACTATTTAGAGGAGTGATGTAAGTGTTTTGTATTATACGATGATAGAAACAATGTACATACCAAATATAGATATGCTACTGACTGTAACTATGCCCAACCAATTGCATGAAAAAGGTATAAAAATTAAATTAAATTCGTAATATACATATAAAGAGGTTGGACAAAGAAATTACTTCAACCAGAATAAAAAGGAATTTCGGTAGAAGTCTTAACACTTATTATACTTGGTTCGAGATCAAAAAATGCATCTCCAGACAGCAAGCAAGACTGTTCTAAAAAAAACGAATAAAAAACCTCTAACTAAATCCATTACAAAAGCCAGAAAGTAACATTCCCTTTTTCTGTACCGACTGTGCGACATGGAAAATCCTTCAACATTCAAATGGAACAAGTCGCACTCCCGTTTAACAAGTCCAACTATTTCCATAAAAAGATTTCTTTGTCCTCGGGATTCTCGGGGCATGTGAAAAGAGCTAATAGGCTGTCGCATGTTTTTTGGGAGGTATTCATAACTGTCCTTCACCTTTCAAAAGGTCGGTAATCGGTATAACCTTAACGCTCAACAGGTGAATATCAAATCTTACACAAATGAACTTGTCAACCTTCTTATCTTTAGTGTATCCAATCATACATTCTAGGTAATATGTAAGCTGTCAAATTCATCATTCAATCTTCATCAGATATTTACCTGACCAGAGCATAAAAATTACATATATGGGACTAGAGATCTCGGAAAAGGTGAATCGGAAATCGGAAAGAGTGAACCTACATTAAAAAAATACATACGGTCGAATATAGAACTTCCTTTTTTAGTAAGTCCATTAACAATAATATAGGTATTAGATACTTATATTATTCAAGTATTGCCCAAGGTATCTCTAGCCCATCTTATTCACATTTTTGTAGTTTCCTGTCAAATAAACGATTATTGCTTTTAAAGAATGTGTTAATAAGATTCATTCTGTACTAAAAAAGATACGTCGCCATACTATTACTTATTCTATAACGTTGCATCGTTGCTCGTATGTACATAGAGTAGTGTAGGATGTAGAGACACCTCAACATTTATGTTCACGTCGGTATCCATGTAAACATTACAAAGGATGATTGATGCGATCCATACAGCTTGGCTTGACGAAGGAAACAATGTTTTACAAATATGGATTGCGTTTACGTGTGATATACCTAATGGCTCATTTAGTTAACTACTGAATGTGATTGTAATATTTTTTAACCGACTTCCAAAAAGGAGGAGGTACTATGCTTAGACAAACAGACGTATGTATTTTTTTAATAACAACTTGGTGGCAACTCTTTCATACTTAATTATACACAGTATTATGATGTTTAGTATTTTTGATTTCAGTAGAAAATGGCATTTGAAATTTGAAAAAAAAAACCTTTTTTTATCGATCGTTGGTTGGGCAGGTCGGCTCATAAACCGGAGGCAGCGGGTTCGATTCCCGCGGCAGGACAAGTATTTGTGCACAGAAGCGCAAATACTTCTGAGTCTGGGTGTTATGGGACCATGGTCCTCGAAGTTCCTGGACCCTAGATACAAGGAATCCTAGTTTCAGGTCCTAGGGTTCAGGATCTATGTATGTGATCATTAGGCGTTATTATTATTCAGCCAGGATCGTCCCACTGCGCAAATACCTTCTTTATTCTCTTTATAGCTGCTCTATTAAAAATGTAACAATGTAGGAGCAAAACCTAGTTTGATAAAATAATGTGGACTTGGAAATAACTTCTATCAATTGATTTAAAGTTACATATTTTCTGACAAACTATTCCAATATTGAAAGGCTCAACAAACCATGACAAAATATTTTCTAGATTTAGTATTAAAATACATAATATATTTTCCCCGCATTGCGGATGTTCTATCATAAATCAGCTCTAAATATGCACGCTACAGTCGACCAAAAGTATTTTGATGTACACTTTATTGTTTGTCCCTGGGGCCCGCAGGCGCAGCTTCTTGTCAAGGAGCTTTCCAGACGTCTGGTTGAGCTGACGCACAACCAAAAGGCTGGCACATACCTCGGCCAACGAGTTAGCTTTCAACGAGGGAAAGTTGCCAGCTTTTTGGGTACGCTTCCCCCAGAAGGTGATCTAAATTCTGCATTTTATTTAAGACCCCTTTTTACCTACAATATTATTTTTCTCTAATAATTCAATATACTTTAATTTTTATAGGAATGAATTTGTCAATATTACTTAAATAATGTTAAGTATGTATTTATATTTAACCTCCACTTTATATAGATTTTGTTTTGCGAATTGTGTGAATTTTTATTTTGCTTCTAGATGGATTTATGTCAAACCTCCTCCACTATGGATATTTTGTTGGGCAAATAGCAAATATACCTAAATAGCTATGTTAAATGGAAGGATTGTTTTTTATTAATATAAACTTTACTTTACTTTACAGTTACTATGGTAGCAGATTTTTTCGTTTAAGGTAAGTATCACCGCTTTGCCAGTTATTCTGCCACTTCTGTGTTCCGGTTGGAAGGGGACTGTAGCTATTGAAATTATGTACAAAGCAAATGAGACTTTATAATCACCCCACAGTCTAGTAATCTTATTAGTGGACTGTGGATCACTCAGAATGATGTGCGCAGTGTGAAATTTCGCTTAACACATCAAGCGAAATTTTACACATTTTGTGGAGATTTTGGAGTGGTACTGCAACTATTACATGAACGGCCATGACGCTTAGGCGAGTGGTATTATTACTGTTAAGGGCAGCCGTGACGCTTAACATCAGGCAAACGACTGGTTCATCGCGTCATTTATTAATATAAATAAACATGTATAAGATACATAAAAGATCATAGAAATAACCAATGTCGCCCACCTCACCACGTCGACGTGGGCGACATTGGTTTAACAAGTGCGCAACAATCCTATCTGCCGTGCTTTGAGTTTGACAAACAGTGGTTGGACCGGTTCCGCGTCAAAGATATACCGTTACTGATGGCCTGGATCGGAACTACTTTCCAATGCACTATTGGTCCATGCAAAATCCATGCAGTTTAACAATAAAGGTAGGAACACCAGATGTCCCAAGCCTCGATGTAAGCTGGATCAAAACGAATTTGGAGCAAAAATACTCCAAGGATTACCATAGTCACATTGCATCCATGTAAGGTATATTCACGTTTTTTTTGTAATTTAGGAACTATGTACGCATTTAATTATGTATTTAGTAAATTTTGATCCTATCCTCAATTTTGTCCTTTGCCTACTGTGGCCAAAGTATAGCATAATAAAAAAAAAATAGTAACGCTCAACGATCACATATATAGATCCTGGACCCTAACTAGGATTCCCTGAATCTAAGTGCCCAGAAACTACGAGGACCATCGTCCCACAACACTCACTCGCACAAAACTCAGAAAAAGTATTTGCGCTTTTTTTTTTCAAAGTCGTAGAAGACCGCAAAAAAATTGTCAACGTAGTCTAATGCCAAACTTTCAGATAACAACAAGACAGAAAGTTTGGCATTCGATTTTTACGAAATAAATAGCCATACCTGAATTTTAAGCATAGCACCAGTTAACTTTTTTTTATTTTTATCTTTATTTCACTTAATCTACAAAATACTCACAAAGTTATCACATTTTCAAGTACAAACCCAGTTTTTAATTGCAATTTTCAACTTTGATCAAAGCTCTCTAAACCCCTTTATAAATATAAAAGTTTTGCTTGGATGCCGCCTGACGTTATATCTCTGACTATTGTTTATTCTGTGGTTTCATGATTGTGTCAACAAGGGTGAAACCACGGGGTGCATATAGTAAGGCTATAAATACAAAGCTGTATGTGCCAACAAAATCAATCTTTACAGCTACGGGTGGTCACACAGTTCTGCAGCTGAAAAATGAGAATATGTTCGGAAAGTAGCAAACAAACATTTGCTATATTTTGAAGAAAGAAAGAAAATACATTTATTCAAGACATCACACATTATATTTTTACAAATATGCACTTATACAAGACACATCATATAAAAAAAGAGACATTAAAAATAAAATGTTGCGTGACGTCATGATATAGGTCCCGACTCCGCATGCAATTAAGGTCGTAAGACCTTAATAACTGATTTTCAGTCGGAACCCGTAACATCACGAACCCCAGGACACAACAAATAAATACAATAGAATAGAACTAACAAAGCTTTTTTTTATGCTTTGTAATTTTTTTTTATTGAAAATAAAATAACATGAAATAGAAATAGAACAGTAATTTTTTTTCAAACAATAATAAATTAAAACAAATTATTTTATTAAAAATTAGCTTCTGCCCGCGGCTTCGCCCGCGTGGCCTACAGGAAACGAGGAAGATTTTTTTATAGATAATTCAACATTTCACACTCTTAGGGGTAGAATTTCGAAAAACCCTTTCTTAGTGGATACCTACACTTTACCAAGAACACACCCTCCAAATTTCAAGTCTAGGTTAGCGGTTTAGGCTGTACGTTGATATATAAGTCAGTCAGTCAGTTAGGACTTTGAATTTTATATGCATAGATAAAACGAAAGAAGAAAGAGACATCGACATTTTCAATTGTCTACAAGTTCCGTTTTATAATGTTTGCATGCTGCTGTGATACGGCTACGCTCCTGACATGTTTGTTAACAATGTGCCAACAACGTTTGCTCTTCGTATTTAATCTGATGTGCGTTTATGTCACGCACAGAGCAGGAAAAACATTACGCTTGCGCCTTGATATTAGAGGCGCCTTTTGCTTAACACTATTCATACAATTCAAGCGAATCGCTTTTTAGAATAGAGACATATTGTCATCTGCGCAGGCTAATTCAGTTTTAGGTATATGTATTGTTTTGACACTTAATGTGGTGTAAGCGCTAAGCGCATACATGTGTAGTACGATTTTCTTCTCTTTCGGAACGTGAGCGTCATTTTTATCCTATGTGATACTAATCCAAAATTGTATACACGCTAATATACTCAAAGCGTGAGTGGAGACCTCGACTCGTAAAGCGTAGTGTGGGACGCCTGCCGGCCAAGTGGAGTGATGACTTTCGAAAAGCGGCAGCAATTGGATGGAAAGGGCTGAAGACCGAGCCCAGTGGCGTTCTTTAGGAGAGGCCTATGTCCAGCAGTGGACTGATACAGGCTGATGATGATGATGATGATATACTTAAAGAAACAATAGGTACCAACACTAAATGCTTATAAATACTTACTACAAAAGACAGTTCCAGTACCAGGCAATATCTTGATGGTTGCAGCATTAGTTTAAAATTTCATTTCTAAGGAAAAAGTCATGACTTTTAAATCCTGTTGAATATGTTAACTGGTGATAGATAGATACCACGGGTAGGAAAAGTAACCGCGGTACTATTGGTGATACGAATGGGGGGGTACCATGGTTGAAAATGGGATATTTAAAAAACCATAGAACCATTCAAAAACATTGACTATTATCATCAGATACAGCAGCAAGATGTCTGTTGAACGAATTTCGGCCTTCACCGTAGAGCATCACTTTGAGCGACTGATGCTTCCCTTTTTTTTTAACGGTTGGTTTTGACGAGTCGTCGGTCCTTCTAGGGGCTTACGCTGTGTTTTGTTGGTGGTCACCACTCAAAAATTTCTTCGGTTCTGCGGGCGATGTAGACTGTTGCCATTTCAACTTTCTAATTTTGAAAGCTATATTGGTGACTTTAGTTCTCCCGCAGATCTCATAAATAAATGAAATATATGTAAAATAAATAATACAAGTTTCGCTTTCAAAATTCTAACCAAACTTGCTCTACGACTTTCAGAAACTTTATTCTTATAAAACACATTCTCTTTTGTTTTAAGTTTTAATTGTGTACAAACTGTTAATGATAAGAACAAAAGATGCTGAGCAGCCTCCTTATATAACTCCAATAACTTGTACAATATCTAAACCCATGTCAAAAAAGTTTTGATTATAAAAACAAGTAAAAATACATTTACAATTCATTCGAAGCTCTCCTTGATAAATAAGTTTTTTCTTGCTCATTGAATAAAGGAAGACATTGGGAAATGAAAATAAAAAGTGATATTATAATCCTCCTAGTGGAATAGTAATGCTTTCCCCTCCCTCCCTCCCAATTATTTGTATTCTGTGGTGAAAATTATAAAATTCCTTATAAAAGAAAAAAATTCACTCAGGTCAAATATTTGTGTGATAAACATAGATATTTGTTGTGTCTGGGTGTTATATTGTATTGTAAGTATGTACTTATTTACAAACAAAAAAAATCGAAGTGTTCTTTCAGTTATCTGGTTCTCATAGTACAAGCTTTGCTTCGCTTCGGCCAAATTGCGTTGTGAGAAAGGTCCACACATATTTATTTATTTGGAAACTGTTTAATAAAGTTTATTTATATGTACAATTCTCTTTTAAGACATTATTCACAATTCCTTTATATATTTGCTTTCTATTTGAATCCAACAAATGGATGGTATCTAACAAACGGAGCCTTAGAATAGTGTGAGCATCAATGGGCCTATTGTATTCTATGAAGGCTATACATATTTAAAATATTCTCTCGCCAACGTTGGACAACCCACTTGAGGCGTCAGCTTTTCTAGAGCATTGTATTCTCTATGGAAATGACTACAATAAAGCATCCTCTTCATAAATGCATACAGGAGCATATAAATGTAGGAAACCTATATATTACATAAATATATTACAGAAATCATAAAATAAATAAAAAAATTGTGCTTTAGACTACACAAATGAAGTAAAACTTCTTTAGTTTAGCTCCATATATCGGCCGGTATAACTTTGTTTTTGATTTTATGTTAATGTCGCTATCTTGACAATAATTGTAATTTGTCATTTTACCGGACACACTAACATAATAATACAAATTTTTAACTTTGTTACGTTGACTATGGAGTGAACCAACTTCAACTTCCGTTCGTCTCGCATTCACCAGCTTACTCCCCAAGTCAAACGTGCGTAAAGAAGTTTTACTTCAAAAAGATCGAGATAAAAATTTAATGAGCCAACGTTGCCATCTAACTTTATATTTCCTCAGGGTTGCAACCCTGTTGTTGTGGAGTTCTTCAAAAAGAGTGTCAATGCGGTTCTTAAAAGTCGGCAATGCATCATCGTTGCACCTGGTGTTGTAAATGTCCATAAGTGGCGGTGAATATATTCTGTGGCGGGGACTAGAGACCACTTACCATCGGGGCCGTTTGCTTGTTTCCACTCATAACAATAAATAAAAAATAGAAATAGAAACAGAAAATTGTTACAAACATATCCTGTGGAAAATTAGATGCTTCTTAGTAGGGATAATGGTAGGGATACAACAGGTAAATTGCGGGAGAAGCCGCAGGGTGTCTCTAGTTCTGTTTTTCATTTCATATTTCGAGGGTTCCGCACCTCAAAAGGAAAAAAACGGAACCTTTATAGGATCACTTTGTTGTCCGTCTGTCTGCCAAGACACTTTTTCTCAGGAACTCGTGGAGGTATCAAGCTCAAATTCATATCAAATACTCTTTACTTTGTTTACTGACCCTTGAAGCTGTGAAAAAATTAAACTTCCAAATAACCCAATCATAAGATACAGCCGTTTATGCTGCAAATTTTCGACACTCGCAAGAGAATCAAAACCTACAGCGTACTTCTTGTGAACTCAGAATCTTGAAATTTGGTACGAAGCAACGCCTTATAGCACAGATAAATGAAACATTGTGAAAAGCATACATTTTTAGTTATATCATATAATAAAAATATTTAAATAATTTTAAACTTACTACCCCTTTCAAACTTTCCACATTGTAATGTAATGCCTACGAAACATTTACAAAGAACTCGGCCGGTGCCCGCGCTGTATGTAGCGTTAAATAGACATTTTGACTGTCTTGCAGTTATTTTAAGAGGCACTAAATACTAAAATAAACCATTTTTTTAATTGGACCTTGTACGAATATTCTATGGCATGGTGTGAGTACATACATTTTAGGATTAGAATTCATTTCCACCGTGTACTTATAGGTTTTTACGGAACCCTCGGTGCGCGAGTCTGACTCGCACTTGGACGGTTATTTTACTTTATTTTATTGCTTCGTTGCAAGAACTTAGCTAGTCGAAATGCGCCCTTAGTGCAAACGACTAGTTAATGTCACACTTTACATAATAGCATCTTAAGTTGTCTTTGAGGGCCCCATTTCTTCGTAAGGGTCACATATGAATGCAAAGTGTAGTGGTTTTCTCAGAATAGTGTATTATTGATGATTGGCGCTTTTACTCTTTGAGTAGTTGCGGCCGCGCGTACCTACCTACAAGGACTATCGGGGTCTAAAAATGTTTATTAGTTTTAAAAAATCAGATTCTTTAGCACACTGTGTGCAGTAAAGTCTAAGATATTATACAATATATATTCTAAGGTATCCAATAAAATTATTCCTAATTTTGGCTATTCGGTTTTTTTTGACTGGCAACTCAGAAGATACTCGGCAGAGCGCGGACTCGGGCGTCCACTTGGTGTTTTTCCGACGACCGAGACGCGCAACTTAGTCTAAGCAGACAGTTACAGTTTTTCGAAAGAAATATTACGATATTTGTTTAAATCTTGAGTGTTTCCTTTGAATAAACTACTGTTGGTGCAATAGTGTCCAGATCGTTCACAATATATCTACAAATTACTTTTTAATAGTTGTTACATCGATTCTAACATAAAGAGACCATGACTTTTTGATGATGAAACTCTTTACTTTCGTTTCGGGTGAAACCGCGGATAAAAAGTATTTTAATTATTTGCTCATCCCATGGGAACATTTCACTTTTCCGGGATAAAATGTAGCCTATATCCAGTGCATAAGCTATCTTGGTACCGAATTTCATCCAAATCCATTCAGCCGTATGAACGTGAAGGAGTAACAAACATAGACACATATAAATTTTCGCATTTATAATAATATTAGTGTGAAGTGTGATTACCTTTACACGTTTAATCGAGTTTCATGATCGCATTACCTAATCGGTTATAGGAGAAAATAAGGCTCATTATCTTACATACTACTACTAAAAATTAATGTAATAATTGAACAATAAGTAAAATCGGTAAACAATTAACAAAGTAGTTTCTGGAGTGGGCATCGCCTGTCCCTTTCTTGCAATACAGAGATCGTGTGAAGCTTCCTCATAGTTACTATGAAGTTTTACTAGTGACTTCACATGCCGAATAAATTGTGTGTAGAGCTACCATAGAGGTACCACAGCTTAGTCATGAGTTAATACGGACTGGTAGCTGACGTCACTGCGTGTTTGAGCTGTCTCTTTCTATTCCTGTATTTTATAATGCATGTTACTTAGTAATTTTTTAAGATATTTAATTTTTGTTTTCTCGATTGTCTATTTCTGAGGTATATTATTTATTTGTGCAATAAGAATATAACAGTTAAACATCCTATTGTTTTTTAATAAGCAAGTAAACCCTTAAGTCATACAACTTAAGGGTTTACTTGCTTATTAAACTTATTACCCTTAAGTTGTATAACTTAAGGGTTTACTTAGCCCATGCCTCTCCATGGATTGTAGCCATTTTATGCTTACGATCAACGAGACTACGTCATCACTGGCAGCACATACTGGTTGAAAACCTTTTCAGGGTCTGTGGTATTCTGGATTATTTATAGGTCAAAGCTTCCCGAACACAGCATGCTACATAAGCTACATATTACGGTGGAAATTGTTGCGGTGAATTACAGGCTGCGCATTCGTGTTTAACATTAGCAGTAGCCTCCATGCATTTCAGCGGATCGGATATACCGACCTTATTCTAGGTAATATTCGTAAATACGATACGCAGTGGCACGGAATAGGCTATTCGACTGCTACATTTTTTTGTGGTTCACAATTTAATCCTGTACTCTGCAGGTAATGCGTTTATAATTAATGATAGTAATATAATAATAATAACTTCGAACGATCACATATAAAAAAAGAGTAAGTATAGTATGGCAACAAAATTATTTTTGATTAAAATACGCCATTCAAAAACAATTCCGAAGAAATTTACCTCCTAATAATATAACAATAATAATAATAATGCCCAAAGATCACATACATAGATCCCGGACCCTAACTAGGATTCCCTGTGGCCCAGGAACTACGAGTACCATGGTCCCACAACACCCAGACTCAGAACAAGTTTAAGCGCTTTTTTTTGTGTAAACAAATACTTGTCCTGCCGCGGGAATCGAACCCGCTGCCTTAATGTGTGAACTCGTGATACAAATGATACTGTCACAGAAAATGGTCAGGGCTATTAGTCCCTCCCATTTCAAAAGCTGAGTAAAATATGAAGTGCGGCGTTGCGGACTGAATTACATTCATTTTGTACCACATCTGAATTGCAAGCGGGCTTAATGATACGCTGCATGTACGAAAATTGCGTTATAATATTCACATTTTTGCACCGTGGCCTCTGAACTTGGACATGTTCAACCATCGGTGAAGGATCAGTAATGAAAATGTGTTTACAAGCTTTTATTTGAAGGGTAGAGAATAAAAAGGGTTTAACTGTTAAATTGACAGTTTCGAGAAAATTGACTTTAACTTTAACTTTCTTTAAACTTCAACGGCGTCATTTTAATGTTGAGTGCTTATAAGGTAATAGAAAAGGTTTATGTATGTTTCAGTTGCTTGAAAATGTTTTAATTCTATTTTAAAATACTAAATATAGTACTAATTCATACAATTACTGTAAAAATATAATATAATAAAATAAATATAATAATATTTTTATGCTAAGCGAACTGTATTCCTGTGACAGATAAACCGTTTTTAGACTCAAAATCTCGAGATTTAAGCCTCATTTCGGTATTTTGAGAATATATTGTAGATAATTTCACGCTGAATCCAACGATACCCATAAGTCATTTTGTGAAAAAAATCAGTTAAACCCTTTTTATTCTCACCCCTTCATTTGAGTTGCAATGAATTAATTGAAAAAGTGAATTTGACTGGCCTGATAGCTCAGTTGGTAGTGGCTCTGCCTTCTGAACTGTAGGTTGTGGGTTTGATTTCCACCCAGAACCAACATTAGTGTGATGAGCATAGGTGTTTGTTCTGTGTCCGGGTGTCATATTGTATTCTATATATGTATTTACTAACAAAAAGTATCTAAGGATTGTATCAGTTATCTGGTTCCCATAGTACAAGCTTTGCTTATTTTGGGACTAGATGGCGTTGTATGAAATGTTCACACATATTTATTTATTAATTCATTTAATGTTTGTATCAAAATCGTATAACCAAAAAGCCTTCTCTTCGTCTTGCGTGTAAATGGAGCACTTTAAATACTTTAAATAAAATTCAAGAAGAACTTTGCTATCCTCACACGGTTTTCTGTGATGCTATAGAGGTCTATGCAGGTGGTAGGGCTTGAGACTATACATAAAGACACAAATCCTCACTCCGAAATAATACTACTTTAATAATACTTTACTAGGTGGTAGAACTTTTCTGCAAAGTTCGTCTAGGTAGGTACCACCGCGTTGCCAGTTATTCTGCCGCCAAGCAGTAGTGTGCAAGCACTGCTGTGTTCCGGTTTGAAGGGCAATGTAGCTAGTGAAATTACTGGGCAAATGAGACTTTATGACCTGATCACATAGTCTTGTAATCTTATTGCTAGATTGTGCTGATGTCTCAGGATGACGTGCGCACTGCAGTGTCACGCGAAACTCTATACACTAGAGTTCCGAGTGACACTGCAAGTGATATGGGCAGCCGTGTCGCTTAACATCAGGCGAACGGT
Organism: Ennomos fuscantarius; assembly: GCA_905220475.3. Lineage (NCBI taxonomy): Eukaryota > Metazoa > Arthropoda > Insecta > Lepidoptera > Geometridae > Ennomos > Ennomos fuscantarius. Next base: position 2,322,813 of record HG992028.1, on the reverse strand, counting down.
TAGCTCGTCACGTCATCGCTTAACATAAAAAAATATATATATATATATATGGAGTCATTAAACTAGACATTTTTGCGTTTTATCATAAGATCTTTATAAAGAAAGAGCCATCTTATGACGGTTGCTCATACGTTCCCTTCTCAAAGCTTATATATATTTGAAGAAAACATTTTAATTAATTGTTGTTCTAAGCTGTTTCGTGAATCTTTAATTGGCATAATATCCTGTGTTTTTAGAGAGTTCTGTTTATAGGTATAGATATATCTCTTTTCCTTTTTCAGTAGGAGTACATGTGACAGATGTTTTAATGATGTGATGTTGTGTAATTTTCTTCATACAACAATATTATATATTAGATCTTCACAACAAGTCAAAAGCTAAACTTAATATTATGGCCTCTTTTTGTATTCACACTCGAAATAATCTCTCAAAAGAGCGAGTTTTAGAACAACTCCTGAATCCAATGAATACCGAAATGTCCCTTGTGCCCTTGGGCTTTCAATTATTTTATGTCGCTTGCATAGTTCGCCTTCTCCAAGCTATAGTGAGTCACAAACATTTGCCGCCTTTTCACACAATGCTTTATTCGAGGCAACTTTATTTATTAGAAATAATAGTATTCTAGCGTTTAAATATTATATGTATAATATAGGTATATTATATAATATACTAGCCGCGCTTCGCGGTTTCGCGGTAGCCTGTGTGTTATTCCACTTTTTTTTTGTTAGATATGCTTGCGTTTGACCACTATCGCACCGGATGGTAAGTAACGATGCGGTCTAGGATGTAACACGCTTGCCTAGAAGATACCTGTTCACTCTCGATTTGAATTTTTGACTCCAAGGTTGTAGCTGTCGGGAAATACAGACGCCGGTAAAGCGTTCCACTCCTTGGCTGTTCGCATGATAAATGTGGAGCCAAATTGCTTTGTTCGCACTTAAGTTATCTATATTTAAAAAAAAACAGATATAAAATAAAACTAAAATTTAAATTTCTAATTCTGTTCCCTCTAGAGGCAATCAATAATCAGGTTTTGGAATTTAATAAGTTCAAACTTTTATTAGGACACACAAATTAAAAATTTAAGTATTATAATGATTCTTTATTGTTCATGTATTTGGGTGAATATGTTTGTGAAAAAAAGAAGAAAAACGGGATAAAAAGTATCCTATGTCAGTCTCTTGGTTCTAAGCTACCTGCCCACCAATTTACAGCCAAATCGGTTCAGCCGTTCTTGAATTATACATAGTGTAACACGAATTTCTTTTATTAAATATATATCTATTTATATTGCATGCTCACCTAGAATTCCTATAAAATGATTACTTTGGACTTGAAACTCTCCTTCTCGTGTAGATCTCTCAGATCTCCTTTTCGTGTAGAAAGGTGGTAATGTTGAATCCCGAGCAACTAGTATTTAATCACGAATGTAGCGAGTAATTCTAAGTTAGGATCCTAAGCGTAGCGACTTAGCGAGGAATTCAAAGGCAAGAGTTGCAAAAAACTTTGCTAACATGTTTTTGTTAATAGAAAAACTATATATGCTTACATCAATCTTTAAAGTTGGTTCTTGATTCTGCACTATTATTGGCGTACTTAGAGCTATTTTACAATAAACATTTTTTGAATACTAAGCTTTTAATCATAAAGGATACGCTAAGTTATTCAAAAGTGAACGAAGCTAACGTTTCCATATTACATAAATAGATGTAGGGATCTAATGTAGTGGATATCAAAGCGAGAGCTTTTGAAATAATTCTAAATAAATAAAATAAAACATTTATACTAGCTTCTTTCAAAATTAGACCTCCCAATTTTAATAAAATGACTTGTATGAAATTATTTGTATTGCTTTTGACGGAGAAAAAGTTGAGATTGTCGTTCAGACTTCTATTCAAATTAAGTGGTCTAATGCAAATAGATCACTATTTAGTGCTACGACTAGGTATGAAAAATGGTTTGTTATTTTTACGGTGGCGTGTATCAGTAGGTAAACCGTTCACTGGAAGAATATAAAAGGACATACGGTTATGGATTTATTACGGACTCTTTCCACAATGTCAACTTTAAATTACTTGTGCACACCCCACATGATTAAGTCAGGCGTAAAAACAATTTCTATCCTAATTTATCTCGACCTTCTAAGCGTTTAATTCTGTGAATCATTACTTTCATGTTTTCGTAATATGATGTCACCTATTTAAGGGATGATGTTAATGGTTTCAGGATGATTACAACATCATAACATTATCTAATATTGAAAGAAAGGTTTACCTTAAGCGCAGGCTTAACATTTATAAAAACACTTACTCATATCATAACAAATAAAAAGTTCCCCATCACACAAATGAATGAGCTCATCGGCAGACCATGTAACCATGTGTAATATCCGAACTGGCACCTGACCGTGAAATGCTTGGAGCTGAGGGCGCGCGAGCATCACCGCGAGCTTATTCAACCGTAAAGCGAGCCTGGTACGTAAAACGCAGGTGCTTTTACATATGCAACAAGCAAATTTAGGGTTTCATAACCAAAGGTTAAAAACGGGACCCTATTACTGCCTCCGGCGTCAGTCTGACCTATAAACAGCTGTATCTCTTGAACCATAACAGCTTGCATTAGATACTTTCATAGATTATGCGTTATTACGGCGGATTACCTGATTAATAATAAACGCGAAACGTGCTACTTACTCCAAGTCTACATGTAATGTATTAATGATGCTTCTAGCTGATTTTGGCAAAGCGAGGACTTCATTTCCTTTGAGTTTTTCTTTTATGTGGCTTATCTATAAACTAGCTTCTGCCCGCGGCTTCACCCGCGTGGCCTATAGGAAACGAAGAAGAAAATTTTAGAGATAATTCAACCACCCGTTTCACTCTCTTAGGGATGGAATTTCTATAAACCCTTTCTTAGTGGACTTTACAAAGAACACACCCTTCAAATTTCAAGTCTCTAGGACCAGCGGTTTAAGCTGTGCGTCGATATAAGTGAGTCAGTCAGTCAGTCAAGACTTTGAATTTTATACGTATAAATAAATAGATGAGAGTGCTTGAGAGCACATCGTTAACATATTTAATGATAATAAATCACTGCTTTTTAAGGTGCCTTTACATATAATTAATAATTGCTACAAAAATACCGACTGCACGTACTAACAACTGCAGTATTAGTAGCTACTACAAAAACATCGGGCTGTATAGACAAAATGTTCCAGCCCACGACACAAATCACGAAACGACGAAAACACGACATATCATTGGTTGATGCGTCAACAGTATAATCATTATACTACGCCATATCAGCTCATCAGATAGATAGATAGATGAACTCTTTATTGTACGCACCAAATAATAAAAAATACAAAAAAAAAAAACAATCAATTATATAAAGTGTAACAATGGGCGACCTTATCGCTAAAAGCGATCTCTTCCAGGCAACCTTTGGATGGAGAGAATTTGACGAAGTGGTAAAGGACGGGGTGCACATAACTATTTCATTCATATAAAGGACATAATACTGTAATGAGAATAAGAAGTTTAGCCCTTATTGATTTAAAAAAATATAATTTTCTTCTTAATGCTGCCAGTATTCTGGGAACCCCACCACGCGGCGGTGAGTTGGATAGCATATTTATTTTGTAAATAATGTTTTATTACTTTTAACTTTTTATTTATAAAATGCCTGTACATATTACATTACATATTACATTATAAAAAATTTAAGCAAGGTAGCTTAGTAAATTTCCTTGTAAAAGGTATCGTCAGAATCATCTTCAAAATTGTATTGTAAAAGTGGTGCGTTTCACGTGCGATCAACAAAGAAGCAAATTCTCCAAGTTCTCGAATCCCTGCTCTCAGAGATGATTTCTCCTTACTTAGGTATCGTCTATATATCTGTAACATTCGCTTTAACCAAATGTTACCTCTTATTACAAACCGAATACATGTCACAATCACAGCGCAACTTTACTTTAAGGATGAAATTAAACACCTCAAAGTGCTCAAAGTACCTCACCGTGAGGAATAAGACTTTTTATAATGTTCAGAAGGCTGATAATGTTGCCTTATTCAACGAAAAGGTCCATAACGGGCACTTAGCAGTATTCTGACCTGACTTCGAACAGATCTAACGTTTTGAGGCCCTTAGTGAGAAATAGTTGTAGAAATTGACAAATATAGTTTATCATGTTTTTTTTAGGAATTTATAATGTATTTTTTATTATAATATTTAAATAAATAATTTTTTTTTATTATAATAGATAAATAAAACAGAAAACAATAAAAAAGGAAACTTAATCTAACAAACCACTACCAGAAGAAAACGTGCCCAATATGCTGGCAGCATTGCCACGTTGAATGGCAATACTCAATCATTGGCCGAAGTATAGGCCAGCATTTTGGTCACGCGTAGCTTCATAATTGTGAATTTAGGTTGTGCTAAAATTTACATAAGTGGTAATAAGCATCATTATATTTATCAATACAAAAAATTTCGATGGTAAATTTTCCTATCGAAAATGTGCATTGGACTCTTTCAGATAGGGAGTGTCTGACAAGGACGTTGTTTACCTGATTCTTATATTGGGCTATTATGCAAACGCTTCCTCCGTTGTCCTATCTATAACAATTTTACTAGTCGGGGTTGTTACCGCGACCCGTCATGCGTTACCTATCAGGTCACAGGCGAGTGTACTAATGATTCATATCTGCTAGATATAAAGGTACCAATAATATATTTAACGTAAGAATCTATTATATACCTTCAACTCGTCGTCCAGGTTCGACATTTTTATTTCTATTTTATTTATTTTCGTACACAAAACAGAATTTAACCGAATACAAGAACGAGAAAAAAATTACATAGGTTCATTTTTGAGCTAGATTATACAAGATAGATAGCCATGTGTACACATCATGATTAGTAAAACCATCATCAGATTAATTTGTAAAATAGTTAAATACAGTTTTTATGGTATTGATTTAAATCTGAAATGCAATATAATCATTCAAAGTTCCAAAATGACGGCTAAAAAGTCTCTTTTAAACGTTGCTAGTCTTTGGTGAAAAATATTAATTGATATGTGGTGTAATGGTGTTCCTTTAAGATGTTATAATACTGGACACTTTCTTACCAAAGGGTTGTAGAGGTATTGGATGGGCATGGACTACAGTCAGTCTAAGTGGTCCTGGAATCCAGCAGTCCACTTAGTCCGATTCTGCAGTTGCACCAAGTGGAAAAATCAACGTGATCCGATTAATTGGACCACAGTAATTTGTATGACAGAATATATATTCCTCCGAGTTCAATCATCAATAAACATAACCTGATCGTCAGACAAACTTGTAATATTTTCTTTCAGTTCCGGCAGATGCGCTCCTTGAGATCCATTTTTGATTAGTGTTCTAATGTGTGATAATTTTCTAACTCGTTTGTAAAACTTTGATGATTCAATAGTCAATCGCTCAGTCACGAGATGAGCAATCCCCAAACAGATGATTGTTTTGATTACGTTCCTTTGAGTTTCGGGAGTTTTGGTAAGATTTCATCAAATGATTACACAATGGGACTCCTTCACAGTCACTTTAGTATAATAACTGAACAAAAATAAAACAAGATGGTTTTGTTAGAAGCTCGGGGTAAGCTTTTTATATCGGTCGCTATTGAAGTTAAAAATAATAAAAAAATTGGCGCATATCGGTTCGGTTTCGGTAGAGCTGGTTTCAAACAACTTTTGCTTTTTATGTCAGGGTTCGTTTGAGAGACTTTCGGCAAAAAATCGGTCAAAAACGAGTGCAGGTTGTAGCTTTTTTATTCATTCCTTGGTTATAATATAATCATATTACTGGGTATGTATACTAGCTGTTATTATTGCCGCTTGCGAAACCACGTCTACTTATTCTGTTATAAGACTAATTTCGAACCGCATCCTTATCTCCAGCATCCATTTTATACAATGTCCATTAAATAAATGCTCCATAAAATTTGATACAACTTTGTAATTCGATATTTTGCGATATATTTTGTGAATTTCTGATATCAAACTCGATTGTGTCGTTAACATTTTATGGAATACCGTAACACCAAAGATGTTTTCCAAGTTATTAAGGAAATGCCTACTCAAGCGTAATAATTCGATAGAATTTGTGTATACCAAGTATAGACTAATTTAGATGTTATTGTAAATTACGTTTTTTTTTAAATCACGATTACCAATATAATCTACACCGTAGCCAGATTGCATAACACTATTAAAAAGGAAACATTGTTAAGTATCATCACGGTTACAGGTAAAGACTGCATGCATAAAAAAAAGAGTGAATTATACTAACAGCTGTTCAAAGTATGTATAAAACACTAGGAGTACATAGTCAAAACTGTAATATTAGATAAATATAAAAATAAATATGTGTGGACATTTCACACAGCGCCATCTAGCTCCAAACTAAGCAAAGCTTGTACTATGGGATCCGGATAACTGATACAATACTTAAATACTTTTTGTTTGTAAATACATACATAGAATTGTATATTATAGAATAGTATATATTGTAGAATTGTATTCTATGTATGTATTATATTATTGTATTGTATATAAACACCCAAACAGAACAAACATCGATGCTCATCACACATATGTTTGTTTTGGGTGGGAATCGAACCCAAAACCTGCAGTTCAGAAGGCAGGGACACTACCAACTGAGCTATCGGGTCAGTCAAATATTGATTTCAACAATAATAAAAACGATTGATAATGATTAGAAGGATTAAAAATAAAAATAATATAAAAATGAAAAGATATGATTTAAAAATTAGATTAAAATAAATATAACGAAATTGTCACACAGTCCCACGTCACCAATATTCGCCCCAAACTAAACTAAAACAACACACATATTAGACTAAATAAACTACTACACAGTAAACTTTCGAGAGTCACTACAAGTAGCTTCGTAAGATTAAACAAATAAAATGATGAATGGTTGGTCCAGAGTATTATGGGTATATATAGCCCTTGCTTGCCGTGATCGGAGGATAAAATCTAATACCACATAAGGAGGACAGTTCTTAGCATCATAGATACAATCATTTATGTTTCAATCTTATTTCATGAAGATTTATTGTTGATCTGTTGATTTAAAACCATTAGGTAATGACGATCCATCTATACATATAAAATTCAAAGTCCTGACTGACTGACTGGCTTATAAATCAACGCACAGCCTAAACCGCTGATGATGATCCTAGAGATTTAAAATTTGGAGAATGTAGGTGGTTCTCCAAAATTCTCTCAGGGGTGGAACGGGTGGTTGAATTATCTATAAAAAAATTACTTGTTCGTTTCCTATCAGCCATGCAGCGTGCTGTCCTATACTTTATTTACCCTGAACAAAATTAGTAATTAAGTACAAGCAATTTTGAAAGAAAGCCCAAAAGCAGTGGATACAAGAGAGACTGGGGAAGTGGTCTACATTGAACAAATGTAAACGATGACCAGGATATGCCAAGAGCTGAATATCATATTACTTGGAATGTGAACTGAGACGAATAGCAATACAATATAAGATATTGGCATTGTGCAATGAGCTTGATGACTCAGCCACTCTGAGGATCATAACTAAAGCCGTTATCGTCACCTGTGACAGACTGACTCAGGATGCAATTCGTGGGAAGCAGGGGTCAATCTAATGAAGTGTGGGAATTCGGACTTACACTGCTACATCCGTTTAATACCTGTAACATTCGTCCGAACTACTTGTATGGTGGACAACCACAGTATAAGCTAATATGTTAGAAGTAGGATTTTGTAATAGTACTCTGAGTTGTCCTATGTCGTATCAGGCCCTTTTATTATATAAATTAGCCGATTTGGGCTTAATCAAATAATATTGTAATTTTTTTTGTACGCATTTTCTTACTGGGCGATGTGGTCGCACAGCGACAAAGCCCATAAAAAAAAAAAAAAAAAAAAAACAGTATAAGCTCAATTCCTCCACCATGTATACGCCTCATTATACCCCAATACTATCGACTAACTCTTTCATTCGTCACCACACCTTTGGAGCAGGCTTCTCCACGTATTCCATTATATGTGAGACCTATCAGAGCTTCTTCTGATATTTTATCCTCATGTTGGGAGATTTTTGCGTGGATTTTCGTTTAAGCATAAAGTTAAAGGAAGCTAAAACCCAATAATTAGAAGGATTTTTTTTATGTTAAGGAATGACGTGACGGGCTAACCGTTCGCCTGATGTGCAGTGTCACGCGAAGCTCTATACTCTAAGTATAAAGCTTTGCGTGTCACTGCACTACGCACGTCATCCAGAGACATCAGCACAATCTAGTAATAAGATTACTAAACTGTGAGATCAGATCATAAAGTCCCATTTGCCCAGTAATTTCACTAGCTACAGTGCCCTTCAAACCGAAACACAGCAGTGCTTGCGCACTACTGCTTGGCGGCAGAATAACTGGCAAAGCGGTGGTACCTACCTAGACGAGCTTTGCAGTAAAGTCCTACCACCTAGTGATAATACTGCTCTTATATATTTGTTTGTATGCTATGTAAGTGTACATAGATAGTGCTTTAACATTCCAGAGTCGTTCAACTATCAATCTTTTTATGTATGACAAAAAGTGCTCTGTGGATACCTGTGCGATTTTCTCGTTAAGTATAGTTAAGTATATATGCTAAAAAAATATTCTATGTAGGTTTCAGTACCTACTGTTTTTAAAATTTTCTATTTGTTTGACCATATTGTCGTGAAACCATATTTTATATTATTTTTTTTAATAAAAAGCATTTGTTCCGACAAAATATTAGTCCACATGAAAATAATTACTACTATATTCTACTACTACAAAAAATTTGAGTATATACTAGCCGTGATGACCTGTCCTGTACACAGTCCAAATGCTCCAGCCCACTACTATACTTAGCCTGAAACAGTTATTGTAATTGAGCAAAAACAACTTTGAAAGAAAGTCCAAAAGCATACGCTACCTACTGGCAGGAGGCTAGAGCATTTGGACTATGAAAATAATATATATACATATGAATGTGTAATATTTATTTTAAAAAAAACGCCCAACGATCACATACATACATATACTTTCATCGCTGTTTATAAATAAATAAATCGCAATTACACATATAAAAATTCAGTATAACAGTCATGAAGATAATTTGACATTTGACAGCCTCTGTGGTGTGGTGGTTGAGCAGGTCAGCTCATAACCTGGAGGCGGCGGGTTTGATTCCCGCGGCAGGACAAGTGTTTGTGTACAGAATAAAAGCGCAAATACTTGTTCTGAGTCTGGGTGTTGTGGGACCAATGGTCCTCGTCGTTCCTGGGTCCCTAGACACAGGGAATTCTAGTTAGGGTTATTATTATTTTAATTTATCCTGGAATATATTTTTGCACTAACATATTTATCAATATAACATATGCACAACACCTATTTGGGAAAGCCATACCATTATAAAATTAAACAAGACCATTTTCCTCATTCCAGAGGATACTATTGAATACACGTGAATAGATACTGACACATATAGTCAATAAGAGCCACATAAATTAGGTGCAGATACTTTAGAAAGTATATTGATAGTTAGTATCACAGCAGATAAAGATACAATGCTACACGTAGCCATATCATTAGGTACAATAATGGTATATGCAGATAATACTGGGCCTGTAATCAACACAAGCCCGCACATGCAGGACATGTTCATAAACAAAACAATAAATCAAACTACAGTTTATTGGCCAATCTGACGACTTAACTGTTGCTTTATATTCAGCTATCCTTGATTGAGTCACCAATTACCACCACGCCTACAGGTAAAAGACAATAGATTCACTATTCCATATTGATCTTTCGGGATTTTTGCGAGTCTGTTTTTATTTTTGCAACTTTCAACTTCACCTTACATTTCCCGCGCATTGAAGTAAAAGTTTCCTTTAGACCGCTTCCAAAACAATAGGCGTGTTTGAACTCCGGCAATTCGTTTGATAAATATAATCCAATAAAGGTCAATGAAACTCTTGGAATAGGCAAAAGCCGCCTTGGTAATAATCTTTCAGGGTCACTAATCATTAAGGACCCTACTCGTGAGACAAACTGCTTCTTGTTTAGGTAAAAAATCTGGTAATGTTTATACCATTAGAATACGTTAAGCCGAAAACCTCTTCAAAAGTTTGTAGCATCACGTTAGCTCGATGTGAAACGGAGTATCTGACAGAAGCGTTCAAAAGTATGCGTGCAACGTATCTTATTCGGCCATCTACTGGGCAAGAGAAAGTTTTTAGACACTCACCGTTTCAGAAAATGCGCTCTTCGGTCTCCTGGCCGGTGTTCCATTCATCCTGCCGATCACAGCTCACCAACAAACAAAAACAACCAATGGGATCGCACTAAACTTTTTTCACGGACACTTGTAGAGTTCAACACTGTCAAACTTTACCATTGAACCTGGCGAGTTTACTTTTACATGCGGTTATTAAACACGAAACGACCGTACCACTCGTTGCGGTACTTAATTTAATCGATGACTTCATGCAATTATTTACTGATAAGATATCGTAGTCGTGAGTGAGTGGAGTGAGCGGACGCGAGGAGTCGGCCCCGCGCGGCGAGAGGTACTGGCCGCGTCGTTGTCAGCCGGCACCGGCATCGGCATCGGCAGCCGGCTCGCAGCCGCGTGTTCCGATCGCCGGCCGGCCTATTGCTATACTACTATTATTTATTCTGTGCCACGGCCGAAGGGACCCGCGCGTCAACCTGCATTTTTTACCACCAAGTAACGCACAATAGTTTAACCGTTTTGGAAGGTTTCCGAGGTTATCTCTTGAACGCTTGGGTTCGATGCAGAGACACGCGCTGCGCGGAATTCTCAACTTCCATTTATTCACGTCACGAACACGACTCGACTACTTTAAATCTTTCCGAGCGATAATTCGCGAAACAATCGAAGTCATTCACACAAAGTGTTTACATTATACAGCTGAAGTGAAGCATGATAATGATTCACTTAGCTTACTCGCTATATTTTTAGTGGTTGAACTTGGCTGCGTGTGCGCTGACGTCAGCTTGGCGACCAGTTTTTTTCTTCTGCCGATAAAAGGATTGCGATTATGGTGAATCTCGAAGCTTGCGTTACCAGTTGCGGGTATTTTAAGAATGACACTAGATAATAAGGCAGTTACGTGATTTTTAAACAGCATTCTTATCTTGTTAACTACTTATGTGTGTTCATTCATTAATGCGAAAGATCCGAGTGGCATTGTCTCATTGTTATGTCATCGAGTGTAGTGTTTCCACTTTTTATGTATGGGCAAAACCCATCAGAAAGATTCAAGGCGATTAGCATATGGATAAGTGGTTTATGTATGTAGGTTGTTATTATCCTAAACGGGATTTAGCTGAGTTTGCAAATCAACATGCTAGTTCCTTGGGAGATTTATAAATCAAAGTTTTTATCCGATGCATTTTGAAGCTTGAGGTTTGGTAATATCTTAAGAGGAAGGTGTTGAATCTACAGGATGATGGAAAACTAGCAATGCTTACTGGAGTTATCACGAGACGCACGAGCGGCACAGATAGTGTTACATTACATCGTTGCGATCTATTAGGCCAGCAAGCCTGAATCTTTTAGGTCATCTTCTGATTGAGAAGTTCTCTCTCTTTCATTTAATCTTTACTCAATCATACACCTTTATTTTATTTCAACAACTCAGCGCTAGAATCTAAGCTAAATCTATCTTAAAATGAATACATTTTACAGTGTAAAGAAAGCCTTTTTAAACTTTTAGTACAAAATGTAAAAAAGTCAAAAGTTCTCATTAAATCCTAACCGAGGGTAGTTACATTTACTATTAACATAATTATGGTTTTTACGTACTACTAAGCTACTTTACACGTTCATACCCTAAAAATTAATTGTACACAAAGTTTAAAAATCCAAGCTTGGGTAAATTCTGTAACGAGCTACCTAATATTGTAAAAACCGAAAAACCTATATACCGGTTTCAGTCATATTCCACACAGACGGAACGGATTTAAAGTTCGTTAGTTAGTAGAGCCACAGAATTGATAATAGTACGTAGAGTATCCTTTTGTCGTTTTGGCTCTACCATAGAGCTTGTAGAATTCAAGTTTTTGCCATCTCTACTGTCAGCAAAACATTAGTCTGATTTTCAGTAAAGGATGTAAGCAGCTCTAGAAATATAATTGAAGGGGTGAGAACAAAAAGGGTTTAACTGATTTTTTTCACTAAATGACTTATGGGTATCGTTGGATTCAGCGTGAAATTATCTACAGTAATACATTCTCAAAATACCGAAATGAGGCTTAAATCTCGAGATTTTGAGTCTAAAAACGGTTTATCTGTCATAGGAATTCAGTTCGCGTAGCATAAAAACATTATTATATTTATTATATTATATTATATTTTTACAGTAATAGTATGAATTAGTACTATATTTAGTATTTTGAAATAGAATTAAAACATTTTCAAGCAACTGAAACTTACATAAAATACCTTTTCTATTACCTTATAAGCACTCTACATTAAAATGACGCCATTGAAGTTTAAAGTCAATTTTATCGAAACTATCAATTTGACAGTTAAACCCTTTTTATTCTCAACCCTTCAATTGGGTTTATGATTAATTCCAAAGTATTTACTTACTTAACCTACTTAGGGTGGATTCGACCAAACTTGGATTTATACAAGAGTAACTATACCAGAATAAATCTATTCCACGATATTATACTCGAGTAATTCATTCTTCGTTTTTCCACGCAATACTAAGTTTAGCTACGCTTAGAATTACTATACGCGAATAGCGGAATAAATGATGAACGAATCTATTACCCAGTTAACAATTGGTGTTCTACAACGACACGGTATTCAAGCTTATGTCATATCAACTCGCTTTTGTCGTATTATAGTGTAGGAAATTAAATGACAAAATACATGTTCGGACGTCTTTTTTATCTTTGTCTATTTTGAATTAAAATATTCTCGGAATAACTCTGTTATTCCACCAAAAACGGTAGTATAGTAATAATACTCGAATAGACTTGCTATTCTTAGAATTGTAGATGGTAAAATGTGAAATTGATTTACTCTCGAACAAATGGCGATTTATTCTAAGAATAAAATTTACTCTCGTTTGGTCGAATCCACCCTTAAAGATACTTGTTAAACAGGATAAGTACTTGTGCATAGGAAAAACAGCGCAAATACTGACTGTAAGTATATATGTATATTTTTTTTTTATGTTATTGAATGATGTGACGAGCTAGTCGTTCACCTGATGTTAACCGCCACGGCCGCCCATAACAGAACAGTGTCACTCTGAACTCTTAAACATACGAGTTACAAGCGACACTGCACTGCGCACATCATCCTGAGACATCAGCACAGTCTGGTAATAAGATTACTCGACTGTGAGATCAGAACATAAAGTCTCAATTTTCACTAGCTACAGTGCCCTTCAAACCGGAACACAGTAGTGCTTGCACACTACTGCTTGGCGGCAGAATAACTGGCAAAGCGGTGGCACCTACCTAGACGAACTTTGCAACAAAGTCCTACCACCTAGTAAAAAAACAGAAGTAGTAATAAGACAGAAATAAGATGGCCATCCTCCCACAACACCCAGTATAGGACAACTATTTGCGCTGTTTTTCCGCCGTGATGATCTAGAGACAGTCCAAATGCATTCCATCCAACATTGCATGCTGGCAGTATTGCAATGTTGATTCGTTGTGCCAAATAAGTGCCAATATTTTAGTCACACGTCGCATTGATCAGGCCCTCTGATAAACTTCGGCGAATGCCTCATGACCCAGGGTCTCAACACTAAACTTCTCAAATATGCAACCGCTACCGAGATTAATATGCACCGTTTTAGGAGCTCAGCCGAATTAGCCGCGGTCATCACGGTCCCTAATAAAAATAAACATTTTAAAATCCATGATCTCTATGGATAACTTATAGATAATAAAAACATAATAAACATGGACATTTACAAATGTAAAGTCGAAAGCCCGGTGTCTGGTAGAAAGCTACTTACCCTTGCTTTCACCGCTCGAACCCGTTTGAGTCTGGCTCGCACCATATTTGATCTAGAACTATAGACTTCATTTGTGCTTTCTGTGGCCTGATAAAACTGACATGAGATCGGTGAGTGCATAACCCACATCGCTCGCTGAACCGACGAATGGGGAAGAAAGGTTCTCGAATAGCAACCACAAACCGAAAAACGTACGCAGCGTACGCCGGTCTCCCACTACTGCTGGACTGATGAGCGACAACCTGCTAGGAGATTATGGAACTTCATTGCAACTAATAAGAACTCTAATTTGTCTGGATTTGACAGTTTCAATACGTAGTTTATGTGCAGTTACTATAAAAATTATGACAATCAGGATTGAAATTTCTTTTTTTGTAGTAGTTTGCATTTTTTTTGTCTTTGTTTTGGCTCCACACTTTTGTGTATTTAGCCAGTGTCAAGTAATTGAACATTTCTCAAGTTATTTAAATATTATACATATGTGTCAAGTCAAGTCACAGTCCAAGTCATCAAATCAAGTCATAGTTTAGTCTAGTCAAGTCATATAAAGTGGTGGCAACTTTACTAGATGCTTCTAAGTATGTAGTTTTCGAAACAACACGAAAAGAACACTGAAAATAACACAAGTTTTGGAAAATAATATAATGCGGTGACGCAATATTTTTCGCGTTCCCGCCAAAACTCCCAACTAGACCATTGTATGAGAGAGGTTATTTAATTGGTTTTTTGTCTGCTTTGGTTTCTGATTCAGGTTTTTTTTTCAGTTTCCTTGCTTTCTGGTTTCTCCTTCTCCTTGTCTTAAAATTTTGCACATAGTTTTTTGATATCATCGAAACTTGTCCATAATACGAGAACTACTAACTGCTTAAGTAGATAATAGTTAAATTTGTTGTTTTTTTTTTACAGTAATGAAATATTAAAATCTAAATCATACCGTATTATATTTAATAAGATATTCCGAAATTGGAATTTGTAATAAACGTGGGTGTAAAATGTAGTAGAAGCGTGAGTGCATTCTGAGGTTTCCGAGGTTTTCGAACTGAAAATATCCAATTTAGTATGAATGAAATTTCATCACAAAATTCTGTAACGTCTGTAAAGTGTCGGCTGCAATATATTTCGATAAACATGTTGCGCTGAAAGCAAAGATTTGAACTAGCTTGGCGAAACGGGAATTGGGCGAATATGTCCACATCATCACAGAAAATTTACTACAAATAATCACACTAATTATTATAAAGATGAAAGTTTGTATGTGTGTTTGTGTGTATGTTTGTTACTCTTTCACGCTCAAACGGCTGAATGGATTTGAATGAAATTCGGTACCAAGATAGCTTATAAACTGGATTAACATATAGGTTACATTTTATCCCGGAAAAGTAAAATTTTTCTATGGGATGAGCAAATAATTAAAATACTTTTTGTCCGCGGGTGAAACCGCGGGGCGCAACTAGTGTTAATATAAATGTACATTAATCTCAGCGTCTCTATGGATTTTTTTTATGTTACGAAATGACATGACTAGCAAGCCGCTCGCCTGATGTTAAGCGACACGACTGCCCATATCAGTTGCATTGACACTTGAAATACTAAAATATAGTTTCGCGTGACACTGCACTGCGCACGTAGCAGCGCAGCACAGTCTGGTAATAAGATTACAAAACTGTGAGGTTAGGTCATAAAGTCTCATTTGCCCAGTAATTTCACTAGCTACAGTGCCCTTCAAACCGGAACACTACTGCCGCCAAGCAGTAGTGCTTGCGCACTACTGCTTGGCGGCAGAATAACTGGCAAAGCGGTGGTACCTACCTAGGCGAACTTTGCAGAAAAGTCCTATAACCTAGTAAAACTTCTAACGTAATGTATTACCAAGTTGGGCAAAAGTCACTTAACTGTCACGGTAGTTTAAAGCATGCTTCTCAAGCATGCTCTCATCCCGTTGGTGCCTTTTGTCATCAATAAATATTTATTCAATTTTTTTCTGTTATTTTTTTAATGCTGTATTACCACAGAATCCTCTTTTTTAATATATTTGACGGCGGCAACGTCCAGTTATAAACTCTATGCACAGCGATCGAGCACCGTAATTTACCCTGTGGTGGCATTAAACTTATTACAGTGGCAGCACCGGCAACTGTCATGGCGCCCCTACCTGTCTGGCTATATAAAGGGATCGATTGGTGCGCTACGGATCATTCTCGTTCCAGACACGGCGCGGTGGGGACATGCTGACGGCCTATAGTTATATAGGTTGCAACCTACCCACAACACGTTCCTGTCTACATCAGAAGTGGGATTGCCCATTTACACATCACTCTTCAAGTAAAGCCAAAAATATGATGACGTGACGGCGGGTGACACTAATATCAATTTTAGTTGCAGGGTTAACCCAGACCAGTGGAAAAAAAGAGAATAATAGTTATGGTAAAAAAGTAATGATTCGTGAGAGAAAAAAAAAGAGAAAAAAGGGTAAGAAAAAAGTAAAAAAAAAGAGAAAAAAAAGAAAGAAAAGAGAATGTAAAACTGATGACAAAAAAATGTGTCTGAATGCTTAAGGGATAATCTATCCGGTCTAGCACTAATTGGTATGAGTTGGAATAATGATTGTTTGCTAAAGGGATATCTATCCGGTCTAGCACTATCCGGTCCATTTTATATAAATGAAGGGATAAGGTAATGTTGGAATGATGATTTTTGAATGCTAAAGGGATATCTATCCGGTCTAGCACTATCCGGTCCATTTTTTTATAAATGAAGGGATAAGGTATAAGTTTGATGATTTTTGGTTGCTAAAGGGATATCTATCCGGTCTAGAACCATCCGGTCCATTTTTTGTAAATGAAGGGATGATGGTCTTGAAGGGTTAACCCTGACGCTGGTTATGATGAAGGTTAAAATGCTTTTGACTAATCAAATTGAGACCTGATCCTTTGACTCCAAGTTTAACTCAATTTAATTGTCAGGATGAACGAGCCATAACACTGATACTTATGTCCCTCACCAGGTACAAAGTGAAGCTAAGCGTACGAGGACGTACGCACGTCAGAATGGCCGTGACGGCGGCAACGTCCAGTTATAAACTCTATGCACAGCGATCGAGCACCGTAATTTACCCTGTGGTGGCATTAAACTTATTACAGTGGCAGCACCGGCAACTGTCATGGCGCCCCTACCTGTCTGGCTATATAAAGGGATCGATTGGTGCGCTACGGATCATTCTTGTTCCAGACGCGGTGCGGTGTGGACATGCTGAAGGCCTATAGTTATATAGGTTGCAACCAACCTACGCACAAACCGTTTCCTGTCTACATATTACTTACATATTTGTTTGTTGTTGTATATTTTTAACGATATCAATACGGGAGGGACACACATATATAAACAATTATGTTCTGTTCTGTTCTATTCTATTCTATTTTGGTTCAAAACAACCTGAGTATGTATCAGTATCAGGATCCTCTGATGCGTACAGGTACACCATTTTTTATTTAATTAGGTATTAGGTAGGTGCGGAGTGTCAAGGCAACCATCTGTCACGTTATAATTACCTACTAACTCTTATTAGTGGTTACTCAAAAAATTAATCCATTAACGTGGCGTGCTGAATGTATGAGTAATATGGTTATTTTGTTTGTACCTAATTATACTTAGAAATGGTAATTTTAAATACACAGTTTAGTGTATTCGAGGTCGTTGTGCCGTACCGGAGAAGTCTATAATGTTTTTTTATTATTTCGGTTTGGTATAAAACTACAGTATTAGTAAAGGGTTTTTTTTGTTTTGGTATGGCTCCACCCTTTTGTGTGTTTAGCCAGTGTCAAGTAATTGATATTTTTCGAGTTAAGTAATATATATTATGTATGTCAAGTCAAGCCACAGTCCAAGTCATCAAGTCAAGTCATAGTCTAGTCTAGTCAAGTCATACTCCTAGTAAAGTGGTGGCCACTTTACCAGAAGCTATCTATGGAGTTTTGGAAACAACACGAAAAGATGCGTTTCACCATCACTATACCACTTTCCCACACTCATGCCTGTAATCCAGCCCTTAACGAATAAAATGCCACCAATTTTATGCACTAACACTGAAAATAACACAAGTTTTGGAAAATAATACAATGCGGTGACACGATCTTTTTCGTTTTCCTGCCAAGACTCGATTAGAAAAGGTTTCGATGACTAAAGTATCTTATCAATACAATACAATACCAAACGCTTTATTGAAACCAAAAATAGAAATGAGAATTACATAATAAGATACTTTTAGTTTTTTAACTTTACGTTACTTTTGTATTATCTCAACTGTAATAAATTATATATATTGTAAAAGACAGTAGAAGAAAGAAAAAGGTAAATCACTGTAAAGTTTCTTGTAGCTTCTTCTTTACAGGTGTAATCGAAGCTTCGGATCAGAGTTTTCTGTTCTGCATTGTGCCGGATTGCTTGCACCAGTAGTGAGAAAGAGAACTTCTTTATTTTCTAACTCATATATTATAATGGGCTTGCTATATATTATATTTTGTAAATAAGCGCTTTGTAATTTTACATAATTTTATGTACCTAATACAATTTTGACTTGTAAAAGTGCTAAAAATGGCCTATTATTTTTTTTTTTTTTATTTTTTTTTTTAGGTGCTTTGAGTCGTCCAACGACTATGTCAGCCCTATAGTACAAAAATGGTATAATTGATAGAAAAATTAAGTTATGTTACATTGTGTATCAGTCTGTACACATACCGATACAGCAGAGTAGCTGCGTTGGATGTTTGTGCGGATAATATGCTTTGAAAAATACCCACATCTAGGCGATTAAGTTTGAACTGATTAAATAAATCGTTTCTCATGGAAGCACTCCGAACACACTCCATCAAAGAGTGATATAGGTCGTCTTTGACCCCCCACAGATCGCAATTGCAATTAATCTTTTGACTTATGACTTTTGATAAGGACAATGGGCGGTCTTATAGCTTAGTAAAATAAGATTTCGATCAGTAATCACCACTACTAGGATATCTAATACATCTCAACTCGCCACAACCTCAACTTTGCACTGAAATAAAATACCTTTCCACCTTGTTTTTGCAAAAATGGAAATCTCGCACGACCCGCTTTAATCGTTAATTTTTACTGTTCTCTTGCAAAGTGTGGATTGTAGAGTAATCTTCCTCCTACAGTAGTCCCGCGGTGCTTCTGCATGGAGCCTTTAAAACGGGTATCAACAAAGCCGTACTGAGCTGGCAACGCCCCGACAATGTTGCTAGTGTTGTAAATGTGTATCGGTTACCGCTTTCCATCAGGCGGGCCGAAAAAAAAACAAGTGTGCTTTAGACCACACGACTGAAGTAAAACTTCTTTAGCTCTATCTATCGGTCGGTATAGCTTTGTTTTGCTTTGCTTAATGTTAGTCGCCATCTTGACAATTGTAAATTGTCATTTTACCGGACATACCAACATAATAATACAAAATTTTAACTTTGTTATGTTGACAATGGAGATCTACATGAATTAACTTCCGTATGCCTCGCATTCACCAGGTTACTCCCCAAATCAAGCGTGCGTAAAGAAGTTTTACTTCAAAAAAATAAAAAAAGTCCTAACTAGGCCCTATACCTGATAGATCCATATAATATAGTTAGCATTGATCAAGGGTAAAAACTTTGAACCCGTCGTCGTCGCCGGAGACACGTCTTGAGCGACCCGGACGATACATAACAGGCGTAGTATCAACTGCGCTAGGATCACCGGACCAGACTAGCCCTTCTGGATCAGGTACCGCGCCCGCCACCGGTATAGGGTACCAGCGTAACACAATCAGACATGACGCTGCCAGCGTAAAAAGTTGCTTTTTTATGTTAAGGAATAACGCGACGAGCTAACCGTTCGCCTGATGTTAAGCGACACGGTTGCCCATACCAAGATACAAAGTATAGAGTTTCGCGCGACTCGGCGACACTGCACTGCGCACGTCCTCCTGAGACATCAACACAATCTAGTAACAAAATTACTAGACTGTGAGATCAGGTCACAAAGTCTCATTTGCCCAGTAATTTCACTAGGTACAGTGCCCTTCACACCGGAACACAGTAGTACTTGCGTACTACTGCTTGACGGCAGAATAACTGGCAAGGTGGTGGTACCTTGACGAAATTTGCAGAAAATTCCTACCACAGCTTAAAAAGCGTAAAGCTTGCTCGAGAATGGCTGTTGAGCCTGAATAGAGTACAGAACTGCCCTATTAGAGGAATCCAGAACACACATTAACGAACATAATGCTTGGCGAAAGATTCCTAAGATGAAGATAGTAGTTATAGTAGGGTTGCCAACATTTTTAGTATAGAGTTCAATGTGACCAAAGACAAAAGATTGTAGATGCGTTCAGAGTCCGGTATTCGGTTACACAAACCCGCCTCACTCAAAATTAATGTGTAAAGACGCGTTAATTTTTTTAATAATAAATATTTGTTTATTACATTTCGTTCTGTGTTGAAAATATAATATTTCAGACCCGAAACACAGTACAAAACTACATATTATAGTACGGCTGGCAACCCTAGTTGTAGGTACTATTATGTATTCTGTTACAAACGCCACTTTGAACGCTTATTTTACAGGGGTTACCATAATCAGCGAGCGCTTCACAGTCAACTTGGTTATCTCAGAAGATTTTAATGTATAACTATTATTTACTATAACTATTTTTATATATTTTTACTATATTTATTACTTACTTATTACCTTATAGGTTACCTTACTTATTATTGTAAATATTTAAATCCCTATACCTTAGTTCATAAGTTACTGTATGCCTTAACAAACAATTTCAACACTCTTGTTAGAGTATATATTTTAGGTTACTTTAAGTATATACTTAAGTACCAAATATATTTAAGCAAAAAATAAATAATGCCCCGAGAAGAATGATGCCGCTGTTACTGTTCAAAATTTACAACAAGAAGCAGCTCTATATATAAAATCATGTAGATTAGTGTTGTGGTAAAAAGTAGAGTTCCACAAACCGTTACTGCCCGAAGCAGTTGGCGGCCGACGAAGCGGAAATATGAGGGCATCACTATTTTTTGTCCCACTTTTATCTCATCTATTGCACGTGCCACAAAAGAAGTTTTTTATTAGTGAATAACTGACTAATTTTTTTCATTTGGGGCTCTTGATTTTTTTACATACAGAAAATAGTTACTTTTTGGGGAACACACCCAAAAATTAGATATAATCGTATGTGATTAAAGTATACAATGCATTTATAAAGTTCCTAAAGCGTCTCCATCTCCTATAATGATGATCCACCCCACCTGTAGGTATCTCAAGGGCAAGTACTTATTCTCTACTGTCTTTTTTTTGTGTTTTACCACCGCACAACCCGACATCCGTCTATGGAGTTCCTCCAATCCGCACAAAGCGTTTCGCTTCAACATTTATTGCGCGGACGGCAAATGAATGGAACAACTCACCAGCGTCTGTTTCCTGAAGAATATAATCTGGGAGATTTCAAGGCAAGAGTGAACTGGTATCTTCTAGGCAAGCATGTGCTAACGTCAACCGTGTCGTTACTTAGCAAAGTGACGATACGGTCAACAGCACTGGTAACTAAGATTCCCTGTGTCTATAGGGACTCAGGAACTACGAGGATACTGCTCCCACAACACCGAGACTCATGATAAGTATTTGCGTTTTTTTTCTGCGCGCACTTGTCCTATCGCGGGAATCGAATCCGCCACGTCCGGGTTGAGCCAACCTGCTTAACCACCACACCATAAACACTGTCAATTCCAAGTAAACATACCTTACCTACCTACTGTTTTCATTAAAAATAAACCTGTTTAATCTGTACGTCGTTTTTGCAATGTTTTTATTTGTCACCGGAGAGCTTTGGACGTTGAAATATATCGCAAAATATCTGTCGTTTGTTTATTAGAGATCGGTAGTATTTTATTTATGGTGGCTTGACGCAGCGACTTTTATAAGGAGCAAAAGGTCCCATTCTTAAAAAAGTAGAACCACAACACTATTTTTTTTTTGAGGTGGGGAAATGCCCTAGCACTTCATGTGGGCCTCGAACCCACTAAAACCCCCCGTGATCCGACCGCCACCGGGATGGGGCGAGATGGAGACGCACTGCATTAACCATCTCGCCCCGGAGGAGAACCACAACACTGCTATAGCATAAAAAGACATTATGCTTCGCAAACAGCCTAAGCATAGCCAGACGTCATTTGACCCTCTCGCTTCGCAACAGCCACTATGTATAGCAAGACATCATTTGTACCTCTTACTTCGCAAACTGTCACTAAGTAAAGCAAGACGTCATTATAGTTGTCCCTCTCCCAAAAAAGATCATCCTTACTTCCTTACTAATATTATAAACGTGAAAGTTTGTATGGATCTTTGTTACTCTTTCACGCAAAAACTACTTACTGGATTCTAATGAAACTTGGATTGCAGATAGCTTATACGATGGATTAACACATAAAATACTTTTTATTCGTGGGTGAAAACGAGGGGCGCACCTAGTATATAATGTTCAAAGGCGATGGAGGGTGTAATAGAATTAAAAATCCATAACCATTTTCAAACGACTTCAAAAAAAAAATGGTGCTCAAATTATTTATAGAAATAAAAAAAAAAACCATGCCTCCACCACACGTTTTAGACAAGCATGCCCCATCTTACACCGAGTCATTGCTTAATATCATGCGAGGAAGAGGTGCAAATGCTTTACTTATAACCAATTTAAAAAAGCACTATAAACCACTAAAGTAAAATGTGTGTAAAAACAAAACAGAGGCGGAACCCTTCCTACGATTATAATTGCGCCATTTTCCAGTTTTCCTTTTATGACTCCTTCGGGAAGCGGTGGTTAGGTAAGTGGGTACCCACATTAAACATACCGTTCTCATTTGTTAAAACCGGTGTAAATTAAATATACGCATTGGAAACTGACGGAAAACAAAAACACGAGTACTTGGGATCCAATGTATAGCCTATTTTACTTTAAACTGAAGTACTGTGGCCACTGGAACAAATATTTTTAGTATCAGTATCTATTTCAATCGGCATGAAATAGATACTGGATGGTGGATAAAACTCTTCATTTTAGACTTTTCTATTATCCCCAGTCAAACCAAAACATCGATGTTGTATACTTAATTTCATTAAGGAGTTAGCTAAAACTATCCGTGGGGCGGATCGGGATAGCACCACCTTATCAACCCCACGATTAAAGATAGCTGATAGTGATAGTTATCAAAACAATGTTTGACACTTCGAAGAATTTAGGCCAAAATCGTCAAAGCGCTACTTAAGAGGGGGTGTTTTAAGGAGCAAGCTTTTTTCCTTTTTTGTGTGGAAGTTAAACAACATAGGTATCAACTGCTTATTCATAATAATAATAATAACGCCCAACAATCACATACGTAGATCCTGGATCCTAACTAGGATTCCCTGTATAGGACCCAGGAACTACGAGGACATGGTCCCATAACACCCAGACACAGAACAAGTATTTTCGCTTTTTTTTGTTGCACACATACTTGTGCTGCCGCGGGAATCGAACCCACCGCCACCAGTTTATGAGTCGACCTGCTCAACTACCACACCACAGAGGCTGTCATTTAATCCTAACACCTCGATCGTGCGTAACAATTGGTCTTCGAAACACGCACGCACTGACTCAAGAATAGAAATAGTTGCCCAATAGAGGGGTGGTGAGTCGAGGGGGGGTCGCGAGGTCGTTCGTTGACCCCACCTGGTTGTAGGAGCCTGCAGGATTCCTGAGAGCGGCCTTCGGCCTTGCGTGACGTAGTTACTATGATTTATTCTGCGCTTACAGGGAACCGCCTACGATTCGGTTATATACCCTATAGCTCAGTTGGTAGTAACCCTGCCTTCTGAACTATGGGTTGTGGGTTCGATTCCCACCCAGGACAAACATTTGTGTGATTAACATAGGTGTTTGTTCTGAGTCTGGGTGTTATATTGTATTCTATGTATGTATTTACAAAAAAAAGTATTTAAGTATTGTATCGGTTATCTGGTTCCCATAGTACAAGCTTTGCTTAATTTGGGGCTAGGTGGCGTTGTGTGAGATGTCCACACATATTATTATATTATATTATTATTATATATACAAAGTAATATACGTATATGCCAATAAATGGGTACTAAATATTTTTGACAGCTTCTGGTGTGGTGTTGAGCAGGTCTGCTCATAACTCGGAGGCGGTGGTTCGATTCCCGCGGCAGGAAAAGTATTTGTGCAAATACTTGTTCTGAGTCTGGGTGTTGTGGGACCATGATCTTATTAGTTCCTGGGCTAGACACAGCTAGGGTCCAGGATCTATGTATGTGATCGTTGGGCTTTATTATTATTATTTGACGGCCTCTGTGGTGTGGTGGTTGAGCAGATCAGTTCATAACCCGGAGGTGGCGTGTTCGATTCCCGTGACAGGACAAGTATTTGGACACAGAAAAAAAAGCGTGGCGTATTTTAATTAAAAATAATTTTGTTGCCATACTATACTCTTTTTTTAGAAGTAGTAGAGCAAGCCATTCTTAATTATTTTATGTAAACGAATGACGTGACGAGCTAGTCATTCGCCTAACGTTAAGTGTCATGTAAATTAAATGGAATTCTGAAACAAATAATTTATGTTGGTAGTTCTTACTTATATCGGCTTCATTTATTTTACAGTACATGAGTAAAGTTTATAGAGTTCGAAACAAAAAAAATTGGTAGAGAATGAAGTAGCTAATATCTCACATTGTTTTTTCCCTAAACTATGGTAGGTGCTTACACAGAAAAAAAGTTTTAAGGAAAATGTAATACTACAAGCTGCGCCCCGCGGCTTTACCTGCGTGGAAATGGATTTCTCGCATGTAGACAATATTCCATTTTCATTTAGTTATATTTATTTTAGACCACAACTTACGAAAGAAAAAACTTGTTTTAGCTATTTTACTGCCATCTTTGAATATTTATATCAAAATACGACATAATAAACATATTTTACTGCCATCTATGACCGATTAGTGCAACTATTTTACCAGCGCCCTCTATTACTGAGTAGCACTGTGTAAAAAGTTTTGAATTGGTTCGCTAGATGACACTACCAGTTCTTAAACAAGATTATGCTTTAGTATATGATAATTTGTTCTATAAAATTGCCGTTTACAGTACTGGTTGATTCAAATTAAAATATTTTTTATTTGGCTAAGAATTTTAATTTCAAATCAATATTATTTTAATAGTACTTTTTTCCAATTATTGACTTGTTTATCGATAAGCGTTATGTTTACATCGCATTTGAATCTTTTTAGTCATCATGGATACACTATAAATTCGAATAATTATTGAATACGAGTACCGTCGTGGGTCGTGGCATAGCGGCACGCAACATCAACGACGCTTATGGAGCGAAAACTGTAGTTTTCGCTCCACAACTTTTCCACAACGCTTCCCTTCTGGAAATTTCGACCTGAAAAATATGTTGCAACCTTGGTCGTCCGAAAACTGGTCGACAATGACGCATTTAAGGCGATTGTGGAAGCTGCTGCTAATTCAGCCGTAGATTGAGTATACTCTCTATATACTCTATCTATATACTCAATGTACGCCTGAATTAGCAGCAGCTTTCGACTATAGTATCAAAACAATAATGGTTCATTTGCACTAAATTGGCAAGATAAAAAATAAATAAATAATAACGCCTAACGATCACACATATAGATCCTGGACCCTAAGGATTCTCTGTATCTAGGGACCCAGGAACTACGAGGACCGTGATATCACTGTACACAGATACAGAACAAGTACTTGCGCTTTTTTTCTGTGCACAAATACTTGTCCTGCCGCAGTAATCGAACCCGCTGCCTCTTAGCTATGAGCCGACCTACTGATCCACCACTCCACGGAGGCTGTCTAGACAGATGATTAGGATTAAGATATTGTGTAGTGTAATCCATAGGGATAGCCCTACGATCCCTACTAATATATAAAAGCGAAACGTTGTCAGTCTTCATTGTTTGTTTGGGCTGCTTTTACGCTTATTAGATGGTTAAACTGATTTTGATAAAATTTTGCACAAGCAAAGCGAAATAGCCGAGATTAAAACAGTAGATACTACTTTTCCTGGAAAATGGAGTTCTTGCGACTAAACGAGTTAATTGTCGATCACGACGACACATGTCATTTCAACTCTTAAAAATGATATAAAGTTAGTCATACCTGGATGGTATCATTATACCAATATTTATCTAGCTTGTCTTACCTACTTACCTAGTAAGCGTTCAAAAATGCAAGGTTTTACAAATACCGACAACATTTTACGATGTTCGACTTTATTGCCTACATCATAAGAGTTACATATTAATGTTGGTTCAAGTGGGTAGACGTTTATTTTTGTAGTAGAGTTACGTTTCACAGGGTATTCAGACGTGTAATACGCCAGCCTGTTTTTAATTGAGAAATTAATTGAAGGGTTGAGAATAAAAAGGGTTTAACTGTCAAATTGATAGTTTCGAGAAAATTGACTTTAAACTTCAACGGCCTCATTAATTTATTATTATTATTTAATTATTTATCCGTCTTGAAGCGTCATTGCCCCTTCTTTATCGATATGCTTAGCTTGCTTGTCCTTGTTTCTAGTTACTATACCTCATTTATTTATATCTATATTTGACAGCCTCTGTAGTGTGGTGGTTGAGCAGGTCGGCTCATAACCCGGAGTTGGCGGGTTCGATTCCCTCGGCAGGACAAGTTTAAAATTGTGCACAGAAAAAAAAAGCGCAAATACTTTTTCGGGTCCCATAATACCCAAAGGTGTTGTGGGACTATGGTCCACGTAGTTCCTGGGTCCCTAGACACAGGGAATCCGTTAGGGTCCAGGATCTATGTATGTGATCGTTGGGCGTTATTATTATTATTATAATGCTCACCGGTTCAAAATAGCCTGTTCTATGTTCCGTCATTCTTTCTCTTTTTCTTGCCGAAAATTCTAAAAACAATAGTTAGTGACTTATAATCAATAATACACCCAATTTAGTTTTTTTTATATACAAAGGTTTAGCGTTAAACTGCAGGTACAGTACCTATATATAACAATTAACCTATTTTTCGTAATCTTCATCTACTGAATTTTTCCTTTTTAATTATTATATTTAACTTTGATGTTGACCGTAACCTAAATCACAGATAAAAAATAAACACTATGTTGTTTTTATAAAGCCCATTAGGTTTTGTTGGTTTTAGCACGCGGAAATAGATTTTAGCATTCATTTTATGAAAACACGCGAGTCATAACCGGCGCCTTTCATGTTGATCGCCGAGAGATTGATGGTTGAAGCAAGCCTTTATTACGTCATAGGTTTTGACATTGGCATTTATTATTCGGTACTTATTTTTTAGCACATCCGCTGTGGCTGGACGTGCTACTTTTTAAATGGAAAGGTTTTAAAGTACCAGCTGGAGTTTTGGCGGGAAAGCGAAAAAGATCGCGTCACCGCATTGTATTATTTTCCATAACTTGTGTTATTTTCAGTGTTAGTGCATAAAATTGGTGGCATTCTATTCGTTAAGTGCTGGATTACAGGCATGAGTGTGGGAAAATGGTATAATGATGGTGAAACGTTTCTCTCGTGTTGTTTCCAAAACTCCATAGAAGCTTCAAGTAAAGTTGCCACCACTTTACTAGGAGTATGACTTTGACTAGACTATGACTTGACTTGATGACTTTGACTGTGACTTCTCACATATATGCGTGAAATATCATTAACTTGATAAATTACGAGTTTGTCTAAATACACAAAAGTGTGGAGCCAAAACATAAAAAAGTACCAGCTGGGCGATTACATAACTCAATTGCAACAAATAGAAACACTAATTTGTATGGATTTGACAGTTTCAATACGCAGCTTATGTGCATAGTTAGTATGAAAATTTCTCGTGTTGCATTGCAACCAAAGTTTTGTGATCCACAGGTGGCATGTGGCTTAACGCTACCCTGTGTGGCTGTAAGTCGATCCGAGCACACCGGAGACTGTAATATAAACAACGAACAAAGTGGCGGCAGTCTTATATAGGTCAACTGAATGGAATGCCTCTTTAAATCATTGTCCGTAATGTTAACGGATTCAAGTGCAATTAATCATCGGAGTGAGGCAACCGCTGACAGTGTGCTGATGACATTGTGTATATAGGTTCCAATTGACAGCAATCGATACGCTAGTATTTCTTTTTTATATTAAAGGGAGCAAACAAGCATACGGCCCACCTGATGGGAAGTGGTCACCGTAGCCTATGGACATCTGTAACACCGGAGGAGGCGTCACCAATGCATTGCTTACCCTGTAGGACTCTTTTAACCCTCCTTTTAAAGTACATGTTGTAACTTGTTGGAAAGACCGCTGGCGGGAGCTCATTCCACATTTTGCAGGTGTACGGCAAGAAAGAACGCATGAATCGAGTCGTATACAATTTCCATGACTCAATAAAATGTGGATGAGCTTTTTTGCGGTGGCGAGAGGTGCGATGGAAGAAACGCGATGCCGGAATCTGGTTGAATAGCTCTTCAGAACACTCCTCATTGTAAAGGCTGTAAAATATACACAGAGATCCAATATCCCTACGAATATTGAGTGGTTCAAGGCGCTTAGTGATCTTGGGACTGTCGACAATTCTGATAGCTATATGCTGTATCGAGTCAAGAGGCTGGACTTGATACTTTGGTGCTCCATTCCAGAGGTGAGAGCAGTACTCCACGCGATGTTAGACTTGTGCTTTGTAAAGCACAAGTCTTTGGCTTTGTGAAGTACTGCTTCGCCTTATTGAGCACGCCAAGTTTCTTAGACGCAAGTTTAACCTTGCCCGCAATGTGATAGCGGAACTGTACATTGGCAGAAATGTCAACACCCAAGATCCCAATACTGTCTGAAACCGTAAGGGGAGCATGCTGAAATTTGGAAGCCACAACAAATGGAGCTTTTTTAGCGGCGAATGCGCAAACTTGTGTCTTAGCTGGGTTGAATTGAACTAAATTCAGTTTCCCCCAATCTAAAACCTGTTCAAGGGAAGCTTCAACGTTTTTTCGTTTCTAATTTGAAAATTTCCATAGTAACCATGCACATAAACTTCATATTGAAACTGTCAATTTCATACAAAATTGTGTTTATAGGTTACAATGAAGTTCCATGATTGCTTAGATGATGATATAGCCGAAGCTGGAAAAAAAATCATAAATAAAAACATTTTTATACAATTCCCGAAATGGCTACCCTAGCCTGCCCATTTTCTGCATATTCCAAGCTTTTGTTCCAATCATGGTAATGTTTTTGTTTGTTTTAGGTGAAGTTATTGTAGATATTCTTGTTTCATTTTGTATTATATTGACAGCCTTTGTGATGTGGTGGTTTAGCAGGTTGGCTCATAACCTGGAGGTTCGATTCCCGCGACAGGACAAATATTTTTGCACAAAAAAAAGCGCATATACTTGTTCTGAGTCTGGGTGTTGTGGGAGCATGGTCCTCGTAGTTTCTGGCCTCCTAGATACAGGGAATCTTACTTAGGGTCCAGGATATATGTATGTGATTGTTGGGCGTTCTTACTACTATTTAAAATATGACAATAAATCTTTGCAACCGCCCTAATATAGGTGATCTTACTACTCGTATTTGTTTTTAGCGGAATCACACTTTTTTTTTTTTCTTTATATACTTTATTTTCAACAAACACTACAATGATATAATAATTAATACTAAACACTACCTACTAAAACAAAAAATAATAATTTGGTCTCTATATTGGCCGCGATAACTTATAGACGGTCCAAATGCTCCAGCACCAGTAGGTAGCGTACCCAACATGCTGGCAGCATTACCCCGTTGAATTGCAATGCTTATTCGTTGTGCCATATAAGTGCCAGCATTTCGGTCACGCGTAGCATCGACCAGGTGCTCTGATAAACTTTTGAAAACGCGATGAGCTCGGTCGGTCGGTAGAGATCGGTCGGTCCCACTGCCTCTGTGAGGAAAGAACCACAGGGAAATCGGAATTTGGATAAGCCAAACCCCAGGCATTCTTTGCCTCAGACATATGAGCTACTTAGAAAGCAGTTAAAGATTGAGCATAGATAGATAGATAGAAAATACTTTATTGCACAAACAACAAATATCAACAAAGGCGAACTTAATGCTAGAGAGCATTATCTTCCAGTTAACCTGGGTGTAATTGCAGGGCAGTGCAACACAGCTTAAATATAAATTGTCTAGATAACATATAAAAATCTAAAATAAATTAATTTTCTTGTATCCCTATTCACATATATAACTACTTAATTACTATTAATTTTACACGTATAAACTAGGAGTTTTATATATATATATATGTATAAACTACACATTATTTATAACATAAATATTAATAATGTGTATAATTTATATATTGATATATACAATAAGCATGATGTAGATATTTTTTTTTCATTTTGTATTAAGGTTAAATTTCCGCAAATCTGATTCATAAAAAATTTAGGTCACTAAATTGCCTATTTCTTGGTAGGCAATGACATTATTCACTTGATCCACTTACGCGATGTGACACGTTTACGACGACCGAGCTGTTTGTGTGGTGAACAACAGGCTGTTGTTTGCGCAACTAATCTCGACGGTGCTAATCTGTTGTTTGCTTATAAGTATATTTTGTTTAAAACTCAAGCTAAATAGAACAGAAATTACTTGATCAGGTGGCTAAAAATCAACTCTCTTACAAAATTCAATTTGGATATGGGTTACAATCCACTGAAATATAAAAAAACGAGTGTGCCCTAGAACACTCGAATGAAGTAAAACTTATTTAGTTTGGCTCCATATATCGGTCAGTATAACTTATTTAGTTTGGCTCCATATATCGGTCAGTATAACTTATTTAGTTTGGCTCCATATATCGGTCAGTATAACTTATTTAGTTTGGCTCCATATATCGGTCAGTATAACTTATTTAGTTTGGCTCCATATATCGGTCAGTATAACTTATTTAGTTTGGCTCCATATATCGGTCAGTATAACTTATTTAGTTTGGCTCCATATATCGGTCAGTATAACTTATTTAGTTTGGCTCCATATATCGGTCAGTATAACTTATTTAGTTTGGCTCCATATATCGGTCAGTATAACTTATTTAGTTTGGCTCCATATATCGGTCAGTATAACTTATTTAGTTTGGCTCCATATATCGGTCAGTATAACTTATTTAGTTTGGCTCCATATATCGGTCAGTATAATTTATTTAGTTTGGCTCCATATATCGGTCAGTATAACTTATTTAGTTTGGCTCCATATATCGGTCAGTATAACTTATTTAGTTTGGCTCCATATATCGGTCAGTATAACTTATTTAGTTTGGCTCCATATATCGGTCAGTATAACTTATTTAGTTTGGCTCCATATATCGGTCAGTATAACTTATTTAGTTTGGCTCCATATATCGGTCAGTATAACTTTGAATTCGCTTAGTTTTTATAAAAAGACACTTATGATAACTTAAATAGTAACGATTATTTTAGATGCGTAAAAGGTTAAGTATGAATCACCTCAGCTAATATGGCCCGGTTCTTGTGCCACAAAGTCCTAATATAAGAGTTGGTTGTTCATCAAAGGTTTTTTTTAATCAAAGGGATACCTTAACATAAAATAACTTAATTATCACCAATATAACCAATATTTTTTACAATAGGGTTAATATTTTATGAGAAACAAAGATTTATTCGTTTATTGAGAATGATCCGCAAGTACAAAGCTCATAAAACGGCTGCATTTTGTGTCGTGTCTAATCTAACGGCATCAGTGTAGTCTAACATAGTGTGGAAAAAACTATGTGGTACCATTTTGTCTGAAGTGAGTAAAAAAGACGTTGATGAGAGCGTCTGCGTACGTAGCACTACTATTTTTATTCTGTGGTCTGTACCCCATCACAGAATACATCATAGTCCTCTGTCTACGTGTTGTGGGACCATAGTCCTCGTAGTTCCTGGGTCTCTAGACACAGGGAATCTTAATCCTAGTTAGGGTAGTACAATATAAACACGGCAAATATAGGCCTCTTCTCTATAGTGCGCCACTTTCAGGCTACTTCTTGCATCCAACAGCTTCCTTTTAATTATAATGTAGTCGTGGACCGTTTATACTTCCAGCGATTTCAGCGCTTCATTTCGAAACTGAAAGTGCTGCGTATGAGCGATGAGCGTAGACGATGACGCTATCAGATACGCAAAGGCTGAAGTGAAAAGCGGTTTTCACGGAGCTACGGCACCAGCGTCGGTAACGACAAGCGATTACATCCAGCCAGTCTTACACCGACGATCGCGGGGAACGCACGCGCGCCTCTCGTCTCTCCTCCGCCAATATCATCAATTAAAACTACCGAAATAACTATCAAACAAACATTATAACATTCGCCACAGTGTTGCCAGTGATAACAGTGTGAGTGTACATTTTCACCGGCTCTTTTTGAAAGGTAATTAATTTGGTGCTTAACTTTTTAATTTCTCAGCGTTAAGGTAGAGAGAGCTCTAGATCGAATCGAATACTACTTACATATTGTT
Source organism: Ennomos fuscantarius (assembly GCA_905220475.3). NCBI lineage: Eukaryota > Metazoa > Arthropoda > Insecta > Lepidoptera > Geometridae > Ennomos > Ennomos fuscantarius. Next base: position 2,290,124 of record HG992028.1, on the reverse strand, counting down.
AGTTATGTTATTGTATTATTATTAATTATTATATGCAGGAAGAACTTATTTTTTCTATTTTCTTAAATCATTCTACGTGCTTGCTTGTGTTATTTAAATTTTAATAGATCATTTTCTTAAGAGAAAGAAAGAGAGGGAATGAGAGAAAGCTTCTAAAATAATAACTATGATTTTTCCCTTCAGAGGAGGCTGATATTTTTAATGATAAAACACCTTACACCTGAGTTTTCAGTTTCTAAAGAAACTATGAGAATCAAAGTTCCGACGGTGTTTAAAAGAGGAACTATAGATAGGATTTTACACTAAATTAACTACAATTTTATGTACCTTTAATTGACGTGAGCTTAGTTATTATGACTATAGTGTAATTAACTAGACAACCTAATTATAATGTAATTATAATTATTATTTAAATTAAACAAAATACAAACTAGACCTAAAATTGTATGTACCTTATTTTTTAGTTACCTACGTACAAATGCTTAATTGTATATTAGCGCAACACTTTTACAACTTTGTTTTATTGTGGAGTTAGTAAGACTTGTTGCGCTTTTTTATTGGTTTGATACAGTTTCCTTATCTTATGGTGGAATTGAGAATCAAAACAAGTGGTGGACACTTAAAAACATTTTTTTTTATGTTTTGGCCCCACGCTTTTGTGTATTTAGCCAGTATCAAGTAATTGATAATTTATCAAGTTAATGATATTTCACGCAAATATGTGTCAAGTCATAGTCAAGTCAGTCTAGTCAAAGTCATACTCCTAGTAAAGTGGTGACAACTTTACTCGAAGCTTCAATGGAGTTTTGGAAACAACACGAAAAGAAACGTTTCACCATCATTATACCATTTTCCCACACTCACGCCTGTAATCCAGCACTTAACGAATAGGATGCCACCAATTTTATGCACTAACACTGAAAATAACACAAGTTATGGAAAATAATACAATGCGGTAACGCAATCTTTTTCGCTTTCCCGCCAAATCTCTAAAAACTTTGTTTACCAAATAGTCCCAAGTAGAGCAAGTAGGCAGAACTGTTATAATTGTTTTTGAAGTGGGAATTCCAATCTATTCTCGGGAATTCTGGAATTATGAGCTTCGATAGAAATGGTTTCTGTCGCCACTTTTTATTTTTTGTATTTTGTATGATTGTATAGGAGAGTATAATATTAGGCTAAAATTTTCGCAAATAAATAAATCAAATCAAAATTGCATACTCCACTTCATCGGGCACATCCAAATGTTGCTTCAAGTTGATGAGAAAGTATAAGCGAGAAGGACAGACATTTGTTAGATTTTTTTTAAACTTATTACTTGGTGTGTACAAAAAAGAGTTTTTACTTGTAAATTTATAAATTAATAACTACAACTATTACACGGCTAAAACTCACGAGATACAGTCGAATTTATAAATTAAAAAGTTCAACAATCAAACATCATTTTATGGAATATCTTTGGGCATAAACTCGTAGCTTTTATCGGTAAAAACTACACCTATAATATTCTAGATCAGTTTACCTAATTTAAAGTACTCTTAGAAATAGAACTCTTAATTACCTAACCTTAATCCACCTACATTTAATTTTTTTATGTTAGTGATGTGTCGAGCATGTCGTTCGCCTGATGTTAAGCCATACGGCCGCTCATAACATAACAGTGTCATTCGGAATTCCAAAATATAAAGTTTCGCGTGACACTGCACTGCGCACAACATCCCGAGACATCAGCACAATAATAAGATTACTCGACTGTGAGATCAGGTCATAAAGTCTCATTTGCCCAGTAATTTCAATGTCAAATTATATATATTTTAATGTCAAAATTTCTAGCTAACCGCTGATAATAAAAAAATACGAATTTTACTAATACTACATTGCATTATTAGTGCAGGCAAATTAGAAAATTACTCTACCAATGTATCAGTCCACAAATTATGTGTCGCAATACACCCTTTACCGCATTTGTCACAAAAACAAAAGTCGTAAAACGCAAACCAACCAATAAGAATCTACTAAATAAAATTTAGACCAGAAACACAGAAAAAGATGTATAGAAAAAACTTAATTTAGTATACCTAATACTAAAAAAACTATCGTCGAATTAAGAGGCCCTCCTTGAAAAACTTTATCGTCGAATTAAGAGGCCCTCCTTGAAAAACTTTATCGTCGAATTAAGAGGCCCTCCTTGAAAAACTTTATCGTCGAATTAAGAGGCCCTCCTTGAAAAACTTTATCGTCGAATTAAGAGGCCCTCCTTGAAAAACTTTATCGTCGAATTAAGAGGCCCTCCTTGAAAATCTTTTGTAAAACCGGTAAGATAATAGATCAGTAATATAAACACATAAAAATGTACCAGATAGAAATTATGAATAGTTTTAAACCACAAAAAGATAACATATTCAAATCTTATCACAAATAGACTGGCCTTCAAATTATAATGACAATAAACAGTTCACGAAACACGTTGCCAATTTTATTTGCAAAGTTAATGCTAATATGACATTTAATATTATGTTGACCATTAAAAATATATTATTTTTGTGCTAAACTGAACATATGATTATGGTCCTAATTTATACATTTTACAAACAGTAGCTAAATTCGGAATCGTTAAGTTCAAGATAAAGCACAGACTAAAAAAATCGAGTACAGACTTTGTCCTATCGGACCCGGTGCCTCTGTCCCGGTATAGGGGCCGATTGGAAAAAAATGCTATCGGACGCGGCACGCTCAACGATAGTGCACACCAGAGAGGTGATCACGAAACTTTGATTTCAATGCAACAGAAGAAATTGCCATACTAACTATGCACATAAACTGCGTATTCAAACTGTCAAATCCATACAAATTGGTGATTCTATTGGTTGCAATTGAGTTACGTAATTGCCCAGCAAAACCTTCAACCGTTTTTTTTTCGAACGAAGTTCCTTATAGCGCGTTGCGAAAAGGGGCTAGACGGAAATAAAATAAAATAAAGAAATTAAGACCAAAAGTTGTAACGACACTTTTTGCTATAGCCACTATTTTTATATAGCCGTGCGGTGTGCGCGTGTTTCTCTGTCTCTCTCTCTCTCTCTCTCTCTCTGTCTTTCTCTCTCTCTCTCGCATAGAAAGCAAGCCAGTTATTTTCGTTTCGTCTTTTTATTTCGCATTGAACAGTGTGGTGTCGCGACGATATAAAATAACTTTAAAAAATGAAATCTTATTACAATTCCCTCACTAATTAATCGAAAGGAACTTCGTTCCATCCGGGTGTCCCGTGACACCTCTCAAGTTTTTTTTTCACTTCTTCAGTCGGAAGGGAAGACGTCCACTGCATTGGGGGTTGTCGTAATCACCACGCTTGGCAGATGGCTTAGTAAACGCAATCTATTTAAAAATGAATCTCTATCTCCCATGGTCATCATATCACGCGTGAACTTATAGAACATTTTCGCTAATTCTTTTTGTGTTTATTATTGTTACGAGAAGATTCTTATGAAATAAAAAGAAATGTTGAGTGGAAAATTAGAATATTTTCTCCACGCTGGTGAAACCGAGGGCGCAGCTAGTAGGTTATAATGCAGGGAGAGGAGGAGAATGGTGCTGCCCGTTCTTTGGATATTCCCTTACGTTTTTATTCCGTTATAGAAAGAAAAAGAAAAACATTTATTCAACACTCACTTACAAAAATAAAATAAAATTCACAAGAACATACAAGAATATACATACAACAAGAGAATACAATTAAATATAAACAGTACCTAGTTCAAAGTATTTAATAAGGGAAATAAAAGAGTAGATAATAGCACGGAAGCAGTGGTGTCGAAAGGGGATGTAAGGGAGCAACTTAATTACTTACTGCTCCAAGTCAACCTCACCTGCCCGTGGTCATCCTGCTAGACAACGAACGAGGCTCTGACGACCGATGGATGGCGGTATAACCATTCTTAAATTAAGCGTAGCCAAATAACACAGGCCGGTGATGGGCAGCAGCGTCACCGGTGCGAAGAGCTATGCTCTGCGATCGCCAACCCGCATGCCCAGCGTGGCGATTATGGGCAAACCCTCATTATGAACGACACAACCAAAAAACGGTCCCCCCTTCCCGGTCGTCCTGTTCCTGGCCAAGGTGGCGGTCATGGTAACGATGGGACAGGGGGTGCGGATGGAAAGGGCTGAAGACCGAGCCCAGTGGCGTTCTTTAGGAGAGGCCTATGTCCAGCAGTGGACTGATACAGGCTGATGATGAGTGGTGTCGAAAATGGCTTAACTCAGCATTCATGCCGGTGTACTCAACAACTGGCGCTGTTTTTCAGTTAAGCCCACCGTTAACCGTTACAGCGATTATGGGCAAACCCTCATTATGAACGACACAACCAAAAAACGGTCCCCCGTTCCCGGTCGTCCTGCTATTCCTGGCCAAGGTGGCGGTCATGGTAACGGTGGGACAGAGGGTGCGGATGGAAAGGGCTGAAGACCGAGCCCAGTGGCGTTCTTTAGGAGAGGCATATGTCCAGCAGCGGACTGATACAGGCTGATGATGAGTGGTGTCGAAAAGGGCTTAACTCAGCATTCATGCCGGTGTACTCAACAACTGGCGCTGATTTTCAGTTAAGCCCACCGTTAACCGTTACCGACCTGCTCAACCATCACACCACAGAGGCTGTCAAATATATCTGATACTTAGTTATTATCAAGCGATCAATTTCTAATGTATTCTTGGTATAAATGAAATTGTAGCCATAGCATGATTCTAGGTATCAGTTTTAGGGCATTGTTTACTCAGCATTCTTGCAACGTCTTGTTATATTTTATGTATTGTTGATGCTTATACCACTATTCATTTACTTTACGATTCGTCTTGAAAGGTTTAGTTTTGTTTGAATTCCACGGTTGGTTCCGAGAAATAATTCCGTGATATTCGCCAACTATACAAACTTTTTCGTTATTTATTTTTCTACAGTCTCATGCGCAAGCTTTATCTTACGACATAGGTACCTATATGTACGTATTCAGTCACATAATGGTTAATATACATGTTGCTTACAAGTTACCATTATAAAGTCTTTTTAAATTGTAGTGCAAAAGATTTCGAAAACATTATCAAAAGACCTGTATTTTTTTAAAATAGGTAGCTGAAATAATGGGACCCACAATGAAAGCTATATCTATATGCATAGTACAATAACTTAAGTAAGTACCTAATATAAATTTGACTTGTAAAAGTGCTGAAAATTGCTTATATACGATGAAATCTTTAGACTTTCAAAAACAGATGTGATGCTGAGGGATTCTAAATCAGTAGTTGTACAGCTGTCCAAAACTTTAGAATAAAATATAATAAAAGAATACTTGATTGCACACCAAAATACACACAAACACAGGTAAAGTCTGTCCAGGTAGCGATTTACTTTACCTGTGTTTGTGTGTATTTCAAAGGTTTCATGCAACAAATAATAACAAAGTAAATAGTATATGGCGAAATTGTGGTGAAATTGCCGCAGAAGCCATTAACTAAGTTTTTTTTTGAAATACACATATCAAAACACTAAATTAAGAATCGGTGATATATTTTGGTTTACGGTCAAGGTTGCTGAAAGACTGAATCACTGATGACTCTGTAATCATTACTAAGAAAATCATCATTATTTGCTGAAAATACGACCGCGAATTCGCGGAGTAATAAAAATATTAGAAGTGACATAAGCTTTTAAATTTGACGATTGCAATAAATTTTCAACTTGGCAATGTAACAAGAATCTATTGCATCATCTTACATGAGATCTTTACCCTAGTAATGTGGTAGGTCTTTTCTGCAAAGTTTGTCTAGGTAAGTACAGTTATTCTGCCGCTAAGCAGTAGTGTGCATGCACTACTGTGTTCCGGTTTCAAAGGCATTGCACCTAATGAAATTTATGGGCAATTGAGATTTTATGATCTGATCTCACAGTCGAGTAATCTTATTACCAGATTGTGCTGATGTATCAGGATGATGTGTGCAGTGCAATGTCACGCAAAACTTTATATTTTGGAGTTCCGAGTGACTGTTCTGTTATGGGCGACCGTGTCGCTTAACAACAGGTAAACGCCTAGCTCGTTACATCATTCACTAACAAAAAACATCGCTGTACACAATTTTAGTTTCATCCTTATCGTAAGAAATCCCTTACTAACCCTAGCGTGATAGAATCTAGTTGTAACATCGAATTGGAAATTATCTGCAATGGTGCTACAATTGTGTTAATAAGTACGAAAATAAAAATAAAAATCATCACAGCAAATATTTTACCCTCAGCATTCGTGAAAGTGTGGGATGCCGTAACAGCTTGTGTTAATTAATCGTGTTAAATTTTTCTGCCATTTCATATTATTTACGGTAATTTATTAAACTTGTTTTAAGCGCCCATTTGGAGAATACACACATATACAGAGTTTATTTGTAGAGGTATAACATTGACTGTAAGTAATTAGTAAATTATTGATTTCTAAGTACTTAGGCATGCCTATTTAAAAGTCCCGATCTTCGTTGAGGTTGAGGGTATCCTAGTGCAGCCACTAGCAACACTGCTAAGTATTGTTGTTAAAATACATATGTATTTTGTTTTATTATGCATTAATAGCTAAACAAATTAGGTTAAAAAAAATTATGTTAAGTTGAAAATAAATACATATTTTATTATTATTGATAAATATCGATATTCAATATGAATCTTAATAGATACAAAAACTGGAAAAAAAGGTAAAATTATAAGTTTATGTATATTTTATACAAATTTTTGGCCTCGTTGGCACATGCTTCAAAAGCCTAAAGAAAAAAAAAAGAAAAAGAAATAGCTCTGAAGCTCGAGCAACAAAACAAAAAGCTAAACTATAACAACAATATATGCTGATAAGTCTGACATAATCTTATTATAGGAATCGATCTAAATATAAGCGAACTATTCGAATTCTCGGTATCTTTGTGTCGTTCCATAAATCATTTTAATTCTCTGCCCTCAAACGTATTTATGCAGATATGTTCCGATACGACATACCTAATAATTAGGTTTATTATCAAAAATTACCGTAATTTAGTTTAGGCTGTGCGTTGATATATAAGTCATTCAGTCAGTCAGGACTTTAAATGTATATGTATAGACGAGCTTCTGCCCGCGGCTTCACCCACGCTGCCTATAGGAAAATAATTCAACCACCCACGACTATTTTAGGGGTGGAATTTCGAAAAATCCTGTTTTAGTGGATACATTTTACCTACCTACCTACACTTTACAAAGAACACACCCTTCAAATTTCAAGTCTCTAGGACTAGCGGTTTAGGCTGTGCGTTGATTTATAAGCCATTTATTCATCATGAATTTTTTACCCTTCTGGCTTCTAGCTAAAATCTTCATAAGACAATTTTTGTATTTTTCACATAACAATGACTGGTCTAAAATTTTAAATGTTGCAACTACTAGTAGTCCCTTGTAGTCCCTTGCAAGTGAAACCGCCAACAACCATTATAGGGTTGACACAAACGTTTCCGATATCGTGTCGGAAGATATAAAACCAACTATATGTTGCGAGAACTCGGAACAGTGTGAAATCGATTCACAGATTGTAGTTAGGTATATGTACTATCAATTATTCTGTGGTTAAACTGTGTAATTACGTTATCTACGGTGTTCAATAGCTCTCAACTGTTAGGTATGCGTGTAATTATAACACTGTATCTACGTCTATTGTATTCATAACATTTGGACACAAGATAAAAAAGAGAAACTTTGAAAAAGAAATAAAAACGTGAACAAAAAATGTCAACTATTTTTTTGAGGCTACGATCGCGCGCCTCCATGTCTGTCGCTAATGATAATAAAATTATTGATAGCAAAAATAATCGCTACTAATAAATGCGATGTGTTTGTTGGTTTGTCAATTTTTAACGCAGCTAGAGAACTATCCCGCCTCTGTATGAACTATTTATGTATTGTGATAAAAACGACAAAACCAATTAAAATTATCGCACAAAATAATTCATACATAAGCATTTATGATCAGGAAAAATAGCGCAAATACTTGTTCTGAGTTCAGAGCTCAGTTAGCAGTAGCTTTGCCTTCTGAACTATGGGTTGTGGGTTCAATTCCCACCCAGGATAATATTTGTGTGATGAACGTAGGTGTTTGTTGTGTCTGGGTGTTATTTTGTATTCTATGTATATATTTACAAACAAGAATAGTATCCAAGTATTGTATCAGTTATCCGGTTCCCATAGTACAAGCTTTGCTTAGTTTGGGGCTAGATGGCGCTGTGTGAAATGTCTACAAAATATTTATTTATTATTATGTATTTCTCGCGATACGAGTACGTCGCCTATGGCTGATAGGTAATATATTAACCCCGCTGGACTGCAGACTGCAGGTTCTGACGCACGGCCGTAGAGCGCGTCACAGGCATGCATAATTTTGCGCTAGTTTGTGGCTGTGAGTTGTGTAGCTAGCAAGTGGCAACCTTGAATTAAAACTAAAAAAATAAACGTTTATTTATTGACACAATTGGTTACAAAGTTATGATGAATCCATAGACTCCCGAACTAGTGGAAACTGTGTTTCAAGAGTCAGTGGCTTCTCCCATTATTAATTTTAATTAGTTTTACAGTTGTCATATTTTTGAAGTAAAACTTCTTTACGCACGCTTGAATTGGGGAGTAAGGTGGTGAATGCGAGGCGAACTGAAGTTGAAGTTGGTTCACGTAGATCTTCATTGTTAACATAACAAAGTTATTTTTTATTATTATTATTTTGGTGAAATGACAATTTACAATCGTCAAGATGGCGACATTAACATTAAACAAAGCAAAATAAAAGTTATACCGGCTGATAGATGGAGCTAAAGTAAAGAAATTTTACTTCAATCGTGTTGTGTAAAGCACACTCGTTTTTGTATTCCAGAAAATTAACCATGCAGGTGGATCTGCGGAGCGCAGCTTGTTAGACCTTAATGATAAATACTAACAGTAGAAATAAAATTATCATTGAAAATAATATCACTATCTGGCAATCGGCAGAGATTTGATAATCATACTCCGCAGTGTAGATTGATGTAGGTTATCAACAAATTGTAATTACCCGCCATGGCCAAAATACATGATGCACTTTAAGATTGCTATCCGTAAATTATTATCAGTGTAACTCGTACGAATAAAGTACTAAGTTCTAGGTAATCGGAATAAAGTTTATTTCTTTTCATTTCATTTCATTTATTTAGGTGTAAGGACTACTACAACCTTATTAATAAACGGGTATTAGTCTCGAACAGAACAAAAGTCGAAAAAGAACAAAAGCTGAAGTAACTAATCCGAGATTGCTGCTGGTATCACGTTGATTACTGTCATTGTATATTACTCATAAGCTATAATTTTAATGTGGTACTGTTTGTTTTCCCAAATAAAGTAAAAAAAAAAAAATTGTGTTTCTATCTGTTGCAATAGTCTTTTTTTTAAAGAAGCGACGTTATAAAGGTCGGAAGAGATGTCACTAGGCGGGAATGAGACAGTAGCCAAATGTAGGTAAGCTTATCAAAGGTAAAAAAATGAAAGATATTTATCACCACTATCTATGGGTGAAGTGTTTCTGGAGAAATTCTTGGAATTTTAGGTATTGATAGACGTTATCTTTGCGAATATCTTATTTACATAATATTAAGCTATAAGTATATGATTTGGAAACCAGATAATAAAAAATAATACGACTGAAGTAAAACTTATTAATTTTTGCTCCATCTATCGGCCGGTGTTACTTTGTTTTTGCTTTGTTTAATGTTAATGTCGCCATCTTGATATTTATAAATTATCATTTTACCGAACATACCAACATAATAATAAAAAAAATACTTTGTTATGTTGACAATGAGATCTACATTAACTAACAAATTTCAACTTCCGTTTGCCTCGCCTGCTTACTCCCCAAATCAACGTGCGTAAAGAAGTTTTACTTCAAATGTTGGGTTTGTCCCTTGCGACTGTCTTCTATCTGTAACGAAGAAAAACTTATTTTTGTTGAAGCAGTATGTTTTCTTAATGTTATCTTTGGCGTCCACTCCCAGAAGTCTTCCACAAATATCTTTCTCCAACCGGTATCAATGTCTGCGTATTGTCACATAAATGCGGCAGTGAAGCGCTTAAATTCGTCAACCCAAGAAGCGACAGTAAATCAATTTATTTTGACAGCTACATTAAAGATAAAATTAGACGAATTTTATTTAAGGTGCTTGTAATAGCTAACTATACGCCTTGTCTTGTCATGCACCATTGGTAAATCAAAGACAACTCGCCCCGTTCGTTTTTTTTTGTAAGAACTATTAAATTGATTGAAAAAGTATTTTCCAGCATATGACAAAATTCGAATTAATTTTCTGTGCGTGACGATGAACACGAACATTGTTATACGATGTTACTGTACTAAGCTGACGAAAAAATCTAATTTGTTTCCAATAAAAGTGAACAGTTTTATTTGCTATTTACCCAATTTCCCGCGGGAAATTACTGCGACTATACATTTTAGAAAAAACTTGGTTTTTAATATTGAACTCGGTAGTATAAGAAACCTAATTGCAAAACTTCACCCAAATCGGTTTAACTGTAAAATGTTTAAGCCATATCAATAAACAGACGACATTATTTTTTTTATATGTGCAGGGATAATTTATGTAATTACTTGCATAACAATAAAACTTTTCTAACAACCCCTATCAGCTGTCCTATTCAATGAGCGCGATTTAGGCGACGAAATGACACAACATGCATCTGTCATATGTTATACTGACAATACAAAGCAGGGTGCCGACATTAGCAACGTGTTTGTAGACAAATAGACGGACGACCATTTTAATTTATTAAAGTAACATAATAGAAGCGTCACAACGGGCAGTGTCAGATTGCACCAGTTTTTGTTGCGTAGAAAAAATGTGCAAATATCAATGAAGTTGTAACTTAATATAAATGGCGTTATGAATGAATACTACAGCGAAGCCACTGACGCAGTACACATATTTGTATTTTCTAAAGTTTCTTTGTTATTTAAATGAGAGTGTAAACAAGTTTTTTAGATCATTTCGATCGTGAGGTCTGAATAACATATTTATCACCTAACTCATAACTCATACCTAGTTACATCTTACATTCAGAGCAGTATTTAGTCTAACATGGGGAAAACATTCTGAAAACCATGGTAGTTCGCCCGGGCCAGTATTACTAGTCCACAGTTGGACTTCTTCATCTAATTTAAATTCAGATACATTCAGGAAATATTGATCCTGTTTCCAGAGAGGAGTTTTTATTCCTGTTTATCCCTTTGTATGGACAAGATGAGAAGACAGACAGGAATTCTCTAATTCACGCTACTGAAGTCGATCTTCGGACATTCTCATCCCGCTCCTGCCACTACCCTACGCATATCGATGCTCCATATAACCGGAGGGTGGCTGGATAGTTTCAAATCCATATCCATTCTAAAATTCATAATACCAATGTAACTGTGTCTGTTTCAATGCCTGTTAACGCCCAAATAAATGCGCTATATGACATATTAAACCCTGAGGACCTACATAGGTGTTTAATATCGATAAATTGTGATCCAATCGACACCACAGGCAAGATATATGTATCGTATCTAATAGAAAGAAAGAAAGAAAGAAAGAAAGAAAGAAAGAAAGAAAGAAAGAAAGAAAGAAGAAAGAAAGAAAGAAGAAAGAAAGAAAGAAAGAAAGAAAGAAAGAAAGAAAGAAAGAAAGAAAGAAAGAAAGAAAGAAAGAAAGAAAGAAAGAAAGAAAGAAAGAAAGAAAGAAAGAAAGAAAGAAATAAATAAATAAAGAAATAAAGAAAGGAAGAAAGAAAGACAGAAAGAAAGAAATAGAAAGAAAGAAAGAAATAGAAGGAAAGAAAGAAATAGAAGGAAAGAAAGAAATAGAAAGAAAGAAAGAAAAAGAAAGAAAGAAATATAATTGACAGCTACGAACCGGTCCCAACTTAGCATAGCCTGGTCGTAGGACCAGCGCCGGCCTGCCCACAGCAACCGCACCGCACACCGCACTCAATACATTTTACTGCACAACTGTGAGATCTCCCAACGGATCTACCAACTGGTACCAGGAATCGGTTATTAGTTGTCTATCCGTCTATTAATTATTGTCACTCAGCCTGCTTTTCGACCAATTAAATTAATGATTTTGTCCCTGAAGCGTATCAGGAAACAGTCGTCATCGTCGTCTTTCATAACGATCGTAAAAGTCAGTTAGTACATAATAAAATTGAAAGAGCCTTCATTGGCAATATTACAGACGGCATTAAAGTTACGAATGTTCAAACTGATTGACTTCTGAACTGAATAATGTACGTTATAACGATAATTTAGAACAATCATATCTTTGAGTTGGGCTGTCCGAAGGCGAGCAACCGTTCATCCGTGAAATTGATTTGCGTGTTAAAAAGTTTAAAGCTTGAGTCATTTGCAAAGAATCCAATGAGGCAGTCTTTTGCCATTGGATTCTCTCACAAGCTGTTCGTTACTTCAAAGCCAGTCTGGCAAAAGAGAGACACGGATTTTAGCAGACGTTGAAAAGAATCTGAAAATGGTTCTAAGTTTTAAAACCATGCTTTTTCGTTTTCAAAGCTTCCTAGAGCCTTCAGTAAAATATCCACCTTTTTCTTCTTCTCTTCGTTTAATGGCTTTCTATAGATTTTTAGCCATAATTCTGCCAATGTCAACTAAAATTTTTGTTCGGTTATGTCATATCAGTCTTATTTTTGAGTTTTGGCGGGAAAGCGAAAAAGATTGCGTCACCGCTTTGTATTATTTTCCAAAACTTGTGTTATTTTCAGTGTTAGTGCATAAAATTAGTGGCATTTTATTCGTTAAGTGCTTTATTACAGGATTACAGGCATGAGTGTGAGAAAGTGGTATTATGATGGTGAAACGTTTCTTTTCGTGTTGTTTCCAAAACTCCATAGAAGCTTCTGGTAAAGTTGCCACCACTTTACTAGGAGTATGACTTGACTAGACTAGACTAGATTATGACTTGACTTGATGACTTGGACTGTGACTTGACTTGACACATATACTTAATACCTTTAAACTTGAAAAACTATCAATTACTTGACACTGGCTAAATACACAAAAGTGTGGAGCCAAAAAAAAAGTCTTATTTTGTCAGTCAAAATGCCACGAAATTAAATGAACGTTAGTTTTTATAGGAATGAATGTTTCATGTGTTAAATAATAGAAATCGTAGTTTGTAAATATACCACTAACTAAACTAGTATAAAATAGTATAACTACCTCATCCTTTTGGCCGTTAACTTTAAAATAGCGTGGTGACAGTAACCACACATTTACCGTAATGGAGCGGTCACGACCGCTATTGTTTTTCCAGCAGTAAAAAACATTTCTTCGGCACTTCGGCAATAAACTTCAAAAGGATCGCTTAGCTTCAGGGGATTCTATATCTCCTGAGCTTTGTGTTAACTTTCTTTTCTTTTGTTTCCTTATGGCCACCATTAAGATGTAACTGTTATATAATCTATGGTATTGCGCAAGACTATGAGTAGAGATGTGTATCTGTAAAAAATATTTATTATTTCAAAAAGCTATATTTAAATAAATACAGAAGGAAATAACTATAAAGGAGGAGTTTTGGCGGGAAAGCGAAAAAGATTGCATCACCGCACCGTATTACTTTCCAAAACTTGTGTTATTTTCAGTGTTCGTGCATAAAATTGGTGGCATTCTATTCGTTAAGTGCTGTATTACATGCATGAGTATGGGAAAGTGGTATAATGATGGTGAAACGTTTATTTTTGTGTTGTTTCCAAAACTCCATAGAAGCTTCTGGTAAAGTTGCCACCACTTTACTAGGAGTTAGACTTGACTAGACTATGACTTAACTTGATGACTTGGACTTGGACTGTGACTTGACTTGACTTGACACATTATATGATAATAATTAACTTGAGATATTATCAATTACTTGACACTGGCTAAATACACAAAAGTGTGGAGCCAAAACCAAACAAAAAAAAACTAAATACAGAAAGAAATAACTATAAAGGAAAAAATATAGGTCTAAAATCATTAGTGAGAATTTGAATGACGTAGTATTTTTAAATGTAATGCCCATAAGATATTTTGCAATTATAAAATTGCTCATTTAGAAAATTGGTAATTAGGTATTCTGAGGTTAGGTTAACCTCACTAAATTTAAATGACATCTCTGTCTCATTTTTGACGGACATTAAAAAAAAGGAGGAGATTCACTTTACGGCTATATTTTTTTTATCTCTTCTTTTACCTATTTGGATAACTCTATCTTTATTTGAAAGTTTTTTTAAAACATTCTTTCATATTAGTACATTTATTAGTTTATTTTTTCAATCAAATTAACCTTGAAAAAATTTATAGATGATAATAGATCGAACTCATTCACACAGACCCAATGATTTTCTCACGCTATTCCGTTAGCCAAAATTCTTATCTATTCTTTGTTACATTTCTAAATAGTAAAACATACATTAAGTTTTGGCGGGAAAACGAAACAGATCGCGTACCGCATTGTGTTATTTTCCAAAACTTGTGTTATTCTACGTTTCTTTTCGTGCTGTTTCCAAAACTACATAGAAGCTTCTAGTAAAGTAGCCACCACTTTACTAGGACTATGACTTGACTAGACTAGACTTTGACTTGACGACAAATATATATAATAATAATTAACTTGAGAAATCATTAACTACTTGACACTGACTAAATACATAAAAGCGTGCAGCCAAAACAAAATAAACATACATAGAATTTTGTCTATACTTTTAACGGTTTGTCCTCTCATTGCTATTTCCGGTACAAATCAATTGTTTTTGTCGTGTTGAATGAAAATTATGGTATGTTTTGAAAGACAGCTGAAATAACACAGAACTTTTTGTTTTGCAGGTAAATATTATCGTCGTTTCCGGGTTCTACAAGACTCAAAAAACTTTTGGAGTAAGAAAAGAGGTTATAACAATAAATACTTGTTTACAATGTAATCCAGGAGTTTTGGCAGGAAAACGAAAAAGATCGCGTCGCCGCATTGTATTATTTTCCAAAACTTATGTTATTTTCAGTGTTAGTGCATAAAATTGGTGGCATTCCATTCGTTAAGTGCTGGATTACAGGCGTGAGTGTGGGAAAATGGTATAATGATGGTGAAACGTTTCTTTTCGTGTTGTTTCCAAAACTCTTTAGAATCTTCAAGTAAAGTTGCCACCACTTTACTATATGAGTATGACTTTGACTAGACTATGACTTGACTTGATGACTTCGACTATGACTTGACACATAATAGGTCTTTACCTATGAAATTGCCGTATTGCAGTACAGACTTTTTCAAACAAAAAAAAGTTTTGATTGGCTATGAATTCTAAATTCAAATTAACTTTGTTTTAAAAATATGACATTCTATTTACAATATAAGTCTTTTGTTTATTGATTAGCGTTGTATTTTCATTACATTTCAACATTTTTCCTCATAATGGATACTTTGAAATTTCGTGTAATTATGGAATATGAGTTCCGTCGTGGCACCAACGCGGCACAAACGACACGTAACATCAACGACGTTTACGGAGAGAACTGTACAAACGAACGTACAACCCGTTATTGGTTTGCTCGGTTCCGTTCTGGGAATTTTGACTTGAAAAATGAACCTCGTGGTCGTCCGGAAACTGGTCAACAATGATGAATGAAAGGCGATTGTGGAAGCTGATGAATCTCAATTTACAGCTGAGCTGGCAGCAGCTTTTGATGTTAGCATCAAAACAATATTGGTCCATTTGCGACAGATTGGCAAGATAAAAAAGCTTGATAGATGGGTGCCCCACGAACTTAACGATCGCCAGCGCAACGTACGCGTCGAGACTTGCCTTGCGCTGCTTAACAGGCACAGAAATGAAGGAATTTTGAACCGAATTGTTACGTGCGACGAAAAATGGATTCTTTTTGACAATCGAAAGCGCTCAGCAAGTTGGTTAGATCCTGGTTCGGTACCAAAGCAATGTGCAAAACGAAAAATGACCCCTAGAAAGGTGATGGTCACAGTTTGGTGGTCTAGTGCTGGTGTGAACGAAAAATGACCCCTAGAAAGGTGATGGTCACAGTTTGGTGGTCTAGTGCTGGTGTGATTCATCATAGCTTTTTACAAAACGGCGAGAGCATTACTGCAGATGTGTACATTGAAGAACTGACCACAATGATGGCGAAACTCGCACGTCTGCAACCAGCTTTGGTCAATCGGTCGTCTCCACTGCTACTTCACGACAACGCGCGACCCCATACTGCACAACAGACCTTCTCTAAGCTGCATGAGCTGGGTTTGGAAGCTCTCCCTCATCCGCCATACTCACCAGATCTTGCGCCTACCGACTATTACTTTTTCCAAGTTTTGGACAACTTTTTAGCGGGAAAAAAATTCAATTCCCGAGAGGCAGTACAAAACGCCTTTGAAGAGTTTGTTGTCTCCCGTCCTGCTGATTTTTTCAAGAAGAGCATCCATAAACTGCCACAGCGTTGGCAAAGATGCATTGATTGCAGGGGTGATTACTTTGAATAAAAGAAATAAATAAGTTCGAAAAAAAAATACTTTAACTTTTTTCAAACAAAACGGCAATTTCATAGGTAAAGACCTAATATTTTCGTGAAATATCATTACCTTCATAAATTATCAATTACTTGACACTGGCTAAATACACAAAAGTGTGGAGCCAAAAAAAAAAAATGTAATCTAGTTGACAATCTTTACTCGTAACATATTTAGATATAATGTATCCGGAACAAAGACAGTAGAAACAAATTACAGCAAAAGCTCTTTATTCGCGGGGTAGGTGTACGTTCTGTAAATATGCCGCGAATACAGAAACCATGAAAATGGAATGATTATTTATATGGGATTACGTTCCTAGGTGACGAAATAAAAAATAGTTCACATATAAAAATGAATTTAATTGAAGTTTTTGACCATATTGATTAATTGTTATCATCAGGCTTAGGCAATGGTTTGACAAAGGCGGAACCAATACAGCGGCGATATCATTTAACAACATACCTTAGGCATAGTTGTAATACGGTCTATTTAACTTTTTTACAAGTCCATTTGACGACGCGTTAACAAAAGATATTCAGTTGGATACCTAGATAATAATAATAATAATAATAACGCCCAACGATCACATACATAGATCCTGGACCCTAACTAGGATTCCCTGTGTCTAGGGACCCAGGAACTACGAGGACCATGGTCCCACAACACTCAGACTCAGAACAAGTATTTGCACTTTTTTTTTCTGTGCACAAATACTTGTCCTGCCGCGGGAATCGAACCCGCTACCTCCGGGTTATGAGCCGACCTGCTCAACCACCACACCACAGAGGCTGTCAAGATATAGAAATCCTTTTTATCAATGTGTACCGATGTATCGATCAGATCCGCGAATAAAAAAAATCTTTAGCCGCGAATATAGGAATTAGGCCGCATATTTTTAATCCACGAACAGTGAAAACGCGAAAGAAGGAAGCGCGAATAAGGAGCTTTTACTGTATATAATTCTTGCCCACTATGCCAGGGAAATTGTAATATCATATTCTTACCGAATCTCTGTCAGACTCCGTAAGAATGATCTACAAACTAATAATAATAACGCCCAATAATAACACCCAACGATCACATACGTAGATCTTAACTAGAATTAATAATAATAATAATACGTGTGGACATCTCACACAACGCCATCTAGCCCCAAACTAAGCAAAGCTTGTACTATGGGAACCAGATAACTGATACAATACTTAGATACTTTTTGTTTGTAAATACATACATAGAATACAATATAACACTCAGACACAGAACAGACATCGATGTTCATCACACAAATGTTTGTCCTGGGTGGGAATCGAACCCACAACCCGCAGTTCAGAAGGCAGGGTCACTACCAACTGAGCTATCGGGTCAGTTCCCTGTGTCTATGGACCCAGGACCTACGAGGACTATGTTTCTCAGACGTGTAGACGTGTTACCGCAACGTGTATTGGCGCTTTTTTTTCTATGTTTAAATACTTGCCCTGCAGCGGGAATTGAACCCGCTGCCTCCGGGTTATGAGCGAACCTGCTTAACCACTACACTACAGAGTATGTCATAATAGAGAGAGACTGAAATTATTCATATTACTAAGTTAGTATTTATGAAGATATTAATTATTATTAATGTTAGCTTAAACAACCAGAGCTGCATAATCGCGAATGGTGACAAACCCCTTCATTTTTAAATATAAAAAAACAATACATACTCAGGTGCATACATGAGTTCCGACAGTATAGCAATAGAGGATTTAGGTAAATACCTTTATATCTATATCTGAATAATAGGTCTTTACCTATGAAATTGCCGTATTGCAGTACAGACTTTTTCAAACAAAAAAAAGTTTTGATTGGCTATGAATTCTAAATTCAAATTAATTTTGTTTTAAAAATATGACATTCTATTTACAATATAAGTCTTTTGTTTATTGATTAGCGTTGTATTTTCATTACATTTCAACATTTTTCCTCATAATGGATACTTTGAAATTTCGTGTAATTATGGAATATGAGTTCCGTCGTGGCACCAACGCGGCACAAACGACACGTAACATCAACGACGTTTACGGAGAGAACTGTACAAACGAACGTACAACCCGTTATTGGTTTGCTCGGTTCCGTTCTGGGAATTTTGACTTGAAAAATGAACCTCGTGGTCGTCCGGAAACTTTGGTCAACAATGATGAATTAAAGGCGATTGTGGAAGCTGATGAATCTCAATCTACAGCTGAGCTGGCAGCAGCTTTTGATGTTAGCATCAAAACAATATTGGTCCATTTGCGACAGATTGGCAAGATAAAAAAGCTTGATAGATGGGTGCCCCACGAACTTGACGATCGCCAGCGCAACGTACGCGTCGAGACTTGCCTTGCGCTGCTTAACAGGCACAGAAATGAAGGAATTTTGAACCGAATTGTTACGTGCGACGAAAAATGGATTCTTTTTGACAATCGAAAGCGCTCAGCAAGTTGGTTAGATCCTGGTTCGGTACCAAAGCAATGTGCAAAACGAAAAATGACCCCTAGAAAGGTGATGGTCACAGTTTGGTGGTCTAGTGCTGGTGTGATTCATCATAGCTTTTTACAAAACGGCGAGAGCATTACTGCAGATGTGTACATTGAAGAACTGACCACAATGATGGCGAAACTCGCACGTCTGCAACCAGCTTTGGTCAATCGGTCGTCTCCACTGCTACTTCACGACAACGCGCGACCCCATACTGCACAACAGACCGTCTCTAAGCTGCATGAGTTAGGTTTGGAAGCTCTCCTTCATCTGCCATACTCACCAGATCTTGCGCCTACCGACTATTACTTTTTCCAAAATTTGGAAAATTTTTTAGCGGGAAAAAAATTCAATTCCCGAGAGGCAGTACAAAACGCCTTTGAAGAGTTTGTTGTCTCCCGTCCTGCTGATTTTTTCAAGAAGGGCATCCATAAACTGCCACAGCGTTGGCAAAGATGCATTGATTGCAGGTGTGATTACTTTGAATAAAAGAAATAAATAAATTCGAAAAAAAAAATACTTTAACTTTTTTCAAACAAAACGGCAATTTCATAGGTAAAGACCTAATATTTATTATCTAACGAGCTTCTGCCCGCAGCTTCGCCCGCGGCGTCGCTTATGAGAAAATAATTGAACCACCCATTTCACCCTCTTAAGGGTTAACTTAACAAATTTTAATATTTTAGTCAATTTTTAAAAGTAAATTCGTGAGTTACAAAATATTAGCTATCGAAGAGGTGACCCGCGGTGACAGTGACACATCTAATCCACACTGACAGTTGACAGTTCAAACAGGAAGCGGAAACTGGCACTCTTCTAATCCCACTAAGCTGGGATTATGATCACAGTACCATTATAGTGTGGGACTAATGTGTGAGAAGATGGATCGGATATTAGTGAAAGTTATATTTATTTAAAAAAAAAAAATTACCTTTTGTGGATGTGTGTGATATGGTTGCATCGAGATGCTAAGTAAAATAATATCTTAATCCAGTATATTAGCTATCTTGGTACCGAATTTCATCCAAATCCACTCAGCCGTTTGAGCGTGAAGGAGTAACAAACATACACACATACAAACTTTCGCCTTTATAATATTAGTGTGAAGTGTGATGTGACAGAAAGTCGTGTTAGTTACATTATCTATAACTCAAGAACGGCTGAACCGATTTGGCTGAAAATTGGGGGAGAGGTAGCTTAGAAGCAGGAGACTGACATAGGATACTTATATATACCTACTTTTTATTCCGTTTTTTTAGTTAGTTTTTTTTATTAGCCTATGTGTTAATCCACTATAAAAGCTATATAGATAGCTTACTACTTACTAGGCTACTTTTTATCCGCGGGTGAAACCGCGGGGCGCGACTAGTATATAATAATTATTTCTATAAATACTTAATATTACAGTATCGAAGAGTTATAGACCAAGAACCCAATTTCCACTACATGTATACAGTAAGTAACCTAATTACAGTAAATTTTTGATCAAGTACCAGTTCGTGGTATAGACTCGAAAACTGAATTGAGACTCGAAAACTGAATTGATTGTACTATTAAAGTAATTGAAAATATGAGTAAATATGAGACAGCGGAACAGAATATCATTAGATTAGAAACACGAAGAAAATACTTAAATTGTGCTCTTTTGCCAAAATTGAACATTGCTAAACACTGTACCAGGCTGTCAAGCTATTTAATTGTTTGCCCATGGACATGAAGTCGATAGATAGTCTCCCTACCTTTCAAGTAAGACTGAAAAGACTTTTGCTGGAAGGGTGTTTTTACTGCGTACAGGATTTTATTGACAAGAACGGTAATGTTTGATTTCATGTTTTCTCTTATAAGTAGGCACATATTGTGTTTGTATTACGGACTTACTGGCGGAATTTAGGAATAAGAATAATATTGTTGATTTGCCCTAAAACCCTAGTTACCTATAATTAAATATATAATTATAGGTGACTAGGGTTTTAGGCATTTCAAACACAATGTAAAAATTGTTATTGAATAAATGAATTATGAATTATTATTATTATGAATTATAAAATACCACAGAAATTTATCAGTTCCGTAAAAAAAATATATTTACAGTGACGAGTTCATTAATCAAAACAAATTACTTTTCCCAGTAGTCAGAGTCACCATGTCTGATCCATTCATAGTTTTACCATACTATTTGTGGATAGGGTTGACAAAAAGATTTTTTAGTTAATAAATATTTTTTTATAATTTCATTAAATACATTTTGCCTCACCTCTGTTGACAGCCTCTGTCATGTCTAGCTCGTCACGTCATTTTTTAGAATTCTTTATTACGCTTGCTTGATTTGGGGAGTAAGCTGGTGAATGCGAAGCGAACGGAAGTGGAAGTTGGTTTACGTAGATCTCCATTGTCAACAGTACAAAGTTAAACATTTGTATTATTATGTTGGTATGTCCGGTAAAATGACAATATCCAATTGTCAAGATGGCGACATTAACATTAAACAAAGCAAAAACAAAGTTATATCGGCCGATAGATGTAGGCTTGCTTTATATTATTTGACGATAAGAATTTTGTAATTTTATATGCTGAGTAAAATAACTTAATTTTAAGTACCTTACGTAATTTTGTCATGTAAAAGTGCAAAAAATAAGCCTATTTACAATAAATCTTTTGACTTTGACTTTGACTTTGCTAAACTGAAGAAGTCTTACTTCAGGCGTGTGGTCTAAAGTACACTCGTTTTTTTTTTCTTACTCCACCACTGGACGCTGACGTCATTCATTAACATAACTGGCCCTATAGCTCAGTTGGTAGTAACCCTACCTTCTGAACAGTGGGTTGTGGGTTCGATTCCCACCCAGGACAAACATTTATGTGATGAACATAGATGTTTGGTCTGTGTCTGGATATTATATTGTATTCTATGTATCTATTTACAAACAAAAAGTATCTAAGTATTGTATCAGTTATCTGGTTCCCATAGTACAAGCTTTGCTTCGTTTGGGGCTAGATGGCGTTGTGTGAGATGTCCACACATATTATTATTATTATAAATCGATAGATTTGCATTAGCGACAGTGGCAGCCCTATTAGTGAGGAATCGTGTTACTGGTCCGCCTTTGATGTTGCATTCCCTGCGCGCCCGCGTTATAATTAGCGTGAAGGTTTGCGAAAGAATTCCCATTGACCCTGTTGTTGGCTGGAAAACGAGTTGTATATTGCTATTATAAAACCTGATAACTATGTAGGAGCTTTCGTTTGTAATCAGAACTTGTAGGACTTGTGTGGACACTTTATTCGGAGCTGCTTATTTAGCAAAGGTTCAACTCAGAATGCCCCAAGCAGCCGCCATTATTCGTTTATAGCTAGATCCGTCAAGGGCGTAGAGTGCCTATCATTTCTGACTTAGATAAATAAATATTTGTGGACATTTTACACAGCGCCATCTACCCCCAAACTAAGCAAAGCTTGTATTATGGGAACCAGATAACTGATACAATACTTAGATACTTTTTGTTTGTAAATACATACATAGAATACAATATAACACCCAGACACAGAACAGACACTTATGTTCATCACACAAATGTTTGTCCTGGGTGGGAATCGAACCCACAACCCACAGTTCAGAAGGCAGGCTTACTACCAACTGAGCTATCGGGCCAGTCAACTTATTTCACTATGAAACACCCTAGCCTAAACTTAACCCTTTTCGAGATTTGCGACTTTTTTATTAATTATGTTTATTTTCTTTGGGGCCGAGTTGGCTGGACTGCAGCCGCGACCCCTTCTACCAGGTTCTTCTAATAACGTTAGGTAGTTATATCTAACTTCTCATATCTATGACAGCCTCTGTGGTGTGGTGGTTGAGCAGGTCGGCTCATAACCCGGAGGTAGCGGGTTCGATTCCCGCGGCAGGACAAGTATTTGTGCACAGAAAAAAAAAGTGCAAATACTTGTTCTGAGTCTGGGTGTTGTGGGACCATGGTCCTCGTAGTTCCTGGGTCCCTAGACACAGGGAATCCTTGTTAGGGTCCAGGATCTATGTATGTGATCGTTGGGCGTTATTATTATTATTATCTAGAGCGTATTACATTTAATTTCTTAGTTGCAAAACTTGACATGTTATCAAATTATCTAACGTGTTGATTAATTTATTACTCGCTGGGGAGGTCATAGGTTAGCTAGAACGATCGCGACTTCCCATAGGGTTACAATCATTGAAATAATTCCTCTAAGGTTACAATCATGGACGTATCAGATGGGCGATCACGTAACTTAATTGCAACAAATGGAAACACAATTTTATATGGATTTGACAGTTTGAATACGCAGTTTATGTGCATAGTTAGTATGGAAATTTCACCTGTTTCATTGCAATCAAAATTTCGTGATCACCCCCCAGATGATGCCAATGGTTCCAATGGATCATCCACTTAAAAATATAGCTGCTCGTTGTTATAGTCGGTATGTACTATAATAATACTATATTATCTAACGTTATAATAAAATAAATAACATTCCGTAGGTTTATCTAATCTAAATATTTATTTATTTATTAAAAGACCAACAGCATTAGGATAATATAGATAGTAATTACATAAAAGCAGAATATTAATGTAGCCAATAATAGGTCTCGATAGTAATACAAGTTTTATAATCAAACAGACACAGCTCGCATTGCATTACGCAAGTTTTAAAGAGTGATAATGAGGGTGTGCTAAGGTTGTAGGGTTAGGTGTATGATTATTAGTAGTAACGTTTAATTAATTAATAATAGGTTATTATTAAATATTCAATGGTGACTGACTGACTGACTGACTGACATAGTGATCTATCAAAGCACAGCCCAAACCACTGGACGGGTCGGGCTGAAATTTGACATGCAGGTAGATGTTATGACGTAGGCATCCGCTAAGAAAGGATTTTGCGAAATTCCACCCTTAAGAGGGTGAAATGGGTGGTTAAATTATTTTCCCATATGCCACGCCGCGGGCGAAACTGCGGGTAGAAGCTCGTCAAAAGACACAGCCGTTTATACTGACAATTTTCGACACTCGCAAAGGAACTAAAACCTACAGGGTACTTCTTCTAATATTGAAATTTGGTACGTAGCAACGTCGTATAGCACAGATAAAAAAAAATACGAAAAACATACAATTTTAGTTACATCATATATAAATATATTTTAAATAATTCATCTATCTCCAGATTTGTACAGAACACTCGGTGCGAGAGTCCGACTCGCACTTGGGCCAGTCGTTTTATTTATATTAATCATAACAAAAATAATTTTAATTACTTAAGTACAAAATTTGATATGTTATCAAATTAACTAACGTGTTGATTTTTTTTCTAGTAGTATACATAGTATCTTAAACAATATATATGGTATCGTAACACTATCGCATCCGGGGCCTCTTATCTTAATAAAAAAGAATCAATAATAATGTTCAACGATCACATAAGTAAAGAGACTTCTTGTGGTAAATTTTAACATACTTAAAATATCCGTTTGTTATTATTTTCTGCAAGATGTGGAACGAGATATCATGTCTTTCGACATGCCGTCATCCCTGCTTACATAGTTTTAAATCCATTGAGAGATCAGCTTCAGAAACAAAATTGCATTATGAAATGTTTAAGTATATTCTATGGTCCGTATTACAGAACGATACTTAGTCATCAATCGGTGCTCTAGCAGAGATTTCATTCGATAATAGATCACTTTATGAATGAAATCTCTGCTTGAGTACCGATCGACGACTGAGCATCGTTCTCTAATACGGACCTATGAGTCAGTTAAAAAAAATGGTTACAATGGCTTATGTAACGGCCCACCGTTACATAAGCCATTGTAGCCATTGGACTGACTAACGGATAAAAGTCTTTAAATTACATAAAAGTATTGAACTATAACTTTACGCTTGACTTGAGGAGTAAGGTGGTGAATGCGAGGCGACCGAAAGTTGAAGTTAGTTCACGTAGATCTCCATTATCGGGGGCGAGTTGGCTGGACTGCAGTCGCGACCCCTTCTCGCCCCCGGTGCGACGGACGAGATGCTCACGGGGGGGTTTAAGTGGATTCGAGTCCCACATACCCCCTGCCACCAGGGAAGTGCGAGGGCATTTACCCCGCTTAAAAAAAAAAAGATCTCCAGAATCAACATAACAAAGTTTAAAACTTGTATTATTATGTTGGTATGTCCAGTAAAATGACAATTCACAATTGTTTTTTTTTGTTTGGTTTTGGCTCCACAATTTTGTGTATTTAGCCAGTGTCAAGTAATTGACAATATCTCAAGTTAATTAATATCATAATAGGTGTTTACCTATGAAATTGCCGTATTGCAGTACAGACTTTTTCAAACAAAAAAAAGTTTTGATTGGCTATGAATTCTAAATTCAAATTAATTTTGTTTTAAAAATATGACATTCTATTTACAATATAAGTCTTTTGTTTATTGATTAGCGTTGTATTTTCATTACATTTCAACATTTTTCCTCATAATGGATACTTTGAAATTTCGTGTAATTATGGAATATGAGTTCCGTCGTGGCACCAACGCGGCACAAACGACACGTAACATCAACGACGTTTACGGAGAGAACTGTACAAACAAACGTACAACCCGTTATTGGTTTGCTCGGTTCCGTTCTGGGAATTTTGACTTGAAAAATGAACCTCGTGGTCGTCCGGAAACTTTGGTCAACAATGATGAATGAAAGGCGATTGTGGAAGCTGATGAATCTCAATCTACAGCTGAGCTGGCAGCAGCTTTTGATGTTAGCATCAAAACAATATTGGTCCATTTGCGATAGATTGGCAAGATAAAAAAGCTTGATAGATGGGTGGCCCACGAACTTAACGATCGCCAGCGCAACGTACGCGTCGAGACTTGCCTTGCGCTGCTTAACAGGCACAGAAATGAAGGAATTTTGAACCGAATTGTTATGTGCGACGAAAAATGGATTCTTTTTGACAACCGAAAGCGCTCAGCAAGTTGGTTAGATCCTGGTTCGGTACCAAAGCAATGTGCAAAACGAAAAATGACCCCTAGAAAGGTGATGGTCACAGTTTGGTGGTCTAGTGCTGGTGTGATTCATCATAGCTTTTTACAAAACGGCGAGAGCATTACTGCAGATGTGTACATTGAAGAACTGACCACAATTATGGCGAAACTCGCACGTCTGCAACCAGCTTTGGTCAATCGGTCGTCTCCACTGCTACTTCACGACAACGCGCGACCCCATACTGCACAACAGACCATCTCTAGGCTGCATGAGTTGGGTTTGGAAGCTCTCCCTCATCCGCCATACTCACCAGATCTTGCACCTACCGACTATTACTTTTTCCAAAATTTGGACAACTTTTTAGTGGGAAAAAAATTCAATTCCCGAGAGGCAGTACAAAACGCCTTTGAAGAGTTTGTTGTCTCCCGTCCTGCTGATTTTTTCAAGAAGGGCATCCATATACTACCTCAGCGTACTTTGAATAAAAGAAATAAATAAGTACAAAAAAAAATACTTTAACTTTTTTTCAAACAAAACGGCAATTTCATAGGTAAAGACCAATATAATGTGTCAAGTCAAGTCAAGTCACAGTCCAAGTCATCAAGTTAAGTCATAGTCTAGTCTAGTCAAGTCATACTCCTAGTAAATTGGTGGCAACTTTACCAGAAGCTTCTATGGAGTTTTGGAAACAACACGAATAGGAACGTTTTACCATGATCATACCACTTTCCCACACTCATGCCTGTAATTCAGCACTTAAAGAATAAAATGCCACCAATTTTATGCACTACCACTGAAAATAACACAAGTTTTGGAAAATAATACAATGCGGCAACGCGATCTTTTTCGCTTTCCCGCCAAAACTCCCGAGAGCGGTTTGTAATGATCAAGCGTAGTGAAATGGACTAACTAATAACTGTGCTTGCAATATCTAGACCCGCCCATTGTAATCTATGAAGCCTTTATTGGTTTCGTCAATAAACTAGGGCCTACATGATTGTGCTGTTTGGTCCGTGTGACAATGGGTCCGTGGAGCTGGCTGCGTGGGGGAGCTAACCGTTCGCCTGATGTTAAGCAACACGGTTGCACATATTAGCAGTGTCCCTCGGAACTAAATTATAGAGTCTCGCGTAACACTGCATTGCACACGTCATCTTGAGACATCAGCAGGTCATAAAGTCTCATTTGCCCAGTAATTTCACTAGCTACTGTGCCTTAAACCGGAACATTAGACACATTAGATTAGAACTAGTGATATAGTCTATTATACGACTCGAGGGAGTTCCGACATGGCGTGTGAAAATAAACACTTTCAAATAATAATAAAATCACTTTTTTATTTTTGGCGGGGAAGCGAAAAAGATTGCGTCACTGCATTGTATTATATTCCATAACTTGTGTTATTTTCAGTTTTAGTGCATAAAGTTGGTGGCATTTTATTCGTTAAGTGCTGGATTACATGAGTGTGGGAAAATGGTATAATGATGGTGAAACGTTTCTTTTCGTGTTGTTTCCAAAACTCCATAGAAGCTTCAAGTACCTAAAGTTGCCACCACTTTACTAGGAGTATGACTATGACTAGACTGACTTGACTATGACTTGACTTGATGACTTCGACTGTGACTTGACACATATTTGCGTGAAATATCGATAACTTGATAAATTATCAATTACTTGACACTGGCTATATACACAAAAGTGTGGAGCCAAAACTTAAAAAAAAAACTTTTCTTTGTGCCCACCGACCTACACTACAGGCCGAATAACTTTACCGGTTTATTTGAAATCTAACCACATGCAACAAACCCGTCGCACTTTCAGCTTATCACTTGTACGGTAATCAAAGACAAGTTTATGTATGTCTGGAAGTGTCGCCCAAATTGACGATCACTGCGATGTTTTAATAGGACACCGCCATTCATATTGTTAACAGTAATTGTAATGCGTTTGCAACATGATGCACGGCCATGTTTATTAGTTAAATCATAAATGTAAAGTTTATAGCTCGTACGTGAACGGACGCAGGGAAAGGTTTGTGAGGTCGATAGTTTCACTGTTGATTTGGAGGTTAACTATTCATTAATATATATTTATTATTATTTATTAATAATAATAATTCTATTTTATTTTATTATTATTACATTCCAATTCGTTAGTAACACTAAGACTTACAGCTATATTATTAGAATTATTAATTATGGACCTTAAAATTACAAAGTGCTTTTTTCAAATGAAAATAAGAATTTACTTACTTTTAATAATTAATTACTAATTCCTTAATTATTTTTATTATTATTATTTAATCATTTTATATGCTTAGCATAATAACTTAATTTTAAGTACGTAATATAATTTCGACTTTAATATTTATGGACTTTAAAAATATTAGATGTTATTTTCACAAATAAATATTATTTATTTCTCACTTCACAAGCTTTGAATGATTCTATATATCATTCAAATTATGAGTGAAAAGTGCATTTTAACCGCTAGTGTGCAAATAGCTTTTAAAATCAAAACTTTCTATTTTATAATTTTTTATGCCAACAGCCCGCTTTAATATCATTTTTATTAAGTTGATTCCCATTTATGTGCCGACCCGCTAGCCGCCATAACTCGCACCCACTCCAACCAAACGCACACAGGCCCGAAATTCCGAATTCTAAACGGTTTCGAATAGAAAATCCCTATGAATATTGAAACTGGGAGCTTCAGTCTCGGGGCAGCACCGTGACATTTTTATTTAACCATTTCCAATGACAATGCGGCTCGAAGCAACTGTGTCAACAGTTACTATCCACCGGTGTATGTGGATGCTTCTACACCTGTACAACAATAAAGGTGTTGCTCGAACCTAAGTACTAATGCGCGACAAAGGAGCGTGGAAAGGTGGAAAGGTAATTTGTGAGATGCGAGTGGTTAGATTCAAGTCCTCAACGCTGCTGTGATACACTGAGGTGAAGTAAAACTTCTTTACGCACGATTGATTTTGGGAGTAAGCTGGTGAATGCGAGGCGAATGAAGTTGAAATTGGTTCACGTAATATCTCTACTGTCAACATAATAAATTTTTTTTTGGCTCCACACTTTTGGGTATTTAGCCAGTGTAATTGATTTTCTCAAGTTAATTGAATATTGTAATTATGCATATGTGTCAAGTTAAGTCACAGCCCAAGTCATCAAGTCGTAGTCTAGTCCGAGTCATACTCCTAGTAAAGTGGTGGTAACTTTTCCAGACTCTTCTATGGAGTTTTGGAAACAACACAAAAAGAAACGTTTCACCATCATTATACCACTTTCCCACACTCACGCCTGTAATCCAGCATTTAGTAAATAAAATGCCACTTATTTTAAGCACTAACACTGAAAATTACACAAGTTTTATAAAATAACAATGCGGCGATGCGATCTTTTTCGTTTTCCCGCCAAAACTCCTATTATTATGTTGGTATGTTCAGTAAAATGACAGTCAAGGTGGCGACATTAACATTAACTCTTTTAGGCTAGAAAGGATTCAAAAAAAGTTCACAAGATACTTAGGTTATAAATTTAAAATACGACGGGACACTTATGAAAATCGTTGCGTTCGATTTCATCTTCTACCACTTGCAACTCGTAGAAATATTGCAGATATAAGATATTTACTGAAATTAGCACAGTCTAAGGTAGACTGCCCCGAACTAGTGTCTAAGATTTCTCTTAACGTTCCACATCGTCACTCTCGTCCTAAAAACTTGCTTCACGTCCCATTTGCACGCACTGTTCATCGCCAGAACTCTTATATTTTGCGATCTTGCACAGCATTCAACAAACTCATGAAGTCTGATCTTTCGACCATAGACTTATTCACAAGTAGCATAGCATCAGTGAGCAAGGCACTTTCCCTTAAGGATTGTGTCTCGCCTTCGTCGTTCGACAATTTGTAAATCTTTTATTTAAGTAGTTATAATTGCATGTTAGGCTATTGCATGTTCTTCTATCTTTATAATTAGTTGTGGAGGCTTTTAATTGGCTCTTCAAAGTTATGTCATTATTTAGTTTTTTATGATAGCTGTAAGCCCCCCAAATAAAGTAAAAATAAAAAAATAAAAATAAAATTAAATTAAACAAAGCAAAAACAAAGTTATAACCGCCCGATAGATGGAGCTAAACTAAAGAAGTTTTACTTCAGTCGTGTGGTCTAAAGCACACTCGTTTTTTGTACGGAGCTGTTATTGTCATTTACTTTATTTTATTCAAATGATGTAGGCCTATTAAGTAAACAGATGCCACTTAGGTTCCTTTGTGAGATTAATATAAGTAGATAATTTAAATAAAATGATATTAGATTGCAAAACCAGTCTGTATAGTGATACAAGTATTTATTTATTTATTTAATACTTTATGCACATAAAAAAGTACAAAGGAGGACTTAATGGTAACTGAATTTTCTACCAGTCCACCAAGTATCATAGATATCATCACTTAATATAACCTTCTTAAAACCCAAGGAATTAACGCCACAATGTTATTTTACAAAGCAATAATATTTTATTTTAATGTTAATTATAGAGTATACAATAATCAACTTTGCCCACATTACTGTCTCAGCCCACGTGTAAACAAAAAAGGTATGCCTATTAATATAGGCACAATTACATACTTATACAAACAACGCATTTTTACACCTTTCAAGGATGTAGTAGATAGTGTAGTGTTTGATTGTGCAATGCAAACATATTTAGCAATTTAGCATGAGAAAAACGCCAATTTGGACTTAATTAGATTATTAGCCTATTAATGGTAAAAGAGTACGTAGCGAAATATAAAGCTTGGTATACACTAAATACTTGGCCAACAGTTTTTTTAAAGTTATTCTCAGCTGTACCGCGGAGGTAGAGCATATCAATCAAGCATGAAGTTGGTGCGAAACGCTGCGCAGTAGAAAAAATTAGATGGAGTTTTGGCGGGAAAACGAAAAAGATCGCGTCACGGCATTGTAATATTTTCCAATACTGGTGTTATTTTCAGTGTTAGTGCATAGAATTAGTGGCGTTTTATTCGTTAAGTGCTGGATTACAGGCATGAGTGGTATAATGATGGTGAAACGTTTCATTTCGTGTGATTCTCAAAACTCCATAGAAGCTTTTGGTAAAGTTGCCACCACTTTACTAAGAGTATGACTTGACTAGACTATGACTTGACTTGATGACTTGGACTGTGACTTGACATATATCTGCGTGAAAATGTATAAATTAATAACCTGTTTAACTATCAATTACTACACACTGGCTAAATACACAAAAGTGCGGAGCCAAAACTTAAACAAAAAAAATTTTATGTGCGCGGACAGCCAAAAGCGGTAAGCGCACCGTGCAAGGTCTTGCAGCGCACTTCACAACCGTCATTAAGTTTGAATTATACTATACATGAAGGACTTTTAGGTGTATGAAGTCTTTTGTAACATAATTTAATTATTATGCCATGAAACTTACAGAAATACGTGGTGACGTCATGTTCATTGATGAAAAAGGAAAAGAAAAAAGAACTTACGATTTTTTTTGTGAAAAAAAAAAAACAACTTAATCCCTTTACATTAAAAACACCTTTTAATGTCTAATGCCACAATGAGAACCTCAGTTCTGTTGGCACGTACATAGATGTAACCGAGAGTAAATGAATAGCGTGATGAGCTAGTCGTTCTTCTGATGTTAAGAACCATGGCAGCTCATAGCAGTTCAATATTTTATCCGAATTCCCGAGCCAATGTAGACGAGGTTTTAACCGTGACAGCTCAGTTTTACATAATTATAGTCCTATGAAATGCTGCGTAATGGAACGTGCCTGAAGACAGGGTTGTTCTATTAGCGAATGTCCGATATGATGTCAAGTTCAATTGTTTTCGATGGATCACACACCAGTTTTCGCTTGCAAATGAGGTATTTTTTGAGGTTACGTCATTTTGACGTGTAATCAAAAGAACGTCACTGTGATATTCGATGTTGGCATGGGACTCATTTGAATTTTTATGAATTTAACTATAACTCATAAATGTTAATTAGGTTTTAAGAGTTTGTTTTGACATTGATAATATAAATAATAAATGAGCGAGTACTGTTTTATAAATCTTTTTCGTTGTTTGATGATAGATTTTATTTTTAATCTTATTAATTTAACTTATTACGCACCCCACGTATACAGTTTTCCGTCATCGTTGTCCACTCTGTTAAACTAAAAAAAACTCAAAGTCAAGAGCAACTGTATACCTATTTATAGCTCTAGGATTTAGCTCTTCTAACAATTAAAAAAAGAATTGTGTATAGTTTATAGTTTTTTTTTCTGAATTTAAATTTAACTTCCGTTGACAAATTACTGAATACTCAGCTGTTAGACGCGGCTGTCGACGTTTGTGTCAGTCAATATGTCATTAACTCATTACAGGTCAACTCAACACCATGAGGCTTCAACTGTCACTCTCACGGTGCGACTACAACTTATCTATTCAGTTGAATTCTCTGCCTTCTCTTTTTAATGAGGCCACTTCTTACGTTATTAGTAAGAGATGGCGAAAAACCGACCTGAAAGACGTTCAGACAAGGAGGCAAGGAAAAGTCTCAATCTAACTTTTTATTGTTAGATGTCACAGCTGGGGTGGAAAAATTAAATTACATGTAATGCCCATCCCAGGAACATGTTTCAAAATAAGTAAATATATTTGTTTATGTTTATATATATAATATATTTATATGAAAATGTATAAATGGGCATATATATAAATGTATTTTTAAAATTTAAATAAATAAATATATTTTTTGGCTATTGCCACCGCATAATGGAATCGACGAACGACGGATGGCAATAGATAAATTGGTGAATTTATCTAAATTTTTAAATTGGTGTTGTTGGATGGATAGTCATTTACTTATTTGTTTTGAAACACTTCTAGGATGGGCATTACATGTTGCCTAATTCGCCAACTCCACGTTAAATAACAATAAACTAATCACTAAATATTGCTTACATAAGTTCCTAAAACATACACAATCAGTACAAATTAATTAAATTATATTATTTAAATTCTACAGGACCAGCTTTGAATTAACTACAACTAAATCCATAGTCACCTGTGAAATCCAATACATCTATATTTTTATTCAGGCTAATTACAGCATCTCCCTCTGGGAGGTGATCTCGAAACTTTGATTGTAATACATCAGGTGAAATTTCCATAATAACTATGCACATAAACTGCGTATTCAAACTGTCAAATCCATACAATTTGTTTTTCTTCGGTTGAAATCGAGTTACGTGAACGGCTAGCTGTTCTATTCGTTGGCTCCATGAACAAGTTATAACCTTGAATGATCCAATTAAATCCTTTTAAAATGCTAATATTACAATAAAGCTAAATCCATCACATATTTTAATAAAAAATCAATAAACAAAAATTACAAAAATCTACCCAAGATCATTACAACGAGAATTATTTAATAAATATCAGCCTCAGGCGGCCTACCACAGGCCGTGACCCACAAACGGTGACGTCAGGTCAACTGTCACTTAATCTGTGGAGCTCGCTACACACGGCCGCATGAGTCATTGAGCGATATCGCTCATACCAAGCGCACCTGTCGAAGTATCAAAAACGCATATCGAAATTATCGAATTAAAAGCGATAATTAGACAACAGCTTCTGGAATTGGAAAGTTTATTACACTTTTGATTTTAGGTTGTGTTTGTGGAAGGAATTTAAAGCCGGCTCTGTTATGTTTGCTTTAAAGCTTAATTTACAAGTTGCATCTATTTGCATTGAATTAGCAAGCTATGTTTCAACGGTGTTAATGCTCAGTATAATAAACAGTATTGGCTAATCTACGTAATATTTCATGGATTATGAACAAACATGTGACAACGAATAGCAAGAATACGCGACAGAGCAATTCAGGGCCGATCTTTTAAAACCCATTTATTATTATTTTATACAATAAAATTGTGGCATAGTCTGTTTCATTGTAGCATACAGCCCATAAAATTCAATTCAAAAAATAGCCTACCGTGAAATGACGGCGTACAAAAAAGCGTTTCAATGCGGCCACAACACAGGCCGTCTGACGGGAATAAATTATTTTTTTCTGCAAAAGAGTTGCAGACACCTGTCGGATGCTCGTTAATTTTGATTTGGTCGCCGAAAATACAGCGAGGTGCATTTTGAAGTAAAACTTCTTTGCACGCGTTTGACTTGGGAAGTAAGCTGGTAAATGCGAGGCGAACGAAAGTTGAAGTTGGTTCACGTAGATCTCCATTATCAACATGACAAAGTTACATATTTGTATTATTATGTTGGTATAACCAGTAAAATAAAAATTTACAACTGTCAAGATAGTGACATTAACATTAAATAAAGCAAAACAAAGTTATACCGGCCCATAGATACTAACGAAGTTTTACTTCAGTCGTGTGGTCTAAAGCACACCCAGTTTTTATTAATATAAAACTTTGTAATTATATTTTTACCGAAAGTCTATTTAAAAGAGTTTTTAGGTATTAAAGTAAATGCTTATCACTCTTCCATTCTCTTAATAAAATATTTGATAAATGATCGGCACATAAACGGGGATGAAAAATGGATAATACTGTTTGTGACCATTTTTATAGCATTTTTAAGAACTTTGCATGTACACAGTTTTTATACAATAAAGTAAATTCTGATTCTGATTCTGATGCTTATGGTATAACTTGTTTTTTTTCGTCGCATACATAGATCCTGGACCCTAACTAGGATTTCCTGTATCTAGGAACCCAGAAACTATGAAGATCATAGTCCTACAAAACCTAGAAAGAACAAATACCTGCATTTTTTACTGTGCACCAATACTGGTCCTGCTGCGGGAATCAAACCCCCTCCGGGCTACGAGCCGACCTACTCAACCACCACACCACAGTGCGTTATTGCGGTTATCTCTCAATTAAACCTTTTTTTTTTTGAGGGGGGAAATGCTCTCGCACTTCCCCCCGGGTATGTGGGACCCACTAAAACCCCCCCGTGAGCACCTCGTCCACCGTACCGGGGGCGAGTACGGGTCGCGACTGCAGTCCAGCCAACTCCCCCCCGAACCTCTGAATTAAACCTGCGTTAATCCTTAGCACGCCCTAAACCTTTACAGCCTTATTAATAAACACGAACTAGCTTTAGACTAGTTACACCTTTCTCTTCATCTTTTGTCTCTGTCCCGAGACTAATACCCGTTTATTAATAAGGCTGTAACAGCCTTATTAATAAACGGGTATTAGTCTCGGATTAGTTACTTCAGCTTGTGTCCTTTTTTTGCTACTGGAATATTTAGCTGGATCGAAAGAGACAAAAGATAGTGTAACTAGTCTAAAGCTAGTTCGCGTTTATTATTAATAAGGCTGTTAAAGTTAATAAATCCCATACTTACAATTTTATTCCGCACTCAATTAAAACATTCATCACTACGAGTAACTCGTGTTACAGAATTACAGAAGAGATTACAGTACCGTATAAGGGCAGAGCTTTTTGCACGCCGTCCACATTCCGTGCCCGTGAGTGGCAAGACAACTCGACTAATATTCTACTAATTTTAGTATTTAGTATTAAACATAAACGCGCTTTAAGCTTCAAAAGGTCACATATAATTTTCATTACACAGCCTCTGTGTTGTGGTTGAGTAGGTCAGCTCATAACTTGAAGGCAGCGGTTTGAATCCCGCGGCAGGACATGCATTTGTGAAAAAAAAAAGCGCAAATACTTGTTTTTGAGTCTGGGTGTTGTGGGACCATGGTCCTCGTAGTTCCTGGGTCCCAAGACACAGGGAATCCTAGTTAGGGTCCAGGATCTATGTATGTGATCGTTGAGCGTTATTATTATTATTATTACGTTGTACAGATCCTATGCAATGAATTACTACTGTATGTCTGTACTATACTATATGTCTGTACTTGAGCTTTTATCCATTACGGTAATTTACTGAGCGCTTTGTAAAGATCTTAATTTAATAAAATGCCAACAATTAATTTGTAAAGGAAAAATTTTGATCATGAACTGGATTTGAACCAGCATCCATGCATCCCGAAAGCCTGGCCATGCTTTACTTAACCTACCGTGACACGTGATCTCATGTCCAAATTTATCCTTTACCTTTTACAACCAACTTACGGGGTTAGAAGGCGATATTGCTATAAAAATCTAAACTAATATTATAAAGAGGAAATTTTTAATTGTTTGTTTGCTTTGAATAGGCTCTGAAACTACTAAACCAATTCAAAAAATAAATTACCATTAGAATCCTACATTATCCCTAATGAATATATGATATGGTATGAATCCCTATCCCTAATGAATATATATGATAATATATATATAAAAACCTGTTCAAAACCGGGGCGGGTCGCTAATCATAAATAAAATGCCAATGACTGTGCACGTGTGTAGCAAAAAAGTTTTACAAACGCCGTCCACGCATATTTAAAGGTTTTCAATGTTATGAATTAAATCTTAAACCATAGCAGCCTTATTAATAAACGCGAATTTACGTTAGACTAGTTACACCATCTTTTGTCTCTTTCGATCCAGCTAAATATTCCAGTAGCAAAAAAGGACAAAAGCTGAAGTAACTAATCCGAGACTAATACCCGTTTATTAACTTGACTTGACTGGCCCGATGGCTTAGTTGGTAGGAACCCTGCCTTCTGAACTGTGGGTTGTGGGTTCGATTCCCACCCAGGACAAACATTTGTGTGATGAACATCGATGTTTGTTCTGTGTCTGGGTGTTATATTGTATTCTATGTATGTATTTACAAACAAAAAGTATTTAAGTATTGTATCAGTTATCTGGTTCCCATAATACAAGCTTTGCTTAGTTTAGGGCTAGATGGCGTTGTGTGAGGTGTCCACACATATTATTATTATTATTATATTATTATTAATAAGGCTGTAAGTGATCAAAGATCAAAGAAAAAACAATTGACATTGAAGTTCTTATCGTTAGTGTTCGTGGTCACACCTGCATACCGCAACAAATAGCTTGAGAGAAAGGAAACTACATGGGATGAAAGAAAGCGCGCGAAAGCTTTGTAGGTACTCGTAGTTTACTAGACTGATAAATGAATCCTTGGTATAATTCAAACTGCGGACTTTAGACCTCGGGAGCACATACGTTGTTGCAACAATTGTGTTCACATCACATACACATCAACTGGCGGAAGGAGTCCACTGCTAAACATACCCGTTCCCACCCGGTAATGCTGTAAAGGTCGATAGAGACCAACGGCATTAGCCCATTAAAAAAAACTGACGATGAGTTGCCGAACTTAAAATGAAAAAAAAATGATCAAAAAAAACTGTAAAGAGATCCCATAGAAAACTACATATATTAGGCCAAGACTAATCCTTTATACAGGTTACTTCACAGATTATTACAAATATGCTAACGATCTTACTCCAAGCTATTGTTTGAAAAAACGGATCGAATAATACTTTTAATTAAAATCCTTGCTCCAGCATATTTAGAATACAGAAGCTCTTCTAAGCTAATAAGCGATAATCGAAGCTTCGGATCAAAGTTTTCTATTCTGCATTATGCCGGATTGCTTGCACCAGTAGTGAGAAAGAGAACTGCTTTTTTTTTTTCAAACTCATATAAGTATTGTAATGGTCTTGCTATATATTATTTGACAATAAGAACTTTGTAATTTTATTTGCTTAGTGAAATAATTTAATTTTAAGTACCTCATATAATTTTGACTTGTAAAAGTGCTAAAAGTAGCCTATTTGCAATAAATCTTTTGACTTTGACTTTAAGGTCGGATTTACCAGGCTGTAGCTC
The DNA here is from genome assembly GCA_905220475.3 of Ennomos fuscantarius. Classification (NCBI taxonomy): domain Eukaryota; kingdom Metazoa; phylum Arthropoda; class Insecta; order Lepidoptera; family Geometridae; genus Ennomos; species Ennomos fuscantarius. The sequence continues at coordinate 2,252,179 of HG992028.1, read as the reverse complement.
CGTGTAGGTAAACTACTGGCCTAAACTCAAACATATACAAGTGATTTAAATGTGGGCAGCTCAAAAGTCACTGAACCTAAAATAACAATGTATTATTCAATATGTGCTAAAAAGTAGCACTATTGAAGTGGCATTTTATCACGTATTGAAATATTATCCTTGGTTTTGGAAGCACGTGGCTTTGAGTAAAAACTAGACCCTTTTTTGTAACGTCTATCTAGGTAGGGTTGTTAAGTTTTTAAAAGGATTCGTGGTGAAAAGTTATCTGTAATTTATTTGTGTATAGAAATCCATAAAGCTAATTAATTTCTTTGTTTTTTATGAGTTGTAAACTATTAGTAACTAAGATGCGTTAAAAATTATAGTATCAGCGAACTACTTTACAGACCACATTTGCTAAGTTCTATGCAACCATTTAACTATTTAGTTAAATTTTGACGGCTTTCTATCTTAGCGAATGATATGAATGTAATAATTGAAAAATTAAGTAAAGTCGGTAAATAAATCACAGAGTCGTACGCCTTTAAAGTTTCTGGCGCCTATCGCTTTATTGCAAAATGGAGATCGTGTGAAGCTTCCTCATTATGAAGTTTAGCTAGTGACGTCACTTGTCAATCAAATTCGTCCAAAGAAATCGTATGTAGAGCTACCATAGAGGTACCACAGCTTAGTAATGAATGATAGAAAATTTTAAAATGCCTGTAATTTAGTCATTTTTTAAATAGTATTTAATTTTTGTTTTCACGATTGTCTATTTTTGAGTTTTATTATTTATTTATTTTTTGGCACTTATTTGGCACAACGAATAAGCATTGCAATTCAACGGGGCAATGCTGCCAGCATGTTGGGTACGCTACCTTCTGGTAGTGGGCTTGAGCATTTGGACTGTCTATAGGTCATCGCGGCCAGTATAGTAGTCCAAATGTTTTTTTTTTGTAGTAGTAGTAGGTAGGGGTTAGGGAGTTTAGTATTAGTTATTAAATCATTGTAGTATTTAGAAAATAAAGGCAATTTGCCGTGTTAAAAAAAAAAGAAATTATCCAATAAAAATATAGCAGTCAAATAGCCTGTTGCAGAAACTTATATTTTGATATAATGTGTTATTGTGATATTCATCGTCACCAAAAATATTGTTTATGAATGTTTACTAATGAGGCACTGAACTTCAGATACTTTTTGAGCCTTGTTTACCAAGTGCTTTGGCCCTGTCTGTATATACTTTATAATATTTTTCTGAAATAATAACTTGATTGATTGATTTAACGAAATCATCGTGTGAAACTGGCAACCCTAAGCGTACCTTTGCTCCGCAACCAAAGCGCGTGTAGCCAGGTGATGTTTAACACAAAAAGTCAGTATTAACAGACACGCGCTTCCAAAAATCTATTATAACCACGAACAAAACATGGTTCTGCTTACAATACACATTGACATACGATTTTTTGTTTAAATTAATTTCCTTTAAAAACGAATACAAGAAACTTTTTGTTAATAATCGATAAAAAAAGAGAATTGCCTTTAATAGAGATTAAAGGCAATTCTCTTTTTTTATCGATTTTCTATGTGATTCATGAGCGTCGATAACCTGAATAATCGGTACGTAAAACGTATAATTCAATCGATTATTAGACTGATGCTTAGAACAGCACGTGGTGTGGGGGTTGAGCAGGTCGGCTCATAGCTTGGAGATAGCGGTTTCGATTCCCGCGACAGGACAAGTATTTGTACACAGAAACAAAGCGCAAATACTGGTTCTGTGTCTGGGTGTTGTGTGACCATGGCCATCGTAATTCCTGGGTCCCTAGACACAGGGAATCCCAATTAGGGTCCAGGATCTATGTATGCGACCTTGGGGCGTTATTATTATTATTGTACATTGTACACATTCTATGCAATAAATAACTACTACATTGTCTGTACTTAAGCTTTTATCCAATGGGGCGTTTATTATTATTATTTATATTATTATTCTTAATTCTTTTCTTATAGCGATAGAGCGTTTATATAGCACTTATTTACCGATACTGAATATACCTAATCTATACATCTAATCTACTAAATATGCATGTGACAACTTACATACCGTTTGCATGACTTGCATCTACCACACCGAGCAGTCGCTTGGTAGATAAGATAACGTCTTCCATCCGACAGACTTCAATTTTTACTTGGTTCTAACAGTAGCAACATATGTTTTATTATGGGAAACTCAACCCGAATGCTCAAGACCAAGTCGGTTTATTTTGAAAACATACATACAACACCAATATGACAAACACTGTCTTCAACCAATGAGCGTCCAGTATTTGGCATTTTGACTTTGACACGAGTTTGAAAAATGTACGAAAATCCGAAGGCTAGAGAGACAAGTGCGAAGTTTGGTTTTTGGCGGGAAAACGAGAAAAATCGCTTCACCGCATTGTGTTATTATTATTTGTATTATTTTATTGTATTGTATTATTATACTTGTATTATTTTCCATAACTTGTATTATTTTCAGTGTTAGTGCATACGCTTGGTGGCGTTTTATTCGTTGGTACCTTACACTGGCTAAATACACAAAAGTGTACAGCCAAAACATACAAAGATATACGAACTTCGGAGCTGTCAAACTTTAGTACAGATGGATAAGATCGTGTCACCGCATTGTAGTATTTTCAATACTAATCATTTATTTTCAGTGTTAGGGCATAAAATTGGTGGCATTTTATTCGTTAAGTGCTGGATTACAGGCATGAGTGTTGGAAAGTGGAATAATGATGGTGAAACGCTTTCCAGAAGCTTCTAGTAAAGTTGCCACCACTTTACTAGGAGTGTGACTTGACTAGACTAGACTAGATTATGACTTGACTTGATGACTTGGACTGTGCCTTGACTTGACACATATATGTATTAATTAACTTTTAAACTTGACACTGGCTAAATAAACAAGAGTATGGAGTCAAACCAAAAAAAATCAACTCAATACACGAAAGTGTGGAGCCAAAACTAAAACAAAAAAAGTCAACTCGAATTAAACTCATGACATGGAACCTAGCTTCGAAACGACTTACACAAGGCTCTTCAATTGTATTGATCTTATTCCATAATTACTTTTCAAATAATACAATGTTCATACATTCAATATATACTTACCTCACATAATTCGCCCTTAAGTCCTAGAAGCAGTTTGATAAAATGATTATTTTATTGCCAACATGGTAATGCTCTTTAAAATGCCAGAACTTATCTACTTCGCAAAGATAAATGTGAAAATCAGTTATTAGCTCGACCACTGCCATAAATTTCCATCCACAGTCTAGAAACTAGACGGTTGTTTGAATAGATGAGGTTGACCTAATTTACATAGGCATTGTTGAAGGATGACAGCATGCACTAAAGTCATTATGGCCTTAGTCATAAAGCGTATTATACAAGAGTATTTATCGGTCACTTAGGTACTTACTGCATTTTACTACGGCGGCAGTTAAATTTAATAATAATAACGCCCAACGATCACATACATAGATCCTGGACCCTTACTAGGATTTCCAGGCCCTTAGACCCAGGTACTACGAGGACCATGGTCCCACAACACCCAGACACAGAACAAATATTTGCGCTTTTTTTCTGTGTACAAATACTTGTCCTCTCATTAGACGTTACAAATCTTATTATAAATCTACAAAGATCTATAAATAAAACTACATTGTGACATCATTAAATCTGGTTTAGAATGCCAAAAAATCACATTAATTCCTAATACTTCAAGGCCCCGACTGATCTCTGTGAATAACGACCGCTTACTTTCCCATACTAAACAAGGATCTACAGTTAGCTGGGCGGAATTAGGCGCTATTGTAGCCGTACTTACTATGCCATATTCCAAACTAAGCTGACCAGTAAACGGGAACATTTCCTAAGAGTACATAGTTCAGGTAGCATTGGTCAATGTGCCTCACGCGATAGAACATAAAATTGTCAGACATTGCGAAATTAACTTAAAATTCTGCGCGTAAGTCTTCAAGAGCAGAATGGTCTTTACGCGCACGGAATAACAATATACGAACCGGGATTACGTTATGCCGAGTGAGTCAAGCTGTCCGAAAAGTGAGTCAGGTCCTTAATAGTTAAGTTTCCTCGGGGTTTCCTTGAGAAAGTTTTCGGTCGAAAGCTTTATTCGCGGTGACGAAGGTTTTGTCTGTTCTGAAGAATGTTTTGTAATAGTATTTGAAGACTAGCTTTTTTTTTTAACCGCTGAGCTTTTCTGAACAGCGGACAACCCTTAAGAAACGGTACCTCATGCTTTCTCTTTCTCCAGGCTACTTGGTTTTTCTTTGGTTTCTAATTACACATTGGTTTTACCCTCTCTGGGTCTATTACCTTCTCTGGGCCTGAGAACCAGCGCTGGATGTCGTCGACAACAATATGCTGAGCTGACGTCCATTCAATACTTGTTTTTTGTTTATTCCTTATTCGTAACTCATATATATTATGTATATTAATATAACCTTTTTGTACTTAATTTACAGGCATGTATTAAATAAATGTATTCCTATTCTATTATAGTCTAAGTAAACAGCATTTTGTAGTGTCTGTGGTACTGCCACCGATCAATAAATCGATCACGAGGTCTTTGACAGCGCGAACAATCGCAATTTTCAGGTAATGCATGAAGTGAAATACTATGGGTAAATAAACAAGTTTGTCTGTTCGTTGGCGGATTTGCTATCTTCATACATGTTTTGATTATGCCAATTAACATGAGGTGAACGACTAGCTCTTCAGGTCATTCAATAACATTTAAAAAAAAATGAGTGAGCTTTAGACCACACCACTGAAGTAAAATTTCTTTAGCTCCATCTATCGGCTGGTATAACTTTGTTTTTTTTAATGTTAATATCACCATCTTGACATCTGTAAATTATCATTTTACCGGACATAATACTACAAATTTTAAGTGATTTATATGTTTATGTTGACAATGGAGATCTACGTTAACCAACAACTTTCATCTTCCGTTCGCCTCGTCAGCCATTCACCAGCATACTCCCCAGGTCAAGCGAGCGTAAAGAAGTTTTACTTCAAAAAGCATTGAAAGTTTTGAACACAATATTTAACTATACCAAAACCAAAGTATCATTGGACGCGGCTATAAATTGCACGTTCCGAAATGCATCGAGCCGACTAATCACAATATTGCCGAGTGCGCAGTGGGTGAAGTGTTTTATAAATAATCAATAACCCACATTACTGGCGTTATGGACGGTGATGCAATGGCAGTGCAAGTAGTCATGCTTCCTGCAAGCACCTTTATAGCATTCTGGAAACTGCTGTATGTAGGCTGTGTAACAAAATGTCGGTATACAATTAATATGTAGAGTTTTGGCGGGAACGCGAAAAAGATTGCGTCACCGCATTGTATTATTTTCCAAAACTTGTGTTATTTTCAATGTTAGTGCATAAAATTGGTGGCATTCTATTCGTTAAGTGCTGGATTACAGGCGTGAGTGTGGGAAAATGGTATAATGATGGTGAAACCTTTCTTTTCGTGTTGTTTCCAAAACTCCATAGAAGCTTCAAGTAAAGTTGCCACCACTTTACTAGGAGTATGACTTTGACTATACTATGACTTGACTTGATGACTTTGACTATGACTTGACACATATTTGCGTGAAATATCATTAACTTGATAAATTATCAATTACTTGACACTGGCTAAATACACGGAGGTGTGGAGCCAAAAATAAAAATAAATAATAATAATAATATGTAGCATGCATGCATGCAAAAGTTGCTATGCAAGGAAGTTGTATAGTATATTCTGCTTGGTAGCATGTTATTGTAACAACGCGACAGACATAGCTATTCTGTAACCACAGTATTGAGATTTATATAGACTGCGGCAATTTTTACTAGGCGGTAAAACTTTTTAAACTGCAAAGTTCGTCTATATAAACCACCGTTTTGCCAAGTTATTCTGCCGCCAAGCAGTAGTGTGTTCCCGTCTGAAAGGCACTGTAGCTAGTGAAATTACTGGGCAAATGAGACTATATGATCTAATCTCAGTCGAGTAATCTTAGACTGTGCTGATGTGCGCAGTGCAGTGTCCCCTGAAACTTGATATGTTAGAGTTCCAATTGACACTGCATCTGTTATGGGCGGCCTTGTTGCTTAACATCAGGTCAACGACTGTCCCAGCAGTGGGAAGTTGGGAAGACGATATGAACAAATTAATTTGCGAACCACACCCAGTTCATGGTAATTTAATTATTCCATTTTAGGATTGTTTGGACGTGTTCGTATTTGGTTGAAGTTCAAGTTCTTGATTTACTAATGTCATAAAATATGTTATTTTTATGATACATAATCACGGGTATAGATCATAAAGATACGGCAATTACTAAAGAAACTTGATGAATATTCAATAAGAATCCTTGATAAAAACATAAAAGAACAAGCACTTTTTACCAACTAGGCTCTATTACTCTAATTCGCTAATTCTGAAGTTGCGTATTTCGTTGTACGAGTCCTTTCAAAAGTAAACTCTATCATGCTTACGTATAAGACACGATGTTTCTCATAGTCAAAGTTTCGGTTAGCAAAAAAATTTATAACATTCTGTGTAAGCCGGCAAGAATCGTGGTAGACCCGCCGTGTGATAATACATACATACGCCGATACTTATACGTCGAATTGTTGGCAATGACTGGAAAAGCATAACGGAAAATCAGACTGGGAACCTTTGGGACCTATGTCCCAAGTAAAAGTAAAAGTTAAAAGTAAGCTAAAGTAAAGTACTAAAGTACTAATGGTGATGACAAAGCTGGTCCTGATGGCTTTATTTAACCGAAGTTAACCGAAGACCGAAACGCATAACTTTCAATGCATTACTAACTAATATTTAAAGAAAACCTTAGAAGAGTCAAACGGCTAAATTCTTAAGATTATGCATAAAAAATTGTCTAAGTACTTATCAGCTTTCTAAAAATCCAGCTTTATATGAACCTTATTTAACATCAAATTTTTTTGGGATTGACCCATTTTTATGAATAGTATAGCGCTAATAGGTAAAAACTTTCGTTAACTTGTGAAAAAAAACGTTTATACTTGGTTTATTATTTTAACTTTTATAGTTGTAACATTGTTTCATTTTCCATCCATGTGATGGCTCGATCCGAAATATACAAGATTATCTCAACGCTATAGTCGTAAAAGATAATCCATCAAATAATCTTCACCCCGACATAATGATGCCGGTGCGAATAAGCATATATTGTTCATTCGTTCACTCAACTGAATGATTCCGTGATTGAGTCGTTCATAGATCATAGTGCGTGTCATGTCATGTGTCAATGTCAATCAAAATATAGTGATGCCAGAATACCAGATGTAGACACTCCTTTGTGAGATAGTTTCTCTGATTGTTATTCCAATTTACGCAATTTGCATAATATGAGATCATCATTAAATTTGACTTATACCAAGATTACCAAGGTACGAGTATTTATGAGTTACGTACGGATTTCTAGTAAGTAGTTGAAGGTGAATCTAAATTTGTGGTTAAGTAAGTCAATATATATATATATATATATATATAGAAATAAATCGAAAACTTTCAAATATAGTTCCAATAGTTATTTCTGAGTTTCCAGAATGATTTCTATTAAAGGGATATATGAAAAGATTCATGAATGTCGATGAATGAAACTGAAATAATGAGCTGAAGCAGAAGTAAAAGAATCGATAATAGAGTGACACTTAAGTGTAGTTTCATCATCTCTGCTTACCCAAAGGAGGCTAAGAATCTATAAAACATCTTCCAATGGTTGTGACCAATAAAACATTTAATTAACTAATAACCTTTGCCCTTTTACTTGGAACTTTGGATCCTTTGGCCTTTCAGAGCTTGATTGCTTAAACCTGTCTTTTTTTTTTTAAATGTAATTGAATGATGTGACGAGCTAGTCGTTCACCTGATGTTAAGCGCTACGGCCGCCCATAACAGAACAGTGTCACTTGGAACCCTAAAACATAGAGTTTCAAGCGACACTGCACTGCGCACATCATCCTGAGACATCAGCACAGTTTGGTAATAAGATTACTCGACTGTGAGATCAGATCATAAAGTCTCAATTGCCCAGTAATTTCACTAGCTACAGTGCCCTTCAAACCGGAACACAGCAGTGCTTGCACACTACTGCTTGGCGGCAGAATAACTGGCAAAGCGGTGGTACCTACCTAGACGAACTTTGCAACAAAGTCCTACCACCTAGTGCTTAAACCTGTCTAAAATAATAATAGGTCTTTACCTATGAAATTGCCGTATTGCAGTACAGACTTTTTCAAACAAAAAAAAGTTTTGATTGGCTATGAATTCCAAATTCAAATTAATTTTGTTTTAAAAATATGACATTCTATTTACAATATAAGTCTTTTGTTTATTGATTAGCGTTGTATTTTCATTACATTTCAACATTTTTCCTCATAATAGATACTTTGAAATTTCGTGTAATTATGGAATATGAGTTCCGTCGTGGCACCAACGCGGCACAAACGACACGTAACATCAACGACGTTTACGGAGAGAACTGTACAAACGAACGTACAACCCGTTATTGGTTTGCTCGGTTCCGTTCTGGGAATTTTGACTTGAAAAATGAACCTCGTGGTCGTCCGGAAACTTTGGTCAACAATGATGAATTAAAGGCGATTGTGGAAGCTGATGAATCTCAATCTACAGCTGAGCTGACAGCAGCTTTTGATGTTAGCATCAAAACAATATTGGTCCATTTGCGACAGATTGGCAAGATAAAAAAGCTTGATAGATGGGTGCCCCACGAACTTAACGATCGCCAGCGCAACGTACGCGTCGAGACTTGCCTTGCGCTGCTTAACAGGCACAGAAATGAAGGATTTTGAACCGAATTGTTACGTGCGACGAAAAATGGATTCTTTTTGACAATCGAAAGCGCTCAGCAAGTTGGTTAGATCCTGGTTCGGTACCAAAGCAATGTGCAAAACGAAAAATGACCCCTAGAAAGGTGATGGTCACAGTTTGGTGGTCTAGTGCTGGTGAGATTCATCATAGCTTTTTACAAAACGGCGAGAGCATTACTGCAGATGTGTACATTGAAGAACTGACCACAATGATGGCGAAATTCGCACGTCTGCAACCAGCTTTGGTCAATCGGTCGTCTCCACTGCTACTTCACGACAACGCGCGACCCCATACTGCACAACAGACCGTCTCTAAGCTGCATGAGTTGGGTTTGGAAGCTCTCCCTCATCCGCCATACTCACCAGATCTTGCGCCTACCGACTATTACTTTTTCCAAAATTTGGACAACTTTTTAGCGGGAAAAAAATTCAATTCCCGAGAGGCAGTACAAAACGCCTTTGAAGAGTTCGTTGTCTCCCGTCCTGCTGATTTTTTCAAGAATGGCATCCATAAACTGCCACAGCATTGGCAAAGATGCATTGATTGCAGGGGTGATTACTTTGAATAAAAGAAATAAATAAGTTCGAAAAAAAAATATTTTAACTTTTTTCAAACAAAACGGCAATTTCATAGGTAAAGACCTAATATTTTGAAGTTCTTAAGCATGGTCCTCAGATCTGTACTTAAATAAATCAAAATTTATGATATGTGCTAAGTGCTGTTGGTAAATGTCACAACGAACTGATATGCAGTTTAATTCAACTACTTTCACTTTATGCTGATATTAAATTAACGCCAGAGGATTAAACTCCGTTCAAGACAGAATAATGTAGCATGAAGTATAAGCGTAAAGTAATTTTTTTTAAATTGTATATTCTCAGGCTATAGATTTTGCCTTCTTAACATTTTCTCGTAAAACGAAACTGTTTGATGAATATTTGACACCGTTAGTCCCACAAGTTGGACAGTGATCTAAAGAATTTGTACACTTTGTGGTTTACCGCAAAGTGTCATTTTCGGTCAAAGTTTGTAGACGTCAAGCTTTTACTTGGTATTTTGAAAGTTTTAAATACTTCTCCTTTTCGTTCTACTTGCCATCTTACTTTGGATATAACGTCTATGTTGCCTTTTGAAGGATTTGGGCAATTGTTTTGAGTCGTCAAAAGTTTACGTACAGTTGCGTATATATAAGCCCTAGATCTACTTCAATTGAGAGCATGTTATCTCATCCTTCAAATAAGTACATTCAAGTGTGAATGAACGCCCAAAGAGAGGTTCCTAAACTTCACACTACAGCTCTACTTTATAAAAACATCAACATAAGAGTACAATAAAACATCAAACAACAATTTATTGAACTATGCAAACCAAGTTTTTGTCGTTATATAAATGTGGGCTCGTCTCGACGCCTCGGGCTCAAATTTGCTTACAATACACATGCTAAATTCTTTGTCGCAATAAGAAAGTGTTATCTGCCGCACGTACAAAGATTTAGAAGAATTGAGCAATTAGTTAAACCGACAAAGTTCCTTGCGGTGCTTACATATTTTGATCCTGTGCAAATATAATTTTTAGCGTTGGAAGATAGTGGATAATTGCTTATTTGGTATAGACTGGGCAACGGTTCGCATAATTATCGTAATGGATACCAGATGATCTAGGAGTTCTACCCACGCAAGATTTATTACTTGTGAGCTTCAATGCCAAATTAAAGCTTTCAAACCAATCGTAGACTATTAAAAGTACATGTAGGTGAGCCGCTATATTTGAAAACAAAAGTTGATATTAAACTAGAGAGATTAATATAAATGAATCTACCCATAGAAATATACATATTACTTACGTATGATTTACGTTAGACGACGCTTTATGAAATTGTCGAAAGAGTTACTGTTACTAACGAAGACGACTCTCACAGATAGGTAGTAACAGAAATATCTATAAAATTACGGTCAATTTGTTAAAAATCTCTAACCCTTCACAGGTTTGGGGGACACTAGGGACACTAAACTAGGCAGTCTCGAAAGGATTCAAAGTTCCTTTTGTTATAAACTGCACCCAATGTATAACTATGTGTTTTGCACCAATTAAATCCTAAAAAGGCAGAGATAAAATTATCCCTCCAAGCATCAATTTATAAAGGTATGCACGTCCACCCTGACGGGACAGTAAAGGAAGGAATGCATACAAATGTTTTATTTTTGAATGAGAAAACTAAACTCAAGCTTCAAGCGAATATACTAAAATCTAGTTACAGAACTTTATAAAATTGTATGGATTAAAGGAATAATGTTTATTTTAATACTATATTAAAGCTATATCCAAGTATGCAGAGCGTGGACGAATAAGTGAAAATAATGAATGCAAAAGAAGAAATGATATGTAATACTAACTATGTTTTCCAGCAGTTTTTATAATAAACAAAGTTCGCAGATCGTAAGTAACGTCCTTACTCTTGTGCTAGTGACTATACATGAGAAAAACAGTTAGGATCACATTCCCTTCAAACTATTTCCTTTAAGCACCCTATCCGGGAAATAGCTGGCTATAAGGCAAATGGCTGGTACAAACCGTACAAAACATATACCGCAGTCAGAGCTTGATTGCAGGCGTAATAGCACTATTAGATGCTATAGGATACGCAAACAAGATTACGGTAAATGTGAGTGTACATCGAACACTTATTTATTGATCCAGCTATGTTATACTATAGCAACTAATGTAGATCTTTGTATTGGTAGTGAAACACTGAGCGATGATAAGCTCAGCCGAACATTAGAAACGAGGGTACGATAGAAAAAAACACGCAACTTCATTTTGGAAGAAGCACCTAGTACGAAGTAGATGATTGAGAACGGTCGCAATTATGTGGTAAATTCATACAATTATATTGTGCACTAAATGGTAAGAGATTTCCTAACATGTATAACGCTTAATGTATTCCAGAACATCCAGACCACAGAAACTTAAAGAACAGACTTTCATAATAATTACACGCATCGATCGTATTATCAACACCTTGCAACAAAATTGATGTAACACCTCACACAATTCGTATACAATTCACAAGATCTGCGACTAAAAATATCCCGCACTCAAATAGAATGCTGATCTGTATTCTAATCCGCAAATATTTTATATGGACGATAAAAAATTAGTCGTAAGTGCAGAATCTGGGTTCGATAAACTACTGGCGTCTATCTGAAGTGGGCTATTGTAAGAATACGTTACGTGATTTAATTGTTATACTGTGGCTGTATAGCGTATACGTATTCGAATCTCGCACGTGTTTTTAAGAACTGCAAAAAATACAGATTCGTATGTAAATTTATGGCATTTATCTGAATGGATCAGAAATAATTTATATTTCCTTTATCTGGATGTTTCTTCATTCTGTTCACCTTGATTTTTGAATAAACCAACGGTAGACCGCAAATAATGAAAATCGAAGTGGCACGTTGGCCTATGCAGAGACTTTTCACTACCCAAGTTATTACGGTCTTTTATCTCTTATTTAGCGGGACTCTTAGAGCTAAAATTATGAAAGCTTTGTACATGGGGACTGCAGTAAAGTTTAATAATAAATAATAATATAATAATATGTGTGGACACCTCACACAACGACATCTAGCCCCAAACTAAGCAAAGCTTGTATTATGAGAACAAGATAACTGATACAATACTTAGATACTTTTTGTTTGTAAATACATACATAGAATACAATATAACACCCAGACACAGAACAAACATCGATGTTCATCACACAAATGTTTGTCCTGGGTTGTCCTGGGTTGGTGATTTGTATTATTACTAAAGAAATATTTCCTCTGAGCGCGTAAACGTAACAATGAGACTGAAAGAGTAATTTTTGAATGTATAGCACCAACTATACATTCGAAATGATCATCTAATCAATATTGTTTAAAGTTTAAATTGTGCCAAAGACCTACTTATGACCTAAATAAAAAAATTGTCGTATCTTCAGTGAGTAGGTATATGAATCAAGTCCTCGGCAAAGGCGCGGAATGTCGTGATTCTATGATTCGCAAAAGTTTATTTCTCAAATATTTAGAGAATGTTTACTTTGTCACAAAGATACCAGATTACCAGCACGTATGCCATTGGCGAGTGTTTAGCGTGCCTCGCGACGTAATCTGTGTGATGTCATCGACGTATCCTAATGCTTAATAATTGTGGAAACCGGAGAACGGATGTTATCATTGTATACCTTTACGGTGTTTATAGGCTTTAACGAAAATGTGACGCCTTTACCCCCATTACCTCTCCGGTTTTTCCTTATCTTCTGAGCATAGTAACAGACACAACTCTTACTGAAAATGTAAATAGGTGGATAGTTCTAGTAATTACATCTAATAATAAAACTCATTAACATTGTGAATTCAAAAACTTCTAAAGGATAAAATGATTTGAAATAGAAGACTATAGAGATAAAGGCACGTGGGCAGCTATTACTGCTATAAGCTATAGCTACTCTATTAGCTCACTCTGTTTATAGTTACTCTGAGCTTAACCTTATTAGGACACTGGAGTCTTAGGTCTGTATTCATTCATTAATTGATCACATTATGAATGAAATCTCTACTTGAGCACCAATTGATGACTGACCATCGTTCTGTAATACGGACAATAGAATTGAATTTTTTTACATATAATACTGTCAAAATGAAGTTTACTTACAAATATAAATTGTTGATAAATACAAACTTTAACGAACTTGAAATAGGGTATTCTATAATTCAAATGATATTGGTGTCGATTCTGTGTCGCATACTCTAAAGCTAAACAAAATTAACATATTTCCGTCTTTTTCATTTCCCTTTTATCAGAAAAGTACCGCCATACTTTGAGTTTACTTTAGTTTTAGAGAATGCGATACAGAATCGACACCAATGTGTACCTATATTAATAGTTCAAGTAAACATGTGTCAGTGTTCCCTACATCTGTTCTATGATAATAACCAGGGGTCGCAGTTAACTGCTTATGATCTTCCTGGTTAACCGCATAATTTAGTGCCACGAAATGAAGGGTCTTTCAAATGGCTCTCTATTCTATTAATTTCTAACTGTGTTTGGAAATAGGCACCCACACAACTGTTAGTACATAAGCTAGTATTTTAGAGTCGGTCGCTTGTAGATACAATTATTTTGCTAAAATATTAGCAATAAGACGTTTACTCAGAGTTTTAGAAAAAACGTTTACATCGCTTACAATCGCCAGGTTTTCGTTAAACGTTTTACAGTCTCTGTGGTGTAGTAGTTGAGCCGGTCGGCTCATAACCCGGAGGCGGCGGGTTTGATTCCCGCGACAGGACAAGTATTTGTGCACAGAAAGAAAATGCGTTAATACTTGTTCGGTGACTGAGTGCTATAGGAGGCCATGGTCCTCGTAGTTTCTTGGTCCCTAGACACAGGGAATCCTAGTTAGGGTCCAGTATCTATGTATGTGATCGTTGGGCGTTTATTATTATTATTATTATAAATACGCCCAAGTTGCATTAAAATCCTCCAAGACCACATTATATAATAATGTATTTTGATTCAAAACATTATATTTAAGTCTAATACTAAGAACTACAGCATGATCCACAGTGTCTACTTCTATAAATGATAAATCATCACCTGTAAGAGTAATATTGTTTCCAAACGTTGTCTATGATGTATCTAACGATGCTTGATTGACTGATTGATTGATAACCGGCATGATTCCGCGTGTTGAACGATCATTAGCCTAATGTAGACGTTCCGTATTATTTATCGATGTTTTTATTCTTTCAGGTAAATATCAGCGGCGGAGATTAATACGGGATTGAGCGGGTTGGAGAGTGAACTTCGGTTCTTAAGAATCTAGAACGTGCGCATAAGTACTGAATCTATTGCATGTATGTATGGTAAATAAACATTTAGCTAATATAATCCTTCCAGTCCTAGTAAATCCGTGTGTACTTTATTAATTTAAATATTACTTTATTTTTTGGTAACGCTTATAATACATGTAAATGAACTGGCTGATTTTTTTTTTAATTCAACATAAACAGCCTTTAGGCTGATCATCGTCATGATCATCATGATCATCATCATCATAAACAGCCTAAATAACGATAATTCCTCTATTTCATTTCGTAATGATTATACTTTTACACAAAACAAAACCAACAAGCTTAGTATGTAAAGAATTTAGACACTTTGTTTTGAAGACCTTGTACAAATAGCTCCAAAAATGGAGACCTCAAACTTGACATGACCATAATAACAAGCAGTAAAATGGTCTTGCACAATAAAAGCCTGTATTACGTAACTAAAGCTCACATAGATATGCAAAGGAGTCGCAGAAGCTGTTAACATTTTATCTCGAGTAAGT
Source organism: Ennomos fuscantarius (assembly GCA_905220475.3). Classification (NCBI taxonomy): domain Eukaryota; kingdom Metazoa; phylum Arthropoda; class Insecta; order Lepidoptera; family Geometridae; genus Ennomos; species Ennomos fuscantarius. The sequence continues at coordinate 2,236,880 of HG992028.1, read as the reverse complement.
GGGTCACGCACTGCACCTGTGCTATACGTGACAAACTTAGCTCACTGCTAATTGTTGTTTACACTGTAATGCATTTTGTCCCCAATATGCACTTTTTTGAGTAATGGAAAAAATTGGTTTCATTGATATTTTATAATTGATAGAATCAGGCATAACTTCACGGAAGTTCATCTCATTCATTCTATATTGGGCAGTCGTAAAGGATTATTCTTTACGACTGCCCCAATACAGATAAAATCTAAGTACTTGAATTCAGCGGAATTACACTAGATATTATTATTTCATTTTGTATTGATATTTTTATTACATTTTGGAACTCTGGTCATAAGAAATGCAAAGCAAACGCTGATGATTTGTCTGTAGGTGATAATACGATAATGATAGTAATGATAATACGCGAACAAATGCTAGACAAGTTTGAAGTAAAAAAAAAAAAAAACCTGCAACGTCCTCGGATCCAAAGTGTATTGGGGCGCAAGTTGCTACGTTGGTGGTGGGTAAAAGAGCAATAACATAAATTTATCAGAATACGCATCTATTTACCAGGAAATATATCAGTTATCTTCTAATTCTATATTAAGCCCTTAAGTTCTTTTATCAGGCACGTCACACATACGCTAGATAAATTCTAATCGTCGTAAGTATCGCACATCTAATATCATGATAATTTTTGCTTTGACAACGGAAACGAGAGCCTATTTCCTGTGGAATAAGACTGGAAATGATAACGAAAATTATAGTTTTAGATGCGAGAATGGAAAATGTAGAAGAACACGCAGATGTTATGTATGAGGAACTCAAGTTACATAATACCTATTTAATGGTGATTTTCCACGTGAATATTAACCATTTCAAAGTGCGTGTAATAGAAATATAAGTGACACATTATTACTAGTTCTATTATCTATAAATAATGTATTAATCGGAAATATCCGATCTAGCGTTTAATGTTACCAACTCGCTAAAACTACTCCAATCAACTCACAACACAACACAAGTACCAACTCTAAAATAATGAAACCTCATTTGGTTATTTTAATTAAAAATAAAAACCCTGCCACCTTTAAATATTAACTTCCATACACCCAATAAAAAGTAGACCGCGCATACAAACTAGAATGTAGGTGACTAGGCCCCAACTATTATCTATCAGATTGCGTTATCTGATACACTTGCCTACTAGATACTCTGATAACTGGATGGCGTTTACTGCTGTATATTACGCAATTTCAAGGAAGTGTTCCGGTTAAATCTATGTCCATAATTACTTCACTGGAAGATTTTAATAATATTTATACTAATAATTATCATACTTATTATATCAAAAGTTTCGGATCAATTAATAGGCATGCAAATACCACTTTCCACATCCATGTTTGAAAGCTATCTATCTATCTATTTATGTGGGTAATCGAAAATATTACAGATTGAAACCGTAAACTATGTTTCACTAGGTTCCTGAATGAATTTAGCTGCATCGTCTCTTTTTCCTATAGTTTTGTATTATGCACCGACAATTGTCCCCGTTTCATAAAAGCAGATATTTAACATGCTTACTCCATGATTCCAACTTATTCCGCGAGTCACGAGCTTGCCGATTGTCATCTGTTGGACAAAATCACCTGTCTCAAGGTTAGCATTCATAACATCAAGATGCAAACAACCTTCTGCATTCGTTTGAGTATTGTGTACCTACTCTATGGAGACTACTACCGTTTATGATACCTACACTACGATGATTCAGCTCAAAAGGTGCATACCATGACCAAACTCTGACCCAAGTTCAAACATCTGGCTGGCCACAATGTGAAAGTGTTATCTCCAAAAAGGGCTCACAGAGACCGCGTAACAGACCTCAAATATGTACGCAACTATTAACTATGCTAATATTATGAAAGATGACCCAGAATAGAGCATTCTAGTCTTAGTTGTTGACAACTATTTGGGTATGGTGACAGTCAACCACCTACACGATTCCTCTTTTGGAGTGAATAGCACTAGTATTTGGTTCAAATTCATTTCGGTTTCACGAATTTAGAAAGAGCACCGAATGATGGTCTGGCTTATGGATGCATTCATTAACTTAATAGCCCTTTTCACTAGATATAGCACACGTAAAGTCACTCATGTCATCCAAATTAATAAGAAGTTTTCTTACTAGTATTATGAGAAAATACTTTTAAAATAAGTAATTAAGATATACACATGGTATAAAATTATTGTTAAAATTGATATGTTCATTGCAGATAATTAGAAAAATAACGTTACATTAATGAAGAGTGCTCAAACTGACTATGACGTACTCGAAACATTCAACAAACAGTACCAATCGTCTATCCGTAAGCAGAATTAGGAAACATGACTATAGAACAAATAAAAAGAGTCATAAACTCACGATTATGACATCAAATTTTGATGATATTGTGGTGTGCTAGCCCACGAAAAAGTTTACATACCAGTTTAATAGAGAACTTTTCCAGCTAGTTGCTAGGGGCAACGAATATTGTTGATATAGACTTCACATTAGAGAAAATTTTATTTTCCGCATTTTGGTTTTTGTAAATATCTTTTTAATTAATATATCTTATACAAAGTCAATCGGCATATCATTAATTCAGCAAACCTATGGACCTCCTTCTATTACAACAAAAGTGTATCGAACTTCGCTTTACTGGTGACCCCGACGTGATTAACTAGGCTTTACTGGTGACCTGTTTTGAACCGAAAGTCCACGTTTGCAGTAAATGTGTGTGATTTTGATTTTGTTGCTGATTGCGATAATTCTGATACTGATTCACATAAAGATGTCGCTCTCAACCGATAAGAACGAAGATATTTGTCGTGTGGGCGTGCGCATTCCGCCGTTTTGGCCTGAAAAGCCGGCCATTTGGTTCGCGCAGATCGAGGGCCAATTCGCGATATCGAACATTACTACGGACAATACGAAGTTTTTCTACGTTATCGGCCAACTAGACCCGCAGTATGCTTCTGAGGTGGAAGATATAATCATCAACCCGCCCGACACCAACAGGTATGAAAAATTGAAGTCGGAACTTATCAAACGACTGTCCGCGTCACGAGAAAAGAAGGTCAAGCAATTACTTATGCACGCAGAACTTGGAGACCGTAAGCCATCTCAGTTTCTAAGACATTTGCAACATTTGGCTGGACCTGGAGTTCCCGAAGATTTTCTACGTACTATATGGACCAGTCGCCTACCAAGTAGCACGCAAACGATAATCGCTTCGCAGATGATGTCTTCACTGGAAGCGCTCGCAGATCTCGCTGACCGCATCCATGACGTTGTTTCGCCTACAGCGCACGTAGCATCAACATCAAGTGTCATGCCAGGAAGCTCTTTAGACGCCATGAACCAACAGATTGCTGAACTTACCAAACAAGTGCAAGCTCTAACTGCGCAGGTGAACCGGCATTCACGTGCACCGAATCGTTCAAACAAGAAAACGCGCGGTCGTTCTAGCTCCACACGATCACAGTCGAACTATAGAAAATTTCCTGTGTGCTGGTATCATAATAAGTTCGGCAATGAAGCAAGTAAGTGCGTAAAACCGTGCGACTACCATGCGGGAAACGCGAACAGCAGTCGGTAATGGCGACGACCGATTGCCAAACTTCCGGTCGCCTATTTGTCACGGACGGCGCTACGAAGATGCAGTTTCTCATCGATACTGGCAGTGACGTATGTGTCTTCCCCCGATCGGCACTCAAGGAACGTCGTGAGAAAACAAATTATGAGCTGTGTGCGGCAAACGGTACACCCATTTCTACTTACGGCTACGCTCATTTAGTGCTGAACCTAGGCTTGCGCCGTGACTTCACTTGGCGATTCATCGTAGCGGACGTTACAAAGGCCATAATAGGTGTAGATTTTTTATCATTTTACAACCTCATCGTGGATTGTCGAAATCAACGTTTAATCGACAACACTACAAGCCTTACGTCCCCAGCTTCACCTGCACAGTCAACTGGGAACATTTCATCGGTAAAAGTTATTTCTGGAAATTCCGTATATCATAACATACTAAGCGAATACCCTGAGATTACTAGACCTTCCGGTGTCCACCGTGTTCCGAAGCATAATACCATGCATCATATACAAACTACTGCAGGACCGCCAATAAGCAGCACACCACGAAGACTAGCACCGGATAAATTAAAAATTGCAAAAGACGAGTTTGCAGATATGTTGAGGAACGGAACAGCCAGACCTTCAAAGTCACCATGGTCATCACCACTTCATCTTGCGCCTAAAAAAGATAACGGCTGGCGTCCATGCGGTGACTACAGAATGCTCAACGCTAGAACCGTACCAGACAGCTATCCCATTCGACACATACATGACTTTGCACATTGTCTCTCCGGCTGTCAAGTATACTCGGTTATCGATCTCGTAAAAGCTTATAATCAAATTCCTGTCTGCCCTGAGGATATTCCGAAGACCGCAATCACGACGCCGTTTGGTTTATACGAATTCCCGTTCATGACGTTCGGACTACGTAATGCTGGCCAAACGTTTCAACGATTTGTGGACGAGATGCTTAGGGGCCTCGAGGAGTTCTGCTTCCCGTTTCTGGACGATTTTTTGATCTTCTCACCTGATCAGGAATCACACAAGAAGCACCTTCATCTGCTCTTCAACAGACTCAAGGAATACGGCATGGTAATCAACACGAACAAGTGCATATTTGGTGTATCAGAGGTAACGTTTTTAGGACACAGCATCTCAGCAGCTGGCACTAAGCCGTTACCATCAAAGGTAGAAGCGGTTGCGAATTACCCACCACCAAAAACCGTCAGAGAACTGCGAAGATTCCTAGGAATGGTGAACTTTTACAGAAGGTTTATTCCTGACGCAGCGCGGCATCAAGCGCCTCTGAATGCACTGCTCACAGGATCAGTTAAAGGTTCACATCCCGTGCATTTATCAGAAGAAGCTACTAAAGCATTCATCACCTGCAAGGAAAGTCTCTGCCAAGCAGCACTACTTGCTCATCCAGACTGCCAAGCGAAGCTCGCTATAGTCACTGATGCTTCAGACACAGCAATGGGCGCAGCTTTACAACAGCATAGAGACGGCCTGTGGGAACCTTTAGCATTTTTCTCTCGAAAACTTTCGCCATGTCAACAGAAATACTCGCCTTACGACAGGGAACTTCTCGCCATCTACGAAGCAATAAAATACTTTCGTCACATGGTGGAGGCGAGAGATTTCATTATTTACACTGACCATAAGCCCATAACTTTCGCATTTCATTCACGAAAAGAAAAGTGCTCACCAAGACAGTTCAGACATCTGGATTTTATTTCACAGTTTTCCACAGATATCAGGCATATTTCAGGAAAGGATAACGTTGTGGCTGACAGTTTATCACGCATCGAAGAGATTACTCAGCCCATCGATCTATCCAAGCTTGCTCAAGCACAAAGCACAGATCCTGAACTAGAACAACTTTTGGATAGCGATACTTCTCTGCGCTTGACAAAAATCAAACTGCCTGGATCTCACACAGAAATCTATTGTGACAAGAGCAGCAATGTGGCCAGACCTTATGTGACCAAAGACATGCGACGGCAAGTGTTCGAAAACTTGCATTCTTTTAGCCACCCTGGCATAAATGCGACGACGAAACTGATATCGGAACGCTATGTATGGCCTAGTATGCGAAAAGATTGTAGAGAGTGGACTCGTTCCTGCCTAGCATGCCAACGATCAAAAATAACACGTCATGTCTCATCTCCATTAGCATCATTCAACTTACCTCGAGCCAGATTCATGAAAATCCACATAGATTTGATCGGACCTTTACCTCTTTCACAGGGGTATCGTTACTGTCTCACATGTGTAGATCGCTTCACACGATGGCCCGAGGCTATACCATTACAGGAGATAACAGCTGAAACAGTGGCAAAAGCTTTAGTTCACGGATGGATATCCAGATTCGGCTGCCCTGAAGATATCGTCACTGATCGTGGTCGACAGTTTGAATCAGAACTTTTTAAGCATCTGTCCCACATCATCGGATTTCAACGCAGACGAACTACAGCCTACCATCCAGCATGCAATGGACTCGTCGAAAGATTCCACAGACAGCTTAAAGCCGCTATTACATGTCACGCGACCAGCAGCTGGCTTGAAACACTTCCACTTGTTCTACTGGGAATCCGGGCGGCATTTAAGGAAGACTTACAAGCGACTCCAGCTGAGCTCGTATATGGAGAGACACTACGACTCCCAGGGGACATTTTTTGTCAATCGGCTGATGGCACAGAGGACTTGACAGTATACACTGAAAGACTGCGCACATTCGCCAAAAATTTGTTGCCATTACCAACTTCTCACCATGGGAATAACCGCTCCATATTCATTTTCAAAGATTTAGCAACAGCATCCCACGTCTTTCTAAGAGATGACACCTCGCATCCATCTTTTCAAGCAGCTTACACAGGCCCGCATGAGGTGATAGAACGAGGGGATAAAGTTTTCAAGCTCCGCATAAAAGGCAAAGAAGTCACGGTATCAGTCGACCGCATTAAACCTGCCTACATACTTCGTGAGTTGGACCATTCTCCCGCCGTGGCAGCACCTGAGACCCGAGACGCTCCAGTGACCACCACTCGATCAGGACGAACAGTGCGTTTTCCAGAATATTATCGCCCGTAGGACGGTCTCTGGAGGGGGGTGATGTGGTGTGCTAGCCCACGAAAAAGTTTACATACCAGTTTAATAGAGAACTTTTCCAGCTAGTTGCTAGGGGCAACGAATATTGTTGATATAGACTTCACATTAGAGAAAATTTTATTTTCCGCATTTTGGTTTTTGTAAATATCTTTTTAATTAATATATCTTATACAAAGTCAATCGGCATATCATTAATTCAGCAAACCTATGGACCTCCTTCTATTACAACAAAAGTGTATCGAACTTCGCTTTAATATTTATTCCAGAACTCCAATGTTATTTGCATTGTGACCCAGGACATGATTTACCGATTATCGAAGAACTTTCGAAGAAACATCATAAAACCTATTTTTGCTTACAGTCTACACACACCATGAATATAAACCACACCATCATAGGTGGCCATAATCACCACGTCGTCATCGCCGCCATAAAAAAGGTAGCAACAATTAGCAAAACTTAATCGGTATGCTTGCCGTGACATTTGATATTTCCAGCGTAGGTGCAGCTATTTTAACTTAAGATTTATTTGTCTCTACGTTTATTTTAGTAAGAGAAATAAAGTATAAAATGCAGGTGTGGCTTCTGAGTATTTCGAGATGCCGATAACGGTCAAGGGAAATCGCCGTTCGAACTGGAAACAATACTGCAGTCCTGTTCGGAATCCCTTTCAATGCATGATTATGTTTAACAGGTTGGAAGCTGAGCATTATCTTCTGTTTGAGGTCATGTGAAACGCTCACTTTGTAACTAATATCATGGCAGATCAGGACCCTTGCTGTTCCTCTTAACGCTATATTTAATGCCGTTACCTGGGTGTGTATCAACATAGCCAGCCTGGGGCTAATACACCCATCGCTTTTGAACGCGCGATTAAATTGAAAACCTAAAGTGAATAGTTTCAGTACAAAATGGATTGTATAGCGATTCACAAGTCTTCAATTGAATTGTGAAACGAGGTGATGGGTAGGTAGCTATGATGTATACGCATCCGGTTCCCGGTCGCTCCAGATCTTACGGTACTAAATTCAAATCTAATGCTGCGCAGGTTCTATACTACGGAAGTTAATAAGACTCTTCCGGGACCCAACTTATAATCCGTGATCCATTTAAAATAACCAAAGACCTCGTTATTCAGTATTCTGCAAGAATATATATGAATGAGATTCTAAATTCAAATGATATACCTAAAAAATTTATATGTAATGTATTTCCATTCATTTGAAATTCATCCTAAGCTGGAATATAAAAAGAATTGTTCAGATGCTCAATTTCTAGGAATAATAATAATAATAGCGCCCAACGAACAAATACTTTGATACTGGACCCTGACTAGGATTCCCTGTGACTAGGGACCCAGGAAGTGCGAGAACCATAACACCCAGACTCAGAACAAGTATTTGCGCCTTTTTTCTGTGCACTAACACTTGTCCTGCAGCGGGAATCGAACCCGCCACCTCCGGATTATGAGCCGACCTACTCAACCACCACACCACAGAGGCTGGAATGGTTGAATATTTCTAATTTCATGTGAATACCGAGAAAAATAACAGTTCAATGGTCAATAAACTTTACCAATGTTGCGAGCAGAGTGAGAAAAATCGATTTTCTTATCACGTTTTATCACGTGCTTCAATTTTGTTTGCACTGAAGTTATATATTCACTTGTATATGTGAACTTGTGTAATCATCATAGGAATTACTTTAGACAATTCAACGTATGGATAGTACCACAAAATCAAAGTAAATCAATCGGTAAGAATAATTGAAAAAAAATACAAACAGGTAGTCTTAATATTATAGTAATTGCTTTTTTATTTATTAGAATAAATTATTATTTAACTAAAGCCTTAAATAAGGTATGGATTGAATATGAAGGCACATACAAACTTTTCGGTTCACGTACATCGTCCAGACTACCTACTACAATTTCGCCATGACCTAGATCGCACGTTGAAGCGTACGGGCGTTTCTATTACTATACTTACTACCATAGACGTATCATATGTTACATATTTGTAATCATCATCATCATCATATAGATAGATAGATAAACTCTTTATTGTGTTTCAATAACATTATTGAATCACATCTTAAATAATTTTATAAAAAAGTGAACAAACTTAACCAAAGCGTAAAAATGGGCGGTCTTATCGCTCAGAGAGATCTCTTCCAGACAACCTTGCACGGAAAGAAATAACGCAGTAATATATGGACGGTGGTTTTCATATAAAAAAAAAACAAAAACACTGTGGATATATGTACATAATATACCTATAAATATACAGTACATACATATCATAAAGAAACCTACATAAACATAATACATATCCATAATAGATATACTACATACATTTGCTAATAAAATAAATATAATAAACATCATCATCATCATCAGCCTGAAGACGTCCACTGCCGAACATAGCCTCCCACAGAGCGCCACTTTGAGCAGCTGCTTGCCTCCTGTAATTAACGTGATGACATGAATCTTTTTAGTGAATCATGAAATTGACGTAAGTGTGAAGAATATTTATAATATAAATATTTACTTCTATCTCTTATTACAATAACAAATTGTTTCTTTGAAATCGCTAATGCAATGAGACTTGCATTTTTGCACGTTTGTGCGGTAATGAGGCCACTCGTATGGAAAATACAAACATCATAAAGATAGAACCGGTTGCTCTTTACTGCATGCTGTTGCTAAAAGTTAGTCTTGATAAGATTATCATTTTGCCTTACATCTAGCCGCCTCTGACTCGTCATTGAATATATTATTCTGCAATTTATTTGACCTAGTTGTTGATTTTTAATGCAGGAATGTTACTCGAGGTTTGAGTTTAATTTCGTATACCAATGAATGTGCATAATACATAACAATCTTCTAGGTGAAAGGTGACTGACTGACTGACTGACATAGTGATCTATCAACGCACAGCCCAAACCACTGGACGGATCGGGCTGATATTTGGCATGCAGGTAGATGTTATGACGTAGGCATCCGCTAAGAAAGGATTTTTCGAAATTCCACCCTAAAGAGGGTGAAATGGGTGGTTGAATTATTTTCCCATAGGTCCACGCCGCGGGCGAAGCTGCGGGCAGAAGCCCGTTGAATACAGACACAATAAATATCGATGGTCATCACACAAATGTTTGTCTTGGGTGGGAATTGAACCCACAACTTGCAGTTCAGAAAGATCCTACCAACTGAGCTATCAGGCCAGTCAAGTCAAGTCAACAATACATTGTTTTTGTTATTAAATACAAAATAAATACCTACACCTTAGCTAACAAATATATTGTTAGAAATTTGTTACTAATTTGATTTACAATTTAACACAGTACCAAAACATTGGCAGCAAAATTTGTTACATAATTATAATACCACGTCAACTATAAATAGTATACCGTACAACGTGCTTATAAACTTATCGTCGTTCGTTTTCCATCATCTCTTGCATTCAATCCACTTTTTTTCAATTTTAGGCCCTCACTGCACAACACCGGTAAAAAACCGAATTCCACTCAAAATACGGTACATTTTGCTTTGCACCCCCAACCACAAGCTAAACATAAATCTACTATATTCTGTAGTATCTGTACACACAAGTACGTACATATATAATAACGACAAGAGAAAGGCAATTAGTATGAATAAGTATCTATACCCAGAGTTGGGTTTAAAGCCCTGCGATTCTGTGATAAGGAGATATAATGTAGAACGCACGTGGTATGAACTGCATATCCATACTTCTACACATATCAAACGTCTATATGGCCAACAAATAAATAGGTTCCTAGCAGTGGCACAACCTGAATTGCGCATGACAACGATTCGGGTGACATTTTTTTCGTTAAATTCAATTGTTATAATTATAATAGCTTCAGCCTAAATTTTATAATTCAGTATTATAATACTCTTTTATAATTAACAAACGCAAATTGTAAACAACCGATTTCAGACTCATATGATTTTCTCATGGATGCCATTGCTAGAACTGGACCAAATTGAAAAGGAAATACAAAAGAAGCACCAGCTTTAAAATAAAAATAAATCATCAAAATCGATTCACCCAGTCGAAAGTTGTAAGGTAACAATAATATTTTTTAAACAGTATAATTGTACAGTACAATTGAGAGCCTCCTTCTTTTAGCCGACTTCATAGTCGGTTGAAGAAAGATTAAACCGACTCTATCGTCTCTAATTAGTATTAAGATGTACTTGGAATTAAAGAATTCCGCTTATCTGTCTCTGAAGATATTCGTCAGATTTTCACAACATTTACATACCACCACCGCGAAAAGTTTTAGTACCAAACAATAATCACGTAAATTGCTCCACAAATCTAGGAGATATTGCGGTGACTCGGTGAAAAATAAAATTATAAAATTAAAATAAACACATAGTTGGAAATACCAGCCTCTTATTTTTTAAGTCGATTAAAAATAAAAAGTTCCCATCACAGGCTTAGATTTTTGAAGTAAAACTTCTTTAGTTATCCTTGGAGAGTAAGCTGTTGAATGCGAGGCGAATGGAAGTTGAAGTTGGTTCACGTAGATCTCCATTATCAACATAACAAAATTAATTTATTAAGATGGCGACATTAACATTAAACAAAGCAAAAACAAAGTTATACCAGCCGATATATGGAGCTAAACTAAAGAAGTTTTACGTCAGTCGTGTTGTCTGAAACACACTCATTTTTTTGGTCCACGATTCTCATGGTAAAATGATTAATCGCGGAGCTAGGCATTTTATTATCCAGAGCTCAAATTTAAGTGATATTTCCATGTCGGGACAAAGCCCCGTTGCGCTATCGGCTGCATCAGTGGCCTATATCGGTACCTTTCACTAAAGTCATGCCGCGACACTTGCGGCACAAGTATTGTGGTGGTGGCCCGTTATACGTGCAATTTATTTCTCAACTTGGGAACTTCACTGTTCAATGCTTTCTTTTTGCTCAAATAAATATTTTAACCCCACTTATTTCATAGTCTTTTTAAGTTTGCTAACTATCGTGAGTATGACACCAGAGCTTTAGAGTCGAATTTGAGGTAGAGCAGCATTGGTTACAGGTAGGGTGGAAATAAATAAACAATCATAATCGTGTATATCACTAATCTACTAAAGTATATCACATAAACCAAGGTACATTTAAAGCTATTTATAGACAAATTTTTGTTACATTAATTAATAACGGCGAAACTCACGTCGTTATTAATTTTATAAAATATCTCATAAGTCGTTTCATAGATAATTAAATCAGAAAATATTTATCTACCGATCGCGAAGTTTAAATATATGCTTCGGTACCCTAACTTTCGGTCGAGAAAAAAATATAAAAATGCGTCTCTACTATTTTTGAAATACAAATAAAATGAATATTTGCATTTGTTAATAAATTATTAAATATTTTGCATAATTTATTAACAAATGCATCGCAAAGCATTATTATTTATTAATTCATGGCTAACGATTAATTATTTAATACGAAGCCATCTCAAACCTTGGCAGACCAAATAAGGTGCATGTGGGTGAGTGCAGGTCAGAGAGACCACATACATCACCATACCTACTTATAATACCACATATTTAATATACTATGTCTAATCAATCTGTGAGTATTTAACGAGAATTTGATAGGTAAACTTAAAACTTAAAAAACTTAAACTTCTATGTGTTTTACATACTCCTACTTGCCTATTTAGTCTTTAGTCTGTAATTTTATTATTTTATTGATATGTATCTTAAATTATTTTTAAATTTGTTCTATTGACTTTTGATTACTTATTTGTTTTTAGATTATTTTTTAGACTTTCTACTTATGATTGGATTATTTAAATTTGTATTTTTTTATATAATTAGGTATGTTTTTCATTTTTCATCATGTATGCTTGACCCAATGTCATGAATTTGATGATAAGTGTAACTGGCATTGCCCTTCTTATTATAATGAATTAATAAATTTATATATGATCTCACTAAAAACGTAAAATGTTAAAAGCCTAATAAATTATTATGCTTTCATGTGAGTCAACGCAAGACGAAAATTCATCATAATTTAGACTAAAACATGTTGACAAGATGACAAGGTTTGCTCCGCTAACTGACACGTTAGTATGCATACGAAAACGTTAAAATAGCGGACACACTTCACGTGTGAGGAACAAATAGGAAAACAACATTATTTACGTTTCACTTTCTTTTAAGATACGTTATACGACAGACGCTTTCATGCATTTTTCAATCGTGGAAGTGTTAAGAAAATAGGCAAATACCTACTTCGCGACTTGCGGCAACCTTTCTATAAGAAATGGATTTGTTTTCATATTAGCTTGGCATATAGGTTTTATACTAAAAGATTGGCTTCTTTGAAATGCTTTTATAGCCTAGATTGTGATCTGTATCTACATATCTATTTAGTTCCATTAGCCATCGTTTTATGTCCATTTATTTTATTGATGACAATACAAACTCGCTACTCTGTCTGTGGTTTAAATAATGTTCATACTTTTGAATTTAGCGCGCCTATATTACAATAAACAAAACAAAAGAGGTCCGATTCTGCAATCAAATATTATAATAATTAGTGTTTAGTCTTGAGGAATGAGAATTACATGCATTCATCAAAATAATGTAATAAGAAACAAAATATTGTTCAGTCGCGCAAACTCCAATAATAAAATATGACTCAACGGTAATAATTTTACTCAATTTTTGTATTTTCTTTGAAATTTATTTATCTGCAATTGTAAAACAAAAGCGTTATTTATTATCTTTAGATGCAAGTTCGCCGAAACATTGATACCAACGTTTGTACAATTATTTATTTCGTGCGGACGGCAATCGATATGCCGCAAAGTATGTTTAATGTTTATAATATTTCAATTTGTTCGGCTATTTTCGGTGTTGCCGTGTTATGCAGGAATGACGTGAGACTAAAAATAAATAGTTTGTGCTGATTTACACACGGGCAACATTGTATCATCGAGAATATATTTTAGCTCGGTTACCAACGAATAGCTTTCGCGACCTTGGCCGTGGGTAGGTTAGGAATTAGAAATGATGAAGATCTTTAGGTGGTAGAACTTTTCTGCAAAGTTCGTCTATGTAGGTACCATCGCTTTGCCAGTTATTCTGCCGGCAAGCGTTCCGGTTTGAAGGGCACTGGAGCTAGTGAAATTACTGGGCAAATGAGACTTTATGACCTAATCTCACAGTCTAGTGAAGATTATTAGACTGTGAGATTAGGTCATAAAGTAGTCTTTACTCTTTTTTCCTAGTAATCTTTACTAGAATGTGTTGATGTCTCAGAATGACCTGCGCAGTGCAGTGTCATATAGTGTGCTATGTTTTAGTGTTCCGAGTGACACTGCAACTGATATAAGCAGCCGTGTTGCTTAACATCAGGTGAACGACTTCCTCGTCATGCCATTCCTTAACATTCATGGTCGGTATGGGTGCGACAATATATTGGCCATGTAAAAATATTTCTTGTCCGTGCTTCAATAAAATGTTAGCATTTTAGCATAACATAAAAAAATCTTTTGGATTTGAAAAATATGTATAAGGCCTGCTGAGTCACAGTAGCATAGAATTAGACAAGACAACTCGTATAGACACACTGTCTTGCAGTCGTTAGCGTTGCAGAAAAGCGATGACACATAACAGCAGGAACAACTTGTGTTTTTGTATCGTCAGCGATCTAACAAAGCATTTGTAATAGGTTTTTATTCGCTAAACTGCACTAAATTAGGTAATTAAAGTTTCACAAAAATCCATTCCATTGTGAAGTGTGGGTGGTTGGTTTTGTAGTATATTTCATTATGATGTCTCAATTGTAATAAATTTTATAAATATTGTTAAACATAGAAAAAAATTAGACAAAAAAAGTACTTCACTACAAAGGTTCTTCTTTATAGATGTAAGCGAAGCTTCGGATCGGAGTTTTCTGCATTGTAATGGATGGTTTCATCTCTAACGAAGCGTCTTACCATTTTACACGCTAAAAGTCTGCTTATCCACTTCATTTCATCAATTCAATTTTTTTCAATTTTTTTCATCTTATAAATTTTTTTTCTTCTTCACATAGTTTGAATTGGAAAAATGTATAAATTATTAGTTATTTTCAATGGCATCAGGTTAATCACTTTTTTTTTTTTTTTTTTTTTGAACGAGCTAATGCTGTTGGTCTCTATCGACCCTTACAGCGTCACCGGGCGGGAGGGCGGGCGCTTAGGGCGCCCAGCCGTCAAAAGTGGGAGGCAACTAGCTCAAGGGCACCCCTGGGGTGCGAGCCTCGGCTTGGGCCGTTGCCGGGATAAGAGGATCGAGAAGACTACGTCCACTGGAAGAGTGGACCCTATTGAAAGTCGCGACCGTTCTAGCTAACCTACGGGGGGTACGTCGACCTCGCCGGCGGGGTCGGTGTCTGATTGTATTACGCTGGTATCCTATACCGGTGCCGAAAGCGGTACCTGAGCCAGAAGGGCTAGACTGGTCCGGTGATCCTAGCGCAGCCGATACTACGGCTGCTATAGGATCATCCGGGTCGCTCAAGACGTGTCTCGGGCGGCGACGACGGGGTGTCCAGGTTAATCACGCTACAACAGGTGTTCATATGTACAGCAATAAACGAAGCGAAATAATACCATGAAGCTAGCATGAAGGCAATTACTAGCTCCTACTTTTCTACAAATAATAAAATATGACTTAAAAATTCAAAATAAATTTCCTAATATGAAAATGAATCATTTTATTTTTTGTTTGATGGTGTATTTTCACGCTGACACGGCTAAACCTATTTGGATGAAGCTTTACACGCATATTGCTAACACTATCTCAATTAACTTAGCAATCTCATCCATAAGAAAGTTAACGCGGGAAGCAAGGTAAATTTTTGGTGAAAGTAAGAGACGCCTCCATGGTAAATATTTATATTCCAAAAATTTATCATAGAGACCAACGCGCTAAATATCAGTTAAAAAGACGTCCATTGCTGAATATAGGCTCCTCTGATAGAGAGCCACTTTGAGCGGTTTTGCCTCTTACATAAATCGGCGCCCCACGCTAAACATTGAAGAGATAAAATACTAATCATTCAAACATGATTTGCTCATCTATAGAAATGACTCTAACTTTAACTCTACATATAATGGTGTCTATAATTTATTCTAAGATCAATTTACAGTCGAAATGTGCTGCGAGATTAGTTTAGCCGTATGTGTATTACAATACCTTTTATTCTTACATTAGCATCGGCATCGGGTTTCCTTATTCTGAGAATACGAATGTTATTGAATAAAAAGCTTAACACCATTAACATAACAACGTAGCAATAAAAACAATGTAATTGTACCAGAATTGATGACCTCAAAATAATATTTAAATGACAGCGAAATTTAACATTTATAAAACTGGATTCCTTAAATTCTTAGATCAACTCTAAATCTGAAACACCCGACTTAAATAGATCACTATAATTAATTAAGGTTCGCGAAAGCGATAACAAATAATCCATCAAATAGAGTAGGTGGGTGTATCACAGACACTTCCATTCAGCCTTGTAAAATCAAAACATTTTAATGCTCTTTTTTAACTGGGAGCTCTCGAAACAATAGTGTCGTTTGCGACTACAATGCAAATTTGAATCCTAAATGTAAATTTAATCTCAAACTCAGTTTAATTGTCTTTTTTATTATCCATTCGCTTTGAAAGAATCTCTTTCATTGTGCTGGGAATAATAATGTTAAGAAAGTCTTTTATACAGTTATTTAAACGAACTTTACTTTAAACGAAGTTACTTACACGAAAACCGAATAAAATACTTTATGCCGTCATTATTGTAAGTCAAGGTATTACTTTTATATAATAAACAAAAGTAATGACGTGATGAGCTAATCATTCGCCTGCAACTGTGGGTGTGGGTGGTTCTGCGTTTAGTGGCACTGCAACTCTGGGTACACAGTTGCAGTGCCACTCAACGCAGAACTAAACATTAAAGTTTTGTTTGATCTGCACGGCGCGGGCGCACTTATTCTGAAAGTCGTCTTTTAACCGGAATGCCGCAACTAATTCCTGCATGCTTGGCGGCAGAATATCTGACAATACAAATGTGGTCATACTTACCTAAACGACCGCTTTCAGCAAAGTCGAAACTAGTAATAATAAATAACACATAGTGAAATTCTAGAATTTATTTAATAATTTCGAAAATTGTTACCATATTGTGATATTATGCAGGGGTAAGCAGTCTTAACTACACTACACTCATAAACCGCAGTCTTAACTAGTCAGAGCCAGCCTGTCTGTTATACTGTCCACTATTTGTGCTAAGCAAAGCGGATTTAGCAATAGCGTTTTGCCAAATCAATTTACATTTTAATCCTTCCTTTGAAGGTAAGAGAAAGCTTCAGTGCGTTCTCATATTTGGAGTTACACAGAACCCAGGTATCATTTTAGGATTAAAACTATGTTGACATAGCCTTGTCAGTTGAGAATCAAAGACAATCTCTAATTTTTTTTAGGAAGTTATCTTTTTGGATGACTTTGTACTGACGTGTGTATCAGAAATAGTGAACTCAAGCAAGTTGTCTTTAACGATAGCAGGTTATATTTTCTATTACTATGTACATCTACCTGATGCACTATGAAGTTTTAAAGTATGAAAATGAGTAGTACTTACTCATTTTCATAATTTATAAGGGTGCAAAATATTTCTTGTTTCTGATTTTTTTCACCTTGGACTGAGATTAACGGCACTGTGCAGCTGAATTAGGATTATTCGAGGCTCCGTTCACAGGCTTTTAAGCCGCTAATTAGTTTTATGGCTCCACCGCTCGTGTTTTACGATTAATTCGTATAATTCGCGGAACAGCATCAAACAAATATATTTGTGCTAGTGATGTAACATGGCCGAAATTCGGCTTTTGCAAAGTTATAAGCATGATTGTTGTAAAACGTTTTGGTATTTGTACTTTAAGAGTACGAGGTACCATAAAATAGCATACTATTTGTTCCACTGCTGTCAATTAAGTAACTGTTGATATAATAATAAAACTTTAGAAAGGAAAGTATTATTTGTATCTAGTTGTTACTTGTAGTTATTAGTTTTATTTTTATTTATTTATTATGTTGGTCAACAGTGACTTCAACAGTATATAGGTACATTTCGTCCAGTCCAGTTTTTTTTATTTTTGTACCTATGTTTCTCCAGTAAATATCAAGCGATTTTGTAGTGTCGTTTTTATTCTATGGAGTGTGCCTCCATGGTGTTGTCATATGAATTTGATAAGGATCTAAGCATGGCTTACCTGATAAAAATTGAAAATTTTCCATTCATGTCATTCCATTTTCCTCAGCATTAAGTAATAATAATAATAATAATAACGCTCAACAATCACATACATAGATCCTGGACCCTAACTAGAACTCCCTGTGTCTAGGGACCCAGAAACAATGAGGACCAATAGTCCCACAACACCGTGACTCAGAACAAGATTTCGCGCTTTTTTCCGCAATAAGTAAATTTAAAAAAATGGAGTTTAAACCTCTTTTTTTAAAAGCAAAACAAATTATTCATTATGATTGAACATTTTAGACGCTGACCATGTGCAGTTGTGTTGAAAACTGTTTAGACCTTCGGCAAACTATA
This sequence comes from Ennomos fuscantarius, assembly GCA_905220475.3. Taxonomy (NCBI): domain Eukaryota; kingdom Metazoa; phylum Arthropoda; class Insecta; order Lepidoptera; family Geometridae; genus Ennomos; species Ennomos fuscantarius. The sequence continues at coordinate 2,218,526 of HG992028.1, read as the reverse complement.
ACGCTTTTCGTATTCACGAATAATGTTGACATCACTTCAAATTACATCGGCATTGTTTCAAGTAAATTTATGATCGTAGCTCCGCTTCCCATTATAACTACCACTGGGCTACGTAATTATTTGTCAAGGACGGTGGATAATACACATTTTATGTTTCGGAAGCAATTAAAACGTTTACAACTTTATTTGTAAAGAATACCACTCATTGATATCATATATCAAGATACACGTCATTCTCATAAATAGTTTGTCAAATCTAATGTTCTACCTAGTACCTACCTCTAGTATCTACGAATATTCGAATGTAATTATCTCCTCGCTATCAAGTTACTACATTCGAATAAACTCGTACTAGGGGTGTGTCTAATGTTTAATAATTAATCATCGATATATACTACCGAATTATTAATATTTATTCTTTAAATGGAATGGAATTAGATGAAATTTTATGACAACATAATTTAAGTTTATTCCAAATGTATACCAATGGAATTGTTAAATGTTAAATAGTTAATTAATTGATAAATGTATACTAATGATTGTTCTTAATTTAATGACAACAATAATATAATGTAATTGAATTTTGCAAGTAATAATAATAATAATAATACGTGTGGACATCTCACACCACCTAGCCCCAAACTAGCAAAGCTTGTGCAATGGGAACCAAATAACTGATACAATACTTAGATACTTTTTGTTTGTAAATACATACATAGAATACAATATCACACCCAGACACAGAACAAACACCTATGTTCATCATACAAATGTTTGCCCTGGGTGGGAATCGAACCCACAACCTACAGTTCAGAAGGCAGAGTTACTACCAACTGAGCTATCGGCAAGTGTATGCCAATAGAATTATTTTAGTTTATTTGAAAATTGTAGTATTGACTGGCCCGATAGCTCAGTTGGTAGTGACCCTGCCTTCTGAACTGCGGGTTGTGGGTTCGATTCCCACCCAGGACAAACATTTGTGTGATGAACATCGATGTTTGTTCTGTGTCTGGGTGTCATATTGTATTCTATGTATGTATTTGCAAACAAAAAAAAGTATCTAAGTATTGTATCAGTTATCTGGTTCCCATAGTACAAGCTTTGCTTAGTTTGGGGCTAGATGGCGTTGTGTGAGATGTCCACACATATTATTATTATTATTATACTTAGTATTGACCAAACTTAATAATAATTGTCACATGCCACAAGTATGGGCTAAATGGAAGAACTACATACAAACCTGACATCTACATCTATCTCCATTTATGTGAAATAAATTTCATTTCATTTCAATTTTAGTTGATGGCCGGAATCTGAAAATTCAATAATACTAGCTAGAGTCGGAGTATCAATCTTTATTGTTTCTAAAAGCATAATGGCCGGCTCTAATGTAAGACTTTTTAGTTCGCGGCCACCCTTTCCAAATACAAGCAGCAGAAAATAAACCTTATTATTTCATTGTTACAGCTGTACTATGATCAGAATGTATCAATGAAACAAAAAGGTTTAATTCTTGTTAGAATACAGATTTCAAGTTCCGCTAACAGCCCGGTTTTTATTTTTGGCGGGAAAACGGAAAAGATCGCGTCGCCGCATTGTATTATTTTCCAAAACTTGTGTTATTTTCAGTGTTAGTGCATAAAATTGGTGGCATTTTATTCGTTAATTGCAGGATTTGGAAAGTGGTATAATGATGGTGAAACGTTCCTTTTCGTGTTGTTTCCAAAACTCCATAGAAGCTTCTGGTAAAGTTGCCACCACTTTACTAGGAGTATGACTTTGACCAGACTATGACTTGACTATGACTTGATTTGATGACTTCGACTGTGGCTTGACACATATTTGCGTGAAATATCATTAACTAGATAAATTATTAATTACTTGACACTGGCTAAATACACAATAGTGTGGAGCCAAAACTAAAAAAAAAACAGCCCGTTACCATAATCACCACGTCCCTTATCCGGTCCTGAAACAAAAATACATAATTAATTGAACAGGAAAAAAACTTTTTTTTATTATTATATTGAAACTAGGTTGAATTATATTGAAAGTATACACAATTATATTACTAATATTATTGACAGCCTCTGTGGTGTGGTGGTTGAACAGGTCCCCGGGCCTGGAGGCGGCGGGTTCGATTCCCGTGACAGGATAAGTATTTGTACACAAGGAAGCTCAAGTACTTGTTATGTGTCTGGGTGCTGTTGGCTGTGGTCCTCGTAGTTCCAAGGTACAGATACGCCGGAAATCCTATTTAGGGTCCATAATATATGTATATGGTTTGGGAGTTATTTATTCATTTATTTATTATAAGATATATATATGTAGCAATACTATGTAAGTGATCAGTAAATTTAAGATAAAATTAAAGTTTTATATTAAATTTACTTAATAATTATTTAATGTAAGTAAACCTAATCCTTCTCACTTTATAAATGCGAATGTTTGTATGTGTGCCTGTGTGTTTGTTACCAGTGATGAACACCAAAAAGTCAAGTGTAAATATCTGATTTTCTTTTATTTATTTATGACATTTTGACTATCATTTTAAGTATTGATTGTGCAATTTTTATTTTAATTATTGCAATGAAATTATTGAAATGGTGACTGTAATTATTTTATTTTATTTTATACGTAATGTATAATTATTATATATCTAATTGTATACTTACACTATAATATTATCAATAAGGAAATGACACCAATAATACTTTTTTTTTTTTAATTATTGGTTGTATAATGTATAATGTATATAATGACTATATTTTTGTGACGCTTTGGATGAAACTGTAATGTTGCAAAAAATGAAATAAATGAAATGAAAAATCTGAATCTGAATCATTAATCTCCGTAATTACTCTACCAATTTAGATGAAATTTGGAATGCAGACAGGATACTTTTATCCGCCTAAAACAACTAGTATTCAATAAATAGTATACTGTTCAACAAATAACCCAATAATAAAATTGCGATTATAGGATTGTAGAACTTAACAACACCATTATTAAGTTTGCTCTATAAAAATATATTAATCACATATTAAAACCTCACCAATAGTTTCACGGAATAAAGAACTCGATCAACGGCCAACATCGTAACGTTAATCTTGGATTAACTGACAGTTAAGACAAATATTTATGTTGAGTTTTAAGAGTAACAGCTTCATTGATCAAAACATCACACTAATATTATAAAGGTGAAAGTTTGTATGTGTGTATGTGTGTGTTTGTTACTCCTTCACGCCCAAACGGCTGAATGGACTTAGATGAAATTCGGTAATCATTTGATTAACATATAAGCAACATTTTATCCCGGAAAAGTGAAAATTTTCCGTGGGATAAACAAATAATTAAAATACTTTCTATCCGTGGGTGCAACCGCGGGGCGCAACTAGTATTAAATAAAGCTTTCTTACTCTAGATTTACACGTACATCCGATTTTGCAGTTGATAATCAGAGCTACTTGATGAATGCCAAATTGTCCGTCAAACAGGTGGATGCGAACTACCGGGCTCGATTCTTGTGCCTAAACAATTCACATCAAGGTCTCGGCGCTATCAAACTATTTCTGTACTAATTGAAATAAATATACAAGTGGTTAGTACACGTGCGACCATCATTTAATGCTCTTGTGAAAATCTGATTATATTTTTGTTATGTAGCTCTGTATTATATTGAAGAAAACAATAACTTCTGGTCTTGCTAGTTATAACGGTCTACTTTTCAACCGACTTCACAAAAAAGAAGGTTCTCAATGCAGTCGTATTTTTGTTTCCTAAACCACATTACTTACAGGCACTTTATAAAACCACTAGCTGCGCCCCACATTTTCATTCGTGGATAAAAAGTAGCGTATGTGTTAACGCACTGTAAAAGCTATCTATATTCCAAATTTCATCCATCCGTCTAGCCGTTTGAGCGTGAAAGAGTAACAAACCCATACATGCAAACTCTCGCGTTTATAATATTTGTAGGACTAGCCCCACGGTTACACCCGCAAATAAAAAGCCTATAGGTATGTTCATTGCGGCGTTACATAATAAGAAAATAAATACACATACACAACTTACGCATTTATAATATTAGTGTGATAATAAAATTATAGCCCTTAAAATAAGTACAAGCCGATTACGAGTATTGAAGTAATTTTACGTCGATAAATAAATCAATTAAAAATTACGACAGCGAATTAAGTAAGGTCAGAATGTCATATGCTGAAATACGTCCTCGGTTTCACCCTTGGAGAAAGAAGGGTCGCCCTACTTTCGAGCAATGAGTTCGGCGCCAGATATACGGCGAGTAGCCGAATTTATTTGTTGAATAGTGACCGAACGTCACGTACTAGAAGCTGTGGCAGTAATAAGCTTTCGTTTACGAGGTGGGTGGTCTGAAATACATTTGGAAAATGTACAAAAAGACACGTTCGTCGCTGCAGATTTACTCGTGGAAAAAGGAATTTACCCAATATCCTACTTTCACAAGTAAATCTGTATAACATAAAACAATAAAAAGGGAACTTAATCTAACAAACCACTACCAGTAACGTGCCCATTATGCTGGCAGCATTGCCACGTTGAATGGCAATGCTCAATCTTTGGCCGAAGTAGAGGCCAGCATTTTGGTCACGTGTGGCTTGAACCAGACGTTTCGAAAGGTCTTTATATAAAATATAAATATAATATAATCTGTATATAAATAACAAATTATTAAAAGATTCATATACGCGATACACATCACAGTTATATCATTTCAATGGCCGATATAATTGGAAACGTAAATAACTCCATCGTTTCTTGGAAAACTTCTTGCGGATCGCAATAAATATCAAACAGTGAAATACCTTGAGCTGTAATTTATTCCTCTGATTCCGAATAATCGGACATGAATTCTTTTTGATGGCATTAGTGTTCTTATAACATTATCTGCTCTTGTGAACAAAGATGATTATCATTGATGTTACACTATCTCCCAGATAAATGGCCGAGTTCTACGGAAACCTTGGAGTATATCATGTGTCCAATTATTAAATGCCGTCTAATTGAAGTTCCACTTTAAAGAGCGCTGCACTATTTCTGGGAATCGTTTCCAAAATGGGTCATCATCTTTAAAGACTATCAAAATCTTTGACATTCACATCAACTGCCAGAAGACATCCACTGCTGAACATAGGCCTCCTCCATAAAACGCCACTTTGGCCATAATCACCAAGATTGGGAGGCACCATGGTGGTCACAGAAGGTTTTAATGTACTAAAGGGAATGGATATTCCCTTAATCGGCTCTTCCAGCACCCGTGCGAAGAGATGGGGCGGTATTTAATCTCAGACCGAGACCGTACGGCAAGCAATCTTTGACAATAAAATTTATTGTTTGTTTTTTTTATTGTTTGATAGGTTTGCGTTTGACCACTATCTCACCTGAAGGTTACGATGCGGTCTAGAATGTAACACGCTATTTACTCTCAATTTGAAGACTCCAAAGTTATAGTTTTCGGGAAATACAGTCGCCGGAAAATCGTTCCACTCTTTGGCTGTTCGCATCATAAACGTGGAGGCTAATCGCTTTGTTCCTACATGTGGGATATTAAAAATGTAACAGTGGCGTTTTTTCGTTGATCTGATTGTCCGACGGTGATGACGGAATCAGGTTATACGACTCCAATGCGCACCCTCCAAAATGCACTCGATAAAAGACCGATAAACTGGCAACTTTGCGTCTATGATCGAGGCTTTGTAGTCGGGCCTTAAAGAAGTCGCTGGCTTGAATATTAGATTTTTTTTATTTACTCGCCTTGCCCTGAATATATTTCACAAAGAGACCATTACATCTCATTTCAAAAATCTAATCCTAATTTTTGTAATTTTGTACAACACAATAAACAGCACAGCTTAAGTAACAGTATTTTTTTTTTGTTTACTTCAAACTTGTCTAGCATTTGACCACGCTCTCTCTCTCTCTCTCTCTCTCTCTTCTCTCTCTCTCTCTTTCTCACGCTCGTATTAGCGTAATATGTATTACAAATAAAAATGTTTTGAATGAAAAAGCTCGCTATGATAAGATAAAATCACGGCCCAGGCTTCGGTTGAAAAATATGATGTTGATTATAAGTAGATACAAAACATATAATAATACTTGGGTACTACTGAATCACCGCAACAGGTGGTAGACACTCATTACAGCCACCAGTCCATCCAGTTTTTGTGGGGTCACCCGCAAGCCGCGATTTGAAGGAATCGCGAGACAGTGGCGCCTGCGCAAATACATTTATTTATTCTGTGGCATGAGCTTGCGAGAAATTGTGAAAACGAATGTGAAAGCGAAGTAATGGGACAGTAATTACTGAATACTTGCGAACCGGTAATTTATTCAGGTATTTAGGTACCTTCTTAAAGACTACATCAAAAAATACTACATAAGAACTTTTCGATTGTTTCAAGCATATAATATACATGCATTATTGGTGACTCTATCTATATATAAGTAAACCATGGTTGCTACCTACTGGTAGTGGGCTGGAGCATTTGGACTGTCTATAGGTCATCGCGTCATAGTCCAAATGCTTTGTTTTTGTAGCAGGTAGTGTTTAGTATGAGTTATTATATCATTGTAGTATTTAATTTGAAAATATTAGTAGATCATTAAATAATTTTTATAATACTAAATCTTATATTCCACACAAAAAATATGTATATAGGTAAGAGTTTGTATGAAAACTATTTATTAATATTAACTTTGCGTCACACATTTTTACACCTGAATAGTTTAAAACCTTCGTCAGCCCAATACGTTCCCACTGCTGAGACAAAAGCCTTTCCTCACAGGGAGAGTGTGGGCCATATTTCACCACGCTGGCCAGTGCGCTGGCCAAGTGCGGGTTGGTGCATGTGCATTAGGGTGTCCCAAAAAAATCAAAGTCGTTTTTTTTTTACGCATACCCTCTTAATGTTTTACTTTAAAGTCAAAACAACTATAAATAACATATTAAGAAGGTAGGACCTCGGTAACCCGTGCCGACTTACATCGATACACGTCAGTACTTGCTCTCTAAGGCTGACGCGACCTAACGTGTCGATGTGCTTGTGATTACTCGTTATTTCGTTATAGTACAAGCATTGTTTTCAATCAGTCAACATGTCAGTGCAATTACCCAGCTCTAAAAGAGGTATATTTTTGATTGGTGACGTAAAACATCAAATACCGGGTTCAAACCTTCCTTCTAATAGGCAAGTTCTAGCAGTTTTATTTTACAATATCCGTGAAGTGAATTTAACTGTCAATGAAAGCGCGAATCTCACTATTCGCGAGTGTATTATCTATTGGGAAAAGGCGCGTATTCCTACTAAATCTTCGCCTAATTGTGTGAAAAAACTTGTAATCTTATGTCAAGTTTGGAGGGACTTGCAAAAAAATGCACAAAAGACACAAGATGTGTTTAAGCGGCGCCGTCAAGAGTTTGTCAACAATTTAGATAATTTGTTTGACATTGCACACGCCGATGCGCTTCAATTAATAAAAATACATGAGGATAGAATCTTTTTACAGCGTCAAAGAGAACCAGGCCGACCTGGTCACTTAGCAGGAGTGGATAAAATATTGACTGATAGAGAGGAAAGAGTGCGCCTCAGAACTATTGAAGAAGAAAAACGACGTGCTAAATATTTGTCTGAGCCTACTCCGTCGACATCATCTTATGTACCGTTACAAGACAACCCATCATCTGAATGTAATAAAAATTTAGATTTACAAGAGGACGTATTGAAGCTTGTCGAGAACATACAACCCAGCAAAACACCTCTACGAAGAGATTTTATTACTCCAAAATTAGTAGCAGCGCCTGATAGGTGTCAATTGAGTATGAGAGATTCTGTGTTCATTATTGAAGCAACTATTGAAGCACTTGGATATAATTTTGTAGGATTTCCGATAAGTAAGTCTTCCATCCAAAGAATTCGCACAGAAAAAAGGAAAGAACGCGCTGAAGCCATAAAAATTGATTTTCAAAATCAGGTGCTGGAAGTTGTGACTGTTCATTGGGACGGCAAGCTTTTGCCTGCATTAAATGCTCGGAAATCAAAAGAAGAACGTCTTCTTATAGTTATTTCTTACGAAAACAAAGAACAACTTATTGCTGTACCAAAACTAGAAAGTTCTACAGGAAGTGAACAAGCACAGGCAGTTTGGAACGCGATTGTAGACTGGAATTTAGAAGATAAAGTGCAAATTCTTTGTTGTGATACTACTGCTTCAAATACAGGTCGTATAAACGGTGCCTGTGTGCTTCTTGAACAAAAACTGAACAGAGAAATACTTATTTTCGCTTGTCGCCATCACGTGTATGAATTGGTCTTAAAAGGCGTATTTGAAGCAAAAATCAGTCAAGTAAGTAGTTACTTAGTGCTCAATTCAAGATCACAAGCAAAGACAAGGCGGCATTGGTTGACGTTTGCTTGTTCATCGTAATATCCTACGTTAAACCATGGCTTCAATGCACTTCAGCAATAAAATCACATTACCAAGATTTGTGCTTTTTGAAATCAATGAAGTCTTACGAGAAAATTGATAAAACGATCTCAAAAGCAGCCTTGCAAAAGATTACTCAGCATTTGTGGTATTTAACTGACGAAGTTTCTATATTGTCACTCTTTGATGATGATGTGGACCAAGAAACTAAAGTTAAAATGGTTCAAAATTTAACCAAAGAGGAAGAAATAACTCATGGAAAACGATACATCCCATCGACAGAAGAACTTTCCGGTTCATTGTATGGTAAGTTTATTAAAGAACATTGACATAAATAGTTAAAGAAATTTTTACTTTCGTTACCTGTGAAAATATATTTTTTTAATACTATTTTCTTATTTTGTTTCAGAAAAAAACATCTCTGACTTTATTTCAGTAAAAAGCAAGTCCTTGTTCAACCGCCTTAAAATTGAAGACAGTTTTCTACATCAATGTCCTACTTTGTGGTCAAATAGAAGCATTCGTTTAAAGAAGCCAGAAAGAAAGTTTCGGCACTGAGGGTAGTAAACGATGTAGCCGAAAGAGCGGTTAAGCTAACGCAAGACTTTCATGGATCAATTAAGGAGGAACAAAAACATTTTTTATTACGTTGCGTACAAGAACACCGGAAAATTTATCCTGAAAAACAAACGTTAAAAAAAAATTTTGTACAATAATATAATATTTTTAATGTAAATGAATAAATAATATACTATTTGGGTGTATTGGAGTTTTAATTATGTAATAAAAATTAAGTTCGTAATTCCTCTTACAGTAAGTCAGTACAAATTTTCGTCAAAAGTTTGGCATCAAGTCGGCACGGGTTATCGTTGTCCAATCACAATAATATTTATTATTTGAGTCAAATAGGTCAAACCGAATAAAAATAGAGGGTATGCGTATTTGATTTCACGAAAAAAAAAAATTCCCTTATGTCTTGGGACACCCTAATGTGCATGACAAAACATGCTCTCGAGTTTTTAGGTTCATGAGCATGCCTCTTTTCTCACGATGTTTTCCTTTACTATTATTATTACTATAAGAGTGAAAATTCCGTACATAACTTTATAACTCATTATACACCAATGAGTTTTAAAGTTATGTGGCCATACGGCCAAGCAAGGCAAAACAACCGACGTCGTTGTGAATACAACTTCCATCAACACTTTTAAAAATTAATTAAAACTTTGGCTTATTTAACGACCATGCTATGATTTGGCAGATATTTCAAATAATAAATACTATTTTATTTTCATAAAAAATTGTATTTATATTTTAGACATATATAGCTTTTGCTGTTAATAATTTTTTCATTTTCCAAGTGGGACTCAAACCAGGATGCGTCTGTTTGAAAGTCGAAAGGGTAACCGCTAAGTCACACTAGCTCGTATATTCTGACTTATAAAAATGTTCGTTTACATTGATTTATGTTCGTAAGTGTATCCGTTTTACGTAATCGTATTCATAAAAGTGGATGAATAAACGAAAATAGCATTTCATTCATAAAAATCATGAGTAAACCGACATCGATACCGGCAACAGAAAAATATCGAGATATTTACGATGCAGTCCCGACTTCGGCACCGACAGGCGGTAAATGACGTAATATTACAAACCTTCGTACATGCGCGATTTAATTTAACCTTGGTTAGGGTTACCAACATTTAACCTGTAGTGCGCCACTGTGGTCAGCCTCTGTGGTGTGGTAGTTGAGCAGGTCGACTCATAAACCGGTGGCGGTGGGTTCGATTCCCGCGGCAGGACCAGTATTTGTGCACAGAAAAAAAGCGCAAATACTAGTTCTGAGTCTGGGTGTTGTGGGACCATAGTCCTCGTAGTTCTTGGGTCCCTAGACACAGGGAAGCTTATTTAGGGTCCAGGATCATAAGATACGTCCAACGATGCTAGGCGTAATTATTATTATTTAATGAATTTAAAGGATAACGTGGTTGCGCTAGAAAACCATTTATTTTATAATTGATGTACAAAAAGTTCACAATATTGTTTAAGTACAATTTACCTCTCTACTCTACTACTCTCTAGATCGCAGTAGTAATCGGTATCAAATCGCAGGTTTTTCTACTCCACAATCTAGCGTACAACTGTCACCCATAGAAACAAAAAAAAACTGCGTAAATAAAAAAAAATCGAAAAAATTAAATAAATATTAAGTTATCTATTCCGGCCTTCTGAGCGATCGCGTCGATGTGTTTCCACCTTAAACGTTGTTTTATTGTATCTGATTTCAATCTAGAAAACAATACTTAATTTTAAATGTCTTCTTAATCATTGAAAACATTCCTTGCTGCTTAATTTTTAACAAGTAAATTACCCATTGTTTCCCACTTCTTGTAAATCTATGTATTCTTTGTAAAGAAACGATCTCGATTCTCTCTCTCTCTCTCTCTCGATTCTCTCTCTCTCTCTCTCTCTCTCTCTCTCTATCTCGATTTTCGATGTGTACTTTGGTGTGTACAATAAAACGAATATCTATCTATATACCTACCGTTTTCTCTGACTACTGTTTAGATCATAACCACAACTAATTACCTATTTACATAACATGGACTAAAATTTTATGGCCGTTGCTGACTTAAGTACTTACTTGCCTATCGCATTACTAATTAAATTATAGTTATGTACCTAATTATCTTACAATGTTATGGATTGAAATATTTTTCTTCTTAAAAATTATTTGTTTCTACTCTTCTTTACATACTACACTATACTTCTGGTTAAAAATGTATTTTATAATTTTCTACAAAACGCAAGCCTATCTAACAATAAAAATAAAATAAAAAATGAAAAATGTATTTATTTTTCTAATCTAATCCTTTCTGGTTACGCCATCGCATCTCATGTTCCAATGACATTCTCTATAAGAAATATGACTGATGTATGGCATTGACAACCTTATTGCTCCCTAAATTTAAACAGCGTAATGTTAGAACGTGTCGCTTGCTATACGGGCTCAGTACACAATGTACATATCCCTTGAAGGTCGCAGTTCATCCGGCAATCGCGCGGTTTACGACAATGTACCCGCGCCCTAAAATACTCCATGACTCCGCGACCAATTTTTTATACCCGCTTATGATTATTCCGGGAATTTCCCAGAAATAAAACGGGGTTTTTGGTATCCGTTTATTGAATAACAAATTGTTATGAACACAACTGTTTTGCAATGTTGGTAATATGTTACCTGTATTAAATATTTTTTATTCATGGACGGAGCCGTCTCAGCTTACATCGTAGTAGCAATATTGTAATACAAGTGTTATTCATATTGTTTGTACAATGATATCATATTGTGTTCTCAAGTTATGTCGATACGTTTATTTTCTCTGTATCTACATTGAGTTGGCACAGACACGTAATAGAAGGGAGGAGCGAAGGTAGTACGATTATGGTAGTACTACTATTTATATATACAGGTATACTGCTTATGTATACCTATTTATATATTTCACTAAATGGTAGGACTTTTCTCCAAAGTGGTCTAGGTAGGTACCACAGCTTTGCCAGATATTCTACCGCCAAGCAGTAGAGCACAAGCACTACTGTGTTCCAGTTTGAAGGGCACTATAGCTAGTGAAATTACTGGGCAAATGGCACTTTATGACGTAATCTAATAATAATGCTGATGTCACAGGATGATGTGCAGTGCAATGTCCCGCGAAACTCTATACTTTATAAATAAATAAATATATAAATAATAATTCGTGGAAATTTCACACAGCGCCATCTAGTCCCGAGTTAGAGTTAGAGTTTAGAGTTCCAAATGACACTGCAACTGATATGAGCAGCTGTGTCGCTTAACATCAGACGTACGACTAGCTCGTCATGTCATTCCTTAACATAAAATTAATTAATAAAATAAACGAGAGTGCTTTAGACCACACGACTGAAGTAAAACTTCTTTAGTTTATCTTCCATCATCATCCATTCTTTAGTTTAGCTCCATCTATCGGCCGGCATAACTTTATAACTTTTTGCTTTCTTTAATGTTAATGTCGCCAGCTTGACAATTGAAGGGGTGAGAATAAAAAGGGTTTAACTGATTTTTTTGACAAAATGACTTATGGGTATCGTTGGATTCAGCGTGAAATTATCTTTAATAATACATTCTCAAAATACCGAAATGAGGCTTAAATCTCGAGATTTTGAGTCTAAAAACGGTTTATCTGTCACAGGAATACAGTTCGCTTAGCATAAAAACATTACTATATTTATTTTATTATATTATATTTTTACAGTAATTGTATGAATTAGTACTATATTTAGTAATTTTAAATAGAATTAAAACATTTTCAAGCAACTGAAACTTACATAAACCTTTTCTATTACCATATAAGCTCTCTACATTAAAATGACGCCGTTGACGTTTAAAGTCAATTTTCTCGAAACTGGCAATTTGACAGTTAAACCATTTTTGGTCTCACCCCTTCAATAGTCATTTTACCGGATATACCAAAATTAAAACAATTTTTTTACTTTGTTATGTTGGCAATGGAGATCTACGTGAATCCACTTCCATTTCCCTCGCTACGCATTCACCAGCTTACTCCCCAAGTAAAGTGCATAAAGAACTGTTACTTCAACAAGACGCTGCCGATTGCAAACAGTGGGGTTGCTTAATCTAATCTTATAGAATTTTATCTTTTTTTTACTACACCACTTTTAACGTCATACCATACCGCATGCGTATTATCCAACCCCACTCTGACTTTATACTACTATTTATTCTGTGCCTTTGTAACAAGCGCTTGTTCACATGTCAAGAGGTAGACTCACTCAAGGCTCGCACTGATGCACTCTCAAGTGTCTCAAGTCACTCATCGTACCTTGCGCTTTGTGTATACTTTTTGGATGAGTTTGAAAAGTATTTAGCTGAAATAATAAGGGCAGTATTTCGAGAATCATTGTTTGATTAAATTTGCTTTCGCTACAAGTTGAGCTTTTCCATTTGTTTTGCAGCTGGAAGCAAGCAAACGTTTGCTTTATGGGAATATCCAATCCACCTCCAATGGTGATGCCAACGTAGATATTTGACGAATAGGTGTCATTTGGAAAATTCAGAAAACTGATAAGTAGATTGTATATTCTTGAATTTTTTTGAAGTAAAACTTCTTTACGCACGCTTGACTTGGAGAGTAAGCTGGTAAATGCGTGACGAGAGCGTTACGGTAATTAGTCGAGCGAGGCGAACAAAAGTTGAGAGGAAGATATAATTAATGAAGATAGAAAGAGAGGGAGTAATATACGTTTAGTATATTACTGTAGGAGCAAGAGAGAGAGAGAGAGAACAGTGCGCGCGCACATTTTCTTTCTCTCTTCCTCTTATAAGCAGTACATGTTTTATTTACCAAGTTTTACTTCATTCGTGTGGTTTGTAGTGTGTTAGTATTAATCAGTTAGTAATAAAGGTTTAAAGCAGACTCTTTCTTTATATCAGTATGTTTTACCGGTACAATATCGTTCATAAGGTCTATTGGTTGGTTCCATTTAGTTTGTTTGATTTGTGTCTACTTCTTCGTTTTTAATATTTAATGATAATAATATGTGGGGACATTTCACACAACGCCATCTAGCCCCAAACTAAGCAAAGCTTGTACTATGGGAACCAGATAACTGATACAATACTTAGATACTTTTTGTTTGTAAATACATATGTAGAATACAATATAACACCCAGACACAGAACAAACACCTATGTTCATCACACAAATGTTTGTCCTGGGTGGGAATCGAACCCACAACCCACTGTTCAGAAGGCAGGGTTACTACCAACTGAGCTATAGGGCCAGTCAAATTTTAATTCGTCTTATCGCTTCTAGCCGTGACGGCCCAAGTTTACCGAGTCGGATTGCACTGCCCACGTTTTGTTAAATGTAAGAATGTCATTTATCCCTGTATAACACACGTCACATTTTTTAATCAATATTTTCCACCTACAAGAAATAAGTTTCAATAAGTGATACTGTTTCAACTAGATTAGGTTACATCAGCGCCTTAGTCGTGAAACCGCATTTAAGTGTTCGTCGGTTGAGAGAACAGTGAGAAAAGGAACCGATGCCACCGTATTGTTTTTTAAAGCTTAAAATTTAAAATATTTTATCCGAATCAAATGTTTCTTAAATAATTTACCTTAAAATGAGTAAAAGCTTAATAAGCTTAAAAGTTAAAATATTTAATCTGAATCAAACGCGTTGTACATGTAAGTACATAAAATGGGTCTTTTTTATTTTTATGTTAGTGGATGATGTGACGAGCTAGTCGTTCACCTGATGTTAAGCGACACGGCTGTCCATAACAAAACAGTGTCACTCGGAACTCCAAAATATAAAGTTTCGCGTGACACTGCACTGAGCACATCATCCTGAGACATCAGCACAGTCTGGTAATAAGATTACTCGACCGTGAGATCAGATTATAAAGTTTCATTTGCACAGTAATTTCACTAGCTACAGTGCCCTTCAAACCGAACTGCTTGGCGGCAGAATAACTGGGAAAGTGGTGGTACCTACCTAATAGACGCACTTTGCAGAAAAGTCCTACCACCTAGTACTAAACTCTTAACATCTAGTAGTAAACTTTATTTATCCGAAAAGCTTTTGGCAAAAAATGTTCGATGGGAGACAGTTTTTATAGTATTCTGTAGTCATGTCACGGAATAAGTAATAGTACAAGATGTCGAGTTGACTGAGCGACATTTTTTGCTGCACCTCTCGGTTGAACTTTAGACAAATGCTATGATTACGGAGCGACGCGACGTGCGTGGGTGCATTCAAATCTCTGCGATGCTATCTCCAATATGGTTTGTACTATTTTGTTGTGGATACAGTAGGCTGTGCCAATAAAGATCTCAGTTATTTTATGGTTGACTAGCTACTGCTCGTGAATTCGCACGCTTGGACTACAGTTGTATTTGTAAAAGTAGGTATCCTATGTCGTTTCTCAGGATTCAAACTATCTCCACACCAAATTTCATTAAGGTCACCTTAACTATTTAATCTAGAAAAGGTAGCAAATAGACAGACAGACAAAGTTCCATTCAAAATATTAGTAGTTTTATTAAATATGCTAATTTATTTAAGGCGTGAGATTGCTTATTACCTTATATTATACAAACTAACTAACGTTAGCGGTAGACAACGTCTTTACTTAAACTTATGCCCATTTAGTAGTCGTGACTGCATCAGGTGTAACACCATAATCACGTTCCATCTCTGGCACACGTCGAATCGTTGATTATTATCTTGATTTAAATATGTCATTTTTGTCGTTCTTCCATCTAAGCCCTTTGTAAGCAATTTTTTTATATCTGTCGGGATTGAACTCACGTCATCTGTGAATATTGTAGATATTCCATTCTGCACACCAAGTTGTCGATATGGTCAATTGTGGCGCTATGCGTAGATTTGGAACGGGCTCCAGTCCTTTGATTCGCGCAATATCCGCGCGCGATTGGAGCGCGGTGGATCGTCCGGTGTCCTTTGATTCGCGCAATAACCGCGCGCGATCGGAGCACGGTGGATCTTCCGGTGTCCTTTGATTCGCGCAATAACCGCGCGCGATCGGAGCGTGGTGGATCGTCCGGTGTCCTTTGATTCGCGCAATATCCGCGCGCAATCGGAGCGTAGAGGATCGATCGCTCGGTGTCCTTTGATTCGCGCAATATCCGCGCGCGATCGGAGCTCGGTGGATCGTCCGGTGTCCTTTGGACCGCGTTGCCGCTGGGCTTGCCAAGTAGGTCAAAGCGCTAATTCTCACGACATTCTGACCTGGTTAAACAATCTTTTGAACAATAAATGAATGCATATTATTATCATTATCAATTATTGTGATTGAATATTTTAATTATTATTATCTTGATTATTATTAATTTTATCATGGAGACTATTCCGATCAACCAATCAGTCTCATCAAAAGCTCTTAAATCAACTTAATTATAATTATTTGATGACGTCATTTGACTCAAGGTACTGACTGTTATGTAGGTTAACACGAATACAAATTAAGGTTTACGAGTAAGCGTTTACCTGCCTAAGTTATATTAGCTGCGGCGTTTAAAATAAATTATAAAGCTACGTAATATTGGAGATAAGGCTTGGTAGTTATCTGTATAGCTTTAGACATGGAGATACAGCCAACAAAGTAAGAGCGTTGCGCTTCAAAGGTTCTCTCAAATGAATTTCCGAAATATTCAAGTAATGCACGCCCCTACTAGCATGGGCGGCGGACAAATTGTCTTTCCTCTATCCTAATAGTAGCTGGTAAAAAAGGGAGTAAAACAGGGGAGGATATTAGTCTCTATCGGCCATACTAATTTTAAAAAAACTACGTTTATAAAAGTGCGCAATAAGTATGCGCATTTTGTTAACATATTGCATAACGTATCGTCAACAGGCGCTGCATGTGAGATCTTGGGAGGCCTTCGGACAGCTACGAATTACAGTAGTTGGTATACATACATGTTGATCGTATTTACTATTATATTCTGTGCCGTTTTGAACTGGAAACGAGTAGATCTTTACAACAGTTCTAAATTTCTAACGCGTTCTAATACAATGTAATGAGAATTAAAAATATCCTAGAGCTATCCATCAAAGTCCTGACCAGCGACTTCTTGCGGTCTGCCCAAGTATAACGTTACATAGAGGCGCTATCTATGACATGGCCGGTCATAGCAGAGTCAAGTTATGCACATGGGCTGAATCTCGGAAAAAATATATCGATTACGAGATAATGTAGTCTCGGATGAGAATCACAACTTGGTTCGGAATCACCCCGTCACCCGGATGATCCAATAGCAGCCGTAGTATCGGCTGCGCTAGGATCACCGGACCAGTCTAGCCCTTCTGGCTCAGGTACCGCTTTCGGCACCGGTATAGGATACCAGCGTAACACAATCAGACACCGACCCCGCCGGCGAGGTCGACGTACCCCCCGTAGGTTAGCTGGAACGGTCGCGACTTTCAATAGGGTTCACTCTTCCAGTGGACGTAGTCTTCTCGATCCTCTTATCCCGGCAACGGCCCAAGCCGAGGCTCGCACCCCAGGGGTGCCCGCCAGCTAGTTGCCTCCCACTTTTGACGGCTGGGCGCCTTAAGCGCCCGCCCTCCCGCCCGGTGACGCTGTAAAGGTCGGTAGAAACCAACAGCATTAGCCCGTTCAAATCAAAAAAATATAAAAAAATCACAGCTTTGTTCGGCCTTCATCCGATATATGACGTCATCGCTCATGCGACATGTACAGAGAATAGGCCCACTGTAGAGGCTCCACTTGTAAAAGTTCTCATGGAGCTTTACGTGGTTGTCATTTATTTTTTTGTGTAACTTTATAAGTTTGTAAAGCTGATTAACTGTGACAATAATAACTTTTAAAATCATGGAATAAATTATAGGATACTTTTTATCTCGGAAATTTTGTACACGGATGCCAGTATATTGTAGTACGGCCAGTATATAGTTCAAAAGTTTAATTTTTGTAGCAGATAGTATTTAGTATTAGTTATATCATTGTAGTATTTTTTTATAACTTAATTATTTCGTCGACATTGATTTCAGGTTTGTGTAAACTCAAAATTAGTACTCTTTTGCTACACCCTAACAGGGTTGTGCAATTTGTGTGATGTATAATGCAATAAATAAACAAATATTCCGACTACCACAATGGAACGTCGATGTAAGGGAAGACAACAGCACTGGCTAACAATCCCTAACTGGACACAGTTACTTGTTTATTTATACTTTTCTTACCAAAGTTTTCAAACTGAAATTTAACAAGTCATTGCTCTCCATTAAAACAAACGGAAGCCAACGCTGCTCATTTCATTTAACGGCCAACTGCTGCGTTTAACGACACTTTAACGACCTAAATCTAGATTTCTCTTAGAAGCTAGACTTTCTAACTGACCTAAATACCCGCCCGGCTTATTATATCGAAGTTTGAATGGACTTTCGACTCTTAATAAGCAACTGGAATATTAATACAGTACTATACAAATTTGATTTAGGTAAAGTATTTATTAATTTAGTTTTGAAGTTTACTGAGTTTAGGTTTTTTTTATTATGACTGGCAAACAAGGAGGCGGCTGACCCGATGGTGAGTGGTCACCAAAGATAAAAAAGCCCGTAAAAAAGCCCTTATAGCACGTACTCGCAAAGGCTAGTAGTGGAAATCAACTATTGTTTTTCGTATGGGGGGGGGTATGGGGGTATGGGTTCAGTCATTGGATTTATAGACAATGGTGGCCACCGTCACTTTTTGGACTTCTGCAATTTAATTCTATTGAGAGAATAGTGCAACACTGACGTACGACTGACTACTTGCGCTACCTACCCTTTGCTATACCCAAATATGATACGGTTTGTGTGTTGATGATATTACGATATGTATTATATTATTTACATTCATAATTGAAGGGGTGAGAATAAAAAGGATCTTGGGCTTATATCTCGAGATTTTGAGTCTAAAAATGGTTTATCTGTCACAGGAATACAGTACGCTTAGCATAAAAACATTACTTTATTTATTTTATTATATTATATTTTTACAGTAATTGTAGGAATCAGTACTATATTTGGTAATTTTAAATAGAAATAAAACATTTTCAAGCAACTGAAACTTACATAAACCTTTTCTATTACCTTATAAGCACTCTACATAAAAATGACGCCGTTGACGTTAAAGTCAATTTACTCGAAACTGTCATTTTGTCAGTTAAATCCTTTTTATTCTCAACCCTTCAATTATTATAAAGTATACTAAAATATTTAAATGTACAAACTTTGAAAACACTTTTATCATGTCGATAATCATAATCTAGTCGTATCGGCCAACCAGCTTAACATTCAGATCTACTAGGCACTCATAAGTCTAGGTTCTATTCCCATGCATAAACCATGAAATCGCAATTTCCTTTGATGTTTGCCGCGTCTATTAGCTATAATTGTTCCTATCTAGGCTTAGATTTTAGCTCACTGCCAGCCATCTGTCACTTCACTAGCCTCATAACTATGACGATGTAAGAATAATGCGATGCATTCATTGGTGGATGGATACCTACTCAAAGTAACAAAAAGTAAACATATGTTTTTTAACACATATTTGATACGTTCTGCTAGACATTCATTTACATTATTTATATATTTATTTTATATATAAATAGATTTATTTATTTATTACTAGGTGGTAGGACTTTACTGCAAAGTTCGTCTAGGTAGGTACCACCGCTTTGCCAGTTATTCTGCCGCCAAGCAGTAGTGTGCAAGCACTACTGTGTTCCGGTTTGAAGGGCACTGTAGCTAGTGAAATTACTGGGCAATTGAGACTTTATGATCTGATCTCACAGTCGAGTAATCTTATTACCAGACTGTGCTGATGTCTCAGGATGATGTGCGCAGTGCAGTGTCGCTTGAAACTCTATGTTTTAGGGTTCCGAGTGACACTGTTCTGTTATGGGCGGCCGTGGCGCTTAACATCAGGTGAACGACTAGCTCGTCACATCATTCAATAACATAAAAAAAATAAAAATAAAAAATTTAACAGCGTTTGTGTGTGGTGGTTGAGCAGGTCGGCTCATAACCCAGAGGCAGCGGGTTGGATTCCCGCGGCAAGACCAGTATTTGTGCACGGAAAAAAGCGCAAATACCTACTTGTTCTGAGTCTGGGTGTTGTGGGACCATAGTCCTCGTAGTTCCTGGGTCTCTAGTTACAGGATATCCTAGTTAGGGTCCAGGATCTATGTATGTGATCATTGGGCGTTATTATTATTATATCAGACTTAATTATTCTTACTCTATAGTTAATATACATTAAAAAACTAAGAAATAATATTAATCTATCTGTACATTCAACAAGTCATTTAAACTGTTTAAATCCAAGTTGTCACGCACGAATCATCTTTCCATTTAACGTTCGACGCGTTTTAATGATTACTCATATATTGTAATGATTTAATAGATAAAATGAAATTCTAGTCCACAAATGTTCAATAGCGTCCACAGATATATAAATATCTAAGGTCTGTGACCTATGATATTTTCGTTACTATGTCTAAATCGAACAAAATGAAACCATTTATTTTCATAAACACATGGCTAAATTCTACAACGATATAACAGCAGGTCATCTGTCACACTAATATTATAAAGGCGAAAGTTTGTATGTGTGTTTGTGTGCATGTTTGTTACTCCTTCATGCCCAAACGGCTGAATGGATTTGGATGAAACTCGGTATCAAGATAGCTTATACACTGGATTAACATATAGGCTACATTTTATCCCGGAAAAGCGAAATGTTCCCGTATGAGCAAATAATTAAAATACTTTTTATCCGCAGGTGAAACCGCGGGGCGCAACTAGTATGTTATAAAATAGACCATACATGTTTTTTATACAATAGCATATAAATTTTCATTGTCAATGTAAACTTATCACTGCAAGATCGTTGGAAATTCGGTCTAATTAATTTTTGTTTGTTTCAGATCACATCAAATTCCCGTGAGTGTTATAAACAAAAAGCAAACAACCATGTTTTCACTATTATAACATCAGTATTGTGACGTAGTAAAATATGAATTCAGTGAGAACACAGCAGTGAGTGAGTGATCTAGTGCATAAAACAAGTGAACTAAGTGATTCAAAATGGAGGCTTTAGAGAGGAGCTGCGTGATCGTTCTGCTGTTTGTTGCACTATGTTCAATAAGTAAGTAGCAGCTGAGTTTTGTTAAACATAAAATTTATTCATCCTCATTCTTTTCCAATACTTCAACTACAATATTTAATGAACTATTTCATTTCAAACTATTTCAATACATATTTCGTTATTTTTTTTTTAATTATAATTTTTTCCTCGTGTCACTATTAATATTCATATTTAGAGTTTTGGTGGGAAAACGAAAAAGATCGCGTCACCTCACTGTATTATTTTCCAAATCTTGTGTTATTTTCAGTGGTAGTGCATACAATTGGTGGCATTTTATTCAGTAAGTGCTGGATTACAAGCATGAGTGAGAGTGATGTGAAAGTGGTATAATGATGGTGAAACGTTTCTTTTCGGGTTGTTTCCAAACCATAGAAGCTTCTGGTAGAGTTGCCACCGCTTTACTAGTAGTATGACTTGACTAGACTAGACTAGATTATGACTTGACTTGATGATTTTGACTGGGATTTAACCTGACACACATTATAATACATTAATTAACTTGATAAATTATCAATTGCTTGAAACGGGCTAAATACACAAAAGTGTGGAGCCAAACCAAAAACAAAATAAATCATATATCTCTCCCTTTCTATTACTGTGATGTGTCTCCAGTAAAAATACGAAAAGATATTTCAGTGGCGGTGGAATTGCTATGAATCTAGCTAATACTAATAATTGTATCATGAAATAATGTCATGCATTCCGGTTTTAGTATTCTCGACCTTGAACGAGAACTTGTTCGCGAATCATTCTCATCCACCCACTTAATGTCTCAAATCGTCTAAATAAATTAGCCACCGTTCCCCGATGTGTCCGCGATAAGGAACACAATAGAAGATATTTCAACAGAGATATACAAAATTTGTACCGACGCTAATGTTTGCCTGAAAGTATCATCTTATTCTGTGATGAAGATTTCAATGTTAAATCGCGGACGATGACCTCTGCCATATTAGCGTGCTAATGTAAGGTTTATTCTGTGGTAAGATAGAGCTAGTGTTGTGACAAGTTCATTTATTTAACAAAAGCGGCAATTATTAACGCTCTCTTCTGCCAATCCAACAATTGTTTCTCGTCCCACGCGTGAACGTTTTCGCCAATGCCACTTGTATTGTATGGTGTCATCTCCTCGTATTTGTATAGGTTTTTCTTATTTTTGTCAATACAACAATGTAACCCACTTTATTTGTTTGATGTGTCTCTCTTTACTTTTACGCCAATTGAGAGTCTAGAAATATTTTTTTACGTATATTTTAATGAGAACTTTATGTTTTAAATTAATTTACTACCGACTGTTTTCACTCGAACAGTGTGTCAAATTCATATGTATAAAAAAAGAGTGTGCTTTAGACCACACGACTGAAGTAAAACTTCTTTATTTTAGCTCCATCTATCGGCCGGTATAGCTTTGTTTATGCTTTGTTAAGGTTAATGTCGCCATCTTTACAACTGTAAGTTGTCATTCTACCGGACATGCTAACATAATAAAACAAATTTTTAATTTTGTTATTTATTTATTTTTTATGTTGTTTTTTATGTTATGCTGACAATGGAGATCTACGTGAACCAACTTAAACTTCCGTTCGCCTTGAATTCACTAACTTACTCCCCAAGTCAAGCGTGCGTTAAGTTGTACTTCAAAATAGGCACGATCAACTGGCACATCTTCGGTAATTATGAGATCCTGGCCTAAATCCATTCACGCTGGTACATATACTCAATATATCAGGTTAGTAAGTTTAGTTTTAGAATCTAGCTAATTATGATTTACCTGTGCTGTGCCATGGTCATGGTATACTAATAATTCTGTTCGAAAACTTTCCATTCTTAACGTTCACGCACTCGCACATGTTTTCTCTGCAATCCTAACTCCTCAATTGCTTCAGGTCTCGTGGACGGTCAACGCAACAACACCAAGATGTCGTACGTGTGTCCAGAGAACTTCATTCGGCAAGGGCACAGTTGCTACTTCTTCAGCACTGACAAGTCCACGTGGCAGAGCGCGCTCTTCGCTTGCAAGGTAGGCCTTTTGACTATCGACATTATAACACAATCTTAACATGATCCGAACTATCGGCACAGAATTTATGACTGAATACTGCACCCGACACAAGCAGCCGAAAATATATACATCGAACAATCAACGGAATGTCTTATCAGATTTTTCACTCTACAGCCAACCCATTCATTTAAAGGAAGTGACGACATATTTTAATTTTTAATGTCTTTGATAGCAATGCTAATGAACATTTATGCAATCATTATAAAGACCATGATTTTAATTTAGATAACTCCTATTGAACTTAATCGGTTTTAAAAAATACATATTATGTCATTTTTTTTATTAAACATCTAAAGGAGAAGCGTTAAAATTTTAATATTATACATACTTGCGGTAGTTTTATTACTTGAACCTGTTAGTTATTTATATAGTGGCATTTATTAGGTCAATAGAACAACGCATTGAGTTTTATTTTCGCAGGTTCGGTTCTTAATATTGAAATCAACCAAACGCTTACAGCCTTATTAATAAACACGAACTAGCTTTAGACTAGTTACACCATCTTTTGTCTCTTTCGATCCAGCTAAATATTCCAGTAGCAAAAAAAGGACAAAAGTTGAAGTAACTAATCCGAGACCCGTTTATTAATAAGGCTGTAAGAGTTTTATTTCTACAGATACAACAGAATTAACTTTGTAAATAAAACCAGGTGTATGTTTTAAACTTCCGTATATTCTTCATTCTTAGTATACCAAAATCCAACACACCGGTCGTTTTTCCATCGAGTTTTTCTGGTTCAAGTCTGACTCAGGCTTTTGCCTAATAGCGCGCAAGTCAGTGTTACCAAACAAAAATGAAAATTCACCTAATTTCAGAAAAAAGGTTATTACTTTTCTCATCGGCAAAAAGTACAAATAAGCTCGTATAAAATTATTAAAACAAACCATACATCAAAGATATCTCGTTGAACATCGATCAAGTCCATAAACACTAAGAATGAGTCCATAGATTGTCATTGTCATTGAGTGATTAAATTGCCGTAAAGCAATCAATTTGACAACTCGATGATTATACCAATTCGTTTGTGAGGGGTCACCTGAATGATTAATTGGAATTAATTCGAAGTTTATAAATTGGAGTGTCCTTAACATTAGTCTGTACGATTCCAGTCTATAGGCTAGTCGTGGCCGTGAACTTTGATCGCAATACTGAACCTGTATAACGTTACGCAAAAGCTGTATTCGATGATTTTCATGTCCATCAGGTTAGCGAAAGATAATGTATGCGGCGAGCTCTATAAAGTAGGTAGATAGAAATCGCTCAGAGTACGGCAAAGTATTTTCCTCAGACGATTCACTTCTGGTCCCTACTTACACTGGAAACGATAAGACCAATGCCGGTGTGCACTAGTTTGACCTAAGTTCGTATTTATCCATCTATGGGAGCATGGTCCTCGTAGTTCCAGGGAATCCTAGTTATCCTAGGTCCAGGGATCTATGTGATTGATGCGATCGGTGATCTATGAGCGTTATTATTATTATTATCTATGACGTACCGACTATTTCGGGTATGTTCTAGAGAGATAAGTGTGAACTTAGAAGTTGTCAAACTTTGGAGCAGAAGATTTTTTATTTAATGCGTGAAGCAATTTTACTGGTTATTTCGAGTGAGCGTAACATAATTTGGATCTTTGCAAATATTACAAATATATGGTGTACTGGTTGTACCTACTTATATTGCTTTACAAATATGTTCACTACAAATATTGAATTCTCAAGCCCTCCTAGATTTATTGCCGAAATATGTGCCGGTATTCTTTGTACTTTTTTAAGGACGTGTGAATAGAATAATAAATGATGAATAGCTTTTGGTATGTGACAAGGCTTGGGTATATAATTATATGTAAATGACAGCACTTTGAGAAGATATTATAAGTGTATGTTAATGTCAATACACTATTATTGGGTTCGCCAAAGAGACCAGCGGATCAAAGTGACGCTCTACAGAGGACGCCTATGTTCAGCAATGGAGACTTCGTCGCGAAACTTATTCCAATTGATGATGATAATGATGATGATGATGATTAATTACCAGAATTAGTAAACAAGCGCGCTCACCTTAGGATGCGTCATAAAATATGTATTGAGCCATAAACCACACGATAAAATAAACGCTATGCCATATAAACAATCTGCGCTCATGCTAATATTGCTAATGCTGTTTGATAAATAGATGATGCTATTAAATTGCTTAAAAATCACCTAATCGAGTGTGAAAATTATCGTGAGTATGATTCGTATAGCTCGCGCAAAACTTTATGAGCTCTCGGAAGTTAGGCCCGAGTCCCAAACTGCGCATGGTACAGTTGAGTGCATTGTAAATGCGGCCATACAATAACTATAATATGCGTACTGCGCAGCCATCCGCGCTAACTTTCGAGAGCTCATAAAGTTTTGCGCGAGCTATAACGGTGAATAAACGTCCTATTCATCTTCAAAATAATTATAACAATATTATCTGTGATGTGTGAAAGACATCGAATATTTCCAAAACTAGCGCCGTCTTTCACGGAAAGTAACACAAATCAACAATTTAAAACGGACCCAATAATGTGGAATACACTTGCAAACTACTTAATTTAGGTTATGTATTGTGTCAAAGTTAATTTCCGAATGACCGTGAGGTGTCGACAAAGGTGACCCAGCTCAAACACAGCTGTTATAATTTACATTATGAGCCATAAACTAGTGTTTTTAAGTTAGCTGAGTTATTAAAGTATGGCAGACGTGATGCTCGTTACGTGTGTTTCTGTACGGGCGTCTATAATTCCTACCTACCCTCCATTTATATATATATATATATCGTTATCAACCCATCATAAAATTTGTTTATAACCCTATTATTCAGGCAGTAACAAAACAAAAATCTGTTAAAATAATTTCATCATTCACATATAATATGGTTTTTTGACTAGTACATACTGAGGTATGGCCATATTTAAATCCTTATGAGAAAGAAGACTGTCTTATGAGTAAATGGTTCCTAAGACGTTTTTCCCGTCTCTTATATCTCCTATGGTTTCGAATTTCTTCGTACTGTCCAGTTAAACACCCAAATCGGTTCATCAGTACCTAGTAGCCGTTTTGACGTAAAAGCCACACAAATAAATAAACAGTCAGCGTTTTACTTTTATATTGGAGATATAAAACATTTGCCTGAAATTTCCAAAAGACTCCATTACATTCCTAAGACCGTTGACCTTAAGTTCATCCAAACGATATTTGCCATCGCCACAGCTGCTCATATATTGAACATGAAATTCATATCTTTTATTTGCTAGCCTCAGCTTACCTCTTCGCAGAAACGTTCCACAATTTGTTTGTACTAAAAGATGAAAATTATGTAAGTTAGAATTATGATTTAGTGGATAGCTAGAATTTAAGGAGGTATTCTCAAAAATCATTGATTTATAGAGCACAAATAAATAAATGTTATGTTCTGCATTAACACGCGATAAAGGTAGCATGAGCACGAGGTAGAGAGAAACGTCTACTAAATTTACTTGTACTATTATTTTTATTTCGTAATTTTACACTTCTACATACATAAAGAGATTCATATAAAAAAATATAATCAAAGTAGGTAGAATTTATCTGCAATTAAAAATCACTTCTCAGTATGTGACTACTCCCAGTATTTGCATACGAATGTGTCTATAAGTGGAACACGCAATGTGATGCAAATATTCTCGTTTTAGTCTTCTTGTTCTCGGAACAAATGTAAGGATCATGGTAGTGCCCATATATCTGATTAGGATTTTTTATTTTGATAGTGGAGCTAAGAGATGTGGATAAGAACGACAATAGAGGCGTCGTAGGACGACAATATACTTAAGTTTATTTGCTGTAATATTTTTACAAATTAAGACAGGGAAATATCGTCCTCGTATGTAATTACTGGCAAGTGTATTTTTCAATAACTCTTGTTTGGATTTGTAACAAACGCAAAATAAGGAACGACCTAATCTGCACCTTGCTGTTAAAATGTGGGCTATAATATTGACGAAAAAAAAATTTACAGAACAAGTCGCATAGATAAATGAAGAGAAACTCTACAAAATCGCTGTACAAAACCCATAAGAGCAAAAACTTTTTAAATTATTTCCGGAACAGAGTAACCACTTCTGTGGTTTCGCAGAACTACAGGTTACATAATAATGTACTAGACTGAACCAAATAAGTAAAATGAGGACAATAATTCCATTAGTAACTATGATTCCTTTATTACTACCTTTGCAGCGCATTCGGAAAAAAATTAAATCACAAGCAAACGTCATTACAATATGTTCATCATACCTGCAATTATATAGATTCTGGCCTAGATTTAGATTTCCAGCCAAGTCCTCATTCTGGTAAGTAGGTAACAAATCTTTGTATATCTCTTAAAATCAACACCATGAATGTTGTCTTCCACAAAGAATTTGAAACAATATCTTACTTTGTTTAGCTAACAATGCGGCTGTTTATATTACACTGTTTATTTTCAACTGTAAACGTTCTTCAGGGCTCATTTAAATTACATATTGTACATAGATATTTGTGTGTAAAGCTGTAACGCCTTTGAGATCTATTCAAATTCAAAATACTTTATTCAATTGGGGCCCCCATGGGGCGCTCATGAAAATTGCAAGGGTCGAACTCTTCTTTAATGGTAATGATTCTCATAGGTATAGTACCTACGGATGCTTAAGAAGAAGTACTATATAGATTACTTACAGATTTTCTTTAAAATAAAGTGCAATGCTTCTAGCATCTTTGTCTCTTCTACTACTTTTTTTCTGCTTGAGCTAATTTTCTTTCTGATATCTTTAAATTGATTATTTTATTCATTGCTTGTAAAATGTTCGTGCAGAGTTAACACAGCAATTGGCAATTCTCTCCTGCCAACAGAGTCATAGCAATAGCAGCTTTTTATAGGTCAGTGTGTTCCATATTTTGTAATACGGCTGGTTTCCGTCTTTGTTTAACAATAATACATAAACATAACTCTCCGCGATTATATTTTCAACACTATATTATTATCGAGCAACAGCTGGATTTTTACTTGAACCTGTTTATTTTGCCAAATATAATTTGAATGAATATTATTCATGTTCAGGGAGAAATAAATAGATCGGGAAGTTGGAATTAGATTGGTAACTATGGGTAAAATTTTCATCGTAACTCTTTAGAAACTAACTGATTGACTTGGAACCAACCAATGTACATAGAATATTATCTCATTTGGTTTAAGCTAATTGCTTACTGGTCCTTGTCGCCCTAGTGTATCATATTTTCATTATAATGAAAATAGTATCTAACACTCGTACACAGTCGGCAATCTATTTAAAGATTAGCAACGCGAGACATGTCAACTTGTGGCTGGCACTATGCGCATAGAATTCATCTCTAGTGATGCTATCAAATCACACATTGCAAAGAAGTACGGATAAAAAATTTTACACTTATGGTTATTATACATTTAATGCCTATAATTCATTTCAATACAATAGATTTTTTGTGAATTGAGTTAAACTGACTAAATGGTCAGTTTAACTCAATTCTACATCATTCATCAAGTTTAACAACATCTGTTAACTAATGTAGGCGTATGAAATTGACTAAACCTTGCATTCAACCAACCACGCATTTATTGTCCTCACGATTTCATTTAAGATTCGGATCTCATTTCAGAATCATTCACACATTTTAATTTAAAATGATACGTAAAAACGTCTCTTGATTTATGTTTCGTCTCATCTCTATGAATTAGACCACCCCGTAGCGCGTAGGTTCAATGCCTATTCCGCATTACGTTTGTTTACATTTCTATATCTGTATAATTTCCTAGTTCAGCAAGATGCAATGTGTTCATCGAATCCGCTAATCGACCGTTTTCCACCACGTGTTTGAATATTATTATTTTAATAGAAATCAGAACACCATAACTTGACCCATATTTCATAATAGCATCATTTGTATCTGTTATCGGTTTTCGGAATTGGGTATCGATGTTTTATACCAATACGTCTCCGGTTGGCTTCTGCTCTATATTAAAGATATTTAGGCTTGGATTTCCTTTTCTCAATCTCTATTTGTTTGAAAATTAGTTTTGTTGTATAATGATTAATGATGGAAACCGGCAAAAATAAAGATGCATATTGTCTTTTAATTTTATAAATTTATGCTTTAATTCACTCTATTTAATACATGATAATGTCGATGAACTTATTATAGAAATAAATTCTTAAAATAGATATTAATGGGTTGTAAGACTATGGTCTTCGTAGTTCCTGGGTCCCTAGATATAAGCAATCCTAGTTAGGGTCCAGGATCTGTGCATATGATCGTTGGGCGTCAGTTATTTATTTCTTTATTGATACCATTTTTTAAAGTACGTAAATACAAAACGTTATAATGACGTAACTTGGATAGGACTATAACAACGGACCACGCAATATAACATTGATTCAATCTACGAGTTCTTATGTAGGAAATCCATTCAGAGCTCTTATCTTAACAAATTCCATGCTATTAAAAGAGTGATGCGCGGTCACAGATAATTTTAGCCCCGCCTTATGTCTATCATCATTAAGCACAGCTTCAGGATCAAAGGAAGTCGTTATTTCAAGTACACTGGAATTAAATCCGCTGTATACAATACAGCGAATGTTATTAATTGGGTCAGGTATGAATCGGTCCCTTCACATTCTTCGTTATTGAAATTTTTGATGATTTCACTGAGACTTATTGAATATTCCGATTATCAGTTTGTATGAAGCTCATACATAAGAAGGCTCTTCAAAGGCTCACCAAAGTAAGTATTGCTAAGAGAACTATGTTCTCTTTGCTCATCATCTGCTTTTAGTCTCTCAGTACTTAAACTGTTTAGTATGCAAATGATACTATATTTAACCACCAAATGATTAGGAATATAGCATAGTAGTCATATTATGCAACTCATAAAATACCTACTGTCTCAATCAGTACCATTAACGTAAACATTAAAATTTCTGTAACTAAGATCTGTAATACTTAGTTAATGACTACCATGGCGATTTAACGTAAACAATCGTCTATTGCTATCACTTAATAAACTTCTATTTTAAATATGTTAGTGCGATTAATTTTAACCCGCAATATTTGCTTTGCTAGGGCTGCAATAATAACTTTAGACCACATTACACGCTGATGTTAGTAATCGTTTCGATGCGGCCACAGCGATGACCGACGCCGCAACGAATCAATAAATTAACCAACTATTCAGAGATTGCTTTCTCTAGCAACCTAATTATCCAGTTAAAACTCATGTGATCTAGTTTGCGACGTCCCACAAACAGGAAAAGCCATAAACTTTTATCGACACCCACGTGGGTATAGTGGCGTGCCAAAACAGTGACGTTTTCAGGTACAAAGGGATTTGGGAAAAACTTCATTTGCGTCATCTTGTGTAGGACATGCTGTAAAGTACAGGCGGGCCTATAAATTTGATACCCATCACAGCAGTGTCATATTACTGGCGACGAAGGTCTTAATCGCTATTTTTATTAAGATATTACGTAACTATTGTTTCACATTTTATGGTGGTTATAATTTTAATAGTTCTCTATGCTTTAAGCTAACCAGCACAACTACAATACCATATATCACCTATTTATTATCAATGTCTCAGCTGTCAGCACTCGTTCACCTTTTAAATGTAGCTAAGTATTAGTTATTCTTCAGAAAAGAATGTCAGTGACTTATTGAGAATTCTAAGGAGCGTCGGAAGATTGTGAGCATTTAATCCTTAGCTATGCTTAATAAGTATTTATCTATGCCTAATACTCGATGACTTCATGTCGTTATATGAAACTTGTTTTAATAGCAGAAAGATGAGACATGCTGTTTGTAGAATCTGTATTCTGTTTTATATGCAATTCATGAACCAGCACATAAATTTAACCGCATGCGTCACAAACTGCACCCCTCGATGAGGGATTTGTAAAATTAATGGTAATCTTATACTTGACATACGGATCACGTATGCCATACGCCTACAGATTTCAAACTATTTTTACGGATATTACTCAACGGCCTTCCAAGATAATTGGAATACATTTATGTATTAAACCTCATACAATTGCATTTGCTATGAATTCCATGAATCATAGTTATATCTATGAAGTTAAACAACTACTTTGCAGTTAACATGATAAACATGCCAACGTGCTGAACTAGGCACAATTTATTTTTAATAGTAGTGACCAGAAATATGCCCTTCTTCATCGTTTATTTGGTAGCGACAATATTTAAAATTGACAAGTCTTTGGATCGTTATATCTAATACTGCTAATAAAAGTTCGGTTCGCACAGCCCAATCTTTATTATTTGCCCTTCCCTTATTGGCAATTGAGCCAGTTTTATTAATTTGTTGATCAATCAACACTTCAATCTTCGCCTAATTGAAATCCGCCGCTTGATTATTATTTTATTTGCCATTCAATAGTATTCGTCCGTCACTTGGAGTAGGAGATATCTTTGAGGCCTTTAATAGGCGTCATATACTTGATTGAGATCAATTCAGTTGACTGTTGACATCATCGGGCCCTATACTTACACAACGTATTAGCAAAGTGTTGCCACTTGTGAGGTCATCTTCTAAGCACCCAAACGCAATAAGCCCAGCTTACCCAGCTTATAACGTAGGTAGCTGTTCTTGACATTATTATTTCAATACCATGGTTTTACGGAAGTTCGTGTTAACATTTATTTTGGGAATTTGACTTTGTGCGAAGAATTGTTGAAACAACGTATTTTAATGAATTTCAATTTGTTTATAGATTGGTCATCGGTAGGTATCATTCAAATTCTTATATTTGACTAAATAGGTCTTGGGGAGTTGTCGAATAACATTATAAAGGTTTATTTTATTTTAATACTTAATAAGTTTTTCCAGCACTATAAAAAAGCAGACTGAAAAAAAGGATTAATAATACAATATTATATTCAAAGATTAAATGTTTATTTTGTTTCAATGCTCAAGCTCGTAGCATAGTACTTACACATGAGCACATGAATATATAAAAACAAAATGGATGTGAATTACCTACCCAAGCTTACATAATAATTTAATGGCTTAAATCCAGTTTTAACAAAAAATCTTTTTATGGCTGTCTTCTGCAAATTAGCACTGCATTGATTTAAATTTGAATTTGAATACTTTTAAAATACACATTTTTGATATAAATCTAATTCAAATCGTTAAAGCATTTTATAATAATTTAAGCAAGAATTAGTAGATACGTTTTATGGTGGTGATCTTACCTACTCTTTTTAAAACTATAGCTCATAGCAACTACTCACATAAACATATTTTTATAATTAAAATATTTTACGTACCTACGGCTATTTTACGATCAAACAGAAACATAATAGCACAAAATAATGGTTGCCACTACTATAATTATAATAGCAGGTGGAGACAAAGTAACAATTATAATAACAATAATAACGCCAACGATCACATACACAGATCCTGGACTCCAACTAGGATCCCCTGTGTCTAGGGACCCAGGAACTACGAGGACCATGGTCCTACAACACCCAAACACAGAACAAGTATTTGCGCTTTTTTTTCTGTGCACAAATGTTTGTTATGCCTCGGGAATCGAACCCGCCGCCTCCGGGCAACGAGCCGACCTGCTCAACCACTTCACCACAGAGGCTGTCAAACTATTATAATTATTATATTATCATACACCTTTGTAAATCCATTGGCAAACTGTTACCAAAATTTAATTTACTATATACAATATTTTGTCTTATTTTATTTCTGGTAAAAAACATACATCATTGAATAAATTTTCTACTTGATATCGGAATAAGTATTGTATTGATATATATATATTGGCTAGTATTTTACACGTGGTTATCCATTTATGTTTATTTACAACCTCAATCACTATATTCAATACAACCTAATTTATATGATCTTTATCCTAATTAAGAAGTGGTTAACCGGCTATAATAATATTTGGATAAGTATTAAAACTGGTTACCACCACGAAGACAGGACTGTTTTTTGTTTTATTATATTTATTTTTTATCTCTCTCTGGACCACACCTAAATAGTTCGTTATGTTTCAGTGTTCGTTTTACGACTTGGTTTCATGGCCAATGAAATGGTTCTGTGATTATTTTCATACGATATGGGATTGTATCTTATTTAACTTGTGGTTATACCTTTTACGATTGTTTTATCTTTGTCAGTTATAGTGTAAGAGTATTTACAACCTTTAAGTTGTAAGCAGAGTGTAACTTATTAAAAAATTCGTCACTCACCATTCCAGTGAACCATAATTTTAATAATATATTGATTACAATTCAATTTCAGTCAAGATAGTTTTTGATATCAATTTTGCAGTATTTATCTGTGCAGTTGTAAGAATATTGACTTTTATTGCAATAAGTCTGCAATGCATTTGGCCTCGCCATGTCACGTACAATGACCATTGTCGCTTTATTCCCGTAATATCTTGGACATGTTTAAGCCAATTGGTGTAATTCAATTTTATTTGAATTCAAGGCTAGTTCGAGGCTACCGTCTCAATTTATAGTTTGTTATTTATATCGACCATCGATACACATGACATAATCTATATCTTTATCGGCGATGAAAGTACTTAAGTAGAAATTTTGTTTCGTAATCATTTGCTTTACTGTGTCTTTCTTTGTCTTAGTCATCGTCGAGTATTTCTAAAAGCATATTGTTTTCGAAACCACTGTTATGGCTGTTTTATAAGATAAATAACAGCTAAAACTCACGTCAATTAAAAGTCGAAATTACTCCGACCAGGTGTCGAACATATTCGATGTCCTTCTTCTGGGAGCCAGTTACAACAACCGCGGCGCCTTTCGCGAGCGTCAGCACGTAACTGGCTCCCAGAAGAAGGACATCGAATATGTTCGAAACTTGGTCGGAGTAATTTCGACTTCTAATTGACGTGAGTTTTAGCCGTTATTTATCTTAAAAAATGTGTCATACTCACGATAGTTTTCAAACTAAGTTATAGCTGTTGTTTTTAAATGTCAATTTATTTGCCTTACTCTCTCTGTTAATGACTCTGACTCAACCAATCTCAATTCATGGAGCGTCTTTCACACCGCAGTGAGCATACCTATCACTCACTATGCGTCCTAAGCGCATAGCGAGTGATAGGTATATATAGCGCTTAGTGGCTATTTCAAATAATTGAATCTGTAAAATAGTATTACTTGTCTTTTTAAAATTGTGAAGCGTTGAGCTTTACGATGTTTTGGTGGTTGTATGGTGCGTTTTGTGGCAAATAATCAGACATGCTGTTACATGCCATGTTTTACTTCTTCAATACATCATTCGTGAAAACTGTGTCTGCGTCATGCACCAATAGCTGAAGACATTGTATACTGCTGACGAGTCCCATCTATTTATATTTTATCGTTTATTTTAAGGTGATTTAGATTTATTTTAGTGCACACGAGTCACACGACTCTTGCTGATGAAGGCAATTGTGGAGATTAGGATTGGACTTGTTTATAGGGTTGTATGTCCACTAAGTTACGAGGACAACTCTTTAATGACGTGTCGCATCAAAATGACATTTACCAATTTAGATTTTAGATCGTTTACTCTGATTTTACATTTTTAAAGGGAATATTTAATGCCTTTCGTATATCAGATTTTTCCTTTTTTGTTACGGCTGTTGCATATTCGAAGCATTGTAGATGACTGAGATTACAGAAGTTTATGTTATTGATGGTTTACAATTAATACTAGGTGGTAGGACTTTTCTGCAAAGTTCGTCTAGGTAGGTACCACCGCTTTGCCAGTTATTCTGCCGCCAAGCAGTAGTGTGCAAGCACTACTGTGTTCCGGTTTGAAGGGCACTGTAGCTAGTGAAATTACTGGGCAAATGAGACTTTATGACCTGATCTCACAGTCTAGTAATCTTGTTACTAGATTGTGTTGATGTCTCAGGATGACGTGCGCAGTGCAGTGCCACGCGAAACTCTATACTTTAGAGTTCCGAGTGACACTGCAACTGATATGGGCAGCCGTGTCGCTTAACATCAGGCGAACGGTTAGCTCGTCGCGTCATCCCTTAATATAAAAAAAAAAAAAAAAAAAAAAAAAAAAAAAAATAATATTACTAGGTGGTGGGACTTTTCTGCAAGGTTCGTCTAAGTAGGTACCACCGCTTTGCCAGTTATTCTGCCGCCAAGCAGTAGCACTATTCCGGTTTGAAGGGCACTGTAGCTAGTAAAATTACTGGGCAAATGAGGCTTTATGATCTAATCTCACAGTCTAGTAATCTTATTGCTAGACTGTGCTAATGTCTCAGAATGACGTGCGCAGTGCAGTGTCACGCGAAACTACTTTAGAGTCTCAAGTGTCACTGCAACTGATATGGGCAGTCATGTCGCTTAACATCAGGCGAGCGACGAGCTCGTCAAGTCATTTCGTAACATAAATATATATATGACGGCGGCTACGTCCAGTTATAAACTCTATGCACAGCGATTGAGCACCGTAATTTACCCTGTGGTGGCATTAAATTTATTACAGTGGCAGCACCGGCAACTGTCATGGCGCCCCTACCTGTCTGACTATATAAAGGGATCGATTGGTGTGCTACGGATCATTCTTGTTCCAGACACGGCGCGGTGTGGACATGCTGAAGGCCTATAGTTATATAGGTTGCAACCTATCTACGCAGAACCCGTTCCTACCGACATCAGAAGTGGGATGCCCATTTCCGCATCACTCTTCAAGCAACGTCGAAAATATGATGATGTGACGGCGGGTGACACTAATATCAAATTTACTTGCAGGGTTAACCCGGACTAGTGAAAAAAAAAATGGAAAAAAGTAATGATTCATTTTTTTCGAGAAAAAAAGAGAATGTAAAAATGATGACAAGAAAAATGTGTCTGAATGCTAAAGGGATAATCTATCCGGACTAGCACTAATGGTCCATAAAAAAAATGTTGGTTGCTAAAGGGATATCTATCCGGTCTAGCACTAATTGGTCCATTAAAAAAATGTAGGAATGATGATTTTTGGTTGCTAAAGGGATATCTATCCGGTTAGCGTTATTCGGTCCATTTTTTTTATAAATGAAGGTATACTAATGGTCCTGAAGGGTTAACCCTGACAATGACTGGCAGGTTAAAATGCTTTTGACTAATCAAATTGAAACCTGATCTTTTGACATTGACTCCAAGTTTAACTCAATTTAATTGTCAGGATGAACGAGCAATAACACTGATACTTATGTCCCTCACCAGGTACAAAGTGAAGCTAAGCGTACGAGGACGTACGCGCGTCAGTATGGCCGTGACGGCGGCTACGTCCAGTTATAAACTCTATGCACAGCGATTGAGCACCGTAATTTACCCTGTGGTGGCATTAAATTTATTACAGTGGCAGCACCGGCAACTGTCATGGCGCCCCTACCTGTCTGACTATATAAAGGGATCGATTGGTGTGCTACGGATCATTCTTGTTCCAGACACGGCGCGGTGTGGACATGCTGAAGGCCTATAGTTATATAGGTTGCAACCTACCCACAACACGTTCCTGCCCACATATATACAAACAAATGTCTGATTTCAGTGGCTAGATTAATATTTATTAGTTGTATCAGACGGAGGTATTCCTGTACCTATATACGTAGTGAACCGCACACATCTCTCATTAGTCTCCATTCCAATGTGGCCTAAAGACAAACTGTCTGTGGAACGTTTTGGCATGAAGCTTTAAAGTCATGAGAATTTATTTACTAACCTCAATGTTACGATGAAATGTGACAAATCTTATGATAACCACATTTTGTTTATTTATTTATAGGAGGTTGATTCATACGAAATGACATAATAACGTGATTATATAGTAAAAAAGCTAAAAAAGCTTGTTAAAATATTAATTTCCCCATCAATTTTATATAATTAATTTACGTTTTGTACTGAAAATGCCTCATGAAATTATGCATATCCGATATTAATGGTCTTACAAAAATAACCTGCTAACTAACCTTCGTGATTTTTTGAATTACATCATGTAGTTTTTGAAAAAGAACCTTACAGTCATGATAGCACGCGTAATTATGACCAGCAGCGCAATCATTCTTATCAAGATGGACTCTTCCACCTACCACAAAACAATTGCAGGATGAAGTCGCGTCAGCTTATGCCCTAACGCTCAATTCGTTCCCAGAATCAACAAATCCTTTGCCAACCTAGTCAGCAAGAGCGATGGCATTGGCACGACTGCACGCACAGCTTTCAGCTGATTGTGCAGCATATTACACGATATCTCATTGTAATTGATGAGGCATATAACGCAGCCATAGCAGATGCAGCAACAAAATTTAATTAACCGAAACAAACTTTCTATGTTTTTTGTCGAAACTATTTTGGAGCAAAAGGGAATGAGATGCCCGCTGCCAGTATAAAGGCGGATAATTTGCATGTTGGAGAAAATTGGTAGCTTGGCTATCGAGAGCAGTTTTTTCATCTGACTTTACATGACCTAGATGTGTATTCTATGTATAAACTAATAAATTGATGTTAAGTTTAATAACCTTTTATCTAAAGGCCGTAGAAGATGGAGAATGTTGACCGGGGGTTGCCAATATCTTGCTTTCCTGAAAGCTCAATGATAATATCATATATCAATAAAAACTACTACTAAATGCTACTAAGGTAGTGTAGCTATTGCAGACTAGCTACTACAAAAACATTTGGATTGTATACTAGCTGTAATGACCTATAGATAGCCCAAAAGCTCAATGCTAACTAATATTCGTATAAATACAAACAACCTCCAAAACTCAGAGAAAGATTTTCTGTTCATTATTTCATTTTTCGATTGTATGTAATAACTATTCGAATTTCCAGAACGCCACGGTTTGTGACAAGCTTCAGAAACATTCCGAGACCGAGCTGTCCGCATTGTTTTAATTGAAACAAAAGAAACAAATCCTAAATAATATCAGGTTTACATAATAAATAGCCATAATGAATGGTCAGCCGGCGTCACAATAATATCAGACGTCGGCTCTCAACCACATATGTTTATTATAATTCAGAGTTATAAACCTCCTATTTAGTAATTAAATCATTCGTTAAATTCCTCTACGGAAGCCGCATCAGTAATTATTGTTTGGTTAATTGCCTCTTCTAAATATAATCGTTATGTTTGATTTACTCGATTTATTTGTGGAAAGAACATTCACCTCTATTACGGCAAGTAAATCAATATGATTTTCATAGAGTGTTCTATAATTTTACGACTTGTTCACAGGTTACTTAACTGTTGCCATTGGGACAGTTCATTTTCTGACATCTTTTTAGAAAGCATTTGAGCTGTTATAGCAAATAATTTTTGTGATAATGACTTATGTCATTAAACTTGCAGCAGCAGTGATGAGGCTTGTCACTTTGGAAGTAAATTATGATTATGTCTATCTATGTTACGATCATAACAGCCCAACTTTGTCCAATTTGTGACCACTTAACGCAGTGACGAGTGACGATGGCGCCGTAGCCGGATAACCAAATAAAACTGCCCTTTTCACTCTCCAAAGCGTCGATAACCATCTTCACGGGTTCTAATTACCCCGTCGCCAGCTGATCAAACTTGACGCCATCAGCTGATGAATTCACAAGTTCATTAACGGGGCATTCTTCATTAATTTAGTTAGGCTCGGATGAAACGTCGCTTTCTTTATAGCCCGATTCATTTAACTAATGACAAGATTAGTTAAGATCGCGAAGATGAGTTAATGAATTTAATTTTAGCTAGTTGAAGTGAACATGCCAGGCATTTCTGTAATTGGTGTTGTAGTCAAGTAATTGATGCTGTATTTAATTTTAGTGGTCCTTAGAACGTTGATCAGTTTTAGCAGCACGATATTATTATAACTAGATGATGACACTATTTTAATTTACGCTTGTACGACAAAAGTTTATTAATCTTATTACCTGCCAATTTAATTGATAACCCAGAGAAGAATTTTCGTGAGGTAAAGTTGGATATTCTCTGGTTTCAATTTATGTAAATTTTTTTTGGTTTCAAACTTGTCTAGCATTTGATCACGCTCTCACCTGATAGGAAGTGACGATGCGATCAAAGGTGTAAGGTGTTTAACTATACAGGAAAATGTGATTTAAATAGCCTAGGTGAATACTATCCGTTGGGAACATTTAACTCGAAAGAGCGTTTTGTTTTGAGTCATCTATTTCGAAACTGTCTGCACAGTTCAGTGATTTGGCCGTGATATTGATCCATCAGGATTCAATCAGCCGACGGTTCCGATCACATGTCTCGCCGATCAATTGGTTGGAGTATTCGGTAGGTACTGTGTAATTGTTGCGATGTGTGTTTCCTAAATTGAAGAGACGTATTGTCGTAACTTGCGTAGGCATAGTAATAGAACGGTTTTATTTTCTATTTGTGCTCAAATAATGATTTGTTTGCTTGTCGGAATTGTGCTTAGAATTTGCAGATGAAAATTTTTAAGATTTGATTGTGGAGAGTGTATCTATAAATTCTTCGCTCGCGAAACCACATAACTTTTTGTTACAAATATTTAAAAAATTCTAACCTTGAAAAAATAAACGCATAACCTTTTAAAATATGCTGTGGTATCGTAATATACATAATGAACATCAAATAATATAATCTAAGTAGGTATCTTTTTCTGCGAGGTCTAAAAATGTTATTATTCATTTAGAGTGTTTAATTTAATGTTCAAGAGGTTTGGTAGGCCCTGTATGTAACTGTTTCAAGAGTATTAGATAAGAATTTTTCTATTCATATCCATGCACAAAGAATGCCAAGGCCGTGATCTTGTTTTCCATTCAATGAAGACTTTCCTTATTATAATTCCTGTTTTTATGAGCTATTAATTTGAAGACTGCTATTTGATACAAAAGTGAAAAGTCTAGTCTATAACATTGGGTTTTTATAGTAATAAAATAAATGTTCTCAGCTGCTAATTCTCCAAGTTCTCGTAACGATGTAGCAATATGCATTTCCGTATCTAAATTCTAATTTTCTTTCAAAGTCATTTCACCTGAAATATTTTATCTGCATTTGCCTTGTCAATAATAAATAAAGACATCCACATGTTCTTAATCGTGCTGGTAACTATTAAAACGGTGCCATTGAATGTGGAACACCCATTTCGTCATATAAATATTCATCATTCCTAATCCACCGAGACACATGACAGATAATAGTCTTGTCCATCACTTGCTATTACAATAGAACACATGTAATCATTTTAATGTGCTTCATGGTACAAACAAAGGCAGTACATAAAGTAACATTATTCCATTAGAAATAATAGAGTGACTAAGCAAAAGAAAACTAAGTATATATATGGGTATGATTGGCCTAGTCCTGGACCTTGAAATATGCCACTACCAGACCCATGATTTACTGATTACTTTCATAATACTTCAAAAACAATTTTTAATAGGTAATCTTAAGTTGGTCAAGCTAATGAACTGCTCTTTGTTGACAATCTCTAATCTATTCTGAAAAAACACCAAAAAACGGGGAAGAGACTATGATAATCAATATAAACATCGTGGACTAAGTATCGTTTACTTTTGCTGCTATAGATAGATTCTTTACCAAAGCAATATCATCACTGAAT
Source organism: Ennomos fuscantarius (assembly GCA_905220475.3). NCBI lineage: Eukaryota > Metazoa > Arthropoda > Insecta > Lepidoptera > Geometridae > Ennomos > Ennomos fuscantarius. The sequence continues at coordinate 2,177,586 of HG992028.1, read as the reverse complement.
AACGCATTCCGCAGAGCAGACGAAGATATGACAATATATTAAAACTCACCAACGTCCTTGAACTTAATTGTGTCACATATAAATTATCCGCACTCGAGTGGCGTCAGCTCATTTCTATGTCAATCAGTACGCCACGTACAGTCAACTGCATTAATGCAGTCGGCGAAGATCGTAGCTATTCCGTGGAAAAAGAGTCTGGCATCGTGACTGGTGTCTTAATGTGCTCTTGATTGCGGTCTATTGCATTTTTAGTACATCATTTATGCTAGACGTTTTGTCTATTAGGGATTTGTACTTATAATGGTCACTATTTGTATGCATTTAGGTAAAACTACCTTCGTCAATGTATTGTCTCGAATTGGTATTTATAAGACGTCGCTCATTCTAAAATTTTTAATCATTTCGCCTGAATATTCTGTCTTAAGCTTTCATGGCCTTACAAATTGAAATCTGCGACTTTCCATGGAAAACGTTGTCTCTGTAGTTAAATTGGTGTTCTACTCGTCGTACGTCACATCATCAGATTTTTTTGCATCCACAACAACATTAAGGGGGTTTTTTGTTATATGTTTTATGTTAGTGAATGATGTGACGAGCTAATTGTTCATCTGATGCTAAGCGACACGACCGCCCATGACAGAACAGTGTCACTCGGAACTCCAAAATATAGTTAGTAAGTTTCACGTGACACTGCACTGCGCACATCATCCTGAGACATCAGCACAGTCTCTCTCAGTCAGATTACTAGACTGTAAGATCAGATCATTAAGGTGGTTTTTCATAGTCATCACGCTTAGCAGGCGTCTTGGTGATTGCAATAGATTATAAAATAATAGATAATATAAAATATAATTCTGCTGCCCATTCGATGATTTCCTTAGCCGCCTCTGCGAGAGGTGGTCCTATCCTTACTATTATCCCACCGGGACCACACAACAAATTGTTGTGATCTACTCGTAGGTAATCAATATAGGGCAGGTAATATAAGCTGCATTTCTAAAGCTTAAGTTTATTTTCGTTGTTATCGTACCTTACGTATGTCGAATTCATAATACATTTATCACCGTTAGAGTGCCCTAAAAAATGCAACTCATGTCTACAATCAGGGCACATCTGGCGTAGATTGTTGAATCAAATACTGACAGGTCATTAATCAAATGCGTGCTCATTGAATAATTCTGACATTACAAACAACACGTCTCCATTCAACATGTTTGTTGCGTTAACGTCCATGATGTTGTTCACTGCGATCTATTTCATAATTGGGCACTGGGTTGACTGGACCTTCTTTAATAGTTTTTACACTGTCATGGTCACCAACGCAATTATCTTAAAATATAATAATAGCCGTTTATTGAACTTGCAAAATTGTTTCTCTCGTAAAAGTATTATATCAGTCATTTGGTCCTCATAGTACAAGCTTTGCTAATAATTTATTAAATTAGTTAATTAATTTACAAATTTATATTTATATAATATTTTGGGCACGTTGCCTACTGGTAGCGGCTTCTTAGATTAAGTTTTGCGTAGTTATTAATTTGATTTTAGTTTTACTGCTTAAATTTTTTAATGATCTACATTTTACAAAACTGATCAAAATTACTTACCTACCTCATTATCATCAGGCCTTCATAGTGCTACAATTTGATCTTTTCTGAAGATAGAGTTATGATCCACCAAAGCACTGGCTCAGTGCAGGTTTGTGGTTCACAACTCACATGCCATTGTTCGAGGATATATTGGTGTTCTCACGATTTTTCCCTTTTATGTACCTAACTCATTATCTCATGCCTAGGCCATAAACCAGTCCACCTACATGGCGCCGTCTGATGACGCCATCGATGTCTCACTCCCATAGCATATTCTACAACAATGTTAAATGGGTCACGTCACAACATACATCACGGCAATTGGGTGAATAATGGCACACCATGATGCCACTCCAAGGTGCATAGTAATACTTCAATTGACGGAATTAGTTGTGCCATCATCGCCTAATCTGCTTATTATGACCTTACATAATAACTGTATAAGATATATAACTCAAAGGTGACTGACTGACTGACTGACATAGTGATCTATCAACGCACACCCCAAACCACTGGACGGATCGGGCTGAAATTTGGCATGCAGGTAGATGTTATGACGTAGGGGTCCGCTAAGAAAGGATTTTTCGAAATTCCACCCTGAAGAAGTGAAATGGGTGGTTGAATTATTTTCCCATAAGCCACGCCGCGGGCGAAGCTACGGGCAGAAGCTCGTAACTGTATAAGATAATATCTATCAAATCGTATATCACTTTCGACCGATAGGGAAGAAAAGGTGTAGAGTGGCGACGGGGAACCCGTAGACGCAACGTAGACTGACCGACTACCTGGTCAAAACTGCGGGGAGCCGTTGGATACAAAAGGCAAGTAGTCCAGCGGCGGTCTATGGGCCTTACATATTCAGCAGTGGACGTCTTCAGGCTGATGATGGTTATCATGATGTATATTAACTCCACTTCCCCCATTATTGTACGAAATTTTCATGAAATCAAGATTTCTCGAAACTTCTAACATATGTGATCACAATGAGCTAATAAAGACTTAAATACTTACACCAATCTATAAACAACATACATAAACATGATTGAATAGATGTCCAAGAGTCCAACGACATCATATTTAAGATATTTGATGAATAATTTGATGAGTTGAGTGTAACAAAAATATGAGACAACATCAACCAGAGAGCTGTTCATCGAACCTGAACATTATTTATTCGATACCTAAACTTGAGACAATGCTGAGCCCACAAATCTCTATACCTAGATTATCTCATATTAACGATACGATGCATACGATACTTACACAATCATATAGCTACGCTTTATAGCATAGCTAAGAATAGGGCCAGAATAAAGCAACCAAAATGGTTTGAACTGAAATAGGTCTGTACTGGTGTAGTCGTGAGTAATCGTGAGCTTATTTAAGCCTTACCAGCGGTAAGCGTGAAATTAGATACAACAAAACTACAGTTTAGCAGAACCAGTGACAGATGTGAAAAGAAAATAGCTACCGTTGTGCTACTTGATTCAACAACCACCACGACACAACACTCGTTGTCAGTTAGTCACTATGTCCAACTCCAAACGCACCTTGAACATGTTTTTTTTTTCATTCATGATTCACAAGTTACAGTTTGTATTTTATACATGAATTGACACAAAATACTAGTGATAACACCACAGATATCACATAAGCCCTTGCCCAAAAGATGAATAGCTCAAACGACCATCAGCGAAAAAAAATTAATGCCGTAACTAATATGACTTGTTAAGAACGCATTTTTTTATAACAGTTCAATGAAAATGGTAAACATGTAAAGAAGGAGAAATGTATTACACAAATATGAAATAATATTGATAGACCTTTATTTAGCTAGATATAAAAGTATACATAGTAATGGGTGACCTGGCGGCACTAAGACTTAAGAGGAGTTTTCTTGCTAATATATTGTAGCAAATTAAGCTTCAATTATGTTGAAAGTGTCTACTTTATAAAGCTTACGAGCTTCTGCCCGCAGCTTCGCCCGCGGCGTGGCCTATGGGAAAATAATTCAACCACCCATTTCACCCCCTTCGTGGTGGAATTTCGAAAAATCCTTTCTTAACGGATGCCTACGTCGTAACATCTACCTGCATGCCAAATTTCAGCCCGATCCGTCCAGTGGTTTGGACTGTGCGTTGATAGATCACTATGTCAGTCAGTCAATCAGTCAGTCACCTTTGAGTTATATATATTTAAATATCAACATAAGTACCCCGTACATCGTCCAGACAGTATTCAGTACCTACTTTCATTCGGAATAGTGCAAGAACTATAATATAATATGCGGTGAAAGGAGTACTTAGTCACAGAGTCACGATAGTTAGTGGTCATTTACCAATGTTAGATATAGCTTTTCTCTAAGATTAGTACCGCTGGGTAGCTTGTTAAATTTATGTACAGTTGGAAGACATGATTAAACGTCAAGATCCTTTAGGTCTTCGGGTTTATTAAGAATAGATATAAATCAATCAATATTAACGTTAAGACTGACTGCCAGAGAAATCAACGCAGATCCTAAACCGATGGACCTAGAAATGTAAATTTTGGATGGTGTATTCCTTTCATTCCTACTCCCGGACTCCTACGTGATATTTTTCCTTACTTTTACAAGTAAATTGTGCTCAAGTAGCTCATGGAAAGCGGTGAAGATGACGCAAGTTTCACGCTTTTTGTGCACCCAAAAAGTACAGTATATTTTATACACAGTATACATATATCTCATGGAAGAGTTCCATGACTTTTGTTCGCCCAAAAAGTGCTCAAGGCGCTTAAAAAAGGTTTCACTTCAAAAATTGACCTAAGCACAGAGCTAACGAGATCATAATCTAGACTGAGTTAAATGCTTAAGCAATATTGGCAAAAAAATTATTATTAACAGAGACCATAAAACACAGGAGGTAATTTTTCCCTTCACAGATATTCTTAAATTAATTTAGCTGCGAGTGATAAAACCAAAGGTAATTGCTTTCCACAGTAATCGTAAAACACTATACAAAAGATCATAATGACGGAACAGCAAGCACAGCAATAAGATAATGTAAAATACTAGGAGTAGAACTTTTCTGCAAAGTTCATTTAGGTAGGTACCACCGCTTTGCCAATTATTCAGCCGCAAAGCAGTAGTGTGCAAGCACAACTGTGTTCCAGTTTGAAGAGCACTGTAGCCACTGAAATTACTGGGCACTTGAGATTTTAGGATCTGATCTCACTAATCTTTTAACCAGACTGTGCTGATGTCTCAGGATGATGTGCGTAGTGCAGTGTCACGCGACATCAAACGCGTGATGCGACACGCAACACGCGTTTATATTTTGGAGTTCCGAGTGACCCTGTTCTGTTATGAGCGGCCGTGTCGCTTAACATCAGGCGAACGACTAGCTCGTCACTTCATTCAATATCATTGAAATAAGCTTAGTCCCTAAATACCAGCCCAATACGTTCTCATTGCCAATGTACAAGCTTGTTCTCACAGGCCTGACAGAACAAGCTTGAGAGTGTAAGCTGTAACTATGCTGGTCAAGTGCGGGTTGGTGGTGATGGATGACTCATGTTTTCGATTTTTTTGTAATACTTAATTATGCTAATTTTCTCACGATGTTTTCTTTCACCATTGTAACATTGATTGAAAAGAGGGGCTCGAGAACGCGTCGGCCATGACTAGATATCCAAGGCACAGGACCGAAAAGGATGTTAGGAAATTGAAGAGGCTTATATACAGAAATGGACCATAAATAGTTCATGAAGAAGACAAATAAGAGAGAACATGACATATTACATCTTTGCCAGGTCGATTCGCGCTGATGCTCGTCTTACCTCATTGCGTGTGAGTGAAAATAATGCATTGGAAGGAAACGGTCAAAGTAAGTAGAGTAAGTAGGTTAACTAAATAAAATAGCGATTTATATAATTGTTTCACCTTCAACATCACTGTAAATCGTTGCAAATGGTTTGTTTAAAATAATTCTGCCAAAATAATGGAAACATTAATTCAGTTCCTGCTTGCATTTAAAACTGTAGAAGAATGCGGAACATTGCACCGAATCCGATAAAACAAACTGAATCTATTAAAAATCTATGTACACGAAGTCTAAGTAACCTAGTTGGCACAGCTTGCCAGTCATGTCACAATTTATATTAGTCTGTAATATGCTGATTCCCACGCTCCTGCCCACTGTAAACATTACACTGGGCTGCGTCTAGTGAATGTACAAAAAACGGTTTGTGAAGTGAAACTTCGCACTTCCCTGCCACCACCCCCGTGGTGTGAAGTGCGAGGGCATTTCCCCCCTCAAAAAAAAGGGAGTAATGCGTTACGAGGTGAACGGAAATTGAAAGTTGTTGGTTCACGTAGATCTCCATTGTCAACATAACAAAGTTAAAAATTACTTAAAATTTATATAATTATGTTGGTAAATGACAATTTACAATTGTCATGATGGTGACATTAACATAAAACAAAGCAAAAACCAAGTTATACCGGCCTAAATGATGGGGCTAAAAAAAAATTACTTCAGTCATGGTCTAAAGAACATAAGCTTTTTTTTTAAGGTTCTAGAATGATTTAACTTTCAACGTTATAAAAAACTCTGTGAATCATGATAGTTATGACAAACTTATAATTATATATAACTACAAGTTCCCTGTAGTACTACGGAAACCCAATAAAGAATTTGAGAACCTATATATCAGATAAAAAAATTATATAGGTCAATTTATTCGTGGATTTAATTTAAAATTATATTCGCTTATATGGGGATTAAATTATACGCGCTTTTAGAAAAAGAGCGTATCGCTTTATTTACTTGTATGAGTTTAAACTTGGAATTTAATTATGTTTTCAAGGAAATTTTCGTAGTCTATTTAAATTTCTACGTCACAACGAGTATCTGCAAACGGCAAGAGTATCAACAGATACCCTACCAGAAAGCGTCGTTTATTGCTGGAAGGCATCCAACAAGATTCTCGGCTACTACGAAACTTGTCAATAAATTCTATAATCGAACAATCGTAACTAACCGTAACCAGCCCTAAAGGTACTGGGCTGCAGAAGTGGTGATCCAAAAATAGATTTATTTATCTATTCATTGCTATTATTCGAAGCTACCAGTATCTTTGTTATTACAGGGCACAAGAATAGATAAAAATTATGTCAGAAAATATAAACAAGTAGTTGACCCGCCCCGGCTTCGCACGGGTGAATTAGTAAAACGCGGTCGAATGGGATAAAAAGTATCCTATGTCCGTCTCCTGGTTCTAAGCTACCTCCCCACCACTTTCAGCCAAATCGGTTCAGCCGTTCTTGAGTTATAAATAGTGTAACTGACACGACTTTCTTTTAAATAATAGGTCTTTACCTATGAAATTGCCGAATTGAAGTACAGACTTTTTCAAACAAAAAAAAGTTTTGATTGGCTATGAATTCTAAATTCAAATTAATTTTGTTTTAAAAATATGACATTCTATTTACAATATAAGTCTTTTGGTTATTGATTAGCGTTGTATTTTCATTACATTTCAAAATTTTTCCTCATAATTGATACTTTGAAATTTCGTGTAATTATGGAATATGAGTTCCGTCGTGGCACCAACGCGGCACAAACGACACGTAACATCAACGACGTTTACGGAGAGAACTGTACAAACGAACGTACAACCCGTTATTGGTTTTCTCGGTTCCGTTCTGGGAATTTTGACTTGAAAAATGAGCCTCGTGGTCGTCCGGAAACTTTGGTCAACAATGATGAATTAAAGGCGATTGTGGAAGCTGATGAATCTCAATCTACAGCTGAGCTGGCAGCAGCTTTTGATGTTAGCATCAAAACAATATTGGTCCATTTGCGACAGATTGGCAAGATAAAAAAGCTTGATAGATGGGTGCTCCACGAACTTAACGATCGCCAGCGCAACGTACGCGTCGAGACTTGCCTTGCGCTGCTTAACAGGCACAGAAATGAAGGAATTTTGAACCGAATTGTTAAGTGCGACGAAAAATGGATTCTTTTTGACAATCGAAAGCGCTCAGCAAGTTGGTTAGATCCTGGTTCGGTACCAAAGCAATGTGCAAAACGAAAAATGACCCCTAGAAAGGTGATGGTCACAGTTTGGTGGTCTAGTGCTGGTGTGATTCATCATAGCTTTTTACAAAACGGCGAGAGCATTACTGCAGATGTGTACATTGAAGAACTGACCACAATGATGGCGAAACTCGCACGTCTGCAACCAGCTTTGGTCAATCGGTCGTCTCCACTGCTACTTCACGACAACGCGCGACCCCATACTGCACAACAGACCGTCTCTAAGCTGCATGAGTTGGTTTTGGAAGCTCTCCCTCATCCGCCATACTCACCAGATCTTGCGCCTACCGACTATTACTTTTTCCAAAATTTGGACAACTTTTTAGCGGGAAAAAAATTAAATTCCCGAGAGGCAGTACAAAACGCATTTGAAGAGTTTGTTGTCTCCCGTCCTGCTGATTTTTTCAAGAAGGGCATCCATAACCTGCCACAGCGTTGGCAAAGATGCATTGATTGCAGGGGTGATTACTTTGAATAAAAGAAATAAATAAGTTCGAAAAAAAAATACTTTAACTTTTTTCAAACAAAACGGAAATTTCATAGGTAAAGACCTAATATATACATAGATATCAAAATTAGGAAAAGAACTTATGTATTTGCTGAAACTTGGTAAAATCAATTTCATGGGCAAGCGTGTTCTTAGACAACTTCGTCACTTACCATCAGGTGAGTTGTTGTCAAACGCAAGTCCATATTACCATAAAAAATAAAAATAAAAACAACTAAATAATAGCCATGTCCCACTCCCTAAAATAATTTAAAAACGATGGAAAGATCTGGTCAAAACCGCAGTAAGCCGATCGATGCATGAGGCCAGCAGCCCCTCAAAGTAGCACATAGAATTTGTATATTGCTAAAATTCTGTGAAGTGGCGCTGTGTGGAAAAAAGCGCAAGTACTTGTTTTGTCTCCGGGGGTCGTGGGGGTCCTCGTAGTTCGGTCCCTAGATACAGGGAATCCTGGTTAGGGTTCAGGATGTATGGGCGTTATTACTATTTTTATTATGAACTGAGTCACAACTGATTTTTCTGAAGGTTTATCGCTGAAAATATTTTATACTTTTGCTGTCATTTTTCCGATTTAACTATGAGATATACCTACATAAATCTACATTACAAACCTACATAAAATATGTCTCATACGACGCACGCGGTGGAGCGAGAAATTAAACTGTCAAAATAAGGAAACCTCAAATGATCGACGGATTCTCCAATATCATGACATGTTTTCGATTCAATAATTTCATACGTACAATCGCCAAATTTTCAGTTGCCAACTAAATTAATTACGATATAGAGTCCATTATAATGCGGTGATTTCATCGACGTCGTGAGTTTTTACATAAATACGTGACAAACTACAATGTTTTTAAGAGCTTCGTGGCGTTAATGTCGTCATTTGTTTTGTTGATGGTTTTTCGTACATTTGTAGAGATTTGTTGAGATCTGTCATCAAGAAGTATCGTATAAATAAACTTGTAGGTGCCTTCTTATTACAATCTTCTAGAAAAAAAACCTAGTGGCAGGACTTTTCCGCAAATTCGTCTGGTAAGGTATCACCACTTTGCCAGTTACTCTGCCGCCAAGCAGTAGTGCGCAAACACTACTGTGTTTTGAAGGTCACTGTAGCTAGTGAAATTACAGGGCAATGAGACTTTATGATCTGATTATGATGATTATTAGTGCTGAAGTCTCAAGATGACGTACGCAGTACAGTGTCACGCGAACTTTATATTAGAGTAGAGTTCTGAGTGACACTGCAACTGTTATGGGCGGCCGTGTCGCTTAACATCAGGTTACGACTAGCTCGTCACGTCACTCATTAACCTTATGCTTAAATTATCATGCTTTTGTAATATTTAAACTGGTATTTTTAGATTAGATTTATTTCCTTAGATTTTATTCCCCTGTGTGATGGAAAACCTGTTATTATTTATTCGATATTATTTAACCGATTGCTTTTCTGCCCTTGACGAAATATTAATTCAGCTATAAAAGTTTAATAATGTCTGTAAGCCCACCGCCCACATACTACACGTGTTAAGCGAATTATATCATTTATATTAGTGTATTCAGTTTTATTTGTTAACATACATATATATAACTATGAGAAACAAAACAGATTTCTGACAGCCTCTATGGTGTGGTGGTTAAGCAGGTCAGATCATAACCCGGAGGCGGCGGGTTCTATTCCCGCGGCAGGACCAGTATTTGTGCACAGACGAAAAAAAGCGCAAAAAATACTTGTTCTGAGTCTGGGTGTTGTGGGACCTTAATCCTGGTATTTCCTGGGTCCCTAGACGCAGGGAATCCTAGTTTGGGTCCAGGATCTATGTACCTATGTGATCGTTGGGACTATTATTATTATTATTTACTGTACATACCTACATGGTGCATCATGCTATAGGTGTGCCTATAACTTGAAGCTGCATGATGCATCAGATTTACGTTCTTGATGTATGACACACACACAAGTACTTGATGCGCAAGCATGTAGGTACAGTGTGATGCATTAAGAGGTATAGATTCCGGAATATTAGGTATTTATGTTATACTAGCCGCGCCTCGCGGTTTCACCCGCGGATAAAAAGTAGCCTGTGTGTTAATCCACTATATTATAAGCTATCTTTATTTTTATTAAATCTCTCTCTTTTCCGCTTTAGAGGAAATAATTAATCAGATTTTGTATTTTATTAAGTTCAATTTTTATTAAAAAATACAAATTAAAAACTTAAGTATTTTAATGATTCTTTATTGTTCATGTACATAGGTTTTTTTTTATGTTAGTGAATGATGTGACGAGCAAGTTGTTCACCTGATGTTAAGCGATACGGCCGCCCATAACAGAACAGTGTCATTCGGAACTCCAAAATAAAGTTTCGCGTGACATCGTACTGCGCACATCATCCTGAGACATCAGCACAGTGCGATAATAAGATTACTAGACTGTGAGATAAGGTCATAAAGTCTCATTTGCCCAGTAATTTCACTAGCTACAGTGCCCTTTAAACCGGAACATAATAGTGCTTCCACACTACTGCTTGGCGGCAGAATAACTGGCAAAGCGGTGGTACCTACCTAGACGAACTTTGCAGAAAAGTCCTGCCACCTAGTAGAAAAGGTTTGTGATTTTTTTTCAAAAAGGAATACATAGTATCCTATCTCCGTCTCCTGGTTCTAAGCTGTGGGTGGTGGGTGTGGGTGGGTGGGGAGGTTCCCACCAATTTTCAGCCAAATCGGTTCAGCCATTCTTGAGTTATAAATATTGTAACTAACACGACTTTCTTTTATATATATAGACGAGCTTCTGCCCGCAGCTTCGCCCGCGGCGTGGCCTATGGGAAAATAATTCAACCACCCATTTCAAAATGGAATTTCGAAAAATCCTTTTTTGGCGGATGCCTACGTCATAACATCTACCTGCATGTCAAATTTCAGACCGATCCGTCCAGTGGTCTGGGCTGTGCGTTTATAGATCACTATGTCAGTCAGTCAATCAGTCAGTCACCTTTGAGTTATATATATATATATATATATAAGAAAGATAGATAAGTATCCTCCAAGAAGGAAACTAACGTCAGGAATGTGATTGGGGTGACTAAATACTGTACTGATGGTGACAAAATTATACCACCAAACCTGGATATCTGTTTCCAACGATACCGTGTTTAATATGAACAGACCTACACTAAAAATAAAACGTACATTTTAACGAAACGTTATTAGTAAGGTACATTTCAAAACATGACGCCACTTCACGCTGGAGTTTCATACAGCCCGTCAGTTTCAGCTCTTACGTTCTGTGATCAAAATATTTGTTTCAAAATAGTCTCTATTTCAAGGACATATAGTGCAAATAATATTCGTACATGTTGCCATAGAGTCAGCACTAAAATAGATGGCAATTGTGCGGCTGCGAGCAGGTGTGCCCTCTCGGCTGTGTAGTATCATAACTTTAATATTACTTCTTGTTACGCAGCTATGAATGAAACCATTTGGAATATTTTACAAAGAGCTACATGTGACCACCAGAGAACAATTCTGTACACTTCAGACAAATGATCATATGGAAACAATGACAAAACAGCTTTTGAATAATATCATGAGACCATTCCCTAGGTACAATTTTTACATTAACTCCATAGAAGCTTCTGGTAAAGTTGCCATGACTTTATTGGGAGTATGACTTGACTAGACTAGACTATGACTTGACTTGATGACTTGGACTGTGACTTGACTTGACACATTACATAATATTAATTAACTTGAGATATTATCAATTACTTGACACTGGCTAAATACACAAAAGTGTGGAGACCAAACCAAACAAAAAAAAAAGGACGGTGGAAGTTATTTCACTCATTGGCTGTTTGCACTTTAAAAATAATGATAATGATAGGAAATTATGTATTCATATCCAATTCCTGCCACTCCTGCTGACAACAACTCAACTCTGCAAATAACCTATTTAATTTGCCCCCGATCCTATAAGTGAGTCAAAGCCGTCCTAAAATACAGACAGGCAGACTGCAAACAAACGAATCAACGTGATATATTCGAAGTATAGCGTGCTATCTCTAATTTAAAAGCGTGAGTGCATCTTCGTTACTCATCCAAAATACGATAGTGCTGGTTAGCGGATATAAATTACGAGCGAGCTATTTCTCGCATTCCATTTCTAAGATGCCGGGCGTGCATCGTCTAGGGGGAGATTGACCACACGTTTGCAGTTATTTTAGGACCAAAAATGTATACAATTATGTATCAGATATAACAGGATCGATGGATAGGTCAATTTATCCACCCACCTACTGTTTAGATATAGGCCCTTGTCTGGACCATACAATCTAGACACGGTATCAATGACTATAGGCTCAAAAGAGGCAAAACTGTATGTTTGTTAACCGAAAATAAATTCTTTTTTATTTCGGGTCATCGCTTCGTTAGAAAAATGTTTTATTTTAAAATAAAAATGATAATAAAAATGTTTTTTGATATTTGTTTAGTATTTTCTTGTTTATCGCGGAAAATGAAAGATTCCGGTGGAAAATTGGTTAGTTTACGGATGAAACCACGAAGTGACCCTCACAGAAAAATTAATTATATAATCCTGTTTCTAAACTTCTTATTATTACCTAATGGTGTTAATTTTCTCAAATAGCGTGCTGTTATATATTAATTGTATTTCGAAATGTCTTTGTTTCTATTTATTTTAGTGAGACGTTGATTGATTGATTGATTGCTCTAGATTTTATCAGCTGTTTTTAAAAACATATGTAAAGTAAAGCACTAATAACATTCAGTTTAATTAATTGACAAGTCTAAACCAGAGTCCGGAGTAATCGTAAAAAACAATGGCAACCCTACCAAGTCAGGCAATTTAGATGTCTGCGGACGGCATGGTCTTATTTCTCAACCTTGGCTTTGAAGATACTATTTGCGTAACAAAAACAAAGTTTTTGTGTTTACAGGTTACTGTTTATGTAACATTTTCCGAGTAAAAATGCATTTGTGATGCGTGAAGGCTGAGCTGCGCCTGTGACCACTTACTGTTCGTTTGTTTGCACTATTAGCCGCCCACGCGTTCGAGATTGCGTAACTTTGGCTCTTTGTAGTCTAGATTACGTGTTACACATTTTTGTAACATCTTAAACAGATTAGAATCAGAAATGGAAATAGATAATAATAATAATAACGCCCTACGTAGATCCTGGACCCTAACTAGGATACCTGTGTCTAGAGACCCAGGAACTACGAGGAACACGGTCCACAATACCCAGACTAAAAACAAGTATTTGCACTTTTTTTTCTGTGCTTAAATACTCTTTCAGTCCTACACTCCTCCTCCTCTTTACAGTCCTTTCGCAGGAATCGAACCCGTCGCCTCGTCGCAGCTTATTCATTTCTAAAGATATTAGATTTTAATATCAAAGAGAAACGTTTGAGGTTCAAAAATAAAATAATGCGGCATTTGTTAGATTAGCCTATCTTTATTTATTCTGAAAAATCTTATTCTTATTATTAAAAAAACTAATGAAATTTCGATACAGGTACTTACGACGCAATAGAACTGCAACCAACTCTCTTTTGTCACTTCAAAGCAGTATAGTACTCAATAGCAACATCACGAATAACTAATTGTTATATATTAATTACTGTAATCTTGAATAGATCGTTGGTATTTATCGCTCACTTCCTAGATATCTTGTCGATTCATTTAGCTCGGCATCTGTCTGCGTTCCATAGATACAAATCTAGAAGCCATAAGCACGTTTGCTTATGGCATTAAGTACGAAACGAAGTATTGTGGCTCTACAATATTACAAGTTAAAAGAACAAGTAGGTACTAGTACTATCAGACAATTTTTCAGTAAGGTTATGGTACTGTGTTAATCGTAATTCACCCAACAACGTTACTTTAGTTAGTTCTAATACTTTCTACTAATACTTTTTCACCGTGAATTAAACCGTAGTGAATTAAAAATTTAATTTACTCTTTTTTGCATGTGTAGCAATAAAAAGATTATTATGTTGTTTCATTACTTCTTGCCCTAAATTGCCGATCGGTTAAGAACAGCAATATTCGAGCTTCGCTATAGGCCTTCAGCGTGTGCACCGCGCCGTGTCCGGAGAAAGAATCATCCGTAGTACACCGAGCGCTCCCTTTTTATAGCCAGGTTGTTGGGGGAGATATGACAGTTACCGGTGTTGCCACTATAATATATTTAAATGCTACCACAGGGTAAATTACGGTACTGCCCGCTGCGCATAGAGTTTACAACTGTACGTTGCCGCCGTCAAATATAATATATCGATGATAACAAAATAACAAAATACCGGAACTGGTAAAACATAGAGCACCAGTTGTTTATTTTAATTAAGTAATCAATTATTAATTTATGAGTTAAGTCTTTATCGTTTTATGGGGGATAAAATTATAGCCAATAATAATATTTTAAATACAACTTTAACCTCCAAAGTCCAAAGTGAATTAGTATAAAGTGCCCATGGTCTGACAACCACAAAACAACGTAAAATGTTTGAAGTGGTAACTTCACCGTTCTCAGAAGTAATTTAGCACCCAGCAGCAGTCAGCCGCCGATCGGCGAGTCTAGATACAATGCGCCGGCTAGCGGCTAGTGGCTGTGCTCAATGGAAATGGCGAGCGGTGTAAGCACAAGTGTACAATCTGGGACAATTGCCAATGAGACGGTCCTACGCGTGACTTCATCCTTTACCGTATCTAATTATTTTGCATACTGAGAAAATTGTGAGCGCAGCACCGATTCGAGCATTGAGATTTTTATTTTCTTTGATGTGCTGAATAGATAAAAAATTTGAAGTAAAATTTCTTTACGCTCGCTTGACTTGCGGAGTAAGCTTTGGGAGGCGCGGCGACTGTAAGTTGATGTTGAAGTTAATTAAACTTGGTTCACGTAGATCTCCATTGTCAACATAACAGAGTAAAAAATTATACACACACACACCATAGGAATTAGGACCATTTAACAGTCACAATTTATTATGACAATTTATTATTGGCGATATTATCATTAAACAAAGCAAAAACTAAAGTTACACCCACCGATAGGTGGAGCTAAATTATAAAGTTTTACTTTAGTCGTATAAAACACACTCATTTTTTATTTATACACCAAATATTAAAAATATTTAGATATTGAAAAAGATTTACAAAAAGTGTAACAATGGGCGATCTTATCGATAAAAGCGATTTTATTGAATTAACTATCGGGCCAGTGAAATATCATACCATATCTAATCGAGCATGGGAGGCAAACTGTATTTCCTTGAAGAGCTATTGAGCGGTGTCAATGATGCTAGCTAGTTATTTCAAGGAATTCTCATAAGCATGCGAGTCCTGTACAGCTAATAACGTGTTCTAAGCTTGCTCCCGCGAATAATTTAGCTAACCTAGACCCATAGCCGTTGATTAAATATTCCGTAGAAGCAAAACTGGGAGGTTGCTATGTGGAATTCTTAATTTATAGTGTAAAATGACGACGTAATTAGCAATCATCCTCCGTATTACCTGTTAAGCGACTTATCACGTGAATTTCGTCAAAAATTGATATTACCTGCTCGAACATCTGCTGATCGCTCACTTGTTATTCAGATATGGAAACCAGCGCTTCGAGCAGTTTTCGGAGATAGACGGTACAATCCAATTTACGCTTAACGCAGTACGTAATACAAAATTGACAGCAGAAATCGTACAAAGTATACCTAAGTATAACTCTGGCTGATAAGTAATAATCCCGAGCCTCGAGAACTTACCTGTGATTTGTTCAATCTAAATAATCTCCATCACCGAGGAAACCCTGTTGCTTATAAGAAAAACGCTCTTAAAAACATTTTTTTGTTTGTCGAAAAATCTTATTTCCATTTCTGTAGTGAATGGATATTTAGCATGTTCTTTTTTTGTTACAGGATCGAAATAGCACCTTATCAGTACCAGCGCGATGGGAGGACAGGAATCTGAGGAAATACCTCAACCAACCTAACGTCGGTAAGTCCTCACATCATAACTATAAGTCTACCTAACATTAAAAAATAAACACAACCACAACCACTGTACCGTGTCATACCTGTAGAGGACATTAAGAGTAATGGCATTGCTGCTCTGACTAGCTTGACCGGCGATCTGGTCAAAACCGTGGGGAGGTGATGGATGCAGGAGGCAAGCAGACGCCGACGATCAAGTGGCGCTCTGTGGCATTATGTTCTGTAGCGTCCTTCTTCCGGCTGTTAATGATGATGACGCCTTCCGGATTGTAGGTATCAAATAATTAAAAAATATTTATAAGCAAACCTACCCTCGATTTCCAGAGAAAACGGGCCGCTGGATCGGTGGTGTGTACGACTATCCGTCGCGGGGGTGGAAGTGGGGAGGCGAGCTGCGTCAGATGCACTACCAGTCCTTCAGCAAGATGAAGAAGATGTCGCCCAAAGAGCTGGAGTTCCACTGCATTGCCATGATGCCGGAACTACTTTATAGGTCAGGTTTATATGCATAGTTTTGAATCGACAACGATTTCGGGGTCGGCATAGATGTAAATAAAAGAGGGGAGATTAGTATATTTGAAGTGGTCTAAGTTTCGAAAGTTAAGTGGCGAAAGAAATAGATAGAAATACGAGTCTTGAGTATCAATAGAAAGACACCATAGAGCAGGAAAATAAATTCTCTGGCGTCCTGATTGAGGTTAAAGTAATAACAATAACCATGCCGAGCAATGGGCGCCAGGCGCATATATTAATGTCAAAACTGGATGCATATCTAGGAGAAGAATCGAAAGTATAATAAGATTTTATTCTAAAACGTGACCGCTTGAATTGTAAGAAAAATGACAAAAAGGCGTCTCTATCGGGGCATGAGCCTCGATAGAAACGCCATCTTTTTCCTGCTCTGTAAGCAACTCAAAGGCTGAGGATATACCTCATCTTGCCTTTTAATGATATCTAGGTATAGGAATTGGTTGAAAATGTCGATAGGCGACGGTGACCGCTTACCATCACGGTGGGTGGTTTGCTTGTTTGTCACTCTACAACAAAAAAAATAATGGCCAAAAGCCAAATTCCTTGAGTGGCGATTGGATAGTGAGCCATGCATTGCTTAGTTTTAAAACAGCATCCACCTTTACAGTTGTACTCCAGAAACCTTTCCTTTTCTTTCCTTTTGCTGCACATCAGACCAAACTAAAAAGGAAACACCGTGCTTAAGACGAAGCGAGAACAAAATAGACATAACTACCCGTGTACATAAGACGTGTAGTTGTTTTATTTGTACTCACCTTCTAACAATGTCTCAGTGACATCATTTTCCCCGATTGACATCATATATCTTTACCAATCCTTATTCTTAGAACAGTATTATTCTAGACTTTTAATTAGTCGCTTGTCATCCAAGCGTATTTCCCAATAAGCGGATTATATTCACAGAAGTAATATGGAGTTCGTGTCTCGCATGCCATGTGGAGACTCACGGCTCAAGGACAACAAGGGGCTTGTATTTAGGGCCCTAAACTTTGGAATACGATCTAAACCACACCACAATAGAGTGGGTGTCAACGGGGAACAAGCTAGGAGCGACACAAAAAATCATATTTTCCGATTTGTTCACGTTTTACTACACAAAATACTTTTTCACCTGATGAACTCGGAAAGAAAATAGCATTAAATAACGGAATAATTATTAATTAACGTTATTTATTTTTAGAATGTATCATTCGATTTTCAGTGATAAGTGCATTTCATCCGCTAACCGTCCATAGACATTAGAAACACAAGCAAACTTGCACATCCACCTACAATATAAACAAACCTATGATTAACTTGTTTTTTTTTTTGAGGTAATCACAGTAACAAACATTTATCGCTAAAAATTCCTGAGTACATTTGATGATTATCAATGTAATCTAATTTCAATGTTAACGAATATACTGTACTTATTATAATGTGTAATCCTTAAATCGTTAAAATGATTATGCGCCCGCTAACTGCCACATTTTGTACCACGCTCTCCCAATATTGGCATACAAAAATCGATACCGCGAAAAGCAATAAGTTTTATGAACCATTGTGTAGACCCATTGTCCGTTGTCGCCATGAGGGCAGATGGTGGCACGTGTTACAATAAAACCATTGCGAAACTTAAGCTATAAGGGAAATGGTGGAGCTATAAATAGCAAATCGGGCCCCAACCCGAAGAATTAAGGATTTTTTTGAAGACATGAAAACTGCTTTTTGTTTTAACTATTTATTTTAGTTTTTCGTATCAGTATCATCAGTTAAAACTCTTCTATAGCGTTGGTATTTATTAAATCTGGCCAAATCGATTAATCGAAAAGAGAATATTATTAAAGAATATTATTATTATTATTATTAAAGAGAATATTCAAATGACTGAAAATGAAAAATTCAAAAATAGAATAGCGATAGAATTTTTTGAGATCCTTTATTTTTGTATTGCGGAAAACTTAATTGACATTAGTTAATTTAAGCAGAGATTATAAGTAAGGCCGTATATTATTTATTTCTTTAACACATCGTTTTGTTTACAGTTTTCTCAATATTGTTAGACGACGTAACCTTTTAAGTTTAGTACGAATTTATGACAGTTTTACGGCAAAACTTTTACTTTTCAACAAATTGATTGATTACCTGCCATTCCGTTATTTATTGGCAATGCATTTTAACAAACATAATCGAAATTAGGTACTTAAGTCAACGAGATTAGAGAAATTACTTAAGTCAAGGAGAAAGTTTTTCACTAGGTGGTAGGACTTTGTTGCAAAGTTCGTCTAGGTAGGTACCACCGCTTTGCCAGTTATTCTGCCGCCAAGCAGTAGTGTGCAAGCACTACTGTGTTTCGGTTTGAAGGGCACTGTAGCTAGTGAAATTACTGGGCAATTGAGACTTTATGATCTGATCTCACAGTCGAGTAATCTTATTACCAGACTGTGCTGATGTCTCAGGATGATGTGCGCAGTGCAGTGTCGCGCGAAACTCTATGTTTTAGAGTTCCGAGTGAGACTGTTCTGTTATGGGCGGCCGTGGCGCTTTACATCAGGTGAACGACTAGCTCGTCACATCATTCATTCCTTTTCAAAAAATGCATTTAATTTTGATACGTATTATAAATCAACTAATAATATGTAAATATCTTTACATTTATTTTTGTGATCTACAAACGCGAACATAAAACACTGAGAGTAACTTATACATGTGCAGTAATTAACTACTACCAAATCAACTTCGACTACTAATGAGACAGAAAGTTTATCGTCAAACCACTAAAATACTAGCTATAAAAATCTAAAATCCAATTAGTAACATGATCTCTGAAACTTCCGCAGCGCCCGAAACAAGACTAAGGCAGGGAAACAAAAACCTACACACGGAATAAGGTTCGTTAACGGTGTATATATCGAGTGTGATATAACAGTTTTCGAATAATATTTAATACCTACAACACATACAACTCACCATACATCAAAAACATACATAACTTAAGAACTGGCGGTGATAGAAATGGTGACAGTGATCAATTCTAAACAAATTGAATTGATTAAAATGGGAACAGGAACGGTGGTGTAACCTAACAACTTCATAATAAAATGTAACCATTTAAACCCATTCCTTATATGAAAAACCATCAATCCTAACAGGGATTTCAAATCTCGGTTTCCTTCGTACCTTTCCAACAAATTCGTATTTACATAGCTCAATCTGGGCCAATACCACTAAAAAACTCCATCAAAAAAATCAGTCTTCAGTCATCATTTTCTAACATTACTAATCAAGAACATACATTTCCCTCCACAGATGGGCACCCCGGCTCTGCATTGAGCCTCGGCAATACATCTGCCAGACGAAGCTGCTCAAAGTACCGAAAGCTAAAGTAAAGGACCTGCGTAGACGATGGCAACGCATGGGAAAAATGAACGAGATCACCGCCCCAAGCAGAGAGGTCAATGACCCCATGCTCAATGACGTCACAGTTAACCCACAGCTGAATCCGAAGTCTTTCGACCTGCGACCGAGCTCTATCAGACAATCGAAGCGCGAACGAGCGAACACTATCAGGAACAACCTGAATCAAAGGGCCAATCAGCTGAGGAAGAGGTCGCGCTGGACGCACAGCCGGTTCACGAGACCGTTCCAAGGGTAAGAGGCTCTTGACATCTTTTATCATATACCTAACCACGTAGTCATGGCTAGATAAAATACTTCAAGATCGCTAAAACAGTAGATAATAACAGTAGATATATTGGTTGGTCAGTCCAACATTTCGTTGCTATATTTGCTTCAGTTATTCCCCACACCAAGAAAACAACTTTCCACATCCATTTATCCAGTCTGTCATAGTCTTCGTTTCTAAAAGCAATCGAAATGCCCGTTAACCCAGTAAAACTTCTTAAATATTCGATAACTTAAGGCAGCGGGTTTATTGTAGAAAATTTCCCAACAAAACATTAAAGGGCTTTTATTATATTCATAAATCAAAATTATTGCAATACCAACTTGTTTGTCTTTTTCGTTAATGGTAAACTTATTCTATTGAATTTCGGGAACATAATTGAGGAAGTATTGTATATGTACATTTACCCTCAACCATTTTAGATAAAATATTATGATAAATAGGTTCTTACATAAGACCATTTATAGGTAGTTCCCAGCGATCCATAGTTATATTCCCAACGAGATGAAAATTCAGTTCAGTCAACATAAGCCTGTTTTAGGAGGTAGTCACTTTTGCAAGTCAAAGTGTATACAATTTTTTTTTTACGTTTTGGCTACACACTTTTGTGTATTTATCCAGTGTCAAGTAATTGATAATTATTCAAATTAATGATATTTACACAAATATGTGTCATGTCACAGTCGAAGTCATCAAGTCAAGTCATAGTCTAGTCAAAGTCATACTCCTAGTGAAGTGGTAGCAACTTTACTTGAAGCTTCTATGGATTTTTGGAAACAACACAAAAAAAAATGTTTCACCATCATTATACCACTTTCTCACACTCATACGTGTAAACCAGCACTTAACGAATAAAATGCCACCAATTTTATGCACCAACACTGAAAATAACACAAGTTATGGAAAATAATATAATGCGGCGACGCGATCTTTTTCGTTTTCCCGCCAAAACTCCGTGTATACCATTTATAAGCCCCAGGAATCATAGAAAGTCTTTGTCATAGTCAGAGAAAAAAACAAAGAACCCGCACGTGGCACAATGTCAATGTATTGCCGTTTAATATTAAACATTTTTATTTGGTCACCAACGATTTCAGCGCAGTGAAATCTGAAAGTTATATTCAGGTTGGCCTAATTCCAGAACACAACACGCACGAAATGTTTACAACGCCGGAATCTAGATTAATAGTAAAATCTATTACCCACTAGCAACTTGAAAATAGGCACCGAAAAATGCTCAGGGGTACTTAACACACTAATACGGTCTTATACATATACGGAGTAATGCACTGTATATACAAAATTATAATTCAGTAGAAGATAGACAGAAGACAAAGCGCGTGACCTAATTCTGCCATGAATACATATATTATATACAATATATACATATTTATCTACAGAATCTATTTTGTTAAAATTACTTATTAATGTAAAATTGTCGTTTGTTGGGGTGACGTACTCTTTCTGGTCTCCATTATCAGGCGTGTTCCTTTCTATGGTGCGGATGACTCCAAGGAAAACTATAGCTCACTGAACAAATAAATATATATTTCAAATCGGTATACATAAACTACAACATGACGCGGTACTGGTGGAGAGACGACTCGAGGAGGCCAGAGCGGCGCGGTCACCGCGTGCAATAATTACTGCCGCGTTAGCATTCTGTACCCCTACATGTTCTTGCTTCTTCTTTCTTGTTATTTCTTTCTGTATTCTGCATGTCTCACTGTTTCTGTAGTCTGTATGTGCTATTTTGTTAAAATGACTTATTAATGTAAAACTCGTAGACCATATCAGAAGATTGCGTGTTAAAATCACGTCGGGGTCACTATTGAGGGACCATTGCGGTCCCTGTTGTCGGAACCTTCTGATAGATGGTACTTGTAAATAGGAGCGGGATCTCTCGCAACGAAATCACTGTTAGTTCGAGTAGGTACAAAATATATTGTCCGCACACGTCACAAAGCACACAAGG
This sequence comes from Ennomos fuscantarius, assembly GCA_905220475.3. NCBI lineage: Eukaryota > Metazoa > Arthropoda > Insecta > Lepidoptera > Geometridae > Ennomos > Ennomos fuscantarius. The sequence goes on along the minus strand of HG992028.1, from coordinate 2,155,229 downwards.
TTCACGTAAATAAAAGGTAGTTGGTAGTGTGTACACAGCACAATTGTTATTGGTTGCAGCAGCAAAAGTATCCTCAGTGGGAAAATTTCTGAAATTGGCACCCGAAACGATCTGTCAAATGCCAAAGTCGTGCGCTTGGAAAGCACAGAAAGGCGCATTCCAAACGAAAAAGTTTCTTAATTTCTGAAATTAACATTGAAGCATATCGTTATTTGTAAATCCAACAATACAACATGCATATCAATCTAACTCTCTGCTTTTCATTCTTTCGGTTAAAGATGAAAATGTATGTGTTTGCTAAAATCAAAGAAATATTTACAACGGTTGCTCATTTGACTTCCAGTTACACGTGGAACCGGCGCGACCCCGAGGGCTCATACAAACGCAACGCCGAAATACTGCGCTCGGGGCGGACCAAGCTCAGCGCTCAGCAGATCAAGATCCACCTGGCGCGCATGCAGCACATGCGGGACAGGCAGATCGCGAGACGCAAGCGCCTCCGCGAGCGAGACGACTGGCTCGTCAACGAACCGAAGCAGGAGCTGGCGCAAACCCACGCCAGGACCTACACCGTCGACAACAACATCAGCGCGCTGCATCCGAAGACGATTGTCGAGGAGTTCGAAATGTTTCCACCGCCGCAGACGGTCGCGCTGCCGAGGCCGTCTCACAATGCTGGGTAAATCTTTTTAGTGCGTAGAATGCTGCACGGCGGTCAAATTTACTTTTGGGTCGCCGTTGGTTTTATTCATACTTGGCTACTCTTTAATCGACTCAATAAGGGTTGAGGACTGATTATGCCTGTTATGAAAGTATTTTTTTTAATCCGTTATTTCGTCCTGACCAGCGTTAATATCGTTCTCAATATATTTCAAGAAATCACGTTTTACTTTAATGTTTCAAGCTAGTTTTTATGAACGGATAGTTATTTCCGTATTAATAATTTCCAAGCAAGGATCTATTAGCAATCATTTAGGGTTAAATTAATCCCCTTACATAACAGGATTCGGTTCCGAGAAAACGTAAATATAGAACCCATGACGGTCAAAACTTGGTCGACGGTCGAATCAAAAAATAGAAAAGTATCCCCTTTTCAAATACTTCAGAACATTTGACCTCATTCGTTTAGATAAACGCTGTGCAGCATAGACGCGATTAGATATGAAATCGGTGTTTTCATTCTAATCGATTTTATATTCCTCGATATTAGGTGTAAGTTCCTCACTTTATCTTCCTTCGAATCCTTCGATGTTTCGTCTTTTTACATTTCATCCTTATAACTTTACCGATGTATAGTGTCAAATTATTTTACCTTTACGCTTCATGTAAATGTTTAAGGAAATCTTTTCGATCTATTGTTAGGTGAAAAATTATTGAAATTGTAAAAAGACAAGGTTGTTTCCTTTGTTCTTCTTCTCTCTTTCTTAGAGCAGCCAGAACGCGTCGCGGAGTTTTATATTATTTTACACTAAGACCTCAACTTTTAGCATATGAACCAGTGAGAGTCTTGTCATACATTAGGTATTATAAAGTTACCACATCTAAGTATCTAAGCGGCCACATTAAAAGAAATTCGTTGTTAACTGCGAACATAATTTGAGAATGTTTCATGTCATAATCTCCTTTATGTGAGAATGTTTTTACATTTTCAGATCAGATCACGGAACTTTGGTTACAATGTAACAGGAGGAATTACATTCCTAATTTGAAAATTTTCACATTAACTATGCACATAAACTGCGTATTGAAACTGTTAAATCCATACAATTTGTGTTTCCATAAGTTGCAATCAAATTACGTGATCGCCTATGTGATATCGTTGTCTAATGTATCTTTATCTTTGTCTTTGTTTGTTGTCTTTTTATACGAGAGTCTGACAAGAACGTCAATAAATGGGTTCCAAATATTGATATCCGTGGACATTGAGGGTTCTGCTTGTAGCCAACAAATTTCTATTAACGTGGGCTCTGCTTATGGAACATATTCATTAGATCTGATTTAGCATATAATACAGTTTTATTAATTCTGCATTTTGGAATGAAGTCATATTTTCAGGAAATCATATGATCAGCTATTCGAATTCTTGAAATATACAAGGACTAATTAAAATTCCATAAAAAAATAACGTGTGTGTATAATACCTAATAAATAGAGTTATTATTTTGTTTATTTATATTCCAGTGTTTTTATTACTTTAGTCTTTATTTTACTGAAACTGTGTCCACGCAAGTGTAGATAAAGTTTTGTTTAGTATTTATAAAAAACTAGTCAGTAAGATAAAAAATCGTTCAATACAAATTAACCCTACTGTATCTTTTTTATTAAATGTAATGTATCTAATTCAAGTTGTATTCTACTTAATTATCTATTTAAGTCTCAAGAAAACCCTAAAACTTAAAAATGTAGTATTTTATTGTGTTAAGTACCTACTTATCTAATTATTTTAACATAACTATATTGCTTACATAACATTGTTATAGTATTTATTCAAACTCTAATGCTCGTTTGCACTAAAGTTAGACAACTACTTAGTTCGTATGTATCCCTTTATGACGTGCCTACTTCAATATATTTGGTTATGTTACAGAAGAATAAATGCGAACTTAGAAGCTGTCAAACTTGAGTATAAACGGACATTTACTTATATAAAAAATGTGTCGTACTACTTGATTGGCATTTTATGTGTAGTAATAAAGTTATTATAAGGTTCAAATCTGTTGGTTACTTAAGTCGTAGGTAATGAAATACCTAAGTTATCATACTGCCAATAAGAATAGTCCTCGCATTTACTAAAACTGTTTAACTTAAGTTTTATTGAATAAATTAAGTATGACAACCTCATTTTTCATTTCTTAAATTCCATTTTAGTGACAGCGCCATCTAGCGTTGAGTAGCAAAACTAGACAGAGAGTAGCTTGAAAATACATAATTATTTTCTGTGCTTTATGTATAGAAAAATTGAGGGAAAGGTTTAGCTATTACGACATCTCAATCCACAATTTTCTCTAGAGGGCGCTTGACAGCTACATTCTAAAGATCAACATAAAATTAATATAAAGGTAAAAAACCTATTTCGTATTATAAGTATATTGAATGAGTTTTGGCGGGAAAGCGAAAGATTGCGTCACCGCATTGTATTATTTTCCAAAACTTGTGTTAGTTTCAGTGTTAGTGCATAAAATTGCTGGCATTCTATTCGTTAAGTGCTGGATTACAGGCGTGAGTGTGGGAAAATGGTATAATGATAGTGAAACGTATCTTTTCGTGTTGTTTCCAAAACTCCATAGAAGCTTCAAATAAAGTTGCCACCACTTTACTAGGAGTATGACTTTGACTAGACTGACTTGACTATGACTTGATGACTTCGACTGTGACTTGACACATATTTGCGTGAAATATCATTAACTTGATATATTATCAACTTGACACTGGCTAAATACACAAAGGTGTGGAGCCAAAACATAAAAAAAGTATATTGAAAGCTACCTGCAGCTCCACAGCAGGCAAATTGTCTACTTGCATAATACCTACTTAATTATTTATACTGTGGTTAGACACAATATTAATAATTTCGAGTCTGAATTACAGTAAGCGTAATAGTTATCTTATTATCTACGCTTTCATAATATGACTAAATGAGTAATTTTATAGCCCTCGACCAATTATTAGTCGTTTATTAGAGCTCTTCTCTAATCGGTGAAGGAAATTGAGACTTTTTTTTATTGAACAAAATTACGAACATACCCATAGTACTGTAACACAAAAATCCGCTTAAACAAAAAGAGGTTCAAACACAGATTAGAGAACTCTGTCGGTCAACGAACCTTTGACCGAATCGGCATCACTCCTAGAGATGCGACGATACGGTTGCCATGGAAACCATTCTCAAACAATTTCACGCAACTGTTAAGAATACTACTGAAATGCAAGCTAAAAAATACTTTATTTACATAGATTATAAGGTTCATATTGGTGGAAAAAGTAGAAAAAGTTTAGCCAAAAGAAAATATAGGGAAATTGCTAAGTTTGAGTACCATTACAATAACAGTTTTACAGATATAGCTTTAGTACCTACTTTTATTACTGATCATATTTAGTTACCAGTTAGACCCCGACCGCTAAGGTAACCTGATTAGGGTAGGTATAGGTACCTACTTTAATCAGGAACCTTCTAAGACCTACCTTTTTACTTTTGCTTTTAATACCTTAGAATTTGCATTAATAATAATAAATATGTGGACATTTCACACAGCGCCATCTAGCCCCAAACTAAGCAAAGCTTGTACTATGGGAACCAGATAACTGATACAATACTTAGATACTTTTTTTTGTAAATACAAACATAGAATACAATATAAACACCCAGACACAGAACAATCAATGTTCATCACACAAAATGTTTGTCCTGGGTGGGAATCGAACCCACGACCTGCAGTTCAGAAGGCAGGGATACTACCAACTGAGCTATCGGGCCAGTTATTGAAATCAATTGAAAAGAAATTGAATTGCAATCTCAAAGTTCCGTGTTCACCCCACAGTTCCATCGTTACTAGAGTATCTAAAAAACCTCACCAAAACATCATTACTCTATTAAATCATTGGCCAAAAATATATTTCAATAGCTTAGAACACTTTCAAGTTTTTTAACCAATTAAATCAAAATCATTTCGCCATTTTGCGTATGGATGAGTGGATGTTATAAGTTATGTTATGTTATTTTAACACACGTTACACTCAACACCCACTATCAACATAACTCCATTTGCGATGGGGGTCAAAAATATATATTTAAAATTATATATATATATTTTTTTTTATATATTAGTGAATGATGTGACGAGCTAGTCGTTTACCTGATGTTAAGCAACACGGCCGCCCATAACAGGACAGTGTCACTCGGAACCCCAAAAGATAGAGTTTCACGCGACACTGCACTGCGCACATCATCCTGTGACATCAGCACGGACTGGTAATAAAATTACTCGACTGTGAGATCAGATCATAAAGTCTCATTTGCCCAGTAATTTCACTAGCTACAGTGCCCTTCAAACCAGAACACAGTAGTGCTTGCACACTACTACTTGGCGGCAGAATAACTGGCAAAGCGGTGGTACCTACCTAGACGAACTTTGCAAAAAAGTCCTACCACCTAGTAGATCTAATTTTTAAAGGGTTTAATTTTCTTAACTAAATATCTGTCGATAAAAGTCTTGCTAAAAACTGATACTTATGCCGATAAATTAACATTTATTGGCCAAATTAAGCAATAATAAAAGCAAATTCCAACAATCAGCTCTGCGCATGCGATTGTAAAATAAATCAAACTACATTATGAGTAACGTATCGTTTGAAATGTCAATTTGCTGCAATAAAAGGACGCAATGAGGTCAGTTCATTTAAAATTCGTCGGCTAATTTATGGCTCACTTCACGTGTGGTCTCAGGGAACCTCAAAATTTATTTTTATATGTATATTATATTGTGTAACCTCATCATCATCCGCCTACAATTATAGTCCACTACTGGACATAGGCCTCTCCCAAGGCACGCCACTGAGCCCGGTCTTCGGCTCTACTCTTCTAGTAGTTGTGTAATCTACTGATCATAAAAGAGTTTTTTTTTATGTTTTGGCTCCACACTTTTGTGTATTTAGCCAGTGTCAAGTAATTGATAATTTATAAAGTAAATGATATTGTAATAATGACACGCAAGTGTGTGTCAAGTCGCAGTCGAAGTCTTCAATTCAAGTCATAGTCAAGTCATAGTGTAGTCAAAGTCTAGTCAAAGTCATACTCCTAGTAAAGTCGTGGCAACTTTTACTTGAAGCGTCTATGGAGTTTTGGAAACAACACGAAAAGAAACGTTTCACCATCATTATACCACTTTCCCACACTCATGCCTATAATCCAGCACTTAACGAATAAAATGCCACCAATTTTATGCACTAACACTGAAAATAATAATAATAATAATATGTGTGGACATCTCACACAACGCCATCTAGCCCCAAACTAAGCAAAGCTTGTGCTATGGGAACCAGATAACTGATACAATACTTAGATACTTTTTTGTTTGTAAATACATACATAGAATACAATATGACACCCAGACACAGAACAAACACCTATGTTCATCACACAAATGTTTGTCCTGGGTGGGATTCGAACCCACGACCCACAGCTCAGAAGGCAGGGCTACTACCAACTGAGCTATCGGGCCAGTCTTGTAACTTGTGAAAATAACACAAGTTTTGGAAAATAATACAATACGGCTACGCAATCTTTTTCGTTTTCCCGCCAAAACTCCAAAAGAGTATTTATAAACTGTGACTATATAGGAAAAAAAACATTATCAATATATGACAGTCAACTCAACTAGACATTATAAATATAAATAAAAACTGAACGAAATTCTTCTTTTGAGTCACAAGTTATTGTAAAATCAGCTACCCTATTAGATACAATCTTAAAGCACATTTTTTAATGTTACATAGTGTCTAAAACTTTAGGGAAAAAAAAAAGTGATATCCATCCTGTATCGATTTGGTTAAAAAATCACAAACAAAAAACAAATATCTCTCTGAGTCTGGGGTAAATCAGTATTTAAAAATCCTAAAGCACTAGAAATTATAACAAATTACAACTAAAATAAAGAAGAAAGATATGTATAGGTAATGTGTAAAGATGTGTGTAAATGTAACTGCTTTCTCTTCTCAGACCTTAAGACACAAGTTCATAACCGTAGCAGTAACAATAAGCAGTAAGTTACAGCAATAAGTAACGTAAGTAGCAGGCAAATGCGACATTACTAGATTATTATTATTATTTTTTTTTTATGTTTTGGCTCCACACTTTTGTGTATTTAGCCAGTGTCAAGTTATTGATAATTTATCAAGTTAATGATATTTCACGCAAATATGTGTCAAATCATAGTCGAAGTCATAGTCTAGTCAAAGTCATACTCCTAGTAAAGCGGTGGCAACTGAACTTGAAGCTTCTATGGAGTTTTGGAAACAACACGAAAAAAATCGTTTCACCATCATTATACCATTTTCCCACACTCACGCCTGTAATCCAGCACTTAACGAATAGAATGCCACCAATTTTATACACTAACACTGAAAATAACACAAGTTTAGGAAAATAATACAATGCGGCGACGCAATCTTTTTCGCGTTCCCGCCAAAACTCCACATTACTAAATTATATGAATTTCTATGAAATACCTACAGGCGACGTGACGCTATTACTGCTGCTCGGTGACAAACTTGTACCTGTATTCTTGAAACAACGAGAAACAATAGACAAGAGGTAGGTATGACTTGTAATGACCTTTATGGACGGAGGGCTGACCTGAATGTTTGACCCGGGCAAATGGTAACTAACATTTGCCCTGACCGCAGATCAAACTTCTAGTATCAACTAGCACATGCTACTGGGCTTGATGTTTTTCGACTTTCCTTAAGATCTTATAAATAAATATTTTTCGTTTTTTTGGTAAAAGCTAAAGTGGAATTAACTTAATTAATAATCAGTTATTTAATTAATAATCAGTTATAGCTTTAATCTACATATTTAACGACTTAAACCATAAAAACTGCTATGAAATAAGCAATAAAATTATAAATAGGTAGAACCTGCCTATACATAACCATAGCTAATGAAATATGAGATTTTTTTCATGTCAAAATTGAATTTTGGGCGCCAAATTTATTTTAGTTCTGTTCCATTTTGGGCGCCAAATTCATGATGCAGCGATAAGTGGTCAATTGTCCACTGGTGTGTGTATAATGTATAGGTTGTGGGAGTTTTTAAATAAATAGATCTAACAATATTTTTTATAATTAAATCATATAATTCTCACATTATCCGGTACCAACCATGAACCATTGATCTCAAATAATAAAAGTGGCAAAATAACAGTTAACCCAGTGAACAGTAAATGAATCATATTTTTACATATCTTACTTACTACGCTTACTAGATGGTAGGACTTTTCTACAAAGTCCGTCTAGGTAGGTACCACCGCTTTGCCAGTTATTCTGCCGCCAAGCAGTAGTGCGAAGCAGTACTGTGTTCCGGTTTGAAGGGCAATGTAGCTAGTGAAATTACTGGGCAAATGATACTTTATGATCTGATCTCACAGTCGAGTAATCTTATTACCAGACTGTGTTGATGTCTCAGGATGATGTGCACATTGCAGCAGTCATGCGAAACTTTACATGTTGGAGTTCCGAGTGACACTGTTCTGTTATGGGCGGTCGTGTCACTTAACATCAGGTGAACGACTAGCTTGTCATATCATTCAATAACATAAAAAAAATCTGTAAGCTGAAAATTAGGTAGGTAATAATAAATAACAGCTTTTATTTGCATATCCATAAAATTACACGTTTTCGCTCACCGTTTCCACAGATACAGATCTCACGTGACCGCCGCCAGTTAGTACGCAAAGGGCAACTAGCTGTAATCTGATGTCCTGCGTGGAGTCATGATAGTGCAGTTTATGCTAAGCACCTATACGTTGTACTAATATCGTGATATGACTTGGTTCAAGTATTTGATGACAACCATGTTGAAATTTTAGAGATTTATGAAGTAAAACTTCTTTACGCACGCTTGATTTGGGGAGTAAGGTGAAAGCGAGGCGAACGGAAGTTGAAGTTGGTTCACGTTGATCTCCATTGTTAAAATAACGAAGTTACAAATTTGTAATGTTATCTCCGGTAAAATTCCAATTTATAATTGTAATTGAAAGTTAACATTAAACAAAGCCAAAGTTATACCGGCCGATAGATGGAGCTAAACTAAAGAAGTTTTACTTCAGCCGTGTGGTCTAAAGCATACTCGTTTTTTTTTTAACGTAAAGGCTGGTAAGTTTCAGCAACGTCGTTGGAGTGTTATTGTCTAAAATTAAACCTGAAATAAATAATAGGTCTTAGGTCTTAGGCCTATGAAATTGCCGTATTGCAGTACAGAATTTTTCAAACAAAAAAAAGTTTTGATTGGCTATGAATTCTAAATTCAAATTAGTTTTGTTTTAAAAATATGAAATTCTATTTACAATATAAGTCTTTTGTTTATTGATTAGCGTTGTATTTTCATTACATTTCAACATTTTTCCTATAATGGATACTTTGAAATTTCGTGTAATTATGAAATATGAGTTCCGTCGTGGCACCAACGCGGCACAAACGACACGTAACATCAACGACGTTTACGGAGAGAACTGTACAAACGAACGTACAACCCGTTATTGGTTTGCTTGGTTCCGTTCTGGGAATTTTGACTTGAAAAATGAACCTCGTGGTCGTCCGGAAACTTTGGTCAACAATGATGAATTAAAGGCGATTATGGAAGCTGATGAATCTCAATCTACAGCTGAGCTGGCAGCAGCTTTTGATGTTAGCATCAAAACAATATTGGTCCATTTGCGACAGATTGGCAAGATAAAAAAGCTTGATAGATGGGTGCCCCACGAACTTAACGATCGCCAGCGCAACGTACGCGTCGAGACTTGCCTTGCGCTGCTTAACAGGCACAGAAATGAAGGAATTTTGAACCGAATTGTTACGTGCGACGAAAAATGGATTCTTTTTGACAATCGAAAGCGCTCAGCAAGTTGATTAGATCCTGATTCGGTACCAAAGCAATGTGCAAAACGAAAAATGACCCCTAGAAAGGTGATGGTCACAGTTTGGTGGTCTAGTGTTGGTGTGATTCATCATAGCTTTTTACAAAACGGCGAGAGCATTACTGCAGATGTGTACATTGAAGAACTGACCACAATGATGGCGAAACTCGCACGTCTGCAACCAACTTTGGTCAATCGGTCGTCTCCACTGCTACTTCACGACAACGCGCGACCCCATACTGCACAACAGACCGTCTCTAAGCTGCATGAGTTGGTTTTGGAAGCTCTCCCTCATCCGCCATACTCACCAGATCTTGCGCCTACCGACTATTACTTTTTCCAAAATTTGGACAACTTTTTAGCGGGAAAAAAATTCAATTCCCGAGAGGCAGTACAAAACGCCTTTGAAGAGTTTGTTGTCTCCCGTCCTGCTGATTTTTTCAAGAAGGGCATCCATAAACTGCCACAGCGTTGGCAAAGATGCATTGATTGCAGGGGTGATTACTTTGAATAAAAGAAATAAATAAGTTCGAAAAAAAAATACTTTAACTTTTTTCAAACAAAACGGCAATTTCATAGGTAAAGACCTAATATAATTGACAAGAATTGAAAATTGACATAAAGAAAAAGGAAAGTTTCTATGAAAATGTGAAATAAAAATGTTTTCTTTTTTCAAACTATATGTTCAACCATTCCTGAAAAAGGTTTTCGTAGTAAGTAAAGTAAAGTAGCTCGACAGACAGACAGACTGCCAAAAAAGTGATGCTATAAGTCAAGGTTCTGTTTTGTACTCTGAACATTATACGTCGGGTGAAATAGTAGCCGAAAGCTTCCAGACTTATAATCCATTTAAGCAATAATTCTCTTTGGAAATAAATTCATACTGGCCACCTATTAATTTAAGAATGACGTAAATTCTCTGAACAGTTCATTGGCATTTGTGTTTCACGCGAGCCGTTCAACTATGCATGAACTACATAGTTCGATGGCTGCTTTAAGTGGCGGCATCGAGACGCTCTGAATATAGAAAGGCACGAATTCAGCCGTTTGGAAGAAATATAGCATAGTTCGGTCACAGTCTAGAAATCAAGGGACATTGGCACAGTAAAAAAACATAGGCAAAAAGTTTACTGTTTGTGTAGATCACCTAAAATTGTCTAATAAGACTCAACGGCTACCTTCCACTTTAAGCTCAAAGTAACCTAATCGCAACCTAAATGTCGTTATTCTATAGAGTACAGAGATGACTCCTTTCACAATTTTTCTCTTATTGTCGTGGTTTTGAGCTCTTAAACAAAATACGAAGAAACTTTTCCTAGATATAATACATTTTTAGTTTGAAAACTATCGTGAGTATGAAACATTTTGTAAGATAAATAACTTTATAATATTATAGAAACTGACGTGAGTAGTACTTATAACTACAACTATTACACGGCTAAAACGAGTTATTCGACTGTATCTCGTGAGTTTTAGCCGTGTAATAGTTGTAGTTATAAATAACGCTACGTGCTGACGCTCGCGAAAGCCGCCGCGGCTTGCGTTAGTATCTGGCTCCCAGAAGGACATCGAATATATCCGAAACCTAGTCGGAGTAATTTCGACTTTCGATTGACGTGAGTTTTAGCCGTTATTTATCTTACAAAATAATACATTTTGTAAAAACATCATGTAAAATTCCTACGAAAGAGGTTGACTATACTCTTGAAACTAATTTGTAACTAACGTTCTGTAGGGAGCAATTAAGTTAGATTTTAACTAAGTGGAGTCTATCTTGGTGATTTTTATTCTCGATTGTTAGGCATTTTAGAACATGTGTAAGAAAATTGTAGTACGTTTACCCCGCGGGGTGGTAATGAACTTGCGACGTTTGTAATTGGACAACAATTGAGACGGTTAATAAGCACGAGCTTCTTATTTATGTTCGTACAAATGTAGAAAGCAATGAACTGTTTAGAGGTAAATATCTCCGTCGCTTTTAATGTACCTAATGATTTTATTAAAGAGTAAAAGTCATGAGAATTGAGAAGTGAGTGTAGTTATAGCGAGTGTGGTTTATAGCTTTGATACACACAGGCTTAGAGCATCTGCATTTTGTATTTTTCGTAGACTGTTTTATGTTTAAACCGATGTTTGTAATCATTTAATAAACTATTTCATTTCATTTCATCTGCAACTGTTTCGGAAACAGATAGGTATATAAACTTAATTACGGCTTGATACGTAGGCTTCCACTTTTATTCCCTTTTGAATTAAAACTTCTTTACGCACGCTTGACTTGGGGAGTAAGCTGGTGAATGCGTAACGAAGCGAACGGAAGTTGAAAGTAGTTGGTTCATGTTTTGGATCTCCATTCGCATAACAAAGTTAAAATTTACTTAAAATTTGTATTATTATGGTATGTCCAGTAAAATGACAATTGTCAAGATGGCGACATTAACATTAAACAAACCAAAAACAAAGTTATACAGGCCGATAGATGGCGCTAAGGAGTATATAATTACTAGATGGAGCCAAAAAGTTTACTTCAGCCATGTGGTCTAAAGTGCACTCGTTTTTTTTTCTTTTAGTTTTCTTCCTGGCTAAGAGGGCGCTACAGTTCATTAATCACTTTAATCTTTGACCTATAGGCTTTAGGCTTTAGAAATCGCTGGTGCCTAGCCATAACAACTTAGCGCTAATTTCCTCGACCTTGATTAGGGAGTAGGCACTCCAACTCCAGCGCCTTTAGCAATTACGTACGCCTACGCCCTTTAAGTGGACGGTGGCGATTAATTGTGATGGTCATACATCAAGGTTAGAAAGAAACTATAGTTACCTAACTACGTAGGTACTACATAAGTATGCATTCTGTGGTCTAAAGCAGTGATTACTGAAATAAACTGTAACTTTGTTGAATAAAAACGCCTTAAAATTTCATCATCACACCGTTTCGTGGCACCATCATCCTATCCTCGTCGTCACTATAGAATATATATTGAGAAAGAACGAATTAAAAACACGTGTACGTATTAACTACCTTTCTTTTGAGGGGAGGAATGCTCTCGCACTTCCCTTCCACTACGGGGGTTATAACAGAGGCTATGTGGGACTCGACCACACTTAAACCCCCCGTGATCCGTCCACCGCCGGATGGGGCGAGATGGAGTCACAGGCGATACATATTAACTACCTAGTAATTACGTATTATTAAGTATAATTATATTGGTTCAATAATTATATGTTTTCTTAAGTGTAAATACGCGATTTGTGCTGAGCTCGTCATAACCAAAACTAGGTAAGTATTCTTTGATAGGTCACAAGCTACCACTTAACATAGCGCCCGAACCTTTACCGAACTTATTTTTCACCGATTGTTGTAGTGTAACCTATGACCGAGTGTTGCATGATCTTTTCACTTGATAAGATCATATACAACTAATATCTAATGATATTTTTTTTTTTAGTTTTTGCGGGAAAACGAAAAAGATTGTGTCACCGCATTGTATTATTTTCCAAAACTTGTGTTATTTTCAGTGTTAGTGCATAAAATTGGTGGCATTTTATTCGTTAAGGGCTGGATTACAGGCACGAGTGTGGAATAGTGGTATAGTGATGGTGAAACGTATCTTTTCGTGTTGTTTCCAAAACTCCATAGAAGCTTCTGGTAAAGTTGCCACCACTTTACTAGGAGTATGACTTGACTAGACTAGACTATGACTTGACTTGATGACATGGACTGTGACTTGACTTGACTTGACTTGACATACATATATATAATATTACTTACCTCTAAAAATATCAATTACTTGACACTGGCTAAATACACAAAAGTGTGGAGCCATACCAAAACAAAAAAAAATGATAATTTTTAAGGTTGGTAAACGACTACTACTTAGTAGTCATCATCCAACCATCACACACATGTCATAATTTGCAAAGTTTCAAGGCTTCGTCTATATTTATCGCAGTCAATGAAACTTTCCAATTTACCTGGACTATTATCGATAATACGTGAACAGGCTTAGTGAACGCGACGGTGACGTGTTATTTAGTAACGGTTCTACAAAATCATTAAGAAAAACTTCTTTTTTTTTTAATTCTGTTTAAGACTTTTACTTACAGCATACTTTTACTTATAGCATGACAATAATCAGCTTTTCGCGCGTATATAATTCTATTTTAGTAGTCGTAGTAAATAGACGTTCGTAGCGTTGCTACGATGCGACTACGAAATTCTACGATTTAGCTACGACTTTCCTACAACATTGCTACGACTCTACTTATTTCAGATGATATCATTTATAGCACATCGCTTGCATATCAACAGATTCATTTTAATATAAAGGAAAATTAATCCATCCTCTATTTTTTCATCTAATTAAAATAAAACTTTTATTATTCCTGATGAAACTAGTGTTAAACCAGAAATTAGTATAATAATAAAAAAATATAATAAATATTTATTCAAAATTAACATGAATGGAATTAGAAATACAATATAAATCTTAGGAAACTAAAGTCTTACAAAAATTAGGTGCCTGCACTGTGTCACAGACGGCATAAGTGCTAGGTCCTACTACGAATAGTATGTCTAAGGTCCGTATTACAGAACGATGCTCAGTCATTGATCGTTGCTCAAGCAGAGATTTCATTCATAAAGTGATCAATTAGTGAATGAAATCTGTACTTGAGCATCGATCGATGACTGAGCAACTTTCTGTAATACGGACCTAAATGTAGACTGAACTAGAATGTGTTTGAACAATACTAATAATTAAAGTCTCTAAAAACTCAGCACTATAATCTAAGCTATATCTGTTTTCAAATTAATATCTTTTACAGGCTAAAGAACGCTTTTTTAAAACTTTTAATACAAATGTAAACATCATCAGCCTTATTAATAAACACGAACTAGCTTTAGATTAGTTACACCATCTTTTGTTTCTTTCGATCCAGCTAAATATTCCAGTAGCGAAAAAAGGGCAAAAGCTGAAGTAACTAACCCGAGATTAATACTCGTTTATTAATAAGGCTGCATAGTTCTCTTGAACTCATAATCGGGTGTAGTTACTTTTAGTTTATTATTGTTTTCGTATTACTAAGCTACTTCATACGTTTATATATTGAAAAATAATTGGATTATCTAAAAATGCTATTTACACAGATTAAGTGCATATAATAATATTAGGTCTTTACCTATGAAATTGCCGTTTTGTTTGAAAAAAGTTAAAGTTTTTTTTTTCGAACTTATTTATTTCTTTTATTCAAAGTAATCACCCCTGCAATCAATGCATCTTTGCCAACGCAGTTTATGGAGTTTATGGATGCCCTTCTTGAAAAAATCAGCAGGACGGGAAACAACAAACTCTTCAAAGGCGTTTTGTACTGCCTCTCGGGAATTGAATTTTTTTCCCGCTAAAAAGTTGTCCAAATTTTGGAAAAAGTAATAGTCGGTAGGCGCAAGATCTGGTGAGTATGCCGGATGAGGGAGAGCTTCCAAACCCAACTCATGCAGCTTAGAGACGGTCTGTTGTGCAGTATGGGGTCGCGCGTTGTCGTGAAGTAGCAGTGGAGACGACCGATTGACCAAAGCTGGTTGCAGACGTGCGAGTTTCGCCATCATTGTGGTCAGTTCTTTAATGTACACATCTGCAGTAATGCTCTCGCCGTTTTGTAAAAAGCTATGTGATGAATCACACCAGCACTAGACCACCAAACTGTGACCATCACCTTTCTAGAGGTCATTTTTCGTTTTGTACATTGCTTTGGTACCGAACCAGGATCTAACCAACTTGCTGAGCGCTTTCAATTGTCAAAAAGAATCCATTTTTCGTCGCACGTAACAATTCGGTTCAAAATTCCTTCATTTCTGTGCCTGTTAAGCAGCGCAAGGCAAGTCTCGACGCGTACGTTGCGCTGGCGATCGTTAAGTTCGTGGGGCACCCATCTATCAAGCTTTTTTATCTTGCCAATCTGTCGCAAATGGGCCAATATTGTTTTGATGCTAACATCAAAAGCTGCTGCCAGCTCAGCTGTAGATTGAGATTCATCAGCTTCCACAATCGCCTTTAATTCATCATTGTTGACCAAAGTTTCCGGACGACCACGAGGTTCATTTTTCAAGTCAAAATTCCCAGAACGGAACCGAGCAAACCAATAACGGGTTGTACGTTCGTTTGTACAGTTCTCTCCGTAAACGTCGTTGATGTTACGTGTCGTTTGTGCCGCGTTGGTGCCACGACGGAACTCATATTCCATAATTACACGAAATTTCAAAGTATCCATTATGAGGAAAAATGTTGAAATGTAATGAAAATACAACGCTAATCAATAAACAAAAGACTTATATTGTAAATAGAATGTCATATTTTTAAAACAAAATTAATTTGAATTTAGAATTCATAGCCAATCAAAACTTTTTTTTGTTTAAAAAAGTCTGTACTGAAATACGGCAATTTCATAGGTAAAGACCTATTATTATAGGAAGGTATACCTACACAGCTTATATTTTACATAAGAAAGTTTATAGGTATAATGATTTTTCGACGGAATTTTTCGATATGACCCAGATTACATACAAATTACTACGCTATGTAAACAGAAATGGAACGGTCAGAATTTATGACATGCCAATGGATAAACGTTTTATTGCATAAAAAATAACCATTTTAGAAAGATCCCTCGAAAATGTAGAATTTAGATAATATCGAATGGTTTATAAAGCTCTGTTAAGGTCTACAGTAGTCGGCGTTGCCACTGCTTTTTACCACAATAACAGGGGTTAGAGATATAGATTAAATGGAATGGATTCTTTACAGTCTTATAGACGAACTGTTTCATATTTTTCTATAACCAGTTTTAATTTCACCAGTGAGTAATAAAAAGTCCGGTGATTTCTGTTGCTCCCTAGCTCTTCGTCCTTGGCCAAACGTAGAACTATAAATAAAAAATAAAAAAAATAAAATAAAAAATAAATAATTATTTATTAATTTTATTTTATTTATTTTTGATTTATTTATTTATAAAAAAATAAAATAAAATAAAAACTAGTGTGCTCTAGACGTCTACACGACTGAAGTAAAGCTTCTTTAGTTTAGCGACATCTTTGATTTTGCTTTGTTTATTGTTAATGTCACAATCTTGACAGTTGTTAATTGACATTTTACCGCACATACCAACATAAAACAAATTTTTAACTTTGTTATGTTAACAATGGAGATTTACGTCAACCAACTTCAACTTCCGTTCGCCTCGCATTCACCAGCTTACTCCCCAAGTCAAACGTGCGTAAAGAAGTTTTACCTCAAAAAGATACGAACGCTTCAGATTGGAGGTATCAAGACAGCTAAGCTAAGTCAACACCAATGCGATAGCTCAATTTATGTATATATAATATATATACAATAGATATATTAATTTATTAATTATAATATTATGCTAATATTATTAATTAATGATGCACAGACATCCATTGTCTATTTTGTTTTATTTTTAATATATTAATAATTACTAGTTTTTTCATTTTGACATTTTTTTTAATTATTATTAATATTAATTATTGTTTTTGTGATTATTTAAATAATTTTCAAATTGACATGCACTTAAAATTAAACTTAATGTTTATTTTTATTTTTACATAGCTGTATAATATAATGTATACACTACAACTAACACTATTATATCCTGTACTCAGACTGACTTTCTTAAATATGATGTGTAAACATAGTATATCAATAAATGAGTACTTAAGTATTTAGCTTAATTCTAAATAGATGACAATCTACACACTACAGCACATAAACCGATTTAACGCAACCACATCCAGTAACCCTCTGTAGCGGTAGTTTCCAAGGGTGGTATGGTAGCACGTGTCACGCTAGCCCGTGGTCAGTAGTCGCCGCGACCGCCGCCCCGATCGCTCGCGGCTGACCGCCATGACTCACCCACCGCCCTCACCACTCAGCAACTAACCACTGGAAGTTTAACTGGAGGCCATCATGACTGATGATATACCAGGTGATGTGAATCGTGGAGTTTCCGCATATCTATTGATGATGATGTTGTTACGCGGTAGATATCCAACGAAATCAATTTTAAATAACGATTTTATTTATGCTTGTGTTTACTATGCAAATTTGTATCTATCATGTGAGTTCACTACGATTTATTTCAGTTTTTCAGTGAGAGTCCCTAATAGGTACAGTCAGTATCGTTAGTAGTGCTGAGGAATACAGTACACCAATCTAAAGTGCTGAGGAATACAATAGACCAACCTAAAGTGCTGAGGAATACAATAGACCAACCTAAAGTGCTGACGAAACCAGTAGACCAATCTAAGTATCTACTTACGTTTACTTATGGTTATTCTTTATTCTATTGGTTATTCTTATGGTTTACTGTATTCCTCAGCACTACTAACGATACTGATTGTATCTATTAGGAAACCCACTGAAATACTGAAATAAATCATAGTGATCTAACACGATAGATCCCAATTTGCATAGCTACATATCTATATTTACTGAGACTCAGTGTGGTACATTTGTCCTTTAGCTCATCTTTTTGACTTAGCCAGGGTTATTATTGATGAGTTGTATCCAAACTATAAAAAATTAAATCAAATTTTAATCCAACAAAAAATATTCAATTTAATTTTAATCTTTTATACTGAAAACTTCTTTCTTCTGTACCATTTATCTAAGGCTCCATTCTGTTGTTATGACATTATTTCACATTAAGTTAGTCTATACAGTAGTGTAGCCTGCATTAATATCTAATTAGCACAATATGATTATTACAATATATTATTATAGTGCTATAAATATAATAGAAGCGGAACATTGCGGTAATGTTTGTTATGCATGCGAGGTGCGAGCGCTGACCTCACACAACGTGCTTGCTCAAGTATATAATGCACTGAAAACTACCCTTTGTTTTGCATAACAAACTTTATATCTCATTTAATTTTGTTCTTTTGAAGCATAAGTACAGAATAGAGAAAGTGAATAGATTAAAGTTAAAGAAAAGAGTTAGTTATTTAGGTAAATACAATCACACTGGTGTCGATTCTGTGTCGCATACTCTAAAGCTAAACAAAATAAACATATTTCCGTCTTTTTCATTTCCCCTTTATCAGAAGAGTACCGCCATACTTTAAGTTTACATTAGTTTTAGAGAATGCGACACAGAATCGACACCATTGTAAAGATAAAACGGGTCTATTTGCGTACAAAAATAATCAAAACATAATTTTGACTAACCTCGACGTTTCGACAATGTTACAAACGGCCGTTGTAACAAAGTTACAATGGCCGCGGTCACGAGAGGACTAAGTTTGTACTTAGTCCTCTCGTTAGTTCAGGTGAAAAGAAATGTTACTAAAAAGTATATACCAAGATTATGGACCACGACAGAATTGTCCCAGCACTGCTATACTGCTGATTGTACAAGTTGTGCAATGTAATAAAATGGGTAAATTACTACCAGTTGTACCATCATCGCTTGACCAATAATACAACTTATAGAACTGGTGGTACACCTGGTGAACTGGTACGCCATAGATACTGGTGGTACACCTGGTGAACTGGTGCGCCATAGATACTGGTGGTACACCTGGTGAACTGGTGCGCCATAGATACTGGTGGTACACCTGGTGAACTGGTGCGCCATAGATACTGGTGGTACACCTGGTGAACTGATACGCCATAGATACTGGTGGTACACCTGGTGAACTGGTGCGCCATAGATACCGGTGGTACACCTGGTGAACTGGTACGCCATAGATACTGGTGGTACACCTGGTGAACTGGTGCGCCATAGATACTGGTGGTACACCTGGTGAACTGGTGCTCCATAGATAATGGTGGTACACCTGGTGAACTGGTGCGCCATAGATACTGGTGGTACACCTGGTGAACTGGTGCGCCATAGATACTGGTGGTACACCTGGTGAACTGGTGCTCCATAGATAATGGTGGTACACCTGGTGAACTGGTGCGCCGTAGATACTGGTGGTACACCTGGTGAACTGGTGCGCCATAGATACTGGTGGTACACCTGGTGAACTGGTGCTCCATAGATACTGGTGGTACACCTGGTGAACTGATACGCCATAGATACTGGTGGTACACCTGGTGAACTGGTCCGCCATAGATACTGGTGGTACACCTGGTGAACTGATACGCCATAGATACTGGTGGTACACCTGGTGAACTGATACGCCATAGATGGATAACAAAGTACCTGTCTAATAAAAAGCAAAAAGCAGTGACGAAATTGTCTAATGTAAATGTTATTAAAGTAAAGTCACTTGTCATGCATGACTAATGTATTACCAATGCCGTCATAAAAATGTAGAAGGCAAAGGGAAGAACAAAAACTGGCCTAATTATTGAAAGAGTTGGCGTCTTGAAAAGTGTCTAGTAATATAGATATGTAGTTGGATGATCTTAGAGTGACATTTTGAAAATCATTAAATATAATATTGATTTTTTTCAATGGGCTAACGTCGTTGGTCTCTACCGACCTTTACAGCGTCACCGCGGGCGGGAGGGCAGGCATTTAAGGCGCCCAGACTTCTAAAATGGGACGCAACTAGTTTAAGTACACCCCTGGGGGGCGAACCTCGGCTTGAGCCGTTGCCGGGATAAGAGGATCGAGAAGAATACGTCCACTGGAAGAGTGGACCCTATGGAAAGTTTCGCCGGTGCGAGATCGATATCTGTGTTACGCTGGTACATATGCGGCCCGTATAGGGGCCCGTGCCCCTCCCGCGGCCCGTGCCCCCGAAGCCCGTGCTCCAACGGCCCGTCTCCCCGCGGCCCGTGCCCCTGCAGCAAGGCCGGCAGCCCCCCCAGCTGGTAGGGCTACGACGGTGCTGAAGAGTCCCCCAAAATCCGCGGCCGTGGTGCTGTTACTGCACCCCGATGCCGTGGAAAAAGGGATGACCTACAGCACCGTCCTCCAGACGGTGCAGGATAAGGTTGACCTGCAGGAGCTGGGGATCGAGGAGATCCGCATTCGCCAAACGGCTACGGGAGCCAGGATGCTACAGATCCCCGGCTCCCAAAGCGGGGAGAAAGCGGATCGCCTCGCGGAAAAGCTCCGCGGGGTTGTGATGGAGGTGGCCAATATCACCAGGCCGGTTAAAACCACTGATCTGAGGATCAGTGGTTTGGATGATGCGGCCACCAAGGAAAAGGTGGTGGCAGCGGTCGCACGTGCGGGGGAGTGCGACCCGCAGCTAGTAAAGGCCGGGGAGATTCGCCCTGGTCCAAGAGGGGCTGGCTCCACTCTCGTTTCCCTCCCAGTTGCAGCAGCTAAAGTGCTGCTACAGAAAGGGAGATTGCTGATCGGGTGGAGCTCAGTGCAGGTGGTGGCGCTGGGGGAACGCCCCATGCGCTGTTACCGGTGCTTGGGGCTAGGGCACACTCGCCCTCTGTGCCCCGCGGTGGCGGACAGGGGTGACCTGTGTTTCCGTTGTGGGGAAGCAGGTCACCGGTCGGCCAGCTGCGGGAAGACAGTCCCACGCTGTGCCATCTGCGCAGAGTCGGGGCGGCCCTCTGGGCACGTAATGGGGGGACGCGGCTGCGTTCCCCCTAAGACGAAGGGGAAGGCCACCCGGACCCTGGCCGCCCCAGCTGCCACAAGCCAGGCCGCCCCGGAGGTAGTACGCCCAGCGGCGTGTGAGGAGGTTGTGATGTCTGATTAATGAATCAAGTCGGACATCACAACTTCCTCCAGACGAATCTAAACCACTGCGCCAGAGCCCAAGATCTGCTTATGCAGTCCTTGGCGCAGTGGCAGATAGACGTGGCGGTCGCCGCGGAGCCGTACTATGTCCCCCCCCAACATACGTGTTGGGCTGGGGACCTGGACGACTCCGTGGCTGTCATTGGGCGATCCGGCGGGTCCACCCCCCTCTCGGTTGAGGAGAGGGGGTCGGGTTATGTGGTGGCAAAGTGGGGGGAGTATGCGATTGTCGGCGCATACTTCTCCCCCAACAAAACCGCTGCGGAGCTGGAGGTCTTTGTGGACCTCCTGGCCGCGGCGGTGAGGAGACAGGCCCCACGTCAGGTCCTCTTCATGGGGGACCTGAATGCCAAGGCCCGGGATTGGGGCAACCCCTCCACAAACCCTCGCGGCGAGATCGTGAGGGAGTGGGCGGTTGCCACAGGACTGACCCTACTCAACAGAGGGTCGGCCCACACGTGCGTGCGGCAGCGCGGGGGGTCCGTGGTAGACATCTCGTTCGCCACCCCCGCTGTCGCAGCACGTGTCCGGGCCTGGAGGGTGTTGTCGGAGGTGGAGACTCTCTCGGACCATAAATACATAAGGTTCGAGATCTCCACCTCCAACAACCGAGGGGGGCCCCTGCGGGTGGCGCGGCCGGTCTTCCCGCGCTGGGCTATTAGTCGCCTCGACGCCGAACTGGCAAAAGAGGCGGCTATAGTCCAGGCTTGGCAGGCTGGGCCCGTGCACCCGGAAGTGGACGTTGCGGCGAGCCACTTCCGTGCAGCGGTCACGGCCGTGTGTGACACGGCCATGCCAAGGGCCCGCCGCCGCCCCGAACGCCGCCAGGTACACTGGTGGAACCCGGAGATTGCCGATCTCTGGGTCACCAGTTCGGCGGCGAGGCGGGCCTACACCCACTGCAGGAGGCGACGCAGGGGCCGCACGGACGAGCAGCTGTCAGCTGAGGAGCTGGCAGCTGAGGGCCGGCTGTACAGTGCCTACCGCGACGCGCGGGGGGACCTACAGCTGGCCATTGGCCGTGCAAAGGCAGAGAGCTGGGGCGAGACGTTGGAAGGCCTCAACAGGGACCCATGGGGACGTCCATATAGGGCTGCCCGGAACAAGTTCCGGGGCCAGACGTCCCCAGTTGCCGAGTCCCTGGAGCCGGAGCTCCTGGGCAGGGTGTTGGAGGGGCTCTTCCCCGACAGAGATCCCCTCCATAGCCCTCCGACGATGGCATCGTCCTTCCCCGTCCCTGAGGCAGACTCAGCGGACTCCATCCCGCCTCTGACGGAGGCGGAGATGGAGGTCGCGGTCGCACGCCTACGGGGCAAGAGGACCGCCCCGGGTCCTGATGGGATCCCGGGGCGGGTCCTCAGGATAGCCCTGGAGGAGATGGGTGATCGGCTTCGGGAACTGTTCGACGCGTGCCTCACGTCCGGACGATTCCCGAAGCCGTGGAAGGACGGTCGATTGTGCCTGTTGCGGAAGGAGGGTCGTCCTGCTGACTCCCCTTCCGCATACAGGCCCATCGTCTTGCTGGATGACACGGGTAAGCTGCTAGAACGTGTGGTAGCTGCCCGTGTCATCCAGCACCTGGAGGGTACTGGGCCTGGGTTGTCGGAGGCCCAGTATGGGTTCAGAGCGGGGCGGTCCACTATAGACGCCCTGCTCTGGCTCAAGGAGTGGACGCAGGAAGCGGTCGGCGCGGGGGAAAAGGCGTTGGCTGTCTCGCTCGACATAGCCAACGCCTTCAACAGCCTCCCGCATGGAACGATATAGGAGGCGCTCCGTTACCACGGAGTGCCCCTGTATCTGCGAAGGCTGTTGGCCGAATACCTCCAGGACGGAGGAGGAGGTCCCGTGGAGAGCCCCCAGCGTGGGAGGAGGTCAAGCGCCTGCGAAAGCAGGCGCGGGCCGCCCTGTTGCGGCGGTGGACGGAGGACCTGGCTCCACCGGTCCCTGGACAGAGGACGGTGGAGGCCATCCGCCCGGTCCTCCGGGAGTGGGTGCGGCGGCCCTTTGGGTCGCTGACGTTCCGTTTGGTGCAGGTGCTTTCCGGACATGGTTGTTTCGGAAAGTACCTGCATCAAATCGCGAGACGGGAGGTGACCCCGGCCTGCCACGAATGTGGGGCGCCAGAGGACACGGCGCCCCATACGCTGGAGGTGTGCGCTGCTTGGGACTCCGAGCGGCGCACACTTTCAGCGGTCGTTGGCCGGGACCTCTCGCTGCCGAGCGTGGTGAAAGCCATGCTCGGCAGCGAGAGTGCGTGGCAGGCCACGGTCTCCTTCTGCGAGAGGGTGATGACGCAGAAGGAGGCCGCGGAGCGGGTCAGGGAGGATAATGCCAACTCTGACCCCCTCCGGCGCAGACGGGTGGGGAGACGGAGAAGGCGCTTCATTGAGCGCTTTCTCCATCCCCCGTAGTGGGGCCAGTGGCGGAGAGTCGGGAGACTCTCCGCTGCACTTACATGGCCCCACACGTCTGGTGGGCAACTGAGGTGGAAGGTTGCCCACCCACTGGCGCAGAGGCCCGGAAGGGCCTACCGCCGGGGCGAGATGGTTAATGCAGTGCGTCTCCATCTCGCCCCATCCCGGCGGCGGTCGGATCACGGGGGGGTTTTAGTGGGTTCGAGTCCCACATACCCCCTGCCACCACCCCCGTGGTGGCAGGGAAGTGCGAGGGCATTTCCCCCCTCAAAAAAAAAAAAAAAAAAAAAAAGACCCAGTAGGGCTAGACTGGTCCGGTGATACTAGTGCAGCCGATACTGCGGCTGATATAGGATCGTACAGGTCGCTCAAGACATCTGACGACGGAGTAGCGATGATGACGAGGGTAATCAGTAAATAAGTTTTAAAATCAAACTGTTGTAAAACCAAAGTCATACTATAAACAATAGTAATTATTGCGATGAACTAACTTAGTGAAACCACAGGTGAAACTATTATAGGCGGCCGTGACGCTTAACATCAAGTAAACGACTAGCGAGCTTTCTACACACGTAGGAATACAATAGCGTTTTATTTAAGGATCTCGGTACAGTTTTTTCGTTCGGCACAGTATTTTTAACTACAAAACCTAAGCCAGGCAATCAGTAATTATTTTCAAGCCATATTCACTGTAATTCTCCTAGCATCAGATAAAGCGGGCCGAAACAACCGAAACCAAGCAAGGCCAAGGGGCGGAAATTCGTGTTCCAGGCAATGGCTCCTTTACATTTTTACTTTGATAAAGAAAATACTGGGTACTGTGGTCATTATAATTTGGCTACTAAATTTGGCTACTATGACGTCAGGAGGCTTTCATGGCTGATGGTCATTTGTTTCTTTTATAAAGGTTCTATGAATAGTGACGTCAGCGATGACTGATTATTTTTTGGAATTGCGAGTAGTTGTATATAATTAATAATAATGGTCCATAATCAGAAGGACAATTTACATATAGCAAAACGACGTTAACTAATAGATATAGGTACATTCGGGTGTAATACAGGGCTATTTTAATTGGCCCAATATTTTTTAGGACCTATATCTTTATCTTTGATCTATATCTTTGAAACAAACAATTCTTGTTCTAACTTTATTTTCGCTAACCCATTTAGGTTAAAACTTTGCTTAAAACTGCAATTTCCTCTTTTTGCGTTGTAGGCAATAATACAGGCTACAGGGCTTATTATTTCTTTTCTTTGAGTATTTTTTGTATTTTTTTTGTATCAAATAACATAACAATAATAAAATAAACAATTATTTTTATAAAATCAAAATTTTTTGTAAGTTGTAGAAAATTAGTCGATTTGTTTCAGTGATATAAGTTAAGACCTTTTTAGGTTTTAGGTGAATTAAAAATAATCCTGTGCAGTGTTTTCAAACGAGCACTTTTCCATATTGAGATTCGTATCTTTCGGAATGCCAAACGTTTATTAACATTATTTATTTATTTTTATTTTATTAACCTATAACTATCTATATAATATAAGTATGTTGTTACGACTACTTGGAAAACTAGTTCATGAAGTGTTCTACGCCTTCATGTCATTTTTATATCAACAGACACAGGAGCCGTTTTCACTTTCGGCAAGTCTCACTTTGCGGAAAATGAGCCAAGTCACTTCTTCATCAAAAATGACCCTGTGGTGGCCATCTCTTGCGGAGACGAACACAGCGCTGTCATATGCCGTAAGTTTTTTTTTCTTTCTTCCGATGAATGGCGCCGCACGTCTTGTACATTTGTCAGCGTCATTGAGTCTTCAAGTGTTTTGCGCTTGCGTTTTTCTTGTGGACTCTTAGGTCCTTATTACAGAACGATGCTCAGTCATCGATCGGTGCTCAAGCAGAGATTTCATTCATAAAGTGATGAATTGGTGAATGAAATCTCTGCTTGAGCACCGATCGATGACTGAGCATTGTTTTGTAATACGACCATTAGGGTGTGGTGTTGAATTTTTTTTATTTTAGTAGATGGTATTTTAAAAACGATATTAAGTTATAGAAAAAAGAATATTAAGTTTATTAAGTGGGGTTTTATGTAATTATAGGATCAAGGAGAGACTCAATGTGCTTATAAAATTCTATGTATAATACGTAGATTAATATTTTTTGTTTATAAAAATAACTAGGATCATGTCATGTAGGTACATATTTACAATTTAATATAAATAAAATCAGATAATAAATTATAAATGTTAGGATTGATAGTACGAAGGATAGAATTTATATTGGTAGGAAGAGGCTAATGGAGGGATATTAAACAAGGGTAAAAGGAAGCATGGTCAAGGACAGGCGAAAAATATATGGTCCGTCCCCAAAGTCATGTCGATATTCACCTTGCGTGCTATCAACAATATGAAACTTTGCAAGGTAAGCTGGACAAGTGGTATGCCCTAAGCGCATTCTAATCAAAACTGTTGAAGTGATTTTACCAAATGTTACTAAAGAAAACCAAGGTTTTATTATGCCAAGGTTGTATAATGCAAAAATGAATTAAAACTTTCAAAAACCTCATACCTACCTCTTTGACACTTCAACTATTAGGTCAACAAGTCATTCCAAGGCAAAAATTTGACCCAGTATTTTATAGAAATCACAAAACTAAATATTTTTCAGAGAATGGCCGTGTTTTCGTTTTTGGCGGTAACGCATGGGGGCAGTTGGGTCTGGGCCACAAGGATGAAGTGACGCGACCGAGCTGTGTCAAATGGCTAAAGCCTCACCGAGCTATGTTCGTCGCCTGCGGTCGAGCACACACTGTCTTCGTCACAGGTAGTATATATATATGGCTTAAATATGTACTTATACTTGGTTTTTAGAGGGAAAGGCTTAATCCTCTATCTGACTAAGGTACATAGGTACTATGCTTGTCTATTCATAGTCAAAGTCACCACTCCGTCAAAGCTTAAGTACTTTCAATAGGGTCCACTCTTCCAGTGGACGTAGCCTTCTTCAATCTCTTATCCCGGCAACGGCCCAAGCCGAGGTTCCCAACACAGGGGATGCCCTTGAGCTAGTTGTCTCTCACTTTTGTCGGTAGAGACCAACAGCATTAGCCCATTCATAAAAGAAAAAGAAAACACTCTGTCAAGCTTTACTTCGCTTTGTTTCTTGATACACGAATCTAAATAATACTTCATATTTCAAGAGTCATTTAAATGAAGGCTTCTTTTCGTAGATAACAACACCATTTATTCAGTGGGTTGTAATGATGAGGGACAGTTGGGGACTGGAGACATGGAACACCACACCGTGCCTCAATCTCTGGAGCTGGAAGGAGAACCGGGACCAATCAGGCAGGTGTCTGCTGGGAGCAATCACACCGCAATCCTTACCGGTATGTATACCATCCTGTGCACATAACAATCTACAAAGCAGAAAGCATTGCCAGTTTATTATAAACACAACAGTCAAGAAATGTGAAAATATTGCTAGAGCTTGAACAATCATGAGATTATTTATTGAAATACCATCAGTTGCTTTCAGGTCCTTTGTTTTAGAAAACCTAAATGTTAGGATTTTCGTCTCTAATCCCATACTAATAATCATGTTAATTTTGGCCTTCCAAAGTTAAGCTTAATGCTTATGCGTTTGGGGGTTTGTGTTTGCTCGCGTCCGTAGGCTTTAACCCTAGTTTCCCTACACGTGACCCCTGGGTGGTGCCAAAAGAGCAACCAAATAACTGGTGGAAGGCCTTAGCCGCCGGCTTAGTTACCACCCATTGGACAAAACCACGATGCCAAGCGACTCGTCGTGTTCCATCGTGACGTCCAATGAAGCCGTTCTGACGAGTAGATGTGGACAGTTGTGTTGGGTATGCAGACCGGTATTGGTGATGGAGAGGCTTTCGCGTCGGAGACCTTGCTTCGGAGGGTAGCGGGATCCGAAGCACGGTGCTCTCTGCTGGCCGACCGCAAGTTGTAGGGGGCCCAAGTAGTAGTCTAGCCAACTACGAAAGGCTGCCCCGCCGCTTGTGTAAAATCCTGAGGTTGCCCACAGGGCCAGTTGGCGACTGGAAGTGAGGAACTTGTGGGTAATTTCAGGGGGGTTCGGGCGTCCCCGCAGTCTCCGCGCAAGTTCTCCATTGGCGCGGAAGCTTCTCTATTACTGAGGGTTAGCATCCCAATATCTCGTCCACTTCTAACTTGTCTACCTAACTCACCCAACCATGAAAAAGTCTAATAAAGTGAACAAGTTTAAACGGCAGATGCACGTCCTCACTCTTAAAGTGCACCTCACAAATATTCGTGGGCTGCACTCAAATCTGCAAGCGGTCCATCATCATCTGGAGACCAATAAACCACACTTGTTCTTCTTGACTGAGACGCAAATAGGATGTCCATCAGACACGGCATATCTGGACTATCCAGGATTCATCTTGGAAAACCGCTTCCTTCCACGCGCTGGTATCTGCGTTTTCGTCCGTGATGACATTTGTTGTTTGCGTCTCCGGAACCTTGAACATCCCCACTTTTCGGTGATTTGGGTGCTAGTGGACACGGGCATTGAGAAAATTCTCTATGCTGGTGTGTACAGATCACATAGCGGTGACCGGGAGACAACTCTTCTAATGGAGTATCTCAGTGAAACGGCAGATGTGGCTCAGCAACGCTATCCTTCGGCTCAGCTTGTTGTTCTAGGGGACTTCAATGCTCACCACCAGGAGTGGTTAGTCCCACACCAGATCACGGACCACGCTGGGAGAGAGACGCGTAAGCTCGCTTTGGCGCTCAATTTAACGCAGATTGTTCAAGAGCCAACGCGAGTGCCTGACATTGATAGCCACACTGCTAACTGCCTCGACCTTCTGCTCACGACTGAACCAGACCGATACTCTGTGGCGGTATCCTCACCCATTGGTAGCTCCGATCACTGTCTGGTTAAGTCCGTTTCAGTATACTCCCCGCCTGACCCAAGCCCTAAGAGTATTCGGCGTGTCTGGAGATACAATTTAGCAGACTGGGATGAGATGCGACATTTCTTCGCCTCATATCCTTGGCGGCAAACGTGTTTTTCTTCTGGAGATCCGACGGTTTGCGCGAATGCGGTTACTGAGGTAGTATGTCGGGCTATGGAATATTTTATTCCATTTTCCGATAAACCCATGACCAGCAAAGCCAGCCCATGGTTTGGAGCCGACTGTGCACACGCTGAAGCGCAGAAACATGCGGCATATCTGGCATGGGCTGACGCTCGAAAACGCAAGGCATCGGACACTCGAGCTAAGAAGAAAGCCTTTAATGTTGCCGCCAAGGCCTGTAAGAAGGAATTAAGGAAGGCTCGTTTCAATCATATTGGTCGAATAGGGACTAAACTTGCTTCCTATCCAGCTGGTAGTAAGGCTTTTTGGTCCCTAGCCAAATCGGTTGAAGCGAACTTCTGTCGATCTTCACTGCCTCCATTATTAAAACCTGACGGATCGCTGGCTCACACTGCAAAAGAAAAAGCAAACTTGTTTGCCACTCTCTTTGCAGAAGCTTCGCGTTTAGATACTGCTAATGAGGTACCTCCCTGCCTTCCACATTGCGGTGCTTTAATGCCGGAAATACGCATACGTCAGAAGGAGGTACTAAAAACATTATGCAGTCTAGACGTGAACAAAGCCAGTGGTCCCGATGGTATACCAGCAATTGTACTTAAGAGCTGTGCACCTGAGTTGTCTCCCATTTTAACACGCCTATTTCGCTTCTCTCTAGATACCGGAATAGTCCCTAAGAGTTGGAAGCTAGCCAATGTACAACCTGTACCTAAGAAGGGCAGTCGTGCTGATCCTGCCAACTACCGACCCATCTCAATTACCTCCATACTCTGTAAGAGTATGGAGCGTATAATCAACAACAAGCTCTTGGCACACCTTGAAGTCAATGATCTCCTCAGTGACCGGCAATACGGATTTCGCCGAAACCGGTCAACTGGGGATCTTCTCGCATACGCCACGCACATATTGAGCGAAGCCTTGGAGATGCATGGAGAGGCACTTGCTGTATCTCTAGACGTCTCTAAGGCATTTGATCGGGTCTGGCACGACGGTCTTCTGAATAAGCTTCCATCTTACGGACTACCTGCTGGTTTGTGCACTTGGATATCAGACTTTTTGAGGGAACGATCGCTTAGAGTGGTTCTTGATGGCTGCTCTTCCGATCAATTAGCTATTAATGCTGGTGTACCTCAGGGGTCAGTTCTTTCAGCAACACTATTCTTACTCCACATCAATGATTTGCTAAAGCCCGGTACCTTTGGGTATGCAGATGATAGTACTGTTGTTGAAAGATACACATCCAGTGCCCGAGCCAGTGGTGACGATGTCCGGATTGAGAGAGAGGCTATGGTTGAGCGCATGAACCTGGCTTTGAAAGCCGTGTCCGATTGGGGCGTTGCTAACTTGGTTAGGTTCAATGCTGCAAAAACACAGGCGTGTTTATTCACTGCTAAAAAGAGCCCACTCCATCTGGCTCCTTCATTCCGTGGTGTATCTGTAAGTTTAGGAAACCATCTTGAGCTTTTGGGTGTTGATCTCACGTCAAACCTAAACTTTGGATCCTACATCGAGTCCAAAGCCAAAGTAGCTTCAAAAAAACTCGGCATATTGTCCAAGGTAAGGCGGTACTTCTCACCTGGACAGCTTCTAAATCTGTATCAAGCACAAGTCCGATCGTGTATGGAGTACTGCTGCCACCTGTGGGACGGGTCTGCCAAGTACCAGCTTGAGGCTCTGGACTCGATTGAACGGCGTGCCAAAAGGCTCATTGACGACGACACTTTGGTTGGTGAAAGGCTCCAGAGCCTTGCACATCGACGTAAGGTGGCAAGTCTGTCGGTCTTCTACAGATTACACCACGGTGAATGCGCTCAAGAACTGCATGATCTCATTCTCCCATCACCATTCCACTACCGGACTACTAGACGCTCGGCTAAGCGCCATCCTTTCGTGGTCGAAATACCACCCATTCGTACCAAGCGATTTGACTCAACGTTTTTAATTAGAACGGCTAAGGAATGGAATGCCCTGCCAGCGTCTGTGTTTCCGGCGAAATATGACCCGGGCGTGTTCAAGAGAAGAGTGAATAGGTATTTACTTGGCTAGCATGCTACATCTTCGATCGCATCGTCACTTCCCATCAGGTGAGAGCGCGGTCAAATGCTAGACAAGTTTGAAGTAAAAAAAAAAAAAAAAAAAAAAAAGTAAATAATATGGTTTACCATACCAGATTGTGGACGAGTGTTCGTGTGTGGCTCCAACTCGGAAGGTCAACTTGGGCTCGGCGAGGACACGCGTTCTAGCGTCAAGTTCACAGAGCTCAAGTTCATGGAGAAGATATCATTCGTCGAGTGCGGATATTACCATACAGTTTTTATTACGGGTTAGTAATGCTAATTCTGCGTTTGAATGAGATATATAAGAAGTATATACGCCTATTTAGACGTAATCCCACTAGATATCAAAACCTACTAATTTATTATTGAATAGGTACTACTACAACTGCATTTAACGATTTCGAATATCCACAGCTAAAGGTGCAGTGTTCGTAACGGGCGATAATGAGAATCAAAAACTCGGCATACCCAACACTGCGACCACAGTCTATGTTCCGGAGGTTTTGCCCATCGACATCGCCGTGAAGAGTGCCTGTTGCGGGGCCAACCACACATTCTTACTCTCCATGGACGAAACTAAAATTATAGCATTCGGATCTAACGAGAAAGGCCAACTGGGTTTGCCAAAGGATATTGAAAACGTCACAACCCCTACAGAAATTGATATGGAGAAGATGTTTGACGGATACCAGCTCAAACTTGTTGCGTGTGGTGCTATGCACACTGCCTTCGTGACAGGTAATTCCATTAATGATTATTTTATGCAAATACCCTACATACGATAAACTTTTTATCGATTTTTTAGCTGTGTCGATGTCCTTATGTACTGGACGATTACCGTCCAATAATTACGGCGGGCACGAAAACATAGCTTATCAAGAATCCGTAGAGCAGTACTCGACGCTCACTCGCCGGCGGTGGTTGTGTGCTTACATAAATGTAATTTAATTTCAGACAACGGACTACTTTATACATGTGGCGAGTCAAGGCACAATAAACTTTGTTTGGAGGATATCGATGACGCTGACAATTCAAACGAGGCCCCCAATCAATACCTGCCGAAGCGGGTCACCTCAATGAATGGGCACATCGTAGACAATGTAGCTTGCGGCGGGTGCCACACTCTACTCACCGCTACTAGAGGCTCAAACGCGGACTTCACTAACAACGACTTTAACGTAATCAGCGAGGTAACGAGACAGATATCTATGACTGAACTGCCACCGCTGCAAAAGATACCGGGAATGATCAAAACGGAAGAAATTTCTCAAACGTTCGAAGATGTCCAAAATTCGAACACCAGCGAGCCCAAAGCAATTGACGCCGTCAATGGAAACGCTAATGAAGATGCCGGATCGATAGATTCATTAGAAGCGAACGTCAGTGGCTCACACATAGTAAACATAAACGACCTTGAGCACGAAACCGGAAGCACGCATGGCATCTCCGATATCAATCCGGATGAATTAGGATCTTGTGAACCACCGTTAGAAGCTGAAGTTACGAATGTCATAGAAAGTATGGACACAATGGCAGATAAAGTTGAAGAAAAAATTGAAGAAACTACTAAAGAGATAACTGATAAGTTTAATGAAAAAGTTGAAGTCGTCGAGGAAGTGCTTAAGAAAACTGTGGCTCTTGATCCCAAGATTCATGACGAAGCTAAAAAAATTTTAGATATACCAGATAAAGTGATGGAGATCGCTAATTCTCCTCCCCCAAAGACTCCTATTATACCTGAATTGCTGCATATTCCAGATCTCTCGCAAATAAGTCCTGCGATAAGTAAGCATAGTGACGATGAACCGAAAAGTGAAACTGGTCAGTCAGAAAACGAGACCATACCATGTGGTTCAGACAAGTCTAGCCCGCAAACCGGCAAAACAAAGACTCAGGCGGTGATGCCTATAGTTCGGAGCGAAGATCATATAGATTCTCATGGTGATGTGGAGCAACATGAAGAAGGATTGGTAGTTAAAGAAAAGGGACGTTTTGCTAGAATGTTTCAATCAATAAAAGACAAAGAACATTCATGTATGGGGAAAGGAAAAGTTATCGAGGAAAAAGTTGTTGGTAAGTGTTTTAAAATAGGATAATAACTAAAACACGAAATTATAGACATACACTGTTATCTATATCATGACTACGCCACCTCAATAGAGTTCAAGAACCATTCACTTTGAATTTTATGATGCAAAGTACTTTAATATAGTCTCTTACATTCTTGACATTCGTGTACAGGAGCCAATGAAGGCCCACTTAATTTCAAAACCTCGTGAAATCTTGCAGATAAATAAAGTATAGAAAAAACATAATGGAAGTTGTAATAATAATAATTAAAACACACTTGCATTATTGTCTATGGTACTAGTAGCATAAACCCGCGAAATTTAAAATGTTTCGTTTAATCATAACTGTAATTTTTTTAAAGTGGGCTATCTTAGGAGCCGGGCCATCTTCGGCGACACTACCTATAATAAATGAAACCAATTTTTGCAGCCTCATCCAAATACTGTGACAAGCACATTCATGCATAGCGCTGTTGTTAGATCTAAGTGGCATTCAATTGCCTCGTAAGGCTTAGGATTCCATCGCCTAACAATACCTCCTGAAGATTTTTAAAGTCGCTTTCATAGAAAATACTCCTCAATCTTTTACAGAAAATGTGCACAAAGGCATCGAAGGTGCGGAAGAAACTGTCCACAAAATAGAGGAAACTGTTGAGACGGAGATTAGGAACCAGACTAATTCTAGGACATGCACAATACTGTGAAATCGTTGAGTCTTCTTCATGTTTAAATAAAGTTTTTATTATTCCTATTGCTTTCATTACTTTACCTATTTGTTTCGTTTTCCTAGTTGATCTTCGACCTTTAGGTATAGGAGGGTGATGCCAAAAGAAATGAGATATTCAAACGTTAATAATTTAACTAATAAGAATCTTTTCAAAGTATTCATCCTGAGCACGTATACGCTTTTCTAGGAAAATATCTTAAGACACCTCAGAAATCTCAAAATTATAAGAAGTGCATATTCTTTGCTCTCAAATCTTTTGCATTTTAATTTGTCATTGGTTTTTGGGAACAAATAGTTCTAAGTCAGGTGAACATGGTGATTGAGGTAGGAATCCTACATCAAGATGTGTCCATACTACCGTAGGATAGACATATCTTTTGAGTACAAAAAGAGTTAAAATTAATGTGTGGTACGGCGTTGTCTTGGTGCCAGATAAGGTGCCAGCTTCCTCATTTTGATCGTTCGTTTCATCATGCTAATAATACGTTTGGGGCACAAACTGTTACACACCACTCAAAATTAATGATTTTCTGATCCCTTAGCAATATAACCGGTTTAAGGTATCTTACTTCTTTTGGCATACCCCTCGTGCTTCATATAGATATCAAAACATAATAATGCACAGAATGGAACATAATGCACAGAACTTAATAGAGATCTCATTCAGTTCAAGCATATATTAATAATAATAATAATAATAACTATAACGTCCAACGATCACATTACATAAATCCTGGACCGTAATTAGGATTCCCTGTATCTAGGACCCAGGAACTACGAGAACCGGTTAAGTGAATTGCAAAAGTTTAAAAGATTTTTAATTTTGAAATATATTATTTATTATCACTTACAACAGAATACAATAAGGTCACAGTGGGTACTTACACGGTAATTGTCTTTTATCCCTTACAAAGTAACATACACAACTTATACTTACTAATGAATTCAATATACAAATTATTTCAACTTACTACGTTTTTTAATCATTTAACATTATTAGTACCTAGTACGGCTTTGTTACCAGCATGGCCTACTTTAATGATATTAATGAGTGTGGTCAAACGCTTTGCGCCCATAACCCTCTACATGCATTAGAAAAAAAATCCGACGAACATATTCCACCAGCTTCATTTTAAGTGCCTAAAAACACGAAATACTTAATAGGACATTAAGGATTTATTTTATCACAAACATCTTGCATGTTGATTACGGTACAGGCAAAACCAAAAATCAGAACTGTCAATTCAAATAAAATTAAATGCTATTAACGAAAAATGTTTTGACTTATACACGTTTGGGTGTATCGCCGCCACACACGGTTGTCATTTGTATGAGACTCCCTGCTGCTTGCAGCTTCGCACGTTTGGAATACAGTATATCCCGTTAAAAATACTATACCTACTTATACCGTATACGTAGTAACCCAAGGTTCAAAGTTCAAACTTATTACTTCATCAGCCAGTACAATCATTAAAATGTAACAAACCAACCAAAGAGACAGGCAGCGTTTCCTACTCAAATTTAACATATTAGTAAGTAAGAACAGGAAGATAATCAAAGCAAATAAGGTAAGTAACTATGTTAGTAAAGTCTTTTTGTTTAGATATATTTGAATTCAAATAATTTATGTTCTCTGTCCACTTTTTGATACCTGCCTTTGTATGTCACTTTAATGGAAAACTTTACAGCATTTACAAGGTTGTTTCACTATTTATTTTTAATTCTCCAATATTTAGATATTATATATTGCCGCCATTTCCACATTCTCCTACGGGAGACGTAACCCTAATAAAAAGTATAGGTACTAACCCCGATGTTGGTTACATTCATACAAAATAAGTCTGCCGACAGTTGCGTAACTGTGGTTAGGTGTCGGTCATTCGGGAGACTATTTTCTTAATGGGTGTAGGGGGTAAGGTAAAACACTAAAATTAACATGTATAAAGTGCTTTGTTAGAGTCGTGGGCGTAGAATTGTAGTTTAAAATATATTTGAAGTTGTTCCTTAAGTTTCCTTCCAATCACCATATTAAATTTTTCTTCTAATGTTCGTGTCCATAAAGCTGCAAAATGATATTACATCAAATAAATAAAAAACTCTACTCAATAATATCTACTCGGGTTTATTAGAATTTAGGGTGAATTCTGTAAATTACCTTTCAATTTCATTCAGACAATCAATAGATTATCCAGGGAGCTGCAGCAGAAGTTTCTATTTTTAATGTATCGAGAAGAATACGTTCGGTAGATTAAAAACTTTTGCGATCACCAAGGCGCCTGCCAAGAGTGGTGCATTGATTATGGCATAGGAGATATAGGAGGTATATTACGATTATGATAAGAGCTTAAGTGGCGTCTTATACAGGAGCCCTATGTTCAGCGGTAGACGTCTTCGTGCCGATGATGTGAATCAAAGATTTACGGTGTATGTATTTTGTGATTCTCTGGGGTTGTGTTTATTTCTTTGGCTTTCACGTCTAAAAGCTAAAACCGTTTAGGATGACATTTTGAAAATTAGTGTTTTAATCTCTAGAACAAGTATATGTTGTACCTAAGTTTAAGTACTCAAACGACTATTAACAACCTCAACTAAGTAGGTATTTATGTTCATTATTTTGTATGTCGCCGTTCCGATGACATTGTATATGATACGGGTTCACGAAGTTACCGAAATGGTGGTAAAATTGCTGCAGAAGCCTAAATAAGAGTTCAAGACAAGGGCAAGCAGCTATAGTGATAAAATTTATATTAAAAGGTACCACTTACAAATTTTATTTCTTCCTGTTCCTCTGACGTTAACAACAGCGCCGCAGACTATCTCGTTGGAGCTCCCAAAGTTTTCACCGATCATGAGAAGCACCTGAAGGATTTGACGGTTATTTAGTGTGAGTAAGAGTTGTTGCTGTGTTTGATCAATCCACATTCAACCACGCGTCGAATGAAATTATTTGAATCAAAAGGTCTACCCTCTTGACCCATGAAACCTTTTTAGTGCTTTCTAAGTGCCCTTCGGCTGTGTAGGCACGAAACCGGAGCTTCGTATAACCAGTTCAGCGTCAGTTAAGCGTCCTTGCACGAAACAACTATTATTAATCGGTTTTAAACCAAGCTAAAGGTTACCTTGTTTGTTTTTTGTCAAATTTATTAATTACTAGCTGCGCCCCGTGGTTTCATCCACGTGGCGAAGATTTTCTAATTTTCCGTTCAACTTTCCTAAGTTTTTCTTTCATAAAAACCTTCTTTTGACAATAACAAACACAACTAAAAAAGAGTTAGCGAGAACGTTCCATCCGTTCACGCGTGATACGATGACCAAGGGAAATAGAGATTCATTTTTATACGAATG
Organism: Ennomos fuscantarius; assembly: GCA_905220475.3. NCBI lineage: Eukaryota > Metazoa > Arthropoda > Insecta > Lepidoptera > Geometridae > Ennomos > Ennomos fuscantarius. The sequence goes on along the minus strand of HG992028.1, from coordinate 2,118,157 downwards.
TAATATTATAGTCGTGTTAAAAGTGTTACTCCGTGAGATCATTTTAGTTTTCTTCAATATCTATATATTACGTCATAATCTCGACTCGACTTAGAAAGTTCGCGAAGGAGTAACTTAATAATAATTTAGGTTCTACATTCTACAATATTATAACTGATATTTCCTGACCACATCCAACCAGATTCTATCCAGGTCCGAGGCCCGTTTCTCCATGTTGATGAACCAACGCCCACCCTCCTTGTTCGCGGAATCCTCCCACATGGGGCTGATGCCTTTCTTGAAAACCGAGTAGTCTTGCCTTTGACGCAGCTCTGATGGCAGCTTCATATGGTGGTACAGGCTGGAATAGTTGTAGCCTTGTTACTTACCTTGAGCGTCATTTGCAAGCAATCAGAAACGAGCTATGAATATGAGATGTCCAAAACGATCGAACCGATTTTCTTGAAATTTCTCATAGTACCGAATGCTGACATTACAAGATCAACGTGTAAGCACTTTTATCCCGGAAAACTACCGTGGGAAAATAGGTTATTTGTGGGTCAATCCCGGGATGCCTTTAGTAGGTAGGTAATATGCAGGTAGACAGCCTGTGGTGTGGTGGTTGACCAGGGCTCATAACCCGAAAGTGACGGGTTCGATTCCCGCGGAAGGACAAGTATTTGTGAACAGACAAAAAGAAAATACTTGTTTTGTCTTGTTGTGGGACCATGATCCTCGTGGTTCTTGGGTCCCTAGATACAGGGAATCCAGGATCGTTGACGTTATTATTATTAATAATTGTATTGAAATTGCAAAAGACAGCAATCTATATAATTAGGTACAGTAAGAGCCGGCTATGGAAATATCCAGGGATTGCGCTTTGTCGCTTGTCATAAGGGAGTTTGGCATTTGGTTCTATGGGGGGCTTATGTTCAACAGTGGACGCGTGTTCCGGCTGATTATGTATGGGTTATAATTATTACCACCCATACTGTCAGATGTTGTGTAGAGTGACAAAAACCAAGTGTGTAATTAGACCACACGACTAAAGTAACTTCTTTAGTTTAGCTCCATCTATCGGCCGGTATAACTTTGTTTTTGCTTTGTTTAATATTAATGTCGCCAACTTACATAGTTACCTTATATAAACAAATTTATATAGGCAGCTACTTACCACCAATAATCCTCCACGGTGTCAAAATCAGCAAGCTTCACCTGGTTTTGGAGCCAGTTCTTATTCTCATTGGTGAACAACCAAAATCCCCACGAGTGTCCTAAAGGGTGTTTTATGCACTCCACTTGAGCTTCGGATTCGTTGTTTCGGTCCATAGCCATTTTATGTACCTTAAAGTGTTATTAATAAACTCATATACTGTCCTATCCTGTAGTTATTAAAGGTTGGTACGTAATGGACCTAGGTACTAGTGGGATAGTTTATAAATAGATTAGAACAAAGAAACTAGACATAGTATATCCTGAATCGCGAGATATAGGTAGGTACCACAGATTTTCTACTATTTACACGATGCTAAGTCTATGGTAGGTACAAAGAAAATTAAATACGCAGTCAGTAGGTACGTATAATGTATAATATAACTAACAACACCTCAATAGGTAACCTATATAATACAATAATTTATAGGTTATTCGTTATAGTTATATATAGATATAGTTATACTACAACTACGACGGCCTGTGGTATGGTGTTTGAGCGGGCATAGGCTCATAGCCTGGAAGCGGCGGGTTCAATTCCCGCGGCAGGACCAGTATTTGTGCAAAGAAAAAAGGCGCGTTGTTTTGGGTGTTGTGGCACCATGGTCCTCGTAGTCCCTGGGTCCCTAAACAAAGGGAATCCTAGTTAGGTGTCCAGGATCTATGCATGTGATCGTTCAGCGTTATAATGATAACGCTGATAATGATGATACTAATGAGATACGTCGAATCTAGATGATTTGAATCTCAAGGGATCAAAGAAAAATTCCAAATTACCAAGAGTTCAAAATAATAGGAGTATAAATAACCACGAGCGGGTGAAGGGACTAAAGTAAGAGTTTGGTCAAAATACGCGATTTATTATTTCTATATTATTATTAATATTAACAATTAATTACAATTATTCGCAAAGATTTACTACGAACGAAAAGAAGTTTATAATCTTGTAAGCGACTTATTAATATATTATTAATAATATTAATAAGGCTGTTTAAGTCTTCGAGCAATAACTAACTGCTCGAAGTTTTAAGTTGAGAGATAAGCCCGGACTTCAAATAATCGCATGTTGGCGAGCAAGATAATATTCCTTCAACTTCAAATTACCGTGGCGATTAATAAACATTTATTTATTCAATTTATAGAGTATTTTTCATGGGACTGTATATATTATTCCAATTATCGAGAGATTATTAAAACACACATACAAATGAAATGGTGTCAAATTATCGAGAGTCGATTATATTACCACCTAGATTTACCTTGGTACCACTCCTTATTCCAAGAAACTTGACGTAACCGAACAAGCATTTCGATTATCAAATAAAGGCCTACGTGTTACCTACCTACCTTGCACGAGTTGCATGGGTCTAATAATACATGTCTTTTAGATTAAATAAGGAGGTACCTAGTTAATCCAAAGACATCAAATACGATTACAATACTTAGCCTAATGCTACACAAAATTGGTCCGATAATTATTGTCTATTTTGATATTTTTTAGGTTCAAGTTAATACTTACCTACTTTTAGTTTGTTCCGTCCGCGTCCCGTTCGTTGCTACACAATAAGTGTGAATTATTGTGTACCTAAACCCAATCCAATCACTTTTTCTGAATTGCTCCTGCGCAGACCTAGTCTAACTAGATAAAAGCGTATTTACTGATGTGAAAAAGAGTATAAACTGAAACGAAACGAAATGAACTTCTTCATGAACTTCGCTCGGATTCCCCTGCTAGAAGTATCAGTGTTGCTATACCACAAAAAAAACAAACTGAATATTTTTTCATATCTGGCTCACGCTGTTAGCGTTTTTATCCTGTAGTTTATTTCCACAAATTTCATTTTCAATTTCATTTCGATTGAATTGAAATAATAAAGTTTTGTGTACAAGTAGTAGTAACGTTTAGTTTGGTCTACGGCTACATTTAAAATATTCTTTTTCATTTAAATATTTTAAGGTAATCTAGTCTACCTATATTTAGTAACTGCGTTACCTAAAAGGTTTTAACGACCAAAATAAATTGTGTTCATAGAATACCATTCCAAACCAAAGGCTAATAGCAACTGTCACCGGTGGGCCATTCCGAGTCCCCACTCCGACCAAAAGGCCATTTATTTGTATAATTGCAAATCTAAGTTAGGTAAACATCTTCATTCATTCATTCTTCATGGGTATCATGAAGACATTCTACTACATTCGTATATAACTATTTTTTAATAAATCCACAAAACTATATGTCTTGCATACGTACTTAAAACCCTATTATTATTTCAAAATGTTGCCATTATGTTAGGGAAGAAAGTTGGGATTATAGATTGCCAGTGAAATAGAAAAGTTAAAGAAATGTTTTAAAAATGGAGGTATATTTAGTTTACGTATTTTATAATCTGTGAATAGAAAATTACGGTGTGGTAAGTTTTTTAAAGCCCTGCATGGTGGTGCTTGAATTTCTTTTAATTTACCATAAAAATTCCCATGTGAATGTCTTCGGAGCTATAAATGTTTTCCTATTAAAATGACAACAAATATATATTTTTCTAAGTAAATATACAAAAACAATAACAAAAATAAAATCATAACTGTGTTACCATTATTTTAGCCTCAATGACTAAGTTACGGCCAATATCTGGGTATAAGAGAAAAAATGCTTGTAGCCCTCAACTATAAAAAGTCCGGCAACATACACGGGTGGTTAAATCGGTACTGTAACTACTGTACCACTGACCACCTGACTTCTGTGATCCGTTGATTCCATTGACTTTTTAGATCTATTTAGATCCAAATTTAATACGTGTCAGCAGTACAATTATCCACCATTAATGAGGAATATGAAATGTGAATAAGACACCACACCCAGTCAATTTAACTGGTAATTTTACTTTTCTGAACACACACATGACAAAAGTACAATCATCAGCCAGTTATTGAACTAATGAGACATAAAAGTCCTACGATTAGAGTTAATGGACGACCATACACCACCTATACACCATGGCATGCCTATTCCTATTTTTTACTACCTATCATACTTGGGTTGGTGTATGAATTCGTGACCCAACTATAGTGAAAATGAATTCAGTACGATAGTTACGATACGGTAGAATAGCTCAATGGTTACGCCATAACCAGTTTTTAAAATAGCTACATCACAACTCTACTACAAATGTACGTAAGCATAAAAAATAAAAACCAGCATTAGTTCAACATTTTTCTTTATAAAATACCAAAATATTTGACATACAGACACAGGGGTTACCAAGTCGAAACAATATGTTAAATAGCTGGAGATTTAAACTATCTTCCAAAGTAGAAGTGCAGCATAACAAAAAACCTAAAGCGTGATGATAATACATATATGAAGTTAAATCTATTACTAGGCAATTTATCCGATGTTCCAGCCTGAAAGCATGAGTAGCTAAAACTTATATCTACATGACAATATTAACAAACACTCGAGCACATTTAGAGCTTCAGCGCACCGGGCAGGAAGTAAGTTAATATATCAATTATTTTTAAAATTATATACTAATGATAAATACAATGTTGTCTCCTATACATAAGGTACTTCTTTTACAACCACCAAGTACACTGAAGTTTATTCGTACATCAGACTTACAGTTATGAATGGTTGTCTACAAGAAACATTACACAAATGTTTGTTTTGTCGTGAAACTCGTGACAAACCGAACGAAACAACCTAAACAATACTACTTCTGTTATATAGACTTTTTTTAATTTATCAAAATGGCTTACTCCAGACAATATGAGCCACAGAGATCTGTTCAGTCTTACAAAAGTTATTGCCAACAAATCTGGACTCATATCTGGTATCACCATTTTTATAGATGAACAGGAAATGTATGTGGCGACTAAACGGTGTATAGATTCTTCGTAGCTGAACTGTGTTTGACCATGGTATCTCTGTGAACCTGATACCCGATTTTTCCATGGATACCAAGCTGCTCCTTCAACCTTCTGCCGATTTCAATGTTGCCATGTTGCTTTGTTGTATCAGCGGTCCAGACACCTGGAAATTAAAAAGAAAATGATAGATAACCTTGAAGCCTACAAGGTATAATACACCTTTGTTTTATTAGATAGAAATTTGAGTTAATATTCTGATATTTGGTGATTAGTACTTCTATAATACCCCTTCACAATTTTTGGTGAAGTATTATTACTTTATTATTATTACTTTTGTTTTAGGTTGTGTTAAAATCACACTTGAAAAACTTTTACTTATGATTATTGATATATACCTCGTTACATTTATTTAAAAAATATGTTTTTAAAGATTTGATGCATGTCATTTGTCAAGTCTGTCATACTTAATGTTTCACAAAATAAAAATAAGCTCTAATGAATATTCAGTTTGTATTTATTAATTATGATTCATTTCCTATTCTAGCCAGTATGCATCCTGCTATAATGTAGACTATGATGGTATTGTTGCATAATATCAGACGAAACACTTTAGGGCAAAAAACTAATGATTATGTTAAGAGTGAATAAATGACAATTACGAATACAATACATACAATTACAACGAGTATTCAAATCTAGAAATGATTGTAATCATTTCTGAGTTTGTAATATTCTGAACAGTTACTAAGTAAGTTAAAACAACCTTAAAGTTTAAACGTAAAACTCTTCTAGAAACTAATTGAATTTCAATTACTTCATTTTAAAATTCCAATTTAACACATAGAATGCAATTAATTTGCATAACAATAATTGTATGAACATTTACAAAATTATGTGAATAATGGTAAGTTAAGCAAAACATACTTTAGTCAGATTGTAAACACATTAAAAGTTGTTTAAATCAAAGAATATTGTGCTAAATAAAAATTTAAAAAATTTACCAACCTATTTTATCAGCCTTTGGTCTAACATTGACTACTGCCCCACAGATTTCATCAGAATTCTCAAAATTCTCACCAATGAGTAGAAGAACCTGGAAATTAGTCTCATTAAATGGTACAACATTATTAAACCATGTTTAAGATTATAACATCCAGTAGTAGTTGGTATTATTGCAGCAGTTACATAAAAAAATGAATGCACTTCGTAAATTTAATTTTTTAAAATATTTTTAACTTACAACATCTAGCCAGAAGCGATCAAGGTCTGAGTTACGTTTGTTCCTCTCAAGACTGACCAGCCAACGACCACCCATCTTGTTAGCGTCATCTTCCCACATGGGGCGGATTCCTTGCTTGAATACAGCATAGTCATGACCTTGGTGTAGTTCAGACGGAAGCTTAATGTGATGGTACAATCTAGACAACAAAATTAAAATACATTACATTTTAAAAAGTAAAAATTATCCTTTACCACCACAAATATAAAATTTATTACTATAAGTACTAGTACCTATAGTAATGTTGAATGTTAATTATTAGATATTGATCTAGAGCAATTAAAATACAACATTAAATGTAAAATTGATATCCAAATTTATGTTTTATTCTCTAAATGTACATTCATCATTATTATCATCATTAGCCTTTTTACATCCACAGCTAATCATTTACTAAACATTGTGCACAGATAAATACCCTAGTAGAAGATAAATACCTTAGTAAGGGGGATAGCTTCCCCCATCAGAGGGAATGAATGTGTTCATTATGGTTGTGTAAATTCACATAACCAGTTTCACATGTAATCACATAGTTTACAAAATTGTGTAATCTTTTAATACTATAATTCAATGATTAACTAAAGTTATGTTAATAGTATGACAGTTGTATTTTTTTAAATTTGTTTTTTAATGGTATTAATGTCAAGTTTAAAAATCATCTAGCATTATTTGAACTAGTTATCATTTATTTGTTAGCAAAAAATTATCATTAACACTAATTTATTAATCACCTTAGAATTCCACTAAATTCTAGGAACCAGCTCAGTCACACATTAAGTTAATAATGAATATAAATCATAATGGCAACTACTATAACTGCTTTATTCAGTATAATATATATGAATCAGATATTTTTACCTCCAAAAATCTTCCACCGTGTCAAATGTAGTCAACTCAATCAGATTCTCCTCCCATGTTTTTTTTCGATCATTGTCATAGAACCACAGGCTCCAAGTGTTCTGCAGTGGATGCTTGATGAGGAATTCCGGAGGCACCTCGGTAGTGGTGTTAGTTTTGGTCTCTGTCGTTGCAGACCCCTTGAATACACAAGTCATTATTACACCCAAACCTAACCTCGACTTTTAATTTAAGGTAACAAATATTAATTTTTGAACTATTTTAATGACATTCAAGTCTATTGCTATCTATTTTCTAAAATAGGGCCGTTTCAATGAGATATACGGCGAACATGATACAAATGCTACAGTGAAAGTTAGTCTAGCCACATCAGCAGACCATGCAAAAACTAAAGACATTAAATGACATCTAGTACTAAATACAGGTAGTTTCGAGAACTTTCCGTCGAAATGAGTAAGTGTACCCACCTCTACTTCTTCAGAATTATTTCCAGCCATTTCACAAGAATCTCACGATGCAAATTTTCTACAAAAAAAGGAAAGACAGATGGATTTGGTGTTGCAAGTTTGTTGTATAATTTTTTTTTATAATTTGACGAATTAATTTGAATTTGACAATCAGCCAGCAACAAACGTCTATTCAGCTATAGGTACTTGTTATTTAGCAATAGAGATCGCAAGGCGAGGCATATAGGTAACGGCACGTAAGTTCACAGAATACTATTACTCCGCTAGGAGTAATAAGACTAAATTAAATAAACTAAAGTCCGTATTACAGAACGATACTCAGTCATCTATCGGTGCTCAAGCGGAAATTTCATTCATAAAGTGATCAATTAGTGAATGAAATCTCTGCTTGAGCCTCGATCGATGACTGGGCATCGTTCTGTAATACGGACATAAGTATTTAAAAAAAATAGCTTTCATATAAAACCTATTAAGACAGAACAATGCTCAGTCGTCGATTGTTGCTCATGCTCATACAAGTAGAACGGAAATATTGTCTCGGAAAACTATAAAAAAAATTACGCTCTTAAAAAGTATGCTTTAGACCACATGAGTGAAGTAAAACTTATTTAGTTTAGCTTCATCTATTGGCCGTTGTTTAATGTTAATGTCATCATCTTGACTATAATAATTGTAAATTGTTATTTTACCGGACATACCAACATAATAATACAAATTTTTAACTTTGTTATGTTGACAATGGAGATCTACGTGATCCAACATCAGCTTCCGTTCGCTTCGCATTCACCAGGCTTACTCCAGTCTAGCGTGCGTGCGTTAAGAAGTTTTACTTTAACATCTCTTTGCCTTATTAAAAATAGATTTGTATAGATTAGAGCTCGTTCCGTATAGTATAGATATTATACCTAAATAAAGTTCCTTGTGTGTCAGAGTATCATTCTCACATATTGTTAATTTATCATTTGTCAAGTTGTCTACTGTCAGTTGTCACCTACGCACTAGACACCGGCTCCATTCCATTCATTTCATTCATCGATTGTTTTTATCGCTTCGTTTTCGCTTGCTTGCATTGCATTGCATAACAAATTATAACCAAACTTAGGCACCCGGCCGGCTAATTCTGTAAACACAGAGAAACAGTTATAATGTCGGTCCAAACGTTGATGTTGGACTTTACACTTGAAGCGGCGCGTCTTGGAGACCATAGCGGTCAGAAAGCCGTGTTCGAGCAACTGGAGACCGTGCTAAAAGAGTACATACCGAATCTTATATTAGCTGCGGATATTAAATTAGATGGTGGTTCATTGATGGTGCTGACCGGGAAAAAGGGATCAAGTGTCTCAGTGCGGCTATTGGACAGGGGCCTTGTTACAGTGAATATTGAATTCTACAAAGGAGAGAATGAGGAACCACTAATTGACCTCAAGGTGAGAACGCCGCAAGTAGCCTGTTAAAATATCGAACCTATTAGTGCCTTTTGAACAAATACTATTAATTTTCAAATACTATTGATTTGATGATGGTAAGCAGGCAATACTGCTATAACTAATAAATCATTAAATACATACCATTGTAGTAGTGAGATACCATTATAATATTACTTTTTGTGTAGTTGTATCATTCATCTACTTACAAGTTACAGTATACTACAATATTATAGAAACTGACATGAGTAGTATTCATAACTACAACTAGTACACGGCTAACACTCACAAGATACAGTCGAATAACTTGATTGGTGTTCAGGCAATATAGATTACCATCCTCATGGAGGTATGCGTGGCGGCGGTGGTAGCTAGGCGCTGACTGAACCACCTCGTAAGTGTTAGCGCATACTAGTTGTAATTGCATACTACAAGTTTACAAGTGAGTTTGGCATAGATACTAACAATTACATTTCAATTTCTTTACAAAATTAATGTTTGTCTTTAGATAAAAACTGACAATTGATTTTAAATATAGTTGTTTTGATTGGCCAGAACAATAAGTACCGTCAACCAAGACACCTAGATGTCTGGCAACCTACAGTTTCCATCCAAGTTTTGTTTATTAAGACCCAGCATTAATTTAAAGCTCTCTTTAAATTCACTAGTTTAGAAATCATGAGGTCTTGAACTCATAGAAAAATCTTAGAAAAATGTTGAATGGTTATACAATGAATTTGTGTCAAGTAAATCCAGTTTTCAATTTTGTACTCTAACCTACCTAGTACTATCCTAAGCTTAGTGTTATGAAATCTTAGGTACTTTGCCTATTGCCTATTCCTATCTATAATTTTAGTTTCTATTAGTAATGTTTACTAAGATAATCATGGTATTTTTCTTTCACTGGTGTGACGTGGTGGTTACTTTTGTAACATATTCATTATCTCAACTGTAATGAATTATATACATTGTAAAAACAGTAGAAAGAAGGAAAAAAAATACATCACTATAAAGTTTCTTGTAGCTTCTTCTTTACAGTTGTAATCGAAGCTTCGGATCAAAGTTTTCTATTCTGCATTGTGCAGGATTGCCTGCACCAGTAGTGAGAAAGAGAACTGCTTTTTTTTTCAAACTCATATATTGTAATAGGCTTGCTACGAGTATATATTATTTGACAATAAGCATTTTGTAATTTTATATGCTTAGTGAAATAACTTAAAATCAAGTACCTAATATAATTTTGACTTATAAAAGTGCTAAAATTAGCCTATTTGCCATAAATCTTTTGACTTTAACAAGTATATTACTTTAATTTAGGCTCTACAGTAAAGAATTATCTATAACTAACTCTAGAATGTGAATAAGTTTATAGCCCTCTTGCCAAAAACGAGCCATACAGCTCAGTTACATACTGCAAATATCAGTCAATCCCTGAACACTACCTGCGTGCTGGGTTTTTTATGACATCAAAATGCCCAATTGTTTAGTAATTAACTGTTCAAACTACACCCATAATATTTGATTGTTTTGTTTTATTTTTATTAAAACAGTAGCGGTCTATTGTTTGTTCAATGCTAGTTTTTCTGTGCAGCTTTAACTTGACGCGCCAGACTTGGCGTGCATTGAATACCAGCAATGTGAAAATAAGCAATCTAAACTGTCATGTCACATTCAAGCTGAATTTCTTATTTTCCGAGATAAAAGCAGTAATAGTGTTGTACACTGCAATTTTCGATGGTGATTTCTTACGATGAGCAAACGAAGGTAGGATGCGCTGCGCGCGCGGCGATGCGAGTATGGGGAGGCGCTTGCGACATGATAGCGGCTGCCTTTGAATCGATATGCTAAGACAGACGGCGGGCGCGGTGCCGAATCGATTTCGCGCAGCTTGCTCTTGCCTTCGCTAAATTACACTCGTGACGTCGTATTACCTACCCAAAATGTAGGTAATATGACGTCACGTATATGTACACGTTCAGTTCCCATACTAATCGACGAACATTGTGTTCTTATAGCTTTTAATTCTGTGCTGTATAACAACTTAAAATATTTTTTTAGGCAACTGTGCATTTACAAATAAAAAATAGTTTTATCATCATTTTGTTTGCAGTAATTTTAATGATATTGTTGTATGCAACGTTGTATTAAGTTGTTTTTACTGCTTCTGTGGTTTGTTGGTTCAGCAGGTCGGCTCGTAACCCGGTGACAGCGAGCTCGATTCCCGCGGTAGAACAAATATTTGGGCCAATACTTGTTCTGTGTCTGGGTGTTGTAGGACTATGGTCCTCGTAGTTCCTGGGTCCTATGTACGTGATCTTTGGACATTATTATTATAGTTTTACCTCCTTTTTTTATAGGCTGCACGAGTATTGGAAACCCAATTACGAAAATATATCGCCATTCAAAAGTCACAAGCTTATGCTACGATCAAACGATGCCTGTTCGCGAGATACTTTCCTACCTCAGGTCAGTTTGTCAATGTAAAAGCAAATGAACTGGGATCATCATTGTGATTTTGGATCAGTAAACAGAAAATCATGAATTATATTTTAAACTGTAAAGTGTAAATCACACAATATAATAAATATATATTGTAAAGATTTTTGCATAGTTGGAAGAGCGTCTAATCGAGAAGGTTCGGGTTAAAATCCCACTGGTTGCTAGAGTTTTGAGCAACCACAATATCTATGTAGAAATAAACAGACTACTAAAGGCGCTTCACTATTATTTATTCTGTGACTTGATAAAAAAACGAGTGTGATTTAGACCACACGACTGAAGTGAAGTAAAACTTCTATACGAAACGTAACTCTTTCTATCTTCACTATCTTATATCTCCCTCTCACCTTTTAGTGAAACCTTTTTTTATTCATATATTCCTCAAGTGTCAAATACGTACTGTACAACACCGTCCTTTCTATACTAGTTTGTCTATGTATGCGTGTGTTTCTGTCCATCCAAAATTTGTCGGGAAGAGATCGCTTTAAGCGATAAGACCACACATTGTAGTAGTTTATTGTCAGTACATTGTATACTAAGGTACTTATGTATTTTGGTGATCAATCAGAATAATCCCGGTATAATGATGGAAATAATATAAAATATCCACGAATTTTATAAATGAATTTTTTTGCATAGTTGTAAGCGCATCACTTCAGAACGACTGCACCATTTGGCAATTTTATTTCCTAACTAGATTCTGCCCGCGTGGCCTATAGGAAACGAAGAAAATCGTGAATACGTGGAATAGGTTTTGTATGGACAGGACATGAGTCGGCTACATATAAAAATATATAAAAAATGTTTTCAGATGAAAGACTGCTAGAATATGACATTGACGAAGTACTGTTTGATGATCAGTCGGAGTTCCAGAAGGTCCAAATCGTCCATTCGAAGTCTCTTGGCAACATGCTGGTGCTAGATGATTTGCAGAGTGAGTTCAATCATACCACGTTTTTATTTGACGGGGCCTCTGTAGTGCTCTGTTTAAAGTTGAAAATCGCAGATCACAATTTGATGTCAAAGTGGGTACTGTGCGCATGAAATGTGTTATTTTGCAGGTTACTTACTTTACTTTATAACACCAGCTTGGATAATTAATTAGTAAAAAGTGTGTTGTGATCGCTGATAATTTGGAGAACTGTGTTCGTAAAGTATTTTTTGGAGTCATTAAAACGATTTTATTTTAGAAAAACTAAAGTTTATTCAATAATTAGTTTAATTTTGTTCGCTTATTCCTGTTTTTCGTTATATTAGCTATTTACACTTTTTCACTTGTCGCATTCGTGGTGCCGAACGACGATATGTCGATATTCATAGCTCATTCTAGCCCTGTGTCTATAGGCGACGGTAGGTAACTGCTTACCATCCGACCGTCAGCTTGATAGCCCATGTTAAATTATTTATTTATTTTTTTTTATACTTTAGCACATAATAATGTACAAGGAGTACTTAATGCTATGAAGCATAATCTACCAGTCAACCTGGATGTGCAAGATAAGAAATGGTAGCGGTGCAGTAAAATTGATATTAGAATAAAATACGTCTATGTATATAATAATAAAAAAATATATACTTACGGATAGAAAAAATAATATAATATACCTACTTACATATTATGTAACAATATTTTTTTGATATTTAGGATGAATTTCCGCAAGTTCTATATATTGATATGGATTGCCTTTTTCTCATTGTTTGTATCCTAAAACATTGTTAATAATGGTATAATTTCTCAGTTATAATCACACTATTTACTTGGTCAATATTTTATTACTAGATACATAATTACTTAATTAATTAAATTATTAAGATTGAACACTCTTAGGTCCGTATTACAGAACGATGCTCAGTCATCGATCGGTGCTCAAGCAGAGATTTCATTCATAAAGTTATCTATTTGTGAATGAAATCTCTACGCTTGTTTGATAACATGCGTTACGCTATAGGTTGATGTTTTCAAGCTGTTTGTTTTCCAAGCAATAAATAAATAAGTAAAGAGTATGTGGTATAAAACATTATTATTTCTTTTACCAATAATTTATTCGTACCATGCTACCACGAATACATAAACAAGACTTAACAGACGTCAAACGTGTGTACAATACAAAATAAAATGTAATAATTATTATAAACAACAGTTTAAGGCTTGTTTAAATCTTTTGTGGTTCTAACATGTAAATTGTCTATGTTTAAAATAACCAAAATGGTGGATTTTTCCAGACATCGCAGAGGCTGATTTAATTTACACAGAGACTTTGATGCAGAGAGGCAAGGAGAGTTATAAGGGGAAGGAAATTGTGATATTAGGTAAGAAATTATAGTAACTTAGTTGTTCAGTTGTAGGCAAGGTACCCAATGCAAATGTAGCACTATCAATATGAAATCAATTCCGCTAATGATTCTTGGTTAAATAAACTGCTATATTAATTACCTCTTAGCGCTCACATATAGAAGAGATTGGGCGTCCAATTTTAGGACGTATTTCAATCATTACGTTTAATCTTTAATAGATTTGATCAATTTGCCTCCACGTTTATCATGCGAACAGCCAAATAGTGGAACGCTTTACCGGCGTCCGTATTTCCCGAAAACTACCAAGTCTTAGAGTCTTCAAATCGAGAGTGAACAGGTATCTTCTAGGTAAGCGTGTTACATCCTAGATCGTCGCTTACCATCAGGTGAGATAGTGGTCAAACGCAAAACTATCAAACAATTTAAAAAAAAATAGATAGGATTTTACTACACAATGGAACTAAATACTTATGCAATTGATACTTAAGTTCTTCATCATCATCAGCCGGAAGACGTCCACTGATGAACAACCCCATAAAACGAGTTCGAGTCCCGTATTATTCATTATTGAAGTAAAAGTTGTTTCGGGGGCGAGTTGGCTGGACTGCAGTCGCGACCCCTTCTCGCCCCGGTACGGCGGCGGCTCACGAGGGGGTTTTAGTGGGTTCGAGTCCCACATACCCCCTGCCTACCACGGGGTTGGTGGCAGGGAAGGCATTTCGACCCCCTCAAAAAAAAAAACTACGCACGTTTGACTTTGGGAGTAAGCTGGTAAATGCGAGGCCAACGGAAGTTGTAATTGAGATCTCCATTGTCAACATATCAAAGTTAAAAATCACTTAAAATTAGTATTATTATGTTGGTGTTTCCGGCAAAAAGACAATTTACAAACTTGTCAAGATGGCGACATTAGCATTAAACAAAGCAAAAACAAAGTCATACCGGCCGATAGATGGAGCTAAGGAAGTTTTACTTCAGTCGTGTGGTCAGAGAATAAAAAAAATGCAAATCAAAAAGGCATTATTGACTGGCCCGATAGCTCAGTTGGTAGTAGCCCTGCCTTCTGAACTGTGGGTTGTGGGTTCGATTCCCACTCAGGACAAACATTTGTGTGATGAACATAGGTGTTTGTTCTGTGTCTGGGTGTCATATTGTATTCTATGTATGTATTTACAAACAAAAAAGTATCTACGTATTGTATCAGTTATCTGGTTCCCATAGCACAAGCTTTGCTTAGTTTGGGGCTAGATGGCGTTGTGTGAGATGTCCACACATATTATTATTATTATTATTATTAAGGAAATTTTTACAGGCGGCGGCGACGGTGCGCTTTTGTACGAATTGTTGAAAGAGAAACCAAAGCAAGTGTGGATGTTGGAGATAGACGAGATGGTGATGCAAGCCTGCAACAAGCACATGAAGTCCATCTGCGGAGACGTGCTTGAAAGACGCAAGGGGGACAACTATGAGGTGAGAACTGTTTAATTATAAGCTATCTTCAATTTAGAATTAAGACATCTCCCCGACTATACTAAAAGGTGTATAAAATTCCATTTACTACCGTTGTACGAGCGAAGGCGCATAGCTGATATTGTATACTTAATCAACATAGCAAATGGCACGGTTGACTGTCCAGAGTCGTTGGAGAGCATTGGCTTACGGGTCCCGTATGCATCTTTAAGGAGGCCTTGCACATTGCATGTTGCCGAAGGTAGAACCAATTACAGGCAACATTCATATCTATTAAGAGCTAGCAAGTGTTTCAGTGACTTAGCTGTGAGACATAATATAGATATTTTTAATACTTCCGCTATTCAGCTGAAGAAGCTGATGGTCAATGTATTTTTTAATAATTAGGGAGAATAGTGGTTGTTGTGTAGAAGTCATATTTTTTCTTTGTGTGCATCCGTCTTTCTGTTTGTATTTATTTGTTTTTTTTTTACGTATCTATGGAAACTTAATTGGCCTTCTTTATATGTTTACTTTTCTATACGTGTACCTAGCTGTAAGTTTTCTTAAAATCTTAAAATAAAATAATAACGCCCAACGATTACATACATGTCCTGGACCCTAACTAGGATTCCCTGTACCTAGGGACCCAGGATATACGAGGATCATGATCCGACAACACCCAGACACGGAACAAGTATCTGTGCTTTATTTCTGTGCACAGTTACTTGTCCTGTCGCGGGAATCGAATCCGCCGCCTTCGGGTTATTAACCGTCATGCTCAAGCACCACACCGCAGAGGCTGTACAGAAAAAAAAGTGCAAAGCTTGTTCTGTGTCTGGGTGTTGTGGACCATGGTCCTACTAGGTGGGGTTACATGGTTCTAAATCTTTATAACCTTCTCCCATAGATCCTAATCGGGGACTGCATGGTGACAGTAAACAAGTTTATAAAGGAAGGCAAGCAGGTGGACTACATATTCGGAGACCTCACTGATATCCCCATCTCGGACACGGTCACCGGAGAGCTGTGGGAATTCATGATCTCTACTCTGAATGCTGCTTTCAAAATACTCAAGCCGGATGGAAAGTTTATGACACATGTAAGTTGCATTATTTAACGACTTGACGAGCTAGACGTTCGCCTGATGTTATGACGCTCATAATAGTTGCAGTGCTACTCGGATGCACTTTTGAACGGGCTAATGCTGTTGGTCTCTATCGACCTTTACAGCGTTAACAGGCGGGCGGGCAGGCACTTAAGGCACCCAGCCCTTAAAAGTAGGAGGCAACTATTATATACTCTGACTAGGTAATGTTTATATTTAATTGTTGTATAATCTCTTGTAATATGTATATTCTTGTAAATTTTATTTTATTTTATTTTTGTGAGTGTTGAATAAATGTTTTTCTTTCTTTTCTACGATGAACGGCATAAATACAAATTGAGAAATCGTAAATCTGTACTGTTTCTAAATGCGACAAACAGAAAATTTAGTTACTCTTTCATTTGCCTGGCGTGATAGCTCAGTTGGTAGTAACCCTGCCTTTGAACTGTGGGTTGTGGGTTCGATTCCCACCCAGGACAAACATTTGTGTGATGAACATAGGTGTTTGATCTGTCTGGGTGTTATATTGTATTCTATGTATGTATTTACAAACAAAAAGTATCTAAGTATTGTATCAGTTATCTGGTTCCCATACAAGCTTTGCTTAGTTTGGGGCTAGATGGCGCTGTGTGAGATGTCCACACATATTATTATTATATTATTATTTATCAGGGTAACGGCGCCGGTTCCCCCGAATCTCTTTTACTGTACGAGCAGGAGCTTGTGAAACTAAGGCCTCCCGTCACATTCACCAAGTGCAAGGCGTTCGTGCCTTCCTTCCTAGAAGACTGGATCTTCTACCAAATAGCCTTCAAAAACGAACCCGGTGATGTATAACGAAGGCTAAAGCTGTTACGTTCTATGTCCCAAAGCTATGCTACTAATACTAAGTCATATTACCGCCATATTAATAGGTGATCGATGCTATGGGCCAAGTGTTTATGAGGCCGTTTAAAAATAGTTCGATCTGTCCCTATATTCTGTTGCTTTAGGGTAAGGTCTGAAATGGGAATAAAAGTTCTGTCCCCCACTTAGTGACGAGGGGACAAACTGAACATTTATGTGTTGTAAATTAGTAAAGGAGTTTTGGCGGGAAAGCGAAAAAGATTGCGTGACCGCATTGTATTATTTTCCAAAACTTGTGTTATTTTCAGTGTTAGTGCATAAAATTGGTGGCATTATATTCGATAAGTGCTGGATTACAGACGTGAGTGTGGGAAAATGGTATAATTATGGTGAAACGTTTATTTTCGTGTTGTTTCCAAAACTCCATAGAAGCTTCAAGTAAAGTTGCCACCACTTTACTAGGAGTATGACTTTGACTAGACTGAATTGACTATGACTTGATTTGATGACTTAGACTGTGACTTGACACATATTTGCGTGAAATATCGATAACTTGATAAATTATCAATTACTTGACACTGGCTAAATACACAAAAGTGTGGAGCCAAAACTAAAAAAAAAAATAGTAAAGTTTTATGAACTATATCTAGATCTTGTGCAAACCAAATAAAGCTCAATTTGCCCCCACCCTTTGGTAAAAGACGATTTGAAATTTTTTTATTCCTGTTTCTCGCCCTAAAAGGAAAAAGAGTAGAGGGACAAACGAATATTTTCGACAATAACGATAAAATGATAATAGGCTATTTGACTATTATTAAAAATGAACAAGTAAATATTATTTTGATAAAGTAGCTTAAAAATGAATTCAATCATTGAAAATTTTTGTAAAATCGGTAAATTAATCACGGAGCAGTACGCTTTTAAAGTTTCATAGCCCTTTGTCCCATGTCCCTTCCCCGCAAAACATATCGTGTGGAGCTCGCTCACAGCTACTATGAAGCTACTACCTTGTGACGTCACATGCCAAAGATATTATAATATGTAGAGCTACCATCGAGGTACCACAGCTTAGCGACTTACTATGAGGACTGGTAACTGACGTCACTGCGTGTTTGAGCTGTCTCTTTCTATTCCTGTATTAATTTTTGTTTTAACGATTATTTATTTTATGAGGTATATTATTTATGTATGCAATAAAAATATAACAGTCAAATAGCCTATTTACTGTACGAAAAGTTGAAAAATTACCGCATACTTGGCCCATAACCATTTAAGCCAGTAACAAATTAATAAATAATATAGTATTATATGCTAGGAACCGTTATTCTAGACCTATAAAGTGAGACAGCATCATTCCGGATATGACGTCACGACCTCTTCTGTCTCCCTCCCGCATGGCTCCGCCCCTTAAACGGGAGGGGAGAGCTTGCCTTGGCTGGGAGCCCAGGCGCACTCGTCACATTGGCATCGAATTTCGGTGTGAAAACACCTCTTCAATATCGGGTAACAGCGTTGCTGTTGGCAAGTTTTATAATTGTTACAATTGTAAAACAACCTAATTATTTTATTAATATCTTCGTGATTGTTCTAGTAGCAATAATGGAAGATTCTTCGAAGGCTGTTAAAGACGGTGAACGGAGTCGCCCGTCTCCACCACGTTCACCACAGGCGTCGTCTGGTTCATCATCATCATCATCGTCGTCGAGCAGCAGTCCCGCCCCTCGTCGTCGCCGTCATCGGGAGCGCAACGAAAATGATGCTACTGGTCGCAGGTTAGATTTGCTAACCAATCAAGTGAGTCATATTTTAAACTACTTGAAAAATAACGACCAGCCTGAGTTTTCAAACATACAGGCACAGCCAGAGTCGGATTCCGATATTTCTCTGCATCCATCGGAAAGTTTAAGGGTTTCACTCGGCGATAATGAACCTCTTTTTAACAAACCTAAAGCTAAGGTATTTGAGTTTGCAGTATCAACGAATTTAAAAGAGCCTGTAGTTGAAAGTGCCACGGAGGGTAGATTGCTTGTTTTAAATAAGCTCCACCATTTTAATTCAAATGACTGGCAGAGGGTAAGATACCTTGAAACCGAAAAGAAATATGTTGCCATGCCAGGTTTTTATGAGCTTGAAGTCAATACTGAGCTTAGACATTGTGATACGAACTCGTCTTGGCTTAGGTTACTGGATAGGTCGTTTGGAGCTATGACTCATGGCCTTATCCAACAAAATGAACTGTTGAGAAGCAACTTTCAACAGATTATTGAGTGGGCTCATTCGCCGAATAGCACCTTAAATGCCGATACCCTTTTCGAAAAAATAAATAGCCTGTTTTCTGAAAAATCACCTTATATGAAAATGTCTGAAGATCTCTTGCAATTAGCTTGCGGAAGACGAGCCGATATGATTCAAAGACGCCGTGATTGCATATTATCCGGCGTCCGAGACAAATTCGTCAAAGAGGACTTGCAAAAGATTCCGCCAACAGAAAGTAACCTTTTCAATCCACAGGAATTAACCTCTTTCTTACAGAAGGCCGGGGGCACAAGTAAATTGTTTTCGGGACAAAAACGCTCTGCGGAAGAGCCTCATTGTATGTCTATGCGGAATAGGCAGGATGCTCCCCCCGTTAAAAGACCACGGAAGTCATTTAACGGCACTAATACTGCGTTTGAGCCCCGGCCTTCCACAAGTTTTCAAGCCTCTACAGCACCCAAAGGTAAAACCCAAAGACCTGCAAATAATAAATCCGGTGCGAGACGCAATAATAACAAAAAAGGCCCTTCCGGCAACCACAAATTCGATAAGTATCAGAAGTGACTATATAGTAGAGACTTTTTATGGCGGGCGGTTAGTAAATTATATTCAAGTTTGGAAGAATTTCGGCGCTCCAATACACATTTTAAAAATAATAGGAGGATACCGAATTCCATTTCTAAAAGTACCCCCGCTTCAAAATCCCAATCTTTTAAAACGGTTTCAAACTCCAACCAGTTTGTTAATGTCACAGGAAATAAAGCTTTTGAGAGAACAAAAAGTGTTAGTTCCAGCGAACTCAACACAGAGTTTTATATCTCCAATGTTTCTAGTGAAAAAGACAAATGCCAGCAATCGTCCAATTTTCAATCTCAGAAATTTAAATCAGTACCTTGCTCAAACCAAATTTCGATTGATAAATATGTATCGCGTACCGGATTTCTTGCAGAGAAACGACTGGGTTATAAAAATAGACCTCTCTCAGGCCTATTTCCATGTGCGAATTTCGGAGGCTCATCAACCGTACCTACGAGTGCTATATGCATCGAAAACAAATGCAAACCCAGAATTGCTCCAGCTCACTTGTCTGCCGTTCGGGCTGTCATCTGCACCCAAGGCATTTGCGACAGTGACAAATTGGGTGGCGCATCTGTTACGCGATCGAGGCATGCGCATAATCGTGTACCTGGACGACTTTTTGATTGCCAATCAATGTCGTTATGCTCTAACGGACCAAGCTGCGGAAGCTGTTCATGTCCTCACTTGTCTGGGATGGATGATAAACCATCAGAAATCCGTTTTAACTCCAAGCAAAGTCCTAGATTATCTCGGTGTGATTTGGAACCTCAACCTGAATTCCAAATATTTACCCGAGAGCAAAGTCTTGAAAATCTCTCGCTTGATACGCTGCATTCTAAGAGCAAATCAATGGAGTCTGGAGGAAGCGCAGCGCTTATTAGGCATGCTAAACTTTGCGGCCTTCGTTATACCCAGAGGTCGGCTTCACTGCCGCCCACTGCAATTGGCTTGCAAGTTACTTCCGAAACACCAAGCCTATGCAAAGCGATCAATCGACCCAGAAGCATCAACAACATTGCTATGGTGGTTACAAGCTCTATCGACAAAAACAGCGATTCACTCAGATCCTGTAACGCATTTTTTGACGACCGATGCATCGGCCAAAGGTTGGGGTGCCATCATGGACAATGCTTCCTTAAGCGGAACATGGTCTGTGCAGCAACGCAATTGGCACAGCAATCTGAAGGAGATGTGGGCCGTCATACAAACCTTATTAGCTCATCAACAGTCGTTACAAAGGTCGTCTGTGCTAGTCCAATCGGACAACCGAAGCGTGGTAAGCTACATACGGAACGAGGGAGGACTCCGATCACAAAGCCTGTACAAGCTGACATGCACCTTGTTCAAAATACTGGACAACAACCACATTCAATTAGTCCCGCAGTACATACCAGGTCGATTCAATACAGACGCCGACTTGCTCTCAAGGCTCAAATGGCCTGGAGAGTGGACGCTAACGAAAGAGGCGTGCCAAGAAGTATTTCAGAACTTCGGAACGCCCGACATAGATTTATTTGCCTCAGAGAGCGCACACGTGCTTGCGAGATACGTCTCTCGAGACTGCAGAGACTTGAACGCAGAGTTTCACGACGCCTTCAGCAGAAGATGGTCGTACCGGCGAGCATGGGTGTTCCCTCCACCACACCTCATTCCACGAGTACTAGCTCACCTGAACCTGTGCAGCGGCCGATACATAATGGTAGTACCACGTTGGTCGAAGGTGTTTTGGCGCCCAGATCTGAAGAGGAGAGCCGTGTGTGCACCATATCAAATACGCAATCTTCACCAACGATTGCAAGACACGCGAACTCATCTTCCTCCGATGCAGGTAGACCTGATTTACCTAGAAGCATGGTTAGTGAAGGGTGGTGTCAAAGCTTAACTGGTTGGTCTCAAAATGAGATTGAGTTATTAGACTCCAGTTGGCGTCCATCTACTAAAAGGATGTACTCTGGTATTTGGGAGAAATGGCTTAGCTGGTGCTCTAATCATCGACTTAACCATACGAATCCCACTGGTGCGCAGTTAGCTAAGTACCTCGCTCACTTGCATTTAAACCTTAATCTTTCTTACAAAACTATTTTGGTTTACAAATCTGCAATAGCCACTTTAGCATGTTCTAATGGTCAAACTTTGAGTAGTGATCCGCTTATTCACCGAATGTTAAAAGCTATCTCTCTCGCCAACGTAAATTCACGTCCTCGAAAGGCAATGATTTGGGACCCGAGGCTCGTAGTTGACTGGCTAAGTTCAAACCAGATTTCTGATGTAAGTCTATTTCAAGCATCACGTCGCACAGCGCTTATTTTGCTTCTAGCATCTAGCCGTCGTGTGCACGATCTTACTCTCCTACGGATCGATGGATCACATTTCGAGGACAATTCCGATCATATTATTCTACATCCTTCGTTCGGCTCTAAGACTGATAACTATACTCACAGGCAGTCTTCATGGAAACTACATACCCACATGAATAAATCGGTCTGTCCTGTTTGGTGGCTGCGAAAGCTAGTAGACATCTCATCATCTCGCAGAGAAAATATTGATGTTAACAGTTTGTTTATATCCACCAACGGAAAAGTCCGTCCAGCTTCTCGAACTATGATAGGCGGTTGGGTAAAGACAGTTCTTAAAGAGGCAGGCATTGACGCCTCTCCAGGTAGCACCCGGAGCGCCTCGGCATCATTAAATTGGCTTGAGAGTTGCAATATTGATGAAATCATGTCAAAAGGAAATTGGCGTACCCCTAACACGTTTGCGCGTTTCTATTCAGCTGAGATTATTCAACCTCAGAGTTATAATAATTTGTCGCAATCATTCGAAGCTGTTTAAATATGTTATTTTGATTATTTGTTCCTGCTTATCTTATTGTTAATTGCTTATTATATAGAAGTTCCTACTCAATAATTTTCGTAATTACTCTCAATGTTTATAATAAAAACACTTGTACAAAACATATATTTTTGTGTATTTTCCTCCAAATACTGAATACTTTGTTTGTTTTAACATAATATTCTAACTAATGTTATGTTAAAAGATCATAATTCACACATTGGCATCTTTATTTACTAGCTTGCCACCAGGCGATAATAAACACATCTCACTTTATAGGTCTAGAATAACGGTTCCTAGCATATAATATAATGTTTTACCTGAAAATAAAACAGTTATTATATGCGAAACCTTATTCTAGACCTAATTTTAATCCTGCCTGGTGAACTCATATTCTGTCCACAGAAAGTGAGATACAATGTGACGAGTGCGCCTGGGCTCCCAGCCAAGGCAAGCTCTCCCCTCCCGTTTAAGGGGCGGAGCCATGCGGGAGGGAGACAGAAGAGGTCGTGACGTCATATCCGGAATGATGCTGTCTCACTTTATAGGTCTAGAATAAGGTTTCGCATATAATAACTGTTTTATTTTCAGGTAAAACATTATATTAATCGTGTGCAGCCAAAGTTATAACTATTGATAGAACACCGGCCGACTTGGTTTTTGATTTCTCAACGAACCTATATCGTTGAGTACGAGACACTGGTGTTTTATTGTTCAGTATTTTTTACCAGTATTTTGTTAACTACTAATTAATAACTTGATTTAATTTTAAAGCGTATACATAAAGGTTTTTTTGAAATATCATTAGTATCATAGTAGTTATATGTGTAAATTATTACTTTTTTATAGCCAGCGCGATTAAAGCAACAAATTTTCACTAGATTCAAATATAGAAAAATACAAAAAAATTGTGGTGTGATCACGGATCTTCTATTGTAATGCAGCAGGAGAAATTTCATTCATAATTTGAAAATTTGCATACTAACTATGCACATAAAGTGCCTATTGAAACTGTCAAATCCATACAATTAAGTGTTTCTAATGGTTTCAATCAAGTTACATGATCGCCTAGCTAATGTCTAATGTAATGTCTGGCGTGGGTCATGTGTACGATAAATATTAGTAAAATGTGTAAAATCTTAGCTACGTAACATTAATTCATTACCCACATGTACCAAAATTTCTCACTGAAGAATCTTCGTTTGATGTGCTATCATTCTACACGATATTGGCAAAATTGTGGTAAACTCTCCACAAAGGCCATTTACAAAGAGTGGAAATTGAATCCGAGTCCTCTCAGTAAAAAAATGGTTGGTTGAAAAGTCGGTTTACGTGATAACGTCATAAGAAAACACTTAGGCCGATTGTGCCTCTCTATCGCCTGTTCCGCGCTCTCGCTTGCACCCTCGGCTCAGGCAGAACGTGAAAATTATTCGCGCGTGCAGCTGGCATTCATCGATTTATAAGACGTTATCACTTCAAACTTGTTACAAAAATTGCAAAAAAAAGAACCCGATACGTTTCACTTAATCGAAAGGTTTCTCAAATTCACTACTCTGAACCCACTGTTGTAATTTGTGTTGTGTATTCCGTAACATTCGTACACACTCCAATAAGAATTTTGGCTGGTTGATTCCTCCAAGTGTAGAGTGATTGTGAATACACAGTTTCTATGGAAAGAAGGCAGCTTTGCCAAACAACGTTTTTGTCCGGTGTCGGATAAGTAGAAACAATTAACCCACTAAAAAGTTAATAATGGTGTAGTTATTCAGTATTAACCTTCATTAACTTGAGTAACATAGGTTAAGTTTTCAGTTATTAATTTTTATAACTTAGTTTATGTCAAAGGCTACTTGCTTCCTTGAAGTATGAAAATAAACCAACCTCTTTACAGTATTGTATTGATAGTCCAATGTAAATTGGCAATGATTTAGTTCCTAAGAGAAAATGTACGTTTTCGTTATACCAATATAATTTTCGTTGATTAAAGTTCCTGTTGTTTATATTGAATACCTAAACGTTATTAGTATTTTTTCATGTATAAAATTCTACAGTATGCTATTTGACTATTAGGTTTAATAGAACAAGGTCAAGTGTGAGTGATCTAGCTTGTTTATGGTTCTGACTTGAAGGCTGGAATGGGTGAGATGCCATACCATTTCATGGAATGTTGTAGATTTCTAACTGTGTTGTGCTGGCTAAGTAACTAGCCAACCAGTTAATTTAAAATTACAGGATTTCAAAAAGGAGGAAAAGATCTAAAATTTGTATGGAAGACTATAAATAATAGACCAAATCAATTCTCCATTTGCTCCCAATAGACCATTTTATCCCAGAGCCTACAACCAGCGACTTCAAATCGCTCTTGGCGGGTTTTAATTAATATTTGATTTAATGTGTTATAACGACTATGGTCAACAACATAAAGTAATATTAATTCTACCATTTCATAATAATTTTAAAATCTTAAAAATTAGCTGATAGTTTTTTTTAATGTTAGTGAATGATGTGACGAGCTAGTCGTTTACCTGATGTTAAGCACCACGGCTGCCCATAACAGAACAGTGTCACTGGGAACTGGGAACTCCAAAACAGAGTTTCGCGCGACACTGCACTGCACACATCATCCTGAGACATCAGCACAGTCTGATAATAAGATTATTGGCTGTGAGATCAGATCATAAAGTCTCAATTGCCCAGTAATTTCACTACCTACAGTGCCCTTCAAACCGAAACACAGTAGTGCTTGCACACTACTACTTGGCATCAGAATAACTGGCAAAGCGGTGGTACCTACCTAGACGAACTTTGCAACAAAGTCCTACCACCTACTGTTTCTAGGTCTAAATAAAACTCGGAAAGTATAGTAATAATAATAAACTTTGAGATATTGTACAAAATATTAAATGTTATCTTAAGTTAAGAAGGCTGCTTGCCAAAAATAATTACATTAATCACAGTACACTCTTAAGAAATAATTTCATATTCTGTACCTGATTTATTACAGCACAATAAACTTATTTGAGAATGTTATAACATAAAATATCACCATTACAATGGATTTGAAGTGGAAAGCTTACATTTATTTAAACAGTTGTTTAGCTTGACCAGAAATGAGAGTTATTCCTTATTCCCACCAGCTTTGTTTCACTAGTGGGGAGAAAGTAAATAATAAAAAACATATAGCCTTTCTCCCTGCTGTGGAATATATTATTAGACAGTGTGAAGAAAGGTCATAATCGCAAAAGTATTTTCTCTTTCTCGTTTACTCAATATACCGAATCTGGCTGATTTCTAGAACACGCAAGCGTTTGTTTCCGCAACATTAGCCTTATGAGCCAATAATTTACATTAACAATTTATAATGAGTTCGTTCTGTAGCGAGTATGATCTAGAACTCTATGTACAGACAACACTTGAATTGTATAAAAAGTTTTGAATGTATTTTTTTTCCAGGTCTGTGTTTCTATACATGCACTAGCAACTATTCTGCAATATGTGCAATAAATTTCTGGTCAAGCTGTTTGTTTGTTACGTTATTCCGCCTGCCGTAACCTCGCGAGCCGCTGCGTGAGCTCGTCCTGTTCCTGCGAGACCACTGTGGAGGCGCCCACCGACGTGCTCGGCACTCCGGATGGCAGCTCCATGTTCAACTCCAACCTGAAATGTGAGATTCCGTCTTCTGTATGGTATGTCGTTTCAGTGCCATTTCCTGCGGCATGCGTTTTGAGTCCATATATCCCTCAGAACACATCAACAGCTGGGATACGTCCACTGTTGACAGACCTCATCTGAACATAGACCTCGTCCATAAAACGCCACTTTGGACGCTTAAAGGGGGCCTTTGCTTAGCAGGCGTCATGGGGATCGCAGATTTTATACCGTAGTAGAGTAGCGAGGAGAATATTGCTGCATATTCCCACACCAACTGGACATCTCAATGAAAGAATAGAAAATCCATTGTTATGGTGACCGAAGTGTTATGGTACTTGTCTTCAATTGCTTTTCGTCGATTTAAAAAGGATTATATATATAACAAGTCTGTTATAAACTGACATTTGCGCGATGCAAAAGCGATAAATTCCCGTAATACTGTCAAATAACTGAAGCTCTAACTGTAAAAGTTACATCCAAATGATGTACCTACTCCAGAGAAATGATTCAACAAATATTGTAAAATGACGTTTTTGATGTGACTCACTAATAAACGCTTCACAAAATCTATTACTTAAACACATTTATCAGAAAACTGCGGCACGAATTTTGATGCGACGTTTAATATCTCTGGTAAGGATGCCTTACTTTAGTGCAGTTGTTTCATCGCGCTGTGACTTTGGAGTACTCAGGTCCGTATTACAGAACGACGCTCAATCATCGATCGGTGCTCAAGCAGAGATTTCATTCATAAAGTGATCAATTAGTGAATGAAATCTCTGCTTGAGCACCGATCGATGACTGAGCATCGTCTTGTTATACAGACCTCAGATACGGTTTAGTTAGAATGGAAATAAGGTTATGCTAGTTATAGAATATAGAAGGGTTGTACGAAAAAACGGAGATCGCCAAAATAGAAATGTATGACAAGATGACTAACATAATAAATTACAATAGAAATTATAAATACAGATTCGTACCCAGCTTCGTCAGCAACTTGCTGCAACAGTGTGTCCACGTCACCCTGTGGCACTGTGGTGGTGGTAGTTTGTGACATTGCATTCTCCATATACGAAGACTGAACATCCAAGTCTTCAAATTGGCTCTCAAACTTGTCCATTAGTGTAGATATCTTCTCAAGGTTCATTGACTTCATAGCAGCATCCATTGCTTTTACAACACCAGCCATAGAGGTTGTGACCTGAAGGTATGGTTAAATAACTATTACAAACATATTTCTATTTATGGACTATATCGTCCTTACTAATAAACACTGTATGCAAGTGGAATAGCTACTCAAGTATTTTCTCCTTGCTTGTTTAAAACCCAATACAGGAGTTTTGGCGGGAAAACAAAAAAGATGCGATGCGCGCCGCGCATTGTATTATTATCCAAAACTTGTGTTATTTTCAGTGTTAGTGCATAAAATTGGTGGCATTTTATTCGTTAAGTGCTGAATTACAGGTAGGAGTGTGGGAAAGTGGTATAATGATGGTGAAATGTTTCTTTTCGTGTTGTTTCCAAAACTCCATAGAAGCTTCTGGTAAAGTTGCCACCACTTTACTAGGAGTATGACTAGACTATGACTTCACTTGATGACTTGGACTGTGACTTGACTTGACACATTATATTATATTAATTGAGATATACTTGACACTGGCTAAATACACAAAAGTGTGGAGCCAAAACCAAACAAAAAAAAACCCAATACAGAGGTATAATGTCTGTAAAGTCTGTATTGAGTTAAAAGTTATTTCAGTCTGAACAAGAGAGACAAAACATGAAATAACTTTTCTTCTGCTACAACATGTTTATTAGTATGGGTCATAGGAGTTGAAGTATATTTTGTAGTGGGGTCAGATTCTTTAGTGCAAAATTGTTACATAAATCTAATTTGATAAATCTAAGGATGTTGCCTTTCACCTCACTATCAAACAAAGAGTCTTATCAGACAGCCAAACAAACAACAAAGCTATCCTATAATGATTCTGTTTTTTTTTAAACTGTTGGAGCCTTAACAAAAGTTTGTACATATACTTATTACATTTACCTTTCTTGTAGTAAGAGCAGTTTGTACTCTGCTAGATACGGCATCCACCCTAGCAGACATTCGCAGGTAATTCAGAGCTTGATTCTTCTGTCTTATAGCATTCTCTGCATGTATTCTAGCACCTTCCATGTTGCCTTTCTGTATCGCTTTTTTTGCCTTTTCTTTTTCTAGTTTCTCTTCCTTTTCACATTTTTTTGAATTTCGCTCCAACTCTTTCACAGCAAATTTTAAATTAAACAGGTGTTCTGGATAATGAAATGCAGTTAAGGATGAAATAATAATTTGTTTTTTATATTAATATTATTATAAGTATAGATTATCGGTGTACCACAGTTCCTCTACAAGTCTCTGATTTCCCATGGAGAACTTTGAATTTTTCAGGACAAAAGTAAGTTAGAAATCGGCTTCACGCCCAGTGACGCTGTAAAGGTCGGTAGAGACTAACAGAATTAGGCCATTAAAAAAAGGTTGCTTACTATAACTAATCGAGTTCAACAATTTACTCACACTTAAAATTAAAAACATGTCAGGTGCCAGAGTTAAATTTGCAGGAGACACCTTTTTGGCTGCCTACCTACCAGCAGTAAAAGCAAGTGAGCGGCAAAAAGTCAAAAACTACATCTGTTTCAAAATAAGTGCCTAGTTCTTTGTAGACATAGTAGAATAGCAAAGCTGGACCAGGATTCTTGTTGATACATGAAACCCGGTCCAGCTTTGCTTGAGCTATCAGCTATAGTTTCCCATTGATACCAAACCAACCACGTAAAATTCTGATTAGAGCTAAGATAAAGAAATAGAAATACATACCAAACAAAGTCATGACAACAAGTAGTAGGAATAATTATTGTAAAACTCGAAATTTTAAAAGGATACTTTCCATTGCGGACGATGACATTTCGTTCCCCAGTTTGACGGCTTTTATTGACTGTAAACACAAAAAATAAAAGCACAAGGCCTTTTTGGTTCAATTATTCTAACAATAATAATTATTTATAATGAAACGAATGGATTAATCGGATGACTCAGAACGTAGCGTTTGTATTCTGTATTTCTAGACGAGGGATGTTTCTAAACGAGTATGTACTCGATAATTTTTATTCGATAATAAGTACTTTTAACATCGAATCATTCTTGCGATAAGGGACCACGGCTTATCTTCGACGATGATGACAGGTCCATTGGATTGTGCAAAGAATATTTTACACAGAAATTATAAAAAATGTATCGATATCTGCAGGTATAGATACTTATACGGTATTAAATGAGTAGAATCTAATATGGATTTAATTAGTACTGATGTGGATAAATGTATCGATATGGTATTGGAACATCCCAAAGGGAAAAGGCAAAGCAATTCCTCCTTATTTATTGTCAGCTGACTTGACTGAGAAACCAAAATATAGAGATAAAAGATATGAAAATAATAAAAAACCCCACAACAGAATAAAGAAAACAATGTTTTTTTTTTGTTTTGGTATGGCTCCACACTTTTGTGTATTTAGCCAGTGTCAAGTAATTGATAATTTTTCGAGTTAAGTAATATATATGTATGTCAAGTCAAGTCACAGTCCAAGTCATCAAGTCAAGTCATAGTCTAGTCTAGTCAAGTCATACTCCTAGTAAAGTGGTGGCCACTTTACCATAAGCTTCTATGGAGTTTTGGAAACAACACGAAAAGATACGTTTCACCATCACGATACCACTTTCCCACACTCATGCCTGTAATCCAGCACTTAACGAATAAAATGCCACCAATTTTATGCACTAACACTGAAAATAACACAAGTTTTAGAAAATAATACATTAATTCATTGTGCGTTTTCCCACCAAAAATATCACCCTATTATTATTTTTTTTGGCTCCACACTTTTGTGTATCTAGCCAGTGTCAAGTAATTGATAATAATATCTCAAGTTAATTATTATCATATAATGTGTCAAGTCAAGTCACAGTCCAAGTCATCAAGTTAAGTCATAGTCTAGTCTAGTCAAGTCATACTCCTATCCTAGTAAAGTGATGGCAACGTTACCAGAAGCTTCTATAGAGTTTTGGAAACAACACGAAAAAGAACGTTTCACCATCATCATACCACTTTCCCACACTCATGCCTGTAATTCAGCACTTAACGAATAAAATGCCATCAATTTTATGCACCAACACTGAAAATAACACATGTTTTGGAAAATAATACTATGCGGCGACGCGATCTTTTTCGTTTTACCGCCAAAACTCCCCTCACCCTATTTAGCTATTTACATAGGGGTCCATCGCATAGAGTAGGTATGTAACGCCACTTTGTAATAAGTTCGTTCGGATACACACAAAACAAGTCGATATCTCAACAATCTTTTTTTTTCCTTATTATAGTATTTTTAGCCTGTGGCTGTTTATTTTTTGAATGTTGTTGGAAATGGAACAATGAAAAGTTGAATCATTGACTTGACAATGACAAAAATAAAAATAATGTTCAAAATGTCAAAATAAATTGAATGGAGTGAGTGTTCGTGGTGGTGTTCGCTGACGAGTTTTATTTGGAAGTGAAACATTTAAATAGCTCCAAATAATCTAAAATATTCCACGACATCCTTTTGTTTATTAGCTTCTAACAAATTATATTGAAACAGTAGTGCTAGCCTTAATTAAGTTTTTACAATATTTCTGAATTAAACTACGTCTGCGACACTAGCAATAATCTAAACAAGATCGAGCAGGTAGAGGACATCGACTGGGCGTAAAAAGAAAATGGCGTGCGCTACACTTAAAAGAAATTTGGACTGGGAGTCCATGGCACAACTGCCAGCAAAGAGGCGCAGATGTTCTCCATTTGCTGCGAACTCGAGCACAAGTCCTGGTATTCGGGTGACTGAAAACCGCTCTGCATTTGGAGAAGCCGTTAGTGCACCTGCAAAGTTGACCCCAGGTTTGTTTATTTTTTTATTAGGCTCTCGGGGGTTCATCCGAATCACTGGACTTGCAAAGGTACTACTTTATTTTGGGCATTTCCTAATTCATGGTATTGGATATGTATTATCTAACGCCATTGTTTTATGCTATCAATGAATATTTTTATCGCGACAGAGCGAGAGAGGTGATGCGTGAAAACCGTTTTCTTAATTTCTACGTCCTTTTGTTGTTTCTTTTGTAATCAAGTCTCAAGTCTGCAGATTAAGGCTTGGTTTGCGTGGGAATTTCAGAACAACAATATATTTTATTTTCAAACACAAAAACTGCAAATTTATGAAAAACCTTTTCATGCAAAACAAAAATTTACTATTTTTGTGTAGGAATTACCAGTTTTCATAGGAGTCAATTACAACAAGTTCAGTTACAATGGATGACTTTGCAATATTACTTGTTTTTAAACCACTGACTAGAATATAGCAAAACAAAGAGGCACAAATTAATAATATGGTATTATATGTGTATATAAATATAATATCATCAATTATTTGTAGCATATCATAATTCTAATCATAATAATATAATATCTATAATATATAATATCATGTGAATTGTAATTGAAGTTTGATAACAAAGATCTTGTATCAACAATGTAGATAATAATATTTTTAACAGGAAGTGCATTTATGCTTTTAACTTACTAACTGCTACAATAATATAACAACTACTAAATACTACAAGCTACACTCCCTCCAATAGCAAAAAAAACATTTGAACTAAGTACATATTATATATTTTATAAATATTAAAATTCAGATTTTTGTTATATTTTGACAAAATAATGAAGTCTGATTTATCTGATTGTCAATCACTGTTTTAACAAAATGTATTTTTAATAAAACTGGCTTGGTCAATAACTAAAGACTTTGTTCTGGATTCTACTTGACTTTGATGGTTAAACATACTTGGTTGGCCATTTGTTTGCTATTTTGCTAGACACTGATAGTATAAGAACACTACCCAAGTTAAAATGAAATATTACCATGCCAAATAAATTAAAAAGAAACTGCACTCTGTAGCTGTTCTAGGCACCCTCATAAAAACTGAGTGTATAAAAACAGCAGGTAGAGGAGGATGTTTTTGTATTGCTTTCAGTTTCCGAGCACCATAACTTTTATGGTTGTAAACTAGACCTTATTGCAGTTGAAATATTTCAAAAGGTTACAATAATTACTTGTATAGTATAATCTAAGGAAGGTTGGATAAAGGGATGCCTATACAGTTTTTTAAGTTAATCAGTTTTCATGCAAAATGTCAGCGTTCAACTGGTTAAGTACTACTGTTGTATTTATCTGTGGGTTAACATACTAATATCTCTTTATAGTACACAAAAAAATCCATTTAAAAAATCATTTAAACTACCATACAAAATAAAATACATGTCAACACAATTTTATCTGTATTTTATAGCAGCTTTAACAAAATGGACCTGCTATGCTCACAAATACACATGCATTATTGTTTTTAGCAAATGCAAGGTGCATTGAATTTAACAAAAATACAAAAGGTCTAAAATGTGCTGTTGCAGCAAATCACATTAGGTATTGTATTGTTGCACTTTCATAGATGACAGTCATGTTATAGTGACTCATCATTATAACTCCTATTTTATGTAATCATAATAGACACAAATTGATTATGATAATCAGCAGATTAATTTATAAGAAGGTTGCAAAGCAGTGATGTTTTCATATAGGCTATTTAAAGACTGCTAAAACTCAACTAGGAAATGTTATTTGCTTCTGTGGTAAAAAATTATCATTTAAACAATAAATAAAATTGGTTTAAGAAATGTTTTCAAGTATCTTAAGGGGATATGTATCTTATCAGGGGATATATCAGCATTGTTTTTGGATAATTGAGATTGTTTGGAGATACCATAGAGCTACACTATGAAGATACTGTACAACATCGTGTGTTTTGAGCTATATTTTACTATTTTTGTATTCTAAAATGCATAAGCTATTGCACTAAGAAAGAGTTGGTCAATCAAGGGCAGGATTATGGATGTTCATGATTGCATATTTTGCACAATCAATGAACCAAACAATGGATCAAGAGTCTTGTGGCATATCAATCAATTAATTTGCTGAATTACATTCTCTTCTGAGCTGCACTCATTCTTAAAAGCAGAGGCCTGACCATCATCGTAGCGTAATTCCCTAAAGTGAATTGTTACAATACAACTTGTACTGTAGCGTTTAAAACGCGCTAAGAGGTGACGGTTAGGCCCCAGTTCATTATACCACTTAGTAAATAGGCTCCAATTGGGTGTTATTGTAGAGCGCATGGCGCAGGAGATCTGCGACGAGATCAAGCGGCTGCAGCGGCGGCGGCAGTTGCGCACAGCGGGCGGGCCAGCGTCGTGCTCGTCATCTAGCGGCAGCGAAGGCGACGCCTCGCCGCCGCACCACGCCGCGGCGCCCCAACCGCAGCAGCGCACACACAACCGCGCGCTATTCACGTTCAAGCAGGTACCGCGCATATATAGGATAAACTACCATTTTGTATTGAATATACATATCTTGACATTTCATTCAATGCCATCAAAGCCCAAAGTAAGAAAAGCAAAGAAGAGCTTTTAAACTTACTCAGCTTCGTAACTTGGGAGGAGCCTTATGGTCTACTGCACTGTTGGACTACATTGATGATCATTGGCCTGTTTGCCAGTCGTGTTGTACATGTGTACATGTAGTAAATGATCAGCATCTGTGTACATGTAACAGTACATGAACACAGTTTGGTTTGCAGTATTTTAACAACCTCATTTGTTTTGGGTGAAGTGACAGTGACATATCTTCAGCTGGAGATTGAAAGACACATGACAAGACTTACAGAGTCTAGAAACATACAAACAATAACACAACATGTAATACAAGTGAACAAAATCATTAGATATCTTATAATAATTCTCCCAGGTGCGCATGATCTGCGAGAGAATGCTGCGTGAACAGGAGGTAGCTCTACGCACTGAGTATGAGTCTGCACTCAGCTCCAAGCTTGCAGAGCAGTATGAAGCTTTTGTCAGGTTCAACCTTGACCAGGTACTTGATATTTATTTTGCAGTCCACATTATGTAAATTATACTATACCTTTGCTTTTTATTTTCTTTTTATTATTATTTATTTGCATGATGACCTCATACTCCTTATAATATAAACCATATCTCAAAAGTCCAACGTAAACGCCCGATGAGACATAAAATTTTGAGATTGAGAAACAACAGAATAAAACAATAGATTTGAATTCTGAATCTGAAATGCACAACAAACAAATACACAAGGCTTAGACAGATGTCAAATGTGTCATTAATGATACAAAACAGCGGTTTAACACTAGTTTAAGGCTTGGTTTAAATCTTTTGTGGTCACACTTAATAAACAGTAAAATTCTTAAAACAACAGATTTTAATTCTGAATTTGAAATGCCTGTTTAGTTTTAGGCTGTAATACAGCATACTTGACTCACATAAACAAGTAGCTTATAGATATTTATATTTATATCACATCAATAATGTGAATCAATACTTTAGCAGCATGTATCAAAACTATCATTTTAAGTTTGGAAAAAAGTTGGAAAGTATTGTGAATAACAGCTAAGAATAAGAAAAGAGAGAAAGTCCTTATCATTCAAATCTGTTTTGGAATATTAATGAAATGAATGAAAGACATTTCTAGTGATTGAGAATATGGCCCAGCATGTTTTATGTCAATACTGTTTCGTTTTGCAGGTCCAGCGCAGACCGCCGCCCTCGACGTGCATGCAGCTCGGTATGGATGCGGAACACATGCACCAGGACCTTGTGCCCAGCTGTGAGTACCTATACTCTTCATTTTCGTCCTTAGAGTGCAAATTATCTGATTATACTATTACATTTATTGCAAACTAGTTGCGCCCCGTGGTTTCACCCGCGGATAAAAAGTATTTTAATTATTGGCTCATCCCACGGGAATATTTCA
Source organism: Ennomos fuscantarius (assembly GCA_905220475.3). NCBI lineage: Eukaryota > Metazoa > Arthropoda > Insecta > Lepidoptera > Geometridae > Ennomos > Ennomos fuscantarius. The sequence continues at coordinate 2,082,586 of HG992028.1, read as the reverse complement.
CTTTTCTGGGATAAAATGTAGCCTATATGATAATCCAGTGTATAAGCTATCTTGGTCCCGAATTTCATCCAAATCCATTCAGCTGAGCGTGAAGGAGTAACAAACATACACACATACATACAAACACACATACAAACTTTCGCCTTTATAATATTAGTGTGATGGTACCGTACACTGAGCATTATTGCATTTTTTCAACATACACTGCCTAAAATCTATTTACACATACCAACATTTTAAAACATTACACATTTCAACATAACCAATAATCTTGGGACATGCATTTTTTTATGTTATGGAATGACATGACCAGTCATAAACCATTCGCCTGATGTTAAGCGACACGGCTACCCATATCAGTTGCACTGTCACTCAGAACTCTATGTCATCCTGAAACAGCACAATCTAGTAATAAGATGACTAGACTGAGATCAGGTCATAAAGTCTCATTTGCCCAGTAATTTCACTAGCTACAGTGCCCTTCAAACCGGAACACAGCAGTGCTTGCGCACTACTGCTTAGCGGCAGAATAACTGGCAAAGCGGTGGTACCTACCTAGACGAACTTTGCAGAAAAGTCCTACCTCCTAGTTACCAATTTTGAGACTACAGAAGCTGAAAATAAATTTCAGCAACAGGCCAAAAGACTATTTCTTGCCTGAACACCGATTGAGTTATTAGACTGTATCTCATGAGTGATAGCATTTTACTAGTTGTAGTTATGAGTACTGCTCACATCAGTTTCTATAATATTATACCCATACTTTGTTTTCAGACTTGTCCTAATATAATGGAGTTGGCATGCGGTGCAACACTGCAATATATCAAGACAAACATATTTTGGTATATGTGAATATTATATGTGGGAGTATAAATTATCCTGAAACAATCAAGATATTGTGATTGCTGGTGGAATTTGGCCTATAAATTGTATTGTACAATTAGTATTACAACTTACAATGATGTACTGACAATATTTTCATGACTGATCTTTATGTTTAACTCAAGGAGCTTACCCAATATTAATTATCATAGTCTTAAATCAGAGCCAATTATGTAGGTTGTAGTCATCAAAATAAATAAGGTCACCATTGCTGTGATTGATTTTTTTTTTTGCAAATTGCAGATGTTACTTAGGAACCCACCTTATTACATTTTGAATCAATTGACAATATTATCTAGGTCAAATTCCACCGTTTAGTGCATGCCACATACACATAATTAGCTTATAATGCTTTAGATAAGGGTCGCTGGATAATTGTGTTCATAGACTGATGGCATCGGGAGCGGAGCTGAAGACATGCGACTTTTACTGGCCATGTTTGACGGAAACACGGTGACTTATCCACATGCAAACAAGTACAGAAACCGAATGACTATATTGGATTGTATTTTGTATATTTCTCCTAAAGTAATAAAATTAACGGAACCTTTAGTAACTTAGTATCTAACACAAGTAATAAATTCACGCAGAGTGCCTCAATCAATGTCCTCAATATACGCGAGTTAGTTAGCCATAATTATTTTGATTCATATGATTTATTTTTATTTCTACTTTTCTTATTTTGTGTGGTCGAATTGGTAGTTGATGTAGTTGATAATTTATATTTTGTTGTCTCACGTCTGATGAGCGTAGACGATAATTGCAGCCATGTATCAGATGATTTGGTTCCCTTTTGTTATTATTGTTTTCGCGTCTCAGCCAACCATGATAACGGCATAACTCTCTCGACCCTAACCATCATAATAACTCACTGATACACGGCTTATTATTAGATAATTATATTAGAAATTAGCTTTATTTAAAATTAAGTTATTTTCTCAATAATGTTTAGCCTATTCTGTGTCGGATGATATTGTACGGGAGTGATGCGTATAGACGATCATTGTTGGGACTTGTTTAAAAACTATTGCTTAGTTATGTCTTTTTATTGAATACAAAAACGTATAATTTGTTACCAAGCTTTATTCAATAAAAATAGGATAGGACTTTTTTAAATTGTATTATCGGCTCATTAGAATATCGGCAATTAAGAACTGAAAATAAATTAGCTAAACACCCATACGCCGTCTTTTATTTTTTGGTATTTCAGTACTCTTGATCTAGTTAAATATAACTCGTGCAAAAGTTTGAGCTTTCGGAAGATAGTCCCAAGTACCAAACTGCATGGTACAGTTGTGTGCAAAATATTATTTAAGCTAAAATAATTATTGTAAATAATATTGTAGAAGCGGTCATACAGTAATTACTGCAACGCGTCCCTCGTACACTTGTAGTATTCGCACTGCGCAGCCATCAGCGCTAACTTCCGAGAGCTCAGTCTTGCGTACGTTTTACGCAAGCTATACCCGATTAGATAAAACGACAAAATGTAAAAAAAAAATATTAAAGGATGACATAAATACTGTGTTATATAGTAGGTGCATATTATATTAGTAAGAACCACAAGCACTTTAGTTGTACAAAATAATATGAATTAGGTATATTGTAGAGTAGACCAAGTAATAGGCATGACGCAAAATTTTGAAATCCTCTTCCGTAATGTGGGTATACATTTACTACTTACGAAAAAACCTTTATTTCGGTAATAAACTTAATTTTAACCAGATTAAAGCCATTTTCGTAATATTTTTTAAATGCGGCGCGAAAACAGCACGCAGGTGTCATGGCGTAGGCTCTGATGTCACGCCTAGGTAAACAAAATATTAAATTAATTCGTGTGATTAAAATGAATGCCAAAGTTTAAAAGTGGTGTGCAGTACCGCAGTGTAAAACCACAACAATAAGAATCCCCAACAAAGTGTTTGTTCATGTTCCAAACAAGAATAATATATAATAATATTTCTTTATGCTCTGGGCAAATCTTGCATTTTCTTTTTAAAATGTTTCCGTGTTTGTTTTTGTTATTGGCTGTATTATCCTTCCTGTATTATATATAAGTTCATGTTAATAATAGGCTTAATTCATAAATATAAAAAAATTATCTAACAAAAAGCACGGACCCAGGTGTCTGTGGAAATGCAGATTAATAAAAAAAAAAAAAGTTTCCGTCCCGTTTTAGTTGCACCTAACTGATTACATTGTCCTCTTATGATGGTCTTGAAGACCTGAAATATTTTAATTTAATTAGAACAAATACATTACACATTCACTTGGTGAGATATCAGATTTTAGGTTTTTACTATGCGGAAACATATTACTTGTACTAGTAGGTGCTTTTTGTACCGAAAAATACTCGTATTATCGCATATTAGCATGGTATTAACTCTAAAATAGCAACTTACAATCTGTGAAAGAGCTAACCTCAAAAATAAACAAAGGCGTTTATTTTACAAATAATCTATGAAAGTAGGTACATAAAATAAAATAAACTCACATGAGCTTGAAATATATCTAATTCTTGTTTATATCTAAGTGCGTTGTATCTAGGGTAAAAATAGGTGGATACAAAATTTATTTACAAGGAAGTTTTAACGTTTCTAAACTCAGACGAGCAAAATTCCTTATTTGTTGCGAGGAAATCGCCCACCATTAATACATCAATCCTAGGCAAATTTGAGCTATTTGCCTTAATAAAGCTTGGTTCCATTGTTACAGTAGAGTGGAGTCGATAAATCACACGTAAAAGAATACAAAATAACAAAATCAATCCAAATGCGTATATTCACAACAGCAAAAATCTAAGTGTGACGTCATGCGCTGTGATTGGCGTTTCAGTCAAAATGGCCGATCGCAGTATTTTCATGTTTTATTTTATTGAAAATCTAAGTAATCTTAATATTTTTTATAAAACTAAACCAGTGTTTTAACGTTATTTAGTATAAATTTTACGCTAAAAACATTAAATCGACCATTTTTTGATACTGTCGTCATGCCTATTGTAGATTTTCGTATAGTTCACAATAAAATCCAATTCCTTTTTGATTACCGTTTTGCTTACTTTAAACCCAGTTTAAAACAAATAGGTATTATGCCTAAGAGTTTGCCAATAGCCTGAAAAAGGTGTGCTCACTTGTTAAGGTTTGTTTATAAGTAGATACTTGTGGGTACTTGTAAACTATTATAATTTATGACATATAAATAAACAACCAAAAACTTCATAGTTCGTTGTGCCATGGAACAAATAAGGATCTTTGTTTATGCTAAATTAAAACAAAAAATATCACTAAAAATGTAAAACGTAGTTTTTTTTTTAAATAAAATTAGGTTTTAAGTAAGTAGTTGTATTAGATGTTGCTTAAGTATGTATGTTAATTGTGTACCTAAATATCAGTTTTAGTTTAGATTTGTTTCATTATCACTATTTTAATTGTTGTAAATATGGTATTCTTTTGTTTGGTTTCAGTATTTTAGATTAATTTAGGACATTCATAGCTGACCCCACATGTACCAAAATTTCTCACAGGAGAATCTTTGTTTGATGTGCTATCATTCTACGTGATATTGGCAAAATTGTGGTAATCTCTCCACAAAGGCTATTAACAAAGAGTTGAAGTTGAAGATCGTACATTTCGACGTCATTTTTTGGTCGCGCATTCCAGACCAGGCGCTAGTACCTCAAAGGAATGAGTATTTGTATGGAAAGTGGTGCCCTCTTTGAATTTTTGTTTTATGTGCTTGACAGTTTGATAATTATTGCAAAATATCGGATCTGAATTATTCGAAATCAACAGTTCGTTTGCAAGGCTACTCATTTTCGAAGTTTTCGCGATTTACATCACTGTTTTTCTATCGTTGTTTTTTTGTTAGTTAATATACGTGTGATACAGTTTTGTTGGGTTTTTTGATATAGTTTCTATGTGGGGGTTCTATGCGGGTGTTATTAATGCACTGTTTTGTTGAAAATCTGTTTCATAATGAAAGATGAAGAACGGAAGATGACGTTATTGTGTTTTTGGATGCTCATCAGATCTTGGTAAGTACTGTACTGATGTCATATTATTTTTCCTCACATCATCAACCCGAAGACATCCACTGTTGGACTCAGACCTCCCACCGCCAATTTGGACGCTTAGCATAAGGAAGGTTTGCAATAATCACCACGCTTGGCAGACGCCTTGGTGATAACAGATTTTAATGTTTCAAGGAGACTGCTACCTATTCTCTAGATATTCCCTTAGCCTTTTACACCCATTAGAAGAAATGGGGTGATCCTATTCTGGCATATTTCTCCTCAACTGTCACCAAGTAGGTAAAAGTACACTGTTTTTAATCTTAGAATTTTCACGTGTTGCAGGTGTATATATGCACGGGTTTCCTCACCCAGTGAGACAGGCTGAGATGTTTAAAAATGGGTCTCTATCATGGGAAATAAACTCATAGAGGACCTTATGAAAATTTTAAAAAGCAAGCAATTCACCCCTCTTTAATCAGCTATACCATCTTTGTACTTAGGTGAGTCTAAATTTAAGTAAATGTAAATAATAAAACTAAATAGGTGGTTTAACTTATAAGATACTTTCATATCCATATAGACTTTCAGTAGTTAATTTAGCTGCAATGCAGTTAAGTATTGGTGATGAATTGTTAAGTTTTTTTACTGTAAGAATAAATAAATTATTATTATTATTATTAATTCTCACTTGCTTCTCACTAAAGAAATTATTTATGTAATGCTTCATTAAATACTTGTTATAAAACTTTATTACCTAAGAGAAACTAGTAATTCTACAATCTATGTTAGTCTTGACAATAATAATTAATATTCTCCAACAGCTTGGCACTATAATAATAATAGGTCTTTACCTATGAAATTGCCGTGTTGCAGTACAGACTTTTTCAAACAAAAAAAAGTTTTGATTGGCTATGAATTCTAAATTCAAATTAATTTTGTTTTAAAAATATGACATTCTATTTACAATATAAGTCTTTTGTTTATTGATTAGCGTTGTATTTTCATTACCTATGAAATTGCCGTTTTGTTTGAAAAAAGTTAAAGTATTTTTTTTTCGAACTTATTTATTTATTTTATTCAAAGTAATCACCCCTGCAATCAATGCATCTTTGCCAACGCTGTGGAAGTTTATGGATGCCCTTCTTGAAAAAATCAGCAGGACGGGAGACAACAAACTCTTCAAAGGCGTTTTGTACTGCCTCTCGGGAATTGAATTTTTTTCCCGCTAAAAAGTTGTCCAAATTTTGGAAAAGTAATAGTCGGTAGGCGCAAGATCTGGTGAGTATGGCGGATGAGGGAGAGCTTCCAAACCCAACTCATGCAGCTTAGAGACGGTCTGTTGTGCAGTATGGGGTCGCGCGTTGTCGTGAAGTAGCAGTGGAGACGACCGATTGACCAAAACTGGTTGATGACGTGCGAGTTTCGCCATCATTGTGGTCAGTTCTTCAATGTACACATCTGCAGTAATGCTCTCGCCGTTTTGTAAAAAGCTATGATGAATCACACCAGCACTAGACCACCAAACTGTGACCATCACCTTTCTAGGGGTCATTTTTCGTTTTGCACATTGCTTTGGTACCGAACCAGGATCTAACCAACTTGCTGAGCGTTTTCGATTGTCAAAAAGAATCCATTTTTTGTCGCACGTAACAATTCGGTTCAAAATTCCTTCATTTCTGTGCCTGTTAAGCAGCGTAAGGCAAGTCTCGACGCGTACGTTGCGCTGGCGATCGTTAAGTTCGTGGGGCACCCATCTATCAAGCTTTTGTATCTTGCCAATCTGTCGCAAATGGACCAATATTGTTTTGATGCTAACATCAAAAGCTGCTGCCAGCTCAGCTGTAGATTGAGATTCATCAACTTCCACAATCGCCTTTAATTCATCATTGTTGACCAAAGTTTCCGGACGACCACGAGGTTCATTTTTCAAGTCAAAATTCCCAGAACGGAACCGAGCAAACCAATAACGGGTTGTACGTTCGTTTGTACAGTTCTCTCCGTAAACGTCGTTGATGTTACGTGTCGTTTGTGCCGCGTTGGTGCCACGACGGAACTCATATTCCATAATTACACGAAATTTCAAAGTATCCATTATGAGGAAAAATGTTGAAATGTAATGAAAATACAACGCTAATCAATAAACAAAAGACTTATATTGTAAATAGAATGTCATATTTTTAAAACAAAATTAATTTGAATTTAGAATTCATAGCCAATCAAAACTTTCTTTTGTTTGAAAAAGTCTGTACTGCAATACGGCAATTTCATAGGTAGGTTATATATAGCATAGGTTTCAAAGACCTATTATTATACAGTTAGTTATTTCAGACTGGTATATTACATTTTTCTTTCTTTTTTTCACTTGGTCATTAAAGTGTTATTATGTGGCACTGTATTCATTTCCATATACTTCTATTAAAAGGGCATGCAATATTTGCCTGTAATGGTTATACATGTAGTTAAGATATTATTAAGCAAGTTTCTTGTTCTACTATTGTTTACGTATAAAATGTTACCTAACAACAAATAAAATGAAAAAGACTGACTGGGTTATGTTAATGTCTAATACTGTTTTAATAATAGTTAATTTAATTTCAGGGTTGTGTACTTCTCCGAATGTTTGGATCCAACTTAAATACAAGCACAACTAATGAATGCAAGGACTGTATACACCTGACACAGCAGTGCCTACATCCGGACCATCCCATCTCATCCCGTGGGTGCCGAAATAGCCAGCTAAGATAATATTCAGGGAATGGGCAGCAGCGTTTCAACCTGTTCGTTTTGTTGCATTCTCTTCGGTACATTATAATCTGCGATCACCAAGCCTTTGCTATGCTTGGTGAGTATGATAGACATCCAAAGTGGCTTATATGGAGGAGATTTGCGTTTAGCAGTGGATGTCTTATCACTGATGATGTATAGTGTCTTTGTAATATTAGTTGATAGAAAAATAATGAATGAATAAAAAAAACTTGAATGTAACATTCTTACACAGCCCAACATTAGAAAAATATACCCCTAGTACGTTTATAAGGCTCTTCTGATACCAATTAAGGTTCAAGTTAGCTTTAGGTTATGTGACAACGGCATCATAAGAATCATTTATTTAAATATATATTTATATATAATAAAAATGTGCATACATGTATCCAAGAAGACTTTTAATTGCTTAAGTATGTAGTATTATTCTGACACTAAGTAGATAATGGTTACTCCAAGATACTTTGTAATACATAGATTAGGTGGTATCAGCTCACTATATTAATATCTTTGCTATATGGGTAGCAAAGTTATTAATATAGTGAGCTGATACCACCTAATGTATTGGTATGGTTGTATACATATGCATACCTACCTATAGGTATATGATTTTTGTCGGCAAAATATGCTTGGAGCGCTAGTGTAGTCGAGGATCCTAAATTTCTCGCCAGATGGCTCTCTTTTCTTTTAAGACAGTTATTATACTCTTTGTTCCTGACTGTACAATGTAGTGACTTGACGTATCCTTGACACTTTTTTTGACGTCACTGTCAAAGTGATTTGACTACTTGGTCTAATTTTTTTGTAGACAACGGCCATTTATAATATTAATACAAGTTCGACTTAGTTGAGCGTTATTCATTATATAATGTCTTTTTGTTTATTGCACCCAAAAATAAATACAGAATTGCTATGTAATTAGCATCGCAACATGATATTGAAAAGGTATTTGAATTTAGGTACTTTTTTTTATGTTTTGGCTCCACACTATTGTGTATTTAGCCAGTGTCAAGTAATTAATAATTTATCAAGTTAATGATATTTCCCGCAAATATGTGTCAAGTCACAGTCGAAGTCATCGAGTCAAGTTATAGTCTAGTCAAAGTCATACTCCTAGTAAAGTGGTGGCAACTTTACCAGAAGCTTCTATGGAGTTTTGGAAACAACACGAAAAGAAACGTTTCACAATCATTATACCATTTTCCCACACTCACGCCTGTAATCCAGCACTTAACGAATAGAATGCCACCAATTTTATGCACTAACACTGAAAATTACACAAGTTTTGGAAAATAATACAATGCGGCGACGCAATCTTTTTCGCATTCCCGCCAAAACTCCCATTTAGGTACTTTGTTAAAAAAATGAAAACTGACATTTTATATGATTAAGTTGTCAGCACTGCAAGAAAAGAATGACGCTGTTTACGTTCTTTTGTTCAATGCGTTGCGTTAACTTGTCAGCTGGGAATGAACAAATAATAATCCAGATTTTGTCGTATCGTAATCACAGAATACTATTACTTCTCATATCTCTGCTGGTAGAATAATATATCATCAACATCACATCAAATTTTGGTTTCGAGAAAGTCATTTTAATTTATTCTTGCTATTTTCTACTTTGTAATCGTGCCAAAGTAGTGATAAAATGAGTTTCGAAAATTCCACAAACAGTGTGCACGATAAAGATGAAAGACGACACTACGATCGCAAGAAACCCGACGATCTCCAAATATCGAGGAGTGATATGAATATGTTAATTATGAATTATTTAGTAACAGGTAAGTGAATGATTATTATTCACAACTGTCGTTAAAACTAAAACCTTGTCTAATCATCGTGCCATAAGTGCAATAAAGTATGTTTTTTTTTATAAAATGAAGGTTTGCTCAATAAGGTGTGTTCTCTTTGTTTGAGTAATCTTAATTTATTACCACAATATTAATTTAAAAATTCTATTTTGTAATACCACCTGATGTATACCTAAAGATAGTCAGCATTTACATACCATGGGAATCAATACTACTACACCCAGGTGTCCAGGGCTGTGGCCGGGGCAGACAATAGAAAAGATTTAATTCTTATTATATTAATTTCTTTTGTAGGGCTTTAATTAAATTGAATTACAACTGTTAGTTTATCTACTTCTTTATTTCCAAGGGTGAGCTTTCCCTTGGTAACATAATATACATTATAATAGTTATATTTAAACCCATTTCACATTAAAAAATTACAGAGGGGTTTAAAGAAGCTGCCTTAAAGTTTCAACAAGAGGCAGGCTTGCAGGAACCAGCCCTCTGTAGCTCACTGGATGAGCGGATCATGATCCGTGAGGCGGTACAAACTGGGCGGATCCCTGAGGCTATTGCCATGGTCAATGCACTGCATCCGGAACTGTTAGACAATGATAGATACCTGTACTTTCATTTACAGGTAAACCACTGTTTTATTTTAGTGAGTTAAGATGATAAATATCATATACATATACTGAGTTAAATATCAACTAAATGTACTAATTTAGGAATAAGCCAATAATGAAACTTCTTATTTACTTATAGATTTTTAATATATATTGACTCTACATTCATTGTGTGAGGTGTTAGGGTAAAGGTACACATGTGGTGTGTGTGAGTGACAATGTGAATGGTATTTATATGTATATTTTGTAATGCCTAATTTCAAGTTGAGATTCAATAAAAAAAATATCTGAATTGTGATTCTGATCTTGCTGCAGGAACCAAGTTTGTTATTTAAAGTATTCCCTCCATCTAGTTCAAAATCTCAAAAGCTCTGTGTAAGAATTTTTTTTTTTTTTTTTTTTGTATCCTGCTACTTGGCAATCTGTTCATAGAACAATAATCCAATTCGCTGGCTGTTTCAAACCGATCATTTTTGCGTTGTATGGAGAGAGGTGCGTCCAGTGAGTTATCTCTCATTCTCTGTCTGCGAATCTGTGCGCTAGGTTGTGTATACTATGTCGCTTTAGTCTGGAGAATTGAAGACTGCCCATTCCCTGCAATTGAGCGGCTAATTCGTTTCTGTGTCTATTGAGTCTCAGTTGATATTTCTCGCTGTAAGATTCAATCTCCTGTTTCACCGTTTTCAGCTTGATGTCCATGTACATGTATTTGTTGCTTATGTGTGGTGGTATGTTCAGCATACTTCTTATTGTTTTGCTCTGGAATCTTTCTAATATTTCGATGTTACTATGACTAGCAGAACCCCATAATTGGATACCGTAGGTCCAAATTGGTTTGATTATTGTTTTATAGACAAGCATTTTGCTGCAGTTTGTGAGTTGTGATCTTCGTCCTATTAGCCAGTGCAGGTTACGAACTTTGTAATCTAGTTGCTTTCGCTTGGTCCAGATATGTTTACGCCAGGTTAGTCTTCGGTCCAGATGTATGCCCAGATATTTAGCATCTTCTGCTTGAGGAACTTGTTGGCCATATAGTAAAACAGGTGGACAGGTGTTTCTCCTGAGTGTGTAAGTTACATGTACTGATTTGTCTTTATTGGCTTTGATGCGCCATTTGCTGAACCATTCCTGTATTCGGGTTAGGTGCGTTTGGAGATTCTTAGATGCTGTTTCGGCATTCTCGTGGACTGAAAGCAAGGCTGTATCGTCAGCGTAGGTTGCAGTAGTGGTGGTAGCGTCCGCTGTTGGTAGGTCAGCGGTAAAAATTACATATAGGATTGGTCCGAGTATGCTACCCTGCGGCACACCGGACTTGATTTTGTACATTTTTGAGCATTCTGTGTTGTACTTGACTTCAAAGCATCTACTTTCGAGGTACGACTTGATGACCAGGAAAAAGGAATGTGGTAGTCTTTGTTTTATTTTGTGAAGAAGACCATCATGCCAGACTTTGTCAAACGCCTGGCTGATGTCCAGGAATATTGCGGAGCAGTATTGTTTGTTCTCTAGCGCCCTATTTATAATGTCGACTAGGCGATGTATTTGTTCGATTGTGCCATGACCCTCCCTAAAGCCAAACTGGTGCTTTGGTATAATTTCGTACAGGTGTTCTTTCATTCTGGTGAGTATGATTCTTTCAAAAAATTTTCCGGGTAAAGGAAGTAAGCTTATAGGCCTGTATGAGGATACCTCCTGCGGTGGTTTTCCTGGTTTAAGGATCAGTACCACTTGGGCTATCTTCCATTGACTTGGAAACACAGAAAGCCTTAAGCATGCGTTGAGTATTACGACCAGGAGTAGCACTCCATTTAAAGTATTCCCTCCATCTAGTTCAAAATCTCAAAAGCTCTGTGTATGAATGAATATATATAGATATAAAACTATTTCAGGGGAAGACTCCTAGTTCATGTGGTATACAAGATGTCAAATTATTGAGAAAAGCATTATCATTTTTGTCAGTTGTTGATTTAATTGAACTGAACCAAATTTATTAACATCTATCTACCATGCTCAATTATGTTGCCAAAGTGCAGTTTGGTTGAAAAAACAATAAACAATTTTTGTTGACCTTCTAAAAACTGTTAACAAAATAATAGTGTTTAAAAATTGGTCTGAATGATGTGACATGTTAGTCAATAGTCATTGAGGCATTTACCCTATATAAGTTTCTGCCTACCTATCCCCAAATGCTAAATAATTACAACAACTGCCCATAACAGTTGAAATTGAAATTCTAACAGAACAGTGGAACAGATACTCAGTGTTTTACCTTTTTTTTCCCATTTGAAACTTATAGAGAGAAACAAAACTCTAAATAACAAATCCTCCACTAGTATTAGAAAAGTGGTAAGTATATAGTTATTATTTAGTGTTTTTGTATGACAACTCCCAGCAACTGCAACTCCTGGAGTTGATCCGTGCGGGGCGCGCTGAGGAGGCGCTCGCGTTCGCCGGCGCGACGCTCGCGGAGGCAGGCGCCAGCGACCGCACGGCGCTCACCGAGCTCGAGCGCTCGCTGGCGCTGCTCGCCTTCCCCGACCCGCACGCCTCGCCCTTCGCTGACCTGCTGCTGCCCGCACATGGACAGAAGGTAACCACACCACACTCATGGCGCATTACTGTGTAGATTCCTGCTGAAGAGGAGGCGGGAAGAAGTTGGTGGGTCGACGACAGGCTGATGTCTCGCGTCAATTGACATAACGAAATTGACTAATACAACCAACCCTTATACGGGTGCCCCACGGCTGCACCTGTTCTTGCGTGAACTATTTTCTGAGATAAAAAGATATGTGTATGTTGATCTCAGTACTATAAGAAAACTATCTGAAATAGTTTATTCAAATCGGTTTAGCAGCACTTTTGGTGGAAAAGTCGTGCATACAAACAGACAAACGGACAATGCTTCACTTTTGTTAAAAATCAGAACATTCCACTTTTCTTTCTTCATACATATAACACAGTTTGACTGGGAGATAATGCTTCATAGCATTAAGTCCTCCTTGTACATTATTTTGTGCTAAAGTATAAATAAATGTATTTACATAATATATAAGTACTAACCTGGGGGATAGAATTTTGTATTCCACCTTCATGTCTAATTTATTCACTGTGATAATTACATTGTATGAAAAAATAACATTTCCAATAACTATTAAAAAGTGGATTTGTCATAACGTGTACTTTTATTTTATACAGATTGCGAGTGAACTAAATGCAGCCATTCTGAAGTCTGAAAACCAAGAGTACACCAATCCCAAGCTCTGCAGCTTGCTCAGGATGATCCTATGGTCTCAAAATGAGCTTGATAAACACAATATCAAGTACCCAAAGATGACTGATCTTGCTAATGCGACGATAGAGAATCCCAAGTAAAATTTCTTGCATAAATGGATTATAACTTTTTCATTTGCTAAAGAAACTAGCATTAGTATGTGAAACTACTAGCCTAGCTCCACAAGAAATGTTTTTTTGTTTTGTCATTTTTTGATCTTGTTGTGTCTAAATAGCGATTTTAACTAGTTTGAGAGGCTATTCTCAAGCTCGTCAATATCTCGCTTTATAGTGTCTATCGAGAAGAAAAGAAAGCAATTAGTTTGTCTAGTTTCATGCTTAATCTTATTTACACGTATTCAAAGCATCGTGACTGAAATTTTCCCTTTTTTTCATGTCTGAACCGATTATGATAAAACTTTGCAAAGAAATAGGTTAGGGATCGGATATCGGATAGCTTAGGATATTGGATCAAAAAAGAACGGGTTGCAGATGAAATTAGCACTATAAAACCAACAGTCGCAATCAAATAGATTCGCAACTAAAACATAAAGAATCTTTTCAGCTCCATTTAGGGTTGCCTTTGGTTTAGAACATAAGATTTTTACAGTAGGTAGTTTTATATGTAGAAATTTAGAAAGTAAAATAATAAATTTAATCCCACTTGTGATTAAATATTTTCATGTACTCTTATAAAATCAAGAAATCTATTCTTTCCCATAAAACATCTTTATTTACTTGTATTATTTTATGTGTAGTGAGGCTACCTCTTCTAAGAAGTTCAACTTTGTAGTTGTTTAGAATAAAATATGGGACTTTAAAAAATATTGTAAATATTTTTATTATTATTTGTGTAAATAAGTATCTCACTCGTGAATCATATGGCTGAATACACTAATGAAAAACTAGTAAAACATTTACATCGGTACCTACTTAGTTTTACCTAATATCGCTAATATTAAAATTAAATTATAATCTTTGCTAAAACTTGTTTTTCAAAATCTCTGTAATGTCGTTAAGGCTTTTGTATGTAATGTTTAGAAATAAAAACGTTTAGGTATAAGAATTTGTTGTTTATTTCATTGTTATTTTTCTATGGCAATATTATTGTTCAAAAAAGATTTTGGTATTAAATTACTTATTTAATAATATTTAAAGTACATAAATCCATAAGAGGATACTTTAAATAACATGCGAAATTCTTAATTTAAAACTTAATTCTTAAGTTACAATCAAGTTCTGTGATCGCCTAGTTATAGTGAGAGATTTTTTAAACGCGATAAGCTAACAAATGGAATAAGCCAAATTAACTTATATATTGCATAGATAAGCATAAACGTTTATTTAAAACAAACCGCGCCTCGTGGTTTCACGCGTGTGGATCATATGTTCATGCTAGTTATCGGGATAAAAATGTTCTGTAATGTTACTAAAAAAAAATGAAATTTTATCAGTCCAATCAGCCGTTTCAGCGCTAAGTGGTAACAAACATGCATACACACAAACTTTCGGATTTGTAATATTTGTAGTATTTTCGTAAGTAAAATATGCCTATAATAGGAAATCTCTTATAATTAAGTTTTCTAATAATCCTTATTGAGTTCAAAAAATAACAATAAAAGACTTTCTATAAAAATTAACCAAAGCATTGCCATTCAACATGGCAATGCTGCCAGTATATTGGGCATGTTGCCTACTGGTAGGGGTTTGTTAGATTAAGTTCCCTTTTATTGTTTAATTAACATTTTGGCTAAGAAAATAAAAATTTTTTTGGTTAATTTTTATTTAAAAAAAAAGCCTAATTATATTTATAAAACTTTAATATATCCACATATTTCAATTACTGATTCTACATGCAGACATAGTACCACCAGTACTAAAGCAATCTGCTTTCAATGTCAATCATTGAAAAAAGGATAAATTAATATAGGAAATGGCTGACTGAAATAAAAATATTAAGTTTCACTATGTCCCACTGTTGTGCTACCAATGACTTGTTCATATGGCACCAATCAAATAAAGTTGGATAAGTATAGATTTTATGAGGAAACAGTTTCCTAAATTATTTTAAAGTTATTCCACAATGTATTTGCAATTATTTATTAAAGAAAAATGAATAGAATGTGTCTATTCAAAAAAATATATATTAAAAATTATATTTTGATACATTGCATACATAAATATTATAATTGTTTTGTGCTTACTATTTGCTATGAAAGAAAAAACCTATTTAATTTTAGAACTTTTGTTTGATCACAACAGTTTTGCCACATGAAGAACTTTTTACATGACACTGGGATCAGCTGATTTGTAAAACATGAATTAAAAATTGTAAATCTAACAAAAAGAAAATATAAAAAAATAATATTTATGGTTTCTCTTATTTGATATGCAATATTATAATTATGACGGAATGATTAAATTACTTTGTTTGTTACCATCCCAGGACATAATCTAAGGCTTTGGAGATTATTCCACTGGAACGCTGAGGAACTGGAGCATTAGGAATGGGTGTTGGGCAGAGAGATCTGACATTGGATGAGTGCCTGCAAAACAAAAACAATAATTCATCATGTTAATTAATCAATGTAAATAATGTTTTATAATCATACAGTTGGAATATATGCACAAAAACATAGGACAAACTATGGAACCACTAAACTAAAACTATAGTTGAAGATTGATGAAGGATGTACAGCTGCCTTCAGAATGTGTGTATGAAGAGGCATGGGCTAATTGTAATATGCAGTAGTTTGGTCATGACCATTGACCATGCAAACTGATCAACAACATATTATTACACAAATTATTTAAATAAAATATAGCCTAGTTGTAATCATATCCCACAACACTACTAAGCTCCACCATCAGTTATATTGAAGGTCATCAGTGAAGCCTTGAATAGGAAAACTTTTTTTCAGCTGTTAAGGATTGTAATAGCAGTAAGTTATACCTTTCAGGAGAAGCCAGTCCAGGGCTAACAGCTATCCGAGGCGGTTCCCGGCACTCTATCACTCCCACCATGACCCCTGGCAGGACTTGTCTACCACTCAGGGCTAGTGCTCGCTCCTTCTCTGCTCGAGTAGCATATCTGATATGTGACCAGTTGCCTTGGGTGGGGTATTGTTTATCTGGGAAATGTAACATTTTGTTGAGAACACACAAACAAATGATGGTTAGATCAATTTATTTATTCTTAATCTTATAATAAGAAGCCTACATGACATTAGGTTAGTTTTATTTCAAGTGTGTATTATGTTGTTAAAATATACAGCCTTAAAAAAGGGTTAAGTTTAAGATAGTGAAATATGTCAGAAATGATGGGTACTCCACACCCTTAACAGATCTAGCATGATTTTTCCTGTATCCCTGTATAATTGAAATTTAACCAAATATTAAAAACTAAAACTTGTATGTGTAGCCCATTTGTTTTTGCCAAAAATGTATGAGTAGCCCATTTGTACTAAAGTTTGACGGCTCCTAAGTACACGCTCATTCTACTGTGACATACCCAAATGCATTGCAGTAGGTACGTCATAGGATAAGTGCAAAACAGGCAAAGTGTATATTTATGTAAAAAGAATTACCAGTCACGGTAATATAATAATGATTAACTCACCTAATATAGCACCACAATTACTAAATCTAGTCAGCACTGTATTAGCTGCATTTGGAGGGAATCCAAACACTGTAACCCAGTATTCATCTTGTTCCTGGCATCCCTCTTGCCACTGATTTGCCATAGACTGATTATGTATAGATGCATAAGAATTCTGCATCATAGAATTGTTATTATTATAGGCAGCAAAACTGTCTTGAAATAGAGATTTATTTACGGAAGGTTCATTGCTCTTTATAGTGTCGAATAAGTCTTCTATAGGTGGTCCACTAGGTTTGCTCGAGTATGATATGTTTGGTGAAGCTGGCATATTAGAGTACATGTTCTGTTGATTGTATAAAACCTGTTGGTGCATTGACATGTTCTGACGGTAGAGCTTTTGATCAGGGGTCGATGTCTGATTTGGACTAGTTGGTGAACCTAAAATGACACGAAGTTAAAATCATACTAGAAAATAATTTATATGCAGTTTTTACAATCGTACAACTTACCAAACGCTAAATTCCGCCCCTTTGTTGGCGACAAGCTGTTAGTCCTTGGAGTAGCCGGCGGATTTATTTCACCAAGTAGGAATGGTGGTAAATAACCGACATTAGGACTTCCTGAAGGAGAATGCGTTGGGCTGCCCAGAGTCATAGGCTCCATTTTATTTGAAAAATTTCTTTGCTAATCAAAATAACCGATGAAACTGTACCCTGGATGCAATGCAACAACAGACATGAAAACCGTGAACGTGATTATTTAAAAAATACTGAGGGAAGGTCTCAATCTGAACGTTGTTGCCACAGACCAAGTTGCAATTTTTTTACATTTGAAACTGTTGACTTTTGATCGCTGACATTGACAATACCAATAGATACATCTAATTTTTTAGGTAGTTTTTTTTAATGTTTTGAATCCACACTTGTGTATTTAGCCAGTGTCAAGTAATTGACAATTTATCAAGTTAAGGATATTTCACGCAAATATGTGTCAAGTCATAGTCTAGTCAAACTCATACTCCTATTAAAGTGGTGACAACTTTACTTGAAGCTTCTATGGAGTTTTGGAAACAACACGAAAATAAACGTTTTACCATCATTATACCATTTTCCCACACTCACGCCTGTAATCCAGCACTTAAAGAATAAAATGCCACCAATTTTATGCACCAACACTGAAAATAACACAAGTTTTGGAAAATAATGCAATGCGGCGCGACGCGATCTTTTTCGTTTTCCCGCCAAAACTCCTAACTTAAGTTTTTAACTATGTTATGTTGACAATGGAGATCTATGCGTGAACCAACTTCAACTTCTGTTCGCCTCGCATTCACAATCTTACTCCCCAAGTCAAGTGTGTAGAAGAAGTTTTACTTCAAAAATGGATTACCCTAGAAAAATTAATAATTCCCGTTGTTAACATTATCCCTTAACTTTGTAATTATTGAACTGAATTGTACCAGTATTGCTAAAATTAGAGGCTGTAGCATGTACTTGAGAAAGAATTATGTTTTTAACAGTCTACTTATGTATTTACTATTTGCGCCCCGCGGTTTCACCTGCGGATAAAAGTATTTTAATTATTTGCTCATCCTACAGGAACATTTCACTTTTTTGGGATAAACCTATTCAGCCCTTTGAGCGTGAAGGAGTAACAAACATACACACATATAAACTTTCGCTTTTATAATATTAATGTGATGTGGTTACCACGTATGTTCTGACATATGTTCCACCGTAGCAGTGGTAAAACTGGGAAAATGCATTCCAATTTGTGAGTCAGTCTAATGTGTATACACATCACAACAAAGCTTCCATATCTCTACTATTATTAGAAATGTGTGGTTCGTTTGTTGTATTATAGGTTTTCTTTCATCTATTTTCTTTGCAGTGGCAACAGATCGATGTAACGACGTGTTTTTTTCACATAGAGTAAGTTGGAGGCCTTTGAACGACACAGGACTTTTAAGCACAGTTCTTATGAGATTGAAGTAATTAAAGTGCGGTGCACAGCTAGAGACTATATTATTGAGAGTCCTAAGTGGGTCGAAAGAATTAAAAATAAACGTAATAGAAAAATACACATACATTGAGACGTGTTTTATTATATCCGACATTAGAACAGTCATTCATTTCATTTCAATACAAACAATAAAGTTTTTATTAAAAACCTTCTTTAACATATATTACGAGCCACATTTTAAAGTCATATACAACTCGAGACATACAAATAAATTAAAATGTCTTGAATAACTTATTTTAGTATTTTAGTGTCACCCTACGCACAACGACAAAGGGCTCTCATGGCACTATCTCCCTCGGACCACTTTTCCATCCAAAGAGCTTATTCCAGGTAGTATAGAATATACCATAGTATAAAACTTCCTTGGGGGGTGGGCAAAAATGATCGAATTGAATATATTACTAATCTGTGAATTGAATAGTCAAACAAACGAACATGGATTCTGTGTCCAAGGGTCCTGATAATTTTAATTCAAATGATGATACTAAAACCTTCAATACAAGATGTAATACTCAAGGAAACATTACAGCTGATAGTAGTAACATTGTCCATAAATTATTTAATCGAGAGGTATGTCTGAGTTCGTGAAGCTTGTGTTTTACTGACTCTCGTCTTGCGTTGGCTTGTGATCCTGTTATTGTTTTTTTTAAATCCTTTTTTTATTCTATGAACTAGTTTCATCGCTTATAAATTTCGTTGTGTAGCCTTTATTTCGTGCCATACATTACAGTAATATAAATTACCGGTGTTATTTTCATGAGCCTGTGAACAGGGTTCCTCACAGGCTTTTTATTTTGACAGCCTCTGTGGTGTGGTAGTTGAGCAGGTCGACTCATAACCTGGAGGCGGTGGGTTTGATTCCCGCGATAGGACAAGTATTTGTGCACAAAAAAAAGCGCAAATACTTGTTCTGAGTCTGGGTATTGTGGGACCATTGTAGTAGTAGTTCCTGGGTCCCTAGATACAGAGAATTCTAGTTAGGATCCATGATCTATGTATGTGATCGTTAGGCGTTGTTATTTTTTTATAATTTAGGTACATAAATGTGGTAATTATTAAAAGAGATAAGGTAAATCACCACCTTCTGGAAAGTAGTCTGATTAAATTGTAAAACTCATAAGTTGCTGTGTGAGCCTGCTGAGCCACAGGAAGGGCTATGTTGGACCAGTTTTGACTGACCTATATCAGGATGTGCCTCACCTTCGTCTTTTAAAATATTTATATTGATAAATTGGAACAATGGATTAATCTAATTGGACTTTAAATGAAATGATAAAAATCTGTGTAATATACAAGCTTATTTATATATTTTTTATATTTAAGTCTAATTAATGCTTTTTATGGTCTCTAAAATATTTTATGTAGTATCCCCTCCTGTTGTTGATCGTCCAACAACTTTATAAATTAAGTTTTGTTGTAATGTTTTCTATTTTTAAAATGTTTTTTTTTTTATATATGGTGATTAGTTTATGATACTACTGTTCCAGATACAAAAGAGTGTGCTTCAATTTGCCTCTAATAAATTATTTATGGTGATCTAGTTTTATGTGTGCTTATTTTTTATCGAACCCATTCATCATTACCTCTACTATGACATGACATCCTTTGAACTTATGTTTTTATGTAAAATGTATACAATAAATAAATAAATTAGTTTATGATAAATTGGGAAATATTTTTCAATGCTGTTTACTATTGATGCACTGTTTGTGTGTTGCTGTGACGTAATTACCATTTGCAAATCTAACCATAACTTTATAAAATGCATAATTGCAGATTGCTTCATTCAAGACTTTGTTGGCTAAAATGAAACTCCAAATAAAATGGACAGTTTTAACAAGTTTCTATCAGAGATCTATGAAAAGATTGATTCAATATCAGTTTAGGCTAATGCTGTTGGTCTCTACTTTGCCAACCTTTATAGCATTTGTTATTTTGTATGCTAACTAATTAATTAAGGTTTGGTAAACTGAAAATGTGGTTTTGTTTCCAGTACTTTGGAAGCACATCTCGCAGTAATGCTCGCTGTCGCAAGGTGTTTGAGCGTATCCCGCCGCGGCTGCGGTTTTGCCTCATGGACATTGTCCCCATGCAGTATCTCCGGGAACATGTGTTCATGGGGTTTTCTCAATGTGGACAGTTTCTCCTCAGCTTTACATACAGTTGTAATACAACAGTCTACTTCAGGGAATACTCTAAGTATACGTGAGTACCTACAGAGCAGACTTTAACAGAAAAATAAGTCTCAAAGGCAACATGCATGATTATTGATTTTAAAAAATATACATATATATAAAAATTAAAAACCGTTAAGTATGGTGAGGGATATAAAGCTGATTGTTGCAGAGATTGACAAAAATTCCCACTCAAATAATAAATATCTCCAACAATAAAATTACTTAACTTGTTAAAATTAATAAATTTAAAATTCCATGCTGTGCATGTTATCACATGCATCATAAGAGGTCTCAAATTTCTATTGCTGTCTTACTGCCACTTCACTACAAAATGATATAGGAATATCTACATAGCGTAAATCTGCTTAAAAGTCAGGCGTAAGCTTATTGAATTTCTCATTTATATATAATGCTCTCTTTCTCTCTTACTCTGTCTCTCCCTCTCAAACTCTTATGCACCGTGGCATTTAATTCACTATTTTCCTTAAATTTATGTACTTAGGCCATGCTATAGGTAGAATATTAGTACAAGGTCCGATTTAAAAAAAAATATTTTGTTTTAGTATTTAGTGCCTCTTAAAATAACTGCATGACAGCCGAAATGTCTATTTAACGGTACACACAGTGCGGGCACCGGCTGAGTGCTTTGTAAATGTTTCGTAGGCAATAAAACACCTGCTTTGTTCAATGTCACAAGGCTTTTCTTTAGAATTTAAATTTGATATTACCTAGATTTAAGTTTTATTTTATTTAGTTACATGGGAGCTTTCTATAGCATGGACTGAATACATATATTAAAGGAAAAGAACGAATTAAATTCCACCTTGTATATATATTTTTTTAATTTACTACACACCTACAAAAGAACAGGGCTTTGTCGCTGTGCGACCACATCACCCAATCGGTTTACAACATAATTAGTCCTATGTTGTACGGTAATTTTTAAGTATTATATACAGACTATAGGCTTCTTCTGACAAGGGAGAAGATAAAATATTATATAATGTTATTTAGTTCAATGTACCAAATGAATTCCCCAGCCTTCACTTCCTGTCGTGGGTACCGGGCCGCTGCGTGCGGCCGGTGCACAGCGTGCCGTTGTTCGGCGACGACAGCGTCGAGAGCAAGGTGACCATATCCATGGCGCAGTGGAAACACAACTCCGCCGTGCTCGTGGTTTACGGGATCGCGTGAGTACACCTGCAGAGTGGACCTGCATAATCGTAACGTAACCAACATAGTGAACTTGACTTGACTTCTTGGTTTTGGCCTCTGCGACTAACAGACGTCGCAATTTTGCCAGTGTCACGTACTATACTAGAATAACAAGTGATGGAGAATAATCTGTGTGTACGTAGTAAGTACGGTGTATAATATGGGAGAATCAAACTCCAGCCTTCAGATTCAAGGGACATAGTGAACTTCTTTTCTTGTAATTTTTTTTATTTATATTTTGGCTCTTTTGTATTTAGCAAGTGTCAAGTAATTGATAATTTATCAAGTTAATGATATTTCAAGCAGATATTGTGTCAAGTCACAGTCTAAGTCAGCCAGTCAAATCATAGTCTAGTCTAAGTCATAGTTCTAGTAAAGTGGTGGCAACTTTACTATAAGCTTCTATGGAGTTTTGGAAACAACACGAAAACAAACGTTTCACCATCATTATACCATTTTCCCACACTCATGCCTGTAATCCAGCACTTAACGAATAAAATGCCACCAATTTTATGCACTAACACTGAAAATAACACAAGTTTTGGAAAATAATACAATGCAGTGAAGAATCTTTCTCGTTTTCCCGCCAAAAACCTTGTACTTTAAGATTAGATTGTGCTCCGTCACCAAATGGCGAATTCTAAGTAGAAAATGCATGAGATGCAAGCGCGCCGTATCATTCTCTAGACATTCACTAATAATTATTAATTTGCTATCTCCAGAGACTCCTGTTCCGAACGTTCCTACCTCAGCGTTATCGGCGTACCTCGCTTAGGGTGTAGAAAATGTGCAGTGTATTCCAAGGAGGAAGGTAAATTTGATTATTTTGAATATTTATATCAGTTAAATCAGTTTTTAAGGTCGCGTGTTGACCTTATCTTATGCTGAGTCGGGATCAGCACCCCTACCGCGTAACCGTTCTGGGAATCGGCTTCGCCTGGCATGCTGCATGCGCCAATTAACAAGTCCACGAGTGCGAGCAAGAGAGAACAAGATTACGATCTCCACCAGACTTACGCGGTAGGGCCCCTGGTCATAACATCACACTACGTTACACTGTTACCTTGTATATTCTTTCTAATTATACTAAGTATTCTCATGTAATGTAATGTTGTGTGATGTCTTGAAAATAGTCTTTTCTTTGTTTCTTATAAGTTAGAATTTGACTTGTGATAGCAGAAATCGTGTAATGTAAGAAAGTCGCGCAGTTCAGATATGAATTTAATATTGCCATTTTTACCACTTGTTTGAGTTTTTCACACACCACTTTTCTATTACAGACGAATTATTATTAAATTGCGGAAAGAGATGCATAGAACATAATTTTGCATTGCATACAAAATTCTTCTGCACAGCAGAATCTAACATGTATGAACCTGTTGTGCAACTAGTATACTCAAACCAAATCGTCATCTACACTGATTTCATACACATTCTCGAAATAGACTTCGTCAAACCCGATCAAGAGAGGACGGATCTCATAGACGAAAACAAATACTCATTAGAAAGGGATATGGATATCAATCCAAGCACGCCAGCCTCTGACGTGTCTGCTGCATTCCAATCTCCTAAGTACCAGAATAATGTTGTGCAAAATATCCTGGCGGATTTCTCTGATTTTGATATGGAGCCGATTCAAATGTCCCGGCCCGTGCAGTTACCAGATGTAATGGGACAGGAGCTGTGCATCCAGGCATCGCTCTCGCACAACTTGATGGAGGAGTGGGAGGGGCCATCTCCCTCCATCCGCACCCTCATCAGTCCCCCCCTGAGGTCTCCGATGCGAAGGCCGGCTGAGAGCATGTCGCGCTTCAACGAGACCCACAGGCTCAACGCTGAGAAAGCGTACGAATTCGTCGAGGAGACTGACACCAAGTGCGAGAAGCTCAGCATGTTCAGAAAGAGACGGTTGGCCGATAAGAAATACGAATTCTCGGAAGATAACAATGAGAACATAGTCCCGTTTAGAGTGTTGAGGAGTAATAGAAAATACTTTATCGGATCGACGAGCAAAACGCAGCCGCGGCGAGCTAAGTCTCCTACAGTAGAAAGTGTGGTTTTAAGAGCTCATAATCAGATCGGTCCATCTCAGTCGCCGACCAGCAGTACCAGTAGTGAAAAGCACCCTGGACTCTCAGCGCTGGAATCCGACCGCAACAGCGAGTCTGAATATAGGATAATGGAAATGTTAGACGATGGTTCCCTCAAGACCGTATCTGTACACGATAACACCTCGAAAACCCTCTCCGACTGCCCCATCAATGCTCAAGATCCATACTTAGTACATTCGGAGAACTCAAAATGTAGTAAATTCTTCACGAGATATTTCGTCGAGAGCGATGATGAGATCACGTCCATCATTACAGATTCAGAAGGTATGTCATTAAAACCCGACTTTTTAATATTTATCCAATATGATTTATCCCAATCACAACAATTGATTTATAACAACCCTACTACTAAAATATAAATATCATTTAAGAATATCTGTTTTGTAAGACACCAGTAATTATTTTGTACGTTATGTTAAATAGTTCTCATGCAAGTGAAATATTTTCTTATGAGAAACTAGCTTCTGCCCGCGGCTTCGCCCGCTTGTATCGATAAATATATCTGCAATGGACCGTCCCAGACGACTGCATCTCGGGGTACCACGTGGCGCTGCACCTGACGGCGCACGGCGCGCGGCTGGCCCCGCTGCAGGCCGTGTCGGCGCCCGCCTGGGACCGCCTCTGCGCCAGCGCCGCGCCGCCGCTCACCATCCGGTACGACCCTAGGGGGCCAAACTCAAATTATTTATTGCAAATACGCTATTTTTAGCACTTTTACAAGTCAAAATTATATTAGGTACTTGAAAATAAAAAAAAAGAATTGAAAAAACATTTATTTGACAAAAGATAAAATTACATAATGGTTGAGATTGGAATACCTGACCAAAACCCGTGCTGTGGGAACCAGGACTCTTTCGTCGGAGACTTAAAAACACTTAATATTAAGTTTTGTATAAGCATATAACATTACAAAGTGCTTATTATCAAATATATAATATTAGGTCTTTACCTATGAAATTGCCGTTTTGTTTGAAAAAAGTTAAAGTATTTTTTTTTCGAACTTATTTATTTCTTTTATTCAAAGTAATCACCCCTGCAATCAATGCATCTTTGCCAACGCTGTGGCAGTTTATGGATGCCCTTCTTGAAAAAATCAGCAGGACGGGAGACAACAAACTCTTCAAAGCGTTTTGTACTGCCTCTCGGGAATTGAATTTTTTTCCCGCTAAAAAGTTGTCCAAATTTTGGAAAAAGTAATAGTCGGTAGGCGCAAGATCTGGTGAGTATGGCGGATGAGGGAGAGCTTCCAAACCCAACTCATGCAGCTTAGAGACGGTCTGTTGTGCAGTATGGGGTCGCGCGTTGTCGTGAAGTAGCAGTGGAAACAACCGATTGACCAAAGCTGGTTGCAGACGTGCGAGTTTCGCCATCATTTTGGTCAGTTCTTCAATGTACACATCTGCAGTAATGCTCTCGCCGTTTTGTAAAAAGCTATGATGAATCACACCAGCACTAGACCACCAAACTGTGACCATCACCTTTCTAGGGGTCATTTTTCGTTTTGCACATTGCTTTGGTACCGAACCAGGATCTAACCAACTTGCTGAGCGCTTTCGATTGTCAAAAAGAATCCATTTTTCGTCGCACGTAACAATTCGGTTCAAAATTCCTTCATTTCTGTGCCTGTTAAGCAGCGCAAGGCAAGTCTCGACGCGTACGTTGCGCTGGCGATCGTTAAGTTCGTGGGGCACCCATCTATCAAGCTTTTTTATCTTGCCAATCTGTCGCAAATGGACCAGTATTGTTTTGATGCTAACATCAAAAGCTGCTGCCAGCTCAGCTGTAGATTGAGATTCATCAGCTTCCACAATCGCCTTTAATTCATCATTGTTGACCAAAGTTTCCGGACGACCACGAGGTTCATTTTTCAAGTCAAAATTCCCAGAACGGAACCGAGCAAACCAATAACGGGTTGTACGTTCGTTTGTACAGTTCTCTCCGTAAACGTCGTTGATGTTACGTGTCGTTTGTGCCGCGTTGGTGCCACGACGGAACTCATATTCCATAATTACACGAAATTTCAAAGTATCCATTGTGAGGAAAAATTTTGAAATGTAATGAAAATACAACGCTAATCAATAAACAAAAGACTTATATTGTAAATAGAATGTCATATTTTTTAACACAAAATTAATTTGAATTTAGAATTCATAGCCAATCAAAACTTTTTTTTGTTTGAAAAAGTCTGTACTGCAATACGGCAATTTCATAGGTAAAGGCCTATTATATAGCAAGCCCAATACAATATGTGAGAGTGAACAAAGTTCTCTTTCTAACTACTGATGCTAGCAATCCAGCACAATGCAAAATAGAAAACTCGGATCTGAAGCTTCGATTACACCTGTATTAAGCTACAAGAAACATTACAGTGATGTATTTAAAAAAACCAACGTGCTTTAGACCACACAACTGAAGTAAAATTTCTTTAGCTCCATCTATGGCCCGGTGTAACTTTGTTTAATGTTAATGTCGCCATCTTGACAATTGTAAATTGTCATTTTGCCGGACATACCAACGTAATTCAAATTATAAGTAATTTTTAACTTTGTTATGTTGACAATGGAGATCTACGTAAATCTTTCTAACTCCCATTCGCCGCTCGCATTAACCAGCTTACTCTGCAAGTCAAGAGAGTGAAAAGAAGTTTTACTTCAAAAAAAATTCTACTGTATTACGTAATCCTTAGTTACGTATACGTCACTGGGGGCGCTGTACTGGACATGCATATATTTTGCGACACATTCGAATTAACTCGTAAATCCCACTGTAGTGTGCTGTACTCATTGTACATAGGTACACCTGTGGCCTACTTACATAAAATACACATTATAATTATAACTATAAAATATATATCATCTATAATCTATAATATCTACCAATATTACCGAGTCGCGTAAGGTACAGGGCACAAGTAAAGAGCGATAGCGGGTGATGCGCATGGGCGTCGTGGCCGGACTGGAGCAGCGAGCCGCGCGCCGCGGGGTACTCCCCGCGCCTATACCAGTTTTAGTATGCAGAGCCGGAGGCACAAGAACGTAAACAAATGTTTCCATTTGATCGCGTCGCCGGCAGACACGTAATAAATAAATATTTAGTTATATCAATATGTGCTTGTAGTGTTGTAAGTATTATGTAATTTATGATGTATGTAGTAATATAATGTAGTAAATGTTTGTATTTTATTTACTTAATATATTGTATTTAATATTTATGTTTATGTATATATATATAATGTACTGTAGTATTATTGATATTAAATATTGGTAGATATAGGTATGGTGCAATTTTTGTTTTTAATCCAAGATTCAGCTAGAAATTTCAATATAAATTAATACACACCACTTTTATTATAAGCACAGAAAAAATATTTACAGGCACTATAAATAAAAAGTTACAACTAATAAAACATTATTTACAAAATATAAACGCTATCCAACTCACCACCGCGCGGTAAGGTTCCCAGAATACTGGCAGCATTACCTCGCTGAATTAGAAGACTTAGCTTCTGAGCGAAGTATGTGCCAGCTCTAGGATCCCCCGAGGCAAGAACCAATCGAGTCGAAACTTGTTTAATAAATTTTTTTGTGTCGGACGACCACGGGCCTAATGTTTCTACGGCCAGCGCCACAAACTCGTGATTTGCGCTGACCTGTGCGTATTTGCGCCGTTTTTTTATTTGCGCTTGTTCAGCCGCGGCCCCGACGCTTTGAGCCGTGCTGGAGACGTGAGAAGGTGCCAAGGTATCCACACACGTGGCGTCCCAGACAAGTGTGCGTCCAAGACACCACGGGACTAAGGTGGCACCATCCGGTCTCTTGCCGTCGTCTCTCAGCAACCCAGTCGGGTCCAGCGTAGAGGGCACGGATGCTGTGGAGAGTGCCCGCCTGACTAAATCATTGATCGCCCAATGACGAAACAGTCGGCCGGCACTCTTCACACATGAGAGCCCATGTCGTCCGAGTTGGTCCACGCCTTGCCCGCACTGGCAGTGGTGAGGCTCGCACAGCTTAACCCCCAAACGTAAACCCACGGCTACACGTAAGCTGCTGGGGTCTAATACAGTCGCCAAATTGTCGGAGGGAAGGGCACGGAGCCAGTGACCTGACTCCACTTCCGATGAAGCTAGGAGACGTGCTCGATCTGCATCATCTGTCACCTGATCCAATAAAGCCGAATGGGTTAATTTTATGAGTGGAATGTCCCACGCACTCTGTCTCCCCATTTCAGTAGGAACACTGACGCCTTGACAAGAAGCGCACCAGGCCGACAAAGCTTCTGTCTGGCCAGCCACCCGAACATCGGCAATAGGAGTTTTGAGAATCATGCCGATGAGCGTTTGCGAGCCATGACAAGAAGCCAAGAAGGCCGGGAGCGCCACGCTAGACGAACGTCGGATGCCTAGGCCACCGAAAGAAATGGGGAGAGTTGCTTGTGCCCAAGCACGACTATCAAAATGAAGATTTAGAATTTTAGTGACAGTGTCTTTTAGAGTCGAATCGACCAAATCAACAATTGACTGGAAATACCACATAGGGCAACTCCGTAATAAATACATGTAGATATTATAGATTATAGATGATATATATTTTATAGATATAATTATAATGTGAATTTTATGTGAGTAGGCCACACACCCCTGCATTACTCGCCTACACGACAAAGGACACATGAACGGCATTGGCCATTTTTTTTGAACGAGCTAATGCTGTTAGTCTCTACCGACCTTCACAGCGTCACCGGGCGGGAACAGTACATGGAATGAACGATGTATAACAGAATTTCCTATCTCAGGGCGCAGCAGCGGTCTCTGGACACAGAGTTGCTGTGTAACGAAGTGTGTGGCCGGCTCTGCAAGATCAACGGCAAGAAGTTCATCTACTGCTTCGACTGGGGCTGCCACGTCATCGACGTCTGCCACTCCAGTGGATGCCTGTCGGGGGTAAGATACTTGCATGATTAAAAAGAAACGAGTGTTCTTTAGACCACACGACTGAAGTAAAACTTCTTCCGTCTTATTACAAAACGTAGGCTAAACGTGGACTAAAGTTAGTACTAGGTTTAAGCCATGCTAGTTAAAAACCTTATTACAAAAAGATTATCGCTGATCGTCCATGGTCTAAAGTTCCTCCGATATGCCTAGTTTATCTATGGTACTAACTCGCTAAAGCAAAGAAGCTAGCGCCATGGTGGTGGAAAAATTAAACTTTTATAATTAAAACACTATTTACGCGCCAAACAAAGTTGGGTAATCAACCTTTCATTGTTACACGATTTTGAGGTTATCTTGGTCTTAGAAAAAATATATCTACTCGGTTCGGTTTTTCCTTTTATATTTTGTTGCTCCATTTTTACTATATTTGTGTTTATTGCAGTGCAGTTAGCAATAACAGAACAATAAACAGAAATATCAAATTTCGCGCGTTGAGCGGTACAAATGAACAAATTTTTTTCGTATTTAGTCTAGTCAATATTTAAACCATGGACTATTTCTGGTATCAGCTGGTCTTCGATTAGTCGGCGTTTTGTAATAAAGTCAAGGTCTAACTACTTAGTGCTGACTAACCTAGTTGACAATGGACACATGAATCAACTTCCGTTCGCCTCGCATTCACCAGTTTACTCCCCAATTCAAGCGTGCGTATAAGAGTTTTACTTCAAAGATTCTATACATTAACTGGATGCCCCCCCCCCCCCCCCCCCCCTTCCCCCCAGCTGTGCGCGATGTGGCTGTGGGCGAGCGCGGAGGGCGGCGCGGCGGCGGCGTGCGAGGCGTGCAAGGACGTCAGCGGCAGCTGCCTGCTGCACCGCCACCAGTACGCCGCCGAGGTACGTGCACCACCGCCAGCGGTACGGCGACACACGTCTAGTATCGGCTGCGCTAGGACCGCCGGACCCTCGCCCTCCTGGCTCAGGTACCGCGCCCGCCACCGGTATAGGACGCCAGCGTAACACAATGAGCGAGCGGGAGCCGGTCTGCTCGTGGTGTATACGCAAATAGAAATAAAGTCATTGATATTCCCGATATTCATATAGTGTCTAAAAATTTAAGATTAAAGGAAAAAGAAAGTGTAAGTATATTACTCCCTCCTGTATTGATTTGTTAAAAAATAATAATAATAACACAACTAACAAATGTGTAGTATGTAGTATATTAAAAAAGAACACGGATCTAGGAGACTGTGGTAAAGCACCATAAAAAAAAAGAGAAAAAAGCGTTACACCGGCGTACCTCCCGTAGGTTAGCTAGAACGGTCGCGACCTTCAATAGGGTCCATTTTTCCAGTGGACGTAGTCTTATCGATCCTCTTATCCCGGCAACGGCCCAAGCCGAGGCTCGCACCCCAGGGTGCCCTTAAGCTAGTTCCCACTTGACGGCTGGATGCCTTAAGCGCCTGCCCTCCCGCCCGGTGACGCTGCAAAGGTCGGTAGAGACCAACAGCATTAGCACGTTCAAAAAAAACAAACAAAACTAGCGTTGCGTGTCATTGCGTAGTTAAAAATTAGGTATCACAGGGGGCTAAAGGGACGAAGGGGCGCGTGCGTAGGCTGCCAGCCGTATTCCGTCCCGCGCCCCATACGACGCTCCGCGGACTTATGGCTGTACACTGTTAAGATGTATTGTTATTGCCATTCATTGCTATTATTTTTTTGTTAAGTTTGAGTTTGTTTGTTATTGTTGGTTTTTTATTAGTGTATATTTAGTAGATAGTGAATATGCTTAGAAGAAATACAGTTTTGAAAAGACAGGCACGAAAAATGGTGTATGAAGTGCATTGTTTTGTTAAAAGAGGAATGTTGATTGATTCGTTAAAGCAAGATTTAAATAACAAAAGGTTAATCTTGTATAGTAAAACAACCTGTTACAAAGCTATGCAAAGCTTTAACGTTAACTATTTATTAATGTTTGCGCGCGCGACATGCGTAGCTATCCCTTCCACATTTCGCCCAGCGCTGAACTTTCGTGCCACTAAATATACCTGCTACCGAAAAGAAAACATCAATACCCACGTGTACTAAAGTTATATATTTGTTAATATACTACTATTACATTGCAAACCTCTTCGCAAGTTTATCACACTAATATTATAAAGGCGAAAGTTTGTATAGCTTCTAAGTTCGCAATATTTATTACTAGGTGGCAGGACTTTTCTGTTCAAAGTTCGTCTAGGTAGGTACCAGCGCTTTCAGTTATTCTGCCGCCAAGTATTAAAGCGCAAACACTACTGTGTTCTGGTTTGAAGGTAGGAGCTATCGGGCCAGTCATAGTCAACGACGTGTTTAGGTACCTATAGGTATCCTTATCTATAATGAAAGAGTTTATCGCTTCACTGATTGTACAATAATATGTGTACAATAATGTATCACAATTTGGCACTATTTACACCTAACGCAACCGTTTTATAATGTATTAAATTAAATACAAATGAACACAACGTGTTTGCTTGAGACTTGAACGGAAGAGAGAGAAAGCGATATGTCGCCAGAGTGAGACACATAATTTAGTATTAATGAATACTAAACACGACGCCAAGTGCAGGTTAGTGAATGTAACTAAAGTTGTCAAATTTTGTGATTCTTGAACATGCCTGTTTCCTCACAATGTTTCTTTTTCCTATCCTTCACCATTGTAATAGTGAGTGCAAATTCCGCACACAACTCGGAAAAGTCTCTGTTGCTGAGTGGAACAGTCTTTGCTGCTGACCTGATCCTGGGTCCGTTGGTTTGGAAATCGCATAGGTTACCGCTGAGCCAATCTTCAACATTCGCTCTTACCTTAAATAAAACTTAACCCAATCACCAATTTGTCAACAATAAAAGTAAAAATACTTTTATTTTCAGTGTTTGTTTGTGTGGGACCTCGTGAGTGGAGTGTACAGGACGGAACGGGTATCCATGACTGAAGACTCAAGCCAAGAGGGAACGAGAGGTACTTTTTTTGTTTTGGTTTTGGCTCCATTTTTTGTGTATTTAGCCAGTGTCAAGTAATTAATTTCTCAAGTTAATTAATATTATATATGCATATAAGCGTCAAGTCAAGTCACAGTCCAAGTCATCAATTCAAATCATAGTCTAATTCTAGTCAAGTCATACTACTAGTAAAGTGATGGCAACTTTACCAGAAGCTTCTATGGAGTTTTGGAAACAACACGAAAAGAAACGTTTCACCATCATTATACCACTTTCCCACACTCATGCCTGTAATCCAGCACCAACGAATAAAATGCCACCAATTTTATGCACTAACCCTGAAAATAACACAAGATTTGGAAAATTATACAATGCGGTGACGCAATCTATTTCGTTTTCCTGCCAAAACTCGATAGGTACTTATTTGAAGTTATATCTCTTCTAAAGGCTATTTGTATATGCTTTAAGTGTAAATGGTTCATGAAATGGGCTGATGACCGACGCACTTAAGTTCTTACACAAGCTTGATGTTTTAATGAACGTGTAGAATCTCCGTTTGATGGAATGTTGATATTAATGGGATATTTGTTTACAAGTTTATTAAAACTAAAAACTACCATGCATAGGGTTGTGCGCTTAGGCCATTCTTATGACTACAAAAGCAAAGTATGTAAAGTTTTTATTGCGTTCACGAGACGACAAATGTACGCCGCGTTGTGAGCGGACGGAGCTCACAGACCGGAGAGTGAGCACTGTGAATGGAACATTATGTGTTTAAACATAAGGTGGTTATTCCAGTATCGGGTGCAGAGCGCGCGCGATCGCTAGCGGCGCGGCTGGGCGCGGCGCGCGTGTCGCCCGGCGCCGAGCACCGCCTGCTCACCACGCTCACAGGTAAACGTATGTATTGCTCACCACGCTCACAGGTAAACGTATGTATTGCTCACCACGCTCACAGGTAAACGTATGTATTGCTCACCACGCTCACAGGTAAACGTATGTATTGCTCACCACGCTCACAGGTAAACGTATGTATTGCTCACCACGCTCACAGGTAAACGTATGTATTGCTCACCACGCTCACAGGTAAACGTATGTATTGCTCACCACGCTCACAGGTAAACGTATGTATTGCTCACCACGCTCACAGGTAAACGTATGTATTGCTCACCACGCTCACAGGTAAACGTATGTATTGCTCACCACGCTCACAGGTAAACGTATGTATTGCTCACCACGCTCACAGGTAAACGTATGTATTGCTCACCACGCTCACAGGTAAACGTATGTATTGCTCACCACGCTCACAGGTAAACGTATGTATTGCTCACCACGCTCACAGGTAAACGTATGTATTGCTCACCACGCTCACAGGTAAACGTATGTATTGCTCACCACGCTCACAGGTAAACGTATGTATTGCTCACCACGCTCACAGGTAAACGTATGTATTGCTCACCACGCTCACAGGTAAACGTATGTATTGCTCACCACGCTCACAGGTAAACGTATGTATTGCTCACCACGCTCACAGGTAAACGTATGTATTGCTCACCACGCTCACAGGTAAACGTATGTATTGCTCACCACGCTCACAGGTAAACGTATGTATTGCTCACCACGCTCACAGGTAAACGTATGTATTGCTCACCACGCTCACAGGTAAACGTATGTATTGCTCACCACGCTCACAGGTAAACGTATGTATTGCTCACCACGCTCACAGGTAAACGTATGTATTGCTCACCACGCTCACAGGTAAACGTATGTATTGCTCACCACGCTCACAGGTAAACGTATGTATTGCTCACCACGCTCACAGGTAAACGTATGTATTGCTCACCACGCTCACAGGTAAACGTATGTATTGCTCACCACGCTCACAGGTAAACGTTTGTATTGCTCACCACGCTCACAGGTAAACGTATGTATTGCTCACCACGCTCACAGGTAAACGTTTGTATTGCTCACCACGCTCACAGGTAAACGTATGTATTGCTCACCACGCTCACAGGTAAACGTATGTATTGCTCACCACGCTCACAGGTAAACGTATGTATTGCTCACCACGCTCACAGGTAAACGTATGTATTGCTCACCACGCTCACAGGTAAACGTATGTATTGCTCACCACGCTCACAGGTAAACGTATGTATTGCTCACCACGCTCACAGGTAAACGTATGTATTGCTCACCACGCTCACAGGTAAACGTATGTATTGCTCACCACGCTCACAGGTAAACGTATGTATTGCTCACCACGCTCACAGGTAAACGTTTGTATTGCTCACCACGCTCACAGGTAAACGTATGTATTGCTCACCACGCTCACAGGTAAACGTATGTATTGCTCACCACGCTCACAGGTAAACGTATGTATTGCTCACCACGCTCACAGGTAAACGTTTGTATTGCTCACCACGCTCACAGGTAAACGTATGTATTGCTCACCACGCTCACAGGTAAACGTATGTATTGCTCACCACGCTCACAGGTAAACGTATGTATTGCTCACCACGCTCACAGGTAAACGTATGTATTGCTCACCACGCTCACAGGTAAACGTATGTATTGCTCACCACGCTCACAGGTAAACGTATGTATTGCTCACCACGCTCACAGGTAAACGTATGTATTGCTCACCACGCTCACAGGTAAACGTATGTATTGCTCACCACGCTCACAGGTAAACGTTTGTATTGCTCACCACGCTCACAGGTAAACGTATGTATTGCTCACCACGCTCACAGGTAAACGTATGTATTGCTCACCACGCTCACAGGTAAACGTATGTATTGCTCACCACGCTCACAGGTAAACGTTTGTATTGCTCACCACGCTCACAGGTAAACGTATGTATTGCTCACCACGCTCACAGGTAAACGTATGTATTGCTCACCACGCTCACAGGTAAACGTATGTATTGCTCACCACGCTCACAGGTAAACGTATGTATTGCTCACCACGCTCACAGGTAAACGTATGTATTGCTCACCACGCTCACAGGTAAACGTATGTATTGCTCACCACGCTCACAGGTAAACGTATGTATTGCTCACCACGCTCACAGGTAAACGTATGTATTGCTCACCACGCTCACAGGTAAACGTATGTATTGCTCACAACGCTCTCAAGTAAACGTATGTATTGCTCACCACGCTCACAGGTAAACGTATGTATTGCTCACCACGCTCACAGGTAAACGTATGTATTGCTCTCCACGCTCACAGGTAAACGTATGTATTGCTCACAACGCTCTCAAGTAAACGTATGTATTGCTCACCACGCTCACAGGTAAACGTATGTATTGCTCACACCGCTCTCAAGTAAACGTATGTATTGCTCACACCGCTCTCAAGTAAACGTATGTATTGCTCACAACGCTCTCAAGTAAACGTATGTATTGCTCACCACGCTCACAGGTAAACGTATGTATTGCTCACCACGCTCACAGGTAAACGTATGTATTGCTCACCACGCTCACAGGTAAACGTATGTATTGCTCACAACGCTCTCAAGTAAACGTATGTATGCTCACCACGCTCACAGGTAAACGTATGTATTGCTCACACCGCTCTCAAGTAAACGTATGTATTGCTCACACCGCTCTCAAGTAAACGTATGTATTGCTCACACCGCTCTCAAGTAAACGTATGTATTGCTCACAACGCTCTCAAGTAAACGTATGTATTGCTCACCACGCTCACAGGTAAACGTATGTATTGCTCACAACGATCTCAAGTAAACGTATGTATTGCTCACAACGCTCTCAAGTAAACGTATGTATTGCTCACCACGCTCACAGGTAAACGTACGTAATGCCCGTGTTTAACAGTCGGAACGTATGACGTCAAACTGTTTTGTTCAGTTATACGAGTTGAAACAAACCTATGACGAAACTAACAGCCCGTTTTAACATATTCTTATTTCCTTCCAGGTAAATCGCTAAAAAGACTGACCGATGTGGACAACTGCATAGAGATTACAAAGAACCACCCTGACAGTTCAGAATCCGAGTATTCTTCGGAAGAAGACAGCGATTATGACTGATTCGAGTCTCGGTACATGCTATAATGTACCCTAACTTGATATGGTTCCATTCAAATTGCGCTGAAGTGCAGTGAACTTGCATAGGATGCTTTCTGTTTCTCGTGTTTCCTGTGTTTACATCTTATGAAGTGATGCAGTGTAGGATAAGGAACAGTTGATCTTGAAGTTCTCTCAGGCTACGAATGCTGCGGAATGAAGTATGCATGCCCACTGTTTGAACATGCTGGCGTGTACTTAAACAACCAATCAGAGGGTATTTCTGCGCTCCTATTATTGGTCGTTTGTTGTTGAACAGCCGTCCTCATTCGTCGCGTCTTCCGAATTTGCGGTTGCAAAAATGAAGTCACATTGTTTCTCTCAAGTGTTGTATGTATTTTTAATCTATATAATAAGTGTTAGTGTAATCGTTAATAGGACTTTCTAAAATACCTATTTACGAAATGACCAACGAAATAAATAAATTAACAAATAATATTTTAACTGCAATATTGTATTCATGATATTTTGCAGTTTTAATTTTTTTTAATATGTAATTTCCAATGAAAAAAGTCGATGAGTATGTTACTACTATGGTGCTGTATTATTTTAAGTTATATCTGAAAAAAAAAAACGGGATTTTTGTAAGTTAAATCTACAATTTAAAAGTTTTAAGCTTTTCACTATCATTTATCCCCCTGTTCATCAAACCAGTGTTTTAGCATGTGACTAAAATAATATTGGTAAACAATTAAATTTTATTATTACAATTTGTTGGACAATTAGGTTACTTACAGTTCAATGTTCAATGAAACAATACGAATAATGTCGTAACCATTTTCTATATTGTAGTATATTTATACATATTACCTTGTTTATGTATCCATTTAGTAATTCATATTCAGTATCATTTGAAAATGTATCCGAGCATACACTAGAAATACTTTCTAATGTTTATACTTAACAATGATGTAAATTTAAATTATAAGAACAAAATAAGCTGTACTCTGAAATTGCCAATATTTTGTTATAATTATTGAAATCAAAAGCAATAATATTTTTTTCACGAATTTGAAATCTAGGCTCATTGTAAGGTTGTGATCGTTTGGACGTAGGTTTGGATAAAAGAAGTGCCTCAGTCACACGTTCATTTCTAAGATTTTTACAATTGGATGCTAAAGAATACAATCTTTATTCGCAAATGATAATTACTTGGACGAAACAAGATATAGGTACTGTTTGTGAACTGTTCCTATTTTGCTACTTTTGAAAATCAATTGAATTTTTTGTTCTCTTGTAAATAATTGTATGAGATCAACAATTATTAGGAAATCATAGCCTAGTCTCTTACCTCATAGTTCTTATTCATTTAAATTAGCAGGTGGTATAGTAATCAAAAAAGTTCTTTTTAAATTTGGAATATCTATTATATACATATGTACAACATAATTGGAAAATCAACTAAGGGCGTCGCAAGACGAGATCATAATATAATCACACCTGATAGATACTATGAACAAACTCTTGTTTGATTGGAGCTGCCATCAACAAGTCTGTGATAAAATAATTAAATTAAATTAAATTAAATTAAATTTCATTTTATTACAGATAATTCAATCCAATTTGTTAGTAACAATAAGACTTACAGCTATATTAGTAGAACCATCATTATTATTAATTACTATAAATGTCAAGCACATCACAAATTATCACTTAAATCAATTAAATCATATCTATATTATAATTAAAATTCTTTATAATAAACTATTTGGCATTTCTTTGCGTCGGGAACACAAGCATCCCCGTCCAATGCTTTAGTATTGGACCATCTACCCTCTCGGCAACAGCGACCAGGAGGCTGTTGGTACTGCCCCGCATTCGCCGCATCAGGGAGGCTACACGCTTCCGCATGATGGCGTAAAAGTCATCCACGCGAGCCTCTGCGAACATACCCGATGCACTGCAATATCGCGGCAGCCCCAACAGCGCCCTGAACGCGTTGTTGTATTGGACCCGCA
The DNA here is from genome assembly GCA_905220475.3 of Ennomos fuscantarius. Taxonomy (NCBI): domain Eukaryota; kingdom Metazoa; phylum Arthropoda; class Insecta; order Lepidoptera; family Geometridae; genus Ennomos; species Ennomos fuscantarius. Next base: position 2,044,163 of record HG992028.1, on the reverse strand, counting down.
GAGCACTGTAAGCCCTTTGAGTATAATCAATCCATAAGCTGCATGTGTAAAAAGATTGGCAATACGCCCGAAACAAAGTACTTTTTACATATTTCGAGCATTTTGCAAACCTACGGATCAGCATATTGCTCCTGACTGCCAGCGCTCTGCGTTCCCTCTCAATTAATGCAGTTTTTGAAAATCCATGTACAATGCATGCACACCCTAATCTTTTGAGCCTTCTGAACATAGGCTCAAAAGTATGAAACATGGTACAGTTGATTGATTTATTTTCGAATGGCATTGCACGCTATATTCATACAAAACACTGGTTTTGTGTAGGAACGAATGTACACTCTCGTGGCTGCGTGGTGGCCTTTGAGGGAGAGGCGAGCAGGTGGTACAATGATGTTAACGAAACTGCCGCTCTGTACCCCTAATACTAGTTTATTCGACTGTACATCACTGAATACGGAGGAGTGTTGATTGAGTGTACGCTACAAAAATATTAAATCTAGCTCAGCGCCACTAGCGGTATAAGTAACTACGAACATTCAAATATCTTACGAGACTCGTGTGAGTACAGTAATGTGCTTCGAATAAACTCTCACGAACTTCGTACGTAAGTGATGAGTAAGTTTTACAAATTGATGAAATGAATCATTAATTTTTTACGACACCAGTTTCATAATTTTTAACATCCACGAAATCACCTGCTCAAAATGAAAGCGTTGTGTATTCACGCTTCTGCCGCGTCAGATATGATATGCATGCAACCATTTGGGTTTACTTCTGAAGGCTCAAATAGATTTAATTTAACTTAGAGGGATCAAATCAGGATAAATCTAGAAAATCATGACATTGGAGCGATGGCAGCCCTTTGTTTAAACTAAGCTGCATTTAATTAGTAACTGTATATTGTTTGAATTAAAAGGCACTAGGTTGTCAACTTGCCATCAAACTATATTGTAGTCAGGAATGGAAACATGTTAATATAAACAAATAAAATGGTATTAAACTTTATCAGTGTTTTAAATTGAGCCATCTAATATAAACATTAGCATAAGAGAAAAAAGTATCTATTTAACGGTAATCCATTTTACTCTTATCAATTTAACTACCTAACCCAAATTTTACCTAATGAGCACAAGTCACCATTACCTTTTTTATTTATTATGTGTCATTATGACTTAAATTACATAAAAATTGAACAAGCAAGCGTATTGATTATTGCTATAAGCTGTTGTAGTGAACAGTGCTATTAAAAAATACAAAATAATCTTCTAATAAATAAATCCACTATTTACATTTTTAATATTAAGTCCTGCAAAATCCCATAATTATGGGATCTTATAGTACATACCATTAAAAATGTAGTTAACAAATGTGAAAGTTTAAAGTAAAAAACAGAATATTCAGTATTTTCTAATCATTTGCCATTAAATTAGATTCGCTGATAACAATATTGAGTTATATTTTATAAGGTAGTGTTAAACCCTCTTCCAAAGATTACTGCAACTAATTTATATCACATCCACCAGACTACACATTTGTTTGTTTATTTTTCCCACATTCATCAAATTAGTTAATAGAGTTTTTTGTATATTTTAGTTGAACAAAAGATTTTACAAAAAAAATTTAGATGCAATTATCTATAAAAAATGATAACACTTCCCGCAAGAATTACCATTTCTGTGATATAGAACACCTTAGAGAATTTAGCCACTGTTTTGAACTGCAAATGGATCATGTGGAAATAAATACAACAGATTTTTTTCTTTGATTGAATTTCACATTTAAAAAGCAATTAGAGCCACAAGGGCATTGTTCCAGTAGATAAAACCAGAATACATCGACAATTTCTAGAACAGCGAAAACAGCTTAATTCAAATAGATTTTACATCATAAGCCAACAATATTACATTTTCGTGGAGTACTGTAACTTGCTATAGCTTGCATAATGGCTTCCCAGGGTCACATGATCATCTCCTCACTCCCTGATGCTGTCTGTTTTGGAAGCTCTTCTTCCATGCAGTCCATGGCTAGTCTTTCAATGTCATCCCAAGACAGCTTGCTCAAATTTTCCTGAATTGCACTCAAGAACTTTTTAGTTGTGTTCTTTGCTTCTGATTCTGACATTCCTACCTTTTTGAATGACTTAAATGCTACATCGTAAAGTCCTTCTGGTTTCTTAACAACTAAATTGAGTTTGCTGCCATCTTTGATTTTAGGGTAAGATTGGATTGTTTGTTCATCTACTAATGTTCTTCCTAGGAAAAGCAACTTTTGTTCTTCTATGGGAATATTGAGTTGTTCAAAGACTTGTTGTTTAATCTTAGATATACAAGTAGAAGGTTGCACCTAGAACAATAGAATCATTTTTATAAAATGTAAAACATTTCTCAAAATTTCAGTTAAGTGACCTGAATTGTATGACAGCTCCGTTTTAGCGTTCCCTTTTCTGTAGGTTGTGGATTAGAATCCTAGCTAGGACAAACATTTGTGTGATTATTGGTGTACTTTGTTTTTATGTTGTAGAAATAATACATAGTGTATTTTATCATTGTTATTTTGTATTTTATCAGGTATTGAAGTGGTAGCACAGGTACTAGCTTTGCTTGGATTGAGGCTAGTTGTGCAGTTGTGTGAAATGTCCAGTGTCCTGTGGAACCTTTGTGGAATTGTGAAGTTTAAGAAACTAAAAATTTACCTCTACGGTACATTCGCCTCCCTGTAACTTTTTTATAATTAATTTCATTATTGCGACACTGCTGTTTCAGATAGGTTTGGAAAATAAAATAAAAAACTACATATGTATACGTTGTGTTAATAGGGAGAATTCTGTGAACAAAACTAAGACATAGATAATTTTAATTAGATATACAGGTATAGAATAGGCAGAAATGGCAACAATATATATATATTTTTTTTAATGTTTTGGCTCCACACTTTTGTGTATTTAGCCAGTGTCAAGTAATTTATAATTTATCAAGTTAATGATATATCACGCAAATATGTGTCAAGTCACAGTCGAAGTCATCAAGTCAAGTCATAGTCTAGTCAAAGTCATACTCCTAGTAAAGTGGTGGCAACTTTACTTGAAACTTTTATGGAGTTTTGGAAACAACACGAAAAGAAACGTTTCACCATCATTATATCATTTTCCCACACTCACGCCTGTAATCCAGCACTTAACGAATAGAATGCCACCAATTTTATGCACTAACACTGAAAATAACACAAGTTTTGGAAAATAATACAATGCGGTGACGCAATCTTTTTCGCATTCCCGCCAAAAACCCAAGAGAAAGTTTTGTTTCTTCCCTATCGCTTTACGCACTTATAAATTCAGGCAATGTCTAGTTAAATGGATACGCTGTAAAAGGTAGAAAAAATTAAGCTATTTTTGTGAATATACGATGGCAGTTCTTTGGGTTGAACCAAGGTTGAACAAATAGACCGACTACAGATGAATACGAAGAACTTATAGATGTTCTTTGTGGTACTACAGAACTGTAAAAAGGGTTCTACGTCCACGCTACGCCACTGGTTACCGGCTTATCGGTGTTTTATAGACTTCACTTAGGAGAGTGTGCGAAAGAATTACACGTTCTAATTCCCCATCTCCATTCTTTCATCGGACTACAAGACGCACCGAAACACAACATCGATATATGGTTCAAATTCGCTTTTAACTGTATAGTGCGAACAGCCAATGAATGGAACAGCTTGCCAGCGACCTTTTTTCCTCGAGGCTACTAAAAGGAGTTTTCTAGTTAAGAGTGAACCTGTTAGGCAAGCACGCCTCATCTTAGGCCACGTCATTGCTTGACAGCAGGCGAGGCAGTGGTCAATATGGTCATTTGACCACATAAGAAGAATTCTTAGCTGGCTCTTGTCTAACAACATTCGCGGGAAGAGATGGTATGCTGCTATTTTTAAGGCCGGGAGTACACGGGTATATTTTAGATTCAATTGGTTTCAAACAAGTAAAATTTTGCGTGGATTTCGATGAGTTTCTCAAAAGAGGTTTCGCATAAAATGGCCATCTAGATTCTATATTAAATTAAAAACAACAAATATGTACATTTTCTTTTCCATAATCAAATGTCACTTTCTTGTCATTCAATAATTAAGTTTAGTTTTTGTGAGTGGATAAATAAATTAATTACCAAGGTGATATCGCGGAACACCGTGCATTATTACTAACTTTACATGAAAGCATAGTTAACTATATTACTTCATTATCAAGAAATGAATTATAAGCAGGAAAATTTCGACAGTTATTATTATGGCGACTCCAATGAGCCCGTTATCTACAAGTTCTGTTACGAAGGTAATATTTAAAACCTAGGTATAGGTTATTTATAAACATTCACCTACATAAATACTAACCTAAATATTATTCTAAATTATATTATTTGGAGAGATAGTAATATGATCTCATTAATTAATTTAAGATAACGGCATAATACTTACTGCTACCTTGTCCCTAAGTACATAAATTACTTAGTTATTCTATGAAGAAATAGGTGTACTTACGTAAGTTTATAGGTACGTGGGTATCTATATAGGTAAATTTAAATTTGAATATTTATTTATTTATTTAGTCCACTAATATGGTGTATTCAACAATTACACAACATTTAAAAATAAATTGTGTGGTACGTGTTCGCGCCACACTTATGTATACTATATATATATATATATATACTACACTGTATGGTTATCATTCTATTTCCTTGTGTACGTACGTAGCCTAGTTATAGTTTTATAATATATCATTACTTATTTTCTTTGTAAAAATATGTATATGTATTTAAAAGTAGTCAACTTATTAACATTTATATTCGTAAGATAACTGTTACAAGAGTCCTGCTGAATTTTTTTTTATGTTTTGGCTCCACACTTTTGTGTATTTAGCCAGTGTCAAGTAATTGATAATTTATCAAGTTAATGATATTTCACATAAATATGTGTCAAATCATAGTCTTAGTCATCAAGTCAAGTCATAGTCTAGTCAAAGTCATACTCCTAGTAAAGTGGTGGCAACTTTACTAAAAGCTTCTATGGAGTTTTGGAAACAATACGAAAAGAAACGTTTTACCATCATTATATCATTTTCCCACACTCACGCCTGTAATCCAGCACTTAACGAATGCCACCAGTTTTATGCACTAACACTGAAAATAACACAAGTTTTGGAAAATAATACAATGCGGTGACGCAACCATTTTCACTTTCCCGCCAAAACTCAAGCTGAATGTCATATCATCGATTTCTTATTATTTCGATCATTGCGTTACAGTCCCATGAGAGAAACTAACTCTAATAATACCCATCAGTACCTTTCTAATAAGATATATTATAAAAAGAAATAAGTTACATAATGGCAGCGTAGTTAAGCGCTACAAGCAATCTACTCCTGCGCAATATTAGCAGGAAGTGACAGTGACAGATAAATAAGCAACTTAAAATCTAGTGATGTATTTTCCCAACTGATAGCTTAAGATCTATATTTTATAGCTTTTGCTCCGACGACGAGCACGGAATGTTTGAAGTATAGAGGTGTGTGTGTTAGTGGGTTTGTTCCCTCATCACACCACAATGGATGAATAAGGATGAACAAAATTTGGAATGGAGATAGTGCACCTACGCTGAATTAACACACAACAACAATAGTATTCAAAATGTAGTGTTTTAGTGCAATAAAGAGTTATACTAACAAATCTACCTACGCGCGCCGCACCCGTACCGCCTTATCGTTTATTATTATTCTGTAGTCTGTACACAAAAAAATTACTTTAGATCATTGTTTGCACACTTAAAATGTAGTAATATATTATACCTATTTAATATAAAATACTTTCTGCTATAGCTTGTAAGATATATTATAACGATGCGTTTGGTTGGATACAGCGATACACGCTACGCGCAACGCGCATCACTAGTTAGAGGAATTCCGGCCAGGGCTTCGTAGCCAAGGAAACGGGCGTAGCTACGTGACAACAACACTGATAAGTTCTTATCGGGTTACATAAAACTTTTTCATTAGATAAACTTGACCCAAGCTGCATCTTAATTTGTGCAGGTGAAAAACCACTTTACAAGGTTTGTGAATCAATTTCTTTCGGGCGTGTATATTTTGACAGATCGAAGTATGGCTGGCAGGTGAGCTCGATAATTCGTGATATTTATCCCAAAATAGCTTGAATAATCGATGCGCTATGCTCATGACTTGTAGATTGTAAACGAAGTATTTGCGTGCGTCGTGCTTAGAGGGAGAGTGCCCGAATGAAGTCCCCTCGATCCCGCGCTCGTATCATTTTATTTATCAGTGGTGAGGCAGGAGGGATGTTGGTGCCTGGCACGAAGCGCCGCACGCGGCCGTTATGTTATATTCACCTGTGAATATAAATTAAATCGGTAGGCAATTTGGGATAACACTAGCATACACACAAGGCAATAAAAATTTTATTGAGCACTGTAGTGATCAGCAATTCAAATTTATTCAAACCAAAATAGGCACCTTTTTAATATTATAATAACATCGTCATACAGGAAAGTATGGCCATGCAGAATCCATACATTTTATACATTCATGACTAACATCAAATTCGGTATGTACCTATGTAACAGTAATATTCACATAATAACAAGCATTATTACCCAAGAGAAGGCTCAAAGTATTGCTTTGAAATTGTTTTCAATGTTGCATAGAAATATGCTAATAAAATATTGACTTGGAAAAGGTTTCACAAAGAATTAATTCAGTTAAGCTAATAACACCATTATACACAATAAGCAACAAGATAAAATGAGTATATTGTTCACCCATGCGTTAAGACACATGGCAGGTGGCACCATCCAACCGTGACACCACCTGCACTCCCCACTGTATTACTGTTTACCCCATCACTCAACTACTCACACTGTCCACCGCAACTTGCACTGAATACCTAAAAACAAGTGACAGCACAAATATGTCTGCCATAGAGACAGTTGTTTGATCAATACTTGATATCACAAATTCAGTGTGAAGTCACAATAATGTGATATTGTTTCGTGCTGGTGTATTATATCAGAATTTAATTTTGTGCTTGTGAAAATGTCTGAAATGGGGTTTGAAAATGTGTTTTACTTAGAAAGTGAGTTGTATAGGTGTATAGTGGAGATGAAAGGTGCGGAGGGATGAGGTGTTGCCAGGATACAATCTCCGAGTGCTCACCACCCATCCTCCCCGACAGATCAATACCAACTCTGAGTGGCTGGGATGGTGTTATGCAACCATTAACAACACAAATGTTTATTTGTTGATATTCTACTTGATTGCATTATCTGATAACTATTATAAAGATAATAAGTATTATCTTAGATTTAATTTTGTATTAAGTTACTTGAACTATTTTTAAATTTTCAAAGACTGAAAACTTAAACAATTATTGATAATAGCCAAGTTTCAGCACTTTTACAGCTCAACAAACTTAAAATACCTACTTAGCATATAAAATTATGAAGGGCTTAATATAAAATACAGCAAAAGAGCAAAGAATTTTATTTTTTCTAGTTTACAATATTGTTACATCACACACTCCGTAACAGATATATTATAATATTGTATATTTTGATTGTTGCACACTTTTGCTATAAGGTTTCTTAATTAAGTGCAGTGCAGGTAAAGTAACTTAATACTGGAGGGTGCATTTCCCCTTTCTCAATTATTTTAATTACTATTATGATCAGCACATAGGGGTGGACAGGTACAATCACCTTCTTCGAAATTGCATATAGATTTTATTAAAAATATAAGCATCTATTATAAGCAAGATTGTGTAGGTTTGGTCTCATTTGTGTATTTTTAATATTAATTTCTTTAATTGGAAAGATGTTTATTAATTATGCTGATGACAACAATATGAAAATTAGAATAAAATAAATTAAAAAAATATTTAAGTACATATACCATCTTGGCTAATATTATAAATTATTTGCATCTTTAATTTTGACTATGGATGCCCTTCAAGTATGATATGTGACACACTGTATAACGGCAGAAAACGCGAGAAAATAACGGTCATATTTTTGGACAGCTTCTGTGGTGTGGTGTTTGGGCAGGTCAGTTTATGACCCACGTATGCGGGTTCGATTGCCGCGACGGGACAATTATTTTTACTTTCTTTTATGCACCAATAGGCCAGCGTCGAACTGCAACTCACCGCATGTAAAGCGACGATGCAGTCGACGCATAAGGAGATAAAATTTGTGCATAGAAAAAATCGCAACTACTTGTTGTGTAGATTAATTTTATATGACGCATGCTAAGCGTGTGATAGTGCTATAAATCATAAATCTTTACTTGTTCTGTGTCTTTTGTTTTAGGGTTCCATTAGTTCTTAGATCCCTATATACAGGGAATCTTAGTTAGGTTCCAGACTTTACGTTAGATACATAACCTAGATTCAGTCCTTCTACAGTTACATAACTGGCTGTCATTGTCCATATTGAAACAGACCGCATCCATGCAGTTATGCATGTCTAGGTGACTGCATGGATCTCCAATTAACTGGGACTGTAATGTCATTGTGAATGTATTTGTGTTTCAGATTTTGAGTGCGCTGGTGACGAGGTGTTAGTGGAGTCTTCACCCCCCGCTTCCCCAGCCATGGCGGCGCGTCTTGCTGCGCCTGCCCAGGTTTGTTTTTTGCAGATTTTCAAAGTATATTCTCACTTCAAGTATATAAACAAACTAAAATAAAACTTTGTAAAAAATAAATCAATATTTATTATAGGTTAATCACTTAAGTGGTCAATGCATATTATTATTTTATCTATGCAATAGCCATTGTCTTTCTTACACAACGGTGTTTGTATGGTCGTAGGTTCTTCCTTTCTTTCTTTTAAATATGTGTGGACATTTCACACAGAGCCATCTAGCCCAAAACTAAGAAAGGTTGTACTATGAGAACCAGATAACTGATACAATACTTGTATACTTTTTGTTTGTAAATACATACATAGAATACAATATAACACCTAGACACAGAACAAACATTGATGATGCTCATCACACAAATTTTTGTCCTGGGTGGGAATCGAACCCACAACCTGCAGTTCAGAAGGCAGGAATACTACCAACTGAGCTATCAGGTCAGTCAGAAAGTTCAAGACCAGTTCAAGGTGAAAGCATGACTTTTAGCCCGTTACCATCAGCATTGACAAATAGTTTGAACTTAGCATGACTCATTACAAAACTAAATTATTAGATACAATAGCTGATTTATTTTACCTTAAAACACCTCAGAATAAGAGCAAATAAAATACAAAAAAATTCATTGTCACAGTGGATTATAAGTCATTATAAACCTAAACCAAACCAAACAAGCATAATTTATATCCTCATCCATTCCACGCTGATAACAGCAGTAGATACATGTTCTACAAGGCGTTATCACTGAGTTATCAAACTATGATTAATCGGTAGCACATTTTCATTGAAATGTTTTTAGTTGTAATATACTAGGTACATGAAATAATAATAATATACTAGAGATGAAATGTTTTTAGATGTATAATTATATGTACTAGGTGGTAGGACTTTTCTGCAAAGTTCGTCTAGGTAGGTACCACCGCTTTGCCAGTTATTCTGCCGCCAAGCAGTAGTGTGCAAGCACTACTGTGTTCCGATTTGAAGGGCACTGTAGCTAGTGAAATTACTGGGCAATTGAGACTGTATGATCTGATCTCACAGTCAAGTGTGTGTGCTGATGTCTCAGGATGATGTGCGCAGTGAAATTTTTTTTGGAGTTCCGAGTGACACTGTTCTGTTATGGGCGGCCGTATCGCTTAACATCAGGTGAACGACTAGCTCGTCACATCATTCACTAACATAAAAGAAAAGAATATATTGTTGAACTAATACAGCTGAAATTTGTGCCATCGCTTCGTTTTTACATTCGAGTTACACTTGAATCATCATAAAACTAAATCATCATTTTCACCGGCCAAATTCTTTAAATTACCGAACAATCTCCTTCATTTGATGGTCTATCTTAGTACATGACATTGGCGAAATTGTGGTGAAATTGCAGCAGAAGCCACAAACTAAGATTTTAGAAGCAGAATTGTCTGCTACCAACCTTGTGTTGGTGATAAACCAATTAAGTATACCTAAAGATTTGTTACGCCGCAAGCAACTTGTTAGCAAGTAAAAATTGTGGGCTCAAAAAGGGTGTAAAGACATTTCTCAGCGCCATCTTTTAGCCTTAAACCAGGCAACATTTATGTGTTCTATTGCTTTTGTTCATCATGATATTATCATAATTTTATTGAAAAACACATTTTACAGTTAGTTCAGACATAAAAGGTAAAAAAACCTTTACGAGTTGATGGCCAAACGTTGAACTATATAATTGAATAATCGTAATAGGCATACTGGGGCCTTACCTATTAGCGAGATTCATTATTTTTATTTCTGGACATTTCACACAGCGCCATCTAGCCGCAAACTAAGCAAAGCTTGTCCTATAGGAACCAGATAACTGATATAATATTTATATACTTTTTTGTGTGTAAATACATGTGAAGAATACAATATAACACAACCAGACACTGAACTAACACCCATGTTCATCACACAAATATTTGTCCTAGGTGGGAATTGAACCCACAACCTACAGTTGAAAAGGCAGAATTACTGTCAACGGAGCTATCACGCTAGGATCCAAATTGACACATACAATACAGCTTGTACTGTAGTTATTTACTTTAGTTTTCGCGCCAGTGCCGTAGCCACCGGAGGGCTAGACGGGGCAGTGCTTTAGGGCTCCCCGGACTCTGATTTCCAAACTATAAATTGAACTAGTAAAAATTTCTCCCACAATTGAAATATAAATAAGCCCAGTGCAAGAATCTGGATTACGACAAATTGGGAGTACGTCGAATTCGAAACACGACGAACACGGAACAAACGATTTTAAATAATTTAGTTGGGGCCCTAGTTTATTATCTGCCCCAGGGCCTTTAGCTACGCCACTGTTTCGCGCTAAGGTGATGGTAAGGCTCAGCTGGTTCTGTACGAGTAGTAAGTAGATGTTGTCCCGCAGAGCAGCGGTGCAGGCGGCGGCGCGTCGCCGGACGCGGTGCGAGAGCTGATCGTCATCCCGGAGCTGCCCAACTCCATCCACCTGCAGCATGCCATACACCAGGTGAGAGCCACTCGAGCGTTTTAATTCGACCTTTGTAAAGCGGTCGCCTGCCAAGTGTAGTGCTGAGCTATGACTTCAGCTAATGTCTGATTTATGTTCTTAAAAAATATATTTAAAAAACATTTGAGTGACTGGCTTTTAAGCAAATGTTTCTATAGTGTCAAAGAATATTTAACAGGTAATAACAAATGTTAAGTAGTGCAGGCTGCATGCAGGCTGAATGCACGGAACCACTACTTATACTATGTGACCTTGTATCCAAATTGTATATTGTGTATTCTTGCAAATAAACAAATGATTGATTGATTGATTGAGCAAGGAATTGGAAAACACAGGCCATAGCTGTCAAAGTACTTGTCAGTTGATCATGAAAGTACTCTCTGGGACAATTTTCATATTCTTGTAATCTTACATTATATTTATCATTAATATTAGTAGTTACCTACAACATGGACCCTGCAGGGCACTACCAATAAACACCTTATGTATCGTAATTAAGTTCTTGTATTGGAAATCATCCGAAAAAGCTTTAAAGATGCTCAGCTGTCGCTCAGATCACGAGCTTTGGGTAAATTTGGGAATCAGTATGAAATTAAGGCAACTGAAATAGGTCATCGCACATTTAGAAAAAATAAATTACTCAAGTTGTGTACAAGTATATATATATGTTTCTATCCGTGACGTCCGCAGGTGTCGAGCACGGTGGTAGAAGTGAACGGAGACAGCTCGGGACAGTCCAGCCCTAACGCAGATGCACAGCACACTTTCATCACTGTAGCAAGTAAGTATCATAAATTGCAAGCATGTATCACAAGTTGCAAGCACGTATCTTTAATTACTAGTATGCATTGATCCCTATTATAAATAAATTAATATTTCTGTATATTTCACACATTAGTGCATTGGACAAGACTGGATCAAAATTACAGTTGTTTGGTCCGATTCAAAAGTTCTATGCTCAGCAAAACGGCTGATGATGTTTCTTATTCATAGCCCAGATTGAATAAATAAATATGATCGCGTTTCCACCAACAAGAGGATTTTTGCAGTGATGTTTAGTAGCCTTGTTTTAAGATCGCTTGCAACTCTCACGCTTTAAACGTGCAAATGTCTGTTTAGAAAGTTGATAATATACGTGAAGGTAATAGTATGTAAGGCGTTGACATTTTATTTTTGACTCTTTTGTTTTGGTTTTTAATTGAGCATGTACTTTTATTAGCACTATTTTGTTTTATGCACATTTTATTTACGTACATGTTTCGTCGTGTGATCGTATTGACAGCGCAGGGAGCGTGGCCAGACAAGGATCCGCTGAAATCCGAGCCCTCCAGCGACCACGAAAGCAAGTTACATTTTATTTCATACCTCAGCTTTGGTGTCTAACAACAGCTGCTTTACAAAATCCTCACTAAATCTTTCTAAAGCTTCAAACGTTTTCTTTAACCTTTGATGCTCGGACCCAAACAAACTACAGATCGCCCTCTGACATCCTTCGATCTGATTATCCCGCACCTGTCAAACAGATACCATATTAAAATACACCCCAAATGAATTTAGCAAAGTGAACTTTAACTCTTTGGCATAAGTATTTTTTTTATGTTGGATAATTGCGAGCGCCCCTGAGGATTATCTACCTGAGCGGTCATTATCAATGGTGCATTATGAAGGGGATGGTAGCGTACCATTGTGATAATGCAGTACAATAGTTCACCTGCTTGGTTACCTTTGATGTGACGCGTGTCCTGTCGGCGCTCTATGTACTGTTTTATTATTTCCCGTTATGTGCTGGTTTACATGACGGGTGGCGTGGTCGGTGTCGGGTGGGTTGCGCCGGCTAGACGTATCGATCTTTGGTCCATATAACTGCTTTATGAGATTTAATTCATCATGGAAACGGTTCTAATTGTAACAAAGAGGTTTAATAATTTAAATGACGCCTTGAGCTGGATTTCCGGCGTAGCTACTGAAATATTCACTGACAGTAAGGTGCTTGGTGATGGTAATTTTAGGATAAATTTGCTGTCAGTCCATTCGCCATGGCGCTTCTTTTTTTTAGATGGAATTTTTTTATTGGTAAACAGCTTTCATAGTTCTACAATTTTATAATTATAATATGTATATATTTCCGGCACGATATTAATAATTTTGCATCGCTGGCCGTCGCAGTAGGATTCTCCGAGTTAACCGACGAAAACGAGCACGTGTTTTTTATTAATGAAGACTTAGACTATGCTATTATAACTGGCGTATGATCACAACAGTGCAACAGGAAAAAATTCCATACTAACTATGCACAAAAATTGCGTATTGAAACTGTCAAATCCATACTAATTTGTGTTTCTATAGGTTGCAATCGAGTTACGTGATCGCCCAGCCGATACCAAAAAAGTATTCGTTAATTTTCCTTTTGCAGTTTCTTTTAGTGTTATTCCGTATGTCAAGTACTTTATTCAGCCTCCCGTATATGAACATTTTGGCCGAAAGAAGCATTTAGTTTTTGTGTAGACCATGTGCGATTCCGTCTAGAGCTACATGATTTAATTACGTAATATACAAAATGAAAAAAATTAAAACTTTACTTAAACTTACTTTTTGAAAATAACATCAATATGAGGGTGTATTTCCGATTTTTAATGGCCTCTAGGTATCGTAGGCGTAAGTTTACTAGTGCTTAAAATAATTATTGACTTTTTACAATATACATAATGGTTTGATGTTCTGATCCAAGTACCTGTATTTAAGTCTTCTTTGATATTAGTATAATATCTGGCAACTAAGTAACGTTCTACTACTGTTAGTTGTAAATAAAAGTTTAAATTAAACTCTATCAAGTTATGATTTCACTTCGTGCTTTCTTCTTCAGTATCAATTAGTTCGTAATTTTCCCCTATCCATATCAGATCGCTAACGAGCCCGGTACAAAGGAAAGTTTGCAGCAATATCGCTTACTGTCGAGATCAACATTACAGGTGGGGCGAGGGGCCCTATGTAACGCAACTGAGGGCTATGTACAATGCAGTGCTGCCACATTTTTATCCGTTGATAATTTACCGTGAAGTCGCGAAATTTATTGAACTGTTTTTAAAAACTCAATACATAGATAAGGTACGGACATTGTGAATTAGGTGGTTGGATGCTGGTAATGGTTTTTAGGGGTGTTTTTAAAGATCGTCCTAACTAGCTACGCTCCGCTGTTTCACCCGCCTCGGGAAAATTTTCGGAAGCTGTTCCTTTCGAATTTCTCTAACAGTTCTTATAAAAGCATGAATTTAAAATTAACTTGCATGATGTGGAATTTTGAACATTTTTAAAGTGGTGTTAAGTTAATTTTTCATGTTTTCGTTGTTATTGTAATTCCCCAATTTCGCGGACTATAATCCAACCTTGCAACACATAAGTACATAGAGAGGGTCTACGGCTTAGAGTGAGATAGGTGCACGGCCGGTGGGATGAGAGAAGGGGTGTGATATTGCGGGGGTGCGGCAAGAGGGCGGGGTGTCGCGAGATGTATCGAGATGTAGCGGAGGCCCCTGAGTTGCCTGGGAGACGTCCGTCGCGATGGAAGTGCCGCGCTACCGCTCGTACTACCCCTGTGAGTTGCCTAGACACCTTGAAGCTTTGTACTTGCAATTAGTAAGCTGTAGACAAACGGTTTTGTATAATATTTATATTTACATGAATATTGGGGACGAGTCCTCGAATATGATTTGAGATGGCGCAGCGTCCTTGCGTCCTTTGTCTTGTTTTTTTTTTATACACGTTGTCATGTTTTCTTTGTAGCGTACTAGATTAACCTTATGAATAATATTATAAAGTAAAAAGACAAAGGATAATTTAAACTATTCCAACTTTTCTTTTGTCTTTGTCTTTGAATGGTATACCATCAAACGTCATTAACTTTGTCAAGCTTGTGGGAGTCATATGTCACTAAATCACCGCAACCTTAACATTTCCGTGCAGTTGAAACTAACAATCTACACTAATTATCAATAAAATATTATAAAAACCTAATAATCAATCAAACTAATTTAGTGGCATTTGAAAACGTTAAAATTTATTTTATTTTACATTAATTTTTATTTGAACCGTGCTATTAATATATATATTTTGGTCCATCTCCCGACGGAGTCGTGCAGAAAAGAGTTACGTTTCACCAGTAAAATTGGAATAGGTGAAACTAAAATGTATTTACATTAAATAAAAATACTATTTTTTTACGAGTTTTGTACGCTCCGCTGGGGGTACTATAATAATCTTGTGTCTACATCTTTTAATAACCAAAGCTTAAAGATGCGAGCTAAAATATATAACAACGTTATTATTTCGTTTGCCTTTTGATAACGGTATGTTCGTTTCGGCACAGGCGAGGGCGGTAACGGCGTCAACTATCACGTGCAGTATGTCACCGAGCCTCAGGAGATATACGCTCAGGGTCATCAGATGTGAGTCATTCAGTTTATAACGTCTCTTAGATGTACTTTAAATGAGCACGACATTGTAATTCTAATTAGAAGAAGAGCGGTAAGGCCTGCATTGACGTCTCGCATGGGGTGTTATGCCAGCCAAGCTCCCTGAAGTACCGGAGTGCGACTCTGGGTTGCGGACACATCTACTTCAGTGTCGGTATCACAGAGATTGGTGATGATGAGTGGATGCTGTCTCTGATTTGCTCACGCATTTAGGGGATCTTTTTCTAAGATTTTGGTTTGCAAAGGCCTAAATTAATAGAGTTAAAAAAACCACTTCTAAATAGAGAGCTGAAAATACTCCAGACACGTTTAAGTCTAAATTTATTTGTTTTTAATCGACTTCAAAATAAGGAGTTTTCAGAGAGTATTAGTTTTAAGAGTGTGTGACAATTCGACTGTTTTTTTATTTATAATTTTTCCAATGTTTTTTACCTCAGAACTTTCGACTGGGTGAACCGATTTTGATAGTCCTTTTTTATTTGAAAGCTGGTGCTTTCCGTGTGGTCCAGTTCTTACAATGGCATCCATGAGAAAACCATATAAGTCTGAAGTCGGTTTTGCACGCTTTGCGTTTGTTACTCGTCACGAACTTTAAGCAGGTGTCGCCTTCCGCTTCCGACTGGTAAGTGATACGCTATTCCACAACTGGCAGGGAAACCCTCCGCTCGTACCCCGTGTACGGAGTGGCGACGGTGCAGGCCGACGCGGGGGCCGGCGACGGCGCGCCGGGCGCCGACAGCGGCTGGGGCGGCGCCTCCAACGCCGAGTACACCGCCTACGGCCTCGTGGTACGTAGGGCTGCAGCCAACCGGACACCCTCCCGGACATTCCGCCCGCTGCTGACACGGATACAAAATGTTGCCGGATAATACCGTGCCGGATAAAGATCCTCCGACAAGCCTACACACACCAACCGCATGGATTCTAACCCACCTGACCAGTATTTAATAATAATTATGTATGTATACAGCACCAACCGTCGTACACATTAGATGGATGACCGCTACCAAAAAGTGACTACGCGCTAATGTTATGCGTTGGGCGCGTTAAGCTTTTGGTCCAGATAGATATCGTAAGAAGGGTCGAAGAAATTTTAAAACTAAAGCTATTAAATTCTAATACGGGAAGTAAAGTGGATTCGAATTACGGTATTGAATTTGGTATTTTGATGCTTGTGATTTGTGTCGTTTTTTTTTGTGGGTACCAATCTGCTTGTATGTGTGAGTTACGCGACGTTATAGCAAAAGATGCGATTACAGTACTTGAAGTGATCTTCAAAAATAATAATAGAATTAATAGCTGCCACTTCGAGCGCAAACATTCACAATAAAGTGAATTAATTAAGTAATAAAGGAATAGAAAATGTACAGATCCGTATTAATTGTTCAAAATGTTGACGATAAAAATGAATTATAATGATACGTGTCACGTTAGCTCGCATAACTAGTGTGGGATCCAGGGATTAACCTTAGACTATGTTTCTTTTTTAATGTTTGAATTAATAAATTATTATTATTATAACTAAACCACAATGCGCCATTTCATAACGTGACGTTTGTTTCCAAGTACAAATCCTCATAGATTTAGTAAATTTAAGTGGATTTGGGAAATTAATATCTAAAGGTCAGCGCGCTGCATATGAATTAATTTCCCATTTCGTAAATTATAAAATATCTGAGTCTATTATTGAATAAATGCAGTTTTATTTGTTACTAAATCTTGACTTTTGTTTTCCGCCGTAATCAAGATCGTATTAACTTGATTTTAAGTACTATTTGTGTAGACTTGTAAAAGTGCTAAAAATAGCCTATTTGCAATAAGTCTTTTGATTTTTTGACTTTTAAAGAAAACCCTGAAAACCCTGAAGTTATTTGACAAACGCGGTTCTCGATGGTGGATTTTCAACCGTATTCTTATTGAAAACGCATTATACTTAGCGTAAACTGCTACGTAATGTTGGCAAGCATTCAGCAAGCTGAAATAAACAGAAAGTTACAATCCAGATAATTTATAAGCAGTCTATGTGGAATTAGTCAATGATAGCGATTTGTTTTGTGTACCTGTATAAAATAAATAAATAAGCGAGCTACGGCGCCCGTGTGCTGCAGGTGGCCGGCGACGAGGCGGAGGCGCCGGCGTCGCCCGCCACGCCGGGCGCCGCGCCGCGCATGCCGCCCGCCACCGTGCAGTGGCTGCTCGACCACTACGAGACCGCCGAGGGTAGGTCGTCTCGCGGATACGGCTCGCAACGGTTTTTCAGCGAAATACACTATTATTCAACATAAGCTTTAAAAAAATATAGTACACCTTATAATATACAAGGTGGAATTTAATGCGTTCTTTTCCTTTAACGCATGTATTCAGCCCATGCTATAGAACGCTCCCATATAACTTAATTAAAAAAAGTACTTATGATATAAAACTTAAATCTAGGTATTATCAAATTACTGCAAATTTAAATTCTAAAGAAAAGCCTTGCGACATTGAACAAAGCAGGCGTTTTATTGCCTACGAAACATTTACAAAGCACTCAGCCGGTGCCCGCGCTTTGCGTAGCGTTAATTAAATATTTTGGCTGTCATGCAGTATACATTTCATGAGGCATGAATACATGTCATGAGTGAATTAAATTCCACCGTGTATAGTACGGAACAAAACAGACCAACAAATCTTTAGATGTTGTCAATTTGATATTGACAATTTTGACGTGCTGCCAGCGCGTCCAGTTAGTATAGAGATCAGTCGGAGCTAAAGACAAAAGATAGAACGATACATGCGTTCGGAGTTTGGAGTCCGGAATTCGGTTACGTGAACTCGCCTCATTCAAAATTTAATACGCAAAGACGCATTAATTATAAAAAAAAATTTGTTAGTATTCGTTTGGTGTTGAAAATATAGTTTTTGCGTACTATATATTTCTTCAACAGTATATAGTACGCTGACCCGAAATATAGTACAATCTGTACATATAAAATTCAAAGTCCTGACTGACTGACTTATATATCAACGCACAGCCTAAACCGCTGGTCCTAGAGACTTGAAATTTGGAGGGTGTGTTCTTTGTAAAGTGTAGGTACTAAGAAAGGGTTTTTCGAAATGCCACCCCTAAAAGGGTGAAACGGGTGGATGAATTATCTAAGAAAAATATGCCATTATTATAGCAGCCATTCAAGGGCGAGGGCGCTGGCGCCGCTGGCTGGCCTTCTACGTCAACTCAATGCACTCCGCGACGCCAACGTTGATTTTGATATTTCTTTTGACAAGTGCTCTAATATTGTTGTTGCAGTATTGACATATTGTGAAAGGATGAATGACCAATGAAGCAATACGGGTAATCCCGATAGTTATGATAGTGAATAATTTTTCTTTTAATATAATTTTAAAAAAATGATTGAAAGTCTACAAAACTGGGAATATGTTACTTAAGATACATAAAAAACTAACCTTAATTACTAAAATCGGTGGACATATTCCCTTCTGGATGTAAACCTAACTTGCGTTTATAGCTAACCAAAATGGCGCTATCTCTAGACGCTAGAGCGCTAGACACAAACAAGAAAATTAAGTTCTAACACACAAACAAAAATATACATACTTAAGTATTTTTTTAAATTAAGAGATGTGCTAACTAAAATAAAAAAAAGATAAATGAAATGAAATTAATAACCAAGAAGGAGAAATTAGTGGTAATACCAATATTTGACATTATTGTAATATCTCATTGGATTCTTTTATTATTTAATAGCCCTGATTTGTTTGTCCTTAATGTATGTAAAGGCTGAGGGGTTGTGCGTAGGTTGCAACCTATATAACTATAGGCTTTCAGCATGGGCACCGGGCCGCGTCCAGAGCAAGAATGATCCGTAGTACACCGAGCGCTCCCTTTTTATAGCCAGGTGGGTGGGGGAGCGATGACAGTTACCGGTGTTGCCACTGTATAAATTTAAATGCTACACCAGGGTAAATTACGGTACTACCCGCTGCCCATAGAGTTTACAACTGGACATTGCCGCCGTCATATGTGTTCAGTCAAAAGTTGATGTAAGGCATGCTAGTCCAACCATTCTGTGTTAGATGGCGCCAGCATGCAAGTTAGCTCACGCAAGCGTTTGGTTGCAGACGCTTAACTACCCTTTTACTGTTTTAATGATTATTTAGTGTGGCATTGGCATTGAACCGAACAATACAGAACTGCAAATTATCAAATTCTTTCATTTGAACGGGAGCCCTACCAGAAGCACCTTAGGCCAGAGCGAAGCGCCTTCATGGTCCTACAGAGGCCGGATATCAAGAATCCGTGCAGGGTGAGTCCCGAGGATCCCAAGACGTGGAAACCAGCGACAGACGTGTCGTCATCGTTGAAGCGTCATCACTCCGGTACGTGAGTAGCAACCGACGAGTTGTCAAGTGTGACAGCTTTGGGTGACAACCGTGACAGGTGTCACCACAAAGGCCGCTGTTGGAAGTGTGACCACAGAATACTATTACTTAGTGTGACAGGCGGCTGCCACAGTTGGAAGCGTAGTACCGGTGAACGGCGCCAGAGGGCGCTGCGAGTTGGGAATTAATTAATTTGAAAACCAGTGAGTGAAGTGTTCGGATAATAATCCGTAAGTACTTTAACTTGTAACAAAGAATACAGTCCGCTCAAGAAATAAAATCAAGAGACAATTTAAGTAATACTAAACTTAGAATCTATAGATTATAAAACTTTTAACTTGTTTGTCATCAAATATTAAGATGGAAGCTTTGTTTAAACTACAAAATAATAAGAAATCTGTGATACAAAGGGCCCAAGTTAACTTTAAGAAATCACCCAGTCTTAGAATTACTCATGCATATGTGGCCACAAGATTAGAATCACTTGAACAAACTTGGAATGGTTTCTTGGTAACACATAATGAAATAATAGAAAAATCAAAAGATGAAACATCTGATTATTTTATCAACGAAATGTACGAATCCACCGAGGAGTTGTACATTACGTATAAGAGCGAGTTGAAAGAACTGTTAGGGAAAAAAGATGTTAGTAGCGTGAAATCTGTTGCAAGTGCCAAGTCTGTTCAAAGTGACAATCTCAAACTGCCGAAAATTACCATTCCAAAATTTTCTGGTCATTATGCAGAATGGCCGACTTTCAAAGATTTGTTTGTATCTCTCATTCATAACAATGATAGTCTTGATGATGTACAACGCATGCATTATTTGAAAGGTTTATTAACAGGTGAGGCCGATCAACTTCTTAGACACATTCCAGTCACCGCGTCTAATTATCAAGAATGCTGGTCCCTTTTGAAGGGAAGGTATGATAATAAGAGATTTTTATCCAATTGCTTATTGCAACGTTTCATGGCTCAAACGACGGTGTCAGAAAGCTCCAGTGCCATAAAGAGCTTATTAGATACTACAATTGAATGTTTAAATGGCTTGAAAAATCTTGGAATTGACGTGAGTTCTTGGGATATTCTGGTAATTTATATAGTCAGCGCTAAATTAGATCCCGAATCACGCAAACTATGGGAAACACAGATTAGCTCTTTAAATGAATTACCCAAGTTCACGCAGTTCAGGGATTTTCTGGAAGCCAGGTTTAGGGCACTGGAATTTCTAGATGTATCAACGGCCAAACCTAAAGCAAATGTTAGTGTTACTAATAAACCAAGGGTTCATCATGTTGTCAGTTCGGAACCTAATGCTAGTAAAGTTAGCAACCCTTGTGCTTTCTGCAAAGAACAACATAAAATAGCTAACTGTAAGTCATTTGCAAGGGAGAGTTACGAAGTGCGTCAAGGTTTCGTTCAACGCAACGGTTTATGTTTTAATTGTCTCGGGGTTAATCACTCAGTTAAGTTTTGCCGACTTAATACGACATGTCGTATATGCAAACGAAAGCATCATTCGTTGCTGCACCCTAAGGTTATGTCGAGCTCAACCGCCAGTGGTAACGCCACTGTCAATGTCCATTCAACAACACCTGAGAATCAGGCAGCGTCATCAGAGGTTGAACCTATATCGAACGTAGTTTCACATTTTTCTAGAGAGTCAGTGTCGTCGACACATGTTTTGCTGGCCACAGCTCTTGTCAAAGCACAGACAAGAATGGGGTCATCACAACTGCTGAGGGTGCTTATGGATCAAGGATCACAGGCGGCGTTTATAACGGAATCAGCAGTACAACTCCTAGGACTTAAAAGGACGCCAATCAAATCAACCATTTCAGGAATAGGTGGTGAGAAAGGCTCATTAGCCTCCCAGCATACAGTCAACGTGACTATTCACTCGCACCTAGACCCGCAGTTCAGTCTCCAAATCAATGCGTATGTTCTTAGTAATATTACGTCTTTATTGCCGTCGGTACAAGTTGTACCGAGCAATTGGGCCGAGCTAGAAGCTATTAATTTAGCCGATCCAGCTTTCCGCACTCCAAATAAGATTGACATGTTACTCGGTGCGGAAGCATACAGCCAAGTACTCCGAGAAGGGTTGATTCAAGGTCCACCGGGCTTACCGGTAGCCCAAAATACGGCACTAGGTTGGATTCTATCTGGAAAGGTTTCGTCAATCAGTGATACTATTAGTTGTCACCATATTGTTAGCCATGCGGACCAGGTTGACGAAAATGCACTGCTAAAACAGTTCTGGGAAATCGAAACAGTTGTTCCTGGAACTCAAAATAAGATTTTGTCTGAAGAGGAGTTGCAGTGTGAAAGGATTTTCACTGAAACGACACGTAGGGATGAGGATGGTCGTTACATCGTAAATCTTCCATTCCAAAATGATAATCCTCAGTGCCAATATGGAAGCACCAGAGATCTGGCCACAAAAAGATTTCTGCATCTGGAAAATAAATTTAAAAATAATTCCGAAATGGCAAAACGATACACAGATGTATTCCACGAATACATCGATCTCGGTCACGTTGAACGCGTACTACCTGATGAGATTAAAAAGAAAACAGCTGTGTACTTACCTCATCACGCAGTCGTTCGAGAAGATAAATCCACCACCAAAGTCAGGATAGTCTTCGACGCTTCGATGAAGGGGTTGAATGGAAGGTCTCTTAACGACGATCTCTTGGTGGGTCCTACATTGCAGTTGCCGTTACGTCACATCATTATGAGGTGGAGAACTCACCCTATAAGTCTCTGTGCTGACATTGTAAAGATGTACAGGCAGGTGAAGGTCTCTTCTGAACACGTAGATTTTCAGAGAGTAGTGTGGCGTGACAATCCCGACTCTGAAATGGAAGAATATAAGTTACTAAGAGTGACTTTTGGTACAGCGTCAGCGCCTTACCTTGCAGTGAAGACCTTACAGCAGACAGCAGTAGATGAAGGAGCCTGGAGTCCCGACGTATCTGAAAAAATAAAAAAGGATTTTTATGTAGATGATCTGATGACTGGTTGTCAGACAGTACAAGAAGGAATAAGGATACATAAAGAAATGTCTAATATACTTTCCAAAGGAGGATTCCAGCTGCAAAAATGGGTAAGTAGCTGCAAAAGGTTAAATAAGGAAATTTCAGAGGAAGGAAAGGGACATAGGAAGTTGGAGGGAGAAAAGGATATAAAATCGGACGATATAATGAAAATTCTGGGAATTTCGTGGGATCGCACACGAGATGAATTTAAATATTCAGTCAATCTGCCAACTCAACAATTACCTATCACTAAGAGGAAGGTTATTTCGGATATATCCCGCCTGTTTGACCCCCTAGGATGGGCAGCACCATGTGTTGTCACGTCAAAAATCTTCATTCAAAAGCTTTGGCTTTCCGGATTGGGTTGGGATGAAGAGCTAACACCAGAGTTGAAGTCTGAATGGCAAACTTACCGCGAGAATTTAGTTGAGACTTGTAAATTCTGTATTCCTAGATGGGTGAATACAAAGGCAGATGATATTGCTGTAGAACTGCATGGATATTGTGATGCGTCAATTTGTGCTTACTCAGCTGTAGTTTATCTCCGCGTCGTGAATGTGCAGAGGCACATAAAGATAAGCCTTGTCACGGCTCGTACGAAAGTCGCTCCTGTGAAACAACAATCCGTGCCAAGATTAGAATTGATGGGGGCAGTTTTGTTGTCTGAGCTTATTTCTGAAGTGGCAGATCTGATGAAGATTCCTCGCGAAAACATCCATCTTTGGACAGACTCATCTGTGGTATTGGCGTGGCTAAGTGGTCACCCAAGCCGCTGGACTACTTTTGTCGGGAATAGGGTTTCTTCAATCCTGTGTCAATTCGAAAACACTCACTGGTCTCATGTGCAGTCGTCACAGAATCCAGCCGACATAGCATCGAGAGGAATAACTCCTCAAGAATTAGCAACCAATGCATTGTGGGCTCAAGGACCGTCGTGGTTGAAGGATGAGACAATAGACTATAAAAGACCGAAGTCGATTGCAACCAGCATGGAGTTGCGGTCAGTCAAATCTCATATTGTTACTGAGACTACCGAAGACGATCCCATTTGGACAAGATTTTCGACGCTGAAGAAATTAGTGAGAGTTATAGCATATTGCAGAAGAGTTTTGAAGTGGAAGAAACAGAATGATAATAGGAAAAGATATGAAGTTTGCTTGCAGAATGAAGAGATAGAAGAAGCAATGAAAATTTGCGTGAAACATATACAACAACAAGAATTTAAAGAAGAAATTGAAGATATAGAGAGAAATGGACATGTTAAGGCAATTCATCTGGAAGCAATCAGTGACTTGTCTGCTCAGGGTTTCATAGCCGGTTTTAAAAGATTTGTTGCGCGTAGAGGCCGCGTGACGGACATGTGGAGTGACAACGGCACAAATTTTGTTGGAGCAGCCAAAGAACTTCGTCATTTGGTCTCACTGGAGCAGTCTTCTGTGGCGGTGGATATTAGAGAATGGGTAGGCAACAACGGAACTACATGGCATTTTATTCCACCTCATGCGCCGAACTTCGGTGGTCTTTGGGAGGCAGGAGTAAAATCAACCAAAGGTCATTTACGCCGAGTAATTGGAGAATCAACACTCACTTACGAGGAAATAGCAACGGTGCTTATTCAAATCGAAGCGTGCCTTAATTCGAGACCGTTGTCGTTGATGTCTGATAATCCTGCTGATCCAGAACCCTTGACTCCAGGTCATTTCTTAATTGGTGAACCTCTCATTACGGTGCCTGAGCGAAATTATGAAGACTCAAATCTATCAAGTCTTAAGCGATGGCAGGTAACGCAACGTATGGTGCAAGGCTTTTGGCGACGCTGGTCCAATGAGTATCTAATTCACTTGTTACAACGCCACAAGTGGACAAAGCACATGCCTGAGCCGAACTGTGGAGATGTGGTCTTAGTTAAAGAAGACGGATTACCACCTGCTAGGTGGCTCTTAGGAAGAGTAGTCACAAAACATCCTGGGAACGACCAAATCACACGTGTCGTAACTCTCAAATGCAACGGCTCTTTGATTAAGCGCCCCACATCAAAGCTATGTATATTGCCCATAGCCAGTTAAATACTTACCTACTAGTTAGATAAGTAGCTGTAAGTCAAAGTTTTGTTAGTTTGTTATTTTTTTTTAGACGCCCTTGCTTCACGGTGGGCGGTATTTGTTAAGGACATGTGCCGATGTCCTTGGTGGGCGGTATGTTCAGTCAAAAGTTGATGTAAGGCATGCTAGTCCAACCATTCTGTGTTAGATGGCGCCAGCATGCAAGTTAGCTCACGCAAGCGTTTGGTTGCAGACGCTTAACTACCCTTTTACTGTTTTAATGATTATTTAGTGTGGCATTGGCATTGAACCGAACAATACAGAACTGCAAATTATCAAATTCTTTCATTTGAACGGGAGCCCTACCAGAAGCACCTTAGGCCAGAGCGAAGCGCCTTCAATATGAGTTATTTTGTGTGGTAACTGTAATTGATTTTGTCAAAAAAATAATACGAGTGGAGCCAGCGAACGCACTACATGCGCCCCCCCCCCCCCAGGCGTGTCCCTGCCGCGCTCCACGCTGTACGCGCACTACCTGCGGCACTGCGCGGCGCACCGCCTCGAGCCCGTGAACGCGGCCTCCTTCGGCAAGCTCATCCGCTCCGTGTTCGTGGGGCTGCGCACGCGCCGCCTCGGCACGCGCGGCAACTCCAAGTACCACTACTACGGCATCCGCGCCAAGCCCGGCGCCGGCCGCGGCCCGGACGCCGACAGCGGGGACGACAAGAGCGACAGCAACGACAAGCAGGTGGGCGGCGCCGGCACCGCTGTGCTCGCAGGCTTAGTGTTATCATCATCATCAACAGCCTGAAGACGTCCACTGCTGAACATAGTTCCCCCATAGAGCGCCACATTGAGTGGTTGCTTGCCTCCTGCATCCATCCGTGGGGAGCCGGCGTACGCTGCGTCTTCTGGTTCTCGGTTGCTACTGGAGAACATCTATTCTTCATCGGTGATAAGTTCTACGAGCGATGTGGCCTTTGGTTCTCTCCATAGCTCGTTGCGCGACTTTGAGCTCACTAATGAGACCAACAAGTGCCATAACGTATGATCGCGATTGAAAACTGCATATTTACTTACATGTTTTTAATTTATTTCTTGGAAAACAAACAGCTTTAAACAATAGTACAAAATTTGTGATCAAACAATCCTTAACAGTTTTCACAAATAGAGCAGAGCTACATTCCAGTTTATATAAATAATTAAACTAAATAAGTACTATTTAAACGTTTAACATTTAAATTGTGCTAAATATTTTCAAAAGATTCACTAAGCGGTTGATATTCACTCGGATCGTTATCTGCGTTATTTCATTGTAACT
This sequence comes from Ennomos fuscantarius, assembly GCA_905220475.3. NCBI lineage: Eukaryota > Metazoa > Arthropoda > Insecta > Lepidoptera > Geometridae > Ennomos > Ennomos fuscantarius. Next base: position 2,017,728 of record HG992028.1, on the reverse strand, counting down.
TTTTATTCAACATCGAAAAATGTGGGGTGCCGAGAGTGGGGTGTGGAGTGGTCACGGCTCGCGGTCCGTCCCGCAGGAGGAGGCGGCGCTGGCGCGCACGCGCGGCGCGGGCGCGGCGTGCTCGCTGGGCGGCGCCGCGGCCGCGCACCGCCAGTACCTGGGCGCGGTGGCGGCGCCCGAGCCGCCCGACCTGCCCGCCGCCGCGCCGCCCGACGCGCTGCTCCTGCTGCGCCGCCACCACCGCGCGCACGGCGCCGAGTTCCTGGAGGCCGTGGCGGCGCTGGAGTGCGGCGCCGTGGAGGCGGCGCGCCGCGCGCTGTGGCGCCGCGCCGCCGCCGACGTGGGCCGGCGCGCGCTGGCGCGGCTGGCGGCGCGCCGCGACGTGTGCCGCTGGCTGCGCGCCGCCGACCTGCGCCTCTACCAGCGCGCCGTCGACCTGCTGCTGCCCGACGTGCTGCGCCCCATCCCGCCGCAGCTCACGCAGGTACCTACCCCACACCACGCCTACAGCGCAGTCGTCTGTAGTATAGATCTCAACACGTATAGTAGATTTTGCGCCATCTTTGGTCTTTTTCGATCGTATTCAATAGATATAAGCCAACCCGGTGCGGTTAGCTTTTATTTTTCAGGTCTGCTGCTACACGCGCAACGTCTCGTTATAACTTTCGTGAGTGCTGTAGCAACGAAATGGACTCGAAGGACCAATTAAGAGTTTGGTCCTTCGAGCTATTGACTTCCACGTTTTCAATTCTCTTGCGCTTACATCGTGCGGCGTCGTTTCCAGGCGATCCGCAACTTCGCGAAGAGCGTGGAGGGCGCGCTGGCGGCGGGGTCGGCGGGCGCGCCCGCGGCGGCGGCGCGCGCGGGCGCGGCGGCGGGCGCGGCGCTGGCGCAGGCGCTGCGCCGCTACACCTCGCTCAACCACCTCGCGCAGGCCGCGCGCGCCGTGCTCGCCAACCACGCGCAGATCCAGCAGGTGGGCCGCTACCGTACCAGGGAGACACACATGCGACCGCACGGTTTTCTTTTTGTTTTGGCTCTACACTTTTGTGTGTTTAGCCAGCCTCAAATAATTAATTTTTCAAGTTAATTAAAATTGTTATTTAGTAGTTTATGTGTCAAGTTACAGTCCAAGTCATCAAGTCATAGTCTAGTCAAGTCATACTCCTAGTAAAGTGGTGGTAACTTTACCAGCAGCTTCTATGGAGTTTTGGAAACAACACGAAAAGAAGCGGTTCACCATCATTATACCACTTTCCCACACTCATGCCTGTAATCCAGCACTTAACAAATGCCACCAATTTTATGAACTAACACTGAAAATAACACAATGCGACTTTTGGAAAATAATACAATGCGGTGACGCGATCTGTTTAGCTTTCCCGCCAAAACCGCGACCGCACACTTTACCGCATAACCGCTCGCCGAGCGAGCGCGGGGCGTCACCGTTTCTGCTTGAGCAAACATTGTTTCGGATGTCCGGCGGCCCAGCTGTTCTCCTCTTCGGGTCGCATTACTTAACCCATTCTCGTGAAATTTTGTGATGGATATGGAATTTTACATCTATTAATTTTTTGTAATCAAAATGGTGAAGCAATGTATAACCATTGCATCGTCATTTTAATGATTTGAATGAAAAAAAAAATAGTTTTCTATGCATATACAGACGCGCCAAGTCTAGAGCAGAACCACTAGTTTTTATACTAAACAGATATGAGTTTTACCATGAAAACAAACGCCGACTTGGCAGTTCACATAATAATCCGAGGTTTTGATTCGACCTCTATAGTAATCAAAACCTACGGATAAAAGGGATTAGTATCCATTGATGACGAGATGCCGCCCGTCTGGCCGTTCGATGGAGAAGATGAGTGAACCAAATCATGCAAATACAGTTACAAGCCAGTTGTAAGTGGGTATACACCACTGTAAAGTTTCTTGTAGCTTCTTCTTTACAGATGTAGTCGAAGCTTTGGATCGGAGTTTTCTGTTCTGCATTGTGCCGGATTGCTAGCACTAGTAGTGTGAAAGAGAACTTCTTTTTTTTCAAACTAATATATTGTAATGTGCTTGCTTTGTAATATAAGCACTTTGTATTTTTATATGCTTAGGGCCCGTTCAAGTATTAGCAAGTTCCAAAGCCTTCCATCAGCAAAAGTAAGCAAAACTCTTACCCCCTCCCCCCATGCTTACGTAAACATTTTTCAATTATTGTATTGTTTTTTAAATATAATTATAATGTTTAGTGTTTCAAGCAAAGACAATGTGAGGGTTGCTATTCGTATAAAAAGGTAAATAACTATCGATGACGTAATCATCTAGACCCCCCATGTCATCCAAAATAAGCAAAGCTAAGACTCCTCCCCCCCCCTCCCCATAGTGTTTACTTGAACGGCCCCTTAGTATAATAAGTTAATTTTGACTTGTAAACGTGCTAAAAATAGCCTGTTTTCAATAAATATTCTGACTGGTACGACCGCGCGGCGCCCACAGATGGTGTCGGACCTGAACCGCGTGGACTTCCGCGTGGTGCGCGAGCAGGCCGCGTGGGCCTGCGCCTGCGCCTCGCACGCGCACGCGCTCAAGCTCGAGGCCGACTTCAAGGTGCGGGCGCCGTGCGCTTGGGGCAGGTGGGGGCGTGACGAGGCGGATGGAACTTGAATGTTGTTGGTTCACGTACTCGTACACCTCCAATATCGATTATATCTAATTAATATATAAAAGATAGCGTCAAGGAGCTTTCCAAACGCCTGGTTGAGCTGACGCACAACCAAAAGGCTGGCACATACCTCGGTCAACGAGATAGCCTAGCTATTCAAAAAAATGTTGCCAGCTTTTTGGGTACGCTTCCCTCAGAAGGTGATCTAAATTCTGTGTTTTATTTATGACCCCTTTTTATATACTTTTATACCTCTTTATTATATTACTTTTTCAAATAAGTAAATATAGTTTAGTATTATGTTTATATGTAAATATTGGTTATTAATATAATTTCATTTATCTCTTTTTTTTTACTTTTTTTACATATCTCTTAACTTAAAAAAATACATAAGTATCATTTTTTTCTGTGTGTTAGAAGTTAATTTTATTGTGTCTAGCGCTCTAACGTCTAGAGATAGCGTCATTTTGGTTAGCTATAAACGCAAGTTAGGTTTACATCCAGAATTGAATATGCCCACCGAATGATTTTAGTAATTGAGGTTAGTTTTTTAAAGTAACATATTCCCAGTTTTGTAAACTTTCAATAAAAAAAAAACAATTATACAAAGTTAAAATTTGTATTATATCCTGGGTAGTTAGTTCAGAAGGCAGGGTTACTACTAGCTGAGCTATCGGACCAGCCAACAGGTTGGTCTATTACCGTCGTCGTCGGTCGCGGTACATGCGTGGCGCCGGTCCGCAGGCGACGCTGGGGCGCGGCGCGACGCTGGAGCAGTGGGCGGCGTGGCTGGAGGCCTGCGTGCGCGGCGTGCTGGCGCCGCTCGAGCGCCGCGCCGAGCTGCTGCCGCGCGCGCGCCGCCTGCTGCTCGACTGGTCCTTCTACTCCTCGCTCGTCATCCGCGAGCTCACCCTCAGGTGCGCCCGCCCCCTCCCCACACTAGGGTGACACCCGCCACCACACTCGAAGGGTGACACAATCATTTTCGTTTTCCCGCCAAAAAAAACTCCGCTACACGTTTATAAATCGATTAAAGAGAGTTGCTTTAAGTCATTGAGCGGTCCGTTTTGTTTTGTTGACGTAGCGTGTGCCTCGGCAGATCGGCGGCGTCGTTCGGATCGTTCCACCTGCTGCGGCTGCTGTACGACGAGTACGTGGCCTTCCTCATCGAGCGCCGCGTGGCCGACCACCTCGCCGCGCCGCCCATCGCCGTCATGTACCACACCGCCGTACGTACGCTCCCACACACGCACGCACGCACACACACACACACGCGCATGGCCGACCACATTCACAGACCTTCCTGTTTTAACATATCCGTCCCTTTCATAAAGATCAAAGTAACAAGGACTAGCTAGATCCTCAATCAAGTCACTAATCATAGGTGATCATTTTAATTTACGACTGAGCGTTTATTTATTTATAACTAGTTGACCCGCCCCGGCTTCGCACGGGTGAATTAGAAAAACGCGGTCGAACCGGATAAAAAAGCGAATCCTATGTCCGTCTCCTGGTTCTAAGCTACCTCTCCACCAATTTTCAGCCTAATGCGTTCAGCCGTTCTTGAGTTATAAATAGTGTAACTAACACGAGTTTCTTTTAATACGCATTTGCAATTATAACATATTATAAAATAGTAATAAACATCGTCAACTAAATAAACGGAATTTATGGACAAGGTAATCACAGAGACATCAAACATTCGATCTATGGGTACTCTGTAATATGAACGTTTTTGGTATAAGATTGCAGACACCACACAAATAAAACTGTTTTGAATAAATGATGTCGCTATCATCTTCATAACATAAATCTGTAAACATAGGATGAAGAAGAAGAATCTCCAGAAGAAACTCCTCGCGACGGTGACGAAGAGGATCCCGACTGGGAGTGGGGTGACGACGAGGAAGAAGAAGAGGAAATGTCACCGGAGACGAAGAAGCCTAAACTGGACTAAGTCCCCAAGCCACGGGTATGGTCTGCTGCTCTTGCTAGTCCAACAGCTTGCGCATCGATGACGTCATCTCTACATCTTCGAATCTGCTTCTGGATCTTCTGATACTAGTACAACAGTTCAGTTCCGGCGTCGATGACGTCATCCTTTGATGGAGGCCAGATTTAACAGCTTTAATATGACGTCTCTAGTATTAGTGTAGTTATTTCTACACAGTCAATATTTCTAAGTAAGGGATATAGTTTGCACGTGACCCATACGTTTGCGGTACGATACCGCTGGGAATAAGGTCACTGACCGGACACATTTAATTTTGGCAAAGTACCGAAACGTGAAGTTTATGTAACACTGGAATTTATAAACAATCATCAATTTGTCATCAGTAGCCCGTATATACTGGAAAAGCTCGGCGGAAATATTACTTTTATACTTTCGCGCTATTTAATGTTCTAATCTAGATTGGACCTTTATGAGTAATCAGACTGCTAAACAGCTGTATTGGGTAATTTTTATAAAATAATAAAATAAATCACAAAGCTTATTATTACCACAAAGCTTATTACCACAACATCCAGTATTTTTGATTCAGTAAGATTGCGTTGAGGATTCAATCTTCCTCAAAATTAAGAGTTTAGAGAGGAAACTTACATGTTTGTGTTTAATTTATCGTTCTTTACGTAAACTTGTATCTATATGTATAATATATCATTTGTAAAATTTCGCTTTCTGTCCTCAAATGCTTCTTTATTTATTAACTATAATTACTTATAAATGTGTATACTATATTATTGTATTTCATTATATTCAAAACAATATAAAAATGGGATTTTGAAAAAATTAGGAGTTCGGATGGGACCTGACCATTTTATAAATCATCAAAAAACCTTTTACTTTACATTTTATTTATTATGACTTGTTTAACTAAACGAGCTTTAGGCGATACGATTGTATTCTGAATACATAAAGGAATATTTCTATAATTAATGATAAAACGTGTAAAATATGTTGTAGATATTATTGATAATTATTTACTGTATATATAAAAAAACAAAATAACAATTTTCACTGTAAATATGGATTCATACACGCAACATTAAATATTTAAAAAACCTTTTATAAAATTTCATCTTCCATATTTTACCTTACAGTATTTGACAATTCTATAAACTTAACGCAATATATCCTATCGCGAAGAGAAATTAATATGGAAGTTTACATTCTTTAATAAAGTAAGTGTAAATAAATATACCACGCTAGGCTAATAATTATAATTGACTAGAGGCAGCCCGCGTTTCTTCAGATTTACAATATCTCTCACGCCTTTTAAGCTCTTAAGGGTTGGATTTTCCAAAACCCCCACGTAAAAAGAAGTCACCCTCCAAATATCAAGTCTAGAGATGGAGGATAGATGATAGAGGTCCAATGATTTGGGCTGCACGTTGCCAGTCAGACACTCGGGACAAAACCTTATTACTACAGCTTAAACCTTCAGCGACGATTTGAAAACATTATTTGTTGCTGCTATTGTTATCACTGCGATAAGTTCTTAAGGTTCAAAATATAATGTAGCGTTGACCGATTCTAACGATTAAAGAAAATCGATCGCGAAAGTTGCTAGCCCTGAAATCTGAATTTAACCGCCCACAACAGTAGGGACCGTCGTAACATATCCTCCGAAGGACGATTAGATAGCGCTAATGTAAAGATAAAACGCGCACAAAAATGACCAAAACATAATTTTGAGTAACCTCGACTTTTCGACCAAGTTAGGTGGCGCTCAGTGGGGTGATCACGGGACTATGATTGCAATGCAACATGAGAAATTTCCATACTAACTATGCACATAAACTGCGTCAAATTCATACAATTTTGTGTTTCTTCCTGTTGCAATCAAGTTACATGATCGCCTTGCATTTGTAAATAGTACTTACGCGATACTTCCCATAAAGGCAGACGGCTAATTCTGTACAATGTAATTACTACAAATCAAACTTTTATGTATAAACGTAATTATTTAATCGCGATTGTGACATTTTATTGTAGTCATGAACAACTACTAACGTCAATGTTGATAATTTTATTAGGTGAGTTGTAAAATATCATCGACATAAAATAAAATTCTCGAGTTCTCAATCGTCAGGGTTTTAATTAAGGGAAACTAGCACTTCGCTGGACTAGCACTAAGGTTACACCTGACCAGATTCCACTAGTAGGAAACCGTAGAATAGGACTTTATTAACATGTGCGTTTAAATAAGCCTAGTATATATGAAACTGACTGTATGTTGTGCAGAATAGTTTCTTATGATAACATAAGCAGATTTCGTATTTATAAAACTGGCAACATTCGACAATTTTAACGTTGGTTATAAATGTTAAAATGTTCTATACAAAAATACGAGGATATAACAAGTTATTATCTTTTTTTTTACCTAAATTGAGGGCTTTTTATATTGGTTTTCGCATTCACAAGTTTCGGCTGTTTCTCTAGCATTATCAAGATTATATTTAATACACGCTTTTCACTGTATATAATGCAATGATACAACAATAAGGTAAGTACTTGTTTATAAGGTGTCTGTATATTAGGAAGCTTACTCGTGTGGGACTGTACCAACACCTTAATTACTTTAGGACTGTAAGGTACACTTATAAAGAATATTTTATTATATTTTAGTAGGTGTTGACTTAAGAATATGTTTAACGAGCTTCTGCCCGCAGCTTCGCCCGCGGCGTGGCCTATGAGAAAATAATTCAACAACCACCCTCATAAGGATGGAATTTCGAACAATCCTTTCTTAGCGGATGCCTACGTCATAACATCTACCTGCATGCAAAATTTCAGCCCGATCCGTCCTGTGCTTTGGGCTGCGCGTTGATAGATCACTATGTCAGTCCGTCAATCAGTCTGTCACCTTTGAGTTATATATATTTTGATGTGTGGATAGCCATAGTAACGTTGGCGTTGATTAAAAAGTATTGATTTTCATAACTTTTTAGAATGTACGTTTCCACCAACATGAATAGTAGGGTCTGATAACAGATAGCAACAAAGACGAAATCGTCGTTGCTTGTTATTCTTTAACAACGCTAGATTACAAAATAAAATTAACAAAAGTAACATCCGTAACCAGAGCACAATTTTATATAAACAAAACCTGCAGATTGTTGGCTTATTGGCTGGCTATATGGCTAACAGTATTACTATTGGTGATTTTTTTTATCAGCTAAGGTAGCGTTTGACCACTTTTCCCTTGATGTTAAGTAACAATGTGGCCGAAGGTGGCGACGAGAGTTGCTAGGGCGACGAGCTGTCTGGATTGGAAACTGGCTTTCCAGTGACTGTTGGAATGCAGAAAACTCGTGATGTCTATTCTTGTAAATTATTTCATGTAAATCTAAATATACTATCACATTTAAATATTTAATTAAGTATGTAATTAACATAAATAAGATATGCATTTTAAGAACCAAAGTTCTATTCTTTGTAATTAAGGTAAGACTAGATTCTTTGCACGACGACCTTCTGTAGACCAAAGAAACATTGATTTGCTCACTTATTCTATTCAATGATACATACCATATCTGTTATTATTTGAAAATTTTAATATATTATTTAGCTTTGTTAGTTATGCATATGTTTTTCACTTTTATTAGTATTACGGCCTCGTGTAGTCTGTATGTAAGTTTTTAATAACTTATAATAAATATTCGGCCAAAAATGTGGAACATTCAAAATATTAAGCAAAACTAATGACGCTAGAACAATAAGGTTATTTATAAGAGCCTGCATTACACCTATACCTACCTATTAAGTGTGTACATATTTTTGGCCTCTATTGTAAATATATCACAGATTAAAATTATGATCTCTATTATAATTTCTAAGTACTGTATAACATAATTATAATACTTAACAGCGAATGCGTTAGGTTCAATTCGTCGACAAATATTTCCATCATGTAAACATAATTTTAAAATTGTCAGTTTAAGCATATATCATTTATTACTGTAAGGTTCGTATTAAAGAACGGTGCTCAAGCAGAGATTTTATTCATAAAGTGATCAATTAGTGAATGAAATCTCTGCTTGAGCACCGCTCGATGACTGAGCATCGTTCTGTAATACGGACTTAAGTTTCCGAATACGTAATATATACAATATTTGATGTTAATCGTATGTGGCCTAAGTCCTTTATATTGGTGTTGTGTTAAATATTTTAGTATACGATAAATATTTCATAAATGTAGGCACCTACTTTAGGTTGAAATGTATTTTTCGATGTCTAATGCCCGTTTATACTAAAGATTAACGCACCTTAGTTCGCACTATTTCCCTGTGACATACCCAAATGTATTAGAGTAGGTATGGCATAGAGCGATAAGTGCGTGCGCAGTTGTCTAACTTTAGTCCAGACGGGCATAAAGCTAGTAGCCACGGTATGTATGTAATAGTTTGTCCGTATCATAATAAAAGCTAGGATTCCACTCCATGTAACTATGGAGCACTTTAAGTTGGCACGTGTGTGTGTTGAGGTGAAAAGAAAATTTTACACTACATCAGTGATTGAAGCTTTGACGCTCTGCAGTTGGTTCTGTGGATGCGCAGTAGCATTTTATCATTTATCTGTAAAAATATCGAAGTACTCCATAGTAATTTGATTTTTGTCACTATAATCTAAAGGTAACTTCAAAGCGGCAAAGATTATTTTACTTTAATAATAATGAATAGAAAATTGTAGACATTACTGCAGGGTATCACGGCATCGTTAAAGTCGAGAAGTTATATTTATGTGGTGATTGAGAAAATGCACTTTTATTACGTATGTAGTCGTTATTATTCTATTCTATACTATCATTCTTTCACGAATTTTCTTGAAAATGGTTTTTTATTTTCCTACTTGTACAATGTTCGCGGTATGCGCTAGAATCTAGATTATATTCTATTAAAATAACGTATTACATAACTTACATATTTTTGTAAATTATTTTTCGGTAAATTAATCAGATTGACGCCTTAATCGTTGCCTTGTATATCAGATTTTTCACAATTTTCGGGGAAATATAGTTTTTATTTAAAAGAGGAACCAGTTGTGAATAATTTAAAAATTTAATATTACATTTTTTATATGGAAAATATATGCTACTTGATTTTATTAGGACTGATCCTATTCGGACAGTTTTCAAAATCGACGTTTGGTTTGGTCCACCACCAGGTTATGAGTACAAAAAGAGTCTCAGGGTTTCGAACGCATTGCATTGTACTCGCTACGTACTATGAGCAGGTGTAACGGAGGCGTAGTTTGTCAGAGTATTTTGTGCTCATAATATCGACTCCCTTTCGGGTCCATAATTTGACGTCCTAATTAACCCGTAACCGCATTTTCGTCCATAATTTGTTTGTAAAAAGTGTTATTTCTTTTGGAATTTTAATGGTAATGTTCAATAGCCGAGAGTAATATGAAGTAATGAGATACGACAATAGTTTACTGGGGTTTTAATATTTTATTTTATTCCTCAAATCCCCCACAGCGGGCTCACTGTAGTGCCTAGTATAATTTTGAATTTATAAACTAAGTCACTACAATTATCAAATGCCTTTCTTATAATAGTTAAAATTGTATTCTATATATTTTTTGCATGATTGACATTCGTGGAATTGCAGTTAAATTTCTAAAGTAAGATATAAATGTTGTGTTACTGCGAAAATTACCCGATCTTTTTACATTTTAATATTTAGACGAGTAATTTTCGCAAAGTTCATGTCCTTATATTTAAAGAGGATCATTATTATGATATCTACTAGGTGTTAAGGTGAATGTGTAGTGTCTTAATATTAACAGGCGAACTGTAGGCGGCCGCTTGTCATCGTTTAGTCTGCAGTATCCTGGTTGTGTAAACGTGCACTTATGAAGGTTATTTCTCTTGAAGATTTAAATATTAAAGTTTGATTGTCTCGTCAATCGATGCTCAAGTTTGAATATATTATGATATGGAACAGAATCGATTGCCATATCACGTTGGGTATATTGAGTATACACTATGACGACAGTAGCTTTGTATATTGACAATTTGTCTCAAATGTTATATATCAAGGGATAATCATTTTAACTTTGTCACATTAATCGTAATCAGCCTTGAAATTTACACGTTTATAATAATTGTAGTTATTGTCTATTTATGCCTAGAAGTAACTGATCGAGAGCGCGGTGTGGGATGGTTTGTGAACAGCTGTTTTTATTTAAAACTTATTTCTCCTATTTATAACCTGACTATCATACTAATATGATACTACAGTCATCATAATTTAAGTTTCCATGCAGTAATTTAAAAAATGATGTTTTATTTTGAAGTATCGTGTCGTCATTGTTGTCTGAGCGTAGATATGATCGCGAGAGTTAAAACTCTTCGATGGAACCACGTACTTTAGTAGTAGTGAGTATGACACACGAAACGAGCTTATTTTGTAACAATTGGTAGAATAAGCGTAAACTCGTTTCATTCTTAAATGTTTAAATTTGCAACGAATTGCGGGGACCGCACTCCTCCATGGGTATGCACACATTACTCTCGATTAGAACTACTTCAAGAGATTCAATGTGCAAGGAAAACTCAATGTATGCTTCCTCTATTAATAATTGTACAAACAGTTTATGAAACAGTATATTGATAATCATTATCTTAAACTGATGAAGGCTATCGCTTAACTGAGACAGCTGCGCGGTGTGGAGGAATATTTGAGTTTTTATGGATTACAAGTCTAACAACGATCTTGTCGCGTCATGTTATCTGATATTTAGGTTTAACCGGTAAGCCATTAGTATCCATTGTACTTTGCTCAATCTTGCTTGAATATTTAATCGTCAATATTGTTTACTTTGGATAAACGAGCAAGTTTGAACAAACTATAGAGTTGTAGTATAGTTGTGTATAGACTGAAAACCAAGTCCCGAAATCTGCAGGAGTGTGGTCCCAATCGAAGGGAATGATAGGTAGTAAGGTTTACATGTATTTCATTGTTGTGTACCTAAATGTTGTAAGGAAAGGAGCGATGAGAAGAGACGGTCTGTAACGGAGGGATGGATTCAATGTCTGATAATAAAGCTAGTCATGTGTTTACATTGTTGTTTCATTTTATATATCCTGATTTTCCTATTAATTTCTCAAAGACAATAAAGTGGATGTGTGAAATCTAAAATATTCTTTATCTTCAGTCTTTTACAGCCTTATTAATAATCACGAACTAGCTTTAGACTAGTTACACCATGTTTTGTCTCTTTCGATCCAGCTAAATGTTCCAGTAGCAAAAAAAGGACAAAAGCTGAAAGTAACTAATCCGAGACTAATACCCGTTTATTAATAAGGCTGTTGGTGTTTAGATCATGTGAACTAATTATTATTTTTACAAAATAATGAAATTTAAGGCGAGATCTAAGCACAAAATCAACAAAAAGTAATATGTCTAAAGCCCAAATAATAATAAATCGTTGATAAAACGATGAACGAATAAAATAAAAACTGGTTATAATGACCCTAAAATACTTTTTATTACGTACTGCTCCAAATTTTAAGCGATAACACATTTTTTTATATTGATTTGTCAGGCTTGTGTGTGGCTTGTATAATCCAAAGATAACTCAATGGTATAATAATAATAATAACGCCCAACAATCACATTCATAGATCCTGGACTCTAAGATTACCTGTGTGTAGGGACCCAGGAACTATGAGGACCATGGTCCCCACAACACCCAGTCTCGGAACAAGTATTTACGCTTTTTTTATTCATTGCACAAATACTTGTCCTGCTGCGGGAATCAAACCCGCCTCCTCCGGGCTATGAGCCGACTTGCTCAACCATCAGACCACAGAGGATGTCAATGGCTGGTATAATCAGTTATAATAACATTTACATTTCCATATTACGCGTAATCCACATAAAACTCGCAAAATCAACACAATGTCAAGCGCAGAACTATTTTGACAACAAAACGATCAGCAATTTTCAACTGTAAACAAAGCCTCATAATGATCCACTCAAATACATAAAACACTCAGATGCTTGGACCCGACCTTAAATGGTCAAATGAATTTAATCTCTTATTAAAGGTAAGTAAAAAACGCGATATTTGCTTATGATGCTTCTAGGGCACTGAACGTGTTCTAGGGCTTACCGAGTTGTTTAGGGAAAGAAAATTATAATCATCAGAAGCATTAGCTTGTATATACATCTGCAAACTCTCAAGATTTTACTAGGTGGTAGGACTTCACTGCAAAGTTCGTCTAGGTAGGTACCACCGCTTTGCCAGTTATTCTGCCGCCAAGCAGTAGTGCGCAAGCACTGCTGTGTTCCGGTTTGAAGGGCACTGTAGCTAGTGAAATTACTGGGCAAATGAGACTTTATGATCTGATCTCACAGTTTAGTAATCTTATTACTAGATTGTGCTGATGTCTCTGGATGACGTGCGCAGTGCAGTGCCACGCGAACCTCTATACTTTAGAGTTCCGAGTGACACTGCAGCTGATATGGGCAGCCGTGTCGTTTAACATCAGGCGAACGGCTAGCTCGTCACATCATTCAGTAACATAAAAAAAAAAGATCCGCGAACACGTTAATTTTATCTGTCTAGAAATACCTACCTAATAATATGAAACTGAATCCATATATCTGTTGCTATGGCTTCCTTTCTGCTGCCTCTTGAATAGGGACTAGGGTTGGATAAAATAAAGACATTTGTTCTCGTAATAAATATTATTTCAACAATCCGTTAGACCTAGACAACGTACAATCGAGGTGGTCACAGCGACGAACACAAAATAATATTTACAGAGAAGTTTTAAATTAATTGTAATTAAATGAATTGCACTGTCGCACGGATCACATCAGCTGCAATATTTGCACCGAACAGTACAAATCACATAAAAATATTTAAAATATCAACTGTTAAAATATACGTACCCTTACTCCACAACTTGATCCCAAAAATACATTGGAAACATAATCAAAACTTGGGCAATATTTAAACTATAACACACAATCAATGTAAATACAAAAATAACATTATAACTCAAGTATAATTAGTAAAATGTTTAGGTAAAATAGCAACATTTACCGCCGCGGCAGGTCAACACCAAGGCATGGAGTAAGAACTATAAAGTTATTTACAAAATGATATGAAACCATCAATCTTACATTTAATTTTAATCAATTTATATAACAATATCGCCAAAACAAAACGGCCAACCGTAACTTATCTAGAAGCGAATGAGAAAAACTAACACAAACGGCGCCCGGACAGTTCCAACACAAGTATTTCAGCCAATTTCTTTGGTTCGACAACTTCACGGGAGGCTCTCCGCCCCAACCGTTCCGTTCCAATCGAAGAGCTAGGTTCCCACCACCCGCTAATCTATCCTAACTAATAAGGCGGTGTGATGTTCTAGCGTAAAACTAAGTTTAAAAAATATGAATGATAAAATTTGAGTGCGTTGGATCGATGGTCCGCGAGGCACGCCGGCTCGGTGCGGTGTGGTCAGTGATCAGATGGCGAGCGCAGCGGACCGCTTGTCCCTGTTCTTGCCGCGAGCGACCGTGCGCGCCTTACATGCCGCGCTGTTCTGTAGGTGCTGCAAAAAGAAACGGATCATTTAATATTATGTCAACTATGATGGATCTGAACACCAGTTGCAGTATGGTGCTAACCTTCGGCCATAGTCGTTACACACCCTCAATTTTATTATTGAAATGTGACCAAACACTACCTTGTCTTACATTGGTTTGGTCGGCGGGAGAAAGAGCTTTTGGAACAGTGGAGTTTGTAGTTGGATTAGACAAAAAATCGGTATTTTTATACCAATACAATGCAGGGTTTGTTCTAAGAAGCTTATATAAAACACTGGGGAATACAACAAAAACGCTTTGGTGGCCTTGAATGGAGTTTGTTGTTTTTTTCTCTACCTGTGACCTCAATTCCGGTCTGCTCTCAAGTCTATTAAATTAAAACTTAGCCAAGCAACACTTTCCCCTCGGTCCTCGTATACGTTTGTGCAATTTGTGTCAATTTGTCAGACCAAATACTAAATGCTCATTGGTCGCTTGTCGATGGCTTGTCGATGTTGTTGATGTAAGCGATGAGCGCACAGCATTTAGCACGTTGACGTGACACGAGTTTAACAAACGTACGATAAACTGGGGGCTAGAGCGACAAGCGCGAACTAAAAAAAATTCGAGGGTTCGAAAAAGATCGCGTTACCGCATTTATTACTTTCCATAACTTGTGTTATTTTCAGTGTTAGTGCATAAAATTGGTGGCGTTTTATTCATTAAGTGCTGGATTACAGGCATGAGTGTGGGAAAGTGGTATAATGATGGTGAAACGCTCTTTTCGTGTTGTTTTCAAAACTCAGAAGCTTCTGGTAAAGTTGCCACCACTTTACTAGGAGTATGACTTGACTAGACTAGGCTATGACTTGACTTGATGACTTGGACTGTGACTTGACTTGACTATGTTAATTAACTTGACAAATTATGAATTACTTGACACTGGCTAAATACACAAAAGTGTGGAGTAAAAACTAAATAAAAAAAATAGTGGCTAATAAGTATTAGCGGCCAGTTACACCGAGTGTACCGTACCCGCTGCAGCTTGTTGAGCTTGTGTGCGCGCGCGGGCGGCGCGGGGCCGGCGGCGAGGCGCAGCGCGGCGCGCAGCGGGCCCGAGCTGGGCGCGAGCGCCTGCAGGCCGCCGGCGAGCGCGGCCGCCGCGGGCCCGAGCTGGGCCTGCATGTACGTACCCGCTGCAGCTTGTTGAGCTTGTGTGCGCGCGCGGGCGGCGCGGGGCCGGCGGCGAGGCGCAGCGCGGCGCGCAGCGGGCCCGAGCTGGGCGCGAGCGCCTGCAGGCCGCCGGCGAGCGCGGCCGCCGCGGGCCCGAGCTGGGCCTGCATGTACGTACCCGCTGCAGCTTGTTGAGCTTGTGTGCGCGCGCGGGCGGCGCGGGGCCGGCGGCGAGGCGCAGCGCGGCGCGCAGCGGGCCCGAGCTGGGCGCGAGCGCCTGCAGGCCGCCGGCGAGCGCGGCCGCCAGCGCGCCGTACGCGGCGCACGCGGCCCACGTGCCGCACTCCACCGTCTCCGCGCCCACGCGCACCGTGAACGACGGCACCTCCTCCTCCTGCAGGCGCGACCTCTGTACTCGCCGCGATATACTCGGCTCCAAGCGGGTTCCTTACTGAACATCTCATTATCTGCTATGTACATATATGGGGCATTAACGTATTCTATCTCGTATCCCCATCATCAAGCGTGTTCTCATCTGTGGTGCGGATGACTCCAAGGAAAACTAGGGCTCACTGAATAAATATATATTTCGAGTCGGTACACACAATAGGGTTAACCTACAACGTGACGCGGTACTGGTGGAGAGACGACTGAAGAGGCCAAAGCGGCGCGGTGACCGCGTGCATTCTGTACCTCTACACATATTTATCGATTTGAAGGCGTTATCAAACTTCAATGGCAGTTTCGAATATGAAGAATCACAAAATCATTTGATTATTAATTGAACTATTATTAACTGAATCATTTTATTGTTAAAATTGTTTAAAATTAGTTAAGATCAATTTTAAAACAAACGTTTGTCAAAGATTATAAATTTAAGCTAGGGCAATCACAAACAATTTTCATAAAGTTTGTGAATGTTATTTGTGCGAGCCTAAGTTTTCGTATAAATACAAGCGCCCGGGTCGAAACATAGTCTTGCTTGAATCGTCGAACCATTCAGACCTCCCGAATATTTCACTGTATCCTTGGATAGCACAATAAATATGCAACAATGATAAAAGGTGTTTTTCTTCTCAATGATCACCATGACGACGATAATGCTGACGTCATCCTTATAAATAGTACCCTGCCGCTAATCCGTCATATTATATAACAGGATAAATCACATTCTTAATTTGAAATCGTCACAGTAATCGCCCCTTGTCCAATAAGCGTATAATTGTTCCTTCCATAATACATACATAACTATGTGCTTCATTAATGTTTTTTTTAATGCAACTGTATATAATTTCATATATTTATAATTATTTTTCAAACTACGGGTGTTATTGTATAATTGTATCACAAAAACATTTCATTTGTTCTAAAATGTTTCCCGACTTAATAAAATAGACGACAATACATAAAAACGAATGTGCTTTAGATCACACAACTGAGGTAAATCTTCGAGTTTAGCTCCATCCGTCGGTATAAATATGTTTTTGCTTTGTTTAATGTTAATTTCGCCATCTTGACACTTAGAAATTGTCATTTTATCGGCAACGACAATGGAAATCTACGTGAACCAACTTCGACTTGCGTTCGCCTCGCATTAACCAGCTTACTCCCCACAAGTCAAGCGTGCGTTAAGAAGTTTAACTTCAAAAATCACAGTGTAGTAGTAGTCGCATACCTCGAAGTACTTGAGTATGTCGCGGAAGGTGGCCCGCTGCAGCTTGCGGTCCCGCTTGGCGCGGTGGCGCGCCGAGTCGCGCGCCAGCTCCTCCAGGCGGCCCAGCGCCAGGCCCAGCTCGGCCGCCAGGTCGGCGCGCGCGCCGTCGGCCGCCAGCAGCTCGGCCAGCACGGCCAGCGCGCTGCCGGCCGCCAGGCGCACCTCGAGCGCGCAGGCCTCCAGCAGCTCGCGCAGCGCGGCGGCGCGCGGCGCCCGCGCCTGCAGCAGCTGCGCCGCGTGCGCCGGCGCCAGCAGCGACACCAGCAGCGCCCAGCCGTCCAGCGCCGCCGCGTGCCACGCGCCCTCCTCCACCGCCGCGCCCGACACCTTCACGCTGCCGTCGCCCTGCAGCCGCGCCCCAACGTTACCCTACCCACTCGATACTTTGGACCACGGATTAACTATGCGCAGATTTTTTTTTTTTTTTTTTTTATTGAAAGTTTACAAAACTGAGAATATGTTACTTAAGATACTTTAAAAACTAACCTTAATACTAAAATCATGCGGTGGACATATTCCCTTCTAGATGTAAACCTAACTTGCGTGTATAGCTAACAAGAATGACGCTAGAGCGCTAGACACAATAAAATTAAATTCCAACACACAACAAAATATTCGTACAATAAGAGATGTGCTAAGTAAAGTTTGAAAAAAAGATTAATGAAATTAAATTAATAACCAAGAAGGAGAAATTTGTGGTAATACCAATTGTTATAAGTTACATGATACTATATCAATGACACATGAATTTGACAGCCTCTGCGGTGTGCTGGTTGAGCAGGTAGGCTCATAACCTAGAAGCGGCGGGTTCGATTCCCGCGGCAGGACAAGTATTTGTGCACAAAAAAAAACCGCAAATTCTTGTTCTGAGTCTGGGTGTTGTGGGACCATGGTCCTCGTAGTTCCTGGGTCCATAGACACAGGGAATCCTAATTAGGGTTCTAAATCTATGTATATGATCGTTGGTCGTTATTATTATTATTATTGACTACGTCACTCCCGTAATTCAGCCAACGTGTTATTAAAAGATTATCAATCATTTAAGAAAACAAGTACAAGTTTTTACTTAGTTCGGAGTCGGAGGTGCCTAAAAAGCAGTGTGGGCGGAACACTGGGAATATAAGCTACGATAAAAATTGTTTGTGTTGCCACTTTCTATTTATTTATTTTTTGCATTTTGTAAAATTATACTATAAGATTGTAATATTTGTATAAAACTAAATACATTCACATTCACAGTGTATTAGGCTAAGTTTTTTGGCAAATAAATAAATCAATCAATCAAAAAAAAAAAACAATCAAGCTGTGCATTCCTGATTTGTACAACCACACATACATCTCAACATTTTGCATATTATTACCTTTAATAAATAAACGTATAAATACATAATAGCCAAGTTCACCTTGAGATAGCTCCCGCTGAAGATAGTTTCGTACATTCGCATGACCTCCATGATTTCGGTGACATCCTCTTCCAACAGATAGCAGAGCACAGCCAGAGATGAACAACACTGAAAATTAAAGACAAATACATGTTTATAAAAGCACAAATACTTGTTCTTAGTCTGGGTGTTGTGAGACCATGGTCTTCCTAGTTCCTGGAAGGAAGAGAATCCTAGATAGGATCCAGGATCTATGTATATGATCGTCGGCCGTTATTATTATTATTTCAGAATCAGTTTTAAGATCGTAAATGGTAATCTGAACTGAGCGTACTTTTTTTTACCAGCGCCACGGCTAATTCGTCTGAGCAGTGAAAACGGCGTAAATATAGAAATTTCGATAGCGGTTACATATTTGCGCCGTTTCGTGTTGAGTCCTAGGTCCGTGGGGGCCGGGAGCTGATCGTCTTTTCAAAAGTTTATCAGAGCGCCGAATATAAAAGACTTACTAGAAACTGGGAGAAAGTGAAATTTTTTATAATATAGACGAAGGAGTTTTAGCGGAAAAACGAGAAAGATCGCATTGTATTATTGTCCAAAACTTGTGTTATTAAACTTGGTGGCGTTTTATTCGTAAAGTACTGATTCACAGGGGCATGAATGTAGGAAAGGGGCATAATGATAGTAAAATAGAAGCTTCTAGTAAAATTGCCGCCACTTTACCACTTTACTAGGAGTATGACTTAGACTAGACTATAACTTACTTGATGACTCGGACTGTGACTTGACACAATCATATCTGCGTGAAATATCATTAGCTTGAAAAATTATCAATTACTTGACACTGGCTAAATAAATACACATTAGTGTGGAGCCATGACAAACAAGTTAAACAAAAAAAACATAGACAAACAAGTTGACGACCCGCCTGATGGTAAGCAGTTACCGTCGCCTATAGACACCTGCAACGCCGGGGGCGCTGCCGATGCGTTTCCTACCTTTTAAGACTCTATTTACCCCTCGTTTGATTTACTTTAGTGCAGATAAAAGAGACAAGAGATTGAATTAAAAATTAGTGCCTTTTTGCGACTTACTTCAGTGCGTGTTTCGAGAGAAGCAGACCTGTCACAAGCCGCCGCGGCCAACGCCGGGCGCACCTCGGCTACGAACTCTTCGGTGCCTTCATCGCCGATCTGAAATAATATAATATTTTTTATTTATTGACATAAATATTTCTTTATATTTTTGCCGCAGATTTCCAATTTTTTAAAATACAGTTTCTCTTAAGTCCAAGTTGAAATTTTCAATGCATCGCTGTCATAAACCATTTATTATGGTTCTTTGTTTAAACTCAAACATTACATTCATCTATCTGTGGCTTTAATATTTAATCAAAATTAACTATATACACCTCTATAATGTATGTTGCATCGAGTAAGTTGTTGCCAGTATTTTTTTTGGCATATGGTTTATTTAAACTAAGACAGAACCATTTTTATGAACCTTTAGATTTACGATTTTTGAAGTAAAACTTCTTTACGCACGCTTGACTTGGAGAGTAAGCTGGTGAATGCGAGGCGAGCGGAAGTTGAGTGGTTCACATAGTCTCCAATGTTAACATCACACAGCTACAAATTTGGTATCGGTACATGACGGTAAAATGACAATTTACAATTGTCAAGATGGCGAAATTAACATTAACGAAAGCAATAGCAAAGTTAAACCGGCCGATAGATGGAGCTAACAAAGTTTTACTTCAGTCATGTGGCTAAAGCACACTCGAGTTTTAAATAAAAATGGTAACCTGAAGTGCGAGCAACGGCGCAACAGCAGCTGCGGCCTTCTTCTCAGCGTCGCGTCCTCTCCTCAAGGCCTTGCTAAGGTGGTCGGCCAGCGTCGCGCGGTGCGAGCTCAGCAGGCCGGCCAGCGGGCGCCGCTGCAGCGCCGACCGCAGCGACACCAGCGCGGAGGCGCGCGCCGCGTTGGCTCGGGCTCCGAGCGCATCGATCAGCTCGAGAACCTTCTCTTCGAACTTCTCTTGGATGTCGTTTTCTGGAAGGAGGTGCGTTGAGATGTTAGAATAGTAAACAAACGATAAGCGTCGGTCAGAGTTCTGTTATCTTGTTGTTTTGAGTTCGAAATCATTTTTGGCTTGCACTGAGACTACATAAAAATTTTAATGTTGTAAATGATAAAAATCGGTCAGTATTTTTTTTTACGTAAGAGTTGTTGCTTATATAATATATTAGTTGCGCCCCGCGGTTTCACCCGCGGATAAAAAGTATTTTAGTTATTTGCTCATCCCACGGGAACATTTCACTTTTCTGGGATAAAATATAGCCTATATGTTAATCCAGTGTATAAGCTATATTGGTACCGAATTTCATCCAAATCCATTCAGATGTTTGAGCGTGAAAGAGTAACAAACATACACACATACAAACTTTCGTCTTTATAATATTAGTGTGACTAGTTGACCCGCCCCGGCTTCGCACGGGTGAATTGGTAAAACGCGGTCGAAAGTGATAAAAAATCCTATGTCTGTCTCCTGTTTCTAAGTTCTAAATGGGTTCAGCCGTTCTTGAGTTATAAATAGTGTAACTATCACGACTTTCTTATATAAGTATGTATATATAGATAATGTACAATAATATATATAGGTAGATAGGTTATACATATAAAAAAAAATTAGTAAAAAACAACGAGTGTGCTTTAGACCACTTATTTAATAAAAAATTTAAAAAAAAAACGTACAACTTATTTAATTTAACTCCATCTATCGGCCGATGTAACTTTGTTTTTGCTTTGTATTAACATTAAATGTCGCAATTTTAACAATTGTAAATTCTCATTTTACCGGACATACGAACATAATAATACAAATTTTTAACTTTGTTATGTTGTCTATGGAGGATCTACGTGGCAACAATTTTCAACTTCAGTTCGCCTCACCAGTTGTCTCCCCAGTCAAGCGCGGTAAAAAAGCTTTTCTTCAAAAATCATTAGCTCCCAATTTGTCTATATTCCATCATGAAGATTTTTTTAAATAACAAAATTTTCATTCATACACAGAACATTTGTTTCTTCCTTTAATCCTGCATTATAATGTGGGCCTAGGAACACAAGTTAGCCTTGGTTTAAAATAGCACTACCGTTGACGCCGCTACTGATTTTTATGATGGATATGTTAATTAGTCTAAAAAACGTACACGCGAAAAAATTCGATCAATTCCAACATGTTTTGAGACTTGTTGTATTTAGCCGTCGTCGGGCGTTTATGCGACATTCAAGGTTACAATCAGAAAGGTTAGCATCAGCAATCAAGAGCAACATTAAATATATATATGTATAACCTAGGTTTTTTTTAAGTCAGGAGTGAATGGGCATCTCATGGGCAAGCGTGCTCCACCTTAGACAACTTCGTCACTTACCATCAGGTGAGTTGTCAAACGCATGCCCATTTTACCATTAAAAAAAAATATGCTCGTTTTCTATTTAGTCTACTAATGGCTCAATGGGTCCGTGGGGGCCGGCTGCCATGGCAACATATAGGGACTTGGCCAAACGTTTGGTGGAAGCTTCAGGTGACCAGAAAGCTGGCTTTTATTTTGCACAAAAAATAAGCATTGCCATTCAACGTGGTAATGCTGCCAGCATTCTGGGAACTTTCCCCTCTACCAACGGGCTATTTTAAATTTTTAGTTTTTTTATTATATTAAGTTCTTAGGTATAATTTAGTTTTTTAGGTCTAGTTTAGTTTAGTTATTTATATTTTGTATGTTGCTAAATAAAGTATATTACATTTGTCTACTAATTAGTCTATTTGGTTTAGTCTAGTCCTTCTCCGTACTACGGACATTGCTCAAGATTAGCGCGGACAAAGTTTTGTGATTTTGCGATGCATTTTAATCATTAATCAATAAATCATAATTAAATTACTCGTATTTATGGAGGGCAAGCAATGGGTTTAATGTACTTGATAAGCGTCTTAACTTTGGCCTATTCTGTACAAGCTGGCATCGGCCAGGCAGCGGTTGAGCAGTGAATTTTTTGACTAATTACTGATAATTAATTGTAATATTCTTAGTTATTAGACTAGCTGCTATCTTAATTATTTATTTACTTATGATTTATTATTGTGAATAGCTATTTTATAACTTAGTATGCAGTGCGTATGTAGGTAGTGCTCTTAGGTGTTCACTTCATTTAAATTGTACTCTTTTTTTGTCTATCCATGAGGACCTTGGAATTGGCTTCCTTTTTTGTGAAACTATGTCTATATCATTATAACAGCTGTTGATCTTCCAAAATGAAATAAATAAATTATTATAGTCTGCGCGCGTCTGCCCTTTACGTAAATATTTAGTAATCCGCACTCCACCTGTCACCAGCCAAGTCTATAGAGTCGATGGTTACAAGTTACAACATTGATTTAATAGTAACACTTACAGCACATCACCTCTGAGGCCTTATCGGGCTGATAACCTTGCACTTACCAATTTAAATTTTAATAAAAACATAGTTTAATGACATATAGATATAATATGATGTGAATTTGCTTTATTAGTGTCAATACAGTTTAGTAATACTACATATTATGAGGCCATGAGAGCCAAAGTGGCCTACCTGCATTTTAAATGTACATAGGCGAGGAGCCATTTTCTCACTTCTTCTTTCATCCTATTTTAATCCCTATTTATTGCAGACCTTTTATTGGTTGATTTATTTATTGCGTTATAGCTTTTACCATTTAGAGCAAACTCCAATAAAACGATGAAAATTGAAAAAAAAAAATGCAGTTAGACTGCTTTGGCTTTCATGGCCTCATAATTATGTGATATGCAATACCTTAAAAACTATTTTGTGATAATACTTTACAACTGTCTTATGTATCAATCTGACTGGCCCGATACTGCCAACTGAGCAGTTGGCAGTAACCCTGTCTTCTGAGCTGTAGGTTGTGGGTTCGATTCCCACCCAGGACAGACGTTTGTGTGATGAAGATGTTTCTTCTGTGTCCGGTTGTTATAATGTATTCTATGTATATAATAGGTCTTTACCTATGAAATTGCCGTATTGCAGTACAGACTTTTTCAAACAAAAAAAAGTTTTGATTGGCTATGAATTCTAAATTCAAATTAATTTTGTTTTAAAAATATGACATTCTATTTACAATATAAGTCTTTTGTTTATTGATTAGCGTTGTATTTTCATTACATTTCAACATTTTTCCTCATAATGGATACTTTGAAATTTCGTGTAATTATGGAATATGAGTTCCGTCGTGGCACCAACGCGGCACAAACGACACGTAACATCAACGACGTTTACGGAGAGAACTGTACAAACGAACGTACAACCCGTTATTGGTTTGCTCGGTTCCGTTCTGGGAATTTTGACTTGAAAAATGAACCTCGTGGTCGTCCCGAAACTTTGGTCAACAATGATGAATTAAAGGCGATTGTGGAAGCTGATGAATCTCAATCTACAGCTGAGCTGGCAGCAGCTTTTGATGTTAGCATCAAAACAATATTGGTCCATTTGCGACAGATTGGCAAGATAAAAAAGCTTGATAGATGGGTGCCCCACGAACTTAACGATCGCCAGCGCAACGTACGCGTCGAGACTTGCCTTGCGCTGCTTAACAGGCACAGAAATGAAGGAATTTTGAACCGAATTGTTACGTGCGACGAAAAATGGATTCTTTTTGACAATCGAAAGCGCTCAGCAAGTTGGTTAGATCCTGGTTCGGTACCAAAGCAATGTGCAAAACCAAAAATGACCCCTAGAAAGGTGATGGTCACAGTTGGTGGTCTAGTGCTGGTGTGATTCATCATAGCTTTTTACAAAACGGCGAGAGCATTACTGCAGATGTGTACATTGAAGAACTGACCACAATGATGGCGAAACTCGCACGTCTGCAACCAGCTTTGGTCAATCGGTCGTCTCCACTGCTACTTCACGACAACGCGCGACCCCATACTGCACAACAGACCGTCTCTAAGCTGCATGAGTTGGGTTTGGAAGCTCTCCCTCATCCGCCATACTCACCAGATCTTGCGCCTACCGACTATTACTTTTTCCAAAATTTGGACAACTTTTTAGCGGGAAAAAAATTCAATTTCCGAGAGGCAGTACAAAACGCCTTTGAAGAGTTTGTTGTCTCCCGTCCTGCTGATTTTTTCTAGAAGGGCATCCATAAACTGCCACAGCGTTGGCAAAGATGCATTGATGCAGGGGTGATTACTTTGAATAAAAGAAATAAATAAGTTCGAAAAAAAAAATACTTTAACTTTTTTCAAACAAAACGGCAATTTCATAGGTAAAGACCTAATATTTACAAACAAAAAGTATACAAGTATTCTATCAGTTATCCGATTATCATAGTACAAGTCTTGCTTAGTTTGGGGCTAGATGGCGCTGTGTGAAATGTCCACAAATATTTATTATTATTATTAATTTCTTTCAGAATGTCTAACCCACAGTATAAATAATACTCTAGTTGAGATGTCATTGCCGATATAATAAAAAAAACACGTGACTCAAATGATGCACGCATTTAACTATAGTGATTATCACCCACTATCTACCACGATAAAAATATTTCTGTGGTTATTTTTACTTTCTTTTGTTTCATTTGACTTCTTTATCTCGCGAGCAACATATTTGTAATACGATACATTGTTACATAATATAAAAATATTTGGAAAAATATGACACTAAAAACTCGGTTGATAACTATCGCAGATAACAAAACCAGTCCATAGTCTATACGTAGTATCTCTACTTAGTCCGTATAGAATCGCACGTAAATTTTTCTCTCAGTCAGAAAACAGCTTACTCCTGTGAAAGTACATTCGGTCCCTGCTTGCTTACAAGAACTTCGCGCTAAGTGATTTGTGACACAAAACACAGACTCACATTTTTGTGACACAAAACACAGAGTTTAGTTTTGTGTTTGTCATTACCATTGGTGGCGAAAGAAAGGAATATTTAATTTAATTAAAAATACAATGGGCACAACTTACCGTACTTTACAGTACTTAGTAATAGTAGTAATAGCTTTTATAGACAAAGTAAATTAAAAAAGGTTTATAAGGTGACGTCTTCATTCAGGGTCACTTGTATGCGATAAGACTTGCGTATGTATAACGTAATACATTGGCATGTAAAGCAACATTTACACGGTGGCGGTGATAATGGCGCGTTCGTTTCGTCACGTTATCGGCGAGTTCATAAATTCCTTCTATATTGGGTTAATAGCAGGTGAAATGTTATGACTATTTCATTGGTTGGATAGCACATGTCGTGGATATTGTTTTTGAAGAAATTAAAAGTAGTAAACATTCTTCTGCCCAGCATTTGACAGGAGGACATCTTTACTCCCTACTAATATGTGAAAAATTGTCTTTTCACTAAAATAGCTAAGCCGATTGAGAATTCCTGCGGGAAAACGGGAGAATTGCAAGTAGACACATCCCTAGTTGGAAATAAAAATGTCATATCTTACTTCTGCACGTATCTATAAGGTGAGTGGTCCCGGTGGGAGGACAGACAACCCCCTGCGGAAAAAAGGGAATGTCCATGGAATAGGAATGCTGCTGCATTCTCCTTGGTACATTAAAATCTTCTGCGATCATCAATATCTTGCCAAGCGCGGTGATTGTGGCAAACAATAACTACAAGTGTCCGAAGTGGCGTTTTATGGGGGCGACCTAAGTTGTAAACTGTAACATATTTCTCTGATTTTTATACTGCTCACTACTACCGATTTACCCAACAATTACTTTGCATGTCAAACGGCGGTGGTTCCACATGCGTCCGGTTGGGGTTGTCGTTTTCCTGCGGCTCCTCCGGGACGGTCATCTTTGTCTTTAGGTCGCGCCGCAGACGAGGACGGCGACGCGTCGGAGGCTCGCTCGGCTCTGTCAGACAACCGTTCACACGTCTTTCATTCTAAACTATTCAATGTACTCTGTCTACGTAAAATGTACCAGGGTGAAAAAGACCTATGGAAAAAGGAGATGGGGATCTACCAGGCCAGGATTCTAGCTGTCGATATCATCGCAGATATCGGGATGATTTAGAGATAATGAATGTCTATGACAAAATCAAAAGTATGTACCAAAGCACAGGAGAAAGAGGGATTTCTTGAAGTAAAAAGTACTTCCAGAATTTTCTGCTACGCTAAGACAATACAAAAATAAGCACATCCATACACCAAGCACACAACAGTGAGCAGCTTCTGCCTTTAGAAATCAATCAACACTAAATCATGACTAAAGAAGACGTGATTACGCTCCGTCAAGCAATATTTCAAAATAAATATAATATACTAGATATCATTTGTAATGATTACTTTCATCGAGAAGCCAGGTAAATGTACTGAATGCCCTTCAATTGTCGGCTCAGTCACTCACGCCGTACACTTGTTAAAACAAAAATGGCACGTCCGTAAGGTCAGACTGGTGAAAAATGATGATTCATCTTTTCCAACGTCTGCTGCAACGATATATTTTTACCTAATGTTTACGTAAGCTATACAGGGAAGTAAACAAAACTTTCAACAGGTTTTACAATAGAATATAAAAACATTTCATCAATACTTGCCAAAAATTAATGTACAAAACAAATTATATTAATATGCATAATATGTATGAATTACGAATAAGGAACAAGCAAAAAACAAGTATTGAATTGACGTCGGCTGAGCATATCGCTGGTTGTCGACATCCAGCGCTGGTTCTCAGAATAGGCCCAGAGGGAATGGAACCAATGCACAATTAGAAAACGAAATAAACAATGAATGTTAAAAATAGTACATAATATGAAGTATGTCGACCTTACGTACTTCTTAATACAGCATACTTCTCAAACGAATGTATTATTATGTCTGTATTTTTTCGGTAATGGTATAGGTATGTACTGGCACTATTATTTATTCTATTTATTTATATGCTATCTCCATTACTAACTTTGTGTAGTGGATAAATAGTTGTTTTGTTTTGTTTCTCTCTATGGTGTTTGAGATTGGCAAAGATATACAAGAGAAAACACAGAGTAGCTATTCTACTGTTATGCAGTGTTTATTAGTAAGTGATAGTACATATGTATCTATTAGTCAAGTGTCTTAAGATAATAGTAGTTTAGGCCTCATAAATCTCAAAGTGAGGCGAGTGCAATGTTAATAATGTGGGATGAGGCATGAATCAGCATGAAGTGACTCATGGAATATTTAACGACACGAAGTTTGGCTCTTTTGGAAAATTATTATGCTACGCTTTCATAACAGTACCTACCACATGTTATGAAATGAAGTTATCCCTAGGTTTACACGCTAAAACAAGTAAACCGATTTAGATGAAATTATGCCTGCTGATTTTTCAGGATTAAAATTATCCTATAAAATATTTCCTGCGGAAAAACGGAAAAGCTAGGGGTGAAACTACGGGGCGCCACGCGCCATTTAGTTGAAAGTTTTTTTTGTAATATATTGTATATACAAGTATTCTAGGAACCGAGAATTTGTTTCATATAGGATTATGCAACAGTATTTTATCATCTCCCTTGTCAAAAGAAGCCTGTAGTCTGTATGTACATTACTTAAAAATCACAGTAGAACATAAGAATGATTGTTGTAAACCGATTGGGCGATGTGGTCGCACAAAGCCCTGTTTTTTGTATGTGTGAAATAAATAAAAAATATATATATATATTGTATATACTCATATTTGCAAACAGTCTTCGGACTATGAGCAGGTTCAATATAGTTGAAAATACAAATTGGATTGGGATGATAAATGGTCTAAAGTAGCACCATTGGTACTACCTGCAACATGCCCTAATGGTTGCAGCCAGTTGTAAGTACCACTTTTTGTAAGGTCACCCATCAAAGTAGAGTGATCTGTGATTGACAAGAAACTAGTATCTCTCATGTGTTACTTAATCATTATACATTTTTAAACCTTTATTACATTACCCATTTTGATGCAAGTGCATTAAGGCTGATATAAGCATTTAGGCTTTTATAGGTCTTTGATTGGCACTCTGGCTGTTGAGCTAAATATCATCATGACATTCTAATGTGGAACAAAAATGTACCTATACACAATAGATAAAATTAAACCTATTAAGGTACCTGGATCTTCATGGTTGCTTTTGAGGTCAGACTGTAGGGATGCCTCTGAGCAGTTGTCTATGGTCATGTCTATGCCGGCATCTTCATCTGAAGAGTACACCTGCTCTGTTCGTTTGTGCTCTGAAATATTTAATCATTATGAAACAACCACCTTAGTGCTGTAGGTATTAGGTAATACTGGAAGAAATATTTTAATTGATTATTCAAACTAGTAATATCCTTATCTATATTATACATACCATTATTGGTAGGTATATGTGTAGATTGATAAAGACTTTTTCAAAGTAAAGGTATTACTGTTCTGAAAATTTTTTGGGACTTTTAGCTTACATGGCCATTCCAGCCGTATTGGTTACACAATAATAAAATTACAAGCCCTCTTTAATCATGGCATGCATAGATCCTAAAATGCTAGGAAACTTTGGATAACACCCACATCTAATAAATAGATTCTATATCTCTCAACTTAATTTAGTTAAAAAAAATATGTATTTGCTGTGTTTATTATCTTCGTGGGGCAGTAGTCCAACCAATTATTTATAGTTACGACAATCACTCCATAAACGGTGAAACTACATTTTCTTTATGCTGATTTAGTTTTAGTTAGGCAGATAGATTTATTATTATATAGACCTATAGGTATAAAAAAACTATTAGATAACTCCCATATTTTAAACTCATTTAATATATTTATATATTAATATGTGAGGCAGGTACAAGGCCAAACATATATAAATTTTGATAGATTATGTAAAATTAAGACTTAGTTCTGATATGACTATGTTAAAATGTTTGTGTCAAAGCAATTTACTGTTATCTTTAAACATGTTCTTAATCATCATGGACCAATTTATTTGTAAACAAAATTGAACATGCAAGACATGATATAAGTAATTTTATATGAATTTTTATTGTTTATAACTTACAGCATCCAGATTAATAATTTATTCTAACATCAAAACCCTAGTTTGCTTGTGTGTGCTTGCTTGCTTTGTGAAATAATCAACAGAGCCAAGTAAGCCAATCTTTATGTTGTGTAATAAATTAATATTTGCCACTTGACACAGTATTATATAGGTAGTTTATCTCTGTATCTTAAAGTGCATACAGTAAACACAATAGTTGTTAACTGTGTAATGCTATGTCAACATCACAACACCAGGAAGTGGTTTCTGCAGTTATATAAAATTACATAATTTGTGTTTGTATGTGACCATTCCAAGTCAAAACAAGGTTTTAGTTATTTCGTATAAACATTAGAATAAGGATTTTTAAGAGGTGTTTCGTTAGAAAACATGAAACATATTGTTGCACAAAGGGTCATAGCAATACAACATGTGGGAACCTCACGTGTTGAAATTGTTGTGTGAAGTAGTTTTGTCGAATCAAGAGATTCTCGCGAAATAGATGTCATTTCGCAACAAGATGAAATGTGTATTTTGCCTGCCATATGGTGAGTCTAGGATATTGGCATCATTCTAACGACCATGAGCCAATATACTCAACGTCATAACGCTGCGACCTGCGGAAAGCCCGCCACCACAAGGTCGCCGCGTGATCTCATTCCAAGCAAATTCCGCACACTTTCAAGTAACTTTGTGACCAAAATAATTCACGAGACAGGCATACAACTTACCGAATTTTCCTTTTCTTTTTCCTTTAGGCATGGTTATAACCGACGAAAACTCACTAAACAAGGAGAAATATGTATAACTAAATTACTTGGAATTGTATACACTAAAATTAAACTAAGCTTGCCACTCGATCAAGATGGAGAAAAGTTCAATATATCAGTTCTTATAGTATGATTTGGGCACCGAATATAACATAAAACTAAAATTTCAGAAAAGCTTTTTAACATGTTTGACCGTATAACATGCACACTTGACTTCACTTTGCGCAATGCGCTGTCATGTCAATTGTCATTTGATTTTAGCTTACGGAGCCATTTTGAAAGTTAAAGTTGCCATTAAAATTAACAAAATTTATACTATTGCAGTAATGAAAATGCCATGAATGGCATATGTCAAATATATTTAAAAAAAATACGAGTGTGATTTAGACCACACGAAAAAGCGCAAATACTTGTTCTTAGTATGGGTGTTGTGGGACAATGGTATTCGTAGTTCCTGGGTCCCTAGACACAAGGAATCCTAGTTAGGGTTCAGGATCTATGTATGCGATCGTTGGGCGTTATTATTTATATATTTATTTTACCAGATATACAAAAATAATAACACAAATTTTTAACTTTGTTATGTTGGCAATGGAGATCTACATGAACCAACTTCAACTTCCATTCGGCTCGCATTCACCAGCTTATTTCCCAAGTCAAGCGCAACGAATAATTTTCTAGATGTTTGTATTGTGTGCTTCACTTATAGTGTACTTTTAATTATTGTGAGCCAATATTTTATAAATTCCAATATGCGTTCTACAAAATTTGTAGAAGAACGCGGCCAGTTGTAAATACCACTTTTTGTAAGGTCACCCATCAAAGTAGAGTGATCTGTGATTGACAAGAAACAAGTATCTCTCATGTGTTACTTAATCATTATACATTTTAAACCTTTATTAGAACATTACCCATTTTGATGCAAGTGCATTAAGGCTGATATAAGCATTTTGGCTTTTATAGGTCTTTGATTGGCACTCTGGCTGTTGAGCTAAATATCATCATGACATTCTAATGTTATATTCTAATGTATAACCATTTAATGGTTTATAACTTTTACCAAGCAAATCAGTTACTAAAACTACAAAAAAACTAAGAGGTCTATGTGCAGTAGAAAACGTAGAACACGTTAAAGAGGCAGGCATAGTAGTCGTAAGCTATTTGTATTCCAGCCAGTTTCTAGTTCCTAATCCTCTTGAATTTACATTTTAGGTAGTGTATGTTGTAGGGCACCGTTCACTAAGTGTATCGTCTATAAGCACTTTATATTCAAATGAATATTTTTACCTGGCTATTATAATATTTAATGAACACTTACTTCACCGATAATAGGTGGGCCTCTTGTTGTTAGTTTTTAATAAGAAATCTAACCCTATTTTCAAAAACATTCAGAGAGTAATAGTTATCTTTGTACTAGCAACATTAAAAATTGAGCGGAACGCACGTAAATATAATATTGTGCAACCTTGTGAGAAGGAATGAAAATACCTAATTATTTCACAACTTTCATACCTGCAAGTCAATAGTTTAAAATAATTTAGCTAATGTGATACAATATTACAATAACTTATGTATTTATATGAGTCATTTCCTTTACGATTATATTGCAACAACAATCCTAAACCGACATTATAATCCTTCTCAAGAATTGAGTATAATACCTAAACATCTTACATATACTTAATCAAAAACAATGTAACCAAAACCATCGTAAACTATGAGTTTTTGGTAATTATAACATATTCAATAGCAGTAAACCTATTAGCATTTATAGTAGTATTTTAAAATATGTGATAGGTCATAGCATAGACCATATATTACTTATTAGGTAGGTACAACAAAATTATAAGTTGAGTGTCCACTTCTTGCCAGGATAAAATTAATTATTACCATTAATTGAATATATTCACACAACGATTCGGCGGTGAAAATGTAAAAGCACTTTAAAATAATTACTTATCCTACTAATATTATACAAGGTGGAATTTCATTCGTTCTTTTCTTTTAATGTATGTAGTCAGTCCATGCTATAGAACGCTCCAATATAAAGTACTTATGAAATTTTGGGTGACGAAGGCGCAGGTCTTCAATAAAATCCGGTGTTCGGTGTAAAGGGTATATTCCTGCTCTTCGAGCCACCACAAGATACACAAATTAATTATATTACAATAAGAGCGTCGAGCAACACTTGCTCGCGCGACGGTCGGAAGTAGAGAGAGAGAATGCGGTGACTGAAGAGAGTGAATGAATACTGTGTGAATGATTATAGATACACATGAGAAACAGAGATACAGACACAGATAATAACAAATTCTATAAATGTGGCGCGTTTATCGCCGCCACAAAATAAAACTTAAATCTAGGTATTATCAAATTTAAATTCTAAAGAAAAGCCTTGCGACATTGAACAAAGCAGGTGTTCTATTGCCTATTGAATGAGTCTATTGAAACATTTACAAAGCACTCAGCTGGTGCCCGCGCTGTGTGAACCGTGAAATGGACATTTCAGCTGTCATGCAGTTATTTTAGGAGGCACTAAATATTAAAACAAAGCCTATTTTGTTTTATATTGAACCTTGTAAAAACATTCTATAACATGGTCTGAGTACATACATTTAAGAAAAGAGCGAATGAAATTCCACCGTGTATATGCAAAAGTTTGTGTGAATGTGTGTGAAGTGTGAATGTTAGTTACCATTAATCTCCGTAACTACTGAACCAATAATGATGATATTTGAAATGCAGATAGCTTATACGCTGGATTTGTTAATACAACGTATAAGCTATCTGCATTTCCTCTTAGGATACTTTTTATTAACGGGTGAAACCACGGGGCGTAACTAGTGCATTATATTATGAATGATATTCCGAACTATTCCTTTATTTTAATATGGGTAATAGGGTAGGTATTGCTAAGTCTGGGTGTTGTGGGGTGAGATCATATGAGGCTCTCGTAGTTCTTGGGTCCCTATAAGATACAGAAAATTCTATTTAGGGCCCAAGATCTTAAGTAGGTCAAAAGGGCTTTATTTTTTAATCAGTACTCATAATACGGGTTTATTCGAATGTTTATTACTTTTCTATATTTAAATTAACTATAATACGTCTAAAATAATCGTAAGACGTAAAATATTTCTATTAAATCCTCAGTTACGAATAGTTGCCGCTAGTGGCGCTGCGCTGAGCTTTAATATAAATATTTTAGGCGGACTATGCTTTACTCGATATGGAGTATTTACAG
Organism: Ennomos fuscantarius; assembly: GCA_905220475.3. Taxonomy (NCBI): domain Eukaryota; kingdom Metazoa; phylum Arthropoda; class Insecta; order Lepidoptera; family Geometridae; genus Ennomos; species Ennomos fuscantarius. The sequence goes on along the minus strand of HG992028.1, from coordinate 1,984,193 downwards.
TAATGTACATTCCTTCAATACCTATACAATTAGGTATTTATTTACCCAATTAAAAATAAAACCGCACCACACCACAGAGGCCGTAATAATTATTGTAATGTAATTTTTATTAGCTGCTGAATTATTAGTAACGAGCTTCTGCCCGCAGCTTCGCCCACGGCGTGGCCTATAGGAAATTAATTCAACCAACCATTTCATCCTCTTAAGGGTGGAATTTCGAAAAATCCTTTCTTAGCGGATGCCTACGTCATAACATCTACCTGCATGCCAAATTTCAGTCCGATCCGTTCAGTGGTTTGGGCTGTGCGTTGATAGATCACTATGTCAGTCAGTCAGTCACCTTTGAGTTTTATATATTTAGATTGGCTCTACGTGAGTATTAATGATAACAAACGCTGTAATTATTGTCAATAAGTCAGTATTACCTAGCTAACCTAATACATTACATTACATAAGTATGTATCATGACAGCTCTATGTATGTAATTGTAACATAAGTGCTATTAAATAAAAAAACTCAAAGTAAATAGGATAACATTTATTTGTTCATAATCGGTTTTAGGCAAACGGAAACCGTTCCCAAAAATATTCCTATTGGTTTAAAGCTTGAAATTTACGCCAATCGCTGAAAAGATGCTGGGCGATTGCAAAACTCGATTACAACCTATAGAAACACAAATTTGTATGGATTTGACAGTTTTAATACGCAGTTTATGTGTATAGGTAGTATGAAAATTTCTCCTGTTGCATTGCAATCAAAGTTTCGTGATCACCCCTGTTGAATCAACCAGAGTCATATTTTAGTGTTTTGGTATTTTTCTAGGTCAACCAAAGATTAATAAAATTAATTAATTTTCTAAATGAAAGATATCAATGAGATTAAAAAATAGTACTAAACTAAAAACTATTACAAAATTATTAATAACATTATTGCCTTGATTTTTTTGTTCCTGAGCAGTCTCATCAGCGTACGTTTTGATCGATTCTTTCCACCGCGCTTTTGCTTCTTTCGAGCCATAGAACTTTCCGTTAATGATTTCAGCACATTGCATCGTCATAGTCGGCGGTACACCTGAGAATACTAATCTGGAACTTTTTTGTTTGAATGCTCTAGACCCACGCATGTCTACCACCTCCCTACCGTTGATATACCACCGCACTTCGACGTAGTGGTCTGCGCGGCAGTACGCTTGAATGATCTCGTCGTCTCCAAACTCCGCAGCCAAGCCTTCAAGTAACGGTTGTCTATATTGATGTCCATGAACTCGCATGTAGGCGCTTTTTGTTGCAAACTTGTAGGGCACGACATCACGTTCTATATCACATCTGTACAATCCCGTAGCCTCTTCAGTGAGGGCGCTTAGACGAAGGCGGCATTCAGTTGGTCCGCAATACACCATCTCTATTCTTCCAACTCCGAGTATGGGAAAAGATCGAGTGCTCGGAGCAGCGCCAGGCTTGTACCTGAAGAACTCGTTAGGTCCTTTGAACCAGTTGAGAACAGTGAAATTTCCTTCGTAGCGGCATTCAAATTCGACTTCGGTTTGTTTTTCGAGAACTTCTTCTGGGACGCTAAGGTACGTGACGTTGAAAGCCCGAGCGCGGACTGCCGTCACCGAGACCAAGATCGCGAGCAATATCATGATGCCGGGTGATCCCGGACCCCGCTCAAATCGCACTGCCCCTAGCTCGCACTACCGACCCAGAGAGCGCCGCTAACGCGATCTTAATTAACAGTTTATTAAACTCCAACACTTAACCGTCCAGTGGACAAATCGAGCTCCCAGTGTGAGGGAGACACTATTTTTTTGATATATTAAATTAATAGACAAATTGGTTTAGCTAGGGGTGGTTAAATTCTAAATTATCATGGTGGTAATTATTTTAAAAGGCGTATTTCCTTATTAATTCTTCATAAGCAATTATTTCCTTATTTTGTGATTTGGTATGTACCTGCTTAGTCAAAAAAGACAAATATGCGAAGTATCGAGTTTCAATTTTTTCTTTATCTTAATAACTTTAATATTTGCCAAGTCGAGCAAAAAGCGGCATAATTTTATACATAATAACTTTTGTTTAAATAGATAAAGAAGTCTCTACATTCTCTAAGCATTCATAACTCAATAAAATTAACTGCCAGCGCAGCTGATGTCCAGGGTTAAATAATTCGCCTCATTCACGTGTACCTAGGTATATACTCAAATGTGTCATGCTATACTCAATGCCAGGACCGACGACAACGAGGAATGAGCAGTCAGAAGATTAAAGAGATAACTATCTATTGTGCAGAGATTTTCTTGGAACTGATGAATAATAGTTACTGTAGCAATTTTTTCATCAACACAATTTGAGCACACTACCGTATTCTGTAACCGATGCGCTCTGTGTTGGAGTGAAGTTAAAATATGTATCCTGAGGAATCCTTCTAGGATATTCAAGAAACAACAAACGAAAAATACTTATTTAACCGATTTCAAAAAAGGACGAGTTTCTCAATTCGACTGTTTTTTTTTATTTTTATTTATATTATCCATGTTTGTTACATCAAAACTTTCGAATGGGTGAACCTATTTTGATAATTCTTTTTTATTAATATATATGCTTCTCGTGTGGGCCCTTTTCAATTTCAGGTCCAGTTCTGACAATGGCATCCATGAGAAAACCATCTAAAAATAGTAATAATAATAACGCCCAACAATCACATATACAAAGACCCTCGACTCTAACTAGGATTCCCTGTATCGGAGACCCAGAAACTACGAGGACCATGGTCCCACAACTCTCAGACACCGGTCTGAATTCGGTTTTTTACGCTTTGCGTTTGTTATAATCATGTTATTCTATTCAATTATCACCGTTAGGTAATGGTTGAAACAAACTCATACAACATTAAGCGTATACATAATATATCTAAGTATATGAGCTTTTCGATGAGACAGGAAGACATCCTAATGCATTGAAACGGATAATTGAAACCAATTAAGCCTGAACTGAAGTCATCCAAAACCGTAGACATAATTGGAAGCTACCTACAGAACCCACAGATTTCATTATTGTGTCACAGTATTCAGCAGAGCGATTTTTTAAATATAAGCTAACAATCATTACGAAAAATTAAAACAATTTAGAGGAGTTGTGACGGGAAACGAGAAAGATTGCTTCACCGTATTACATTATCCAAAACTTGTGTTATTTTCAGTGTTTGTACATAAACGTGGTGGCGTTTTATTATTCTAGTGCTGGATTACAAGCATGAGTGCGGGAAAGTGGTATAATAATGGTGAAACGTTTCTTTTCGTGCAGTTTCTTGTAAAGTTGCCACCACTTTATTATCCACTCTGCTGGCCAAGTACGTGATGGGTTGGTAAATGTCCTCGAATTTTGTGTTTCTTATGACGGATACCGATTGAAGTAAAACTTTTTTAATCATGATTTGGGGGTAAGCTGGTGAGGCGAACGGAAGTTGAAAAGGAGATATACTTACGTAAAGATACAAAAAAAAAGTTACGTTTCGTATATTACTGTAGAGGCAAGAGAGTGGAGCTAAAGAAGTTTTACTTCAGGCGTGTGGTCTTTATTTATTTATTTTTTTTTTTTTTTTATTTTTTTTAATATTAATGAATGATGTGACGATCTAGTCGTTCACCTGATAATCAGCGACACGGCTGCCCATAACAGAACAGTGTCACTCGGAACTCCAAAATATAAAGTTTGGCGTGACACTGCACTGCGCACATCATCCTGAGACATCAGCATAGTCTAGTAATAAGATTACTCGACTGTGAGATCAGATCATTAAGTCTCATTTGCCCAGTAATTTCACTAGCTACAGTGCCCTTCAAACCGGAACACAGTAGTGCTTGCGCACTACTGCTTGGCGGCAGAATAACTGGCAAAGCGGTGGTACCTACCTAGACGAACTTAGCAGAAAAGTCCTACCACCTAGTAATCTAAAGCACACTCCTTTTTTTTATTTCCTTTAGGTACCTTTGTAAGGCATAGGAAGAATACCTTATTCAGCTCTCATTATAAATTCGGTTAGTGCCCGCAAAAGCTGGGGTCACACTGGCTCATCTCAAGCCCACGCATCTCGGATACAAGACATTACAATTTTATTACCAGTAATCATGTTAAGTGTTATCATACTAATTGAATAATGTTGGAATAGAGGCGTACTCACCGGGGTTGTTGTGAAACGTTATCTGTTGTTAGTTATATTAGTTTGTTATTGACAGCCTCGGTGGTGTGGTTGAGCAGGTCGGCTCATAACCTGGAGGCGGCAGGTTCGATTCCCGCGGCAGGACAAGTATTTGTGCACAGAAAAGCGCAAATACTTGTTCTGAGTCTGGGCATTGTGGGACCATGGTCCTCGTAGTTCCTGAGTCCCTAGACACAGGGAATCCTAGTTAGGTTCCAGGGTCTAATTATTATTATTACGTAAATAATGAAGTGCGTAGGTAATTCATTATTTGTCTATCTAATAAAACTTATCTACCACCCAATAAACTTTACATTATAGGCTGATGGGCCAGTGGTTTTATAGATTGTACGGAGATTGCACTTGATATTTAAGGCCTTTAATGTAGTCATGGCTTAACTAATAAACCAAAGCAAAGACAAAACTAATTTAATACTTAAATCATATAAAAATATACCTACAGTAAAAAAATACATAGTGCTTCACACCACTTCATAAACGAGTTTACCACTAGAGACTGTTTATTTGACCATTTAACACAAGGCCGATAAAACAAAACTTACTTCATTTAAAAACAAACAATTGATAGTGTAATCATATTTAAAATAGTGGTTACATTAATGTATCAAGCAGTTTTATTCTTACCGGATGCACGTCATACTTAATAAAGGGTCCTTAAGATGAGTGACGGGAGTTTTGGCGAGAATGCGAAAAAGATTGAGTCGCCGCATTGTATTATTTTCCAAAACTTGTGTAATTTTCAGTGTTATTGCATAAAATTGGTGGCATTCTATTCGTTAAGTGCTGGATTACAGGCGTGAGTGTGGGAAAATGGTATAATGATGGTGAAACGTTTATTTTCGTGTTGTTTCCAAAACTCCATAGAAGCTTCTGGTAAAGTTGCCACCACTTTACTAGGAGTATGACTTTGACTAGACTATGACTTGACTTGATGACTTCGACTGTGACTTGACACATATTTGCGTGAAATATCATTAACTTGATAAATTATTAATTACTTGACACTGGCTAAATACACAATAGTGTGGAGCCAAAACATAAAAAAAAAGATGAGTGACTCTCCAATGAATTAATTTTAATAATAGAAGATACGTATCCATACATATCAATGATACTAATCTTCCTACTACCAGGTTCGATTCCCGCGGCAGGACAAGTATTTGTGCACAGAAAAAAAGCGCAAATACTTGTTCTGAGTCTGGGTGTTGTGGGGTGTGGGACCATGGTTTTCGTAGTTACTGGGTCCCTAGGCTAGACACAGGGAGTTCTAGTTAGGGTGCAGGATCTATGTATGTGATCTTTGGGCGTTATTATTTATTTATTTCTATGTATATTATTTCCCACAGACTCAAAATCACTTACTATTTATTCTTACTGGATGTAGTAATACTTATTTAGCAATAAGAGCCCCGGGATGATGACTCTCCAATGAATTAATTTTAATAATAGCAGAAGTCAAAGATATTAATCTCTTTTAATGTCTTTGGCAGAAGTATAAATATAAACAAAGAGATTTCCTACTTTGTGATATACACATACGTGATATGACTATAACTATGACATATTAATTATTAAATCTCTACTACATTTTAACGGATTAAATTATTAGATTGAGTAGCATTTCAATACAATTATTTACTGCAGTTCCGCAATATTTACACATGTAAACTTGTCCGAGTAGTGAAAATATTTTTATTGTTTTTACTGTCATCTGTTATTTTAGCTTAGCACCAGCACGATGAAAACGAAGTAAGTTGTAGGTATATTCGTAAAATCCGAGCGTCCATTTAATACGGTTGAGTTTCGTTTTTAGCTTTTAAGCAAATAGGTCGGAAAGTACGCGATAGATGGCGCTTAAAATAATTTAGTATAAATATTTGTGAATAAATAAATATGGGTTTTGGCGGGATAACGAAAAAGATCGTGTCACCGCATTGTATTATTTTCCAAAATTTGTGTTATTTTCAGTGTTAGTGCATAAAATTGGTGGCATTTTAATCGTTAGGTGCTGGATTACAGGCATGAGTGTGGGAAAGTGGTATAATGATGGTGAAACGTTTCTTTTCGTGTTGTTTCCAAAACTCCATAGAAGCTTCTGGTAGAGTTGCCACCACTTTACTAGGAGTATGACTTGACTAGACTAAACTATGACTTGACTTGATGACTTGGACTGTGACTTGACTTGACACATACAACATACATATGTATAATATAAATTAACTTGAGAAAATTATTACTTGACACTGGCTAAATACACAAAAGTGTGGAGCCAAAACCGAAAAAAAAATGTGTGGACATTACACACACCGCCATCTAGCCCCAAACTAATAAAGCTTGTACTATGGGAACCAGATAACTGATACAATACTTATATACTTTTTGTTTGTAAATACATACATAGAATACAATATAACACCAGGACAAACATCGATGCTCATCATACAAATGTTTGTCCTGGGTGGAAATCGAACCCACAACCTGCAGTTCAGAAGGCAGGGTTCCAACCAACTGAGCTGTCGGGCCAGTCAGTATATTTTCTACGTTAAAAAAAAAAAAAATTTAATTATACTTAGGTACATTATTTTGCATAATATGTTATAATTTATAATGCTTACTATATATATATATACATATATAATTATATATATACATATATATATACTATTTAAAAAATTTAAAATAAAGTAAATCTTTACTCATTGCTTCATGCAGTGCTTATTTTGTTATGTCAGTATGTATTTTACAGTTCATATTATACATTTATATGTTAACTAGTAGCGCCCCGCGGTTTCACCCTCGGATAAAAAGTATTTTAATTATTTGCTCATCCCACGGGAGATTTTCACTTTTCCGGGATAAATTGTAGCCTATGTGTTAATCCAGTGTATAAGCTATCTTGGTACCGAATTTCATCCAAATCCATTCAGCCGTTTGAGCGTGAAGGAGTAACAAACATACACACATACAAACTTTCGCCTTTATAATATTAGTGTGATAGTCTTTTTTTCCTAACTATCACATACATAGATCCTGGACCCTAGCTAGGATTCCCTGCGTCTAGGGACCCAAGAACTACGAGGACCAAGGCCCCACAACACCCAGACTCAGAACAAGTATTTGCGCTTTTTTTTCTGTGCACAAATACTTGTTCTGCCGCGGGAATCGAACCCGCCGCCTCCGGGCTATGATCTGACCTGCCCAACCACCACACCACAGAGGCTGTCAAGTTGTAGTTTTCCTTGGAGTCTCCCGCACCACTAAAGTCTAACGCGTTCCATTAGGAAACTAGGAAAGAACGCGTTACTACACTGTTATACCATAGAAAATAAACTCCAATAAGAAACATAAAATCTGAGATAGGTCCTACATTTATGTACCTACTTAGGTTAGGTTAGGTACCTACCCAAGTACCCACCTCTTGGTCACACATCACATCTTCAGCCTTTTTGCGTTTTTGCATTCGTTACCTGGATATTCCCTTAGCCGGCTCTCATGTCACTCGCGGGGCGGTCCTATTCTAACGCTGGGACTGCACTGCTCTGGGTCACCGTACCTATACTTTTTTTTACTCCAAAATGGTCTAGCATTTGACCATGCTCTCACCTGATGGGAAGTGACGATGCGATCGAAGGTGTAGCATGCTAGCCAAGTACAATACTTTCCATTATACAATCAGTTACCTCAACCTTGCACCAGAGAATTTATAGGTACTTTATCTTGGACCATATCGTTACATATTCGAAGTAACCCACGCTGTTTCCTTGCTCAATCTTCTCTGCCAACAGTGTTTCCAGCTTCTAAAAACTGCACAGCGCACGTAACTTGGAAGGCTTTACGGGAAAACCTTATTCTGGCATTGCTCACGCTAGGTGGCGTGCGTCACGCACGGGTTGAAATGAAGATAGTGCCTTTTCTGAGGTGATAATAATGAACTGAGTCTGAGAAATGGTGGTGTATCGTTGCCATCGATAATGGCGCTAAAACTGTATATAGGCATCCGCTTGAAAACCCTTTCACTGTTACAGGGAGTGTTTTGTGGAGTTATTGCGTGACCTACTTCAATTAGAATGTAGGGGGTTTCAAAATAAGGGACCATCACAAATCATTTGCTGAATGGGAAAATATGTAAACTTTTAAAACAGTTATTTTTAAATTGTAGCAATAATAAGAAGAGAAGGAAAAAAAATTCTAAACAGTTTTTTTTTCCAATTTTAGCAATATTAAGAAGTGAGTTCAATTAAATGGTCCTCGTAATTCCTGGGACATATAGGGAATTTAGGGAAAGGGAAAGATAGGGTCCAGGATCTATGCTGATTGACTTCTACTATTGCATCTTTGCCTATGCAAACAATAGTAACAAAACAATAATAATAATAACGCCCAACAATCACATACATAAATCCTGGACCCTAACTAGGATTCTCTGTATCTGTTTATTATTATGTAGAGTGGTGCTCAAGGTTTTTAATCTATGTATTAGCAAGTTTCCTTGTAAGTTATTTGAGTTAAGCTCAAGTTCTCCCATATAAATGGTAATGAAGACGGCCCGCTTTGGAATCCCGCTTTTTGCCGCGTGTTTTTCAATTTATCCCATACCTACTTTTATAGTACTTTGGGAAAGTTTTCTTGTTTTAATAAGTGGATTTTGTAGAAGCGAAACGGGTGACGATTTTTGATTTATGCTAATGTTTCATGGTTGGAAGTGATTCGGGTGTCTCTGGACCCTGAAGGGGCTCTGGACTTAAGCATGAAGTTCATTCCTGGGATAATCTGTAAGCTCATAAGTATTTAATATTTTTACATCATCTCTTTATAATAGAAAGAGGCTATTCAAGGATTTCAAATAAATTCAGTTTGTACCTAGTATATTGAGTCTTTTGTCGTGATTCCTAAAGAGTGCTTTTTGAAACTTCCGCTTACTACCTACACATCTTGCTTATCTTTGATATTCCATTGGAAAATAGCAGTACTGATAGTTCTGTACGATTCCAAACACTGATATATAAATCGATGCCAATTCTCTCGTTGGTAAGTTTCCTATTGTTAGCCAGATTCACACAATACGCACCACTGAGCAGCGAGGGTTTCCGTTGAAACTGAAGTACGTGGTACTCTTCAGTCAGATAAGTTCACAATGGTTCCCGTTTATTTGCACACCTCCAAAGTATGGCCAAAGTTTCGCGTTAGTATTTCCAAGTGCCTATTATCTAGAGCGCGAGAGACATCGTTTATTATGAATCCGCATACACACGGTCCCATTATTTCCTCATATACCATCTCTTGCCGACTCCGGAACTTTAGTTCTACATGCGAAGTGCTACAAAATGCTTCGACAGAGAAATAAAGTCTATAGATGAGCTAAAAATAAAGGCACCCCCGGTTACACCCACAAGCAGGTACTTAGGTACTTAATTACCTATACGTAATTAAGTTTTATTAAGTTAGTTAGTTTTTTAAGTTTATGTTTTTTTTGGGTTATTCATAGACCGAACGGCCAAAGAATGGAATGCTCTTCCAGCAACAGTGTTTCTCTCTGGGTATAACCTGGGACTTTTTAAGTCAAGAGTGACTGGGCAAGCGTGCCACCTTCGACCACTTGGCCACTAAGCAGAGTGAGTTGTTGTCAAATGCATGCCCATTATAGCATAAAAAAAGTTACTGTCTAGATTTTACTAATACTGTAAAGGACCACTATAACAAATAATATATAAAGGACCAATAATAGCTCTGTTGTATTGTTACTTTAAGCTACAACATTATTGTTACTATGGAAAGAAACAGAGCTAGAACTGCTAGAAGTAAAGAGAATAGTTTAGACAAACCAAACCATCACTCATTTTGGTGCGGCAAGTCAAGACGTACTAAGGCAAGAAATAATCGCAGACACATCCAGTATTGTACTTCTGCGTCTCACACAGGGATGAGTTTTCTAAAACTTGCCCGACTGTTTGTAATTTTAAAGTAGAGAGTTACACGTACACTGGCTTTTATGAGTTTTGTTGGCACACCAGCACTGGCTGAATGGCAACGCGGTCGTTTGGATAGGAACCCATTGAAGGCAGGACGGGTCACTTCTAGACCGGATTTATAGCTCTGCGAAACAGCGATAGTCTGGAATCGTTTTATAATAGGTAAGTACCTACTACTTATATTGCTAAGGGATCATTTTTGCTGAGGGTTTTATATATCAAAGACGTTACGGATCAACCAGCAAAAATGTGTACTGTAGTCGAAAGATCGTTTCCGAAACACTGATGCAGCAATTAATAAAATAACAACATTTGATACTTCACAACACAATAAACTTATAATTTGCTCAAAACATTAATATTAAAAATCCTATCGAAACATAAAATAATAATAACGCCCAACGATCACATACATAGATCCTGGACTCTAACCAGGATTCCCCGAGTCTAGGGAACCAGAAACTACAAGGACCATTGTCCCTCAACACCCAGACTCAGAAAAAAAAGCGTAAATACTTGTTGTATTTACGCTTTTTTTTTCTGTGCGCAAATACTTGTTCTGTCACGGGAATCGAACCCACCGCCTCCGAGTTATGAGCCAACATGCTCATCCACCACACCACAGAGCCTCTAGCTTTTGCTTTGAGATACTCAAAACAAAAATTAGGTTTTCTCACAATGTCACACGGTATATTATATACAAATATCAAACAAGAAGTATTTTAATTATACTAGTAGATAGAAATGGAAATAATGAAAGTAGAGCAACAGAACCGACCTGGAGCAGAGATGTTTTCTTACTATATACTTTATACAGCGCTTACGCAGACTGCTTTAATTATCCAAATCTCGGGTACCCTTAAACCCAGAATCCACTACGCTTATAAAATCCAGCTAAAAGGGGTGTAATTATCATAATTTATGCCCATAATTATTAAAATTATCAGACCAAACTTGGGAGACATAATCTCACACACAGACAGAACATCCCTTGGTTCCCAGCAAACAGCCCGCTCGCCGGACATCCGGTCTACGCTTCCCCTCCCCCACGGCCACTTCCGGCCCGCCTGCCCCCGCACCGCCTGGGCCGACTTCCGCCTCTGACATCACAATTAATCTTGGGACCATTTTCCGGCGTGAAGTGTTTTTCTGTTTTATGCGTGTGAAAACGGACAATACAATTTATGAGTCAGATTAAACAACTTATTATGAGAATATGACTAAAAACTAATAATTATCTTTAAAAAAGGCTTGATAAATGCTAAAAAATCTATTATATTAACCTAAAGAATATCCTACTGAAGAGTAACTGTTGTAAGGTTATCTTTAAGCCCCGTAGGTTAGCTAGAACGGCCGACTTTCCATAGGGTCCACTATTCCAGTGAACGTAGTCTTCTTGATCCTCTCGTTCGCAACGGCCCAAGCCGAGGCTTACACCCAGGTGTGCCTTTGAGCTAGTTGCCTCGCACTTTTACCCATAGGTCACCTTTAAAACAACAACAGTTTGCAAATAGCTTCGACTGACGTATGGAGGCCAAGCTTTATTTAAAAGAATATATAGTTAGATATGTCACACTTGTTGCGAAGTCCTGTAGTTAAGAGTGCCTTTGGCGTGACGAACGAAGACGCGAGCAGCAGGCAGGCTAGATAGTTTCTTAGTGAAGTAGCTTCGAGACAACAGTGGCACCTCATGTTTGCCAAAATCACAGATAACCCCCTATCTGTGGCCAAAATGCAAACAGGGAACTTAACCTGCTACGTCCTTATCCCTAAGCTTTACAACGTATCGTCCCACTCCCGTCGTCGTCGTCACAGCGTCCCGACGGCGTCGTTCTGTCTGCTGTTAACACATAATAGTCTTCAAATTGACTCTACGGGTGTCGGGTCGTTCTCTTCCCTCAAATATGGTCGAGGAGGGCGATGGCTGGTTTGCTCGTGGTGTATGCATAATTAGAAATAAGTACTTATATTTAAAAAATTGTATTTCCCCTCCTGTTTTGTATGTATGTTCATGATTAATGACAAAGTATTATTTTTAAAATAATTTAACACAAAGCACGGAACCAGCTAGGCGATCACGTAATTTAATTAAAACCGACAGAAACACAAATTTGTATTGATTTGACCGTTTAAATACGCAGCTATTTTTGTGTTTTGGCTCCACACCTTTGTGTATTTAGCCAGTGTCAAGTAATTGATAATTTAGCAAGTTAATGATATTTCACGTAAATAATGTATCAGGTCACAGTCGAAGTCATCAAGTCAAATCAGAGTCAAGTCATAGTCTAGTCAAGTCATACTCCTAGTAAAGTGGTGGCAACTTTACCAGAAGTTTCTATGGAGTTTTGGAAACAACACGAAAAATCGTTTCACCATCATTATACCACTTTCCCACACTCACGCCTGTAGTCCAGCACTTAACGAATAAAATGCCACCAATTTTATGCACTAACACTGAAAATAACACAAGTTTTGGAAAATAATATAATGCGGTAACGTGATCTTTTTCGTTTTCCCAACAAAACTCTACGCAACTTATGTGAATAGTTATTGTAAAAAAATTCAAATTAGGAATAAAATTTCTCCTGTTGCATTGCAATCAAAGGTTCCATGATCACCTGGCAGGTGTCTTTGGTAAGTATAAAATGTCAGTGGCAGCTAAAAAAATTGACTTTACATGAAAATAGTACGATATATCCGCATTTTCACTGCGTATTTTGGATTCCATTAAGTACACTTCAAGTGTTGTAATTTCAGTTTTATTTTGTCTACTGTTGTTAATAAGTTTTTATTAAACCATTTTTTTCTCATTAATTACGTAAATACTTTTCCAACGCGTGCCGCGTGTGTGATCTGATAATATATTATTTTAGGCAAGTACTACGCATCAGCATTATCTTGCAATATTTTTCGGTGTCGAAATATTCCCTTTATTATTGGCAATACGTAATAATAATTTCTTGGTTTCGTACTTACTGTTAAAACCAGTTACTGAGCTGCTCGAGTTTTGGCGGGAAAGCGAAAAAGATTGCGTCACCGCATTGTATTATTTTCCAAAACTTGTGTTCTTTTCAGTGTTAGTGCATAAAATGGGTGGCATTCTATTCGTTAAGTGCTGGATTACAGGCGTGAGTGTGGGAAAATGGTATGATGATGGTGAAACGTTTCTTTACGTGTTGTTTCCAAAACTCCATAGAAACTTCTGGTAAAGTTGCCACCACTTTACTAGGAGTATGACTTGGACTAGACTATGACTTCGACTGTGACTTGACACATATTTACATGAAATATCATTAACTTGATAAATTATCAATTACTTGACACTGGCTAAATACACAAGAGTGTAGAGCCAAAACATTTTAAAAAAAAACAGTTACTATGGGAAACCATGAGATATGTGTCTCATGGTTTCCCATGGTTTTATGAGCATCACCCATCTAGTTTTAGCTAGTGACATAAAATAATGCCAGCATTTCCACCTATTCTAAATTCAGAATCGCGATATCTAACACTAAGATTTCCCATAAACAAAACAAAAATGTTACCATAATATTAATGAATGGTTGCCAGCGTAAAATAAATGAGAGTCGTCTCATTGATTGGTCACCATCTTTCCAAACGAGGATGAGAAAAAAATTAATGATGGGAAATCGAGAAGATTCGGAACAACGATCAGTCAGAGGGGAGATTCGGCAATATTGATACTAAGGGACCTTTATTTTACTTGATTAATTTACTGTGGCTGAAGCTGGGTACAAGGTATATGGGTCCAGTAACAGGTTTTTGTAGTAAAACTTACTGTGGCTGAAGCTGGGTACAAGGTATATGGGTCCAGTAACAGGTTTTTGTAGTAAAACTTACTGTGGCTGAAGCTGGGTACAAGGTATATGGGTCCAGTAACAGGTTTTTGTAGTAAAACTTACTGTGGCTGAAGCTGGGTACAAGGTATATGGGTCCAGTAACAGGTTTTTGTAGTAAAACTTACTGTGGCTGAAGCTGGGTACAAGGTATATGGGTCCAGTAACAGGTTTTTGTAGTAAAACTTACTGTGGCTGAAGCTGGGTACAAGGTATATGGGTCCAGTAACAGGTTTTTGTAGTAAAACTTACTGTGGCTGAAGCTGGGTACAAGGTATATGGGTCCAGTAACAGGTTTTTGTAGTAAAACTTACTGTGGCTGAAGCTGGGTACAAGGTATATGGGTCCAGTAACAGGTTTTTGTAGTAAAACTTACTGTGGCTGAAGCTGGGTACAAGGTATATGGGTCCAGTAACAGGTTTTTGTAGTAAAACTTACTGTGGCTGAAGCTGGGTACAAGGTATATGGGTCCAGTAACAGGTTTTTGTAGTAAAACTTACTGTGGCTGAAGCTGGGTACAAGGTATATGGGTCCAGTAACAGGTTTTTGTAGTAAAACTTACTGTGGCTGAAGCTGGGTACAAGGTATATGGGTCCAGTAACAGGTTTTTGTAGTAAAACTTACTGTGGCTGAAGCTGGGTACAAGGTATATGGGTCCAGTAACAGGTTTTTGTAGTAAAACTTACTGTGGCTGAAGCTGGGTACAAGGTATATGGGTCCAGTAACAGGTTTTTGTAGTAAAACTTCTTTACGCACGCTTGACTTGGGGAGTAAGCTGGTGAATTCGTGACCAGAGCGTTATTAGGTACGGAAGTATCTACTCTTTTCACATTTCTTTTGAACCATGTTCTAACTTTCTCTTCATCCAGTCAATTACAGCGCGATGTAAAAAGGATATAAAAAGTAAAGTACGTAACTAAAGATTTTTTTAAAATTACTTTTTAATACTTAGTTTCAACTATTTCTTTAAAATACTTGTAACAGATTTGGGTAATACATTTACCTATTTTTCAATCATGAAAACGAAAAATAATGGATGAATAGCTGGCCGGCCACAGAAAAAAACAAAATAGGCGGAAAAGCGGCAATCCGATCTTCATTTGTTTTTTCGAGTTGTAGAGTTTATTTATACTTCCGTATAGATGAGATTTATATATAATCATTTTTTCTTTAGCTAATTCACTTTTTATTTTTACTTTCCTTGTATTATTGATGAAAAACACAGTGTTTACCTCGGGTTAAAGACTTATTTAGTCCCTAAAGCTATCGAAAAGCCTAAACCTTGACCCCCCCCAGACTAAATAAGTTACTATCAACCTGAGGATAACAATGTCCTATTTCAGGCTATGCTAGTGCTATTTAATGTCGGTAAATATTTAATAGCGGGAGCACTGCAGTGGCCCCAGATTATTGATCATCAATTATCATCATTATTAGAGTGTTACATCCTAGACCATATCACTTATAATCAGGTGAGATAGTGGTCAAATGCAAACCTATCAACGAATAGAAATAATAAAAATTGGAAAGTAATAAATATAGGCAGCCACTAACGTATCGTTCAGCGTGATATTATGTTCATTAAATTTTGACGTGAGGTTAGCCGTTTTAAATTTTACATAATACTTTAGTTTTATTGAAATAAAATAATAATAATAACGCCCAACGATCACATACATAGATCCTGGATCCTAACTAGGATTTCCTGTGTTTCCCTCTTAGGGATGGAAATCGAAAAACCCTTAGTGAATACCTATCTACACTTTACAAAGAACACACCCTCCAAATCTCAAGTCTTTAGGACTAGAGGCTGTGCGTTGATATATAATTAAGTTAGTCAGTGAGGACTTTGAATTTTATATGTATAGATAATAGAGATACAATAATAATAAGATAATAATAGATTATAACTGATATGATACATTTTTATGTCTCTCTGAATGATAATTATACAATAGTTGGACGGATTTTGATGCCGTTTACGGTAAGGTATATTTTGGAAATACCTGCACTCTTACGTCTATTTCATCACCATCAACCTGAAGCCGTCCAGTGCTGATCATAAGCCCCCCCGAGCGCCACTTTGAGTGGCTGTTCGCCTCCTGCACCCATCAGCTCCCAGCGGCTTTCACAAACAAAAAAATACTACTTTTAAAATAGGGCCTAAAGACTTCAGATACTGAATCCGTGTACAATAAAGAGTCCATCTATCTATCTAAACAAATAAATGACATAGATTAAATGAAAATATCTAATATATAATAATATCTAATATCTGAATCCTAGGTCTTTACTAAAGTAGGTATCCTGTCCATAAAGAATCCCAAAGATACTAGTGCCCGGAACATTAAATTTGTGAATCAGTTCATCTTTGCCACTATTTATTTTTATAATATTTACGAGAACTAACTCTAAAAGCCTACAATTATAAAGTAGGTACCTAATACTTTTTTTATGTTTTGGCTCCACACTTTTGTGTATTTAGTCAGTGTCAACTAATTGATAATTTTTCAAGTTAATGATATTTACCCAAATATGTGTCAAGTCACAGTTGAAGTCATCAAGTCAAGTCATAGTCAAGTCATAGCCTAGTCAAAGTCATACTCCTAGTAAAGTGGTGGCAACTTTACTTGAAGCTTCTATGGAGTTTTGGAAACAACACGAAAAAAAAACGTTTCACCATCATTATACCACTTTCCCACACTCATGCCTTTAATCCGGCAAATAACGAATAAAATCCACCAATTTTATGCACTATCACTGAAAATAACACAAGTTTCAGAAGATAATACAATGCAGCGACGCGATCTTTTTCGTTTTCCCGCCAAAACTCCTACCTAATACTTATGGTACTTTACTAAAATAAAGCATAGGGTAGGCAAAAGTGTCTTAAATATTTTTATTGCTCTTTTGTTCTCTCCCGGAAAATAAGCGGCAGTCCTGCTTTGATGGTCGTGACTAAAGTAGGGATGGTGTCGATAACTGGATGTCTCACGGAGTTGGGTGCGGGCTTCACAGAGTACTTGGACAGTATAGCAGCCAGGCCGGCCAGCGACTGCATAAGCCCCAGACGTTCACCTGAAACACATAAGCCATGAGTACATAATTGTTAATGTTTAAGCAATACAGTCTAAGGTCAATGGACTCAAATATTTTATTGATGTGATAGTAAAGTGTCGAAAGAAAAGGAGGTTGCTCGTGGTGTATACGCAAGTACGCAAATAGAAATAAAGTAATTGATGTTCCCAATATTTAAATGGTAAAAAAAAAAACAGAACAAAATAGTAAAATAGTAAAACAGGAAAAAAAGTGTAAATAATTTCCTGCTGTATATAATAAATAATAATAATAACACAACTAACAATATGTAAGTAGTATATTAAAAAAGAGTACGGACCCAAGGGTCTGTGGTATAACAGAAAAAAAAAGAAAAAAAAGAGGCATGTTATATTTTTTTATATATAGTATTTTAAAAGTATTCACGTATGTAATATCACAGGAATCTGTGTAGTATGAATATGTTATACCTGTTAATAAATAACGTTATTACTGAGAATATTCTTATAAAGACAATGTAATTTTTTTATCTTTCGTTTCTATTCAAATAAATACTGTTAATGTAAATAATGTTTTTTAGTATCCCTAATCAAAAATAATTTAATCGGATCAGAAGTCCTTATAGTAGGAAGTTAAGTCGACACGAACAAAAAGAAATCCCTTTTTTTATAATTGATTCTTAGTGTTGACTTACCAATACATGCTCGCGGTCCATCCCCGAAAGGCATATAGACACATTTCCCTTTAGTAAAATTTTTGGGATCGAATCTTTCTGGTTGGAACTCGTCTGGGTTTTCAAAATATTCAGGATCATTTTGCATAGCTTCCACTGGAATGTTGATTTTTATACCCTTGTCTATTGTTACATTGGTACCTGGGAAAGTGTACCGGCGTACACATTTCCTTGTTAAAGCTCCTATGGATGGAAGAATTCTCATACTTTCTTTGAACGCCCATTCCAAATAATCCATTTCTTTAACAGCCTCGTAAGTCAGTTTGTTGTCATGCTTAGAAAGGACACGATCGATATTTTCTTGAACCTTCTCCTGTACTTGAGGATGGTAAGCGAGTAGATGTAATGTGTAGCTGGTAGTAGAGGATGAAGTCTCGAATCCAGCTGCAAAGAATACGAAAACTTGAGCTGCCAGTAAGTCATCTGTCATTTCCAATGTAGCCTTTTCTGGTGTCCCATCTGGCTTAAACTTTTCTATTGACTCTCCAACAATAGTTCCTTTCTTTTGACACTCGAGCAATAAATCTATAAAATCATTTCGGCCTGAGGGCTGGTGATTTCTCGCTTTAAGAATAGATTTAACTAAGGGAACAATTTCGTCTTCAATATGTTTTGTCAAAGGCACATCTTTTAATAATGTAGGGAACAACAGTTTTGATATAGATTTAATAATAAGTGGTATAGGTATTTTAAAAATCTTGACTCCGAGTTTTCTGAACTCAGATTCGTCGTCGCTTAGAGCGTCCATATCGAGTCCAAAGCCACAAGCACCAATGAAATCTGTAGTGAATCGAGCCATGAGGTCTCTAGCGTCAATGGGTGCTCCAGCCGACGCTTGGATTCGCAAATGCAGTCTCTCGGCTCGTTCAGTTATCAGTGGGAACATTGCCTTCAGCTTGCCACTTGAGAACGCTGGTGTCAATCGTTGCCGTAATAATCGCCACAGATCTCCTTCCGCGTTAAAAACGTTTTTCATTATGAGTTCATGAATTGTAATATCGTCATTTTGACGTTCTTGGAAGTAGTTGAAATCCGTTATAAGAACTCGCTTTACTAGTTCCGGATCTCTTATTATGAGCTGTGGCTTTGACATCCGGTAAAACCCGACTACCTTCTCATTAGGATATTTACGGTATTGCTCCGTTGCGGTTTGTGTCGGGCTCTGCTTGAAAAAAAAGCCCTTAATGTTATTCCCGAAGAAAGGTAACGGTTTGTCATGTTTTACGCCTCTTTCCACCCAGTAATTAAATTTTTTTGTAGTATAATAATATAAAAAAGATACAAATACCAGTATTAAAACTAAAGAAAACATGATTAGCTATTATAATATGTGTACACCAGGTTCTAGACAAAATTATACACTCAAACAAAAACCTGATATAGATTTTGTATAGTTAGACATAGTATTCGTATATGTTTTTATGAAAGACTGACCACTTTAAATAAATGATTTATATTATATACACAATAATAATCTAATGAAAAAATGATGAGATAATATATATAGGTATCTTCAGATAAGGCGATAAGAAGCTGGTAAGCTGGTCGAAGAAGTTTATTATTAGTCATCAAGACAAAATGATCATTTTATCGACTAATAAGACGAGGAAGCTTAAATGAAATTATGTACTGTTTTCCGTTCTCATTTATGCACTGGTCACTGACTCAATTCAGTTCTTAGATGATGGCTGTTGTGGCTAGTAGTCCCAATTCTTCCAAAGCCGAAATATTTGGCAATTGTGTTAACTGCTGAACACAAGCGTCCCCCATAAATATAAGTTACTTACTGTAAGTGTACTTTAACTGTAGTGTAAATTAACTCGCTATCTATTATAGTATTGTAAAATCTATATAAAAATTTCGTGTCACAGTGTTTGTTACCATACTCCTCCGAAACGGCTGAACCGATTTTTATGAAATTTTATATTCACACTTGGTAGTTCTGAGAATAGGCTGTTATCTAGTTTTCATCATCATCATCATCACCGTTTTTCATCACCACGCGGCTGAAACCGCGGGGCACAGCTAGTATTTGTATAAAATCCTTAGTTATGTATAGTTTGGGCGCTGTGCTGGGTATCGCATTTTACGATAGGTAGGTATCTGCCAACACGATATCGAATACCTAAATTAGTATGAACTGGTACTTACTAGAAGTATATCGGTACATATGGCAAAAGTTAATACACAATATGAACAGGTTTTTAATGATAAAAGATATATTTTAGATATAAATGATATTTAAGTAGTTATTCTGTCTTAAAACAAATAGAAAAATATTAGGAATTGTATAATTGTTTTGACTGACCCGATAGCTCGGTTGGTAGTAGCCCTGCCTTCTGAGCTGTAGGTCGTGGGCTCGATTCCCACCTAGGACAAATATTTGTCTGATGAACATAGGTGTTTGTTCTGTCATTCTGTATCTGGATGTTATATTGTATTCTATGTGTATATTTACAACACAAAAAGTAACCTAAGTATTCTATCAGGTATGTGGTACTTGGGGCTAGATGGTGCTGTGTGAAATGTCCACACATATTTATTTAATTAACAGAAATTAGAGATATAAACATAAAATAAGTAGTTTTTTATTGCATTTTTTTTCGCTCTCGGAAAATAAGTGGCAGGCCTCCACTGATCATCTGGATTACTGTTGGCTTGGTTTCAATGACTGGATGTCTCACTGCGTTTGGTGCAGGTTCAACTGAATACTTAGATAGCACGGCAGCTAGACCAGCCAACGATTGCATAAGCCCCAAACGTTCACCTGAAATGAAAATAAAATACTTTCAAAAACATGCACTATTTGAATGAAATTGAAATGTGAAATGATACCCGTAAACTAACAGTGACAGATTTCATCAGATGAGGTGGATCATCCAATTTGTATTGCATGAAAAAATCTTTTCCATCATTACATTAGACTTTCTTTCAACAAGTTATTAGAAATGTATACTTTTGCAATGCCAACGCCAATTTATTGTTTATAAGCCATGTCTTTGTTTCTGCAAAGCCAGCTCGACTAAAGATTACTCATCAACTTACCAATACATGCCCGCGGTTCTTCTCCGAAAGGAAGAAAAACACGTTTAATTTTTTCATAATTCTCAGGATTGAAACGTTCTGGGATAAATTCTTCCGGGTTTTCGACATATTGAGCATCATTTTGTAAAGCTTCTACTGGAATTATAATATGCACGTCTTTGTCTATTGTCAGATCTATGTCGTGGAACGTATACTGGCGAACACAAGATCTTGTCAAAAATCCTACTGCTGGCAGAATTCTCATACTTTCTTTGAATGTCCATTCTAAGTAATTCATTTCTTTGATAGCATCGTAGGTCAATTTGTTGTCATGCTTAGAAAGAACGGAATCAATGTTTTCTTGAACCTTCTCCTGTACTTGAGGATGGTAAGCGAGAAGATGTAATGTGTAGCTGGTAGTAGAGGATGAAGTCTCGAATCCAGCTGCAAAGAAAACAAAGGCTTGCGCAGCCAGTAACTCATCAGTCATTTCCAGTGTTGCTATCTCTGGTGTCCCATCTGGCTTAAATTTCACTATTGACTCTCCGACAATAGTTCCTTTCTTCTGACACTCAAGCAATAAGTCTATAAAATCATTTCTACCTGAAGGCTGGTGATTTCTCACTTTAAGAATATTTTTAACTAAGGGAACAATTTCGTCTTCTAAGTGTTTCAACAATGGAATATGTTTGAATGTAGTAGGAAACAATATCTTCAGTGTAGCTTTTAAAATAAACGGTATGGTAAAATTAAATATTTTGATTCCAAGTTTTCTGAATCGTGATTCTTCGTCACTTAGAGCGTCCATGTCGAGTCCGAAGCCGCAAGCACCGATGAAATCAGTAGTAAAACGAGCCATGAGGTCTCTAGCGTCGATGGGTGTTCCGGTTGTCGCCTGAATCCGCGAGCGCAGACCCTCGGCTCGTTCAGTTATTAGTGGAAACATTGCCTTCAACTTACCACTTGTGAACGCCGGTGTCAAACGTTGCCGTAATAGCCGCCACAAGTCTCCCTCCGCGGTAAATATGTTACTCATTAGCAGTTCTGAAAATTCCATGTCAGGGTCTTGACGTCGATGGAAGTAACTAAAATCTGTATTGAGAACGCGTTTTACAAGTTCCGGGTCTCTTATTATTAACTCTGGCTTTGATGACCGGTAAAACCCTACTAGCCGCTCGTTAGGATATTTCCGGTATTGTTCAGTGGCAGATTGTGATAAACTCTGCATTGCAAAAAATCCTCTCAGATTATTCCCAAAAATTGGTATCGGTTTGTCATGTTTTATACCTCTTTTTTTCCAGTAATTAAAATTTCTCGTAGTGTATAAATATAATAGGTCTTTACCTATGAAATTGCCGTATTGCAGTACAGACTTTTTCAAACAAAAAAAAGTTTTGATTGGCTATGAATTCTAAATTCAAATTAATTTTGTTTTAAAAATATGACATTCTATTTACAATATAAGTCTTTTGTTTATTGATTAGCGTTGTATTTTCATTACATTTCAACATTTTTCCTCATAATTCATACCTTGAAATTTCGTGTAATTATGGAATATGAGTTCCGTCGTGGCACCAACGCGGCACAAACGACACGTAACATCAACGACGTTTACGGAGAGAACTGTACAAACGAACGTACAACCCGTTATTGGTTTGCTCGGTTCCGTTCTGGGAATTATGACTTGAAAAATGAACCTCGTGGTCGTCCGGAAACTTTGGTCATCAATGATGAATTAAAGGCGATTGTGGAAGCTGATGAATCTCAATCTACAGCTGAGCTGGCAGCAGCTTTTGATGTTAGCATCAAAACAATATTGGTCCATTTGCGACAGATTGGCAAGATAAAAAAGCTTGATAGATGGGTGCCCCACGAACTTAACGATCGCTAGTGCAACGTACGCGTCGAGACTTGCCTTGCGCTGCTTAACAGGCACAGAAATGAAGGAATTTTGAACCGAATTGTTACGTGCGACGAAAAATGGATTCTTTTTGACAATCGAAAGCGCTCAGCAAGTTGGTTAGATCCTGGTTCGGTACCAAAGCAATGTGCAAAACGAAAAATGACCCCTAGAAAGGTGATGGTCACAGTTTGGTGGTCTAGTGCTGGTGTGATTCATCATAGCTTTTTACAAAACGGCGAGAGCATTACTGCAGATGTGTACATTGAAGAACTGACCACAATGATGGCGCACTCGCATGTCTGCAACCAGCTTTGGTCAATCGGTCGTCTCCACTGCTACTTCACGACAACGCGCGACCCCATACTGCACAACAGACCGTCTCTAAGCTGCACGAGTTGGGTTTGGAAGCTCTCCCTCATCCGCCATACTCACCAGATCTTGCGCCTACCGACTACTACTTTTTCCAAAATTTGGACAACGTTTTAGCGGGAAAAAAATTCAATTCCCGAGAGGCAGTACAAAACGCCTTTGAAGAGTTTGTTGCCTCCCGTCCTGCTGATTTTTTCAAGAAGGGCATCCATAAACTGCCACAGCGTTGGCAAAGATGCATTGATTGCAGGGGTGATTACTTTGAATAAAAGAAATAAATAAGTTCGAAAAAAAAATACTTTAACTTTTTTCAAACAAAACGGCAATTTCATAGGTAAAGACCTAATATAACTATTATCAAAGTGACTATTAGTATTAACAAAATCATGACTATTTTGGTAACACTACACAAAATATTCAAGTTTAATAAATAAACAATACTATTTCATGTAATTATGTAATCCACACAAAAAAAGCAAAAACACAAGGTTGAATTTTATCGTTTCAGATGAGCGCTCTGTATATATACTGAATCGATAAGTAAAAAAGCAACATGATTATATTATATAGATTAAAGCTGACGATATTACCATTATTATGCCTATTGTCTACATTATAGATATGTTCATGTCCATGGTAATTTTACAGTTGGTAGAGAACAATAGAATAAATAGAAAAGAATTCAGCTGACCTCGTATTTCTTAAGACATACTCGAAAGATTCTGTGTCTAGAGAACCCACAATGCCTCAATACCCATCTTTCTCTCATCTATTCTGCCAAATATTCCAATAGTTCGAGAAGGACGCTCACACAGCAGGTTTGGTACAAAGTAGGAGACCATACAGCACCATAGAGCGTTCCATTCTCACCATCAAGCTTCAAGATCGAGCCTGTCTCATGCTGCAAGAAACAGCCAATGTTATAAAGGTTGGTCTTCGTTTCATTTTAATCGGACGAATAGTGATCTGAAAAATTACAATACCATTTCGATTCAAAATAAAAACGAAAATCAACTATTCATTTGCAACGATACATTACTTATAGGCTGATCTAGGATATGGCATTGTTATCACCACTAATATCAATGTCCTGATAAAGTTATCTCATAGATAAGCAAGTTAGATAAGCTAGTCTTTAAAAATGTGAATAATTTTAGAGTATAGAATTTCTACTATATATTTTGTGCACCGTAATCATGATATTGTGTATAATAGGGATATAATAGCTACTTATCTTCTATAATTTAACATCAATGTGTTTGTGTGTATGCGTAGTTTTCAGTAATCATCAAAATGTTATTTTATTATTGGTTTTTATAGTCTATATTATTCCAGGGTTTCAGTGTGTCAATTATGTTAAGCCTAAACTAAACTAATTTGCCGTAAAACTAATGTGAAAATAAAAATAAATGACCTTTTTCAATTCTACTTTTATGAATGGGGGCAATGTGGGGCAATGCCCTTGTAACCTTGTAATCACAGTGACCTACCAACCTACCTTAAAAGACAAAAAATTAAAATAAATTATTGTAATTAAATTGATTGTACATAGTTTGATCTAAAAAAAAAACTTAGGTCCATGCTCATGCTCACAGAAATTATTTGTCTACGAATAGCTATTGAATGTACCGTGTGATATACATGGTGATATTTTTTTCATAGATCCTGGACCCTAACTAGGATTCCCTGTGTCTAGGGACCCAGGAACTACGAGGACCATGGTCCCACAACACCCAGACTCAGAACAAGTAATTGCGCTTTTTTTTTCTTGTGCACAAAAAATTGTCCTGCCACGAGAATCAAACCCGCTGCCTCCGGGTTATGAGCCGAACCTGCTCAACCACCACACCACAGAGGCTGTCAATTGATTGTGGATTGATTTAGGAGTCCGTGCTTCGAAGGCAGATTAATTATGATACATTTTTTTATTTCCGCCCTACCTGTACCAATGCTGCCCTACCTCTTTGACTCTAGCTACAGCCCTGCACGGTTACCCATACTGCCGTCCGATTTCTATAAAGCCGCTAAGTGATTACACCAAATTTTGAGATATGAGCAAAAAGGTGGGAAATGATATATCTAGAAATTCACAAGACATATAGTGTTTTTTTCTGGAATATTTTTTTTCTTTTGTAATAGACTTTTATTGTATGGGTATAGGAACTTTCTAAATATTAAATTCGCTTAGAATTTGGCTTTTTTGTGTTTTAATCAGGTTTACTTATTCGATACTATGTACATTTGCTCTACTAAAAAACGTCTGGCTGAAATGCAGCCGTTTTATAGAGTGGTAATGTATTGTAACTTTGTTCATTATTTTAATAGATGCTACAGTTTCCAACCATCACTAATCTAAATAGCAATTATGTCACTTAGTTGCCTTTTTATGTTTTAAATTAAATGTTATTTAGAATGCACTACTTTTTCAATAAATGTTTAATGATTTTAACGGTTTTTATACGTAAATATTAAATTAGTATTTATTTGTATGTCTGAACTTAAACACAGTTCCGGAGAAAAGATTTTCGACAGCTGTTTTTTAGTGTAGTAAGTATTAGTCACAGCCATATTATTATAATTTCACTTTAGCGGCAAAGTGCATTTTTTCTTAAAATTGACAAGGTAATAAATAATTCTTTTTTTATATAATTGCGATTTTTTATTAAGTACTTACTATAAAAATAAAAGACTCATAAAATAACATGTTACAAAAAAAACTTAAACTAAGCAAAAGCGAACCTGTGGCTACTAAAAATTTTAGGAGATCAATATTGGTAACAAATTAAGTCTTTTGTGTATAGGTTTTTCTTAATTATAATGCACTTATAATATAATAGGAACTGGAATAATCTTTATATAACTTTAAAAAATCTTACATCAACAAAAAAAATCCACATAACTTTAAATATAAACTAAAAGAAATCACCTCATCGACATAAAATCAAACCATAAATAGCTAGGTACAGAAGGCACCACTTTTATATAACAAAGCTTGTGTAAATATAGATTAAATATTTAACCAAGTACTTTGTTATCTCGAGGATTAAATCAGATATTATGATTGTATAAACACACACCAAAGCCGTAACAGCTCGGCGACTTTATGTCGGTTGCTTTATTTCAATTCAATTTTTTTAAATAAAGCCTTCAAGTCGTCTGGCTGTGTTGGTGGGTTGGCGGATTTGGTGTATAGAGTTGTTTACAAATTATCAGTTTCTCTGTAATAACTGACGTACAAACCCATAAACTTATCTAATCGCCAGTGGGGAATAACAAATTATAATTTTTAAGAAAACACTACATTATTTGTGCCATGACATGTATTTTTGGTGTGTAATTCAGATGCTTCGCAAATCTCACATTCCTCGTTACCAAGCTTAGCGAATGATATATTCATGCTCTTTACGTGTTTTCTGTAGAGTTCATAAGACACCTTCTGTAATGGATATTTTTCGCAAAAGTCTTTGTGCATCATAGTGACTGTAATATCACATGCTATATATGCCTGAGTGGAGCATGCTCTCGCCGATAGTGGGGTTCTAGAGGTTGAAATGACTCGACGTGTTCTGTAAGTAATTTACGATCGAAAGCAACTGTCTTGGTATGCAATCCTCGTCTGTTTATGGGGTTGTTGTTCAAAGAATTATATAGGACCGTGTCATTATTTTTGTGAAAACCCAATGTTGTTAAGAAAAAGGTCTTGCATACTTCGACATTTGCCCCATTTTCATCTATTAAGAATGTGCGCCTCGCAGCTCTTTTAGGTTCTGTTGTGACTTTACGTTTAGGTATTGCTACAGCAGTGCTCTTTTTCACAAGTCTCCTTTCCTTCCAGTTCAAACCCCAATACTCTTTATTAATACTAGACCGTACATCCATACTAAATTTTGTAGAGCATTGTTTCAAACACTTTTCATTGCACCCAATTTTCACATTGTAAGTTAATATTTTTTTATTTCTTTTTTCTATCTTTCTTTCTCGTAAAGTTTTATGTTCTTTATCTGCTGCTGTTCTTACCGGCACCACTGCTGATGAAGGACCAGCTTCTACTTCCATTAAATCATTTTCTTGATTAAGCTGGATGTTGTTAATACTACTCTTTATAGTTTTTTTACGTCGACACATAGTCCTACTAGTTTCGTCAGAGTCTTCGCCATTCGAATCATTACTTGGGCAGTAATCTTTATCCTTTACAGAATCATCTGATGAAAAATCTCCTGCTGGTGACTTGTGTGGTGGTATTGGTGATGATAAGTTTGAGAAATTACTAGAAAAATTCAGTAAGGAATCCAGGGATGATTTTGTGGGGAAGCACGATGGTGATGGCGTGATTGGTGGCATTATTTCATTACATTCCAAAAATGTTTCGTTACTTGTTGGAGAGGGTAAACTTGCTTTAATATTTGAAATAAGATTCGAGAAATCGGATTCTAGATCATGAGAAGTTTTTGTTTCCTTGAAGTTATGAAAAAGAGGTGTTGTCATGGAGTAATCTGCAAAATTTATAGAATTGACGAGTTCTTCTGATGTTTTATTTTTCACTAAGTTTTTTTTTGTATTGTGAATTTTCCTTTAATTTTTCAGTAGAAGATAGACATGGATGTAGAAAAGGCAGATTTTCTTTATTATAATCCTTTACGTTCGGTTGGGATCCCTCAGCGCATTTCTTAAACATATTGTTCATTCTTGTATTTTTAAACCTGAAATCAAAATCATACTGTAAAATCCGGTTATAATAATGATACAATACCTGTAGGGTATAATAAGCTTTCATTTCAAATTTCATCTAATTCTGTTCAGTAGTTTTAATATGTATTTATAAACAATCATACTTACTGCACAAAATTTGCATTTATATTGGCAAAACATTAAAATATTTACACATAACATTTTTACAAGCCTAGTACTACTAGTGAAAAAGCAGTGGTGGTAGGTGGGCATGTCATTAGTCGACGCAATATAACGTCTTTGCGGAATTCACGCGCATATATATATATAATATTCGATGAATTACAGATGTCTATAGATGTATCCATATTCTGATACCTGCCTTAATAAAATTTAGTCCTAATATGCTTAATTGAATAAAAACACCTTACCCTGGTGCCGCGTCCATTTTGGCGAGAACTACGACATACGTTCGTCTACCTCTTACAACGTCGACGAGTGGTGTATGCGATTGGGTCGGGCGGCGTGGGCGCCTTGTCACTTAAACGTTTTATAGCGTGGAAATTCACATAATCGTTTTTTAAAATTGTATTTACCAGCACGTATTAGGAAAAAATCATAGCTTAATTACAGTCACCTTCTTTTAGAATTGTATATTATAGAATTTCGCAATATTATGTCAACGATTATTCATTTAAATAGAGTTAACTGTTTTATAGAATGGTAGATGTAACAAAACCGTTATCTAAGTGTTGCAGGTACTACACAGGCTTGAGTTATTATAAATGACTAAACGACGTGTAAGGTCGTGTAACGGTTTAATAGTAACGAACAGTTACTTAAACGTTTTCTAAACTTACAATTCGGAAAAAAAATAGAGTTTTATTTCACAAGTATGTGCATTTAATAGTATTCTAATGTTGTAAGATGACTAAACTGTGTTCAAGTATTGCAAAATACCAAAAACTATGTAGTTAGCTGTGCACGTGGTGTTCGTAACTCAACAACTAATCAAAAGTAAAAATTATGGACTAAACTAGAAAATAGAGGGAAAAAAATTGATTTCTGTAGTATATATAAGTCAAATTCGCCAAAATGTCACTTAACGGTCTTGTAACAATCGGACGGCAGCATATCAGTTGTCACTAGGAACTCTAAGGTATAGTTTCGCGTGACACTGCATTGTGCGCGTCATCATGAGACATCAGCGCAGTCTAGTAATAAGATTAGTAGACCGTAGTAGGAATAATTAAATATCATAAATATAGTAATACCTACCTAGACGAATTTATAGAAAAGTCCTACCACCAA
This sequence comes from Ennomos fuscantarius, assembly GCA_905220475.3. Lineage (NCBI taxonomy): Eukaryota > Metazoa > Arthropoda > Insecta > Lepidoptera > Geometridae > Ennomos > Ennomos fuscantarius. Next base: position 1,955,084 of record HG992028.1, on the reverse strand, counting down.
CTAATAAGATAGTGAGACTAGAATAGTGTGAGATTTAGTGAAAAACGCTCATTTGCCCAATAACTAGTGTGAGATTAGGTAAAAAAGTGTAATTTGCCCAATAATTTCACTAGCTACAATGCCCTTCAAACCGGAAGTCAGTAGTGCTTGCGCATTACTAGACCCTAGACATAGGGAATCCTAGTTAGGGTTCAGGATCTATGTATGTGATCATTGGTCATTATTATTATTATTACCTTGTATTAGTATTTCATATTTCTGGAGTATTTATTAGAGTAGATTATTAAAACAAATTTTTACTTTTATCCAGCAAATTTCTGTTTCTGTTTTCAAATCGGTTTTTCCATAATAGCCTTCTCTTGCCAATTGATTGCGATAAAAAAGATTATCGTCAATTCTAAGCCACGAACTTTTCTTATCGTTTCATCTAAAACCTGCGAATATGCCAGTACTTTGTGAAATTTATTAATTCCTAACCGCCCTGGCGCGCCGCCGTTGCCATATTTATCGGTCTGCTTTCGGTTCTCGACTCGTGTGTTCCGATGTTTTATAAGCTTGGCAACGAGGTAAAAGTAGGTATTAAAAAGGAAAGGAGGTATTAAAGCACAATAAAAGGCAAATAAATAAATATGTGTGGACATTTCACACCTCCATCTAGCCCTTAAATAAGCAAAACTTGTACTATGGAAACCAGATAACTGATACAATACTTTTTGTTTGTAAATACATACATAGAATACAATATAACACCCAGACTCAGAACAAACATCGATGATTCTCATCACACAAATGTTTGTCCTGGGTGGGAATCGGACCCACAACCTGCAGTTCAGAAGGCAGGGTTACCTACTAACTGAGCTATCGGGCTACTCAATAAAATAGAATCTAGTGATGATAAGCTACAGTGAACGTTAAAAATTCAAATAATATGTAAAATATGACCCTAAGAAGTTCACGAAAAGCGGCATTAAATGAAGGTTTCACGGAGCAAATAAAAAAATTTAGTTCAACATCGGAATCAAGAACTTTCTTCTATCACAGTTTTAGAAATTACACAAAAATATATAAGTACAAGTTTACAATATTCTGAAGCTATAATTATGGATATTATTTATTTTATAGCTAACTATTAAACAAAGAGCATAAAACCACTATGTTTTAAAATTTGCTATTAAATTTGGTAACAGATAAATATAAAAAACACAAAAAAAACGAGAAATACAGTAGGTTTTTACTAGGTGGTAGGACTTTATTGCAAAGTTCGTCTAGGTAGGTACCACCGCTTTGCCAGTTATTCTGCCGCCAAGCAGTAGTGCAAAGCACTGCTGTGTTCCGGTTTGAAGGGCACTGTAGCTAGTAAAATTACTGGGCAAATGAGACTTTATGATCTGATCTCACAGTTTAGTAATCTTATTACTAGATTGTGCTGATGTCTCTGGATGACGTGCGCAGTGCAGTGTCACGCGAACCTCTATACTTTAGAGTTTCGAGTGACATGGGCAGCCGTGGCGCTTAACATCAGGCGAACGACTAGCTCGTCAAATCATTCAATAACAAAAAAAAAAAAAAAAAAAACGGTATGTACCTATTATAGGTAGGACTTGAAATGAAAGTCACTCAGAACGGAACAAAGTATCATCACTTGATTAAACGCCTGAGCTTTTGTTCAACGCACGTATCTCCACTGCAACGCGATGCGAGATTAACCGTCGGCGCCAGCACGGCTCCTAACAAATCATACAGCTGGTTCCGTAGTTTCCGTAGGTTAGCCTCCAGCCGGCTGTCCAGTTCAGACAGAAGTATAGTGAAAAACACGCGCGTCAAACTGCCTGCCGCCGCTACGGCCCGGGCTGGTGCCGGAAACGCGCCGGGAAATGCGATACACATGGAAAACACGGACGAACAGCTAGCTAGGTTTGTTCTATTGTAATAAATAAATAATAAATATAAATAAATAAATATTTGTGGACATTTTACACAGCGCCATCCAGCCCCAAACTAAGCAAAGCTTGTATTATGGGAATCAGATAACTGATACAATACTTAGATACTTTTTGTTTGTAAATACATACATAGAATACAATATAACACCCAGACACAGAACAAACACCTATGTTCATCACACAAATGTTTGCCCTGGGTGGGAATCGAACCCACAACCCACAGTTCAGAAGGCAGGGTTACTACCAACTGAGCTATCGGGCCAGTCAAATACTTAATACATGTAACGAATATTTGGAGAGACCAGAAGGAACTTTGAAGCAAGATTAATAAAAGAAAGAATAAAGAAGGTTTAATAGGCGTCAGATAAGAAATAACACTTTACGTTACAGTATTAATTATTTATTATTATTAGTTTCAGTTATCTGGTTCCCATAATACAAGCTTTGCTTATTTTGTGGCTAGATGGCGCTGTGTAAAATGTCCACAAATATTTATTTATTTATTTAAAATAGTTTAATTTTAATCGACTCCAAAAAGGAGGTTCTATGTTCATCTGTATGTATTTTTGGTAATATATTTATTTTGCAAAGATTGGTTCTCATCAGAAGCCATTGGTTCAATAGCACATGTTGTATTTTTATTTAATCTGCCCGCAGCTTCGCCCGCGGCGTGGCCTATGGAAAAATAATTCAACCACCAAGTTCACCTTCTTACGGGTGGAATTTCGAAAAATCCTTTCTTAGCGGATGTTTACGTCATAACATCTATCTGCATGCCAAATTTCAGCCCGATCCGTCCAGTGGTTTGGTCTGTGCGTTGATAGATCACTATGTCAGTCAGTCAGTCAGTCACCTTTGAGTTATATATAATTTAGATTCACGTTTTTTCCGTCAAAAGTAAAGATAAAAAAATTGCTGTTATTGTTTTCTTATAAATCGAGGCATGACTCCGTTCTCGAATTTTTTCTAACAAACCAACGAACATAAAACTGCAGATAAAGAAGTGTAACTAAGGCAAACAAAATTCAAAAAACTACACCATAGAAATTTGGTTTAGGTCTGAATCTTAGAGCTCTCAAATGTTCAGGATCGTGTGTCTTTGTTACCGGCACGACGTGTGCGGCACGTGACGGGCTGGCGGTATTTTTCTAACGCCTAGCGCACATAAAATTTTCGAATTCATAGTAAGGAGTAATAATGACAGTAAATGAGCAATTATATTGGTTGATTAAAATATAAGTATGCATATTGTATATATTAATATATAAATTATATACATTATTAATATTTATGTTATATATAATGTGTAGTGTATATATATATATATATAACTCCTAGTTTATATGTGTTAAATTAGTAGTAATTAAGTAGCTATGTATGTGAAATATGTGTGTAATTCTATGTGAATAGGGATACAAGAAAATTCAATTTATGTTAGTGTTTTTATGTTATCTAGACAGTCTATATTTAAGCTACGTTGCACTACCCTGCAAAAATTTCCATGTTACACCCAGGTTAACTGGAAGATAATGCTCTCTAGCATTGAGTTCGCCTTTGTACCTACATTTGTTATTTGTGCAATAAAGCATTTTCTATCTATCTATCTATCTATCTATCTAAGGAGCAAATTTTGCTTATAGGGATTTTTGTGAGGTACCAGCCAAATATGACTGACTAGTGGTAGTCAGTTTCATATTTGTGCGTATGTTGCGTATATTTTTCGGGGAACATCTATTTCGAAGCCAAAGAAAAAACCAAAACATTAACTTTCATTGCTTTACTCGTCACTTTTTCTATCTTACATGCTTTTTTTTAACGGGTAAAGTGACTTTATTCTTTCAAGTAACTAAATACTATAATAATATAACAACAACTAGAAAACAGTACCTACATACTACAAAAAAAAAAAAAGTTAATTTAGACTATATACTAGCCACGATGACTTATAGATAGTCCTAACGCTTCAGCCCACTACCAGTAGGTAGCGCATCACCCAACATGCTGGCAGCATTGCTCCGATGAATTGCAATGTTGATTAAAATTGCTGCAAAATAAGTACCAAAATTTTGGTCTTTTATTCATAGCTCAACCATTCGATGCTCGAATCTAACTTCTTGCATGCAAGTTAAATGCATCCAAATATTGTATTTTTAGACATTTCATTAGTTTAGGTAACCGGTAATTGAGAATTTTAAATAAGGTAGGAATCTAAGCACCATCACTCTCCTCTTAAAATAATTCTTTATAAAAGTTATAATCTGTAATCGCCTTAACCCCAGATGTCAGTAGCAAACTGACGAGTTCCTATACACCGGTCTCGGGCAGTCTCGAATCGTCTCGTACTCCAGTATTTTCAGGGAGCTTTATCCTGAAAATACCGCATTTTAACTCCAAGCTCCCGGGTGAAAAGGTTCGGTGGAGTAATACAAGTTTTGTTTCTGGCTGCATCGGAGTTTAGGTCGCTTTTTCGCTTATCAATTTTGAGGAAAGGTTTTTTACCACATGCCATGTCGAGATTATACTTTGTAAATAAAATTATTATTTTGTAAATTGATGTAAGTACTGTATTATAAATAATAATTTTCTTTCCGTCGTATTTATCTATAAAAGAAATGCAAAAAATTTATATATAAATAAAAAAAATTACTTACCTAATGTAGATCAAGAAAAATATGTGGTTTAATTTAATAATAATAATAACAATACATACATACATAGATCCCGGGACCCTTACTAAGATTTCCTGTGTCTCATGCTCATGATCCTCAGCCTGGGCCCCAGGAACATCGAGGACCATGCACCGCACACACACCACAGCACCCAGACTCGGAACATGTATATGCGCTTTTTCTGTGCACAAATATGTTTGTCCTGTCGCGGGAATCGGACCCGCCGCCTCCGGGCTATGAGCCGTCCTGATCAACTACCACATCATAGAGGCTTTCAATATTCATAATAGACCTTCTTTTGTTCCATTTTCTAGTTATAAACACTGAGGCTATTTTACAGTCTTTACGGAAACTTTATTTAATCGATAAACTTGAACCGGCAGCTGTACATTTTACTTCGCTTTACAAGAAGACAATTACTAAATTAATTTTACCTTACTACGACTCTACGACATCTTCTTTTTCACTGACATGGATTTTTTACCAGAAGCATTCAGCCACCTTCATTCTTACCTCATGGACTCACGTCACACTTTAGTGTGTCTTAGAGCTTGTGCTTTATATCTTTTTACAGCTAGAGTTAGAAGAACAAGTGCGGACCACGTACCGTTCCTCGGATATGCGGTCACGTAGATCGGCGTCGTATGGAATTTATTACTACTTCTTCAATTGGCGCAGCTCGCCTGAAAAATACTAGTAGCGTGGGAAATTGTTTCGAAGTCGTAGCATTCAAAGGGTATATTGGTTCGTTAAAGGGCACGAAGTATGAGTTTTATTCTTTCGTTAACTACATAGGCGATGTTCGAAAGTGAATTCACTTTGAGAATGTTTGAGCTAACATTAAGTATGAGTTTTATTCTTTCGTTAACTACATAGGCGATGTTCGAAAGTGAATTCACTTTGAGAATGTTTGAGCTAACATTAAGTATGAGTTTTATTCTTTCGTTAACTACATAGGCGATGTTCGAAAGTGAATTCACTTTGAGAATGTTTGAGCTAACATTAAGTATGAGTTTTATTCTTTCGTTAACTACATAGGCGATGTTCGAAAGTGAATTCACTTTGAGAATGTTTGAGCTAACATTAAGTAGGTACCTACATACCTAACTTAATTTTTTATGTTAATGAATGATGTGATGAGTTAGTCGTTCAGCTGATGTTAAGCGAGATGGCCTGTCCATAAATAGAGTTTCACGTGATACTGCACTACGCACGTCCTCCTGGGACATCAGCACAGTCTAGCCCTAAAATTACTAGACTTAGATCAGGTCATAAAGTCTCATTTGCTCAGTCATTTTACTAGCTACAGTGCCTTTCAAACCAGAACACAGTAGTGCTTGCGCATTACTGCTTAGTGGCAGAATAGCTGCTATAGCGGCGGTACTTACCTAGACGAACTTTGCAAAAGTCCTAGAATTTAAATCCAAATGATCTAAGGATCGACGATCTTATCCTTTACTTGATCCATTGGGTCAAGTGAGAAATAGTTCTAGTAATCAGGTAGCGTGCTCCCAGTAGCTAGTTAGCTACCGACTGGGTTTGTCATATTTCACACTGAGGGCGTGTTACTGCTCGCCTAGAGCTAACGCTTGCGTGAAGAAAACCTGCTACGGTAGGTACTTTTGGGTAGATACTTTTGTATGAGCACTTCTGTTAAAGCTAGTGGTTGTGATGGCTGGGATTTCAATTTTCTCTCATTAAGTATTAAATTGTACGTACATTAAACGTTTTAGTACCTACATTTCTGTTATTCCAGTAATTAGAGAGCGGGCATGCTTAATTTTGGTTCGACGGAAAGAGAAAGTCGTGTCGCTTTTCTAGTTTTCGTCTTCTTCATCTATCTATTAACCTACTTGTTCTTTGTAATATGAGAGTTAACTAAGTAAAATAATAGTCATCATCATCGTGAATTTAACTTTATCCCGGCGAGGAATGGTCCATAATTTAATAGCCGCATGTAGTACTTATTATGATTGCTCAGGCCACTCCAGTGTGTGACAAAAAAGTATTATTAAAACTAGCCGCGCCCGCAGTTTCACCCGCGGATAATAAACCACTATACAAACTAACTATATTTAAAAAAAAATGATTGATGAATGGTTCTTGAGTTATAAACAGTGTAACTAACACGACTTTTTTTTATATACAAAGATTAGATTTTCTCATAGTTACTGCATAATGTAGTCATAATCCATAGCTAAAGTACAATAATATATGGATGAGTTTTTCAGTGAATAACAGGTATTCCATCTAAGGAAAGCAATTGCAAACACTTACAGCGTAATCATCCACAGAAACGAATACACCAACAAGAAGTCAAATAGAAAAATAAATAAATACGTAAGAAACCTCCAGAAGAGAGGTTTAGGTAAATAAACACGTTATTAAAGAATTCAGAAGTTCCTCTCAGGAAGAGACCACCCAAACAAACAAACAAGGACACCCGCACAATCCCGCACGCGGCTTGTGAAGTTCACGAATAGAGATGGGACAAGTTGATTCGGATTCGGATTATATTAGATACCAGGTATTTTTCGAACGCGTTTTAAAAATAAGTTCTCATCAACTTGATAGATGGCGCGGAGGAAACTATTCTGTCAACAACTTTTTCTTATTATATGGCTTCTGCGGTTAGTCTGTCTAAAACAGCACCACTTTTACTAGGTGGCAGGACTTTTCTGCAAAGTTCGTCTAGATAGGTACCACCGCTTTACCAGTTATTCTGCCGCCAAGCAGTAGTGCGCAAGCACTGGCACTGTCGCTGGTGAAATTACTGGGCAAATGAAACTAATCTCACAGTCTAGTAATTTTATTGCTAAACTGTGCTGACGTCTCAGGATGATGTGCGCAGTGCAGTGTCACGCGAAACTATACTTTAGAGTTTCAAGTGTCACTGCAACTGATATGGGCAGTCGTGTCGCTTATCATCAGGCGAGCGACTCACCTCGAGCGAGTTACGAAATGACTTTACGAGCTCGTCAAGTCATTTCGTAACATAGAAAATGTAGTCTTAGGCAAATATAATATCATTAAATCAAATTAAGTTGATAACTTGATAGATATTCTTCCATTTCTTCTTTCTCTTGTCTCTTAAGTGGTACCTAATTTTTATTTACGCTGTTGATGATGAACACTTTCTTTGATCGAATGAACAAATTCTACACAATCAGCGCAGTTTTCTGAGAAAAATTCATTCTATATTATTATTAAACATCAATCAATACGATTTGACGTTCATTAATGAACATTGAATGATGCAAGCATTCTGCCAATAATCGAAACAAAATAAACATGACTTTAACAAATCGATTTTTGCAAATCATTCGATGTATTGACGAGGGAAAAACAACGCGATAAATGTTCACGTTGGAATCATTTCGAATATTATTTCACCTTATTCCCATCCTTAGAGACCTCAATAAGTTTGTTATGGATTGTTTGCTTACGTGTAAAACCGTTTGGATATTATGAAGGTTTTCTTCAAAAGTTTTGCAGACATTAAGTATAGGAACAAAGATACCCATCTTTGTTCCTATAATTAATGTCCGAGATATACAAGACTAATTTTTCAAAGCTAAGATAGCAAGCTATAACATTCATACTATCCTGGCTTTCTGTCTTAACTTGGCCCATACTAGTCCTGTTTATACGATGCCAGATAATTTTAAGCCAGTATCATACATCAGTGAATTAATATGAACAGCTCCAGCCAATCGAACACTTGTTTCGCCGACCATTCGAAGCTAATATACAAACCGGGAAAGCAAAATCAGGGGCGGAGGTTGCTACTAACTTAAAAAAAAAAGTTAAATTTAGGACATTTCTTTCTATTTTTGATCGACTTCAAAAAAGGAGGGGGTTCTCAATTTGAATGTTTTTTTATATGTTTGTTACCTCAGAACTTTCTACTGGGTGAACTGATTTTTATGATTCTTTTTTTATAAGAAAACTGGTACTTTCCACGGAAAGTACCAGTTTTCTTATAAAACCACGGACACACGTGTCCCATTTCTAGTCCAGTTCTGACAATGGCGTCAATGAGAAACCCATATAAGTCTAAAGTAAATTTTTCGCGCTTTGCGTTTGTTACATGTTTATTACGGGAAACAAGTGTAAATCTCTCAACGCTATACAATCATTTTCAATACTTGTCAGGTATAAGGTATACGAAATGGACAGCCATACAGGAACGCGATATGAGTTTCAGATATTGAACTTACTGGAAATTTCTGACTTGTCTCAGCTGCACAATTATTATGAAAACCCCAGTCTTGTCTTGGCTTGTCTTTAAAAAATCTTGTATTTTACCGTATTCTCTCGTACAATTGTGGACAAAATAAAAGCTTGTAAGTATATCATTGCGACTTGACGCAACTAAAGACATCATCACCATCATCATCATCTCATCTTTACTCCACAAAAGGCAACACTTTAAATAATTCCTGCAGTACTAAGGTGGAACATAATTTTCTGTGTTGTGTTTTTAACTAGATTGGTAAGTATTTGTTGGAACAAACCAGAGTGGCCTCGCAACCTATGTAACAAATGACGGGGCAACTGCGCCATCAAGTCAGACAGGTAGGTCGCGTCAATTCATTCCAATTATGTTTTATGCTGTCATTGTTGCTATCAACTTTTAAAACCACAAGATTCCAGTTTTCTATTAGTAACTAGTTGACCCGTCCCGGCTTCACACAGGTGAATTACTAAAACGCAGTCGAACTGGATAAAAAGTATCCTATGCCCGTCTTCTGGCTCCTCCTGGTTTTAAGCTACCTCCCCACCAATTTTTAGCCTAATCAGTTAAGCCGTTCTTCAGTTATAAATACTGTAACTAAGACGACTTTTTATATGTATAGATAGATTATGTATCACTAATCAATTGGGAGTAGAATGTAGGCTTCTCGTTGTATATCAATTCCCGACGACACTGCTATGTTGCATCTGTTGCATTACTGTACCCAGACAAGCCTGATACGTAGGTATATTTCAATCTCCAGATAGACAGCATCCCGGAGTCTGTAAACAAGAATTTCAGAGGGGCATAAAGGACGGAAGGGCAACAAGATCCCCTGTTTACTTTGCTAATTGAATTCATTGTAGCTGCTTAAACGATGTTTAAAATGCTATGTGCGCTCATTGTGGCACATTCAATCTTTTTTTGTATTCTTAGAACGAGACAATGGGAAACCATTGGACTTGGATAACTTTATAGGTACAATAGTTGCAACTTCTTGGATGGAGAGAATTGAAAGGAATGCAAGAAGTCATTTCATAAAGTATGCTCTAAATAATTAAGAATTTTGTCAGCTTATGGCCAAACCGTCATCGATTTGTTAAAATATGGTTAACAGACAATTGAAGGGGTGAGAACAAAAACGGTTTAACTGTTTTTTTTCACTAAATGACTTATTGGTATCGTTGGATCCAGCGTGAAATTATCTACAATAATAAATTCTTAAAATACCGAAATGAGGCTTAAATCTCGAGATCGTCAGTCTAAAAACGGTTTATCTGACACAGGAATACAGTTCGCTTAGCATAAAAACATTATTATATTTATTATATTATATGACATTTTTACAGTAATTGTATGAATTAGTACTATATTTAGTATTTTAAAATAGAATTAATACATTTTCAAACAATTGAAACTTACATAAACCTTTTCTATTACCTTATAATCACTCTACAGTAAAATGAAGCCGTTGAAGTTTAAAGTGAATTTTCTCGAAACTATCAATTTGACAGTTAAACCCTTTTTATTCTCAACCCTTCAATTATTATCTTCAGGTAACTTTAATGACACTTCTTCATCGTGGTACTGGTAATAGTATTGAGTTTTCCTACATCTTTTCCTATGGCATGCTTAAAAGCCATGTCTTATACTCCCTTCTACAGATCTAAGGTGGTGCTTTCACTATACTTTCATTCTCACATTCAGAACGTCATCACACTAATCACATCACACTATCACACTAATATTATAAAGGCGAAAGTTTGTATAGGTGTATGTGTGTATGTTTGTTACTCCTTCACGCTCAAACAGCTGAATGAATTTGGATGAAATTCGGTACCAAGATAGCTTATACACTGGATTAACATATAGGCTACATTTTATCTCGGAAAAGTGAAATTTTCCCGTGGAATGAGCAAATAATTAAAATAAATTTTATTCGCGGGTGAAATGCGGGGCGCAACTAGTTCAAAATAAAGCATAGGTTATGGCACTACCCACTTACTATAACTGGTCTGTGTTATCTGAAATTCTTTTAAAAAAAATAGTTATAGGTAAGTCATTTGACCACTATCTCACCTGATGTTAAGTAATGGCGTCATACTTGCCTAGAGTATACTTGTTCACCCTTGAATTGAAAACGCCCAGGTTATAACTGGAAACAAGGACAAGCAAGTTGTTCCATTCAGTTTCGGTTTGGACGAAGTGAAAGCACTTCTCAGTATGAACTGAGTGCCCACTATAGTACAAAAAATCCTTAAATTGCATGCCAGTTTGAGAACGCCATTTGAATGGGAATGTCTACTTATGCATAATGTTTGGAGCTGAACTGTCTAAAGTGGTCTCCAAGGAGACTATTGGGGGACCATTTAAAAACATGTATTTAATTAAATTGAATTCCAAAGGGCAGCAGTTGGATGAGAAGAGTTGAAGATTGGGCTCAGTGGTGAGCCTTGCGAATGTGAGTTGAAAAATTCGACGTCCCATTTTCAAATCGCCACAATGTCACATTGATTTGATTCGCAGATTGTCCCATTTTCAAAACGTCCCGTTCGCAAACTATCCCAAGACCTATGCCAAATAGTTTGCATCAATGGACTAGCACTGGATTTTAAGTATCTAATTTATAAAATGAAATCACTTTCACACACGTATTTCGTTAACATTTCTCAAAGGAAGAAAGCCAATGACATTCTATGATTTACTTTCCAAAGTTAGTTCCGCCTTAATCGGATTCTAAAGTGAAGACGTTAGCAGGAATTGGCGGGAATTTCGTACATTCACGACACGCATCCCCACACGAACCAAGATATCGATATTAGGGATGTGCAGTTTTGGATGACTGCTTTTATCCGTAAATTGACATTTACGGATAAAAGTTTCAACACGGATTCTGATACACCAACCTTTCAATCAAACTCTATCAAACATTTTAGAAAAAAAAAACCTATTCAAAAATTTCGAAACTTTGCGTAAATTTAAAGTCATAAATTTAAATTTCATAAGCACATAGAGTACTTATCAAGCGACGCTAACGATGTTTGGGTGTTGCACTTCTATTTTCACAATCAAAATAATTAATCTCAATCGAATGAAAACGTGGTTGCTGAAAGAAAATTAAATCCGTAAAGTTCAGATACGGATACCCTAACCTAACCGATACGATAGCTAAGTTGCGAAAGTTCGCCGTTAATAGCACTTATCTCAGTGGAAATCTTTCGGAGTGCATTACTCGCAGAAATTATTTAAAAGTAGGCCCCTTTCTTAAACTTGAAGCTTAAGTGAAAAAGTTTCATTGGCGAGCGCTTAGTCAGCTGAGTTTATTTGCAATTTTAGAATAGATCAGGGAAACAGTATGCCTTATGATGGCATAGTTTTTTCCAAGTAATTATATATACTAACACAATCAGTAATATAAACATAATCAATAACGCCCAAAGATTACATACATAGTTTCTGGAACCTAACTAGGATTCCCTGTGTCTAGGAACCCAGGAACCAGGGACCATGGTCCTCGTAGTTCCTGGGTTCCTAGACATGATCTCTGTGTGTGATCTTTGGGCGTTATTAATTATGTTTATATTACTGATTGTGTTAGTATATAAACTACTACAAGTATTTACTTGTCTTGCCTTGAGAATTGAACCCTCTGCCTCCAGGTTATGAGCCGACCTGCTCAAGCACTACACCACAGAGGCCGCAAAGCTATATTAGGTGGCCGTGTAAGAAAATATTATAAGTTACCATTAAAGAATGCAAAATCGCCAACAATATAGGTGCTATCGACGGCCGACCGAACAAAAGTTTTTGATTTTCCAGCAGTTTACCTTTGATTAAAAATGAACCGGATAAAGGTCAAAAGAATATATAGGGAAAAGACGAAGGAGCGTAGAAAATGTAGCGTACAGGGTTCAAGATTCAGTATACGCCACATTGGAGCTAAAAAGCTGATTGCAAGTCTCGTGTCGGATCAGTGTTTGATCTTTCCGAATCCGCGTTTGTCAAACTTTGAATGACTAAACAACAAGACTAAGCCCCTAACATTACCTACCTTTTCTTCCCACACAATTCCGTCTAAATGTGTCTCTCCATTACATTATTTCCATAAAACAATCTTTCCAACAATAAGGAAGCATTTTCATTTATAAAAAATGCTCGTAACCTACAAAGGTCCCTTGTGAAAAATTATAACGAAAATTCGCTGCGCGCACTGTTTGTGCGGAGCGGGGAGAAAAATGTGTTTTCCCTTTGTGTTAGACGCTTTTTCTCGTCAGATTTTGTAGACAGTTTATGAGAAGAACAACTGAGAATGAAGCTGTTTGATGTTAACGAAATGCAATCGGTAATTAGGTAGGTACTATTAAAAACATATCGTTAAAATTGTGACTACCCATTCGCCCGCATGTTTTTTAAGACTCGCAAAATTAATCAACATAATCTATATTTTCTTTTTTGTCTTTATTAGGTGTTTGCGTGGTTGGTTTTTGTCTGTGCTATGGGATACTAAATACAAATTATTGGATACTAACTCGACACGATCTGAAATATGACATCCAAAAAATCTGTCTATATTTTGACATCAAACCTAAGATAACGTTTATTCGTTCAAGATCAAAACAGAAAAAGTGCTGTTCTCTCAATTGTAACACGCGCACAGTTGAACAAAAAGATGGACGTATAATTTAAATCATTTCGTTAAAAAGAATCGCAGTTTCCCTTCAAGTTAACTTGGCTAATGAACTAAATTTGTCCACAAATCAAATTATTCTGGGAACAATGGGCTCATTAATAAAATTAACAGATCTAATTATTCTTTTTGAGGAAAAATCGCCGTCTTAAACCTGCGGTACGGGATGACGGTAATTTTCTATGAAAATTTAACTAAACTGAATGTAACCTGTCACCGTTATTCTAAAAATGCGTTAATCTTTTCTTTTTCATAATGATATTAATTTGTTTATTATTATCTTATATATACAGCTACAATAGCTAAAGCTACAATAGTTATTACTTAATTCCTATAACTATTGATTAAATTGAGAGAAAAAAGGACATAAATTGAACGGAACAGAATAAATAAACTTACTCTTTATGTAAGTACAGATAGTGCAATTATTTATTAATAGTTGCGCCCCGCAGTTTCACTCGCGGATTAAAAGTATCTTGTGTTAATCCAGCATATAGCTGCATTCTAAAGTTCATTAAAATGTATTGTCGTTTTTGCGTGAAAGAGTAATAAGCATCCATATATACAAACTTTCGCGTTTATAATATTAGTTAGGATTAGGATAAATACAAATAGTGCAATTATTTATTACTAGTTGCGCCCTGCAGTTTCACCTGAGGATAAAAACATCCAATTTGTTAATATGTGCATATACAAGCTATCTGCATTCCAAGTGTCATTAAATTCCATTAATTTTACGTGAAAGAGTGCAATGCAATTATTTATTACGTTTCTATGCCAGTAAATTTATGATCAACCATGTGGGTTTCCACCTGTCACAAGCAGCGGAAGACAATGGGCTCGCGCCTCCTGTCAGCGCAATTGTCCACTGCAGTGAGCCCACTACAACAATGTGAATCTACCGCAATTGTACACTAACCCGATAAATCAGGCTAGCTCTGAAAACGGTACTTGAAGCTGTGCAGTTGCTGGAACACCACATCTTTGGATGGACTGATTCATGCGCGAATCCTTCAACGCCAAGCGAATAAAGCAGGTCGTTGTGACGAAATACCTACTGATAGTAAGATCAGGAAGAATAACAACAGCCGCGTCATAGCTTGTGTTTTATTTCTTATGTTAGCAATGACATGACGAGCTAATCGCTCGCCTGATGTTAAGCGACATGACTGCCCATATCAGTTGCAGTGACTTGAAACTCTAAAGTATATTTCGTGTGACACTACACTGCGCACGTCATTCTGAGACATCAGCACAGTCTAGCAATAATATTACTAGACTGTGAGATTAGATCATAAAGTCTCATTTGCCCAGTAATTTCACTAGCTACAGTGCCCTTCAAACCGGAACACAGTAGTACTTGTGCACTACTGCTTGGCGGCAGAATAACTGGCAAAGCGGTGGTACCTACCTAGACGAACATTGCAGAAAAGACCTACCACCTAGTAAAAGTGTAGTGTAGTAGTAAAGTGCTTACGGCGATTGGTGCTGTATACCTAGATAGTTATTTTTAAATATTGGTCGGACGGGGTAGAATCTATGCGGTTGAAATGTGTACGCTAGTTGGAGGATTTATATCCGGCATGATATTATTATTATATTTTGTCGGTGTCAATAGCAGCGGTAAGGCTTTTACTGATGTGTACTGGCCAGGTGATAGTTTTACGCTACGTATTGCAAACTTTGATATTTAGCCATTGTGTTATGGTTAGTCCGTTATAAATTGCAAAGCTATAACATTGTTGAATACAAATGAGCTCCAACTGTGGAATATGAATCGCCTGTTTCAGAGATCTTGCGGAAGGACTCGACATTAAAAATTTAAGTTGTAAAATATTGGTTGTGCGCAGTTTGTTGAAACGGTATCTACTATGAAATTACCTACCTATCCACTTTATTTATTCTGTGGTAATAAAACACTTTCGTAAATAATAAAAGGATACATCTGAGCTGTCAAATTAAACTAAAATGTAAATAAATAAATGTATCATAAATTTCCAAACAATTGTGCCGCAAAATATTAACGGGCAACATTTTACCTTTACAAATGAAGCGTATCATTGTATAAAGCGGACAGTTCCACAAAGGAGACCCAAAATACCCACAATCCCGGAACATCCCTGGACAATACGAAAACAGCGTAACCTGTCATATTATTTTTGTTCCAGACAGCTCTACGCAGTATACAAATAGTATGGGTGCTAACAAGAAATATATAAAGATGGTACGACGCGTGGCGAGTGGCGTGTGAAGGCGTTTTGTAGCAGTGTCACGTCAAAATACTTATATTAATAAATAAATATTTTTCACCTACCATTTATATGTCTATTTATTGTTGATGAAAATCTAGTTACTCATAAACTTTAAATAAACATGTGTGGACATTTCACACAGCGCCATCTAGCGTCAAACTAAGCTTGTACTATGGGAACCAGAAAACTGATACAAAATTAATATAGTTTTTTGTTTGTAGACATAGAATTCAATATAACACCCAGACACAGAACAAACATCAACGTTCACACAAATGTTTATCCTGGGTGAGAATCGAACCCACAACGTACAGATCAGAAGGCTGGGCTACTACCAACTGAGCTATCGGGACTGGTGTTTATTTGAAAGCATGTTCAAATATAGCCAAATATAATTTTAAAGGCATGTATTTTTATGGTGGGTTTCTGATCATATTAGCAGTCATTTGTAGCCACCACATTTACCCGCCCGGTGACGCTGTAACGGTCGGTAACGAGAAGGGTGCTCCACAACTAATTATGAAAATGGAAAAACATGCAATAGCCTAACATGCAATTATAACTACTTAAATAAAAGATTTACAAATTGTCGAACGACGTGCGCTAGACACAATCTCACTGACGCTGTGCTACTTGTGAACAAGTCAATGGTCGAGAGATCAGACTTCATGAGTTTATTGAAAACTGTGATCAAGTCAAGATCGCAAAATGTAAGAGTTTTGGCGATGAACAGTGCGTGCAAATGGGACGTGAAGCAAGTTTTTAGGACGAGAGTGACGATGTGGAACGTTTAGAAAAATCTTAGAGACTAGTTCGGGGCAGTCTACCTTAGACTGTGCTAATTTAAGAAAATATCTTATATCTGCAATATTTCTACGAGTTGCAAGTGGTAGAAGATGAAATCGACCGCAACGATTATCGTAAGTTACCCGTTAAATTTAAAGCCTAAGTATCTTGTGAACTTTTTTGAATCTTTTCTAGCCTAAAAGAGTGCACATTATAATTAGGACACGCATACTCGAGGTGGCTACGGACATAAGCACAGTATAATATCTTTACCGTTTTCATTGATTTGAAGGAGCTGGCATTACGCATAATGAATCCTAGGGCTGAGGGTTAGCTTAAGCGCATAGAAATATTTCCTCTAAGCCTAAGAGTACTACATTTAGAGTTCGAGTCTTGGGGTGCTGAAAGAAAATCCGGAGACGGTGCATCGGAGAACCCTTACTGCTTTTTCAGTACTTTTCGTTTTACGCCAATGATTTGCGCGTAATGGTACCGCACCCGGGGGACGCCGGGCGAACTCGGGACTGCAACAAACAAATAATTTATTAAATAAATTACAATTTAATACTCCAATTGTGGAATATTAATAACAGCTTAATTGAAAGATTTACGATTGATCAGCAAAGCTTTCCCGCAATGCTTCACGGATTGATTTAAAGACTTTATGCTATTAAATTGAATATGCTATTGTTACCTACCTCCATATGGCTTTTTTGTTTTAAAAATGATGTGACGAGCTAGTCGTTTACCTGATGTTAAGCGACACAACCGCCCATATTAAATCAGTGTCACTCGGAACTCAAAAATATAAAGTTTCGCATGACACTGCACTGCGCACATCATCCTGAGACATCAGCACAGTCTGGTAATAAGATTACTAGACTGTGAGATCAGATGATAAAGTCTCAATTGCCCAGTAATTTCACTTGCTACAACGCCCTTCAAACCGGAACACAATAGTGCTTGCACTCTACTGCTTGGCGGCAGAATAACTGGCAAAGCGGCCTATTTAGACGAACTTTGCAGAAAAGTCCTACCACCTAGTTAATCTTTTATTAAGTTAGTGTTTATACTTCCCATTATTATCAGCTAAAATTACAACGAGCTGTAAATGAGGGCTAACCCGATATAATAATTATAAGCACACATCTAACGTATAACAAATTGCGTCAATAAATTTTATAAATTGTCACTTGCCTTCGACAGAGTATCTCCCGTAACGACTCTATAAGGGTCATAATTGCATGTCGATGCGTCAACGTCCACGTATAAAGTGTATGCGTTAACTTGCGCGGTGTCACGGCGTTCTAGCTCTAAAGTGCTGAGCATTAGACTAATGTTTTCGTTCTATCCACGTCTGCTGCGAATTGTAGAGTTGGCTGCACTAACAGCTAAAAAGGAGTCGTCAACATTTTAGTTTTGAAGTTAGTAAATTCAACTTATTTTAAATGTAAAAGGTTTATTTATATTTATATGGGTAACATTATTAGTTTTAGTAGGGATCCTTTTTTTTTTTGCTTTTAAAATAGCCTATATTAATCAGTGATAAAGTAGCATTCGAATGGTGAGAGAATTTTTTAAATCGGTCAAGTACTTTTTGTGCCAGTTCGTTACAAACATACTTACATACAAATCTTTCCTCTTTATAATATTAGTATAGATTTCGTATTAAGTTACCCACGGTGGCCGACCCCTGAGGTGTTGAGTTTTGTATGCAGTTCGATAATTCATCACGGGCTACGGTCGTTTCTCGACTCGACCAGTAATAAACTGCCATTCTTTTATTACTTACTCTATTTATTCCGACTGGCCCGATAGCTCAGTTAGTAGTAGCCTTGCCTTCTGAACTGTGGGTTGTGGGTTCGATTCCCACCCAGGACAAACATTTGTGTGATAAACATAGGTGTTTGTTCTGTGTCTGGGTGTTATATTGTATTCTATGTATATATTTACAAACAAAAAGTATTAAGGACATTTCACACACAACGCCATCTAGCCCCAAACTAAGCCAAGCTTGTGTTATGGGAACCAGATAACCGATACAATACTTAGATACTTTTTATTTGTAAATACATACATAGAATACGATATAACACCTATAAGAACACACATCAATGTTCATCACACAAATGTTTGTCCTGGATGGGTGGGAATCGAACCCACAAACCACAGTTCAGAAGGCAGGGTCACTACCAACTGAGTTATCGGGCCAGTCAATATAAATAATATAATGCCAAATGTAAATAATATTTTATGTATGTAAATAATATTGTATTTCATCTATATTAGGTTACCCCTCCATTGTTTATCATTATACTCATAAATGGTAACTCCGAACGATGTAACCTATCACCTTCCATAAAAATGGATATCCATTGTCTGCGTCCCGCCATTTGTCTCTGAAGAAGACATACGTCACGCGTCACCAGAGGGGCCGTGACGAGACGTGACGTCATTTGTTACGCCTAGTGTTACCACATTTCTGAGTTTTAGAAGACTTTTCCATATTTTATTTACATTGCTCTCATCCTTAGATATTGGAATAATAACTCAATAAGTGCTCATATCGAGAATCATAAGCGAGCTTAAGAGAATTGCGTCACACCTAATATTATAACTACTATATTTACTTGGTGGTTATATATTTACTTGGTTAGGACTTTTCTGCAACGTTCGTCTGAAATGTCAAGATGGCGACATTAACATTAGCAAAAACAAAGTTATACTGGCCGATACATGGAGCTAAAGAAGTTTTAATTCAGTCGTGTGGTGTAATGCTCGCTTGTTTTTATTGAAAATTAAATTATTTATTAATTTAAAACACGAGCTACGCTATTTGCATGGAATTTATGCATGATAGCATGCACGCATTATTATAAGATAATAATTTGTTTGCAAGTTCAGAGTCGGTAATTGCAGTTCATCATAATTTCTAATTACATGTAAGTCTACGATAGGTACTAACTTTCTAAATCATTGCATATTCTTTAGTTATAGAATTATTTGGTCACATCGGGGAACACCGGGAGACATAAAACTCCACATACTACACTCAAAGGAATTTAGCATCAAAATTGGGTTAGCATGCGATTTCAGACAAAGTTAAGTTTTAGATATTTATCATAATTTTGAATTTTTGGTAAGTATAATTGTATTCCCAAGGATTTTTTATGATTTGGTTGCCCTAGTTTTAGTATACCCGTGCCCCGCTTGCGGGCTATAACTCAAGTGTGACCTGTGAAGGGAAGCGAATTTTCGAGAGGTGACATTTTTGCCCGCTCTCCTCTATTTGCAGTTACTGATGAAAATTTACATAGTTTGAAATAGAAATGCATATCCCTATATAAATAAATAAATGTTAGTCAAAAATGTTAATAGTTAGGTAATAATTAATAAGAATTTTGACACTAATCTCAGACTACTGAAGTGTTGAAACACCAATTTTGAAAGAAACCACAAAAAAAAACTTATTTTCAAATGTTCTGGAATTGTTTGGAGGCATAAAGAAAATTTTAGAATTAGAATAGAATATACTTACGTTATATTTTAAATACGAAAAAAGTTTATAACACGGTGACATTTAGAAATTTAACACCAGCCTAATCTTTCTCCCTAATGAGGCTGCACCAAATAAGATGTAATCTGGAGACAAAGAGCACAATGGGTGTCCAATTAAGGAGATCTCGTTATCGGGGTCTGGTCGTCATCACGCGATGGCTACGGGTGGTCTTACACGAATATTATACCTATAGAGATAAAAGGAGGGTTAGCAGCTATATGGGTAGGTTATTATCGCCTCGCCTGATAGCTCAGTTGGTAGTAGCTCTGCCTTCTGAATTGGAGGTTGTGGGTTCGATTACCAGGATAAACATTTCTGTGATGAACATAATTGAAGGGTTGAGAATAAAAAGGATTTAACTGACAAATTGACAGTTTCGAGAAAATTGACTTTAAACGTCAACGGCGTCATTTTAATGTAGAGTGCTTATAAGGTAACAGAAAAGGTTTATGTAAGTTTCAGTTGCTTGAAAATGTTTTAATTCTATTTAAAATTACTAAATATAGTACTAATTCATACAATTACTGTAAAAATATAATATAATGAAACAAATATAGTAATGTTTTTAAAAACTGTATTCCTGTGACAGATAAACCATTTTTAGACTCAAAATCTCAAGATTTAAGCCTCATTTCGGTATTTTGAGAATGTATCATTGAAGATAATTTCACGCTGAATCCAACGATACCCATAAGTCATTTTGTCAAAAAAATCAGTTAAATCCTTTTTATTCTCACCCCTTCAATTGTTTGTTGTTGGTGTTATATTGTATTCTATGTATGTATTTACAAACAAAAAGTATCTATGTATTGTATCAGTTATCTGGTTCCCATAGTACAAGCTTTGCTTTGGGACTAGATGGCGTTGTGTGAAATGTCCACAAATATTTATTTATTTATTATAGAATTTTGTGTTTCTAATTCACGAGCGTATTCACTCTGTGAGGAAACTGCAATACAGTAGATTTCCAAGAATTAAATTTTGATGTTGTGGTAGCTAATAATTTCAGCCTTGTAATAAATAAGTACTCTGGTTCAAGTAATTTCATCTTTTGTCAGAAATCCTGCTAGAATGCTTCGTAAATTAATTGCAACCAAATGAATGAAAATAAAATTTGTACGGAGTTGGCAGTTTTGATACGCAATTTAAATTTATGTGCATAGTAACTTTTTTTTTTTTTTTTTTTACTTCAAACTTGTCTAGCATTTGACCACGCTCTCACCTGATGGGAAGTGACGATGTGATCGAAGGTGTAGCATGCTAGCCAAGTAAATACCTATTCACTCTTCTCTTGAACAGGCCCGGGTCATATTTCGCCGGAAACACAGACGCTGGCAAGGCATTCCATTCCTTAGCCGTTCTAATTAAGAACGTTGAGTCAAATCGCTTGGTACGAATGGGTGGTATTTTGACCACGAAAGGATGGCGCTTAGCCGAGCGTCTAGTAGTCCGGTAGTAGAATGGTGATGGGAGAATGAGATCATGCAGGTCTTGTGCGCATTCGTTACGTTTATTACGTTACTATGGAAAATCTTAAATTAAGATTGTAATTTCTTTTATCTGGGAGGTTTCAGATGCATTACGAATATTGTAATATTTAAATATGAGGCACAGCACAAGCAGAATTGCTTGTTGGAAAGATCATTATGATATATTAGTTTTGGGCCACTCGCAGCTTCGCGTCCATAGATAGTAGAGTAAGCGAAAGATGCAATGGCCGGATTTTGATTAAGCGTTGTGAAAACGTAGGAACTTGATTTTCCCTTTGCAAAATCTACGGTGGCTATAGTACAACCTACAGACAGCCTCTGTGATGTGGTGGTAGAGCAGGTCGGCTCATAGCCCAAAAGCGGCGGGTTCGATTCAAGCGGCAGGACAAGTATTTGTGTACGGAAAAAAGCGCATATACTTGTTCTGAGTCTGGGTGTTGTAGGACCATAGTCCTCGTAGTTCCTGGGTCCCTAGACCTTCGTTGGGCGTTTAAATGACAGCGTTGAATGGTCACTTTAGTGGATAAGGCCATCATTGCCGTATATCCAGAAAGATAATGTCCAGTTTTACAAAAATCGTAGTAAGCTACAATTAAAACATTTATTTTACAAATGAAAGTTAAATATGAAACCCACGATTGAATGCTGCTATCTCTCAGACCCTACATTACAATAACAGACTAAAGTTATTCCAAACTTTATCAATTATAGCCTAACAGATGTTTTGCGGCGATTTTGGTATTGGACTCGGAATATTGTAGGGGTATGTTTTTATTGAATTTTAGTTTTGATTCCGGAGCTCCGTGATTGTTGTTCTTCGAGTTTGATTGCTATTTTAATTATTGTTTTTATGTAATTTACTTGGTGAAATGCATGGGTATTAGTTTACTTGGTGAAATTATTAAAATAAATAATTAATTAATATTTGCGATTAATGACAGCCTCTGTGGTGGGGTCATTGGGCAGGTCGGCTAATAAGAAGCGGGTTCGATTCCAGCGGCAGGACAAGTATTTGTGCATTGAAAAAAAAGCGCAAATATTTGTTGTGTCTGGGTACTGTCTGTATCTAAGCTCAAAATTCGTTGCTTGAAGGCTACTCTTACATTAAACTCCAACTCATTCACTATACTAACATTTATCACCACTATGTAATCAAAACTTCATCTCCACCAAGGGTTACTCATCAAACTAGCTCTCATTAGTGCATTTGATGGCCAAAGTTCCGGAGAACAAAACATTGCCACTCTATCTCTGCCAAGATCTGCCATATTTTCCAAGATTATCTTTGCCAAGATTAGCCATCACTGGCAAGATTGCCATTTGGCCCTGTCATAATAAAACTATGATAGCTAGGGAAGGGAAATAATAGGATATGTTATTTTATGTTACTTCTTTTGATGGAGGAAATTCGGCGTTCTCGATTAAGGATTTTATGCGAGTAATAATATCGATGGGTATAAGTACAAACAATTTATGAGAGTACTTTTCATTAACAGTTTGGAAGTTCATTCATTATTATACTTTAGTTTAGTTTTACAGAATATTGTATGTATAATTTATGATGGGGGCAAATTATCATTAAAAAATTAAAAGCTGCTTCTTTTCCATTCTTCTTTTTATGATAGGCATCAAAATTTGTTTTCTTCTATTATTTTATTTGGTATAATATGGGTATTACCTCAGTAACACCAATTTTAATAACATTAATAGAAGTACGTTCTGTAGACAATGCTAAAGAAAGAACATACTATGATTGAGAGAGTGAGAGGAAAAGTGTTTGGTGTAGTTTATCTCTATTAGCTAATTCTTTGTGCCCAAAAAAAATATTTTTTGAATAATAAATTTAAATAAAGAACCCTCTCTCAATATATAAGCTTTAGTGCTTGATTTATTTATTAATTTCAACCTTATCAAAGTATTATATTAAACGCCGACAGTTCCCAACAGAGACTAGGCCCAATTTTCACTACACGATCCTAAATAATAACACATTACACGCACTTATTTACACGTAGCGTTTGCCTCGAACTGATTGCATACCATAACCAATACCATCAATTTTCATGGTCACGAACCTTACTGAAAATCCAATCGTAATCTGACAGAGTTAGGGCTTCGATTCGCTTGTAAAAAGAAGGTATGTGAGGTATTGATATGGAAGGACGCGTGTTTTGCGCAAATAGGCGTGGGCAGGTGTGAGGAGTGATAGGTATCCGAATGGGAAATGGGACCTTGAGCGCTAAGGCTGATATGACGCGTGAATATTTCGCTAAGTTTTTCGGTTAAAAGTTTAAGCGGAACTTGTAGCAACATTGAACATTTGAGCCATTATTTTAAATAAAATGATTCTCTAGACATCTCTGGAAATAAAATATGAGGCACTTTACGATATAAAACAATCTACGAATTCAAAAATGTCTTCGTTTTTCCAACTTTATAATACCTAAATAATGTAAATCCTTTTATCGCAAATTAAACTTCCCCTAGTTATTAATTGAATTCAAATCTAGTGGTTTGTTTGTATATACCTACAGCAAATACTCTTTTACCATTTTCAAATTCATTATTGAAGGGGTGAGAACAAAAAGGGTTTAACTGTTTTTTTTTCGCAAAATGACTTATGAGTATCGTTGGATTCAGCGTGAAATTATCTACAATAATACATTCTCAAAATACCGAACTGAGGCTTGAATCTCTAGATTTTGAGTCTAAAAACGATTTACCTGTCACAGGAATACAGTTCGCTTAGCATGAAAACATTATTATATTTATTTTATTATATTTTTACAGTAATTTTACGAATTAGGTCTATGATTCATATTTTAAAATAGAAATCATACATTTTCAAGCAACTGAAACTTACATAAACCTTTTCTATTACCTTATAAGCACACTAAAATGAAGCCGTTGACGTTTAAAGTCAATTAACTGTCAATTTGACAGTTAAACCCTTTTTATTCTCAACCCTTCAATTGGTGTCTAATAATTTTCGTTATTGTTTGCATTGAATTCTACTAAATATGTCAGTTTAATTTTAGAACAGCTCTCCTTTTGTACTTTGACCTACTTACTTGAGTACCTTTCCTTTAACTGTCCTCAGCAAAAAAATCATCTGTATCTTTTGGATCGTTTCAATTAATATCGGCTGCCCGCGTGATCAATCTGCTTGTGCTCAGGGTGATCAGACCAGCTTTGTATATCGCTGAGTAATCAGGCTTACTGCCTTGATCCGGATTTCGGTGGAGCAAGCCGGACTGGACTGGAAATACACTTAATAAATTGATGGGCTTTTTTATACGTACCTATTTAGGCCAGGCACGTTATACTCAGTTTTTTATCAATGCTATAGGTATTTCATATATTATAATGGATTATATTCAATTAATCGTGTATCGACTATAAGCATTTATGAGAATGTCAGTTTTGAAGTAAACTGTTTTTTTATGCTGCTTTACCACAGACTCCTGGGTGCTCCGTGCTCTATTTTAACATACTACTTACATGTACGTTAGTTGGGTTATTATTATTAAAAGTTTACTAGGTGGTAGGACTTTACTGCAAAGTTCGTCTAGGTAGGTACCACCGCTTTGCCAGTTATTCTGCCGCCAAGCAGTAGTGCGCAAGCACTGCTGTGTTCCGGTTTGAAGGGCACTGTAGCTAGTGAAATTACTGAGCAAATGAGACTTTATCTCTGACTTTATATCTGATCTCACAGTTTAGTAATCTTATTACTAGATTGTGCTGATGTCTCTGGATGACGTGCGCAGTGCAGTGTCACGCGAACCTCTATACTTTAGAGTTCCGAGTGACACTGCAGCTGATATGGGCAGCCGTGTCGTTTAACATCAGGCGAACGGCTAGCTCGTCACGTCATTCCTAAACATAAAAAAAAGTAAAGTAAAACTGCATGCTTAACTCGGGAGTAACCTGGTAATGCGACTTATGTCTCTCTTTCTACGTGAAGATAAAAAAAAGAGTTACGTGTAAGAGTAGGTGTAAGAGAGATGAAGCTAAAATAAGTTTTATTTCAGTCGTGTGGTTCAAAACACACTCGTTTTTTTTTTCGTGTTGTCTGTTATGTACATGGGGAGGAATTTATGGAAAATTGCTAGAACTTTCCATGAACATTGTATCTATATTGTTACAAAATACTTCACTTCGGGAGCTGATGCAAGCGGCGTAGTATATATACGAGCGACGGAGAAGGCTCGGGCTCACTTTTCGGGCAGCGCTCAGAGGCGACGGACGTTTTATAAAATCACGCTATTAATTATTGTCGGTTCTTAGTAAATCTTAATAAATATTCTTAGCTTGATTGTAAACTTATTTTTTTAAAACTAAAACCACTTAGGATTTCCAACATCAGAAGTGGGATCTAACTCAATTCTGACTTGGTTATTCTGATTTTAAATATTGCTTTGCTTTTGCTATTGTGATTTTAAAGAATATCCGCTTAAATTTTTGTGGCTATGGCCGAGACTAGTAAACGTAAAAGTCGTAAGCGAGATCGAACGTCTATTCCTGGTTTAGAAGCCTAGCTTCAAACTTTCGTAAGCCGCTTAGGTGTTTTGGAAGATTCCAGGACACGCAATTGCGAGTACATCGCGCGCCATGTCGGCGCCTGCACCGGATGCTCCGGCACGCCATCCGCGTCGTGCGAGCCGTCTGCCCGCTAACTGCGCCGTGTAGCGCTGAGTCGTACCCTGCAAGTCTGGACCTGTCCGTGCCATGTTCAAGCACGCCTCCGCTCACCGCGGATATGGTTATATGTGAAGTAACCGAAAACCTCATTAATGCTATGAAGCCATGCCGGTAAGATCGAACCATGTATTTATGTCGAATTTCGATCTGTCTTTGCATGATTTTGATTCGTTGTGTAGTCAAATGGATCATGTGCGCAAACTAAATAGATGGGATGACTGTGAGTGTTTAGCGCGTATAGGTAATTGTCTAAATGGTGACGCGAGGTCGTGGCTATACGATTGGGATAGTAATGACCGTAGTTGGTCAAATTTCAAGCGCAAATTCAAGCATTGTGCCCTGTACGAGTAGATATCGCGAACATTTTATTTGATATTATGAAAACTTATTCTGATAACTACCCCACGTATGCAGAATACGCTAGGCGTTTGTTGTTACGTTGCGCATTGTTAACGATTTGAGTGACGAGTTCATTGTAGCGATAGTTACACGCTGGTGTTACTGATCCTCAAATTCGCGCAGCTGCTATGAATTTAGCGAGTTTTCTGTCCATTTATGTGAAACCTGATGAGATTACAACCGTTCGAGCTCGTGGTGTTTTTCGCAAAGGTTATGTTCAACAAAACAAGCGAAAACGCGAGTATAGTGATTCTAAAGACTCTGACTGAGGCAGGATTTTCCATCAACGTTAAGAAATGTGAATTTCTTACAACTGAAATAGATTACTAAGGTCAAATGATTACTAATGGTCAGGTGAGACCGAGCGAGCATAAGGTAGAAGCTTCTGTTAACACGTAAGTGCCAAGCAATGTCTAAAGAGGTTAGACATTTTTAATGCTACTAAGTTAGTTTTTGTTACTTTAGACGGTACATCCCCGGTTATTCATTCAAAACAGAACTCGCAATGGTGTAACGTTAAGATGCGGTGATGAATAATACTGCGTCCACACTACCAGACGCTGACCAGCAACTCCAAGACGCTTATGTCAACAAGGGTCGTCAGCAGTCACGAACCTTCACCGTTGGCGATTTTGTGTTTGTGAACAGGTCGTCACAATCTACGGGAAAGCTGGACTCTGGCATGCGGGGGCCCTACAAGGTCCTGCATGTGCTGCCACCCACCGCTGTAGCTCGAAACTTGCGGCGGGTCTTATGGCAAGACAACGCAAGCGGCCGCCGATCACATGGTGTTTTGGCGGGGCAAATGGATGCTGGACGCTTGTTCTGCGTTCTCCACTGCGGATATTTGTCTCACCAATGTGACTCAGCGATGACTGCACTTCGTGTAGCGTCGTTTGCAATGTGTGATCATTTCGCATAGTTGCCTTCTTTCTTTTTGCAATGTATGACGTGGTCTGTGATTTCCATGTCATACAGTTGCCGTTTTTGCAATATATGACGTGGTTTGTGATTGCTATGTAATACAGTTGCCGTTTTTGCAAAGTATGACGTTATTTATGAATGTTATCTTATACAGTTACCGTTTTTGCAATGTGTGACGTGGTTTGTGAGTGCCATGTCATACAGTTGCCGTTTATGCTATTTATGACGTGATTTGTGAGTATTACATTATACAGTTGCCGTTTTTGCAATGTGTGACGTGGTTTGTGAGTGCCATGTCATACAGTTGCCGTTTATGCTATTTATGACGTGATTTGTGAGTATTACATTATACAGTTGCCGTTTTTGCAATGTGTGACGTGGTTTGTGAGTGCCATGTCATACAGTTGCCCTTTTTTTCAATGTATTACGTTATTTGTGAGTGTTATGTCATACAGTTTCCGTTTTTGCAATGTATGACGTGATTTGTGAGTGTCACGTCATACAGTTGCCATTTTTGCAATGTGTGACGTGGTTTGTGAGTGCCATGTCATACAGTTACCGTTGTTGAAATGTATGACGTGTTAATGAGTGTCATATCATACAGTTGCCGTTTTCTATTACAATGTGTGGCGAAGTTTAGAAGTCCGGAATTCTGAAATTCGCAATACATTTATTTTTCTTTATTTACAATGCTAACATGCGCCTATAACCATTACTTCTTCTTACATCTTTTCATAAAATTGTTATGAAAACTGCGTTGGTTGTACTTGAGTGCACGCTTGTGCTTCTAACACAGTTGTTTTGCAGTCTCCGTTTTCAATGTTTATTACAAGTACCTGTTGAATTTCTCTTAATTGAAATTTCTTTGAATTGAGCAACAGCTTCATTTTAATTTTGAAATGGTTTCAGTTACCAACGTTATGCCTGTACATCGGGTTCTAAAATCATGTTTTGTTGTGTTATAGAAGAAGACACAACGGCCGAGGTCGACGACAATGTGCCGCTTGAAGATGAAGCAGCTGTTGAGGACAACACGCAAGCAGGAACGGCCGTGTTACAAAATACTTCACTTCGGGAGCTGATGCAAGCGGCGTAGTATATATACGAGCGACGGAGAAGGCTCGGGCTCACTTTTCGGGCAGCGCTCAGAGGCGACGGACGTTTTATAAAATCACGCTATTAATTATTGTCGGTTCTTAGTAAATCTTAATAAATATTCTTAGCTTGATTGTAAACTTATTTTTTTAAAACTAAAACCACTTAGGATTTCCAACAATATAGTTATTATAATAAGTGATTTAACTATTTGGCTTCCAGGATCTCAGCAGAGGAGTATAAAAGATTTCTGCGTTGAATCAAACACATATATAACTTTCTTCTACTATATAAAAATAAGTCGGGTTTTCCTTCCTGACGCTATAACTCCAGAACGCACGAACCGATTTCCACGGTTTTGCATTCGTTGGGTAGGTCTCGGGCTCCGTGAGGTTTATAGCTAAGAAAATTCAGGAAAAATTTAGGACAAACCAACATTTTAAGTAGATGGCGCCGGTGCGTGATACATTGTTTTTCGTATATTATAAAATGTTTAATAAATAAACGTCCACCCGAGCGAAGCCGGGTATATATATAAGTAGGAATTACAAGCCCTTGCCTCCAAAATATAAAGCCTCTTTCCTGGATAATTTCAGGGGGCTTCAACCTGGCGCATCATACGCTCAGCGTGGTAAGCGTGTATTTATGCTAATGATGGTGGTCCCGCACCTCCAAGCCGTTGTTGTAAGTTATGACCTCTTCAATTTGGTGGGGTTAACTGTGATTCTACGCGGGGTTTCGAGCAGGTGGGTTTTTGGAATCACATAATAAGTTCACTTCTGTTTTAGTGTTTGTTTTGCAGCAAATTTGAGTTCTTTTGGAAATATTTCGCTGATCAAAAAACGTGTCTGTGCTTACTTAAGTTCTATTATTAAAAATTCTGCGTTTGCTCAATATTTAGAAATAATGTGTCTCGATTAATCGACATATTTTATATCTTGTCTTCTGTTTAAAATAATCATCAAAACCTGGTCGGAGTAATTTCAACTTTAAATTGACGTGAGTTTTAGCCGTTATTTATCTTACATCAAAAATTAGTTTAAAATCGATTGCAAAATTTGTACTGAAAAAACAAACAGGACAAAAACAACATTTTTATATTACTGGCGCAACCCTTACAGTTATTCATAATAATATACATATTATAAAACGATAAAAAGATTTTGTTAAACGCGCGTGCTAAGAAATTGGTTTTCATTTGGCTATCCTTTGTCATTGGAAAGTTGATTTTATTGGCCATCGATTCTCATAATTGTTTCGCGTGAAACTTTACTTTAAGTACTAACATAATCATAACATCTAAAACATTTCTGGAAGTGATTATGCCTATCTTACAAGGCACCCGACGGTTTCACTTTTAACTAGACTTTAGACTTTCCAGGATAAAATGCATCCATGTTATTTTCGGTTGTGTAAAGTAATCTTTATGCAAAATTTTACCCTAATCGTATTAGTAGTTGCTAAAAGAAAATCACACAACAAATAAACAAGCAATGTTTCACTTTTATATAAATACAGAGAAATAAAGATAAGGCGATCGCAAAAGTAAAATTAAAACGTTTGCTCAGAAAAGCATGGAAAAATAATAATCTTTTTTACCTGTCACCGCCGCGTTGTCCTTCGTTCAGTAAGGTGATTATCGCCTTCCATAGCAAATAATTACTAGAAAACTCTAGTAATAAAAAAAAATTAAATAAAATTTTAGTTATTATTTTTGATTACTTAGTTAAATGGATACAGACCACAGCAACAAGTTGTGCAAATCAAATGCCAAAATAATTTCTTCTTTTCAGTGCTGCATCAAAAGAAAGCGAAATAAAAAAGCTGCTATTATATCAAAAAAATTTGAGCTTATCACACTAAAAACAAATTTTTCTAGTATAATTTTTTTTTTCTATCTCTATCTCTGCTGTTTGAGTCGATAAGTCCTTGTTGACGCTTGGAATGGATTCGTCCCACTTTTACCTTCCTACACTTTTACTCATTTATTGTATTTTATTCAGTGTGGTTGTTAATAGAATAGAATAAATACTTATTCATGACTAAAAGCAATAGTTAAAATAAAAAGTGTAACAAATAAAAAAATCATTGAATGCCCGTTGCCAGGTTTAAAAAAACAATTAAGTATCATCTGAATTTACACATTGAAAATGGAACTCGGGAGTTTTGGTGGGAAAACGAAAAGGATCACGTTACCGCATTATATTATTTTCCGAAACTTGTGTTATTTTCAGTGTTAGTGCATAAAATTGGTGGCATTTTATTTGATAAGTGCTGGATTACAGGCATGAGTGTGGGAAAGTGGTATAATGATGGCAAAATGTTTTTTTTCGTGTTGTTTCGACTCGACAAAGTCATCAAGTCGAGATTTGATGACTTCAACTGTGACCTGATATTTACGTGAAATATCATTAACTTGATATATTATCAATTACTTGACACTGGCTAAATATACAAAAATGTAAAGCCAAAACACAAAAAAAATGGAACTCACGTATCAAGCTATATAATTGTTAAATTCTAAAGTAGGTTTTACTAGGTGGTAGGACTTTATTGCAAAGTTCGTCTAGGTAGGTACCACCGCTTTGCCAGTTATTCTGCCGCCAAGCAGTAGTGCGCAAGCACTGCTGTGTTCCGGTTTGAAGGGCACTGTAGCTAGTGAAATTACTGGGCAAATGAGACTTTATGATCTGATCTCACAGTTTAGTAATCTTATTACTAGATTGTGCTGATGTCTCTGGATGACGTGCGCAGTGCAGTGTCACGCGAACCTCTATACTTTAGAGTTTCGAGTGACACTGCAGCTGATATGGGCAGCCGTGTCGTTTAACATCAGGCGAACGGCTAGCTCGTCACGTCATTCCTTAACATAAAAAAAAAAAAAAAAAAAAAAAAAAAAAAAAAAAAAAAAAAAAAAAAGTAGAAAGTGATAGATATTTCCATAAATTCTACATCCTTCCATCTGCACATATATTTACCTAAATAATGTTATTAAAACGAAGAGACATATTAAAAAACATCAGCAAAAAAATTATGACTAGTGCTGGTAGAAAAGAAAATTATGATTTCTCTCAGCCAGGATTTTAATTTCAAGAACAAGTATTAAGCTTATTCTTTCTCACTCTGAGTTAATTTTCATTTTCCCCTCTCAGAATGCCCAAAACACAAATTGTAAAGCTCGCAATTTCTGTTTTTCTCCGATGAAACACAATAGGTGTCGGGCAAAACAACACAATGGGCCAAAACGGGACCACCTGTCCAAAATAAATTGCGAACAAACTCACAAAGGGCCTCTTCAACGCATTAAACAGATTGCGAAAACGAAAATCTTGACACTTTAAATCGTGAAGGCTACGTATGAATTTCCAAAACCACGCTCTGATGAACATAAGAACCTTGATGGATATATAGAACGATATACAAATAAATAGAAGTTTGTTCGAGCAATCTAACATGGACGGAAACCGAAATTTTAAATTAATTCTAAACGATCATCACGTACGTATCATCAGTACGTGTCGTAGATTTTCCGCATGGTCTTCAACATGGCTTAACAGCTGTTAAAGTTGTTTTCTTATGAGGATCGAGATACCCATGGTTAGTATATTGCCTCCGTCAGAGCCCACTCCAGACAGGATTAGGAGACAATCTATACATATAAAATTCAAAGTCCTGACTGACTGACTTATATATCAACGCACAGCCTAAACCGCTGGTCCTAGAGACTTGAAATTTGGAGGGTGTGTTCTTTGTAGGTATCCACTAAGAAGGTTGTGGGACCATGGTCTTCGTAATTCCTGGGTCACTAGACACAGGGAATCCTAGTTATGGTCCAGGATCTATGTATGTGATCGTTTGGCGTTATTATTATTGTTATTTGATGCATACATACGATGGTGGTGTAATCTTGTCCTTACCGATTTACCGCGGCAGCTCAAGTTACAGTGGTCGTTAAATGGTCCCCTAATCTCTTCACTCCTCAAGGTTCATTATTCTAATTGCTTTTTCATTCGCACTCGAACCTCGCCGAGTGGTGCTCGCCTCGCGAGAGCGATAATTAAATTATTCTTCTCATCGCATGAGTTTTTGAAATTAATTTGACTTAATAGGTGCCTTGTTTTCAATGCGTATAAGTACTTACTGTCGTTGCTTGTGAATTTATTTATCTCGTATATTTTTAAAAGCTTGAGTGTGTTAATTGTTTTGTCTTGGGCTTCCTTTAACGCAACTATGGAGAACGGATTAATGATTTTATGCAAAGAGATGGTTTATGAGTTTGTATAGTTTATAGATTACTCACAGATTTACTTTTAATGCTTCGAAATACTTCAATCGGTGGAAATATTCGTGGATTACAACCAGTGTCATGTTTATTATAATTACTCGAGTATTATTAGTAGAAGTAGACCGAAAAAAGATGAAGTGACATTTTCTCGAAAAGGATAGGACCAGAGTGGATGACAAAAGCTAGAGATAGAAAATGGTGGAAAGAGATAGAGGAGACCTACGCCAAGGAGGCGACTACTAATGAAAACGAGGATGAAGATGAATACAAATCTAAATATATATAATTCAAAGGTGACTGACTGACTGACTGACATATATAGTAATCTATCAACCCACAGCCCAAACCACTGGACGGATCGGGCTGAAATTTTGCATGCAGGTAGATGTTATGACGTAGGCATCCGCTAAGAAAGGATTTTCGAAATTCTACCCTTAAGAGGGTGAAATGGGTGGTTGAATTATTTTCCCATAGGCCACGCCGCGGGCGAAGCTGCGGGCAGATAGTCTAGTAATAATATATGAAGTTCATAATTTTTATTCAAATAGATTTATAAAATAATAGATTCAACAACAAAAAATTTTGCATGCGTAACAATGTCTATAAATTATTGTAAAGTAGTAGAAATAAAGGCTTTATTTATTTAATTAATGGTTATTAACTGTCTGATACTGGATATTAACCAACTGATAGTGATTATTAACGAATCGATACCGGTTGTAAACAAACTTAAAAAAAATGTATGTTGTCATTTTTATTACTACCTCTCGTTTCAATATCAGAGAGTGGCAGTAAAAAGGAAGTTTTAACTGTATTTATTTTTAATTTACCGCTTAGGGAAACAAAGGAGGAAGTTAACATGAAATCCCAGCATTTGCGGGAACTGATTCAAATGCTAAAGTAAATAAACATTTAACTGAATGGTTTGTTTATTACGGTTGTCAGAAGTTATTAATTGCTACCACGGGCTACTTGAAACTCTAATAAAGGAGACGATGGAATAATATTATAAGGTGCATTTGATCCGAGGACGATTCCAACGAATTAATGGTGAGGTGAAATCATCAAATCAGTGTTAGTTTCAACATCAAAGATTTGCAAATATTAGAAAAGAAAAGTAAATCTATTAAGCAGTAGTGACCTTAAATTTGGTATACCTCTAAAATTTTAGAATTAAATGTATCACAATATCAATAATTGTAATACAAACACTTGGTGGTAGGACTATTCTGCAAAGTTTGTCTAGGGAGGTATCACCTCTTTGCCAGTTATTCTGCCGCCAAGCAGTAGTGCGTAAACACTACTGTGTTCTGGTTTGAAGGGCACTGTAGCTAGTAAAATTACTGGGAAGTTGAGAGTTTATGATGATGATATGATTTCCGATCTTACAGTCAAGTAATCATATTACCATATATGTGCTGATGTCTCAGGATGATGTGCGCTGTGCATGTCACGCGAAACTTTATCGTTTGGAGTTCCGAGTGACATTATTCTGTTATGGGCGGCCGTGTCGCTTAACATCAGGTGAACGACTAGCTCGTAACATCATTCATTTACAGCAAAAAATTACCTAATCTCAAAACACTATACGAGAAGAGCATTCAGTACATCTATACAAATAAAACTGACTGACTTATATCAAACACACAACCTAAACCGCTGGTCCTAGAGAATTGAAATTTAGAGGGTGTGTTCTCTGTAAAGTGTAGGTATCCACTAAGAAAGGGTTTTTCGAAATTTAACCCTTAAGAATTATCTATAAAAAAATTATTCTTTGTTTCCTATAAGCCACGCGGGCGACGCCGCGGGCAGAAGCTAGTAATTAATAAGGAAACAATTTTCCGATGTCATCGTGTCCTACTCACTGCAGAATAGTGCAATGCCACCAATGTTAAGGACTATTAAATTGTAGAGGCACCACGCGGCGCTCAATATATCCCTGGGGACCGGGAGTAATTCATCAGAAGTCATGCACTACGAACGTTTGCTTAAGGTTGACGACTCACTGTAGACCATCCGTCACCATCCACCATCCGGTAGTGGGATGGTGATGGGGGAATGAGATCATGTAGTTCTTGTGTACCAAGGCTACCATTGGGAGCGATATTTGGCCTGCTATTCCAGTAACGAAGAACGAAGGCCAGCCTTATAATCAGCTGATCATAGTCCATTTCTGGTGAACTAGTCGTCGGGATACAGAACACAATAAAGAAAACTCGAGTAGATTTCTAAGTTGTACCGTCATTTATAAAGAGATATGCAGTAAGCTTAACTTACCTTTTCATGTCAGTGTATCCTTGTCCTAAGCAACAACTTGATGATTTGTTATGATCGCCTCCCGCGCGCTCAGCGGGCGTCCAAAAACTGCATTAACTTCCAACTACCACCGGCAGAGCAATCCAAACTTTATCCATTCAACGTTAGTTTCAAAATTGTTTAAAATTACCACCGAAATCGCAATACAAACTAAACTAAACGGTATGGTTGTTACAATTAAAGAGAAGATAATGAAATAAACTTTATATTACATTTTGCACTCTAGCACGTAGGTATAGAGCAGAAAATTTGTTGGTGAGTGAAATTCAAAATTAAATGTTGGCTAGTAACATCTCTGTTCCGTATAATAATTTTCATTGTTAAGACAAGAGTGAATAATTTATTCTATTTTAACCCTCTGCTGTGTCTTTATTTTTAAAGTTAAAGATTTCATAAAATTAATCTCTTGTAAAGGTTTAAGGATTAAGCGTCGTTAGTTATTACTTATAACTTTACTAAGTAATTACCACCGATCCAGGATTCAATTTAATGAGATAGCAAGAAAGTTGTGGCATACTACTGCGACTAATGGTTTGCCCTGAGAAATTTAAATTTTATGGATTATAACTATTTTAAGATTTAATAGTTCGGAATTGGCTTAAAATAAATCTTTTAACTTTTTGCAACTGGTAATGAAAATCGGTTATGTTCAAACGCAAAAATGAGTATACCCATAGCCCATAGGAAAAGAATATGGGATGTGAATTAAAAAATATACTATGGGTTTTTAATTAGTTTGAAATATAATAAAATCATAATTAAATTACTGTTAATTATTCTAACAATTCATCCAAACCATTTATAATCGTTCATATCAAAAAGCATGCGTTAAGCACGCATATATTATAACAACGCGTCTCAATTATCCCGAAAATAGCACAGCCGTTCCAAACAAAGCTGCCCGGGCTATAAATTCGCAGTTTCCCAGGAAAATATTAGACAATCCCGGCAACATTAATCTTACGTACGGGCGAATGTGCGCATTTTGTGCATACCTCCCTTATCCTCCCTTTATTTATAACAATTCGTAATAGGTGCTAAATAAAACTAATACGAAAGAAAAAAAAATGATTGTGCCATGACCACAGTAAATTTCTCTAGTTTAGCTCCATCTATTGTCTAGTATACATTTTTTTCTTTGTTCAATGTTAATGTCGCCATCTTGACAGCTGTAAATTGTAATTTTACCGGATATACTAACATAATAATACAAATTTTATGTAATTTTTCACCTTTGTTATGCTAACAATGGAGATCTACGTTAACGAACAACTTTTGACTTCCGTTCGCCTCGTCACGCATTCACCAGCCCAAGTCAAGCGTGCGTAAAGAAGTTTTAGTTCAATTAATTTCAACGAAGATAATATTGTGTTATGGTGCTTATTTTAAAACTCATTGAAGTCATGGAATGGATTTCAAAGCGTAAGCACACACGATTTGAATCCGCAGTTTCTAACTCTCCGGGCTAGACGCTTTGCCATCTATGGTGCCGCGGCCGGTCCCGGGAATGCGACCATATATGTAGTTTAGAATCTATCTCATTCCCAAGGGTTTTAGAACAACATTTTTGTGCTCGTTTGTATCACTTTTTGACCTTCAAATTATCTCTATTACTGCATAGACAATATCTACGGTTCTTTTATGCTGCTAGATATAGGTACTTTTTATCCCTCGAAATTATGCGAATTTTTAGGGCGCAGCCGGTCTTATTATTTAAACAATAGAAATATATAATAATTAAAATAAAAATTCATATAATACATTTAACATTCGAGTACTATAAAAGGTATAATGGGTGATCTTATCACTAAAGTGATCTCTTCCAGGCAACCTTTGGATAGATAGTATGTAGGGGCACAAAATGCTAACGCGACAGAAATTGATGCACGCGGCTACCACGCCGCTCTGGCCTCCTCAGTCGTCTCTCCACCAGTACCGCGTCATGTTGTTTTTAACTGATTGTTGTATACCAGCTCGAAATATATGTGGGCAGGAACGTGTTGTGGGTAGGTTGGTTGCAACCTATATAACTATAGGCCTTCAGCATGTCCGCACCGCGCCGTGTCTGGAACAAGAATGAATCGTAGCACACCAATCGATCCCTTTATATAGCCAGACAGGTAGGGGCGCCATGACAGTTGCCGGTGCTGCCACTGTAATAAATTTAATGCCACCACAGAGTAAATTACGGTGCTCGATCGCTGTGCATAGAGTTTATAACTGGACGCAGCCGCCGTCACGGCCATACTGACGTGCGTACGTCCTCGTACGCTTAGCTTCACTTTGTACCTGGTGAGGGACATAAGTATCAGTGTTATTGCTCGTTCATCCTGACAATTAAATTGAGTTAAACTTGGAGTCAAAGTCAAAAGATCAGTTTTCAATTTGATTACTCAAAAGTATTTTAACCTTCCAGTCATCGTCAGGGTTAACCCTGGTCTCCTCTCCACAAAGGCCATTTACAAAGAGTTGTAGTTGAAGGGTTAACCCTTCAGGACCATCAGTATACCTTCATTTATAAAAAATGGACCGAATAATGCTAACCGGATAGATATCCCTATAGCAACCAAAAATCATCATTCCTACATTTTTTTAATGGACCAATTAGTGCTAGACCGGATAGATATCCCTTTAGCAACCAACATTTTTTTTTATGGACCATTAGTGCTAGTCCGGATAGATTATCCCTTTAGCATTCAGACACATTTTTCTTGTCATCATTTTTACATTCTCTTTTTTTCTCGAAAAAAACGAATCGTTACTTTTTTTCCATTTTTTTTTTCACTGGTTTGGGTTAACCCTGCAACTTAATTTGATATTAGTGTCACCCGCCGTCACGTCATCATTCACATCACGTCTCGTCACGTTTCGCGTTGCTTGAAGAGTGATGTAGAAATGGGCAATCCCACTTCTGATGTGGGCAGAAACGTGTTGTGGGTAGGTTGGTTGCAACCTATATAACTATAGGCCTTCAGCATATCCGCACCGCGCCGTGTCTGGAACAAGAATGAATCGTAGCACACCAATCGATCCCTTTATATAGCCAGACAGGTAGGGGCGCCATGACAGTTGCCGGTGCTGCCACTGTAATAAATTTAATGCCACCACAGAGTAAATTACGGTGCTCGATCGCTGTGCATAGAGTTTATAATTGGACGCAGCCGCCGTCATATATATTTATTTGTTTAGTGCGCCCTAGTTTAGCCCCACAAGTAGGGTAGTATGAGGAGTAGTCGGCGATGCAAACTATGAAACATAGAATTAAACAATTAACTAATATAAGACAATGAGCTCTTTGTAGGCAATATATTTTTACAAAATAATATCAAATTGTTTTTGTCTGAGGCCGTTCTAAATGAAATAAAATATTTCGGTAATGTAAAGGAAATAAATGAAAAATTTATGATAAAAAAAGAAAGAAAAGAATTCCTAAAATGTGATCACAGGGTACTGATCTCTTTTGTTTCTTTGCCAGAAAATGAGGAAAAAAATTAAGACACGACAAAGCTACGACTTTAAATCAAAATCCTTGTTCTTCCTAATTAAGACATCCCAATGAAACAAATCTCACAAATTAGTCAAAAATCTTCAATCTTCGACCCACGGGGACTGTACCCTTTAATTTCCCAGGGTTACGTGGAGGGGTTGACAGGCCTCCCCTGAGGGTTATCCTTCCTCTCGGCTTATCCTTCATTGGCTTGTCTGATTAATCGGTTCACTTTAAAACAAATTGGAGTCGTACAATTAAAATGTAATTTATATTTGTCTCTTTTCATTTCTTTTGATCAATTTCTATCTAATAGGTACTATTGTACATTCCTGTTATGAAAATTATAGTTCGTAAAGTGAGGATATTACAACATATTTCACTAGATTGACTTTTGGACTTTTTGGAAGGCAGCTAATCAATCATAAAAAAACCGAATAGAGGACATTGTCGTTTATCTATTTTGATTCCGCTTAAAAATCTTACTAGTAGTACTGAATGTACAATAATCATTATTATTGACTAGGTAGCTATAAAGTACCAATCTGATGTAATACATTCTCACAGATAAGCAGAACCATGCGCGAAATACGAAAACGTGAACCCAAAAATCAATCAAGGAGCACAAAGGCCGATCTTTCAATTCGGCCATTGTTCGCCTCAATAGATTAACTTTTTAATCCCCCCAAGGTGAAGGACCGATAGGCTCCCCTCGGGCCACAATACATCGGACCTTTAGCGACGACTTGATTAATAGGCCTTTACCTGCGGGGACTTACGAGGAACTAAAGGGTTTTGAGAAGCGATTTTCCGATTTTGGAAGTTATATTTTAGATGATGGATGGTTGATTCTTGAATCTTTTTGCTTCTTTGTAAAAGCTACTTTCTAATGCCTGAAAGTAAGGCAGGGTGGATTAACGAACGATTTATATCAATAACCTACATAAAAGTAACAATAGTATAAATTTAACGCGTTGAATATTTACTAATTCGAAACTCTATCGTCTTTGTTTGTTATCATCTCACGACTAAACTGCTGAACAGATCTTGATATAATTTGATACTTTAAATCACAAATAAACTGTGGTCCACGTCGCGTATAGCAGCTACTTTATAAAAATTCACCAACACTCACAAATTAATATAAACTCTTTCTTTTGGAAAAGTTATTATAATTATGTCTAAGAATGGTAGCTTTGCCTGTTAGATTCGCAAAAGTAAGTAGGCATGGTAAACGTCACCGATAGATCCCACAGAATTTGCAGACTGAAGTGGCAGTGGGCTGGTCATATTTGCTGTAGAACCGATAACCGTTTGGAAAAGCGTGTCCTTGAGTGGAGACCTCGACTTGGCAAACGTAGTGTAGGACGCCCACCGACTAGGTGGAACGACGATTTGCGCCGAGGCTGGCAGTCATTTGTTGAGAAGAGCCGAAGACTGGACTTAATGGCGTATCTTGTAGTGTGAAAGTAAAAGTAGTGAGAAAGAGAACTGCTTTTTTTTTTTCAAACTCATATATTGTAATGGGCTTGCTATATATTATTTGACAATAAGCACTTTGTAATTTTATATGCTTAGTGAAATAAACTAATTTTAAGTAGGTACCTAATATAATTTTGACTTGTAAAAGTGCTAAAATTAGCCTGTATTTAATAAATCTTTTGACTTTGACTTGGGAGAGGCCTATGTCCAGCAGTAGACTGACACAGGCTGATGATGATGATTACAATGATGGTAAATGTATGTTTTCAAATAATTGGACATCGCATGACCACATTTCTCCTGATGTTGAGCGAAATGGCGCCATGGACTTTATTTCAAAACCCTAACCCGTTGGATTCATTCATATTTTATCAGCAATCAAAACTATAACTGTAATTGATTGATACGTTAGCACTGCAGTGCTAGTAAACATTAATTGGATCCGCATCAATTATGTAATAAATTTAACAGATTAGGTGTTTTACTGCGAGCGAGACGTTTATCATCTAACGTAATGTATGGAAGCTTTTAGCGGGGGTATAAATTTTATAATATGTATTGAAAGTGCTGGGTATAATGGATAGGTAGTAAAGGATAATGGATACGTTATTTTATGATAGCTGGCACAATCCAAATCATTATGGTATGTACAGCTTGTGTTGATGACGGTAAAAGGCTGATTGATGGTGGTATTGTTCTTAATATTTCTGTAAATTCAAAAATAAGGACATCAAAATTATATATATAGAATAGAATAGAATAGAATAGAATAGAATAGAATAGAATAGAATAGAATAGAATAGAATAGAATAGAATAGAATAGAATAGAATAGAATAGAATAGAATAGAATAGAATAGAATAGAATAGAATAGAATAGAATAGAATAGAATAGAATAGAATAGAATAGAATAGAATAGAATAGAATAGAATAGAATAGAATAGAATAGAATAGAATAGAATAGAATAGAATAGAATAGAATAGAATAGAATAGAATAGAATAGAATAGAATAGAATAGAATAGAATAGAATAGAATAGAATAGAATAGAATAGAATAGAATAGAATAGAATAGAATAGAATAGAATAGAATAGAATAGAATAGAATAGAATAGAATAGAATAGAATAGAATAGAATAGAATAGAATAGAATAGAATAGAATAGAATAGAATAGAATAGAATAGAATAGAATAGAATAGAATAGAATAGAATAGAATAGAATAGAATAGAATAGAATAGAATAGAATAGAATAGAATAGAATAGAATAGAATAGAATAGAATAGAATAGAATAGAATAGAATAGAATAGAATAGAATAGAATAGAATAGAATAGAATAGAATAGAATAGAATAGAATAGAATAGAATAGAATAGAATAGAATAGAATAGAATAGAATAGAATAGAATAGAATAGAATAGAATAGAATAGAATAGAATAGAATAGAATAGAATAGAATAGAATAGAATAGAATAGAATAGAATAGAATAGAATAGAATAGAATAGAA
Organism: Ennomos fuscantarius; assembly: GCA_905220475.3. Lineage (NCBI taxonomy): Eukaryota > Metazoa > Arthropoda > Insecta > Lepidoptera > Geometridae > Ennomos > Ennomos fuscantarius. Next base: position 1,913,267 of record HG992028.1, on the reverse strand, counting down.
TAGAATAGAATAGAAAAACATTTATTCAATACTTGTCTAAAATTAAAATACAAAAACAGGTTAAATTTATACACACAATATGTACATAATGAATAGAAAAAAAACAAGTATCGAATGGGCGTCGGCTCAGCATATAAAAAGATAAACTCTTCATTGAAAACAACATACTACAGGAAAAATAGGTAATCTAAAATCTTATAACTGTCACTTATAAGTGTCACTTAGGGCGGTGTTATCGGTTAAAGTGACCTCTTTAGACAACCCAAAAGCATAGAGAAACGATGAGCTAAAGAACAAAGACGGTGGCTTTCAGACACACATTAACATACAGAAATTATAAAACTAATGAAGTCACAAAAAGAGTTTTAGCGGGAAAACGAAAAGATCGCGTCGCCGCATTGTAGTATTTTCCAAAACTTGTGTTATTTTCAGTGTTAGTGAATAAAATTGGTAGCATTTTATTCGTTCAGTGCTGGACTACAGGCATGAGTGTGGGAAAGTGGTATAATGATGGTGAAACGTTTCTTTTCATGTTGTTTCTAAAACTCCATAGAAGCTTCTGGTAAAGTTGCCCCCGCTTTACTAGGAGTATGACTTGACTAGACTAGACTATGACTTGACTTGATGACTTGGACTGTGACTTGACTTGACACATAATTATATATATTACCTAACTCGAGAAATTATCAATTACTTGACACTGGCTAAATACACAAAAGTGTGGAGCCATACCAAAACACAAAAAAGTCACAAAAAGATGAACATATAGACGTAAGTACTATAAACTCAAGAAAAAATTAAATTGAGTAAATAAGTGACAAATGTTTGAATTCAAATGCATATTTATACCACACACCGCCATCTAGTAACAAAATGTTGTGTTATTTCTGGTTATTATGTTTAAAGTAAATACTCTAAATATTGTTGTTATACCGAGTCCCTAAACAAGACTCTTATCTAAAACAATGCTCAGCATAAGCCGACAGAATTAAACAAGGACAAACATATTTAATACGCTCATCCCTTATTTCCCATTTTCCGGGACGGCGTTCAACAAAACGCCTATTATTCAAACACGAGTGTGCCCAAAATGTTTTGTAACACGCATCGGACAAGCAGTGAATGCAAGAAATGGACTAGGCCGCAAAATTTCACTTAAAACCCAATAAAAACATACAAAGTTCAGCCTTGTCTTGAAAGCCGTGAGGTCTATTTTGCTGTAACTAGAATAAGAGTCTCAGAGTGTGTATTTGGACAGGGTAATGTGACGGAAGGAGTTTGGTTTACTTTATCCTGTTAGAGGGTTTATAGTTTAGATGTTATTGTTGATTTAAAGTTACTCGTATAATGGATAAGAGATATGGGATTCGTTCGTGGCTTGCGCTTAGAATAGGCTATTTGACTACTATTAAAAATGAACAAGTAAATATTATTTTCATAAAGTAGGTTAAAAACGAATGTAATCATTGTAAAAATAAGTAAAATCGATAAATTAATCACGGAGTAGTACGCTTTTAAAGTTTCATCGCCTGTCCCTTTCTCGCAAAACAGAGATCGTGTTGAGCTTCCTCACAGCTACTATGAAGGCATGGCTTGTGACGTCACATGCCAAAAAGATTGTATGTAGAGCTACCACAGCTTAGTAATGAGTTACTGTGAGGACTGGTAACTGACGTCACTGTGTGTTTGAGTTGTCTCTTTCTATTTCTGTATTTTAAAATGCCTGTAACTTAGTCATTTTTTGAGATATTCAAGTTTTGTTTTCACAGTTATCTGTTTTTGAGGTATATTATCTATGTATGTAATAAAAATATAGTAGTCAAATAGCCTATTCCTGAACAAACCGATCTCGTAAGATGATGTAAGTTAAGTTATAATATTAATAACTTACTTTTTCACACTAATCGCACTAATATTATAAAGGCGAAAATTTGTATGTGTGTTTGTGTGTATGTTTGTTACTCCTTCACACTCAAACGGCTGAATGAATTTAGATGAAATTTGGTACGAGATAGCTTATACACTAGATTAACATATAGGCTACATTTCCCGGAAAAGTGAAATTTTCCCGTGGGATGAGTAAATAATTAAAATACTTTTATCTGCGGGTGAAACCGCGGGGCACAATTAGTATAACATAGTAATATTATCTTAACCGTATCCTAATACGTTTATTATCATCTAGGAGACGTGTACTGCTGATCTGTATCATCCGTACGAATATCAGTTCTGAAAGATAATAGTCTACTCTAAGGCCTAAAGTTTGAAGTAATTGAACTTGTGTTTATTGGTTCATGTGTCATGTTTGCAAGATATTTGAGAACTGAAATTTCTCTTAAAACGTAATACAACATTATTTATTATAATGATATTTTTTATTATAGCCTTGGCCTATTCTCGTAACTAGGGTTTCGTATAAAACCAAAAAGTGACAACTAAGGCCGTACAGCAATAAGCAGTTTTTATCCTCTCAGCAGGTCTTATCCTACTTTTTTACACGACTTCAATCTCTTCCCAGGTTCTCAATTCAACTGTTTTTTTTTTCACATTTGTTACCTCAGGACTTTCGACTGGAGGAACCGATTTTGATGATTCGTTTTAATTTCAAAGCCGGTGCTTCCTTTGTGGTCCCATTTTCAATTTGGTCCAGTTCTAACAATGGCATCCATGAGAAAATCATATAAGTCAGAAGTCGGTTTACGCTTTGCGTTTGTTACGTGTTATTATTTTTAAATCAATAACTTATCGTTACTAAGATTCCTTTAGTACGATGAAAAAGAAACAAGTAAAGCCGTAAACCAGGCCACTGTAACACCAACACATTAAGTGAAAAGATTCTCTATTTATTAAAAATAGAGAATCTTTTCACTACACTACAGCTACTGGCATTGAAATCCTTGCACTAAACGAAGCGCCCTTATAGCCACAAATGACAAAGGCGTTTACGCGGTTAGGGCTCCGCAGTTTTACGCGGCAGTAGAGCAAAGCCCCGGCACTTGGAGCGCTGTTATCTACCCATCTGCCATATTGTGAGTTTCAGCGGCTTGTTACGATCACTGAAACGTTTGTTGGGGGAGGACGTACGTGTTCGTATTGTGGACGGGACTGCAACTTATTAAAACTGTAATTTTTGAAGTAAAACTTGTTTACGCACGCTTGACTTGAGGAGTAAGCTGGTGAATGTGTAACGAAGAAAACGAAAATTGAAAATTTTCATTTTAAATGGGACAAAATTTATATATTATTATTAAGTTGGTATGTCCGTTAGCACATTAAAATTAAACAAAGTTATACTGGCCGAAAGATGGAGCTAAAGTTTTACTTCAGTCATGTGATCTAAAGCACACTCGTTTGCTATGCTATAGCTTAACATAGCCCAACATAAAGAGTTCAGTTCGCCGAGATAAATAAACAAAATGTGATTGTTCAGAAAATGTTAAGTAATTAGTCTTTAACCTATTTTATCTTAATATATATAAATCTCGTGTCACAATGTTTGTCCTCAATGGACTCCTAAACCAATTAACCGATTATAATAAAATTCGCACACCATGTGCAGTTCGATCCAACTTGAGAGATAGGATAGTTTATATCTCAATCTATAATAGATATATATTAAATACCCGTGCGAAGCCGGGGCGGGCCGCTAGTAGTACTATATTTGACAGCCTCTGTGGTGTGGTGGTTGAGCAAGTTGGCTCATAGCCCAGAGGCGGCGGGTTCGATTCCCGCGACAGGACAAGTATTTGTGCACAGAAAAAAAAGCGTAAATACTTGTTCTGAGTCTGGGTGTTGTGGGACCATGGTCCTCGTAGTTCCTGGGTCCCTAGACACAGGGAATCCTAATTAGGGTCTAGGATCTATGTATGTGATTGTTGGGCGTTATTATTATTATCATTATTATAACAGACTAAAAATTCCGGAGATCAACAACTTACATTGTAATTTCAGACGCCTCCGTTCAATGCGCAATCATCACCCGTAAATTCAACATTGAGGCTTTCCATGCAATAAAATTTGCATAACTACGCTTGCCGACACCACCGCGGCTTCTTATTAAATTTCCACCCCTCCAAAAGTCATTAATGGTTTGTATTTAACCACCTACCGATGTTATCGTCTCATAAATCATAGGGTATCAAGGAACGCCGTACGTGTCTTGAGACGCCTTTATTACTTCCTCGAGATGGTATAATATCCCACGGGCTGTACGTCTTTAAGGCGGTATATCCTTGTAGAGTAATCCGTGGATCTACGAGACCTTATAGCCTTGGATTACAGTAATCTTTTGTTTATACGTAATTTTTGCGAAAGGTCACTAATAAATCTGCGGGGGATTGTAAGTATCTGCTTGCTAAATTATTAGAGTGAATTAGGGCTTGAATTTTTTAATGTAGGATTAGGCCACGTTTGATTGCCTGACGTTAAGCGACAATGCAGACAAAGGTAAAGTAAAAGTAAAGGTAGTACGTTGATCTATGGAGAGCCTTTTTGTTGTAATCTTATACAGCCTTATTAATAAACGGGTATTAGTCTCGGATTAGTTACTTCAACTTTTGTTCTTTTTTTTTGCTACTGGAATATTTAGCTGGATCGAAAGAGACAAAAATGGTGTAATTAGTCTAAAGCTAGTTCGTGTTTATTAATAAGGCTGATAGAGACCCAAATTATATTTGTCAGGGAACAAGGAAGCTGAGAGTGAGTTCTATTCCTTAGCATTGTGTATGATAATATAGTCAGCGGAACGCTTGGTGCTGATATGTTGGCAAATCTACCACATAGATGTGTAACGGCTCTCCAGGCGTCATATGTTAAAATGGAGACGATGGGATTATTTCATGCAGTTCTTGTATGTATTTTCCGAAATAAAACAAGAAAATTTATAAACATACTACATTTCGTTAGTGATCAAGGATATATATACAGTTTCATCTCAACCAGCGCCACGTCCATAAAAAGTTTTTTAGAGTAGCTAACACCCCATTAATAAATTGCTTCATTGTTACTTACTTCTAATAAAAAGTTTTCATTGCTCCGGATAATTGAAATGATGAAAATGTTCTTGTATCATTGTGTCTCATCAACCATGTTTACATCATTCGAAGCACGGTTCCACCCACAGGCCTGATTTTGATTGCACATGTCACGGACATCAAACAACCGCGATAAACAGGCGGGCAGACCGTATCGCATTACAATACATTAGCTTTCACCATTCGTCTATCGAATGCCAATCGATATGGACGTACTGAAGCGACACGTTATATTACTACTCACACTCGTCTCTTTAACTTCACCATCTGTAGTGAAATGGTTACCGAATTCTAGCTTCAATCTTCCTAGCAATTTCAAAGATGGAAAACTTCCTTGTTCAAAGAAAACTGTCGTATTCCCTCAGTTCATGTCAGGATCTGTTGGTTTGGAGTCGTTAATGGATATCGGCGCTCTCATTCTACCTGATGACGGAGAAATTATCCTAGAAAACGCAGTGATATCTCTTGGACAGGATATAGGTGATAATAACTGTACAGATGGAAACTCTTACTACTTGGATAAAGCGATATCTTCTTGGACTCAAGCAGGAGTATGGAGTGCGTCCAGGTTTACAGAAGCTACGCCTGACACTGAAAAATTGCCGTGTTATGATGATATTGTCGTATTCCCTTCAAACACTAAGTACACCGTTCGCCTTCCAAATGAAGAACAACTTATCCGTGGTTTGAAAATTGGCAATGAAAGTTATTCAACAATATCGTTTAAAGACTACGTTGCTAGCCAATCTGATCAAATGGGCCAGTTTGTGCTTAACAATTACTTTCAAACCGGAGTCACAGTGAAAGGCGATACCACCTGTCAGGAAAGTTTCGGATGTCCATGTCAGCAACATCCTCCTAAAATAGACTGCACTGTCAAATACTGCCCAAAGCCTACTTGCGTTGCACCAATCAAACCTACCGGGTATTGCTGTTCCTTCTGCGGTGGATATATCACGTTTGACATCGACGAAGGCTTCGACATGATAAGCTTTAAGGAACTAGTGGACATTACCGTCGATGGTTATGGAAACACGATCGTATATCACATTGGATTTACATCTATTACACCCAATCGCAAGGTTCAGGTGGTTATTGTGGACAAAGGAGAATACAACGGCAATAGTGCGGAAGCGATCAACACAATCAATAATAACGTGTTGCATCATTGGTACAAAGGAGAAAAATTGGCGCAGATTAGTGGTTCTCCTTTGTACAAGAGAGGTTTGGGTGCAAAGATTTGTATATCGATGTTCTTTGTGGTAGTTTTAGTACTAGGTACAGTTTACTTGTATTACTATCGGTTGCCGGCCGTGACGTTTCCAGTTAGTGGTGGACTGGCGGCCAGGTCTAGGGGAATGTTCTCCAGGTTTCAAAACAGGTCTGACAGCGTGGTTTCTCTAACGAGAAGGGACTCTGTGATGGAAACGCCTCGCACGGCGTTTAGGAATCCGTTGTATGATTCTAAAAGGGGGCGTGTGCAAGTCGAAGAGTCACCTATTGAATAATCGTGAGATATTTACACCACTATTTACATACATTTTATCCAATATTTATGTAACGATTTCTTTGTAAATTTATATGGTGTTGAAAATAAAGATCATATCTATATAAGTATCTACTTTATATCCACTCCGGTGTTATGTTGTTTTTTATACTGTTAGCTTTTTGTGTATTTAAATAAATAAATAATTGAGGCATTTTATGTAATTTTTATTTTTGTAACATTGACAATCTCTGTGGTGTGGTGGTTGAGCAGGTCGGCTATAACTCGGAGGCAGCGTTCGATTCCCACGGCAGAATAAGTAGGTATTTGTGCACAGAAAAAAAAGCACCCAGACTCAAATTTTAATTTTGAGTCTAGGTGCTGTAGGATCATTGTCCTCGTAGTTCCTGAGTCCCTAAACACAGGGAATCCTAGTTAAGGTCCAGGATCTAAATTGTATGTGATTTTTGGGCGTTATTATTGTGATATTTTTTATAACTGATTTTTGTTTTCTAGGGGAAGAATTATTAACAATCACTGACAACTATGGTAGTTAAATTGTAATAAAGAAAGGTCAGCGGCTTATTGTGTCTTTTACTATTAGAAGAAGTAACATAAATCAAAACCTCTCCTTGTATTATAGAGCCGAAGTTTCAAAAGTCGTTTCTATGAACAAAAGTTTTCTAATTAAAGCCTCGGCGGCGGTGCCAGGACGTGAATCACAGTATTTCAGCGCGCGGCGCCGTGGGGCGTGCCTTGTATGCAGCTGTAAATCATACGACATAAGCTATTCCGTAGGTATTAACGGCGATGTGGCATTGTGGCTATTTTTGGTTAACACATTCATAATATTTCTCTCAGATGCTGTAAAGTAATATTATTATTATATTATATATTTATATATGTAGATCCTGGACCGTAACTAGGATTCCCTGTATCTAGGGATCCAGGACATACGAGGACCATGGTCCGACAACACCAGGACACATAACAAGTATTTGCGTTTTTTTTCTGTGCACAAATGCTTGTCCTATCGCGGGAATCGAACCCGCCACCTCTGGGCTATGAGTCAACCTGCTCAACCATCACACTGTAATGGCTGTAAAGTGACAGCAGATTACTCGTAGAGGTGACAACCGTTGGATTAGATCATATCACATACATAGTTGAAATATTTTTGATTAAGGACTCAAGTCCAGAAAGAAAGACAATTTATTTTATGGATTGTTTTGAAGAGAAGATTGATTGAGTTTTTATGGTAACGTAACCCAATCTACAGAAAATAATGTCTACAATGTTTTTGTAGGAGGTATTGTAGCGAGTAATAATAATGAAACCACTTTTTCCGTAAAAAACACATCTCAAATTAATAGTATTAAAATACTGTGTTCTCGTTCAGTTTAATACATTTATCCGAAAAAGATTTGTACGAAAAAAAAATTGCCCGAAATATCCCCTGACTTGTGAATTAATTGAGAGTCAAAGTTGGGGCCTTACCACGTAAGTCTGGTGGAGATCGTAATCGTGTTCTCTCTTGCTCGCACTCGTGGACTTGTTAATTGGTGAGTGCAAGATGGCAAGCGAAACCGATTCCCAGAACGGTTACGCGGTAGGGGTGCTGTATTGTACGATGGTCAGACATATGAGAAAAGTAGGAGAGGAGAAACTTGCTGTGTAATTGTACATTGTAAAAGAGTATTTGAGTATTTATTTAAGAGACAGTAGAAAAAAATACACCACTGTAAAGTTTCTTGTAGCTTCTTCTTTACAGTTGTAATCAAAGCTTCGGATCGGAGTTTTCTGTTCTGCATTGTGCCGGATTGCTTGCACCAGTAGTGAGAAAGAGAACTGCTTTTTTAAAACTCATGTATTGTAATGGGCTGGCTATATATTATTTGACAATAAGCACTTTGTAATTTTATATGCTTAGTGAAATAACTTAATTTTAAGTACTTAATATAATTTTGACTTGTAAAAGTGCTAAAAATAACCTATTTGCAACAAATCTTTTGACTTTGATTTTGACTTCAATGACCACATTAAGCAACTACGGTAAGTGCGTCCAGTAGTAAACACCATTAGTAAACACTACCACCAACACACCGCAGAATTTATCACTGTTTTACTCAAAGGTGCTTTTAAAGTCCTTTTCAAGCTAAGTCCGAAACTTTACCGCCAGATTGGCAATCAATGCCAAAGCTCTTACACCGCGGCTTCTTTAAATACCTAACCATCTCCAAATACCCACAATTTCAAAAGGAATGAAACTCTACACTGACTCTGAGCTCTCTTTGTGCCCCTTCCTGCCTTTGAGGGCTCAATCATGTAACTTACAGTGATCGTACAGTAGATCAAGTTGGAATTTTTTATTTTTATGTTAATAAATGACTTGTTGTGCTAACCTTTCGCCTGATGTTAAGCGACACGGCTGCCCATATCAGTTGCAGTGTCACTCGGAACTCTAAAGTATAGAGTTTTGCGTGAAACTGCACTGCGCAAGTCATCCTGAGACTTTAGCACAATCTAGTAAGATTACTAAACTGTGAGATCACGTCATTATGTCTCATTATCCCTAGATGTAAATAAATGAACGAAGATAACACCAGTTTCTAGAAAGTAACTTGCTTGAATTAGGTGCAACGCACACACAATTCACAGTGAGAAAGAGAGTGATATAAAGCTATCTGTAAGTAGAGCGAGATGCAGGGACAATTTTTGAATGTGCAATGTGGTGATACAAAAGTTTATGCGAGTTATGTGTGTATTTTTGGTTGTTACCACTCAGAGTTGAAACGGCTGAACGGATTTACATGAGATTAACCTGACCTTAGGTCCTGCTGTAGTTTTTAGCCCTGGTACTTAAGAGGTGAAAGTATGTTTTTCCCGTGAGATGGTATGATTGGTGTTCTTGAGGATGAAATTTATAAGAAACTAAGACTATAGTAGATTGTTGTACAAAGGGCTAAAATGACTTATTATATACCAGGTTATATAATGTGTATAAGTATAATCATTTTGCATCGTGCAGAGTAGCGCTTTAGTTATAGAGACTGAGACTAGATGGCGCTACTCCGCCTAACAAAATCCTGCATCGCGCAAGCGTTTGGTTCCGTTAGTTTTATAAGGAATGCGAATTTGTTCCTTTAATTTGGAATTGGCACAGGGCCTAGCGTTGACTCGCCGTATAGACCGCATGTTTAATTTGTACTACTTGCCTTACTGTTCTATGACATTATTGCATCGACGATATAGGGTTTCCACAAAACTGCTTAAAGACGCGAACTGTCGCGGGCGGTCGTTAATCATTTCCTTTACGTCTCTTCAGCTATTGCCAGAAGACTGTCGGTCGATCGACTGAGCTCACTGTAAATGTTCTTTTGAATTTATAACGTTATTATTGTCAGATTAATGACGACATACATTCTGATGAGAAAAAAAGTGTGATTTAGACCACACGACAGAAGTGAAACTTGAACGTGAAAACGTGAACTATAACAATCGGCCGTCATAACTTTGTTTTTGCTTTGTTTAATGTTAATGTCGCCATCTTGACAATTGTAAATTGTCATTTTACCGGACATACCAATATAATAATACAAATTATAAGTAATTTTTAACTTTGTTATGTTGACAATGGAGATCTACGTTAACCAATAACTTACAACTATCGTTCGCCTCGTTACACATTTACCAGCTTACTCCCCAAGTAAAGCGTAAATAAATAAGTTTTACTTTAAAAAAATTTAATAATAATTGACAAATGTGTGGTGTGGTGGTTGAGCAGGTCGGCTCATAGCCCGGAGGCAGCGGGTTCGATTCCTGCGACAAGACAAGTATTTTTGCACAGAAAAAAAAGCGCTGATACTTGTTCTGAATGCGTTGCAGACGTCTATTAAACTATTAGTTAAGTTTATGGAAGGTAAATAAAATCTTTCTCTTACAAGGCTCAGAAACATGACCTAGTTCTTCAAACTAAGTAATAACAATTTTAAAATTTATGCGGTTTTTTTACCAGAGCCAGTGTAAAACTCAAGCAAAATGCCCGCTACAAGCTCTGATATTTTAATTAAAAATGCGCACCTTAAGTAAACGAATACGCTTTAGAGGGTCTTACTAAGAAAATTCACCACGAAAATGGAAATAAATCTATCCAGTACTTGTAATTGACAAGATGAGAGATTTTTTTGTTTTTATTATGGCACCACACTTTTGTGTATTTAGCCAGTATCAAGTATTTGATAATTTCTCAAGTTAAGTCAAAAGTCAGGTCAAGTCACAGTCTAAGTCGTCAAGCTAATTCGTAGTCTAGTCAAGTCATACTCCTAGTAAAATGGTGGCAATTTTATTAAAAGCTTTGGAAACAACACGAAAAGAAACATTTCACCATCATTATACCACTTTCCCACACTCATGCTCATAATCCAGCACGGGTAAATGCGTAATCAAGTAAAAATCTAATAATACACAAAAAGTAGATAGCATAGAATTATTCATTATCTCTTTCATGTAACGGTAGTCTGAAAAAGACAGGTCTCGCTTTCCCAATTTTAGTAAAAGTCCAGTGAGTATAAATGGAAAGGGCTCGATCGAAAACAAAGCATTGGCGCTAACTCACTGTACCGCGACAGCCATTGTCTTTATTCGATGATTTATATTTTACCGCGTGTTTCGTTTCTGAATGTCAATGACAACATGCGCCAAAGTTATTGAAAAATGATACCTTTGACGTTTAGCTGAAAGATAAGAAGATTGGCGTGCGTTTGGCACCATTGGTAGAGCAAAATTATGAAATATGAAAATTTTAAGAGGATTTTTAGCTTTTGTTTACCGTCGGAGCTAAATAAAAAGTACGACTTTAAATAAGGAAATTGTTCAGGAACTGACAATGTGTGGTTTTATTTAGAACTGCACTTTTGTTGCAATGTTTTTGCCTCCAAATATAATGATAATAATTATCTAGTACCTATATAAGTATTGTGTTAGTATTGTACTGAAGTTTTTTTGTTATGTCTTCACACTTTTGTGTATTTAGCCAGTGTCAAGTAATTTGTTTTTATAATACAATGCGGCGACGCGATCATTTTCGTTTTCCCGCCAAGACTCGTTAAGTAATTGATAATTTCTCAATTTAATTATTGTCACAGTCAAAGTCATTAAGTCAAGCCATAGTAGTCAAGTCGTACTCCTAGTAAAGTGGTGGCAACTTTACCAGAAGCTCTATGGAGTTTCGGAAATAGCACGAAAAGAAACATTTCACCATCATTATACCACTTTCTCACACTCATGCCTGTAATCCAGCACTTAATAATATAACACCAATTTTATGCACTAACACTGAAAATAACACAAGTTTTGTAAAATAATACAATGCGATGACGCGATCTTTTTCGTTTTCGCGCCAAAACTCTGTACTTAAGTTTTTTTACATATATAATTGGCGCATTTAGCCAGTAAATGGTTTATACGTTGGCAAAGAGCAAAGCTTGAACAATTAACGTACTTTGCATTCTATTTCTAAAATCAATTTACCTCTCCGTATTGTCGGCGTACTAGTAAAAGTCAGTAAGTCTATAAAATAAATAAATCTCGCTATGAACTATTTCTGAGTAACAAGCCCTAAAAACACATATATCAAAAGCGAGCAAGTTAGCGCTCCGTTCCAGCGCTACACGTCAGGGCTGTCGACTATGTGTTATATGAGATTAATGGATAATGGATCTGGGCTTTATTTCCATCGATAAAAATGTGGGAACAATGCGGCTGGGTTATAAAGTTGTGGGGCAAAGTGTCGCATTTTGATTGTCTCTTCGATGAAAATAATGTTGTTTAAAATAAGACGGTGCGTATTTTACTTATCATGTATTTGTATTTGTACTTCCATTAATCAAAGATTCAGTATTATGCCTATTGATTACTTATTAATTTTAAGAATATTTTTATGTAAGTAAGAAGAAAATATACTTATTTATTCATGAAAGTTCACATAATTACAAAACCATACCTTATTTAATTCATGTAAATTATTAGTTTGTAGTAACATTCAACGACTCTTTATCAAAGAATTATTTTATTATTACATTTTAACAAACTCAAGAATTACAAAAAAAAAAAACTGACGAAACTAGAATGTACTCTTTTAAGTTTACTATTTATATTGTTTATCACATTACTGTCTGTATGTCACAATGTTTTCTGACACGTTATCACTATCTTACCGTTATTGCCAAATTAAACTTTAGCTTAACGAAAATAAAGGCGCATACTAACATTCTATTTAGGTTCACATGCCAGATAAATGTGGCACTGTCCGGTGTAACACCGCCCGTCCTCAGGTTGGCAACCCTGCCGTAAATCTAGTCGCGAGCACATTTGTCAAAGACAAGCGCTGGAGCGAGTGGAGCGCCAATTTGCACTTTTACGACGCAAGTAATGTGACGGACTGCGACGGTATGACGCTTTTTACGCTATTTTTATACAAGCTTACGCCTTTTTGCGCTATTTTAGTAAAAGTTATGCACTATTATATTTTTTGGCTGGGTTGAGTTATACAAGTTTACTCTTTAGTTATTGTCTAACTATAGTATAAATAATAATAATACCCGACGGTCATATACATAGATCCTGGACTCTAACTAGGATTCCCTGTGTTTAGGAACCCAGGAACTACGAGGACATTGGGCCCACAGCACCCAGACTCAGAACAAGTATTTCTGTGTACAAATACTTGTCCTGCCGCGGGAGCCGAACCCACCTCCGGGATATGAGCTGCCCTGCTCAACTCCTACACCACAGAGGCTGTCAAGTCAAGTTGCTTAGAATCTGTTGGCTCATTATGTGACATAGAAAAATACACTCAAATATGCTAGAGTTAAGTCAAACTTATTTGTGTAGGAGAGACGTTGTATACCGGCTCAAAAAAATTAGATTGTTTAATAAAAATGCTTTGTTTTGAGTGACGGATTGGCAGATTGACATAAAGTCCAGCCGAAATGGCTGGAAACTGATACTTAACTGATTTTGTGAGGGTGTTTTCCTTTTGTAAGCGTCTTTTGTCTTGTGTTTTACAGATTGACGTCATTGAAAAATAAGAGAAGAGAGCTAAAGTAATTTCTATCATCCATCCTTCTCGCGCAGAATATGGATAGTTTGGATGGTTTTTTTTAGATAGACTTGGTCTTTGGTTTGGGTGTTTTGTTTTTATTTTCAGCATTTTGGGCACGTTGCCTACTGGTAGTGGCTTCTTGATTAAATTTTGCTAATGCATAGTTTTTAATTTTATTTTAATTTTATTGTTTATAATTTATGTAACTTATAATTTGTTCTTGTATTTTTTTTTCTAATATAGCTTCAAAATTAGATATTACATTTATTGTAATTGGAAGACTTTAAATTATCAACATTTATATTGTGGTCAAATGCAAACGTCCCGAACAATCAAAATAAGCCTTTATACGTTTCTACTATTAGAATACTTGTTAAATAGTAGTTTTAAGCTTTTAAGAACTTATAAGTTGTTATTGAAATTTTACTACTCCTATGCCATTTTTTTTGAACGGGCTAATGCTCTTGGTCTCTATACCTATACAGCGTCACCGGGCGGGCGAGCGTCACTGAGTCGGATAGCGTCATCGGGCGGGGTATTCCTATGCCCACAACACACCGAATACCTAGGCAGAAAGTTTCGCATATTGCTGCAACTTTGCACTAAAATTCAAAATTTTACAAAATTTAAAGTTTCCTAGTTTTCAGAAATAAAATAGAAAACACATGTTAGGTTTATTTCTATTATTAGTAATTATAATAAGTCAACAATAATGAATACAAAGACGATAATTATATAAGCACACACCGAACACCATTCCCTTGCATTTACCTCCTGATGCGTCTATCCACAAGCGTGTGGACACAGTATCCCTTGATCCGCGAGTTTTACCGTTCAGCTAAGGTTTTTAAAATGGTGTTGGTTGGTATGCACTCACTCCTATAAAAAAACTAGTTGCGCCCCGCGGTTTCACCCGCGGATACAAACTATTTTAGTTATTTGCTCATCCCACGGGAACAGTTCACTTTTCCGGGATAAAATGTAACCTATATGTTAATCCAGTGTATAAACTATCTTGGTACCGAATTTCATCCAAATCCATTCAGCTGTTTGAGCGTGAAGGAGTAACATACATACACACATACAAACTTTCGCCTTTATAATATTAGTGTGATGTGCGGGCAGTCTTTGGTGACTGCCGATAGAAGTGAAATCTAAGTAACTGGTGACATATACTCATGGGAAGTGTGCGGTGACGATGACGCGAGTTTCACGCTTTTTGTTCCCCAAAAAGTGCGCAACGCGCCTGAAGAAGTTTTCACTTCAAAAATCAATAAGGCGTAGTCCAGACGATATTTTTACGCATTACCTATGCGAGGGAGCTAACTCGATTACAATCCGAGTCATTTCTCGCGAGACGTCGCGATTCGAGAATAATGCGAGAATAATTCGAAATTTACTATAGTGCGGAGAGGGCCGTAAGTGAATTAAGATGAATGGCTGGGGTGAAGTTTACGGTTGCTCCTAATGACCCGGGGTTCAGGGTGAAGATATTTTTAAATCCTAGAGATAAGTGATAGTTCCCTCTTTTATACACGGTGGCATTTAATTCATTCTTTGCCTTAAATATATGTACTCAGACCATGCTATAGAATATTCATACAAGGTCCCATTAAAAAAAAAATGTTTTCGTTTTAGTATTTAGTGCCTCTTAAAATAACTGCATGACAGCCGAAATGCCTATTTAACGGTACACAAAGCGCGAGCACCAGCTGAGTGATTTGTAAATGTTTCGTAGGCAATAAAACACCTGCTTTGTTCAATGTCACAAGGCTTTTTCTTAGAATTTAAATTTGATAATACCTAGATTTAAGTATTATTTCATAACTACTTTTTTCATTTAGTTATATGGGAGCATTCTATAGCATGGACTGAATACATACATTAAAGAAAAAGAACGAATTAAATTCCACCTTGTATATATCCGCGCCGGTCATCGGTACTAAAACGCCAGTCCACGTTTTAGTACTCTGAAGAAGTAAGTACCTGTATATACGTTCTACTCCCTATAAATCGCACTACCAGAGCGGCTTAGTGTTTTTGACTTAATGGCAGCGACGACAGGGACAGAGTATAATAATTTGCACATAAGAGTTAATATTAAACACAGTTTTGACAAATAGAAACGATGGTTGATTTTAAACAATCTAATACTACAAAAACAAGTGTGCTTTAGACCACACGACTAAGGTAAAACTACTTTAGCTTTAACTTTGTTTTTTCTTTGTTAAATGTTAATGCCATCTTGGATATTGTATATATAAATAATACAAATTTTTAACGTTGTTATGTTGACAATGAGATCTGTGAACCAACCTCCGTTCGCTTCAAATTCACCAGCTTACTCCCCAAGTCAAGCGTGCGTAAAGAAGTTTTACTTCAAAACCGCCCACTGGCTCGAGAGACACTACATTTTGGTCTTCATTTTATAGCGTAAATAAGAAAGGATATTTGAAAATTCAACTGAGGAAGTCATATGGGGTGTGAAACCGAGGGCTGCCTTCTAGTAAAGAAATAAACAAATAGGTACTCGAAACCGTAAATGCGAAACACTGCATACCCTCAATTCGCCCTCAATTGACCACCTGCAGCTTATAAGTGCCCTTATCCACGCACAATTCAGCATTTAGAAGCATAATCACAGCGGTAATGCCGCCATAATCAGCAGTGAGCAGGCAAGCCAAGATCTCCGAGTCGAGACTGCCGAGAGTGCCGAGTGTCGTCGAGTCGCTAGTGTCACGAGGGTTCTTGGCTTGAGGGCCATCGAACATCTGTCGCGGGGTTACTTTAAACGTGTATGTGAATGCCCTTTATAACAGAACAAAAATAATGTGAATTTTACGAATGAAATTGAAAACGTCTGATATGTTAGAACTTTTTAATATGACAAAATATTCAAAAGTGACAAATTAACTAAATAAATAAATATTTGTGGATATAGGCGGAAAGGGCTCGTGCGTAGATTGCAACCTATATAGCTATAGGCCTTCAGCGTGCGCACCGGGCCGTGTCTGGAACAAGAATGATCCGTAGTACACCGAGCGATCCCTTTTTATAGCTAGATGGGTGGGGAAGCGATGACAGCTACCGATGCTGCCACTGTAATAAATTTAAATGCTACCACATGGTAAATTACGATACTACCCGCTGCGCATAGAGTTTATAACAGGACGTTGCCGCCGTCATGGACATTGCGCTATCTAGTCCCAAACTAAGTAAAACTTGTACTATGGGAACCATATAACTGATACAATACTTATCTTTTTGTTTTTGTAAGTACATCCATAGATTACAATATGAAACCCAGCGCAGAACAAACATCGATGTTCATTACACAAAAGTTTGTCCTGGGTCGGAATCGAACCCACAACGTAAACTAAGAAGGCCTTACTACCAACTGAGCTATCGAGCATCAGCCTACTTTTACAACAGGTAATGACTGGCCCTGGCTGGAAAGCAAAGTTATGACGACGATGTATGAGAACCCTAGATACACGACTGATACGTAAATTTTGTTGCATTTTTATCCTTGAAATAAAAATGATATTTTGCGTAAAAGAAGGTAGTAAGTCTGTAGGGAGAACCAGACCAGTGCCTCACCTTGGCTCCATGACACGTTCGATGACTGAAAAATACTATATAAATAGAAAAATATACCTTAATTCGATATTTTAATTTTGAATTCGAAACAAAATACAAAAATTTACAAAAAACGCGGTTTTTGAAACAAACATAATGCCCAAGAACGAAAATTATAAAATGTTATTGGCGGGAAAACGAAAAAGATTGCGTCACCGCATTGTATTATTTTCCAAAACTTGTGTTATTTTCAATTTTTCAGTGTTAGTGCATAAATTTGGTGACATTTTATTTGTTAAGTGCTGGATTACATGCATGAGTGTGGGAAAGTTGTATAATGATGGCGAAACGTTTCTTTTCGTGTTGTTTCCAAAACTCCATAGAAGTTTTGGTAAATTTGCCACCACGTTACTAGTAGTATGATTTGACTAGACTAGACAAGATTATGACTTGGAGTGTGACTTGACTTGACACATATATCTAATACCTTTTAACTTACAAAATTATCAATTACTTGAAACTGGCTAAATACACAAAAATGTGGAGTCAAAAAAAAATCGTTAAAACAAAAGCTTACGCATACAAAATTACACATCCAGAAAAAAGAACAAAGCAACGTACCTTCCGAAAGTTCCAAAACACCATCAAAGCAATTTAACAGCATTTCTCGCATGCCTAAAGCCTTACAAACGGTGGAGGTCGGGGCGGTCCATATAAATTGTGGTGAAGAGCGGTGGTTGCCATCCTGGCAGTAAACACGGGCTCTTCGGTTAGCTATAAAAATAAATTAGCTGCAGTACGGTAAGTTGGACGGCTAATGAAAAGTGGATAGTGCGCTCTATGGACTCTGTTTAAGGGTTATGGAAGGGAATGTTGTATAACGGGCACCGCATGGTACCTAGTACCCTGCACAGGCTATAGTGGTTGGGTAAAGATAATTATTTAGATAGGTCGTTGTATGACCTAGCGGGCTACTATCAACACTTGGTTATCAGCCTTTCAACAATATTAGATAAATAAATAAATATTTGTGGACATTTCAAAGAGCGCCCTATAGCTCCAAACTATAAGCATAGCTTGTACTATGGGAACCAGATAACTGATACAATACGTAGATACTTTTTGTTTGTAAATACATATATAGAATACAATATAACACCCAGACAAAGAAGAAACATCTATGTTCATCACACAAATGTTTGTCCTGGGTGGGAATCAAACCCACAAGATATAGCTTAGAAGGCATGATTACTACCAAATGAGTCAAGATTGCACGCTCAAAACTTGTAAGTGAAGCCAATACAGGAATAAGGTAATTTTAACGTCATGGTAATCATAGCTTCCCATATTAGTTTTCTAAATATGGTTATTTGGGAGAAAGTTACCCTAGGCCTTTATATGAAACCATTAGGACATTGCGATATGCACTATTTCAATCGATCATGTTGTAGGTTTGATTAATTGATGTAATTAAGTAAATAAATAAAAACATGCGGAAAATATAACATTTGAACATTTCTGCGCAGGACCTATAAAAAGTTTTTTTTTATAGGATCTGTGGTTTTCTGTATCTGACAGTTTCCGATTCCTTATTAGCTTGTTAGGTACACAATATTCGTTACCCATTTACACGCGCTTAAATCAACTTTAATGCAATTCTGTTGAACAGCTAAAAAGGCGCAAATATAAGTAATCTAGTATATATAGTATATAGTAATTTTATATTTGCGCCTTTTGCAGTTAAGACGCTGGGGCATTGGAGAAAGAGTGCTCACCAAATTTTTAAAGACCTTTCTAAGCGTCTGATCGAAGCAAAACGTGACAAAATGCCGGCCTCTACTTCGCCAAAGATTGAGCATTGCCATTCAACGTGGCAATGCTGTCAGCATATTGGGCACGTTGCCTACTGGTAGTGGTTTGTTAGAATAAGTTTTCTTTTCTGTTTTATTTATCTAAAATCTACAATTTTTAAACAAAACATTTCAAATACTTACACAACTCAGTATACTCTTTTTAAATAAGTAGTAAGTTAATACTTAATGTAGATCATAATTTTAGAACTTTATTGCCAGGTGTCCATAAACACCCCTAATAAACCACCCCTAATTACGATCTTATTACAAGCTTGTGTCAGCTCCGGTGAAAACATTTCGTTACTGCTGCTACTGCAAAATTAAGGGGTGGGTGCCGCAAGTTTGCGATGCTGGCAAATATTAGCCAAATATTTGATACCCTATTTGAAAGTATGAAATATGTCTGCATCAACTAAAATAAAAAAAGTAACATTGGATACTTTGGTTTACGTTACAAAGGAAAACCCTTTTTTTGGTTGTAATGTCACATTATAAATATGTAGGTACGGACTTGACCAAAGGTGGGAAAGAATTGTGGATTGAGAACTATCAAGTGGAACTATCGAAAAATGTCAAAGCTTGAACACTTCTCGCGAGTAGCCAAGCGATTTAAATAACCTATATAACACAAAAGTTTTTTCTGTTTTATTCTGCCACCAAGCAGTAATAGTGCTTGCGCACTACTGTGTTCCGGTTTGAAGGACATTGTAGCTTGTGAATTACTGGGCAAATGAGACTTTATGATCTGATCTTACAGTTGAGTAATCTCATTACCAGACTTTGCTGATATCTCAGATTGCGCAGTGTAGTGTCGCTCGAAAATTTATATTTTAAAGTTTCGAGTGACACTGTTCTGTTATGGGAAACCGTGAGTGACTAGCTCGTTTCATGATTCATTAACATTTTAAAAAAGTATTTATAATTACGAAGCTTTCTGTCCTCATTTCAAGATACAAATACGAATAGTAAGTGAGCGCCACACCCACTAAGCTATAATGACTTCAAAATCTAACCGCTTGCTTAGTAAACACTACCAAATTAAGTAAGGGGTCTTTAACAGCTTTCCACCGACGACGTGTGATCAGTGATTTCCTGCACTCCATCTAACTATCGATTTAGGAGAGTCCGGTTTGATGTCATCTAAGTTGAGCTCAGATCTCTCGTTAGTGAACAAATGGACATGGAGACGATAGGTCCGTGTGGACCTGCCGAATTAGGGGACTGATAGCACGATGTAGTGGAGACGTTGGATCATTTGACAGTTGAGGAATGGGCTAATCATTCACTACATGTAAAAAAACCCTAATATATCTAATTATGATGTCTACAGGTCTAATAAAACCATGGCTATCTATTATGATGCATAAACCATTTTGTTCTCCACTATTTCATTTTATTTGAAGTATAGAGCAAATCTATTTTAGAAATGCGGTGTTGTATACTGATTACGGAAAGTGTTAAAAGTGGCACGTAGTTAATCGCACATATATTTAAAACAATATCCTTTTAAAGAAATGGTTTAAATCATCTTCAATTCCTTTCTTTAATTTCATATTGAGAAATAATCATATGATAATTTCAAATATACGATCTAAATGATTATATTTTCTAGTTATTCAAATGTTAGGATGAAATTTTTATGGGACCAATGTACTTTCAAATGAAAAAGAATTTTCCTAATCGGTTCATATATTACGGAGGTCAGAGCCATAAAAAAGAAAAAAAAAAAACAACTGAGAACCTCCTCCATTAATGAAGTCAGTTGAAAACTAACCAGCAATAAAAGAATGAAAGATAAAATTCAAATATAATTTCATACTTTACCTACAACATGCCACGGAGAAAGTGCCGTCCTGTTATGGTGTGTAGCTTTCACATAATTTGCCCCATAATGGGTCAGAGGATGGAATTATCAATGCGCTTGATTGGACCCCATGGTCTCCATGGGTTATAATTTGGTTCTTAATGGCATTGTCCGTGATTGTCCGAAGATGGATACGGTTGAAAAAATCTATGAGAAATCGATGGGGCATTGTACGATTGGTAATCAAGTATCAATTTGTAAATTCATATTCTACTTCAGACGCAATATATGTAAATCCTATCCTATCCTACTAATATTCTATTGTGTGTGTGTGTTTGTGTGTGTGTGTGTGTGTGTGTGTGTGTGTGTGTGTTTCTTACCATTAATCAACGTAACCATTGCACCAATTTTGATTAAATTTGGAATGTAGATAGCTTATACGCTGGATTAACACACAGGATACTTTCTATCCGCGGGTTAAACCGAAAATATTTCGAAAGGTTTGTAAAGCTTTTAAGCAGGATTTTCAGAAACGTTTAACGGGAAGAATGCATTTTTTTGTTTTAAAAGTAAAAATAAGTTAATAACAATAATAACGCCCAACGATCACATATATAGATCCTGGACCCTCCAGACTCTGAACAAGAATTTGAGCTATTTTTCTTTGCACAAATACTTGTCCTGCCGCGGGAATCGAACCCGCCACCTCCGGGCTATGAGATGACCTGCTCAACCACCACACCACAGAAGCTGTCAAATAATAAAGAAGGTATTCATAAAATTACTTATCTAAACAGTTAGTTCACCGACATACAGTCCATTAGTTAATAACACTACTAAATTACACACAAATAGCCGTATCTTGCGTTAATAGATGCGACAATACATTAAATCATGTAAATCTTACATTAGACACTTACATTTGATTTACATAAGTATGATTTGTGACCGTGAGGAAGTAAATTGAGAATAATGCTACTTTTATACTTCTGATATATAGTACGTAGCTAAACTACTAACGGCTTATACAAGATTATTTTTAATTTACTTAAAACCTTTTCGGTCTTAACTTATATCACTGAAACGACTTTTCATTTACAATTTACAAAAATTGTAGATTTGTTTTCATGATTTTTTTGTTTCTACATTACAATAAAAAAAATTTAAAACGGTCACATACATAGATCCTGGACCCTACTAGGATTCCCCGTGTCTAGGGACCCATGAACTATGAGGACCATGGTCCCACAACCAGACTCAGTACAAGTGTTTGCGCTTTTTTTCTGTGCACAAATACTTGCCCGGTTGCAGGAATCGAACCCGCCGCCTCCGGGTTATGAGCCGACCTGATCAACCTCCACACCACAGAGGCTGTCAATATATGGGTCTATATTAAATAAAACTAACGAATGAGCATAGAAATTACAGTTCTGGAGCAAAATTGTAACCGATAACATTGCCAAAAATATAAAGATTAAAAAAAATCTAGACCAAATGTTGTTTGAGATATAATCAAATATCTCCCTCTCAACTTCCGTTCAACTCGCCCGATCAATTTCCGTTACACATTCACCAGCTTAGCGTGCATAAAGAAGTTTTAGTTCAAAAATCTGGACAACCAAAAGCCAAAACATCCGATGAGGCGTTTTTAAACTACCCGTAGGTTTGTAATCTTCAAAAGTATCCCATACATTTGATAATCGCAATAATCGCAGCGTACCAATCTCCCTGTTGCGGCTAAGTTTGGCAAGAATGCTCTCAACCAGCTCGAGTTCCCGATTCTCAACAAAGATCTGCATTACACAAATACCAACCAAGAACCAACAGCAGACGGCTAACAGCCATCGACTATAGATTATCCCTATAATAATAGACTATGCATTTACTTAGACACAACTTCCATACTTTAATAAATAATATTATAAATAAATATGTGTGGACAATTCACGCAGCGTCATCTAGCCCTAACTACGCAAAGTTTGTACTATGGGAACCAGATAACTGATACAATTCTTAAGTACTTTTTGCTTGTAAATATATACATAGGATACAATATAACACCCAGACACAGAACAAAGATCGATGTAAATCAAACAAATGTTTATACTGGGTGAGAATCGAACCCACAATTCGGCCCACAGTTAGACGGCAGAGCTACCACCAACTGAGCTATCAGGCTAGTCGACTTTGACTGTCTAAACTCAAAAGAAAACTGTCAACGAGACCAGCAAAATTCACTTGAAACACCATAGTGAAATCAGCAAATATTGGGCTTTAAATAATGGTACAAGACAAGCACTGGGCCCGTTAGCTATTAGTCATATCAAGGGTCGCTAAAGTGACTAAGTGCAAAAACACACAGTTCGAAGTTCAAGTTAGGGCTAGTGAAAACAAGTCAATTTTTAAATGGAAGAGATACTGTTATTGATTCAATCTTACTTTGCGTGTGTCTGTCGTAATATTTATAGTGTAATTTTTACACTAATATTTGTGACTCCGTGAAGCGGTATTGAGCATGTTCTTTTTTCAATTTAACTTCGACGGCAACAACTAACTTGGCTTATTACATCGCAAGAATTTTAACGAGACCCTAACTTGTTTATAAATTGAATTTTCAACGGCAGCTTGTTGCTATAGATTAAGTTTGGAAAAAGTTGAGTGATTTTGTTCGGGAATCGGCCCCTAATCATGTAATGTTGTTAGGAAGACGCTTAAATCGTTATTGTGATGCAATTTTATGGACTTATTGTTTCTGGTTTTATTTAATTCGTTGGTTGTTTTGTTGTACTGTTTTGTTATTGTTTAGGTTGGCGTCATTTATTTCTTTTGTTTCCTCAGTTTATTTGACGATTACAAAGTATTTGAAACTAAAATCCGATATGTTTCAGTACGTAGAGCTTATTTACGCGCTAAATATTCAAAGAAAACCATAATAAAAAATAAGTTGTCTGTACTTTTTTTATGTTAATGAATGATGTGACGAGCTAGTTGTTCGCCTTATGTTAAGCGACACGGCCGCCCATAACAGAACATTGCCACTAGGAACTCCAAAATATAAGGTTTCGCGTGACGACTGCGCTGCGCACGTCATTCTGAGACATCAGCACAGTCTGGTAATAAGATTAGTCGACTGTGAGATCAGATCATTAAGTCTCAATTGCCAGGTAATTTTACTAGCTACAGTGCCCTTCAAACCGGAACACAGTAGTGCTTGCACACTACTGCTTGACGGCAGAATAACTGGCAAGGCGTTGGTATCTACCTTTTTATTTTCTTGAGAGGGGAAATGCCCTCGCACTTCCCTGCCACCACGGGGGTGGGGGCAGGGGGTATGTGGGACTCGAACCCACTAAAACCCCCACGTGAGCCCTCGTCCGCTGTACCGGGGGCTAGAAGGGCTCGCGACTGCATTCCAGCCAACTCGTCCCCCAGTGGCCGGCCTCCTCGCGCCAATGGATGGGTAACCCTGCTCACCAAGGTCACCCATCAGACGAGTGAGGCCGTGCAAGCCGACGGAAAGTCCCCCGATTCTCCACCAGTGGCCCCATTACGGGGGTGGTACCTACTTAGACGAACTTTGCAGAAAATTCCTACCACCTAGTGAATTACTTAAAGGTTAAACAGAGTAGATAAATGTGCTTAGGTTTTATTTTGATGATAAAAATAAGCTTGCATTGATATTTTTCCCAAAGATTAATATTTTTCCAGCTATGATATTTTTTCCTCAAAAAAATTTCCCCTCGTAATCAAGGAACCAAGGAGCGTAAATAAACTGATTGATAGACTTAACCCTCTTCTTGCTGACGAAGTTTTTTAAAGAAGATACCTAAGTACCTACGTTTTCCCCTTTTCTCATGACGACGACACTTTCATGTAGATATAGGTAACGAGTAAATATGCATAAGAGGTGAGGCAAGCAACCGTATAATATAAGGAACTGAAGGCTGACTTTCAAAGACCACTTGATAATCTACCGTGCCTTTTCCTAGTTCTTCAAATCAAATTTGCCTGCTGGACAGCCAAGAAACGGAATGCCTTACCAAGGTCATTCTTTCCTGAAAACTATAAGCTAAAAGTTCGCTATAGAGTGGAAAACCGGTAACTTTTAAGGCATAATATTCTCCATCGTTCATAGCTTTGCCAGCATATATGCATATATGCAATCGTGAAGTAAGATAGCTATGATAAATAAATAAACATACAACATAACAAAACAACATAATTTTGGAGTAGCGATATGGCTGGCTTCCGCAGTGTGTGAAACTGACTACAAGAGCTATATGTATATGTAGCTACTACCGGCCCGTCGTAGTCTCGCACGGGTATATCGCCTTCATCAGGGATAATGTAGGATCCTTACGGTGAAAGAATTTTTCAATTCGGTCCGGTAGTAAATTAAAAAAAAACTAAAAATTAAAAATTAAAAATTTCTTCCAAGTTCATCCATTTTATTCCTTGAACGAATATATGAGATTGCCTCTGGCAGAATCTTCATTTAAAATTGGTGACCAAGAAATTCAATAGTGTAATTTTACTTTTAAGTCACGTTTCACTCATATTTATATTTTGTCATTAGTAATTTCATTTTAAATTTTGTTGACTTTATTATTTATTATTACTTATTTGTTGTAAATTGACGTACCAGTGTAACGCGATGTTATAAGGTGAATAAATCTATGAATCTAGTTCAGAGCTAAATGCAAACAAACAATCAAATCATTCCTAGAGGAATTTAAACTGATATTATAGATAATGTCAGTTTAGATTTTAGGTAAGTATGGAATGAAAGCATTACTAAACAAAGGCGGTGCGATACAACACAAAGAGAATAAAAAAGTATAGTTCTCTCTAGCTAGACATTAAACCCGATTACAAAATCTCAAATCACCATTCCGCACCCCAAGAAGGCTTAATCACTGCACTCGAATGCAGCCAAGATTAATGATATATTGATAAATTACCGAAAGCTATCCAAGAGCTAGCGGGTAATGGACCGGTAGCTAAAGATGCGCTGTTAATGAGCTTGTGCACAACGTGAATGGCAAAATAAACTACACGATAGAGCTCCAGAAGAGAGATTCTATTTAAGTACCAATGCTAGCCGGTTTATTGCCTAGTTTTCTTTACTAGTACTTGTTTGTCTAGAGCCTTTTGTCTTGTTGATTGATGGTCGAGCCTACAATCTGTATCTGATTAGTTGTCAATTCAGAAGCCCAATAGCACAAGTAACACTAGTAAAAACGACGAGATAGCAACATATAATAATAATAATAATAACAACGCCCAACGATCACCGGAGATTCTGGACCCTCACTAGGATTCCCTGTGTCTAGGAACCCAGGACGAGGACCGTGGTCCTACAATACCCAGACGCGAACAAGTATATGCTCTTTTTTCCGTGCGCAAATACTTGTCCTGCCGCGGAATCGAACTGCCTCCGGGTTATGAGCTGACCTACTCAACTACCACACCACAGAGGCTGTCTGAATACTATCAGGTGATTATAATGTAGATTCAAGCAGAAATAAATTAAAAAAATTAAATATAATGACTATGACGGGTGAATTTATATATCAAACTATATTATATGTAATAGAAAATTTGGAAGATATTACTAAGACTAAAGATATACATAATTATAACACTAGATACAAACATCAAATAATTGTTCCCTATACTAGATTGACCAAGATAGCAAAAAGCTTTTACTGTAAACAGTATTATTTTATTATTATTAATACCTAAATAAAACTTAATACCTAAAGGTATTAAGTTTTATAAGATCCCTGACTGTGTTACAAATAATGAGAATGCTGACACTTATAGAAAAAAGTTATTATATCATTACAGAGGCTATTGCCGATAGAAATATATTTCAAGCATTTGACTGTACATATTAATTTATTAATTAATTATTTACCAAATCGTATATATACCCACAATTTATGGTTAAAAACGTTATTTTAATGTATTACATTAATAAAATAATTTGCAACTGTTTTGATGCTATTGCAGATACCTACTGTTATTATATTTGTCGGCAGAAACGGGTTCTGCGTAGGTTGTAACCTATATAACTATAGGCCTTCAGCATGTCCGCACCGCGCTGTGTCTGGAACAAGAATGATCCGTAGTACACCAAGCGGTCCCTTTTTGTAGCCAGATGGGTAGGGAAGCGATGACAAATGCCAGTATTGCCACTGTAATAAATTTAAATGCTGCCACAGAGTAAATTACGGTACTGCCCACTGCGCATAGAGTTTATAACTGGACGTAGCCGCCGTCACGGCCATACTGACGTGCGTACGTCCTCGTACGCTTAGCTTCACTTTGTACCTGGTGAGGGACATAAGTATCAGTGTTATTGCTCGTCCATCCTGACAATTAAATTGAGTTAAACTTGAAGTCAAAGTCAAAAGATTAGTTTTCAATTTCATTAGACGAAAGCATATTAACCTCCCAGACATCGTCAGGGTTAACCCTTCAGGACCATCAGTATCCCTTCATTTACAAAAAATGGACCGGATGGTGCTAGACCGGATAGAAATCCCTTTAGCAACCAAAAATCATCAAACTAATACCTTATCCCTTCATTTATAAAAAATGGACCAGATAGTGCTAGACCGGATAGATATCCCTTTAGCAACCAAAAATCATCATTCCAACATTACCTTATCCCTTCATTTATAAAAAAAATGGTCCGGATAGTGCTAGACCGGATAGATATCCCTTTAGCAAACAATAATCATTATTCCAACTCATACCAATTAGTGCTAGACCGGAAAGATTATCCCTTTAGCATTCAGACACATTATTTTTCATCATTTTAACATTCTCTTTTCTTACTTTTTTCTCTCTTTTTTTCACTTTTTTTTAAACTTTTTTTTTTCTTTTGCTTACTCTTTTTTTCTCATTTTTTTTTTTCTCTAACGAATCATTACTTTTTTTTACCATAACTTTCATTCTCTTTTTTTTCACTGGTCTGGGTTAACCCTGCAACTAAAATTGATATTAGTGTCACCCGCCGTCACGTCATCATTCACATCACGTCAGGTCACGTTTTGCGTTGCTTGAAGAGTGATGTAGAAATGGGCAATCCCACTTCTGATGTCGGCAGAAACGGGTTCTGCGTAGGTTGCAACCTATATAACTATAGGCCTTCAGCATGTCCGCACCGCGCTGTGTCTGGAACAAGAATGATCCGTAGTACACCAAGCGGTCCCTTTTTGTAGCCAGATGGGTAGGGAAGCGATGACAAATGCCAGTATTGCCACTGTAATAAATTTAAATGCTGCCACAGAGTAAATTACGGTGCTCGATCGCTGCGCATAGAGTTTATAACTGGACGTAGCCGCCGTCATATTGTCTCTTTTGTTGTATTTTCAGTATGCATTTCTATGTGTAACTAATCTTTTACAGTAAAATAATGTTATGACTGACTTATCTAGGTACATGTAATTTGTCTAAAGATTAATAAATAATTGAATTGAATGAAAAATATGACGTGACTATGACGGTGCAGTATTACACCGTTTTTATTAAACGCGTTGTGTGAATTTTTCGAGGTTTTCATTATTCCCTGTATCCTGTTGTCACACGAATGATGTTTATATGAATTTTCCGAACGTCCCAGTTTCATGGTCGCAGTGGAAAATTCCAGTGTACACATGTGAGTACATATACCATTATTGCGTAATGTATAATAGGGTCAGTGTTAAACCTTCATACATTTTATATGATCACACTACCACACTCACATTAATATTATAAAGGCGAAAGTTTGTCTGATAGTATCAAACATACACACATACACGTGTGTATGTTTGTTACTCCTTCACGTTCAAACGGCTGAATGGATTTGAATGAAGCTCGGTACCAAGGTAGCTACATTTTATTCCGGAAAAATCAAATATTCCCGTGGGATGAGCAAATAATTAAAAAACTTTTTATCCGCGGGTGAAACCGCGGGCCACAACTAGTTTTTAATAATAATAACGCCCATGATCACATACATCCTGGAACCTAACTAGGATTCCATTTATCTACCCTCCACCACTACCAGTCTACCAATAGACTATAACTAGTGATGTAGTCAAAAAATTGTCGTACAAAAATTTTTTGTTAGTTATTAAGTACATAATAAAGTTATGAAACACGTCTAATTCTGGATCCTTGGTTTGTTAGGAATTAATTTGCTTCCTTATTTATATTTGCTTCTTCATTGTGTTAACAATATAGGATTATTTACACATTGCACACATTAAATGTAAAAGAGTTGCTATAAGTAGTTAAGTTATTTACAATATTTAACGTCAAAAGATTATTATTGAATAGTGTAATTGACTTGTGGATGGTTTGGTGACTTGCCACCAGGTGGCGTTGTTGTCGACTGTCATGGCCGAAACTTGTTCCGTCGCCTCTTTAAAAAGGGCAGAACGTTGTTCAGTTAGTTCACACCCCGTCGTCGCCGCCCGAGACACGTCTTGAGCGACCCGGATGATCCTATAGCAGCCGTAGTATCGGCTGCGCTAGGATCACCGGACCAGTCTAGCCCTTCTGGCTCAGGTACCGCGCCCGGCACCGGTATAGGATACCAGCGTAACACAATCAGACACCGACCCCGCCGGCGAGGTCGACGTACCCCCCGTAGGTTAGCTAGAACGGTCGCGACTTTCAATAGGGTCCACTCTTCCAGTGGACGTAGTCTTCTCGATCCTCTTATCCCGGCAACGGCCCAAGCCGAGGCTCGCACCCCAGGGGTGCCCTTGAGCTAGTTGCCTCCCACTTTTGACGGCTGGGTGCCTTAAGCGCCCGCCCTCCCGCCCGGTGACGCTGTAAAGGTCGATAGAGACCAACAGCATTAGCTCGTGCAAAAAAAAAAAAATCTGTTTGTTCAGTTGGTCTTCGGCAGCGGAGTGAATAACACGAAACTATTGCCGATATACTGTGAAACAGGAAACATATCTGGAGGTTGTTTATTAATTGTGCTGCATATGTCTATGAAGTTAATATAATAATTATATCATGTGATGCCACAAATAAATGTACTACGACTTGTGAAAGCTTTGTAACTGGACAGTATTTTGTGCAGTACGTATGGCGGCACGAATACTTTCGACAGGTTATATTATTTTGGCAAAAATTCAGTAAAATTTGAAGCAATTTCTGGCATTGCAGAGAATTGTTTTTTAAAGCAAAAGCGACTGGTATTTTGCTTCAGAATATTGAATTTATTTCGTAAGTATTTTAACGTCATTTTACCTATATTGGTATATTGGATGGTATTGGTGGCATCCAATATACCAATATAAGTAAAATAAAATTAACGTTAAAATACTTACGAATAAAATAAATACTTTCCCATGTGGGAAGGGTTTCCCACGTGGGAAAGTAAACCATATTGTGGAATTTTTTTATTTGGCTCACCAACAATTGAAACACTTACTGTAACAGTAATTAAGCTTAAAATATTAACTATATGCGCAATAAATTAGAGGCACAAAATGATGCAAAATTTTGAGATTAAAAAAAAGAGAATATACCCCTAATTAATAAGGATAAAACATAAAGTTACTTAAATTATCTAACGGTCTTGATTACATGATACAATTATTTAGACAGCCTCTGTGGTGTGGTGGTTGATCAGATTGGCTCATAGCTCGGAGGCGGCCGGATTCGATTTCCGCGGCAGGACAAATATTTGAGCTTAGAAAAAAAGCACAAATACTTGTTCTGTGTCTGGGTATTGTGTGATCATGGTACTCGTAATTCCTGGGGTTCGTAGATATAGGGAATCCTAGTTAGCGTCCAGGATCTACTGTATTGACTGGCCCGATAGCTCAGTTGGTCGTAACCCTACCTTCTGAACTGTGGGTTGTGGGTTCGATTCCCACCCAGGACAAATATTTATGTGATGAACATAGGTGTTTGTTCTGTGTCTGGGTGTTATATTGTATTCTATGTATGTATTTACAAACAAAAAGTATCTAAGTATTGTATCAGTTTTCTGGTTCCCATAGTACAGCTTTGCTTAGTTTGGGGCTAGATGGCGCTGTGTGAAATGTCCACACATATTTATTTATTTTATTATTTATTTATGTGATGGTTGGGTGCTATTATTATTATTAGATAATACCGTCAGAGGCTTACCAGTGATCAATAAACTATAGTAATAAATATACTATGATTTGATAAAACACACTAATAAACTATAGTAATAAATATACTATGATTTGATAAAACACACCAATAAACTATAGTAATAAATATACTATGATTTGATAAAACACACCAATAAACTATAGTAATAAATATACTATGATTTGATAAAACACAACAATAAACTATAGTAATAAATATACTATGATTTGATAAAACACACCAATAAACTATAGTAATAAATATACTATGATTTGATAAAACACACCAATAAACTATAGTAATAAATATACTATGATTTGATAAAACACACCAATAAGGTAAAAGTAAAATAAATTAAAACTCTTTACCTCTTATTCCAAAATTATTTTTATTCCTTTTAAAATCTTCTACCGTCACAGATAATTTCCCATGTAATAAATACACCGAGGAGTAAGCAAACAACCAAGTTAATAAAAAGTGGAGACAGTAATTATGAATGGGCGCCGCTTTTCAGCAAAACAACTCCGTTTAAAGCGGTCCGAAACAAACTCAAATAAAACAAAAATGAAACGGAAATAAAATTGTTGTCCTGAATATCCCATCATTAAGGATTGAGGGTATCATTACATTCGTTGCTAAATTAAAAACCATAATTTATTTTTATTTGTAACAGTCCGGTGCAATGGGGGAAAAATAGAAATAAGCGCGCGGCGCGCTACTTAGATCTCGATTTAAATGCCGAAAAAGGGTAGAAAAGGGGAAGAATGGAGATTCGAGTAAAATTTAATTTGCTAAACCACGTCCAGCTATTATAAACTCTTTACAGATAACTTCTTTAAGCGCGCAAATAATTGTTGTAACGTTGACCGCTCCAGCGGTCGGTTTCTGAAACTGTATATTTCCTAACCTTACCTAAATTTTAACCTAGTGCTAAAATCGATTAAAATACCCAGTTTTAATGTGGATGCATTAATATAAAATAATTTAGGAAATGTAAGTTTGAAAAATATCGTGAGTATGACACATTGAGGAAAATTAATAACGGCTAAACTTACGTCAATTCCTGCTGAGCGATCACGTAACTCGATTGCAATAAATAGAAACACAAATTTGTGTGGATTTAACAGTTTCAATACGCAGTTTATGTACATAGTGTTATCGCCATTTGTTTGTAGATATATTTATGTAGTTAGTTTGATTTATTTAAATAGACGTGATTCATGTATAAAGATAGATATTGATTAATAAATTATAGTAGAAATTGTAGGGGGCGCTGGCATAGTACCATCGACCAACTGACAAACCGTATCAACCACCAATAATCGTGGTGGGGATAAACATGGCGGACGGGGCGGGGCCGGCGGCCTGCACTCACTTGGATTTTGCCAGCGAAAGGAATAAGACGTGTAAAATTACAATAATAGCTATCGAAGAATATTAATGAATTTATCAGTACAAGTTATTTGTGGGTATATATTTGGATCTAATTCAGTTTAGCTAACAATAGTTAGTATGGAAATATCTTAATATTCCAAAATTCAGTAAATGGTCGAATTCAAACACTTTTAGCAAGTGAGATCCCATAAATATTATATAAAACTTTTTATGGGACAAAATGTACAGCACAAAACCTTTTTAAATCACCACAAAGCTGAAAACAATAAAACCATTTCTCTCTTCACAAGTGGGCTCTCATATTTTTAAATACATTGTAAGTGGAGTCTGAGTGATACGCACACACTGCCACAATGGTTGACTGGAATGACAGGCCATTTTGCCGCGTGACAGCCCTAGACGGTTCCTTTGCGTGCTTGTACAGTGTACAGAAACTTGGATAGTCTGGTGCTGAAGGATTTGGTTGTTATTCTCTTTGAGAAAATATCAAATATTTTTTTTTTATGTTAAGGAATGACGTGACGAGCTAGCCGTTCGCCTGATGTTAAACGACACGGCTGCCCATATCAACTGCAGTGTCACTCGGAACTCTAAAGTATAGAGGTTCGCGTGACACTGCACTGCGCACGTCATCCAGAGATCTCAGCACAATCTAGTAATAAGATTACTAAACTGTGAGATCAGATCATAAAGTCTCATTTGCCCAGTAATTTCACTAGCTACAGTGCTCTCAAACCGGAACACAGCAGTGCTTGCGCACTACTGCTTGGCGGCAGAATAACTGGCAAAGCAGTGGTACCTACCTAGACGAACTTTGCAGTAAAGTCCTACCACCTAGTAAAAAATATAACGGATAGGATAACTAAACATTCTTTCTTGGGTCAGCCCTGGTGTCAAAATGTTCAAGCCACACAAACCCAAAACGTAACATTTTTTTTCTATATGTAGAGAGATATAGGTATATCTCCCTCTCATCTTCCGTTCACTTCACCAGTCAACCCCCAAGTCAAGCGTGAGTGCGTAAGCACTACTGCGTTCCGGTTTGAAGGGCACTGTAGCTAGAGAAATTACTGGGTGATTGAGACTTTATGTTCTGAGCTCAGTATAGTAATAAATCTTATTAATAGACTGTGTCTATGTCTCAAGATGATATGCGCAGTGCAGTGTCACGCGAAACTTTTCATTTTAAAGTTCCAAGTGACGCTGTTCTGTTCTGGGCAGTCATGTCGCTTAACATCAGGTAAACGACTAGCTCGTCACGTCATCATTAACATAAAAAATAAAAAACGAGTGTGCTTTAGACCACACGACTGAAGTAAAACTTCTTTAGTTTAGCTCTATCTATCGGCCGGTATAACTTTGTTTTTGCTTTGTTTAATGTTAATGTTGCTATCTTGAAAATAATTGTAAATGGTCGTTTTATCGGAAATGCCAAAATGGAGATCTATGGAGACAATGGAGATCTACGTGAACCAATTTCAACTTCTATTCACCATCTTACTCCCGAAGTCAAGCGTGCATAAAGAAGTTTTACTACAAAAAAAAACACTGCTAGGTGTAGGGTATGTGGGTAACCGTTTAATAAATAAATAATATTGTATAAATAGTAGGTAGTTAGCAAGTAAGATTTCTAGGCTAGGGTAGTGACATAAGTTTTTGGATTTCATTCGAAATATATACCGTGTTCCCGAACCACGCATTTTATTTGCTACGCTTCCTGTAGGAACTTTACACTAGGTATAACTCCTACGTTTTATCCCGAAGTCTCCAATATCTGCACAGCTCCTGGAGGTAAAAGCACTTGAGTCACAATGGCGTAGGGTCGCGTACAAAGGAGGCTTCCGAACCGGGCCGATAGCACGCGGTGTCGGTAGCTATAGGTATACCTACGCGTCATGGAGTCAATTTTGTATAATTCCTTGTAAAAAAGGGTTTAACCAACTTCAATCCCAGTGAGAACATCGAGTCTAAAGCCAAAGTACTTAGCAACAAAAAAACTCGGCATTTTGTACTTCACATCTGGACAGCTTCTAAACCTCACAGGTCAGCACAGGTCAGATCGTGTATGGAGTACTGCTGCCACTTGGGACGGGTCTGCCAAGTACCGGCTTGAGGCTCTTGACTCAATTGAACGGCGTGCCAAAAAGCTCAGTGATGACCACACTTTGGTTGTTGAAAGACTCCAGAGCCTAGCACATCGACCTAAGGTGGCAAGTCTGTCTGTCTTTTACAGATTACACCATGGTGAATGCGCACAAGAACGGCATGATCTCATTCCCCCATCACCATTCCACTACCGGACTACTAGACGCTCGGCCAAGCGCCATTCTTTCGTGGTCGAAATACCAACCATTCGTACCAAGCGATTTCATTCAACGTTCTTAATTAGAATGGCTAAGGAATGGCATGGTTGGTTTCGCCGGAAACATGACTCATGCGTGCTCAAGAGAAGAGTGAATAGGTATTTAATTGGCTAGCATGCTAATCAAAATTTAGAAATCAAATGTTAGACAAGTTTGAAGTAAAAAAAAACATCATATAAATCCTTCAGCTCTAGCTACTTTTCCTCCTTTAAAATGAAAAAGCTAAATCTTCACAGCCTCAATTAAACCCTGCACATTTGTATTCCGTTTCATCAATATTTTAACAGTCCCCCAGCATCCGACTACGTCGGAAATAAAAACCGGACGTGACGTCACTGCTAGTGGAAGTGCTCCCAGAAAAATTAGTTTTTAATATTTTACTAGTCTCAGAAACTTAAACGTGTTCAACATGCTAGATTGGTTAACACTAGCTGCGACTTTTTGATGTATACCCGCAGTGTCGTTTAGCGAAGAGACATTTTTGTTTTTTGTTTTTTGATTAAAGCTCTCTTGTAGTATTTCAGAAATTAAATACAGTTTATTAGATGGACTTTTTTTCTGTAATTGTTATGGGCGACATTTAACATCAGGTGAGTGACTAGCTCGTCACACTTTTCATTTAAAACAACATTATTTTACAATTTGACATTTATATCATCATCAGTCCAGGCGTCCAGGAATTAAGCAGATTCATGATTATTATTGTAATTATATCAAAACCAGAGTTGTAATATTATCAAAATTATTCAATACATCATCTTTTTCATTTCTACCCACATTAACTTACAAAGTCGACGAACTGCAGAAATATAACGCAAACTTTTAAAAAAAATTACAATATTTAGATCTAGTACATTCTAAAACTACCCTCATAACGTATAGAATTACAGTCAATTTTGAACACTAAAATAAGCTATTGTAGAACGATTAGTTGGTAGGCTATACTTGTTTGCAAGCGTACCCCAACCGAGGATGAGCGGAGATGTAGAGGGATCTATATCCCTTATATTAATATCCCTTCCTATGAAGGGATGCACACCCCTTATGTTTCATTAACGATTGTTTGCTGCAGAGTTACTAAAGGTTTTAGAGGTGGTCAGAAAATGGACAAATGGCTCTACCGAGATGATACAGCTTTTGTTCAAGATACTGTTGGAAATTTAAGGTCCATTACATAACAACGCTAGAAGGCAGGAATACAGACCTAACTAGTTTAGACATACTTTTTAACTGCACGATCATGAACCAGTTAGTGGATCAGTAGACCATATTTAAAGCAGATTATTGATAATATCGATATTCACAAAAAGTGTTTTTGGGTATTGTACAAGATGCACTTGGCTTACAAAACTTTGTCACAGTTCCTTTTACTTGCAGCTATTTTCTGCCACAACATAAAAGGAAAAGGTAAAAAACATCCCTTCTCAAGTCTACATAGGCCAGGAGCGTCGACACAATGACCCCGCGTAAATCTCCCCGGTACCGGGCGGACACCGGAATTCATAAATTATGATTCACTTGCTCACTGAAAACCTTTTTTATGGTAACGCTTATTCGGTGAAAAGCGGCCATTTTTATTTTACTCGTTTGTCGCTTAGCGTGCCATGTTTTTATCGGTGGGATTTTGGTGCCACCTCCCTTACTATATTCTGGTTTGGCATATTTAGATTTATATAGGTATAAAGCTATTACATACAAAATGGAAAATTAGAATGCCACTATGAAACTGAATGCAACGAAACGCAAAATATTGTTCCGTAGAAATACAACGCCGGAAAATATAAATTTTGTTTACTTTTAAATAAAACGTTGTATAATGTATGGTACGTATCCTCGTATATTTTTTATGGCTTAGCCAGGTCACAAAATAACGCCAAAGCTGCTGTGCCAAATTCATCGCCGGGCTATGCCAGGGTAATGACAATATGAAAATGTTTATGGCAATTTTACATAGACTTTTATGACTTTCTATTTTATGGAAGTGCTTTATAGAAGCGTGTCGGCGTTTGCGTAGTAAGTGAAGCTTCATACTTTAATTCGTCACCCGACATTAGTTTCTTGTACCGAAACATGGTTTAGTCCTGGATAAACGTTGAGCGGCTTATTTTATGTAACCTTCATCACTGACTGAAGTAGGTATCACTGATTCCATTTATCTATGCATTTTTCTCTCTCACACTTCGGTGATCTAGCCTTTCAAAACATTCTTTTGCAGAACAAAGCGAATATACTAATATATAGTATATACATACTATATAGTATATACATACTATATAGTATATAAATATTGTTTAGCACAAAGTAAGTGACGATGTGATCAGTTGGATCTACCTGAAGTGAGATTCTAAATATGTACTAGTAAATACAGATGGATACATAGATAGATAGATGAACTCTTTATTGTACACACCAAATAATAAAAAATACAAAGAAAAAAAACAATCAATTATATTAAGTGGATATGCATTTACAGAATAGACTACTTATATATCATAGAGTTTAATGAGTAGAATTTGCTTCATGTAACGGTATTTCCATCCACAATTATTATAATCTAGACATATTTCTAAAGCAGATTGAATAGGTACGTTTTGATTTCTCATCTTCGGCTCCATTTGCACTTACTATTTGCTATATTTTCAACTAAAAGATGATTTTATAATACGCAAGTGAAATAACGCGCTACTGATTGCATGACTTAGCATGACGTGACCAGCTCGTGACGCCGTCAACAAGAGCATTGTCTCCCTTAACCCACACCCGAATATATGCAACCATAAACCGATGCCGCATAAAAACACGGCGTGAATATTCTTACAGTTCGTAAATTTTATTACATCCAACGTAGGTACACATTTTGTATGTAGCGTGTATGGAAAATTCATGTCAAGACTGGATCCTGACGCTGATGGGTTTTATTGTCTCTGTTGACATTTGCATCAGGAGATATGACTGCGGGAGTCGTAAACGTGTCGTATAGTTTGTAATAAAATATCACCTATTTTTGGTTTTGATGATATTTTCAAGGAGTTTGTACCTATAAGACATTTACAAAGTTGGGTCTACTTACTTACCAGGCGTGTAGCTGCTGGTACAGGATGGATATTTGGCTCATAGATATCGTTTTGTATGAGTGAAATGAGATGCACCAGCAGCGTCAAACGTGATGGTTTGGTTCAATAATTCCTGGATAAATAATCACGTTATGACATAAAAGCAAGTAAAGAAGAAAAACTAATATAAAACAAATGACAACTGCAACTGATATGGGTTGTTCACCTGATGCTAAAGCGGCACGGACGCCACAACAGAGCAGTGTCACTCGGAACTCGAAAATATAACGTTTCGCGTAACACTGCACTGCGCACATCATCCTAAGACATCAAAACAGTCTGGTAATAAGATTACTCGACAGTGAGATCAGATCATAAAGTCTCGATTGCCCAGTAATTTCACTAGCTACAGTAGCCTTCAAACCGGAACAGAGTAGTGCTTGCACACTATTGCTTGGCGGCAGAATAACTGGCAAAGCGGTGGTACCTACCTAGACGATTTTTGCTGAAAAGTCCTACCACCAAGTAAATAGGTATACTCATAACGCTCATAATGCTCCAACGGCAAGGGCTGTAGCTGTTATCAACCGCTTCCTATGCGTAGTCCAAGATGCTGACATACATACTGACCCCATTAGTCGGCTTTATAAATATATATTGCTTAGTCCATATAAGAACTTAGTATACAGTGTGAATGTTTTGGCGTAGCTGTAAGTTCACTGTGTTTAACAAATAAATAAATAAAATAAAAAATTATAATTTGGCAAGTACGTAGGTACGACGTCAGACCATAATGACTCTAGTTTAGGTACTGGACTTATGTTCAAAAGCGTTCGTAAACAACCGAAGCGACTATCAAGGGCTGGAACAAATTTTAAAATATTAAAAACACTATGAATCATCGCATTCACGAGTGGGCGTGCATTTAAGTACAATGATAACTTGCAAACGACAGTTTAGTCACAGTGCCACCCCCGGGCCCGGCGCATTGTGTGCGTGGAGATATTTTTATGGCGATTACATTCGTTATTTAATGGTGATTCATTTTGAAGTAATGTTTAATTACGATGTGCTTTTATGTGCAGCGAGGCGTAGATGCTGATTATTCGCATGAGGGTGGTTATCACCAACGACTTGGTTGGAGCTCCAATTAGACGGAAATAAACGTAAGACAGTGCCGTTCCATTTCCTTCAAAACTTTCAAGTATTGGTTCTTGTTCCAAGCCATTGACGTAAAAATCATTGAAAACGATTTAATTTTGTTTTCAAGTTTTTAGTTCATTTTATTGAATTAGTTGAACCATTTGGTTGATATCCAAACATGGTCATTAATCCTCCAGAGGTACCTACGGATTTATAGTGACTAAAAATTATTTTATAGACTCTATAAATTAATAATTTATAATGTCTATAAAATATTTTTTTAAAAGACTTATAATAAACGAGCTTCTGCCCGCAGCTTCGCCCGCGGGGTGGCCTACGTCATAACATCTACTTGCATGCCAAATTTCAGCCCGATCCGTCCAGTGGTTTGGGCTGTGCGTTGATAGATCACTATGTCAGTCACTTTTGAGTTATATATATTTAGAAGATACCTTTTAACTACTCAGATTTTTCAAGAAATTGTGATGGTCAGTCAAACTCAAAGTCAAAAGATTTATTGAAAATAGATAACTAAAAATAAAGTCAAAATTATATTAGGTTGGAGAATAAGACGATTCGATAACAATACTCATCTAAAGGTCCGATGGATCCGATGCTACTCACCAATGATAGCAAAAGTCTGCGCTACAGCTAATATTTTGTTGAAACCTGAACCAAAACATTGTCAAAACATAAATAATGGAGAAGTTGACTGAAATGCTTTACAAAATCAATCCAATCTCAAACAAAAAGGTAGGTTATGTATAGGCAGCGTCCCTGGTATTGCAGGTGTCCATAGGAGACGGTAATTCCCTTAATTAGGCGGACCGTCAGGTTGTTTGTCAGTTCAGGAAATAAACTTAAAATCTAAAAAATATAGGTCACAAAACTAATTTCGAAAAAGTCTTAACAGCGTTATATACCATAGGTCCAATAAAAAATGTTCACCACTTCTAAGGTCTATATCTTATAGACCCTTGGAGGGTAAACAAGATGAAGATAGGAGTCCATTCCTTGGAAGGGTTTGTCCTAAATACGTTTCGTCAAAAGGCCCGTGACAAACGGATTCCGGGCCCGCGGCTGAGACCTACTTAGCGAGATGTACGGGATTTAAATATAGGCGGAAACTTTCTGGAACAATTAAAACATTTATTAAAGTCTCGTCATTAAGAAATATAACAACTTTCCTTTTATTATCATCAGCATGTGTTGTTAGTCTGATTAAAAATAAAATAAAAAAACTGATTTATATACTTCCAACGTTGTGTGAGATGTCCACACATATTATTATTATAAAAATTATTATACACACCGGCACAATTAGCGGAACACAAAAAAAGCAGCAGGTTCTACTGCAGGTTCTCTTTACTGATGAGTGCAGAGTTCTTTTAAAACAGATCGATGGGAGACAGCGAATATGGAGATGCAAAGGAGAACGCCACATACAGTCTAATTTTGAACACACAGTGGCTTATGGTGGCGGCTCAATTATGGTTTGGGGAGGGATATGTTTGGGAGCTCGCACGGAGTTAGTGATAGTCACAGGAGGGACCATGACAGCAGATCGATACATCAGAGACATTTTAGAAGAACATGTTGTACCATTTGCCCCATTTATTGGTGACGACTTTATTCTAATGCAAGATAATGCTCGTGCTCATAGTGCACAATCAGTACAGGCATATCTGAGCCACGTAGGTATACCGGTGATGCAGTGGCCAGCAAATTCCCCCGATATGAATCCGATAGAGCATGTCTGGGACTTGCTAAAAAGAAGGGTTAAATCCAGAATGCCACCCCCCAACAATCTGAATGAACTTGGAAACGCATTACTTGAGGAGTGGGAGCGGTTGCCTCAAGAAATCATCGATAACATAATCTGTAGCATGCCCAGACGAATGGAAACCGTAATCAGAGCAAGAGGGGGAAACACTCGTTATTAATTTTGGTTTAATTTTATTGTCAAATCATTTAATGCTTACTTTTTTTTATTTTTTGTGATGGTTCATAATCATCTAAAAATTTCACTTATTTCAAATTTCTTTATTTTTCAATAAAAAATAACGAAGACTTTTCAAAGTCGTCGTTAAAAGATGTTAATCAATTTGTTATTTTGTGTCTAATTACATTTTCGTCAAATATATGCGTTATTATATCATAGTATCACTTTTTTTTCTGTTCCGCTAATTGTGCCGGTGTGTATATTATTATGCTTATGGTAATTTGGCGAACGATCTCTATCTCTTTTCTTCTTTTCCCTTTTCATTTTCTTGTCAATATCTCTTTTGCCTTCAGCAGTTTTGTTTTTCCGACTTTGGTGGTCTGATTCCGAATGACTTGAGTTATGTCTTTTTACTTCCTCTCTCCCCTCCCTCACTCTTATTTTCTTTATTTTTTCTTTATGTCTGTCTCTGATTGTGAACTTAAGGTCTAGGGTCAGTCTACTGCTAGGCTTGACCCTCCCTAATGCGAGTCACTGAGTTCAGGAACACTAGAGAATTTAGAAAGCTCGAAGAAAAAATCTAGTAAAATCATCTTACTTTACTAAACACAACTTACTCTTCTGGACCTATGTTACTAAAACTAATTTAATTTAAACTTAAAGAATGGCATTGTCTTCCATTGTTAGTACACGTCAGCCTGACGGGGCATTATAGCCTTTCGTATATTTTCACGCGAAAGATCGTCAGATATTCACGGCACTTTCGGTCAAGAATGGAATTTCGGCACTTTTTACTATCAACCGAGGCCGCTAACGATGTTTACAAATCCTATTCAGTAAGAAAATGTTTGTAATAAGCTTATTTTACTTAGTTTTCACTTCTGTCGGCAGTCCCCAAAGACTGCCTTGCACATTTTTTCCTCACAGCGTACTGTATGTAACAAGCATACAGTCATGTATTCAGTCATAACATTATAATACCCACGGCTGGGTGCGTTAATGCCCCGTGACGTCATAAATTGTAGCTAAGGGATGCGACGGGGGCTGAGACAGGCGGATGCAGGGTGCTGTGATTTAGTTTTCTTGTTTTTCTACTAGTACGAGGAATTTTCGTGTAAAAGCGTGTATTTTGAATACGCCATAAAATAACAAAATTTTAGTTGATACTTTTAACAAGCTCAGTCATAGATCTACGGTTTGTTGACAAATTGCTGTAGTTTGTTGACCAATTACTGTAGTTTGTTGACCAATTACTGTAGTTTGTTGACTAATTGCTGTAGTTTGTTGACCAATTATTGTAATTTTTTGTCCAATTACAGTAATTTGTTGAACAATTACTGTAGTTTGTTGACCAATTGCTGTAGTTTGTTGACCAATAACTTTAGTTTTTTGACCAATTACTGTAGTTATTTATTACAACGGCGTAAAAAAATATCGTGAGGAAATAGAATGTTGAAGAAACACGTAATTCGCGAACATGACTGTCGTGTACTAACTATTTATTTATGTAATTTTGAAACAATGGGTCCCCGAGAACGCCTTGAGATGACGTGCGACCAAAAAGCTGGCTTATACTTCGACCAAAGAATCAGCCTAGCTGTTCAACGAAAATGTCGCCAGCTTTTTGGGTACGCTCCCCGCTGACGGTGATCTAAATTCTGTGTTTTATTTATAACCTTCTGCTACCTAAAAAAATAATTAGTCTAGCTTTAAAAAATTTTTTTAGTTATTAAAATACCTTCACTTATTTGTAGAAACTATTAGGTTGATGATGTAATAGCGTGGGCGAGAAGAGAAAAATGATTTCAACTGAAACAGAATTCCATCAATTTGTATACTAATGATAAAAATTTAAGTCATATTTAATAGAATACCTTAGCTTTAAATCAAATCACTTCTCAAACATTTAATAAATTAAAGTAGCTTTAATTTATTTTGCAGCTTGCTCACGTAAATCTTGCTAAACATTAATTAAACCATCATTAATCGGTACGACAGTTAAGTCCAATTATACGAACGTACGATTCCCCGACAGCACGAATCACCGAATTACCGAACGCTCGAATCGCGGAACTCCTTTCTCCTTGCTAATGAGTTTGTGAACGTAAACTTAGATACGGCTGTAATTAGATGTGTGCTGATCAATGTTTAATTAAACCAGTGCGGGAAAATGTTTTGATTCGAAATTGTGGTATGTAGTTGCGTTTGAATGTTACTAGGTTATATTTG
This sequence comes from Ennomos fuscantarius, assembly GCA_905220475.3. Lineage (NCBI taxonomy): Eukaryota > Metazoa > Arthropoda > Insecta > Lepidoptera > Geometridae > Ennomos > Ennomos fuscantarius. The sequence continues at coordinate 1,870,145 of HG992028.1, read as the reverse complement.
CGAAGCACACTTCGGTATATTATTCCCCTTAAAGCACCTGTTAAAAGTCAGGATAAAGGATAAAGCAAGGATTTTGTAATTTCACTAGCTACAGTGCCCACATTAAACTGGAACACAGTATTGCTTGTGCTCTACCGCTTGGCGGCAGAATAACTGGCAATGCGATGGTACCTTCATAGGCAAATTTGCACTTTTTCCTAGTAAATTGATTTCTATCAAAACGGTCACACAGTCCTTTGAAAATCATCATAATATAGGTAGAAAAGGAAGATTTATAGCATTACCGCTTGCATAACTTAACGGACTAATAGCAAAATAAAAGAAAATATATATTACAATAATTATATTTGTCTGTTTTGTAAATAAAGAGCTTATTTTTTAATATTAGCTACAAAGCTTTCAAAAGTTTTCAAAAGCTTCCATTAGCTAACGACATTGCATTAAATGATCGAAACTAGCTTGTTCGAGTCTCACGAGTCTCAAGTACAATACACTTGGAAAAGTAACTTCGGTACAATTTTAAACAGGAATCGAAGTAACGTCTTAACTTGTTCGGACTTCTGTGTCTCGGAATCGGACAAAGCTGTATTAGAGTCGACTGGCTCCGCAGTGTGGGATGGCGGAATTCCAGACTTTTCTCTTTATCTTCAGTTTACAGGTGATCTTTGTTTTTTGTTTAAGCGGGTTTTTATTAACTCCTGACGTCAACAAAGGGTTGTTATAAGTTACGTGTGCATCTATAAGTTGCATTATAGCTCCAATAAGTATAAATCGATTATGACTTTTTGTTTGAAATATGACTTGATAGAGAATGATCTGAGAAGCTTATTTTACGTAAGAGGTTTTTATAATTTTATTAATCTAGTTTTTTTGTTCATATTAGGAACAATGGTAGGTTTACTTAATATTTTGTTTTTAGCTATAGATTCTTAACTATACGACGAAAGCATCTTGGTAATAAATCTGCTTACACGCATTTCCTCCAAATTTTTCCAATATCAATGGAAAAGGCATAATTCGTTGAGAAAGTCTATAAATGTGCTTAGTACAAAATATTTAACTTTAAGTCCCTAAACTTATTTTGACTTGTAAAAGTACTAAAATAGCCTATTTTCAATAGCCCTTATGCCTAATGCCCTTTGAATTTGACATTGACATATTAATGACAAAGCGCATTTTCAGTAGAAATTTGAAGAGAACAGCAAACGGCCTTCCCTTTCTCTTCGCTAGTCAATTTCGAACACAAAATAATCTGACATGCCTTACGTCAAAGATTTCCAATGTCATCTAGTAAAAGGTGCCATTCATTATCTGATTATTAGTCAAAATGAAAGTAAACATGTGAGTACACGAAAATATTGGAAGTTGGAATACCTTCCAACTTCCAATATTTATATTCGGTCTGCTCTTCAATGCAGCACATTGTGTTTGAACCAAGCATCGATGACACAGCGGGTATTTATGTTATCGTAAGTTTGAATCCCATAAAGCTTAAATTCAACAACAATAATAATAATAACGCCCAACGATCATATACATAGATCCTGGACCCTAAGTAAGATTCCCTGTGTCTAGGGACTCAGGAACTACGAGGACCATGGTCCCATAACACCCAGACTCAGAACAAGTCTTTGCGCTTTTTTTATTTTTCTGTAGACAAATACTTGTCCTACCGTGGGAATCGAACTCACCGCCTCCGGGTTATGAGCTGACCTGCTCAACGACCACACCACGGTGATGATGACGGTGGCAAAAATGATGACAAAAACAATGAAACTGATGACAAAACCGATGACGATGACGATGGCAATAATGATGATGATGATAGTGGTATTAAGTAAGCCCATCGTCACACCGATACGATACGCTTGCAACATGTCCACCACTAAGTCAGTCAATGAATAGCCCACTTTAGCTTCACTCAAGCAAAGTTACCATTGCCACCCCATACCATTTCCCTTGAAAATTCCCCATGTATTTTTCCCTTGTGAAAGAATGCACTCAGGGTGGATATTAAAGTCAAATCATGCGAGGGTGGCGCACTTAAGGGTAGTGGATGCAAATTTAGTCAGGGAGGTAGAGGTGGAAAAAATAGTGAAGTATTAGTGGTTAAGCCGACAACATCTGAACAGAAACATAAAGAATAAATGTTTCTTTGAGTTTTGGCGGGAAAACGAGAAAGATCGCTTCACCGCATTGTATTATTTTCCAAAACTTGTGTTATTTTCAGTGTCAATGCATAAAATTGGTGGTGTTTTATTCGTTCAGTGCTGGATTATAAGCATGAGTGTGGGAAAGTGGTATAATGATGGTGAAACGTTTCTTTTCGTGTTGATTCCAAAACTCCATAGAGGCTTCTAGTAAAGTTGCCACCACTTTACTAGGAGTATGACTTAGACTAGACTCGATAACTTGAACTGTGATTTGACACATATCCGCGTGAAATATCATTAACTTGACAAATTATCGATTACTTGACACTAGCTAAATACAAAAAAATGTGGAGCCAAAACGTAAAAAAAAATATCTTAGACTTAAACGACGACATCATCATGTCTGAATATTGTACAAGTATATAATAGGAGTTTTGGCGGGAAAGCGAAAAAAATTGCGTCACCGCATCGTATTATTTTCCAAAACTTGTGTTTTTTTCAGTGTTAGTGCATAAAATTGGTGGCATTTTATTCGTTAAGTGCTGGATTACAGGCGTGAGTGTGGGAAAATGGTATAATGATGGTGAAACGTTTCTTTTCGTGTTGTTTCCAAAACTCCATAGAAGCTTCAAGTAAAGTTGCCACCACTTTACTAGGAGTATTACTTTGACTGACTTGACTGTGACTTGACACATATTTGCGTGAAATATCGATAACTTAAAAATTATCAATTACTTGACACTGGCTAAATACACAAAAGTATAACTATTTTTAATCACATCAATTTGAAAAGAACTATTTTGTTCTTGGTGAACAGGGATACCATGTTTATTGTCGAGTAATTTTTTGGAGTAATTTATAAATAGGTTCATCTCCCTAACTATAAATCTGAAACGCAACAAACTTACAATATCCGTCTATCGCCTGCAACTAATGACGAGGGGTCACTCGGACCCCGGGGGGTCGCGTCCTGTCATCACCGCTTTAGGGATGAGCTTCCAAGTGACCCTAAGTGCCCGCATATAGGGTAATGGGGCGGAACGAAATGGCAACATTGTTTCAACTTTGAATTTTAATTGATCGATTTAGAGGACTCTTTGTTTTCGATGAAAAGTAGAATTAATTTTACAATAATAATAATATGTGTTTACACCTAGCGCCATCTAGCCTCAAACTAAGCAAAACTTGTATTATGGGAACCAAATAACTGATACAACACTTAGATACTTTTTTGTTTGTAGATAACATAAAATACAATATTTGTAATAGGTTTATGCTAACCTATTTTATTTCTATGTCAAAATAATAATAGTAATAATAATAACGCCCAACGATCACATACATAAATCTTGAACCATAACTAGGATTCCCTGTGTCAGGAACTTCGAGGACTATGGTCCCACAACACCCAGACTCAGAACAAGTATTTGCGCTTTTTTTTTTCGTGCACAAATACTTGCCCTGCCGCGGGAATTGAACCCGCCACCTCCAGGTTATGAGTTGACCTGCTCAACCATCACATGACAGAGGCTGTCAAAAAAAACCAATTATACCGCTTATCCGCGAAGCTTTTCTATTTTATGTGGCTGAGTAAACTATAATAACGAAAAGCGCTTATAGCCATTTCTCAAAGCCGTTCAAATTTATAAAAGTAAAACACTTAAAAAGTAAGTAAAGATTCGTATAAAAACTGAAGACAGCTAGCTGAAGGTTAAAACAAAACCGCCTTCTAGCATTCCGCTCCGTCACACCGATACAAAGCGAGAAAATTATAGTTATTCACTTTGAAGCCTTCAAGCTACAGACCGAGCTTCCAACATTTTGCTCAGTAGACTTACTTCAGTAGAGAACATTACGCAATCGAATAAAGAAAATATTACGCGATAGCCTCATATTTCTTACTAGATGTACTTTGCAGTTTCACCTGCTATTTAATTGGTTCCCACGGTAAACGAATCATCCTTTCTTAATTATCCGGAATATTTACAACCTTTGTGGTGTGGTGGTTGAGCAGGTCGAATCATAACCCGGAGACGGCGGGTTCGATTCCCGTGGCAGGACAAGTATTCAAATTTGTGCACAGAAAAAAAGCGTGAATACTTGTTCTGAGTCTGGGTGTTGTGGGACCACGGTCCACACCACAGAGGCAGTCAAACAAACATTCAGGATAAATAAGGGTTTCTCTGTTTCTGAAAACTCATTTCCAGAATATTTGTTCTCATTGCCGTATAAAGAGAGGTATACACATAAAACCTTTGCAGCTATTTCCAAGGTATGACGTACGGCCTCATCGAACCGCGGGGGTTTTAACTTATAAATAAGTAACACGATTTATGGTGAGCCATAGTCTTTATATTAAATTCCGATAAGATTTACGATCGGTTCTGGTTGCTCATCGGCTGTGCGAAATATTGAAACGGTACGAAATGTTGCTGGATATTCAATAAAAGCAATGTGCAATATTACAATAGGCTATTTGACTACTACTAAAAAACTACTACTACGAATGTAATCATTGTAAAAATAAGTAAAATCGGTAAATTAATCACGGAGTAGTATGCTTTGAAAGTTTCATCGCCTGTCCCTTTCTCGCAAAACAGAGATCGTGTTGAGCTTCCTCACAGCTACTATGAAGGCATGGCTTGTGACGTCACATGCCAAAAATATTGTATGTAGAGCTACCACAGCTTAGTAATGAGTTACTGTGAGGACTGGTAACTGACGTCACTGCGTGTTTGAGTTGTCTCTTTCTATTTCTGTATTTTAAAATGCCTGTATCTTAGTCATTTTTTGAGATATTCTAGTTTTGTTTTCACAGTTATCTATTTTTTAAGGTATATTATTTATGTATGTAATAAAAATATAGTAGTCAAATAGCCTATTCCAGGACCTACATCCGCTTACCAGTAATCACTGTACATTAGTTGAATAGTCAAATCTGATAGAAAGAAACAAAACACAAAATAAATATTCTTCCACAACACAAGGGCCCGATGGCTCAGTTGGTAGTATCCCTTCTGAACTACAGGTTGTGGGTTCGATTCCCACCCAGGACAAACATTTGTGTGATGAACATCGATGTTTGTTCTGTGTCTGGGTGTTATATTGTATTCTATGGATGTATTAACAAACAAAAAGTATATAAGTATTGTATCCGTTATCTGGTTCCCATAGTACAAGCTTTGCTTAGTTTGGGGCTAGATGGCGCTGTGTGAAATGTCCACACATATTTATTTATTTAATGTTTATTAGTAAGAGTATCATTGTTTTGTTATTAAGTAATTTAATGTTAGAAACTTATGAATGAAAATGTTATTGGTGATATAAACTAATATTACAAAGAGGAATGATTTGATTATTTGCTTGCACTGAGTAATCTATGAAACTACCGGACCGATTTGAGAAATTTTTTCACCATTAGAATCATACATTGTCTCTGCTAGTAGATTAATAAAAAATAATATTAAAAAACCCATTAAATAAAATAATACTCAAAAATAGAAAAGTAAAATACATACCTATGTTTAGTGTTAATCTCTGCGGATAACTTGTATAATAAGAAACTGAGTCTGGGTGCTGAGAGACCTTCGTAGTTCCTGGGTCAATAGATACAGGGAATCCTGGTTATTATTATTGTTATTATTTATATTTAAACTTAATTCGAGTTTATTACTGTCGCAGATTTAATTAAACTATAGTTTAAAAATCTTACCTTAAAACCACGACTAACTAGTAGTAACTAAACTAAACTTTGAACATTAATGATTTTTGTTAGTCTTGATTTTGAAGTCAAGTTTAGACCTTCCCATAAGCCTTCGACATTAATAAGGCGTAATTCGTTTTCTACTAACTCAAAGCATTGGTATAGGTACCTCAAAGATTCTTATTACCACTGCTAACAGCTATGGAGACTGCATCGTAGCTGCAGGATGCAGATACGTAGTGCTGGATGCCGCAGCGCGTCGTGTCACCGCATCAAATTGCATCCACGTCCGCAGGTAGCCTAGATTTCTAACAGAGACCTAGTTTTAGTTACTGGAAATGAAAAGTAAATTTCATATTACAGAAATGATTATACTATTATTTGACAGCCTCTGTGGTGCGATGGTTGAGCAGGTCGGCTCATAACCGGAGGCGATGGGTTCGATTCCCACGACAGGACAAGTATTTGTGCACAGAAAAAATCCTAATACTTGTACTGGGTCTGGGTGTTGTCCTAGTTCTATGTATGTGATCGTTGGGCGTTTACTATACATTTATTATATTTATATTCATTATACATCAAATAACTAGTTAGTTAGTAGTAAAAATTTGATTCTGAGTGAGTTTTACTGAAAAAAAAAACACACGAACAATGTTTTTTCCACAAATGTACAGAAAAGACATCGACACATTGTTTTTCTTTCGAAGTTCAGTAAATTACTAAGCGAGCTATTATAGTATACTCACTTGCACTCAGTTTTTTTGCCATACCTCACCATATTTTTGATTTTGTTTGTCTCTTACTTGAATGCCACGCAGACACTGCTGCCACGTCTAGTAAACTTCGTCATATTTTACCTTCAGTAACCCAGCGAACCCTTACCACCTGACCTAGATTTTTTATTTCACTCCAGAGAGAATGAAATTGCTCGGAGTGTGCACTGTATTTTTTACTGCGGAATACACTTTTTGTTTTCATATTACAGTTAGGTAGTTGTTTACAGAGCCGTGAGTGGATAATAATGAAATGGTAGTCTGCATTTGCTAGTCATGAGTGTTGGGAAAAGCTTTTGTTCCCATTTGTGGCAGTTTTCCCCAGTTCGGTGTTTTTTACTTTGTGTATTATTTGTGAAATTTTATTTAATTTACATGTAGCGTTAGCTTTGCGTATAGTTGTTATATCATAAAGCAATTTTGATATAATTTCATTAAGATTGTAATTAAATACGCATGTGTCAAATTTTTACTGTTAGTTCTGTATTTTTTGTTTGTGCTCATTCGTATGTGTTCTTTGTGTTCGGTACTACAAAGTGCCGAATACGTGTATGGAATTGGTGACAAAGTTCTGGTGAAAGCTAGAAGACGATGCGAAGGTGTAGCATGCTAGCTAAGTAAACACCTGTTCACTCTTCTCTTGAACAAGCTCGGGTCATATTTCGCCGCAAACACAGACTCTGGCAGGGCATTCCATTTTTTTAGCCGTTCTAATTATGAACGTGGAATCATATCACTTGGTACGAATGGGTGGTATTTCAATTATGATGGCGCTTAGCCGAGCGTCTAGTAGTCCGGTAGTGGACGGAAGTGTGCGATTGATTTTTTTCTTTACCACCGCTCAACATGACGTCATCGCTACCTAGGTACGCGTAGTTTCGTAGCCAACTGTGATATAGAAAAAACTATTTTATTGGGAGCCAGTTGCGAACAAGAAAATATAGTCTTTTCTCAAAGCTCATCTAGCTTTATGTAATAACATTGTGAAATAGGGTACCTATCAAGTTAGCAAACCCTCAAACTGAATTTCACTAAAATATTTTCCTCACTGAAGGATAGGATAAGATAACCTCACCCTTGAGGCTCCGCGCTGCTCAAGATGCTCGGGATTCTTAGAATTCCCGGAGTCTTAGTCTATTATAGAAAACTTTACATTAAAATAAGTATGAATTCAATGATTTTTGGACTTTTAGGACATGAGCTTGGGTGTTACGGCCAGTTTTTAAAATTGACTATTAATAGTATATTATTAATATTTTGGCTCTTAGTACTACGCCTGGATTAGCTGATATCATCGTCAAGTGAAATTGAATGCCTATTTGTAACTGAAATATTATGTTAGATATTTATTTTTCACTCTTTTATATTCAAACAAAACAATACAATTAAATTCATAATCCTTCACCCATGAAAATATATTCGGAATATTTTATATAAATTATCCAAAATCAAGTACCCACTAATGAAACAAATTGGGAGTAAGGGCGGAATTAAAACCGGATTTTTGGACGATTAATTAAAACAAGGAAAGGGTCGTCCTAAATAATATAAAGGTCGTTAGGAGTGCAGCCGAAACGTCATTATCTTTGGGTTGTAGGGTGTGGCCACAATGTTAGAGGTTACTTACTCACTATAAGATAGAAAAATAAGCTAGTAATACCACAGAATACTATTACTCCTAGTGGGGATGAGACGGGACGTGGCGCAGAGTAATTACGACGGAGTTCAGTTATTAAATCAACATTTATTTACGTATAGATACAACTAGCGAGGGAGGAAAGTTACCCTGAATCCATATAAGCGAGGGGCAGAAGAATACTGTCCGCAAAGCCTAGTAGGAATTCAGTGCAACAAGTGTACTTTCGAGAGTGCTGAGAGGTTGTATGCTTTAAAATTAATTGCCTGACCTTATGACAATTATCAATTTCACAGGATATGTATATCGAGTTCACTGAACGAAACGCCTGCGTGTTTTAAGGTCGCATCACGCCATCTAGTTTCATTTGTTGTAAGCAACCGAAATATTGGCGGGTGTTACACACCCACATAAAATTATTAACTTCTTCTGTCTTGATCTTTGTTAGTAACTATTCAACGAGGGAATGTTGCCAGCTTTTTGGGTACACTTCATGCAGAAGGTGATCTAAATTCTGTGTTTTATTTATAGCCCCCTTTTACTTACAATTTGGCTCATTTAATAATATATAGTTTAGTTTTGTAATTGTAATAGATACATAATTATAATAATAAACATCTTAATAAATAATACATAAAAGATCGACAAAACTTTTAATGTATTTAGTTTTTTTTTTTTTTAATCTAAGTATTTTTGATATATGGATTTTGTTGATTGTCATACTACTACTACCGTTTTAGATGCAAAATAATGCGCTACAGTTTGGTTTTAATAAATTTTTAACGGTATTTAGTGTTCTATTGGATCTGTTCATCCTTATCATTGTCTATTTATCTTATCGGTATTTTTTATTTAAATCAACCTTATCAAACTTTTCCCTTTATATTAAAGCTAGTTGCACCTCGCGGTTTCACCCACGATAAAAAGTATCCTATGTGTTAATGGTGTAAAGGTTATAAACTATATACGCCCCCGATGCCGTATCGGGGGCGAATATAGTTTATAACCTTCGGACGAAGGCTCACGGGGGGGTTTTAGTGTGTTCGAGTCCCACATGCCCCCTACCACCACCCCGTGGTGTCAGGAAAGTGCGAGGGCATTTCCCCCCTCAAGTTATAAGCTATATGTGTTCCAAATTTCATCCAAATCCGTTCAGTAGTTTTTGCGTGAAAGAGTAACAAACATACATCCATCCATACTCACAAACTTTTGCATTTATAATATAAATAGGATTAATTTTAGAGCATTAAATCTCTCAATAATATTTGCCGCTGAGCCTACCGCTATGCTCGTCATCACCCGCTTTCACCCGCGCCACAAATAGGGACAAACGAATCGAATAGGTATACTTTTTTTTTAGACGAAGCAATTAGAAGCGAAGACCTCTCGACCTCTCAAAGGGTACAAGGATCGGAATAAAAGTAAAACCTTATCGACTCAGCGAATAAATTTATCCGCTTGATGAGAAAGAAACAGAAGCTATGTAATTTTACGATTATTAAAAAGTCTGCTTAAATATCTTTTTTATTATTAGAATCATATTGAAGCAGACCTTAAAATTTTATTTTTATCATACTGGCAAAGGTATTTCAAGTACTAGTGATACTTTAGTAATAATACTACTATCGATCGATCCTAAAACTCCAACCTTTGACCACTCCGATAAAACTCTCTCCATCCAAAGGTTGGCTGGAAGAAATAGTTTTTATCAAATCAAATCATTTGTTTATTTGCAATAATAAACTATTAATTTGGGTAAAAGCTCAAGAATTAAATTGAAGATACGTGCATTCAGCCTGCAAGCAAGCGTGCAAATATTAAAAAATATTTTTGTTACTACATTAACGATTAAATTTAGCGATAGGGGCTTCCATTGATCCCCGCTTTTAAATGAATGAAAATTAACGAGTTTGCCGTTTAAAGCATAGCGTAACGACACATGTCCAAAATCCTTGGGTATAAGTTGATTCATACAAGGGAATTTCCATAGAAAGTTTGACGTGAGACGCCCTGAAAATGAAGACCTAAAATGAGGAGCTTTCGCGGGAAAACTAGTAACTATAGTCTTTTTTTAGTAATATATAATATTTTTAGTATAGTATAGTCTGTGGTAACTGTTACAACGAGTCCTAGAGTGGAGATGCAAGGCGAAAAAACGAGTGTGTTTTAAACTACACGACTGAAGTAGAACTTATTTAGTTTAGCTCCATCTATTGGCCGGTATAAGTTGTGTTTTTGCTTTGTTTAATGTTAATGTTGCCATCTTGACAATAATTGTGAATTGTAATTTTACCGGACAAACATAATAATGCCAACCAACCAACATAATAATACACATTTTGAACTTTGTAAAAAAATATTAATCTAAACAAAGCAAAACAAAGTTGTACCAGCCGATACATGGAGCTAAACTAAAAAAGTTTACCTGAGTCATGTGGTTTAAAAAAACACACTTGTTTTTTCTTTTAGTAATATTCTTTCTTGAATATTATGCTAATAGGTGTACGAACACTACGTATAAGTGGCAAGCTTCTCAAGCTTCTTAAGCGATTCAAAATCACCGGAGTTTGTTGAATGTTGCCGCTGAGTCACTATATAATCATTAAACAGTAAACCAAATTCAATATACTGCCAACTACTGTTTTGTTCTTTTCGCGGTCGTACATCAGCTTTGTAGTTTTCGTCGATAATTAAAAATATTAAGTAGTATATAGCTTGCATCTGATCGAATGATTTTGACTGGTCCGATTGCTCTGATTCTGAGCTGTAAGTTGTGGGTTCGATTCCCACCCAAGATAAACCTTTGTGTGATGAACATCGATATTTTTTCCGTATTTGGGTGCTATATTTGGATTCTATATATACATTTACAAGCGAAAAATATCCAAATATTCTTTATTTTTATTAATGAATGATGTGACGAGCTAGTCGTCCACCTGATGTTAAGCACGGCGGCCGTCCATAACAGAATAGTGTCACACAGAACTCTAAAATATAAAGTTTCGCGCGACGCTGCACTGCGCACACCATCCTGAGACATCAGCACAGTCTGGTAATAAGATTACTAGAGTATGACGACATAAAGTCTTAGTTACCCAGTAATTTTCCTAGCTACAATGCCCTTCAAACCGGAAGATACTAGTGCTTGCGAACTACTGCTTGGCGGCAGAATAACTGACAAAGCGGTGGTACCTACCTAGACGAACTGTGCAGAAAAGTCCTACCACCTAGTCTATCAGTATTAGTAGTATTCTATCAGTTATTTGGTGCTCATAGCACAAGCTTTGCTTAGTTTGGCGCTAGATGGCGTTGTGTGAAATGTCTACGCATTTTGGCCACGAAATTACTTAACATAATACTTGAACCATTTGAAAACGTAAACATCTTAATACTTGAAAAGATTTCTAAGATTCGCGTTTGCTATGATTACAAATCAGGTTTAATTGTTGTAAATAGATAGACCATGAAATTATAATCAAGCCGCAATTTCTATTTCTCAAAACATTTTATACTGCTAGCATTAAATTCTGTCGGCAAGTAGACGGGCGCGAACTTTGCACTCAAACGATTGTAAATCGAGATAAATGTTTGATGGGATTCGTAAACTTGGAGAGTTGATCGGTGAAATGAAGTCTTTCAAGGAATATTTAAAAGTTTGGAGAAAGGTTACTTACTAAGTTAATATGTTAGTATCGGTTCATGTGCATATCAGGGCCACAAGTCTACTAACAAAGTTGCTTTACAATAGGCATGACGAAAGATTTTGAAATCCTCTTCCGTAATGTGGGTATACATTTACTATTTACGAAAAAAACCTTTATTTCGGTAATAAACTTAATTTTAACCAAGATTAAAGCCATTTTCATAATATTTTTTAAATGCGGCGCGAAAACAGCTCGAAGTGTCATGGCGTCGGCTCTGACGTCACTCCTAGGTATTTACCTACACAATGACATGTTTATGTCATTGTGTCTACGCGTAGCGAAGAAAGTAAATAACAAAATCAATCCAAATGCGTATATTCACAACAGCAAAAATCTACGTGTGACGTCATGTGCTGTGATTGGCGTTTCAGTCAAAATGGCCGATCGCAGTATTTTAATGTTTTATTTTATTGAAAATCTAAGTAATCTCAATATTTTTAATAAAACTAAACCAGTGTTTCAACGTTATTTAATATAAATTTTACCCTAAAAACATTAAATCGACCATTTTTTGATACTGTCGTCATGCCTATTGTCGAATTTTGGCAGAATTTCTACGGAAAGTCAAAAGTATTGTTTAAGTTATTGTGTAAGTTTGACAGCCTCTGTGGTGTAGTTGGTTGAGCAGGTGGGCTCATTACTCGGAGGCGGTGGGTTCGATTCCCGCGGCAGGACAAGTATTTGTGAACGAAAAAAGCGCAATTACTTGTTCTGAGTCTGGGTGTTGTGGGACCATGGTCCTCGTAGTTCCTGGGTCCCTAGACAGGGAACCCTAGTTAGGGTCCAGGATCTATGTATGTGATTGTTGGGCGTTATTTTTATTATTGTTACTATTATTGTAGGATAATTTAATCGCAATGTTCTTAGTAGTCTTGGGGGCCAGATATTAAATTTGCCGTGTTGCTTCCAATGGCATATTGCTTAAAATAGTAAATAAGGTATAATACAATAAGTAAAATAGTAAATAAGGTATAATAACAACAAGAAAATTTACAGTGATGTATTTTTTTTCTTCTTTCTACTGTCTTTTACAATGTATATAATTTACTACAGTTGACATAATGAATATGTTACAAAAGTAACCACCGCGTCACACCGGTGCAAGAAAAAAACCGTGATTATCTTAATAAACTTAAAAATCTTGTACTATGGGAACCAGATAACTGATACAATACTGAGATACTTTTTGTTTGTGAATATATACATAGAATACAATATAACACCCAAACACAGAACAAACATGTTTGTCCTGGGTGGGCCCAGGACAAACATTTGTGTGATGAGCATCTGACATATTACATACATTATTTACATAGACATATATTATTTTCCCATTTGACTGGCCTGAACTTACATACTGCTCAAAAGGTAGTTACTACGAAATGAGCTATCAGGCCAATCAAAGGGGAAAATAATATGAATATGTCAGAACAGACGTCATAGATAGATAAATCAATTGAAAACTAAATAAAATTGCCGGTTTTTGGCGGGAAAAAGAAAAAGATCACGTCGCCGCATTGTATTATTTTCCAAAACTTGTGTTATTTTCAGTGTTAGTGCATAAAATTGGTGGCATTTTATTCGTTAAGTGTTGGATTATAGGCAAGAGTTTGGGAAAGTGGTATAATGATGGTGAAAGGTTTCTTTTCGTGTTGTTTCCAAAACTCCATTCTAAGCTTCTGGTAAAGTTGCCACCACTTTACTAGGAGTATGACTTGACTAGGCAGACTATGACTTAACTTGATGACTTGGACTGTGACTTGACACCTTATATAATATTAATGAAGTTGAGAAATTATCAATTACTTGACACTGGCTGACACAAAAGTATGGAGCCATAAAAAAATAAAATAAATAAATGAAATTGCCGTAACAAAGGTCGATGGATGAATAATAGGAAACCAAGCAACACCAAACATTTTTAACCACTAACAAGCATTCAGATACTATAGATAAGATAAAATGCCAGTTAATGAAAATAATTTTGTTATTATATCAACTATGGCACCTAAATACTTCCGGTATTTTATTTGAGCACACGTATAAATTTAATGTAAAACAGTTTCAACGTAGTTTTCAAAAACATTTACAATGCTCCTGTCTCGTATAACAAGCGGCAATGAATTTAATTTAAGTTCATAATTTGATGTATCAAATCAAAAGTGATAATGTCTACGTTGACATTACAGTTTTTTGTGATATTTTTAGTACAATTAGGTGGGCTATATGTAGCTGAAAAAGTAAGTAGGTACTTAAATAATATTCTTAGTACCTATGTCCTATTGTCGCTAGAGGTGAAAAATTTTGTACATAAAATCACTTGCACCAAAAAAGAACCTTTGTCTTAAGATGGCCATGTTATTCAAGCGGGTACGAAACGGTTCGTGTTACATTTTTTCCTTTACAATAACTCCATTAATTCTATTTTAATTTCCTTTTACAAAAACGAGTCTAACCGACTTTAAGCCCACCGCATTTGTTTATAAAAAAAAAATGAGAATATCATCAATGTAGTTGAAGTCGAACAAGGAAACAACAACAACAACAAACAACAAAACAACATTATTAAGGGTAACTCATAAGTACCCATCAGTTCTCGATCGCATTGAAATAAAACCACACGTAAAGCACAAGTTTTCACATAAAAAAATATCAACAAAACCCAGTCGAAAATTCTAAAGTAACAAACATAAAATTTTCTTTTTTTAAATACAGTCGAAGAGAACCTCCTTCTTTTTTGAAGTCGGTTGAAAATTATTCACCCCATAAGATTACATTAAATATATCTTCTTACACTAGACCAGCTCTGATGTCAGAATATTGAAGTCACCAAAAGGCCTCGTAAAATAATAGTCATTATGAGCCGCGGGCTTATACTGACTATTATTTTACGACAACAGCTAAGAACGACCGTTCTGTAGCACAAAATCTTGAAAAGACATCATTACACATCTATTATGCCACGTGTGAGATATCTGTTTCATTTCAGATCAGATATTTAAGCACAGAACATCCCAACTTGACTTACTACAACCCAAAATGGTTTAAATACTTCAATGTGTCCTGCCGGAGGTACAGTCGCGATGATCCAGTTTACTACTTCGAAGCTCACTTTGAAACTCGATATATTTGTTATAACAACCTGTCGGTAAGATTTATGACAATTATACACATTATACAAATCCACGACATAATAATAATACCTAATAATATTAACAAACTAATTTTGCAGGCTGATTTCCACTTCTACCAGTTTTTGTCAAATCAATACAAAAGAAGCTTCGTAGAGTTTCATTTTTTAATCTGTGATGTACTTCAAAAGGAGACCTTTTTTGGCAGTAGTTTTAAACAAGGCGGTTTAAAAGGTGGCTGCCCTATTCCAGTAGTAAGTGGCAATTTCCATTTTTTTTTTAAATCCAACTATGTGCGGGTTGGACTCGCGCACCGAGAGTTCCGTACGTACTTACATTTGTGATAACATCAAATATGATAGCTGTCTAAATTGAATATTGGTTAAATTGAATAGTGGTTGAAAAGTAGTGGTTTTACTTGGCCAGCATGCTACACCTTCGATCACATCGTCACTTCCCATCAGGTGAGAGCGTGGTCAAATGCTAGACAAGCTTGAAGTAAAAAAAAAAACAAATATCTCAAGTCCAATTCGCATTTTGTAGGTTTTGAGTATTTTTTGTTGTAGGTACTACAAAGTATGCACTATAATTACACCAAGTTTGAGGCTTGTATATTATATTATTTTTTTAATATGATATGAACCGGTTTGAAGGGCGTTGTAGCTAGTGAAATTACTGGGCAGTTGAGACTTTATGATCTGATCTCACAGTCGAGTAATCTTATTACTAGACTATACTGATGTCTCAGAATGATCAATGTCACGCGCAACATTATGTTTTGGAATTTTGAGTGACACTGTTCTATTATGGGCAGCCGTGTCGCTTAACATCAGGTGAACGACTAGCTCGTCACATCATTTACTAACATAAAAAAATATGAAAAAATCCAAAAATAGTGAGTCACGTTTCTAGTAATAGTGCATATTCTCTGTAAATTTGAGCCAGCGACCTACTACAGTTCTAGATATACAATCTTTTGTAATAATATGGAGAAAACTTACTAGGTGTTAGGACTTTTCTGCAAAGTTCGTCTAGGTAGGTACCACCGCTTTGCCAGTTATTCTGCCTCCAAGAAGTAGTGCGCAAGCACTGCTGTGTTCCGGTTTGAAGGGCACTGTAGCTAGTGAAATTACTGAGCAAATGAGACTTTATGACCTGATCTCACAATCTAGTAATCTTACTAGGCTGTGCTGATGTCTCAGGATGACGTGCGCAATGCAGTGTCACGCAAAACTCTATACTCGAGTTCCGAGTGACACTGCAACTGATATGGGCAGCCGTGTCGCTTAACATCAGGCGAACGGTTAGCTCGTCACTTCATTCCATTACATAAAAAAAAGATAGACTCATACTGGAGCTTATAGGGTCCTGTGTCCTGTGTTTTATCCTTTGGGAATGGAACTTTAAAAATGATGAGACTATCCTCATTCTTATGATTGAAAACGGTTAAAGTTGTGTCTCACATAATTTAGGATCATTGCAGCCTTACAGCACTTCAGATTTCCTATAATATTAATATTGATTTACCTGTTTACAGGGAGTTTTCGACTTGTACAACATGTCGGTACCATCAAAAAACATCCCATCAAATTTCCCTTTCACAAAAGGAAGGATATACTTAAACCTAACTTCCACCGATTACAAGGAATTAGTGTTAAGTGGTCACGTCGACATGGAAATCAAGGAGTATAAGTTAAAAAATACTAAAACACGATCCTACATTTAGTTTAATGATGATGACGATGTGTGGTACCGTCCTATGTACAAATATTTCAAGTTATTTGAAAAACGAATAGTATTAAATTGAAATATCTATATTATTTATTGAAATAGATATATATTTCAATTTAATACTATAAATATATTCAATTTTATACTAAATATATATATAGATATATATATATATTTTCAATTTAATACTGTTCATTCTTAAATTTTTATATAAAATATTAGTTATCGAAATATCTTTATAAGTATTCCGGTAATGTCTGCATTCCGGTTTGAAGGGTATTGTAAGAAGTTTGTGTAAAAATATGATTCAATGATCACAATTATTTGTATTTATGATTTTTAACAGTTACGCTTGCTTAGCGTAATTATTGGAAAATTTTTAGAGTAAAGGAAAAATTCAAAATATTTTGTCACATAGAAATAGATAGACATTATTCAATACTTGTCTAAAATGAAAGTACAAAAACAGGTATTTATATACATAATATGTACATAACGAATAAAAAAACAAGTATGGAATTGACGTCGGCTCAGCATATTGCTGGTCATCGGACACATCCAGCGCTGATTTTCGCATCTTTTTCCTTTACTGTAAAATTATGTACTTCATATTTTGTACACGATTGTACATGTACCTACTTTAAAATATAAATAAGTTAACAGTTACAATTATTATAATCATTACGAAAGCTATACAATATTATCATTTAAATATTTTTCGGACTTCACAATTTGCATCCGGTTGTAGATAAGCCTATTAATGTATAATTTTAGTCCAGGCTAAATGGAAAATATAGCGGCATATACCTTTGTGAATGATGTTTAGTTCAAAAAGTTCCAGGGCTAATCCTGTTTTTGTTGAAATTGTGTTTTCGCTTGAAATTAAAGCTTAATAACATCTGTATTACTAAAGGTCTTTTACATAATACGAAAAAAACGCATGGTTGCAAGCACAGATTAAATAATTTTCAAGATACATCCTTGTCTACTTTGGATAGAGTATTTATTATCTTAATCACCATGCGTTCATAATTTTGAAACTGGTACTCCATAGGTTTACGCCACAGTTATTTTCTGGGTTTCTACTCGGATTAATGACAGCCTCTGTCGTATAGTGGTTGAGCAGGTCGGCTCATAACCCGGAGGCGGCGGGTTTGATTCCCGTGGCAGGATAAGTATACACATTTATATCATATTACTTTATAATACATCATATTATATTATTCCGTTTAAGTAATGTGCACAGAAAAAAAAGCACAAATACTTGTTCTGAGTCTGGGTGTTGTGGGACCATGGTCCTCGTAGTTCCTGGGTCCCTAGACACAGGGAATCCTAGTTAGGGTCCAGGTACTATGTATGTGATCGTTGGGCGTTATTATTAATGATTTATTTACTATTAAACACATTCTCATCAGTTCAGCGTCTGTTGCCGCAAGTTGACGTGTTCCCGGGATTGGCAATTTATCACACCAGCGCGCACGCCAGTGGCACAGAATGGTAAATCATACTCTACTAGATCAGCCCGCGGTTTTACCTGCGCTATTTCATACAATCTTGAAAACCTCCAATTGACACCTTTAGGGATTGAATTTTCAACAATCCTTTCTTAGCCTTTCAGCTATGAAAGGAGAAATTCTCGCCCTCAAATTCCTTAGTGTATATATAGGCACTACTATGTATGCGGAGAATACAATAGAAATGCTATATAATTACGCACATCGTTTGTTACGCGACTTGCTGTGCGCTTTTAGCTCTTGGTATGCAATAAATGTAAGTTCTTTAATTGAAAATACATAAAATTGGCTAGAATTATTGGTAAAGAAACTTTTAAGTTCCGAACAAGCAGACTCCGTATTAACCTTTACCTCAACGAGCGAAGTGGAACAACTTACTGTCACGCGTCCACCCATGGCAGTGCTCTCTAGGTAAAATTTATAGTTCTCTTGGTGCGGAATGCAAATTCAACAGGTTGTGTATTCGTAAATACTAAAAAAATGAGGCTACAATTACTAATCCACGTTCATAATTAGAACGGCTAAGGAATGGAATGCCCTGCCAGCGTCTGTTTCGGGCGAAATATGACCCGGGCGTGTTAAAGAGTGAATAGGTATTTACTTGGCTAGCATGCTACACCTTCGATCGCATCGTCACTTCCCATCAGGTGAGAGCGTGGTCAAAGTGCTAGACCAGTATGAAGTAAAAAAAAAACTGATGAATAATAATAATAAATACCTTCTACTTTTAGAAGGCCTGCGTCCTCGCCCGAACGTTTTGGGCTAAGTTCCCACTGCTGGGTTACGGACCTTCACGAAAATATCGATTCTACCGTTTTGAAAGCGCTATGTTGTTATGCCATTTAATTTTAACTGTGTGACATGTAGTGTACAAGTTAAATTGTAAAGTTAGTAAGTGACCTAGTTCTAAATCCGCAACTACTGTACTCTAATTGCATTAAGGCGCACTGCAGACGGAGCAATTTGTCAGTCGAGTGCACACGGTAACGAAGTAAGGTGTTAGCGATACTTTGTGGCTGGACTCGGTGACGCAACTGGTTGCTTGCACATGAATCTGTTATTTGTCGCTTGACATTTGCGTTTGAAATAATGATTGAAGATGGTAGTGAATACAATATATTATAGTGATTTATAGTATGCAGTATTATATTTATTAAGGGTTTTGCTTGCTTGATTTTTTTTGTTGCGCTGTTTCTGTTGATGTTACGTTTATTTATATTTCCTCCAGTACTCTGCCTTAACAAAGCCATGCTCATAGTAAAAATATATCCATTTTCTAATGGATTAGCCCATTGCGGTATGGACATATTACTATGTTTTTCAACTGATATGGCAACATCATGCGAACGGTTAGTTCGTCACGTCATTTCTAAACATAAAAAAATAACCAAAAAACTGTGCGCCATACGCGTACTCAAATATCTATATGCGTTTTAAAGCAAAAAAAAATGACATTAATGTTTTCATATGATATCACTTTAAGAGGGGCTTTACAACTTTTCAGATGTTTTAAAAAACTTTCAGCATAAAGTCAGACACTCTACGTAAGTTACGTAACCAACCACTGATCGCTCGCATACCTATCTTTGACTTCACTACGACTACAATACAATCGATTATCCCTCTTTTTCTCTGTACTATTTTCCTTCAGACCCTTGATTGATCAAAATTATGCCTTACGGTATTGATATAAGGTTTATAAGGTTTAAAGGAAAAGGTAATAAGTAAAAGTCTACGGGGGTATTGCCTGTGACGTTTGGCGTCACTCGCGATATTCTTTTGTTCGTCGATAATGCATCGCGACGTCAGTACGGAGAGTGTGGGCTTTGTTTCTGGGAAGTGGATTCAAGTTCTTCGTCGTGTATTGATTTCTTTCTATTTATTATTTAGGACATTATAGTGATGTAACATGTCTTAAAGAATCATGATAAATTATTAGACTGTAAGTATGAGTGAAAGTTCATCTATCTTTCGCTAACATAAGAATTTAAATAGAATTCTAAATAACAAAATTTTAAATTTTATAGATTATTGGTGAATATGTTTGAAGTAAATATATTATGGATTTTATATATATTATATAAATATATTGTTGGAAATCCTAAGTGGTTTTAGTTTTAAAAAAATAAGTTTACAATCAAGCTAAGAATATTTATTAAGATTTACTAAGAACCGACAATAATTAATGGCGTGATTTTATAAAACGACCGTCGCCTCTGAGCGCTGCCCGAAAAGTGAGCCCGAGCCTTCTCCGTCGCTCGTATATATACTACGCCGCTTGCATCAGCTCCCGAAGTGAAGTATTTTGTAACACGGCCGTTCCTGCTTGCGTGTTGTCCTCAACAGCTGCTTCATCTTCAAGCGGCACATTTTCGTCGACCTCGACCGTTGTGTCTTCTATAACACAACAAAACATGATTTTAGGACCCGATGTACAGGCATAACGTTGGTAACTGAAACCATTTCAAAATTAAAATGAAGCTGTTGCTCAATTCAAAGAAATTTCAATTTAGAGAAATTCAACAGGTACTTGTAATAAACATTGAAAACGGAGACTGCAAAACAACTGTGTTAGAAGCACAAGCGTGCACTCGAGTACAACCAACACAGGTCTCACATAACAATTTTATGAAAATTTGTAAGAACAAGTAAGGTTCCAACCGCATGTAAGAAAGTACTTTAGTACTTTAGCATAGAAAATAAAGAAAAATAAATGTATTGCGAATTTCAGAATTCCGGACTTCTAAACTTCGCCACACATTGTAATAGAAAACGGCAACTGTATGATATGACACTCATTAACACGTCATACATTTCAACAACGGTAACTGTATGACATGGCACTCACAAACCACGTCACACATTGCAAAAAAGGAAACTGTATGACATAACACTCACAAATAACGTAATACATTGAAAAAAGGGCAACTGTATGACATGGCAATCACAAACCACGTCACACATTGCAAAAACGGCAACTGTATGACGTGACACTCACAAACCACGTCATACATTGCAAAAACGGCAACTGCATGACATGGCAATCACAAGCCACGTCATACATTGCAAAAACGGCAACTATGTGGAGAGAATAATCTCGTCACATATTGCAAAAGGCAACTGCATGAAGAGGCATAGGCCACCTCACACATTGCAAATAGAGAGAAGGCAACTGTGCGAAATGATCACACATTGCAAACGACGCCACACAAAGTGCAGTCATCGCTGAGTCACATTGGTGAGACAGATATCCGCAGTGGAGAACGCAGAACAAGCCTCCAGCGTCCATTCGCCCCGCCAAAACACCATGTGATCGGCGGCCGCTTGCGTTGTCTTGCCATAAGACCCGCCGAGAAGTTTCGAGCTACAGCGGTGGGTGGCAGCACATGCAGGACCTTGTAGGGCCCCAGCATGCCAGAGTCCAGCTTTCCCGTAGATTGTGACGACCTGTTCACGAACACAAAATCGCCAACGGTGAAGGTTCGTGACTGCTGACGACCCTTGTTGACATAAGCGTCTTGGAGTTGCTGGTCAGCGTCTGGTAGTGTGGACGCAGTATTATTCATCACCGCATCTTAACGGTACCATTGCGAGTTCTGTTTTGAATGAATAACCGGGGATGTACCGTCTAAAGTAACAAAAACTAACTTAGTAGCATTAAAAATGTCTAACCTCTTTAGACATTGCTTGACACTTACGTGTTAACAGAAGCTTCTACCTTGTGCTCGCTCGGTCTCACCTGACCATTAGTAATCATTTGACCTTAGTAATCTATTTCAGTTGTGAAAAATTCAACGTTGATGGAAAATTCTGCCTCACTCAGTCTTTAGAATCACTATACTCGCGTTTTCGCTTGTTTTGTTGAACATAACCTTTGCGAAAAACACCACGAGCTCAAACGGGTGTAATCTCATCAGGTTTCGCATAAATGGACAGAAAACTCACTAAATTCGTAGCAGCTGCGCGAATTTAAGGATCAGTAACACCAGCGTGTAACTATCGCTACAATGAACTCGTCACTCAAATCGTTAACAATGCGTAATGTAACAACAAACGTCTAGCGTATTCTGCATACGTGGGGTAGTTATCGGAATCAGTTTTCATAACATCAAATAAAATGTTCGCGATATCTACTCGTATAGGGCACAATGCTTGAATTTGCGCTTGAAATTTGACCAACTACGGTCATTACTAACCCAATCGTATAGCCACGACCTCGCGTCACCTTTTAGACAATTACCTATACGCGCTAAACACTCACTGTCGTCCCATCTATTTAGTTTGCGCACATGATCAATATGACCACACAACGAATCAAAATCATGCAAAGACAGATCGAAATTCGACATAAATACATGGTTCGATCTTACCACCATGGCATCATAGCATTAACGAGGTTTTCGGTTACTTCATTTATAACCATATCTGCGGTGGGCGGAGGCGTGCTTGAACATGGCACGGACAGGTCCAGACTTGCAGGGTACGACTCGGCACTCGACGGCGCAGTCAGCGGGCAGACGGCTCGCACGACGCGGCTGGCGTGCCGGAGCATCCGGTGTAGGCGCCGACATGGCGCGCGATGTACTCGCAACTGCGTGTCCTGGAATCTTTCAAAACACCTAAGCGGCTTACGAAAGTTTGAAGCTGGGCTTCTAAACCAGGAATAGACGTTCGATCTCGGTTACGACTTTTACGTTTACTAGTCTCAGCCGTAGCTACCAAAAATTTAAGCGGAAATTCTTTAAAATCACAACAGCAAAATCAAAGCAATATTTGAAATCAGAATAACCAAGTCAGAATTGAGTTAGATCCCGCTTCTGATGTTGGAAATCCTAAGTGGTTTTAGTTTTAAAAAAATAAGTTTACAATCAAGCTAAGAATATTTATTAAGATTTACTAAGAACCGACAATAATTAATGGCGTGATTTTATAAAACGACCGTCGCCTCTGAGCGCTGCCCGAAAAGTGAGCCCGAGCCTTCTCCGTCGCTCGTATATATACTACGCCGCTTGCATCAGCTCCCGAAGTGAAGTATTTTGTAACAATATTATAATTTATTACCATAGGTTTTATTATACACATTGGCCCAACTGTAATGCGCGTATATCGCGTGCGCGGCGTCACGTTACCGACCGCGCGCTAGGCCGCGTCAGTGTGTTGTAATTGGTAATGTTGGTTTATAATTTTACTAGCTGCGCCCCACGGTTTTACCCACTTGGTGAAAATTTTCTAACTTTCTTAGTTTTTTCTTTCATAAGAACCTTCTCCTGACAATAATAAACAATACAAAAAAAATGCGAAAATGTTCCATCCGTTCACGCGTGATGCGATGACCAAATGAAAAGAGATTCATTTTTACATACAAAGATATTCACCTAATTTCTGAAACTTTTCACCATTGTTAAGTTGGCAACCACTTCACAACTTTTCAGTTTAATTCTAATAAAGAGTCAAGTTGATAATTTTAAACATCAATGTCTATTATAAATGGAGGGGGTGTTCTGAGTGCTTTCTTATGTCTTTATGGCGGGAGAAGCATTTTTCTTTAACGATGAACTGAAAAAGAATACGCATTCTGCACCACGCGGTGCAGAGAAGAAAAGGATAGCGGAAGAACGAAGTAAGTATAATTTGCCATCAGAATTCGCTCATATTGTTGAAAGTTTGTGCAATTCTCCTTTCCATCATAGAACTACAAGACTTGGTGATTCGTCACACCCTTACGTTGTTAGTGTACCCCAAGTGCGCACTAAGCGTTTTGCTGACTCATTTATAGTCGGAACGGCCAAGGAATGGAATGCTCTCCCAAAAACAGTGTTTCCTTCATGGTATAACCTAGGTCTTTTTAAGTCAAGAGTGAATGGGCATCTCATGGGTAAGCGTGCTCCACCTTAGACAACTTCGTCACTTACCATCAGGTGAGTTGTTGTCAAACGCATGCCCATTTTACTATTAAAAAAAAAGTATCCTTTTTACTTTCTTTCTTTAAATCAAAACGTTTTTAGATTTTATAGCATTCTTTAAGTGCTATATTCCAGTTCAGTGGGGTGATCACAAAACTTTGATTGCAATGTAGAAATTTCAATCCTAATTTGAAATATTTCATGGTAACTATGCACATAAACTACGTATTGAAAATGTCAAATCCATACAAATTTGTGTTTTTACCTGTTGAAATCAAGTTCCGTTATCGCCTAGCAGGTGTGGATTTTAATTACAGAAAGTCTTATTCGCAACATGTCACTAGGTATGTCGCGAAAGGTCCCATTCATAAATCGTCCACCACGATACGACAAACCGCGTCAAAATGTCATAGTATAAAAGGCAATTATAAAAATGTCATATTTAATGCTTCTAACATCAGTTTAAAATCAGCAATACACTGAAGTTTGAATAATAGAAAAAATTACAAGATTATGATTATGAACAAAAAAATTTATTAAAAGGATGTTTTAAATTGGAAACAAAATTTTGTAGCTAGTCCTAAATGACTTTGGAGAGGTGCGATGAGTATTTTTTACAACAATATTTTTCATTGATTACTTATAAAAAATATGAAATGAAGCGAATCAGTTTTCGTATATGTATGTTATGTTTTTTTTTCGTGTGACACAATAATAATATCTTAAAATATTGGGAGAAGCCACTGATTCCTGAAATACAGTTTAAAAACTAGTTCGGGAATCTATGGATTATTCATTAATTTAATGTAATAATATTTATGTCAATAAACCTTTTTGTATTTGTATATATTTATATTATGTATTAATATAAATATGCCGACACATTACGCTAGTAACGTAAATACATTTTGCATCTCCTTCCATTAGCATACAATCTCAAGTGGTTGCGGAGACGCCATGAATATTTTATGGAGCAAGATGCAGTTTTAATTTTCTTAGTTTCACTTGGAAATGTTCTTGGCCACGGGGTTTAGAGTAACCATCACGTAGTGGGTCATTTGAGGAAAAGTTACCGTTTTAATGAACTGCAGTGCAGTGCTAGACTTTGCAACATTTTGCATGATACTGCAATTTGAGTAGCCAGTGAAGTGAATATAAAAATAACTAAAGATTATTTCGCTTTTTCTTTTTGTAAAACGTTTTCTGGTATCTCTTTACTTTGTTAAATTTTCACTGAGTCCGAACGAAAGACCAACGCTATACAGAAGTAGCACAGTTCTGAGTTAGACCAATATGTGACAGGTGAATTATTTTTCTTATCTCTAATTACTTTGTTACTGTATTTCTATAGTTGATTGTTTTTTCTGTTGCAAATATAGTATTGTTTTATGAAAATAATAAAAATAAAATTGTATTAGTAGTTTGTGCTTTTATTGTTTGCAGTCTCATTGCTTTTAAGACATATTAAGAAAACTATATGAATCCTGTTAGAGTAGTATTTGGTCTGTATCAAGTTTTTTTTTTAAGATGTGGGTCCACACTTTTGTGTATTTAGCCAGTGTCAAGTTATTGATAATTTATCAAGTTATCGATATTTCACGCAAATATGTGTCAAGTCACAGTCGAAGTCATCAAGTCAAGTCATAGTCTAGTCAAAGTCATACTCCTAGTAAAGTGGTGGCAACTTTACTTGAAGCTTCTATGGAGTTTTGGAAACAACACGAAAAGAAACGTTTCACCATCATTACACCATTTTCCCACACTCACGCCTGTAATCCAGCACTTAACGAATAAAATGCCACTAATTTTATACAAAATAAATAACTAATAATACAATGCGGTGACGCAATCTTTTTCGCTTTCCCGCCAGAACTCCTTCGTATCAAGTATTAGATTTAAGTAAGCTATGGATATGCTGTGCTCTATGGTTCTTGGTATCCTACCGGTTCTCTCTGTGCGCTATGATTGTAAAGAGATGGAGTATTAACTCCATCTCTTTACTTGGAGTAGATAGATGGAGTATTAACTCCATCTCTTTACTTACTGTATTCTCAATGAAATTAGTTATTTTGTTTCGTATAAGATCAGCATTTTTTAAAAATAAACACTCAGTTTTCTCGAATCCATGAAAAATATAAACAAGCCGTCCGAAAAATTAATCAAACCTTGTGGTAACCATAGTAAGGTATTATCTTGAGATAGTTAAATACTGGCTCTGTTTGTATTTAATTTACTTTTCCATAGTGGAAAAAGTTTTCTGAAGTCAGCTTAAGTGACTGCAGAACAAAAAGAGCAAAGCGCACACTATCTAGGTCCTAGATACATCTAGGTGTTTACTGTCTCTATTTACAGACAGTTCAAGCTTAGATAATAAAAGTGGAACACAGTAAAAAATTAGTGTGCCAATTAGTGATCACACGACTGAAGTAAAATTTCTTTAGTTTCATCCATCGGCCATCTATCGGCCGGTAGCTTTGTTTTTGCTTTGTTTAATGTCGCTATCTTGACTATTGAAGGGATGAGAACAAAAAGGATTTAACTGATTTTTTTCACAAAATTACTTATGGGTATCGTCGGATTCAGCGTGAAATTATCTTCAATAATACATTCTCAAAATACCGAAATGAGGCTTAAATCTCGAGATTTTGAGTCTAAAAACGGTTTATCTGTCACAGGAATACAGCTCGCTTAGCATATAAACATTATTATATTTATTTTATTATATTATATTTTTACAGTAATTGTATGAATTAGTACTATATTTAGTATTTAAAATAGAATTGAAACATTTTCAAGCTACTGAAACTTACGTAAACCTTTTCTATTACCTTATAAGCACTCTACATTAAAATGACGCCGTTGACGTTTAAAGTCAATTTTCTCGAAACTGTCAATTTGTCAGTTAAATCCTTTTTATTCTCAACCCTTCAATTGTAAATTGTCATTTTACTGGACATACCAATAACAATACAAATTTTTAACTTTCCGATGTTGACAATTGAGATCTACGTAAACCAACACTTTCCCAACTAACCAACTTCCGTTCGTCTCGCCAGCTTACTCTTCAAGTCAAGCGTGCGTAAAGAAGTTTTACTTCAATAACCAAGTTAAACAAATAATCCGTCTTAGTTAGTAGGTACTATCTATCTTTTAATATTATATATATTCTTTGGTCGTAGACTGGAATACTAGAATATAAAATGTCACGGTTTGTACCCAAGTATACATTATACGCAATACTTTGTTGAGTGTAAATAAGTACTCGGCTGGCTAATCAATATCTGATTGTGTTATGTTAGTGTCCTATTGCGGCGTTAGAAAAAACTCTGACTCTTTTTAGGTCTTCTTAGCAGATGCCGAAGATAGTGCATTAGCCGGAAAAACTGTATGGTCGGGCAATATTAGCGCAGCCGCTACGACGCTAGGATCGCATTAGATCGCTGATATGGCCACATAAAAGTGCTAAAACTAGCTTAATTGCATTAAATAATAATAACACCCAACGATGACATACGTAGATCCTGGACCCTAAATAGGGTTCCATGTGTTTAGAGACCCAGGAACTACGAGGGCCATGATCCCAGAACGCCCAGATTCGGAACATGTAATATATATATATGAATGATTTATATATGAATATATAAATTATAATATATAATATATATATATATATATTAGTTTTCCTCGCGGATAAAAAATATAGTATGTGCTAATCCAGCGATTAAGCTATCCGAATTTCAAATAACATCAAAACTGGTTTAGTAGTTACGAAAATTAATGATAACAAACATTCACAATTACATACAGATTAAATCCCATTCCTAAAGCCTTTTTTACTATACGATAAAATAAAAAATAAATGAAAAGGATTGGTATTTCCCAACCAATATTTATGGAATAAATAATTCCTATACCATAGCAATTACGTTCTACGTTCTATTAACGTCGCCTATTCCGACACCGTCACGTGAGAATGAATTTCAACGTTAATTCCGTTTCCTGTTTTCGAATGGAACCCGCAATACTTATGTTACGGTCTTTATAATAAAAACCGTTTTTATGTGGCTTCATGAAGGCATTGAATTCAAGTCTATAAATTTTCCAAAGTAGTTATTTTCATTGTCAAGGTAATATTTATCCCCAAAATCTAATATTAACTTTAAGAGAAACCACTTGAGTACTGGCAACACCAATTCATCCCTCGTCTCTACATTTTCCGCCCATATAGTTACTGAACGCAAAATCATTGGCCACAGTTAACACTCGAAAAATGAAAAAACAATTCGAATTTGGAACGTCAACCGTTTGAATTTGGAACCGGGCGTTGAGGCGTGGCGCGCGTTGAGGCATCCGCATTTCGCGACGCTTTCGGAACGCACTTGGCATGTGCGGACTGGGGACTTCATGATGTTTGAATAAATAATGAAGGCGGTATCAATATCAAACTATTTGTGTATCTGTATGCTATGCCAAGTTAGACACAGTAATTTTGTTAAATATTCATCTCCGTACTTAGTCGGGATTATTTCGAATCAGGATGGACAGTTTTTTTTTTTTTTTTTTTTTATGTTATGGAATGACGTGACGAGCTAACCGTTCGCCTGATGTTAAACGACACGGCTGCCCATATCAGCTGCAGTGTCACTCGAAACTCTAAAGTATAGAGGTTCGCGTGACACTGCACTGCGCACGTCATCCAGAGACATCAGCACAATCTAGTAATAAGATTACTAAACTGTGAGATCAGATCATAAAGTCTCATTTGCCCATTAATTTCACTAGCTACAGTGCCCTTCAAACCGGAACACAGCAGTGCTTGCGCACTACTGCTTGGCGGCAGAATAACTGGCAAAGCGGTGGTACCTACCTAGACGAACTTTGCAGTAAAGTCCTACCACCTAGTAAACGTAACGAAAAAGTACAAAACAGGTAATAAAACAGTTATGGCTTTCGTAATCACGAAGGCCGAGTCCGCACACGCACGAAGCCACATGGTCCTATCAAGTTATTGCTAGTTATTAATAATAAAATTAAATGTAACGACTTTTTCATTACGTAGGTACATACATTTTGAGAAATACTCAGTTGTGCTGATTTGTCTGTACATTTGACGTAGCCTCTAATTAAAGATGGCCAATGATTTATCGAGGGATTAGACGAAAACCATGTTTTGTTAAAAAAGATCAGAAGTATTTAAACACATCTCCTATTTATACATTAAAGTTCTTGCAAGTAGACAGCTGTTACCAACGTTGCGTTGTGCCTGTCGCTCAAACGTCTGTGGCATTTCCCACTAGTTCCCCGCTATTTATTATACCTCATACAGGTTTTCCACTGTTTCCCTAGTTCGCTTTTATTGAGTAATAGCGAATATTATGCTGGATATGAATGTGACTGTAAAAATTTCTAACAAAAATAGACACAGTTAATTAATATACAGGGCGTAACGAATGGCTCAACGGTGGCCGAAATAAAATAGACTATAACGTTTTTTATTTGGTTTTTTATAAATCTTAGACTCTGATTGCTATAAGGGTACAAAAAGCCCATTATTGACCTTGTTTATAAAAAAAAGTAGAGTTGCAAACCCAATAGTATGGCTGCAATTGTGAAGTTCAGGCTGAAATCTGATTTTGACAAAATTTTACCAAAATCCAAATAACTTTTGAACCATTGAATATCGCAGAACATAAAAGGGGGAACAAAAAAAACATACTTCTTTTGTTTAGCGCCATCTATCGGCCGGTATAACTTTGTTTTTGCTTTGTTTAATGTTAATGTCGCCATCTTGACAATTGTAAATTGTCATTTTACCGGACATACCAACGTAATAATACAAATTTTAAGTAATTTTGAACTTTGTTAACTTGGTTACAATGGTGATCTACGTGAACCAACAACTTTCAACTTCCGTTTGCCTCGTTACTCAATCACCAGCTTACTCACCAGCTTTGTGGAAGTAAGAAGTTATACTCTAAAAAATTCAATAATATTTATCTGATCCCACTGATCAGTTAAACAGTCTCATGGTCTCATATCGAATTCATTAATTGTAACATCGTCGATATAAGTGCTGACTAAACTCATATACGGCGGAAGTTAGAGTCACGTTAATATATCATAGTACTTATTTGTATTGAAATATAAATCTATAATCCAAGTACCAGAAGCGCAAGATGGTGAGTACACTTTTAAATTTAATAACAATACATGGATGGGCCCGATAGCTCAGTTGGTATTAACCCTGCCTTCTGAACTGTAGGTTGTGGGTTGTGGGTTCGTCCCACTCAGGACAAACATTGCAGTAATTAATATCGATATTTTTTCTGTGCTGGGTGGTTATATTGAAATGAAAAAATACATTTGTTTGGGTAAAGGCATATATGTATATAGTAACATTACATTAAGTTAAAGTTAAGTTAGTTGTTGAGAAAAACCTGGATACCCACACAAGGCTCAGGGTCCGTTATGAGATCCAGGCCTCTTTCGCCGGAAATAATAAAGGATATGCATAAGCTAGGTTACAAAAATTGATACATAATTAAACATAATTTTAAATTGAAAATTAATGTAACTGTATTATATAAATAAAAACACCTTAATTTAGATTAATATTCGCATGCTAGAATACTAATTTAACGGATTTCTATGATTGTGAGAAATAAATAAATATAAAATAATATAAATGAATAAATATAAATAAATAAATATGTGTGGACATTTCACACAGCGCCATCTAGCCCCAAACTAAGCAAAGCTTGTACTATGGGAACCAGATAACTGATACAATACGTGGCGTGTAAGTATGTATTTACGAAATAAATACAATATAAGTATTGTAACAGTTATCTAGTTCACATAGCCCAAGCTTTGCTTAGTTTGGGGCTAGATAGCGCTGTGTAAAATGTGTACAAATATATTAGGTCTTTACCTATGAAATTGCCGTTTTGTTTGAAAAAAGTTAAAGTATTTTTTTTTCGAACTTATTTATTTCTTTTATTCAAAGTAATCACCCCTGCAATCAATGCATCTTTGCCAACGCTGTGGCAGTTTATGGATGCCCTTCTTGAAAAAATCAGCAGGACGGAAGACAACAAACTCTTCAAAGGCGTTTTGTACTGCCTCTCGGGAATTGAATTTTTTTCCCGCTAAAAAGTTGTCCAAATTTTGGAAAAAATAATAGTCGGTAGGCGCAAGATCTGGTGAGTATGGCGGATGAGGGAGAGCTTCCAAACCCAACTCATGCAGCTTAGAGACGGTCTGTTGTGCAGTATGGGGTCGCGCGTTGTCGTGAAGTAGCAGTGGAGACGACCGATTGACCAAAGCTGGTTGCAGACGTGCGAGTTTCGCCATCATTGTGGTCAGTTCTTCAATTTACACATCTGCAGTAATGCTCTCGCCGTTTTGTAAAAAGCTATGATGAATCACACCAGCACTAGACCACCAAACTGTGACCATCACCTTTCTAGGGGTCATTTTTCGTTTTGCACATTGCTTTGGTACCAAACCAGGATCTAACCAACTTGCTGAGCGCTTTCGATTGTCAAAAAGAATCCATTTTTCGTCGCACGTAACAATTCGGTTCAAAATTCCTTCATTTCTGTGCCTGTTAAGCAGCGCAAGGCAAGTCTCGACGCGTACGTTGCGCTGGCGATCGTTAAGTTCGTGGGGCACCCATCTATCAAGCTTTTTTATCTTGCCAATCTGTCGCAAATGGACCAATATTGTTTTGCTGCTAACATCAAAAGCTGCTGCCAGCTCAGCTGTAGATTGAGATTCATCAGCTTCCACAATCGCCTTTAATTCATCATTGTTGACCAAAGTTTCCGGACGACCACGAGGTTCATTTTTCAAGTCAAAATTCCCAGAACGGAACCGAGTAAACCAATAACGGGTTTTACGTTCGTTTGTACAGTTCTCTCCGTAAACGTCGTTGATGTTACGTGTCGTTTGTGCCGCGTTGGTTCCACGACGGAACTCATATTCCATAATTACACGAAATTTCAGAGTATCCATTATGAGGAAAAATGTTGAAATGTAATGAAAATACAACGCTAATCAATAAACAAAAGACTTATATTGTAAATAGAATGTCATATTTTTAAAACAAAATTAATTTGAATTTAGAATTCATAGCAAATCAAAACTTTTTTTTGTTTGAAAAAGTCTGTACTGCAAGACGGCAATTTCATAGGTAAAGACCTATTATAATCATTAAATTAAATTACCCAAGCAATTTATACTCCAACGCGTTTGATTGCACTGAATTCTACAAGTATTTTATTCGTCATTAAAACCACTAGAAGATGATGGCACTGCTTCTCAATCTATTGGAATGCCGTTAAAATTCTTCTCGTTACCATGTAATTAAAAACCAATTAAAGATTAATTAATTACTTCTACCCGCACTTATCGTGTTTCAATCGCGTAATGGACTTTAGTTGTTTCAACTTTAAAAAATATAGGTGAAATTGTATCTATTAATTTGTCTGTCTGTAAATGACTCTAGTTTGAGCTGATACTTTGATTTTAAAAAATGCTAGTATTAACAATAAACAAAGAGTTAATCTAGATTTTAACTTTTAACAAATTACCTTAACTTGTTGTTCACAAATTTTTTAATAATAATAATATGTGTGGACATTTCACACAACGCCATCTAGTCCCAAACTAAGCAAAGCTTGTACTATGGGAACCAGATAACTGATACAATACTTAGATACTTTTTGTTTGTAAATACATACATAGAATACAATATAACACCCAGACACAGAACAAACATCGATGTTCATCACGCAAATATTTGTTATGGGTGGGAATCGAACCCACAACCAATAAATTAATAGTTAATAATTAATCATGATTAATTAATTAATATTAATTTATTAACAATTAATAGTACGGTAAACATTTAGTAGGTAAGTAATAAACGACAGAGTTTAGATGTAATACAACTGAATTGAGAAACTCTTTTTTTTTACTGAAAAAATCATAAAATAACTACACGTTATAAATAGCATAGAATCAAATGCAAGTCCTAAGAATCAGTTCAACCTAAATGGCATAGGTAGTTCTTTACTTTATTAGGTAAGTAAAACGCGTTTTATTCAAACAACATCGTCTAAAAAGCAATCCCATGTTTGTTGGGTGTTATTTGAGGCATTTGGCCCACGTAACATGTTAGCTAATGGTAAATATTCACATGATTTCATTATTTAGATTTTTAAGTTTTCTAGGAATATTAATAACTAGCTGTGTGCCGCGGTTTTACCCGCGGATAATAAATAACCTATGTACTCACTGTATAAGCTATCTTTATTCCAAAGATTCCTTTTTACCATTTAGTATGGAACGCTAAAAATTTCAAAAATCGGTTAAGTGTAAGTCAAGCCGCGCTGAGAAGTCTCGTACGATCACCAAAATTAAGCAACTTGGATAGGTGACCACCTGGATACATCAAGTAATTTTGACTTTTTGCAAATCCGTTCAGTAGTTTTTGCGTAAAAATCCTGCGGCGTCGCCCTCGTTGTGTACGATAATTGTCTCACGGGAACATACAATCGGGATAAAAAGTATCCTGTGTGTTAATCCAAATTATAAACTATGTGTGTTCCAAATCTCCTCTAAATCTGTTCGGTAGTTTTTGCGTGAAAGAGTAACAAACATTCATCCACACATCCATACTCTTCTATATCCATACTATACCATACCATACTATTAGTAGGAAGTACGAAGTAGAATAATAATAACGCCCAATAACGATCACATACAAAGATAAAATACCTCGGAAACATGATCTCAAGTGATCTACTCGACAACGCAGATATACAGAGGCAAAGACGGGCCATCGCAGTGCATGGCAACACGCTTGCCAGACGTTTCAGTAGATGTAGCGATGCAGTGAAGGCCAACTGTTTATCAGTTACTGCACTAGCGTATAAAGCTGTAGAACTCTAGGCAAAATATACGGAGGCCGCTCTAAGTGATAACAGGGTGCAATATACTAATGATGCATGGCGAAAAGTTAATTTAGGAGTCATGTTGTAAAAATAGGAATTTTGACTTGAGATTTAAAATAATTGATAGAATCAGGCGAGACTTCGCGGAAGTTCATCTTAGATACAAAATGAAATAATAATATCTAGTTCATTTTGTATTTGAGATTTAAAGGTAAACATTGAGCACGACGAATGGTAACAGGGTTCATCCCACAATCTAACAGCTTCGACTGTAAAGGAGAGGTCGTAAAACGTGGTAAGAGGTACCGAGGGCTTGAAAAGAGTTTTTCCCATGACCTAAGTGATATAAAGTTGGAATGGGAGTGATAAAGAAAATCCAGTTCAGTCTAAAAATAGTAGGGTAGTAGAGGGATTAAGCAGTATGTTATATCTGAGGTATTTTACCTCTTCAACTTTTTCAAAAGAGAAGTTTTCTAGTACTAGCGTTGGCAGGTTATTGTTACTATTCGAAGTTTTAAATATCATGTACACTGACTTTTTTACATCATATTCCATACTAGCTGCACCCCGCGGTTTCACTCGGGAATAAAAAATAATCCATATGGTAATCCACTATATGTAATCTATATGTAAGCTCTCTATATTCCCAATTTAGTCTAAATCCGTCTAGCCGTTTGAGCGTGAAAGAGTAACACGCATACAAACTTTCGTGTTTATAATATTAGTAGGACGGTGGTCTGCATATTTTTAATAAACTGCTAACAGCTTTCTCATAGCTGATATAGCTGGTACAAAGAGCGGTGAGATGCCAAACCTAGACTGTTGAGTTTTATTTCCGCCAAAATACACAAATCTGCAGCGGCCACAAGCAAATAGCTTCTCAAAAGCTTACACAATAAGGTATAATATCCCATTAACGTTCAGACAGGTGTATCACAAACCTCCGCTCTGGTTGTAGCGGAACACATGTCCGAGTGAGCATTCGACAATCGGTGAAGCTCATTAACTTTTATTGGCACTAGTCGGTGCGACGCGTCGCTCTGTATCGCACTGTGGAGCCTTTAGATTGACGGTGAAATGGGTACGTTTCCATTATAACACGGGAATTCAAAATTTTATTAAAGCTCTGAAACTTCTGTCGGTTTCTATTTTTTATGTTAATGAGTTATGTGGCAAGCTAGTCGTTCACTTGATAAGCGATAACAGAACAGTGTCACACGGAACTCTAAAATATAAAGTTTCGTGAGACACTGCACTGAACACTTCATCCTGAGACGTCAGTACAGTCTGCTAATAAGATTACACGACTGTGAGATCACTTAACTTTAGTTACTTTAGTTCTTTGGCGAATGACTCGTTTCGGATTCTTAACTATAACTCATTGAAAATAAAACTTTACTATGACATTTCGCATGTGTCACTCCGGGTGGTTATTTTATGTCATTACGCGTGTAATCCTGGCTTACATCATCGCAAAAATCGTGCCGTATTAAACAATGAACACAGTCTACTATCACGCACTATCGTATTACATGGTGCATGTTACGGGCGGGGCATAACATTTTATTGCATTCGCGATAGTGTTGGATTCTTAGTTGCGCATGTCCCACGTTAAATACAGATAACATGCTTCAGTTTTATAGAACGGGGTAATTAAATTTGGGTGTAATTTTATATTGCAGGGTCGGATAGTTTTACAACGGGACGTGTTACGCGTTGCTTCATTTTTAAATTTATTGTAACCTATAAAATGGTATCTCTTATATTCAGAATAATAGTTATTGTTTTTATAGTTAGAAAATATTAAAATTTTAGATTTTATTGCCTTTTATTCACCGTAACGTTTGTTTTACGTAGGTCTCGGACAAATCTAACCATTATTCTCAACAGTCACAGAATAAATAATAGTATGAAGTACAATAATCGTACCAATAGCCTCAATCGAGCATCAGTAACAATGTGTCTTATAAATGCAATGAATAAGTAGCAAAAAATAAAATTTCTAAACGCAAGCTTGACTTGGAGAGGAGCTGGTAAATGCAAGGCGAATGTATATTGAAGTTGGTTCATGTAGATCTTCATTGTCAACATAACAACAAATTTGTATTATTATGTTGGTATGCCCGGTAAAATGACAATTTACAATTGAAGGGTTGAGAATAAAACGGGTTTTACTGTCAAATTGATAGTTTCGAGAAAATTTACTTTAAACTTCAAAGGCTTCATTTTAATGTAGAGTTCTTATAAGGTAATAGAAAAGGTTTATGTAAGTTTCAGTTGCTTGAAAATGTATTAATTCTATTTTAAAATACTAAACATAGTACTA
The DNA here is from genome assembly GCA_905220475.3 of Ennomos fuscantarius. NCBI lineage: Eukaryota > Metazoa > Arthropoda > Insecta > Lepidoptera > Geometridae > Ennomos > Ennomos fuscantarius. The sequence goes on along the minus strand of HG992028.1, from coordinate 1,833,612 downwards.
ATTCATACAATTACTGTAAAAACATAATATAATAAAATAAATATAATGATGTTTTTATGCTAAGCGAACTGTATTCCTGTGACAGATAAACCGTTTTTAGAATGACAATCTCGAGATTTAAACTTCATTTCGGTATTTTGAGTATGTATTATTGTAGATAATTTCACGCTGAATCGAACGATACCAATAAGTCATTTTGTAAAAAAAATCAGTTAAACCCCTTTTCTTCTCACCCCTTCAATTGTCAAGATGGCGACATTAACATTAAACAAACCGAAAACAAAGTTAGTTTTTTGGCGGGAACGCGAAAAAGATTGCGTCACCGCATTCTATTATTTTCTAAAACTTGTGTTATTTTCAGTTTTAGTGCATAAAATTGGTGGCATTCTATTCGTTAAGTGCTGAATTACAGGCATGAGTGTGGGAAAATGGTATTATGATGGTGAAATGTTTATTTTCGTGTTGTTTCCAAAACTCCATAAAAGCTTCAAGTAAAGTTGCCACCACTTTACTAGGAGTTTGACTTTGACTAGACTTGATGACTTCGACTGTGACTTGACACATATTAACGTGAAATATCATTAACTTGATAAATTATCAATTACTTGACACTGGCTAAATACACAAAAGTGTGGAGCTAAAACATAAGTAAATAAAAAAAAAAAACAAAGTTACCGACCGATAGATGGAACTACACTAAAAAAGCTCTAAAGAACACACTTGTATTTTTTTTAATAAATATAGTATTGTTTCTTATGTGCCTACTGAGCGAAGTACTTCGCCACGGCTGACTAAATCACTGGTTAGTTATTCACACACAAACCTGTGTATTCAGCACGGTGCGGTCTCGGCATCAATAATGCAAGTCTGCTGTACAGATATTGAATACTAGTCCGTCAATAATTGAACAGCTATTGGCCGTATTGATCCGGTACAATACACGACGATACCATATTATTATATGTACTCGTGACATGTGAATTGAATATGGTGTTACATAATAGATGTATGATCTGAAGATGATATACGTTAATATGAATCTATTGGAAACAAATCACTAGACATTCTTATAAACATTCAAAGGTTTAGCCATATTCCGATAAATGTACATTTATTATGAAAAATTACATTTATAGGCTATTTTCGTATATTTCGCATGTTATGTTACCGTTTGTATGTATTTACTTTGGCGTGGGCCTTAGTCGGTTATTCCTAATTTGTAAAAAGACGAAGACGCCCCAGGTAAACAGTTTGTCGGGGGGCTTGTTGGGAGAGTGGGGGGTTGGCTGGACTGCAGTCGCGACCCCTTCTCGCCCCCGGTAAGGCGGACGAGGTGCTCACGGGGGGGTTTTAGTGGGTTCGAGTCCCACATACACGGGGGTGGTGGCAAGTGCGAGGGCATTTCCCCCCCTCAAAAAAAAGGCAAACAGTTTGTCTTTATCTCCTTCTTTCTTGAAGATTGCTTAAAATTTTCATCAATTCCTATAATTTCACGGTAACGAATCGTTTTTTTGCCACTAAGATTATCTTGGTGGCAAAAAAACGATTGTGCTTTAAACCACACGACTGAAGTAAATCTTCTTTAGTTTAGCTCCATCTATCGGCCGGTACAGCTTGGGTTTTGCTTTGTTTAATGTTAATGTCGCCATCTTGGAAATTGTAAATTGTCATTTTGCCGGACGTACCAACATAATGATAAAAAAAAATACTTTGTTATGTGACAATCGAGATCAACTTGAACCAACTTCAACTTTCGTCGGCCTCGCATGCACCAGCTCACTCCCAACCTTACGTAAAGAAGTTTTACTTATAAAAAATTATGCAGTGCCACATTTATTTAAAAAATGGCGCCTAAAACGCAGTGTGATCCAGGCCCTGAGGTGGACTATTTTTCATTTCATTTACGGACTGTCCCTAATTCATGAGTACCCTATAAACCTTCATAACAAGGCACACTAGGGAATAGAATAGCATCATGTTCCGAATACCTATTACATTACGGTACACCATGATTGGTAATCGTATCTAGTAAATTATTCTGACCCAATTTCAGGAATCCAATATACCTTTTGTGATTTGAATGAAAAAGTCACGTAATTTTTGGTAGTAGAAAAAACTATACATGAATCGTGGATATCTGTTTTTAGGCTGTTTATAACATAAAAATTATAATCTCCATGATTGTAGAGATAATAAATACTTTCAATAGCCTTTGGTAGTACAATATATATGATAAAGAAAACGAACCTAGAAACACGTAATATCTGGAAAATAATCTCAGTAATTAAAATTGCAGACTTTTTATGACAATATAAAACTTTCAAATTCAATCAATTGAAATTGAATTGCGATGGTGAATAATTAATCAAACATGTTCAAAGCAAGAAGAAAATAATGTCCTTTAAAACTAAACTCTATATTTTAGTATTGGTAATATTAATTCACGCGAAAGACACGATAAATATTAATCTGCACCGAGATGACTTACTAAGCACATTCAAGTCAGTGGTTTCTTCAGATTATATACAAAAGTTATCCAATGCATTTGCAACAAAAACTGCAGAACGTTTCCTTAAAGAGATGAAGAATAAAGAAAAGCAGATGTTGATTCTAGACCACCATCCATTACGGTAATTATAATTGCAGCCTTTAATATTATCATTGACAGATCAATCCATCTACTGCTACAGTTTTTGAAGAAAAACTTCTTTAGGCGCATTGAGCACTTTTTGGGTGAACAAAAATCATGAAACTCGCATGATCATCACCGAACGCTTTCTATAAGCTATGTGTATACTGTGTTTACATTTTGGGTGAACAAGGAGCGTGAAACTATCGTCAATGCACGGTTCTCATAAGCTATATGTCACAAGTATTATTATTAGTTTTCACTTCTACGGACAGTCTCCAAAGACTGCGCTGCACATTGTTTCTTCTTTTCGTGAAGGCTCATGGTCAGTGGCCATACTTTTTAGGCCACCTTTAAGAGCTTCCCAATTGGCTTAACGACTACTATCTAAATATATATAACCCAAAGGTGACTGACTGATGTAGTGATCTATCAACGCACAGCCCAAACCACTGGACAGATCGGGCTGAAATTTAGCATGCAGGTAGATGTTATGACGAAGGCATCCGCTAAGAAAGGATTTTTCGAAATTTCACACTTAAGAGGGTGAAATAGGTGGTTGAATTATTTTCCCATAGGCCACGCCGTGGGTGAAGCTGCGGGCAAAAGCTCGTCTTACGATAACAGCCTTGACAAACGACCTAACGTGCTCTCCGAAACACGTTAGCGCTCAGTTGTAAATACCACTTTTTGTACCGGTCATTGTCCAAATAGTGACCGTAGCGAGAACTAGTTGAGCTTCGCTATAAGTGGTTCCATGTTATTAATATTTATCACTATTTCTGTAGGATGTCCTTCATGTTGATGGAACACGTTGTGTTGATCAATATCATATTTTATGCTTGGACTGGGTGGTACTTTTTTGCTCAGTTCGGCACATACAGGCAACTAGTTAACATAATAAAAAACATACTTCGATTATATTTGAAAACCTTGACTTCCAGATTTCCAAACGTAAGCAGATCATCAAAAATTAAAAAAATACTACCAAAAGCAATAGTAGCAGAAAAGCACAGTCACGAAAAGTCTAGTATTTTGAACGAACGTCAAGCTTTGACCCTTCTGGATACACCAGCTCCCGACGGGGATAACTTAGATGAAGATCCTGCATTATCAGATGCAGAGGGAGAAACTAAGGAAGAAAAAGCTTCTATACCAGTGATTGGCGTGATGAAGATCAATGGCGTATATTTTAGAAGACTTTTAGGAGTGATTTGATATACAATAGAACGGTTTTATTTTTATTTTCTATTCATTCTATTGCAATATCATTGTTGCACCTCTACCTAATACCAGAAACATAACGTCTATGTAATCACATATTTGCATTAGGCCCTTTCTCATCATTAAACCCTATTCAGTACAAAAACCCATTCCACATACCTACACCTCATTCCTATTCTATTCAAGCGGATCCCACATTATTTTCATTTTTAAATCCCTCAGCCTCAGGGTCGTATATACATCATCTAATACCGTCTGGTCCCTACATCGTGGGCCATCAATAATTCATCGTCCCCTGAATTATTGCCTCGACGATCCGCAAGGATTTTCTTCGTTTCAACGCAGTTTACTAAGAACCAGTTGTTTAGGTGAAACACTTTATATGGAAGAAGGGCGAAGAAGAGACTTGGTTAAAAAATTTAGGTCTAGCAGTGACAAGACTACAAGTATGATGATGAGCAATTTTAGACTAAATTACTCATATAGGCGAGCAATGCAAAAAACGTAAAGAGTTTGCTGGATACCGTCGATATATTATTAGTATTAGTCAGTGTATAATAAGTGATGGAGGAGTAGTTTTAAGTTTAACTGCACCTATAGCAGCAGTATCTAGCATATTTATAGCTCCCATTTTTAAGTCTTTTTGGTAAGATTTATGGTTCATAGCAGAACACCGTGATTAAAATTTTTCCTCATACGAAAATGTATTTACTCTACTTAGCTCCTTCAAAAACATACCTGACAATTTCATCCAACGAGCAATTCTTTTATGAAGCTGTATGAACCTTAACAACTGTAATCATAGCTAAATCGGCTTTCAGAAGGTTTCAGAGGTATTCTGCGAGAACCGGCTGGCACTATCTCGAGCTCTTGCATTGTTGAGGTAATACCGCTACTTTAGATTAGACGCCTTCCTTGCAAGAATGTGGTGTCATTGCGGACGCTGTGAGCATCTATCTAAATGTGGTCACAGATTACAAAAATGGGAAGTAGTCAAATTCATGAGCCGTTTGGCTCGTGGTCAATTTCTTTCTCAGCTGCGGTACTGACTAACGTTGGCAGTTTTTCTAACATATCCAACTATTTGTACCTATATCAAACCATATAAGTTGATATTCAATGACGAGGTCATTGTAGCATGATGGAATCTGATGGTTCTTTTCCATGTATAACTTAAATATTTCACTTCGCCCAACATGTATTGCATCGGAGGTATTGTATCTACGAGCGGAATGGATTTGGTCATATACATCCCGGGCTTCTGCTACTGTTTGTCTCTTTGAGTGCCACTTTGAGCGTCTGCTTGCCTCTTGCATCCAACGGCTCGTCGCAGTTTTGATAGTCCCTCCATAGTCAGTCCACCTATGCAGGCGTATATTTTTACAACATACATTTTTCGAAACTGTTGCATCATTTTATGTATGTGTGCTTGTAGATCTACTGCTATAAAACTGCCCGATCTTAACACAAGCCAATTTATTTATATTATGCAATTTACCTCCACGGCAACATTTCGATTTCGCAGCTTATCTCGCTGAAATCTATGTTAAATGTTGAAAATTACTAAAATCAAAAAATTTTAATGATTTTTCACCTAATTCTATTAGTTAGTGACTCAATACCAAATCGATTATCTCTATCTACCTATCTCATGCGGGCTGTGCTTTGTGATATTGATAATCCATTTGGTAATGATCCGGGTGAAGAACTATTTATGTATAGACATGTATAGACGTATAACACATACATACATACTAACAACTAGGGGGCCATACTATCTTGAATTGATTTTGATTGAAACCAAACATATTTTTTATATGGATTTGCCAGTTCAAAGGAAAAAAAAATTAAGAAGAGGATATAGAAATCCGGTACCACTGGACGGATGAACGATCTTCAATGTGAGTAGTGGAACGAATTCGTTTGAGACAAGCATGTGGAATATTTGAGTGTTAGAGGCCAACACTCATTTAGGTTAGCAGCCTGAAGGTATTTTGAGATTTCTATCAAAGTTACTTGATCGCCTCGTCTCCAACGTGTATCATGTATATTTATTTTTACAAGAGACGGCCTTCTCTACGAAACATAAATAGACAAATATATGAAATGTTCTCTTGAAGTTGTCTGTAGAGACATAATATTATTTAATAAACATAAAACAATAAAAAGGGAACTTAATCAAACAAACCACTACCAGTAGGCAACGTGCCCATTATGCTGGCAGCATTGCCACGTTAAATGGCAATGCTCAATCTTTGGCCGAAGATTTTATATATGTATAGAGACTATAGAAGAAGCTTCTGTAAAACATAAGTTAAACCACCCTATTAAATTTTAATTACAGACCATTTTAAAATACGACATAGGAAACCAATTTACTAACCGTGCATTTCGAAAGTAGCATCAGCTTAAAATAAATACTTCCAATAAACGAAATCCCATCGAATTCAATCGGGACTATAAATAAATCCGACACGATACCGGGCCGGAACCTAACCGGCGATGTGAACCTTTGAACGAAGTAGGTTGGGGGCTGCTGGTAATATTCATTACCGTCTTTACTACTAACAATACGTGATTACTTTATCTATAAGTACTGCTCAATACTTTGTTGTACAGTAAAGAAATCATAATTCATGTTGACAAAGGTAGGTACAGTAATTTTTTTATCAATTTTTTTGCAATTGATCATTGTGAGGAAATCAATACGCTCAAGAACAACAAAAACTTGAGGACAGTTGTCATTAATCCTCACTGTAACAGACTCATAAAATGCAAAGAAATAAATTATTTGCTAACGTTGTAGGTGAAATTTTATAGTTTTTTTTTCAAAATAGCGTAAATATTGTTCATGGCGAAAAAAAGTTTCACCGATCCGGATGATAATCGATATCTTGGGGTCCCCAAGAGTGCTGATCTACATTCTAAAATCAAATTTTGACTTCTGCCATTTTTCAATATGACCACCATACCACACCACCACACACCACGAATACAAATACACCACTTTAAAAAAGAAAGATTACAGCCACGCGGGCCGCGAGCGGGGCGTAATACTAGTATGCCCCACTCGATATAATATATATAGACCATATAATTATATGTAGACCATAGTCCTTGAAGGATCTATTATCTCAGCAATGGAGCTGATATTTTCCCTTTTATGACAACCTGCTAGATGAATTATCCGTAATTTAAATCTGCATCGTCTCCTGCGCTACAACCGGTAGCAGGCGCACCGAACCTACTACCTTATTGATCGAAGCTAATGCCCCATAATCCACTTAGCGTCTCCTTGTAAGTATGACGGACAGGAGATTATAAGCATTACGCGTAAGACTTTTTTGGTATTGACGAAATGACGAGCGTTCCAGAAGCAACTGTAATTGATTTGGTTGTTTATAGATAGCGATGCCGCGCGGTTTGCCTGCAGATATTTTTACGTTCGCGTCATACATGACTTCTGTTTAATTTCATTTTTTGTTGATCTCGCATTGCTTCGGAGGGCACTTGGTCAGCATAAGTGCTGTAGACAACAAAAACAACACAGCTGTTGTTAAACTAATTACAACTAGTAAATGGCTAACACTCAGATATTGAAATAATAGCTCAACCGGTGTTCGGGCAATATAATAGGTCTTTACCTATGAAATTGCCGTTTTGCAGTACAGACTTTTTCAAACAAAAAAAGTTTTGATTGGCTATGAATTCTAAATTCAAATTAATTTTGTTTTAAAAATATGACATTCTATTTACAATATAAGTCTTTTGTTTATTGATTAGCGTTGTATTTTCATTACATTTCAACATTTTTCCTCATAATGGATACTTTGAAATTTCGTGTAATTATGGAATATGAGTTCCGTCGTGGCACCAACGCGGCACAAACGACACGTAACATCAACGACGTTTACGGAGAGAACTGTACAAACGAACGTACAACCCGTTATTGGTTTGCTCGGTTCCGTTCTGGGAATTTTGACTTGAAAAATGAACCTCGTGGTCGTCCGGAAACTTTGGTCAACAATGATGAATTAAAGGCGATTGTGGAAGCTGATGAATCTCAATCTACAGCTGAGCTGGCAGCAGCTTTTGATGTTAGCATCAAAACAATATTGGTCCATTTGCGACAGATTGGCAAGATAAAAAAGCTTGATAGATGGGTGCCCCACGAACTTAACGATCGCCAGCGCAACGTACGCGTCGAGACTTGCCTTGCGCTGCTTAACAGGCACAAAAATGAAGGAATTTTGAACCGAATTGTTACGTGCGACGAAAAATGGATTCTTTTTGACAATCGAAAGCGCTCAGCAAGTTGGTTAGATCCTGTTTCGGTACCAAAGCAATGTGCAAAACGAAAAATGACCCCTAGAAAGGTGATGGTCACAGTTTGGTGGTCTAGTGCTGGTGTGATTCATCATAGCTTTTTACAAAACTGCGAGAGCATTACTGCAGATGTGTACATTGAAGAACTGACCACAATGATGGCGAAACTCGCACGTCTGCAACCAGCTTTGGTCAATCGGTCGTCTCCACTGCTACTTCACGACAACGCGCGACCCCATACTGCACAACAGACCGTCTCTAAGCTGCATGAGTTGGGTTTGGAAGCTCTCCCTCATCCGCCATACTCACCAGATTTTGCGCCTACCGACTATTACTTTTTCCAAAATTTGGACAACTTTTTAGCGGGAAAAAAATTCAATTCTCGAGAGGCAGTACAAAACGCCTTTGAAGAGTTTGTTGTCTCCCGTCCTGCTGATTTTTTCAAGAAGGGCATCCATAAACTGCCACAGCGTTGGCAAAGATGCATTGATTGCAGGGGTGATTACTTTGAATAAAAGAAATAAATAAATTCGAAAAAAAAATACTTTAACTTTTTTCAAACAAAACGGCAATTTCATAGGTAAAGACCTAATAGTTGCCCATCTTCAAGAAGTACGCGCGGCAGCGGTGGCGGCTTGGTGCTGACTCCATATTATGTTGGTATGTCCGGTAAAATGACAATTTACAATTTTCAAGATGGCGACATTGACATTAAAAAAGCAAAAACAAGGTTATACCGGCCGATAGATGGAGCTAAAGAAGTTTTACCTCAGTCGTGTGGTCTAAAGCACACTCGTTTTTTGTTGTATTGTGTATGTCACACGATATATCCACAAGTTAACAACTGATTTGAATGATTCTTTTTTTATTCTACAAAGTATAATTTCCAGAGTATTCTAATATGAATCTAGTAAGGATTTGGTGATGGAAAACGAGTCAAAAAACGAGAGACTCCTCAATGCATGATAGCAAGTGTATCGGGAATATGATACTAAGAAATACCACAGGCTATTGAAATAGGCTAATTTGGAGCATTTTCACAGATTGTAGCAACCCCATTTCACCTGCACCGATATCCTGATAATTCAGCAATGGCCCAATTTCCATTCCAGTTGGCGAGCCAAGACCCGCAGGCGAACGTGATGAAATTGTAGACCACTGTGTCGGAATGGCAAGTGGTTTTTAGGGTTCCGTAACAACAGAAACCTGATACTAAGCCTCTAGTGTCCGTCCGTCTGTCGGGCTGTCTGTCTGTCCGACCTACAAACAACCTATATCTCTTGAACCGTTATATAGCTAGCTTTCTGTAACTTTCACAGAATATGCGTTATTACCTGTTACTTAACAAAAAATTAAAATATATAACGTAAAAAATAAGGGATACAATGATGTGCATCACAGTTAAAATATGATCATTATAAATTTTACATTTAAATTAAGTCCATCTGTCTCTCTGTCTGTTTGTTACTTTTTCACCACTAAACGGCTAAACAGATCTTGATGTAATTTGGTATGTAAACAGTTATGGCCTGGTACAGTATGTTTCGTGGGTATTCTATGGGATATTTCACTCATGCAAAGCCTCATGCAGCAGCTAGTAATAAAAACCTGAATAATTCGCTTCGTATCTCTTAAGTACTGCATCAATGTGATAAAAAAGATGATGTCTTTTGAGTTTGATACTTTTTATTGCACAGTAGCAATGCACAATTTCCTGAGCTGGATTCAGGAATGACCTAATTCCCATGCAGGCTGGTGCGTGGACGTGAGGGGAATGTTGACCGGCGTCCTTTATTGGGTTACCTCTAGCTTCTACACTGGCGGTCATTAGTTACTGCAGTTGAAGAAATTTTTGGAAATTTCGAATAGGTTCCTGTATATAATATTATCCACGGAGGCTTACATTTTAAGTGCTGAAGATGTTATAAATAAAGAAGTTACAACACTAATTTGTTCACCTTTTTGTGATTGTATATAATTTATATTTACTGAAAGCCACCGTCCTTGTTTTTTGTTGTTTATTTTATTTTGTTACTGGATTATCTTGAATGTCACGCTTTGAACGATAAGTCTGCCTATTATGACTTTAAGATATTTTAAAAAACGAGTTTATATTTATCTATCGCTAAAGTGGATAAATCGAGAAGCGTTTGCTTTTGGTTTGAAGTCGCTTAAAAATTAAGCAAAGACCAGCGTGGGCATTCATTATTTTCTTAAGTTCTGATTTTGCACTTAAATTTTCGATACCTCATCATGCCTAAATATTTAAAAAAATTAGCCACTTTTTGTAGTAAAACTATTTTATGCACGCTTGACTTGGGAAGTAAGCTGGTGAATGAGACCATTGTCAACATAACAAAGTAAAAATTACTTAAAATTTGTATTATTATGTTGGTGTATCCAGTAAAATGACTATTACCAGTTATCAAGATGGTGACATTAATTTTAAACAAAGCAAAAACAAAGTTATACCGGCCGATATATGGAGCTAAATTAAATAAGTTTTACTTCAGTCATGTGGTCTAAATCACACTCGTTTTTTTTTTGTTACTTATAATTAAAACTTATCTTTTTATTTACCATATTTTACAGATAGATTATACCATAATTTAACCAACAAGTACATCAATTACATCTTTCTAAAATGACAAAAATTAGTGAGGTTCTGTGATAGCTCATGTTAATAAGCATATTATATGGAACCTACGGGATCCATTTAACGGATTTAGGGGTCCCGCGGCGCGCGTCAAGCAAACGTTCATAAAAGTGTCGTGTGAAAGTAGATTATAAAGGTTGATAGCTAATTTAATATTTCAAGCGTAACTAGAATAATAATAATAATAATAATAATAATAATATGTGCGGACATCTCACACAACGCCATCTAGCCCCAAACTGAGCAAAGCTCGTATTATGGGAACCAGATAACTGATACAATACTTAAATACTTTTTTTTTTGTAAATATGTACTTGTAATACGATATAACACCCAGACACAGAACAAACACCTAAGTTCATCACACAAATGTTTGTCCTGGGTGGGAATCGAACCCACAACCCATAGTTCAGAAGGCAGGGTTACTACCAACTGAGCTATCGGGCCAGTTAATGTTCTAGAAACTAGAAACTATTCGATCTTTAGATTTGATTAATTTTTCAATTTATTCTACATTCGGAATTCATTCAGACATTGTGGTGTGGTGGTTGAGTAGATCGGCTCATAACCTGGAGGTGGCGGGTTCGATACCAGTGTCAGGACAAGTATTTGTGCACAAAAAAGAAAGGGGGAAATACTTGTTATGTGTATTATAACTAAACTTCATAGACATTTGCTGCACAATTAATAAACAACCTCCAGATATATGTTTCCTGCTTCACAGTATATCGGCAATAGTTTCATGTTATTCACTCCGCTGCCGAAGACCAACTGAACTCACTGAACAACGTTCTGCCCTTTTTAAAGAGGCGACGGAACAAGTTTCGGCCATGACAGTCGACAACAACGCCACCTGGTGGCAAGTCACCAAACCATCCACAAGTCAAATACACTATTCAATAATACTCTTTTGACGTTAAATATTGTAAATAACTTAACTAATTATAGCAACTCTTTACATTTAATGTGTGTAATGTGTAAATAATCCTATATTGTTAACATGTGTCTGGGTGCTGTGAGACCAAGGTCCTCGTAGTTCCCGGGGCCCTAGACAGGGAATCCTATAGGATTCTAGGATGTATGTGATCATTGGGCGTTATTTTTATTATTAATATTATTATTATTCCAAAGGCTACAACTAGTAAGAAGCTAACAACTTACGAGATGTGGTCGACTAATATTATTCTGAAGGTACTTACATTATTTCTTCCTACAAAACTATTATCTTCTGATCAATAAACCTAAAACCTTATTAAAAAGTTGTTTATTAAAAATGTTCACAATAAGTAGAAGAGAAAGATGGTAGGACTTTACTAAAAGAGTTCGTTTTAGGTGTGTACAATGCTTTTCAAGGATAAGATTCCCTGTGTCTAGGGATCCAAGAACTACGAGGAACATGGTCTCACAACACCCAGACTCAGAACAAGTATTTGGGCTTAATTTTTTCTGTGCACAAATACTAGTCATGTCGCAGGAATAGAACCCGCCACTTTCGGGATATGAGCCGACCTGCTCAACCAACACTCTACAGAGGCTGTCAAGTTGAAACATTACTTTGCTTCCACGCTTAGCGTAGCTGTAGGCAGTAAAATTATAACTGGGCAGCTTAGACTATGAGACTAGAAATCTTATTACTAACACAATACTTACCAACAAAAAGTGTTGCATTTTTAGTGCTCCATATTTGCATATTATTTTGCTACGTAGCAACAATAATTTGCTCTATCCGCCGGCACCTCAGTGAATCAAACTTTATGATGTTGTTGCCAAGTTTACAGTTCCTAGACTCTCTAGGTCTTGTAGTGTAAGTTATGGCGTTATTTACTACTGAGTTTTTTGTTGTGTCTGTGTAAGATATTCTGTGCTTTTACACAATAAGATTATGTTGTGTGATGTCTTGAATAAATGTATGTTCTTTTTTTCTAATTACAATCTAATTGGACAAGGTTGTCTTAAAAAGATAGCTAATAAAGGTAAGTGAACGATAGTACAAATGACATGAAAATAACTGTACTGTCATGCGGTGTAAGGTCTTGGTATTATTATCCGAAGTGTGTCAAGTCAAAAGCTAATAAAATTATAGAATTTATTACTAAATAGCTATTAGTAGCACTTTTAAATATACAAAAAGTGTGATTTGATGTTTAAAAAGTATTTTTATTTATTTATTGTATATTATTGTAAAATTACATAAGCATAGTGTCAAATATAGCAGGCCTATTCTTTTTAACGGGCAATGGGCCTTTATGCTTTTAACTAACTAAAGCAAGACTATTTTATGATAAAAAATACTTGAAAATTCTCTTTCCCACTATTGGTTTCTTAATGTGGCAAAACAAAGGAAACTCCGATCCGGAGCTTCGATTACATAATATATGTCACAGTAAAAACCTTTTTAATGAGAACGCGTTTTTACTAGTTAAAATCAGTTTTTACTAAATGCGAAAACTAGAATTACAATTAAGACCTAGTAACAATTAGAACTCTTGCTGGTAATTTTTAACAGGCTAACTAAATAGCGGGAGGAATAACTAGATTTAATTTTTAGGTGCATAGAAAAATCGGTTTACTTCGCTCACTTTATTTTTAACCGACTTACATAAAGTAAGAGGTACAATGTTCGTCATGCAGATATTTGTATTTTTTTCTATCCTATCAAGGCCAATTCGGACCATTCTCTAAAATGAGGACATTTAGCTATAACTAGTGCGTTCTCACTAAAAAGGATTTTTACTGTGACGTAATGCATAAGGTACTTTTTATCCCTAATTAAGTACTCCTTTGGAGGACGAGTGGGTGTATGTAAATAAGAGGAAGTACCTCCCCAACATTAGGTATATGTCATTAAAAAAAACATCCCCGAAATTTACTAAAATTCTTTTAATCATCATAATCATGTAATCGTATTTCCCATTTTTCTTTTCCAACCGACCTTTTATTCGTTTAATTTAATCCCTTTGTTAGTACAGCTGTTCCTTAGCTGGGGCGGACAAAGGAAAATGTCATTTGTACTTATTAAAAGAAATGTTACTGCAAAGGATTGGTCTTAGTAAAAATGTAGCAGGGTTTGCAGTGAAACGTTCTTCAAAAACCAAACGTTGCGTTAAAAAGTTCCACATCACATCAGTTCTTTGACAGCCTCTGTGGTGTGGTGGTTGAGCCGGTTGGCTCATAATCCGGAGGCGCCGGGTTCGATTCTCGCGGTAAGACAAGTATTTGTTCACGGAAAAAAAGCGCAAATACTTGTTGTGCGTCTGGGTGTTGTGATATCATGGTCCTCGTAGCTCCTGGGTCCCTAGCACAGGGAATCCTAGTTAGGGTCCAGGATCTATGTACGTGATCGTTGGGTGTTATTATTATTATTACTACTTCATCAGAAGAAGAAAAGGTCCACTGCTGAACATAGGGCTCCCCCATAAAACGCCACATTGGACGGTAATCATAGGGGGGGGATGTGCCATAACCACCAAGTTTGGTGATGCAGTTTGATGGTGAGTTTGATGATCACAGAAGATTTTGATGTACCGACGATCATGCTGTAGCCCATTCCCTGAATATTACTTAAACCGGTTCTTACAGTATCCACGGTAGATTTCTTAGAGCCTCACCATCTAAAAAGTTTGTTGTTCAATAAAAACTACTTGAACCAATGACTTTTCAAGCTATTTGCGGAATATGCACAATTATAATTTAACTATAATAAAATTCGAGTCATTCATTTACCCGCATTTGGCCAGCGCACTTTTTTTTAATATTCTACCACTATTACTACTACTCTACTGTTAATCAGAACAATAATCCAATTCTGTTTCAAACTGATTATTTTTGCGTTGTATGTATGCATCCAGTGACTTATCTCTCATTCTCTGACTGCGAAGTAATTGTATTACAATGAATTTTATCGTTAATACAAAACTAAAAGCAATTAAAAAAATGAAACTATAGATAAGAACTTAAAATACATAAAAACTAAAAATTTAAAATAACTCAAAATATTAATCTTAAATTTAAAAATAAAGTTGGTGGAGGGGAAAGTGCTTACAATGCTGGCAGAAGGGAATTTTGATAAATTAAATAAATAAATTCTGTTGGATTATTTCCTACACAGTTTCCTCGCGAGATAAGACTCGTGTCCCAGCAGTGGGAATGCATTGGGCTGATAACAAGGATATTTAGGTATTTAGATCCTGGCGTTATTGGCTTGGTCAAAAACATGGACTAAAAAAGGCTAAAGACAAATAAAAAAAAGAATTAAGTTGCTATTGAATTGAGTGAAATTGGCGCAGAAGCTACTAGAAAAAGGTTTGAAGCACATAAGACAATAGAGGTAGTTGTAGTTGATAAATAGCAGTCAAAAATAAACTGTTCTACTAAAATAATGAAAACAAAGTTTGATTGTGTGTTAGTCAATCACGGCACCGTTTCGGCTGAATGAATTTGGATATTGTTTACACAAATAATGGACACAGATAGTCCAAGCCAGAGGGTATTTACACAACACTGATTCATATTTCATATTTGTGCGTTGAAATATCGGTACAGTTAGTTTAAAAAAGATAGTTTACAGACGAGTAATTGTTGGTTGGGCTTGGACTGAAAGAGCGATAGCCGCGAAGCGTAACTAGGAAGTAAAGTCAAAAACAAACGGTTTATTCGGTCAGTTCAAACTTAATCGCCTAGACGTTGGTATTTTTCAAAGCATATTATCCGCACAAACATCCAATGCGGCTACTCTGCTGTATTTACTTGGCTAGCATGCTACACCTTCGATCGCATCGTCACTTCCCATCAGGTGACAGCGTGGTCAAATGTTAGACAAGTTTGAAGTAAAAAAAAAATCGGTTTGTGTACAGACTGATACACAATGTGACATAAATTTCCTTCTCTGCGTATATATAACATTTTTGTGCACTAATTAAGAATAAGCACTAGGGGGCTGACATTGTAATTGGACGATTCAAAGTCCCTAAAAAAATTATGATTTTATTTTGTCAAAATCAGAGCGACAAATTTTTATCTTATAATTTTGATGTTAATGTCTACCAGCAATACCAGCTAGGCAATCACCTAACTTGATTGCAACCATTAGAAATACAAATTTGTGATGCTTTGACCGTTTCAATACGCAGTTTATGTGCATAGTAACTGAGGAAATTTTCGAAATGGCTAGAATAAGTATGATATTCTTTACGTTTTCAATGGCCGCATGTTTCCGCTAACGTTTCGAAAATTTTCCTTGAGCTGAATAGATAAAAATGTTTATATATTTATTGGAACTGCTCCTGGAAACAGTCATAAATAGTCACAGTAAAACATTTCGAATATCTGGCGATATATAGAAATATTCGAAATAATTTTTGCCCAAGCTGAAACGGAGACGACAAATTACAAACCAACATTCTTCGAAAACATAACAAAATTTCGGTAAGATAAACCAAAATACCAAAGTTCTAACTAAATTGTTCGTCATGCAACATAAACTATTCCGAACAATACACGGACGTAACAAAGTCATAAGATAATGCATTTATCGCAATATAATAGGCTTATCACGACACTTGCGACAGGGTGACGTTTACAGCTCCATCGAACCAGTTGCGCCAGGGTGTAAATATCGCCTACTGGTGTTGCCAGTTAGCTCTAGAATACCCACCAAAACAAGCCTTATTAATTTAATCTCAAATAAAGTGGCAAACGATAAATAAAAGTAACGTTAAACGTAAAACGTAAAGTTTTACTTGGCTAGCATGATAAACCTTCGATCGCATTGTCACTTCCCATCAGGTGAGAGCGTGGTCAAATGCCAGACAAGTTTGAAGTAAAAAAAGTAAAACTTCTTTACGCACGCTTGAGTTGGGGGTAAGCTGATGAGGCGAACGGAAGTTGAAAGGGATATATAATTATATAGATATACTTATATGTCCCTCTCTACGTGAAGATAGAAAGAAATAGTTACGTTTCGTATATTACTGTAGGGGCAAGAGAGATGGAGCTAAAGAAACCTTACTTCAGTCGTGTGGTTTAAAGTCACTCGGTTTTTTAGGTTTTTATTATATATTAAGTTTGCAGAGCATAACAAAAATGTTGACTGCATTGGGACTACGCTAACATTATAAATACCTAAGTTTGTGTATGAATAATAATAATAATAAACGCACAACAATCGCATACATAGATCCTACCATACACCCAGACTCAGAAGAAATATTTGCGCTTTTTTTCTGTGCACAAAATATACATGTTCTGCCGTGGGAATCGAACTCGCCGCTTCCGGCTTATGAGCCTATCTGCTCAACCACCACACTACAGAGGCTGTCATGTACATGTACAGTATAGTAATGTACAGGTGTGTACATATACAAATAAAAAAGTTACGCTTCGAAAGTTTAGTGAATGCTTCCACTATCAGCCATTCAGTACAACGGGCTAAATGATTGCTTCGGCTTAAGAGTTAGGTTCTCAGCACAAATAAATAAATAAATATGTGTGGGCATTTCACACAACGCCATCTAGTCCCAAACTAAGCAAAGCTTGTACTATGGGAACCAGATAACTGATACAATACTTAGATACTTTTTGTTTGTAAATACATACATAGAATACAATATAACACCCAGACACAGAACAAACATCGATGTTTATCACACAAATGTTTGTCCTGGGTGGGAATCGAACCCACAACCCATAGTTCAGAAGGCAGGGTTACTACCAACTGAGCTATCGGGCCAGTCTATATATATATATATATATAAATATAAGTTAATACAAGGGTACGAGGGTAACTCAGTTACAATTACCCAGCTAAATATGGCAGTTGTCACGTATCTGGCAGCATTGCCGCCCACGAACAAACAACAAAGACATTAAGAAGACATTGCCGCGATTGTTCAAGTAAAGGCGTGGTCGCATTGTGATGCTAATTAGGTGAATGTGCTGAGTAATGCAATAAGGAAATGAGGAGATGGTTCCATATACTAAGATAAGTTACTGTGCGAATTCCTAAGTGATTGCACTATCTTTAACTGATTATCTTTGGACACATAATATAATAACAGCTACTTTGGAGAATTTTTTTTAATATGGTAATTTTTTTATAAAAAGGTATTCTTATTAAGTATTATCATTAATATACTTATATATTATATTCGTACCAGGCGATTTGATTCCACGTTCTTAATTAGAACGGCTAAGGAATGGAATGCCCTGCCAGCGTCTGTGTTTCTGGCGAAATATCACCCGGGCGTGTTCAAGAGAAGATTGAATAGGTATTTACTTGGCTAGCATGATACACCTTCTATCGCATCGTCACTTCCCATCAAGTGAGAGCGGGGTCAGTTGCTAGACAAGTTTGAAGTAAAAAAAACTGTCAAAAAAACTTTGTCATAAGAATGAAATTTTAAAATTATGATATTCAGATTTTCTGCACCAAAAATAGCAACCCAGCAAAAATGCAATAAAAATTGTACAAACACGATCTGAGTCCGACAGCGATCTCCCATTTTTAGTTCGTTCGCAACTTTAAATTACTCGCGCTGGCTACCTCTACCAAAGTTTAATAGCTTCCACCATTGTGTTACCAGTATAAAATCTCCTTTACCACGACACGAATTGACAGTTCACTTTGCGCTTTTATAATCATCCTCGTAAACCATTACGTGTTTTGCTTGTTATTGTACATTCAGTTCTAAGCGTACCGAACCGTGGTTGTTAGATTAAGGGTAGATTTCAAAACGTAGTGGTACTTGTGTTTGTTTTCCGTGGTTCATTCAATCAAACGGGCCAGTGGATGCTGATTGGTAAATAAGGCAGCGTACATGTTTTTAAGCGAAACGATCACGTGCACATCACAGGGCTTAACAATGTGTCAATACCAGTACACGGGTGCGAGATTTTGCGTCGATAAGTTTCGGAATTTTACTGTAGTGTGTACGCAGCTTTACTAACAACTATATTTGCACGGAAGATGGTATTGGACGCATGTTTAGTTGTTTATTTCTTGGTTTAGATAGAATATAGGTCACTTATGGATTGAAAATATACGAAACTTCTTTCTGTAACACTCGATTGTTTGTCGGAATTGAACACTTGAATACCATGAAGATTAGCAAAAACATTCTTTTTTTAATAACCAAAAATTAAAATATTAGATATTTGAAATTTTTATATTGTGCTAATGTATTATAATATTTCTCGATAGTTTCTGATTAAATGCTTTATTATTTTAGTTTAGATTTAATTTTGTTTTACACATCTTTTTATTTATTTGTTTATTTTTGTGTAATGTATCTAAAATGAACAATAATCGCACTCAATAAAAGTTTCAGATTAAATCAAAGCACATCCTATGTTTTTATAAAATAAAAATACAACATTCATCAACAACGTGTAACATAAATTTAATAAATAGTACGTTAGAACTTTACGCAGTGCGTTGTATGAAGTTTATCATTTTCACGAACAAATTGAGTGCCATTTTTTGCGAATGAATAATGTCCCACCATTTTTATGTCATACAGGACCTAGTAATAGTTCAATTTTCTGATAGGAAATTCAATAAATTGGAGCGAAAGCTTTATGGCTTTTGTTGGAATTAATTGGACTTTGACACAACTTTGTGAACAGTCACTAGCGGAAATATCGATTGAAGAGGGAAGATATGGCATCAGTTTCTTGAAATCAGATGGACAACTAGCTTGTTACGTCATTCGTATAAAGAAAAATCAATAAAATGATCAGAAATTCTGGTTCAAGATTCCTTAATTTCACGCGCGGTAAAAAAGGTATTTTAAATATCTGCTCATCCCACGGGAGCATTTCACTTTTCCGGGATAAAATGTAGCCTATATGTTAATCCAGTGTATAAGCTATCTCGGTACCGAATTTCATCCAAATCCATTCGGCCGTTTGAGCGTGAAGGAGTAACAAACATACACACATACACACATACAAACTTTCGCCTTTATAATATTAGAGTGAATTGTGAAGAACATAGCTCCCTGAAAAATTATAAATAGTTCAATATAAATGATATGGTACATAGTTGGCTTTGAGCATGCAGGCGCAAATACAAGAACAAATTATTTTATAAGGTAAG
The DNA here is from genome assembly GCA_905220475.3 of Ennomos fuscantarius. Taxonomy (NCBI): domain Eukaryota; kingdom Metazoa; phylum Arthropoda; class Insecta; order Lepidoptera; family Geometridae; genus Ennomos; species Ennomos fuscantarius. Next base: position 1,813,683 of record HG992028.1, on the reverse strand, counting down.
CAAAAGTAAGCAAAAAACTATTGAAGACAAGTCTGGTCAAAGATTATGTAAATAACATAAGTAAAGTAGAATCACTCAAAATGTGGATTTTCAATAGTTTTTTAAACGATTGGAATGATTTAGCTTCTTTAATAGGTTTGGGTAATTTATTATACAGTTTTGCTCCTTCATATAAAATTGTCTTTTTTCCATAGTTAGTTATAAGGTAATTCGTGTGAGTGAGAGTACCAGCTTACCTGCAGTGTTCGACTTTGCGAGTTCGAGATGTGGCTTTCTAGCATGAAATAAAGTTATTAAGTCCATGGATATACCTCATCGTTCCCTTTTAAATTGCAACGATAACTTATTAAACAATCTATCTGTTGTGATGGTAAGTGATGACGCGATCGACGTAGGTACATGCTTGCCTAGAAGATACCGGTTCGCTCTTGCCTTGAAAACTCTCAGATGGAGTTTTGGCGGGAAAACGAAAAAGATCGTGTCACCGCATTGTATTATTTTCAGTGTTAGTGCATAAAATTAGTGGCATTTTATTCGTTAAGTACTGGATTACAGGCATGAGTGTGGGAAAGTGGTATAATTATGGTGAAACGTTTATTTTCGTGTTGTTTCTAAAACTCCATGGAAGCTTCTGGTAAAGTTGCCACCTCTTTACTAGGAGTATGACTTGACTAGACTAGACTATGACTTGACTTGATGACTTGGACTGTGACTTGACTTGACACATACAACATACATATAATGTATAATATAAATTAACTTTAAAAATTAATTACTTGATACTGGCTAAATACACAAAAGTGTGGAGCCAAAACAAAAACAAAAAAAAAACTCCCAGATTATATTTTTCAGGAAACAGAGACGCTGGTAAGTTGTTCCATTCATTTGCTGTCCGCGAAGTTAATGTTGAAGCGAAATGCTTTCTGCGTATTGGAGGAATTACCATCATACAATTTCCGTGCGTTGTGTTAAGCGGTGGTAAAAAGGACGAGGGGGAATTAAGTTGTGTAATTCCATTGCGCACTCTCCGAACTACAAATGAATACAACGAACAACTACAAGTGAACCATTCTAACAGTAATAGCTTTTAAGGTTCTGTTTTAAATAAGAAAATATGGGTAGGGTACCTATGTTAAGAGATATCTTACAATTTTGAATCGTAATAAAAGCAAGAAATGGCACCAAAATCCTTTCAAAACAAAATAACGAGGAAAAATCACGCCCGATTGACAAAAGCTAAGCCTCCAGCACAGAGCGATAACACGAATATTATAGCCACATATTGCGCATGGGATATATTATGGAAAATCTACAAAGGCTAGGGGCGTTTGATCTTCGAATAGAGAGATTTTCAATTTGCATCGTATTCCTTGAGACGTGTGATGCGTAGCGTACTTATTTCAGTTTAGGATTCAGTTTGAAGGGTGTCGAGTTTGTCGTACAAAAACTTTCAATTTGACAGCTACAAAAATGTTGTTGTCCTTATCATTCGGACTGAGATGAAAGAGACAGGCTTAGTTCTGTCCAATTAGATTAGTCCACGATTTTGCACAAATATCTTCCTAGCTACCAAAGCTTTGTAAATTTATATCTATCGGGTTTTTAGGATAATTCGATCGATTCGATCAAGTAATTCGACCAACAAACAAAGCCAAATCGATAACTTTTACGCTACCTTTTATAGGTCAACAGTAAATAGCCCAGTACTGTTACACCCGTCATAACAAATCGAAATTTGAGAACCAAACGCCGGAACTCGATACCGCCAATATCGACTCCAGTTTCCGTAATACCGACGATCTAAGAGGGATGTTCACGAAAATCACTCGAATATTTTCAATGGCGACACGACAAACCGATATACATGATAATGCTTGAGGTTTTATACTTTATAGTAGGTATCTGCTTGAATTCTTGAATGTCTGAGTGGTAGTGATGAGAAATCGATTACGTGTAGTGAAAAAAAATGTCATGATGTCGTTGTGGTACTTACGTAGACATCCGCTAAGAAAGGATTTTTCGAAATTCCACTCTTAAGAGGGTGAAATGGGTGGTTGAATTATTTTCCCATAGGCCACGCCGCGGGCGAAGCTGCGGGCAGAAGCTCGTACATTATATTTTGTCATTTCGATTTTCGGAAATCTGAATTTTTAAAGAAATGTCAAAAATAATCAAAAAAAATATTTTGTACAACTGTTATCCGTAAAGCGCAATCGCAAAGCTATCCCAACTTATATTATCAAAACCGATCCAAACCAGGTACATACAGAACGCTGGAGCTATTTGGTGCAATTTAATGGCATTGAAACGCCCGCAGTTGCAATTTAATGCAGTTGCTAGTTGCAGTTTGTAATTGCGAGACGATAGGGCGCAGTGCGGGGCCATTAATACTGCATTCAGTGTCCAATTGGAACACATGTCAAAATTATTAATATCATCATAATTAAAAAGTTTATGTGTAAAATGTACAGGTGTCATAGTTTATATGAATCAGTTATATTTAATTTATTGTTAATTTATCATACGTATCTATAATTTATAATCTTTATTTTATAATCTTAATTCTTTTACACCACCGACCTCTATCTGTCCAATAATTCTTTCCATCCAAAGGTTGACTGGAAGAGATCGTTTTTAGCGATAAGTCCACCCATTGTACTATAGCTTTAAATTTCAACATCTGTAACTGTTTTTTTTCTGGTGTAATAAATTTTTTTGTATGGTATTGTATTGTATGTTCAGCATTTTTATTAATGTTGTAGGAAAGCAAAAGGTATTATTTTTAGCCAACACAATTCTCTAAACTTTTGGGATCCCATTTAGGTTTAATGGTTGGTCATGATATGATAACCACCAACGGCTTCACGTGTTCTGCGAAGCCCTAAATGGGATTCCATTCACAAAACTCCAATAACCACTTACGTTTACTAGGTGGTAGGGCTTTTCTGAAAAGTTCGTCTAGGTACCGCTTTCCTGGGAAAGAGGTACCTAGACGAACTAGAGAATAACTGGTTATTCTGCCGCCAAGCAGTAGTGCGTAAGCACTACTGTGTTCCAGTTTAAAGGGCACTGTAGCTACTGAAATTACTGGGCATGATTTAAATGAGTCTTTATGACCTAATCTCACAGTCTAGTAATCTTATTTATTTATTATTACATGCCTTCATACAATGTCATAACTTAGTCTAACTAATCTATACAGTACTTAGTTCCCAATATTACATTGTATGAGCCCTGTGAGGGCGTTGCACTTTAGAGCATACATTGCCTAACTATCGTCACATTACAATAATTCAGGTCGAAGGAAATTATGATTACTGTCACTTACATTTTTAGGTTAATTGTCAATATTGGATCATTATTGTTAGACTGTGCTGATATCTCAGAATGACGTGCGCAGTGCAGTGTCACGCGAAACTATACTTTAGAGTTTCAGGTGTCACTGCAACTGATATAGGCAGTTGTGTCGCTTAATATCAGGTGAGTGACTAGCTCGTCACGTCATTTCGTAATATAACGAAAACCCTCACACAAGAACGATGCATATGTAGTGGCTCACCCCAAAAGGGAAGAAGAAAATAATTAAAGTTCATTTAGTAGCTATTGTAAAGAAAACGTTGATTCATGTTTCATTTTCATATAAAGGGGTTGAACAACAAAAAAAAAACAATGCGAAAAAAAAGATAAAAGCTACATATGTATACATTCTAAATAATACAAAGCTAATGTAATAAAAATTCCGGTCTGGCGAGTCCAAGAATCCATTAACCGGTTTTACGAGAAAAATGATAAGTTCTCCTGAAACCCCATAAAATGAAATATCCCGGGATCCCCATAAAATGTTTTGTGTCCATACTTTTATCGTGTTTTGATCACCTATTAAGAGATTTACTTGTTTTAGTTTGGAGTGGCTTTCGGCTAATGGGAAAATTTTTGTTAATGACTTGTACAAATCCTATATAATTTTTATGGTGAAAGTTGTTTTTAGTATGGCAGGGATATTGTTATAAGACTAGTACTTTTATTCTGTCTGTTTATTCACCACACTGCGTGGTGATGAATGTGTGGGATAGTGGATGTCATCGTCCTTGAAGTTCTAAACTTGATTCCTTACGATGTTTTCCATCACTGTTGTAACGGCGAGTGTAAATTCCACACACAACTTGAAGTTATTTTATATAAGTTTTTATTTATGCTACTGAATGATTTGACGAGCCCGATAGTCAGTTGGTAGTATCTTTCCTTCTGAACTGCAGGTTGTGAGTTCAATTCCCACCCAGGACAAACATATGAGTGATGAACATTGATATTAATTCTGTGTCTGGGTGTTATATTTAATGTATTTACAAACAAAAAGTATCTGTGTATTCTAATTCCAATAGCACAAGCTTTGCTTAGTTTAGGGCTAGATGGAGTTGTGTGAAATATCCACAAATAATAGGTCTTTACCTATGAAATTGCCGTATTGCAGTACAGACTTTTTCAAACAAAAAAAAGTTTTGATTGGCTATGAATTATAAATTCAAATTAATTTTGTTTTAAAAATATGACATTCTATTTACAATATAAGTCTTTTGTTTATTGATTAGCGTTGTATTTTCATTACATTTCAACATTTTTCCTCATAATGGATACTTTGAAATTTCGTGTAATTATGGAATATGAGTTCCGTCGTGGCACCAACGCGGCACAAACGACACGTAACATCAACGACGTTTACGGAGAGAACTGTACAAACGAACGTACAACCCGTTATTGGTTTGCTCGGTTCCGTTCTGGGAATTTTGACTTGAAAAATGAACCTCGTGGTCGTCCGGAAACTTTGGTCAACAATGATGAATTAAAGGCGATTGTGGAAGCTGATGAATCTCAATCTACAGCTGAGCTGGCAGCAGCTTTTGATGTTAGCATCAAAACAATATTGGTCCATTTGCGACAGATTGGCAAGATAAAAAAAGCTTGATAGATGGGTGCCCCACGAACTTAACGATCGCCAGCGCAACGTACGCGTCGAGACTTGCCTTGCGCTGCTTAACAGGCACAGAAATGAAGGAATTTTGAACCGATTGTTACGTGCGACGAAAAATGGATTCTTTTTGACAATCGAAAGCGCTCAGCAAGTTGGTTAGATCCTGGTTCGGTACCAAAGCAATGTGCAAAACGAAAAATGACCCTTAGAAAGGTGATGGTCACAGTTTGGTGGTCTAGTGCTGGTGTGATTCATCATAGCTTTTTACAAAACGGCGAGAGCATTACTGCAGATGTGTACATTGAAGAACTGACCACAATGATGGTGAAACTCGCACGTCTGCAACCAGCGTTGGTCAATCGGTCGTCTCCACTGCTACTTCACGACAACGCGCGACCCCATACTGCACAACAGACCGTCTCTAAGCTGCATGAGTTGGGTTTGGAAGCTCTCCCTCATCCGCCATACTCACCAGATCTTGCGCCTACCGACTATTACTTTTACCAAAATTTGGACAACTTTTTAGCGGGAAAAAAATTCAATTCCCGAGAGGCAGTACAAAACGCCTTTGAAGAGTTTGTTGTCTCCCGTCCTGCTGATTTTTTCAAGAAGGGCATCCATAAACTGCCACAGCGTTGGCAAAGATGCATTGATTGCAGGGGTGATTACTTTGAATAAAAGAAATAAATAAGTTCGAAAAAAAATACTTTAACTTTTTTCAAACAAAACGGCAATTTCATAGGTAAAGACCTAATATTTATTTTATGTCATTTTATATTAGTGCGGATCCAACGGGATTCAAAACCAGGGTGCGTCAGTTTGAAAGTCGCATCGGCTACAGCTGAGCCACATTCCTTCTTCAAGTCTTGTGCACCTATCTATAAGTACATAGTCGCATGTACCTACTAACTTTACATTAAACTGTCCCCTCACAAACTGGACAATAGGTAGATATTGGCATTCCTCAGTACAATGCCACCATTGTTGGGAGGCTAATGATAGATCGAATCTCTGCTATATTGATTCCCTAATATATGGATGGTCTGCCGGTTGGATGGTTTGGCGTAACGTTTGGATCGTGAAAGGATATCGGAATGGATTAATCATGATGCATGAGCAGCCAAAAAACTAGCCAGTTGAAGCCGGCAAAATGTAGCGTAGTTCTGCGAACAATAGACCTCGCGAACATAATTTCTTTTTGCTACAGTTGGTGCTATATATTTTGACTGTTGGTGGTTATTCTGCCTTCTGACCTATCGGTTGTTGGTTCGATTCCCATCCAGGACAAATTTGTGTGATGAACACCGATGTTTGTTCTGTGTCAGGGTGTTATTTTGTATTTTTTGTATATATTTACTAAGTATTGTATCAGTTATAAGTACAAGCTTTGCTAAGTTTGAGACTAGATGGCGCTGTGTAAAAGTGTCCACAAATGTTTATTTATTTATTGCCCAACTATTACAAAAAAAGGTTTTTGATTTTGACAGTAGCAGCATTCTTCTCGATCTAACTTATAAATCACTGCGGTTACCAAGATGCTTGCACCGTTACTAAGGCAAATCTCTCCCCCTCCCCCTAAGGAAGCCTACATAGGCTTCCTTAGGGGGAGGGGGAGAGATTTCTTACATCTCCCTCTCAACTTCCGTTCACCTCACGCATTCACTAGCTTACTCCCCAAGTCAAGCTTGCGTAAAGAAGTTTTACTTCAACCATATATTTGTTTACACGGGATTTATTTACCTCAATGTTAGGACCAAGTTGCAACGGCTTAATCAGATTAGACCTCACTGAAGTCTCGTGGAAATTAAATAATTGTCTTCAAATCGCAACAGTTTATACGAGTGCATAACCCCAAACAGTCTGGCACCGCAATATGTTAGCGCACTGTATAATTACATGTACTATAACTCAACCCTAACCCAGCCCAGCAGTGGATGTTTTGCAGCTGATGATAATGATACTATTCCGAGTATGGTAACAAAAATCTCTGAAGCAGCTGAAAGGATTTTGATAGAGTTTGGTGTGTGTGAGTATAACCTACTTTAGGTGTTAAGATTACCTAAGTGTTACTACATAGAGTGCTTTTTATCCTGGAAAGTTGTGTGGTTCGTGTGGCGTACAGTGATCATTATCCTCGTAGGTAAACCGTAGAGCACAGCTGGTGCAAATATAAGATTTTTTTTCAATATTTATATAGGTTTGTCTATCTAATATATAAAAATGAATCTCTATTTCCCATGGTCACATCACGCGTGAACGGATGGGACATTTTCGCTAATTCTTTTTTCGTTGTGTTTATTATTGTCAGGAGCAGGTTCTTATGAATGAAAAAATTAAGAAACTTTAAACCATGTGAGTGCAATGGCGGGGCGCAGCTAGTAACCAATAAAAAAAACATTTGACCGCTACATCCATAACATATAGTACTAGCCTCAAAGTAAGGGAACATAATTTTTTTTTACTTTAAACTTGTGGCCCGATAGCTCAGTTGGTAGTAGCCCTGCCTTCTGAACTGTGGGTTGTGGGTTCGATTCTCACTCAGGACAAACATTTGTGTGATGAACACAGGTGTTTGTTCTGTGTCTGGGTGTCATATTGTATTCTATGTATGTATTTACAAACAAAAAAGTATCTAAGTATTGTACACAAGCTTTGCTTAGTTTAGGGCTAGGTGGCGTTGTGTGAGATGTCCACACATATTATTATTATTATTATTTGACCACGCTTTCACCTGATGGGAAGTGACGATGCTATCCAAGGTGTAGCATGCTAGCCAATTAAACACCTGTTCACTCTTGTCTTGAACACACCCAGTTCATATTCCGATAACAAAGACGCTGGCAGAGCATTCCATTCCTTAGCCGTTCTAATTAAGAACGTGGAATCAAATCGCTTGGTACAAATGGGTGGTATTTCGACCACGTTCGTCGTCGTAATTATGTAAATGATTACAAATTACATCATCATTAAATCTCATTTGTAGCTACCAATAATCTGCTTTATAAAAACTTTCCTCCCACAATACAATGTTATTAATAAAAAGGTCATTTTTCTGTTTCAGGTCAATAATAGGGGATGTGTTACACAATAAAAGTATCATTAATCTATATCGCAATAAATTGATAAGTGAATTGATAAAAATAGACATCATTAGCTTTCATACTCTCAGAGGCAGATATTTTATGGTAAAATTAAGCTAGATGTATGTATGGTCAATATTTTATTGTAATCTATGAAATCTATCTTTTTATGTTATTGAATGATGTGACAAGTTAATCGCTCACCTGATGTTTGTATAACAGAACAGTGTCACTCGAAGCTCCAAAATATAAGGTTTCATGTGACACTGCACTGCGCCCATCATTCTGAGACATCAGCTCTGTCTAGTAATAAGATTACTCAGCTGTGAGATCAGAGCATTAAGTCTCATTTGTCCAGTAATTTCACTAGCTACAGTGCCCTTCAAACCGAAACACATTAGTGCTTGCGCACTACTTGACTGAAAATCAGTTATTAAGGTCTTAGGACCTTAATTGTATGCCGAGTCGGAGCCCATTCGTGACACCATGTAGCATTGTTTTATTGTTTTTGTGTTACGTACTTTTTATCAGTTGTGTGTCACGAATAAATGTTTTTTCTTTCTTTCTTTTTCTTTTCTTTCACTACATCTGCTGCTTGGCGGTAGAATATCTTGCAACTTGCAGGTACCTACCTAGACGAACTTTGCAGAAAAGTCCCACCACCTAGTAAAGTTTGTTCGGTGTCTAGGTGTTATTATTGTATTTTATGAATGTACGAGCTTCTGCCCGCAGCTTCGCCCGCGGCGTGGCCTATGGGAAAATAATTCAACCACCCATATCACCCTTTTAAGGGTGGAATTTTGAAAAATCCTTTCTTAGCGGATGCCTACACTTTACAAAGAACACACTCCAAAAAATAACATCTACCTGCATGCCAAATTTCAGTCCGATCCGTCCAGTGGTTTGGGCTGTGCGTTGATAGACCTTTGAGTTATATATTAGGTCTTTACCTATGAAATTGCCGTTTTGTTTGAAAAAAGTTAAATAATTTTTTTTTTCGAACTCATTTATTTCTTTTATTCAAAGTAATCACCCCTGCAATCAATGCATCTTTGCCAACGTTGTGGCAGTTTATGGATGCCCTTCTTGAAAAAATCAGCAGGACGGGAGACAACAAACTCTTCAAAGGCGTTTTGTACTGCCTCTCGGGAATCGAATTTTTTTCCCGCTAAAAAGTTGTCCACATTTTGGAAAAAGTAATAGTCGGTAGGCGCAAGATCTGGTGAGTATGGCGGATGAGGGAGAGCTTCCAAACCCAACTCATGCAGCTTAGAGACGGTCTGTTGTGCAGTATGGGGTCGCGCGTTGTCGTGAAGTAGCAGTGGAGACGACCGATTGACCAAAGCTGGTTGCAGACGTGCGAGTTTCGCCATCATTGTGGTCAGTTCTTCAACGTACACATCTGCAGTAATGCTCTCGCCGTTTTGTAAAAAGCTATGATGAATCACACCAGCACTAGACCACCAAACTGTGACCATCACCTTTCTAGGGGTCATTTTTCGTTTTGCACATTGCTTTGGTACCGAACCAGGATCTAACCAACTTGCTGAGCGCTTTTGATTGTCAAAAAGAATCCATTTTTCGTCGCACGTAACAATTCGGTTTAAAATTCCTTCATTTCTGTGCCTGTTAAGCAGCGCAAGGCAAGTCTCAACGCGTACGTTGCGCTGGCGATCGTTAAGTTCGTGGGGCACCCATCTATCAAGCTTTTTTATCTTGCCAATCTGTCGCAAATAGACCAATATTGTTTTGATGCTAACATCAAAAGCTGCTGCCAGCTCAGCTGTAGATTGAGATTCATCAGCTTCCACAATCGCCTTTAATTCATCATTGTTGACCAAAGTTTCCGGACGACCACGAGGTTCATTTTTCAAGTCAAAATTCCCAGAACGGAACCGAGCAAACCAATAACGGGTTGTACGTTCGTTTGTACAGTTCTCTCCGTAAACGTCGTTGATGTTACGTGTCGTTTGTGCCGCGTTGGTGCCACGACGGAACTCATATTCCATAATTACACGAAATTTCAAAGTATCTATTATGAGGAAAAATGTTGAAATGTAATGAAAATACAACGCTAATCAATAAACAAAAGACTTATATTGTAAATAGAATGTCATATTTTTAAAACAAAATTAATTTGAATTTAGAATTCATAGCCAATCAAAACTTTTTTTTGTTTGAAAAAGTCTGTACTGCAATACGGCAATTTCATAGGTAAAGACCTATTATATTAAGATTTACAAACAAAAAGTATGTAAGAATTGTATCTGTCATCTCGTTCCCAAAGTACAAGCTTTGCTTAGTTTGGGGCTAGATGGCGCTGTGTGAAATCTCCACACATATTAGGTCTTTACCTATGAAATTGCCGTTTTGTTTGAAAAAAGTTAAAGTATTTTTTTTTTCGAACTTATTTATTTCTTTTATTCAAAGTAATCAGCCCTGCAATCAATGCCTCTTTGCCAACGCTGTGGCAGTTTATGGATGCCCTTCTTGAAAAAATCAGCAGGACGGGAGACAACAAACTCTTCAAAGGCGTTTTGTACTGCCTCTCGGGAATTGAATTTTTTTCCCGCTAAAAAGTTGTCCAAATTTTGGAAAAAGTAATAGTCGGTAGGCGCAAGGTCTGGTGAGTATGGCGGATGAGGGAGAGCTTCCAAACCCAACTCATGCAGCTTAGAGACGGTCTGTTGTGCAGTATCGGGTCCCGCGTTGTCGTGAAGTAGCAGTGGAGACGACCGATTGACCAAAGCTGGTTGCAGACGTGCGAGTTTCGCCATCATTGTGGTCAGTTCTTCAATGTACACATCTGCAGTAATGCTCTCGCCGTTTTGTAAAAAGCTATGATGAATCACACCAGCACTAGACCACCAAACTGTGACCATCACCTTTCTAGGGGTCATTTTTCGTTTTGCACATTGCTTTGGTACCGAACCAGGATCTAACCAACTTGCTGAGCGCTTTCGATTGTCAAAAAGAATCCATTTTTCGTCGCACGTAACAATTCGGTTCAAAATTCCTTCATTTCTGTGCCTGTTAAGCAGCGCAAGGCAAGTCTCGACGCGTACGTTGCGCTGGCGATCGTTAAGTTCGTGGGGCACCCATCTATCAAGCTTTTTTATCTTGCCAATCTGTCGCAAATGGACCAATATTGTTTTGATGCTAACATCAAAAGCTGCTGCCAGCTCAGCTGTAGATTGAGATTCATCAGCTTCCACAATCGCCTTTAATTCATCATTGTTGACCAAAGTTTCCGGACGACCACGAGGTTCATTTTTCAAGTCAAAATTCCCAGAACGGAACCGAGCAAACCAATAACGGGTTGTACGTTCGTTTGTACAGTTCTCTCCGTAAACGTCGTTGATGTTACGTGTCGTTTGTGCCGCGTTGGTGCCACGACGGAACTCATATTCCATAATTACATGAAATTTCAAAGTATCCATTATGAGGAAAAATGTTGAAATGTAATGAAAATACAACGCTAATCAATAAACAAAAGACTTATATTGTAAATAGAATGTCATATTTTTAAAACAAAATTAATTTGAATTTAGAATTCATAGCCAAGCAAAACTTTTTTTTGTTTGAAAAAGTCTGTACTGCAATACGGCAATTTCATAGGTAAAGACCTATTATTTATTTTATAAATAAAGCTAGAAACAAATATAGCCATTCATTGCATTTATCGCACTAATAGATTTATTTGTTACGGGTAAAAAGAAACATTAATTTTCTATAGCAGCTCGGGAGTTTCTTTCGTTTTTCCTCTGCAACGTCCCTTAGCAAACTGTTAACAGCGATATTATGTTCGCTAACAGACATAAACCCATTATGTAGACTGGAAAAACTGTAATATATTATTAAAACGGAAGCGATAGTAGCTGTTTTATACTTCTTTATACTCCTATATTATGCGGGTAAAAGTTTAGGGGTGCATAAAATATCTGTTTACCTTACTCGATTGGTAGGACTGTATTAGGTATACGACTGGCCCTATAGCTCAGTTGGTAGTAACCCTGCCTTCTGAACTGTGGGTTGTGGGTTCGATTCCCACCCAGGACAAACATTTGTGTGATGAACATAGGTGTTTGTTCTGTGTGGGTTTTATATAAGTATTGTATTCTATGTATGTATTTACAAACAAAAAGTATTTAAGTATTATATCAGTTATCTGGTTCCCATAGTACAAGCTTTGCTTAGTTTAGGGCTAGATGGCGTTGTGTGAGATTACCGCATATATATATATATATACATTTGTGCTTTCTGTTTGTTTGATATTTTACAGTAAATGCGAGCCGAGATCGACATAGCTTTTATTTTGGGAATGAAAGAAATTCTATAAGAAAATTAACACCGATAAAAATCGACTTCAGACTTAGGTACCTATATGGTTTTCTCATGAATGCCACTGTTAGAACTGGACCAAACTGAAATGGGACCACACGAAAAGCACCAGTTTTGAAATAAAAAAAGAATCATCAAAATCAGTTGACCCATTCGAAATTTCTGAGGCAAAAAACATAAAAAAATACAGTCGAATTGAGAACCTCCTCCTTTTTTTAAGTCGGTTGAAAATGACTGAGCTGTAAGAAACTCAGCGTGGTACTTTTGGTATACAAGGATAAGGCAAGATATGAGTTATATATGTTATATTGTATTCTATGTATGTATTTACAAACCAAAAGTATCTACGTATTGTATCAGTTATGTGGTTCCCATAGTACAAGCTTTGCTTAGTTTGGGGCTAAATAATAAAATCTTTACTGTACACACCACATAACAAAAATTTCAAATAATACAATGAATCACAAGTAGTAGGGAACAATGGGCGACCTTATCGCTAAAAGCTAGATGGCGTTGTATAGCATTAATTATTAGTTGTAAAATTAGTACCGAATTGACAGACACATGAAAAAACGAATTTAGTCAACGCGTTTCGGGTGCACAGCTTATATTCGTAAATCCCTATACGGCACCCGTGGTCCAATTAGTCGGATGTGGTGGATTGAGCGTTCTTCATAAGGGGCCAAATATTATTTTTAGTTTTCCCACCGCGCCGTTGATCCGCGATCCGACTGATTTAAAGACAATAGTTTATGCATAAGTGTTTTACAGATAAGTCCCAGGAGATCAGAATACTGAAGAGGTTACGGTTGAGTTATAGTACATGTAATTATACAGTGCGCTAACATATTGCAGTGCCAGACTGTTTGGAGTTATGTACTTGTATAAACTGTTGCGATTTGAAGGCAGTCATTTAATTTCCACGAGACTTCAGTTAAGTCTACACTGATTAAGCCATTGCAACTTGGTTGAAACATTGAGGTAAATAAATCCCGTGTAAACAAATATATATGGTTGAAGTGAAACTTCTTTACGCAAGCTTGACTTGAGGAGTAAGCTAGTGAATGCGTGAGGTGAACGGAAGTTGAGAGGGAGATATAAATTAGTGGAGATAGAAAGAGAGTGAGTTACGTTTCGTTAATACTGTAGGGGTAAGAAAGAGAGGCGGGTTGTACTGATTCACATAGATCTCTATTGTCAACTTAACAAAGTTAAAATTGATTAAAATTTGAATTATTATGTTGGTATGTCCGATATAATGACAATTTACAATTGTCAAGATGGCAACATCAACATTATACAAAGAAAAAACAAAGTTATACCGACCGATGAATGGAGCTAAAGAAGTTTTACTTCAGTCGTATGGTCTAAAGCACACAAGCTTTTTTTGAAGTTTCAGGTCTAAAGCTCAAAGATCGTTTCACATTTCAAAGCTTTTCCAAGACGTTTCTCTAACTACAAAACAAAAGTAACTCGATAGTAGCTCCACTAGTCAATTTTGATATTACCTGCATCCACATATATGCCATTAGTAGCAGCAGTAATCTGATATGGGGAATGATGTTAGCAATCGGACAAATCGGTTCATAACGCCTCCCGCCGCCCGGACAGCATGAAACGAGATTACTGGGCAGAGAGGATAGAGGGTTGCCAATGGTAGAATTCAACCTAGTCTTGGGGAAAACGATACCCGGGATTGAAACTCTAATATTTACATGCGTTTTAGGTTATTTTATTTTAGTTTCGTGATTTGTTTTTGATATTTTGGCTTATTTTGACAAGTTTTAATTTTAGTGATTGTAGTTTCGTGCGGACAAGTGTCAGTATAAGATTTGCATGCTGTGATAGGAAAAAAAATGTACGGACAAATTATTTAAGTACTTGCCATTTGTATGAATCTTCGACAACCGTATTTTATTTGCAAATAAAAGATTTGGTTTCTAGATTTGAGTGTGTTAAGGTTAGGTAGTTCTGCAACTTAAATTTAAATAAATCTTCGCTGATTACTCGTTGTAATTTCGTACCAAATCACAGTTATGGCGATTCTGTTGGGAAAAACTAACAACGAAATTTACTTGGACAGGTAAAAATGTTGCTATTCCTTTCACAAGGGTCGAAACGACAAGGATCGCAATAGTTTTAGAACTACCTAATTAAGTTTATTTTAGACGAGCTTCTGCCCGCAGGTTCGCCCGCGGCGTGGCTTATGAGAAAATAATTCAACCACCCATTTTACCCTTTTAAGAGTGAAATTTCGAAAAATCCTTTCTTAGCGGGTGCCTTTGTCATGACATCTACCTGCATGCCAAATTTCAGCCCGATCCGTCCAGTGGTTTAGGCTGTGGCTGGGGTGGTCCCGGCGGTGTGCAAATAGGACCATGCTAGCTCTTCCTGCGTGTGCTGGTGGCAGTATTCTCTTCGGTACATTTAAATCTCACCAAACCACCTGCCAAGCGTGGTTATGACAAACTATGATCAGCGTCCACAGTGGCGTTTTATGGGTGGAGTCTTATGTTTAGCAGGAGACGTCTTCCAGTTGGTGATGTGATGATGATGACGATGATCAAATATGCCAGGATTGAAAAATAGAAGACAAAATGTGACCAAATTAAAAAGTATTCCTCTAAGGAGGTTTTTTTATATTTACCTGGCAACCCTATCCAAGAATCGAATCTGGGCCCAGCTTGCTGCATCGTATTAAATTTTCGATAATGTCGTCTTCAAAGCTAAAGGAGATTGCGTACGGTCGTATGCATCTGGGGCTGGTATTTTGTGGAGGACCAGTTAGGGTGCCTTTGTACGATGCCTTGCATTAAAGTTTTGCTGGCATTGCTGCTTGTGTTGCTATTTTGAAATAAGCACCCATTTTGTATACTTTTCATTGGATTTGGTTAATAACTTAGTTATCGGACTTGATTTCTAAATAAATAAATTGTGAAAAAGTGAGGATAAAAGAAATTCCAATATCGAAATAGTATTGCCGTGCTCGGGTTAGGTTTATTTTCCAATACTGAAGTTGCGGCTCGCAGGTCAAGTAAGAGCAGTATATTACTTAACTGGATTGGACTGACCACTTTTAAAAAAGGAAACAATTTTTGAATATTTCATTTCAAAGTAATTCTTTTGATTTTGTTACAAATCTTTTAAGCGTGTGTGTGAATGTTCGTTACCATTAATCTCTGTAACTACTTAACCAATTTTAGCGAAATTTGGAATGCAGATAGCTTATACACTGGATTAACACATAGAATAATAAAAAATATCTAAAGGTGCAACTGGTATAATATGGCAATCTACCTGTAAAAATAATGATAATTTAGACAACGTAAATCTCTGTTCAGAGCTCGAAAACAGTCTTTAACCAAATGGGATTAGTCAGAACTCATCAGGGGGTCTAAAATAATAATAATAACAACAATATCACCCAACGATCACATACATAGAACCTGGACTCTAACTAAGATTCCCTGTATCTAAGGACCTAGGTACTATGAGAGCCATGGTCCCACAACATTGCCCTAGCGCGGGAATCGAACCACCCGCCTTTGGGTTGAGATGATCTACTCAACCACCCCACTACAGAGGCTTAGTTTCAACAGGGCCCCCTCTTCCAGTGGACGTAGTCTTCTCGATCCTCTTATCCCGGCAACGGCCCAAGCCGAGGCTCGCACCCCTGGGTACCCTTGAGCTAGCGGCATCTTACTTTTGACGGCTGGGCGCCTTGAGCGTCTGCCCTCCTAACTGGTGACGCTGTAAAGGTAGAGACCAACAGCATTAGCCCGTACAAAAAAAAACTACAGAGGCTGTCACCATGACATAAGTACTACTTTCCTAGTATGTAGTGGCTGCCTGCCAAAGCTGCGTATTCGGACATTTGAGAACCTTTATTATCCAAACCGTAACCTGTATAAGCAACTGTAATATTTTTCCCTACATCTCAGTACTGATCTGCAATGTAAAAAGAAGGCTTTGATCTAATATTTACAATGTAAATGCCAGTACAATCCATTAGCGACGGACGTCCTATCGGTCACTAATGAAAGCAATGAGCCGACTTAAATCAATCAATCTGCAGAGGGACTACGGGCTTGTATTTACGGATTTAATTAATTAGGTCAGGCATTTCCTTTAGCTTATAGTTAGACTAATCACTGTTTAAGAATAAAAAAATGTTTTTATTGGTAGTGTGAGCATTTCATTATTCATTTTAATGACAGTAATGTGATCCAATTTTGTTCATATGATTGTTCAAGTTATCTGGTCGATGGTATGCGTGACCAAAATGCTGGCACTTATTTGGCACAGCGAATCAGCATTGCAATTCAACGGGACAATGCTGCCAGCATGTTGAGTACACTTACTACTGGTAGTTGCCTGGAGCAACGCCCGAGTCACAGCCGAAACACAGAAGCCGGCAAGGCATTTCAAATTATATCTGTATCAACAGTTAATGATATAAAATAAGTACCTGTCTTGTTGAGATGACTTACCAATAATCTTACCAACTTTGATATTGTAGACAAAAATGAAGACTTAAAAGGTTTAAGGATCAGACAGGAACCCTTCGGGAAATTTGATGCAGTATCGATTTTGAATAGTGATGGGATTATGATATGAAAAAGCTATCGATAAAGAATTTTTATGCCGTATCATATTTTTGCGTTTTAATTTAGGTTTCATATAACATTAAAATGACTTTGATTTTGATGGTAGTGGATTTAAATTTCGAAGCGTGTCTAAATTTTCATTGAAAAATTCCACTTTCACTTACATGTACCATTAAGTTCTATAAATGTTTTGACCACGTAAATAAATAATTATTGATATCAATTATTATTAAGAAATATACAACAAGATCTGAATGTTTAATAAATTACCGCACAGCTTGATAAACCTACATGCAACCGACTTTTAAAAAATAAATAAAACAGTTCTGCGAAGAAAATCCATTTTATTCATTGAATGAGTTTATGAATCAGCGTCTAACAGAATCTTCATTCTTGCAGGATGTGGAATATTCCTAGTATAATGTTTAATATTATTATATTTTATTTGATAGATTTAGATTCAATTTTAATACTTCTAATTTATCATGATTTCAATTGTTTCATTTTATTTTATTTTATTACTCTTTTACAGCAGTTTCAACAGTTTTAATGGTATTTCTTTAATATTTTTATTTTCCCAATGAATTTCGATAAATAATATTTTTATTATGTAAAATGACTTGCCCAGTATAACAATGTTTTATAAGGCCAATAAATATTTATATTCCTATTTCAACATCGACATACATTTTAGATGTCACAGACGTGACCTCACGTAAGGTCATATTTATAAGTTTACATGTAAACAGTATGGAAGAAATTACAAATAATTCTGTCATCGATTAGCATGTCACATCGCTACATCACCATTCTGCTACAAATATGGTTACACATACTAGTAGAATATTTGC
This sequence comes from Ennomos fuscantarius, assembly GCA_905220475.3. NCBI lineage: Eukaryota > Metazoa > Arthropoda > Insecta > Lepidoptera > Geometridae > Ennomos > Ennomos fuscantarius. The sequence continues at coordinate 1,795,835 of HG992028.1, read as the reverse complement.
AGGCATCTTTTTATGCGAATACTTGCAAATATCCCCACATTTCTATCCGTTTTCATTACGCATGGAGATTGCCTCCAGGATTACCCGCCAAGAATTCAGACGTACGTACCACCTACCTTCGAATCATGGAACGATATTTGAGTGGGGATCTATATTTTAAATCTAAATACGCAATAAATATTATTAATGTTCTATTTTTGTAAAATTGCATATAGTCATATATTTAAATTTTTCGTGGAAAAATTACAATAGGGTAATTAAGTATTAATTCGACAGCCTCTGTGGTGCGGTGGTTAAGCAGGTCGGCTCAAAGGACGGAGGCGGCGGTTTCGATTCCTGCGGCAGAGCAAGTATTTGTGCTCCTTACTTTGCCCCAAATAATAACGAACTTGATGACTAATCTCTAAGCAGACTCTGCAAATAAACTTAATAGAGCTTAACTAATAGGCATATATATGATACGTAAGTATGGTATTATTATTTTATACATTGTAAAAGACAGTAGAAAGAAGACAAAAAAAAAATACATCACTGTAAAGTTTCTTGTAGCTTCTTCTTTACAGTTGTAATCGAAGCTTCGGATCAAAGTTTTCAATTCTGCATTGTGCCGGATTGCTTGCACCAGTAGTGAGAAAGAGAACTGCTTTTTTTTCAAACTCATATATTGTAATGGGCTTGCTATATTATTTGACAATAAGCACTTTGTAATTTTATATGCTTAGTGAAATAATTTTAATACCTAGTATAGTAATAATTTTAAGTACCTAGTATAATTTTGACTTGTAAAAGTGCTAAAATTAGCCTATTTGCAATAAATCTTTTGACTTTGACTTTGACTTTATGTTAACTTTATAGTATATAAGTGTGTATATGTTAAATACACACTGTTATATATAGCTGACGAGTTTTGCGTAGGTTGCAACCTATATAGCTATAGGCCTTCAGCATGTGCACCGGGCCGCGTCCGGAGCAAGAATGATCTGTACAACCGCTTAATAATATGATCTGTAGTACACCGAGCGCTCCCTTTATATAGCCAGATGGGTGGGGAAGCGATGACAGTTGCCGGTGTTGCCACTGTAATATATGTAAGTGCTACCACAGGGTAAGTTACGGTACTGCCCGCTGCGCATAGAGTTTATAACTGGACGTTGCCGCCGTCATATACATACATATACTATTTCTATTTTTAGTTCTACGAGTTCACATTTATGAATTACTAGTTGCGCGCCGCGGTTCACCCGCAGATAAAAAATATACTATGTGTTGATCCAGCGTATAAGCTATCTGCATTCCAAGTTTCATTAAAATCCATTCAGTAGTTTTTGCATGATAGAGTCACAAACATACAAACTTTCGCTTTTATAATATTAGTAAGGATGAATAGAAAATAAGAATTTTTGATGAGTGCCTAAGTCATTAGTGCGCGCCAGTTTTAGGTAATTTTCATTTTAACCATTTCAACTTCGTCATTTATCTAATCACAATCATTACCCTAAATCAAGAACCTACACATAGGGTGTCCCAAATACCAAAACCGCGAGCCACAAAGTGCTCCCAACTCCTAATAAGCAACCATTAGCGAAATTGAAGCATCAATCTTTGAACACCCTCTATGCGTGGTGAAGGTACGCTGAAAACAATATTGGCAAAGATTAATAGTTGAGACACGACAAGAACTTTAAGAAGTTAAGAATTCTTGAATATATATAAAATTGAAGTAAAAATCGAAATTTAACATTTAGACATACATACATACATACATACACACCTCGTCCAATGAATTAGCCTAGCCAATCAACGAGGGAATGTTGCCAGCTCTTTGGGTATGCTTCCCGCAGAAGGATCTAAATTCTGTGTTTTATTTATGACACATACCGATATCATTACTAAATAGAATTAAAATCTAGTAAAAATTTGAATTACTTGGAAAAAAGTACCTAAGCTTATTCCTCGAAATAGTTTTATGACACCCCTTTTTACCTACAATATTACTTTTTCTACAAAAATTAAATAGAGACATAGATAGAAAATTCTTTATTGCACTAATAGCCCATCAACAAGGAATACAAGATACATAGGCAAACTTAATGCTATAGAGCATTATCATCCAGTTAACCCTGGTGTATTGAGGAAAACTTAATGCGGTAGTGCAATATTGATTGAATGCAAATTACTAAAAAGATACATAAACACGAAAAACTTTTTTTTATTGTTAGATAGGCTTGCGTTTGACCACTATCGCACCTGATGGTAAGTAACGATGCGGTTTAGTAATAAGTCTAATATTAAGTTCATTTTAATCATGAATGTTTCCGAGATGTTGTCAAAATGTAGGCACATTTCATTAATGTCCCACACTAATCTTTGTGAAAGGTAAAGTTTGTCCTATCGCGACATAAATAACGAGGTACAGCAATAAAGGCATTGTCGCGGCTGCAGGAAGTTCGCGGTGCACTGGAAAACAGAGATTAGGCTTCATATAATAGTAGCTTATTGCTACCACACACATACCAACTAGTTGTTTGTTTATCAGGCAACATTGGCATGTATTAAAACGACACTAGGTAACGAATGACGCGTCTATAGTTTAGAAGTTTATTTTAATGAAGTAAAACTTAATTACGCAGACATTCACCGGCTTACTCGAAGTCAACTTGGAGTAAGCCGGTGAATGTGTAACGAGGCGAGGAATTTGATAGTTGTTGGTTAACGTAGAGCTCCATTATCAACAAAGTTAAAATTACTTAAAATTTGTTTTATTATGTTGGTAAGTCCGGTAAAATGACAATTTACAATTGTCAAGATTAAACAAAAGAAGATTAAACAAAAAAACAAGATTAAACATTAACATTAAACAAAGCAGAAACTAAGTTATACCGGCCGATAGATGGAGCTAAAGAAGTTTTACTTAAGTCGTGTAGTCTTAGTTTCGTATAGTTGCCGCTAGTGGAGCTGTGGTGGATTTCATAGAAATATTCTGTAATATTCGATAGCGAGTAGGTAATACTTATGTATTTGAATAAATTCGTAATAAATATGACCACAAACTACGGCGACGTACTTTTGTATGTTTTTGTTAACTCAATAGTAAAAACTATTTAAAAAAATGCTGTTAGTTTTTAAAAACATTGCTTAGATTTATTTTGAACCTTCAAGAATTCAATCACTGATGCTAGGCAATGAAGGGACAGTAACAGTAGAAAATTAAAAGAAAATCACATTTATGTTTTAATTTAAAATCATATTTCAATTGTCTTGAGCTATGACACTGTCAGATTGAAAATGTCGGGTTGCGGCCGCTCACTTGGCATGCCGCTGAATCAATTCATGAGTACTCTCTCTCCCGAGTGAGAAGGATGTCCGTATACGAAGTGTGTACGTATGTATGAGTAAGAAAATTTATAGTAATGTTAGGATATTCCAAGATAAATAGAGCGTTTGAAAGCTTAGGCTGCTGGGTTCTAGGGGAATTTTTTCTCGACTAGGAACACATATATACTAGTGAAAAATACACAAGCTAAAATTCAAATTCAATATTAAAATTTCTTTAATGTTTCAATACAATATGACACAGATAATAAGTCCCAAACCTGCCCTCTGCTTTAGTACAAATTGTGTTGCAGGGGCAGGGTGTTCCCTTAGTGTACAAATAATTTTAATACAATATTTAAATAATTGAAGAACAATATTATAGTAAGGTATCGAAAAACAATAATAACGTAAGTGAGCTAGTTTAGAATAAAAAAGTTTAACTTTTAGTGTCCAAAAGTTAAAAAACCAAATTAAAAATGTCCAATTTCTTCAATAGATCGATACAGTGCCTATACTATATGCAAGTCATTTTTGGAAGTAATTATTTTCAGTAACGTGTGAATTGGTTTTAAAAGATTCAAAATATCATCTAGGCTTGTTGTGAAACGGCTTAAATTTGACCATTTTAAACTTATTTCCGTTAAGAAATGACGTGACGAGCAAGTATTTCGCCTGATGTTAAGCGACACAGCTGCCCATTTATCAACTGCAGTTTTACTCGGAACTCTAAAATATACTCGTAGTTTCGCGTGACACTACACTGCGTACGTCATCCTGAGACATCAGCACATTCTAGTAATAAGATTACTACACTTTGAGGTTTAGGTCATAACCCAGTAATTTCACTAGCAATAGGGCCTTTCAAATCGGAACACAGTAGTGCTTGCACACTACTGCTTGGCCGCAGAATAACCGCCAAAGTGGTGGTACCTACTTAGACAAACATCGCAGAAAAGTCCTACCACCTAGTAACCCATAATAATAATTATAAATTTTTAATAAACCCATAAATATTATTTTTCCGGGACCCTGGGCTTAAATCGGTTGCACATGGCATTCTCCCACGGTTTTAAAATAATCATATAGGTTCAATGTAACAAAAACGTGCAAATATATATGTGGGCAGGAACGTGTTGTGGGTAGGTTGCAACCTATATAACAATATGCCTTCAGCATGTCCGCACCGCGCCGTGTCTGGAACAAGAATGATCCGTAGCACACCAATCCCTTTATATAGCCAGACAGGTAGGGGCGCCATGACAGTTGCCGGTGCTGCCACTGTAATAAATTTAATGCCACCACAGGGTAAATTACGGTGCTCGATCGCTGTGCATAGAGTTTATAACTGGACGTAGCCGCCGTCATATATGCCTCAATTATATTAAATAAAGTCATTCATTCGTAGCTATAATCGCATTAATAGCTCGTAGGCAAAACAAAACTGTTGTCACAATAATTGATGTTGTAGACGATTTATTATAGGTTAGTTTTATTTTTGAAATAAGGTTTATCTATTAGGATACCAACGACAACAAGAAGAAAGAGAGAAAAAAAGATTTATTTACTAATAATATTAATTAGTCTATTGATTCAGGCGTGAGTTCGTTTAAGTTGCTAAAACGCTAAACAAAACATGACTATCGAGTGTAATATCGCTAAAACAAACAATATGATTGTAATGACTTGAAGGTTTACTAGTTCGAGTTAATTAATTGAAACACTGAACTGGATAGGCACTTTAATACAATATAGATACAAAACATTACGCTAAAACTCGCCACTGACTCAAGCGCGCGCCAAGGAGTATGTTCCATGGTAGAGTGAATACTAATATACCACAAAGATTATCTATTTTCAGCAGTTGAAAAGGGCATTCGTAAAAGATTGTTATAGGTAGTAAGCGGTCATTTCACACAGCGCCATCTATCCCCAAACTAAGCAAAGCTTGTACTATGGAACCAGATACTCAACAATCCTTAGATAGATAGATAGATAAACAGGTAAACTCTTTATTAACACCAAGATGACGAAATACAAAACAGGTAAGCTTATAAGTAGGTTAAAATGGGCGGTCTTATCGCTAAAAAACGATCTCTTCCAGACAACCTGTGGATGGACAGAGATAGATCAATGAGAGGTCGTTGGTGCTATAAAATAAAAGTTACTATATACATAACAAGATATATATATGCAATAGTAGACTACTTATATACTTTTTGTTTGTAAATACATACATAGAATATGACGGCAACGTCCAGTTATAAACTCTATGCGCAGCAGGCTGTACCGTAATTTACTCTGTGGCAGCATTTAAATTTAAAACAGTGGCAACACCGGCATTGTCATCGCTTCCCTACCCATCTGGCTATAAAAAGGGACCGCTCGGTGTGCTACGGATCATTCTTGTTCCAGACACGGCGCGGTGTGGACATGCTGAAGGCCTATAGTTGTATAGGTTGCAACCTACGCAAAACCCGTTTCTGTCTACAAATACAATATTACACCCAAACATATAACAAACATCGATATTCATCCCAAAATAAAATTGTCCTGGGTGGGAATCAATCCCATAACCTACTGCTCAGAAAACACCAACTGAGCTGGTGGGCAGGTAGATACGAAAAATATTTGTTATAATATTTTATTTCAATAAACTGTTTTATTTTTACTTTAGTGAAATCATTTATCGACAAAGCATTTGACCTCTGTCAACATCAACCAATGTAACAGCAAAATCATTCAATCTAACGGCAACATCATCAGACTGTTCCAATATGGACAAACTCAAATATACACCCCCCCTCCCACCCCTCTCCTTCATTAATAAGTAGCCGTCCATTGTCGAACTGTCCATCATCGTAATTGGCTGTAACCAATTATTTCGGCCCGCGGTGTATTTGCGTAAACAATTTGTTGTCCCGCTTCGACATGGATGAAGTTTAAACTGGTGTGTACCGTATAAGTAGGCAGGGAGCCCGCGGGCTTATTACTTACAAGCTGGGTTTTATCATTTACTAATAATTACAATAGCATTCAACGTTCAATAATTTTCTGTTTATATATAATATGCTTCACAATTATGTAAACTAGCCTAAAAAAACGAGTGTGCTTTATACCATACGACTGAAGTATTACTTCCTTAGTTTAACTCCATCTATCGGCTATCTATCTTGACAATTGTACATTGTCATTTTACCTGACATGCCAACATACATTGCCACACATGCAACATGCCACAAATTTTTAACTTTGTTATGTTGACAATGGAAATCTACGCTATCAACAAATTTTAACTTAACTTTCAAATTCCGTTCGCCTCGCCAGTTTACGCCCCAAGCCAAACGTGCATAAAGAAGTTTTACTCCAAAAACGTCGCATCTATTTAGAATTATAATTATTATTCTATGCATAAGTCATTTTAATGACTGTAGAGGCATAATACTGCTTGATTGATGGTTTCAACGCCTTCAGCTAAAAATTTTGTCTGTTGTTCTGGGTTATTAATAATGTTTTTCGTCCATACTATAAGTAATATTAGAGATGGCGACGCATGTTGTCTAAATAAATGTACCAAGTGAACTATTCGAAGCTACGAGTATTTATATCAACGCCACAAATATTCTCAGCCTTTAAAGTTACGAATGCGCCAAACTTATATTATCTCTTATTACCAAACCCAAAATTATTTTTCAAAGGTCTAAAAAAACTATTATTACTCACATTTATTTACCTACTTGTATGTTTGATAACTTTTTGTAAAATAAATAACGGCTAAAAGTCATGTCAATTAAAAGTCGAAGATTACTCCGACCTGGTTTTGGACATATTCGATGTCCTTCTTCTGGGAGCCAGTTACTAACGCAAGTCGCGGCGGCTTTCACGAGCATCAGAACGTAACTCTCATACTCACGATAGTTTGATAACTAAAATTGTTTGATAACTTGTTTTATGAAATTGCAATAATTAACGGCACTCGTAATCAAACTATACGTTCCACCCCTGCACTATAAAGTTTGCCTCCTCTACACGTAACGTACACCTCAGTGCAAATAAAACTGAACATCGCGCTAGTTAAATTTTCACGAGCCAGTCCGTCGGTCCAACGAGCGCTCGCGATGTTATTCCAAACTTCCCAAACAGTTTTTGAATATTTCAGCATGTGATGTTTGCTCTGAACTGTATACATGTGAGCTACGCTTAATTTAACTTTGGAATTCAAATTAATACTCGAATGGCATGTTTTAGAGTACAAAATAGTAAAATTGTTCAAAATGTAACATTTGTAGTGGAAGTAGAATTGTAAAATGAACAGAAAAAAAACTTTATTTATTTATAGCTCGGCTTTATTTTCATACCGGTACCACACGCCATACTCTAAATCAGTTGGGAAGTGCGGGGCTGATAATAAGACACTAGCACAATAAAAATGATTTAGAAATCTACTGAGTTTCACTAGTCTTTCCATTAAAAACTCTATTCACTGAGTTAATTAACATTCAAAACGAATAAATCTACAGGTTAAATTATTCCAATGTCAGTTATCTTACCCATACAGTGCAGTTTCAAAGGCTGCATTCAACGAAAGAGAAAATTTAATCCAGATGGGATTCACAGTTGCGACTCAAAACATGCATTAATAAAAGTTTTGGAGATTGTTTAAATTAGTGAAAATAGTAATTAATTTATCTGATTTATTTTTTATTAGTTGTAACTTTTTATTTATAGAGTGCCTGTAAATATTTTTGTGTGTAACTTTTTATACCATAATTACTGCAAAGATATTTCAAATTTTCTTTTTACTTTAGTTTGTCTTTGTAAAGATAAATAATTAAAGCACTTTAAGTAACAATTTATTTGACCTTTTATCAATAAACTCAATTCTATCCAATTTTGACAATTCTGTTCGTAACATTTATTGTATGTGTGCTAACATTTTATTGCAGCACGGAACTGTTTCCATTCATTATTTCAATCAATATTAAATTGAATCAATTCAATCCAATCAAATCAAGTCATTTACCTATTTACTTAAAACCCGGTAATATGGTTCTTTATACTCTATTCTTCATAATTTTAATTCATTTTTAATTTTACGGCAAGTAGCTTATGTCTATTTCAAGGGGTCAAGAGGTTTTAGTTAAATTTAAAAACCTTTCTTTTTTTTTGTTAGATAACGTGAAATATGCATATCAAATTTAACAATCATTATAACTGGTTATATTTATAAAACACAAGTCTGGATAAATATATTAGAAAAATGTTTGTTGTTATCGCTGACAATTTGGATAGCGCTCCAAATATTCAGCGATTACAACAAAACCTTGATAAAGTACAACCAATTTTTATTTTTAGAAAATCCAAAGTACTTAGTTACGTTTTGTTGGGTAATACCTATTTTCCGTTTTATTTTCTATTCACAATATTTGTATCATATGATAAATTCGAAACGTCACATCAAGCTGGGCTTTCAAAAATATGCTTTCTGTTGATATTTTGCTTAGACCTCGCCTATCGTTATCTTTGTTCCACGAAAAAGTTCCAAAAACACCACCTCCATATCCTCCCGGCTCTTTTCGAGTACATCTAGTAAATTAGTTTCATTATCACTGTGTCCCAGGTGCCTCACAAATCAGTGTTTTTACCCCTCCCATCCCCCCTCGCCCCTAGGTCGCCTTAACTGGCATTATTACTTCAAGTCTTTAGTGCGAGTAACTTGGCCGAGCTCTTGCCGATTATTTGCCTTACGCTTTGTTATTTTAGTTAGTGCCTGGGAGTAGGAAGTTTAATTGATCGAAGCCTGCGAGCCTGATTGAAAGTAAAGATCGGGTTGCAATCCTCTTAAGAGGAGCAAGTCTCTGAGATAAATTGAAAGCAAATTTTTCAAACCAAGATGTATTTATTAATGTGGCCACACCAGAATCTGTCATGCGATCTCCCATGCTAACTGCTGGAATCGCGGTCAGTCAAGCCGCAACATGCCCGATCGGTGACGCTGTAATCCGCTCGGTGACGTTATTTATTTATTCCTATTGTAATTGACACTATTTTAAATAAAATTATGTACTAAACATACAATTTTATATTTATTCTTTTTTTGACTGCCTGGTGACGCTGTAATCCGCCTGGTGACTCTGTAATTCGTTTGGTGACGCTGTATCCACTCAGTGACGCTGTACCCACTCGGTGACGCTGTACCCACTCGGTGACTCTGTACCCACCCGGTGACGCTGTACCCGTCCGGTGACGCTGTAATCGGCCCGGTGACGCTATAACCATTCGGTGACGCTGTACCGGTCCGGTGACGCTGTACTCGCCCGGGTGACTCTGTAATTCGTTAGGTGACGCTGTACCCGCCCGGTGATGCTGTAATCTGCCCGGTGACGCTGTACCCGCTCGGTGACGCTGTGAAGGTCGGCAGAGACCAACAGCAAATTTCCATTCAATGAAAAAGGTGGAAAAAGGCAAAACATGCCAACACGCGATACGATGTGACTGATTGAGTTGACAAATCGTGTAGCAGATTGTATGTTGTGTAAAGTAGTTTAGGGATGAACCCCCTTCAGCCATATTGTTACTTGATTTCAGGTGAAATGTGGCAAATTAATATACCTAGTTTGTTTGTTTCTTCAGGCTTTGTTTTTAAAATCATTTTGAATACAATCAAATTTTTTAATTAATTGCCTGGATTAGGGTCATTATGTTACATTTTAAAATGCTAAGACACATACAAAAACTATTACTAAATTATTGCAATAATTGATTGAATATAGATTAATACTTACCCAAAGCTATGAAGTATTAAATTGGTCAGAAAATATCCAAAGTATATTTAACTAGTTGCGCCCCACGGTTTCACCTGCGGATGAAAAGTATTTTAATTATTTGCTCATCCCACGGGAACATTTCACTTTTCTGGGGCAAAATGTAGCCTTTATGTTAAATCCAATGTATAAGCTATCTTGGTACCAAATTTCATCCAAATCCATTCAGCCGTTTGAGCGTGAAGGAGTAACAAACATACACACATACACAATACACACATACAAACTTTCGCCTTTATAATATTAATGTGACGTTTCGCGACTGGAACTCAATTTTTTTTATAAACCGTATACACAGCATCAGATGGATCATACAAAAGAAATGTAAGGGGTCATAATTAAATTGGGTAACTTAAACGTAATTTAACCTCTCTCCATCCTAGGTTTAATGAAGTGACAGTTACTGAGTGCATTTAAAATTAATTATTCACTGCGGCCGACGATATCATCGTAGTGCTTATTATAAAGCAGTACCACAGTCAAATACTCAAATACTCATTTGGTAAACTAAGTTTACAAGTCATTAAGTACAAAATATAAAAAATATCGAACATGTGTATAAAAACGAATAACTATAAGTAACTGCTTAATTATTATTTGAGTCATATAAATAAAAAAAATAAAAAAAATATGAAAATTGTTTTAATAAAATTAATTACATTAGACATTGATGTATTATAAATTATGAATTAAATTTGCTGTTATTATTATTATTGCCATAAAATCGTCAAAACTGTAGAAAGTTTGCTCGATAATCCAGCGTTTTAATCTAGTTTTGAAGATCATCATGTTGGGAGCCTCAGTTATATCGCCGGGGAGTCTATTATAGACGTCCAGGCCCATAACGTGGGTGAGTTTGAAGGACTTGGTAAGTGAGCGCGGAACCGCTACAAGCTTGTGTGCGTTGCGAGTGTTGTAGGAGTGCATGTCACTGTATTTTTTGTATTTTTCGGGGTTAGTTCTCACATACACTGCCACCTGAAGAATCACAATGGCAGCTAACGTGAAAATCCCGAGCTCTCCAAAGTAAAGTTGCACAGAGGTGTCTTGTGACACTCGTACTACGGGGGTGGCAGCAGGGGGTATGTAGGACTCGCCACTAAAAATCCTTCCGTGAGCAGTCTTCCGCCGTGGTGGGGCGAGGTGGGGTCGCGTTTGCATTCTACCATCTCGTAATACATGACAACCCTGCTTAAAGCATAGCTAACATAGCTGAAAATAATACAACCATGCGTTTGTGTGCGTGACACCAATAACAACACTTGTAATACGAATTAATTAAGTCAAAATCGTCAATATTATTGCAAAGGCGACGGAGAGCCGCACATTTATCAGGGCACACTTGAGCGCTCTCGTGTTAAATTAAACGATATTTGATGTGAGGTACAAGTCAAGAGAGAAAAGCAGCGTTTCGTAAATATTTTCATCTATACATATAAAATTCAAAGTCCTGACTGAATGACTGACTTATATATCAACGCACAGACTAAACCGCTGGTCCTAGAGATTTGAAGTTTGGAGGGTATGTTCTTTGTAAAGTGTAGGTATCCACTAAGAAAGGGTTTTTCGAATTTTCATTCTTAAGAGGGTGAAATGTGGGGTTGAATTAATTTTCTATAAGCCACGCGGGTGAAGCCGCGGGCAAAAGCTACTCTAAACATAAAAAAAACGTCTTTTGATATTAATTTAGATTTTCTCCGTGAATTGAATCATTTCGAAAGAATACCTACTCTTATCAACATAAACAGAATTTTCTAAAACTATCCACAGTTGATGAAACCATTGATGAAAAGACAATGTTAATAAACCCCCATTTTGAACTGACCTTCGTGGCGCCACAAATGTGTCCCGACTGAAAATCAGTTATGTCTTAGGACCAGTAGGTCTTAGGATTTTATGCTGAGTCGGAGCCCATTCGTGACATCACGTAGCATTGTTTTAGTCTTTTGGTGTCATGTACTTGTTATCAGTTGTGTGTCACAAATAAATGTATTTTCTATCTTTCTGTCTTTCATAAAAAAAAAAAAATATTTTTTGGTAATCCAGACACGCTAACATGGCCACTCTTTGGAATTGGGCTCTTCTTCTCTGCTTCCCTAAGGTACCCTCATGACGTCATCAACCCCAAGTGGTAAGTTAGCGTGACCTCAAACAATAGCGCTTCCTTGATCTCCATCTTGGTCCACTTATCACCTTTCAGAATAACGTTATATAAAATATTCTTTAATATTTCATTAACCCGCTCCCGTTTGTACTATAAACCACACCCCAATTCACATTACCTCTGCAAACAAAATTAAATGCAGCGCCGAAATTCGACAATGGTTATATAATTAGATGTCATTATTTAATGGAAGTGACGGCAGGCCACTGCCTCTTATTGCTTCCACCTGAAGCACCTCATTATTAATCTGTGACTTCTTTTAGGTTAGAAGCTGCTGGTAAAAATGGTAACGCAAGAAAATCACCCTCGTCATGACTTAGGTAATAAGCAATAAATAATATAAAAAAATTGGTTTTTAAATCTATCCACGAAATCTAAAAGTAATTCGCCTGATCGATATCTGTTAAAACAGTACAACCAAATTCTTTTGCACATTAGTTCACTTCAAATATTAGTTAGTAAGTTTTTTTATCACAGACAATGGATATCATCACAATTATAAAAGTACAAAACATAATTTATGTGCCCTTAGTAGGAATAAAAAGATATATTTAGTAGATATTCAGTTATTAGATTTTTTTTGTTCAAACATTTGTAAATTATTTTTTATAATAATATATATTATTCAATTGTAAGTTATTTTTCAAATTTTATAGTAATCTCAGTAGCGGTTACATGTTTGAGCCGTTTGGTGTTCAGACCCTGGGTCCGCGGGGTCCGAGTAGTAGGTAGTGTTTAGTATTAGTTATTATAATATCATTGTAGTATTTAGTTGATAATAAAGGGAATTTGCGCTGAAAAAAAAAGCTTTTGTATACTTGTTTATTCCTAAGTCAGAAATAAAATTTTAGTAGATATTCAGTAATTGGATTTTTTGTTCAAGCATTTGTATACTCGATCAGTCCTAAGTCACAAATAAATAGCACTACAAGTAGCTCAGTTAAAATTATAACTAAACGAAGGTTAACAAAAACCAGACCAGTGATTCAACTCACTAGCTTCCCCCGTTCTATTTCGGAGATAGCTTTGTTTTCGAGAGTTTTGAGCAAGTAATGAGGAAGCTTTGTGAACGCTTTTGAGTTGTTTATCCGGAGATTTGTTTGTTTATCTTGTATAACGACAGAGGTTTTGGAATGGCCCTTCCAACTGTGTGTGAAACATTTAACGAAATTGGGATTTGAAAAATAAAACCCTTTAAAAATATTATTTATATGAACAAATGAATAAAGCTGTAAGTTCGTAGCCGAATCCACGCAGCAGCAGCAGGCGACGTGTCAACATGACACTACTGGTGCCAAGCACCAGCATTACAATTTTCCAGATTGAATTTGTCGTAAAAGTAAAGAGACTGAAAATCGCTGTGGTACATTTTAGTATATTTTTCCCAAAACGTTATATTTTTGAATTTCAATGTGTATAATTAGGGTATATATAGGCGTAGAATAATTATTAACCATTAAGTATTCGTGAATGCGCACGGGTGTTGGCAAATGGTTCTTAATTTAAAAACCATACTGTGTTCTCTTTAAGCCTTCAGTAACATATCCTACTGGATATGTATTATTACTTTTCCTGCGATTTCTTTCAGAAAGCTCATTCAATTGTTTACACATTCATGTACAATACCTAATTCAGTGAAGCAAAAAAAAAATGGTTGCAAAACACACAATACAATGATGTTCATTTGTTTTCAACACGTGTTCTCGAATGATATTCTCGATTCACGGCCAAAAAACCCACAATACAGTACATAGCACTTGCAGTAACTCATGTGTAGCATAATTGAAGGGTTGAGAATAAAAAGGGTTTAACTGTCAAATTGATAGTTACGAGAAAATTGACTTAAAACTTCAACTGCTTCATTTTAATGTAAAGTGCTTATAAAGCACTGCAATAGAAAAGGTTTATGTAAGTTTCAGTAGCTTGAAAATGTATTAATTCTATTAAAATACTAAATATAGTACTTATTCATACAATTACTGTAAAAATATAATATGATAAAATGATTACAATAATGTTTTTATGCTAAGTGAACTGTATTCCTGTGTCAGATAAACCGTTTTTAGACTCAAAATCTCGATATTTAAGCCTCATTTCGGTATTTTGAGAATGAATTATTGTAGATAATTTCACGCTGAATCCAACGATACCCAAAAGTCATTTTGTGAAAAAAATCAGTTAAACCCTTTTTGTTCTCAACCCTTCAATTTAGAGGAATCAAAATTAAGGCTAGTACGCTCAAATCAGTCCGCAGGTTAACTAATTCTAAAAGTAAGAATGTAAGTAAGATGGACACCATGCTTTATCGTCATCAATACCCCATGTTAGTCTATAATTGAATATAAGCCTCTTCGCTTTATAATGGGGCAAGATTTAATTTTTTCTTGTGTCCCTATTTCCCTGATCAATAAATTAATATATAGTCAGCATGATCATGGAGTGATTTTATGGTTATGTTACTAAACGTTGATATTGTCTTTGTCAGGTGTCATCGAGTTAAAGTCTGTCAAAGGATTTATTGCAAATAGGCTATTATTAGCACTTTTGCAAGTCAATATTATATTAGGTACTTAAAATTAAGTTATTGTACTATGTACTAAGCATATAAAATTACAAAGTACTTATTGTCAAATATTATATAGCAAGCCCATTACCAATATGTGAGTTTGAAAAAAAAAGAAGTTCTTTTTTCATGCTGGTGCAAGCATCTGGCACAGTGCAGAACAGAAAACTCCGAACCAAAGCTTCGATTACACCTGTAAAGAAGAAGCTACAAGAAAATTTAATTTTATATATGTACTAACATTTTATTTTTACTAACTTTTCTTCATAAGATCATGAAGTTTGGCTACTGGTATATCGCAGCCATAATCACGATCAAAACAATCGATATTCCTATAAAGTGTGAGCGGAATAACGGATGACGAGTAAAAAATATAATAACGACGAGGAAAACTATGAATATTTCACAGGAAATCCCGCGAACATTCCGCTGGTGCGTGTTTTTTTAATAATTCCCGGACTTTATTCGCACACAGAGTAATGCTACATAGAACAGAGGGCTAGAAAAGTATTAGCGCGTTCCTTTGGCGTAATTTTTACTGTTGTAGGTAATTAAGTCATGCCTCCTGAACTGTAGGTTGCGGGTTTGATTCCCACCCAAGACAAACATTTATGTGATGAACATGGATGTTGGCTCTGTGTTATATTTTATTCTATGTATGTATTTACAAACAAAAAAGTATCTAAGTATTGTATCAGTTATCTGGCTCCCATAGTACAAGCTTTGCTTAGTTTGGGGCTAGATGGCGCTGCGTGAAATGTCCACAAATATTATTATTATTATACTACATACTCCTATTCCATCTTTATAAGATAGGACGTTATCACTAGATTAGCCAAACATCAATTCACTATCAGTGCTTTATCTTAGTACAGACTTCAGCGGCTTTTCCCCCTTAGTTCAAAAATAAATGAACTGTAGAGCGAAGCTAGAGAAGTTCTTTGTATTCGCATCGCCTCTGTAAAGACCTCTACTTCATACTTCATTTACTCTAGCTCCCATTACAACGTCTTTGAGTATGTTTCACAACTGATAGTTAAAGTGTCTGATAGTAATTAAAAGTAAATACTTTTACTTAAATTGCACAAGTACATTTTTAATATTTTTCCAGCATGTGTCAATGATTTTTGTGACAAATAATTACGATCCAATGAACATAACCTAAATTTGAATAGCCAGAACTCTAGATTTTTTTACAAACTTTAAACACCCTTCTTAAGGAACTACTGGCTTTGGATTTCAAATAAATAAACAATCAAATATTATAAAAGTAACTTTTGTCAATCATGTAGCAAGAAGGTGAGGCCTAAAATGGAATTTATATAACTTCTCTTCCGAAAAAGTCAAGTAAGGTTTCAATACTAGTTGGTGAAACTGGCCCTGAGCAATTATAAAACTCTATCCGACTGGTGGCTGTTTAACATGCAAATTGTGGAGTGACGGAAAATTGTCTGCTACTACTAAGCTAATATTAAAATATGGTTAATTTTTTGTAGTCGACTTAACTACTTACTTGTAGGTTTAGTAGTTTATGAAGACTTAATGAGACTTATTGGGGTATTGATAAACTTTTTCAAATAGCAAAGCTCATATGGATAAGTTGTGTATTTTGTAATGAATCATCATCAGGAGCGTTATAATGATTACAACTTTCGCGACTTGAACTCATATTGTAAAGATAAAACGGGTCTATTCGCGTACAAAAATGATCAAAACATTTTTATTAATAACGCTTATATAGTATGTAATTTTATATTGGCCGTGGTCACGAGGAGACAATTGTGTTTTGATAATGTAACTTGGTCAAAACGTCGAGGTTAGTCAAACTTATGTTTTGATAATTTTTGTGCGCGAATAGATCCATTTTATCTTAACAATATGATATCAGACATTATTCACGTGTCATTATTTATCAAGTAATTATTGTTTACTCACTAAAATAATCTCCATACTTTTAGGGAATAAAAAATAAAATCTATATACCTCAGCTATACTGCCGAATGCTTGTCGAGTTTTTCAAATGAATTTCGTGAATTCAAGCTGTTTACTAGTTGCAAATAAAATAAATATTGCAGATAATTATATGACAAAATATTGATAATTTATGCATATAATACAGAGATATTCAATATTTATGTTTTAATCTATTCTCTAACTGATGCAAAAATACAGATAAAACAAATTCGCTTTTCAAAAATGCAAAGTTATTTGGTACAGGCCGATTCCGTTGGAATTATCCGTGGAATCCTAACAAATTGGGAGCAATTTTAGGTAAATGAGTTCCGTCCGCCTTGCGAACGGAATCGGCAAGGCCTGCCACCCGCATTTAATTTGGATTAGTATATAAGTATACGCAGATATACATATAGCCGAGGCATCTCGCGGTTTTATATACCTTAGTATACTTATGATCCTGCAAGAACTCTTCGTGTTCCGGAAAAAGGCTATGCTAGTTTTGTTTATGTAAAACATTACAAATATCCAAATAAAAACCCTACAGCCTACACTATACCTTACCACCATCACCTAGCAAGAGGATATGTGTTTTTTCTATGTTAGTGAATGATGCGACGAGCTAGACGTTCACCTGATGTTAAGCGACACGGCCACCCATAACAGAAAAGTGTCACTCGAAAATTATATAAAGTTTCGTTTTGGCACTGCACTGCGCACATTATCCTGAGACATCAGCACAGTATTAATAAGATTACTCGACTGTGAGATCAAATCATAAAGTCTTTATTGCCCAGTAATTTCATCAGCTACAGTGCCCTTCAAACCGAAACACAGTAGTGCTTGCACACTACTGCTTGGCGGCAGAATAACTGGCAAACTAAAGAAAAAAAAAACTAAAAATTAATTTGAAATGGATGAAAGGACGATGAGGATGAATTTTTGCGCTATTGATGGTTACTCAAAGCAGCTAAGCTATCCGCTACAATTTATTTAACAACAATGCTACATCAGCCTTGTACAACACACGTTTACAAGTTTACGAGATATGAGGAGAATGAGGCGTCCGTGCAGTTTTATTGGTCAGCTAATAAACCTAGATGTTAGGAGTAATTCACATCCCAGTACGGTTGAAGAAAACTTTGGTGCTTTGGTCATAAAGTCTTTAAGAGATGGGTCAAGGGTTACTATAGTTGGGTCATATTTTATAGCGATAACTGTTTGCTTTGGTTGAACTGCTGGTGGTCGTAACTGGATTGTAGTTGAAACCAAAATTTGTATGGGTTTGGCAGTTTCCATTACGCAATTTATATGCATAGTTATTTTGAAATTGTTAAGTTTAGAATGTTATATTGATAGGGCTCCCTCGAAGAGCGGCTGCTTGCCTCCTGCATCAGTCGGATCCCTGGTTTTGCTCAGACGGACCCTCGGTCCACCAAAGTCAGAGGCTGTTCTTCCAGTTCGTGGTCGCTTTTTCCCCAACGGCTAAGCTTTAAGGCTCTCTCACTAATATCATGTGCTTCATCCAGCTCCATCTTTCATATTCATAGCATAACTTTCTATGAGAAAGAAAGAGATAGATAGAGAGAGAGAGAGAGAAAGAGAAAGCGAGAGAGAGGGGGGAGAAAGAGAGAGCGAGAGAGGGGGGGGGGAGAAATAGAGAGAGATTTTTCTTTTTAGTCAACATTTGACACGAGGTTGAAGTTATCATATAAACTACACATTGAATAGAGTATACTGCAGGATGATCAGAATGCTGTACTGTAAGTAAAAATCTTACTTACTTTCTATCTAAATTTTTTACTCATTTTAGATGGGCCCATGTCACCGCAAATTTTTGAGATGAAGATACTGTACAATACGTTAAGCTCACATGCAAGGTCGTCTGGGAGTGCAGTCAATAAGCAGTCATTTAGAAAACTTAAAATTGACTATAACGACCTCGTCCGTAGATCGTAAATCTAAGTCCCGATGCAGTTTCCAACATCAAATAAAAATATGTAATAAATCTTTTTATTTTGCCGTTAATGAGTTCCTGAGCTCGACCACGCTGACGTAGGATTAAGGATTAGGTAGTTACTTGTAGAACTCGATAGGAATTCACTTTGAGGTTTATGGTTTACTGTCTATAGGTCATCGCGGCCTGTATATACTCTAAATGTTTTTTTTTGTAGTAGTAGTAGTAGGTAGTTTTTAGCATTAGTTATTAAATCATTGTAGTATTTAGAAAATAAAGGCAATTTGCCGTGTTAAAAAAAAGGTTTATGGATGTATGTTGTTTTAGCAAGGGATGGTATTTTAAAATGCTTCTAAGAATTAGAAATAATTAATTTTTTTTTAGCTAAAATTAAAAATAAAAGTATCTCGCAACCGTATTAAAACTTTAGATGGTGTAACACTCTGTTTTGACATTAAGCAAACCTCGTCCTCATTAGCCCAATTCGGTCCCGTGGCTGGGACTCAAGCCTTCCTTATGTTAAAGGGAGTAAACAAGCATACAGCCTACCTGATGGGAAGTGGTCACCGTAGCCTATGGACATCTGTAACACCGGAGGAGACGTCACCAATGCATTGGTTACTTACTTCCTTCTTCCTTCCATGTACAGGGATAGTACATGTTCTAGAATATTGTACATTACATTATACATTACATATACAGTACATTATTGAACAGGTTGATTTCTTCATGACGTTTTCTTTTACTGTTGTTAAAGTACCTATGTATAAATCTATACATAACTTGAAACCAACCAACCAACTGCTAACCGGGATTCAAATTAAGATGCATCTGTTTGGAAGTCTCACAGTGTAGCGCTGTGCCACACATGCTCAATACAAACTTAATAAAAAAATAATTAAATTCAAATTCAAATTTTTGATAAAGTGTCAATAGTAGCCCCGAAACTCTCCCGCAAAAACTGCAACGTTGCTTGATGGGGCTGAATCTTTTTGCTCCCATCGCAAAGGTGATTTAGCACAGAAATTATTAAGAACCGCCTTTGAGATTGATTAGGAGCGAAAATTACGAGATCCTTACAATTAATGACTTGAGGTTTTAATATTTTATGTTAGCGTCTTTCATGCCTTTTATGCGCGTAAAATTACTTAGAAATTATCTTGTTGAATCATGGCGTGCATGGGGAAATTGTGATGTGGTTAGCTACTTGTTTATTATAATTTTATTGAGAGTCTGTTTGAAGGGCGTGGTTGTTGTTTTATTTTTCTCTAAATTCTTAATTGCACGCTGAGTCGGGATCTATATCATGACGTCACGCCATATTATAATTTTCGTGCCTTTCTTTTTTGTTGTGTGATTTGACTTGTACGGGTGTAAAGGACTAATATTACCGCCATACTATGGCTGTCTAACTATTCTTACAGCCTCTGTGGTATGGTGGTTGAGCAGGTCGGCTCACGACCCGGAGGCGGCGGGTTCGATTCCCGCGGCAGGACAAGTATTTATGAACAAGAAAAAACGCATATCCTGGTTTTGAGTCAGGGTGTTGTGGGACCAAGGTCCTCGTAGTTCCTAGAATCCTAGTCAGGATCCAGGATCTATGTATGTGATCGGGTGTTATTATTATTATTATTATTATTCAACTCTTATTAATAGTTGTTCTTCATTTACAAGTCTTGTGTACACTGAAGTGGAACCATATCTTGGAAATTGTGTTAATCTTACCGTCCTTACTATCCAGATATTGCTTAACTCAGCCAATCTATTAAGAATTCAGCAGAAAAAATCAGTACATTTCTGAAGGCTCAATATTTCATCATAAAATACCTTTATTACTTTGTATTGCGTAATCCAAACATTCCTTTTACCTACAATGTTTTTACTTTCCTTTGTTCGGAAGCCACAATCCTCTAATCAGTCTAGATCTTATGAAACAAAAACCGTTTGACCTGATTCCATCAAAGGCTGTGGTCGCGAGGTTTCGCAGTAAAAGCTGGAATTCCGAATTTACGATTCATTTTTTTTCCGTTGTATTGAGCCCTTTGAATTATAAGTACGCTACCTTTGGGGAGAAGCTTATAGATAAAAACTCGTGGTTTTATAGAAAAAGGAACAGTGAATCGATGTTTGGGTTGTGTTTGAAAGTTATTTTCTTTATTTTTGCCTCTGCAGTGTGGTGGTTGAGCAGGTTGACTCATAACCCGGAGGTGGCGGGTTCGATTCCCGCGGCAGGACAAGTATTTGTGCCCCGAAAAAAAAAGCGCAAATACTTGATGTGTGTCTGGGTGTTGTGGGACTATGGTCCTCGTAGTCCCTGGGCCCCTAGACACAGGGAATCCTAATTAGGGTCCAGAATCTATGTATGTGATCGTTGGGCGTTATTATTATTATTTTAACGATCATATACCCTAAATCTAGCTATGATTCCATGTATTTAGAGACCTAAGAACTACGAGGACCATGGTACCATACCATCTAGGTGATAAGAGGTCCTTTTATGCGTTTTCTATCGGTACACGTTACCGTATGTTTCGCAAGTACTTGTCCAGTATCTATATACACAATGATTTGCTATATATATATATATATATATATATATAATATATACAAATAAAGCTTTTTTTCTGTACACAAATACTGCCACGTGAATCGAACCCGCCACTTTCGGGTTATGAGACGATCTGCTCAAACACCACACCACAGTCTTTTAAACCTTCGATACTTGTTTTTTATTCGTTATGTACATATTATATATTAATAAAACTTGTTTTTGTATTTTCATTTTAGGCAAGTACTTAAAAAATGTCTTTCTATTCTATTCCATTCTATTCAAAACGGGTAGTCATGTCACAGTGGTGTGATAATCATCAACGAACATGAAGCTATATAGAGTAGCCGTAATGTTTTGGCCTAATCCAGCGATCTTATCGTTTAGAAGGCAAGGTAAGCTATTTTCCTGCCTTATCCCAGTCACGGTGTGGGACTTGAAGTACCAACTTCTGGAAAAGATATAATAAAGCTTGGAAACATACAGTAGTGTATATCGGTACAAAACGCATAAAAGTACCTTACAATTAGCTCATATTTTCTACATTTTGGTAGACGTAGAACAAAAAAAAAACTGAATTCGTTATTTTAGTTTTTACTTGTAAAAACTAATTTTGACTTGTAAAAGTGCTAAAATTAGCCTATTTGCAATAAATCTTTTGACTTTGACTTTGACTTTGACTTAGATTACCTTTGCGTTCAATATTTTTTTTAAATCACTCTATATACCAAAACACTAGATTTGCAGTTGTTTTAATTGCGAAATAAAATATTATTTATATTTGCTGGGATATAATTGAATAAATAGGATGAAATGGAATGCGATATTAGAATAAAATGAATAGGTACTTATCCTGACAATAGGCATTATGGTGCATGTAACATTAAGCGTAACCTAATTTTAAGAATAATAATAATAAGAATTAATATTGTTTGTTTATTATTGTGTACTGTTTGCCCATTGCCAGCACGAATCTGTCTCAACTTCCATAAAACCCATGGCTTTAGATCACATGACTGAAGTAAAACTAGTTTGAACAACTGGTTTCGTTCTCGCTCCATATCGGCCGGTATAACTTTTGCTTTGTTTAATGCTAATATCGCCATCTTGACAATTGTAAATTGTCATTCTGGACATACCAACATAATAATACAAATTTTTAGTAATTTTTAACTTTGTTATGTTGACAATGACTATTGACAATCTATGTGAACCAATTTCAACCTGTTCGTCTCGCATTCACCAGCTTTCTCACCAAGTCAAGCGTACGTAAAGAGTTTTACTTCAAAATTTAACAACAAACGCCAAGTTACCTTTTTAAATTCATTACCGTATATTCTCCACACAGTTGGCGCAGAACTTATTGGAGTGTTTTCCTTTAAATTTAGGGCACCGTACGTGACCTAGCCCGGCCGTGGCGAGACGAATTACGAGCAAACTTCGCAGCGTTCAAAATATAGCGTTAACCCATGTTACCCTGGCGAGGGTTGTCGCGCACTAGGAGGTAAGGGTGGGGTAATCTGAGATGTTTTTTTTTTTACTTCAAACTTGTCTGGCATTTGATCGCGCTCTCACCTGATGGGAAGTGACGATGCGATCGAAGGTGTAGCATGCTAGCCAAGTAAATACCTATTCACTCTTCTCTTGAACACGCCCGGGTCATATTTCGCCGGAAAGACAGACGCTGGCAGGGCATTCCATTCCTTAGCCGTTCTAATTAAGAACGTTGAGTCAAATTGCTTAGTACGAATGGGTGGTATTTCGACCACAAAAGGATGGCGCTTAGCCGAGCGTCTAGTAGTCCGGTAGTGGAATGGTGATGGGATAATGAGATAATGAAGTTCTTGAGCGCATTCATCGTGGTGTAATCTGTAAAAGACCGACAGACTTGCCACCTTACGTCGATGTGCAAGGCTCTGGAGCCTTTCACCAACCAAAGTGTCGTCGTCAATGAGTCTTTTGGCACGCCGCCGCCGTTCAAACGTACAAAGAAATCATGGCTAATGCTGCCTTTAGATGGGGAATATCCATCCTTTTTGGCGTTGACGCTGATGAAAGGAATTACCATTGTTCTAGAGATGCCCATTCGTCGGGTGATGAAAATAATTAATATTTTGCTAGGGCTGCCAGGTGTGAAGCTAAGCACTACAAAATAGTAAATGTTTGTGTATATTTATGTATACACCTAGGCCTAGGTATGTTTGTTGCCAATCAGCGCTGAAGTGATTGAATACATTTTGATGAAAGATTCTTTAGGAGCGGGAAAAAAAAAGCGCAAATACTTGTTCTGAATCTGGGTGTTGTGGGAATGGTCTCATTATCATGAGATCATAAGATCCTTGTAGTTCCTGGGTCCCTAGACATAGGGAATCCTAGTTAGGGCCCAGGATCTATGTATGTGATCATTGGGCGTTATTATTATAAACTATTTTTTATATAAAAATTTCATGCATTTATTTATTACTAGCTGAGTTCCGCGGTTTCACCTGCGTGGTGAAAATTTTCTATGCTTTCTTACCTTTTCTTTCATAAGAACTTTCTCCTGAAAATAATAAACATATTAAAAAAAATAAGCGAATGTAATGTATCCGTTCACCCGTGATGCAATGACCAAGGGAAATAGAGAATTATTTTTCTATATTAAAGATTTATTTATTAGGTACGAGACAAAGGTATTTTGAGGTTACGTTCTAAGAAACCAACTGGCCCGATAGCTTAGTTGGTAACCCAGCCTTCTGGTTATGGGTTCGGTTCCCATCCAGAACAAACATTTATGTGATGAACATAAGTCTGAGTCTGAGTGTTATATTGTATCTGATGTATGTATTTACAAACGAAAAGTTTCTAAGTATTGTATCAGTTATCTAGTTCCTATTGTACAAGCTTTGCTTAGTTCGGAGCTAGATGCCGTTGTGTGAGATGTCCACACATATTATTATTAATTCACGGATGATTAACAACTAAGAACACTAAAAGTATTTCGTGGTCAGGGCCGAATATTTACGAAAGCTGAAAAGGTCTTGCAAGCAAAAAATTGAATTCATCCAGTTTCTCTTCACAGCCTTACCAAGTCTCCTGCAAGTCGACGTATAGTTAATACGTTTAAGAAGTTACGAACAGGCGTGATTTGTGCGCAAATGGGTGCAGTTCAGATCCTGAATGGTTGTCGGATAATTGAGTTTGCGTGTGAGTCTGAGCGGAATATGGAGATTAAGTTGTGAGTTAGGTTAGTGGTACTAAGCTTAGGATAGACGTTTTGACTGTATTAAGTAGATTTTGGACCCTAATCTATACTTTTTTAAAATTCACGGTTAGTGGCGCTAAACGGAAAAGTCACTCACTGGAATAGCTAAAAAAATTTTTTTTTTAAAAATTATGCATATAAAATTCAAAGTCCTGACTGACTGACTTATATACCAACGCACAGCCTAAACCGCTGGTCCTATAGACTTGAAATTTGGAGGGTGTGTTCTTTGTAAAGTGTAGGTATCCACTAAGAAAGAGTTTTTCGAAAGTGTACCCCTAAGAAAATGAAATTGGTGGTTGATATATCTATGAAAAAATTTACTGTGAGAGTGAGAGTGTTTATAATGTTTGTTTCGTCAGAAAAATATGCCATTCGTTTTCTATAGGCCACGCGAGCGATGCCGCGGGCAGAAGCTAGTAGTAAATGTTAATGGCACCGCGTTGTTATAGCAAAAAATTATCCGTTTCCCGCGGAATTTCTCTATACTTTGATAAAAAAAGTATCCTAAGTTGATATTTTGTAATACAAGTATGTAATCTGTGTGCAGAGTTTCATCCAAATCGGATCAGCCATTTTAAATCAGCCATTTGAAAGTCACACAAGCAGCGATCTGAGCATCAAGACCGTCCATTGTTGTGTTATAATGTTTATCTATCATTCATTAGTCAATCAACTCACCAAGAAATCTATTAAAAATTTTTGATGAGTTTCTGATTTAAATGCTAGCCCAAAGTAACAATAACTCATGTCTACCAACTTAAAGGTACGAGTTGGCAAGGAAGCGGCTACATTTAGATAAACCGAGATGTTAATTTATTATTTTCAGACCATTAGGCAGGACGCACGGTTGCACGGACGCCGTTTGTCATGGCGGTGCACGGTAATGGGGATTTGGCTTGAATACTATTGTTATTCAAGATGGTTTAAATTTGGCAAACTTGATGCTATAATTATGTATTATGAATTATAACAATATTTTTTTACTCTCATAACTATATTTTATTCATTCACAATAATATACACACAAACACACCCACATAAACAGACGTATACACACATCCACAAACACCTTCTTACACACACACACACACATACACACACACGTACACGCACGCACACACACACATACACACACACACACCCACGCATACACATACAAACACACGCACACATACTCGCACACGAGTTTCTATGGATTCATTAATTTAATGTTGTAATATTTATGTAAATAAACATTTTTTTATTAGTTATTTGTATTTAAACATATTTTGTTAGTTAGTATATATAGTTGACAGCCTCTGTGATGTGGCAGTTGAGCAGGTCGGCTTATAACCCCAAAGCGGCAGGTTCAATTCCCGAGACAGGACAAGTTTTTGAAAAAATATATTGAAAAACAGCGCAAAATACTTGTTCCGAGTCTGGGTGTTATCGGACCATGGTCCTCGTAGTTCCTGGGTCCCTGGACACAGGGAATCCTAGTTAGGGTCCAGGATCTATGTATGTGATCGTTAGGCATTATTTTTATTATTGTTATTATAATACGTTTCCACAACTGGGGCACAGTCTTCTCTGTGACACGAGCCATTAAGCATGAGCTCAAGTCGTCAAGTCGTTTGTGGTAAGGCAGTCGCGTCCAACAGAACGCGCAACGCGTCCATAATTTGACGAATGACTAATAATGTAAACATAACCGGCTTTACCAAAAAAATTTTAAACAAGCCTTAAACAAGTGTTTAACTACTGTTTTGTATTGTTAAACACGCGTTTGACATCTGTCTAAGCCTTGTTTATGTATTTGTGGTAACACGGAACATTTCCACACGAAGAATCTAGTTGGGGTTATATTGATTTCAGTGAAACAACATACAAAATTCCAACATCCGAACAAAGTTATTATTTACCAAACTTCAAAAACGCCTTTTAATTGCCTCAAACTCCAAACAAACAAGTTCTGAAAGTTACAGTTTCGAGTTTACACCGAACACGAAGTTTGAAAGGGTCCCGAAAGTTTCACGGGCCCACAATGCTTCAGGATGATTGATGGACTGCAGCTTGAGCCTGATGAAAAGGTGGAAGTTCGCTTTGAATTGATTGTTTTGATATAGATCTTAGGACAAAATTTATTTTGCATATCGTGTTCATTTCGTGTCTATTTTGGGTATAAACATTATACTCAAAAGAACTAACTATACTAATAATAAATATATACTTAATAAATATATAATATATACTACTACTACTCCCTACTCTCTACTACTTCCCGTAGCTTTTATTTTGTGGGATATAAAGTGTTGATTTCGGGAAAGTAGGCAACTATATATATAATATATTATAAATTAATGTATATTTCTCACGCGTGCACGAATTGAACATTTTGCTCATTTTTTGTTGTGTTTATTATTGTGAGGATTGGTGTTTTGCGTTAAAACCATTACATACAAATGCAAACAAACACACTAACAATGTTCCATTTTTATAATACCTCTATATTCATCATTCAGCAATAGAAAGGAAATAGTAGGAAAATATTTCAGAATGCTCACAATATCCACTACCGTAAAACATGTAAAACTAGTTGACCTGCCCCGGCTTCGCACTGGTGAATAAATAAAACGTGGTCGAATGGGATAAAAAGTATTTTATGTCCGTTTCCTGGTTCTAAGCTAACCACAAATTCTCAGCTAAATCGGTTCAGCCGTTCTTGAGTTATAAATAGTGTAACTAACACTACTTTCTTTTATGTAATTAATTGACTCAGGCGTGATTTTCCGCAAGTTCATCTAAAACAAGAATATTCTTTTCGCTTTTTTAAAGCGGAATTTCACTAAGTATTCTTGTTTCATTTTGTATGTAAAATGTACCTATTAACAAGATAATAAGAATTCGCTACGTAGATTCTCAACTAAACACTGCAAGACTTAATAACATTACAGAAGCCGAAAGATCGCAACACAGGCGTCTCGCAAGAAACTACAAAGCCGGGTTTACACTGTCGAACGCTAAGCTCGGATGGCTCGACGAAGACTCGTCTCTAACAAGAAGTTGCTAAGCGGGTCCCACAGCAACGAGAATTTCTCAACACACGCAGATTATTAACTAAAAGGGAAACAGTGTTGCGCAGCGGGAGTATGTCATGCATAAAATAAGTGAGCTTTAAGAAATTTCGAGCATCTCCGCCTTATAACTAAAGTCTTCTAGATGTCCACGCAATAACAGAATGTAAACTAGAGAATTTTTCCAGTTAATAATAATAATATGTGTGGACATCTCACACAACGCCATCTAGCCACAAACTAAGCAAAGCTTGTATTATAGGAACCAGATAACTGATACAATACTTAGGTACTTTTTGTTTGTGAATACATACATAGAATACCATTAACACCCAGACACAGAAAAAACACCTATGTTCACACAAATGTTTGTCCTGGGTGGGAATAGAACCCACAGTTCAGAAGGCAGGGTTACTACCAACTGAGCTATCGGGCCAGTCAAAATGTGTGTCAAAAGTAATGGTCCGATCGCTCATTTGGTAGTAACCCGTATAAACCGTGGTTTGTGCGTTCGATTCCCAAAAGCAAATAGTATTGTATTATTTATCTGGTTCCCATAGTATAAGCTTTGCTTAGTTTGGAGCTTGATGGCGCTGTGTGAAATGTCCACAAATATTCATTTATTTATTTAATTTTTCCTGTAAATTTAGATGTTATCAAAACTCTTAACGTAGAGCCATTTGAAATTGAAGGCTCAAAAATGCCTATGCAACAACGTGCTTACTCAGCGAGTTTCTTTAAAAAAAACTTATATAAAGAACTACTGAGCATCGAGAGACTTTATTTTTTACGCAGATGCCCCATATACTCTAAATAATTATTTGAGTACCTTTGAAGGAATCGTAGGGACAAAGTAGCAGTTCTTTCGAAGACACTGGCAAAATTATGGCTTTTGAGAACAAACATGGCTAAGCAAGTAATGCCGTATAAATAAAAATTGCCGCATAATATTTAACATTATTTCCTCTTTCTTTTTTTTAACCAGTGCTACCACTCGTTATAAAACCAAAGGTCAAATGGAAGAAAATTCTACTTAGCATTAAGTACTTTCTACTATAACCAGCCAGACCTACATCTATGTACGCAAACTTGATAGAATAGTATCATTTCCGTAACGTCCTTACTGTTCCAAAGTGTACCGGTGCATAAAGCAAGGCGCACACTCAAAGCGCAATGCTTTTAGCGCTCGGCTGAAGTGGAAATAATTTCGAGGTGCCTCGAGAGCGTTGTCGTGTATGCAGAATTATAGAGAGCCTATTTCTTAACCGCTTTAGTGATGCAAGAAAAAAAAAGCTTGCTTCGGTAAAAGCATGTGGTCGCCATAGATACCACCAACACTGTTAGTCAAGAAAATAAAATTGTAATATAAAAATAATAGCACACAACGATTACATACATAGATTCTGGACCCTTGTAGGCAGATGATAATTATTTTAAGGTAAAACAAACGAGTGTACTTTAGACCACACGACTGAACTAATACTTCTTTAGTTTAGCTCCGTCTATCGGTCGGTATAACTTTGGTTTTGATTTAATGTCACCATATTGACAATTTTAAATTGTCTTTTTATCGGACATACCAACATAATAGTACAAATGTTTAACTTTGTTATGTTAACTATGGTTTATTACGTTAACCAACAACTTTGAATGCCCGTTCACCTCGCCAGCTTACTCCCCAAGTCAAGCGTGCTTAAGGAAGTTTTACTCCAATAAAAGCCAACCTTTATAAGAAACCAAGCTGTTCAATGCTCCAATAAAATTTATTAATTATCAAAGCAGTTTGCTTTCAGATCTCTTCATATACTTTGATCATATTGTTATCAGAATATTAGCCCTTAAAAACTCTCTTTACCAATCCTGTAAGCTTCACACGAAGCTCGCAAAATTAACCTTACATTATATATATTGTATACATTTCCCATAACGCCATTTAACCCTAAACTAAACAAAGGACTATGGAAATCAGATAGCTGATAGAATACTTGGATACTTTTACTTTGTAAATACACACATAAAATACAATAAAACACCCAAACACAGAAAAAACATCATTGTGCATCAGATAAATATTTGTCCTCGGACACCACTCGAAGCCACAACCTATACTTCGGAAGGCAGAGCTACTACCAACTGAGCTATTAGGCCAGTCAAGTTAGTTATCATAGAATATATTGATTAGATGACATTAATTTAATTATACACTAGTTACGCCCCGCGGTTTCACCCGCGGATAAAAAGTATTTTAATAACTTGCTTATCCCACGGGAAAATATCATAATTATACGTCATTTCATATAATTTCACGAGATAAAATATAGCCTATATGTTAAACCAGTGCATCAGCTATCTTGGTGCCGAATTCCATCCAAATCTATTCAGCCGCTTGAGCGTGAATGAGTACAAACGTATACACAAATACACAAAAAACTTTCGCCTTTATAATATTAGTGTGATGTGATAGTGTGATTATTTTTAATCCTTGAAATGTCAGACGAAAGGACGCCCGCACATCTTTTAATTTTCAATCAATTATTGCGTAGTATGTCAACATAGTGTTGCCAGCGATAATATTACGTACAAGACGTGTCAACTATTAACAAGTCCCAGCAAAATATAAACTTATATGATCAAAACCCACACAGTTCTTTATTTGTAAAGCCTAGTCTATTCTAGCGAAATAATAGCCTTTTCAACGATCTTCGCCATATTCACAACAGTGTGTTAAAAGCCTTAAAAGCTTATATGGATATTCTAAGCCGTTGGAGTAGTTTTCTCTTTCGTTACGAATGTACTTGGAAACGTATTTAAGCTGGTCTTTAATGGTTAGGTTTGCTTGAAAATTGGATTCCTAGCACGTCTTACAAAAACAGGTTTTAGGCGGTAAGTTTACAGGAATATAGCCCTTACAGCTTCTAGCTATTATTTAGCATGATTATTAGAGTACTAAAATTGTTGTTTTCTCAAGTGCATTTAAGTCTATGGGAGAGAGTAGCTTATGTTCAGCAGTGGTCATTGTCATTCTGAAGTCCACCCGGTGACGCTATAAAGGTCGATAGAGATCAACAGTATTTAACCGTTCAAAAAACAAGTCCGTCTGAAGTACTGATGACCTGCACGTAGGTACATAGTATATCTAGGAAACTAGACGCCTGACTGTACTAAAGTTTGGCAGTTCTTAAGTTCGCACTTATCTTCCTAGCCCCCGATTACTCGTGTTTGTCAAACTCTTCAACAAGGCAAATACTGTACGCTCATTGGTTGAGACAGCCGATGATCACCAGGCAACCAATGAGCGTTCAGTATTGGATTTGCTTCATGTAGATCTCCATTGCTGGACGGCGAGTTAGCTGGACTACAGTCGCGACCCCTTCTCGCCTCCAGTACGGCGGACGAGGACTCACGGGGGGTTTAGTGGGTTCGAGTCCCACATACCCCTGCCTACCCACAGGGGTGGTAAGTAAAATGACAATTTACTTTTATTTTTTAATGTTTTGGCTCCACACTTTTGTGTATTTAGCCAGTGTCAAGTAATTGATGATTTATCAAGTTAATGATATTTCACGCAAATATGTGTCAAGTCACAGTCAAAGTCATCAAGTCAAGTCATGGTCAAGTCATAGTCTAGTCAAAATGATACTCCTAGTAAAGTGGTGGCAATTTTACTTGAAGCTTCTATGGAGTTTTGGAAACAACATGAAAAGACGTTTCACCATCATTATACCATTTTCCCACACTCACGCCTATAATCCAGCACTTAACGAATAAAATGCCACCAATTTTATGCATTAACACTGAAAATAACACAAGTTTTGGAAAATAATACAATGGGGTGACGCAATCTTTTTCGCTTTCCCGCCAAAAAAAAGCAATTTACAATTTTCAAGATGGCGACATCAGGATTAAACAAAACAAAAAGCTATGCCGGCCGATAGATGGAGCTAATCTAAAGAAGTTTTACTTCAGTCGTGTGGTCTAGAGCACACTCGTTAATTTAAAATTAAATACTGAATTTTTAATGACGTTAGTAGATATTAAACTAAATTCTCTTATCTTAAAGCACGATAACCATATTTTTTAATCCACGATTTTCATATACCAACAGCAATACCAATTTCTAAAAGCGGTTAACATTTCGTGTATTTCATACCCAATAGCCATAGAGGACTTTGTGCATTGCAGTGTACACTGGAGGCCAACAAAATTGCACGCCGAGTAATGGCGTCACCATCTACGGTACTGCACCCTTGTGTGATTGGCTAGGAGGCGTTGGTTAAGAAATCCAAGGTGTATAATAATTAATTTTTAATGATTTTTATTAACTGAGAGTTATGGTGACACTGGTGGCTATGGTCGATATTACCAACTATACATTATAATTATTATATCAACAAAACATTGCCTGTGATGAGATGAGAGATGAGGTTGTTGTTTGCAGCCACAGTTGTATGCTGAGCCGGGACCTATTACTGACATCGCGCAGTATCGCATATTATTGTGTGTGATTGTGTATATATGTTTCTATTGTCTTTGTATTTATATTACCTATGCGATATTGTGCGTCAGAAATAAAGTTTATTTCATTTCGTTTCTATTCATTTCAATTCATTTCATTTCAATTCATAGATAGTTCCAGCAAGTTGCTCATAATAATTATGTGCAGTATTACGATTTACTTGACAGTTGTTTGAAAAATAATGCTCCGTAGGTGTCCTTTTTAACTTTAGATCTGCAAGTTTTGTTGATGTTAATGTATTTTTGCATTATTCTTAAAATTCAGAAATTGTTTTATGTTCAATCTTTAACTACACTTTCCACATATAAAATAAGTTTCTACCTAGGGGGTTAAGAATAGTGTCTAATAGTGTATACCCATAAAAGAAAGCTATTTTCATAATTCGACTCTCTTTTGATGCAAAATCAACACAACTATTGTTGCACCTATATATTGCAATTTTGCCTTTTTTTCTCAAACATCTTCAATTGCATCTACATAGCGATAACTAAAAATATTCATCAAAATGTATGTCAAATAATCTATTGCAAACAGTTTTTAGCACTCTTACTGCTTCATTAAATAGTCTTTTTATTTTATTTTAAATCTAATTTATATCAACCACTGTCTCACAAACTACAAACTCCATGAAGGGTAGAGCTTAGATTTCGTGCGTAGTTTTTGCGGTCGTTATGAAAAACAAAAGACTAGCATTTTAGTATTCTTATTGTGGAAAAATTGCAATTTTCTGTACAGACAAAGGACTGTGAAAATTAAGCTACAGAAGTAGAAAATAATTCCCATTGTTGAAAAAAAGGTTATTGTAACGTAAAAAATTAGAAAATGCAAGTATTTAATGTTTGTTTTACAAAAAAAAAAAAAACTAGTTTCGACTTAAATTTCAGTTTTTAGAGGCAGATAATCATAAATCAGAGCATCAACTGGATACATAATTACATAAGTTTTTTAGTCAGCTCGTGTCGTATGCATAAACAGACAGCCTCTGACAGTCTAGCAGTAAACACCTACATACCTACTACTTTAACGTGAAATTAGTTCATAAAGTATCACATTGACTTGCCGGATAGCTCAGTTGGTAGTAAATCTGCCTTCTAAACTGCAGGTTGTGGGTTTGATCCCCACTCAGGACAATCAGTTGTGTTTTTTCTGTGTCTGGGTGTTATATTGTATTCTATGTATGTATTTACCAACATATGGTATCTAAGTATTGTATGAGTCATCTGATTCCCGTTGTACAAGCTATGCTTAGTTTGGGGCTAGACGGCTGTGTGTAAAATGTGCACCAAATAATAATAATAACTCCCAACGATCACATACATAGATCCTGGACCCTAACTAGGATTCCCTGCGTCTAGGGACCCAGAAACTACGATGACCATGATCCCACAACACCCAGATTCAGAACAAGTTTTTGCGCTTTTTTTTCTGTACATAAATATTTGTTCTGCCGTGGGAATCAAACCCGCCACCTCCGTGTTAAGAGCCAAAACCTGCTCAACCACCACACCACAGAGGCTGTCAAATATAGTATAGTATATATTTCACATTTATATTTATTTATCTATCCATCTGCCAACAGGTAAGCAAACAGAACGCTCACTTCACTTGCTATACTTTTGCAGAAAAGTCCTATCACCCAGCAGAAGATATTTAACATGAAATAAATAATATATTTTTAATATAATACCATAATAGATAATAGTAACGCTCAATAATATATTTTTTATATAATACCATAATAGATAATAGTAACGCCCAATGATCACACACATAGATCCTGGACCCTTACTAGGATTCCCTGTGTCTAGGGATCCAGGAACTACGAGGAACATGGCCCCACAGAACCCAGAAAAAGAACAAGTATTTGCCCTTTTTTTCATGTCCAAGTTCTTGTTCTTCGTAGGAATCGAACCCGCCGCCTCCGGGTTATGAGCCGACCTACTCAACCACCACACAACATAGGCTGTCAAATATAGTATGGTATAGATAAAGTATCGATGAAGAAAAATCTTGTGACACTTAACACACTAATCACACTAATATTATAAAAGCGAAAGTATGTATGTGTGTTTGTGTGTATGTTTGTTACTCCTTCAGGCTCAAACGCAAAATCTGCATGGATTTCGATGAAATTTGGTACCAAGATAGCTGTATACTGGATTAACATATAAACTACATTTTATCCCGGAAAAGTGAAATTTTCCCGTGAGATGAGTTAATAATTAAAATACTTTTATCCGCGGGTGAAACCGCGGGGCGCAACTAGTTATATATATATATATATATATATATATATATATATATATATATATATATATATATATATATACAAGAATGCCTAACCTTTTTATATGTAAGCAAAATTTCATGGCTCCTTTATTTTCCATTAAAAGCTCTATATTGAAACGCCCACGACATTTTTGCCTACGTCGTTACTTTTACAATTTCACTTATGTCTGGTTTACCGAACTGCCTTGAACTTCTAATGTGAAATAAATTATTGCTTTTATCGCAATGTCTATAAATAGTTTAGAAGGTATAAATTGATCTGTGCATTGTGCCTTTTTACGATATAGCAAAGTGATAACCCAGATAGCTTTTTAGGGTAGTAGAATTTTCATTCCCAAAAATTTACTTTATTAAAATAAAAAGTAAAATAAATAAGTCATTAATAAATAAATAATAATAAATAAATAAACATGTATGGACATTTCACGCAGCAACATCTAGCCCCAAACAGAAACAAAGCTGGTACTATGGGATAACTGATAGATACTTAGATAATTTTTTAGACACGGAACAAACATCAATGTTCATCACACAAATGTCTGTCCTGGATGGGAATCGAACCCACAACCTACAGGTCAGATGGCCGGGTTACTACCAACTGAGCAGTCGGGCCAGTCAAACTCTATTGGCCTTGTTTATGAATTTTTTACGTTGCAAACTTTCAGCCTTTCCTTACTCCACGTTCACGTGAATTGTCACGAGTAAAAACGAGATGGAGATAAAACATTTATTAACTTTACAAGACACCTATGTTACAGCTTGCAATATTGAGATAGTGGTGAGGTATCCGTCGAGCAAAACTAGGGCGCTAACAAGGGCATTTAATTAATTCTTAATTGATTTGAAAACTTTTCCTCGTAGCGTAATGCAAGGCGCTGTGTGGCTGAACGATAAAAAAACGGTATTGGTTGAAAAATAATGTCTTGAATGGTATTGTAGTGGAGTGAATGGAGGCGTTGCTATCACAAGCCAACCTACCGAGCGTCTTCTGGCTATTGATATGATGGCTTTAAGCGTCAACAAGTAAGAACAGGTAATAGATAGGAACTTTTAGGATTATATTTGCTATACAGCCTTTGGTGGTTGCAGCAGGTTGGGTCATTACCCGGAACCCGGCCGGGTCCTTGCGATCGCCCTGAGGGAGATGGGCGACCGGCTTCGGGAACTCTTCGACGTGTGCCTCACGTCGGGAAGGTTCTAGAAGCTGTGGAAGGACGGCCGGCTGTGCCTGTTGTGGAAGGAGGGTCGACCAGTTGACTCGCCTTCCGCATACAGGCCCATAGTGCTGCTGGATGACATGGGAAAGCTACTGGAGAGGGTAGTGGCTTCCCGTGTCATCCGGCACCTAGAGAGGACGGGGCCTGCTCTGTCCGATGCCCAGTCTATTATTATTATTTTTCCATGCCTTTACTTCCAAGTTTTAAGCGCACTGATTTAATTTAAAGATTCTAATTGCGTCTTACAAAATAATAGCACAGTATCAAGATTATTACATTGTTTACAAGAAACAATGCCAAAACAATCCAGCAAGATATTCCGAGAAATGTTTGCTTTGAAACAAGACGTAAATAATTAATATCAAGATGTTATTGATTCAAGAACACCTAGCGGCTCTTTGATAATTTAATAATTTTCAACTTAAGCGTAGCGTGGGTCTCAATTAAAAAGTTTCCGGAAATCGGAACAAATCTGAGAATTCTGTTCGATTGAAGTTACCTAAAGTTATGTTAATTGTTAAAGGAATCTTAAATTTGTTAAAGCTCTAGTTATTTTATGGAAACG
This sequence comes from Ennomos fuscantarius, assembly GCA_905220475.3. Classification (NCBI taxonomy): domain Eukaryota; kingdom Metazoa; phylum Arthropoda; class Insecta; order Lepidoptera; family Geometridae; genus Ennomos; species Ennomos fuscantarius. The sequence continues at coordinate 1,759,627 of HG992028.1, read as the reverse complement.
TTATTAAAATATGAGCCAACTTTGAGTGTCTTCTGCTTTTGTAGCAGGAACGTAATGTGCTTATTTCTTTTTGTCAATGAATGACGTGATAAGCTAGTTATTCGCCTGATAGTATTTTGAAATTTGAATTTGAATGCTTTTTCCCATAATAGCAGTACACAATTGGAATGGAATACTCCAATTTATGAAATTTCGCGTCACACTGCACTGCGCACGTCATCCGTAGACATCAGCACAGTCTAGGATAAGGCTTTGAGATAGACATAGTGCCATATTCCCAGTAATAAATCTTTAGCTACATACCCTTCAAATTAGACCAAAGTAGTGCTTACAAACTACTGTCCAGCGGGTGAATAGCTGGCAAAGCGGTAGTACTCCCTGCACGAACTCTTGAGCATGAAAAATCATATTTTTGCTCATTATCATAGATTATTGAACTACAACTAGGTGGTAGGACTTTGTTGCAAAGTTCGTCTAGGTAGGTACCACCGCTTTGCCAGTTATTCTGCCGTCAAGTAGTAGTGTGCAAGCACTACTGTGTTCCGGTTTGAAGGGCACTGTAGCTAGCGAAATTACAGGGCAAATGAGACTTTATGATCTGATCTCACAGTCGAGTAATTTTATTACCAGTCTGTGCTGATGTCTCAGGATGATGTGCGCAGTGCAGTGTCGCGTGAAACTCTATCTTTTGGTGTTCTGAGTGACACTGTTCTGTTATGGGCGGCCGTGTTGCTTAACATCAGGTAAACGACTAGCTCGTCACATCATTCACTCATATAAAAAAATACAATGCTTCTTGTTCTGCTCCTATAGGTCCTTTTAACCTACTTTTATACTTCCACTTCACACAGTCATTGGCGTCTTCAATAATAAATAATAACGATCACATACATAGATCCTGGACCCTAACTAGGATTTCCTGTGTCTAGGGACCCAGGAACTACGAAGACAATGGTCAAATCATGGTCAACACCCAGACTCATAATAAGTATCTTCGCTTTTTTCCGTGCACAAATACTTGTCCTGCCGCGGGAATCGAACCCGCTGCCTCCGGGTTGACCTGCTCAACCATCACACCATAGAGGCTGTCAAAAGTTCAATGGCGGGTCCAATGGCTCTAATGTCTTCCTTCACAACGTCAAGCCATCGCCGCATCGCATGTTCGATTCCATATAATTATTATCCAGTAAATTATCCAAAACTATCCAATTATCTAATATTTAAAGTTATATCACTTCACTGCTTACAACTGACAGATCCTGAAGGAGGTCCTGAAGCAGGTAATTCATTAGTAATACCTGTGGTTTCGGAATGAGTCGAATACCCGTCCAGTGGTCAAATTATAACTTTGAACTTGTCTAGGAAGGTGCATTCCATGCATTTTCAAAGTAGGGTGCAAGTTATAAGCGACATGATATGATACGGTACACCGTAGCTTTTTACTTCAGCAATCCAAAGATTATAAGACCAATTGTTTTTTCACCGTTCTTACTTCATCGTCTCACGCGTAAGCTGATGTTGCCAACCAGAAAACTCAATCCACACAATTTAATTTCTAAAAATAAGAACAATTCAAAAAATTCGTTAATTCCCGGCAGACCGATGACGAATAGGTACTGACTTATTTCTGAGGTGTTTATGTTTTTATCCCGGAAAATTTTAGTCGAGGAGTTTTGGCGGGAAAACGAAAAGATCGTGTCACCGCATTGTATTATTTTCCAAAACTTGTGTTATTTTCAGTGTTAGTGCATAAAATTGGTGGCATTTTATTCGTTAAGTGCTGGATTACAGGCATGAATGTGGAAAAGAAGTATAATGATGGTGAAACGTTTCTTTTCTTGTTGTTTCCAAAACTCCATAGAAGCTTCTGGTAAAGTTGCTACCACTTTACTAGGAGTATGACTTGACTAGCCTAGACTATGACTTGACTTGATAACTTGGACTGTGACTTGACACATACAACATACATATGTATATTATAAATTAACTTAAAAAAAATATTACTTGACACTGGCTAAATACACAAAAGTGTGGAGCCAAAACAAAAAAAAAATTATGTCAGATGAAATTGGTTGCAGCAATATTATGACTTATTTTCATATTGCATTAGTTTGCTATCGATGACTAGGTATTTAAACGATGATAAACGTCGGACGAAAATATTTTCTATTTATTGATACGGGATGCTACAGTAACTATCTCTTTTACCTTGTGTCAAGCACAAGACTGGAACTTTTCCAATAAACGTTACGGGACCCCAGGACGAATGTCGGTGCGGTCACGGCTTGCATTGTTGTGTCCCGTCATTGATTAAAACCATTCTGTAACCGCTTTTTACCGGTTTACGTTTGCTAGAAACCAGCTTATACCAGTTTTGTCTGGATTAAACTGGTTTTAATCTTTGTTACACTTAATGTTTTGTGTGAAGAAGTGGTCGAGGGCTGGCAGGTGTATTCTATTATTTGTGTTACTAAAAACATAAATGTGACGGCGGCAAAGTCCAGTTATAAACTCTATGCGCAGCGGGCAGTACCGTAATTTACCCAGTGGCAGCATTTAAATTTATTACAGTGGCAACACCGGCAACTGGCAACTGTCATCGCTGCCCCACCCATCTGGCTATATAAAGGGAGCGCTCGGTGTACTACGATCATTTTTGCTCCGAACGCGGCCCGGTGCGCATGCAGAAAGCCTATAGTTTTATAGTTTGCCCACCGTGCTTAACTCCCAAGCTTATATCGCAACCTACGCACAACCCGTGAGCCTATAAATGCTATTTAAATATGTGTTAGTATAGTTATAGTTTTGTTTTTGTTATGGTGTTTAGCGTTTTGTGAGATAGAGAAGATTGTTTCGACAGCGTTGACACGTGTTTTGACACAAGCGCAAGATAGAAATACAAACGCTGTGAACAGCTGAGTGAGCTTATGAGAAACGAGTGAGAAGTTAGAAAATAGAAAGCATGAAAATCAACGGGCAGTCCCGCGCATTCCGACTCACCGGATTCATTATCAGTTTACTGGCCGGATAGCTCAATTGGTAGTAACCCTACCTTCTGAACTGTGGGTTGTGGGTTCAATTGCCCAGTGGCCCAGTACAAACATTTGTGTGATGAACGTAGGTGTTTGTTCTGTGTCTGGGTGTTATATTGTATTCTTTGTATATATTTACAAACAAAAAGTATCTAAGTATTGTATCAGATATCAGGTTCCCATAGTGTACAAGCTTTGCTTAGTTTAGGGCTAGATGGCGTTGTGTGAAATGTACACACATATCATTATATTATTATTATTAGTTATCTATTGCAGATGTGAAATTATGTAACAATCAATTCTTTTAACAACTAAGTTGTTTTTTATCCCCTCGTATCGTAGTTCCTCTGGATCCTTAGTTACAGGGAATCCTAGATAGGGTCCAGGGTTTAAATATGTATAGGCTCAGGGTTTATACATGGCGGGCAAACTATAAAACTATAGACCTTCAGCATGCGCACCGGGTCGTGTCCGGAGCAAGAATGATCCGTAGTGCACCGAGCGCTCCCTTTTTATAGCCAGATGGGTGGAGGAGCGATATCAGTTATCGGTGTTGCCACTATAATAAACTTAAATGTTACCACAGGGTAAATTACGGTACTACCCACTGCGCATAGTTTTCAACCGGACGGTGCCGCCGTCATATGTAATCGTTAGACGTCATTTATTAATTTGTTTCCATATTATGACTACAATAAAATATGTGTTTTCAAAAACATAGCATAATAGCCAAACAAAAAACTGAATTCGAGAAAGTAACAGTAAAACCCGATTAAAGTAAAAGGCAACTAATCCTATCGCTACCTGCGTGAAATAAATAAATGTACATAAAAAAATAATCACGTTTCGCTTCGAATCTGTCAGAAGAACTCATCAAACACCCGATACCGTGTCAAAATCGAGTTCATAGAAAAACCGATGAGAGTGCAGTGTAAGTTATAAGCGGAAACTAAGCACGCACAGTAAAATATATGAACATTAACAACACTACACAATCAACAACAACAACACAAATAACAAACACAACACTATCTAAATAAATAACAACAAACATCAGTATGTTTGTCTTTTTTTAGTGCAGGCAAGTTGTCAGGCATGGTGGCAGAACTTTTAGGGCACCTAAAAGGATCAACGGCTTCACAAGCCCTCTGAAGCACGGCAGTGCCGACTTCGAGGTCAACAATCCAATTAGTGACTATAGCAGACGTTGCTTTTACCAACCGGTAAAGAACGGCCAATGCAGCTTCCGTATGAGTGCTACACGCAGCATGCAGAGCACCGCGACGTCATCCACAAGAATTAGAAAACTGAATTGTCAAAAAGAAGGCACTCATCGATAAAGCAATAATATACGCCTGCGACGTCATCCACAACAACTGAAGGGGTGAGAACAAAAAGCGTTTAACTTAATTTTCTACAATAATACATTCTCATAATACCGAAATGAGGCTTAAATCTCGAGATTTTGAGTCTAAAAACGGTTTATCTGTCACAGGAATACAGTTCGCTTAGCAATAATTATTGTATATTATATTACATTTTTACAGTAATTGTATAAATTTGTACTATATTTAGTATTTTTAAATAGAATTACTACATTTTCAAGCAACTGAAACTTACATAAACCTTTTCTATTACCTTATAAGCAGTCTACATTAAAATGGCGCCGTTGAAGTTTAAAGTCAATTTTCTCGAAACTATCAATTTGACAGTTAAACCCTTTTTATTCTCAACTCTTCAATTATAGAATTGAAATGTCAAGATAACAGCAGATATCTAAAACTTTAATGCACGTCTGTGACGTGATCCACAAGGATTAGAAAACTGACGCGTCAAGAAGAAGGCACTCGTTTGACTGGCTCAATAGCTCACTTCGTTAGTAATCGTGCCTTCTGAGCTGTAGGTTGTGGGTTCGATTCCCACTTGTTCTGTGTCTGGGTGTTATATTATATTCTATGTATGTATTTACAAACAAAAAGTATATGTATTGCATCAATCATCTGGTTCCCATGGTACAAGCTTTGCTTAGTTTGGGGCTTGATGGCGCTGTGTAAAATGTGTACAAATATTATTTTTTATTATTTATTCTGCATTTAAGTTTCACAGCTCTTTCTGCAGCTTCTATCTCTGTATGACGTACCCAAATCCGTTGCAGAAATACGCGTCATAGAGCTGTCAAACTTCAAAACATGAATGCAAATTTTGATGTGATGATGGGGCATAAGTTTATTTGTAGCTTACTACAATTTTTAGTCTTGACTAAACCGCATTTATCTTTTGCATTGGACTATCCAAACGGTACACTCCGTATACATTACTGATATTTTTTTAATTCCCGTCACGCGACACTGGCGTCCAGTGTCGAATATTATTTTCCTTGTTAGCAACTCGATACCAATAATCGAATGGTGCCAGTAATCGAGCGGCGATATCGATAACGGAAACCTTAGAAGTTTAAAAACGACGTTAAATTTTTACGTGCGCCGGTGACAGGTGGGCCGTTTGCGGTTTATTACCAAGGTAGGTCGTAAAAGGAACAAAAGTGTTGGTTTGCTTGAGAGGACATTTTTTACGGAAAATAGTTGTTGATAAAGCAGATATTTGCTAAGTTTTTTGAAGTGAAACACTCTTCTCTCATTTATTTACACACGCTTGACTTGGGGTAAGCTGGTGAGGCGAACGGAAGTTGAGGGGAAAATATACTTATCTCCCTCTCTCCTCTATCTACGTGAAAATAGAAAGAAAGAGTTACTTTTCGTATATCTATATTATTATATATATGTCTATATCTATATATTTTACTGTAAGGGCAAGAGAGATGGAGCTAAATAAGTTTTACTTAAGTCGTGTGGTCTAAAGCACACTGGCTGTTTAGAATACCCCTCTTCTGAATGTTTTGCACATACATCACGCAAGTTCTCATTATTTTGTATTGTTAGTAATATTAAAAATCCTTACGATCTATCGTTCATGTAAAGAATGGAACTGTACAGGTAGTTTACATTACAAAAGCCTTTGAAACTGTAGCTTTTATCATTATACCGTTGAAACAAGCTTTTCATAGAACCGTTCACTTCCTCACATTAAACTTTAGTGAACTGCAAAATTTTAAGACAAGAATAGAATGGGAATTTCTCTCGGTTATTAATGCCATTAAAGCATTGGTTCGTTTCTATTGAACCGCTTTGCGGCTGTATTTAACCGTTCGGCGAACGATCAAGGAAGTGTACAGGCACTTGTGTTGTGGTATTCGATACTGTGCACTGTGGCTTTGGACTTGGGAACTGTGCAGAGGAGTAGCTGCATTTGTTTTTTTACTTCAAAATTGTCTATTATTTGACCTTGCTCTCACCTGATGGGAAACGATGCGATCAAAGGTGAAGCATGCCAAGTAAATTGTAAGTGCAAGTGCATTGTGTGAATGAATAATAATAATAATAGCGCCCAAAAATCACATACATAGATCCTGGACCCTAACTAGGAATCCCTGTGTCTAGGGACCTAGGAACTACAAGGACCATGGTCTCACAACACCCAGAATCAGAACAAGTATGTGCACAAATACTTGTCCTGCTGCGAGAATCAAACCCGCCGCCTCTGCTATGAGCCGACCTGCTCAACCACCAGTGGCTGAATGAAGGAATGAGTGAGTGAATGTATAGTTACAGCGAGAAAACGCGTTTGTTCTAGTTTGTTTTATAAATATGTTGTACTCAGTTCCAGTTGAATAACCCAAGTGAAAACACTGGTTAGAATTCACTAACACAAAAATGTTGTAATTAGGTATTGGATTAAAAAAAAGGAGTGTAAATAAAAACTGAATTTTGTAAACCGAATCTATCTGTACTTATAATAAAACGGGAAGGTGAAGGAAGGCGTGCTTCCCTTCGCCGTACGTTCACCCATTTATCCTTTTCTCTATCTTTTTCTCTCACTATTTTCCTTTCTATTCTTATGGCGTAAAACTACTGAAACCCGTAGAAAGCCGGGGTGGATAAGCTAGTACTGTTTTAGTATGTGTAACTTATAATTAATTACTTAGATACCATTTAAAAATGGCCCGGCCATATTATATTACATTTTAATCATCTGATTAAAATGTAAAATATGACAATTTATGACAAGATATTTGTGACAAGATTGTCATAAAGATATACCCGTAATAAGTAGTAAAAATAAGTATTGTTTTAAACAATACTTATTTTTTCATTTAAATAAATAATTGATGCATTTTTATTTGTACAGCCGAAGTCCCCAATCCTAGCCGTCAATATTCCTACATTATAGTATCTGTGACGAATCGACCATTCCCATTTTACGCCAGCCGTGACAAATCGCTTATTTTGTTTGAGCCTGCACACAAAGCCATGTGTTTGTCGACGCATGAACCACAGACCTATTGTCTAAGAAATAAAGGCTCTTTTGTAATGGCAAGGTGATTTATGAAAACGTTTCCGTAAAAAGCTTTCTAATTGAGAAACAAATGAGGTAAATTAATTTGGTTAGTTCTGCCTTGGCTGGGCGTTTGAAATGACTTAATTAAGTTCGTGGAAAAATGGAACAGAATTCGAAACTTGCGTTTTTATCAGGTTATTTTAAGTAGCTACTATTACCTTGGCCTGTAGTTATTCAAGTACCTACATAAAATTTCGCTAGAATTACAGTATTTCTCAAAAACTAGGACTTACATACCGTGTGTATAAGTTACCAGCCACTTTGTCTCTACATGGTATTATTTGATATTTTAATATGTATATTTATATCATAATAGTTCAATATAATTGTCCATTAGACAAATTCACAGAATGTTGCGTGAAAACGGCTAAACTCACGTCAATTAAAAGTCAAAATTACTCCGACTAGTTTCGGACACATTCGATGTCCTTCTGGGAAGTAGTTACTAACGCAAGTCGCGGCGGCTTTTACTAGCGTCAACACGTAACTGGTTACGAGCTTACAGAAGTGGCTCCCAGAAGGACATCGAATATGTCCGAAATCTGGTCGGTGTAATCTCGACTTTAAATTGACGTGAGTTTGGCCGTTATTTATCTTACAAATAGCCTAAAACTTTTGGTTAGTATAAATGATAAAATAAAACGGTATTCACATTGCGGTTAGATTTGCAGTCTGGTTGTGCAACTTTATTTTCCTTACCATTACTACGTAAGATAAGCCCCTCCCAGAAAATCTATAGACTGGAAGATTCTTGGATTTCGATAGAATATAGAAACTCAAGATAAATTTATTTATTAACAGAAACCGTTCCGGATTTTCCGGGAAATACCTTTCCACTCCGTAACTCCGGATAACCCGAGTTAGCGCAGCTGGAGCAACCATTGAATTATTGCCGGACAAATTGGACAAATAATTTTGCTTCATGAATTCCGGAACCAAGCGAAAAGCCCCTACTGTGTTTTTTTAAGTATTGTATAGTTTCTGAAACTAGTTTGGTTTAATATATAATTTTCTGTTATATGTAATTCTGTGGTGGTAAATAATTAATAATAATGATAACGCCCAACGAACACATACATAGATTCTGGACCCTAACTAGGATTCACTGTGTCTAGGGACCTAGGAACTACGAGGACCATGGTCTCACAGCACCCAGACTCAGAACAAGTATTTGCGCTTATTTGCTGTGCACAAATATTTATCCTGCTGCGGGAATCGAATCCTCCACCTCCAGGTTATGAGCCGAACTGCTCAACTACTACACCACAGAGGCTGTCAATAATTGTTTTATTATTTTGTATCTAGAATTAGCCCTGCCGTTTCAGCCGCTATTCACCAATGTTTTCGGGAAAAAAAAACCAATCACTAGTTATAAAAGAGAAACGTTGTCTGTCTGTTTGACTTTCACGTTAAAAAGATTGAAACAATTTGTTTGAAATTTTGCACACAGATTTTTAGAGTACTACCGAGATCAACATAGGGTAAGTTTTATCTCGTAAAATTAGGAGCTTTTGCAGTAAAATTATAATGACATTGGTAGCGGGCAGGCCATATCGCTCGGGTGAATGGCATCCGACGGGGGTAACAACTCTAGAGTTGTGAACAGACGCGTAATGTGGAGCTTTATTGACGAGGCCTATGTTCAGCAGTGGACGTCTTGAGTAGTAGTGGTGCATGTAAACGGGTGAATTATGGGTAAAACCTCAGATTGCCTCTAATTCTTTATACTATTCCCTTATAAATAATAATGAGTCATTCCTAGTCCACCCTCTGGCTAGTCCTTACTAATCAACGGAGTAATTCCCCTGTCATTTGAAGACAATTACCTGCCAGTTAAGTGATTGATACGACGAAAAAGGGTTATTGAAAAAGTTTTACTTCAACAACCCTTTTACGCACGCTTGACTTGGGGAGTAAGCTGATAAATGCGAGGCGAACGGATTTTGAAGTTGGTTCACGTAGATCTCCATTGTCAACAGTACAAAGTTGAAAATTTGTTTAACAATAAAAAAATCTAGCTAAATTACCACAGACGCTGTGCTTAACAATGTTGGTATGTCCGGTAAAATGAGAATTTATAAATGTTAAAATAGCGACATTAACATTAAACAAAGCAAAAACTAACTTATACTGGCCGATAGATGAAGATAAACTAAAAAAGTTTTACTACAGTCCTGTGGTCTAAGGCACAATCGATTTTATTTATATTTTTGGGCTACTTGATAAAGAAGAAGTTATCAGTTGAGCGCGTTGCGTAAAATATAATAAAATAAAATAGTAAAGATAAAGATAATTGTCAAATAAGGATCATTATGCACAATCAAAAATAAGAAAACAGTAATGTATGTATATTTATGTGTGCGCGGAAAACTTATATACGCTTATATACTTATATATAAATATATATATATATAACCTATACTATTTATTTGTATGAATATTATTTTTCTAGATGATAACACCAAATTAAGATAATTTCATGTGAGCTATAAAGAAACTTACATAATGGACAAACTGTAGTTCTTTTTTCACTTTCCCATTCCGAATCAAAATCCTGTTGATTGTACTCACCATACATCTTCACCATCTGGTGGTGGTGGTAAATCTTATCCACCTTTAATTCCGACTAGCGTAACTAACGATTCGTCGCTGCTACGCCTACCGCTACACAGCTGGTTTCTCTCAGGCCGATATAATTTTACGCGTTATTGAGCTACGACTGCTACGAGCGCTACGAGTGCTACGACTAGGAATGTTCTTGTTGATAGGAGAAACATACGAAATGGAAGATTGGCGAACTTGTGCCCTGTATCTCTTGGAGACTGTTTCCATTTATTTTCGATAGTTAACAGATTTTCTGTGAATTACGCAAATAAAGTCTTCTAGAAGATTTTGTCTAGTTTTGCTCAGTTGGTAGTATGCCTACCTTTTAGACCGAGGATTGTGGGTTCGGTTCCCACTCAGAACAAACGCTTGTGTAATAAACATCGATGTTTGTTCTGTGTCTAGGTGTTATATTGTATTTTTTTTATGTATTTACAAACAAAAAATATATCAGTTATCTGGTTCCCATAATACAAGCTTTACTTAGTTTGGGACTAAATTGCGCTGTGTGAAATGTCCGCACATATTTATTTATTTATTTTATCCGTCGTGGTCACTAATTAAGCCAGCACTCATTTGAGTGAAAGTCTCTGCTTCAACTCACGTACAACATTGTTGGGGGTTATTATATTTAATTTTTAGTTTCATATAAAACGAATTTGCACAATACGAAAATGTAAAATAACAGCTTAATCGATCCATCTGTTCTCAAGTGACGCGTTTACTAACGAACAGCATTTCATTTTTATTAATTACTAGTTGCGCCCCGCGGTTTCACCCGTGGATAAAAAGTATTTTAATTATTTGCTTATTCCACGAAGAAATTTCACTTTTCCGGGATAAAATGTTACCTATATGTTAATATAGTGTATAAGCTATCTTGGTACCAAATTTTATTCAAATTCAGCCGTTTGAGCGTGAAGAAGTAACAAACATACACACATACACACACACACAAACACACATACAAACTTGCGCCTTTATAATTCTGCCGTCATAAAGAAAAAAGGCGCATCTGACATATTTGTCAAAAATGAGTTGGATATATATTCTGGATCAGCAAAAAAGACGAATCGGCCAATATTTTTTTTATTTCTGAAAACCAACCAGAACCCTAATTTTCGCATTGTCCAAAAAGACGCATCTGCGGTATAACAGTATGTTTACTAACTAAAAAAGACATTTCTGATGAATACTACGTTCAAAAAACACATCTAAGTAGAAGCGTCAAATTTATTTAGAAAATATGTACTAAGTCATACGTTGAAATGACGTTTCTGACTACTGCTATAAACTGCGTAGAAGTGCCTTTTCATCTTTTTAAACTTTTCAACACAAAACGTTTTTTTTCTCCATTTATAAAAATACGTAGAAACGTCTTTTTTCCTTATGACGGCAGAATATTAGTGTGATAGTGTGATGTGATTAGTGTGATATAACATTTATTATTGTTGTCAGTGACAAAATAATAACTCGTGTGTACACTTTGTAAAGTGATGTCCGGATTTGTTCCGGCTATTTCCGGTGGCGCGTTCGGAAACGCCACGCGTTGCGTTCGGATATTTCCGGAATTACCGACGTCACTGTTCGTATTCGGTTTTGAAATATCAGATATTTATTATTTACTTTGCTTAGAGCTGCTTGAAATGTAACCATGTATGTAAGTATTTCTTGCACACGATATAACTTAGTTCAGTGGATAGTGCAAGTAGAGGGCATAAAGTTTTTTGCAACAGTATGTTTAAAAGTTTAAAAAAAAATTATTAGCCCATTATGGACAGCCCAAAGACTACTATTGTTGCACATAGGCCTCCTCTAGAAAGAGTCCTTTTTTATATTTGGAACCCAAAAAACTGGGTCTACTCTTGTATACTTTTTGTGTATAAGGAAAAAAGATTTATTAATGTTTCAGCTACACGATTCGCCCATTTGCTAGTTTGTTTCCTTAATGGAGTGCTGATGCAAACATATTCGGGAACCAACTTGATTTATAAGACAGTGTATAATAATAATAATAATAACGCCCGACGATCACATGCATAGACTCTGAACCCTAACTAGGATTCCCTGAGTCTAGGGACCCAGAAACTATGAGGACCGTGGTCCCACAACACCCAGACTCAGAACAAGTATTTGCGCTTTTTTTTTCTGTGCATCCCGATCGAACCCGCCGCCCCAAGTTATGAGCCGACCTCCTCAACCACCACACCACAGAGGCTGTTAAGTATATATTCGGTTGTTTCGAATATTGAAGATTCTAGTTGTAGCTAACTTTACTTTTAAAATCATCATAAGCCTATCCTTGTCTACTTGTTATACTGCTGTATGTAGGTGCCTCCAATGGCACGCCACTGAGCTAGACCTTCAACTCTTTGCACTCAGTCTCTGCCAGCTGTTTATTTCGCAAGTTGTCATTCAAATTGGCATTCTACACTACGTTTGCTTAACGTTGTTTGAGTGCTGTCTCCACTTTTTGACAGCCTCTGTGATGGGCTGAGCAGATCGGCTCATAACCTTGAAGTGACGGGTTCGATTTCCATGACATGACGATGTCTAGGTGTTGAAACTAAAACAAAAAACTAAAATAAACGCTTTTTCTCGCTGTACCTATACATTCACTAACTCATTCCTTCATTCAACCTCTGTGGTGTGGTGGTTGAGCAGGTCGGCTCATAGCCCGGAGGCGGCGGGTTTGATTCTCGCAGCAGGACAAATATTTGTGACGCAAATACTTGTTCTGAGTCTGAGTGTTGTGGGACCATGATCTTCGCAGTTCTTAGGTCCTTAGATACAGAGAATCCTAGTTAGGGCACAGGATCTATGTATGTAATTGTGGGCGTTATTATTTTATTATACTCAAGAACTCGCCTACCCTAGCGGTCTTTCGGCAATCGGCCGGATACATAAAAAAATCTAAATAGGAAAAATGTTTTTGTTTATATAATTTAAACCAAAGGACCCAAAGGATTAAATGAGTAAACCATACACAAGACACAATATCAAAGTCTCTACCCGGATTTTAGCTTGTCTTTGGAATTTAACCAAAGTGAGGCTAAAATCCGGGTAGAGTTCACCGCAGCGCGTTAATTCAGAACTCTATTAGTTTTATCAGCTCTATCACGGTTCACGGCTCGCTGGCCCCGTCAGCCGCGCATCGATACATTTTGCCTTTACTCTACTATGCTACGAGTATTACTATATTTGTCCTATACTCTACGATACTCAACCTTTTCAAAGTCTAAAAAAAGACAACCTCTAAACACTTTACAATAACCAACGAATTTATAAGCACATTTTAATAACTACACCATGTATATAGGTGGGTATTGTCAGGAACGACCGACCGGAACACTTTGACTGCGACATGCTTTGTTGGAGATGTTACAGGGAAGGCCGGAATTTGGCACAAAAGGTTATGGCGGATGACATGGCAGGGGCTTGTGAAGGTATGTATAGTTAGTTATATATAGACAGGGAGGGTAGTTATGAGTTTTTAATTGATGGTTTTTATTTTATGGGATTTTCGGTTTAAGTAGATGTTTTAAATTCAAAATTTGGATTGGATCAAGAAGCTAAATAAAACTTTTTTATCTGTTCTTTACGGGTTACGTATCAACCGCAAGAAAAATAATAACTTACCATTATGAAGAAGAACAAGAAAGATACGAAAAGAGAAAGAAATAGAGAAAGCATAGGAAATGTCATTCATCTCCTTGCGTTAAATTAGCATGGTTCGTAATGAATTCTCCAGTGTTTAGTTTTATATAAGCTTTTTGGATTGAATGTTAGTACATAATTTCACACAAATGACAATGATACTAAGACTTTTATCTCCTTTAAACTGAGAAAGAACGAAAGAAAGAAAATAAATTTATCCAAGACATCACGCAGTGTTTACAGTGAAAAGTTCTCTAACTGTAAAAAAAAAAAAAACTAATTTTTAATACCTGACCTACTTTATCAGAACAATTAGCCCCCGATTCCAGGTTCTCACCGCGTTCATTAATAAAACTTAATTAACTCCACATTAAGCACGTCAGAGTGGATTAACTCTCTCCACTGAACGAATTAATGGGGATTTGCTCAAATTATGGGGAATTTTGCAGTAAGCCGGGAGGCGAAGATTTCTTGATAAGTAGATAGGTACTTTACGCAGAGAGCTTACAGTAGGCTATTATATATATTTTTCCAGAGACTTGAAGATGAATAGTTTTAGACTTGCCTAGGTTAGAAATGTTGAGATTCACTGCAAATAAACACAATGTTTTAACGTAAATTAACGCGGAGCCAGTAAAGCATTCCTAGTTTGAAAACTATCATGAATATGACACATGTTGTAAAATCACGTCAATTAAGAGTTGAAATTACTCCGACCATTTTGGAGGTTTTGGACATATTCGATGTCCTTTTTCTAAAAAAACAATTTTGATTTACTTGGTCTTACCTTAAAAGCTAAATAAATAAAAAAACTCGGTCTGCTAAGAGTTTGTCTACTTTTAAGTATAAGAAAAATTTACTGAAATTAATCAGTGAAAATGGATAATATTTAAGAAAATTAATAACGGCTTAAATCACGTCGGTTAAAAGTCGAAATGACTCCGACCAGGTTTCGGACAGATTTGTATAGTATATTGTATTACCTAAATTAGCAAAATATTTATTGAAAATTATGATTTTGAACCTAAGTTACCTATTGTCTATACACAAAACCATGAAAAGGGACAAAAAATACAAATGTAAACCTTATGTAAATTACAAAGCCTATAAAGTAAAAAAAACTTATGCCAGTGTGTACTGAAGTTAGATGAGCTTTTAAGTTTGCATTTATCTCTCTAGGACGTACCCAAATGCGTTGCGTCATATAAGTGCGAACTTAGGAGTTGTCAAAATTTAGGGCGGTAGGACTGCAATTCACTTAAACATATTTCGTTAATCGCCAGCGAGTTATCCATACCTATTATCATATAAATATGGCTTAGTAACATATTGCCTTAATTCGTCTTTAACTCCAAAATATATTTATGGATATACACCAAATATACATCGCTAAGTCTGTTCCCTCTATTATTTTTAATGAACCCATTCGAGTCACAACAACTGAAATTGACAGTATATTTTAAATATACTGACTAACAAAATAAACCGTTTGAGACACATCAAAGGGAACGTGGATAAAAATAGCTTGTGAGTAAATAAAACCAATTCGGGAACATTGTATTGTAAATAGTATTCTAATATATAATAAGTTTTGACTTTGTGCTTCATATTGTTTACCTGTGAAGATAACAGAACTTGTTAATTGTGATTTTGGCTAATGTGAAAGATAAATGAGACACATAAATTGCATAACAGATTAAAGTGTCACTCAAAACTCTAAATACTACTACTAGTTCTGCTACTACTAGTAATGAGATTTCTAGACTGAGATCAGATCATAAAGTTCAATTTGTCCCACAATTTCACTAGCTACAATGCCCTTTAGACCGGAACACAGTACCTAGTGCTTACACATAATATTGTTTGGTGTCAGAAGGCGGTGGTAGACAAACTTTTCAGAAAAGTCTTGTAAAAGAGAAATTTCTGTACTTGAAACTTTTTTTTTTTATGTTAAGGAATGACGTGACGAGCTAGCCGTTTCCCTGATGTTAAACGACACGGCTGCCCATATCAGCTGCAGTGTCACTCGGAACTCTAAAAGTATAGAGTTTCGCGTGACACTGCACTGCACACGTCATCCTGAAACATCAGCACAATCTAGTAATAAGATTACTAAACTGTGAGATCAGATGATAAAGCCTCATTTGCCCAGTAATTTCACTAGCTACAGTGCCCTTCAAACTGGAACACATCAGTGCTTGCGCACTACTGCTTGGCGGCAGCCTTAAGTGCAGTGGTAGGCTTAAGTGAAGTACTGAAATAGAGACCCATCTGTGTTACTTTTAAGACCACATATCATTGTTTAACCTATCTCACAAGCAAATAAATTGATTTGATTTAATTTGATTAAAAAATAGCTGAATATTGAGCTAAAAAGGATTTATATACTGTTTGCCATCTGTTCACAAAACTATTGTAATAAAGTCAAAGTATAAATTAAAATTTTCTATAATCCCTTATATTATATTTTAATATAGCAATACTTAGCAAATTTTGTAAGCTTTTGATGAAATGGGAGTGGCACTTCCAAAATAATCATCTCGTTGACCACAAGGCGTGCCCTTCAATATCTCGTTCCAAAAGAAAACTATTAAAACTAAATCCGCTTCAGGGCTTTAACAACATAATCAATTCTGTAGAGCCCTTTCAAGGGTTACAAGTGTTTAGGACCGATTTGGACATCTGTTACTGCCATATTTTACAACAATATCAAACAATTTTTACCTAAATTTGAGCTCTATGCTTACGAAATAAGAGACAACGAAGGGTAAAGCCACGTTGGTAATGCATCGAAAAGTATACCAGCGGTTGTATTTCATAGTGAATTATTAAGATACGATTTAAGACCCTCCGTTGATATGAAAATCGGAGTAAAAATATAGCATAAGCTGGCGGGAAGCATGAAATGAATTTTAAATTGTTCATTTCAATTCAAACGTATTTCGTAGCGGGAATTCAAAATAAAATTTTCAACTTATCACAATCACAGATCCACCCAGATGTTATTGAACTTTCGGTTCTTATACCTAAAACAGACATGATCTATACGCATAAAATTATAAGTTGACCTGAAAAATTGTGTTATTAGGTATAATGGGATGCAATTTAATTTATTCTAATTAATTAATTAATTTTATCAATAATAAAACAGCACGACATGTTCGTCAAATTTCATGCCACGTTAGCTTTAATGGAATCATTCGCCGGTTTTTTGCCATCGCCAATGTTGCAGCCATTCTCGAACCGAATGGTCTCATGCGTGACGATGGTAAAAGACTTGACGGAATGACTCTGGCTCTCAGGAAGATGGTGACCTTTAGTGTGGGAGCAGCTTAAATGAGGCAAATGTAGTAATCTCGGTAGTGGTTAGATATTTGAGTGGTTTAGTGTTGAAACCCTGGGTCCGTGGGGACTGGACCGTGCCTGGTCGATGCTTAACCATAGTGCTGGTTGAAACAACGAATCAGCATTGCAATTTAACGGGGCAATGCTGCCAGCATGTTGAGTACCTACTTGTAGTGGGCTGGATTTAGCGGGCGGCATTCAGACTGTCTATATGCCATCGCGGCTATATATATTTATATATATTTGGACTACTTATATACTATATTTCTTTTTTTATAGTATAATAGTGGTGTAATAGTATTTAGTACTAGTTGTTATATTAGTGTAGTACTATTAGTGAAAAGAACAAAGGCACTTTGCTCGTAATATGAAAATAATTGAAATAAAATCAAATGTTGTTTAACTACTCTGGAAGGATTACAGTCATTTTATTATTTTCAAGCCAAAACTAATTTCCTTTATGAGACTATATTTTATAAAAGGTGTGGTTGACTGTGTAAGTCGTTCATTTGCAGTCGTAAAAATATGCAGAGCTATTTAAGATTTTCTATCAATCTTTTATTTACTTATATAAATTTAAAGACCCACCAAAGTGCTGACTGACTGACTGAATGACTTACTTATATATCAACACACAGCTTAAACCGTCTTAGAGATTTAAAATTGGGAGAGTGTGTTCTTTGTAAAGTGTAGGTATCCACTAAGAAAGGGTTTTTCAAAATAGCGGCCCTAAGAGGGTGAAATGGGTGGTTGAATTTATTTTATAGGCCACGCGGGCGAAGTCGAAGGTAGTTGCATTATATTGATTCCAATACAAATATAAGCTATACTCAATGCATTATTTAGCTAAAAACAAAATTGTTATATATTCTAAGCACGCAAATAAAAGTAACTGCCTACAAATAGATCACAAACAAGTCAGCGTAATCTTGAGAGCAAAAGGTATCCCCTCTTTTGTGAAAAATACGATTTGTTGTGACTTCCGACTGGTGATTTTGCACAGTACGCTACTTTTAATAATCGTTTTCAGAAAATAAGCTCATAGAAGCGGCATTTAGATGGGTTCTTCTCTTGTAATAACGATGCCAAAACTAGCTCTTGAAAGATAGTAATAAGGTAACATAAATTTAAATTTTCTTCTAGGCCGTAATTTTGTGTCGACGAAATCACGACCATTTTATCGTTTTAAGTTTAAAAAGTCATATGAGTCTAATAGAATCATAACTAAAAATAGGCGATTCGATCCAATTAACCAAAAGAAAACGCAATCTCTTCAAAGCCTTTTTATCCATAAATTTCTTATCAGCTATTGAACCAGGCGTAGTATGAGCTCGCATGGGGGTGCATTAGGGGAAAATGCAATTAATTTCAGCACAATGGCTTTCAACCCCTAGCATTGGCAATAGGAATGTTATGTCTTAATTCCTGCAATCCGAGGTGGAGGTATTATTGTAAAGACTGGAGATAAATGTGTGAAGTAACTCAGTATATAGAAGTTTCATCAGTTGACGTGAATATATATTATTTAACCACTTCATTACAGATGGCTTCTGTGCTGTGATGGGTGAGCCGGTTGGCTCATAGCCCGGAGGAGGCAGTTTGATTCCCGCGACAGGACAAGTGTTTGTGCAAGAAAACCAAAAAACGCAATTTTTTGTTCTCTTTCTGGGTGTTTTGACCATGGTCCTCATAGTTTAGAGATACAGGGAATCCTAGTTAGGGTCGATGATCCATGTATGTGATAGTTGGGTGTTATTATTTATTCATTCATAAGATTTTTATGGGCGGCACAAAGCATGCCTGAGTTTATCTCCAGTATATATGCTTATGTGGTAGAAATGTCTTGTCTCTACTGGTGCTTTCTATTCACACCCACCTATTCCTCTTAAAACGTTGACCTATGCTTTAACCTTTAGGCACATACAATAATACTATTCTCTAAAAACAGGGGCCAAATCCGGGTCCAGAAGCGGCCAAGGCCTTTAACAATTAAAACGGCCCATTATCGGCCGGGCCCTAATCCGGCCCGTTTAAGTAAATGGCTCAGGTGACCGGCCCGACCTTTGTTCTCCATTTTAAATGCAAATTTTGGAAGTTACGTAGTTTATTAGTTTGAGGAACGGTACTATAACGGTTTAGATTCGTTTTCTAATTGGTGCATAAATTTTGGTCAAGACCGTGGCCCCAAGAAATCGTTATATTTTTTATATCTGAGTCTGCCTTTTGTTATCTCTCCTTTTGAATAAAAAAGCTTTTTATTTTTCAATGAAGAAAACGATACGAGAATAAAAATTAAAAACATACTTACCATTTTTTTTTTTTTTTTTTTTTTTTTAATGTTAGTGAATGATGCGACTAGCTAGTCGTTCGCCTGGTGTTAAACGCCACGGCTGCCCATAACAGAACAGTGTCAGTCGGAACTAAAACAGAGTTTCGCGCGACACTGCACTACGCACATCATTCTGAGACATCAGCACAGTCTAGTAATAATATTACTCAACTGTGAGATCAGATCATAAAGTCTCAATTGCCCAGTAATTTCACTAGCTACCGTGCCCTTCAAACCGGAACACAGTAGTGCTTGCACACTACTGCTTGGCGGCAGAATAACTGGCAAAGCGGTGGTACCTACCTAGACGAACTTTGCAACAAAGTCCTACCACCTAGTAAAAAAAAAGTAAAAAAAGTAAAGTAAAAGTAAAGTAAAGTTGCCTATTTGTAAAATATCTTTTGACAACAACTCAAATGTACAATATTGATCACTTACCCTCTTACCAATTAAATAATTTTAGTCATCGCTTGAACATTTGTTTAGTTACACAACGTCCAAAAGTCAAATATTCCTTAAATGGGTGTTTTATTTTTGTAACTACGAAACCTTGTTTATAGGTAACAATATTAGATTACTAACAAAAATATTAACAGATTAATTATAATTTTAAGGAAAAACCGTAATCGCGAGCGTGATAAATTATTAAGCAGTGAATTGCTTTTTGCTATAAAAACGTGGTGATTGTTGCGATCCTAGTAACACTAGAGCATTGTACATTTCCATGTAGGTACGTGTTAAATATCCCATTCTTATAAAATATATCATATAATTTCAAAGAAGAATAAATTTTGAATCTTGTTAACACGTTTATAAGAGGTAAATTTATAATATCGTAAGTCCGAATAGCTCCTCAAAACCTAAAGCTACTTCAGAGACTATTACACTTATCTTGAATTAAATTTAGTGCCACTTCTGCCTAGTTCAATTTGTATTTAATTAAAAGATTGTAGGAACTGATTACAATTAATAGTTCCTTTTTTAAATTCGAACAAAAGAGTTTATATACCATTATAAGCTTTACTTGTTTTGAAAGTAATCATTTCTTAAGCCTGCGCGTGTCAAGTGTATAGCGTAGCGGTAGCCCGTGCGACTTTGAAACTGACGCACCCAGATTTAAACGCTTATCGGCCTAAACAGATAATTTACGGAACTTGTATTTGCTTTTATTACAATGAATGAAAATATTGTGACTATACACAGTAAACAGTATATATGTTCAAGATATACTAAATTCGAGAACATAAAATCATCCACCAACCCGCACTGCCAGCATTGTGGAGTTTTGCATACACTTTTCATGTGAGAGAACGCTCGTGTCCAGCAGTAGGAATGTATTCTTGATCACGTGGGCAGTTTTCATTGATAAATCCACAGTTATGTGGTGCGTTGACATTCCACATAAAATATTAAGTTCAAAACTAGCAGACCCGGCAAACTTCGTTCCGCCTAACAGCCAATGAATGTGCATGTTTAGGATTTAAAAAAGAAAAATTGGTTGACATCAATTTTATAACTAACTGGCTGACTCGCCCCGTTTATAGTTTTACACCCTAACCCTGTTCAAGAGAATACTTCTTCTTCTTCTCTCACCTTTTAAACCTTCCCTAGACTACGAAAAACATTTTAAAACCAAAATCAGATAAATCAGCCCAGCCGTTCTCGAGTTTTAGCGAGAGTAACTAACAGAAATTGATTTTAATATAAATAGATTATGTTATTCCGGATGAAGATGAATCCAAAAACACAAAAATCATAATAATTGGTCCAGCCGTCCTTGAGTTGCAAGCGGTGTAACACGACTTTCATTTATATATAGATATATTAGATGAAGTAATATGAGCGTAAATCAAAATAAATATGTAGATCATAGATCATGTAGACCGCCCATTGTGACACTTCATTTTTAAGTTTGTGCCTGTTAATTGTTCCTGTAATGTGGTGTCAATAAAGAGTTTTGTCTATCTATCATCATAATAGCGATGTAACAATTCTATAAATATGTATTAATTTAATATTTGCTTTTACAAAGCAAAATGAATTCAGATGTAACCAACGATATACTAACATCATAAGATCCAATCTACTTCTAAAGAATCATTAAACGTAAACGTATGTCGAATCACGTTCCTAAACAAAAGTTTATCAACACTTCAGATAAAATCAACGGAATTATTCCCACCCTGCATTAAAGAAAAAGACAAATAAATTGTTGATAAAAATAAAAGAATCAAAGTTATACGTGTTTCGAAGTTAAGGTGGTAATTAACATTTAAAATGTGAAGTAATTTTATGAGTTACCATAGAAACTCGAAAATTTCAAGGAAGCAAATTCAGTAAATGTGACACGAGTTCGTAATGTAAAGATCATTTTTGGTGAAAAAAATCTGTAGACATAAAGAAAAATATTGTTAACAAGCTTCTGCCCGCAGCTTCGCCCACGGCGTGGCCTATGAGAAAATAATTCAACCACCCATTTCACCCTCTTAAGGGTAGAATTACGAAAAATCCTTTCTTAGCGGATACCTACGTCATAACATCTACCTGCGTGCCAAATTTCAGCCCGATCCGTCCAGTGGTTTGGGCTGTGCGTTGATAGATCACTATGTCAGTCAGTCACCTTTCAGTTATATATATTTAGATACATAATACGATATAACACTTGTTACCCACAGATGGATGCAGGAGACACGCAGCCGATCAAAATGACGCTGTGTGAGGAAGGCCTATTTTCAGCAGTTGACGTCTTCATGCTTTTGATGATGATAATACGCTAAGACAAAGAACATACAGCTATGCTCATCACAATGTTTATTCTGGATGGGAAAAGAACCTACAGCCACAGTTAAGAAAGCGGAGTTACTACTACCCACAGAACTAACAAAGCGGTAAACAAAAATAATAATAATAATAATGAAAACTGTTAAATGTAGTTAACTTTTTTCCCGCAGGTAAAAGTTTCGACGTATTTTTTCATTGTATACACAATAACAATGCAAGTGACCCTAAAGTTCTAAATAAATAAAAATATTTTTATATTTTTATTTATTTAGAATAATTAAATAATTTTACACAGCGCCATCTAGCCCCAAACTATTGCGTTTGGGGCTAGATGGCGCTAGAACGTTTTGGCGTTTGAACTATGGGAACCAGATAACTTATACAAAACTTAGATACTTTTGTTTGTAAATACATTGAATACAATATGACACCCAGACACAGAACAAACATCGATGGTCATCACACAAATGTTTGTCCTGGGCAGGAATCGAACACACTACCTACCTCAGAAGGCCAGATTACTTTCAACTGAGTTACTGGGCCAGTTGAATTTCTAAGCTACGTTCGACAACAAATTAAACCGGTTGTAATAATATTTGCTGATAGTTTAATAAGGTTTTTTTATTGATTCTGATTCAAACATTTGACTTATCTGCATACACAGCAATCGGACTGCTAAGTTTATATCGTCTATGCAGTAATACTTACTTTCTAAGATAAAAATCTTATCGATTTCCAATCGACACTTAGTGGTAGGGCCCCAGTATTTATTCAGGCGATTATGCGTGCTAAGGTGGGTTTTAATTTACAGAATAACACGGCACCATGTTCGGTAAGGCAACGCGCACACCCAATGAATTATGTTGTAATATTTTGCACGCAAATTGAAACATTGCTAGATTAATTTGAATTACGGTTCATGTTGTTTATGGTCTTGTCTATAATATCGATAACATGATCTGATAAGTGGTTTCTGGTAACTGATGGTAAAATTAAGTATGTTCATGAAAAGAATAATCGTTGAAAAGGGATAAATGAATGAAATTACTGGGCAAATGAGACTTTATGATCTGATCTCAAAGTTTAATAATCTTATTACTAGATTGTGCTGATGTCTCTGGATGACGTGCGCAGTGCAGTGTCACGCGAACCTCTATACTTTAGAGTTTCGAGTGACACTGCAGCTGATAGGGGCAGCCGTGTCGTTTAACATCAGGCGAACGGCTAGCTCGTCACGTCATTCCTCAACATAAAAAAAAGAAAATAAAAATCAATAATTTTTATTTCAATCTCATTTATAAGGTTGTGTTACTCTTTTTATATATTTTATGTTAAGTAAATGTCACGTAAAAGTAATATATATTTCACCTTCATTTATATTAATAGAGAATTCACACAATACCGTTGCAAAAACAAAGTTATACCGGCCAATAGATGGAGCTAAACTAAAGAAGTTTTACTTCAGTCGTGTGGTCTAAAGCACACTCGTTTTTTATTATTGATATCAAGATAAGTCTTACATTGCTGGTTACTTTTTTACACAGTAGAGTTGTCTCAAGCTGACAGTAACTCTTCCCACATTACTCTCCCACTGATAGCAATAAACATTACCAATGTGTACGCCTCTCTCAAATCTCGCTCGGGTATCGCGTTTGATCGAGTTATGCATTATTAATGAACATCGACGTGTAATTACAGGGCGCGCTCAGATTTATCGCCCGACTTGTCGGACACGGTTCCGAGAAATCCCGAAGTGTGTGCGTGGGGCCTTAGATTGAGATGTAAAGTTTAATTGTTCAGCAATTGTTTATTACGTGATTCTGAGTCAGCTAGTTGGGTAAGGAGAGTGTATTAATGACATAATGAAAAAAAAGTGCTTTAGACCACACGACTGAAGTAAACTTCTTTAGTTTAGCTCCATCTATCGGCCGGTATAACTATGTTTTTGCTGTGTTTAATGTTAATATCGCTATCTTGACAATTGTAAATTGTGTTTTCACTGGACACACCAACATAATAATACAAAATTTTAGCTTTTGTTATGTTGACAATGGAGATTTACGTGAACTAAATCAAGCGTGCGTAAAGAAGTTTTACATCAAAAACCGGGAGAAACTCTACTTCTGCTCATTCTTCATTATATAATATAATTATGTACATGTAATTATGTACAACCGTCCGGGTCAAACTCTCGTCTTACCATATACTACACACATACAACGTTTAAGTGTTCTAACCCTTAAACGTTGAACCCTTAAACGTTAAAACCCAATTTCATTTCTAATAATAAGTATAAAATAATATAAGCTAAGTAATTTTTTTGTGTATTGGCTCCACATTTTTGTGTATTTAGCTAGTGTTAAGTAATTAATAATTTATCAAGTTAATGATATTTCACGCAGATATATCAAGTCACAGTCCAAGTCATCAAGTCTAGTCTAAGTCACACTCCTAGTAAAGTGATGGCAACTTTACTAGAATATTCTATGGAGTTTTGGAAACAAGACGAAAAGAAACGTTTCACCATCATTATACCACTTTCCCACACTCGCGCCGATAATCCAGCACTTAACGAATAAAATGCCACCAGTTTTATGCACTAAAACTGAAAATAACACAAGTTTTGGAAAATAAGACAATGACGCGATCTTTTTCGTTTTTCCTCCAAAAATCCGGCTAAGTATTTATTACCTCAGGATTACTTTTTTATACCACAAAAACATAAAATGACTTCGATTGAGACGGTACCAGCTGTCAACGACAGAAAATAAGGTTTAATAAAATGATATTTATCTACATATTTTCACCAATAATAAGCAAAATATACCCAAAAAGCGATAAAATAACCGTTACTTATAAAAAAGTTGTAACATTAGTTTAATCCTGTGCTTTTCGAAACCAATTAATTTTAACGAAGGTGGAGAATTAAATTGGGATGGAATCAGCATTATTGTTATCGCCCATCTTAAGTGTCGACTTAAATATTGTGTATTTGCAAATAATATTATGACTTTATCGTTCGTATAAAAAAGATTTACTAGGCAGGACTGTTCTGCAAAGTTCGTCTTGGTAGGCATCACCCTTTTGCCAGTTATTCTGCCGCCAAGCAGTAGTGTGCCAGCACTATTGTGTTCCGGTTTAAAGGGCTCTGTAGCTAGTGAAATTACTGGGCAATTGAAACTTTATAATCTGGAGGGTGATCACGAAACTTTGAGTGCAATGCAACAGGAAAAAATTCCATACTAACTATGCACATAAACTGCATATTGAAACTGTTAAATCCATACAAATTTGTGTTTTTATAGGTTGCAATCGAGTTACGTGATCGCCCAGCTGATCTCACAGTCGAGAAATCTTATTACCAGACTGTGCTGATATCTTAGGATGACGCAGTGCAGTGTCACGCAAAACTATATATTTTGGAGTTCCGAGTGACACTGTTCTTTTATGGGCAGCCGTGTCGCTTAACATCAGGGAAACAACTAGCTCGGCACATCATTTACTTACATATGAAATGTGAAAATGGAATTTTTGTTTGTCAAAAACCATTCAGCATGGCCGTATAGGCGAGAATACTTTCAATCAGCTTTCTCGTATCGGTCTTACACTTGCTACTATTAAAAAAGAACAAGTAAATATAATTTCGACAGCTGCATTATAGCATGCGTCCGGCGGCTGGTACTGATATGTTATATAAATATTATCAACTAGTTGCGCCCCGTGGTTTCACCCGCGGATAAAAATAATTTTAATTATTTGCTCATCCCACGGGAACATTTCACTTTTCCGGGATAAAATGTAGCTAATATGTTAATCCAGTGTATAAGCTATCTTGGTACCAAATTTCATCCAAATACATTCAGCCGTTTGAGCGTGAAGGACTAACAAACATACACACATACAAACTTTCGCATTTATATTAGTGTGACTACTGGTCGGTCGGGCTAGAATCCATCCGGTTGAAGGATTTATAATCAGGTAAGCAGCGGCGGAACGTCTGGTAAGTCTTTAAACCCTATCTACGTGACACATAGAACTTATGCTCTACTTGCACATATTTATCGGTTATCAAACATCAAGTATAAAAGTATTGATTCAAAAATAAACCAACATGCTTTCCTATTTATTGCGTGATGTAAGCGCCAATGTTGAATAACCCAGCATTTTTCCAATGACTTTTAATCAAATTATAGAAAATTGAATTGGTTAGTCGCGCGGAATTTCCTCGGTAATTATGTTCGACCGCATATTGAAAAAAAATAAAAATACGTATCAGCTCAACATACAATAAGAAATTTTCGAATCTCGATATCTTTAATACTTCCAAAAATACCTTCAAAAACAAGGTATTCCAACAGTTACTGGGTACGGAATAAGTTATTTCCTATTCATGTAAATATACAAAACACACACACACAGACACACACGCGCACACACACGCAAACACACACACAAACACACACACACACACACACCCACACACATGTGCATTAATTACCTATTATTAATTAATTAAACGTTACTACTAATAATCATACACCTAACCCTACCACCTTAGCACACCCTCATAATCACTCTTTAAAACATGCGTAATGCAGTGCGAGCTGTCTCTCTTTGATTATAAAACTTGTATTACTATCGAGACCTATTATTGGCTACATTAATATTCTGATTTTATGTAAATACTATCTATATTATGCTAATGCTGTTGGTTTTTTAATAAATAAATAATACTCGTACTAAACTAAATCTGTACATATAAAATACAATGTCCCAGAGTTTCATATTATTGCACTATTTGGGATATTGTCAGTTTGTATAATATATCGAGAGAGAATGAGAGTGTTTATAATGTTTGTTTCTGCGAAAAAATATGCCGTTCGTTTCCTATAGGCCACGCGGGCGAAGCCGCGGACAGAAGCTAGAATACATAAAAACGTAAAACAGATAAATTTAAAATATAAACCTCATATCATATCTCTGTCCATCCAAAAGTTGTCTGAAAGAGATCGCTCTTAGTAATTAGACCGCTAAATTGTACCTATCTTATTATGTAACGAGCTTCTGCCCGCAGCTTCGCCGGTGGCGTGGCCTATGGGATAATAATTCAACCAACCATTTCACCCTCTTAAGGTGGAATTTCGAAAAATCTTTTCTTAGCGGATGCCTACGTCATAAAATCTATCTGCATGGCAAATTTCAGCCCGATCCGTCCAGTGGTTTGGGCTGTGCGTTGATACATCACTATGTCAGTCAGTCACCTTTGAGTTATATATATTTAGATTCTCATTTCTACATAATTATTATTTTTTTTTTAATTGTTTGATAGGCTCGCGCTTGACCACTATCGCACCTGATGGTAAGTGACGATGCGGTCTAGGATGTAACACGCTTGCCTAGAAGATACCTGTTCACTCTCGATTTGAAGACTCCAAGGTTCTAGTTTTCGGGAAATACGGATGCCGGTAAAGCGTTCCACTCTTTGGCTGTTCGCATGATAAATGTGGAGCCAAATCTCTTTGTTATATATTATATTGTTAACCATGTACCGGTGGCGCTTTTTCGTACATCTGGTTGTCCGATGGTGGAACGGTTTCAATAAAGTGTTTTGTATTGTATAAACCTTCAAATTAAAAAATATTGCTAGCATTAGCACGTTGAATGGATTGATTCGTATAATTATAGAATATATTAATTTTTAACGTTAAAGAAAAATGTGAATCACGTACGAGATTTGAAACGGCCTCCGTCCCTAAGCATGGTAACAGCTAAAAAACCGAGTTAACAGTTTAAATTAATGGATAACCAGGCAGTTCTATGACACTTATTTTAAAAAGAGAATACGTAGGAATCATCTTTTTTTTACTATCGATGGATTTGCGTTTGAATATATCTCACCTGATTGTAAATGAACATAAGGTCGAAAGTGGAGCACGCTTACCCAGAAATAACCTATTTACTCTTGACTTAAAGATATCCAAGTTGTATGTGGATGGAAACACCGACGACGGGAGTGAGTTCCATTCCCTAGCCGTACGTACAATAAGAGAATGTGCAAAGCGTTTCGTACGAACAAAAGGTAAACCAACGACGTAAGGATGGTAACTCTGTTACCATACGCTATGTAGAAAAAGTACCTAAAGAAGAAAACAATAAGGTTAAATAATTGTACAAAAATCATCCGCCACTTACAACACATTTCATTACAAAACGTACTTAATAATCCTCATTACACATATAAAACGTTATTTTACAAAATAAAACCTCGGAACAACTCGCAAGCTGCTAAGCACTTCGATAAATACACATTGTTAACGTGACGAAGTTCACCACCCACTCGCAATTAAGTATTTAAATGGAGGAATTAAATTAAGCTTGTGTTTGTATTTAATTTTTTAATTGAAACACTTACTTTATTACTAACTAGCTGCGCTCCGTGGCTTCACCCGAGGATGGAAGTAGAGTTATGTGTTAATCCACTATATAAGCTAACTATATTCCAAACTTCATCCTAATCCGTCTAGCCGCATATA
This sequence comes from Ennomos fuscantarius, assembly GCA_905220475.3. NCBI lineage: Eukaryota > Metazoa > Arthropoda > Insecta > Lepidoptera > Geometridae > Ennomos > Ennomos fuscantarius. The sequence goes on along the minus strand of HG992028.1, from coordinate 1,730,891 downwards.
TATAAACTTTCGCGTTTATAGTCGGACTAGCTTCTGCCCGCGGCTTCACCCGCGTGACCTATAGGAAAATAATTCGACCACCCATTTCACCCTCTTAGGGTTGGAATTTCGAAAAACACTTTCTTAGTGGATACCTACATTTTACAAAGAACACACCCTCCAAATTTCAAGTCTCTAAGACCAGCGGTTTAGGCTGTGCGTTGATATATAAGTCAGTCAGTCAGTCAATCAGTCAGGACTTTGAATTTTATAATAGGTATTTACCTATGAAATTGCCGTATTGCAGTACAGACTTTTTCAAAGAAAAAAAAGTTTTGATTGGCTATGAATTCTAAATTCAAATTAATTTTTTTTTTTAAAATATGACATTCTATTTACAATATAAGTCTTTTGTTTATTGATTAGCGTTGTATTTTCATTACATTTCAACATTTTTCCTCATAATGGATACTTTGAAATTTCGTGTAATTATGGAATATGAGTTCCGTCGTGGCACCAACGCGGCACAAACGACACGTAACATCAACGACGTTTACGGAGAGTACTGTACAAACGAACGTACAACCCGTTATTGGTTTGCTCGGTTCCGTTCTGGGAATTTTGACTTGAAAAATGAACCTCGTGGTCGTCCGGAAACTTTGGTCAACAATGATGAATTAAAGGCGATTGTGGAAGCTGATGAATCTCAATCTACAGCTGAGCTGGCAGCAGCTTTTGATGTTAGCATCAAAACAATATTGGTCCATTTGCGACAGATTGGCAAGATAAAAAAGCTTGATAGATGGGTGCCCCACGAACTTAACCTTCGCCAGCGCAACGTACGCGTCGAGACTTGCCTTGCGCTGCTTAACAGGCACAGAAATGAAAGAATTTTGAACCGAATTGTTACGTGCGACGAAAAATGGATTCTTTTTGACAATCGAAAGCGCTCAGCAAGTTGGTTAGATCCTGGTTCGGTACCAAAGCAATGTGCAAAACGAAAAATGACCCCTAGAAAGGTGATGGTCACAGTTTGGTGGTCTAGTGCTGGTGTGATTCATCATAGCTTTTTACAAAACGGCGAGAGCATTACTGCAGATGTGTACATTGAAGAACTGACCACAATGATGGCGAAACTCGCACGTCTGCAACCAGCTTTGGTCAATCGGTCGTCTCCACTGCTACTTCACGACAACGCGCGACCCCATACTGCACAACAGACCGTCTCTAAGCTGCATGAGTTGGGTTTGGAAGCTCTCCCTCATCCGCCATACTCACCAGATCTTGCGCCTACCGACTATTACTTTTTCCAAAATTTGGACAACTTTTTAGCGGGAAAAAAATTCAATTCCCGGGAGGCAGTACAAAACGCCTTTGAAGAGTTTGTTGTCTCCCGTCCTGCTGATTTTTTCAAGAAGGGCATCCATAAACTGCCACAGCGTTGGCAAAGATGCATTGATTGCAGGGGTGATTACTTTGAATAAAAGAAATAAATAAGTTCGAAAAAAAAATACTTTAACTTTTTTCAAACAAAACGGCAATTTCATAGGTAAAGACCTAATATTAGCAAGATAGTAGGATTATCGGAGTTTGAATTTAATAATGTGCAAACTACTTGAGACCTGGGGCGTTACCGCGTAAGTCTGATGGAGATCGTAATCGTGTTCTCTCTTGCTCGCACTCGTGGAATTATTAATTGGCGCGTGCAAGATGGCAGGCGAAGCTGATTCCCAGAAGGGTTACGCGGTAGGGGTGCTGCTGGGTGATCACGTAACTCGATTACAACCGATAGAAACACAAATTTATATAGATTTGACAGTTTCAATACGCAGTTTATGTGCATAGTTATTATGGAAATTTCTCCTGTTGCATTGCATTCAAAGTTGCAACTATTTTAATATTTGCACGTTTGCTTGCAGGCTGTGTGTACGTATCCACTATTTACTATGCAAGCTTGTACCCAAATGAATAGTGTATTCTTGCAAATAAACAAATGTTTCGATTTGATCTAGCTAGTGTCACGCAAAACTCTATAATTTAGAGTTCTGAGTGATACTGCAACTGATATGGGTCGCCACGCCGCTTACCATCAGGCGAACGGTTAGCTCGTCATGTCATTTATTAACGTGAAAAAAATCATTAATAATATACCTAAGTATCATATAGATTTAGCCAAAAACTAGTCCTAAATAGAAATACAATTTTTATTAAGTAAATTTTGAAGTAATTATATGGCAATAAATAAAATAAAATGGGCACAGAAATAAAGCGGCATTATACAGCTTTTTACACTTTAAATTCTCAAATTGCGATTTTAATTTATATACGTACACTTTCCTTTAACGGCGGTGTTCGTCCAATCGTTATCATTATTACGGGGTATTTAACGAGGACTTCGTGTCGGTTTATTTGTCCTTTACAGATTTAATCTGTTTTTACCAAATTTATATCGGATAAACGTATTTATTACCTCTTTATGGCATAACGTGCACCGCCGGTCGCTCACATGTGAATGTTTAGCATGATTTCGTAAAAAAAATTATGATAATTAGCGATTTGATAAAATTGTTGTGTAATATGTGTCGCGTTTGTGGCTCTCTGGCAGCTCTTAAATTGATGAGTTGACGATTGCTTTTGAAAATCAATGAATTTAATATGGAAGTCCGAATTGATTCTTTGGACCAGATAGGTATTTTTGAGAAGTCGAATCCTTTTTATTTGATCTATGAGATATCATGTCATTTTTTTTTTAATGAAATTCGTTACCAAGATATCTTATATACTGAATTAGCATATAGGCTACATTATGTACTAGTGATTGAATAAATCCTAACACAGGCAATAAAATTCACATACATCGAATATCGATATTAAAACCCCAATTACCATTATTTACAACTTTTATAAACATTCGCCGCCCATTAACAAAGTCCATTCGATTTTCATGACTCAATTATTGAAACAATAAAATTTAATATATCATCTGTATGTGGAAGTATACTTATTATTTTGTACTGTCTATGGTATTATTGATAGCTTCTTTTTAATTTACGACGGTAATAATATCTTCGATTACCATAAATTGGATTTAATTACACATTGAGATGTATTTATAATCTGTTCAATTTTATATACGGTTTTTACTGTCTGTATTGAGCTTGAACTTAAATGCGCGTATTACGATATACGGTCGTAAAATATTGGACAGACGCTTCCACTTGAAAGCCCTAAAAAAAATTCTCGCAGAAAAAATATGACTAGTATTTTATATATTAGAAGTATCTTTTATTTATTTTTAATATTTATTGTGCAGATTGCAATGAATTGTACTCTAGCATAAAATAAACGAGAAAAAATTCTCGCTTCTAAAGCCACCCGTAAAACAAAAATTCGGTTCAAATCCAAAGATCCACCGTGAACCAACAAAAAGTTTTTAAACTCCAATCATTCAACCCCAATGATGGACGGGGGTCACAAATCACAGACCCTTGTCATAATAAAACTCAATCATATAACTTTGTAAAAACATGTTTCTCGTTTTCGTGATTTTGTTGTGCTCTGTTGACAGTTTTTGTCTTGTTGTGGTACATTTGAGAAAATTCTGATATATTCAAGTTTGGTCAAAATAACTTATTTAATCATTTTAATAAACATTCACACTAATATTATAAAGGTGAAAGTTTGTATGTATAACGAATCAAGTATGTTGATAAAATCCGGCACCAAGATAGCTACTTAGCACTACTTACTTACCGCTTATAGGCTACATTTTATCCCGAAAAAGTGAATGTTCCCGTGGGATGAGCAAACAATTTAAATACCTTTTTTACCGCGGGGGGCAACTAGTAAAAGTATATTTTATTGCCTAGTAATAGAATATTTATAAAAACATTTACTAGGACTTTTCTACAAAGTTTGTCTAGGTAGCTACCACCGCTTTCCCAGTTATTCTGCCGCCAAGTAGTAGTGCACAAGCACTGCTGAGTTCCGGTTTGAAGGGCGCTGTAGCTAGTGAAATTACTGGGCAAATGAGACTTTATGACCTGATCTCACAGTCTAGTAATCTTATTAATAGATTGTGTTTATGTATAAGGATGACGTGCGCAGTGCAGTGTCACGCGGAACTCTATACTTTGAGTTCCGAGTGACAGTGCAACGTATATGAGCAGCCGTGTCGCTTAGCATCAGGCGAACGGTTAGCTCGTCACGTCATTCATTAACATAAAAAATAGAGAAATAGAAACAATTTAATACAGTACAAAAATTTATCTATAAAGCCGCTACCAGTAAGAAACGTGCCCAATAATGAATGGCAATGTTTAGTCTTTGAGCTAAATAAAGATCAGCATTGTGGTCACGTGTTGCTGCGATCAGACTTTCCTTTTTTTCTTTCGTTTAACTTTGTTTTGCTTTGTTTAATAATAAAGTAATCTTGACAATTGGAAATTGCCATTTTACCGGACACACTAATAAATTAATACATATTTTAACTTTGTTACGTTTACCATGGAGATAACCAACAACTTTCAACTTTTGTACGCCTCGTCACGCATTCACCAGCTTTACTCCCCTAGTCAAATCATATGATCAAATTGTCAAACATATAAAATCAAATTTTGACTTGTCCGTTAGCTCAGATGGTAGTATCCCTAGCTTCTGAACTGCAGGTTGTGAGTTCGATTCTCACCCTTGACAAACATTTGTGTGATGAACATCGATGTTTGTTCTGTGTCTGGGTGTTATATTGTACTCTATGTATGTATTTACAAACAAAATATATATAAGTATTGTATCAGTTATCTGGTTCCCATAGTACAAGGTTTGCTTAGTTTGGGGCTTGATGGCGCTGTGTGAAATTTCCAAACGTATTTATTATTTAAATTCAATAGTCATATAAGGTAGTTGATTACTATACTCTTCATCTTGAATTGGATGTAGATCTATTCAAGTAAATAATTATTTAGACATAAGGAAAAGTAATGTGAAACACAAAAAATGAACAGTTGTAAAGATAATTTATTTTGACTCTGTGTCCATTTACTAGTGGACCAGAGATGAGACAGAAAGAGATGTGATCACTAAACAAATACCAAGACAACATTCCGTAGCTCTGTTGGTGGTCACAGTTATCAGATGCAATCGATGTATCTTGATTAATTACTGTATGTTGATTACACGACTGTGGTTAAAATCCACGATTTCGTCGCAGTACGTAACGAGTACCAGTATATCAACTCAATAATTTTGAGAGATTTTGCGATTAGCAAAACTAAAGATTAAACTACTTTTTTCCCGCTTAAGTCAGGACATGATGTATTTTTATTCCACTCTATTGTGTCGCCTAATAAACAAACATTTATTATAATTACAGAATAAATACATTTTAATAAAATAAACGTAATAGATATTAAAAGATGAACGAGCGATGACGGATTGATTAATGATTACACAAATAAAAATAAAGAAATGTGTATCTATTTATAGTATTCCATAACTAATTTCGTAATATTAAAAGTGAATTATCTTTTATTTAGAAACGTTCCTTAGTGTTTATGAGTGGCTTTTACACTAAACCAGCTGAATTGATTTGAATAAAGTTATACAAATTGCTTTAGCTGTTGAGACGTACAGAGAATACCTACACTAAAGAGTTAGGTACCACAAACCACAGGAAAATTGCTAAACTGACCGCTTTTGTTAATTTATAAGTTCTCGCTCTTAATTAATATAATAATTTATAATTTAGAATCAATCTTCACCATTGAAGGGAAAAAATCATCTTCAAAAGTGCTATTTTAATTTTTACTTTTTTTAAATGCTGCTTTACCACAAACTCTTGGGTCCGGGCTTTTTAAAAATATATTACTTACATGTTTGTTTGTTGTATTTTTTAACAAAATCAATACAGGAGGGACATTTTTTTCTTTAGTTTTCTTACAATTTTGGAATTATTACTGTTAGTTGAAGTTGAGTAACTGCTTGTATGGTGTAATGCTTTATCTCTACAAGATTGGGCATAGACAAAAAGGGTTCCATGATCGTAAGCAGACGCTCTTGTTTATGGGTGGGCTGGATTAAGATACGATAAGACAAGATTAGATTATATTGTGCTTTTTATTAGGTAACTTCCTATAGAGACTAGTTTACATGGGTTTACTTCAGATGTTAAGTATGGTGTCTCTTTTAAAGCGTTAAAAAACAAAGATGGTATAGGCAAGAGATAAAACTGAGACGCTTCGATTGCTCAGTTTGAGTAACTCAGTCTCAGTTTTGTTTATTTATTTATTTAATACTTTATGCATAGAAAATTTACAAAGGAGGTCTTAATGCTTACATCATTTTCTACTAGTTAACCAAGGCGTTCAGAGAAACAATTAGATTAGGCGTGCATATAAGCAAGTAAGCAAATTTTTGAACATGATATAAATTAAAATAATACAATAACAACAATACAACTTTGAGGATACAAATATATATATTTTTTACATATGTAATTAGGCTTTATTCTTGGACTTTATCCGGCTTTTATCCGGCTGCTTTCCTCTACGGGTCGTATTTCTCAACCGAATACCATGAAATGATCCAGCCGTGTTCAAGAGAAGAGTGAATAGGTATTGACTTGGCTAGCATGCTACACCTTCGATCGCATCGTCACTTCCCATCAGGTGAGTGCGTGGTCAAATGGGGAATAAAAAAAAATTTGAGCAGTTTCAATACTTAAAAGGAATTTTAAAATTTTCATGGTATGTAAAGACGTGCGATTACTTGATATTTCTCTCAATGATGTTGATACTTAACAGAAAAAAGTGTTTTATGTCTTAGATAGATAAAACTCTTTATTGAAGTACCACATTACAGGAACAATTTACACGCACAAACTTAAAAATTAAGTGTCACAATAGGCGGTCTTATCGCTTAAAGCGATAGTTAGTTAGTTAGTTGCATGTCTTCTGCCCACTACATGAAATTTTATATACATGTAAATTTTTCTAGTTTCGTTGAGCTTTGTTCTTTTATTATTTTAAAGGGAAATAATATTCTTTTATTTCGTACAGCTGTCAATAATATCTATAAAATGTTATGTTTCTTTATAGGAATTATTGTGATTGGGGCCCGCTTAGTGGCGTTTTAAAGTTCAATAAAAACCATTATCCTATTAAAATTATTGGGATCGGATCAACTTGATCCGTAACTTAATATCTTAATCATCTAGAGACCATACTAAACTGTGCTGATGTCTCTACTATTATTTATTTTGCACCTTAAGTATCGCAATTGGAGTTTATTTCTTGTATTTTTATTTATCTTATCCATTGATTTCTGTTCGAATGACTCATTAATCTTAAAAGAAGCATACATTCTAAATAAAACAATTGTAAGTGCATTTGCGTCATTCCAGTTTCACCCACAGTTTTGTCCGAGCTATTTTATTGAGGTCCAAGACACAAGCGAACGTGTCTTCTTTGTTCTTGTAGCTTTCTAAATCATTATGTAATATCTGTTATTGAAAGAAAGTATGGCTCAGCGAATGCTCGTGTGACCTTAAATCCGACGTACCCAGGTTCAAATCCTGCACTGACATGCGTGAATTACTTTTTAAGGTTTTTTTTTACTTCCAACTTGTGTAGCATTTGACCACGCTCTCACCTGATGGGACGTGACGATGAGATCGAAGGTGTAGCATGCTAGCCAAGTAAATACCTATTCACTCTTCTCTTGAACACGCCCGGGTCAAATTTCGCCGGAAACACAGACGCTGGCAGGGCATTCCATTATTTAGCCATTCTAATTAGGATCGTGAGGTCTGTGTGGAATTGGCACACTATCTTACAACGGTGAAGAAAATGTCATGAGGTAACCAGTATAGTCAAGAATCGCAAAAAACTGTCAACATATGTCATTTACTAATCCACTCTCCACTACTAACTACTACTAATCCACGACTCTTGGCCAGCATGGTGGTTTATGGCCTACAATCTTCCAAACGAGACAATGCCCGTGTCCTAGCACGTTAATCACCATAATGATGATGACGTGTGTTCTTCCAGCTCATAGAACTGTTTCTAAAACGGCTTAATTTAGTTTTGCCGGGAAAGCGAAAAAGATTGCGTCACCGCATTGTATTATTTTCCTAAACTTATTTTCAGTGTTAGTGTATAAAATTGGTGGCATTCTATTCGTTAAGTGCTGGATTACAGGCGTGAGTGTGGGAAAATGGTATAATGATGGCGAAACGTTTCTTTTCGTTTTTTTTCCAAAACTCCATAGAAGCTTCAAGTAAAGTTGCCACCACTTTACTAGAAGTATGACTTTGACTAGACTATGAATTGACTGACTTAACTTGATGACTTCGACTGTGACTTGACACATATTTGCGTGAAATATCATTAACTTGATAAATTATCAATTATTTGACACTGGCTAAATACACAAAAGTGTGGAGCCAAAACATAAAAAAAACGGCTTAAACATTAAGTCTCATTCTAGACCTGTATTAGACTAGTAATCTGGAGAGAAGGCGGTCACGTAGCAGATCATCTATAAGATGATCAGACAAACTCAAGGAAAATAGAAGTTCCAAGTTTGAGATTATGGTTCAGATCATTACCGATGGAGATGGTTAACAGACAACTAAGATGAGACATAACTACCACTATTACACGGCTAAAACTCACGAGATACAGTCGAATAACTCGACCGGTGTTCGGGCAATAAAGATGCCCATCCTCAAGGAGTACGCGCGGCGGCGGTGGTGGCGGCTCGGCGCTGACTGCGGACCATGGCTCGCGTCGCCCGCTGTGAGAGCGGCGCGGGCCAATGTTGTCTCAGCCAGAGTCGAACCATTTATGCGTGAATTGGATACGGTCGGTGTGGTATGTGACAATCCCATACGCTGTGGTAATGTTTGTGACAGTGACAGTGATAGTGACACTGACGTAAGCGTGTGCGCCGCCGCTCTGACAACTGAGCACCTGTCGCCGCGGCCTGCGTCCCCCGCGCCGCTCTCACAGCGGGCGACGCGAGCCATGGTCCGCAGTCAGCGCCGAGCCGCCACCACCGCCGCCGCGCGTACTCCTTGAGGATGGGCATCTTTATTGCCCGAACACCGGTCGAGTTATTCGACTGTATCTCGTGAGTTTTAGCCGTGTAATAGTGGTAGTTATGAGTACTACTCACGTCAGTTTCTATAATATTAAAGATGAGACATGGTGATCATGATCTTCAGTCGTGAAGGATCGATTGAAGAGGGAGGGAGACAGATAGAGATGACTAGAATATAATTAAATTTTATAGTCGCTAAGCTCTTATGCCTTGCTCTTCTACATCCCATATGGTAAGTCACGAGCGGCCACCGAGGGACCGAGATATCATCGCTCCCTTTACCATCTGACCTGCGGACCTCACCGCGGACCCTTGATCACGTTTGTTTGTATGACCTTTTTTATGTTAATGACTTAACGAGCTAGTCGCTCATCTGATGTTAAGCGACACGGCCGCCGATAGCAGTTGCAGTGTCACTCGGAACAAGCAGTCTAGTAATCTTATTACTAGACTGGTGAAATCTCAGGAAGACGTGCGCAGTACACTGCGCACGTCTTCCTGAGATTTCACCAGTTTCGCCTTTATTACAAATTTCGTTGTGTATAATAATGTTAAATTTTCGATTGTAAAGTTTCGCGTGACACTACAGTGTCACGCGAAACTTTACAATCGAAAATTTAACATTATTATACACAACGAAATTTCCGACAGCAAAAAGTGACACTGCAACTGCTATCGGAGGCTGTGTCGCTTAGCATCAGATGAGCGACTAGCTCGTCAAGTCATGAACATAAAAAAGGTCATACAAACAAACAGCAGTCTAGTAATAAGATTACTAAACTAATATCAGATCTTAAATTTCATTGCCTAGTAATTTCACTAGCTACAGTGCCCTTCAAACCAGAACAGAGTAGAGTAGTGTTTGTATACTACTGCTTGGCGGCAGAATAACTGTTACAGCGGACCAACCAACCTACCTACAAACTAGACCAACTTTGCAAAAAAGTCCTGCCATCTAGTTATGTCACTTACTTCATTATTTGACAGTTTAACTATATACGTTACAGAATCATCAACTCAAAAAATCATAAAAATAACTTATATTTTTACGCATGCATGAAATACTGTTATATTTTCAGGGAATGCTCTGAAAAGCTTTTTTATATTAATCCCTTCTGAAAATAATAATAATAACGCCCAACGATCACATACATAGATGCTGGACCTAACTAGGATTTCCTGTACTAGGGACCCAGGAACTACGAAGACTATGGTTCCACAACACCCAGACCCAGAACAAGAATTATTTTTTCTGTGCACAAATACTTGTCCTGTCGCGGCAATTGAACCCACCGCCTCCGGGCTATGAGCCGACCTAGTCAACCACCACACCACAGAGGCTGTCAAAAATGTATTCTATTAATCCTTCGTACGTCTCGCTACTGACAACTTGTACAGCCATAGAAATATTGTTCCTATAACAAACTTATTGACCACGCTCTCACCTGATGAGAAGTGATGATGTGATCGAAAGTGTAGCATGCTAGCCAAGTAAATACCTATTAATTTTTATTTATTGGTGTTTCATAAAGGTTTTTTTTATATTACGAAATGACATAACGAGCTAACCGCTGGCCTGATGTTAAGCTACACGACTGCCCATATCAGTTGCAGTGATACTTGAAACTCAAAAGTATAGTTTCGCGTGACACTGCACTGCGCACGTCATTCTGACATCAGCACAGTCTAGCAATAAGATTACTAGACTGTCAGATTAGGTCATAAAATCTCATTTGCCCAGTAATTTCACTAGCTACAGTGCTCTTCAAACCGGAACACAGTAGTGCTTGCGCACTACTGCTTGGCGGCAGAATAACTGGCAAAGCGGTTTGTTACTATTGTGTTTTAAATTATTATGTTGATTCTTGCTTTCACATACTTCAATTAACTACCTACATTAACACATATACACATAATACGTATCAACTATATTATGCCTCCCACATTATCAATAGCGAAATTAATTTATCGTCTAACAAAAACCCAGCCCTTAGTGAAAGGAAATAGTTGCTTCAAGCCCTTTGAAGACCTTGTATTGGCTGATGAATTGACGTGTACGTGAAGGGTGGCCATAAGTTAAAAATAGTTTTAGATAATGTTATTATACAATACGATATTAAAAAAGAATTGTAAATAATTTAATTGAAATATCCTATGTGTAGCAGCGTAAAAACTACCTCCATTCCAAATTTTACTCAAATAAAGAGTAACGTTTATTTTAATTATTTGCTCATCCCACGGGAACATTTCACTATTCCAGGAAAATATAGCCTAAATGTTAATCCAGTGTGTAAGCTATCTTGGTACTGAATTTCATCCAAATCTATTCAGTCGTTTTAACGTGATGGAGTAACAAACATACACACATACAAACTTTCGCCTTTATAATATTAGTGTGATGAGGATTTTTTTATTAATTAGGTATGAGTGTGTATCAATATATATGTAATATATATATGTGCTTGCGTAAATAAATAGGTACTTAGCATTTAAATCAGCTAGTTATAATTTCGCAATAAATATCTACCAATTTATATAAACATTTGTCACACAGCTAGAATCACACTAATATTATAAAAACTAATAGTATGTTTATTACTCCTTCACGTTCAAACGGCTGAATGGATTTGGGTGAAATTCGGTGTCAAGATAGCTTATACACTAGACGCTAATATTATAAAGGCGAAAGTTTGTATGTGTGATTGTGTGTATGTGTGTATGTTTGTTACTCTTTCACGCTCAAACGGCTGAATGGATTTGGTTGAAATTCGGTGCCAAGATAGCTTATACACTAGATTAACATATAGGCTACATTTTATCCCGGAAAAGTTTAATTTTCCTCGGGGATGAGTAAATAATTAAAATACTTTTTATCCGTGGGTGAAACTGCGGGGCGCAACTAGTAACAAAATAAGGCTATGAGATAAAATTGTACCAAGTTCAGTAAAACGTTGTTACCCTACCACACCCTTTTGTCGCGTCTACCGATGGCCTTTGCAATTGATTAGCCGACATTTCAGGCCCTTTCAGTCATAAGGCGTCTGTAGGAAGCCTTACACGTATAAATAGAGGGTAGAATGCTTCCTTGAGGGTAAATTAGGAACTCAATAGCTGAACTCATATTGGCAATATTAGGTTCAAGGACCTGACAAGTTTGAAGGACTTATTAGACACACGTGAAAAGTGGTGTAAAATTAAATGCTTAAATATTTTTTTCTAGTTGTGCCCCGCAGCTTCACCCACGAATAAAAAAATATTTTAATTATTTGCTCATCTCACGGGAAAATTTCACTTTTCCGGGATAAATGTAGCCTAAATGTTAATCCAGTGTATAAGCTATCTTGGTACCGAATTTCATCCAAATCTATTCAGCCGTTTGAGCGTGAAGGAGTAACAAACATACATACAAACTTTCGCCTTTATAATATTAGTGTGATATAACATTTGCCTTCGATAGTTTTAGAAAAATATCTATCATTTTTTTTTATTGTTAGATAGGCTTGCGTTTGACCACTATCGCACCTGATGTTAAGTAACGATGCGGTCTAGGATGTAACACGCTTACCTAGACGATATCTATTCACTGTTGATTTTATGACTCCAAGGTTGTAGTTTTCGGGGAATACGGACGCCGGTAAAGCGTTCCACTCTTTGGCTGTTCGCATAATAAATGTGGATCCAAAACATGTGGGGTATTAACCATGTAACGGTGGCGTTGTTTTGTACATCTGGTTGTCCGATGGTGGAAAGGTGATGGCGGAATCAGGTTATGCAACTGCAATGCGCATTCTCTAAAATGCACTCAATAGAAGATCAATAAACTGGCAACTTTGCGTCTATGGTCGAGGCTTTGCAGTCGGGCCTCAAACAAGTCGCTACCTATGAGACTCGTAGCACGCCTTTATTACAACTGTCAAATATAACGTATGACATATTTTTTACGTGAATGAATTATGTGACGAGCTAGTCGTTCACCTGATATTAAGCGACACGGCCGCCCATCAGTAGCAGTGTTATTCGGAAAAGTATTAAAGTTTTTCGTGACACTGCACTGCGCCCGTTATCCATCAGCATAGTTTTACGTTTTTTGTTCACCATAAAGTGCTCAACGCGTCTAAAGAATATTTCACTTCCAATAACCGAAATTGGGTTCCAGGTCAGCCTTATTTGCCTAACTAGCCAATCACGTAAATTAATCACAACCGTATAAAAAAAAAAAAACACTAGACTGAAGTAAAACTTTTTTATGTTAGTCCACCTATCAGCCGGTATAACTTTGTATTTGCTTTGTTTAATGTTAATTTCGGCATCTTGACAATTGTAAATTGTAATTAACATAATATACAAATTATTAACTTTGTTATGTTTACAATGGAGATCTACGTAAACCAACTTCAACTTCCGTTTGCCTCGAATTCACCAGCTTACACCCCAAGTCAAGCATGTGTAAAAAAATGTACTTTAAAATGATAATTGTTATGGATTTGACTTTTTCAATACTCAGTTTATGTGCATAGTTACCGTTTTGTTTTTAATTTTGCCTGGTGTCTTGTTATCCTTTACCCCCATGTTACATGATTACCCCCAGGTGTTGCCTTTATCAAACTTCAGTTAGTGTCAACTAATAATTGTGAGAAAACACATTTTCTCCCAAATTACTTGCTATTATCCTGACACATCAGTAGCCGACAGTAATTTATATTTTATTACTGCACCTGCCTTTACATGGAGCCGAATAGCATTTTAATGTATTTAAATGTATGCCCAAAATATGTTTGGAGGTTATGGTGCGACTGTTCACGATTAACGTTCTTATCTACCTTTTTGTAGAGCTAAGTGGCATGGCGTCAGAATATTTAAACAGCAGAAAAGCTATATAGCTCTCAACATAAATTAATTGGTCATAGACATTTAATATTAAGAGTCTAAGCTCTTTGTAACGTAAATAAATCGATAGCTCTGTATGGCAAATACACAAGCTCAATTACCCAGTTCAGCATGGCGGTTACTCTTATCCACAGTTCCTGGATTGTTTCGCTGGCTATGGTGATTTGTGTGTTGCTTCTAACCAGTGCTAGATCACTTCCAACAGTTCGAGTAAGTATTAAGTTGATTCCTCTTCAGTTGTAGTCACTCGCGAAAAAAAAATTGCAACAAGTTGTTGCTCTTATGACGGACAGCGTAGGAACTCAGTTTTAAAAACTACATATTTGGCAGCACTTGCGTGCTGGGAGCGTGTTCCGCCTGAATACAGTGTGGAGACTTCAGGTTTGTGACTATTTCCATTTGAATTTAGAATATAATATAGTTTTTGTGCTAATAACGAGCTAATAGAAGCTAGATACTTACTTGAAATGCTTACTTAATAGAAATACGCAACACTCTTTAATAAAATAGTGCGTTTGGCTACCAATGCAACCTACGTTGAGTTCATTGACATACTAATACTGTTGTGACGATGATTGTGATCGAGACACAATCCGGTTATTATTTCGATTAAGTTATCTTTTGACAACTTTGACCAGTCCCAAAAAACTTCTTCTATTTCACTTTCTTGTTTTGATGTGCGGTCGAACCATACAAAAGTGAACGGTGTCATCCAAGTATTGGGACACGTGACGACTGTACGCAGTTTTAGCTGGAAACAATCGTAGTAGACGCTGTCCGCTGTCGCACGCACCGCACCCCAATCGGTCACACTCCCGTGACGCGTCAAGAGTCGCGCCGACATAAAGGCAAGCTCACACCTGCCCACATTACCTCCCCACAATACTCGGCCATATTTACATGTGTTGGACTATACCCTCATTTATTCCGTCTTTTCTCGCCTGTCGAATAAATTTGACGATCCTTTATTCGTAAAATATCTAAGATTCTCCTCGCGACAGTTGTTTTGTGTTGTTGAACGTTTAAAAGTGGTCGGAATTCAAACAGTCAGTCTGTTGGTTTGTTTATACAGAACCGAAGCTCTTAAGATGTGTGTAAATTATTATGTTCTATTTTGTCTACGTCAAAAGTGGGTTGTGATTCTGAAACGCTGATTAGTTAAAGTTAAAAGTTGCTTTATCTAATCTGCGGCTGTTTTTATTTGTATGAGACGATAATTGAGAAATTTATAAAATTTTCTATGGGATAAGAGAAATGATTTAAAAGTATGACCATTCACCAGTTAAAACATTATAATATGATACGATACGATATTTTATCTGAACTGTAAATCAGGTTCATCTCATCTGACTACGCTATTAACATTTTAGTTACTGTCGCAAAACATCTAATTTTTTTGACAACCTTTGTTGTGGATATACAATTACGAAGTGCTTATTGCCAAATATTAAATGGCAAGCCCATTAGGTATGAAAAGAAGTTTTATTTTTCACTACTGGTGCAAGCTGGTGCAGCACAATGCAGAACAGAAAACTTTGATCCGACCAACCCATGTTACATTTAGTACTTATTAAAAGCTACAAGTAATTTTGTTTAAAAAGCCCGCACATAACCTTCATCGATTAGAAAAAAACTCCCAATCTTTAAATGGCTGAACAGAGTATTTTGATTGATAAATTAATGAAATTATATTTCAAACAAAAAATCAAAATCCGTCATCTGTTTGGGAACTACGATGCTACAGATAGATACAAAGATATACATGTTATTAAACCTTTAACAACTTTTAACACCTCTTTGTCTAGTTGGGTTAAATAGAGTGAGATGTCTAGACTGGAATAAAACCACAGTGTCCACAGTTAAACATAATTTATTTCATATTATTTTAATTATCACAGATCCATTTATTTTAATAGTCATCACTTTAACAAAAATATAATATAGGTCTACGGTTGCGATGCGTACCATTTACAAAACCATGGTTGATTATATTTTGTCTTCTACACTTTAATAAGATTTAAATTTAATAAGGGAACGATTTATAAAATGTATAAACACCGGTTATACAATACGGACAAAACATAATTGGATGTCGAAAAAAAAATGAACTTTTTAAAACAAAAAAAGCTTTAAGTATATACGACTACAGTGATTTGTAATTTGTTAATCGAAAAAATAAATTGATCCATATGATATTGGAATTTTTCATATTGTTAACATTACGTGAGTAAAAAGACCTTAATGATTATAAAACCCTTTTCAAGTCTAGGGTTACATTAAGTGCTATTTCCTACATCAAATCACTAAAATCTAAAAACTTTCGATTATTTTTATACTCAGTTGAAATTAACGCAATTTCAAGTAACGTGCACGAAGTAATTTTGATATCTTAAACAAATATTTTAAAATGAAATCGTCCCACTTATTACAATAAAATCTTTTACAGATACATTATTTACAATCTAATATGTATACTTTATATACAAAGATATAAAATGCAATCTATAATTATTAGAAGTAGTTCAAAAAGACAAAGAATTAGATAAGACATAAATGCAGAAAAGTCTTTATAGTGACACGTGATCTTAGCTTAAGAAACGATTGAACTCACAAATAAAGTTAACCTTCAATCTTAAAACAACAATAAGTTAATCTGCTGTATAATTTTTTTCGTCTCGCTCTTCTACGTTGCAATTCTCGTCAGTGAGAAGTTGACAGATAATTTTATTGCATAAATTAGTTTATGGTGAGTTTATTTAGATATACTATTTAGGATTTAAATGTGACAACAGTTTGAATGAAATGTATTTCCAAGAGAATTTGATAACTTTAGCCGCAAGCGAGCGTAGCAAAGCAGACGTTCTAGTAAACAAAACTTCATGGTAACTAAATCGATAAATTATAGTTACAAACTTATTAAAGTTACAAAACGGAGGTTACAAGTGTGATCTATGATTGTAATTTAAAAGTAATTGTTGCTGTCATGTTAAAGTTCATTATTCGTGATTGTAAAGGAGTAACAAAACGCTTAGCATCTATTAAATACAATAAGCTCAAACACGTACACTTCATTATTGCCTTTATTTAGCTGTGACATTTACACATTTGGCACAAAGTTCGAAATATAAAAACAGAAAATAGCAAATAATACAAAACACAGGCGACGACATACATAATACAATAAACACTCAAACACCTTTTCGAAAAACTAACAAAATAACCAACCTTCAACCGACAATCGCCGGTTATATTTCTTTTAAAGACAATGTAGGCACTATTATTGCTAATACAATATAATTTATTCACCGCTTCATATTTATCTACAGCGTGGAATAATTCTATACAAAATATACTACCAAGATTTCCATAGACCGTAGGCCTGAGAATTATTATACCTTTTCTAACATTAACATTCATACTACGCTTTATTTTACCAACAATCTTTATGACTCACGAGTCATCATCAACACGCATAACTTTCTGGTAGATTATTTTTACTAATCCAACCAAAGATCGCATCAGTAAAGCTACTTAAATCTACAGTATAGGGCGTACGTAGGCATTAACACGCAATTATAAATTAAAGTCCGTATCAATTCATAACCAGGAAGGTCTGCCGTGTAGTAAGTCGGCCGCGTCGTGGCGGTCCATTTGTCGTAAAGCGGCCGCAAGCGCAGCAGTGGCTCCCGCCCCGCGCTCCCGGCACTCCCACAACTCAAGAATAGCTTCAGTCGGAGAACTCTTTGTAGCGAACCATGTCGTGTACCGATCGACGCCGAGTCTCGCAGCCAGCGCTCGCCAGTCGTTCCCTCTCGCGTTAGGCGGGTCTAAAACACCGCACAGCTGACGCTTTATCCTTGAGCTCAGTTTGAACGGCCCTTCGCCCGTGCACTCGGTCACTCCCGCCTCGGTCACGGTTACGTTTCTTTTACTATCGCTTCCATCCTCACTTCGGCACATGCGGGCTTCTAGAAGGTTCTCGGTTATGTTGAAGCTTCGTTGCGAATCTGCGCGTGGCGAACGGCCTCGAGGTGACCTGCTCCGCACGTCCTCCAGAGATATCCGAAATGTCTGTTTATAAGAGGGATTGGTCCTCTGGCACGCTGATACGGTAAAGTCAATGTTGTCGCAATCGTGTGTTCTTTCCAGAGTAAAACTGCAGTGCAGGGCGTTGTAGTTACAGCCCCACACGTGATTGAACGGAATCTCTTGGTACCCGATGCCAGGTTTCACTTTCCAGCCAGGACTTACGTGTTCCAAATTCAAACACAAGTTTGATCCTCCGTCTTGGAACAGCAAAGTTTTCGCGCGTTCAAGCATTACTCCTCCCAATTTCTTCTCCTGTTCCTGGCAATAGTAAGCGGCGCAAGGCGTGTCTTCGAATACGTAAAGTCTAAAGCTATATTCAGAACTGGTTTCGCTAAGTGCTGCAGGGGCGTATATGGCTAATTGAAGCTCCTTGACCGCTTTACCATTGAAACTTTCCCCGACTAAAACAAAAGTGGATAGCATGTCCGTCACTAGGAATATTTTATCACTGTCGAGCTGCGTGAACACGGGGGTATTGATCGTTTCTTGCCCGAGGCCGACTATTTTCTTCCATTGGGGTTGCGTGTTGTCCGGTTTCGCGTTGGTGTGGTCAATCGCGTATAGAGATAGGTTCCAGAAGCCGTGTTTAAGACTCGCGCAATGAGGGATTTGAAGAACGACCGACTTGTTTAGTTGCAGACGAGGCGGGCCACATTTAACTACTGGACTCAGTTGCGTGATACCTGCGGGGCGAAATTTGTCTTATTATATCTTCTAGTTGAAGGTGCGGCTCGTATAGATATCGCCGGCGGCTGTTACATTTTTCTTAGCAGAAACACAAGCCGCAATTTAAACAAAATTATATTTAACTTCTCTATCACGTCGCAAAATCAATTTATTTTTATTAACTTGCTTCAATTTACCAGTTATGGCACGGAGTTATAAATATTCAACAGGGTTCAATAAATACGAGGTAGGGATAATGAAAATATTTGAAGTTGGGTAATTTGAATTTGGTATGAATAATGTAATGTGACCTTTACCTTTTCCGAGTCGTGGCCGGTATCTGTCGTCCTTTACGACGGCGACGTAGATTTGTTCCCGGCGGCCCCTACTAAGGGCCCCTTCTGGCACTGAAAGGGCTACCCCTGCGGCCGGGAGGGCCAGCCTCGCTCCGCCGCTGGATACTGAGAGGGATTGAGAGGTAGGTGAGTTTGAAACGAGTTCAGCGAGTTGGAGAGTTACTGATTCGTTTGCTGCGTCGTACATTGAGCCAGCTGGAAAGAAATTGTGAGTTATAACTCTGGAATTTAAGCAGGTCATTTTAATTTTGTCAAAAAAACATGCTTAAAGTAATATTTAAAAAAAAGGTTGATCTTTGCTGTCGTAGTAAATGGATTTAGGGCTTAAACAGCTATTACAAAATATTTATACAATACAAAGTTTGGGTAAGTTTATTATTTAAATTCCTTTAAAACCTATCAATCCATACAATACCTAATAGTGTAAAAATCCAATTTCAAACAAAAGCATCAAATAGATTATGTAATTCCTTTAAAAATAATTGGTTGTATTAATATAGACATCTTATTCATACTACATTTAATAGCTACCATCTTTTTCATAAAGATAAAAAAATAAGACACGATTGTTTTAAAATTGAAAAGCAAAATGTATATTAGGATTTGTACAATAACGATAATTTGGTAAACAATGCGATTAATTTGCCCACTATTGATTAATTGGATTGCTTTCTTCAAGAGGATTGGGATCCGCTGGGAACTACCTTGATTGTTGAATGAAGTGATGAAGAATAAATGAATACTTACAGCTGGTAAAGCAGCTGGACACAGAATGTTCGGATTCGCTGTAAGGCTTGCTATCATACTCGTCACTTTGACCTTTGCTAGAAGCACAAGGCGTGACTTGGTGGTCTACTGGAGATGCATAGCTGAAATAGAAATACCTGGTTAAATTTGAGAGTGGTAGGACTTTTCTGCAAAGTTCATCTAGGTAGGTTTTGCCAGTTGTTCTGCCGCTAAGTAGTTGTGTGCAAGCACTACTGTGTTCCGGTTTGAAGGGCACTGAAGCTGGTGAAATTACTGGGCAAATGAGACTTTATGATCTGATCTCACAGTGGAGTAATCTTTACTGCTGTACTGATGTCTCAGGATGATGCGCAGTGCGCACGCGAAACTTTATATTTTGGAGTTCCGAGTGACACTGTTCTGTTATGAGCGATCGTGTCGCTTAACATCAGGTGAACGACTAGCTCGTCACATCATTCACTAACATTAAAAAAAACACTTCAGACCGTAAGTATAGTTATTAAAATAACAGACTAGATAAGCTTTGACAAGAAGACGGAGAATAAGAGTAATTTTACGTAAATAGCATGAAACTGTTGTAAAGATCAAGCTCAAGGTGTCGTTGGAAGAAAGACTCGAAGCAATATGAGACTTATTTCGGCTGATGATGATTCAAAATCCCAATACCTATTCGTAAGATGAGGAACGTCATAATGATGTTCAGCTCTTGTATCTGGTTGAGGGTGCTCGTATCTCGGAGGACGATGCTGCATCAGATCAGGTGCAAGCGAGAGAGACTGCTTCTCCACCGTTGGGTATAACTCCGGTTGGAAATCTGTGTGGAAGATACATTATCAGTGCTTCTTTGCAAAACGTAGTAAAATTAAAGACATCACTGTAAAGTTTCTTGCGGCTGCTTCTTTACAGTTGCAATCGAAGCTTCGGATCAGAATGTTTTGTTCTGCATTGTGCCGAATTGCTTGCACCAGTAGTGAGAAAGGGAATTTATTTTTTTTTCCTTACATACTGTTCCATATGGGCTCACCATATAATATTTGAAAATAAGCACTTTGTAATTTTATATGTCAGTACAATAACTTAATTTAAGTAGCTAATATCATTTTGACTTGTAAAAGTGCTAAAAATAGCCTATTTGCAATAAAACCCTTTGACTTTCTATTATTTCCTAAATTTTTAAGACTAATGACTAATGACTACTTATAATATCAGTTCAATATTCGGCTTTTCTTTTCCAGTTTTCAGCAACTTCACGCGTAATCTGTCTTAAATTTACGCACCAGTCGGTACCACCGTCATTATTGTGACGTATGGTATGACCACATTACTTTTAGCTACTAATTCGCTAAGCTGTCACGTCACTAGCCTTGATGCAATTATTTTTAAAGTCAAACTTTTTTACGCACGCTTGACATGGAGAACAAGTTGGTGAATGCGTAACGAGGTGAACGGAAGTTGAAAGTTGTTGGTACACGTAGATCTCCATTATGAACATAACAAAGTTAAAAATTATTTAAAATTTGTATTATTATGTTCGTATGTCCGAAAAAATGATAATTTACAACTGTCAAGATTAACCTTAAACAAAGCAAAAGTAAAGTTATACCCGCGGATAGATGGAGTTAAAGAAATTTTACTTCAGTCGTGTGGCTTAAAGCACACTCGTGTTTTTTGTGTTGTTCTGGTAATTTTACTTACCAGTCCTAGTCATAGTGTACAACGAATGGTCTCTAGTCTTCCTCTGAAGAAGCTTGTAGACAACAGCGGCTCCAGCAAGGAACACCACCACAGCAACTGCTATTCCAATGTACAGTGGAATATCACTGTGGGCAGCAACTGTAAAGAAGACAAACGTCAAGACATTGGAATAATTTCTCCAACTTATAAACACGAAAGTAATTCAATCTGTCTACCTGTTTAGTGTCTGTATATTTTCTTTTCATGCGACTAGATCAGCGCAAGCGGTTTGATATAATTTAGCATTAATAAAGTGTGTGACTTTGGTAAGATAATTCAATACTTTTAAGTTTTTTTTAAGTGAAAACATCTTTAGGCGCTCTGAGTACTTTTTAGTTGAGCAAAAATCGTAAAACTCACGTCATCGTCACCGAACGTTTTTCATCTATACATAAAAAATTCAAAGTTCTGACTGACTGACTTATATAATATATCAACGCAGAACCTAAACCTTGACTTTCCAGTCTTAGAGACTTGAAATTTGGAGGGTGTGTTCTTTGTAAAGTGTAGGTGTAGGTACTAAGTAAGGATTTTTCGAAATTCTATCCCTAAGAGGGTGAAAGGAGTGGTTGAATTATATATGAAAAATTTTCTTCTTCGTTTCCTATACGCTACGCGGGCGGGCCGCGGGCAGAAGCTAGTGAGCTATATGTTACAAGTTCTATCTATATATCAGTCCCCAAAAACTAGCCATCACATTTTTTTATCATACAGTATATATAGCAATAAGTAGCAATATAATTTGGTATTGTTATAACCTTATAACAGTGAGTGAATATTTTTTTTTAGTAAGTACAACGTAAAAAAGAAAACGTATCACAATAAACACTGATTTCCATAAGCAAAGCTAGAAACTTTAGTGCATCATTCACCGCGGGAGCACCATTTAAGATTAAACAAAGAATCATAAATTACAGAGTAACTTAAAGTTACAATTTCTCGCAAACTTTTATTACGTGGGAAAGTGAGTGTTTTCTTTTTTGTGTTCCTTTTTTAAAAAGACCTTTACCCGCAGAACTTTAAAAACAAATGTATCATAAAACTCACGTTTTTATCTAACTTATTAGATGCGATTGCTATTGTTATACTAGTTGCGCCCCGCGGTTTCACCCGCGGATAAAAAGTATTTTAATTATTTACTCATCCCACGAGAAAATTTCACTTTTCCGGCAAAAATGTAGCCTATATTAATCTAGTGTATAAGCTATCTTGGTACCGAATTTCATTCAAATCCATTCAGTCGTTTGAGCGTGAAGGAGTAACAAACATACACACAAACACACATACAAACTTTCGCCTTTATAATATTAGTGTGATAGTGTGATGTGATGTGATGATTTATAGTTACTTTACAAACGTCATTAGTCTAATACGTTCCCACTGCTGGGAAAAGGGGCTCCTCTGACTGGGAAAAGAGTGCAGGTTACAATCCATCACGCTGGCCAAAGTCAAGTTGGTGGAAAAAAAAAAAAAAAAATTTTTTAATGTTACTGAATGATTTGACGAGCTAGCCGTTAACCTGATGTTAAACACCACGGCTGCCTATAACAGAACAGTGTCAATCGGAACCCTAAAATAGAGTTTCGAGCAACACTGCACTGCGCATATCATCCTGAGACATCAGCACAGTCTGGTAATAAGATTACTCGACTGTGAGATCGGATCATAAAGTCTCAATTGCCCAGTAATTTCACTAGCTACAGTGCCCTTCAAGCCGGAACACAGTAGTGCTTGCACACTACTGCTTGGCGGCAGAATAACTGGCAAAGTGGTGGTACCTACCTAGACGAACTTTGCAACAAAGTCCTACCACCTAGTAAGTAATCCGAGAAATAAATTACCTAGTAATCTCTAATTTTGTGATTCTTAAACATTTTGGTTTCAAAGTGAGTGCAAATACGGCACAGAACTACGGAATTAAGTAGAGTGCGTCTTTTCACGCCGTAATGGATAAACCAATTTGGAAGAAAATTTTCCGCAGGGTTTTGCGTACATGACGTGTTATTTTTCTGGAAACTTTGACTAAAAAAAAACCGGTAAATAGCGGGTGAAATGCAAGTAATTTATGTTATAACAATTACTGTGTAGTACCTACTACTGTTACTGTATTAGTTTGAATATACTTAAGTATTTGTATAATTATGACATTTATGTTTAAAACTAAATTTAAAGACCTTGAGAAAACTACAGAACGGTTTTTAATACTTATTATGCAAAACGAAACAGTGAGAAAAAGTGAATAATGGAAACTGAAATAATGTTTATTCATTAGATTATAATTTATTTCTCGGATTAGCTTTATTCAAGCTTTGTAACATCGCCCCTAAGCTTTATAAGCTTACCACAGATTATAATTATTTTAGCATAAAATATAGCATGTTCACGTTAATACCCAAGCCATGGCTGTAATTACAAAATCAGATGTGTAAGCTTCAGTCTATAGGTCTATAATCCTGACACAAACGTGTTTCAGCCTTATTAATAAACACGAACTAGCTTTAGACTAGGTACACCATCTTTTGTCTCTTTCGATCCAGCTAAATATTCCAGTAGCAAAAAAAGGACAAAAACTGAAGTAACTAATCTGAGACTAATTTTCGTTTATTAATAAGGCTGTTAGTCTTAACTTTATGTATTTCTATCGTGTCGTATCACTCTAAGCGTAGATTAAATTGGTACTAGTGAATAAGTAGACCATTTCCTATTGCATTATATCAATATCATAACATGTGTGGAAATATCGCTGAATATTGAACCTTAATGGATCTCACAAATGTAATATAGTAATATAATAATATAATATGTGTTGGACATTTCACACACCGCCATCTAGCCCCAAACTAAGCAAAGCTCGTACTATGGGAACCAGATAACTGATACAATACTTATATACTTTTTGTTTGTAAATACATACATAGAATACAATATATCACCCAGACACAGAACAAACGTTCATCACACAAATGTTTGTCATGTGGTGGTGGGTGTGGTGGGAATCAAACCCACAACCCATAGTTCAGAAGGCAGGGTTACTACCAACTGAGCTATCGGGCCAATCATGGCCAGTCATCACAAATGATTATTTTTGTCCCTTTTAAACATAATGATATGTATATAGTATTTACTTACTATTCTTGGAAACTAGCGAATGTCCTGAACCCATACCTCACCTTATATCTTGACAATTTCTTGATAGATTTTACTATTACTTCAAATACTTGTTTCAAAAAGAAAGAAAGTAAGAAAATACTTATTCACAACATCATAAATCTAAAAAAAATATATCGTTATTTTAAAAAAATACAGATATTGCATGGGGTCAGGAATATGCTCTGATACAGAAAACTACTGAGGCTGCATATATATTAGAACTAGTTGCGCCCCGCGGTTTCACCCACAGCAAAGAAGTATTTTAATTATTTGCTCATCCCACGGGAACATTTCACTTTTCCGGAATAAAATGTAGCCTATATGTTAATCCAGTGTATAAGCTATCTTGGTGCCGGATTTCATCCAAATCCATTCAGCCGTTTTATCGTGAAAGAGTAACAAACATACACACATACAAACAATCTTTCGCCTTTATAATTAGTGTGATTGAGTACCCGACATTTCATTACATTATTATCAAAATCAGCTTGTAAACGGCGTTGCAGAAAAATTCACCCCCTTTTTGAGAGATATACACCAGCTCCTATCAAAACTAACTAATGCCTCAAATTACTTGTAAAACCTGTATACTAAATTTCGTCAAGATTGTTTGAAAAATACGACTTATACGCGAGTACCACAACAGCGGAAAGACGAAAAAAGCTGATAAGTTGATGCAGAATTACACCAGAATTGCTTGTAGGATTGATAGGATATATTAGCCACATCTTGGTGGATTCTCGTCCTTAGCGGGAGGATTCAGAAAAAAACAGATACAACTATAAAATGAACCACGAAATGAGCTACCACCTGCATATGATAAGCTTTTAACGCTAAGCTATAAAAACGAAAACTGTACAACATTACCAGCCATACCACAAACATTTATATACACTTTATATCCAATGCCATAGAACACAAACTTGTTTGTATTTATCTTGTATTAACGGTAAAATAGAATTTTGTTTATGTTTACAGGATAGAATCCCGATACAAGATTCTGGGGGCATGCTTTTTAATATTATTTATGTCATCGCGTCTTAACGTTAACGATTGCCGTTGAGTTTTAACGACAATTTTTTATAATGTCTAGTTTTGTTAAGGACTTCGAACGGTTGGGGGTTTTAAAATGTTTTTAACTACCCCGCGGGAGACGGTAATGGGTTTTGAATGTTGAATTGAGAACATTGGGATGACGAATTTTATTTTGATGACATGTGGCGTGGTAATGGGAGCTACTTCAAACTTGTATAGCATTTGTCTACGCTCTCGCCTGATGGGAAGTGACGATGCGATCGAAGGTGTTGCATGCTAGCTAAGTAATAATAATAATAATAACACCCAACGATCACTTACATAGAACCTGCACCCTTAATAGGATTCCCTGTATCTACGGACCCAGGAACTACGAGAACCATGGTCCCAAAACACCCAGACTCAGAACAAGCATTTGCGGTATTTTTTCTGTGCACAAATATTTGCCCCGCCGCGGGAATTGAACCCGCCGCCTCCGGGTAATAAGCTTACCTGCTCAACCACCACACCACAGAGGCTGTCAAGATAGGCTTGCATTTGACCACAGTCTTACCTGATTGTAAGTGACGACCCGGTTGACAATGGAACATTCTTGACTAGACACAGGAATTTTATGACAGGACCTACACAACTTCTCTGAGAGGAAATTTATTTAAATTATTACTCCAAGACAAAGTGCCTATTAGATCGAACACGAATCTAACACTACATACCTTGCGTGATGTTTTTAGATCCTAGAATATTTTCGCTGCTTAGGAGCATTTATAGTTTTAATGGTGATGTTTTTATCAAAATCTGTTCTGTCATTTCCGCGCTGGTAACATATGAACATATATTATTAACAAACACACTCTCACGCACGCAAAATCGCATTTTGTGCACTGCACGACCCCACAACAAGTATTTTTTTAATAATGTGACTCCACGTGGCTGCCGTATTTAGCCATCTTAAAGGTTAAATTTATACTAAGGTTTTCATAAAAAAAACTCGTATTAAATCAGCAAAGTCGAATCAAAGTCCCGGCCAAAACAAAGTCAAAGTCAAGCTCCAATAAAGCGTTGGTGAACTATATTGAATGATTCTATGGAGTTTTGAAGAGAACACGATATTTTATTATCTGTATTTTGATTGCTTGATCGCTCTTCTTTTCACTTGTAAGCTCGTGATTCAATACTAGAATCCTTCCTTGTTCGGGATTTAACATCAACGCTCGAAACTAAAATCGACTTAGCTTTCTTTTGCAAATAACTATTACAGGTATGCGAAGTTTTATTTATTTCACGTTCCTTAAATTAAATTATATGTATAATCATGAATTAGACTGAATTTAAACACTGCTCCGGTTTGCACGAGCAGTTGCACGTGCAAAACAAACTAATAGGCATTAATGTATCTCTTTCAACATAGTTTAGTCTAGTTCAGTTGCAAAATAGATATAAACGGATAATAAATAAATATAAACGGATGAAAGATGCAAGTAGGTAAAAAAAAATGTTTGTATTTTATGCTTATTTGCTTGGAAATTTGGTAGTCTTCTATACCTTAGAAATAAATAACAAATCACATATCATTTCAAAATTATAATTAGTAAAATCTGTCCTGGGTGATTTTTTATATACGAATATGCCAACGTTTGACTGCAACTGCAACTCATCTGACGCTAAGCGACGATGCAGTCCTTTAGTGACTGACAGTGAGTGACAAGACACAGATAAAAAGACTTGCAATGTAGATGGTGTCTTCATTGTATGACTTAGGGATGTATTAAAAAGCAATAATGCTAATAAAGCAAAACCCGGGCGTGTTCAAGAGAAGAGTGAATAGATATTTACTGGGCTAGCATGCTGCACCTTCGATCGCATCGTCACTTCCCATCAAGAGCGTGGTCAAATGCTAGACAAATGTGAAACAGAATGGAGGGATAAATAGGAACATTCCAGAAGACGTGAAGAACTGAGACAAAATACCATCAGTTACCGAATTACGTGTAGTTTACAAATGATCTAAGTAGATCCCTCCGTTCTCGCTGCCTTGCTTTTAATTACTACACAAGCCGAGATTGTTATCGAGTTATCGAACAAACGCGATGACTTCATTCTTACTCACTCTGAGTTGGAAATGGGTTACTGGTAAACTGGAATACTGATACACTTTCATTATGTAGTTATATATATTTTGTATTTTATGTTAAGTTAGCAGAAGGAAGAAAGTAAAGTGTTATAGGGTATAAATGTAAGTAATTGTTTGGGCTTTCTCGATTGTTTATTACATTTTTAATAGTACTTATGGGATTCTGAGCTCCCGATATTTCGGCTAAGACTGAAAAAGAAGGTTGACCCGTTTTGTCTGCTTCTAATATTTCAATCCCTTTTTATCATCCACCCGCATCTTCAATCTACCCTTGAACGTGGGAACTTAGAAATTATTTCAATCACGGTAAAGATCCCGTAGGTGTTATAAATGTTAGTGTAGCTGTAGACGTCGCAGTATTAATGTTATTTATAATACAAACGAGAGTGCAAAAATATATTTATTTGACAATAATTCATTAAGAACTTGTTTTGGTTTTAAGAACTTTACACTTTATTTTTTAACTTGACAAAATGATCATCTGATAATTTTAACATATACACGAGGAACATGCGAGCGTAACGCACATTTATCAACTCTCAAACATAATATCCATGGAATCAGTTAGATCAGACACGATTATAAAATCACAGATAAATATTCTCGCAGCATACGCAATGGCGTAATGCCGCGCTAAACTGTACTTTATATCGACAAATCTCTTACATAAACACGCCTAAGTCTCCGCAAGGTTTATAGCTGACCGATGTTTGAAATTCAATAAATCACCTCGCATCCGCCACTTCACGTCGAACCCCGTTAAATGAAACCGCAAGTAACTCAGTTACTCGAATAAAATTAATTTCAAGCGCGATTAGTGCTAAGCTTATCGGATTAATTTCGAAATTTGTTCCCTGTGTAAACATTTCATCTGCGTCGGTCGTACATTCGTGTCCAATGCACAGATTTGAGATAGGAAATCCAATCGAAATTTACAAACCCTTGTCGTTTTGCCCATAACGTGGTAGGAGGCCTTGCGGAATTAAATTCTTGGATTGAACATCTCATGGGAAAAACGCCCCTATAAGGTTAATTTAGAGGTCATAATAGCGTGGAAGATGTGTTTGGATATGTGAATGCAGTTTGCGATCGCCCGCTGCGTTCACTCGACGAAATCACAACAAATCATTTACGGGACCCACCTCCAATAATGACGGCCGCATCGCATATAAATTGGATTTTACTGTTGTTTGTTTATTCATTAATCTCGGTATTGTCAAAATCGCTAATAAAATATAATAACCTGACGTCACTATCAGAGTTGCCGACGGAGCAATCTCAGTCGTTAATGTTGGATATAATAATTATTCATGAAAGCTCCGAATGCAAAGTTGATATTTTACTAATGAAAATTTATGCTCGTCCTCATTCTATGGAAAACGTTTCCACGCTCAATTCACACGGAGATTAGATAGTAGCATGGTTTAAGTTTGGGTCATATTTTAATGAACGTAAATCTGTGACGTTTCTATTATAGCAGGTAAGATATGCATTATTGGAATAAGTTACTTATCTATTAGTCGCTAATGTTGTTCAAATAGCTATCTAAAGTAGTAAAATATTTAGGTATTATATTCAGCATTAATAAAGTTAGCTATTACTAATTCTGTACTATCGAGTACTAAGCTAATATTTTTCGCTATAACTTGTGCAGCCAGTTTTACTTAAGAAGTTAATATGTACACCAGCATAATTATGCTGATATTATTTTGATAAGGCTTATAAGCAAAATACTTACATTTCATGTGCTACTAATAGAATCTTGTTTTTTTTGTGCTGAAAAGTGAAATTTTCGCACCACATCACGATATTTAGGCTACAAAAGATGAAGGGCTATAAAATTTCACCATTTCCCCTTTGTGTGTCGGCAATTAGGCTAATGAAGTAGCCTGGCAGGCGAGGCGGCAATGAATGGCCCTCCCGACGTTCCTAGCATTCAAAGACCACCTTTCATGTGGGCAATTTACTGATGGTCCACATTCTATGGCATTACTTGAATTGCATAAACATAATAGCTGAGATGGGTATGAAAATACACATAAAGCGCTCGGAGATATATTTTAATGTTAAAAAGGCTTTTTAACTGTAAAATTTAAGAGATAAATAGCTATTTAACACAATGAAAATAAATGTGGAAGTTAATAGTAAAAGTATAAATGGATGTTGGTGGGTTTGGCAAATCAATCAGTATCAGAATCAATCTACCACCTAAAAGTCTATAAAGAAGAGCTTCCATAAAAAGCATCAAACTAGAGACTGATGCTGCTCAATAAATAACGATCAATCTGCGAGGGAAGATAAACAAAAGCAATTTATAAGCAAACACAGAGTAGATTGTGTATTTATTTAGCGTGAAAATGGAGAGCGTTCGCGGCGAAGAAGAAATTGTACAAACCAAACAACGCACAAGGCGGCCGGGGGCTATTTATCAAACGTACGATAACCAGAATGGGGAAATTGAAACCGAGTCAACGGGGACTACGGAAATGATTTATTGCCATTATAAACAAAATATCGACTGATCATTTTCCATTTCGAGATTGAATTTGGACCGCCAAGGGAGCAACAGACACGAAAATGGTAAAATGTGTTTAATCGTTTATGTTATGTTTAATAGCTGGTTCTACATTGAGGTTGGATCGATTTTAGATTATGATTTCGATGTTAATGGTACAGTAACATGAGTTATAGGCGCTTTGGGGAGTCAGGTAAGACAGGTTTTAGATATTGGTTGCGTATAAAATTAATATCCTTTACAATTTCTTGTGCTAGACAATTCAACAATTAAATCCAATACGTCAAACAAACAGCTGATTATTTTAAGAGGTTAAGAGGGATATCTCTAGATATCAAAATTAATACTGTTAGGTCTTCTGTGATAGGTACTAATACTTCATTGGCTTGCTGCACTGAACATTGTAGTATACATAGTATCATTATATATCACTTCATCACATCATTAACATTTTTGCGTTTCCTGCTGAACATAGGCCTCCATCCTCCTCCTCCATAGGATCCATTAAAGGCCTGCATCTGTCTTTTTGATGTCTGCACAATAGATCATAATGACCAAGTTTGTCTTAACACAGTTAGACATAAACTTTACCTCAAATATTAATATCCTAAGAATTCCATAACTTTTTAGTCCCCATCTATATTTAGATATGACACGGCCCAGATGGTCACGGCTCCCGATTTTAGTATCTCTTGAATCTTTTCAACACGTCCACGTAAACTTGATCCATGTATCACTTTTTTGGTACCTTCAATTTTGTCTAACATCTTACGTTTAAGGGATGCAGAGAAGACCTATATAAACTGGCTGGATAGAATTACAACCGATAGCCTGTTATGAAGACCAGTCCGTGTAACATTTCATAATTATGAGCGGGCGCGGAAAAGGAAGTGTATATTTAGTTCTATGGCATCTGGTTGTACCGAAACGCTTGCTTTTCATAGAATCGACTTAATTAATATGTCCCCTGAGGAACCGTTTCGTAATTTGTAATACCCGCAAGACAAGCTATCATAAAGTCTTGGCCGAAATTCGTTGCAGGCGTGCTATTTAGGGATTGTTGGTATTATAAAGATGATTTATTGAGTCAATTAGCGTTAATAAATACGCTAGAGAAGCTGAGAAGACGGAAATGTATAATATTATGAAAAATGCTGCGGTTATGAGGTGGCATATTTTAAACTATAATGCACGATGGCCGCCTAATCATTATGGCACTGATGAAAGCGTTATGGTTATGGCAGTCTTATTTGACACGATTTGGACAAGAGTATTTTCGTGTCATAACTTTTACTTTTTATTTGTTTTGTTTTGGTCATTAAACTGTGTTTGTTATTTTATTTTAACAAATATCTTCATTATTCATTGTTATTGTCCGTTTATTCCTATTAGAATACCAAGCTTGATAGCTGGTTGTCAAACGGGAAATCTATTTACTGTTAGATTACCAGTTATCTATAAAGATTTTTTACCTTTCCTTCCAGAAAAGGACTTTGGATAACTGGTTATCGAATTGTTACTTGAAACTTTACTAAATTCTTTTTATTAATCTTATTGTTATAATTGTGTAGTGACGTTTCTATAAGAACCAGACCGCAGTGAAAAACCGGACTCTTCGTACTGTATTATTTTTCAACCAATAAACACCGCAAGTTGGCAAATAAACCAGAATCATTAGAAGCAAACCTATAGGTTAGCTAGGTGAACCGACGACCTGTCCAGAAACTGGGGTGACCGTTGGATTCAAGAGGCAAGTAATCGGAAAAAGGAGGCTTATGTTTAGCAGTGTAAGACCAGCTGAGAATGATAGGGTATTACCGACCTCCATGCACTCCACAGTAGTCTCCGACGCAGTCTGCCTGCTGAGTGTAAGCGCCGGAGCATGGCGTGTCTCCAGTGCAAGAACGACGCCTGGTCTGTCGACAGTCGGCACCGCAGACTGACCACTCTGACCAGACTCCCCAGCGACCAGGAAGAGCTGTGGGAAATAAAACCAATTAGCACACATGTTTTATCGATATTGGTTATAATTACAACTAGTTAACGTCTAGACGTAAGCTAAAGTAAAAGCCTTAACAGATTTTACGCCGCTGCTGATACCGACAAGATGTAATAATAGCACCATGCTGGATAAAAATCTTCCAACAAGCCTACACACACTCCAACCACATGGATCCTACCCCGTCCGAGCAGTATTTAATAATAATTATGTAGATATACAGCACCAACCACCGTACACACGCTACGACGCGGTTGTTATCAGTCTTTTGGATCCCTAAGTATCTAGTAGGTATTTAAAGTCTGCGCTGACTGAGCCATGGTTCTCGTGGCTTACTGCGAGAGCGGTGCGGGAGATGCTTTGGAGACGGCCACCAGCTGGGCGATCAGGTAACTCGATTGCAACGAATAGAAACACAAATTTGTATAGATTTGACAGTTTGAATATGCAGTTTATGTGCATAGTTAGTATGGAAATTTCTCCTGATGCATTGTAATCAAGTTTCGTGATCACCCCCCAGGACAAGCCAAGTTTTTTTGATTGAGTTGCGCGAGTGCTATTCGTTAACTAGTTATAATTATAAATACTAACCACGTTTAGTCTCTATAATATGATATTGATGGTTTTGATATCAAATACATCTCTTTCATTTTTTCATCGAACTATTGTTGAGCTCTCTATAATTTCACCGGGCTGGGTGGACAGCTATTTCAGTTCGATTCCGTTGAATTTTGTTATAACCTAATTGATCATTAGAAACTTTATCAATTGAAATTTGGCTCTACTGTCTAAGTGTTAATAGATGAGTTCAATATTTAAATCGTATGAAAAAGTTAGGCAAAATTGTTTCAAAACATATTTTCACCCAAATTTGTGACCGCCTTAGAAAATATTTATCACGTTTTATTTTCAACAGTTTTAACTTTTAAAAGCACTTTCTTTATTTCCAACTCTTTTATTTATGTTCTCAACTTTTTTGCCTCGATTCATTTTACTGCGTCGCCGCGGGAGCATTTTTCCGAAACGGCAAAAAGTTTCGGTTCTGTTTTTAGTACAGAATAATTTAAATTAACAAGACTCGATTACTTCACACCATTTATGGTATTAATAAACACTTAATTTATGGGGACTTAATAACTTATTTTTCGTTATTTTTATAGCAATTAAATCTGAAACTTGACAATTATGATAGCTATATTTTATATCTTGCTTGTATTGTACTTAGTTTTTTATTATTGTATACTCAGTAGTTGTAAATCAATCAAAAATGACATAAGCAAACAAAATGCAAATGGCGTCATGACATGAGTAATAAGTACTGTCATTTTTCTTTGACATCTTTATCAGCCGACTATTACTTTTATCACTACTACTAAAATATGTAACGTACTGTAAATTGTTATTATAAATAAGAAAGGAACATTATAGAATATTTGCTTAAAAACCGTTTTATTCATAAGTGATTCATTTCATTTCAAAAATTCTTTATTTTAATAAATATTACATGTAACGTACAACTTAACTGTCTTAAAATTAAAATGTTTTACAGGCTAACGACCGCCTTTTTAAACTTTTAGTACAATACCTACGTAAAAATTTTGAAGTTCTCATTAAATCATAATCGAGGGTAGTTACATTCAGTTTTAACATAATTATTGTTTCTACGTACTACTGAGTTACTTCATACGTTTATGTCCTAAAATAAGTGATTGAATAATCCTTGTAGACTTCAAAGTAAAAAAAAAAACTTCAATAACAAAACGTTTCCAGCCTACCAAGTACACATAAAAAGGAAAAACTCCCCAAATGAGCACCTAAAATATATTTTTATTCTCCGTTCGCATCACGTAATATATCCCACACATTGTTTAAATTCCCCCTAAAGCACCTCGCGAACAAAATTATCGTAATACAATTTCCCCCGCTTCGAGAATATCTTTAAATTATACTTCTTTTTCATATAAAACGTGTTTTCTCAAAATTTCGTTCGTAAAAGGACGCTCCACGACAATTACACACAATTTATTTACATACTTCACATTTTAAAAAAGGAATAATGTGGATGTGAAAGTCCTTTGTCGTTCCTCTAACGAACTCAGAGTGATTTATGTGTTTGTGTATTAATTAATAAGAATACGTACGAGTAGCTTCACGTGTGTGCGACACCCACACTCGCACGGGTAATTTAAGCGATAAGATCTATCGTTGTTGTTCAAGCATACAGGACATGGGGTTAAATGAGTGGCTCATTAATTATTGTAACTTGCAGCAGTAGAAGGGTTAAGTTGGAATTATTATTTCAATTTTGTACTTAAAGCATTAAGTGGTATCTGATTTCCTTTCAGTTTTTGGCATCTGTTTAACTAACACTAACTTGAGCAATTGAATTTAAACGTATGCTTCCTTACTTATATAAAATAATAATAATAATAACGCCAAACGATCACATACATAGATCCTAGACGCTAACTAGGATTCCCTGTGTCTAGGGACCCAGGAACTATACGGACCATGGTCCCACAACACTCAGACTCAGAACAAGTATTTGCGCTTTTTTTTTTGTGCACAAATACTTGTCCTGCCGCGGGAACCGAACCCGCTGCCTCTAGGTTGTTAGCCGACTTGCTCAATCACCACACCACAGAGGCTGTCAATAAAATATCATAACTCTTTTTGGCTGTTCGCATAATAAATGTGGAGCCAAATCGCTTTGTTCGCACATGGGGGATATTGACCATGAAACGGTGGCGTTTTTTCGTACAATTGGTTGTTTGATGGTGGAAAGATGATGGCACAGGCTATGCAACTCCAATGTGCACTCTCCAAAATGCACTCGATAGAAAACCGATAAACTGGCAACTTTGCGTCTATGGTCAAGCCTTTTTAGTCGGGCCTCAAACAACTCGCTACCTATGAGCCTTTTAGCATGCCTTTCGATACATTCTAAGGTTTCCAGCTGGTATTTAGCAGACCCATCCCACAGGTGGCAGCAGTACTCCATGCACGATCGAACTTGAGCTTGGTACAAATTAAGAAGCTGTTCAGGAAAATGAATAGCATTGGCCACACATAGTACCCCTTAGTAGTCTGTGATATTGACAGGCTAATAATATGACACTAGAGATGAACGACACATCAATGTACATTCGGATTTACAACAAAAATCTAGGTTTTACTTTTGAATTTAAAAAAAATTACGCACGCCTGGCTGGAGGTGTAAGCTGGTGAGGCGAACAGAAGATAGAAAGATAGTGGTGCCGATTCTGCGTCGCATTCTCTAAAACTAAAGTAAACTTAAAGTATGGCGGTACTCTTCTGATATTATGAAGGCTAGGCCAGTTTTGCTGACATTCATTTAGTAATCTTTTCGTTTAGCCCATCTAGCAGACATGGAACAATGTATCTATTTCCTAATACATTGTGGGTATAGTTGATTCTTGCGTATCAAGCCCGCCTACCAAGTCCATCAAAACAATTTTTATTGTTCCAACCTCGTCGCTTATTCCAAACAAGGCGTCGCGTCGTATGGCCAACTATTATTTCTTTTGTAAAAAGTCAGTGATTTATGTACTGCTCGCATGTTAGGGCTACGGCCATCTTGGCGATATATTTTAATTTCAATTTATAGGGCGATACCTCAAGCACTGTATTATTAGATACGCCATTTATAATGTTAAACGTTGCGGTAATTGGTTTTAGAGGAATGTTTTGAGATATTTGTGCTTTTCTATGTTCACGTCGATTTATTTATAGTTCATGACCAAATTTATGTTCTATTCTATTCTATTTATAATGATTATGTTTGTTAGGTTATTTGTAAATATTTAGATTGAGTTTAAAATTACTACAATTGGATTTTGCGATGCATTGGCATCGCTAATGGCCTGTCTACATTAAAATTTTACAGCTCTTAAGTTTGTGCTTAACTCTATGACGGGCCCAAATGCGTTGCAAAAGGTACGTCATAAAGAGATAAGTGTGAACTTAGAAGATGTCAAATTTTGTGCAGATGGGTATTTATTGTTGGTTGAGTTACAGTTTGCCAAACAACCTGTATCATAGTGTTGCATGGTAATTGATTCCACCAGTAATGCTCATGATTTATACAAAGAACAAAACAATCAATGGCAGACAGACACCGTTAGTGCAATCATTAAAATATTTAACGCAACACACACAGTCCTCAAATTCATCAAGCGTGCCGACGAACATGTGTTACCAATTAGAAGGATGGCGGACGCGTAACGACGGCCCTTGATTGGATTTTATTGTCTACCCGGTTGGTCTAGTTAATTATTTCGATACACACGAACAACAATATTGATGAACTTACGAAATCAAATCACGGAAAATTTACAGTCGCATTTATATTGATGTCAATAATGATTGATTTTATTTCTCAAATTTAAGTAGCTATTTGGTTTTATTTCTCGTACTTAATTTGATATCGAATTAGAGAAAGTTAAAGGCAATAACACATTTATTGACACCGACAATGATTTTATTGCTGTGGCTAAGTCTTAAAGTAGAAGCTATTTGATGTTATTGACTCTTTTATAGAATCAGTAAATGGAGCGCTCTTAATTGTAGTATTAGTTGCATAGAGTATGTATCTTAATTAGGTTTCCTTAGTGAATTATAAATCTTATTACTAACCATTTTATATTTATTACTTGATAGCTAGTCACTAATGATCCCGATAGTTTGATAGTCATTTTATTCTGCAGTGTGTCTTTAAATACTTACGCCTTCCACCTCATTTACTAAGTCACTCGTACTCGAATCACTTTGATGTCCACTATATAACCACAGAATATAAATCAGTATCTTCGTATAACCACAAGTAAAGAAAGAACTCCGACTCTTTCAATTTATCTGATATAGTACTTGAGTTTATTGCTTAGTACAATGAAGGGATTTTTATAGATATGGTACTTAAACGGTCATTTGTATTGAGGAGAGATGCCACGTGTTCTTTATGTGTGGTTATTTCGTTTTTAATGTTTCAGTTGAGGTTTTTGTTGATGGATTTGAGTGGATAGTTGCTTGAGGGAATGCTAGAGGTCAACGTAACAAAAACTGGTATTAGGATAAGTATTTTAAGCAAATTTCATCCTTAAGTGCATTATATAGTTTTTTTTTCATTTTGTTTTCTATAGAGAAGTGATATAATTTTTGTACATTGATTAAGCCTCCGTAAAATATATTATGTGAATAAATAGTTATCCAGAGTGTATCAAAATCATCAAAGCAAAGATTTCTTTGCTCTACCGCGCTATTTTTTAGTTTTATTTTCTGTTCGCTCAATTTTTTTCATATTATATTTTGACGCATCAAGTCACATTATTTACATCAAATAAGTGCTTTTTATGAATGTTGGGCTTATGCTGCGCCTTGTTAGTCAAGCTTCGCTATGAGCATTTCTCATAGCGAAGCTTGAGAATAGAAAATAAAACGAAAAACTAGGAATAAAACGGGCTAAAAAGTACTAAAAAGGAATTTCGTTTTCCTAAAATAAAATCATTCTATTAATCCAAAAAAATACTTTAAGAACGTATTTCTCCAAATTTACGGCGATAATGCCACATTTTTTTAAAATAAAAATAGCCAAACAACAACACTTTGGATAAAGCAATGAGCAGATAAAATATTTGTTGATATCCACATTCCACGTAATCCACAAAAACTTATGCGCAGACCCAGTTTGACATTATATTATGCCATTTTCAACTTTAAACAGAGCGCTTAGAGATCCTGTAAAAAGAGCTATGACGCGGCCTTAAACGGTCGGTAAAGTTAAGCAATGGTCGCTGCGGTCACAGCAGAATGGGTGACCGCTACAAAAGTAGTATTTATAACTAGCGCTACCGTGTTTCGGGGAGCACGTTAACAGCTATTGGACAGCCTCTGTAGTGTGGTGGTTGAGCAGGTCGGCTCATTACCCTGAGGCTTGGGTTCGATTCCCACGAAAGGATAAGTATTGTGCACAGAAAAAAGTTAGCGCAAATACTTGTTCTGTGTCTGGGTGTAGTACGACCATTGTCCTCGTAGTTCCTGGATTCTTAGACACAGGGAATCCTAGTTAGGGTCCAGGAGCTATGTTCGTGATCGTTGGGCTTTATTATTAGTATTATTATTAAAACTCCCGGCTTACGACAATGGTGGTTAAGCCAAGGCCTTTGGGTAAGTAAAGTTCTGAAGCCAGAAAGTTTCCTTCATTTTTACCATACTTACCAATTAACAACTGCTGGGTATTGTCATATCCTTGAAGATCCATGTATCCATCTTCATTGTAAGCGTTGAGAAAAATATAATTTAATAATCTCATTGATTGTGTTTATATTTTTACATTTATTATTATGTGTACTTGGCCTATATATAATCATCTAAAATCAAATTCGATCTCTTTTGTTAGATTCTTTAAATATACTTTCAGTTTAAAACATTTGATATATTAAATTCAAAACATTTTGAAGATTTAGATAATAAGTATTCAGTAGTAGAAATTCAGTTTGTTTTTTATTTGAACTATATTTGTGTTGTGATTACTCGCAAAATGACAAAACTTTCTAAGCTTCTGTGGTTAAGTCTAAAACATTAAATACCAAAGCTCAGACTTAAGTGAAACACGTTATCAGAAAACTAATATTCCAACTTATTTTCAGAACTAGAATCCCAGCTTAAAGTGTCGCTTCATTAGTTTCTTGCTAGTTGCAAAGTCGAACTTAAGTTGGTTAAGTTACCTAAGTTCGATACAAGTTGCGGGTAGTTATGTCAATTAGTAGCTTAGTTACTGAGGACTTTAATACGTTGGGAAATAATGGTAATACATAGTTGTTTGTTATAAGTTGGTTCCAAATGACCTATTTAAATTGTTTTTAAAATTGATTGGCCTGATAACTCAGTCGGCCTCAGTAGCTCTGCCGTCTGAACTGTAGATTGTGAGTTCGATTCCCATCCAGAACAAACATTTGTGTGATAAACATAAGTGTTTTTTCTGTGTTTGGGTGTTATATTGTATTGATATGTATGTATTTACAAAACAAAAAGTATTTTAAGTACTCTGTCAGTTATTTGGTTCCCATAGTACAAGCCTTGCTTAGTTAGGGACTAGATGGAAATATGTGAAATGTTCACAAATATTTATTATTATTATTCATTATTTACTATATAGCTTATGTTTTAATTTCAATCTAAAACCATACACTTTGCTATATTTTCCTTCACCGTTGTAAATGCAAGTACAAAGTCCGAAAATTATTTGAAAATCCTTAGCTGCAAGGCATAGCGGGATTCAAACTATAGTAGCAATGAGGAATACGTGTTAAAAATTTTAGTATTCCTTCATTCATTGATAGGCTTAGATTTGACCACTGTCTAACTGATGTTGGCGATGGAACATGCTTGCCTGATATTTTGGGGATGACACACCAAAAACAAAAGAAAAAGGAACAAATATATGATCCACTCACCGTTCTGACAAGGAACGCAATCCGCCGTTCTCTGAACAGCCTGCCCTTGACATGGAGCTCCACCATTCAAAGGGTGAGGTTCAGTACAGGTCCTGGTACGTCTCTGTCCTCCAACAATGCGGCCGTTGCAGCGGCATTGGCTCCAGGGACCCCACGAACTCCAGCCGCCATTTACTAGAGAAAGAGAAAATGGTAAAACAATAGGTCAAAATTAGGGTTAATCTTATTGTATTAAGTAAGGTTTCTACGGTATTTAATTTTGAAGTAAAACTTCTTTAAGCACACTTGGGGGTAAGCTGGTGAGGTGGCCGGAAGTTGAGAGGGAGACATATCTATATTTCTCTCTCTACGTGAAGATAGAAAGTGTTACGTGCCGTATATTACGGGGCAAGAAAAATGGAGTAAAAAAAGTGTTACTTCAGTCGCGTGGTCTAAACGTCTAATTTTATTATTATTAGAATAATTACTATCCTTCAAAAATCCAATTATCATCTAGGTGCTCTTCAAGTAGCAAATCTTTATAAAAAATAAAAGCAGTTTTTTGGTTTAATTGAGAACGGATTGGACGGATATGCTTATTTTTTATTTTAAAATGTCCTTAGTCTTAGTTACATTTTTATGGAAAATTATCGCAAAGGTGTTTGTAGCTTTTTCGAAAGTCACTATGCAAACAAAATTGCAGGAAATATCAAGTATTTAAATAATACTATTGTGATAATGATATGAGCACAATTTTGCAAGTTCGTTCGATGGAGTATCCTGGTGCCCTAACAGCTAGGAAAACTTCAAGAATGTACTTTCCAAGAATTCGAAATTAATAAACAATAAATAAATATTTGGGAACTTTTCACTGATACTGATACATTACTTAGATACTATTTTATTCGTAAATAAATATGTGCGGACTTTTCACACAGCG
Source organism: Ennomos fuscantarius (assembly GCA_905220475.3). Classification (NCBI taxonomy): domain Eukaryota; kingdom Metazoa; phylum Arthropoda; class Insecta; order Lepidoptera; family Geometridae; genus Ennomos; species Ennomos fuscantarius. Next base: position 1,690,110 of record HG992028.1, on the reverse strand, counting down.
CCATCTAGCCCCAAACTAAGCAAAGTTTGTACTATGCGAACCAGATAACGGATACAATACTTATATACATTTTGTTCGTAAATATATACATAGAATACAATAAAAACACCCAGACGCAGAACAAACATCAATGTTTATCACACAAAATGTTTCTCCTGTGTGGGAATTGAGCATAATCAGAAGGCTAGTGCCAACTGAGCTATAAGGACATTCAAACTTTAAAAGCGTAGGAAACAGCTGGCTGGAAAATAACTTATTTAAAATCTCAGAAGTCGAAACGAATTATCGTAGTAAACGCTCATAAGTGACCATAAATATTTTCAACATCCAAAAGTTTTCCCGCCAACTGAAAATAAATCAAAAACAAAGATAACTTAAACGCCAAGTACGTTAGCTTCAAACTTATTTACGTTGTTACATAAATACTATACGTGGGAAAGCGTCTATAATTACTTATAGGTAAATCTATTTCGCAAACATAAATCTCTTATTGACCTAAGTACTTACGATGCAGAATACAAGCTCAAGGGATTTATGGTACATAAATACTATGAGTTTGCTCATTTGCTCATTGGAAATGTAAAATATTACTTCCTGTTGTTGGTAACCAAAAATCATTATACTACTATTTCTTCAAATTGATCATCGTTATGTTTCTGACTTTTTTTAAAGGAATGACGCGACCAGCTGGACTTTCGCCTGATGTTAAGCAACACGGCTGCCCATATCAGTTGCATTATCACTCGGAACTCTAAAGTATAGAGCTTCGCGTGACACATCGCACGTCATCCTGAGACATAAGCATCTAATAATAACATTACTAGACTATGAGATCTAGTCGAAAATTCTCATTTGCACAGTAAATTCACTAGCTACAGTGCCCTTTAAACTGGAACTCGACAGTGCATGCGCACTACTGCTTGCCAGCAGAATGATTGGCAAAGCGGTAGTACCTACCTAACTTGAAAAGTCCTACCACCTAGTTGGGTATGTTTTTAAGCGATACATAAAAATGCAGCTTTCGACGTTCATGTACACAAAGCTTTTTAAGATTTGTATAGAATAAATTCCATACGATAGCTATGCGTGCGAAAGTAGGTCTCCTAAGTTTGTGGCTACAATGTATTAATTGCAACCACATAAAACTCGTAATGTTTTACGTCAGACGTTCAACAATATGACGTCACGTAAAAAATTGTTGAAATTCTGTACCAAGTAAATCTACTGTTAATAAGTAAACTACCACAGAAGTAAACCATGAATCGATGCAAAATTATTGACGCAATCATTTAAATTGTTAATCGGAAACGCATACAAAACTGCGCATAAATAAATACCCAGTCAATGGGCATGTATCTTATGAACGGTGGATACATATTTATCACTTCGAACAGGAATAACATTTAAATTCTAACCATTTCTTACTTCATTAACATTAAAAAGAAACGCTGAGTTTTATGGTTTTTAATTTGCATTTATTATAAAACACCTCGGTTCTGATGAAGTCATAAAACTAACTGAAAAATAAAATTGAAATATTTAATTTGATCACGCAACTTTACCGTTCCGCGTATTTTTGTTAATTGATTGTCGGGTAATGGGACCATAGTGTTTTTTATTCGAAATATAACGTATTGGTTTTATTAAAGTGACTTTTTCTGTAGATTATTGTAATATTTTTTTTGCATAAATGCAATAAATTTTAATACGTTTTTTAATTAAAAATATTATTCAAATTTTATTATACATAATTTCAAAAGTATACATAATATATATTACTATGACACTTTTTAAACTTTCGCAATTTGAACTCATACTGTAAAGAAAAAACGGGTCTATTCGCGCACAAAAATTATCAAAACATTATTTGTTTCGTGACCACGGCCAATGTAACTTGGTTGAAACGTTGAGTTTAGTCAAAATAATGTTTTGATAATTTTTGTGCGCGAATAGACCCGTTTTATCTTTACAATATATATATTACTAGTCTGAAGTATAAACATGATTCTTATAGTCAACTTAATTGATTCAGGCTAAGATTTAAGCATGTCCAATAAAGATCCAAGGATCCACCTTTATTAAGTACCTCCATACAAAACAAGCGAAACCAAACACACTACACTGCCATACAGTTAATCAATTCCCGAGATCTAGTTTCCCTCACGCGACGTCGCGTGCTTTACCTAGGTTGAAATCCAAGCCCTAACGACCTAGCTGGAATTTACTTTGGTAATTGTATGCTTGGGTGTTGATAATTGGCGTTGATAATGCTATTTTTGGGAGTTATGCTTTGTTAATTAGTTTTTATTGTGAAATTAAAGAAAACAATAATGCGTAAGTATGGCTACTGGTTTGACCTTAATTTATGTTTACAGGTTGTATCAAAGGTTGCGGCCTGCGTGAAAGGTCAGGCGCCGTGTAAGCCCAAAATCTACAAAAAACTGTTTTTTACGTCACTAATTTGACGTGACGTGTCAAAATAATTAGGTATATGATAAAGATAGTGTATAAAGAAAATGAAAAATAAAAATAATAAAATAAATAAATAAAATTTAAAAAAAATGGTTCTTCTGATACTTTAGATTGTATAAAGTACTAGTCGCGGGTGAAACCGTGGGGCGCCCCCCACGGTTTCACCCGCGGATAAAAAGTGTTTTAATTATTTGCTCATCTCATAAGAAAATTTCACTTTTCCGGGATAAAATGTAGCCTATATGTTAATCCAGGGTATAAGCTATCTTGGTACCGAATTTCATCCAAATCCATTCTTCCGTTTGAGCGTGAAGGAGTAACAAACATATTATTAGTGTGAAAATCGTTCTAACGACCCCAAAAAAAAACTTTATGAACGTATTTCTCCAAATTTTCAACGATAATAACACTTTTTTAATAATTAGCCAGACTTCCTTCCCAATCGGTAGTACCGTATAGAATTATATAATTATCTGTGAGTATAATAATTATATCAGTGGTACCTATCATTTGAGTATTTATAATTTATTAAGAGATTGCAATTTGAACGTTATTGTACTTTATTACATATTTGTACCTCACTTTATAATAATTTTATACTTCAAATTTTCAAGACCACCCAAGTTAATAAATATCGTATGAATAAAAAAATTGTAATATAACAAGAAAATAAAAGAGCATTTATATATTTTTACTTTGCAAAATAACCAATTATTTATAATAATGCATAGCATATACGCTTACCTAAATTATCTGTAATGGTAGGCCTTAATATTTTAGCTTATAATACACTCTAATCACTCAAACATAAACGGTACGCTTACGTCCTTTATTATATCTGACAAACAAATTTGAATCTTATTTTTAATGTATAAAGGTTCAACGTTGTGGAAATTAAAATCGAACAGTGGATCACTGTAGTGATATACTAGTATTAAATAATGTATTCGATATGCCAGTTACATGCTAATATTTTATACTTCCTATTACTTTCTTACTTATTAGATCAGTAAGAAATTACACATGGAAAAAACTTATTGCTCAATTTTGAGCACCATCATTATTATAATATAAGTAATTATAATGGCTAAGGAATGGAATGCCCTGCCAGAGTCTATTTCCGGCGAAATATGACCCGGGCGTGTTCAAGAGAAGAGTGAATAGGTATTTACTTTGCTAGCATGCTACACCTTCGATCGCATCGTCACTTGCCATCAGAAGCGTGGTCAAATGTTAGACAAGTTTGAAGTAAAAAATAAAATAAAATAATTAATAGTAATAACGCCCAGCGATCATACATAGATCGTGGACGCTAACTAGGATCCCCTGTTTCTAGTAACACAGGAACTACGAAGAGCATGGTCCCACAAAACCTACACTCAGAACAAGTATTTGCGCTTTTTTTCCGTCAGAAATACTTGTCCTGTGGCGGGAATCGAACCCGCCTAATCCAGGTTATGAGCCAACCTACTCAACCACTACACCACAGAGGCTGTCTATAGATAACCAACAATATTTTTTTATGATAATGAATTACATGATAGACTAGTCGTTCACCCGACGAGTGACACGGCCGCCCATAACAGAGGCAGTATCACTCAGAACTCTAAAAAATATGAAGTTTTGAGACATCAGCACAGTCTGGTAATCAGATATACTAGACTGTAAGATCAAGGCATAAAGTCTCATTCAACAGTGCTTGCGCACTACTGCTTGGCGGCAGAATAACTGGCAAATCGGTGGTACCTACCTAGACGAACTTTGTCATGATCACCCCGTCGCGTCGTCGCCGCCCGAGACACGTCTTGAGCGACCCGGATGATCCTATAGCAGCCGTAGTATCGGCTGCGCTAGGATCACCGGACCAGTCTAGCCCTTCTGGCTCAGGTACCGCTTTCGGCACCGGTATAGGATACCAGCGTAACACAGTCAGACACCGACCCCGCCGGCGAGGTCGACGTACCCCCCGTAGGTTAGCTAGAACGGTCGCGACTTTCAATAGGGTCCACTCTTCCAGTGGACGTAGTCTTCTCGATCCTCTTATCCCGGCAACGGCCCAAGCCGAGGCTCGCTCCCCAGGGGTGCCCTTGAGCTATTTGCCTTAAGCAGGGTGATGCTGTAAAGGTCGATGGAGACCAACAGCATTAGATCGTTCAAAAAAAAAAAAAAAAAACGAACTGAGTCAAGTCCTACCACCTAGAGAAATTAACCGTTTACAAACTGTTTAAAAAATGATTACTAATAAATGATCGTTACACGCATTTTATAATAAATTGTAATAAAATTCAATCAAATTTCATGCCATAAAATAACAATAATTACGTAATGTGCGCCATCATGATCGCATTTGACCACCCGTGGTCAGAGAGTCGTAGAAATGAAAATTAATGATTATACAGAGCTTAATGTGATGATAAACGAAACTAAAATAGTTATAAAAATAAAAATGCATTGAAATAATAGTTAAATGTACTTTTAATAAGATTCGGCCACGCAATAACGATATAACATTGGTGCATATATTTTTATCATCTTCTAACTTCTGCCCGCGGCTTCGCCCGCGTGACCTATAAGAAACCAACAAGTAATTTTTTCATAGAAATTCTACCACCCATTTCACCCTTTTAGGGGTAGAATTTCGAAAAACCCTTTCTTAGTGAATACCTACACTTTACAAAGAACACACCCTTCAAATTTCAAGTATCTAGGACCAGTGGTTTAGGCTGTGCGTTAATATATAAGTATGTATTAAAACAGTATTTGTTTCATTTTTCATTGAATAGTAAACGCACTGTAAAAACTAAGTTTTATGGTGTTATTCTATTGATATTATCTATGGCGAACATAATAAATTTCTAATTTTATGCCTTGCATTATCTAAATAAAGAAGTGGAAGAGCGGCCTTAGTTTATTGATATGGGCGTGGAAGTAGGCCATGTAGAGCGATTTAGTTACAATTTATTTTACAGATGGAATAAAACGTTTCTTTGAAGATTGCATAACACGTAATCATCTAGAAGTTTATAACGAGAGCGTGGCGGCGGCAATCCGTATGTTGCTGACGACTAGGTGTTGCCCGAAAATAAAAACAATAATGTGCGAAATATAAAGGAGAAGCAACCGTGGAGAAAAATATATTATAAAATTAAAATTAAAATCACGCTAATATTATAAAGGCGAATGTTTGAATGTGTGTAGGTTTGTTACTCCTTTACGCTCAAACGACTGAATGGATTTTGATGAAATTCGAAACCAAGATAGCTTATACACTGGATTAACATATAGGCTACATTTTATCCCGAACGCGTGAAATTTTCCCGTGGGAAGAGCAAATAATTAAAATACTTTTTATCCGCGGGTGAAACCGCGGGGCGCAACTAGTAAGAAATGAAGGAGACATTTTTTCATAGATAATTCAACCACCCATTTCATCTTTTTAGGGGTGAAAAACTCTTTCTTAGTGGATACCAACACCTTACAAAAACACACCCTCCAAATTTCAAGTCTCTAGGACCAGCGGCTAGGTTTAGGCTGTGCGTTGATATCTTAGTCAGTCAGTCAGTCAGGACTTGGAATTATATATGTATAGATTACAATATATACATTATTATATATATTTTTACATGTATAGATAGGGCCCATGAGTAAATCAAACTCAAAGGTCCTACAACATAACTTTTTGAAAAATTTGCTTCATAAAATTTGTCAAAAAATAACGATTGCCGAGTGGCGCTGTTGCGTAATCAAATAGCATTAACTAGCAACTAAAAAGCATTGTGTGAATATTAAAATATAGGGCTTGGGCTCAAACCTATTGTTTCAACTTCATTAATATTGAATACCATTAACAATTTTAACTTCTAACCTGACGAATGTATACAGAATTCCCTTTTTAAATTAACCTATATATTGGCATCAATAAACTTTATTGATGGTACAAAACGAGAGAAATTCTTCAATAAATCCTATAAAAAGGAAAAGATATAAAAGTACAAAGAGGCTGCGGTTACAAAAGAAAGAAAGGAACGCACATCTGAAGATCATCACATAATTGTGCGAAGTAATAAACTATTGTAATCCGGAATTCTTATTGTTGACTCAAAGTCGAGGTGGTAAGATTCAAAATGGAGAGCTTTATCTTCGATTAAAGACGCTCGCCTACGCCTATTCAAGTACGACAACGACGATATATAGCCCAATTTGCACGTAAGTGACACAATTTCTTTGTACACAAAAGGGCTTTAAACTGGGGAATAAAGTGGAAGTGTAAGTGGTGAGTCGACACCATGATAATTAGCAGACTCAAGTGGTCATTTTCACAGATATTCTTGTCTTGAATTTGTTAATTTCTTCCTATTTTGGCAGTCTCTGTAGTGTAGTGGTTTAGCAGGTCGGCTCATAACCTGAAGGTAGTGAGTTCGATTCCCTCAACAGGACAAGTATTTGCGCACAGAAAAAAGCGCAAATACATGTTCTGAGTCTGGGTGTTGTGGGACCATGGTCCTCGTAGTTCCTGGATCCTTAGACACAGGAAATCCTAGTTAGGGATTTACGTATGTGGTTGTTGGGTGTTATTATTATTATTTTTACTATTAAATTACTTTTTGGGCTAGAATTAAAATTGGTATCACACACATTTACATCCCTTCAATTATAATTAATATTATCATTAAAAGTCTACGACAATGGTAGACTGTTAATTTGGGCTGCTGCTACTTAAAATGTAATTCCTGATAATGTATTTCTAAATGCCATAGTGAGCGCATTTTTTTGGGTTTATTTCGCAAAGAATTTAAGCACTGCTTATCTCGAACCTTCTCATAACCATTTAGCATCATTCAAATGAAAACCTAAAGTGAAAACGTAGTTAGTAGTCAACAAAATATGTAACAAAATTGAATGACTCACCAGATACTGACATGCGTATAATAAATAATATATCTGAGAAGATGAAAACGCGTGGAGCCAAAGGTGAAGATTGTAATCTTTTAGCGAGTGTGTACATGAGATCTGTACGCGTGGCACCATTCAATATAACACAATGGAATATTATCTAATAAATTTCAGATATGTAAAATGACAATTTACACTTGTCAAGATGGCAACATTAACATTAAACAAGGGTACAAAGGTATACTGGCTGATATATGGAGCGAAACTAAAGAAATTTTACTTCAGTCATGTGGTCTAAAGCACACTAGGTTTTTATTAACATATATAATAACCGAGTAACGCATTGATTTGAATCATGGATCAGGGTCGTTCTTATAAAATGTATTGAGAATATGATGATGGAGTACGGGGGCCTTACCGTCACCTTTAAACCAGCGCCTTTGAATTGAAGACCTAAAGTGAATTGCTACAATGCAATTTGTGCTTTAGCGGTTCGCTATAGGTCTTTCATTTGGATCACGCTCAGAAGTGGCAGTATATAAGATCCTAGAAACTAGAAACTTCCAAATAGTGAAACTTCCAAATGCATTAAGATTTGTAATTTGTATTCAATGTAATTGTGATTCTAAGGTAAACAACATAAAAATACAGTCAAATTGAGAAGTCTATAAGTCCTTTTTTGAAGTCGGTTGAAAAACCAAACCTTAGTTAATTCGTCCTTCTTCATTTTAATTTCTATTTACAAATTTTTTTCATATAATCATTTTGTATTGTCAAGTCGCACTTGACTTTATATAGAGTGATTTATGTTGATATTGTGATCAGGCTCCAACTTAAAAGACACATTAATAATTAGATATTAGACAGTGTGATATTCATATTATATAATTTATGTATTATCATGGATATAGCAGTTACACGCCATTTTATTACAGATGTGTACGAGAGTTTCCCACATTATATCAGCAGCGTAGGCGAGAGCCCTCCTAATGATGCACTGTACTCGCGCATTGCAATTATTGCAGGCATCGGCGCCTGCCCTTTGATCTACAGTTAGAGCATCCATGGCGTATTGAAAATAGTAGGACTCATATTAATTCTAGAAATAGTTTTCTTTCAATTTTATGGGATTCGTGGGAATTCGACATATGTGAAAAGTTTTAATTGGTGCGGTGCCCATTTCTCTATCTCGATCTTGTAGTTTGTCTGTCTTTTGTTTAGTGAATTTTGCTTTAACATTAAAAATATTCCAGTATCGGCTAAGCTATATATCAGACACAGATGCCTGTCTGTAATAATATAAATAAATAAACAGTAAATGTTTTTTCTTTCTTTCTTTCTTTCTTTCTAATAAAGTTTGTATTATAGTAGTAGCCATCACAATGACGACGTAACTTGAGACGTAACGGAGGTATCAAACTTTAGTACAAACGGATATGAATAGTGCTTGTAAGTCACTAATAACTAAAAAATACATAAAAATATTTTTGTACATAAAGGTATTTACTGATTGCGTATTTATCAGCTCGAAAATACATGTAACTAGAAAATCTTAAATTGATCATGACGTAAAAGTCCATAACGTGTCCATGCCAAACCATGAGTACTGGCAACCCCATAAACTAAAGATAGTTATTACGACAACCGAGGGTGAAATGAGCGTTAAGCACCGACCACGGTTGTCCGATGAATTATCTCGAAATAACGCGTTGTCTCGTTGCGATCACTGACTTCAAATTGATCCATAGACTTGAACATTGTATTGGATCAGTTGGCTTAAATTTAAGTACGCTTCCGAAAGAATATTATTTGGATTTACTATATTTAAGATTTAAAGTGTGTAGAGTGTAACTCGATTCTATAATAATGTGAAATATTATAGATATAAAGAACTTTTAATTTATATGCTTAGTAACATAACTATAAGTACCTTATATCATTTTGACTTGTAAATGAATAAGAATAGCCTATTTGCAATAAAATCTTTTGGCTTTGACTTTTACATTACACTATATTATATTGTAATGTTATTACCTTATGTTTGCTTTTTATCACATCACTGCACATAACACATCACATATTATCTATTATTTAACCACATTTTTGCTCTTTATACATAAAAATCTTGGTTTCATTTCACAATTTTCTCGATTTTCACTGAAAATATGACTGTCATAGTTTACAATTGTTTTACGACTGGAATTTTGTTTCTATTCAAATCGATTCGTTTTTCTTTTTTATTGTCAATTTCGGCAAGGTTTTTCATAGTTTGGCCAAGATTTTATGTATTTAGACTCTAAGTTTTTTTTTTTTTATCGTTCTGTATCCAAAATTTTGAAATATTTAAAAGTCTGAAGCATGGAACGCTGACGGAGTTTTCGTTAGAAGGGCTGTCGCTAAGAAATAGCAGTCTCAGTTTACTCCTCAAACGAGGAACACTAAATTGATATAAGGCCATTCCCGGGCCAGGCAAGGCCCGGGAACTCAAGAACGCCTTCAAAAATATTTGGCTATAATACTCCAAAATTGCAAGTGCCAATCGCTTAATTTTTCGCCAACCGCCGTGATACAACGCATCTATCGCCGAGCGCCAGTCGCCAAGTTACGGTGAATCTATCGCCGAGCGCCAGTCGACGAGTTACGGCGAATCTATCGCCGAGCGCCAGTCGCCCAGTTACGGCGAATCTATCGCCGAGCGCCAGTCGCCCAGTTACGGCGAATCTATCGCCGAGCGCCAGTCGCCGAGTTACGGCGAATCTATCGCCGAGAGCCAATCACCGTACTACGGCGAATCTATTGACGAGAATCTATCGCTAAAACTACATCTGCTGTCACCGTCTCAGTCGCTGACAACTGATCGAGTTTGCCGCTGAGCATAGAGGTCGGCCCAAATACAAAAGTCTGCCTTGTCGGCCTAAATCCTGGACCTACAGAGTTCTTCAGTCTCTCTGTACTGCATAAGTGGGCCATGTTGGCCGAAGTTCTTAAACTACTAATTCCTCTAAATTGAGACTTGTAATTTTTTTTATATTTCACCGCAGCCTTTATTTTTTTTTTATTTTCTGTAATTATTCTTCAAATATAATTCTTTAACTTATTTTCCTCTTTTATTAAGCTCTTAGGATCCTGCCAATTTAGGAATAAGTTAGGTAGGTGAGGAGCTACTCGATAACTTGTGACGTTTAATTCTACCTCTCCACAAGAGGAAGGACGTAACGTGACAATATTCTTCTTTCGTTTTGTGTAAAGATGATTTATTTTTATAAGGTTGATAAAAAAATTTGTAATCTAGATAACACAAATATCTCAGGTTTGAATTTTTTTCGACAGTTTTAATATGACGTAAATACGTAACAAATTAACTTTTGCGGGTATGCGTGAAAATTCAATTCAAAATGCATGACAGCTACAGTGTAATTTTTAAACTAGCTAATGTTACTCTACGGTGTGCTTTTTGTGTTCTTTTACGATCTGGTGTCCATGATTACGATTAAACTGCCTATTCTCGTCTATCGTTTACCTAATAGGGCTATTTCAGAGTGTTATATAGATAGTTATCCAGGCGATTTAGTCAGTTGGCTGGTAAGTGACAAAGTTTGGAATAATAGCCGTTGTTTTAGATAGGTAGGGCCTGAGATGATGGTAAGTTGTTTTAGACGTTCAAACGGAAGTGAAATTATAACCAATGAAATAAATTGAGTTATTCTCAGAAATTCAGGATTTTATTCAGGTACTAAAACTTTATTCCTCTAGACATCCAGGATATATTTTGTACAATCGACATAAACAAGTTTTTTTTTTTAGGATTTAGAGATTGATCTAAAATCATGATGTTTTTGAAGAGTTAAAAATTAACCTGTAAAATTAAACAATTAAAATTAAACTTTGAAATTAAATAAAATTTCTTAAAAAAAAAAAAAATGCGCCATGTGATTATTTTTTGACAATTTTGACTACTCAAGCCAATCCACATCGAAACCTACATTCACCGTCCCTCCTAAAAATAGAGAAAAAGATAGAAAGTGTAGGTTTTGAATCAGAACCATTCCGATTAAATGCGATGCGATCTGTAGATTAAGAAACGCTATCCAATAGGACTCCAGGATGAGTCCTTCATGATTCTAGTATTTCGTAGTCTCAGTCACTCGTCTTCTAGCTAATCACTATAAATAATGCAGATAGTAGGTACGCTAATATTAATAAGATGCAATTAGATTCTTGATATTGTACATAATTATTTATATTAGCAGGCTGATTAGGTAACTTCAACATACTAATATGCAAATAATTAGAATAATATTAATAAATATAATAACATTCCATTCCATTGACTGGCCCGATAGCTCAGTTAGTAGTAACCCTGCCTTCTGAACTGTGGGTTGTGCCTTCGATTCCCACTCAGGACAAACTATTGTGTGATGAACATAGGTGTTTGTTCTGTGTCTGGGTGTCATATTGTATTCTATGTATGTATTTACAAACAAAAAGTATCTAAGTATTGTATCAGTTATCTGGTTCCCATAGCACAAGCTTTGCTTAGTTTGGGGTTAGATGGCGTTGTGTGAGATGTCCACACATATTATTATTATTATTATTATTATAATTGTTCACGTACTGTAAACTGTAAGCAGTGCTGGCTCCGAAATCCTCTTGAGAGCTATGTTCTCGGCTACACAGCTGTAGTTTGCCATATCCTGTGAACAATGACATGAGTTTAGTTGAAAACTTTCTCCAATTACTTATTCTTCTAAAATGATGGACGATGACGATGATGATGATGATGATGATGGTGGTGATGATAATGATGATGATAATGAAGATAGTAATAGTGATGTTGATGATGACGGAGATAATGAAGATTTTAGGCATATTCTGCTAGACCTTCTTACAAAAGCGGGTTTTTAGTAAAAAACAACACTCGTACAATAAATTAGGTAAGATATGAGTTTATTTTATTTTATTATTTGTCATTGATTTCGGAGGTGTGATATTATGATACCATGATCTAAGTGTACGATTATTGGATGTTATTTGCATAGAATAATTTAATTAATAAGAAGAATATACAACTATCAAATTACCTACCCAAAAATATTATATAATCAAGGCAAAAAGTAAAAGCAGCCTAAAGCTGTAAAAGCTTGCTTCCATTTAAAGAGGCACTCAACACTCTCACCACTCAAGATGACAGTAATAACAAACCCACAACAAACAAACAAAATGTAAGGCGTGTATTACGCATACACATTATATTTTACAAGCAGGAGTTGTGGAAATTAGGGAGGACGCCACCATTAATATAAAAGCATATTACGTTAATTAAGAAAGTGCTTCTAACACCTATGTGTGGGATAATGTTACAGAGTTACGCATATTGCCACAGATTAGACATGAGATAGATGGTGTAAACGGAGAAGTCGGTAAAATCGACCCTTGGTCTTTTGTGTTCGTTAAATACGTATATTAAAAACTTTTTGAGTAAAAAGATGAATTATTTGAGATAGTTTCGATATCAATTGAGATTATTTGGGATATTAATATGCAAGATGACATCTACCTCTACATCATGATGAAAAGAGTTCAACCGGTATTTAATGATGCTAAGAAGTGTTGATTAGGTACATAAGTTGGTCTAGTTGTTGCTTTATGGAATATTTTAACTGTCTTTCTTAGCCAAATTTAAACTTTTTATTATCTAAGTAGTTATAGAACATCCTCTAGTTGTTGCTTTTAGGAATATTCAACTTTCTTTCACAGCCAAAAGTATCTTCTACATTGTCATCATCAACTTCCTCCACAGGGCGCTTTGAGAGTGGTTGTTTGCCTCTTACATCCATCATACAATATGACTATTTTGCAAGTATTTTGAAATGGGTCCCGATTTTGTAAATAAACTTATTTAATAATTCAATATTTACGAGGTTCACCTACTGAGTAGTTGGTTTCATAGATTTTTCTTAGTTCAATTGTTTGTTAACCAATATCTATAGAACACCGCTCGATTTGGTGACTGTCTTAAAATATATGACGAATACTTCATAATCGTAAATAGGCCAAACCGAGAACACAAAGTACATGACCATAAACCAACACCGTTCCATCTCCGTCGCAACGCGCCACAAAGAGAGAATACACACGACAGAAGCGGCAATTAATCCATGTCCGCGCTGGTTGCCTAATTAGCGAGCGCCTCGGAGCGGAAACCGGAGATGGAGGAGAGAAGGGCGCGAAGATGGACATATGAGTATTGGATGAAGTGGAGCATGGCTGGGATCATGAGTGGTTGATGTGCGTCGAGCAAGCCTGCTTTGTCTGTTTCATCTTCTATTTTAATAGTCTCTCTGTAGAGATCTACAAAACATGATTAAAATCGATTTTTCAAATTCAAAGATAAAAACCTAAGAAAAATCTGACAGAAACTTGATTGTACAATAAATACGATCATGAGTCCTCACAGAAATGAAACAAAAGCCATTGATAAGATTTCTCTTTCTATAGTTAAAGCGCTTTTTATTGTAAAGCTAACATGTTCTGCAATTATGAAATGTTGTCAACGGAACCAAAAACTAAGTCAGGCTGTTTAAATCTTGTAATAGAGCTTAATAATGTATGCATAATTTAAAATTAAATTTTATAAAGCTTTCAAGTTATACAAGAAAGATCAAAAATGAAATTCTCATTCAAGCATACATAAGTAGGCTAATTTTACAAGTTCTGAGTGGCAATAGCGATAAAAGAGTTAGTCTCGTAAACTCAGAAACTGTTACTTTTGGTTCGGATATACCTGGGCAGATTGTGCAAGTTTATGCGGCTACTGTATGTTTTAAGTTTATTGGTTTAATAATGTACTTACTTATGGAAATCTCATGTTGACCGCAACTTAGTATAGAAGGTAAAAGCTTTTATTGTGTAAGAACTTGAAAATTCCTTCCCTACTAACATACAAAGTAAAAAGTTAGGTTTGTTTGTTTTTGTAGCCAAAATGGCTGTGAACCGATTTATACAAAGTGTTATTAAACAGATAACGTGCACAACTGAAATCAACAAAAAGAAGAAATATCAAGTATCCACAGAAAATCTGGTAAATTAAGTGTGCGACTGATTAGCATCACTATAGTCTATCATAATATTTAGTTATACCCTATTGGTAATATGTATTATTATGTGTACATGTGTAATTTTATAATCAATTATTAATTAATTAATAATATATATAACTCAAAGGTGACTGACTGATTGACTGACTGACAAGGTGATCTATCAACGCACACCTCAAACCACTGCACAGATCGGGCTGAAATTTGGCATGCAGGTAGATGTTAATGACGTAGGCATCCGCTAAGAAAGGATTTTCAAATTCCACCCTTAAAAGGGTGAAATGGTTGAATTATTTTCCCATAGGCCACGCCGCGGGCGAAGCTGCGGGCAGAAACTCGTTAGTAATATTTGTACAAAATTTTGTAGTGTATGTCAAAAAAATATATGTAAAAATGGTGGTTTCTGTGACAAATATTTCGTATAGCTGTACAGCTTTTATCAACTACAAGAGCTTTGAAAGGATACCGGAACGACAAAAAGACCAAGTATCGGGACCGTAACTTGTGTTGCAATTAATTAACGTCTGTTGCGCTCGACTAATTATTTGCAGTGAGATAAAATCGGTGATACGAAGTGACTACCAATTAATCGTGATTTTTTGCTAAGGACTTGATTTTAACTTAATTTCTCTTTGGAAAATAGACACTTTGCATGTAGAAAAACTTCATAAAGATTACTGTGAAGCTGAGAAAGGAAGTGGCAAAAGTGACACGTATGCGGAAGCAAATATTATTAACAGGTTTTGCTCAAACAAATACAATCGCACAAACAAACGCAACGGTCTTGACTGTGCCGATTGACGGTCTTCAACAGAATGCTAATGAGCCAAGTTTGCATGCCAAGTTGAATCTGATATAGAGTAGGACATGGACTTTAGTACTGAAGAACATGACCAGCTAATTTTATTGATATACTTAAATCAATATAGAATAGGCCGTCTGAATTAAAATTAAATAAAAATCAACATTTCTTCAGAAGACATTGCAAATACACAAGCATTTAAATCCAAATGGAAGACGAAAAGAAAATCAGTAAGTGATGCTTAGAAAGTTGCCAAACTTATTATCATCATAAGTGAATACAGTTTTGTTGGAAAACTTTAAATATACTGTAGCAAAAACCATTAAACAAACTGAGGTATTGCGACGGTCGTTCAACATGGTCAGATTGTGCCAATTGACGGCGCAAAGCTGAATGTAGTAGAATGCTAATGAGACGTCCGGTGCTCGCATGCTATCTTGTATCGCTGATAGATACACGAACTTTAAGGTGTTGGAACACAGTGTCAGTTTATTGAGAGCATTTTATTGATTGATTAAATGAATGATGACAGGAATATTTCGTAATTTTTGTATTATCATAGACATTACTCAGAATTTTTTTTCTGTAATATTTTCCTTGTAAACTTTTTATTTTTTAACAAATATCTATAACTGATTACAATAACTTGTAACTTATAATAATACTTTAAAATTTTCATAAGACAAGAGAAATCAGATACAAATAACAAATAGCCTACAAAGATTTTCATTTGCAATTCGTATAAATCAAAATAAAGTAAGTAACCCATCACTGCACTTGTCAAGTTGAATTATAATAAAATAAACAAGGTACTTGAGTTGGGAATAACGGCTGATATGTTTTCATACTTAATGGACATGGGGTGACCATACACCGTTTGTACTGACTCCTTTTGAAGAAGAGAGCTAAGATTATGCTTAAAGCAGTTTGGTTAAAAACTGAAGTATCAAAATTGAAATGTACACTTCAAAATCATTTTAAGTACCTTGTGTCATTTAAAATGTTTATCTAAGTTCATAAATTAAAATAATACTCATTTCAAATTATTAAATCATAAATCAATAAGAACCCTTCAGAAACACAAATAAGTAAACTAGTAAAAGCTCTTAGCTAATCACTACCTCTAATAGGCAGGTATCTGGTATCGGTGATAGCTAATGCCTAGGCACATAGTGGTTTGATCTAATTGAGAACCACTTCATTAATTGCTTGATCTTAATTATCTGGTAAAGTGTTCTAGCTCACGGATATCACTAATAACTAAATTGTTTGTGGCACTAAAACCAAACGTAACTTGTTAACGACATGCATTTCTCGTTTCATTGAATTTATACTGTCTAAAAATAAGACGATACAAATACAATATACTTTGATTTTATTCCATGTAATTCCATATAAATATTTATTTACCATAATAACCACCAGATCACTAAAGTTCTTAGTTTCATGTACATCACACATACTTATGTCATCATAAATTTCTATAACAGCATCATTTGAGAGAACTGGAACATGTATGAAAACATTAGAAGCACTTGCTGTTATTTCTGGATTACTGGATCTACCACCATGTGTGTCCCGTGACTCAACATCAGACGTGAAACTTAAGACTTTATAACATACAAGTACTTCTATTTTAAATTTATGTTCCCTATTAACAAGGTCTATTATTGATACACTTGTATCATTCATGAATGACTGTATGATATTATGCACAATCTAATTTTATTTCTTGCTGCTTTGTCATTACGGTCTATTATTTATCGTTGCTAATATTTACATGTTGAGTTTAATTATTGTTTTAAAACTTCAAATGTGTTAATCTGAGACACGTGTTTTTCAATGGACGTATTTATGCTGTTTATTTGTGGTTTTATGTTAGTACTAATATATTATAGGCAATTCAATTTTGCGGAACAAGTGCGTGGGCCATTATAGTCGGCTGGTTGTCCTTATAAGGTGACTTAAAACGTAGGTTTCGTTTTACAATAAGAGTTGAGTCTCTGAAAACTTTATTGCTGTAATATGAATAGACATTTTATTGGCAGTTAGAATTAACAGTATCATATATTCATATTCATTATCTAAGTTTATAGAGTTTTGTTTATATCAATGTCTTTAATATGTGATGGACTTTTGAAATGTTTATCTATGAATTGATTTATTTCAGTTGTATTAATTTTAATAAGAAATTTATAATAATGGAATAGATTACTTTCAGTGCAATAAACTCAGTAATAATGGCTGTGATGTTATATGAAGTCTAAA
Source organism: Ennomos fuscantarius (assembly GCA_905220475.3). Classification (NCBI taxonomy): domain Eukaryota; kingdom Metazoa; phylum Arthropoda; class Insecta; order Lepidoptera; family Geometridae; genus Ennomos; species Ennomos fuscantarius. Next base: position 1,672,578 of record HG992028.1, on the reverse strand, counting down.
TTGTAACTTTACATACCTCTACCTAAATACCTGTTAGTTGGTCTTGAGCAGTGTGTTCTATGATTAACATAGGGAGCGCGATATCCCGTATTTCCCATGAATATTTAAGCATTCTATTCTTGTTTGACGTTCAAACCTTAACCAAAGCAGTACTGGCTACGATTTAGTGCCAAAACAATGGCATATACGAATACCGGCACTGTGTATTAAGAAAACTATGGAGGTAGTATGAAATCTTAAATTGCCACAGAATATAGTTTATAGATTCATAATTCAATAATTAGATTCATAAATTAATTGTAATCCCTAAAAAATTACAAAAAGACTTACAACAACTCACTTATAATATCATGCGGACTAATAAATAACAACAATTTTTTTCAAGCTAGTATTATCTGTAGAAGACTTCGCTAGACTCCGAGGAAAAAACCTTTTAAACTAAACGTATACAATAATCAAAGTCTAAAAATGGATTGATTAATGCCATGTTACCTGTAATGTAGCTCTAGATATCAACAAGTTTCCTTCAGCAGATATCAGCACATTATGATCCTGCTGCAGAGGAGCTCCATGTTTCAGCCAAGAGATCCTCGGAGCAGGCGCGGCAGCTGGTGGTGAGCAGCGGAGTGTTGCTGCTGATCCAGCCTCCACTGAAGTTGGGGAGGGTGATACGCTGAACGGTTTCTTCAGATCTGGTAAAAGAAAAAATAAATAAAAATAGTTTGAAGCTATGAGCTTACTCCCTGAGTAAAAATAAAATAAAAAAAATATTTGTGCTGTCGATTTTAGGATAGGTTTAAACTCTTCAACTGTATAAAAAAATATGATTAGGAATATAATAACAATGATAATAATAATAATAATGTCCAACGATCCCGGGCCCTAAATAGGGTTCCCTGTGTCTAGGGACCCAGGAACTACGAGGACCATGGTTTTACAACACGTATGCCCGTATTACAGAACGATGCTCAGTCATCGATTGATGCTCAAGCAGAGATTTCATTCATAAAGTGATCAATTAGTGAATGAAATCTCTGCTTGAGCACAGATCGATGACTGAGCATCGTTCTGTAATACGGACCCTAGACTCAGAAAAAGTTTAATATGGTTTCATTTAATATGGTTTATGTAAATACAGTTTAATTATTGAAAAAAAAATAAAAAAAACAATATTTTTTGTTAGAGGGGGGATGCACGTCAGCATATTTAGCGTCATCAATGCTAAAAATGTAATTAGAAACTTGTTCAAACTAAAAATAATAATTGAATATATTTTAATATCCGCATCTTGACCCCCATGTTTTATATTTGAAGTCTTCTCTATCAATTTTAATACCATAACAGCTAAGTTGCCCCTCATATTTTTATTACGGTCATATCAAATGTCAAGGAATCCTGCAAGTATTTCAATACCAATTTTCTATGCCAATGAAACTAACAATAAAATGTCAATATCAATTAAACTGGTAACGATATAACAAAACTACTGAATGCTTTTGAACTAATTCGATAATTGGTATACAAAAGCGTTTGCCGTTGCGCAATTCGTAGTGTGGTCTAAGGGAAAGAACTTGTGACCAAATTCACACAATAAGTTTCCAGATTAACAAAGAACCGAATTGTGTGATCTACTCGTCATAATATCGGTTGTGTCGTATAAAGAAAATAAGGCCGGTATGAAAATTACCTTGCATTCGAACACGCTCTCTTTAAAATGCCTATAAATCTATGGATGTTTGAAGTTAATGTCGTAGAGTTGATCTTTCATCATCATCAAGGTCCACTGCTGAAAATAGGCCTCATACAAGTTTACCATTGTGTGTTTGGTAATTTCATACAAGTTTACCATTATGTGTTTGGTAATTTCATACAAGTTTACCATTATGTGTTTGGTAATTTCATAAATCGGGTGATTATGGCAAGTCTTGTCTGTATTTGATAATTGTTACATTTTTTAACATCTTAATCGTTCGTTGTTTGTATCAGCACTTAATTTGCTTGGCTATTAACTAACTACTATGCTAACTCTTAGCCACTAGTTAATTAATTTATTATAAACAAACACACTAGTGTTTGTCTATAATAAATGTATTATATATATATATATATATATATATATATATATATATATGACGGCGGCTACGTCCAGTTATAAACTCTATGCACAGCGATCGAGCACCGTAATTTACCCTGTGGTGGCATTAAATTTATTACAGTGGCAGCACCGGCAACTGTCATGGCGGCCCTACCTGTCTGACTATATAAAGGGATCGATTGGTGTGCTACGGATCATTCTTGTTCCAGACACGGCGCGGTGTGGACATGCTGAAGGCCTATAGTTATATAGGTTGCAACCTACCCACAAACCGTTCTGTCGATATCAGAAGTGGGATGCCCATTTCCACATCACTCTTCATGAAGCGCCGAAAATATGATGACGTGACGGCGGGTGACACTAATATCAAATTTAATTGCAGGGTTAACCCAAACCAGTGAAAAAAAAAAATGGAAAAAAGTAATGATTCATTTTTTTCGAGAAAAAAAAAGAGAATGTAAAAATGATGACAAGAAAAATGTGTCTGAATGCTAAAGGGATAATCTATCCGGACTAGCACTAATGGTCCATAAAAAAAATGTTGGTTGCTAAAGGGATATCTATCCGGTCTAGCACTAATTGGTCCATTAAAAAAATGTAGGAATGATGATTTTTGGTTGCTAAAGGGATATCTATCCGGTTAGCATTATTCGGTCCATTTCTTTATAAATGAAGGTATATTGATGGTCCTGAACTGGGTTGTCGATGGGTTAACCCTGACGATGACTGGAAGGTTAAAATACTTTTGACTAATCAAATTGAAAACTAATGTTTTGACTTTGATTTAGACTCCAAGTTTAACTCCATTTAATTGTCAGGATGAACGAGCACTGATACTTACATTACACTGATACTTATGTCCCTCACCAGGTACAAAGTGAAGCTAAGCGTACGAGGACGTACGCACGTCAGTATGGCCGTGACGGCGGCTACGTCCAGTTATAAACTCTATGCACAGCGATCGAGCACCGTAATTTACCCTGTGGTGGCATTAAATTTATTACAGTGGCAGCACCGGCAACTGTCATGGCGCCCCTACCTGTCTGGCTATATAAAGGGATCGATTGGTGTGCTAGGGATCATTCTTGTTTCAGACACGGCGCGGTGTGGACATGCTGAAGCCCTATAGTTATATAGGTTGCAACCTACCCACAAACCGTTCTGTCGATATATATATATATATATATATATATAATTATTATTAGTATATTTTATACCGACTTTATATACTCCTACAGCCTTATTAATAAACGGGTATTAGTCTCGGATTTTGACATCAGCTTTTGTCATACATGTACATATTTAGCTGGATCGAAAGAGACAAAAGATGGTGTAACTAGTCTAAAGCTAGTTCGTGTTTCTTAATAACGCTGCTAATGACACAGTAGTGTACTATTATTTATTTTGTCAGTACCAACTTTGATGTAAATTCTTCTTGACCTTCCTGGTTAAGATGAATTAACATCAACAAAAATCTTCGTGATCGTCTATGTTCTCTTCCAAAATGGTTGTAATAGATTTTTTTTACATTCATTGCATCGCAAAGCAACGTATCACGATAAGTTTACATTGAAATCTCATACTTAAGGTAGCGAATAAGCATACCTGATGGGAAAAGGTCACCGTAGTCTCTAGACACTAGATTTGCCACTAATAATAATAATAAACGCTCAACGATTACATACATAGATCCTGGACCCTAACTAGGACTCCCTGTATCTAGGGACCCAGACCCACAGAACTACGAGGACTATGATCCCACAACACCCAGACACAGAACAAGTATTTGCGTTTTTTTATGCACAAATATTTATCCTGTCGCGGCAATCGAACCGGTCCTTGGGTTTTGAGCCGACTTGCTGAACCACTACGCCATAGAGGCAGTCAATTTCTGTCAGCTAATGCGTTTTTATTATCAATTATGAATTTTAATTTACTTATTATCATCCCCCAATTTCTGACTTCTCACGTCAATCTTAATAAGAGGAAATGTTAGACACACAGTCGATTATACAATTTGGCCATCGACGGTCGACTGTCGTCCCACTGAGATAATTGCTCTTTCATTAACCAATTGAACGTCCATATGGATAATTAATCGAATTGTGGTACTTGTGGTACATAACTTCGTATTGTTGATGATGGTTGATGACATCGGACTAAGTCTAAATTGAGGTTGTCTAAATTGTAAAGAAAGGTTTGAACCACTGCAAATTAGACAATACTTACAAAATAAACAGTCAATGGCGTGACTGTTTATTTTGTAAGTGGCATTTGGCATATTGAAGGAGCATTTCGATTCAACGGGGCAATGCTGCCAGCATGTTGGGTACGCTACCTACTAGTAGTGGGCTGCAGTATTTGGACTGTCTATAGGTCATCGCAGTCAGTGTCTAGCCCAAATGTTATTTTTGTTGTTATATTATTGTGTTATTCAGTTATAAACAACAATTTGAAAATATTCCGAATTTTGTTGACCGCTGTATTGGTCACCAAATTCTCCAAATGCTTAAATATCAGTAAAGGGAAAACTGAGTACACTGGAATTTAATATTGCAATAATTGCAAGTTGCAAAACATTTAGAAATATTTATTAAAAACTAGTTGCGCCCCGCGGTTTCACCCGCATGCTGAAAAATTTTCATACTTTCATAACTTTTTCTTTCTTATGAAACTGCGGAAATGTTATATTCGTTCCCATGATGTGATGACCAAGAAAAATAGAGGTTCATTTGTATATACCAAGATGCTGAGATCCTTCTCGAAATTTCATTTCATTTCGTACACAACTATAAAGCTATAATAATAAATAATTTGAATTTGATAACTTTATACTGAGGAAGCCTCGAACGTACCATTTCACAGTAAACTATAGTATACTCCTAACTGGCGATAGCTCAATGTGCATTCGCCGTCAAAATTCTCAAACTACTGAAGCAAAACTACTGAAGAAAAACAAATCACGTGGTGGAAAAACTAATATTCAACTTGAATGTGTCTGTACATTTTACAATACAAATATATCATGGGTGGTACTGCAAAATTACATATACAATATCTTTTCAATAACAGTATTTTATTACATACTTATTACCATAGACACTGCAAAAGTCAAGTACAACATAAGTTGAAAGAAAAAAAAAAATGATTTGTAGCTATAAAAATTATATAAAGCCCATTGTTCAACTTTCTTTGTAAAATAAATTGTAGATAGATAGACATATAGATAGATTTAATAGATAGATAGATTCGGTAGATAGAGAGATTCGATAGATATTACAACTTTTTTCGAGGTTAGTCAAAATCATACCTCATAGTTGCAGCACCACTCAGAGCTTAGTTAAAGTCTTGCAAGACAATGCACTGCGCTTGTCAGCCTGAGACATCAGCACAGTCTAGTAATATGATTTCCAGACTATTGGATCCGGTCAAAAAGTCCCATTAGATTTACTAGCTACAATATCCTTCAAACTGAATATAATATACAGGCTAGCCCTTTTTCAATTTTCTATCTAATAAAGCGGTGGTACATACCGAACTCTTGCAAAAAGTTCTACCGACTTACAAATAAATCCTTCTACAGAAACACGCATTTTATCACAAATCTTTCATAGTACCGCCTAGTTCTTGAGTTTCAACGCAGCGAGGCCATAAATCTGGTAGACGACGCTTCATTGCGCCCTCTACCGTAAGTGAAGTGAACTATATAATGTATGTGGGTATAAATTGAATCGCCATGCTTAGAAGCATTTTAAAGTAGGAAAAAAGTGTTTATTTGTAGTTATTTGGAATTATTTTATAGTTTTTGAAGGGTAAAAATAAAAAATTGAAGTATGTAATTTTTAAACTTCTTTTTGTGTGGTATAAAATGGTAAGCCAATTTTTTTTACGAATTCTTATTCATACTACTGTTATAATTATCCATCTTACTCTAATATTTATCATAAAAACATAGCTCTACCTTTTCTGGTAGAGCAAAATAGAGTTCCGCTGATGGGCGTAAATGATAAGTGTTCGGTAGATCCGGTAGAGTTCATGTGGACTCATAAATTACGGAATACGTTTCATTTCCTCTGCAGAATTCGTACGGAAGTGGTGTAGAGATTCTGGAAAAGGTAAGCTTTTCTAATTAATTTTTGATGTAGAGAAGTATTCATGCAAGTTTTATTTATTAAATCTAATCCATCTTATCTCATCTGAGTAAATACCCCAGAAATGGTAAAATATGTGTCATATTCTACATACAATTCTACGTAATTTTTCTTATGGTAATGTAACACCAATATGATATATAAAGGGTTGAGAATAAAAAGGGTCAAATTGATGGTTTCGAGAAAATTGGCTTTAAACTTCAACGGCAACATTTTAATGTAGAGTGCTTTTGAGGTAATAGAAAAGATTTATGTAAGTTTCAGTTGCTTAAAAATGTATTTATTCTATTTTAAAATACTAAATATAGTACCAATTGATACAATTACTATACATATATATTACTAATAAAATAAATATAATAATGTTTTTATGCTAAGCGAACTGTGTTCCTGTGACAGATAACCGTTTTTAGACTCAAAATCTCAAGATTAAAGCCTCATTTCGGTATTTTGAGAATGTATTATTGTAGATAATTTCATGCTGAATCCTTTTAAGCTGTAGGTTGTTGGTTATGAACATCGATGTTTGTTCTGTGTCTAGGTGTTATATTATCTATGTAAATTACAAATAAAAGTATCTAAGTACTGTATCAGTTATCTGGTTCCAATAGTGCACAAGCTTTGTATATGACTACATGACACTGTGTGAAATATCCACAATTTATATGTTTATTTATTTTTAGTGATATTTCAAACATCTTTTAAAAACAATTTTTGAAAAACAAAATTAATATGTTTTAAAATGCTATGTTTACACTAAAGGAATCCATTTTCATCTAATAACCGTTAACTGTAGCTCTATCTTTCTGTAGGAGTCGTCTCTACTAGGTCACGTCTATTTCCGTAGAGGCTGCGGTCCAGCCGGTTGGCTTTATCTCACCAGAAAACCACAGCAACGCTCCTGCTCTACGTCGGGTGAAATATAGAGTAGGTATCGTAAATGTAGAGTATGGAATTATATATAATATATAGGCCCGGAATTTTAAATGTATATTTATCATTTTTGCTTAACTTTTGAAAGCAATTGAACGGCAAGGTCTACTTTATAATTTTAGTAGAGATGAAAATATCGATTCTAGAGTTTATAAACTTATCAATGACTAGTTGTGCCCCGCGGTTTCACCCGCGGACAAAATATGTTTTAATAATTTGCTCATCCCACGGGAATATTTCACTTTACCGAGATAAACTGTAGCATATATATTAATCCATCTAGCCATCTAGGTACCGAATTTCATCCAAATCCATTCAGCCGTTTGAGCGTGAAGGAATAACAAACATACACACATACATATTTAGCGGAATCACACTAAATATTCTTATTTTATTTTGTACCCACATACAAACTTTCACCTTTCTAATAACATTGGTAGGCTGAAGGAAGGCTGGAAGGTTTTTGAAGATCACACTAAAGAAATATGTTATTATAAATTGGATAATTCAAAAATATTTTCAAAATTAGTTTATGAATTTGAGATAATAAATATTACTGTGTACAGGAAAAAGTTTATTTCATAGTTATGTGTCTGCGTGTTTTGGGAGCATGGTTCTCGTGGGTCCCTAGACACAAGAATTCCTAGTTAAGGTCCAGAATCTATGTATGTGATTGTTGGGCGTTATTTATAATTTACTATACGAATGACAAAATTCCTATCTCTACTTATTTACTCCGTCTCCTTAAAGCTGAAACGTTGTCTTTTTGTTTTTATATGTTTATTCGTCTTGGCTGTGTAATATTATAAGGTCTCACAGGAAAACAGGTGAATTGCTGAAATCAAGATGTTCTTCTATGATCTCAACCTAATATTATAACAGATATAAAAAAAAAACTGTAACTGAACTAAATCTGCATATGAATATTTTTGTACTTCTTTATTACCAATACAGAAGTAAAACCTTTTTTGTGTGTTTGTCTATATGTCCGTTTAAACGCACATCACGCTGTAACTACTAAATGGGTTTCGATGAAACTTAATATAGTCCTAGATTATTTTTTGGAATTGCTTTATGGTTTTGTGAACGGCAAGTGCGGCTTGTACAAGGTAATAAATAATAAAGAAAATTGTATTTTCATCTTGAACCAGATTTAAGCTACTTACAATTATAATAGTACTTAAACTCAACTTGAGCAAGGTACCAATCTATATTTATCCAGTACATTTACCATACCATTAAAACTTACAAGCACACAGTTAAAATAAGAACAGTATAAACATGAAAACATCTCGTCTTAAGACGTCCGCAGTAAATTTAAGGCAGAAGAATTACCTCTGACACTTTTACGTGCACTTACATGCTCTATGTGTTATCTTTAATAGCGATGCTACTTGGGGTTGGATTTAGTGTTGGACCCACTAGGTTGGTTGTTGCCAGTAACTGTGGCGTGATGATATATAAAACTAGCTTCTGCCCACGGCTTTGTCCGCGTGTTCTTTAGAAAACGAAGAAGAAATTTTTTCATATATAATTCAACCACTAATTTCACCCTCTTAGGGGTGTAATTTCGAAAAACCGTTTCTTAGTGGATACTTACATTTTACGAAGAACACACCCTTTAAATTTCAAGTCTCTAAAACCAGTGGTTTAGGCTGTGCGTCGATATATAAGTCAGTCAGTCAGTCAGGACTTTAAATTTTATATGTATGTATGGATAATGAAAAAAAAAAGTTCATTTTTGGGTGAGAAAACTACTTGAGTTTTCGCAACTTGCTTTATGATGGCAAAATAATGTTTTAACTGTGGTCAAACTCATTCCTTAAGGTTATTTATTGAAACGTACTCATGAATTCATTTAATAATTAGATAAAATTAATAGATATTAACGTAAAAACTTGTCTGCTTTTATGTAGCCACGCTTTTTTTAGATAATGTTTGATCCTGAACTGAACCAAAATTTTGGACAAAAATATATATTTACAAGACTATAAAAATTCGTTATAAAAATTATGCAATTCAATATATTTTACAACACTGTAGTCGTAAACTTTCCTCTGAACTCCCTGTTTTTTCATCAATTATTTTCGCATAAGATTAATTTATTATGTACCCATCAAAACATAAATATCAATTAGAATGCTGTTTACTACAAAATTAAAAAAAACATTTCACACAGTGCTATCTAGCTCTGTACTAAGTAATGCTTGAACAACAACTAAGTAAAGCTTCAACTGATTAGAATTATAAAGAATTTTTTTTTGTTCTAAATTATCAAAATTTCACAGCTTACATAAATTTATAAAACGTTTTACTTTATAGAGATGTAGGTATATAGTATAAAATTCATTAAAACCACAATTTTTACTATATAAGTAGACTTACACAATTTCCAATACTTTAAGATAAGATACATATGGAATTTGCAATATATATAGTTTTATCTTTAACTTCAACGGTAAGAAATATTTATATTCCGATACAAGTTATCAAGATCGTAAAAATATTGAAGACTCACTTTGATAAAACTGTGATAGACTTTCAAGGCTCGCTGAATATAAATTAATGATTTTAAATAAATTTCCTTAATTTTCTAATACTAACTCAGCTAGGACTCATTGTTTTTTTAATAAACATTAATGTAAATACAGTCAAATGAGATTCTTTTTTTAATAAATAATTAAAATACTAACCTAAAGAGTTTTTCTACAAAAGCATTATTCAATCGTATATCGTTTGGTATTTAAGATTCTTGACTTCTCTTAATTATAGTCTGACAGATGAGAAAAGGAATAAAATAAATAAAATAAACAATTATGGACATTTCACACAGCGCCATCTAGCCCCAAACTAAGCAAAGCTTGTACTATGGGAACCAGATAACTGATAGAATACTAATATACTTTTTTGTTTGTAAATATAAACAAAGAATACAATATAACACCCAAACACAACAAACATCGGTGTTCATCACACAAATGTTTGTCCTGGGTGGGAATCAAACCCACAACCTACAGTTCAGAAGGCAGTGTTACTACCGACTTAACAATTGGGTCAACCAATAGTATTATTGGATGGGATAATTCATATTTATATTGCTAATTAGTAGTTACACGATGCCGGGAAAAAATAAGCGCGCGCCCTGACTAGCGTGTTTTCGCTGTTGCTACTTACATTCAAATGAGTGGTATATTAAAACGATTTTAAACTTTGTTTGAGAATTGCTTAGTTATATTTTCACGCTTGATTTTATACACCAGTGTGATCACTCACAATATGTTTTTTTTTTTTTCAATTCTGCTTTACCACAGACTTCTGGATCAGTGCTCTTTTTTAATATACTACTTACATATTTGTTTGTTGTGTTTTTGACAACATGGTTTTTATTGTATAGCTTCTACCCGAAGCTTCGCTTGCGTGGCCTATAGAAAACAAAGAAGAATTTTTTTCATTGATAATTCAACCACTAATTTCGCCCTTTTAGGGGTGGAATTTTGAAAAACCCTTTCTTAGTGGTTACCTAAACTTTACAAAGGACACACCCTCCAAATTTCAAGTCTCTAGGACCAGCATTTTATGGTGTGCGTTGATATGTAAGTCAGTCAGTCAAGACTTTGAATTTTATATTAAAAGATATTCCGACCTAGTGCGTACAAGAACAGAACAATTAAAACCGTCACGATGTGAATTTAGTAGAATATTACACGGTTCCGTGCAATTAGGAAGCTTTTCCTTCAGGTTCGTATAAATTTAGACGTTTATGAGCCTCACTGTTTCGTGGATACACTATAATTACGTGTAGTTTGGGATTATGTTACGTTATTTGGTTTTCTGTGGAATTACGGATTACAAAATTATTCAAGAAGTAACTATTAGGACGAGGACTGAAAATGATAAGCATTAAACGGTATAAAATAATAAAGTCAATTATGCAACTCTTTAGTTTAATGGAAAACGGAAAATAGAAAGAGCTTGCTGTTCTGCCTCTAAAGTGTCCCAACAACTTAACGCACAGATTACTCATGTTCCGCGCCAACTCTATCAAAGATAAAAAATATTCCATGTTATCTCCGCTAATATAAGCAATATACATGTGAAACATTTTCATCTAAACGGTTTCAGCTGTTTTGGTGTTAAAACTACTCAAGCATGTTTGCTTTAGAGGCACACTTTAGAGACAACAAAAGATTACCTAAGAAGATACTCTTTTGAAAACCTAAGTAGGTACTCTTTTGTTTAATAAGTAACCAAAGACACTATAAGCTTTTCTGAAAGGAGATGATATAGACTACATGTGACACGCCACCGTATTCTTCTATGAATAACCTACAGGTTTTTTTTTTACCTTCATGTTTGTCTAGCATTTGACCACACTCTCACCTGATGTGAAGTGACGATGCGATCGAAGGTGTAGCATGCTAGCCAAGTAAATACCTATTCACTCTTCTCTTGAACACGCCCGGGTCATATTTCACCGGAAACACAGATGCTGGCAGGGCATTGCCTTAGGTTCTAATTATCATCATCATTTAAAAAAAAATTGTTTATTATATAAACAGCCTCTATGATGTCGTGGTTAAGCAGGTCGGCTCATAACCCGGAGGCAGTGGGTTCGATTCCCACGAGTGGACAAATATGTGTACACATGAAGAAAAAAAAAAGCGCAAATACAGGTCCGAGTCTGGGTATTGTGGGACCACGGTCCTCGTAGTTCCTGAGTCCTTAGATACAGGGAATTCTAGCTAGGGTCCAGGATATAAAGGATCAGCGTTATTTAAACAAATTACCACAATATTTAGCAAAGACCACAAAATAAGAAACTCTTATATATAACCATTGAAGGTGCACTTTCTTAAAGTAATAGATTTTTCTGTGCATTTTTTACTTAACCTATATAAGTAACGAATGTTAATCCACCTGACCCTAGTTTGCTATTTTCTCATAAGTCACAAGTTCTAAAGTCTATCAGGCTATTTCATCCATTTTGACAGCTATCCTAAAGTTTCACATTCCGGATACGATCGATAAATTCAGAATACAATACAGTTTATCTGTGGCAGTAAACTTAAAGTAGCATTACTAGAAATCAATGGATATTGCACTGACACTACAGTATCGCCTAATGCTTTCTAAAAACAATAAAGATAAATAAAATGAGGCTTAGTTTTATATGACGTATATAAAAGCTCTATTATTATTAAGTTAGCCAAAATAAAAATCTAATATCCCAGTAGATAAATCTTGTAGAAATTGGTTTTAACCTTAGGCAAAGCAAAAGGATGTAGTCGTGTAATTTTCCCGAAACATTTATATACATTCTTTGTTAACAGTCCATAAAACAAAACAAAAAAATAACCGGAACTGAATTTGTGAATTAAATGGGCGCGCATGTATTGTGAAAACGAAGTTCAATAGATAATAAATACATATACATAATTTCTGAATCTAGAACCAAAAGCTATTCTTTAGCCGTAAAAACTACCGTAAAATTAAATTAATAACATACCAAAAGAAAATACTCTTTTCATTTACAGAGTTAATAACCGACTCAACTACAAACCTACAGTAATTCAAACGATGAAATTAAGCACAATAAAAAAGCAATCATTTGGCTTGCATCACATTTCAAAACCTCTAAAATTACATATAATATACCTACAATTACATATAACACACCAAAACGTACTCACACTTGACCGGATTTTATGTTGCCCAACAACGGGTAATAAATCTGACAACCGGGCAGTCCCGACATTTATTTAATATGCATAGAAGATTTACCTCTATGTAGTATTGAATTAAATCGTGGCGTGGCCTGTATTACTCTTTATGAACAATAATAATAATATTAATGCTTCACATCTAGCCTCGAGACTCTCGAGAACTTAATGTTACCAGGTTGCTTATTTCAAATCTGTTTTAATCAAGTATTAAATATTTCTATATCAATAATCCTGTTTGTCATTAACATATTTCGTCTTAAGCGTTTTTTTTGTCATGGGATATGTGGGACCCATCTGTAGTTCCGTACTGTGTCAACATGGTAAACTTTACCCTATTACACCACATAAACGCTTTATCCAAAAACCCTAACGGGTGCAGGTACGAGTAGTAGAAGCAGCAAGAGCAAAACAAACTCATAATGATATAACTAATTTCAAACGGCAATCGAAATCACAAAAAAATGGGTATTAATTTTTTAAATTAGAGAATTTCTCATAAAATCCTGGCAACACAGTAAAATTTTGATAGCGGAACCATTCGTCTTGTCAAAATAACTTCAACGGGGCTCTGATAGAAAATTATGGACGTTGAATTCGCCCACTTACGAATTTAAATGGATGCATGTGATTTATATACTTTTAAATGCATAGCTATTAGATAAAAGCGGTATAGACTAGATAGTAAAGCTATTGTGTACTGTGAAAGTAGTCATTTATGAGCCCTACATCTGTATAACCATAAGTTTCATGCTAGAGTCGCAGTAGAACTTTTTCTTCTATAAAGATTATAAAATTTTCATTTCAAATGCTACTTAGAGTGTAAATTATTGATTTCATTGCTGTTTCAAAATAGCACAGCCACAAATGCTATAAAAGCTAAGTGTATCTTATTCAAGTAAACAGTAACATGTACGAAGATACAGCGACAGATTCTAACGACAAAGTTACACTAAAAATACCAACAATTCCATCAACAAACATAACTAACGTGTCAGAATAAAAATTGCCTGTCATTCGAACTGTCAAAACCGTAACGTAACAGAACAACAAAACTGTTGCCCAATCGGGTCCAACGGAAGAACTGTCATGTCCGATGAACTAAATACGACACATTATCACGAAGTCACATACAGTTAGTATTAAACAAGTGTCTTCGGCCGGAGATGGGCACGAAGGCAAACACCTAAAACTGGGTTGCTCAAAAATAGCTGCGGAAACTGAACTAAAATTATGAGTTTTGATGAAATACTTAACCGCGCCCTAGATACACCGGAAACTATATATTTTTATATCTCCGATATCGAATATTAATCGACGTTTCTGGAATATTGGAACCGATAGGCTTGGCTCAGAAACTCATATCGCGGAATTGTTTCGCAGCGGTAGTTACATAAAACTAGGTAATGTCTCTTTTACTGTCTAGATTTTATGTTTCAGCTGTAGACATCACTTTGATATTACTGTTGCCGTATCTTTCCCATATAAATGTTCCATTACGGATTAAACCTTAGTATTACTTCAAATAAGATTAAAGGATGAATATTTATGACAAATCGATTAATTGTATTCACTACTAATAAAATAAATATATGACGTATATGTAAATATGCAAATGCCAGTAGAATTGATATTTTATTTTACCGTTTTTTGTTTAGCTGCTATTAGGAGTACTTCAAATATTATGCTAATATGCTAACTGGAGACTGAAACATCAAATTTATTAATTGAGATTTCTTAACGTCTCATTACATAAAATATTAATTATAATAATAATAGTAATAACGCCCAACGATCAAATACATAGATCCTAGACCCTGGCTAGGATTTTCTGTGTCTAGGGACCAAGGACTACGAGGACCATGGTTCCACAACACCCAGAATCAGAACAAGTATACTTATGTATATAGATATGTATAGTAATACTTATCCTGCCGCGGGAATCGAACCCGCCACCTCCGGGTTATGGAAACACACTCAACCACCAGACGACAGAGGTTGTCTCTGTCTATCAGAGGAAATTATGTTTATCGTTAAGCAAAGAGTAAGGTTTAGTGTATTAGCTATTTTTGAACAAACTGACAGATCTATTTGAATTCCAAGCTACTCACATGCCAATTCAACGACAGCCGGCTGACTCCTGATGTCGCCCCTGCTACTCCAGGCGTAGCACGTGCAAGTAAATCTGTCTTCACCGAAATATTCGTCCAATTGATCCCTTGTCACGTTACACTCAGCTTCGACGATTCTGACACCACTTTGTGGATCCACAAACTCGAATTGTGTACTAGCTACTGATCGGACGTCATTGCATTTAAAATATACTTGCAGAGCGTTTGCAGCACGACACCTTAACATTGCAGGTTTATTTCTCACAACGTACGCATGCTGAGGCTCAAGCAAAAACATTGGCAAGTCATCTGTTGAGCTTTGGAGTAAGTGATCTCCCGATATAGATGGCAGCTCGTCGGCATCATCTCTGTTTTCATGTTCGTCTTCTTTATGACTTTCTTGGTCGTAATCTTCTTCCAAATAATCTCTATGATTTGCCTGCTGTTGAGTTTTTTCGGAATTATAAGGGTCTAGTGCTTCCACGCCTGCAGGATGGGCGTACTCTGGTCGTAGAGGTATTGGTGCTGGAGTTGGTGCCGTTGTACTAAGTTCAGCTTCGGTTGAATTTGATAGTTCTGCAACAAGATAAATATTATTTGTTAATTGAGTCTTCTAAAATAGTGATTTTGTACCATTTGCAACTATTAAGAAACCTGATAATTTTTTAGTTTCCTTTAAGATAATATCACGCTAAAGCAATTCTGAATTATCAGAAACATTATAAAACGCGATACATTTGATCATTTTCCTGACATTTAGTTTAATTGCAGAACACGGGAAATATATTTGTGTCGCTCCAAAATAAATAGCATCTGTCATAATAACATGTACCCTCCAAGTTTTGCTATCGATTGCTCTCAAAGTCCGCACCTGGTTTGACGCCTCACTCGCGCTTATTTACACGCAAAACATAGATATTTGGATACCGTACACCCTACTTTATGAATCGATTGCCTTTATGCTAAAACCAGCCGTAAAGTCGTACCTTAAAGTTCAAATTACATTCTACTCAAAATTAAAATATCCCTTACGATAATTTCGCTTAGCGTTATCAACAGCAGTGTATGTTACTCTTCGAGTGTTGACGGTATTACTAGAACTGTTATTTGAACTAGAGAATTGTACGAAAATAAACCGCGACTCGCTCCGTCCGTGGATAACTTAATTAGTTTCACTTCCGTTTGGTTTATTTCTATTTCCGTTTTCGTGGGGAACGGAACAATATTTCCTTCTCGGGATCTATTTTTCCTTAATAGGATTTGTTTCGAGCAGTTTTTCCCGTTTCAAAGCGCTTAGCGGTCGGTGGACTGGAATCATTAAAATTTCAATTTCAGCAGAGAATTCTCAGGTGTCGCCGTCTGTATATTATAAATTCCTATTATAATAGCCATATTTTCTCCTAACTGTACGTAAAATATGCTTATAATTTAATCTTCTTTGCGCTGTGGAATTTAGTTGTAATATATATCAGTAGATAGGTAATTAAAAATATAGTTATTTAGCGCATAAACTCATTTTCAATTTCAATACAATACAATTTTTTCGCCTACAATTTTTGATTGTGTTTATAAAATAGTTTATATTCTCCTTACAAGAAGACTTTAAATTAATGCAAAATGTCTATATGTGTGTATATACATATACATATATTACGAGCTTCTGCCCGCAGCTTCGCCTGCGGCGTGGCCTATGGGAAGATAATTCAACCACCCATTTCACCCTTTTAAGGGTGGAATTTCGAAAAATCCTTTCTTAGCGGATGCCTACGTTATAACCTACCTGCATGCTAAATTTCAGCCCGATCCGTCCAGTAGTTTGGGTTGTGCGTTGATAGATCACTATGTCAGTCAGTCAGTCACCTTTGAGTTATATATATTTAGATATGGTATTGTTTGTCAGCTGAGGTTACATCTTCTTGTTAATTAATACCCAGGTCCCCACGATACAGGCTGAGCCTACTGTGGGGGTCATTAGATAACTTTGGGTAACTGATAACTGATCCGTATCTTTCTTAGGAAAATCTTAGGAAACAATGAAAAAAGTGTATAAGCATGTTTAATTTATAAGTTTTTATGCAGAAAATAAATAATTTTCATTTTCATTTCATATTTAATTTACTATTTGTTTGTAAAATGAAATGTGACATAAAAACTAAGAAAGCTTTATATATTTAGGGACATAATATTCTTTATATTATAAGTCACGTCGTTAAATAAAAACAATCTAGCGGCTGCCATCACACATCCATTCTGAGCTTTGACGAAGGTTTTCAAATATAATATTGTAATAATATAATAATATAATTGAATATAATATAAATATAATTAATATAATTGAATTTGGTCACAGTGGTTCACCGAGGCACTTCATTAAGTTCTAGTTTTCCCATGTTTCACCTTGTTCCTAGGCTACGTTTAACCGGTCTGTCAGATTTAATTAGTTTTTAGCATTTCGATTTGATTAACGGGTTTAGTTTACTGTGTCATCTATTTCGTAATTGACTCGCTCTTTGATAGATTCGACAAGCCGATATCTCTATCCGAATTTTAATTAACGCTCAAAGAATCTTCGACAATCGTTATCGCATTGAAATATACATTTCTGTTGGTTGCATCGATCGTTTCGTTATGTGGGTCGTCCTTTATAACGAACAGTTCTTTTTTAAGTGTTATCTTGTCAAGTGACGAAACTCCATTTGGATGTACTGTTACAAGAAGCGTAACTAAAACGGGCGAATGCTCGTCACGAAGCGATTGTAAATTATAAATAAACTGTCTGTGCTTCGAGCACTCGCAGCTCATGAGATCAATCAATGTACTTTTGCTTTCGAACTGACTCGACCTCTCGATCATAATTCACTTAAGACGGAGTCGAAATTAAACACCGAGACGGAATTTGTTTTCTTAGTTTAATATACCACGGACACGAGCTTAAAAATTAGGGATGAATGTAAATGGGAAAATACTTTATCGCCACGACACGATGTGAAATATGTTTTGGCTGATGAATGTTTGAATTCTTGGGGCGTCTAAACTAACGAGATCTAAAAACAAACTGAAACTCATCGAATTGGCGTCATCCCGTCATTAGGGGTTTGAAAGAGACCGCCTCCTATAATTTTGTCCGGTATTCGAATAATTAAAGTGAGGATCGATGCTATTCTAGATAGCGGAGGACTTAATTGATGAGGTCCTGCTAAATCAATGTCCGCAATGGATACCTCGGGCTTCATTTTATTCTCGGATAGAAATAAGGGTATCTTTGACATCGTAAGATATTTCAGTATCATTATTAAAGTCATTAAGATTCTATAGATATGTTTGCATTTTTATCATCATCTTTATATCAACATTTAATAGACTTTTACAACGTCACAGAGCGGGATTTGTATCGGCTATTTTTAACAGTATAATCATATGAGACAAACTTTCAAAGATATTTTCAATTCATTCAAATCACAAGTGTGCCGATAAACGTCGAAGATAAAGAGCATCACAAGCTATTCAAGAAGATAAAACAAAGCTTACGAAAGATTTTAAAAACTGTCATCGAAGCACCAGATACAGTATCTAAAGAGCCGGATAAATTAAAAAGAAATCACCGTTATATTATTAAGAGAGTGTCTCACACATTTTTATCGCTAAAACATTACAGATGCGTGCAGGAACGCGTAAGTGGCCACTACTAAATGCGGAACGAATAAAATAAAAGCGTCTAATGGTACAGATATCGGACATTAAACCCGTCTGTTTTCGAGTGCAGCGATAACCGAAAGTTTATAAGTAATACAGTTCAGCTTTGATATAGTGTTCGGAGAATAATAACAGTACCTACGTGTAGAGTATCCGTTGCAACTGAGAATAGGAGTACTCGTAAATGCACTTAGTGCTAAGGGAGACATAAAAGATGCACTCGATCTATTTAATGTGACGTGGGCGGGGAGTTCTCAAAACTCGAGTGAAGTCAGATGACACGTGTGGGGTTTGAACTTCAAGGTTTGGTGTCAAGGGACGCGTTTTTTGTCATGACTCATGGCTAATTAATGGGACAGGAACGACCCAAATGCGGTCTGATTTTTGGAGTTAAAATTTTAATGTGTCAAACGTAGCAGATGTTGAAGACTATTTTTTAAGTGTAACACTTTATAAGAACCACTTTAAAGGTGATGATATATTTCCATGATAGTGATGATGTGCGAGAACTTTTATTTTACTCTTAAACTAATAATTATTCTCAACCAGACCACACAAAGGACGGAAAAAGAGAATACATTTCAAATTACCTCCAGTTCCGCTTTGGAAATGTACTCAAACAATGCTTTTTACAAGGTGCAAAAAGCTCTGCTATATTCTTTGAAAGACCGCCGACAAATTCTCACCCCAGTTGCAGCACAAAGGTGGACGGACCACACCCACAAAAACTGCTTGAATAGCCACCTTTGCTTAAAATGTAACACGATACACACAAAGAGTAGTCGAGTGCCAGTCAAGAGGTTCCCAAACAAGATAATCCCTTTGTTAGCCGAGTTATAATGGAGTCTCCGGAGTCTCTGCTATTATTTTCTGTTTCATTCATACAGGCACCAGGCAGCTGCGAGGTGTGCCCGAGTGGTCGTTTCCGATTTCAACTTTAATGGGAATCCGATTTTTGCATTAGCGAAATTGTCTTGGGTTTTTGTTAAATTTTAATATTGGAAGTGCTTTTGGAATGTAACATGGCTGTGTGCTTTCGCTTTATGAGGTGAGTCAGGTGAGGTTTAAAAGCATTTTGAAAGAAAGTTGTAAGTAATATATGTATTTAAAAGATTCCTTGCCAGGAATCCTATCATATTTAACACTGCTTTGATGATGTTTACTTATAAATTTACTAGATGCAAAAATATTCGCATTGTGTACCTACTACTAACTGGCGTATCGTCTACTTCAGACCAAAAATGAACCTATTTTGCTGCTGAAAGTGCACCGTAACTTTATTGCAATAAAGACAAAATCAGCAATTCACCTCACCCAAAAAGATAGCCATAAAGCTATAGGCATTTGGAAAATAGAAAAAGAAAATCTGTGGTGAGTCAAAGCCACAGTAGTTTTTGTAATTGCCCTTTGTTCCGCTCTTGTTCATTTTGGCCTGAAGTTTTGTTGGCTCTTGCATCATAGTCTTCTCATAGTTCTATAAATTAACTTTAATTTTTCACACGGCAGGGCTGACCTACTTTTGTTATTAACTAGTTCTCATTAACGTCCAAGATACTTAGCAAGACAATGTTGTGTGTACAAGGCAGTCGTGACGAGATGGTACCCAATATGGTTTCAATAGACTAAGAAACGTGTTACGATGCTGTTAGGTCGTGACAAACGTTTTTTGTTTCAGTTTTTTGTCCCTCTTCGATACGATGGCAACCTTTTTTGTCGTACCTTAGTTATCTGATTCAAGATTAGGTGCAACTCTTCATTTTTTCTCAATATTTTTTTGTAGTCTTTCAGGTTTGAGGGTTCAAGATAATGTCGAAAAGTGTCGTCTAAAGAAATTTTTTGCTGCAGTGGCTTAATGCTCGGTGAGGTAATTACGAAAGAGATACAGTGAAACCTTTTTGAATTAAGTCTGTGGACTAGATTTGTGTTTCTAGTGGCCCACTTCTCTTCATTACATAAAAATAATAGGATTTCTTCGAAAACCTTATGCAAATTTGAATAAAGTTTATAAAGTTTGTAAAATATATTACGGACAACGAAAATTTTCTTTTATATAATCAAATTTATATCTAACTAGTTCGCCCCGCAGTTTCACCCGCGTATAAAAAGTGTTTTAATTATTTACTCATCCCACGGGAATATTTCACTTTTCCGTGATAAAATGTAGCCTATATGTTAATCCAGTGTATAAGTTATCTTGGCACCGAATTTCACCCAAATCCATTCAGTCGTTTGAGCGTGAAGGAGTAACAAACATACACACATACAAACTTTCGCCTTTATCATATTAGTGTGATGTGATAGTGTGATTAGCTATGCAAAAGCTTTAAAAAATTATAACTTTCTACAATGCTGCTACCTTTGTCAAAAACTATTGTGATTCGAGACGTGTTGGTTTCATTTAAAAGTCCATGTATAACCAAATGACTCAAAAAGGTCTCAATGGTCATAATCTGAGTCTGTATTAACATGGCAAGCTCAATCAATAAACTCATAGCCAACTCTGCTCCTTATACCAGAAGAAAAAAACCTTACCATGTTTACCATCAGCAGCGACCACGACCACCCATAGCAAGAGGACCGCCACTCCCCCTCCTGCCATCTTCATATGCGCAAGAGCATCACCTAAAACAATAAACAGTGTTTGAATAAGCGAAAGCTGACCAATATTTGTACGATCGAGAGCATAGTTGGGATAGCAGGTGCTTATGAGAAATGTTCCGATGCTTTTAAGGTCGTTTCTTGTATTGTCATCTTTAAATTTAGAAGTACTTTGTCATATAGAATCTTTGATTGTGTCCTATGTTCCTAGAAATGATCATTCAATAGTCAGTTCTGTTATTTAAAGAAATTAAATTTATTCTTAGGTATAGTTTTTTAGGTCTAGTTTAGTTTTGTATTAACGATTATATAATGTTATCAAATCAATAAGACTCGTTTAATTAAAATTAACTTAAATACAACTACCTTGATAGTCCTAAAACTAAGGGAAAATTTGTGTCAAATTAAAAGTTTGTAATTATACACAAAATAATCGACATTTAATTTAATTTGCGCACTTACTAATTGAATATTTTTTTGAATATACAATCAATACTATTGAATATTTCTATTAATTGATTTTTTTATATTTGAATGGTGCTAAATTTGTTTTCATAATAATTTTATACATAATAATATTTTTAATTTAAAAAAGTACTTCGAGCATTAATTATCGAATTTCATAATAATAATAATTGGCAATGTAGGCAGTGGTAATATATTTCCTTAAATACCTATGATTAAACCTACCCTAATTTCAAGTCGGTTAAAACGTAAAGAGTTTTATTGTTTATACAAGATTTCAAAAAACATTATCTTATTATTTCTTCAGTAAAGACATGGTTTCCAAATAAAAACTTGTCCAATGTGAAATTTGGAGGTTATAATAAGAATACGACTGATTGTCATAAAAATGTTATTGGTAAATTGGTAATATTCAAAAATTTGGGTGCAATATGTAAGTATGTTACCGTTGGGCGTAATATGGTGTTGTGAAAAAGTAAATAATCAAGTTTTCGACCATTTTAGTAAATAATTTATGTTAATAAGTAGCTATGTAGGGACTAAAAGCACATTATATTTAAGATAAGATTGATAAGGTTCCTAAAATCAAGGTAAGTACACCTTCAACTGCATCGTCACTTGGCATCAGGTGATTTGACTAATGTTGGACTGTAAGACCATAAAAAAGAATTGAGGTAATTTTTTTGATTAGTGACGTTTTCAACCGACTTTAAAAAAGGAGAAGATTCTCAATTTGACTGTATTATTTAAAATGTTTTTTAAAAGTCAGAACTTTCGACTGGGTGAATTGATTTTGATGATTCTGTTTTAATTTGAAAGCTGGCACTTCTCGTGCAGTCTCATTTAAATTAGATTAAGATCTGACATGTACTAATAATAAATAAAATAAATAAATATGTGTGGACATATCACACGGCGCCATCTAGCCCCAAACTAAACAAAGCTTGTACTATGGGAACCAGATAACTGATACAATACTTAGATACTTTTTTTTTGTAAATACATACATAGAATACAATATAACACCCAGACACAGAACAAACATCAATGTTCATCACACAAATGTTTGTCCTGGGTGGGAATCGAACCCACGACCTGCAGTTCAGAAGGCAGGGATACTACCAACTGAGCTATCGGGCCAGTCAAATAATGCGTATTTTGATTTCAATTACATTGATGATGTTCTCATTGCAATAAAAGTCGATTTAAACCTTTTTAAAAGGAATTAAATTATTACTGTTATCACAAATTACACAATGAATCAATTTAAACTTATGCTAAGGGCACTATAAACGATATTTTAAGACAATAAAACAGACGTTTTAACGTCTTCCATATATTCCCCTAACTCATAACTATCGCAAAACATGAAAGGAATCACGGCCCATATTTCTAATGGTCATAATTTTGAGAATATGTCATTAGTTTTCGGTCCGTCTGTTCCCAGTTTTACGTCGCACCGCACCGTGACTAATTGGACCCTTTTTGAGCGATTTAGGGTAGAAATAAACGAATGCCGAAAATGGAAAAAATGCCTATTGGAAAAAAGTAGCGATTATAGGCGGAAAGGAATTGTGGTCCAGAAATTACAGGCTTCTTCTAAAATACTACCAGTTTTGCACTTGGAGATTTTTTTTATGGGTCCATGATGATTTAGTATGAAATCACTTATTCTTTTCTTTACAAATCCAATAACAATTTTAGTTAAGTACCACCTTTCTAAACAAAAAATCGATTAACGGTTTTTAAAGATATCCATTGAAACCAATCCTGAAAATGTTATGGATAAACATTTATTCCTTACTAATTAAAAACGTATAGGTAAAAATATAAGCACTAGTAAAACAACTATTCACAGAGCTCAAAAAATTATTATGTACAACTAAGAAGTAGTAAAGATGATTATAAATAAATCTAACTATACGTAATAATATAGAAAGGGTAGAAAATAAAGAAAGATAGCATAAAACCTTTTCACAAAAATGTTACCGACTAAGCGAAGTTTCGGAACGAGGATAGGAATCCCATGCCATCGTAGTGCTAGAATATTAACTGTTTAACTGCAGAAACGGTAAATAGGCAACTTTGTTAGTTACAAAGCATTAACGGTATTAGTTACTGCGCCTGTGGTAATAGACATTTTTGTATATTGTGTGATCGGAATTTGATCTTTAAATACAATGTAATCAAGGTGTTATACAAAATTGTTGTCAACTTGTTCTATGGTGGACATGGTAATGCATTGTTTGTGTTATCATTTTGTACGTATTGAACGTATTTACCAGAAAAAAGTTGCGAACTGCAAATCCAAGATTAAATCGTTAGTCAATAATCACAACCTAATTAGTTAATTTTTAAGCGGACTAATGATAACCAAGGGCACCAGGCTGTTATTATAAGGTAAAAGGCTGTTTATGAAATATTTGAGTGGACAATTTAAAATTATGCATCGATTATTACAGAGTTACAAGGTAGTACAGATACTGAAACTGTATTTATTTATATTTATATTTCTACTCTATTTATTTATCACTTTTAAGTTCTTAAGCAACAAAAATATAGGTTTATTTTAATTTTATTTTTATTATAGTTTTTTACATTTTTAACTCTTTTACAAGTAGAGCATAAATGCTCTGGACCCTAACAGCCTTATTAATAAACACGAACTAGCTTTAGACTAGTTACACCATCTTTTGTCTCTTTCGATCCAGCTAAATATTCCAGTAGCAAAAAAAGGACAAAAGCTGAAGTAACTAATTCGAGACTAATACCCGTTTATTAATAAGCCTGTAAAAGGGTCACATTAGGAGAAATGCTCTGATTGTGATATTTTTAATGCATCCTTTTTAAAGTTTAAATTTCAAGTGTCTCTTTTATAATTTTAGTAATTTATTATATAGCTAGATTTTTTTAAATATTGATTTTGTTGTAATATTTTATTATTATTACGTAGGTTTATTATTATCGAGTATGTAACTTTACCTAGTTTGCCTACTGTTTTTTAAGTATTTATAGAGTTTCTATAAAGAATAGGTTTTTATACTAAACATTAGTCTAAATCACTATATCCCAATAAAAACTCGAATCCATCAAAGTATAAAGCACGCGACAAACATAATCTCCTCAAACATTCTTATCAGCTACACAAACTATTCCCTGACCGCCTCCATGCCCCCACAGTAGCGACCACCAATAAACAATGATAAGAGATAGCACGTGTCAACAAGATTACTCCCAGATTACCCCAGATTAGCGTAATATGTGTCCATTAACATGATTCATGTCCCATTCTACTGTAAGCTCACGTTAATCAAGAATTATTTTTGTAAGCTTACGTTAATGATCCTGTAAATGTAAATGCTTTAGTCGGTTCACACGAGGGGAAACGTAATGATGTCGTTTATAAAGTTAAACTTGTAGCCGCTTTATAAAAAGTTGACGTATTAGGAGTTATGAATAGTGGCGTTGTAATTCGTTTTCTCAAATCTGCTAAAGCAGAATGTTATTCAATATCTCTAAGAAATATGTATTGTATGTGCAGCTTGGTGGCAGAATAATTGGCAAAGAGGTGGTACCTATCTAGACGAACTTTGCAGAAAAGTTCTATCTCTTAGTAAAATTTTATAATAGTAAAATTTTTAAAAGTATTTTTTTTTCAATCATAAATTAATATCTATTATTACTAAGCTTGATTTAGATTATGAAATTACCTTAGAACCATAATATAAAGTAAACTATTCATAATTTTATTTCGACTCAGTCGAGATTAATTTGAGTAGAAACAATAATGTCAATCTATTAATAGTCCATTCTTTTTTCTGTGAAATATAATTTTCCTACCTAACTACCAATTTGTATGCTAATCAAGTTTCATTAGTTTTTATACATCATTTTGTGACAATGTTTTCGATGCCATTAACATTATTATCGTTGGACTCAGGCCAACCATTCATTTCAATGTTCCAATTATTAATATTGATCCTTATTCTAATACCAGTGAAGCCTTATAACTGTGCGTATCTTCAATAACTTCCTACAGAACAAAGTTGCTTCCAATCATCACACCGATCTTCCGCACGTCTAAAACTTTTGCTGATTCCGAAACTAGACGGGACCTTGTAAGTCTCGTAACGTTAAACTGTTTGCACGAGCTATTGGGCTAATGACGAAGAACAAATAGGTATTAACCGTTAATTCGATTTACGGATTATCTTTGTTTGATCAATTCATCGGTTGACCTCGTTTGTAGAATGAGCTTTTTGATGTTTGATGTTCGTTGTATTTCATCTGACATTTTGTAAAGCTCTATTGATAAAATGCACAATTAATTTCACTTATGTATTTACTTCATAAAAAATACGATCTGGTTTGATCCACTTAAAACTTGAAAATTGTCAAAAATCCTTTCCTAGTAAATCTTTACGCTTTGAAAGGAAGACACTCTTCAAATAATCAAGTCATACGTCTGGAAGTTTAGACTTAGAGACTTTTCAAAGGTTTGTGCTGTACGTTTTCTGTCAGCCAGTAAGTCAAGACAAAGTCTCATATTTTTAATGATTGATAATTGATTGTTTTATTGATTGATAAAGACTGCAGATAAGGAAAGTGGAATAAAAAGTTATTGTCTACGCGAGGAGACACTGCGACTTCTATTCCTTGGTGAAATAAAACCCGAAATATAGATTGGTTTGCTATTTACTTCAGTTTTCAATATAAAATGCAGAATACAAAGATATCGTGTTGAATTTGGAAAACGTAGTCTAATGTGTGTGAAGTTAAGGTAGGAAAGTAAAAGTTATGACGGTGGTTATGAAAAATAAATCGAATGCTCTTGAGTTCTGGTAGGCGTTAGCAGTAGCTTGAATAAAAATATTTGAATTGTTGAAGCGGTCAAATGCTGAGCCGCGACATATTCCGCCCCGTTGAAAGGCTTGTCTTTCAACTTGAGATGTCTTCTGGCTTCGGAAGAGGACTCAGACGGACAAGTGAGCGCCGGACGCATCCTCTGGTTGTGTTGATGTCCGCCACACGATGAATATTGTCAGGTCCCGGGTATAGTTTCGTGATTCTTCCGAGGCTCCAGCATAGGGGAGCCAAATTATCTTCCTTTATCAGGACAAGATCTCCCACGTTCAGGTTCGCAGAATGCTTAGTCCATTTTTGACGCTGCTGCAGCTCCGAGATGTACTCCTTCTGCCAACGGAGCCAAAAATGTTGGCGAATTTGTTCCAGTCTTTGATATCGCTGTAGTCTGTTTGGATCGACATCTTGTATTGCAGGAGAAGGAAACGTCGTTAGCGGCCTTCCGATAAGAAAATGTCCTGGAGAGAGGGGGAGAAGATCGTCAGGATTGGAAGACATGGGACATAAGGGTCGGCTGTTGAGTATTGCCTCCACTTGTGTGAATAAAGTTTGAATTTCTTCGAAGGTTTTTTTTTTTTTAGATTGGCGATGACACTTCGAGATTCGATATAATTCGCGCCGCGTCTCCTTCCAAGTAAGAGACTAAATAATGGAATTTATGTATGTCAGATATACTCTGGTTTCTATCTATAATATCATTGTAATAAACGCGTCGCGAAACTTGCACCAATTAAATATTGAACCATCGAATTTAGAAATTACTATTTTCGGTAACTTGAAACCGAAACCTGAATTTTGGTCGTGATTGTGAGAGTGATGGCATGGTGACTCTGTGGCCACAGACTTGCGACGGCATTCAATCTGCATATTTGCATTTTCTAATAAAACTTTAGCCTGTGCCATACAAATAATGATATCGTTTTCAATGCCTTCCCTCTCATTGATCTCAAAATCCAAGCATTTAGAATTTAAAACTTCAATTTCGGTTTGAAGAGTATCAAACTTGTTAGACAGTACTTCAAATCTACCTAACTTCAGAGTTAGCTCGGCTAATTCGAAGCTACTAAGATCTGATGATTCTTTTGTAGACAGATAGTTTTTAAATTTGGTGATTTGACCTTTAACTGAGCTACGTTTAGTATTTAAATCTTTCAATGTGGTACTGGAGTTAACTGAATTGGTGGCCATGATTGTAGCTATTTATAGTATGAATTTATTTTAAAATTAAACTTGTATTGTTAACTGTATGTATATTAAACGTATTGCTTTAGTGATTTAATTCAAATGTTAGCCAAAATCACAACACTCTTTTTGACTTAGCTGCAGTTGATAATTTCTCACTATCCCTGCCCGGAGGAGTCCAGGAATCCAGGTCCAGACGGCGCCAACCGGCCACAAGCGCAATCAGCTGATCGCGCGAAGGTCAAGTAAGAATCCTGATACCGGGGCGCCCCGGTTCGGTCTGCAAATGTCGGCAATTCGGGTGAATAGCAAGAAATAATAATGACGAACACTGAGGGGGGCAGCCTTTTTGATGAATTTATTTGTTTACTCCAAATACAATGAGTTGACTTTGTTTACAAACCTTAGTATAGGAAATCAATTTATTTATTATGAAGTAACTCAATGATTTGAAAGTAAAAGTGTTTTAATTTTTACTATTAAGTTGATGTAAACAATGAATATTACTTGAAATTGATTAATATACCACTAAAACAATGATATTTATAAAGATTGGATGAGTTTATTGTTGTGAAAGTGTATTTAAAATGATAATGACCTTTGTACTCAAGGTCTTACATTGAATGTATTTGAAGTGATTGATTTTGCATTTTATATTGAAAGTAGTGAATGAAATGGATAGATATTGCAATTATGCAACTAAATTAAGCTTGTTAAACACTGTGGAGACAATAACACAGGACGTTTAACATTTGGATATGTGTGAAGGACAAAGGAAGGACACTTATCTTTTTCGGTCGTTCCTGCCGTGGTCGTGGCGAAGTTTCACCACTAGTGCTTCGCTGCCAGACCTGCCGTTGCCCAGTTGTGGGATTCCTTCACTTCTTCAAACTTTTGCATGAATATTGGATTGAATTCGATGCGACGTCGTTGGCTTATTGCGAACATGGCACGTCGCGAATTTTCGTCTTGATCGTGGTTGCCAAAAAAAACTATGTCTACGCGAGGAGACACTGCGACTTCTATTCCTTGGTGAAATAAAACCCGAAATATAGATTGGTTTGCTATTTACTTCAGTTTTCAATATAAAATGCAGAGTACAAAGATATCGTGTTGAATTTGGAAAACGTAGTCTAATGTGTGTGAAGTTAAGGTAGGAAAGTAAAAGTTATGACGGTGGTTATGAAAAATAAATCGAATGCTCTTGAGTTCTGGTAGGCGTTAGCAGTAGCTTGAATAAAAATATTTGAATTGTTGAAGCGGTCAAATGCTGAGCCGCGACAGTTATGCTGCACCGACCTCACGTAGGATAGGCGATGTCATTCAATATCTCAAAATCTGTGTATTTGAATAGGATGTTTAAAAACTTTGAGCCTGTGGTCTACGTTAGATTACAATTCTAAGCATTTATAACACTTTAAGCTCATCAAAAACACTATTGGTTTTTATTTAATTATTGTAAGTTTATTACTACTGAGAAGATGGTGATTGCGTCATTGTTTTGTCGAGATAAGAACAGTTTCCGTTAGAGCCGTTATCGATGAGGGTAGCTAAGGTTTTATTACTCAAAGCTTTTAGGCTGACGCATTACAAGAATTGTATCCACTAACAAAGGTATTGTTAATTTATATGTCGGCGAAACGGTTTGTGGGTAGGTTGCAACCTATATAACTATAGGCCTTCAGCATGTCCGCACCGCGCCGTGTCTGGAACAAGAATGATCCGTAGCACACCAATCGATCCCTTTATATAGCCAGACAGGTAGGGCCGCCATGACAGTTGCCGGTGCTGCCACTGTAATACATTTAATGCCACCACAAGGTAAATTACGGTGCTCGATCGCTGTGCATAGAGTTTATAACTGGACGTAGCCGCCGTCACGGCCATACTGACGTGCGTACGTCCTCGTACGCTTAGCTTCACTTTGTACCTGGTGAGGGACATAAGTATCAGTGTTATTGCTCGTTCATCCTGACAATTAAATTGAGTTAAACTTGGAGTCAAAGTCAAAAGATCAGTTTTCAATTTGATTAGTCAAAAGCATTTTAGCCTTCCAGTCATCGTCAGGGTTAACCCTTCAGGACCATTAGTATCCCTTCATTTACAAAAAATGGACCAAATAATGCTAACCGGATAGATATCCCTTTAACACCCAAAAATCATCATTACTACTTTTTTTATGGACCAATTCGTGCTAGACCGGATAGGTACCTTTAGCAACCTACATTTTTTATGGACCAATTGGTGCTAGACCGGATAGATATCCCTTTAGCAATCTACATTTTTTATGGACCAATTAGTGCTAGACCGGATAGATATCCCTTTAGCAACCAAAAATCATCTTTCCAACTAATACCAATTAGTGCTAGACCGGATAGATTATCCCTTTAGCATTCAGACACATTTTTTTTCATCATTCTTACATTCTTTCTTTTTTTCTCTTTATTCTCTTTTTTCAGTTTTTTTTCTCTTTTTTTCACTTTTTTTTTTAAACTTTTTTCTTACCCTTTTTTTTTTTTTTCTCTAACGAATCATTACTTTTTTTTACCATAACTTTCATTCTCTTTTTTTTCACTGGTCTGGGTTAACCCTGCAACTAAAATTGATATTAGTGTCACCCGCCGTCACGTCATCATTCACATCACGTCACGCTTAGCGTTGCTTGAAGAGTGATGTAGAAATGGGCAATCCTACTTCTGATGTCGGCGAAACGGTTTGTGGGTAGGTTGCAACCTATATAACTATAGGCCTTCAGCATGTCCGCACCGCGCCGTGTCTGGAACAAGAATGATCCGTAGCACACCAATCGATCCCTTTATATAGCCAGACAGGTAGGGCCGCCATGACAGTTGCCGGTGCTGCCACTGTAATACATTTAATGCCACCACAGGGTAAATTACGGTGCTCGATCGCTGTGCATAGAGTTTATAACTGGACGTAGCCGCCGTCATATACATTTTTGGTCAGATTTGTTGACTATTTAATATTATTATATCCAAATTTGCTGTTGATCTATAGTACATGTTTGGTCAGCTTTGTCGACTATTTAATATTATAATAAACTAAGCTGTAATTCCTAACAAATCTTCATATTGTTGGATCTATAAAACGATGTACGTTATTAATTTATATTAGCGATATAATCATACAAGTAATAAACTTTTGAGTCTTAAAAATAATTTCAATTGCATTTCCTGCTCCTCTTCTAAAAAAATTAACTACTTGTTATGTATAAATCTAGGTACTTACGTTATATAACTATCTTTATTTATATGTTTCCTATTTATACAAAGGCATCTAATATCTATTATCTAATATTTTTAATCTATGAACATCTTTGCCAAGAAATTCCTAATCTTATATGTCTCATAAAAAACGCATCTTTCAACAGCTTCATTAAGGATTATCCTAAACAAAAACGAATCTTTTATTAGATCAACCACGATCCTATAATAATACGTTTGTAGAACATTAATTTTCTTGCCGGATAGTTGTGTTTTCTTGCTGAATAGTTTTTTGCTGCCATCAATTTAAATGATTTGCATTAACATAATACCTTGATACACAAATGAATTAATTCTTAGAACGTTTTACTTTTTGTGTGATGATGACGAAAAAAGTACTCCATTCATTGATGTTGCGGAAGCTCTAGATGTGTTTATGTTTACTAAAATTTACAATACAAAAATTCTTTATTGTACACCAGACATAAAAACAGATACAGATGATGAAACTTAGAGCTAGAGGTACAATGGCGCACCTATCGCTAAAAGCGATCTCTTCCTGTCAACCTTTGCATGAAAAGAGTTATTGGAGACATATAGGTCGGTGGTGTAAACCAAATAAAGCAGGTAAACTAAGTTTATAAAATAAAATTAATATAATGATAATTACAATAGCTACGTATAATATTGTTTATTTATAAACATAATAAATAAACAATTAAATAAGTATAACTGATTCATATACACTGGCTAGTATATAAGTATTAATAGTAGCGCAGAAATTAAATACAATCTGGGAGGACAAAAATTACTGTAAACTGAATTCACTTAGTTGAAACTAATAATAGTATTGAAATTGTGAAAGGTGAAAACTTTTTACTCTGGTTTGAAATATAGCCAACGACTGAGCCTATTTGGCTGGAATTAAAACTGTTACCAAATAGTGTCATTACAATTATAAAGAAAATTGTATTTTACTAGTTAGTTAATTTACTGTTTCTTCCGTGTTTCTTTATCTCGATTTTACTTAAATACCGCATTAGAGGTTACATTTTATAAAATTCTTTTCTTAGAACTCCCAATTTCATTAAAGATAGATAACCGCTGAACCTTGACTTGATAATTTTTATCTAAGTATCTAGATTTGGGATGTACGTTTCTGTTAGTTAGGCATTGACTCAAGCTAAAGATTTTTAATCAATATAGATCTTAATTTTGCTAAAAGCGATAGTTTTTCTAATAATGTTAAGGGCAATATTTTTAATTTAATCACACTTATTCGTAAATAAATTGTACTTTAAATTTAAGCAGGCTGTCACGGGCAACTATTCAATTAAAATAGTAGGTACGCAATGCATGTATTCGATTTTACGATGTTGTCTATAAAATTCAATTAAAGTTCTTACCTTGGCGTGCCTTGGCCAAGATAGAAGGGCCAGTACCTTTTGAACCAGTGGTAGTGCTGTGAAACTTATGAAAACATTGAACATTCTATCGATATCGATTACAAAAGTAACGTTACTATCGATAATATTCATAAATGTTCCAGTACCATAGTACTCATAACCCAATAAATTATACTGATTATTTACTTTATATACTCAAAAACGAAACAGCAATGATTTATTTATTGGTTGAGGTATGTTTGTATGATATAAGAACCAAAGTGAGACCAGTAAACGGATGCAATTCACTGGCAGCAGCTAGTTACATCTATCGATGTTTTAAGTACGTACTTATTAGCACTTTCGATAATTATTATCGATATGTCGATAGTTTACATTCTCGAAATATTGTAGAACTGTCTTTGATACATTGATCACTTTTCGAAGGTTGACCAAAATTAAGGTCATTCATGTCAAAGAACAGATTTATCTTGCCTAAGATTTTTTCCTAATACTTTGTAACAAATACCTTAATTATACGCATGGGTATTCGTAGAGATCATGTCGGATTTGTTTGGACAGCAATGATTTATTGAAATAAATACCTTTATAACTAGCTATGATGAAACTTTATATTGGTATGCCTTCTTGCAAATCTTTTTACACAACAGCTAAATACAGTATGGACTTGAAAGTAATTGAAAACTATGAAAGTGTTTTATTTTTATAAGAAACCCCGGGCTTACTTAATACTAATAGGAATTAATAATAATAATAATAATAATACGTGTGGACATCTCACACAACGCCATCTAGCCCCAAACTAAGCAAAGCTTGTGCTATGGGAACCAGATAACTGATACAATACTTAAACACTTTTTTTTTGTAAATACATACATAGAATACAATATAACACCCAGACACAGAACAAACATCGATGTTAATCACACAAATGTTTGTCCTGGGTGGGAATCGAACCCACGACCCGCAGTTCAGAAAGCAGGGTCACTACCAACTGAGCTATCGGGTCAGTCAAATACTATACTATAACACACGAACTTCTTCACCAATAAACATTTTGTAGTTAAGGATTTGGAGGAATAATTATTTAGTGTTTTGCTCATTTCAAACGCAATAAAAGAAGAGGAAATTTATTTATTTATTTATGTAATAATAACGCCCAATGATCAAATATATAGATCCTGGACCCTAACTAGGATTCCTTGTGTTTAGGGACCCAGGAACTACAACACCCAGACACAGAATAAGTACTGCTTAAAATACTGCTTAGTTATTCCGTTGTAGGTATTCTACCAATCTAAATACATATATAATAATATATTTGTTACAGATTCACTTTATTTCTTCATTATAGTAACGTAAACTTTTATTTAATCGTTAAATAAGTTATTTTAGGTTTCACTTTAAAATTGGAAGACTATAAAATATAAGCTACATAAAAGTCAATTTAACCGTCTTTTTAGGCACACCTACTTAGTCATTAAAGTTTTATTGATCAATGTTATAAAATAAATTTATCAAAAAAAAGATTATAAACATTTACTATTTATATAACTGCAATGGATTTCAATTAGTACTGTAAAATTGTGTTTTTTTTTTTGTAATTTAAAACAAATACCCTCTATAAATGTAAAATGTATTTGCCTGTAGCTATCGAGTATAATGGCTTAAATTTAATCATTTCTTTAACTTGTTTTACTGTTCACTGTAATGTATCTTCCATTTATCTATCTTCATCTTATCCCATCTGAATTCAAAATAATGATACAACTATTTGTGCTATCACGGCTATGCCATCAACGTAACGAGCTTTCTTCTTCCTAATCTCACCATCTTCTCCACGTGACAAAACATCGTAATGGGGATCGACATTAACCTATTTATGCTCTGGGACCTCTAGTGCCTTATCATTCCTACAATCACAATTGTTAACAGTAACTTCAGTTTAGTATACGTTGTCGTAAAAGTTTGGTGCTCTCTTAGATTACGATAGCTCCGTGACACAGCTATCGTCCAAGACATTGGTCATAAATCTTGATGTTATCATAAACTGACGACTCATAATAATTGGTTCGAATACAGAAAACTCGATACTCCAGCAAGCGTAAGGTTGAAAAAATAGAGTAAACATGATAATATACAAGAAGTAGAGTAGAAAACTGGTAGAAAACTCTTCATATCATAACATAGCGTAGAATGTTACGTAAAGTCGCAAACGGAAAAGATAAAATAAAAAGAAAAATGATGCGGGTAAATAATTCATATTATTACCATAACATTGCAATGCATCAAGACACCATTCTTTCTTGTTTTTGCGTTCTTTCTAGTTCACCATTCTTTCTAGTTTCAGTGTGGTACAGAAACAAAATAAGCAAAACTTCATGAATGTTACTAATAATTCATA
Source organism: Ennomos fuscantarius (assembly GCA_905220475.3). Classification (NCBI taxonomy): domain Eukaryota; kingdom Metazoa; phylum Arthropoda; class Insecta; order Lepidoptera; family Geometridae; genus Ennomos; species Ennomos fuscantarius. The sequence goes on along the minus strand of HG992028.1, from coordinate 1,637,733 downwards.
ATAAAAACGTAGCTGTTTTAATTTATAAAATCTGAATGTATTAACTTACAATATAATAAAGCACAATCCACAAAACAGAAGTTCACAGAAGTCGTATCGAGTTAATCCACATCCATCAAAGTTAAAATTAATACACGAACTGTCGCAACAGTCACAACATCACACGCGGCGAAATTGAAATTGGTTTCACTTCACGTATGCAAATGACACCAAGGAAAACTGTTTCCACAAATTCGCGATACACGAAAGCGAAGCGGCTGGCGGAGCTCCGAGCGACACAACGGGCGCGCACCACCGCCGCTGTTTGACTAACTCTCCGTAGGGGACCAGGCATTCGAGGGGAAGGCAGTTGGTGCGAAGGGGGAACCTCTCCAGCCGAAGAGATAACTTTTGATCTTTTTGGAGCCATAGAAGATTTTAATGATGCACTCACATCTGGGGATCGAACGGAAAAAGTTGCGCTAAGTGTTAATGCATGTCAAGGGCTCAGTAAAAACGATGTGCCAGAAAAAGTGTAAAGGAGATTGCGGGTGACATTTTTAAAAATAGCTGACTAGACAAACGGTCCGGACTTATTGGTACTAAAATGTAAGAGTTTGTCTTCAAATCTGTTAGAAATGCGGACGCAGGAATATTTGTATTTGAAATGATACGATTTGTCTCGAACCTCCGAGCAGACCATATTGCGCAAAGCGGTTTTTGTCCCTGATATCCCTGCACATGTCAGGGTATGAAGGGCGAAGCAGGTACAAAAGGCTGATCCCAACCCCGCTTCAAGTTACAACGGCCTTAGATTAATGACGGGAACATTGTGGAGTTAAGAACTCAAAAATTTACAACTGCATTGTGTTCAACGCTCAACAAAAGAACACAAAGATAGGATCGGCTTCTGTTATTACCTTATCGTTTATCGCTCTGAGATTTCTCTCACTTTTAGAGTAATTCGAGAGCCATTATTGATGGGGATTTATTTCACGTGAAACCCAATTCTGCTCTACAGATGTTTGGAAGGCGTACCGTTAGCTTGCTTACAAATTTATCAGATTGTTGATCTCGAGTATTTTTCAATTGCATCTTATTCAATTTCTAAAAGAAATTTCAATGTTACTTATTGACGATAATAATCTCCGAGAACGTAATCATTTTTAAATTTGATACTTATTCTCACGTTATTATTACGCTTGTTAATAAGGACTTCCTTCCGATGGTTCCTTACGACTCGTTGAGCTTCAAGTTTGAGGTCATTGGTTCACTTATTTGTTATTCAGGACTATTGTTCATTATAAAACTTTATGATCTGCATCCAAGTAAGCTGTATACCAAACAGTATAGCTTTATTTAAGTAGCGGTCCAACTTTGACGCAGCTTAAAGTCTCAGACGCCAAGAAACAAAGGACAGTGTCAGAAACATGAAGACACCGCCACTGATTAATAACATCTTTGCGCGCCGCAAAACCACTAAACATAAATCATTTCAAACAGTAGTAGAACGTTGAAATAAGGCCGCTTCACACGAGCAAGTCACGGATAGTAATGAGTAATGGATGAGCGTTCATTACTCAGCGAGACGCCCTGCAGTTTACCCGATGTCTGTCGTCGGGAGTCGCCTCACGGTTCTATAGCGATTCCAACGCTTACTTGAGGAAACGCTTGTGTCGTGTGAAATGCTACGAAAAACTGTGAAATGGGGATATAGATGCCATTACATCACCCTAATATTATATCACATCACACTATTACACTATCACATCACACTAATATTATAAAGGCGAAAGTTGAAAGTGAAATGTTTCCCGTCGGATAAGCAAATAATTAAACTATTTTTTTTCCGCGGGTGAAACCGCGGGGCGCAACAAGTATAATATAATTTACAAACTTTTATTACCTATATTGTTTTTGAAACATATTTTTTTCTTGTTTATATTTAAAATTGGGTATTACATATTAACGATCAAATTTGTGGTGAGTAATTTGCTTTTGAACGCTGATATAAATCGCACATTTTTCATAACCCATATCAGCAATTACATCGTTAATAATCCCCCAAATTCGATGCATCACTTTCGACAAAGCTGTCCGTTGTTCTCGGCATCCTGTAGCTACCGCGTTAATAATTTTTACAACCACTGCGCGCGCAACTGTATACCATATGCGTACAGATTGCAATCTCGACTCTTATGGCTTTCAGAAATTTATCACATTCGTTGTGATTTCTTGCACGACCGCCAACTTGATAAGCTAAATGTTTTATATACAAATTACCTCATTTTTTACTTTGTGAATCGTACTGGAATTAATTGGAAATAATTAAAAGTTTCTGGGTTTTGTTTCTTTGCTACTTTCTACCCTTCGCTAATTAAGCTATATAATTCGTCTGCAGGGATCTAACCGCCGTTTTGATTGCTTGCAACCGCGGACTCGCTGGTATTTATTGTTATTCTAAGAGCGTTCATGCTTTGTACGTCGACGGGTCCATCCGTCGCCGTGCGCTTCTCATTCCTATAGGAAATTTCTTTACGCGCACGTCCGCACTCTCTGACGTATACTAGTTCCTTTATGGCCAATTTAAGCTTCTCTCCCATTGAAATGAGAAGGTATGAAATCTCGGAACTTCACTGTTCGACAGCTCGTGATAAATGCCTCAGTCGGCGTCGATTTTCAAGCGAGGTCGCGTCTTGAGATAATGGAACGATAATTTTGATGCATTTAAATTAGAAATTGCCTTTTCTAGTACTGACGTCAGTATCAGTACATGAAATATAGCCAGTAAAGTAATAGTTATCATAACTTTCGTCTGTAAGTTTAGCAATATTTCTAAATAAAATTTTCGTAACACGAAGGAACGGCTCTATCTCTGCACAAAGGCGATAAGTAACAATTTCGACAGATACAGAGCAATACCTGGTCCAAAGTAAATAGCAACAACAAATTGTGACCATTTACACTTATTTATAACTATCTGCGAAATATTTCAATGGTCGTGCTCTACATAATATAATTTTAATGTTTATTATATTCAGGCTAACTGCAAATGATAAAATTTATTCGCAGCACCGCATCAGACATTCAGTGTAATAGCATTGCAAGTTAGAAAATTATATCGCTGTAGATTGTAGACTCTGCCCCGAGCGCGTCCATCGCTCATAGCTCAACTCAAACAGAGATAATTAATCCGATCTTACTTTGTTAACTATCCACTTTGTTTGTTTTTCAATCGCGCGTTCCTCGGATCTGACGACCGTGTTTTGGATCGAACGGTTTCCTCGTAAGCAAAGGGCGTCTAATATTCTACGTGACTTCTCCATCGATAATAGATTGACTGCTAAAGATTCCATTAAGCTTCTCGAGCGTTTTTTGTCGTGTACCATGTCCTATTGTTAGAGAGAAATCGTTCGTAACCGTTATGCTTTTCCGCGTTTTCCTCTCGTTCTATTGTATCTTTGAATTCGGTAAAAAGTTCGAACGTATTGGCTGCGACATCAATAAATGCCACTCGCAATTTATCTAGACTTTTTTGTTTTATTGACTATGCGATCGACAAACTGGTTTGCAATTGTAACCGCATCGAGCTGCATTATCTTTTTACTAGCAAACAAATAGAGACTGAATCCCGTCTAAATAAGTAGTTTTCCTTCGGGATCAGAGGAAGAGAAATAAAAATGGCACGAGACTGAGGTTTTATTGTAGTTAATAAAATCTTCTGAGCTTCGATACAAAGGTTGTTTGAATTATAAAGGCGTTATGGGAGATTCAGGTTCGTGCGCTACTGTGCGGTTTGCCTCACGAAGTAATTTGTCTTGTGGTTCACAATTTGCATGTTACATTAGTGTCTCGGGTATTCGTTAAATTTTAATGTAGCCGCCTATTTAACGTCACATTTGCGTCTAGCTGGTAATGCGACAATAGTAAGGATTCTAATTAAATCTTCGTCTAATCCAGTAAAGCTTGTTTGTACCATAGGGGCACACTTGCACAAGAAGGAAGGAATAAATTATAACTAATGCAAACACAGACCGCATGATTTTGATTCTTTGAGTATTGATGGTAATAATTATATAGTTATTGGTACAAGTGGTGGCAATGATGCACAACTATACTTTTACTATATCAACTATCGTGAAAAGCGTCGGCGGTGGAACTTAGAAAGTTCTGTCTTTGTCATAGCCAGAATTTATCCTTCTCCATTGTCACCATTTCTCACAAGGCAGCCACTGTCTGCAACACAATTCTTCGTCGACAAAATTACGAGTCGCCCGCAGTCAAATAAGAAATTTTCACACTCGCCCCATCAATAATGATTGTCACAGCATTGTCCAGTTATTCATACTGCAAGCGTGCTCGCTATGAAATATCAACAGGACTGGAAGCCTCGGGCAGGACGGAGGATCGTGGGCTACCGGTGCGGTCGGCTCACGACGCCATTTGTCTATCGCTTGCGGGCTCACTCCATGCAATTTGCATCCACCAACCACGCCCAACGGCTTCCATACAATTGTTCCTTCTAGACATCCGTATATCTACGGCATTGCCTATACATTTTTGATGCGCTCTATTCGGTTTCATAGTTACACTCAGTACATAATGTTCAGCAAAAGTTAGATTTTTAAAATTTATCTGACTAAAGTATGTTTATGTGCATTTCAAAACATTTAGAATATGTGCCGTCAATAAAGTTATGTGTGATTTTTTTAAGATGCTTTACTGTAGACTCCTGGGTCCGTGTTCTTTTTTAATATACTACTTACATAATTATTTGTTTGTTGTATTTTTTTTAACAAAATCAATACAGGCAAGAACAAGGTAAAATACAAGGTAGTTATGTGTTTTAGCTATGATTTTCCCTTAAAAGGAAAATTGATATAAAGCTAGTTCAGCGCTTTCCTAACTATCATAAAGCGCTTCCTAACTATCATAAAGTATCTCTATAAACATACCTATGTACAATGGTAGGTATTATTTTACATATATATAAGGCACCTAATATTTACTTCCATTCTTTCTCCGTTCTCCCGTTTCGTACACTTACATTGGATCCGTTTCAATATTAATTTTGATAGCATTTTTCTTACGTAAACTGGGTTGTTGTAGCGGGCCTGAAGAGCAATAAGCGAGAAACTTCTGTTTGTTGTTTGCAGATGATTTTGATGCGCGTTCCCATTTCGCTTGTAATTCTGGAGGTATTAATTTTCAAGGCATTTTTTACTCTATTACTTGCTCCAGCACTTGCTTGCTTTACTACTTGTTTGAAAAATCAGGTAACTAGGTAATTCTTTGATATAGGTCGTATGTAAGGAAAAAGTGATTTAAAAAAGATATGAAATGAAATGAAATGAAATGAAATGAAATGAAATGAAATGAACTGCTTACACGAGAAGGAAAAAGTGAATGGAAAGATACAACAATATGTGAAAAATACATAATTACCAACAATTTGATCGTTTTTATTGGGACATTATTCATATTACTTATTTAGTAACTGTACTTTCATCTACGCATTTTAAGAAGAAACTTATAACCAGTATCTTGAAACCTATGTTATTTGCTCATCAGCATTTTGTTCAATAGCACGATAGCTTTCAGTTAATAAAACTTATGTGTTCTGATATAAGAAGTTAATCGAATAACCATAATCCTAAGGTTGAAACCCACCACACTTAGAAACAACCCAATTCAATTCAACCAACAGGAGCTTTCAATAGTTTGAACTGATAAGACTGAAGGCATGGCATAGAAATGCTAGATCATGGGTAAAGTTTCTGCATAGTAATTTTTATATAAAGAAAGTGAGTTTAAACCATAAACCGAAGATTGCCACAAAAAATCTATCAAGTATCTTAATAACTATGCTTAGTTCCAATGAGATTCAGACACTCCCACTTATATTAAAAACAAGGATCAAGTCAAAGTAATCAACAGTTAATTACAGGTTACGACTAACCTGTACAAGCTTGGTCTAAACTAACTGTAATGCTCTGAGGAGTAGAGGCTAAACTCGTAAAGCAGATTTTATTTATATTTGCAGTTAGAATATTCTGAAGATAAGTTCTTTTGAATCTATGGAGAATTCTAGTATGATTTTTACTTGTCATTATCACTAATATTTTTAAAATATTGTTTATTAACGGGATATTTACCGTGTAATGTATTTTTTGAGTTGCCAATAATTTAAATTACGGATATGGTAAATTCCCGGTAAAGGTAATAGCTAAAATATTGGTTACTACTCGTAGTTGCGCTCCGCGGTTTCACCCGCGGATAAAAAGTATTTTAATCATTTGCTCATCCCACGAGAACATTTCACTTTTCCGCGATAAAGTGTAGCCTATATGTTAATCCAGCGTATAAGCTATCTTGATACCGAATTTTATCCAAAACCATTCAGCCGTTTGAGCTTGAAGGAGTAACAAACATACACACATACAAACTTTCGCTTTTATAATACTAGTGTGTTTAACGGGATATTTACCATGTAATATATTTTTTTCTAGTTAATTTTTCTTTTCTTTATGTTATGGATTGACGTGACGAGCTAACTGTTCGTGACACGGCTGCTCATATCAGTTGTAGTGTCGCTCGGAACTCTAAAGTATAGAGTTTTGCGTGACACTGCACTGCGCACGTCATCCTGAGACATCAGCACAATCTAGTAATAAGATTACTAGACTGAGATCAAGTCATTAAAATCTCATTTGCCCAGTAATTTCACTAGTTACAGTGCCCTACAAACCAGAACAATAAATTTAAAATCCCAGTAAATGTTTTATTTGTTAATACAATACTATTCCAATTTAAAACTTATTAATTTTACGTACATAAATTGTTTAACCTTATAATTCATGCAAAGTTTCTTTTTTACAAGATTTTTCAAATAATAATGTTTCATATATTTGTTAGTACTACTCAAAAAGACTCATGAACAAAGTGTCTTCCCCTTAATAGAGACATTAAGAAAAGTGTTAATGGACACATTCTTATGATTAGTTTAGCAGTTTAAGTCAAATTTAAATTAGTTATTAGCCGTAGTAATGGCTACATTGTAATTTTAATGATGTACTATTTAAGGTACCTACCTCATTACAAAAAAAAAAATATATATATTCGTTAATTAAATACCACATAATGTTCTTCATTCGATAACTTATTCCATTTAGCTTCCTAAATTTCCAACTACGTAGTATGACGAAGCCTATTGCAAATTAATATGCATACAGCAACACATGCAATAACTTCGTTTTACTTCCCATCAACTTCCATTCTACCCGCAAACTGCAAAATAATTTCTCATAAAACAATGAACCACGATGTTTATAATTCATTAACACGGCACTGTCTAGTCCGTTTCCGGCTCTATTCTTATATTTCTTGTCAACTTATAGAAATGGTATTAAAATGTATTTACAAGACTGGACTCATACAAAGTAACTCGTAAATTACTTCAAATGTAAATATTAAATTATTATATTTGTGGAATCCACTAGCTCATCAACTGTAACCGGTACGGAACGGTTCGGATAAGGACTGACAAAATTCCATAAAATATAAAGACAAAGTAAAAAAAAAATTATTGCAAATTAGCTTATTTTAGCACTTTTACTCATCATTTAAAAGAAACTATGCTCCTCTCTTTGTAGTAAAGTCGCCAACTGTCCCGGTTTGCGTGGACATTTGATTCTTTTGTCCCACTTACTGCCTACGGGGGACATAACACTCTCAAATTCACTAAGCTCTAAGATTTTAAACTTTCTTCGTAATTTATGATGGAATTATGATAGACGTTTACCATTTCAATATTGTTTTATGAGTGATGTAGTTATTATTGAAAAAAAAAAACGTATTTACGCAAGCTTGTCTTGGAGAGTAACCTGGTGAATGCGTAGCGAGGCGAATGGAAGTTGATTCACGTAGTTCCATTGCCAACATATAAAAGGTTAAAATAAATATATTATGTCGTTATATCCAGTAAAATGACAATTTACAAATGTCAAGATGGCTAAATTAACATTAAATAAAGTTATACCGGCCGATAGATGGAGCTGAACTAAAAAGGTTTTACTTCAGTCGTATGGTCTAAAGCACACTCGTTTATGTATGTTCTAAAACATCTGACGGTCGAAATTGTAGAAGATTTTATCCTAATTTAAAGTGTCCGTTTTTAATCATCGCTATCATAGCATACTATTTTTAACGATGCTCCAAAGAGCACTTGCACTTAACACTTGATTGCGTTTCATTTTGTAACGCCCCCCCTGAAGGAGCCCTTTACCGTATACCCTAACCGGCCTAACCCTAATTGAGCTATAAGTATAATAAAGTATATTATGGTATATAATGGTATATGAACGTTAGAGGTGTTATAGTTGGTGATGAAGTAAATATGGCCAAGTGATATGTGATCGTCTATTAATGTGGTAGGACCGTATGTTGTGATTTTGTAGTAACCCTAGTTCTTTAAAGGTAGTGAGACAATTCCTAAGGCGACCTAGCTAACCGATCTAGTGTTTATCCGTTTATTTATTATTAATGACTTTAGGATTTTAAGATGAATTATTAGGATTTGTAGCAAGTATGTATTAACGTTATTAATTAGTTTATATTTACGTAAATATGCAAGTATATTAAAAATATAGGTATCTATTTATTTATCTAGTATACAAGTATTATAGTATTGCTATAAATAGTAAGTAGGTATTTAAGTATTATATAATTGTAACTGTAAGCGACTCCCCATAGATACTAAATAGTGGCATAACGATAATAGAACTTGAGTAGGAACCAACGTATTGTCTTCGTAAGTGATTTGAGTTATATATGAGACCTAAGTAAGACCTAAGTTATTTCTTATAACATTCATCTCATGCTTTCCGAGTTTACATTAAATATAGTTTGGTTGCACTTATCAGCAAAACTACAGCATGTCATTTTCTGCTATAATTCTGTTCTAGGAGCTCCTCCCCGCCCCAAGAATGTGAGATTCGTCACCTGACTGGATACTCCCCACTGATAAGTGCTTTAAAACTGCAGATGGCAGTGCACTATAGTAAGAAAGAGGACATATTCTTTTATCAAAACAAATTCTTTGTGGGACTCTTTGGTAATTACTGAATTCGTTACCAGAGAGGCCCTAATCCCCCCTCCCCGTCCTACCTATTCCTATCACGATACCTTCGCCTAGACGCGATTAGACATAACCATTATATTAGAATTAGACATGGAATAATTACCCGTTGGTGTTTATTCAAGTTAATAATATTTATGGTTTATTTTTATAATAAACAATTCGAGTTTATGATTAGATTATTTGAGTATAGATTTTATATAGGTAATCAAGCCATACCTAGCTAGATTACAAGATTTTTAGGACATTTATTTATATCTTTATGAAATATCATGACATCACCAGCCATTACTTATTTTATATAGGTAATCAAGCCATACCCAGCTAGATTACAAGATTATCAGGATATTTACTTATATCCATATGATAATTCATGACATTACCAGTCATTAGTTACTTTTATATAAGCAATCAAGCCATACCCAGCTAGATTACAAGATTATCAGGATATTTACTTATATCCATATGATAATTCATGACATTACCAGTCATTTATTAGATGTATGTTGAATTTAGAACAATCTTTAATTAGATTGATTTGGTCAGGTTAAACCATCTTAGGTTGTCCCCGAGTTCAGATCCAGAATACTATCGCAGGTAGATTTATATAAAATCCATGATAAAATCCATTAATTACACAAATGAAGAAGAAGCTCTCTAATCTGTACAGCATAGAGAAACCTCAGGGTACGGCTCCGCAAGACCCAATGTGCAAACAGACTTTATCAAAGTAGTCAGTAGATATAGCCCACTTTTATGGAGCATATTAGATTTAGTAAATCCAGATCTTTAACCAGGTTCCAACCTTCAGATTTGATAACACAGATACAAACCCATCTGATTAATAATAATTATTTGTTACCAGAATTATAATAATAATAAGCTATGTATGTATGCATAAATAATTACTCTGAGTAAGCATGACATTTCATAAAGATTATGATTTAATTTGATATTATTTGTTTTGAATAGTATTCATTCAGATATTATTTGTTACAACATTATACTATTTTACTGGAAATTATTTATTATAATTACGTTTTCACTATGTAAATTACTTGGATCATTTGGAATGTTTATATTTTAGTATTTTATTTATAATGATTTACCGTGGCGTGTACCTCGACTTACCGATGACTGACCCCACTTGTATTATCACAAAACACCAATTTCACTTACCAACACCACTCTTAAGAAACGAGAGAGGACATCTAGCTCACTAATGCACCTAAACAGTTAATAACTCGAGTTAATAACCAAATCAGAAAATTGTTGAAATTATGCAAATTAACCCGCGCTCCGAGTACTTAACCTAAAAATATGCTCCGATCCGATCTACTCCTACGACGAACGCACAATCATCCGTTTTATTCGAAGAGATCACAAATTTCACAAGTTGATGACTAAATATTCGTAATTACGAAGATTATGCGAATAACTCGATGCACCGAGTACAAGCAAACGTAAAAATCCTATTTGTTTTCTTTCAACGCGACCTACTCTACTGACCCCCGCCATGGCTTCCCGCTAACTATCCAAAATCCTTTCCAACTATTCTCATCATCTCCTTCTAACGTGTACAATTCTGGCTCTTCTCTTCTCACTCTCACGCTCCACCCGACATTTCGCGGCTTTTTTGCTATCTCCGGTGTTTCTTGCCCTTCTAGCCGATACATTTTTGTCACAGATTATATTATTTTGCAGACGGATGGGAAGTTATTGCGACAAAGGTCTAATTCACATTCCGCGACGTACATTTCTTTAAGTATTTGGCAGTTTTAAGTACTTTTCTTTATTACGAAGTAGTTTTATTAATGGTTTCGCTATTTTTCGTTTTCGTAGCAATTTCCGTTTCAAGACATAGATACTTTATTGCTCCGGTAATATTATGTGAACGGAACTTATTTATTATGTTTTGTTTATTGTTCATTTAATTACTTAAATGCATTAATCAACTGTTTGAACGAAATTAGTGTAAAACTAATTTAATGTATTTTGATACATTTCTTATTGTATTAATTATTTTAGTATTTGTAGATGTTCATAAATCTGAGTGAATTGTTTCTGCATATATTTAATGTATAGTTTTCTAGCGTCCCGTGACCTTGAGCTTATTATAGAACTATTTTACTTGATTTTCTTAGTGTGTTTATTCAATATTTAATCTTTACTATATTTGTGACGTTACGGGACTTCTGTTCCGTTACAATTTCTTTAGTGACACTTTAACTTTTATTAATTTAATTTGCATTTTAAGCGATAATTTTGACCGGTACTTCTGTTTACCTCCATTTGTATAACCCGTTTTCATTCTGTAAAATTTACATTGCAGTTTTGTACACATGTTTTATTGATATAATGTAATGTTTTAACGTTACACTTTTTAATAGTCTCACTTAAAGTTCTTTATCTTTGTGAAAGATATCCCGAATATAATTATGTTAGTTTTTTTCTATGGCTATTAATATTAGATACTGTTGATATGTCCGTCAGAACTGAAGTCTATTAAAATACAATTTAGCTAAGCAACAATTTCTCCAGGTTCTCGTATACGGTTGTGAAATTCGTATCTACTTGGCAGACCAAATACTGAACGCTCATTGGCTGCTTGTTGATCATCGGCTGTTTCAACCAATAGCCAATTGGCTTGTTGTCTTGACACGAGTTTGACAAGCGTACGAGAAATCGGGGCTAAGGATATGAGCGCGAACTTAGGAGCTGTGAAACTTTACATAAGGGCATTAGTACGTAAATAAATTTTAAAAAACCTGCTTAGTTTATAGCATTGTGAAATTTCCATCATTGTTTAACATAACTACACCGTTTTGTTTATATAATTGCTTGATCTATAATCTATACATATAAAATTCAAAGTGCTGACTGACTTATATATCAACGCACAGCCTCAACCGCTGGTCCTATAGACTTGACATTTGGAGAGTATTTTCTTTGTATAGTGTAGCAAATCGCTTTTCGAAATTTCTCTCCTAAGAGGGTGAAATAGGTGGTTGAATAATTTATGGAAAAAATTCTTCTACGTTTCCTATAGGCCACGCGGGCGAGGCCACGGGCAGAAGCTAGCAAAACCTAAATAGCTAACTCCAGTTTCCTTCCAATTTGTTTAGTATCAATAGCATAAATAGTATGATCAACATCAAAACCTGTACTAAAATCATACAAGTCTAAAGTCTTAAATCCAAACAAATTCGCATTACAACCCATAAACCATATCATCTGCGCCTTATTGTATGAAAAATGGATGGCGCCGTCAAATAAAACATTATTCTTAATCCCAAGGGCGAAGGAATGTCTGAAAACATGATGATTTATTAAAGGAAACAGACTTGTCGGTTGTCTAACATTAAATGTAGACAATTGGATGGGAACGTGGAGGTGTTGCAATGCATTTATAAACCCACAGATGCAATAATCTTAATTAAAAATGCACACATTGACTTAAACACACATGGAATTTAAAAAAAACACATGTGTCTATTAAATACTGTTTTACCCGCCCCGGCTTCGCACGGGTGAGTAAGTAAAACGGACGAACCGGACAAAAATATTTTATGTCCGTTTCCTGGTTCTAAGCTACCTCCCCACCAATTTTCAGCCAAATCGGTTTAGCCGTTCTTGAGTTATAAATAGTGTAGCTAACACGAAAAAATATATAATACGCTTGAAAATATGTAAAATGGTTAAACATCAATCATTAAATTAAACATGATTTAACGCAACGCACTTAAAAACTACCTTCAATTAAAAAACAAACCAAGGACAAGACAATCAAAATAACTGTCCTTGTCCCCTTCTTAAATAAGCTTGCCGAGCCGTATCATGACAGAATGTCCTATTTGGAGCAAAAGGGCAAATTTTCCAAGACGACATTGCCCTTAAGGGACGATGTCACGTAGCGCCCCGTTATGTCCCAATTTTTTGTTAAGGCAGTGTAATTTTTCAACGGAACTAGATGTTATAGTGAATACTAGTTGCTCCTCGCGGTTTCACCTGCGTATAAAAAGTATTTTCATTATTTGCTCATCCCACGGGAGCATTTACTTTCCGGGATAAAATGTAGCCTATATGTTAATCCAGTGTATAAGCTATCTTGGTACCGAATTTCATCTAAATCCACTCAGCCGTTTGAGCGTGAAGGAGTAACAAACATACGCACATACACATATACAAACTTTTTTATAATAATATAGTGTAATTGGTGTGTTGTTTTGGAGTAATTTTATTCTTAGACTAAGAACTGTCCTACATTAGTCTCCAGAATTTTACGTCATTCATCACTGCTATTATAGAAGTTTGTAAGTTAATACATAATAATAGGTCTTTACCTATGAAATTGCCGTATTGCAGTACAGACTTTTTCAAACAAAAAAAAGTTTTGATTGGCTATGAATTCTAAATTCAAATTAATTTTGTTTTAAAAATATGACATTCTATTTACAATATCAGTCTTTTGTTTATTGATTAGCGTTGTATTTTCATTACATTTCAACATTTTTCCTCATAATGGATACTTTGAAATTTCGTGTAATTATGGAATATGAGTTCCGTCGTGGCACCAACGCGGCACAAACGACACGTAACATCAACGACGTTTACGAAGAGAACTGTACAAACGAACGTACAACCCGTTATTGGTTTGCTCGGTTCCGTTCTGGGAATTTTGACATGAAAAATGAACCTCGTGGTCGTCCGGAAACTTTGGTCAACAATGATGAATTAAAGGCGATTGTGGAAGCTGATGAATCTCAATCTACAGCTGAGCTGGCAGCAGCTTTTGATGTTAGCATCAAAACAATATTGGTCCATTTGCGACAGATTGGCAAGATAAAAAAGCTTGATAGATGGGTGCTCCACGAACTTAACGATCGCCAGCGCAACGTACGCGTCGAGACTTGCCTTGCGCTGCTTAACAGGCACAGAAATGAAGGAATTTTGAACCGAATTGTTACGTGCGACGAAAAATGGATTCTTTTTGACAATCGAAAGCGCTCGGAAAGTTGGTTAGATCCTGGTTCGGTACCAAAGTAATGTGCAAAACGAAAAATGACCCCTAGAAAGGTGATGGTCACAGTTTGGTGGTCTAGTGCTGGTGTGATTCATCATAGCTTTTTACAAAACGGCGAGAGCATTACTGCAGATGTGTACATTGAAGAACTGACCACAATAATGGCGAAACTCGCACGTCTGCAACCAGCTTTGGTCAATCGGTCGTCTCCACTGCTACTTCACGACAACGCGCGACCCCATACTGAATAGAATAGAATAGATATTTATTCATGACAAAAAGGCTTAAAAATTAAGTGTAACAAAAAAAATAAAAATAAAATAATAATAAAAACATTTGCCCGTTGCCACGAATCGGTCCCAACTCAGCATATTGCTGGTCATGCAACCAGCGCTGGTCTTCCGTTGGGACCGTTTCGGTGGCGTCACGGCACGGATTACAATTACTTAAACTAATAACAGCACAACAGACCGTCTCTAAGCTGCACGAGTTGGGTTTGGAAGCTCTCCCTCATCCGCCATACTCACCGGATCTTGCGCCTACCGACTATTACTTTTTCCAAAATTTAGACAACTTTTTAGCGGGAAAAAAATTCAATTCCCGAGAGGCAGTACAAAACGCCTTTGAAGAGTTTGTTGTCTCGCGTCCTGCTGTTTTTTTTCAAGAAGGGCATCCATAAACTGCCACAGCGTTGGCAAAGATGCATTGATTGCATGGGTGATTACTTTGAATAAAAGAAATAAATAAGTTCGAAAAAAAAAAATACTATAACTTTTTTCAAACAAAACGGCAATTTCATAGGTAAAGACCTAATATTAATAAATAAAATAATAATAAATATTGGTGGAAATTTCACACAATGCCATCTAGTTCCATACTAAACAAAGCTTGTACTATGGAAACCAGGTAACTGATAGAATTCATAAGTAGATACTTTTTGTTTGTAAATACATACATAGAATACAATATAACACCCAGACACAGAACAAATACCTATGTTCATCACACAAATGTTTGTTTTGAGTGGGAATCCAACCCACAATCTACAGTTCAGAAGGTAGAGCCACTACCAACTGAGCTATAATGAATGTGTTACCTATATATTAGTTGTTCTTTTGTCATCTTGGAATCTTGGAAGTCAACACAAAAATCACACTATCACACTAATTTTATAAAGGCGAAAGTGTGTATGTGTGTATGTTTGTTACTCCTTCACGCTCAAACGGCTAAATGGATTTGGATGAAATTCAGTACCAAGATAGCTTATACACTGGATTAACATATAGGCTACATTTTGTATCCCGGAAAAGTGTAATGTTCCCATGGGATAAGCAAATAATTAAAATACTTTTTATCCGCGGGTAAAACCGCGGGGCGCAAGTAGTAATTTATAAATTTAATCTCAATATTAACTTTGATCTGGAGGCAGCCCATTATGTGTATAACTTAGTATATGTAACTTCAAATGTGTTTTCATACTTGTGATAAAATTTCCCAATCTTTCTATCGTTTTGAAACTATCCGCTACCATTCTACCAACGTTCTAATAATATTATTGGCTAAAGCTGCAATGCCTATATTTGCATAAATGTCAGTAGGTGCACTTAGTTCAGAGCCGATAACTAGACTATTGCTTGTGCTTGTATCAGAGTTGGGCATTTTAGTTTATTGTTTAGCTGTCGGAGATATGTCTAAAGGGCGCGGTTGGCAAGACCATAATTATATTAACAATGAATGCCAGCTTCTGTGGTGTATTGGTTGAGCAGTTTGGCTCATAGCCTAGAGGCGGCGGGTTCGATTCCCGCGACATGACAAGTGTTTGTGGAAAAAAAAGTGCAATACTTGTTTTGAGTCTGGGTGTTATGGGATGACCATGGTCCTCCTAGTTCCTGGGTCCCTAGACACTAGGAATCCTAGTTAGGGCTAGGACTATGTATGTGATCGTTGGGCGTTTTTATTATTTATCATTATTATAATGAATTCAGTATTCTATAATAGGTCAAAAAATGTTCACGTGGCGTAATATTTTAACGGGAGTTTCGTTTTAAAGCAAATAGAGTAAATATAAATGTACGATGGCAATTACATTTCCCATCTCTACAAGACTCGATTTCGGCTGCAAATTTTTATAGATTTTTCAGTAAAGTTAATTACTTAAACTAGGTAAATATGAAAGCAAATGGTAACAACTCTACTTGGTTTTTATGTAGAAGCATTTATTTATTTATTGCTTAAATATATTTAGTGCTTAAGTATATACTTAAAGTAACCTAAAATATACACTCTGAAAAATGTTGCAATTTTTTGTTAAGGCAAATAGTAACTTATTAACTAAGCTATAGGTATTTAAGCATTTACAACGATAAGTAAGGTAATAAATAGGTAATTCTAATAAGTAAGTAATAGTTATAGTAATAATAATCACGATTAATAATAGTAACTAGTATAAAAATAAATGGTTTCATAAGATTAATTATACATTATACATTGTATTAATTATACATAATTGACTGGCCTGATAGCTCAGTTAGTAGTAGCCCTACCTTCTGAACTGTGTATCCACAGGTTGTAGGTTCAATTCTTACCCAGGGCCAACATTTGTGTGATGAACATAAGTCTTTATTTTGTATCTGGGCGTTATATTTTATGTTTGCATTTACAAAAAAAAAGTGTTTAATTGTATCAGTTATCTGGTTCCCAGCAGCATTGCTTAGTTTGGGCCTAGATTGCGTTGTGTGAGATGTCCACACATATTATGATTATTATAAATTTAGTTTTATGAGATTGAAGCATTTTTGTCATTAAAATAATAATTCAAAGAGTAATAGGATTTGTTTTTTTGTAATAAGATTTGAAGATTTACCAACACCAATAAAATATGCCGACAATGCTCGCCAGGTAAACATCCCTGATATTTTACCATTCCCTAATGTAGAACATGCATATTAAATAAATAAAAAAATTAAAAAAATGTCTAAAAATCTAAAAATGTAGAAGAAAAAGAAAAAAATGATGGTACCTACGCCGGCGGCAAAGAGTAAATAAATCTATCCTTTGTCCTAAGAAATGCGCAATAAAAAACGTCTTAAGACCTTCTGTTTGCTGTTCTTTCTATTTCAAGAATAAATATTATGATGCTACCTTCCCGCTCTATATTAGGATGGACTTTTTATTTACAATTTCAAAATGTCTGCTTATTTAGTTTCCTTATGACTTTATTTATAATTACGGTTATATTTATATCATGAAATGTAATTAATTTAAGCACAATAGTTTTTGCAATTAATGTAATGTTAATGGTAAAGTATGTAAGTATCTATTTTATTTCAGTTTTACCTTAAAAGTGTTAGCCACTAACATTTCAACAGCTGGAACATATCCACTGCCGAACACAGGTCTTCCACAAAACGCCACTTTGGAAGATTGTAATGGTGATGTTGATTGCAGGAGTATTCAATATTCGAAAATAGAACAAAAGGAAGTTTTTAAAGCCATAACAGATGTTCCGCCGCTGCTGACACCGACGAAATGTAATAATAATATCATGCCGGACAAAAATCCTCCAACAAGCTCACACACTCAACCGCACGGATTCTAGCCCACGCGACCAGTATCTCAAAATATATATAAATCAAAGGTGACTGATTGACATAGTGATCTATCAACGCATAGCCCAAAGCACTGGACGGATGGGGCTGAATTATCGCATGCAGGTAGATGTTATGACGTAAGCCACCGCTAAGAAAGGATTTTTCGAAATTCCACCTTTAAGAGGGTAAAATGGGTGGTTGAGTTATTTACCCATAGGCCACGCCGCGGGCGAAGCTGCGGACAGAAGCTCGTTTATAAATAATTATGTAGGTATACAGCGCCAACCGCTATACACATCGACAGCCGGAAGACTTCCACTGCTGAACGCAGGCCTTCCACAAAACGCCACTTTGGATTATTGCAGTGATGATGATTGCAGGAGGTTTCAATATTCGAGGAGCATGCTGCTGCCCATTCCCAGAATATTCCCTTTATTAGCTCTTATGACACGGGAAGAGATTGGGCGATCCTTTTTGCACAATGCCGGGACCATAAGGCCACAAGCATAGATAATTTGGGTTGGCTTTGAAAAAAAATACAAATAAAAAGTAAAATAAAGATAACGTTAGCCAACGCCATTATTATTTGTAACTAGCCCGCGTGGCTTATGAGAAACGAAGAAAATTTTTTTAATAGATAATTCAACAACCCATTTCACCCTGTTAGGGGTGTAATTCCAAAAAACCTTTTTTAGTGGACACACTTTACAAAGAACACACCCTCCAAATTTAAAGTCACTAGGTCCAGCGGTTAAGGCTGTGCGTTGATATATAAGTCAGTCAGTCAGTCAGGACTTGGAATTTTATGTATATAGATATTTTTATTTATACTACTGTGTAATAATCAGTTTAATATACTACTGTGTTCTGAACAACTTCTAGTTTACAAACGCAATCCAATTATACTGTAACCTTTGGAAACGAGTCAGTAATGTTATTTCTATTTCATATTCATACCAGCTTTCCAATAAAGATGTAGCGGCTTGACCCTGGGTTCAGGAAGACTGATTGAAATCTTGACAACACAGGGCGAGTGAGGCGTCCGTAAGTAAAGTTTTAGAAACTACGAGCACTATGAATGCATACCTTAGTGGATAAATTGGACAAAAATGGACAACAAATAATTTTATGCCTATCCAAGTCTGAATTTTTTTTCATCAAGAACAGTTTTGTAGGTTATTTCTATTAAATTACAAATTGCAACTTTAAATATTTTGCTCTGTTCATTTCAAATTTCATCTAATACTTAAAATTCCTAAAAAAAGTTTAAGACATAAAAATTAACACTTCTCCAAATTGTTTTCACACCTCCATACAATTTCTTTTTCTCATTGTAACAAAAGTGTCCATTAAATTAAATTACCATTTTAATAAAAGGAGTTTGTTTCCAAATTACATTGTCTGCTCCAAGTTTTAAGATCCCCAGCTACTTAATTAACAGAATTCTCATGGGCGTGAACTTTTATTTATGGTCATTAACCACAGCTTTAATTTAAATTTAAACTGTATTCTCTAAACAGTTTAAGTTTACCACAGAGGCTGTCATATGCCATATGACAGCCTCTGTGGTGTGGTGGTGGAGCAGATCGTCTCATGACTAGGGGGTGGAGGGTTCGATTCCCGCGACAGGACAAGTATTTATATGCACATAAAAAAAGCGCAAATACTTGTTTGTTCGGTGTGTGGGTATTGTGGGACCATGGTCCTCATAGTTCCTGGGTCCCTAGACACAGGGAATCCTAGTTAGGGTCCAGGGTCTATGTATGTGAGCTTTGGGCGTTATTATAATTATTATTCACTTATTTATTTTCAATATTTATTATTATTATCATTGTCAACTATATTTATTATTAGATCTCAGTCACCGTATTAATAGATAATCTATATATATATATATATAAAAGAAAGTCATGTTAGTTACACTATTTAAAACTCAAGAACGGCTAAACCGATTTGGCTTAAAATTGGTGGGGATGTAGCTTAGAACCAGGAGACGGACATAGGACGTAGGACGGTTTTATCCCGTTTTTTATAAGTTTTTTTTTTGGAATATAAGTAGCTTATATAGTGGATTAACAAATAGGCTACTTTTTATCCTAAGGTGAAACCGCGGGGCGCAGCTAGTACAAAATAAAAGTAATAGTAAGTAGTGTAGGTAAATGCATAACTAATACATTTTATACAATGTTTTATTCAACAGAATTAGTTAATGATATTCAGTTATATATAATAGGTCTTTACCTATGAAATTGCCGTATTGCAGTACAGACTTTTTCAAACAAAAAAAAGTTTTGATTGGCTATGAATTCTAAATTCAAATTAATTTTGTTTTAAAAATATGACATTCTATTTACAATATAAGTCTTTTGTTTATTGATTAGCGTTGTATTTTCATTACATTTCAACAATTTTCCTCATAATGGATACTTTGAAATTTCGTGTAATTATGGAATATGAGTTCCGTCGTGGCACCAACGCGGCACAAACGACACGTAACATCAACGACGTTTACGAAGAGAACTGTACAAACGAACGTACAACCCGTTATTGGTTTGCTCGGTTCCGTTCTGGGAATTTTGACTTGAAAAATGAACCTCGTGGTCGTCCGGAAACTTAGGTCAACAATGATGAATTAAAGGCGATTGTGGAAGCTGATGAATCACAATCTACAGCTGAGCTGGCAGCAGCTTTTGATGTTAGCATCAAAACAATATTGGTCCATTTGCGACAGATTGGCAAGATAAAAAAGCTTGATAGATGGGTGCCCCACGAACTTAACGATCGCCAGCGCAACGTACGCGTCGAGACTTGCCTTGCGCTGCTTAACAGGCACAGAAATGAAGGAATTTTGAACCGAATTGTTACGTGCGACGAAAAATGGATTCTTTTTGACAATCGAAAGCGCTCAGCAAGTTGGTTAGATCCTGGTTCGGTACCAAAGCTATGTGCAAAACGAAAAATGACCCCTAGAAAGGTGATGGTCACAGTTTGGTGGTCTAGTGCTGGTGTGATTCATCATAGCTTTTTACAAAACGGCGAGAGCATTACTGCAGATGTGTACATTGAAGAACTGACCACAATGATGGCGAAACTCGCACGTCTGCAACCAGCTTTGGTCAATCGGTTGTCTCCACTGCTACTTCACGACAACGCGCGACCCCATACTGCACAACAGACCGTCTCTAAGCTGCATGAGTTGGGTTTGGAAGCTCTCCCTCATCCGCCATACTCACCAGATCTTGCGCCTACCGACTATTACTTTTTCCAAAATTTGGACAACTTTTTAGCGGGAAAAAAATTCAATTCCCGAGAGGCAGTACAAAACGCCTTTGAAGAGTTTGTTGTCTCCCGTCCTGCTGATTTTTTCAAGAAGGGCATCCATAAACTGCCACAGCGTTGGCAAAGATGCATTGATTGCAGGGGTGATTACTTTGAATAAAAGAAATAAATAAGTTCGAAAAAAAAAATACTTTAACTTTTTTCAAACAAAACGGCAATTTCATAGGTAAAGACCTAATATGTAATTTTTTAGCAACGTTGGTTAAATGAAACTGCTAAAGGTTCCTGTGTTTTATTGATTACGAGCTTCTGCGCGCAGCTTCGCCCGCGGCGTGGCCTATGGGAAAATAATTCAACCACCCATTTCACCCTTTTAAGGGTGGAATTCCGAAAAATCCTTTCTACCTCCTCTCCTCTCTGCTCTCTCTCCTTTCTGCCTTCGTCATAATATCTACCTGCATGCAAAATTTCAGCCCTATCCATCCAGTGGTTTGGCGTGTGCGTTGATAGATCTCAGTCAGTCACCTTTGAGTTTATTATTATATAGATTTTTGAGTCGTTGTTTAATTTAATATTGCATCGAAGCGTTCTAACTTCTACCTTCCAACTTGTGTAGTATGCATTTTTAACAGGAATTTTGTTTTAAAACTTCTAATACGAAACTATTTATAGATACATTTAAAGCCCAACCGTTGTCCCTATTAGACCGTCGAAACAATTCTCCGACTTGGTCGCCACAAAAAATATACAAGCCAAAGTTTTTTTCAATCTCGAAGTTTACGTGGGTCGTGTTAGACCCACCATTTTATTTTTAGGGACATTGATTGATTGAACCTTATGGAACATCTATGGGAAACATAGAACCCCATTGTTTTTTATGCACTCACATACTTTTTCGATTTTTGAGTTTATTGTATCTTCATTTAGATAATATTTTTGGGTTTTCATCACTGTCTTAGCAGCACCGTGGGGTGGGTTTGTTAATTGGTTTTTGAGATTATCTGATAGTTTATGATTTGTTATTGTCATGTCGTTTCCATTATTCAGAAAATGTCTGTGATGATAGTTACGACATGTTACGAGATTAATCGTTTATAATCGTTTATATCTATTTTATAATCGTTTATAATCGTTTATATCTATTTTATTTTTAAGAATGTGTTCCTTTAAACTCTAAACAGTTATATATTATATATAATATCACACTAATATTATAAAAGCGAAAGTTTGTATGTGTGTTTGTGTGTATGTTTGTTACTCCTTCACGCTCAAACGGCTGAATGGATTTGGACGAAATTCGGTACCAAGATAGCTTATACACTGGATTGACACATAGGCTACATTTTATCCCGGAAAAGTGAAATCTTCCCGTGGGATGAGCAAATAATTAAAATATTTTTTATACGTGGATGAAACCGCAGGGCGCAACTAGTAATCAATAATAATGATTACTATTGTAGTTTCTTACAGTGCGACATTTATTGGTATTTTTTTTTGTTTGTCTAATGCTATTATTGACGAACGTTGTGACTTTTAATTATTATTGTTTTTATTTTATTTTTTATGTAATTTAGTTTACAATATTATACAAATTTAATTAACTATTTTATAATACATTATTTTTTTCTGACATGTAAACTGACATACCTATATGAATAAATTGATTATTGATGATAAGAAACATATAAATCAAAAAGAATTTGTTAGAACATAATCTTTGATTTAATGAAATTTTGTTCAAAGCTCTCTCACCAACAGGGCTCTCATGTATGTACTTGGCTAGGTACTTGCATTACACACTATAGCTACATCCATATTATACATGTATGAAGATAATGCAGCTTCTAAGTCAAAGTCAAAGTCAAAATATTTATTGCAAATAGGCTAATTTTAGCACTTTTACAAGTCTAAATTATATTAGGTACTTAAAATTAAATTATTTCACTAAGCATATAAAATTACAAAGTGCTTATTGTCAAATAATATATAACAAGCTCATTACAATATATGAGTTTGAAAAAAAAAGCAGTTCTCTTTCTCACTACTGGTGCAAGCAATCCGGCACAATGCAGAATAGAAAACTTTAATCCGAAGCTTCGATTACAACTGTAAAGAAGAAGCTACAAGAAACTTTACAGTAATGTATTTTTTTTTTTCTACGAGTAATAATTCAAGAGTAATCTTATTCTCGTCTCATTCATCAGCGCCACGCAAATGTGCCGCAACATTTCCACGCTCCCAAATAAAAATTATGATTACCATGCTCTCTGACAAACTCATACATCGTAATGTATCTTGCACTTACTATTGGATTTTTATGAACGCGGATTTTTGGAAGAAGATTGTGCTAATAATTCATTGAATTTACTCAACACTGGTGCCGGTAATAGCGTCGGCGGTTATAAAGCTGGCATTAATAATGTTTATTACAAAAGATGGATATCATTGTTAGTTTATAATTTAAATAAAAAGTATTGGCGGGAAAACGAAAAAGATCACGTTACCGCTTTATATTATTTTCCAAAACTTGTGTTATTTTTTTGTGTTTTAGTGCATTGGTGGCATTTTATTCGTTAAGTGCTGGATTACAGGCATGAGTGTAGCAAAGTGGTATAATGATGGTGAAACGTTTTTTTTTTCGTGTTGTTTCAAAAACTCCATAGAAGCTTCTGGTAAAGTTGCCACCACTTTACTAGGAGTATGACTTGACTAGACTAGACTATGACTTGACTCTGACTTGACTTGATGACTTCGACTGTGACCTGACACATAATTACGTGAAATATCATTAACTTGATAAATTATCAATTACTTGACACTGGCTAAATGCACAAAAGTGTGGAGTTAAAACACAAAAAAAAAATACCTGTCTGTACAACATTTTGACAGTACCTAAGTTCGGACTTATCCTTTTATTCCACGTGCAATGCATTTTGGTATGGCACAGAGGAATAAGTGCGAACTTTAGAAAAAAAGGGCTCTAGAAGCGCAAAATCAAAAAACAACAGGAAACATGTAAGTAATTTGGTGACCGTAATTTATTTTACAACTGTGAAAATATCACCATGTAGTGATAATAGGAAATTGCAGATAGAAGAGAAATGAAAAGAAATAATTTTTAATCTATAATTGCCGTTATAGTCGCAGACCATTTATCTATTAAAATTATTACGAAAGGTTTATGAAGCGGAGCACAGAAAAACGAAAGGGTTTGCCATTTTAGGAGTTTTTCTTGCCTATTTTATTTATATTATTATTTTATACATTGGAACACATATTTAATGTTGTGGCGGAGCAGTTTATACTCGTATACCATTTGGTTAAAAACAACTACCAATAAAGACAATAAATACATAATATTTTACATTTATTTTTAATATAAAAAACTAGATACATCATACTAATATTATAAAGGCGAAAGTTTGTATGTGTGTTTGTGTGTATGTGTGTATGTTTGTTACTCCTTCATGCTCAAACGGCTGAATGGATTTGGATGAAATTCAGTACCATGATAGCTTATACGCGGGATTAACATATAAGCTACATTTTATCCCGGAAAAATGAAATTTTCCCGTGGGATGAGCAAATAATTAAAATACTTTTTATCCGCGGGTGAAACGGTGGGGCGCAACTATTATTTAATATTGTATTGAATTATTTCACTTTCTCGCAATCGTAGTGAAAAGTAGTGTTACAACGCTCCAAATCCATTATAACTCGGTTTCAATTTACTCCCGAGCTTTAGCGAGGTTCATCGTGTTGCCGCGTAAAGGTAATTTTTTAGACCCTGACTTAACCCTTTTTCATCTCACTCAAGGCTAAAACTATGAATATTTATATTCACTCCGTATACCTGCGCCCCTTCTGCAGTTCAAATTCCATTCACCAAAAAGCTGTCCATATGCTGTTTTCATTAAAGGTATAAATTAGGATTCGGATGCGGCCAGCATTGCCATATCTGGAGTCACAGGACTGGGACGGGGCGTATTTTTGTAAATTATACTTTCAAATTGTGAAATTCTCGAGAGTCCATTTTTGAGCCATCGTTACTCCGACGGGTTCTTGCTCGCCCTGTTGGACGCTGAAGGCTCGTCGCTCGTTGATCGAAATGGGTGATTGCGTTGGTTTCTTTTTGTAGACTAATGGAATGAGGTTGTGTACTAAAGCAAACAGGGTTAAACTTTAATTTCATTTATTACTTTATTTTAGATTTTATTTTGTTGTTTTAAAACAATAGCCAGTTAATATGCATATTTCACGAAATGCACATAAAAACAATGATATAAACAATAAAACTAAAATTAATATAAAAACTCTGCAATATAATATATATATGTTTTTTGGGTTTACTTTTATGTTAAGAAATTAAGTGACGAGCTAATCGTTCGCTTGATGTTAAGCGACATGGCTGCCCATATCAGTTCCAGTGTCACTCGGAAACTCTTAAAATATACAGTTCCGCGTGTCACTGCACTGCACAAGTGCACACGTCACCCTGAGACATCAGCACAATCTAGTAATAAGATTACTAGACTGTGAGATCAGGTCATAAAGTTGCATTTGCCCAGCAATTTCACTAGGAGCTTTGCAGAAAAGTCCTACCACCTAGTTTGTTTTTTCACCTATTGTTACAGTTGATAATCATACAATCAGGTTACAAAAAAAAGTAAACGCTGTGTTGTTTTTATTAAATCTTTTAGTACCTTTAAACATCTCGTGTAACAGTAATTACTCAAGAGATGTTTACCTTCACATAGTGCTCGAAACCCTAATCAAACATGACCTGTCTAGTTAAAAGCTTAAACCCGATACACTTTATGGCATAATTACTTCCGGACAAGATTGTCTGTATACTAAACCTTTATTATGAACCTTAAGCTGGAAACTATAAGGTTCAGGTCTGTAGGTGTGTATTAATTGCCATGTTCGATCGCGACACTCGGGCGACTAATTGTTTGCTTCTCACGTATCTAGATGATGTATTGGTATTTGGTACATCACTCCGTGTCTAAAGTTACGAACATTAGGGATGAAATATTGGACTGAACCCTTTTAAATAAAAGTGTCCAAGTTTCAATGTGCTCGCAGGATTGAACTGTGGGTGGTCTTTATAAATTTTTATGCTGTAGTGATATCCATCACTTCGTTTTGTTTTAATTGTAGCTTTACTTCCGGTTAGCGATTTCACGGTGCTTTACGATTAAAACGAGATTTTTTTCAAGTATTAGTATATATTAACATATATTATTAGTATAATATTAACATATATTATTAGTATAATAACATGCTTAGTGAAAGTGGTACAGGTAGTGAATACTATGATGATATAGTTTATGAGATTGTCAACAGATAATAAAAGTAATGAACTATGATAGAAAAAAAAGGCCCGCTTTTTACATTATACAATTGACTTTATAAAAATGATACTTTGTAATAATAAATTCTTATTAACTTACATAAAATCTGATAGACAACGATATCGTTTTATCAGACGAGAGTTATAATAATAATAAACATAGTGTCTGATTTAATTAAATATAATATGTAAATTATAAAACCTATAAATAAAATACAAATATAATATAAATTATAGATATAAATTGCCCGGAAATTCATTATAATTTATATTTAATTAAATCAGACACTATGTTTATGATTATTAATTCTCGTCCAATAAAACGATATCTTTGTCTATCAGATTTTATGTAAGTTAATAAAAATTTATTATTACAAAGTATCATTCTTATAAAATATATTGTATAATGTAACAGAAAGCAGGCCTTTTTTTCTATCATAGTTCATTACTTTATTATCTGTTGACAATCTCATAAACTTACCTAAGATCGTCAAAAAAATCTGCGCCGCAACAGAACACAACCTCAACAAAAGCTATTTTTGACGTGTTGTTGATTTAGGCTTTTTATGGTGCACAAGGCTTAATTGGACGCATTTGCGCCGATGGTGCTCAACCAGATACTGTCACTTGTGACGTTTCCTTTGATAAGGCACGTTGGTTTAAAAGGGTGTTGAGAATAAAGCCACTCCACTGTGCAGATTTAATTAAAATCCCGTGCGAGCACTTCCGATGAATTTTGACATGTCCAAAAATAAAAGCGGTGAAAAAAAATTATACTCACGTAACAATCTTTAGATAATATATATTTCGACAGCGTTGTTATTCTACTTACCTAATACTAGCTGCGCCCCGCGGTTTTACCCGCAATAAAAAGTATCCTATGTGTTAATCCAGGTTATAAACTACCTGTGTTACAAATTTCATCCAAATCCGTTTAGCAGTGTTTACGTGAAAGAGTAACAAACATACATCCAACATCCATACTCACAAACTTGCGCATTTATATTATGAGTAGGTAGTGCAGTAGTATATTAGTAGGATTGACAGTGACAGTCTCTGTGGTGTGGTGGTTGAGCAGGTCGGCTCATAGCTCGGAGTCGGCGGGTTCGATTCCCGCGACATGACAAGTGTTTGTGGAAAGAAAAGCGCAAATACTTGTTCTGAGTGTGGGTGTTGTGGGATCATGGTCCTCGTAGTCCTGGGTCCCTAGACACAGGGAATCGAGTCCAGGATCTATGACACTGCTACTAAGACAGTAGAAAGAAGACAAAAAAAAAATACATCACTGTAAAGTTTCTTGTAGCTTCTTCTTTACAGTTGTAATCGAAGCTTCGGATCAAAGTTTTCAATTCTGCATTGTGCTGGATTGCTTGCACCAGTAGTAGAAAGAGAACTGCTTTTTTTTCAAACTCATATATTGTAATGGGCTTGCTATATTATTTGACAATAAGCACTTTGTAATTTTATATGCTTAGTGAAATAACTAAATTTTAAGTACCTAGTATAATTTTGACTTGTAAAAGTGCTAAAATTAGCCTATTTGCAATAAATCTTTTGACTTTGACTTATGTGTGTGATCGTTGGGTGTTATTATTATTATTATTACTATTAAATATTGAGCACAAGGAAATTTATGCTCGCACTGTTTGCAGGCGTGGTGCATCGTCGGTAATCGGTAATGCTTATGGGAATCAATCCTTATTTATATTTCAATAACAGTGTAAAGAACTGCATTGACTTTGTATACTTAAGTAAAATTTTCAAATTTTTGCAGTTATCGGCAAAATATAAACTGTCATAAGAAGTTTCTCATACAAATAAAATAGAAATCAAGTAATATCAAATTCAACTTTATATACTACGTCATAAATAACTTTTGAAATTTCTCTGTAACCGAAAACGCATGTCAAAGTTCAATATCGTCGTTGATTCCCATACAGTTAAATATATTATTGATGCTTAAGATTCATCCGACGTGTTAAACTGTCTTGAATAAGTGTTATTTTGTTTCACAAATTGACAAACCGCTTGTATATTTCTAGAGTTCATAGTTAACGTACCATAGATTGGTCACAATTAATTATATTTAATTATAAATAAAAGTATTTCACGTTTTAACAGGATTTAAACTTTGTTTAGTAAACAAGATTTTATAATATTTTTAATAATAAATAATCTAACATGTTGTCAACGAGGAAATCCAAAGTAAGTTATTAAATACATACAAATTTTGTAATTATCAATGATAAAAATCTACCCATGAATTGTAGAGCATGAAAATCAATAGTCAATATTACGAAGAAAACGAATACTATTTTGAGTTGTGCTGAGCTCATAATTTTAAAAGGTATCCCAAAAGCTCCAACTTCAACTCTCTATTAGACCAGTTTTTTAGTGGTTCAAACGCAAGTTAGATTTATTCATCTTCTTTTTGTCCGTCTGCCAGCATTGTCTCTGAAACAATGGCTTTAGTACTGTCATATCCGGAATTTATCATTCTAACACCATCAACGGAAACGCTGGATGATATGTGTTTATAATGTGGAATCATTGCCACTTTACTCTATAAATGTTTGTATGGCCCATCAGAATGATGTAAGCGCTTTATTCTACCAGACGCGTATTGCATATTGAGTAGGCAAAGGACTCGTGTGGCATGATTTTTTTCCGTTTTTGCTTTATATTAGTTATACTTTACTCATTTGCTGTATGATGTAATTATATAATAAACTCATAATATTGCACCAGATAAAATCATGAAGGAATAACACAGAGGTTGTGAAATGGTTTTGAACGTATTTATGCAAAATATGACTGAACTGGTAAAACACGATTGATCTGACAGCGCAGATGATCAATCGTGTGAGTATTACAAACAACGAGATGAACTTGATCCTGACAAAACAGAACATGCTTATTCAAAAAACAAGGGAGGGTGCTAAAAGTTTGTGTTTGTTCGGGACCAAATTTTATTACTAGAGGACGTCCGCCGACAACCGCCCGGAATCCAGGCGCCAGTCGCATTAGACAAACCGATACTGGAATCGAATCCAACATTAACCACACATAAAAATGTTTAACATCACATAAATTACTACCTAAAGGAGCCGATGAATTCACAGATCTACGACACACTAATGTTTTATTACTGATAAAAATTCACTATAAAATTTTATTTTGAAATTTGTTATTTTTACCGTCCACAAATCATTGTAGAATTGAAATTTTATAATGACGATAATGGTGTTATAAACCGTAAAATATACCTGAATGGTCGTGGTTTGAATGAGAAGACAGTAAATAGGTTGTAAATTGTTATAAAACGTTTTCGGATCACCCTTACGTTGCCTACGCATTCAGAGGTTTGGTACACAATAATACTTTTACATGGGGCGTTGGTTTGAAGGACGAGAAATAATGATATAGGTCCCGAAGGACCAACACAATGCTTAAGTATAATAATAGTTGTAGATTTTAAAGTGATTTGAATATGAATGGCACCCTCCCGCGCCTGTTCGTAATAACAAATATGAAGTGTTGCTTTTATTCATTCCCCTGATGATTTTGACTCTACGAATTGGGAGTTAGTCTTTAGTGATTATAGGTATGGGTTTGATTTTGTGCTCCGATTCTGTTTCAAATAATATTTGCATTGCTCTTTCATTCATTAAACATTTCTTTACCCTTCGGTCAGTGTGTATTATTTCACATTTATCATTGTGTTGAACAAGCTTGAAGTGTGGTTACAAAATTGTTGTTTAAAACTCCCTGTCACTATATATGTATAATGTAAAATGTTATTGCTCAAATTTCAATGTTTGTGCATGTTTTTTTATCGCTAACATAGAAATATTTATCACAGAAAATGATATCAATAAAAACTGCCAAAATTGCAAAAGGCACACGCCCTGTATAAATATTGAAGGGAGATTAGATACCAATTATATTACTATCTATATCTACCCCGAGCATAAAAATTTATCATGCACATGAAGCTCAAAATAGATTTTTAAAATATTTAGAAAATTTGAAGTTTTATTTCAAATATACATCTGTATTTCACTTACTACTATTACTTACCTACAAAGTGTTGCCAAACGTATCATTGATGAGTTAATTTCTATTAAATTCTTAATTCGAATTTACTAGTTTTTATCAGTTGCTGTTTTCGTAGCCATAAAAAAAATACAGCAAACTTAAGGTCGAATTTTGGTGATTTAATCGAAGTTTTTTTTTTAAAGACAGGGTATTTGTTCAGTGACTTTTTATTTTATAATCGTTAATAACAAACGAAACTATACCTTTTTTTATAGAAAAAAAAAAAAAAATTGTAACTACTCGTACGCTAGTCGAGTCTAATATTAAAAACATTTTTTTCATCACACAGCACAAACCACAGCTCATCAACACATCAAAAGGTGCCTGTTCGAGAAAAGATTTATGAGTATAAAATAACAAAAATATTAACATGGATCACTTCTATTAAAACCTAAACTGAAATTCTGTGAGACCTAAAACGAGAAAAACTTTTCCCCATCACAGTTACGCGAAACAGCGTAGGTGACACATCTGCGAGTGTTACCCGTATGCAAATTACTTCGAGCCCCCGTTTTTAACCATTTGTTTATTTTGTGCGTCTGCCTGTGAATACATACATTTATACTAATTTATGGACGGATTGATTAGAGGCAATCTAGGTTTATTTATACTTTTGCACTAAGTCTAATTTATAGGACTCACCCTTATTTTACCATCTAACCTTTTAGACCTATTGATCATGCTAGTCAGTTTTTTTTTTACCAACATCATTAAGATTGGCTATTAGAGTTCTGGATAGAGAAAAATATAATATTAATAACAATAAAAAAATACAAAAAAATATTGTAAAAAACTTAAGTTTGAGATTGTAAATAAATTAGTGAATAAGGACCCAGGAACAACGAGAACCATGGTCCTACAACACGGAAAAATAAAAAGTATTTGCGCTTTTTTTGTGCACAAATATTGTTTTTCCGTGGAAATCGAACCCACCACCTACGGGTCAAGAGCCGACCTGCGACCTATAATCATTTATTTGTTTTTGTTAGTCATAAAAATACATACTGTGATTATTATACATTTAAAACCGTTTCAAAAACGTCTCGTTCTATTTTACGAAAACGAGAAATTTGCTAGTTATTGAATTCTAGTTAAATTCATCGCAAACAGTATTCAACCGCACGTGTGAAGCGACAAGTTTGCGTTTAGAACACGCCTAAATTGCTAGTCCTGTCAAACGTCGGGACACGACGGCTGATACGCGCCGTGACAGTTCGGTGGCGTGACAACCAATGGCGTTGCGGTTATTTGGTTTTGGGAAGTTTTACTTGCAGCTTGTTTTTGCTGTGTTATTTTCAAATACATTTAAGGTTTGTCTTCTCTTGCAATCGGACGCCACTAATTTGCATAAAAATAGATAAGCAATTAAAATAAAATAAAAATAAAAGCGTTCCACTGTGTTACGAATAACAGTTAAAAATAAGTCATCTTTTTACATTAGAATATTGACTACTATTAAAAATGATCAAGTAAATCATAATCATAGTTATAAAGAATCTTTAAAATTAATGTAATAATTGAAAATACAAGTAAAACTTGTTAATAATTCACGATGTAATACGCTTTTTAAATTTCATCGCCTGTCCCTTTCTCGCAAAACAGAGATCATGTGGAGCTTCCTCATAGCTACTATGAAGGCATAGCGTGTGACGTCATATGACAAAGAGATTGTATGTAGAGCTGCCATACTTTCCCACATTCATGCCTCTAATCTAGCACTTAACGAATAAAATGCCACCAATATTATGCACTAACTCTGAAAAAACCCAAGTTTTGGAAAATAATACAATGCGGTTACGCGATCTTTTTCGTTTTACCACCAAAACTCTTACTGTCTTTAACAACCCAACATAATAATACAAATTTTTAACTTTGTTATGTTGACAATGGAGATCTACGTGAACCAACTCCCGTTCACCTCGCATTCACCAGCTCCCCAGGTTAAGCGTGCGTAAAAAAGTTTTACTACATTTTTTTTAATCCGTTGAAAAGTTGAAGATCGCTGTCTTATTGTCATCTTTTATGTAGATTGTACCACTCAATCAAAGTAAAAGTCACTGTTAGCAAAAATTTGATCTAACACCAAACCTTGTCATATTAAACCTATATTTACATAACAATAGTATCAGTAGTCGAGCACCCCATTTATTTCACCGTTACGACATTTTTGGTGTCTGCAAAACACTGTGTAAACTGACCTTCAACCTTTCAATGACATACTCAATCAAAACTAAACCCTATTCAACAAAATTAAAGCTGTAAATAGATTGTTAAGTTTTTTCCCAAGTAATGAAATTTTGTCACGCAAAGTTGTACTTAGATTCATAAGAGTTAAAGACCAAAATGTTGTGGTAAATTCCAGATCGTTAATCAAATAGTGAAGCTATCGTGCTCTGTGATCTAGTGACACCTGCCTAACTCCAGAACGACTTTGGTAAATTAATAATACATGGATACGTAATGGAACTGCCATTTATATTGACAAATTGAGTGCGATTGGGAAATTGTGTGAAAAATTGACTTTGGGGCATTTTTAGTGTTTTTATTCATAGTTGAGTTT
This sequence comes from Ennomos fuscantarius, assembly GCA_905220475.3. Lineage (NCBI taxonomy): Eukaryota > Metazoa > Arthropoda > Insecta > Lepidoptera > Geometridae > Ennomos > Ennomos fuscantarius. Next base: position 1,604,712 of record HG992028.1, on the reverse strand, counting down.
AACAAAACGCGAGCATATTTGTTTTTCTAGCTGCATTGCAGACACCTAGGTCCGTGCTTTTTGTTAAATTATTTTTGGAACGAAGTTCCTTATCGCGCTTTGCGAAAGGGGGCTAAACGGATAAAATCAAGACCAAAAGTTGTAACGACACTTTTTGAAGCTGTGCGCCGTGCGCGTGTTTCTCTGTCTGTCTCTCTCTATCTCTCTCATAGAAAGCTAGCCAGTTATTTTTATTTCGACTGTCTATTTCGCATTCATATTATTTTAATATTCTTTTTATTTACATTATATTTGTTAATAATAAAAAAATATCATTATAACTAAAAAAAAAAAAATTACGATTCCTTCAGTAATTAATAGAAAGGAACTTTGCATTATTATTTTAATTTTATTATATTATATTTTTGCAGTAATTGTATGAATTAATACTATATTTAGTATTTTAAAATAGAATTAAAACATTTTCAAGCAACTGAAACTTACATAAACTTTTTTTATTACCTTATAAACACTCTACATTAAAATGACGCCGTTGAAGTTTAAAGTCAATTTTCTCGAAACTATCGATTTGACAGTTAAATCTTTTTTATTCTCAGCTCTTCAATTGTGTCTTATGGCTTCCAGATAACCCAGAAATATATGGAAAGAAGCAAAAATATATAGGTAATGTTGGTCTTTGAAACATTCAGGTTCAATTCCCGCGGCAGGACAAGCATTTATGCACAAAAAGCGCAAATACTTTTTCTGTGTCTGGGTGTTATGGGACCACAGTCCTCGTAGTTCTTGGGCCCCTAGACATAGGGAATCCTAGTTATGGTCCAGGATCTATATATGTGATCATAAGGCGTTATTACTATTATTTTACCATGATGTTATCTTAACGGTAATAATGAGGATGCAATAGATATAAATTATTAAAAAAGCGTATTTTATGTAATAAAAATACGCCTATCACAGATACAGCCGTCAAACTTATTAACACCCTTCCTTTTCCATCGTCAGAGGATGAAAAACGATGGAAAAACGGAGGAATAATTCCAGACTTCCAACAGATACTAACTTGTAATGAGCGTTCAAACTCCTGCTTTCTAAGAAAGTTCAACAAAAATCAATCAAACACCTTCCAATATAAGTACCATTATCTTCGAAAGAGTTCGCAAAGCTTAACGAACTCATTATAAAGTTAAGGAGGTTTGAGTTTGGTCCATTTGAAAAGAGAACTCGGCAAACAGTTACAATAGATTTCTTATTATGATAAATAAAACTAAGCCCATGTCATTTCGCACTACATAATGTAGTTTTTATTTATATTAGTTTCAAAATAAATAAATAATATACAAAAAATAAATTATATTTAATCGATATTATGATTAAATCAATCGATCATCCGATCAAATCGATCGACCGCTAACCGATCAACCGATCAATTGATAAACCGATCAATCGATCAACCGATCAATCGGTCAACCGATCAACCGATCAACCGATCATACCGATCAATCGATCAACCGATCTACTGATAAAATGAAGAACAACATATAATGGTGTCGATTCTGTGTCGCATTCTTTAAAACTAATGTAAACTTAAAGTATGGCGGTACTCTTCTGATAAATAGGAAATGAAAAAGACGGAAATACGTTAATTTCGTTTAGCTTTAGAGAATGCGACACAAAATCAACACCACTATCTCTCTATCTTTCTCATTTTTCTGGTATTTTTGACTACTTTCTAATCTGTAACTGGTCAAAGTTGAGGGCGGCAAAAATATTTGTTGTATGAGTAATTGTTTGGGTGTAACGTGACGCCGTGGGTTTTAAAATACAAGGGGTGAAAATGGACCCCATGTGTGGAGTTTGTTTTAATTTCGTAAATGGGTTTTTTGTTTAGAGAAAAATATAGCAGCATTGAATTTATCAAGGGGCAGCTTTTCGTATATAGTCTTTATACTCAAATATATATTATTTAGTCAAAAAGTTAAAAATTGTGCAAAGATGAGAAATATTTGCACTCGGCGACTTTCATAAAAGCAAAGCGGGTCTCATGAAGGCAGGTAACGGGCACAAAATGATATTCTCCCATTATAGTCAGAATTTCATATTCCGAAGGGCTTTAGAACGAGGACTGATTAAGGCTAAATTGTGCAATGCGGTATTTAATATATACCGCTTTATTTAGTTCTAAACGGTCTGGTTGCGGTAATAAGCACAAAATGATGTTACAGTCAGAATTTTATATTCAGGTAGCTAAGCAAAACAGTACTTACCAATAAATATCCCCTCAGATCTTTAATTGGGACGCTTCGTTTTATTTTATACTAGTTGTGCCCGTGGTTTCACCCATGGATAAAAAGTATTTTAATCATATGCTTATCCCACGGGAAAATTTCACTTTTCCGGGATAAAATGTAGCTTATATGTTAATCCAGTGTATAAGCTATCTTGGTACCGAGTTTCATCTAAATCCATTCAGCCGTTTGAGCGTGAAGGAATAACAAACATACACACATACAAACCTTCGCCTTTATAATATTAGTGTGACTAATGAGGGCTTGACTTGACAACACTGAGTGAATTCCAGTATTGCCAGTGATGAACCAATCCAATTTACACGCTGATACGAAAATAATAATATCTTTCACTATACTGGATACAGGTAAAGTTTATAATATTAATAGTTTTTGGATGTTTACTCTTAGATACAATAGCAGTTAATATTTAGATCAATAAAACCAGTTATTGGTCTTCACTTTAGAAAATTTTATCTCACTAAACCGGTTGATGCATACAGGGACCACGTTAGAAAATCTCAAAATCTCGAGGCTTAGTTTTGAACCTCTAAATGAATTAAGCCCGTAATATTCTAATGCTGCAATGAGAATATTCTGGGGCCTCTGTATAAAGTAATCATAAATATCACGGGTTCTATACACGGGTGCGGGCTTCGTGTTTGAATTAAGCGTCATGTTGGACTAGACTTTATGAGAAATAATTATTTCGTCGAGATTATTTTGTTACTTAGATGATTTTATAGTATATTGCTGCTGAATAAATAATAGTACACGGATTTGTTTGCAGTTTAGATGTAGGTGTAAAATGTATACACATCATCTATGTCAAGTGTCGATTTTAGTTTACTTTTATAGTGCACACTGCCAAAGAATGAAACTCTTTATCCTTTATTTTTGGTATGGCCACACTTTTGTGTATTTAGCCAGTGTCAAGTAATTGATAATTTCTCGAGTAAATTAATATATACTCGTATGTATATCAAGCGAGTCAAGTCACAGTCCAAGTCATCAAGTCAAGTCATAGTCTAGTCAAGTCATACTCCTAGTAAAGTGGTGGCAACTTTACCAGAAGCTTCTATGGAGTTTTGGAAACAACACAAAAATAAACGTTTCACAATCATTATATCACTTTCCCACACTCATGTATGTAATCCAGCACTTAACGAATAAAATGCCACCAATTTTATGCACTAACACTGAATATAACACAAGTTTTGGAAAATAATACAATGCGGTGATGTGATCTTCTTCGTTTTCCCCCCAAAACTACCTTTATCATCTTATTTGTTTCTGGAAAACTATAACCTTCAAAGTCTGAATGAGAAGGTACATTCTAGGTTTGCTTGCTACATCTTTGGTCATACATTAGAGCATTAGGCACGTTGGTGGCCAAATGGTAATAAAAAATCGAGTGTGTTTTAGACCACACGACTGAAGTAAATCTTCTTTATCTCCTTCTCTCTTGCCCCTACAGTAATATACGAAACATAATCATTTATCTTCACGCAGAAGATATAAATAAAAACCCGTTCACCTCATCAGCTTACTCCCAAATCAAGCGTGCTTGAAGAAGTTTTACTTCAAAAACACAGTTTTAACACAGTTTTTGAAGTTTAACAAAGTTTTTGAAGTAAAACTTCAAAAACTGTAACACAGTTTTTGAAGTAAAACTTCTTCACTAACCTATTTAGTTCTAACTTCAAAATATCCTCAATACCACTTCGCACCTTTAATAATAAAGTGAATCAAGTCAAAAAATTGGGATTCGCCGATTTTGTAGTAAAACGATTTCTATGCTCCTAAAGAATAGGTACAGTTTAACAGCCGCTGCATTCACGGCTATACGAGCGAAATAAAGGAACGTTCGTCTCTTTTTGATTGACTCGTCGATCCCTTCCGAAATCACAAAACGAACCAATTAGAAATGCTCCAGCAGTGATCAAACTGAGACGTGCGCTTAAGTGGAATAATTCAAAATAAATCAATTTATCAATTTTTCTTTTTTTTTCTAAAATTTTCATTTAATGGTAAACAGCATTATATATTAAAACACCTTGTTTCATACTATGTTTTTACTAACAAAATGCATTAAATACTAGTGATGCATTTGTTGCAATATTTTTTTACATAAAGACTGTACTAATAAGTATTGTGTCATGCAGCATGATTAAAACTTGACGAAATTTTTAATCAAATAAAGATCTGCATCGCAAAAAATGTTTAATTTTTATTTCAAACCTCAATATTTTAGTAAATATTAATAATTCTAATTATTTTGAAGCCCATTTATGTCCCACCATCATTTTGACAAAACTTTAAAGACATTTTACTTTTTAAAGTGCTCCAAAAATCGAAATATTCGCTGAAACATAGTCAGCGGTAGACTTGTGAAACTTTAAACGTGATTTCCCAACAATCATGAATTTTGAGTTGATTCACTTTATTTTTAAAGGTGCGACTTGACCTTGTATCAGAAATATTATGAAGTAGAAGTTACGCTATGATATTCAATTAAATAATCAAACCATAACGTTTTGCTTAGTAGAAGCATCTTGTTTCTAAACTGATGGAATAAACGGAAAAAAGCTGTTAATTATTTAACTTAAATCCAAAAATGCGATATGTTCAAAAGGTACTCGAGTAATATATCAATTGTAACACTGAAAACAATGTACCATACCTACGCTTACACATTAGTTAACACAAAGTACTTTCTATTAAGTCATGTTAAGTCGATAAAAGGTCTCTCTCCCATGCCTCATTGATGTCATGTCAATCTATTGTTTTGAACACAATGAGAATATGATCAATCTGGTCGTTAATAACTAGTTGTCTACTTAATGTCTTATCTGCTTCATTTGTATCTATGTTGTAAGGCTGGAAAACTTTTGGAAAGATTTTTTATGGGTTATATCGGCCATGGCTTACTTACAATCAGTAATAATAATACAATAGGTCTTGGACTCCTAACTAGGATTCCTTGTGCCTAAGGATCCAGAAAATACAAGGACCATGGTCTCACAACACCTAGACTCGGAACAAGTGTTTGCGCTTTATTTTTCTGTGAATCAATACTTGTCCTGCCGCGGGAATCGAACCCGCCTCCTCAGGTTTATGAGCCGACCTGCTCAACCACTACACCACAGAGGCTGTCAAGGCTGGGTGTTTTATTTTTGTAAGTTATACCAATTAGAACAACCGTCCCAAGATTCAAGATAGTTTAAAATAATGTATTAGACGTTGTAACTGTGGCTATTTTTTGATGACTATATATATATTAAGTGTAATTATAATTATCGCAAATATTATCATATTAATGATATTTTGAAGGTATAAAAACGTCCTTTCAATAAAAGCAAAAACGTTTTTCAAGACTTTATGCGCTTCTGCAAATAATGTCCATATAACATTTCAATATTCGCTTTTCCTCTGCCCTGAGCACAATCTCCGTGGAGCTTGGAGCTTGTCCATATATTTCACGGGCGGTCTGCACTTAATAGCCCGCCGGCAGCCCGATAATTTTATTATTGGTGAATTTTTTTTTATCTCTGGCAATGTCCTGGCAATGACGCTCTAGCCGCATTTAAAAAATAATAGATTTAGTTTTGCTTTTAAACGGTGAAATGGATCTTCGTGGGGGTCCGCTTTAATAGCCCGGTTTATTATTTTTTTGGCGAGTGTGGGTGATTGCCAATTTGTTTTGTTCCGAGCTTAGGGGTAATTATGTTTTTTTTTTGTTTATGGTATTTGAATAATTTGGCTTTGTTTTTGATTTGATGGTTGCTTGAGACTGGCTTGATATGCAAATTGTGGTTGGAAATATTGATTGATGTTTCTGTCTTATATAAATTATTATAAAAAAAAACCTGATATAAACATCATTCATTAAAAATTACATGAATAAAATACAATTTCTAATCATATATTTTCACGAGCTTCTGCCCGCAGCTTCGTTCGCGGCGTAGCGTATGGGAAAATAATTCAACCACCCATTTCACCCTCATAAAGGGTGGTATTTCGGAAAATCCTTTTTAGCGGATTCCTACGTCATAACATCTACCTGCATGCCAAATTTCAGCCCGATCCGTCCAGTGGTTTGGGCTGTGCGTTGATAGATCACTATGTCAGTCAGTCAGTCAGTCAGTCAGTCACCTTTGAGTTATATATATTTAGATAACTTTTAATTGGTTTTAATTTAATGAATATCGTTCTGTGAGAGACCAATTTCATGGGAAGCAAGTTCCGTAATATTTCGAGCGTAATTTTGATACGATGACTACATATTATGAAATTAACTAACATGACATAATCAAACCCCTTAGAAACATCGCATGTAATGTTACAAATTTAAACTTTATAGGCTCTAACATAAGGGACTTATAAATGGGCTAAAGAATAGAGATATAAGTACGAACCCTATTAAAAAATTTGGGCTAAAGCTACAGCAACTAATTATCGATCTTATGGCTTTGGAAATAAAGAACAAAAGATTGGCTGTCTAGTGTCAAATTTGGGGTCAAAATAAAACGTGTGCGTAACTACAATAAAATAAAATGGTTGAATGACTTGATCGTACAATGGTGGGGTTTCAAATCGATTAGTGGCGCGATAATAGTCTTTGTAAGGTAGCTAAAGGTTTAGAAGATACAATAGTTTTTCAAATAATCTTGGTAACAAAGTTATAATAAATTGTTTGGTGTTTCACTATAATCTCCCATGGCCGGTACATATGATTTGACACTTAGCAGAGAGCATTGCTTTATTTTATAAAGTATACTGAACATTCAATCATCTAGCTAAAGTGCGTCTTTATATTTGATATAATTATTAGGAAAAATCAATCCAAACAATCCATCTAATTATTTGTATATGTATGTATATTATAATATGTATTATTTTTGTATTATTGTATGTATTTAATTTTGTATATATATTATGGTGTTATTTATATTATCACCAGTTTAGACATATCGTTAAGTTGTTGTTTTCTTTTCTTTTATATCCCATCATTATTGCACTACCGCATTAAACCTTCCACGATATACCAGGGTTAACTGGAGGATAATGCTCGATAGCATTAAGTTCGCCTATGTACCTTCAATTGTTGTTGTTTGTGCAATAAAGAATTTTCTATCTATCTAAAAATCTGAGGAAATTTGCAAAATATTTTTATATTAATAATAATAATAATGCCCAACCATCACATACATAGATCCTGAACCCTAACCGTTGCCGTTAAAAATCTGACTATCCCTGATAAGTTGTTTTCGATAAACCTAAATAATGCAGTTTTACATTCCACAACTCCATGAAGTCATAATAAATTAACAAGATGACTTCATATTGGCTTCAACAAATAAATCAATACACAAACTGTAACGACAATATTCATTAATCATTCTCTAAACATTTTGACATTCTATTGCGCGTTCAATTGGATGAACCAAATGATATATTTAACGCGAAAATGATTACTACAATGTCATTCTTATTTCACAACGAATAGAGTAGCTTATTGTACCTATTAAAGTGACCGAGCTCTATATTTACTGGATAAAAATAAATCATTCATAGCACTCGGCACTTGGAAACGAATCGATTCAAAAAACTACGCTCATTGAATCGATAACAATGAAAATCGCCATAACAAAGCATCCGATTTGTGCGCTTCAAATTATAAAAGTTTAGAGGTTTTTAAGTTTTTTAAATAAAATAATACATAAAGACAGGCATAAATAATTTTTCAGGTTCAAAATCTTAATTTGGAGTTTTGGCGGAAAAACGAAAAAGATCGCGGCACCGCATTGTATTATTTTCCACAACTTGTATTATTTTCAGTGTTAGTGCATAAAATTGGTGGCATTTTATCTGGTAAGTGCTGGGTTACATGCATGAGTGTGGGAAAGTGGTATAATGATGGTCAAACGATTATTTTCGTGTTGTTTCCAAAACTCCATAGAAGCTTCTGGTAAAGTTGCCATCACTTAACTAGGAGTATTACTTGACTAGACTAGACTATGACTTGACTTGATGACTTGGACTGTAACTTGATTTTACATATAATTGTATTAATTAACTAGAGAAATTATTAGTTGCTTGACGGTGGCTAAATACACAAAAGTGTGGGGCCAATTCAAAAACAAGAAAAAACCTAATTTGTGTAAACTCATACTAAGCGTTTTGCTACGCACTTTATAGTGCGAACAGCCAATGAGTGGAACAAATTGCTGGCGTCGTTGTTCCCACCTAACTACAATCTGGGAGTTTCAGGTCAAGAGTGATCTGGGGGTGATCACGAAACATTGATTGTAATGCAACAGGAGAAATTAAAAAAAAAAAACAAGTGCACTTTAGGCCACACTACTAAATTAAAACTTCTTTAGTTTAGTTCCATCTATCGGTCGGTATAACTTTGTTTTTGCTTTGTTTAATATTAATGTCGCCACCTAGATAATGGTAAATTGTCATTTTACCGAACATACCAACATATTAATATAAATTTGTAACTTTGTTATGTTGACACTGGAGATCTACGTGAACCAACTTCAAATTCCGTTCGCCTCGCATTCACCAGCTTACTCCTAAAGTCAAAGGTTTACTTTAAAAAATGCATTAGTCCGTTAAAAACTGTCATCAGCTAACATTCGCTCATAACCTATATTTTAGTCCACGCACTGATAATGAAAATCGCCTTAACAAAGGCACAGCTTTGAGCTCAAAATAAAATAAAGCTCAACACTTGGAGCCATTGTTTTAAATGCCTATAGAACTGTACTGAGGATGTGTGAGGTAATAACATAATGAGTTATTAGTATTTGTTTAATGCTTTGTGTGATGATTGGTGCAGAATATTAATTTTGAAGCGTGCTTTGAAAATGGTGCCTAAAGTCGTGACGCAATAGTCTATTAGGGGCCACATATTTTAGGCTGTAGTTTTGGATCATTCATACTAACATTATAAAGAGGAAAGATTTGATTGTTTGCATTGAATAGGCATTGACACTACTAGACCTATTTAAACAATCTTTCACTATTAGAATCCTACATTATCCCTGTTGAGCACATATATTCACGGTGGAATTTAATTCGTTCTTTTCCTTAAATGTCTGTACTCAGTCCATGCTATAGAACGCTACTATATAACTAAATACCAAAACTACTTATGAATTAAAACTTAAATCTGAGTATTATCAAATTACTGCAAATTTAAATAAATAAAAACGCCTTGCGACATTGAACGAAGCGGCCGTTTTATTACCTACGAAACATTTACAAAGCGTTCAGCCGGTGCCCGCGCTGTGCGTAGCGTTAAATAGACATTATGCAGTTATTTTGGAAGGCATATAAATATAAATATATATATATTTTTGCACCTTGCACTTTATACGATTATTCTACAGCATGGTCTGAGTACATACATTTAAGGAAAATAACGAATTAAATTCCACCGTGTATATACTATAATACCCGAGCAAAGCCGTGGCAGGCGGCTTGTAATGTATAATTAGGTACTGTTTTATTATTAAAAAGTCAAATGCTAGCTTAGATTTTAAAAACTTCTTTAGAGAATAAGTGACTATATAAATAGTATATAAAAATTAATAAATAGTATATAAATTTTGTACAACGTTGTTATGAAAGAAAAAAATAACGAAAACACAACCACAATACGTACACTTAAAGCCATCAATGTATAAATCAAGTGAAACTGCTATTCAGCACGTAAACACCATTTTAAAAATCTTATCTAGTTTTAACGCATTACAAGCTCTTTGTCGGACAAATAACAAAAATTAGCAACCACGATTTTTTATTATCAACAAACACGATAGATGCGAGGACTGTATAACCGAAATCATGTAATTATATTTTTCGATATATCACGGTTCTCTTAATTCAATTAATAATCTATATTATAGAAAAGCGATGACATGACTGGGTGTATTTGTGAGTGATGGGTTTTTGTAGTACTAGGTGTACGCATAATATGGTTTTAGCGGAGTCATGTATTTTCCCATTATTCTTTTTGAATAGTTTGTATTTAAGATGAACTTACGTCTACTAAGTGAATCGAAGTAATTTAAATAATAATCATTACATATATTTTTCCTTAAAAACTGTCAGTTAGTCTTAAGCTAATTAGAACCCAATAAAGGGTTACCGTAGTACTACGGTACTATCATTCAAAATAATACCGATAAATTATATACCGGTAAAATAGCGTCAAGCTTCAAGGTATTTTAATTCTTAGACATACTTATCATATTAACTTTCAAGTCGTTAAATAATTTACTCAGAAAACATTGAGAAGATGCTGTTTGATGAATAAACAAAACGTGATTACGGAACTTGAGTTTTCCTGGTTATAATGTTACTTAACGTGTGACTAAAATAGTAGATGCAGTTTTCTGAGAGGCTGATGAAATGTTAAATCTTTTGAATGTTTAAAGTAACAAATTTTTATTGATCCCTTAATAGGAAATATTAAAAAAAAACTATATATAAGCCCATGTTTACGTCATTCCGATTATAAAGCAAAGAAAGGCTTTATCGGTAAATAATTGTTAAAAAAAAGTTTTAACTGACTTCAATCAAAGTCAAAGTCAAAAGATTTATAGCCAATATGCTATTTTTAGCAGTTTTACAAGTCAAACTTATATTAGGTACCTAAAATTAAGTTAGTGTACCATATCCCAATGAAAACATCATCAATGTAGTCGAAATCAAATTATGCGTTATTAAGGATAACTCAAAAGTACTTCGTCAAACTTTTAATCAAATTTAAATTACACGGAAAACATCAATCAAAAAAATCATCATAATAGGTTCAGTCCCAGTCAAAAGATCTGAGGTAACAAACATTAAGAAAAAAAAAATACAGCCGAATTGAGAACCTCCTCCCTTTTTTAAATTTCAATATTTGCCTTTTTCACATATTTGAGTAAGATTATCATTATGATCAGAACATATATAATACTTCACAAATGGACAAAAGTTAAGACGTTGAGTTCGGTCATCTGCTCTCAACTCTGTTGCTGCTAGCTGTTGCTTTTCGTATGTCGTCACTCCATGACGCACAGATACAATATTTCTTTTTCAAGGCTTGGGCCCAGCAAGTATAGTAGGCAAATAATTCCTACGTTTGCATAAGGGTAGTAGAACACGCGATACGATCGTGAAAGAAATATGCAGTGACGGAAATCCAATAACGTATCCAGTCGGTCTCATGTCTTTCTTATCAGTTGCGGGCTAGCAGTATGTCGTGAAAATAGAGTTTTAGTCGTTGTTTAAAGAGTTAGTGTTTTGGTGCTGGTGAAAGATGAGGTCAGCATGAATCTGTATGAATCGCTGTTACAGTGTCTAAATATTCTATGATATCTACTATGAACTTCGTTTGTGTACCATAATTACAGATAATTTTTTAATGTATGACTTTATGACTGAATTTTGCACATCACTAAAATAGTTTTGATTAACCAGCACCTACATTGAACAATAAAAAAAAGAAAAACTACTGCTAGGTATTTGGTTAGTTATATAAAAAGAAGTGGGGCAAAGTAGGATAGGGTGCATGATCAAAATAAAATGAAAAATAAAAGAAAGTCCTAAGTGACAGTTAATTAATCAATACAACGGAAGCTCAAGCAACAATTACAATTTATCTGATTAATTTTGAGATAGAAGAATGAACCAACCTAAAAACAATGCTGAAACCGTCTTAATGGTAATCAACGCGTTTCTTACCATCATTGACATTGGGAGTATATTATCAAGGCACCGTCCGATTCCAACCTTCCAAACCCGTCTACTGCGTACATTGTCCTTGCATTAAGCGCTATCAGACCCTTATCTAAGCTTATATACGCGCTGTGGAGCACATTTGCTAATCGCCGCATCGTTTTACTCCCTATAGATGGATACAGCGATAACTGTGTAAGGTTTTACGGAGGGATTGGAAGGGAGATTCTGATTACGAGCAATTTGCCATACGGTTGCTTGGAATTAAAAATTTGATGGTTTTTGTTTTTAGTTGGAATTTTGTCATCAGTAAGGAAAACTTACTTATTTGTTAGTTGGTCTTTCTATGTTTCTTGCATGGGAAAATTTTAAGCAAGTGGTCAGGCCCTGGTTTAAGAATTTTAGAACAACTGTTATCTTAGCAGGTTGGCGATGATGGCTTAACGTGTCCATCGAAACCCTTTGATAGTGCTCAGTTGTTAATACCACATTATATAACAGCCACTCATCTAAGTACTGACCGCAGCGAACAGTGCTAACAAAACAATGCTTCCTGCTTTAATATGGACGCTACAGTGACTTGGCTGCTAACTACAACTCTTTAGTAAAATTTCAAATGACTTTCTTATTTCTTTACCTAGAATTGGTTCTTTTACATATCGATGATAACAAACTTTTAAACTGTAATACTCCAGCAAGTACTTTAAGTATAGCATTAATTTGCAAACTCAAAATTATCACACTAATATTATAAAAGCGAAAGTTTGTATGTGTGTACGTGTGTAGGTGTATATGTTTGTTACTCTTTCACGCTCATTCTGCTGAATGGATTTAGATGAAATTCGGTACCAAGATAGCTTATACACTGGATTAACATATAGGCTACATTTTATCCTGGAAAAGTGAAATGTTCCCGTGGTATGAGCAAATAATTAAAATATTTATACGCGGGTAAAACCGTGGGGTGCAACTAGTAAAAAATGCTTTACCACTTATTTGACCACTGTCTCGCCTAATGCGTGCTTTAAGGCGTGGTTTAAGATGAGGCATGCTTGTCTAGAAAATTTCTATTCAACAGTCAATAATACTCTAAACTCATAAACGAAAATGTGGATTCGAGTTGTTGTCAATTTTAGAGTGTTATAGTAAATCTTTCACTTTTTATCATTCAACGGTTTTATTAAAAGCAAATGACCGTAATTGATTACGAGCACTTAACGTTAAGCTTTAATCTAAGGTAATAAAATTAGTGTAAATTAGAAACACAAGAAATTACTCAGTATTTAAGATAATATAATACGATTTAAAATCCAGTTTGTGTCGGACCTAATGTGGGAACATATACGGTAATAAATTATATCACATGAAGCATATAAAGCAAGCAGCCGTTCAGATTGACGGTCTATATGGAAGGCCTATATTCAACAATGATCGTCTTCAAGCTGATGATGATGTCATGATCATTGGTTACCACTTCAGGGCTGGGATTGCAGACCATTTTGACCTTGTTTTACTAGCTGCTAGGGTTTAGTTTTGTTTCATTAGGTAATATTTTAATACATTTTATGGCATATAAAATACAGGTAGAGGAACATCACTGTTTTTATCTCAGTGTTAAAACTTCCTGCATTAGACTTCTCTTTCCAAAACGTATTTATACGACGTATTTGTATATAAGAATAAAAATAAGATTTATTTCAGCAAACAATAGCAACGATAAGAATATCATCCTTACTTAAGTAGGTATGTGAATTAATAAAAAAAAAGTTATTAGAATTTTATGAATGGTTGTAAAAATTGTATGATTGATCCGATGCTAAGTCTATAGATTGAATTGTGAAGTATATGAGTGATTGTAAGAACTTGAGGTATGTATGATTGTTAGAGAAGTATGAGTAAAATCAATCAATCAATCAATCATTTGTTTATTTGCAAGAATACACAATATACAATTTGGATACAAGGTCACATAGTCGTGGTTACGTGCATTCAACCTGCATGCAAGCGTGCAAATATTAGCTTAATATAATAAAACTATTAATAATAAAGCTATTAATAAAAGCTGTCAGTATTAATGATTGTAAGCACTATATGAGTGATTGTAAAAGCTGTAAGTATGAATATTGTAAGGACTGTATGAGTGATTGTAAAAGCTGTAAGTATGAATAATAATGTAAGTATGAATAGTAATAGTAATAATAGTAGTAATAAATAAAATAGTAATATTGTGTGAAAATACAACAACGTTCTACACTCAATAATTTACCAAGTTATAAGCTGATGAGACAAAAATAACTAAAACTTTAATTTCTTTATTTTCTCTTGTTTAAACGACCGCTTGCCTTTTGCATTCAACGGGTCCTTGTAGTTTTGACCAGGTTGTCAGTGCACATACCTAGTGGCGATGATGATCCCTATTCTTATGCTGTCTTCTGGTTTGTGATTGCCACTCAGAGAACTTCTCTTCCACATCGGTTGTTGGTGCTATGTGTGATGTGATCTGATCGTTGCTAATTTTGACACCTATGTTGTTAATTTACTAAATTTTAGTCACAAATTTATAACGCTTACATATTTTCTTTTATTATATGATGTGCTGTATATTGATGTCAGGATGTACATAAGTACTTATACAACCAACATCTAATCTTCATACAATGTAGAAACTACCGACGTTATTGGTGCGCCAGTAACAGCCAAAAGGCGTGGTCTGTTCTGTGCATCAAGATTATTGCACATTAATTCAAGGACATAAGCATAGCTTTGGCATGTCTGCAGATGAATGCAGTGATTTAGGTGTCTGGGATGATGGTGTGGTGTTTACATGCTATAAGTATATGCAAAGCTTAGCTACTAAAAACATGTAGGTTAAGAAGTTACATTTAGGTAAAGAAGATGTCAGGTCACTATATGCGATCATTCAAGCATGACTTAGAAGATTAGGATTCCACCCAAAAATGATCAACAACGATCACTGAAACAAATATCTTTGTAAGATTTTACTTTAAGATAGATGAATAATTCGAGAGTTCACTTAATAGTAAATCGTTTAGTTAGGTACATCTTTGTTGTGTATATATTTGTAAAAGATGCATTAGAATTTTATTTTAAATCTATGTGAAATGTCTTAGCTTTATCTTTGTTTGTACTTAATAACTGTATCATTAACAAAACAGCCTATAGATGACGGAATGTAAATCGCGTAATAGTAAAGTTCAAATTGTGTGAAAGTAAAGTTATTCATTAATACTTCTGTATAACAATTGTATATACACTATTGTAGGGCACGTTCCTAATATTACCTACTTTATTCTGAATCTACGTTCCTCCCTGCCTATTCGAGACTTTAGTTAAACCAACTAAAGAATTTCCCGTACTGTCTGTACTCTAGGCATCGCATTTGCATACACAACTGTTGCTGTTAAAACTTCTAGACAATCCTAGAACTGTACATTGCCTGCTCGGTATGCTTTTACAACTGCATCCTAACTATTTTGAAATAAAAAGTTCCGGCGCTCAGAACTAGTAACGGTGCGGGGAATTTGATGAAACGTTTTATTGAATAAAATTGTCTTTCTTCGCAGCATATTTGTGTTTGATTTAGCACTATGTGACCATCAGATCAGATTTGTAATATTATCTTTTTCGTATATTTAATTTCTATTTAATTGTTAGGGCCGCGTCATAGTTTTTGTTTAAAGTTGAAAATTGCAGATCATAATTTGATATCAATCTGGTTCTGCAAATGAAAAAATGTGAATGAATAAATTTTGAGGGATTTTTGTGGATTACGTGAAATATGGATATCGAATGAATAATAATTGTATTGTTTTGTTGTAACGTATTCTAACTATATGTCTAATACTGTTTCTATTTAACTTGCGTTTAAACTACCCAGAAGAAAACCAATATGAAAATAAGTAGTCCTTCTTCACGTAAGGTATTCCAATAAGACCCTCATGATGGAACTTGATTACACTCCAACCTCAATCGTCACCTCAACAATCGAGGTCAGAATTCTATCGGCTGATACCTTTCTTCACGAAAATAAGGTCCCCAACATTTCCATGTAAATCGTCATCTGGTAGCCGTCGAGCCTCGGGCCAGCGCGGTACAATTGCCTCTCACATATTCAGTAAGCGGAGGACCAATTTTTGATGAGTACTTACATATTCACAAGTAGGTTGGTCACAATATATTTTAAATGCGTCAAATGAAGTCATTTTATTAGAATAGACTAGCCTTAGATTTATTAAGATAATTGGTAGACAAACTTCATGAAGAGCCCAAGTGTGATTTTTTATTATTTTTGAAAAACACTAACTACAGTAATTGTTACTAATAAGTATATTACTTATTATTGTTAATAAGAAGAGACTAGAAATAACTAGCGCAGCATTTATAAATGACAGCTCGCCGTGGGTAGATACAATAAATAACGCTAGTTTGTACTAACATGTGAAACTATGGCTTACTCTTGTGGCTTCTTATTTTCTTTCCACTTGTGCGTTTCAATTTTCACCACGAACAACCGGCCCTGGTAAGGTCGCATACATTATGCATTCAGTCCAACCTGGCATCGGAATCAATCCGATGTTTGGTGCAGATCCGCAAAAACTGCCTACGTAATGAGCTTCTCAGATCAGATGTAGTGTGGTTAAATAGGAATACCCTCTATAATAAACATTGTGAAGCGGAAAAAGAGTTTTATTTTTTGCTTCTCTGTATCAAGCTTGTAAAGGGCAAAGATGAAACAAGAGAAAATGCTGAGTAGCTATTCCACTGATATGCAATGTTTACTAGTAAGCGGAAATCTGTTTGAATTACAGTTCCGATCTTGAAATTATTAATAAAAGAAAATGTTAGAGTTATGCTGGGATATGAGCCTTCTTTTCTTAAGAGAAAGATAGAGAGAGAGAGAGAGAGAGAGAGAGAGAGAGAAAGAGCATGATGCGGCTTAGTGGATGAATATAATGTTCTCCAATTGCTTTATTTTTGTACATGCTGGTTTTCTCATAACGTTTTCTTTCACTGCTTCACTGCTGTACATACAAACGAGTGCAGATTCCGTACATACATTAAAAATTAATTGAGCAAACCAGGGTGAATCAATTTAAAAATTGCACGGCCTGCGGCTGAGCCACTCTTGCTCTTCTCGATGGTTAGATGTCTTTTTAGTTAGAAAACTAAAAACCTAACTGCCGCGGCTTGCGTTAGTAACTGAAGAACGACATCGAATATGTCCGAAGCCTGCTCAGAGTAATTTTGACTTTTAATTGACGTGCGGTTAGATGGTAGGTGGGTGGTGGTTAGTTGTACTAATAACAGCGAACAGCGCCTAACGACAACATATACATAGATCCTGGACTTTAACCAGAATACCTGTGACTACTGTTCTAGGAGCTAGTCATGTTCCTACAATACCCAAACGAAGTACTTGCTCTTTTTTCTGCGGAAATAAATGTACATAAGC
Organism: Ennomos fuscantarius; assembly: GCA_905220475.3. Classification (NCBI taxonomy): domain Eukaryota; kingdom Metazoa; phylum Arthropoda; class Insecta; order Lepidoptera; family Geometridae; genus Ennomos; species Ennomos fuscantarius. The sequence goes on along the minus strand of HG992028.1, from coordinate 1,587,213 downwards.
ACATTATAAAGTTGCGGGAATTTAACCAGCACTCTCTGAGCCGACATGCTTACTACAGAGGCCGTCAGATGGCTACCCGATGATTGAACAAACCTCAATGGCTTACTCTATAGGACAGTAAAAGTTTGTCTTGATTCTGCGGTTTTGTAGACAATACAAATTAAAAAACTTTACCAGGGCCATACAATTAAAAGTTTAAATGAGCCTGAATTAAATATCAATTACAAACTAAACTACTTTTATTAAATTCTGGTAAAGATTTATACAATTCAGAAAGGTACCACTATAATAAACCATTTACGACATCCACGTCTAATGAGAGACCTTCGAAGCTAAGGATATTATCAAAGCCCTAAAAAGGTCATAAAAGACCGAATTCCCAACGGGGACAAAAGAAATTTCAGACAAAGGCCGAAAACCGGATATTATCTGAAATATAAACCGGTATCAGATTTATCAGAGCAAAGTAGTATTTGGTATAAAAACTAGCGGTTAACGTTTACCATCAAATGCGTTATCCTACATATTTTTTACTCGACTCATGGGATAAATTATACAGTGTTCATATGCCTTACATAATAAAACATGTAAGTACTTACTTTTAATAATTCATCGTATCATAATTCAAAGTATTCATCCATTGAAATGCGACTGATTTATAGGAAAAGTATATTTTGCATTTTTATCAATTATGGTTTATTTTATTCATCACATAACCATTTGTAGCTTATCATATTCTTTCTAGTGTCTTGTTATTATGTATTATTATTGTTTTTATTTAAAATTCACTTTGATGTATGTCACCTGACAATTATTACTTACCTGTCAACCAAAAGGGTTAACTGAAAACCAGCATCAGGTGTTGAGTACACCGGCTTGAAAGCTATGTAAATTAAGCTCTAGATAGTACCAAAAATAAAACCACTGCCGTTAAAGCCAAATTTAAATTAATATCTTTTCAAATTAGAAGACATATAATATTATAATAATACCTTTTGTAAATAATTAGATATAATGATACGTACCGGATTTTTTAGGTTACTCAGTCCTTGGATAATAACTGTGGAGAGGATACAACCGGTTGCTAAGCGTTAATTTTCTACAGGTATAATGAGAATGGTAGATAACATTCAGTGATAATGGTAATGGAAATTGCTATCATTTTATTGGAAAAGCAAAGTACCTACACATAAACGACTGTTTATAATTTGTTATGTACTTGAATCATTAAGCCTAATGGTAATTAAAGCCGGATCTCGTTATTGCTAAGTGTGATGATTATTATAAATACAAAGTAATCGTACTAAGACATGATAATCTTACTAATTCGGTCCTACTTTCTGCTAATCCCTAGGAAAAAAGAGAAGAAGTCGGTATATACATTACGAGCTTCTGCCCGCAGCTTCGCCCGCGAAATGGCCTATAGGAAAATAATTCAACCACCCATTTCACCTTCTTAAGGGTGGAATTTCGAAAAATCCTTTCTTAGCGGATGCCTACGGATGCGGACCTATTAACATCTACCTGCATGCCAAATTTCAGCCCGATCCGTCCAGTGGTTTGGGCTGTGCGTTGATAGATCACTATGTCAGTCAGTCAGTCACCTTTGAGTTATATATATTTAGAAGAAGATGATTGTGTTTGTAAGTTTTTCTTTCTTTCATGCAATAACGAATTAATTGTGGATCTACGTGATGATGCACAGTTAAAGCCTTAACAGATGCTCTGCCACTGCTGACACTGACAAGACTTGATAATAATACTATGCCGAATAAAATCCTCCAACAAGCCTACACACACTTCAACCGCTTAGATTCTAGCCCACCCGACCAGTATTTAATAATTATCATTATATTCAGATTTAGAAAGGGGTTGAACTACTTTATGCCCGTCTGTGCTAAAGTTTGACAGCTCTTAAGTTTACGCTTAACTCTCTATGATATTGGTACCTACTGCAATGTATTTGAGTATGTCACAGAGGAATAAGTTCGAACTTAGGAGCTGTCTAACTTTAATACAGACGAGTATTAATTTCTTACTATATCGTTTATATACATATAGATTTTTTTCGGTTATGAGTACATTTATTCATGAACAAATTATAAGTTTTTAAACAATAAAACTAAAATAAAATTAAAAACTATGCATTAGCATAACTTTATCTAAGAAACCGCTACCAGTAGGTAACGTGCCCAAAATGCTGGCGGCATTGCCCCGTTGAATGGCCATTTAAGTTAGGTCCGTATTACAGAACGATGCTCAGTGATCGATCGGTGCTCAAGCAGAGATTTCATTCATAAAGTGATCAATTAGTGAATGAAATCTCTGCTTGAGCACCGATCGATGACTGAGCATCGTTCTGTAGTACGGACCTTAGTCTTTGGGCTAAATAGAGACCAGCATTTTGGTCGCTTGTTACTTCTATCAGTCGTTCCAAAAGATCTTTGTAAATTTTGTGGGTACTTTGCCAACGTTATAATAAAATCGCAGATTTAATAGTAAAACAACTACTACTTGCTACACCAAAATACATTTAATATTTATCGATTTAAAAAAATAAATAGTAATTTTGACCCAGTCCATGAAACGAATCACAGTAATCTGAAAGTATAAAGTTTAAAATAAAACAAGAGTTTTTCAAATCGGTTAAAAATGACCGTGATTTAAAAAAATACTAGATAGGCTTGCGTTTGACCACATTTCCTTTAACGTTTTATGACTTGAAGAAATATAACTTCCACCATGTTTTGAAATCGGTTAAAAACGTTTTACCAATTTTTTTTTTTTAATAAGTGACGAAACAACGGAAAGCAGCTAAGATAAAATTGTCACAATTACTTAAAATATGTTACGAAATAAGTTGGTATTCGTCCCATATCGAAACTTATCATCTTTCTAAGAAACTTCTCACTTCCAGTCGCATTGAGAGAAGATCAAACAGTGATTTCTTTGGTGGATCAATATTTGATTAAAAAAATAAAAGTACCGATACCCAGGATGTGATTTAAATAAACATTATAACTGTTACTGCATCGTACTCTAGAGTTAAATACAGTATTACATCTTATTACAAAATGATCAGTTTGAATCAAGCATTTTTTTAGCTTTATTCATTTCTTCAAACCAAAGCCATTGAATTCATATACTGGGCGCCTTTTAGCTTTTATTGAACTCTAAACATAAAAATCAACCAAATTGCAAATATGCAAATTTTATTATTTTTCAAGACAAGAAAGCAGAGGACTTACAATAAATATCTTATTTATGATATCGTTTTAATCATAAAAAATTACAAAGTGCTTTATCTCAAATATAGTAAGCCTATCACAATAAATGACTTTTATGTATGAGGTTTGACAGCCTCTGTGGTGTAGTTATTGCCCAGGTCGGCTCATAACCAATGCAGGTACGATTCCTTCGGTAAAACATGTACTTGTGCAAAAATAAGCGCAAGTACTTGTTCTGTGTCTTGGGTCCCTAGATACAGGGAATCTTAGTCAGGGCTCTATCGATTTACGTGATTGTTGGGTGTGTGTATTGTTAATAGTTACAAAAAAAGAAGTTCTCTTTTCCACTTCTAGTACAACGCCTGCCTGGATATTTTGGGCCTTGAGTTAAATATTTTAGTAAATGAAGCCTGGAGACCAATTGTCCACCAATTTGTTATCTAAAAAAATGGTGTTCTTCATACCTTATTAAATCGATAGTAGACGAACAAAGTTCATACCGAAATCTCCTCCAGCATCATGCACATTTCGAAGATATAATTATACGCTTGCAACACTAGCGCCGCTGCTAAGTTGTTCATACTTAGAACTAAAGTGGAAGCACGAATCCGCTACATTAGATACTGTCTTGAAAAGTATATTGTGTTAGAACTGGCATTGACACCTTATCGGTAAGGCTTGATCTTCCGATTGGAGCCGATATCTTGGAAGTCATGTTTTTTATCTACTTTAAATTGCTAACACAGACTGCATGGAGCATATCCATGAATGCAAGAATGGTAAAGTATGATCGAACGCTGACGACACTTTATTCTCAAAACAGAATTTTGTTCTTCTAAGGTAAGCTTCTTCAAAATCCAGGAATTCTCCTTGTAAGAGTAAGGTCCATCTTCTAGATCCTCATACATGGCACACATGGTCTTCGGAGGGGCAATAGGTTTGCACTCAATGTTTGTCAATGTTCTATGTTGCGCTGTATTCTTGGCGTGAAGATAAGGAAACAAAAGCTCCCAGACCAAAATAACAGACGCAAAAGAAAACTGGTAATGCTGAGAAAACAGCCCTAATAGCCAGTAAAACTATTGGCTAAAATAGTAACAGACTGGGCCACGAGTCTTAAAAAAAACCAATTGACTATAACATTGTCATCACAGATAATAAATTTGTATAATTTGTATGTTTAGATATTATTTGTATATATATTTTAGTTAATATTGTAGGACAACTTATTGAAATAGTTTTTAGTTCATTTTGTTTTTACCTGTACACCAAAGCCCAAAATTCTAAGCTACAGATTTCTCCGATTCAAAGGTTGTCTGAAAGAGATCGCTCTAAGCGATAAGACCGACTGTTGTACTAGTACTAGTTTATTATGTAAGTTTTTCTTTTTGTAAATTGTTTTCTTTTTTACGGTGTACAATAAAGTGTTGATCTATCTATCTATCTATCTAAATATCTCAAATCATGATTAAAAGAGAAATAAAGGTGTATAAAAAAATCAAAGAAAAGGAGCTAGAAAAAAGACGTAAGTATATCAGAAAGAGAGAGCAAGATAGAGAGATGTATTTTCCATAATATGGTATACCTACCTATAAGTTGAAACATATTAAGAATACATCAAAAATACAAATACATTATAAGAAAACTAATACTTAGAGAACGGTTACATAATAATATCAAAACATTGCGTAACGAAAGTAAACAGTACAAAATGGCGGAAATATACATACAGCAAGCAAACTATCTTCCGTTTCCTGCGCAATAAAACGCATAGTCCTGTCAACAAACAAGTCCATAATCTCCATAAAAAGTAACACAAACGAACACACAAATCGATATTAAATATTAGAGAGTTCTGAACGCGATCATCGCGTAAACAAGTCGAGATTGTTTACTTTCGGATCACGATCAAAGGGCAGGTGGCTTTTTCCGCCACGTCTTGTATCTTTTTTAACTTTTATTGCTTTCTTTATAGAGATATCGAAGTACTTTTACTTGGATAATGCTTGATTGTCTACAGAATATTGAAAAGGAGAGACCATCAAGTTCTTTTATGCTACATGCTTCTACAAACGCTGAGTCTATCCATCCTTGAGTTGTGTATTTATTGTAACTAGTTAGAATTGCAACACCTTGATATAAATTTAACTAATTTGCTTTTAGATAGATAGATAAATAACTCTTTATTATCTCACCAACGAAATTCATACAATACAGGAATTATTAAATCTTACATACTAGTGCAACAATGGGCGGTCTTATCGCTTATCTCTATCTCAGCAATCTCTTCCAGACAACCTTGGATGGAAAGTATCAAAAGCTTTTGTTATACATATAAGGTTAATAGTTGCTTAGTGATAGATATTTTTGATTCTGACAAAGTCATCGAAGAGTGATCATATATGCACATCATATGCTGAAGTTCGACACCATTTACTTGTCCTTCCTCAGAACAGATAATATTACCTGAAAATAGCATGTATAAAATTATTATGCCCACTGCTGATATGCTTCGCTCATCATTTGGAACACCTAACTTATTTATTGTATTCAACAGTTTTCCGCGGTTTTGATCAGCTATTCGATCACGTAACACACAAATTCGTATGGATTTGATAGTTTTAATACGCAGCTTATATGCATAGTTAGTATGGAAATTTCTCCTGTTTCATTGCAATCAAAGTTTTGTGATCGCCCCCCAGGTCATCACTTTTTTTTTATGTTATTGATTGATGTGACGAGCTAGTCGTTCACCTGATGTTAAGTGACACGGCCGCCCATAACAGAACAGTGTCACTCGGAACTCTAACATGTAAAGTTTCGCATGACTTCTGCATTGCGCACATCATCCTGAGACATCAACACAGTCTGGTAATAAGATTACTCGACTGTGAGATCAGATCATAAGTCTCATTTGCCCAGTAATTTCACTAGCTACATTGCCCTTCAAACCGGAACACAGTAGTGCTTGCACACTACTGCTTGGCGGCAGAATAACTGGCAAAGCGGTGGTACCTACCTAGACGAACTTTGCAGAAAAGTCCTACCACCTAGTAGTACTCCACCTATAAGCACCATACTATACATGCACGTGCCAGAACTGTCCACTATATCAACGCAATTCAATAACTCCAGATCAAACTAATCAAAGCTAATTTGAATCTCGCATATAGGCCAATGTTCCCAATAAATAAGTCAATCAACCCGTCCTCTTAGCAAGAAGACAACGATAACTGACATAACGGTATTAGGGTTAATCTACACTTTTAAATAAAAAATCAGGAACACGTCATCCATTTTTCCGCATTTGACCAGTGAATTGAAGCCATGAGAGCCAAAGTGGCCTAACTGCATTTTTTTCAATTTAAATTTTTTTTTATTGGAGTCTGCTCTAAATAGTAAAAGCTATAGCGAAATAAATAAATCCACCAATAAAAGGCTTCCAATAAATTGGGATTAAAATAGTATGAAAGAAGAAGTGAGAAAATGGCTCCTCCCCTTTATTATAATGTACATAGAGTACAATGTAATAAAGGTATTTTAAAATGCAGTTAGGCCACTTTGGCTCTCATGGCCTCAATTATGCCTTACAATCGGTTAGAAAAAGCCCGCGTCCCAGCAATGGGAATGTATAGGCTAATGATTAGTTTCTATAATTATTCTTGTTAATATAAAAATGACAGACGACGTATGAATACGTTGCTTGTTTGTATGTTTGTTCATTTGTGTGGTTTTCAAAGAAAAACGGCAAAATGATTTCGATAAAGCGTTGCACACAGATTACAATACCAAGGTCCACATTGAGTACCTCTCATCCACAAATTTTTTTAGTATAAAATAATTATGTAGAAGCAAAAACATCGTAGAGTATGAAAATTTTCATCAATTTACTATTGTCCTATGTGCCTTTTCTAAGATATTGGTAAAGAAAGAAAGGAAGAAAGAACGAAAGAAACTATTATTATTATTATTCAACTCTCACTTACAAAAATTTAAGTAAAATTTACAAGAATATACATACAAGAAGAGAATACAATTAAATATAAACAGTACCTAGTTAAGAGTATTTAATATGGACTGTCTATAGGTCATCGCGGCCAGTATATAGTCCAAATGTTATTTTTTGTAGTAGTAGTAGTAGGTAGTTTTTACTATTAGTTATTAAATCATTGTAGTATTTAGAAAATAAAGGCAATTTGCCATGATAAAAATATTATTTTTTTTTATGTTAAGGAATGACGTGACGAGCTAACCGTTCGCCTGATGTTAAACGACACGGCTGCCCATATCAGCTGCAGTGTCACTCGGAACTCTAAAGTGTAGAGCTTCGCGTGACACTGCACTGCGCACGTCACCTAGAGACATCAGCACAATCTAGTGATAAGATTACTAAACTGTGAGATCAAATCATAAAGTCTCATTTGCCCAGTAATTTCACTAGCTACAGTGCCCTTCAAACCGGAACACAGCAGTGTTTGCGCACTACTGCTTGGCGGCAGAATAACTGGCAAAGCGGTGGTACCTACCTAGACGAACTTTGCAGAAAAGTCCTACCACCTAGTAATATGAGAAATAAAAGAGTAGATGATAGCACGGAAGCAGTGGTGTTGAAAGTGATGTTGAAAAGGAACGCTTCTCGCTGTTGATACTTAGATGACAAATCATCAGTCATCAACACATCTTAGTATAACAGATTTTTTTTTGGCTTTATCATCGAATACATGGATCGTGGAAACTTTTGTGTGAACCATTCTTTATTACCACAGAATTAAGTTGACGAGTTTATTCGGTGGAGCAATTGTTAATTTCCTCCAATGAACTAATGGGCTAAATCCTCTTTGTGCTTTGTAATTGGTTGATTGGTTACCTCCCCGTAGAAGGGACGTGGGATAAGCTGGGGTAATAGTATCAGCGTGGGTAAATCCGGATCTTGGAAACTCGTGGTGTGATATGAATTTCACAAATGGTGAGAAATTCTCATTTCGTTGGATATCAGAGCGAAATAAAAGGAATTAGGAATTAGCTCGTGAAAATGGATAAAGAAATTTTCTTATTCCTAAATCCATCTACATTTTATTGGACCTCAATTGGAATCTGAGATAAATTCTAATTTCACAGATTGTACATATATGAGATTTCATTTAGCATCTATCTTTATCTATATATAAAAGAAAGTCATACTTTTCATCCTGTTTTATTTTTAATTTTGATAGCTTTTATAGTGGATTAACACACATACACATAGGCTACTTTTTATCCGCGGGTGAATCCGTGGGGCGCGGCTAGTATTATATAATATACTAGGTTAGTAGATACCTAAATATATTCATCAATTCAACTCAATTCGTTTACACCACCGACCTCTATCTCTCTAACAATTCTTTCCATCCAAAGGTTGACTGGAAGAGATCGCTTTTAGCGATAAGTCCGCCCATTGTACTATAGCTTTAAATTTCATCATCTGTAACTGTTTTTTTTCTTCTGGTGTATAATAAAGAAAGTATTGTATTGTATTGTACATTTAGGTATCTCTTAACCAATCCAATGAACAACAAAAATTAACAAAACTTCATGAAAATACGAGGAAAAGCTAATCAAGAACCGTCAACAGTACAAAGCCCTATCAGCTTCCGGCCTAACAACTGACGCGGAATCGTTGTCACGACCATTAAACTGTTAAATTGTCAACTCGCTGTCACAGCGTCGACTTGTAAACTACGAGCTGTAAACCTGGAGTTAGTCAACTGTAAGTTGGCTGTAAGTTGGCCGTAAGTTGCCTCAAAGTTCGCAAGTGGGTCGTTGGCTGTGCTATGCAGGATTGTTGATTGCCCACGAAGTTGCGGTATCCGAGTAATTTTACAGTTTGGAAGTTATCTGTGAGAAGTTTTTGTTTATTAACATGGGAAGTATGCGTTTATGTTCGTAATATATTGCTTTTGTTTGCTGTGAGTTGGGAATAAAGAACTATATATGAGTGAATCATGTAAACTAGCTTTCATAGCTGCGTTAAGCATTTGTTATAAGAGTTACACTTGCCGAATAACTATTTTTTTATCGTGTTCTAAAATTAGTGAACTTGCATGCGAGGTCATGCCTGATGTGCATTAGTTAATACGAAAAGATGGCGCCCGTATATACCTATTCGCAATCTCGTCCGTCTCATTAGGTCCAGCCTTGCTCAATAATCCACAATGAACAATTTATACAAGAGGCAAATCGAATTTCAACAATAATGTATAAATTTAGTTAAAAAGGGAACTTAATTAAACAAACCACTACCAGTAGGCAGCGTGCCCATTATGCTGGCAGCATTGCCACGTTGAATGGCAATGCTCAATCTTTGGCCGAAGTAGAGGCCAGCATTTTGGTCACGCGTGGCTTCAACCAGACGTTTCGAAAGGTCTTTTATTTTTTATCTATGCAAATCAATTTTTAATGTAGTGGAAAGCTGACCCGAGTGCAAGTCCCGCCCTGTGACGCTGTAAAGGTCGGTAGAGACCAACAGCATTAGCTCGTTGAAAAAAAAACCAAGTGTAAGTCTTTACATCGGTCTTAAGCTCAGTGACCTCTTTGACCTCTGCCACTGCTATTCATTTACCGGTAACAAATACAATACAACATTAGCTGCAGAATAAAATTTGAGGAACATAATACATAATAATAATAATAATACTGTTCTGTTATGGGCAGCCGTGGCGCTTAACATCAGGTGAACGGCTAGCTCGTCAAATAATTCAGTAACATAAAAAAAAACATTTATTGGTAAAACAAACAATTTTAGCCCGCCCAATATGTTCATCCATAAACACTACAGACAAATTGTGCCCTAAATCCTTCTATTCAACATAGTTATCCGGGCGCCTAGGGAGGCATGTTAATCTGACAACTAACAAAGCACAGTACAGCCAGCGGCGGTGGTGGTACTTATTAACGGCCGTCACATCCCTAGTAACTTTCAATTAGAACTCTTCCCTTGACAGAGGGCAGGAAATGTTGGACGGTAATCTGGCGTGAAGATTCACGCGGAGAAAGGGCCAGTAGTAGGCCATTATAAGCCTTAAGGATGATATTCACGATCAACAGAAATGATTTTCCGCAAATAAATTTCTAGAAGCAAACAGATTGGTCAGTTTTATTTATGGCCGATTAAAGATGGGTTTTACACGTCTAATATAAATTATATTAAAATTAATAAGTGTGAAGAAGAGAAAGAAAGAGTGAGAGATGTGTATTTTAAAGTGTTAAAATCGTCGATCTCATTGTCACCATCTAATAAACAAAACACAACCTTAACATTTTGGAGCTTGACTTTCTGAAATCTGTTTTTTAAGTAGATCCCGACACTATAAAAATTTTATAAGCAAAAAAATTAACTAATTTTTTTTTTTTTCAATAAGTAGTTTCCTAATTTCAGACAACCCTGGCCCCACAGTCGAGTACATCACCCATCAGGCCCACTTATTCCAAAAATAATTTGGTATAAGCAGTAGTAACACAAATAGGAGGAAGTGTGGGTCGAAAATAAATTCCACCAATCAGGTAGGAATTATTCTATTTTTTAAATAAAGATTATAAAACATAAGCTACGTTGAATATTATGTTTGAAAGACCAAAGAGTAACTAATGACTCAGTCAGCCTAGTCGAAATAATAGTAACCAACGAAAATGAGGCAAGTCATGCAACAGACCTATCCCACAGTGAAGTAACAGTCCTGTCAATTAGACAGAGCTGAAATTAGCGAGCGCCGAGCGGTCAAAGTGGGCGGAACAGGGTTTACGAACTAGTGACTCAGATTACCCTTATAGTTGACCTGCTTTGGGAGGATGTTGTGCTGAATTGAAGGCCTTAATTTGTTGATGACAATTTGGTAGGATGTTTTGGGAATATAGGACAAAGGTACAAGATTTTGGGTAATGGCTAACTATGGTATATTTAAACTTCATTTTGGGATTGGATGTAAACTTAGCTTTTGCAGAAAAATATCAATAGGTACATATTAGCATTTTAGCAATTTCTCTGAACAATGTGGTTTCGTTAATTTTAATAGTAAATTTTTATCATTTTTCTAGAAGGGAAAAAAATTATTTCGTAAAATCATTTTTTGAATAATCCATAAATATCAGATCTAAATCAAAAACTACGCTAAAAAAATAACAAGGAACATATATAGAAAACTAGGTTAGAAATGTATGTAGGTATTATACTTTTTGTTAGGCATCATAGATAAAATGGGGTTGAAAGAGTATATAATAAATACCTAATAGGCAAATAGAAATATGTAAAATACCTACCAAGAAGTTACATTTATGACATTTAGTAATATAAGTAGTAGTCGTTTTGTAGCTACTAAAAAGCAAGAGGCGTTGGATTAATCAATTTGTAAAATAAAAACAGTATTACTCAAAGAATGTATGCGAAACTGATAAAATAAAAATAAATAAAAACAAATAAAATTAAAAATAAACTGAATCCAAAAGAAGAAACAATACACTGTGTCTTATTAATGAGTATGTTAATGTAATATTACAGCGGTTTAAAACAAATAAAGCTATATCTAGCTTATATATAGGCTAGATAGGTATAAATACCATTTCACCGTTACGAATTTTAATGATGTCATTTGCATTTAGGTACCAACCAACAACCTAAATAGAAAACGAATATATTCTCATTGGTCGATATACGCCGCAGTTTAGATAAATCAAAAAGCAATAATCGTAATATATTGATTTATTCACACGACGTTCATTTAATTAGCACGACACAAAGAGTACAGGAATTAATCACTGATGGTAGAATATTCAATGTAAGTACTTACCTAAGTAATGATTATAATATTCTATTGAGCTTTACCAAACATAAACTTACTTTAGTGTCGTGCAGGAAACTGATGTGGACAATAATAGTTGCCACGTTTTTTTAATTAAAACTTCAACAAAATTAATATCACCATGTTTATGAAATTTTTAAACTTCTGAAACTATAAGTAATCTGAGATAGTAAGGACCTACTTTTGTCTGGGTTTCATCTATCACAAAAGCACTTACTGCTACTTTTTTATATCATAAAATTTTCGATTTTGTGCTATCTATAAGTAAATCAAGTGCATACAAGAGTTCCTTCAAAAATCGCTTCATTCCACTACCCTTAGACGGTCCAACAACTCTAACACTATTTCTTCTTCTTTCTTTTCTTCTCGTGCAGGTGAGTGCTGGTCAGTAGGTATTAGACCTTCTGGCTTCTGACACTATTTCTGGTTCTTCCTCTTATTGGCTATTTTCTAAGTTATGTACTATTTTGTAGGGACCTTAGAGAAGCAAACATTTTGATTTCGAATGTATGGTAAACTTGAGAAAACAATTACACACACGTATAAGCACAATGACTCCCATTATTCACGCGCAAAGCACCACTGATATCGATAGTGAGCGCAATATCTTCGAAAATAACGAGGAGAGAGTAAATGCGTGTATTATGACACTTTGCGACTGATACAGGTGTCAAATGTCAAGTGCGTAAAGATAATGTTCGTGTTTGTTTGTAAAGTTTTTAGTGTTAAAGTTTTTGATAAATGGGTTGTCAGTCTTAATTGCTTGATAGCTTGAAAGTTTCCTACGTAATGCTAATTTTAGCAAATGATAATAATTACTTCGAGGTTTATCATCTGCTTTATCAATTAATATCAATGGTTACAACTAATCTTTTACAACTTACTTTACTAGGTGGTAGGACTTTACTGCAAAGTTCGTCTAGGTAGGTACCACCGCTTTGCCAGTTATTCTGCCGCCAAGCAGTAGTGCGCAAGCACTGCTGTGTTCCGGTTTGAAGGGCACTGTAGCTAGTGAAATTACTGGGCAAATGAGACTTTATGATCTGATCTCACAGTTGAGTAATCTTATTACTAGATTGTGCTGATGTCTCTGGATGACGTGCGCAGTGCAGTGTCACGCGAACCTCTATAATTTAGAGTTCCGAGTGACACTGCAGCTGGTATGGGCAGCCGTGTCGTTTAACATCAGGCGAACGGCTAGCTCGTCACGTCATTCCTTAACATAAAAAAAAAACTTGATCAAAACCGCGAAGATATGCAGAAGGCGAAAGTTAAAGAGGCGTTCTATGGTAGAGGCTTATGTACAGCAGTGGATGTCTTCTGGCTTCTGATGATGATGATGATGATAATAACGAGGTTATATTATGTTTGTTTTTAGCGGAGCTACCCCAGATATTCTTGTTTTATTTTGTATTTAATACGAGCTCTTGGAAAGTGTTCCCAAGGCCAGAACCCAGTTTCCAGTATTTAGGTACTTTGATTAGAATGCGTCAAAGGAACCAATTCTTATCGTGAAGTATGCACTTAAACTAGCTTAAATACCAGGGTTCATACATTATTTCACTACAAGGATTTTGATAATGATCTGAAATTCTCGCACAACACTTCATTACCCGACACATTTCAATGCTATTTTGTTTCTTGGAACGACCCAACTGATATATAAATCGATGTTCGACTTTGACTATGGGCATTTCGAGCGACCAGTTTAATATGAGCTTCCTCTCTTGTCTTTGCTTTGGTATTAATACGCGCCTTAGGCGAAGTTTATTGGTCGTAAAAAGCTCCTTTATCGTTGGTTACGGAGTTTTCAATGGTTAATATATCGTTGTTTAGTTTGTGTTGTGCATTGTTAATAACTTCGACTATCGGAAGGTCAATGCCCTTTGATTGTTCAACAGCAGATATGCCACTCTTTATATTTAACGTCATTTACACGGTCTCATTTACAAGTGTGTCATTCAATAAATCATTGAAGAATATTTTTTATGATGAAAGTTTGCTGGAATCTGCTTTATATTTTGTGGTAAATGATAATTATGAACAGTAAGGCGCCTTCTTTAAATATATAATTAAATTCGAATTTATTATTCTTTATTTATCTGCGCGTAAGCCATGAAATATTTTATTATTGATAGATATCTATTAAATTTTAAATAGTTTTGAATTTCAATTAATCAATTACTTAATGTGTGTTTATTTGAGACAAACATTCATTACGTTATAAATTTAGCCTAACAAAGTGATTAGGTACCTAGTTATGTAATCTACTTGATACATCACCCATGAGCTAAGTAAAAAGTTTTAGCTAGCAATTAAGTGATGAAAAATATTAGCATATCATTTTCACAGGGGCGCCCAATTCAATCCAAATCATATTACAATTTAATCTCCGAAGAAAATTAACCTCCCGGGAAGGATTTCATCAAAAAGCTAACGAATCCCAGTAGAAATCATCAATTGCTTTACAATTTTCAGTATAAATACTATGAAACATCGTAGAAAGTTTTCGAATAAGATATTCATTCGTATGAATGCTATAATTAGTTATATATTCATGTTCAATATATCCGACCGTTGGCTGATCAGTTATTAATTTCACTGCATCTGTCATAGAACCCGTTGGCTTTGATTTATTTAATACTATTCTGGGTTTAGATATTTAGGGATTCTGTTTGCTTTTGTATCATTCAGAAACGATAAAAGTAATTCGAATTTTTTTTTACAAAATTATAAGTTTTCACTATGCATACAAAATCATTTTCAATTTTGAAATTTTGCGTTATGCCATCTAGACATACTTAATATATAAATGCAATGGACCATGAATCGACCACATTTAATATATTTCTAGTGGGTTCATTTATCATGTCAGATAAATAAACCCATATTTCAAATCCCAAGAACTATCTTTAACTACAAAAACCTTTATCTTTAATTTAGCTTCTAGTTTCAAGCCGAAAACGTTTCTTTACATTAAACTTCTCTGCTCCACTTTTTCTAGCAATTAGAAAAGTAGCGTTAATGGCCATTATCGGTGGGAAGTCGATCGTTCCTCATATTCACAGCTCAAAACTCATAGATCAAGGTTCAATATTCTATCATTATCAACATTAACCACTTTAAACTTTACACCTTCATCAATAACGCTCAAAATTGCACGGACTATTTTGTTTTATCAAGCGGAGATATGCATACTAATAGCTGCGCTTAATGCTTTGTTTCAGGTAACTTAGTGGTTTGTTTTTATGGACTTAGTAGTAAGGTTTAAGTTACGGTCAAACAGACCGAGTGGCAGTTTCGTTATAGTTTTTGCGGTGATTTTAAAGTAGATAGTTTAGTTTGGTACATTTCAACTATAGAAATCTTGTTTTCAGTTTGAAATTGGTTGTTATATTGTTTTATCACCAATATAAAGTCAGTTTAAAAATTGATGGCTATGATTATTAAATAGAAACTGGACTGAACTGAACTTATTACTACTTATTTAACTTATTTTTTTGGGAATTTTTATCAATCTTAATTTTTTTTACGTATCTACCAAAACGAATGTGACAAGGTAATCGTTTGCTTCATACTTCTTTCATGTATAATCATAAAGACATATTTATTAATTATCTTAAAATTAAAATTGTAATACATAAGTTGGAAATGTAGGAAATGCAGGAACAGTTGTTCTAGCATTGCTTGAAAACAAAATCTAACATTGAAGTGAGCAAAACAATCTACTATACCACAATCGATGATTTATTTTTAAAGATGACGTCACTGAGTAAAAGAAAATCAAAATTAGTTCAATTCATCCGTTTGGGAGCTAATACGCCACAGACAGACACAGATACACATGTTAAACTTTACCATCCTTCTATTTAATCGGTCATTAAAAACTCAACACACAATCTATCTTCTATATCAGCTGGAAATCATAAAGGCCGGTTTCATAAATTAGCACTAGAGTAGCAACAAAGGCGCATTGTTCTAACTATGGTAATTTGTTTCAAGCAGAGGTAAAGTATGTTATGGTCACTGCAATACGATGTGCTGATAGTATGTGATTACATATCTAGACAGGATTCATTTTGTCTGTCGCAAGGACTTTGTACATATACATATATATAGAATGTATCACCTCATCCTGTACTATTAAGCACTCTTCGTAACTAGATAATGAAATTATCAGATAGCTTAGTTTATATTTCAACTTTTATTCCACAATGTTGTTTACAGGTGTAGGTACTTTTTTAAAATAACAGTTCATCGTGAAACCTGTCAGGCACGCAAAATTAAAAGAGAGGAAGAAAAAATTATATTAAATTTGATTAGAAAAAGGATATATACAAAGTCTTGTATGAAAACTGGCATTATATAGGTTTAATCAGATTCAAAATACAGTAATTCATCATTCTTCATTAATATGAATAATTTGGTCATAAATAGATAAATCACTGCTCACAATCATCTTCAAAATGCAATTACGTTTCATAGCAAAGCTAGCCGTTCTAGGTTGATCGATTACGTTTGCTACGATCACTATATACGGCTTTAAAAACACAGAGATATGTACAACTGGTTAATTACAACCAGAGGGTCAGTCGTCTCAAGGGAAGCCAGTCCACCAAGCTGGACTATTTAGCAAGCCCCGAAGCGGTCTCATAAGACTGTGTCAGACTACAGAGAGAACATGGCAGAGCGCTTCTGATCCTGTCGGTAACCTGCGAAAGCAGCATTGAATACCATGGAGTGATCCAACTGCATAATCATGCAACATAGACAACGGGAGTGTCCATGAAGCCGATAAACAAACTGGTTGCTACCGAGCCAGGTTAAGTCATTAATCTCGATGTGGCTTAACAATTCTAATACAAGGGCTAATCACTCCCCTAAACAATAGGGAAGATATTATAAACCACGTCGTCTATCGTTTACCATTTCAAATACGTTATGAACTAGCAATTTCTCCAGCTGTGGGATGGAATAATAATGGACGCAGCACTAAACTTCGTACATCCGGAAGTGGTATGAACGATTCATTAGAACGTCTGACGCGGCCGGTAATTGTTAGACGAAACTACTAATTAGGGGAAAGGAATTAATTTTAATTTGTTTTCAACCAAATTGTCGGACGTTTGTTTAGCTTCAATAAATAGTAACCTGGTAAAATTTTGTATGTCAGTCTAGAAGAGATGGCGTTAAGCGATAACACAGCCCATAGAATCACTAAGTTTAATTTTTAGATCACCGTTTTTTTGCTATACTATAGTATTTTCAACTTTTAGTCCACGTGTGCGAAACAACCTTTTCTTATTTTGTATGATAAATAACTCACGTCAATTAAAAAATCGAAATTACTTCGACCAGTACCCCTACCGCGTAAGCGTTCTGGTAATCGGCTTTTCGCCTGCCACCCCGCACGCACCAATTAACAGGTCCACGAGTGCGAGCAAGAGAGAACACGATTACGATCTCCACCAGACTTACGCGGTAAGGCCCCAGGTTTTGAACATATTCTTCTGGGAGCCAGTTATCTGGTCGGAGTAATTTCGACTTTTTAACTGACGTGAGTTTATCCGATATTTATCTTAGAAAATGTGTCATACTCACGATAGTTTTCAAACTACTTCTTATTTAACTTGCATATTATGTTAAAACATAAAAAAGAGTCGGAAACAGAATTTGCATTGTATCATCTTTCTAGCAATTTAGCATCCAACATAAGAACTCTCGACTTCTTCCCGAACAACTCCACATTGATGTAGCCGCTACAAGATAAAGTCGAAATCATAATTAATCATCACTGTCATACCTCCTTCAATCAGATATGTTGGACATTACAATAGTCTATATGACTTGCGAATTTCACATCTATAAAGACTACAAGATGTAATTAACGATTATTTTTTGTGATGTTGGTACTGGATTTATGAGTTGAAAAATGTGTTGCCATGGTGGTAACAATTTCACTTATTACACTACCATAGCAATACAAATTATATTTAATAGTCAGTGAGTATTTTTTTCCGAGTTTAGGTATAAGGTCGTAAGCATGACTCAATAGCCCGCCCTTTGAAATTCTTAATTTTTACGAAATTACTGTTATTATTTTTTATGAATTTTTAAGGCTAACAAAAACATCTTACAAAAGTAGGCAATGCTTATGCATGAATAAAAATAATTTTTATCTGTTGCTCTAACACGATTAGTTTTTTTTTGTTTTAAGTTTTGGCTCCACACTTTTGTGTATTTAGCCAGTGTCAAGTAATTGATAATTTATCAAGTTATCGATATTTCACTTAAATATGTGTCAAGTCACAGTCGAAGTCATCAAGTCAAGTCACATTCAAGTCAGTCTAGTCAAAGTCATACTCCTAGTAAAGTGGTGGCAACTTTACTTGAAGCTTCTATGGAGTTTTGGAAACAACACGAAAAGAAACGTTTCACCATCATTATACTATTTTCCCACACACACGCCTGTAATCCAGCACTTAACGAATAAAATGCTACCAATTTTATGCACTAACACTGAAAATAACACAAGTTTTGGAAAATAATACAATGCGGTGACGCGACCTTTTTCGCTTTCCCGCCAAAACTCCCACGATTAGTTTGTAAAGTATGGTAATGTAAAAAAAAATCAAAAGTACTTACATTGACAAACAGCTGCTATAACTTTTTGATCCAACACTTTAACTTGATTCTAACTTAAACACAACCACAATCCCGATCGGAACACTTCGGCGGTACTCGGCAACGCTCGCGTGAACAAGCTTATGGGAGGAAAGCTTAGAAGCGACTGCCGGTCAGTCTCATTGTTTTGTATATCTATCTGGATACAGATAAATACATAGTTACTAAGGGCTTATGTAGAAAGCAATATTGCAAACTCGAAGTGTTATTTTTAATAATTTCATAGGTCACCCAAATCAATTGATACCAAAAGCAAGATTAGGTTGAACACTAACGCTAGATGTCACCTATACCAATGTATGCGACCTTTTGACTGTCTCTGCGGTGTGGTGGTTGAGCAGGTCAGCTCATAACCCGGAAGTAGTGGGTTCAATTCCCACGGCAGGACAAGTATTATTTGTGCACAAAAAAAATGCGCGAATACTTGTTCTAAGTCTAGGTGTTGTGGGACCATGGTCCTCGTAGTTCCTGCGTATACACGGGGAATCTTAGTTAGGGTCCCGGATCTATGTTTATCTATGTTTTTGTCTAGTTTAGTTTTATATAATGTCCAGGATCTATGTATGTGATTGTTGGGCGTTATTATTATTAGTATTAATTGTCACCGCTTTTTCTTTTTTTTTCTACGAGAGTATAACATTAAATTATTTACGTCAGGTAATTTAATTGATTACGAATACATGGTTATGATTATTTTTTAAACCTACCAAAATTTTTTTGGATACTCGTGCAATATGCTATGGAAAGCCAGAAACAAATGAAAGCATTCTTTTTTAATCCTTCTTTTTTGTTTTTACTTACTCCGTTCCATTTCAAGCAGACTCACCACTTAGTATAGGTATTATAATTATATACTCTTTGTAAACTCACCCTCAGTCATGTTCA
Source organism: Ennomos fuscantarius (assembly GCA_905220475.3). Taxonomy (NCBI): domain Eukaryota; kingdom Metazoa; phylum Arthropoda; class Insecta; order Lepidoptera; family Geometridae; genus Ennomos; species Ennomos fuscantarius. The sequence goes on along the minus strand of HG992028.1, from coordinate 1,567,586 downwards.
TTTCAAGACCGAGTCGCACAATAAGAAACCTGAAATTATTACCGCTTCTTGAGCTGAATAATTATGTTAATAATGCATGCCGTTTCAGCATAAAAGCGTTATATTTCTCTGAGAATGGAGCATTACTCTTCAAATTTAATGCAGTAGAAAATAACTGGTGCAGGAACGCTCATTGTCTATTTAACTTTGAGACTAACTTCATGGATGCTAACTAGGTCTTTTACAATAGGTACCGCTATTGCGAATTATTCTATTATTGTGGGTCCATGGTCTTAATAGTTTTTGGGTTCCTAGACATAGGGACTGATGAAAGTATATTTAGCGAGTTGAAGTGGAAACTTTCGCTAAGGATTATACTAACGGTTTTGGAGCAAACATTAAGAAGGTGGGACTTTTCTGCAAAGTTTGTCTAGGTAGATACCACCGCTTTGCCAGTTATTCTGACGTCAAGCAGTAGTGCTTGCACACTACTGCACTATACTGGCACTATAGCTAGTGAAATTACTGGGCATTTGAGACTTTTTAACTGACCTCACAGTCGAGTAATCTTATTACTAGACTGTGTTGATGTCTCAGGATGACGTGCGCAGTGCAGTGTCGCGCGAAACATTATATATTGGAGTTCCGAGTGACATTGTTCTGTTATGGGCGGCCGTGTCGCTTAATATCAGGTAAACGACTAGCCCGAAACATCATTCACTAAAATAAAAAAACGACAGAAAATGTCAACCAACTAACTTTAATATATTTTTCTCCAAACTACCTCCTACTTTGTAAAGCAGCTCACAAACGGCTCTCCAAGGCTCATTTACAGCAACACTCGCTGAAACGCAGGAGCGTGAATGGGAAGCTTTATGCGAGTTATTTAATGCTCCAACGCTCGCAAGAGCAGGATTGTTTGCAGGACGCTATTTAAGTATATTATGGTCCTGCGAGACTGTTTCAAGGTTCCCGGATTTATAAAAGGGAATTGAGAGTAGGTACTAAGAATAATTTCAAAGGTGAGATTCACATTTAAGTATTTTTATCACTATTGCGTTTATTTTTTTAATACCAAAACTACTCTTTATAAGAAGTGATCAAACAATTTGGTAACTTTAAAAAAATCTTTATTCCCATTATGGTAAAACCCAGGGTAAAGTTTTCTTTCCTTTCTTTATTAAAATGAAAACTCCAATTGAAAAATATTTTATACTTAGTCTTGTTAATTAACTAATTAGTTTTGAGAACCCCATCCTTTACCACTTCGTTAGATCCTCTCCATATGAATTCTTTTATTGCCTGGATAAGACCGCGGTGATAAGGTCGCCCATTGTTACCTATCTTTTGTGAATCATTGTATGTTACGTAAATTTTTATTATATGCTGTGTAAAATGAATCTATATAAATAAATATCTATTAGTGACATTCTACACAACGCCATCTAGCCCCGAACTAAGCAAAACTTGAACTACGGAAAACAGATAACTGAAAGTATACTTAAGAAATAGAAATACATTCATTCAATACTTGCCTAAAATTAAAGTAATAAAACAGTTTATACTATACACAATATGAACATAACGAATCAAAAAAAAAAACAAGTGAATGGGCCTAAATACTGGGACTTAAATACTCTTTGTTTATATTGCTGTTTTTGTGTAATATATTGATTATAAATCCGGGCTTTGTCTTTGGTGTAATACATACATCTTATGACACCATAATAATTATAGCACCTTGACCCAGAACAAACATTGATTTACATCACACAAATGTTAGTTTTAAGTGGAAATCAAACCCACAACCTATATACAGTTCAGAGAGCAGAAATATTACCAACCGAGCTATGAGAGATCAGTAAGCTTTTCCATTCATTTATTTACTATACTAAACTAATAATCTGTAAAAGTAGGATATAACTAAAACACCATTTCCACTGCCTTTTTAACCTTTTACTACTTGAATAGAGGAATTAGTTATAAAATAAATTATAGTTAATACTGGGTTCAAACCTTACGCAATAAAGTATCAAGAAATCCAAATTGACAAAAAATCGACAATACATTACATCCAAAGTACGTTTAAACCGCAACGGATACTTATCAGCCATCGATTGAAGACGTTTTTTAAGTCAAACCATTTGATATTTTATAGTCAACTTTCTATAGAGCCAATAGATAAGTTACAAATGGGAAAATCTTTCGTAACTCAACAAAAACGGATGTAAAAACGTCGAAACCTATTTGGAAACCGTATTGTTAACAACAGAGATTATAGGCCACGTTTTTGTTGAAAAAGCTGATGGCCATTGTGCTGAACAACAACAGTCGTAATAACAAAAATAATCTTAACTCAAGAAGACTTTTTGGAAGAAGAAATTAAGATTTTAATTTGATATTTTCTTGAGTAAATACTCACAAAAATGGTGTAATTTAATTGTAAAAATATCTTTTGGACCGCTGTTAACCATTCATTTAATAATCCGCATAGCCTAGAGATCGGTGCTATACTGTAGTGCGGCTCGGTGGGACAAGCAATGAGAAAACTCGACGAGGTACTCAAAATCTTTTTTTTTTCATCTGGATACAATCTATATGGTTATTTACAAAAATATTAGGTCCAGTAATTTTTGACGTGTGATTCATCTTTTCATTATACGACATTTTGCGCTTATGTAATTTACTAACACAATACAAATGACGCATACATCTTTTTTGGACCCGTTCAATTCTCAGAATTAATCAATTATTATGACATAGTCAAAGGTTATGGATCATTAAGACAATGAGCTGAAAATTAAAATTAGCCTTAGAAGACTTATGTCCAAGCCACTGCCCATATTTTAATTTTGATAACTCTTGTTTTAGAATAATTTTCACGAGTTTGCTATTATACGTAAGTAATATTCTTAAGAATTTTAATGGGTATAGTTAATAAACCATGAGTTGAAATTTGTAGAATTTGATGTTTTGGTAAGAGCTTGTGGCTTGCATATTAGGTATAAATTATCTTGACACTATGATTAAAAAACTGTCAAAAAAATTATAGTAACAGTTTTATCAAACACAAGAATACTCCCAACTAATCTGAGTCATGCGCAAGTCTGATATCAAAGATCTCTCGGGATAGTTCCCATATATTATAACCCGAACAAAAACAAATCATTGTACGACAGATACAAGATAACCGATTTCGAATGCATCGTAAATCTGTACGTGTTACAATTAAATAAATGGTTAGTTAGGATTTGTGTACAGGAGCGTTTTTTAAAAGAAACTTAAACTTAAATAAAAATTATTTACACATATTCAGTTCCCTAGGTATTAAAAAATAATGTTACAATACATCTATACCATTAATAATAATAATAACATAAACAGAAGATTCCCTGTATTTAGGGCCCCAAAAACTACGAGGACCACGTCACCAAGTAATATATATTACCTGGTCACCTGGTCTTCATGCTCCCATGCTTTTATAATTTACTAATAGTTGATTTGGAGGCGAAATAAGAGGAGTTTAGTATATTATCTTATCTTTATCTAAAGTAAGAGGAATAAAGAGGTTTGGCCTAATATTGAGACAAATCGCATTGGCGATGCCAATGATAATAATATGAAATTTCTGAAGTCTGCCTTTTAACCGCTGTAAAGTTTTGACCTCTTCTCTATACGAAGAGATGATGAATAATGATAGCCTACAGAGTATATAGGAATTATTTTTCCCTATCTATAGAATAGCCACAACCGTGAAGACCGATGATATTATACTACACGCGCTTATTTAAGAACAAAAGAAGAGATTTTGGTTATTAAGCTAGATAATTACTCAATTTAGTCTTTATTCATATAAGTATATATGTGTTAAATTCTATCCTAAATCCTAGTTAGGCCCAAGGATCTATGTATGTGATCGTTGGGCGTTATTATTATTATTTTATTATAGTTTTGCAAAAATTTAATTTTACAAAGTTAAACATTATTTGTATGTACTCGTATGTAAGGAAATTGCGTGACAAGCAAAGCATTCCCCTGGTGTAAGCGTCACAGTTGTCCATTACATTTGATGTTGCATGCCATGGCACTGCACCGCGCACGTCATCCTGAGACATTATACTAGATTGTGAGATCAGCTCACAAAGTCACATTTGCCCAGTAATTTCATGAATATTTTGCTTCGTATGATTTCAATGATAACTGCGCCTTTAGACTGAGTCGGTCTCAGTCGGTTGTACTTACAATGCTGAGACCACGTAATGTAATTGGACCGTCATTGGATATTGATCGATATTTATCTCGATCTGAACCAGCGTTTCTGTTCTAGCCGTACAATTTATTCACAGATGTTACAAGTCCAGATTTAATAGAGTTGGAATGTGTAATGAATGAAACTACAATGTAGTTTACTTAACGGATTGTATCAATATCGATTAGGTGTCAAGATGAGTGTAGTATTTTTTTTATAAACTAGCTGACCCGCCCCGGCTTCGCACAGGTGAATTGGTAAAATGCGTTCGATCGGGATAAAAGTATTCTATGTCCGTCTCCTGGTTTTAAGCTACATCCCCACAAATTTTCAGCCAAGTCTTTTCAGCCATTTTTGAGTTGTAAATAGTGTAACTAACACGACTTTCTTTTATATATACAAATAGATATATAGATATTTGTGGACATTTCACACAGCGCCATCCAGTCCCAAACAAAAGTGAACCTTGTACTATGGGAACCAGATAACTGATACAATACTTAGATACTTTTATATTTGTAAATATATAAACCGAATACAATATAACACCCAGACACAAAACAAACATCATGTACATTATGCAAATATTTGTTCTAGATGGGAATTGATCCCTTAGCAGCGTCTTTGTAATCGCAGTAGATAATTATGCAGACTGAGGAGAATGCCGGTCTCTTAAAGAGCACCACTTTGACCCACTGGATGCTTCTGCCCATTTCTGGCTCTCTCACAGAGTGCGACTTTGACCCGCTGGAATGTGGATGCTGCTGCCCATATCTGGCTCTCTCATAGAGCACCAGTTCGACTCGCTGGTTGCTGCCTCCCATTTCTGGCTCTCTCAAAGAGCGCTTTTTTGACCCACTGGATGCTGCTGCCCATTTTCGGCTCTCACGTTGAGCGCCACTTTGACTTACTGGATGGTGCTTCCAATTTCTGGCACTCTCATACAGCGTCATTTTGACCCGCTGGATGCTGTTGCCTATTTCTGGCTTTCTTATAGAGCGCTACTTTGACCCACTGGTTGCTGCCGCCCATTTCTGGCTCTCTTATAGAGTGCTATTTTGACCCACTGGATGCTGCTGCCCATTTCTGGCACTGCCAGCTCTTATACGGCATCCACGGAAAGAGATGGGGTGGTATTATTCTAACGCCCGGACCACAACAATCACGCTGTCCTTATTTATCGTTGTCCATTAATACCTACCATAGAAGCTTTCAAAAATGTACTAACACTTTTATGTCTAATAAATATACCAAACAAATCTCCGAGCCATATTGCACCGCTGACTCGGCACCGATCAATCATCTTTGTCACGGTACCAGCTATTCTCAGAAACGGCAGTAAATTGTCCAATAAAAAAAAAACACGGTGATTCTACAATGTATGACAGTAATTGAGTGTTTATTGATAAACTGGATCAGGGGAATTGTGATTGAATGTTTTGTTGTGTTCCTTATTGGTATATTATTACTTTTATTTGGCGGAACCAGTGGAGTTTTGGCTCACTGCAGAACAGTGAGTTTATGAATGAAAACTATGCACGTGACACTTTTATAAATTTTAGGTGTTTATGGTATTAATTGGTATAACTAGCTGCGCCTCGCGGTTTCACTTGCGTGGTGATGAAAAACGGTGATGGTGATAATGAAATATAGCCTACGAACTGTTCTCAGACGTGACACGAAATTTCATAAGAATCGGCCAAGCCGTTTTGGAGGAGTTACAAACACTGTGACCCGAAAATTGTTTATATTAGATACTAGTTGCACTCCGCGGTTTCACTCGCGATAAAAAGTATTTGAATTATTTACTTATCCCACGGGAAAATTTCACTTTTCCGAGATAAAATGTAGCCTATATGTTAATCTAGTGTATAAGCTATCTTGATACTGAATTTCATCCAAATCCATTCAGCCGTTTGAGCGTGAAGGAATAACAAACATACACACATACATACAAACACACATACAAACATTCGCCTTTATAATATTAGATAGATATTATAGATTCAATGATTAAATATATTTTCTATCTATCTACTAAGTGGTAGAACTTTTCGGCAAAGTTCGTCAAGGTGGGTACTGCTTTTCCAGTTATTCTGCAGCCAAACAGTAGTATGCAAGCACTGTGTTCCGGTTTGAAGGGTACTATAGCACTGTAGTACAATTACTGGGCAATGATTTAATCTCAGGATGACGTGCGCAGTGCAGTGTCACGAAACTTTAATATAGAGTTCCCAGTGACACTGCAACTGATATGGGTGGTCGTGACGCTCAACATCAGGTGAGTTATTGAATTTTGAATTGCTCGTCACGTCATTTTTGGTACCACTGCTTATATCTAGTCTTCTAGTTCTCTATATTTTTTACTTCTAACTCTAGCATTTGACTACGCCCTCACCTGATAGGAAGTGACAATGCGATCGAAAGTGTAGCATGCTAGCCAAGTAAATACCTATTCACTCTTCTCTTATTATATACGAGCTTCTGCCCGCAGCTTCGCCCGCGGCGTGGTCTATGGGAAAATAATTCAACCACCCATTTCACCCTCTTAAGGGTGGAATTTGGAAAAATCCTTTCTTAACGGATACCTACGTCATAACATCTACCTACATGCCAAATTTTAGCCCAACCCGTCCAGTGGTTTTGGCTATGCGTTGATAGATCACTATGTCAGTCAGTCAATCAGTCAGTCACCTTTGAGTTATATATAATGGTCTTTACCTATGAAATTGCCGTATTGCAGTACAGACTTTTTCAAACAAAAAAAAGTTTTGATTGGCTATAAATTCTAAATTCAAATTAATTTTGTTTTAAAAATATGACATTCTATTTATAATATCAGTCTTTTGTTTATTGATTAGCGTTGTATTTTCATTACATTTCAACATTTTTCCTCATTATGGATACTTTGAAATTTCGTGTAATTATGGAATATGAGTTCCGTCGTGGCACCAACGCGGCACAAACGACACGTAACATCAACGACGTTTACGGAGAGAACTGTACAAACGAACGTACAACCCGTTATTGGTTTGCTCGGTTCCGTTCTGGGAATTTTGACTTGAAAAATGAACCTCGTGGTCGTCCGGAAACTTTGGTCAACAATGATGAATTAAAGGCGATTGTGGAAGCTGATGAATCTCAATCTACAGCTGAGCTGGCAGCAGCTTTTGATGTTAGCATCAAAACAATATTGTTCCATTTGCGACAGATTGGCAAGATAAAAAAGCTTGATAGATGGGTGCCCCACGAACTTAACGATCGCCAGCGCAACGTACGCGTCGAGACTTGCCTTGCGCTGCTTAACAGGCACAAAAATGAAGGAATTTTGAACCGAATTGTTACGTGCGACGAAAAATGGATTCTTTTTGACAATCGAAAGCGCTCAGCAAGTTGGTTAGATCCTGGTTCGGTACCAAAGCAATGTGCAAAACGAAAAACGACCCCTAGAAAGGTGATGGTCACAGTTTGGTGGTCTAGTGCTGGTGTGATTCATCATAGCTTTTTACAAAACGGCGAGAGCATTACTGCAGATGTGTACATTGAAGAACTGACCACAATGATGGCGAAACTCGCACGTCTGCAACCAGCTTTGGTCAATCGGTCTTCTCCACTGCTACTTCACGACAACGCGCGACCCCATACTGCACAACAGACCGTCTCTAAGTTGCATGAGTTGGGTTTGGAAGCTCTCCCTCATCCGCCATACTCACCAGATTTTGCGCCTACCGACTATTACTTTTTCCAAAATTTGGACAACTTTTTAGCGGGAAAAAAATTCAATTCCCGAGAGGCAGTACAAAACGCCTTTGAAGAGTTTGTTGTCTCCCGTCCTGCTGAGTTTTTCAAGAAGGGCATCCATAAACTGCCACAGCGTTGGCAAAGATGCATTGATTGCAGGGGTGATTACTTTGAATAAAAGAAATAAATAAGTTCGAAAAAAAAAAATACTTTAACTTTCTTCAAACAAAACGGCAATTTCATAGGTAAAGACCTATATTTAAGAAGAAAGAAGATTGCATTAATATTCTTGTGATTTTTATTTTTGTAAGTGGTGAATAAATGTTTTCTTTTTTTATTTTCTTTAATTCATTAACATAAAATAAAGAATCGTTGTTTGAGGTACATCACCGTACTAAAAATATTAAATACAAAGCCTGGACACACCAAGTCACCAACGAATAAAAACCAACTCAAATGTGTAGCATAAAACATTATGATATCATGATAATAATCATTAGCCCTAATTTATTCAATTCCCACAAAAATCATACAGTGGATAAGCCATTTAAATCATCAAAGCTCTAATGGTCGATGACAATGGTAATTGTCCTCACGCCCCATGCGGGTGATACAGTTTAAAGAGATCTCTTATTTAACGTGTTAATTAGGTCCGCGATGAAGAAAGATGGGTTGAGACTTGAGTTGTTAGTTTGTTACCCTTGGGAAGAAATGTGCTGTTCACAAATACTAAGACAATAATTATACAATTTACACAAATGAATGCACTGTCAAAATGATTAGCTACCTATTTTTTTTATGTTGCTTTGCCATTTACTCCTGGGTCCGTGCTCTTTTTTAATACACTACTTACATATCTGTTAGTTGTGTTATTATTATTATTTATTAACAAAATCAACACAGGAGGGACTTATTTTTTTTTTTTCTTAAATTTTTGGTCAGTATATAAATATCGGGAAATACTAAAGTATTTGTGCATAGAAAAAAAGCGCAAATACTTGTTTTGAGTTAAGGTGTTGTGGGACTATGGTCCTAGTAGTTCCAGGGTTCCTAGACAAAAGGAATCCTATTTAGGGTCCAGGATGTATGTAATAAATAAATAATAAATAAATACTGCTTATACACTAATATACACACAAAATTTCATAAGAATCAGTCAAGCCGTATCAGAGGAATTTTGTTACAAAAACTGTGACTCGAAAATATTATATATTAGATAAAGATATAAAAAAGCGCATATGCTCAGGTTTTTTAAAAGTAAATTAAAAAAAGGAAAGGAGTTTTTTTTTAACTATTTCTATTCCTACTAAAAAAAGTTTCTAAGGTAAAATGGTATGTTGTGAGTGAAACCAGAGTGCGTCACTAGATATTAATTATGCCACGCGCTAGGATCACGCCGAAAATAAAATCTGTAATTTGTAGTTATTTATTACTTGCACATCAGTAAACCCTGGCTTCATTATACAAGTCAATCAAAAATACCCAAAACAAATGAATTAACGACGTATTGTTTTCAAAAATTTGAAAAAAAGAACACGCATTCGGCTTTTCGATGACGTTGACACTTGTAATGGGCTCGTGCGCACGCGCTGAGATCAAAAGCACCGGCGTTATGCGTGGGCGGCGATATGGCGACAATTACATAGAATAAATAAATCTGATAGAAGCGTCAAACTTGAAGAAGAGAGTATAAAGTGGCAAACATGCTTGGGAAATTAAATTAAGCGCCTCACAGAGTTTTATTGAAACGTAGAGACACCCCGCAGTTTAAAGGCACCCGTTTTCCGCAAAACCTTTCAAATATCTCTCTATTACTTATCCAATTAATAATGTTGTAGGATCTAATGCTAATCAAAAACCAGACTAAGACACATGCGATGTTTTAGATGGGATGAGGCTAAAATGTAATGGATCGAATTACAGTAAGCTTGATGGTTACTGTAATTCGATCCATTACATTTTTATTTAGTTATTTTAGAATTATATATTTTTTTTTACTTCAAACTTGTCTAGTATTTGACCACGCTCTCACTTGATGGGAAGTGACGATGCGATCGAAGGTGTAGCATGCTAGCCAAGTAAAAAAAATAAACGCCCAATGATCAAATAAATATATTCTGGATTTCTAGGATTCCTTGCATCTAGGGGCCCAGGAACTACGAGGACCATGGACACTCAAACACACCAACAAGTACTTGCACTTTTTTATGTGCGCAAATACTTGTGCTGTCGCGGGAATCGAACCCGCCACCCGGTTATGAGCCAACCTACTTAACCACCACACCAAAGGCTGTCAAATTTTGCAAAAGGCAAAAATATAATATATTAAATAATATTATAATATAATATTTAATAAATATTATTCTTCTTCTTACCTCAATTAAAAAATAACTGTGAAAAATATATCATATTGCTATTGGTCTTGTCGCAAGTAGGTAAGTAAGCCACTTTTCAAAACTTTGTCATATCTGTGTCCTATCTATTCTCTAGATGACCACCACAGTCGTGACACGTGACGGAAATGCGGCTGTCACTTTATTGAAATGTAGCTGCTCTGTGGAAACTGTTAATAACTGAACAGAACCTAAGAAATTGGAAACCTCATGCTTTGTTGAATGTAAATGTATACAATACGAGATGTCGTGTTTAATTTAAAAATAATGCAACTTTGTACGGGTCGTCCAAGTTTTATTTAGTTTTCCATTTAACATACTTACTATGACAGCCTCTGTGGTGTGGTGGTTAAGCAGATCGGCTCATAGTCCGGAGACTGCATGTTCCATTCCCGCGACAGTACATGTATTTATGCACAGAAAAAAGCGCGAGTACTTGTTCTGTGCCTGGGTATTGTAGGACCATGGTCTTAGTGATTCCTGGGTCCCTAGACACAGGTAATCCTAGGTAGGGTCCAGAAACTCTTTGTGGGATCTTTGACCGTTATTATTAGTATTACAGAACTTATTTCTTACAGTTTATCTCATAAAAAACCCAAGGTGTTTTATTTTTATTTTACCACGTGGAAATATTTTCCGAAATATAAAGTATCTTATATATATATTTTTTTTTTATGTTAAGAGATGACGCGACGAGCTAATCGTTCGCCTGATGTTAAGCGACACGGCTGCCCATATCAGTTGCAGTGTCACTCGGAACTCTAAAGTATAGAGTTTCGCGTGACACTGCCCTGCGCACGTCATCCTGAGACATCAACACAATCTAGTAACAAGATTACTAGACTGTGAGATCAAGTCATAAAGTCTCATTTGCCCAGTAATTTCACTAGCTACAGTGCCCTTCAAACCGGAACACAGTAGTGCTTGCGCACTACTGCTTGGCGGCAGAATAACTGGCAAAGCGGTGGTACCTACCTAGACGAACTTTGCAGAAAAGTCCTACCACCTAGTAAAACACATCAAAATCAATTCAGTCATCACACTTTAGATCACAAAACAGCATCAAGTAGGAAATAGGAATTATAGGAACAGGAATTAGAATGAATGAGTAGCATATTAGAAAGTAGGACTGGAATTCTGGGATAGGATGTATCTCATCTTTGACAATCTCAACGGGTGGTAAAAAACTTACTAGGAACTCTCAATTATTACTAGTACTATTACTACTACTATTACTAGTATTACTAGTACAATTAGTACTAGTTGACCCGCCCTGGCTTCGCACGGGTGAATTAGTAAAACGCAGTCAAACGGGATAAAAAGTATCCTATGTCCGTCTCCTGGTTCTAAGCTACCTCTCCATTGATTTTTAGCCAAATCCGTTCAGCTATTCTTAAGATATTAATAGTGTAACTCGACTTTATTTTGTATATATCGATACTAGGTGACTCGCCCCGGTTTTGCACGGGTGAATTAGTAAAATGCGGTCGAACGGGATGAAAAGTGATGAGTTATAAATAGTGTAATTAATACGACTTTTTATAAGATAATAGATAATAATAATAATATTATGTGTGGACATCTCACACAACGCCATCTAGCCCCAAACTAAGCAAATCTTGTATTATGGGAACCAGATAACTGATACAATACTTAGATACTTTTTGTTTGTAAATACATACATAGAATACAATATAACACCCAGACATAGAACAAACACCTATGTTTATCACACAAATGTTTATCCTGGGTGGTAATCGAACCCACAACCCGCAGTTCAGAAGGCAGGGTTACTACCAATTGAGCTATCGGGCCAGATATATGGTCGTTGGGCGTTATAAGTAACAAAGTCTTAAAGTGCCCAATTTTCACTCACCAATCATTGGTCGCAAAAATTCGCTTTTCATAATTTAACCGTAATTTTCTCCCCAAATTACAGAACAAGAGTCCCATGGGACCGCAATCGGTGCGGTCCTAAGGTTCGGCTCATGTTTACAGAGGACCACGGGATCCGCAAATAGATGTATTGTCCCGCTTGGATTGCATCTTAATATGTGTGATGTATTAATAACTCGGAGCGGTTGTGTAGAGAGCGCAGAGGTTGTGTAGAGAGAGGAGTGATTGTGGGGGGAGCAATTTACCTCTATGACGTCATAGAGGTGTTTAATGACATCATAGAGGTAAATTGATCCCCCCCAATCACTTTATCAGAATAACGATATAAGTACCTATGTCGTTATGAATGATTCTTCATTCAGAGAAAGTGGTACATGGTTTAAACTCCTTATCATTAAACAGCTTATCACATCACAAATCATCAACGCCATTTATGCTTATCGTAAGGGCAGTTTGCCATAATTACTACCTTTAACAGGCATTTCGGTGATGGCCGAAGATTATAATGTACCGAGACTGCTGCTGCCCATTCCATGAATATTACCTTAACCGATTACGGAACTAGTGGGAAGAGGTGGGAATCTATTCTCACACCATGACTACACAGCGCTTTAACATAGTTTGAAAGAATGAATGAACGAATAAATGAATGATTGAACGAACGAATAAATACATTAAAGAATCGGAATGAATAAATTAATGAACGGATGAATGAATGAACGAATAAATGAATGAATTAATGAGTGAATAATTGAATGATTAATTGAAATAATGAATGAAGGAATGCATGATTAAATTAATGAATGAACGAATAAATGAATTTTTAAGCAAACGAATAAATACATTATAGAAACGGAATGAATAAATTAATGAACGGATGAATGAATGAACGAATAAATGAATGAATGAATGATTAATTGAAATAATGAATGAAGGAATGCATGAATAAATGAATTAATAAATAAATAATAATAATAATAATGATGAATGAACGAATGAATGATTAAATGCTGAGCTATTGAGCTAACCACTTATATACCAGAAAATTGTCGTGTAGGCAAGTGATTATCTCTGGAGTCGGAATTTTTAAATTGCTCAAAGTCTTCAGACTTATCTGATTAGAAATTTAGTATCAAATTTTTTTGACCTCATATTTTTTAAGTAATAAATTCAGCTCTTAGAGACAGTAGACTTGAGTATTTGATATGAATTTCAGTTTGATACCTCCACGCGTTCCTGAAAAAAAGGGACTTCACAGATAGATGGACAACAAAGTGATCCTATAAGGGTTCCGATTTTTCTTTTTGAGAACGGAGCCCTAAAAATTAACCAAACATGAAAGCTTAACTTTAAAACGATCACAATGGACTTAATTTATATACACACCATATATTGACTAAACTAACAGAATTTTCCTTGTAAGTTCGTATAGAATTTGACTCTCTCAATAATTTAATTATCACTTCGCTGACCCAACCTCCGACGCACCTAGCTTTAAACTATTCAAACTTATACCAAAACTTTGCTCAGTGTTTAATCAGTTAAATTATATTGACATGGGAACGCAATTACCGTACATTGTTATCTTAGAAGACGTTTAGAGTGTGGGTACTTGATGTGGATGTTAGTTAATAGGTATATTAATAGTTTATATTGATGTTGTAGGCTTTAATCAGCGGTTAAAATGTTATGGTGATTTATTTGCTCTGTAACGTTTCTATAAGTTACGTTTGCTTTCCAAGAAGCTGATGACACGTTTGGCTACATCATTGGCTATTGGAAGTTGAAGTTGGTTCACGTAGATCTCCACTGTCAACATGACGAAGTTAAAATTTGTATTATTATGTTGGTATATGCTGTAAAATGACAATTTACAATTGTCAAGATGGCGACATCACATCACACTGTCTCACTTTGTTACTTCTTCACGCTCAAACAACTGAAAGGATTTGGATGAAACTCGGTACCAAAATAGCTTATACACTAGATTAACATATAGGCTACATTTTATCCCGGAAAAGTGAAATTTTCCCGTGGGACGAGCAAATAATTAAAATACTTTTCCCACCCAGTACAAATATTTGTATGATGAACATAGGTGTTTTTTCTGTGTCTGGGTGTTATGTTGTATTCTATGTATGTATTTACAAACAAAAACTATCGAACTATCTAAGCATTCTATCAGTTATCTGGTTGTCATAGCTTTGCTTTGGTTAGGACTAAAAGACGCTGTGTGAAATGTCCACATATTTATTTATTTAATAATGACACGACTGCGTTGGTATCATTTAAGTACAATTTACAATATAAGCATTAACCTATTCAAATTATATATCTCAGGTCAAATCTAAAGTAAATTCAGGTAAATTGATTAAACCACACGGCCTGTTAAGAATTTGGAATGTCCATCCGACCAACCCGATGGACCACACGTTGAAATATGTAAAGAAGCTTAAACATTCCGGGAGGTATCCGGGAGAGATAAGATTAGATTATCTGATATTACACGAATAAGTAACCCTTATTAATGTAAAGTTAATGTTTTTTATTGTTTTATGTAAATCACACTATCACACTAATATCACAAAGGCGGATGTTTGTATGTGTGTGTGTTTTTGCTTGTTAATCCTTCACGCTCAAATGGCTGAATGGATTTGTATGGAATTTGGTACTAAGATAGCTTATACACTGGATTGACATATAGGCTACATTTTATCTTTTTTTTTTTTACTTCAAACTTGTCTAGCATTTGACCACGCTCTCACCTGATGGGAAGTGACGATGCGATCGAAGGTGTAGCATGCTAGCCAAGTAAATACCTATTCACTCTTCTCTTGAACACGCCCGGGTCATATTTCGCCGGAAACACAGACGCTGGCCGGGCATTCCATTCCTTAGCCGTTCTAATTAAGAACGTTGAGTCAAATCGCTTGGTACGAATGGGTGGTATTTCGACCACGAAAGGATGGCGCTTAGCCGAGCGTCTAGTAGTCCAGTAGTGGAATGGTGATGGGAGAATGAGATCATGCAGTTCTTGAGCGCATTCACCGTGGTGTATTCTGTAAAAGACCGACAGACGTGCCACCTTACGTCGATGTGCAAGGCTCAGGAGCCTTTTACCAACCAAAGAAAAATGTAATGTTCCTGTGGAATAAGCAAGTAATTAAAATACGTTTTACCCGCGGGTGAAACCGCGGCGCGCAGTCTGTTATAAAATAATTATGTAACATATCAAAATTATGAAGTAAGTAGTTTGATGATGACATTATTATTATGGCTCATAGCCCGGAGGCGGCGGGTTCGATTCCCGCGGCTGGACAAGTATTTGTGCACAGAAAACAAGCGCAAATACTTGTTCTGAGTCGGGGTGTTGTGGGGCCATGGTCCTGGGTCCTAATCCTAGTGAATCCTAGTTAGGGTCCAGGATCTACGTATGTGATTAATGGGCGTTATTATTATTATTATTATTATTAATAACAATTATTAATAAAAAGTAAACCACCCACCTACAAACAAAAGAACAAAAATGGCAATACTGAATAGAACATAATAAGTAGGCGGGTGTGACGCAGTAAAATGAGATTTGCAACATACCTTTTTTTCACACAAAATAAAATATCTGAAAAAAAAAAGATACCGAAAAATTGGTAACAAATAAGCTTATGGTCGGTGGTGCATTTTTATCTAAAGCCGAAAATAGTTGGCGAGACAAATTGATTGTTCACGGTAGGGCTCAAAGCTTTAAACGTTCCTCTTGTGCGAGTTTTATAATTTTAATTGGGATCTGCACCCCTACCGCGTAACCGTTCTGGGAATCGGCTTCGCCTGCCATCCTGCACGCGCCAATTAATAAGTCCACGAGTGCGAGCAAGAGAGAACACGATTACGAACTCCACCAGACTTACGCGGTAAGGCCCCTGGAGATATCTGACTTTTCATGTAGCTTTTATTTAAAATGCTAAAATTTTGTTTTTAGCGGTGATTTCACTATTTCTCCGAGTCGATTTTTTGAAGTAAAACTTCTTTACGCACGCTTTATTTGTGGAGTAAGCTGGAGAATGCGTAGCGATGCGAACGGAATTTGATTCACGTAGATCTCCATAGTCAACATAAAAAAGTTAAAAAATAAAAAATATGTATTATTATGTTGGTATGTCCGGTAAAGTGTAAACAATTTACAATTTTTTTTTGTTTTTGGTTTGGTTTTACACTTTTGTGTATATAGCCAGTGTCAAGTATTTGATAATTTCTCAAGTAAATTAATATACATATGTGAGTCAAGTCACAGTCAAAGTCATCAAGTCAAGTCATAGTCTAGTCTAGTCAAGTCATACTCCTAATAAAGTGGTGGCAACTTTACCAGAAGCTACTATGGAGTTTTGGAAACAATACGAAAAAAAACGTTTCACCAATTTACAATTATCAAGATGGCGACATTAACATTGAACAAAGAAAATAAAGTTATGCCGGCCGATAGATGGAGCTAAACTAAAGTTTTACTTCAGTCGTGTTGTTATTTTGGTATTTACATTTCGATGATAATTAATATTATTAAATAGGTTAGTTCACTTGTGTAACTATCAATATTTAATGTTAGAAATTAAATCAATTTCATTCATCATAACAAGCAAATACATAGTAAAAATGTTTAATTGTAATAAAATGAGAAGTGGTAGCATCCCTCTCCATATAAGTATCATAAATCTTATCCCAGTGGCTGTCATATTAACAAATTGAGTCCAATAAAAACTCCAGTTTATATTTATAACAATGAAGATTACAAATCTACATTTAGATTACGAGCATTTCTATGAGATAAAACTATATTATTAACTTAAATCAAGATAAGTAATAAGAAAATTATACGGAATTCTTCAACTATTATTCTCGAAATGACTACAAGAAGCTTATTATTGTAACGAATGTATAATATTATTTGGAGGCTCAAAACTCACAGATGTGAAAATATAATACGCCTAAGGCGCGGTTTTTCAATAATCAGATGAAAGCTATTCATCAGATAAAACAAAACACAGCTAAAATAAACGAATAATTTTGTTTAGTGAACGCTACAGTAATAATGGTACTGTTAGTCAGATTATAATTTGTTAGTTAAATAATTATCCAGCCATTGGAAAATCGCACCTAAGATGAATGAAAACACTATATTAAAAAAAAGTAACTCTATTGAGAAATTTATTTAAAAAATACGCGTTGGTTCTTCATTTCACTTAACATCTTCATTTGATTAATTTAATATGAATATATTTGTTATAGTATACATGCGGGTGAATTTCCTATCTAATTTTAATAAATTCAAATCGCATTGTTAAGTTTGCGTCTATTTCATTACTATAATCATAATCATATAATCATATTTGCGGACATCTCACACAGCGCCATCTAGCCCCAAAACTAAGCAAAGCTTGTACTATGGCAACCAGATAACTGATACAATGCTTAAGAACTTTTTGTTTGTAAATACATACATAAAATACAATATAACACACTATACTCTTGCATTTGTTTTCATTTCTGAGTTGTGCGTAGTTTTTCGGGGGTTACCTAATGTGACGCGGGTCCTACCTACCACGTGGGTCTTGACATTTTAATACTTAACTATTTTAAGCTTCAGTGTAAAAGGAATAAAAGTTATTCTAAAAATAAGGCTGGATTTCATAAGGCTCGTGACTGGGACATTGCTCCACTAAATATGTATGAGGCAAATTAAAATAATACAAGGAGAAAGTAAGATATCGGACGGTTAGAAGTTAAAAGTACTTGCTTATTTGAATTTAAAACATTTAAATTGTATTGTAGATGATGTTTGAATTGAATCAATATATAGTAGACTATGCTTTTAAAAATCTATAAGCATAGAATGATTTTAATTTCAAATACTTAAACCTCAACCTAACCCAAGTTTTGCTGAGTATTTATAATTACACAAAAAAAACTTAGGCAATTTTTCGAGATGTGTCATTTGGTCAACAGCAACTTACACCAAGTTAACTAATAAATAATAATAACGCCCAACGATCACATACACAGATCCTGGAACCTAACTAGGATTCCCTCTAGGGACCCAGGAACTACGAAGATCATGGTCCCACAACACCCGGACAGAGAACAAGTATTTGCGCTTTTTTGTGTACACAAATACTTGTCTTGCCATAGGAATCGAACCCGCTGCCTCCGAGCTATGAGTTGACATGCTCAACCACTACACCACCGACTGTCATAATGAGCAAGTTAAATAGAAAAATCGAACCCGCCGCCTCCAGGTTATGAGCCGACCCGCTCAACTACCTTCTGCTAAAACTACTATGAAAAACAAATATGATTGTAACTACTCTGTAGAAAATGGGAATAACAGCCTAAAATTGCCATCAACAAACACAACTTCAAACTAGTAAACTAAAACTTTGGTGTACTAGCATCATTGAAAGTAACTTCACAGTTCAGCCATGTCGTAGTTGGGCCGAAAACAAGTAACTTCCCATATGTCCCTATATTGCATTAGCATAAAACACGGAGCCTGATGTCACAGATTGGTACTTTACATGTAACAATTTGTCCTCTTTTGTAAACGTCCCCGGGTTGTGTTTGGTCATTTCCGTTACATTTGGTTACTTGTTACGGATATGGGAAAGAAAGTCATGTGAACTTTCTCGATAGTAGTTTTAAATGTTAGTTTCTCGTTTTGCTTCAAGTTTTTGACGCTTGACTTGGGAAGTAAGCTGGTGGATTCGAGGCGAATGCAAGTTGATATTCACGTAGACCTGTACTGTCAACATAATAAAGTAAAAAAAAATTATTAATATGTTCTTCTTCTCTCCGTTTAAAAGCTTTTTATAGCTTTTTAGCGATAACTCTGCCAATGTCAATTGAGGAATTTTTGTACATGACATGACATGACACAGAATTGACAATTGGTGCACAAAAAAAAGTGCAAATACTTGTTCTGAATTTGGGTGTTGTGGGATCATGGTTCTCGCAGTTCCTGGGTCTCTAGACACACGGAATCCTAGTTAGGGTCCAGGATCTATGTATGTGATCATTGGGTGTTATTATTATTATTATTAGTTTGAATACCACATCACTACACTTGGCCATAAACAGAGGATAAATGAATTAAAAAAAAAACATTTTGTCCAAAAAGTTTTGTACAAAAGGCAGGATAATTAAAAATGGTCGATCGATTGTACCCGTGTTACAGTCCATTTGGTTTTCATTCGGTGAAGATTCAATAAGTTACAGATGCGCTGTAAATTATAGATATGAAATAGATTTTAGTTAGTTACAACAGTTACAATCATATTATACCAGTTTACAGAAAGTGATGATACATTCCGTTTCATCATCATCATCATGTTTATTATATGAAGGGGTGAAGAACAAAAAGGGTTTATCTGATTTTTTTCCACAAAATGACTTATGGGTATCGTTGGATTCAGCGTGAAATTATCTACAATAATACATTCTCAAAATACCGAAATGAGGCTTAAATCTCGAGATTTTCAGTCTAAAAACGGTTTATCTGTCACAGGAATACAGTTCACTTAGCATAAAAACATTATTATATTTATTTAATTATATTATATTTTTATAGTAATTGTATGAATTAGTACTATATTTAGTATTTTAATATAGAATTAATACATTTTCAAGTAACTGAAACTTACATAAACCTTTACTATTACCTTATAAGCACTCTACATTAAAATGACGCCGTTGACGTTTAAAGTCAATTTTCTCGAAACTGTCAATTTGTCAGTTAAATCCTTTTTATTCTCAACCCTTCACATGTGTATGATATTTTATGTATTTATTCTTTGTATGTATATAATCACTATGTTTATTTTTTACAAATACTACTCATACAAATTTTGATGCACGCCTACATCCCTCTTTCTCAAACTACGAGTAGATGACTGGTAGAAAATGCCTAAGTCCTCCGTTTGTACTGGTTTTAGTGCAATAAAGAATTATAATAATAATAATAATTATCACCATCAGCCGAAATACACCTAAGTACATACCACTTGAATATTAATTTATTATAGTCTGCGCTACAATAAACTATTTTCTGTTTTGCATCACGTGCATTATTCCACAATTATTGCATTGCTGTTAATTACGTTTTTTTTTTTTTTCAAAATCTTACGTACCCACTTTTTTTGTAAAAATTACATAAATATTGTTGTTTTTTCTCTAAATATTATGTAAACATGTAATTTTTTCCGAAAAATTATATAAAAAATTAAGTTTTGATTGGTTACATAACTATTTTCACCAATATAAACCAGTTTATTTATTCATAAATGAATCTTTAAATATAAAATATATAGTGGATTAAGGATTAACATACAGGCTATTTTTTATCCGCGAGTGAAACCGCAGGGCGTGGCTAGTATTATATATTTATGACTAAGAAATTTCCACTCATTATTTTGTCCATCCATTATTTCAACTCTATCCGTATCAATATTTCTTACTCTTTACCGCCCGATACTTAACGATACAAACAAATAAATCGTCAAATTAAGCCTCTTTAAAGTTAACTACATCGTCAGATACCCGAAAACTCGTTAATGAGCGAACGGGTTTATCGTCTTAAGTTATTGCTATTGAATCACCTGATTTAGAAGAAAATATTTCAGAAATAGCTTTAAAGCTGGATTTACACTTACGCGGATAGTCGGTCGTGTTGGTCTTGAGTAGCTACATCAAAATCAAAACATCTTTACATGTAATGATGTTATAAAACTTTTAGTCTTATGCGCACTTTCTTGCTGTACACTTGTAAGTATGGAATAAGTTTCCGCCAGAATAAGATAAATTAAAAATAATATTATCCAAGACAACGCAATATATTTTTTTTTACTCCAAACTTGTCTACTATTTGATGCACCTGATGGACAGTCACCGGGAAGTGACGATGCAATCGAAGATGTGTATGGTAGCCAATTAGTTATTGAAATTTATATTATGCCTATGGGCCAGCGACCATTCCATCAGGAAAGCCATACGCTGATTTGATACCGCCAGCATAAAAAAATATGTCAATGCCTATGATAGGCCTGTGTGAATCTGTCAGATTCTTTCATTAACTACTGAGTACAGTTAATAATCAAATAATTACGTTTATAATTAAATCTGCGGCTTCGCTTACACATACAAGAAATTGTTGATAATTCTAGATAGTATTTTTTTTCTATCTGCATTTCCACAGACACCTGGGTCCGTGATTTTAGTTAAATTATTTTTGTATATATAAATTTAGCTTATAATTAATATGAACATATTTACAATAAAGTCTAGTTTGTATTTTATCTATCAAAAGTAATTTATATTTATAAATTATATGCCTTTAATTAAATACCTAAGAATATTGATAAAATATCCTACATTTTGAAAGTGTCACTGTCACTGTCACTTGTGATCGACTTGAAGTATAATATAGCTCTGGAGTTTTTGGCGGGAAAGCGAAAAAGATTGCGTCGCCGCATCGTATTATTTTCCAAAACTTGTGTTATTTTCAGTGTTAGTGTATAAAATTGGTGGCATTTTATTCGTTAAGTGCTGGATTACAGGCATGAGTGTGGGAAAATGGTATAATGATGGTGAAACGTTTATTTTTGTGTTGTTTCCAAAACTCCATAGAAGCTTCAAGTAAAGTTGCCACCACTTTACTAGGAGTATGATTTTGACCAGACTGACTTGACTGTGACTTGACTTGATGACTTCGACTGTGACTTGACACATATTTGCGTGAAATATCGATAGCTTGATAAATTATCAATTACTTGTCACTGGCTAAATACACAAAAGTGTGGAGCCAAACCCTAAAAAAAAAAAAAAAATATAGCTCAGAATGCCTCGACGTGCGACCAATGACTCGCACCGTTGTTGGAACTCTAAAACCAGCCTTATTATCGTACGCTGTGATTTTTCTGGATGTCATCGGAACGTTTATTGCTGTATGGAAGTGGAGTTAATGTTTTTCGAGTGTCAAAAGATTTAGCATTGTTTGGGTAAACGGTGTGTTGAAAAATTGGAACGATTTCGAAGATTCCGTTAAAGAAATTTATGCTCATTTTATCTGAAAAGTGTCGTTCATAATATTTTTTATTGTTTTGTATTTGGATGTTACCACTTAGAGAGAAATTATTTTACTGTTGTATTTCATTTTATTGTTGTAGTAAAATATCTATGCAAAAGGCCGATGATAGTAATAGTTTTATAACAAGTTTCATAACAATAAAATTGTAAAAACGGAGAGCTAAGTTATCTACGTAATCTGAATTTAAGGTGATGACAGGTTTTAAGATAAGTTTTTATTAAACAGTATCGCATCTTTAATGTAGTCAACAGTTCAATTTTTTTTATTGTGATAGGCTTGCGTTTGAAACTTGTTTACAAAACAAATATTGTTATCAAGTCGAATAAAGATATTTTGAAATTGAAATTGAATTGACTACTCTAATTCGGTTTGAACACAGTCACTGTACCTAATGAATTTACTGAGCAAATTAGACCTTAAAACTACTAACTACTCTAATTACTAGACTGCGCTGATGTCTCAGCATGACGTGCGCAGTGCACTTAATAACGTAAATTTATAGTTCCGAGTGGCATCGCAACTTTTATGAGCAGCTGTGTATTTTCATATCAGGTGAAACACTAGCTCATCACGTCATTTATAAGCATAAAAAAACTAAGTAGGTACTACTATAATACCCGTAACTACGACCAAATGCTATACTATATAACGCCTACAACAAAAAACGTTTGGACCGTTTAATAGAAGCCGCAACCACGGCTGGTTGCAGTTAGAGATGGTGAATAGGTTATGACGGCTCATAACCTATTCGCCATCTCTAGACTGTCCAAATGCTTCAGCCAT
Source organism: Ennomos fuscantarius (assembly GCA_905220475.3). Classification (NCBI taxonomy): domain Eukaryota; kingdom Metazoa; phylum Arthropoda; class Insecta; order Lepidoptera; family Geometridae; genus Ennomos; species Ennomos fuscantarius. The sequence goes on along the minus strand of HG992028.1, from coordinate 1,544,419 downwards.
CTGCCAGTAGGTAGAGTGCGATGATTTATGTACCAATACGTACTCCCATAATTTTACTTTAAAACCAAAAGATAAAACTGTCTTCCATATTCAACACTTTTATAATTACATTATTTCAAACTTTACAAAGTGCAGGCCTGTTGAATTTATGAACTCATAAAATCCTTGTTCAATGATATGCACGGTAACCTTTTCAAGAAAACTGTTATAAGATGTGGCACTTAGGAGACTTTGAATTTATAGAAGTTGTAAAAATTAACATGTATTTAAACTAGCTATGAAAAGCAAGAAACAGGAAGGAGGAAGATTTAGTAATAACATCTGTTTTGTTATTTAATTATATTTATATATTATTATTAAGAGTACAGAATTAGTTTACAGAAAAAAATTGTACATAAATACTTTATTTGTATAATGTAACTATGATGATTTGAATCATGAACTGTATCTATAAAAAATAAATTTAGGGATTAGATACAATATTCCTTATTTACTAAATCACATTCTTGTTTTAACAAAAACGAAGATCTGACAACGATACAAACTTTATCATCAATGCATTCTACAAAACTTTTTAGAAAAAATCCACTATAAAAGCGTACAATCCCGAAAGTGCATGTAACCCAAGAAAATAAAAAAAAAGTTAACGCCGCGAATAAAGATTGATGAAGAATCAATCGAGGCATGTCCCACAGATAAAGGCGAACGTCCGTACAATCAATTTTAATCTGGGAACTTCGCACGTGTCCCACCATCCCTTTCGTGCTAACGAAGAAACTGGTGAAGTAGAAAAGGACGGAGATGTCGATGAGACCTGTAAAGGTTTTGATGTAGGTGCCATTACGATGACGCCCGGCCTACTTACGGAATTAAAGACTAAAGAAGATTGAGGAGGGGACCTTATCTGCTAAGACAATGATGTAAGCGAAAACACTGATGGATATTGCAGGAAAAAAGGGATAATGACCGTGGGTTGATTATTTTTGGAGACAGGCTATGGTTTGTATAGATGGATATTAAATACTTTGGTGTGATGTGTGTTAGGGTTACATTGTTTTGCAAAATATTCACGGAAGATAATATAAGTAACATAGATAAACTTATTTATGTATAGTAATAACTTCTTAGTTATTGTATGTTACAGATGAAAAACAGAAATTGGAATTTTAAAAGTCTATGTAGGACTCAATGTTCATTCAACGAATCAAATTATCATCAGCTACAATACATCCATTTGTAAACTTTCTCAACTGAATGCTACGTAACCAATAGCGTGTCTTCCATCAATTGTGTAAAAATAAAGTCTACGTTTCATCGGTTTAACTCAGTCTAACTGGTTACTAGTTAGACGAAGCGACGGATCACAATACTGAACTAGTAAAATTTGAGTTTAAAAAAGAGTTGATGCTTACATTGTGATCGTTCGTTCCATCTTCTTCTTCTAATATTTCACTTACAGATCCAAAAACTGAAATTTTAGCTATTATTAATAACGCACGACTTCTTCCAGCAATGACTCTTTGGAAATTCGACTCCCCCAAACAAAGACTCTCATTAATATTGCCATACATATTATACGTCACAAATTAAACGCCCCAGGCTGTGTTTTCAGCTTACAGCCCGCAATTGCAGTTTTAACGTAACGTTTGCATGGCGGACCCCTGAGAGCTAACAGATGGTTCTGTGCTTTGGATGGATGAAGAAATGAATGTGGCTTTTTATCAATAGTTTGTTTTGAAATTTTGTCTATGACATTATTATGTTGGTGTAAGTAAGCAGAGAGTACAACCAATCTATTGCGTTTACATACACAAATAAATGTAGAATATCTGAAAGAAAAAAAAAATATTTTGTAACAGAACAAAAACATAGAAAAAACATGAAAATCGCATAAGAACGTCGAGGTTTCAGTCGTCGTGAGTTTCTTTCTTCTTTCTTTATTTCTATCTAAGGGATACAGCTTGAGTTTTTTATAGCTTTAAGCCTTTCTGGTCTTCAAGCTGCAGCAATATCTAATAAGTAGGTGAAACGTAAAAAGGCTCTGTAAGTATGTAAGTATCAGTTTTTACAAATATAGTAGTAGTGTTATGTAATATGGATTATAATGCTAGATCAATGCCTTCTCCCTTTCTAACGCAATCTTCCCAGCATTGAACGTTTATTAGCCTTTTCCCTAGCAAGGTGGTGTTTCTCCGAAGGGGAAAGGCACCCTAACGTTAAAAAATTCACGTCTACCAGAAGCCTTTGGTTGCTTTTAGTTGTTTTCAAGTTTTGAATTTTATCAGGTCTTAAGTTTCGATTTTCTTAGTCATGAAAACTTGTGCGAAGTTTTAAGTAAGTGTTAAATAATTTAAATACTTGGGATGGAAGTAATGAAACAAGAAGCTACGACATGACTGATTTTATTTAACCTACCTTCACAATCATCTTTAAATATTATTTATTTACTAAATACCCACAATCCCCTTATTAAAAACAATTAATAATTGTGTCCTATCAATTAGGTTATGATTTAATTTACAAACATTAAATATTTACTTATATTAAAACATTAATCAACAACATGTATTCCAAATGAATAAATGTTTGATTTTGATAATAATTAGTTGGGATATTTAATATATGTTAATCATTACATTTATCTTGGTTTAGGTACCTACTTATCATTCAAATAGATATTCCTATTATACATTATCCCCCTTGAAAACAAATAATTTTCATGTTACCTTTAATTTTTCTTTCACATTTGTAGGTATAGGTATGTTTGAATTGAATTTGTATTTATTAATTTTAGATTATTACATAACTTAAAATTTCATTTTATAATAATAAAATTAGCGTTATTACAAGAAGCTGGCAGTTTTTATTTACCTATTTTTCTAATTTATCTTATACAAATATTTAAAAGCATGCATTTTATTTTAATTCTAAATGGTTACCTGTATATTTTTATATAACGTATATAACATGCACACGCTTATTCATTAATTCATTAATTATCATGAAGTATTTTCATCTATGTATATATTTAAATCACAATATCTTTCTAGAATGTTCCTACATATGTTAATTTGTTTTATGGTAAGTGTTATACATATGTTATTGTTTTCTAATTATTTCATCGAATTAATATTAAAAATTAATATTTAAAAAAAATTATTTTTATTTTTACAACACAGATATTCGTTTAATGAAGATTATTTTTGTTTTACATTTTATAACAAATTATTATGATTATGTTCTCACGTTTGGACGAGGGCGGACGCGAACCACCAGCGGGTAGGTCCACCGATCAGGAGGTATCACTTCCCTGCCGGAACGAGTGCGGTAATTAGAAACGTTCGAAGGTGGAGGGATACTGGAGCTGCTCGGGGTCTGCGTGGGGGACGGACTGCTCAAAATGTCGTCGTACTGCGACGTGTAACCGGGGGACGGATCTATACGTTTGTCTGAGTCTATTATTATATGTCTCCTATTGCGTCTCCACACCCCGCCTGAATGCATTCTAATTGCATATGAGCGAGAGTTTATTATGGATATTATAGTGCCCGATTCCCATCTATTACCTACTCTCACTTTTACTTTTTGTCCTATGTTCAGTGGTTTCAATGGTCGCGAGCCTTTATCGTGATATTGCTTCTGCTGTGTCTGGCGATCTTCTAGTTTCCTGTGTGTATCCTTGGCTATCTTGGGCTCATACATTGTCATTGACCTCGGTAAAATGCTGCGAAGTTTCCTACTATATAATAACTCGGCTGGAGATGGAATCTCAGTGCTAATTGGAGTATTCAAATACTCCAAATACGCTAGATTAAAATCACTATTATCTTCGTGCACTTTTTTCATAATATTTTTAATTGTTTGTATGGAGCGTTCAACTTGCCCGTTTGACTGAGGGTATCTCGGTGATGAGGTAACGTGTCGAAACTTCCAATCCTCGGAAAACTGTTTGAAAAGGTTTGAAGAAAATTCAGGGCCGTTGTCGGTCATCACTGTCTGTGGAATTCCGTGTCTAACAAATATGCGTTTTAATTTTGATATTATTTGTTCGGATCGTAATGACTGTAGTTTTCCTACTTCAATAAATTTACTAAAGTAGTCTACAACTAGAATATAATTTTCGCCTCTGAAATGAAATATATCTGCGCCTATTTTCTGCCACGGTATACTTGGTATCTCATGAGAAATCAATGGTTCTTTAGTGTTCTGCTTCCTGTGAGTTAAACATGCCTGACAATGTGATAAATAATCTTCTAGTTGAGCGTTTATGTTTGGCCAAAATATAATTTCCCGAGCCCTTAATTTGCATTTTTCAATACTCATGTGACCAATGTGAAGTCTTTTCATCATTTCATGTCGCATACATTTCGGAATAACTATTCTCGTCCCTTTCCATAAAATGCCAAAATTAAAGGTAAGTTCATCCCTGAAGTCCCAGTATGGTTTCAATATAATATCTAAATCTTTTTTATCCGTAGGCCAACCTGATTTAATAATTTTTATTAGTTTCTGTAATTCATCATCTTCTTTTGTGCATTTCTGAATCTGCAAGAAATGCGAGTCAATCAGTTGATTACTCCCTGATAACGCACACACTTGTGCTTGCAAATGTAAATAATCGCGCGGCTCGCTAGCGTTGCCGCCGCCGCCACCACCTGGCGCGACCGATCTCGATAATGAATCGGCTATGTAAAGGTATTTACCTGGTTTGTAAACAAGTTTGAAGGTATATGGTTGTAAACGTAATAACATTCTTTGTAAACGAGGAGGAGCGTTCACTAACGGCTTATTAATGATGCTGACTAGGGGCTTGTGATCTGTTTCTATCGTTACATCTGTTCTGCCATATATGTACATATAGAATCTTTCACATGCAAATACGCACGCGTATAACTCTTTTTCTATTTGAGCATATGCTTGCTCAGTTTTTGTTAACGACCGAGAGGCGTATGACACGGGTAGGCCATCATGCATTAGACAAGCACCTAAACCATTTTTACTCGCATCTACAGAAATAGTTACTGGTTTTTCTAGTGTGTAATATTGTAATACTGGCGGGCTAGTCAAAAATCGCTTCAAGCTTTCAAAACATTTTTGATGCCTTTCTTCCCAGTGCCATACTGTATTTTTTTTTAAAAGTTCTCTTAGTACTGATGTTTGTTCAGAAAAGTTAGGTATAAAGTTGCTAACGTATGTAATCATACCTAAAAATCTCTCCATGTCCTTGACGTTCTCTGGAGTGGGCATGTTTTTTATTGCAACTACATGTGACTCATCAGGTGATATCCCTTTATGTGATATCTTGTGACCTAGATATTTAATTTCAGACTGGCCGATCTTGCATTTTTGTTTATTTAATTTTATGTTTATTTCCCTGAATCTGCTCAAAACAGCTCTTAATCTTTGATCATGAATTTGTTTATTAGGCCCGAAAACTAAAATATCATCGACAAACTGTATTACTCCCTCTAGGTCATCTAAATGCTCATATAGCTTTTTGTGAAATATTTCTGATGCAGAAGATATCCCGAACGGCATGCGTAAGAACTTAAATCGGCCATACACTGTATTAAAAGTACACAAATCTGTGTCTTGTAATTTCACTTGCCAAAATGAGTGTTTGGCATCTAAAGTACTAAACACTGAAGCCCCTGATAGCCGTGTCGTAACCTCTTCAAATGTGGGTAGTTTGAAATGTTCGCGTTTAATACATTTGTTTAAGTCACGTGGGTCTAAACATATGCGTATATCCCCGCTAGGTTTCTTGACAACGGTCATGCTATTTACCCAATCTGTAGGTCCTTCTACCTTGGCGATTATCCCTTGTTCCTGCATTTCTAAAAGTTTGTTTTTAACTTGTTCTTTAAGAGCTACTGGTAATTTTCTAGGTGGATGTATGACTGGTTGAGCATTTTCTTTTAATTGTATTTTATATTCTCCCGGTAAGCATCCTATTCCCTCAAATACATCCTGAAATTCATTTAAAATACTATTCTCTGAGTTTTGTTTACTAACTGAAAATACTCTTTTTACTAATTGTAGTTCCTCACACGAACGCTTACTCAGAATGGGCACAGAATTGGTATTCACTATTATAAATTTCAAAAAATAGTCGTTATTTTTATGCTGTACTTTTAGATAGCATTTACCTATGACACTAATTTCACTCCCTGAATATCCATGCAATCTCATCTTCGTAGGTACTAAATCAGACTCAGACAAACCCACCAAACTTAAACATTTTTTTGGAATAATATTAACATCAGCTCCAGTATCTAATTTAAATTTTAATATTTTATTATTTATCTGTAAATCTGTTAGCCACTCTTCGTTTCTAGAATTAATTTTATTAAAGTGATTTTTTACCTGATCGGTGGGCCCCTCGTGAACTTCAAAAACCCTGCACACTCTTGCGAAATGATTTGGACGCCTACATTTGTTACACTGCCGACCGAACGCTGGACACTCGTACCTCCTGTGTTTCATACCACACCGCTGGCACTGCATATTGTTGTTTGTTTTCTGTCCGGAATATGTACGCGTAATCACACTTCCTCCTCCGCGAGGCGGTCTGCCACGGAACTGTGACACCTGGACACCCGACGGCTTTGAGTTTGATGCGGTGTTTTGCATATTGCGTTCTCGATTCACCCAATGAACATCAGCTTGCTGTTTTTTGTCTTCGACCATTTTTACGTTAACTTCATGCGCGTAGTGCTCAGAGTTCTCCGTATTGATATGAACAGCTTGCGCGCGGGACATTTCCGCCAATCTGCAGATGTCGATCGCCTTTGAAAGTGGTAAATCAACTTCTCTGAGCAATCTTTCCCGTAGCACTCCATCTCTCAACCCACATATTAAACGATCGCGCACTAAATCGTTACACAATTCTTTAAATTCACATTTAGCCGCCATTTTGTTCAATTCGAATACGTATTGCTCGATTGATTCTAAATCCGTTTGATCTCTGGTAAAAAATCGGTGACGTTCTATTGTCAAGTTCTTTCTAGGTAGAAACACTTGATCATATTTTAGTAATAATTCATCTACTGTCTTGATCTCTCCTTGAAACTGATCATAAACTTCTCGGCAACGATCTCCAATTACGTGCAATAATATATTTAGCTGCACATTTTTGTCCTTCTTCGATAACTCGCATGCTTCATAATATATTTTAAATGATTTCTTCCATTTTTCCCATTCTTTACTTAAATTTCCCGAAGTCACGTTCGACAAGTTGTTCTCGAATTGGAACGGTTGAGGCGGCCGAAGTGCGGAATCCATTGCCAAACGATTTACAGTAATATTTACTAAAACCCACACGCGTACGTATATATCACTCTTAAACTCTTACGAAAATCACTTAAATATAATATTTATTTCGGCTGCGCCATGTTAAATAATTTAAATACTTGGGATGGAAGTAATGAAACAAGAAGCTACGACATGACTGATTTTATTTAACCTACCTTCACAATCATCTTTAAATATTATTTATTTACTAAATACCCACAGTAAGGAAACTAATCAAATTGAGGTCGATAAATTGGTGTGTATTACCGGAGTTGGTAGAGCCGTTTTATGGCTTTGCTCTCGGATTGGCATTCTTTGAAATTAGCTTGATATTGAATTTATTTTCTTTTAAGAATAAAATAAAGTAGAAATATATTTTATTCAATACTTGCTTAGGAATAAGATACAAAACAGGTTGTAAAAGTAATTTTATTCTCATTATGTTTTAACCGTTTTATAACTTTTTATGTAGGTAGTAAATTAAAGTTCCTGTCACATTATATTCGTAGATATAATATAGGTACGGCTTAACTGTAGCGGGGTGTTACGGCTAAACTTGTGTGTGGATGTTGTAAGAGCATTAGGTAGATTTTTTTTGTCTTACAGTGGATGGCGATGATGATGATGATGATGATGATTACTTATATAAATAGTCGTTGAGCTCAATCAAGAGAGTAACACCAGGGGGTAATCACGGAACATTGATTGCAATGCAACGGGAGAAATTTCATACCAAATTTGAAAAATTCAATTGTAACTATGCACATAAACTGCGTATTGAAACTGTCAAATCTATACATGTATGTGCTTCTATCGAAATCAAGTTACATGAGTTTTGGCGGGAAAATGAAAAAGATCGCGTCGCCGCATTGTATTATTTTCCAAAACTTGTGTTATTTTCAGTGTTAGTGCATAAAATTAGTGGCATTTTATTTGTTAAGTGCTGAATTAAAGGCATGAGTGTGGGAAAGTGGTATAATGATGGTGAATCGTTTCTTTTCGTGTTGTTTCCAAAACTCCATAGAAGCTTCTGGTAAAGTTGCCACCGCTTTACTAGGAGTATGACTTGACTAGACTAGACTATAACTTGACTTGACACATATATATATTACTTAACTCGAGAAATTATCAATTACTTGACACTGGCTAAATACACAAAGTAATACAAAAGCTAGCTAGCTAGCAAGCTAAATACAAAAAAAAGTGTGGAGCAAAAACCAAATAAAATAAAAAGTTACAATATCGCTTAGCTGTGTAGAAGTAATGGTGTTTCATTGAGACATACCAGTAACACTGCTGGTTAGCCATCATACCTCTAGTACCATAATACCATAAGTATATTGTCTGCTATGTATACAAACGTTGATTAAAACAATATAAAAACTCAACAATAATAATATGCCACACACAATGAATTGGATACAATCGGGTATTAACACATTGGAATCTCACAGTTTATCTATCAGTTAACGGACCACGCCCGTTGCCTGTTCTTATTTATAACGTATATAGAATAGCATCAAGATGAGTGGAAAGATGACATTGTATAAATCTACACGATATCGCTTAAACGTGTATTATGATGCTCTTTTGTTTTCTTTATTGTTACACTAGTTGCGCCCCGTGGTTTCACCCGCGGATAAAAAGAATTTTAATTATTTGCTTATCCCGCGGCAAAATTTCACTTTTCCTATACGTTAATTCAGTGTATAAGCTATTTTGGTACCGAATTTCATCCAAATCCATTCAGCAGTTTGAGCGTGAAGGAGTAACAAATATACACACATACTAACTTTCGCCTTTATAATATTAGTGTGATGTACGGAGAACTATTTAAGCTTTAACTATCTCTCTGGTTTTTCTGGCGGGAACGCGAAAAAGATTGCGTCACCGCATTGTATTATTTTCCAAAACTTGTGTTATTTTCAGTATTAGTACATAAAATTGGTAGCATTCTATTCGTTAAGTGCTGTAGAAGTTTATCCAGATCGGTTCCGATGTACTGTTAACAAAAAACTTTTGCAGTTTTCCATTAATGATCTATTATGTATATAAAATAACTATTCTTTCATACACAATGTTATTAGTAAGGGTGAAGGCGTATCTACAAAGATAACAACTACCCAAAATATTACTGGTTGCAATTTTTTTTAGGAATTTACCTTTTTTTATTATTAACTTTCCAATATATAAACCTCAAAGCCAGATTCTACGTATTTCTTGTAAATTCAGTCTGTTCATTTTAATCCACTTTTGTCCATAAAACCTTTATAGAGGTGGGTTGCGATTTACGACTTTATAATAATTATCGATTTTTCACACTCTAACTAGATAACGTGTTTTTAACTCTTTTATAACACCAATCATGTTGTAATTATAACGCAACGGTGCCACTGGTGCTATTCACGCTGTTGTAACGTTGTAGATAAGCGTACAGTCTAATTGGATTAGTGTTAACTGCCAATTATAATGGGTACAATGTACTGGTTACAGTCTGTATTGTTTAGTCTAGATTTAACTTTATATCTATAGTTATAAGTTTGAAATTTATAGTCACATTAAAGATTGACTTCGACTAGAAAGACTTCTTTTATCTGCAGGATATTAAATATAGTATTTGACAGCCTCTATGGTGCGGTGGTTGAGCAGGTCGGCTCATAACCTGGATTTGGCAGGTTTGATTCCCGCGGTAGAACAATTATTTGTGTACAGAAAAAAAGCGCAGTTCTGTGTCTGGGTTCATGGGGAACTATGTGATCATTGGGCGTTATTATTATTATTTGTTGATAGTTTTCTTAATGTAAGGGGTCACGACTGTGGGCTTACTTTTTATTAAGGGCATGCTACCCACGTGTGGTCCCAGGAATATCCAAGGCAGCAACATTTTCCCCAGTACATTTAAATCATCTGCGATTACCAAATCCCCTGTCAAGCATGGTGATTGTGGTAAACCTCCCCCCTATATGATAAGCGTTTTATGGGGGAGGCCTATGTTCAGCAGCGGACGTCTCCCGCTGCTGATTTGATGCTACCGACCGGTTTTATACATATAAAATACAAAGTCCTGACTGACTGAATGACTTATACACCAACGCAAAGTCTAAACCGCTGGTCCTAGAGACTTGAAATTCAGAGGATGTGTTCTTTGTAAATTATAGGACTCCACTAAGAAAGGATTTTTTGAAATTTTATCCCTAAGAGGGTGAAATGGGTGGTTGAATTATCCATGAAAAAATATCTTCTTCGTATCCTATAGGCCACGCGGGTGAAGCCGCGGGGAGAAGCTAGTTAGTTTATATACTAAAGACACTAAAGCTTGTTTGAAAAAAATCTTTACATACATCCGGTAGGTAAATAACTAACAAGTTCAATAAAATTGCACAATTACACTTCATCTCTACGTTCATTTTCAAATCACTCATAACTCTATAGTGTATCAATCTTGATAGTGACCTCCAGCATACGTCATAATCAAGATAAACCCCATCTAATCCATCTGGCAGGTTACTGTAACGAGATATCAGATTCGCTGTAGGTGGCTGCTTGAAGATAATGTTGTTCGAAATGTTTGACGGAGCATTCACATGGAAGGATCGTGGACAAAAAGACTAGGATTTTTGATGTATTCATTAAACTTGGTACAACTTGACTACCTGTTCTAAGAAATGTTTACTGCGGTCACATTACTTAGATGGGTAACCGTGACCGCTACAAACGGTATTTACATTACAACAGATATTTACTAAGTATGCTGTGTGGAAATCATGGACCCAGTTTTAACAGCAGTATCGCCTGCGTAATTAACAGATAAATTTTTATTTAAAGGAATAATTAGAATCTTGAGCAGGACTTGACCGTATCCATGCGTCGCTAAAGCTGAAACATAATTTGCTTTGACGTTGACGTTAAAATGATTTTTTCACTTAAAGTATATTGTAGATCCGGCAGTGAACCTTAAAAAATTAAATCATTTCATTTGTTTATTCATAAGACATTTAGATGTATAATCAACATAAAATAGAATCATCATAACGCAAGATAAATAAACAACATAAGATAGAATTAGATAAGTAGTTATAAATATATCAATAAATAAAATGGTCAAAATAGTCACTAAAAATTCCAAAAGCACAAAATTATAATTAAAATACAATATTATAAATTTTAAAAATGTTAATCTTTATATATAAAAATGAATCTCTATTTCCTTTGGTCATCGCATCACGCGTGAATGGATGGAACTTTTTTGCTAATTTATTTTTTGTATCATTATCAGGAGAAAGTTCTTATGAAAGAAAAAACTAGGAATATTTAGAAAAAACTTACCACGGGGGTATAGCCGCGGGGCACAGTTAGAAAGTAATAAAAATATATGGATGGTCAAAATAGTCAAAAAATTTCCAAAAGTACAAAATTGTAATTAAAATACAATAGTAATAAATTTAAAAAAATAATTAATAAGTAATTTTACCATTTCAGCCAAAACGATCAACGAGCATTTAAAATACTGTATTGCATAACAATTGAATCATTTTATACTTACATCTTTGTCCGACATTCCTTGAACTAATAAAACTGCTAAATATTCGACGTCTTGTATTTCAAAGTTCCCAATCAACAGTGTGGTTTGTAACCGCTGCTGGTAAAACAGTAGTATCGCTGTGACCGCATTCCAGCTACCGATTGTAATAAACGCGATAAACGGTTAATCAATTCGCAAATAACACCGGCTCAAAACCAGAAGATTGTTGACTACTCAAATTGTCTAAAGAAATAATAGGTATGGTATCAGTGAAAAGAGATGAGCGTAAAATTGATTCATTGTATTTACCTACCTAATTACGAATATTTGTGAGGTTAAATATGCTAACATAGGAAAAAACATAGAAGTATTTATTTAACAGCAAATACTGTCAGTATAATTATATTAATTAAGCAACTAATAATTAATTATAAATAAATATTATTATATTAAGCGTTACAAAAATTTCTAAAATCCATACATGAAAGTAATAATTAATCAAAATTTGTACCTACGTGCTATGTACAATGTATTTAACATTAAGTACATATGTGAAATTTAAGACAGTACAAAGTAAATATTCCTAATATTTATATAAATAGTTATTGAAGGTTTTTGTTGCAGAGTTGTTTTCACATTAGTAGCCAGTCAAAAAAGACTCGTACGCTAACTCCTAACACCTAGACCGCTAATATTTTGTTAGGCAGCTCAATAATTTTGTATTGAAAATGTCAGCGATTCTTGTTAGCCGGATAGTTGCCAGTATAATCTTTGGATTAAATAACTAACGGGAATTGATAGCGTGGATGTTGATTGAAAACATTCAATACTATCTTTATTGAGTAACCGCAATAGAATTGAATGAAGCTGATTGCCCTAGTAATATTATCATAAAGTAACACTACACGGTTACAAGAAAACAAAATAAAAAATAAATAAAAAACAGACAACAATTGCCAGGTTTTAAATGGGTATGGAATTATGATGGAACAAATCAACTCAATACGAAAACTGTAAGTTATCATTAGTTTGCATTTGTTTTTTTTTATTTCCACTTATAGTAATGTGCAAATGTGCAGATATAGGTTTTTACTAAAATTTTACATAAAATATTCAGTTGATTTTAAAGTTTTTTTAAGGTGTTTTAGTAGCTATTATGTACGTAACAGGAGGCTTAATTAAGAAATAATAATGTATTTAATAATTCTTTTTTTGGTATCGGTAAAACTATTATATTTGATTGATTGACATTTCATTTAAAATAATTTACATATTTAGAAGTTATTAAAAAACATGAACGTTTCCATATTGATGTTATTCGCAATATTATGAATTTTTTCAATTCATTCATTAATTTTATTTAAATGTAATATTAATACAACTTCAATATTGTAACCCAAAACAGACAAATAACTTGGATCATATAAATGCATGCGCTGTTTTATTAAATCATTTGAATAACAATACGAATTCTATTAGTAAAATAACACTAAATATCAACAAAGTCTATGTTTTCTTGTAACCCAATTGCTAAATAATCGCTTTAGATAACTTGGTTTAGGTAATAAATTAAATGAATTAAACCACGGTAGCTCTGTAATTTGAATTTGTCCAATTACAAATAATAATGTATATATATTATAATGTGTCACGCGAAACTATACCTTAGAGTTCTGAGTGACACGGCAATCCATATGGGCATCCGTGTCGTTTAACATCAGGCGAACGACTAGGTCATTATGTCATTCCTTAAGATAAAAAAAATACAATATATTCCAGTGTAGAATTCTTGTATTGGTTTGTATTTAAGATGAATGAAAGTCGTCGCATTTTGTGATAACAAGGTTACACAGAGTCGATCAAACTTTTGCATTTACCAAATCTCGGTGTTCTCCGATTACACGTCCATCTTACGATCTAGCGGTAGTCGGTTCTGCTGCTAATAACACAGTGTAATAGTGGTTATAGCCATAGAAATTAAATTCATATTACCTTCTAAAAACTAAATACTCGTATTTATCGCGTTACCTTTTGGAGTTCGGTTCCACTTTAAGTTGCTCAATAAATTACTTTCCTTGACAATACAATTAATAGTTGCTGTCATTAAGTTTTATATCTCTATGAAGTAAGACAACCATGGATTTTAAGATTTTACTAACCCATAACGCCTTTTAAATATGGTTCATTATCGCATGAAATAATAATAAACCAAGAAATGGATGATTCATTCACTATACCATATCAAGAGCGTGTACGTTTTTTGATTAAACTGCATATTAAAAGCTTGTTTAAGGACCAAGAAAATTGTTCACGTAAGTTGCAATTTATATGCGAGTTTAATTGATAAAAGAAGTAAAAAGCTTGTAAATGTTTATGATGACATATACACAAGCATGTTTATTGTAATAGGGTTTTGTATTAACTTGCATTTTAAAGTCCTTTTTGCCTTTGACGAACATGTCTTATACATCTTCATAAGAAGGCGTTATATTAGAGAAGGACCAGAACTGTGCAAACTTAGAAGCGTCGAAAAACATTTTAATGTGCTTGAATTATAAATTAAATAGACAATGATTTAAATAAAATACCCAAGTAATATTCATCACAACTGCAGAACAAGTTTAAAGCCTATAAGTTTTATAAACTTAAATTTCAAGCAATAATATAAAGGGATTTAAATATGGGGTGCAGTGGTTATGTCCGAAGTTATACTGATGAGCATGCTAATAGCAAAATACAAAATGAATAGTCCAACATAGCAAAGGTCAACTTTGTCGTATAGTTTAACTCTGCAATAAACGTCACTGGCTGCGCTGCGATTGTAAAGTGGCACTTTTAAAACTGTACAAATCGGATTACAACGCTGCAAAGTAGAAGAGATGGCGGGAGATGCGGGAACAACAACTTAGTAAACGCCATCTATACGTTTAGTGATCCAATGAATTTAATAGGAGGTAAAGAACGGTTGCAGCTTTAAAAACTGCTTAGTAAGTTATAACTTTCCCATACATATGTAAGTACTATATACATTAACAAATAATTAGCAGAAGATAGAAAATATCGATTGATAATTATTGCAGAGAAGATGAATTTGCAATTATCGGTGACAGTTGGATGAAGCAAAACAAAAAAATATGAGTACCTATAGAATCATGTCTTATGCTACTATGATCCGTATTACAGAACGATGCTTAGTCATCGATCGGTGCTCAAGCAGAGATTTCATTCATAAAGTGATCAATTAGTGAATAAAATCTCTGCTTGAACACTGATTGACGACTGAGCATCGTTCTGTAATACGGACCTTACTATAGTAAGTCACAGTCACAATCACAGTCTAGTAAATTACTATACATGCCTGTTGAAAGAAAAAATCATGTCGTAGAAAATGAAATTGTTGGGGCTTGCTTGTATCAACCACGCGTAAGAGTCAAACTCATTGATTAAAAGAAAAAAGTATATTACCAATACTGTGCCATTATCATGCCGAGTTCAAAGTATATGCGTATGGAGTATGCAGCGATTTTGATCTATAACAAAATATTCCAAAACTTAAACCGTGCTAGTCTTTCGTAACTTGTACTCAGTTTTTTGTTTACCAGCTTGTCGACTTAATAAGGTAAGTATTTGCATGCCAATTGTTTTTAGTGCTAATTCCTTTCCTCTTATTAGAATCGGATATACAACTTCTGCTTTTTTATTTGATTCAACAAGCTTTTTATTTCCGTTTACCGTCTTTTTGTTCACAGAGTGTTCTGACCTTTTTCCTGATGTTTTTAGTTTGAAAAAAAAAAATCTTTTGTTATAGTTAGAAACTTCTTGAATAGTTTTGGCGGGAAAGCGAAAAAGATTGCGTCACCGCATTGTATTATTTTCCTAAACTTGTGTTATTTTCAGTGTTAGTGCATAAAATTGGTGGCATTCTATTCGTTAAGTGCTGGATTACAGGCGTGAGTGTGGGAAAATAGTATAATGATGGTGAAACGTTTCTTTTCGTGTTGTTTCCAAAACTCCATAGAAGCTTCAAGTAAAGTTGCCACCACTTTACTAGAAGTATGACTTTGACTAGACTATGACTTGACTTGATGACTTCGACTGTGACTTGACCACATATTTGCGTGAAATATTATTAACTTGATGAATTATATATATCAATTACTTGACACTGGCTAAATACAAAAAAAACTTCTTTAAATTCTTAGTTTTTTAGCGCAGAGAAAGTGACGTTTAGCAAATTCGTAGCTTTACTGGAATAAGCGAAGTTAATGAGTGATCACCATCATTAAATTAAATATTAATTTTAGTACTACAATTCAGATATGATTTCTGAATACGTAGGTATAGCAAATCTTTAAACAAATTTTGAATTCCACCACCTTAAAAGTAGTAAATAAGATTTGAAAACCCACTCACTGCAAAAACAAAACAAAATGGCCCAAAGAAAGACTGCTAAGACAGCAATAAACGACAAACGACTACAGATATCGGATTGCGTTGAATAAGACATTTCGCTTTTAACTGTTTGCGAGGAGGCATGATCGTGGGCGGTTCGAATGATCCTTGAAGTGGAGAAAAGAAGGAGATGCAGCGGTGATAGATGTAGTGAACTATGAGAAAAATTTCATAGAATAAATGCCTAGTTATTGATAGACAGATAATATTGTTTAACAGAAATATCAGTGTCGTATTATGTTTAGAAGTCTTTTCTACAGTGATAAGACTTAATAATTTAGTTCTATCGCAGAAGTTTTTTATCTGGTATACGCACTAATTACATATTATCGACTTTTTCTATTGGTAAAATTTAGGCGCCTTGAGGAAATATTTTTTTGATCACAATCATTCTAACATTTTAATCAAAACTAGATTAAGATTTAGCCTATTGTAACACTTAATTTTAAGTTGCTTGTAAATTATTCCTGTAATGTGATGTTTCCATAAAGAGTTTTATTTATCTAACATAAAAGGAACTCGTAACAGGGAACTAGCTCCTGTAACACAGGTCTCCCTAGTGTAGGAGCTAGTTGTTAATTTCATATGGTAGTTAACAAGATCCTGCATTCAAATTACTTTAACTAAAGCTAAGAATGATTGTTTGAAAACTGTCGTGAGTATGACACATTTTGTAAGTAAATAAATGATGTTCTGGGTTCGATTCCCACCCAGGACACCACACAAACATTTGTGTGATGAGCATCGATGTTTGTTCTGTGTCTGTGTGTTATATTGTATTCTATGTACATACATATTTACAAACAAAAATAATCTAAGTATTGTATCAGTTATTGGGTTCCCATGGTACAAGCATTGCTTACTTTGGGGCTAGATGGCGTGTTACGTTGCCGCGTGACGTCACCCGCTGTGTAGCAGCACAGGCATCAGCTGAACAATGCAGCGTCAGCATGTAGGATCTCGTGTCATTTTAAAGTAGAAATTTGCTTTATATGACCACTCCGGTCCCGGCCTTGGGGCCGGAAGCACCACCTTAGATTGTAGGACTAGTAAGATATGTACATCGTGTAATATTTGAACGTCAAATATAGATTAAATTAGCTATAGAATCAATATTAGTTTCTTTCTGCATCCTCCTCCTGCAGCCTCCGTAACTGGCGCAGTCGGTAGGATATCTGAATATAGGCTTACCATGATAGGCCATTCGGGTATCAAGAACCTACAAGTGCTGCAGGACAGGAGGAGTATACGAAAATCGATACGGCGGCGAAGGAACTAATAAACTATGTGAGTACCTTAGATTCATACTACGGTTGCTCTCCTTATTTCATAACTTTCATTATAATTATTTAACCTAGTGTTAAATAAAATTCCAAGATTTTCCATTCAAGGCAATCGCGGATCCCTAGGTTTTAGATAGCGTATAACTTTTAGGTATAGAATAAATTCTTTCGATATGATAGAAATAAAATAAATTTAATATTTTAAGCAAAGCAGAGCAGAGCAAAAATTTTATGGTTTTATATCTCGTATATATTATACTTTCATGAAAAAGCAATATTCCTGTTTTATGAAATTCTGCGATAATTTGCATTGGTTTCAAATTATCTTAATATCTTTTATGAACAGAACCCTTCGTAGGTTGACAGGACAAGCAGTAGGCTTTATATATTCAGAGATAATGGGTTTAAAAAAAAAAGTTGCACAGATTACAGCTGGAATATTAATGTGGAAAATGTATAAGTAAGTACATAGTACAATCATGAACCATTTACAGCGACTGTAAGTATAATGAAACTTTACCGATTTCGCTTTTGACTTTCACGACTGATCGGAATTTTATCCACAAATGGTGCAGACTCTTGGAGTGGTCAAACCGAATCTTCTGATATTCTTCGATCTACTTCACTGAGGACTTTCAGAAATAAAAAAATAAAAAAATGTTATAGTTACCCTATTATACCTAATAATTTCGGATTCCTAATTAAATAAAAAAATTGTCTCGAGTGTGATCTGCCCTGGAACATTAAAGTATTTATCCTACATTTCTTAAATTTTTATCAGATTAATATTAGACGACATTTATAAATTATAACATAATGAAATGTTTCAATCGTGTTATCGAGTTTCTCGGAATTCCGTGCAGAAGGTAACATGATGTTCTTTGTTCACTATAAGTTTTATGCAATCTTGGACGATTTACTTATATGCCTTGTTGAAACAGTAGATATAGAAGTTCAACTTAGAAGATAGCGTTGGTAACTTGAGACGTGACTAATGCAATTCAATTGTACCTGTAACTCATGCAGTTGCAATCTTTATAAATTACTTTTGACAAGCTAATCAAAATTAATAGTTTACTGACCCATTCAGAATTAGATTTATTTCAAAGATTAATTAATTATTCATGCATACGTTAACAATTTCAATTGGAACAGCCGCGGTCTGAAATTGGAAATGAGTAACTCGAAGAAGAATCAAACGTAAGGCTTTTTACCCGACTACGGAAAAAGTAAGGATAAGCGTAATTGTTTCGTTGCCGATTTTGAAACTTTTTATGAATATAATAATTATATACAGTAACCATTGAAACTAATTCAAAAGTACAGCCATGAATTGTGTGTTAGCAGACTGAAGAAAAAAAATCTGAATATAAATTATTTTTATTATATTGTAACTTCCTCCATTAAAAATGGTAGATTTCAATTATTATGAAAATGTACATATAAGTAATTCAAGTTTAAATTAATTTTTCAAATTGCTGTCAATAGTTTCTCTAAATATGCTCAAGCATATTTATGAAGAAGAAACAACGTTGAGCAGTATAATCATTGCTTCAGTACTTCACTCATCATGCTGTACCTTTGACTGAATATTACCAGCTAAAGATTATATATAAAACATGGAACTAGTTAAAAATTAGTAAATGTCTAATTGAATATCTTGAGGAATGTTCACAAATTAAGATCTGACTTCATTCTTAAGAATCAGTACGAGATGGCTGCCATAGGAGATCCCTAGATATATGTCTGATAAGTAACCAAACAATAAGTACCGGGTCTATTCAAAATAAAAAAGATTTTTTGCAATGACTTAATTCCTTACATTAAGATTAGGTGTTGAGATTTAAGAATGCCATTTAGCATAATGTAGGTATGTATATCATTATTTTAATTAGGTTAATATAAAATGCTTCTCCGAGGAAATAATTCAGCTAGAGATAGCATTTTATTCTTGTGCATCGAGCACTCCTCATAAAGTTATTGTATAATCCTTAGGTGTAGAATCTCCGCGTTTAGAATTTAGGTTTACTTAGGTTATTTCTATTTTACACAATGGTTAGCATTCTGAATTTCGATTGCCTCTCCTTAATTTATAACTTCTATTAAACAATTTCATTTTTTCCTATGAGTCACCCAAATCCTATCACACTTCTTATCCCATCCATAAGTAGCATGTGCAACCAATAGTACGAACTCTATGTACATAGAGACAGAATGTCCGAAGACCAGCCCCTGCTGCTGGTACTATTAATAAAAGTTCCAGCCACGTCATCCATCAAATATCAGCATTCAGTCCAGACAGCGTGCATCGTATGCGATAATCACAAAACAGCCGCTCCACATATACTGCAGAACGGGTTTCACGAAGACGGGACATCTAAGAACAGCTAGAAGATAACCACTACATCCAGCAGCTATGCAATTCAATGAAATACAATACCTGCTAAGAAGACCAAACTATACAACTCTTGAAGGAAGTTCTCCGGCAGCACTTCTTCTAACTTTTATATCATGAAATTTAGAAATCATCAACATGAATAAGATCAAAAGCAGACTATCCAACATTAAAACCAGAATTTCAACGGCATATCCACAATATGTTGAAGACTAACTTCAGAAGAAGATACCAATCACCAATCTACTCAACATTTCGAAGATGTAGAGATCTGGCGGAAGACTCGACTGCAGCTCCCGGAAACTTGATGCCAGTATCATCTCGACAACTCTGACAGCTACGGCCCGCCAGTGTTGCCGATCTTCGGGAGGGAGGTGTTACGTTGCCGCGTGACGTCACCCGCCGTGTAGCAGCACAGGCATCAGCTGAACAATGCAGCGTCAGCATGTAGGATCTCGTGTCATTTTAAAGTAGAAATTTGCTTTATATGACCACTCCGGTCCCGGCCTTGGGGCCGGAAGCACCACCTTAGATTGTAGGACTAGTAAGATATGTACATCGTGTAATATTTGAACGTCAAATATAGATTAAATTAGCTATAGAATCAATATTAGTTTCTTTCTGCATCCTCCTCCTGCAGCCTCCGTAACTGGCGCTGTGTGAAATGTGTACATATATTTATTTATATTTAATATTACTAGTTTTAATACCATTAGTTATTGATAATTTTACCTATTAATAACCTGGACCTAAATATGAAAATAAATACATTTTAAATGTGTTTCATTTATCCTATCTCATTAGATAAATACCTACATTATTTTAGTGATTCTAAGTTACGGTCATCATGCCTATTACACCCGATATAATATTAGTTGCGCCCCGTGGTTTCGCCCGCGGATAAAAAGTATTTTAATTATTTGCTCATCCCACGGAAACATTTCATTTTCCGGTATAAAATGTAGCCTATATGTTAATCCAGTGTATAAGCTATCTTGGTACCGAATTTCATCCAAATCCATTCAGCCATTTGAGCGTAAAGGAGTAACAAACATACACACATACATACATACAAACTTTTGTCTTTATAATATTATAGTGTGATTAGTTAATCGCTAATAGCTGGTGACTTGAATCTGCAACTTCGTAGATTAAGTTGTAACCGATATGTACCATTTCTTCAAGTCTTGAATCTTATTATTGTTGAGTGACCAATAGTCGTAAGGATCAAATCGAAACACGATACTATTCAAGATTATTATCCAAAATAGTACTTTAAATTTTATGAGAGAAAACAGTTTAGTGAATGCGAAATTGTTTTTATACGATGAAATAACACGCATAGTGTTAAACAGATGTTATAAACGTAAAACTTATGTATTTTTCACAACTTTAACGTATTTTTAATGTTATTTGTATTTCTGACTGTGGCATCGTAGCTCTCAAATGGATTTAATGAGTAATTTTTAATAAAAGTTTTTTTTGTCGAGTGTAGTTGAAGTAAGAAAAGTCCTAAAAAGAAAAGTTTTACCTGCCATTTTTATTTGTTCTCTTTTATAAGCAAAGATCATAATATGATAATCAAACGCTTACAAATAGATATTAATCAAAGTAAAACCTGTGCAATTTAGTTTTTTTTTTTTGAGGGACAGGGAGTCTACCTACCGTAGAAAAGGGTCAAAAAGAGTGGGATGTATGTGGCAGGATAGAAAATAAGGCATAGTTAGGCAAACTTATAAACATTAATCAAAATAAAACCTGTATAACATAGATTTTTTGAGGGATATAGTGTACCTACCATAGAAAAGGGTCAAAAAGAGTGGGATGATACGGAGTGGCAGGACAGAAAGTAAGGCATAAAAATTAACTAACCCATGCGAAGCCTTGGTGGGATAGTTACCATTTTGCAGTATTAAAACTTGTTGGTTAAAATGAAAATATTTTCTAAGTAAAACTTCTTTACGTACTTGAGGAGTAACTGGTATAATGGATATCGCGATATTGCTTACAGATATAGAATATTATTGCTACTCATTTTCACTCTCTCCACAATACAACTTTCTCACTCCACAAGTTTTATATAGAGTTTTGTAGATGATACAATGAAGAGGCGGAAAGTAAATAGCAATGAAATGATAAAATAATTAATTAATATTACTAGGCTTCCGTACGTTAGTTGAGGCAATTATAAACTGTTATTTTTTTGAAAAAGTTGTGTCACATATATCGCGAAGGTGTGTAGTCAACTTATAAATATTCTAGATCTGTGGGCAAAACTGCGCCTTTAGCATTCCTTATAAATACATAGGTACATAATAAAATACAATAGCGTCTATGAATATAAATTGTACAAACATCAGAGCTGAGTATGACCGGCAGAAAATAGAAACACTGACCGGAACTATAAAACCGTCTATTGAGAGTCTTACACTACACGTTTTATTCTCCATTGACTCCGATTGGACCCGATTCAGCGTAGTGTGCTGTATGAAATTGAATATTTTATGGAAATCGATTGTTGAATATTAGGTACTGAAGGTGGACTCTGGATGTGGGTGTTTGGTTTGATTTTTAGACCTAGCTTCTTGGTTTACTCGTTTTGTTCTCATTTTGCAATATTAAAACTTGTTGGTAAAACTTTACGTACTAAACTAACCTAAACTGGTAAATGTGTGACGAGAGCGTTAAAGAAATTGATCGGGCGAGGTGAACCGAAGTTGAGAGGGAGATATAAGTTAGTGAAGATTACGAAGAAGAAGAGAGAAGAGAGAGAGAGAAGAGAAGAGATTACGTTTTGTATAGAAGTTTTACTTCAATCGTGTGAACAAAAATAATAACACCTAATAATAAAGTGGATTTATAGTTAATGGGTCTAAAGCACACTCGTTTTTTTTGTTGAGACAGTTTTTAAGACATTTTGTTTTTACTATTTTTTCTCTTTTTTAAAATATTTTCAAATATATTTTTTTTTCTTAAAACTTTTCTAGCATTTGACCGCGCTCTCACCTGATGGGAAGTGACGATACGATCGAAGGTGTAGCATGCTAGCCAAGTAAATACCTATTCACTCTTCTCTTGAACACGCCCGGGTCATATTTCGCCGGAAACACAGACGCTGGCAGAGCATTTTCGTTTAATTTCTGTTCTTTGTGTGTGTCCTTTCTGTTTGTCTTTCGTTTACCATATTTTTATATTTTTATTAACTAATCCAATTAATAGACTTAACTTTGGTTTATACAGAGGCTATAAAATCAATTCTAGATTTAACACAATTATTGATAACTTTTATGCATGCCTAAAGTAAGATATTCATTTCTTATTCCGGAAAAATGAGAGTTGCTGCAGGAAATTATTACACATTATAAATTAAACTACGGGGCATCATTATGTATATTTTATAATTAAGTTAAAAAAAAAAAATATTTGTCGACATTTCACACAGCGCCATCTAGCGCCAAACTAAGCAAATCTTGTAATATGGGAACCGGATAACTGATACAATACTTAGATACTTTTGTTTGTAAATACAAACATAAAATACAATTAACTATAGCGCAAGTGCGTCTATGCCGATAATTGTCGATGACAAAAAAAAATTCTTTATTCTCTCCCTTAAAAACTAAAAATCAAGCTTTCTAAAGCAAACGGTCAAATGAAAAAGCCACCGCAGTGTGAAGGCTCTAACAGGCCAACAAATTACTAGACCAAAAACAGTAATGTTTAACGCAAACGGTAGGCCGGTAATGAGACAGCGAGTGACAGACGGTGGCCACATAACATGAGAAGAGTTCGGTAGCCAGAAGGGTTAAATTTCAATGTATATCATTAGTCAGTACAATATTTTTTACAGTAGAAAAATACCGACCTTTGCAGTATTTTACAATGATATTTATTATAAATCATTTGAAAATTTTTACCTACCTTACATTAGGTAAAAATTCCCAAGCTTACACTACTCTGCCTCAGAATTCTAAAGGTAAAAAGATAATATAAACACATAACTTTTATAAAAATTGACGCTATGTAAACAAACAATACTATAAACGGTAGGTAAAATATAATACAAACCTAATTTCACAAAACACTCCATGTGGGCAAAGTGCCTAAAATGCTGGCAACATTGCCACGTTAAATGGCAAGCTTTGGCTGAAGCAGACGCCGACATGTTGGTGGTGCTTTGACCAGACTTCTCGAAAGATCTTTGAAAATTTTGTGTGCACTCGGTCTCCGCGCCGTCAACGTCTCGACACCAAAAGAATGCTAATATGAAAAAAACCTATCAGTTTTATGTGCACAACTTTTTGAAGCGGAAGTTTTTTTTAACCTTTTATTAGGCTTGCATTTGGCTTATGTTTCGGCTGATGGTAAGTGCTGACGTAGTCACGAACACGCTTGCCCAGAAGATGCCAGTTCATTCTTGCTTTGGAAACTCCCAGATTACATTTTTCAGGAAACAGAGACGCTGCTAAATTGTTCTTTAATATTCCTTTGCCGTCTGCGCAATAAATGTTGAACCGAAATGCTTTTTTTAGTTTCAAACGAATTACAACAAACCTATCCTGAGCTGTTCTATGCTGAGTCGGGACTATGGAATACCTGGTCATGACATCGCACAACTTTACATCTGTTAATTTGTTTACTCTTTCTTTCTAAATTATACTGTATTATCCTAAAATGTAACGTAATGTTGTGTGGTGTCCTGATTGTCTTTTCTTTCTTTCTTTATCCCATGTGATATTTTTTGCAACTGATTCTAAAAGATCAATTTATATTATGTCTCTTCTGTATGGTTCTTGTTCTATAGAACGCCGCTATGAATGGTATTCGTTAGAAACAAATGGTGAATGGTGCTAATAGTCTAAAGTGAGGAAATGGTACAACTTTCTGATAATGAAAGTCTCAATGTGTTAAGTTGTGAGCTGGTTGGAAAGGAAGTGGTTGCCGTCTTGAAATGGGGCGTATTGCCTAAGGTAGCAGAAAGGTATGTACGACACGCTGTGGATTTTGTGAGAAAATATCTGTACATATAAAATTCCAAGTTCTGACTGACTGACTAACTGGCTTATGTATCAACGCACAGCCTTAACCGCTGGTCCTAGAGACTTGAAAATTGGAGGGTGTGTATCCACTAAGAAAGGGTTTGTCGAAATCTTACCCCCAAGAGGATGAAATGGGTGGTTCAATTATCTATGAAAAATTTTCTTCCTCAATTCCTGTAGGCCACGCGGGCGAAGCCACGGGCAGAAGCTAGTCGATTATAAAATTGGCGACAGATTCTCAAATTTTATTTTAAATTTCAGATTGTAAAACGAAATTTGACAGTCGGTCGAGTAGACTCATGCGTCTGCATGAATGCTAAATTAAATTAAACTAGACAAATTTTCAATTAAAAACAATTTTCGGGACAGCTAAAATTAATGTCGTCATAGGCTTCCCTAGATAACCAGTAAGGTAAAACACAAAAGGAGATAAAATAGAGAGAGATAAAAAAGGAGAGAGAGAGAACGGACTATAGGACGATCGATGGAACTTTTTGGTATGAATAGGTAATTAATTATTTTCACCAATGAAAAAAGGTAATGCGTTTCAATCCAGGTAAGTACCTAAATATCAGACATAAATTTTCCAATTAAATTAAAAAATAATATCGAAACGGATATAAACGCGGCGTAAGCGGCCGCAATCAGCTTCTCAAACAGAATAAGGCAGTACTTTGCAAAGTGTAATGTGACGACAGTACTGAAACTCTCGATATTTCAAAATCTCTCTGTGTACACACAATAAAAATACACAGTTTCCACGGAGGTTCTGTTTACAGACCTTTTAATAGTTGGCCATTTTTTTAAATATAAATTTAGCCATTTAGGCATGGGTACTACTTATTAGACGTTCCCACACACAATGCTTTACTTCTTTCACTTTCTCATCGGGAGGACTTGCAAGTTATATAAGTTCAACTACCTACAACAATCTTATATTACTAGCTAATCCGCCCCAGCTTTGCACGGGTGAATTGGTGTAACGCCCCAGCCCTAAGTCCAAAGGAAGAAAAACGTAAGAGGGAAAATTACGCCTGAGATTTTTAGTACAGAGTCCTTTTATCACATAAACACAAAAATCCCAAGAGAAAACGGATAATTGGTGAAACCAAAATAATGTAGAGTTGCCAATCAATGAAAGTAAATATTTTACCTATGAAATTGCCGTTTTGTTTGAAAAAAGTTAAAGTATTTTTTTTTCGAACTTATTTATTTCTTTTATTCAAAGTAATCACCCCTGCAATGAATGCATCTTTGCCAACGCTGTGGCAGTTTATGGATGCCCTTCTTGAAAAAATCAGCAGGACGGGAGACAAAAAACTCTTCAAAGGCGTTTTGTACTGCCTCTCGGGAATTGAATTTTTTTCCCGCTAAAAAGTTGTCCAAATTTTGGAAAAAGTAATAGTCGGTAGGCGCAAGATCTGGTGAGTATGGCGGATGAGGGAGAGCTTCCAAACCCAACTCATGCAGCTTAGAGACGGTCTGTTGTGCAGTATGGGGTCGCGCGTTGTCGTGAAGTAGCAGTGGAGACGACCGATCGACCAAAGCTGGTTGCAGACGTGCGAGTTTCGCCATCATTGTGGTCAGTTCTTCAATGTACACATCTGCAGTAATGCTCTCGCCGTTTTGTAAAAAGCTATGATGAATCACACCAGCACTAGACCATCAAACTGTGACCATCACCTTTCTAGGGGTCATTTTTCGTTTTGCACATTGCTTTGGTACCGAACCAGGATCTAACCAACTTGCTGAGCGCTTTCGATTGTCAAAAAGAATCCATTTTTCGTCGCACGTAACAATTCGGTTCAAAATTCCTTGATTTCTGTGCCTGTTAAGCAGCGCAAGGCAAGTCTCGACGCGTACGTTGCGCTGGCGATCGTTAAGTTCGTGGGGCACCCATCTATCAAGCTTTTTTATCTTGCCAATCTGTCGCAAATGGACCAATATTGTTTTGATGCTAACATCAAAAGCTGGTGCCAGCTCAGCTGTAGCTTGAGATTCATCAGCTTCCACAATCGCCTTTAATTCATCATTGTTGACCAAAGTTTCCGGACGACCACGAGGTTCATTTTTCAAGCCAAAATTCCCAGAACGGAACCGAGCAAACCAATAACGGGTTGTACGTTCGTTTGTACAGTTCTCTCCGTAAACGTCGTTGATGTTACGTGTCGTTTGTGCCGCATTGGTGCCACGACGGAACTCATATTCCATAATTACACGAAATTTCAAAGTATCCATTATGAGGAAAAATGTTGAAAAGTAATGAAAATACAACGCTAATCAATAAACAAAAGACTTATATTGTAAATAGAATGTCATATTTTTAAAACAAAATTAATTTGAATTTAGAATTCATATCCAATCAAAACTTTTTTTGTTTGAAAAAGTCTGTACTGCTATACGGCAATTTCATAGGTAGACCTATTACTAATGCACTTATTTAATTTCAAACAAAAGCTTCTGTACTGTCTCTACGAGTCTACTGTAACTGAAGTCTACTGTATCGATTGCAGGCACGCCATTGCTGATGCATATTGCATGATGCCGTCCGACGTTATTGTGGTAAGGCAGGGTATAAAAGTTTCTAAGAAAATAAAGGTCATTTTAGGGAAATAAAGTTTATAAATTCTGCACCCTACTGTTTTACTAAGACTTTTACTTTTCCTTGGCCAGTTGTTCTGCCGTCAAGCAACATTGTGCAAGCACTGCTATGTTCTGGTTCGAAAGGCACTGTAGCCAGTGAAATTACTGGGCAAATGAGATTTTATGACCTGATCTCATAGTCATAGTCTAATAATCGTATTACTAAATTATTCTGATGTCTCAGGATGACGTGCGCAGTGCAGTGTCACGCAAAGCTCTTACTTTAGAGTTCCGAGTGACACTGCAACTGATATGGTCAGCCGTGTCGCCTAACATCGAGCCAACGGTTGTGAGTTGGATGGTGTGTTAACATTGTAATTTCTCAATTTGATTAATATTATATTATATAATATATGTGTCAAATCAAGTCATAGTCCAGGTCATCAAGTGAAGTCATAGTCTAGTCTAGTCATACTCCTAGTAAAGTGGTGGCAACTCTACCAGAAGCTTCTTTGCGCACAAACACTAAAAATAACACAAGTTTTGGAAAATAATACAAAGCGGTGACGCGATCTGTTTCGTTTTGCCACCAAAACTCCAAAAGTTCAAATTATATTAAATAGGCATAATCTGAAATTATAGTACTTCTATGAAACAGACTTACGTTTAATATCATAGACAAAACAAAATACTACTTTTCCCTCCATATAATTGTTTTCTTTGAAATAGTGAAATTACAGAGAAGGAAAACCCACAGGCTGTGTTTCGCACGGTTTTTAATTCTAGTCTGTGGGGTCTGTAGCCTGTCATTATATACGGACTCTTTGTCATTACCCCTTTTATTGATTCGTTATTAACTCTATTAGTTGGTAATAACTCATATATTACTTTGATATTAGACGCCTGTAATAATTTTATACTATTAGTTGTTATTTATAAAACTTTAGTTTATTATTGCTAATCATTTAAATTAATTATTGCTGTAACTTAGACCTCTGAAATAAATATCTAAAGAAAAAAAAAACAAGCATGCTTTTGACCACACGGCTGAAGTAAAACTTTTTAGTTTAGCTCCATCCATCAGCCGGTATAACTTTGTGTTTGCTTTGTTTACATTTTACCGGACATACCAGCATAATAATCCAATTTTTTTACTTTGTAATGTTGACAATGGAGATCTGCGTGAACCAATTTCAACTTCCGTTTGCCTTTTTCTAGTTAAATAGGTACTAGAAATGCTAGAAGCTAGAAGGCTAGTTTTTCCACTCGAACTCTTAAACTACCGGGATTAAAAGTAAGATATTTAAAATATCGATAATATTAGCAAACTGTGTGCAAAATTTCAACCAAATCAGTTCAGCAGTTTTAGCGTGAAAACTTATGTAGCTTACATTAACACAGTTAATATAAACAAAAAAACAGACGTTTCACTTTACTGTACAAGTAGGAATATTTGTGAAAATGTGTTTTGTTATAATTGTAAGCAAGTGTCAACTTTTCAAGTGAATTCCAGCTTTAACACGTTACATTACGTGTCACAAAACAGAGGTATTTACGTCAGGCGCGTAACACAACGTGTGACTGATTTATTTGTTTATCCAGTGCTTGCTGTCTTCATGTTGAGTGCAAAGTTGTTTTGAAAATCATCCTGCATTTTGTGAAGTTTATTTTTGAAACTACAATGATGAATTTATTTTGTTTACGGAACTCGATGTATCATAATAGATTAGGTTGAATTAAATAGATGCTAAAAACTGTGTAAGACTTTGGAAGTTTGCGTTTTCAATCGATTTTGAACCTAAAGAAGACAGAGAGGAAGCTCTAGTTGACACCTTTCAATTTTTTTTTTTCGTTTTACGTTCTATTTGTTCTTAGTGGTAAAATAATAAGCGAGTGTATAGAAGCCTATACAATTTAATAGTAATTTATTTGATGTAAGACTTAAGAATCTTATTAATCCTTACCGCCTTTACTCATCGTATTGCAAGGTCTTTTAAATTAGATAAAAACATCATTATTTCATTTCATATATTTCTGGCTATTAATAATAAGAATATTTGTAGACATTTAGCACACACAGCGCCATCTAGCCTCAAACTAAGAAAAGCTTGTAATATCGGAACCAGATTACTAATACAATACTTTTTGTTTGTAAATACATACATAGAATATAAATATAGGCTAACGGGTTGTGCGTAGGTTGCAACCTATATAACTATAGGGCTTCAGCATGCGCACCGGGCCGTGTCTGGAGCAAGAATGATCCGTAGTACACCGAGCGCTCCCTTTTTATAGCTATATGGGTAGGGGAGCGATGACAGCTACCGGTGTTGCCACTGTAATAAATTTAAATGCTACCACAGGGTAAATTACGGTACTGCCCGCTGCGCATTGAGATTACAACCAGACGTTGCCGCCGTCAAATACAATATAACCCAGACAGACACAGAACAAACATCGATGTTCATCACACAATTTTTTGCCCCGGGTGGGAATCGAACCCACAACCTACAGTTCAGAAGGCAGGGCTACTACCAACTGATCTATCAGGCCAGTTAAGTTTCTTTATGAATCTCAAACATTCAAGATTATCAAAATAGTTCATATACACCAAATAATCACACACATAAATACAAATATAAATACATACTTGTAGCACGACTTACATTTAACAAAGCAAACACAGGACCGCATCTCAAGAACTATGCAAACTTCGTACGGGACGCAATACCGCAATCTGCCTTTGTTAACGATGATTTAGAATGTGTCTAATTCAAACATAATATTTGTTACAAACAACCGAAATTACATGGTAACATTTAACTGAAATAGATGCGGTGAAGACAAATAGTTGGGATGTTAGATGTGTAAATAGATGGGTTTGCTTTGAAATACCTATAGAAGGCAAATTACTTCATAGTATCAGCAATATATATCACTAGTTGCGCCCCGCAGTTTCACCCGCGGGTGAAAAGTATTTTAATTATTTGCTCATCCCACTGGAAAATTCATTTTCCGAGATAAAATGTAGCCTATAAGTTAATCCAGTGCTAGCTATCTTGGTACCAAATTTCATCCAAATCCATGCAGCCGTTTGAGCGTGAAGGAGTAACAAACATACACACATAAACATATACAAACTTTCGCCTTTATAATATTAGTGTGATGAAAAGATTAAAAAAACGAGTGTGGATTAGCGGTAGTCGATCCGACGCACTTTGGTTCAAATTTTACTAGGCCCAGCACAAATGAATTTTTAGTTAATTATGGTTCAGTACAGAAAATGCACTTGCTCTTACAACGGTGAAGAAAAACATCGTGAAATGCCTGAATTATTAAAAAAGATTTGCTTGTTATTGCGGTATAACTATAGTGTACCGGATTTGGGTCTAGAACACAAACAAGCATACTCATGTGATTATTGAGTTAGTCTTTCACATCTTTTTAAAATCTGCTCTACATAGTCCAATATGTTTTACTAGGTGGTAGGACTTTTTGCAAAGTTTGTCTAGATAGGTACCAACGCTTTACCAGATATTCTTGTTCTGAGTTTGGGTGTTGTGGGACCATGATTCTTGTAGTTTCTGGGTCCCTAGACACAGGGAATCCTTTGTATGTGATCGTTGGGCGTTATTATTATTATTATGATTCTGCCGCCAAGCAGTAGTTTGCAAGCACTACTGATGTGTTTCAGTTTGAAGGGCTCTATGAGTAGTGAAATTAATTGGAAAATGAGTCTATGACCTGATCTCACAGTCTAGTGAACTTATTGCTAGACTGTGCTGATCGGGATGACGTGCACATCAGTTCAGTGTCTCGCGGAACTCTATATTTTAAAGTCCCGAGTGACACTGCAACTGTTATGGGTGGCTGTATCGCTTAACATCAAGTGAACGACTACCTCATCACGTTATTTATTTAAATAAAAATATCTAGAAAAATAATGCAACGAATGGTCAAATAAGTCCAAAAATATTTTCTTAATAATCTAAGCGAAGTTTGCGAAATCAATACAAGAGTTAACAAAGTGGGGGTAAAAGCAATTTCCCGACTCGCTGGTCCCGAGTATTTCCAACTCAAAAACAATAAGCAGATTCTCTCAAGAATCTAAAAACAAAAATTACGTCATGATTTTCTCTCTGATAAAACATCAAGACCTTTTGATATTTTCTATAAATATTAGAAGAGATGTAGTTGATACGTTTTGGCCGGATAGTGAGCAATTTAACAGAAAACTGTTTAAATCTGAATAAGCAATGTAAAGTCTTTGTCATTCATGATTTTATTCTGCATTATGTTTTTATGTCAGTGCAACAATTAGTAGAATACCAATAGAGACATTCCGTGGTTCAACTAGCTATTTTTCAAAAAGAGATTTTTCCCGGGATTATAAACAGGCTATATACAAAATTTTATTAAAATTAGCGCAGCTGTTTCTACTTGAAAGCCACACGAACTAGCAAAATTTTGATAACGTTTTATTTCTATTAGTAGTGAAGTACGGACAAAGGAGACCTAAAGCTAATCATCTAACCTATAAAATAAAGGTCATACCTGAATTAAAGTGTTACGATAATAATTAATTATGAAGAAATTTATATCCTTTATATTACAGGAACTTATTTAGGCTCTTAATTTTCTGTGATAGTCTTATTATTATTATGTTTTTAATCACCATTGGTCGTTCAGGCTTCCACTTACAACCTAAAGTTTCTGCTGGAACTTGATGACAAAAAATAAATTCAAATTTTTAGCAGTATCGCCTGCTTAGCATAATCAAGACATTAATTTTAATGTAAAAGGAAAATCTTGTCTCTATACAAATCTTATACGTGACAAAAATGATTCGTCTAAAAATCTTTGCCGTGCCACATCACTACGTCAAAATATTAACCCTTATAAATATTCCGCTGGCAAGTTAATCTTCAAAAGGATTGTTTTCAGTAAACATTTTGATTCGAAGTTAACTGGAAGGATTTGGGAGACTTACCGTTGGATCATTTACAATTCTAATTAATCTTTCGGTTGCAAAATGAGCGTCTTAGGCAATGTCAATGGTACAATGATGCAGTTCTCTATGTGGGGTAACAGGGTATTTACAGTTTTATTTACCTTTTACCATTTTCACTTCAATTATGCAAAAGCTTTCAGTTTGTGCATGTATACCGTATTTTATATAATGACCACTATTTATTTTTGTTATAGTAATAATATCCTTAAAAATTGTACTATTTTCATATTGAGAAATCAAACCGCTGGACCAAAACGGCTTCATTAAAATACTAGTGTTTTACTGATCTTCATGAGATTAATTAACGATGGGTGAAACACATGTGTCTAGTCATAAAAAAATCCTAAACATACCTTTAACTAATTCTATTTTATGGCCTTTACGAAATTTTATTTGTTTTTACACTATTATTTCTATTTCTTCATGCTTTAAAACAATGCTTTTGATTCTGTTGTGCAAATAATTCTAAGCTCACCTTAACTTGATAGTTTTAAAACCATTGATTACGAGCAATAGAAAAGAGATGGCAGCATTTTGAAATGATAAATTTTATTTTTTCAACGTCAAATAAAGCTTAGGTAATTAAAGGTTTTGCGTAGATAGCTAATATAAAACCATTCTTCAACTTGCTATTTATGTGCGAAGTAATTTGTAATAAACTGTAATTAGCGGTATGACCTATCAAACTAATGATTTTAGCAATATCATAGGTAATACCAGATATATATTTTAACACTATCTATCTATGAAATAGCTTTAAATAAACAATCTCAGCTACTGTTTCCACGAGTGTATTTTGTTTCAGGCCTGTTTTGTTATAACTAAATTGGACGGACGATACGCCGAGATTTGCATCTTGATATCCAGTCCTGACGGCAGAATACTAATTTTGATTTAGCGAATTGTTGGTCACGTAATTTACTCGTAGATCATTTTGATGGTGATGAAAATTATGTTGCTGGAGAGATCGGCTTTTTAAAGTACCTCATTTACATTAAGAAGGATGAAGGATCCAACCCGGGAAATGATTTGAAATGTTTTATTTCACGTTTATAAATTTGGTAGTCAATGAAAAAACGTTGGTAAGAGTTGCCAACGCATCTTCAGCACTCCAGATTGTGTGATGTGTAGTGATGCTGACCATATGGGATCGATGATTTCTTGTTTGCGACCTTCAGTACCAAAGTATAAGAAATATAAGAAATGGGTTAAAAAATGATCATCACCATTCTTAATTCTCCTTTTTGAGACTGCGAAAATGAATATATTTTATGTTAATCTATATCGCATTTGCCGACGTCAGCGAAAGCAGATCTGTATTACCATTTTCTTGTGCAACATAAGTGTCATCGCAGAGTAAGCCATCGATATTTTCATCTTTTGTGAGCAGATTTGGTTGATTCGTCTCCATATAAAGTTGGGATGATGGAATAAGATATAAAAACCAGAAACACTTCAATGGATGACAGATAATCCATCGTAAATTGGTTTTATGTATTGGGGAACCACTAAAGCTATTCGATGACCTAGCAGTAAGCAATCTACCTAACCACGTGCTTTAAGCCCTATGGAATTCAAAAGCGTTTTGCCTAATCATTTATTGCGCCACAGATTCAATCAAAAACTTTTTTATAGAATCTGTGTATTGCTTATACAACAAAAGAATGAAACAGCTAACCAGCGTCTTAGGTCCGTATTAAAGAACGATGCTCAGTCATCGATCAGTGCTCAAGCAGAGATTTCATTCATATAGTGATCAATTAGTGAATGATATCTCTGCTTGAGCACCGATCGATGACTGAGCGTCGTGTAATACGGACCTTAGTTACCTTAAAAATATAATCTGCTAATTCATAGGCAAAAATAAACCGGTATCTCCTAGACAAGCATGCATCATAGTAGACTGCGTCGTCACTTTAGATAAGATGATACTGTGGTCAAATGTTTTATCTATAAGCAATCTTGTAAATATATATAACTCAAAGGTGACTGACTGACTGACTGACATAGTGATCTATCAACGCACAGCCCAAACCACTGGACGGATCTAGATGAAATTTGGCATGCAGGTAGATGTTATGTCGTAGGCATCCGCTAAGAAAGGATTTTTCGAAATTCCACCCTTAAAAGGGTGAAATGCGTGGTTCAATTATTTTCCCATAAGGCACGCCGCGGGCGAAGCTGTGGGCAGAAGCTCGTAAAATATAAACTTAAAGTAGAATCAGTGCATCACAACTAAATTAAGCGAACATGGTCCTGCAAATGTCAACGTGTACAAAACTGTAATCATTTGAATCGTAGACGCCGTGCGGTGGGCGAAACATGGCCTCCTAATTGGCCGCCATTGTCCCACCAACAGCACAACTAAATATACCAACTTGCATCTATGTAGAGAAATAAAATTGCATCAAGTTTTCTCACAATGGTTGTTATCTACGGTTTATTTTACCATAAATACTTTACAGTTGGTTTCCTTTAATTTGTGGCCTGAGCAAATAATTAAAGTTACCAAAACGAGTCAGTTTTTAATGAAATAATTGTCTTAAAACACGAATTTTTCATAATAATAATAATAATAACGCCCAACGATCACATACATAGATCCTGGACCCTAACTAGGATTCCCTGTGTGTCACTACGGAACTACGAGGACCATGGTCCCACAACACCCAGACACAGAGCCAACCTGCTTAACCACCACACCACAGAGGCTGTCAGAATAA
Organism: Ennomos fuscantarius; assembly: GCA_905220475.3. Classification (NCBI taxonomy): domain Eukaryota; kingdom Metazoa; phylum Arthropoda; class Insecta; order Lepidoptera; family Geometridae; genus Ennomos; species Ennomos fuscantarius. Next base: position 1,509,118 of record HG992028.1, on the reverse strand, counting down.
AAGAGGCAGTGATTCTAATATATAAAAAAACGAGTGTGCTTTAGACCACACGACTGAAGTTAACTCCCTTGGTTTAGCTCCATCTATCGGCCGGTATAAATTTGTTTATGCTTTATTTATTGTTAATGTCACCATCTTTACAATTGTAAATTTTCATTTTACCGGACATACCAAAAACAAAGTTCAAATTTTGAACTTTGTTACGTTGACAATGGAGATCTACGTGAACCAACTTTAACTTCCGTTCGCCTCGCATTCACCAGCATACTTCCCAAGTCAAGCAAGTAAAGAAGTTGAAACCATTACTTGACTCGGACACAGGTCAATTTGAAATCTGTGGAAGTTTGGTGCAAAGTTGAGATCGATCATTTGGAGTTTGATTGTTTTGTAACTATAAATTTCATTCAAATGCTTACACTATTTACGCTATTTGTATGAAATCCTTAGTTACCTACATATGTATACTTGCCAATTGTAGCACTGTGTTGGATTTCATGTAAATATTTGAATATATTATACGAGCTTCTGCCCGCAGCTTCGCCCGCGGCGTGGCCTATGGGAAAATAATTCAACCACCCATTTTACCCTCTCAAGGGTGGAATTTCGAAAAATCCTTTCTTAACGGATGCCTTCGTCATAACACCTACCTGCATGCCAAATTTCAGCCCGATTCATCCAGTGGTTTGGGCTGTGCGTTGATAGATCACTAAGTCAGTCAGTCACGTTATAGTTATATATATTTAGAGATTATGTCTGTTATTATTATTATTATTATTATGTCATCTGGCTACGTCTACGATTGTTGGTAGTAACACTGCCTTCTGAACTGTGGGTTGTGAGTTCGATTCCCACCCAGGGCAAACATTCGTGTCACGAACATAGGTGTTTGTCCTGTGTCTGGGTGTTATACTGAATTCTATGTATGTATTTACAATCAAAAAGTATCTAAGTATTGCATCAGTTACCTGGTTTCCCATAATACAAGCTTTGCTTAGAACTATTGTTTTATACCAAACAGCTTAAAAACTGACCCGATAGCTCAATTGGTAGTAACCCTGTCTTCTAAACTAGGTTGTGGGTTCGATTTCAACCCAGGAGAAAAATTTGTGTGATGAACATAGGTGTTTGTTCTTTATTTGTGTGTTATATTGTATTCTGTGTGAAATGTTCACAAATATTTTTTCAAGCAAGAAGTTGACGGGACACTTTAAGTAACGATTAAAACGTTGATATTTTTACTGATATCTGGTTAGTTTGATGAAATTATGCCTATATGTCACTTTTGACACTAAACATGATTACTATTTTGTATCAAAGATGAAAGCTCCAAAAGAACTAGAGTGTGTTTTGAAAGGTGGAAATTTGACGGTAACTAAGTTGGACGTTGCAGCCCTCTAATATGAAATGTGCTGGAGACTGTAGACGGTAGACTGTACTCGTGTAACTATCAATGTATGCGAATATTAATAATAATAACGCCCAACGATCACATACATAGATTCCCTGTGTCTAGGGACCCAGGAACTACAAGGACCATGGTCCCACAACACTCAGACTCAGAACAAGTATTTCCACTTCTTTTTCTGTGCACAAATACTTGTCCTGCCGCGGGAATCGAACCCGCCACCTCCGAGTTATGAGCCAACCTGCTCAACCACCACACCACAGAGACTGTCCGAATATTGTTTTTTTTTTGTTATTTTAGTTTAAGCAGATGAAACGACACTATTACCTCTGGACGCTATAATATAGAGACTATAAGAATCTTATAAAAGAGAATTCTCTGCTCATAGTCTTAAAATTGAACTTAAAATATCAGGTTAGATTGGGATTATTAACTGTCATTTGTTTTAATAGATAACAATCGTAGCTAGTTTGTACAATCACAAATAACATGAAACACAGACAGTCAAAAGAAAAATAAATTAATGTTTAAGGAGTTCTTTTTTGACTTACTTCATTTTGAAAGTGAGCCATTTAGAACTGGTCACTCACTTAGGTCCGTATTACAGAACGATGCTCAGTCATCGATCGGCGCTCAAGCAGAGATTTCATTCACTAACTTATCACTTTATGAATGAAATCTCAGCTTGAGCACCGATCGATGACTGAGCATCGTTCTGTAATACGAACCTTAAGGAATACAGCCATAGCCTACCAAGACTTTTTTGGCTACAACGCATCATCCTAAACGCGAATACCTTTTCCACCAGTACCTGGTATATATGCATACTCCATCGTCCCGTACCGGACGATGGTCCCAAATTGAATGGCCCAACGTTTTTAGGTAATTGGAATCCGAACTTGGCAGATTAATATCCAAAGCAGACTATAGCTTGATGGGAAGTAATATTTTTGTAGCTTTTTGTAGGTTTATGATTTTTGGTGTTTCCATGCGTATATTGACTGCAAAAGTTTCCTTTTCATATAGTTTAAAGAGGTTAAATCTAAAAGACAAAGAGATAATTTGATTTACACTTTGATTAATTTCTTACTTTTGTTTTTGTTTTGGCTTCACACTTTTGTGTATTTAGCCAGTGTCAATTAATTGATAATTTCTCAAGTTAATAAATATGTGTCTAGTCATAGTCATAGTCTAGTGATACTTCTAGTAAAGTGGTGGCAACATTACCAGAAGCTTCTATGTGGTTTTGGAAACAACACGAAAATAAACGTTTCACTATCATTATACCACTTTCCCAGACTCATGCCTGTAATCCAACACTAAACGAACAAAATACCATCAATTTTATTCACTAACACTGAAAATAATATAAGTTTTGGAAAATAATACAATACGACGACGCGATCTTTTTCGTGTATCCTCTGGTGTGGTGGTTGAACAGGTGAGCTGACCCGGAGGTAGCGGGTTTGATTCCCGCGGCAGGACAAGTATTTGTGCACAGAAAAAAAAACGCAAATACTTGTTCTGAGTCTGGGTGTTGTGGAACCATGTTACTTGTAGTTCCTGGATTTCTAGACACAGGAAATTCTAGTATAGAGTCCAGGATCTATGTATGTAATTGTCGGACGTTATTAATATTATTATTATGACTGGCCCGATAGCTCAGTTGGTAGTATCCCTGCCTTCTGAACTGCAGGTTGTGGGTTCGATTCCCACTCAGGACAAACATTTTTGTGATGAACATCGATGTTTGTTCTGTGTCTGGGTATTATATTGTATTCTATGTCTATATTTACAACCAAAGAAAGTATACAAGTATTCTATCAGTTATCTGGTTCCCATAGTACAAGCTTTGCTTAGTTCGGAGCTAGGTGGCGCTGTGTGAAATGTCCACACGTATTTATTATTATTATTACTATTATTTTTCACCTCATTGTCAGAAATAAGATGATTTTTTACAGCCTTATGATTACAATGACTTCTCTTTTCTATGATAATATTAATCTTTTCAACAATTTGCGTTACTGATAGAAAGTATACAAAATAATTTTTCAACTTGCCGTAAATAGATTCCATTTTTCCATAACACACTTCCAAATTAATCTCCAAAGTGCCAAACGAGCACTTTTCAACTCAACCTATCACTCTGCCAGAGGTATTTTTGTACAGTCAGCTAAAAATTTACAGAAAGATGTTAAATGTACTAATTGTAATCGCTCATAGACTTCACTTTGGATTCAAATAGTATTAAGCTAAAGCATTGAAGCATTCACACTCACAAAAGCTTCTTCTTGCGGCGGCGTCGTGTGGCGGGTCGTCCTCTTCCCTCAAATTTGGTCGAGGAGGGCGATGGCTGGAACATGCGTCAAGCTCGTGAACAGGCGCTGCTTGCGGGAGCTGGTCTGCTCGTGGTGTATACGCAAAGAAATAAAGTCATTCATACACCCGATATTTTAATGTAAGAAAAAAGAAAAAAAAATGTCCCTCCCGTATTGATTTTGTTAATATTAAGAAGATACCTGTTCACTCTCAATTTGAAAACTCCAAGATTGTTATTTTCGGGAAATACGGACGCCGGTAAAGCGTCCCACTCTTTGGCTGTGCGCATGATAAATGTAGAGCCAAATCGCTTTGTTCGCACATGGGGGATATTGACCATGTAACGGTGGCGTTTTTTCCTACATCTGGTTGTCCGATGGTGGAAAGGTTATGGCGGAATCAGGTTATGCAACTCTAATGTGCACTCTCTTGCTCTTGAACAAGGATATTTGTAGTTACTTACTTTAAATGATAGATTAAGCAAGTCAAGGCTCAACAGATAAGTTATTACTTACTCACTAGCTATATCATCAATTGCACAGAATAAGTAATGGTAGGAATCACTTGCCGACACGAGAAGAAGATCTAAAGATGTTTAGCATTTTATTCAACTGACTGTACCAACGAAAGAACGTTTATCATAACACCCTAATATATTACTTTTGGAACTTGCAACATTCATCTTATTGTACCTAACTGTACCGTCTTAATTACCGTTTAAACGGTGCTACCTATAAATCTTTGGGTGGTAAAAAATAGTTTCACTTGTGATTGGTTGCGTTTGTTTTTAATGGTTGACTTCTGGAATATTCTTGTTTGTATCATCTACGTTTTGGATAGAAATATACAGTTAAATAAAAATAATTCAATTTTAATGGAATGTTCGGATGCTTCGTTAATCTTTGGGCGAGGTACTTCCCGTTTACCTAAACTCTTGAACTTTTGCATATAAAATAGGATTTTACAGCACAGAAGGAATAATGCAAAATGTATGAACTACTATTCTAAACTGGTGTTATCATAAAACAACGTTATTTCGGCAGTCGTTTTCACACAACTTATATGAAAAGAATCGCAAACATAAGTTTGTCGGATGTTTACTCCAGTCTGTAGATGTTTTATCAAGTTGGCTACTATTACAAGTATATAAAAGCTGATTGAGTGAGTTAAAATCACTATTTTATCTTCCTAATTTGAAATTACGCCATAGTAATTAGGTTGTGAATGTATTCGTAACTGTTTCTATTAGAACAAACTAGATGGCGCTGTATATCCTTAAAACACGCAAACGTTTGTTGACGAACAATTGGAGTCCTACATCTAAAAAGATAGAGAATTGACAAACAAACAGACAATGCACTATATCATAAATATAGTGCAAAGTTTTTTTAAGAAGTGCGTCTTTGAAAGATGGCACTTAGATAAATTAAATATATTTATTTAATATTATACGTTTCAAGTAGGTACTTACGATATTTGATAGGCGCGACTTCGCGGAAGTTCAAAATACAAAATGAAATCAAAACCAACAAATAATAACAAAAAGATCATGGCATTTGCAGGTAATAATGATATAAATGTATGAATTACCTTCAATATAGATGATTTAATTGTTTGTTTTATTTATTACTACATGCCTTCATACAATCTCATGACTTAGTCTAACTAATCTATACAGTACTTAGTTCCCAATATTCCATTGTATTTGTCCTATGAGGGCGTTGCACTTTAGAGTGGAGCATACATTGCCTAACTCTCGTCACATTACAATTTAGGTCAAGGGAAATTATGATTAATGTCAGATGTTTTTACATTTTTAGGTTAATTGTCAATCTTGAATCATTACTAGTTTTCAATATTTATAATATAATACATGATTATGGTTTTTAAAGGAATTACACTAATTATTTTTATTTCACTTCGTCATCATCACTAGCTTTCATATTATTATTGTGGTTAATTTTGTATGCAGTATACTTACTTCTCACAGTAAGTCACTAGTGACCTGATGGACGACGATTTTGACAAATCCACGTGGAGCTATTATGCAATAAAGAGCAGCAGTCAAAGTTTCTTGCTGATGATGACGCGGCATTTTTTTCTTTTTAACCGACTTCAAAAAAAGAGGTTCTCTATTCGATTGTTGTTTATGTTTGTTACCGAACTTTCGACTGGGTTAACGGATTTTGATGATTCTTTATTTGAAAGCTGGTGCTTCTTGTAGTTCCATTTAGATTTGATCAATATCTCACAAGTAGCTTTTACTTTTTAGTTTTTTACTACTTGTTGTTGTTGCTAATGCATATTTCGATTTCAACCACATTGATGATGTTCTCATTGGGATTGAAGTCGGTAAAACCCTAAGGAAGAAAAGTTTTATTATCTTCATAATAAACATATATTTAGGTACTTAACCTATTTTTAAAATGTTTGGCATTTTTTTTACAAAGCTTCTAGGTCATTGCGATAGGACCCAGCTGCGTCTTCTGACTTTGAGAGCCTTTATAGCTTTTACCTCGAGGGTTCCGTACGCCGAAATTTATTGTAATTGTTTTGGATACCAATAAGCTATGTATAATATTATATAGCACGAGCTTCTGCCCGCAGCTTCGCCCGCGGCGTGGCCTATGGGAAAATAATTCAATCACCCATTTCACCTTCTTAAGGGGGTGTTTTCGAAAAATCCATTCATAGCGAATGCCTACGTCATAACATCTACCTGCATGCCAAATTTCAGACCTTTTGACAATTCCATCGTAACAAAGCAACTAATCCAACATATTGGCATCAAAGATATCTAAATACCCAAAAGTGTCCATCAACCCTCCAGCACCCTACAGCCAAACATTTGCAAATATCGGCGCGGACGAGTGTACGGCAAACAGCGAGCGATGCGTTTTACTTAATTGAATGCTTAATCACTGTACTGTTTACCCCGAGTTACAATACCTAGATTGTAGTGGAAATTACTCACATATTTATGAAGATACATTTTCAATTTATAACTTTTTAAATCATCAGTCGGAAGAGGTGATAAAACACTGCTTAGGATGCTTATCATAGGGTTTGCTATAATCACTGCGCTTGGTGGGCTCACCCCGTCGTCGCCGCCCGAGACACGTCATGCGTGCCCCGGATGATCCTATAGCAGCCGTAGTATCGGCTGCGCTAGGATCACCGGACCAGTCTAGCCCTTCTGGCTCAGGTACCGCTTTCGGCACCGGTATAGGATACCAGCGTAACACAATCAGACACCGACTATGCCGGCGAGGTCAACGTACCCCCGTAGGTTAGCTACAACGGTCGCGACTTTCAATAGGGTCCACTCCTCCAGCGGACGTAGTTTTCTCGATTCTCTTATCCCGGCAACGGCCCAAGCCGAGGCTCGCACCCCAGGGGTGCCCTTGAGCTGGTTGCCTCCCACTTTTGACGGCTGGGCGCCTTAAGCGCCCGCCCTCCCGGCGGTGACGCTGTAATCCTTTACGACCGGTAAAGACCAACAGCATTAGCTTGTTCAAAAAAAAGATTGCGTTTGGAGGGATGAGTTGATGATGGCAGATTTTTATGTACCGAGGAGAATGCTGCTGCCCATTCCCAGGATATTTCCTTATTTATGACACCCGAGGAAGAGATGGCGTGGTCCTAATCCCATACTCTGGGACCACACGGCTTATAGCTATTTAAAGGTTTGTCAATTTTCAATTTTCCCTGGTAATCGATGCTATATGATCACTTGGATATTGAAGGAGTGGGCGTTGTAGCTGGAGAAAGGATGGGCTTTAATAAGTAAGTACTTAATTATAAGCTTCTATCTATAATAATATATAATGATAGAAAATGGTGGCAGTCGGAACGTTAAGACTTAGTTTTACTATTTATTCTGGGCCCGGGTGTCCTACGAAAAGTTAGACAAGTGTTCATATCATAATAAGATTTCCAGACTGTGAGGTCAGGTCATAAAGTCTCATTTTTCTGGTTATATTACTAGCTACAACTCTTCAAAGTGAAGCACAGCAGATCAATGCTGACATGACGAACTTTTTCTAAAAATCCTACTAAGTACAGTCATATTCTTATATTACCATGCCATATCCTTCTTCAGTTGTATGATGAAATATTTTTAGTCATAATGCATTGTAGGTATGTGCTTTTTAGTCATAAAGCGTTGTAAATCATGTGCAGCAATGGTATCTTTTATTTTAGGCAATGAGCTCATAACCAAAAAAATGTTACTACTTAACTATACAACAAAACTTAAGAGACGTATTATGCTTCGATTTAATTATAACATTGTGATAAAACGTTATGTTTTATGGCAAAAAGTAATTATTAAATAAATAAAAATAAACATCCTGATGTTCTGAGCTCAGCTACTATTCATGATCTGACCCTAAGTTCAGAGTATACTGGTACTCTGAACTTAAGCTCATCCAAAATAGCACCCTTATTGTAGCTTCATGGCTCAACTTTATACGTAAATAATGCATCGACGTATACGCGTTTTCACTTACGGCCATACACGTGGAGGGAAGTGTAAATATTGTGTGTGTTTAATTGAATTTTACATTTGGTATGATTCAGCGACAGCGAGTTTCGCGTCGGGAAAGCGAGATCGTGCGACGTATATTGCAAGAAATACGTAGGTACACAGAGTTTGCTGTAACTTTTGAGTTGTGTGTAGTAATGCAAGCAAATTTTTGAAGTAAAACTTCTTTACGCATGCTTGACTTAAGGAATGACTTAGCTGGTGAATGTGAGACAAACGGAAGTTGAGGTTTGTGTACGCAGATCTCTATTGTCCACATAACAAAGTAAAAAAATTGTTATTATTTTTTTCTTCTTAACCGACTTCAAAAAAGGAGGTTATCTATTCGATTGTTTTTTATGTTTGTTACCTCAGAACTTTCGACTGGGTTAATTTATATATATATTAAATTATTATGTTAGTGTGACCCGTTTTATCTTTACAATACAACAATACAAAATACAACTTTCGTTCACGCGTGATGCGATGACCAAGGGAAATAGATTCATTTATATATATACAGATTTATATAGATATAGATAGATAGAAGATGTCTTTAGTTAATTTTGCGATCTCGTTAATATACATTGTATATTTTACCACGTCGTATAATGTCTGAATCAGGCATTCGATATATTCACTGAACGTGTATCGGTGCAAGTAATGATGCTGTTACAGTTCGGATTGCTGGCTATTTGGCAATGGCCAATGTTTGGACAAACACTTGCGCTGAGATTTGTGTTGAGGCGCTATTTAAGTTACATTATGCAACAAAGTTGCAAATAGCTTTGAGTATTTAAGTCTAGTTGATATAGGTAAGCCCAAGTCTCATGACGAATGATATTCTGAAAAATTTATGATTTATAGCAGTATTGCTTGCTTGTAACCATATCAACAGAAAAAAAATGTGCGGAGCAGTCTTAAGGGACTGCCAATAGAAGCGAAAACTAAGTAACTTGTGATACATAGCTCATGGGAAACATGAGGTGACGATGACGCGAGTCTCACGCTTTTTGAAAAGTACAAATATAAACACAGTATACATATAAGATAAGATCGCCCATTGTTGCACTAGTACGTAAGATTTAATCATTCCTGTATTGTATGAATTTCGTTGGTGAGACAGTAAAGAGTTATCTATCCATCTATCAATAGGTCAATACTCAATACTCAATTGAAGGGTTGAGAATAAAAAGGATTTAACTGACAAATTGACAGTTTCGAGAAAATTGACTTTAAACGTCAACGGCGTCATTTTAATGTAGAGTGCTTATAAGGTAATAGAAAAGGTTTATGTAAGTTTCAGTTGCTTGAAAATGTTTTAATTCTATTTTTAAATACTAAATACTTATTCATACAATTACTGTAAAAATATAATATTATAAAAGAAATATAATAATGTTTATATGCTAAGCGAACTGTATTCCTGTGACAGATAAACCGTTTTTAGACTCAAAATCTGGAGATTTAAGCCTCATTTTGGTATTTTGAGAATGTATTATTGAAGATAATTTCACGCTGAATCCAACGATACCCATAAGTCATTTTGTGAAAAAAATCAGATAAATCCTTTTTGTTCTCACCCCTTCAATTATTTATTGCCAACATATGTACTTATTTTCTATTACATAGGTGTTATCGATGTGTTTGCGAAACATGTGACCCCATTAGGGTATAGCAACAGGTTAGGTGAAGACCAGGCCGATACATTAAATAAACAATATACCTACAAATACAATTGACAAAGTTAATTTTTAAGAAGTTTACTTTTATCGTTAAAGAAATCTGTCAAATTATAATAGCAGTTTTTGATCAAAAAATCCTTTAAAACCCTATTAACAACGGAGTCTTTTTCTTGGGCGAGAATATAATATATTCTCGCCAAAATAAGTTTTGTTTGTTTTTTTTTATTACTTATTGTTATTTAATATAACAATAAGCAATATTCACAAAGAAAAAGCAAACTCTAGTGAATCGTGGTTAATGTTGGAGCCAACATTGGCCAAACACTAAAACCACACTCCAGATTCACATAATCTCTTGCATTCTCACGTGGTTTCCATTGAAACTCCGGGAATATTCTCGAATGTACACGGCAGTTGCATTTTATGTCAGTTTGATATTTAGAGCGTGATTCTGATTTTACAACGGCTATTTCAATTCATGACTCAACATTTGTACAGTTATAATAGATTTATTATGACTTTATCCTTATCTGTAGTGCATTGTATGTATAGGTAAATCCTGGAGTATATAACAGCGTTTATGCATTTAATGAAAATGCTTTAGTCAATATACATTTTAGCTTTTGCTGCGAATTGGGGCTAACCCCAATTCGCAGTTTTACCCACATTTTAATAAGTGGTAGAACTTTTCTGAAATTATTGGGCAAATGAGACTTTACGACCAAATCTTAATTTCATAATTTAATTTCAGAATATTGGATTAACTATTATTTTAACCATAAATAATAACAATAGCGCCTAACGATCACATACATAGATTCTGGACCCTTACTAAGATTTCCTGTGTCTAGGGACCCAGTAACTACGAGGACCATGGTCACATAACACCCAGACACAGAACAATACAAAACTAGGTAAAGCTAAGGTGGGTTGCCACCGTCATAATAATGTACAAAGATTGTATTTCATAAAAGTTTTAGCAACCAGCGAGATTTGAGCTTGCATCTTCCATTTACCGGATTAAACGCTATGATCGCATTTAGGACCTATAATCTCTTTGTAGATATATTGCAAATGTAGTTTATTTACACTTTAAAATTCACTTCCACGATAGAAGGAAGTAGGATTTAATTTGATTTAATTTAATACTTCCTTCCAAACTAAATAACTGTCATAATTATTTACACAACAACAGCAATTAATTTTCATTAAAACCTCACGACAAATTTACGTAAATTTTCGGTAAAAATACTTCGCATACTTTCCTTCTGATAGTCGGCAGGAAATATTTTAATGCCTATCTCAAAACGATCTACCGACGAGTAAAATCTGAGTCGTGTCTGAGGTGACGTTAACAAGATGCAAAGCAATGATCGTTTGACAGCGGCTTTAATTTAGGCGGTGGCGTAAAGTAATATTGATTTGGCTTGTGGTTTTTATTTTCACTGAAACATGCTTCACAGGAGCTTTATTTTGTGTGCCATTTGATTAATATGACTTTCAAGTTATGTGCGTAATTTGGATTCGCTCTTACAACGGCGAAGAAAAATATCGTGAGTTTCATTTGTTTAAGAATCACATAATTCAAAAGCATTTCACTGTGCACCTAACTGCATTATGGCCTACATTATCTCCGTGTGAGAGAAGGCTCGGGTCCTCGAATTGGTTACGTATTGGTCTAATGAAAAAGTTTTTGGTTATAGATTTCTTACATCAGATGAAAAACAAAGAGCGTGGACTGTGATTCTTATCACATCACACTAATCACACTAATCAAACTTCACACTAATATTATAAAGGCGAAAGTTTGTATGTGTGTATGTGTGTATGTTTGTTACTCTTTCACGCTCAAACGGCTGAATGGATTTGGATGAAATTCGGTACCAAGATAGCTTATACACTGGATTAACATATAGATTACATTTTATCCCGGAAAAGTGATTTTTTTCCCGTGGGATGAGTAAATAATTAAATAAACTTTTTATCCACGGGTGAAACCGCGGAGTGCAACTAGTTTTAAATAATATATATTAACTCTCATTTAGTTTTAAATAAGTTTAATTTATAGATTTAAACGAAGGCCAAAATATCTAATTGTTAACTACTATTATTATACTAAGAAGTCTGAGGTGAAAAATTAGACTACATTTAAAACCTAATGGGGACTTTGTTAGTTTAAATATTTAATGCCTTCGGTATTCGAGATAGTTTTCATAAAATCTTTTGAATAGTATAAGATAAACAAGAGCAAAAGTATCATCACAATCGATAGCAAGTTTTGACTATTTTAATATTATTTTTCGCTCGCAAAAGACACCAAAACCCCCTAAGTATATCTAAAAATGGAAGAGTCCAATTGTTGCGAATTCTGGAGTGTCGCCAGCGTGACACCGCGGCGCCGGCCGACGTGACATCTGTCACTACAGCGTGCTCGGCTTTGTCTTTTTTCGTTGCGGCGGGATGGAAGTACGTTTTACTAAACGTTTGTTTGCTTTAGATTTTATAAAACTTGTATGATACCAAACTCTTCACGCATATTAAGAATCCAAAATTACAAGGTTTACGTAAAATTGTAACTAAAATTGTAATTGTACGGGATTTGTTATTCCTTTAGGCTTCTTTTCTCTCTCAATAAAGTAATCACAATAATTATAACTGTTGAAACATGACGTGACAACTAAACTTTACACTTTAGTGGAACAATGGATCTTCTTTAACCAGTTACCCACAATATTGTCTCGCATGGTCCCAATGTTATGCAAACCTATATACTCATATGATAATTAATCTTAGTCAAGAGTTATCTATAAGCTGTTGCAGTATCAATTAGGAATTTTATTAAGGCTTAATCAGTTAGTATAATGATTGCACGTTAGGCTATTGCATGTCATTTTATTTTCGTAATTAGTTGTGTAGATTTTTTATTGATTCTTCAGGTTTATTTTGTTATTTTATCTATATATGTGTATATATATATATATATATAAAAGAAAGTTGTGTTAGTTACACTATTTATAACTCGAGAATGGTTGAATCGATTTGGCTGAAAATTGGTAGGGATGTAGCTTAAATCCAGGAGACAGACATAGAATACTTTTTATCCCATTCGACCCCGTTTTACTAAATCATCCATACGAAGCCGGGGCGCGCCCTCTAGTTTTTAATAATTATAGCTGTAAGCCCCCCAATTAAAACAATACTTAAAAGGCATACATTTTATTTGTACTTATTTCATTTTCCTGATATCACAGCTATGCGTGTAAGTTATGACAATGATTACAACACTTATTTGGTCATTAACCCATTTCTCCTTGAAGCTCAAACTTCCTCCGTTGCACCATCTCCCAACATTGACATCTCTTTACATTACCACTATCTTGTTTACAACGTCATCAACCATCTTAGACAATGGCTCTTTTGTCGATAATTTCGGTAAGAAAAGTTCACTCAACTTGTGGCATACTCCTGTAGGATACACAATCCCTTCATCCTCTACCACGATATCGTTTTTATCAACTACATTGCTTACTATTCCGTTCAGTTTTTTATCCATTGCTATATTTGTTACTGTATTGTTTCTAGCTGTCCTTTGCGAAGCAGCAATGGATTTATACTGAACAGCTTTAATTGCAGTGAGGTGTGATTCGTAGTTGGGAAGTAACATGATACCACGGAACCTCATGTGGTTTACACAGCAAACACAATATGAAGTGACTATTGACTATTCCTGTTCCCATGCTTTGGATGTCTTTTTAATTTTGCATTTTCTATATGGAGGATAGTGTCGGGTTTCAAAAGGGCTTTGGATTTTGTTTTTGTTCGGTTATTCTGGGTTAAGTAGGAAATAATAAGAACGTTTTGAAGTGAGTATCGAGTTTCTAATTTGAATTAAGTTGATTCACGATGATCGATTTTTATTATTATTACATATTTAGGTTTCCTGCTTCATGATTCATGAGGATTTCGTCTTTGTCTTTGTATATTAGATATTTAGAAGTTCTTTACAGTAGTATTTTTTAAGAGGATACGATCAGATATACGTAAAATATACTTACGTAACTACGAGTACTTAAAAAAAAAATTGTAAAGGTTGCTCTTTTAAGCAATTATAATATTATTAATTCAAGTTAAAGTTTTTAATATTATAAAAGTTTAAGCACAGTTTTAGAGATTAATTTTTCTATATTAAAACTCAATCGGCAATATACTGAAGGCTTCGAATAAGAATGACTCTCACAGACCGTTGATTGATTCACACATTCCAGCTAAGGGCTTTGACTATTTCGAAAGTGTCAGATGTGATGTATCTTCGTCAAATTTTCTCTGGCACCTCTCTGGAATAAATCCGGCAGTATGGATATTTAAGCTAGTTTCATTTGGATTACCTAATTATTTCACTATGCATTTTATTAATTGTAAAATGGGCATGCGTTTGACAACAACTCACCTGATGGTAAGTGACGAAGTTGTATTAGTTAGTATTAGTTTTATTTCCAATTTGTGTTCCACTTCATCCTTCTTTTATTTTTACATCAAGTGTCCGTCGATCCCAATAAGTTCAAGCTATTTGACTACTATTAAATTGAACAAGTAAATATTAATTTCATAAAGAAGGTTAAAAATGAATGTCATGATTGTAAAAATAAGTAAAATCGGTAAATTAATCACGGAGTAACACGCTTTTAAAGTTTCTGGAAGGGGCATCGCCTGTCCCTTTCTTACAAAACAGAGATCGTGTGGAGCTTTCACACAGCTACTATTAAGGCATCATTTGTGACATCACATGCCAAAGAGATTGTATGTAAAGAGGTTTAGTAATAGAGGACTTAGTAATGAGGTACTATGGAAGACTAGTAACTGACTGACTTACTGCGTGTTTGAGCTGTCTCTTTCTATTCCTGTATTTTAAAATGCATGTAACTTTGTTTTTTTTAATATATATTTTTTTTATTTTCACAACTGTCTATTTTTTGGAGAAAATTATTTATTGATGAAATAAAAATAAAGCAGTCAAACAGCTTAATTGTATCTCCATACTGTCTGTATGTGTAGTTGTATTACTATTTACCTACAGATACCTATATGCGATGCAAAAGTGGAATGAGAACCGCTATTTCAAACAGTGAACACAAATCATGCATTTCATTTTATCGAGCCGATAGCCGAAGGTGTTGATTCGATTGCGAGTGATTTAATCGATACGCTATCGGATAAGGAAGTGGATAGCTAACTCGATTATGGAGACGTGTTTTGTATACGGTTGTTCTTAATGGGTGATTTAATTGTGGAATAGGGAAGTAAGGGTGATGTTTCTTCTAATCAAGCGTGTTCCATTGTCGGCCGCAGTGTTAGTCACTTAACAAGCTGAAGTAATGGTTCAGCGAATAGTAGACCTCGAGAGTTCAAATTTTTTGCAAATTTTTTATTGGCTGTTTGTTTTTAATTAATTTTATTTACCTACGAGCTTCTACCCGCAGCTTCGCCCGCGGCGTGGCCTATGAGAAAATAATTGAACCACCCATTTCACCCTTTTAAGGGTAAAATTTCGAAAAATCCTTTCTTAGCGGATGCCTACGTCATAACATCTAACTGCATACCAAATTTCAGCCCGATCTGTCTAATGGTTTGGGCTCTGCGTTGATAGATCACTATGTCAGTCAGTCAATCAGTCAGTCACCTTTGAGTTATATATATTTAGATTATTAATATTTCTATAAAAAAGTTTCTATACAAATATTCCCGATATTCGTTGAAGCGCACTGAGCCGGTTACCCATTCAGATATTCGTTCAAAAACATTTTTATGTTTGCCCGCGGATCCGGCAATAAAAGAAGATTAATATTTTTCATTATTATGTAGGAAAATCCTATACTTGCAAGAAATATGATTAACTTAACATAACGCCAAACAATCATACATAAATCCTGGACCCTGACTAGGATTCTCTGTATTTAGGGACCCAGAAACTACGAGGACCAACACAGAACAAGTATTTGTGCTTTATTTTTTCTGTGCACAAATACTTGTCCTGTCACGGGAATCGAAGCCGCCACCTCTGGGTGCTCATAAGCCCACCTGCTCAACCCCCACACCACAGAGGCTGTCAACGTATATGTTACGAATTTAAGAATATTGATTAACATCAACAGCTGGAAGAGGTCTAATCCTGAACATATTGTCCCCTAAAAAAAAATCACAACTTTGGACGCGTTTGCTATAAACATCACGCTTGGCAGGTGGATTGGTGATCGCATAAGATTTGATTAGTGTATTGATTGAAGAGAATGCTGCTGCATATTATCTGGATATTCCCTTAACTGGTTCTTACGGCGCTCACGGGATGAGGATGGAGTCCTATCCTCACCCAGTTGGACCACACGGCCATCACACCGCCGGAGCCATAAGGTGGTTCCGATTAACAGTTTCAAAATAATTGATTCCTTCACTAACTCCACTGTTTCAATCCAGTTATTACTTTAAACTATTTCTCAAATTCATAACTATGTAAATTATTACCCAAAAAACGCCTCCCTTGGACTGAACGTCCTAAAAATCTTAATAACGATTTCTCACGATAGTTACAGCTGACGAATAATTGGAGACATGTGCTTTAGGGTGTTCCTAATTACCCTGAAAATATGCCCCAAAGAAATTATAGTAATTAATCAATGGAACACACGTGTGGGACCTCGTATAATTATGATTTATGAGACAAAACGTAAGGTGGTACAAATGTAAAGAATTTAGTGTTTTTCGAATTGTTTATAATGAATATGATCTCTCCTTCCTTAATGAACAAAAAATAAAATAACTTACATAACTATTGCATTGCCATGAAATATTTATTGGTAAAACCCTCTTGAGCGTTCCATCTTAACCCAGGGTTAACTAAATAACTAACCTTGTACGGGTTAGTTATTCAACTTATCTTCCATGCTTATAATCTGATATATTATCAACATTTATCAAAAACAATTATCATCGACATCATCACTAGCCTCAAGACGTCCGCGGCTGGCATGCAGGCCTCCCCCAAAGAGCACCACTTTGAGCAGCAGCTTGCCTCGTACATCCATCAGCTTACCGCGTTTCTGACCAGGCCGTTGGTCTACTTAGTTGGAGGCATTGATCTTAACGTCTGGTGATGGTCTTTTTTTTTTTTTTTTTTTTTTTAGGGGGGGGAATGCCCTCGCATTTCCCTGCCACCACGGGGGTGGTGGCAGGGGGTATGTGGGACTCAAACCCACTAAAACCCCCCCGTGAGCCCTCGTCCGCCGTACCGGGGCGAGAAGGGGTCGCAACTGCAGTCCAGCCAGCTCGCCCCCGGCAGCAGGCCCTTTCGGGCCTCTTCGCGCCAAAGGATGGGTGACCTTGCTCACCAAGGTCACCCACCAGACGTGTGGGGCCGTGCAAGCCGGCGGAGAGTCCCCCAACTCTCCACCAGTGGCCCCACTACGGGGGAGGGGGAGGTGCGCGTAACGCCTCCTCCTCCCTCCCGCTCGTCTGCGCCGGAGCGGATCAGCTCCAGCGGCCTCCTCTCTGACCCGCTCCGCGGTCTCCTTCTGCGCCATCACGTACTCGCAGAAGGAGACCACCGCCTGCCACGATCTCTGGTGATGGTACCCTCCATCAACATACTTTATTCAAAAACCAATACGACATTTTCAATCTATAATCACTCGCGGAAAGTACAAATAGAAATACATAGGTCAAAATGACCCATATCAACAATTTAACGGTCACTTGGACCCCTGACGCGGGTCCGGACAGAAATTAATCCATTTAAAATACATGCACAATCCTAAAACAGCGCCCAGTGTGAATAAATAAAAACAACATTACGGTGACCCAAATGGGGTTGGTCAATTTTGGATAAATCTATTTTCAACGTGGTTTGAGAGGGTTAACACTTTCGAAAACACTATCAATTTTTCTGGCAACCCAATTTTGAGAGATATTCTTGTTTACTACTTCGTTTTTAAACAAAATAATGTGAAAAATTAGACCATTCAGTCGCACCATCCTAGATGGAGCGACTGAATGGTCTAATTTTTAATCAAACATAATTCTTATAATCGTTTAACAGTATTGCTCTAGTCGTATAAGTAGTTTGACGTTGCTCGTGATCCCTGGTCAAAAATAATGTTTGCTATTAATACGTATTTTTATTTTGCTTTACTTTCTAGTATTTATTCTGGATCTGGAGCACATCAGCAACCATGTCTTCCGTTGGTTTGTAATGGATATTGATTTCCTTCGATGCAACTCTCTCCTTGACAAAGTGGTACCGGATGTCTATGTGTTTACTTCGAGCATGATAGGCATCAGTACCTGAAATACTAATAGCACTTCGATTATCACAGTATATACATATTTGTTTACCCTTGACTGAAGGCCTGAGTTCAGCATCAAGCTGTTTCAGCCATAATGCCTCCTGCACACAACTTGCAAGGGACATAAATTCAGCTTCTGCTGTAGAAAGTGCCACAGTTGGTTGTTTTTTAGAATTCCAACTTATACTTGCACCCTGAAAAAGAAAGATGTAACCTGTAACAGATTTTCTTGTTTCGGTGTTGGATGCCCAATCTGCATCACAGAATGCAACTAAATTATCATTATTAATATTTTGTTTAAATTTCAGTTTCATTTGTTGAGTTCCTTTGAGATATCGCAGTACTCTTTTTAATGCTATCCAATGTTGTGAAGTTGGTTTGTTATTGAATTGACTCAATGTGTTGACTGCATATGTTATATCAGGCCTTGTACATTGTGACAAGTACAACAAGCATCCCACTGCTTCATGGTATGGAACATTATTTAATATTTCTTGTTCATTTTTGGCAGATTTTAATTGGGTTCCTGTTTCCCATGGAGTACTCACTGGATTACAGTCATTCATATTGAATTTGTTTAATATTTTTTCTATGTAATATGATTGATCTACAGTTATTTCTTTGTTATTGACATGTCTAGTAATTTTTAATCCAAGGCAAAAAACTGCTTTTACCAATTTCTTCATATTAAATTTACTTTCCAGTTTTTTAATTATATTATTTGCTGTGCTTGTATTATTGTAAAAATACATTATATCGTCTACATATACTGCAATTAAAAATATGTCTTCTATTCCAGATATTTGATAATAAATGCATGGGTCAACCTTTGACCGTATTAAACCAATTTCAATCAAACAATTGTTTAACTTTATATTCCACTGACGGCTGGCTTGTTTTAAACCATAAATTGATTTGTTTAATTTACATACTTTGTTATCATTCTCAAACAATGGTGGTTGACTCATAAATATTTCTTCTTCCAAATCTCCTTGTAAAAATGCGGTAATAGCGTCCATTTGATAAATTTCAAGATTGTATCTTACAGCTAGAGCTATTAAGTATCTTATTGATGTATGTCGGACGACTGGTGCATATACATCATGGTAATCAATGCCATGCCTTTGTTCATAGCCTTTTATCACCAGTCTGGCTTTGTAGCGTACAATTTGCCCAGTTGCATCGCGCTTAGTCTTATAAACCCATTTACATGGTATAGCCTTCTTGTTTGGAGGTAAGTCGGTCAAAGTCCATGTGTTATTCTGAAGTAGTGATTTATACTCATCGTTCATGGCTTCTTTCCAAGACTCGCTGTTCTCTCCTGACAAGGCATCCTCAGTAGTTTGCGGGTCTCTATCCAGGAGGCTCGTAGCTGACTCATTGATGCATAAGAATGTGGTGGGGCTCTCTAATTGCAGCTTCTTGCGTGGTCGGAGGTTGACAAACTCTGGTCTATCGGGGCTTTCATCAGTGGCATCAGGTCTGTAAGAACTATCATAAGGGTCTTCATAACTAGTATCTATTGTTTCATTTAGTGTACTTTCTGAGCTCGGAGTACAGGGGGACATCGGTGTCACATCATCAGGTAAGTTACATTTTATTTCAGTACTATTTTCAGGTAATGGAATATTAACATTATTTTTCTTTACAGGATCTTCAAGAAAAGTGACATCTCTGCTCATAAGAATGCGCTTCGATTGAGGATCAAAAAATCTATAGCCTTTGCATGTTTCACTGTATCCAACAAAGATTAACTCACGTGCCTTAGGATCCCATTTTTGTCTTTTTTCTTTTGGAACATGAACCATAGCTTTGCATCCAAACACTTTCATGTGACTGATGTTGGGTTTCTTGTAAGTCCACAGTTCTTCTGGAGTTTTGTATGACAAAGCCTTGGTAGGTGATCTGTTAACAATATATGCAGCTGTTGCTATAGCTTCAGCCCAGAACTGCTTCTGTAAATTAGAATTCAGTAACATACATTTAGCACGTTCTACTAGTGTTCTATTCATCCTCTCAGCGAGGCCATTATGTTCTGGTGTATACGGAGTACTTGTTTGATGTACTATGCCACAAGACTTCAAGTATTTTTCAAAAGTACCATTTATATATTCCTTTCCATTATCTGATCGGATAGTTTTTATTTTTTTATTTAATTGATTCTCAACTTGATTTTTAAACTCTTTAAATTTTTCAAATACATCTGATTTCTGAGTGACAAAATATACAAAGACTTTTCTAGAAACATCATCTATGAATGTAACAAAATACCTTGCATTTCCCAGAGACTTGTTTTCCATTGGACCACATACATCGGTGTGGATCATTTCAAGAAGCTCACTGGCTCTATGACCTTCTTTAGGAAACGGCAGTCTTGTTTGTTTTCCTTCTAAACATGGCTTGCAGATACCGTTTTGTTCATTTGACAAAAGCCTTACCCCTTCGGTACATTCAACTAATTTTTGTACATCATTAAAATTTAGGTGACCCATTCTTTGATGCCATAAATAACTACTCTCTTCCTCAACAGCTGCTAATGCTTGGCTGTTCGGGGTATTTAATCTGTATGTGTCATTGATACATGTGGCTGTTGCTATTAATTTATTATTTTTATCATTTATTTGACATCCATTTCTATCAAATTTAACATCATAGCCACTTTTTATTATTTTGCAGACAGACAGTAAATTAGTGGAAAGCTCAGGTATATACAGGACTTCACTTACTTGTATTTTGCTTTGTGATCCATTGCCATTTGTAACAGTTATGTCTATTTTTCCACATGCTTCTACTCGTAGTAATCCGCTGTTAGCAACACGCACATGACTCACTGGTGGTGGCTGAGCATCATATATCTTGTGCTTGGTCATGTGCCTTGAAGCTCCCGAGTCCACATACCATTCTGCACTGTCTATTTCTGTCTCAGTAGCTGAAAATGCTGCGGAATAAGCTGAATTATTATTTTGTTTATTAGATTTCTTATTAAACCAACATGATTTGCTTAGGTGACCATACTTATTGCAATTATAGCATCTAGGCCCCTTTCTATCCCTTGTGTCCTTACAGTTTTTATTATTATTATTATTGATATTCTTGCCCGCTTTGCTTACGAGTCAATCCATTGTCGTCAAAAACCTTTTCAAGATTCGTCCATACCTCCCTTGCTGTAGTTGCATCTTCCACATGAACAAAATTTACGGAATCTAACAAAAGAATGATTCGGCTGCGTGCCTTCACATTTTTCTTTGAATCAACGGTGGAACTTCCTTCCACTGCGTCCCATAAGTCCTCTAGCTGTAGCAGAGACTTTACAGCAAATTTTCATTCTTGATAGTTGTCACGACCACGTAATTTTTCAATTTGTTGCATGTACGATGCCATGATGGCTTGCACGAAATATCTTTGTAAAATACGCTGAAAGGATAAAAAATAAAAACCCGCGTAGGCTGGGCCCAAAACCTGAAGGGTTATGGGTGAAAACTACTAATAATTTTAACACAACGATTATTTAAACGCCATCACAAATCAATCCATAGACTTAGCATCGGATCAATCATACAATTTCTACAACCATTCATAAAATTCTAATAACTTCCCATTTCTGTTTCACTCACTACTAAAAAAAATCTGTAATCTAAACATTACATCCTTTATTCCATTATTCAAATCCAACGAACATTTTTGTATCGTCTCAAAAATTAGAAAAACAAATGTTTGTAAACTGGCCTCCACAACACAGGGAATCCTAGTGTGGAGCCCAGGACTCGGATAATAATATTTACTGTCTTCTAAAATTATGACTTTGTTTTTGATTAATTCACATACCTACTTAAGTAATGATGATATTGTCATCGTTGTTATTGTTTGCTGATATAAATCTTATTGTTATTCTTATTACAATAACAGTAGTTTCTTGTAGCTTCTTTTTTACAGGTGTAATCGAAGCTTCAGATCGGAGTTGTCTGTTCTGTATTGTGCCGGATTGCTTGCACCAGTAGTGAAAAATGTTTAGTATTAGTTATTATATCAGTGTGTGGTGTAAGTAAAGTCTAAGTAAGTTGGTGTTCAATAAAGTATTATAGTGAAAAATTAAAATGAAAAATTTCTTTTTTTCAATCTCACATTGTATTACGAGCTTGCTTTTTAATATAAATAACGGCTAAACTGACGTCAATTAAAAAATCAAAATTACTCCGACCAGGCTTCGGACATATTCGATGTCTATCTTATGGGAGCCAATTACTAACGCAAGCCGCACAACAAGCAACAATTTCGACTTATCAATTGACGCGAGCTTAGCCGTTTATCGTACAAAATGTGTCATACTCACGATAGTTTTCACACTAAAAATGAGCTTGTTATATAATATTTGACCGTTAGCACTTAGTTCTCGCCCATTGGGCGCTGCTCTTGCCTCTTGCACTCATTCGCTCTCCGTGGTTTTCCTCCCAGTTCGGCCACCACTCGAGAACCTAATCATATCAGCTAACTAACACTAAGCATCTATAAAATTAATTTCCGCATTGAAGTAGCAGTAAATGCGTCATTACCATCTGAACAGCTGTAAACCTGTACCACAGAATAAATAACAGTATTACCGGTACCTGTACAATCCATATTGAGTGGATGTATGTACCGACTTGAGCGCTAATTCATTGGAGCCGCCGACGACGCGGTAAATTCGACAGCTAACTTAGATGACGTATTCTGGAAACGATTAGAAAAATAAGAAATGGGTATAAAACACAAATAAAAATCAAACGATTTTCTTGATCCTGTTTTACTAAAGAGGTGTCATAAACATCATCACTTGAAAAACTTTTGGTTTTAACAAAAATAATCTCTTGATTTACTTTTAGTTCTTGCTTTTGCAGAAGGACCCATAATGTCTTTTTGCTACTGTGTCATATAGCTCAACTTTTATATCCCACAGTTACATTTTTTGGATGACAACCAAAACTATGATCATCCGAAAAATGCACATGATGAAGATACAATGAAGTTACAAAAAATAAACAAAATTATACTACTATACACACTATTTGTCTACTAAGTAATAACCTATCAAAATGTTAATATAAAAATTGGCAAAAACACTATTGACAGATTCCCACATCGAGATTTGTAAACAGAATCCCATGAAAAAAAAAAAACTGTAAACAGAATAGGGCTAGAAGCGAGGAACGAGTGCAGTGCGAAATACGGCAATTACCTCAAGAGTGCCGTGTCACACATCCTGCTAACTCTCTGGTATTCAAGGGATGGGAAAATATTCGATGATTTTCGAATTATCGATATCGAGATTGTATAATCCAACGTTATTTCACCAACCAGCTAAGCTGAAGAGACAGTGTGGGGCAGGTTTATGTTCAGCAGTGGACGTCTTCAGGCTGTTGGTGAAGCTAAAGATCTTAGATAATTCATGTTCAATGTTCACTACAGTTGACAAACAGAAGTAAATTATATAAATTCATTTTTATTAAGACCATTGGCACAAAAATGTAGTTTTTGTTCCTATTTTTATGTAAATGTTAACGTAAGTATTTTGATAAATATCAAGACAATTCATTTAGAATTCGGTATTAGTCAAATTCAATAGTCACTAATTAATTTTGACCCAAATTTAGAAACCTTTCGCTGTGTACACCTAAGCACAATAAAAGGTTCAACCTGACTCACAAGGAAAGAAAAGAAAGAAAAAAGCAAAATACAGTCATTCAAGACATAACACAGCATTACATAACAACAAGGCTCACTAGTTACCAATTATTATATCATACTAGCTATGCCCTGCGATTTCACCCGCGGAAATTATGTATTTATCCAATGTATAAGCTATCAATTTTCCGAATTTCACACAAATCCGTCAATTTTTAAGATCGTGAAAGTGTGACAACCATTTGTTTTTTTGTTTATAGATAACGTTTTTGTTGCCGTTCGATAAAATTCATCGATAATGCAGCAGAACATCTCTAAACTTGAGCATACGACACCCATCTCTAAGTCCTCAAACACGGCTGCGGTCTAATGACCCGCGCTGCCTTCAAGTGAAGTCGTACAACTGCAGTTCAATAGTTCAATGCATTTCCTGGTAGAAATACTAAACTTACATTATATGGTTTTTCTGTACTCAGTTTTAGGATTTCTATTAATATCAATACTCCTTACTGGTTTCTTCAAATGTTTATATATGCAATAGGCTATTTGACTACTATTAAAAATGAACAAGTAAGTATTATTTTCATAATGTAGCTCAAAAATTAATGTAATAATTGAAAAAAAAAATTATTTGGTAAATTTATCACGATGTTACGCTTTTAAAGTTTCATCGCCACGCATCTTGTTTTTTTTTTTTAATTCGTTTCTTTTTTAGTATAGATAGCTTATATATAGCAGATTAACACATAGGCTAATTTTTATCCGCGGGTGAAAACGTGGCGCGGCTAATAATAGCTAAAAGCAAATAAATACAAGAAACCCGACATAATTCAAACAACCGCAAAAGCACTTGAAAATCCTCGACTATTACACTATACAGCGGCACTGCGAATCGCACGCCTCAGGCGAGTGCCGCTGCAGCGGTCTTTATCGTGATTGATGCCACTTGTCCACACTACTCGGCACATGCTAATTTATGTCAAACGCAGACCAACTTTACCATTAACAAAATATTGAAACACCAACCTTAAGCCTTCAAGATTAAAGTTCATCGCGGTTGCAAAGTATACGCTTGTCAGTTTGATAATCTAAATGCCACTACCGCTCGTGTTAATGCAACCGTTAACTATGCAAAGGAGGGCTTTTTTAATTTTTCATCGCTTTTGTTTTACTTTTTTATTGGTTATTGTCGCGGTTTGTTGACAATTACTTTTGAGTGCGGCTTTGGGAATTGTAATTGGCACGTTTTATACGATTTGTTTATTTATTTTTTATTTTGGTTTGTTTTTATTTTCTTTCAAAATGCTTCCATTTCTGAATATTACTTGGAAATTCAACGGCGTAGAGTTAAGTCATGACTACACGAGTCCCCTCTTTTGTCTCTCTCTCGCTCTCTCTCTCTCTCTCTCTCTCTCTCTCTCTCACTATCATTCCACCTCACCAGATATTTATTTACCTACTTTTATTATCATTATCATCATGATCCGGAAGAAAAAATGTGAGTTACTGTATACAATGATTTTAATTAATAAGTTGATTATAATAGAATGATTATGTATAGCAAACTATGAAAGTCATATTAAGTCAATATCAGCAAAATTAAAATTAAATACAACTGCTAGCTTTTTAATAGGCATGTATTAAAAGCACTTACATTTATTAAAGAAAATGAGAACAGTATAAAATTTTTAACCGTAACATTTTTCACCGCAGCCGTAAACGCTTGAATCAATCTTGCAGCGTGCGCTGTCGCGACAAATGTAAGAAAGTTACATGAAAGCATTAATTATTACCCTTTGAACATTGCTGTAGAAACCTGATTCATTGGGTCCACTGTATAAGAAAAAGCGGGGAAATCACTCCTCTTTTTAATCGTAACAACAACTTGATTTATGTTCAGCGGGCTAATATTTCCTGTGCCATAAAATATACATAGATAAGTTCAACCAGTCTTAAAATGCCACCATTAATTTGCAACTTATAAAATAACTTTTTTAGTTTGAAAACTATCGTGAGTGTGAAACATTTTGGAAAATCATTAAAGTAAAACTTCATTACGTACGCTTGACTTGAGGAGTAAGCTGGCGGAAATTGAAACTTGTTGGTTAACGTAGATCTCCATTGTCAACATAGCAAAGTTAAAAATTTGTATTACTATGGTGGTGTGTCCGGTAATATGTCAATTTACAATTGTCAAGATGGCGATATTAACATTAAACAAAGCAAAAATATATACCGGCCGATAGATGGAGCTAAACTAAACAGGTTTTATTTCAGTCGCGTGGTCTAAAGCACACTCATTTTTTTATTATTATTTTAAACTAAACATTAATTTTCTAACCATTTCACCAATCACAACTAAGCAATCGAGTGTGACATATTTGTTTCTTCCCAGTTCACCAATCACATCAGTATATCTTCACCACCGACCCAACGTTTTACAATAAATGTTCTTTATATTCTCTTTATTTTAACTTCTATCTTTTATAATTGTATGCAGTTGACTAATCCAAAACCGCGTGGTACAACCGCTGACTGCTTTGCTACAGCGTGCAATAAAACCCCCTTTCTTCTTCCATTAACAACCAATGTCCAGCCCACAAATGAATGGACTCCATTTAATCTCGTAGGATGTAATTGCAGCACCTTCGATTCCAACGGTCCGCGCCGACCATTTATTGGGTCCAAGATTTATGGAACACGGTCTATTTCTTGGGCCGCCTTATTTTTTTTCGCTCCGCAAAACATAATTTCACGCGATTATGTAGAACTACGTTGTTGGTTTTAGCTGGTATTAATTTATGAATTGTGATTAATTTTACGAATGCGGAAAATTGCATTTTGACCACAGCTATTCGTGCTATAAGCTTTTACTTTTTAATGTGAATCAACCACAGTAACTATATAAGCAATTTAATTGTTAGTTGTTAATAGCAAATGTTTTGTAGCATTATCCACTATTAATTGCCTTTAAAATGTAGCTGTAGTGACTGGCCCTATAACTTAGTTGGTAGTAACCCTGCCTTCTGAACAGTGGGTTGTGGGTTCGATTCCCACCCAGGAAAAACATTTGTGTGATGAACATAGGTGTTTGTTCTGTGTCTGGGTGTTATTTTGTATTCTATGTATGTATTTACAAACAAAAAGTATCTGAGTATTGTGTCAGTTATCTGGTTTCCATAGTACAAGCTTTGCTTAGTTTTGGGGCTAGATGGCGTTGTGTGAGATGTCCACACATATTATATTATCATTTGTTTCTGGTGACATCCCAGCAAAATTTTTATGTTTTTGAATGGGTCTCTACTGGCATTTGTTTAAAGATGAAAATCGCAGATTTATATTTGTCACAGCTGTTATATGAGCAGGTCGGCACATACTTCGGAGGTGACGGGTTCGATTTCCGTGTCAGGACAAGTATTTTTGCACAGAAAAAAAAAACGCAAACGTTGTGAGACCACGGTCCACGTAGTTCATGCGTCCCTAGACACAGAGAATCCTAGTTAGGGTCCAGGATCTATGGATGTAATCATTGGGCGTTACTATTTATTATTTACTTAGTCAAACTGGGTTTGCGCTTAAAACTGTGTCGATTTAGGGAGTTTTTTGTGGATCAAGTGAAATAATCATATCATATTTAAAAATAACTACTGGTAATACATTTAAATCAGTCTGGCTATTTCATTCGCAAAAAAATAATAAATAAATTATGTAATCAAACTACGCGTTAAAGTGAGTGCTAAACTTAAAAATATTTTCTTGCCGGGTTTCTTTATTTTTTCTTCTAATCATATACAAAACAAAACGAAATTGATAAATACAGAAAAATATACATATTATGTTTTTCTGTTATACCATCTATTACAATATCCCATCCCTTTTGCGATCTAATTTCCTATTCATCGAGTGCCATATTTTTCGCGCTTCGTTGAGAAACCACATTTCAAATACTCTCCATAGTATTTTAATACAACGCTTTTAAGTCTAAAATTGCTTGTACATAGCAGTTGCAATGTTAGTAATGTTTCAAGAACTCGATACACAGCCTTGGAAGAGTGATACATTTGCAAGTAAGTTCGCAAATATGGCACGAAAAACATGCTCCTTATAGGTGTGCAATCGTAACTAAAAAGGTCATTTGGCTACTTTATAATCACTCCTTTCAACGATTCTCTACCTCATTGAGTTAGAGAATCGTTGAAAAAGAAGGTCCTTGAACTGAAAGACCAGATTTCCGCTCTGGTCACCGCTGAGGGACCAGAATAGAAATATGGTGTTTAGAAATGGCTAAGTTATCATACTAGCGTTCAATGGGTATATAGACGGATCCATCAGAATAATTAAACCGAAATACAATTCAGTTGGGTCGCATGAAATATTTTAAATTATTTTAATTTATGTAGCCAAAAGATAATTCAGCTAGATGACAAAAAATTAATTTACTAGGTGGTAGGACTTTTCTGCAAAGTTCTTCTAGGTAGGTACCACCGCTTTGCCAGTTATTCTGCCGCTAAGCAGTAGTGTGCAAGCACTACTGTGTTCCGGTTTAGAGGGCACTGTAGCTAGTGACATTACTGAGTAAATGAGACTTTATGATCTGATCTCACAGTCGACTAATCTTATTACCAGACTGTGCTGCAGCAGGATGATGTGCGCAGCGCAGTATCACGCGAAACTTTATATTTTGGAGTTCCGAGTGACACTGTTCTGTTATGGGCAGCCGCGTCGCTTAACATCAAGTGAACGACTAGCTCGTCACATCATTCACTAACATAAAAAAGAAATACCCAAACAGCGGAGAAGCGATTCAGCTGGATACGCTTAGTGGTCTAGGCTTATTGGTACTGCTTGAGCCCCAGCATAAAGCATCGGCATGGAATATCGAATGCAGTACAGCCTCTTTGGTACTCAGTATATAGGGATCATCTTCCAGCAGATCACGATGTCATGACATATAAAGTTTTTTTTTTTTTTTTGGCTCCTCACTTTTGTGTATTGAGCCAGTGTCAAGTAATTGATAATTTCTCAAGTAAATTACTATTATATAATGTGTCAAGTCAAGTCACAGTCCAAGTCAAGTCAAGTCATCAAGTTGCGTCATAGTCTAGTCTAGTCAAGTCATACTCCTAGTAAAGTGGTGGCAACTTTACCAGAAGCTTCTATGGAGTTTTGGAAATAACACGAAAAGAAACGTTTCAGCATCATTATACCACTTTCCATCACTCTCATGCTTGTAATGCAGCACTTAACGAAATAAAATGCCACCAATTTTATGCACTAACACTGAAAATAACACAAGTTTTGGAAAATAATACAATAGTATAATAGTAAGTAAATTACTATTATATAATGTGTCAAGTCATAGTCCAAGTCATCAAGTTGCGTCATAGTCTAGTCTAGTCAAGTCATACTCCTAGTAAAGTGGTGGCAACTTTACCAGAAGCTTCTATGGAGTTTTGGAAATAACACGAAAAGAAACGTTTCAGCATCATTATACCACTTTCCATCACTCTCATGCTTGTAATGCAGCACTTAACGAAATAAAATGCCACCAATTTTATGCACTAACACTGAAAATAACACAAGTTTTGGAAAATAATACAATGCGGCGACGCGATCTTTTTCGTTTTCCCGCCAAAACTCCGACATATAAAGTTTTTCGAATGTTCAATTTTAATTATCATCATGTTGTTCATAACTATTTTTAGGGTTAGGAAGTGGCAAGAATATAATATCATATCAAAAAAAATATTGAAAAATTAAAGATAAATAGTAAAACAATCTTGTATACGCTGCAAAGTTTTCTATTAAAGTTGACATACAAAAGGCAGGTATCAAAAAATGGACAGAAAACATAAATTATTTGAATTTGAATACATCTAAACAACAAAGCTATATAATGTTTGACTGGCCTGACAGCTCAGTTGGTAATAACCCTGCCTTCTGAACTGTAGGTTGTGGGTTTGATTCCCACCCGGGACAAACATTTTTGTGATGAACATAGGTATTTGTTCTGTGTCTGGGTGTTATACTGTATTCTATGTATGTATTATATATTTTATATATATTATATACAAAACAAAAAGTATATAAGTATTGTATCAGTTATCTGGTTCCCATAAAACAAGATTTTCTTAGTTTAGGGCTAGATGGCGTTGTGTGAGATGTCCACACATATTATTTTTATTAATGTCTCTGACCTTGATGAGTAAGTGTGAAATAGGCACAAAATACGGCCTCAACGGAAGACTAGTGCTTGCTGCATGACCAGCAATAAGCTGAGTTGGGACCGATTCGTGGCAACTGGCAAACAACTTTTTTATTCATTGTTACACTTAATTTAACACCACTGCCTTTTGTCATGAAAAATATTTATTCTATTCTAAACATGACTCTCATTCTTTTTCACTTTACCACATACTCCTAGTTCCGTGCTCTTTTTTGATATATCACTTTATTTATTTACTTGTTTCTCATACTAGGCTAAGCTAAAAAAAAGCTCATCCACATATTATTGAGTCGTGGAAATGTCATACGACTCGATTCATGCGTTCGTTCTTGCCGTACACCTGCAAAATGTGAAATGAGCTCCCGCCAGCGGTCTTTCCACAGAGTTACAACATGGAGTACTTCAAAAGGAGGGTTAAAAGAGTCCTACAGGGTAAGCAATGCATTGATGACGCCTCCTCCGGTGTTACAGATGTCCATAGGCTACGGTGACCACTTCCCATCAGGTGGGCCGTATGCTTGATTGCTCCCTTTAACATAAAAAAAAGTTGGGCTAAAAATTCTCGAGTAAGTAAACATACAAGCTCGCGAGTTTCAAAATACATTGTGTCCCAAACTTCAATATTTTTTTCTTTGGGAAAACCTGCTTTCTGAAAGCCAATCTGAAATATTGGATTTAGATAAGACTGTGACTTACGGTCGATTAGGTTATGAAATGTTTTGAAAAGGATTACAGGTTTTTTGGTATTTTTATTTGACTACTGTTTGGAGAGAAATGGAACTCAGTTGATAATACTCACATGTTGCACGTAAGCTGATCCATCGATTTACAATACAAAGTGTATTTGATGTTCAATAAGTGATACTAATATTAGAAAATAGCTTCTGACCACGGCTTCGCCCGCGTGGCCTATAAAAAAATAATTCAACCACCCATTTCACCCTCTTTGAGGTGGAATTTCGAATAAACCTTTCTTAGTAGACATTTTACAAAGATCACACACTCCAAATTTCAAGTCTAAATAAAATGTATCCTATATGTTAATGTAGCGTCTATATATATATATAAATAATAAAAAAGTGAACAAACTTAACGAAAGTGTAATAATGGGCGGTCTTACCACTCAGAGCGATCTCTTCCAGACAACCTTACATGGAAAGGAATAACGCCGAGATTTCTGTTATACATTTGTAGCGCAGTGTTGTCTTGTCATAAGCATGATTCATTAATGAGTTACAATAATTAGATTTCGTCTCTGTCATTCAACTTCCCTGTTAGACAAGGACAACAAACTAAATCACTTATTAAGTATATTTAAAATCGATTATAAATATTCTTTTAAAAAAACAGAATCTCAATCTTGTTTTTATTACAATACACATCCTGAACAAATTCTAAAAACAGTTTGGAACGCTTAACACTTCACTTGCAACACAAAAATAACCTTTTGATGTCACAGACAATAACAGTTGTGAACGATATACCCGAACACTTGTCAGTCTGTTGATTTGATGACAAAATTATGATTCCTCGGAACAAAATGTGTTTTAAATGTGGGAAGTTTTATTTTACCGTTTTAAGTCGGCATCATGAATATAACTTCTTAAATAAATAAATAATAAGTACTACGTAGCCGTGACCCGCGGAATCACCCGTGGATAAAAGATAGTCATAACTCAAAGGTGACTGACTGACTGACTGACTCACATAGTGATCTATCAACGTACAGCCCAAACCACTGGGCGGATCCGGCTGAAATTTGGCATGCAGGTAGATGTTATGACGTAGGCATCCGTTAAGAAAGGATTTTTCGAATTTAAAGAACTTTCGCCGCGGGCGAAGCTGCGGGCAGAAGCTCGTCCACTATACAAGCTAATAGCTTCTGCCCGCGGCTTTGCCCGCGTGGCTAATAGGAAATGAAGAATTTTTTTCATAAATTATTCAACCACCCATTTCACTATCTCAGGGGAAAAATTTCAAAAAATCCTTTCTTGTTGGATACCTGCATTTTACAAAGAACACACCCTCCAAATTTCAAGTCTCTAGGACTAGCGGTTTAGGCTGTGCATTGATATATAAGTCATTCAGTCTGTCAGTCAGGGCTTTGAATTTGATTTGTATAGATTTATACCCCAAAAAAACTAAAAAAAGAAAACGGTATAAGAAATCCTATCCTCTGTCCGTCTTCTGGTTCTAAGCTACTTCCCCACCAATCTTCAGCAAAACCGGTTCAGCGGGTGTAACTAACACAATTTTCTTTTATATATATAGATTTGTGGACATTTCACACAGTGCCATCTAGCCCCAACTAAGCAAAGCCGTGTACTGTGGGAACTAGATAACTGATACAATACTTCATAATACAATGAGGTAACGCGATCTTTATCATTTTCCCGCCAAAACTCCTTTATTTTAGTTACCTATGTTCAATTGTCACTCACGAAAATATTTTGTTGTAGGTAATAATTGGATCCGCGACCAGAATGCGTCAACTGAGCTATGACGCCGATCACCTTACAATTGTAATTCCGGTTGCATATTTCGAAATTATTATGCTTTTTAATTTTACCCCAAAAACCTTTTTCAAGGTAAAACAAAGACTCCGGGGCTGTGACACAAGGCCTACACAATTTTAATTAAAAACGGACAAGGAAAGCGAGGTACGATCACAAATGTCCTATGACAGCAGTAAGGGAACTTCACTATCATTCTAAAAATGTCAGCATTTTAGTAACGTGAAACTTTGACCTTATGACAAATTAAAGAAAGATATATAAACAGGTATTATAATTATTTTCTACTAAAATCATTACACTAATATTATAAAGGCGAAAGTTTGTATGTGTGTTTGTGTGAATGTTTGTTACTCCTTCACGCGCAAACGGCGAATAGATTTAGATGAAATTCGGTACCAAGATAGACTATACACTGGATTAACATATAGGCTACATTTTATCCCGGAAAAGTGTAATTTTCCCGTAGGATGAACAAATAATTAAAATACTTTATATCGCACTACTAGTCGTTAATAAATTCAAAAATTACAACCTATTATAAAATGTCATTTTATTGGTTTTAAAATCTTTCAATCTTTCAGTCAAAATTAAATTATTTATTGCAAATTTAAGTGGCATCTGTTAAGTGGTAAAAGCTAAAAATAGCACTAAAGTGATGGTGACTTCCGGGAACAAGTCAAATTACATTAGTAAGAATGCATAATTTATATTAATGTTAATTAAGCATACTAATGAACACTGTCTACGTGTCGACTTTAAAATAATCTCTATCTGAATTAAGATGATAAATAAACAAATAAATTTTACAAACTGAGTTTTTTTCCTTTTAGAAATTAGATCATTGCTTCAAACTAAAATTTATTCTCGGCATAGAACGACTCAATCGAGCTTGTATTCGCAAATTCATCATTTTGTGTATGACATCTCGTCTTGAGCACTGATTTACGATTTACTGTAGGTGTTGAACTAGTAGGTAGGTACTTATTTTGAAAACTTGATATACATATATTACTCAAATTGACTATTTAAAACATACAACATAATATTATTGAATAAACATAAAACAATAAAAAGGGTACTTAATCAAACAAACCACTACCAGTAGGCAACGTGCCCTTTATGCTGGCAGCATTGCCAGGTTGAATGGCAATGCTCAATCTTTGGCCGAAGTAGAGGCCAGCATTTTGGTCACGCGTGGCTTCAACCAGACGTTTCGAAAGGTCTTTAAAAATTTGGAGAGCACTCGGTCCCCAAGGCCCCAGTGTCTCAACTGCAAAAGGCGCAAATATAAAACCGCTATGAAAATTTATTTGAATTTGGTTATAAGTATGCTTTTTAACTCTCTATAAAATATATAATCTATCCGATAAGATCATTTGTCACTGCCATCTTACTTCTTACACTGCCACTTGGTCCTAAAGGACGTGCATCTGGTCCTAGTGGAGTGTGTCAGGACGCAGTCTGTGAGAGCACATATGCTAGCACAGTTCGTGTTAAAATTTTCGGATGTAGGAGTGATTCAAGGTGTCTTGGCTTTTCCACTGAGTGGGGCTACCAAGACACTTTTCATCATGATAAAATAAATATTTTGTTACAATTTAATGATTGTAAATAATGAAGCTGACATAATCGCTATGCGACTAAAGCTTCCAAAAATAATAGATTACAAAAAAAGCACTGTCACTTCTTACTGCCGAAAGTAGTCACGTGTCGAAGCGACATCTTTTCTCTAATAGATTTTTAGGCGTTTATTGATAAGACCGTTACTGTACAGAATTGTACTGCAGTACAGTCGAGACGTAAAGTCCGATTAAGCCTGGCACTGTCGGGTAATCATTTAATTAGGTGACGGCGAGTAAAAGAGTTTGCCCGGATAGAGCCGGATCAACCGGCTTACAGTAGGAGGCAACTTTGTTTATTGGTTGTTAGTGAACTGTGCGACTTCACAGGAAAAGTCATTGGATTCGATAAATAGAAATTACTGTATGGGAAGGAAAGTTAAGTGTAATTTTTTTTAAAATAAATAGTTTCATCTGATTGTAATGGAAAATTAAATCATGGGAGCAGGATTTGAATTCACACCCATTCGCCCTTAGCCAGGACCGGAATGGACATTTAGATAATAATAATAGTAACACCCAACGATCACATACATAAATCCTGGACCTTAACTAGGATTCCCTGTGTCTAGGGACTCAAGAGCTATTAGGACCATGGTCCCACAACACCCAGACGCAAAACAAGTATTTGTGCTTGTTTTCTGTGCACAAATACTTGTCCTGCAGCGGGAATCGAACTCGCCGCCTCCGTATTATAAGCCGACCTGCTCAACCACCACACCACAGAGGCTTTAGAGGACTGTGATCACTTGTTACAGTAGTTTAAGAAAAGTATGTCCTGGCTTAAGGGACGGGATGGGATAAGGGTTATATTTACAGGATTCGTATTGATGTACGGTAACTTGGCTGATTGGAGTGATTCAAGAATATTTTAATAGATGGCGCTAATAGCAAACTGATGGATGTTGGCGATGGCCAACTCAATAAGTTGGTGGTAAAAGGAAAGTATAACGTATGAGATCACAGTTAGACTGTAAATTAAAAAAGCATGCACTAGGAAACACGCAGTGTATGCATTTAGTAAATGTCTCTTCTTTTTTTTTCTTTCTAGTATTATAGTCGCTACAGTCCAGGCATGCTTATTTAATTTACAGTGAAACTGTGATCTCATAATTTTTTATTTTATTTTATTTTATTTCATAGGTCTACCAACAATTATATCATTAAAACTAACGTAACGAACATGATCATAATAAAACTAAATGTATAATTAATTACAGGCAAACACCGCATGCTTCAAAACTTTAAAAGAATAACACTTAATTTAAAATATGTAATAAAAATTATAAAGATTACTGTACTTCTCGCAAGGAGAAGTCAGCGCGTTAATAAAAGAAAAAAAAACAATTTAAAAGGAAGAATTATAATTTTGAAGATTTTAATTTGGTATTTTCTTGAGTAAATACTCATGAAAATGGTGTAATTTAATTGTAAAAATATCTTTTGGACTGCTGTTAAGACATTCATTTAATAATCTACATAGCCTAGGGATCGGTGAACTACTGCCATATACTGTAGTGCGGCTCGGTGGGACAAGCAATGAGACAACGCGACGAGGTATTCCGCGGGGCACTCGAAATCTAAATTTTTTAAGCAACTGGGGACAATCTATATGGTTATTTAAAACTTTGTACAAAAATATTAGGTCCAGTAATTTTCTACGTTTTTCTAGAGATGACATTTTGAAGTGATTCAGTTTTTCATTATACGACATTTTGCGCTTGTGAAACTTACTAACATAACACAAATGACGCATAAATCTTTTCTGGACCCGTTCAATTCTCAGTGTGTGTGTAGCGTAGTGAGGTCTCCAGACAATAGGACAGTATTCTAACACACTACGCACCAACGTATTGTATAAAAGAATTTTAGTTTGCTTATTTTTAAAGATTTTACTATTCCGTATTATAAATCCCAGCATGTTAGATGCACGCTTTACAATATTTTCTATATGAGGTATGAAAGTTAATTTTTTATCAAGTATTACACCCAAATCTCTGATCGTGTCAACTTCATGTAGTTGTGTTCCCCCAATATTGTAAACAGACCTGACTACATTATATTTTCGAGAAAACTTGATAAAGAAACATTTATCTGAATTCAAGTCCATACTATTTACACAACACCATCGATAAAGTCTATCCAAATCTCGTTGCAACATCGAAACATCTAACTCTGAACCAACTTCTCGAGAGATTTTCAAGTCGTCTGCAAATAAAAATGGTGTGGACGCAAGGAAACAACTAGGCAAATCATTTATAAATATATTAAAGAGTGTGGGTCCCAAATGAGAGCCTTGAGGCACGCCAGATTTGATTCCGTGTAGTTTAGATTGATAACCTTTAACTACGACATAATAAAAACGACCAGATAAATACGACTTCATCCAGTTAATGAAATTTCCCGTAAAACCATAAACTGACAATTTATTTATAAGTATAGAATGTGAAACTTTGTCGAAAGCCTTGCTGAAATCTGTATAAATGACATCCACTTCTTTATGATTATCCATTGCTTCAGCAAGTCCTTCGACGAAGGTGACCAAATTTGTATAAGTTGATCTGGCTTTTACAAAACCATGCTGATGGTCGGTAATGTGCAACTGAAAATGATTTTGAACAAATGGACATACAACAGCTTCAAAAACCTTTGCCATTGTCGATAGTATGGAGATTGGCCTATAGTTTTGTACAAAAGTTTTATCACCGGATTTATATATAGGGACTACTTTAGCCAATTTCCATTCATTCGGAAAAATTCCAGAGCTCAAAGATTTGTTCATTATGTGGCAAAGAGGTGATACCAAGGAATCTGCACAGCTTTTGATGAAAATTGGTGGTATACCATCTGGACCTGCACCCTTATTTGCATCAAGACTCATAAGTTTTTTTAGGATTAAATCAGGAGATAAGGTCAAGTTACCAAAACAGAAGCTATTTTGTGTTATGTTACATAAAAAATCGTTTGCTAAGGTATTATTTTGATTATTTGGTGCAACGTCACTATAAGATTTTGAAAAAGTGCCAGCAAAAAGGTCGCATATTCCAGATCCATCAGCCTTGGCAGTTTCTCCATCTGTCATAATGGGAGGATAAGAACTGCTTTGATTTCTTTTTGATTTAATGTATGACCAAAAGTATTTAGGGTTCTTACCAATCTTTTGCTCAATCGATTCAACGTAGCTCGTATAAAGTTTTTCAGCAAATTTTTCGCAACGAGTGCTAAGTAGTCTAAATTCAATTTCATCCATAGGATTTTTATATTTTTTAAATCTTTTTCGCAAATTATTTTTCTCACGTAGTATTTTTATAAGCGATTTATTGAACCATGGGGGATATTTTCCCTCCCTAAAGTGACAAAATGGTATGTATTGATTTATAAGGTCTCTAAGTATATCATAGAATTTATTTAGCATTTCGTTTACGTCTATACATTCTGAGAATATTTGGTCCCAGTTTTTTTCAGAGAGAATTTTAGTAATATTGTCATAATCCGCTTTGTAATAATTAATTCTGTGATTATCAAGATTTTGGCTCAAGGTGGCAGATTGTTCATATGTAATTTCAATATCTAGAGGTGGATGTTGGGGGTCTATTACGGAAAGGGAGCAGCTAGCACATGAAACTTTACACTTTGGTAGATCTGAAAGTACTAGATCGAGGATTCTATGATTGTTGTTGAATACCGAGTTATACTGTTTGAGATTAGTTAAATAACTAAAGTCTACTAACGTAGTGCTTATCGTTGAAGTTTGGCAATATAAATTTTTACTAACTAAGTCCCAGTCAATGCTAGGCAAATTAAAATCTCCAATTACACAAGTATGTCCATCAAAGTTTTCGAAAACAGAGTTACAATTTTCTATGTAATGCTCTAAAATAGATTGCTGGATCGGAGGAGGGAGATAAACAGCGCAAATTGCAATTTTTTCGGTAGTACCAGAGCCTGGCACATCAATAACAACCCATAGATCTTCGCACTTACTCTCCCACTCTGTCATGCGCTTTACTGATATTTTCTTAGAAACAGCGATCAGCACGCCACCTCCCTCCTTCTTTGAATGAAAACCAGACGACTCTCTATCCCTTCTAAAAACAAAATAACGATCATCAAATAGTTCTGTATCCAATATTCTTTCATTCAACCAGGTTTCACTTAAAACTATCACATCATAATTACAAAGTACTAGACTCCGACAGAATGAGTGGGTTTTAGTTCTTAAGCCACGGGTATTTTGGTAATAGATTGTTGTACAATCCATAATATGAGAGATTTAGCGAAAACATGCTGTTTTTAAGGTAATGACTACTTTAAGTCAGCCAAAGTACTCATGTCTCTCACGAATATGTACCCAGATTCTTCATTTTTACGCATAAAGATTCTTCCATTGCGAACCCAGACAAACTTGTATCCTCTTTCCTTTGCAGCCTGTCTAGCTGCAGCATGAAGCGCCTTGTTTTGAGGAGATAAGTGTTCTGCCACAAAAATAGAAGTTCGGGGGCCAGAGTATCCCAGATGGAAGCT
Source organism: Ennomos fuscantarius (assembly GCA_905220475.3). Taxonomy (NCBI): domain Eukaryota; kingdom Metazoa; phylum Arthropoda; class Insecta; order Lepidoptera; family Geometridae; genus Ennomos; species Ennomos fuscantarius. The sequence goes on along the minus strand of HG992028.1, from coordinate 1,470,308 downwards.
ATTGAGCTTATCGCTGGGGCTCTTATTTCTGTTGAACTTTATGGTGGCGGCTAAAAACGTATCTCGTACTCTTAAACTATTGAACTCGACGATAATAGAGCGAGGGCGTTTGCTTTCAGGGTTGAGCTTGGCAGTTCTTGTGATACGAATAATGTTGTCCTCATTTATTTCGTGTCCAACTATATTACCAAGCTCCTTTACGATGCCAATTAAATTCTCTGACTTCTTTTCAGGTACACATTGGACCTCCACATTTTTGCAACGAGCACTCTGCTCAAGAAGGCCCAAGCGAATTTCCAGAGCCGTTATTGTTGATTGCATTAGGCTTTCGCGTTCTTGAATAGATTTTAATTGATCCTGAGACTCGTTATATTTTTTCATTAAATCCTCGAACTGATTACTCATAAAATCCATGGCTTTATTGACATTCTTAAGCTCTTCTTTAATTATATTCTGCTCACTAGTAAACTGCCTCTTAAGGTCAGTCATCTGTTTCTTCAAGACTTCTTCCATTATTTCTCGCATCTCCTCTCGTGTTATTGGAGAATCACATTTGCTGGGCGGCGGCGATGACAATGCTTGTCGCTTGCTGGGGCGCGCCACTTCTGGTTGAGATTGCCGAACAGGCGTGTTATCATTTTTCGTTGCTTTTGGGGTTGTTTCATGACAGCGTGGACATAGCCAATCTTTGACCTTATCAGCAAGCTGCGCATGTTTCTTATTCCCAGCATTCAGGCATAAATTATGATAAGCTTTTTTACACCTAAAACATAGCAAATAATTGTCTTCTTCTCTACCAGACGCACAGCAACCCCATTCTAAGTTGCGTTTCGACGACATTTTAAATTCTATATTTATCCAAATATAAAATAAAATAATTTATTGGTGCACAGTAATAAATGCCCAGTCCACCAAGTTTCACGCTCTTATACCCGCGCAGTCCAACGCTCGCGAGAAGAAGGTCGTAAATGCGGCAGCGCACGAATACGCTTACGCGTTTTTATCGTACACTTTTAGAACCGATGCACAAATTTGAAGTGGGTAATTTTATATTACACCAAATGTATTTTACGTTATTTCGTAATTATTTTGATGTTCAATGCTTTCACTGATATACACTACAACATCACTTGATCCTTAGTTTATGATCTAGCCAAGATTTAGACGTTAAAGCTCACTTTTAACACATTTATCGAATTAAATTACGAAGCGACGCGATATAGGTTATCCTTTCGACTACCCAAGATTAATAGTAATCTCCATTATCATATTATACAATACACTATTAAACATGCAATGTATGCACCATTAAATCATAGGACACAAAACTACCAAAAATGGACGTTGATGCATTGCTTTGTTGAGTTATTTTGACCCTTTGAAATGTAATCGACAACATGTATGGTCTTAGAGGCATCTTCTAGGCAAGCGTGCTACATCCTAGACCGCATCGTTACTTACCATCAGGTGCGATAGTGGTCAAACGCAAGCCTATCTAACAATAAAAAAAATATGAAAAAAAAAAAAAAAAGAGGGCATTTTGATTCACTACAGTAGTTAGGATAGCTTTAATATTTTTTATCTTTTCATCAGCTTTTGAAGAGAATCGAAGGCAAAGGAATTAAAAACTAACAACCAAAGATTTACCAGGTTTCTTTTATTTTTCCATCTCCGTCAATGTATCCTATCGACGTCGAACATTTCCCTCGAGGGCGGGACTGATGGGCGAATTCAATCAGCCGCCGCCCAATTAGTAGTTTGATTGACGTCGACGCTGGGAATTGGGGATAGTTTTTGTGGTTAGTAATTGTACTTTTATTTCATACTTCCAAATAATAAAACTTATTTAGTATAACGAGGTCTTAATAAGATCCGTACTTAACTCTGGTAGTCAAAAGTCAAATATAATAGACGAGCTTCTGCACCCCTTTCACCCTCTTAAGGGTGATATTTCGAAAAATCCTTTCTTAGCGGATGCCTACGTCATAACATCTACCTGCATACCAAATTTCAGCCCGATCCGTCCAGTGGTTTAGGCTGTGCGTTGATAGATCACTATGTCAGTCAGTCAGTCACCTTTGAGTTATATATATTTAGATAGATTGTGACAAAAACAATATTATTAAAAAAGTAGCATTATTTTAAGGGTATTATTAAAGATAGGCCAATATTGGTAGCTGTAAATTTTTAAGTTTTTGTGTATTGTTTTAACAGCCATAACACTGAAAAAAAAGTTCGTTATATGTAACTAAACTTTCGTCTACATGTAACTTAAAAAGTGACTATATAACTTGAGTAATACCCAACCAAAAGAAATTATATCTTTTATAAAAGATTGACAAATTAACTTAACTGTTAGACCTTGCCAAATTTTGGTTATAAATGAAATTACCGAAACAGTTCGGTTAAATATTTTTTTCAAGTAAAGATGTCCACTACTGAATACCGATTTTAAATGAAGTAAACCAGCATAATATTATCTTTCTCTTTAACATACGTCACGTCCAAGGCTTACCCTTTTACCCGTCTTCACAAACCACTCAAAATGGACCCGGTATTTCAATTTTAAGTCCGCCGTAACCCGATTTATTCATGTACCTTGTAAGGCCGAAACACATTACTCTTTAACCTTTTCCGTCGCGTGTAGAACCGGTTAAAGTACGGATATTCCGGGTAAAGTACGGACATCCGATAGCGGTTAATTTATTTACTCGCGATGCCCAAGGCGATTGACCCGGATATCACTCCGGGGAAGTTTTTTATCCGGTTTTAACAAGGAAATGGTGAGGTTCGATTGATTGTTGAGCTGTATGTTAGGTCAACTTGTGAATTATGTCCGTTAGTTGATTGTTTTTGTGATGCTCGATTCAAATAATTATGAAACGCTGACTGTGTTGTAGGGTATGATTTTAGTTTCGTAATGACGTCAGCCTCTGTGGTGTGGTGGTTGAGCAGGTCGGCTCATAGCCCAGAGGCGGCGGGTTCGATTCCCGAGGCAGTACATGTATTTGTGCGCAGAAAAAGAATGCAATGCAATTACTTGTTCTGAGTCTGCGTGTTGTGGGACCATTGTCCTCGTAGTTCCTGGGTTCCTAAACACATGACATGACTTGCCCGATAGCTTAGTTGGTTGGTAACCCTGCCTTCTGAACTGTGGGTTGTGGGTTCGATTCCCACCCAGGACAAACATTTGTGTGATGAACATAGGTGTTTGTTCTGTGTCTGGGTGTTTATATTGTATTCTATGTATGTATTTACAAACAAAAAGTATCTAAGTATTGTATCAGTTATCTGGTTCCCATAGTACAAGCTTTGCTTAGTTTGGGGCTAGATGGCGTTGTGTGAAATGTCCACACATATTATTATTATTATTATTATCCTGGTTAGGGTCCAGAATCTATGTATGTGATCGTTGGGTGTTATTATAATTATTATTAATGAAGGAAATAAAACCCTCAAAAGTTTCACTCCCTTGTTTCTCTTGGCATTGTATCAATTTCATTACAACTATGAACGAAATAAAGCCCGCCATAAACTTGCTTTCCTAAGGGAAATCGCGCACGGTGTGATTGAATTAGTTTTATTCTTAGGTTCCTACTGCTTATGCCTTCGGTTTTGGTTTGAATTACTTACAGCTGGTATGGGCAGCCGTGTCGTTTAACACCAGGCGAACGGCTAGCTCGTCACGTCATTCCTTAACATAAAAAAAAAGTAGATACACAAGTCTAGAGAAGACCCATGGAGAGAGTATAATAATCACAAATATTATAAAGGCGAAAGTTTGTATTTGTGTTTGTTTGTATGTGTGTATGTTTGTTACTCCTTCACGCTCAAACGGCTGAATGGATTTGGATGAAATTCGGTACCAAGATAGCTTATACACTGGATTAACACATAGGCTACATTGTATTTTGGAAAAGTGAAATAATCCCGTGGGATGAGCAAATAATTAAAATACTTTTTATCCGTGGGTTAAACCGTGGGGCGCAAAGTATGCCTTCACCACGCTGGCGGATTGCGGGATGGTGATTCTTTATCGTGCCGGATTGCTCACGATGTTTTTCTTCACCATTATAAGAGCAAATGCACATTTCACACATAAACTTATTTAGTTATCGGTGCAGGGCCTGGGGATTTGAACCTAGGTGCGTCGGTTTGAAAGCTGCACGTGCCACCGCTGAGCTGCACTCACTCATAAAATAGTAATCTGGCCGCATTTCTAAGAACCGACATACGCTGTGATACAACTAGAAGACAAACGTTAGACATGATAAAATGTGAAAATGGGTTGTGGTATAGAAAAAGATAAAGAATTTCTATTCAATTTTAATGTGTCAATAACACATTTCTTAAGACCAAAAAACATTTAATCCAACAAACCACTACCAGTAAACGTGATCAATATGCTGGCAGCATTGCAACGTTGAATGGCAATGCTAAATCTTTGAAATCTATATCTAAATATATATAACTCAAAGGTGACTGACTGACTGAGTGACATAGCGACCTATCAACGCACAGCCCACCACTGGACGGATCGGGCTGAAATTTGGCATGCAGGTAGATGTTATGACGTAGGCATCCGCTAAGAAAGGATTTTTCGAAATTCCTCTTTTAAGAGGGCGAAATGTGTGGTTGAATTATATTCCCATAGGCCACGCCGCGTTCGAAACTGCGGGCAGAAGCTCGTGGATACATATAGCTGAAGACTAATAAGTGTAAAAACTATAAGAGTGTAAAAATCTATACCTATATATGTCCACCATTAGACAAGTCTAGTGCAGACTGACGATGATTAAACGATAAATAAATCTAATTAACAGAACTCATTCTATAGTTTCTGATGATGTTTACTTCATCTCCTTTGTTATATAGAGGTCGTCACCAAAGTCATCCAGAAGTACGCAGAAAGTCATCATTGCCGACTTCATCATGTGAACGTTGAAGCAATCCAGCTGCTCGATCACATGGATATAGCTAGAAGATTGAAAAGAACAAAACTATTTGAGTTAGTGTAGTGTGTATTTAGTGCTATAACGTAATGTAGTGCAGTGCAAGTAAGTGCTACCTACTTAAAAAGAACACAAGAACAATGTGTCTTCACCTTAATAGAGACAATAAGAAAAGTGTTATTGGACACATTCTTAGATAATGAAATGTTTCGGAGATTAGGTTAAATGTAAATTACTTATTAGCCACGTGGATGGCTAGATTGTAATATTAGTAGTGTAAGCGACACAGAGGTTAAAGCATAGGGCCTCCTGTGGTTGCTTTATAGTTTTAGTTTTCAAGAACGTTATGTTTTGACGTGAGAAAAAATATCTGTTTAGTTCAAGTAAAATTTTTTTCTTAGCTTCTTTATATTTCGCACAATAGTATTATTATCTGGAAACACCTAAGCCTGGTCGTCACCAACAAGTAGAGTGTTCATAAAAAAGTATTCTAGAAAAAAAATCTCCTTTGTTATGAACTTGCAAAGTACAGACGTATCAAGACTTACGCACAGTTTTACAATAATACATACCTCATGTATCATACCGCAGAATAGTTTTTATTGTTTCTTTTTGTTTGGGTATGAGTCCCCCTGGGGGTATCGAACTTTGTTTTTGTTTGATTGACTACAAATCAGGAGGGATTGTAACAATTTTGCTTTATGAAATAAAATGTATTTGTATTTGGTGAGAAGGTGAAATAATAGGAAAATTTTTGTTTGAAAACTATCGTGAGAATCATTTTGTAAGATTAATAACGCCTATTAGAGATCATAAAGTCTCAATTGCCCAGTAATTTCACTAGCTACAGTGCCGTTTAAGCCGGGACACAGTAGTGCTTGCACACTACTGCATAGCGGCTGAATATATTGCAAAGCGGTGGTACCTACCTAGACGAACTTTTCAGAAAACTTCTACCACCTGGTAAAAAAACCTAGTGAAAAATACCTCACCAATTGTATAGTGGTTTCATTACAATGCATTTTTAAGTGTTTGACCCGCAACGAATTTGAATGTGTAATAAGGGTGGATTATTATCTGTTAAGTGTTCGTGAACGTGCACGAGTGTTGGTAAATGGTTCCAAGTTTTGAAACCATGCCTTTTCGTTTTCTTTTCAAGTCTTCCTAGAGCCTTCAGTAAAATATCCACCAAGACTTTGACATAACTGTACAAAATTCCTCACTTGACATTGGCAGACTTATCGCTTAAAAGCGATAGCAGGCCATTAAAGGAAGAGAAGAATAATAACAAAACAACCTTTGCTTTTTAATTTGTTTACGCCTACCTTGTTTTTCCCGAATGCTCCAAACAGATAAAACCAAGAAGCATAAAACTTAGCGGAGCGTGGAAAACACAACCTTGTTTTTCTGGCCGGTATCTAGTGAAAACAGATGAAGTTATCGTGCGGTCGTTAACACCGGTAACATAGCAACTGCACTGAATTCAGATTACCCACAGATAGAATTTGAAAAGGTGCGCTGAAATCATTCTAGTTTTAATTTTGGAATTTGATATAAAACGGAATGAATTCAAAAATTAATTGCGACGCAGTTTTGCCACTAATAGTGAGAATTATATTTAAATTAAAAATACTTGATTAATTATTCTTCATTTAAATTACGTCGTTTCTCATGGTATGTACGGTTTTTTTTAACATTTTACGTACATTATAAGTAAGTAAGTAGTAAGTGGTCAAAAATGTCTAATGTAAATAAATCAGATTGTTTACAAAGGGAGCGAACATCTATTCAAAGTCAAAGTCAAAAGATTTATTGCAAATAGGCTAATTTTAGCACTTTTACAAGTCAAAATTATACTAGGTACTTAAAATTAAGTTATTTCACTAAGCATATAAAATTACAAAGTGCTTATTGTCAAATAATATGATGATGATGTCATCCTTGCCGATTCCGGCTACGGCGACACTTCTGCGTCAATCCGGAGAGCATGGGTGGCGTGCTCTTAAATGGCTTATATATCCAATTTTAGCGGAAAAAGTACGTGCACAGTGAATGCACGTCAGGATGCCATTGACGAGGTTGTAGCTGATGTTAGAAGGCGGTCTATTTTTGAGTTGGTCACGTTTAAGGTCTAAATCACGCCTTCTTTTGTCTTCAAATGCGTACGCCTGATTCTGGACAAGTCGTCGCCAGTTAGGACGGGCTTCGGCCAAAGCTTCCCAACGAGAGGGCTCAATATCACAATTCTTCGTGTGCCTTTTCAGGACGTCTTTGTAACGCAGGAATTGACCACCGCTTTTACGCTTACCATACTGAAGTTCACAGTAGAAAATGCGCTTCGCCATTCTCTTGTCAGGCATTCTGGACAAATGCCCGCACCAACGTAGCTGACGACGCATAAGGTATGCCTCAATTCCGCCAACATTAGCCCTTCGCAAAACATCAGTGTTTCTAACACGGTCAGACCACTTAATTCCTAGAATATTCCGCAAGCATTTAAGGTGAAATCTGTCAAGAACACGAATATGCTTACGATACAGGCACCATGTCTCTGAAGAATATAGCAGATTGGGCAAGACAATCGCCATGTACACCTGAATCTTGGTACTGAGCTTAATGTCATGAGAGCGGAATACTTTCGTTGTAAGCTTCCCGAAAGCAGCCGCTGCAGTACAGATCCTGCTGTTTACCTCCATATCAAGGTCGTTTTTAGTGGTCACATTACTACCCAAATATCTAAATTTTTCGACTTGTTTTAAGCTAGCTGTATCCAACTTCATATTAAAAGTTGCAAGTTTCGGTGCGTCCATAGCCATAACTTCTGTTTTAGTGACGCTGATTTTTAAACCAAACCTACAGCATACAGTGTCAAATTCAGTTAGCATTTTTTGAAGGCCATCCGATTTTTCCGCTACAAAGCACAGATCATCGGCATACATGATTTCGGTGATCAAATCATATGAAACTTTGGTTCGTGCTTTTAACCTGGCAAGGTTAAAAACGTTTCCATAAGTACGAAAACGAATTCGGATGCCTTCAGTATGATGTATCAAGGCTTGATTCACAACAACTGAAAAATAGAGAGCAAAAAGTGTTGGCGCTAGTACACAGCCTTGCTTTACACCACAGGTGACAGAAAAGAACTCAGATTGCTCTCCATCTACAGTGACGCAACATTTCATATTATCATGAAGCAGCCTTAACATTCGTATATACTTTTCAGTGCAACCCAGCTTAGCCAGTACTATCCACAGAGCCTCTCGAGGAACGCTATCGAAGGCCTTTTCAAGGTCAATGAAGCAGAGATACAAGGATTGACCTTGCTCTCTGCTCTTTTCCTGCAACTGGCGCAACGAGAAAATCGCCTCGCATGTGCCTCTGTTTGGTCGAAACCCAAACTAGGTCTCAGGAAGGATGGTTTCCGATAGCACAATTAGCCGACTGAGAAGTACTCTGGCAAATATTTTCCCAGGAGTTGAAAGCAACGAGATACCCCTGTACGAATTACAATCCCCACGGTCTCCCTTGTTTTTATAGAGAGAACATATTTGCGATACTCGGAATGTTGAAGGGATTTGTTCTTCATCCCACATACGCATGAAAAGCTGCCATATCGTACTATGTAATTCATCCCCACCATATTTGAGTAGCTCCGCTGGAATATTGTCGACGCCAACTGCTTTTTGATTCTGTTGAGCTTTTATGCTATTAACTATTTCCTGAAGAGTAAGTGGTTCATCCAGCGCGCTATTCTGAGGATGCTGTTCTAAAGATCTAATATAAGATATGTCTGCTGATCGATCTAAATTCAACAGATTATTAAAGTGGTCAGCCCACCTTTTTAGGACATCATGTTTATTGGTTATCAATGCGCCGTCAGCAGCTTTAAGGGGCACTTTTCTTTGATATGGAGTTCCAATTAATTTACGAATTTCACCAAAAAAGGCTCCTATTTGGTTGGTGTCGGATAGCCATTGAATATGTTGGATTTTATTTTGCCACCATTCATCTTTGACTGTACGAGTTAGTTTCCTAAATTCCATAGCGCTTATTTTTATCTTCTGAGTTGTGATATTGTGATTAGCAGAATTATGTTGTCGTAAGAGTTGGCGGTGTTTGCTAATGGCTTCAGTTAATAATTTGTTGTTTTCATCAAACCAGTCTTCGTGTAATCGTGGTTTCAATCCCAAGATGTCTGTAGCTGAATCTAAGATGTGTGTAGATAGATTATTCCAACGCTGTTACAGACTACCTTCTTCAGGATTCTTACATGGTAAGGCAGTTTTTAAGGAATTGGTGTACCTCAGTCGTATCTCCGTGCTTTCTAATCCCTTGAGGTTAATGCAGGTGGGTTTGCTTCTACATGGTCTACGCGGTGGATGTAAACGCAAGCGGAGCTTTGTAATAATAAGCCGGTGGTCTGTCCAGCAACTCGCACCCCGCATTACTCGAGTGACTTTAACGTGAGAGAAGTCTCTCTGTCGTACGATGGCGTAGTCAATTAGATGCCAATGCTTAGACCTCGGGTGCATCCAGGTGGTTTTGTATTTCACTGGGAGTCTAAACATGGTGTTAGTAATAGCCAAGCCAAACTGTGAACAGAGGCCAAGTAGAAGTTGACCATTTACATTCATACTACCAACACCGTGTCGCCCCAGCACCCCAGGCCAAGCCTCAAAGTCACGTCCAACACGAGCGTTGAAATCACCCAACAATAGGATCATTTCGCTAGCGTGGATACTTTTTAGTACTTCCGATACTTCCTCATAGAAACGATCCTTGATCTCATCACTTTTATCAAGTGTTAGTGCGTAAACGCTTATTATGTTTATGTAATTGTCATCATCCAAACATAAACGTAAGGTGATCACTCGATCGGAAACTCCGACAGGATACTCTTCTAATTTGGGAGTTAGTGAGTTTTTTTATTGCAAAACCAACACCTGAGCGTCTTGGTTCAGATAAAGCTGTTCCTTTCCAGAAAAAAGTATACCCGCCGCCTCTTTCTACAAGTACGCTCTCATCCGCTTGATGTGTTTCACTTAGAGCAGCGATATCCACCTTATATCGACTGAGCTCGCGAGCTACGATAGTGGTCTTGCGCTCAGGACATTGGTTGGCGTCTCTATCAAGAAGGGTGCGTACGTTCCACGCACCAAATGTCATGTTTTTAGTATGAATCTTTTTGTTGTTCTTTGTATGTCGACCACGAATGAATGGATGCGTAGGCAGCCGTGGTTACTACCTCCCTTGGTGTTTGGGGTAAGCAATTTTTGGAACACATTTTCTAGTCCCCTCCCCGGCTAAGCGGGGGAAGCAGTGCCTCTCTAAATAGAGCTGCTTCGTCACAGAGGGTGCTGCCGAGTCGCACTGTTACCCCAGTGCAGTGCAAAAGCGACCACTCTCCCTAAGCCGCCTATGTGCAGATATTGGACAAAGCCCAGCAAGCATCTTAGCCGAACCTCTCTACTTCTATCCATCGCCATAGGGCTTTTGGTATTGTCTCGAAGTCCATTATGCAGAAGCAGTCAGATGCGCAGGATATATTTTAGTGCATAAGTGTGCGCGCATACACAGATGCACTCTCTTGTCCATGCTCTCCATAATCCAATGGAACGGAAAACCGCTACGATCGGGGAAGAGCTGGATGCAGTGTCTAGCCGACGGTATCTTAACGACTCCTACCATCGCCTTTGGCCTTCCACAATGCCGTGCTGTCCCGCCGGCTCCGCCAATATCGGTCGCTTATCAGCTGTCGACATGCCTTCACCGCCGAGATAGTCTTTATGCACAATACGGGGAGTAACCGTAGTAAAGACTTGTCTTAGACTACAAGTCCCCCTCAACCAGGTTTGGCCCACGAGTCGACGTGGTTTACCGGGGTGTGGCCGTTGCGTGCATAGCAACTTCTTGGAGCCACTGGTGAGAGGTTGCAGGTTGCAATGGTTCGGGTCTTCATCTTAGGTGTGAAAGATCGACTAGAAAACCTTATCTACCATTACATAACCCACTACACCCCTCAAATAATATATATATATATAGCAAGCCCATTACAATATATGAGTTTGAAAAAAAAGCAGTTCTCTTTCTCACTACTGGTGCAAGCAATCCGGCACAATGCAGAATTGAAAACTTTGATCCGAAGCTTCGATTACAACTGTAAAGAAGAAGCTACAAGAAACTTTACAGTGATGTATTTTTTTTTGTCTTCTTTCTACTGTCTTTTACAATGTATATAATTCATTACAGTTGAGATAATGAATATATATTGAATAGGCGAGGGTGTTTCTTTGAATCGAGAATCCAGAGAGGAGCGAAGTAGAATCCTGATTCAACGGTCGAGCTTAAAATAGTGTTGCTCCCGAGGTGGTTACTCAACGCAAGCGCAATTTAAGTAAATCAATTTTTTGCGTCCAATACGTTTGATATTCTCTAAAGTTAATTATTATCACTATTTCAGAATAAATTTTTTTTTATACAATTGAGTAGAATCTGAATTTGAGTAACTAAAAGCGGGAATGAATTTCGCACGTTTATTTCTCACAAACATTTTTATTTGTTTTACGCGCTGTATGTTGTCTTCTATTCTTTATCTGTGATTTATTATACGGCCTATTACTTGTTCATACAATATTCGTGATTGATCTCTTTGGTGATTAGATCTTTTACTAACAATATCCATATTCCAAATTAAAATAACTTTTAGTCCCCAGGGATTAACACGGAGTATCCTGTATACGAAGAACAAACTAGCTCTTTTCGAATAGATGGAATTAAAAAAAATATTTATAGGTTCAATGAAAAAATAGTATATAGGCCTTTATATGGGTTACAATTAAATTTATTGTCAATTTGTGGACTCTCGTTTCATTTAGCTTGGATTATTTACGGATATTAGGCACTGAAGCCGAAAACGTATTTTCAACTTATTTTTATATTACAACAACAACTTATTTTCTTATAGATACCTTGAGACTCTTATAGATCTTGATTAATATTTTAATCAAATATTTCCACTTCTACTATTATTCTGTGTGAAACGAAACGTGCAGCCCATACAATATTCTGTTTTCCCGCCACGCCTGCTAAAGTTATAGTGTCGACTGGCGTCCCTTCAAACATATTAATTTAATGACATACGCCAAGACACCATTTCTTTACTGAGGATTTTCCTCGTAGAATATTATAGTGTCCGGGAATTTCCCGTGAATCAATTTCAGTTCGACGTTTCTAAAGTGCTTTTTACTGTGATAATGATTAGCTTTCATTATTATTAACTTTCATATCTCTTTTCTTGCCCTCTCTATCAATCTTTAATACATTCAAAATTGAAATGTTGTTTTTTTGTGTAGTTTTCACATCAATACGGTTTAATTGATATGGAGCAATTTTTATACCGAAACGACACATCTTAATAAAAATAAGCATTTCCATTCAATGTGGTAATTCTGCTAGCATTTTGGGCACTTTTACCTCCACAGGTATTATTTATTTTAAGTTTCTAGGTATAGTTTACTTTTTTAGGTCTAGTTTAGTATTATTTATATGTATATTGAAAAAACTGACCAATAAATTCCAAATATTTGTTTATAAAATCAGCCATTTTTGAAATATTGTTTATTTGCGTAATATTTCTCATGTAATTTAGTTATAAGACTTAAAAAGCTTATTTGACAATAATTACTTTGTAATTTTTTATGCTTGGTAAAATACCTTAATTTCAAGTATGTATACTTAATATGATTTTGTCGTGTAAAAGTGCTAAGAATAGCCTTTTTGCAATGAATCTTTTGTCTTTGAACATCGTGATATTTTTGTTCACATAATGCGTGGATGATTAAAATCTTTTATTAACCTGAATTTTAATAACAATGGCTGTAGAAATTTATTCTATAATATAGAAATATTGGTAAAGTTATATTTTAATACAATACCTAAAACGAAATGTAGAAATATGGTTTTGGTACAAGCTTCAACTAAACGTTTTCCAGTTCAACACCAGTCAGCAACTATTATCCAATCTGTGACCAGAACATTCTATTTGAAACCTTCCCAGCGTTTACTAAGCAAAAAGCACTTTAATACACCAAATGCATATTTGATGATGCCATACAGGGGACTGCGTTATTAAGCCCAACGTCGAGATAAGCCCAAAGTGTTTAGATGTCCGGCTTACAGTTAGTGAATTTATATAGAAGTTGTAGGGATGGTATAACTGAGCCTGTGTGTTAAATTGTGATTTGAAAGGCGCTTGATTAAAGGAATGATCGAATATTATTAATATTGTCGAGATAGCTCAGTTGGTTGTAACCCTGCCTTCTGAACTGCAAGTTCTGGGTTCGATTCCCACCCAGGACAAACATTTGTGTGATGAACATCGATGTTTGTTCTGTAATTGGATGTTATTACTGTATTCTATGTATGTATTTACAAACAAAAAGTATCTGTGTATACTATCAGATATCTGGTTCCCATAGTACAAGCGTTGCTTAGTTTGGGGCCAGATGATGTTATGTGAAATGTCACAATATTTATTAATATAATTTATTTTAATTAATCTTTTTTTTTATCCCGAATGTCTTTAAAGTATCGGAATGCTATAACAATGACTATATTAGCATAATGCAGTTTCATTTCAATTCAGTTGTTTTCTATGTTACCTAATTCAAAAAAAGGTTTTTGAAGTAAAACTTCTTCAGGCACGTTTGATTTGGGCAGTAAGCTGGTGAATTCCTAACGAAGCAAACGGAAGTTGAAAGTTGTTGGTTAACGTAGATCTACATAGTCAACATCACAAAGTTAAAAATTACTTAGTTGATTTTATTATGTTAGTATGCTCAGTAAAATGACAATATAAAAATTGTCACGATGGCGACATTAGCACTAAACATAGCAAAAACAAAGCTACACTGGCCGATAGATGGAGCTATACTAAAGAAGTTTTACTTCAGTCATGTGGTCTAAAGCACACTCGTTTTTTTCATAACTGAGTTGCGTTTAGCCTTATGGAAAGTGACGACGTTGTTTTCGATGGTACATGCTTTTCCCAGGAAAGTTTGCCTGGAAGAGATCACTTTTGAGGTTGCCCATTGTTACACTTTATATAAATAACGAGCTTCTGCCCGCAGCTTCGCCCGCGGCGTGGCCTATGGGAAAATAATTCAACCACCCATTTCATCCTCTCAAGGGTGGAATTTTCGAAAAATCCTTTCTTATAGCGGATGCCTACGTCATAACATCTAACTGCCTGCCAAATTTCAGCCCGATCCGTCCAGTGGTTTGGGCTGTGCGTTGATAGATCACTATGTCAATCAGTCAGTCAGTCACCTTTGAGTTATATATATTTAGATCATTTTTATTAATTACTGTGTATAATAAAGAGTTCATCTATCTATATATCTATCTTGCCTAGAAAATAGATAGATAAATAGATGCTTTATTGCACAAGCAATAAATTTAGGTACATGGCGCACTTACTTAATGCTAGAGAGCATTATCTTCCAACTAACCTGTATACCATGGAAGATATTTGAAGGTGTGAGATCAAAAAAGATTTAACTGTTTTTTTTTTTTTTCACAAAATGACTTATGGGTATCGTTAGATTCAGCGTGAAATTATCTACAATAATACATTCTCAAAATACCGAAATGAGGCTTAAATTTCGAGATTTTCAATCTAAAATCGGTTTATCTGACACAGGAATACAGTTCGCTTAGCATAAAGATATTATTATATTGTATTTTGTTTTTACAGTAATTGTACAAATTAGTACTATATTTTGTATTTTAAAATAGAATTAATACATTTTCAAGCAACTGAAACTTACATAAACCTTTTCTATGACCTTATAATCACTCTACATTAAAATGAAGCCGTTGAAGTCAATTTTCTCGAAACTATCAATGTGACAGTTAAACCCTTTTTGTTCTCACCCCTTCATTTATATTCACTCGTGACTTGACGAGCTCCAGATTGTACTTATCGGGGAACAAAGACGCTGGTAAAGTGTTTATTGGTGTGTGTCATAAGACTTCAGTGTAGCTTAAAAATATAGATAACAAAATATTTGAAAAAAGTTAATTGAAGGCAAATTATTTGTCAAAGTCAAAGTCAAAAGATTTATTGCAAATAGGCTAATTTTAGCACTTTTACAAGTCAAAATTATATTAGGTACTTAAAATTAAGTTATTTCACTAAGCATATAAAATTACAAAGTGCTTATTGTCAAATAATATAGCAAGCCCATTACAATATATGAGTTTGAAAAAAAAGCAGTTCTCTTTCTCACTACTGGTGCAAGCAATCTGGCACAATGCAGAATTGAAAACTTTGATCCGAAGCTTCGATTACAACTGTAAAGAAGAAGCTACAAGAAACTTTACAGTGATGTATTTTTTTTTTCTTCCTTCTACTGTCTTTTACAATGTATATAATTCATTACAGTTGTGATAATGAATATGTTACAAAAGTAACCACCACGTCACACCCATGCAAGAAAAATACCGTGATTATCTTAATAAACATTACAAATAGAAACTGAATTTATAGATAGGAATAGGCAATAGGCAAAGTATTTAAGATTTCATACCGTTAAGCTTGGGATATTCAGGCCAAGCTTTTTTGTACGACACATAATCATTTATTGTGTAGTTTGAAGAAAGGAAGCTAAGTTATGTTGATGAGTTAGCACTACAAGAAACAAGATTACTTTTTTCTACTCATGATTAATGATACAATTTAAATCTCAACGCTTTCGTCGACAGACTGAAACTAAACCGAGCCAAGTGGAAGAGTTTGCACCAACTTCTCAAAGTGTAGCGATAACTTTAAGTTTGGTTTAAGTTAAAAACTTTAACTGCATTTTCTTACTCTTACCGTCTTTTGCGAGATTGTATGATGATAAAAAAGAGACGTTCTTTTTGCAATTTAAAATTTAAAAACGGGCCGTTTCTCTACTCATTTTAGCGATATAAATACTTATTATCTGTATGTATCTGCTGCATTATTGATCTTCCTCTAGTAAAATTCGAAAATCCAAGTTATGTTGGTCATACGGCGGCCCGCACGTCCGATTTTTACTACGTAATTATGAGTCTACTAGTCGATCCACCCCGGCTTCGCATCTGTGAGTTCTAAAAACACGGTCGAACGAGATAAAAGTATCCTATGTCCATCTCCTGGTTCTAAGCTACCTCCCCACTAATTTTCATTTGATTCAGCCGTTCTTGAGTCTGAGTCTTAAGTATATAAATAGTTTAACTAACACGATCCTGGACGCTAA
Source organism: Ennomos fuscantarius (assembly GCA_905220475.3). Classification (NCBI taxonomy): domain Eukaryota; kingdom Metazoa; phylum Arthropoda; class Insecta; order Lepidoptera; family Geometridae; genus Ennomos; species Ennomos fuscantarius. Next base: position 1,454,074 of record HG992028.1, on the reverse strand, counting down.
CTGGGATTTCCTGTGTCTAAGGACCCAGGAACTACGAGGACCATGGTCCCACAACACCCAGACTCAGAAGTATAGATAGTTAATATAAAAAACGTAAGCAATTGAGCAGTTAATATTGAAATTTATTAGTATTGTCAGTGGAGACCCAATCATCAAGTGATGTTTTAAAAATGTATACTTTCCAGAGTTTGCGGATAACATTTCCTTCTTTTTTCCATTGAAGACTCTTTTTTATGTTAAGGAATGACGTCATAAGGTAACCATTCACCTGATGTTAAGCGATTCAGCTGCCTATATCAGTTGCAGTGTCGCTGGGAATCCTAAAGCATAGAGTTGCCACAGCACTGTGCACGCACCCTTACACTTGGACCAGTATTATAAAATTTAATTAAACTTTAGTCTGGGTAGTTGATTGGTTCATTCCACTGCTTTTCTTTCATGGGATAGTTTTCTGCCTTTCTTATAAGCGCTGAACTTTTTTATACCTATTTGAACCTTCTCATCGGACCTTGACGTTGAAGTTGAGTTTTCATTATAATTTATTATTATAGGATCCATTTGTTCTTTACAATTCAGACTTTTAAAACGTTATCATGAGCAATTTGTTCCACTCCAAAGTAATAGACACATACGAGTACATCGCATAATGACAAACACGCGTGATGTATGAAACACAGTGAATTGAATTGAATCTTAGTGGATTCTGCGGTAATTTTTTCCACAATTTCGCCAATTTCATGTACTGATGCATACATAAACACACACACACACACACACACACACACACACGCACACGCGCGCGCACACACACACGTACACACACACACACGCACACGCGCGCGCACACACACACGTACACACACACGCACACGCGCGCGCACACACACACACACACTGCAATGTAAGAGCTCGGTATCTATCGTTATTTATTGTCTCAAGCATGTTATCTTACGGCTGCTAGTATCATCAACTTGTTTCATAAAATCATATCGTTCTTCGTTTAGCAAGGAATGTGAAAAAAACACAGTCATTATGTCCCAACTGTTAGCATAACCCATTACATCAGAGCTATTAAGTATGTACATATCTTCTCACACTAAGTAAAAGAAGAGCAACTTCACTTCCTCGTGTTAAGTTTCACAAAGTAAGCGAGGGATCTGAACATCGCGTTACGGGCGAGTCTCAAAGGGGCTATTGTATTGCTATTCTGAAAAATGGAATTTGAATGGAAATGTGTGGAATTGATACGTTTGAATTTCTCATGAAAAACGTACTTAGGTTTATCCCGGACTACACTTCTACAAATTAAAATAAATTTTAACGCCTCTGGTGAAGCAGTTTTTTATACAAGAACGGTGGTTAATACAAAAAAAAAAGAAAAATATACAAAGTTTATAAAAGAAAGTTATACAAAGAAAAAATAAAGTATCTAGTTAATATAACACAAAGTTACATCAGTAGCCAAAATAAAACCAAAAAACGTCCAATACGTTGTCAAAATCGACCTCCTCCATCACTTCACAATAACTGCTAAAGAATTGCCTAGCAAAGGGGAAAAGGACTCAAACATCTGTTGCGGACAACGCGTACCGACTTGAGAATTTCTGGCACAAATTTATTCTGTCCCTCAAAGAGTAAATTACATGAAATACTGTCAAGACGGCGATGGGAGTCTGTCGAAGTAACAGAAATAAATTGCGAGTTCTTTGCTATGATATTTTATTGTCAAATTCGTCAGCACAATTGTAGGGCGGAGATCATATATATTTTCCTTCAATTTCCATCCCACCGAGTAAGTCTTGGTTGGTCATAAAGAATTTTTTTTGGTAAATCTTTGCATTGCTAAGACATGAAAGTAGCTAAATTCTTTAAGCTGTATTGACTCCAAAAATAAATCGTAGGTTATCGTAATTCCATTTTGTTTTAAAATTTAATGGATTTATATAAAATACGCATAAGATTTTTTGTGAAAAAAATTAATGTCATATTCTAATCACACTATCACCCCTATCACCCTAATATTATAAAGGCAAAAGTTTGTATGTGTGTATGTGCGTATGTGTGTATGTTTGTTACTCTTTCACGCTCAAACGGCTGAATGGATTTGGATGAAATTCGGTACCAAGATAGCTTATACACTGGATTAACATATAGGCTACATTTTATCCCGGAAAAGTGATATGCTCTCGTGAGATGAGCAAATAACTAAAATACTTTTTATTCGCGGGTGAAACCGCAAGGCGCAACTAGTAACTAATAAAACGTATACAGTAAATACATACATACACTTATTCACTCTACTTACTCTACACTCTAGTAACTCTGAAAGCTAGAAACACGGGTTAGTGAGAAACCTCCATTAATTAAAAGGAAATGGCAGTCCCAAGAGATCTAATTTATCCAGGTTCGACTATAATAGTGGTTAGTAGAATGTTATTAAACTGATTAGAGTTTCGAAAAAAAAAACATATTTTACATAACAAAATTTCCTTGAATTTATTCTCAAAATATTAGTCTTTCCAGACTGAACCATTTATTTATAGTTCACAATATTTCTATCTAAGCGAGCTTCTATCTAAAGAAGCCTTTTGTGAGCTCTGTACATCACATTGTTTCAAAAGTAACCCAACAAAGGCCAGTTTTGCACAAACATAATATTTGTCCAAGGTATCGCAAATTCAACCTTATTTGAACAGCATAAATTTCTTTCCAACAAGAGAGATATGTTGGCATTCTGTGAGAGCACTCGACTATGTCATCTGAAAATCTACTAGATGGTTACCCCTACGTTACTTGATTTTCTTGGACATTTTTGAATGTAGTTTGGAAAATACTGTCTTTTATACAAATTGTATATTTATGACGAAGGGGATTATCATAATAATTGAAGGGTTGAGAATAAAAAGGGTTTAACTGTCAAATTGATAGTTTCGAGAAAATTGACTTTAAACTTCAATGGCTTCATTTTAATGTGGAGTACGTATAAGGTAATAGAAAAGGTTTATGTAAATTTCAATTTAATTTATGTTAAGGAATGACGTGACGAGCTATCCGTTCGCCTGATGTTAAACGACACGGCTGCCCATATCAGCTGCAGTGTTACTCGGAACTGTAAAGTATAGAGTTTCGCGTGACACTGCACTGCGCACGTCATCCTGAGACATCAGCACAATCTAGTAATAAGATTACTAAACTGTGAAATCAGAACGTAAAGTCTCATTTGCCCAGTAATTTCGCTAGCTACAGTGCCCTTCAAACCGCAACACAGCAGCGCTTGCGCATTACTGCTTGGCGGCAGAATAACTAGACGAACTTTGCAGTAAAGTCCTACCACCTAGTAAAAGTAATTGCTTGAAAATGTATTAATTCTATTTTAAAACACAAAATATATAGTACTAGTTCGTACAATTACTGTAAAAATATAGTATAATATAATAAATATAATAATGTTTTAATGCTAAGCGAACGTATTCCTGTGTCAGATAAACCGTTTTTATACTGACAATCTCGAGATTGGTATCTCCTCATTTCGGTATTTTGAGAATGTGTTATTGTAGATAATTTCACGCTGAATCCAACGATACCAATAATACATTATGTGAAAAAAAAAAATCAGTTAAACCGTTTTTGTTTTCACCCCTTCAATTATGTTCTACACATAATTATAATACTTTTTTGATTAAGTGTATAATTACTGATTTCTTTGTTATCATAACTAACACGTGATGTCAGGACCGAACTTTCACTAGAGAAAATAAATCATGGATTTGGTACTATTTATGAAAAATGGTCATGAGGCAAATTCCTTTTATGTGATGGTCACAAAAAAAATCAAGTTTGTGTGGTGCTCGTTGACAGGAACCGATGAGAAGCCTATTTTGACGGTCTTCTTCTGATACACAGAGCAGGAAATAAACACGCACGCTCCCAATAGACACGCCTTTATACAAAGTTTTTATTTGTACAAACCAAGAGTGTAATGAAATTTTATTCTAAAATTTCTTAATAATGTAAGCGCACGGAGCGTATATGCCCGGCACTAATATCATCATTATTTTCTTCTCTATTGGGGTGCGAATCAAATTTTTTTGCTGTTCTACGTTTTTATTCAAGAACGAGCTTCTACCCGCAGCTTCGCCCGCGGCGTGGCCTATGGGAAAATAATTCAACCACCCATTTCACCCTCATAAGGGTGGAATTTCGAAAAATCCTTTCTTAGCGGACGCCTACGTCATAACATCTACCTGCATGCCAAATTTCAGCCCGTTCCGTCCAGTAGTTTGCGCTGTGCGTTGATAGATCACTATGTCAGTCAGTCACCTTTGAGTTATATATATTTAGATATTTTTCCCATACTTAAATCGTAATTTTTCTTCTTTTATATCCCTACGTAGCATTTTTTTATTTTTAATTTTCTCAAATGTTGTCTTTGCTTAAAACTTTATCATATTTGTTACATTGTTTTTAGTTTGGAACTTAACTGTCCCATTTACGGACGAGGCCGTTGACCACTGCGACGCAGTCTCGTACTTCTGCAGATGTCATCGATTCTCATTTGCTTTTAAGTGAAATTGTTTTTGGTTCCTAATAAATACTTTAATACTTAAAAAAAATATATACCCGCAAGATAATGTTCAACAAAATCGTGTACAAATATTTCTGTGTTATGTGTATGAGGGAACTTTTTAATCCGCGAACCTTTTCAAGTCATCCCGGATTGAGATATTAAAAGTAAAACAAAACCTTTTGTTTACACCCCTACGCGACGTACTCACTTTGCAGTTGTAATTACTTGCTAGTTTTTTTTTGTGCTTTATACGCTTTTGCATATTCCCGTTTTTATGGTATAGTTACTCGTGCGAGTATGCTTTTGGCGAATGTAATACGCACAATACGCGTTAACATACACGTGTTTACACCATAATGCTACACTTACGAAATTATACGCATATATCACATACGCATAAGATAGACGTACGCGTCCTAGGTATCTATCTTATGCGTATGTGTCATTACACGTACGCGTGTATGGCATAATATGCGTATAATTTTTATGGTATAGTTACTCGTGCAAGTATGCTTTTGGCGAATGTAATACGCACAATATGCGTTAACATACACGTGTTTACACCATAATGCTACACTTACGAAATTATACGCATATATCACATACGCATAAGATAGACGTACGCGTCCTAGGTATCTATCTTATGCGTATGTGTCATTACACGTACGCGTGTATGGCATAATATGCGTATAATTTTTATGGTATAGTTACTCGTGCGAGTATGTCTTTTGGCGAATGTAATACGCACAATACGCGTTAACACACACTTGTTTACGCCATAATGCTACACTTACGAAATTATACGCATATGACACGTACGCATAAGATAGACGTACGCGTCCTATCTTATGCGTATGTGTCATTACACGTACGCATGTATGGCATAATATGCGTATAATTTCGTATGTGTAGCATTATGTGTATAATTATGTGACATAAGCAAAGTGGCCGTATACCTTGTACTATTATTTATTCTGTGTCCCTATCCTTAAGCGTAAGGTCTTCGCTATTCCCACTATTAACTACCTATTACATTTATTTGAATATGCAATTATTTTTATTTAAAAATATTGATAATTTAAGTAACTGATACATACTCAATTGGTCTAGTTTTCCTAATGTGACAGTTAAAAAAATATGAAACTCAATACCTATATTAACTCTTGTTAATTATCGTAACTTATCAATTCAAATTTTTAAACAAAGAACTTATTTTAAAGAAATCATAGCTAATGCCGATGCTGCTGTAAATAATAATAATTATTTCAGTTATAAATTCCGCCATTCCATAATTTTCGATAACAATCTTACAGGTCACTGGAACGTTGCTAATCTGCGGGAGAGTAAATCGACTGGAAAAAGCAAACGTGGCATAGTCCCGGCAAAAGTCGGTAGTTAGTCTAGTATGCTTAATGGGAAAAAAGTGATGAATGGTTCTTACAGTAAATAGTATGACTATGTTTTTTTTGGCTCCACACTTTGTTTATTTAGCCAGTGTCAAGTAGTAACTGCTAATTTTTAAGTTAATAATATTTCATAGACCTCTATATGTGTCATATCTAGTCACAGTCCAAGTCATTGTCTAGTCTAGTCAAGTCATACTCCCAGTATTACTATAGTGGTGGCAACTTTACTAGAAGTTTCTATGGAGTTTTGAAAACAACACGAAAAGAAACGTTTCACCATCATTATACCTCTTTCCCACACTCATGCCTGTAATCCAGCACTTAACGAATAAAACGTCACCAATTTTATGCACTAACACTGAAAATAAATAATCAGTTTTGAAAATAATATAATGCGGTGACACGATCTTATCCGTCTGTACTAAAGTTTGACAGCTCCGAAGTTCGTATATCTTTGTATGTTTTGGCTCTACACTTTTGTGTATTTAGCCAGTGTAAGGTACCAACGAGAAAGATCTTTCTCGTTTTCCCGCCAAAACTCCAGTGTGACCATGCTATTAACATGAAACAATGTATTATCGTAACAGTAAAATCCAGATGTATCGCAAACAGTCCACTTATGAAATAGCCGATTGTTAATCAGCATTGCAATAGTGATGTTTGCGAACGAAATGCTAATTATTGATTCGATTAAGTGATATCTGATTGCGCATTGCCACATGTTCGCAGCGCATTATTAATATTGTATACGTTAAACTGTTATTTTATTCAGTGATTGTGTGTGAAACTGTACGAATCAATTTAGTCTGTGTGAGTTTGCCAGTACTATCTATTTATTTTGTAGAATTAATTGATAACAAATTAAATATACACAGTTTGATTTACAATATTAGTTAGTTATAATTATTTTATGATCAATGAGAATGAACTTCAATTACTCACCCAGTTTGATGAGTATGGATTGGTACAATAAAATTACTTTCTGAAGTAAAACTTGTTTACGCACGCTTGACTTGGGGAGTAAGATGGTGAGGCGAACGGAAGCTGAAAGTTGTTAGTTAACGTAAATCTCCATTGTCAACATAACAAAGTTAAAAATTTGTATTATTATGTTTGTCCGGTAAAATGACAATTTATAATTGCCAAGATGCCGACATTAATATTAAACAAAGCAAAAACTAAGTTATACCGGCTGAAAGATGGAGTTGTAAAGAAGTTTTACTTCAGTCGTGTGGTCTAAATAACACTTGTTTTTTTCCCCCATCGATTGTCATTTCATGTTACTAATTCTAGGAGCTATATTTTTAACTTTAGTTCTCCTGTGGATCTCCTCATTTTGGATCTTATCTCGCAGAGAAATCCCGAGCCTAGCTCATTCCATAGCTCATTGCGCGACTTCTAGCTTACTAATGAGGTCAACAGTAAGAGGCCACGCTCAGTACCATAAGTCAAAACTGGCAACACACACTTTTTTATGTTAGGGATGACATGACAAGCTAGCCGTTCGCCTGTTGTTAAGCGACACGGCTGCCCATATCAGCTGCAGTGTTACTCGGAACTCTAAAGTATAGAGTTTCACGTGACACTGCACTGCGCACGTCATCCTGAGACATCAGCACAATCTAGTAATAAGATTACTAAACTGTGAGATCAGATTGTAAAGTCTCACTTGCCCAGTAATTTCACTAGCTACAGTGCCCTTCAAACCGGAACACGGCAGTGCTAGCGCACTACTGCTTGGCGGCAGAATAACTGGCAAAGCAGTGGTACCTACCTAGACGAACTTTGCGGTAAAGTCCTACCACCTAGTTAGAAACTTGTTGAAAACATTCGCTTTCACATTCCGTGGAATTTGTACAAAACTATAGATCGAGGTTGTATTTTTCGTCCTTAAAAGGTTGTAAGAGAATCTACATCAAATTAATACTTAACAAAAATACTCATGAGAGAAGACACATTCTTTACGTTCCCCGTGCAAAGAACACGATGGAAATGGGTCAAACCATACATGCTTGTAAACGAATCAAACTGTTTGCCAAATGTATTAAGCGGTCGCCTAACTCAATTTTACGGCTGGAACGAGTTTCATGAAGAAACGAGGGGTTCCACGTCACGACAATTGGGGAAAATTCAGAATTGCCTGTTGGAAAATTCAAAATTGCCTTTTTAAATACCGTAACGGAAATAAATGTAATATTGCGTGAGGGGTGAAGTTCGCGAAACAGAGCAATTTCCTGTGTTGCGTTTTTGGTGATGTTAAACTCCTGAAAGAATCAGAGTAAGATGATATTCTGGGGAAAAAAGGTGTTTTTGCATAGATTTTGGGTCAGGGATAATTTAGAAAAAGACATTTAAAGAAATTTATATATGCACTCTTTAGTGACTTTTCTCCTACTTGCCTAGCTGCCTATTCAGTCGCCTAGCACACGGTATTGATGTTGATGGTGAAACATTACCCTGCCTAAAATTTGCTTAAGCTATTTTTAAGAAGCCGGAGACTGGGAAATTGCTATTTAGCAAACCAGATGAATTGTTAAAACTGCGATCTTGTAATTAGTTTGCTGTAAGATTTCTATCAGGAGCAACCAAACTATAATGATGATAACATCGATTTTCATCACACAAATGTTTGTTCTGAATGATAATCGAACCCACAACCTACAGCCGAGAAGGCTGGGTTAATAGCAACTGAGCTATTGGGTCAATCAACACAATATCTTGGGATGCTTGGGCTTATGCTTATGATTACGTAATCATAATCCTATGTGGCGATTTACGGGGTAGGCCTGTATTCAAGTGGACGTCTTCCAGTTTTGTATGCTTTGGCTCCACCCTTTTGTGTATTTAGCCAGTGTTAAGTATTTGATAATTTATCAAGTTAATGATACTTCACGTAGATATTATGTGTCAAGTCACAGTCCAAGTCATCAAATTAAGTCATAGACTAGTCATACTCCTACTAAGTGGTGGCAACTTTACTAGAAGCTTCTATGGAGCTTTGGAAACAATATAAAAATAAACGTTTCGCCATCACTATACCACTTTCCCACTCTCATGCCTGTAATCCAGAACTTAACGAATGAAATGCCACAAATTTTATGTACTAACACTGAAAATAACACAAGTTTTGGAAAATAATATTACAATGCAGTGACGCGATTTTCGTTATCCCGCCAAAACCCGATGTGATCCTTTTTTTCACAGCCAATTTCTCGGAATTTAAATGAAACAAAGTTGGGTCTGATAATTACGTATTGAATTACGGGTGGCCCACAATAACATTTTCAGGCACCTGAAGGGCCTGAAATGGTATTGTAGTGCTTCCGAGATGTACACGAAAGCGAGAGTGGACTCATTCAACGTAATACAGCGCAAATAGCGTCCTTTACGTCCGCAGTTGACACGAATAAAAATGCTATTATAAAAAGTTTTTCAGACAGACTGCACCTGGCTGCAACTTATCAGCGTTGTGTAGCTATTGACATATCTATTTTTAATTTTATTAAGTTGTTTTTGATTTCTATGTATTATTTAGACTACACTTAGACTTTCTTTATTGTAATGTAATTTTAGCTGTACTATGGATCTAGTGTCTGAAATGAAAAGTATATTATTATTATTATATTATTCCTTACATACTTTTTTGGAGCCAGTTAGACTTAAAACCGTGTTTCAAATGACTCACAAGTCAATGCACTTCAAGATTTACTTTGCACAGACCATTGGCGCACTTTGACTGCACGCCCAACTTGCCTTGCCAACGGACTGCGAAATGAATACAGAAGTACCATCGTCTTTAATGGAACAACTTAATTTAAGTAATAATAGATTTTATCTGCACACATTTAAGGTTGAGGAAGTACGTTTGGTTAAGTCGGTTTTTTACGAGCATTACAATACCACGAGCTCGAATGATACACGGGAAATTGTAAGTAAAAGTAAAGTTAAATAGTATATATAAATATTTGCTTAGCGGTGTCTGTATATGTAAGTCTCTCCAAAGCTTTATAAAAAAACACAACTTTTTTATTATTGGCTCCACACTTTTGTGTATTTAGCCAGTGTAAAGTATTTCATAATTTCTGTCTAGTTAAGTCATACTCCTAGTAAAGTAGTGACAACTTTACCAGAATCTTCTATGGAGATTTAGTAACAACACAAAAAGAAACGTTTCACCATCATTATACCACTTCCCCACACTTATGCTTGTAATCCAGCATTTAACGAATAATGCCACCAATTTAATGCAGTAGGTAACACTAAAAATAACACAAGTTTTGGAAAATAACACAATGCGGTGACGCGATCTTTTTCGTTTTCCCGCCAAATTCCTCACACAAGAAACTTATTTTTGGACAGTGTTAGTGCATAAAATTGGTGGCATTTAATTCGTTAGGTGCGTATTGGACTACAGGCACGAGTGTGGGAAAGTGGTATAATGATGGCGAAATGTTTTTTTTCGTGTTGTTTCCAAAACTCCATAGAAGCTTCTGGTAAAGTTGCCACCACTTTACTAGGAGTATGACTTGACTAGACTAGGCTATGACTTGACTCTGACTTGACTTGATGACTTCGACTGTGACCTGACACATTATTAACGTGAAATATCATTAACTTGATAAATTATCAATTACTTTACACTGGCTAAATACACAAAAGTGTGGATCCAAACCAAAAAAAAACTTATTTCGCGCAAAAGAATATTCTATGATCTGTATAAATATTGTATTTGTGATGAAATCAACAAACACCGTGCTGCGTACGGTGTTTGTTGATTTCATAGAACAACATTTTGCCTTCAAACATTAACTATTATTTAATGTGTAATTACTTAAATTCCTTATTACCGGTACAGGGATATTTACGTCAGTTAACGTGTGTATATAGAAATAGTACATATGTAGTTACCATTCGCTGTCTTTGACTCCACGCTCAACTTGCACCAGTAATGGACTGCGAAATCGTTTCAAGCCGCGAGCGTCTCCAGTTATTTCCTCGAAACGGATGTTTTCTTGACTGTCTAATTAATGGCATGTCTAGTGAAATATTTTTAGGAATTGAGTTTTCGGGGAATTTATTATTTTTGTGTGTTGCACTTTTGTTTTAAAGAAACTTGCAGTATTCCTTTACCTAGTATTGTTGGTCTCCTGGTACTTCATAATTTAAAAACATTTCAAAAACTAATCGCGGATCCAACCGGAACAGAAAATGATTTGGGGCTCTAACAGGCATGGACTGTTTTGGGGTATCACACTACAATAGACCTTCGGTGGAACTACATAAGCTGTGTGTTGTTATGCTACGCTTGAAAGCCAGAGCCAAAAAAAAATTCATATCAATTCATCAACAAGCAAGAACACAAGATATGGCGCTAAAGCATATATTAATTTACACTACACCTGTCAAAAAATATATTTCTGTTGTTATTTAAATCTAAAGTACTCTGAAAAAGATCTCCCTAAGCGATAAGACTATCCATTTTACCACCCCATCGCCAATGTTTTGTATCAATAGGTACATAAATATCTTTTGTGTTTACTTTAATTTAAGTATTATTTAAGTATTTCCTTTTTTTTATAATTATGTAATTAACTGACTGTGCTGATGTCTCAGGATGCCTTGCGACATCCTTTCATTCCTACTTTATTAGTATTAGTATTAGTAGTTCCGAGTGGAACTGCAACTATTATTAGCGGCCGTGTCGCTTGACATCAGGTGAACGACAAGCTCGTCAGGTGATTCATTAACAAAAAAACGTGATAATCACTTTAGTAAACTCACAAACGAATAATGATTAATTGATAAATGTAAGTTTAGCCAATGGGTGACTTGCTAACGCGCGCGTGAAGCGACGCTATTCGCGGTTGGTTGCTTTTATGACGCACATAGAGGACTTGACGTCTATTTTAGATAGGAAAGGTTATTTTTTCTATTGAACAGATAGTAAAAATGCTATTAATATTATATGCAGTTATTCTTAGTTTAGAGTCGTTTTAACTACATAGTTAAAACGACTCTAAACTAAACTACTAGAACTACTAGAATTTCATTGTACTTAGCGAAGTTAGGTTTTGATAAAAAAAAAAACATGAATAGACAATAACACGAAAATACACACTAAGTATTTTTTTTAATAATAACGCCTAACGATATACATTATATTACATAGATTAGATTAGATTACATAGGTACATGGATAACCTGGACCCTAACCAGGATTCCCTGTGTCTAGGGATACAGTAACTACGAGGACCGTGGTCCCACAACACCCAGACTCATTCACTCATTCACTCAAGTATTAGTGCACTTTTTTGTGCACCAATACTTGTCTTGCTTCGGGAATCGAACCCGCCGCCTCCGGGCTATAAGCCAGCCTGCTCAATCACCACACCACAGAGGCTGGCATATTAAGATGCAAGAAAAAATTTATTAAATCGTTTAAAAGTGAATAAATATCATTTAAAGATCACAGTTTTGTCCCGTTTAGCAGTTATGGGATAACCACGCTTTAAACATTTCTCTTGTCTCCAACATGTTTGCTTACTCATCATCATTCCCGACGTCCCACTTTAGGTCGACTTTCCGCACATAAGCAATATCCCAGTTTGTCCAAACACTTGTGTTCCAATAACTTGCACGTGTCGTGAGATATCTCAATTTGATCGCCACTTATTGCCCTTAAATGTCCCATTTGTCATATTACTTACAACTTTGTGGGCTTCAATATAAAGTTGGTTTTCGAAAAGGATGGTGGGAAAAGCTTATCAGATTTTTCTCGCATCGTCAGATGAATTAATATAGCATGAAAGTGACAGAGTATTTGGTGAAGTTCAATATTATTATTTATTTATGATCGAGGTAGCTGTAAGCAGATGTGAATATGGATTTATGAATATATAGGATCAGGGTTATGCGTAAGTTGCAACCTATATAACTATAGGCCTTCAGCACGCGCACCAGGCCGTGTCCGGAGCAAGAATGATCGTAGTACACCGAGCACTCCATTTATATAGCCAGATGGGTGGGGCAGCGATGACAGTTGCCGGTGTTCCCACTGTAATAAATTTAATTTCCACCAAAGGGTAAATTACGGTACTGCCCGCTGCGCATAGAGTTTATAACTGGACGTTGCGGCCGTCACATACATATATAGGTATAGATTTTTACACTCTTATAGTTTTTATACTTAGCAGTCTTCAGCTATATGTATCCACGAAATAAAAATACACAGGGAATAAAAATACACAGCCTCTGTTGTGTTGTGATTGAGTCGGCTCGGCGGCGTCGGCTCAAAACTTGGAGACGGCGGGTTTGGTTCCCCCGCCAGCACAAGTATTAGTGCACAGAAAAAAATCGCAAATATTTGTTATATGACAAGTTTTATTACATACGAGCTTCTGCCCGCAGCTTCGCCCGCGGCGTGGCCTATGGGAAAATAATTCAACCACCTATTTCACCCTCTTAAGAGTGGAATTTCGAAAAATCCTTTCTTAAGGGACGCCTACGTCATAACATCTACCTGCATGCCAAATTTCAGCTCGATCCGTCCAGTGGTTTGGGCTGTACGTTGATAGATCACTATGTCAGTCAGTCTATATTTATATATATTATAAAGCCTATAACTCACCGCCATCCCGGAACGCTCACTAATTGTCATCAATTACCACCAGCATATTAATACTGTGATGAGGCACCTGCCAATATATCGATAAGGCTGCTTTGTGGCCGTGTTACTATCAAAGGGTTATATAATTAGGATAGTTGGGATAGACTATAATTGTTATTGAATGGGATGTAAATGTAAATTTGCCACAAATATATATTTACTTAGGTGGTAGGAATTTTCTGCAAAGTTCGTCTAGGTTGGTACCACCCCCCAGCGTGGGGGGAGGTCAAGCGCCTGCGAAAGCAGGCGCGGGCCGCCCTGTTGCGGCGGTGGACGGAGGACCTGGCTCCACCGGTCCCTGGACAGAGGACGGTGGAGGCCATCCGCCCGGTCCTCCGGGAGTGGGTGCGGCGGCCCTTTGGGTCGCTGACGTTCCGTTTGGTGCAGGTGCTTTCCGGACATGGATGTTTCGGAAAGTACCTGCATCAAATCGCGAGACGGGAGGCGACCCCGGCCTGCCATGAATGTGGGGCGCCAGAGGACACGGCGCCCCACACGCTGGAGGTGTGCGCTGCTTGGGACTCCGAGCGGCGCACACTTTTAGCGGTTGTTGGCCGGGACCTCTCGCTGCCGAGCGTGGTGAAAGCCATGCTCAGCAGCGAGAGTGCGTGGCAGGCCACGGTCTCCTTCTGCGAGAGGGTGATGACGCAGAAGGAGGCCGCGAAGTGGGTCAGGGAGGATAATACCAACTCTGACCCCCTCCGGCGCAGACGGGTGGGGAGACGGAGGAGGCGCTTCATTGAGCGCTTTCTCCATCCCCCGTAGTGGGGCCAGTGGCGGAGAGTCGGGGGACTCTCTTGGTACCACCGCTTTGTATATTCTCCTGTTAAGCATTAGTGCGCAAACACTGCTTGTCGTTTCGCTTAACATCATTTAAACGACTATTTTGTCATGCCATTGCTTAACGTAAGAAAAAAATCATAAAAGATATATTAACTCGCAGACCAACGTTTAGCTAGTACTCAATAAATGACTGAGCGAGTGAATACAATGAATTGCCTTTTAACAGATATCACAAAGGAAGAGGGTGCTCAATTTTTTTTTATGTTACTGAATGATGTGACGAGCTAGTCGTTCACCTGATGTTAAGCGCCACGGCCGCCCATAACAGAACAGTGTCACTCGGAACTCCAAAACATAGAGTTTCGAGCGACACTGCACTGCGCACATCATCCTGAGACATCAGCACAGTCTGGTAATAAGATTACTCGACTGCGAGATCAGATCATAAAGTCTCAATTGCCCAGTAATTTTACTAGCTACAGTGCCCTTCAAACCGGAACACAGCAGTGCTTACACACTACTGCTTGGTGGCAAAATAACTGGCAAAGCGGTGGTACCTACCTAGACGAACTTTGCAACAAAGTCCTACCACCTAGTAAAATTCGGTTGTTTCTTTTTACATTTATTTAATTGAATGGTTGAAAATTAGTTAATAGCCTCTGAGGTGTCGTGGTTGAGCAGGTTCGCTCATAACACGGAGGCGGCGGGTTATGAGCTGACCTGCTTAACCACGACACCTCAGAGGCTATTAACTAATTTATATTTAAAGCTAAATCATTCATATTTTGTTCATAAAAGTGTTTGTTGAGCTCATAACTTTTTAATTAAATAGCAAGCGATAAACCCTTTCAATAAAACAACTCTGCGTACAAAATCCTTTCAGAAGTTATAAAATCATTTTCAATTTTCTTCTACAGACAGGGTAATTTATGACCTTCTACAGGTGAACCTTGGCGCAGGCATCAAATAATTTATTGTAGGATATGAATGAAAAGCATTGAAATCGTTGCGACTGAATGTATGATAAATTGAATAATAACTAGGTGGTAGGACTTTTCAGCAAAGTTCGTCTAGGTAGGTCTGCTTTGCCAGTTATTCTGCCACCAAGCCGTGTGCAAGCACTACTGTGTTCCGGTTTGAAGGACACTGTAGCTAGTGAAATTACTGGGCAATTGAGAATTTATCATCTTATCTCACAGTTGAGTAATGTTTTTATAAGACTGAGCTGATGTCTCAAGATGATGTGCACAGTGCATTGCCTGCACACTACTGCCTTATGCTGTTACAATAATTATTTTTTTCCTTTATTACTACCGTATCTTTTAACCTAAAAGTAATAAACACAACAACAAAAAGAATTAGTGAAAATGTTCCTTCCGTTCATGCCTAATGCGATGGCTAAGGAAAAAAGGGATTCATTTTTATATATACACGAGCTTCTGCCCGCAGCTTCGCCCATGGCATGGCCTATGGAAAAATAATTCAACCACCCATTTCACCCTCTTAAAAGTGCAGTTTCGGAATTTTTTTTCTTAGCGGATGCCTACGTCATAACATCTACCGGCATGCCAAGTTTCAGCCCGATCCGTCCAGTGGTTTGGGCTGTGCGTTGATAGATCACTATGTCAGTCAGTCAGTCACCTTTGAGTTATATATTTAGATAGATTGGTCTTAAACTTATTTTAAAGCGGATTATTTCTTTCATTTGGTTTCCTTAGAACATTCAGTTTCATATTATAAATAAACCTATTTGAGCGGACCATCTCGCTACATTTGGCGCAACGCTCCATTGCTCTCAAACGTTCCGTTCGACGATTCTATTCGAATCAGTGTTTATTTTACGTCTATTGTACTTGGGATTATTTAAGGATGACGAGGAATTTTCCAATCATAGGTGTATTTTGTTTGGTGAAGTAATTTCTAGGAAAAGGTGCCATAAATCTTCTCTTCGCTAGGACATGCTTTGGTTTTGGAACTGGACCCGAAGTTTTAAAATTTAAATTAATCTATCTGTAGACATAAAATTCAAAGTCCTGACTGACTGACTGATTTATATATCAACGCACAGCCTAAATTGCTGTTCCTAGAGACTCGAAATTTGGAGGGTGTGTTTCTAAGTGTAGGTATTCATTAAGAAAGGGTTTTTCAAAATTCCACCCCTAAAAGGGTGAAAAGTGTGGTTGAATTATCTATGAAAATATTTCTTCTCTGGATCAATTGACTCAAAAATTTATACACAACATGTTCTTCAATTAAAATTATGAGTTACATGTATGACAGTTTTCCCAAAATCATCCCCCAATTCAATATTTGATTGAACTCGAAGGGGTAGTTTTAATAGCTGTTGGTCTCTACTGATCTTTATAGCGGCACTGGAGGCAGACCCGATTTGGTGTATCTCTTATTGTTGGTCTCATTAGTAAGCTAAAAGTCGCGCAACGAGCTATGGAGTGAGCTAGGCTCAGGGTTTCTTTGCGAGATAAGATCCGAAATAAGGAGATCCGTAAGAGAACTAAAATCACTTATATAGCTCTTAAAATTAGTAACATATTAATAATAATATTTAAGGACAATTCATACAGCGCCATCTAGTCCCAAACTAAGCAAAGCTTGTACTATGGGAACCGATAACTGATACAATACTTAGATAATTTTTTGGTTGAACATAGAATACATAAAATGACAATCGGTGGGAAAAAACACAAGTGTGCTAGACCATACGACTGAAGTAAAACTTCTTTAGTTTAGCTCCATCTATCGGCCGGTATTACTTTGTTTATGAAAGACCAACAGCATTAGCCCGCTCAATAAACAGACCGCATAGCTCATCAGTCTATATTATGTTTTTTTTTTTTTTTTTTAATTTTAAGGAATGACGTGGCGAGCTATCCGTTCGCCTGATGTTAAACGACACGGCTGCCCATATCAGCTGTAGTGTTACTCGGAACTCTAAAGTATAGAGTTTCGCGTGACACTGCACTGCGCACGTCATCCTGAGACATCAGCACAATCTAGTAATAAGATTACTAAACTGTGAGATCAGATCATAAAGTCTCATTTGCCCAGTAATTTCACTAGCTACAGTGCCCTTCAAAACGGAACACAGCAGTGCTTGCGCAGTGCTTGGCGGCAGAATAACTGGCAAAGCGGTGGTACCTACCTAGACGAACTTTGCAGTAAAGTCCTACCACCTACCATCTAGCCCCAAACTAAGCAAAGCTTGTACTATGGGAACTGATAACTGATACAATACTTAGATAATTTTTTGGTTGAACATAGAATACATAAAATGACAATCGGTGGGAAAAAACACAAGTGTGCTAGACCATACGACTGAAGTAAAACTTCTTTAGTTTAGCTCCATCTATCGGCCGGTATTACTTTGTTTATGAGAGACCAACAGCATTAGCCCGCTCAATAAACAGACCGCATAGCCCATCAGTCTATATTATGTTTTTTTTTTTTTTTTTTTTTAATTTTAAGGAATGACGTGGCGAGCTAGCCGTTCGCCTGATGTTAAACGACACGGCTGCCCATATCAGCTGTAGTGTTACTCGGAACTCTAAAGTATAGAGTTTCGCGTGACACTGCACTGCGCACGTCATCCTGAGACATCAGCACAATCTAGTAATAAGATTACTAAACTGTGAGATCAGATCATAAAGTCTCATTTGCCCAGTAATTTCACTAGCTACAGTGCCCTTCAAACCGGAACATAGCAGTGCTTGCGCAGTGCTTGGCGGCAGAATAACTGGCAAAGCGGTGGTACCTACCTAGACGAACTTTGCAGTAAAGTCCTACCACCTAGTAAAATGTGATGAAATGCCAGTATATTAGCATCGATAAAGAACGTATAACTTAATAAACTATCATCAAAACTATCGTGGATGGATCCATCAGCAGCCGCGTCTACGGATGCAAATTACAGTGATGCACAACCGCCTGTACCGCAAAACTGGCATAATCTACATAAACTTGCCTACACAGCCACCATTAACTGCTGCATAGAACCAAACGCCTCAAGACATATTATTGCCTATTCATAAGCATCAAACCAAATTAAAATTACAGCTGGCGAATTCTATAAAATTATCCGATAGTCTTTACGATTGGAGCGCTTAGGAGAGATAATTGAATGTGTTAAACTTTGCGTAGATTTTGTTTTGGATTTTGATTGCAATAATATTTTGCTGTTTTCAATTCATTTGCCACGCAATTGTAAATCTTATAACTGTACATATAAAATCGAGTTTATTAAAAATCATACTAAAAGTTGTGCCGCTTGCCAAAGGCAATGTTTTGCGGCTAATCATAGCAAACTATTGAAAATGTATGATCACGTGAGCTAGATTTTTCATGAATAGTTTAAACGACCTGTTATTTATAAGCGGTCATCACACGCCGCGGTGAGTGTCTTTGGATTGCTAATTAATGAGAATGAGTTATGTTTAGTAGTTATGTTTATGAATATAAAGATATATATAAGACGACCATTCGAAACTTGTTTTTTATTTATTCGTTATGTACATGTTATGTATAGTATAATCTGTTTCTTTACTTTAATTTTAGGCAAGTATTGAATAAATGTCTTTCTATTTCTGTGTTTTACTGTAATTTGAGATAAAAGATAGATAACTCTTATATATAGATATATATATCTTATTTATTATTATTATTATCCCTCTTGTCTCTATTGTTCCACCAATAAACATCACAAGCTTTAAAGAAACCTTATAAACTAGTGTTACACTAGACGGTCTTATCGCTGGCAGCAATCTCTACCAGGCAACGTTTAGATTTGGATGGAAAGTATCAAACTCAATAGAGTAGATGGTATATAATGATTTAAAAGAAATTTAATAACAGTAGTTGAATAACAAATGCTTAATTATTAGCACCTATATTTACCTATATAACCTATATAAACTAACACATATTCTATAATACTTATAAAGCAGATCATGGAACAGCGTGTTAAATTAATGCAGCAGTCATTACAATAAATATTGCCTGTAATGTTTGAGTAATGCATTTGTTAGATGTTCTTCAATAAAAAAATATTAAGTGGAAATAAATACAGTGCCAAAAATATTAAGTGGTATGAATACAGTGAAAAAATATTAAGTGGAAAAATACAGTGCTAGAAATATTAAATGGAAAAAATACAGTGCTAGAAATATTAAGTGGAAAAAAATACAATGTTAAAAATACTGTGTTTCAATTTTGATTTAAAGTACTAAAAATAGAATACATTATGCAATGAATTATTTGATTATTAATTGGCTTTGAGCACTCGCTTGCGTAGGTAGGCTTTACTTGCAGTTCAGAAGTCTGTCACGTCTATCCATATACTCTCTATTTTATATGCCCTTTAAATTGCAAAATTATGTGCATATTTCTAATTTCCATGCGGACATCAGGCAGGTGTGTATGAACCGCAGGTTATCTTTGCTGTCACATCGGGGACTGAAATACTGTGTAGTAGGTATATTGCGTTAAGTGCATTATTATCTAAATATCATGGAATTATTTTTAAGAGAAACAGTATGTACCAAACACAATATCTTTTATGTTAACATTTTAAAGGAATGGTAATTCACACTAATATTATAAAGGCGAAAGTTTGTATATGTTACTCCTTCACGTTCAAACGGCTGAATGGATTTGGATGAAATTCGGTACCAAGATAGCTTATACACTGGATTAACATATAGGCTACATTTTATCCCGGAAAAGTGAAATTTTCCCGTGGGATTAGCAAATAATTAAAATACTTTTGATCCGACGGTGTAACCGTAGGGCGCAACTAGTAATTTATAAACCACTAGCTTCGGCCCGCGACTTCGCCTGCTTGGTCATAGGAAAATTCAATCACCCATTTCACCCTTTTAGGGGTGGAATTTCGAAAAACCCTTTATTTTTGGACACTTACACTTTACAAAGAACACACCCTGAAAATTTCAAGTCTCTAGGACCAGCGGTTTAGGGTGTGCGTTGATTTATATAAGCCAGCCATTCATTCAGTCAGTCAGTCAGTCAGTCAGTCAGTCAGTCAGTCAGTCAGTCAGTCAGAACTTTAATTTTATGTGTATAGATGGACATCTAAAATTGTATTCCGAAGAAGTACATTAAACGTACTGGAAATTACAGATAAAAAAAAACTTTTTTACAAAATATTATAATAATACCAACTGACTTTAAACAAGGTTTTTACAAAAGGAAGTTTAAAAGTAACTGTACCGGAAATAATTTACACACATTGCTATACTTAAAATAACTTTGAAAATTTTAAGACAAAAAGTCGTTAAGCAATTACTCATTGTTACAATGTTTGAAAAGCGGAAGACGTTTTATGATAGATTATAAAATATGCAGTGTAATAAATAATACATTACATGTTTTGGCCGTGATATTTATTTGCGAGAATGAATCATACTAACGATGGTTTACAAACTAAATTAAAATCTTTCTGAAATAGATTTAAGTCGAATTAAATCATCTTTATTTCGTACTGAGAAAGACTTGGATAGTATTATAGTTGTATATTTTTAGAGTTCCGAGAGTTAAAAGGAAAAAACAGAACCCTGATAGGAACATTTTGCTGTCCATCTGTCTGTCAAATCCTGTTTCTCACGCGAG
This sequence comes from Ennomos fuscantarius, assembly GCA_905220475.3. Classification (NCBI taxonomy): domain Eukaryota; kingdom Metazoa; phylum Arthropoda; class Insecta; order Lepidoptera; family Geometridae; genus Ennomos; species Ennomos fuscantarius. The sequence goes on along the minus strand of HG992028.1, from coordinate 1,433,013 downwards.
GAGGTATTAAGATGAAAATCATATCAAATGCTCATGTCTTAGGAGAGAGAGAGAGAAAGAAACCAAGACACAGAACAAGTACCTAAGTTAATTACACAAATATTAGTCCTAGGTAAAAATTGAATCCATAACCTCCAGTTTAGAAGGCAGAGCAATACCAACAAGCGAGCAGTCATATATATTAGTCAGTAAATATAGTCTTAGTCTTTTAGATTTCTTTAAAAAAGAGTCCAATCGAATTCTATCCCACTGCATTTTTTTATCACAAAACGAGAAAATCATCAATAGTCGAATCTAAATACACATTATTAAGGACAAATCAAAAACTACCCCTAATGGGGAAGAATATCTCGATCAAATTGAAATGGTACACAGGATACGCACCAGTATTCAAATAAATAAAAAAATCATCAAAATCGGTTGACCCAGTCGAAAGTTCTGAGGTAACAAACATAACAAATAGAGTCAAATTCAGAACCTCTTCCTTTTTTGAAGTCGGTTGAAAATAGGTTAAATATTATCTTCTCTTTTTTTCTCCTCCCTGTAGTCTATATAATAACAACTAAATCGAGATACGTTTTTAACACTATTAAATCTAAATATATATAACTCAAAGGTGACTGACTGATTGACTGACTCACATAGTGATCTATGAACGCACAGCCCAAACCAATGGAAGGATCGGGCTGAAATTTGGCATGCAGGTAGATGTTATGACGTAGGCATCCGCTAATAAAGGATTTTTCGAAATTCCACCTTTAAGAGGGTGAAATGGGTGGTTGAATTATTTTACCATAGGCCACGCCGCGGGCGAAGCTGCGGGCAGTAGCTCGTTATAAGACCCACGATAAAATTAAAAATTTAATAGCAACGCACTATTACCAGTAAAACAAACACAGACAAACAAAAATAGCAAAGTTCAACATTTGGATGGCATTAAATCCATTTGCGATTCCTGCCTCGTATTATGGTAATCGATATACATTTGTGTAGCATTGCTTGCTCGTACGTGTCCGATTTTACAAATGGTGCGCTGTAGTTACAGAATGGACAATGTTTCAACAAAAACATACTTCAAGTTTTGCTTAATAAACTATCTACATAAATATATATCAACATAAATTGAATAGTTTGATCTATTTTATCATTGTTATGGTAATAAAAATGTTTTCTTTTCGTTTGACAATTATTTTTTTCGTCATTTTTTTTTTGCCGCATTATGTTTGCTTTTTTACTTTTTTTTTTAACATCGCACCGAGGCTTGTATTTCTATAACACCGGGGTTATTTAGATAATTACCTGAAGTTTGCCTAAGTTACCACTATTTTTGTTGTTTTTGCAGTAAATAATTCTCATTTATCTATCTAAATATAATTCATGCCTTTTTTTGCAGACTTGGTACTTTTTTTCCCGAGGAGTATCGATATCAGTAGTGTATACAAACTAACTATATTATGCATTGTTTTTACTTAAATTGACCAATTTGACGTCAAAATATGTATAAAATATTTTACTAGGTGGTAGGGCTTTTCTGCAGAGTAGTTACGCTGGTATCCTATACCGGTGGCGGGCGCGGTACCTGAGCCAGAAGGGCTAGACTGGTCCGGTGATCCTAGCGCAGCCGATACTACGGCTGCTATGGGATCATCCGGGTCGCTCAAGACGTGTCTCGGGCGGCGACGACGGGGTGAGAATTTTACAGACCGCGAGATTTGAGCCTTCGCCTTCTAACTCACCGGATTAGACATTCTTTTAACTGAGCTATGGTTACATATGATCTGATCTCACAGTCGAGTAATCTTATTACCAGACTATGCTGATGTCTCAGGATGGTGTGCGCAGTGCAGTAGTCATGCGAAACTATATATGTTGGAGTTCCGAGTGACACTCTTCTGTTACGGGCGGCCGTGTCGCTTCACATCAGGTGAACGACTAGCTCGTCACATCATTTAATAAAATAAAATAAATTTAATAGTTTGATATTTGATAGTTTGATTCGTACTCATGCAAAGAAAAAACATCACGAAACAAACGTGACTTCATTTTAAGTGTAGTCCCCTTACTGTTTTATTGTTTACCTAAAGGACGATATGTTGGACAAATGCGGTACTAATCTTTGTCGAAATGTTTTGGAGAATGGCCTTATTTGCAGTAATATGCGCGTTATCTTTGATTCGTGCTTATTTGGGATACAGCTGCTGTAATGGTTTAGGTTTTTTATGGAAACGTTGAATGTAAGCGTTATAATTTTTTTGTATAGAATTTTACAGAAATTGTTAGCCATTCAATTTGTATTTACCAGCTTATTCATAAATGCTACATATATTTAAACTTATTTATGCTAAGAAATTATCTGTCACTAACTGTGGACATATATTTTTTTCCGAATTTTATTTTTATCTTATTTCAGCCAGTACGTATCAAAGTTAATTAAAAAATATATTTCTTAGATTTACTTAACATTATTTTAATACTAGTTACGCCCCGCGGTTTCACCCGCGGATAAAAATATTTTAATTATTTGCTCATCCCACGGAAAAAAAAATCACTTTTCCGAGATAAAATGTAGCCTATATGTTAATCCATTATATAAGCTATCTTGGTTCTGAATTTCATACAAATCCATTCAGCCGTTTGGGCGTGAAGAAGTAAGAAACATACACACAAATACACGTACAAACTTTCGCCTTTATAATATTAGTGTGATTATAACGTAAATTATTGGTTTAGGAGTCGAACAGAAGCATGGACAGACCGAATAAAATTATAATTTTTCTTTTTTATTAAATGCAATACTACAAAACCTTAAAAGCAAGAAACAATAAAGGATGATAGGTTCCTTATGTTCTCCGTCAAGCGCATTTTATCTCAATAGACGTCCAGTGGTGCGACACCGTCCCGGACGCGTCCTTATCGGCGGCGCTTAGAGGTTAATGCTAAGGCCATAACTCTGTGTCAAAAGTACACGATGTAGGCTTTGTGGGCGGTTGCAAGAATGTGATGCATAATAAAACGGTTTATACATAGTCTTGTAAGTATAGATTTAAAAGCCTATTTAATGCTTTATGCAAGTGACTTAAAATTCCAAAAATTTCCAGTAACCCTTCATAAACTAGATAGTTAATGACGTTCAAATGGCTGAGCAGATTTTCTTGTATCGTAACTAAAGACAGTCGCGATCAAGTCACCTTGTCGAGTGGGCCCCGTAGTTCCTGGATCCCTAGACACAGGGAATCCTAGTTAGTGTCCAGGATCTATATATGTGTATGTGATCTATATATATATCTATGTATGTGATCGTTGGGCGTTATTGTTATTATTATTATTAATTGTCACGGGAGCGTACAAGACCGTGGTCGAATGTATATCTATCTACGGTAAAAATATATTTATGTAAATAAAAAAACAAGTGTGCATTAGACCACACGACTGAACTTAAACTACTTTAGTTTATCTCTATCTACGAGTCGGTACAACTTTGTTTTTGCTTTGTTCAATGTTAAAGTTGCCATCTTGACAATTATAAATTGTCATTTTACCGGACATACCAACATCATCATGTAATTTTTAACTTTGTTATTTTGACAATGTACATCTACGTGAACGAACAAAACTCAATTTCCGTTCGCCTCGTTACGCATTCATCAGCTCACTCCCCAAGTTAAGCGTGCGTAAGTTTTACTTCAATAAAAAAACGAGTGCATGATACATATATTCAAAATTACCTCCACTCATTTCCCACGTATCTTTTCAATAAAAACCCAAATCCTACCGAAATCTGTTCGCAAAACACAGTTATTAAACGTCGAGTTTGTCTTTTGGCTCGTACCAGATGAGCCCAAATATTAAAGTTGGTCTAAAGATGTATATTGCGGGGAGGCAAGGATTACCGCGGTGGTAACGGGTCGGTTTACAGAATCATGACACCATGTGATGTAAAATGTATTAATACATTACATTTTCCGCTTCAAAATTATAAAACACACATAAATATATTATATCTACATATTATTATTTATAATATTACTTAAACCGCACGCACGCACTCACACACACACACACACACACCTACTATGACAATTTGATTAGATATTGTTTATTTTTATGATGTTCTGTAAAACTAATTAGTATGACATAGCTTAGATAAAATTAATAATGGGAGAAGCCACTGACTCCTGACACACTGTTTCCACTAGTTCGGGAGTCTATGGATTCATTATAACTTTGTAACCAAATGTGTCAATAAATAAATTTGTATTGTTATTATTATAATTCTTTATTGCACTAAAAAAACAGTACAAACGGAGGACTTAATGCTAAAGCATTTTCTACCAGACATCCACTCGTAGTTTGAGAAAGAGGGATGTAGGCGTGCATCAAAATTTGTATGAGTAGTATAAGTAAAAAAAAAATAAAAAAAAAATTAAACATAGTGATTGTATATATAAAAAGAATAAATACATAAAACATCATACACATATAATAAATAAATAGTGACAAATCGTTAAACCAGGTATTGTATTTGTATTGTAAAAATAGAATAACTCTTTTTACAGATGCTTATAGAATGATCAATAAGTATGGTGCAACATGAAAGTACCTAACTTCTGATGGCGGTGGCATTGAATCCAATTTACACAGTTATTATTTCAAAAACCTCGTTCTGAAGATTAGTTTAGTCTCATTTTAAAATTTACATAATTACCTACAACAATACCATGGTGGGTAATTAAACTTACAGAAGGTAATTTAAAAGCAAAAACTGGTTTTTATTATAAATAATTGTAATTTACTAGGTGGTAGGACTTTGTTGCAAAGTTCGTCTAGGTAGGTACCACCGCTTTGCCAGTTATTCTGCCGCCAAGCAGTAGTGTGCAAGCACTACTGTGTTCCGGCTTGAAGGGCATTGTAGCTAGTGAAATTACTGGGCAATTGAGACTTTATGATCTGATCTCACAGTTGAGTAATCTTATTACTAGACTGTGCTGATGTCTCAGAATGATGTGCGCAGTGCAGTGTCGCGCGAAACTCTGTGTTATTGTTCCGAGTGACACTATTCTGTTATGGGCGGCCGTTGCGCTTAACACCAGGCGAACGACAAGCTCGTAACATCATTCACTAACATAAAAAAAAAAAAAAAAATAAATAAATAAAAAAAAAAATTTTAAACCAGCTACTACAATAATATAACAACAACTACGAAATACTGCTACCTTTAAAACCTACCGTTTAAAAAAACATTGAGTCTATATACTGGCCGCGTTGACCTATAGACAGCTTAAATGCTCCAGCCCACTACCGGCAGGTAACATGCTGACACTTATTTAGCACAATAACGAATCAGCATTGCCCCGTTGGCCGTATTAAATGTTAGAAAGAAAAAAAGAAAGAAAGAACAGAACAAAAACGTTAACATGAAAATTACATAAGAACGACGCATTCATAGTTCTGTCACAAACCGGTCCGAACTCAGCATGGTGCTTGTTCTTACGAACCGGCGCTGGTCTTCCGTTGGGACCGTTTAGTGAAGCCATGGAACAGACATACACCGATGTTCTCAATGATAAAATATATATATATATTTGTGTAAATAGTAATACAAACAAAAACAGTAGTAGTTTGTTCTTAATGGATGATGATAAAGATTGAGCAACCAAAATGCAAGCAACACGCAGGATGTATTTTAGAACCAGAATAACTGAGTTCAAAACCCTCCAAAACAGTTTGGATGGATATGGAGTGCTTATAGAGCTGCTACTAGCTACGATCGAGCCTGAAACGGCCTGTTAGACGAATTTAGATCATTCTGTGGCATTTTAATTGTGATCGAGCCTGAAACGGCCTGTTAGACGAATTTAGATCATTCTGGGGCATTTTAATTGTGAAAAATAAGGCTCTTTTGGAACTTGAAAAAGTACTTAGCAACACTCCAGACACTGCATCCTGATTTGGGAACCAGGATGCAGGATGAGAAAAAAAGTAACACCTTGTTATGGCTAAGCATTTTTTGGAGATTATTTAGTACAATGTAAATTAAAGTAAAATCAGGATACGTAATTTTGACGACCCTAAGCTACGACGTAGAGGCCCACAATGTCGTCGACTGGTGACTTTGACATAGAATCAAAAATATCAAATTAGTAGCAGATCGGAATAAAATAAGACCAGTATGAAAAATAAGTTGAGACAATCACAAATAAAGAACATACAAATCTACAAATAATACCTCGAGAATCGTGTTGTGCAGACGGCTTGATGGTGGACAGAAACTGTACAAAAAGCAGTAAAAAATCGATCTCAAAATAAAAATAAAAACTGCGACTACAACTTGTCCGGGTTTTTTAGTATTCTAATTAGCCATATCTTTGTTTTTTTCTTTCTCAACCAAAGAGTTTAATACTATGGGTATAAGAGTTTAAAATATTCTCGATTACAAGTATAATCACACTAATGTTATAAGGCTAAAGTTTGTATGTGTGTATGTGTGTATGTTTGTTACTCTATCACGCTCAAACGACTGAATGAATCTGGATGAAATTCGGTACCAATATAGCTTATACACTTTCTTTTTTTTGAGGGGGGGAAATGCCCTCGCACTTCCGGCCACCACAGGGGTGGTGGCAGTGGGTATGTGGAACTCGAACCCACTAAAACCCCCCCGTGATCCGACCGCCACCAGGATGGGGCGAGATGGAGACGCACTGCATTAACCATCTCGCCCCAGCGGTAGGCCCTTCCGGGCCTCTGCGCTCGTGGGTGGGCAATCTTCCACCTCAGTTGCCCACCAGAAGAGCTAGCTAGCTTATACACTAGATCAACATATAGGCTACATTTTATCTGGGAAAAGTGAAATTATACCGTTGGATGAGTAAATAATTAAAATACTTTTTATCCGCAGGTGAAACCGCTGGGCGCATCTAGTATAATAATAATAATAATAGGTTGAAATAATAATCATAAAGGTAATAAAAATAATATAAAAAATAGTGTCTCTCTCAAAGAGACGTTAAACCAACTTCAATCACCTTTATTTCATACTGAAATATTCGGATGATATAATAAATATTTTTATTTTTTTATTCTGCTTTACACAGACCACGTACCCAGGACGTGCTCTTTTTTAAAATGCTACTAACATATTGTTAGTTATGTTATTGTGTTATTATTATTTATTACATAGGTACAGGAGGAATTTATTTTTCCAATTTTCTTAAATTTATGGACACTAAATATATTGGGAACACCAATTTGCATATTTGCGCATACACCACGAGCAGATCAGCTCCCGCAAGCAGCGCCCGTTCACGAGCTTGACGCATGTTCCAGCCATCGCCCTCCTCGACCATGTTTGAGGGAAGAGGACGATCCGACACACGACGCCACCGCAAGAAGAAGCTTTTAAGTGAGCGTGAATGCTTTAGGTGTATACACAACATTAACTCTAATCATAATCAATAAAAAATTTATTAAATAAATAATGTTAAAGTATTTATTTTAATTGACAACCAAACAACGAAACTAATTTTGAATGAAATTTTTATGGAACCAATCTAAAAGTATATCCTTTCAAATAGCAAAAAAATACTCCAAATCGTTTTATAAGTGACGATGATGTGTGGGATAATCACGGAACTTTGATTGCAATGCAACAGGAGAAATTTAATTCCTAATTACAAAATTCCCAAGTTACTATGTAGGTACATAAACTGCGTATTTAAAATTAAATTCATACAAATTCGTAGTTATAGTTGTCTTTGTAGATGATCACATAGTTAATAAACATTAAAAAAGAATAACCGATTTGAGAATCTCCCCATTTTTATAAGCTGGTTGAAAATATTTAAATCATTCTCAAATGCTATAAAACTTAAATAAGCCGCTCACTGGTTATAAGAGTTGGAACAGTTATCCATCGAGAACTTTATTAGTCCAGTTTATATGCAAATTAGACCAAGAAATTACACTGGGGGCCGTTCTAGTCTTATAGTTGAATCTTGGAACTTTTTATATTGCTTTTTAATTGTTTTGCTTTAGCTCTAACAGAATTGGATGATCATGGTCACAAACATTAGGGTCAACACACTGCGCAGTCTAGCATGCGACCTGCTGACGTGTGCAATGTGCATAGGAGCCTTATTCCTTTATTATGCCCGTTTAAAAAAAGGTATATTTTTTAAGTTAGTGAATGGTGTGACGAGCTAGACGTTTACCTGATGTTAAGCGACACGGCTGCCCATAACAGAACAGTGTCACTCAGAACTCAAAAATATAAAGTTTCGCGCGCACATCATCCTGAGACATTAGCACAGGCTGGTAATAAGATTACTCGATTGTGAGATCAGATCATAAAATTATTTGCCCAGTAACTTCACTAGCTACAATGCTCTTCAACCGGAATACAGTGGTGTTTGCACACTACTGCTTGGCGGTAGAATAACTAGCAAAGCGGAAGAACTTTGCAGAAAAGTTCTACCAACTATTCATTCATACATACCAGTCATGTCATTCATACCATTCTCATAGTTTTTTTTTGTTTTGGTATGGCTCCACACTTTTATGTATTTAGCCAGTGTCAAGTAATTGATAAAATTTTTCGAGTTAAGTAATATATATGTATGTCAAGTCAAGTCACAGTCCAAGTCATTAAGTCAAGTCATAATCTAGTCTAGGCAAGTCATACTCCTAGTAAAGTGGTGGCAACTTTACCAGAAGCTTCTATGGAGTTTTGGAAACAACACGAAAAGGTACGCTTCACCATCACTATAACACTTTCCCAGACTCATGCCTGTAATCCAGCACTAACCAAATAAAATGCCATCAATTGTATGCACTAACACTGAAAATAACACAAGTTTTGGAAAATAATACAATGCGGTGACGCAATCTTTTTCGCGTTCCCATAAAACTCTCTCTCATAGTTTTTATCTGTGTTTAGACCCTTTATCATCGTCATTGCGTACACTATTGTTAATAAGTCTCCCTCATAGAGAGCCACTTTGACCGGCTACATCTACCTCTACTGAACCTAACGGCTCCTCAAGGTTTTGACCAGCTAGGCGATCATTTAACTCGATTGCAACGAATAGAAATACAAATTTGTATGGATTTGACAGTTTCAATACGCAGTTTATGTAGAAATTTTCAAATTAGGAATGAAATTACTCCTGTTTATTGCCATTGTCATTTCACCTCCTGTTATTTCCAAAATCAATGTAATAATAAATCACGCTAATATTATAAAGGCGAAAGTTTGTATGTGTGTTTGTGTATGTTTGTTACTTCTTCACGCTGAAACGGCTGAATCGATTTGGATGAAATTCGGTACCAAGATAGCTTTTACATTGGTTTAACATAGAATACATTTTATCCCGGAAAAGTGAATTTTTCCCGTGGGATGAGCAAATTATTAAAATACTTTTTATCCACGCGTGACACCGCGGGGCGCAACTAGTAAAAAAAAAACCATTCTCTCGTCTGAAATCTCATCTCATGAAAATATAACCAAAAATGGTTTAAAACTCCACTTTTACACGTTGGCACAACTCAGGAAGTGGAATTCACTTTTGTTAGCATCTGAAAATATTACCTTGACTTTGAACTAAGGCCTTCCTTTATATAAACATGAAATGGAACTTGTTTAAGCCTTTATTTGTACCGTTTCTTATACATTTATAATTATTTACGTCCGAATGGGTCTTGGCCATTTCCAAACAGCAATCCGACAAGTTTAAACGTACATTTTGTTACATTAATACAATATTATTAGTGGCAATTTAGTTGATCTTGATTATGAAGGCGTTATTTGTGTTGCTATGTATAATTAGTTGTTGTTATAGTGCTTTATACTACGATGCGTATTCTGGAACTCCAATAGATAAAGAAGAGTTAAAGCGAAGGGATAAATCTAACACTACTTTGTAAGTTTTGTCTAATTGGTAAAGTTTAAAAATAATAATGTGCCTCTTTTAAACAGAAGTGAAAAAAATTGTAAAAATGTGAAGCAGCACCTACTTAGAAAGGTTTGGATTTGCTTTCTTTTTTTGTGGTGTGGTGATTGAGCAGATCGGCTCATAGCCTGGAGGAGGCGGGTTCGATTTCCGCGGCAGGACAAGTATGTGTGCACAGAAAAAAAGTGCAAATACTTGTTCTTAGTCTGGGTGTTGTGGGACCAAGGTTCTCGTAGTTCCTGGGTCCCTAGACACAGGGAATCCTAGTTAGGGTCCAGGATCTAAGTATGTGATCGTTGAGTGTTATTGTTATTACTATTATTACCGAGTGGGGAGTGAACTATGCTGCGCCTTAAGTTCATGTTCTGCACTTGAGACCACATTTGAAAGTTATCCTAATAATCTACACAGCTCATCTATTTCTTTGTTGTTAACAGTTGGTGTGTCACCGAATTTGAACCTTGTGACCCCAATGAGGGTAGACGTTTAGATGGCTCCTGTAATAACCTTGAGCACCCTACAAGAGGGGCGGGACATACCCCTTTTCTTAAGGTCCTGCCTTCTGTTTATAGTAAAGGTAATCCGTGTTCTGTGATGAGAATATTGTTGAAATCCATTTATTGATCACCATCATCACTATCACCACCACCATCATCACCACCACCATCATCATCATCATCATCATCATCGTTATAACAATAATAATAATCATCATCATCATCATCGTTATCATCGTTATCATCATCATCATCGTTATCATCATCATCATCATCATCGTTATCATCGTAATCACCATCATCATCATCATCGTTATAATAATAATAATAATAATCATCATCATCATCACCATCGTTATTATCGTTATCATCATCATCATCGTCATCGTTATCATCATCATCACAATCGTTATCATCATCATCATCATCATCATCATCGTTGTCATCATCATCATCATCACCGCTACATTACCATAATCATCATCATTATCATTCTACAAGATGTTTTCTCCCAAGACCTACTACAACAGCACGATCACGATCAACAGCCCTCTGCTTTCAGTTATCATACTATTCCTCTGAGTACCTACTTAAGTCGACGCTCTGGGTCATAATAGCATGTATGCTTACGTTATTACAACTGAATAAATATCTGATGCAAAATAAAACAGAAATGTATTTTTATCGTTAATTTTTTTATCTAACTTAATTAGGTATGCATATATGAAAATTTATTGTAGGATATATTCTGCGTTTTTTGTACAATTTGTTTTTAAAAGTATAATAAATCATTTATCCATTTTAACTTCTTACTAAACTACTGTATGTCTGTGGCATCACAACTCCGAAAGGGATGAACGGATTTTGGTTTTCATATCCTTCAATTGTGACTGTTGAATTTATTTATTTATACTTTAGCACAAAATAATGTACAAGGAGGACTTAATGCTATGAAGCATTATCTACCAGTCAACCTGGATGTGCAAGAAAAGAAATGGTAGCGGTGCATTAAAAATTGATATTAGAATAAAAAACGTCTATGTATATAATAATAAAAATATATAATTAATAAATAAATAATAAATAATAAATTTATATTCGTTGATGAATAGAGTGACAGAGGCAAGTAGAGAAAGATACATTTATGTGTTTTTAATCTTCTTTCTTGTTACAGGATTTGAACCAAGGAATTCTAAAGCGGGCAATGCTTTGCCACTGTCCCGGTTATTGCGGACGCGTCTTCTGTCAGAAGGCCGCGTGCCAAGTCTGAAGTATACTCAATTGGCCATACACTTCTTGGTATTCATGTCTGGAGATGTCGTCTCACAACATGACACAGGTAACTAAAAACAATATTTTCATTATCACTGCTACCTTCTTATGCCTACTATTCTATTTATCCCTATGTAATATTCTTGTAATTTTATTTCTGTCTTCGTTAGTGAGCGTTGACTTTTTATTCGTTATGTCAATATTTTTTATGATTTCGTAATATACATCTTTTATTAGAAACTTGCTGACTGTAGTTATATCATATATTATAATAGCTCCGTATGTTATAGCGCAGGAATAAAAATATATAAATTATTTTAGGTATTTCATAAATTTAATGGTTTTCTTTTTGTTGCGAATAAATGTACTAAACCAACTTTCGCATTCACTAGTAAGACGAAATGCTAAAAATAAAGCATAAATTATTTCAAACCACTTCCCTGAATGTTTCAAGGTTAAAAATAATTTGTTTTGGTACTGGTTCGGTTGGAGATTGTTATCACGATTCTCTTTTAAATTATACGAACATTCTTAATGTTTATTATATTACTGACGGAGACCTGAATCATAAAATAAAAATGTTTAGACCATCTACATAGGTAGAAAAACAGCAGCCATGAACAAAACGAGACTTGGTTCTAAAAACATAATGCACCGTTTTATTCAAACGTTGTTATTTAAATTGTAATAAATTTACCTACACTTTGCTTTTAACTAAATAAGAAAATAACTTTAAAATATTGTTTTTGAATTCCATATAGTTCATTGATTATTACTTCCTTTGCATTAATATATACTATCTTCTGCCGCGGCTTCGTCCGCGTGGCCTATAGGAATCGAAGAATTTTTTTTCATAGATAATTCAACCAGCCATTACACACTTTTGGGGATGGAATTTCGAAAAACACTTTTTAGTGGATACTTAAACATTACAAAAAACACACCCTCCTAATTTCAAGTCTCTAGGATCAGTGGTTTAGGCTGTGCGTTGATATATAAGTTAGTCAGTCAGGACTTTGAATTTTATATGTATAGATGATTTTTCATTTGAATTCCTTTTCAGTCAAATACATAGCCTGGAAACCATATTGTTGTGCGGAAAAAGGAAAAACAGACCGTGACTGCGTGCCAAATAAAATCCCTGATGACGACCCCGTCCACCGCTTCTCTAACATCAGATGTTTGAACATGACCAGGCCAGAGTCCTTCCAGTCCATCGGTTGTCTGAAGAACGACACTGTTCCCGACAGAGTAAGAGTTTTCAAACACAATTTCATCAGATTAACCATATCATTGGTGAACTGATTGATTAAAATTACGCGCGATATGGTTAGAAACGGCTAGCAGGGATGCCAGAGATGTTTAATGAGTGAGGGAGCAAATTGCACGAATTCAATATCTTTTAGTGGCGCTTTTTGAAGGAGGCCTATGTTCAGCAAACGGACGCATTATTTTTTTTTGTTAAGGAATAACGTGACGTGCTAACCGTTCGCCTGATGTTAAGCAACATGGCTGTCCATATCAGTTGCATGTCAAATGGAACTCTAAAGTATAGAGTTTCACGTGATACTGCACTGCGCACAACATCCTGAGACATCAGCACATCCTAGTAAAATTACTAGACTGTGAGATCGGGTCATAAAGTCTCATTTGCCCAGTAATTTCACTAGCTATAGTGCCCTTCAAAACGGAATACAGCAGTGCTTGCGCACCACTGCTTGGCGGCAGAATAGCTGGCAAAGCGGTGGTACCTAGACGAACTTTGCAGAAAAGTCCTACCACCTAGCTGTAATTATATGAATACAAATTAATCCCATAACATTATCTTCAGATAACTTCCACCACTCCGCTATTAGACCTCTCCGTCGTTTATGGGTCTTCTAAAGCGGCTGCAAAAGAAAAATTGAGAAAATTTGAAGGAGGTCTTCTCAAAACTGAAATTAGTAATGGAAAAATTTGGCCACCTACCACGAAAACACAAGCAAACGTGTGCTTTTTGAACCAAAGACCACAAGAAAGCAGGTGTCATGATACTCGTAAGTTACTAAGTCTTCCAGCTTGCAGATTTTATTATACCTATATTTAATTCATAATTGAAGTGGTGAGAACAAAAAGGGTTTATCTGTCAAATTGTTAGTTTCGAGAGAATTTACTTTAAACTTCAACGGCTTCATTTTTATGTACAGTGCTTATAAGGTAATAAGGTTTATGTAAATTTCAGTTGCTTGAAAATGTATGAATTCTATTTTAAAATACAAAGTATAGTAGGTACTAATTCATACAATTACTTTAAAAATATAATAAAATATAATATTTTTGTGCTAAGCGAACTGTATTATTGTGTCAGATAAACCGTTTTTAGACTGAAAATCTCGAGATTTAAGCCTCATTTCAGTATTTTGAGAATGTATTATTGTAGATAATTTCACACTGAATCCATCGATACCCACAAGTCAATTTGTGAAAAAAATCAGTTAAACCCTTTTTGATCTCACCCCTTTTTGTTACCTCAACAACATCCTGAGGGCAGTTGTATCATCTAGGCATATTTGTAGTTTTTTGGAACTTGGAATCGTAACTTATTACGTATTTTTGTGTATTTTTAGCTGATGATGGTACCAATACTCTGGCTGGCATCAATCTGATGACTATTTGGTTCTGGAGGATGCATAACGAGATTGCTATTCAGTTGGCTAATGTGAATCCATGCTGGGACGATGAGAAGCTTTTCCAAACAGCCAGGGATATTAACATAGCTATTGCATTGCAGATGTACTATTATGAAATGATGCCACTTTTGCTTGGTAAGGTATACTTTTTTGAATAAAATTAATTTCACCAGAAGTTTTGGAAAAATCTTAAAATTTTGGTTCCCATAATTTCTAAATCCGTAGAATTTTCAACCGTAGCTCTATTGGAAAGAGCAAATACAACAATCAAACATAAAACTAAACCTTAATTGGAATACGAATGTATAAATCTCGCAAGATGAAAATATTTTTGGAAAATTTGTCCATTTTTATTTCTCTTAGATATTTGTAAACAGCAAAGCCGACATGGTTTTGCTCTTACTGACTATCTGAAACCAGTTTTATTAATTAACAGGTCGTGAAAATCTGATTAAATCTGGAGTCATAACACCATCATTTGGATTCAGAGATATTTATAACCCCAATGTTATACCTCAAATTTCTCTGGAATATCCATACGTACTAAGATGGCTTCATACTATGCAAGAAGGAAGACTAAAGTGAGTACAGCAACAACAATTTTATTCATTACAATCCGAAAAAAAACATTACAAGCCTACTAATATCGTATTTGTGAAAGTTTGTATTTGTGTGAATGTTCGTTACCATAAATCTCCGTGACTACAAAACCAATTTCAACTAAATTTGGAATATAGATAAATTATACGATGGATTAAAATATAGAATAATTTTTAAGATGTTACAGTTTTATTTTAAAAATATATGAATCTTTTTAAATATTTTTGGTCAGAGTGTAATTTAGCAGCACAGTGGTAACTGACTTGCTCTGAATGTATAATTGCAACCATCACCATAATTGATTTTATCACTATGATGATTATCACCAGCTTTGAATTTTCAGCATCATCATCATTATGATTATCAATATTATAATCATCACAAATTTGAAAAATTTAAAATTTTGAAATTATTTGTCATTTGTTGTCTAGTTTTTAAGTAATAAGGTTGGCCGCTATGAAAATCCCATTTATCATTTCAGGTTATACGATACTAAAGGGTATTACCTCAAAGAGGTTCCAATTGTCAACTTGACTCTGAGAACTGGTTTCTTCGCCGTAGACAATAACATAGACTACATGACTCAGGGTAGCTTCAGGCAAGGTGCTGCAGCTGCTGATTATATTGTTGATCCTGATGTGAGTATCTAAAAGGGATAATTTATGAGTTTCTAGCTTTTCAGTTCTATAAAATTATATTATTTTTTTACTGATACTGATAATTTGTGAATCAGTGATTGATTATGCTAGCTATCTAATGGTTAACCTTGGGTTACAGATCGCAGAAATAGGTTTAGGCCCTCACCAAAGAGCTTCGGATCTCAGTACTAATGATGTTGCTAAGGCTCGGTATTTTGGCTTCCAACCGTATATCAAATATAGAGAATTCTGTTTCGGAAATAAAATTAGAAGCTTCGATGACCTTGCTGGAATCATAGACCCTGAGGTAAGTAAAATAAACGATGTAGAATAATTGTCAAAACATACTTTTTAATTAACTTCGACATTAGTGTTTTTGTATTCTTTAATTAATGTTGAAAATATTTCACTATAAAGAAAATATGTAGTTTGTTGTTACTTTTTTAACAGGTTAATTATTCGCTCTTGTTTATATGTTTTTTTGTTATACATTTTGTGTACATATTTATTTTTACATTTATCTATTTCCTAGAGAATAGAAATTCTGAAAGAGAACTACGAAGACGTGGAAGACATTGACCTGATGGCTGGTATTTGGGTTGAAAAGCACATTCCTGGCGGTCACGTTCCATCCACCTTTTACTGCCTGGTGGTAGACCAGATGGTCAGAAATGTAGTGATGGATAGGCATTGGTACGAGCGACCGGAGAGGCCTAACGCTTTTACATTCCGTGAGTGATTAAAACTGTATCACCATAATCATTATTAAAAATCTATAGTTCTTATTACGGCATATTGTGCTATAATACAAATGGAGTAAGTTTTGTTATGGACAGGTAATAGTCAAATGAAATGTGCCAAGCTAACTTATACTCGTATAATAAATATCTATATATATAAAAGAAAGTCGTGTTAGTTACACTATTTATGAGTCAAGAACGGCTGAAATGATTTGGCAGAAAATTGGTGGGGAGGTAGTTCAGAACCAGGAGACGGACATAGGTTTTTATCCAATACGATCGCGTTTACTAATTCACCCGTGCGAAGCCGGGGCGAGTCAACTAGTCTTACATAATTAATGTTTTTTATACTAACACTGAATAATTAATGTGTTTCTTTGAATATGTAACATTGGATTTTTTGCCTCACGTTCAATTGTCTTATTTTTATGCGCTAGTTTTATTGAGTTAACACGTTTAATTTTTATTATGTTTACTACATTTTAATAAGTTTTTTACAGCTCAACTTTTTGAAATAAGAAAAATGACAATGGCAAGGTTCTTATGCAATGTCGGTGATGGCGTCACGGAAATTCAAGCTGAACCATTATTGAGAGCCAGCCCTGGGTAAGATGTTAGAAAAGAAATAGCCACAAATTTCTTAAATTTGCTATATTGTTGTCAGTTCAATGTACTTATTTTGTCTTTCAAACAGTAATATTATTCTTTATATTATTTTTCTTATTTTTTTGTGGGATAAGTTGCAATAAATATTCAGTGGGATAGGTTTTTGGGATCGAATGCGATGGGACCTATCGTATTCCTTGGTATTACACATATTTGCCTGACTTTTTTAGAGTATGTCCCAGCGGTTCTATAGAACTTGATGTCATCGGACTAAAGGTGTTTTTATTTATATAATGTGCTATTTTTGTGTGGTTGCCCAAAATTAGATAAAGGTAAAAAAAATTAGAGTAACTTTGGGTTAAATCCTTTGATGTTTTAGTTCTTCACACTATTTAAAAAAGGCACGTTTTCTAAAAAAAAAAAATGTATTTTGTAACATTTTCCCAGAAGTTTTTAAATCTTAGGCTAACACTTGACCAATCTCTCACCCGAAGATAAATGATGACGCTACCGCTACTGCTGCTGTGAACAGCATGATGATTGGATAAGTCCAATCACCAACACATTTTATCTCATTACAGGAATCCCATGCAAAGCTGTAATCAGTTCACCGATATTGACTACTGGTTCTGGCAAGACCCGTCATGCCCAAACAACGTAGGATGGCAAAAATATCATAGATTCTAATACTATAATATGAAATACGAGGGTGCGTTTTAAAGTTCGGGGAATGGTCGTATTTAGATGCCTGTATATTTATTATTCTGATGAGTAATGTCAATAAACTTTTGATTTTAAACTGGATTGTGTTATGATTATGTAAATTTAGCAAAATTCAAATCTGGTTATTGAACTGTGAAATCTGAATAAATTTAAATAAATACCAATGATGTATTTACTGTTTTTATTATCAGACTAGCGATGATTTAAAAATACGTTAATATGTGTAATAGGTTAATGATAATTATTCTTCGGTTTTTACCAAAGAGTCTACTCTATACTGAAAAGTTGTTTTGTATTCTGTGCTACATAGTTAAGGTAACTGAAGAAACTGCATAGTAAGATGTAGATATTTACACAAAAAGTATTTTTTTTATTTACGCTACTGGTAATTTTGAATCATAATGGATATACTCATAGCCAATAAAGGTACCTGTAGCACCAAGTTTTGTATTTAGTAGTAAAAAACGTTTAGTTAGTACTAATGAATCGATTTTTAAGGTTATGTTTCCTAAAATAGCATTACAGCTCCAAAGTAAACTCATTATGTTTTTAATTAAAGGGCCTTAAGATCAAAAAACTTGAAGTCCTAACCAAGTGTACCTATTAGATAGATACCCGTATCAAAGTAAAGAGGGAAGTTTCCGAGTTCTTTAACGATTTCCTACCCAATTTCATGCGCGAATGGCGATGGGCCCTCGTTATCTGCAGAATAAATTAATCTGACAACTCATGTTGGGTCAATACAAAGGGCTTTGTTTTGATGTGAATACTTTTAGGCAATTTATGAACAATTACTGGAAAAGGAAATTTAAATCACACTAATATTATAAAGGCGAAAGTTTGTATGTGTGTATGTTTGTTATCCTTCACGCTCAAACGGCTGAATGGATTTGGATGAAATCCGGTACCAAGATAGCTTATACACTGGATTAACATATAAGCTATATTTTATCCCGGAAAAGTTAAATTTTCCCGTGGGATGAGCAAATAATTAAAATACTTTATATCCGCGGGTGAATCCGCGGGGCGCAACTAGTAATATTAATAAAAAACCCAACGATCACACACATAGATCCTGGACCCTAACTAGGATTCCCTGTGTCTAGGGACCCAGGAACTACGAGGACCATGGTCATACAACATCCAGATACAGAATAAGTACAAATACTTGTTCTCACTAGTAGATCTAAATATATTTAGAAATGTGTCGACATTGGAGCACAGTGGAGAACAATAGCTATTACACAAATTATAACTGTGGGAAATAACAAACAAAATAAGTACCTGAATGCAGGTACTAAGAAATATAAATTAAATTCAAATTCTACTATGGCCAAACGTCAACTAAGGAAAATTCACTGTTCAGTCATCGCCTCGCCGAGGAAGCGCTGAAATTATGAAATTCTTAGTGACGTATAGATCCCGCTATCCCGCCCGAGAGCTGTGCTGAGAATTCATATAAATAATAATAATAATAATACTGGCTTTCAATTTCATGAATTTCAAACACTGTTTTATCTAAATATATATAACTCAAAGGTAGATTGACTGACATAGTGATTTATCAACGCACAGCCCAAGCCACTGGACGTATCGAGCTGAAATTTGGCATGCAGGTAGATGTTATGACGTAGGCATCCGTTAGGAAAGGATTTTTTTAAATTCCACCCTTAAGAGGGTGAAATGGGTGGTTGAATTATTTTCTTATAGGCCACGCCGTAGGCGAAGCTGCGGGCAGAAGCTCGTTATCCATACAATTAATTGACAATAATACCTTTTTACTTTTGAGACATGCTTTATCCTAATTATTATTTAATTTTGAATGTAACTGACATGAGTCGGTATTATTGTTATTGTACTAATTTATAGTGTTATTTATTAATGATTGATATAGAAAGTGCGTGAATTTTTATTTTTTAAATTATGGATTAACCTCAAACTATTTTGTATTTAAAATAGCGGGTAACAATTTTTATATGCCAGCTCTGGTGAAGTATTCTGAACATTTTATATTGCACCGAACACCTACATACCACATTTCATGCAAATAAATTCATTGCATCTCATCTCGTTTCATTTCAAAGTATTTGAAATAATGAATAGTGTTAGACTAGAGGCCATCTCGCCCCATCCCGGCGGCGGTCGGATCACGGGGGGGTTTTGGTGGGTTCGAGTCACACATACCCCCTGCCACCACCCCCGTGGTGGCAGGGAAGTGCGAGGGCATTTCCCCCCCCCCCCCCCAAAAAAAGAGGGTAGTCTTATACAGCTTTATTAATAAACGGGTATTAGTCTCGGGTTAGTTACTTCAGCTTTTGTCCTTTTTTGCTACTGGAATATTTAGCTGGATCAAAAGAGACAAAAGATGGCGTAACTAATCCAAAGCTATTTCGTGTTTATTAATAAGGTTGATAAAGTTTTTTATTCTATGAAATGACACATTTAAATAGAAGGCTTTAGCATACCTATTTTTAAGCCTAAACAAGACTCGGTTGCGCACGAACTATTTCAAAAACAAACAATTAGTTGAGGGAAAACTAGTGTCGCATCTATCAGCGGCATCCGTGCCGTTGCCATGACAACGCACCCCCGACCTACCCTACAAAGGAAAAACCTAATAAAAATACTCATAACGCAAAACTTTACCATACCATCAAGTTCGACCTTATAATCATAGAGAAAGGAGATATTTTGCAGTTTTTCAATAACTTAAATGTTGGTAAACGCTTTAAGACTAAACGCATAAACCGGCTTCCCTCCCCACTTGTTTAGTAATACAATACTTTTGTATATCAAAGGAAAAATGTGTGATGACAGTTTTATTTTACAAGGTTCTTTTACTTTTATTAATGCAGTTGTGAAATATGTTGCCAGACTTTTCTTTTGCGAATTTCGTAAAATTTATGAATGAGGTATTTTAACTAATTAAATTTTGAGTGTTCTGGAATACGGAACCGTCAACTTCACAGCCCCAAGAAGCTTATATATGCAAATGAAAACCATTTTCTGTGATGATGAATGAGCTATCTTCATCATAAGATACCTTCCAGCTGATGATGATGTTTTGAATTACGGGACTCCGTAGCTGACCACACACAATATTAGAATTTTAAAGTTGAGTTTTTGGCGGGAAAACGAGAAAGATCGCGTTACAGCATTGTATTATTATCCAAAACTTGTGTTATTTTCAGTTTTAGTGCATAAAATTGGTGGTGTTCTATTCGTTAAGTGCTAAATTACAGACAGGTATAATGATGGTGAAACGTTTCTTTTCGTGTTGTTTCCAAAACTCCATAGAAGCTTCCAGTAAAGTTGCTACCACTTTACTAGGAGTGTGACTTACACTACTAGACTAGACTAGACTATGACTTGCCTTGTTGACTTGGAATGTGACTTGTCACATATCTGCGTGAAATATCACTAACTTAAGAAATTATCAATTGCTTGAGACTGGCTAAGTACACAAAAGCGTAGAGCCAAAACAAACAAAAAAGATCACATAAAATGTATACTTTTATGATAGCAGAAGTAAATACAAGATAAATAAGTATTTCAAAGTCATCTTCTTAGATAGTGTATCAAAGAAGATTTCTGTCGCCCAAAAAATGATAATCACCGATTTCAAGTCAAACAAGACAAAAAATACTTATATTAGAATACGAAATCGTAGTTTATGGTCAAATAAAAGCGCTTTTACAAAGATCCCTGTAGGTCCATATCTGCATAATATTGCGAGTAATATCGTTTCTTTCTTCAGTTATGTTAGAGAATATATTGCGGAACACGAGAGCCGTACAAGTGTGTTTGAGCTTTGATTTCGTTGCGGTGAATTTCTGCAATATCATTTGGACTTATATGAACGTGCAGAAAGAAAATATAAGGTATTTTTGTACTGCAAAGTCTGGTAATAATAAATGTGGAGAAATATCAGACCAACTGCTAATATAATCAATGCAGAAATTGTTTTGGTGCTTCTTAGGGAATAGAGGTTACGGATGGTGTTTACTCTTACTTTAAAATAAGCTTTACTTGACTGGTGGACCGTCGACTTGCTGTGCGATCACGTCACTCGATTGCAACCAATAGAAACTCAAATTTGTATGGATTTGACAGTTCGAATACGCAGCTTATGTGCAAAGTTAGTATGAAAATTTCTCATGTTGCATTGCAATCAAAGTTTCGTGACCCTGGTCAAAACTGGCCGAAACCGCGGAGAACCAAAGAATGCGGGAGGCAAGCAGCTGTTCAAATTGGCACTACATGAAGGAAGCCTATATTCAGCAGCAGTGGAAATCTTTAGGCCGATTATGAGACTGTTAAATAAATTTACGGTAACCACATAATCCAAAGTAGGTAAGTACTACGTTATTTTTGACCGACTTCAAAAAAAGGAGGTTTCAATTACGCTGTATTTTTTTAATACCTCAGAACTTTCGACTGGTAAACCGATTTTGATGTTTCTTTTTTATTTGAAACCTAGGGCTTTCCGTGTGGTCCGATTTCGATTTGGTCCAGTTCTGACAATGGCATCCATGAGAAAACCATATAAGGTATCTGTATTGTAGTAAACTTCATGTTAAGATAAAGTTGTAAATATAAAATAATTTAACAAAAAGCATGAACCCAGGTCTCTGTCGTAATGCAGATTTTTTTAAATGCAAAGTTTTTTACGCCTTGTGTATGTTACTTGTTAACGAATCTTGTCATGTCATCAGTAAAATATCCGCCACTGAAGATAATTATTTCACTCTTATAATCACCAAACAGTGTCTTGGCTTATTGCAACGATTGTCTTATGAATACAGAAGAACACTCGTAACCGTGATTGCTTGCGCACTTTCGCGATTTGAAGGTGCGTTATTTTGAGGGTGGATGCCCCAAGGCAAAAGAACAACACAGAGCTTGGTGAGAAGTAGGTAAGAATATAAGCTAACTCACCAGCAGTCCAGCTCGGATCCTTGGTGATGACGGTACCGTCCAAGTGGAGAGTAGCAGCAAATGTCTTCAAATTGAGAAGAGATGGAGTTTGCCGATTTTGCAGCGCACAAGATTGAGACTGACGAGCGGTACCAGCGAGAGGCAATACAACACGGCAATATCTACCATCACTGAACAATATAAAACTAAAAAATTAGGTATGTCTACAACAGATTTTTTTTTTACTTCAAACTTGTCTAGAATTTGATCACGCTCTCACCTGATGGGAAGTGACGATACGATTGAAGGTGTATCATGCTAGCTAATTAAATACCTATTCACTCTTCTCTTGAACACGCCCGGGTCATATTTCGCCGGAAACACAGACGCTGACAGGGCATTCCATTCCTTAGCCGTTCTAATTACGTGGACGTGGACGTGGAATCATATCGCTTGGTACGAATGGGTGGTGCTTAGCCGAGCGTCTAGTAGTGCAGTAGTGGAATGGTGTTGGGGGAATGAGATCGTGCAGTTCTTGTGCATTCACCATGGTGAATGCATGGAACAGTGATGAAAAGTAAACAAACATTATAAAGTATTTGTTAATCCAAATATCATACAAATCTGAATTTTGCATAGGAAATATGAAAAATAACGTTGCTCCGCTACAATAGGAAACAATCAGCCAGTGGAGCGAGATAAAAATGCTCCGGCATGCGCCTGACAGCCGTCCGCCGCAACTCCGCAAAATACAACGCGATAGAAAGCTTTACATTTTGAAGAAAAATAAGAGGCCTAGTACGTGTAGCAGGCAAATATGAGGTTTGACATGTTACAAATAGGCTAAGTAATTGAACTACCATTGCCAATATTTAACCTTTAAAATATATAATTCTTTCTGTGTGTGGATACATAAAAATAATCAAAAAAACAATTCGTAAAACGAGAGTTTTGGCGGGAAAACGAGAAAGATTGCGTCAACGAATTGTATTATTTTCTAAAACATGTGTTATTTTCAGTGTTAGTGCATAAAATTGGTGGTACTTTATTCGTTAAGTGCTGGATTACAGGCATGAGTGCGAGGAAGTGGTATAATGAGGGTGAAATGTTTCTTTTCGCATTTCCAAAACTCCATAGAAGCTTCTGGTAAAGTTGCCACCACTTTACTAGGAGTATGATTTAGGCTAGACTTGACTTGACTTGAACTGTGACTTTACTTAACTGTATATTAAATATTATTAACTTGAGAAATTATCAATTACTTGACATTGACTACATATACAAAAGCGTGGAGCCATAAAAAAAGAACAAAAATTGTTGTAACAAATAATTTAAAGGTATCAACAAAATACTTTTACTTTACTTTAAGTTAAAAAATATGGCATTTGTTCCCGCTTTCGCCACTCTGATACGGGTTCAAATTCTTCTATATTAATAAATAAAAAATTATTAGTCATTTAGTAGGTCTTACTAATTATTATTTACTCCGTGTAGTGTACTTCTACTACACTATCCGCGAGGTGACATTAGCATCTCGCAGCATCTCACAGAATCTCACAGCACAAATCCTAACGTAGTTTCAAAATAAAGTATCCACTTACGAGTATCTAAAGCTGTCACCAACCCCACAGCCACGTGTCATGATCATTAGAAACAGACGCGAGTGGTGGCGAGTGTGCGAATAATCATCGGGGCAGTTAATGGGGGTGACTGGTGTGTGACAGGGTGCTGTCCGGACCACACGGTATGTTTGTTAATTGTTATATATACAAGGGTTATGGAAATTGACAGCTTTGATCGGAATAAAAAATAAATATTGTTTATGTTAACGAATGACGTGACAAGCTAACAGTTCGCCTAACGTTAAGCGATACGGCTGCCCGTATCAGTTGAAGTGTCACTCGGAACTCTAAAGTATACAGTTTCGCGTGACACTGCACTGCGCACGTCATCCTGAGACATCAGCACAATGTATTAATAAGATGACTAGACTGTGAGATCTGGTCGTAAAGTCTCATTTGCCTAGTAATTTCACTAGCTACTGCTTGCGCACTACAGCTTGGCGGCAGAATAACTTGCAAAGCGGTATCTACCTAGACGAACTTTGCAGAAAAGTCCTACCAGCTAGTATATAACATAATTAATATTCAAACGTAGATCTATTTTAAAAAAATACATCTATCTTTTTTAACCGACTTAAAAATTCGCGCGCTCCATGTGCAGGTAGTTATGTTATTGATAACGTACCTTTGATGGAAGTGTCATCGATCCGTGATTTAGGAGTGGTTATTGATAATAAGCTACATTTTCGCGATCATGTGGATTGTATTGTTAAGAAATCTCTGAGAATTGGGGGGTTTGTTACCAGACAGTCTAAACTATTCCGTAACTCAAACTTATCCATTCAACTCTTTTTTAGCTTAGTTCGTAGTATTTTAGAGTATGGTAGTGTTGTTTGGAATCCCGTTTACCGGGTTCATTCTGATAGATTGGAGAGGGTCCAGAAGAAATTTTTGTACCATATAACTTATATGGATAATATGTGCAAATCATTGCGGTCTTATAAGTCTCGATTGAAGCACTATAAAATTATGCCTTTGGACATTCGTCGCACTACTTTTGACATTATCATGTTGTATAAATTAATTAGTGGTTTAGTTGATTGTCCCGATATGTTGCATAAAATATCATTTCGAGTACCTCGTCCAGGGAATCGCCTCTTATCCAATAAGCATGTATTTGCTCGTCCCATTTGCAAAACGAATATGTTAAAGCACTCTTCACTTTACCGAATGTGTGACTCTTATAATGGAGTAATAAAGTATGATTTTGACATTTTTGATAAAAGTTCGCTAACTTCAGTTAGACGACGTGTCACTGATATACTATCACGTAACTTGTAACAATTGGTATTACCACAAATTTCTCCTTCTTGGTTATTAATTTAATTTCATCAATCTTTTTTTTTTTTCAAACTTTATTTAGCACATCTTTTAACTTAAAAAAAAAAGAAAAAAAAAAAAAAACTTAAGTATATTGTACGAATATTTTGTTGTGTGTTGGAACTTAATTTTATTGTTTGTGTCTAGCGCTCTAGCGTCTAGAGATAGCGTCATTTTTGTTAGCTACAAACGCAAGTAAGGTTTACATCCAGAAGGGTATATGTCCACCGCATGATTTTAGTAATTAAGGTTAGTTTTTAAAGTATCTTAAGTAACATATTCCCAGTTTTGTAAACTTTCAATAAAAAAAAAAAAAAAAAAAAAAAAAGGAACGGCTCTATTTTCGACAGTAGGTAAGTAATTTTATTTTTCCGGTATTTTTTTTAAATTTGGTGATATATATTTGATATTTATGCAAATATGGTGCAGCTTATTGAGAAACAACGGAACTTTTTACTTGACTTTTTCTAAGTACTTCTTAATAACCTAAGATGATTTTCATTAACGGCTGGTTTCCAAGAGTGTGATTAATTGATAGAGATTTGATCACGGTTTTGGAAACTGGCCGTAATCCTTTTTTTTTAAGGATATAATAATATTTATTTTAAATGGTAAAACTTAATTTAGAGCACACAATACATATCTACAGTTAATAAATATCCACCTGGAAGATATGGCTTTTAACGACAAGGTCACCTAGTGTTACCCACTTTCTGTAAATCGTTGTATTATTTTAACCTTTATTAATTGGTTTGTACATTAAATAAGTTATCTATCAATCTAATTTATTTATCAATCTATCTATAATTCTATTTAAAATCAATAAGCAGCCAAGTTTCCAGATAAATCACGTGAGAACATTTTTTATTGATTCTCAAAACGGAATAATTTAAAACACTAACGAAATATAAGTAAACGGTTTGTAGCGGATGTGTCACATTTAGCTCATCGATATAAAAGTAGATAGATTGTCGGAATCGATCAACATTCTGTGAGGCATGTGAAGCGGGCGACGAGCGATTTTAATGCTAGTCGTGTATGACGCAGGCAGACGAGCGATTTTAATGCTAGTCGTGTATGACGCAGGCAGACGAGCGATTTTAATGATAGTCGTGTATGACGCAGGCAGACGAGCGATTTAGATACGGTTAAAATTTAAGTCGGTACCTAGAAAATAGCTTTTTTTTTTAACGAGCTAATGCTGTTGGTCTCTATCGACCTTTACAGCGTCACCAGGCGGTACTATTTTAGCTTTAAAAAATGTAAAAACCTTTGCTATATCTAGATCTAAACATTGTAAGTATATCTAAATAATTGTATAAGTATATCTAAGTCTTTGTTTGTTTGAGCCATACAAACAAACAAAGACTTAGATATACTTATATCTAAGTCTTTGTTAACCATTTGGAAAATGCAATTTTTGTGCAATTTTGCTCACCCCTAACATACAAAACGTAACTTTTTATATTTTTCTCTTTATATTTTCACGTTTTATTTATTGGTTGTAATTTGACAATTTCTTTATTGAAGTTTAACTTCTTGATGCAAGCTTGACTTGGAGGTAAACTGGTGTGGTGCATGGAAGTTGAAAGGGTGGAATGTTGAAGTTGAATTTATATCTCTAAAAATTGTTAAACAAATTACAACCAATAAATAAACGCGGCGTTTGCCCCGCTAGTCTACACTGTAATAGTAAGCATGTTTGACACGTTGCCATCACTTACTGACACTATCTGTGTATCCGCGAATTCTTCGTCTGGAGTATTTCCTATCATTTGTTAAGTTCTTGATCGATGTACCATGGTTAAGCGAGGTGTGACATGTTTTAAGATTTTCAGGTGCTTTTTTCTACTTCGAGATCTATCTACTTTTTATGCTATAATCTAAGGCATATTGTTTGTTTTGTGGCACTTATAAAATCCCTTTCTCCAGAGATTACTTAAAAATTTAAATATTTCACAAAAAAAAATTGAAAAGCATCTGTGGTTTAGTGGTTGAACAGGTCGGCTCATAATCCGGAGGCACTGGGATTGATTCCCGCGGCAGGACAAGTATTTGTGTACAGAAAAAAAAGCGCAGATACTTGTTCTGAGTCCGGGAGTTGTGGGACCATGGCCCTCGTAGCTTCCTAGACACGGAATCCTAGTTAGAGTCCAGGATCTATGTATGTGATCGTTGGGCGTTATTATTATTATTATTATATAACAGTACAATATATTACACTAAACATTTGCTAGCCGTTCTCATCGTGCGAGGCAGTCACGACTTGGATAGGCGACCGCAACAAAAAGCATTATTTCCTATCAGTAGATGAATGATATGTCTCTAAAGCACTCAGGTGCTACCGTGCTTCAGAGGACACGTTCAGCTGTAGGTCGCGGCTGTTGTTGTAACAATATACTCGTTTAAGCCTTTTGGTTGTCTTAGGTCCGTATTACAGAACGATGCTCAGTCATCGATCGGTGCTCAAGCAGAGATTTCATTCATAAAGTGATCAATTAGTTAATAAAATCTATGCTTGAGCAGCGATCGATGACTGAGCATCATTCTGTAATACGGACCTTAAAATTCTGACGCTGAGACTGACCATTTAATAATTAAAGGAAAAAGATCAGCCTGTTTTATTCCATATTTAGTAAAAATGAGTGTACTTTAGACCACACGACTGAAGTAAAACTTCTTCAGCTCCATCTATCAACTGTTTTTTGGTTTGTTTAATGTTAATGTCGCCATTTTGACAATTGTAATTTTTTATTTTATCGGACATACTAACATAATAACAAATAAATAAATATATGTGGGCATTTCACACAGCACCATTTAGCTCCAAACTAAGCGAAGTTGTTGTTGTGTATGGGGACCAGATAACTGATACAATAATTAGATACTTTTTTGTTTGTAAATACATACATAGAATACAATATGACACCCAGACACAGAACAAACATCACAAATTGAACGAATTGTAAGTAATTTTTAACTTTTTTTAATTTTGACAATGGTGATCTACGTAAACCAACATTTTTCAACTTCCGTTCGCCTCGTTATAAGTAGTCGTAAAGAAGTTATACTTCAATAATTTTCAAACCTCACTTGAACCTTTTGCACCTTCGTCTAACTTCAGCGCCGCCATCCCTCAATGCCCACTAATTTTAGTTGCAAACTGCCAGCTCGCAACTAGTTTGCGGTTGAAGCGATCGGAACGAGCTTCGAGTTATATAATTCGACCAATTTCAAAACTTGGTAGATGTGTTGATCAATGCTGCTATCTATATACATATAATAAAACTGTAACTGGGCTAAGTCTTTACATTAAATACTTCTTGATTTTTTTATATCGACAGCCTCTATATTGTGATGGTCAAGCAGATTAGCTCATAGCCCGGAGGCGGCGGGTTCGATTCCCTTTGTAGAACAAGTACTTATATATTGAAAAAAAAAAAAAAGTGCAAATACTTATTCCGTGTCTGGGTGTTGCGGGACCATGGTCCTCGTAGTTCCTGGGTCAGACACAGGGAATCCTGGTTTATGGTGATGGTTAAGCAGGTCGGTTCATAGCTCCAGGAGGCGGTTCGATTCTCGCAGCAGGACAAGTATTTATGCACAGAAAAAAGAGCGCAACACTTTGTTTTGAGTCGGGGTGTTGTGGGACCATTGTATTCGTAGTTCTTGAGTCCTTAGGTAAGTAAATCCTAGTTAGGGTCCAGGATCTATGTATGTGATCGTTGGGCGTTATTTATATTTAAATACTTTTTTGAAGTACTTCCGGTTTCGTACCTGAAGTGTACTATCAAAATATTCAATAATCTTTAAGTAGAAGATGTCTGATTTAAAACCTAAACTATTAGCTATTAATGTTGGACCTGTAAAAAATACCCGTATCTATTAATTAAAACAAACTTACAAACTCATGTACACGTTACAATCCTTAAACGAATCATAAATCATTGGCCACGTCAGTAATAGAAAAGTTACAGCGGGCTTTTGAACGCACCTGACGCCATTTTGTGATTAATTCAGAACTCACATTGGTTATTGGAATGATTACCCTTCAATGTTTAAAGTGAAATGTTTGGTTATATATTTTACTTGTTATATTTTTAGTTTTGATTCTTTCCTGTGGTCTAAAGCACGCTTGTATTTTATTATATTTATTTTAAATATCTAACTCCACCACCATTTGAGGCTCATCTGCGTGAAGCTATAAATAACTAAATGGAAATACATTTAGTTCGGGAACTACGGTCCATGAAGCTTTTCACGCGGGGTGTTTTAATTTCCGCTGAGAGATCGAACATCCGTGATCTCTACCTCATATAGTTAGTTCTTTTGTCACATTGCTAATGAATTTTATGAGGGTGGTTGTGGAAAAGTAAGGTTAAACTTATTCATACATTTATAAATAGCTTGTGTAGAAGATGCTGCTACACTAAAATAAAGAAAAGATAATTTTGAAAAGTAACAGCAAATCTATCTTCTATCTATTTGGCATGCAGGTAGATGTTATAACGTAGACATCCGCTAAGAAATGATTTTTCGAAATCCTACCATTAAGAGGGTGAAATGAGTAGTTGAATTATTTTCCCATAGGCCACGCTGGGGGCGAAGCTGCGGGCAGAAGCTCGTGTATCAATAAACTTATAGATACGTTCGCTACTTAATATTAATAATGGAGAAAGAATATGTTTGTGAACGTTCCGCGGTTTACTGACTGTCGTATATAGGAAACAATAATGATTATAATAATAACGCCCAACGATCACATATCCATAGATCATGGACTTTAACTAGGATTCCCTGTGCCTAAGGACTCAAGAACTACGAATACCATGGTCCCACAACACCCCGACTCCAAATAAGTAGTTGCGCTTTTTTCTGTGCAAATACTTGTCCTGATGCGAGAATCGAACCCACCCCTCCGGGTTATGAGCTGACCTGCTCAACCATCACACCACAGAGGCTGTCTTTTATATATAGTGGTACCACGGATCCTATTTACTAGTTTCCACGAATCCATCAATAGTGATATTATTAAATAGGTAGTGACAATAGGGACCAAATAATTTCCATACTTTAATTTTTATATTTATTTAATGCTATTTTTCCAATGTTGCTAGAACTCAGTAGACTCATTTTACGCTTAAGAATCTTATTGCTGACAATCCTGACGATTTACTATCATTTGAAAGAAATTTAAAACAAATTAAAAATCCCGGAAGCAATTAAGCCCAATTTATTATATACAGGCATCACGACTAAACCCCATGGAGTTGTTTATTACAATCAACTTGCACTCACTTATGGGAAAAGTATCCGATGCATGGGTAATAAATAACATAAAAGTTTGTATGACTTGTGGTTTAAGGGGAATGCATGAGAATGCATGTTACATTATAGATAACAATAACATGTGCACGGGCCACAAACGGACTGCGTGTATGTAAAAATTCTCAGTAAATAGCAGTTCTTTCATTGAAAGTTTGAATTTTGCAATTGTTTTGATTAAGCGTTATTTTATTCAGAAGGAAATAAATGGTATGCGGCCATCATTAATATTGGCGGAAATGAAAAAATTTTGGAACATTTTTATAGAACTTACAAAACAGACTAATGAATATATTTCGGCCATAACAAAATTAAATAAATACTAGTAATAATTTTACCATCTCTCAGCAGAAAGAAAGAAAGTAAACCTTTTTATTTAGAAGATTTCCTCTACCACTACTAATACAGCTCATTAAACCAGAGCCAAGTTAGTCCAATACTATACCAAAGATACCCTGAACATCAGTCTGTAGAAGATCAGAAACAGCTTAAATACAAGATGCCAGGTGAGGATAGAAAGACAACTAAACTAATGAGAATGGGTGGTAAACCAGCAGTTATGGTCCTCCAGAAGTTATTAATTCCATCATCCTTAAAGGTACAACGCCAAAAGTGTGGCATAAGTGCATGGTGGCGGTTTTATTTAAAGAAGGTGATAAAACCACACTGAAGAACTACATATCTCGCTCTTGAATCACGTTTAGAAGCTATTTTCGAAAGTCATTATGAATCGTCGCGCACGCAGTTTTGATGAACTTCTACAGAATAAGCCAGTTGCCGAAAAGGTTTTAGTACTATTATAGACCACATCCATATGTTCGGCCAGAGTATACAGAAGACCTAAGTGTATAATCGGCCGTTATGACTAGCGCTTGTGAACTATGGGAAACCCTTCGATTCAATCAAGACTTAGGAGGTACTCCAGTTTTTACAGTATTGCTACGTTGATTATAGAAGTACATCAAGAGTTGAAGTATATTTACAAACCACTATGTCAGTCCAACACAGGACTAGGACACTGAACAAATCATTGCAAAGAGGTGTGAAGCAGGGAAACATGATTTCGCCAGAACTGTTAACAAACGCATCGGAGGACGTTTCAAGCTCTTGGCTTAGAAAGTATTTGGCATCAGCAGCAATGGCGAGTACATCCCAAACCTTAATTTTACTGATGATAAAGTCATAATAGCAGACTCGTTTGAGGACCTTAGCACCACGCTCAACCATCTCAGCAACAACTGTCTAACTAAGATGAACATGGACAAGATAAACACCATGTACCGATAATTGGTGGGAACGATACGCTCGATGTTGTCGACGAATATGTCTACCCAGCACAGACTGTCAATAAGGTAAGTACAAATGCCTGGGACCCAACAAGTAGCGCTCTGTGTGGGAGGTCTATGTTCAGCACTAAACTCTTCAGGCTGTTGATGATGATAATGGCTAAAAAGATTACCTACAGAGAAAGTTGGCATTGTCTAAAAATCACATAATACATGGTTGTTTTGTAACGCATGCTTGAAATTAAATTAGTTGGTAATGGAACTCTGATTTTTCTAACCATCCCATAGCAAAAAAACTTGGAAAATTGGACGACATGATTTGAATTTTTAAAGGATGTAATTTTTTTATTAATTTTTTGTGTCGACATTTCACACAGCGCTATCTTTCAGCATAGCTTGTACTAAAGGAACCAGATAGCTGACAGACTACATAATTATGTACTTTTTGTTCGTAAATATATACGTATATAGAATACAATATAATATAATACCCACAGGACAAACATCAATGTTCATCACACAAATGTTTGTCCTGTGTGGGAATCAAAGCCACATCCTACAGCTCAGAAGTAGGGTTACTACCAACTGAGCTATTGGGCCAGTCATTGATTCAGTCAATTTCAAATTGAGTACCTCACAATCAAGTTACGGTATTTAAAACTAAATTCTTACGCAACGTGCTTCCCCTTAATGCCACCGCGCTATATAAAATGAAGAAGTTAATAATATTTTTACGGCGAACATAACATGGAACGGGCGGTATCAGTTCCTGAACTATATTGGATGCAATCCAACGTGTGACACATCCTTTGGGGAAGGAATAGTATTCAATTCAATAATGTAGTTTGTTTCGTAATGTAGGAAGTTGGAATTTGTTATTTTGATGGCTCTTAGTGATTTATTTGCATTTTTTTGTTTGAAGTATTGGATTAATGAGAAGTCGTGTAAAAATAATATCTCGTAGACAACAAAAACGAATTATTCAAATTATTTTATTTACTTTTACAGGTCGGTGATATTGATATAGCAAACAAGTACCTTTGTTTCGCTAATGAAGCATGCAAGTAGGTTGGTTAAAAAAGCAGTCAAAAATAAAATAGCTTGTCCAAAGCATGTCGTGCCATTCTTGGTTCTTGATTTTATAGACGCACGGCTTTAATTACATCCAAATAAATATATATTTATATGAAGATCTTAAATAGGTACAAATAAAAAGTAAAAACTAATATGTTCTCTATTCAAAGAATAATTTATGTTCATGTTTCTAGCATTCGTAATTTTTTTCACATTTACTTAATAATTTAATTAGTTTGGTATGAATACTGGCTGATTGGCCTGGTGGCTCAGTTGGTAGTAGCTCTGTATTCCGAACTGTAGGCTGTGGGTTCGATTCTCACCCAGGACAGACATTTGTGTGATGGACATCGATGTTTGTTCTGTGTTTGTTATATTGTATTTTATGTGTGTATTTATACAATATACAAGCAGAAATTATCTAAGTTATTGTATCACCTAGATGGTTCCTATAGTACAAGCTTTGTTTAGTTTGGGACTAGATGGCCCTGTGTTAAATGTATACAAATTTATAAATTTATTTTATTTATTTACGTGTTCTTCTGTACTAACGTCTAAATACTAAGCTAGTGTCTAAATAAATGTATTTCGTTATAATCGTATTGTATTTCATTATTTAACCCTACTACGACGAAGGTACCTATATATTCATCTAGTATGAGGGAAATACTATTTTAATTACCATAATTTCTTTCTTTATTGTGTAAAGAAACAATATTCTATTATAATTATCTAAAAAGTGTAAAAGAAACATCAATTACTACTTAATATACGGATAATAATATATTTACCAGTGGTTATGAGAATACGCTACCATCAATCTTTCATACGGCACAGCAAAAAGAATAAATGATGGCCTATTACTTGGAAAGTCCACTTTAGCTGCATTACTAGTTTTGTTGCTCTGAATTCTTGTAGTCTATTTCAAACGTTGTTTCTTAGAGCTAAAAAATGAAAACAGGAAAAAGGAAATTGAAGGAGATAATGAGCTAATATAATAAATAAATAAATAAATATTTGTGGATATTGTTGTGTACCCGCGCGCCGACCATCGACGTGCGATATTCTTGTAAAATACTGTAAACCACCAGCTAAAATATATTTATAAAGGAATAAAAATCTAAAATAAAAAGCAGACCATTTTCTTTTCATAATATCAAGTTGTCATGTAATGACTGACGTCATATATTCTTTTTAAATCCTGAACATATATTTCACACATCGCCATATAGCCCCAAACTAAGCAAAGCTTATACTATGGGAACCAGATAACTGATACAATACTTGGATAATTTTTGTTTGTAAATACATACATATAATAAAATATAACACCCAGACACAGAACAAACATCGAAGTTCATCACACAAATGTTTGTACTGGGTGGAAATCGAACCCACAACCCACCGTTCAGAAGGCAGGGTTGCTACCAGCTGAGCTATTGGTCCAGTCAGTAATAATAACAATAATATACAAAGAAAATCTGGGGGTTCGGCAGCGCCCCCGCCAAGTCGAGCAAAAAAGCGGCACGGCTGTACCATCTTTTTCTCAAAGTCGTGCGGTTGCCAAGTCAATCTATTACATAGACAATACAAGACTAAATAATGTTATTTAATATAATATGTATTTTTAATTTCTTTTTTTTTTTGCTGAGCGGCTATGTCCGACCTGTCATTATACAGAATGTTGATCTGCATTGTCTCCATATTTGTAAAATCCATTGTACCGTGTACATTTAATCATCTAAAAATAAAAATTTAATTCCTCATTTATTTAGTAGCTGAATATTTGATGAACAATTTTTGTCGTGAGTCACAAGTAGCCTCAAATTCTTTTCGGTTTCGTACATGTAAAAAAAATGGTAGCGGTGCAGTAAAATTGATATTAGAATGAAATACGTATATATACGAATGATAATAAAAATACTACATATAATACACCTAATTATAAAAATAACATATTTATACTCACATAATTATAATGGATACAATTACTTACATAAATAAAACTTTCTATACATATATAAAGGCGAGATTAAGGTGTGCATATTAAGAAATATTCTGTGTTAAAAAAAATCTCCACTCCAAATTTTGCTCATCCCACGGGAACATTTTTTTTCCGAGATTAAATGTAGCCTATATGTTAATCCAGTGTATAAGCTATCTTGACACCGAACTTCATCCAAATCCATTCAGCTGTTTGAGCGTGAAGAAGTAACAAACATACACAGATTCACACGTATAAACTTTCGCCTTTATAATATTGGTGTGATTTATGTGTGTGAAAATTTTAGGTTGAAAATAAATGTGATCGAAATGATTTTGAATTTCTGTCATGCATAGATCTTATACCACGTAGCTTAGCTTTATTAAGCTTCATAAGCACACATTACATAATGTACACGCTAACGACTCGGTTTGATTAACGTAATCAACAGTATGCGTAGATGTAGGTAGCTAAATAACTC
Source organism: Ennomos fuscantarius (assembly GCA_905220475.3). Classification (NCBI taxonomy): domain Eukaryota; kingdom Metazoa; phylum Arthropoda; class Insecta; order Lepidoptera; family Geometridae; genus Ennomos; species Ennomos fuscantarius. The sequence goes on along the minus strand of HG992028.1, from coordinate 1,397,312 downwards.
ATTTACAATTAAGCCTATGAGATTCCCCATTACGTATTCAGGGGCTAAAACTATTTGCATAAAGTAACATATTATGTATGTTAACTGACTGGGTGGCTATTCAGTATGTAGTTGATGAAACTGTATTTGAAAGTCAATGAAGGGTTTTTATTAAAATATATTCCATAATCTTTAATGTAACAGGAATTAAGCGAAAAATGAAGAGGAACCAAGGAATAGTCTCAAAATGCTAAATTAGTTTTTTGAATGCTATTTTAGATGGGTGAAAAAGTTTCTTAGTAATTTGTAAAAGAACTAAGGTTGGTAGAGACCAACAGCATTAGGCTATTAATTAGACAGTTAAAAAAATATCCTTTATTATTAAAAAACGTATCTTGGTCTCTAACGACTTTTACAGAAGTACCGGGCGGTACCTATAGGATACGTACGTATGTACGCAACTAATAGCATTTTTGAAGTTATGCTTAAACTTTGTGCTATTTAATTGTCACTTAAACTACTGAATTAGTACATGTATATGTCGGCAGAACGGGTTCTGTGTAGCTTGCAACCTATATAAATATAGGCTTTCAGCATGTCCACACTGCGCCGTGTCTGGAACAAGAATGCTCCGTAGTACACCAATCGATCCCTTTATATAGCCAGATGGGTGGGGCAGCGACGACAGTTGTCGGTGTTGCCACTGTAATAAATTTAAATGCTGCCACAGGGTAACTTACGGTACTGCCCGCTGCGCATAGAGTTTATAACTGGACGTAGCCGCCGTCATATATGTGTTCCATTTACAGACCATCTTATGCATACTTTTATGTCACAATTTAATTTTTGTAAAAACAAAACGGTAGTACTAATTATTTCAGCTATAGTCACTTATTTTTAAAGGCGTAAATTTAGAAAAAGAGTGGATTTTTCTTAACCTTTTAAGTAGCCTTTTCTTCTTCTGTGGGGTAGATCTACGTTAACCACCCACTTTCAACTTCCGTTCGCCTCACCAGCTTACTCTTCGAGTCAAACGTGCGTAAAGAAATTTTACTTCAAAAACGATTTAGTATTCATGCGTACAAATTACGAAAAGACTTTTTCCCAGACTCATTTTGAAAAGAACCCTGAAAATAAACAATACTTTTCTTCCCATTCTAATCCAACTAACATTAAATCTATGATATCAAAACGTTTCAAAGGAAAACGTAACGGGAAAACTCATAAACAAGCTAGATATCAATCGATGTGCATTATAAATTTATGTTATTTGATTTGCAGCCCCTTGTTTTTCCGGGAAATTGCGACCATCCCACGGGAAGCTTGTGCGAGTGTTGGGCGCTTTGTACACTTCACTTGATTTTTAGCGCAATCTGATTTCTTCCGAAAAGTTCATACCTTTTTTTTATGCTGCTTTACCCCAGACTCCTGGGTCCGTGCTCTTTTTTAATATACTTCTTGCATATATGTTAGTTGTGTTATTATTATTATTTTTTTTAATCAATACAGGAGGGACTTATATATACTTTCAAAGTTCATACTTACTGTTCATTAAGTTAAGTTCCTTGATTCCTGCTATTTTCTCCAAACCATTTTTTATAAGCATTAAGTGGCAAATGAGAATTCTGAAATGTACATGGATCAAATTCTATATTATTACCAGCAACTTTTGGTCACCTTTTTTTACCTCACCAGATGATTTTAGGTGTAATTTAGCTATTGGTTGATTACGTTTTTATCTGCCCAAATTGTTATGTTTGCCGATTTCACAAAAAGAGGTGGTTTTCAATTCGGCTCTTTGTTTTATGTATTAAGGGTTACTCACTCGTATTACAAACTTTACTTGTTTTCATTTGACCATAATATGTATGCCCAAATATCAGTTTAGGTTTGATCTTGAATGGGTGGAGCAATTCTCAATCTACTTTAAAATTGAGGTTTTCCCACCCATTGGACCTATCTTATTATGTGATTCTATTTTCTACATGTTTATTTTTGGTGTCAATAAAGCGTTTTGTATTGTATTGTATTCAATCCCGTTGTATTTTTCTTTTTCTTTTTTATGTTTGTTCTTAACTCATATCTCAGTCATTTATGAACGGATTAGGGGATTTATTTATTTATTTATTTATTTATTCATTTGGCACACAAAACAGAATATAACCAAAAAAAGAACAAAAAAATAAAAGTTTACAAACATTTTGAGCTAGGTTACATCCCAAAACATGTGTACACATCACGATTAACAAAACAATAAAATAAGTAGTTAGTAAAAAATTAAATATGTTTTCATGGTACGATTTGTTTCTTAAATGCAAAATCTTTAAACATTTAAAGTTCAGAAATGATAGATAAAACGTCTCTTTTAAATTTTGGTAGTTTTTGGTCAAAGATATCAACTGAGCTGTGGTGTTCCTTCAAGATGTCGTTATACTGACGACACATCCTTACCAAAGGGTTGTAGAATGAGGTGTTATTAGTAAATACCTGAAGTGTGAATATACTTAAATGAGGGTGACGAGCTCTTGGCTTAATTATAAATTTATTTTTGAAAGCAGAAAAGGCGAGTCAACTAAAGGGTGTATAATTTTGAAAAGATAAATGAAGTCAAAATGTGTACGTCGAGATTTGAGAGGCAGCAGTTTAAATTTCGAGAGTCTATCAGAATATGACCGAAGTTGGCGATTCAGACCAAGCCTGTGGCATAATATATTCAAACACCGCTTCTGTACGCGCTCTATCCTATCACTGTGTACAGTGTAATGTGGAGACCAAATGGGAGCACAGTATTCGAGAATACTTCGGACCATGGTGCAATAAAGAGTTAGAAAACATTTTGGATTCTTGAAACCCTTAGTAGTACGCGAAATGAAGCCCAAAAGTTGGGTACTTCTGTTAGCGATATAATCATAATGGTCTCGGAAAGAAAGTTTTTCGTCAAAATATACTCCTAAATCTCGTACGACTGCTTTCCTCTGTAGCAAATGATCTTTAATTTTATAGTTATGCAAAATTTTGTTTGTTTTAGTTGTAAAAGATACAACGAAGCACTTCTTAACGTTCAACAACATCTTGTTTCGTTGGCACCATACATCAATCACGTCTATATCATTCTGGATAGCCTCAGAGTCTTTGGAGTTACTGACAGTTGAATAAAATTTTAAATCATCAGCATATAATAAACAAGAGCTTTTAATCACGTCAATGAGGTCGTTAACGAACGCAATGAAAAGAAGTGGTCCCAAATGAGATCCCTGTGGGACTCCTGAAGTTATTTCTACAGATGTTGACAAAAAGCCTTTAACTGCAACTAATTGTGTTCTTCTGCTGAGATACGACTCAATCCACCTCAACAAATTGCCATGTACCCCGTAATTAGCCGCCAATTTAGTGCATAAGAGTTCATGGTTAACTTTGTCGAAGGCTTTGGAAAAATCTGTGTAAACACAGTCTACTTGCTGCCTTTTTGCCAATGCATTACACAAAAAGTATTTGTACTCAAGTAGGTTTGAAGTTGTGGAGCGATTTTGGATAAACCCGTGTTGATTAGGGGATAACAGAGGATGGATGTGATGGTAAAGAACGTCATAAACCAATGATTCAAATAGTTCACCCAAACATGACAAGATACTAATAGGTCTGTAGTTCTCACAGCAAGACTTGTCTCCGGACTTGAAAATGGGTATTATATGAGCTGTTTTCCATTCAGAGGGGAAAATGCCTGATTGGAGTGACGTATTGAATAGGATGAGAAGTGGAATAGTTAACTCTTTGGCACATTTACTGATTAGCACTGGAGGAATGCCATCCGGGCCAGCGCCCTTATTACAGTCAAGTTTTGAAATTTTACGTAGAATATCAGCTCGGGTTATTGAGATAGTACTAATGACATTATTAGAATGCTTGGTTGGAGTGGATTGACCAGAAGAGGAGGATGCTGCTGGCTCGAATACCGAACTAAAGTAATTAGAAAACTGTTCACAAATGTCTTTTTGATTAGAGCACGTAAGATTGCCGTACTTCATAGTTAAAGGGATCGAGTCGGAGCCCTTTTTGCTTTTAACATATCGCCAGAAGTGCTTGATATTGTGTTCCACTGAAGATTCTACTGAGGTTGCAAAGGCAATGTAATCGATATTAATCAGCTTTTTGCACCTCGACCGCAGCATAGAGAACGTATCGTAGTCCCGAGGATTGTGGTGGATTTGATAACGTTGATGATATTTTAATTTTTCGCTGAGACAACGTCTTAAAGCATGAGAGTACCAGAAAGGCTGGTCAGATTTCATTCGAGAGAGAGGTGTGTGTTTGGTAATTATTCTTCTAAGTTCAGCGTAAAAGTTTCCGATCATAACATCAATGCTAGAATCATTAAGAACCTCTTCCCAGTTAACTTGACCAAGTTCCCTTGCAATCTCAAGGTAGTCACTCTTGTAAAAGTTGAGTCGCTTTTTCTGACAAGGTTTAAAAGATTTTATATGGGTATTTATAGTGTCAATATGTAATAATGTAAAGATAAAACGGGTCTATTCGCGCACAAAAATTATCAAAATATAATTTTGACTAACCTCGACGTTTCGACCAAGTTACATTGGCCGTGGTCACGAGGGGACTGCCCCTCGTGACCACGGCCAATGTAACTTGGTTGTGTACTTGGCCAAGGCCGGCACGAAGATTTTTATTATTATTTTAGTCCTGGAGTTTTTCTTAATTTTGTTATTAAAATCAGTTCAGTGATTTGGTTAAGAAAACTGGAAATAATATAACAATTTGGTTTGAAGAAAAAATACTAGAAAAAATTTGCAGAAAATATTATAATGAAAGAAAGAAGAAAAAAAGAAGAAAGAAAGAAAGAAAATACATTTATTCCAAGAACACACACACAATATAATAAAACAAACAAAATATCATTAATAAGTCTAGTATCAGTAATAAGTTGTTGTCTCTACTCAGAGACAACAGATATTGCATGAGGTCCGGAATAATCGAAGTATTCTTCAGTATGAAATTATGGCAATTGAAATCGGCTTAAAAAGGATATTAAGTCAAACTTATTCCATTTCTGATGATGGAACAAATGTTACTCAGGTGCATGCGACTTTCAAATCGATGCATCTAGTTTCAAACCCCACTCAGCCTTGCACCAATACCAAGCCGCATTTTGCAAAAAATCACCCTGGTGTACAATCAATCAATCAATAAATCAATCAATCAATCATTTGTTTATTTGCAAGAATACACAATATACAATTTGGATACAAGGTCACATAGTATAAGTAGTGGTTCCGTGCATTCAGCCTGCATGCAAGCGTGCAAATATTAAAAATAATATTTTTGTTACTACTTAACATTTGTTATTACCTGTTAAATATTCTTTGACACTATAGAAACATTTGCTTAAAAGCCAGTCACTCAAATGTTTTTTAAATATATTTTCTTATATACATACAGAATCTTTCTTCAATTTTTTAAGGTCGTCCTTAAATCCTACTTCCATTCACCCTTCTCTAGGGGAAGTATCGATATTCACTAATAGCATTTCTTTAATAAAACGGTGCATTATTAAATTTCCAGCGTTTGATGTTCCGGAATAAACAGCTCCCGTTATTTGACAAAACTTGGCGTTTTTTTTTTTTTTCATCTCTTGCATTTTTAATGCTGGGGGGAGAAGGAATGGGCTGTTTATCTACTTTGTTATGCTTTTTTTAACGTGCCTTTCTTGTAAAATGTCAGGTTACTGAAACTGTCAAGGAAATATTTATACGAAATTACTATTTATTTTTAGGGTTCCACGGTAGGTACAGTTCGGTAAATGTTTTAGAAGGACAGTCATGAGTCTGTCTCAAACACTCAGTCTAAAACCTCTACAGCCTTATTAATAAACACGAACTAGCTTTAGACTAGTTACACCATCTTTTGTCTCTTTCGATCTTTCGATCTTTGGGGGTTTATGTTTGCTCGCGTCCGTAGGCTTTAACCCTAGTTTCCCTACACGTGACCCCTGGGTGGTGCCAAAAGAGCAACCAAATAACTGGTGGAAGGCCTTAGCCGCCGGCTTAGTTACCACCCATTAGACAAAACCACGATGCCAAGCGACTCGTCGTGTTCCATCGTGATGTCTAATGAAGCCGTTCTGACGAGTAGATGTGGACAGTTGTGTTGGGTATGCGGACCGGTATTGGTGATGGAGATGCTTTCGCGTCGGAGACCTTGCTTCGGAGGGTAGCGGGATCCGAAGCACGGTGCTCTCTGCTGGCCGACCGCAAGTTGTAGGGGGCCCAAGTAGTAGTCTAGCCAACTACGAAAGGCTGCCCCACCGCTTGTGTAAAATCCTGAGGTTGTCCACAGGGCCAGTTGGCGACTGGAAGTGAGGAACTTGTGGGCAATTTCAGGGGGGTTCGGGCGTCCCCGCAGTCTCCGCGCAAGTTCTCCATTGGCGTAGGAGCTTCTCTATTACTGAGGGTTAGCATCCCAATATCTCGTCCACTTCCTACTTGTCTACCTAACTCACCCAACTATGAAAAAGTCAAATAAATTGAGCAAGTTTAAACGGCAGATGCACGTCCTCACTCTTAAAGTGCACCTCACAAATATTCGTGGGCTGCACTCAAATCTGCAAGCGGTCCATCATCATCTGGAGACCAACAAACCGCACTTGTTCTTCTTGACTGAGACGCAAATAGGATGTCCATCAGACACGGCATATCTGGACTATCCAGGATTCATCTTGGAAAACCGCTTCCTTCCACGCGCTGGTATCTGCGTTTACGTCCGTGATGACATTTGCTGTTTGCGTCTCCGAAACCTTGAACATCCCCACTTTTCGGTGATTTGGGTGCTTGTGGACACCGGCATTGAGAAAATTCTCTATGCTGGTGTGTACAGATCACATAGCGGTGACCGGGAGACAACTCTTCTAATGGAGTATCTCAGTGAAACGGCAGATGTGGCTCAGCAACGCTATCCTTCGGCTCAGCTTGTTGTTCTGGGGGACTTTAATGCTCACCACCAGGAGTGGTTAGTCCCACACCGGATCACGGACCACGCTGGGAGAGAGACGCGTAAGCTCGCTTTGGCGCTCAATTTAACGCAGATTGTTAAAGAGCCAACGCGAGTGCCTGACATTGATAGCCACACTGCTAACTGCCTCGACCTTCTGCTCACGACTGAACCAGACCGATACTCTGTGGCGGTATCCTCACCCATTGGTAGCTCCGATCACTGTCTGGTCAAGTCCGTTTCAGTATACTCCCCGCCTGACCCAAGCCCTAAGAGCAATCGGCGTGTCTGGAGATACAATTTAGCAGACTGGGACGAGATGCGACATTTCTTCGCTTCATATCCTTGGCGGCAAACGTGTTTTTCTTCTGGAGATCCGACAGTCTGCGCGAATGCGGTTACTGAGGTAGTATGTCGGGCTATGGAATATTTTATTCCATTTTCCGATAAGCCAGTGACCAGCAAAGCCAGCCCATGGTTTGGAGCCGACTGTGCACGCGCTGAAGCGCAGAAGCATGCGGCATATCTGGCATGGGCTGACGCTCGAAAACGCAAGGCCTCGGACACTCGCGCTAAGAAGAAAGCCTTTAACGTTGCCGCCAAGGCCTGTAAGAAGGAATTAAGGAAGGCTCGTTTCAATCATATTGGTCGAATAGGGAATAAACTTGCTTCCTACCCAGCTGGTAGTAAGGCTTTTTGGTCCCTAGCCAAATCGGTTGAAGCGAACTTCTGTCGATCCTCACTGCCTCCATTATTGAAACCAGACGGATCGCTGGCTCACACTGCAAAAGAAAAAGCAAACTTGTTTGCCACTCTCTTTGCAGAAGCTTCACGTTTAGATACTGCTAATGAGGTACCTCCCTGCCTTCCACAATGCGGTGTTTTCATGCCGGAAATACGCATACGTCAGAAGGAAATACTAAAAACATTACGCAGTCTAGACGTGAACAAAGCCAGTGGTCCCGATGGTATACCTGCAATTGTACTTAAGAGCTGTGCACCTGAGTTGTCTCCCATTCTAACACGCCTATTTCGCCTCTCTCTAGACACCGGAATAGTCCCTATGAGTTGGAAGCTAGCCAACGTACAACCTGTACCTAAGAAGGGCAGTCGTGCTGATCCTGCCAACTATCGACCCATCTCAATTACCTCCATTCTCTGTAAGAGTATGGAGCGTATAATTAACAACAAGCTCTTGGCATACCTTGAAGACAATGATCTCCTCAGCGACCGGCAATACGGATTTCGCCGAAACCGGTCCACTGGGGATCTTCTCGCGTATGCCACTCACATACTGAGCGAAGCCTTAGAGATGCATGGAGAGGCACTTGCTGTATCTCTAGATGTCTCTAAGGCATTTGATAGGGTCTGGCATGACGGACTTCTGAATAAGCTTCCATCTTTCGGACTACCTGTTGGCCTGTGCACTTGGATATCAGACTTTTTGAGGGAACGATCGCTAAGAGTAGTTCTTGACGGCTGCTCCTCCGATCAATTAGCTATTAATGCTGGTGTACCTCAGGGGTCAGTTCTTTCAGCAACACTTTTCTTACTCCACATCAATGATCTGCTAAAGCCCGGTACCTTTGGGTATGCAGATGACAGTACTGTTGTTGAAAGATACACATCCAGTGCCCGTGCTAGTGGTGACGATGTCCGGATTGAGAGAGAGGCTATGGTTGAGCGCATGAACCTTGCATTGAAAGCCGTGTCCGACTGGGGCGATGCTAACTTGGTTAGGTTCAATGCTGCAAAAACACAGGCGTGTTTATTCACTGCAAAAAAGAGCCCACTCCATCTGGCTCCTTCGTTCCGTGGTGTATCTGTAAATCTGGGAGACCACCTTGAGCTTTTAGGTGTTGATCTCACGTCAAACCTTAACTTTGGATCATACATCGAGTCCAAAGCCAAAATAGCTTCAAAAAAACTCGGCATTTTGTCCAAGGTAAGGCGGTACTTCACATCTGGACAGCTTCTTAATCTCTATCAAGCACAGGTCCGATCATGTATGGAGTACTGCTGCCACCTGTGGGATGGGTCTGCCAAGTACCAGCTTGAGGCTCTGGACTCGATTGAACGGCGTGCCAAAAGGCTCATTGACGATGACACTTTGGTTGGTGAAAGGCTCCAGAGCCTAGCGCACCGACGTAAGGTGGCAAGTCTGTCGGTCTTTTACAGATTACACCACGGCGAATGCGCGCAAGAACTGCATGATCTCATACTCCCATCACCATTCCACTACCGGACTACTAGACGCTCGGCTAAGCGCCATCCTTTCGTGGTCGAAATACCACCCATTCGTACCAAGCGATTTGATTCCACGTTCTTAATTAGAACGGCTAAGGAATGGAATGCCTTGCCAGCGTCTGTGTTTCCGGCGAAATATGACCCGGGCGTGTTCAAGAGAAGAGTGAATAGGTATTTACTTAGCTAGCATGCTACACCTTCGATCACATCGTCACTTCCCATCAGGTGAGAGCGTGGTCAAATGCTAGACAAGTTTGAAGTAAAAAAAAAAAAAAAAAAAAAAAAAGCTAAATATTCCAGTAGCAAAAAAAGGACAAAAGCTGAAGCAACTAATCCGAGACTAATACCCGTTTATTAATAAAGCTGATATTGTTTATTGTTTAATCTTTCCTAAATCGAAACTTTTTACTAGGTGGTAGGACTTTACTGCAAAGTTCGTCTAGGTAGGTACCACCGCTTTGCCAGTTATTCTGCCGCCAAGCAGTAGTGCGCAAGCACTGCTGTGTTCCGGTTTGAAGGGCACTGTAGCTAGTGAAATTACTGGGCAAATGAGACTTTATGATCTGATCTCACAGTTTAGTAATCTTATTACTAGATTGTGCATGTATTATTATTATTATGTATATTATGTATATTATTATTATTAATATGTATATTATTATGCATGTATCTGGATGACGTGCGCAGTGCAGTGTCACGCGAACCTCTATACTTTAGAGTTCCGAGTGACACTGCAGCTGGTATAGGCAGCCGTGTCGTTTAACATCAGGCGAACGGCTAGCTCGTCACGTCATTCCTTAACATAAAAAAAAAAAAAGAATAGTCAAACAATGCCTATGTACATTCTTGGCGTTATTTTCTTTATAAAAGTATTTCACTACTAGTTTTATTTATAGGAGCAATGAATCATTTTCTTTACATATGCTGCCATTTTTTTAACAACATCCTGACGCTATAGATTATATACACAAGTATTTTTAATACATTTTTATCGTTTTTACACGAATCATTTGACTCACCTGATGGAAGTTGATGACAGAGATGTGTCCCGCAATGCTATTTTTAGATTGAACTTTCTCTGATAATTTTCAAAACTGGAGTATCGAATTAATATAAAAAATGCAATGGGAAATTATATCTGACTTTATATTACACATGCCGTATGGACACAGCACATGCTGAAGTTACCCCCGTTGTCCTATTACATGAATGTTATTCATGTACAATTTTAAGCCTCGTTTTGTGTTATTATTTGTGTCTACAGTGGCAATTTTTTTTTTTCATTATGAAAAAATAATGAGAAACTCGTGATAAAAAAATCAAACTCAGATAGCCATAGTTTTACAATAATTTACTAATTTTTGAAGAAAGGCTTCTTTACGCACGCTTGACTTGGGGAGTAAGCTGGGGAACGCGTAACGAGGCGAACGGAAATCAAAAGTTGGTTAGTTCACGTAGATCTCTATTTCCAATATAGGAAAATTTAAAAAGTACTTAAAATTTGTATTTTATGTTGGTATGTCCGGGAAAATGACAATTTACAATTGTCAAAATGGCGACATTGATATTAAGCAAAGCAAAAACAAAATTATACTGGCCGATAGATGGAGCTAAAGAAGTTTTGTGTGGTCTAAAGCACACTCGTTTTTTTTTACCCATTACACATTAGTACCTAAATACTATCAAAACTAAGTACTCTATTCCGACAAAAATAAAGCGCATTCCAATAAATAACACATAAACGGTATTTAACTGACGTTTATCTCCCTCTCCACCATTGGGTCCATTAGGGACGCATTTCAAATGCATTAAAACATTCAAAACAAAAGATCTTTATGACACTTATTTTGGGCTATTTGGGTCCCGTTATTGACACTTGGAAGTTAGACCACTTTGGTTGATAACTGATATGGATAAGGTTTTATTTTTAGTTGAACGCGTTATCAAAGTGTTAATTTAGACTATCATAATAAAACAAAAGCATCTTTGTGTGTAGTAAGCCTATTATAACAGAAAAAAAAAAAACAAAAAACAAGAGAAAAAAGAAAGGAAAATAAAGAAAACTACATAAACATAATAAATATCTATATGCATAAATGTACATAATATACATATAAATAGACAGTACATCCATATCATAAAGAAATATACATAAACACAGGTATATAATATAATATATACACGATGGAATTTAATTCATTATCTTCTTTTAATGTATGTATTTAGTCCATACTAAAGAACGTGGGTACGGTACGTATAAAAATAAAAGAAAATTCTTAAAAAATAAAATTTAAGTGTAGGTTTAATCAAATTACTGCAAATTTAAATTCTAAAGAAAAGCCTTGCGACATTGAACAAAGTAGGTATTTTATTGCCTACGAAACATTTACAAAGCACTCAGCTGGTGCCCGCGCTGTGTGTAGCGTTAAATAGACATTTCAGCTGTCATGCAGTTGTTTTAGGGGGCACTAAATACTAAAACAAAAGCATTTTTTTTTTTAAATTGGATTTTATACGTATATTCTATAGCATGGTCTGAGTACATACATTTAAGGAAATTAAATAAAGAGTGAATTCAATTCCACCGTGTATTATAATATAGATATGTTTTATGTTTATGTAAGTTATGGTATGTATGTACTAGTTATGATATGTATGTATATTTAAATGTATATTATGTACTTTTATGTACAACGCTTTTTTATATAAAAACCACCGTTCATATATTACTATCTTGTGCTGCTAATGGTGGAAATATACATAGAGGTCTTCGAAAATAGCACCCACTTACGTATTTATAATCATATCCGTGATTTGCTAGAGAAACTAAGTTTAGTTGAATAAAATTCATGGTAAATTAAATGGTAATTACTGCGATATTCCTTTCCATGAAAGATTGTCTGAAAGAGATTGCTCTGAGCGATAAAACCAAGGTGTAACAATGGGCATTGTTACACCTTGGTAAAATTTGTTCACGTTTTAATTATTTATGTTTCAATACAGATTTGATCTATCTATCTTGTATACCTAGTGAATAGACAGGAATTGCCCAATCCCGACTAAGCAAGTGGAACTTTGTCTGTTTGTTTGTTTTTATGGCTTTCAATTCAAAACGCTTGAACTATAGCATGAAATTTTTTACACAATAAGATTTTTACTTCGGAAAATCAAGAGTTCCCCGAGGACAATGCGAAAGTCACGCGTGAAACCGCGAGGTGCCTCTTTTATTTATTTGTATATATTTTAAATATAAATAATAATAGAAAATGTGGTCATTTCACACAGCGCCATCTAACTCCAAATTAAGCAAAGGATTTACAATGGGAACCAGATAACTGATACAATACTTAAATTCTTTTTGTTTGTAAATACATACATAGAATCTAGATATAATATATAACTCAAAGATGACTGACTGACTGACATAGTGATCTATCAACGCAAAGCCCGAACCACTAGACGGATCGGGCTAAAATTTGGCATGTAGGTAGATGTTATGACGTAGGTGTCCGCTAAGAAAGGATTTTTCGAAATTCCACCCTTAAGAGGGTAAAATGGGTGGTTAAATTATTTTCCCATAGGCCTCGTCGCGGGCGAAGTTGCGGGCAGAAGCTCGTACAATATAACACCCAGACACAGAAAAAACATCAATGTTCATCACACAGAAGTTTGTCCTGAGTGAGTATTGAACTCACAACCCACAGTTCAGAAGGCAGGGTTACTAACTGATTTATTGGGCCAGTAATATATATATTAATACAAACTACTATTTTACCTTTCCATATGTAATTATATCTAATTTCCTAAAGTGTGCGTCATTACGTAAGATATCAATCAAAAGACCCTCTAATAAAATAAAACAAAACGACGGCCCATTGGAGAAATGCGATATTGCTGATATTTGATAATCTGAGCCAACGAAGAATACCCCCGCATTACATTCTCTTATTTCATAAACATCTATTTTTCGTAAGGCAAAGTTCAAAATTGCTTGTCATTTTATCAACCCGGAAAATGGACGACTGCATAGATAGTATTAGCCTTTCCCACGTTGCTTTATATCACATCAAACATTCTGCTATGCATTATGGTAATAGAAAAAAAGAAATTATCGTTGGCTACTTTGCATAATCCACGAATGACAGCTTGACATTAAGTTGTCTGTTTACATTGCCAACATCTTGAAACACTTTTCAATTAAAAATAGCTCTTATGACTTGGCAAATACGACACGTTACAAGTTGAAATGTGAATTGGTAAGTTGTTAACGGTCACGCAAGTGATGTGACAGTGTAAGCGGTCGATTTTTATTTATTTTCTTTTTATTGAGTTGCACTGTTTTGATTGCAGACGGCAGACGGAGTATTTATGCGCGGGAATTTTCTTATTATGAATCATATTGCCAAGTTTTATTGTGGGACCAAGTTTTCACGCAAATATAGTAGTCTTGGTTACATATTTGCACCGTTTGGTGTTGAGGCTCTGGGTCCGTGGGGACCGGGAAGCTCATCGCATTTTCTGATGCGACGCGTAACCAAAATTCTGGTATTTATTTGACAAAACGAATTAGCATTGCAATTCAACGGGGCAATACTGTCAGCGTGTTGGGTACGCTACCTACTTGTAGTGGACTGGAGGATTTGGACCATATAGGTCATCGCAGCTAATATATTAATAGTGCAAAGTTTTTTTGTTGTTTTAGTTAGTGCTTAGTAGTAGTTGTTATATTATTGTCGTATTTAGTTAGTTGAAAGAATAAAAGTACTTTACCCATTAAACATTGCTTTAACTACGCTCTAATTACGCTTCGCGGATAAAATGCATCCAATGTCATAAGCTATCTATTTTCATTCCAATGTATATTCCAAACTTCATTCAAATCTGTTCAGCGGTTGTGATATATATGATAGAAATCTGGTGTAATAAATAATGAATATGCTAATGACTAATTAACTTAGGGCCTAAACAGGTATAAAAGAAGTATAAATAATATAAAACCGGTACATTGGTATATTGGTTTGAGATGTATTTTCTACGAGTATATGTCAAATGAAAATCTGTCAAACGCTAAAGAATCCATTCCATTAATAACTGACGACTCGGAAATATCAATTGCTCTGGTTTCCTTTAAGCCCGATACAGTGAGTGCAAGCAGCAAGGATGCCTGTTGCCAATTAGTCGGGGCGACTGACAAATGCGCAAGAGTGACGTGACGCATTGCGAGGTAGCATCGGTTGGTATGAACTTATGAGATTTGTTAAATTTTAAGGCCACAAAGAATAATGATTAATGAGACGGTAAATTTATGACTTCCTTTCGTAATTGGATTAAAAAAATGTTTGAATTTCAAATTTGAAGTCGTTATTTGCAAAAAATATTTTGTAGTTTGGATAAATGTCAATTAGAAATACACGTATTCCGGTTAGTCAGTTAGTCTCTAATGAACTGACGTTGTGTGCAATTCGAGGAAAATTTACTGTTTACAAAAAGAGCGAAAGTAGCTGCGCGGTAGCCCGAGCGACTCATAAACTAACGCACCTTGGCTTGAATCCCGCTCGGCCTTGCACCGATGACTTTTCAAGTAATGTGCGAAATATGTACTCTTCAACGGTGAACCGGCCATGTTCAAAAATCAAAAAAATTGTGAACAATGAGTTTTCAACTACCATTCATTCGTGTTCTAGTGGGAACGTATTAGACTGATGACGTCTGATTGCAAGTTGGATTAGTAACAGTATCTTGCTCACTAATAAATAAATAATAAATAAATGTTGTGGACATTTCACACAGCGCCATCTAGCCCCAAACTAAGCAAAGCTCGCACTATGAGAACCAGATAACTGATACAATACTTAAATACGTTGTTTTTGTTTGTAAATACATACATAAACTACAAAATCACACCCAGATTTAGAAAACAACATCGATGTTTATTGCAGAAATATTTGTTCTGGGTGGGAATCGAACCCACAGTTCAGGCAGGGTTACTACCAACTGAGCAATCAAGCCAGTGAACTTACGAACTTTAAATGTACCAAATTCATTGCTTAACGTGTTACCATCATAAATTATCCATATATTATTTTTTGTATTCAGTATATCTTCTACACTTAGAAGTTTAACCACATTCTTCTTCTATAACTCACAGGCACGAAAATTCTTGCGCCTAATTCATCGTTAAGTTCCAGTTTGAACTCCATTTGGGATTTTTTCACCTTTGATAAAGTTGAAGGAAGATTGTAAATCGGAATGTTGAGCTATTTTCCCCGGCTGAATCTATCCTTTTTTATTTTTAGCAGACAGAGATTTTAGAGATTTTATTTTTCCTTTCCAAAAAGGAGGAGGTTCTCAATTCGACTGTTTCTTTAAGTTTTAATTGAAAGCTGGTGCTTCCAGTGTAGTCACGTTATGGTCCAGTTCTGATAATGGCATCCATGAGAAAACCATATAAGTCTGAGGTCAGACTTTGTACGCCCTGCGTTTGTTATTTAACACCGTTTGCTCAGTATTAACATTATTTGACTGGCCCGATAGCTCAGTTGGTAGTAGCCCTGCCTTCTGAACTGTGGGTTGTGGGTTCGATTCCCACTCAGGACAAACATTTGTGTGATGAACATAGGTGCTTGTTCTGTGTCTGGATGTCATATTGTATTCTATATATGTATTTACAAACAAAAAAGTATCTAAGTATTGTATCAGTTCTCTGGTTCCCATAGCACAAGCTTTGCTTAGTTAGGGGCTAGATGGCGTTGTGTGAGATGTCCATACATATTTTTTATTTATTTATCCGACCACCAAATTCTTCTAAATACTCAAAGACTTCATTAATTCGAGAAGCGTGTAGAGAATGAATGTACCACTTTAAATCAACTTTAATACAACAAAGGTATTAATATCAAACATTTTCTCCTCCCCAGTACTAGCACCACACGCACGCTACGCTTACTTTGACAAATCACCAAATCTCGAAGTGTTCTTGCGTCCCGCCGGACAGACGGACAGAAGCAAAGCGACATTTAGTTTTAATTTAACACGAGCTGCTTTACATACGGATGTCTTAATGAGTAACGAACAGTGCACCGAAATTCGTTAATGCGTCTCGTAAATTTTCTCTCGTGATTCGGATTTATTCGCTGTCTCGGGATGAAAAATTGGTGCGTGAGTTATGAAGCGACGCGTGTATTTTTTATAATTAATATGTAAATTATTACTACACACATACTGTACACACACACACACACCCACACGTATACTGTGTACACACATAATATAGGGCCACACTGGCAAAATTATAATTTAAGTATTAGGTGCATTTTGGTGGTGATACACTGGCAACATTTGGTTTTTACGGACACAAAGAACAGCCAATGGTGTCGATTCTCTAAAACTAAAAGTAAACTTAAACTATGGCGGTACTCTTCTGATAAAGGAGAAATGAAAAAGACGGAAATATGTAAATTTCGATTAGCTTTAGAGTATGCGACACGGAATCGACACCTCTATCTAATTAAACTTATTCCTCAAATAATCATGTTTTTATTTCAAAATTAAGGATACAATAAATAAAAAGTTAGAACTAATAAAACGTTATGTACAAAATAAATATGTTATCCATTTCCAAATCCAAATTACTAAAAGAAGTGCTGAAAATAAAATTGTGCACATTTTTATGAGTTTAGTAAAAAAATAGTTGAGAAAGAAAGAAAGATAGAAAAATCATTTTTTTATTCTAGTACATCACAATTTTTATTAATTCTAAATTACCAAACGGACCTATGTATTACAGAATAATGCTCAGTCATCGATCAGTGCTCAAGCAGAGATTTCATTCATAAAGTGATCAATTAGTGAATGAAATCTCTGCTTGAGCACCGATCGATGACTGAACATCGTTCTGTAATACGGACCTAAGCTAAAAAAAAACCTTAAATGGAAAGCAAAATAAAGTAGGTAATAAGAGGTTATAAACCAAACACTTACACTCTGCAGGGAGCGTATGATCCCTAATAATAAATAGATATATGAAATATATCTATTTGTAATAATCTACAAGTCTTAAGGAAATCTAATCTATACTATACAGCGTAATCGAAAGATTAGAAAAGAGATTTTATATGAAATGTTGTATGTTACGACACGTTTCATATAACAAGTCTAAGTTAATACCTTTTGCTCTTCTCTGATAAAGTTGTGTAACTTGTGTGATGTAAACCTTATTACACAATGCAATAAATAAATAAATATTCTATCATCATTTTGATGACAACTTTTTTTCTTTTAATGTTTTGGCTCCACACTTTTGTGTATTTAGCCAGTGTCAAGTAATTGATAATTTATCAAGTTAATGATATTTCACTCAAATATGTGTCAAGTCACAGTCGAAGTCATCAAGTCAAGTCATAGTCAAGTCATAGTCAAGTCATAGTCTAGTCAAAGTCATACTCCTAGTAAAGTGGTGGCAACAACAGTGTCAAGTAATTGATAATTTATCAAGTTAATGATATTTCACGCAAATATGTGTCAAGTCACAGTCGAAGTCATCAAGTCAAGTCATAGTCAAGTCATAGTCTAGTCAAAGTCATACTCCTAGTAAAGTGGTGGCAACTTTCCTTGAAGCTTCTATGGAGTTTTGGAAACAACACGAAAAGAAACGTTTCACCATCATTATATCATTTTCCCACATTCACGCCTGTAATCTAGCACTTAACGAATAGAATGCCACCAATTTTATGCACTAACACTGAAAAAAACACATGTTTAGGAAAATAATACAATGCGGTGACGAAATCTTTTTCGCTTTCCCGCCAAAACTCTCTGATGACAACTTTAAACTGAAGGCCGAAGTTCAAAACAATATCCATTAAGTTACATTTCTGAAAAAACGACCAACAAATAAGAATGATTCCAAAAATACAAACTTCGTTTCAAAAACTTTTAATCCAAAAGATAAAAGATTTCAGAAAAAGTATCGTCGAACTGTGAAACAGTCGTGTCCATTTCCAGGGATTTTTTATACAATTAACTTTAATTAAATCCGTATCATTCCCGAGCTGAATCGCGGAGTTTTCAACTTTCCCGGGATTTCTTGCGCTAATTAAAAAAAGCGGGCGTTTAAAAATTTTAAAATGTCGGTTACTTTTTTCCGTCGACGATGCGATGACTGTTTTTGACAAGGAATTGTTAAGGGGAATGGATCCAGATATTATTTACACTAAAAGTTAAGAAGAGGGTAGGTTACAAAACGTCGTGAGGGATATTTAGAACATTTTAGTAATTTTTAACCGACATGATCCTTTTTAACCAAAAAAAAAACGACATTATCTCCTCCTTTTTAACCAAAAAGGAGGAGATAATGTTCGACTGTATAGTATATATTGTAAACCGATTTTGAAAAATAATTAGTACACAAGTGTGTACTCCCGAGGTGATCCCATTATCATCAAGTCAGAATCTGATGATGGGATCTCAAGGAAATCGAGGAAAAACTAACTAACTATGTAATTAAATCTTAGAAGTCAACTTTGACGCGCTATTTATCACATCACACTAATATTATAAAGGCGAAAGTTTGTATGTGTGTTTGTGTGTATGTTTGTCACTCCTTCTCGCTCAAACGTCTTAATGGATTCGAATGAAATTCGGTACCAAGATAGCTTTTACACTGGATTAACATATAGGCTACCTTTTATCCCGGAAAAGTGAATATTTTCCGTAGGATGAGCAAATAATTAAAATACTTTTAATTCGCGGGTGAAACCGCGAGGCGCTACTAGTGTAGTATATATAGTGGCTTTATAATTATTTTTATTTATATGGCTTGACTCACACCGACTTCAAATAGATGAGTGATATAGATGAAATAGATGAGCTACCACACATCTATTTCATCTATATCATCTATTTGAAGTGAATTTGAAGAATTTGATATAATTATTTTAAGCGCTAGCTTAAAATAATTATAAAGTCAAAGTCAAAGTCAAAGTCAAAAGATTTATTGCAAATAGGCTAATTTTAGCACTTTTACAA
This sequence comes from Ennomos fuscantarius, assembly GCA_905220475.3. Taxonomy (NCBI): domain Eukaryota; kingdom Metazoa; phylum Arthropoda; class Insecta; order Lepidoptera; family Geometridae; genus Ennomos; species Ennomos fuscantarius. The sequence goes on along the minus strand of HG992028.1, from coordinate 1,378,061 downwards.
GTCAAAATTATACTAGGTACTTAAAATTAAGTTATTTCACTAAGCATATAAAATTACAAAGTGCTTATTGTCAAATAATATAGCAAGCCCATTACAATATATGAGTTTGAAAAAAAAATGCAGTTCTCTTTCTCACTACTGGTGCAAGCAATCCGGCACAATGCAGAATTGAAAACTTTGATCCGAAGCTTCGATTACAACTGTAAAGAAGAAGCTACAAGAAACTTTACAGTGATGTATTTTTTTTTGTCTTCTTTCTACTGTCTTTTACAATGTATATAATTCATTACAGTTGAGATAATGAATATGTTACAAAAATAACCACCACGTCACACCGGTGCAAGAAAAATACCGTGATTATCTTATTATAAACATTACAAATAGAAACTGAATTTATAGATAGGAATAGGCAATAGGCAAAGTACCTAAGATTTCATACCGTTAAGCTTGGGATATTCAGGCCAAGCTTTTTTGTCCGACACATAATCATTTATTGTGTAATAGGCTTTTTTCATTAAGTTTGACTTCATGAATAATTTAAATTTACGCATTGACAATTGTTCGATACCGTCGGGCAACTTGTTATAAAAGCGTATACAGTTTCCCATAAATGAACCATTAACTTTCTGCAGTCTGAATCTTGGAACTTTCAATTTATTTTTGTTCCTAGTATTAAAGTTATGCATATCGCAATATCTGGGAAAAGAGCTAATGTTTTTGCGAGTGTACATCAAATTGTCGTAAATGTATTGACAAGCCACTGTAAGAATATTTATCTCCTTAAATCGTTCCCTGAGAGAGTCGCGGGATTTCATGTTATAAATGGAACGAATTGCTCTTTTCTGTAAGACAAAAATTGATTGTATGTCCGCGGCTTTACCCCACAGTAAGATGCCGTATGACATAATACTGTGGAAGTAACTAAAGTATACTAATCTTGCAGTGGCTTCATCAGTAAACTGTCTGATTTTACGCACAGCATATGCAGCAGAGCTCAATCTACCAGCAATGTTTGATATGTGAGGACCCCACTGTAATTTAGAGTCTATAGTTATGCCAAGGAACGTGACAGATTGTACTAAATCTAATGGCTCACCATTCAGTAATAAATTTGTAGGAGACCCCCTAACATTAGGTAACGAAAACTTAATACATTTAGTTTTCTTACTATTTAACAGTAGATTGTTTTTAGTAAACCAGTTCAAAACCAGTGAAATTGCCTTGTTAACGTCGTCAAAATCATTAATAGATCGGTCAACCTTAAAAATAAGAGACGTATCATCTGCGAACAAAACAATATCACATAGGTTCTTTACAAAAAATGGAAGATCGTTAATATAGGCCAAAAATAAGAATGGTCCTAGTATTGAACCCTGCGGGACCCCCATTTTAGTGATAGAACCAGATGATCTTGCTCCATTAACTTCAACTGTCTGAATTCTATTACCAAGATAAGAAGAGACAAGATCAAGAGCTTTCCCACAAACCCCGTAATGCTTTAATTTAAAAATTAAGGTTTCGTGACATACGCAATCAAATGCTTTGGATAAGTCACAAAAAATACCTATGGCATCCTGTGACTTCTCCCAAGCACCAAGTATATGTATAAAGAGTTCTACGCCTGCATCTGTAGTTGATCGTCCTTTTGTAAATCCAAACTGTTGACTGTGAAACAGTCCGTTAAGGTTAAAAAATGTTAACAACTGATTAAGAATTTCTTTTTCAAAAATTTTACTTATTGCAGGTAACACAGAAATTGGCCTATAGTTCGATGGATCATTCTTATTTCCAGACTTAAATAATGGAATCAATTTACTATTTTTCATTACGTTGGGAAAAACTCCTTCGTCTACACATTTATTAAATACTTCTGCTAAATATGGTGCGATTAATGTGACAATGCCACTTAAAACCCTGGTAGACATTCCCCAAAGATCCTCAGTATTCTTTATTTTAAGTGACCTAAAGGTCTTAACAATTATAGCCGAATTAATATGTCTAAATCTAAAAACTACTTCACATTTATCAACACACTCTGCAAGAATTGCACAAGACTCACTAGTCGATGAATTTAATGACTGAGTGGTAACTACAGGTATATTTACGAAAAAATCCTCAAATGCACCAGCAACTTCACTGTCTTTAGATATTAATCTGTTATTAATACTAAGAGTGAGTTTTCGGTGCCGAGGTTTAGTTTTGCCGGTCTCGGTATTAATTATTTTCCAGGTTGCTTTAATTTTGTCGTCCGCTCTATTGATTTTCTTACTCAAGTACAGAGACTTAGCTGTCTGGCAAACGCGTTTAAAAATTTTTGAATAAGATTTTAAATACTCAGTAAATTTACTGTCATAAATATTATCTGATTTCTGAGAATATAAATCATACAGCCTGTTTCTACTTTTATAAATGCCAGGTGAAGCCCAGTCACTCAATTCTGCTTTAACACCTCCTCTACACGTCTTTAACTTGAATATCTTGTTAAACTCTTTATCCATAACATCAAACAACACATTACAAAGATCATTAGGGTCATCAGTGAGTGGTAATAGCACAAGTTTGTCATCTAGATTTTGAGCAAACTGTTCCAAGCGGTTGGTTGTAATAGGTCTTTAAGTAAACTCATAAGATTTTTTTTTCAGTATGCATGGAAATACAGCACTTTGACCACAATGATCTGAGCTAAGTTTATCAATAACTGACTTGCTTTGTGGTTCACAGTCACAGAATATATTGTCTAAGCAAGTAGCAGATGAGCTAGTAATTCTGGTTGGCTGATTGTAAAGATTTTTCAAGTTGAAGCACATAAACAAATTTAGTAAACTGTCAGTTAGCGAAGATTGGTCAAGAATATTCACATTAAAATCGCCACATACAATGAGATGTTTTGCGCTGTTTGAGATTTTTGTTAAAACTTCTTCCATAATAGACTCGAACACCTTAAAATCAGCCGAGGGAGGCCTGTATACGCAAACAATTATATGTTGCTCCAACTCTACACACGATAGTTCAACAACACGTTCAACAGATAATGCAACAATATCTTTCCTTTCTTTAAATTTACAATTATTAGATATACATATTAAAGAGCCACCGTGATTGGCTTTTTGCCTTTTGAATGAACTGGCCAATGCATAATTTTTAAATACAGGAAACAACATATCCTTCTTACACCAATGCTCAGTTAGGCACAATACATCAGCTTTTTCAAATTCTAAAAAAAGCTCTAATTCTAAAGCTTTGCTGGAAAGGCCCTGAATATTTTGATGTACAATATTTAGTTTACCAGGCCTCTCCATTGTCGTAGGATTCAGTTTAAATCAGCTGAAGATGACACCATACCTAAACCCTGGTTAGAAGTGTTACTACCCAGGGCCGAGTCAGAGTGACCTGTTATACTGTTGATAACAGGGTCATGTATATTAAATGCTAACAATTTAGCAATGGTCAGTTTTTCCTTTTTGCTGAGATACAATGTATTCTTTGTCAAAATAAATTTACTAATAAAATTATTAGATTCAAAATATAAAAAGTCACTATGACGATGAGTCAGATTATACAATGTCAAATTTAGATCATGTACATGATCATTTTGTGATTTAGTCATTGAATTTGAATAAGGATAAGGATAAGGATATACTTTTCGCTTTCAAGTGCCTATTGGTGGTTTTGAATTAGTTTAATTTTTTAAACAAAATATTAGCCCTTAGTGAACTTTCATCTGATAATATTTGCTTTTGTGAAAGAGACCAATGCTTTTGGAATATTACACCACTTTAGTATACTACTACCTTGATTAGGTACTTCTATTAGATCTACCATTGAATACATTATGCCTGAACTGCATATCGCTTATATTTCATTTCATTACGAATAAAATTTTAGATGAACATGGGATCAACCAATATCCATGTAGTATGTTACAACTCACGATACTAAGTTCCAGCTCAAATTACTTTAGGAATAAAAGTTTTCTTTTAAAAAGAAACATAGTTATACATAGACCATTCTAGAACGAAACAAAATGGAGACAAGTGTTTAGCTTTAAACTTCAAAAGTGCTGGAAATTCCCACTGTCCGAGACATTAACTGAAAGTTGTAACTCTTTATTTTACTTAAAACTGAAGCTGGAACAAAAGTTTAAAGATGTTTTCCACATTGAGAGAAACCTCAGCTTTTACAATTGTTTTTCAACTTTTTAAAGTCCATACGAATAAAATAACCGTCGAGAATGTCGGTGTAAACATTTCGCTACCGTTCTACAATGGAGGACAGCAATCGAATGCCCCGAGTGCCCCCTTATGAGACTCGTAGACATTTCTAATAGCCCTTAAGTCCTCTTGAATGAAGCAAACAGTTTTATGCCATTGTCCATTTCACTCGAGTTTGTTATTTGTCAGCAACTTTAGTTTCCTCGCCTGTGGAATTCAATTTTGAGCTTAATTCCTTAGTTTTAGAAGCTAAAGCAGATGCTTATCTATTGTAGTTTTTCGTCCGTGCCGTTTCCATAGTAACCGTGGTTGGTCGCCAATCTCGTAAAACGCAATTTTAGCTCAAATTCAACTTTATGTTGTAAACATTAAAGTTGAGAATATTGCAAGAAGCAGGATTCTTTTTCTAAAATAGGAATATGTTCTGGAATTGAATTCTATTCGTATTTAATTTAATTGTTGACCGATATTAAAAATAAATAAATGGAAAAGCTTCTAAATCAAAGTTTCCTTCTCATATCTTCGGCATGTTACTCACAAGTAAGCTCACTCGATTACGTTTTTTGAAGTAAAACTTCTTTACGCACGCTTGACTTGGGGAGTAAGCTAGCGAGGCGAACGGAAGTTGAAAGTTGTTTGTTAACGTAGATCTCCATTGTCAACATAACAAAGTTAAAAATTTGTATTATATCAGTATTTTCGGTAAAATAACGATTTACAATTGTCAAGATGGTGACATTAAATAAATCAAAAACAAAGTTATATCGGCTGATAGATGGAGCTAAACTAAAGAAGTTTTACTTCAGTCGTGTAGTCTAAACCCCACTTGATTTTTCTGAGTCTTTTTTGCGAAGCTTACCGTTCTATTTTTCAAATGTTTAGCCAAACAAACCTTTGCATAGCTCTACCCACTCTCGTATATTTCACAAAATGTGTGTCAGTGCAGTAAATTTCAATTTTCCTCTATTTTTATACGATGTTATGAGAATAAATCCTGACCCGTGACTATATACACACTGAATAGTGCACGTCTCTACAGAGAAGTTCTGTAGAGAGGATTGTATATTTTACTAGTTCTGTTGCTGTATATAGTATTACGAGCTTCTGCACGCAGCTTCGCCCGCGGCATGGCTTTTGGGAATATAATTCAACCAACCATTTCACCCTCTTAAGAGTAGAATTTCGAAAAATCCTTTCTTAGCGGATGTCTACGTCATAACATCTACGTGCATGCCAAATTTCAGCCCGATCCGTCCAGTGCTTTGGGCTATGCGTTTAGATCACTATGTCAGTCAGTCAGTCACCTTTGAGTTATATATATTTAGAAGAAAAGTAAAAGGAGTTGCGAACATAGTACCTCCATCACATCTGTATGTATTTTTGGTGTATGTTCATAAATATGTTCGCCAATTACGAATATATAATAATAATAGTAACGCCCGATGATCACATACATAGATCCCGGACCCTAACTAGCATTCCCTGTGTGTAGGGACCCCGGAACTATGAGTACCATGGTCCCACTACACCCAGACTCAGAACAAGTATTTGCGCTTTTTTTCCATGCATAAATACTTGTCCTGTCGCGGGAATCGAACCCGCCACCTCCGAGCTATGAGCCAACCTGCTCAACCACCACACCACCGAGGCTGTGAAATGGAGATCTACGTGAACTAATAACTTGACCGACCCAGCAACTAGGAGGACTATCATGGTCCCACAACACCCAGACACAGAACAAGTATTTATATACACAAATTTTAATATGTGAACGTGAGTGTGAGCAAATGACGTCACGCAACATTATATTTTTAGTTCTTTTTTTCGTGTGATTTGTCTTTTATAAGTGCGTATTTGTAGAAATGTAATGTTATGTGATGTCTTGAATAAATGTATTTTCTTTCTTCTTTTTTTCTTTCTTACAGCGTAAAATCTCCTTAACATTGAAATATCTGCACTTGATATGTTCCCCGCGGTTCCGTTATCTTGCCGCATACAATAAATCCTTCAGCTGTGCGTCTCTACGACACCAGACTATCATTGTATGAAACTTTTATATACGATAAATTAAATACGATTATAGAAATGCTCAAACACTTGCGATGATGCAGTTATTTGCGATTACTTCGAGTGACAAAGAGGATAAATTAAATTACAAATATATTATTCACACAGATTTGAAGAACTGATTTTTTATTAGTAAAGAAAGAATTAAATATAGAAAGGACATAAAAAAAGGTTACCATAGATAATTATTGAAGGAAACAATTTTGTTCAAAATTTAAAAATCCCTGAAATTCCTTCAAATCCAGAAAAAACTGATGACATTTCTACTAGCCATATTAATAAACGGTAATAGTTTTGAGTAAGTTATTTCAGCTTTTGTCCTTTTTTTGCCAATAGAATATTTAACTGAGTCGATAAAAACAAAAGGTGGTATTGTATTAGTTAATCTAAAGCTATTTAACGTTAAATAATAAGGCTGTTACAGACAAAAATTTAAATTAATCTCTTAAAACCCAATTTTGAAATATTTAAATTTTAATCGGAATTAACCGTAACCAACCATTCAATCCGGTATACGAGCATCCAATCGCATTGCATCAATTAACGGATTAGCTACATTGCGTGCAGGAATACCGAAATACCGGTACTTATGTATGCACCGATTGGAATGGCTAAGTGGTGAAAATAAAAACGCTTACTGTGAATTAAAATTGGTCCTATAAAGTATAGATGATCATTTATGATTTCTTCTCATCAGATTAACCACAATTTATGGGGTAATAAATGGATTAGAATGGATGGGAAAAACCATTTTTGTTTTTTAAAGTATGATCGGGTCTGATATTTTTTATGCAGAATTGTGGAAGGAAGATTTAAGTGTGACAAAGCAGGTGTCTTCGGACTGCATGATGTTTCAATAGGTTTATACGTAAAGGAGATAGAAATATAGAGCTAAAGATCCGGGTCTTTAGTCTCAGTGGCATCCAGCTGTAGACAAGTATGAACTGATAAAGATAATGATTGAAACACGAAGCATTCCCAAAACAGAGAAAAATTTTGAAGAATAAAAAAAAAAGCAATAAATTAAACAAATGCAAACAAGCAAATTAGTGGCTAAATTATTTGATCTGTTTTAAAACAAAACAAATACAATAAGTCATTGTATTGCCATCATCATCATCCTCATCATCATCATCATCATCGTCGTCGGTCGGAAGATGTATATATACTGTTCAATAAATACTACTTAGATTGGCTTGATACCTCTTGCATCCCATGGCTTTCTGTGATTACATCATGAATCCTAAGGAACTTATATAATTTGGGTAAATTTAGTGAGAAATATCAACTTACTTAGTATTGGATTTGAAACGCTGTCATAAAGAAATTTCCAGTTTAAATCTATATTTAAATTGCATATTTTCAATTACTCAAATTATATTCATTTCATTCAAACAGTCTGTCCTCATTTGGAAGTAAATACACATTCGCAAACAAACACCGGTATTCCAGATTCGTCTTATATTTACCCTGTCAGAGCCTCGCCAAAATAACAGGGCAAAGAGAATGTGTCTCCGGGACGTCAATTATTGTTGCACCTCCCGGTCTTGGAGGGGCTAGGGAACCAGCGAGCAGAACTGACAACATGGAGCAAAATTCATGATAATATTTGTGACATTTGGGTTTAAAAAAAAATGAACAAACGAAGGCTTTTAACGTTCCTGTCAGGTTTTGCCCTCGAACTGTTTGGTGGTGGTGAGTGAGAAGAGCTGAAGATCAGGCTCAGTGGCGTGTTTTGGAGGATTAGTCTGGGCATAGGGAGTGGGCGCCTATGCACAGCAGTGGACCAACGCAGGCTGATTATGGTTGATGGCATCAAAAGTGGAGCGCAACTTACCTATTTAAAGGCTCTTGCGGTTTGGGCTATTTCCAGAAAAAGATCAAATCAATGCCCAGAAATCATTGCTTCTTAGGTTATATAATATCTAAGAAATAAAACAATAATTAAACTCACTATGTGTAGTGAAAATAAATCTTCCAAGTTAATTCATAGTGCAGGTGACATGGTAGGAGCTCTAAATCTATATCTACGAATCCTAGATAACCCCTTGGGGAAGAAAATAAACCATAGATTGGGGAAATAAACTATATATAATACAATCCTATAAAATTTTCAAAACTACTAATAACTAAATTTGTGTCATTTTTGTTAGATTACTGTAATACCTGTACTATTATTAAGGACCTGCAACTTTGATTGAGGGAGAAATGTTATTCTTAACTAGTTGACCCGCCGCGGCTTCGCACGGGTGAATTAGTAAAACGCGATTGAACGGGATAAAAAGTATCCTATGTCCGTCTCCTGGTTCTAAGCTACCTCCCGAAAAGGGCCAAATTTTCAGCCAAGTCGGTTCAGCTGTTCTTGCGTTCTAAATAGTGTAACTAACACGACTTTTTTTTATAGATTTGAAAATTCATAAAGTAACTATGCACATAAACTGTGTATTGAAACTGTTAAATCCATAAAAAATAGTGTTTCTATCTATTGCAATCAACTTACGTGATCGCCTAGCTGAACCCTTCTAGTTCCTGAAACTATTCCCACTAAATTCCTGGCCACACACATCAACTGACACAGTAAACGTTAATTAGCAACTCCTGGCAATTTGCGGCGTTCAAATTGGCTGACTCCTCGAGGGGAGACGCTCTGTTTGCCATAGTATCATCAATATTGGTATAGCTATTTGAATATAGGTTTATTATAGGTTTAATGCAAAGGTGCCAATTTAATGGTCGTTTTGCTTCAAGCTATTCAGTGTAGTTGAGATTTCATGTTGCTTATTTTATTATACTTTACTATGCGACTATTTATAAATAACCAGTTAAGTGGCAGTGGGTTTTATGGCGTAAGATGATCTTTTTATAAATTTAATCCTATTATAGGTTGAATTCTTTAACATTTTATTTCACTATGAGCCTGGCACTTTGATCGATTAATATAGTTATTAGATTCCTAAAGATATTCATAATCGAAACACTTGCAACAAAATCAATCTAAAAATAGCATTCAAAAGGTTAAAATAGCCAGTCATCACATTTGATTCGTAAAGTGGCGCCAAATTATCTTTTTATAAGCTGGCTCGATAGCTCAGTTGGTAGTAACCCTGCCTTCTAAGCTGTGGGTTGTGGGTTCGATTGCCACCCAGGGCAAACATTTGTGTGATGAACATAGGTTATTGTTCTGTGTCTGGGTGTTATATTGTATTCTATGTGTGTATTTACAAACAAAAAGTATTTAAGTATTGTATCAGTTATCTGGTTCCCGTAGTACAAGCTTTGCTTAGTTTGGGGCTAGATGGCGTTGTGTGAGATGTCCACACATATTATTATTATTATTTATATAAAAATGTAGAATCTTTATTTCCCTTGGTCATCGCATCACGCGTGAACGGATGGAATATTTTTGCTAATTATTTTTTGTTGTGGTTATTATTGTTAGGAAAACGATATTATGAAAGAAAAAATTAGGAAAGTGGAGCGGAAAATTAATTAAAGCGCCCAGCCTTGAAAAGTGGGAGGCAACTAGTATGGCTGATATCGTTAATTCGTCGCTAATGTTATAGATCATAAACATAACACAATTTTTTCACACACACAATTTCTGAAATTTCTTTCATCGCCTTTTGCCAACTACCTAATTATAAATATTGGTAATATGAAATATATATTGCTCTTATATTTCTAATCTTTTTTTAACGGGTACTATTTCAATAATGAACACAAACATATAAAAAAAAAAACAATTTCTGCAAGCAACCATGAAAATTGAAAACTCAAATCTCCTCCCCTCCTCCAGGTTTCAGCAGTGAAAGCTCACAAAAAGGCAGATCCATCAGGCGGTAGACAGTAAACACACCATTTGTATGCGCTTCCATGCATTCACTTCCATCTGCTCATGTACATGTCTTCCCAAACTAGAGCACCCCTGATGGCGCCAAAATGAACCGTATTACCAGCGGCTATTTTAAATTCTTAGATCGTTTTTGCTGAAAATTGGTGAAGTGTTAAATTGGCAACAACAAAGTATGAAGACCCCTATTTCAAGATTATGGTCTAACACAGGATCTTGAAATATTGTATTGATGCTACTTTTTATGTATCCAGTGAAAATGCTGCCTTATAGGAACCGATCAATCTACTTCCCATACAAACCGTGGTGATTTGAAGATAAACGAAGAATTAGATTTATCAAAAAAAAAATTGTGTGCTTTAGACTACACGACTGAAGCAAAACTTCTTTAGCTCCATCTATCGGCCGGTATAATTTTGTCTTTGTCGCCATCTTGACAATTGTAAATTGTAATGTGGTGTGCTAGCCCACGAAAAAGTTTACATACCAGTTTAATAGAGAACTTTTCCAGCTAGTTGCTAGGGGCAACGAATGTTGTTGATAGAGACTTCATATTAGAGAAAATTTTATTTTCCGCATTTTGGTTTTTGTAAATATCTTTTTAATTAATATATCTTATACAAAGTCAATCGGCATATCATTAATTCAGCAAACCTATGGACCTCCTTCTATTACAACAAAAGTGTATCGAACTTCGCTTTACTGGTGACCTGTTTTGAACCGAAAGTCCACGTTTGCAGTAAATGTGTGTGATTTTGATTTTGTTGCTGATTGCGATAATTCTGATACTGATTCACATAAAGATGTCGCTCTCAACCGATAAGAACGAAGATATTTGTCGTGTGGGCGTGCGCATTCCGCCGTTTTGGCCTGAAAAGCCGGCCATTTGGTTCGCGCAGATCGAGGGCCAATTCGCGATATCGAACATTACTACGGACAATACGAAGTTTTTCTACGTTATCGGCCAACTAGACCCGCAGTATGCTTCTGAGGTGGAAGATATAATCATCAACCCGCCCGACACCAACAGGTATGAAAAATTGAAGTCGGAACTTATCAAACGACTGTCCGCGTCACGAGAAAAGAAGGTCAAGCAATTACTTATGCACGCAGAACTTGGAGACCGTAAGCCATCTCAGTTTCTAAGACATTTGCAACATTTGGCTGGACCTGGAGTTCCCGAAGATTTTCTACGTACTATATGGACCAGTCGCCTACCAAGTAGCACGCAAACGATAATCGCTTCGCAGATGATGTCTTCACTGGAAGCGCTCGCAGATCTCGCTGACCGCATCCATGACGTTGTTTCGCCTACAGCGCACGTAGCATCAACATCAAGTGCCATACCAGGAAGCTCTTTAGAAGCCATGAACCAACAGATTGCTGAACTTACCAAACAAGTGCAAGCTCTAACTGCGCAGGTGAACCGGCATTCACGTGCACCGAATCGTTCAAACAAGAAAACGCGCGGTCGTTCTAGCTCCACACGATCACAGTCGAACTATAGAAAATTTCCTGTGTGCTGGTATCATAATAAGTTCGGCAATGAAGCAAGTAAGTGCGTAAAACCGTGCGACTACCATGCGGGAAACGCGAACAGCAGTCGGTAATGGCGACGACCGATTGCCAAACTTCCGGTCGCCTATTTGTCACGGACGGCGCTACGAAGATGCAGTTTCTCATCGATACTGGCAGTGACGTATGTGTCTTGCCCCGATCAGCACTCAAGGAACGTCGTGAGAAAACAAATTATGAGCTGTGTGCGGCAAACGGTACACCCATTTCTACTTACGGCTACGCTCATTTAGTGCTGAACCTAGGCTTGCGCCGTGACTTTACTTGGCGATTCATTGTAGCGGACGTTACAAAGGCCATAATAGGTGTGGATTTTTTATCATTTTACAACCTCATCGTGGATTGTCGAAATCAACGTTTAATCGACAACACTACAAGCCTTACGTCCCCAGCTTCACCTGCACAGTCAACTGGGAACATTTCATCGGTAAAAGTTATTTCTGGAAATTCCGTATATCACAACATACTAAGCGAATACCCTGAAATTACTCGACCTTCCGGTGTCCACCGTGTTCCGAAGCATAATACCATGCATCATATACAGACTACTGCAGGACCGCCAATTAGCAGCACACCACGAAGACTAGCACCGGATAAATTAAAAATCGCAAAAGACGAATTTGCAGATATGTTGAGGAACGGAACAGCCAGACCTTCAAAGTCACCATGGTCATCACCACTTCATCTTGCGCCTAAAAAAGATAACGGCTGGCGTCCATGCGGTGACTACAGAATGCTCAACGCTAGAACTGTACCAGACAGCTATCCCATTCGACACATACATGACTTTGCACATTGTCTCTCCGGCTGTCAAGTATACTCGGTTATCGATCTCGTAAAAGCTTATAATCAAATTCCTGTCTGCCCTGAGGATATTCCGAAGACCGCAATCACGACGCCGTTTGGTTTATACGAATTTCCGTTCATGACGTTCGGACTACGTAATGCCAGCCAAACGTTTCAACGATTTGTGGACGAGATGCTTAGGGGCCTTGAAGAGTTCTGCTTCCCGTTTCTGGACGATTTTTTGATCTTCTCACCTGATGAAGAATCACACAAGAAGCACCTTCATCTGCTCTTCAACAGACTCAAGGAATACGGCATGGTAATCAACACGAACAAGTGCATATTCGGTGTATCAGAGGTAACGTTTTTAGGACACAGCATCTCAGCAGCTGGGACTAAACCATTACCATCGAAGGTAGAAGCGGTTGCGAATTACCCACCACCGAAAACCGTCAGAGAACTGCGAAGATTCCTAGGAATGGTGAACTTTTACAGAAGGTTTATTCCTGATGCAGCGCGGCATCAAGCGCCTCTGAATGCACTGCTCACAGGATCAGTTAAAGGTTCACATCCCGTGCATTTATCAGAAGAAGCTACTAAAGCATTCATCACCTGCAAGGAAAGTCTCTGCCAAGCAGCACTACTCGCTCATCCAGACTGCCAAGCGAAGCTCGCTATAGTCACCGATGCTTCAGACACAGCAATGGGCGCAGCTTTACAACAGCATAGAGACGGCCTGTGGGAACCTTTAGCATTTTTCTCTCGAAAACTTTCGCCATGTCAACAGAAATACTCGCCTTATGACAGGGAACTTCTCGCCATCTACGAAGCAATAAAATACTTTCGTCACATGGTGGAGGCGAGAGCCTTTATTATTTACACTGACCATAAGCCCATAACTTTCGCATTTCATTCACGAAAAGAAAAGTGCTCACCAAGACAGTTCAGACATCTGGATTTTATTTCACAGTTTTCCACAGATATCAGGCATATTTCAGGAAAGGATAACGTTGTGGCTGACAGTTTATCACGCATCGAAGAGATTACTCAGCCCATCGATCTATCCAAGCTTGCTCAAGCACAAAGCACAGATCCTGAACTAGAACAACTTTTGGATAGCGATACTTCTCTGCGCTTGACAAAAATCAAACTGCCTGGATCTCACACAGAAATCTATTGTGACAAGAGCAGCAATGTGGCCAGACCTTATGTGACCAAAGACATGCGACGGCAAGTGTTCGAAAACTTGCATTCTTTTAGCCACCCTGGCACAAATGCGACGACGAAACTAATATCGGAACGCTATGTATGGCCTAGTATGCGAAAAGATTGTAGAGAGTGGACTCGTTCCTGCCTAGCATGCCAACGATCAAAAATAACACGTCATGTCTCATCTCCATTAGCATCATTCAACTTACCTCGAGCCAGATTCATGAAAATCCACATAGATTTGATCGGACCTTTACCTCTTTCACAGGGGTATCGTTACTGTCTCACATGTGTAGATCGCTTCACACGATGGCCCGAGGCTATACCATTACAGGAGATAACAGCTGAAACAGTGGCAAAAGCTTTAGTTCACGGATGGATATCCAGATTCGGCTGCCCTGAAGATATCGTCACTGATCGTGGTCGACAGTTTGAATCAGAACTTTTTAAGCATCTGTCCCACATCATCGGATTTCAACGCAGACGAACTACAGCCTACCATCCAGCATGCAATGGACTCGTCGAAAGATTCCACAGACAGCTTAAAGCCGCCATTACATGTCATGCGACGAGCAGCTGGCTTGAAACACTTCCACTTGTACTACTGGGAATCCGGGCGGCATTTAAGGAAGACTCACAAGCGACTCCAGCTGAGCTCGTATATGGAGAGACACTACGACTCCCAGGGGACATTTTTTGTCAATCGGCTGATGGCACAGAGGACTTGACAGTATACACTGAAAGACTGCGCACATTCGCCAAAAATTTGTTGCCATTACCAACTTCTCACCATGGGAATAACCGCTCCATATTCATTTTCAAAGATTTAGCAACAGCATCCCACGTCTTTCTAAGAGATGACACCTCGCACCCATCTTTTCAAGCAGCTTACACAGGGCCGCATGAGGTGATAGAACGAGGGGATAAAGTTTTCAAGCTCCGCATAAAAGGCAAAGAAGTCACTGTATCAGTCGACCGCATTAAACCTGCCTACATACTTCGTGAGTTGGACCATTCTCCCGCCGTGGCAGCACCTGAGACCCGAGACGCTCCAGTGACCACCACTCGATCAGGACGAACAGTGCGTTTTCCAGAATATTATCGCCCGTAGGACGGTCTCTGGAGGGGGGTGATGTGGTGTGCTAGCCCACGAAAAAGTTTACATACCAGTTTAATAGAGAACTTTTCCAGCTAGTTGCTAGGGGCAACGAATGTTGTTGATAGAGACTTCATATTAGAGAAAATTTTATTTTCCGCATTTTGGTTTTTGTAAATATCTTTTTAATTAATATATCTTATACAAAGTCAATCGGCATATCATTAATTCAGCAAACCTATGGACCTCCTTCTATTACAACAAAAGTGTATCGAACTTCGCTTTAGTAATGTTACCGGCTCTACGCCATCATTAAAAAACTTCACACGAGAACAAGTACAATACCAAACGGAAGTTTACATCAATACACTACAGCCATATGTATCTTCAATATGATCATGAAAGGAACCTCCATGTATATTTCTTTACGTCACAAAATAAACCAATTAGTTCCAAACATGAAAACTTAATCAGCTCTCCATTGTCTGATCCTCGGCTTATGTTCCATAATCTCCGATGGTGGATGGTAGACGGTAGCCGGCAGGAGCAAAAATAAACAAAGCGTTATTCAATATACCCCTGTAGTGTAAGCAATCACTTGATGGTGGGGCGACGGTAGATCGTTGGGCTATTACATCCGCGACTAATGTAAGATTCGAGATAACGGTATACCTACATGTTTAGAGGAATTTTTTTTTATGTTAAAGAATGACGAGACGGGCTAGCCGTTCGCCTGATGTTAAACGACGCGGCTGCCCATATCAGCAGCAGTGTCACTCGGAACTCTAAAGTATAGAGGTTCGCGTGACACTGCACTGCGCACGTCATCCAGAGACATCAGCACAATCTAGTAATAAGATTACTAAACTGTGAGATCAGATCATAAAGTCTCATTTGCCCAGTAATTTCACTAGCTACAGTGCCCTTCAAACCGGAACACAGCAGTGATTGCGCACTACTGCTTGGCGGCAGAATAACTGGCAAAGCGGTGGTACCTACCTAGACGAACTTTGCAATAAAGTCCTACCACCTAGTAAAATTATTACTATGCCTATATAGTTATTATTAAAATAAATGAATATGTGAGGACGTTTCACACAGCGCCATCTACCCCCAAACTAAGCAAATCTTATAGTATGGAACCAGATAACTGATACAATACTTAGACACTTTTTTTGGTAGATACATACATAAAATACAATATAACGCCCCGACTCAGAACAAACACCTATGTTCATCACACAAATGTTTGACCTGGGTGGGAATCGAACCCACAACACTCAATTCAGAAGGCAGGGCTGCAACCAACTTAGCTATCGGGCCAGTCAGCGTAGAAATAAGCGTAATTCCTCTAAGTTATTAAATATTGGTCGGGCAGGCTAGAATCCATGCGGTTGGAGTGTGTGTATGCTTATTGGATGAGTTTTATCTGGCGTGGTATTATTATTATATCTTGTCGGTGTCAGCAGCGGCGGTACATCTGGTAAGGCTTTAAGGTTGTGCAAAATAAGATTTATTAGTTTAATACTACGTCTGCTCCGACGATCTGGGCATTACTGCTGGAAGCCGTTGGATGCAAGAGATAAGCATAAGTAGTGCTTTACGAGGAAAGCTTAGGTATCTTCAGGAGTGGATGTCTTCGGGCTAATGACAGTGATCAATGCTGTGTCTGTGATATTTAGTACCATTGATTAGCACGTGTCAACTATAGTTGATATTAATTTATAATTAATTTTATCTTTGATCTTTATAAACTTTCTTGGCTTAGCTATATGATTTTGTTCTGTTTTTATTTTGTTAAATTTTAAAACTTAAAATATCCAAGTATTTATAGTTTTATTATGTCCTAATAAGTAAATAGTGGACTCAAAAAGACATGAATAAAAAGAAGCTTTGTCTAAATGTTATTTGAGAGACTTGGACAATAATACTGGCCAATCTGAGACTTTCAGTTAACTCAAGGTTGGAAAAAATGGCAACTAAACATGAAATACAAAAAAGTTGTCATAATCTAAACAATTAAGCCTTAACCACAAAAGATTTAAACAAGCCTTAAACAAGTGTTTTGTAATGTTAAACACACGTTTAACGTCTGTCTAAGCCTTGTTTATGTATTTGTGGTACCACGGTTTTTATAATCAATCTTAAACTCGCTAACGCTCTTGCCCTGTCAAACTTCATAGCCCCACACTCCCCTGCCTCCGCTAACTTGACAGGCGCGACTGACACATCCGAAATCTCAGCGACATTCTTCCAGACATCTCCGCGAACAATGCACCGAGGGTGCCGTGACGTCGCTACCCCCCAACAAATAGAGCGTAATGGCTACGGGGTCCAGGGAATCTTGAGTAACGAGGGTCTTTAGAGGGAGAGGATATCCGGACCTTGAGTAGTCAGATCGATTAAAATACGATGGTTGATTTAAGAGCTCCAATTTGCCTTAATATTAGTTTCATCGCAATGCACGATGTAACAGACGTTCTGCAAATGATTGAGTATTTATTGTATTCAGTTTTTGTTAATATATTTCATTCGGGCGCTAAAATTATATTACCACCGCGATCTCGCTCCGTGAACTCATCTCCTGAGGAAGAGCATTGAATATACTCGAAACCTGGTCGCGAAATTTAAACAGTGTTCGTAAGTAACATGAAACATGTTTAGTATTAATTTTAAATTTAGAATAATAGATAAATAAAACAAAAAAATATAAAAAAGGAACTTAGTCTAACAACCATTACCAGTAGGCAACGTGCCCAATATACTGGCAGAATCACCACGTTGAATGGCAACGCACAATTTTTGGCAGAAGTATAGGCCAGTATTTTGGTCACGTGTGGCTTCAACTAGACATTGAGATAGACATAGAGAGGTTACAAAACGCACTGATGGATTGGAGGTACATTTATAACTGGACGTGATTTAAAGTTATGAGACATTTCCATAAGACCAGCGAAGTCACAAAACTTTGGATGACATACAGATTTTGACATCAAACCAATTGCTTTCACGCGGTAAGAATAGATAAAATTTCAACGAAACCTGGATAGTAAAATCCGAGACCTGAGGAATAGCAAAAATTGTCAAAGGAGTCTGGGGGTCGATTTTCAATCGACTTCAAAAAAGGAAAAGGTTCTCAATTCGAATCAATTTTTTCTGTTTCAATTGGGGAAACTGATTTTGATGATTTTTTAAAAATATATTTTAAAGCTGGTGGTCCCCTTTTTAATTTGAGTTATCCTTCATAATGTATATTTCGGCTTCAAATACATTGATGATGTTCTGATTTTTATGATAAACAAATGCGGTAGGACTGAAGTCAGATGGACTCTTTTTTTTAAAATAAATTATTACCTCCATTATTGTGTAATAATAGGTTTATATTTGGGTTTGATAGTGGACCATGTCGGTAATAACATGTCAGTTTAGTAATCTTATTACTAGATTGTGGTGATGTCTCTGGATGACGTGCGCAGTGCAATGTCACGCGAATCTCTATACTTTAGAGTTCCGAGTGACACTGTAGCTGATATGGGCAGCCGTGTCGTTTAACATCAGGCGAACGGCTAGCTCGTCACGTCATTCCTTAACATAAAAAAAAAAAAAACAAAAAAAATCTAAAAAAAAAATGGTGTTGCGGTGCACAAGTGTATTGTACGGCGTCTACATTATGACTATCTAGACTTAGAACTAACTTATATGCTACGTCGGCTAAATGATATAGGTCGGGCGTATTCATACACTACAATTGCTAAAGTAAATTTTAGTTTTAACCAACTACCACCACGGTTCCCTTACACCTAAAACTGACTCAAAAGCTTCCTTTAAATTAATTAATCACCCATACAATGGTGAAGTCAGCGCGTTCCAATCGCTTAATTATCCGAGCCACGGTCGAGTAACCGCGTCGATCATGCGTCGACAGTATTCTGTTTGACTATCCTTAAACCCGTTGCAAGGGACCACAGTGACTGCGGACTTGGGAAACTTTTTTTTTTTTTACTTCAAACTTGTCTAGCATTTGACCGCGCTCTCACCTGATGGGAAGTGACGATGCGATCGAAGGTGTAGCATGCTAGCGAAGTAAAAACGAAGCCAGTAGAGCTGTAATTGCATTGCACTGCAGTTATTGGTCAGGACTCTGGATAACCAGTGCTGGGTTTACTGTATTAGCAATATAAGATTATTGACGCATTATACATATTAAATGTGAAAGAATTGCTATAGTTAGTTTAATTATTTACAATATTTATCGTCAATAACAAACGTAATACGTAAAAAAGTGATTACAGACTCATATAGTTTTCTCGTGGATGCCATTCTCAGAACTGGACCAAATTGAAATGGGACCAGACGCGAAGCACTATCTTTAAAATAGAAAAAAATGACTGGTAATGGCGACGATCCAAATTTGTAAGAGTGGAAAAGCCTTCAAGAAATGCGGACTGTAGTTTAGTATAGTATAATATTATTTGGACCATAGTATTGTAGATAATCGCCTATAAATTACTCCATCATCACTAAAAATTACACAACTTGGAAACGTGTTTAATAATAATAATGACGCCCAACGATCACATACATAAATCATCCTTTTTAGGATTCCCTGTATCTAGGGATCCACAAACTACGAGGACCCACAACACCCAAACTCAAAATAAGTATTTGCGCTTTTTCTGTACACAAATACTTGTCCTGTCGAAGAAACCCGCCGCCTCCGGCTCAACCACCACACAATGGATTATGAGCCGACATTCTGAACCATGACACTACAGAGACTGTCGGTTAAAGGTGAACACAATTGAAGGGTTGAGAATAAAAAGGGTTTAACTGTCAAATTGACAGTTTCGAGAAAATTGACTTTAAACGTCAACGGCGTCATTTTAATGTAGAGTATATATAGGGTAATAGAAAAGAAAAGGAGAAAAGGTTTATGTAAGTTTCAGTTGCATGAAAATGTTTTAATTCTATTTAAAATTACTAAATATAGTACTAATTCATACAATTAATGTAAAAATATAATATAATAAAATAAATATAGTAATGTATTTATGCTAAGCGAACTGTATTCCTGTGACAGATAAACCGTTTTTAGACACAAAATCTCGAGATTTAAGCCTCATTTCAGTATTTTGAGAATGTATTATTGAAGATAATTTCACGCTGAATCCAACGACGCCCATAAGTCATTTTGTCAAAAAAATCAGTTAAACCCTTTTTATTCTCACTCCTTCAATTAATATCGCAGTCAGCATTAAATAATTCAATAAATTCTAAGGTTCATTCTTATCGTACTTTTTGCTCTTACTTCAACCGAGTTGGGGTAAATTGGTAAATTACCCGCAGCGCGCGGTATTTACCCGGTCGCCCCTTGCCCTTTTTGTTCAAACACTAGCTTGCATTTCTGCTGCTGTATCGATTGGTGTCATTAAACTTTCATGACTGTGTTATTTTGTACCGGTAAGCTATGGTTGTAGAGCAGGCAAACCCATGGTAAGGTTTGGAAGACTTTTCCAAATGCTAACAATGAAATGCTAAAGGAAAAGTCTTACAAATACATGTCTGCTTAAAATTAAATTCCTTAGGGAGTGTATTATGACTTTTACCTTAAAAAAAATGACTAATTAAATTTATGAAATTAATCAGAATCAATCAATCAATCTTTGATTATCTACCAATGGAACTAAAACCTAGAATAATTTAATGATTTCCAAAATAATATAGTACTAAAACATCAACGTAATATATAACAAAAACGAGTGTGCTTTAGACCACACGACTGAAGTAAAACTTCTTTAACTCCATCTGTCGGCCTGTATAACTTTGTTTTTGCTTTGTTTAATGTTAATGTCGCCATCTTGATAATTGTAAATTGTCATTACATTATTTAGCAATATAATAATACAAATTTGAATTAATATTTAACTTTGTTATGTTGACAAATCTACGTGAACTAACAACTTTCAACTTCCATTCGCCTCGTCTCGCATTCACCAGTTTATTACCCAACTCAAGAGTGCGTAAAGAAGTTTTACTTCAAAAAACTCTTTTTCTGAATCCATGCTGACTGTATACATTTTTATGAGTATTTTTCTTATAAGTTTACCCGGTGACGCCGCCAAGCACCACACCGGTGTGTTAGAGTTTGTTAATCCAAAAACAGCAGTCAATGTCTTTACTCCAAATAATAAGACTCTATATTCAAGATCATTAAGCGGAAAATACTCACTAATTTTCAACCTTTGATTCAAAGCGCCTTTAATTATTATCAATGTACATTGGCCTTTTTAAAACTTTGTATGAAAAGCTGCTAATTACAAACCAATTCAGTGCAAGTCCCTGTAACACATATATTTAGATATAGATATTATATTATATTATTATTATATGAAAGTTATAATTGGAGTTTCAAGAAAAGTGGCGAGTGTGCGTATGGCATTATTTCTCCAACGTGTACATCTAGTTAACATGGAACTTTCCAAGTTTAACATACTCTTTTTAATTAAAATTTCACGGCAAAAGGTAGTTGAGACCGTTAAAACAAAACACTCTAACGAGTATTATTAGAGAGTACGTTCCTAACAATGTGTTTATGGCAACACTATCTGGTACAACTAATTAGTATTCTTCTATAGTCCAAAAGCTTTTTTTTTAGTAGGTAGTGTTTTGAATTACTTGTTATATCATTGTAATATTTAATTGATATTCTTTGGAAGATCTATCTCTATACATATAAAATTTAAAGTCCCGACTGACTGACTTATATATCAACGCACACAACGAAATTAGGAGGGTGCGTTATTTGTAAAGTGTAAGTATACACTAAGAAAGGGTTTTTCGAAATTCCACCCTTAAGAGGGTGAAATGGGTAGTTGAATTATTTTCCTATATGCCACGCGGGTGAAGCCGCGGGCAGAAGCTAGTACGAAATAAAATAAACTAATGAGCATCAAATGAATTAAACTAATGCCTCGTTATCGTCAGTTCATGTTCCTATTGCTGCACGGGTCACGCCGTTTGGTGGAGGAGACGTTTTCTAGAATTGTATAATTTTGATCATAATTATTTTTCACAATGTATTTTTTCACCGTTGTAAGAGTGAGTGCAGATTTCGTAGATTAAACTAGGTATGTGTTATAATAAACAAATTCAAGGCAAATAACCAGTAGTTAGAAAGTTAAAACTTCTTAGACTTGGGGACTACTACATCCTTACGTCGTCGTAGACGCCTGACTCGAGACGGCTTTTAAACCTGAATGGAGCTGCAGCCGCTGCTGCGATAAGATTGCTTGCATCGCATATCTTGTTTCAAAATGCGACGGTGGAGAGAAAATGAGGGAGTGCTATTTTCGGCAGTGGATGACGAATTTCCGATAACGAATCCAAAGAGCAATACAATGAAACATTGCTAAAAGAAATATTGAAATTATATCTTTCTTAAGTAAAAGAAGCTAATAATTGAAGGGGTGAGAACAAAAAGGGTTTAACTGATTTTTTTTTTTCATAAAATTACTTATGGGTGTCGTTGGATTCAGCGTGAAATTATCTACAATAATACATTGAATGAAATAAAATGAGGCTTAAATCTCGTCTTAAAATTTTGTGTCTCAAAACGGTTTATCTTGCACAGGAATACAGTTCGCTTAGCATAAAAACATTATTATATTTATTTTATTATATTATATTTTTACAGTAATTGTATGAATTAGTACTATATTTAGTATTTTAAAATAGAATTAAAACATTTTCAAGCAACTGAAATTTACATAAACCTTTTCTATTACCTGATAAGCACTCTACATTAAAATGACACCGTTGAAGTTTAAAGTCAATTTTCTCGAAACTATCAATTTGACAGTTAAACCATTTTTATTCTCAACCCTTCAATTATGGTATGCGTGACGTAATCGATGGTAAATCCCACAATTACACAGCACCTGACTAGTGCTGATACGTTTTATGTTTTGAAGCTTCTTTGGGAATAGTGTCACTCTCAACTTGAGTAAGGTTGCAACTTACATTGCATCATTCGGGACGAGATGGTGAATGCTAGCCAATCTCGCCCCATCCCAGTGGCAGACGGATCATGGGAGGGTTTTGGTGTGTTCGAGTCCCACATATCCCCTGCCACTACCCCCGTGGGGGCGGCAAGTGCAAGGGAATTTCCCTACACTCATAAAAAATATCATCATCATGACGCAAATCAACTTAGAAGCGTACTATTTTGGGCAGTTACAATACTACGTTTATATTTTGATCTATTTTCAAAATCACTACACATTTTTAACCAAAACCAAAACCGTCCCACTAGTTACATATAAATGGAAACAAATGTCTGTTTTAACAAAGCTTTATGCTCATCTTTTTCACAATAAACCATCACCACTGGAATTAATATTGGCAGTCGCGTAACAAGAACAGATAGCTGTTGTTTGTCTCACTCACCGGGTAATGCTGAAAATGTAAAAACTGGCGGAAACTGTGTATTTTTGGCATAATTTTACTTATAGTAACTACAGAGTGATTATTTTACCATTCAATATGAAGTTTCACTATTTTTTTTATTTATTATTTTTTTATTTCATAGATCTTAAGGTAAGGTATAGTTAATACTAGAACTTAGATCCAAATAGGGATTTAATTTAATCGTTATATATGTAATCCTTGTGGCTACACTTAAAAACTGCTGAACCAATAAAGATAAATTTTTTTTCGACTACCCTTATAGCTCAAATCTGCCTTCTGAACTGTAGATTATGGGATCGATTCCGACTGAGTGATAAAAATATGTGTTTGTTCTGTGTCTGAGTGTTATATTGTATTCTATATATGTATTTATACAAACAAAAAGTATCTAAATATTGTAACAGTTATCTGGTTCCCATAGTACAAGTTTTGCTTAGTTTAAGACTTGATGGCAATGTGTGAAATGTCCATAAATTTTTAATTATTTTCACACCCGAAAAACCAAAAGTTCCCATAAGGGTATGGGTAAATCATGAGTATAAAAATCATTATGTTAAGCAAGGTTATGTTGGCTCATTTATACACCAATAAATAGTAGACATCCGCCCTCGCTAGCAGCTCACACGTAACTGACCACCAGTGTTGGAATAGGATAGATAGAAAAACATTGTACGTTTCGTTCAAAAAGATAGTATTTTTTTTTAAATCGCATACTAGGTAGGACTTTACTGCAAAGTTCATCTAGGTAGGTACCACCGCTTTGCCAGTTATTCTGCCGCCAAGCAGTAGTGCGCAAGCAATGCTGTGTTCCGGTTTGAAGGGCACTGTAGCTAGTGAAATTACTGGGCAAATGAGACTTTATGATCTGATCTCACAGTTTAGTAATCTTATTACTAGATTGTGCTGATGTCTCTGGATGACGTGCGCAGTGCAGTGTCACGCAAACCTCTATACTTTAGAGTTCCGAGTGACACTGCAGCTGGTATGGGCAGCCGTATCGTTTAACATCAGGCGAACGGCTAGCTCGTCACTACGTTCCTTAACATAAAAAAAAAAAAAAAAAAATCTTGGAAAAACTCTAGTTTTTATTTTTTCAGTTTAGCACAATTATCTCTCACAGTATTACACCGTAAAGGAAGAACAATTACCTATAGGAGCTAAGAAAATATGGAAGACACAATTTATTCATCAATTATACAACTTTAAATTATCAATTAATCATGGAAAATCAATTTCGATTTCTGCAACTTGTTCAATGGACTGCATATCGTCATTATTATGCCATTGGCTTCTTAAAATTTCTTCTGTGGGTTCAAAGTCAGTGCAGTTGCCACTTTCGCTAAGTTTTATTTCATCGCATGAAAATAAGATTTCATCTACAGTTCGCGTTACAAGTTCCGAATATTTGACTTAATAGTAAGGTTGATCCACAGAATTCGCCCTATTACATATGAAAAGGATACAAAGTCTATGGGTTGATCTTACTAAATATTCTTTCACAATCTGCATTTGCATGTGGAAGCATGAGACAATATAATGCTTTTATCTTTAATATAATACTTTTGTCATCGACGTAAGGTGGCAAGTCTGTCAGTCTTTTACAGAATACGCTCAAGAACTGCATGATCTCATTCTCCCATCACCATTCCACTACTGGACTACTAGACGCTCGGCTAAGCGCCATCCTTTCGTGGTCGAAATACCACCCATTCGTACCAAGCGATTTGAATCAACGTTCTTAATTAGAACGGCTAAGGAATGGAATGCCTTGCCAGCGTCTGTGTTTGGCGAAATATGACCCGGGCGTGTTCAAGAGAAGAGTGAATAGGTATTTACTTGGCTAGCATGCTACACCTTCGATCGCATCGTCACTTCCCATCAGGTGAGAGCGTGGTCAAACGCTAGACAAGAACGAAGTAAAAAAAAATAAAAAAAAATAGGTGTTTATAGAAAGTAACTAGTCAACTCAAAAAATATTGTATTTTTGCGTACGATCATTAAAAATTTATATTATATCGTACATTATGACAAATCGTACAAATACGATAATCGTACAAAGTCCAACCATGCTGACCACTCTACTACCCATGTTCTCAAGACGACCGCCGTACATCACTGGTTACAGATAACACCAACACTATAATGCGTCTTTAGGATGGAGTATGATAGGAGGTGGACGGTGTTAACAGCCTTATTAATAAACACGAACTAGCTTTAGACTAGTTACACCATCTTTTGTCTCTTTCGATCCAACTAAATATACCAGTAGCAAAAAAAGGACAAAAGTTGAAGTAACTAATCCGAGACTAATACCCGTTTATTAATAAGGCTGTATATGAATTAGCCCGTGCGTAACTGTGCGGGCTGGCTAGTAAATTTAAAGCATATCTTTTCATGGATTTTGCCATCTAAAAGGGTCATAAAAGTTTTATTTATGTAGGTTAAACTCGCAACTAAGATGCAAACGCACCTTTCACGAGTTTTACGTTCAATCTTCGTCGTTTACAGCTTCTTTCCAATGGGCTATTGTATCTGTATTTTGTAACCACCGCACATTCGGTACTTTATAAATGAATAAAATAAATGCCCAACGATCGCACACATAGATCCTGGATACTAACTAGGATTCCCTATAGAGACTCAGGAACTACGAGGAACATGGTCCCACAACATACAGCCATAGAAAAAGCATTTGCGCTTTTTTTTTCTGTGCGCAAATATTGTCATGTCGCGGGAATCGATCCCACCGCCTCCGAGGCCGGGACATGAGTTGACTTGCTCAACCACTACACCGTAGAGGTTGTCAATAACCAACTTTAAAATGAGGCCATGAGAGCCAAAGCGGCATCACACTAATATTATAAAGGCGAAAGTTTGTATGTGTGTTTGTGTGTATGTTTGTTACTTCTTCACGCTAAAATGGTAAATGGATTTGGATGAAATTCGGTACCAAGATAACTTATACACTGGATTAACATATGGGTTACATTTTATTTCGGAGTAATTAAATGTTCCCGTGGGATGAGAAAATAATTGAAATACTTATTATTCACAGGTAAAACCACGAGGCGCAACTAGTAACTGATATTTTTTTCAAATTTCATCTTTTTATTAGAGTCTGCTCTAAATTGTGAAAGCTATAGCGCAATAAATAAATCCACCAATAAATAAGGATTAAAATAGGATGAAAGAAGAATTAAGAAAATGGCTCCTCACCTGTTATTTCATAATTACTTTTGGTATTATGTTATATAGGAGCGTCCTATAGCGTAGACTGAGAACAGACATTAAAAGAAGAGAATGAATTAAATTCCACCGTGTATTGAAGACCAAATGCTCCCACCAACTTAGTGGTTACTCTTTAGCTACTACTTTTAATAGGAAGCGTACTCCACGTGTTTATTACCATACAATAGTGAACAAAGCTTTTCTTAATATCAAGTCATGTTACGAAAATACGATTTGTAATATTCAAAACAAATTCAAAGAGTTTCATTGCAAAAGCTCTAAAGTGTGCGAAAGCTTTTACAGCAATAAAAGTGCATCTTCAACCATTTGCCAGTCAACAATGTATGTTCGCGATTTCCACTTCTGCGTTTTGTATGTTTCAAAGGCAAAACAACAAAGAATCACCATTCAAGTGCTTTCCTTAATATAGGTGTCTTAGGGTTACCACACGCGCTCAAATGTTTTTTTTAGTTGGTTTTATTAGCATATCTGCGCAGGCACTGTTAGGTGTTATATAAATTGATTTTGTTCGAATTTTAAATAACTTTATTTTTTTTTTATCAACTGTCTTCAAACGGCTGAGCAGAACTTTAATACTAAATATACTCTTCTACAAACAAAAAAAAAGAAAAATAAAGTTGGTACATCCGTTTAGTAGCTACGATGCCAAAAAGCAAACATACAAACTGTAACAAACCAGTTAAAAATACAAACAGACGAACATAGTACCTCTTCGTTGTTGGAAGTCGGTTAAAACTTACAGAAAATTGGCGTGGTCTAGTGGGCGGCCTATTACGTAATCTATGGCGACCACGGCTGCATATGCGGGAGCCAATGGAAGCAGGGAGGATAAGAAGCCACTAAAGTTCTCTATGAACAATAATAATAATATTTGTGGACATCTCACACAATGCCATCTAGCCCCAAACTAAGCAAAGCTTGTGCTATGGGAACCAGATAACTGATACAATACTTAGATACTTTTTTGTTTGTAAATACATACATAGAATACAATATGACACCCAGACACAGAACAAACACCTATGTTCATCACACAAAACCCACAACCCACAGTTCAGAAGGCAGGGCTACTACCAACTGAGCTATCGGGCCAGTCAAACAACAAGTACAACAGGAACAAATATCTTTTTGCTGATTATGATGATGATTATGGTGACTGAGTTATTATACTTTTTCCACTTTGCACACGATGGTATATATTTTTCTTTTTTTTTATCTATCTAAGCATTGTTTTAGTTTGAAAAGTGCCATCTTAATCCATTTAGGAGTTTCTAATTAGGTACTAGAAAAACTATCAAAAATTTCTTGAAATTCCTTTGCTTTAATGGTAAGTAATGCCAAAATCTACGCCAAATCCTTAAAATTAATGGTATATTGACAGTAATAATGAAAAGATATTAATTCACACAACACGATATTTTTATTTATTAGGCGTTAAATAACGATCAAATTTATATAACTACCTATATATATTATATATCCAACCCGGTATTATGACCCAAAAGCGTTTGGTTTTTACTGTAAGCTTTTTGTGTATCTAAATAAATAAATAGTAAATATACACCATATTTCAACTACATTTCGCATAATGCTGCGCAACATCCAAACAAATCTGTAAAATTAACACATTTCCAGAATCTCGGAACCACACGGCGAGTTTAACGCGAATTGGTCACTTCCGCGTTGTAAATCAGCTGTAGGTAAGCACTTCAGGTACGTGGAACCAGCGGCCAATACCATGTGTAAGCACTATCTTTACCTCTTTAGTCTCGGTTAAGTTTTCGATTTGGAACTCTCTTTGTGAAGGGCTTTCTTGGAAATATTAAGGTTTTCTGTAAAAAAGTAACTTTAGTTCACACAAAATAATCATATACTCAAGGTAATAAAAAAAAATAGCAATAAACGGGCTAAAGCTGTTGGTATCTACCAACATTAACAGCGTCATCGGGTGCAAATACTTGGTAGCACGGCAAGACGTCATGAACCAAAAGCTTGGTGTGCTTGGTGTGTGTGTGTAAGGTGTACAACGCCATCTAGTTTAGGTCGAGCGCACTATACATGTTTATTAATCTTGGGCCAATACACATGTTACATAGCATGCTAAGTGCACCGGACGCGCCGCTTATCGCACCGTCTAGACATCGTCGTCGCCGCGTCAGCTAGATTCACACACATCTAGAAGTCACCAACACACAGAGAAAATGCTGACCAGCGCTTGCGTGAGACTGGGATCACGACCAGCGTCCGCGCCCCGCGTGTCCCTCTTAGCCCCGCGAGGCTGTCATGACCCCTCCCCCGTCACTCGTTCTGGATCGCCGAGACTTGTCACTTGTACATATTAATTATAATTAGTTTTAAGGACAAACTTAGATTAAATAAAAGAACTTAAGTATAATTATCGTCTCACTTTAATACTCCCGCTGCAGCCCCTCTATAATTCACAGAAGGTACATTTGTACACAGACAAAACAGATAAAATACCAAATAATTGTTTCTTTATCTTTTTGTACAATTTGTACGGGGTTTACTCACGTTTAAAATTGGCCGGACTATCCGACTATAGTTTCAACTGCATTTGGCAGCCTTCCTCAAGGTGAGTGCGCGCGCGCGACGGCGACTTGCTTAGCGCTACGGACCGCCGCGCGCATGTAATATATGTGTGAAAACCACGTTAGTTTCCATAATAAATTTGTTTCTTTATCGTACAACCAATGATTATCATATTTATTGCTCCATCTCTTTTGAAGAGAAATCGGTGGCTGAGATTATTTTGAAAAATTTTAGGCTTATTACACCGTCCATACAATTATATTATGTTTCTGTTCCAAAAATAATAAATCATGATTTGCCTCCCAACTCTAGTGCCTAATAAAACGCGATAAATACAAGTACAAGCCAACCGACGCCTTCAACACGTTAATAAAACAAAAAGGGCCAAATAAAAGAATAAATAACGAAAGTATTCTTAATAAACTTGTCACGCGAGAGGGTGAAAGTTAATTTCCTGTTTCGTCCAGTCTACGATGTTAGGCTATTTGTATAGTGAAAGCTACGCTTTACCTTTAGCAAATCCCTAAGAACGAGATCACTACCTACTACCACAAAAAAAAACATTTGGATAATATACTACATGCAATGTCCTACAGACGGTCCAAATGCTTCATAGTACTAGTAGGTAGCGTACCCAACAAGCTGGCGGCATTGCCCCGTGGAATTGCAATGCTGATTCATTGTGCCAAAGAAGTGCCGTTAAGTTATGGTTCCGCAGATAAAGAAAGACTACGTATTTTCCTTTTGGATTCGCTTAATAGTGACCAACGAATTTATTATTGATTTTCTACCTTATCACTATAATTTTCTACCTTATCACTATAATTTTCTACCTTATCACTATAATTTTCTACCTTATCACTATAATTTTCTACCTTATCACTATAATTTTCTACCTTATCACTATAAGGACTATCTTTGTCACTTACGCTGCGGATGCACGAGACAATTGCTTGTCATTGTACAAGGAGTGCGATCAACCCTCGTTCATCGCTGCCGCTACTCGCTTTCACCTCGGAGTGTTTCCTGATTATCCATCCTTCGGGATAATCAGCTGAAGGAGCTGCGTACAAACAGTTTCTACCGCGCCGCGTTCTTTACAGTCATTTACCAATCACTTGAATATTGAAGGCCGCTTGTGTGACACATCTGAAGAAGCCAAGAACTGCAAGAACTCCAAGGTTGGAACTCTTTACCTGAATACGAGCTACAGGATCGGAGCCCACACTGAGGTGATCGTAGCTTGTCGAGAGTTATGCCAGTAGGAGACCAGGTTAGTCATCAAATCTTCATATTTTCACCAGCTATCCTACCTCCGCATGGAGACGTGCTCAGCTATACAGCTAAGCTGCCGTTAACTAACATTATGAAAGCGAAAGTTTGTATGTGGGCATGTGTGTATGTTTGTTACTCTTTCACGCTCAAACGGCTGAATGGATTTGAATTCGGTACCAAGATAGCTTATACACTGGATTAACATATGGGCTACATTTTCTCGTTTTTTTTTGTTTTTTTTTTTTTTTTTTTTGGTTGGTTGGATGTTATTTTGGATTGTGGTTCTTTGTGTGTGCGTAGACTATGCCTAAGCCGTTGAGGAACGCCTCCGGGCGCTTCCTGAGGGACCCTTCCCAGGGACAGCTCAGAGGTCCTCCTCAGGGCCCACCGGTTTTGGTGGACCCTGAGAAGGGCTCTTGCGCTTCCCAGGGCAGGATAGAAGAAGGGCGGGCGGTGGAGTCCGACGACTCCTCCATCATATCGGAGAGGTCGGGCGGACGGGAGACCGCCGACGAGAGCGGTGCTGGCCGGAAACGGCCGTACTCGTCATTCTTCGTGCCTGGGTTTTTGGACTCAGACACGGAGACCGAAGAGACGGCGGCCGCCAAGGTCAATTCGGCGAGGAGAGGCAGGAGGAAGGCCACCCAGGCGGGTCCGTCCAGGGAGACCTTCCTCAAGCCTGCTCCTGTGGATGAGGAAATGGAGACGCTTCTGCAGGGCAGGAGATATAGGAAGGGGCCGGCCGCTGTGGTTAGCGACGTCGAGCCGAGCACCGGAACTGATTCTGATGCTCGCCCGATGGTCGTTGACCTCAGCGTCCTCAACGCCCAGGAGCTAAGAGCGCGGGCGGGGGAGGAGCTCACCCGCATTCTTGAGGTTGCCAGGAAATCTGGCAACCTCAAGGGTGAGTTCGTCGGCCGCCTCAAGAAGTCCGCGTCGACCCTAGGCGAGGTGGTCGACACCCTGACTGGGAGGAGCGAAGCGGAGGAGACGCGGCGGCTCAGGGCGGAAAATACCCGCCTACGGTTGGAGGTGGAGGCAATGAAGGCGGAGGTGAAGGCGCTTCGTCTTGGCTTCAGTGAGGCCAAGACGGAGGCCGCCACTGCTACCGCTGCCGCCGCCACCGCCACCGCTACCGCTGCCGCTACGCAGAGGCCTGCAGCCCCCTCAGTGCTGGGTGCTGACTTTCTGGAGGAGCTTAAGGGGTCCTTGACTGCCACTTTCGGGCAAATGCTCAATGCCCGACTCGCAGTGATCGAGGACCGCCTTCTGCCTGCAAAGACGGTGCGTCCACCACTGAGGGCGGACGCTAAGAGGGCAGCGGCGGAGGCCGCAAATGCAGGGGTGGCTGAGCTTGCTCGCCAGCAGGCTGAGGTTGCGGGTCCTTCCACAAGGACCCCAAGTACCCAGGTTCCTGAGGGAAGGGAAACCTGGGCCCAGGTGGTGGGAAAAGGCAAGGGGAAGGGAAAGGGAAAGGGGAAGCCCTCCGTTCCCACCCCTGCCCCTGCAGCCCCTAAGCCCCGTGCCCAAACGGCCCTTGCTTCCACGGCCCGTGTCCCTGCTGCCCGTGACCCCGCGGCCCGTGCCCCTCCCGCGGCCCGTGCCCCCGCAGCCCGTGCTCCAACGGCCCGTCTCCCCGCGGCCCGTGCCCCTGCAGCCCGTACCCCTGCTCCAGCAGCAAGGCCGGCAGCCCCCCCAGCTGGTAGGGCTACGACGGTGCTGAAGAGTCCCCCAAAATCCGCGGCCGTGGTGCTGTCACTGCACCCCGATGCCGTGGAAAAAGGGATGACCTACAGCACCGTCCTCCAGACGGTGCAGGATAAGGTTGACCTGCAGGAGCTGGGGATCGAGGAGATTCGCATTCGCCAAACGGCTACGGGAGCCAGGATGCTACAGATCCCCGGCTCCCAAAGCGGGGAGAAAGCGGATCGCCTCGCGGAAAAGCTCCGCGGGGTTGTGATGGAGGTGGCCAATATCACCAGGCCGGTTAAAACCACTGATCTGAGGATCAGTGGTTTGGATGATGCGGCTACCAAGGAAAAGGTGGTGGCAGCGGTCGCACGTGCGGGGGAGTGCGACCCGCAGCTAGTAAAGGCCGGGGAGATTCGCCCTGGTCCAAGAGGGGCTGGCTCCACTCTCGTTTCCCTCCCAGTTGCAGCAGCTAAAGTGCTGCTACAGAAAGGGAGATTGCTGATCGGGTGGAGCTCAGTGCAGGTGGTGGCACTGGGGGAACGCCCCATGCGCTGTTACCGGTGCTTGGGGCTAGGGCACACTCGCCCTCTGTGCCCCGCGGTGGCGGACAGGGGTGACCTGTGTTTCCGTTGTGGGGAAGCAGGTCACCGGTCGGCCAGCTGCGGGAAGACAGTCCCACGCTGTGCCATCTGCGCAGAGTCGGGGCGGCCCTCTGGGCACGTAATGGGGGGACGCGGCTGCGTTCCCCCTAAGACGAAGGGGAAGGCCACCCGGACCCTGGCCGCCCCAGCTGCCACAAGCCAGGCCGCCCCGGAGGTAGTACGCCCAGCGGCGTGTGAGGAGGTTGTGATGTCCGATTAATGGATCAAGTCGGACATCACAACTTCCTCCAGACGAATCTAAACCACTGCGCCAGAGCCCAAGATCTGCTTATGCAGTCCTTGGCGCAGTGGCAGATAGACGTGGCGGTCGCCGCGGAGCCGTACTATGTCCCCCCCCAACATACGTGTTGGGCTGGGGACCTGGACGACTCCGTGGCTGTCATTGGGCGATCCGGCGGGTCCACCCCCCTCTCGGTTGAGGAGAGGGGGTCGGGTTATGTGGTGGCAAAGTGGGGGGAGTATGCGATTGTCGGCGCATACTTCTCCCCCAACAAAACCGCTGCGGAGCTGGAGGTCTTTGTGGACCTCCTGGCCGCGGCGGTGAGGAGACAGGCCCCACGTCAGGTCCTCTTCATGGGGGACCTGAATGCCAAGGCCCGGGATTGGGGCAACCCCTCCACGAACCCTCGCGGCGAGATCGTGAGGGAGTGGGCGGTTGCCACAGGACTGACCCTACTCAACAGAGGGTCGGCCCACACGTGCGTGCGGCAGCGCGGGGGGTCCGTGGTAGACATCTCGTTCGCCACCCCCGCTGTCGCAGCACGTGTCCGGGCCTGGAGGGTGTTGTCGGAGGTGGAGACTCTCTCGGACCATAAATACATAAGGTTCGAGATCTCCACCTCCAACAACCGAGGGGGGCCCCTGCGGGTGGCGCGGCCGGTCTTCCCGCGCTGGGCTATTAGTCGCCTCGACGCCGAACTGGCAAAAGAGGCGGCTATAGTCCAGGCTTGGCAGGCTGGGCCCGTGCACCCGGAAGTGGACGTTGCGGCGAGCCACTTCCGTGCAGCGGTCACGGCCGTGTGTGACACGGCCATGCCAAGGGCCCGCCGCCGCCCCGAACGCCGCCAGGTACACTGGTGGAACCCGGAGATTGCCGATCTCTGGGTCACCAGTTCGGCGGCGAGGCGGGCCTACAACCACTGCAGGAGGCGACGCAGGGGCCGCACGGACGAGCAGCTGTCAGCTGAGGAGCTGGCAGCTGAGGGCCGGCTGTACAGTGCCTACCGCGACGCGCGGGGGGACCTACAGCTGGCCATTGGCCGTGCAAAGGCAGAGAGCTGGGGCGAGACGTTGGAAGGCCTCAACAGGGACCCATGGGGACGTCCATATAGGGCTGCCCGGAACAAGTTCCGGGGCCAGACGTCCCCAGTTGCTGAGTCCCTGGAGCCGGAGCTCCTGGGCAGGGTGTTGGAGGGGCTCTTCCCCGACAGAGATCCCCTCCATAACCCTCCGACGATGGCATCGTCCTTCCCCGTCCCTGAGGCAGACTCAGCGGACTCCATCCCGCCTCTGACGGAGGCGGAGATGGAGGTCGCGGTCGCACGCCTACGGGGCAAGAGGACCGCCCCGGGTCCTGATGGGATCCCGGGGCGGGTCCTCAGGATAGCCCTGGAGGAGATGGGTGATCGGCTTCGGGAACTGTTCGACGCGTGCCTCACGTCCGGACGATTCCCGAAGCCGTGGAAGGACGGCCGATTGTGCCTGTTGCGGAAGGGGGGTCGTCCTGCTGACTCCCCTTCCGCATACAGGCCCATCGTCTTGCTGGATGACATGGGTAAGCTGCTAGAACGTGTGGTAGCTGCCCGTGTCATTCAGCACCTGGAGGGTACTGGGCCTGGGTTGTCAGAGGCCCAGTATGGGTTCAGAGCGGGGCGGTCTACTATAGACGCCCTGCTCTGGCTCAAGGAGTGGACGCAGGATGCGGTCGGCAGGGGGGAAAAGGCGTTGGCTGTCTCGCTTGACATAGCCAACGCCTTCAACAGCCTCCCGCATGGAACGATACAGGAGGCGCTCCGTTACCACGGCGTGCCCCTGTATCTGCGGAGGCTGTTGGCCGACTACCTCCAGGACCGCGAGGTCTTGGTGGAAGGGCGCGACGGTTTGAGGCACCGTCGCGTCTCCTGCGGGGTTCCACAGGGGTCGGTACTGGGACCGATCCTGTGGAACATTGGCTATGACTGGGTGCTGCGTGGCACGCTGCCTGCAAACATGCGGGTTGTGTGCTACGCAGACGACACCCTGGTCGTAGCCAAGGGGAGGGACCTCAGGGAGACGGTGCGGCTGGCCACGGTGGGAACAACCCTCGTGGTCGACCGCATCCGCTCCCTGGGACTGGAGGTTGCCCTCTCCAAGACCGAGGCCCTGTTGTTCCACGGGCCTCGGGGGGGACCCCCTCCAGGAACGCGGGTGCTTCTGGATGGGGTCCCGGTCCCGGTTGGGACCCAGATGAAATATCTGGGTCTCATCCTGGACGGGAGGTGGACTTTTGGGGCCCACTTCACTCAACTGGCCCCAAAAGTCCTAGGAGCGGCCGCCGCTCTGGGGAGGCTGCTGCCCAACGTGGGTGGCCCGAAGGCCACGTGCCGTCGGCTGTACTCCGGAGTGATCCGGAGTATGGCCATGTACGGGGCACCGGTCTGGGTGGACGCCCTCGGTCGCAATAACAAGGCCCTGCTGCGTCGTCCGCAGCGGGTCATTGCGACGAGGGCGATCCGCGGATACCGGACGGTGTCCTGGACGGCAGCATGTGTGCTGGCCAGTGATCCCCCCTGGGAGCTCGAAGCGGAGACCCTCGCCGAAGTTTACCACTTCGTGGCGGCGAGGAGGTCCCGTGGAGAGCCCCCAGCGTGGGGGGAGGTCAAGCGCCTGCGAAGGCAGGCGCGGGCCGCCCTGTTGCGGCGGTGGACGGAGGACCTGGCTCCACCGGTCCCTGGACAGAGGACGGTGGAGGCCATCCGCCCGGTCCTCCGGGAGTGGGTGCGGCGGCCCTTCGGGTCGCTGACGTTTCGTTTGGTGCAGGTGCTTTCCGGACATGGATGTTTCGGAAAGTACCTGCATCAAATCGCGAGACGGGAGGCGACCCCGGCCTGCCACGAATGTGGGGCGCCAGAGGACACGGCGCCCCACACGCTGGAGGTGTGCGCTGCTTGGGACTCCGAGCGGCGCACACTTTCAGCGGTCGTTGGCCGGGACCTCTCGCTGCCGAGCGTGGTGAAAGCCATGCTCGGCAGCGAGAGTGCGTGGCAGGCCACGGTCTCCTTCTGCGAGAGGGTGATGACGCAGAAGGAGGCCGCGGAGCGGGTCAGGGAGGATAATGCCAACTCTGACCCCCTCCGGCGCAGACGGGTGGGGAGACGGAGAAGGCGCTTCATTGAGCGCTTTCTCCATCCCCCGTAGTGGGGCCAGTGGCGGAGAGTCGGGGGACTCTCCGCTGCACTTACATGGCCCCACACGTCTGGTGGGCAACTGAGGTGAAAGGTTGCCCACCCACTGGCGCAGAGGCCCGGAAGGGCCTACCGCCGGGGCGAGATGGTTAATGCAGTGCGTCTCCATCTCGCCCCATCCCGGCGGCGGTCGGATCACGGGGGGGTTTTAGTGGGTTCGAGTCCCACATACCCCCTGCCACCACCCCCGTGGTGGCAGGGAAGTGCGAGGGCATTTCCCCCCCTCAAAAAAAAAAAAAAAAAAAAAAAAAAAGGGCTACATTTTCTCCCGGAAAAGTTAAATGTTCCCGTGGAATGAGCAAATAATTAAAATACTTTTTATCCGCGGGTGAAACCGCGGGGCGCAACTAGTTTATAATAAATATTATTTGCCATTTGATGAACAACAGGAAATGCAAGTGATGATTTTCTAGTTAGGAATGAAATATGGTTAAAACGCATTCATGATACACTTGCAGTACCGTACCCAATATGCTGGTAAATTTTGTCCCACAGAATTGAAACTTGTATGATGAAGAATGTGAAACAGCGAGTTTGCGCACGCGCAGCCAGCTACATAATCAAGTTTACTTTCCAATTGCTCTATTTTAATTTGCTGCTAATTATATTAATTATCTATTAATAGCCGCAATAGGAGTACACTACTTATTAAGGCGAAATGTTGCAGGAGTTTAACGTACAAAATTGACAGACTGATATATAACCTTCATTTCTACTCACGTCTTGTTATTTCGCTTTTCATAAATCATACAAGCTCATTCATATTTTAATGACCTGTCAGTCAAATTGTCCGGCCGAGTATCGGCTTATACTCGCAATTGTAATATCGTCTCATAAAACATTGATGACGTGCAATTTCAGTTTTTAAACGCACTGTCTGTCACAAAAGTAGGCACTTTTGATATAATTTTTTTTATGTCTCCACCTTTTCGTGTATTTAGCCAGTGTCAAGTAATTGATAATTTCTCCAGTTAAGTAATATATATGTCAAGTCAAGTCGCAGTTCAAGTCATCAAGTCAAGTCACAATCTAGTCTAGTCAAGTCATACTCCTAGTAAAGCGGTGGCAACTTTACCAGAAGCTTCTATGGAATTTTGGAAACAACAAAGAAACGTTTCACCATCATTATACCACTTTCCCACACTCATGCCTGTAGTCCACACTTATCGAAAACACATCCGTACATCCGCAATTAACGAATAAAATGCCACCAATTTTATGCACTAACACAAGTAACACAAATAACACAAGTTTTGGAAAACAATACAATGCGGCGACGCGATCTTTTTCATTATCCCGCCAAAAACCTTTTGATCTTATTCGGATTTTAATTTTCTTAGTGATAAGTGACAGTTTGAGGAACAATGCAGAAAGGTCAGCTTATCACTGCCAAAATGCTCATACGCAGTTCACACACTTTGGATACGTGGACATTCGTTTTTCTCTCTTCTATTGTAGAGATCATATTTTCTACCTTCTCCTATTCTGAAGATCATATATTGACGGCCTCTGTGGTGCGGTAGTTGAGCAGGTCGGCTCATAACCTGGTGGTGGGAGGTTTGATTCTCGCGGCAGGATAAGTATTTGTGCAAAAAAAGCGCAAATACTTGTTTTGAGTCTGGGGTCTGGGGTCCTACAACAGTAGGACCATTGTTTTTGTGGGTCCGTGGTCCCTAGATACAGGGAATCCTCCACACATAGGGACAAAACACAGGGTCCAGGATCTATGAATGTGATCGTTGGGTGTTATTATTATTATATCACACACATACAAATGGAGAATAATAATTAAAAGAACCAACTAAAATCGATTCAAATTTTATGACGCGTATTCAAAAGAATTAGTGGCGACAATAACTGCTTATTTTCAAGCCAATCATGGTGCAGCAAATTTTTTATAGCATAGCGTTATCTGCGTTACAAACATTATAAGGGAAAAATTAGTGTTTTATTGGCGACCACGACTCGTTGGTGATATTTACCCTACAAGTCGGGGAGAGTAGAAAAAGCGTTGGGTAATTTGATTTCAGCAAGGCATCACCGAGCATGATTTCTTTCTGCGTTTAAATGACGAAAAAGCTTTTTACGATTGTTTTACTTCAGAATTTATGTTTTAGAGTTGTACTAAAGTGGGGGATTATTAAGTATAAATTTAAAATTTGGCAATTTTTAGTTCAGATCGTGACGTAACATTTAATAGTCAAATACAAACAGAATATTAATAATGAATCAGGATCGAATGGTTCATCATCAAAATTAAAATGGACTCCATAAAAATAAGTAATGTTAGAATAACTTTATCGCATATTTTCTCAATATCCGCAGCCAATCCCATATTTCATCCCAACCAAGGAATTGCATCAACCATCTTTACTTTAGAAATCGGAAGGAAAAGAAATCTAGACTTACAAACGCAGACGAATCCCTTCGGGAAATACCTAATCGAAAATTGCAATGCTCAATGCAAAAATGTGAAGACCATAATTTGCGGTTTAGTTGAGAATGCTTCCAATCACAGCCCTTTTACTGAGGTACCTATATGACATACGTGTTTTGAAATATACCAACTGATTATAGAGTGAAGCTTGAGTATGAGACGTTACTCCACACTTCTTGAACCTTCGTTTTAATGAACTATTTAGCTTCATAAAAATGCCGTTAAAGAGAAAAAAGGCCAGCCTCATAGATCGCGATTTTGAGCAGATACTTGCCTCCTGCATCTATCGGCTCTCTGCAGTTTTTACCAGGTTGCTGGCCCACCTAGCTGAGGGGTTGCCTACGACGTCATATTGCAGTTCTTAGTTGTCACTCGAGAACCAGTATTTTCCATTTGTTGTTAATTCTGCCAGCAACGTGTGACCTTGCTCATACTGCCATTTCAACACGCTAACTCTAAATATTGGTAACTGTAGTTATATAGAAAATCTCATCATTTTAAATTTTATCTAAACTCCGACCATAGCCCTCTCCAAAACTCTCTCACATTTAAACAAGTTTATCAGACGTTGTTAGCACGAGCTTGCTCGAGAGAATGCTCGTCAAAATGTATGCTAGTTTACTCGCGCGTGCCACCCCTTCAAGGGATTAGGCGTAGGGCTCCTTGATTAAAGGGCTCCAAGGAAGTGCCTTTCATTTTGTGGGCAGGAGTAATCAAAATCGACGGGGGCTGGCTTTGGATGAATAGGGCCTGATCAAAAGATGTTGATGGCTCTGATCTTTATATTAAGGGTCTATTTGAATAAGTGTAGACCTTAGTTTGGACTAAGTCTGCAATTGCGGTATTTAACTTTTTATCGAGATTTAAATTAAAATTTAAATATATACATGGTGGAATTTAATTCGTTCTTTTCCTTAAATGTATGTACTCAGTCCATGCTATAGAACGCTCCTATATAACTATACACCAAAAGTACTTATGAAACAAACTTAAATGTAGGTATTATCAAATCACTGCGAATTCGAATCCTAAAGAAAAGCTCTGTGACATTGAACAAAGCAGGTATTTTATTACCTACGAAACATTTACAAAGCACTCAGCTGGTGCCCACACTGTGTGTTGCGCTAAATAGACATTTCGGCTGTTATTTTAAAAGGCTTTTTTTAAATTGCAGTTTGTACGCTCTATCTTTAGCATGTTCTGAGTACATACATTAAAGGAAAAGAACGAATTAAATTCCACCGTGTATAACCCATGATATTATACTAGCTATGTAGCTAATGTAGCATTTTTTTAATGACTGGTAGCTCTGTTTTTTTGCATATATACCTATTGGCACAGAATCGATAATAATCTTGTGGACAGTGTTCAGCAATGGTAAACCCAAACCTTGCAGGTCCGCAGCAGCGGCGGTAACATAAGCCCTTTACGGGGTCATAAACGTCACCATCCAATCCTACGGCCATGTTTCAAGTTAATAGTGAATGGTAACATAAATTAACCGGTTTACGTGCTTTTTATGAACTCATATATCGAACCGAGTAAATGATACTTAATAATTGGGTTGTGATGTTTTACGATTGTGCAGCGATCATAATTGCATGTAAGATTACAAATCAATATTAATTTAGATATTACAATTTTTCTGGACTTACAAAATGTCTTTCTTTTTTTTTGAAACGATGAGTTTTATAGTCGATTTGATCGTTTTTAATAGTAGTTTGTTAAGTTTCATAAACTATTGGAAATGGAAATATGAATAATAATAACGCCCAACGATCACATATACAAAGATCCTGGACCCTAACTGGGATTCCCTTTATCTAGGGACCCAGGAACTACGAGGACTATTGTCGTACAATACCCAGACACAACAAGTATTTACGCACTCACTTTTATCCAGTCGCGGGAATCAAACCCGCCACCTCTGAGTTATGAGCCAATCTGCTTAACAGAGGCTCCGCAGAGGCTGTCTATTAGTTTTACGAAGTTCAAAATTTTATTCCATAGAATTCTAAAACCGTGTGTTAGCGATGCTTTTAACATCAATTCCAATGCCATAATTTTCCTAATAACGTGTCATTCAAAACATCAATGCAGTATGATTTGCAAGCTTCTAAACGAAGTCAATCATTGAAACGTGCTTCAAACTAAACGCGGCCCGCACAATAGAATTTCCGATGCGGACGCCAAACAATATTTATTGAGCGCTTGGTTTTAGATGCTGTACAGATTTTGGCAACTTTAGTAAATTCCGATGATGTTATAAAATTCGGTGGAGAGAAACACCAAACAAAATGAAAACAACGCGATTGACGCTTATTCCATTTGTAATCAAATCCGTTTTTAAAAATGTAATTTTCTCAACGATAATGATTCTGTATACAAGAAAAGGTTTTCATGATTTCTAAAAAGGATTTAAGGCAGATATAAATTAATAAGTTTTTATTTGAATAATATTTTAATTAAGTTATCTCCTTTCCACGCAAATTTAGGCAAAAAGTTAAATTAGATTTGTTTTTCTAAAATCATAAAACCTTTCCTTTACTTCTAGAAAAAAGATGAATCAAGTAGATATTTTTAGTTTATTCATAATATTTTTAAATGTTATTGAAAACTTATAGCAACGCCAATATTCCTTTCATCAACTAGAAAAAAAAAAGTGACGTTACTAAAATGTGTGTATGTTTGTTACTCTTTCACGCTCAAACGGCTAAATAGATTTGGTTGAAATTCGGTACCAAGATAGCTTATACACTGGATTAACATACAGGCTACATTTTATCCCGAAAAAGTGAAATTTTCCGGCGGTATGAGTAAATAATTAAAATACTTTTTATCCACGGGTGAAACCGCGGTGCGTAATTAGTCATAACTAAGGACACTTACAATCAAGTCACCTTACAAAAAAGTGTGCTTTAGACCACACGACTTAAGTGAAATTTCTTTTGTTTCGCTCCATCTATCGGCCGGTATACGGTATAATCGGTATGTTCGGCCTTTTTTTTGCTTTGTTTCATATTAATGTCGCCATCTTGACAATTATAAATTGCCATTTTACTGAACGTACCAACATAATACTAAATACGATAATACAAAAAAAATTACATTGTTATGTTGACAATGAAGATCTACGTGAACCAACTTCCATTCACCTCGCATTCACCAGCTCTTATCTCATCTCCCCAAGTCAAGTTTATTTCAAAAATAATAACCAAAAAAGAATAAACCGAAAGCATCTGATGAGTTTTGGCGGGAAAACGAAAAAGATCGCGTCGCTGCATTGCATTATTTTCCAAAACTTGTATTATTTTCAGTGTTATTGCATAAAACTGGTGGCATTTTATTCGTTAAGTGCTGAATTACAGGCATAAGTGTGGGAAAGTGGTATAATGATGTTGAAACGTTTCTTTTCGTGTTGTTTCCAAAACTACATAGAAGCTTCTGGTAAATTTGCCACCGCTTTAGTAGTAGTATGACTTGACTAGACTAGACTATGATTTGACTTGATGACTTGG
The DNA here is from genome assembly GCA_905220475.3 of Ennomos fuscantarius. Taxonomy (NCBI): domain Eukaryota; kingdom Metazoa; phylum Arthropoda; class Insecta; order Lepidoptera; family Geometridae; genus Ennomos; species Ennomos fuscantarius. The sequence goes on along the minus strand of HG992028.1, from coordinate 1,335,975 downwards.
ACTGTGACTTGACATGACACTATATAATATTATTTTAACTTGAAAAAATATCAATTACTTGACACTGGCTAAATATACAAAAGTGTGGAGCCAAGAAAAAAAGCATCTTATTCAGCTTTGTTTGGGAGCTACGATGCATAGACAGACATGCAAATAGACATGTTAAAGCTATAACACCTTCTGTTTTATCGGAGGTTAAAAATGAGTTCAACTGACTAGAAACAAAGTAACAATCTATGCACGACCACCCGCATTCGTCGAACGAAGCTTTTGATGCGTGAAATGACATCTAATTAACGAGTTGCAGGTCATCAGGCGATATTGATATGACGTATTATGCGTGCAGGCGACATCCGAATTCAAACAAGCTGTGTTATTGTAACTTTTATCTTGGCAGTACATAATCTCAAGAGATCTTTTTTGTAAATCTACTTGACATTTTTGTACGGGTTATTACTGTTGGTCCCTACCGAATTTTACAGCGTCACCAGGCGGGAGGAAAGGCGCTTAAGGCACCCAGCTATCAAAATTGGGAGGCAACTAGCTCAAGGGCACGGGTGGGCTCGGCAAAAGTGGAAGCCTCGGTTTGGGCCGTTGCCGGATAAGAGGATCGATAAGACTACGTCTGCTGGCAGAGTGGACCTTATGGAAATTCGCGACCGTTCCTAGCTAACCTACGGGGGTACCTTGACCTCGAAGGCAGCGGTGACTTCGGTGTCTGATTGTGTTACGCTGGTATCCTATACCGGTGCAGAAAGCGGTACCTGAGCCAGATGGGCTAGACTGGTCCGGTGATCCTAGCGCAGCCGATACTACGGCTGCTATAGGATCTTCCAGGTCGCTCAAGACGTGTCACGGGTGGCGACGACGGGTTTGGCATTATTATTCTAAGCATGAAGTGGCTGAGGACAGACCTAGGAGATAAAATATACTTAAAAGATAAAGACTTGAATGAAAGTTAAAACCAAATGCACATTTCTTAAATCACACAGGTGTAGCTTGAAGTGAGCAAGACACGAATTGCTTATATTACGCGCATTCCTAACTCCAGTTCTTGTTCGCGTTCGAGGTTGGTAAAGCTAGCTCGACTCAAGTTGTCTCTTTTTTCAAGCTAGTGATGCTATAAAGGTGAAAAAAGTTTATAAACTCTTTATTGAAACACCACGTACTTAACAAAACATCAAAAACTATGAGATTAGTACTTCACAAAAGTGTAACAATCACTCAGAGCGATCTCTTTGATCGGAGCGATGCATTTAACTCATTTGAAAACCCAAACCTTATTTTTCAGTGGAACGCTTTGTGTCTTTTTAACATGATTTGGCTATCTTTATACCTAAGCTTCAAAGCCATTAGGCTACGATAAGTAAAGATTTTTTTTTCCTGGTTTGGCTTTGAAAGTCACTTACAAGTCGATAGTAGCCGAGCAAAACAACCAGCAAACTAGTGGTTAACGAAAGTTTATTTACTGTTTCACATCAACCATCTATGATCAAGTGTTATTTGGAACGCGCCATTAACTTCAGTATTTACTGTCATTAATCAGGGTGTTTATTTTGTTTTGTTAATCAGGTGACAGCGATCGCCCCCTGGTGTGTTTGTGCAATGAAGTGTTTACCTAATAGTAGAGTAGATATTGTACTGATAACTCATTGTAATTTTTTAAATATAATATGTAAATTAATGTAATAAATATGTAAATTGGAAAATAGAATCATTGTACAATATTGCCACCTTTTTCTACGGGTTTTATGAATGTGAACATGCTTTTGAGACTTTTTTTGCAGGCTCTTTCAAGCAATGTTTATGCCTGCCCCATCTAAGTTTAATTATACACGAGGCTTATCAGCGATAAAAGACTAAAGGGAGAATTTAGAGCCTTGAACACAGACGAAAGGTTGCTGGTCTGTAGGTCTCCTATCGGCTACATTTTGGAGAGTGTGCGCATGCCCTTCATCAACTCATTCCGTCATCCCCTTTCTATCATAGAACTACAGGACTTGGTGATTTTTCACGTCAAGAGTGAATGGGTATCTCATGGGCAAGCGTGCTCCGCCTTAGACAACTTCGTCACTTACCATCAGGTGAGTTGTTGTCAAACGCATGCCCATTTTCCATTTAAACAAATACACACCAAAATTAGGTATTTGTAAAAGACAAAACCAAGAAAAAATTATTTAAGCATGGCTTATGACCTGGAGACAGAGTATAAGCCAGCTCATAAATTATTTGGGTCTGGTTTAATGTCGGACAAGAAAAAATATTCTGCTATAAGCCCACACACATACCAAGGTTCTCAAAAACTCTTCGTTTTTCAGCCTGGTTTCGGACACACTCCATCAGTATGTGATACACATCTTCTAGTTTGACACTTACCTCGCACTAAGGCAACGTTACTTTTTTTTATTTTATAATAAGTATTTGTGGACATAGCACACAGCGCCATCTAACCCTAAACTAATCAAATCTTTTACTTTGGGAACCAGATAACTGATAGAAAACTTGGATACTTTTTGTTTGTAAATACATATTACATAGAATACAATACAAAACCCACAGAACAAACATCGGTATTCATCACACAAATGTTTGTCCTGGGTGGGAACCGAATCCACAACCCACAGTTACGACCAATTGAGCTATCGGGTACTTTACCCATCATGTATGCGTATACACCTAATAGCATTTCTACCAAATAAAATTATTTTTGAAGAATTTCAAATATTTTCGAAGACTTTCGTAGGGATGTTGGAGGTCCAAGCCAAGGAGGTGACTACTACTAATGAAAACGAAGATGAACCGAGATAAATAGGTACAAAGAATAATTTATGTACTTGATAATTTTTATTCAAAAACACTTATAAAATGATAAATTCAACAACTCTCAATTTTGCATGCGTAAAAATGTGTATAATTTATTTTAAAGTAGTAGAAATAAAGGCTTTATTTATTTATTAGGTAGATAGATAAGTAATAATTATCATCAGCCTCAAGACGTCCACTGCTGAAGATAGGCTCCATGAAGCGCCACTTTGAAGGCCTGCTTGCCCTTTTTTACCACTGATTTAAAAAAAAGATGAGGTTCGCAACTTGACTGTATTGTTACCTCAGAACTTTCGACTGGGTGAACCGATTTTAATGATTCTTTTTTTATTTGAAAGTTGGTGCTTTCTGTGTGATCTCATTTTAATTTTATCAAGATATGACGAACAGTTTTTGAGTTATCTTTAATAATGCGTATTTTGAGTTCGACTACATTGATGATGTTCTCATTGAGACTTAAGTCCGTTAAAACCATTTTTTTAAAGAAATTATGAAGTACTCGTTAATATCTTAGAAGGCTTCCCAAGAAAAATATAACCCGACTTATCGGTATTACAGGAAACTTTTATTACCAAGAGTGTATACCGTTTACAAATACCTAGGAACGGTCAGGAGCAGGGAGCACGCATTCTGGAGTAGCATGAAGCAAGCACGTTGCGGATGTCTGAGAATTGGACGTACGCGATACATGGTCATAAAATGTTGCTCTCTGTTAGGATCCTGCATGTATGTGACTATGCTTAATTGAACCGGATTGGTAGCACTAGTAGTGTGAAAGAGAACTTTTTTTTTTTTCAAACTCATATATTGTAATGGGTTTGCTATGTAATACTTGACAATAAGCACTTTGTAATTCTATATGCTTAGCACAATAACAAAATTTAACTTAATTTCTAGTACAATAACTTAATTTTATGTACATAATATAATTGAAGGGTTGAGAATAAAAAGGGTTTAACTGACAAATTGACAGTTTCGAGAAAATTGACTTTAAACGTCAACGGCGTCATTGGCGTCACATGTAGAGTACTTATAAGGTAATAGAAAACGTTTATCTAATTTTCAGTAGCTTGAAAATGTTTTAATTCTATTTAAATACTAAATATAGTACTAATTCATATGATTACTGTAAAAATATAATACAATAAAATAAATATAATAATGTTTATATGCTAAGCGAACTGTATTCCTGTGACAGATAAACCGTTTTTAGACTCAAAATCTCGAGATTTAAGCCTCATTTCGGTATTTTGAGAATGTATTATTGAAGATAATTTCACGCTGAATCCAACGATACTCATAAGTAATTTTGTGAAAAATATCAGTTAAACCCTTTTTGTTCTCACCCCTTCAATTTTACCTTGTAAAAGTGCTAAAAATAACCTATTTGCAATAAATCTTTTGACTTTGACTTTGAACCTTCACAAAGAAATTCAAATGCAATGTATGTTGTTCGTGAATGAAAAAGAACCTTTAGAGAAGGGTTACCAAGGCGATAATTTGAGTATTACAAAATGAAAAGATATATCGAAGAATATAAGAATATGATAAGGATTTTCTCTAGGTAGTATTTTCTACCTATTACAGTACTGTACACTACTGCTACTACTGTATACTGTATTTTATAGTTGTTTGGGTTGTCTGGAAGAGATTGCTTTAAGCGATAAGATTGCCTATTATGACACTTAAGAATTTTGAGGCTCTAAAAAGTTTTTTTTTTAAATGTGTTATATTTTATTCTTAAAGACCTTTAGGTAGTAAAACTTTCCTGAAAAGTTCATCTACGTAGGTATCACTGCTGTGCCAGTTATTCTGCCGCCAAGCAGCAGTGCGCAAGCACTACTGTGTCCCTGTTTGTAAGACACTGTATCTAATAAAACTGCTGGGTAAATGAGACTTTATGACTTAATCTCTTAAAGTTTTAAGTCTAGTAAACTTATTATAGCACTGTGATGTTTCAGGACGACGTACGCAGTGCAGTTTCACGCAAAACTGTATACATTAGAGTTCCGATTGACACTGCAACTGATATGGACAGCTGTGTCCTTTAGCATTAAGCCAACGCCTAGCTCGTCACGCCATTCGTTAAATCAATTTAAAAAAAAAAAAAAAATCCTCTTTGACAATTTTTGCTCATACATTACAAATAAATAATTTTTGAAAGGTTGTAAAATATAATTATTTTAATGCTGGGGATTTTGTTTCCTATTAAAATACCATTAGTAGGTACTTACTTATGCTCTTTAATTTAGAGTATATTTTATTTTAAAAACTTACATTTTCGAATATGATAATAATTTACTGCGTTAGTGTTAGCAACATCTTAGCGCCGTGCATTTCAAAGCTCGCAACCGGAACGTCGGATTCACTGCAATCGAACATCTCCGCTGCATTCTAGAGGTTATATTCCCGAATAACAGGGAATATACCTTCAAAAACAACCACTTGTACATTCTACCATAATCTCACACTGGTGAGGTACAAAATTGCGTGGCAAATACCATAGATTCATCAGAAAGCCGGAGTATTGCATTCTGGTGAATGAAACATCGTTCCTTGTAGTAGTTAAGTTTGATTTTCGTACCTGAAAGTAGTATCGTTGTTTTTTTTTTTTTTCAAGTTTCCTAAATATAATTCGGTGTTCTCTATAAATTTATTCCCCACAGCACTATGAAACTGCATTATAAGTAGTGTCAAAGAGAATAATGTAAGCGACACGGATGTTGCAGCGCATGGCCTCTATTTGGTTGCTTATTAATTTTAGTTTAAGAATGCTAGTTTTTTAAAATATATGCCGCCTTTGTTTTTTATGTAATTTTTTAAATTTTGTATATATTTTATATCACGACCCACTTCCCACTTCTTTTATATCTCGCACTTTACTGTTTTCTATCACGGAATCACCAAATGGGTATTCACGAAACTTTGATTGCAATGCAACAGGATAGGCATAGGCATAGTTCCATACTAACTATGTACATAAACTGCGTATTTGAACTTTCAAATCCATACAAATTTGTGTTTCTAATTGTTGCAATCAAGGAACGTGATCGCCCAGCTAGTCATCGTTAGCAACATCTCCCTTTTTCACTTATTAGCCCTTAATGCTATGGGTAAAAGTACATAATTGTGTGTAATTTTAAACAATTCTTAATCTTCATTCCTCACTAAGCCTCACTAAGTTTGTAAGCCCTTATTTATTTTATAATTAATGTATTCGTCGATATTTTCATGCATGGTATAGTTTTAATTGAAGATTCTTAATCTAAATCATAGTCATAAGAGCCAGAGACGCGTCTAGCATGTCCCATTCCAAATTCATGCATTAACGCAATAGATTCTCGTCTCTCAGACGGAACAATTATCTTAATGAATATGTGGGCATTCATGTGTTCTACGCAAATACTGTCTCGTATAGTTATATGCCTTGTTGGATATCTAGGTATGATTAGGTGACTCGTAACGCCTGTATATCAAGACCATAAAGCTCAAAATGGTTTAGAATTCATAGTTTAGGTTTAAGGTCGATGATGTCTGGAATATTTCTAGTCTAATGACTTGAGACATTTATGGCGTTTCATTCTATAATTTGTATGTTCAAGTTAATTATCCTGGCAATTAGTAAAAATGGGGACGGTTATTTTTATTATATTAGTATAAAAGCTTTGCTTTTATCTTATTGAATAGTCGTACTAATAGTATCTTTACTTCTAACTGTATATGGTTTTATTTAACCATAAACATCTCTTTCGTAATAAGAAGAAAATGACATCGACAAAACTAGATAGGCAGTAAATTTTTATTCGCAGTTACTTTTCTCGTATAACCTAGATTATTTCAAATATTCCTGAGTCATGTGGCTAAATTACCTTGTTTTGGTAGAGTTACTCATCGTACTGGGAATCTTAAACGACAGGCCTCTAAGAAAATAGTGGATGTAATAGGGAACGTGACTCAGGATTTGCAGAAAAATAGTTACGCTGGATGGAGAGATATTTTGGCAAAATGTGACATAGTAAATATTCAGACAGATGATATAACATGACTATTGTGTTGTGATGAAACATTTCGTTTTATTCAAGAAACTCTTTAATAATTATCTTGGAGTAAAGATCAAATTTAGATTCATAGAATGGCAGATACAACATTATACTACGCAAAAGTCAGTGTATATAAGTTTGATATAAAGTAGATCAAAATATAGATAAATGATGTTACGTAACGTTAACGTACATCACGTTTGTAGAGCACTTATTTGCTAAGGATACACTACACGTCTTAAGTTATTTCTTTTTTCTTTTATCTTAGAAACCTTTTAAAGAACAAGCCCATCTAATGTAATACGATCATCGTAGCCTATACTTATATAGACATTTGAAACGCTGGAAATGTCACTAATGTATTGCTTATCCTGTAGGACTCTTTACCCTTCTTTACTTTAGATTAAAAGCCATGTAACTAAAACTAAAATGAACTTGCCTTATTGCTAAAACTAAAACTTCTTAACGCTATTTTTACAAACTCGGCGAGCTCTAAAATATACCATTCTACGAAACTTTGCATATTAGACGCGAATCTAGTGCTTGCCTGAGAAGCTGAAATACTAAAGTACCTACATATTTGTTACGTTCTCATGGTTTCTAGTTAGTTGTGAATTATCTTGGAATTCGATACCCATCTCAAGTTTTTTTATTATTTCTAACTACCTTCATAACTAACATCGTTGTAATAAGCTTAATTTTAAAATTTCTTCGATAAAAGGGATCTAAATTCATCTATTTAGCTTTTATTGACATCAGCTGGGCGATCACGTAACTCAATTGCAATTTGTATGGATTTGACAGTTTGAATACGCAGTTTATGTGCAAAGTTAGTTTGGAAATTTCTCCTGTTGCATTGCAATCAAAGTTTCGTGATCACCCCCCAGGAGTGAGACCTCATAGCCAGTTCAAGTGATAATGCCTTGACATAGTGAGGGTTTGGACACGAGATCCAATGGATTCACCACCCGAAGATGCCCATCTGCCCATCATAACTATGCGTTGTGAAGAATTAAATTAAAACGAATTGTATCTTAAAGCGAGCAATTTTCGAGCAGAGGAATTAAAAAACCTTTCCTAATGCATACCACTGAGGCCGATCTCCCTTCTCATTCAACTACTGCTCTAAACGAACCTAAACGATCCATTTATTTCTCACCAACATAAAGCTTTCCAAGCAAAATCTATTACTAGAAATCAATCTTACTTTCCATCCTCAGAGCTAGCCGGCTCCACCGGTATTCCACGTTTAATATTCAAATTAGTGAGTCAGGAACCATGAGCTTTAATAGCCGGAAATAGCTATTGGTCGCTAATCAATCAATTAACTCATTATGGACCGACAATGCAGCCGGGGGTGTGGTATTGCATTATTATTGGAATATATTCGTAGTACGTCTATAATGCACTCGGTTGTAAGAATAAATAAAGCTTGAACCCGAGAACGATTTTGGACGCAGATTACATTATATTCAATATTAAAACTTGTAGCTCGTTTCTCAGTGTTCATTGTACTTTTTGCATCTGAATTTTGTTCGTTTTCTAATTTTTTCCACCACTGCACTACACTATGGACATAGGTAAAATTTATTATATATTCAATTTTGTAAATGGCTTTAAAAATAATACTGCAACCAATTTAAGTGATGTTATTAATTTTAATAACAAACCATAAATCGCCCTCATATATCATTATTCCGATTTCAAATAAACAAGCTCAGCTAAATCAAACTGATGAGTAACCCAGTATCAACTAAACTGCACGAAATGCCACCAATTAACGTGAAATTGATAAATGTGTTTAGCTAAAGGCGACTATGAACTCGTTTTACTTGTACGATGCGATTTGACTAATGCCTTTGATTTGTCACTTGAAAGAACTTACGCTGAGATCTTCACGATACAACTTTTTTGTATAAACTACTTACTAAAAATAACGCCTTCACATCCATTACGAATTTTCAGCGCAATTATATTTTAACCGCTTCAACTTATCCTTAAATTATAATTACATCTAATAGTTCAAATCTGATACTGAGAGAAATAGTAGGTCGTCATTGCGTACGTAGATCGGAAAAATCGTGCTAGATCCGTTAAGGGCGTGGAGTACCCATAATTATTGTCTTATTTCACTATAAAACACCCTAGCCTAAACTTAACCCTTTTCAAGATATTTTTTTTTACTGAAAATTGCTGATTTTTAGTTTAAATAATTTAATTATATTTATTTTGTTTGGGAGTGAGTTGGCTGGGGGGCGAGTTGGCGACAAGGCTCACGAGGAGGTTTTAGTGGGTTCGAGTCTCACACATCCCCTAAGATTGTAGCTCATCTTCCCTAACCTATATACGTAGCTAATATTACATTACATTTGCATTTAAAAAAGCCTATTACACAATAAATGATTATGTGTCGGACAAAAAAGCTTGGCCTGAATATCCCAAGCTTAACGGTATGAAAGCTTAGGTACTTTGCCTATTGCCTATTCCTATCTATAAATTCAGTTTCTATTTGTAATGTTTATAATAAGATAATCACGGTATTTTTCTTGCACCGGTGTGACGTGGTGGTTATTTTTGTAACATATTCATTATCTCAACTGTAATGAATTATATACATTGTAAAAGACAGTACAAAGAAGACAAAAAAAAAATACATCACTGTAAAGTTTCTTGTAGCTTCTTCTTTACAGTTGTAATCGAAGCTTCGGATCAAAGTTTTCAATTCTGCATTGTGCCGGATTGCTTGCACCAGTAGTGAGAAAGAGAACTGCTTTTTTTTCAAACTCATATATTGTAATGGGCTTGCTATATTATTTGACAATAAGCACTTTGTAATTTTATATGCTTAGTGAAATAACTTAATTTTAAGTACCTAGTATAATTTTGACTTGTAAAAGTGCTAAAATTAGCCTATTTGCAATAAATCTTTTGACTTTGACTTTGACTTTGACTTTGTAAATTGTAGGGTAGGTTGGAAATACTTGCTTTAAATTTACTTTATCTAAGTCCGAATGGTATTAAGAAGTGCACCAACGCACTTAACTTTTGGTTGGTGGGTTAACCCATGATTCATTGCTTTCACAGTTCACCGACATTCGTTTAGGATTAATGATGTTCAATGGACAATGTTTACAAACGTCATCGAGTGGTTAAGAATTAGGTTAAATGAAGTCATCTTGAATTCGATTGAGTAATTGGGGTGACGAGTTTATTGATTTGTCGTTTACGACAAAGGCCTTTTTGAATTAAGATTTCACTGATGAAGAATTCAAAGAAAATAAATAAAGTTTCATAAACAAAACAACTTAATAAATCAACACCATATCAAAAAAAGAAACGATGAAAGTAGAATAAATCTACAGATAATTAAGACAGTTTTTGTTTAGAATTCGTTTAATTAAATATCACAGATTACGATACAATATAAATTACATTAAGTAGGGACTTATTCATCTACTAAATAGTTTACAAGTAGGTTCACTTATTAACCAAATATCAATAATTAAATACTTAGTGTTAAATGCATACAACATTTTCAATATTCCTTGAGACTAACGTCAGTCTTTGCACTTTAAAACAAAAGAAGTATTGAAACAATAAAGCGTAATATTTATAATAAGCTCATTTTTCTACTTTGTGCTTAGCTTTCGATTTGTAGCTTCTCAACGAAAGCTTCTGTGGTGTAGTAGTTGAGCAAGTCGGCTCATTACCCGGAGGCGCAGGGTTCGATTACCTCGGCAGGACAAGTATATATGTCTACAGAAAAAAAGCACAAATACTTGTTCCGAGTCTGGGTGTTGTGGTATCTGGGTCCCTAGACACAGGGAGTCCTAGTTAGGGTCATCTATTCATGTGATCGTTGGGCGTTATTATTATTATTATTAATGAAAGGTGGAATAAAAGAGATGTGATCACGAAACTTTAATAGTAATACAACAGACGAAATGTTAGACTTAATTTAATATTTTCCACGGAAAAGCACGTTTAAACAGCCTACTTTGAATTTGGTTTAAATCAAGTTACGTGACTTAGCTGATCATAATATCATGTCACAATGTCAAATTGTTACGATTATAAATATACTTGTAATTATAATATTAGATTTGATTACATATTACAGCATAGAATAACGTTACAGATCATATTTTAATGTGAACGAGTAACTTTCGAAAATAACACAAGATGGTAATGATTAGAATGTAAGTAGAGATTCTCAAATATCATGCTATTTAGCTTGAAATATATAAAAATTAAAAATATATAAAGTAAACTAAACATAAATAATCCAAAGATGCATTGAACAAAATATGCAACAATGAACTACACTAAACAAAGTCTAAGAACTATTTAACAATAGTCAAACATATTTTATCTCTATAACTGGTATCTATATGTCCAGTAGGAAGTGTCACTGCTACATCCACCTTAGAACAAGATGCAGGGGATGACGTCACTAGTTCAGCTAGCTGAGATGATGAGCACTCACTCGATCGTGACGTCATTGTTCTTGCTGTAAATGTAGTAAAACTTTAGAGGTAGGGTAATACAATTGATGAATTGAAAGATCACTATCGAAACAACAGCAAACAGAAAAAAGTAGGTGGATGATAAGACTGATCAAGAATATTTTAACGTAAAATACAACTTACACTTTTATAGAAATAAACGAAAAGTTAAATAATATCAGAGGGTAATTAACTAATCAGGTAATGGTCTAATAAAATAATTTTATTAAACGGTGTTTATTTATTTCTGAATGTAAAAAAAGTTAATATCTAAAAAAAATAATAGAACTTTCTAACAGTTTCACCATATTTTCTGATTAAAATATTTCTAACTTTTATAAAAAGAAGTGCGTTACGTCTAGTATAGATAGGTGGTGATGCTGATGTTATTCATATTTGTATTTAGTAATAAATTATACATTTATTGAATAAAGTACTTTTGACTGCTGTTCATTTCTAAATTTCTAAATGTTCTTGTATATCTACAAGCAAAGCACTCACAATTAGTGTAACAACTGGAAGCAGACTCCCCCGAAGGGCTGTAAGGCTTCATCTCGTAATGATTGCTCCCCAACGACGACTGCTGTCGGCTTCTATTCCCGAACGGTGACGAGTAGCTTGGGCAGGAAAATGTAATTATATTGTATGACACATTGGGGTGTGGGAAAAATATATCAAGCTGTTTGGCTGTGACCTATGAATTCTTACGAGTCCCTTTTGTGTATTGACACAAAGAACGAAAATGAAGAAATTTTAAAAACGGTGCTTTTTACTGTCGTTTGTTTTAAAACTGCAGTAAGAAAGTTTTTTCATTTTTCACCTATTTAGTCTGATTCCTAGATTTCTTTTTCTAAAGCTAAGGCAAAATATAATATCCCTTAAAAGAAAGAGGTTAAGCCAACTTACTGTACAATTGCCTTTTTTGTGCTAAGAACATACTTGGATCGGAACCAAACTCAAAATTCACGACCTTACAATATCTTCACAACTTCTCGACTGATATTGCTTATATTTAAAAAAACTTATTCAGAATTGAGTATCCAATGTTTCTGCTAAATATTATCCCAACCGACTGCTTAATGGCACCGCAGCAAACTTTCCATTTATGTGGAATCAAGACAATTCCAATGAAAATCGCCAACTAAAAGATGACGGTGAAAAATTTATGATTGAAGTAATCGACAAAGTTTTAGATCATACCTTTACAATATTATATGAATTTACATTCCAATTTTTGTCAGTATTAATTTGTTGAAAAATACGACCTGTACGCAAGTACACACATCCAGACAGATGTAAGCAAAATCGTTCATTCTGATATAATATTTGTTGACAGATATAAAACCTACCTGTCTCTTACATGAGGCATGTCGTAGTGGTTGTCCGGCTGCATCCAATATTCATTACAGGTCCTCGTAAGATCTGGTCCATTTTTGACACTTCTGTTAGATTTTGGTATACCTGCAGCAACATTAATATATGCTTTTCATATTTTAATGGGAGTAAAACTTAAAGGTTGAAAATAAAGTTTCTCTATTTTTATTTTAAATCAATTGCAATTGATCACACCAATGTCATCCAAGTAAAACAGCAGGATTCACAACTTGAATGTTAACATTCACTCAAAAGTAATTTTGTATATAATTAAATTACTTTACATGACTTAAGCTAGTCATTTGCCTGATATCAAGCGTCATGGCCACCCATCACAGTTACATATAAAACGAATTTATCATTTTAGTATCTGTGCGTTGCATACTCGCCTAAATTGGTGAAAGCTGAAATTAGATTTTCTTTTTGAAAAATATTGTTTAAATAGAAACAATACAAAGGAAGTAGACAAAAGTAATGTTTCTAGATGTATTTAATATAATTAACGAGAATTCTTCACCGGTCCTTCCAGGCGTATACCCAGGCCTGCTGCTTCTGTATTTACACCAAACATATAGAATAGCTGCTCCAGCGGCCAGCATTGCAACGGTTATTCCAACCCCGACGTAGAGAGCCAAATTGTTGCTGTACAGACCTAGAAACAAACAGTTACTTTAATTGGTCCGTTTACAATTGCTGATGACTATCTGTAAATTCCAGTTTACATCAGGGTATAAGTTTCTTGAAAAAATTCAAATAACCAAACATTTCAGAAATCCTATAGACATGCAGTAAGAGATTCCGAGTCAATTTATTACCACGTATTATTTCTCCAACGTACTGATTGTGTCTTGATTTATAACATTAACTCTTTCTACAATGTCTGGCAAATGTTTTGTTAAAATATTTCCATAGTGGTTAGTTGATGAATAAAGTGGTTAATTAACCTATTTTAAAGAAGGACCTTGAATGCGAATGTTGTTGACGATGATGATAGATCTATGCTCTGAAGCTCGCGTGAGAGTTGATGTATGTACTAATTACTTGATTGTTGGGGAGGAACCATAGTAATTGCTTGTAGTATATTTAAATTATTTGATTAAATAACTCATCACTCCGAAATCTAGTATAGAGTTCACGTCATACTGCACTGCGCACGTCATCCTGAGACATCAGCACAGTCTAGTTTGAGATTACTAGTCTGAGATAAATGAGACTTTATGAGTTAATCAAGTCATAAAGTCTCATTTGCCCAGTAATTTCACTAGCTACGGTGCCCTTCAAACCGGAAGACAGTAAGTAGTGCTTGCGTAGTATTGCTTAGCGGCAGAATAACTAGCAAAGCAGTGGTACCTAGCTAGACGAACTTTGCAGATCTAGTGGACCTACCCTTGGATTGCTACCAGTTAGTAAATTACTACTACTTTTAAAGTTACATTATACACTTTCAATGTTTTCGATAGAGAGTGGGGGACTAAAAACCGGTGTGAATATTACTTTTGGTAACTAGATAAAAATTTCTATTCTAATCTTGCCATTATATACTTTACATTTCCTAAAGTTGCCACCTTCAGTGGTTGTAATCACACTATCACACTAATATTATATTCGTTACTTCTTCACGCTCAAACGTCTGAATGGATTTGAATTCGGTACCAAGATAGCTTATACACTGGATTAACATATAGGCTACATTTTATCCCGGAAACATGATGTGTTCCCGTGGGATGAGCATATAATTCAAATACTTTTTATCCGCGGGTGAAACCGCGGGGCGCAACTAGTCTCTAATAGTTGATCAAAATCTTGTCCATCAGAGTGAGTGAGTACCATTGCATATATATTTATTGCACATTGTGTAAAGCTAAAGTAAATTTATAGTAGGTAGGCGATACACTCCTGATAAAATAGAGAAGAGACGAGACGCCGCTTAAAGTGGCGCTCTATAGAGGAGGCCTATATTAGACATTAAAGTTCTTCAGGCTTATGATAATGATGAGAGGAATGAAAAATATGAAAATATTTAATTTTGTTGTAAAATTATAAGTAGTAGCATGAAAGTAAATCCGAAACAACAAACCAAAATATTGCATTATAGTGCCACCACTTACTCAGCCCAGTAGAACAGAGTCCATCCACACAGCTGGCGTGTTGCAAAGTAGACCCTGAACAAGCACCACTGCACTGTCTTCTACGAACTCTGACGCAATCCCCTGTGCAAGAAGACCAGGCACTCCAGGCGGACCAGGTGCCCACTGTTGATTAACTTCACTTTAAAGTTTATTTCTTTGGGAAAATATCATCAGAACCGATGCAATCACGACTCCGCGTTAGAGAATCGACGATCAAAAGGGAAGATTGTTCTAATCAAATAAGTGAAGAATCGAATCTGGATTGTAAATTCATATAGTTATTTTTTGTTTTTGGTTACAAAATTTAAGCAATGATCTAAAAAAAATGTTTTTACATAGGTACTTACTAGACTTTACTTTGATTTCTTAGCACAATTCAAATGAAGACCTAAAGTAAAATTATATTGAGTGATTCGATCACGTTAGGTCCTTAATTCAATCATGTTAAGAGGTAATGGTATAGCTTCTGTTCCCATTTCTTACCACTCTGACACCGTATACAATCATCATCACTCTGGGCACTAAGCCCTCTACACGGCGCGCCACCATTGGCTGGAGGTGGCTCAGAGCAAGTCCGTGTGCGGCGCCGTCCACTCACAGCACCGTTGCAGCGACAGGATGCCCAGGCCGACCATTCTGACCAGCCGCCGTTTACTAAGAATCAACGAAAGAATAATCGAACATAAAAAAACAATATTATGCCACTTTTGAATTTGAATATTGTTTTAAAAAAAACACATTTAAGGAATTCCCAACTATCTCTACAAAAGTTTAATTATTAGGAGGTATTTGATTATGTTGTGTCACTTAGAAGTGTAAATATACTGTTCTTAAAAACTTTTAAGAGAGATATGGCTAGCCCATTGCCATTTCAATTCTAAGAGTAATACGTATTGATGACTTTAGTTCTCCTGCGGATTCCTTCATTTCAGATCTTATCTCGCAATGAAACCCTAAGCATAGCTCTCTCCATAGCTCTTTAAGTGGCTTTTAACGTACTAATGAGGCCAACTTACTTAACATTATCAATGATGCTTAAACCACGTATCATAATGTTAATCAAGCATTTGTGTCAACAAATAAATTTGTGTTAGTAGTATGTATTTTTTTAATATTTAAATACTTACTTGGAGAGCGCAAAGTTATTGAAACTTCTAAGACCAAAAGAAGCAAATTGTCCTTACCTGCTACAAGCTGTATTTAGAAAACAGTATCAAATGCACAGAATTCGCCCTAGTCTATGATCAAATGAAGCATTTCTAGAGAACCACTAATTACATGTTATATATTATGACTCCACAACCGTCCATTGTTTCAACTCCTAGTAACATGTTCAAGGAAGTTAGTAAACATACCGTAGACGGATAGTATAGCGAGATCGGACTCCCGGCGACCGGCGATGTTCTCAGCAATGCAAGTGTAGTTCGCCATGTCCTTGGAAATGGAAGTAATAAGTTAGGTTTTAGAGACAGGGTCATCGTTCACTTTTTTGATAGAATATATTATGGAATAGTGAAGTCCTGCAGTCTGTGCAATCCTGCTGGAGGTGTTTTGTGCATTTCTTGCTGTACTTTTCTAGGCACCTGAATCTGTTTTCTTTGTAATAACGAAACTAGCACAGCACTTCCAGTGGCACTCATGTTGGTTGAGGCAGATGATGACGAGCCATTCAAAATTTTTAGAATAAGGTGCTGCTTTAGGGTGTCCGTCAAACTTGTAATATACTATTTAGGCAAATTGCAGACTTGCAGCTATAGAACAGGACTGTAAATGGCTTAATGGTTCAAAAATCTTTGTCGGCCTATAATTTGCGGATAAAACGATTATACATTACGTATTTTAAAATAGTTAGCACACGTTCACAATGTATGCGCGTCAAGTGTGCAAAGTATCTCTGTACTGAATATAGTTTTCTTCGCATGCCCAAACGCACATGTGGCTTGCGATATGCAACCATATCTAGCTACAATTATATGCTTTGTACTTCCAATCTTAGGCTAGCTAAAAATTGAGTCAAGAAATCAGTGCACTTAAGTCAACCACCTCAGATATTTTCTCCTTTGCTTTGTCAATATCCCTTTAATAATTTATAGGTATAGCATTTGATCACTGTTTCATCTGATGGTAAGTGATGATACGGTTTAAGGTGGTGCATACTTGGCTAGAAGATACCAGATTCCCAGGTTATGGATGTTTGGAAACAATTATCCGTACCTGTAATTCAACTTTAGGCAGCACCAGCATTTCATCAGTAGCTTCCAATGTAACCCCGTTTCTAGTCCATCTGATGGTAGGCGGTGGGGCTGCTGGTGGCGGTCTACATCGAAAGGTTACCCCTTGACCAGACTCCACTGTCACTGAAACTGGCTGCTGGACGAATTGCTTCTTTATGTCTGGAGGAAAAGGTGCATTGTTAACTTCAAGGTCAACGATCACATACACAATATATATGTGATCCTAATAAGGGTCAGATCTACATATTATTATATAATTATGGTAGATCTATATAAATCCTGGACCCCAACTAGAATTTCTATGGAGTCTTTTAGGATCCAGGAAATTCAAGAGCCATGACAACACCTAGACGAGATACCGTCTGTTTTTTAAATATTTTCGCTTCACATTATTCATTATTAATATTGATCATAATGGTAGTTATTTATTGTTCATATTTTATGTTACAACTGTTCAAATTCAATTAATAAAAAAAAGATTTTTTAAGTTGATTTCTAAATCTATGACGGAGTTTTGAAGTAACAAACATATAACCAATAGAAAGCCTCCCTCTTTTTGAAGCCCGTTGAAAACAGCTTTTCATGACATAACTTGTGGTAGGTATTTGAAATAGGTAGCTATTCTTATCAAGTTCCCATAGAGTTTAAGCGAGGCAAAATCATCGTTTCACAAAAACAAAAAACAACGAACACACCCCCCCATATCCCACCAAAATAACCCCGCCACCCCCGCGTCCGACCAAACCTGCAAACAATTAACGTTCGAGCTCATTGTCTAGAAATAGCCCCCCGGCTACGACGACAGATATAATTGTTATATGACAATTTGGACGCGTTTCAGTTTTAATTTAAGGCATTTGGACTGCATTTATCACGAGTTTAATATCTATCCATAATTAAAATAAAAGCTTTGACAATTTAACCGATTTTTTGAGTTAGTATATTTAAAAATGACAACCAAATTTTATATATACACGAAAAAAAAGTAAGCAAGAAGCTAATGATGGGTTCTTACGTTAAAAAACTTAGGAGGTGTTTTTGACTTTGGCAGAATGTAAGCAGTACTGTTTTGGTTGGCAGCACTGTTGGAAGGGCCATGATTGGTTGGTACCACCAGTCAATCATGGATTTTTCCAGCTCAGTAAAATTGAGTTTGGTGGGTAGTTGAGGTGCAACGAAAGGTACTTAAGTACCTTTCGTTGCACCTTATTTTTACCAAAATATTTTACCAAGCATATAAAATTACAAAATTTTTATTATCAAATATTATATAGCAAGCCCATTACAATATATGAGTTTGAATAAAAAGAAGTTCTCTTTCTCGCTACTGGTGCAAGCAATCGGGTACAATGCAGAACAGAAAACTCCGATCCGAAACTTCAATTACAACTGTAAAGACGAAGCTACAAGAAACTTTACACATAATATTTTTTTTATACACAATGCACGCTTACCCTTGCAATTTAAATTAAATTCTTACTTTTCGATGTATATTAAGGGACCATTAGCAGCATACCACAAAGAAAATATTAAAAAAAAATTGATATTATGAGGGGAAAAAGAAGAGTTCATGAGCTTTTCTTTTCAAGAAGCGACTACAACACGGTTGGAATCTGAAAGTTTCTCCCTTTGTCCTCTGAACCCCAGATAAAGTCGCGAAGTTGAAAAATCAGACATTCCACCATTAGACGTTCTCACTTCCCGTTGCCTATTGATAGCTTTAGTTAAGGGGAAGAAAAAAATCATAATTTTTAACGAGTGTTTTTATTTTCATCCCTCGTTTTCGGAGGGGTGGGCAGGAACCATTATGTAGAGGAAACATTATTTCCGCTCGTTAAGTCGAGCACTTTGCACTTTGATAAATGCTCACTAGCTTTTTATATGGAAATGTTTGGGGAGTGAATCACTTGAGGAGCGAGTGGGTTAAGTAAGAAGCTAAGAGTCATCTTGTTTGAGTTTATTATAGAATTGCTTATATTTATGAAGGAAGGAACATCTGTTACTCAATCCTTTCCAATCCTTTAAAACTTCTCTTGTGTTATCAACACCCCTTTTAACATATTATTTTCTTATTGCTGAAATACAGGCCTTTTCTTACACAGATTAAGTATAGAATAGACTATAATCCACCACACTCTGGCCAATAGTGGGTTGTTCATGAATGAATCAATTATGTCTACGAATTTAGTGAAACGTCTTTATTAACGTCTTATTTAACGTTCTCGAACGTCTCTATTGCAATGTTTTCTTCGCAGCAATAAACAGGTATGATTTTGCACAGAACTTTAGAGCAAATGTGGCTCTGCTACGAACTACTGCTCGGGCTACTTTCAACCCTGTATTTATATAACTGATCAGCAAAAGCACTACCGCACTTTAGGGACGTTAAGCCGCCGTTCCTGATCTTCGTCATAAGACAAAACTTCTTAAGACGGTTTAATAATGTTGACACTGGGCTAATCATTTTCAATTTGCCATTTACCTTTAAAGGTAAACCAAACCAACTAATTCGTTCATAGATTAAATCATCAGGATACATTTTGATTTTTCTATTGATAAGTGGTGTAAAATTGTTTAATAATCCTGACTTGTTTGTTCTTATTGTATGAATCGTTTTGTGGTAATTGTAAATTTAGTTTGTCGTTTTTATTACAATAAATCAATAAATAAATGGGTCCAATCGTACTTCTCCTGTGTAAAGGCAAATGGTTTTACATTTTGTTACAGTTTTCTACATTGAAACAGTTTCAATGTTAGGTGAGAAGATCATAATTTATGAAATTAATATGGGAATAGTTGCCATAGCGTCCTCCCAGCATTGTATTCGTCTTATAGCGCTGCCATTTCACACGGAGAGAAAAACGTAATTCAATTAAGAAATCATGGGAGACTATTAAGAACACATGATTAGACATAATTAGTTTAACTGTGAGTTTAGTCTTTGAATTTGATGATCATCATCATCATCAATAACCTAGACATCTACTGCTGAACATATTCTTCCGCAAAGAGCGCCACTTTGAGTGGCTGCTTGCTTCCTGCATCCATCAGCTCACCCTGGTTCTGACCAGTGCCCTTATCGTGTAAGTCTGGTGGAGATAGTGATCGTGTTCTCTCTTACTCGCACTCTTGGACTTGTTAATTGGCGCGTGCAGGATGGCAGGTGAAGCCCATGTCCAGAACAGTGACGCGATAGGGGTGCTTGTCAATCTACTTAGTTCACTGATATTGACAAAAGTAAAACAATATATTGGCTTACAATTAAACAGTTTAATATTGCAACAATCAGACCTAGGTATGAAAAATAATAATTCCCCTTTTGTATAAAACTTAACTTAATCACACTTTTCTGTTTGTTTATGATAGAAGATAAAGATAATTTTTAGGCGTTATTATTTTTATAGTATTAGACAGAAAACGGATCAACTTTTAAAACGCTAACCAACAAGTTTTTGAGGTGATTTATTGGATTATTGGTGGATTTGCTTAAAATTTAAAATCGCAGTTCAGGTGTCATTCTGGGTCTGCGCTTGAAACTGTTTTAATTTTGCGAGTTTTTTGAGGACTAAATGAAATAGGCGTATCAAAAAAATAAAAATATAGATCATTAAAAAAAAAGTTATTTATCGCTGAAAATTTTAAGATTTATACGTTAATAAAGTATATTTTTGAGGGTCATTCTACGTTTTTGTTTTTTTGTGAAAACCAAGCTACTCAACTAAATTGTATTCGGACGCCTTCTTCATTTTAGTTTCTATTAACACATTTTTTTATGTAATGTTTTTATATGTCAAGTCACACTGAGATTTTATAAATAATGCTTTTTGTGACTAAGTAATAAAAAAAATGTACAAATAAAACAAATACAAACATAATTATTATTTCACCATTATCAGGGGATCAGGAAACTTTAATTGCAATGCAACAGGAGAAATTTCCATACTAACTATGCAATAAGCTGCGTATTCAAACTGTCAAATTCATACAAATATGTGTTTCTATGTGCTAGAATCGAGTTACGTGATCGCCCAGCAGATCTCACTTGATTGTGAAGCAAACTTAAACATTTCGATAATTTATGTGACTCGAATATTACTTTTTTATTCACTGTTCCAACCCGTAATTAAACTATTTACATGTTAACTACTTTTTGTACTCGCCGCTATCTATTTAGACAGTTCGTTAACTGAAATAAAATTTTAATGAAACGTCGTAAATTATAAGTTTTTAAACATGGTCTTATAATTAAAGAAGGTTTTAATTATTGTTTCTGGTTCTGCATCTCAATCATTGCGTGTTATTAATAATAATTAATTTATAGTAAAATATGTTTCAATTAATAATACCGGTTTAATCAAACTGTGCCTCGTAAAAAAGTTAATTAATACATCTCTATGCTTATTACTTTATCATGAAAATTACATTTGGTTTTTCTATATTTATCAGAATTAACTATGAACGGTGTGGTTTCCCCAAAGCATACTCATTTTTTCGTGTAAACTCAGTAGAAAAGACTCATCAAAAATAGACTAGTTTTTATTATGTTAACGAATGACTTGATGAGCTAGTCATTTACCAGACGTTAAGCGTCAAGACCGCCCATACTCACTCACTCTCACACTCACACTCACACTCGATATTTTATTAATTTTAGTATCTCTACTATGCCTATATATATCTACTATCTTGAATCTACCCTCATTTGATCACTGTTATAAAACCATATAATAGGAATAAAAATGTGGATTAAGACCACCCAAAATATGTAATTAATGTTCCTTTAGAGAGATGTCTAACTTTAGCACAGATGGGCACATGTTTCGTTGGGAAATAGGTTTGTGTTTGTTGTTTTGCTTGATAAATTAACTAGTTTTTTAACTTGTAAAAGTGCTACAATTTTGTGTTTTCAATCTTCTAAATATATATACGTCAAAGGTGACTGACTGATTGACTGACTGACATAGTGACCTATCAACGCACAGCCCAAACCATTGGACGGATCGGGCTGAAATTTTGCATGCAAGTAGATGTTATGACGTAGGCATTTGCTAAGAAAGGATTTTTTGAAATTCCACCCTTAAGAGCGTGAAATGGGTGGTTGAATTATTTTCCCATAGGCCACGCCGCGGGCGAAGCTGCGGGCAGAAGCTCGTAAATAATATGTTTTGTTTTATAGATTGATGCAAGTATAGATAATGTATTTGTAAAGTATATAGTTATGACAGCCTCTGTGGTGTGGTGGTTGAGCAGGTCGGCTCATAACCCGGAGGCAGCGGGTTCGGTTCACACGGCATGACAAGTGTTTGTGCACAGAAAAAAAAAAAACACAAATACTTGTTCTGAATCTGGGTGCTCTGGGACCATGGTATTCGTAAAGCCTGGGTCCCTAGACACACGGATTTCTAGTTAGTGTTCAGGATCTATGAATGTCAGGATTTATTATTGTTTAGGTGGTGGTAATTTTTTTTGATGAATAATGCAGGTGATACGAATCAACAAATTTAAACATAATATTTTGGCCCCTTATAGCTACTGTGGAGTAGTTTTACCGTGCATTTGTGTTTTATAAAATGATTATTATTAAAAACTGAAACTCAATTCTTGTACTTGGAACAACCGTTAGTATTTATCTTGGAGGAACGCTTTTAAATTTTTTCGTGAAGAGTTTGAATATCAGGTTTATTCTCATTATTCCGAGAAAGTTGGGAGTGTTTGTTTGATCAACATTAGTAACTTAAATAGATCTCAAGTTACAGCGTCTTTAGTTAAATCATAGTCAATAATAATATGAAATCTTAATTTTAATTCTGGTATACGTTTCTTAGGTCTGTATTACAGAATAATGCTCAGTCATCGATCGGTGCTCAAGCAGAGATTTCATTCACTAATTGATCACTTTGTGAATGAAATCTCTGCTTGAGCACCAATCGATGACTGAGCATCATTCTGTATTACGTACCTTAAATTCATATCCACTTGGTAATCAAATACTGAACGCTCATTGGTTTCCTGTTGATCATCGGTTGTCTCAACCAATGAGCATACAGTATTTAGCATGTTTACGAGTTTGGGAAACGTACGGAACAGGGCCTCAGGAGATAAGTGTGAACTTAGGAGCTGTCCAAGCTTAGTACAGACGTGCATAAGAGTATTAAATATCACAGTTTCTTTCCCTATGACCTACTAAATTAATATATCTACTATTTAAGCCTTGGATACTTGGATACTTACAAGCAAACTCTATAAAGATGGCCTGACTCCGTATCCTTCCTTTACTATTCCACGCGTAGCATTCGCAGCTGTATTTCCCTCCAAAATACTCATCCACTTCATTCCTCGTCACATTAAGCTCTGCTTCCACCACTCTGACTCCGTGTTGAGGATCTACATGTTCAAACTGAAGCGTTTTATCCGTCCTTACATCGTTACATTTAAAGAATACTTGAAGAGCATTAGCGGCTCTACAAACTAAAGTAGCTGGTTTGGTTTTCAAAACGTACGAGTCTTTGGGTTCAAGTTGGAATATGGGTAGACCGTCTATTGTTTCATCATTTTCTGGTAGTGGTATGTAGTCGTCTTCATCTGTTTCTGGTTTGATGTCTGAGAGGTAAGGGTCGAAGGTTAGGAGACCGTCTGGATGGATGTACTCTGGGCGGGTTTCTTTGGCGGTGGTTTGTTCTGTGTCTGTAACAATTGAAATATTTAAGTCTGGTGCATTTTTTTTTTATTTATTTGAAGGGCTTGGCGACCACATCGCCCTGTGAGAATACACACGTTTTATTCGGCTTATATTCTAGTTCTTATCTAGGCCTCAATTTAACACGTTATACAAAATTTTTGCATGGGCTGACGCAGGCTCCACCAAAATACTATTGCATATGCCGACATCCATATCTCTTGCAGCACCAAACTGCGTACGTCTAAATGCTGAGTTCCGGACACACTCCAAAAGAACATGCTGTATGTCTTCTACAACACCGCAGTCATGAAAATTGGGAGATGTACTTTTTTCATTAAGTATCTGAATTTGTTCGATGGGATGTGTCCAGATCGCAGCCTTAAGGCTGTTACTAACATTTTTCTATTCAGGGCAACTTTATCAATCCATGGGTCATGAGATATCAGTGGTTGAATCGTCCTCTATATGTCTGATGTATATTTTTAGTACTTCTTATCTATCTTATTCTTTATCAATATTTTCATTACCATCATCTTTTTCTCCAAAATTAAACGGTTTTCAGAATGAGCCGTGAAGTATGCGGGGATAAAACCTTTGTTTGGGCATCAAAATTTTGTGAATCTTGGATATGCCAGTCTATCCAAAATGTTTTCATGTTATTGATATGAAATGCCAAAATGTCTTACAACTACTACCTACAATTGGGCGCATTTTGGTTTCCGAGTATATCCTAGAGGTAAGTATTTTTGTAGGTCGCATAAAAGTTACATTAATATTAAGTACCTACATGTGTTTTATTATAAAAAATCTTTGCCGTATTTATCTCTACTACTTACCACAGTATATGGAGCTCCAAGAAAGGTGTTAAGAGATCTCTCTAATGGTAGGCAATGCACCGGCAATGCTATGTTTTGCAAATGTCCGTAGGCGGGGGTAACCACTTACCATTAAATGGGCCGCTGGCTTGTTTTCCATTCATGTCATTAAAAAATTCTAGCTTGCTATTTAATCTACATAATCTATACATAAAAATGAATCTCTATTTCCCTTGGTCATCGCATTTACGTAAACGGATGGAACATTTTCGCTAATTCTTTTTTGGTTGTATTTAAAGAAAAAATTAAGATTGTTTAGAAAATTTCGGTGAGTGAAACCGTGGGGCGTAGCTAGTGATGTATATTTGTCATATATTCTTGTCAGGAAGCTGTCCAGACGCCTGGTTGAGCTGACGCGCGACCAAAAGGCTGGCACCTCGGCCAACGAATCTGCCTAGCTATTCAACGAGGGAATGTCACCAGCTTTTTGAGTACGCTTCCCGCATCTAAATTCGTGTTTTATTTATAACTTTTTTACCTCCAATTTGGCTATTTTAATTAATATAGTTTAGTTTACATTTAATTTAGTTTTAGTTAAGTATTATATTTTGCTTATTTAGTACCCATTGAAATCAAATTCAAAGAGACCTAAAAAAATTATGTTTATTGATAAACATTGTAAGTAACAGGTGTTTAATACCTAAATGTTTTAATAATGCATATCGTTTGTTTTTTCCTGTTCGTGAATACGGTGGCACCATCGGCATGTGGTTAAACTTTACAACGGGTCTTTAAAGCTGCAAGCTGTCGATAAATATTCACTAATATCGATAAACGCTACATTTTATCGATCACATTTCAATTAACTGGATATAAAGATAACCGCGATGAACGTTTGAATATGAAACGGCCAACTCTAAAGCTTAAACGCTTGGTAGTTAGCAATTTTTTAATTAAGAGTTCTCAAGGTCAAGTGGCTTGACGTGCCCTCCAAAGCACGGTATTTTTTTTATAGAAACAAGTGACCTGACGAGCTAGTCATTCACCTGATGTTGAGCGTCACAGCGACCTATAATAGTGGCGTGTGTGATAAATTTTATCTATAGCTATCTTTTGTACTATTTTATTTGTGCCTTTTCTCTATTCGTATTTTGCAGATACGAAACGCTTATTCTAGTTTTATTTTACACACCATTGCGATCACCAAGTTCAATTTAAAATCACGGAATAATTATTCTGGCCTCCATTGTCTAAGTATGACAAAATAAGCAACGTTTAACAGAAGTGTTATCACCTAGCTTACTCAGATTTTAAGTAGCATAGACTGGACTTCGGCTTAAAGAGTGGGGAGAAAAAAAGGAAACACCAGTGATTAAATATCATTAGACTGGGAAATATTTATTCTACACTACAACCTCCCTTGTTTGATGGTCAGGAAAAACCGCCACTACAATTTCGCCAATATCACGTGACATTGGCGAAAAGTGGCACCTCTACAAAAGCCACAAATCAGGTGTTCACTATATGTATAATTAGCATGACAGTAAATAACATTTTAGCTTATTGAACTCACCCCCATTTCTCACACATCCGACAAGGGTAGCTATCACAACGATCACCCCAAACCCGTTGCTGACACACATCACTAAACCACTACTGTTCTTTTTTTAAAAAACCTTATTCACTGACACGACTGTCACTTATTTTTAAATGTATTTAAAAATAAAGACATGCACTTTTGTTTCGTTTTCCAAATTTAAATGTTAATGGTAATAATTATCACGTTTAAAAAAAGGCGGGAACAATTTTTGACACGTGCTTGGATTGGGATGAGGCGAAGGGACGCGAGACACGTTCGCTCTTCATGGGGTCCCACGGAACACTGAATGGCTACCCTTTACTTAGTTTTATGGTGTAGTTGTAACGTTTAATGTAATTCTTGATGGTTTTTGGGAATCGAATTATAGGTGGTTAGCTTTGTAGATGATGCTGATTTTGAACGGAAATAGGAACAGTTGTTTTCTAATATTTGAGCTAACGTTACCTGCTATACTCTACCTCTCAAATGTTTTCAAAGTTCATTATAATATTTAGCAAACTTTTCTAATTTTAACTTTTCTGTTTGTTACTAAAAACAAATCTTAATTGATTGTCAAGATTTATTTAGCGTGAACTAAAATTTTTAAATTACAAGAGGATCACTAAACTTTACTGTATTTAAACAACTGATTAACAGTAATAACGGATAAATTAAAAATTAAAAATGCATATGTAATATTATTTGAAAATTATAATACATACCTTAGTACTAAATCATTTAATATTGTTATGTGATGACAAATGCAGTAGTTTAACTGATAATTATATATTTTAAAAGTCACTTAAACCACTCTTAGTAACCTGGCCCCAACATTACAAAGCAACTCTGTGAACGAACACCAAAAAGCCATGTCTTATACAAAATCATTACTTTAGATACTTGTGCTGCCATCTAGGATTGAGCTACAAAGACTGATAAAAGCTCGACGTTTAGTGTGAAGCTTTAGAAGCTCCACTCATCACGAGGCTACCTTTCAAAGGTCAAAGTAAAGCACAATAATTCCTAACTGACGTAATAGATGGCGCCACGAGTCTTACCACAAAAGAAAACTTATTCCCGAAGCTCATCAGTTCTGGCTTTGTGTTGGTTTCAAGCTTGTTAGTTATGGACAAAAATAATAGATGGCGTTATAATTAATTTATAAGATGAATGCAAATCTCTTGATGAATGAAGTCTCACGAAGCTTAGTAATGCCTCTTGTTTCTAATATAATATCTAGTTAAGCTTTATATTTCTTCATCCTACTGCCTAGGTGGCGTTGTTGTGCACTTAGCAACAAACACTCACTTTAGCTAAAGGGTAATGGAAAACTGGTTGTAATAACAAGAACCTTTCTGTTGGATCTGTCGCTACCTATTTAAGTTTGATGCAAAATTTAAAGATGGCTCCACTAGTAAGTAAAGTTACTTGGTCATAGGACTTTTATGAAAATTTCGTCTAGGTTACCACCGCTTTGCCAGTTATTCTGCCTCCAACACTAAAATAAAAGGGTAATACTAAAGTTAGAAACGATGCGGTAGATATATTATATAGGTAAACTTAATCTACGACAAGCCGCTAACAAGCTAGGTATGTTATTATTTTTTTAATCGATTTCGTTTATTTAGTGGCTCCAAAACAAAGAATCGGACTTTTTTGATTAAGTCGGTAGTATAAATAGTTTATCATCATATTAGTATTTTTATTTTCGTAATATTTTTAAATGAAAATCATGATATCAATATAATAAAAAAAATCTTTTTAATTAAGAAGGTAGGTAGTACGTTTCGTTCATTCAACCAACGTGGAAATAGGTAGGTACTAAATTATAACCATGTTTATTCCATTGAAAGCGTAACCATTAGTCGAGCTTTGCATTTCTACCTACATTTCCCCTGAAAATTTGCACATGGAACGTCTTCGAAATTTGAAATTCCAAATGATTGATTCCAAATTCAAACGCGGCTAGCAGTGTTGCCAACATTGAATATTGATTGCACAAAAGGCGCTTGGCGCCAAAGCGTATTCTCAATTCAAAATTATTCTTCAAACATCGATTCCTTTTGATGGCGCAAAAATATGTAAGTAGCTGAATTCGTCAGTCACATTTTATATTTGGAATAACATTTTCTATCCCCTTCTCGCTTTTAAAATTTGCCATTGCTGTCTCTGTCGTAAATTGCGGTACGGAAATTCAAATTTGGCGGGTCGCTCGCCTTTCCGTTGGAGATTCTGAAGTGTAATGAGGTGGTAAAGGTTGAACAATCAATGAATATCTCAAAGGTGAGGATTGCCGAATATACTTTGACTACATTTTGTGTCAATTTGCCGATAATTTGCAATCATAAATGTGGACAAGTAAAAGTTTTTATCAAAATTTAAACTATACGTACCTATATAATGTCTACCCTATCAACGACACACATCACATCAACATATTTTTATTTATATATGTATTTTTTTTAAATCACAAAAACAACAAAATTCATTTACATTTGCGTTTTTTAGAAATGTATTTTTATTTAAAACTAGCCACGTCCCGCAGTTTCACTCGCGGATAAAAATTACCCTATGTGTTAATCCAGTACATAAGTTATCTATGTTATAAAAAAAAGTAATTAAAAACGGGGTAAAAAGTATCCTATGTCCGTCTCCTGGTTCTAAGCTACCTCCCCACCAATTTTCAGCCAAATCGGTTTAGCCGTTCTGGAATTATAAATAGTGTAACTAACACGACTTTCTTTTATAAATATGCAGTAGTAAAACTTAATCCAAGATATGTGTGCATAGCTTTTAATTTTAATTTTATTTATTTTAATATAAATTTATTTTTAAAGGCTAAATATAATTTGGGAAATCCCGGTCATCAATTAAACCCTCTTTTTCCAATAAGTACTTAGGATTGCCGTCGAAGCTTCAATATAATGCCGTCCCAAACAATAAACAAAGAAAGCGCACACACCGAGTGGAGTTAAGTAAATCCGTATTTAGAAGAACACTGCGGATTGTGGACACTTGAAGAAGGTAAGTTTGTACGCTGCTGATACTTAGATACAAGTGGAAAAGACATTTACACACTACGATTCTACATTTGAATTAAATAAATAATTTTATTTAATGAAAAAGAAACAATTACCTTGTTTCTAAAACAGTTACAGTAGGTACATAATGCATGTCGGGGGCGAGTTGGCTGGACTGCAGTCGCGACCCCTTCTCGCCCCGGTACGGCGGACGAGGGTTCACGGGGGGTTTTAGTGGGTTCGAGTCCCACATATCCCTGCCACCACCCCCGTGGTGGCATGGAAGTGCGAGAGCATCCCCCACCCCCCCAAAAAAAAGGACATAATGTATGACATTTTTTTATCTTTTGCGTTTTGAACTCATATTATAATATAACTAAATTAAAACAAGTCTATTCGCGCACAGAAAATTATAAAATTAATATTATATGTTTTGATGTATATTATTAATGTTTTGATAATATAGACCCGTTTTAACTTTATAACATCATGTATCACACTTCACATTTCACATCACACTAATATTATAGAGGCGAAAGTACAGACTTTCGCCTTTATAATAGTACGTGTGTATGTTTGTTACTCCTTCACGCTCTAACGGCTAAATGGATTTGGATGAAATTCGGTATCAAGATAGCTTATACACTGGATTAACATATAGGCTACATTTTATCCCGGAAAAGTGAAATTTTCCCGTGGTATGAGCAAATAATTAAAATACTTTTTATCCGCGGCTGAAACGGCGGGGCGCAACTAGTTAATTATAAACGGGTGTCATGGGACGATTGTCGTATGTAGTTGCGAACAATGCACAAAACTGTGTATTGAAATCGTCAAATCCGTACAAATTTTTCTATTGGCTTTAATCAATGTACGTCATCACCTTAGCTGTGCTTAGTGGCTTATCTTAGGAGAGTCTACAGGTATTTTTATTCAAGAACTGATACCGTTTGTCTTTTATTTCATACTAGTTGACTCGCCCCGGTTTCACACGGGTGAATAAGTAAAACGCGGTCAAACGAAATAAAAAGTCCTAAGTTTTCCTTTTTCTAAGCTACCTCCTAGCCTTTTTTCAGCCAAATCGGTTCAGCCGTTCTTGAGTTATAAATAGTGTAACTAACACGATTTTCTTTTATATACTGGCTTGACTGGCCCAATAGCTCAGTTGGTAGTGTCCCTGCCTTCTGAACTGCGTGGGTTCGATTCCCACCCAGGATAAACATTTGTGTGATAAGCATCGATGTTTGTTCTGTGTCTGGTATTTATATTGTATTCTATGTATGTATTTACAAATAAAAAGTATATAAGTATTTTATCAGTTATCTGGAGCAGCTTTGGTTAGTTTGGGACTAGATGGCGCTGTGTGAACTGTCCACACATATTTATATATTTATTTATTTATATATAGATTTTTTGTCGTGTCGTACCAACTAAATGTCCTTATTGTACCAGTGTTCATGCACCCCGCTCACGTGTCGCCACGATTGCGAGACGAACCCGTCCCAATTGTTCGAATCTTGGGAGCTTAACTCGATCAGAGCTAAACCGCTTACAGAATACGCCCCTTTGCGGGTGATTAGCGATAGGTTTTTGGGGTTATATTATATTGATTAGCTTTTGTTAAGTATTAGAGGACAATAATGAGCTCTATGTAAGTAGGTAAATTACCACTTTTTTGAAAGGGGAAATTACTTGATTACCAGTTTGTAAAAAAATAGGGTTCTAAAATTAAATTTTACCAAAAGCAGCGCTCCTTATTCATGACAACTCTTAAGTGTCCAAGTACATAAGTATTTTTTGTATGTAATCGAAGGACGTGATGAGCTAGATGTTCGCTATGTGTTAAGCATCACGGCCGGCAAAAACCAACTGCAGTGTCACTCAAAACTGTAAATTAAATTTGCGCGTGACACTGCTCTGCGCATCATCTTGAGACGTTTAGTAATGCCATAATGTCAAAATCACGTATCACACACATTTGCCCAAATGAAAAGTCAGATGTTATTATTTACCCAGTAACGAGGCTTATTCCAAATGATTACATAAAAACTTACCAAACAATGGCGTGTAGTGTATACTAATAATATTGATGTAAATTGAAATTTTTGTGCAACTCATACTTGAAATTGTTTCCCTCCCTTTCATATAGAGCAAAATGATAAGGATCACAATCATCAGGTGAGAGCGTGGACAAATTCTAGACAAGTTTTATTTTATTTTATTAATGTTTATGAGATATAAACAGTTTAATATTCAACTTATTAAACTGATATTACTAACTGAACACCTTAAACCAATAAAGTTTCTTCTTCTTCTTATTTAAGAGTCCAGCTCTGGTCGGTGGAGTAATCGCTATCGTTCTCGGTCTTCGGCCAACGTTTTAACCTCCCTGTACGATATGACATCTATTTTTTCTTTTATTTGACGTGTATAATAAAGTTTCTACACAGTTATAAATCATTAATGAAAAAAATAAAGAAAACACCTTATTGAAAGTAAGTAGGTACTTCCAAAACATTACAATTTTAAAAATTACGAGAATAAGAAAGTGATTTAAACTACCTACCTATATAATACATACATTTTGAAAAATAAAAGGGTGATTTAAATTCATAAACACTTAGTAATACATGAGAAACTTTGAAGTAAAAAAAACAATGGTTTTGGATCTGTCAAATTAAGTTTAGTGGATTTTGTACAAGTATCAAGATCGACTAATAAATATCTCTACCGCGCTTGGCCGACCACAACTCTAAACCTATTCCACGCTCAACGAAAACAAGTGTCCGAACTCCCACCGTACTTTATTAATATTTTTTATCAGAATTAAAACCTTTATCTGATTATCTGCTATTCCATTCCAATAAAATATATAAAATAATTGCATTATTTTCGACGCGCAGTAAGCTGATGCGTTTTTACGCTGCGTTGGTTTTGTATGAAAATTCATTTTTATTGTTTTTTATTCAATTGTATTTTTGTGGTTATATGGTGATGGGAAGTATAATTGTTAATTTGTATCAAAAATCACACGTGATGGTACGGACACAGTAATCAAAATGCTTTGTTATTTTTTTAAATATTGCATAGTTTAAATGGTTTCGACTATAGTTTCGAGTATCGGCCGTACAGTTTTCATTCAAAAATCCGTTATTATGGATTGCTACGGAACATTTTAACTGGTACATTTTTATACGTATACGCTTAAACATAAAAATTAACGCTTTTTAAATTCAAACATATTGGGGAATGGGGAAAATGTATTTGATGGAAGGCAGAGTAGTATCATTTATCTTTAACTCTCATCCGGTGATACTGCAATAGCTAGTAAAAAATACAGCAATTAGTCCGTATAAAAAAATCTAATAAAGTAATTGTGATCCGCGTGATTACGTAACTTTGATGGCAGATCATCACGCAAATTTTTTCCTGTAATTTAAAATTCCATAATGCATATGAACTGCGTATTGCAACTGTCAAATCTTTACAAATTTTCTAAGAAGGTAGTCAATATTTCCATTTACTACGTGTAATACTTGCACATCAGACCGCCTATCTTACTATTTTGAAACACGATTGCGTGCCAGTAATCCAGTGCACCTGTGCTATATCGCTCAGCGATGATACCTACGAGTTGCGACCTACCGCTTATAATCTGTGAACATTCGCCTACCCTTTAACCAATACGTGACCACTGACAACGAGGAGTGAAGAAAGATGCGAAAGGTTTTGGATATGACATTTTTTGATCTAAGTACTGTATAAACACTAAGTAATACATAATTTAGATAACCGATTTTACCAAGTTTTGTGAACAAACCAAAACTTGTCGTTGTTTTCGTACTGTGCTATTGTGTTGTGTTGTGTTTCTAGTTTTCATTATTCCATTATTTTTTTCTGATGACTCGTCCCATTCTCACGCTGGTAAGGACAACTGAAATATTCCTATACCTACTATGGCCTATCCATCTTTTATTAATAC
This sequence comes from Ennomos fuscantarius, assembly GCA_905220475.3. Classification (NCBI taxonomy): domain Eukaryota; kingdom Metazoa; phylum Arthropoda; class Insecta; order Lepidoptera; family Geometridae; genus Ennomos; species Ennomos fuscantarius. The sequence goes on along the minus strand of HG992028.1, from coordinate 1,302,795 downwards.
TAAGAAGGCTTGCGTTTGACTATAAATCAGCCCATCTCTGAAAATCAACTTACATCTGATAAAAATCTAGTTGTTGGAGTCCAGTTCAGTCAAATAAGACTATAGGTAGCTTTTCAATCAAATATTATTTTACCTGAGTTTCTGTTAAGTTTTATGGTAATTGATGGACACAACCAAAATTAGCAACCTCTAACATTCATACATCTTACTACAGCCCACTGGCAGGCTTGTCTCGTGTCTCCTACAATCGGCTCAGAGCTCATCGCACCGTAAAATTGTGTTTGACGCGCGCTCGGACGGCGGGCGGCCGCGGGGCGCGGGGAAGCGCGGGGGGAAAATTAACGCAGCTTAGGAGAAAATCTCCGTGTTATGATTTCGCGGTGTCGCGCGCGCGATGATCGCTTTAAGTATGTTACTGGATTTATTTCTGGGGTCGTGGACAGGTGTTTTTTGGTTTGGTTGAGTTTGTTTAAATTTAACGTTTGTTTAATCGTTTTGCTGTTTTGTTTAGTTAACAGGAGCCAGCTTTTTGGATGTGCTCCCCGCAGAAGGTGATCTAAATACTGTATGTTATTTATAACAGAACAAATTTTATTACTTTACTAGGTGGTAGGACTTTTCTGCAAAGTTCGTCTAGGTAGGTTCACCACCGCTTTGCCAGATATTCTGCCGCCAAGCAGTAGTGTCGTAAGGACAATGTAGCTAGTGAAATTACTGGGTAAATGAGACTTTATCAATCTGATCTCACAGTCGAGTAATGTTATTACCAGGCTGTGCTGATGCCTCAGGATAATATGCGCTATGCAGTGTCACGTGACCCTTTATATTTTGGAGTTCCGAGTGACACTGTTCTGTTCTGGGTAGCCGTGTTGCTTAACATTAGGTAAACGATTAGCTCGTCACATAGTTCACAAACATAAAAAGATAGGTTTGTAAAATAAAGTGTTAGTGTTATTAGTGACGTAATGTTTAACAAATAATTAAATATACAATATATAATTAAATATTCCCACGTTAAAACGCTTCATTTCTTGAATGCATTTTTTTTAAATTCAGGGTTTCCATATAATCCATAACAATCATTAAATTATAAATATGGTGCCTACGAATCTGATTGCGTCAACCCTATTATTCTTCTATTGACTGGTACACTATCCTAAACCAATGAGCTTACTTAGCTTATTTCCTATTGGATTGTTGATTATCCTTGCTTTCTGATCTGTATGTGGTGGATTCGATTCCCACCCATGACAAACATTTTTTTGATGAACATCGATGTTCGTTCTGTATCTGTTATATTGTATTCTATAGATAGATAGATAAACTCTTTACTGTACACACCACATAATAACAAAAATATCAAATAATACAATGAATCACAAGTAGTGGGGAACAGTGGGCAACCTTATCGCTAAAAGCGATTTCTTCCAAGCAGCCTTTGGACGGAGAGGATTTATTACAAAGTCGTATAGACGGATCGTCCTATAAAGTCTTACAAAATCGTACGGACGGTATGTACGGACGGTCGGATATTCTATGTATATATTTACAAACAAAAAAAGGGATATACGTGTGTATCGCAGTTAACTGGTTCCCATAGTATATGCTTTGCGTAGTTTGGGGCTAGATGGCGCTGTGTGAAATGCCCATAACTATTTATTTACATTTAAAGTTTCACTAAAATACTGTAAAGCATGGTGTAATCGAATCCCCGAACCCTTCCATCCATATTCCCCGCAGCAGTACAGTCTGCATCACAAATCCGTGGGGAAATATAAAAAGCGTCGCTAAAACGTCTCTCGTCGAGAAAATCATATTCTGTTAAGCTCGTTATGTCCACGCCTTGTCGCGCTGACCTGGCATGGGCTGGACTAGTATGGATAGGACTTAAATTTATATTGTTTTTTTTTGTTAATAATAAGGAGAAGTGACTGTTTAACATTTTGAATTATTTACCTGCAAATCTGAGATTCTGTAAGCGGCCTTTCCGCAGAGCTACAAAACGTTTTGCCATATAAATAAAAAAAGAAATAATGGAAGAAGGTAAAAAATTTAAGGTTGTGTATATTTTTAATGCCACATTATAAAAATAAAAAACATTTTGACCGAAAAAAAAATAGCGGTGGACCACCCTTGACACTTAGGGGGGTAAAAAATAGATAACAACCTCTCAGACCTACCAAGTGTAAATATAAAATTTCATCAAAATTGGTTCAGCCGTTTCGCAAGAGCATGGTAACAAACAACGTGACACGAAATTTTTATATACACCGGCACAGTTAGCGGAACAGAAAAAAAAGTGAGACTATGAGATAATAACGCATATATTTGACAAAAATGTAATTAGACACAAAATAACAAATTGATTAACATCTTTTAACAACGACTTTGAAAAGTCTTCGTTATTTTTTATTGAAAAATAAAGAAATTTGAAATAAGTGAAATTTTTAGATGATTATGAACCTTTACAAAAAATAAAAAAAGGTAAGCATTAAATGATTTAACAATAAAATTAAAGCAAAATTAATAACGAGTGTTTCCCCCTCTTGCTCTGATTACGGTTTCCATTCGTCTGGGCATGCTACAGATTATGTTATCGATGATTTCTTGAGGCAACCGCTCCCACTCCTCAAGTAATGCGTTTCCAAGTTCATTCAGATTGTTGGGGGGTGGCATTCTGGATTTAATCCTTCTTTTTAGCAATTCCCAGACATGCTCTATCGGATTCATATCGGGGGAATTTGCTGGCCACTGCATCACCGGTATAACTACGTGGCTCAGATATGCCTGTACCGATTGTGCACTTGAGTACGAGCATTATCTTGCATTAGAATAAAGTCGTCACCAATAAATGGGGCAAATGGTACAACATGTTCTTCTAAAATGTCTCTGATGTATCGATCTGCTGTCATGGTCCCTCCTGTGACTATCACTAACTCCGTGCGAGCTCCCAAACATATCCCTCCCCAAACCATAATCGAGCCGCCACCATAAGCCACTGTGTGTTCAAAATGAGACTGTATGTGGCGTTCTCCTTTGCGTCTCCATATTCGCTGTCTCCCATCAATCTGTTTTAAAAGAACTCTGCACTCATCAGTAAAGAGAACCTGCTGCCATTCGTTCAAATCCCAATGACGATGTTCTCGCGCTGTTTTTGTGTTCCGCTAATTGTGCCGGTGCGTCTATAATAGAAAAATTAAAACATGTAATATTTAATAAAATAAGCGCCATACCGAAAAGAACAGCAAAGTCATGTCCACACTAACTCCAACGCAAGCACTTCGCTGTGAAAGCAATACTGTATTGGGTTTTTAGCGGCCGCAGGACTCGGAGAGTCGATGATAACGTAAAATATTGGGTCGGCAACTCGGGACCTTTCGCGAATGTGGCGTTGATTGATTTTCGATGTGACTGTACCTACTTTTCTATATGGGATAGGTCAAAGGGGATATAATATAATCTAGTTTGGGATATTGAAAAGAAAATGTGACGAAAGTGTTCATACTTTAGTTATATAACAATAATATATGATAATAATAATATATATGATATATTATATAGCTTATATTGTCACGTTTTTGGATTTTGGATCATGTATAACCGACCATAAAATGCCAAACGATTTAATGACTAAGAGAAGCATAAACAAATAAATAAAAGATAAATAAAATGTATGGGAATATAATAAAAAAAACGAACGTACTTTAGACCACATGACTGAAGTAATTTTTTTTTAATTAGCTCCATTTATCGGCCGGTATAACTTTGTTTTTGCTTTGTTTAATGTTAATACCGGACATACCAATAAAATAATATTTTTATAGCTTTGTTACATTGACAGTTAAGATCTACGCCAACAACTTTCAAATTCCTTTCGCCTTGCCAGCGTACTCCCCAAGTCATGCGTGCATAAATAAGTTTTACTTCAAAAATCTTGACATTAAATCTGTCGCCAAAACCACTCAAAGCTAAAATTCTCACAGGAAAACCTCCTCAGCAGTGACCACACGGCACTTGATAACAAACAGCCAGAAATCAGAAAAACAAAACAATGCAATCTCCAGGATTCAGCCAACCGTTGTCTCTTACAATTAAATAATTTTTTACTTCAGCTTACCGCTTCATACGTCAAGTGGCGATCGCATTGCTGGGTTTACAAACCACCACGCTTTACTTTCAGCTGCTAACAAATATCAAAGTTTTATGTTCTTGGTCACAAGGTCTACATTGTGATTGGATGTGTGTATTGTAGTATGTTTAGGGGTGTAAGAGGGTATCGGAAAAATGATTTCATACAAAACGGCTTATGAAGAGCACTCCAAATATTGGTGGAGAGTGGTCGGGCGCAAGACAACGCAATTTCGATATTAATAGCTTCTCTAGTGTATTGTTTTGTTTTGTGGGAATTGTGAGGCAGTCATGTTTGAGTGAGTATGAGCAAGCTTTGGTTGATGCGGCTGTGATCCTATAATATCAAATGGTAACCGATCATATACCTTACCTACCTGGCTACGCATACACATTTTATCGGTCGGAATTTTATTGGTGTTATAGACTAGACAACCGGCGAGTGGTACCATGAGAGAAAAGGATTCCCACGAAGGGTCCCAATAATTGACAGAATTTTGAATGAATCGGGTGGTTTTCAAAAAATAGTCTCTATTAGGACACTTGACCTTTTTTGGTATTAGGAAGGATATTTAGTAGAAGTAAGAATAATATTATTATTTATGGAGTACTTGTAAGTACTGAAGTCTAGGTCAAAAAATTAGTGAAAAAACCTAATATGCACACACAAAACAGTGTGAAGTGTCCTAATCAAAAGCACAGCTTCAAATCAACATAACCAACCATCTTCTAAATAAGAACCTAGCGTTCGCGCTAAGCGGATTACCGTCCGCCATTTTCTTGAGTCCGTGGTACGACAAAATGGCGGCGCGCGTCGCCTTGCGCCGTTCAATTTGAATATAGAGCAGCATACGTCGCGAGCGGGTCGCGGCTTTAACTCATCGGATTGCTAAGATGGTGGGAGACTCGTAAAAGTATATTCGTTTATTAGAACAGGAAAGTCATAGAGAACAGATTTGCATTTTGCCTGTTCTGTCGATACCTTTACTAGCGTAGGGATATTTGTTTCACAAATGAGGAACGGATTGTTTCTAAATTTAGTTAGGTATTGTTGTAGATAGATTTCATAAGAAGGAACTAGGTGGTAGGACTTTACTGCAAAGTTCGTCTAGGCAGGTACCACCGCTTTGCCAGTTATTCTGCCGCCAAGCAGTAGTGTGCAAGCACTGCTGTGTTCCGGTTTGAAGGGCACTGTAGCTAGTGAAATTACTGGGCAAATGAGACTTTATGATCTGATCTCACAGTTTAGTAATCTTATTACTAGATTGTGCTGATGTCTCAGGATGACATGCGCAGTGCAGTGTCACGCGAACCTCTATACTTTAGAGTTCCGAGTGACACTGCAGCTGGTATGGGCAGCCGTGTCGTTTAACATCAGGCGAACGGCTAGCTCGTCACGTCATTCCTTAACATAAAAAAAAAAAATAAAAAAAAAAAGGAAGAAAGTTTTAAAAACATTGATATCTTTGCTTAAAGTCATCGTGAGACATGAATTACGAATTTAGTTCTTGTTGACAGCTATCATAATTTCACCTAACTGTTCTACGTTTTCACCTTACCTGCGTACTTTAAAGTATTCCTCTTACTTTGACGCCCACTGTGGTTTGGTGGTTGAGCAGGTCAGCTCATAACCCGGAACCGGTTTGATTCCCGCGGCAGTACAAGTATTTGTGCACAGAAAAAAGCGCAAATACTTGTTCTGTGTCTGGTTGTGTTAGGACCATGGTACTCATAGTTCCTGGGTCCCTTTACACAGGGAATCCTAGTTAGCGTCCAGGATTTATGTATGTGATCGTTAGGCGTTATATATTTTTTTATTTATAGTTCTTTAAATAATGTCATCTAAAATTTCGAATACTATTTGCAAAATACCATCTCTAAGTATTTTCTGTTCTACAGAAAGATCATAAGGCAGCGCTAAGAATATGTCGGTCAGGCCACGGTGCAGAGAGATAACGTGAGCCAGCGCCAAGGAAAGCGGTGTCGTAAAGAATGATACTTATTTATAACCGGACGGAGGGTTGATGGTAATTGTTTTCGTGATTTTTACAGTAAAAGTAGATTTACGAAAAATGTGATAATTCGTATTATACAAGGTGGAATTTAATTTGTTATTTTCTTTTAATGTTTTTATTCAGTCCATGCTATAGAACGCTCTAATATAACTAGATAAAAAAGTACTTATGAAATAAAACTTAAATCTAGGTATTATCAAACTACTGTGAATTTAAATTCTAAAGAAAAGCCTTGCGACATTGAACATAACGGGTGTTTTATTGCCTACGAAACATTTACAAAGCACTCAGCCGGTGCCCGCGCTGTGCGTAGTGTTAAATAGACATTTCGGCTGTCATGCAGTTATTTTAGGAGGCACTAAATAGTAAATACTATAACAAAACCAAATTTATTTTTATAGACCTTGTACAAATATTATATAGCATGGTCTGAGTGCATACTTTTAAGAAAAAGAGCGAATTAAATTACACCATGTATAGCAATGAGCTAAACTAAGATTCGGTAGTTGAGATGTTGTTTACAACCTTTGTTGTTGGCTGAGTTATTAAGTCAAATTTTATTCCAGATCCCAATGTCATACTGGCTGGGATTTTGTGGCGTATACTCATAAAACTGTATTAAAATAGTATGCGGCTATTGTTACATTATCAATCACGCACGTACTCTCTACGATAAGTACCGATGGCGTAGAACTGTTTCTTAAACTGCCTTTCACAACGCTACGTTTTCGTAGCACTGTCTACGACTCCTACGAACACCTAGAACAGTTTTTAAATATGTGCATTATTTAATACCTACAATTCCAAACGTGTAATACCGTGAATCATAGATATAAACACGTTCATCTCATTATTGCTTTGTATTTCGTAGATTTAAAACCGGAATTTGCACTGGCCATTTACAAAGTTGAAGAAAACATGGTGAAGGAACTGTCATGTTCGAAAGCCACAAACTTCAGATGAGATAAGGCTCCTGTCTCAGAAGTGGCTTTGCCATGAGCTGATGATGCATTTTTTTTTATTTTCCTGAGAGCCTTAGCGCTTTTCTTGGAATGCCCTGCCAGCGTCTGTGGTTCCGAAAATAAGACTCGGGCGTGTTCAAGAGAAGAATGAATAGGTATTTACTTGGCCTTGCTACACCTTCGATCGCATCGTCACTTCATATGAGAGCGTGGTCAAATGCTAGATAAGTTTGAAGTAAAAAAAAGTCTGTTACATAAACTTACATTCTTTTTATACTACTTTTCTACTTACATAGTGTCGTCTACATAGTATAAGCTACAGTGTCTAGCTGTATTAATTTAATTCAAAACCATATAAACGCCATAACCGTTTTAAAAACCCATTCATTGTAAGTCAAACTGTTCAAGTGGCGAGCAAATGCCATATCGATGTAGAATCAAATTAAAATTGATATGAGATCGAATCGAATCATTCGATTTTGAGTTGGCTGCCAACGGACCGTGGGTAATGATTGTATTATGCGGAATAGAATGAGTTCCACAACTGTTTATGGTTTAAAATAATGGTCAAGTGTGTTAAAAATGTTTTTCTTTTTCTTTTTATAGTTTAATTTTAAAAAGGAATGTTTAGCAGTTAGTTCCTTTATTTTTTCTTAATATCTGTATTATCCACATGCCGCCAATTCAAACATTTTCTATATTTTGAGTTTTGGAATGGGCAAAGTTGAAACATGAGAGTAGGTAGATAATTATTTCCCTTCACACACGTCTAGGCACGTGGTGAAGTCAGCATTTTTAGGCTGCCCAAAGTATTATGACTTGGTTTAACGACTAATTGTAAACCGTGCCGTGACGCCACCGAAACGGTCCCAACGGAAGACCAGCGCTGGTTGCATGACCAGCAATATGCTGAGTTGGGACCGATTCGTGGCAACGGGAAAACAGCGATTTTATTCTTTGTTTTTTAAACACGGCAAATTGCCTTTATTTTCTAAATTCTATAATGATTTAATAACCAATACTAAAAACTACCTACTACTACAAAAAAAAACATTTGGCCTGTAAGTATATAGGCCAAATGTTTTTTTTTGTAGTAGTAGTAGTAGCGGCCAGTAGGCCGCGATGACCTATAGACAGTCCAAATGCTCCAGCCCACTACCAGTAGGTAGCGTACCCATTATTCTTTGTTGCACTTAAATTTTACACCATTTATCATGAATAAATATTTATACTATTCTTATCCTATTCTATTCTAAATCATCATCATCATCATCAGCCTGTTTGAACTGTCTTTAAAGGCTTCCGTAGCACGCACAAGCGCTTGGGCACGAGAATTTCAGAATTTTCTATATAAACTAGCTTCTGCCCGCGGCTTCGCACGCGTGGTCTATAGGAAACGATGAAGAAAATTTTTCATATGTAATTCAACCACCCATTTCACCCTCTTAGGGATGGAATTTCAAAAAACCCTTTCTTAGTGGATACTTACATTTTACAAAGAATACACCCTCCAAATTTTAAGTAACTACGACCAGCGGCTTAGACTGTGCGTTGATATATAAGTCAGTCAGGACTTTGAATTTTATATGTATAGAGTTTCTAGATTTGTTAGCTTTACCACAATGCAATATTATTACTACTGTCACAAGCAGTAGTGTCATTGACAATAAACATGCCAAACTAATTTATGTAGATTTCCATAACCCACTTATTGCTCAAAATAGGTTAAGCCCAAAATCCTAGCTTAGAAACTATAGCAGTACACTATACAGTATGTATCAAGATTTAATTAGCATCTAAATCCGTGTTCTGTGCGCGGGGATTATAAAGGGTGCTCGACCGTCAGGTGTGCCACGACATGTGGCTCCCACCGTCTTATAGTTTACATAATCGGGATTTGGTGGACTGTCTTTGCGTGTGATGTACAGGGTGGTGGCTTCATTTTGACGATGAAAAATCATATGAAGAAGCTATTTCATATGATTTTAAGAAGCTATTTTTGAAGAAGCTATTTAATATGATTTTTAAGAAGCTATTTTGAAGAAGCTATTTCATATGATTTTTAAGAAGCTATTTTGAAGAAGCTATTTCATATGATTTTTAAGAAGCTATTTTGAAGAAGCTATTTCATATGATTTTTAAATCGTAATTTTTTAAATGTACTGTATGGAGTACATACTTCACAGTTTTTCTTCGTTGACATTATATTTGTACTTTCTTTTTAAAACTTATTGACTCAGTAGCCCTTAAAAGAAGGTTTTTAACCGTTTTTTAAAAAGAAGGAAGTACTATGTTGATCTGTATGTTTATTTTTGTTCATTGATATTTTTATCGCGTTGAACAGGAATTAAGACGGAATAGTTTAAGAACGGCGAAAGAAACCTAATTCGATGAAAGAAAAATAGACGTAATGAGTGTGAGTGATGGCATGTTCATCTGATATTCAATGTCGTTTTAAACATGTTTGAATAGTGTCTATATTTCTGCATCATCTAACGAGTTCAATATCGAGTTAGATATCGATAATCACATTCTAATCGATCATTTGTTCAAGATTTGCGGTCGGACCGCTCTGAAACTGAACCTGATGTGTCAATTGCGTCTCACTTTTATTTTGTTTTTTTTTTATTAAGTTTTTGCAGGGCACTCAAAATACCATGTGTGAGATTGAGATAATCTTGATTGAAACTATTATGCCTGTAAATATATTGAGACCTTTAGACATTTTAATTTGTGCTCTCGTAAGGTACCTATATAATTTCATTCTGCACATACAGCAGGTCCTCAAGAGCGCAAAAAAAACAAGTGTGCTTTAGACGACTGAAGTAAAACTTCTTTGGCTCCATCTATCGGCCGGTATAACTTGTTTCAGCTTTGTTTAATGTTAACGTCGCAATTTTGACAATTGTAAATTGTTATTTTACCGGACATAACAACATATTAATACAAATTTTGAGTAATCTTTAACTTTGTTCACAATGAAGATCTACGTGAACCAACAACTTTCAACTTCCGTTCGCCTCGTCACGCATTCACTAGCTTACTCCCTAAGTCAAGCGTGCGTGCGTTTTACTTTGATAGATGAACAGAATTCCAAGATGTGAATTCTGTTATAGAATCATCCTGTAACACTGTAATACATATGCGAGAGAGTAATACCTCCAAGACATAATCCTAAGGTACAAGGAAGGTGTTAATTTGATCTTAGATTAACTTGTTAAATAACCGAGCGCTATGATTGGTTGGTGTACTTTGAAGGAACATACATACACAACTATATTTATACATAGATAAAATTAAATAAAGTCCCCAAAAAACTATTTATAAAAAAGATTGTGGATGAAAAAGTATTTTTCTTATTGTTAAAAGCATACAAACAGACAGAATATAGTAAGTACATGATTAAAATTACCTTCAAATAATAACCACAAAACTCTAAATAATAAACGATACGATACGAGTGAAACTTAAATCATAGATTTTAACTAAAATTTTTTTAGGTTTAAAATTAACCTTGCTACAAATAAAAAATATTTCTGTTTTATTATCTTACTTATCAATTCACCCGTAACTTAGAAAAAACCATGTAGTTATCATAAAGTACCTATTTTATTGCTGCGGCATTTCTGTACCTAAACACGTGGAAGTCGTGGAGGAATCTTTGCTCAACAAAGGGACGTTCCAGACAAAAAATAAATATTTCTGCCAAAATTGTTATAATCATACTCTGTTATTAAAAAGTGGGTTCTTTGAACGAAATCAACATTAAACTTTAAAAAAGCAATAAATTACCGCGTGCACAGTAATCCACTATCTGTAGAGCGCAGCACCACCTTCCGCGCATCGCTGCGAATACGCTGCCGTGCTCTGACTACTGCGCGCTATATGAGTAGCGTCAACAAAACAAAAAACGAGTGTGCTTTAGACCACACGACTGAAGTAAAAAAATTCCAGCTCCATATCTCTTCTTGCCCCTACAGTAATATACGAAACGTAACTCTTTCTTTCTATCTTCACGTAGAGAAGGAGATATACATAGAGGGAGATATAAGTATATTATGTCTCTCTCAACTTCCGTTCGCCTCACCAGCTTAATCCCAAGTCAAGAGTGCCAACTTTTGTTCCCCTGACCAGCTTACTCCCAAGTCAAGAGTTCGTAAATAAGTTTTACTTAAAAAATATTTTTTTTATTTTTTGTAGTAAAACTTCTTTACGAACGCTTGACTCGGGGAGTATGCTGGCGAGGCGAATAGAAGTTGAAGTTGTCGTACGTTGACGTAGATTTCCATTGTCAACATAACAAAGTTAGAAGTTGTATTATTATGTTGGTATGTCCAGTAAAATGACAATTCACAATTGAAGGGTTGAGAATAAAAAGAGTTTAACTGTCAAATTGATAGTTTCGAGAAAATTGACTTTAAACTTCAACGGCTTCATTTTAAATGAGTGCTTATAGGGTAATAGAAAAGGCTTATGTAAGTTTCAGTTGCTTGAAAATGTTTTAATTCTATTTTAAAATACTAAATATAGTACGAATTAATAGAAGTACTGTAAAAATATAATGTGATAAAATAATTAAAATAATGTTTTTATGCTAAGCGAACTGTATTCCTGTGACAGATAAACCGTTTTTAGACTCAAAATCTCGAGATTTAAGCCTCATTTCGGTATTTTGAGAATGTATTATTGTAGATAATTTCACACTGAATCCAACGATACCCATAAGTCATTTGGTGAAAAAGTCAGTTAAACCCTTTTTTTATCACCTCTTCAATTGTCAAGATGGCGACATTAACATTAAACAAAGCAGGAACAAAGTTATACCGGCGGATAGATGGATCTAAATTAAAGAAGTTTTACTTCAGTCATGTGGTCTAAAGTACATTCGTTTTTTTTTTCTTTCTTTTTAAAGTAGTATTACTTCTAATTTATATTTTTGTCAGTAGAAAATATATATTAAATCATGTATAATGTTATATTAGGTCTTTACCTATGAAATTGCCGTTTTTTTTGAAAAAAGTTGAAGTATTTTTTTTTCGAACTTATTTATTTCTTTTATTCAAAGTAATCACCCCTGCAATCAATGCATCTTTGCCAACGCTGTGGCAGTTTATGGATGCCCTTCTTGAAAAAAACAGCAGGACGGGAGACAACAAACTCTTCAAAGGTGTTTGGTACTGCCTCTCGGGAATTGAATTTTTTTCCCGCTAAAAAGTTGTCCAAATTTTGGAAAAAGTAATAGTCGGTAGGCGCAAGATCTGGTGAGTATGACGGATGAGGGAGAGCTTCCAAATCCAACTCATGCAGCATAGAGACGGTCTGTTGTGCAGTATGAGGTCGCGCGTTGTCGTGAAGTAGCAGTGGAGACGACCGATTGACCAAAGCTGGTTGCAGACGTGCGAGTTTCGCCATCATTGTGGTCAGTTCTTCAATGTACACATCTGCAGTAATGCTCTCGCCGTTTTGTAAAAAGCTATGATGAATCACACCAGCACTAGACCACCAAACTGTGACCATCACCTTTCTAGGGGTCATTTTTCGTTTTGCACATTGCTTTGGTACCGAACCAGGATCTAACCAACTTGCTGAGCGCTTTCGATAGTCAAAAAGAATCCATTTTTCGTCGCACGTAACAATTCGGTTCAAAATTCCTTCATTTCTGTGCCTGTTAAGCAGCGCAAGGCAAGTCTCGACGCGTACGTTGCGCTGGCGATCGTTAAGTTCGTGGGGCACCCATCTATCAAGCTTTTTTATCTTGCCAATCTGTCGCAAATGGACCAATATTGTTTTGATGCTAACATCAAAAGCTGCTGCCAGCTCAGCTGTAGATTGAGATTTATCAGCTTCCACAATCGCCTTTATTTCATCATTGTTGACCAAAGCTTCCGGACGACCACGAGGCTCATTTTTCAAGTCAAAATTCCCAGAACGGAACCGAGCAAACCAATAACGGGTTGTACGTTCGTTTGTACAGTTCTCTCCGTAAACGTCGTTGATGTTACGTGTCGTTTGTGCCGCGTTGGTGCCACGACGGAACTCATATTCCATAATTACACGAAATTTCAAAGTATCCATTATGAGGAAAAATGTTGAAATGTAATGAAAATACAACGCTAATCAATAAACAAAAGACTTATATTGTAAATAGAATGTCATATTTTTAAAACAAAATTAATTTGAATTTAGAATTCATAGCCAATCAAAATTTTTTTATGTTGGAAAAAGTCTGTACTGCAATACGGCAATTTCATAGGTAAAGACCTATTATTTAATTGTGCATATTATATGTATGTATAATGTTATATATAAGCATTGTAGAATACTGTAGTTAATTTTTTTTTTTAACGGAAATAACATTCTATGAGTTTGAGAAATTCTTGATAGACTCTTGATGAATCTATTTGAAAGCCGATAATAAAGAATCAGAACAACTCGGACTTAGTTGATAAGTCTATCATAAATTGAAATAACTCTAAATATAAAAATATCCAAACTTTCTCTGTCAACGCTACCGTCCGTCGGGCCAGCCATTAATCACGGTTTATCGAGCGCTAATCCAGGTTTAAATAGATAACTATTCGTCGGGCCATTGTCACCAACTCAGTATGAGGACTGGGTAGGGCTGTGCTAAATATATTAGCGTGGTGAGATTTTTTATCCCGCTGCTAAACAAAATAAAATTGAAGATGGTATCTGTTTTCTGATTTTTATACTCAAGTAGAAGTTGTTTATAAGTGCTACGAGTTGTTTATAAAATTATCTAGTAGTTTTTTTTAGGATATTCAAATCAAATCATTTATTTTGTGATACACAGGTCATAAAACAGATATTTAGCTTCAAGTTTTAACTTCCAACTGCAATAGCTCTGGAGATGATGATTCAATTTTGAACGGGCTAATTTTGTTGGTCTCTATCGACGTTTACAGCGTCACCTGGCGGCTGATTATTTTTACGTTCTAGATAGAATTTAATCTTCCACGACAATCTCTGGTCAAGGCATAGATATTTCATACTATAGATCTTCAAAATGTTTGACCAGTTTTGATAGAGATTTTTTTTGTTTTGGTTTGGTTCCACACTTTTGTGTATTTAGCCAGTATCAAGTAATTGATAATTTCTAGAGTTAATTAATATATATGTTTGTATATATGCATATATGCCAAGACAAGTCAAGTCACAGTTCGAGGAGTTTTGGAAACAACGCGAAAAGAAACGTTTCACCATCATTATACCACTTTCCCATGCATGTAGTCCAGCACTTAACGAATAAAATGCCACCCATTTTATGCACCAACACTGAAAATAACACACGCGTTCTTTTTCGTTTTCCAGCTAAAACTCCGTTAGAGATTTATTATGAATCCGCCACTCTACATTTCTATAGATCACAATGTTCTGAGACCTTCCACGTGCTGTATCCCAAGTCATAATATTTTGCAAATTTTATTCTTAGCATATTAATACTTACTCCAGGTAGAGCATACTATAGCTTTCCGTGTCAACCCTAGTGTTGAGCGTGGTGTGATGTGGGTGCCTTGACAAAACGACGATTACTTTGCAAATAGATATTCGCGTTTTGGACAATTTATTTATTACACTTTATTTTTTGTCATAATGATGATAATTAGCTTTATCAAAGACAAGATAAGAAAGCGCGAAAGTTCAAGTTAGAAAAAATTTGGCTTTTTTATCTAATTGTAACTAGTGTTTATTCGAGAAAAAATATGTATTTATAGGCTCGGGGTTCCGCATGGCGGGCAAACTATAAAACTAAAGACCTTCAGCATGCGCACCAGGCAGCGTCGGAGCTAGAATGATCGTAGTACACCGAGCGCTCCCTTTATATAGCCAGGTGGGTGGAGCAGCGATGACAGTTGCCGGTGTTACCACTGTACTTAATTTAAATGCTACCACAGGGTAAATTACGGTACTGCCCGCTGCGCATAAAGCTTATAACTGGACGTTACCGCCGTCATATTATTGATTTTATGATAGCTCGTACTTTTTTCCAATCTGTGACCTGCTGCGTGTAAATAAAAAATAAAAATATTAATAAAAATTAAATTATGTAGTCACAGTCTTTATACACACGGTGGCATTTAATTCACTCTTTTCCTTAAATGTATGTACTCAGACCATGTTATAGAAAATTCGTACAAGGTCCAATAAAAAAAAAATTTTGATTTTGTATTTAGTGTCTCCTAAAATAACTGCATGACAGCCGAAATGTCTATTTAACGGTACACACAGCGTGGACACCAGCTGAGTGCTTTGTAAAAGTTTAGTAGGCAATAAAACACCTGCTTTGTTCAATGTCACAATGCTTTTCTTTAGAATTTAAATTTGATAATACCTAGATTTAAGTTTTATTTACTAAGTACTTTTTTATTTAGTTATATGGGAGGATTCTATAGCATGGACTGAATAACATGTATTGAATTTAAAGGATTTGTTTCTTGTTTTTAAATAGAATTTTGGTTACGTAGTAACATATTTAGCAATCTGTAGTATTGGTTTTAAAATGTAGTTTGTTTTTACATTATTTTAATTTTAAAGGAAAGTTAAGTATTATTCTAGTCGTATTATGTGTCAATGATCCATCAATTTTAATTTTATTTATATAATATATTTATATATATGTATGTTAATTTTTATATATATTGTGATATGTGTATTACATATGTGTTATTATATTTATATTTGTGTATGGTTTAGTATGTATTATAAGTTTAGTATTGACATATATATATTTTTTTTTATATTGAAGTAATTATACCATGTTATCACATTGTTGTTTTTAATATGTAAGTTGTAACAACACCAACCGCAATTTCAGTTCTTTAATTCCTGTACATTCTAAGGTAGTCGGGAAGAAATCGCTTTATGCGATAAGGCTGCCCTTTGTTCTACCATTCTTTGTAAGTTTTTTTAAGGTGTAATGTACCGTATTAGCTGGTGTATAATAAAGTATTATTGTATTGTATTGTATTCTATTTAACCCATGCATTTTTAGGTCCGTAAAGATTGTTTTCTCTCTAATTTGAGTCTAATCTTCCAACCTTAACCCAAGTCTACTTTAGGGTCACCCAAATCGCCCCTTGCGATATTTGTTCAGCTAATAACGCAGTCACTCTTATTGTTCCGGACAGCCCTAATGTTTCGCATTGTATGTGACACCTGCCTTTTTGTTGTGATTTGTGATAGAACGATTTTACTGTAAGCAATCACTTAATATAAATGATAATTTATTTATTATGTATTATTATAAAACCTTCCGGATATAATCAAAACTTAAAAACTTTTTATCTTGTAATTAATTGCTTTTTTATATTGTTTTTAATAATATCTTTTTCCTATCGTTTTCTTCATATTTTGGCGTAAATATTTCAGGTATAATTATAATTTTGCACTACTACTATGACTGAGAAAAGTTATTGCTTACTAATATGACTACGTCAGTCACCAACAATAAATCTGGACATCATTTATCGATACAATCATTAATTATTTATGACGCACATCCCTAACATCGATAAGAACAAAAATTAGTAAAAAGTAAGCAAATTCCCATTAATCAGGGATAAAATAAAACACCGCAAGTCACCACTCAACCCTGAACCACTTAAATACAATACTTATTTGTTCCGAATCAAATTGAAACGTTAGATATACCCATTGAAATAAATCATATTTAAAAAAAGCCTATCGGTCCGCTTAGAGCGCATGCCATGGCGGTAAGCGCGATCGGATCTAACGAAACATAAATTTAAATTTTAGAATTGCACACCCTTTCGCGGGGTACCCTTTGTGTTTCAAATTATTGAATAGGGACGGGTAAATTTGCAGTTACCGGTATCGATAAAGGTGTAGAGATTTTTATCGACTTTCTTTTGTATGTCATCTAGTGTTCTTTTTATTTAACTGATAAAAAAATTAAAAGTTACTCGACAACATAAATATCTTTTCAGATTTGATCTTTACATATTACTGATCTGAGTAAATGACTTTAAAAAGTATATAAACTTTAAACTTTGGGTTGAAGAGTGCAGCGTTTTGATTTTTCCTGATCTTGACAGAAAATGTTTACAATATGGCTACAGTGATAACAGAATTCCTATCAAAACTGTGGAAACAATTGATATATTATGCTAGGAAATAGTTCATGGGTTCTTAGTACTTTATATTACACGAGCTTTTGCCCGCAGCTTTGCCCGCGGCGTGGTCTATGGGAAAATAATTCAACCACCTATTTCACCCTCTTAAGGGTGGAATTTCGAAAAATCCTTTCTTGGCGGATGCCTAGTGGTTTGGGCTGTGCTTTGATAGATCACTATGTCAGTCAGTCAATCAGTCAGTCATCCCTGAGTTATATATATTTAGATATCTACAGTTATTTCACAGTACAGTACAGTACTCATTCTAAAATATAATAGTAAAAAAGGCTTTTTTTCAAGAATGTTATAATTTTTGTAGTCTGATTTCGATATTATTTACTAATTTTATCCTGTCGCATCACTACTCGAGACAATGCTAAGCTTCTTTACATTGATTTCTAACCTTATCCCTTTAACATAAAATTCATTTTCCCCAATCAAAAAGAAAAGCTGGCTCAACCGTTGTTTCAAAAAAAGTTTAATAGAATTTGGCGTATCTTACTAATGGAATGGTGTAATGAAATAAGGTATTCTGCCGTAATGGCGAATGTTCCCGGCGATTTATTAAAAATTGCTCGTTTTTCAATATGCAGCGAATGGAGTTCGAAGCTGTTTTTGTAAGGGTTTTTAGCACTTTTAAGCAACTTTTGTGATTCTTTAGCAAGTTTATTTAAATGTGCATATACATTTATTTGGTTTTGATTACTTTTACTATAAACAATCAATATGTTTGTAAAAGTTATGGGTAATGGATTCTGTTTATCTATATTTCTTTTTATTTTACTTTCCATCCAAAGGTTGTCTGGAAGAGATCGCTACTAGCGATAAGACCGCCCAATGTTGCACTAGTACGTAAGATTTATTGTATTCCTGCATATTGTAAATTTCATTGGTGAGACAATTAAGAGTTATCTATCTATGTTCGACATCCTTGTTTCCACCTATCTACAATCTAGAAGTCTTCAAGTCAAGAGTGAAGAGATATCTTCTAGGCAAGCACCATCATAGACAGCATCGTCACTTTCAATCCACTGCTGTCAAATGCTTTCTATAAACTATAAGTTCTATAAATTTGTATGTTAACTGAAAAACATTAAATTAAAAATTAATTTATTAACAGCAAACTCAGTATCACCTCCGTTACTTATATAAAATTGTTGTAAAAATACCTAAATTTTAAGTTAAGACAACTCTGTGATATCGTTTTGTATTGCCTCTCGCTGGTCAGTCTCAAACTTGTGCGCAATACAAACGCTGCGAAATCGACAAACTTCATCACTTCTCAATTTGAAGACATTTCTCAACCTCGCGAGTGACGTGAAGGCTGCTAAATCTGTGTGTATTGTGATAATAGTGCTTGTTGTACGACTTTCTACTTTGGTAACATTTGAGCTGGATTGCTCGTGAGTTGGCTTATATTAGTGCCTACTTCTCATTTTGCTCTATTTTTGCCTGGGAGGCATCCAACCTTAAATAACGCACTCTCTAAAGGCAAAGGTGCGCAAACATATGAAAAAAATTTCGTCAGAGAAAATTATTAAACGATAAAACTTCAAATTATATATATAAATATATATAAACTATAAATTATTATGCCCTCTATTTTTAATCTTTGTGTATTAATATATCTTTTATAAAAAGGGTTCGAGAAAAGAAAGAGAACTATGCTCAGTCATTGATCGATGCTCAAGAAGAGTAATCTCAGCTCGAGCACCGATCTATGACTGAGCATCTTTCTGTAATACAGACCTTAGATCGCCTTCACTCCACACTTGAGGATTTTTGCATAGAATCTTCAACGTACATGGTCGCACTGATATAATATGAACTAGTGTTCCGTACAACAATTCACTGTGATCATTAATACTAATATTCAAACTGAAGATTCCATCTTACGATTTTTTAAAACCCATGCTTCCGCATCTGATGGGAATATTTAAAGGAAAGAGTTATCGAGTTCAAAGTGACCAATATCGCCAACTTGTTATATAAGTGATTCCACCAAACAAAGCAAAACCAACCCTTCCACTGCAGATAGACACATTCTGACTATCTAAGCATAACGCAAACAAATTGCCTGCTGGTCTTCACTAATTAAAGGAAATGGTCTAGAAACAAGATTGCGTTATTGTTCTCTCTAAATCTTTGCCCGTCCTTTTCTAACACTAGCAATATTGTGTGTCCCTATCCCATTCTCGCTAAACGTTTCGGCGATGTCACTCATTATGCTAAATATCCCATCCCCTTTGTTCGCGGGTAGATCGCGATAAGCGCGGGTTTTTTCTACTTTTTCTTTTCCCTGACAGTTGGTATATGGAAGCGGATTAAGATAATTCGGTCGAGGTGTTTTTATAAGACGCTTAATTATATCAGTGGTTGGGTTTTTTTATTTTCTTTTTGTTAAAAAATGTGCTTTATTTTGAGTTACAGCCACCGACAGCGTAGACGAATGTCTCTTTGTTGAAATTAGACAAAAACCTTGGCACTGTTTCTTTGATGAAACTGTTCCTTTTTATTCTTCTTTATTTTTACAAATGTAATTTAAGATTAAGTCGTAAACCTAAATTAGCTGTACCATCATCTAGTTTTCTTTAAAAGTTTTTGGTCAATTTAGACTAGAAATATTTTGGGAGCGCAATAATTATTAGCTAAAATACAATTATTGTATCAGAAAGACACTTATTTTTTTTAACAACATACGTTACTATAAATGTCAATATATTTCAATAAATGTGTATTTTTAAATGAGGAGTTAAGTTTCAATAGACACATAGAATTACAGCTGTGAGTTTAGCCGATTCCTCCATCGCGTGTATCTGTCGTGGCGTGTAAAAGGGCACTGTATCGTGAAATAGTACGTTAAATATGCCGAGTCACAAAAAGTATTGAACTTCGTAAATGATCCACACGTGAGACCAATCATAACTTCTCCTGATATTACAATGGAAAAGTTCTAATAAGGCTAAGAATATTTTAGAATTGTAATTTATCTGTGCAATTCAACTGAAGCATACGACACTAACTTGCAACATAAAACTATTTAAACAAAGGCATAACAGGCAATGTAATATTGTAGGGTTACGAAACCGGACGATCTTTCCATCGAATTAACCCTTCGGTACTTTGTGTGGCTGCAATACATGGACTGCGTTAGTAAGGATTCTTTAAAAAAAAAACAATTTGTACAAAGTCAATTTTATTAGATAAAATAGTTAAGTAAAAGATAAATAAAAGAAATGTAATTTGTTATTGAGTCAAGTCATTTACTGCGATAGAACTTATCTTGTGAGTTTTAATAACCTGTGATTTACTTTTATCTTCTTTACTTTGATTTTCTTTCATCTTTTTTCTTTATTTCTTACCTGTCTGTGGGTCCATAGAATGTTAACATTAGCCTAGTTTCCTTCAATTAGATCTCTTTTGCTTTGATAACTCGCTTCGCGTCACTTTTTATGAGTATTATTAATAATAATAATAAACGCCCAACAACATAGATCCTGGACCCTTACTAGGATTCTCTGTATCTAGGGACCAAGGCACTACGAGGATCATGGTACCACAACACTCCAGACTTGGAACAAGTATTTGGGCTTTTTTTTTCTGTACAGAAATACTTGTCCTGTCGCGGGAATCGAACCCACCACATCCGGGCTATGAGCCGACCTGCTCAACCAATACACCACAGAAGCTGTCATTATTGGAAATAGTAGTTTAATAACCATCAATAATAATACATGATGTTGTAATATATATTATTAGCCGATCTTGTGGTAGGCAATATCGGTACCCACCACCGGCTATAAAAGCAAGCGCTCAATCGAATGCCGGCCCATTCGCTGCTCAGTCGCCGGTCGGTAAGGTGGTTGGTTCCGACGCTGCCTACTGTGAGTTTGTTCCATATTTTAATTTGTTGTGATTTTGTCTTATTGTGAATTCTTATTGTATGTAAATTAACGGCTGTTTGTGCGCTCGAAACTTTATTGATTATTAAATTATTGCTTAAATAAGTTGATTTTGAATTAAATTAGTGTAATGACGTGTAAATGTTTGTTTTTTTTTATATTTTAACACTTCTGATTCCTAAAATCAGAAGTGGGATAGGATTCCGCTCACAACTTGCCCTAAAAATCAATCAATTAAACAGCCGTTAATTTACAAGCAAGAATGCCACGTGCGTCACTTGCACGGTCCGTTGCTACGCCGCCACGCTCCGGAGTCGTGCCTACTAGTCGCAGCGAGTCCCCGCGACGCAGCAGACGCCGTTCGCGGTCGCATAGTAACAGGTCACGTCTACACTCGAGCAGGGAGCGGTCGCGTGCGCGTTCACGCTATGCTGGAAAACGTTCGCGTTCACGTCACGCTAGGGACCGCTCACGTTCTGATAGCCCACGTTCGCGTGCACGTTACGATAGAACTCGTTCACGCCGCAGTCGCTCACGTACTAGTGTCTATTATCGTTCACGTGAAAGGTCCAGGTCTCGTTCGGTTATATCGCGTTCTCGCCAGAGTGAATATCGACACCATCATCACGATATATCCATAAACGAAGCGTTAGGCTCAATAATGTCGCGGCTAACCGCCATCGAAGAGAACACGGCTAGTAGTTTGCAGGACCCACCAACCGGTCGTGATAACACGCCCCTGCCAGATGCAAGCAATACTTCCACGAATAAAATGCTCGTCGATGCGTTAGCCGTGTTGACAAAAAATAGGCCTAGCAATTACTATGTCTCGAATTTTGACCCAGCTATAAATAACTTTGAGGTATGGTGCAATGAAGTAGAGAGAGCTAATCGTGCGAACCACTGGGATGATTTTGAGTGTTTTTCCCGTGTGGCTCATTGTTTAAAGGGGGATGCGAAAACTTGGTTAAGCGAGTGGACTACGAATGATCGTTCTTGGTCCAATTTTGTTAGGGAGTTTAAGTCCTTATGTCCGCAAAAAGTGAACTACGCGCAGATCCTCCATGAGGTTATAAATTCGACATCTGACAAGTTCTTGTCATACGCCGAGTATGCACGTCGTTCTTTATTACGCTTACGTGTAATAAGGGGCTTAAGCGAAGAACTCATAGTCCAAATAGTAATCCATGGCATTAGTGATGTACAGGTACGTGCGGCAGCTACCAACGCTGACCTGACGACAGACAATCTAATTTCATTTTTAGCCACTTATGTCAAGCCTACACGCAAATTCGATAATCGCAATACCGATAAACCGGTATCATCCAATTCAAGTGCAGTTAAAAGGCGTAATTTCAATGGTCCTGACAGAGGTGAAAGTAGGTGTTTTATTTGCAACCAAAAGGGCCATTTTAAGGATAAATGTCCCAAGAAACGGAGTACTGTCGAAAAAACCAATAGTATTAGTAATGCTAGACCTGTTTGTTCCTTTTGTAAAAAGCCAGGGCACAAAGAAAGTGAGTGCTTTACCAAGGCTCGATCTGAGGCTCAAGGCAACAGTAACCACCAACGTAAAGTTAACTTATGTAGCGAGCTCTTAGATGCTAAAGGTAACAACGACATTAGTACAGCCATGATTCAGGGTATACCGGTTGACGTCCTTATAGATAGTGGTGCACTCAACGTGTCTTTGATATCGTCAGCTATAGTCGATCACTTCTCTGGTCCACGGAAACATGCTAACTGTTCTTTGAAGGGAATAGGCGATAGAGAGTTTGTTGCTAGTGAATACATTAACCTAACAGTAGAGTTTAGTAATATCGCGCTTGAAGTAGATTTTTATGTTGTGCCCGCACCGTACATGAACACTCCCATCATCATAGGGACAGACGTACTCAATCGCGATGGTGTTACGTTTATTCGTACGAAACACGGACAATATCTGACTCACACACCGTCTAAGACGCAGGATAAGTTACTAAAAGTAAACACGGTTAATGTTAGCGAGCCTGATAGAATAAATACGCCTCTCGAAGGTGCGGAGCTCGCCAAGTTGATGGCCGTCGTAAACGAATTCTCTCCGTTTCTAATAACCGGTACAGCAACCTCAACTGTAAAGACTGGTAGGATGCATATCAACTTGACAAGTGACGTACCTGTAGCCTATCACCCATACCGACTATCCTATCAGGAGAAACTTAAAGTCCGCGACATATGTCAGGATTTATTAGACAAAAACATCATTAGGGAGTCTAATTCCGAGTACGCAAGTCCGGTCATTTTGGTCGAGAAAAAAGATGGCTCAGATAGAATGTGCGTAGACTTTCGGGCACTTAACCGTGTAACTGTCAAGGATAGATATCCTCTACCCTTGATTGATGACCACATAGATAGGCTTGGGGGCTCGAAATTCTTTACATCCTTGGACATGGCATCGGGCTTTCACCAGATACCAATCGATGAAGACTCGATCCATAAAACAGGCTTCGTAACAACTGACGCTCACTACGAGTACCTAAAAATGCCATATGGCTTATGTAATTCTCCTACTGTGTATCAACGCATCATTAATAATACCTTGCGTAAATTCATAGAAGCCGGGAATGTTCTCGTATATATCGATGACGTCTTATTATTGAGTATGACTATTGAAGAAGGCATTTCTCTGTTGCGCGAAGTCCTGCAAACTCTGACAGAAGCCGGGTTTTCTATAAATGTACGCAAATGCTCTTTCCTTGCCACAGAAATAGAATACTTAGGGCGCGTTATCAGCCGAGGTCAGGTCAGGCCGAGCTCCAACAAAGTCGAGGCACTGGTCAAGGCCCCTACTCCTAGTAACGTTAAACAAGTGCGCCAGTTCCTAGGACTTGCGGGATATTTTCGGCGTTACATCGAAGGGTATGCGACAAAAACCGCATGTATCTCGCGACTCACAAAGAAAGGCGTAAAATTTGAATGGGGATCTGAGCAAGATAAAGTACGCCAAGATCTGATAAGACTATTAACAAGCGAGCCTATACTTGCGATTTTTGACCCAAACCTCCCCACTGAGCTACACACCGATGCCAGTAGTGCAGGATACGGTGCTGTGCTCATGCAAACTCACGCGGATGGCACTAAGCGAGTGGTAGCCTATTTTAGTAAGGTCACTCAAGGCGCGGAAGTGAGGTATCATTCGTATGAGTTGGAGACGTTGGCGGTCGTCAAGGCATTGCAACATTTTCGCCACTATTTGATCGGTGTAAACTTTAAAATTATAACCGATTGCAATGTATTGAAGGCCACCGAGCGCAAAAAGGACCTTCTTCCACGAGTTGCACGCTGGTAGATTTACCTGCAGGACTTCAATTTTGAAATTGAATATCGTAAAGGCGAGTTGATGGGCCACGCGTACTATTTGAGCAGGAATCCACCGACGTTGCAAGTCAATAACATCGAGCGACCTTTAAATTGGGCGCAAATCGCCCAATCAGCTGATTCTGAAACTCTTGGTCTCATACAGAGACTCAAAGATTGTTTATTAGACTCCAGTCGGTACGTATGTCAAAACGACGTCCTCTATTACCGCTATTCACCTGTCGGGGAGGAGTCGCGTCTACTATGCTACATTCCCAAAGGACACAGGCTCAGCTTGTTACGTGTCTTTCATGACGAGCACGAGCATATCGGGGCTGACAAAACTTACGACCTTATTCTAAAACATTTTTGGTTCCCCGGTCTAAAACGATTTGTCCAGAAATACACCTCCCATTGTCTGATATGCATATCTAAGAAACGTATCCCAAGAGCTCCTTGCCAGCCTATTACTTCCTGGGAAAAATCTGATGTCCCATTTAACAGTGTTCATGTGGACGTGTTAGGTCCCTTACCACAGTCCAACGGATATAAATTTGTGCTTATTATGGTAGACTCCTTTACCAAATTTTGCCTACTTTACCCGATGTACCGACAGGACACGAGTGAATTAAAACGAGTTTTTAGTAGCGCAGTGTCTTTATTCGGGACGCCCAAACTAATGGTTTGCGACCGTGGTCGCATGTTTGAGGCGTCAGCTTTCACTAGCTGGGTTTCCGAGATGGGTTGTGTTGTCCATTACATAACGCCCGAAATGCACCACTCCAACGGGCAGGCCGAGCGGTATGTCGACTGTACTTAACTTGATCCGTGTAGAGAGTAATAATAAGAAATCTACTTGGTCTGATGCTCTGTGTAAAATTCAATTAGTTTTAAATGTCACGAAACAGAAGACCACGCAATATTCGGCCTTGTATTTACTAATCGGTACTAATGCGGCTACTCCTGTTATCCGTGCGCTGGTCCAAGATGTTGCCATCGAGAATTCCAGCCCCAATCGTGAAGCCACCAGAGAACTCAGCAGGAGCAATGCGAAGTCATCGCTCGACAAAAACAGAGTTGGTCAAGATGCACGGGTCAACCGTCAACGACACCCGCCAAAGAAATTCCAGGTCGACGATCAAGTATTTGTAATAAAGTACTCTCAGTCCGTTGGAAAACTTGATTCCGGCATGAGGGGTCCATACCGTGTTACTAAAGTACTACCAAGCGATCGTTATGAGATGAGACTGCTAAGCGGAGTTAGAGGCAAGACCACTCAAGCAGCAGCTCAATACATGGTACTCTGGAAAGGCGAATGGTGTCCTGAGAGTTGTTCTGCATTTTTTCATAGTAAGTTCCAACCGAACCATTTAATGTTATTCTGTTTACAGTACACTTGGTGTGTGTGTGTGCGTGCGTGAGCGTGCGTGCGAGTATTTGCCTTGATGGTTGGAACCAGCTGCCGGTGCGGTCCAGTGGTGGCTCCCAAAGCTAAGGTGCCAGGGTTCGGCGGGCGTGCACTCCACGTGCATGGGGGACTCGGTCCCATGAAGTCGTGTTCTTTGAACGCGCATCAGGCGCTGTCCTGGGGGACTCGGTCCCATGAAGTCGTGTTCTTTGAACGCGCATCAGGCGCTGTCCTGGGGGACTCGGTCCCATAAAGTCGTGTTCTCTGAACGCGCATCAGGCTCTGTCCTGGCAGGCGCAGTCCTGGTTCACGTTTAGCGTGGGAACTTGCAAGTTCAAGTATGAGTATGACAGAGTTGTTACGATTGAAGATGTATGCATACTTTTGAAAGTGAAGTGGTTTAATCTGGTGTGAGATGGTATTTTTGTATGAGGGCCTTGTATGCGTGATGTATGACAGAATAGGCAACAGCGTATGTTATCATGATTAATTGACAAAACATTTCTCATGCAGATGACAACTCTGACGATGACGATGCCAGTGAAACTGCCGGTGCTCCTACAGATCTCGCTGGTACTCGAAGTACAGGCGAATCACACACGGGTGAAGATGACGAGCAATAGTCCCATCGTAGTCGTCAGACAAGCTTCTGAAAAGGACAACTCCAGTGCGGCCGAGGACGGCGCACGATCAGGAGAGGCCGTATTAGCCGATCTTGTGGTAGGCAATATCGGTACCCACCACCGGTTATAAAAGCAAGCGCTCAATCGAATGCCGGCCCATTTGCTGCTCAGTCGCCGGTCGGTAAGGTGGTTGGTTCCGACGCTGCCTACTGTGAGTTTGTTCCATATTTTAATTTGTTGTGATTTTGTCTTATTGTGAATTCTTATTGTATGTAAATTAACGGCTGTTTGTGCGCTCGAAACTTTATTGATTATTAAATTATTGCTTAAATAAGTTGATTTTGAATTAAATTAGTGTAATGACGTGTAAATGTTTGTTTTTTTTTATATTTTAACACTTCTGATTCCTAAAAATATAATAATATAACATAACATAACCTACATTGATGTTTGTTCTGTGTCTGGGTGTTTATATTGTATTCTACAATACTTAGATACTTTTTTTTGGTATCAGTTACCTGGTTCCCATAGTACAAGCTTTGCTTAGTTTGGGGCTAGATGGCGCTGTGTGAAATGTCCACACATTTATTATTTATGTATGTTTTGTAAATATATGCGTAGAGGTCCTGCCTAAATTGATCACAAGTCTTGAAAGACTCACACTATTTGAAAGAAATAAAGAAGGAAAATACATTTATTTCAAAGACATATTCACAATGAAAAAAACTAAAAAGAACAATTATCATTTTTTTAAAAGACAGATATCCTACAAACACTTCATACTGTCTTCGAATGTACGAGAGCTGCAATCGTAAAGAGCACAGCAGAGGGCGACACGGCCGTAACGCTGAATTGAGACATTAACCATTGAACGCTTTGTGTTAATGACTCGCTGTGACACCGTGGTTAACGTGGATTCATCACGGAAGATTCGGATTAGATGTTATATTTGGGAAATGAGATGGGAAAATGTTGTGAGGCAGGGATCATGGTGGTTGAAATACAAAGCTCCGTACCACAAGTAAGATGTTATTGAACTTATAAATTTATCGTATCATATGAGTTGTATTGTAATTGTAATTGGCTCTGGCCGTGTAATTGATGAAAAATAAATAAATAAATAAATAAATGAGTTAGTAAATGAAAACAATAAATTAATTTTTTAATGAAATTAATAAATTTATTTTTTAATCGCACTCAGTTGCAAGCGCCCTTACAGGGTTCATGTACCTACTAAACTAGTTGTTAAGACCTGACATATATATAAATTGTACATGAATGCAAATAAATGAATATGAATATGAAAACAAAGAGTATTTCTAAATAGCCCAAAAAGAAAAGCAGTAAAAAACGCCTTTCAATGAAAATAGATCTGATCGATGATTCAGTTGATGAAAAGATCCACTTTTAGCGGTTGCTTACCTTCTGAATCTAGCGGCGCGGTGTTGACCGGGCGAAGGACCACCTAGTGGCTTACGGAGCATCTTCTGTTTTGTGGTCACCACTCATAACCCTATAAGAGACTGCAATTCATAAGATACCTTACGTTGTCATACAGTGATTCTGTGAATAATAAAATCATGGCAACACAATAACGTTGTACTCGATCCAAATTAGCTACTATGATGGTAAAGAATATTGTTTTGAAGGCTGACAGACTCGAAGACTCATAATGAACTCTATAGTACAATTTTTAGCCAAAAACCAGATTTAATTAACCCATTTTTATCAATATGCTTCAACATACAGCACTTTTGGCATCAAGCTTTAAGAATTTTGGCCGCCGTTGAATTCTAGAGGAAAATCAACAAAAAATAGTTCATAAATCACTTTGGGCCAGACGGACCGACCCAGTGGATCCGGAATATGTAATGAGCCCATTCATTTGAGGGTTACTTCACTTTTTTATGATTTCGTATGGATTTTTTTCTTGCGTAATTTTTGGAAGGTTAAAGGAAATTTATAAGTGGATGACACTCGTAACTATTCTATATATCTTAAATTTGACCGTGCAACTATTTTAACTTATTGCTATTGAGGTGTTTGCTAGGTTAATTAAATAATGAAATGCCTAAAAAATCTATATTATTAAATTTTAGATGATATATCTATTATGTAAATAAAATCAATTTTTTAAGTGCACACAGTTGAAAGCGCCCTTACAAGGTTCATGTACCTACTAAACTAGTTGTTAAGAATTGTCATAATATATAAATTTTACATGAATGCAAATAAATTAATATTTTTGATATATATGACTGAAATGCTGAACTATGAGAAACAAGTCAAGAAAAAATACAAAGTGGCAAAATTTGCAATAATCTTATTCTTTATTGATCATCCAAACTTTGTCAGTAAGGTTGTAATAAAGAATGTTCCATTCACGATAACGAACGTCAAACCTATTCACTTCATTCCCAACAACGTAAACCACTTCAATAAATATCTACATAATTGCCAAGCCAAAGCAAAACTTGTATTAAAATTCTCACCAACAATAATAAAGTAAAGAAAAATACCGTCGCTTCCTTTCAACAAAGAATACCTAGTTATTCACGCGGTGTTTCCTGCCCTGTGTTCGGCCACAATGTACTTTTGTGAAGTTTTTCTGTTCATTTGTTTTCGGTAGCTTTTCCTTTTTTTTTTGTTCACCTTGCTCAGGATTTCTTGAACCCATATTTCACGTTCATATTGTCTGCGATTTGCATCTAACCTCGGTGCTCTAGCTGTTTATTGTGGGGGTTTATTGTATAAACTGCGAGGTCGTTTAATTTTATTGAAATTCTTTTCTCATCTTTTTAAAAATCTTTTTTGGTTACAATTTATACCACTAACTTCTGCCCGCGGCTTCGCCCGCGTGGCCTATAGGAATCGAAGATTTTTTTATAGATAATTCAACCGCCCATTTCACCTTCTTAGAGGATGGAATTTCGAAAAACCCTTTCTTAGTGGATTTCTACACTTTACAAAGAACGTACTCTCCAAATTTCAAATCTCTAGGATCAGCAGATTAGGCTGTGCGTTGATATATAAGTCAGTCAGTCAGATAGGACATGAATTTTATATGTTTAAAAAAATTGCACAGAATTATTAATTATATTATTTATCGTATACTTATTACTTATAATATGACAGCCTCTGTGGTGTGTTGGTTGAGCAGGTCGAGTCATAGCCTGGAGGTGGCGGAATCACAAGACAGGATCTATGCATGTTATTATTATTATTTTAATTAATCTCATTTTCACATATAAAAGTGCTAAAAATAGCCTATTTGCAATAAAATCCTTTCACAATTCGATGATCCAAGTGTGTCCGTACAAATGTGACTGACGTAGAAGTGTGACCAGCGAGAAATATTCAGTATATTCGGCTCTTAGCTGTCATTAGTGAGCATATTATCAGACCCAATCTAACATATCTGTAAGGTTATACTTAAGAGTTGGTATGGTCTCTCTGATCGACGCCAAAATTTGCTAATACTAAACTATTCAGTAATACAATATTCATCTGCAGCCCCATTCTGCACCACATATGTCTAAGTGGGTCGTCGTAATTAAAAGCAGGGGCACTCAGGGTGGCTTGGGGTAACTTAATGCAATTACTGCAGAATTTTTCACGACATATGGCAGCGGGTTCTACGCTTTGCGAGGATTGGGGTGTGTGGTTTTTTTGACGTGACGACTGTTTTGTAAATTCTGAGAATGTGTTAAAATATTTTGGATATGCCAATAAAAAAATAATATCCTTTCCACAAAAGTATCTAGAAGAGGCAATTTGTAAACTAAATATTTCATTCATATAATACTAGTAGCGGATTTAGAAATAGATCATAGACAGAATGATCTGATGACTCTGGACTTGAAACACGCTATAAAAAACAGTTCCGAAATATAGATAATGAAAAAAAAAAAGATTCGAAACAACATAAAGATTCTATATACAAATTTACTAGGTGGTAGGACTTTGTTGCAAAGTTCGTCTAGGTAGGTACCACCGCTTTGCCAGTTATTCTGCCGCCAAGCAGTAGTGTGCTAGCACTACTGTGTTCCGGTTTGAAGGGCACTGTAGCTTGTGAAATTACTGGGCAATTGAGACTTTATGATCTGATCTCACAGTCGAGCAATCTTATTACCAGACTGTGCTGATGTCTCAGGATGATGTACGCAGTGCAGTGTTGTTCGAAACTCTATTTTGGGGTTCCGATTGACACTGTTACAATAATTAAGTAGAGTAAATGCTATGAAATGTATTTTCATAGCATTTACTCTACTTAATTATTATTTTTTTTTTTATGTTACTGATTGATTTGACGAGCTAGCCGTTCACCTGATGTTAAGCGCCACGGCTGCCCATAACAGAACAGTGTCAATCGGAACCCCAAAATTCCAAAAATGCAAAAATAGATTCAAAATAACATAAAGATTATAGATACAATTAGGTAGAGTAAAACACATAATGAGAAACAAAATACCATTACAACAATATCGATTTCAACAACTCGACAATAGATGAAGCCCTAAGTTCATCGGTTCCAAAGGGCATATTCCCCAGAGCATGCCCTAAGCCCAAAGGTGCATATGGCGAGTAAATGCCCATCGTATTGCACCAGCCCTTGCCTTTGATGGTTTAAAATATCCATGTGTTTGCTGTGGTTAGCAAGTGGTTGGTGCACTTTGTGTGGCGAATTTTTATACCTTATAACTGTGGCATTTTAAATGAACTCTTACTGAGATTTCGATTAAGAACGTTATATTTTGATTTTGGTATTAATTTTATGTAATGCTTTGCTATGCTAATATAATTGAATATGACACATTATTTATAAAATTCTTTTTTGGCACCAAAAGATTTTGACCATGTATTTGTTAGTTATTGTTATTGTAAGTTACAGTTATAAATATTTTGAATCAAACGTATCGTAAGCGATCTCGATAAATCCCGAGAAACTTAGTACAATAAGGAACAATAATATATATTCGTAATACTTTGTATGACCGTAAAATCCAATGTAATTGTTGAAAAAACAAAATACAGTCAAAACTTGTACATTGCACATTAAGGCGTACAAATTATTCCGAATATAAATTATTGTTCTTTATACTAAGTTACTCGAGATTTATCGAAATATTAAACACCATAATAGCTATGCCAAATGTGTCCTTCACTTACTGCAAAATTTCCAATTATCACATCAAAGCAAACTGCTCTGATTACGCAGATAAAGGGGATGGTCTGTGACCATTACAGTACGAGATCAGATGGTGGCACACGATCCCATATGTTGTGTGATTGTAATGGGACACTAAATAATAGTCTTGATACTCTACCTAGTTTTTGAAAGGCAAAATGCTCTCTCTTAGTTTTCCAGTTTTTTTCAGGTCTTCAACACTATGTAAGTATCTGGTTACATATAAGTCAAAGTACGCAGAAGGACCCTTAATAAGGCTTAATGACCCTTCTGCAGATTTCGGTAGTATCCACTACTTATGCATAGCTACGGGTAGCTATTTTCATGTATACCATAGATTTCATAATATTTTTCAAACATTTTCATCTGATACTTTATTTTAAGAAATTTTTTCTATCAATTGTTTCCATGATTGAAATCTATATCACATCACACTAATACTATGAAGGCGAAAATTGGTATGTGTATATATGTGTATGTTTGTTACTCCTTCACGCTCAAACGGCTGAATGGATTTGGATGAAATTCAGTACCAGATAGTTTATACAGTAGATTAACATATAGGCTACATTTTATCTCGGAAAAGTGAAATTTTCCCGTGGGATGAGTAAATAGTTAACTGATTAAAATACTTTTATCTGCGGGTGAAACCGCGGGGCGCAACTAGTAATTATATAAAAGAAAGTCCACTGCAGAAAGAAAGTTTTACTAATTCACCCGTGCGAAGCCGGGGCGGGTGAACTAGTACTCAATAAAATACAATACTTATTATAAAACTTTTATGTAAAATAACGTAG
This sequence comes from Ennomos fuscantarius, assembly GCA_905220475.3. Taxonomy (NCBI): domain Eukaryota; kingdom Metazoa; phylum Arthropoda; class Insecta; order Lepidoptera; family Geometridae; genus Ennomos; species Ennomos fuscantarius. The sequence continues at coordinate 1,270,282 of HG992028.1, read as the reverse complement.
GGATCAAATTATTGACAAAGTATCAAAACTAATATCTCCAACTACAAGCTATTGTCAGACCATACAATGTGCATTATCGAATGGCATTGTGCAAAATGTTTACTCAGCACGCTCAACGAAAACATTACAAACCGACAAGTGGGTGTCGGATCAGCCGCTGAATGACTGTTTATTTATACTATGGTGTAAAAACAATGCAAGACGAAGAGAAAAACATGTTGGACCTAAACCTTCGATCAATTAATTCTAATAATAAATAATAATAATATCTGTGGACATCTCACACAACTGGATTCATTCATTCTGGATCTAAACTCTTAAAAATTAATTGATAGTTGATTGATCTACTGAAACGATATAAAATGTTGAACTTTAATCATAAATATCCTTTGTTTGTTAGCCAATAAGCAAGCTGAGTAACATAATTGAATGTTAATATTGGGAAAGTATTTTAAAAAAAAATCCTCGTAAATCCATCTTATGGATATCGATAGTAGTAAAATCCTCAAGATTTTTCATTTATTATGTTAAAATCTAGTATGGAATTTACTAAGTTTCTTAATAAACTATTTCTTAGAGTAATTTACCAGTAATATTGCTTGGAGCTCACAATTCAATAGCTATTTTTCTCAATTTTTGTGAAAACATCAGTTTATTGCAACTTCTATCGATCAAACTTTCGAGGTCACCTAACCCAATACGATTCTTTTGAAAACGCATTTAACGCATCCCATATGGTAATGGGGCTATGGGGGTGCATTGTCCACGGCGGCTTTTACACCATATGGTCGAAAAATTCATAAACAAGTGCTCGCTGAATCCCACTTTAATACTGGCGATTATTCGTTTGAATTAGCTTTAGGCCCTATTCATCAAAAATAAACTCAAACACACAAATTATAAAGACGAAAGTACCTTTTATTGCAATACAGTTTTGAGTTAAGTTTAGGATAAATCCAAAATCAAACCTTATCTATAATGAATTAAGATCGAAAATAAAGCATTAGAATTTAGCTACAAACGTAAAAGTACCAGTAGAAGTTAAAAGCGTCAGAACTTGTATAAACGAGCCTGTAAATCAAAAAAATGTAACAATCGATTATGAACTCAAAACTAAAAACGATAAGGATTAAAGTAAAGCAAACGCTGCAATAAAAGAAATTTTTACTATAATTAATAGGGTGAACGATCCAAAAGAGAAGACTATTGAATATGTAGGGATGATTGCAGTGGCAGTCAGAGTGCAGTGTTCGCTTTTGTTGGAAAACGACACACCATATGGCTTGTTGGTATTAGTACTCTATTCATATGGCAGGATTATCGTAAACATATTTTAATATCGAACACGGGTGCTTTTGTGAGTAAAGCGATCACCTGTTACTTATGGCTTAAGTACTTATTGACTGGGTTGATCAATTAATGAAGCAAAGGCATAAAGACAACATTATGTTTAGATATTAATGATGTCTCTTATCATTTCCAATGAATAAAAATATCTTTTTTTTATGTTAAGGAATGACGTGACGAGCACGGCAGTGCTTGCGCACTACTACTTGGCGGCAGAATAACCGGCACAGTGGTGGTACCTACCTAGACGAACTTTGCAGAAAATTCCTACCACCTAGTGAAAAAGCCATCACTGCAGAGAAACATGTTACGTCATTTTCCATTATAATATTGTGGTAAAGCATAACCATGTCAGACCATATACCATATGCAAAAACCAATATACATATTTTATAGTCATTAACCCTTTAAATGGACTTTGGCCTATAGAGAACTTTTATACACTGTTAGTTATATTTAGCGACAAACATGAAATCCTTTCTAAGAACAAATCTAATCAGAGAATCGTTCCAACATTAAGGATTACGTAATCGTTTCGCACGATACATCATTGTCAACTCTCTATCAGAACCCGTTCCTTCGGGACCTGCAATCCTTAACCAATAATGTATCGACGACTGCAGACGAAGTAATCTGTTGTACCAAAGTTGAAGACAACCCTCGGCGAGAAGCAATCTAAGTTGCAGATGTGACTTTTTCTGAGGCTGAGGTTATAAGGTTGGTTTGATAATTGATTAAGTTGTAATTTGTTCCATTAGCTTTTTCTGAGATCTGATGGCACAAGGAGAGTAGAGAATAAATGGTTTTCGTTCATTTAGCAAACATGTTATATGTGATTAATAAACGGTGTCATAAAGCACTAGATCAGTACGAATTATTACAACACCACCCTAAACCATAGGCACGTGTGAGATGATCCTCCACACGTGTGCTCAATTACATATCACAGGGCTTAGCAACAAATCGATTGATAAACAATAACGATGAAATGTTACTTAATACTTGATGGTAAAAATGATAAGAGTGGACTGCAGCTGACAATAAGCGAAGTTGTTTTTTGCAGCTTCAGTTATATTTTCCTTAACTGTGATAGATTTATGTTTCCATAAAAAGTAAGCAAAACTGAAAATAGAATACATAAATCTAAAATAATCTCATAAAATTACTATGGTACTTTAAAGACGTCGTAGTGATAAGTTTCTATGATGCTGTTGGCGTAAATTCCTTTCCTGATAAGATATACAAAGTGGAACTAAATATCTTTTTAAAATCGTAATTGGAACCAAATCTTTAAATGCAAATTAACGATTAATCTACGCAACTCTACGTTGATCCAAGACCTCTGTTTAACATTCCAAAGTATCGCTTACTGTGTGTGTATTTTGGTTACTACTATGTTAGTTTGGTAATTTGTTTGATATTTTGTATCTTGAAAACTGTTTTGATTTCACTTCATCACTCACGCAGAGAGTAGTATTTCACTTCTAATCAAAGACACGCGTCTTTGATTAGTTTTGTTATTTTTTTGGCCTAAGTAAATAATGGTGATCATCATAATAATATAATATTTATGACCACTATCATGGTGTCACAAAATTATTATTTCAAGCTACAAAAAATAAGTGGTAATATAGTAAAAAAATTATAGGCCCTACCAAATATAAATTAGTATTTATCCTTCTTCTAAGTACAGTCATTGGAATATTATTGTCGGGTGTAAGCTTTTATGATAGGATTATTATGTGTTGGTGGTTCTTTTATTTCTGCATCTTCGATTTTAATTTTACTTCTACCATCAATTGTGAATAACTTTAAAACATGATTTTGGTTAAATTTATTTACATAACCTAAAATATAACTGAACTATTTACCTAAGCAGAAAGTACACTGAAAAAAAAAGAACTCCTAAAACAAATCAATCGAAGTGTCCATCTTGAAGTCGATTAAAAATATACTACTCCTCGTTAATCAGACGAACATGTCGACTCCCATGTCCCAACATTCGATTCCATTATTGACCGTCAGACGGGAGGATGTTGATCCAATTGATGGATGATGGCCTCGGGACTATCCAATTTGTTCTGGTGAACATTTGAAAAAACCGTCACTTTATGTCTAGCTCTAACGTGTATATAGAGAGGCAAAGAAGGTTTGATGACCTATAAAAGTCTTTAACTTATTGATCTAATCTAATAAATATACCTAAATATACAACTAAAAATATAAAAGCAGTTCCAAAGTGCAATTATAGAACCAATTTATAGAATTTATAAGAAAAAACTGATATAAAATTATAATTTCTTGAAAAATTCAAACATAACTAGCTTCACTTCACTTAATAATAGTTTACAGCATTTTGGACTGAGACTAGAGCTTTGTGTAAGCAAAAAATAAAAATATCACTTAAAATTCGAACTAACCAATCCCATAAATACTTAGACACAGACGAAACAATCTTTTCCAAGTTCATCTTATTTTTAAATCTACAGCTCCCCAAAATATATTCTCAAAAAATCTCATTAACGCCTCCCGCAAAATAAATGGAACAGATTTTCATTGAAAGCAAACGAATGGCAAAAAAATGGCTAAAATCTGACAAATGGCTTTCCTTTAACGTCTGCACCCATCTTATTATCGTTACCCACTACCAAACAGAACTCATTTGGGTCTTCTTTTAGGTTCTCTATATTATCGCACCCAGTACATTATCGCTCTTTTGTTCTTGCTCTTAAAGCTGTTTTTTCTTCACCCTAATTTGTAATATTAGCCTCACCAAATACCATAGGGTTATCGTCTTTATTCTTTATTCTTTTAGGTTACATTTTAAGTGCAGCTTTTCTGAGTAGGATATCAATTTGAGGAGAAGCGTCTGTGTTAATAGCATTATACGCAATCTCATCCATACACTCGGGGGTTAGGCCTTCTATGGACGGAGTATCATTTTTTATGCGACATATAAAACATATTTATTGCAATCATAATCGTTTGAGTTTCTCGAGCGCCATGTTTGGACGAGATAAATAGAACATAACGGGCGGAAAACTTTTTTGTCGATATACCTATTTTTATTTTATTGAATATTGGTTTTATTTCTCATTTCTCATTACAAGTAATAATATAACTCCATAGGTAGGTATAGACTTGCAAGCTTGTTGTGTATCTGTTTATTTTAGTACGTTGATACTATACCTAATTACCCACCTAGTGATAATATACAATACTCAGAAGATAGATCTTGAAATAAACCAATATTTAATCGATTCTTACATACAAACCACAATCATAAATTACAAATAATAATACATTCTGAATATTTTGCCAACCGTACACATTGAAAATTGAAATGAATGTACAGTTTTCAATATCCCGCCACGATTTCCAAGCTGACCCTACCAAAACTCAATGCGCTCTCAATTCACGGCAGTTATTATTATCTTGACCTGGTGATTGAGCTCTCCTGCTCTCCATCGTGGCGAACCTTTCTCATTGGCTGACGAGTTATTCACACGCCTCTCACCCCAGCGCTGATTGGGCTGGCCTGCCACGCCTTCCCAACTTCGAAGCCTCTGCTTCCAGTACTTTATACCCCACTTATATATTTTCACCCTTATGTTTCCCTCGCATTTGTATGACAACCGGCGGATAGTACGCACGCGTCTATTCCACAACGTCGCGATATAAGTGTAAAAAGTTTCGTTCCAAGTGCGGTAAAGTAAATGTGTGAACAATGACAATGGACGTTCATAATAATTATCAAAGTTATAAAGAGACTTCTCCCGATTCTAAAGAAACTAATTTAAGTATAGAAAGTGCAAGAACATCGCAAATTAATAAAACAGATATGCAATCAACCGTTTTGAACTCAGCAAAATCTTCAAAGAGATCTTTTGACGTGGCTTTCCTGATGATGCCCGATGAAAAGCTACGCCAGAAACCACCTGAGAGGCAGCTGAGAGTTTCCAAGCAATTATTTCATAACGAAGAGTGGGAACAGGCTCCTAAGCGGATCCCAGAAATTTACAAGCATCATGAATACTCGAACGATGCTAGTTCTGAACCCAAAGAGCATGAAGATGAAAGACTTCGCGGTAACAACAACATATCACCAAGTTTCAGCTCTGACATCAACATTGACGTCGGTACAGACGAGTATCCAGGCAAGTCTATGTATTGTAGTGATTCTGATAACTCAGATCGTTCGCGAAGTCGCCCAAACTCAAATGAAAGTGCAGCAAGAACACCAAAATTTCTTCCTGAATATAAGAACAAGATTTTCGATGATCCTACTTTGATAAGCATGCAGTCACGGGCAAGATTTGAAAACAGATTTATGGATAAAACTGATATGTCTCCAAAAAGTGCGTTCACCAAGGTTTCTAATTATACTATGAGATCACCGAATCCATCAGTAAGCCCTGACAATCTTCTGTATCAAAACTCAGTTAGCCCTCCATTATCTGCTGCGACTCCACCAAACAGTTCTTATAACAAAGCACCTGGATTTAACAACTTGCTCACGCCAGCACATCTTTTAAATGGCGGTCACTTTTTCAAAGGACAAACCATTTCTTCATCATCACCAAGTTACCCGGATCCTACAATTCAACGACCTATAGGGTTCAACAAAGGTATGGAATACTCGGAAAAATCAGACTCAAAAACTTCTCAAATCTCACCTAATAAGTTGAATTTTCTACCGTTTCGGCCTGATATTCCATATCTCCAAGCCGGGTCATCATATCCGTTTGGGGTGCAGAATTTTCAGCAGCCTAATCCTGATTTTATGAAGTTTTCTGGACCCCCAAGAGAGCCGGTTAGCCCGTTGATTGCAAATCCTGCAGCGGCTATATTAAGCACGTTACTGCCTCCAACTTTGGCTGCGTTTTCGTTACCTGCTCAGAATGTTTGCGCTAAATGTAGCATAAGCTTTCGAATGACGTCGGACTTGGTGTACCACATGCGGACTCATCATAAGAGTGAAACTACGACTGATCCGCACAGGAGGAAGCGAGAAGAAAAACTGAAATGTCCCGTGTGCAATGAAAGCTTTCGAGAACGGCACCATTTGACTAGACATATGACAGCTCATCAAGACAAAGAGGGTGATATGGATGACGTGTCACCCTCGCAGGGTTATAAAAAGGGCAAGCAGTTCTTCCCTCACAACGGTAGCTCCCTTGTCCATAAATAAATTATTTATGTTAATGTGCTCAGCACTAGAAATGTAAGTGTTTAATTGATCAAAATATTCATAACTTACTTCACCAATAGATTTTAAAGCTACACGTCTTATCACGATTGTTTAAATTATTAAAACCGTTGTTGTTATATAATTATGTTCTATGTGCAATATTAGTTATAAATTGTTTATTCTGTAAATAGATAATATTAATTTAAGTATTTTAGTAGTGAATCATTAAAATATATATGGATCTTAAATTGTATTATTAAATTATAACCATTTCGTCTTAATCCAACTCTACAGCAATGATCCATGCTGCCAATGCTATATACAAAAAAAACTGAATTCATTTATAAATGAATTCAGTTTTTTTTGTAATTTATTTTAATTTTACTAAATATGTTTAGGGACTCTATACTAAAACTCCCAGCATTTTTTTTAAATTCTGCAATTTCAAACCAGTAAATAGTTTATTTAATGTATACCATAACTATTAGCTCAAATTAAAAGTTCCAGATCACAAATCTGCAGAACAGAGTATTCCCGTAATGTCTATTATAATAGTTCCCATACCATTTAGTTAATAGCATCCCGACTCCATCCAATATTCTATATTCAAAGCTGTAACAAGCCGTAGCGCAACAAATTATAGAATAGGAGTAGAGCAGAGATAAAGTCATCTGTGTCAGTCTGTATTGTTGTGGAGTGGTTTGAAGGGCACTGTGACTAGTGAAATTACTGGGCAATTGAGACTTTATGACCTGATCTCACAATCGAGCAATGTTATTACCAGACTGTGCATGTTATTATTATTATTAATATCACCAGTGGATTTTGATTTTAAAATTGCAATCTTATATTTATATGATTTTACGTATTCAAAGCGAGAACCACTAAAAATCATAAAATGTCTCTTGATGAAAATTTGTGGGTCAATGTACAAAGTTGAGATCCTGTAATAACACAATAACACAACAAAAAACAATGTTTTTTTTTTTTAAGATTTTAAAACCAGAGCACTTTGTTTAAAGTTATGAAATTCAATTTACCAAAATTCTGGCACTTACTTGGGACAATAAGCATTGCAATTCAATATTACCAAATTGTTGGGTAGCTGGTACGATACTCTACCTACCGGTAGTGGGCTGGGCATTTGGACATGTGATATTTAAGTCCTCATGGCTACAGTTCAAATGTTTTATGTAGTAGGTTTTATTATTATTATAGGTTTTAGTACTTAATTAAAATAATAAAGGTACTATTATTTTATAAAAACATACAGATGAACAAAAGTACCTCCTAATATCTGGAAGTCTGTTAAAAAATTAAAAATTGGTTGGGGAAATAATTCATTGCATATTTAATTACTTATTTATATATTAGCACAAAATAATGTACAAATTTCCAAAAAAAAACCAGTCGACTTGGATGTGCAAGAAAAAAAAATGGTAGCGGTGCAGTAATTTAAAAATAATAATAACTTAGAAAAACATAAGCCCAAATTAACTTTCACTGAAATTAAAATTTAATGTTTAGAAATTAAAAACTCATTTTTGAAATACAAGTCCTTTCAATTTCAAATTCAAAATATTTTTATTCAACTTGAAAACAATATTTGTTTTGTACATTCTAGAGTAAATCAGGCCTACACAACCTACCTACAAATCCATTGTTAACAACCAAATCATGTAATAATAAAAACTCGCTACGATCGAACCAAACGGGAAATTCATCTCTCATTTTGGAGCTAAAAATCTTAGACACAATTAGACAACACTGATTGATCATGATTTCATTACATCACCATCCCCCGCCAACTGAGCGTGTCTAAACAGCGTGACTAAATTCCTGCGAACGGAACCGTTCCCATGTTAGCGTGCGATTAGACGTTACAGCGTGAATGTAGACTAGTCTGGACCAATGGATTCTATACCGTAGCTGATTGCCATGGGAACTTACACATTGTTTCTTTTGACCAACTTTTTCTAGGTGGTAGGACTTTTCTGAAAAATTCGTCCAGGTTTTAAAAAAAATTTAAAATAAACATTATATTTTAGAGTTCTGTCTGAGTGGCACTGTACTGTTATGGGCGGCCGTGTCGCTTAACATTAGGTGAACGACTAACTCGTTACATCATTCACTAACATGAAACTTTGTGATTATAATAATAACGCCCAACGATCGCATACATAAATCCTGGACTCTAACTAGGAATCCTTGTGTCTAGACTTAGGAACTACAAGGATCATGCTCCAACAACACCCAGACTTAGAACAAGTATTTGCGCTTTTTTCTGTGCAGAAATACTTGTCCTGCCGCGGGAATCGAACTCGCCACCTCCGGACTATGAGCCGACCTGCTCAACCACCACAACACAGAGGCTGTCAATTATAATAATATAGTATCTTTTAATTTTGTTCCACATACAAGAATTCAACTCATTTCTTGCAATTGCGTCATTATTAGCGCTTATTTTAAGTTAAAATTTAATAATAATGGAAAAATAAAATGAGTAATTAATTCCACATTCCTATTTATTTCACGTATGCATGATTTTCTAGTTTTTAAATTATTGCTAACTTGAACAAATAGTATGTTTATTTATCGTATGCTTAATGTAATAGCGTGAATGAAGACTATAGGTATTAGATCTTCAAGTCCTGTAACATAGCTAATATGTGAAGTTTTATAGTTTTTTAGGCTAAAGCAGCTTGTTCAATAAATTCGATATTAGTAGATACTAAACTAGTTTTTAATTGCACTAAACTGACGTGGAATAATGGTTACTGTGCCATGGCAACATTTTAGACTGTCTGAAAGTACTTTCTGTGGAATGGGTTCAGATTAGGGAAAAAACCATGAAAGGGTGTAAAAATTTACATTGACGTACACAGACTATCACAGAATATATAATAGTAGTTTCTATGCAAAGAGCTGTTCTAGACTAAAGTCAACATGACAGAAACAAAGCTATAAAATAGTTATGTTTTTAAAATACCAACTTAGAGATCTGGGAATAAAATCGAAATTCAATATTGGTGAACTTTGATAATTATTATTCTGGTCACTCTGATATTAGCAATAACAAATTTAACTCACAATTATATACAATATCTTATGTACTTTTAATAAAACAATTTTTAATTTTTTTTTTCAATTCTAATTACTTTGTCTATGACATAAATAATTAGTTATAGTGATTAATTTCGTTACCATAGTGTATACACCATGTACGATATTTTGTACATTTTGTATATACTCGTTTTTAAACCAAATGACTTGTAAACTTAGGTCCATATTACAGAACGATGCTGTCATCGATCAGTACTCAAGCAAAGATTTCATTCATAAAGTGATCATTAGTGAAAGTAGACCTTAGTTTACCAATAAATGAGTATTTGAGTATTTGAGCAGATCTACTCGTACTTCATTACTCATACTGAATCACAAATAACTGTAACAAAATCAAAGTCAAACTACAGATACGCCCACACGTACAATAAATTAAACAGGCACACACGCTTGCGAATGTGAAAACTTCACAGGGTGTTCCAAAGTGCGAGAAGAACAATATTTTTGCTGGCTCGCCGAACCGTGAGTAATTCAATAGAAAATATTCATATTGGGGACAGAGCGTGGCGCCCTTGCCTTGTTGTGTTATACAGGGTGTGTATTGTGTCGGACAGATTTATTATTTTTGTTTCATGAACACTTTGGAGAATGTGGTTGGTAACTCAGATTTTACCACCTAGTGGTAGGACTTTTCTGCAAAGTCTAGGTCTAGGTAGTAGTAGTAGTTCGTCTAGGTAGGTACCACCGCTTTGCCAGTTATTCTGCCGCCAAGCAGTAGTGTGCAAGCAGTACTGTGTTCCGGTTTGAAGGGCAATGTAGCTAGTGAAATTACTGGGCAAATAAGACTTTATGATCTGATCTCACAGTCGTGTAATCTTATTACCAGACTGTGTTGATGTCTCAGGATGATGTGCGCATTGCAGCAGTCATGCGAAACTTTACATGTTGGAGTTCCAAGTGACACTGTTCTGTTATGGGCGGCCGTGTCACTTAACATCATAACTTAGCCTTTTATACAAGGTGGAATTTAATTCATTATTTTCCTTTAATGTATGTATTCAGTCCATGCTATAGAATGCTTCCATATAACTAAATAAAAAAAGTACTTATGAAATAAAACTTAAATCTAGGCAGGTATTATCAAATTTAAATTTTATATTTATTTATTTATTCTGTAGCATGGTCTGCGTACATACATTTCAGGAAAAGAGGGAATTGAATGCCACCGTGTATATAATTCTAAAATTATATACGTTCACAAAAACAAAGCTAAAGCTTGTTAGTAAAGTTATATCCAATATTTTACTAGGTGGTAGGACTTTTCTGCAAAGTTTATCTGGGTACCACCGTTTTATCAAATATTTTGCAACCAAGCAGTAGTGTGCATGCACTACTGTGTTCCGGTTTAAAGGGCACTGTAGCTATAGTGAAATTACTGGGCAAATGAGACTTTATGACCTTAACTTACAGTGTAGTAATCTTATTACAAGACTAAACCGATGACTCAGGATGATGTGTGCAGTGCAGTGTCACGCAATAGAGTTTAGAATGACAGTGCAAAGATATGGGCAGCCGTGTCGCTTAACTCCAGGCAAAGGAATAGCTCGTCATATCATTTCTTAACATAAAAAACCCAATTTGACAGGTAACACAATCCATTACAATTTATAAAGATTAAAAATAATTTAAAGAAATTTTATGCTAAGACAAAACACAAGCCAACTTAAAAACTAGGACTAAAACTAACTTACAACTGGCGGTCATGTAACTTGATTGCAACAATTAGAATTACAAACTTGAATGAATTTGACAGTTCATATGCATAGTTAATATAGAAATTTTCAAATTATGAATGAAAATCTCCTGTAGCATTGATATCAAAGATCCGTGATAACCCCAAAAAGTGTAAGAAATATGTACATCCTTTTTTTTTTTTTTTGAGGGGGGGAAATGCCCTCGCACTTCCTTGCCACCACGGGGGTGGTGGCAGGGGGTATGTGGGACTCGAACCCACTAAAACCCCCCCGTGAGCCCTCGTCCGCCGTACCGGGGCGAGAAGGGGTCGCGATTGCAGTCCAGCCAACTCGCCCCCGAATATGTACAGCCTGTATTAAGACACTATGCAAAGAGTTCATGATAAATGTAGACTGTAATGCTGAGCAAGGTACATTTGAATACCATAGCTCGGTGGGTTGAAATACGCAGCCTAGCTCCCTAGCCATGACCCCGTAGCATGCAATAAAATGAGAAGACAGGCTATAGTGTCGTAGAAGTCTTGTACTATCGGAAATTTCGGAGTAAAGAAGACGTTATTTCTCCAAAACTGTTTACAAACACTTTAGAGAAACTTTTTGAACGGAAAAGTATCTAAATGTACAAGTGCAAAGCTTAGCTTCATTTTTCTGATTATATAGTTAAAATGATGGTTAGGATAACTTCTGAAAATCACAGTATATGTTTGCATAATTCCATTTCCAAACTACTGGAGAATTCTGAATTGCGCAAACGAAACTCACGATAAAGTAACTTGAAACGTTGTGTTGGGTGCCGCATGAACATACGAAGGAAATGGTAAAGAAATAATCGAATTATTCAAATCCGAGCAGACACTAGCAAAATGTTTGCCCAAATTAAATAAACAAAATCTCTCAGCCGAAACTGTTCGACAGTCACGCACAATCAATACCAAAAGAGCAATATTTTCCACTCAAATAGCTTCACAGAATACGAAATATAATAAATATGTATTTTACTGAACGCATTTACAAGATTACAATATTAGCGAACGCACGTCCTCCTTCCGGCGAGGCGTCATTACAAATGATAAATAGTCGACACACTTCGATAATCAAATTCAAATTTGGAATCTGTTCTACCCTCGTATTTTTTTCTGAGGCTAGGGCGCTCAGTCATAGTGCCACGCGGTCGTATTGTGAGAAGCTTGTGACTTTATTAAGCGTGAACGAATGGTCTCTTTAACCGATTCTCTTCGCTGACACGTGATCCGGAACCGATTCGGGTTCCGTACCCGATTTGTATGTATTTGTATGTAAATTGTGGCGTGGGGTGGAGAGATAACCAGGCGTGGTTGATAGGGATCTCTGTTATTGAATTAAGTGACGTTTAGTGACTATTTAGCGACACAGTTGTGCTTCCGAGATAAGTATTGAATTGAAATTGCTTTTGGGGTAGAATCGTATCTTATTGGGTCTCGTAAAAATTGACTTTTGTTTTCATAATAAATCTAGAAGAATGTTTCGTAGTTGGGTTTTGGATAGTAGTGAGACAAATCAAACCTTTCATAATTAAAAAATTCTGAATCGTAGTAGCTTCGGTCAGACCAAACTCAATACAAGTCATAACATTTGTATATATAGCTAGTGAAATTACTGGGCAATTGAGACTTTATAATCTGATCTCACAGTCTAGTAATCTTATTATCAGATGGTATCTTAGGATGATACGCAGTGCATTGATATCAGCACCATTCAGTAATACCCGGATCATAATCACGAAACTTTATATTTTAGAGTTCCGAGTAACACTGTTCTGTTATGGGCGGCCGTGTTAGTTAACATTAGGTGAACGACTAGCTCGTCATATCATTCATTAACATATAAAAAATTATAGTCCCTATACATTTATTTACTATATAGGTATATATTTAGCTACAGTACTATAAGTATTACAAACACGAAATAATTTAAGTTATAACAGACATATATTTTACAAAGATGCGTGTCGGTCACGGAGCCACGTCTGCAAACAAAGCAGCGGGTTGTATCGTTTCCTCTCGAGACATAAGGATGGGAGGAACAGACGGAAGGCGTTGGTCACACTCGCTGCGCTGGCCTGTTTTATTAAATTATACTATTATTTTAGCTTTCAGGAGGGCTGTTTTTCAATTCGATTTCTAAAATCTTTATTTATCACGAAGAAAGCTTAAGTATCTAGTGTTCATTGATAATTGGCTGGCCTGATAGCTCAATTGGCAAGTAACCCTGCCTTCTGATGAACTATAGGTTGTGAGTTCGATTCCCAGGACAAACATTTGTATGATGAACATAGGTGTTTATTCTGTGTCTGGGGGTTATGTTGTATTCTATGTATGTGTTTACAAACACAAACTATTTAAGTATTCTATTAGTTATTTGGTTCCCATAGTATATGCTAAGTATAAGCTTTGCTTAGTATGGGGCTAGATGGCGCTGTGTGAAATGTGTACAAATATTATGTATTTATTTAATTATAGACATTACTATAATAGGTTTTTCAAGCGTTTCACTTATAATAAATATGTATGTTATTATAATTATTTAATTAATTGCTAATGCAATAGTGCTTTTATAGTTAAACTTACATTGACAATAAAAACAGAAACTTTTTGCGCTGTGGTTAACTGAGTAGTACCTAAAATTGATTAAATGCGACGAAAAAATATACATTTTTGAACGAAACACAAATCGTGTAGGTCGATAATTATTGTGTTCATTTGTTTTGTTGTTTTTTTCCGCAAACATTAAGTCAGTGTTCCCGCATTATTGGAAGATTTTTCACATGCATGATTTTTATTTTAGGTTTGGTACAAATGGTTACCTAAACAATATTTTCTTTAAATATGTTATACCTACATTACATAGTGACATCGACCAGCTATGTAGGCATATTATAAATTCATAAATTTTCTCAACACACTTCTAAATACTCTTTCTAAAGTTTCTACACACTTTCTAAAGTTTTATTTACGTCACATATGAGAAATTTCCCGCATAAGAGAAGTTTCAGGTACTTTTGAATAATTATTATGTTTGAAACGGTAAACAGGGGCGGGCGGGTGGCGGTGGGCGGGCGGCATAAGAAGCAGTAATATATTCAGTGAATATTGCGCGAGAGGCCGCTTATTATTTTCGACTTACTTCGAGATGTGCTCCACTTAGTTCCAACTAAAAATTATATTTTTACATAGGTCTCTCTAAAACATTGTGGTGTGGTGGCTGCCTGGAGGCGGCGGGTTCGATTCCCGCGACAGGACAAGTATTTGTGTACAGAAAAATAAGCGCAAATACTGTATTTGGGTCCCTAGATACAGAGAATCCTAGTCAGGGTCCAGGATCTCTGTATGATCGTTAGGTGTTATTATTATGCTCTTTGGTTTTCTCTAGTGTCACGCTAAACGACTGAACTTATTAATTTGAATCATTAAATTGTGTTAAAAAAAAGATCTGATTACACAATCGGCATCAATAAAAGGATACTGTTCATCTCAGAAAATTAAGAGTTCCCGAGAGAAACGAGTGCGGATGAAACTAGTTTTGAGTTCTTGAGTTTTAAGAAAATGTTTTTTTTTTAACAGGAATCTATTACATAAAGGTCACTTTATATAAATCTATTGTATTCAGAACTTATGCCTACTTAAGGTAACATAATTTTTTTTCTTTTTTTTTTTTCATTTTCATTTTGTTATTATCATATTATGCACATTGATGAGAAGTCTGTGGTTATACTGTGAAAGTAAAAAAAAACAGATGTATTTGCACTGGTGCCAATTGGAACTTTCTCTGTAGTGCTGTACTCGGCGGCATATATTCATATTAATTTATACCATATTTCACCGCATTTAATTCATATGCTAAATAGACGCGCAGCTTTGTCAGCCGCGGACTATTTGTGACGTTATATTGTTTTAACTATTAATTGTTTTGATTTTATTAACTACTAGCTTCTGCCCGCGGCTTTGCCCGCGTTGTCTATATGATGCGAAGAAGATTTTTTTATTGATAATTCAACCACCCATTTTACCCTCTTAGGGGCAGAATTTTGAAAAATCCTTTCTAAGTGGATAGCTACACTTTACAAAGAACACGTTACACCCTCTAAATTTTAAGTCTCTAGGACCAGCGGTTTAGGCTGTGCGTTGATATATGTCAGTCAGTCAGTCATAACTTTGAATTTTATATGTATAGATTGATTACTTCGTCACATGGAGTACTTCAAAAGGAGGGTTCAAAGAGTCTTACAGGGTAAGCAATGCATTGGAGACACCTCCTCCGGTGTTACAGATGTCTTCTCCTCAGGCGGGGCCGTATGCTCGTTTGCTCCATGTAACATAAATAATTTAAAAAAATTAAGATTGTTTGAGTATTAGTGGTACCTAATTTATTTGGGAAATTAAGTCAGTGGCATCTTTATAAGCAAATAAAAGAATATAGTTAGGATTGATAAAGTTAGTTATAACTTATATATTTTTATGACCAGTCTTCTGTTTCCAACTTGACGTCGACTTCTCGGACACCCTGTATATACAGTACCTATACCCTTTGACTGGCCTGATAGCTTAGTTGGTAGTAGCCCTGCCTTTTGAACTGTGGGTTGTGGGTTCGATTCCCACCCAGGACAAACATTTGTGTGATGAACATAGGTGTTTGTTCTGTGTCTGGGTGTTATATTGTATTCTATGTATGTATTTACAAACAAAAAGTATCTAAGTATTGTATCAGTTATCTGGTTCTCATAATACAAGCTTTGCTTAGTTTGGGGCTAGGTGGCGCTGTGTGAAATGTCCACACATATTTATTATTTATTTATTATACATATAGCTCATGGAAAACGATGACGCGAGTTCCATGATTTTTGTTAATACAAAAATGCTTAAAGCGCCTAAAGAAGATTTCACTTCAAAAATTAATGAATTATCAAGGCCGTGCAATTACTTGATCAGTAATGCAATTGATCGTGCAATTATTTGAATTATGTCTAACATAACTTGATACTAACATTTTGGAGCTCGGTTATCAGAGATCGTGTAAAGTAATGTTGATGATATTCTGAAGCCAGAAATTTTCAATTAAATTCCAACTTTGTGGACATATTTTTCTTTTATATAAAACCTATATTATCTCTTTCCTGCGTTTCCCTTACGTTTCCTAGCAATTTAATTCCCTTATTTAAATGAAGAAGACATAAATCTGTCTTTGTTGTAGCTGTATGCGGTCTCAGGCTGCCATCTGCTAATTCAGTGAAAAGAGAAACTGCTTCTATATAGTCGAGCGTGGTAGAAAAATAGATAGGTACTGATACTTACATTACATTACATTAGTCATATAAAATGTTATATATGTGTTATATATGTCATATAAAATTTTATATGACTAATGCTAAAAATCATTAATTATTTAAATTGTAATAGTTAAAAGTTATTACTTCATTAAAACATTAACACCGCAAATAGTCACATATTTGTAGTTCATTAAATTTGAATTAATTTCAACTGACCTCATCATAAATTAAGTTTTGTAAAGATACAAAACACTTATTTTATTTTCTAAATAATATTATATTATACTGTAAACAAAGCTTACTGCGGAAGGGTTCCAAATATTTGACTCTATTGTAAGCAAACATTGTTAGTTTGTAAGTTCGTTCGTCACTCCGGAAGTCACCGGAAGTGCGTTAGTTTGTGAATTATTTGGGAAACCTTTTGTTTAACCTTAAAATTACGGTCGCTTGTCATTAAGGTAGGGTAGGTAAAAAAAAACATTAGTGAAAATAGTGCGGTTGCTTTATTTATGACCAATACGTACATCAACCAAGATCATCAGGCTTTATGGGTCCACTGAACATCTTGGTGATCGCAGTAAGTTATAAAGCAGACCCAGGAAAATGGGTCTAATCTCACAGTCTAGTAATCTTATTGCTAAACTGTGCCGATGTCTCAGAATGGCGTGCGCAGTGCAGTGTCACACGAAAATATACTTTAGAGTTTGAAGTGTCACTGTAACTGATATGGACAGTCGTGTCGCTTTAAATCAGGCGAGCAATTAGTATTTCGTGTCATTTCCCCTCCCATAAAGGTCCTATTCTTATGCTGGAACTACAATATGGAATACGTACATAATCTAAATCAATAAAAATAAAATGCATTGGTAAACGGATCGCTTGAGAATGGCTGGACCGAAACGATTGTTTTTTAAGCAAAACTTCTTTACGAAAGTTTGACTTGGGAAGTAACCTGGGGAATGCGTAACGAAGCGAACGGAAGTTGAAAGCTGTTGGTTGACGAAGATCTCCATTGTCAACATAACAAAGTTAAACATCACCTAAAATTTATGTTATTATGTTGGTATGTCCGGTAAAATGACAATTCGCAATTGACAAAATGGCGACATAAACATTAAACCAAACAAAAACAAAGTTATACCGGCCGATAGATGGAGCTAAAGAAGTATTATAAATAGTCGTATGGACTAAAGCACACTCGTTATATTTCTTTTTTTTTTTACAAAAACTTAAATAGGAAAGTTTCCTATTTTTATTATTGAAAATATACGTATTTACTTTATACTTAAGTGCATTTAAATCCGTCTGTTCCATTACATGACGACATGAAGACAATCCATTCAGTTCCATTGAGACTCATAAATTGAACTTCACATTAGCTTGATGTATGGAGTGACGCCGCGGAAGAAAATTACCTCTATAGTCATATATTTAAGGCGAAGCTATGTATGTTCCTAAAAGACCTAGGAAATATCCAGGGAATGGATTCCAGTGGCATTCTTCTTGGTACATAAAAATCTTCAGCGGTCGCCGAGCAAGCTTGGTGATTATTGCTAATTCTCCCCCTTTGATATAAGCGTCTAATGTGGCGTTTTATGGAAAAGACTTATGTTCAGCTGTGGACACCTTCCATATAGTCAAAGTCAATGTCAAAAATCAAGTCATCAGGGATAATGTTGGAATCCAAGAGCGAAAGAATTTTTCAAATCAGTACAGTAGTCTCAGAGCCTATTCAATGCAATTAAACAATAAAATCTTTCCTTTCTATATAGTTATAGTATATACTAGTTGCACCCTGTGGTTTTACCCGCGGATAAAAAGTATTTCAATTACTTGCTCATCCCATGGGAAAATTTCACTTTTCCGGGATAAAATGAGCCCATATGTTAATCCAGTGTATAAGCTATCTTGGTACCGAATTTCATCCCAATCCATCCAACCGTTTGAGCGTAAAGAAGTAACAAACATACACACATACACACAAACACGCATACAAACTTTCGCCTTTATAATATTATATAGTGTGATAGTTCCTCTCTATATTAGTTTGGATACATTTGAGAGAACGGCAAAGAATTTGAATATGCCATCTAGATGTTACAATATGGCGGCTCCTTTCGAAAGCTTCATTCATAGAAATATATATTAGTTTAGATTTAGATTGAAGGGTTTTTATAAATAGAAAAAGAAAAAAACGTTAGTACAAAATACATATTTCATAAAATGTTTATTACGCACTATTTAACAAAAAAAACTAAATTGAATCTAATTCAGTGTTACTGACCCTTAAGTAAAAATATGATTAAACTGTGACAAGCGATCCCGTCTGATCACTGATTTATAGATAATCGAGAATGTGCTCTAGTTGATTGTCTGCGTGATGTAGAGCCTCTTTCCACCCGAACTTTACGAGAGGGATATCGATCTTAAACCTGATTTATCAGAGTTCAATCACATTTATTTAGAAAATGCTTTATAAAAAGCTTAAATTTGATATATAATTGGTCGAAAAGATGATTTAATGAAGAGTCAACATAAATAGAAAATACCTAGCCATCACTTATTTTATTTAACACTTTCATTGAAATGATTCATATATTATCAGATAAGGTACACTTAATATACTTTAAAAGCTCCTTATTCGCGCTTCATTTGCGGATTAAAAAAAAGGCGGCCCAATTTCTATTTTCGCGGCTAAAGATTTCTTTATTCGCGGATCTAATCAATACATTGGTACATACACATTGATAATAAAGATTCCAATATCAAAGTGTCCGACCAAATATCCTTTGTAAACGCGTCGTCAAATCACATCACACTAATATTATAATAGTGATTAAGGCGAAAGTTTGTATGTGTGTATGTTTGTTACTCTTTCACGCTCAAACGGCTGAACGGATTTGGATGAAATTCGGTACCAAGATAGATTATACACTAGATTAAAATATAGGCTACATTTTATTCCGGAAAGTGAAATTTTCTCGTGGGATAACTAAATAATTAAAACACTTTTTATCGGCGGGTAAGATAGCTTGTACATTGAATTAACACATAGGCTACATTTTATCCCGGAAAAATGAAACGTTCCCGTGGGATGAGCAAATAAAATACTTTTTGTCCGCGGGTGAAACCGCAGGGTGCAGCTAGTAGACTGATAAAAAAGTATATGCATAAAGTATATTTTTAAATGCAGCCACATTAGACGTTCCGTCCTTTGATAAGAGCCGCTTTGCGTGTTTTATTGTTTGATCATTTTATTCGTTACAAAAATTGTGATCGAGTAACAGTATTTTGTCACCTAGGAGCATATATATATCCACCCCTATAATTCCATATAAATTACCATTCCATATTCATGGTTTCTGTATTCGCGGCATATTTATGGAACATTTACCTCGCGGATAAAGAGCTTTTACTGTACTCACAAAACAGGTGAAAAAAAAGTCGAACGTAATTTTTCTCCTTGCTTTGTACTATTTTAACCCGTAGAAATTATTTAACCATATTTTCACCCGATATTGCGTGCTGGGCTCACCACACCAGAAAGAAATAAAGAATACGGTTTCAAATGACATCACATAACGTCACATTGTTATTTTGTCGCTACTATATATTATACAGCATGTCTCCTATATTGTAATGTTGTTGGATGTCCTGAATTGATGACATTTCATTCTTTTTTCTTTATTTTAAATGTCAACAACGATAGAAGAGGTTAATCCAACTAGTTGTACGATTAGTTCTACGACATGACAAGTTGGACCAAAAACATTCAAACGTAGTTTTGGCGGGAAAACGAAAAAGATCGCGTGACCGCATTGTATTATTTTCAGTGTTAGTGCATACAATTGGTGGCATTTTATTCTTAAGTGCTGAATTACAGGCATGAGTGTAGGAAAGTGGTATAATGATGGTAAAACGTTTCTTTTCGTGTTGTTTCCAAAACTCCATAGAAGCTTCTGGTAAAGTTGCCACCACTACTAGAAGTATGACTTGACTAGACTAGACTACGACTTAACTTTATGACTTCGACTGTGACTGGACTTGACACATTATATAATATTAGTTAACATGAAAAATAAAAAACATTCGAACAGCCTACTACTTGGTGAAAGTCCATTTATAATTCCATAGAATTATTATTCCACCAACTCCTATCCTTGATTTTTCTCGATTGCACAAAGTGAAATATTTTCAGTTTACATAACACACCCTAAAATAATCCATAAACAAGCAAAGAAAAGATAAAATCCTATAAAACAACAAAAGCACACTTCCGTCGGCCATAACTCTCAGAGTTTCGCATATTCAACGCGAAATATTGTCCCGCGATATTTGCGCCGCGAATATCTTCCGTTCGATATGGAGACCAATAAAATATTGACAATTTGTTTTGCAAATATTGTTGAGATAACGCCTGAAATATGCGAAGTGAAGATAAAGGCGTTGGATTATGGATAGTTAGCAATGTTTGTTCTAAATTCTTCAGTCTTTTTATTGCCTATTTTGGTCTTTTTTTAATGTTTTGGCTCCACACTTTTGTGTATATAGCCAGTGCGTCAAGTAATTGATAATTTATCAAGCTAATGATATTTCACGCAAATGTCAAGTCACAGTCGAAGTTATCAAGTCAAGTCATAGTCTAGTCAAAGTCATACTCCTAGTAAAGTGTTGGTAACTTTACTTGAAGCTTCTATGGAGTTTTGGAAACAACACGAAAAGAAACGCTTCACCATCATTATACCATTTTCCTACACTCATGCCTGTAATCCAGCACTTAACGAATAGAATGCCACCAATTTTATGCACTAACACTGAAAATAACACAAGTTTAGGAAAATAATACAATGCGGTGACGTAATCTTTTTCGCTTTCCCGCCAAAACTCTATTTTGGTCTTTTGTCTATTTGGGACGTGCAGACTTTATCTAATCATTAGTCCTAGTTACTCCTAGTTAGAGTCCAAAATCTATGTTTATGATCGTTGGGCGTTATTATTATATTATTATTAGATACTAGATTTAGACGTGGTTAGTCTCGACTGCAGGTGCGTAACGCACATAAGTATGTAATAAGTATTTGATGACCTGTACGGTAGCTAATAATAATAATAAATACCCTCATACATAATACCACACATAATCATTATATTATTATAATAAATTTTATGAAATTTTAATGAAACTTGGAATGCAGATTTAGATTGAGGTGGCTGACGAGCTTATACGTTGAATTAACGCATAGTACTTTTTATCTGCGGGCAAAACCGCGGGGCGCGACTAATACCTTGCTATGTAAAAAAGCTGACACTTTATAAGTGGTACTGGAACTGCAATAATTGATTTACTGTGTGGAGTAAAACAAAAGCGGTTTACGCTGTGCGTTGATATACAAGTCAGTCAGTCAGGACTTTGAATTTTATATGTACAGATTAATTATTAAATGAATATAGTGATTTTTTGGGGGAGAATCTGCAGTTGCCATCATAGTTGGTCCATAGAATATCAGTTTTCAGAGGCTTATATTTTCATCTGGGTCCCTTGGCGCTTTGACAGAGAGTCTTCAGTGTGTATATATATATCTTCTATCTACAGAAAGCGGTGACACAGTATTTCAATTAATAAAAAATTATAATTCGGTACTCCATCCAAAAATACATATTAAATGCGCAATATTCAGCGTTCCATAAACAAAGCAGTGCGGTCACAAGTTAACAAAACCAATACAGTGAGCTTGAAACCCATCGATCATGGGTACAAAGCACTGCGCAGTGTTGTGCTGAAATCTTTTTTCAGATTCCACCGGATGCGAGCCGCCGGATGCTGGTACCGTAGCAACGGTGGTTAAATAAGCGGGCTGACGAGTCAAGTAAATGATCCATTGCTAGTAATTACTTTAAATAAAAAACCCAATAGTTAGCACTTACTAGCATAAATATAAAGGGTTAGAGAGCGGTTTTACTAGGTGCTAGGACTTTTCTGCAAAGTTCGTCTAGGTAGGTATCACCGCTTTGCCATGTTACAATGCAGAAATGACAAGGCATTTTAAATATGCAGTCAACATTTTTAATACTTAATATTGTAAAACATATCAAAAGTTGAATTTTATGGACATGTTGTCATAAATTATGGACACAAGCATAAATACTAAATGTCTACAATAATATTTTTATTGAATGAAGGCACATTATGCGTAAGCATAGAGGATTTTTGTTTATGAATGAGCATACATGCGCATGGGGTATTTTTGGATGAAATGGCGGTAATCATTTTTATGTGCGAATCAACGCAGACGATTGACTACTTAATGATTTTCTTTAAGTTATTTTTTTACATCGTTTTTTTGCAGCATGGATGTATTGCGTACTGGCAACAGACACCGCGGATTTTTTTGTTTTGTAATATATTTAGTGGTATATAAACCAACTGGATTCGTTAGAACGCGGCATAAAATGGCCATTGACGAAAATTGCCCTCCTACTCTATTCTATAAAGTTAGAAAGGGAGAGGCAAGCGGGGGTTTGAAGTGAAAATTGAATGTCTGGTTAAATGGCGGCCCCACAGGAAACAATACTCGATTCTGCGGAATTAATGACGGCGCGGATGGGAAACAGGGATACGTAACCTTTGCTTCTATGGTGCGAGGAAAATCTAAAATTAATGAAGTTATATGATTCAAAGAACATGGTGTGTTAAATTGATATATGGTAAGATAATATGTGTAAAAAAAGGAAAAACAAAATTTTAGTAAAAAAAAGAGTGTGCTTTACACCACACGACTGAAGTAAAACTTGTTAGCTCCATCTCTCTTGCCCCGTAATAAACGAAACGTTACTCTTTCATTTTATCTTCACATTGGCCCTTCACTACCAGCTTACCCCCAAGTCAAGCGTGCGTAAAGAAATTTTACTTCATAATATAATTTTGTCTGAAATCACAGTGTTGTAGATATAACATAACGAGTTTTCATTCATACGCGGTGGCATTTAATTCACTCTTTTCCTTAAATTTATCTTATATACTCTATATACTTATATACTCAGACCCTGCTAAGATTTTTTTTTTTTTGCTCCACACCTCCGTGTATTTAGCCAGTGTCGAGTAATTGATAATTTATCAAGTTAATGATATTTCACGCAAATATGTGTCAAGTCACAGTCGAAGTCATCAAGTCAAGTCATAGTCTAGTCAAAGTCATACTCCTAGTAAAGTGGTGGCGACTTTACTTGAAGCTTCTATGGAGTTTTGGAAACAACACGAAAAGAAACGTTTCACCATCATTATACCATTTTCCCACACTCACGCCTTTAATCCAGCACTTAACGAATAGAATGCCACCAATTTTATGCACTAACACTGAAAATAACACAAGTGTTGGAAAATAATACAATGCGGTGACGCAATCTTTTTCGCGTTCCCGCTAAAACTCCTATAGAATATTAATGTACAAGGTCCAATTTAAAAAAAATAGATTTTGATTTAGTATTTAGTGCCTCTTAAAATAACTGCATGACAGCCGAAATGTCTATTTAACGGTATACACAGCGCGGGCACCGACTGAGTGCTTTGTAAATGTTTCGTAGGCAATAAGACACCTGCTTTGTTCAATGTCACAAAGCTTATATTTAGAATTTAAATTTGATAATACCTAGATTTAAGTTTTATTTTTCACAAGTATTTTTTTATTTAGTTAAATGGGAGCGTTCTATAGCATGGACTGAATACATATATGAAAGGAAAATAACGAATTAAATTCCACCTTGATATCATAAACAATAGGTCTTGTTTACATAAATAAAAGTCAATTGTTGAAGGTAAAATCACAAACACGAAACGTATTTGAGGTGATTAAAAGATCACAAAATGCTTTTATTTATTGCTAGAGCTAGATTTTCACAAAAAACTGTTGTACACCTCTGGCTATTGCAATATTTCAGTAGAACAATGGGCAGCGGTGTAACTGCGCGGTTCGTTCAGAACCCACCTGCGGGTAGTGAGGTTCAGGGGTTACAGGTGACGGAGGCCTAGGTTTGATTCTCTTTCAAGACATTTAAATAATAAGTTAATTTATTAACAACATATTTTTTTTTATTTTCCATTTTAATAATGATATTTAATTTCGTTTTTATAGGAATGAATGTGTCAATATTATTTAAATAATTGGAATCATATTAATGATTGAAAGTTCAAGATCATAAATTACATAAACTTTAAGATTTATTGGTAAGATTTTATTATACTTCACGACGACTTTTCTTGTATTTGCGTGTGTAAATTCCGCATATACCTTGAAAAGTCGTTGGTACAGGGCTGTCAGATTCAAACCAGGGTGCCAAAGCCACACGTGCTTTAGTATCCAGTATAGTAACTGAAAGGTAGAAAAAAACGAGCGTGCTTTAGACCACGCGACTGAAGTAAAATTTCTTTAGTTTAGCTTCATCTATAGGCCAGTGTTTAACATTTAACCGTATCGTTTAACATCAGGCGAACGGCTAGCTCGTCACGTCATTCCTTAACATAAAAAAAGTATAATTGTGTTATTTTTTTGTTTAATGTTAAAGTCGCCATCTTGTCATTTTACCGAACATACCAACATAATAATACAAATTTTAAGTAATTTTTAACTTTGTTATGTTCACAATGATCTATGTGAACCAACAACTTTCAACTTCTGTTCTCCTCGTTATGCATTCACTAGCTTACTCCCCAAGTCATGCGTGCGTAAAGGAGTTTTTACTTCAATAAATTTTCTAAGCTCCTGGTGAATTTTTCCATAAATAGTATAAAGTATCTAAGCAGAGAGTGAAGCTCCCATTCGGAATAGGCCGGTGCGTCCGGTCCCGGATCATTAGAGGCCGACCCGGATGCGCGCCGGTCCGGTTCCGGACGCAGTGGAGCGCCGGTATTCATTCTAATTATTGTCAGAAATTGATTTAGGTGTTTGCTCATTTTGGGAACAGAGATCCCTAATTTTAAAGTTATCATTGAACCAGATTATGTGTTATTTTATGTGAGAATCACTTAGTCAATTTTGATTTATTTATTTAATTATCATCATTACCAACATAATGTACACCGTAGCCAGATCCGATAACGCTATTAAAAAGGAAACATTGCTAAGTGTCATCACAGTTACAGGTAAAGACTGCATGCACAATACAAAAGAGTGAATTATAGTAAGAGCTGTTCAAAGAATTAATAAAACACTAGGAACACATAGTCAAAATTGTAATATTAATTTCAACAATAATAAAAACGATTGATATCTAATGATTAAATGGATTAAAAATAAAAATAATGTAAAACTAATATAAACATGTAAAGATAAGGTTTAAAAATTGATTATTAGATTAATAAATACAATACAATATCACAGATCTTCAATAGTAATTTTAAACTTGTGAATGTTATCCGCAAATAGGTCAATAGTGACATTATTTGGGACCCTGTTAAATTCTCGTACCAATCTGTTACCCTATGGGTACGTTTTGGTTTTTTTCTGGGCACACTGGGCAGTGAAGGAAAAATATCTCTTCAAGAACAGCAGCTCTTATTGAGGACTGCTAGAAAATAGAACTTACTCCCGGCTCATCGTTTCCTGGCCAATATAATTTGGGTGTCTTTTTTATTTTATACTCAAAAATTGAGTCCATTAATACACTGAAATAATAGCACTGAAAAAGTCATGCAACGATTTCCGGAACCGTTTATTCGGTGACCTTATCGCTCTCTCGTCGAATCAGTGAACACAAGAGTTACGCGATCCAAACTCACTCATAGACTTACATTTTCAATGCTCAAAACTTTGTTGAAAACGTACCGGTTATCTATTAAATATCTTTTGGAACAGTCTTCACAGGTAAAATCGCTAGGTTTTTATCCTGACTTGGCAATTACCTAACTTCCCTTTACCTTTTACTAGGTGGTAGGACTTTTCTCCAAATTCATCTAGGTAGGTACCACCGCTTAGACAATTGAAGGGTTGAGAATAAAAAGGGGTTAACTGTCAAATTGACAGTTTCGAGAAAATTGACTTTAAACGTCAACGGCATTATTTTAATGTAGAGTGCTTATAAGGTAATAGAAAAAGTTCATGTAAGTTTCAGTTGCTTGAAAATGTTTTATTTCTATTTAAAATTACTAAATATAGTACTAATTCATACAATTACTGTATAAATATAATATAATAAAATAAAGTAATGTTTTTATGCTAAGCAAACTGTATTCCCGTGACAGATAAACCATTTTAAGACTCAAAATCTCGAGATTTAAGCCTCATTTCGGTATTTTGCGAATGTATTATTGAAGATCATTTCACGCTGAATCCAACGATACCCATAAGTTATTTTGTCAAAAAAATCAGTTAAATCCTTTTTATTCTCACCCCTTCAATTATTCTGCCGCCAAGCAGTATAGTGCGCAAGCACTACTGTGTTCTAGTTTGAAGGGCATTGATGCTAAAGAAATTTATGATCTGATTGAGGCTTTATGATCTGATCTCATAGTCGAATAATAACCACAGACTGTGCTGATATGCGCAGTGCAGTGTCGTGCGAAACTTTATATTTTAGAGTTCCAAGTGATACTGTTCTATTATGGGTGGCCGTGTCGCTTAACATCAGGTGAACGACTAGCTCGTCACATCATTAATTAACATTAAGAAAAAAAATCTTAATGATCAGTTACAATGTGTTACAATACCAATAAATATTTATTTTTCTACCCTAACTAGGATTTTCTGACCTATATTAGAGACCTACGAGAACCGTGGCCCTACAAAACCCAGATACAGGACAAATATAATTGCGCTGTTCCTTGTGGAAAATTACTCGACCTGTCTCAAACACGCAGCTTCCAGTCATTAAGAGGATGATCCTAATCTCCATTCCCTAAAGTAAAAAGTCAAACCTCATCAAGCTTCAATAGCGATCGCGTTTAACTTCCAATAGACCCCTTTTTTTAATCACATGTCATTGAAACCGTTTCCATGCCATTTGATACGTTTTTGAGGACATTAGAGGTATCAGCGCATCACGCATCAACACACTTCGAAAGTATTATTGGAATCCATAAGACATTAGCAGGTGAAAATGACACCGACTTTTTGGTACCTACCTTTTTGAAGTAAAACTTGTTTAGACGTGCTTAACTTCAGGAGTAAGCTGGCGAGTGCGAGGCAAACGGAGGCTAAAGTTGGTTTACGCAGATCCCATTGTCAACATAAGATTAAAAATTTGTATTATTATGTTAGTATGTCCGGTAAAATTACTATTTACAATTGTCAATTTGGTGACATTAATATTAAACAAAGCAAAAACAAAGTTACACCGATATATGTTGCTAAACTAAAGAAGTTTTATTTCAGTCGTGTGGTCTAAAGCACACTCGTTTTTTTAGGTACTTACTAGGTCGTTTATTTTTAGAGGGCTTTTATGATTTTTTTTTTACTTCATACTTGTCTAACAATTTACCACGCTCTCACCTGATGGGAAGTGACAATGTGATCGAAGGTGTAGCATGCTAGCCAAGTTAATACCTATTCACTCTTCTCTTGAACACGCCTGGGCCATATTTTGCCAGAAACACAGACACTGGCACAGCATTCCATTCCTTAGCCGTCCTAATTATGAACGTGGAATAAAATCGCTTTACGAATGGGTGGGGTGAAATGCTGTTTTTGGGGTGCAGTGGGAGTGGGACAGTAATAGAAATGTCTGCTCTTTCTATATTGAAACGCGTCATAATGTATAACCTAAAAACTTTTTTCGGTAAGGCCAGACCGGTATAAGAAGTTTTATCGGTCTCACCGATATCTGTCGCTTTTAGGAAAAAAGGTTGATCTATTATTCCCATCTAACCCCTTTAAAACTGAACTGTCATAGGGGACAGGTTGAATGTTATTCCTGTCTGACCCCATAGGAAGACAACGGTGAGACAGGAGCTTGTTAGATTTTTATTCCCATCTGTACCCCTAAGGGGCCGAATGGTGAATATACCATGTTATATCGGTGTCTGTTTAATATTGATGAGGTCGCAAAACGCATCAGCCTGCGGTTTGTTTAATAACGTTGTTTTTAAACGACCCGTCGACGGGAGTGGAACCCTTTAGGCTACAATCCGCACAGGGAATAGGGGTGGCACCTGACGTGTATTTTGTTACATTTTTTTTGTAACTATTAACGATACATGACTTAAAATAGTTTTATAGAAACTGACGTGAATAGTACTCATAACTACAACTAGTACACGGCTAACACTTACGAGATACGGTCGAATAACTCGACTCGACTGAACGCACAGTTTAATAAATATATTATTATACAGAGGCGTAATTGTACATTGACTACTGGTAGTGGTTTTTTAGACAAAAAACAAAAACAAAATCGTTTTTGGTTGTATATGGTTTATTTTCTAGTTTACTAATAGTTTATTTTTATTGATTATGGTATGGGTGTGGGTTTTTGTTATGATTTGTTGTATTTTTTTTGTATAAACAAAATCTCAAATAAAATCATAATCAATTTATTGACAGCCTCTGTACTGTCGTGGTTGAGCAGGTCGTCTCATAGCCTGGAGCCAGCGGGTTCAATTCTTGCGACAGGACAAGTAATAGTGCATAGAAAAAAAATCGCAAATACTTGTTCTATGTCTGAGTGGTTTTGGACCATGGTTTTCGTAGTTCCGTTCGCCTCGTTACGCATTCACCAGATTACTTCTCAAGGGTGCTTAGAGAAGTTTTACTACAAAATTTTATTTCTTTTAAGCAGTGACAACCCTATCGTAACCGTGGGTGCTAAACAGTAGCGTACCCGCGCCAACAATGTTACAGAGTCATCTTCGCGAACAATCTTCGCTAACTGATTTACTGACAGCGCTGCGGTGAGAAATGTAATAGTCTATTTTCTGCAGTATTTTCCCTCTATTTTTTTAACAGAACTTTCTGTCATGATTACAGTAATACCTACTTATTTTAAGTCAGTAAATGTTGTGACGATCTAGTCGATCACCTGATGTTAAGCGACACGGCCTCCCATAACAGGACAGTGTCACTCGGAACTCCAAAGTATAGTTTCGCGTGACACTGCACTGCGCACATCATCCTGAGACATCAGCACAGTCTGGTAATAAAATAACTCGACTGCAAGATCAAATTATAAAGTCTAATTTGCCCAGTAACTTCATTAGCTATAGTGCTCTTCAAACCGGAATACAGTTCTTGCTTGGCGGCAGAATAACTGGCAAAGCGGTGGTACCTAACTAGATGAACTTTGCAGAAAAATCCTCCCACCTAGTAAACAAGTAGTAGAAGTATTACAACAATTCAGATTTTCATATTTGGAATGATTTCGTCAGAAAATTATACAAATTGAGTCGAGAGTGTTAGTTCATAAATTCTCATTGACTGCCCATCAATGGTCCGTTGGGCTTATGATGAAGGTTTGAATAGGCTCATAAGAAGTTAGAATAAGTTTCGTTCGAAAAAATTTACGAAACGACCACAATCCTAGATTATTTACACCAATGACTACAAGTTACGTGCGAAATTTTTCAAAGTAGAATTAGCCTGCGTTGGCTACATCTTACCGGATGGTAAGTATGATGCAGCCAAAGGTGTTGTGGGCAGATTCATTAAGAATCTGTTCTTGTCTTAAAAGATCCAAGTTATATTTATTAGAAATAATAATATTAATTTGTATTAACCCTTTCTTTAATACAAATACTTGAACACCTGATTTTGATATTTATATAAAACCCAAACATTGTTACAAGCTAAATGACGTCACAGCAGTTGTCAAAGTTAAAATAGGATCTGGAATTTGCATATTCCAATCTCAGTGCGCCCCGGGCGGAGTCGGGCGGACAATGTTAGCGTAGGTACTGAGCGAGGTACGTGAAAATATGAAAATGTTACCTTTTATATCAGCCACATAACTTTAAAAGAATTTCAAGTAGTGTTGTTTTCTGTTTTGCATTAAGATATTGATTGATAACGACAGCCTCTGTGGTGTAGTGGTGGAGCAGGTCCACTAGGAGTAATAGTATTCTGTGAGCAGGTTGGCTCATAACCCTAAGTGGGTTCGATTCCCGCGGCAGGACAAGTAATTGTGCACAGAAAAAAAACTGCCCAGACTCAAAAAAGTATTTTTTGAGTCTGGGTGATGTGGGATCATGCTCTTCGTAGATCCTGGGTCCATAGATAGAGGGAATCCTAGTAAGGGTCCAGGATCTATGTATGTGATCGTTGGGCGTTATTATTATTATTATTATTCAAATGTTGAAAGTATTTTCTTTGTTAAAATTTTGTAGTTATTCTACATATGTACTTACAATAAATGAAAATTTAAATGAATAATTTTAATGTATTTTTTGCCATTAATGTTTGTATAGGAAGAAAAAAAAAGACAGAAACGACATTTATTCAGGACATGTATCAACATTACTTATATAATACATACTTACTGTAACACTTTTTATACTTTCGCGACTGTAACACATATTGTAAAGATAAAACGGGTCTATTCGCGTAAGTCAAAATTATATTTTGATAATAATTTTTGTACGCAAATAAACCTGTTTTATCTTTATAATACATACTTACTGATACAAAATATTTTCAAACTTAAAATAAAACTCAATTTTTATAGCACTTACCGTTACTTTAAA
The DNA here is from genome assembly GCA_905220475.3 of Ennomos fuscantarius. Classification (NCBI taxonomy): domain Eukaryota; kingdom Metazoa; phylum Arthropoda; class Insecta; order Lepidoptera; family Geometridae; genus Ennomos; species Ennomos fuscantarius. Next base: position 1,238,963 of record HG992028.1, on the reverse strand, counting down.
ATAAAACTAATTTTTTTATCTCCTGCATATGATTTTTAAAACGGGCGTAATTAGCAAAATTACCTTCCCACACCCGATCATTCATTACTTCAAACTGTCGATAAACAAACCAGCATTCAGTCCGCATTTTCATGCAAATTTTTACCCCCATTATTGCGGTAAGCGATGTAAATCTGTTTAATTGCCTAACCCTTCCCGATGGGCGCGCCGATCGCCGCCCCGTGGGGCGGGCGGCGGTAATGGCTGGCGTTTGTGCTGGAATGTTGTTCTGGAAGCAATTATTTGTAGCTTAAAGTAAACGACAAGCTAAACTGAGATTATTCATGTATCACGTATTATTTACTAGTTGCACCCCGCGGTTTCACCCGCAGATAAAAAGTATTTTAATTATTTAATTTTGACCACGAGAACATTTCACTTTTCCGGAATAAAATGTAGCCTATATGTTAATCCAGTGTATAAGCTATCTTGGTGACGAATTTCATCCAAATCCATTCAGCCGTTTGAGCGTGAAAGATCAACAAACATACACACATACAAACTTTCGCCTTTATAATATTAGTGTGATTTCTATTTTAATACTAGGTTGTAGGACTATTCTGCAATGTTCGTCTAGGTTACGTCTAGGTACCGCTTTGCCCGTTATTCTGGCGCCAAGCAGTAGTATGCAAGCACTACTGTGTTCCGGTTTGAAGGGCACTTGCTAGTAATGGTAGTAGTAGCTAGTGAAATTACTGGGTAATTGAGACTTTATGATCTGATCTCACAGTCGAGTAATCTTATTAGCAGACTGTGCTGATGTCTCAGGATGATGTACGCAGTGCAGTGTCACGCAAAACTTTACATTTTGGAGTTTCGAGTTCACTGTGACGTGTCTTGTCAAATCATTCATTAACATTTGAAAAATAAAAATAAAACAAATATTGATAATTAATTGACTATTTCAACCAGTGGTGACATACAAAATCGTATATCAAAAGACTGGAACTAACCAACGTAATACGAGAAGCAAGGAACCAAAAAAATAGAGAAATACAAAATACTTTATTTATTTTAAGTCACTGAGTGGTACGCTTCCGCTGAACTAGTGGTTCTTGGCGACTTCAATGCTCACCACTCTGAGTGGCTGGGTTCCAAAACTACTGATCACGCGGGACGTGCTGCTTATGAATTTGCCTTAACGTATGGCCTCTCTCAACTTGTCAGGGAACCAACTAGAGTGCCTGACATTGAAGGCCACAGCCCTTCCTTGCTGGATCTTCTACTGAGCTCTAGACCAAATCAGTATCAGGTAACTGTAGAGGCACCACTCGGATCCTCCGACCACTGCCTTATTCGTTCCGTAGTGCCAACTTCAGATCACGCCCAGACCATACCTTCAGGAAGGCGTAAAGTCTGGCACTATAAGGCGGCAGACTGGGACGGATTGCGAGAGTTTTATGCTTCTTATCCTTGGGGGCAGTTGTGCTTCACTTCAGATAGTATTGACGTGTGTGCTGACTCCATTGCTGATGTCGTGCTGCAGGGTATGGAATGTTTTATTCCTAGCTCCTGGGTACGCATTGGTGGCCGGAGTCGTCCCTGGTACGATAAATCGTGTGCTATCGCATCTCGCCACAAAAACGCAGCCCATACATCTTGGACTGAAGCACACCTACGTCAGGACCCCAATACAGCCGTGCTGAAAAAGAAGCTTAACGCTGCCTCCAGATCAAGCAAGAGAGTTATGGCTAGGGCCAAAGCAGTCCACATTGGCAAAATTGGGGACCGGTTAGCAAGCTTCCCTTCGGGAAGCCGTGCCTTTTGGTCGCTTGCTAAAGCTGCTGAAGGCAATTTTTGTCAACCCTCATTACCAGCATTACGTAGGTCGGATGACACTCTGGCTCATAGTGCAAAGGAAAAGGCTGACATTCTGAGCAGTTTCTTTGCTTCTAGCTCGACCCTTGACGATGGAGGCGCCACACCGCCTATTCTTCTGCGATGTGGGAGTTCCATGCCAGAAGTACGTTTCACTCAGAAATTGGTACGGAAGGAACTCATGTCTCTTGATGTGCATAAATCAAGTGGGCCAGATGGCATTCCGGCTATCGTCTTAAAAACCTGCGCTCCGGAATTGACTCCAGTCTTAACGCGCCTCTTTCTACTTTCATATTCAACTGGAAGTGTGCCATCTTCGTGGAAGGTTGCCTTAGTCCACCCGATCCCTAAGAAAGGGGACAGATCAGACTGTACTAACTACAGACCTATAGCTGTTACCTCTCTGCTCTGTAAGGTGATGGAGCGTGTAATCAATACCCAGCTCTTAGGTTACCTTGAAGATCACCAGCTTATCAGTGACCGTCAATACGGTTTTCGTCACGGTCGATCAGCTGGTGACCTCCTGGTATACCTTACTCACCGCTGGGCCGAAGCCGTGGAGAGCAGAGGGGAGGCTCTGGCAGTCAGTCTTGATATTGCCAAAGCTTTTGATCGGGTTTGGCATAGGGCACTGTTATCGAAACTTCCATCTTACGGCCTTTCCGAGGGGCTATGTGCATGGGTCGCCAGCTTTCTCTCCAACCGGAGAATTAAGGTTGTTCTTGAGGGCTCCTGCTCCGAGAGTATGCCTATCAATGCTGGCGTCCCTCAGGGATCTGTGCTTTCACCAACGCTGTTTATTCTGCATATAAATGACATGTTGCAATCTAGCAACATGCATTGCTATGCGGACGATAGCACTGGTGATGCACAATATGCCGGTCATGCAAATACCCCTCACGAAAAAGTTGTAGAAAGTAGGAACAAGCTTGTGTCTGAAGTTGAAGCTTCCCTTGAACAGGTTTCAGATTGGGGGAAACTGAATTTAGTTCAATTCAACCCAGCTAAGACACAAGTTTGCGCATTCACCGCTAAAAAAGCTCCATTTGTTATGGCTCCCAAATTTCAGAATGCTCCCCTCATGGTTTCAGACAGTATTGGGATCTTGGGTGTTGACATTTCTGCCAATGTACAGTTCCGCTCTCACATTGCGGGCAAGGCTAAACTTGCTTCTAAGAAACTTGGCGTGCTCAATAAGGCGAAGCGGTACTTCACACCGAGCCAAAGACTTGTGCTTTACAAAGCACAAGTCCGACCTCACGTGGAGTACTGCTCTCACCTCTGGAACGGAGCACCCAAGTACCAAGTCCAGCCTCTTGACTCGATACAGCGTAGAGCTATCAGAATTGTCGACAGTCCCAAGATCACTGAGCGCCTGGAACCACTCAATATTCGTAGGGATATTGGATCTTTATGTATATTTTACCGCCTTTACAATGGGGAGTGTTCTGAAGAGCTATTCAACCTGGTTCCGGCATCGCGTTTCTTCCATCGCACCTCTCGCCACCGCAAAAAAGCTCATCCACACATTATTGAGTCATGGAAATCGCATACGACTCGATTTATGCGTTCTTTCTTGCCGTACACCTGCAAAATGTGGAATGAGCTCCCGCCAGCGGTCTTTCCAACGAGTTACAACATAGAGTTCTTTAAAAGGAGGGTTAAAAGAGTCCTACAGGGTAAGCAATGCATCGGTGACACCTCCTCCGGTGTTACAGATGTCCATAGGCTACGGTGACCACTTCCCATCAGGTGGGCCGTACGCTTGTTTGCTCCATTTAACATAAAAAAAAAAAAAAAAAAAAAAAAAAAAAAAAAAAATTTTCTAAACTCAGTCGTTAATCTTTCAAGGCAGACCATTCATGTTTATTAAACTAACGTCTTTTCCACCTCAGCGGCTGGCGCTGAATCATATTTCGTTGTGTAATGAAAAGCGTTGGATCTCCTGGATGTTGTACGCACTGTGTTGAATTGACGCTGTTTATTTTAGCTTCACATTACGTAATAACATATTTAGTAGTCGGTGCTAAAAGCGTCTCTTGGTTGATTCAATATACCTGTTTAACCATGTATGTAAGATTGGATAGTTAATAAAAAAGTATACTTCAAATTTTTTAAGCATTTGACCACGCTCTCACCCGATGGGAAGTAAATAAGTAAAGTATATAATAAACTTGTATAATATAATAATATGCCTTTTTTTTGAGGGTGTGAAATGCCCTCGCACTTCCCTGCGTGGTGGCAGGGGGTATGTGGGACTCGAACCCACTAAAACCCCCCGTGAGCCCTCGTCCGCCGTACCGGGGCGAGAAGGGGTCGCGACTGCAGTCCAGCCAACTCGCCCCCGAATAATGATATGCCTAATACAACGTGATTTATAATGTTGTCAATGAAATAAATGAAATGAAATGAACTTTTTATTACCATACACAGTATCCTATGTTTATCACGGTAGTAGTAGGTAAGCAGTGTGCTCAGCAAATTAGCAAGTTGAAGTGGCAGTGGGCTGGTCATATCTGCCGAAGAACCGATAACCGTTGGGGTAGATGTGTTCTTGAGTGGAGACCGTGAATCGGCAGACGTAGTGTAGGACGCCCTGCGGCAAGATGGAGCGATGATATACGCAAGGTAGCTGGTAGCAACTGGAAGAGTAGAGCCGAAGACTGGGCTCAGTGGCGTGCCTTGGCAGAGGCCTATGTCCAGCAGTGGACTAATATAGGCTGATGATTATGATGATGATGAGAATGAAGCTGTGTATGTCGTATTGATGTTTTGAGCTACAAACACGTCAAATTTTTATTTTATTTAAGACTAGTTGTACGCCGTGGTTTTACCCGCGGTAAAAAGTATTTTATTTATTTGCTCATCCCACGGGAACATTTAATTTTTCCGGAATGAAATGTAGCCTATATGTTAATCCAGTGTATAAGCTATCTTGGTACTGAATTTCATCCAAATCCATTCAACCGTTTGAGCGTGAAGGAGTAATAAACATACACACAGACACACAAACACAAATGCAAACTTTCGCCTTTATAATATTATAGTGTGATAATGTAATGAGATAAAGGTAAAACATTATTAATTTCAAAGTTATTATCTAAGGTTCAGGTTAACTTATAAGCTTCAAAATAAAATGTTCATGTTGTGATTATATTCATTATGCAGTTCAGATCACCTTCGTTTTAAGATGAGCGTTACAAATGCGCGTTTATTTATCTCTGTGCGTATTTCCTGGCACTGCCATTAGTGGATGACGACTGGAACCGCATCGATCATAGTCCAGCCAATTCATTACCAACACTCGGCGCAGATTGGGCGATCACTAACAAATATTATGTATTGCATTTTGAAGTTAAATTTATGTAATGTATTCATGCAAGGCGTCTGTAAAGTTTTTATCAATATGGTGATAGCCTCTGTGGTGTGGTGGTTGAGTAGGTTGGTTCATAACCAGGAGGCGGTGGGTTCAATTCCCGCGGCAGGACAAGTATTAGTGCACAGAAGAAAAAAAGCGCAAATACTAGTTCTGACAACCCAGGACAAACATTTGTGTGATGAACAATAAGGTGTTTGTTCTGTGTCTGGGTGTTATATTGTATTCTATGTATATATAATAATACTAGGTGGTAGGACTTCACTGCAAAGTTCGTCTAGGTAGGTACCACCGCTTTGCCAGTTATTCTGCCGCCAAGCAGTAGTGCGCAAGCGCTGCTGTGTTCCGGTTTGAAGGGCACTGTAGCTAGTGAAATTACTGGGCAAATGAGACTTTATGATCTGATCTCACAGTTTAGTAATCTTATTACTAGATTGTGCTGATGTCTCTGGATGACGTGCGCAGTGCAGTGTCACGCGAACCTCTATAATTTTTAGAGTTCCGAGTGACACTGCAGCTGATATGGGTAGCCGTGTCGTTTAACATCAGGCAAACGGCTAGCTCGTCACGTCATTCCTTAACATAAAAAAAAGTATCGTATTATTATATATATAGTATTATTATTATTATTTTGATGTTCCCTGAAATAATGATAATTAGTTATAATAAACCTTAATTAAGTATTGCACGAGAATGAAATTGCAAGTTCTGATTAGCTGAAGATGAAGACTACTAAAAATGTTAACTGACTTATTATTATTCTAGAAGGAAATAATTAGCCATTGCTGTTTTTAAGATGAAATTTACAACACAAATATAGTAACAACAGCACACCAGTAATTTTCCGGGTCAATAATAGTTCATGCCGATGAGGTGAATCGAAACCGCAGGTATTATTTCTCAAAACGGCAATCGCTTATTTTATTAATAAACTTTTACAACACAAGTATCAAACACAACTTCAGACTTATATGATTTTCTTATAGATGCCATTGTCAGAACTGGACCAAATCTGGACCACACGGAAAGCACCAGCTTTCAAATAATATTGTAAGCGGACCCGTGACGACACCGAAACGGCCCCAACGGAAGATCAGCGCTGGTCGTACGACCAGCATTATGCTGAGTTGGGACCGGTTCGTGGCAACTGCCAATTATATTATATTTTTTAATTATTTTATATATGGGGGTTTTATGTTTAAACCGATGTTTGTAAACATGTAATAATAATAATAATATTTTTCACGAGTACTTAGTATAGTGTATTAATTTATTTGTTGCCATGAACAAAATCATTTTTCTTTCTTTCAAATAAAAAAAGAATCATCAAAATTGGTTTACACGGCGAGGATAAAACATAAAAATATAATATAGAGAATAATATAGCTGATAATTATTAATATAATAAGTGAAATCTGAATGCCAATGGTACTATTTATATTCAATTTTAATCAAATTATGCATAATAATTATTATTATAATAAGTTGAAAATAATAAAGAAAGAAAGAAAGAAAAGACATTTATTCATATAATAATCTATAATAATAATCTGACCTGCCTTCTGTAACATCCAAATTTATATGGACAATAAATTATGTTCTATATTCTAAATACAATCGAGAAGCACATCCATTTTGAAAAAAAAAATAATGAAGATTAATCTAAATTTTTTTCCATATCCTGAGATACATCATCGACAATATTGGCAGCGGCATCCGTCTTGCCACCGATATTTACCCACCCGCGCAACGCCCGGTGAACTCCGACCCTGGCTAGTCTATTCCCATATGTGACAGCGTGACGTCAGTGCAATCCACTTAACGCCAACGAGGAGGTCGGAAAAGAAAATAAATCATATCATTTTCAAGGTTGAGACATCCGAATCCTTAAGAGTTTAACTATTATACGTAAAAATCGAGAAGCAATTTAATAACTTGACAATTACGGAGTATGTGAGTGCGGTAAGAGAAACTTGACGAATGTAGTGACCATTATATCATAAATCTCTTTGAAGTAAAACTTCTTTGCGCACGCTTGACTTGGGGAGTAAGCTGGCAAGGCGAACGGAAGTTGAAAGTTGTTGGTTAACGTCAGATCTCCATTGTCAACATAACAAAGTAAAAAATTTGTATTATTATATTAGTATATCCGGTAAAATTACACAAAGCAATAACAAACTTATACTGGCCGATATATGGAGCTAAGCTAAAGAAGTTTTACTTCAGCCGTGTGGTCTAAAGCACACTGGTTATTTAGCTCAATATAAATCATAAAATATTTTTATCTTTTACATAAATCATTAAGGTGATAAGGAAAGTAAAGGAGCAGAAAGTACAAAGTTACTTGTGTGATCAAATATTCTATATAAAATTATAAAATGATTTGGATATCGCATCTCGGGTGAATGGATGCAACGTTTTCGCTCATTCTTTTTGATGTGTCTATTACTGTCAGGAAAAGGTTCTTATATGAGAAAAAATAAGAAAGCTTGGAAAATTTTCAACACGCGGGTGAAACCGCGGGGCGCAGCTACTATATTAATAAATCAAGGCAAACAAGCATGAAGAAAAGTCCTTAATTCTGAAGGAAATTTTGGTACCCGTTTATCAGTTTCATAAACTTTATAGCTCCATGGTATTCATCGTAAAGTATGACAGGTCCTCTACGTACCGTCCAATTTAATTCTGTTTGCCAAGTTTTTGTCAATTTTAATATTCTCATACATTACTCTCTGACAGATACTCTACGTGATTACGTGTTTTGAAAACATTGTTCAGGTCATTGTTACAAAAAAATGGTTGATATGAATATTATTACTTTTAGTATATGCTATACATTTTTTTTTTTTTTAGATTTTACTGATTCAATTTTATGTTTTTAAAATAAATTTTAAATATTAGAAGCTACCGATTCCCGAAATAATGTTTAAAAACTAGTTCGAGAATAATTATATGGATTCACGAGCTTCCTTTTCAGCGAAAATGAGCTCCTTTGTCAACATAAATAAATTAAAAATTACTGAATGGCAGCATCAAACCAGGTTACCAAAATTACTTAAAATTTGTATTATTATGTTGGTAAAAGCTTCTGCCCGCAGCTTCGCCCGCGGCGTGGCCTATGGGAAAATAATTCAACCACCCATTTCACCCTCTTAAGGGTGGAATTTCGAAAAATCCTTTCTTAGCGGATGCTTACGTCATCTACCTGCATGCCAAATATCAGCCCGATCCGTCTAGTAGTTTAGGCTGTGCGTTGATAGATCACTATAATATGTCAGTCAGTCACCTTTGAGTTATATATATTTAGATTAAAAAAATGCAAATAAACATTTTTGTATTTGTATTTACCTATTTTATATTAAACTGTCTTTTGCCTGATCTCTTCCAGTAGTTAGTAGAAACCGATAATATATCTTCTTAATATGTGCAAGGATTTCTTGTTCTCACCAAGCTACATCTTCTATTTCGTATAAAGCAAAGCAAATCGCAGTAAATCATAATAATATTTCACACGTCAGGAGGAACACAACGTCGTCCATTTAATCACCAAAGTGCCTTATTGCAGTAACGTAGTTACCGCCCTCTGTACACAATATAGCAGTAAATTTCAATCAAAATGATGGTAGCCGGACGGATGGGAAGCGTATTCTGGAATGGTACACGGGTCGTTATATACGTCAAGAAGCGGTATTGTTGTAGGATCGAGTTTCGAAAGATCTGTTGTTACATATTATAGATCCTGAATGCAGGATGAAAAAAAGGCAGCGTTATTTATATATGGTATTGCTATTTGATCGAACCACCAACAAACAAACAAAAAACTGCTCCTAGGCCAAAAGCTTCACTAATCGTTCTTTCAGTAGATAGAGAGAAATATAGTTATCATTTTCAAAATAATATACTTATATGCCAACTACGTTAAAATACGTCTGCGGCTTATAGTACAATTAAATTTTATTTTATACTAGCTACGCCCCGCGGTTTCACGTCTCCGCTCAATTTTCTCAATTTTATTTTTCATAAGAACCTTCTTATAATAATAAATACAACAAGAAGAATTATCGAAAATGTTCTTTCCGTTCACGCGTGATGCGATGACCAAGAGAAATAGAGATTCATTTATATAAGAATTTTAAATCAACAAAACAGATCGCAAACACAAAAAAAAATTTCGATTCTATTTCAGTATCATTTATCTGTCCAGAATACGACCGTAAGCGGGCGGCGACGGGGAGATGAAATACGCGGCCGGTGTCGACCAGAGACTACACGACACGACACTTTAAAATATTAACCCTCTATATAATATATAAAACGTTAACACATGACTAAAATTCTGGTCTTTATTTAGCCCAAAGACTAAACATTGCCATTCAACGAGGCAATGCCGCCAGCATTTTGGGCACATTGCCTACTGGTAGCGGCTTCTTAGATTAAGTTTTACCAATGCATACCTTAATTTTGTTTTATTTTAGTTTCATTATTTAAAAAAATATAATTTGTTCTCAAACTAAATTAAATTAATTAACCCTCTATATAATATCACACTTCGATATTAATACTATTAGATAAAGTTTAAACTCTTATGTGATATCAATGATAATATTGAGTTTAGGTTTCTCAAGTAAGTTTTTTATCGTACATCACCGAAGGATGTAAAGTATCTCTCTACAAGCTGATTTTTGCTTTAAAATTTGTTGCAATTATTGCCCTCTATCTTTTTTATTTATAAATTTATTTGTATATTTATATATTGTGATAAAAAAAATATCCTACATTGAATTGCAACACTGATTCGTAGTGCTACAGTATATCAGTAGATTAGGTAAATATAGCAGCTTCTAGAATTTCTCGTTGAATAAACGCTATAATTATGACCAATAACTATTCAACTCAACCCTGAAACTTTCCCTAACATCCCTCAAACATATAGAAATCTCCATAAAACAACCACAATAACTCAAATAAACAAAGTAACACTCGCACACATAAGACTGAAATAAATATGTAGACTGCGCGTTCAGAATTAGAAAATGGAGTTGATAATAAAGGAATACTAAATCATAAAACCATAGCAATATTTGAACCATAATATGGAATGGATTTCGAAGAGAACCACACTTTAGGTATATCTACAAAACTCCCAAAAAATTAAATAACCATGCAACGAGATTTTAATCTGCGCTTAGATTACACGGATAATTGATTACAAAATTATATTTATTAGATATCAGCAGATTAAACCTTGTATAAACTAAGTTATGGCTGTATTTCCAGTGACTACCAATTTAAAAAAAATATCTTGTCAAAAAGTATTTCTGCGACAGATATCATTAATTGCTCTAGACGTGTGTGGCTATCTGTTCCTATGCACGAAAAATTCACAATCCATACCATATTATATTTGTTTAGGTAAACTAAGCGGACAATTCTTTAAAATCCTATTGTAACACTTCTTACTGTCGTGCCTACCTAATTCTTACAACTAGAGATGAACGTAGGTAGGTAGAAAAGAGACGACAGCTAAAAGGTTAACAACAGAATTATATTGAGAAAAACTCAGGGTGTGGGTTCCATTCGCAGTCTGGACGGTGTTACACAACTATGTAAATAACCACTGGCCTTAGCAGGAGATAATAGTAGCAGGCGCAGTCAGCGGGTTGACAATTTGGTGTCAGCTGTGGCCCCAAAGTGCAGCGTGAAGGTAGGCCTTAAGTCTGCGGCGGGAAGTTCGTTACGCAGCGCAGCAACGTCGGCGGCACAGCCGAAGGTAAGAGCCCTGGAATCCGCACAACCAGTCGTCTTAGGTACTGTGCATTATCCCTGTCTGACTGCCACATCCGTTCTCCTAGCCAATGCGCAATGGTAGTCATGCAAGAGATAGTGATCAACGATGAGGCAGTCATACAGCGAAAACACAGGTAAATATAGTGGTAGAACGCCAAGCATCTATAATGCATGAACAACAAAAGCACAGCGATAACTACGTATGCAGTATTAAGATGCGGAATATTATGCAAGGCACGATAGAATATGGCGCACTACCTCAAAATACAATAAAACAATAGTTTGAAAAAATACCGGTATATACCGCTATTTTTTCATGTACAATTTTTTTGTACATAATAACAGGAAATACACTAAAAACGGTAAGAAGCCATCCTGCGATTAAAACCGGTATCAAAAATACATTTATGAAAAGTGTCCCAGTTTTTAATTCCGGGTTTTGGGTCCTTGCGATGCAAATTACAAAATACGTTTACCAGGGACTATACAGAGTGATCGTTAACTAAGAAATAGGCGAAAATACTAAGCAATAGAATATTACAGTTGATAAAATTATAATAAATGTATGGAATAATTATGAAATTATATAATGAGTGAATAATTTATGATTTTATTTACAACAAAAGTTCAACCATGCTATAGTTTTCACCCAACACTACACATAGGCGAAAAAAAGAAATAAATAGCAGAAACAGGCGCATACAAAATCAGAACATAATTTGGCGGAGACATTTTTACCGTTAGATATTCAAATGTACTCACCACAAGATTGAAACCATTAGAATACACGTAATAGATTGCAACACTCACCCAATTGGGGATTTTGTACACTTCACAAGCAGACGGATGGCAAATAATGTTTTAAAATTGTAGTAATGCGCTCTCGGAATAACATTTAATTCACAGCGCAGTACGTGCGTGCGTTCTCAGTGGTAGTCGAGCGCCGCCTGACCGTTGAAATCGCCTCACCGCTCACCTCGCTCATCAAAACGTTTGAAAGTCGCCTTGCGATTGGTCGCCCGCGACTCGGTTTGCAAACGAGATCTTCACAGTCAAATAGTCGTATGAAAGTAGCGAAACCGTTACATACCCCCCTTTTTAGGTTGGGGTTTTTCCTATGAAAAATCCACGAGTTCAGAAATTCAGCATTTTATTATGTCAATTTAAAGTCTTTTACATGCCACGCTCCCAAGTTACGACCTGCTGCATCTACAAGCTCGTATACCAGTTTTGACTTCTTTTCAATTACACGGCATTTAATAAACTTGGGTGCTAGTTTTTTGGAAAAACGTTTATCTTTGTCACTAAGGTAAAAAGTTCGCTTCCAGACCGTATCTCCTACGTTAAATTCAACGTTTTTGCGTCGAAGGTTATAGTGAGTGCAATTTCTGGAATGAGCTTTAATCAGCGAAAGTTGCACTTTATCAAATATTTTGTGTAAGGTACCCAAGTTTTCGGCATATTCGTCACGAGGTGTAAAAATTAAACGGTCCTCTAAATCACAATCCACATAGTGTGAGCCACAATTTACAAGTTCACGTCCAAAAACTAAGAATGATGGCGTAAAGTTAGTCACCTCATCGACGGCACTATTTAGAGCAAACTGTATCTTAGAGATGTTAGTATCCCAGGCTCTATGATCGTTATCGATGAAGGTGGATACTGATGTTATGATGGTCTTGTTATAGCGTTCGACCGTATTTACTTGGGGAGTATATAGTGGGGTGTAGAAAATGTTAGGAATTTTATAGGTAGTGAATAAGTTTTTCATGGTATTACTAATAAACTGTCGACCATTATCCATTAAGATGGTGCTTGGTACTCCGTGAACGAGAAAGACACTCTCTTCTAAGATTTTAGCTATCACATCAGCTGTAGCTCGTCTGATCGGGTACAGTAAGCAATACTTAGAAAAGCAACAAGTGATCACGAGCAAAAAGCTGTTTTGCTTTCTAGAAACTGGCAAGGGTCCAACTAAATCCATGCTTATCATTTGGAACGGGCGACTACAGTCTTTTGGGCGACCCATTGTTCCGAGAGTAGTGTGGTTAGGGTGTTTGTGGGAGAGACACGTTTCACAACTAGTGACGAATTTCGAGACGTCTTTGTGCATGCTGGGCCAGAAATAATTTAAACTTAGACGTTTATGTGTTTTAAAAATGCCTAGGTGCCCAGAAGTAGGTTCCGAATGATTTTGAGAGATGGTTTCTTGGCGGTTTTCTAAAGGTACCACCTCCTTCCAGTCAAATTCTCTAATAAGAGGATTTAGAGACTTAATGTAGCGAAACAACTTCCCCTTTTCCACGCGATAATTTAAAAACGAAGTTGGTGATCTAAGACATCCCTCAAAAACATTCAAATACCATTGGTCACTCGTTCTTAGGTTAGGCGGTTGGGGTGTGGCGTCGATGGCAGAGACAGGCACTGCGCGACTTAAACTGTCTGGAACTACGTTTTCGGTACCTTTTCGGTGTCTTATTTCAAAATTATACACCGAAAGACGTACACCCCAGCGAGCTAATCTTCCTGTAGGATTGTTTAGGTTGAGAAACCATTTTAAAGAAGAATGGTCAGTATACACAGTGAACTTGAGACCATTCTCCAAATAACAACGCCAATGTTCAATGGCGGTGAGTACGGCTAAAGCCTCGCGTTCCGTGGCACTGTAGTTGCGCTCCTGAAGAGATAGAGATTTACTCATGTACGCAATTACATGCTCTTTTCCATCGAGTGTCTGTGTGAGAACTGCTCCAATGCCATAGTCACTCGCATCAGTGTGAACCTGAAAAGGCCTAGTGTAATCAGGGCAGGAAAGAATAGGTGCAGAGATGAGATGGTTCTTTAGTTTTTTAAAAGCTTCGTCTGCCTCTGGTGACCACACAAAGGGAGGGGCGTTCTTTCTTTGAGACGTCAACTGATTCAATGGGGTAGCCAGAGAACTAAAGTTGGGAATGAACCTTCTGTACCATGAGGCAGTTCCTAAAAATCGCCGGACTTCCTTGCGGTTGGCCGGGGTGGGGTAGTTAACTATGGAAGAAACCTTTTCAGGGTCAGCCTGTAACCCGTTGGAGTGAACAATAAAACCGAGGTACTGGAGTTGTTGTCTGAAAAATTGACTTTTCTGAAAATTTATTGTTAGGTTAGCGGTTTTCAGTTTTTCTAACACGCGCAACAGTAATGATATATGCTGCTCAAAGCTGTTAGAAACCACGATGACGTCATCGATAAAAACAAAAACCCTATGCTCAAACTCCGGACCGTAAAATAAGGCATCTACCAATCGTTGTTGGGTTGCGGGAGCATTAGTGAGGCCAAAAGGCATGGATTTAAACTGAAACGTGCCACGTGAAGGAATGTAGAATGCCGTTTTTTCTCTGTCCTCTTCCGTAATCAATATCTGCCAAAAGCTTTTAGAAAGATCCAAACTTGAGAGATATCTTGCGTCACGTAGATTGTCAAGAATCTCGGAAATATAAGGTAGGCTATAAGCATCTTTTTTGGTAACCGTGTTAAGTTTTCGGCTGTCTAGACAGAAACGTAATTCTCCATTCTTTTTTGGTGTTAGAAGAACAGGAGAGGACCATGGGCTCTCACACGGCTCTACGACGTCTTCTTTGAGCATTTCGTCCAATTGTTCAACAAGGATGCGTTGCTTTTCCGGGGACATCCTGTAGTACCGTTGACGAATGGGGGCAGCATCCCCAGTGTCAATTGAATGTGTGATTAGTGTGGTACGACCCAAACCACGTTCCTCGTAAGAGATATCTTGAAACTGAGATATAATGTGGTCAGCTGTCGCTTTTTGTTCGGCAGATAGATGATCGTAAGAACGTACCATTTGGGTTTGACGATCTCCTATATCAGTCGTTAAGATTTCGTCTGAATCGGTATAGTAAGCTATACGATCCAGATGTTTCGGGAAAAGGTCAAACAATCTCCAAAAATCCATCCCTAGAATGAGAGAGTGTTTAATATCTGGAACCACGTATACCTTGAGGTTGTGGGTGTGATCCGAGAAGGTAACGGGAATGTGTAAAACTCCGATAGAGTTGAGTTTCTCACCTCCCGCTGCGACAAATTGCACGGAGTCACATGCCTCAAGCTTGAAACCAGCCTTCAACAAATGCTCATGACACCCATTCCCCAAAATAGTGGTCGAAGAACCAGTATCAAGCAAACCAAAGATTGGTTTATTATTAATGTTGACTACGATGTAGGGTCGAGATTTATCAACAGTAGGATTAACATTGCGGATCGAAGAAACAGCATTATACGTGAAAAACGTAGTTATAAAATTTAACCAACTTTGCCACTCAGAATTATCAGTTTTGGAGTAGATTCTCGTGGCAATAATGCTATTTCCGCAATCCTGCTCAACTAGTTTTTTTGGTCTCCTTCACAAGTCAGGTTACAGACGGGGCAATCCGTTATACGGAAGCCTTTTTTTCCGCATCTAAAGCAAATAAGGAAACGTTCTTGCTTACAGTTCCTCAAGGTGTGATCATCAGTTCTACATCTTGGACAATAGAGTTGTTTTGGGGAACTAACAGCCAATGCAGCGACTTTTGGATAGGTATTGCTAGCCCCCTTAGAATAATTATATGCAGAATCAGTCTTACCGTAAGTATTTTGGTTCGAATTGGTGAACGTTGTTCTTTGATTATAATTATTATACCTGCTAGCTGTAGAAGTGGATGCGCCAGCACTTGACTTATACGCAAATTCTGGAGCGACCGTACGGCTTGACACTTGAGGAGGCTCGTGGAATTGTGCAAATCGCGTTTTTACGTTTTCATAATTACGACACAAACTTTTTAAGATATCGACAGATTTAATTTCCGGTACGGCAGATAAAGTGCTAGCGTAACAAGGCCGGATGTTATGTAGTAAAATCTCTAACTTATCTTCTTCAGAGAGGGGTTTGCTTAGGCGCGAAAACATACCATGCATAATCGAGAGATAAATAGTTATGCTTTCGCTCTCGCCCTGTGTACGAGAACGAATATCGGCGCAGAGTCTGTAGTCATAATCACTCGTACTAAAATCTTCCTTCAGCAATTGGCGCAAGTCGTTCCAAGATTGAACATTTTCTCTATTGCAGCGGTACCAGTGCAAAGCATCGTCTGTGAAGATCTCGAAAGCCAACGACAGTATTTTGTCATAAGATATCCCACGTGACTCGACAAACTCTTCGACTTTCAAAATAAAAGAACGCACGCATGACTTCCCTGAAAACTTCAGTTTACCAATATCGGCACTTAGGTTACGCTCGCAGGAAACAGATATAGAAGTAGGTTCCGTAGAGGTGCTAGGAGTAACCGGAGTTGCAGGTCTTACTTGAGAAGTCTGTGGTCGCAAGGTTGTGAGCTCCTTGTATTGAGTGTTGAAGTTTAGCAAGCAGTTTTTGTATACATCTGAAACCTCCGGCACACTAGTAATTCTATTTAGTCTATGATAGATATGGTGCAGCAAGGTTTCGGTTCTAGCAAATAGATTTTTATCTAACCTTTGTTTGAGCGAAACTAGATTGGTTTGTGACTTCGAAAGAGATTCTGAGACACTTTTCAAGTCATCACTAGGTTCTAGATGCGATTCCAGAATGTCTTCCGAAGGCAAAACTTGGGAAAGTTTGACAATGTGCTTACGCAACTCCTGCACTGACTCACCAGAACCACCACGAAGTTCCACCTCGTATTCTAATTCAGCTTTTTGAAGAGAAAGAAATTTAATGGTAAACGCCATTATTGGGTGTGTGTTGCAAAAGAACAAGTTCGTAAAACTAATATTTAACGCAATTAAATGATTGGTAAGCGCCCAACACGCCACCAATGTAAAAGATAAGAAAAGACTTAAGTGTAAGTAGTTTAAAATAAAAGATATTATTTATAAATTACTAACCAGTGAAATTTAACAATAAGAATTAAATATAGTAGTGTGATAACGAAGCACTAACACTTAAGTCGATTAATGCACAGAATCAGTCTTAGAATATAAAATTAAGCAGAAGAAACAGATAAAGAAAAAAATTAAAGCCGACACCATAGACTACTATAAATTGCGAAAAGTTTGAGCAACACAGTTCAGACGCGAATGCAACCTGTCTTGGGCGCCAGTGTAACACTTCTTACTGTCGTGCCTACCTAATTCTTACAACTAGAGATGAACGTAGGTAGGTAGAAAAGAGACGACAGCTAAAAGGTTAACAACAGAATTATATTGAGAAAAACTCAGGGTGTGGGTTCCATTCGCAGTCTGGACGGTGTTACACAACTATGTAAATAACCACTGGCCTTAGCAGGAGATAATAGTAGCAGGCGCAGTCAGCGGGTTGACAATTTGGTGTCAGCTGTGGCCCCAAAGTGCAGCGTGAAGGTAGGCCTTAAGTCTGCGGCGGGAAGTTCGTTACGCAGCGCAGCAACGTCGGCGGCACAGCCGAAGGTAAGAGCCCTGGAATCCGCACAACCAGTCGTCTTAGGTACTGTGCATTATCCCTGTCTGACTGCCACATCCGTTCTCCTAGCCAATGCGCAATGGTAGTCATGCAAGAGATAGTGATCAACGATGAGGCAGTCATACAGCGAAAACACAGGTAAATATAGTGGTAGAACGCCAAGCATCTATAATGCATGAACAACAAAAGCACAGCGATAACTACGTATGCAGTATTAAGATGCGGAATATTATGCAAGGCACGATAGAATATGGCGCACTACCTCAAAATACAATAAAACAATAGTTTGAAAAAATACCGGTATATACCGCTATTTTTTCATGTACAATTTTTTTGTACATAATAACAGGAAATACACTAAAAACGGTAAGAAGCCATCCTGCGATTAAAACCGGTATCAAAAATACATTTATGAAAAGTGTCCCAGTTTTTAATTCCGGGTTTTGGGTCCTTGCGATGCAAATTACAAAATACGTTTACCAGGGACTATACAGAGTGATCGTTAACTAAGAAATAGGCGAAAATACTAAGCAATAGAATATTACAGTTGATAAAATTATAATAAATGTATGGAATAATTATGAAATTATATAATGAGTGAATAATTTATGATTTTATTTACAACAAAAGTTCAACCATGCTATAGTTTTCACCCAACACTACACATAGGCGAAAAAAAGAA
Source organism: Ennomos fuscantarius (assembly GCA_905220475.3). Taxonomy (NCBI): domain Eukaryota; kingdom Metazoa; phylum Arthropoda; class Insecta; order Lepidoptera; family Geometridae; genus Ennomos; species Ennomos fuscantarius. The sequence goes on along the minus strand of HG992028.1, from coordinate 1,220,810 downwards.
ATAAATAGCAGAAACAGGCGCATACAAAATCAGAACATAATTTGGCGGAGACATTTTTACCGTTAGATATTCAAATGTACTCACCACAAGATTGAAACCATTAGAATACACGTAATAGATTGCAACACTCACCCAATTGGGGATTTTGTACACTTCACAAGCAGACGGATGGCAAATAATGTTTTAAAATTGTAGTAATGCGCTCTCGGAATAACATTTAATTCACAGCGCAGTACGTGCGTGCGTTCTCAGTGGTAGTCGAGCGCCGCCTGACCGTTGAAATCGCCTCACCGCTCACCTCGCTCATCAAAACGTTTGAAAGTCGCCTTGCGATTGGTCGCCCGCGACTCGGTTTGCAAACGAGATCTTCACAGTCAAATAGTCGTATGAAAGTAGCGAAACCGTTACACTATTAATGCCTTTATTCCTCTCTTTCATTAACCAACATCTATGATTTAGCTTTTATTATTATTGTGTCTATATATTACTATTATATTGTATGTACTACTATATTGTATGGATATAGTTATATATGCTTTCTATCTTATGGGGCTGAATAGTATGATTTCGCATTTACGTATTGCTTTCTTTACCTTCACTTTTGGTTCTGAGCGCACAGTTTGCTATTTTTCTTTCAGTCTGCGGCGCACACTTGACCAACTTTCACCACATATAATGTGAAACAGTTTGCTGAGAAACTGAACTGTACTGAACTATAACTGGCTATAACTTTAACTGTTTCGGTATAAACTGTTCCGGGTAGGCGACGATGCGACTGTAAATGGAGCTGCGAAATGTGGAGAAGGCTTTCATACTTTAAGTACTAAGTAAATTGCAGTGTCACGCAAAACTATATTTTAGATTTCCGAATGACTAATACACGTAATAATATACGCCCAACGATCACATACATAGATCTTGGACTCTAACTAAGATTCCCTGTATCTATAGTCCCACAAAACTCAGATACAGGACAAGGTGGTAGGACTTTACTGCAAAGTTCGTCTAGGTAGGTACCACCGCTTTGCCAGTTATTCTGCCGCCAAGCAGTAGTGCGCAAGCACTGCTGTGTTCCGGTTTGAAGGGCACTGTAGCTATTGAAATTACTGGGCAAATGAGACTTTATGATCTGATCTCACAGTTTAGTAATCTTATTACTAGATTGTGCTGATGTTTCTGGATGACGTGCGCAGTGCAGTGTCACGCGAACCTCTATACTTTAGAGTTCCGAGTGACACTGCAGCTGATATGGGCAGCCGTGTCGTTTAACATCAGGCGAACGGCTAGCTCGTCAAGTCATTCCTTAACATAAAAAAAAAAAAGTATTTGCGCTTTTATTTAATGTGTAAAAATAATAGTCCTGCCGCGGGAATCGAACCCGCTGTCTCCAGGTTATGAGCCGACCTGCTCAACCACTACACCATAGAAACTGTCGTAATGCACCACGCTGGCTAAGCGAATGACATTATTTCCCCAATCTTGTGATCCTTGAATAATTATGCCGGTTTCATTACGATATTTTCACGTTCACAGTTGAATTCCGCACGATAACTCTAAAAGTCAATGGCGCAGAGTCGAGTAGGATTTGAACTTGTGTGCTTCTTTTTGAAAGTCACACGGGCTACCAACTGACTAATAATATTATTTAGCGCTTTATTATCTGACCGACCCGATAGCTCAGTTAGTAGTTACCCTGCATTCTGAGCTGTAGGTTGTGGGTTTAATTCCCACCCATGACAAAGATTTGTGTTATGAACATCGATGTATGTTCTGTGTCTGGGTGTTATATTGTATTCTATGCATATATTTACTAACAAAAAGTATCTAAGTATTGTATCACTAATCTGGTTCCCATGGTACAAGCTTTGCTTAGTTCAAGGCTAGATGATCACAAATATAGTAATAATAATAATAACGCGTAATGATCACGTACATAGATCCTGGACCCAAACTAGGATTCCCTGTGTCTAGGGGACCCAGGAACACCCAAACACAAAACAAGTTTTTGCTCTTTTTTTCTGTGCGCAAATATTTGTCCTGCCTCGGGAATCGAACCCACCACCTCCAAGCTACGAGCCGACCTGCTCATACCCCACACCACAGAGGCTGTCAATGTATTCATTATTTTTATTTGATTATTTTGCAGTCCCTACATCGTAGTGACCGCTTTGGCAACAATATGCGTCTTCAATCTCAAGTAAGAGGCCCCGTATGTTCGCCACTCGTTCGTATGCGCATAAAAACAGCGCTGTACGAAACTCACCATTATTCCAATACCATTTAAGTAATTGAAGCAATACACATACGTGAATTTGTGAATATATGGAAAGTTCGAGATTATATTTACATCTTATGTAGGTCTTATATCTATCATCTTGTACTTAGTTGTAATAGAGTTTTGGGTTTCTGCCTGTTTTTTAAGTAAATCTTTACGCACGTTTGACTTGGAGTGTAAGCAATAAAGGACTTTTGAATTTGAATTTGTATTTAAGCTGGCGAGGTGAACGGAAGTTAAAAATCGTTGGTTCACGTAGATCACTGTCAACTAACAAAGTTAATAAAAAAAATATTATGTTGGTATGCCCGGTAAAATGACAATTTATAGGTGTCAAGATCGTGACATGAACGTTAAAGAAAGCAAAAACAAAGTTATACCGGCCGATCGATGGAGCTAAACTAAAGAAATTATACTTCAGTCGTGTGGTCTAAAGCACACCAATTTATTGCCACATAGATACTAGCTACATAGAGATACTACCGCTAATATTTTAGTCATATGACTAATTGTACTGAGGCGTGGTTTCTTATAGGTGGCCTCATTATTAAGCTAAAAGTCACGTAACGAGCTATGAAGAAGACTATGCTCGGGGTTTCATTGCGGGATAAAATCCGATATGTGAAGATCCGTAGGCGAATTAAAGTCAGCAACATCGCTTTTTTATAAATATTTTTATCGATTAATATGTGTATATAGGCTGACGGGTTGTGCGTCGGTTGCATCTTATATAAATATAGGCCTTCAGCATGTGCACCGCGCCGTGTCTTGAGCAAGAGTGGTTCTGTAGCAAGAGTGGTTCTGTAGCACACCAATCGCTCTCTTTATATAGTCAGATGAGTGGGCGCACTCGCATGACAGTTGCCGGTGTTGCCACTGTAATAAATTTAAATGCTACCACAGGGTAAATTATGGTACTGCTGCGCATAGATTTTATAACTGGACGTTGCCGCCGTCATATATATATTATATAGTATATTTTTTTGTATGTTTAGATATTATTTGTATATGTATTTTATTTAATATTGTAGGACTAATTACTGTTATACTTTTAGTTCATTTTGATTTACCTGTACATCAAAGCCCAAAACTCTAACTAACCTATACAGATTACAAAACTACAGATTCCCCCAATGCAGAGGTTGTCTGAAAGAAATCGTTCTAAGCAATAAGACCCTATTGTACTAGTACTAGTCAATTATGTAAGTTTTTATTTTTGTATTTTTTTACAGTGTATAATAAAGTGTTGATCTATCTATCTTTCAAAAATAGCAGATAGAAATGGCAATAAGCAGGCAATATCACTTGTAATACCGATAATAGAGTAGGAAGAAAGATTCTCGATTGACGATTAATAAATAATCAGAATATCCAACGTAAAAACCCCAAACTTTTTGAGTCAATTCGAAAGATTGAGAAATCTTTCTTTAAAGTCAGTTAAAAATGCAACATTCAAAATTGAAACCCTCAACAAACTTAAGGCAATAACCTCATTCAAAACTCACTATCATCAAGTAAATCACATAAACAAGTTTGATACGTGATATTTACATACGCCCGGGTGCGGATCCGCCCGCCCAGCAGAAGCGAGGGCGGCGCCCGGAAGCGGCCGGAAGTCACTTCGACAGGTTGCGTTTTATAGCACCCGCCGGGTACACGATGGGGCTGCCTTTTGAAATTGGGCAGGTGAAGTATTTTTCGGTAATGGTGGTACGATAGGTCGATTTTGGAATATAATCAGTGAATATAAATGAAGGAAAATCTAAAAAAATAAGTGCGCTTATTAGAACACATGACTGAAGTAAAACTCATTTAGCTCTATCTTCGGTTAGTATAACGTTGTGTTTGCTTTGTTTAATGTTAATGTTGTCATCTTGACAATTGTGAATTATCATTTTACCGGACATACCAGCATTATCATATCAAACAACTTTCAACTTCCGTTCGCCTCGTTATGCATTCACAAGCTTACTCCCTAAATCAAGCGTGCGCAAAGAAGTCTTATTTCAAAATATCGCAATTTTTTATGCGATTATGTGCATCTGATGTCAACGTTTACCTTCAATACTACGTGTAAGCAGCACGAAAGCCCACAAATCTCGAAAATGATCCGCTTAAATTAAATGGAACAAAAAGAAATGGCCACAAAAGTTGCAATATGGTATAGGAGCCATGATAATAATATGTGTAGACATCTCACACATAACGTCATCTAGACCCATACTAAGCAAAGCTTGTATTATGGGAACCAGATAACTGATACAATATTAAGATACCTTTTTTTGTAAATACATACATGGAATACAACATAACACCCAGATACCAGAACAAACAATTATGTTCATCACACAAATGTTTGTCCTGTGTGGGAATCGAGCCCAGAAGACAGGGTTCAGAAGGCAGGGTTACTACCAACTGAGCTATCGGGCCAATCAATGATAACCAGCACGTCCAATAAATTCTTCGAAGTTTATGGCTTCAAAATTTAAGAATACTTATCTATCAGTAGACAATTTATCATTTTATTAACACAGACAAACAAGCTGTCGGCCCGCCTGATGGTAAGCAATTACCGTTACCTTTTATACAAGGTGAAATTGAATTCGCTGTTTTTTTTAAATATATGTACTCAGACCATACCATAGAATCCGCCGCCTCCAGGTTATGAGCCGACCTGCTCAACCACCACACCACAGAAGCCTCTGTGTGTGTGTCTAAGATGAGTCGACGTCTGTACGCATAATGATTTGCAGCAATCAATCGGTACTCAAAACATTATCCAGAAACAAAATACAAACAGCGTTACTATAAAACCTCTGAAATATGTTATTAGCATAGTGGAGTAGCAACAAATGAGATGTCCGTCGTGTAGCTTTACGCCCCGGCCCCGCCTCTCTATTACCTTACGGCCCGGGGCTAGGGGGAAGCTTACTTGACATGGATATCGATGTACTGGAAGGAACAAATCTACACCTACAGTAGCTTGCTAGTTGAGGAACGTATGGAGATTTGTGAAACGGTTGTCCACATTTTTTTGTCAAATTACGGGGAAAATGAGACTTTATGACCTGATTTGCCAGTCTACCTTTAATAGTCTCTCCATAGCCATATTTTATGTAGTAATTAGTGTAATAGTGATGTAACCGTGTAACGTGTCATTTTTTTATATCACGTTTCATTCTTTTTACAGTCAATTTTACTAAACAATTTCGAAAAAATAAGCTTTTTTCTAGCTAGGGTCGAATTTCATTGAACAGATATAATAGGTGAACGCTGAGTAATTTGTAAAAGCGACACCTAGCGACCGTCATACTTTCCTGGATCGTTACCTGGTCTATGGATAGAAAAATCAACACAGATGGCGCTGTCATCAATTCAACTAGATTTTGACATAAATCTACTATGTGGATTATAATTTACTTTCGTAATAAATAAAACAGTAATAATAGAATTAACGTTTTTATAATAGTTTTGTAATAAACTTTTAAAAAATAAATAGACAGATAGCAATTGGTTTTCACCGTTGGCAACTTCGCCTTACGAGTGGAATTTGCGTCATGTACTTCTAAGAGTCAATAGGAAATCTTTTATATTTTCACAATCCTAAATAATTAACTAATCAAAAACATTAATATGTATAAATAAATTCCGTGAATTAAAATTTAATATCGGCATTGCAGCCTCAAACATTTAAGAGAAATTAGGATGCCCCATACAGCACATAGTCAGACTAGTGAGGTGTCTGTGGGCCCTGAGGTTGTAGTTCTATCGACGAATCTTTGCTTTCATCTTAGAGAATTGTAGTTTCGTGTTATTTAAATCAATAGAAAAGGAGGAACGACTACTTTACTCTATTTTTATTTAATAATTATACTTCGTTTGGTCAGCAATGTATTCGGGAAGTCTATCTGTGGCGCCATTCGTCACTATAGTTTCGGTAGTTTATCGACTGAAAGGATTTTATCGATCAGTCTTGTCGATGATTGTCAAACAGTGATTTTTGACATCACTATTTTTGGTGAGGCCTGCGGGGCAAGCCATTTTTTACTTGTTCTTTTGGCACGCATTTGTCGTCGTGTACAAACTTTTGGAAGTGTTCTGGTTCTCCGGAGACTGTGAGTATTTTGTGAATTGGGAATATCGATCGGGAAGGTTCAATAAGTGTCTTGAAGTTTGTGCACTCGCTTTCCAGGACTTTGGGCTGGCGAGGCTGATGTCGACAGGTGGTTCGACAAGCCCAACGTGATTTTTTGTGGAGCTGTAGCATCATTTTGATGCCTTTGCAGTCTTTCCAACAAGAAGCTTTACGTGTGGGATATAAAATCGGAAAGACCGAGTAAGTTTTTCATCATTTTTTTGGTACTTGAAAATTAGGTTATAAAAGTTTTGACGTGTCGACCTTTGGCATGTGCTAGAATGTCTTCGAGCTCAGTATGACAGTGGCTTCTTTTGCGCAATTTCAGACTTCTGTTCGGTCGCTCGCCTGGGCGATTCGCACGCTGCCTACCTGGTGCAAATTTGGGGATCGATGCCACGCACGCTGCTTGCTTGCACTTTGCATCGCACTCCCTGACCGCTGAGGCCCATTCGAGTCCCCTTGGCATTCATTTTGCACCACCTACATCCTTCAAAGCATAACCCAGGTGAAATCCTTCCATTTTTCTTAAAATTTAAACTCAAGTGTGCCATCATTCTTCCCTACGGTATTGGCTCACATGAAGCTAATTGAGCTTGCACCTTTGTAGTACACTGTGATGTACAACGGCTGCCTCAGACATTTATTGTGATACAAAATTATGCGTACACATGGATTTATAATGTACATAGGCTAAGTCCTAGAATTTAAGTTCGGAACCTAGCTATATCCTAAGAGTAAATTATTTTCTGCCTCCTTTTGTGGTACTTAATACTAATTCTATTTTTTTTTTCTTGAAATATACCTGCTTAGTTTACAAATATACCTTTTTTTTTAACAACTCTCCGTGCCAGGGTTGTAAAATACTGGCACGTGGCGCCCTTTACATTATCTTCTGTTTTCTACTGTCTGCTGGCCCCAGAACCCACAGCTAGCCGAGGCCATCCATCATTTTAAGCCACCACATTCTCAAAGGTTACAATTTGGCGTCTCAACTGGCGGGGCTCAGTAAAACAAAAACAGATATTCAATTATTTTGGATGTACCTGTTAAGGGAAGAAAATAGTTTACTCATTTATTTAATTAGCATAATTATTACCAAGTGTGTATTATTGTGTTAGAATATTTTGAGAATTTTGGCACAAAATTTTAATTCTGTAATAATGGCTTCTAATATGGATATTGATTATTTAATTAAAGAAGAATTATTATATGAGCTTAAAAGCAGGGGTATTGAAGTGAAGGATGATTCAACTGTTGATGAGTTACGAAAATTACTTAGATTAAGCAAAAGTGTGTGCAATCAGAGTGAAGCTCTTAATTTTTTGTTGTCTTTGGACCCGGAAACTGAGTTAGGGGTCTGCGAGGAAAAATTAAATGCAGTTTTAGCTGCAAATCATTCAACTGCATCTTGCAAGCGTAAATGTCTTTCTAAATTGAATCATGTAATGTGGCGGTTGGACAAATTAATGATCTACAATCCGGATATACAAATCAAGAAATCCGACTTGATTGTTAGGACTCAGTCTGCATTTCGAGGTATTTCTTGCAATTCAAGTTTGACCAGTCAAGTAGTTTTGAACAATCCACTACCAGCAGCTCTTTCAGCTTGTGCAGGCACGAACACTGGGAAAGGTTTGCAAGTTTTCAAATGGAACTTATCATTTGATGGAAAAACTCCACTCCATGATTTTTTGTTTGGGCTAGAGGACTACAGGAATTCATCTGGTATTACTGATGCAGATTTACTGAGGAATATTGCACATTTGCTTCGTGGTGAGGTTTTGTTGTGGTTTCGCAATAATTGTTCAGAAATTTCAACCTATTCACAGTTTGTTGAGCTGCTCAAACAGGAGTTCTTGCCGGTTGATTTTGAGCGATCATTACTGAATCAAGTCCGGTCTAGATTGCAGGGCAAGGATGAAAGCATAAATACGTACATAAATATAATGCAAAACTTGTTTAATCGTCTTTCAAACAAAATTGGTGAGTCAGAACAGTTAGACATTATTACAACTAACATGAACCCATTCTTCATTTCGAAGTTAGCTTTGGTTGAAGTACATTCCGTCAAAGATTTGAAAAGTATTTGTGCTAGGTTGGAGCTTGCGAAACAAAAGTGCAACTACAGGGGGTTTCTTAATCCAGGCGATGCTTCAATAATACCCGACATCTGCAGGAACAAAGCAAAAACACATGCATCTACCAATAAGACAGTCAGTGCTGTGGCTCCAAGTAAAGTTAAATGTCTGAAGTGTGATGGGGATCATTTACATTATAATTGCAAAGTTTATGTAGGTAGGCATTGCTTCAAATGCAAAAAACCAGGTGTGATCTCTTCTAGATGTGAGTGTTCAAAAAACTTAGAAAGAGGTCAGAAGTAGTTTCTCATAAGCATAATTCTCCAACTTATGACCTTGAATGGAAAAAATGGTTAGCATTTGTTAAAAAGTTTTTCAATGACAGTGGAGTTGCTCCTTTGTTTAGCAAAAGCTCTAGAGATCCCAGGCCATACATTGTGGTAAGCATTTTAGGCCTGGAGTGCAATGCTTTAGCGGATAGTGGTGCATCTGTGTCGGTTATGAGTGAGAGTGCTTACAGGGCTCTCAAGGAACATGGCTTGAGTTTTGAGTTGCAAAGAAGTGATAATTCTGTGGCAGTAGGAAACAATTCCAAGTTGAATGTTGCAGGAACTGTGTTCTTACCTATTGCATATGCTAACTTGGTGGAACATGTTGAATTCTTTATATGTTGGGACATAAATGTACCTATTATTTTGGGTGTGGACTTTTTGAAAAAGTTTAATTTGTGTCAGGATATTTTTGAAGATGTCGGAAAGATATCTTATCATGAACACATGGATGTCTCATTTAACAATAGTGCAATTCACTTACATGAAGTGTCTGACCTCACGTTGAAACAAAGGCAGGTTGTGGAATGCACCATTGACAAATTCAAGAGTATAGCTGCTACAAGTGACAAGTTGGGGTTCACCACTCTAGAAGAGCATGTGATTGATACTGGGGATAGCACACCAATAAGACAAAAATATTACCCTATTCCCTTCCATCATAGGGAATATGTAAAAAATGAGATAGACAACATGTTGAAATTAGGCATCATTGAAAAGGCTATGTCACCTTGGAACAGTCCTATCCTTCTTGTTCCAAAGGCAAATGGTGAACTTAGGCTTTGCTTGGACAGTCGGAGATTGAATAGTGTAACCAAGGTAGACTCATATCCTATGCCTAGAGTCCAAGAGATTCTAGATTCACTGAATAATGCCAAGTTTATGACGTCACTAGATCTCAAAAGTGCCTTTTTCCAAATTAATCTTGAGGAGGCCTCGCGTGAGAAGACTTGTTTCTCTATTCCAGGCTTGGGGTCTTTTCAATTTTGCAGGATGCCGTTCGGTCTAGTTAATGCCACAGCCAGGATGATGAGATTGATGGATAAGGTGTTCGGCTCAGAGTTTGCCAACAATGTTTTCTATTATGTCGATGATATAATCCTCATCTCTGACTCGTTTGGTTCTCATATTGAGCTCTTAGGCAAAGTTCTGGACAAATTGAAGCAGGCTGGATTGGCCATTAACTTTGAGAAGTCAGTGTTTTGTCGGCCTTCACTGAATTTCTTAGGCTATGTCATTGACAGAGATGGTTTGCGCACGGATAGTGACAAGGTTCGTTCAATTGCTGAGTTTCCTGTTCCTACTTCCCAGAAAGAAGTCAGGAGATTTTTAGGCATGGTGTCCTGGTACAGACGTTTCATCAGCAATTTCTCAACTGCAGTATCCCCGCTTACTAGGTTAACTAGGAAGATACCTAAGGGAGAAAAATTTCATTTTGATGATGATGCGGCTGAGGCCTTTCAGGAAATTAAGGCACTGTTGATATCAGCACCAGTTCTTAGTGTTCCAATGTTTGATAGGCCGTTCATGATCAGCACAGATGCTTCTGATGTTGGTCTGGGTTGCATATTGTCACAACTTGATGATGAAGGCAATGAACATCCAGTTGCTTTTGCGAGTAGAACCCTCTCTAAAAGCGAAAGAAATTATTCAGTTACAGAAAAAGAGCTTGGTGCTCTACTGTTTGCTCTAGAGAAGTTCAAGGGTTACATTGATGGTTCGCCTCATCAAACTAAGGTGTATACGGACCACAGTAGCTTAAAGTGGTTGGTCAATCTAAAGTCACCTACAGGACGATTGGCTAGGTGGGCGATTAGGCTTTCACAGTACAATTTCATAGTGGAGTACCGTAAAGGAGCAGAGAATGCAGCACCTGATGCACTATCTAGGGCACCTGTTGTTGACACCCTCCAAACTTCTTTGGTCAATCCCATCCAGGATAGCTGGTTCTCTAATATGTTAAGGAGGGTTGAGGACTCTCCTGGGAAATTCCCAGATTGGCGGGTCATAGATAGTAGACTCTACAAGAGAATTAGGAGTCCTAACCCTTTAGCAGTTGATTGTGAGTGGAAGTTGGTGGTACCTGAAGAGCTTAGAAATGAGGTGCTGGGCCAGTGCCACGATAGGCCTGATGCTGCACACTTAGGGGTATTCAAAACTTTTAAGCGCCTGTCCCAGAGCTATTTCTGGCCGAAGATGTTAATGGATGTAAAGAAGTATGTGAGAAATTGTCAGACTTGCTTGTCTTATAAAAGCACAAACACACCTTTGCCAGGTCTGATGAATAACCCCAAAAAGGTCCAGAGACCATACCAGGTGATATCAACTGATATTTTAGGGCCATTACCTCGTAGCTATTCTGGCTACAAGTTTGTGTTGGTTGTGGCAGACTACTTTACTAAATATACTCAGTTGTTTCCCATGAGAAGCTCCGTGGCAAAATCAGTGGTGAACATAATAGAAAATCAGTTCATAATGCGACATGGAGTTCCACAGGTTATAATTTTAGACAATGGGCCACAGTATATATCCAAATGTATGAAAGATCTTAAGGAGAAGTATAAGATTCCTCACCTCTTTTACAATTGTCGGTTTACACCGCAGAATAACCCAGCTGAGAGAGTAAATAGGGTAGTGGTTACCGCTTTAGCATCTTTGGTAGGACAAGATCACAGGGATTGGGCTCAAAATATAAGTCAAATTGAGTTTGCAATAAATACAGCGGTACATGAGGTCACAGGCCACAGTCCATATTTCTTGACGTTTGGCAGAGAAGCGGTTTTGTCTGGTGATTGGTATCCTCCTGGTGAGTTGGAGGCCAGTGAACTACAGTTCACCGACAGACATCTGTATGCTTCTATGCTGTCACATTTAAAACCGATATTTGAGAAAGTTAACTCCTCTATCAAAAAGGCTTACCACAAGAGCAGAATTTATTATAATAGGAACCGTGTGGATGTTGAGTATGAGGTAGGACAAGTTGTGTGGAAAAAGGAATACCCACTGTCAGATGCAACAAAGTTTTTTACCAAGAAGTTTGCACCAAAGTTTAGAAAGTGCATAGTTATGGAAAAGATTTCTCCAGTAACTTATGTGTTGCAAGACTTCTTTACCAAGCGATCTTTAGGCAGGTGGCACATCAAAGATTTGTTGAAGTCGGAGCCTCCGACCCCGACAAGTCGCTAAACTGTCGTGCACTTCAAAAAAAAAAAAAAAATATATATATATATTGATGTATGTTTTTTATATACATTTATTATTTTGTTAGCCTTTTTTTTTTGTGTTTACAGTAGAGTCACATTTTTTCTTGAAGTGCATCAGCTTTTGTGAGTTTGCTGTACCCCTTTTAGCCAACTTCAGTTTTGAGGTTTGTCTTATTGTTTCCTTTCTTGTTTTGATGATTGATTGGACTCTCCATCTTTTGTTCTGTAACATAGGTATCAGAGGATCTATTTTGGGTCTTGTTTTGATATCCATAGTGAATTGTTATTTTTTCTTTTGTTATGGAAAGGACTTTTGTCTGGTGGGGAACCCTACTTTAATTGTTAAGGGGGAACAATAATTATTTTTTTTCTCATTTTTTTTTCTATGGTACAGCAGAATCACGAGTTGTTTAGTTTTAAGTTTTGCTTTAATTTTCTTTTTGTTTATCTTGGTGTTCTGGTCAGAATCGGAAATCTGGTCCTTGTCACCCAAGAAACATTGTGCATGCTTTCTTTTTTTGTTGTTACTATTCTCAGACCACCTTAGTGCAGGCTTTTGACTTGGGTGAAGTTTGTAGAAGTACGTGAAACGTTTTTTTTTAAATTTTTTTTTTTGTAACTTAGCAGGTATTGTAACGTGTCATTTTTTTATATCACGTTTCATTCTTTTTACAGTCAATTTTACTAAACAATTTCGAAAAAATAAGCTTTTTTCTAGCTAGGGTCGAATTTCATTGAACAGATATAATAGGTGAACGCTGAGTAATTTGTAAAAGCGACACCTAGCGACCGTCATACTTTCCTGGATCGTTACCTGGTCTATGGATAGAAAAATCAACACAGATGGCGCTGTCATCAATTCAACTAGATTTTGACATAAATCTACTATGTGGATTATAATTTACTTTCGTAATAAATAAAACAGTAATAATAGAATTAACGTTTTTATAATAGTTTTGTAATAAACTTTTAAAAAATAAATAGACAGATAGCAATTGGTTTTCACCGTTGGCAACTTCGCCTTACGAGTGGAATTTGCGTCATGTACTTCTAAGAGTCAATAGGAAATCTTTTATATTTTCACAATCCTAAATAATTAACTAATCAAAAACATTAATATGTATAAATAAATTCCGTGAATTAAAATTTAATATCGGCATTGCAGCCTCAAACATTTAAGAGAAATTAGGATGCCCCATACAGCACATAGTCAGACTAGTGAGGTGTCTGTGGGCCCTGAGGTTGTAGTTCTATCGACGAATCTTTGCTTTCATCTTAGAGAATTGTAGTTTCGTGTTATTTAAATCAATAGAAAAGGAGGAACGACTACTTTACTCTATTTTTATTTAATAATTATACTTCGTTTGGTCAGCAATGTATTCGGGAAGTCTATCTGTGGCGCCATTCGTCACTATAGTTTCGGTAGTTTATCGACTGAAAGGATTTTATCGATCAGTCTTGTCGATGATTGTCAAACAGTGATTTTTGACATCACTATTTTTGGTGAGGCCTGCGGGGCAAGCCATTTTTTACTTGTTCTTTTGGCACGCATTTGTCGTCGTGTACAAACTTTTGGAAGTGTTCTGGTTCTCCGGAGACTGTGAGTATTTTGTGAATTGGGAATATCGATCGGGAAGGTTCAATAAGTGTCTTGAAGTTTGTGCACTCGCTTTCCAGGACTTTGGGCTGGCGAGGCTGATGTCGACAGGTGGTTCGACAAGCCCAACGTGATTTTTTGTGGAGCTGTAGCATCATTTTGATGCCTTTGCAGTCTTTCCAACAAGAAGCTTTACGTGTGGGATATAAAATCGGAAAGACCGAGTAAGTTTTTCATCATTTTTTTGGTACTTGAAAATTAGGTTATAAAAGTTTTGACGTGTCGACCTTTGGCATGTGCTAGAATGTCTTCGAGCTCAGTATGACAGTGGCTTCTTTTGCGCAATTTCAGACTTCTGTTCGGTCGCTCGCCTGGGCGATTCGCACGCTGCCTACCTGGTGCAAATTTGGGGATCGATGCCACGCACGCTGCTTGCTTGCACTTTGCATCGCACTCCCTGACCGCTGAGGCCCATTCGAGTCCCCTTGGCATTCATTTTGCACCACCTACATCCTTCAAAGCATAACCCAGGTGAAATCCTTCCATTTTTCTTAAAATTTAAACTCAAGTGTGCCATCATTCTTCCCTACGGTATTGGCTCACATGAAGCTAATTGAGCTTGCACCTTTGTAGTACACTGTGATGTACAACGGCTGCCTCAGACATTTATTGTGATACAAAATTATGCGTACACATGGATTTATAATGTACATAGGCTAAGTCCTAGAATTTAAGTTCGGAACCTAGCTATATCCTAAGAGTAAATTATTTTCTGCCTCCTTTTGTGGTACTTAATACTAATTCTATTTTTTTTTTCTTGAAATATACCTGCTTAGTTTACAAATATACCTTTTTTTTTAACAACTCTCCGTGCCAGGGTTGTAAAATACTGGCACGTGGCGCCCTTTACATTATCTTCTGTTTTCTACTGTCTGCTGGCCCCAGAACCCACAGCTAGCCGAGGCCATCCATCATTTTAAGCCACCACATTCTCAAAGGTTACAACCGTACTAATTAAATAAAGAAATAAATAATAATAATAAATAATAGCTTATTCTTTTATCTCGTTCTCAGTGCGGTGTTATGCAAACTTTATAATCAAATTTTTCGATTGGCCTGCACTGTTACGGGCGGCCGTGGCGACTTAACATAAAGATTAATACAAGCGCATCACATTTTTGAAGTAAAAATTCTTTACGCACGCTTGATTTGGGGAGTAAGCTGGAGAATGGAAGATGAAGTTGGTTCACGTAGATCTCCATTATCAATAAAAAAAAGTTAAAATTTTGTGTTATTATGTTGGTATGTCCGGTAAAATTACTATTTATAATTGAAGGGTTGAGAATAAAAAGGGTTTAACTGACAAATTGATAGTTTTGAGAAAATTGACTTTACACTTCAACGGCTTCATTTTAATGTAGAGTGCTTATAAGGTAATAGAAATGGTTTATGTAAGTTTCAGTTGCTTGAAAATGTATTAATTCTATTTTAAAATACTAAATATAGTACTAATTTATACAATTACTGTAAAAATATGATATAATAATATAAATATAATGATGTTTTTATGCTAAGCCAACTGTATTCCTGTGACAGAGAAACCGTTTATAGACTCAAAATCTCAAGATTTAAGCCTCATTTCGGTATTTTGAGAATGTATTATTGTAGATAATTTCACGCTGAATCCAACGATACCCATAAGTCATTTTATGAAAAAAGTCAGTTAAACCCTTTTTATTCTCACCCCTTTAATTGTCAAGATGGCGACATTAATATTAAACAAAGCATACAAAGTTATACAAGCCGATAGATGGAGCTAAACTAAAGAAGTTTTACTTCAGTCGTGTGGTCTAAAGCACACTCTTTTTTTTTTATAAAAATGCATGTCCTCGTTTCCACAAAAATTAATATTATTACCCATGCACTCAGAACCTGGGCTTTTACACTGATTCGCTAATTCTGAAATAAGTATTTCGTTGAGTAGTTTAGAGTCCCTTCCATATACCGTATATCGTTCTGATACCGGTGCGAGGAACAAAAAATATGAGGTCTGATGTAAAATATGCAATACCCATATTGGCAGGTCAGCCGGCCGCCATATTGAGGGACGTTCCATTTTCTTTTAGGATAATGGCTTTGGGCTAAGTAGATATTTACCGCGCAGATAACTTTTCGAAACCGTTTAGGCTTGAAACAATTTCATTCTTTTTGTATTATCATCAGCCCACACATTCTTTTTTCTGGGATATTTTTGTTATGTTTGTGAATGATGTGACTAGCTAGTCGTTCACCTGATGTTAAGCGCCACGGCCGCCTATAACAGAACAGTGTCACTCGGAACTCTAAAACATAGAGTATCGCGTGACACTGCACTGCGCTCATCATCCTGGTCATCAGCACAGTCTGATAATAAGATTACTCGACTGTGTGACCAGATCATAAAGTCTCATTTGCTCAGTAATTTCACTAGCTACAGTGCACTTCACTGGCCTTGCACCCGCGGCATAGTAGTTAGTAGTAGGGATAGACCCTGGTGTGGCTCCCACCTTTGCTTTTAAATTACGTAGCGTCCAGGCCTGTCTGCTAGGCGTACGTGTATTCATCTTCTGCCAGCATTGTAAGAGCGAGTGAAAATTACGCACAGTACTTTGAAAAGCAGTCGGTTCGGGGCGAAGTGGGATTCAAACCGATACCATGCTCGGTCCTTACTCGCGTCTGCTTGTCCATCGCTTATTTGTTCATCCCCTAACCATATATGTATACCTTAAGCTCTCTTTCCAACTAAATCCAACGACTCCCATCTATATTCTATATACCCTCTAAATTACCTAACTTTGGGTATCGTTACAGAAACAAATATGCATAATATTAGGTACATGAGTTCCCCGCAGGCGAACAAACAGTTGTTCTAACGCGAGTAACTCAAGCCACACACTGTCTTATGTTTAACCGAGCAGGCTTACAACAATGTATGAATGTGCTGGAGGAGGTTATATGGAATAAACTAAGATAGCGTTGACGAAATGATAATTAATAAATACACTGTTTATGCATTAATATCCCTGTAGTTATAATTCAAAAGCTGGCAGTGATATAAAGTGGTAAATAAAAATTTTGAAAATATTTCTCAAGTCGTACAAAAGATTTTAAAATACGTTTAAATTTTTTACTATATTGTGTATTCATTGCTGTAACATGAATGAACTGAGAGAGTTTTAGAGTAGAGAAAAGAGCAAAAGATATCTTTATCTTGAGAAAGAGAGAGTTTTAGCTGCTAGTTAGCAAAGTGGAGAGAAAAAAGCAAAAAAAAAGAGTGTTAATAGACGATGACATCGAAGATGAAACTCCATAACATACACTATTTTATTTCCTTCCTTCACATCTGGTTCTAATCCCTTTTTTTCTCGGCCATTGTACTTTTTGAAGTAAAGTTCTTTACGCACGCTAACTTTGGGGTAAGGTAGTGAGACGAATGGAAGTTAGAAAGAAACAGTTACGTTTCCTAAGTATATTACTGTAGGGGCAAGGGGGATGAAGCTACAGATGTTTTATTTCAGTCGTGTAGTCTAAAGCACGCTCGTGTTTTTCTCTTAACTAACTACTACTCTTTAATCTCTAGTGTTATTTTGCTGAGTAAATAATTTTGCTGATTACAATACTGTAATAAGTCTAGATAATTGAAGGGGTGAGAATAAAAAGGGCTTAACTGATTTTTTTCACCAAATGACTTATGGGTATCGTTGGATTCAGCATGAAATTATCTACAATACTACACTCTCAAAATACCGAAGGGAGGCTTAAATCTCGAGATTTTGAGTCTAAAAACGGTTTATCTGTCACAGCAATACAGTTTGCTTAGCATAAAAACATTATTATAATTATTTTATTATATTGTATTTTTACAGTAATTGCATGAATTAGTAATATACTTAGTATTTTAAAATAGAATTAATACATTTTCAAGCAACTGAAACTTACATAAACCTTTTTATATTACCTTATAAACACTCTACATTAAAATGACGTCAAAGTCAGTTTTCTCGAAACTATAAATTTGACAGTTAAACCCTTTTTATTCTCAATCCTTCAATTGTGATCCATTCTTTGGCAGATTTAAATGAGTGGATCACTTTGCTTATGATGGTGTTATTCATTTTCAATCCACAGTTTATTAACATAGCAATGTATAATGTAGATTTCAGTTTACTTTAATCATATCTACTTTTCTGAGATGTTGGTACATTTCCGCGACATCGCCCCACTAGTCATAACTCGGTTCCCATCCTCGAGTTATGCAGATTCACGCGTATTTATCGTCCAAGTTTGCCAGATACGGCGCGACACGACGAATCTGATTCCGTTTTCTATTCCAGCGATTTATCGACTATATACATACTAACTGGATGTTATAGTTATAAGGTTTTAGTGTTTCCGTGTTTTCTTACCTATAATTTCTTGGAGGTATCGAGAGGTTGGGAGAAAAAATATATTTTTTGATTTTTCTCGTGTTGCTTTTGTTTTCGTCAATAGAAATACATTTATGAATAGAAATGGTTGTGTTTGCCAAAAATCAGCAGGCAAAATAGCGGAAGGTTGCAGCACTTTATGCCCGGCTTGTATCGTAAAGCGTTTAGAGTGGAAAATACCTTAGGCCAGCACAGTTAGTAATTGGTCAAAATATATCACGCCCACGTTTTGGAGCATGTTTAAAACAGTACTTATAATTATCTATAATAATTATCCCCATGTTCTATATTAATAAACGTCCAAAATCATTGAATAAAACTTATTTACGCACGCTTGATTTTGGGAATAAGCTGGTGAATGCGTAACGAGGCGAACGGAAGTTGAATGTCGTTGGTTAAACGTAGATCTCCATTGTCAACAGAACAAAATTAAATTTACTAATATATGTCCGGTAAAATGACAATTTAAAATAGTCAAGATGGCGATATTAACATTAAACAAAGCAAAAACAAAATTATACCGGCCGATAGATGGAGCTTGAGAAGTTTTACAGTTTTACATCAGTTGTGTGGTCTAAAGCACTCGTTTTTAATTACTATCATTGACTAGTTTTAGAAGCAGTACTAGGTTTTCGAAATGTAGACTGTTTTTTTAAGAGCGAGATGATTTCGAATAATTTTATATGCAAGGTAATTTACTTAAAAAATAAACTTACGAATCCAATGAGTACCTACTTTGTCATAGGTTATGACTCAGGACTATGCCCTGTTGTCCTAAAACCACAACCGGGAAAAAATTCTAGTGACTTAAGGATAAGTAGACAACACACTGGCACAGTTGTGTTGCTACTGACATGGTGGCATTGCCCTGTCTAACATAAAGCTGAATCATCAAACCAAAAAACTTGCATAGCTTTGTTTTCCAAACATATTTCTAGCAGCCTTTTGTTTTTACCCCGACAAGCTGATACGGTGAAGTCGTTACTGTTATCAGCAGAGAAAGAGTTACAGCGTCTTTGTGAACGCGGTTATCGCCACTCGGTATTCAGAAGGTGTTCTTAGTCATTACTCGAGACAATATACATGTTTAAGCGGCGTTTAGTATTTTATTAGTGCGAGGTTTGCCACGCGAAGAGTAGGGTTGGCGATTGCAAAAAAAATTATTGTTATTTTAAAAAAATCCTGACTATTCAAAAAATATTATTTTTCAAGTTAATCTTCTTTATACACGCTTGAGGAAGAAGCTCGTGAATGGTAACGACGCAACGGAAGTTGAAAGTTGTTGGTTCGCGTAAGTCTCCATTGTCAACATAATAAAGTGAAAATTACTTAAAATTTGTATTTTCATGTTGTTATGTCCGGTAAAATAACATTTATTAATTGTCACGAGGGGGACATTAACGTAAGCAAAAACAAAGTTATACCGGTCGATAGATGTGAGATGTTTTACTTCAGTCTATAAATAAATAAATAAATATCTGTGGACATTTCACACTGCGCCATCTAGTCCCAAACTAAGCAAAGCTTGTACTATGGGAACCAGATAACTGATACAATACATATAGATACTTTTTGTTTGTAAATACATCACATAGAATACAATATAACATCCAGACACAGAACAAACATCGATGTTCATCGCACAAATGTTTGTCCTGGGTGGGAATCGAACCCACAACCTGCAGTTCAGAAGGCAGGGATACTACCAACTGAGCTAACGGGCCAGTCAAATTATACCTAACTATTAAAAGAAACTTACCTGTAAGGGAAGTTCAATAGTAATTATACGAGCTGGTTCTTCCGAAAAATTATTTAAGCACGTGTGCAAGTGCACTTGCACACGTGCTTAAATAATCTTTCGGAAGAACCAGTGAAGTATAATTACAATTCATACACCTTAGTTTACATAACCAGGTTTTTAGCAGTAACCTTTAATGTAGGTACTATTAACGCATCGATGCAGTACTAGTATATTGGTTCTAAGAACCAAAATCACTCCAAGGTACTGGTGGGTATGATACATTTTGGAAAGTTAATAACGACTAAACTCACGTCAGTTAAAATTCGAAATTACTCCGACCAGGTTTCGAGCATATTGGATGTCTTTCTTCTGGGAGGCCGTGACTAACGCAGGCCGCGGCGGCTTTCGCGAGTGTCAGCACATGCTACAGTACAAAACCAAGGCTCGTTAAAATTTATTCATATTGATTTATTTATTTTATTTATTTATCTATTACACAGTTCTTAACTTGCTTAAAAAGCAAGCAAAATTTTGCCTAACTTTTCAGGCTATAAAAAACTAATTTAAAAGTATAAATTTAGTATACATAGATAACAAAATATATTCAATCAATTATGATGGTAACCATTCCATCCATGAATATACTAGAAAGGAAAAATAATAGGTAACATAATAATAATAATACTTGTACCATAACTTATTTCACCAATACCTAATTTTGGTTAATACATAAATATCTTGATTAAAATAATTGTTAATTAATGAGATACATAAAATGATAACTCAAATCATGAGTTTCAATTAATGTAATGAATGCACTGGCAGCCCTATTCCTCAAGAAGCTCGCTCACTCCACGTTATCTAGATCACGTCCTGAACCGAGCTCGCGACTTGCATATTCCGAGTTCTAAAACCTTATCGTTTTATATAAATTAATTGCGCGGAACAGAGATTCGGCGGATCCGCGGTTATCGTTGCGACAGAGTTGCGTGGTAATTGAAAGGGTTCGTGAACATTGATTTCGTTGTGGTTCAGCTTATTTTTAGAGCAGACTACGTTTATTGAAGTAAATCTTCTTAACTCACACCTTACTCAGGGAATAAGCTGGTGAATGCGAGTTGAACGGAAATTTAAGTTGGTTCACGTAGATCTCCATTGTCAACATAACAAAATTAAAAATTACTGAATGGAAGCATCAGGTTAACAAAATTACTTAATATTTGTATTATTATGTTAGTATGTCCGGTGAAATAACAATTGAAGGGGTGAGAACAAAAAGGGTTTAACTGATTTTTTTCTCAAAATGACTTATGGGTGTCGTTGGATTCAGCGTGAAATCATCTACAATGATACATTCTCAAAATACCGAAATGAGCCTTAAATCTCGAGATCTTGAGTCTAAAAATGGTTTATCTGTCACAGGAATACAGTTCGCTTAGCATAAAAACATTATTATATTTATTTTATTATATTATATTTTTACAGTAATTGTATGAATTAGTACTATATTTAGTATTTTAAAATAGAATTAAAACATTTTCAAGCATATGAAACTTACATAAACCTTTTCTATTACGTTACAAGCACTCTACATTAAAATGACGCCGTTGACGTTTAAAGTCAATTTTTTAGAAACTATCAATTTGATAGTTAAACCCTTTTTATTCTCAACCCTTCAATTAACCTCAAAATAATCAAAAACAAAGTTATACCGAGCGATAGATGGAGCTAAACTATAAAAGTTTTACTTCAGCCGTGTGGTCTAAAGCATACTCGTTTTTGTGTTATTTCACTGTTTCATTATTTCAAGAATGATGCAATAAGCAATACTAATTTATAAGAAGAAACTAAATAAGTAAATGATATATGTCTCCGTAATTTATTTCATCGTCACTTAATTTTGGTAAATAAATATCTTAAATCAAACTACGAAAACAGCTACATAACGAAAAAATAATAAGCAAAAAACGAGCAAACTTCCCCATTGGGGTAGTATCGGCGGCAATATCTCGTTTATAGTTCGGAAACAATCCCCTCGAGAACGTTATGAGTGGCCAATGATTATTTTGTTCCAGTGCGGGAGATTATTCTGGAGTGAAAGCGAAATAGCTTCGATGCTGATTTGAACTTCGAAGTGAAGCATAAATATTTATGTTACAAAAACAATTATTCATTATGTTACAAAACAAATCTATCACAGAACATTTTTATTTCGAATGGTATACAACACATGAAGACATATTTAAAAATATTTGATCCATCATTTAAAAAACGTATTCTAATCAAAAAAATTACCAAAAAATACTTAGAGAAATTAGGTATTCCACTTCATTTGTTTTTAAATGGCTACTGCAACAATTTTTCCGTAGGTATATAAAACTGAGGAGGCTCTGTTTGTTGTTTATATGTATCTATTTATTGATTCAACTTTTAAGAGGTAGGATCATTCACCAAATTCGTTTAGTTATATGAAATGAAAAGTGACGTGTCAGCTGTTTTTAAGCTACGTATATCACTATAGTTTCGTTAAATTTTCTTTTGGATGCCACACATAGTAAATTGCTACATGCTATTTACTAATTGCTAATTAAAAATAACTAAATCATTTCAAGATTAATGCCATTGATATTTAATACCATTTTGTATATAAAACAAAATATTATCTCAATTCAGTTCTACTTCGATACTCCCTTCACCTACTAATCTGTCTCAGAATAAGCCGCCCCGTTCCGTATTCACCCCTCTTAAGATTCTCATAAACATGTTTTTCTTGCAATAAAAATGATAAATCATCCGTTTTTTATATGGTCAATCAGTAGATACAGTTCGTTCCCCATTGACGGATAAAATCTATGAAGTACTTGTTAGGATACTTTTACACAGGGCCGCGTTAAATTGCACAGTATGTATATTTCGTTCGTATGTCCACAGCTAAACGTAAGCCTGCCATATAGAGTACCACTTTGACCGGCAGTTTGCCTATTGTCTATTTTTCAGTCGAATTTTGATTTTTTAATTATTTATTTTATTTCTGCACAATAACAATGAAAGATTAGCGCTGATCGTATGACTAGCATTATGCTGAGTCAAGAGTGAGTGCGCAACTGTCAATTGTATATGTGTGTGACTGTGACTTAAAATAGTTTACCGATTTATTTGCTGATGTCATGGATATGAACATTTTGCTTTCTTTCTTTCTTCCAAACCTTTTCTGGGATATAAAGCGATGTTGGTCGCGGTAAAATTTAATTTTTATTGTAAGTAATCGGTACCTAATTCCAATCTAAATCGCTTTAGGCATTTTGGAATAAAAACTACACATAGGAAGAGACGTCGTTTCATTTTTGTAAATTGAGATAATGATTTCAAATTCTTAAAAAAGTATGTATAATTTACAATACGATTAAATATGAGGCAAAAATATAATGTACTCTTTTTTATGTTAGTGTATGATGTGACGAGCTAGTCGTTCACCTGATGTTAAGCGACACGACTGCCCATAACAGAACAGTGTCACTCCGAACTCCAAAATATAAAGTTTCTCGTGACACTGCATTGCGCACATCAGCACAGTCTGGTAATAAGATTACTCGACTGTGAGATCAAATCATAAAGCCTCATTTGCCCGGTAATTTCACTAGTTTCAGTGTATGCAGTGAATAACTGGCAAAGCGGTGGTATATATCTAGACGAACTTTGCAGAAAAGTCCTACCACCTAGTAAAAACACTTATTGGAAACGGTATATACCGTCACATATTTGTTTTAAATTTATCTACGTAAGTATATATTTTAAGATATCGCAATGTCAGTGACAGTGAAAATTGACCTTTACAGGAAAACACTAGGTAGAAAGCGAGATTTCATAGTGATTGATGGTGTTGTGACGCAGGAAACTGTGAAGATTCCGCTTTTGATGTGAATCCTTTGGCCGTTACTGCTTTACGGATTGTTATTTTAGCTGCTTTGTGTTTATTATAATTATCGTTATTTATTCACATTACACTTTGTTTTCATCACACTTTTCACTAATATTATAAAGGCGAAAGTTTGTATGTGTGTATGTGTGTATGTTTGTTACTCCTTCACGCTCAAACGGCTGAATGGATTTGGATGAAATTCGGTACCAAGATAGCTTATACACTAGATTAACATATAGGCTACATTTTATCCCGGAAAAGTGAAATTTTCCCGTGGGATAAGTAAATAATTAAAATACTTTTTAGCCGCGGATAAAACCACGGGACGCAACTAGTAAAATTATATAGGTTTAGAGAGATTCAAAACTACAATTACTACACAGCTAACACTCACAAGATACAGTCGAATAACTCGACCGATGTTAAGCCTTGATGATGGATATCTAACTGCCCGAACATCGGTTGAGTTATTCGACTGTATCTCGTGAGCGTTAGCCGTGTACTAGTTGTAGTTTTTAATCTCTCGCTCTCCCAACTGGTACTCCAGCAGGCCTAGCACGGCCGGTAGACAACTTCTCCCCAGGTAGAGGATAACAAACTTATCCTCATTGTCACTTTATTCCAACCTGCGAGCACGGCCGCGGCAGTGGAAAGCTTTATCCGGGGGATAAATGAGGGGAGTAGCGTTTTAAGTTTTCTCTACCGTATTGTTGCCAGTATGAGAAAATTTAACTAAAATGACATTACATGCTTCAATATTTTGTTCAGTCCATCAAACCATCGATAATTGTTCGGCTAAATATACTAAGATTGAAGACAAAATATAAAAAAAATAAGGTTTTATAAGAAAAAATAAGGTTTATGAGTCTGTATCCCTGTGTTAATCAAAGAGTATGTAACGAATACTATGTATATGAGTGAGAGTAAGTGAATAGTTTATAATAATTTTATTTTGTTTGTAATATGAGCGGAAAAACGTGATTAATTATTGTGTAGTAGTTATATTTTAAATTTTTATATGTATGTATTTTATAATAAAATATACTCAAAAAATATATGCATGATTTAAGTTAATTACGTAAATTAAATAATTTCCTTATTAAAACTAAACTAATAATTGTATTTTCACGAATATTTCGCTATGTAATTTTTTTTGTATTGAAACTAATTTCCAGGGATTTAGAAGGGATTACTTGCATTCCGAATGCTCCTCCCGGTGTAACTTTCGCTCCAAAATTCGAGTTCCCGCGATTAAACGTAGTTATAATAGGCACGCGACATTTTTGTGCCTATTAAAACACTTTGACTTCCTTATACCCACCTACAAGAGTCGAAGATAAATACTCTCTGCTTTCTGTCAATTCAAGAGAATATTATCCACTTTTTTCCGAGTCCGGGCTCTGAAGCTGGGAGTAGCGGGATATAATGTCTACGATAATGTCAAAGGGAAATATTTCTTTCCTCTCCTCGTTGCCGTGCTACGTAAGGTGGAGAGGGGGATTATTTTCACTGACAGGTGGAAAAAACCGGGGAAAAGACAATTTCTCCACATGCCGTGCTAAGCCTGCAGGCAATTTGATTACCATGGGAAATATAAATTATCCAGATTATCTATACTGGTAGGGCCATTATTAGTTTGGTTAAAGATGCTTTTTATCACGATATCCGAGGTAAAAAGCCTTTAAAAAAAAATGCAAAACGACACACCAGTGACAAAATTTGTTCTGCTACTTTAGCGCTGAATAATGATAAAAAAACGTATAAACAAAATTCGTGCTTATAATATATTATTAGTAGAACCAAATAGTAGGAAGTTACTACTTCCTACTCACTTAATAGGATGGTAGGCTTTTGGCATATATCAAGATTCCTTAATTATTATTTTTTTAAATATAAACGCGTGGTTTTTGTTATGGTATAGAAGCGCGCTGCGTTTTCACCTGCTATTTACCTATTTCCCGGAATAAATATCAGGTGAAAGCGTGTCTTATAATCCCATTTAATTTTCAAGTTAAAAAGTATCGAACTGTGTTGAAAATTTTATCCCAATAAAATCACTGGATTTTGGCGTAAAAGGCACACAAACAAACCAAAAATAGCATCGTAAACAAACCCAAGTAGCCTTTCATATTAACATTATTATTTTCAGCAAAATATAACGTATAACATCAAATACCGCCACTTATCATTGCCAGTGCATAAATAACCTGGTTTCGCTAACAAAGCTTACGTTATGCCTTATTAAGTATGCGACGAAAACATTGTATGAAATATTGCGGAGTGCCCAACAAATAGGCCTTACATCATACATTCTGCATTAATGCGCGTTTTAATGAAGGACATGGGAAAACAATTTTTTTCTTTAGTAATGCAGAATCTAAAATAACAAGAGTTTTCTTGAGGCTTTCCAAAATAAAAAAAACTATTAGAACATTGCTGAAAACTATTCCATAAGAGGGCCAAAATAAGAAATGTGTCAGTGCTCATTTGGGTAGCTGTGTATGTACTTTGCGAGGGTGAGAACGTTTTTTTACAGCAACTGAAACTGTTACGCTATACTTCACTAGAAAGGCTTATTATTACGCAAAATATGGCAATAAATAATAGTATTACTACTATCGACAAAAATTAGACTTGTCATAATCGAAATAAATTTATTTTTGATTTTTATTACTTTTTTTTATAGCAATATTTGGGTAATGATTAGCACTTTGTAATTTAATGTTAGGCAATAATCAAACTAATGTCCTTTTGATTTTTTTTTCATAGTAAATTTAGGTAATGATAAGCTCTTTGTAATTTTATGTAAGTAAATAATTTTTTGATCAAACCAACGAAGTGACTAAAGCTTCTTTCACATCTCTGCTTCAAGTCGCAAAATATTCAGTTGCCGTCGCATGCAAGTCGCATTTTTAACTTACCTTGACGAAACTTAGTATAACTTATGTAGAATCTACATAGGTTTTACAAGTTCGTAGAATTATTTATCATCGGTGATTTTTGAGTGCAGGTGTAGTCTTGCAAAAAGAGTGAAATTTGACTGCGGTGCCATTTACCGGCCGATTTTGATATTTAGCAAAAATATTTGGTAATCAGTGTTTTAAATATGACCAAAATCAATCAAACATTAGTGGGCAATTTTTATCATTCTGGCACGTTGTGTCAATCGATGCAGTATTTACTACCTTTCAACTTTTTATTCATCATCGTGTTTAGAATTGAGACTAAATGTTGTTGCTAAAATGATCAAAATTGGGCACAATTTTAATTTTTTTTTCTAACACGGCAAATTGCCTTTATTTTCCTAAATACTACAATGATTTAATAACTGATACTAAAAACTATCTACTACAAAAAAAAAGAAAAGAAACATTTGGACTATATACTGGCTGCGATGACCTATAGATAGTCCAAATGCTCCAGCCAGAAGGTAGCGTACCCAACATGCTGGCAGCATTGCCCCGTTGAATTGCAATGCTAAAATGATTTGGTTCATATTTAAAACATTGAGTACCGAGTGTTCCTGCCAAATATAATTACTTACATCTGAGCATCCCAACCAAGTTGGTGCTCGTGAAGTCTACTGTACCCGCCAGTTAGTTGGCATTTATTCTCATCTTGAGACATGTTAAAGTGCTAACAACTTTTACCTTGATAATTTTATTTGTTTATATAGGTTATCTTGTAGTACCTAATCCAATTTCAACTGGAAAATTTCAAAAATACCTACATTGACTTCGACTTCATTACAAAAACCAATACTACGTTAAATTAAATATAACCACATACAGCTAAAATAAATGAAAAATATACACTCACTTTAAAATAACCAACCATCCTTATTTACCTAGATAAATAAAAACTTATAAACTTACTAGTTTGCTAATAAAACCGAAACTTATTTCTAAACAAATAACCGAATATTGTTGTTCCTTATCCCAAGAGATAATTTCACGTCTCCAAGTTCTCCACTAGCAAAAAATAATTACAATCTCTCCCCGGAGAGTGAACAAACAAAACTAGTTAACAAAACGATACAATAAGTGTGAAGCATAGAACTATAACTCTCCTAGATGGATAATATTGATATAAAACTCGTCTCGAAAATGCCGCGAAATAAAATAAGCAATGTTTTTATTTTATATTGGTAGATGATGTCGTGCCGTCAAATAACAAGGATATTAAGAAAGCTGAAAAATATATTATTTATCTTAAGGACAATAAAAGCGAGAAATCAAAGGAAATGTTCGATCTTTCTGAATATTTTCATTGGTATAACTCACGCAAAACTTTCTGAGCTCTCGGAAGTTAGGCCCGAGTACCAAACTGCGCATGGTACAGTTGAGTGCAGTGTAAAAGCGCCATACAATTACTATAATATGCGTACTCTGCAGCCATCCGCGCTAATTTCCGAGAGCTCATTAAGTTTTGCGCGAGCTATACGAGTTTAATAATAGTAGGTAAGCCGATAAGTTCAAATCAATATATTACTTGTTTACAATTCAAAGCATTACTACCACAGATCTAGAATATTTTTGCTACTTACTCTCTCTCTCTATCTATGGTTGCTCTATGCAGGTCACGGGGTCATTCGCTAGGACTCAACTTATTTGCGTTTACTGTGAATACATTTTTATTTTCTGTTTCTTGATGTTTTCTTAACCTATGATTAAGAAATCGCCGTATGAAACAGATATGAAAAAGTAGTAGCTACGTATATGTTTACAAAACATTGAATTGGTACCTCGTTCAGTAAACTTAATCTCATCAACCCAACTAAGACATTTTAGCTCACTAATAGCTGCTTCACTTACAGTGCAGGTGTCAGGGTTCTTGATATTTTACAGTTCCATGGCATGAACAGATAAACTGAACAGAATTAACTGAACAACAACATGAGTGGTTAGTTTTTATTTTTGATTGTTTATTGTTTACGGTTTGGTTTATGAAGTTCGTGGGTTTTCCGAGAGACGGTGTTTATTACTTGAATTGAGGTAAGGGTTGACGCACACCGGAGCTACTTAAATAACAAACCACACGAACTTATAACTACTGTAATTATTTATTATTATAATTACTTTCATCTTGCTCTATATTTTCGTATTTCCTGTATCACGTGATGGCTATAGATTTTTTTATAAGGATTAAGAAATGTTGCCATTTAGTCCTGATTTGCATTTTTACTCATGTTTGTATTTTTAAAAGAATATTGAGTAATTCAGTACACAGTTCTATTTCAACGATTTTATTTTCGTTGTGACTTCTTGAAACGAAAAATTACCATCGTACGGCAGCGTTCGGTCAATATCGGCTGTAGCACAATTCAATTCCACCAATGAGAGGCACGGAAATCTTTCAATACAAAACCATGAAATATCGATAAAATTTCTAATTTCTCCATTTTTGAAATTTGAACTCAGCTTTATCCCCCATCCTCGAAGTCTATGTTACCATTACATAAAACTGTTTTCCATAAACACAGATCGTAGTTCGCAGTGCATTGTAAAACCATGGTGCGGATGGCAGCATTATGGTGTCGGTTTCCGAGCCAAGTTTTGATGATTATTGTTTTATTAACCAATATTGAAAGCTCAAATTTTCGAGGGACCGGTTTAACTGAGGGTTAATTGGAGTAGGTACAAATGTCAAGTAGCCTTAAAATGTCAAATATTTAACTACCGGTTTATCAGTTCGTATTAGTTTTAAGCTACTCATTACAAATAGAATAGAATATCATTTATTGTAGAATATAGTGCATAAATGGTTGGTATTACAACTGAATCTCTCTTGCTCGTTTATCTAAGACAAGAGTGCAATGTTATAAGCTCATTAAATTTTCCCATGGGATGAACAAAAAAAATACTTTTTATCCGCGGGTGGAATTGCTGAGAGCAGCTAGTTAGTACATAATAATTATTACCTATTTAAGAATATACCATAATTGTTTTTCATAAAACACTTAATAAAATACTTTGGCGTTCACTTACCATCCCAGCTTATACTTTCCATAGGGTCCACTCTTCCAGTGGACGTAGTCATCTCAATCATTCAGCGCCTGCCAAAGGTCAGTAGAGATCACAAACGCACTAACCAGTACAAAAAATAACATCCTCGCTTGTGTATCTGATCTAACTATGGCGTATATTTACGGGCAAACACTGCTGGATACACCACTGAGACTGATTTAAGTACTACGAGTAGCAATCCTGGTTGCTGTAACCTACCCGCTGCTAGCCGTAGGGCATAGTAAGTAAATGGAAAACTATATAACTTTGATGATCTATTATAATTTGTCTTTGACTTACTATTACTTTAATCCTTAGTTAATAATAAATACGAGACTTTAACCGTCGATGTTTAAACCGAGCCCATCTCTAGAGAGCGGCAGTTAGCCGCCGCGTCGCCGGTTGATTGGCCCGTCGTAAACTTATTCACGCCAACACCAGTTAAGCTAACACTAGGGATAGGACATTATTTACCTACTACTACCATTATTTATTTAACTTATATTATATATACTATATTGAACGCGAGAAGAACCTTCAGCTCCAGCTTTATTAAGAGGAAGCTGTTGCAGCCTAAAAAGTACCAAAGAAAGACTGACCCAAAAATTTCTCCAATCTCGCGAAGAACATAATAATAATAATAATATATGTAGACATCTCACACAACGCCATCTAGTCCCAAACTAAGCAAAGTTTGTGCTATGGGAACCAGATAACTGATACAATACTTAGATTCTTTTTTGTTTGTAAATACATACATAGAATACAATATGACACCCAGACACAGAACAAACACCTATGTTCATCACACAAATGTTTGTTCTGAGTGGGAATCGAACCCACGACCCACAGTTCAAAAGGCAGGGCTACTACCAACTGAGCTATCGGGCCAGTCAAATAATAATATGTGTGGACATCTCACACACCGCCATCTAGCCCCAACATGCTTGATCATCATCATTATCGTGTTTAAAAAAATAATATAAGCAAAATGCACTCAAAATAACATTTTATAGGACCTGTGTTCATTTGTGAACATTTTCAGGTTGATGACGAAGAGGAGAGTATTGGTACAGAACGGAAAATACTATGTTCATGTACACAACTATTGACGAACACATAAAAAAAATATCGATAAATTCCTTTCCCAGCCTTATTACCTACTCTTTAAAATAAAAACAATTAAAACTTAACATTTCCTTTATTTTACCATTAAATTTGACCAAAATTAAATATTTATCTAATTTTTCTTAGCAGTGGCCTTAACGGGCTGATGATGTTGATGATGATCAATAATATCACAACTTCTGTTGAAAAAACAATTATTATTATTTTTTGCACTTCGACTGAAACTTAAATCAGAGGAACAATTTTGATAATTGAAGGGGTGAGAACGAAAAGGGTTTAACTGATTTTTTTCACAAAATGACTAATGGGTATCGCTGGATGCAGCGTGAAATTATCTACAATAATATATTCTCAAAATACCAAAATGATGCTTAAATCTCGATATTTTTAGTCTAAAAACGGTTTATCTGTCACAGGAATACAGTCCGCTTAGCATAAAAACATTATTATATTTGTTTAATTATATTATATTTTTACAATAATTGTATGAATTAGTACTATATTTAGTATTTTAAAATAGAATTAAAACATTTTTAAGCAACTGAAACGTACATAAACCTTTTCTATTACTTTATAAGCACACTACATTAAAATGAAGCCGTTGAAGTTTAAAGTCAATTTTCTCGAAACTATCAATTTGACAGTTAAATACTTTTTATTCTAAATCCTTCAATTGTAACTCGATATTATCAAATTCTAATTTTTAGTAGTACCTCATTTTAATGTATAATACAGAGCGATCGACTGATTCTGTATAGAATACTGTGTCTCTGTCTAGGATGATAAGGCTAAATACCAGCTCGAAGCCTTGGGTTCCATTCAAAGACAAGCCAAAAGACTCATCGGTGATAATGCGTTGGTGGAAGCTAAGCTCTACAGCTTAGAGCATTGACGTTAAGATGATTATTATATGGTTGAAATTCCATCAATCCGCACTAAGCGTTTTGCTTCGCACTTTATAGTGCGAACAGCCAATGAGTGGAACAACTTGCCGGCGTCCTTGTTTCCGTTACAATCTGGGAGTCTTTAAGTAAAGAGTGAAAAGCCACAGTCATGATCACGAAACTTTGATTGTAATGCAACAGAAGCAATTTCATTCCAAATTTGAAAATTTTCATAGTAACTATGCACATAAACTAATTATCAAAACTGTCAAATCCATATTTGATTCTATTGCTTGCAATCAAGTTCCGTTATCGCCTAGCAGATATCTCATAGGCAAGCATGCCCTATTGTAGACTGCGTCGTCACTTTCCATAAGATGAGGTAATGGTCAAATTCTTTGTCTATAAACAGGAAAAAAGGGCTTGAACAAAAAATCTGTTAAATATAATATTAATAAAGAGATTTTTATTCAGACGACTTTATCAATTTGCATACACTTAACGCCATCTATGTTGTGGCGTTTAAACTCGTCTGGAAAAAGCAAAAGCTCATGCAAGAGTGTTCTACATCCAAAGCTTTTTTGCTAATGCAGTTGTGTAAAAGCTCAGATGATAGTTCATCTACTTGCCCATAGATGGCGCTTTTTTAAATAAGCTGTATGTTTTCACGACAACGCTGTCAACTTTTGTCAGTCAATTTTTATAACACCTATAGTATAATCAAATGTTTACCTACCAATATTTTAGCTGTTTTCAGAATCACTAAGCATAAATTATAATCAGGTACCTAACTATAAACTAATTATTGTGTTAATTGAAA
This sequence comes from Ennomos fuscantarius, assembly GCA_905220475.3. Classification (NCBI taxonomy): domain Eukaryota; kingdom Metazoa; phylum Arthropoda; class Insecta; order Lepidoptera; family Geometridae; genus Ennomos; species Ennomos fuscantarius. The sequence goes on along the minus strand of HG992028.1, from coordinate 1,188,227 downwards.
AAAATTTGTGAATTTTATAAGTATTAACTACTAAATTAATAAAAACGCAAAACGCCATACCAAAGAATAATCACGCAATATTTTTGTGGAACTTTTAGACTGCACTACAAATTAGGTCACTCCGCAGCAGTATATCAAGATCAAGCCGATCTTCGGCTGAATCCAATAATGGCCCACTGTTGGGCAATAAATTGGCCAACCAAAAACTTACCAAAATATTTACAAACCATGGAATCAAAACGTTTTACTTTACGAGAATTACAAATGGGATAGTGGGTTCTGTTTATATATGTACGAGCTTCTGCCCGCAGCTTCGCCCGCGGCGTGGCCCATGGGAAAATAATTCAACCACCCATTTAACCCACTTAAGGGTGGACTTTCCAGAAATCCTTTCTTAGCGGATGCCTACGTCATAACATCTACCTGCATGCAAAATTTCAGCCCGATCCGTCCGGTAGTTTGGGCTGTGCGTTGATAGATCACTATGTGAGTCAGTCAATCAGTCAGTCACCTTTGAGTTATATATATTTAGATGCCATCAAAAAACGAATTTGTATTATAAAAGAAAAACAACGTCTTCGAAATAAAAAAAAGTCTCACAACTCAGTTTCTCTACCGTAAAATGTTGTGAGATGTAATACCAAGTCGGTTACTTTATTAAGTCCCTACTTAAGGAAACTACTAAGGGAACTTAAAACAGTAGGTTGTTTTAAGTTATTACGTAATTAGCTAACCTAACAACATCTTACAGTGACCATATAAACATTAAAAATCTTTTACGTTTTAAATAAAATAGATTGACTTAGTCATGGCATGCTTTCCACTGCCGTGCCCCCAGATATATCAATCTTTTAAAACTGCATTAAATTCATTATATTATTAATAATGAAGAGATTATCTATCTACGTAGGTATTTGTATATAAAATTTTAATTTTAAAAAATGTATTGTTGTCATCTTGGTCTCAATCAAAACGTAAAAGAACCCTAAAAGCTAACAGGTCGTTATGGTGTCGACTCGATAAAACATCCATAATTCGATTCCATCGCTTCCGTGTGCCGGCCGGTGGTGATGGTGGCCTACTCCTTTGATCGCGGCTAATATTAGCTCGCCCTACATCCTAGACATATATCTGTAGGCACTTGTAATAAAGCAGTGAACATATAATATTATTACTTAACTTTTTTCATGGGCAAGCGTGCTCCACCTTAGACAACTTCGTCACTTACCATCAGGTGAGTTGTTGTCAAACGCATGCCCACTTTATCATAAAAAAAAACTTAAAAAATCTGCGGGTACACATAAATGTTACTACATTATATATGTATATATATATAAGGATATATCAGATGACAAAATTATACACGTTGGAATTTAATGTAATGTAATTAGACCATGCTATAGAATGTTCGTACAAGGGCCAATATTAAAAAATAGGTGTTGTTTTATTATTTAGTGCCTTAAATAGCTGCATGACATCCAAAATGTCTATTTAACGCTACGCACAGCGTGGGCACTCGCCGAGTGCTTTGTAAATGTTTCGTAGGCAATAAAACACCTGCTTTGGGATTGCATGGGAAGTGACGATGCGATCGAAGGTGTAGTATGCTAGCCAAGTCAATACCTTTTCACTCTTCTCTTGAGCACGCCCGGGTCAAATTTGATAATACCTAGATTTCAGTTTTATTTCATAAGTTTTTATTTTATTTAGTTATATGCTTTTATACAGGTTTTTAGGGAGCTTTCTGTAGCACGGACTGAAAACATAATTAAAAGAAAAGAACGAATTAAATTCCACCTTGTATAGGGGTAATTTTCACAACACTTTTACGAAAAGACCGCAAAGATAAGTTTTACAATCTCATTACTCCACATATGGATAGTTATCGAGTCAATGTTAGGGTCAAAGTCAAAAGATTTATTGCAAATAGGCTATTATTAGCACTTTTACAAGTTTTTGAAGTATACACAGTGTACGCAAAAGGTGTTGAATATCCAATAGATACGATTAAAGCACTTCTTGTCTATTTATTTTTATGCTAAAAATAATCTTTTATAGCTAAAAAATGGCCCTGAAGTTGCTGTCAGCACTTCCCGGGAAAAATACTTTTCCTGACAAATTAATTATAAAATATCGCATATAATTGAAATAAATTAAAATATTAAATCAAAATTATTTTTAAAACAACTCAGTTATAATTACCAAAAGTCCAAACCTCCAAGCACTGCCCCAGTTATTGGCCGCCAATTTCTCCACGTGTTTTAATCAAAATAATTAACCACACAAATGATTTATGGCCCCAAAGGGTGGGAGGTCCGCGGTATTCAGAGGAAAAAAGGTTAAAAAACTGAGTGCCACCAACATCGGTCCCCGCTCCCCGTGATAAGTTCGCGTAAATTTTTATCTTGCACAGTAATTTAGCTGGCCCGCGGACCATACACCCTCTAGAGGTGTACCTGATAAAACGTCTACTCCGTCAACTAATCAGTTTAAATGCACTTATATGTTACATTTAGTTTATAACAACTTAAAGATAAACTTTTGAAGTACATAATCAATTTTAAATAAATAATTTCGCTTAATTAAGTTTTCGCATTAAAACTCATTACAAAAACTGTTAAATTTAAATTTAAAGTGTCAAAAAAATTCAAGTACAAACCACGCATAATTTTATTATGCTATTTTATCCTTATTCTAAAACAACGCTAAAGTATTTTAACTTCTATATAATGTGCTCACCTACCTTCTTACTAATAAACATTGTATGATCAGATGAATGGTTATTTTGTTTTTGTCTCTCTCTATAGAGTTTGAAATTGGCAAAAATAAAACATGAAAAAATCCTGAATAATGCAATAATAAAATAAAATACAACTACTATGCCAACAACCCTCAGTCTAGTCTAATCGCAGCAGCTGTCACTTCAACCGTAGATCTAGATTCTAGACTTAAGGTTTGTATTTATAGCTGCTGTGGATCTATTTCATACTGCGTGAATATAAGAATTGCTCGAAGAATATAAAATGCGCAATTTTCGAACGGCTTCCAATAAGGCTTAATATATAGGTATTTAAGTCGATAAAGAGCAAAAATATGTTAGCTGTACCAATTACAAAATTTTTAGTCTCTTACGTCGATAAAGACGTTTCTGAAAGTAAAGTGTGTATATATCGGCAGAACGGGTTGTGGGTAGGTTGCAACCTATATAACAATAGGCCTTCAGCATGTCCACACCGCGCCGTGTCTGGAACAAGAATGATCCGTAGTACACCGAGCGGTCCCTTTTTATAGCCAGATGAGTAGGGAAGCGATGATAAATGCCGGTGTTGCCACTGTAATAAATTTAAATGCTGCCACAGAGTAAATTACGGTACAGCCTGCTGCGCATAGAGTTTATAATTGGACGTTGCCGCCGACATATATTTCTTTAATGTCATTAATGGACAAACAAGCTGACGGCCCTGATGGTAAATAGTGAACAAAACAAAATATATGACTAGGCAAGTGAAGTGTGTGCAACTGAAGAAGAAGGAGGATTGCCTTCCTCTCTTTTAATTTTGCGTGCCTGATAGGGTCCACGATAAACTGTAATTTAAAAAAATGTACCTACACTTGTAAACAAAATTGTGAAATGCAAATAAATATAAACTCCTATGAAACTATATTTAATTATTGGAGAAAAAGTAATATTGTAGGTACAAAGGGGTCATAAATAAAACACGAAATTTAGATCATCTTCTGCGCGAAGCGTACCCAAAAAGCTGGCAATATTCCCTCGTTATATTATTTAATAGATATTGAAAATTAAAATTGAAATAAAACGGGAACCTCTAGTGTTGTTGCAATCCACGGCTGGCCCGTTATTGAGCATCTGTCAAATGGTCCTTTCACCCGATGCGGAATGTTACGGTAATCTCAGGCACTGAGTTAAAGGTGAATTAACTTGGTAATATCAGAGATAACACAAGGGAATTAAATAAATATGTATATACCCTAAATGAAACAACTTAGTACAACTTTATGTATGTATACAACAGTCCAAAGAAATTGTCAAATAGTGTTATACTTGACCGTAACTTTGAGGACTTCAATTATCCACTTCTGTAGATTGTTCGGTGCTGGGCCTACTACAATTTAAATTAATATATGATATATAATAATTGCGTCAACAACTTTACTAAGAGTAACTTTTGAATCAACACTTCTCTCAATAATTGTTAATTTTGTCTCTGTGTATCCATTTCTTTATTATAGTGAATTTATGTATTTCGAGCTTATATAGTCAAGCCGTCAACATGTGTAACTACCCAGTTACATGCAATCAGATCGTTCTGGCAACGTTTGTATTTAGGGGCTCCCAAGATACAGGCTAAGCCTAGTTTGGGGCCCATAGGTACCTAATTGAGTTATTATACTGCGACAAATGTTATGCCATTACTTAAGATTTAGTATGTAAGCTATGGAAATATTATTTATTTAAATTTATTATTGTACGTATAACTCACCAATATTTTTTTGTGGATAATAAAATTTTTATGTTTATGTTTATACTACCTACAACAAGGTTCAGACATAAAATAGAAATTTACGTAATTTTTTTTTATCTCAAACTATAAACAAACATTTTAATTATAATAATTTATTTTAATTTTTGGTATTTTTAAGGTAGGACATTGTGATATTGCCCACAATGCCCTAGCTACGGCCATGTGCACTGGCTCGGCTAGGTGCACGTCATATGTTACGTTCACGGCAACCACGTAAAGATCGCGTCACAGGCCCAGACCGCGCGTCAGCCTCGCTCACAGAATACATAATAGTATTGTAAGGAGAGGGCGCACGGGGAATCGAATGAGAGAGAGAGAAGTTTCGAGAGAGAACACTGATTTTATTTGAAAGATTACAACAGGGTGGACAACACTACTAGAACTAGATCGGCCGTCCCAACGAGGTGGAAGCGGTCGATTGGGTGACTCGTAAGAAGCAGGTATTATGGCGTTCAGATGGTGTCCCAACGAGGTGGAAGCACCTTCATGCAGCTACAATACTGGATGACGAGTACAACAAAACTTATTTCTGTGAGGTGGCCCTTGATACTTCGTGAATGAAACGCTTGCGTGTTTTAAGGGTTGAGAACGCCATCTAGTTTCATTTGGTGGAAGCTCTTGGTTGGGGTGTTACAGTATACTATTTCATATTCTGTGGCCGCGGCAATGTGAACCGATGAAATTAGTACAATTTTTTGATTTTATTTGAGGACTTGCCCAATAGCTCAGTTAGTAGTAACCCTGCCTTCTGAAGGGTAGGTTGTGGGTTTGATTCCCACCCAGGACAAACAATTGTGTGGGTATTATATCTGGGTATTATATTGTATTCTATTTATTTATTTACAAACAATTAGTATCTAAATATTGTATCAGTTATCTGGTTCACATAGTAAACTTTACTTAGTTCGGGGCTGTGTGGAATATATAAAAATATTTATTTTATTTACAATGATTACTTTATTAATTTGCCTTCCAAATAAAATTACAAAGTGCAAATATATAGTTATAGGTAGTTATAGTTTTACAATGAGCTTGAAATCAAAGTTTTCTACTACTAATGCAAGGAATTCAGCACAACACAGAATAGACAAGTAATAAAATAGGTATAACTTAAGACAGCAGCAGCAAACGTCTTCAGCTTAATTAGAAGCTTAGAACTAAAACCCAATTTAAATCAAACCAGCTTTTAATTACCGATCGAAGTTGACCGTCTCAGTTAATAAATAAATAAACATTCACGTGATTACCGGACCGCCTGTGAGTCTCGAAAAGGGTAAAAATAAAAGTCGTGAATGATGAAAAAATAAAAAAGTCCGCGAAAGCCGAACAACTCAATTTTGGAGGCACAGCCGATGGAAATAAACTTGGGAAAAAATTGCAACGGGCGTTTATTAGTGTGCTGCAGAACGGTACTTAGATACATTAATTCATATTTTTTATAAGGACTATCTATGTAATTTTTTATAACACATTTTACTGAAGTTAGTTATTAAAGACATTCTGTAATAGAGTTTAGATTGATTCTATAAATTTGGGTACTTAATTATTTTACCAAAATATAATTGTGGTAATTATATGTACCGATTTTTACATAAACTAAAATTAAATCTATTAAGCTATTAAAATCAGATCTCTACCAACCTCATTTATAGTAATAATAATAATAATAGTGGTTGATAAGGAAATTCATTTCTTATCCGTCAAATTCGTCAAGTTTTCCATTTTGTTAAAATTTTTTACGTTCATCGTCATGTGCCTAAAGTCCCTAAATTGATCTTACAAAACTCATCCAAATTCACTCTCTTGTCTTTCAAATAACTTATTTCTTAACCACACAATTTTTATACTGCAAAAATTAAAGTTTGGAAATAAGTTTAATATTTAAACTACACAGACATTATTGACAGCCTCTGTGATATGTTCGTTGAGCAGGTCGGCTCATAACCCGGCGGCGGCAGGTTCGATTCCCACGACAGGACAAATATGTTTGCACAGAAAAAAAGCGTAAAAACTTGTTCTGAGTCTGTGTGTTGTAGGACCATGGTCCTCGTAGTTCCTGGGTCCTGGGTCCCTAGACACAGGGAATCCTAGTCAGGGTCCAGGATTAATGTATGTGATCGTTGAGCGTTATGATTATTATATATACTGCAAAAATTAAAATTATATTTTGAAATAAGTTAAAAACTGACGACCAGTTAAGTTCTCAAAAACACTTAGCACAGCAAGTAAAACCTCCGCGCGCGCTCAGATTACAGAGCCGCGGCGGCGCACGCCGGTGGTCTCCCCGACATGCACCTGCCGTGCCCTACTGCGATAAGATATGCTATATCGAAGCTAATAAAACTGGTCCAAATTTTGTGGTATCAGCGTGTCCGACTAGATTAGTACCTAGACTAGATTAGTAGTCTAAGAAACTAGGGGGTTTTATTGGAACAGGGCTTGTTGATACTAGTTGAGTGAGTGGCATTTCCCTTCCTCAAAAAAAAAGTAGTGTTTACTAGGTGGTAGGACTTTTCTGCAAAGATCGTCAGGTATCACCGCTTTGCCAGTTATTCTGTCGCCAAGCAGAAGTGCGCAAGCACTACTGTGTTCCGGTTTAATGGCACTGTAACTAGTGAAATCACAATGCAAATAAAACTTCATAATCTGATCTCACAGTCGAGTATTCTTATTACCAGATTGTGCTGATGTCGCAGGATGATATGCGCAGTGCAGTATCACTTGAAACTTTATATTTTGAAGTTCCGAGTGACACTGTTCTGTTATGGGCAGCCGTGTCGCTTAACATCAAGTGAACGTCTAGCTCATCATATAATTCACTAGAATAATAAAATAAAAGTCCACCCTAAGATACTGGAATAGAGTATCGAATGATACTTCTCTGTGGGACTGAGCTGGGGGATTCAAGTGGCAGTACTTTCCTGATACACATATTATCAGTCGAATAATGACCTCAATATGATGGTCTTTTTAATTTCAATCAGGATTCTATCATTTTACGTTCTTTCTTGGATGCTTTTAAAGGAACTGTAATCGAAAATGGTCTTACCATCATCTTGCAACAAGGGTGCATAAATACAGGTTTTTCTCTTGATGGCCTTGCGTTTCACCCGTATCTCACCCGATGGTAAGTTTCGATGCAGTTTGGGATGCAACACGCTTACAAATAATACAGGTGACTAATTTTGATGTATTCTGAAAAAAGCTCCAATTTTAAGAGGACCGATTCGGACACAGAAATCTTTATAGCCTACGGGTGACAGTGTCGTATTTTAGTTGAGTATCGATGGACCGACGTCCATTAAATGAAGATGAGCAGACGATCTTCATTTTATGGATACAATAAAAGGCTTATATGTACGATATCTGTGTGTACATTTAATTTTTTAAGTGATCAAGCAGTCGAGTTGCCTTGACGTGTCTTTATTTAGGTCGTCTGACGTTCTTAATTGGTGACTAAACAGTGCTGGTTTTTGTCCTTCTCCTATATACTCACCTGTGTGACATTCAAAGGCATACAACGTTCTCAGACATCTATGTAATAGAATTTCAAAGCGTTTGTTCGGTGACTCAGCACAAACGGTAGGCGGTCGATATGTGATCGAGAAAGCTAACCGTGCTGGAATAATACTAATTGGTTAGCATAGGTCTCCCTTAAATTTTATCCTTAAATTAAAAATCTGCCACAATTAGGAATACGTTTCAGAAGTCTTATTTGTACTTTGATACTTTAAACAGATTTCTTCTGGGCAATCGTGTTAAACCTTTACACGACATCGTCACTATCAGGTGAGATATTAGTAGTCAAGGGTAAGCCTGTAGCTAATAAAAAAAGGTAGGTAATTATGAGTATATTAAATTCAGTTTAAGTCTACTAATCATATTGCATATTGTGTTATAACAACTAAAAAAGTTACAGCTTTTTTTGAACGGGCTAATGCTGTGGTCTAGTCTCTATCAAGAAGAAGCAAAGGCACCCCTGGGGTGCAAGATTTGGCTTGGACCGTTGCCGGAATAAGAGGATTGAGAAAGCGTACTAAAAGAGTAGACTCTATGGAAAGAAAAACTTATAGCAGTCTATCGCGTAGCTTCGCGATGCCTACGTAGAGCACACGCATTACTGCAGGGTCTCTACACTACACCTAACGAGCCAGATTACGTGGACTCTGATTAATTTGCAGTCTCGTGTCTGGCCAGTGGACGAGACCGTTTTAACAGTTGGAAAAATAGGCATCAAAAGCTCGATGGAGCAATTGCATTTCTTTTTCGTTTACTTTTAATATTTTATTAAGGCCGCAGTAAGAGAAATAGAAATGTAGGGTTATAAAAGCCACTGAAAAGTTCCACAACCAGTAGATTTTTTTGCGGAAAACCGTGAGGTATTGGATAGCCTTTAGAAACGGTCACCGATTTTAACAATGAAGGATCTACAAAAACAAGAAGCATGACAATTTTTTTTAATGAATGACCTGATGATTTATTCCTACAAATAAGATTACTAGACTGGATCATAAGTAAACTCTCAGATAGTACCGAACTCCACTAACTACAGTACCCTTCAACCGTAGCACTTTCTGCTTGGCGGGGAATATCTGACAAAGCTGTAGTACCTACGAGTACATCGATGAACTCTTGGTGAGTAAACCTACCACCTAACATGTCCAAAGTACAAAGTACCAGAGACCGCGCCCCCAGTCATCACACAATCACATTTTCAATCACTAATGACAGTTTTAAGCCGCAAAGTGCAAAGATAGTGTTGTTTTTTTAGGCTGATGATTAACAAAAGTAGGTAATTAATCCGGATTTGAACACTCCAGATTCCCAACAATGTCATCAACATTTAACAGAATTCTTTACCCAAATAAATTATCACTTTATTTCTTATCCGTTTATCGTAATCGACACTTACCACGACACTCAAAACCAAAAGCAGTAACAATAAAACCCCAATTTAATTTATTTGAAATAAATATTGTCAACTAAGATTGTTATAAATATAAAATGTATGGACAGTCTTTGGAGACTGCCGATAAAAGTGAAAAATTAAGTAACTTGTGACATATAGCTCATGGGAAGCGTGCGGTGACGATGACGCGAGTTTCACGCTTTTTGGTGTCCAAAAAAGTACACACACAGTATAAATTAGCTCATGGAAAGCGTTTGGTGACGATGACACGAGTTTCACGCTTTTTGTTCACCCAAAAGTACACACACAGTATAAATTAGCTCATGGAAAGCGTTCGGTGACGATGACACGAGTTCCACGATTTTTGTTCAACAAAAAAGTGCTCAGCGTGCCTAAAAAAGTTTTCACTTCAAAAATGTCCTTCCTTATAACAAAGAATGTATTTAAGTTTGCTTACTTTCGCTACAATTATATTCTCACAATGCGCGTCCGACGCGTGACGCCGACAAACGCCAGCCGTCCGCAACCGCGCCGTCAATAGAGACCTGCCAGACGTGTCTTTTTCACTATTCGTTTGTAGTTACGCTCCCACACTATATGAGGCATGTATTGACAGTATGGTCGCTTGTGCACCGCATTCATACCGTTAAACTTATAGCGCCAAAAAGCAAAATATCTTCTTCTCTTCGTTTAATGGCCTGCTATCGCTTTTTAGCGATAATTCTGCCAATGTCAAGTGAGGAATTTTGTACGGTTATGTCATGTCAAAGTCTTATTGTAAAATGCCACAGTAAAATGGTGGATATTTTACTGAAGGCTCAATACAGCTTTGAAGAGAAAACAAAAATGCATGTTTTTAAAACTTGGAACCATTTGCCAACACTAGTGCACGTTCACGAACACATAACGGATAATGATCCACCCTTATTACACATTAAAATTCAAAAATACACGGGTAAATGAAAAAAGTTCAAAATTCACAACCGCCATTATTGGATTCTTTTCAACGATCCCTAAGCAAAATATCAAAATATGCATGAATATTTGGCATTTTGCATTTATGACTTTGACATGCAGCATGATAACAGACTTGCATGCGGTGTTGGTGGAATAATATTGTATTGTATTAGATTGCATTTTACTTGGGTACCTAAGGGTTTATCTTTATGGATTTGTCTGTTTTAATTATTATGGTTTATTGCTTGACGTATTAATTATTTATTTATTTAAACGCCAACATAGCAAGCACTAATACAAGCTTGAGTAATTAAATTATGTCAATATAGCCAAGTGTCTATATAATTATAGGTGAAGACCAGTTGCGAACTTTCCACTAAAAAGATTTTTTTGATTTGAGCGAGTACAATACCATAAAAATAACAAGTTAAATAAATTTCACGTATAGTCTTAAATGTTTTGTGTAGTGTAATATTAATTTAGTGGGAGGTAATCAATAAAGTTTTTTTATAGTATGTAAATAATGGTGTTGGTGGTGAATTTATAAAAAAAAAAACTGAACTTTTTGAACTCGTGGTCAAACGCTAGACAAGTTTGAAGTAAAAAAAAATAATATCAATTAATTTTTGTAGTTTTCGTTTTGTATTGTATTGTTATTATGTATAAACTGTAGGAGTCAGTATAAAAAATAAAAATATACAAAAAAAAATTATAAGGCGTCACTGCCCTTACTGTGCATACTGAACATGTGCCAAAGCCTTTATAGGGAAGTGGGTTCCCTTCCCGGTACCGCATACAATTTTTTTAGTTATTATTGCTTAATCCAGTGCAATAGTGCGGGAACACGTTCGGGACAACGGTGATATATTGGGGGTCTATGCCTGCCATAATTAGACAGTGGGCTCGATTCTGCTAAACGAAATGAGAATATCTCTATCCTTTTCATTTTACCTTTATCAAAAGAGTACCACCATATTCTATTATTATTTTTATCTGGTTTTATACTGTTTCCTGTTGGTATCTTCTTTATTAACTACTAGCGGCCCGTCCCGGCTTCGCTCGGGTGGACGTTTATTTATTAAACTACTTGGCTAGCATGCTACACCTTCGATCGCATCGTCACTTCCCATCAGGTGAGAGCGTGGTCAAATGCTAGACAAGTTTGAAGTAAAAAAAAAAAAAAAAAAAAAAAAACATTTTATAATATACGAAAAACAATGTATCACGCACCGTTGCCATCCACTTAAAGTGTTGGTTTGTCCTGAATTTTTCCTGAATTTTCTTTGTAATAAACCTCACGGAGCCCGAAACCTTTCCAACGAATTCAAAACCGTGGAAATCGGTTCGTGCGTTCTGGAGTTATAGCGTCAGGAAGGAAAACCCAACTTACTTTTATATAGTAAAAATAGTAAAAAATAGGCTATTTTTAGCATTTTTAACACAAATCAAAATGAGATTATGTACTTAGTTTACAAGTTTTTAACCAACTTCAAATAAGAAGGAGGAAAGGAGGAGAGTAGAGAGAGAAGGAAAATCAATTCAATTTTTTTAAATCCTCGCAATGTCTGACACCTCAGAACTTTTCTGAGTTGAAAAAGAACTTTAAGTCCAATAGATTTTTCATCAAAATTGATTCAATTAGGTTCCTAAATCAAAAACACTGGAAAAATGTTATATTAACTATTATATATCAAAGTATATCTCAATATCAAGGCGATTGATTGGAAATTAAGTGTAAGTGTGGAGTTGAGTGTAACCCCTTTTTTTAGGATAATAATTTTTAAAGGGATGGACAATGAAACTTCTATTTTCAAATTTGTTCTTCACTTGGTAAGAAATTGAACCTGATTTTTGAGAGCGCATCATAAGTGTGTAATATCTACTGTTGCTAGGATGATCGAAAATTACCGCTTACTGTATGCGAGTATTCAGTTTGTCAATCGAGGTTAGAAAAAAACCTTTTTTATGTCTTCATAATAATGGTAACAATTGACCACAAAACAAAAGACAACCGCTGACCCTTCAACGCATAACACCAAAACCTCCAAAATGCAAAAGTCAATAATTTGACGTTTTGCGACAATAATCACGAAGTTGCGAATATCGCCAGGTTTCTATCCAGATAGTTGTGTGAAACTTTGTAACTTGTAAGCTAACCAAAATGCCTAAAGCTAGAGAATTCCTTTTATCAGCCGCAAACATTTTAAAGAACCAAATTGATTTGAGATTATCTGAGCGATAATGAAACGCAGACACATACAGTTTGTCCGGGAGGCTGCGTCGTCGTCCCCGCGTCCATTCGATGCAAATTCTCACATCGCCCGTCTTGCGGCGTGGTGTAAGCTATAAGAGACATTTCAACTAAAAGTACAAACATTTGTGTGATGGACATCGATGTTTGTTCTATATCTGGATTCAAATTGTATTCTATGTATGTATTTACAAACAAAAAGTATCTAAGTGTTGTATCAGTTATCTGGTTCCCATAGTACAAACTTTGTTTAGATGGCGCTGTTGTATTATATATGTATGTATTTACAAACAAAGAATATCTCATACGACTCGATTCATGCGTTTTTTCTTGCCTTGCACCTGCAAAATGTAGAATGAGCTCCCGCTAGCAATCTTTCCGCAGAGTTACAACATGGAGTACTTCAAAAAGAGAATTAATAGAGTCCTACAGTTGCATTGGTGATACCTCCAGTGTTACAGATGTCCATAGACTACGCTGACCACTTCCCATCAGGTGGGGCCGTATGCTTGTTTGCTCCCTTTAACATAAAAAAACAACACAGAGACTGTGGTGATTTTTAATAAATAATACATAAATAAAAAAATAATAAGAGGCTGTCAATTATTGTTGCTTCATTTGTTTCAAAATAGATGGCACAAAAAATTACAATACAACCCTGTCATCTGCTTTGGCATAAACTTTTTCTCTCTTTAAAAACTGCTTCAGGGGGCAGTGTTTCAAATAATTTAAATACAAACTAATATGACAGATCTTAAAACATTGCTGTCTCTCTCATTTTAATTGAAATATCAAGAACAGGATTAGTTTTAGAACTGTTAAATTAAATTTAGTTTGTGAATTTGTAACTACTATGACAGAACTAATATGACAGATCTTAAAACATTGCTGTCTCTCTCATTTTAATTGAAATATCAAGAACAGCATTAGTTTTAGAACTGTTATATTAAATTTAGTTTGTGAATTTGTAGAGCCAAATGGACACTATTATTTGTTGTGAGTAGTCTTTTGATTACAGGAAATATATACTCTTATTATTCTTTTATTGTACGCACTACTACTTTTACTAGTCGGCAGAATATAACAATCAATCAATTGTAATTTGTCCGTGGAAAACTTGTCGTTGTCGGTAACTTTTAAACACAAAGATTTCTTCTCTATTTTGACCGATTCGAAAATATCGCTTGCCTGCCATAACTTGCACCACCATTCATCGGTATGCTTGGAATGCAATATTCGCTTCTACGGTGTAAGGACTGACTTTAAATAGCTATGAGAACGCATGAGGGATATGGGATCGAAACGCGATTGTTTCACACATAGCTATGTATGAGGACATATTTATAGGTCCTACTTACAGCGCTTACATTTCCATTACGTTATTTTCTTAATCATTATATTTAACATAATTACGTACACCGTTTTAAAGGACACAAGTACATGTATTACATGTCAGAGCATTTATTTTCATCATTAGCTGACCCGCCTGGGCTTTGTATGGGTTAATTCATTTTTAACCGACCTCCAAAAAGCATGAGGATTGTGTTTATGATTGTTCATCAATATTTTTACGCCTTAATTTCCAATACATCTCTACCATCATACTCTATTTGCACTTTCCGCCCTCCATTCTTAGTTTTTCCCTATTCCTTTTACAAATATATATATTTAAACCCTCTGGACGTCCTTTCGGTGGTGATATGGTACGGAAATCCTTATCTAAAAATACATATTATAATACTAACTCCTTTTAATACATCAATTATTTTGATAAAATAAACGTAAGCGTCTGTATAGAAAAAAAAAATAACCAGCAAAATCCTTCGCGCATTTTTGTGCGCTAAATTTTCATACAGACAGACACACATTCTTTAATTATATTGTTAAATTTTTCTACTTTAATAATAAATAAATAATAACGTTCAACGATCACATACATAGATCCTGGATCCTAACTAGTATTCGGTATGTCTAGGGACCCATGTACTACGAGGACCATGGTCCCACAACACCCAGACTTAGACGTATTTGCGCTTTTTTTCTGTGCACAAATACTTGCCCTGCCCCGGGAATCAAACCCGCCGCCTCCGGGCTAAGAGCCTACTCAACCACCACACCACAGAGGCCACCCTGAAAGATGAAAGGTTTAATGTTATTATAAAAACCTTTAAAGATAAATCGTGAGAAAAAACCGACTTGCTAGTAATTTTATGACATCACGGCGTATCGATTTGATCAAAAATGGGCCGTGGACTAATGATGCAGATAGAATGGCGTGTGTGTCTAACAAGTGATCATACTATGATTACATAGAACATTCTTTGTCTTATCAGTTCTATAGTTATAAATACCTGCGGAGATAATTGTGTGTATACTTGCGGTTATTGCTTGCGGTCTTTGCTAATTGATTTATGAAATGATCTTTAATGTTGATCAATCTAAATATATATAACTCAAAGGTGACTGACTGACATAGTGATCTATCAACGCACAGCCCAAACCACTTGACGGATCGGGCTGAAATTTGACATTCAGGTAGATGTTATGAAGTAAGAATCTGCTAAGAAAGGAATTTTCGAAATTCCACCCTTAAATGGGTGGTTGAATTATTTTCCCATAGGCCACGCCGCGGGCGAAACTGCGGGCAGAAGCTCGTTATAGTATATAGCTACTTATGATAGCGTGTATATTTGTGTATATCAATTTTGAGTTATATTTGCAAAAGAACAACGATTCATTGTCATCATTTGGAATAAAAACACAGCCTCTGTTGTGTGTTGGGTGAGCCGGTCGGCTCATAACCTGGAGGCGGCGGGATCGGTTCCCGCGGCAGGAACTTATTTGTACACAAAAAAAGCGCAAATTCTTGTTCCGTGTCTGAGTTTTGTGGGACCATGGTCCTCGTAGTTCCTGGCTCTCTAAACGGATACATGTGATTTATGGGTGGTTATTATTATCATTATTATCAACCAGAAGGCTTCCACTGCTGAAGCAGCGCACACGCATCCGACGGTTTCCTTCAACTTGAACAGGCATGTTTATTTACTCCCAACTGTTATAATACAAGATGGAAAAAAATCAACATTTTTATCATAAAAAAGCAAGTGAAAGACACCTTTGCAACAAAATCGCAAAGGCTGAGCAAATTCAAGTCCCACCCAATACCATAAAAAAGTTATTCATTAGCGACACACGTATATAACTCGATTTGCATAATTATTTCGGACACCGTACGATGCGAGCCACCTTAACCTTACCACAGTGTGAATAACAGTTACTTTGTAGCTACTGGCCGTGGGAACTAGAGGTATATTTGGTTCTGATGTCAAAGAATCTTTGGCACTCTGAAAAGCGAGTGTGCCTTAGCGGAAACTCGAGTGACTTTCAAGCTGAAAACGTATGGCCCTGCGTCTAGGGTTGCCAGGTCATTAACCCTTTTTTTGAGGGGGGGGGGGGGGGAAATGCCTTTGCACTTGGGACTTGAACCCACTAAAACCCCTCGTGAGCCCCCGTCCACCGTACCGCAGATCACTAACCCTAATAGCTGGACTAGGTGGTAGGACTTTTCTTTAAAGTTTGTCTAGGTAGGTACCACCGCTTTGCCAGTTATGTTATGCCAGTAGTGAGCTTGTACTGCTGTGTTCCGGTTTGAAGGGCATTGTAGCATGAATATATAAGGTTCTTAAAATTAAGTTATTTTACTAAACATATAAAATTACAAAGTGCTTATTGTCAAATAATATATAGCCAGCCCATAACAATATATGAGTTTGAAAAAAAGCAGTTCTCTTTCTCACTACTGCAAGGAATCCGGCACAACGCAGAACAGATAACTCCGATCCGAAGCTTCGATTACAACTTTAAAGAAGAAGCCATCATTTCATACCATAAAAATTCATTATAATAAAATAAAAACCCTCATGATTGAGTCAGCTAAGTAAACCTTTGTTACCGAGCCATTATTTCATACCATAAAAATGTACAATAGTGTAACACGGAGGTCTAAAAAGAAGTTCTGACTATCTGATACATCTATAGGACGGACCGCTACGACCGTGAGAACTGACTCCGGGTATTAATCTCTCAGTCGCCTCCAATTTGCATATCTTATTTATGTTCTCCCACTGGCAGCTTCGAGATTTGCAATTGCAAAATTTTTACGTAGCCTAATATATGTTTATATTTAGATATTTTCCTAACGATGACTTTTACACAGGTTTGTCAACTTTTTAAGAATTAAAATTGGAGTCCATCGACACAGTTGTGTTGGAGAAGGCTGGTAGGCCAGAAAAAAGATTGATTGATTGATGATTCATCACATTTTCCAGTAGTACCTCGATCTGCCCACGGTTATGGCAGCGTCGAGACGGCGCCGCGTTGCCTCGTAACCGCCTGTGGCGCCACGGAGGCTGCCAGTCGTCTGCACGCACCCTTAATGGTTCTACAAGCAGATGTCGTTGGAGCATCAAACCTACCTAACTAGACATTAAAATAGTTATCGTTTTGTTCATTAACTGTAAGCTATCTATTATACATTGAATAATAAATAAATAAATAAATCAAGACTGGTCGTACTGAATTTATTGAAAAATACAAATTTTAAGATATAAAATTAATGACATAAGGTTTGTGATAGTTCTCATACTGTTTGTATGATGGTACGAAAGTACGAAAGTAGGTACTTGGTAGGTATTGTTGGAGGTTTGACCAACTGTTATATTTTTGCAATCTTATATGAACGTATTTAAAGTATACAAAGCATACAGTTAATGCATTATTATATATTACTAGCTTCTGCCCGCGGCTTCGCCCGCATGGTCTATATGTAGGAAACGAAGATTTTTTTTTCATAGATAATTCAACCACCCTGTTCTCCCTCTCAGGGGTGAAATTTCGAAAAACCCTTTCATATTGAAATACCTATACTTTACAAAAAACACATCCTTCAAATTTCAAGTCTCTAGAACCAGCGGTTTAGGCTGTGCGTTGATATAAGTCAGGCAGTCAGGACTTTGACTTTTATATGTATAAGTAGATTTTAGTAATAATTGCAGCATTGGTATAAATGCAAAGTTATATGGCCGATAAATAATATTCTATAATATTGTACGAAGTGTACACCAATTTAAAAAATCTCCGTACTATTTTAGCCCGGTTGCATTTTCATTATATGCATAGAAGATTAATAAATGGAT
Source organism: Ennomos fuscantarius (assembly GCA_905220475.3). NCBI lineage: Eukaryota > Metazoa > Arthropoda > Insecta > Lepidoptera > Geometridae > Ennomos > Ennomos fuscantarius. The sequence goes on along the minus strand of HG992028.1, from coordinate 1,170,368 downwards.
AACTTATCTACCACTTATCAAGTCTTTATCCCACACACAGCCAAGAATGATGACGTTTCACCAGAGCCCCAGACATCAGACAATACAGCCGGCGATATAATCTACGTTTATTGCAGACGCCACGGTCCGCAGGAGGGGTAGATCGCGAGATAAATCGGACAATATAGAAGGGACGCTTTCCCCCAAGGTTGCGGATGTGGTCAATTTGATCTGATTGTTTGCAGATTTTAGTTTGTTGTTGCAAATATTTTTGAAGAAATGTTTATTTCAGAAAAGGAGTCTATTACTTCAATGACAGTATAAAAGTCAAAGTCAAACTTACCTTTGGGTTAGAATAAATATTTGTGAACATTTCACATAACGCCATCTAGCCCCTAACTAAGCAAAGCTTGTATAATGGGAACCAGATAACTGATACATTACTTATATACTTTTTGTATGTAAATACATACATAGAATACAATATAACACCCAGACACAGAACAAACACTTAACGTTAATTCCTCAAATGTTTGTCATGGGCAGAAATCGAACCCACAACCTGTAGTTCGGAAGACCTTAGTTGGTTAGCTCAGCCCGTAAGCCTAAAAAGGATGTGTTTTCAGTAAGAAATGCCACTTCAACATTTTAACATTTCCCTGACTGTCACGTTGGCAAGGATTCTTGAATTATTTAATGACCGTTTTCCGATCTTTAGATGATTCAAGATATCTTCGATATTTTAATCTAATTAAGAAGATATTTTTATAAGTCATTTAGGTATATATTCAGATATAATTCAGATAGAAGAATTGGCTTATGTGGTGTGGTGGTTGATCGGCTTAATCTGGAAGCGGCGGGTTCGATTCCCGCGACTGGACAAATATTTGTGCACACAAAAAAAAGCGCAATTAGGTACTTGTTCTGGGTCTAGGTGTCGTGGGACCATGGTTCTCGTAGTTCCTGGGTCCCTAGATACAGGGAATTCTAGTTAGGGACTATCTATGAATGTGATCGTTGGGTGTAATTATTATTATTAATCATCGTAAATTTCCCCTAAAAGGTACTCTGCCGAAGTTTTACCACGGAATATCAATGTGAAACATTAAAGTCTAATGAAGAGTCCTTCTAGGCTCAAAGGCTTCACAGACTTTGCTAAGTTTATTTCAGACTAACCAAACAAGTCATTGACCCCAAAGGTGCAAGTTCAATCACTTTCTATCTGATTTCCGTCACGGCTGCATGCGCCGTCCGTCGCTATGACGTGCAATTAAGCAGTGCGACTGCACGCTGCCGTCCGTGGCGGTCGGTGAGTCTGAACACGTCTTTATAACGTCTAGCCGTGTGGGTATTGGCAATTCCAAATTTTTGGAGATGAAATAAAGCCCGCTTACCATCCTGAAACTCCAAGCTATTCATTGTTATCTAAGTAAGATAAGTATTCTTAGTGTTCCTAGGGTTAGGCGTTATGGTCCAGGATCTATATATGCGAATATTGAGCATTATTGACAGCCTCTGTGGTGTGGTGGTTGGGCAGTTCGGCTCATAGCCCAGAGGTAGGTGGTTTCGATTCCCGTGGCAGGCGAATAATTGTGCATTAAAAAAAGCGCATATACTTGTTCTGCGTCTGGTTGTTGTGGGACTATGGACCTCGTAGTTCTTGGGTCCCTAGACACAGGGAATCCTAGTTAGGGTCCAGGATCTATGTATGTCGTAAATATTATTGTCGTAAATATTATAGTTATTCCTGATTTTGTACTTCATTGGTGAGACAATAAAGAGTTCTCTATCTATCTATCTATGTGATCGTTGGGCGTTATTTTTTTTTAAATACATTTAATAATGCCTCATTGCAGTTGTATGCTGATTCGGAGCCTATTCTTGATCCAATACAGTAGCTATTTATTTGTCTCTTTTAAATTAACTGGTCATGTCGCTGGTGATCTATCACAAACACGTAGTCATGTGAAACTCCGTAAAAATATTTCAGGGTAACTTTGTCATCCTCTCACCGCGTTTAGAATTTTATATAAACAATAAATATTTATTTCTTTCAAATGAAATACCTACATAAAAAAGACCACGATTAACTTATAACTAATATTATAATGGATTTAATTCATATTTTATTTTAGATACTACCATCTGTCAATTAACTATGTTTGAAAAGAGGCAGGACCAGGTATTCTTAAAAATAAAATTCAATAAAATATCTGACATTCAACTGTTCTTTAATTAACAATACTTTGTAAATATCTTGGTCGGAGGTGCGACCTCTTAGGTTATTTTCAGTCTTTGCTAAATTGACGCTGAATCGGCCTTTAGAAAATAACATAAAATTTATTAAGGTGCAGTCGGTGACATATATATAATTATTCTTACTAACTGACTGACTGACTGACATTGTGATCTATCAACGCACAGCCTAAACCACAGGATGGATCGGGCTGAAATTAAGCAGGTAGATGTCATGACGTAGGCAACCGCTAAGAAAGGATTTTTCGAAATTCCACCCTAAGAGGGTGTCAAAGTCAAAGTCAAAGTATATAATGTTGTAGTGTTGTATATATATGAGTATGTTGTGTAGCCTGTAGGTATTTATTAATATGGGCCTAATGGTTTTTAAACAAAATTTGCCTGAAATTGATGAATTTTTTTTTTTTTAATCAAATTTTTGGGAGCTTTAGTCGCATGGCGATTATGTCAGCTCCATTATATACATTCATAAAATTCTAACAAAATATATCTCTTATCATGCTAAAAAGTGTCTTGGCAGCTCCACTCAGTGGAAAAGCCAAGACACCTTGAAACACTCCTACATCCGAAAAATTTACACCGAACTGTGCTAGCATATATGCTCTCACAGACTGAGTCCTGACACACTCCACTAGGACATGATGTACGTCCTCTAGGACCCCACAAGTACCACAATTAGGGGAGTCTGATCTTCTCATCATGTGGTTAAACTTATTAAGTGGCATGTGTCCGGATCTCAGTCTGTGAGGAAATTGATGAATATTATGTTTTACATTAAACATTATCCAAAATGATTAACGAATAAAATATTTATTAAAATATAAGCTCGCATTTAAATTAAAAACAGTACACTTAGTTTGCTTAACAGATAACGTAAATAAATTCTTCTGATTCGTAAAGATCAATTCATAGGTCATCGAAATAATTCAATGGCCTAAATTAAAAATGTCTGCTTGAAAAATTATCATAGTAGGCAAACAGTTGTGTCAGTAAGGCAACCATCAAATCATTGGTTCTTCTCCTTAAAACCTACCAAAATACAACGGCGTAAAAACTACCCAAAAAAAAGGATTTATGACCAAACAAAGATCGAATTTTCTGTGTTTATAAATTAAGCTTTCGCAGAAAATGTCCGGAATTCACTTCGGGTATTTAACAAAAGTAAAAATATAATTTATGTTTGGCCATTAGTTTTTAATTAACCAATGGCCACCAGCGTTTGGATCGGATCGAAAATAAACATCGCAACAGAGTATTTAAGACATTTGGATCTAGATTTAGGTCAAGCCGACCTACCGCAATGCGAACAGCTTTACTCTTTAAAAGAATTTTATACAGATTACTCAAATTGTTTGTTTTACCTACTAGAACGAACGTATTCAATTATAGTTGAATAAGAAATTAAAAAGTTCTAAAAAGCTACCAAAAACAGTTTATGGAACGCGTTCAAAATAATGAATTAAAGCCAAATAAATAGTATATGATTTCATACCGATCGAACTCCATCAGTCATGAGCAACAACAGGAAGCATAATTTTCGTTTGCACTAAAGTTTAACACCTGTGACATACCCAAATGCATTGCAATAGGTATAGCGATAAGTGCGAACTTAGGAGCTGTCAAAATTTGTACAGACGGGCATAAGTCATATATTATAGGTGTGTAGTTTTTTTATGTTACTGAATGATTTGATGAGCTAGCCGTTAACCTGATGTTAAGCGCCACGGCTGCCCATAAATAATAGTCAATAATAGTCAATCGGAACCCCAAAATAGAGATCCGTACAACACTGCACTCCGCACATCATCCAGAGACATCAGCACAGTCTGGTAATAAGATTACTCGACTGTGAGATCAGATCATAAAGTCTCAATTGCCCAGTAATTTCACTAGCTACAGTGCCCTTCAAACCGGAACACAGTAGTGCTTGCGCACTACTGCTTGGCGGCAGAATAACTGGCAATGCGGTGGTACCTACCTAGACGAACTTTGCAACAAACAACAAACTCCTTATTTATCGAGACTTATGAAAGAAAAATCAATGAATTTCATATTCTGAGCTATTCTTTAGTATTGCGTGGTATTGTTAGTTTTTAGTATGTATTCTTATTTTTTTTTATTATTGACTGATTATGGATTTGACTTGCCCAATAGCTCAGTTAGTAACCCTGCCTTCTGAACTACAGGTTGTGGGTTCTATCCTCGCCCAGGACAAACATTTGTGTGATCAACATCGATGTTTGTTTTGTGTCTGGCTGTTGTATTGTAGCTTTGCTTAGTTTGGGCCTAGAAGGTGCTGTGTGAAATGTCCACCAATATTTATTTATTTTATTCATCTACTCTATTAAATAGTTAACAACAACATATTTTACAATTACAGTACATAACAATACAGTTTTATAGAATTACTTTATTTTCAAATCATCCTTTTTATTGAAACGAATATGCAGCCGATGAAACGTACCTACCTATAATCATAAGTCATATAATACCGCTAACTTTATTTTAGTGATAATAAGATAAACTAAACTATATAATAATAAAAAAACTAAACTTTTCATCAAAATTATATTATTTTAATCGTTTTCTGCTTGAATGCCACATTATTATAACTTTATCCTACTTTTTACGGCGCTGCAGCGGTTAAATGGATTTTATGAAAATATTGATGTTGATACTTTAAATATATTTACTAAGTATACTGGATTGAAACATTAATCATAAATGCCCTAGGTAATTTAGAATTTTCTCCCAGATAATTTTTAGGTTAGTTTTGAATAGTGTTATATAAATCCGCATAAATTGTGCATATAATGAGTCACTTCGTTTCCTACATAACGGGCTTTCTCCCACATAAAGAAACTGCAAGCTATAACGACCGTATAGCGTATTCAATAAAAAAAATAAAAAAGGCCAAATATTTCAATTTTTCCGATTACAATCATCCAAAATTCCTGTTGGCCGAGTAACCAAACTGTTACATTAATTTATGCGCATTCCATTCGAAATTGCATATCAAAATAAACACTTCTGTGCAATCTCGGCGATCTGAGGGCCAGCCTCGCTCCCATACGTTATCAAAGGTCCGCGGTAGCCGGGGGCTCGGCCCCCCGAATTTTATGAAAACGTCTTTAAGCATAATAGCAAGGCACATGCAGCTCCGGCCCGCTTTAATGCACTTTCTTCTAACTCAGTGACTAAGGTTCAAACAAGTCTTTAGAATAACGCATACTAAAACACATTTTAATTTTATAATTACCCTCTGTGGTGTGGTGGTTGCATAAGTTGGAGATGACAGGTTCGATTCCCGCGTACAAACAAGCAAGAAAAAAAGCGTAAATACTTGTTCTGAGTCTGAGTGTTGTGGAACCATGGACCTCGTAGTTCCTGGGTCCCTAGACAAAGGGAATCTTGGTTAGGGTCCAGGATTTATGTATATGATCGTTGGGCGTTATTATTATTATTATGATTAATTAGTCAATTACCGGCTATCAAATTGGCAGAATTCGACAATTCGTAAGTTATTGTCGAATTCTCAGTTTTCGAGCATTATCCGACATCCTTCTTGAGGAGGTTTTACCTCTTTTACTGTGAATTCTGAAAGATTTGGATAAAATTTTGCACACATTTGCGTAAGCTACCGAGATTAGCATTTAGCATAGGTACTAGTAATCATGAAGTCAATGTGGAAAATAGATAATTTGGTGAAATCGTGGCCTGTATCTGGGTAGCTATAAAATGAAGTTCATAAAAAATGAATGGGTTACTGAAAAGCACTGAAGAAAGGAAACTGAAACCCGAGCTCTTGACAAAGCTTATGTACATTAAGTTATCAAATAAAATTGAACTCTACGACAGCGCTATTAAGATAGCTTTAGCGTTCATATATTATGCTCTTGGTGCACAACATTAAAGGATACCGTAAAACTTACCATACTTTTGATTCATGAGTTTACATTCTGGATAAAATAATATTGTGCCGGCACTGTGCCGAGTACAGGTGTGCGATGACCGTTTGGGAACAGAGCAAGTTGTGGAGTGGCCTTACATTTTTATTATTTATAAATATATAAAAAGAAATACGTTTCATTTGAAGCTGTTCTTTTTTCTTTAATATTTTGGTGCGTTAAAGAAAGTTTAATAGACTGTTATTCACAATCTTAAAGTAAACATGAAAGACGGTTATTTAAACAATTTACATTAAATTGGTACCTATGTAAATTGATCCCATAAAGTTATTATGCCACTTCTTTTCTATGGTCAAACGCAAGCAATTATTATATACAATACTATATAATATAATAATTACTGTAGGACTTCGATGAAATAGGAGTGTAACATAAACATCAACTATTAATGATCATAACTGAATTCATAATTTAGTGAAAACATAATCTATTGACAGCTGGATTTCTTTTACCTGGAGAACAAACGTTTCAATAAAACGATTTCGTATCTCATACGTCGATAACAAGTATAAGTGTACAATAGAACATAACTAAAAACATAAACATAAATATAATACATAAATATTTTACTAGGTGGTAGGACTTTTCTGCAAAGTTCGTCTAGGTAGGTACCATCGCTTTGCCAGTTATTCTGCCGCGAAGCTGTAGTGTGCAAGCACTGATGTGTACCGGCTTAATGGTCACTGTAGCTAGTTAAATTACTGGGCAAATGAGACTTTATGACCTGATCTCGCAATCTAGTAATCTTATTACTAGATAGTTCTGACGTCTCAAGATGACGTGCGCAGTGCAGTGTCATGCGAAACTCTATACTTTAGAATTTCGAGTGATACTTCAACTGATATGGGCAGCCGTATCGCTTAACATCAGGCGAACGATTAGCTCGTCTCGTCATTCAATAAATAAAAAAATTAAAAAAACAATTTACGCACAAAATTTCATCAAATCCGCTACAACACTAAATAGTAATATAAACGCGTGCATAAACTTTTTTTTTTTAATTGTTGATTAAGTGTAGTCTCCACACAAACCCTGTGCGTCTAATTAAGTCAACCGGTAGGTAGACACGCGACCGGCGCAGATGTGCCGCGGCTGGTACGTCTGGACGCCCTTATCGTGCCGCCTCTAACTGTATTGAGACAGACAATACTACAAAATAACATAAACACAGATAACTTACGACCTAATTGAGAAAATTAACGCTCGCACGCTGGCATTTGTTATACAAAGTATTTGCTTTACTAGGTGGTAGGACTTTCCTGCAAAGTTCGTCTAGGTAGGTACCATCGCTATGCCAGTTATTCTGCCGCCAAGTAAGAACTGCTGTATTCCGGTTTGTAGCTAGTGAAATTACTGGGCATATAAAACTTTATAACCTAATCTCACAGTCTAGTAATTAGTTATCTTATTACTTGACTACGTCTCAGGATGACGTGCGCAGTGAAGTGTAATGCGAAACTCTATACTTTAAAATTTCGAGTGACACTGGAACTGAAATGGGCAGCCGTGTCACTTAACATAAGGCGAACCACTAGTTCGTCGTGTCATTCCTCAGCAAAAAAATCATCACAATTTTTAATAATTTGCCATTAGCCCAATACCTTCTCACTGCACTCTACAGGTATTCTCTCACATGAAAAGAGTTTTCCACGGGTATTCTTTCTCAAGAAAAGCGTTTAAGGTATAATCCACCACGCTGATCTAGTGGATGACACAATTGAAGGGGTGAGAATAAAAAGGGTTTAACTGTCAAATTGACAGTTTCGAGAAAATTTACTTTAAACGTCAACGGCGTCATTTTAATGTAGAGTACTTATAAGGTAATAGAAAAGGTTTATGTAAGTTTAAGTTGCTTGAAAATGTTTTAATTCTACTTTATATACAAAATATAGTACTAATTCCTACAATTACTGTAAAAATATAACATAAAAAAATAAATATAATAATGTTTATATGCTAAGCGAGCTGTATTGCTGTGTAAGATAAACCGTTTGTAGACTCAAAATCTCGAGATTTAAGCCTCATTTCGGTATTTTGAGAATGTGTTATTGAAGAAAATTTCACGCTGAATCCAACGATACCCATAAGTGATTTTGTGAAAAAATCAGTTAAATCCTTTTTGTTCTAACCCCTTCAATTATGTTCATGAATTTTGTGATTCTTGAAGATGGCGATTCCTTCACGTTTTCCTTCACCGTTGTAAAAGCGAGTGCAATTTCTACACATGATTGTAGATGACAACTTCCAATAAAACTTGGTCATTGGAAGTCATTGGTGCAGTGCTGAGTGGGATTTGAATCTGGTAAAACCTATTTTTAATAAAAACTATTTTTTACAAATATCCTTTGAAAATTAAAATGTAAAAAGGAGAAAATCTGGATGTTTAATTATAGCCGTCGGAATAACTGCAGAAAAGTCCTACCACCTACTGAAATGAGAATATAAACTGTAACTCATACCGCTGATATTGTATTTTTTATAAATGAAGGCCTGAATTTGACCGCGGCCTCACCTGATGGAAAGTGAAGATGTTGTCTACTATGGTACATGCTTGCCTAGAAGATACCTATTCGCTCGCGACTTCCAAAGCTCCAAATTACTTATCGGGAAACAAAGACTCTAGTAAAGTGTTCCATTCCTTCGCTGCTCGGATAATAAATGTTGAGTCAAACCGCTTTGTACGAGTCTAAGGTCCGTATTACAGAACGATGCTCAGTCATCGATCTGTGCTCAAGCAGAGATTTCATTCATAAAGTGATCGATTGGTGAATGAAATATCTGCGTTGAGTAGCGATCGATGACTGAGCATCATTTTGTAATACGGACCTAAGACTGGACTTGTGTAACGCCCCCCTAAAAGAACCCCTTCCCCGTATCCTGGACCTAACCGGCCTAACCTATGTGAGCTATAAGTATAATAAAGTCTATTATAAAGTATATATGGTATATTAACGTTAGAGGTGTTATAGTAGGTGATGAAGTAAATATGGCCAAGTGATATGTGATCGTCTAATAATGTGGTAGGACCGTACGTTGTGATTTTGTAGTAACCTTAGTTCTTTAAAGGTAGTGAGACAATTCCTAAGGCGACCTAACTAACCGATCTAGTGTTTATCCGATTATTTATTATTAATGACTTTAGGTTTTTAAGATGAATTATTAGGATTTGTAGCAAATATGTATTAACGTTATTAATTAGATTATATTTACGTAAATATGCAAGTATATTAAGAATATAGGTATCTATTTATTTATCTAGTATACAAGTATTATGGTATTGCTATAAATAGTAAGTAGGTATTTAAGTATTATATAATTGTAACTGTAGACGACTCCCCATAGATACTAAATAGTGGCATAACGATAATAGAACTTGAATAGGAACCAACGTATTGTTTTCGTAAGTGAATTGAGATATATATGAGACCTAAGTAAGACCTAAGTTATTTCCTATAACATACATCTCATGCTTTCTGAGTTTACATTAAATATAGTTTGGTTGCACTTGTCAGCAAAACTACAGCATGTCATTTTCTGCTATAATTCTGTTCTAGGAGCTCCTCCCCGCCCCAAGAATGTGAGATTCGTCACCTGACTGGATACTCCCCACTGATAAGTGCTTTAAAACTGCAGATGGCAGTGCACTATAGTAAGAAAGAGGACATATTCTTTTATCAAAATAAATTTCTTTGTGGGACTCTTTGGTAATTACTGAATTCGTTACCAGAGAGGCCCTAATCCCCCCTCCCCGACCTACCTACTCCTATCACGATACCTACGCCTAGACGCGATAGACATAACCATTATATTAGAATTAGACATGGATAATTACCCGTTGGTGTTTATTCAAGTTAACAATATTTATGGTTTATTTGTATAATAAACGATTCGAGTTTATGATTAGATTATTTGAGTATAGATTTTATATAGGTAATCAAGCCATACCTAGCTAGATTACAAGATTTTTAGGACATTTATTTATATCCTTATGAAATATCATGACATTACCAGCCATTAGTTATTTTATATAGGTAATCAAGCCATACCCAGCTAGATTACAAGATTATCAGGATATTTACTTATATCCATATGATAATATCATGGCATTACCAGCCATTAGTTATTTTATATAGGTAATCAAGCCATACCCAGCTAGATTACAAGATTATCAGGATATTTACTTATATCCATATGATAATTCATGACATTACCAGCCATTAGATACTTTTATATAGGTAATCAAGCCATACCCAGCTAGATTACAAAATTATCAGGATATTTACTTATATCCATATGATAATTCATGACATAACCAGTCATTTATTAGATGTATGTTGAATTTAAAACAATCTTTAATTAGATTGATTTGGTCAGGTTAAACCATCTTAGGTTGTCCCCGAGTTCAGATCCAGAATACTATCGCAGGTAGATTTATATTATATAAAATCCATGATAAAATCCATCAATTACACAAATGAAGAAGAAGCTCTCTAATCTGTACAGCATAGAGAAACCTCAGGGTACGGCTCCGCAAGACCCAATGTGCAAACAGACTTTATCAAAGTAGTCAGTAGATATAGCCCACTTTATGGAGCATATTAGGTTTAGTGAAACCAGATCTTAACCAAGTTCCAACCTTCAGATTTGATAACACAGATACAAACCATCTGATTAATAGTAATTATTTGTTACCAGAATTATAATAATAATAAGCTATGTATGTATGCATAAATAATTACTCTGAGTAAGCATGACATTTCATAAAGATTATGATTTAATTTGATATTATTTGTTTTGAATAGTATTCATTCAGATATTATTTGTTACAACATTATACTATTTTACTGGAAATTATTTATTATAATTACGTTTTCACTATGTAAATTACTTGGATCATTTGGAATGTTTATATTTTAGTATTTTATTTATAATGATTTACCGTGGCGTGTACCTCGACTTACCGATGACTGACCCCACTTGTATTATCACAAAACACCAATTTCACTTACTAACACCACTCTTAAGAAACGAGAGAGGACATCTAGCTCACTAATGCACCTAAACAGTTAATAACTCGAGTTAATAACCAAATCAGAAAATTGTTGAAATTATGCAAATTAACCCGCGCTCCGAGTACTTAACCTAAAAATATGCTCCGATCCGATCTACTCCTACGACGAACGCACAGTCACCCGTTTTATCCGCAAGAAATCACAAATTTCACAAGTTAATAACTAAATATTCGTAATTACGAAGATTATGCGAATAACTCGATGCACCGAGTACAAGCAAACGTAAAAATCCTATTATTTGTTTAATTTCCGCGCGACCTACTCTACTGACCCCCGCCATGGCTTCCCGCTAACTCTCCAAGTTCCTTTCCAACTAATCTCATCATCTCCTTCTAACGTGTACAATTCTGGCTCTTCTCTTCTCACTCTCACGCTCCACCCGACATTTCGCGGCTTTATTGCTATCTCCGGTGTTTCTTGCCCTTCTAGCTGATACATTTTTGTCACAGATTATATTATTTTGCAGACGGATGGGAAGTTATTGCGACAAAGGTCTAATTCAAATTCCGCGACGTACATTTCTTTAGGTATTTGGCGGTTTTAAGTACTTTTCTTTGTTACGATGTAGTTTTATTAATGGTATCGCTATATTTCGTTTAAATGTGTAGTTTTAGTTAGTTAAATTACAAGATAATGATTGTATGTGTAATATTTTAGGCGTGTAGTACGATAAATCGAGTATTAATATTATTATTATTCTATAACTACAAGAAAGTAGGTATTTTAGCTGTCATTTTCTGTCGTAATGAGTATGCTGTCGCAATTTCCGTTTCAAGATATAGATACTTTAATGCTCCGGTAATATTATATGAATGGAACTTATTTATTATGTTTTGTTTATTGTTCATTTAATTACTTAAATGCATTAATCAACTGTTTGAATGGAATTAGTGTAAAACTAATCTAATTTATTTTGATACATTTCTTATTGATTTAACTATTCTAGTATTTGTAGATGTTCATAAATCTAAGTGAATTGTTTCTGCACATATTTCATATATAGTTTTCTAGCGTCCTGTGACCTTGAACTTATTATGGGATTATTTTACTTGATTTCATTAGTATATTTATTCAATATTTAATCTTTACTATATTTGTGACGTTACGGGACTTCTGTTCCGTTACACTTGGTGTCAACATAAGTTAAAAATTTGTATTATTATGTTGGTATATCCGGCAAAACGACAATTTAAAATTGTCAGGGTGGCGACATTAACATTAAACGAATCAAAACAAAATTATACCGGCCGATAGATGGAGCTAAATAAGTTTTATATCATTCGTGTGGTCTAAAGGACACTATTTTTTTAATGAAGTATCGAGTCACCCTCGCTTTCAAATCGAGGTAGCTCGTATCGGGTTCAGTAGTAGCCCCGCGGCATATCGTCCGAGTTATATTTACTCCGAGGCGCGAACGAAATAAACCAAACACGCGCTGATACTTGGATGTAGGTGTGTTCCATCATATACTTGTGTTGCCATGGTTAAACTAATAGGTAGTCAACACATTCGACATAATAAAACGTCTACTGTATATAAAAAATAGTAGAAATAATGAGTGTGCTTTAGATCACACGCCTGAAGTAACATTTCTTTAGCTCCATATATCGGCCAGTATAACTTTGTCTGTCTCCAAAAAGAAAGACATCGAACATGTCTGATACCTGGTCGGAGTAATTTTGACGTCAATTTAGCCATTGTTATTTATTTACAATTACAAATGTAGTTATTCAGATGAGCTTTATATCAACTCAGCCTCTGTGTGTTGGTTGAGCAGGTCGGCTCATAACCTGGAGGTGGCGGGTTTGATTTCCGTAGCACTACAAGTATTTGTGCAGAGAAAAAAATTCGCAAATACTTGTTCTGAGTCTAGGTGTTGTGGGACCATGGTCCTCGTAGTTCCTAGACACAGGGAATCTTAGGGTCCAGTATCTATATATGTGATCGTTGGACGTTATTATTATTAGATTGCACGGCCACACATCCCTATCTGCGCCATCAATCAGTCAACGCAATAGAGTTCAAATCCGCACAAAAAGAGCATTTTGTACATATTTTCGGTGCCGTCTTAAAACCCTATAAATCTTGGAAAAAGCCCCGTCAGTCCGCAATTATCGTTATCGGGAGGCGGTCGATAAATAAATATTAATGTGGCAACATTATGCGGGTGAAATTATGACAATTTAAACAATTATACGGCTAACGAGAACCGACGAGAGTCGCCGAGGGTGGCCGAGCTGGTGGTAGGCTTCGGGAAGGAGCTCGACTTGTTGCGTTTAAATGATCTTTATAGAAAAATTCAAATTTTCAATCAATGTAGCGAGTATTTTTGTAGTTTTATTTTTATACTACACATAGATTTTTTTAAATAAAACTTCTTTATCACACTTGACTTGGCTGGTGAATGCGAGGCGAACAGAAGTTCAAGTTGGCTCACGTAGATCTCCATTGTCAACATAACAAAGAAAAAAAAAAGTAATATTATATTGATATGACCGGTTACATCAAAATTTACAATTGTCAAGATGGCGACAATAACATTAAACAAAGCAAAACAATTTTATACCGGCCGATAGATGGAGCAAAATAAGAAGTTTTACTTCAGTCGCATGGTCTAAAACTCACTTTTTTTTTAATTTGGTAGTGATGCTAAACCTTTAAATATATTTTTTTACGTTATTGGCATAAAAATCTTTTCATAAATAGATAGGTACTTTGAAAAGCTTTTATAATATCTACGCACTTTATAATCATCATTTCAAATACACTTTAAGAATTTTTCATAAAATATGTACTATCAGTTTAATTAATGGCAAAAAATACAAAGTAAAGCAACATATACACATACGCTATTTCCATACGTGTTCGCGCATACATTATAATTTATTTTGTCATTTCGTATCACATTGAGTTGCCGCCGGGTGCCGGTCCGTAATGAAGTCATCACGATGTTGTAACTTGAAAAATAAGGTGTACGATAGTAACAAAATAAATTTTTTTTTAAACGGGTTAATTCTGTTGATCTCCACCGACCTTTACAATGTCACCGGGTGGGATAGTTACAAAACTATCCCACCCGGTGACATTGTAAAAAAAATGATTTTGTTACTATCGTACACCTTATTTTCCAAGTTAATACACAAAAACGATACTATATTTTATCGCTTATATAATAGCATAAAGCCGTGCCCTACGGTTTCACTCGCGGATAAAAGTAGCGTTAATCCACTATATTCACTATATACTCTTAAAAAAAAAAAAATAATAATAATAAAAAAACCAGATAAAAAGTATCTTATGTCCACCAATTTTCATCCAAATCGGTTCAGCCGTTCTTGGGTTATAAACAGTGTAACTAACACGACTTTATTTTATATGTATATATAGATTGCAATTATACTACTGCTCTTTTTACACTGTAACACATTAGGATCCTTTGATTTACACGGATTTTCTGCGACAAAAAATTAATAAAATTCGTTGGTGATCTGGATCATGTAATAAACCTTGTGTGCGGGAATTCGAAATTTCATCCAAATTGGCTTTGCCATTGCGGTGTTAGAGCCACAAGCTGCCTATTTTATATGTTAGTAAAACAGAGTAATTTTATATTTTAGTCTTATTGTTTTAAAAAATATAATTAGTTTTTAAATAAACGTAGAATGCAGTTTAATTTAATGATTAATTTCTTGAATAATTGATGAACTACTAATAAATGCACTATCTTCAACAAAAATATTCTTATTATATATTAGCCGCACTAACCTATAAACAGTCCACTACCAGTAGGCAGCGTGGCCAACATGCTGGCAGCATTGCCCCGTTGTATTGCAACTTAAATCCATTGTGCCAAATAAATGCCAACATTTTGGTTACGCATCGCATCAATAGCAAATCAGTTAGTTTTAATATGCTTAGTTGATTTGTTGTGATACCGGATATCAGATTTAAGTATCATTGACCCAGTAATGAAAATTGAAAAAAAAAACAATGTAATGGAAATAGGCTATTTTTATCGGCAGCGCCCCCGGTGTTGCTGGTGTCTATAGGCGTCGGTAGCTGCTTACCATCAAGCGGACTCAGTATCAACTTGTTATATCCCGCCGGTAACCCTGTAAAGGTTGGTAGAGACCAACAGAATTAGCCCGTTTAAAAAGAAGCATCGTCTTGTTTTTCTGTACGTAGTATAAAAAAAATTAAACAAGTAAATAAAAATTACTGAAATTAATAATATTGTTTTAAGCATAAAAATTACAAAGTTCTTAATGTCAAATATAGCAAACATATTATAATAAAAGAATAAAAAAAAAACATGTTCTCTTTCCCATTACTGGTGCAAGCATTCCAGTACAATGCAGAAAAGAAAACTCCGTTCCGAACACAATATGATATTACGGTTTTATAAACGCCTTTACACAGGTTTTGTTTACAGTTCAGATATGCTTCTTGATAACTTACAGGTGTGTTTACTTACATTATTTTATTCATAAATTTTAATCTTTGAGTAAAAACCCAAAATACGTTATTGGTTAAACAATAAAATTAGCAGAGAAAGTCTTCCCACGCCTTACTAATTGCCAACACGTGTTCTCAAACAATGTCCAAAGTAACTGAATGTCCAATAACACCTTTGCTATTCTTTTGTTAAATTCAGGTAAAACTTTGTTTTGTCGGCTTAATTCTAAGGTAGGATACTTACTGATAACTAATGATCGGTACCTTATGTAATCCTAAACAGATGTTCAAGTTTGTAAATGGTGAATATCTTTAGTGCACCTAATATGGTTGTCATGCCTACAATGGTTTAGCTTTGAAATTTATAAACATTTTGACTAAGCGACACACTGAACTGGTTGAAATAAATCTTCTTTACGCACGCTTGACGAGGCGAACGGAAATTAAAAGTAGTTCGTTAGCGCAGATCTCCATTGTCAACATGATGTGAATGTTGGTGTGTCGGGTAAAATGACAATTTTCAATTGTCAAGATGGCGACATTAACATTAAACTAAGCTAAAACAAAATTATACCGGCTGATAGATGGAGCTTTTTTATGTTATTGTATGATGTGACGAGCTAGTCGTCCACCTGGTGTTAAGCGCCACGGCCGCCCATAACAGAACAGTGTCACTCGGAACTCTAAAACATAGAGTTTCAAGCGACACTGCACTGCGCACATCATCCTGAGACATCAGCACAGTCTGGTAGCTAGGAGCTAATGAAGTTTTACTTCAGTCATGAGGTCTTAAGCACTCTCTCGTTTTTTATTTATTTTACTATTTCTTTTGGTTTATCTGCATTGTTTATTAAACGGAGCTGCTTATAAAATGTGCTAAATTAACTAATGTAAAAATAGTTCTGAGCAATACAAAAATGTATTGCTAACGTCATTTTAAATTTCAGACGCGTTTATAAGTACGACGGAAATTCTTTAAATATGTACATATTTTATAACCCTAATTTTAACTTTAAATTGAGTAAATTAAAAAGCAGACTTAATTTTACCTAAATATACCTGTCATTTTAGTAATGACAAAAGTCGCGCGTGCGTCAGAAGGCGGTCTCACGCACGACAAAAGGTGAGTTCCGATCTATGTGATTATTGTTTTTACAATATTTCCTAGAACAACAGAATAACACATAAAACGCTTGGTTCCGTAGAAAAAGTTTTGAGTAAAATCAATATTTAAGTATATAATACAGTTTTTTAAATTAAACATCTTTTAGTGTTTTACAGTACTTTAAATAATTTACTTATTCGTAAGTAGTTTAAATTTTTAAATAATGTTTAGATTGTAATAATAATAAAATGATATTTTTAGAAGTGCAAACTTCTATACGCTCGTTGAGCACTTGTTGGGTGAACAAGCGTAAAACCCGCGTCATCGTCACCGCACGCTTCCCATGATACTTAGTTACTTACTTAGTTTTCACTTCTATCGGCAGTCCCCAAAGACCAACCCGCACATTTTTTTTATTAATAATTTTTGTTATGTGTTCTGGGGCATGGGTCTTCTTTTACACGAAGAGACTACAGGTCATAACCTACCATGCTTGGCCAAGTGCGGGTCGGTGAATGCCACGTATTCCCGAATTTCGTTATTCTTGAACATGGTGGTTTTTCACATGTTTTCCTAGACCGTTGTAAAGGCGAATATTAATTTCGCACATATCTTCAAAAGTCAATGGTACAGAATTTGAACCTGGGTGCGTCGGTTTGTCGTACGGGCTACCACTCAGCCACACTTGCTTTATCATCTTACAGTGATAATACAAATAATGATAAATAATAATGTGTGGACATTTCACACAGCGCCATCTAGCCCCAAACTAAACAAAGCTGTACTATGGGAACCAAATAATTGATTCAATACTTAGATACTTTTTGTTTGTAAATACATACATAGAATACAATATAACAGCCAGATATAGAACAAACATTCACAAAGGACACACACAAAGGTTTGAAGGTGGGAATCGAACCCACAACCCACAGTTACTACCAACTGAGCTATCGGGCCAGTCAAATATTGTGATGTTATTACAAGTCAACTTTTATTTTATAAAATTTAATATTATTTTTGTTGAACCCTAAAACCCACCGGTCATTCATACAGGGGTATGAATGAATCGCCTACCTGGGCCCGATCTAAGGGTGCCGAAATAAGGTTGTTTTCATACTGTGGATTGCTTTTTTTTTTGACCGGATGTGAAGCAAATTAGTGCCGGAAACCGTTAGGATCTTCGCTCATTCATTTGACTGTGAGAATTGGATGACGACTTAAGGGTGGGATTTTTAAATTTGGTATATCCGTTGCAAGCACAATTTTTGAGGTGTATAAAAAACACTACAATGAAGCCCGCATTAACTATTTACAAACACAAATATTAAGCCAGTAAATAATTGCAAACGTGAAAAATGTCAATCACATAAATTAAGTGGGTTTTTAAGATTTTAACTTTTTTCTACCGCATCCTATTTTCATTACAAAAGTATTCAAATGTGAGTCAAAATTAATAGACATTGTTTATAGTAAGATTTACTACCCACTAAAATAAATAACAGAATTTTTAACCTATACTGAACAACAACAAATTAAACAAATTGGTTTTACATTTTTTTTTTCAATTGTGTTCAGTAAGTTTGCATGCTTTTGACGTTTAATATTATACAAGGTCGGTCTACGTGTGAGGTCACGCTACGGGTCTACGCGCTACACCTCGTAGACGTCTACGAAACGAAAGTCGTTGAAAATCTTCGCTACGAAAAATCACGACTAGATGTAGTAGCTATAGAGTCTACTTACCTACGAGACGGATTTTCATTCTCAAGTAACGAAAGCAGATTTCTGTAGGTTGTGCAAAATTGACTCTATGTAGCTTTTTTAAATAAATAAATATTTAATTAGAAACCATTTTTTAGAAAAAAAATTGTATATTTTCATATATTAGGTACATATTTTAGAGTACCAAAAATATTTCCTTGATTTTTTAAATTCTGTTTTTTATTACTTACTAACGTGATCAGTATTAGGGAAACTAATAATACTTTTAAAAATATTTAAAAACAAATTTATTTTCACAGATGAAAACTACAATATTCTCAAAAATCCCCATACGAAATGGTCAACCCTTAATTAAACCTGGCCGCCATCCTGCTAATTACGGCATAACAAGCGCGAATTAATCATCTCAGCTAGAGATAAATCAGAGACGCGTGCCGCTCCCGGTTCCCGGCTCCTTACACATAGTACTGAACCAGACAGTACTCCAGATCAGCATTTCTGACTACATCAAACAAAACGCCTCAATTATCGCTTCCTAAATCGACCAAAGCCAGGGTAAGATTATACAAAAAGCAGTATTATTGCGAATTGTTAAAGGGATAGACTTGTGTTGAGTGCATGGCTGGTACGGTTAGGAAACAAGGCAATGCATTGCGCGATTGTTATAGAGTTGGTACGGAGTAGTGAGGGATCCCGGGCGCTAGTCGGTAGCGCTAGGTCGGGCGCGGGCGGGTCGGCGTGCGTGTGGGCGTGCGGTGATTCAGTCGCGGGGCGGCAGCGGCCGGCAGTCGCGCGCGGTCGCTAGCGGCAGCACAACGCACCAGCGAGCGCTGTTGCGATGGAGCGATGAGGACTCGCGGCCGCGCGGCGTTCTGGTGGGCTCTGGTCTGCCTCCTCAGCGCCGGCGGGCTCGGTGCGCCGCGCCGCCCGTACTGCGAGCGCGCCGACGTCGCCTGGCGCGCCTACCGCGCCCCGGCTGCCTTCGAGGCCCGCGTGCAGTCGCTCGCGCGGGACGCCGCCACCGTGCAAGTGAAGCGCGTGTTCAGGAAGCAGGGCCACTGGCCGCGCGAGGACTCAGTGCTGCGGCTCAAGCTGCCGCTGGAGACGCTGCAGTGCAGCGGACGGTTCGAAGTGCCTCTCAAGAATCGCAGGAACTATATCGTGTTCGCGGAGCGGCGCGGCCACTCCGCCGTCGCGCTGGGGCCGCCTCTCAAGAGGACCAGCAACCTGGTGAAGAGGGTCCGTGCGGTCTACAAGCCCGGCTACAGTGAGTGTTTGTGATGAAATCGTTTTCATGTGCGTGACGCTGGCCACATGGATATTGACCGCTTCCAAAGGTATTGGCTGCTAAGTATTTGATCTGGATTTTAATTATTTTGGGGTTCTATTTGATACCATTTCCATGTGGCTAATGTCCAGAATGCATGCTTTACAAAAAGTAGATTTAGATGATATTAACGGTAATGAGTTTATCGTTGCGATCGTGCGTGCTCGCACAGAAATAGAATTTAAGATAAAACAAATTGAACTGGTAACAAATATGCGATAGCAGCAGGTGTATCTTGGAACAAGTAGCCATTATGAGTCCATTTTAGGGCGAGGAGTGAATAGTGGTCGCGGCTAACGTGGCCGACGCAAAACATACTCGTACGAGCCGCAGACGCGAGCTCATTTATGCACCCTTCATAAACGGTCAGTGGATAAGGAAATAGATACAAAGGCTTTGCTGCAAGACGACGTGAGCTACGACGCATTTAAAAGTAAACAATAAATGATAGTTTTATTTTAAACTTTATCCATCTTAAGATTAAGATAACCAAATACTAAATCTACGAAAAGTATGTTGAAGAACTCCCATAATTCATCATAGGAAGATGTTGCATCAGAAGCACATCAAACTAATTAACTAAAGTCGGATGCCACCTGCCCTATTTCGTACACCAAAGTGAACTACAACGTTCACAATTAATTTGATTTATATCACGTCCTAAACGTAGTTTAAATTTTTGTAAAATTCTAGAGCACGTGTAAATAATAAAAAGGTATTTCTTAATCAATTCGTATTTTCAGACTTTTACAATCTCGGTAGTAAATCAAACACCGGAAGCGGTGCGGTAAGTCAAGTGCCAAAAAACGATAAAACAGTAGTTAGTGTAAAAAAAAGACACGAGCCTCAAAGGCCCGGTGCTCCGGCGGTACCAGACATGTCTGAACTGGAGCGTTAAGTGACGTCACCCATTGACTTCGATGATACCTATCGGATATTGATGACCGACATTTTAATCTGGCATTGTTGATGCCGGAATTGTTGATTCGGGAAACTCTATGTGTCTATTTACTAAGCCAGTTCGATTATTAAGAGACTTGTGTAATATAACTTTGATAGATAGGTAACATTGTTGTAGTTGTGATGTATTTTGTGAATGCATATTTATGCAATAGAAGATTTATTACTATCTATTTAAACCATTCATTTTCCAAAAGCACATTATTCAATTGCTCGACCACCTTTTTATTAGCATAACAGTGATTTGATTTGATTTGAAAGAAATAATCAAATTTAGCAACAGTGATATCTGCTGGATGATCACGTAACTTTATTGCAATCAATATACACACAAATTATGGATTTGACAGATTGAATACGCAGTTTATGTGCATAGTTAGTATGGAAATGTATCCTGTTGCATTGCAATCAAAGTTTCGTGATCACCCCCCTGGTGGTTTACTGTCACTCTTTAACGCGGTTCACATGAAGACATAATGTCGAGTAATCACTAGATACACTGAAAATTATATTCAAACTTCAAAAACTCAAAACTCTAGTAATTAGAAGAGGTGACGGTTAGATCTCTGAGCCTGTACCTAAGTCTATTTAATAAAAGCCAACAAGCGAAAAGTCGAAATCGTTCTCATCAATAACTCATCTTACATCGACTTCTAATATCCTCAGTAGGAAGGTATAGTGAACTTTCAAAAGTGTGGCGCTAGGCTATCGTGTTTACTCTCCCCGCTCTGTTAGCAAAATGTTTATCTTCTGGCTATCATCCGTTGTGTAGTGCTACCATCGGGCTCTTTGGAAGTGGGACAGGGGGCCAAATATTGGAGCGATTGGGTCGCTTCTCTGTTCTTCCTAATGCAGAACAATGTTCATCTTCTCAGTATTGATTTTATGCTTTTGCACTAACTTGCGTGACGATAATGATCAATTTGGTCGTTTCACTGCTAAATTCATACCATGAGATGCATAAATTTTATTATCAAGATCATTTAAGTGTAGCCTAGCCATATCAAGTATTATTTGTGCCCAAAAAGAACCTTAATTTTGACGTTGACATTCTTTCGCATAAGCTTTCAGTTTTGTTTTGTTTTTTTTTTTTAAGTCTCAACCGAAGCGTGTAGAAGACAATTGGTCAAAATAAAATATGTTATCTATCTTGTGTTCATAATCATTTATCATTGCCACCATAATCAGTGTACTGTCAAACGTAAACGTCTTTCAAAGCAAACTGAACTCGATCTTCAGCTCTACTCCTCAACTTACTTCAAGCTACCTTGCGTATGTCATCGCATACATTAATATTTATCTGAGTCGGAGTCAGAGTCTCGCAAAGCAGCACAAATGGATACCCTACCCGTGTTCCCTTTGTTAATTTTCGTTTCGCCTTCGTACACTATTGTAAATCTGTCTCGATCGTTTTGATGTGCACATCCATACAAACCGTACAATTTAGTTGTTTATTACAATTCTTTCCAATCGTAAAACAGTCATCGACGCTTTTGTATCTCTGTTATACTAATATCTTAATGTTTCGTTGATGCAAATTATTAGCCAGTTCAAGTCATAACCAGTTGCCAGTCTGTCATTATATGCAGAGCAAAAAACTTTTTCCCACGTATCTGTTCATCATCTCGGCTTATCTACCTTTTGAGTGTTGGTTTAAGCTAAATTACATTGAAGAGTTTTGCATCGTAATGATGAATGAACTCTATAATAAATGTTATTTGGGTTTATTTTTGTTAATATTTAGTAGTAACATAATGATTCCATAATTGTAAAACGGTGATATAACAAAAAGGTGTGTACCTGTTTTCATTTAATCGCGTAATTTCATTTTAAAGTGTTGAAACATTTTTAATTTTTTTTTTTCTAAAACGTCAAACATTCTTTAAAAACTTGCAGTAAATGAATATTGAAGTTATAATTTTGCAGTCCGTTTAGTAATTCTTCGTTCTCCGACAGTTGTTTACTTTTACGATGATTAATTATTTTCTTTCGGCTTGTTACGGCCATGTTTATCAGTACCAAAGTGATCTTTTAATTTTTTTAATTCTTTAACAGCACTCTTAGCTTTGTTCCGCCCCAGGTCACCTCAATTACGGCAGTCCCGGTCTGTTGGCTTTACTGTCCTATTAAATATTAACATATGTACGTGAAATCATTATGTTTTACGAGCGGTTTTATCTTTATATTTTTACGTTCTAGATCGGTTTCGGGCTAGACTTGCCTGTGCGTGTGCGCGTATGACGCACCACATATTTTCGTTCTATAGTTGCTAGTGACTCTGAATTGCTATTCATTTTTTATGTGAAAACGAAGCCGTCATTCTTGAAAATTTGAAACGAGTAAGTTTAGTCAGTCAGGGATCTTTGATGAAGTTGTAATCTGAACAGGTACAGTCATTTGGGAAACTGTAGAAGGCAGCGAATCAGACATAAATAATTTTTTCGCGACATGACACTTTTCTTAGGTTATAATTCCTTACTACTACTTTTCCTGGAAGGTTGACTGATTTAGTCATAGAATTCAAAAATAAGAACACATTTATAAGATAAACCATTGAATGTCAATTGGTTTGTATTTTAAAAATTAGTCTTGCGATTAGCGCCGTTTAAAATATTCTGCCACTATTTGTGCAAATGGTTTCTTCTCGAAACATTACTATATCATCAAGTAGAAGGAGAGAATGAACCAAATATCACTAATAAATGAATGATCGTGTAAGCATTCAGCCGTGTTACCACATATACATAAACGAGGCTTAGACAAAGTCAAACTTGTGCTTAATAATAGAAAATAGCAGTTTTAACACTATTTTAAGGCTTGTTTAAATTTTTAGTGGTTAAACCGTACGTTTGAAATTTTCAGCCTGTCTTGGAAGTCTAAGCGCATGTAATTGATCGAATTAATTATAAAAATATACATGAAGTCATCGCTGTTTGACAGTATTACTGTATCTATCTATCCATCTATATTAATATTTGGTCCTGTGTGACTGACTGACGACGTCCAGCCAAAACCGATGATTTAAATTTCTAGTGTCTTCCTATTATAGCGCAAAGGTGTACTAAGAAAAGGTTTTTGTTTAATTCCATCTCTACTTCTGTCAAATTAGGTGCTAAGGAACCGTGTAAGCTCAAAATCAAGAAAAAAAACCACTTTAGACGTGTAATGAGAAAAAATGTAATGAGATGTGACGTATCCAAAAATTATGTGAAAAAGTTGTGTAAACAGAAAATAAAACGAAAAATAGGAATTACCAAACGAAACTTAAGAAAGGACTTTAGTTATTCCAAAATAAAAACATTCTAATTACCAAAAAATACCCAAAAAAAAATTTTGGAAACGTAGTTTTTCGCATTTTGAGCGACAGCAACACACTGATACTCTATAAGGCTAGATGACCAGAATAAAAGAAAAGACCAGATAAAATATTTATTATAAATATTATATTCATATTTCACGTAATTCAAAAAAACCCGCAAAATTACACATTTTCATACGCAGACTCAGTTTAACATCAAGTTATTTGCTATTTTCAACTTTAATCAGAGTGCTATAGAGATTCCGTAAAAAAAGTGCTATGACAGATGCCTTTTTAATTGCTTTAAAATGTAGGAACGCTGACAAAACCACGGACTTCCTCTAGTCGCGCTTTAAATTTTATGATAAAAGACACATATTATTAACTTGGTTTTTGCTTGGCAGAACCAACATTTTTATTTGTATGCTCCCATTTTTCATTACATAACTGAGTAATTTTAATTCAAATACAACATTGATATATGATAAATTATTCCATAACCACGTAAAACAAGAAGTGCCAAAGCAGATTCGTATTTAAAATGATAGTGAAATGGGGCATTGCTTTTAGTTAAAAACTCAAATGATATATTAAAATTTTTGTCTGAAAACTATTTGAATTATAAATATAAATAAATGGCATAAATGCAATTAAAATAAGAGGACATTGACAACAAGACTAATTTAAATTTTTATAGAGAAAATATACAAGTAGCAAACGCAAAGAGTAAAAAACTGACTTCAGACTTATATGGTTTTCTCAAATATGCCATTATTATAACTGGACCAAATTGAAATCTGACTGGGAAGCACCAGCTTTCAAACAAAAAAGAACCATCAAAATCGGTTCACCCAGTCGAAAGTTCTAAGGTAACAAACATATAAAAAAACAGTCTAATTGAGAACCTTCTCTTTTTGTGAAGTTGGTTTAATAAACCGTTCCATTGCAACAATAACTCTAATAGAAGTTAATATAGTGAATTAGTGATGCGATCAAAGCGACGATGAGAACAATCGACACCGGATAGAGGTAAGGTGGGGCGGGCGGAACCGCGCGTTACGACTAGCGAGGCCGGACAGCGGACTCACGGTTGTACCCGCATGTATGCCCCTATATCAAATTAATCAGTTTATCAAGAACTAGTTGCACCCCGCGGTTTCACCCGCGGATAGAAAGTTTTTTAATTATTTGCTCATCCCACGAGAAAAATTCACTTTTCCGGGATAAAATGTAGCTTATATGTTAATCCAGTGTATAAGCTATCACGGTACCGAATTTCATTTAAATCCATTCAGCCGTTTGAGCGTGAAGGAGTAACAAACATACACACATACAAACTTTCGCATATATATATATTAGTGTTTATAATATTAGTGTGACAAATAAATATAAATAAATAAATATTTTGTGGACATTTCACACAACGCCATCTGGTCCCAAAGCTTGTACTATGGAAACTAGATAACTGATACAATACTTATATACTTTTTGTTTGTAAATTCATACATAGAATACAATATAACACCCAGACACAGAACAAACACCTATGTACATCACACAAATATTTGTCCTGTGTGGGAATCGAGCCCACAACCCCCAGTTCGGAAAGCAGAGCTACTACCAACTCAGCTATCAGGCCAGATTTATTTATACTAGGTGGACTATCCCGCAAGCATTTGTCTAGATAGGTCCTTTGCGATATATTCTGTCAAGAAGCAGTGATGTCCTGGTTTAAAGGGAATCATAGCTGTCTTCTCAGTTGATAGCAGCCATACAAGGGCGAGGGCGCTGGCGCCGCTGGTTCGCCCTCTACGCCACCTCAATGAACTCAACGCCAACGCTGATTTTGATTTTTATTTTGACAAGTGCTCTAACATTGTTGCTGCAGTATTCTCATATTGTGAAAGAATGAGTGATCAATGGAGCAATACGGGCAATCCCGACTGTAGCGATAGTGAATAATTTTTCTTTTTATCTAATTCACTCCGACATTATTTTATTTTGACATTATTGTAATAGCCCATAGGATTCTTTTATTATTTTATGAACCTGATTTGTTTTTGTTAATGTATGAAATACTTTGTGTGATAACTGTAATTGATTTTGTCGTTTTTATCACAATAAATAAATAAATAAAATAAATGAATAGCTTGTGAAATTGTAGGGCATAATATAGGATTTTGTTAGTGGACAGCTAGGCGATCACGTAACTTGGTTGCAACCAATGGAAAAAAATTTGTATGGATTTGACAGTTTCAATACGCAGCTTATGTGCATAGTTAGTATGGACATTTCCTGTGTTTCATTGCAATCAATGTTTCGTGATGTCCCAGCTAGGCAATCACGTAACTTAATTGCAACTAAAAGAAATACAAATTTGTATGGATTTCAGAGATGCAGCTTATGTGCATAGTTTCTGAAAATATTCAAAATAGGAATTAAATTTTTCCTGTTGCAATGCAACCATAATCATAATAGAGCCGAGCTACTACCAGTTGAGCTATCAGGTCAGTCAAACAACTTATCTGTAGGCTAAGTAGAGTAGTTGGCAATTTCTATTATAATTAGAAAAATTGTAAAGATAAAACGGGTCTATTCGCGCACAAAAATTATTCTTTGACTAACCTTAAATTTTGACTAACCTCGACGCAATCGCGGAACACTTGCTTGAGTCAGCACCAAACCACTGGATCAAACTTCATGCCCTTAAGGTTCTCGCTACTGACAAGCAATTCTACCCAAGAGTTGTCCGCGAAGCCATTGAAATTGATAAGTACAGCAATTTCAATCGGGAAGATGGCTATAGGTTATCCTCATCGTGGAATCCGGTGATAAGTAGGTGTTCGCGTCGCGATTTGTGTTCGCGTGTAACTGCCGATACTGTTAGTATTGTATGCCAGGATATTGATAGTGAAAATTTACAAGATCAAATGCGGGTAGTTGGAGACGACGCCCGTTCTGCACGATGCTGACACTCGCTACTCCAGTACCCTCGTGACCACGGCCAATGTAACTTAGTCGAAACGTCGAAGTTAGTCAAAATAATGTTTTGATAATTTTTGTTCGCGAATAGACCCGTTTTATCTACAATATGAGTTCAAGTCGCGAAAGTTTAAAAATTGTTCATTGGCAAAATCTATTAAAGTTTATCTAGTCGCCGGCTATTTGTTTATTATGTCTGCTGATGTCTGAACGTCTTAATGCATGGAATTTTCTACTAGTTACAAAAAGGTATTCATTACTACAGTGCCATAAATCACCTTAAATATGTTATCTTCAACGAAAGTCGATAACTTACTAATTACGTACTGTCCGCGACAAAATTTGCTGAACGTACCTCATTATCCAAAATAATTTAATTAACTGTATTAACATGTGTCGATTCAACAGCCTCTGTGGTGTGGTGGTTGGGCAGGTCGGCCCTTAACCCGGAGGCAGCAGGTTCGATTCCCGCGGCAGGACAAGTATTTGTGTACAGAAAAAAAACATAACTTGTTCTGAGTCTGGGTGTTGGGGGACGATGGTCCTCGTAGTTCCTGGGTTCCTACGAACTAGGAATCCTAGTTGAGGTCCAGGATCTATGTATGTGATCGTTGGGTGTTATTATTATTAATTATTATTTTTATTATATAGAGAAAAAAAGTGTTGCAGAGCTACACAAAAATTATTCAACAATATTTATGTTTTAGTTTTAAGAAACAGTCATATATTTTGTAAAATGAAATACCTAAATATCCAGCATATCATGCACCTGTGCAACTTATATCGCAGCTATAATTTAATTTTTGTTTATGTTCGCATAAACTCGTCTATTTCCGTCTACATTTTAACGAAACGGCATCAAACTGGTCAGTAGACAGTGCGGTCGTCTGTCTGCTCCAATATATTCGAATTGTGGATTTTTATCTGTCACATAACGTTGTCTAGGCATTCCTGTTATCCCGATCGGACGACGGTGCGTCTGCGATGTCGGCTGCGTCTAGACAGTTACCTAATAGTTAGGGTTGGGATACATACCGCTTGATAACGTTTGTGGATCGATTACGATTTTTATCTTCCAAAGAAACCAGATCAATCGATTTATTCCCTATTTTTGATACTCTTATTTTGAGTTCTGCCATCAAAGGTTAGCGTGACTAAGCTTGGAGGTGAGCTCTGTTAGGTGATCATGGTAGTGTGGTTGCAGTGCAACAGGAGAGACTTCATTCCTTATTCGAAAATTTCCATAGTAACTATGTACATAAACTATGTTTTTTTTTTTTTACTTCAAACTTGTCTAGCATTTGACCACGCACTCACCTGATGGGAAGTGACGATGTGATCGAAGGTGTAGCATCCTAACCAAGTAAATACCTATTCACTCTTCTCTTAAACACGCCCGGGTCATATTTCGCCGGAAACACAGACGCTGGCAAGGCATTCCATTCCTTAGCCGTTCTAATTAAGAACGTGGAATCAAATCGCTTGGTACGAATGGGTGGTATTTCGACCACGAAAGGATGGCGCTTAGCCGAGCGTTGTATTTAAATTGTTAAATCCATGCAAATATGTGTTACTGTGTGTGTTTGTTGCAATCAAATTCCGTAATCTTCAGCTTCAGCTGTTGCTAGAAAATGAGAATCTGAAACGGTTGATAAGTATAAAGAACTCTGCATCAAATTGCAGTCGATTTGCGAGCCGTTGGTGTATTCCGAGCCTTTGATGACCCTCTATATTGCTAGACTGTATTCTTAGCGACAGGCAGTACATGACAATTAGCGATTGTTAATTGTCATGTACAGCTGTATGACTGTGATGCCTAACGGTGTTGATTACTGTTAAAGTTTTGATCAGCTTAATTTTAGTAGTATAAATTGCCAAATAGTTTCGGTTGGAGATATTTTCTCATAGCGTGTAATGGGCATAGGAGATAAATACATAATCTCAATCGTATATAATAGAAGGTGCGGCTCCAGTAATCTTTTAAGAAACGGTGATGACAACAATGGTGTCATCACTTCTATTATATTATCTATATCACTTCTTCGTCATCATGGGAATCACTCTTCGTCTACATCACCGATTTTTCCCATTGGACCCTAACGTATAAGTGTTATATATAAGACGTCTACAACAATTATCCACATTATTCGTTATCTCAAAAATAGTACAAGTATACCAGTAATAAATAATAATAATAACGCCCAACGATCACATAGATAGATCCTGGACACTAACTAGGATTCCCTGTGTCAAGGGATGCAAGAACTACGAAGGCCATGGTCCCACAACACCCATATTCAAAACGAGTATTTGCACTTCTTTTTGTTGCACAAACACTTGCACAAACACTTGTCCTGCCGCGGGAATCAAACCCGCCACATCCGGGTTATGAACCAACCTGCTCAATCACCACACCACAGAGGCTGTCTTACCAATACCAATTATACCTATTATTATAGTAAAATATCAAGTTGGTATGAATCCAGGTGTATTGACGAGATGTCAAAACTGCATGTAGCCCTTAGACGCGAGGGGCAGCCGCTTAAAATGACGTTTTATAGAGAAATATTCAGCAGTGGACGTCTCTAAGTTGATGATGATGGTGATAATGAAACGTTAGATTAGTGTAATAAACTAAAGGCTTGAAGACACTGCAGTTGTAAAAACAAGTTAGCAATTGTCGTGGGAGAGCTTTTATATCCAATTTATCCATTTACTCCAATTGGCAGGTTCAACGATGCAATTTATTAACTTAATACCTAACGTTGACGAAAATGATCATTGTATCAAATTAGAAGTAACTCAGGTTACGAGTTCTCCTTTATAGTTAAGCATGACATTTTGTCGTGTGAGTTAGAATAGTACCACTAGAGTTTTTTTTCCACAGGAAACTATTTTTTTCAGGCATTATAATTTGCAATCATCAAAACAACTGCCAGGCGTGACACCATCCCCCCTATCCCTCCCTCCTGATAAGCGACCAAACTGGCGGTTTATAGGGCTTATGTTCTTTTTTTTTACAAGGTGGTAGGACTTTCCTGCAAAGTTCGTCTAAATAGATAACACCGCTTTGCCAGTTGTTCTGCCTCCAAGCAGTAGTGTGCAAGAACTACTGTGTTCCGGTTTGAAGGCCACTGTAGCTAGTGAAATTTCTGGGCAAATGAGACTTTATGATCTGAGCTCACAGTCGAGTAATCTTACCAGACTGTGCTGATGTCTCGGGATGATGTGCGTGCAGTGTCATGGAAAACTTATTGTAGAGTTCCGTGTGATACTGTTCCATTATAATCTGTGTACTGTTCTATTACAGCATATGTCGTTTAACATCAGGTGAACGACTAGCTCGTCTATAATACACTAACATTAATAGTTTTCAAAAACTAAAAAAACGCTTTGTATAGAAAACCAAACTAGAAAGTAAAATTTGAATCAAGAATTGTGTATTCTGTTTTTATTAATTAAATTATTAATAGTGTACATAAGAAAAAAAATATTTTGTTTAAAAAAAGCGTGGTTGCACAAAGCCCAGACTTAGAACAAGTATTTGCGCTTTCCTGTACTTATACTTGTCCTGCCGCGGGAACCGAACCCGCCGCCTACGGGTTATGAGTTTTCTGCTCAACCACCACACCACAGAGGCTGTCAACCACAACATTAGTGCGAATTAATAAAACAGATTCGTAGTCCAGTAACGGGCCGCGGCCGGTATGTAAGGCAGAGGCACACGTGACAAAAACTTGCCTTACCTTATGAGACGTAACGATTATTGCTGAGAAAGGGAACGATTTACAAATGATTGTTGTTATTTTATAATTCTTGTACGGTTTGTTCCGGTAGCTGTAGCTTTGATTCAACCGTTGAAGGGTAACGTGTCATCACATGCATCATCATCATCATGTAATATCATCATAAAATGATTCTCTTGCTTCATTTATGGAGACTGATTCAGTTGAAGTTCAACATAAGTATGGATCATCGTACACATACCTAATTGGTTCAAATTTAAAATTCACGTGTATTTTATATAATCTGATAAGGATCAGTTGCATATTGTGATGGGTAGTAAAATACTGTGAATTAACATAAAACTCACAAAACTCAACTCGCAATATAGGTATCCGACTTTACTTGAATGAAAATAATTTATTATTATTTTTTAGTCAAAATTCCCGTTAATTCCTCCTTCATTTCCTTCTGAGAAGCCCAGATTCAACCGAAATCAATGAAAGATCTAACGCTAAGAATGTCTCACCTTTTAATTTCAGCATTAAACCGCCTCGGTCCGACCCGAACGAACTTTTTTCTTTATTATTGTCCAAAAGGAAGCGACTTGCTGAGTGATACGCGACACATGACGCCGCGCGCGCCACATAAAGCCGCAAAAGTCACGTCTACCGTCATTGCAAAATAAACTCTAGCAGGTGAGCGGCAAGGTTGAGTTTTGTTTAGGCGGGCGGTGGCGGGCGCACGGTCTGTGAACTCCTAAAATAATATTTCAGTCGAACCACTTCACGTGTTACGTAACTGGTGGTATAATTATAAAGCTAGGACGAAGTTTTAAGGCAAACGTTAACGCGAATCGCGCGGTTTCGAATGTAAAGATGTTCTACATCCGCATTAGGAACGTAACGCCTTTGGCTCGAATCTAGCAAGCGGTTGGAGACCCCGCAACCTTTACGACAAGCTCGACGTGACTCCACTCTACCGTTATGTACTGAAACTCTTCTCCGAGCTAAGTCTTTCCAATTTATGTACTTACTTCAGTTCAAAAAATGTCGGGTGGTCGAACACTACAGTAGTACAGTTTTACTCCAAGGATTGATTAAGTCCGAATTTAAGAAGTTTAATGTCTGAACAGCTCAATTACGCACAAGAGCTTTGAGCTAGTTACCTTCCAATTTATGTCATGCGTCCGCCTTCCAAGTAGGGTTGACTACTGACAGTAGTTCGATTAACTGAACTACCACTTTTCTATAGAAATAATTAAACGCTAATCGAATTATTCATTGTACGAATAGTTCGTTTAGCTCGCGGCGGCGCTGTAAGTCGGTGTAGACCAAAAATAATGGCTCATTAAAAAAGGACGGACAATTTGTACTATTTTCATATATTCGTCTAACCACATTTGTTTAAGTAATTACTACATAGAATATACGCAAAGGATCAAAATCGATGACAAATAAGGTACTCCAATTGAGTCTTATAGTAGTAGTATATAAATCGATAGCTCAGTTGGTAGTGTCCCTGCCTTCTGAACTGCAGGTTGTGGGTTCGATTCTCACTCAGGACAAACGTATGTGTGATGAGCATCGATGTTTGTTCTGTGTCTGGGTGTTTATATTGTATTCTATGTATGTATTTACAAACAAAAAGTATATAAGTATTGTATCAGTTATCTGGTTCCCATAGTACAAGCTTTGCTTAGTTTGGGGCTAGATGGCGCTGTGTAATATGTCCACACATATTTATTTATTTATTAGTATATTACTTTATAATTATCTTAGAGTGTATGTACATAGTAACTTTTGTAGCACCACCGTCCTTGCTCGTTGATCTATCTCTGTCCATCCAAAGGTTGCCTGGAAGAAATCGCTTTTTAGCGATAAGATCGCCCATTGTATTCTACTCATTAGTTATTTCCTGTTTTTGTATTTGTTACCTTAGTGTCAATAAAAATTAATCTATCTATCTAAATCACTGTTTAAATTGGCAACTTTTTGCACACAATCTGTGATCGTCAAAGATGACATATTCCAAAGCTGAACGCTAGTCAGAAAGATTTGCCCAACTATCTGGATAAGGAAAATCGACTATTAATTTTCGAATCGCTAGAAAAACTCCACAGTGCTACATATGGGCCGGCGCCGATCACCGAGGCACTCCGATCGGTCGATCTGTACGTGGACGGAGTTTGTTCATAAGTAGGCTTATGTGTGTGCTGAATATGGATATCAACTGATTCGAAGATAAAGGATATAACGATGAGAGTTTGAAGCTATCTTGACTGGTGCTGATTTATAGAAAGCGCGTTCAAGTGGCTTTTTGTCTTAGAAGGATTTAAGTATTTTTTTTCTATAAAAGAGTACTTGTTTATGATGGTCTTTAAATAATATCTATCAGCCTTATTAATAAACACAAACTAGCTTTAGACTAGTTACACAATCTTTTGTCTCTTTCGATCCAGCTAAATATTTCAGTAGCAAAAAAAGGACAAAAGCTGAAGTAACTAGTTCGAGACTAATACCCGTTTATTAATAAGGCTGTATGTGTTCAAAAAAAGTTATATAAGTTCTGTATGCCTAATTTTCTAACTTTCCTTACTTTTATGTTTTGCTTAATTACCAAAACGGATGAATCAATTTAGCTGAATTTACCACAACAAAGATTAAACTACCTACCTAGGTATTAGAAATTATAAGTGTAGTTATTTACCTAGGTTACACTTTGTTACACCGTGCTGTTTTGTCTGTGTTTGTAGTTATTTACCTAGGTAATACCTACACACTTACACTTTGGATCAAAAATGAATACTTTAACATAACTCCGGAAAATGTAGTTCTCATAGGAAAATAGGTAAATAAAGTGAGTAGGGAGGTGTATTATATATTAATGTTAAATGATTTAATGATTTTTCTTATACACAAAAACCTAAAAATTATTTGACCAAACAAAATTACACACTTCAAGCCAAAGATATAATAATGTCGTTGATACCACAATTAAAGCATTCATGTAATTGATGTCACGCAGTGAACTTTACTGGCCCAGAATGCAGGTGGCTGCTTCACTTTCTTCCACGTTTCGTTACTCGACATTTCCACGGCCCGCGCCCTGCAATTAATTCTAAATGTCATATGAATTCGGACGGTTTTGGACGGTGAAAGTGATAAGCTGATCGCGGGATTTCATATCTACTGATACATAAGAAACATGACGTTTTTAACAGAGTTGTCGCTAGTAAGGTTCTGGGTTTACGCTCTTTTTTGTCTGGACTGATTTGTGATTTAACTTTGAGAAATATTCAAGAAGTTTAAGTCGGTTTTCAAATACTTCAACAATTTTCATTCACGTGAATTTACAAGTGTTCTAAAATGTGACTCTTATTTCATTTATATCACTTTTGCATTCTACATAAATAGATGAAACGTTATCGATGGATATCCAGAATTAATGCTTTATTTAACAATTGTTCAATAAATATTTTGTAACATTACGTCTAAATGAAATAACTTGCTTTTAGCCTTTTATAATCGAAGTTTCAGATCAGAGTTCTCTGTTGTGCATTGTGCCGGATTGCTAGCACCAGTAGTTAGCAAGAGAATTTCTTTTTTCATACTCACATTGCAATGGGCTTGCTATATATTATTTTACAATAAGCACTTTGTATTTTTATATGCTCACTAAAATACCTTAATTTTAAACACCTAATATAATTTTGACTTGTAAACGTGCTAAAAATAGCCTATTTGCAATAAATATTTTAACTTTCACTTTGAATAAGACTAAGACCACCGTTTTACTAACCTCAATAGGCTAGCACAATGCTTCATTTGTCTACATTCAAGATTCGAATCATTTGAAAATGCACAAGGACCCTGAGCATATAAAACTATTAGAGGAATTGTGCGCTTAACATATTATAATTCAATTCACCCACCCACCACCCGCTTCCAGCTACCCGCGCTCACTCTACCCAGACACAAATATGCCCATGACATTTGCACATGTCACAGCCGAAACTGCCCATAGGTTGTGTAACAGCAGGTGATCTTTGCATTCATCGCGCTCGCGACAGGATAGTGAAATGGTAGTAATTATCGAGATTAATCACCTGATGCTGCTGATGTGAAGTCTCGTGGGCTTTAATTTACAAGTGATTTATTTTTACGAGTTGTGCGGTTTTTTATTGAAAAGTATAAATAATAATAAAAACGTAGAAATGCGTAGAAATAACAAAGTTAAAGATTTGCACATCTTTAACTTTATTTGTTGACAGTCTACGGTGTGGTGGTTGAGCAGCTCGGCTCATAAAGTGGAGGCAGCGGGTTCGATTCCCGCAGCAAGACAACGCTAGACAATTTGTGCACATAAAAAAGCGCAAATACTTGTTCTAAGTCTGGCTGTTGTGGGACCATGGTCCTCATAGTTCTTGGGTCCCTAGACACAGGAAATGAATCCACGGAATCTTAGTTAGAGTCCAGGTTCTATATATGTGATCGTTGGGCGTTATTATTATTTATTTATTTATCATCTTTACAATGGAGATCTATGGGAACCAACTTCCGTTCGCCTCGCATTCACGAGCTTACACCCTAAGTCCAGCGTGTGTAAACAAGTTTTACTACAATAATATAATCACTTAATACTTATTTATCTTTTAAAATAGAAGAAAAATCATCTTAAGATATTATTTATTTATTTATTTGGCACACAAAACAGAATATAATCAAAACAAGAACAAAAAATATAACACACATTTTGAGCTAGATTAAATCCCAAAACATGTGTAAACATCATGTTTAACCAAAATATAAAATTAATAATTAGTAAAAAAAAAAGAAAGAACGAAAGTAAATACATTTTTTCAAGACATCACACAACATTACATTTTTACGAATAGGCATTTTACACAAGACAAGTCACACGAAAAACAGAGAAATTAAAATAATTAATGTTGCGTGACGTCATGATATAGGTCCCGACTCAGCATGCAATTAATGTCGCAAGACCTTAATAACTGATTTTCAGTCGGAACCCATATTCATGACATCGATTTGTATCTTAAATGCAAGATAATCAATCAGGGTTCCGAAATGATAGCAAAACGTCCCTTTTAAATTTTGGTAGTTTTTGGTCAATAATATCAATTGAGTACAAGTTATATACAATTCCGTACAACACTCACTTGGTCTCACTTGGACTCACTCAGTAGATTCGCAATACTCAATTTACACGCAGGGTGTCCGCGAGCGGTGGCGGCGCGGGTGGCCGCTAATGTCCCGGAGATTGCGCCAGCCCTACCGCATTCAACTAACAGGGTTGTCACACGAATTGTTTCTTACACAATTATTTGAAGTGAAACTTCTTTACGCACGCTTGATTTGGGTAGTAATGAGAGGTGAATGAAATATGAAGTTGGTTCACGTAGATTTCTACTGTCAACATAAAATAGTTAAAATTGTGTATTATTATGTTGGTATATCCGGTGTAATGACAATTTACAATTGTCAAGATGGTGACATTAACATTAAACAAAGTTACACCGGCCGATAGATGGAGCTAAATTAAAGAAGTTGTACTTTAGTCGTGTGGTCTAAAGCATACTCGTTTTCATGATATTTTTATTGAGATTAAAAAAAAACGTGTTCAAATACCTAAGTGCGTGATGTACTTACATCAAAGGGTTAGGAATTGTTTTAATAATTATATAATAATAAAAATAACAACGCCCAACGATCACATACATAGATCCTGGATCCTTACCAGGGCTCCTTGTGTCTAGGGACCCAGGAACTACAAGGACATTGGTCCCACAACACGCAGACTCAGAACAAGTATTTGCGCTTTTTTTCTTCGCACAAATACGCCTTACGCGGGAATTGAACCCGCTACCTCCCTGTTTTGAGCCGACCTGCTCAACCACCACACCATAGAGGCTGTCAATTATAATACTAACTATTCACCGAAATCGTGTAAAATTGTGTTGGTAGTTGTTGGGTTGTTGTAAATTGTGTGTAATAATGAATAATTTAACTGTTGGGTTTTAGACGAAACCGTGAGAAGAGAATCCTTTTTCCAGTTTTAAGTGTCCCAGTTTCGATATTTGCTTTTCTGATCACAATGTAATGTTTTTATTAAGCTGTGTTAGTCATAAGTAAATGCATTCTCGTTTTCGTGGCAGCCCTATCACTTGACAGTTAATAGGGTTGCAACGGGACCTATTTATGTGGGAATCTCCAACGGGAGGACGAGTGTACTTGTTCATGATATTGGATTATAACATAATATTTTAATAACTTAATACAACAATTCGCGTAGATAAATAAAAGATTTTTAAACAGGTTACTTGTTAGCTGGTATAATTTTAATTATTTTAAAAGTAAAACTTCCTTACGCACGCTTTACTTAGTGAGTAAGCTGGCGAGGCGAACAGAAGTTGGTTCCCGTAGATTTCCATTGTCAACATAACAAGTTAAAAAATTTAATTATTATGTTGGTATGTCCGGTAAAATAACAATTTACAATTGTTTAGATGGCGACATTAACATTAAACAAAGCAAAAACAAAGTTATACCGGCCGATAGATGGAGCTCAACTAAAAAAGTTTTACTTCAGTCCTGTGGTGTAAAGCACACTCGTTTTTATTTTCTTAAAACTATTAATTTTGCTATTTAGGTACTTGGTCTGTCTGTCTAAAAACTTAATCATAATTTTAATTGATGTTTATATCATATCGTATATCATCAAAGATCTAAAGAATTCCCCAAAGAAACAAAAAATACTTTTCTCATTGAACACAAAGGTACCTAAAATAGTCTACATAAAACAGAACAAAGTATGGTAGAACAACAAAACATTTATGAAGTCACTATTTTTCTATTCACAGAAATAACCTATGAATTATTTTTTTTATTTTTTTTTTAAAGAAAGTGCGGTAGGGATGCTTACTTTGGTAACGGAGTACCAGGCTAGCATAAATTACAAAGAGCACTTTACTCTAAGTACAAGTTGCGTATGTGACAAAAGCTTGATAAGGTTACCATAGCCATCCCACAACTTAGTACTTAGTTCAATACCTCTCATTCAAATGTCATTTCTAGATAATTATGCCTTTTAAACATCAAGTACGCGTATTCAACATTCCTTTCCATTTGTACTAAGCATAACAGATCTATGCAGTAAGTACTAAATACCTACTCTGATTGTACAATAGCATACTACTAAAGAAGTAGTAGATACTACGTCCTAGTTGTAATTCCTTACGCTAGTCACATAGTCTGGTCGTACCCTAATATGTAGGGACCGACCTCGGCCGTGCTTTTATTGAGTGGTCTAAGTCGAACGATTCCGCGATTTCATTCGTTGACAAATGAAAATCAAATCAAACTATTTCAAATTCAGAATAATTATAACTCAAAGAATTGGTTGTTACAGATTTCAATGTCTATTCAATTTGAAACAACTGTAGTTTGCTAAGAAATAAGTTAAATAAACTTTTGCTATTTTTAACCGACTTCAAAAATGGAGGAGATTCTCAGATCAACTGTTTTTTTTATGTTTGTTACCTCAGAATTAACGATTGGGTGAACCGATTTTGATAAATATTTTTTTATTTAAAAGCTGGTGGTCCCACTTAAATTTGGTCCAAATCTGACAATGGGGTCCATGAGAAAACTATATAAGTCTGAAGTCTTTTAGGTTTTTTTAGGCTTTGCGTTTGTTATATGAAGACGTACTCTCGTTACTCTTAAATTTAAACATTTTTTCTGTAGTTGGTACCGAAGTTGTGACCGAGGTTTATTCGGGAACCACTATGCTGACGTTAGCTTTCTTTTAATTGAACAGAAAAAGTACATAGCAGTAAAAACAGAAAACACTATTGCTAAAATCGCTCGCGCTTATCCCTCTCACCTCACGAACCAGTTCTAATCAATCTATCACATATAGAGCTACTGACTGGCATTAACACATTAATCCTCCAGCTCCATCTAACAGTTTATTTGTCCAGCTAACTGATCTGCGGCACTTTGAAGATTTATCACAAAGTATGAGGAATCGCAGGTTTTTGTCTGAACAGTAATGGCTGACTAGTATATTTTATAGTAAGGCTACTTGTAAGATAAAATCGATATCTAAGGACTTTGCCAATGATAAACGATTACATTGTTTTTTTATTGTAGAAAACGTTAAGGAGAGTTGGGTTTTATTCCGATTTCCTAAATAAACTTTATTCAAACTACATCATATCATTCTTTTTTTGAAAATTACAGTATCCTCGATAATTTAAAATATACGTAAAATGCACTAATTTTTTTTTTAAATTGATTGTGGTCACAAAAATATAAGACACTAAAGCAAGTGTTTTTTGTAATCTGACGGCTTCAGTGATTCTCGTAGCAATGCAAAGATTTTTTACAAAATCGACCTAACGGATCATGTGATATTATTTATCGAACATATTCAAATAACCTGTGAGCACGACGTAGACAAAAAATTAATGACATCTTTCAGGTCTGCCGCTAAAACTGAAAAAGAAAAAATCACACGGAAAAGGAGGACAAAATTACAATTGTGGAATAATTGTGCAACCAGCACTGTTATCACTATAAAACAATTATCAATTGCTTGATACTTATTCTGAAGATACACATACCCTGAGCCTTTACTCTCATTTACAGTAACAAAACGTTTCCTTACATAAACGAGCACCAGTAAACTTATTAACCAAATACTAGATGGTAACTAGCTTTTATACGAAGTGCGTCTGTCTGCCAGTTATTCTACCGCCAAGCATGTACTGCGCAAGAACTACTGTATTCCGGTTTGAAGAGCACTATGGGTAGTGAGATTGAGGCAAATGAGACTATAACCCGATTGACCCGCAGTGCAGTGTCACGCGAAACTTTAGAGTTCCGAATAGCTCTCCTACTGTTATAGACGGCCGTGATACTTATTGACATATATTTTTCTAAGCTGTGCTTATATATTAGGTTAACGACGACTGATTGCAATTGAACAGGAGAGATTTCATTCCTAATTTGAACATTTCCATAGTAACTATGCACATAAACTGCGTATTGAAACTGTCAAATCCATACACAATTTTATTTCTACGTTTGCAAAGTAATCGCTCGTTCGTCATTCAAAAAATTACTAAAATATTATATAACCAACAAAGACCTCGCCAGTTGCATTGATAATGACCTAACGACTATTGTAACCCTCAATCATTTGTTGTTAAAATCTCCTTGCATTATCGATGAGTCAACCAGATGAAATAGCGTAAGATCGGTGCCAAACGTCCCGATACTTGGAATTGGATAAGCTTGTGTAGTAAACTGAAAGTGTCTTGGAGTTTGAGGTAAACGTTGCCGTGGATTTATGTGTCATTGAGGTTTTGTAATTAAATGTATTTAAAATCTCTTTCATATAGGGCTGGCCAGTGCGGGTTGGTACATGACACATTTCATTATTTTATATTGTTGTTACTTGAATACGATTTTCTCATGATTTTTCTTTCACCATTGTAAAGGCGGGTGCGAATTCCGCAAACAATATCTTCAAAAGTCATCATCAAGGCCGACAGAAGTTTGAACCAGGGTGCGTCGGTTTAGAAGCCGCGCGTGCTACCGCTGATCCTTACTCGCTCGTATAAAGTAATAATAATAATAATAATATGTGTGGACATCTCACACAACGCCATCTAGCTCCAAACTAAGCAAAGCTTGTGCTATGGGAACCAGATAACTGATACAATACTTAGATACTTTTATGTTTGTAAATACATACATAGAATACAATATGACTCCCAGACACAGAACAAACACCTACGTTCATCACACAAATGTTTGTCCTGGGTGGGAATCGAACCCACAACCCACAGTTCAGAAGGCAGGGCTACTACCAACTGAGCTATCGGGCCAGTCAGTATAAGAACTGATAATAATTTATAATACTTTCTAAAACAAGAATTCTGAGGATATAAACTTTTTGATCCAGTATTATTAAAGCGTGGCGTCATGGTTTGAGGCCTATGAGAAGATCTAACCATTTACTAGGTGGTAGGACTTTATTGCAAAGTTCGTCTAGGTAGGTACCACCGCTTTGCCAGTTATTCTGCCGCCAAGCAGTAGTGCGCAATCACTGCTGTGTTCCGGTTTGAAGGGCACTGTAGCTAGTGAAATTACTGGGCAAATGAGACTTTATGATCTGATCTCACAGTTTAGTAATCTTATTACTAGATTGTGCTGATGTCTCTGGATGACGTGCGCAGTGCAGTGTCACGCGAACCTCTACTTTAGAGTTCTGAGTGACACTGCAGCTGATATGGGCAGCCGTGTCGTTTAACATCAGGCGAACGGCTAGCTCGTCACGTCATTCCTTAACATAAAAAAAAAAAAAAAAAAAAAAAAAAAAAAAAAAAAAAAAAAAAAAAAAAATTCTCACTCTCTCAGAATCACTGAAAGACAAGCTTTTTTTTCTCTATCTATCTATCTCACGTTAAAGAAGATACCTTACTCTTGTTACCAGATCCACTCGAGCTATGGTAACTCAATCGTTATACAGCTATATCCCTTCCGGTGGCTCCGGACATCTAGACTTCACAAAAGCTAGACTAAACATTCGCCGGCTACGCACAAACAACCCAGAATGGAATCCGAGCATCACACGCAGTTTGTCTTGTTCTTGGAATTTAGTTTCGAGACAATTGAAGGGTTGAGAATAAAAAGGGTTTAACTGTCAAATTGATAGTTTTGAGAAAATTGACTTTAAACTTCAACGGCTTCATTTTAATGTAGAGTGCTTATAAGGTAATAGAAAAAGTTTATGTAAATTTCAGTTGCTTAAAAATGTATTAATTCTATTTTAAAATACTAAATATAGTACTAATTCATACAATTACTGTAAAAATAATAATTATAATAATGTTTTTATGCTAAGCAAACTGTATTTCTGTGACAGATAAACCGTTTTTAGACTCAAAATCTTGAGATTTATGCTTCATTTCGGTATTTTGTATTATTGTAGATAATTTCACGCTGAATCCAGCGATACCCATAAGTCATTTTGTGAAAGAAATCTGTTAAACCCTTTTTGTTCTCACTCCTTCAATTATGATGCGATTTTAGGGTTTTATGAACATAGTAATTCTACTATGTTCACGTTATATTCAGAAAGTGACTGAAATTCAGTTATTAAGGTCTCACCTTAATAATTAAATTTATCTGAACTGATACTGATATTTAACTGAAGTTAGACCGCGTCACAAGCGGATTCATGATGGTACTGAAAAAGTTCTCATAATGCCCAGTGGTGTTCTACGACAATTTAGTTCTGAACTGATGCAACATTCCACTATACTGATGCATCATTCCACTATACTGATATTTCATTCCACTGCAGTGATTTTTCATTCCACTGAACTGATGCATCATTCCACGATACTGACACATCTTACTTACCACTGTATTGACGCATTCAGTTCAGAGAGCGCGTTGAAAGCAATGATTAGATTCATGGATCAAAGCTTCGCACCTAATATATTTAGTGAGGAAAATAATAGATTTGAGAGAGACGAAAATAGAATCTAGCTGATGAAAATGTTTATTATGCCTACTACTAAAATCAGAGTCAGTGTTAAATGTTGCTTATATCTAAAAATTTTTTGTTCATAGACAGTTTTGTGAGTAACCGAAATCCACACGGCGAAACCTTGGATCCACGTGACGATAATAATCAAAGACATAAACTAAATAAATAAATAAACTTATTAATAAAGGTTTCATAATGCTTTTTACTACTTAGTACTTACCCTAAAAGAAGCGGTGTCATTTTTTGGTAGATTGCAACCGCCTGCTTAGCGTAATTCACTGGTAAAAGAAAAAATTGAACCACGAACGGGATAAAAATTTCAAAGTTTTTTGATCGTTTGTTAATTAATAAAATTCCGTGCAGAAATTAATATCAAATTCATTCTTAATAAAGAACACTCACGCACTGTAGCAAAATGTAAACTAGATCTATCACCGCTGAAACGAGTCTAAACATTATTCGTGTAAAACTCGCAAGTTTTAAATAACCAGCAGTTTCTGTAAAATGAGGCTGAAAACGCGTATTTAATATAAACAGACGGGTCAACGTATTGTAGAGTTCCGCGAATCCTAAATCATCTTCGACCACGATCAAGGTGAGAGAAATTGCTATTGAATACATCAGTGTAGTTATTCAGGAAATCGGAAAGTTTTTTATGCTCTTACTAAAATCAAAGTATCTCCCTATAATTTAAATGCATTGTATTTTACCTTTGACTCTGATTCGAGGTTCAAAAATACAGCATTTTTCTCTCTTTTATGACACTACTTCATGTGCTGTTTTAACAGGGTTTTTTATTTATGTTAATCTTTCAAGATTTCAGCAGAAGTGATAATTAGCTTTGTTATTACTATATGAAAGGTTGAACTAGCTGTCTCTTTCATATCCTTTAATATAAATGGGACAATTATATCTACTTCTAATACACTAATGCTCATTTTTGTTATGTTTATAATTTTGAAGAGTAGATCAAAAGATTTTGTTACATGTACAATCATTTTTACAACTATTTAATCATTGTATTCTTTGGAAGCTTTTATTATTTGGTGTTTATATTATCTCTGTCATTCTTTCAATCATTTTCGATGCATAAGAGTCTACCCCGAATTGTGCATCTATTAATATACTTTGTACAAATTCGTTTTGTTAGAATGCTCATCATTATCATAAAAATCTTCATCAAAATTATGAGTAAAATATTATCGTATCAGATTTTGACTTAGTTAATGACTGTGAAAATTACTTCATATGGTTTATGATATTAGCCACTTCCTCCATAAAATAATTGAAATTTCTCTGTATATTCCTATGGCGTAAGCCTATACGCTGTATTGGTTGATCTGTCTCATCTTTCTTAGCTTTCTTATTGCTTTGCTGGAAGTGACATTAAACTGACCAATGCCTACCGCAATTGCAACAAAGATACAAACCTATAGATGTAATAATTACCGATATTTCAGCAGTTATTCCGGGAAGGCGAGTGGCCGGCGCCAACATTCTATGTAGTATATCCATGTAATCGGCATGTGGCTCGGTAAACAAACATATCTAATACTAAGTACTCGCCTGAGGCTAACATTGTAAGAAACCTCTTAGTACTGCTTTGAATAAGTTTACAGACGTTTTATAGTGATCGCATGAAACTCTGTGGCTTCATGCATTGTCATAGTATTGGAATTTAGAAGTTTTTTAAATCGGATATTAAAAGCATCAGAACCATCCCGTCTTCAGAATTTTTATCTGTAAGAAAATGTATCTCGCCAAATCGACGGGATGGATTTTGATGCAATTTGCTGTTATGTTTTAGGTGAAGTGTCCGATGTAGGCCGCTTAGTGAGATTGTGACGTTTATCGTCATGCTCAAGAGACGGTCTTTTCTTTAATTTTA
This sequence comes from Ennomos fuscantarius, assembly GCA_905220475.3. Classification (NCBI taxonomy): domain Eukaryota; kingdom Metazoa; phylum Arthropoda; class Insecta; order Lepidoptera; family Geometridae; genus Ennomos; species Ennomos fuscantarius. Next base: position 1,126,041 of record HG992028.1, on the reverse strand, counting down.
TGCGGTCGACTATTCGATCATTTTGACGTGTACAAAAACCGTAAAATAAATTAGTGTGCTTTAGATCACACGACTGAAGTAAAAGTTCTTTAGCTCTATCTATCGGCCGGTATAACTTTTTTTGCTTTGTTTAATGTTAATGTCGCCAATTGTACGTCGTCATTTTATCGGACATACCGACATAATAATATAAATTTTAAACAATTTTTTACTTTGTTATGTTCACAATGGATATCTACGGGAACCATCAACTTTTAAATTCCGTTCGCCTCGTGACACAATCACCATCTTACTTTACTTAAGAAGTTTTACTTCTAAAATCTTTCAGTGTCAAAACGTCCAATAAAACGGCTTGCCATTTTGTGCAAGTGTAATTTTACCAATAGTAAAATAAGAATTAGATATACCAAGGCCACAATGATTATATTTGATTAATTTAGTCTAGCTTTTATTTTATCCAACTCTTGACTTCTTTTTATTCAACTAACTGAAAACTCAGTTTGGAGCCAGCCTACCAGCGCAACAGGTGCACCCTATTGACAGCCTCCTGACCTTTCACACCGCCTTCACCCACTTCCAACGAACTCAAGACGAAATTGCCCCGTATTATCGAGGTACTTGATACTCCATGTCGTATTGTAGCCCTATGATTATCGGTAGTCACCAGCCAGGTTGTAATTAGCAGGTTGATTTAAGCTTTAATATTGATAATCGTCATAATTTAAACATATGCTAGAATTCAAATTCAAGTGTTTGTCCCAATACATATTGTTACAATAGATGGAGTTTTTTTATGATGTTAAGCGACATGGCCGCCCTTAACAGAACAACGTCACTCGGAATTATAAATATAAAGTTTTGGGTAACACTGCACTGCACACTTTATCGAGAGACATCAGCACAGTTTGATAGTAAAATTACTCGACTGAGAGATCCGATCGTAGTCTCAATGACCCATTCATTTCACTAGATACAATGCCCTTCAAACCGGAATACTACTGCTTGGCGGCAGAATAACTGGCAATGCAATAAGCATTACAATCAAAGTATAGTAGATCACCCCGATTTCAAACTGAACTAGACTGCAATTTTGCACTACATATCGTAACGGACTTTATAGTAGACTTACAGATAATGTACATGTCAGTTATGTTCTTAACATCGATAACGTAATATGTCAGGTTTTGTAAAACCTGACCTTTGAAAGATCATAGAAAAAGTTATTTTCAAAACTCTTGAACAAAGTAGAGCCCGCCCAAGATTTGTCTACGCGCTGTGAATATAAGGATTCCCAATTTGTCTCAAAATGGACAGATATTATGATATCTGAATTATTATGTACTCGTTCTGTAATTTGAAAATGGAATAAACAAAAATCTGTTATAACGTAACCAGCGAACCTCACTTCGTTGTTTATAATTCGACGACAACATTTACGCGCAGAGTTGCGCGGACTTTAGTAACAAATCCCATGAAACATCCCCAGACAATCGCTCGTTCAGTTTAAGCTGTACACCGAACAGAGTTCAACTATAAATACAAGCGCATAGCTACTCACACCACTTTCAGCCGAGTGCGTCTAATAATAAGCGCAACTCATCGGCCCACTGAGTAATAGACTATAGTTGATCTGTCAATGCGACAAGATAAAACTCTTAAAACATAGCGCATAAGAGATGGTTTGTGAAACCGATATCTTGGGGGCACGGCCGTAGTTAGGGGGCATTGTGGGGCAATGTCCTACCTTAAATTCACATTGCGCCACCTTAAAAATACCAAAAAAATAAAATAAATTATCACACTAATGTTATAAAGGCGAAAGTTTTTTTAATTTGTATGTGTATATATTTGTTACTCCTTCACGCTCAAATTGCTGAATGGATTTGGATGAAATTCGGTACCAAGATAGCTTATACACTGATTTACATATAGGCTACATTTTTATCCCGGAAAAATAAAATTTTCCTGTGGGATGAGCAAATAATAAAAACACTTTTTATCCCCGGGTGAAACCGTGGGGCGCAAGTAGTTATAATTAAATTGTTCATAGTTTCAGATAAAAAACATCTTAGATCCATGCTCATGTTCTGTCACAGAAATGATTTGTCTACAAATAGCTATTGATTGATTTAGGAGCACAACCCACAGTTTAGAAGGCAGGGTTACTACCAACTGAGCTATCGGACCAGTAATTGTTTCCAGAAGTAATCATTTTCTGAACTGGCAGTTTTAAAAATAATCGTTTCCAGAAGTTATAGTTTTAAGAAGAGAACAGTTTTATTTGAATCGTCATCATCAGCCTTTATTTGAATATTTTTTATAATTTAGATTCAAATCCTGCGTTTCTTTGAGTTTAACCTGAGTTACATATCACCATGAAAATGATCGCCACATTGGTTTAGCTACAGCGTCAATGTGTCGTCAAATAAACAAATAACAAGTACTTGGTCTTCAAAATGTATTTCCGACAGGTAATACCTGTACGCCGCCCGCCCACAGCTGCCAGCGCCCGCCCAACCGTTGACGGCCGTAGCGTCGACGTGTAAAGGACATAACCATGACGTATAACACACGTAATAGTTGCAAATAAAATTAGATATATACTTCGGATTGAGATAATTATAAAAACGCCCAACGATCACATACATAGATCCTGGACCTTAATAAGGATTCCCTGTATCTAAGGACCCAGGAACTACGATGAACATGGTCACAACATCACAACACAAGAATTTGCCTTTTTTCTGTGCACAAATACTTTTTCTGCCATCGAACCGAATATCTAGAATGGGAATCGAAACCACCGCCTCCGGTTTATGAGCCGACCTGCTCACCTTGCCCACCACACCACAGAGGCTGTCAAAATTATCTCAACTATAACTAAATGTAGCCACCTTTGCTTAATGACATAAAATGACAAGCAGATGTCAAAAAATAGTACTGAATTTAATCTTCCAAGATTCTGAAGCTTGCAAAAAAATGTATTTGAGAAAATTATTTTAACACTTGCTTAAAAGCACACGATACCTGTATTAATAATATTATGATGTTTAATTCGTTTGCAATAGTTTATTTCTTTAATTTTGTATCAACTATAAAACGGCTGGATTTAGAGTTGAACAAAAAGTGCTGCGCCACGGTCCGCTGCATCGACTATCGATTTCATCCGCACTGGCGCTCATTAACGAGAATCGATTACAAAAACATGACCTTACGATGATCTTTAACTTTGAACGAACGTTGAAATTTTACTTTGCTGTGAAAATTGAAACGTTTTAAAATGTATGGGCCATTGTTTTACTTAATCTCGAGAAATGGAACTGCGATTGCATTGACACAGTTGATATAGTATTCTGTGATACTGATATACTTAAAGCCAAGAGATTTTAGTTATTAAATTTCAATGAGCTTTAACCAAATTCTTGATTTTTCCGAGTCAAAAGCATCTATTGATTTTTTAGTGTAGTAGTGTACGTGTGTGCAATTTTTTTCCAAATCAGGACAGCAGTTTTTGTGTGTAATTTTTTTTTACCATTGAAAATTCAGTATATTAGAGAAAATAATGTAACGAAAATATTTATCATATTTGTGCACATCGTGACCGAGTGCAATAACTACTTTTTATAATAGTTAATATGTCATAACTAAATAAATGAATAGCAAAGAGGTATCTGTGCGAGAAATCTATATGGTCTCCGAAAATCGCGGTGGCCATGGCGAGTCTTTTCTGTTATAATTTTACACGTTTTTTTTATTTTAGAGAAAATGTTATTTTTGTTAATCGTTTATGTAAGTCTCACACGGCCATCATCCACGTTCAACATTATGATAACAATTTTCTTTTCAATTAATAACCAGCAAGATCGATTCGTCACAATATTTTTTATTGTCCATAGCTTTGTCTTACAACAAGATATTATGATGAATCCATCACATTCGGTTCTTAAAATTATCGTTCATTCGCTACCTGGCAAGTTTCGTAGATACTATAAAAGGGCTTTTTTTCATTGGTTTGGCGGTTAATCGTTAACTGCTAGCGCCACTATGGCAATTAGTGACGGGCGAGTGCTCGATGTTTCCGGTCGACAAAAAACGGACGGTACAGACAAGACGACGAGACAACGACGGCGCGGGGTAACTCGACACCTGGCAGTGTAGTAGTGATTGGGGGCTTATCGATGGTTAGCGTGGTAAAATGGTGATAATTAGAAAAGGTTTACAATACAAAGATTTTTGTTAAGGCTAACCTTACTAACTATGACTTAATACTGTACCTAACTATTGTATCGTAGCCTATGGTTTACGTTTTATATGTTTATTTATTTATTCTTTTCGATCCTCTTATTCCGGCAACGGCCCAAGCCAAGGTCGGTAGAGACTAAAAGCATTAGCCCGTTAACGTGAAACACTACCTTAACATTTTTAAGTATTTAAAGTTAAAAATTTAATAAATGGATTAGTTAGTATCTGCTGTGATATTGCTGTGATAATGTCTCAAAGTCCCAAAAAAAAAGAAAAAAAATGACAATATATTATTATGAGTGTAAGCTTATAATTATATATTAAAATTCAATCAAATCATAAAATTACAATAAATCTTCTCATACCACACAGTTTAATCAAACCTACGGTAAACGGCTCGTATCACTGCAGGCTACAGACTTTGAAGATACATAATAACATATCGAACGAAGCTCTTCACGAAACATAGGCCGATCCGTCGCCACTGACTCACACATTTCGGCACCATTTTTTATCAAAAGACCCACGAGTGTTTTCAAAAACCTGTCCATCTGTTTGAAAACTTAAACTAATGTTCACAGACATTTGTTTACGCACAAAAAGTGCTAATGGTGTTTATAATTAATAGTTTCTTAGTAGATATTGTACTATATCTGCTGAGATTAGTGCCCACGAATTGTCGAAATATTTGTAAAACAAATAATCGACTTTATACCGTTGCTATTTTGAAATAGTAATTGTGGTTAATTTAAAAATCTATAGTATTTGTAAACAATACGCGAAAATCAAGACCAAGGCCAGTAATTGGCATTCCACACAGTTTTCCGCGATGAGTTATTACTAAAAGCTTTGATAAAAATAGATCATAATTGCTCAAAAATTTAATATAAAATTAATGAGAAATGCAATTATAAATAAGTAACTGTCTTCTGAAGAATTTTTTCAAATCCTCAAAAATAAAAGTTCACCATTCAGGCTATTTACTTATAATTATGTTTGCGTAAATAACTTTCAGAATGAATGTTTCTTGAACATTTATGTGAAAACATCTCTACTAAGTTCATCACGACTTGAATTTGGCTTTTGCATTTGTTTTGTGCTAAAACAAATGCTAATACTTGACCCGTTGAGAAATAAAACTCAACATTCTGATATCACAAGTATCGCCCACACCTCAATCAAATTACGTTCAAGTATATCGCTACTCATCGGTAATCAACAGCAATCGAATCTGTCAGTGGCTACTCGACTCGAGCCACTTGAAGATATCGAAATAATCGACAATCGATCAACAGCCAACACTACTGCACTTAGAATAGTTAATAAGATGTAATACAGATACGCAATTTTGTTTCTTGACAAATACCTCTTATTAATAATACCAAATAATTTAATATTATTTCCGTAATAACATTTTACCAGTTTATATAGACCTATTTTCCGCTTGTAAACGAGTTGGTTAGTACTTAAATTAATACAAAACCAAAAAAGTAACCATAAAACTAGATTCTTTATTGTTACTTATTTGTTTTTGTATAAACATACTCTCCTCATAATACGCATGACAAGCAAATAACAAGTTTTAATGAGCACACTATAAATTTGGGTAATAATTTTGGAAATGACTGGCTTAAGGCCAGTAAATAATAATTCAACCTTTGTTAATCTAAACGATACAATAAATACATACATTGTGTTAAAATAAAATTTCGCAATATTCGTAATGTATCATAAACGTATGAAATTGCACGTTATAAAATAGATTGCTACCCGATACTGTAAACAAGCAAAATGCCATAGATTACCCATAAATCAGAATGGTACAACGTGTTTATTACCAATAAACACCTTTTGAAAATAACTTGTTCTAATGATTGATAGTGATTTATAAATAAGTGTTATGATCTATGATAAATGGTCTTGAATGTATAGTTTAATTCTTTTTACAGATCTGCATTTAGGTTTCGATGTCTGTAATAAGGATGTTATCATTATTAAGCTACTAGTTAGGCCCCGTGGTTTCACCCGCGGATATAAAGTATTTTAATTATTTGCTCATCCCATGGGAAAATTTCACTTTTCAGAGATATAATGTAGCCTATATGTTAATCCAGTGTATAAGCTATCTTGGTACCGAATTTCATCCAAATCCATTCAGCTGTTTGAGCGTGAAGGAGTAACAAACATACACAAACACACCTACAAACTTTCGCCTTTATAATATTAGTGTATGTGAAGTGTGATATATCCTACAGTTTCACAAGTGAGTTTACATTTCAAACGTCACCGTGATTCGTGATAGCATAATATGATGTAAAAGTAATTATTGAAAAGTATTAAATTAATAATCTTGATGTGAATAAATATTTACAATCTACTATATAAAAATAAGTCGGGTTTTCCTTCCTGACGCTATAACTCCAGAACGCTCGAACCTATTTCCACGGTTTTGCATTCGTTGGAAAGGTCTCGGGCTCCGTGAGGTTTATAGCAAAGAAAATTCAGGAAAAATTCAGGACACACCAACATTTTAAGTAGATGGCGCCGGTGCGTGATACATTGTTTTTCGTATATTATAAAATGTTTAGTTATTTACTAAACATTTTATAATTTATAAACGTCCACCCGAGCGAAGCCGGGACGGGCCGCTAGTCGTTCATAAAACAAACATTTACACCAACGGCTTATTTAGTATGATGGTATGGGTAATACGTCATTAATCACTTACCACTATCGAGATATCCCAAATCGATCGCGAGTACAATCAAATTGATTTATATTCATTTGTCGACTCATCTTCAGCCCAAAGAAAGGCCGTCGTATCGTTAACCGCACACAAACGGACGCATCAAAAGGAGGCTACCATTATCCCAAGTCGTTATTCGACGTGTAAAGATTTACACAATTGGTGTAAAACAAACAAAAATATATATATCGGTCGTCTCCCCCGAGCCGTTAAAAGCGAATTATGTCTTTAATCAGTCTCGTGGAGGCTGTTTTATGATAGGCATTAAAGTGCGCGCGTGTGGGGTCGCTGAACTTTGACGAAAAACTGGCTAATTATGGCTACTAATTAATGTTGTTGCTACAAAGTTATAGTTATGTTATAGTTTGCTATAAAAATAATAATTAATTGATTTTCTAGTGTTTTATGATTGATTCTATAAACATTGTTATAATATGAAATACAGTTTGTTTACGAGCTATATTACCACAGATAAAATAATATAAATCAATAAAATAGATAGATTTATTGTTAATCAGAACTTATATAGATTTTCCTGTTATATATGAACGTCACTCATGACCTACTTACATTATTTTTATATGGCCCTACATTATTCTTAAAAATAACTTGGGAAATCAAGATGCAGTGTCCATCTATCCTTTATTCTATACTAGTTGCGCCCCGCGGTTTCACCCGCGGATAAAAAGTATTTTAATTATTTGCTTATCCTACGGGAACGTTTCACTTTTCCGGGACAAAATGTAGCCTATGTGTTAATTCAGTGTATAAGCTATTTTGGTACCGAATTTCATCCAAATCCATTCAGCCGTTTGAGCGTGAAAGAGTAACAAACATACACACATAAATACATACAAACTTTCGCCTTTATAATATTAGTGTGATGTGATGTGATACCTACCTATAACCATATTCGTAATTCATACGACCCGATGGCCCGATAGCTCGGTTGGTAGTAACCCTACCTTCTGAACTGTACGTTGCAGGTTCGATTCCCAACTAGGACAAACATTTGTATGATGTTGAACATTGATGTTTGTTCTATATCTGGGTGTGTTAATTATATTGTATTGTATGTACGTATTTACAAACAAAAAGCATTTAAGTATTGTATCAGTTATCTGGGCCCCATAGTACAAGCTTTCCTTAGATCAGGACTAGATGGCGCTGTGTGAAATGACCACAAATAATTATTAATTTTATTTAAACTTTTTGTTGTGTAATTATCAATCAAAAGTTTAAATTATCAATTATTAAACAACATATATGACCACTGTTAAAGTTTCTTAAAGGATTCAATATGATTGCTTTCGGAATGTACCGTGTTAGCAAAATTGGCGGAAGTTCAAGAGATAAGAAGTTTATCTAATTGAAACAATAGAATGCAAGTCCAAGGTCCACAGTTTATTAAACTCAGAATGTTTACTACATTGAAAAGCCACATAATATTATTTGTATTAAGGTATAATACATCACACTAATATTATAAAGGCGAAAGTTTGTATGTGTGTATGTGTGTATGTGTGTATGTTTGTTACTCCTTCATGCTAAAACAGCTGAATGGATTTGAATGAAATTCGGTACCAAGATAGCTTATACATTGGATTAACATATAGGCTACATTTTATCCTGGAAAAGTGATGTAACGTAATGCGCAAATAATTAAAATACCTTCTATCCGCGGGTAAGGGCGCAACTAGTAATAAATAAACAAAATGATTAAGAGATGCCATTGAGTGACGATGAGTTGGTTGGAGATTTATATTAATTTAATATATAATAATAATAACGCCATCACATACATAGATCTTGGACCCTAACTAGGATTTCCTGTATCTAGGACTCAAAAACTACGAGGACCATGGTCCCACAACACCCAGACTAAGAACAAGTATTTGAGTTTTTTTTCTCTGCACAAATACTGGTCTTGCCGCGGGAATCGAACCCACCACCTCCGGGTTATGAGCCGACCTGCTGAACCACCACACCACAGAGGCTGTCATATATAATAGTATTATTTGCCCATCATCTAAACATTTACACAAATTATTTACGTTGCTTTGTTATTGCAGTCGGGCTCTTGCGAAGTTGTTTAACTGTATCTCTTCACACTGTGGCCTTTTGTAGGTGACCTATCAGACATTAAAGTGATGGTTTCATATAACGCATCAAATTTCCTGTCTGACGATTGTCTAGACTATAAACATCTGATATTTTGGTATTCATTCAGTCATTATTACATCATACATTAGTTTTATGCCTGCAATTTTATCAATACTTAATCCTACTAATATTACAAATACAAAAGTTTGTGAGTTATTTTGTGAGGGATGTTTGTTACTCTTTCACCCAATAACTGCTGAACGCATTTTGATGAAATTTGGAAGACATAGTTTATAGCCTTTTTTGAGGGGGGGGGGAATGCCCTCGCACTGCCCTGCCATCAGGGTGGTGGCAAGGGGTATGTGGGACTCGAACCCAACTAAAACACCCCGTGAGCCTTCGTCCGCCATACCAGGGGCGAGAAGGCGTCGCGACTGCATTCCAGCCAACTCGCCCCCGTTCATAGTTTATAGCCTGGATTATCACATAGAATACTTTTTATTCGCGGGTGAAACCGCGGGGCGTAACTAGTTATTGATAAAATCGCAGGTATAAAACTATGACTAGCCTGATATCTCAGTTGGTAGTGACCTTTTGAACTGTAGGATGTGGGTTCGATTACCACCCAGGACATTTGTATTATGAACATAGATGTTTGTTCTGTATCTAGATACAGTCTAATTTTGAACACACAGTGGCTTATGGTGGCGGCTCGTTATGGTTTGGGGAGGGATATGTTTGGGAGCTCGCACGGAGTTAGTGATAGTCACAGGAGGGACCATGACAGCAGATCGATACATCAGACATTTTAGAAGAACATGTTGTACCATTTGCCCCATTTATTGGTGACGACTTTATTCTAATGCAAGATAATGCTCGTGCTCATAGTACACAATCAGTACAGGCATATCTGAGCCACGTAGGTATACCGGTGATGCAGTGGCCAGCAAATTCCCCCGATATGAATCCGATAGAGCATGTCTGGGACTTGCTAAAAAGAAGGGTTAAATCCAGAATGCCACCCCCCAACAATCTGAATGAACTTGGAAACGCATTACTTGAGGAGTGGGAGCGGTTGCCTCAAGAAAACATCGATAACATAATCTGTAGCATACCCAGATGAATGGAAACCGTAATCAGAGCAAGAGGGGGAAACACTCGTTATTAATTTTGCTTTAGTTTTATTGTTAAATCATTTAATGCTTACTTTTTTTTATTTTTTGGTTCATAATCATCTAAAAATTTCACTTATTTGAAATTTCTTTATTTTTCAATAAAAAATAACGAAGACTTTTCAAAGTCGTTGTTAAAAGATGTTAATCAATTTGTTATTTTGTGTCTAATTACATTTTCGTCAAATATATGCGTTATTATCTCATAGTCTCACTTTTTTTTCTGTTCCGCTAATTGTGCCGGTGTGTATATATGCGTGGCATCGTAAATCTACTTTGCTTAAGTTGAATTATCTAAGAACTTGAAAAATTAGTTTCTTTTTAATCACGTCCAGAACAGTCCCATCTCTTTTTTAAAATTAACTAGCTTCTGCCTGCGGCCTCACCCGTGTACCGTATAGGAAACGAAGAAGAAAATTTTTCATAGATAATTCAACCACTCATTTCACCCTCTTAGGGGTGGAATTTCGATAAACCCTTTCTTAGTGTATACCTACACTTTACAAAGAACATACACTCTAAATCTCAAGTCTCTAGGACCAGCGGTTTATGCTGGGCGTTGATGTATAAGTCAGTCAGGACTTTGAATTTTATGTGTATAGATGGCTGAAATGCTAACGAATAATTTTCATCGTGAAACAGGTGTGCCTTCAAAATCATTAATAACTCTATAGAACCATAAAGTTTCCACTTTCTAATGGTAAAAGACAACACATAAAAGAGAACAGGAAACGTAATAGTGTTCATGACAACTCTGAAAACAGAAGAAAACTAATTTTCCTCTCCATTGAATCATCTTAAAGATGACAGACTCACGTTCCGATTTCGCAAACGTCTCAATTCAAAAGAATACCACGAAAATATCCGCGGGCCGTTGGCAGACGTACCCGCGTCCAACCTTGACCTAACTATGGGTAATTACCTACCATCCATTGGCATTGGTACATAGGTGAGGCAGAAAGGTTGTAAACAACTGGACATTTCAGATATGAAAAAATGCCACTGTTCCAATATGTGGTAATGATAAAATCACATGGATTTAACAGTTAGGCATTTTTTATGTATGTGATCGTTGGGCGTTATTATTATTATAAATTAATACATTAATTTTGGAACATACGTTGGTCGTTAACACAGATTAAGTATTGTTCTAAGTCGCTATTTTATATCTTTTCTATTTTATTCAGTTATAATTATCCTGTTACCACTGATTTTGAATTGATTCGTAGTAATTGCGTGTTTTTTCACGAAACTTCTTCGGGATAAAAAGTACTTTATGTTGATCCTGGTAGTGTAAGCAATTTGTATGCAAAATTTAAATTATATCAGTTTAGCCGTTTTGGCAGAAACAGACCATTACATTATTATATAAAAAAAAGAAAGAAATATTTATGGATATTTCACTAATGCAATCTAGCTCCAAAATAAGCGTCTATGGGAATCAGATAACTGATAATGATATACTTAGATACTTTTTTCTATTTATTATATTAACATATAGATTGTTTCTTCTTATAATTTTAATTGAAGGAGATAAATTGCTTTTGCAAACGGTTTTTTGGCATCAGTTTTGTGTCAGTTTTGTCAAAATTTGTCCTATTGTTCTGGCGGACGTTAAACCAAAATTACATAATAGTAGGTAGTATAATTACCTACACAATAAAACACACAAACACAAAATGTAACTAGTCTGTAGACAGGGCATGTCGTGGGAACTACTCCTCGGAACAAAGCGGTGCGCCAGCCGTCTCTAATATACCGCTAATTATCTTACTTAGTATCATTTACTAACTTAGTATTTGTTTTGTGTGACCAAAAGCATTGTGTGATTATTATTTTGCCATCGTGCCTTCTTGGGGTCAATGAACCTATTTTGGTTTACATATTTAATGCTTGGTTTATTCTAGAATATAGACTTTATACATATTTTCAGTAAGTACTTAAGCACGATAAGATTTTTATCGTATTTGCATAATAATAGAGATTATCATATATTACCCGTTGGATTTATTATCATATAAATAAATTTAATTTCAGTTTAAAGTTAAAAAGGAAGAAATTGAATAACGAACTTGGGATTTGAACCCGCATACAGCCGTCCTTAAAACCGGGATATGCTTTACTAAGCCACCGTTAACAAGTGCTAATATGTCCAAATATTCTGGGCATTGTGGGCTGTTCCTGGGTCCCTAGATACAGGGAATCTCAGTTAGGGTCTAGGATGTGTGTATGTGATCGTTGGGCGTTGTTATAATAGATTATGTAATAGTATAGTCTACTACTAGTAAAGCTTTACATTAAACATGGCAGCCGAAGCAGGTGTGACTGTGAAAAGAGACCACGCCTATTGGCGCATGCGCTTTAATGATACCCTGTAGTAGTGATGCTCTTTGAGTAAGAGGGATATTTTTTTTTTTGTTTGGCTTCACACTTTTGTGTATTTAGCCAGTGTCAAGCAATTGATAACTTTTAAAGTTAATTTATATAGTCCAAGTCATCAAGTCAAGTCGTACTCCTAGAACGTAGTGTTGTTACCAAATCTCCATAGAAGCTTCTGGGAAAGTTGCCACCACTCTACTAGGAGTATGACTTGACTAGACTATGACTTAACTTGATGACTTGGACTGTGACTTGACTTGACATATTACATAATATTAATTAACTTGAGAAATTATCAATTACTTGACACTGGTTAAGTACACAAAAGTGTTAAGCCAAAACAAAAAATATTTACAATACCAAGGTTGAAGTTGCCGTTTTGTTTTGTCGAGCGTGTTGGCGCGTGTCGCGGCAGATGTGCCGGCAGCTGCGGTCGAAACGTTGCACTCGCGAATTTGTAAACGATACTACCAGGACCATGTGGCGAAATAGGGAGGCTCGAGCCTCCTTTGATACCATAGAGTCAGTCAAAAGGAGGCATAATAAATAGCTCAGTTATTAAATAAATAGTATTGAGAATAATTTAATTGAAAAAATATTATAAGAATACTACTGCTGATTGCAAATAATGAAATTAAATTTATATACGTGTGTGTGTTGTGATATAAGCATATAGTATTATTATATATATAGTATAACTTTATTAGTATAATTAGTCACATAAAAGTAAGGTTAATCTTCATGATGTAATTCTTCATGAAATAGTTTTGAAATGTAGTAGATCAAAATATTTAATCTAATAATAATAATAATAACGCCCAACGATCACATACATAGATCCTGGACCCTAACAAGGATTCCCTGTGTCTAGGGACCCAGGAACTACGAGGACCATGGTCCCACAACACCCAGACTCAGAACAAGTATTTAGGCTTTTTTTCTGGCTACAAATTCTTGACCTGCCGCGGGAATCGAACCCGCACCCTCCGGAATATGAGCCGACCTGCTCAACCACCACACCACAGAGGCTGCCAAAGTTTAGTAGTTATCTGGTTAAACAAACCATATAACTACTAACCTAATCTAGTTACGAGTTCAATGTGATGGAACCTATAATAATATTGCATCTACGAATTACAATTTGACAAATTCTGCGAGCTAGTTCTATGAGTTCACTCGTACGGTTCGCAGTCATGGAGACTACCACAAACACTAAAGCAGAGTCTTGTAGTTCTTAGGTCCCAAGACACAGGGAATCCTAGTTAGGGTCTAGGATCTATGTATGTGATCGTTTGGCATTATTTTTTATTTATTAAATAAATATATGTGGACATTTCACACAACGCCATCTAGTACCAAACTAAGCAAAGCTGGGAACCAGATAACTGATACAATACACTTTTACTTACCCAGACACAGAACAAACATCGATATTCATCACACAAATGTCTGTCCTGGGTGGGGATCAAACCCACAACCCACAGTTCAGATGGCAGGGTTACTAACAACTGGACTATCGGGCTAGTCAATTTCAAGTATTTAATTGAAGGGATGACAACAAAAAGGGTTTAACTGACTTTTTTCACAAAATGACTTATTGGTATCGTTGGATTCAGCGTGAAATCATCTACAATAATACATTCTCAAAATACCGATATGAGGCTTAAATCTCGAGATTGTCAGTCTAAAACGGTTCATCTGACATAGGAATACAGTTCGCTTAGCATAAAAACATTATTATTTTTATTATATTATAACATATTTTTGCAGTAATTGTACGAATTAGTACTATGTTTTGTATTTTAAAATAGAATTAATACATTTTCAAGCAATTGAAACTTACATAAACCTTTGCTATTACCTTAAAAGCACTCTACATTAAAATGACGCCGTTGAAGTTTAAAGTCAATTTTCTCGAAACTATAAATTTGACAGTTAAACCCTTTTTATTCTCAACCCTTCAATTATTATCTTCCTGCATTTCGCAAGTCCTCAACACCACTTGTGGGCAATACCAGTAGTAGTGCAGTAGTGTCCGGGTGCGGTGGGCAGAGTCAATAAACTTGGCTGGGCGGCCGCGATGGAAATAGCACCAGACGACGTGGTACCGAACGCAGATCAATATAAAGAGGTGCAGAGGAAAAACATCAAGTATTACTGTCTTACTAGATTTTTTTTTTATGTTAGTGAATGATGTGACGAGCTAGTCGTTTGCCTGGTGTTAAGCGCCACGGCCGCCCTTAACAGAACAGTGTCACTCGGAACAATAACACAGAGTTTCGCGCGACACTGCACTGCGCACATCATTCTGAGACATCAGCACAGTCTAGTAATAAGATTACTCAACTTTGAGATCAGATCACAAAGTCTCAATTGCCCAGTAATTTCACTAGCTACAATGCCCTTCAAATCGGAACACAGTAGTGCTTACACACTACTGCTTGGCGGCAGAATAACTGACACCACTTACAGTCCAGTGTGCGAGACTTTTAATTTTTTTAATGTTAAGGAATGACATGACGAGCTAGTTCTTTGCTTGATGTTAAGCGACACGGCTGCCCATATCAATTGCAGTATCACTCGGACTACAAGTATAGAGTTTCGCGTGAAACTGCACTGCGCAGGTCATCCTTAGATATCAGCACAGTCTGATAATAAGATTACTAGACTGTCAGATTAGGATTATGAAGTGATGGCTGCTTAGTGTTTTTTAATGTAGATAATCTATCATGATATATATTAACATGTCATAAGGAGTTTTGGCGGGAAAACGAAAAAGATCGCGTCACCGCATTATATTATTTTCCAAAACTTGTGTTATTTTCAGTGTTAGCGCATAAAATTGGTGGCATTTTATTCATTAAGTGCTAGATTACAGGCATGAGTATGGGAAAGTGCTATAATGACGGTGGTGGTGATAAACGTCTCTTTTCGTGTTGATTTCAAAACTCCATAGAAGCTTCTGGTAAAGTTGCGACCCCTTTACTCGGAGTATGATTGTAACTTGACTTGATGACTTGGACAGTGGACTGTGACTTGATTTGACACATATATATAATATGAAATAACTTGAGAAATCATCAATTACTTGACACTGGCTAAATACACAAAAGCCTGGAGCCAAAACAATAAAAAAGAAACATGTCACGAAAAGATTAATCCAGGACAAAGTACACTCGTACGAAAACCAATAAGGCGAGATGTGAGACGAGAGATGCTGAAAAGCGAGATCTGAATATCATTTATCACGTTTGAAGGCGTCAATAAATCACACTTCACACAAATATTATAAAGGCGAAAGTTTGTATGTGTGTTTGTGTATATGTGTGTATGTTTGTTACTCCTTCACGCTCAAACGGCTGAATGAATTTAGATGAAATTCGGTACCAAGATAGCTTATACACCATATTAACATATAGGCTACATTTTAACCCGGAAAAGTGAAATTTTTCTGTGATATGAGTAAATAATTAAAATACTTTTTATCCGCGGGTGAAACCGTGAAGCGCAACTAGTATTTAATACATTTCTTGGATACCTATTAGGGATGTTTAAAAAAAATCTGAAGTTTAGTGAATTACTGTGTATACTTAACGTCAATAAGAAATATTATTATCTACAGTTATTTCTCCTTAAATCTTTGTAATAGCAATCAAATAAACAAACATACAATACGATTTGAGTCACGGCAATGTATGTCATATTTCAAAAGTATTTAAGACCTAAACAACAATTTAAATCTGACACAAAAATCCGTGTCATCACTTCACATCCACGATTACACAAAAATAATAACATTGCTACATACGTCACCGAATTCCGAAAACTTTGCTGAAAAATAAACAGGTCACAGGTACACTCACCGTAATAAATTAATGAGCAGTGACGAAAAACTCTCGAGAAAAGCCGCTGCATCCGTCGAAACTCTTAAACTCTTGTCAGCGACATTTTTGAAAGCTGAAAATACTACCGCAGACACTAAATGGCGATTCAAATTTACCATCATAATAAATTAATTTATCTCTAATTAGTATTTACGCGTATGTGTTTTACTAGGTGGTAGGACTTTTCTGCAAAGTTCGTCTAGGTAGGTTGGTACCTACCTTACGCTTTGCCAGTTATTCTGCCGCTAAGCAGTAGTGTACAAGCACTAGGTACTATATTCCGGTTTGAAGGGCACCGTAGCTAGTGAAATTACTGAGCAAATGAGACTTTGTGATCTGATCTCACAGCCGAGTAGTCTTATTACCAGACTGTGCTGATGTCTCAGGATGATGTGCGCAGTGCAGTGTCACGCGAAACTTTATATTTTGGATTCCGAGTGACACTGTTCTGTTATGGGCAGCCGTGTCGCTTAACATCAGGGAACGACAAGCTCGTCACATCATTCACAAACGTAAAAAAAATGTGCTTTTGCATAATTTTTCATCAAGTCTGTTGATTTCAAATCGAGATAATCTCTAAGCTGTACTTAACGAGTTTCGATAGATTGATGCGTAAAGGAATTTTTTTTTGATGACGTGATGAAATGACGTGACGAGCTAGCCGTTCGCCTGATGTTAAGCGACACGGCTGCCCATATCAGCTGCAGTGTCACTCGGAACTCTAAAGTATAAAGGTTCGCGTGACACTGCACTGCGCACGTCATCCAGTGACATCAGCACAATCTAGTAATAAGATTACTAAACTGTGAGATCAGTCATAAAGTCTCATTTGCCCAGTAATTTCACTAGCTACAGTGCCCTTCAAACCGGAACACAGCAGTGCTTGCGCACTACTGCTTGGCGGCACAATAACTGGCAAAGCGGTGGTACCTACCTAGACGAACTTTGCAGTAAAGTCCTACCACCTAGTAAAAATCAACATATTTCATTAACATTCAATTAAACTTAAGTGTGAGAAGCTTTCGACACACAAATTGTAAATAATAGGAGAACAATGTTGCTTTTCGTGCAATTTTAGCTAAAGTTGCATTCAAATCCACTGACTAATTATAAGAATCCTAACATATTTTCATTCGTCCAGACAAACGGAGCTACCTGCAGAATACTTGCGTCTACCCTTAACGAGTGAGTTATTCGACAGTTTTAGCTTTCGTTTTCACGTTTCCACCGCCGATTGCGCTGAAACGGTATTTTGCAACCAAAATACTTTGACGCGACGTAAAAAAAAACACCGTTCTAAATTTAAAACGTCTGGAGTTGTGACCGAGCCGGCATCTCGAATATGAATATGCAACTGGGAATAGGTTTATGAATGAATTATCGTTTTTGTTGCATAAGTTTTTTGCGGTGATTGTACTTTTGATATAGTGTCATTTATCCTTTGAAAGTTTATCGTTTTTGCTGCGTTTATTACAAAAACAATTTTAAAGAGAGCTTTAGAAAGTTTAGTGGGAGCTTACATTTTAATTTTTTAAGCATTTATGATATCTATTTACCACAGACCATGAGCTCATTGCATTAATTGTAATGTTTTAAAGTAATATAAGTAAAGTGAGTAATATAAGTAAATTACATTTACTTATTATAATTAACGGCTTTGATTTATTTAATATTCCGAATAATATTTAATAAATACTCCTCAAAGAGAAAGAAATAGATATAATTAAAAAAATTGGTTCTTAAAGAAGTCTGGCAGATCCCATACAATTTAACCCAAAGTGAAAAATAAACCGCGTGCATGAATAACTTAAGTAATACAGTAATAAGTAATAATTGTAAGTATCGAAATTATAAATTAAATTCTATGTAAATAGTAAATAGGATCATTTTTGTATAGAAAACCTCTTTTCAACTCAATTAGGTTAGGAATCACAGATAAGATAAGAATCAAAGTGTAAATCATAATACTTAATAGGAATACTTATGTAAAAATATTCACAGATTAGAGAAAAAACAATTAATGGAACCGTAGTTTAAATGAATTATTGAGTTTTGGCGGGAAAACGAGAAAGATCGCTTCATCGCATTGTATTATTTTACAAAACTTGTGTTATTTTCAGTGTTAGTGCATAAATTGGTTGGCGATTGATTCGTTCTTGGATTAAAGGCACAAATGTGGGAAAGTGGTATAATGATGGTAAAACGTTTCTTTTCATATTGTTTCCAAAACTCTATAGAAGCTTCTAGTAAATATGCTTTTACTTTACTAGGAGTTGGACTGTGACTTGACACATATCTGCGTGAAATATCATTAACTTGAGAAATTATCTATTAATTGATACTGGCTAAATACACATAAGTGTGAAGCCAAAACAAAAAAAATATGTTTAATACATGACATTGACAGACAGAATAGAACACTAGAGATGGACGATAAATCAATTTGCGTCGGATCCGACACAACTAATATCAATAAATAAATGAATCATGTCAAATTAAACATCTTTATTGTTTCAATATACATGACAAATCGGATAATAAGTTACAAACCCTTTATAAATTATCCCTAATATTATAAACCCATAATAATATTACATGAATATCCTCATTTATAGAAAATTTGCATGCCGTGTCATTTCTTTTTTAGGGATCATGCCAGTTTTGCTGACCCTCTTTCACCAAGATTTATTTCTAGTGTCACATCATAAGTCATAGACTAAAACAATGCTTGTTCGCACAGATGAGTCACTCCCTACCAGCAAGCTTCAAACACGCCTAACACTCACAAATGATTAACAATTACTCATCTGAATGATCCCCGGCTTCGGATTAAATTGTTAAAACCAATGTTTATTTTAGTTTCATCAGTTCTTAGATGTATCCGAACACCAGGAAAAGTAAATGTGTAATTATTTGAGCGGATACACTGTAAATGTGGAATAGGCGCGTGTTTGTTTGGTCTTTGTCATGTCAGTAGGGAATTAGGTCAGCTGTTCAATTGATTATTTTGTACTCATATCATCTCTGATATATAATTATATAAGGTCGGATAAAAGTTTAGTTGTATTTAATTCGAGAGCTCTGCAGAATGTATGGAATTACTTGCAATTTTCATTAAAAGTATACAAACTCTTGGACTAAAACTTTCACTTACTACAAGGTGTTTCGGCAAAAAGAACACATATTTTTATGACATTACTAGTTGCGCCCCGCGGTTTCACCCGCGGATATAAAGTATTTTAATTATTTGCTCATCCCATATATATGCATATCACTTTTCCGGGATAAAATGTAGCCTATATGTTAATCCAGTGTATAAGCTATCTCTGGTAACGAATTTCAAACCCTGTCAACCGTTTGAGCGTGAATGAGTAACAAACATACACACATACAAACTTTCACCTTTATAATATTAGTGTGATGAAAATAAATGAAAAAAAAAACAATAAAATCGATTGTTCATTCAGTCAGTTATTTTCACTGTTTCAAAGTCGAAAATAGTTGAAACCAGGCGTAATTTTTTTCATCACATGTATTCCAAGCTAGTTTGTCGTTGTAAGCAAGGACCAAAATAACTCCTTAACTCTTTGAGACTAAACATTATTTTAATTTGGAATGTAGATATTGTTAATAAGCTGTCAGTAATCAAATGAATATCAATCTCAAACATGAATTAATAAGTAACCGGCTGTATAAATCACAGATTATATAATCAGCGCACAAAACCAATTATAAAAAAAAACCTTTCCAAACTCCATAGCTTCAAGTAAAGTTGCCACCACTTTACTAGGAGTATAACTTTGACTAGACTATGACTTGACTTGATGACTTCGACTGTGACTTGACACATATTTGCGTGAAATATCATTAACTTGATACATTATCAATAACTTGAAACTAGCTAAATACACGGAGGTGTGGAGCCAAAACAATAAAAACAAATTTAAAAAAAACTGGCGAAAAGCTTTCCCCTTTGCTTACTCAAATTCGGATTTTACTTAGTTTTATGGAGAACGAATTCCGAAAAAAAATAGTAACGATAAAAGTAATATATTAATATCATAGAACAAAAATGTGCTAATATATGCTCAGACGATAAAAATGTGATAAAATAATGTATTGTGCATATTGTAGGTACTTACATGGATGTAAGTAGAAGGTATTTTTAAGGTGGGTAGAAATAGAAACAAGTATTACATTGTTGTAAAATATTTTAAACACTAAAAGAACAGACCAAATGCTATGTAAATGATAATGATACGTGGGTTCATGCAGTAAATGATAATATGTGTAATATAAAATTACCCAATTTTACAATCCGCCTCATTTTGAAAATATTTCTGGCGCGGCAACCTCGTATGATTTAGCGCACTACAAATGCACGTATTTATTTTTACGCAATAATATAGTACGGAAGCTCCGTAAAGTGGGTAATTTGTATCCGAACCGTTGCCAAAGGTGATGTTATAAATTTTTGAAGCATGAAGCCAATCGGTTTTATGAGACTTTTTTATACCTATACCTACGAGTGACGCATCTGTGTCTCTTATTCTGTGTCCCTAAAAATACAATACAACGCAGTCTCAGCGCTACTATTTGACGGGACTTTCAATCTCTAAATTAAAAAAATCGCATAATCCGCGCTCCGGAACAAAACGTGGCAAACGTAAAAATCGTAAATTTTAAGCTCGCGATGTTTTATTTACGGCGAGTTGATTCTGGCGCCGTCTTTTTGACAGTCGGTCTCTTTGCCGATTTCAAACTGTCAGAATCTAATTATCAAACTTTTAAACCAATTTTCCAACAATTGCATCCCTAACACTAACGTTTTTAGGTTACATTTTGATTGAGCTTTGGTTTGGATTTTTGTGTGGGATATTAAAGTTTTTGCAAGCTATCCTTTATAGTAGCGTCGGTTAAGTTTTTTATTATTTTTTACCAAAATAGGGTGTTGGGGGTCAGCGAAAGACGGCGCCACGGCTGTTAAGATTGATGGCGCGCGGTTCAACTCCCGATTCTGACACTGAATCATATTGAAAACTCATTAGCGTTTTAATCATTACATTAAATTATACCTCAATATTCTACTTTTTCAACTTACCGCCTTTTTATTACGATAATTTTCATGTTCAGATATATTTTTTTAGTTATAGTACATTCCGTCAAAAACAGCGTTAATCAGCATTCAGCCCTATCGATTAAACCACAATACCAACATCAAAACTTACAAAATAGTAATTTATTAATATATAAATGTCGCAACTTTTGAAACTTTGAGTGGCAAAAACATAAAACAAATACTACGTACAGGGCTTTACCATTTACGTATCGCATCGAGTACGCAACCCGTTCCTACCGCGGCGCCTTTACGGCTCAACAAAGACTGCCAGGCATTTATGTAAATGGCTGAATTCCAAAAATGCCAGCTACCATCGGGCAAAAACAATGAGACGTTGTAAAAAACGTGGGAGGCGAAAGTTCGCTTTTTGGGGTTGTGCCGCTTTGCGCGCGTCGCGACGAGTAACGTATGGCTTTATTGGGCAATGGGGGAAAATCTACAGTACCTATATAGCTTTGACTTACCTGATCTGCGTCTTCTGTGACCATCTTTATATCATATTTTCCTCAATGCTGACAAAAACTTTAGAAGAAAAAGCTGTTAGAAACGAAAAAATCGGGACGTTTTGAAGTAAAACTTCTTTACGCATGCTTGACTTGGGGGTAAGCTGGCGAGGTGAACGGAAATATAAAGAAAGAGTAACGTTGCGTTTATTACTGTCGGGGCAGAGAGATGGAACTAAAGAAGTTTTACTTCAGTCGTGTGGTCTAAAGCGCACTCGTTTTTTTTTTATTTCTCGACAACACTACCAGGTTTCTTTAGCCGTTAAAAACTCAGAAACTTAAACTGGTGTAAAAACCTAATTAGCTACACACTGTATCTCCAGTGAATTGATATAACACATCTTAATTACTTTCACTCAAAATCAAGTCCAATTTAAAAACCCCAATCCCACCTCTACAATAGGGTCAGATTACTAAGCATCCAACAGATAAAAAACCGAAACTTTTAGTTTCGGTGCGCAGGCGCCGCCGGCAAGGACTAACGGAAACTTTTTGCACTAACAGTATCTCAATCTAACCATTGGCTTTTTGTATACAATTTATTGGCCAGATTTTGTCTCTTAAAAGTTCAAAATCTAAAGTTGAGCTGGAGTTAAAAGTGCCCTGCAGTTTTAGTTGCAATTTACTTGCGCATTTTGACGCGTGAGATATGAATTTTCAAAGATTATCCATTTGATTTTTGGTCTATATTGTTTAAAATAAAATAATATGAAAATGATTATATTGTGTTACAGCTGTCTAATAGATAATTTTATTTGAAACCAGCTGGACCCGACAAACGTAGTCTTGGCCAAATTTCCTAAAAATATTCGCATAAGTTTTTTTTTGTTTTTGGTTTGTCTTTGCACTTTTGTGTATTTAGCCAGTGTAAAGTAATTGATAATTTTTCAAGTTAATAAATATACAAATCACAGTCCAAGTCATCAAGTCAAGTCATAATTTAGTCTAGTCTAGTCATACTCCTAGTAAAGTGGAGGCAACTTTACCAGAAGCTTCTATGGAGTTTTGGAAACAACACGAAAAGAAACGTTTCACCATCATTATACCATTTTCCCACACTCACGCCTGTAATCCAGCACTTAACGAATAGAATGCCACCAATTTTATGCACTAACACTGAAAATAACACAAGTTTTGGAAAATAATACAATGTGGTGTCGCGGTCTTTTTCGTTTTCCCGCTAAAACTCCAACTCGCTTAAGTTTATGTGGAATCGAATTAAAGCTTAGAGCTTTTACACCGGAACGATGTTTTTAGTCCAGAACGGAGCTATTAGTCCTATTATACGGAAAAGAGAATTAACTAGTTCCTCAGAAGGCTCATTACAAAATGATACAAGGCTAGGCCCCCGGTTATAGGTATTACAATACAAACCTGCTTCACTCAACTCGTCTACTCAATTTTTTAATTCAAGGGTCAGTATTTGTGCACAGAAAAAATAACGTAATTACTTGTTCTGAGTCGGAGTGTTGTGGGACCATGGTCCTCGTGGGTCCTGGGTCCCCAGGCACAGGGAATCCTAGTTAGGGTCCAGGATCTATGTATTGGGCGATGGCAATCCATCAGGCATTATTATTATTGGGCGTTAAGGATCACAGATGTGCAAGATGTCAAGGCTGCGACCTGCCCGCTTGTCCCTACTCTCCAGTATGTGGGGCAAACAGTACTATTTTTAATGCGATATTCATATAAAACTGGTCAGTTCGTCCGTCCACTTTCTGCCATTGCATAACGTTTTTATTTCACGCTCTGTATTGTCATCAATAATTCAGAGGTTTTGACTTTTGAACACTTTTCTGTGTTCCGGTTTGAAGGGCACTGTAGCAAGTGAAATTACTGGGCAATTGAGACTTTATGATCTGATCTCACAGTCAAGTAATCTTATTATCAGACTGTGTCTGTCTCACGATGACGTGAGCAGTGCAGTGTCACACGAAACTATATATATTGGAGATCCGAGTGACACTGTTCTGTTATGTGCTTCACTGGATCGTGAAAGCTTAGGTACGATAATTATATTAGCTTCTCCTTTAAAAAATGTTTCCCTAATTAATTACCAACACAAAAAATGCTTCGTTGTCTTAAGCATTAAGATCAACATTAACTAAGTGCGAACCATTTCAAAACTTACACTTGAATCGAAACATTGTAACCTCTTAAAATTCAAGGCTCCAATTTCTTTGCGATCGGCGCGGAGCATCCCAAAGAGTTCTAATTAGACGTTTTCGTAAATGGCCAAACAGCAAACAGACATCTGTTTTTACCAAAAGCAACGCCATAATCGGCTCAAATCGCTTTGTAATGAACCGATTGTTATCGATTTAAAGTTTTAAACCATCGAGATGCCGACACGGATCGCTAAGCTATCTGTGAGGTTGTATTTCTTATTCGAATTACCTTAAGGATCGTGAAAAAGGCAATTTTAACTCGGGATTGGTTAAACTGTAATACGGCTTACGAAAATAGACAATTGTGTTGAATCTTTGTACAATTATAAATATTTATAGTGATCCTTGAAAATTACCTATTTATCAACGGGGTAGTTTTACACCCGCGCTTTAAAGAGTTTTAAAAATAGCTTACTACCCATCCTCTAAGAGGTTAATCTGCTATTTTACAAAATACAAGAAATTATTACCCTTAAAATGTAAAATACATTATTACCCTTCCTCTAAGAGGTTAATATGCTATATATTTTATCCCCGCTGCGATACGCTACAATGGCGGACTTTTTGGGCAAGACGAGTGAAATAACATTTACCAATATCAATATTATCAGACTTTAAGCATACTAGTGATTGATTACATTTTTTCTAAACTTCATAGGGTCTATTAACAGGGTTCTTAAAGTTTCGTTTATATAATTACTCGAAAACCCCCAATATGGCTGAATGACAGACTTTGAAAAATACAACAATGACCAAGACCGGCCAATACCTAGGTAGTCAAAATGATATATGCCAAAAAGAAGTCATAACAATCGCAACTCATTTAAACAGGTATTTTCAGCTGCTACGAATGGCTGAGTAATAAATAATTAATATTACCTAATTTATAATATATAAATGATTTGCGCATGTGTGTAATATATTTTTAAGTTTTTCTATTCGCCATCAGTGAATCAGATAAAAAGTTTCAGCCAGATACATTGATTTAAAATAATGTAGGCTTGTTCCAAATGGATGGATATGATACATACCTAGAAGATTTTATTAATATAATTCATGGATACAATTTACATATAAACATAATACTAAACTAAAGTAGACCTAAGAAACTAAACTACACCTAAAAACTAAAAATAGATTTTACAAAACTTACAATGGTGGTAGTGTTAGTAGTTACTTAAGTGCCTATAATGCTAGCATAATTGTTAATAAAAAAATTCCAATTCTTTACAAAAAAAAGGGAAATAAGCGAATTGTAATTGTTAATTTAAAATAAGATTTAAGATTTATCGCAAGAAGAAATTAAAAGTTGTAACATCGTAATCGTACTGTATACAGACAATTTAACTCGTTAAGCTTTAATTGCGAAATTGAATACTCGTATCGTCAACTAAACCGTCACAAGATTTGCATTGCTATGCACCAGAACCTCTGGCTTCACCTTTTAACCCACTTGTACACCATCTTTGGATTCCATTGCATTGTCATGTCTGATTACTATTCCACTCATACTTTCATCAAGTACACATTCAAGTGCCACAGTTTCTTGTCCTTTTTCTTCTTCATCTTAATTTATATTCCCATCCTTATTTCCATCAACAGTAGCCGAAGTATCAATATGTGTTTGCACAGTTTTAGTATCGACAAATGTTAGTTTAACAAATGTTTCGGTACTTTTTGATTTGTGAGCCGACTTTGTTCGGGTATTTGAAAAGTATTTGGTTATTGGTTCAATTGGTGTGTGTATAGTACATTCTTTTTGTTTGGGATGATGACTGTGTTACGGTTTATTTTGATTTGGGTATTTGCGATTGTTATTTTTAATACATTATTAAGGCAATGGTAAATTCATTTGGACTTAATTCTATGAAGCATTATCTACCAGTCGACCTAGATGTGTAAGAAAAAAATTGTAGCGATGCACTATTTCATTACAAATTGATGTTACAATAAAATACGTATTTATAAGAATAATAGTACTAATATTTACCTCCTTACATAATTCTACTGCTTTAAACTCATTGAACTATTCAAACTATTCTGTTTAGTATCTACCTACTTAGATAATAAATTATTTGATACAACTAATTCATATTTATCGGGAACTTAAATTCATATCTCAAGGAAACTTTCACTTCTATGAAAAAAATTAGCATGATTTTGAGAATTGTCTGTTGCCATGGCACCAGGTCCTTTATCAGGTGCCTTGTGCTAATTCCAAATTGATCCCATCCTTTGCGTGACAATCCTGAATCACGTCTAAGTCGAGTCATCGAACCTTTGAAATGTTTCCTAATACGGTTAATGTCCCGATAGGTATGCCAGGTAGAAATGATTTCACAAGACTGTTCTATGAATTGAAGTAAAGTAAATAACATCTGAAGTAAAGTAAAAAATTAAATCTGTCGAACTAATTACATTCAAATATTTAAAAAACGCGTTGTGTTTGATAGTTTATGCGAAAAACTGTATCATATCAGAAACAATTTCGTTAATTCACAAAGAGAATTTTATGTCATTTTAAAATTATTTCTGGGTTTAAATGTAAAAATCCCAAGTACGAATACCACGCATAATTGAAGCTCAATTTAATTACACAATTATAGAACATCAGTCCTAAAATCAACATAAAACGCAGACACCCTAAAATGTCTCACGCGATGGTCATCTACATCTAGCGAGTGAAATTACTGGATTTCAACGAAATTAAGCCAAAATTTGCTACCACTCATGCGCTATAAATATTCAATCATATTTAAATTAGATCGACCCACCGAGCGTACATTATATAAATATATTGAGGTTTTTACCGGAGGAGACGTATGAGTGAAATGTTGTATTTTGTGAGCAGAGATGAGTGAAATTCTTTTGTTTTAGTAATATTTGTATGAATATTGAAAAGGTCTTAAAGGATTAATCTAAAATAATAAAAATAATTTCAGTCGCAATTCGCTATTTCATTTGCAATCCAAATTTTTCCTTCACATTAAAATTAATCTGTAATAGCGAACTTTCTAGTTTTCTCTTAGTCTTTCTAGTTTAAATATAATCATTTTTGTCTGTCGCCCTTAATACGATGATGAAGATAATGATGGTGATGAGAAATTAAATTTACAGGCAGGTAAGAGAAGTATCAAACAAAAGTCAAAATAATTAAAATACTGATTTTCCCGGATTCCCTTAACTCTTACTCCAAAATCTCTTTACACATTCCTTAAAGAATCGGAATGAATTTATCATAAAAAACCCACAATTAAAACTTATTGGCAATAGTTTCGTGCGATATACAATACTAACTTGATAGTCACTAATTGTTTCATCGCTGCAATATTAGAGTGCAAGGAATGCTCGTTTACCATACATTCCGAAATTAAGCATGAATAAGTTATTTCTGAACAATTTGTGGAACGTTTAACATTTTTGGGATTTATAATATTTTTTATATAGCTTTTTCGAAATATGACAACCTTGGATTCGAGTCAGGTAGCTAATAAAATTAATGAATACTTTTCATACAAAATATATATATAACTGCGTAGTTGGTTTACTTTAAAAGTAGCTTGAACGAAATGTTTCCTTCATGAAAGTCCATCCAATAAGTAGGTAGTAGTAAATGGCCTAGAATATAATTTATTTGGTTGTGTACAACTGATTCAAAGTAGGTATAAGTAAGGACGTACAGTATATACTATTCAATTTACTAATGTACGGAAAATGTTAACGTAAGTAATAATAAAAGAAAACATTCGTGACGTTAGCTTTGTTTCATGAGGCAGTAAAAAAATCGTAAATCATATATATATCCGTATAAATAATCCGTAATCCTACATCAGCGTCATGGTTAATAAATAAATAATTTAAACGCACACAACATCATAACGGCATAAGTCATATGCGCTTTATATAATAAATGTTTATTGAATTCAAATCTAATTTTTTCGCGGCAATCACAATCGAATAAATTAAACTCACCACTTCTCCGAATATCATAATAATTTAGGTGAACTGAAAATAAACGCAATGCGAGCGCGCGTCTACGCGTCTGGGCGTTGCTAAAAACACGGGGTGTCTCTACCATCAGAGTCACTAATAATTTAGAATAATAATATGTGTGGACATCTCACACAACGCCATCTAGCCCCAAACTAAGCAAAGCTTGTATTATGGGAACCAGATGACTGATACAATACTTAGATACTTTTTGTTTGTAAATACATACATATAATACAATATAACACCCAGACACAGAACAAATACCTATGTTCATCACACAAATATTTGTCCTGGGTGGGAATTGAACCCACAATCCACAGTTCAGAAGGCAGGGCTACTACCAACTGAGCTATCGGGCTAGTAAAAAAAAGTATAAATTAGTTTTAGTATAAGTACTTATAATAAAGCTTACCAAATCCGAGAAAAAATCTGTGGGGCTTTGGGAACTGTCGATAGAAGTCAGACAATGTGTCAGTGTCGATAGAAGAAGAAGACATATATGGGAAGCGTGCCGTGACGATGACGCGATTTCCATGATTTATGATTTGTGTTCACCTGAAAAGTACTCAGCGTGCCTAAAGAAGTTTTCATTTCAAAAATTGTTTTTTATTCATAGTCTGTTGATCTAGTATAGTATAATTCTTATCTAACATAACTATAGTAGATAGTAACGTTAGATTAGAATTAGTATACATTACGCTTTTAGAAAGCATATTGTTTTTGTGATTCATACGTTCAACCAGAAAGAATGTTTAAAATTAAAATACTTACACAACAAGAAACGTCTTTTTGCACTTATCATAAAATACATTCCATTATTTGGCATTAAACCAATTTTAGGGCAAGGACATCCCTAAATCGGTATAAATACCGAAACGTCGGTAAGCTAGAGCCCGCTGCACGCGGGGTTGCCTCGCATGCGAGCCACAGTCTAACTGTATAAGGATCGCACCAAAACGGGCGCCCAGAAAAACCTGACGCCCGAGACGAAAGGCAACCCGAATGCACAACAAAAAAGCCTTTAGTGATGTGATTGTGTGAAGCACCAAGTCTACTGGACTGGGTTTAAACCAAAATATGTAAGTTAATACATAATAGTTAGGGTCCAGGATCTAAGTATGTGATCGTCGGGATCATCAAACAAATGCAGTGTAGTGGAAAATGTGTTACTTAAGTTAGCTAATTAGCACTTAAATGAGCATTTTAAGTTGTTATCGTACGCCGTGACTGTTCAGTCTTATGGATAGAATTCTTAAGCTATGAAAAGAGCTCCTCCAAGGCTTCAGAACTGTTCCCCTAGGTAAAATCAATCACTTTACACAATCTTAATAAGCGCCTCCGAGTCCGATAACTTTATTAGTCCTTGAAAGACACAATAATATTTACAACTCTTTGATACAACTGCAACACTGGAAGACTCCTTGCTTACCGAACATGGCCATATGAACATTCTTTAAAAAAAAAGATATATAAGCCCGCCTGTAGTGAATTTTGACAGCTCCTAAGTTCACACTTATCTCTCTAGCTCTCGGTTCTCGTACGTTTGTCAAACTCGTGTCGACTCAACATGCCAAATACTGTACGCTGATTGGTTGAAGACAGCCAATGATCAACAAGCAACCAATGAGCGTTCAGTATTTAGTCTGCCAAGTTTACACAAATTTAACAAACGTATGAGAACCCAGGGTAAAGTGTTACTTAACTAAGTTGTGTTTTTATAGACTTTTAGCGAGCTTTGCTGCCAACGCATGCTTAAGCATCTTCCATTTCAAACTGCGACGACACCCTATATGAGCTTTCTTTGCTAACGTACGACACAAAATTTTTGTTATGTAAATGAATGTCGTGACGAGCTAGTCATTCACCTAATGTGATGCGCTACCCCATAATATCACCCTGAGTTTACAATTTTCTCGTGACAATAAAATAAGCACGGATAGTAAGTATTATATCCCTGATTGTGAAATCATCACCAAGTAAACTAACAAACTTTATTAAATGATATCGACAAGCAAGCCAAACGGGTTTACTAAACTATCGGCTAAGCCTTCGTCCCATCCCTATAATCGGCAGCCTGCGCCCGCGCCGCCCGTAGCGTAGTAACGCCCGCCCCGCGCGCCGCACTCCCGGCGCATGCGTACTACGTACTTTTTTCGCTCGCATGGCGACGTAAACAAACCAGGGCCGGTGATACCAGCTCGGGTGTTTACCGCTTTTTTAAGCGATTTCGGCCGCTTTTGAGCTGAAAATTTTTGCTGGTGGTTTTTACAAAATTATGTGTGGGAAACTTCGCTTATACGATTAATTATATATTATCCCTTCATTAGTTTTTTTTCATCTTTTTTTTTCAATGATAAGATCTGTAAAAATAAGCTTTTGTAATAGGTGATTACGTATTATCCTACATCATAAATGTAGGTATCTATAAATTATATATCAATATTATCAAAATAATCCTGGTATTAATTTTTTGTTTAAATATTATTTTAATGTTTTGGTAATTTATTTCAACTGCTCCTGTGGTGACAATAATAGTGCTATCTCATCCTTATCCCATCAATATAAATAAAATGTTTATATGTTTGTTTTTTTGCAATGTATTTTTGTGTTGCTTTGCACGAAAACGGCTGAAATAATCAACCGCTTACACCACCTTCTTTAAATTCTGTGGATTTTCTTTTTGCGTGAATCTAGGAAATATCTTTTGAAACTGCGAAGCGTCTGCACTAGAGAATATTAAATATAAGGTTGGTTAACTTTTACGCCACATGGCAACCCTGACCGAGCAAGCACATGCCTGCGATCCAATGCAACTGTGTTCCTCGTAGGCTTTTTGTGGCGAAGCGCTGCAAATATCAAGTTTATAGGATTATTAATTGTAATTTATTCATTGGGCGCTCGTAAAACCGACGTCGTTAGCTATTGGAATAAGAAAGGTTAAATCTTTTTTAATCCAATATCCATGTGTACTATAATATCTTTGTATTTGCCGGCGCGTTTTAAAAATTCTTGATAATTTTAGTAGTTATAACTTTCTCACCAAATTAAATGTTTTTTAATAATTGTAGTGATATATTACTTATATTTAATACTTATTATTTACTTTGTTTATAATTATAGTGATTAAAACGAGACAGCCGAAAGCTAGACCTTGTGGCTGATTTATGTTATTTCCATGCATTTTCATTACAATTTAGTTCCTAAATTCCACCAAGCTATTGTTTGGCGTAAAGTGTACCTACATTGACCACAAATAGGTAAAAAAAGAACAATGCGAATTCCCATACAGTTTGGGCGCTGAGAAAATGCGTTTGACAGCTGCAATAAAAATACTGAATTAAGTTTCTAGACAATCATGCCCCGACTTAGACGACGAATTAGCTTAATATCAGGCAAGACGGTGGTCAAATATATCTGTTGCAATCAAGTTACGTGATCGCTTAGCTGGTCTCATAACCTGGAGGTGTTGGGTTCGATTCAGCAAGACCAGTATTTCTGCACAGAAAAAATCGCAAATACTTGTACTGAATCTGGGTATTGTGGGACCATGGTTTTCGTAGTTCCTGGGTCCTTATTAGATATAGGACACCCTGGTCAGAGCCCAGGATCTATAGGTCCACTCTTCCAGTGGACGTAGTCTTCTCGATCCTCTTATCCTGGCAACGGCCCAAGCCGAGGCTCGCACCCCAGGTGTGCTCTTGAGCTAGTTGCCTCCCACTTTTGACGGCTGGGCGCCTTAAGCGCCCGCCCTCCCGTCCGGTGAGGCTGTAATAGTCGGTAGATACCAACAGCATTAGCTCGTTCAAAAAAAGCCAAGGATCTATGTATGTGATTGTTAGGCGTTATTTATTTATTTTTATAGTATTAAATTGTTGTTAAAGTTACACAATGTGTCATCATTTTTGCGCAATATTTTTACATTTTGTCCAGTGTGGGTGAAGCGGGCGCATTGCCCTCAATCGTTGTGATTACCGAAAACAAATGTAATCCTTGCAATGACACTGATAAATACAGACGCGGATTTCGTGCCAAGCTTTTAGTTTAGGAGCTAGTGTTCATATATACTAATGTTTCTTTCAGTATTTTGTGGCAATAGCTCAAATTATTTGCAATCTTTATTATCTAGTAGTGAGTTCATTGAAGGTGATTATATGTTGAGCTATTTTTTGATACTGCGCTCAGTAGTTATTTAAATATTACATTTAATCAAACTATTTAAATATTCATTAGTACATTTTTAAACATCATATTAGTTAAATACTTAAGTCTGCTAGCCGATTAGTTACCTTTATGTTACCGTTCCTACTCGCATTTAAAAATATTATTTTGTATTTTCACTTGCAAATGAATATGATTCTTTAAGTGAAAATAAATATCTGAAACCTAAACCTAAATTTAAGTTACTGTATTAATAAAATTAAAAAGTCTATTTTCCCTAAATATATCAAGACTCTGATAACAAATAAGTTTTAAACTGTACTTATATAAATAATTTACACTATATGTTATATGGAATAAAAAAAATACACTTACTTATTTATAACAATAAAGCATAAAAATTCAAATTTGATTCTTGCTTTTTTGGCCACTACCTCTTAGACTATGATCGAGAAAACTCAAAGGAAAAACTGGCACTTCCAATCACTCAAGAGTAATTACTTTAAATTTGAATCAGATTCAGAGAATATGAGTCAACAGAAGATGTACCTTTTTATCGTTACGGTCGCTACGGGATATTTACGTGTACGTGCCCATCACGTAAAACGTATGTGTCACCATTCTCGACTAGATGAAAATGGTTTCTGAACGATTTAATAATGTATTTTTTTCTAAATTAAACCATACGCACACTTGACTTGTGGAGTAAGCTTGTGAATGCGTAACGAGGCAAGTTGTTGGTTCACGTAGATTGCCATTGTCAACATAACAAAGTTAAAAATGACTTAAAATATGTATTATTATGTTGGTATATCCGGTAAAATGATAATTCACAATTTTCAATATGGCGACATTAACATTAAACAAAGCAATAACATAGTTATACCAGCCGATAAATGGAGCTAAAGAAGTTTTACATCAATCTTGTGGTCTATGAGACTCTTTATATAAATCATTATATAAATCAGTCATTTTCATAGTAAAGTGGCGTGCCTTGGGATTGGCCTATGTCCATCAGTGGACTAATATAGGCTGATGATGATGATGATTTTCATAGTAAAGTGGGTTGTAAAAGAGAGATTGTAAATTCCGCACATAACTTGAAAAATCATTTGGTGCTGGACTGAGCGGGGTTCGAACCAGAGTGCATCGAGTGTTACGGGCTCGTGGTAAGCCACATTTGTACTTTCCTTTAAAATTTATTGAAGATTTATAGAATGACGAGCTTCTGCCCGCAGCTTCGCCCGCGGTGAGGCCTATGAGTAAATAATTCAACCACCCATTTCACCCTCTTAAGGGTGGAATTTCGAAAAGTCCTTTATTAGCGGATGCTTACGTCATAGCATCTACCTGCATGCAAAATTTCAGCCCGATCCGTCCAGTGGTTTGGGCTGTGCGTTGATAGATCACTATGTCAGTCAGTCAAATCAGTCAGTCACCTTTGAGTTATATATATTTAGATTCACATCTTTGATACTTAGTCAGGAGATATGTTTCTGTTTGAAATTCGCAAAATGATAAAAATTTTCTAATCATCAACCTAACTTCAACTAACTTCAATAAAACAAAATGTCTGAGAGATCAAACCATTCTATCAATACCTTTACTTAAAAAGAAGCTTATAACATTTACAGCACTCAATGCGCAGCCGATAGCTTCAATTTATTGCTTTCTAAAGCTTCCATAAAACTAAATAATAAAAACAAACCACACACCCCATTATTATTGAATGATGTTTTTATATTGCTGAATTATTACATATAAGCTGTTAACGTTTTACGAGGACCCATGGACCACCGGCGGCTGGAAATAAAGTCATCTTGGTGGTGCCAAGCAAGGACTAATATCCCCGTGGACTGTCAATACCGCTTGGACCAAAAAGCTGCTGTTCATAGCATACGTTCAGCCAATCATAAGCGTGCATTTCCCACTATTGAATTGTCCGCTGATATAGTTTAATAATGTTTCCGTCTATTTCAAATAACAGTGATTGTAAATCTCTTCACCACACTATAGATCTTTAAGAATACAATTAGAGTATTTTATTTAAAATACACCTAAACGAACACATTTCTATAAATAATAATAGGTACCTAATTTAAATAGGTACTAGTGTTTTTTTGTTGTCGTTTAGAGTCAACAATAAATGTGGCTCAGTGGTAACTCATGCGATATTTAAGCCGAAGTATCCTGGTTCGAATTCCGCTCGACCCTACTCCGTTAACTTTCATTAAACATCGTAATGAAACAAGCATGTTCAAGAATCACAAATTTTTATAATTATCATCCACTAAACCGCACTGGGTTGGCGTAGCGGATTATCCTATAGGTATAGCTTAACTCTCTTTCTGAGAGAAGACTCGGGTCCAAGCAGTGGGCAAGCTGATACCTAGTAAATATTACTTCCGTTCTTTATTTAAGCTAGGCAGAAGTGGCATGTTTCGGGGGAGGCCCGTGTTTAGCAGTGTACGTCTTCCGATTGTTGATGAGGTAGATAAAGATTTCTGTCGAATAAGCGTTTGACCAATTAAAACGCAACGAAAGGCTTATGACGTGATCCATTGGTCAGACGCTTTTTCGACATAACAGATGTAATCTACAACTCAGCTCCTCCAGTTGGTTTTTACTCCATGGTTAACTTACCGTTTTAATTTAAAATCGACAAGTAAAGTTTAAGGACTCTATTAAGGAGTAATGGAGAAGTAAAATTTTATACGAATAAGTATAGCTGAAATAAGCTGCAAATCATCGTCTTCTATAAGCTGTTCTGAGTGGACATTTCAATAGGTTAGTTATGAACGCGTTTCAAGTTTAAGAATGTGATTCAAACTGATGGAGACTTAATAAAGGCTATCAGGATTCAAAGTCAAAGTCAAAAGATTTTATAGCAAATAGGCTATTTTAAGCACTTTTACACGTCAAAATTATATTAGGTAACAGGTACAATAACAATTTAATTTTAAGTAAAATTAAATTGTTATTGTACTAAGCAATGATTTATAAAGGCCTTTTAATCTGGCAATAGATATTATAGGACAATTTTTCAACCGACTTCAAATGGGAGGTTCTAATTCGGTGGTATTTTTTCGGTTTGTTACCTCATTATGTCCGTCGTTTATGAAACAATTTGGTTTTTTTTTTATTTGAAAGTACTTTTTACCTACTTTCAGATTAACCTCATAGAAATTTTATGAAAATCGGTTCCGTAGTTTAGTTTTTAAATCAAAATAACTAAAATATATATATATATATAGGATATAGGATAATATATAGGAGCTGAGTTGTGTATATATATATATATATATATATATATACACAACTCAGCTCCTCCAGTTGCAACAAAATAATATTTATATACATGTTGTATATATATATATATATATATATATATATACAACATGTATATAAATATTATTTTGGTTTATACATTGGAATAAGCCAAAAACTTCCGTTTTAAAAAAAGGTATATCGTCTACAATTGCCTTAATTTCATACAGGTAAATACTTGGATGATATATATATATATATATATAGATGTTGATGTTGAGATGTTGATATATATATATATATATACATCTCAACATCAACATCTATATATATATATATATATCATCCAAGTATTTACCTGTATGAAATTAAGGCAATTGTAGACGATATACCTTTTTTTAAAACGGAAGTTTTTGGCTTATTCCAATGTATAAAACTAGTGGCCTGCCACGGCTTCGCACGGGTATTTTATATGGGTTATGGGGATTTATATTTCTATTATATCTGTTGACTGTATTCATAAGAGATAGTGTAGGAATGTAATGGTAAAATAATTCATTAATTCATAAAAATTAAATCGGTCCACTATTTTCAGAGCCTATTCAATGCGAACAATCAAATTTTTCCTGTTTATAATTCATATTTTCATTTCATTAATTCATTCATCTTTTCATTTCAGTTTGGATACATTTAAGAAAACAGCAAATAAAAGTATATAATGTCATCTAAATGGTACAATATGGCGGTTCCTTTCAAAAGCTTTATTCATAGAATAATAATTTATAACTCCATCAAAATGTAAACATTTTATAGCCACAATGATTTGATCGGAGATCGGAACTCACATGAAGCGCCGTCATTTGAAATAGGCAATATTCTTACTATCGAATATTATTTCTACCTCTTATTTATTTATTAGACACCATGATGGCATAATGTAACACAATAAGATTAAATACTTTACTTTTTATAAAGGCTAAGTGTCATTGCAATTATTGGCGAAGACTGGTTTTAAGTAAATAGAAAGTACGAGGATATATTAAAAACAATTTTTTAAATAATATTAATTTTATGTAAAGAATCATTTTATAAGATTGATAATGAAAATGGATATAAATTGATTGAATTAAGAATGTAGAATTCAGGATTTTTACTTAAGTCACCACCTGGTTTATTTAGTGTGGGTATTAGCTGACTCGCCTCCGCTTTGTACAAGGTACTATTTTATTTATTCTGTAAAAGGCAGTCTGCGAAATGATACTCGAATAAATCATTTATTTTCTCGTACTTGGAACAAGTACAAATAGTTGAAACTATTTTTGGTGGCTACCGTGATGTTTTAATTATTGTATATAATTGGAGCAAAACAAAACTGTTTGCATCACTTTAAAATATCGGAATCCAACCCAACTACAGCGTCACTTATACCTACATTATTCTCAATTATGGCACTTTGTAATTTTATATGGTTAGAAAAGTAACTATAATTTAAATATTCTGATTTAAAATTTATTAGAATCTAAACAAACTTTTTTAAATAGATTAAATGAAAATTAAAAACTATGCATTAGCCAAACTTAATCTAAGAAGCCGCTACCAAGCTTCTGATTTTGATGTTTGAAAGTGATAAAATTAGCTTATTTGCAAAAAAATAGATAAGATTTTGAATTTTGGGAGTACTTCTTACAGAGGAAATGAATTGAATTGAACGTAACTAAGTACCTACTCTGATTATACAAAAATGCAAACTAGGTTATTATTATTTTTTTGCTGTTACTATAAAATAATTGTTTATACTCAGGACGCTTGTCTTCCAAAAATAGCCGAAACCCATATAAATCTGTGAAATTAAGAAAATCATCTATTGTGGTGTGGATGTGGAAGCGAAAATAAAACTGTGTTATTTTAAATACGTCGCCCCGTCTGTCTCGAGTTTAACTACTTAGGTACCTATTTATATCGGTAGTACTACTACTTTTGAACTTCATGCTGCACCTTTACGTTTGATGCTGGACAAATAAAGCAACTTGTGCTGGATCTCTGGATTCATTGTGTTACAGGAATTCCATGTTTAGGATTAATACTGGCTGGAACCAAATACAAAAATATATCTTTACATATTGAGACAAGCTCAATTGTGTGATGTAGAGCGCAGTTTTTCGCTACCTACAAAGTTTCGTTGG
Organism: Ennomos fuscantarius; assembly: GCA_905220475.3. NCBI lineage: Eukaryota > Metazoa > Arthropoda > Insecta > Lepidoptera > Geometridae > Ennomos > Ennomos fuscantarius. The sequence goes on along the minus strand of HG992028.1, from coordinate 1,088,124 downwards.
CTGTATTTTTTTATAAAATTTAAAAAATCTGCCAAAAAAAATTAGATTCTTTTCTTATCAGGCGAAATAGACCGTTAAATTGAAGAGAGTGAAAATTAGGATCATTTATGTGGCGCCACCTCTTTTCGAGTAGCGGAAGCTGATTCGAAAGCTTTATCCTATTCAACAACTTTTGGGTAGTTCATTAACTAGAAGTATCAAAAGAAAATTTCAATAACCACGCGTTAAGCGTACTTGATTTTAAGAAATTGAATCCCAGACAGCCTTTTACCAGGAAAGTGTCTTGATCTCAGAATACCCAACTTTAATCCGGTAAACATCAGCGTATCGGTGGCGACGTGGTGGTGACTCATTGGCTCGGGGCCAGCTCACCTGTGTGCCTGCGGACTCAGGATGCCGACTATTTATATGACGATACCTGATTAGCAGCGCTGTGATAAGTCGCCGTCTACGATGAAATAGATCCGCCTACCGGTATCGCGGTCTTAATATCGTGCCTATAGTGCTGGAATTTGTATCAGTCTCGCTACGTAAGCGTAGCAGCAATACTGACTGATGTTTAAGTAAAGCAGATTCAGTTTTGCTACTTCATTAAAAACAAGAGTACTATAAGCGACGTCGGGATACACAGGGAATCTATTTGTAGGAGAAAAACTAACTCTGCCGTGATGTGAGTATATATTTTTTGGGAACAAAACTGATAATTCCACACTTTTTTTTTCGTTTGGCGGCACACTTCTGTGTATTTAGCCAGTGTTAAGAAATTGATAATTTCTAAAGTTAATTAATGTATATATTGTGTCAAGTCACACTCCAAGTCATCAAGTCAAATAGTCTAGTCTAGTCAAGTCATACTCATAGTAAAGTGGTGGCAACTTTACCAGAAGCTTCTATTAAGTTTTGGAAACAACGCAAAAAGACACGTTTCACCATCATTATACCACTTTCCCACACTCGTGCGTGTAGTCCAGCACTTAACGAACAAAATGCCATCATTTTTATGCACTAACACTAAAAATAACACAAGTTTTGGAAAATAATACTATGCGGTGACGCGATCTTTTTCATTTTCCTGTTTTTTTTTTTTTAATTTATTATTCCAAAGAGGTGCGTCACCTACAAGTATAGTCCTACATAAATAGCTAAGGTATTTTCGTAATATTGTAATTTTTTTAAAACTGAAAGTTCACACTACAGTACGTAATTAAAATTACGAACTGACCTTAATTATTATTTATGTTATTCAATTTATTTTTTAGTATATGTTTTCATACATTTTACTTTGTTTAAGACATTAAAAAAGAAATTAAATTTTCTAATGAGAAAGTTATGTTTTTACCGGGAAGTGGTTACGGTGGATTTGACTTAAACTGCTAAAGTAATCCTAAGAACGTGTCCATTAACACTTTTCTTAATGTCTCTATTAAGGGGAAGAGATTTTGTTCATGAGTCTTAACTTGTTATTATCGTAGTATCAATTGAATCGTCATCAATTGTATCTACGTAATCGAAGCTCGATCATTGTACCCTCGCCTCACGATGCCTGACGTCAAACCTTTCATTCATAACGGCCTAAATTTCGGTCCCATTCAGCTGCCCACTCCTCAGTTCCATTCATTACGGCTACTATGACGCCATGGTATTTGGCAAGGGCAAGTCCTTCATTCGTCGTTAAACCTTAGAGTACCACAACTTCATTCATAAAACTATCAGCCATCATTAGCTGTCCTATTTATTTTACTTCGCGTCTTTACCGTATGGATTTGGCAAGATGAATCTAGAAAAGCGTCACGAATAGGCCAAGTCTTCCATTTGCATTCCATCTTTCATTGAGTATTCTGTAGCCCCTGATTCCATTGAACTCATATCCGTAACCGTCAACTTGTAGGTGGTAGGTAGGTGGAATTGGCAAGGACGTACCAATCCTTCGACAGGTTCATTCATTTGATTGCTGGCCGGATCTGTCACTTTAATAATAGCTGTTCATGTTTTTTGGTTCCACACTTTTAAGTGTTTAGCCAGTGTCAAGTAATTGATAATTTCTAAAGTTAATTAATATTTTAAGTAATATACATGTGTTAAGTCAAGTCACAGTCCAAGTCATCAAGTCAAGTCATAGTCTAGTCTAATCAAGTCATACTCCTAGTAACATGGTGGTGGCTTTAACTTTAGCAGAAGCTTCTATGGCGTTTTGGAAACAACGCGAAATGAAATGTTTCACCATCATACCACTTTTCCACACTCATACCTGTAATCCAGCCATTGACAAACATGACCAACCATGGACATTGCCACCAATTTTATGCACTAACACTGAAAATAACACAAGTTTTGGAAAATAATACAATGCGCTGACGCGATCTTTTTCGTTTTCTCGCCAAAACTCATCTTGGAATGTTATTGTCACAAACATGAATCTGAATGACAGTTTTCATTTCCTAATAACATAGTAGGTAAGTGTAAGTATATACTCTGTGTAACTAAGTATACTCTGTGTAACTGTATACGTGTAAGTACTATACTTTTTACCCTTTTTATTATGTCCAGTAAAAAATATAGCATCTGTCTGATAATCAATTACTATAATAATAGCATTTACACACACACACACACACTCACGCTAACACACTCATACATACGCAACACACCCGATATACACCAAACACACATACAATCTCACAGATATGCACATACAAACTTTATTGACACCAAAGCCAATAGCAGACATATTAAGAACACTCGACAAACTTAGGTAACTATTATACTAACAATAAGCGCTACAAGCTGATAAAGTACATATTATAAGCACGTACATACAAAAAACCACTGGGAATAACTAGTCTCCAAAACACAGGGAATCCTAGTTTGGAGGACTAGTGAACATAGCAAGATCAGAATCCGACTACCACCACAGACTATCTACATAATAGTACTACACAATAAACAAAATATGTAACTACTTAAATTTTTATTTTTTTATGTTTTTAACGGTACAATCATCAAGAAGAATACTGTGTTACCACTATCTTATTACTATTAGTAGGTAGGTGCCTAATATTGTATAATAAGAAACATATAATACTTGTCTGATTTTACTTGATTTAATTCATTTGAAACCGATACAACAGCCACTGTAATAACTAGTATAACTCATATTTGGAATTGGAACAATGGAATTTCCCTCAGCACCTACCTACTAGCTTACCTGTTGTTAATATCAGTAAAATCTGATTTGTTAATGTACCTACCTATCGTATATTTAAGGTTCTGTTTGTCTTTTCTGAGCAATAAAAATATTCTTATTCTTATTCTTAATAAAATGTGGGAAAAACAGATTCCAGATAGATCAGAACAACGTTTATTGGCTTAATCTACGTAAAAGTATGCATCCAAGCATCTCTTTGATGTCTGCAGTACACGTAATATTCCCTAAGGCACACCCACGCCTTAAAATTCCCAACAAAAATGATGCCATTCCATGCCACTCTAACCTATTTATTTCTATGAATGGCAGCGGGTAGGCGTGAAAGCCTCAATGAATTACGTCAGCAACACCAGGAGCTAATAAAACTGAGGATATCGGGTTCAACAGACTGCTAAGTGCTATGAAGTAGATCTATTGCCGTCCGTGGGCGATCCATGGCCCGGACTTTCAGTGGATTGCGTAAGACAGATCGCCCATTGAGGTGAGAGTGTGCAAACATTGGAGTTATTTGTTTATATGTAATACAGTCGTAACTATGCGGTTGATTGTGTGCTACCGCTGAAGAATTTCATTAGGTTCCGCCATCGGTTTTCCAGCTTCTCGAACCGTGCACTAGCTCCAATTTATAACAGAGTTTTAAAGATCATTTCTCCATTTGTAAGAAGATGAAAATAGATTCGTGGTTGTTATTTTAGGACTCTTAGCCGAAGGACAACAACCTCAAACTTCATTTAGCTCAGTCCATAGGAAGTACCTACTTGGAAAAATTGGCACTTCCATTGTTTACCAAAAGGCTCAATGCCAAATAGCCTCGGCAGTGTGACCACAAGCCGAGGCGTCTATCTTTACTATGAATTGAGACTTTCCAAACGTAGCGCAATAAAGTTTTCATCGCTGAAATGGAAGTCAAATTAACATAAAAAAATATCATCAGGCAAGATATATGCTTGATGTTGCGCAACGCACTCGATATAACCGGCCAGACATTAGAAATGACACATCCTAAAGACATAGTAAATGATTTACTACTAACGTTTCTCTTTTTTCTACACACTGAATCGTAGCCAATTTTTTTGTTCGTCGCCCGTGGATGGGATGTTGTCCAAACGAATGACTCCCGTTTAGATAATACACGTTATTTCTGTTCTTACATATGTTACTCGTCACACAAAATAATAAGGCCATTGGCCTAATGACAGGGGCTTATTTTTAACTCGGGACTTTTGAAGGCGACGCGTTTTTAAGTGTTACCGATGTGGGATCCGAATCGTACAGACTTTCCCTCGGTTTTCGCTTTGGCGTTTCGTTTGAAAATATCTCTCTACCCAAACCTTTTTACACTCTATTTCTAGAAGACTAGTGTGTCTCTGGCCGTGGTGAATTGGCACAATTATTGTTTGTTGTTATAGATTTCAAAAGCAATAGCAAGTGAAAGCTCCGCCATGTTTTGTGTTGGAAAATTTTACGGCTAAACCAAAAGCATTTTTAAACGAGACATTTTTTCTATGTGCACTTCGATCGAGATAAAACCACCAACGATTCTCTAGTTATATCTGGGGTTAAATATAAAAATGGATTAAGTATTTTAAAAGGGGGTGATAGAATAAACTCAGTGTAATCGTTAACCTTACAAATTTTACATCTTCATCAAAACAAAGTAGCACTTATAGAAGAAATACAAGAATTGAAAAAAGAATTATCGGTCGTCAACCTGAAAATCACAGCCATTATACCCAATTATTATATAAATAGGCGTGCGTATGGTCTCATTTCGTCTGATGATTAGTGACAATATCGTTGAGATGGAGTACGCTCTCTTAGACAATACGAGCTTATATCACTAAACCAATAATTATTTTATTTAAGTATTGCAATAAAACTTCTGTACGCACACTTGTCTTCGGGAGTATGCTGGTGAATGCGAGGCGAACGGAAGTTGAAGTTAGCTCACGTAATTCACCATTGTCAACATAACAAAGTTAAAAATTAGTATTATTATGTTGGCATTTCCGGTGAAATTACAATTTACAATTGTCAAGATGGCAACATTAACATTAAAAAGCAAAAACAAAGTCATGCCGGCCGATAGATGGAGCTAAACTTAAGAAGTTTTGCTTCAGTCCTGTGGTCTAAAGCACACTCGTTTTTTAACGAATTTCCCCTGTCCCCAGGTAGTCCAGCGCGAGTGGAACAAATGCAGTCAGTGAGGACGACCCGCGGGAGCCGGGTGCGGTTGGAGTGCAAGGCCAGTGCGCGGCCACCGCCCAGGATCGCGTGGTACAAGGACGGGCGGCCTGTCGCCGACATCGCGTTACGGAGGTTCCGGGTGCAAAATTTCAGGTAAAAATACTTCTTACTAGGTTTTTTTATGTTAAAGAATGATGTGACGAGCTAACCTATGTTAAGATTATCGGTTGCAGTGTCACTCGGAACTCTAAAAGTATAGAGTTTTGGGTGACACTAAAACTAAATAAATATACAAAAATATGTGGACATTTTATACAGCGCCATCTAGCCCCAAACTAAGCAAAGCTTATACTATGGGAGCCAAATAACCGATACCGTACTTAGATACTTTTTGTTTTATAATGGGTGTCTACATACAAAGAATACAATATAACACCCAGACATAGAAAAAAACATCGATGTTCATCACACAAATGTTTGTTCTTGGTAGGAATCGAACCCACAACCTACAGTTCAGAAGGGTTACTTCCAACTGAGCTATCAGGCCCGTCACTGCACTGCGCACGTCATCTTCAACATAAGGTTAATTGGTTTTTCGGTGTAGAAGAAGATAGTTATAAAAGAGAAGTAGAAGTAGGTAAACTAATAGTCGAATGAGGTAGTAGAATGAGGAAGATAGAATGTTCATAGACAAGTCTGAAATTTAAAATTCTGAAATTTTTGGTATGTAAATTATTATTCTTCCTATTAGGGTGTCTGTGGTGTGTATAGGTCCTAAGGAAAGGCCTATAGTCTACTATTTATTATAAATAATCATTTAATACCTAGGTACTTGTGGTTAGGTATGTAGGTGATTCCAATCAGTCCTGACGTCATTTTAACCAGTCACTAGGAGCCTAACTCAAGGACACAGACATCATAATCGACCGAAGTCCAATCATTAGGTCGTCTCAATTGATTGATGTTGATATATCAACTAGTTTAGTCCATTTAGATGGTATCTAAAGCAAACGATGCGTGCCTTCACATGGTGCTTACATCAGCGTCCATTGGCTTAATTAGTGCAAACAGATTATTGCGCTAATCGCGACACCAGACTACGTCAATGACCGACCTGGGATAGGGTCGACACTAACACTGACTTCACTTTGTTTGTCGAACAGATGGTCGATGCCAAGATCAGTGATGCACTTAATCGATTACGCTAGCAAGGCCCGAAGATTTGATGAGAAAGCACCCCAACGAATCAGCTAATAAAAAGGGAAATTAATGGCACATGTTTCTACGTTTATTGTGTCCCAAAATTCACGTATTTTTATTTCATGGCATACGTTATTCAGTTCTAATTTTGGAAGCATTGTTGTGGATCGCTATTACTCAGGATGCAATTGGCAAGGCGACTCGGTCGATTTACGATTGTACTGATCAACCGTGCAATTGCTTCGGCTGACACCTTGATGGTTTTTTGTTTTTTGGTCTTGTTGAAAGAAAAGAACAAGAGCGATACCGATATTTTTACATTTCAGGAATTTTTTAGGGAGGTATTTTGTTGTCATTTGTTGGGTGATGAATGCTAGCATATACTTACTACATGGATGGATACTTTCCATCATAAACTATTTTCGAGCAGCTATACTAGTAGGTACTAGAGTTAGTCAATAAGGTAAGAATGAGTTTTCTCCGAAACGTGTTGCCAATAAATTAGCGCGTTTCAAGCTAAATCTTTTAGAATGTTTACGTATGAGAACCAATTTATTAGTTTTTAAAAGAGATTAACGAACATCTAACGTCTCAATGGATGTCACAAAATAATCACAGACAATTTAAAATCACTGTGAGTGGGATGAAAGAAAATAGCGGGCGTTTTGAAGCAGTTTTAAAGTTAAAGATCAACCAACGGAGAATCAATCACAAATCACGTTGGTAAGGCAACTGTTTTCGAAATCGCTATCGAATACCCACCTCTTTGTACTACCATGTATAATATTAAGACCCGGTAGCGTAGGATTTTCTAGTATTACGTTTGTCTACCCGAATGTTTTAGTAAATATTTTTCCAAATCTAAGCCATTATCGTTTTGATTCCAGAAGGCGCTCGGTGTTAGTTATAAGGCACGCTAGGAATGAAGACTCTGCGACGTACGAGTGCAGAGCGCAAGGTGCGGTCGGGCCTGCTGCCATCGCGACCGCCAACGTGAGCGTGGTGCTGCCTTCCGCGACGAACGCTGAACTTGATCGTAAGTGTTTAGGACTTGTTGGAAGGTTCATTTTAGTTACATTTTTGAAGTAAAACTTCTTTACGCACGCTTAACTTGGAGAGTAAGCTGGCGAGGCAACCGGAAGTTGGTTAACGTATAGATCTCCATTTTCAACATTACAAAGTTAAACATTTGTATTATTATGTTGGTGTGTCCGGTAAAATGACAATTTACAATTATCAAGATGGCGACTTTAACATTAAACAAAGCAAAAACAAAGTTATAGCGGCCGATAGATAGAGCTAAGCTAAAGAAGTTTTGCTTCAGTTAGTGATCTAAAGCACACTCGTTATTTTTTGTTTCGAAACGAACTATTCGTTCGTCTATTCTTAATCGATTTACCCATAACAGTTGCAATGCCTCTCTTAAGATATCAGACACAGAGCACAGAGAACCAGGGGGTGATCACGAAACTTTGATTGCAGTGCAACAGGAGAAATTTACATACTAACTATGCACATAAGCTACGTATTCAAACGGTCAAATCCATAAAAGAATATGTTTCTATCGGTTGCTCCAGTTACGTGATCGCCCAGCAGAGCACAAGTATATTACGCCAGTAATTTCACTAGCTAAAGCCTTTCGAACCAGAACACAGTAGTGCTTGCACACTACCTACTGCTTGGTGGCAGAACTAGTGCCGAAACGTCCTACCACCTAACCATTTTAAGTTACTTCGTCTTTGGACCTCAAATCTTCCTCACACATTTGACACACGTTTTCATCAAATAAGTAGGTATTTTAAATGACATCTTATTAAACAATATTTTCTTAAAATTTGGTCTCTTAAAATCTTGAGGTTATTAGAGTATAGCATTATATATCTACCAGCTGTGTACAACGCCCAACGATCACATACATAGATCCCGGACTCTAACTGAGATTCCCTGTATCTAGGGACCCAGGAACTAAGAGGACCATGGTCCCACAACACCCAGACTCAGAACAAGTATTTGCTCTTTTTTCTGTGCACAAATACTGGTCCTGCCGCGGGAATCGAACCCGCCACCTCCACGTTATGAGCCAACCTGCTCAACCACCACACCACAGAGGCTGTCATAAGTTTTTTTATTTTATTTCATAAGTTTACTTGGGTTTAAGCGTGTTAAAAATAATATTCACTCATAACTACCACACCGGGGCTTATAAAGGCCTATCGTTCGACGGGCGACTGAGTTTTTCTTTCAGACCCCTCTTCAACGCCATTCATATAGACTACATCTTTTATTTTCGTCATCTCGTCATCAAAATCAGTGCAGTAAACGATCAACGCTGTCATTAACCCATTTCTACGTCCAATCACATTGAAAATCTGTTTACGCCTAACAGCTCATTTACCTCTATCCGGAGCGCGTTGTGATTTATAAACAATAACTTCGTATCAATTGATGTCATATCATTGTTTGTGTACCGTTCTGTACTGCAAACCTCCTGGGAACGCCGGTGCTTCGGGGAACCCAATGCAGTGTAAACAATACTGTAACATTGGGGCATTGGTGTGATCGGTTACATGAATTGAGGCTTGTTACTGTTTCATTAAATATTTTAGTATTCAAATTCTCATGAGTGTGATTCATTTTAAATTAATATATTCCCAACATTCGACATTACTATTCGTGAGTAACAGTCGGGAATATATTGATTTAATTTAATTTAATTACCGGTGAAAAACTAGCTTTAGTGTCTATTGCATTTATACATTCCAAAGAGTATGCGAGAAAAAAGTTATAGGTAGTTGATAATCAGCCGATGATGATGGAAATATATTTTGGGTGTTTTTAATACGTACATTACAATAATAGTCCGATTATTCCCAATGGACCCCATTTGAACTGGTGGCGGTTGCTACTAATACTTCATTAACGGGGCAGCGGGCCCAAATGTTGGGAATGAAATATATAATTTTTTTTTATTGTTAAAATGCTTTGACCATTATATAGACGAGGTCAAATCGTGTCCTCCATGATCTGACATTTATATATTTATTTATTTATATATCTCCATGATCTGACATGAAAGGCTTTTGTTATCATTGTAACATTGCATTCATTTCAATTATAATGTGCCGCTATATCTTGCAAACTTGCCCTTCATTCCTTACGTTTAGCACAGAGGATACTAAACTCATAGCATCTATGCGTTTTTCTTGGTGTCATTGTTGAAAGGTTGCTTCAACCAATTTTGTTTTTATATTAAAAAAAATTATTTGTTTCCAGCTATAAGTGGATCGCCATGTCCGATGTCGTCTTTCTGCCTCAACGGAGGCACTTGCCTATTCTTCGAGCTTGTGCAGGAACAAGCTTGCAAGTGAGTAATCTGCTTTATATACATGATCTATTAAAAATCAATTTTTTCCTCCTATTTACTATTCTTACTACATATCTTAATTTGCTTGTACTCAGTCAGTGGAAAGTAGTAATTTCTCATCAAATACCGATGTGTTTGATTAGAAATTACTACTTTCCACTAACTCGATTTTCCTCTATTTGAAAAGCTTTAGTTTATCCAAGCACGTGCTGACAGTCACGTATCCCAAGTTTGACGACTAATTTATTGTCTACTTTTTTCAGATGTCCCGAAGGCTTCAACGGGATGCGCTGCGAGAACAAGGAAGCCACCAACAGAAGCAGTATGTCTCATTCCTACACGTGTAAACTGGGCCTCTCGATCAATTACTACTGTTAGCAGGCGATGCGCCGGCGCATAACCCACCTCGTTCCAATTTTAAATTTTAGCTCGCGATGTTCCTACACTGGCTGACAGAGTGTGAAAAACCTTCGTTCCGCCATGTGCCGTTTCTTTATAATTTTTTATTAATAATTAATTCCCAATTTACTGAAAGAGAAACGTGTCTTTTATATTTAGAAAGTGTAGAACTGTAATGATGGCGAAGCGGCGATGCACGTGAACGTTTAATTTTAGAACGGTTTTCACATAACGCCAGCCCAGTGGTGAGACCGCGGTTGCCTGTAGACAAAGCTGTTTTCGAAAAACAGTGCATTTTGTGAATATAGGACGCCATGACGCCTGTTTCACGTTAGTTAAGATTGTGGCCCGTGCTCCGCTCGGCCTTTGTACATAAATAAACATATTTTTATAATTAATTTCGAGTCTCTTTTCTCTATGGATCTGAGTAGACAATCAGAGACTCATTATTTATTATTTCACTTACTCGTTAATTTTACATTCTATCCGTTTGCTTTTTATATAGAATAACTTTAAACAAATTTGTAAACTAGGTACTACCAGTCCAAGTATTCTATTACTATATACTATTCTAATCAAAAAACTGTGGCCGATTTTGGACATTGTCTAAACTTAAATTGATCATTTTCGACTTCGACGAAGACTATTATTGAATAGAAACGTAATTCCATATAATTATAACGATAATTTCGAAAACTAATAATATAATTCAAAATCCCCATTTTATTATTAACGAACATTCTTAATATTTTAATATTAAAGTTGTAAATATTTTAAAATATTTGTAATATTTCGTTTTTAAAGTTAACTATAAGGTTTGATGACTAGTAGTATGTAATCAGATGTTTAAGAGACTTACATTTATGTACATATCTATTAGGGTAAGGGTTTTTCATACAAACAATAAAACCTTTGAAAGCATTAATAGCAAAATACCAACATGCTAAGCTTTCAACAATTTTATTTATTTATTTTTATCTTTTGGCTAAAAATAAGAAGTTTTACTATTTAACTTATCGTTAAATCTTTTAGCCGATTTCACGACAACAGCACAATATCAAACACGAGTTGGCAGTCGTGAGCTAATTATGTACTTGCACCAATGCTTACAACTGAAGATAAATCCTAAAAACAATGTAAGTTAGTACCTATATACTTAACTTGTGCAAGTCTGTATGCCTGTGAAAATAATGCACCTACTTAGTTAAATGTATAACCGCCTTAATATAAATGAAAGCCAGTAGGTGTGGCAAAAACAGTATAAAAATCATCCATTTAATTTTGATCCGGCCTATTTTACCACCTAGTCATTTAATAGCAGTTTTAATACATAGCTAGGTAGAATTAATTTATAAATTATGTAATTTTATGAGTGTGGCTAATTGGAGGAATGGTTGTGGTTATTGTATTCTCTTAATTTTCCTTTTTAATTAACTGCTAACTTTGGGACCGATTTCATGATTTACAGTATCGTTGTTTATTTTTTCTGTTTGTATAAAGTCATAACTAGGTACTTTTTATATCACTATTTATGTATAATTAAATAAGGGGCTATTTATTTTGAGAATATTAGGGCATTTCCATGGTCTAAGGTAAAATGACGTCGTTCAATATTCGCTCAAATAATATTTTAAACTAGTACTTTTACAGATTTTTTTGATGCTCAGGTATGGTCAGCGGTTTTCCAATTATTTCTTGTTTTTTGGAGGAAGTTATTACACCTTAGCTAAGTTTTGGACGAAGTCATTACACCTTGGCTAAGTTCTGTAGTCTCACAACAAATAATAAGGCGCAAGACGTATTGAGTAATGTAATCAAATACCAAATCACAATAAAAGAATGAGTGTTGGAATTAACAGACAGGCGACAATTTGTTTTGTTTTCTTTTTAATTTTACTTGCATTTTCCTAAATCCTTAAATATTCGAGACGAAACAAAAATGGAAATAAAAATGGTATGTATTCACAAAATTATTTTTATGTCGTGCACTTTGTAATAACACTCAGCACTCATTTCAAAAAATGAAAAAATGTTAAATTAATTTCTTTATTATTATGATTTTCAATGCATTTTTTCATTTTTATATATTGAGTAATTTATTTATCTACTAACGCTTTATATCCTCATAGGTGTCTACTAACACTTCACGCATGCAAAACGCATGTCTACAAATATTTTCTTCTATAAAAAACTTCTTCGCACTTACTATTTGTTGTGAGATAACATTATTTTAGGCACATTATAACATTGCATGGGAAAAATTATCGGCGTTACTAATTCTTAATAGAATTTTGTCTTGGTTACAGGCAAAGGCGAACCACTGTGGTGAAGACAAAATGACAGATATTCTTACAAACGAATTTCAGCGAATATTTTAGAAATGGTTTAACGAAAAAGCATTCCTACGTGATGTTAGTAAAATAGGTATTCGTGCCAATTCATTAAGGCTTTTTTACTTTTTTGCTCAAAGTAAAAGACGATAAACTGTTTAAAAAAAATCTATCTAGGTTTCATAACTGAAATAATTATAATACTTTATTAATGTAAACGCACTTGTGCAAATGTAAATACTCCGACAATGATTTCTTTGATAATTACCTATAATAGAACAAGTTATATATAATTAAAATCATGATTACAATCAAGTTACGTGATCGCCCAGCTGCTGATGTAGGTACCTACATTTTTATTATAAGTTTGCGCCAGTTACATATTTGTCACATGCATAATTTATATCTAGGTACCTAAAAATGTTTCATAGTTTTGCTTACGTTAGATACTTTTGTACTTATTATATATCGTATGTGGTAAATAAATAATCGCATAATGATGGTGCTTCAACGTTTATAGTGGAACAATAAAATTTGTAAGGTTCCTCTTATATAGTCGCTGTATGGAAACGTGTAACTTATTTATAGTAATTTCTGTTGGCCTTGGCGAATATTTTCACTTCTGGCAAGTCTATGGCAGGCCCCAAGAAAAATAATCCCATTTGGCCATTCTGGCGGCAGGACGCCGTTCTTCCGCCGTCCAACAAAAGGAGGGTGCATGGCCTATAAGCCCCACACTGCACAATAACTGCGTGGTATCGCTAATATAAAATTCGGTAGAATAAGAGATTAAAAGCCCGTTCAAAATTAAACTTTTGCTCCTGCCGTGCTGTGCCAGGATTTAGGGAAAGCCAGGTTAATTGATAATCTCCAAGTCCTAGTGGAATAACACCCATTTTTGAATGCCAAGCTACAACTGGATAGACTAGTGCCGTCCTCTGGGATCCGGATCTTTGGCTCATCTCTTTGGACTACTGGGTGAAAATAGTGGCAGTTGTCTCATTATGGGACAACACGGCTAGGACTAGTGTACACTGATCTATTATGATAATATAAAATGAAATACACCCTCTGTCTGTCAGTGTCTGAACTTTAACTGTACTTAGATGTATGAAAGTAAATATTACACGAATACGATCTGATATTATGTTAAGTTATATTAACAATTTTGTACAGTATTATTTGCTGGTTAGATGTTATTTATTGTAGCTTTTAAACTGCTATTTTGTAAGTGCTTTGTTATAAAATATACAATTTCAATGAGAACGGATTTTATTTCACCTTAAAAACTTTATGTAAGTAAACACTGGTGTTTAAATAATCGTATAAGCTGCCAAACACAGAAATATATGAGGTACTATTACGAAACATTATTTAAATGTTTTTGAATTGTAAAATTGGTTTTACAAAGCCTAGTTGTTTTGACAGTTTTACTTAATCTTTGATTGTTGAATAGTCAAAGTTGGGAATCAATTTAAAATACATAGCTTGCAGTGTTACTTAATTTTAATGATAAAATTATGAAAAATAGATGCGACAACTTTAAATGTACATTAGGTAAAAAAAGTAAAACCTAACCATTATGCCATTACATTATTCTGTTTAAAGACCAATTTGAAGGGGTGAGAACAAAAAGGGTTTAACTGATTTTTTTCACAAAATCACTTATGGGTATCGTTGGATTCAGCGTGAAACTATCTTCAATAATACATTCTCAAAATACCGAAATGAGGCTTAGGCTTAAATCACGAGATTTCGAGTCTAAAAACTGTTTATCTGTCATAGGAATACAGTTCGCTTAGCATATAAACATTATTATATTTATTTTATTATATTATATTTTTACAGTAATTGTTTGAATAAGTACTATATTTAGTATTTTAAAATGGAATTAAAACATTTTCAAGCAACTGAAACTTACATAAACCTTTTCTATTACCTTATAAGCACTCTACATTAAAATGACGCCGTTGACGTTTAAAGTCAATTTTCTCGAAACTGTCAATATGTCAGTTAAACCCTTTTTATTCTCAACCCTTCATTTAATAGATCCCTGGCGAGGTCCAACCCGAGTTACCTAACTCTGGGTAGCTTTATGAGATTGAATAAATCTCCTTTGAGCTCATTTGTTCTCACTTTCATTACAACCTAAAATAATGACTTAACAATACGAAACCACTTTTATATTAGGCCAGTTTAAGTTTTTGCTGACAAAACATCTAGGACATCATGGATTGAACCAAATTCATTATCACAAAAATTGGGTAAGCCAATTTCAAAATCTGATCAAAAAGTACCTACTACACTAGTACAAGGCTAACGGCATACGCTCAGCGCCTCCCGAGCCGCCACCGCCGCCGCGCGTACTCCTTAAGGATGGGCATCTATATTGTCTGAACACCGGTAGAGTTATTCGACGGTATCTCGTGAGTGTTAGCCGTGTACTAGTTGTAGTTATGAATACTACTCATGTCAGTTTCTATATTATATCAAAAAGTAAAAAAAAAATGCACCACATCCAACATCTTTCCTCAGATTATGAGAGCAAGAGGCAAATAGATCGTTTTCAAGGCAAAGGCAAGGCCAAATAAGGCTTGTCAAAAACTGTTCAAAGAAACATCGATCTTAACATACAACATAACATACGTGCACGGCTTAAGTATCATATATTCAGTCTGAATTTCAGCGCGGTGTATCCGGCAGACTATGCGCGCGAAGACTCATTCTGAGTTTTTAATTAATACTCATGTTTATATTACATTTTTTAAAAACACTGAAAATTCTACAATATTTAAATGTGTGATTACACACGTTTTTTTTTCGTTAATTGTATTCAAGAAAAATTGAGTGAAATTGGTTCGTTCATTTTTTAAAGAAAGTTTATGTACTATATTATTTTAAAATCTGTGGTATAATATTTTTACTATTGTAGTCATAAGAAATTTTAAGATGTGAATTACCATGTTATATTAAATTCAAAGCTCCACATGCTGTAATTTCCTAAAGGAAACATGCCAAAATATCTTGGTTTGCTTGCCCTTCGCCTTAAAATGTTCTTACCTTTTGTTATTTAGTAAGTACCTTTTGACTTAAAGAATACGTTGTAAAAATAGACAACTAAAATTAACACATACATAGCTACACCTTACAAAATACACATGCATTATTCATAATCGACTGTAATCAGCATTTCTGTTATATACACTCAAAACAAAGAATATAAAATATTAGTGTGTTTCAACTTCAAATTACGCTTATTTTTAAGGTGACTTCAACAAAAGATGCTTATTCTTTCTCTCAATGTTGTTGTCATTTTGGTTGCCCAAAAATTCCACATGCAATGATCACTCTACATTTTCTCTTAATATACTGTATAAATGTAACATTGGCAAAACTGAAGCAACCCACAGAAGCTATAACATGTTATATTCTATGACAAGATTTTAAGTAGTATGTAAGTTTAAAGCTATAGGTAATACTTAATAATGTTATTGTTAAGGTAAGTTATATTGAACATTGTTATTCATGCTACTATTTAATACAAAAGCCAGAATTATTATAATTAAGATATGGGAGTAAATTCTTCAAGTTTAAGTTCTAGTATGACTATGAAGTATGAAATATACTTGATATATAAATTTTTGAGTATCTGAACACAAATAAAACAGAAGATGCCTCTACAATTGCCCAACTGTCACACATTTTCTTAATCAGCTAGCTTATAACTAACAACAGTTTCCATTTTATGTAAATTAGTTGAGAATGATTTTAACTGAACATTTTGAGCATTCGCTATAGATATGGGCTCTGCTTCTGCCCATTTTTCAGGCACATCACAATTTGTTTTAGCATGAACTAACACATCAAATGAGCATCGACAATCTAGAAATGGTAAGTAAGATATTGTGGCTGCAACTTGAAGCATCACATCTCTGATTTCCTGCTGAACTTTCTTCAAGTCTTTGCTACTGACAGTTTCGTTTTTCTCTTTAGATAAGGCAATGTCTCCATCTTCGTATTGAACATTGAAGTCCCAGCATTCAAGTACCTCCTTGTTAGCCACATTGAGGATTACGAGGGAGAGTTTGCTTACTTTTTTGTTAAGTATCCACTCTGAAATTTGACAACTTTTGTTAATTTATAGCAGCTTTAAGAAGGTGAAAATTATTATAATATAAAGATCTAGAATAATACAAAGTCGACAACTAATTAATAATCTACAAAATTATGAATCTTTGCACCTAAAGATTTCTTTTACAATGGCTACAACTGGTGCTTAGCATTAAGAACCCAATTTCATCTGTTTTACCACTATTTGACTGCAAAGGTACAACTATTTGTTTACATCATTATTTTGTATCTACTTCCTACAATTATTAAGTATAAACTTACCTTCACTTTGTGTGAGAAGATTCGTAAGAAAATTCTTAATTTGTGCATCTTCAGATATCAGCAATGTGAGACCATACTGCTGCTCCGCTTTAAATGTCTCCGGTGGGTATAGGCCTCTTTGGAAGAGGACAGAGTTGATGGCGAATTCTAAAACAAACAATAGATCATTTTTTTCATTTGATTGAAATTTGCCTGAGCTCATTTATGAACTATATCTGGCTATAAACAATGACAACTTATGTGTTCACACATAATGTACCTATTGCTTATTACAAAACTTACTGAGATATTCGCAAATAATTTGCGCAGACCCTCTCAGGGTTATCGAATTCTTAGTTTGCTGCAGAGACATGATTAGATCTTGTTATGCTCCAATAAATAGGTATAGTTTTCAGTATAACCAAAACAACACTACCACAAGGTGACCAGGCGGTTTTGTTCTTGCAGTTTACTAATTTCGTCTAGCTAGTCAAAAATTATTCTTTCAAGGTACTATGCAATAAATATTGTTTTAAGGTATATAAGTAAACAGAAAACATTTGTATTTTCCCCGATGGCGGTTATTTTTGTTTGAATTTTAAGTTGAACTCACAGACTAAGTAGAGATACGTTTACGTTGAACCACACTCTACAGCACAGACTAAAATATTCTAGTCTTGCGGATAATAATATTCTATTCCATTGCCGATAAACTTCTTGTTCTATACCATTTTTCTCTCTCACCAACCTATGGAGACCACTGTAAATCAGGTGAAAATTTCCATATACTCAGGAAGATTCACCCGGCATTTAATATTATAAAAAACATATAAGATTATAAGCCTTATTGCAACGTCTACTACTCTCAGAATGGATGTATTTCCATGTGTAAGCAGGACAAAGAGCGTGTTTTGTCCATCACTCGCGCGAGGCGGCGCGGCACGAGTGCATTTTGCTGATGATAGGCAAATTGTGGCCATAACCAAAACAAACACCATAGTTTGTTGAAAAGAGGTGTAAAAGACCTTTTGTATTATTTGTGATTTAGTATTAATTAGGTGGACTTAGGTCCGTATTACAGGACGATGCTCAGTCACCGATCGGTGCTAAAGCAGAGCTTTCATTCACTAATGGATGACTTTATGAATGAATTCTCTGCTTGAGCACCGATCGATGACTGAGCATCGTCCTGTAATACGGACCTTAGTGCGCAGTGGTGGAAAATACACAAATTCCCGTGTGTAGCGCCTAAATATTAATAATTATATGGTCTTTACCTATGAAATTGCCGTTTTGTTTGAAAAAAGTTAAAGTATTTTTTTTTTCGAACTTATTTATTTCTTTCATTCAAAGTAATCACCCCTGCAATCAATGCATCTTTGCCAACGCTGTGGCAGTTTATGGATGCCCTTCTTGAAAAAATCAGCAGGACGGGAGACAACAAACTCTTCAAAGGCGTTTTGTACTGCCTCTCGGGAATTGAATTTTTTTCCCGCTAAAAAGTTGTCCAAATTTTGGAAAAAGTAATAGTCGGTAGGCGCAAGATCTGGTGAGTATGGCGGATGAGGGAGAGCTTCCAAACTCAACTCATGCAGCTTAGAGACGGTCTGTTGTGCAGTATGGGGTCGCGCGTTGTCGTAAAGTAGCAGTGGAGACGACCGATTGACCAAAGCTGGTTGCAGACGTGCGAGTTTCACCATCATTGTGGTCAGTTCTTCAATGTACACATCTGCAGTAATGCTCTCGCCGTTTTGTAAAAAGCTATGATGAATCACACCAGCACTAGACCACCAAACTGTGACCATCACCTTTCTAGGGGTCATTTTTCGTTTTGCACATTGCTTTGGTACCGAACCAGGATCTAACCAACTTGCTGAGCGCTTTCGATTGTCAAAAAGAATCCATTTTTCGTCGCACGTAACAATTCGGTTCAAAATTCCTTAGTTTCTGTGCCTGTTAAGCAGCGCAAGGCAAGTCTCGACGCGTACGTTGCGCTGGCGATCGTTAAGTTCGTGGGGCACCCATCTATCAAGCTTTTTTATCTTGCCAATCTGTCGCAAATGGACCAATATTGTTTTGATGCTAACATCAAAAGCTGCTGCCAGCTCAGCTGTAGATTGAGATTCATCAGCTTCCACAATCGCCTTTAATTCATCATTGTTGACCAAAGTTTCCGGACGACCACGAGGTTCATTTTTCAAGTCAAAATTCCCAGAACGGAACCGAGCAAACCAATAACGGGTTGTACGTTCGTTTGTACAGTTCTCTCCGTAAACATCGTTGATGTTACGTGTCGTTTGTGCCGCGTTGGTGCCACGACGGAACTCACATTCCATAATTACACGAAATTTCAAAGTATCCATTATGAGGAAATATGTTGAAATGTATTGAAAACACAACGCTAATCAATAAACAAAAGACTTATATTGTAAATAGAATGTCATATTTATAAAACAAAATTAATTTGAATTTAGAATTCATAGCCAATCAAAACTTTTTTTTGTTTGAAAAAGTCTGTACTGCAATACGGCAATTTCATAGGTAAAGACCTATTATAATCCATCATGGGCTGTGAAATCGTTTATCTCTAATCTGTGGATCTGAATTTCAGAGTAAACATATTGACATTTATACTCTTTGTTTTTGATGAAAAGTATCCTCAGAGGATACGTCTCAGATTCACGCCCGGCAATGTGCCTAACAAATCCATGTACCGTACGAAATGATGTTCAGTCTGTAATGCCAATTTGCAATCCGGGGGGATTGTCCCCCTCACTCCATTTCTTCACCCCCTTTGGTCCCCAAGGAAGATACGTGGTATCCTCTATCGTCTCCTTAGTCTGTGAGGTTGTAGTATTATTCTCTACTTGGTCTGTGGTAGTATTTCCTCTGTCTGTAGCGTAGTACTCTAAGGTCTGTAGTCTGTGTCTTCGGTGTCTGTGATAATCTTCCAATCGCCATTTCGTTTTATTTTTCATTGTTTATGTTTACAAGAAATAAATAATAAATGTGACCAATATTTGCGTCGAATCCATTCATAGTATTGTAGAAATCACAAATTGACCGCTGAATACATGGATAAATTACTTCTAGAAGAATATTAATGGTTAAGGTAAGTCCCTAGTCTAACAAGTTCGATCAAGTGCATACCACTGTAGATGCTATTTATGTAATCAGTCACTAAATATAATAAAAAAGAAGAAGGCAAGGTACTTGTGGGTATGATAGGCATTATTCTAGTTTTAAAACTTGGCCTATTTTGACCCAAGATAATAATTTTAGGAGAAGTTAATAGGTTATCTAGATACCTACCTAACATGGTATTTTAATATTTTCAGGCTAAGAAATGCATGTCTTCAGCAAATACTACCTACCTACTGCTGCTATCATGCGCTACTTGACTTCATATATTTGTAAGTAGAAATTTTAAGTGCTTACATACAATATTTTTGTCTAGGAACACCAGGCGTGTTAGGAGCTCTTTCATTCTGGCTCTACATCTATCTACATTTATGTAAGTCATGACTGACTGGTTACAATCAATGCAGATAGCCTAGATCACAATGCTGGCTGGAAACATGTTTGAAGTGTGCGTTCCTATGTTTTATGGTGCAGTGTTGTACTAAGAAAGGGTATTACAGTACATTATTTTGACTGGCCCGTTAGCTCAGTTGATAGTATCCCTGCCTTCTGAACTGCAGGTTGTGGGTTCGATTCCCACCCAAGACAAACATTTGTGTGATGAGCATCAATGTTTGTTCTGTGTCTGGGTGTTATATTGTAAAGTATATAAAAGTATCTAAGTATTGTATCAGTTATCTGGTTACCATAATACAAGCTTTGCTTAGTTTGGAGCTAGATGGCGCTGTGTGAAATGTCCACAGATGCTTATTTATTTATTTATTCAACCCAGGAGGGTGTCAACAGTCAAGTAGGGTGAAAATGTGATTCTACTTAGCCTAATATGATAAATAAGTTTGATAAAATAGAAGTTCTTTCTTCTTTACAACTATGGTGCGAGCAACCCGGCACAGAACATAATCTGATCTGGAGAGAAACAAGAAACTGTTCAGTATTCTAATGTGTAATTTGAATGTTTATTACATTAAGAATCTTAGCCAACCTTGTCTCTGATATCTTACATATTCTACTTAGTTACTGAAAAAAACTGATCACAAAAATAATTGTACCACCAATTTTCTTTGTAGAAGACAAAATGTTAACCTTATTAAAATAATTACAGTGTGTTACGTACACTACTACCTACTACTATTACTAGCACATTTTCTAATGTTATATTAAATTAACAGCCTCTGTGGTATGGTGGTTGAACAGGTCGGCTCATAACCCGGAGACGGCGGGCTCGATTCCCGCGACAGGATAAGTATTTGTGCACAGAAAAAAAAGCGCAAATGAGTCTGGGTGTTGTGGGACCGTGGTCCTCGTAGTTCCTGGGTCCCTAAACATAGGGAATCCTGGTTAGGATCCAGGAAATGTATGTGATCGTTGGGCGGTATTATTATTTTTTATCATAGAATAGGCAAGGTTCTTAAATTACACAGCTTTGTCCGTTTTTATCTGTGGTGCTATCTCGAATTCTAATACCATTTTCTTTTTCAGCTTTATTTATATCCAATAAAATGGGGAGCCAATATGCCTGAGACTTAAAACCACATCTGAAAAAATTGTCGCTGCTGAAAATGCAAAGGAAGACTATTTATATGGTTATTTGAAATATTAAACGCAAACATATCATTTTCTAGTTTCAGTTCCGATTCCCTGTAGGTCTATATCTGTATCACGCAAAATGTACGCATCTATAGCTAGCATATACCTATACGTATGAATATTAGTATAATATATAGAAGTAGGTATCTATAGTTTAATACTATACTAGGTACATATATATACGTATAGCTATAGTAGACACAGCTGTCATCTTCCAAGTTTGCAACGATACATTGCTGATGTATGACACATTATCATCTGATACGAAGTATCTCTACCTAATCTGTGCTCAGATTATCCTCTACTTAGTCTGTGGCGAGACGTAAACATTGCGAAAAATCAAAACATGAATGTAACAATATTAAATCTTGTAGAAAAAACTCTTCTGATGCCCATAATATTTCCTTACAGTATTCAACAATAGATAAAAACTTAACGATTAGCGCCTTAGATCCGCAAAATGGGTCGTACTCGGCGTAAAAGAAGCCATAAGAAGCCAAAAAAGTATTGTGCCTGTGATGATAGTGAAGATGTTGTTTTACTAAATAGTTGGTTATCTAAAAATGGTATGAAACGTAACGAGAAACTCGGCCTGGCTGTATTTGACGATACTGGCCGCGGAGTACTTACAAAGAAAAAGATAAGGGCGGGTGAAGAACTCATGAATTTGCCCTTGAACTTGACGATAAATGTAATCACAATTTTGATGGATATTCCATTTTGTAACATATTTTTAAGCAACAAAAAACAATGTCTACCGCAGTACAAGCAAACTATATCATTCCAGTCATTGTTGGCATTTTATTTAACTTATTTGAAGAGTCAAGAGAAGAATACCAAATGGTTTGTTTACTTGGAGAGCTTACCAAAAGAGTATACTGTGCCATATTTTCTGCCAAATGAAGTGAAATGTTCCATTGATGCTGATATACTATCTGTGATCTCTAATCAAAATGATATCATTGAGTCCTCATATACTATTTTTGAAGATATTTTAAAGCATGGTTTAATCCAACACAACAACATTGATAACTTTAAAAAATCATTTACAAAATCTATTTATGAATGGGCATATTTTACTGTAAACACAAGGTGTGTTTATATGGATCTTACTAAAGTTGTTGATTTGAAAAATGTGGAATGTTCTATTTTGAATTTAATAACTGATAACACAAAAATATCTTTATGTCCATATTTAGACATGATTAATCACAGTTTGAATGCCCGAAATGAAACCAAATTAGTTGTAAGCAAGAATGTTGAAAATATAAATTTGAAAGACATTAAGGAAGATTTGTTTTCTGAAGTACGATTTTCTATTTACACTAAGAATAGTTTTGAACCATATACAGAAGTGTTTATATGTTATGGTGACAGTCATAACTTAAAACTTATTACAGAATATGGATTCTTTTTACGTGATAATGAATTAGATTATGTACCATTTCGTTTTGAGAGTGTGCATAAGTTTTTAAATGCAAACTCATCAAAATTATCGCAAGAGCAGATTTCTTTCATAAACAGTCACGGTTTGAACAAAGATTTGTATATTGATGGTAGAGGTCTAAGTTATAACTTTTATGGACTCCTAATGGTTGTAAAGTACTACTATAATCATGGTACAGATGTCAATAGACTCATTTATTCTGCAGCAATATGTTCTAGAGATAACAGTTTGAATGAGATTGTAATGCCGATGATAGTAGAAAAATTAGAAAACATTCAAGTGTCAGTAAATAAATTGAAAATGTTAGAAAATCAGTGTGTTATTTTAAGTAATTGTGTAGAGTTGATGTGTCAATATGTTAGTATTTTAGAGAAGTTTATTAAATGTTAGTTGTGTAAATTCATTTTGTTAAATTTGCCTTTCAATGTGTGCTACAAAAGAATAAATTGTTCTTATAAAGGAAAATGTAGAAAAATGAATTTTAAAGTAAAGGAAAATAGGTACCATGGTTAACTTAAGCTAGTGATTGGAAACCCTTAAGAATCAAATCATATATTTATAATATATTTTATAGTTTTTAGAAAAAGATAAAACAAGGTATTTATGAAAAAATCACTCAATTACTATTACTAAGGATCCCTAGATATGGTCAAGTCTTAGATTTTGCCACATTTTTTAAATTATCATTTAATTTTATTGTAGAGGGTTTGGTCTTTAGATAGATAGATCATGTCACACTCCGAAAACACATTTTGTAAAACCTGACTCTCCGCTCCATTTAAAGACTAATGCTTAAAATACATATCTTAATTTTAGAGCATTATATTCTCTGAAGAATGGTGAACACTAGCCACTAAGATATTTGAATAAGTTCATTGGAAAGAGATATGAAAAATTACGAAATGTTCATTAAAAAAAAAAGTTATTCGCGTGTATTTGATGGGGTAATCAAGGGGTCACCCTACTTGGTCTGTGGGGTAAACTGCGCAACGGCATGATAATAAAACGTCAAGTCGATCAGCTTATTAAAACAAAAACAGTCTTTTTTTATCAATTTAACCGTTGCGCTTTACCTAAGAAAAGTCATTTTTATTATGTATGTATGTAAATAAAATATTATATTTTTTATGTTTTGGCCCCACACTTGTGTATTTAGCCAGTATCAAGTAATTGATAATTTATCAAGTTAATGATATATCACGCAAATATGTGTCAAGTCGAAGTCATCAAGTCAAGTCAAAGTCATACTCCTAGTAAAGTGGTGGCAACTTTATTTGAAGCTTCTATGGAGCTTTGGAAACAACACGAAAAGAAACGTTTCACCATCATTATACCATTTTCCCACACTCACGCCTGTAATCCAGTACTTAACGAATAGTATGCCACCAATTTTATGTACTAACACTGAAAATAACACAAGTTTAGGAAAATAATACAATGCGGTAACGTAATCTTTTTCGCTTTCCCGCCAAAAACCCTCCATTTATTTATTTAGCGGGACTCAAATACAAGACAGACTAAGTAGAGATCACATACCTATGTATGTGAACGTTGGGCGTTATTGTTTTGTTTTTTTTTTTAAGTTTTTCAAAGCAAGAGGTTGGAGGAGGCATTGCTCGAAGAAGAGGACCGTTTAACTACTGACAATGTCAAATTGGTGGCTAGCTTCTATATTTCTTATGACATGCTATTGCTTGTAGATAGAATTCACCTCACAGCGTCTGAAATATCCCCTGGTCCCGTTCTTGACTATGCATTCCAGTATGACTTTAAATTAATATACAAATAGGCACACGTTTGATTGCACCTTTCACCACTAAGTGACGATGGTGTCGATGGTGTTGCACGCCTACAAAGTTGGTACCGGTGATACCTTCGAGCAATAACAAGCATACTATGCTTATTATTGCTCGAAGGGTGATACTGTATGACCCGTATAGCAAAGCCAGATATTTGGAAGCCAAAGCTGTTATTTTTTAGGCTGTACTATATTTCGGTCGTGCATTCTTGCATATTTGCCTCCCTCAGACACTCACTCACTAAAATAAACGTCAATCAAACCACAGAGTACATTGAATAATAAAATCAAACGTCCAACTGTCATCATGGCGGCTGCCCTGCTGTCAAATAAAAAATTACACAAAATAATAAAAAATCATTTTAAATTTGCGAAACCTTTTACCAATGGCAAATCAGTGATTATAAACAAACCTCAATTTAATATAATATGCCAACAATGTGCGGCTGCGAGTCACTACAGGGTAAATATAGATTCACCTGAAAGAATATGGTTTTATTTCCAAACCCACGATTTTTGATAAGCTTTTTAATAAATAATATAAGCTTTAACTATTATATCATATTGTTTTTAGTTCTATTCGTCGGTTCCGCCAACCAGCGGCGGTGGCCAGGATACCGCTAAAAATGTTTTAGCGGCTGTGCTAGCAAACAGACCAAAGACTGGAAAAATACCAGTTGGTGAGTGATATGAACATACACAGCACCAAAAAAAGTCCTATTATTGTCAGAAAATCCTATTTTAATGGTCACCAATTGTGAATATTTGGCAGTATGTTACATAATATAGGCAATTATACATTGTAATTTTGACCTTGCAGCTTCTAGTGCTAAGTTCCTTTATCAACAGTTTTTGTGACACTTCGGATTCAATATACCTACTGATAAAGGCCATATATTATGAATATAATATTCTTCATTTAATCAACTTATTCACAATACCTAAATACCAGTATGGTTTAGATAAGAATCATAACATTACTTACTCTTCTCAACAAAAGCTATACAGTATAGGTTATAAAAAATAATTCTCAGTACATAGGTATGGTCAAATTTTCTTTGCTCCTAATTAAGGATTCATTGTTCCTGAGTTGTGTCTCACACGCACATCTTGGCATTTTTTAACATTTTAAAAGCATGAATATATAGGCTATGAAAACTCCTAAGACCTATGAAAAGTCTGGCTAATATCAGCCTTCAAGAATAACATTCAAAATTGTGATGTTATTCTTGAGGGCCACCTCAGCATTCATACAAACATTCAGTTATTTAATAGTTGTCTTTAAAAATTGTTTAAATTGTCAAGTGAGATAGAAGATGTAAGTATCATGGACTAAGTAGCTGGCCTATGCTACTGTTATGACCCCACACAGTATTATGACATGTAAGTGAGTCAACTAAAGAGCATTTTCTAGGCTTAAATTCACATTTAAAAAGAAGTTTCTTAAATTTTTCTCAAAGCTATCACTAGGTAATTTATTTGCTCTTATGCTTTAGATGCTCCACCAAAAAGGCACCCTTTTGTTGAGTGTTCAAACACTAGCTAAGGCAGTCTAGTACCTTATTAGATTTGAAAGTTTGGTACTTATGCATTCTGTTAAAAATTTATTGGGAATGGATGATTGGTTCCAAATTCATTTTTTTTTGTTATTAGATTGGCACAACTATTTTTGTGCATGTACCAACATTTTGGTGCAGCATTTGAGTTGCACCTGTTATTAGATTGTATCTAATGTGTATTGTGAATTTCATAATGTACAAAAACATCAAACTAAGAGTTTGTCATAAATTTTGCATCGCCAATGAATGCCATATTGAATGATTTTTATTCATTACTGTTATTGCCTGAGTGTTACCGTTCCAAAAAAGGTTAATTTTTATGTTGCCCTCATTATTTATATTTGTTTTATTTCTCAGCTTTACATTTTCAGTTTTAGCTTTTATGTGACTAATACTTGGTTGGAATGCAGCTCTGTCCCATGCATCCTGATATATAGTCCGCTTTTGTCCTATCCATGTACCCAACCCTTCCGAATCACTGTATCCTGATTGTATTCTCCCATTCCTAGGTATCCAAAAAAGAGACTGCTTTCACCCAGGTGCATCTGTTTTATCCCGTGAAGATATAAACCTGGGAGATACGAAGCCGGTGACGGGGTCGGACATGATAAGGGGGATGATGGCATATATCTGGCCTAAGGTAAGCAACGGCATGCAACTCTCGCCATTAAAAGGATTGGCCTGAATTTTTAACTTATCTGCACTAAGTTTGACAGCTCGTAAGTTATCCCATTTATCCGTCTATGTAATACATACTGCAATGCATTATGGGTACCTACATCCTAGAGAGATAATGCCTAAACAGGTACCTTTCTTCGTTATAGCTCTATGCTCTTATGACGTGCATAACGGACTGGCTACAACTATCGCGACCAGTCACAAGTAGCTTCTACATAATGCGTGGAGTGTGTCAGGCCTGGTTATAAGCTAAAGAAAGGGTTTTACAATTGCTGATCGAATTATTATTGTATTCAATATGGTCTATGATGGATGAATGGATCTGAATATCTTGATGTACATTTTTGGTTTGGATAAATGCACCGTTTAATAAACAATTACCAACAATATGCCATGGCAAAATACGCCTTAGCACGGTTAAGGAGTGGAATTTCCGAACAGGTTTCTTATAGGCGAGCGTGCTACGTCGTCGACCGCATTGTCATTTAAAGTCAAGTGTAAGCCTATCTAGTAAAAAAACATTAACTTAGTGAATGCTGGAAGCAGTCTTAATTAGAACCAGTGCGAAAGACTTAAAAAATATTAATTTCAGGATGATGCTATGATCCGCAACCGAGTCATGCTATCTCTCTCCCTCCTGTTTGGTGCTAAAGTGTTGAATGTGACTGTTCCGTTCCTGTTCAAATATGCCGTGGACGAAGTAAATCATATATCGGCCACTACTGGCGACGCCCTGCTCAGTATGGCAACAGTGCCAGAGGCTTTGACTACTACAGCTGTTAGCTTGCTTTTAGGATGTAAGTATTACTTTACCTCTATACTTGTATATTCCATTGGTGAGACAATAAAGAGTTCTCTATCCTTCTATACTCCAATTGTAATATTTGTCACCATTGCGATCATCTTCCTTCTCTTAATTGAACAGTCCTGGGGCCTTACCGCGTAAGTCTGGTGTAGATGGTAATCGTGTTCTCTCTTGCTCGCACTCGTGGACTTGTTAATTATCCTGTGCAGGATGGCAGGCAAAGCCGATTCCCAGAACAGTTATGCGGTAGGGGTGCACCAGCACCCCTACCGCTGACGTTACTATCCATACGCTGACACCAGTCAGAAAGTCACGAAATTTCATACAAAGTCAAAAGATTGATTGCGAATAGGCTATTTTTAGCCCTTTTACAAGACATAATTATATTAGGTAGGTACCTATTTACCTAAAATTAAGCTATTGTATTCTTTATAGCATTTGGAGGAAAAAATTTTTTATAATAATGACTACACCCGACGGGGTCCATAATGAGCCTGCTGTTCCTTACTTATGCCACCTATACATGGTGGAATTTAATTCACTCTTTTCCTTAAATTTATGTACTCAGACCATGCTATAGATTTTCGTACAATATCCAATAAAAAAAATGATTTTGTTTTAGTATTTATTGCCTCTTAAAATAACTACATGACAGCCGAAATGTCTATTTAACGGTACACACAGCGCGGGCACCAGCTGAGTGCTTTGTAAATGTTTCGTAGAATAGTATTAGAATTTAAATTTGATAATACCTTGATTTAAGTTTTATTTCATAAGTACTTTTTTATTTAGTTATATGGGAGCATTCCATAGCATGGACTGAATACATACATAAATAATAATAATAACGCCCAACAATCACATACATAGATCCTGGACCCTAACTAGGATTCCCTGTGTCTAGGGACCCAGGAACTATGAGGACCATAGTCCCACAACACCCAGACTCAGAACAAGTATTTGCTCTTTTTTTTTTCTGTGCACAAATACTTGTCCTGCCGCGGGAATCGAACCCGCCGCCTCCGGGTTATGAGCCGACCTGCCCAACCACCACACCACAGAAACTGTCACATTAAAGGAAAAGAAGAGTTTTGGCGGGAAATCGAAAAAGATTGCGTCACCGCATTGTATTATTTTCCAAAACTTGTGTTATTTTCAGTGTTAGTGCATAAAATTGGTGGCATTTTATTCGTTCTGGATTACAGGCATGAGTGTAGGAAAGTGGTATAATGATGGTGAAACGTTTCTTTTCGTGTTGTTTCCAAAACTCCATAGAAGCTTCAAGTAAAGTTGCCACCACTTTACTAGGAGTATGACTTTGACTAGACTATGACTTCGACTGTGACTTGACACATATTTGCGTGAAATATCATTAACTTGATAAATTATCAATTACTTGACACTGGCTAAATACACAAAAGTGTGGAACCAAAACATTAAAAAAAAAGAAAAGAACGAATTAAATTCCACCTTATATAGTATATATATAAAATATGGATCCGTGCGTCCAGACGGGCTGGCGCGGGCGACGGCGGCGGGGTTCAACGAGCTGCGGAACGCCGTGTTCGCGCGCGTGGCGCAGCACTCCATCCGCCGCCTCGCCTGCAACGTGTTCCTGCACCTGCACAGCCTCGACCTCGCCTTCCACCTCGGCAGGCAGACCGGCGCGCTGTCCAAGGTCAACCAATACTATACATATATATACAGTACAATACAATATACAATGTTATGACACACGGTAGGGCCGGCGCCGCGGCTAATTCGGCTGAGCAGCTAAAACGGCGCAAATATAGTAATCTCGGTAGCGGTTACATATTTGAGCCGTTTGGTGTTGACACCCTGGGTCCGTGGGGGCCGGGAGCTCATCGCGTTTTCAAAAGTTTATCAGAGCGTCTGGTCGACGCGACGCGTGACCAAAATGCTGGCACTTATTTGGCACAACGAATAAGCATTGCAATTCAATGGGGCAATGCTGCCAGCATGTTGGGTACGCTACCTTCTGGTAGTGGGCTGGAGCATTTGGACTGTCTATAGGTCATCGCGGCCAGTATATAGTCCAAATGTTTTTTTTTGTAGTAGTAGTAGTAGGTAGTTTTTGGTATTAGTTATTAAATCATTGTAGTATTTAGAAAATAAAGGCAATTTGCTGTGTTAAAAAAAAATATACAATATACAATACAATACAAGTAGGTAGCGTTCCCAACATGCTGGCGGTATTGCCCCGAATTGCAATGCTTATTCGTTGTGCCAAATAAGCGCCAGCATTTTGGTCACGCGTAGAGTTGACCAGGCGCTCTGATAAACTGGAAAACGCGATGAGCTCCTGGCCCCCAAGGACCCAGGTTCTCAACACCAAACGGCTTAAATATGTAACCGCTACCGAGATTACTATATTTGCGCCGTTTAAGCTGCTCTGCCGAATTAGCCGCGGCGCCGGCCCTAACGTGTCTCGGGAAGATGTGACGGCGCCATAGTGTCGACGCAAGTAGCGTTTCTTTCCATAAAATGTTAAATTGATCATTCCTGCAGACGATAGACCGCGGATCGCGCGCCATTAACTTCGTCCTGTCGGCGATGGTGTTCAACATCGTGCCCACCATGTTCGAATTGGTCCTCGTCTCCTCCATCCTCGGGGTCAAAGGAGGGCTTGCATTCGCAGGTATTACATTTTTATGATTTCTATACCAGTATCGCCTGCTTAGCGTCGTAATTTACTGATTAATTTATAAAGGCACATTTTTAATTACGAACTGCATTGGAATCCCCATCCATCCATCCGCCTAGACAAGATTTACTTAAGCTACCATAACAAGCGATCTCTTGTCCAAATTTATCCTTCACTTTTTACAGCCAATTTACAAGGTTGGGAGCGCCATCTATTAAGAGATTCTTGAAGCGATGATAATAACAAATAAAAAAGGAAATATGTCTTGTGGTCTAGTGAGAACAGAATCACCCCATATCTTCTTGCGGGTTGTAAAAGCCGGCTAAGGGAGGGAGTTGCCATAATTACCATTGCCATAATTACGCTTGGCTGGCATCTTATATCTAAGGAACGGATAGTAGCATTCTCTTTGATAGTACATTAAAACCTTCACCAAGACGCCAGCCAAGCGTGGTAATCATGGCAACTCCGTCTAGTATCCAAAATGACGTTGTAGGGGGAAAACCTGTGTGTGTGCACATATTCCGGATGTAGATGTGAAACACTATTTTAGAGATGATAACCTTGCAATCTCGAAGATTATTCCCGAAAGAGGAGATTCCCGAAGTCTCGAAGATTCCTTAGGATAATTGATAGAATCAAGCGTGACTTCGCGTAAGTTCATCTTAAATACAAAACGATCATTTTGTATTTAAGATTCCCTAGGAGTCCCGAGAGTGTCGAACATTCCTGATCGGTTCCCGGCAGGTCTAGCGTTCAGCTGCGTGGGAGTGTACGCCGCCTTCACGCTCGCCATCACGCAGTGGCGCACGCAGTTCCGGGTGCACATGAACCGGGCCGAGAACGAGGCGGGGAACAAGGCTATCGACTCGCTCATCAATTACGAGACTGTTAAGGTACGTAATAACAGAATGAATGAACGAATGTACGAATGATTAAATGAAATATTTTTTTGCTTGAATGTAATTTGCAGAAGATGTAGTTTAGGAGCTAGTACAATACGGAAATTTTTAAAACTATTTCATTGAGATACTTGTCGTAGTTCAGGTAATTTTTTAAAGAAGTGCATCCCTTTCGCTAGTAAATTTAATTACATAGCTTAAACACGGACTTCATTTAATTCCCCGGTTGAAATTCACAATTGGTTATTTTGGTTATTCTTCAGTACTTCAACAACGAGCAATACGAGCTGAAGAAATACGACGCAAGCTTGCAGAAGTACGAAAGTGCATCACTGAAGACCGCGTCCAGCCTCGCCGCGCTTAACTTCGGCCAACACGCCATCTTCAGCGGGGGACTCAGCCTTATTATGCTGCTAGCCGCTAAGGAAATTGCTAAAGGTAATTGTCTTCTGTGGCCTTTATAAAGTAAAATTTCTTTACGCATCTTGATTTGGGGCGTAAGCTGGCGAGGCGAACGGAACTGGTAGAAGTCCATTTTCAATAATTTAAAAAACAAAGTTAAAAATTTGTATTATTATGTTGGTATGTCCGGTAAAATGACAATTTACAATTTTTAAGATGGCGACATTAACATTAAACAAAGCAATAACAAAGTTATACCGGCCGATAGATGGAGCTAAACTAAAGAAGTTATACTTCAGTCGTGTGGTCCAAAGCTCACTCGTTTTTTTATTAATTATAAATGTGTTTTCAGGTTGGTCCATTGAAATTTGTCATCGAAATCGGATTTTAAATCGATGAAACTGTATCATCTAAGGTCTGTATTACAGAACGATGTTGTCATCGATCAGTGCTCAAGCAGAGATTTCATTCATAAAGTGATCAAGTGATTAGTGAATGAAATCTCTGCTTGAGTACCGATCGATGACTGAGCGTCGTTCTGTAATACGAGCCTAAGTATTTCTCTCTATGACACTAAGGCGATTGAAGTCGGCTTAATTCCTGATTGGATTCCTTCCTTCCCGATTGACTGGCCTGATAGCTCGGTAGTGACCCTGCCTTCTGAACTGTAGGTGCTGGGTTCGATTCCCGCCCAGTACAAACGTTTGTGTGATTAACATCGACGTTTGTTCTGTCTCTGGGTGTTATATTGTATTCTATGTATGTATTTACAAACTAAAATTATATTAGTATGGTATCAGTTATCTAGTTCCCATAGTACAAGCTATGCTCAGTTTGGGGCTAAATTAGTGTGAATTGTCCACACATATTTATTTATGTTTTTTTTTACTTCAAACTCGTCTAGCATTTGCCCACGCTCTCACCTGATGGGAAGTGACGATGCGATCGAAGGTGTAGCATGCTAGCCAAGTAAATACCTATTCGCTCTTCTCTTGAGCACGATCGGGTCATAATATTTCGCCGGAAACACACACTTTATATAAAAATGTGTGATGTGTCAGGCAACATGACGGTGGGCGACCTGGTGATGGTGAACGCGCTGCTGTTCCAGCTGTCCATCCCGCTCGGCTTCCTCGGCTCCGTGTACCGCGAGGTGCGCCAGGCGCTCATCGACATGCAGACCATGTTCACGCTCATGGCCGTCGCGCCTAAAGTCAAGGTGATAACGGCTATTATTGCTTGCCATTACTACACGATATACGCCATTGGATTTTAATATTATAAACGTCCGTCTTGCTGAAGGTTCCACGGCTCCGTGTGAATACTAATTACTATTTTTTTTTTGTTTGGTTTTGGCTCCACACTTTTGTGTATTTAGCCAGTGTCAAGTAATTGATAATAACTCAAGTTAATTAAAATCATATAATGTGTCAAGTCAAGTCACAGTCCAAGTCATAAAGTTAAGTCATAGTCTAGTCTAGTCAAGTCATACTCCTAGTAAAGTGGTGGCAACTTTACCAGAAGCTTCTATGTAGTTTTGGAAACAACACGAAAAGAAACGTTTCACCATCATTATACCACTTTCCCACACTCATGCCTGTAATTCAGCACTTAACGAATAAAATGCCATCAATTTTATGCACTAAAAATAACACAAGTTTTGGAAAATAATACAATGTGGCGACGCAATCTTTTTCATATTCCCGCCAAAAAAAACCTAGTAATGGGTTTTTTGGCGGGAATATGAAATTAAATGAAATATTTAATATTTATAGATTTTCTTACGTTTTAGTTAGATTTGGTTGGGGATAGAGGGCGCTGTCATAAATGTTCATATTTATTTTATGATTATTTTCAGGAAAAATCCAACGCGCCGGCCTTGAAGATTGACGCAAAAACGGCCACCATAGAGTTTAAGGACGTGAGCTTCAAGTATATCAACGGAAAGCCGATATTCAACAACCTCAGCTTCAGCATCCCCGCGGGCAAGAAGATCGGCATCGTCGGCGGCTCCGGGAGCGGGTGAGCATCCACGCCGAGCTCAGTTGGTAGCAGCTCTGCCTTCTGAACCGGAGGTTTAGGGTTCGGATCCCACACAGGACAAACATTTGCGTGATGAACATCGATATTTTTTCTGTGTTATTTTCTGGTAATTATGTATATATAGGCTGCGGGCTGCGCAAATTATAGAACTATAGGCCTTCAGCATGCGCACCGGGCCGTGTCCGGAACAAGAATGATCCCTAGTACACCGAGCGGTCCCTTTTTATAGCCAGATGTGTGGGGGAGCGATGACAGTTACCGGTGTTGCCACTGTAATAAATTTAAATGCTACCACAGGGTAAATTATGGTACTGCCCGGGTACTGCCTGGTACGGGCGGGTAGGGTCCTAGATCTATATATGTGATCGTTGGGCGTTATTATTATTTTGTTATTATCTATATACGGTGGAATTTAATTCGCTCTTTTCCTTAAATGTATGTACTCGGACCATGCTATAGAATATACGTACAAGGTCCCTCCCAGGGTTCTATAGCATGGACTAAACACACACATTAAAGGAAAAGAACGAATTAAATTCCACCGTGTATATATAATAGGTCTTTACCTATGAAATTGCCGTATTGCAGTACAGACTTTTTCAAACAAAAAAAAGTTTTGATTGGCTATGAATTCTAAATTCAAATTAATTTTGTTTTAAAAATATAACATTCTATTTACAATATAAGTCTTTTGTTTATTGATAAGCGTTGTATTTTCATTACATTTCAACATTTTTCCTCATAATGGATACTTTGAAATTTCGTGTAATTATGGAATATGAGTTCCGTCGTGGCACCAACGCGGCACAAACGACACGTAACATCAACGACGTTTACGGAGAGAACTGTACAAACGAACGTACAACCCGTTATTGGTTTGCTCGGTTCCGTTCTGGGAATTTTGACTTGAAAAATGAACCTCGTGGTCGTCCGGAAACTTTGGTCAACAATGATGAATTAAAGACGATTGTGGAAGCTGATGAATCTCAATCTACAGCTGAGCTGGCAGCAGCTTTTGATGTTAGCATCAAAACAATATTGGTCCATTTGCGACAGATTGGCAAGATAAAAAAGCTTGATAGATGGGTGCCCCATGAACTTAACGATCGCCAGCGCAACGTACGCGTCGAGACTTGCCTTGCGCTGCTTAACAGGCACAGAAATGAAGGAATTTTGAATAGAATTGTTACGTGCGACGAAAAATGGATTCTTTTTGACAATCGAAAGCGCTCAGCAAGTTGTTTAGATCCTGGTTCGGTACCAAAGCAATGTGCAAAACGAAAAATGACCCCTAGAAAGGTGATGGTCACAGTTTGGTGGTCTAGTGCTGGTGTGATTCATCATAGCTTTTTATAAAACGGCGAGAGCATTACTGCAGATGTGTACATTGAAGAACTGACCACAATGATGGCGAAACTCGCACGTCTGCAACCAGCTTTGGTTAATCGGTCGTCTCCACTGCTACTTCACGACAACACGCAACCCCATACTGCACAACAGACCGTCTCTAAGCTGCATGAGTTGGGTTTGGAAGCTCTCCCTCATCCGCCATATTCACTAGATCTTGCGCCTACCGACTATTACTTTTTACAAACTTTGGACAACTTTTTAGCGGGAAAAAAATTCAATTCCCGAGAGGCAGTACAAAACGCCTTTGAAGAGTTTGTTGTCTCCCGTCTTGCTGATTTTTTCAAGAAGGGCATCCATAAACTGCCACAGCGTTGGTAAAGATGCATTGATTGCAGGGGTGATTACTTTGAATAAAAGAAATAAATAAGTTCGAAAAAAAAATACTTTAACTTTTTTCAAACAAAACGGCAATTTCATAGGTAAAGACCTAATATAAATGAATCTCTATTTCCCTTGGTTATCGCATCACGCGTGAACGGATGAAACACTTTCGACAACTCTTTTTTGGTTGTGGGTATTATCAGGAGAAGGTTATTGTGAAAGAAAAAAATAATTTGAGTAGAAAACTTTAAAAACTTCATTACGCGGGTGAAACCGCAAGGCGCAGCTAGTTATTATTATATTTCTGTTTCAGCAAATCGACGATGGTGCGTCTCCTATTCAGGTTCTTCGAGCCACAGTCGGGAAATATCTTCATCGCCGGACAGAATATTAAGGATTTAGATATACTCAGTGTCAGGAAAGCTGTCGCCATTGTACCGCAGGTTCGTGAGTGTTATGTTTGCTGATGGACCAGGGGCCTTACCGCGTAAGTCTGGTGGAGATCCTAATCGTGTTCTCTCTTGCTCGCACTCGTGGACTGGTTAATTGGCGCGTGCAGGATGGCAGGCGAAGCCGATTCCCAGAATGGTTACGCGGTAGGGGTAGGAGGGGTGATCACGAAACTTTAACAACAGGAGAAATTTCCATACTAACTATGCACGTAAACTGCGTATTCAAACTGTCAAATACATACAAATTTGTGTT
Organism: Ennomos fuscantarius; assembly: GCA_905220475.3. Taxonomy (NCBI): domain Eukaryota; kingdom Metazoa; phylum Arthropoda; class Insecta; order Lepidoptera; family Geometridae; genus Ennomos; species Ennomos fuscantarius. The sequence goes on along the minus strand of HG992028.1, from coordinate 1,051,605 downwards.
TATATTTGTTGCAATCAAGTTACGTAATCACCCAGCTGGTAATTATATAAACGTATGAAATGTCGAGCTGGTTGTTTGCCTGATGTTAAACTTCATGGCTACTCATAAGTGCTGTAGTATCACAATATATTATAAATAAATAAATAAAACCAGTGTGCTTTAGACCACACGCCTGAAGTAAAACTTCTTTAGTTTAACTCCATCTATCGGCCGGTATAACTTTGTTTTTGATTTGTTTAATGTTAATGCCATTGTAAATAATAACAAAAAATACTACAATTATATAATAGCTAATACTAAATACTAACTACAACAAAAAAAAAACATTTGGACTATATACTGGCCGTGAAGACCTATGGGCAGTCCAAATCCTCCAGCCCACTACCAGTAGGTAGCGTACCCAACATGTTGACAGCATTGTAAATTAAATAAATAAAAATTACCACCAAAGATTTAGGGGCACTTGCTTTTCGCCGCTTCCCTTTAATGGACTCCGATAGAAGCGGTAAGACTTTAAGGGTCCCTTTTTGCGGCGAAAATGTGAAAATCCGCGACACACTACGAAGTAAGTGCCGACTTTACTAAATGTGCTTTTTTTCCGTGCACTAATACTTGTCCTGTTGCGGGAATCGAACCCACCACTTCCCTACCACCGCCTATGAGCCGACCTGCTCAACCACCACACCACAGAGCCTGTCAGAATTATCTTATACTAGTTGACCCGCTCCGGCTTCGCACGGGTGCATTTGTAAAACGCGGTCGAACGGGATAAAAAGTATCCTATGCCCGTCTCCTAGTTCTAAGCTACCTCCCCACCAATTGTCAGCCAAATCGGTTCAACCGTTCTTGAGTTATAAATACTTTAACTAACACGACTTTCTTGTATATATAGATATACAGAAATTTCTTTATTAGTTTCATTATAAGTATAGGTATATAAAGTATTATTATTTGTCCAGGATTGCGTGTTGTTCCACGACACGATATTCCACAACCTGCACTACGGCGACCTGTCGCGGCCGCGGGATGACGTCATCGAGGCCGCCAAGACTGCCGAGCTGCACAACTCCGTGCTCACGTGGCCTAAGGTGCTCCACACCACACTTTACACACCACACTCCACACTTTACACACCACACTCCACACTTTACACACCACACTCCACACTTTACACACCACACTCCACACTTTACACACCACACTTTACACACCACACTCCACACATTACACACCACACTCCACACTTTACACACCACACTCCACACTTTACACTCCAAACTACACACTTTACACTCCAAACTCCACACTCCACTCCAAACTCCACACTCCACACTTTACACACCACACTCCACACTACACACCACACTCCACACTTTACACTCCAAACTCCACACTCCACACTTTACACACCACACTCCACACCTTACACCCCACACTCCACACATACCTAATGAGACGTACATTTATGTGAGAATTTCATTTTAAGACTGCGTCATAACTCTTTTTTTAAGACCTCTAGTGGGCTTTGTTTAAAATTGAAAATTGCAGATCATGATTGGATCATTAAATATCAAACTGGGTTTGCGCTTAAAAATGTGTTAATTTTCCGGGTTTTTTTTTCTGATTTAAGTACGTGAAATATGCATATGAAATAAATATTAGGTCTTTACCTATGAAATTGCCGTTTTGTTTGAAAAAAGTTAAAGTATTTTTTTTTCGAACTTATTTATTTCTTTTATTCAAAGTAATCACCCCTGCAATCAATGCATCTTTGCCAACGCTGTGGCAGTTTATGGATGCCCTTATTGAAAAAATCAGCAGGACGGGAGACAACAAACTCTTCAAAGGCGTTTTGTACTGCCTCTCGGGAATTGAATTTTTTTCCCGCTAAAAAGTTGTCCAAATTTTGGAAAAAGTAATAGTCGGTAGGCGCAAGATCTGGTGAGTATGGCGGATGAGGGAGAGCTTCCAAACCCAACTCATGCAGCTTAGAGACGGTCTGTTGTGCAGTATGGGGTCGCGCGTTGTCGTGAAGTAGCAGTGGAGACGACCGATTGACCAAAGCTGGTTGCAGACGTGCGAGTTTCGCCATCATTGTGGTCAGTTCTTCAATGTACACATCTGCAGTAATGCTCTCGCCGTTTTGTAAAAAGCTATGATGAATCACACCAGCACTAGACCACCAAACTGTGACCATCACCTTTCTAGGGGTCATTTTTCGTTTTGCACATTGCTTTGGTACCGAACCAGGATCTAACCAACTTGCTGAGCGCTTTCGATTGTCAAAAAGAATCCATTTTTCGTCGCACGTAACAATTCGGTTCAAAATTCCTTCATTTCTGTGCCTGTTAAGCAGCGCAAGGCAAGTCTCGACGCGTACGTTGCGCTGGCGATCGTTAAGTTCGTGGGGCACCCATCTATCAAGCTTTTTTATCTTGCCAATCTGTCGCAAATGGACCAATATTGTTTTGATGCTAACATCAAAAGCTGCTGCCAGCTCAGCTGTAGATTGAGATTCATCAGCTTCCACAATCGCCTTTAATTCATCATTGTTGACCAAAGTTTCCGGACGACCACGAGGTTCATTTTTCAAGTCAAAATTCCCAGGACGGAACCGAGCAAACCAATAACGGGTTGTACGTTCGTTTGTACAGTTCTCTCCGTAAACGTCGTTGATGTTACGTGTCGTTTGTGCCGCGTTGGTGCCACGACGGAACTCATATTCCAAAATCACACGAAATTTCAAAGTATTCATTATGAGGAAAAATGTTGAAATGTAATGAAAATACAACGCTAATCAATAAACAAAAGACTTATATTGTAAATAGAATGTCATATTTTTAAAACAAAATTAATTTGAATTTAGAATTCATAGCCAATCAAAACTTTTTTTTGTTTGAAAAAGTCTGTACTGCAAAACGGCAATTTCATAGGTAAAGACCTATTATAAACCGGTTATTCCTTTAAAACACCAGTTTGGCTATTCAATTAGTATTTTTTTTTAGTTTTTATGATATTTAATGATGTGACGAGCAAGTCGTTTGCTTGATGTTAAGCGATACGGTCGCCCAGTATTATTCAGAATTCCAAAATATAAAGTTTCGCGTGACACTGCACTGCGCACAACATCCTGAGACATCAGCACAGTCTGGTAATAAGATTACTTAACTGTGAGATCATACCATAAAGTCTCATTTGCCCAGTAATTTCACTAGCTACAGTGCCCTTGAAACCGGAACACAGTAGTGCTTGGACTACTGTGCTTCTTACTACTGCTTGACGGCAGAATAACTGGCAAAGCGGTGGTCTTATCTAGACGAACTTTTAACTACAACTATTACACGGCCAACACTCATAAGCTACAGTCGAATAGCTCGACCGGTGCTCGGGAAATATAGATGCCCATCCTCAGGAGCAAGCGCGGTGGCGGCGGCGGCTCGGCGCTGACTGGCTATAATGTTATAGACAAACTTTGCAGAAAAGTTCTACCACCTAGTAGGGTAAACCATCTAATAACTGGCTAGTTCGTTTTAGTTCGTTTTGTTTTTATGGTAATGGTAAGTGACGAAGTTGTCTAAGGTGAAGCACGCTTGCCCATGAAATGCCCATTCACTCTTGACTTAAAAAGACCCAGGTTATACCTAGGAGTAAACACTGTTTTTGGAAGAGCATTCCATTCCTTGGCCGTTCGGACTATAAATGACCCAGCAAAACGCTTAGTGCGGACTTGGGGTACACTAACGACGTAAGGGTGTGACGAATCACCAAGTCTTGTAGTTCTATGATGGAAAGGAGATGAAGGAATGAGTCGATGAAGGGCATGCGCACACTCTCCAAAATGTAGCCGATAGAAGACTGACAGCTAGTTTCCATACGGTACAAATTGTGAACTAATATGAAAGCTTATAGGTAAGGTAGTGTTAAACCATGATCACAGATGGCGTTGCGTGAATGTAAGTCTTATTTCATGCGTATGTACTAATAGTAGGCAATAACTAACAGCGGCCTGTTCCACCAAGTTATACCCCGATTGAAGGGTTGAGAATAAAAAGGGTTTAACTGTCAAATTGACAGTTTCGAGAAAATTGACTTTAAACTTCAACGGCGTCATTTTAATGTAGGGTGCTTATAAGGTAACAGAAAAGGTTTATGTAAGTTTCAGTTGCTTGAAAATGTTTTAATTCTATTTTAAAATACTAAATATAGTACTAATTCATACTGAAAAAATATAATTTAATATAATAAATATAATAATGTTTTTATGCTAAGCGAACTGTATTCCTGTGTCAGATAAACCGTTTTTAGACTGAAAATCTCGAGATTTAAGCCTCATTTCGATAATAATGTAGATAATTTCACGCTGAATCCAACAGTACCCATAAGTCATTTTGTGAAAAAAATCAGTCAAACCCTTTTTGTTGTCACCCCTTGAACTGTTGCCGCAGGGGTACGACACGGCGGTGGGCGAGCGCGGCCTGAAGCTGTCGGGCGGCGAGAAGCAGCGCGTGGCCATCGCGCGCGCCGTGCTGAAGGACTCGCCCATCATCGTGTTCGACGAGGCCACCTCCAGCCTCGACTCCATCACCGAGCACGTGCGTACCTCCCGCCACCACTCATTCGTTCTTTTTCTTTGGTTTTGGCTCCACACTTTCGTGTATGTGACTGTTGTAGACAGTTGGTAGTAGCCCTGCCTTCTGATCTGTGGGTTGTGGGTTCGATTCCCACCCAGGGCAAACATTTGTGTGATGAACATAGGTGTTTGTTCTGTGTCTGGGTGTCATTGTATTCTATGTATGTATTTACAAACAAAAAAGTATCTAAGTATTGTATCAGTTACCTGGTTCCCATAGCACAAGCTTTGCTTAGTTTGGGGCTAGATGGTGTTGTGTGAGATGTCCACACATATTATTATTATTATTTAGCTAGTGTATATGTGTGTCAAGTCAGTGAAGAGTAGTCTAGTCAAGTCATATTCCTAGTAAAGTGGTGGCAACTTTACCAGAAGCTTCTATGTAGTTTTGGAAACAACACGAAAAGAATCGTTTCACCATCATTATACCACTTTCCCACACTCATGCCTGTAATCCAGCACTTAACGAATAAAACGCTACCAATTTTAGCGTAACGTGATAATTTATCGAAATTCAGTGTGGGTTTCATACTTGGGTATGTCAAAACATAACCTAAATCTATTTCGCTCACTCTTTTTTTTTTTTTAATGTGTCCATTTTTAGCACCTTGACTTTGACTAGTGAGTCAAAATGAGACGAAACTTTGAGAATTAAAATTCAGTTGTTGTACTGAGCATATAAAATTTCAAGTGCTTAATAGTCAAATATTTTATTTATGTACATTAGGTACAATATATGAAAAAAAGAAGTTCTCTTTCCCACTCACTACGCAAGCCATCCGGCACAATGCAGAACAAAAAACTGATCTGAATCTTCAATTACACCTGTAAAGAAGAAGCTACAAGAAACTTTACAGTCTTGTCTTGGTTTTGTAAAAATATTATCTAAGTACTGTGTTTAAGAATATATATATATATATATTCATTTATTACAATTTAGACAACATAATGAAATATACTACAAAAGTAACCACCTGACTTCACACCGGTGCAAGAAGAACATTGAGATGATCTTAATGAAAAATTGCAAATAGAAAACTGAAATTATATAGCAACAGGCAAGGTACCTGAGCTTTCGTAACACTGAGCTTGAGATATTCCGGCCAAGCCTTTTTTGTCCGACACAGCCCTTAACTCATTATTATTGTAATTTATTTACTTGTATATTCCGTATCGGCGACTACCTTGAAACACTCAAAATACTTTATAGGTTGTTTTTCTTTGTTTATGGTCCCTACACATGTGATGTTGTCTCACGTAACAACACTGCAGAGTCGCGTGTGAGTCGACCGCAGATAGCTATAATTTTCCTACGGCATGAGTATTCTGAATCTATTCCGAAATGTAACTTGGTATGTTATTGGATTCGATGTAGGTTAGCTTTTACGAGCTCTTATTAATACTTCACGACAACTTTTTGCTAAGTATACATGCAAAAGTAGTTTATTGTATTATAGTATATAGTGAAATTATTACATGACAATAAAGATCGAAATTTACCCACCTACTGCATCAACCTCCTTGTCGTTAAGATATATAAGAAAAACGTTTATAATATGTGCATATCAATATATATTTGCATACCTAATGATATAAAACTTAATTTTATATTGAAGGGTAAATTTAAATTGTGTTCTAGTAAATAAATGTTTGATTTGATTACATAAACTAAACTGGAAGCGAAATAAGGAAAAACGTTATTCTATCGCAACTAGTTGCCAAGAAAGAGTAAAATCGACTCTTGATACTATCTGCAAAACTTAGTTGCCAAGCAGTATTATAAAGAGGTTACGTTTGTTTGTGTATTTGTAGAGGCTAATATCTGAAACGATGCTAAAAAATCTTTAACGAAACGAGGCCAAAGCTTCATCACTTCCAATTGCTACAGTCTATTTATTATTTTGATAGTAGCTTCCGCGCGCGGAACCGCTCTTGTTATGTTTAGTGCTAGTATAACGTAAAGATTGTACGGATTTGGACGACTTTCTGTATACGATTATAGGTTAGATGTATAGGAGTAAGAATACTTCCTCAAATATCTGACCGACGTTGGGCGTTATTATTATATTATTATTATTATTCCAGGCGATCCTGCAAGCACTAAAAGCTGCGACTTTGGGCCGCACTTCCATCTGCATAGCACATCGCCTCTCCACGGTGGCTGACGCGGACGAAATACTCGTCCTCGAGAACGGGAACATATCCGAGCGAGGAACTCATTCCTCATTGATCGAGAACCCAGCTAGTCTTTACGCTAGGCTGTGGGACAAGCAGAATAAAGACGCGACAACTAAGTGATATTAGATTTATAATTTTATTGAGAGTTTGTGCGGCGTTGCGTTTAGGCTAAGTTCAGTACATAGTGCATAAAACGAACTTTTTATTAATAAAATCTTGACTTAGCACCAATTTTTCCGACTTTACTTTTGGGTGGATTTGTACGACTTATTGCGAATTTCCTTTAAACAGAATAATTATGCCCATAAGGACAATTTTTTAAGTTCATACTTATCTCTCTAGGATGTACCCAATACGTTGCAGTAGGCACGTACAGACAGGCATTACGAGTACGGGTACAGAAGGTTCACTCCGTGAAGTCACTTAAATAAATAGCGACCCTTGCTGCAACGCAATAAAGTATGGTTCAGCTCGCACAGCGCTACTAGCCTGGCCTACAGAGTTGCCTTTCGTTGTAGCGCTGCTCTTCTGTCGTGCGGCCGGTCCCATGTACTTGTTGTTACGTACCTAACGTGCGGAGTGCGCCAGGCTTACTTAAACAAAAATAAATTATAGTTATCCACTGCGGGCTTGTTAAAAACGCGACGTCGCATAGATTTTATAATCGAATAGTATCGATGCAATTAGTGTTTCGGCCATTCGATCCGCCTTCGGTCAGTGAATTGATCAACAATATCGATTCGTCGAAACGACAGCTATTTATTTAAAAATAAACCAAATTATTGTGGAGTAATAGATTACATTTAATCGATAGTAAAATTAAGTTGTATGTGCAATTGATTTTACCTATTTGGTATATTTGTACCTATCGAGAAATGAGATCAAATGTAACGTTACTCCTGCCTACCTCATGTTAATTGAATTAACAAGAAAATGATTGTATTCGAATGATTCGATTATTTATTATAATTTAGTAAACGATTGTGATGTCAGAGTCTCTAGACTTGATACTTGATTCTTGGCGAATGTTTTATTGTAAATATACTATGTGTATAGCCGTACGATAAATAAGTATATATTTTGTTGACATGCGTGTGTTTTATTTTATCGTAATCCTAATAATAATTGGCATCATTCTAGGAACAAGGCATCATCATCAATTATTATCGGTTTTGTTCGACGAAGATTTTATTTAAATGATTGAATGATATTTTAATTAAGAATGGTTTAAGTATTGATCATGGGTTCGCAGTTTAGTCACAGAACAAATAATAGTACTACGTCTTTGACGCAGATATAGATGAAACAATTTCTTTGGCTACGCCCTTGAGCAAGTCGCTTAGTCCAGGTAGGCTTAAATTTAAGTTCGTGCGTTAATGGTTACTAGATGGTAGGACTTTTCTGCAAAGTTCGTCTAGGTAGGTACCACCGCTTTACCAGTTATTCTGCCGCCAAGCAGTAGTGCGCAAGCACTGCTGTGTTCCGGTTTGAAGGGCACAGTAGCTAGTGAAATTACTGGGCAAATGAGACTTTATACCTGATCTCACACTCTAGTAATCTTATTACTAGATTGCGATGATGTCTCAGGATGACGTGCGCAGTGCAGTGTCACGCGAAACTCTAAACTTTAGAGTTCTGAGTGACACTACAGCTGATATGGGCAGCCGTGTCGCTTAGGTAACATCAGGCGAACGGTTGGCTCGTCACGTCATTCCGTAACCTTAAAAAAATAGCTATGTTATTGACATCGTGTGATGAACTGCTCAAAGCCCTGCTAACTTGCAGTTATGAAAGTTACTATAAGACTCAATATCAATAACCATACGTTAAAGGCTGAAGGCTTTTGTAAGGATTTAGATAGGGCTGTTATCGTATTTGATAGCCAAATGGATATTACATAATAGGCTTACCTATTGACACGTTTTTAATCACGAATATCGGATGATAATGGTTATTGTTTGGTTCCATGTTATAAGAGAGTATTATGTTATCTGCGGCCGTGCGAAAACAACAGCGAAAAAGTTTCAATTCACATTCAATGCTGCCTCTTTAATGTTCTATAGCAGTTGTGAATGTCATAATCAAACGTCAATTAAAAATAAATCGATGTGACGTGTTATCGGTTGCCATAGAAACGCAGCCACAACAAAAATCGTACACACAAACTACAATTTTCGTGTATTTATTTTGGGGCTCCTCTATTTTGGGGCTTTTTAGCCAAGTTTTCTATTTTCTGTGGAAAATGATGTGTTGAGTGTCTGTTGAAGGATGTCAGTACTGAGCCTCGCGCCCGAAGATAAGAAGAAAGATCTAAGGTAGGTTTTTCAGAATAGTTCTAAGTATATCATTATTTTTCTATTTAAATGTAAGATCTTCAGGAAGCCGTACCTAGACTTCGATCATAAAATTATCATACATATACAAAGAGCCACGATGGTAAATAGTAGCTATACTTTATAGACACCATAGCAGCGCCCCGCGCCACTTTCAATATGGTCCACTCTTCCAGTGGACGTAGTCTTCTCTATCCTCTTATCCCGGCAACGGCCCAAGCCGAGGCTCGCACCCCAGGGGTGCCCTTGAGCTAGTTGCCTCCCACTTTTGACGGCAGGGCGCCTTCAACGATCAAACGGAAGTTGAAAATTGTTGGTTCACGTAGATCTTCATTGTCAACAACAAAGTTAAAAATTACTTAAAATTTGTATTATTATGTTGGTATATCCGGTAAAATGACAATTTACAATTGTCAAGATGGCGAAATAAACATTAAACAAAGCAAAAACAAAATTATACCGGCCGATAGATGGGATAAGTTTTACTTCAATCGTGTGGTAACGCACACTCGTTTTGTCCTGATCATCAATCTCGTTCCAGGAAAGAGTCCCTAGAGTCTGTCTACAGCAGCAACTCCCGACTGAACCTGCTGAACAAGCGCAAGCGTCTAAGCCCGCTCATCGACATGTCCAGCCAGTCAGTGCGGAGTAAGAGCGGCGATAGATACGTGACGCAGCGCGTGCTCTCAGCCAAGACTCACCGAGTGAAGCAACTTCAGAATCAGCTGGCGGACGCTCATTACCATTTGCAAGTGAGTTTTTGAAGTAAAACTTCTTTATTGTGGAGTATTACTAGGTGGTAGGAGCTTGCGGTGGTCCGCTTTGCCGGTTATTCTGCCGCCAAGCAGTAGTGCGCAAGCTCTACTGTGTTCCGGTTTGAAGGGCACTGTAGCTAGTGAAACTACCGGGCAATTGGGACTTTATAATCTGATCTCATCAATCCTATTACCAGACTGTGATGTCTCATGATGATGTGCGCAGGGCAGTGTCAAATGAAACTATACAGGTATTTTGGAGATCCAAATGACACTGTTCTGTTATGGGCGGCCGTGTCGCTTAACATCAGTTGAACGACTAGCTCGTCACATCATTCACTAACATAAAAAAATGCTGGTGAATGCGAGGCGAGAGCATTACGGAAATTGATCGGGTGAGGCATATATATGGAAGTTGAGAGGGAGATATAAGTTAGTGAAGATAGAAACAGAGAGAGTTACGTTTCGTACAGAACTTTTACTTCAGTGATGTGGTCTAAAGCACAGAAAAGTAGTCATGTTATGCAAGAGACAAAAAGCCGTGCAATGTGTTCTATGGATGAGGCTCAGGAGACTGCTGAGGAAGCAGTGGAAATCTTCCAGATTCATCATTAGATGGTATATAAAAAGTATCCCATGTCCTTTCCCAGGGTTATCCAAACCTAAAAAGGTTAACGTTTATCAGTGAAATGATTGCAAACTGTGAAAAATACATTTTCGAATTTATAACAATGAGAATTAAACATTTCAGGAGCTTAGCAATGAAAATCGGGTCCTGCGCGCCATTCAGAAGAAGCAAGAGATTGCATTGCAGAGGTGAGTATCGACATACAGAATGTTAACCTCTAATAAGATTGCAAAATATTATAATTGCAATGCAACAGTAGAAATTTCCATACTAACTATGCACATAAACTGCGTATTCAAACTGTCAAATCCATACAAATTTGTGTTTCTATATGTTGCAATCGAGTTACGTGATCACCCAGCTGCAGTTATCGAATTCAAACCAACCCTTGCAATTGTGAACTATTCGCTCGGACTTTAAAATAAAAATAAAAATATTTATAAGGTAACCGTGGAATAGCTAGTCAGTAATTTCTTTCGTTTTATCTTTGCCTATTTCAAACTTGATAGAGAGAAATAAAAGACAATAAGTACCTAACTATTCATCCGCTACCCAGTGTTTGTTAATGAGACAGCCTCTGTGGTATGGTGGTTGAGCAGGTCGGCTCATAACGGTGGCGGGTTCGACTCTTACGGTAGGACAAGTATTTGTGCCCAGAAAAAAAAAGCGCAAATACTTGTTGTGTGTCTGGATGTTGTGGCACCGTGGTCCTCGAAGTTTCTGGGTCCCTAGATACAGGGACTCCTAATTGGGGTCCAGGATCTATTTATGTGATCGTTGGGTGCTATTATTATTAACTAGTAGTGCCCCGCGCTTTAACCCGCGGATAAAAAGTATTTTAATTATGTAATTATTTACTCACCCCACGGGAAAATTTCACTTTTCCGGGATAAAATGTAGCCTATATTTTAATCTAGTGTATAAGCTATCTTGGTACCGAATTTTATCCAAATCCATTCAGCCGTTTGAGCGTGAAGGAGTAACAAATATACACACAAACACACATACACACATACAAACTTCGCCTTTATAATATTATAGTGTGATTAGTGTGATAGTAAGGGGCAAAATGCTATTAAACATTAGATACGAGAACTCGAACGCGGAATTGCCTCAAGTGTTGAACTCCCACAACGAAGAAATGCGCGTGCAGCAGGCCAAGTACAAGCAGCTGAAGGCGCAGTGCAAGGAAGCGCTGCAGCGGCTGAAGGAGCGAGACATGCAACTGCAAATGTTGAGGGATGAGCATCAACACCTGTCAGAGTTGAGTAAAGACAGGTGAGTCGATCAAACTGATTAGGGATGAGCATCAACACCTGTCAGAGTTGAGTAAAGACAGGTGAGTCGATCAAACTGATTAGGATTGGGTAGTGATCAAAAAATCCGGTCACTGGTATTCATGGATAGGCGCTTCGTTCTGTCCTATATTTTACATATTTAATTCTACTATTAATAACTAAACAATTAAAATGCCTATTGATTCACATTCATCATCAACAGCCTGAAGACTTGCACTGCTGAACATTGTCCTGTTCCACATTACCATTGCCACATTGAGCTGCTACTTGCGCCCTGCATTCATCGGCTCTCCGCATTTATCGAGGTAGTTTAAAGTATATTTCTTACAGAAACCTTTTAGAACGCGAGAAGCTGCAAGCTATGGTATCGGAACTGTCCGCTAAAGTGCAGCAGCAGAATGAGACAATCACAATGCTTCAGCGTCGCGTCGCGCTCGAAGCCAAGAACTTTCGTCACCAGCTTCAACTAGAGATCAGCAAGCACAAGGACACGAGGGCGGACTTAGACCTTGCAATCACAAACGCTGATAAGCTGTCTACCATTATCGAGGTTAGTCTTTCTCGCTTTCTCTTTCTATCTCTGTTTCAAGTAATCAGAAATAGATCGAAGAGATTATTGATATCCTATAGCTGCTATAAACTATCTATACTTTATCACAATTTGTGTTATCTGCTTTCATTATCGGTTTTCCCCCTTTTCACCTAAAGCTTAAGAGCGTTAAAGATTAGATGGAACTAATGGACATCGACAAGTGAGGGGGCACGAGGGCAGCACTGGATCATCTTAGGAGGATGATGCTGTACCACTACTGGACGTACCTATTATCATTATTACTTTTATCCATATTTTCTTTCTGCCTAAAGTCAAGAACTCTTCTCCTATATTCATTTATTCTGAAATCGAAACCCTGATTTTTCTTGTAGATGAAATTTTTCTGTAACTAAATAATAGGCTGCGAAACATTAGCAGTATTCAGGCAGACCCAATAAATACTATGTTCCAATAACAGATGAAAGAGAAGATGCTAAGTACGGCTGCCGGTCGCAACCTGAAGTCTCCCGTGAAGAGTTCTTCTAACACCACCATCGCTCGGCCTCTCAGCAAGACTCGCTCGGCACAAGAGGTCGGCAAGGTGGAGCATAGAGTTACTGTGAGTGCTGTGGGATTTCCTGTTTTGATTGTTAGTGTTTTAGTTGCATGGGTTTTACGCGGAAAATTATTGAAGATATTGCGGAGCTACCAATTTTAGTATTAAAAGTTTTTGAAAACTTGACATCTTATCTTACCTAATGCAATATGGTCCACTAATAATTATGTTCCACTGCTGTGCTGCAGTAAAATTATCTTTATTAAGTAGCCACCAAATGGTCACTCAATTCTCCAAGGCAACGTCGATTTGAGTTTCTAGAATACTGGATGGCTAAATTCCGATTCCAACCCAATAAACCTTTTCATATATTGCCATAGTTGTCAGATACTATTGACGTCTTCCTATTATAAACAAGCTGAACATGTCAATTAAAATTTACAGATCGACCAAAACATTCTTGCAAAGCTATGCGAGGGATCACGTACTCTCAGCAGCGCTTTGTCACACGATGAAGAAACCTCCTCCTCCATTGAACCGCGCTCCCGCTACGCGAGAAGTCGCACTAACTCAACCAGCACCCGATCCACACCGCACAGGAAAATGTCTAAAGGATCAGACGACATGGTCGAACTAGCAAAGACTGTTCAAGAAGGAATGGCGGAACTGGCTATATTCGACGATGACCTTAAAAACGACTCCCCAGATGAAGTACACATGAAAATGGAAGCGATGAAAACGGAACTCATGAACAAAATAAAGAATCACGAAGAACCGAGGAAAGCTAGTGCCTTGCGAAGAATGTCCACGGAAGAGTCAATCGAAGAACAAATCGTTGAAGTTGAAGAAGAAAGACCCAAGTCTAGAGGACGAAGAAGTTCTAACGTCTCTTTCTTTAGTAACGTCGCGGTTGCAGACGAATCTATTGAAACAGTTCACGAATACAAAACTACCATAAACGAATACAAGAGCGGTGATGAAACTGAAATTATGAGACCTAAAAGAGAGGATAGTGCATTAGAGAGAAAGTTATCAGGAAAAAAACCATTGGAAAAGTACTGCAAGGATATCATTCAAGACATAGAAAAAAGCAGCCGAGTTATAGACAAACATGTGAAGCAGTTCAACACTTCACGATTTGAAAACGATAAAATAGTGCAGCAGCTACAAGCGGTAGATAAAATAAACGAATTAGTGAATGGTAAAATAGATATTCCCGACGAAGCGTTGTCGGAGTTGAATAACAACTTCAAAATGCTGACCGAGCAAGTTTTCAGCGAAGTTCCAACGGCACGGAAAAGGTCAATTTCAGGAAGAAAAAGTTCCAGAGAAACTAGGACCAGCTTGCTCGGCGATGTTTCGATGAGCAACCAGGAATTGTTGGATGACTTGTTGGGAAAGAAATGATACTGGGCTATTTGTCTTCGAACTTCAAAGCAATTTCAAGACTTGAATTTAATTAGCTTACTATTATGTGGTTTTTGTGAAGTAGCTAATTATTTAAAACCATCTTAATAACGGCGGCGAATCTTTATAATTAACTGAGTCAGGCGTCTTTGAGTTCGTTAATAAACTTAACGTCAGGGCCCTATTTTATAAGGTTACAAGTCTTTGTACTTGTATGAAAAACTGGCAGCACTGCCAAATTGAATACCTCCTTCCATTATAATCAATATATTGTGGTGTATATATATTAATACATATATAACGCTTCAACTGCAATTTACAAAGTTACAAAGCAACAAATATACTACTTAAACTACAAGTAGGTACTTGTATGTAGATAATAGACAAACCGTAGTGTGTTATTACTTTTAAATTTATAATCGAAAAAGTGTTTAACAATAGACTGGCTTGATAGCTCAGTTGGTAGTAGTTTTCCTTCTGAACTGTAGGTTGTGGGTTCGATTCCCACCCAGGACAAACATTTCTGTTAACATCGATGTTTGTTCTGTGTCTAGGTGTCATATAGTATTCTATTTGTATGTATTTACAAACAATAAAAAGTATATGAGTATTGTATCAGTTATCTGGTTTCCATAGTATATGGTTTGCTGAGTTTCGGATCAGATAGCACTGTGTGAAATGTCCACACATATTTATTTATTTATTTATAAAAGTCATTATACAATTTACAAGTGTACGGAACTACAATTTGTAAACATTTTTACCTGTGCAAAACTTCATCCTAACTCATTCAACCGTTTTGGCGCGAAAGCCACAAATACCTACAAACAAACAACGTTTTATTATTATATCTCTTCATAATGCAAAGTCGAGTAAAGCCAAACTAAACAATATGTCGTTGACTGTGATGTTTGTTCATTCATAGTGTGTAAATTGCCTTTAGCCGCGGTCGAGTTACCTTCAAAAGTGCGGCCTGCTCTGTAGGTGTGACGGTCAGGAAGACAATTTCGTGACCTTCATACGTAATCTACATCTGTAACATAACTGACGGCTGTAACTTGTATCCTACCTACGTACGTAGTTGATACGAAAACTTTGTGTATAAAACGCTTCTTAACTTGTACAATAGGCTTGTACTTGTAGCTTTAAAAAACGGGGCCCAGATCTCGTATTTGTAGATTACGAGAGTAACCTAGTCTTTTTAATCCATATTCCATATCCATCGAACATGTCCGAAAACTGGTCGGAGTAATTTCGACTTTTAATTGACGTGAGTTTAGCCGTTATTTATCTTATAAAATGTGTCATACTCACGATAGTTTTCAAAGCTTTATTTATACTGAGCTCGTTTTGTTATGAATATTAACAAAAGAGCAAATAATAAACACACGTCTTGCAAATATATCAAAACGGTTGCTTTAAAGTGCTCCCACGTTTGTTAATTTTCAGTCGATCACAAAACTTTTTGTAGTAAATATTTTTTTTTTTATTGGAACAAACAACTTTATAAAAAGTATAATATTACATTTTGGTTAAAACTTAATCGATGTTTTATTATAATTGTGGGAAAAATCCGAACACGTATAATTTCATTAACATTACACGCACTTAGGTGAAACTCGGGATGATTGAAGTGCGCCTATTTGCCCACATTGGCATTTTGCGAGGTGTCATTTGGCGCGGTTAAAACTGCGTTTTCCTTAGGATGGTTTCATTTACCGTTGTAAGGCCCGCATTCCCCCTACGCGGACGTTGGGCAAGCGTACGAATGAACATTAATAATGTTGGATTAAAAAAGGCATGGATTATTTACTTTTTTGGCGACTGAAGGTGCGCGCGATCCTAGTCGACCGAAGTCAGCGTAGGAGGAATGTGGGGCCTAGGCCAAGACTTTATCATCAGTTTGTGTGGCAAACCAAATGCTAAGTAAAAGTTAGCAGGTGGTGTCTAGAGTTCCGGTATCCTAACTATCTTTGTATGTATAATGGCTTAGTAGGAACTACCTACTAGTGAATGATTTGGGGGCGAGAGGTGATTTTCTATAGCTAATTATAAACTTTTTTATTTATTGTTATCGAAATGTATTAGATTATGATGATTGAATGATGAAATAAATATTTTATTTTTGGTATAATTACTGACTTTAATTTTGGTAAGTTAAATCCTAGACTTGCCGAACATTTTAATTAAAATTATGTCCGTCTCTCTCTTATTAAAGAGAACAAAAAATGAGTCAACTATTAAATGTGGTACGGAACATAACCGTGTAGATAGTGAGTAACAGATAGCAGAACATTAAATTAAAAAAAATGGGACATTAAATTATTGTATATTTAGTTTCAGTTCTTATAAAATAGTGTTATATAGGTATATATACCCTTTTACTTTTACTTTAATAAATATTGTGTAGCGAAAGAATAGGTAGTTATTGCAAGCTTTTATTTTATACTTCACAAAGATTTTATTTATTTATTTGTTTGTACGCTACAAATCTTGGGAACGGTTTTAAAACGACTTCAAGTGGTCCGATCAAGTTGAAAGACCCTCCGCCGGAACCACACGGTCAATTAATGAATAATTATATAAATAAAACCATGATTATATTAGCGTTTGATTGTTTTTCCTTTCATTTTATCAACGCTTAATATACTTTTGAGTAAATCTAATCATAAATAGGAAAAAAACATCAAATCAATTAGTCGGTTCGCCCGAAATTAAAAATTAATCATTGCTACATGTATTAATTTACTCGTACAAATTCAAAATAAATGTTTCAATTATAAACTGATAATCTTGTTCAATAAATTAATAGTTACCCAGTTAGCTATAAATAGACCGAGCTCAATTAGACAAGTGGCACTGTACTCAGAAATATCCTTAAAATAAAACAGTAAGTAATACCTACATACACAGATCCTATAAATAACTTTTTTTATAGGATCTGTGAATACATACAATACAATTTTTTAGAAGAAAGGTAACCCATATATGTCTAAGTATCCAATAGCCGTCTGTTTGTCACAAAAGTTTTACTCCGCAATAATAATCTATCAAATTGAAAATTTCATCGTGTGGTCTAATGCTTACCTACTCGCTTGATCTTAAATTACTTTTATTTTAATTCTAAAGTGATGTTTCCACATCCAGGCTGTTATAGCGTTTGGCTACAATGAACGTGAACATGGTGCTCTTGCCAAGTAAGTTGATTAAATAATAAAATTAATTTATACTGCAAAAATCTTTAGCTATCAGCATCCCACTCAAGTCCACTGCTGAACCAAAGCACTCCACTAAGTACGATCTGTAGGTAGGGAAGGGTAGAGTGGTAGGTAATCACTACCCCACGTGTCGTCAAATACCGTTGGGCTCATAACAAGACATTTTACCCGCCCGGTGGCGATGTAACGGGCGGTAGATAACCAACAGCATTAACCCGTTTAAAGAAAGCAAGACATTTTGGAGGGTTTAGTGAGTGTTCGAGGTATAGCGGGGAGCTTGTCTTTGTTTTTTTTTTATGTTAAGGAATGACGTGTCGATCTAGCCGTTCGCCTGATGTTAAACGACACGGCTGTCCATATCAGCTGCAGTGTCACTCAGTATAGAGGTTCGCGTGACACTGCTGTAAGATCAGATCATAAAGTCTCATTTGCCTAGTAATTTCATTAGCTAAAGTGACCTTCAAACCGAAACACAGCAGTACTTGCGCACTACTGCTTGGCGGCAGAATAACTGGCAAAGCGGTGGTACCTACCTAGACGAACTTTGCAGTAAAGTCCTACCACCTAGTAAAAGTTGTTTCGGGAGTTGTATAAATGCATACTACTATACTTTCTGTTAGGCTTGGTTTAATCTATATATATATACACGGTCACCGGATAGATCACGAGTGTCATAATACCAGTGTGACCGCCGCGGGTTCTGGGGTGATCACGTGACATAGAACCACATTGTAGGAACAATTTACAGGCACGAACTTAAGAATTAAGTGTCACAATGGGCGGTCTTATCGCTTAAAGCGATCTCTTCCAGACAACCCAAGCAACAACAACAACAACAACAATGCAACAGGATAAACTTAATAACTATGTGTTGTATTCTTAATTCGAAAATTTCAATAATAAGTATGCATATAAACTGTCTATTGAAACCATCAAATACAGAAAAAATTGTGTTTATATTTGTCCCAATAGGCACGTGATCGCCTAGCTGCGGGATCTTCGCGATTGAGCGGATAGCGTATAGGCTATTTGACTACTATTAAAAATGAACAAGTAAATATTATTTTCATAAAATAGCTTAAAAAGGAATGTATATAATGGCAAAAATAAATACAATCGGTCAATTAATCACTGAGCAGTACGCTTTTACAGCCTTATTAATAAACGGGTATTAGTCTCGGATTAGTTACTTCAGCTTTTGTCCTTTTTTTGCTACTGGAATATTTAGCTGGATCGAAAGAGACAAAAGATGGTGTAACTAGTCTAAAGCAAGTTCGTGTTTATTAATAAAGCTGTTAAAGTTTCATCGCTTGTCCCTTTCTCACAAAACAGATATCGTGTGGAGCTTCCTTACAGCTATTATGAAGGTATATACCCTGTGACGTCACACGCCAAAGAGATTGTATGTAGATCTACCATAATAGAGGAACCACAGCTTAGTAATGAGTTACTATGAGGACTGGTGACTGACGTCACTGCGTGTTTGAGCACTTTCTATTCCTGTATTATAAAATGCAGGTGAATTTGTAATTTTTTTGAGATATTTATTGTTTCTTTCACGATTTTTTATTTTTAGTGGTACGTTTTTTATGTATGCAATAAAAATATAGTAGTTAAATAGCCTATTGAAAATCATGTTGTAAATCCGCGGCCCGAACTCAGAGCACTGCGTCAACTCATGTTGAGTGTATTTATTTATTTATTAATCTAAGATTCACAGCTTATTATATCCATTCTGCTATAAAACTGTTACATGCTATGTTGCCTTTAAGCCATTTTGAATCTACATTTTGTATTTTGAACATAATATACATAGTACAGTGGTGAAGTATCACGATCGCACCATTTTAGCAGTCACTACCCTCGCGCGCCGGCCAAGTGCATGACGTTTTGTTGTATTTTTTCAGAGACCTATAAAAATACTTCCTTAACAATTTTGAAGAATACAATTTTTTGTTTTCGTTCCAGTTCTCGTGCTCTCTTCAGTATTGTTGATAGACGAAACAGATTGTCATAATATCCCCGGCCTTAATTTACTAATTACGGGTACAAATCGTGGAAAGAATGAACGCTACCTAAATAAAAATCAGCAATTAGGTAGTGAATATCAGTACCAGCTCTTAAAAAAACCAGGTATTCTTGTTGCGCTTGTGAACTTGTGCTTGAATGTGTGCTAGTGCTCATCATTGTTCTCTAGTATAATGAAGTAGTGAAGCACCGATTTCTTGGCAAAAATAGATTTATTTAATCATTCCTTTGTAAAATGTATATATAAACAAAAATAATACGGTATAAATAAATACAGAATGACTCAAGTAAAAGATTATCTAGTTTATGTAATGCAGTGCAAATAAATATTCAGGTTACCTGTATTGGGCCTAACGGAAACGATTGTAGGTTTCATTTTCCTGCGGATTTCCTCATTCCCGACGTTAACATAGGATTATAGCCCTTGCGGGCCAAGAAAATACCTGTACATTCAAATCACTTGTATATTTACAACTTTATATAATTGTCAACTACAGACCTTCGCAGCAACTACGACCTACCTTTTAATGTAGGCATATTATTTTAAATAAAACTTGGCGTCCGTACGTCACCTTTAAAACAACAATAGTTCTTGATAGCTTCGACTGGGCCTCGGAATATTAATTTATTATTATCTTTCATTTTTTACTTTCCGCCTCTTCGTGACCATCTTCATCGCATCGTCTACAATAATACTTATTCATCACTTCGTGGTTAGGTCAACACTGATTGATAACAATGGCGTAAACTTATCGACTTCCAGAGTGAACTTTGGAAAACACTATGAAAATTTAAATTGAAATGAACAGGCTAGGCGAGTATTTAAAAGTCATTGATCCAAGCCCATATAGCTGTTTCATCAAATGGCTGATCATCGTTCGGGCCGCTAGTTGAACGGCATCGTTTAGTGAAGAGGCTAGGCTGGTAGAACGGCTGGTTAAGCTAGTTGTCTGCGATATATATAATAGGTCTTTACCTATGAAATTGCCGTTTTGCAGTACAGACTTTTTCAAACAAAAAAAAGTTTTGATTGGCTATGAATTCTAAATTCAAATTAATTTTGTTTTAAAAATATGACATTCTATTTACAATATACGTCTTTTGTTTATTGATTAGCGTTGTATTTTCATTACATTTCAACATTTTTCCTCATAATGGATACTTTGAAATTTCGTGTAATTATGGAATATGAGTTCCGTCGTGGCACCAACGCGGCACAAACGACACGTAACATCAACGACGTTTACGGAGAGAACTGTACAAACGAACGTACAAACCGTTATTGGTTTGCTCGGTTCCGTTCTGGGAATTTTGACTTGAAAAATGAACCTCGTGGTCGTCCGGAAACTTTGGTCAACAATGATGAATTAAAGGCGATTGTGGAAGCTGATGAATCTCAATCTACAGCTGAGCTGGCAGCAGCTTTTGATGTTAGCATCAAAACAATATTGGTCCATTTGCGACAGATTGGCAAGATAAAAAAGCTTGATAGATGGGTGCCCCACGAACTTAACGATCGCCAGCGCAACGTACGCGTCGAGACTTGCCTTGCGCTGCTTAACAGGCACAGAAATGAAGGAATTTTGAACCGAATTGTTACGTGCGACGAAAAATGGATTCTTTTTGACAATCGAAAGCGCTCAGCAAGTTGGTTAGATCCTGGTTCGGTACCAAAGCAATGTGCAAAACGAAAAATGACCCCTAGAAAGGTGATGGTCACAGTTTGGTGGTCTAGTGCTGGTGTGATTCATCATAGCTTTTTACAAAACGGCGAGAGCATTACTGCAGATGTGTACATTGAAGAACTGACCACAATGATGGCGAAACTCGCACGTCTGCAACCAGCTTTGGTCAATCGGTCGTCTCCACTGCTACTTCACGACAACGCGCGACCCCATACTGCACAACAGACCGTCTCTAAGCTGCATGAGTTGGGTTTGGAAGCTCTCCCTCATCCGCCATACTCACCAGATCTTGCGCCTACCGACTATTACTTTTTCCAAAATTTGGACAACTTTTTAGCGGGAAAAAAATTCAATTCCCGAGAGGCAGTACAAAACGCCTTTGAAGAGTTTGTTGTCTCTCGTCCTGCTGATTTTTTCAAGAAGGGCATCCATAAACTGCCACAGCGTTGGCAAATATGCATTGATTGCAGGGGTGATTACTTTGAATAAAAGAAATAAATAATTTCGAAAAAAAAAAATACTTTAACTTTTTTAAACAAAACGGCAATTTCATAGGTAAAGACCAAAACTGTTTTTATTCTCCCTTTATCTTATTTCCACACATATAATACATTTTTATTCAGCTCAAAAATTATAACTATGTTTCACAATGAAATATAAGGAGCATACACATTTTGCTACAAAACGTGCCCTTCCCTTATACCTAGGAAGGTAATATTTATCTATACTTATAATAAAACTGAACTAAAACTGTACATAGAATATTTATAGAAAATTTTGTCTGTGGAGAATTTGAATTGTTCGATACCGTCAGCCAAGCTTCTTCTTCTAAATATATATAACTCAAAGGTGACTGACTGATTGACTGACTGACATAGTGATCTATCAACGCACAGCCCAAACCACTGGACGGATCGGGCTGAAATTTTACATGCAGGTAGATGTTATGACGTAGGCATCCACTAAGAATGGATTTTTAAATTCCACCCTTAAGAGGGTGAAATAGGTGGTTGAATTATTTTCCCATAGGCCACGCCGCGGGCGAAGCTGTGGGCAGAAGCT
Organism: Ennomos fuscantarius; assembly: GCA_905220475.3. Taxonomy (NCBI): domain Eukaryota; kingdom Metazoa; phylum Arthropoda; class Insecta; order Lepidoptera; family Geometridae; genus Ennomos; species Ennomos fuscantarius. Next base: position 1,029,295 of record HG992028.1, on the reverse strand, counting down.
CGTTTGTTATAAAAGCTTATACAGTTTCCCATGAATGAACCATTAATTTTCTGCAGTCTGAATCTTGGTACTTTCAGTTTATTTTTGTTCCTGGTATTAAAATTATGAATGTCGCAATATCTGGTAAAAGAGACAATGTTTTTGCGAGTGTAAATCAAATTTTTGTAAATGTATTGACAAGCCACTGTAAGAATATTTATCTCCTTAAATTGTTCCCTGAGAGAGTCGCGGGATTTCATGTTATAAATAGAACGAATAGCTCTTTTCTGTAAAAAAAAAATTGATTGTATGTCCGCAGCTTTACCCCGCAGTAAAATGCCGTATGACATAATACTGTGGATGGAACTAAAGTATACTAATCTTGCAGTGGCTTCATCGGTAAACTGTCTAATTTTGCGCACAGCATATGCAGCAGAGCTCAATCTACCAGTAATGTTTGATATGTGAGAACCCCACTGTAATGTAGAGTCTATAGTTATGCCAAGGAACGTGGCAGATTGTACGCAAAGACTTTAAAGCAAATAATAAAAGTATATTAAATATTGTATTTTTATTTAATCTAATCCTACTATCCTATTTCCTACTAATAATTATCTATAGGCGTGAAAGTTTGTGTGTATGGATGTTTCTTACTTTTTCACGCTCAAACGGCTGGATGAATTTGGATGAAATTCAGAATATAGATAGCTTATACAGTGGATTAATTATTAAATATATTATTTGTATAATAAGGCTAAGGCTATTAGACTACTAAAAAAATTAACTATTATGAAATATTATTTTCAAAATGTAGCTTAAAAAATAATGTAATAATTTAAAAATGTACACACGAAGTATTACTTACGCTTTTAAAGTTTCATCACTTGTCATTTTCTCAAAAACAAAGATCTCGTGGAGCTTCCTCGCAGATTCACAGCTACTGTGAAGGTACAGTTTGCGACGTCACATACCAACGAGATTGTATGTAGAGCTACTATAGAGGTACTGCAGCTTAGTAATGAGGCACGATGGAGGACTGGTAACTGACGTCACAACGTGTTTGAGCTGTCTCTTTCTATTCTAGTATTTTAAAATACCCGTAAATTTTCATTTCTTGAGATATTTAATTTTTAATTTTATGACTAGCTATTTTTTAAGGTATATTATTTCTGAAATAAAATCATAGCATAAACATATATGCCGTTAAAAAATTACATAAAAATCATAAAAAAGCCTTAATATATCCATAATAGATATAAGTACATATATCTAGTCTGTCACAAAGTCGGTGACCATGTTAGCAGCCCTTTGCCCATGACCTACGGCGTCCCACATGGAAGCATATTAGGGCCAACTCTGTTTCTCGTTTATATTAACGATCTCTGTGAACTGTCCATGAGACAATGTAGTATATTAACGTACGCTGATAACACGGCCGTCATGATCCAAGGAGACAGCTGGGAAGAAACCTATGAACTAGCACAGTCTGCTTTTAATGAGATTTCATCATGGCTTAGAAATAACCTACTCAGCCTTAACGTTGATAAAACTAAATACATAACCTTTGGTATTCGTGAACCACCGTGCAACGATAGACTCTCACTAGTTAGTCATAATACAGGAACATGTTCAAATACAACATCTTCATGTGACTGTTCTGTCTTAGAAAAAGTAGGCACGATCAAATATCTGCGTATCATTATTGATGACAGACTTTCCTTTATACCCCACATAACTCAACTAAGAAACCGAATACGAAAGCTCACAGCGGTTTTCAAAATTATCCGAAACAGTGCTGACTGGGAAGTAATACGACTGCTGTACTATTCAATCTGTCAATCTATTACCACATACTGCATGACATCCTGGGACTTATAAAACACACATGTTGCCACTCAAAAGAGCACAACGAGGTTTACTCAAATGTAGTACAAAAAAACCCTACATATACCCTACGATTAACCTGTACCGTGACTGTCAAGTTCTCTCAGTCAGGCAGCTTTTTATCCAACATGTTGTCCTTCATCAACACACCCTGGTTAAATTTACTCACCCAACTAAGAAAAAAGTACGTCACATAATGTATGTACTGTTCCTCACGTTAGAACAGCATTTGCTGGCAAATTTATGAAATTCCTTGGGCCTTTCTCTATAACAAACTAAATATAGATAATAATATTAAATCCCTTAGTGTGTTTGAATTAAAAAACTCTGTTCACTAAGCTAAATGACATGAGCCATGTAGAAACTGAAAATTTACTTGTTGCATTAAAATAACAAAAAAATATATTGTTATTACGTATATACCATATTAAATTTAAAAACAAACTACTATATATTAATATAACTAAAACTATTACACTATATATATAAATATATATTATATTATATTTATTACTATACTTTATTATTTATACTATATCTTATCTATTATATTGTAGAGGTAGATAAATTTAATTTTATATATGGTATACACTAACACCTATTATACACACACATATACACACACACACACACACACACACACACATACACCACGCACACTCACATACACAATCTTACAAACCCTTACACGCTATTTCTCACATTCGCAGAACTTGGTTAGATTAGTATTCTAGCATGCAAATATTAATCTAAAAATTAGTGCGTATTTAAGTTAATTTTTATCATACAGTTAATTTAATCTTTAATTTAAGATTATTTATAATTTATATAAATGTTTGTAGCCTAATTTAGGCATTTCCCCCATTATTTCCGGCGAAAGAGGCCTGGGCCGCATAATACGGGCTCTGAGCCTAGTATGGGGACCCAGGTTCTTCTAACCTAATGTAATGTACTTATTTGTCTTTATCCAAATAAATGCATTTTTAATTTATTGTTTTTTCATTTTCATGTTACTAAATAATAAATGAAATAAACATGCAACTCAACAGCCTCTGTGGTGTGGTGGTTGAGCAGGTCGGCTTATAACCCGGATAATATATTTGAATTATTTTATTTATAAGTTTACAGGGATGTTGAATTAAATTATAAAAGAAACAATGAGCATTTTGTACCGATTCCGATGTGGAAATTTATTAAAATGAGTTTCAATTCTATTAATCTATATATAAAAAATGAATCTCTATTTCTGTTGGTTTTTTTGCTAATTTTTTTTGTTGTTCTTATTACTGTCAAGAGAAGGTTTTTATGAAAGAAACAATTAAAAAAGTTGAGCGGAACTTTAAAAGTTTTTCACCACGCCGGTGAAACCGCGGGGCGCAGCTAGTACTAAATATAATTCCTAAATGTAGCATCACGATCACCACGACTACCACGGTCACCATGACCACCATGACCACCATGACCACCACGACCACCACGACCACCAGGACCACCACATTTGCAATTAGCACTCCAACCACCTCGGCCACGACCATTGCCGCCAAGAGGACTACCACACCAACAACCAGCACTATACCCTCTATGACCATTTCGTCCATCTCGACCATTTCGTCCATCTCGACCATCGTGGCCATATCGACCATCATGACCACCTCGACCATCATGACCATATCGACCATCATGACCATCTCGACCGTCATGACCATCAGTGCCATGGCTATCTCGGCAATCAGAGCCTACACACTCATGACTGCTTGTATAAGTTTGTATATTTTCAGCTGGAATTCTGAAAGTAATGCGACTCGAACGACGTTGAAATGTTTTTAAATCTGCATTATTTGCCATCTTATCATCTGTGTTAGTTGTTCCAGGTAAAAGACAATCTGTTTTTTCTATTAACAGCATCGAAGTGAGCACCAGGAGAACTGGAACAAAAACGATAATGATTATACTATTCAATATTAGTATTATTACAAGTCTATATACACTACAAAGCGCCATAAACAAAAATTTCCATTTTACCGGTCATACCTACAAAATATTTTTGTGACTTATCCAAAGCATTTGATTGCTTATGTCATGATACCTTAATTTTTAAATTAAAGCATTACGGGGTTGGTGGAAAAGCTCTCGATTTTTTCTCTTCTTATCTTGGTAATAGAATTCAGACAGTTGAAGTTAATAGAGAAAAATCATCTGGTTCTATCACTGGAATGGAGGTCCCACAAGGTTCAATATTAGGACCATTATTATTTTTGGCCTATATTAACGATCTTCCATCTTTTGCAAAGTACCTATGTGATATTGTTTTGTTTGCAGATGATACGTCTCTTATTTTCAAGGTTGACCGACTTATTAAAAATTTTGACAACGTTAACAATGCAATTTTACTGCTTTTGAATTGGTTTACTAAAAACAGTCTACTTTTAAATAGTAAGTATACTAAATGTGTTAAGTTTTCGTTGCCTAATGTTAGGGGGTCTCCTACAAATTTATTACTGAAAGCTGAGCCATTAGATTTGGTACAATCTGTCACATTCCTTGGCGTAACTATAGACTATAAATTACAGTGGGGTTTTACTTCAAAAAAATCTTTGTATTTTTTTACAGATACAACTTTGCTTTTAATTATTATGTACAATACATTAAAAAATGGTAAGTATTCTAATGTCCCTGGCTTCAGTAGCTTCTAGTCTGCGATACACAAATAAACTGTACAAATAGTCACTCTTAGGGCCATAATTTTGCAACTTTGGCCATTTATAACTTTGGAAATCATGGAGTTCAAGGTTTCATGCCTTATTTCTAAAAACAGTAAACTTTGCAAGTCCCAATTTTTTTACGGTCAGATATCAGGTCAGGTTGTAGATAGAATAATGAAAATTTGGTATTCAATTTTTTACCAAATTTTCATTATTCTATCTACAAAAATGTCGGACTTCCATAAAAACCTTCATATTCTATTTTTAACTTAGAAGATAACTTTGCTAAAATTCTTTCTTAATATATAAAATAAAATATTTGTTATCAAATTTTGCTTTCTTGGCTTCAGTAGTTTTGGCTTTGTGTAGAACGTGACACAAATTTTCATTTCACTTTAAGCCCTTAAAGGATAAATTCGACAAAAATTAATTAAGGAGTATGTATATTTATTCAGTAGGTACTGTAGGTATATTATAAAATTGAAATTTTTCACTGGGCCGTCAGATATTGAATTTCATTATTATAACTACAAAAATGGCGGACTTCAAAAAATAATAATACAAATAAAAACCCATATTCAACCCCCTATCTAAATATATATAACTCAAAGGTGACTGACTGATTGACTGACTAATAAAGTGATCTATCAACGCACAGCCCAAACCACTGGATGGATCGGGTTGAAATTAGGAATGCAGTTAGATGTTATGACGTAGGCATCCGCTAAGCAAGGATTTTTCAAAATTCTTCAAAGTTTTTCAAAGCTGCGGGCAGAAGCTCGTTTAGACATATAACTGTTAAAAAAACAACTTACTTGGCAGCAACATCACGTTCATTGTAGACAAGCGCAATCGGCCTGGATAAGGAAATGATATTTTAATATTTCATCTTATTGTTGTATACAGAATGTTTGATAAGTTGTTTTAATTAAAAGAAGTTAAAGGATTAACACTATACATATATTACCTAACATCATTATTACGAAATATTTTAAAAATATGTATTACAAATCCAACAGCATTAAAATAATATAGGTTTAATTAAGTAGAATATAAAATGAAGCCAATAAATAATCTTTAAACTTTTCGATGTAATAATCATATTTATTAGGAACCAAAACCAATTTTTTATTTTATCATTAAGATGGAGTTTTTAGCCGTACCCAGAGGGAAAGTACTCTAAATACTGGAATAGGAAAATTTTACGCGAAGGAAACCTTCCATCATATTTAAAAAGAAGCGAATCTACAGTAAATTTTCTAAGACTCGCTTGCCACACTCGAGAAATGAACCGGTTAAAATCTAAAGTGTTACTTACCAACTATTAGTAAATCGGTACTAAAGGACTATAGGTACGTATTCCGCAGTACCGCTCGTCAAACTAGGCTCAGTTATTTATTAGTATATGAGTACATATAAAAACGAAGGTAACATTATATGTAATTACTGAGGTGTAAGCAAATTATGCATGCATGTATAATATGTATAAATTAAATTAAAACAAGTGTTAACCAATTTGACAGCCTCTGTGGTGTGGTGATTGAGCTTATTTATATTAGAGATTATTATTATTATTAGAGATTATTAGATTATTATTAGAGCTATTTGCCACATAACCCAAAGGTGGCGGGTTCGATTCCCGCGACAGGATAAATATTTGGAACCCATGGAATACGTCACGTTTTACTTCATCTACATCGCCTTGCACTATAGAAACCAGCCAATCCAGCCATATTGTCTCACACCATTTTTTTAAATCATTTATTATAGAGGGTTTGGGTCTTTACAGATCATGAATAGGAATAAAATAGAATATAATTTTATGGCCATATAACTTTGGATGTTACACAAAGCAGGTCAGATTACATTTCAACTTATGATAATAATAATTTTGCATATATATGGCTATAAATAATAATTGATCGATATCAAATAGTACCTACCATCAACATTCAGAATGTTCATCTTTTTATATTAATTACTTATCAGTTATATTATATGCTCCTTGATGTCACTTTCATAGGGGCACTCATTTATTTACAATTCTTTAACTTGTTAATTATATTTAACGGTTTTATAAATCATACAATTGAAGGGGTGAGAACAAAAAGGGTTTACAAACTGTCAAATTGATAGTTTCGAGAAAATTGACTTTAAACTTCACCGGCTTCATTTTAATGTAGAGTGCTTATTAAGTAATAGAAAAGGTTTATGTAAGTTTTAGTTGTTTGAAAGTGTATTAATTCTATTTTAAAATGCTAAATATAGTACTAATTCATACAATTACTGTAAAAATATAATACAATAAAATAAATATAATAATATTTTTATGCTAAGCGAACTGTATTCCTGTGTCAGATAAACCGGTTTTAGACTCAAAATCTCGAGATTTAAGCCTCATTTCGGTAGTTTGAGAATGTATTATTGTAGATAATTTCACGCTGAATCCAACGATACCCATAAGTCATTTTGTGAAAAACCCTTTTTGTTCTCACCCTTTCAGTTATATTACAATAATACAATTCTTGCATTACAATTTAATATCGTTTCAAAACTTAGCTAAGTATAAGTTTAATAAGTTTTATCGATCTCGGTCTAGTAATTTCAGTGTGAAACGCGTTCAAAAGGGACTAACAAACAGAGTGACAGTTTTTATTATTTTTATATCGGCGAATTAAGAAGTGAAGAAAAATATCAGAAAAAATCCTAAAGTCAAGAGCCTGTTACATTACGCTTACGTTTCTATAACTATACGCTTTTCCTTATAATTATTTCAGTATATGTAATGGCATTAGAAAATCTATACATGCATAATGCTTTATCCTTTTGTTATAAAATTGGATTGAATTTTCAAACATGTGTCAAAACAAAATGTAATTTAAATCATAAGTATAATAAAATCATTTTCTACCCTTTTTTAACCCCGTTAGGGTATGCATTTCAATAAAACACGAAACACGTCTTCCATCAATTCTGTTAAATGTTTATGCAAAAATTTAAGTAGGTAATTTTTACTAGGTGGTAGTACTTTGTTGCAAAGTTCGTCTAGGTAGGTACCACCGCTTTGCCAGTTATTCTGCCGTCAAGCAGTAGTGTGCAAGCACTACTGTGTTCCGGTTTGAAGGGCACTGTAGCTAGTGAAATTACTGGGCAATTGAGACTTTATGATCTGATCTCACAGTCGAGTAATCTTATTACCAGACTGTGGTGATGTCTCAGAATGATGTGCGCAGTGCAGCGTTAGGCACGAAACTATATACTTTGGTGATCAGAGTGATACTGTTCTGTTATGGGTGGCCGTGTTGCTTAACATCAGGTGAAGGACTAGCTCATCACATCATTCACTAACATAAAAAAAGACTGCCAAGGAATCGCGTTGTCCCATACAAACTTTGCCCCCGGTTTTTACCCCTCAGGGAAAGAATATCGGAGAATCCTTTCCGATCGGAAGTCTATGTCATACAAAGAACACACCTTCCGTGTTTCAGGTGTCTACAATCAGCGGTTTAGGCTGTGCGTTGATCCGTCAGTCAGTCATTCAGGACAAAGCATTTTAAATGTATAACGAGCTTCTGCCCGCGGCGTGGCCTATGGGAAAATATTTCAACCACCCATTTCACTCTATGGGTGGAATTCCGAAAAATCCTTTCTTAGCGGATGCCTACGTCATAACATCTACTTGCATGCCAAATTTCAGCCCGATCTGTCCAGTGGCTTGGGCTGTGCGTTGATAGATCACTATGTCAGTCAGTCAATCAGTCAGTCACCTTTGCGTTATATATATAGATAAAACCATTTAACTATAACCAGAAAGAAATCAGGTAATTATTGCTACATTGCAACAATTTGTTTTAATTAACCCATACAAATTAAAAACGAATGTTTACAACTGCTAATCTTACAAATTCATAAATTAATAATGCTGTATTCGTCTTGATAAGAATATTATGGCAATAAATAGCCGCGCGTAGGTATTTAGACGAGTGGAACTGTGAAATATCTCTTTTAGCAACAGTAAGTAATGAAACATTTTCGGGAAACTCATTTGAAAAAAAAAAACATTGTGTTGGGCCGCATTGACCTATATTAATATTTTTTTAATAATTAATTAAAATGTGTGGACATTTCACATAGCGCCATCTAGCCCCAAACTAAGCAAAGCTACTATGGGCACCAGATAACTGATAAAATACTTCGATACTTTTTGTTTGTAAATACATACATAGAATACAATATAACACCCAGACACAGAACAAACATCGATGTTCATCACACAAATGTTTGTCCTGGGTGGGAATTGAACCCTCAGCCCACAGTTCAGAAGGCAGGGTTACTACCAACTGAGCTATCGGACCAGTCAAAATATTCATGCTGTTTCAAACTATAACCGCCTTTTATCTTTTTCAGACACATTAATGATATATTAATTGTTGACGTCACGCAGTATGGATCTAATATAGCTCAAACTAGTCACGACCTATACATACTTCTGTGCTAATATTTTAAAGAGGTAATGTTCTACTTGTTTGTAAGACTGGGTATGCATTTGTGCTTATTTGTGGACAATCTTTGGAGCTATGTCAGTACATAGCTAGTCTAATGTGTGTTATTGAAATTTTTCATTGATAACAAGCTACGTAATCCCTGAGTGACTCAATCTACACAATCCCTGAGTGACTCAAGGTACACAATCCCTGAGTGACTCAAGCAATTAGTACTATTATCTAATCTATGCTTAAAATATATTTGAGGGCATCCGATCTGTTAATAAAAAGTGAGTGTTTCCAAATTATTATAAATAATTGAGTTGTGTCTGAACGTCATATGAATGATTATTGCTTATGAGTCTATGTGTATTTATATAGTCTGTGTTCTCATGTAAGATCACATACTTTTTGGTTCTGTAAAACTGATTATCATGTCACAAAAATGTACAACTTGAAAATTAAAGTATAATGTATATAAAGTAGTTTCTTTACAGTGAGTTTATCAACTGGATGGGTGATTTGAACTCTAAAACAATATAGATTAGAAATAAGATCCTGCATGTATGCTTACAACTTTGGAAGTTAAAGCTTGTAAAGCAGCCCTTATATATATTATAAGGGCTCCTTGTAGTACGGATCCTTAATAATCCTACTTCTTACTAATATTATAAACGCGAAAGTTTGTAAGTATGGATGTATAGATGAATGTTTTTTACACTGTCACGCAAAAACTACTGAACGGATTTAAATGAAATTTGAAACACAAATAGTTTATGACCAGGGGCCTTACCGCGTAAGTCTGGTGGAGATCGTAATCGTGTTCTCTCTTGCTCGCACTCGTAGACTTGTTAATTTTTTTTAACTTTTACTTGTTAGTTAATTGGCGCGTGCGAGATGGCAGGCGAAGCCGATTCCCAGAACGCTTACGCGGTAGGGGTGCTGGATTAACTTATTAACAAAGGATACTTTTTATCCCGATAGTATGTTCGTGTGGGACAATTATCGAACACCACGAGGGTGACGCCGCGGGCTTTTTACGCAAAAACTGCTGAACGGATTTGAATGAAATTAGGAACACAAATATTTTATGACCTGGATTAACTCATGGGATACCTTTTTATCCCGATAGTATGTTCCCGTGGGACAATTATCGAACAACCTACTTTTTATAAACGGGTGAAACCGTGAGGTGCAGCTAGTATTCAATAATTTTGATATACTAAAAATACATCTTGTATTATCTTCGGTCTCATCCGCGTCTACAAAATAAAATTGAAATATTTTAGTACTTCTTTGCTGATCTCCATTGTAGGGCGTGTTCCTACCATGATGCGGGGCACTCCAAAGATAACTAAGACTCCCAGAAACAAATATATATTTTTTTTTTTTTGAGGTGTTCACATAATCGGTTTAACTAATAATTAACTACAACATAACTGCTATTGGAGAAACGACTGTGGAAGGCAGAGCGGCGCGTTTTCCACGTGCAATAATTTCTATGTTACTACCCGACCTACCGTCTGTGCCGCCACAGTTTTAATCCTAAATCCGTAATGCAATAAATGTAATGCTCACACTAAAGCATACATACTAACAAATGACTACTCGACCTACTGTTTCATCACCTGCTTTTTATTATTTTCATTAAAAGTTTTAATTTTCTTTAAAAAATTTATGTTGCAAGTTTTTGAACTAGCCTGTGTGCACGAAAAAACGATACCATAACATTATTAGTAATAAATATATTTTGAAATTGAAAAAAATTGAGTTCTAATCCTGGAAAATTAAAAAGTCGAGAACACGAAATGAATTATTTCGGGTGATATCTTTTACTAACTATTTATAGATAGATAGATAACTCTTTATTGTCTCACCAACGAAATTCATACAATAAAGGAATTATTAAATATTTATTTTACGAAACTAGAGACAAAATCATCCAGCCACCTGCTTACGCTACAACGGAACGAACACCTAACACAAAATCTTATTTATCTCTACAGGTTGGTAGCGTTAAGCTACAATGAACGTGACTATGATGCTCTTACCAAGTAAGTTGATATAACAAAAAAACGAGTGAGCTTTAGACCACACGACTGAGTAAAACTTGTTTAGTTTAGCTTCATCTATCAGCCGCTATAACTTTGTTTTTGCTATATTTAATATCACCAGTTATACTTCAATAATAATTTATAACATCATGTTCTTCCTCGTCTCTCGCCTTTCGCAAGTCACGACATTGAACATGACCTTTAATAATCGCTTTATTTAGGTACCATACATTAGGTATGTCATCGCTCCACCGAGGCGTACGGTATCCTACGCTACGTTTTTAAATCATTGCTAAATCTGTGAAAAGGTGCGAAGTACTAAAGGCAAAAAGTAAAAACTAAAGTCCTGTCGCATGGACTTTCAGATTTGTGTATTGAGTTAATCGTAGGTTGATATATCAACTGAAGAACTGATGGCAAGTCCAGAGTGAGAGGAGAACGCATCCTTTCGCTCTAGTCTTGGTATTAGTAGACAGATATATAGAAAGAAAATTCTTTATTGCACAAACAACAACATTTGCAGGTACATAGACGAACTTAATGCTATAGAATTATTTTCCAGCTAACCCAGGCGTATTGTGAGAGGCTTAATGTGGTAGTGCTATAATGATGGGACATAAAAGAAAAGAATAAAAAAAGATAGATAGATATGTATATGTATATATATATATACATACACACACACACATATATATATATATATACATATATATTATCCAAAGTATACAAGGTGGCATTTAATTCACTCTTTTCCTATTATATTAGTACCGAATATTATATTAGTTTCCGAATATTAGTACAAGGTCCAATTAAAAAAAAAAGATTTTGTTTTAGTATTTAGTGCCTCTTAAAATAACATCATGACAGCCGAAATGTCTACTTACGAATACACACAACAACGATACACACAGCGCGGGCACCAGCTGAGTGCTTTGTAAATGTTTCGTAGGCAATAAAACACCCGCTTTGATCAATGTCACAAAGCTTTTCTTCAGAATTTAAATTTGATAATACCTAGATTTAAGTTTTATTTCATAAGTACTTTTTATATTTAGTTATATGGGAACATTCTATAACATGGACTGAATACATAGATTAAAGGAAAAGAATGAATTAAATTCCACTTTGTATATATAAATATAACTTGATATAATACTAAATTTCATTTTTTATTTCACAGTTCTCCTGGTGTTCTCTTCAATATTGTTGAAAGACGAAGCAGATTGTAAACTCCTGGATAGTCTATGGCGAAAATCTAATAATGACCATATACATTTTAAAATTCCACTTAAATCTGTAAAAACTAATACAAAACTGTATATTTTATCATATCAGCCCGCAAATAGTTGGAGCGGTATTTTAGGTAAAAATTTAAAATTGAATACAAGTATACCTCGCATCCTGGTGCATCAGCACTTAGGTAAATATTATGGTGGTGGCGGTGGAGGTGGTGGTGGCGGAGGTGGTGGCGGCGGTGGTGGCGGAGGCGGTGGAGGCGGAGGTGGCGGTGGTGGCGGTGGCGGTGGTGGCGGTGGCGGAGGCGGTGGCGGAGGCGGTGGCGGAGGCGGTGGAGGTGGCGGTGGCGGTGGTTGGGGTGGAGGTGGCGGTGGTGGTGGAGGTGGTTGGGGCCGTTAATAGTGATCATCATGTTTGATGTCGTTAAGACTATATGACACGAGGAAAAGAAATAGATAATAAAATCAAATGTCTATGTAAAACCTGATTTATTTTAGCATTATTTTATAAAATAACAATATCAAATTTAGTGAACTTAACAACCTGGCAGTGGAAGAGAGGGTTGTATAAACTAGAGTAGCACCACTGTTTAAGGTGGAGGGTATATTTATTATGGCAAGTGGTTTACTTGGTGGTGGGACTTTTCTGCCAAGAGTGTCTAGGTAGGTACCACCATTTTACCAGTTATTCTGCCGCTAAGCATTTGTTTACGAAAAAACGCAAAAACTTGTGATTTTAGACCAATTTCTTCAGTAAAAGAGTTTATATATAACTTTAAATTTAATAGATCATGTATTTTATATCAATACAATACAATAATACTTTATTGAAAACCAACTAATACATAACGACGCACCTTAAAAAACTTACAAAAAATGGTAGAACAAAGGGCGACCTTATCACATTAAGCGATTTCTTCCAGGCTACCTTAGGATGGACAGGAATTAAAGGACCAAAATTGCGGTTGGTGTTGTTACAACTTACGTACTATAAACAACAATGTGATAACATAGGTATAATCACTACAAATATATAAAAAAATCAATACTATAGGATTAATACAAGGATTTATATAATACATACTAATACCATATATCATAAATATAATATGTAATACATATATTACGGACGGAAGATCAGCGCTGGTCGTACGACCAGCATTATGCTGAGTTGGGACCGGTTCGTGGCAACTGCCAATTGTATTTGTTACGAATATTTTTAATTTTTTAATTATTTGTTGCCATGAATAAAAACATTTTTCTTTCTTTCTTTCTTTCTATTACATGTATATGAATATATATATTATATAATATATACATATATATAGGTAGAACGGGTTGTGCGTAGGTTGCATCCTATATAACTATAGGCCTTCAGTATGCACACCGCGCCGTGTCCCGAGCAAGAATGATCTGTAGTACGCCGAGCGCTTCCTTTATATAGCTAGATGGGTGGGGAAGCGATGACAGTTGCCGGTGTTGCCACTGTAATAAATGTAAATGCCACCACAGGGTAAATTACGGTACTGCCTGCTGCGCATAGATCTTATAACTGGACGTCGCCGTCGTCATATATATTATATAAATAAAATTACATTGATAGATCATTGACAAATTCTAAGCAAAACTAGGGCTGTTCCGATAGGAAATGTTTCCTCACCATGTCTTTAAAGATGGCGATAGACTTAGCGTGACGAATATTTATGGGTAGCGCATTTCATAAACGGACAGCTTGTACAGTGTAGGAGTGGTCATACACTGCTGAAGCATGAACAGGCATTTGTAATTGAAGGGTGTTGGTGGAACGAAGAGAGCGAGCATGGCTAAGGTGGAGAAATACGAAACGTTCTTTAAGATAGAGAGGGGTGGAGGGGATGAACAGTACACTATAAAGTAGACAGAGAAAATGAGCATCGCGGCGACGGTGGATTGGTAACCAGTTCAGCTTGTTGCGAAATTCGGATATATGGTCATACTTGCGCAAACCAAATATGAACCGGATGCAAAAATTTTGTAAGCGCTCAAGTTTATTAAGTTGTTCTTGGGTTAAGTCCAGATAGCAGGAGTCTGCGTGGTCTAGAATAGGAAGAAGAAGTGCAGGAGCAGTTTTGGTGGTAATTGGTAGAAAGTTGCGCAGCCTAAGAAGTGATGCTGCTGACCAGAACACTTTTCGGCTGACCTCGCCCAGCTGAGGACCCCACGATAGCGTTTTATCAAAGACCTTGACCGTTTCGCTAATGTTAATGCTGGTGCCGTCAAACAGAACTTGCGGGAGGCGGAACCAGTCAATTTTGGATATCATCCTGGAACTGCCGATGACTATAAATTGCGACTTTAAAGGATTGACATCAAGGCCATATGATCTACTCCAGCTTGAAATGCGTCTAAAAATATAGTATCGATAGCAGAGTGAAGTTGATCCAGAGGTGCTTGAGTGTAGATTTGTAAGTCGTCTGCATAGAGATGATAGGTAATATGTAATATGTATGGTAATTATATCTTAATGTTATCTGAAACGGTATCCGATACAAGATAAAGAAAGGAGAGAATTTTTCTTATAGACCTTGGATGCATTTAGAGTGCAATTCACCGGCGTACAGTGGATGTAAAATGAACGATCAGTTATTAAGGATTTATTATAAAGTTCAATTTTTTTCTGTAACCTCTAACATATCAAACTAGGCCTGATAGCTCAGTTGGTAGTATGTCTGCCTTCTGAGCTGTAAGGTTATGCATAAAAATGGGTTTATAGGTGGTAGGATTTTCTGCAAAGTTCGTCTACAGGTCTTTGCCACCAAGCAATGGTGTGAAAGCACTACTGTGTTCCGGTTTGAAGGGCATTGTAACCAGGAAAATAACTGGGAAATTGGGAATATGATATGATCTCACAGTCTAGTGATCGGATCACCAGACTGTGCTGATGTCTCAGGATGATATGCGCAGTGTCACGCGAAACTCTATGTTTTGGGGTTCCGAGTGTCACTGTTCTGTTATGGGCGGCCTTGTCGCTTAACATCAGGTGAACGACGAGCTCGTCACATCATTCATTAACTCAAAAAATAACTGGGAGGTTTATGTTGAAATAAATAGATTATTTAAAAATCCAATCAATCACATATATTTAAAGTTTCTATATTTTATTTTTTATAAATAATCATAGTCATCATCATCATCATCGTCATCATCGTCGTCGTAGTGATGACGGTGATGATGATGATGATGATGACGATCTACAATTTTACAGTGGCATATACATACACCACCACCACAATCATCACTTAATTGCTCTCGTGTATATGTACTACCAGCCTTTAGAGTTTCAACTGGAATCTTTAAACTAAAACGAGGCAAACTATGTCGATTGTCTTTGTAAACTGCGTTATTCTTTATATTATTGGTCGTGTTCTTCAGTCCAGATTCAGAACAATCTATTTCGTCTATCAACAATATTGAAGTGAGCACCAGGAGAACTGGAAGTTGAAAATTAGTATCCTTCAAAACTTGTATAATATTTAGTATCTGCCTCGTTTCCTTGTGTATGCTTTTAGTAAATTACTATAATGTGGTAATTATAAAGCGTATTCACACAATTTATTTTCAACATCGGGCCGTGTTGAATTCGTCTCGTGTCTCACGAGGGTGACGTCTGGTAGACACAATGGAGGCTGATTTGTTTCATTTACTATTTATTATAAAAACATTTTGAGGAATAGACTTACTGATCTGACCTATAACCGATTATGTCAGTATAAACCCTTTTTTTAAAAGGTTATTTTTTATATTTATAATTTCCTCAAGAACCAGAAAATTATAAGGTGTAAATGAAAATGATCAAGGGATAGCACGATCTGAAGAGATATTATGATATGAGATAGTAATAAAGTAGCTAAAGTGAAAATTATCAATGTGAGAGCATCAAATTTTATGTAGTAAATGTTGAAGTAGGATTAAACGGAAAATTTTCATCAACTTACTTGTGAATTGCACGGTGATCATTTCCACACGATTATATCCTGGACATAAAGTAAATATTAGATTTACAACTACTGAATAATAAGCTAATGATGATCGCAGTGCATGCTGCTTATTACTACCAATTAGGTTAAAAATTGACAGTCAAGCTTCCCTATGGATTAGAATACTACTAAACTACTAAATACAGAGCTTCCCTTACGAGCGTTACGCTAAAGATGAATTGTACAGTGCTTGCAGTTGTTGAACTCAATTGAAGAACAACCCGTAATTTTAATGTGCAAGTAACTTGAAGGAGGTAGTGTGGCTCACACAATTGCAAGCGGGATTAGAGTTCCAGCACCATTTATCAAACAGAAGCATAGAAAACATGGACAGCGGAAGAAAAGAAACAAAATTCGACAAATCATAATTCCTCAACATTATACATCGTAGTGTCGGTTATTCTACTTAAACTTAAGCACAAAATTAACAAAAATCACCGTTTTTGAAAGTCCAGTGCACTGTGACATGTCTAAATAATCAGTCATAAAAGTTTTGCTTGAACCTGTCTTTAAGCTCTAATCACTCAAATACAGGCATTTTTCAAAGAACAAGGCGGGTGAAACAGTGATTGAAAGCTTTAAAGCTATCTTGTAATAACTACCGTGTTTCCATAAATGCACAGCTATCAGGCTTTGATTACAAATGATTAACAGAACGCTACAAAAGGACCATAATTTGCCACATCGTTGCTTTTTTGTCTAGGATTTTCAAGAAAAACCATGCGTTTGCTGCTGTTCCCGTAATGTGGAGTTATTAATCAAAATGCTTATTTATTGGACATTTTGAAGACTCTATAATGCTCTACATGGCTTTTTCGAAACTAGATACATTTAGGTATAACATTATAATAGTTTATTAGAACCGAAAACAATAAAAAGAAAACTTAATCTAACAAACCACTACCAGTAGGCAACGTGCCCATTATGCTGGCAGCATTGCCACGTTGAATGGCAATGCACAATCTTTGGCCGAAGTAGAGGCCAGAAATTTAATTTTAAATTATTATTGTATATTGACTACAATATATACTAATATACACTAAGATAATTTAATTTTTTTAAATGATGAACTGAGAGCATTTTGGCCTAGTCTGTAATCAACAATTTGTTCATACATAAATAAATTATCTATAGAAACAAAGGGGTGAGACAACTAAGATTAATTTCATTAATTTTAGAATTATATTATACATATCATAATATATATTATTATATGTTATTTTTAATAATTATTATTAATATTATATTATTATTTATAATAATAATAATTAGTATGAAGAATTACTGTAAAGTAGATTGAGTATTGTGTGTACACCTATAGCATTCACGATCACTAAAAATCTTCTTCTTACGGTGGGCGTCGTGTGTCGGGTCGACCTCTTCCCTCAAATATGGTCGAGGAGGGCGATGGCTGAAACATGCGTCAAGCTCGTGAACGGGCGCTGCTTGCGGGAGCTGGTCTGCTCGTGGTGTATACGCAATTAGAAATAAAGTCTTTCATATTTTTGATATTTAAATGTTACATAGTGTACAAATTGTAAAAAAAAAAGAAAATATATATGTCACTCCCGTATTGACTTTGTTAAAACAAAAATACAACAAACAAATATATATGTAGTATATTAAAAAAGAGCACAGACCCAGGAGTCTGAGGTAAAGCAGCATTATTTAAAAAACACGACGATAAAGCGCCATTTTCGAGTTAGGTACGAGCAAAAAGGGGACATTCAGAACTATTAATATGAAGAACGCAGTAAAAAAAATTTAACTTACGTAGTAGGTAGGTATCTTTTATTATTATATTGGATCCTTTATTCCGTTACTTTGCGCTACTTACTTACATACACTTGTGCTACATTTATTTATACACTTATAAGCATTAAATTAGTTACATAATCATAGAATAATTAAATAGTACAAGTGACCTAATCAATTCGTCTGATTATAATTACAAATTAAAGTTACCAATATGGTCACGTGTTAGTAATTAATCATACATTGTTCGTTACTAAACAAAACAGCCAAGTGCGAGTAAAACTCACATGTGGAAGGTTTCCGTAACGAAACAGAGAAAATATATTAAGTAAGTACTATCTTAACCAATGATTACCAAAACGTATATTTTGTACAAGTTTTTTTCCTGGATCCTTGGACCTTAACAAGGATTCCCTGTATCTAGGGACCCAGGAACTTAAAAGACCATGGTCCCACAACACCCAGACACGAAATTTGCGCTTATTTTTTTTGTACACAATCTTGTCCTGCCTTGGGAATCGAACCCGCCCCCTCCGAGTTATGAGCCGACCTGCTCAACCACCATACTACAGAGGCTGTCACTATTTATTATATGTTATTATATGACATCTGTCAACATTCGAAATAAAACAAGTTTTCCTTTGTTCTCCTAGAGCTCATGACTCTGACTACTGTTGACGATGATCACCCAACTGATAATATAGACAAATCAAACCCTTGATGTTGGGCGAGAGATAGATTCACTTGGTACTCTTCGGTCTGCAGTTGCATCCAAAAACTGGTCTAATAATTATCCCTTAGATAAGATCCTGGTTAGGGGTGATTGGAAGTCACAGAATACTTTCACCCTATTTTATTGTAAAGAAGTTATGCCTTCTAGTATTAGTTGAGGTGTAACTAGAATATTTAATCAAATTATATGAGTATATAATATAATTTTAAGTTAAATTTATTTTAAATTTATTATAAATAATATAAATTTAATATAATTTTTAATATAATAAATTTAATTTAATATAAATTATATTATATAATCATAATTATATAATATAATTTTAAGATCATGATTGACTACTAACGAAAATAAAAGAGTGTTTTAGACCAAACGACTGAAGTAAATATTCTTTAGTTTAGCTCCATCTATCGGCCGGTATAGCTTTGTTTTTATTTTGTTTAATGTTAATGTCGCCATCTTGACAATTGTGAATTGTCGTTATACCGGACAGGCTATAATTATAAATAAAAATTATCATATCTGCTGTTTAATTTGATAGTTTAATACCTCTCCGATAAGTAGGTATACCTACTTACTTTATATACGTTACCTGTGTATATAATAATAATATGACCAAAATAGTTTTACTACTCGCCAATAGATGTCAGGAAGAGGCATATTTTTCAGTTTATGTTTAAGTTTATTATCGACAAAGGGTTATTTATTTAACTTTTATCTTTGTACGGAAACATTGCCAATAGGATAAAATTATTAGCACAATTTCGGTGTACTTTACTAATGTAATTACTACCGTATTATTTTATTTAAAACGGATCATACATACCTAGATACGAATAAGATGCGTTGAAGAAGGGCTCCCAATAATAGAGGACGGTGGAGGCCATCCTCCCGGTCCTCCGGGAGTGGGTGCGGCGGCCCTTTGGGTCGCTGACGTTCCGTTTGGTGCAGGTGCTTTCCGGACATGGATGTTTCGGAAAGTACCTGCATCAAATCGCGAGACGGGAGGCGACCCCGGCCTGCCACGAATGTGGGGCGCCAGAGGACACGGCGCCCCACACGCTGGAGGTGTGCGCTGCTTGGGACTCCGAGCGGCGCACACTTTCAGCGGTCGTTGGCCGGGACCTCTCGCTGCCGAGCGTGGTGAAAGCCATGCTCGGCAGCGAGAGTGCGTGGCAGGCCATGGTCTCCTTCTGCGAGACGGTGATGACGCAGAAGGAGGCCGCGGAGCAGGTCAGGGAGGATAATGCCAACTCTGACCCCCTCCGGCGCAGACGGGTGGGGAGACGGAGAAGGCGCTTCATTGAGCGCTTTCTCCATCCCCCGTAGTGGGGCCAGTGGCGGAGAGTCGGGGGACTCTCCGCTGCACTTACATGGCCCCACACGTCTGGTGGGCAACTGAGGTGAAAGGTTGCCCACCCACTGGCGCAGAGGCCCGGAAGGGCCTACCGCCGGGGCGAGATGGTTAATGCAGTGCGTCTCCATCTCGCCCCATCCCGGCGGCGGTCGGATCACGGGGGGGTTTTAGTGGGTTCGAGTCCCACATACCCCCTGCCATCGCCCCGCCGCCAAAAAAAAACTTGAAACAAAACCGTCCGAGAATAATAGCAATTGTCTGGATTCGAACCGGGAGTTCTGCGTTCGGGACCACCCGATTAGCTACCTGAGCTATTACAACCTCTTAGATGACGAAATTTACCTTCGTATTATAATGATATTGTAATTTTAGTAGTAGTTTTTCATTGCCTGAAAACACATAAAACAGCTCTTGCTAAAAATGAGACCTAGCTAGATTCAGTTTCTAGTTTTTATACTAGGTGGAATTTAATTCGTTCTTTTCCTTTAATGTTTGTGTTCAATTCATGCTATAGAATGCTCCCATATAACTTAATAAAAAAGTGCTTTTGAAATAAAACTTAAATCTAGGTATAATCAAATTTATATTCAAAAGAAAAGCCTTGTGACATTGAACAAAGGTGTTTTATTGCCTACGAAACTTTTACAAAGCACTCAGTCGGTGCCCGCGCTGTGTGTACCGTTAAATAGACATTTCGGCTGTCATGCAGTTATTTTAAGAGGCACTAAATACTAAAACATTTTTTTTTTAAATTGGATCTTGTACGAATTTCCTATAACATGGTCTGAGTAAATACATTTAAGGAGTGAATTAAATGCCACCGTGTATATATACAAACATAAATTGCTCGATTAAAGGTATTAGAATAAATAATAATACATGCGAGTTCTACTCGCACTTGGCTGTTTTGTTTAATAACAAACAACGTATGATTAATTACTAACATGTGGCTATAATTGGTAACTTTAATTTGTAATTATAATAAGACGGATTGATTAGGTCACTTGTACTATTTAATTATTCTATGATTATGTAACTAATTCAATGTTTATAAGTGTATAAATATAAATAAATGCAGCACAAGTGTATGTAAGTAAGTAGCGCAAAGTAGCTGAGTAAAGGATCCAATATAATAATAAAAGATACCTACCGACTACGTAAGTACGATACGATACGTACGATATTTTATGTATTTATTCGTTTTATGTATATAATCACTTTGTTTAATATTTATTTTTTATATTTTATTTATTTTTTCTTTTACAAATACTACTCATACAAATTTTGATGCACGCCTACATTCCTCTTTCTCAAACTACGAGTGGATGACTGGTAGAAAATGCTTTAGCATTAAGTCCTCCGTTTGTACTGTTTTTAGTGCAATAAAGAATTATAATAATAATAAGTTATAATATTGTTTTTACTGCGTTCTGCATATTACTAGTTCAGAATGGCCCCCTTTTGCTCATACCTAAATCAAAAATGGTGCGTTTTATCGTCAATACGATTGAAATTAAGTTTAGTTTTCTCATAACTTTGTTTCTATAGATAATTTATATATTACACTGTCCACACTCTAGTCTGTAAGCAACACTGTACATAAATAAATAAATTATCTATAGAAACAAAGTTGTGAGAAAACTTAACTTAACTCGGCCAAAATGGCCAAAACTTCTCCATTGAAAAAATGTAAATTATTTTAATGTAATAATATACAATCAAACGAACTTACAAGTAAAGTTCGATAGATATTATATTAATCACATTATTCGAAGGTACGACATTCTACAACAAGGTAGCATCGTACGATTTTCAGAATAGAATCTTTTTTTTAAATTTGGTTAAATCGATTGTGAGTTTTTTAATCACTGGCCACACTACGTCAGTCACCCGAGGCGTACGTCATTTTCTTTAGAGATCGAGTAAATCAAAAGTTTCTTACGGGATTTTGGGCGGGGAAATGCTTATATCTTCGAATATGTGACTATATAATAGAAATAATAATATTAATAATAATACTATTTCTATCGAACTTCACTTGTACTATGTTTACTACTAGTAATTACGTTTGATTGTATATTATATTTATTCACATTATTCTCGATATAAGTATAATTACAACGTGTAGATGTATAGAGAAGAAAGTTTTGAACTGCAATATTAATGAAACATAAGTAACAAAATGCACTAAGATCTAATCAATTGATCGAGGCAACACGAGACCAAAATGCTGGTCTCTATTTAACCCAGAGGCTAAGCATTGCGATTCAACAGGGCAATGCCACCAGCAGCTTGGACACGTTGCCTACTGGTAGTGGCTTCTGGAAAAAAATATTCACTGCGGTTATCAATTGAATGTGTAACTACTGCAAAATGTGGTATTTATAACTGACAACATGACCATAGCGTAAATGACTGACCATTATTTACGCTACTCCCTATTTCCTTCACAGGTTGCTACTATCCCTAAGGGAACAATTTATTATCATTAATTCATTCCTCGGTCAGCCAATTAGCCATTCAAGCTTTTTTTTATGTTGGTGAGTAACGTGACGAGCTAGTCCTTCACCTGATGTTAAGCGATGCGGCCGCCTATAACAGAACAGTGTCACTCGGAACCCCAAAACATAGAGTTTCAAGCGACACTGCACTACGCACATCATCCTGAATTCCTGACACATCAGCACAGTCTGGTAATAAGATTACTCGACTGTGAGATCAGATCATAAAGTCTCAATTTCCCAGTAATTTCACTAGCTACGGTGCCCTTCAAACCGGAACACAGTAGTGCTTGCACACTACTGCTTGGCGGCAGAATAACTGGCAAAGCAGTGTTACCTACCTAGACGAACTTTTCAACAAAGTCCTACCACCTAGTAGAACTTAAAACTTTTTTATAATAAAGAGGATATTATTAATTGCTTTTTCGGTTATTTGTAGCCCGTAGAGCTTATGATTCAGTAGTACTTAATCTAATATTTACTCCATGTCCAGAATATAATCGTGTGGAAATGATCACCGTGCATTTCGCAAGTAAGTTGATGAAAAGCTGCCCTTTATTCCTATTATATATTATATCCTCATGCTCTCTCTTTGATAATTTTCCTTTTATGTACTTCATTACTATTATAGAAACTGACGTGAGTAGTACTCATAACTACAACTATTACACGGCTAACACTCACGAGATACAGTCGAATAACTCGACCGGTGTTCGGGCAATAAAGATGCCCATCCTCAAGGAGTACGCGCGGCGGCGCGGCGCTGTCAGCGCCGAGCCGCCACCTCTTTATTCCACCGCAACTTTATTGCCCGAACACCGGTCGAGTTATTCGACTGTATCTCGTGAGTTTTAGCCGTGTAATAGTTGTAGTTACTTCATTACTATCTCAAATCATCGTACTATCCCTAAATTGTTTTCATTAACCACTTCATCATTTTCCATAGCAATATACTCTACTTCAATAATTTTCATATGATCCTTCTTATCATTTTCTTAAAATTGTATCGTACCCCTTTTAAGCATTGAACATTTTTGATTAAGCCACTTTATTATTTTCTCATACATTATAACATAGCCAATATTTTAAAGATATGATAATAAAATTATAAAATGAAAAGGTAAAATCTGTACATAAAAGATATGAAAATTCATCTCGCAAAAATTAATGGATGATTTATTATATTGATTGTTTGGAATTCTGATCGGATTTTAGGTTATAGATTTTTTTTCATCAAAATCAATCCATCCGTAATGCAGTTGAAATATTTAAAGATATAAGGAATTAGTATAGACAAATATTTCAGTTACTGAGACAATTTTATAGCGAAAAAAACTAGATGGCTTTTTGTCTTTTTAAAAACATTTCAAATGTTTGTTGCGCTATTTACGCAAAAATGAGAGATCGATTAACAGCATTCTTACAGACACTTAGGTCCGTATTACAGAACGATGCTAAGTCATCTATCAGTGCTCAAGCAGAGATTTCATCAACTAATTGATCACATTATGAATGAAATCTCTGCTTGAGCACCGATCGATGACTGAGCACCGTTCTGTAATACGGACCTTAGATTGTATCAGTTCTCTCGGGTGTTGCAGTTGTCGATACATGGGAATTAAAAAAAAAAATTGAATTGAATTTATTTATTTTTTGTCTATAGTGTATTGTATGATTTTATTATAAATATATGTATAATATATAATGATCATTTCACGGGATGAAATGCTGGAATAGTGTCAGGTAGATTTATAAGGAAAATAAACGGAGATAATAAACGTTTTTTTGATTTTTCGATCTATATTTGTGATCGTTGGGCGATATTATTATAATTTTTGACAGGACCTAACTGGAAACTGGAAATTTATAAAAAAATATGTCACGTCGGGGATGAATTAAGGGGCATAATGCTGGTATCTGTTCTTACCAATAGGACATGTTTATTTTATACTAGTTGCGCCCCGCGGTTTCACACGCCGATAAAAAGTATTTTAATTATTTGCATTTTCCACGGGAGCATTTCACTTTTCCGGGATAAAATGTAGCCTACATGTTAATTCAGTGTATAAGCTGTCTTGGTACCGAATTTCATCCAAATCCATTCGGCCGTTTGAGCGTGAAGGAGTAACAAACATACACACATACACTCATACAAACTTTCGCCTTTATAATATTAGTGTGAAGTGTGATTAGGTAAGAATTAGCCTCACTTAAACTAAAACTAAACACTCCTTTTAAAGGTTACTCATTTTCAATTTTCTTCCAGTTCTCCTGGTGCTCACTTCAATATTGTTGATAGACGAAATAGATTGTTCTGAATCTGGACTGAAGAACACGACCAATAATATAAAGAATAACGCAGTTTACAAAGACAATAGACGAAGTTTGCCTCGTTTTAGTTTAAAGATTCCAGTTGAAACTCTAAAGGCTGGTACGAGGTATGCACCTCAGCAGTTAGGTTATTGTGAGGGTGGTGGAGGTTCTAATTGTATATGTAATTGTTTGAAATCTTAGTGATTTAAAATTAAAATATCGTACTATGCGTAAAAAGTTCCTTAATAAAAAAAGCATAATGGCAAGCTTGTTTAATTAATATTAAACATTTAAATTAAAGTTTCTTATCAAAATATATATCAAATAACGAGCTTCTGCCCGCAGCTTCGCCAGCGGCGTGGCCTATGGGAAAATAATTCAACCATTTCACCCTTTTAAGGGTGGAATTTCGAAAAATCCTTTCTTGCCGATGCAGATGCCTACATCATAACATCTACCTGCATGCCAAATTTCAGCTCGATCCGTCCAGTGGTTTGGGCTGTGCGTTGATAGATCACTATGTCAGTCAGTCGGTCAGTCAGTCACCTTTGAGTTATATATATTTATAGAAAAGAAATCTTCAAAATAGTATAAA
The DNA here is from genome assembly GCA_905220475.3 of Ennomos fuscantarius. NCBI lineage: Eukaryota > Metazoa > Arthropoda > Insecta > Lepidoptera > Geometridae > Ennomos > Ennomos fuscantarius. The sequence goes on along the minus strand of HG992028.1, from coordinate 1,003,687 downwards.
TCTAAGTAGGTGGCTATAGCAACATTTTTCTTTGGTTTCACCACTTTGTAAATCTTTTTGTTATTTATACCTAACGTGTGTGCAATAGATAAAATAAAGTTTTAGTATGTATATAAAGTTATAAACAGCGCATTTTTATTATACCTACGCGTTGTGGTCCTTTGTCGCCAAAACAATAGAATCAGTGATAAATCAAGTCAACGACAACGGCAATGACAACGACGACGACAACGACAACGACAACGACAACGACAACGACAACGACAACGACAGCGACAAACGACAGCGACAACGGCAGCGGCAACGACAACGACAATAACAACAACAAGGACAACAATAACGATAAATATAATGATAATGTTTATGATATTAATAATTGCAAAAAAATACAAGCCTGTCTCTATTAATAAAAAATAAAAAAATATATATTCAACATCATAATTATTTTATATGCTTATTTAAATTGATTAATTAATTAATTTCTAACTTTTTATTTATAGAGTGCCTGTAAATATTAATGTTTATAGTGATTTTTGTGATATAAATAAAATGTTTATTTCTAACCCATTTTAAATTGATAAATATATTAATGCGCCGTGATGGTTAAACAGGTTGGCTCATAGCCTAGAGGCGGCAGGTTCGATTTCCGCGGCAGGGCAAATATTTGTTCACAAAAATTATGTTATTTATTAATAATTCGTATTTAGAACATACGTTATGGTGAATAACTAGACACTAATATTATAAAGGCGAAAGTTTGTATGAGTGTATGTGTGTATGTTTGTTACTCCTTCACGCTCAAACGGCTGAATGGATTTCGGTACCAAGATAGCTTATACACTAGATTAACATATAGGCTACATTTGATCCCGGAAAAGTGAAATTTTCTCGTGGGGAGAGTAAATAATTAAAATACTTTTTATCCGCGGGTGAAACCGCAGAGCACCACTAATTTGTAATAAAAATCAGAAATAATTGCTATCATTGTATCAATTTGTTTTATTTAATCGTACACATTAACAGTAAATGTTAACAACCGTTAAACGTAGTTATTCATAGATTAATAATTCTGTATTCGTGTTGATAAGAATATCACGGCAATAAATAGCTGGGTAAATTATAGACGAGTGGCACTCTGTTAGTAAAACTGTAAGTATTCACTAGAGTTTAGGAACACCCGACAGTTTTAAAGTTCCGGGACACAACACAGCCTACAATCAAAGTCCCGGGATTTCGACACATTTGATATAAATATTTATTTAATTTTTTTATTTTAGTGGTAAGCCTTTTTTGAAGAATTTTAATTGAAATAATTTATGGTATAAGCTATTAAAAAATAGCATTGTAAAAATCAAGATTTTTATGATATCAGTCTCATTCTTAGGCATTTTATATCCTCGCTGGGTAATTATTTTCAGGAATTATTATGATTATGATTAGATCGCACTAGGCTCCTTCCATTATTTGCAAAATAATAATGATTGCATAATAATTTCGACAATCTTGTTTCGTCTTGAGTCTCGACCCGAAAGTCCCGGGAGTCGAGACAACTAAAATAACGAAAAGGATTTCGAGACACAACACGTTCCAAGACCCAAACCCTAGGTTCACCAAACATAATATTTTATGGTTCCAGAACTAAACGATAAAAAGATTGTATAGAATTATCAAGATAGAATCAGTTAGAACTTTAAACATGCCAAATATAGAATATACTTTTCACTATCATGCAATAATTTTTCTTAAAAAGTCACATACGTAATTTTTCTAAATCCTTCACCACGAATGACATCCAGAAATCGTATTGTTCGTGTGTTTACTGGACTTACGAATAAATATTAATTACAGTGATGTCTATTACGTCAGTGGGAATAATATTAAAAATCAGTATCGCGGTTCATGGTCCCATGTAGGGGACATAACTTTATAAAAATCTGTCACCAGTGGTGAACAATGAGAATTATTTATAATGATGGTGACACTGTCCACCAGTGGTGGATAAAAAGAATGTAAAAAAAAAGTGTCGCTGACCACGTCTGGAAGATAATAACGTTACCTTTTCAAAAATGTGTTGCTGTTCACTAGTGTATAGCAAGCAGGTAAAGGATAACGGTAACGGTCGGTAATTTTTACGTCAGCTAAAACTTTCTAGTAAACATACCTACCTACACAGTCTCGTACTTCTGCAGGTGTCATCGATTCTCATTTGCTTTTAAGTAAAATTGTTTTTGGTTCCTAATAAATACTTATTATTGAATACCACGCAGAGAGCCACCGCAGCTGCTCGTCGTCGGTTGTGGCCAAGAAACTTGAAACTTTTATCTTTTCAGGTGTTACATTGGTTTCATCCGTATTATTCTGGTTGTCGTTGGTGATAATGACACACTGATGTTTCTGAAACATTTTCACTGATAGGAAGCTATACAATCCGTAAGTGACATAAGGTATATCACACTAATATTATAAAGGCGAAAGTTTGTGTGTGTATGTGTGTATGTTTGTTACTCCTTCACGCTCAAACGGCTGAATGGATTTAAATGAAATTCGGTACCAAGATAGCTTATACACTGAATTAACATATAGGCTACATTTTTCCCGGAAAAGTTAAATTTTCCCGTGAGATGAGCAAATAATTAAAATACTTTTAATCCGCGGGTGGAACCGCGGAGCGCAACTAGTATTTTATAATAAATTAAACAAAATACCGCCAGACCACTTGAGTTTGAAAAGAAAAAACCGTCTATGTTACATGGGCGTATATAGCCTTCTGTGTAAAGTAAGGCGATGGTACATACATAAAAAACTATTGCAGTTTTTTGGATTTTGAGTTGTTATTTGTTCTTTTGGTAATGATGGTAAAGTAGCAAAAAAGCACAATATTTAAAAATAGGGCTCCACAAGAATGCGTTATATGGAATCTTGGCTCCACAACTGTATGCTTTCATCAAACACTTAGTCACTAGAAGGTGTTTGATGAAAGCTAGTATCTAGTGGGAATAGACTTATACTTGCATGCTTTGATTTGCCTTGAGTATTAAAAGCAAAAAGTTGCCCGTTTGTATTGTTAGTGTTTTTTACATTAACAGTGTTGTCGATTCTGTGCAAATTCTAAACTAAAATTATTTTGACAGTTCTAAAAATGTTGCCGTCCCTAAAAGCCCATAAAGGTCGAAATCACAAGGACCGCAATAGTTTTAGGAATTACAAATTAAGTTTAGTTGAAATAAAAAAAAATTGAAAAATTAATATTTAAAGGCACTCTATAAATAAAAAGTTACAACTAATAAAACATTTACAAAATTTTGTTCACAAAATAGTTGGTTTTTTATAAGTTTAGTTTAAGTTTTTGTCCAACGGAATTGACACCAGTATTAATATTAGATAAATATCAATTAAGTTTCAGTTTGAGAATAATACCACCCCATCTCTTCCCTGCTGTAAAAACCAGCTGGAGTTTTTGACGGGAAAACGAAAAAGATCGCGTCGCCGCATTGTATTATTTTCCAATATTTGTGTTATTTTCAGTGTTAGTGCATAAAATTGTTGGCATTTTGTTCGTCAAGTGCTGGATTACAGGCATGAGTGTAGGAAAGTGGTATAATGATGGTGAAAGTATGACTTGACTTGATAACTTGGACTGTGACTTGACTTGACATATATATCTCATACCTTTAACTTGAAAAATTATCAGTTACTTGATACTGGCTAAATACACAAATGTGTAGAGCCAAAACAAAAAAAAACTGGCTAAAATAAAATCCAGGGAATACAGGCAGCAGAATTCTCCTCGGCATATGAAAATATTTGGCTATCACCAAGACGCTTGCCAATCGTAGCGATTATGGGGAACCTCCAATAGTAAGCGTCCAAAGTGGTGTATTATGAGTGAGACTATGTTCAGCAATGGACGTCCTCCGACTGGTGATGTGGTGATGAATTTAGATAGTGGTGATGAATTTAGGGTAAAATTTTGAAAACAGCAATTCACCTAAAATATCTATGCCAAACCAAGACCAAAAAAATTGACACTTTTAATTTCTTTAGTAATAAGAGCTTGGGAAAATAAGGTAAATACTTATAGACTTATAGTGGATTAGAGTCACAGTCTTTTATTAAGAGCTAGCCTTACCTGCATATATCTACAAAAACTTGCCAAAAATATTATTTATTATTTCAGCCTGATTGCGTGTGACTACAATGACCGTAAACATGATGGTGTTGCCAAGTAAGTGGATTTAGTACTAATGCAACTCATCCGTCAAGCACATTTTTTATTTTAACGAATGTAGTGACGGGTTCATCGTTCACCTGGTGTTAAGCGTCATGGCAGCCCACAACAGTTGCAATGCCACTCTGAACCTTAAATTATAGTCTTGCGTGACACTGCACTGCGCACGTCATCCTGAGATATCAGCATAGTCCTAGTACCCACTATTGTGAGATCTACGGCTGTCAAATTACACTTAAAGCAACAATGAATTTTTTTTGTTTTTGTTTTGTGTATTTAGCCAGTGTCAAGGTTAAATTATATTATGTATACGTGTCAAGTCAAGTCACAGTCCAAGTCATCAAGTCAAGTCATAGTAAAGTCAAGTCAATACTTAATTTCATAATAGCGATTCCTCTTCCTGGAGTCAATCTTTAATTGCTGCTGCATACACTACCAATTAGATCGCCCGTGAAACACCTACCGCCATCAAGATACTAATAATTTTCATTTTGGTTCCAGTTATTCTTCTGATGATCTATTCAACACTGTTGATAAACGAAACAGATTGTCTCTTACCTGGGCCAAAGAATGATAAAAATACATATATAAGCAATATCACAGATTCAAAAAAAGTTCAACGTCGATCGTCTCGTATTCATTTCAAAATTCCAATGGGAGCTATGCTGACTAATACAAATGAGCTGAACGCACCTTCATACCTTCTTCGGTGCGTAGATAGTGATGATTGTGAAGACGAGCGCGATAACCGTGGTACTGATGGTCGAGATGGTCGAGATGGTCGAGATGGCAGAGGTGGTTGGGGTGGTAAAGGTGGTCGTGGTGCTGACGGTAGAGATGGTCGAGATGGTAGAGATGGTCGTGGTGCTGATGGTAGAGATGGTCGAGATGGTAGAGATGGTCGAGATGGTAGAGATGGTCGTGGTTATAACGGTAGAGGTGGCAAAGGTGGTCGTGGAGGTTATAGTTATAGTAGGTGTTGGTGTAGTGGAGCTGATGGTCGCGATGGACAATATGGTGGTGGCAGCGGTGGTGGCGGTGGCGGTGGTGGCGGTGGTGGCGGTGGGGGCGGTGGAGGTGGTGGAGGTGGTGGTGGCGGTGGTGGTGGTGGCGGAGGTGGCGGCTTTGACAACTACGGTAGTGGATGTTCTTGTAGCTCCAATGGTCAAGATGGTAGGGATGGGCGTTGGTCGTTCTGGTTGTGATAGTGGAAGTGTTATTGTAGTGGTGGTCATAATAGTCGTGGTGAATTTGCTCATTATATTTAATAAGATTTCAATCATAATATTATATTTGGTTTTTAATGCTGATTATTTCTTTTGTCATTTAATTCAACATCATATTAAACAATCTATAAGCAGAATGGGAAGTGTGGGCACCAACAAAAGTAATGCACCAAATATGTGCATGCAAATATTCTAACACTTTTTTCGCAGGTTGGAATAATACTGAAAACATTATAAAAACTGCTTTTTTAATTAAATTTAGATAAAATTCTGTTTAATTTCTACAATATTCTAATATCCTAGTACTTTTATAATAGTAGTACTATTGTATTGAAATTCATTGTTTAAACTCGAAAAATAATGAACATATAAAAAAAAGTATCTTTTATTAGAAATATTATCTATCCACCTTTTATACTTTTATAATAGCTTCTGTGGTATGGTGGTTGAGCAGGTCGGCTCATAACCCGGAGGCGGCGGGTTTGTTTCCCGCGGCAGGACAAGTAGTTCAGCACAGAAAAAAAGCGTAAATACTTGTTCTGAGTCTAGACTCAGTGTTGGTGGGTCCCTAGGCACAGGGAATCCTAGTAAGGGTCCAGGATCTAGGTATGAGATCGTTGGGCGTTATTATTATTATTACAATAAATCTATCTGTCTGGGTATGTCTGCCTGTCTGTTTGAAATATGATATGTTTTTGGACCTATAATGTATAATTAAAAAAAAAAAATTATATATTACTAGCTTATGTCCGCGGCTTCGTCCGCGTGGCATAGGAAATTAAGAAAAAATTTTTTCATAGGTAATTCATCCACTTATTTACCGCTTTAGGGGTGGAGTTTCGAAACACCCTTTCTAAGTGGATAGCTTCAATAAGGATGAAACAAGGGACCTTAATCATAGATTCAAATATAAGGGGAGAGCTCTTAAGGGTCAGCTACTAGAAAGCGGTCTGCTATAGAGAGCAATAGAGTAAAATACACTGCCAGTTTTTGACAAAGCAACGTGTGTATATTTCTTATGATTATTCCCTTTATAAGTAGGCAAGTACTTGTATCTATAATCTTAATGGATATAGGAATATATATTATGAAGTTTTCTAAATTGAAGGGTTGAGAATAAAAAGGATTTAACTGACAATATGACAGTTTCGAGAAAATTGACTTTAAACGTCAACGGCGTCATTTTTATGTAGAGTGCTTATAAGTTAATAGAAAAGGTTTATGTAAGTTTCAGTTGCTTGAAAATGTTTTATTTCTATTTAAAATTACTAAATATAGTACTTATTCATACAATTACTGTAAAAATATAATATAATAAAAGAAATAAAGTAATGTTTTTATGCTAAGTGTACTGTATTCCTGTGACAGATAAACCATTTTTAGACTCAAAATCTCGAGATTTAAGCCTCATTTCGGTATTTTGAGAATGTATTATTGAAGATAATTTCACGCTGAATCCAACGATACCCATAAGTCATTTGGTCAAAAAAATCAGTTAAATCCTTTTTATTCTCACCCCTTCAATTATCATTTGAATTTCAACTTATCTGTGGTTGATGAATGCGATCGTTTTTTGATTCGTGATTTTGTAAGTTGTTTTTACCGTAGTATTCATCAACACCAAATCTGCTTTGTTACGATCTTCTAAATTATTATTACTTGAGTATGCCATGTCGTCTTGCATACAAGTCTCCCCCCATTTATTTATTCCATTATCACCTCGCTTTAGTCTTTTCTGAAGTTTTGTACCCGGCCCACAATACCTAATTGTAACCATGTAAATGTAGTTAAAATGCAAAATTATTTATTAAGCTATTAACAATTGAAGGGCTGAGATCAAAAAGGGTTTAACTGATTTTTGTCACAAAATGACTTATGGGTATCGTTAGATTCAGCGTGAAATTATCTACAATAATACATTCTCAAAATACTTAAATTAAATCTGGAGATTTTCAGTCTAAAAACGGTTTATCTGACACAGGAATACAGTTCGCTTAGCTTAAAAACATTATATTTATTACATTATATTACATTTTTACAGTAATTGTGCGAATTAGTACTATATTTTGTATTTTAAAATAGAATTTATACATTTTCAAGCAACTGAAACTTACATAAACCTTTTCTATTACCTTATAAACACTCTACATTAAAATGAAGCCGCTGAAGTTTAAAGTCAATTTTCTCGAAACTATCAATTTGACAGTTAAACTCTTTTTGTTCTCACTCCTTCAATTATTACGTAATCACAGAGAAAATAAATTGGTCGCCTCATCTCTCGTTTTGGCAATTTGCACTGGCCCCAGTGCAAAAAGCAAGATCTTCCGATTTAACCGTTCCAGACTTTTTTGTGGGGTCTTTTGAAGTCCCGTGTTTAAGCGGGTATCACACTACACGTTATTCAGGGTCCCTTTCTCTAAATCAGGCTAGTGTAATAAGAGAAAGAGAGGAAGGGTCCCTAATTAGGGCGACCGGACGGACCCAGTAGCCTTGCTCCCTAAGCTCACTTAATATCGGGAAGTGTAATAACACAAAGAGCAGTTAGGGCGCTCAGTCGTCACATGGTTAGGGTGGAGAGCGGTTGTGTGTGTTAATTACTAGGTGGTAGGACTTTTCTACAAGATTGGTCTAGGCAGGTACCACCGCTTTGCCAGTTATTCTACCGCCAAATAGTAGTGCGCAAGCACTGTCGTGTTCCGGTTTGAAGAACAATGTAGCCAGTGAAATTACTGGGCAAATGAGACTTTATGACCTGATCTCACAGTCTAGTAGTCTTACTAGATTGTGCTGATGTCTCAAGATGACGTGCGCAGTGCAGTGTCACGCGAAACTCTATACTTTAGAGTTCCGAGTGACACTGCACCAGACATGGGCAGCCGTGTCGTTAAAATCAGGCAAACGGTTAGCTAGTCACGTTATTCATCTAAATAAAAAAAATCTTAATTAATAGTCATGGATGCTACTACTAAAGCCGTGGCGATCGATGCTTTGTTTGGTTTAGATAATATAGGTGCCATGGTACGTCCAATTCTCTCCGCGGTAACGTTTAAACTGAATGAGGGACCAATTTTCAGTGCAGTGTAATAAGCAAGGCCCTAACTAGGGGCCACGCCCACCCTGAATACCGGGCCCTGAATAACGTGTAGTGTGATACCCGCTTTACATGAACAAGTCCGAGACCCTGGAAGCCCTCAAGGACAACATTCGACACGAGTGCAAGAATCTGTCACCCGAAGTTCTCACTAAAGTGATGAAAAATGCCGTAAAAAGAGCCCGTATAGCAATCAATTGTGGCGGTGCAAAAATGGCCTAGATCATCTTTTCAACTTGACCAATAAAATTCTAAAGGTTCAAATAAACATATTCAAAAAACAGAATAGAAGTTTTTCATTTAGAAAAAAAATTACAGCCTAACAACATCGGATGACTTCTTTTGGTCCACCTTGTATAAATCATATCAAGTTTTTTGTTGTTACCAAAACCAAAAATTGGTCAGGCACTATTTATTTTATACCCAAACATATAAAAACCTAAGTAAAGAGGGCTGCAACTGGAGTAAACGGTGATTTTAATTATTTACTTTTATTATAAGGTTCTACTAGGTATAGGTTATCATGGGATTGTCATATGTAATTAATAAATATAAATAATAACGCCCAACGATCACATACATAGACCCTGGCTGGACCCTAGCTAGGATTCCCTGTGTCCAGGGACCCAGGAACTACGAGGATCATGGTCCCACAACAACCAGACTCAGGACACAAGTATTTGCGTTTGTTTTTTCTGTGCACAAATACTTGTCCCGTCGCGGGAATCGAACCCGCTGCCTCTGGGCTGACCTGCTCAACCACCACACCACAGAGGCTGTCATGAATTTTTTAGTAGTAGTGTGAAAGAGAACTTTTTTTTTCAAACCCTTATATTGTAATAGGCTTGCTATGTAATATTTGACAAAAAGCACTTTGTAATTCTATATTCTTAGTACAATGTCTTAATTTTAAGTACATAATATAATGTTGACTTCTAAAAGTGCTAAAAATAGCCTGTTTGCAATAAATCTTTTGACTTTGACTTTAATTATTATATATACAATTAATTATGTAGATACAATCAATCAATCAATTTATTTCATAAGTAAATAAATTGATTGATTGAAGGGACAAGTCTCGGTGATCGAGAGTGAGTCCTGAGGGAATGATCACGGGGCGCAGGCGTTGCGTGGACGGTGGTCGAGATCCCAGTCTCACGCAGGTGCTGGTCCACCATTTTTCTCTGTTGGTGACTCGTGCATTTTTACAATTCTAGCTGACGCGGCGGCGGCGACGTGTAGACGGTGCTATAAGTGTTGCATCCGATATATTTACCGTGCTTGTTGACAAACCTTCATAATACAGCATTTATAAATATGGGTGCTCAAGTAATAATGTTTTGTTTATCACCTGAAATAATAGTATAATTACTATCAGTGTTTTATATGTCTCCGACAAGTATGTCCACTATAGAGCTGACCATAGACCTCAAGCTCTTCTAGACATACCGTAGTCGTACGGATCACAGACGATATACGCCGCTATGTCGTATCATTCCTTAGTACTTATCCAGACTGTGACTTTTTTGCGATAAGTTGTCTATTATTTTAAATTTATTATTATTATTTTGTGAGTCTAATGATCCTAGATCGAATTTTTGATGTCAGTGTGATTATCCTATCCATAAATTCAATTTATTTAGTTGGCGATATTTATTATTGAGTATTTTATAATAATATAATCAGAATAATATAATAAACGCGAAAGTTTGTTTGTGTCTATGTGTGTGTGTTTGTTACTCTTTCACGCTCAAACGGCTGAATGGATTTGGATGAAATTCAGTACCAAGATAGGCTAATGCACTGGATTAACATATAGGTTACATTTTGTCCCAGAAAAAAGAAATTTTCCCGTGGGATGAGCAATCATTGAAATATTTTTTATGCGCTTGTGAAACCGCGAGGCGCAACTATTTATGTTATAATTGCAAGTGTGTTCAAATTATAAATAGATGAGACAATAAATTGGGTTCGGTTCCAGCGACAGGACAAGTGTTTATAACATACAAATAAAATAAAAGCGCAAGTACTTGTTCTGATTCTGGGTGTTGTGGTACCATGGTCCTCGTAGTTCCTGGGTCCCTAGATACAAGGAATCCTAGTTAGGGTCTAGAGTCGATGTATGTGATCGTTGGGCGTTATTATTATTATTATCGTAAATAACAAAAAAATACATAAAATCTATGAGTTTATTTATCTATTCATTCAAATAATAATCATATGTCGGGTATTTTAGAGCTTCAACAGGAATTTTGAATTTGATATGGGAACTAGTTGAAGGAGCATTCATATATTCCCGCCACAGTTCTGGTGGGGGATAATAACAGTCTGTTTTTTCTATAAACAGTATGGAAAAGACCATCATGAAAACTAGAACAAAAAATAATGTTAGTACCTACTCAATTTTCAAAGTGTAAGTGTTTTAGTATTTATAATTTTTATCAAATAAGTATAATAATAAAGTAGTGTATAAATAGAGAGAGTCCGTAAGACTCTACACGACTTTATATTTTTATATCATCCAAACCATCATTTTCATCATCGGACAATAGAATATAGATTACAATAATACTTCATTGAACTCCAATAAACTATAGTGCACATAGAACCGAACAACGAGTGGCTCTGTCACATTAAGCGATTTCTTCCAGTCTAGCTTTAGATCAGACTCATCTACAACCGTACATAGTCCCCTCCTTTAGAACGTTACTTTGAACAGCTGCTTTCCTTTTACATCTAGTGGGGAGCCAGCCTATGCTACGTCTTGTGGCTTGCATTCATCTCTCGAGAACCGTTCCCATGAGTTGTCTCCCTGCCATTTGTACTTGCTAATTTTGAGAGGTGACTTTATTCTTCTATGGATGTCATCTTACAAAAAACTTCGAGAACTTTGGAAAAAGCGACAAAGTGACGATGCTCATGTGTTTTTTCGAGGGATTGAATCCAAATTTTTATTTCTTCCCTCACGTGCAATTTTAATTACTTAAACAACTTACTTAGCTTGAACATCATGTTTACGTTTATTGAGGTTCGACAAACGCAACCTGGAAGGAAATAATATTTTATTAGGCCAGCTCTGGTGTTGGACTTTAATAATATAAGCTAGTAGCTGCACTTAAATACTACAAAATATTTGTTTTTATATAAGCCTGACCTTAAGCAGTCAATAAGACAATGAAATAATATAAAAGATTTTCTTTTTGTTACAGTATCTATGTAGGTTGCCAAAGAATTCGTTTCCGATAAAATATAGCTTATCACCTATATTTAGTTTAAATAATTGTACAGTTTTTGTAGTAAAAATTTTTTTATGCACGCTTAACTTGGGGAGAAAGTTAATGCGAAGCGAACAGAAATTAGAGTTGGTTCACGTAGATCTCCATTGTCAACATAACAAAGTGAAAAATTTGTATTACTAGTAGATGGCGACATTAACATTAAACAAAGCAGAAACAAAGCTATATCGGCCGATAGATGGAGCTAAACTAAAGAAGTTTTACTTCAATCGTGTGGTCTAAATCATACTCGTTTTTGGTTTTTAAGCATATTTATAGTGTTTTGAGTAAATAACAAAAAAAAGTATGTCCTAGGACACTGCCCTGAAAGACTCCGTACGAAACTGTCCCCACCCGAACTAACTTTTTCAATCTTTTCGGTTTTCATACTATTAGGTAGTATCTAAAATGTCTAATCACATGATGAGCCGGAAGACGTCTACTGATGAAGATAAGCTTCTCCTATAAATCTTTGGATGCTTATCATTAGAGATGTTTGGTCTTCAGTGACTGAAATTTTTTTTTATTGCAAATGACGATGGATTCCATTAAGGTGGTTTTTCACTGTATGGTAAGTCACTGGTATATCTTTACACACGTGAATGATCCCGCATGTGACCGCCACGCGCATAAGGCACCGATGCTTAAAGGACCACTATCTACGGTGTAGTCCGTACATACAATGATAAGTCCTAATTAATAAGATAAAGTGTTTATTTATACCCAAAACGAGGTTTAAATGATCAATGAAAATGGTAGGGAGAAAATGCGGAATGGTTGGTGTCCGATCTTGAACTGGTGACGCGCGGTATGAAATATGGCATGCATGGGTAAAATGCTGACCGCGCATTTGGTATGCGATGCTTGCATCGTACAGTGATAGTGCAGTAAAAATGTTGAAAATACTTTGTTACCGTCATCATATTGGAATGTCACTGGCCTAAATTATATTATTATGAACGAAGGTTGATTATTTGTGATGTTCAGTCTCCAAATATACGTAGAACATACCTTGTCATTTATTTATATAAAATTATTCATTCTGTATTAGATTCCTCTGATCTATTGTCTCATATATCTTTCAACATAAAATACAGTGGTCGTAGAGCTAAAGTTACCAACCATTTAAAAAAAACTTATAAAAATATACCTCTTTTCTTTCTTTTTAGTTGACTCCTAAATATGATGAATTGTTAATTAATAATAATAAAAAATAGCCGTTAAATAAAAACACAAAAATTAATCCTCCGCAACGTGTGGAATTTAATTCGCTCTTTTCTTTAAATATATGTACTCAGACCATGCTATAGAATAATCATACAAGATGTAATTAGAAAAATATATTGAAAGATGCCTCCAAAAATAGCTGGTTAACAGTTGAAATGTCTATTTAAGGCTACACACAGCGCGGGTACCGGCTGAGCGCTTTGTAAATGTTTCATAGGTAATAAAACACCTGCTTTGTTCAACGTCGCAAGGGTTTTCTTTAGAATTTAAATTCGCAGTAATTTGATAATACCTGGATTTAAGTTTTATTTCATAAGTACTTGTGGTATTTAGTTATATAGGAGCGTTCTATAGCGTGGACTGAGTACATACATTAAAGTAAAAGAACGAATTAAATTCCACCTTGTATATAAAAAAAAAATACATAGAGATTTGTTGTTAGCGTTGGTGTGCAAAATTTCAGTAATATTTATGGTTTTATAGAGCAGATTAATCACCATATACACTACTTACTGCTTTATTAGAAGAGTAGTAGTCCACAGTACCACGTCTCTTCTAAATGTACCTACCAATCCCTTTTATAGCTTTAATATTTAATTCTTATCAAAATAAACGCAGCATTTTAATTTGAAGCTTGTAAACCAGTAATTGCCAATACCAAGATTTAATTTGTAAGAGTTAATTAAAACATTGCCGTTTAGGAATGCGTATTTGCTCTTTTTGGTTTCTGATTAGAATTATTAACACAAAGATAAATATACAATCAGTCTTTAAACTTGCTTTTACAATTCTCTTTTTTTGTGTGCATTACGGCGTGCGTGTCATGCACATGCGACACCGCTGATCACGCGTTGGTAGCGAGCAAACTGCACCACTACAGCATAAGAGGGCCTGCCCTCAATCTTATCTCGTCTTTCACGTCGTATAGGAGTCAAATAGTTGTACCAGCTCCACTGGATTGATTTTCTCTTTCGTATTTAAAAAAAATCTTTAAGATAGATTCTTTAATATAGAGTAAAGCCTCCCACACTGAGAAAAAAAAAGGTAAAAGTGAATTGGTAATGGTAGGTTAATGCAAAAAATAGTTGAATATTAAATAACTAAGCAGCGTCGGAGCATCTGTTAAGGATTGAGTCCAGATTGGAAGTAAAGATTGGAGTCCAGTGCAAAATAGGACCATCTGAACGATCCAACACAATCGGCGTCCCACAAGCATCATGCATAGTCGTTCACCTGATGTTAAGCGACACGGCCGCCCATAATAGAACAGTGTCTAGGATCTCCAAAATATATAGTTTAGTGTGACACTGCACTACGCACATCATCCTGAGACATCAGCACACTCTGGTAATAAGATTACTCGACTGTGAGATCAGATCATAAAGTCTCCATTGCCCAGTAATTTCACTAGCTACAGTGCCCTTCAAACCGGAACATAGTAGTGCTTGATCACTTTAGCTAGGCGGCAGAATAACTGGTAAAGCGATGGTACATACCTAGACGAACTTTTCAGAAAAGTCCTATCATCTAGTGAAATCAACTATCAGACTTATCAACTAAGTGTGTTAAGTTGCGGTTTTCGTACACGCAAATAAACACACGTACGAGCAGCTTGGAGCACATCACAATTACTGTACACGAAACAAGCAGAAATTAAAAAACAATAACAAACTTAAACAGCCTTATTAATAAACGGGTATTAGTCTCGGATTAGTTACTTCAGCTTTTGTCCTTTTTTTGCTACTGGAATATTTAGCTGGATCGAAAGAGGCAAAAGATGGTGTAACTAGTTTAAAGCTAGTTCACGTTTATTAATAAGACTGAAAGGGTTTAAAAAATCTGATGTCGAATGTCGATTTACGCTGGCAAAAAAAAAAAAACCCGACAACGCTTGGAATACAATTTCCACCAATACTTTTAAAAATAAATTGAAATCGTGAGTTATTGAATGACCATGCTATGATCTGGAAGAATGTTTCAAATTATAAATACTATTTACTCGATTTAAATATATATGGTAATTTTTATTTATATTTTAGACATACTTATAGATTTTGCTGTTTAAAAAAAGAATGTTACTTGCCCTTCGGTCACTTCAAATTACGTACTTATTGCTCTTTGAGAAGGAGAAGGAGATGGAAATAGTGAGAAGAAGAAAGAAAGAAAGAGGGCTATGTGCAACAGCTTAGTTTTCTCGTATCTTAATTTTTCAGCCAACTTCTTGATTTGTAGGTACTTTTAATATTCGGAGATTCATTATTACTGATAGCTCAAGTATCTTGAATGAAAGTAACTCTAATAATGTGAAACAATCTAGCTGATATCGTAATCATAATAAAGTTGGGCTGATCTTGTGTATCGAGGACACGAAAACTAAAAATGTAGTTGAATACTAATACAGTTTTTCTTTTATCACCAAAAACACGCTACTTTTAGTGTGTTCTGATGGACTTGGGGGTGAGGTGGCTGGACTGCAAACGTGACCTATTCTCGCCCCCGTACGGCGGAAAATGGTTCACGAGGGAGTCTTAGTGGGTTCGAAACATTACTAAGTCAAAAACTGGCCCTGCATCGCACTCTTCTTGTCACTCAACTATTGCTCTCTCTGTCTACTAACGGCAAATTGTGTGCGTTACAACTAATTCAATTAGACCACTTTTCGTAGTTTATATTAAGAACGAGCTTCTGCCCTCAGCTTCGCCCGCGGAGTAGCCTATGGGAAAATAATTTAACCATCCATTTCACCCTCTTAAGGGTAAAATTTCAAAAAATCCTTTCTTATCGAATCCCTGCGTCATAACATCTAACTGCATGCCAAATTTCAGGCCGATCCGTCCAGTGGTTTGGGCTGTGCGTTGACAGATCACTATGTCAGTCAGTCAGTTACCTTTGGGTTACCTATATGTATATTTAGATACGCCCAGTTAGTACTCCACTGGTTATTTATGTACTTCAAGGAATACCTATCACCTATAACGCCTGCTTGATCAGGCAGGCTCGTGGTGTAAATGATCGCTTTGCCTCATTTCCAAGCCGTTAGATGGCGTCACATCGCAGCAATCTCTTTTACGAAAAAAAAAAGAAAAAAAAAAAGACCATAATTTTATTATTATAGTGTTGTAAGGAGAGGGCGCACGGGGAATCGAATGAGAGAGAGAGAAGTTTCGAGAGAGAACACTGATTTTATTTGAAAGATTACAACAGGGTGGACAACACTACTAGAACTAGATCGGCCGTCCCAACGAGGTGGAAGCGGTCGATTGGGTGACTCGTAAGAAGCAGGTATTATGGCGTTCAGATGGTGTCCCAACGTGGTGGAAGCACCTTCATGCAGCTACAATACTGGATGACGAGTACAACAAAACTTATTTCTATGAGGTGGCCCTTGATACTTTGTGAATGAAACGCTTGCGTGTTTTAAGGGTTGAGAACGCCATCTAGTTTCATTTGGTGGAAGCTCTTGGTTGGGGTGTTACAGTCTCCCCCTCTGTCTACGATGTCGACCCGACGAGAAAGACAGGAGATCTTCATGCGTGGCATTAGTTTTTACGGGGACGGCCTCTTTTCCGAATGGGCTGCGCTGGCTTGGGCAAATCTGCCCCATATGCATTTCGGAAGATACGTAGTGCTGATCCATGATATACACCAATGGATGTGTTAGTGTTCGGGAAGGCAAGCACGTTCTCACCCTCCCCCTGCACCAAAACTGCACCAATAGCAAAGTTACTTGCGTCTGTTGCGTAAAACTCGTCGCTCATCCGATTCCTGGTTTGACCTCTTCACTTTTTATGGGTTGACTCGACGATGTTTTTTCGAGCCCCACGTACGGGCGCCAGTATAAGAGGGCGCATGGGGAGTCAATATTACTAGATCGGCCGTCCCAGCGAGGTGGAAGCGGTCGATTGGGTGACTCGTAAGAAGCAGGTATTATGGCGTTCAGATGGTGTCCCAACGAGGTGGAAGCACCTTCATGCAACTATAATACTGGCTGATGAGAACAACAAAACTTATTTCTATGAGGTGGCCCTTGATACTTTGTGAATGAAACGCTTGCGTGTTTTAAGGGTTGAGAACGCCATCTAGTTTCATTTGGTGGAAGCTCTTGGTTGGGGTGTTACAGTGTTTATTTTAAATAGCGGTGGAGTTACATCTCCTACTTATACCAACTTTTCAGAAAAGTCCACCTCGTAAAACTAGTAATAAACTGAGAAAATAGAAAGTTACTGCTTAATGTCACAATACAGCAAGCTTATTATAAATTCAATAATAATCTACTATTATTCTGTATTATTATTATTATTATTCTGTATTACTATTTCAACAGCCTCTGTGGTGTGGTGGTTGAGCAGGTTGGCTCATAGCCCAGAGATGGCGGGTTTGATTCCCGTGATCGGACAAGTATTTGTGTACATAAAAAAGCGCAAATACTTGTTCTGTGTCTAGGTGTTGTGTTGTGGGACCATGGTCCTCGTAGTTCCTGGGTTCCTAGATATAACGAATCTTATAGTTTGGGTCCAGGATCCTATGTATGTGATCGTTGGGTGTTATTATTATTGTTATTAGGTGAGTTTCAAAGTCAAAATCAAAGGATTTATTGCAAATAGGAAATTTTTAGCACTTTTACAAGTTAAAATTATATTAGGCTCTTACTTAAAATGAAGCTATTGCATATAGAATTACAAAGTGCTTATTGTCAAATATTATATAGCAAACCCATTACATTATGTGAATTAAAAAAAAAACTCTTTATCACTACTGGTGCAAGCAATCTGGCACACAGAAGCTTCGATTACACCCTTTAACATGAAAACGTACATATCGGTATTACATTAAAATTATAAAATAGAATAATTAGATAATCACAATAAATCATTGAACTTGCGTTGATATTAAATTGCACGAGAGATACGAATAGTGTATTCCTCATCTTCCAGACAACAATTACTAGAACTCTAACTCGCTCGACTGAAAGTTTTCATTTTCCCTCAGTCGAGCGCGAGCCATCCTAAACTCGGGACGCATGGTCAAGGACGTTCCTCCGCGATCCAAATAGCGAAAGTTATAACGTAAACGAAAAGTTGCTTGTTAATGTTTAACGATCGTGTAAAAATAACTTTAGGAAGTGCTTCAAGACATTGAAATAGTGATGAGAAATTTTATGTTACGTATTAAATCTTGGTATTTAAACTGTCAAATGCTAAAGTACTGCGTTTTGAACCATTGACCTAACCAAACACCTATTACTTCTGATACAATAAATAAACAGCACGATAAAAAAATATTGTTAGTCTTGTATATAAAACTTAAAAGAACTCTAAAATCGTTAAAATTAAATATTCCTGTTTGAAATTACATATTTACTTTCCAATAACACTTTGGCAGATCTACAGTAAAAGCGCTAGTTGCGCTAGAAGCGTTAATAAAATATTGAAGTAATATGCAAATAGCATTTCGAACGCGTTAAAATCGTAAATTATACCATTTACCAACCATAAAACATAAAGGATTATCATATAAAACATATTTCTTTATTCGAAAGCTAATAACACTCGGGTAAATAAAATAGTGTTTGAAAGTATTTTATTTGACAGAGTCAATAATTTTTGTATTGTATCTGCAAAAAGATTAGACTAGCACTCAGACTAGAAGAATATTGTAGGCTTAGAACTAGAAATTGAAAATACCAAACATAGTGGACAATAATTATTCTAAAACAGCGTAATTAAGGAGCGGTTTTAACATTTCTTTAGAACTTAAATCGCATTATCATATTCATTTGAAAAAATAATAAAAAACTACAAAATGGATTTTTTTTTCAAAACGATGATTTAGACCACACGACTGAAACAAAACTTCTTTAGCTCCATCTATCGGCTGGTATAACTTAGTTTTTGCTTTGTTTAATGAGATCTAGACAATTGTAAATTGTCATTTTAATGGACATAATAATTCAATTTTTAACTTTGTTATGTTGACAATGGAGATCTACGTGAACCAACTTCAACTTCCGTTCGCCTCGCATTTACCAGCTTACTTAAACTTGCATAAAAAAGCTTAACTTTAAAAATCGGAAACATGATTTATGGTGATTGATGGTGACTTAGATACATTAGATGGTAGGTGACCGTCTAATATGCTATAAATTTAATTAATGTGGTGAATCAACAAGACCTAATGTGATCATACCAAAAAACCGTGTAATGGTCATCTTTGGCTTTTAAACAACTTCAAAGAAAGTTGCCAGTTTTTGTTGAACCGATATGACCCGATTCGGTAAATTATTTTTTATTGTAATACTTTCAGATTGGTCCCGTGTACATTTTTTCATCTGGTCTAATAGTTTGGTTTCTAAATCGAAATAACAGTAAGAAATATATGTTTAATAATATTATCCCATAAGTTCTCAGTATGGCATTAAGGCGATTGAAATTGGCCTTAGGATATTCCAGTGAAAATATCTATATACAAGAGCCAATTTTGTTGAATTTTGAATGTTGCCAACTTTTTGGGTACACTTCGCGCAGAAGGTGATTTAAATTCTATGTTTTATTTACGACCCCTATTTACCTGCAATATTACTTTTTCTTCAACAATTAAATATAGTTTAGTTTTAATTGTAGAAAAAAAGCAAATACTTGTTCCGAGTCTAGGTGTTGTGGGACCATGGTCTTCGTAGTTCCTGGGTCCCTAGATATAGGGAATCCTAGTTAGGGTCTAGGTATGTGATCGTTGGGTGTTAATATTATTATTAGTAAGGTAATTATTTATAATAACGAATTTTGTATCTAGCAAGTTTTCAAATCAATTCAAGGGGTGAGAACAAAAAAGGTTTAACTGTCAAATTGATAGTTTCGAGAAAATTGACTTTAAACTTGAACAGCTTCATTTTAATGTAGAGTGCTTATTAAGTAATAGATAATGTTTATGCAAGTTTCAGTAGCTTGAAAATGTATTAATTCTATTTTTAAATACAAAATATAATACTAATTCGTACAATTACTGTAAAAATATAATATAATAAATATAATAATGTTTTTATGCTAAGCGGACTGTATTCCTGTGTCAGATATACCGTTTTTAGACTGAAAATTTCGATATTTAAGCCTCATATCGGTATTTTGAGAATGTGTTATTGTAGATAATTTTACTGAATACCCATTAATTAAAAATAAGTCGTTTGGTGAAAAAAATCAATTAAACCCTTTTTGAACTCATCCCTTCAATTGATATCCTTGGGCGGTGCTTCAACCCACCAAGGTGACTATAACCTGAACACATGCCTACATGTATATCTATGAAACGCCTGCTGCTGTACAAATATTTACGTAAAATTTTTATACGTTCAAAAACACCATCAATAAACACATCCATCATAAAGTCCGGTAACGATGATCTGGATTAATGTGGAGTTTGCGATGGGTTTTTAATCCGTCGGACGTCGAATATGTATATTAAAATAAAATCTAGGCGGATTGATCAACCTAGAATGATATCACAGAATAATATGAGAGAGATAGAATTTTTAGAGCTTTCTAGAATTTTACATCGTGTGTTGATCTTAGAACTAATTGTTATAACTAGGCTTGAAATGAATTTGGCTAATATGTTTATTTACCTTTAAATATATTTAACTTCATTTAACTGTGTGGGTGTTTTGGACCATGGTCCTTATAGTTCATGGGCCCCTAGACTTAAGGAATCCTAATTGAGATCCAGGATATATGTATGTGATCGTTAAGCGTTATTATTATTTATTTTATTTTATTTTAGACATGTAATTAAATTATTTTTATTATTCTGGTTTTGACATGTAAAGGTGTTACGTATTTGCAATAATATATTTGGCTTTGACCTTTATTTTTTATGTTGTTAGCAATCTGTGTCCAGTTTTTCCCAAACCTATTCAGTCGTTTTGGCATGAAAGTCACACAAACAAACAATGTTAGAAGATCACACCCTACTTAATCTACAAAAATTTCGTGTCACAGTGTTTACTCATCCAAAACGGCTGAACCGATTTTGATGAAATTTTATATTCACACTTGGTGGAAGTGGAGGTCTGAGAATAGGTTGTTATCTATTTTTCATCCATCATCACCGTTGTTCATCACCACGCGACCGAAACCGCGGAGCGGAGCTAGTAATTATATAAAATTGTTGGACATATTTAAGGGCTCCTTTTCTTTACTTTTGAATGGATAATACCGGACAGGTTTATACATGATGTAGATGAACGTATCCTACGTGTATGGGCTGCGGAAGATGGTGCTTAGTTATTTTTAATTCCAATGAAATATTAAAGTAAACAATAATGTTCAAAATAGCGTAGCAATCCAGAGCGTTCAAAAACTTTTGTAGCCTTGACTTCAAGATAATTAACGTATAGTTATCACAATGGAATTTTTTTTTGCGTTTTCTTAGTTTATGAGAGGCGTTTAGACAATATGAGTGACACGTTATGTTAATATGAGTGACATGTTGTGTTAATATGACTTGTTGTGTTGTGTTAATATGAGTGACATGTTGTGTTGTGTTAATATGAGTGACATGTTGTGTTGTGTGTAATATGAGTGAGACGTTGTGATATTAGGTATCATCGATTGTTTTTTCTCTAACCCAGCTCTCGACTGTGGAATTTGAACTTTTATTATTTTGTCTATTATTATCAGTGACGTTCTATACAGGGATAGACCCTAACTAGAGTTCCCTATATATAGGGACTACGAGGACTATGGTCCCACAACACTCAGACACAGAACAAGTATTTGCGATTTTTTGTTGTGTACAAATACTTGTACCATCGTGGGAATCGAACCCACTGCTTCAAAAAAAAAAGTGATTCACCATTCAACGGTGGCGGCCATATTATATTATTATTATCATAGTGTTATAGTATTCTACTAGTCAAGCCTTTTCATTTGATACCAATATTTGTGATAAAATATGTAATCCGCCATTTTGTGGTGGTGGCCATCTTGGACCGATTTTTATAAAACATAGGTAAGAATACTCCTAACTTTCAAACATAAAAAAAAACTAAATCGGTTCATCGGTTCGGGGGCTACAATGCCACAGACACACAGATACGGCAAACTTATAAC
The DNA here is from genome assembly GCA_905220475.3 of Ennomos fuscantarius. NCBI lineage: Eukaryota > Metazoa > Arthropoda > Insecta > Lepidoptera > Geometridae > Ennomos > Ennomos fuscantarius. The sequence goes on along the minus strand of HG992028.1, from coordinate 981,539 downwards.
ACCCCGTCGTTTTTACGTTGGAAGTTAAAAATACGTGGCCCTTACAATCTGACTCGGTTGAGCTCGAGCCGTCTCGGCTGGAAGCGCTAGACGAAGCGAGCGAAAAAGACAGAGTTGATGACAGCTGATTATTGCATGGCATACCATGTCTTTCACGCTCAAAGTAAAGTCAGTGTCATTCTTTCTCTATCAAAATATATCAAGACAAATAATAATAAAAAACTAGTGTGTTTATTTTTTTTTATTTTTTTTTTGTTTTAGTTCCACAGTTTTGTGTATTTAGCCAGTGTCAAGTAATTGATAATTTTTCAAGTTAATTAATGTATATACGTGTTAAGTCAATTCACAGTCAAAGTCATCAAGTCAAGTCATAATCTAGTCTAGTCTAGTCAAGTCATACTCCTAATAAAGTTGTGGCAACTTTACCAGAAGCTTCTATGGAATTTCGGAAACAACACGGAAAAAAACGTTTCACCATCATTAATACCACTATCCCACACTCATAATAATCTGTAATCCAGCACTTAACGAATAAAATGCCACCAATTTTATACACTAACACTGAAAATAACACAAGTTTTGGAAAATAATATAACGCAGGGACGTGATTTTTTTCGTTTTCACGCCAAAACTCCCATAAATTTGTTTTTGCTTCGATTAATGTTAATGTCACCAACTTGGCAATTGTAAATTGTCATTTTACCATTTTACTAAGATATTTAAATTCGCTACACTTAATGGCAGTGTTCCGGCATCTGAACGCTCGAATGATATTGTCCTGAAAGGGGGAGCCCTGGAATGATTTTGTCTTTTAAGTGGGAGCCATTTTGTAACACCATGATAGAGGACGTCCAAATTTTTCCCTCTTTCTTATCTTTATACTTTCCTCCGTCATTAAATATTCTCTGCTCAATCCATTTCCTTGATATTTTCCCATTTTATACTACAACCTGGTTAGATTCTATTCTATCATATTTCATTATTTTAATATTAATAAATATTTACAACATTAATAGGTTCTATTATAATAATAACAATTTTTTTTTTACCATCAATGGGTTTACCTTTGATTACATCTCACCTGATGGCAAGTGACGATCAGGTCGAAGGTGGAGCACGCTTACCCAGAAATAGCCTATTTACTCTTGACTTTAAGACACTGCAGCTGGTATGGGCAGCCGTGCTACCTCGTCACGTCATTCCTTAACATAAAAAAAGACTTAAGTTTTATGTGGATGGAAACACCGACGACGGTGAGTTCCATTCCATAGCCGTACGTACAATAAAAGAATTCGCAAAGCGTTCATACGAACAAAAGGTAAATCAACAACGGAGGGATGGTAACTCTGTCTTCGTTGTGAGGTCCTGTAGTGGAATGGAGACGGTGGGATAAGGCTGGGAAGGCTCATTTTGGAGAATGTGCTCTCCTGGGCACATTCTTCAAAATGAGTTCTGTAAAATGCAGTCCAACACCTTACGTCTATGTTTAAGGTTTATTATTGGTTATTATTGTCCAGGATCTATGTACTCGTATGTGATCATTGGGCGTTATTGTGAAAAAAAAAAGTTATGTATATTATAGTCTCTATCACAAAAACGAGGTTTCCTTTTTATGACAGAAATGCCAAAGTGGCTGTTTATTTTAGTTTTTCCACTGAAAGTACTCAAATATCTGATTTTCATCATTATAAATGTTTACCGCAGAACAGGTAAATAAATCAAAGTAAATATTAACAAAAAATAATGAAACATGAAACCGGAAATATCTGCTTTTGTTTGAAGATTAACATTTCTTTTCTCATTCCATCCTTTATTGTTTAATTTGGTGATGAATGATATTTTTGATAATAATTTTTATCAAAATGTATAGAAATCTTTTAGTAAATCATTGTATTATTTGTAATACTTTGCCACAGTGCCATCTAGCCCCAAACTAAGCAAAGCTTGTACTGTGGGCACCCGATAACTGATACAATACTTACTAGATAGATACTTCTTGTTTGTAAATACATACGTAAAATACAATATAACACCCCAGACACAGAACAAACATTGTCCTGGGTGGGAATCGAACCCACAACCCACAGTTCTGAAGGCAGGGTTACTACCAACTGAGCTATCGGGCTGTCGGTCAGGTATGAATGATCCGGATAAACCTCATATCGACATCGTATCAATCTAGCCGATTTGGCTCAGGTATACATTTTCGAAATTGGTATAAGATACCAGCATAACACTAACAGCTGCCGACCTCATCGGTAGAGTCAACGTACCCCCCGTAGGTTAGCTAGAATGGCCGCGTCTTTCCCTAGGGTCCACTCTACCAGTGGACGTAGTCTTGGCCATAGATTAAAAAAATAATATACCATTTTGCGGCAGCTGGTCGTCACGATGGTTTTAATTTCTGTCGTATTTTTAATACTTTTTTTTGTCATGAATAAATTTTCTTTATTCTTTTTCTTCTTCTCGATCCTCTTATCTTGGCAACAGCCTAAGCCAAGACTCGCACTCTTGCTCTTGAGCTAGTGGTCTCCCATTTGCGATTGCCCAATCATATAAGCGGTATAAGTGCTATAATAAGACCGAAGACTGATAATGTAATCCAGCTCGTGAATCAATTTTCCGTTCACATTAAAATTAATAATAAACTGTGTTTAAAAGATTCCGTAACCGTATCCGTAATTATCATAACACATCTCTATAGCAACCTTAGCCGTGTATTTTCCATGCCAACATATTAATTTCTTGAAAACGAATAAAACTCATTTTTTATGATGTAATGCCCCGACATCAAATACGCCTGGCGCGATTCACCGACTTCATTAATTTCGACGTTGTTTATAAAACGTTACTCATTAAAATAATAACGTTGATGAATTTATATGGTAAATATGCGGATTAATAATATTCCTGCCCGGCATTTCGCCTGCGAGGGTAGAGATCGAAGAAAAATTACGGGCTAAATCATAGGTGTATATATCAGTAGAAAATTTCAATGGGTCTAATGAGGATTTATAATGTGAACTGTTTTATTTTTGTTATGTGACGTGACGAGCTAACCGTTTACCTGATGTTAAGCAACACGGCTGTCCATATCAGTTGCAGTGTCACTAGGATTTTTAAAGTATAGAGTGCTGGAAAAGCCAGCTCCAAACGTGACAGGCCTCTTCCAGCTGAACATGATGCAGGTTCTGTAGATAAAAGCAACTTAACCAAAAATCTCCATGTGCCAAATTCTCATACTCGCAATTTATTTAGAAAGTTCTTCCCCTTTAATCTAAGCCGTAAGCATATACGGTTATCTTCAAAGGGCCGCCCTTTGAGGCCCTAATTTACATTTCTCATTAATTACTGAGGCATTTTCTTAATCTCCTTATAATTTAGTTTTCTACTTTCTTTTAACATCAAAACGACGATGAAAATTTTCAAAGTTACATTAAATTCACCATATTTTTTTAACTTTTATAAGTAAACTAGCTTCTGCCCGTGGCTTCGTCCGCGTGGACTACATGAAATGAAGAAGAAATTTTTTCATAGATAATTCAACCACTCATTTCACCCTCTTAGGGATGGAATTTCGAAAAACCCTTTCTTAGTGGATATCTACACTTTACAAAGAAAACACCCTCCAAATTTCAAGTCTCTAAGGACCAGCGGCGTAGGCTGTGCGTTGATATATAAGTCAGTCATTCAGTCAGTCATGACTTTAAATTTTATATGTATAGTCTTTATAATCTGAAGAGACTAGCTAATCCGCCCTGACTGTGTGCAGACTTATATATTTTGTTTAAATGATCTCTCCCCTCTCTAAAATCTAGGGTTGTATGTACATTTTAATGCAAAATTAATTTAAAAAAAAATACAAAAAAATATTAATAATATTAAAATATTTTTTTTTAGGGTGGACATACCTTATCTCTACTCGTTCTATTCTCAGAGATACCAAATCTACATACAAAATTTCTTATTTAGTAGTCCAGCCGTTTTGAAGGAGTTTTGTTGCAAACACTGTGACATGAGGTAACATGATGGTCCCACAACACCCAGACTCAGAACAAGTATTTTTCTTCTATGCATAAATACTTGTCCTGCCGCGGGAATCGAACCTGCCGCCTCCGGGCAATGAGCCGATCTGCTCAACCACCACACCACAGAAGCTGTATATTTATATTATAAAAAATAGTGTCATAATAGTAGATTTTTTTATAAACCTAACTATAAAAATAGATATATAGGTACTGGCTATTACCAGTAAATACGCCCTCAAGCAGAAATACTGCGGTAGTAAAAATGCCGTAAAATGTTTATAGAGAAATCCATTGTGATGCGGAAAAGTATTTAAAATAATAAAAAAGATATACTGAATTTTGCTTTTCAAAAAGGTTGTAGTAGAACAGTTTCACGTACGCTTAAGCTCGTGAGGCGAACGGAAGTTGAGAGGGATATATACTTATATCTCCCTTCTCCCTCTCTACGCGAAGATAGAATTAAAGAGTAACGTTTAGTGTATTACTGTAGGGACAAGAGAGATGGAGCTAAAGAAGTTTTACTTCAGTCGTGTGGTCTAAAGCACACTCGTTTCTTTTTTCGTTTTTTGCGTCGCCCGCGGGGCCTATATGAAAAGAATTCAACTATCCATTTCACCCTCTAAGAGGTGGAATTTCGAAAAACCTTTTCTTACTGAATACCTACTCTTTACAAAGAACACACCTTCCAAATTTCAAGTGTCTATTACCAGCGGTTTAAGTTGTGCGTTGATATATAAGTCACTGGACTTTGAATTTTGTATAGATGACATGGTGTCGGCGTTATTATAAACGCAAAGCAGAATAAATACCTAAACGCACCACAAGATGGCGCTGATTACACAAAACTTGACAAGTCCGGAGCATGAGCTCCGGAAAGTGAATAGTTCTATTCATATATGGAACGAGTCGGAAGTGTGGGTACCTCCGCTGGACTTAGACGTGTTCTACCGCCCCGACGTGGTGATCATAGTGCTGTATGTCGGAGTGCTGACGGCGTCGCTGGCCGCCAATACGCTACTTATCTTCATTGTCATCAAGTTCCAGTATATGCGCAGGTAAATTTTTTTTTTGGCTCCACTCTTTTCTGTATTTAGTAATTGATAATTTATCAAGTTAATGATATTTCACGCAAATATGTGTCAAGTGACAGTCGAAGTCATCAAATCAAGTCATAGTCTAGTCGAAGTCATACTCCTGAAAAAGCGGTGGCAACTTTACCAGAAGCTTCTATGGAGTCACCATTATTATACCACTTTCCCACACTCATGTCCGTAATCAAGCACTTAACGAATAAAATGCCACCAATTTTATGCATTGACACTTAAAATAACACAAAGTTTGGAAAATAATACAATGCGGCGACGCGACCTTTTTCGTTTTCCCGCCAAAAAAAACCTCGCACGCAGGTAAGTTCAGCACCGGAATGAATAATAATAATAACGCCCAACGATCACATACATAGATCCTGGACCCTAACTAGCATTCCCTGTGTCTAGGAACCCAGGAACTATGCTCCATGATCCCATAACACCCAGAATCAGAACAAGTATTTGCGCTTTTTTTCTTGTGCACAAATACTTGTCCTGCCGCGGGAATCGAACCCGCTGCCTCCGGGTTATGAGCGACCTGCTCAACCACCACACCACAGAGGCTGTCCCTTAGAATAGCTTGGACTATTTGATTTTTATGATTGGATTTATGATTTATGACTGAACCGATAGCTGAGTTGGTAGTAACCCTGCCTTGAACTGTGGGTTGTGGGTTCGATCCTCACCCAGAACAAACATTCGTGTGATGAACATCGATGTTTGTTCCGTGTCTGAGTGTTATATTGTATTATATGTACGCATTTACAAATAAAATGTACCTAAGTATTGTATCAGTTATCTGGTTCCCATAATACAAGCTTTGCTTAGTTTGGTGCTAGATGGCGTTGTTCGAGATGTCCACATATTATTATTATTTTATTATCATTATGGCGTTTGTTACCTGTCTAAACTGTCACAAAAATAAAACCAAATTTTTACTCTATTTTTTTTTATCATGTCACAAGGGATTATTGATTGAAGATTTAAAAAAAATTGCGCATGCGCAGCTACGCTTTTAAACTTTTGGATTAGTTTCATATATAATTATTATTATACACAATTACATTGACATGAACTAGGACATCGTTGACATCGAGTCGGTAAAATAGACTATTCAATTCGTACTGGCAAAAACGTTCATTTCCTGAGTGTACAATTGTCCATCGCCCGGGCACCGTATGACTGTATATACCTACCAATACTATATACTATACCATGTATATTATGTATTATAGTTCTGCACAATACAATAGTTTATTACTTTTTTATATTTTATATAATATAATAATTATAAAATATTTTTTTTATTATGTATTTGCTTTTATCCAAATAAATGTATTTATCATTTCTTTTCATTTTTTCATTTATGGCTCAGAATGCACCCGTAGGTGACAATCTTTTGTTAAGAGTCACTCCGTGCACCTTTTTGCTGCTAAAGCTCTTAACTTAGCGCAATAACAAGTATCTTATTGCAGCTATATGTGCGAGTTCAGTTTGTGTGTGCAAGCCACACAAACGGGCATACATAAATGTTTGCAAGAAATATAAATAAAAAGTTTAAATAGCGGCAAATTAGGTTTTATGCTTTAAACTTGTAACTATGACAAAATTATAGCCTTTCGTTGCTCACATGAGAGAGAAAGAGAGAGAGAGAGAAAAGATATCGTCAGATGAGTCACAAACTAATGGATGTAATATCGATAACACAGACAATAAATACTAATACTAGGCGATACTCTAGATAACATATAATTTTAAAATAAAGGTTTACATCGTACATAATCATTTCACTATTACAATTTTATTATATTCAATACAGATTAATTGTGCTCAAAATACGTACAGGCAAAAATTTCAAAGATGCAGTACCATCCAACTTCAATAGCTCCATTCCGCAATGTTTTATAATTTATATACTTAATAAATAATTTATATAAATATACATACAAACACAAACATATACTTGCACATACACACACACATACACCTGATCTGACATTAATCACATGTAGACATTGAATAGAAGGAGTTTTGGCGGAAAAACGCAAAAGATCGTGTCACCGCATTGTATTATTTTCCAAAACTTGTGTTATTTTCAGTGTTAGTGCATAAAATTGGTGGCATTTTATTCGTTAAGTGCTGGATTACAGGCACGAGTGTGGGAAAGTGGTATAGTGATGGTGAAACGTATCTTTTCGTGTTGTTTCCAAAACTCCATAGAAGCTTCTGGTAAAGTGGCCGCCACTTTACTAGGAGTATGACTTGACTAGACTAGACTATGACTTGACTTGATGACTTGGACTGTGACTTGACTTGATTTGACATACATAATTATATTACTTAACTCGAAAAATTATCAATTACTTGACACTGGCTAAATACACAAAAGTGTGGAGCCATACCAAAAAAAAAAAAAATAGGAGAAGCCACTGAATCCTGAAACACAGTGAACACTAGTTCAGCGAGTCTATCAATTCACTACATAAACTATTATATTATAAAAATATCTATGTCAATAAATGATTTTGTATTTGTATTTATAAAGGTCCTACAATCTCGGTACTTCTCTAGCACGTGTCCGTTCCTGTAGGTATCTACAAGGGATCTACTCCACCTGCTGTCACCATTTATTGTGAGGAACCGGTCGCCACTCGAGTTAAATTATACGAGATCCGACGTATTTTACTTATCCTTCTTCGAATTTTCGTATTTTGAACTCTATTGTGACATGTTACTTTATTTTTATCTAGTATTTTTATCTAGGATTTTTATCTAGTATTTTTAGTTATCAGGCCCTCTTTATTACAATACAGTCATCTGTTTGAAAATTGAAAATGAGTCATCTGAATTTAACCTAAACATTTTCGAAAAATGTGTCCTTTAAAAGTTTACACTTTTTTCGTTCTCTATTTTTTTTTATATTAGTGAATGATGTGACTAGTCGTTCACCTGATGTTAAGCGACACGGCCGCCCGTAACATAACAGTGTCATTCGGAACTCCAAAATACAAAGTTTCGCGTGACACTGCACTGCGATTTTAGTTTGAAAACTGCACTGCGCACAACATTCCAAGACATCAGCACAATCTGATAATGAGATTACTCGACTGTGAGATCAGATCATAAAGTCTCAATTGCCCAGTAATGTCACTAGCTACAGTACCCTTCAAACCGGAACACAGTAGTGCTTGCACACTACTGCTTGGCGGCAGAATCACTGGCAAAGCGGTGGTACCTACCTAAACGAACTTTACAGAAAAGTCCTACCACCTAGTAAAACTGTTATAACTCTAATATAACAAGGCATTATGGAAATAGAAAAATGTAACCATAAGACGCGATAATCTAGTCACTCGCCTGATGTTAAGTGTCATGACTGCCTACAACAGATATAGTACCTCTTGAAACTTTAAATGACACTGCAATGAGCAAGCACGTCATCCTTTCAAAGTATAATTTTATCAGTTATCACTAGCTACTTACAGTGCTCTATAAACGGTAACACTGCAGTGTTTGCACAGTACTGCTTGGCGGCAAAATATCAGCCAAAGCAAAATATCTTGATTTAATCTTTGTACCTATAGAAACTAGTAAAAGCGTCTTAAATTTAACTTTGACAATGTAGCTTTGAATACATAGCTATCAGTATGACAGCTACATAGCAGACGGATTTTCTCAACAACTGATTGTAGATAACAGAAATCCCCAATCGGAGTTTTGGCGGGAAAACGAAAAAGATCGCGTCGCCACATTGTATTATTTTCCAAAACTTGTGTTAATTTCCGTTTTAGGGTATAAAATTGGTGGCAATTTATTCGTTAAGTGCTGAATTACAATCATAAGTGTGGGAAAGTGGTATAATGATGGTGAAACGTTTCTTTTCGTGTTGTTTCCAAAACTCCATAGAAGCTTCCGGTAAAGTTTATTTATTTATTTTATTTTTGGAAGACCAACAGCTGTTATAATTACAATAGACACACGTTTACAAAAAAAGAAGCCAATTAAAGGTCCTCACGGATAGAAAGTTGCCACCACTTTACTAGGAGTATGACTTGACTAGACTAGACTATGACTTAACTTGATGACTTGGACTGCGACCTGACTTGACTTGACATATTATATGATATTCATTGAGATATTATCAATTACTTGACACTGGCTAAATACAGAAAAGTGTGAAGCCAAAACCAAACATAAAACATCCCCAATCGTGTTATCACGCTCAAAAACAGTGTCAAGTTGATAATAACTTTTTGGGTATAGCTTATGTATAGATAGTAACGTCCCGCCCACTTAATATCTCCAATCTCAATCAAAGTTCATAAATCGCCTCATTGCCCACTCCATAAAGATAACCTATTTCACCCACGGATGACAATGATGAATGGATTGCATGTTATAATAAATATTATTATAATAACGCCCAACGATCACATACATAGATCCTGGACCCTAACTAGGATTCGTTGTGTCTAGGGACCCAGGAACTACAAAGACCATGGTCCCACAACACTAAGACAGAGAAAAAGTATTTGCGCTTTTATTTCTGTGCACAAATACTTGTCCTGTCGCGGGAATCGAACCCACCGCGTTACGCCTGCCATGACCTGCTCAAACACCACGCTACAGAGGCTGTCAAAAATAATACAGTATTATGTTATCTGTGGCATAATTTGTTCTCACACGTAAGTTATGAAAATGAACTATCAATAGACAAATATTTGGACAACGCTGATTGTTTCGAGGCTTATCAGCTTGCGACAAATATTTGCGCAATAATACCCAACGTAGGGTATGGCGAGCCTGAATAACTGTTTTGACGTCTACCTAATGCAGCGGAAAAAAAGCTTTTTTGAGAAATCCCAAAATCCTTACTCACAACGTGTGGAGATAATTGGAACCATATAAAAAAAAAAGATTGAGCTTTAGACCAGACAACTGAAGTAAAACTTTTTAGTTTAGTTCCATCTGTCAGCAGGTAATACATTGTTTTTGCTTTGTTTAATGTTAATGTCGCCATCTTGACAATTGTACATTGTCATTGTACCGGTCATACCATCATAATAATACAAATTTTTAACTTTGATATGTTGACAATGCAGATCTACGCGAACCAACTTCAGTTCACCACGCATTTACCAGCTTACTTCCTAAGTCAAGCGTGCGTAAAGATGTTTTACTTCAATAGATAAATACCCCTTTTTACCTACAATATTACTCTTTTTCAAGTAATTAAATATAGTTTAGTGTTACGTTTATAATTATGTAAATTGAATCTTTAATTTAGTGAGTATTTATGGTTGTCATATAGATAATACTGTCAGAAATGTTGGTTGGGAAAATGGTATTTTTCAAAGTCTGTTGCAGTTAAAAATAACTGTTGTCTTAACATCAACATTATGACGCTTAGTTAAAAGATTCTGATCACCGATTATTTCTGTAATTATTTTGGTGTTTTTAATAAAAAGTTTATCAATGTCTCTATCTATCGTAACCAATAAGTTTACGACCAGTGTGTGCAGTTGCACCATCACATTTATCATTACATGCAATCAGTAAATGCAACATTCTTCAACGTTTGATGGGTTTTACCCTAACGACTAGGTTGTAGGACTTTTCTGCAAAGTTCATCTAGGTTGGTACCACCGCTTTGCCAGTTATTCTGCCGCTAAGCAGTAGTGCGCAAGCACTACTGTGTCCCGGTTTGAAGGGCACTGTAGCTAGTGAAATTACTGGGCAAATGAGACTTTATGATCTGATCTCACAGTCGAGTAATATTATTACCAGACTGTACTTATGTCTCAGGGTGCGCAGTGTGTCACGTGAAAATGTATATTTTGGAGTTCCGAGTGACACTGTTCTGTTATGGGCGGCCGTGTCGCTTAACATCAGGGGAGCGACTAGCTCGTCACATCATTCACAAACATAAAAAAAAACTTTATCCAGCCAATCTTGAATGAAAGTTATCGTTAAGTTATGATGTTATTGATTGGCCCGTTAGCTCAGTTGGTAGTATCCCTGCCTTTTGAATTGCAGGTTGTGGGTTCGATTCCCACCCAGGCCAAACATTTGTGTGATGAACATAGGTGTTTGTTCTGTGCCTGGGTGTTATATTGTATTCTATGTATGTATTTACAAACTGAAACTATAAAAGTATTGTATCAGTTATCTGGTTCTCAAAGTATAAGCTTTGCTTAGTTTGGGGCTAGATGGCGCTGTGTGAAATTTCCACATATTATATTTATTATTTATTATTTTGATCACTGTTTAATATAACATCTTTTCGTTTGCCGAAAGTTTTAAGTGCCGATTTCAAAGTTGTTCAAAGTTAATTAAATAGAAATTTCAATGAATTTTACAGGAATAGTTGATTGATTCTCTTTGGTAATCTGAAAAATCAAATTAGATGTAGGTACATACTTAATGCAAGCAACGTTTAATCATGTTTAAAATTATGGCACTCATGTTTTAATTATTAAGTTTAAATATTACATATGAATTTCATTATTGCATTGAATTTACCTGTTGCGTCTAATGAGAAATGTCATGGTGCAACTGCACGCACTGGTCCCAAACTTCTTGTTAACGAGACAGAAACATATCTGTTTTAATTTAGGTATAAATAGATTTTTATATCTTATTTTTTTTTTATAACTAGTAGGTAGTATTAATACCAGATTATAATTCATTTAGAACTTCTTAATAGGAAAACTTTTCAACTAACTTTAAAAAAAGGAGGAGGTTTTCAATTCGACAGTGTTAAAAAAATTGTTATCTTAGAACTTTCGACTGGGTGAACTGATTTTGATGATTCTTTTTTATTTGATAGCTGGTGCTTCTCGAGTTCCATTTCAATTTGGTCCAGTTCTGACAATGGCATTCACGAGAAAACCATATAAGTCTGAAGTCAGTTTTTTAGAAAAAGCAGTAGAAAAAAAATACAGCACTGTAAAGTTTTTTGTAGCTTCTTGTTTACAACTGTAATCGAAGCTTCGGATCGGAGTTTTCTGTACTGCGTTGTGCCGGATTGCACCAGTAGTGAGAAAGAGAACTGCTTTTTTTCAAAATCATATATTGTTATGGGCTTGCTGTATATTATTTGACAATAAGCACTTTGTAATTTTATATGCTTAGTAAAATAACTTAATTTTAAGTACCTACTATAATTTTGACTTGTGAAAGTGCTAAAATTAGCCTATTTGTTATACATCTTTTGACTTTGACTTTTACGCTTTGCGTTTATTTTTTTTTTCCATTATAAGTATTTTTGGATTTAATTTTACATTTTCAAAGGTCGTTAAAAAGAGTCCAAAAATGGCGGTCGTGAATTATGACCATTTTTCCATTACCCGTGTATTTTTGAATTTTAATGTGTAATAAGGGTGGATTATTATCCGTTAAGTGTAGTAAATTGCGGGAAGAGTGGCGGTCGGTCGCTAGTCACCAACATCAGAATGCTACTATTCTAATTCTATTATGGGGCGGTAAGGCCTGCACTGACGTCCCGCATGTATTGTACATTTCCCCGCCAGCATCTACCTAAGCCAGCCCAGCTCCTTCATGTAGCGGAGCGCTGCCTCGGGTCTCTGGCACAACTGTTCCAGTGTTGTCGCATTTGATGGTATGGGTGTCGCATTTGGTGGTTAACCACCCATTAGTTTAGAGACTAATTGCTTTCGATCCCATCGTCGTTGTTCTTGTACTTTTAGTAGATGAGTTGTTTCTCTTCTCTCTTCTGTGGCTGTGCAATGCAGCAGCACATGTTCCACAGTCTCGTTTTCCTGCATGCAACCCGACACAGAGGGCTATCTATGGCGCCGACTTTGTGCAGGTGATAATTCAGGTGATAGTGACCTGTGATAATACTCTCCATGAGATGGAGATCGGAATGCTACATTTAATATTTTATTTTATTGAATAAATCTCGTATATCGATTGATCAGCACGTGGTCGATATAGACCGTCATATAGTAGTATCATATTTTACGTACGTAATGCATCGACCATTTGTCCAGATTTCGAATTTTAAATTAAAACAAAATTATCCATCAATACATTTATTGAACGTCATAATAATTATATTTCTTCAAGCATTATCTGCGTACCAATACTTGTATTGCGGATATTGTCGGTCTTGAGGTGGAACTTGATTATGATGCAGACTTGGAGACTCCAGAGCTTCAAACGGAAGCCTAGCCCTGATGCTGTTCCTCAAACTCCTAGGCTTTCTAGAGTTCAAATTACGCCCGATGCTCAGTGGATTTTCTGACAAGCAAGTTTCATCAATACAGGACTCGGGCGTCGATGATGCTTCTTCAAACAAAGCAAACATGAAGAAAAGAAACACTGGAATGAAAAAGATTGTATTAGAAATACTCTATATATATAATATTTTGTTTTTATTTTTATTTTTTTAAGTTGGCTCCTGGTAGTGGTTTCTTAGATTAAGTTTTGTGACAGCGTTTTTTAAAATTTTAATTTCAATTGTAATCTACTACAAATATTTTATGAGTTCTTAACAAGTCTATAAATAGACCGATATTTTTGTATAATCTAGTTGTGGTTCGCGATTTCATGCGCAGCTAATATCGGATCCATCAATCTGTTTCTTGCTGTACTTAAATAATTTTTCATGTTTGATTCTTCAATGGGACAAAACTTGTTTGTGTACCTTCATTTTGTGCTTATTTACGGTTAAAGGATTAAATTGAAATGTTACTGTAAGTAATAAGTTGGGCGATATTATTATCATCCGCTGAAAGACGTACATTATTGAACGCAGTTCCCCCTAATAGTACGCCACTAACTCTGCTTAGTCTCATGCATTTTTCGGCTCTACGTGGCTTTGACCAGTTCATCGGTCCATCTAGCTCCCTAACCTAACTAATCTAAATACATTTTCTGATATCTTTTAAAAATAATAAGTTCAAATGGTAATAAGCACGCAAAATCAGTCGCAGAAGCAACAACCAATGGGGATAAATGTTTCTCGACTACCAACGAAGCACGACTGTCTCCAGTCTCAATAGATGGCCTGATAACTCAATTAGTAGTTGATCTGTCTTCTGAACTGTTGGCTGTGGGTTCGATTCCCACCCAGGACAAACTTGTTGTGTAATTAACATAGGTGTTTTATCTGTGTCTGGGTGTTATATTGTATTCTATATATATTTACCAACCAAAAGTCTAGTATTGTATTAGTTATCTGGTTCCCATAGTACAAGCTTTGCTTAGTTTGGGACCAGATAGCGCTGTGTGAAATATCCACGACTATTTATTTATTTGTACATTTATTTATTAAAGAAAAAATAACTAGATTCTTGGTCATTTACAGAACTATAAGAATTGGCCGGTTACTGTTGAGTAAAAAATCAACTTCCAACCAGTGCAAAAAAAGATCTTTCAAGTCATCTACAGACTTCGTAACTATTTGATATATAAAACGGACTCGCTTCTAAAAATTGGGGGAATTTATCAGTTATGAACTGTTGTGTTGGATAGTAGATTTAAGTGGTTCACTAACCTGGGATGATTAGAAAGCTCGCATTCATTTTTCACGGTTGAGCCGCAGTGCTGCATGACAAAATAATCAAATACTTTGTATAAATGACTTAAATTAAAAAATATCATAACTGAACAGTTTAGTGCTAAAACAATTCGAGATCTTTTCTATAAACAAAACGAAGTGACTATGAAAAAAAAAATTACGCCTTTTCTAAAAAGTTAATAATATTCTAAATTCTATTTGTATACCAGGCCTCCACCCTCAGTTTAGTCAAACTTAACAACAGCAATAAACTGTAATGATTTAACTATAAAGATTATAAATATAGTCAAGTAGCTGCTCAAAAACTATTAAAATAAATGAATAACGCCCAACGATCACATACATAAATCTTAGACCCTAACTAAGATTCCCTGTGCCTAGGGCCCAGGAACTACGAGGACATGATCCCACAACAACCAGACTCAGAACAAGAATTTGCGCGCTTTTTCTGTACTGTGTATACCCAATAATATAATGGACATTTTACAACACTATTAATTAAATTTACGTAGTACTAAAACGCGCAATGTTTTAATAAATCTACTTACGGTATTAACTCTAAAAATGTTACTGAAATAGTAACTTTATTTAACACTACAGTATTTGGTAGGTATTTATCCAACCAATCATGTAATAATTAATTACTACAAATAAAAACCATTGTCAAAATTGATTACCTCCTTTTAAGACAAGCAGTTATTATTGATACGTACTTGTTTTAAGTTAAGAAATATTATATTTTAGATGTAATAATTTCTTAAAAAACGGGGTTTTAACTGATTTCAATCCCAAATGAAAATGAAAATTATTTATTTGCTCGAAATATGGTACAAAATGATGAGAATTATATATGAAAATAGTTTAGCATATTTCACCAGAAACTGGCATACAAAAATTAAGTGAATAACATATAATTATGAAAATTAATCTACGAATTGTCGTAAAATAAAAATTCACCGAAACTTTTTAAAATACAAAATAATCACGCTCGTCACAATATATAAAATTCAATCAGTGTCAGGAAATAATGATTAATGTCAGAAAATAATAATTTAAATAATCCACATTATTATCAAAATTCATTCACAATATTTCAGATTAAATTATTTAATGTCATAAAAACAGTTCTCCGCCGTTTTCCAATGAAAACATCATCAAATACTACTTGTCAGATCTTGATTAAATTTATATGGAACCAGTTCAACTAATAACGGAAATTATATAGGAATATTAATGGAAACAATTACTAATATCAGGTTCCCAAGATTTGCTTCCGGAGCGAGATGGTGAATGCTAACGCGACAGCATCTCGCCCTATCCCGGCGGCGGATGGATCACGGGGGGTTTTAGTGGGTTCAAGTCCCACTTACCCTGCCATCACCTCCATAGTGGCGGGAAAGTGCAAGGGCATTTTCCACCCTAAAAAAAGTACTGGCTTTGCTTATTTTTGGGCTAGATGCCACTGTGTGATGTGACACATATTTATTTAAGATTATTTTTATCTTTCTGATAATTATAATTATATAGACGGATAGACAAGAAAAATGATCTTGCAAAGGTTCAGTTTTTTAAACAGGGTACGGGCCCTTAGAAAATAATACATTTCAAACTAATTATGGAGTCCTTTCCAGTTATCCATGATTAACCAGTAAATAAAGTAAAAATAAAAACCAAAACAGCAAAAGCCCTTTACACACTTAAATTAACATTTCCGGCCTCGGTAAATTTCTCATTAGCAAAAACAAGTTAACAGCAGAAATGTATAAAGTATCTTTTTACTCGCTGGCTGCGCAATGGGAACATTTTGTAAGCAAGGGTTAGGGGTCACAAAAAGGTAGCGCTGTGTGATTACATGCAAACGCATTACTAACCTATATCACAGCTTGTCTTTGTGTAACCCCTAAATCTAGTTGGACATGGACGCAGCCCGATGTGGTTCGCTTACATTCTTCTTTTGAAGTGTAACTTCTTTACTCACGCTTGACTTGGGGAGTAAGCTAGTGTATACGAGGCAAACGGAAGTTAGAGTTGGTACATGTAGATCTCCATTGTCAACATAACAAAGTTAAAAACGCATTATTGTGTTGGTATATATGTCCGGTAAAATGACAATTTACAATTGTCAAGATGGCGACGTTAACATTAAACAAAACAAAAACAAAATTATACCGGCTGATAGATAGAGCTAAACTAAAGCAGTCTTATTACAAAACGTGGAATAAGTAGAGTTTTAAGCCTGGACCAACTAGTCCTAGTTTGTTACGGTGCTAAGAAGTTAGACCTTGACTTTATTACAAAACGCCGACTAAGTGAAGACCAGCTGATACCAGAAATAGTCTATGGCTTAAATATTGACCATAGATTAAATACGAAAAAAAGTTTAATCATTTGGACCACACTTATTCACACAATCCTTTCTTACCGTTTCATATATTTAGAATTTTTGTTTCGTCTATAATATACGTGCATTGGCCTTGGAAAGCTTATTGTTTGAATATTTTTTAATGAATAAATAATCAGATTCATAAAAGTCAGCTTTGCTACAATGATTTTCAACTAATAAAACTATTAAGTTTTAATTGTTACCAACGAGGCTTGCGAGAATCAGGACGTAAATATGGCATCGCTTAGCGCGCGAAAATTGATATTTCTGTTTATTGTTGTTATAACTAACTGTAACTATAATAAATATCGTAAAAATGGAGCAACAAAATAAAAAAACTGAACCGAGTAGATATATTTTATCCAATAACAAGACAACCTCGAAATCGTGTAAGAAAGAAGGTTGATAAACTAACATTGGCGTTAGGCGCGTAGTTTTTAATCTTAAAAGTTTCATTTTTCCACCTCCGTGGCGCTAGTTTCTTTCCTTTAGCGAGTTAGTACCATAGTTAAACTAGAGTCATCGGAGGACTAACTTTAGACCATGGACGATCCCTTTATCAGCGATAAACTCGTTTTTGTAATAAGGTTTTTAAATAGTCTAGGTTTGGACCTAGTACTAACTTTAGTCCACGCTTGGTCTGCGTTTTGTAATAAGACGGTAAAAGGCATGGCTTAAAACTTTTTGAAATCATTTCCCACAAATACGTTCATCAACGCGTCTAAATAACCCAACTTTATTTTTTTTCCGGCGATGTGCCTTTATTCTTTTAACTACCAACTACTACTACAATATACAAAATTATTTATTAATTTAAAACTAATTAAGGGTATTGTTGGGTACGCTATATCTACTGGCAATGGCTGGAGCATTTGGACTGTCAATAGGTCATCGCGGCCAGTATATAGTCCAAATGTTTTTTTTTTTGTAGTAGTAGTAGGTAGTTTTTAGTATTAGTTATTAAATCATTGTAATATTTAGAAAATAAAGGCAATTTGCCGTATTAAAAAAAAAAATACAAAAATAAATAAATGAAGATTCATAACTATACAAAAACGGGTTTACGGGTGTACGGGTTTTGTAAGAAAGTTCGGAACGCTTAATTAAAGGCACCATGTTGGCTATCACTATAATAATAGTGACACCCAAGGTGGGGCTTGAGCTCGCACCGCCAGAAATAGACAATCTCGTAAATCGTAACTTCAACACATTTCACCAAAGTACAAAAAGCTGTAAAACAAAGCCGAATCAGCACTCGGCAGACCCTTATTTAAAGCTCAAATGTAGAGTACACCTACATTTGATAGAGGGTACATTCAAGCTTTTCGGGGTCAAGTCGTTGCTGCTGAAATTGATGGAATCAGAAACAAAGGTTTTATATAGATCTACTCAAGAAACTGTTGGGTCCAAATTTCTATATTTTATTAGATGATGGATATAATATGTTTGTTCAAACCTTAGCCAGAATTCTATGATATCTACCGATTGCTTGTTATAAATGGTCGCCCATAATTTTTCTTGTCATGCCTTTTACTCATACCATTTAACGCCTAACATTCGCCTTTGATTAAGATTGTGTTGGCGATAGAGACTATAACTAATTTTATTGTTAATCATCTACTTTTTAATACAGCTACTCCGCGCACAAATACGGTATTCGCAATTTTTTTTGTGTTGATATGGCTCCACACTTTTGTGTATTTAGCCAGTGTCAAGTAATTGATAATTTCTCTAGTTAAGTAATATATATGTATATATGTCAAGTCAAGTCACAATCCAAGTCATCAAAGTCAAGTCTTAGTCTAGTCTAGTCAAGACATACTCCTAGTAAAGCGGTGGCAACTTTACCAGAAGCTTCTATGGAGTTTTGAAACAACACGAAAAGAAACGTTTCACCATCGTTATACATATTTCCATAATCATGCCTGTAGTCCAGCACTTAACGAATAAAATGCCACCAATTTTATGTACTAACACTGAAAATAACACAAGTTTTGGAAAATTATACAATGCGGCGACGCTATTTTTTTCGTTTTCCCGCCAAAACTCCCAATTTATATTTGAGATTGAAATTTGCACATGCCAAATTGACCAATGATAGCAATGCGCTGACAAGGCATTGATCAATCAGAGCAGCGCAAAAAATCACATGCATCCATCGACTTACTTCATCGATTAATTTGATCGTGTCCAATGTCCATCCCATATTGTACAATATTGGAAGGCTCAGGCTACATGTCCCCAAATTACAAATAAACGACCGCTGTATATGTCCGTTGAACAAACACGTTTTGTGGGATATGTTGTGATTGCCAAGGATTACTGTGAATAGACGCTGTTGTTTAGTTTTTTCGAAGCTTTTCCTGTAAACATTTCACTTGTGTAACCAGATAGACAGGTTGTTTCGCAGATACAACTATCTATTTTTAAAACACTAAGGTTCAAAATAGCACAAATCACCAGATAGTGAATAAGTGGTAGGTATTCTTTGACCCCAAAATAAAGCTCTTAATGTGGAGCAAATTTCCTGTTTGGTCGTTTTTCTTAGTAAACATCATGCTTTAATATTATGCCGTATTTCGTCCTGATACATATAGCCATAGACATTCTTCTATTCATAATATAATAAAACTGTATTTGGATGAAATAATAATAATATAATAAAAATAATATGTGTGGACATCTCACACAACGCCATCTAGCCCCAAACTAAGCAAAGCTTGTACTATGGGAACCAGATAACTGATACAATACTTAAATACTTTTTGTTTGTAAATTCATACATATTATAATACAATATAACACCCAGACACAGAACAAACACCTATGTTCATCACACAAATTTTTGTCCTGGGTGGGAATCGACCCCACAACCCACAGTTCAGAAGGCAGGGTTACTACCAACTGAGCTATCGGGCCAGTCCAGTCCAGTCGGGCAATCTGTGCAATTAATACTTTTTGAAAATTTTAATTGTACTACACTTTTAAATCTCAATTTCGTATTTTTCAATCCAATTCAATTAACGTTTTCAATTTCATTTCATTTTGTATCTCCGAAACAATGTCAATAATGTTTAGAAATATTGATGAGGAAGCCGGAAAGAAAGCGGAATAATGTCTCAGTGGGTTCTAATATCACACTAATATTATAAAGGCGAAATTTTGTATGTGTGTTTGTGTGTATGTGAGTATGTTTGTTACTCCTTTACGCTCAAACGGCTAAATGGATTTGGATAAAATTCGGTACCAAGATTGCTTATACACTAGATTAACATATGGGCTACATTTATCCCAGAAAAGTGAAATTTTCCCGGGGGATGAGTAAATAATTAAATTACTTTTTATCCGAGGGTGACACACTTTTGTGCCAGTGTCAAGTAATTGATAATTTATCAAGTTAATGATATTTCACGCAAACATGTGTCAAGTCACAGTCGAAGTCATCAAATCAAGTTATAGTCGAGTTATAGTCTAGTCAAAGTCATACTCCTAGTAAAGTGGTGGCTTTTTAAACTTTTATGTATAATCAAAAAGATAAAACTTTGAATGTGGAATGAAATCTAAGACAGATGAAGAACTAATCTGATTTATTAATGGTATGACGGCAAAGTTACAGTTTGCTTTGCGAACGATTATTCATAACCAAACATAACGAAGCTATTTGCATAAATTGTTTCACCCAGTGGATCAGTTGATCAATATTCATTAATATTTGATTTAAGGCTGAGGTCACACTTCAGCTATTAATTTTGTTAGTTGTAGCTCTCATTCCTTCCTCACACACTTTTATATCTGTCTTTCTAAAATTATTATTTACAAAGGCTGGTAAGTACATACCTTTACCACATTTATCATATTAAATGTCGGATAACAATGCACTCACACATATACTTATAGATTATAAAATATAACATATTTATACCGCCACCATTTTGCGTCTATGGCTATGCAGAATTCAAAGGTTTTCATGGTCAAAGGTCTATACAATAAATTAGAGATATTATTCCACCGCGCGTGCTATTAGAGGGAAACCTATAAGTTATAAAATTATAAGATAATTTATTGCCAAAAATGAAATGTTACAATTTGTACTTACAGTACCAGAATAAATATTTCCTTCAAACTACACTTAACTATGAGCTCCAACCTAAGCACTAAGCCTGTATCTTAAGACTGGTGTAAATAAGCCTAAAATAAATGTGGAGAAACTCCAGTAAATTGAAGACAATTTTGTGAGTGGCAACAATAAAAAACCTAACTTTAGGACTAAAATTTAAAAATCATAGTTACGCTTAATAAGTACTTACGTAGAAACTAATTGATTCAATAATTATTACGTATAACGTTAATCTTCTATATTCAATCAGAAAATGAAAGATGAATCAGCAGTTTTATTACATTAATTGATTTAGGAGTGGAAATATTTAGCATCAATAAAAAAGCAGTTCGATTCATAAATCATCAACGTATGAAATAAATCACAGCATCTTTGTCATCGTCTATTTCTGCAGACAGGCACGAAACTCTTCAATGGAATGACCTCACTCCTCTCACTACATTGATAATGTAAACACAACTAGTATACTTGTTCTTGACCGTGACTTCGCTTGTTACAAAACTTCTAAAATTAGTCATTTTATTCAGTAGGGACCCAGGAACTACAAGGACCATAGTCCCACAGCACCCAGAGAAACAGGTATTTGCGCTTTTTTTCTGTACACAATTACTTGTAATGGAACCCGCCGCCTCCGGGTTATGAGCCGACCTGCTCAACCACCACACCACATAGGCTGTCAATGTTTCCCTACATTCCTATTATATCCCATGACAAAACTGGATAACATACAGATTATTTTAACATGTACAGAAGCCAGTATAATTATATACTACACATATAACTGTTTGCAGTAACACTCTTATCTTAACAGACACTTTGATTCTTCCAGTTTGTTTTAAATCAAATGTCTAGAAGACCGATCGGGGAGGAAATGCAGTGGAATTCTTGGCGCAATGCCATGAGGAGTGGGTGGAAATTACGCTATATGTATATATTACGTCGCGATTATAGATGCTTATCTGAATAATTTTAAACTTTTACAATTATCTAACATTTAACACACTAAGTATAATATTAAATACAAACAAAAGGCTTTCTCCAGAATGACTTACTATAACTGAACAATCAAATAATTGTACGTATTGTTGTGAATGAAGGTTAATTGATAGACTCAGGCGAGACCTCGGGGAAGTTCATCTTAAATCACATTACATCACACTAATATTATAAAGGCGAAAGTTTGTATGTGTGCATGTGTATATGTTTGTTACTCCTTCACGCTCAAACGGCCGAATGGATTTCGATGAAATTCGGTACCTAGATAGCTTATACACTGGATTAACATATAGACTACATTTTATCCCGGAAAAGTGAAATGTTCCCATGGGATGAGCAAATAATTAAAATACTTTTATCCGCGGGTGAAACCGCGGGGCACAGCTAGTATAAAATAAAACAATAATATCTAGTGTAATAAATGTGTCGGTGTGTCGAAATCACACTTGATAGGTAATAAATTGTTTCATTTTGTAGTTAAGAATGAAAATTGTTTTACCGTTCCAGCTAGTCAATTGGTTGGTCAGAATGGAACCAATTAAGATATTCCTATCGAACTAACCAAGTCATTGTCTCGCTGAGAAAGTAAATTAATTGATCCAATTAAGTCGGTAGAGCCGTAATCGCTGAACTCAGAGATTTAATTCTTAGAGGGTCTTCTTTTTATGGCGTAAAAATGTACGTACATACGAGAAAACTTTTTTTAGTTTCAACCTCTATCAAAGTGCGTTAAAGATAGTATTAATTAACGCGGGTATAAAAACACGGGCTACCTCTAGTTTAATAAAAAAAAGTTTTAGTTGAAAACTTATTCGATGACGCTATAAGGTTACTATGGCTTAGTACTATACTTTTATCCATACACAATAGCTAACTAACAGATTAGATAATGATGAACTGTAAGCTGAATTCCCAAAGTCAGCAAAGAAGGTGTCAACTATTGACTACGACTAGATTGGCTTTGATTACTAGCTTTCACGTCTAAGGCTACCGGAACACAGCGTTACGTTCTTGGCGCCAGATTCATAGGTAACTTAGGCCAGGCGAGCAATTAGAAACCCTGAATAGACATGGCCGCGCATGTGTGTGGTTATACTGCATCCCGCTTCATCTACGTTATAGTTCAAGGCTTGGAAAGGGATGCATGTAAGATATATGTATAAATATTTGTGAACATTTCATACAGCGCCATCTATCCCCAAACTAAGCAAAGCTTTTATGCTATTATGCGAGCAAGATAGTTGATATACTTATTTGTTGGTAAATACATACATAGAATACAATACATTATCTAGACATAGAACAAACACCTATGTTTATCACACAAATGTTTGTCCTGGGCAGGAATCGACCCCACAATCTACAGTTCTGAAAGCAGAGCTATACTGCCAACTGAGCTACCAGTCTAGTCAAGCGATGGCGATTCAGAATTGAGGTGCGATTTCGCCGTCCAGCTTCAAAACTATTATAAAAGTAATTTGCTATCAAGCATCTAGATATGCACGTGACGTTTATTTTATTTCATTTATTTTACTAAATCCACAGCTTTCAATTAACAAAGCAGATCTACAGCCAAAACCAGATTTACATTCAATAGAGTTTTTTTGTTAAATTTTATTATTATTATTTTTTTTAATTCGTGAATTACGTTTGTCTTTGCTTCTTTTACTTGCAAGCTCCATGCTCACGGTATTTGACCAAAGAATCACTTATCGAGTCATCAAAGATTTTATTTATTTATTTATGACTGGCCTGATTGCTCAGTTGGTAGTAGCTCTGCCTTCTGAACAGTAGGTTGTAGGTTCAATTCCCACCCAAAACAAACATTTGTGAAACATCTTGTTCTGTGTCTGGGTGGTATATTGTATCCTATGTATTTACAAACAAAAAGTATCTAAGTATTCTATCAGTTATTTAGTTCCCATCGTACAAGCTTTGCTTAGTTTAGGGCTAGATGGCGCTGTGTGAAATGTCCCCAATTTATATTTTTTTATTCAATACTCGCTTAGAAATAAAGTCAAAGTCAAAGTCAAAAGATTTTATTGCAAATAGGCTAATTTTAGCACTTTTACAAGTCAAAAAAGGTAAAGGTACAAAACGAGAAATGTAAGTGCTGGCTAGTAATAATATAACTGTAAAAACACACAATTTGTTTGCCTGCAGCGTAACGAACATATTCCTGGTAAACCTGTCCGTGGCTGATCTCCTGGTGACACTGTTCTGCATGCCGGTCCAGATCGCCAAGTCGGTCACGCTGCTCTGGTACTTCGGAGAGGTCATGTGTAAGACTGTCAACTTCTTACAAGGTCAGTATCTACTTTCATTTAGTAATTCAAGTATAACTACTTTACGCACGCTTGACTTGGAGTAAGCTGGCGAACGGAAATTGAAAGTTGTTGATTAACGTAGATCACCATTGACAACATAACAAAGTTAAAAGTTTGTATCATCATGTTGGTATGTCCGGTAAAATATCAATTTACAATTGTCAAGATAGCGACGTTAACATTAAACAAAGCAAAAGCAAAAGATAGATAAACTGAAAAGGATATACCGGCCGATAGATGGAGCTAAACTAAAGAAGATTTTCTTTAGTCTTTTGGTCTGAAGCATACTAGTTTATTTTATATAATTACATAAAAGTATCACCGTCCCAGTTCCACAATATTTGACATAACATCCTACATAAAGGGTTGAATTTTCAAAATTACTTCTTATACCTATAGCTCCACCCCTTATACATCATAAAAGGAAGATATCCTTAAGATATTAAGTATACTTACCCAAGTATAAAAAATTACGCGGCTTAGCCCGCGTAGCCTGTAACGAAGCTTTTTTTATAGATAAACCAACCACCCATTTCACCCTCTTAGGGGTAAAATTTCGAAAAACCCTTTCTTAGCTAGTAGTATAAAATTACAATATGGCTCCTTTCAACTTACACGTGTACCATTTCTCAGCAATAAACGTCATTCTGCGATAGTCGGTGTTTCATTATACTTCAATATCCGATGCTCTTCCTCGGGACTCTCCGTGAGTGACAGTCGGAAATATATTCATTTAAAATAAATCACTCTCACATCTATAAAATTCATAGTGTTTAAATTATATACTATGAACAATATATAATGTAAACACAGGTTTGGAGCATATATGTATATATGCTCCAAACCTGGACGAGAAATCGACAGACTAAAATAAATTAATAAAAATATGTGGACATTTCACACAGCGCCACCTAGCCCCAAACTAAGCAAAGTTTGTACTACGAGAACCAGATAACTGATAAAATACATAAATTTTGGTGTAAATACATACATAAAATAAAATATAACACCCTAACACAGAACAAACATCGATGTTCATCACACAAATGTTTGTCCTGGGTGGGAATCGAACCCGCAAACTACACTGTTTGTAACAGTCGAAAATATATTAGTTTACAACTTAAGTGTTACCGATTTTGACGAAATTTGATGTGTAGACACTTATTAGGGTTCTGGTGTAACATTGAGTGTTACTTTTGTCCGGAAAAATTATAGGGTTTTTCGTAAGAAATAATTACGGGCAATCCCGTAGGGTGCAGCTAATAATTAGACGAAATTCAAGATCCAACAATGTTTGATACGTACGTACTCGTATATTATGAACCAATGATTCATCCCGGATTCATCAAATAGTGTTCCTGCAAAACCGTTAAGCCTAAGTGCACTGAAAGCTTCGATCGACATCGTTGCGAAGATTGCTTTATAACAGGCTTAGGTAGAAATGCAGTAGTAGTTAAAACTTGCTGAATAGAAGCCTATGTGCATGATACCAAGGTTTGAATTGTAATAACACCCACAACGTCCACTGCTAGATCATTTAGGAGTTACAAATATCTTTATGTCAAGTACTAGGATGGATATATGGCTTAGGATAGCAAAACAAACTTAGGTGGAAGGACTCTGCAATGAATTTCGTTTTTTTAATGAAATGTACTCATCACTCAGCAAGCTGAAGTGGCAATGGGCTGGTCATATCTGCTGAAGAACTGATAACCGTTGGAGTAGAAGTGTTCTGGAGTGGAGACTGCGAATCGGCAGACGTAGTGTAGGACGCCCTGCGGCAAGATGGAGCGATGACATACGCAAGGTAGCTGGTAGCAACTGGAAGAGTAGAGCCGAAGACCGGGTTCAGTGGCGTGCCTTGGCAGAGGCCTATGTCCAGCAGTGGACTAATATAGTGATTTAATATAGCGTTTTAATGATAAAATCTGTTAGGAACAAAAGACTTTCCTATTAGTAATAAGTCAAACAATCAAATCTCAATCACAAAAAAATTTTTTAAACCATTTCTGAGATGACCGAAAGCGTAATTGATATTATTTCTGCGGAGAACAGGAGAAGATACTTCGCAGATATTTCAGTTACAATTTCCGGGCTACATGTAACGTGGGTTGAATATAGATTTACTACCGTGCGCCATTGAAATAAAGTTCAAATAAAAGTTAACGGATTTCGCTCTAATGACCTGGATAAATGTTGAGATTAATTGGAAGCTTCCTGATTGAAAACTCTCAAATTTCAAATGTCCCTTCGGTACAATTTGTCAATTAGGGAAATTTTTCCAATGCCTCTACTTTTCTTTCAGTAAAGAAATACGGAGTCATGAATAATAAAAATAGCTCATAACTGAAGTAGTCTTATAAAAAAGTCTTATAAGGTCATCTAGTTATTTGTTTACAGAGGATTTCATCATCATCATGATGATGATGATGAGCCTGTAGACGTCCACTCCTGAACATATTAGGACATATTTTGCAGCCTCTGTGGTGTGATAGTTGAGTAGGTCGGTTCATAACCCAGAGGCGGTAGGTTCGATTCCCGCGACAGGACAAGTATTTGTGCACAAAAAAAGAACGAATACTTGTAGTCTTGTACTGAGTCTGGGTGTTATGGGACCATGATCCTCGTAGTTCCTGGGTCCCTAGACACAAGGAATCCTAGTTAGGGTCCAGGACCTAAGTATCTATGATCGTTCGGCGTTATTATTATTATAGCTATTTTATAACTTAGTAATTCCATGCAGTGCGTATGTAGATGTTCACTTCATTTAAATTATACACTGTTTTGTCTATCCGGTGAGGACCTTCAATTGGCTTCTTTTTTTGTAAACGTATGTCTATTGTAATTAAACAACTGTTGGTCTTCCAAGAATGAAATAAATAAATAAATAAATTATTATTATTATTATAATTCTTTATTGCACTAAAAAAACAGTACAAACGGAGGACTTAATGCTAAAGCATTTTCTACCAGTCATCCACTCGTAGTTTGAGAAAGAGGGATGTAGGCGTGCATCAAAATTTGTATGAGTAGTATTTGTAAAAGAAAAAAATAAAATAAAAATATATAAATAAAATAAAAATATATAAATAAAATAAAAATATTAAACAAAGTGATTATATACATAAAAAGAATAAATACATAAAATATCATACACATATAATAAATAAATAAATAAATAAATAGTGACAAATCGTTAAACCAGGTTAGGAAGGGTTATTATAATAGTGCTCCCGAACTAACTTTTTAAACACCTCTTTAGAAGTGACTTTTCTTATTTTAGGTGGTAGTTGATTCCAAAGACGTACTGCCGCAACCCCAAATGAGTTGTCGCGAAAAGAAGTGGTGTGCTTAGGCATAGCAAGAAGTCGAGAGTCAGTAGACCTTAGATTGAGATTGTGGGTATCCTCTTGTAACTTAAAGAGGCTTTTTAAATATACGGGAGATTTAGGATCATTTAGAATAGAATAAAGTAAGCTAAGAATTCTAGCATTCCTTCTTTCCCGGATTTTAAGCCATTTCAACTTGGAACGATATTCAGAAACGTGATCGTACTTACGTAGCCCAAAAATAAAACGTATACAAGTGTTAAGTAAGCGATCAAGTTTGTTGAGATACTCTTCGGATACATCGAGGTAACAGATGTCACCGTAGTCAATGATTGGCAAGAGGAGGGTGTTGACAAGGGATATTTTAGTGCACATGGGAAGGAAGTTTTTGAAACGGATGACGGAATGGAGTGTAGCGTAAAATTTACGTGATACTGCATTAATTTGGGGTGACCAAGACAATTTAGAGTCAATAAGCAAGCCAAGATCTTTAACAGTGTGGGAAAAAGGGATTAAAGAATTGTTGTAAAGCAGCGGAGTAAGCTTCGCGAAGTCAACCTTGCACAGCCTTCTTGAACTGCCAATAATTATAGCTTGGCATTTATCTGGATTGACTGAAATGCCAAAGTGCTTGGACCACGTTAGTAGATGGACAAGGTCATTATTGATAGAGCCAATAGCATCATCTAAATTTTGAATATTAGAGTGTTGGTACAGCTGAAGATCATCTGCATAGAAGTGATATGAGCAATGAAGGTAGGATGAAAGCAGATTAATAAAGAGAGAAAATAGCAACGGCGACAATATTCCTCCTTGAGGGACGCCAGCTTCCAACTCGCGCCAGTCAGAAAAACTCTGACCAGTTCGGATTGCCTGCCGGCGACCCTTCAAGTAAGAGGAGAACCAACGTAAAGAAAGGGAGGAAAAATTTAGATGGTCTAAAGTGGCTAACAGCAGGTCATGATCGACCGCGTTAAATGCATTGCTAAAGTCGATTAAAACAAGAATCGTGACCTGGGAATTTTCCATGCTAACTCTTATGTCCTCAGTGACCTTAAGCAAGGCAGTCGTTGTACTATGGCCGGCTCTGAAACCTGACTGAAACGGGTTTAATAGTTCTGCATTACAGAGATACTCTGTCATTTGCTTATAAACAACAGATTCTATTATCTTTGAGAGAAACGGGAGAATAGAAATTGGACGAAATTGGTTAGGGAGAAGAGCATTAGAAACCTTAGGGAGAGGCAGGACGTGAGCTTTACGCCAAACATCTGGAAAATCACCAGTAGACAAAGAAAAGTTTATAATGTGAGTCAGCGGAGGAAGAATATGATTTAAGATGTATAAGATCATAATGCGGCCAATATCGTCGCTACCCATGGCTTTGGATTTGAGGGATTGTATAATTTTATTAATATAATCTTGGCTTACAGATGTGAATTCGAAAGCACGAGCAGGATCTGAGCGAGGTCTGCGATTTATCTCATTTAGAGTTTCAAGTTTTTTGTCATGGTCAATGGTTACCTTTTCTTGATTTACTTAAATGACATCCCGAAACAGCCTCGTACAAGCATAGCTTGTTTTGCTGACGATACTGCATCTTTTACGTCCTCTGATGATATTAACTTAATAATTGGCCGGCTCCAATTATCTATTGATCTGCTTCTAACCTTTTTTCGAACGTGGAAGCTCAAGATTAACGCATCTAAAACTAAAGCCATATATTTCACTAGACAACGGTCCTTTCCTGTGCGTAAAATTCAGATTGACGGCTATAAAATCCCTTGGAGTCGCTCTGTTAAATATCTAGGCATTCTATTAGACAACAAGCTCAACTGGACTGAGAATACATCGGAACTGTGTCTCAAGGGTACAAAAGCCTTAAATGCGTTAAGTCCCGTACTAAACAGACAGTCTTGCCTTAGCAGTCATACTAAACTTAGTATCTACCGAACCCTGGTACGTCCCTGTTTAACCTACGCTTGTCCAGTGTGGAGTAGCACGTGTCCCACTAACATAAATAAATTGCAAATTATTCAAAATAAAGCAATAAAAATATCATACAACACTCCTATGTACACGAACCTTTTAAAACTACATCAAAAAATCAACATACCCAGCATCAAAATATTCATTTACAAATTATCTAAAACATTTTACCTCTACACTAACCCTAAAAGTAAAAATAAACTTATAAATAAAATATGCAAAACAAGAAAACATGATTTAAATTATATCGATACATATAATCGTTACAAACTTCCACATCACTTATTCCTTGACTCGTGAATCTATTGAATAGGTACAGTCACCGGCGCAGGCGCTCGCAGCCGGCACCGCGGTCATGCGCGCTATTCCCACCCGTATTATCTAGTGGTATGAGGATCGCAATGGCGCGTGTGACTTGCATCTGGCGTGCTGCGGGCGCTTGGGCAGGTCATTGCATATGACGTCGCTCCTGCTGTTGTTTGCGGACCGCATCGCTCGCGCATACAAATTTATAATACTACCCCCCAGTTATTACTCTTTTTGAATGTTGAATTATTTTATTACCTTTTGCAATTGTTATGCTATCTACTAAAGCAAACAAAAGTATTGATAATAGGACATTTACTATGATTTTATTTTGGATTTCATGCATTGTCTTAGTTAATACATTATATTGTATCATAAATTTTTATCATAAGTGAAATGCTTTAAAAATGTATCAAATATAAATTGTAGTCATATCTAGGATTAATTAATGTACACTAGATTATGTACTTAGAATTAATTCATGAAAAAATAAAGATTTTTGATTTTTGAAATTGAATTGAAAATGGCACAACAAGAGGTAAAGTGAGTATTAAGTACATTTAAATCAATCGGTATCTTAGAGTCAAGAGTTTTAGGCTTACCAATACCTATCGATCTTAAAAACTGCCATATACCACTAGGAGTTGACAGCTCAATTTGTTCAGCTATGTATCGACGCTTGGCGTTACGGCATAGTTGGTTACATCTGTTTCTCATCTTCTTGTACTCAGTCCAGTTCTCATCAGACCTGTCACGCTTGTACTTTCGAAATGCTCGATTCCTCCTAGACATTGCCTTGCGTATTAAATCGTTCATCCACGGGGATGGCTTACGTTTTAGTTTCACTGGATGAAGAGGTGCGTGACGGTCAAATAAATTAATATATTGATAATAATAATATTATTGTTATTATCTAGTCATTTGTTTACTCAGGACTTCATCATAATCATCATCAGCCTGAAGACGTCCACTAAAGCTTCCCCCCCTTTTTTGTTCCCTCGTAGTTACACTTTGAGCGGCTTCTTGCCTCCTCTACTTGTCATGGGTTGAGGGGTTGCCACAATCGCCACGTTTGGCAGGCGTTTTGGTGATCACTGTGGAAATTCTGAAAATGGTTATTAAATAACAGAGATCTGAAGTAAAAAACAAACCCAATCGTATTGATAACCTCCTCTAGTTTTGAAGCCACACAAGTGTGTCGTGAACCGTATAACAGTTAATGTAAGACTTACTTAACTGTTACGACCAGCTAACAAAACAATGATTTTGAATGAATGATTAACTGGCCCGTTAGCTCAGTTGGTAGTATCCCTGCCTTCTCAACTGCAGGTTGTGGGTTCGATTCCCACTAGGACAAACATTTTTGTGATGAACACCAATGTTTGTCCTGTGTCTGGGAGTTATATTGTATTCTATGTATGTATTTACGAACAAAAAGTATCTAAGTATTGTATCAGTTATCTGGTAAGCTTTGCTTAGTTTGGGGCTAGATGGCGCTGTGTGAAATGTCCACGGATTTTTTATTTATTCAATTACATTGGATTTGTATAAAAAGGCGGTAAAAAGTAAATTAAAATAATCAGTTCAAAAGTTGTAATCGTTTTTAGGTACTCCGCTGGTTTTAAGGTGGATCATGTGTCTTTATTCCTATCTATTTCTTAAGTCCATATATACAAAGAATCCATTTCAGGAGTCGCTTAGTGAAGTATGTATCGTAAGCTCGTTGTTAAAGATAGGGTTCTAAAGTGAGGTCAAGCTTTACAGACAACTTAATCGCTATTCTAAACTTCTTAATAGCGCTGTAAAGTGGCTTATATTTCAAGTTAACTACAAACTCTGTCCAATTACTGTAATTACAGCAATTAACGCTTTTCAAGCTCGCTTGGTTGATCTAGACTTTTCCATATAATGATATTTGGAACATGGAAAAATCGTTTTACAAATTTCTCCGCAGTTTTTCCTTTACCAGAGGCATACGGCTACATCGTAATGGCTATGGCATATGGTACAAAAATAATGATTTCCTCAGAGAAGAGACATAACTACACTAAAGATATTTCCTTTTTCTGTTTTCCTTTTCTGTGTAAAGATGTAATGTCTTAATCTTCTTCTCATATATACATTTGCGTTTCAAATTCAAAGTCAAAATTTTTTATAGTATTATACAAATTAGATTAGGCACTTAAAATACTTAAATTGGGTTATTGTACAAAGCAATACAAAGCTTCAAAGTTCTTCATATCAAATATAGCAAGTCTATTAAGCAGAATAGGTGAAAAAAAAAAAAACTTTTAGCGGCACCTTGATTTTATTTAGTTGTGAAGTGTAATTTATAAAATAACTAACGGCCCGTCCCGGCTTCGCACGGGTGGACATTTATTTTTTTACGCTTTTTTTTCTGTGCACAAATACCTTTGTCCTGCCACGGGAATTAAACCCACAACGTCCGGGCTATGAGCCGACCTGCTCAACCACCACACCACAGAGGCTGTCTAACTATTGGTAATCCATTAATTGCTTTGTTTGTTACCTATACCTATTAGCTTTATATCTCTATGTAATGCCCATAGAATAAATAAATATAAAAAAAATTAAAATAATGTAAAGCTCAATTACTGATCGGAACTAAGAAACGGCTTGACCTATTTGAATATTTTATTGCTTTTGTATACTCTTACAGAGTACTTACAGAGGTGGTTCAAAAGAAAACACATAGAGAAAACTCTTAACCCAGGCAAAGCCTCTGTGGTCCTGTGTGGGTCTATGTAAAAAAAATAAGAACTACTCTCTATTAGAATATGTTTATATGCGATGAAATATTTGATTTGTGTGGTTTTGATTGGTTCTGTGTGTACGATGCTGTTTGGATTTGTGTGATGCTGAGGTACCTACAATCGTTAGATATTAGCCGAACATAAGTAATTTTATTGCTAATTACTTGAAACGGAATCACACTAAATATTAATTTATCATTTTGTTGCATAGCTAACAAATTGTTAGAATCGTATTCTATGTAACCCCTATATGTAGCGTCACATTGTGTATTCGAAAGGGTACTTTGAAATCATTGTCGTTATGACCCGCTTCACAGAATCCATGTTAGAGTCAATCCAAAACAATTTCCTGCCAAATCATATTTTATTATTACCAGTAGTTCCTTACCTTTATGAAATCGTTGGCAACAGCTTGTTTCTATACCAGATCGCATAAAACTAGGATTTATTTTACTGCCAACCTTGACTTAGGATCGGGACCATACGATAGAAACCTTTTAGTGCCCACTAGTGTAAAATATTGATGTTTTGTTTCTTCAATTCTGCTCGCATCTCGGCGCTGTTCCCCATTAAAGACGTTACGTTCTTTAAATGAAAATTTATGAGACTGTAAATTTGTTTGTAGTTTGAGAAAACTTCACGTTTTTAGACGTTCAATCTTGATTTATTATACTCATTTTGACTTCTTCTAATTACTTAGATTTAATTTAATTATAAATGGGGATGAATATTTAATAAGTAGATCTATAACTTTTGATAAACTGAAGCCTCAAGCGTGAGTTCCATAGGAGCATTTTAAAAGTGTTCAAGATTGCAATGACGTGAATCCTAATCCTCAAGCAATTTTAAATTAAGAAAGAAAAAAATATAATAAGATAACCTAATGGTTATCTTATTATATTTAGTGTTGAATAATTTCAACACTCACTAAATAATTGGAAAAATATTTCAGCTTCGCGAGCGATCTCTTTTTGGCTTTCTACAAATCAATCAAGGTCAAACTGGGATCCAAGTGACATTCTATGTCTATTTATTTTATGTTATAGTAAAACAATACAAGAATCATTTCATCATGTTCTTTTGTGCTTGTCTCAACGGCTAAGTATGTGCTGACCAAGTGGTGTGTTTTTGTTAAGTCTCTTCGTGCAAATAGCTTTTCCACTATGCAATAAAGTTTATATTAAATCCCACGGTGAACTGATGACACGCGATCACGAGCGCCTTCGGGCCCGCTTGGCTCCGTGCCGAGATAACGAGTCAACAGACTCCCAGATACATTTCAAATAAACCTTCCGATGCCGCAGGTCACGAGGATAACCAGCGCAAAACACTTCACCGGAGACGTGCTGGAAAATATGATTGTATAGAATATTGATGTGAGATAAGATACATTTTACTCGGATAAAACATGAGCATAATACAAACATACAAAATTGATGATGCAGATAGATTCGTTTTGATATATTGGAAAAATTTAAAGACCTACAAACGAGGTATTAACCATCCAAGCCTGGACCTATATTTCATTTCCAGTTTTTCATGTCCATTAATATATTCTGTTGTTACCTGCAATATCCAGGCGTTACTGCTACTTATGTAAGACATACATCTTCAGGATTAAGATAGTTAACCAGACCGCATCATATTTGGTCCAAAAAGCCATGCAAAATGATATGATGCTATTAACAATTCATCTAAACAAGTTCGTTCAATACAATTTCGTTGTGTCTATTATATTTTTAATTTACGTTTGACTACCAATCTTCTCTTCTAAATATATTATATATAACTCAAAGGTGACTGACTGACTGACTGCCTGACATAGTGATCTATCAACGCACAGCCTAAACTACTGGACGGATCGGGCTGATTTGGCATACAGGTAGATGTTACGACGTAGGCATCTAAGAAAGGATTTTTCGAAATTCCACCCTTACGAGGGTGAAATGGGTGGTTGAATTATTTTTCCATAGACCACGCCGCGGGCGAAGCTGCGGGCAGAAGCTCGTGTCATCATAATCCGCCTGAACTCAGAAGAAACAAATGCCTCCCCATAGAGCGCCACTATGAACGGATACTTGCCTACAATGCAACGTTCACTCTTACTCTATACGGGGGTTGATAAACGCCCTGCACTGATACCCCAAAAGGGGAGTTGCTTTTGTGCAATCCAGTATATTATTATAACCAGTACACGGCTAACACCACGAGATACAGTCGAATAACTCTCGCGGCGGTGGTAACACCGAGGATAGGCATCTATATGGCCCGAGCACCGGTAGAGTTATTCGACTGTATCTCGTGAGTGTTAGCCGTGTAATAGTTGTAGTTATGAATACTACTCTTAGTTTCTATAATAATAATAATAATAACGCCCAAATCACATACATAGATCCTGAATCCTAACTAGGATTCCCCGTGTCTAGGGACCCAGGAACTACGAGGACCATGGTCATGGTCCCACAAATATTACAGTGTAATATCTCCTACAGCTATAGAAGTCTATAGAAGCAACGGACGATTATATAGTAATTGACAAACCGCAAAGACAAGTATTGAATTTAGGTTTTTTATTGACTGTCTTAGGGAAACGAAATTAAGAAAATTGAGGTCTTTCTTGAATATCAATGAAACCAATTTCATTTCACTGTCTGTTTCTGAGTATTATTAGTGACAAGAAAACCTCCAGGCAATTCAAGGATGGGCGTAACGAAATAACACTGTATCTCTAGGTATATCATCTTTTATTCTGAAGTGTTAATTTATCATAAAAAGTGATAATAATTAATAAAAATAATAATATAATAATTTGATATATAACAATTTAACTCTTTCATTACTCCTGCCTATTTTTTGGTTACAATTATTAATGTTTTTTCCATTTTATTACATATTTTTTAGTTTTATTTTTTTATATTTTAAGTTCTTAGGTCTAATATGGTTTTTTAGGTCTAGTTTAGTTTTGTATTAACGAATATAACTTAGGTAATTTCAATTAAAATGTAAATTTCGTTGCATTGCAATGGAACTAATTTAATTTTTATTTCAAAGTTTTTATAACACCAATGTAAACTGTATTGAAAATGAAAAAAAGAAAAAAAAATGGTTCGATTCGGTTTCAATCAAATTACGTAAGTACTGGGAAGTGGGTGATCACGTTACTGTGCTTGATTTGAATGCAACTGGAGTTTCATTTATAATCTTAATTTATAAATTACTAGCTTCTCGTTCTCGTTTGGTTGCCTACAGGAAACGAAGAATTTTTTTCATAGATAATTCAACCCATTTCACCCTCTTAGGGGTTGAATTTCGAAAAATTCTTTCTTAGTGGAAACCTACACTATACAAATAAAATACCCTCCAAATTTCAAATCTCTAGGACCAGAGTTTTAGGCTGTACGTTGATCTATAAGTCAGTCAGTCAGTTATAAGTTATAATTTTTATGTATAGATCATAGTAACTATGCACATAAGCTACGCTTATTTTTGTTTAAATCAGTAGAAGTAATAACAATACTTACTAATCCATTTGTTTTGCAAATCTACTATATTCAGATTAAACTCATAATAAACAAGCAATTCTACTTTATTGAATTGGCGTAAGCCCAACTAATCTGCAGTTTAAACATAAACTAGTCGCGGATGTTCCAGCCGAAAATAAACAACGGTTACTTGAGTTGAATACACACCAGGGTGCCCTGTCACAGAATAAATAATAATACTGCTGTATAGAAGTATCACTCTACAAACATATTAATTAATATGTATGGCATTGCACTCAGTGGCATCTAGCGCCAAACTGAGCAAAGCTTGTAATCGGAACAACATAGCTGATACAACACTTAGATACTTTATGTTTGTAAATATATACATATAATACAATATAACACCCAGACACAGAACGAACATCGATGTTCAAAGTCAAAGTCAAAAGATTTATTGCAAATAGGCTATTTTTAGCACTTTTGCAAGTCAAAATTATATTAGGTACATAAAATTAAGTTATTTTACTAAGCATATAAATTTACAAAGTGCTTATTGTCAAATAATATTTTCAAACAAGCCCATTACAATATATGAGTTTGAAAAAAAAAAGCAGTTCTCGTTCTCACTACTGGTGAAAGCAATCCGGCACAATGCAGAACACAAAACTCCGATCCCAAGCTTCGATGTTCATCACACGAATGTTAGTCCTGGATGGGAATCGAACCCACAACCTAAATAGCAGAAGCAACTGAGCTATCAGGCTAGTCAATTTTACAATTTTAAAATGGCCACTCTTGCTACTAGCAAAAATAGTGCAATTATTTATTTTGCACAGCGCATCAAGTGACCGCTAGTCAGGGTCAGTGACAAAAAAAACATAAAGTCACTTGATAGCTCGTGAACATAATTTCTCCTACAAACAGGACTCACTAGCGGGGGCAGAGGGCGAGGTAACAGCAGAGTACTACATATTACTTATTCTGTAGGCATTTTCTATGCTTGCGATTAGCTGATCACGATATCGACGCAAGAGCAAGGATAAAACGAGGCAAAGTGATACGAAATTACAAAGGACAGAGTAGGACGGAGCAAAAGATATCAACTGGTTCCCGCTTCTTCTTCTTCATAATGTTAATTTTTAATTTCAAAATAGATGTACTAAGTTTTATCTAATTACCATATGAAAATTGCTTACTTGTGGAATGATACGCCGTTCTTTGCACAGCCAGACGTCTTGCTATTCTCCCCGCACAATTTCACTGAGCAGTAACTCGTTTTTATAATATTCTGTGGTTTTATTCGTTAGCTGTTTCTCCGTGGAAATCCAAGACGAAACTGACGTACTCGCAAAGGCTAGTAGTGGAAATCAACTACTATTTTTCGTATGAGTGGAAGTTGTATCATTGGTCAAGTTTATTTATAGTCATTGGTCAGTGGTGTGCCCTGGAGAAGGCCCCCGTCTATTATGATCAACTGATTATGTGGATGCGGTAGTAATGTTGTTAGGTTTGCGCACCCAAAGGGTATAAACGGGATTACTAAAACCTCTTGTTTTGTGTGTCTTGTCTGTCCCAAATATAAACAGCTTTATCCCATGAATCGTAGATAGGTAGTGAGAAATTATCACAGAATATTATGGCCTAAAGGATAATAAGCGAGTGTGCTTTAGACCATTCGATCGAAGTAAAACTTCTGTAGCTCCTTCAATCGGCCGGTATAACTTTGTTTTCGCTTTGTTTAATGTTAATGTCACCATCTTGATAATTATAAATTGTTATTTTACCGGACATACCAACATAATAACACAATTTTTTACTTTGTTATGTTGAAAATAGATATCTACGTGAAGCTACAACTTTCAACTTCCGGTCGCCTCGTTACGCTTTACCAGCTTACTCCCCAATTTGAGCGTGCGTAAAGAAGTTGTACTTCAGTAAATAGCCGGACACATACGACGTTTTTGCCCTTTTGGGTACGAAACCCTAAAAATACTTCGTTGGAACCAGTACGTCGGTTGAGACAGATACTGAATGAATAATTTATTACTTCAAGTTCATTCATTTTATTACTTCTTCTGTCAAACGAAAAATATCTGTGCTCAAGTTACAATCCTTTATTTCATTACGAGCCAAAAAGAATGTGATGTAGAATATTTTTCTTTTATGAAATTACTTCAAGTTCCTCCTTTGTAGATTGTTTTTGGACACGCACGTGTAGGTTTTAACAAGTTTCTGTTTAGTGATGTTAATGCTTTTTGATGTGTCAACGTCATTAATTCCATCACCCCAATAGGTATTGCAAAATAAGCCATTGAAAAGTTCCCAAAGGCATTCTCTTACATGGAAAGAATGTATATCATAACCCACCGCGCTATCTACGCAATCGATGGATAGATTCAGTTTGTAAGTCGCACGTACTACCACTGAGCAACACTCGCTTTGTTGTGTATATACCTACATCATTTGAAAGCCATTGGTGCAAGGCTGAGCGGGGTTCAAAGCTGGGTGCGTCGGTTTGAAAGTAGCCGAGCTTTCGCAAGCACTCGCTTCGTTATGTACCTAAAATTGTTTAATATAATAGTAATATTTCTAACCTTATTTATATTATTACTATAATTATTCAAGTAATAAATAAGTAGTGATATTCTTGAATCTTACGATGCCTGCCCTCCCACCCGGTGACGCTGTAAAGTTCAGTAGAGTCCAACATAATTAGTGCATAAATTTTTTTTTATGACTAATATCGTGCAAAGAATCATAAATTATAAGATCTAAGATATACTTCAGTCGAATGCTACCAAAATATGGAGTCACTATTTTCGAATAATTATTTAAATTAATCTTATATTTGGGACGACAATCTGAACGACATCTTGAAGGAACACCACAGCTCAACTGATATCTTTGACCGAAAACTACCAAAATTTAAGAGACGTTTCAGCTATAATTTCTGAGCTTTGAATGTTTGATTATTTGCATTTAAGATGCAAATAATCAAACATTTCATACCATAAAAATATTTATTATTTTACTAACTACTTATTTTATTGTTTTGTTATTCATGATGTGTGTAACCTAACTCAAAATATTTGTATTTTTTTTGTTCTTGTGTTGGTTATATTGTTATGTGTGCCAAATAAATAAATAAATAGCCTTAAGACGTCCACTACTGAACGCTCCTGCATCCATCGGCTCCCCACGGTTTTTTTTTAGTTTTTGATTTGGCTCCACACACACACATAATTATATATGTGTCAAGTCAAGTCACAGTCCAAGTCATCAAGTCAAGTCATAGTCTAGTCTAGTCAAGTCATACTCCTAGTAAAGTGGTGGCAGCTTTACCAGAAGCTTCCCATATCAGCTGCAGTGTCACTCAGAACTCTAAAGTATAGAGGTTCGCGTGACTCTGCACTGCGCACGTCATCCAGAGACATCAGCACAATCTAGTAATAAGATTACTAAACTGTGAGATCAGATCATAAAGTCTCATTTGCCCAGTAATTTCACTAGCTACAGTGCCCTTCAAACCGGAACACAGCAGTGCTTGCGCACTACTGCTTGGCGGCAGAATAACTGGCAAAGCGGTGGTACCTACCTAGACGAACTTTGCAGTAAAGTCCTACCACCTAGTAAATAATAAATAGTAGAAAATGCACGTTTCACCATCATTATACCACTTTCCTACACTCATGCATGCACTTAACGAATAAAATGCCACCAATTGTATGCATTAACACTGAAAATAACGCAAGTTTTGGAAAATAATACAATGTGGTGACGCAATATTTTTTGTTTTCCCGCCAAAACCCCCCCACGGTTTTTAATATTCAAGTGTTTTAAATCGATTCTCTTTTGTTTCAGGGGTGGCAGTAGCATCAAGCGTGTTCACAATAACAGCCATGTCAGTAGACCGGTACCTTGCTATCACGCAGTCGTTGCGGCAGCCCTGGATGCCGTCCAGGCGTGGTGCATGCAGCCTACTGGCTGCGCTGTGGCTGGTCGCACTCGCCATCTTTGCACCACTACTGGCAGTTGCAGCAGTTGAAAGGGAGGTTGTGCCGCTACTGTCCAGAACAAGAAATGGATCGGTGAGTGCTTATTAGTGTATTCTTATACCAGTTTATAACATTCAGAATTTAGTTAATTTGAGGGTAACCACAAGCTCGAGTCATTTTTTAATGTTACTGAATGATGTGACGAGCTAGTCGTTCACCTGATGTTAAACGACATGGCCGCCCATAACAGAACAGTGTCACTGGGAACACAAAACATAAAGTTCTGTGTGACTGAGTGGCACTGCGCACATGAGACATCAGCACAGTCTGGTAATAAGATTACTCGACTATGAGATCAGATAATAAAGTCTCATTTGCCCAGTAATTTCACTAGCTACAGTGCCTTTTAAACCGGAACACAGCAGTACTTGCGCACTACTGCTTGGCGGCAGAATAACTGGCAAAGCGGTGTACCTACCTAGACAAACTTTGCAGAAAAGTCCTGCCACCTAGTTAGTGAATAGCCGCTTCCTAGAGTTTAGTAAAGATTTTTAACGTGTAGTAATGTTTGTAGGTACATAATTAGAAATACTTTTCGTATTGTACCTACTGCTCGTCGTTTTGATTTCAAAAATTGCTCGTAAGTTTATGAAAGTTAAATTGAACAAGTTTCTTCAAAAACTATCATGATAGATTTTATCTTAAGACATGGCGGCTAATTATACTGATATCTGGTATAAAGTGCGAATTTCATCGCAGCCCTTCAAACTTTACATTCTATTTTAGCGTTGAACGAAAGCACCTAAACTTTGGATGGGCACTTACTAAGTTAATTGAATCTTAGTTAAGTATTCTGATACGCGGATGAAGTCGTTACCCACGGAACGAATCTAAATTGTTCGGAATTAATGATTCTTGATCTCTTTTTAACGTCAAACAATCTTGATACTCAAACATTTAGGTACCACTATAAGTAGGAAGGTATTACTATAAGCTGTTGAAAAAACTTCCTAAAATAGTCTATAAGTTGGAAGTGCAGAATGAGGTACCTGGTGGTTTAGAAACACTATTATTTGCAAGAACTGTACACAACATTACATAATTACACTGAAAAGAACAAAACATAACCTAGTTTAATTTATAACTTACTTATAGCTATGACCTATTCCTTGTTGTGTGCGAACATCGCTGCTGTGTACAGTGCTGTACAGAACGGACTACGGGTTTAGTTTTAAAGTCCTTCGATGAAGCCGGCATGTTCAAGAATAACAAAGTTTGAGAACGTATCATCCACCAACCCGCACTTGGCCAGCGGATAGCCTACACTCTCTCCATGTGATAGAAGGTCCATGTCTCGGCAGTGGGAACTAATTTGGGGTAATGACAAAACATTTCAAAATACCTTCTGATATTTTTCTCAGATATACCAGTTTTCAAGAAACTTTTTTCATACAATTTTCATTAAATATTATAACAGGTAAAATTACATCTTGGATCAGATGAGGCGCAAAACCTACTCAACGATCCTATTCCAGATAAGAACTGGAAAACTTAGATACCTTTGTAGATTCCTAATTTCAACGAAAAGCTACATTCCGGCTCTGCTGCTTTGGAACCTAATTACTTAGACAGAATGAGATATCAAATTCATGAAACGAAGCGAGTTTGTGTATGTAATTAACCGAGCTTGCTGGCGCCAAGCACATGATCTGCAAAGAGGCTTGCTTATAACTTAATCAGAGTGTGAGTACTAACAAGGTACACATGAACACTGTTACAAGTATAATTATGTTGAATAACTAATTTTTGTATGTTCACTCAAGTAGTCATATAGAAAATTTCCATATTGAAACACCACTAATATTATTAGGTCTTTACCTATGAGATTGCCGTTTTATTTGAAAAAAGTTAAAGTTTTGCTTTTTCGAACTTATTTATTTCTTTTATTCAAATTAATCACCTCTGCAATCAATGCATCTTTGCCAACGCTGTGGCAGTTTATGGATGCCCTTCTTGAAAAAATCAGCAGGACGGGAGACAACAAACTCTTCAAAGGCGTTTTGTACTGCCTCTCGGGAATTGAATTTTTTTCCCGCTAAAAAGTTGTCCAAATTTTGGAAAAAGTAATAGTCGGTAGGCGCAAGATCTGGTGAGTATGGCGGATGAGGGAGAGCTTCCAAACCCAACTCATGCAGCTTAGAGACGGTCTGTTGTGCAGTATGGGGTCGCGCGTTGTCGTGAAGTAGCAGTGGAGACGACCGATTGACCAAAGCTGGTTGCAGACGTGCGAGTTTCGCCATCATTGTGGTCAGTTCTTCAATGTACACATCTGCAGTAATGCTCTCGCCGTTTTGTAAAAAGCTATGATTAATCACACCAGCACTAGACCACCAAACTGTGACCATCACCTTTCTAGGGGTCATTTTTCGTTTTGCACATTGCTTTGGTACCGAACCAGGATCTAACCAACTTGCTGACCGCTTTCGATTGTCAAAAAGAATCCATTTTTCGTCGCACATAACAATTCGGTTCAAAATTCCTTCATTTCTGTGCCTGTTAAGCAGCGCAAGGCAAGTCTCGACGCGTACGTTGCGCTGGCGATCGTTAAGTTCGTGGGACACCCATCTATCAAGCTTTTTTATCTTGCCAATCTGTCGCAAATGGACCAATATTGTTTTGATGCTAACATCAAAAGCTGCTGCCAGCTCAGCTGTAGATTGAGATTCATCAGCTTCCACAATCGCCTTTAATTCATCATTGTTGACCAAAGTTTCCGGACGACCACGAGGTTCATTTTTCAAGTCAAAATTCCCAGAACGGAACCGAGCAAACCAATAACGGGTTGTACGTTCGTTTGTACAGTTCTCTCCGTAAACGTCGTTGATGTTACGTGTCGTTTGTGCCGCGTTGGTGCCACGACGGAACTCGTATTCCATAATTACACGAAATTTCAAAGTATCCATTATGAGGAAAAATTTTGAAATATAATGAAAATACAACGCTAATCAATAAACAAAAGACTTATATTGTAAATAGAATGTCATATTTTTAAAACAAAATTAATTTGAATTTAGAATTCATAGCCAATCAAAACTTTTTTTTGTTTGAAAAAGTCTGTACTGCAATACGGCAATTTCATAGGTAAAGACCTATTATAAATATCTTAAAATACAGTTATTATTTTTAGCTACTTTATTAAGTATTAGTTAAGAGTATACTCGTTTACTGCAGCAATTGTTTTGTAAGAGAACAAATCCATAATTATAGATGTAAAAATTTGATACTATCTCATTTTACATTATACGGCAAATTGTGTTCGTTGTACTGGTTGAGTGGATATCGATCGTAGGCAATCACCAGACCTAAAAGGCTACCCACCGAAGCGTTGGGAGCTCATCACGTTTCCAAATTTTATCAAAGCGTAGTCAACGCGAGTCGTTATCAAAATACTGATGATCTTTTTCCTCCACCTCCCTTCTTTTACCGGACATCAAGGCGCACAAAAACTCGGCATTTACATATGGTTAAAAATCCATCGGCTTCCACTAAGCGTTTAGCTACGCACTTTATAGTGCGAACAACAACTTGACGGCGTCCTTGTTTCCACCTAACTACAATATGGGCGTTTTAAAGTCAATCAATTTAAAGTAAAGGTATCTTCTAGGCAAGCATGCATCATCGTAGAATGCATCGTCACTTTCCATCAAGTGATACTTCAATCAAATGTTTTTTCTACATGCATTTTGGGTTTACCTACCGGTAATGAGCTGGAGCATTTTGGACTGTCTAACAGGTTAGCGCGGTTATACAGTCCAAATGTAATTTAGTAGGATAACTGAAAAATGAAAATTGAAAAATGCATTTATTGGGTAAAGGCAAATAATACATTACATTAGGTTAGAAAAACCTGGGTCCCCATACTAGGCTCAGGGCCCGTATTATGCAGTCCAGGCCTATTTCGCCGGAAATATTCTGGGAAATGCCTAATCTAGGTTACAAAAAATTATGCAAATTACAAATAATTTTAAATTAAAGATTATATTAACTGTGTGATAAAAATTAAATATACACTAATTTTTAGATCAATAATTAATAGCATTTAGGTGATAAATTATTGTAGTAGTAAGTTTAAAGAATTAAAAAAACGCTTTGCTTATTTAAAGCAATATAAAAAATACTTTTTTATATTGCTTATTTAAAGCAATATAAAAAATACTTTTTTATCCTAACATCATGGCTGTAAAGCCGCGGGCCAAAAGAAACCTAGATGGTATGAATACCGGTAGCTCTAGTCACGGTCGCGAGTAGACTATAATGAGGAAAAATTAATTCAAAGCAATAACAAGCTC
Organism: Ennomos fuscantarius; assembly: GCA_905220475.3. Taxonomy (NCBI): domain Eukaryota; kingdom Metazoa; phylum Arthropoda; class Insecta; order Lepidoptera; family Geometridae; genus Ennomos; species Ennomos fuscantarius. The sequence goes on along the minus strand of HG992028.1, from coordinate 936,826 downwards.
TTTAGTTAGTTTTAATGAGGCTACAAGCTAGTACAGTTGACTTTTTAAATTGTATAAGTGCTATTATTTTTCTTTTGTCAGATACGTTTTATTTCATATTGTTATGGCTGACATCACAACTGATATGGCCCAAATTAGATTTGGGATACCAAGGATGCGTTATGTGCCCTAAGGCTTTATGGCGTTAATTTTATAAGAGAGTGGACTGTATTTTGTATCGTTAGGCGACTGGTTACAACAAATGGTATCACAACTACGACGAGCAAATGCTTAGGACTAGGATAGAGGAACTCCACGCACCTTCACTCCACATACTCCTGGAAGGTCCAGAGCGTCCTGGATTGTCCAATACCACTGGCCGTACGTCGATGGCGTCCGATTGCTAACCACTGTCCAGATTTGTCTATATTTTGGTGCACCAACACTGATCAATCGTTTTATAGGTAATTTTAACACGTACAAGTAGCACTGCGGTATATCACTTCAAAACGGGGCGCGTGCGCATAATATTGTGCGCGTAGATGCTTCCCTTGCGATGGTTGAAGGGTGACAACAGACACCGAGCGCATCCGCTAGGTGTCGCGCGTGGTTGGCGAATTTGGAGGGAGTGAAAGGGACGCAATACTCATCAAGCTAATGATACCATATCAATATAATTATAATGAGAAACATATGCGGCGCTAACATACCCCCGGCCTTAAAGGGTTGCCTTTAAGAAACCATAAATGCGTATATAAATATCGTATGTTACTATATTGAATAGTGTGCGGTGCGGTGTAGAGTATAAAATTATAAAATAGTATGCCGTTAAATATGAGCGGTAAAATAATTCGCGGGTAAATATGTGTGTGCGGTACTTAATATTATGCGGTTTAATATAATTATAATATGCGGTACTATATTTAAATTAACTTAAATTATAAAGTAACTCTATGTGTATTATGCTAAGAAATTATTGATTAGGTAAGGGACATAACTACCGGGCGAAGGTAGCTTCCCTTTGAAGTCTTTATCGCGCAAACTCGAGTAGTTCCATCCTTAGACGGAAAGACCTCTTTCACGATGCCCAAAGGCCAAGCAAAGGGAGGAGCATTATCAGCTTTGACAATGACAACCGTTCCCTCTTGTATGGGAACCGAAGGAACATTCCACTTAGCTCGCGATTGCAGCTGATGCAAATATTCAGCGCGCCAGCGCTTCCAGAAGGACTGTACCATTCCATCAAGCAGGCTATGTCTTTGAAGCAAGTCTATAGACCTAACCTCGGGCGCGGGAATTGAAGAAAGCGGCATAGTTTGCAAAAAATGTGCAGGCGTAAGAGCAGAGGGCTCTGCGGGGTCACTACTCATAGCGACAAGCGGGCGCGAATTTATTAGCGATTCTATCTGTGTGAGAACAGTAAGAAGCTCTTCGTACGAAACGATTTGTTGACCTATGACCTTAAAAAGTATGGTTTTAATAATCTTAACCATACTCTCCCAATAACCACCCCAGTGTGGTGAGACAGGAGGAATGAACTTCCAATCTACACGATTCTCGGAAAATTCATGCTCTAGGTGAGGCTGTAGTTCGTCCAAAAATTTATAGAGGTCGCGGAGATATGAACGTGCTCCAACGAAACAAGTGCCGTTATCAGGGTACATACATTTTATAGGGCCGCGTCGTGATAGGAAGCGTTTGCACGCATTGAGGAAGCTGACCGTACTCAGATCTGTAGCTATCTCAATGTGAGTGGCGCGGGTTGTAAGACACGTGAAGATGCATAGCCAAGCTTTACGGCTCTTCACCCCCCGGCCACGAGCGGGTGTGTACAACAGTGGCCCAGCATAATCGCACCCTACGTGGGTAAAAGCTTTATCTACCTGATTGACGCGGTGACTTGGTAAATCAGCCATAAGCGGGAATAACGGAGTAGGTTTCGATCGGAAACAAACGTTACATTTATGAATGCGGTTACGTATAATGCGCCTTGCAGCTAGGATCCAAAATCTTTGTCTTAATACAGACATCAGAAGCTCTGGTCCAGCATGTAGGTGCTTGCGGTGATAGTAGTCAACTATCAAGTCAACTACTTGGTCATGACGCGGCAGAAGGCATGGATGCTTATGCGTATATTCCTCGGCGGAATTCGACAAGCGACCTCCAACACGTATAAGACCATTATTGTCAATAAACGGACGCAGTTTATTTAAAGCGGGGGAACAAGGTTCATTTTTTAAAAGATTAGATTTATCGTGTGAGAAATGAATATTTTGCAACGTGCGAATTAATTCAATTTCTGCAAAATCTAAATCTGCAGCGGATACAAAATTACCACGAGGTAATTTTTTCATAAAACGGTAAACGTAAACAATGGCGCGTAACAATTTAGAATACGACGAGTGTCGTTGTGCGAGTGCGCAAAGCGGGGAGTCCTCAGGACATGTCGTGAGAACATGCACCTGAGTCCGTTGTTCAGGTACACCTGCGTAGTCAATATTATCTATTTTAATTATAGGCCATTCACTTGGATCGCGAGTGATCCAGGAAGGTCCAGTATACCATAACGGATGGTGAACTAACTTGTCCGGGGTGAGACCACGTGACAAGCAGTCCGCGGGATTATTAGAGCCAGAGACATGAAAGAATTGACTCGCGGGAATATTATCTGTCAGTTTTACAACTCGATTAGCGACAAAGGTCTGCCAACGATGCGGAGACGCTTTTATCCAACAAAGAACGACTTTCGGGATGTCTTTGCCTTCGCTGAAGGCAAAGACATCCCTGACGGGATAGCGCGGTTTAATAATGTCTATAACCTTGCGAAGTAACTGTGATAACAATACTGCAGCGCAGAGTTCCAATCGTGCAACAGAAACTACCTTTACTGGTGACACTTTAGACTTCGCGCATACTAGTTGTACAGTATACTCGGAACCTACGCGGATTTGCATGTATACAACGGCACCGTAGGCTCGCTCGCTCGCGTCAGCAAAGCCGATAATGTTGACATCACAATTCTGCACAATACCCAGATGTCGTGGGATGCGCAGTTGATTGAGCGCGGGAAGCTCAGCACAAAACTGCACCCAGCAGTTGACAATATGACGAGGAGGCTCGGCATCCCAGTCACACTTTGACAACCAAAGCTCTTTGATAAGAAGCTTGGCGTACAAAATGACGGGAGCTGCAAAACCCATTATGTCCCACAGACGTGCAATCGCGGACAACATCGTGCGTTTAGTGCACTTGTCGGCTGGTGCGGCGACCACAAAGCGGAAAAAATCACCAGATCTATCCCAGAATAGACCTAAGATTTTATGCGGAACCGACTCCTCAAACTCTTTGTCACGAGGTTCTTTATGCGTATCTGGTATGTGGGCTAGTACAGCATCAGAATTGCTTGTCCACTTGACAAGGTAAAATTGACCCGATTTGAAAAGTTGGATTAGTTCATCGCTCAATGTGATGGCTTGCGTCGTCGTCATGACAGATAAAACAATGTCATCCATGTACAGGGATGAAACAATGGCCTCTTTCGCGGCGGGGAATTTATCTCCTTCATCAAGGACGAGTTGACGTACAACACGTAATGCGTGAAAAGGACTGGACTTCAGTCCAAAACATACGCGGTTAAACTGATAAACAGCGACTGGATCATCAGTACTAAATCGGTATAAAATCCGTTGAAACCTGCGGTCAGGTTCGCGTACTACTATTTGAAGGAACATTTGACGGCAGTCGGCGGAAAGTGTTACCTCAAATAAGCGGAAATTTATCAGGATGCTAAACAAGTCGCCTTGTAAGTTAGAACCTGAATGGAGAAGTTCATTTAGGCTGGGACCAGACGGCATAGTTTTACAACTCGCATCTAGTACGCAGCGAAGACGAGTAGAAGTTTTACCTTCCCTCACTACTCCATGATGCGGGATTGTATATGAAGGTCGAGTGACGTCATCATTATTTATATCGATAGGACTTAGGTAGCCTTTATTTATATAATCGCGTATAACATCATTATACGCGGCGCGGATTTTGAGCGAAGCATCTAACTTACGCTCTAAACACTTGAGGCGTCTAAGCGCGATGGCATAAGAATCGCCTAACAAACATGCGTCATCACGAAACGGTAAGGCGACGACATACCTACCACTGTCATCGCGAACGGTGGTAGCGCGGAAAAATTCTTCACACTCAATATCATCGGGACATTGAGCGGGCGGCGCGGTGGTTATCTCTTCAAGCTCCCAAAAGCGTTTGAAGAGCGTGTCCATAGGTTCATGAACAACGGAACAACAAGTTGAGACATTACTGTGAAAGACTTGTGACGTAGGCGCGGAGCCCATAATCACGAAACCCAAAACAGTTTGAATCGCAGGCGGTACATTAGTATATTGACTATGGACTACTCCAGGTAGCATTAAATGCGCGAAAGTTGACGCCCCGACTAGGCAGTCGACCGGTCCTGGAATTGCGTAATCCTTATCAGCGAGCGGAAGTGACTCGAGATGCGCGAACGCACCCGCATCGACGGGCACGGACGGCAGCGTGTCGCTTATACGATCGATCACGAGCGACGTAAGATCGAAATTAATATTCGTATTAAATCTCGAGTGTATTTTAAAGTTTACTGAACCCTTAACCTGTTTTACGGAACCCCCAATACCCCTAACTACCGTATGTGACGGCTTTATATTATTTATTAACCCAATGCGCTCACAACATTCGTAAGTTATGAAATTACTCTGCGATGCACTATCCAACAAACAACGAATTATTAGCGGCCGGTTATAAACATCGTACACTACCACTTGAGCTGTAGCGAGCAATATAGTAGAACAGTTATCTAACCGTTGCTTCATATCAATGGGTAAATTATTACGCGGACGAGTTGAAGCGGCAATGGATGTCGTGCATAGCGATAAATCACTGCGTTGCGTTATCAGCGCAGGCGCTTGACACGGGGCAGGCGCGTGCGTGGCGGCGGGGACGGGCGCCCGTGGCGTAGCGCTCGTACGCGCCACAGCCTTCGGAGTAGCGGGTTCGAATCGCGGGCGCGGCTTATTATCAAAATGTAGCATCGAATGGTGTCGCTGACTACAAGTGCGGCATTTCAATTTAGAAGTACAATTAACAGCTTTGTGAGTACGACTTAGGCAATTTACACATGCGGTATTATTTTTAATAAACTTAAATCGCTCAATAGGCGATAGTTTATCAAATGCGGTACATTTATAATAATGATCATGAACGGCGTAATTACATAGGGAGCATTTATCAGAAGCCGAGCATGTTACATATGACTGTGGATTCGGCGGGGCGTTATTATTATAATTCTTAGCGCGGGGTTTCGAACTAGACTTCGCGGTATAATTACTGTCAGCAGCCGCAGGCGCAGTGCTCCCGTAGATTCGACTTTGACTTTTAATAAATTCTATAAAGTCGTCGAGCGTGTTTACTTTCTTATCACGGGAGTACATTTGAAATGCACGTATAGTTTCCGTATCAAACTTTTGCATAGCTATGTGCAGTAATACAAAATCCAACAGATTATCGATTTTTAATGCTTTTAATGAGTTAACTGCGACTACGAACTTATCAATAAACAATTGGAAATAAGCTGCAGACGGAGAACCATTTAATTTTAGGTTCAGCGCTTGTTCTAAATAATTAGTACCTAACAGCTTGACGTCTTGATATTTATCAATAAGTGTCTGATAAATCACCTCATAATTTTCTGGAGATGGTACAATGCCCGAGAACGTACTCTGAGCGGCGGGCGATAGTTTACCTATCAAATAATAAAGTTTATCTGCGTTTGTCAACGAGGGGTTGTTGTGCACTGTGGCGTTAAAGCTAGCGTAGAATAACGGCCAGTTACACATATTATTATCAAAAGACATGAGTTCAATCGGCGGTAGCCGCGGCAAAATTCTGTGCGCTGCCGAACTTGGCGGAGGCTCAGACGCGGGCGCGGGTTTAGTAAGCATCGACTTAGCCTTCTTGATGTAACAGTACAGGTCCTCGAAGGAGGCATAACACTGATAAGAAAGAGTGGCTTTAGGATCACTTACAATGAGCAATTCATTGTATTCGTCAAGGACCTTGTGAAAACTCGTTCTTATATCATCTACAGTTACACAAGAATTCAGAAATAATTCGAGGCATACATTTGAACTATCAGCTGATTTAGCCTGATTGTAAACAACATTAATACGTTCATAAAGAGCATTTCGTTTTGCTTCTAGAACGGCTAAGCGCGGACTACACAGAGAAGCTGCCTTATCTTTATCTTCGTGAGACATGATCGAAATTAATTATCGCGGAAAAACAAACAAAACAACAGAAAACAATACGTAAATATGCGGAATAATAAATACAGGATTATCAATACAGCATTACACAATACACATACACGATAGCATCAAGTTGAGCGGTTATTTTATTTTATTACGGCGAGTGAACAATTATAAGTGCGGGTATATAATGCGTAAACAAATTGATGCTACCCTCAGACTTCGAGTGAATACTGCGTAATATTAAGTAGGCGCGGTTTAATTTATGTTATGTTATGTTATGAGTACGTGTTAAATAAATACCTAATAATAAAACATATAAATGTATATACCTGAAGGGCGGGAATGTATATACGATTTATAAATCTCTAAAGGCAAACACTTATATGGGCGCGGCGCGGGGATGCGTTGAAGTTCGGTGAGGGTCAACGAAAGCATCAACGGCTTTATGTTGATAAGTGTAAGGTACACAATAGCGTACTATCGTACTGACCACGTTGTGTTACGAAGAAATTGCAACAAAATGGTGGAATAAAAATATGACAAAAATGGACAAAATCAATTGAATCCAATTATGCTGGATCGAAATTGATCGATCCTGTGAGAAGGACCAAACATGATATGGCCCAAATTAGATTTGGGATACCAAGGATGCGTTATGTGCCCTAAGGCTTTATGGCGTTAATTTTATAAGAGAGTGGACTGTATTTTGTATCGTTAGGCGACTGGTTACAACAAATGGTATCACAACTACGACGAGCAAATGCTTAGGACTAGGATAGAGGAACTCCACGCACCTTCACTCCACATACTCCTGGAAGGTCCAGAGCGTCCTGGATTGTCCAATACCACTGGCCGTACGTCGATGGCGTCCGATTGCTAACCACTGTCCAGATTTGTCTATATTTTGGTGCACCAACACTGATCAATCGTTTTATAGGTAATTTTAACACGTACAAGTAGCACTGCGGTATATCACTTCAAAACGGGGCGCGTGCGCATAATATTGTGCGCGTAGATGCTTCCCTTGCGATGGTTGAAGGGTGACAACAGACACCGAGCGCATCCGCTAGGTGTCGCGCGTGGTTGGCGAATTTGGAGGGAGTGAAAGGGACGCAATACTCATCAAGCTAATGATACCATATCAATATAATTATAATGAGAAACATATGCGGCGCTAACAACAACGCTTATCTTTGTCGGTGAAGGAACTCGATGTCTTTTCTGTGATGTTTATTTGTCTCTTTGTTTATATACTAGATTCACCCTACATCCACAATTACTTGTTCCCTCGCTATCAAGATATCATTATTTCTATTTACAAAAAGGCACAAGTCGAAGTTTGGCTAAATATCATCCTTCCACAGTAGATATTGTAATAATTCGTACCACACGATTTGATTCCACTTTTATGGTGCGTACTGTTAAGGAATGGATCTCGTTGCTATTTTCTGTGTTTCCTGAAACATATACACCTGGGAGTCTTCAAGGCCAGAGTGAATAAGTACCTATTAGATTTACGAGCTCCATTTTCGACTTTAATATCGCTTACTATCAGAAAAAGACCATTAGTAATATTATATTTATTTAATAATATAAATCTACCTAATAAAATAAAATAAAAATCAAAAATCAAGCAAAAAAATATTTTATATGTTATTAAGTTTTTTATGTCAACAAATGACGTGATGTACTCGTCCTTCATCTGGTGTTTTATGCACGTCACGGCTGCTCATAACAGACTGCAGTGTCTTTCGGAACTGTAAAGACTTTCTATAAGATTTCTAGGCTGTGAGATCAGTTGAAAAAGTCTCATTTGCCCAGGAATTTTACTAGCTACAATGTCCTTTAAACCGAAACACTATAGTAATTGTGTTCAATCGAACACAATTACTATAGTGCATAGTGCATCTGTAGAACACTACTGCTTGGCGACAGAATAACTGTACCCCACGGCTTTGCCTGTTATTACGCTTTCACGCTGTCTGCTGAGTGGATTCAAAGTAAAGTACACAAAACTACACAGTTTAAAGACACACATTAGGTGGTAAAACTTTTACAAAGTTCATCTAAGTATACCTACCGTGTAAAAAAATGAATAAACAAACAATCGTTTATATTATAGAAAACGTTCTCTTATAAAATTAATGAAGTATTAAATTGTAGTTTACGCAAATAGTAGGTTTTGTTACTATTTTTTTCTAATTATTCATTAATAAAGCTTGGGTCGCACACGTAATTCACACTAGATGGTGCCTGACCTCTTTATAATTAATGCTACCCTGATACTTCATTACCGCGCACATCCCTTTACCACGTATAAAATCAGCAGTTCTCTTTTTTTGATGAATTTAGATTTACTTACTTTTTCCCAAAAATAATGTGTGTCAAAGTGCCGCTCTGCAAAGCTAGTGGCTTTGTTAACGGTACTCTCATCCGCATTTGTCTCGATGGTCACTTTATAATTTCATTTTTCTGTGTACACATAGTGTTAAGTTACAATCCAGATTATAATTCAAGGGGAGAGATTAAAAAAGGTTTAACTGTCAAATTGATAGTATCGAGAAAATTGACTTTAAACTTCAACGGCTTCATTTTAATACAGAGTACTTATTCAGTATAGAAAAGATTTAAGTAAGTTTCAGTTGCTTGAAAATGTATTCATTCTATTTAAAAACAGAAAATATAGCACTAATTCGTACAATTACTGTAAATCACATCATACTAATATTATAAAGGCGAAAGTTTGATATAAAAAAAATTGAAAATTCAGCGACACATTTAGTGACTGCTCTGCTATTTTTAAGAGCATTTAAAATCATGAACTCTTTTTGAAAACAGACCTGTTAATTTGAATGAGTACACCATTCTATTGTTTCATTAATTGATAAATAAGAAACCTATTTAACTCTCATAATGAAATGTCCCATCGCTTTGCAGGAACAAATTTAATAAATTTATCAAATCCTAAATCCCGACCTAACTTTTCTCATTCGAAACGACGACGCTCTACAAACTGTACCATTTAAATTTTAATTAATTCCTATTCGTATTTGCATTACCAATATTATCATCTCAAAGCAGTCAAGTTTAGAGGTCATCCATTTTGTATCAACAAGTGTAATATTACAGAGTTTCCTTTGAAACGGATTATCAACAAACAGTGGTATGTTTATTAATTTGTTCTCATTTTTCGGAATAATAATAAGTTAACTGATTTTGTTTGTTTTCTTCTGGTTGATAAAGGCTGGCACATCATTGGACGAGAGCATGAGTCGAGCGTTTGAGCGGGAAAAGCGATCTCCTCACATTGTATATTCAGGAATGAAGAATAAACTGATGTTTTAGAGTTCTCCTCGTTTTATTTACGCCTCGTCTTCGCACGGGTATGGTGATTTTTCGTTGGGTAACATCGTCGAAGTTTTACGAAGTTGTCGAAGTCATACGCATCCCTAACATTTAAAATTTTTCGCCTATGTTTATCAGGACAATGTAGGATTCAAATGGTCAAAATTTTTCGAATTGGCCCAGTAATTTCAAAGCCTAGTCAATGCAAACAAACAATCAAATCTTTCCTCTTTATGAAATTAGTTTAGAATAGAAAATTGTTCAGTTATTAGGGTGCAAACAAATGTTAGCCAATGCGCACATAGGCCAAAATATAGAGTAATTAAATATATATATTATTTATTTCTGAATATTTACAAACATCGCTTAGTGAATTATTTGTTTCGATTTAGAAACTCAATTTCCCTCCATAAAGATTGTCCTGTGTTGAGCCCGGTGTACCGGGATGAAAGTTTGGACATTTGTGTCCAACCCGTGACTAAACTTTTATTCAAATTACCAAAAACTTTCACGCCAAAAACAGCTAAACGCAGTTTTGGCATGCGTAAAATATACAAATAAAACTGAATACTTTTTACACTTTTATACAGTCACTAACTGTGTCCTGCGACTTCACCCGTGGATAAAAAGTATCCTATATATTAAACCAACGTAAGAGCTATCTCTGTTCAAAATTTCATTCAATTCCGTTTAGCTTTTGCGGCGTTAAATGGGAACAAACACACAACAAGCACGCTTTCAACATAAACACTTACGCATTTATAATATTATAGAGGAAGTATGATTAGAGTCATTTGATGTTGTCTTGTTCCTTCTGTGTTTGTATCATTTTATATTTGCAGAGTTACTTTATCACATACCAGTTGCGCCCCGCGGTTTTACCAGCGGATAAAAAGTAGTCCATGTGTTCATCCGGGCTATAAACTATCTATGTTCCAAATTTCATTCAAATCCGTTCTTTAGTTTGTGTGTGAAAGAGTAACAAACATTCATCTATACATCCATACTCACAAACTTTCGCATTTATAATATTAGTAGTAAGTAGAAAGTAGGATAGGATTATTATGTAAACCAAGCTTATGCACTTATTTTACATCACAAATTTTTTATTATGTTAGCGAATGATGTGATGAGCTAGTCGTTCACCCGATGATAAGCGATATGGTCGCCCATAACGGAATAGTGTCACTCGGAACTACAAAATATAAAGTTTCACGTGACACTTCACTGCGCACGTTATCCTGAGACATCAGCACAGTCTGGTAATAAGATTACTTGACTGTGAGACCAGATCGTAGGCTCATTTGCCCAGTAATTTTACTAGCTACAGTTCCCTTTAAAGCAGAAAACGGTAGTGCTTACGCACTACTGCTTGGCGGCAGGATAACTGGCAAAGCGGTGGTACCTACCTAGACGAACTTTGCAGAAAAGTCCACCTAGAAAACAAGCAATCAAGCATCAAGCTTAACTACTGCACCTTTCATCAAACAGTAAAAAATTCATCCGCATTTAGTCATGGAAATCTCACGCGACTCGATTCATGTCCAATACATTACCGTACGACCGTAAAATGAGAAATGAGTTTCCGTCAGCGGTATTTTTCTAGAACACATGGAGATATACTTATGTATAATTTTTTTTTGTTTGGTTTTGGCTCCACACTTTTGTGTATTTAGCCAGTGCCAAGTACTAATAGATAATATCTCAAGTTAATTAATATCATATAATGTGTCAAGTCAAGTCAAGTCACAGTCCAAGTCATCAAGTTAAGTCTTAGTCTAGTCAAGTCATACTCCTAGTAAAGTGGTGGCAACTTTACCAGAAGCTTCTACGGAGTTTTGGAAACAACACGAAAAGAAACGTTTCACGATCATTATACCACTTTCCCACGCTTATGCATGTAATCCAGCACTTAACGAATAAAATGCCACCAATTTTATGCACTAACACTGAAAATAACACAAGTTTTGGAAAATAATACAATGCGGCGACGCGATCTTTTTTGTTTTCCCGCCAAAAACCATTTGTATAAAATTAACTATGCATAAAAGTAAAAGAAGTATAAAAAGAGGGTCAAAAGCTTTTTACACTTAAGTAGCATGCTTACATATTTCTATATGCTAATCTTCTTCTGCTTTGTGATAGAGAAGTAGTTAGCCGTGTAAGAATTTTTGGTTTGCCCAATGGCTTCTGATTTGGCGTAGGCTGACACGTTACCGCTTCTCATCAAGCGATTCGTATACTAGTTAGCTACCTATAGCATAAAATGAATGAGAAACTGATATTATAAGACTACGTGTAACACTGACGTAAGTAAACTGGAAATAAATTACATTGTGCAGTGAAAGAAAAAAATATATTTTTTTTCTCTCTATCAAGTTTAAAATGGGGAAAGGTAAAACCAGAGAAAACATTATCTGTTTTACTGTTACGCAGTGTTTATAGGGGGCCAGTGTTTAAGCAACATAGCGTTCCAGCGCTTAACCGACATACTGTTTTTTTTTTTTTTTTTTTTTTTTTTTTTTATGTTACGGAATGACGTGACGAGCTAGCCGTTTGCCTGATGTTAAACGACAAGGCTGCCCATATCAGCTGCAGTGTCACTCGGAACTCTAAAGTATAGAGGTTCGCGTGACACTGCACTGCGCACGTCATCCAGAGACATCAGCACAATCTAGTAATAAGATTACTAAACTGTGAGATCAGAACATAAAGTCTCATTTGCCCAGTAATTTCACTAGCTACAGTGCCCTTCAAACCGGAACACAGCAGTGCTTGCGCACTACTGCTTGGCGGCAGAATAACTGGCAAAGCGGTGGTACCTACCTAGACGAACTTTGCAGTAAAGTCCTACCACCTAGTGTTCCAGTGTTTGAGGGACATACTGTTCCAGGGTTTAAGTGACATACTGTTCCAGTGTTTAAGCGACATACTGTTTTAGTGTTTAAGTAACGTAATGTTCCTTAGCTTAAGCAGCATGCTATTCCAGTGTTTAAGTGATATTCTATTCCAGTATTAAAGCGATATAATATTCCAGTGATTAAGCAATATAATGTTCCAGTGTTTAAACATCATACTGTTCCAGTGTTTAAGCGACATAACATTCCAGTGTTTAAGCAACATACAGTTTCAGGGTTTATGCAGCGTGTTGTTTAGGGGTTAGTAGCTTGTTAGTCAGGCTAGGTCATGTTTAATTAAATTTATTTTCTACTTTAATGCTCAGTAGGTTCCCAATTTTTTATTGTTTACTAACCGAACCGACCATTAATTGAATTCCAAGAGGATGGAACCCTCAATCAAATCAATAAGCATTGATTTCACTTGCAAATGAAATGATTTGAATCAAATTTATTGTCTTTCCGATAAAATTTATCGAGGTTTATGTACAGTGTGTAAACCGATAAGGGAATAAACGGAAGTCAGATGGTGGAGACATTAGTACCTTGATATATGAAAACTTAGGTCTTTACCTATGAAATGGCCGTTTTTGATGAAATAAGTTACTATAATTTATATATGTACATATATTTTATTTCTTTTAATCAAAGTAATCACTCATGCAATCAATGCATATTTGCCAACGCGGAAGTTTATTTTTTGTTTTGGCTCCGCAATTTAGTGTTTTTGGTAGTAGAAGGTTTTTATGAGAGAAACATTAAGAAAATTGAAAAATGTTCACCTCGTGGGTAAAACCGTGGGGCGCAGCTAGTAAATTTGAGAACATTCAGAAAACCTAAATTAAATAAGAAATGAAGATACGTCCTGACATTTACAAAAAGCTCACAATTCTACGAGCTCAGAAAACTTCTCAATAGTCGAGTTCTTTGGAGAAAAAGCTTTCTTAGTTTTAAAGAATGGGTGGCTTTACAATACCTTTTAACAGAAACTTCGTAAATTTTTTCACTTTAAAATTCAGGTAGAAGCAACATAACATTGCAAAGTTAGAAGTATAATAGAATACAAATAAATAAATGATGCGTCCCGCGGTTTGACTTGCGTGAATTATAGTCACACTGTCGCAAGTACCGGAAGTCCAGCTCAGGACCAGTGGCTTATGCTGTGCGTTGATATATAAGTCAGTCAGGACTTTGAATTTTATATGTATAGATTAACACGCAGGCTACTGTTTTCTACGGTTAAACAGCGGGGCGTAGAAGGTTGAAAAATAACTTCATTAATTTAATTTATTTATGAAATTGAGTGTTGATGCCGTATTAGACAGCCCTATTTTCAGCAGTGGGCTAATAAAGGCCGATGACGATGATAAACATTAAAGATTGCGCTTTTAAAACTAAACACGTAAGGTTTTTTTGAAAGAAGCCGTTTAACTTTACACATGTTGAAATGTTTTATACCTCTCAGACGTGTTCCAAAAAAAGCTTCTAAAACAATGATATTAACACTGAAAGCCCACGAAGCTATTCGCGATGAAAGTGATGACAAGACAAAATTTTAATTGTTTTTTTTTTTTAATTACAAAATCGTGAAATGTATTTTTTGTATTAGCACTGAGGTATATTAGTGATTCTATTGTATCATATTGAGTTAAGTGAAATATAAATTGAACAGTATATACCGTGAAATTGAGATCGATAATTTTGATTTTTAAGTTTGACCTAATTTGTGAAGAAAACAGGTGACGGTTTGAGATCGATGGCTGGTTACGACAACAATAAGGGAATAAAATCATTTGCGTATGAAAACGAAAAATGAACTAGCTTTTTGTAACTCTATTGATAGCAAGAGAAGAAGCGATTACGTCTCGACCCCATTATCCTGGCCGGTGAGAAATGGGCGTAAAAGTCAAAAGTCGTTTTTAATTAAAACATCTTCAAAACTTCCTAAATTTAGATTAATCACCCGCTAGATTGATCAAGTTTGACCGCTAATTGCCTATTATAAGCCTCGCAGGGCTGCACTAAGCTGAATGAGAAGTGATTGCCTCGCGAACCTAGGGGTTAGTTTCAATGGCTTTTTTAAACAGCCCTATAAAGGTTTTACTTTATATTTGGTAAAGACGCTCGTTTAAACGGTTGCATTTAATATTTTATTTCATATTAAGTTTTTGTTTTACATATCTAAGTTACCGATAAGTAAGACAGATGCTGAAACTAAGTAAAAAAATCTTCGTGAAAGTGATTAACTTTAGAATTCATCCTATTTACTACTTAACCAACTTCCAAAAACGAAGAGGTACTGTTGTTAGTCTGTACGTTTTTTTGTGTATTTGTGTTTATGCAGGACTGACCAACTCCGCGCTTTATATATAGATCTGGCTACGATGTGTTTGCCGCTCCGTTACGTGTGTGCGCACAGCTACATTGGTAGAGGCACCATTTCAGAGTAGGCTTGCAGCGCCATGCGAGCTGAACTGTACTTTATTTTGTTGTGGCAAGAGTCGCTGTTTATTTAAGAAGAATTTTTTTTTTATAGATAATTCAACCACCCATTTCACCCTCTTAGGGATGGAATTTCGAAAAACCCTTTCTTAGTGGATACCTACACTTTACAAAGAATACACCCTCTAAATTTGACGTCTCTAGAACCAGCGGTTTAGGTTCTGCGTTGATATATAAGTCAGTCACACAGTCAAGACTTTGAATTTTATATGTATAGATTAATTCTATTACAAAAAAAA
Organism: Ennomos fuscantarius; assembly: GCA_905220475.3. Taxonomy (NCBI): domain Eukaryota; kingdom Metazoa; phylum Arthropoda; class Insecta; order Lepidoptera; family Geometridae; genus Ennomos; species Ennomos fuscantarius. Next base: position 921,565 of record HG992028.1, on the reverse strand, counting down.
GCACGGTTACAAAATAGCCGCAAGGTCTTCTAAGGAGGTACCTTTGCTTAACAACTTTCCCAAGATCAGCAGTTCAACTGGCACTGGATTGAGCCAACCTTTTAGTACGTGAAGAGAATTCTTTAGTATGTTTTCACTAATTCCTTTTTAGGAGGCATGATTATGAGACCTTAGTCTTATAGAGCTCCTGAAGGCTAACAACGAGCCTTCATAATTCGTATTTCTTTACGGTGCTTTTATTCCGACCTGGGTTAGACCTTCATAAACTGTTATTATTAATATTAAATTCGTGCCAAACTCAGTGTAACCTTATCTAAAACGCGAAATTGAATTTTGCAATTAGTATCGCGTAATTAAATTGTTACTTATTAATTATTGTATACGCTGTATTTAAAATAGAGTGCAAGAAATTGGATTTTTAAACTAGTTACCGATTACACAAAATAAGTGATTGCCGATAATTGAATTTTAAAATCCATCTTGAGTGGTTCTAGTTATTTGATAGTATACCAATACAAAATAATGAATTGCTCTGCGAAAGTTATGTAAAAAGTAGCATTTCACCACATTTTACCAAAATGTTCTGTGATAATTATACACCTAGATGGCGCCACGCTCAGAGTTAGACCTAGCTCCAAAGATAGGAAGTGTTCGTGAATAGAGGATGAAAGCTAGCCGTCAAGCAAGTATAGAAAATACGAAAATACATAGTGGCATGCTCCGGTGTATTACGCATGTTTTTTTCCCAGAAAGATAAATAAATTGAATTGTGCCGGATTGCTTGCACCAGTAGTGAGAATTTTTTTTTTCAACCTCATATATTAATGGGCTTGTTATATTTGATAATAAGCAATTTGTAATTTTATATCCTTAGTAAAATAACTTAATTTTAAGTTACCTAATATAATTTTGACTTGTAAAAGTGCTAAAAATTAAATATTTGCAATAAATCTTTTGACTTTGACTTGAAGTCTATGGTCAAGTCAGAAATTCTGCACGCTGTAAAGCTACGAGTAAGCTGGTAAGTCTTGGTTACTGAAAGTATTTTCAATTTTGTACAAATATAAATAAACATGAATTTTCTGAAGCTCAATTTTATTTAATCCTATTAAATTGTACTTACACAGAAATTGGCTGGGAAATTGGAAGGCAACCGAGTGCGGTGGAATGTTCATAAAATATTATGAAATTGAGCCGAGATCCGAAAATCAACTTGTATAGCTAATGATTTTTATTATAAGGTTTATGCGCCAGTCTCTCGGGGTGAAGGTCTGCGCAGTCGTGGATGCTTGTTAGTGTAGTCAGCGTCTTACTCAGAGATTAATAAGTAATATTTTTGCTTGTTTGCATAATTTAATTTAATAGTGTAATAACTTAGAAAAAGTAAAAAAATTATAATAAACAAATGAGTGCTTTAGACGACACGACTGAAGTAAACCTTATTTAGCTCCATCTATCGGCCGGTGTAACTTTGTTTTTGCTTTGTTTCATGTTAATGTTGCTACCTTGACAATCGTGAATTGTCATTTTACCGGACACACCAACACAATAATACAAATTTTAAGTAACTTTTAAATTTGTTATGTTGGCAATGGATATCACGTGAAACAACTTCTGTTTGCCTCGCTACGCATTTACCAGTTTACTCCCTTTTTACTTTAAGTCAAGCGTGAGTAAAAAAGTTTTGCTTCAATTTGGTTTTGGCTCCATACTTTTTTAATTTAGCCAATCAAGTAATTGATAATTTCTAAAGTAAATGATATTTAATTTATATATACGTGTCAAGTCAAGTCACAGTCCAAGTCATCAAGTCAAGTCATAGTCTAGTCTAAGTCATGCTCCTAGTAACTTCTCCAGAAACTTCTATGGAGTTTTGGAAACAACACGAAAAGAAACGTTTCACCACCATTTTACCACTTTCCCACACTCATGCCTGTAATTACTTAACGAATAAAACGCCACCAATTTTATGCACTAACACTGAAAATAACACAAATTTTGGAAAATAATACAATGCGGTAACGCGATTTTTCTCGTTTCCCCGCCAAAAACTCTATATCAATATTCAAGTATAAGCTCAGAGTATTAGCGCCCGTTGCTGACACTTAAGTATGTAAATGAGGAAATATTTGGAACATGATGGGATTTGAATTCATATCCAACTCCGTAGGTTGGTGGTAAAAGGTGAAGGGTTTGGACATGAAATTGCTTGTCAGCGTCTCGGCTAGGGGGATAAATGCGGGTTTAGATCACGTGGTTTCTTTCATGTGGATATTAATTTATCCATTTATAAAACCTGATCAAACAGCCTCTGTGGTGTGGTGGTTGAGCAAGTCAGCTCATGCACGGAGGCGGCGGGTTCGATTCCCGCGGCAGGACAAATATTTGTGTACAGAAAAGAAGCGCAAATACTTGTTCTTAGTCTAAGTGTTATAGGGCCATGGTCCTCGTAGTTCTTGTGGATCCCTAGGTAGCGGGAATCCTAGGGTCCAGGATCTATATATGTGATCGTTGGGCGTTAAAATTTTTTTGCAAGATATGTAATAAAAACTGGTGTGTATGTAAATAATAACTTAGGTCTTATCTTTGCAGTTCAAATAATTTATTTACTTTTACCCATAAATAACAAACAGTCTGTATAATATTCACAAAGCACATACATTATAATTTATAAAATGAGCTATGACTATGTACATATTGTACATACCCAAAGGAGCTACAAAGATCCAAGAACGACTAACAAATAAATTCTCTATTATTTCTAGAAAAGTCCCTTCGGAGGCATATATTAAAGGTCAGACAGGTAATATTTTGCCAATAACAAATAGAAAATTCCTTTAGCTGATCATTCAGAGTCTCTGAATAATAAGAATAATAATATATTTATTACTTACCACTCATTCGTACCTAGCGATTTGATTCCACGTTCTTAATTAGAATGGCTAAGGAATGGAATGCCCTGCCAGCGTCTGTGTTTCCGGCGAAATATGACCCGGGCGTGTTCAAGAGAAGAGTGAATAGGTATTTACTTGGCTAGCATGCTACACCTTCGATCGCATCGACACTTCCCTTCAGGTGAGAGCGCGGTCAAATGCTAGACAAGTTTGAAGTAAAACAAAAAACTTAGAACAGAACCTTAAATATACGACTACGTAGGGACATTATTAGATTATGCATTATTATATTAGAAACATTGATTGCAATGCAATAGGAGAAATATTTGAAAATTTCTATACTAACTATGCTTATACACTGCGTGTTGAAACTGGTAAATCCATACAAATTTCTGTTTCAATCTATCACACTTCACACTATAATATTACAAAAGTGAAAGTTTGTATGTGTGTATGTTTGTTACTCCTTCACGCTTAAACGGCTGAATGGATTTAGATGAAATTTGGTACCAAGATAGCTTATACACTGGATTAACATACAGGCTACATTTTGTCCCGGAAAAGTGAAATGTTCCTCTGGGATGAGCAAATAATTAAAATACTTTTTATCCGTGGGGCGCAACTAGTTGATAATAAAGTACGATATGGCATGTTGACCACATATCACGTGACGTCACATACATTATAGAGGCGCGTTGCGAGTGTCTCGAGGGAAATTTTGGATAGGTTTTACTACGTTTAGTAGGAGACTTGAATTTTGATTTGGCACTATCTCAGTATAGTTAAGGCAATACGTGACTAAAATGAATGTATAATTTAAAGATAAAATCATTACTATATTATATTATACCATATTTTTTGACAGCCTCTGTGGTGTGGTGGTTGAGCAGGTTAGCTCATAACCCGGAGGTGGTGGGTTCGATTCCCGCGGCAGAACAAATATTTGTGCACAGGAAAAAAACACAAAAACGTAGTTCATCGTAGTACAATAATCTACATTTTTGCGTTTTTTTACGGGTTTTTAAGGAATATCTTGGGTGCCTAGACACAAGTTATCTTAGTTAGGGTCCAGGATCGATCTATAATGTGATCGTTGGGCGTTATTATTATTATAAAACCCTTGTTTTATAACAATAATAATCTTATCTAAGAATTGGACACAATATTGATTATTATATTGTATTCTATGTATGTATTTACAAACAAAAAGTATCTAAGTATTGTAGCAGTTATCTGGATCCCATAGTACAAGCTTTGATTAGTTTGGGGCTAGATGGCGCTGTGTGAAATGTCCAGAAATATTTATTTATTATTATGTTTATTTATTATATATAAATTGAGAAGATTTGTGGGAACGTAAATTACGTTTATTATACACCTACCGCTAAAACTGCAGAAAGGATTTTGATGAAATTTCATATAATAGGCACAACCCATTTAATTAATGTAGCACATTTTTTATGTGGCATAATATTGTATTGTAAGGAAACCGTGTTTTTATGTCGTCCATTTGTTCTCGAGCCAGTCTATGGGGAATACTGGAAGGCGTATGATAAAGCCTTGCGGTTGTGGCCTTAAATAATCTCGTACTTTTTTAAAAAGTAATTGTTCTTATTAAAAAAAATCTTTAAAAAATCTTAAAAAAGTCTTACTTTTATGTTGTTATTCGTAATAAATAAAACAAGGAGAATCTTTTAAATTTCTATTTATTCTTCATTTTCTTATTTTATTCATTATTTTTCATTTTTATTTACCACCGCTTTGCCAGTTATTCTGCCGCCAAGCAGTAGTGTGCAAGCACTACTGTGTATCGGTTTGAAGGGCACTGTAGCTAGTGAAATTACTGGGCAATTGAGACCTTATTTTTATATATGATCTGATCTCACAGTCTAGTAATCCTATTACCAGACTGTGCTGATGTCTCAGGATGATGTGCACAGTGCAGTGTCACTCGAAACTTTATATTTTGGAGTTGCCACCTCCGTGGTGGCATGGAAGTGCGAGGGCATTTCCCCCCCTCAAAAAAAGGCCGTGTCAGGTCCTATTTGCTGCACCTCAAGGCGCGTACTGTTTCATATATCAAATTGTGTATGTTAAACCTAATCGCGGTCCACTTTTATAAATCTAGCACACCTCATCTTTACATCTATGAGATAAAAGAATCAAACTCAATAGCCAATGAAACTTTACCTAAGTATAAGTTTACCTTAAGCAGCCTTATCCACCCTATTTCGAAGTTCTGGGATTCGAATACACAGGTGTCTAAAGTTTGTCTCTTCGTGATATGTGACTCCCAATATCCGAACTTTGCATGTTTGTTGTTTGTTACGACATTTAGAACAGCTACGAGTAGGTGACGTCTTGGTAAGTTTAGTTTACTTGTATATAAGGGACCCACTTTGACTGGATATGGTTAGAACGTTTACGTGGTCAAATGCTAGACAAGTTTGAAGTAAAAAAAGAAATCACCAATTAAAAACCATAATTGTCGTTAAATTATATTTAAAAAAAGATTAATTTTTAATTTAACAGCCCCTGTGGTGTGGTGTTTGAGCAAGTTAGCTCATAATTTGGAGGTGGCGAGTTCCATTCCCGCGACAGGACAAGAAAACTACACCAAAAAATAGCGCAAAAACTTGTTCTGTGTCTGGGTGCTCCGTGTCCGTGTCTTCATGACAAGTCAAAAAATCTAGCGACCCAGGAACTGCGAGGACCATGGTCCTCGTAATTCCTGGTTCCCTTGACCTTTTTTTTTACTTCAAACTTGTCTATCATTTGACCACGCTCTCTCACTCCGGAAGTGACGATGCGATCGAAGATGTAGCATGCAAGCCAATTAGACACAGGGAATCCTAGTTAGGGTCCAGGATCTATGTATGTGATCGTTGAGCGTTATTTTTTTTTTTTTGTAAACGCGGCTGATGCCCGAAGTTATCTACCACTGAACATAAACCTCCTCCATATATTGCCACTTTGAGCGGCTATTACACTTGCATCTTGCATCCACCGTCTCCCGCGGTTTTGACCAAATCATCGGTCCACCAGCCTAGTCTAGTCAATCATTAGGGATTTTTTTTATTATTTCGAGAAAAAATTATAACTTTTTGAAATAAGAGGAAAAAATTGTCAAACACTTAAGACATCTGACTTTCAAGATTATTGACGTTGTTTCAAAGGTAAGTTTATAAATGTTTAAATCACTCGGGTACATTTAGGTACATTTTTCATTGAAGCTAAATACTCGTGCATCTACAGGACCCTAAGTACTAAGCATGGCCCGACGTGCTCTTGACAAGTTATTTAAATAATGATGAAATCTTGCTGTAATTACTCACTGAAAATTGGATTTTCGATATACATGTCAATATCAAGTTTACCCCTATTTATAGAAAATTGCACATTCAACTTGAATTTGTATTGAAGTTGTAATTCGGCATCATCCCCAAAAATTCTAAGTGAAAGGATAGTGCCTCCATATTTCTAAAACGTTCTGGAAAATGATGGTCTATTTGGGTACTGGAATAAACTACTAATACTTTATTATGGAAACTAACGCGGTTTTCACACATTTTGAATTATTTGTACGGGATTTACTCACGTTTGAAATTGGCCGGACTATCCGACTGCAGTTTCAACTGCATTTGGCAGCCTTCCTCAAGGTGAGTGCGCGCGCGCGACGGTGACTTGCTTACTAATACTTTGCTCAAATTTGTTTTCTATTCAAAGGGATCTCTCTCTCTCTTTAGGTAGCCACATATAATAATATAATGAAAATCAAAATATATACAAATTCATGTCAAAATCAAGTTGTGAAGTTAATTAATAGTTATGGTGATCACGAAGATTGTGAAAGACTTGCCCAACCTTATTAGATATCGTATTCCTTCACTCCTCAGGGAGTGTTTATGTGAAAATATTTTTTACTGATATTGTCTTGCCCTGTTCATAGCCGTATGTCATCCTGGGATGATATACGATCTCAAAATTCTATTAAAACAACTTCAGTAGGCGTTTTTGTGTAAAGAAATATTAAACATGATGAAAAATGAGAACCTAATTTCCTATTTTGCATCAGATTATAACGGAGCTTTGATGGAAAACTTTGCTTTCATTTTTAAACAAATTTGAAAGAATTGATGAGTTTTATTTTCAATTTAATATATTTGACTAATGTAGTCAGTCAATACTTTTATGTAAAAAATAGTGACGTTACTGCGTGTTGTAACTGTCTTTTCTTATTCGGGTATCTCTTGTGAGATCGCTCTAATCATTAAGACCGCTTATTGTACTAGTATTATGTAAATTTTTCTTATTATAAAATATTTTTTTACGGTGTTGTGTTGATCTTAAAATGATTAGAGCTTCATCACTTTTTAAAATATTTATATTTGTTTAGTTTTGAGGAATGTAATTTATTTAAATAAATTAGTAGATACTCTAAATTTATGGATACCACTTTATAAAAGTTACTCAGGTGATATTTCATAAACTAAAAAAAAAAGATTTTCTTTAAATTAACAAAAAGTGTCATGCTATCTTTGTTTGGCTTCACAAACTCTCAAGTAACTTATGAGTAATAGATTAATCAACATAATTCAAGTCTAGCAAATTTACACCGAGAACACTAAAATCGCAAAGAAAGTTGCAGACTTCAGACTGTCAGGTTTCGTATTTATAGTTTATCTCAATGTACGTAGGTGCTGATTCCAATATACCAGTCAGCCTCTAACCTCGGCCTTTCATTGATGTTCCACAGACAATCAATAATAACATTCAACTAAACTGACAACTAATAAACTGTCGCCCCATCCGCTCAAAGATCAGTTAAGCCCACGTTCTTTCGTCTGTTTGATCGGTCGCGAACGAAGTTTTCACAGAAATAAAGCTTAAGCTCAGTCAACTGCTATTTGTTTGGGCCAACAATCCTTTCATTTCGTAGACTAATTAGAACAACAAAGAGATATTTATAATAAAGGCCATAAAGGCACAGAATTTTCACAGAAATAATTATAATTGAAACTGGGAATTTTAATTTTTCGCAGAAATTTTATTTATTTTTAATATCCTTTAAATCAAATATTAACTAACTTTAATCTACTTCTTTCACATTGAGAAGTACTCGAAAAATCATTAATTATAAAACATCTATATAATCATTATTAAGTAATTAAAAAAAAACAATATTCAGAAAATATAATCTAACAAATCACTACCAGTATATGCTGGCAGCAATGCTACGTTAAAAGGCAATGCTTAACCTTTGAGCCAAGTAAAGGGCAGCATTTTGGCTACGTGATGAGTGGAATTGATGAAGTAGTCACATATACATATTTTCACTTTCTGAAGTATTAAAGGCGATGAATAGACGTAGTACTGGTAGCGATTGATAGTACAAACAAACTTGATGTATGTCTCTGATCAAAAGATAAGCCTCTTAAATGGAACCCTTTCCACCGGAAATTCGGAGACCTTGCTATTTTCTCATTACCTAGTTTTATTTGAAAATCCGGTTAAATTAACAGGCAGTGGTTCAATAGATTTAATTTAACGTCGCAGAATCTGTGGGATGTCCATTGTCTTATTTTATTACTCACGAATTCGGGGGTTGTCAAACATCCAACTTTAGACTCTACTTAGAAGGATTTATTTATGCTGTCACTTCAGTTGCGAATCAGAAAAGTGTATTAAATAGAAATAAAACGTAATTCCAGTCTGTAGGTCAATGTCAAGAAGACGGATGAAATCAATAATGCGCTGGTAAATACAGTTTTGCCAGCAACACCCGGAAGCGCGTTTTTCCGAACACGGCTAGCTACTATCCTCGTGAAACTGCTGCCAACTGCTTAATGGTGGATCCCATAGATGCTGACCCAGGCGTAGTGTCACCACCTTTGGCTACATTGTCACTAACATCAGGGGAAATGGAGTCATACATTACACTTCCTGTATTAAAAACAAGGGTGCTTTAGACCACACGGCTGAAGTAAAACTTCTTTAGTTTAGCCCCATCTATCAGCCGGTATAACTTTGTTTTTGCTTTGTTTAATTTTAATTAATGTCGCCATATTGACAATTGAAGGGGTCAGAACAAAAAGGGCTTAACTGATTTTTTTCCCAAAATGACTTATGGGTATCGTTGAATTCAGCGTGAAATTATCTATAATAATACATTCTCAAAATACCGAAATGAAGCTAAAATCTCGAGATTTTGAGTCTAAAAACGGTTTATCTGTCATAGGAATACAGTTCGCTTAGCATAAAATAATTATTATATTTATTTTATTATATTATATTTTTACAGTAATTGTATGAATTAGCACTATATTTAGTATTTTAAAAAAGAATTAAAACATTTTCAAGCAACTGAAACTTACATAAATCTTTTCTATTACCTTATAAGCACTCCACATTAAAATGACGCCGTTGAAGTTTAAAGTCATTTTTCTCGAAACTATCAATTTGACAGTTAAACCCTTTTTATTCTCAACCCTTCAATTGTAATTTTACCGGACATAACAACATAATTTAAAACTTTGTTGACGATGTTGGCAAATTCTACGTGAGCCTTCCATTCGCCTCACATTTACCAGCTTACTCCCCAAGTTAATCTCGCAATAACGCGTGCGTAAACAAGTTTAATTTATTGAGAATCTCCTTTGAATATATAAGACTATTCTCACTGTTATTGCGGCCAAGTATATCTAAATAGTTAAAACCCCTTTCCAGGTTCATTCACTGTTTATTCAACCAGACGGGTCATGGGATGGTCGAAACCTTCCGAGATATTCTAGGTAAATACATTCCTTCTCGGTTAGAAAGGCTTTTATTTATTTAGTGGGCGTTTCAGCCTTGAAAGAAGCCAGCTTTTTACATTAATATAAAAATTATGTAGTTACTTGTATTAGCTGAATAATTGATCAATTAATTGAAACTGATAATTAAGAATATTTTTTTACAAATAACATGTTTTTGACGAAGAAATATTTTAAATTAAAATACAAAACATATTTTTAAAATCAACACTTTTTTTATGTTTTGGCTCCACACTATTGTGTATTTAGCCAGTGTCAAGTAATTAATAATTTATCAAGTTAATGATATTTCACGCAAATATGTATCAAAACACAGTCGAAGTCATCAAGTTAAGTCATAGTTAAGTCATAGTCTAGTCAAAGTCATACTCCTAGTAAAGTGGTGGCAACTTTACTTGAAGCTTCTATGGAGTTTTGGAAACAACACGAAAAGGAACGTTTCACCATCATTATACCATTTTCCCACACTCAAACCTGTAATCCAGCACTTAACGAATATAATGCCACCAATTTTATGCACTAACACTGAAAATAACACAAGTTTAGGAAAATAATACAGTGCGGTGACGCAATCTTTTTCGCTTTCCCGCCAAAACTGTAGCTAAGAGTTATGAAATAAATACAATTTTTCTCTGAAACGCTAAAATGTAGGTACATTTACTCACGGGCTGCAGTTGTTTCTATAGCACGTGCAGAAAAATGGCAGGTATGAATAAGAGAGCAACAGCAATAATATTTTCAAATGCCAGGATGTTTCTGTTAAATTTCTTGTATAGGTATACATATCAGTTTTCCTTTTAAACAGTTGTCTATTTTGATAGAGCTGTGTAATCTACTCAACCATCTTTTCAATCGATTTAATCAAAAAGGTTTAGCCATAAACGGTTGTCGAAAACAACCTCCTTCAGGCTATTCAAAGCGTTTCGTTTCTGCGGAAGCGGAAGATTGAAATCCCATCTGGATTTTGTTAATCGATTCTTACTAGTTCTAGCTAGGATTCTTGTTGGCCAAACTTCGGCCAATAGGCTATTTGACTACTATTAAAAATGAACAAGTAAATATTATTTTCATAAAGTAGGCTAAAAATGAATGTAATCATTGTAAAAATAAGTAAAATCGGTAAATTAATCACGGAGTAGTACGCTTTAAAAGTTTCATCGCCTGTCCCTTTCTCGCAAAATAGAGATCGTGTTGAGCTTCCTCACAGCTACTAAGAAGGCATGGCTTGTGACGTCACATGCGAAAAAGATTGTATGTAGAGCTACCACAGCTTACTAATGAGTTACTGTGAGGACTGGTAACTGACGTCACTGCGTGTTTGACTTGTCTCTTTCTATTTCTGTATTTTAAAATGCCTGTAACTTAGTCATTTTTTGAAATATTCAAGTTTTCTTTTCACAGTTATCTATTTTTTGAGGTATATTAAATATTTATGTTATAAAAATATAGTAGTCAAATAGCCTATTCGAACACAGTCCAAGTAGGGCATCCATTGTGTTATCATCTACTATCATCAACTAATGAGCTTGTAAGAAGTGACGACATAAACCGCTGTACTCTTTAGTCACTCAGCCAACGAGCGGCAGGATATAGACTCTATGGGAATATAGACCAAATGACAAAGGTATGCAGTAAACGGTCTATAACGTCATAGGGTTATTATCTGCCATATGCAAGTGACACGCGTTGTGTAAAACAAAAATGAATATTTTATTAGATATATATTTTATACATTTTATAGTTTATCAGAGCGCTTGATTGAAGCTACGCGTGACCAAAATACTGGCACTTATTTCGCATAACGAATCACCATAATTGAAGTATAGCATAGTATAGTTCAGTTTTGGCGGGAAAGCGAAAAAGATTGCGTCACCGCATTGTATTATTTTCCAAAACTTGTGTTATTTTCAGTGTTAGTGCATAAAATTGGTGGCATTCTATTCGTTAAGTGCTGGATTACAGGCGTGAGTGTGGGAAAATGATATAATGATGGTGAAACGTTTATTTTCGTGTTGTTTCCAAAACTCCATAGAAGCTTCAAGTAAAATTGCCACCACTTTACTAGAGGTATTACTTTGACTAGACTATGACTTGACTGACTTGACTTGATCACTTCGACTGTGACTTGACACATATTTGCGTGAAATATCGATAACTTAATAAATTATCAATTACTTGACACTGGCTAAATACACAAAAGTGTGGAGCCAAAACATTTTTAAAAAAAGTATAGTTGAATGGCAATATTTCAACGCGGCAATGCTGCCAGAGCATGTTGGCTACGCTACCAGTACCAATACTACTACTAGTAGTAGCTGGAGCATTTTGACTGACTATAGGTCATCGCGGCTAGTATATAGTCCTTTTTAGATTTTTTTTTGTATGTAGTGTTTAATAGTAGTTGTTACATTTTTGTTGAAAGAATAAAGGCACTTTGACAGCTGTCAAATAGATATTACATAAACAATCTGCGTTGAGAAAGAATGTAAAAGAATGACTACTATGAAGAAAATTATTTAGGAGTTTTGGCGGGAAAACGAAAAAGATTACGTTATCGCATTATATTATTTTCCTAAACTTGTGTTATTTTCAGTGTTAGTGCATAAAATTGGTGGCATTTTATTTGTTAAGTGCTGGATTACAGGCATGAGTGTGGGAAAGTGGTATAATGATGGTGAAACGTTTTTTTTCGTGTTGTTTCCAAAACTCCATAGAAGCTTCTGGTAAAGTTGCCACCACTTGACTAGGAGTATGACTTGACTAGACTAGACTATGACTTGACTCTGACTTGACTTGATGACTTTGACTGTGACCTAACACATATTTACGTGAAATATCATTAACTTGATAAATTATCAATTACTTGACACGGGATAAATACACAAAAATATAAAGCTAAAACACAAAAAAAAATATATCCATCTCATACATTCTGCCACGTGGGGTTTGGGCAGTAAGTGACCTCATCCCAGCTAACCTTATTGTAACCTTTGTGTTATTAGTATAATATATTCCTTCAACCATTAGCCTAAAGGTAACGAAAGTCAAAGTGAAATGGAAGGTGACCTCTGTCTCGCACTGTCGTTCATCCTTATTATCGAACTACGGGTGTCAAAATGTTTAGTTCAGTTCTTTTAACGGGTAAATGAAGCGCGGCCTAAAAATAAAAAATAAAAAAAAACTTTTTTACCCACACTTCCGGGCAAAACCCGGCTAACCTTTTTGGGGTTGTGTTAAAATGTTTTGCTTCCACATGTTGGTTTTATCATCTGAAATATTACTGATAAAAAGTTTATAATGTTTTTAACCAAGTTTTCTTTTTTATTATACAATTTTGTGAAACAAAATGAGATCATTTAATGAATTGTCTAACTCAAAATACTTAACTAGCCAGCTACACTTGAAAAGATTCTATAAGGAGACCTCTAGAAAAAGGTCAAGAAAGATCTTTTACCAAAACCTCAAGCTCATTCCTGGATACAAACTCACGGTCTGGGATCGCAAGTTAACCTTAATACCAACTGAGTTATTGTTCTTCAAAATCTCTCAATTTCAATGATTGTTAGTATAAATGAATGCTAGTTGAATGGAAGTTAGTGAAAAAAAACAGGGAATTAGAAACATTAAAAGGTCTTTTTATTCACATCATCTGATAGTTGTAGACCACTTAACAATCAGTCTATGCTATATACCGGTTTCTATAATGCTACATATTATATAGCAAATAAGTAAGTGGACTGACAAAAGCCGGGTTTTGAACGAAATTGGATTGAAACTGGATTCCAACGGCATAAAAGGACCAAGTAATATCAGAAAATATACATCAAACAAAGTTATTACTTCTACCAACGCTTTCCAAAGTTGACGCGTTGGCGTTAATATATAAGTGAAAATTCGCCCTACCGATTCGAGGGTATATTCAATAAGGAAATAATGGAATACCAGAAAGCGTATACGATAAAGAAATCCATTAGTAATCGAATTGCAATCAAATGCTGACTCATTTGATTCACTGACTACTGACTACGATATCTAATGCATATTAGTGCCCTATACGGACTCACTTTCTTTTCTAAATTCCGATACTTCAGAATTTAAAATTACAGTTCACGAAAAACAAAAAAAAAAATTTTTTTTTTTAAATTGTTTATCTTGGTTACGTAAGCAATTTTTTTTTCTATATTAAAGAATACCTTTTTTGAACACTGCTAATATTACAATATAGCCATCCATGTGGCTAATAAGTAATTTACACTTAACCTAATTTCCTAAAGAATTATCTAAGAATGTGTCCAATAACACTTTTCTTATTGTCTCTATTAAGGTGAAGACACTTGGTTCTTGTGTTCTTTTTAGGTAGGTAGCATTTACTTGCACTGCTCTACAACACAAAACTACACTACGTAAGCTAATATGCAAAATTTTAATTTTGAATCAATTGAAACCTCACAAATAAACAAACACAGGTTGCGCTTTTAAATTAATATACTATACAAATATGCCGTAAACCAAAACGTATTCCCGCAGAAACTCTTCCTGGAAGAAAAATGTAATTTAGAAATTCATTTCGATCTTCAATGTGTAATCGTACCATATTGTATAACTAGCTGCCCGCCCAGGCTTCGCCCGGCTTATTAATTTTACGCTATAATCCTCACTGTTCTCCACTATCACACGCTATTTTCTCTTTCTCTACGTGTTTACCATTTTTTCCTTTTCCCTTTCCTTTGTCTTTACATTTCCTATTTCATTTTACAAACGTAGTATCCATTATTCAACCCTCCAGTTGTTCACCTCGCGGGTGGTGTAGCGGTGCGGAATCGGACCAAAAATGCCTAGAACTTCTTTTCGGATCAAGAATTTGAGATCTCGCTCAGACCTCCTAAGAATGATTCGACAGCAAACAACATCAAAATCCATCGAGTAGTTCTTGCGTGATGACTTTTCATACAGACGGGCAAACATCCTATAAATTGTATTTTTGGAATCTTTTTTCAAAATATTATTATGCTTGTTACTTTAGTAGACGGACAAAAATGGTTTATTTAAATTATCTTCTGTGTACCCATTGTGCGTAGTTACAGTTTGTTACACAGAATAGATAGTTACGTTAGATTAGATCCAAATATTATGCAATCTGAATGTATATCATGCGTATAAATTGTGCTGTGTTTTTGCCAAAAAATAAATAGTACATAATTAATTTCCTTATTCATAGTGAAACCTTGTTTGTATTTATGCATTTATATGAAATTTTTCAAACAGATTGATTGGTAACCTAACAGTATCAAGTTCAAGATCAACACTACATGCCGATAAAATAAGATTTCCTAGAAACTCTATAATTTACGGGTGAAGCCGCGCAAAGAGTCTAGTCTAGTCTGAAATAAACTAATTTAATACTATAGTTCAATGGATTCAATCATCATCTTTATTAAGTGTAAATTGTCTAAACTTTTTAATAAGGTTTAAAGCAATAGCATAGTTAACAATATTGTTTAAATAAATTGTCTGTAAAAAGTCTGGCCAACATCAGTCAGATCACTATTATAGCGCTTTTAGCACTATAGCGGTTTTAATAAAGAGAAGATCCCATCTGCTGCTGAAGCTCGTCCGCTCGTGAAACTTATTTGTAAGTACTAGAATTTTTAGTCTGGCGCTGACTCGTCTTTAGTTTTGATAACGGAATTTTCATATTATTTTCATTGTGGAATGGTGAAAATACTTTAATATTAATTAATTTTTTAAGTAAAGTTAAATTGGATAAATTATGTCAAGTACAGCTAGTAGAAAATTTAAACTTTATTACACCCATATCTTCTAAAAGGATTATAATAGTAAGCTCATCGTTAAAATAATATAAATGAATTCAAAGATACATGGGGATCATAATCAGCTTTTCCAACGTGCTTAATTTTTAACCCGCATTCGAAATTATTATAAATGTTAAAGTACAGGTATTTTCACAAAGTAATTTTTATTATTTATCAATAAAACATTTTGCCATGTGTAGAGAAATATACCAAAATCAATATCACAAAAGTTACAAAGCTGTTTACTTTTATTATCCTAATCCGAAGAAAGAGATAAAAAAAAAACCAGAAGTACAATCAGTTTTAATACATCTATGTCAAATTACACCTTCATGTACAACGAGCTTCGGCCCGCAGCTTTGCTCGCAGCGTGGCCTATGGGGAAAATAATTTAACCACCTATTTCACCCTCTTAAGGGTGGAATTTTGAAAAATCCTTTTTATAGTATGCCTACGTCAAAACATCTACCTGCATGCCAAATTTCAGCCCGTGCCGTTCAGTGGTTTGGGCTGTGCGTTGATAGATCACTATGACAGTCAGTCAATCAGTCGGTCACTTTTGAGTTATATATATATTTAGATAGATTGTAAAATTGCGACGTCTGTGAGTCACAGAGACCATAATAATAAGTCAAATCAAGTGCAGCATTCACTGCTCGGACTAATGAAAAGTCCAATGTGTGAGCGAGACAAAAATTTGGCGGTTAGTAGTTATACATGTATACTTAAGAACTATTTTTAAATTAAATCCGCCCTCTACGTGCGACGACATGAAAACAGAAGTAGATAATGAAACAGTTTTAAAGTACTCATTGATTTAGGCAACGAGTTTTATCAAAGCTTACAATGTTTAACTACTCCTTTAAACGCTTAAATGAATATAGAGTTGTTGACCTCTGCCTAAATGGTGGAAAGTTAAGTGAAATGAATACGTTCATTAGCTTGCAAATTGAAGTGTTGCTTGCTCGGAACAATCCATTGCTGATTCGAAGGGTTCGTCAGTCCGAAAGTACTTCATCTGAACGTGACGTCACTAAGCCATCCAATTAAACCGTTTCACCCGCGCCGTAGCACTCAGGTTCAAGGGCTTGGAATACATAAATCTGTAACCTGTTACCTTACGGGTAAACAACAGTACTTTAGATGATATCGTCACTTCCCCTCAAGTGAAATGTTGTTAAATGCCCATATAAGCATACCAAAAAAGTTAAGCAACTATCGCAGCAGGCACTATCTAGATAGGTGATTGCTATAAAAGTGTCTCCATTGTTCGGTACGCTAGTAAAACAAAAAATTAGACCTCATCGGTCTAATTTTTTGTTTTACTAGCGTACCGAATACCGAGCCTTATTAATAAACGGGTATTAGTCTCGGATTAGCTACTTCAGCTTTTGTCCTTTTTTTGCTACTGGAATATTTAGCTGGATCGAAAGAGACAAAAGGTGGTGTAACTAGTCTAAAGCTAGTTCGTGTTTATTAATAAAGCTGCATGAGTTTAAGACGAATTTACTGAGCAGTAAACTAGTTACATCATTCTTTAAAAAAAAGGATTTTAAACGACTTCAATCCCAATGAGAACATCATAAATGTAGTCGAAATCGAAATTATCATTATTCCTTAGTAATTCAGGATAGCTCAAAAACAACTAAACAGATCTTGATCAAATTTAAATGGGACCACACGGAAAGCAAGCTTAAATAAAAAATAATCATGAAAATTGGTTTACCCAGTCGAAAGTTCTAAGGTTCATATTTAAATGGGACCACAAGGGAAGCACTGAGGCTTAAACAAAAAATAATCATCAAAATCGGTTTACCCAGATGAAAATTCCAAGGTAACAAACATTAAAAAAAAAACGACTACGCCTTAGCCCACACTACTGACGTAAAATTTCTTTAGCTCATTCTATCCTTAATGATCACTCTATTACTTTAAAAAACTAATCTAATTTATAACATTAATAAAAAATATGTCTAATTGAGAATCTTAGAGTAATTTTTTTTTCAAGACCACCAGTCTTACGAATCATTCTACGATAGAAATGAAGTACAATATCGTCTTGTTTTGTTCTCGTGCGGTAACGACGTGCCTAATTTATTTACAACTTTTGCGTAATCATGACATGGGCTTTCCCTTTGAAAGTTTTGTACGCGTCACTCCAAACGGATTTATACCGAGCGGTGCAGAGTTTTCGAGCGGTGATTGCCGCTATGAAAATAATTGGTCGCCCGTACAGCTAAGTGAATTTTTGGATAATTTTTTTGCGCCTCAGAATACCTTTATTTATTACTGTAATCTAGATTGTGCAAAAAACACACTTTAACGGCTTCAAACTTTTAAAATAAAGATTGCGCGTGTGTGCTGCACAGCTTTTATTAATTAACTATTACAAATATGTTCATACTGTTTTTTTCATGTTAAGCTAAAATATTGAGTTTTGCATGACACTGCACTGCATACGTCATCTTGACACATCAGCACAGTCTGGTAATAAGATTACTACACTATGATTAAGTTATAAAGTCATTTGCCCAGTAATTTCACTAGCTACAGTGCCCTTCAAACTGGAATACAGTAGTGGTTGCGCACTACTGCTTGGTGGCAGAATAACTATGGCAAAAAGGTGGTACCTACCTAGATAAACTTTGCAGAAAAATCCTACCACTTAGTAAAAGCGTGTCGATATTATTGTGTTGTTTTTATTATTATTATTATTATTACCATAAAAGCCAGCTAAAGGAATAATCAAAATTCTCTTAGTTGGCTTAATATTCAAAATGCAGCGTTTTCCTCAGTACATTAAAGTCTTCTGCAATCACCAAGACACCTGGAGCATAATGATAAGCGTCCAAAGTAACGTTTTATGGAAGAGACCTTTGTTCAGAAGTGAACTTGTTCACGGCCATCAATAACACACAGTTCTGTCTTGTTAAATAAGTAAAAAATTAAGTAGGTTTCTACTATTATCACTATTGATATGGGTACAGGCTTATTTTTAATACTCACATGCTATTTTTAATACGTTGACAGCCTCTGTGGTGTGGTGGTTGAGCAGGACGGCTCATTACCTGGAAGCGGCGGGTTTGGAAATGTTTTGTAATCCTAGTTAGTCTCCTGGACACTAACTAGGATTATGGATCTATGTATTTGATCGATGGATGTTAAAATTTTCAGAGCTAAAGAATATCCTGGTGTTATTAATGTACATACAATATCTAATATACTCTCCACACAATATCACCCGCAAAGTAAATTAACTTCGTTATGGTCAATTAAATTTCAAGATCAGATAGCGCTTTTGTTTTCTCTATGACGTATTATTAGTTTTAAGAGGCGCCTTCTGTCTACAAAACATTTAATAATAATCTAAATATATATAACTCAAAGGTGACCGACTGACTGACTGACTGACTGACATAGTGATATATCAACGCTCAGCCCAAACCACTGGACGGATCGGGCTGAAATTTGGCATGCAGGTAGATGTTATGACGTAGGCATCCGCTAAGAAAGAATTTTTTGAAATAGAACCCTTAAGAGGGTGAAATGGGTTGTTGAATTACTTTCCCATAGGCCACGCCGCAGGCGAAGCTGCGGGCAGTAGCTCGTATTATAATAAATTTGTAAATTAGACACTAACGCTAAGTAAACTATAATGTCTATCAAGAAATTTAATTATCAAAAAATTCAATCAGTAGGTAACGTACTCAAAATGCTGGTGGAATTGGGCAATTCTACCAGCATTTTGAGTACGTTACCTGTCTGTGTACCTACGTTGAATGGCAATGCTTAGTCCGTGGGCCAAGTAGAGAACAAAATTTTGGTCATATGTTGCGTCGATCAGAGATTTATTACATTAAAAAACAGTAAAATAATTTTAATTAATATCAACCCAAATACGCAGTTTAGCTAAAAAATAGCTGGAAAAGTACCCCAAAAAGCGTACATTCCAAAACTTCTTCAGCCGTACGAAAATGTTTGCGGCGGAAAACATTTTGTAGCGGTAGAATAGTAATTTTGTGTTTTGTTTCTTTTTACCAAATTCAAATAGGCAAAGATAAAGCAAGATAAAAACTGGTTATTCCAGTTGCAATTTCACGGTTATTCAGTATTTATTATTAAGGGGGTTAATTTTAAAGAGGAATGGTCTAATGATCTAATATTCAAACCCCATATTCAAAAGGACAATGCCATTTCACCCCACACTGCCATCAATTATGCATAATATGCAGAGGCGCCTTCAAACTAGATCTATGTTCTTGTGGAATCCATTTGTAAGGAGATATATGTGACCCTCAACACATTTATATGTTAAATAGAAGCTGTATATCTTTAAAAGCAATATGCTTTAACATAATAGTGTGATATTGTGTATAATACGCCAGACAGAACAATAACTTTGTGTTAAAGAATTTGAGTATAATTTTAAATATCAGTAGATATTTCTTTTTTAATATAGACTAATAAGAATTCATATATATTGTTTGTATATGTAATTAGTACGTAATTGAATTGAATTGACGTCAATTGACGAATCATCATTATTTTAGCTCGTATGGTAATAAAGAAAGAGGTTCTCAATTCAACTGTTTTTTTGAGCTTTCAACTGGGTGAACCAATTTTGATTATTCTCTTTTTATTTGAAAATTGGCAAAATTTGGACCAGTTCTGACAATGGCATCCATGAGAAAAATATTAAAAGTCTGAAGTCGATTTTTTCGTTTGTTAATTATTTATGTGAATGACGAGTCAGCCGAATAGCTGTTACGATGAATTATGAACACCTGATGTTAGCGTCATGGCCGCCCATACTAGATTGCACGATGTTTCTGGTAAACGTACACAGTAAATTGTCTCGCAAAATGTTATATTAAAACTAAGTAATCTGTGTGATACTGCAATCCTGGAAGCCTGGATGCATATCTAAACTGCTCATTGAAACAGTCAAGCCCATCCAGGTACATTCTAGTTAATGAAGGGAATTATTCTGAGATTATAATTATGTTTATGAGAGTAACTAGCTATTAATTTTTTTTTATAAAACCCTTAAAGTACACAGCATCTGTGTTGTGGTGGTTGAGCAAGTCGGTTCATAAACCGGAGGCGGCGGGTTTGATTCCCAGGACAAGTATTTGAGCACAGAAAAAAAATCGCAAATATTGTCTGGGTGTTGTGGGACCACACAAATTAAACAGTAACAATGGTTTATCTATCTTAAAAAACGGTGTCTTCCTACCATACCTTTTAGGACTGCAGAGAAGATAAAACAAATAGCTATAAACCTACAAATATTCAACACCAGTATTATCAAGATAAACCAAAAAATTAGGTTTGAATCAAAGAACGTAACTATATCGCGTTCAACAATAAAAAATAGGTTTTATATTACTTTCTCGAGGGAGAATCAACATTTTTCTCTTCTATGAAAATACCACAAAATTATTTCAACTTCAGTCGTGACAAAAAAACCTTTCATAGACTTGCTAAACAATCAAAAGATAATAGCAAGCCCGGGTAATCATCATAAAAATACATAGAAATTTACGTAAAAGTTTACAGCTCTTGGGACAAACATGGCGTTCACAAAATATTGTTCATTTCGTATTTTATTTCAAACGCATCCCTTGAAAGAATATCGTTCGCTATTGATGCCAAATTGCAGCGAGATATCAAACTTTGCACTTGGCAGTTCAAACTCAGTTTGCTTTAAGTACAATAAATAGGTCTCACTATTTATTTGTGACTTTTTTATGTTAATGAATGATATGACGAGCTAGTTGTACACTTGATGTTAAGCGACACGGCCGCCCATGGCAGAACAGTGTCATTCTAAACTCTAAAATATAAAGTTTCGTGCGACAGTGTACTGCACACATCATCCTGAGATATCATCACAGTCTGGTAATAAGATAACTTGACTGTGGGATCAGATGAAAAACTCTCAAATGCCCAGTAATTTCACTAGCTACAGTGCTTTTCAAACCAAAACACAATAGTGCTTGCACACTGCTGCTTGGCGGCAGAATAATTGGCAAAGCGGTGGACGAACCTACCTAGACGAACTTAGCAGAAAATTCCAACCACCTAATAACTACTTACCTTACTTATTTAATTACTTACCTTACCTTGAATAACTACGGCATTGGTATGGTTTTATGAGCCAGTAAAGTTAGCAAATTAGGCATATATTAGGGCACAGTATTTTTATACTGTTACTAGTTAAAATAAAACAACGCGAAAGTATAAATGTAATTTTGTAAACCCAATAACGGAAAGCGTATGTTTTTTTGTTTTGGTCGAATAAACTGAATCTACCTATCGTAAAATCACCCCTAAAGTACTAAATCAATTACCTGTAAACACACTACTTAAAACGAGCTTTTATAGGTAAACCCATGAACAAATTTTTAACGCAAAGAAAACATTTCAATCACACGGGATTCAGTCCCGCATTTACTGACGAGTGAACCCGATACTGCTATAAAAATCATAAATGTTTAAGCCTTTAAAATGTAAGCATATCGATAGGACACCACTATTATCTCTTATATAATTCTCACGTCTATTCATTTATGAATGTTGGTGTTAATATTAAGGGTTTTTCAATCCTCTTGCTCCGAAACTCCGTCATTATGCAAAATTAATTAATTCTTAATTTAAAAATTTTGTTTTTTTTTATTTTTGCCTGTTACCGTATAAAGCAATTTAAAATATGCTGCCATCACAATCACAAAGCATTAAGTACCTATTTAAAAACTTACAAAAGTCTATAAAGTAAAGGATAGAAAAATTAAAGGAATTAGAAAAATTGTCAAAATATGTAAGCGAATGCTTACATATTTTGATGAACTTTTCCAAAAATATCAAAGTGCAACCATTTTGAATACATATTATGAAATGTTACGTTACGGCGTAGTGGTTTATATACTCTTTGGACTCGAACAACTACCTATAAGGACAACACATAATATTTGTTGAGTCACCTTCACCAACATTCCAAACCATCTTCTTCAGTTATCCTTATTTTATAAATTTAATATCAACAAGAAAAACAACCTTAGGACGGACGGACGACGATAAAAAAAAAATAATGAGACAAAAGTTTGGGTACGAGAACTGGGCTGTTTTTGGATCCCTGATTTGATTCAAGGAACAATCAGGAAAATCTAAAAGCTGACCTGGTAAAGGACTCGGACCCTTTGGAGTGGCTGCGTCCTAATCTAACCTGGTGGCTGTAAAGTCACGACAAGAAGCTCCGTACCGGGTATTGAGATACATATTTTATCCTGTTGGTTTTTAAAAATGTTTAAGTCTTCTCTGTCTCCGCTTGAAAGTTTCATCCTGAACTGTCCATCCTATTTTAGTATCATCTGTTTTCTATTTATTTTTATTATGTTATAAATATTTAAAGCGTCTTTCTTTCCAGCTCCATTCTCCTTTCCTTTCATGTCGCCGTCTCCCTCCAAAGTCTGATTAGGTAGGATCAAGACCTAGATAGGAGTTGTTACCTGACATTTATTTTTAATGTAATTTACTAGTTTGAAAACTATCGTGAGTATGACACATTTTGTAAGATAAATAACGGCTAAAACTCACGTCAATTAAAAGTCGAAATTACTCCGACCAGGTTTCGGACATATTCGATGTCCTTTTTTTGGGAGCCAGTTACTAACGCAAGCCGCGGCGGCTTTAGCGAGCGTCAGCACGTAACTCAGTATCTTACAATATGTAATTTACTGGGTACATAATTAATATTGTGAATTTGTGTTATTTTATTTTCTCGCAATTGTAGTGAAACGTAGAATGGTTTCTATTTACGCCTCGCCAAAGCTCAGAGGTAAAACCACCTCAGTAATAATGGATCATTTTAGTCCCTTGTATAACAATCTACTATTGTATTGTAAGTACCTGTATTATTTGACAAAGTGGACTGAATATTTCATCACGTTAGCATTTTGCCCAATTACGAGTACATCAGTAAACTATTTCTATGTCTAAGCGTAAAAAGGTTAGATATAATTGTATTATAAAACCACAACAAAACAGACAAGTGTTAATTTTTTTTTATGTTTTGGCTCCACACTTTTGTGTATTTAGCCAGTGTCAAGTAATTGATTATTTATCGATTTAATGATATTTCACGCAATATGTGTCAAGTCATAGTCAAAGTCATCAAGTCAAGTCATAGTCTAGTCAAAGTCATACTCCTAGTAAAGTGGTGGCAACTTTACTTCTATGGAGTTTTGGAAAAACACCAAAAGAAACGTTTCACCATCATTATACCATTTTCCCACACTAGACTCGATGCAACTGTGACGCAACTTGATGACTTGGACTGTGACTTGACTTGACACATTATATAATAGTAATTAACTTGATAAATTAACAATTACTTGACACTGGCTAAATACACAAAAGTGTGGAGCCAAAACCAAACAAAAAAAAAGTAGTTCGTTTGAGTCGTTTCTGTTTCGCAGAAATCAATGTTTTAGTTAAAGGACTCTAAAAATCCAGTAGTTGAATAGATAGTTTTCTTAACGTGACTTGAATTCCAAGAATGGAATCGTTTCTCAAGCTTTGCCAAGCCAAGAAGTTTCTAGATCCAACTCAAACTATGAGAAAAATATAGATGGAGACTTTCAGAGTCTCAAACTCATTATGATAGGCTATATGTACTTTGACATTAAGCACTTTGTAATCTCATTAGTTTAAAACGTTATTTTTGAACTTTTATTAGTATTCTTATTTATATGGGTCAAAGTCAAGGGATTTTATGACAAAAAGGCTATTTTTAGCATGGTTACAAGTTAATATGATAATGGTGTCGATTCTGTGTCGCATACTCTAAAGCTAAACGAAATTAACATATATCCATCTCTTTCATTTCCCCTTTATCAGAAGAGCACTCCTCATATCATTCCCAACAGTTTGCCGAGAATCTAGCAACTAATTATAGGTAAGTCTTAAATTAACATTAAATTAAAAGGGGTTTTTATCGCTCGCGACCCTTGTACGTTTGCCCTAATTTATGTTCACGATTGACCCGCTACTATACGTAAACAATGATTTTCGTATTTCACAAGGAAACGGGCTAACTATTGTTTAAGCTGTATTACTTTCTCGACTTCCGGCAAAGGGTATATTAGCGGAAGTTTTACTTACGTTAAGGAAGTGTTTCCCAGGTAAAAGGTATTTACCGTGTTATTAAGGATTTCCTGCTTCTAATCTAAACATAACGTGTTACTTTTATAATTGATTGCTTCAAAGATATAGATACACGTGGCGTCGTTTTGAAGAAGGCAACGTACCCTCATGTACGTAATGTAATCATTTCGGCTGTGTACTCATTAAGTGAGCGTTAAACAGTAGTCTACCCATTGGATGACTGAAAGGCGGAGTGGCGAAGCGTGTACGTAACTTGATGCTGAGTACGCGGCAAACTAATCTTAAACTGACGCTGAAACTCGTGGCAAAAAAGAGTACTATACTTCTTATTTCAATACTTCGCTGGCGTAACGAGCGTACTTTAGTTTTACTGAATAAGTTTGGAAGTAAAGCACTGTGAACTGCGTACAGTACGCGCTGTTTGGACACTCCACTTTCATTATATAGGATGGCAAGCTGGACAATGCAGCAAACAGTGTTTGCCTCCACTCGTCTAGTGAGGACACAGAGAGCTGAGAATGCTGAGATAATTCTTATTACAGATGCAATAACATTAAAAAAGCAGAATTAAAACATGTAAATGTAAGTAGTATAATCGGCTATATATTCATATTTTTAAAGGTTTCATTACTTGATTTTAGTGATACTTTCAATAACGCGGAATTTGACATATTTTTGAGACTTCTACGCTCTTTAAACATATATCCAACGGTACTTGATTGGTTATGGTGGTTACCTGTTTATTCGGTGGCAGCGTATTCACATTGACGAGAAATTCTCACAATGGTATAATAACCCCCTTATACACAACTATAAAATTAATGAAGATGTTATTGAAAGGGTCACGCTAGTCAAAGACCTCGGGATTTATTTAGACAAAAAGTTTATCTTAGACACGCATATTGAAACAATAAATAATAAGGCATTCAGGAATCTTGGTTTCATCATGCGCACTTGTTCAGTATTTACAAATGCTGAGTGCATTAAACAATTATATTTTGCATATGTTAGGAGCGTTTTAGAATATGGGTGCAGCATTTGGTGTCCTCAATATTCTATATACAGAGACAGTATCGAAAAAAATCAGAAGAGATTTATTAACTACCTTAATTATCGCACGCGAAGTTCCTACTCAACGTACGAGGATAGCTGCACTGGTCACAATATTTTATCTCTGGATAACCGCCGTAGACTATTGGATGTGATACTGTTGTATGATATCTTACACGGCCATATAGACTGCTCGGAGCTTGTCAGGGCGGTAGGTTTGTGCGTCCCAAAGCGACGAACGCGTCACACTAAGTTGTTACATGTTCCATTACACCGCAGAAACTATGCAAGCAATGAAACTCTTACTCGTGTTTGTAGAATTTATAATGAATTTTTCGACGACATTGATATAATAGGTCTTTACCTATGAAATTGCCGTATTGCAGTACAGACTTTTTCAAACAAAAAAAAGTTTTGATTGGCTATGAATTCTAAATTCAAATTAATTTTGTTTTAAAAATATGACATTCTATTTACAATATAAGTCTTTTATTTATTGATTAGCGTTGTATTTTCATTACATTCAACATTTTTCCTCATAATGGATACTTTGAAATTTCGTGTAATTATGGAATATGAGTTCCGTCGTGGCACCAACGCGGCACAAACGACACGTAACATCAACGACGTTGACGGAGAGAACTGTACAAACGAAAGTACAACCCGTTATTGGTTTGCTCGGTTCCGTTCTGGGAATTTTGACTTGAAAAATGAACCTCGTGGTCGTCCGGAAACTTTGGTCAACAATGATGAATTAAAGGCGATTGTGGAAGCTGATGAATCTCAATCTACAGCTGAGCTGGCAGCAGCTTTTGATGTTAGCATCAAAACAATATTGGTCCATTTGCGACAGATTGGCAAGATAAAAAAGCTTGATAGATGGGTGCCCCACGAACTTAACGATCGCCAGCGCAACGTACGCGTCGAGACTTGCCTTGCGCTGCTTAACAGGCACAGAAATGAAGGAATTTTGAACCGAATTGTTACGTGCGACGAAAAATGGATTCTTTTTGACAATCGAAAGCGCTCAGCAAGTTGGTTAGATCCTGGTTCGGTACCAAAGCAATGTGCAAAACGAAAAATGACCCCTAGAAAGGTGATGGTCACAGTTTGGTGGTCTAGTGCTGGTGTGATTCATCATAGCTTTTTACAAAACGGCGAGAGCATTACTGCAGATGTGTACATTGAAGAACTGACCACAATGATGGCGAAACTCGCACGTCTGCAACCAGCTTTGGTCAATCGGTCGTCTCCACTGCTACTTCACGACAACGCGCGACCCCATACTGCACAACAGACCGTCTCTAAGCTGCATGAGTTGGGTTTGGAAGCTCTCCCTCATTCGCCATACTCACCAGATCTTGCGCCTACCGACTATTACTTTTTCCAAAATTTGGACAACTTTTTAGCGGGAAAAAAATTCAATTCTCGAGAGGCAGTACAAAACGCCTTTGAAGAGTTTGTTGTCTCCCGTCCTGCTGATTTTTTCAAGAAGGGCATCCATAAACTGCCACAGCGTTGGCAAAGATGCATTGATTGCAGGGATTACTTTGAATAAAAGAAATAAATAAGTTCGAAAAAAAAATACTTTAACTTTTTTCAAACAAAACGGCAATTTCATAGGTAAAGACCTAATATTTGTATGTGAAAGCAAGCAACTGTTCAAGGAATTGGTTATTTCCAAACTAAAATCATTACATAATAATACGTAATACTAGCCTTTTGATATACCTTTCTAATAATGTATAGGATGAAATCTAATTTAGTTTATTTCATTATAATATACTTCTATGCATATTTCCACATATTTACATCTATGCATCTATAATTTCTTAAACCTATGCATAAATATTGAATACAGATCAAAACTTCTTGTATTAAAATAATGTATAAATTGACAATGTAACTACATGTGTAACTACATTCTTGAATAATTTCATCGATTAGTTTTTATTTCCTAGTTTAATATATATTTCCAGTCAAAGTCAAGGCACACCATGAGATGAGGTACTAAAAATACTTAAATTAGGTTATTGTACTACTAACTTTTAGCAGCACGTTGAATTTAGTTGTATACTGTAATTTATAAAATAGTATAAAATGTTATGCTCACATTTTAATATTACTAACTGATGTAATTATTGTCACTTATCTGTCTTTTGTCACAAAGTCTTAACTTGCCTAAGAGTTGTTTATTCACA
Organism: Ennomos fuscantarius; assembly: GCA_905220475.3. Taxonomy (NCBI): domain Eukaryota; kingdom Metazoa; phylum Arthropoda; class Insecta; order Lepidoptera; family Geometridae; genus Ennomos; species Ennomos fuscantarius. The sequence goes on along the minus strand of HG992028.1, from coordinate 893,630 downwards.
TTTCATGTTTTTAGCTAACTATTGGTAATCTGTTAATTGCTTTGTTTGTTACCTATACCTGTTAGTTTTATATTTTCATGTAATGCTGTTGATTACCTTAAGAATAATAAATAAATAAATAAGAATTTTTAAAAGCTGCCAGTTATTTTTATATATTTTAAAAAATGTGTCTCAATACGTGGGCAATGCCGCTGGCACCAATTGAAATTTGATAAAATGTTTTGTGGAAACAATTGGATTTGCTCGGCTCCTCGCAGCTTTGTGTGGGAGTCACAGCTTTCACCATCCCGTCGTTTAACAGTTAGTTACATTTTAGTCATCCGATTTCTTATAGCCGGTGCTGGCCTCAAAGCGCAGTTGGTAGCTTTGCCTTCAAAACTGAAATCGTGGGGTCCGGTCCTATCAAGGATAAATATTTGAGTGACGAACATTTTTTTTTCTGGGTGCTTATTTAGTGTTTTATTATAAGTATGTATTAAATATTTATACAAACAAAAGAGTTTTATAATAAGTGTTCTATCTATTCATATAAAATTAAAAGTCCTGACTGACTGACTGACTTATATATCAACGCACAGCCTAAACTGCTGGATCTGAAATTTGGAGGGTGTGTTCTTTGTAAAGTGTCCACTAAGAAAGGGTTTTCAAAATTCCACCCCTAAGAGGGTGAAATGGATGGTTGAATCATCTATGAAAAAAATTCTTCATCGTTTCCTATAGGCCACGCGGGCGAAGCTGCGGGCAGAAGCTAGTCTGATGACAAGCGTAAACGTTTTTTTTTAAAATTACAATACCTAAAGTTGTGAAAGTGGTTCAGAGGTAGTATGAAGGAAAGCGGACGAAACCACGGGTGGGCTCTAGTCTTAAATCTGACCGTTGCCATTTACGATTTCATTGAAATGAATCATTCCAATCTAGTTGAAAGCAACAGGTAATAAAAACGCGGATGGCGTGATTCTGTTACGTTGGCCTTAATTGGGTAAAAATTTAATTAGGTATTGTTTACTTTGTTCGTCATGTCAGCTTAATGTACGTACATAATTAAATATCGAAACTTTATCATTCCCGTTTAAATATTTCATTCCGAATATGGAATACGACATAGTTTTTTTTATAGAACTTTTGTATAGAACGTAGCGCTCATATCATTTTTCTGTATTGGGCATGTATTCGATGGGAGAGATTCCAACTTCTTTAGTAAAATAGAATATTCCTTAGTAATATAGTAAAAGTATGGGCAATGTAGTAGGGAAATCAATTTGACCAAAAGGGCAATTTTTGGTTAAAAAACCAATGGATGCTGGCAATATATTCCATTGGAATGGAATATATTGCCAGTGTTAACGAACTGGTTCAAGCGAAGAAGGTCCACACTGGCAATATTGCATTTTGCAGTGGTTCAGAGTAAATCAAAATAACTGGAAATGTTGGTATTATAATCTCTTAGTTCTCTAGTTATTCTCAGTATAAAATTAAGACGATTCAAATAGATTAACCAATTTTTTTAAATGATAGTAACATCAGCTTGACACTTCACTTCAATAAAAAGACTTCGTTATTCCATGTTTTAAACCAGTTAATTTTTTTCTCGATTATTAAGGTGCTTCGGCTTAGGCCCCACGGGTCCAAAGCCTAATGGATTTAATTTGTTCATTTGTATTATAGCACCAAAGTCCCGGGCTTAAATTAATCCATAAAACAAAATTATATCATGATTTTAAGATAATTCTATGTATGTGTGTACATTTTTAGGCAAGTATTTAATAATAATAATAACGCCCAACGATCACATAGATCTTGGACCTTAACTAGGATTTCGTGTTAGTAATTCAATATTTTTTTATCTTTTTATTTATGCTTACATTTCTCAGGTATATAACTTAAATACGTGCTGTATGACTGATGAAATAACAGAGAGCTAAGTCAACGTAAATTGAAGCAAACCACAAAGTTGACTAGACTTCGTAGAAATGGGATGCTTTGGGGCTGTCTCGGACCTTACGACCCATTTAGCATCTCAGTTGTGAAACGCTAATAATGGGTTTCATATATTGTTTGTCTATATACTCAACAAATATATTAATGTTATTGCAAAGCCAAAAATAAATTTTAGTTATTCAAATGTTAAAAAAGATTGGTCATTTCACTCAGCGCCATCTAGCCCCAAACTAAGCAAAGCTTGTACTGTGGAAGCCAGATAAACTTATAGTATACTTGTATACTATTCTATTGTTAAATATATACCAGCTCAGACAGACCAAAGATCTATTGTTCATCACACAAATGTTTGACTTGGGTGGAAATCGAACCCACAATTTACAGTTCAGAAGGCAGACCGACCTACCGGCAAGTCAAGTTAAGTTTAGTTCCTTTTTAGTTTCCTTTCTTCCTTTAGTTAAGTAAAAAATGTAAAGAATTCTGTAGTTCTAGTGAAACATAATTTTGAATCCTAGTGGATTTAAAATTATGTTCCTTTGTAGTAATGACGTAAAACTAATAAGCCTGTTGAATCAGAACTTTTGTATATCAGTACATCCAAAAATCGATATAAGCCGTGATTCAAACCCAGAATGAAAGAAACAAGTTACCAACTCGTTTCTCGGAGAGTAATCCCACAAAATGTTTCCGTAAAAAGGTTAAGCTTGGTCGGACAGGAAACGGTGTACACAAAAATATAAGGTTCAAAAGGCATTTACGTAGTATTTGCAGTAGTTTTATAGTACAGAAGATTCACTCCAAAAGACATTTATATAAATAGCGACTGTTATTCCCACACAATATAGTGCGATTTAGCTTGCATAGCGCTACAAGCATATTATTATATATTATTGACACTTCTTTTTTTATCGTATATAATGACTTTCTTCACTCTAAAAAGGTATAAATGCGAGCTTTATGGTGAAACTATTATATACATATTAATGAAACTTGGTGCATAAATACTAACCCTGTTGAGGGAATCGAACCCGCTACTGCGTTATGAGCCAATCTGTTCAACCACCACACCACAGTCAAAATTATAAACGTTCATTTGACCTCATATAATAGTTACTAAAATAAAAAGAATTTTAAGGTAATAGTGTCCTTATTTTATTAAACGCTGAAAAATTAACGATATTTCAAATACGATAAGACTGTAGACATTTACTTGTCCATGCGAATCTCCATTTTATAATGGCCCAATAAAGTGATTAAGATAATGAATACAGTCATTTTAGTTTTCAGAAATAAATTGGAAAGTTGAGCGTCACCTTAAAATTAAGAAAAAAGCCCGAAATGTCTTTATTTCCTGGCAATTTCCATGAAATTGTCTGGAATTTTCAATTTTCCCCGTTCGCAGTAACAGTGATATTTAATCTCAGACTAAAAGAGCATTATAATAGACGAGCTTCTGCCCACAGCTGCTATATTTCGGTGGTAGCGTGCGTACTGAAGGATTCGTTACAAATAGAATGTACCTATGATGCGAGGAGAATGCTGCTGCCCATACCCTGGATATTCCTACCAGCTCTAATTTACTGTGTGGTCCTATTCTAACGCTGGGACCACACACCAATTTTGTTTCAAGTACAGATCTTGGGTATTTGGTAGCGAAACATAATTGAAGGGTTGAGAATAACAAGGGTTTAACTGTAAAATTGATAGTTTCGAGAAAATTGACTTTGAGCTTCAACGGCTTCATTTTAATGTAGAGTGCTTATTAGGTAATACAAAAATACAAAAGGTTTATGTAAGTTTCAGTTGTTTGAAAATGTATTAATTCTATTTTAAAATACAAAATATAGTATTAATTCTTACAATTACTGTAAAAATATAATCTTATATAATAAATATAATAATGTTTTTATGCTAAGTGAACTGTATTTCTGTGTCAAATAAACCGTTTTTAGACTGACAATCTCGAAATTTAAGCCTCATATTGGTATTTCGAGAATGTTATATTGTTCATAATTTCACGCTGAATCCAATGACACCCATAGGTCATTTTGTGAAAAAAATCAGTTAAACCCTTTTTGATCTCATCCCTTCAATTATGAGTCCACTAATTTCGCTCCGCGGATAAAAAGTATTTTAATTATTTGCTCATCCCACGAGAAAATTTCACTTTTCTGGGATAAAATGTAGCCTATATGTTAAACCAGTGTACAAGCTATCTTGATACCGAATTTCATCCAAATACATTCAGCTGTTTGAGCGTGTAAGAGTAACAAATTGATTCCGTCATCACCTTTCCACCATCGAACAACCAGGTGTACGAAAAAACGCCACCGTGGTTAATATCCCACATGTGCGAACAAAACGATTTGGCTCCACATTTATCATGCGAACAGCCAAAGAGTGGAACGTTTTATCGGCGTCCGTATTTCCCGATAACTTGGAGTCTTCAAATCGAGAGTGAACAGGTATCTTCTAGACAAGTGTGTCACATCCTAGACCACATCGTTACTTACCATCAGGTGCGATAGTGGTCAAACGCAAGCCTATCTAGCAATAAAAAAACAAACATACACACAAACACATATACAAACTTTCGCCTTTATAGTATTAATGGGATTAGGGTGTAGCAACAGGCAGAGCGGGCTTATCTATTCTATAAAACCTTTAGATTAAATTAATACTAACGCAAATTATTTTTCTGGATCATTAAAAAATTCAGTCAAACGCTGAAATTAGTTTTACGCGCTCACGCCGATCGTAGATGGAAAATCATACAGATTCAATAGTACGATTACAAAAGTAGTGAAATATCATTTCGTATTCCTTTTTTCTATCCAGTTAACATCTGAGTGAGTTTCAACTTTCTAATAAATTTAAGCAATTGTAGCACCTTTAGATGTTCGGATCCTTTTGAGTCAGTTTCCGTTAATTAAGTGCGATGGCGGTTGCTTGGATCACAGTAAGATTAAACGAAAACAAACGTCTTCCTGTCACAGACACGAAGGCAGATTCTGATTTTTCTTATCTCTCGTTTACTCGTTGGTTTAATTTTAAGTATACCTGATAAGGAAATTAAATAAAAAGTGCAAAAATTACAGTGTACTTAAGGTGAAAGTTTGATTGTAAGAGGCATAGACAACAACCATTGACAGATGTGTTTTTAAAAGACATTCGATAGCATCACATCACATCACACTTCACACTAATATTATAAAGGCTAATGTTTGTATGTGCGTTTGTGTGTATGTGTGTATGTTGTTACTCCTTCACGCTCAAACGGCTGAATGGATATGGATGAAATTCGTTACCAAGATAGCTTATGCACTAGATTAACATATATGCTATATTTTACCCCGGAAAAGTGAAATTTTCCCGTGGGATGAGTAAATAATTAAAATACTTTTTATCCGAAGGTGAAACTTCGGGGCGCAACTAGTATATAATAAAAGTGGACTGTAATCAATAAGGTGTATTTACTCGATCAAGCCTCAATTTAGGATCCGCTTGCCGTTTGTTCAAACAAAATAAATTCTATAATGAAACGATCTTTATGTTTAGTAACTTATAAACGCAGAGCGAATGTGGCTTAACGGTAGCTTGTGTGACTTTTATACTGACGCATCCAGGTTCAAATCTCACTCGGCCCTGCGTCAATGACTTTGTTTGGTGTGGAATTTTTATTATTAGTGAAGGAAAACTTGGTGAGTATGCTCAAGAATTAATAAATTCAAGGACATGACGTGTGTCATACGGCAAATTACACTTGGCCTGCGTGGTGGATTTTGGCCTACATTATTACCATATGTCTCAAGTCCCAGCAGTAGGAAACTGTTGGGTTGGTGACGTAAAACATCATTCTTGTTCTCAGGTGTGGGTGGAGAGAAGCATCGAGTTCTGTACGGAGAAGTGGCCAGACTCTATCAAGAAGGAGTTGTATGGAGCTTTCAGCTTCGTGCTTGTATATGCCGTACCTGGTAAGTGCTAAAGTGCTAGTACTAAGTTTTTTTTGTATGTTTGGCTCCACACTTGTGTCAAGTAATTAATAATTTATCAAGTCAATGATATTTCACGCGAATATGTGTCCAGTCACAGTCGAAATCATCAAGTCAAGTCATAGTCTAGTCAAAGTCATACTTCTAGTAAAGTGGTGGGAACTTTACTAGAAGCTTCTGTAAAATTTTGGAAACAACACGAAAAGAAACGTTTCACCATCATTATACAACTTTCCGACACTCATGCCTGTAATCTTGCACTCAACGAATAAAATGCCACCAATTTTATGCTAACTAACGCTAAAAATAACACAGGTTTTGGAAAATAATTCGACGCGACGCGATCTTTTTCGTTTTTCCGCCAAAACCTTCTAGTACCAAGTTATTTCGTAATCTATAGACATGAAGATAGCACCGTACAAACAAGTACAAATGCAAAATCATTTGCAATACAAAACGTACAATGCGATACGATACGATCGCTAAGAGCCTTCTCTTTCAGACAACCTTTGCATGAAGAGAGATATGAGACAGCTGGTGAATGCGGGGCGAAAGGAAATTGGAGTTGGTTCACATAGATCTCCAATGTTAACATAACAAAGTTAAAATTTTGATTATTACATTGGTATGTCCTGTAAAATGACGATTTAAATTTATTAATTAACATTGAACAAAGCAAAAACAAAGCTATATTTGCCGATAGATGGAGCTAAGCTAAAGAAGTTTTGCTGCATTCGTTTGGTCTAAAACACACTGGTGTTTTTGAAAGGAAATGATGTTGGTCTATACCGACCTTTACAGCATTACCAGGCGGACTCTGGTACAGTTACGGATAGCCGTGAAGCATAACATATAGCAAACGTGACTTATGCGTCATTAGTTTATATAAAAATACATTATTTACTATCAGACTACAAAGAGTTCCCATGAGAAAACGGGCAATTTTGGGGTACACCTACAGGTTGTCTCGAGTAGTATTATTTATCACTGAATTACTTTGTTGTTCGTAAAGCAGAATTTTATCATACATAAAATAAATATTAAGTAAATAATAATATAAATATAATAATAATAATATAAATATTAAGTATGGTGTTCCCATAAGATTTGCTCAGAAATTAAAGAAACCCTACTCTTTGGCTGCTCCTTAGACTCACCCTTTTATCCCTTATAGAACGACAAGGGTGGGTTTATTAGTTTACTCGGCAAACCCCTTTTATTTTCGGGTATGGGAATTGCCTTTGTGATAAAACGTTTTTGTCTTCGCATCACTTATTATTTTAACTTAAAAAATGTGTTTTTTTTTCATCGCAGACACGTGGAAAACCACTCCTAATACATGTACAAAATTTGTGTGTAAATACAAAATAATAATAATAACACCCAACGATCATATACCTATGTATGTGATCGTCCAGGTTCTATATCCTGGACGCTAACTATTCCCTGTGTCTAGGGACCAATGAGCTACGAGGACCATGGTCCCACAACACCCAGACGCAGAACAAGCTTTTTTTTCTGTGTCCAAATACTTGTCCTGCCGCGGGAATCGAGCTCGCCGCCTCCGGACTATAAGCCGACCTGCTTAACCACCACACAACAGAGGCTGTCAAAGTAAGACTTTTAAGTATTTTACAGAATCACTCAGAACCTAACTAAGCATGTGTTATTTTTATTTAAAAAAAACTGTTTCCGACCGACCTTTCGTTTGAAAAGGGAATAAAAAGTCAAATGGCCGGATATCGGGACCAAGAATCTTATACGGGTCCAAAAACTGCAAAAAGTAAAATTGTAGTTGCAAGTTTGAAAAAGGCACCGTTTATTGAACTGATAGGACAGAATAAAAGCGGTTGTTTAATGTTTGTATTGCATTCCCTTTTGTAGTAATGTTAAATATCGCTAGTTGAACTTTCAGGGAGCGTGTTGTTTGCTAAAATGGTTTTGCTGCTAGCAGCTTGTCTGACAAAATTAAAAAAGTTTCTCGCTTTCACTATGTTTTGGTAAATCAAAGTTTATATTTATGATACAAATAATAAGATGATAAAAGTGCTACCGATTACAAATACAAACAAGTAATCATTAATAGCTTCGAAAAATATTAGCTATCAGCGGAAATTACACGACTGTGCATGCGATCATAGCTTAGTAGGAAGAGCGTCGAAACCAGCTAGATGAAATTCAGCTGTTTGAATTGAAATTAGAATTTTACTGTCGTTTTAGATTTAATTAATAATTTAATTTAATTATACCTTATCTTAAGTATTGGTACACTTTAAAATCCTTTCACGGTGTTACGAATAAACAGAAAACTTCAGGTTTAGCAATACACTGCAACTGACTTGAACAAGGTGAAAAATTGAATGTATCACACTAATATTATAAAGGCGAAAGTTTATATGTGTGTATGTGGGTATGTTTGTTACTCCTTCACGCTCAAACGGCTGAATGGATTTAGATGAAATTCGGTACCAAGATAGCTTATACACTAGACTAATAAATAGGCTACATTTAATCCCGGAAAAGTGAAATTTTCCCGTGGGATGAGCAAATAACTAAAATACTTTCTATCCGTGGGTGAAACCGCGACGAAACTAGTATATCATAAGTATCAGTAGAAAAGTCAAAAAGAAGTTCAATGACAAGCGCTACCAGGTAAACCTTATTCGGCTTCCGACACTCGGAAAATGTGCAAAAACCAGGAACGATTTATCTTCCAGGAAGTGCGGTCGCGACATGAAAATCCAGCATTCATCAATCAGTATTTGTCTTTAATTCAATCGCAATCGAGGGCTTTACTTACCACGCCCGACATAACCACGACTCAAGGCCCTCAGGAGGAGGAAAATATAAATTAAAACGATACAAATACGAAAATCAAACGATAAACCCTCGATTTCTCCTATGTAAAAATAAACAAAATACGAGTACTTGTTTTATTAGCCTGGCCATATTTTATATCAGCAGATTGTAAGTAATAATTTATTTTTTGTAGGGTATCCTTAAGAAAACAATAACATCTGTAAACATATTTTTGGAATAAAAAATAAACATTTGAAATTAGAAGAACGAAAGTATAGTATTTTTTTATGTATTAGTTTTGGCTCCACACTTTTGTGTATTTAGCCAGTGTCAAATAATTGATAATTTTTCAAGTTAATTAATATGGTATATATATATGTCAAATTAAATCACAGTCCAAGTCATAAAATCAAATTATTGTCTAGTCTAGTCAATTCATATTCCTAGTAAAGTGGTGGCAACTTTACCAGAAGCTTCTATGTAGTTTGGGAACAACACGAAAAGAAACGTTTCACCATCATTATACCACTTTCCCACACTCATGCCTGTAATCCAGCACTTAACAAATAAAACGCCATCAATTTTATCCACTAACACTAAATATAACACAAGTTTTGGAAAATAACACAATGCAATGACGCGATCTTTTTCGTTTTCCTGCCAAAACTCACCAAATATACTATTAATAATTGATAGAATATGAGAGCGCACCCATTCCCGTTGCACTGGTCTGTGGTCTGTGTCTGGCTATGCTCTGTATCATACAGATACAGATACAGAGCATAGCCGGACACAGACCACAGACCATCATTCTATCAGTCTATCATTCTCTTTGGTAATATAAGTGGTATAATATCGCGCACTTTATTCTAACAAATGTTACTTTTATTCTATTCACATATATTAATCAATAGGAACTCTATAATATCCTTCTAGTTCCTGGGTCCCTAAACACAGGGAATCTTAATTATGGCCCAGGATCTATGTAAGTGATCGTTGGGAGCTTAATATCATCAATAATTTAAAAAAATAAAAATTATTATTTGTGGATATTTCACACAGCGACATTGAGCCCCAAACTAAGCAAAATTTTTATTGTGGGAACGTAATACAATGAAACATATCGAGACACAGATAAACCTATGTTCATGACAGAAATGTTTGTCCTGGGTTGGATTTACTCCTTTTTCACGCTACAACAGCAACATTTAATTTTTAATTTGACAGCCTCTGGTGTTGGGGTTGAACCAGTCGGCTCATAACCCGGAGTCGGTGGGTTCGATTCCCGCGACCGAACAAGTACTTGTGCATAGAAAAAAAAGGCCAAATACTTTTTCTGAGTCTGGGTGTTATAGGACCATGGTCTTCGTAGTTTTTGGGTCCCTGGACACAGGAAATCCTAGTTAGGGTCCAGGATCTATGTATGTGATCGTTAGGATTTATTATTATATTATAACTGATAAAATATCCGACATAATTATATCCGAATGCGCGGCAACACACACCACCGCACGCTTATGGCTGAGATGCCGAGTGAACATTTATTTCCCTTGTATTTAAATCTGGAACTACCCGCAATATTGTAGTAAGTTGTATGTGATAAACAAAGTTAATAAGCTAAATATATCTCAGTAAATTAAAATAATGTAAGAACGATAAGCCCTTATTTTAAATGTAATTTTGTATTTCTCATGTCAGTGAATTTATTCTTAATGATAAATAAATATCTTTAACCAGAAAATTATGATTAAATGACGAAAATGCAGAAACGCTTGAGACCCATTTGAAGAAGACCATGCGTAATAAACAAGAGAAGATTATCAAACAAAATCCACGTAAAATATGAAATATCTTGTCGTTGGACCGAATCGATTCCAGTGGGTGAACACCTCTCCGGAATAACTTTTAGGACGCACTTACAGAAAATGTAAAAGATGTTCCGGAACGATTCCGAATCATTTTTCTTTCAAAGTTCTTTTACCATGAAATTGCTAGAAAGATCATGAAACTTTTAAAGTATTTGTAGAAACCTAATGTTGACTTACTTTTAAGTGTTTTTTATGTTGTTGAGTATTTGTAGATACATTATATTGTGTGTTTTAAGTTATATTTAAGTGTTTATTTTTGTTGTAAATCAAAACGAGAAACTCACTACTATAATAATACCATCTACTACTATATGGAATTAATGGAATGAATTGAGAAACTCCTCGTTTTTTTGAAGCCAGGTAGAAAATAAAAAACGAGTGTGCTTTAGACCACACGACTGAAGTAACACTTCTTTAGTGTAGCTCCATCTATCAGCCAGTATAACTTTGTTTTGGCTTTGTGGAATGTTAATGTCACCATCTTGACAATAGTAAATTGTAATTTTACTGGACATACTAACATAATTATATAAATCTTTGACAATGGAGATCTACGTGAACCAACTTCAACTTCCGTTCGCCTCGCATTCACCAGCTTACAAGCCCCAAGTCAAGCGTGCGTAAAGAAGTTTTAATTCAAAATGATATGGCATATAACAAAAACAGTAAAGACGTGCCTAATCTAAAATTAAACAGTTTGTTTTGTAACCGAAGTCTAAAGGCAGAAAACGTTGATAAGGGACACGTGATACGTCCACTAAATGAAAGTTTGTAGAGCCGAAAAACCAATCAGGGACACATGAAGCGAAAAGCGTAACCACCAGTTACGAAGCTCTAACGTTTATCAATATCGAACCTACTGTATCTCTGCAGTGTCTCAGTTGGGTATAATATTATATATGTTATCCTGGCTCGTCACGCGCATACGTCCATTGACCCACGATTCTCCAGTGACTGACCCTGGAGATAGTAAAGCTTGAGTTCTCTAGATACTAACGCAGTATATTGTATGTAAGTAATTATTTTTTTATTATTTATTAAGTGGTACAATATAATCCCTATTTCTACTTATAAGAAAAGTTACATTTGTATGTATGCTTGTATAATAGCTGACGCAAAAACGACGAAAATCCTTGTATTGATACATGTAGAATAAATGAATCGCATGTCAGCAAGTTTGGTGTGCAAACAAAAAGTATGACCGGCGGTCGGCCAGTTACTGCGCACTGGTTGACCGGGGTACACGTTTTAGTTTTGGATCTTTTAAGTAATAAATCAGTAACTTACCTTTGGGAATTAAAATTTTTCATTCAATGTCTGTCCGGTAACTCCCAGTGCGAGGTCCTTATACCACGTAAAGTAGGCTAGTTAGTATATTGATATGTTAGTGAACGTAGCTATCTGAAAGTAGCTATCCATTTCTACTATCGTAATCGTGACATAAGTAAGTATGCATAGCTGAGAGCGCACCTAAGCCCTGATGAATTTTTACGTGAAGAGACTGAACTAGTGTTTTAAGTATTCCTGTTTTGACTTGTAAATTTGCTAAAAATAGATAGATAACTCTTTATTGTTTTACCAATGAAATTTACAAGCATCAAAGAAACCTTATAAATTAGTATTACAAAGGGAAGTTATACAACCTTTGTACATATCGAATGCAAAAAAATAGGCGATAGTATATAATAATTTAAAATAAATCATATAACAATAACTTTGTAACATACATTTAATTCTTAGCAATAAATATACTTACGTCCATTAAGAAAAGTATTAACTTATATGATAATAACGATCTTCTGCCCGCGGCTTCGCTCGCGGCGTGGCCTATGGGAAAATAATTCAACCACCCATTTCACCCTCTTAAGAGTGGAATTTAGAAAAATCCTTTCTTAGTGGATGCCTACGTCATAACATCTACCTGCATGCCAAATTTCAGCCTGATCCGTCCAGTGGTTTGGGCTGTGCGTTGATAGATCACTATGTCAGTCAGGCAGTCAGTCAGTCACCTTTGAGTTAAATATATATTTAGATAAGATTTGATATATTTTTTGACTTTGAATATCACTTTGTTAACAAAGATTAGGTACTGCCTAAAATTTCAGTGAAGCTGGGCCTATATCAGCATTTGTTTTATGTGACGTGCGCGCTGCGAGGGGAAGTATTTGACGAACGTCAACAAACCACGTGCAAATATAGTTCCTGATCCGATTTGCAGTTGAAAATACAATTAGAGCTCTTAATTGAGTTGAAAAGTTATAACCAAAGTTATTTTTGGCTAATGAAACAACTTGAGTTTAATACAGCGGAAGTATGGGTGACTTTCAACCTTACACATTAGAATCTCACTTGGTTCCACACGAATGGCTTTCCAATATGTGCGGAGTTTTCATTCGCTCCTTAGTGGCGTAAAAAACATCCTACAAAAACAGGTAAAATAAAAACATAATGGCTGTGTCATCCAGGAACACGCACTTGACTAGCGTGGTGGTTGGATGATGGTTTTGTTTTCTCTCTGTGAAAGAACACCCGTGCCTCAGCTGTGGGAATGTATGGACTAGTGATATTATAGCTAGGCGATAACGCAACTTGATTGCAACGTATAGAAATAGTTATGTGCATAGTTACTTTGAACATTTATTTCAAATTAGGAATGAAATTTAACTTTATGCATTAAAATGAAAATTCCGTAATCACCCCAATGTCAAAAGTTCGATATCGTTTCCTTTGTTTTCCTATACACTGACAAAAAATGCCAGTACGCTGCATAATACCGTAGCATGGTCTACAAGCGTAGAACTAGCTACGGACCTTCGTAGAATGATAACGCGTAGCATTTTTATGTTTGCAAAATTGTAAGTAACTTTGATTGAAATCTAAAGGGATCTCTCTAAAAAGTTTAATAACCCTGGAAAAAAGGATCCAGATCACGGGTCAAAACATCCAGGACATCCATTATTTATACCTGTTTTGAAGTAGGCCATGTACGTAATGGTTTGATTGAACATGTTACTTTTGGGTCATCTAAATCATATATTTCAGTGAAAGTGATGCATGAGATTTTGATTAAAAACAAAAGCTTTAATTTTTAATTCTTTTTAATTCTGAAGGGTTTAATTTCAATAATACTTAGTCAGATGGTAGTTTCGAGTATAAGCTACGTTAATAGTAGTATATATTGTTTACCGAGGAAGCAAACCACTATTTTACTATGGAAAGTAACGTGGTTTTCTCACATTTTGTATTATTTGTACGGGATTTACTCACGTTTAAAATTGGCCGGACTATCCGACTATAGTTTCAACTGCATTTGGCAGCCTTCCTCAAGGTGAGTGCGCGCGCGCGACGGCGACTTGCTTAGCACTGACCTTGAGGAAGGCTGCCAAATGCAGTTGAAACTATAGTCGGATAGTCCGGCCAATTTTAAACGTGAGTAAATCCCGTACAAATAATACAAACCACTATTTGTTGTTTCTTTGAATATTGTGCAGAGAGAAGGATTTTAAAGAAGAGTCCTGAGCGCAAGGAGGAGTGCATCACTTGAGCCTTAAATAGTGTTGCTCCTGAGGTGGACCCTCTATTTTTTATCACCGTCTATGAGAAAATAAGTAAGTGTTACTTATTTGTGTCATATTATTAGCGCCCGACCACATTTCAAAACATCTTAATTCTTTAAGGTTGATATAATACTTTTATTCTTACTATTTTACAAAGGCACATGTTTTTTTTATAAACAATGTAACTTCTGAGTTTGAGTCTGATTTGAGCAAAGGTTCAACCCTAAGACTAGCTCATTTGTTTGACCAAGTGAAAACACCACTGAAGCGATTACTAATTCGTTGTTGAATCTCACAGGAAGCTGCTAATTAATGTTTCAAAGTTACAACTCACGCCCAAGACTCGGTAATCGTGCAAATGTTGTGCACGGGTGTTTGGGAAAACTTTGTGTTTGTTTCATACCTGTAATTATAATCTAATAGCCGGGCGTTTTAGCGATTTACAACCTCGCCATTCGTCCCATCATCCAACGTATCAAATCCAAGCTTAACGTTTGGTTTGATGGGGCTTTGGGTGGCGACATAAACATTGTGTACGATGACTTATTTTTATTAGTCGATGAATTCTGAACGTAATAGCCTGGAGCTAAATTTTTCCAAGTGTGAAGTTTTCATTTCAAACGACAATCTCACATATAATTTGATTTTTTTTAAATTTCAATATTTTGGCGTCTAATATAAAAATATTGACAAACATTCACATCGTTTATTGGGTTCGTCTATTCTCAACAAATCGTTTTCCTATATTTTTTTTGTTTTATCGGAATGTTCAATTAACCAAAATGAACACTCACGTGACTTTCACTGTAATTGTATAGTTGCCATTTATTATATTTGTTTTTCATCCCAAATTTTACGCATACAGTTCATTTGAAAAATCCAGTTACCAGATTTAAAATTAGCTTTAAGCTTGAAGCTTTAAATAGTTTCCGGTGTTACAGATACGTAAAAAGATTGTTGAAGTTCTAAATTTTTATTTATTATTAAACTTAGTCACATTAGCAATTAAAGCAGGCAAAAACACAAAGCTTAAAAAAGTACACAATGTAAATCTGTTTTGACTTTGATTTTGTGTTTCTAAGATCACTGCGAGTTCCCCATCCACAACATTCAGCTCTCCCACACGGATTATGAACGTGTTTTGTAATCTTATAAAGCAGCCTTTTCGAGTAAATGAACACACACTCCAAGAGGATTCCTTACGAAGACAAATAATCTACTTGACTACAATTACCTGCCCTATTAGATACCAGATAGCTGCTTTTGAGTACGTTATTTGCGCTAACAAGGTTTGTTCTGTAAACATACATAATTATCAAATTATAATCCAACAGATCCACTTCAGACACCTCGCAAGCAGCAGTGGAACAATTTGTCAGCTCGCTGTATTCTATACATTTAATGCCCACGTTTACAAACACGTATGAACCATCATAAGCGGTAAACTTTCTACAAAATCAAGTAATTAGTTTGTATCCATCGATATGACACCTAAGCTTTGTCTCACATAATCAGTGCTCTGTCAGAGCTAGAACATCACACGCGAGCTTACTCTTCTATAGAACTTTGATCTTATTGATTTCCTAATGATGGAAGCAATGTTCTGATGGCAAACGACACATAAACATAAAATTCTTAACAACATTTACGATACCCGTTGAAGGTATGTTGAGATCATGCCGATTGCAATCAGACTGTGTTTGTTGCAATTGTGCAACGCCGTCAGGTCACATTAATACTACCATATCATACCATACCATACCATACATACCATACCATGCATGCATGCATGATCTCATTGTCCCATCACCATTCCACTACCGGACTACTAGACGCTCGGCTATGCGCCATCCTTTCGTGGTCGAAATACCACCCATTCGTACCAAGCGATTTGACACAACGTTCTTAATTAGAACGGCTAAAGAATGGAATGCCCTGCCAGCGTCTGTGTTTCCGGCGAAATATGACCCGGGCGTGTTCAAGAGAAGAGTGAATAGGTATTTACTTGGTTAGCATGCTACACCTTCGATCGCATCGTCACTTCCCATCAGGTGAGAGCGCGGTCAAATGCTAGACAAGTTTGAAGTAAAAAAAAAAAAAATAATACCATACCATACCATAACACTGATTTAATATATTATGTGGTACCATCATGAATATTTTTGTATTGCTAGAACTATCAATGGCACTCTGATTAAAGTTGCTTTTTTCTCATTGTAACGGGTGTTTCTTCTTGTACTGTTATTAGCACTCCAATAGATTTTTACTCGAGTGTTCGCGGTAATAAACCGCTATTTATAACGCCCGCCTACCAAGGATTAGGACCTGGCTAAGAAGCTTTTTGAGTAGATGGATCGCGTTGGTCGGAGTAATTAGTATGGCTTCCAAATGTACATATTAAAACAACTAATGGGCTTTACCTTTATTTATTTGTCGTTAATATGAGTTATGTTTTGTTGAGCGAAAAAAATTAAGTTTAATTTTGAGTTAATGCTTTTTAATCCCCTAACGCAAACAGGTGTAGCATTAGCTACCAAACAGTTGAACCATTTTTGTTCACCTAAGATAGATAAGATAACTAGATTAAGAGTGTTCTTAGCTATTGGAGGTTGATATTTCAATTAAACATTTAGATTTACATTTTTACCTAATAATTGCCCGATTTTTTTTTAGTTTAATTAAATAATATAATATGAAAGGGTCAACAAAGATAAACATAATCCTCACACTGAGTCTGCATTTTCTCAACTAATCAGCTGCCTTTTTATGTGTAATAATCAATTAATGAAAAATTTAACATTATAATGCTTAAAGGTCATTCAAAATGAGACTGCGCACTCAAGAAATTAAAGTGGATCCATAAAAGGAATACTAAATCATGAATTCTTACCAATACGCTAGCATTATTTTTAACTAGCAATCGAGATAAGGTCCTGATTGTTGGTTAAGTATCGTTAAATAAATAAATATATATTTAATATTTTGCATTTTTTAATATTGTACGCGTAAAGAACATACTATTTTCGTCTAACTGATACTATTATTTGGGTTTGATGCAATTTACCCGTCTGCCGCGGTGTCTCAGTACTTTTAGATGAATAAGACATTTTGTTCAAAATTTACTTAATAAAATAATTAATCAAATTTTCTGTAATCATAGTTTGTAGACTATTTGTTGTAACAAATACCAAATAAAGTAACTTATTAAACAAAAAACTTAACAAGTAATTCAAAATTAGTTCTTCCGTTTTACATTAGTTTTACCATAGTTAAGTATAGTTTGAAGGAAATGTATATTCTTGCACTGTGTTGAACAAATTGTAACATATAATTTTTTTTTGCCAATAAAATTTATCTTATCTTATCTTATCTTACCTCACCCCCATAACACAACTGTTTATTCGGGAGTTAAAAATCAGTAGTTTAGTAGTTTGTTCGGTTATGATAGTGCACATTTTTAACTAAGTAGCGTCAGCTGTATTGTCTTCCAAGTCACAAGACAAATTTTAATCTTTATAAATAATGAAGCAATTGGATTGAAAGTGTCTCAATATTTATTATTGCAAATTATAATCAATGGAAACGTTTTTGAAGTAAAATTTCTTTACGTAGGCTTGACTTGGGGAGTATGCTAGTGAATATAAGGCGAACGGAAGTTAAAATTGGTTCACGTAGATCTCCATTCTGAACATAACAAAGTAAAAATTACTCAAAATTTGTATTATTATTTTGGCATATCCGGTAAAATGACAATTTACAATTTATTGTCAAGATGGCGACATTAACATTAAACAAAACAAAAACAAAGTTATACCGGCTGATAAATGGAGCTAAACTAGACTACTAAAAGTTTTACTTCAGTTGTGTGGTCTAAAGCACACTTGTTTTTTTTTTATAACCTTACTTGCTGTTAGAAATTGGATTGATAAGAATGTACAAAACTATATTTTATATTCGCGAGGTCCGTCCACGGTAGATCATACTATATTATTAATCAGTCGAAAGCCACTATTTTGTTTAATCAATTGTTTAACAATTAAGTACCGTATTAGACTAGGTGTTGGTTAGTCTGAAATTTCTTAGATTAAATCAATAAAATTTGCCATATTTTGCAAACGTCAGTTGAAGAACTTTGATTGAAAAGTTCACTTAATTAAAAGATACTTCAACTATAAACTTACTTCAAACTCAGTACGAATAAGCAAATGTTTGACTTAAACAAGTTTGTAAAGTTGAAATGTCCCGCAGAAACGAGTTTTACAACTTTCAATATCTGGGATTTGTTTTCAATTTGAACTCCTTAATTGTAGATTAGAAATGAAGTTTAACAGTAATTTTGTAAATTTTGTTTTCGTTGAATTATGTAATTTATTGTTTCTATTTGACAAACGTCATCAGCTAAAACAAACAATAAATAAGGTTTCACCTTTTTCAAGTGTTCAGCCGAATTTTTAGGCGACCGAAAGGCTGCTGACTTAACTTAACGACTATAATTGTCTGACAACAGCCGGGACCTAAAATAGGAAATTGAGGTTTGTGGATAATAAAAGAACGTGGTTTATGGATTTAAAAGATATGAACGATTATCCTTTATTTTTATAACTAGGAAGCGATGCGAATGACTCTTACCACATATAAAAACGGAATGAAAATTTAAGATGGCAGTTTTCTTTAATATCATAATTGATATTCTGTAATCGAGTAAACAGATTAAATAAAACTTTTTGTAGCTGTCACCTACCAATGTAGTGATCGCAGCAAATGTTGCTTAACGTCACCAATCGGCTAGGAACGGCTGGCCATGCTTCGCTATGAGAAAAAAAAATTGAGAGCATAAGCCAATAATAATAATAATAACGCCCAACGATCACATACATAGATCTAGGACTCTTAACTAGGATTCCCTGTGTCTAGGGACACAGGAACTACAAAGACCATGGTCCCACAACACCCTGACTAATAACAAGTGTTTCCGCATTTTTTTTCTACGCACAAGTACTTGTCCTGCCGCGGGAATCAAACCCACCGCCTCCGAATTATAAGCCGACCTGCTCAACCACCACACCACAGATGCTGTCAAAAAAAAAATGTTCGCACAAAAATATTTATCAATATTTAAGTATAGTTAACATTTCATTTACAAGCCCACCAATTTTTTTAATGTATAATTTTTTTAAATCTAGTCGCTCACCTGATGTTAACCGACACGGCCGCCCATAACAAAACAGTGTCACTCGGGACTCTAAAATATAAATTTCCACGTGACACTGCACTACGGACATCATCCTGAGACATCAGCATAGTCTGGTAATAACATTACTCGACAGATCATAAAGCTTCAATTTCTCAGCGATTTCACTAGCTACAACCCCCTTCAAACCGGAACACAATAGTGCTTAGCCTAGGCGAATTTAGCAGAAAAGTTCTAACACTAATATATGGATTCTAGTACTATATATATGTATGTGTATGAATGTGAAATAACACTTCTAAGCTCTCTTTTCAAAGGAGGATGACACTTTGTATGTGTGTTCGATATAGATAGCATTCTTGACTTATTCCATTTCTCTTACGAATTGAAACGTTTTTAGGGATATCCGTCACAACACGTGACTTACAAGAATCAAGCAAAAATTATTGATGCTTTGACACCCGAAATCCAATGGAAAAGTAGGCCATCCATAATAAATGCTCTTTACATGTGACTGAATCGACTGAAATTGTTTATCGCTTGACACGCCGCACCGCGGTAGAATAAACTGGTGTATAACAAATCCTGCTTGGCGTGAAGTTGCTAAAATAGCTACTTTAAGATCTTTACTTTTTAAGTATTCAATCATACATAAACTACATAAATAATTGGAAGGCAAATGAAAATGTGCCTAAGAATTATAATCTCTCAAAGTTGAAATATAGTTATTGATAAAAATGGTTTTAACCGACTTCAATTCCAATGAGAACATCATCAATGTATATTGTAAAGATAAAACGGGTCTATTCGCGCACAAAAATTATCAAAAAAATATAATTTTGACTAACCTCGACGTTTCGACCAAGCTACAGTGGCCGTGGTCATCAGGGGACTAGACGCAAATAGAGCCGTTTTTTCTTTACAATATGAGTTTAAGTCGCGAAAGTTTAAAAAGTGTTATATCATTAATGTAGTCGAAATCGAAATATGCATTATTAAGCATAGCTAAAAAATAACTTATCACATCTTGATCAAATTTAAATGAGTCTATAAGTGCAACACGAAATTTTAATTAAAAAAGACAAATGTCATCAAAAGAAAAAAGTCATCAAAATCGGTCTCCCCAGTCCAAAGTTTTGAGATAACAAACATTTAATAAATTACAAGCGAATTGGAACCTCCTCTTTTTTAAAGTCGTTTAAAAATTAAGGTATAAATAAGAACTTGATTGATTGATTGCTTGTACCAAGGAGGTACAAGCAATCAATCAATCAAGTTTTTATTTCAGAAAAATATTACAAATTTAGAAGCAGGGCCAACGCACTAGTAGGCAATAATATGTACAGCATAAATTGAGCAAGAAAACAAGAGACTGCAGACAGACGCATTTCCGCACACATCCGCTTCCCAAGTGAAGTCGCCGTCCTGGAACTAAGAATTACAGAGTAGAAGCTTGACTCGGTAAAGCCACTTAAATGAATAGCGGCTCTTGCGGATTGTGCAATTCTACTCACCTACCAAAAGTTAAAAAGTTCAATTTCTTTGTATTGCTATTATCGAAGAAAAACTTCTCTACGCACGGTTGACTTGGGGAGGAACCTGGTGAATGCAAGGCGAACGGAAGTTGCTTTACGTAGATCTCCATTGTCAACATAGCAAAGTTAAAAAATGTATTATAATGTTGGTATGTCCAATAAAATGACAATTTAAAGACGACATTAACATTGAACAAAGCAAAAACAAAGTTATACCGGCCGATAGATGGAGCTTAACTCAAGAAGTATTATATCAGTCGTGTGGTCTAAAGCACACTAGTTTTTTCTGCTATTCTGACTATTACAGACCTGAGTGATCATGGAGGTCATTTCATTCCTAGTTTGAAAATTTCTATTGTAACTATGTACATAAACTACGTATAAGCAGTCAAAGTCAGAAGCAGTCAGTCAGAAGCAGTCAAATCAATACAAATTAGTGTTTCTATCGGTTGCAATATATTTCCTTGATCAGCTAGGTGAGCTGGACGTCACGTCGGAGCTGGCCTAAATAGTGATAGATTAAGATTAGTTTTTTCGGACGTATATAGAACATAACCTAAAGTGCGGAGTGCGCCAGGCTCGGTGCAAGTCGCGATTACCACAGCTAGGCAGTAAGTTTTTTTTTTAATTACTGGAACAATAAAGAAAAAAATTCTCCACTTCGCAGCCTTCAGTTTCACCTGAAAATATTTCACGAAAAATCTTCACGTCTAGAACAGAGTATATTTTTATTTTTCCTTATTTCTCATTACAAAACGTTCTGCTTCGCTACCTGCTCTGGTTTTACTTTTTGTATTGTGTGAACAATATTTTGAACATACAATGAAAATTTGTTACATGAAATAAACATACCAGCACATCTTTGATTATTTAGATAACAATATCTACTACAAGCTTTTCTTAGTTTGGCGCTAGATGGCGCTGAAATAAATAAAATAAATCAAAATGGGAATCGAACCCCAACTTACAATTCAGAAGGCAGAGCTACTACCAAGCTATTAGGCTAGTAAAATATAAATATGAATTTATATTCACATCTTATTTCTGACTATTATAATTATAACAATCTGTCCTTGCTGTACTCCTACGAGATTTCTCCTTATATTAATGTCTGTAAACAAAAGATAAATCTCAGACTATTTGTCAATATTCCGTACAGTTAGCGTGGGCGTCGTCATTACACTCAATAAATGCTTTGGTAAACTACCACCTCACTTCTTGCAGTCACTATTCTCTCGTTATCTTAGCACAAAGTAAATACACGTCGAAATTACGCAATCATATGACTGGCCCGATAGCTCAGTTGGTGATAGCCCTGCTTTTTGAGATGCAGGTTGTGGATTCAATTCCCACTCAGGACAACCAAGACCACAATCCATTGTATTTTATGTATATATTTACAAATAAAAAACATCTAAGTATTGTGTCAGCTATCTGGTTCTCATAGCACAAACTTTGCTTAGTTTGAGCCTAGATGACGGTGTGTGAAATGTTCAAAAATATTTATTTATTTATACACAGTATATTTTTTTACTATACTTGTCCTGCCGCGGGAATCCAACCCGCCGCCTCCGTGCCATGAGCTGGCCTGCTTAACCACCACACCACAGAAACTTTCTCACCAAAACGGCGGAACTGGTTTAATGAAATTTTGCACACGGCCTTTTATATTATCAAAACATTTGTAAAAACTTTTGCAAAATGAAACAAGAATATACACTCAGTATTCACGTATATACACTCGATATTATTGTTTTATTTGGTGTTTAAGATGAACTTCCGCGAGTCAATCAATAATGGAAAATTTTGATTAGCCTCATTTCTTAGCTGTGAGTTTTCCTGTGAGAATAAAAAACACATTTTGTAAGATAAATAACGGCTAAACTCACGTCAATTACTGGTCGAAGTAATTTCGAGTTTTAATTGACGTGAGTTTAGCCGTTATTTATTGTACAAAAATATATAATAAGCCAATGTGTGTGAGTATGACGCCAATGTATATATAAGGAAAACTAGTAGTAGAAGTTATATTAATGTAGATAATTACTTTATATTTATATAATCAAACTTAATCAAATTAATTTGTAACTAAACTCACGGCTAACTACAACTAATGTAATGTAAACCATGGAACCGCAGAACAAACTCGCAGAGGGCAATCTATTAATTAGCGTTGAAACTTGCGACGAAACATGTCTGCGTACATAGACGTCGGTTACATTCTAGAATTACCAAGAGGCTACAGATCATAAGTTATAATATATATGTCGCAATCGAGTCGATTTTGGTACTCCAGCGCCATCTGTTGACGCGGTCGTAATCGAGTCATATCCGGAATGCAAGCGCCATCTGTTGGTGCTCGATGGAGTTGGTGATACGCGCGCCATTGTGGTGTCGTGACTCGGGTCGGGACGACACTTCTCCGATGGCGGTCAGCGCGTGCGGACATCACTGAACCATCGCGCGTTCCGCTATTTATAACTGCCTTGCTATACGTGTCTACTAATACTAACTTTGTAACTTGTTGTGATTATAATCTTGACTTACTGTTAACCTAAGTTGAAGTCTCTATATCATAATCAATGAGCTAGTAATAAATATCTAAAAACTTTTGATAATATCGCCATATTTATCGTTAAACTGGTATCTGTTAATTATTACACTATTCTCTATTAATTTATAGTGTTTGCTCACTTTTTCTAGTTTTCCGCGTTATTACGATAACGCTATGAAGTATCTACGTTATGTGATTATAATGATATGAAAATAAAATCCGACATGACGTAAAGTCCGAAATGAGGAGATCTACTGATTATTGAGACATAATATATTATCGTTGAATCAATTAATTTCTAGTTTTTGGTTACTTTTTCTAGTTTTTCGGGTTATTAAGATAAAGCTATGAAGTATCTACGTAAAGTAAGTATCTGCAGAAGACCAAAACTCATCGACATAGCTCTTCAACTTGCAAGTTGAAATGGCAATGGGCGGGACACAGCGCTCGTAGAATCCACAACCGATGAGGAAGAAATGTTCTCAAGTGGCGAAAACAAAAAGACTCAGCGTAGACTGGCCCCCCACCAGGGGGACCTACGACCAGGGGCTTTACCGCGTAAGTCTGGTAGAGATAGTAATCGTGTTCTGTCTTGCTCGCACTCGTGGACTTGTTAATTGGCGCGTGCAAGATGGCAGGCGAAGCCGATTCCCACAACAGTTAGAGGGGTGATGGATGCAAGAGGCAAGAAGAAGCTTAAAATGGCGCTCTGTGGGGGAGGACTGTGTTCAGCTGTGGACGTCTTTTATGATGATGACGTAATTTTTTTTGGTCCAATAGCTCAGTTGGTAGTAACCCTGTCTTCTGAATTGCAAGCCGTGGGTTCGATTCACACCCAGGACAAACATTTGTGTGATAAACATCGATGTTTGCTCTGTGTCTGGGTGTTATATTGTATTCTATATAAGTATTTACAAACAAAAAGTATCCAAGTACGAGTATTGTATCAGTTTTCTGGTCCCATAGTAAAAGCTTTGCTTAGTTTGGAGTTAGATGGCGTTGTGTGAGATGTCCACAAATATTTATAATTTACTAGCGGCCCGCCCCGGCTTCGCACGGGTATTTATTATATATCTATTATAGATTGAGATATAAACTATCCTATCTCTCAAGTTGGATCGAACTGCACATGTTGTGCGAATTTTATTATAATCGGTTAAGTGGTTTAGGATTCCATTGAGGACAAACATTGTGACACGAGATTTATATATATTAAGATTTATATTTATGAAGCACCTACGTAGTATTTTAATGATAACTCAGTTACTTTAACAGTCAAATAATTTGACATATAATCACACATCAGTATTGTAAATTAATTTTAACACTTTACCTAGTCAAAAATTTAAAAAAATACCTTTAAATTTCTTGTTTCTTAAATGTTATGCTCTTTTGTGCTCCGAAACGAAGAGTGTATTTGACAGAAAGTGATTGGCGAATTATAATAATAATAGAATGCTTCTTGACACAGAACGTACATATATCATGAGGATTTTCCTGTCAATATTTTGGGACCTGCCGTGTCAAGGCTTTTAGGTCTAAGCGCCGGATAACTTGGCAGCTGCCGCGCTGCCGGCGTTGCTCTAGGCTTAAGTTTTTATTGCCACAATTAAACGAAGATAGATAAAGTAATTTTGTGAAATAAAAGAAAATACGTCTGCACTTGTTTGTATATTGAGAAGAAGAGAGATAAAAATGACTGTTAATATTTTATAGTATTATAGTTCACCGTCTCACAGATAATACTTATGAAGTAAATTAATGTTACCGACATCATCACTGTCCACTGCTGGACATAAGCCTCTCCCAAGGCACGCCACTGAGCCTCGTCTTCGGTTCTACTCTATACTGCGACTTGCCATTGGGAAGGTTTTGCCCATGATCGCCACGCTGGGCATGCGGGTTGAAGATCGCAGAACGTAACTATTGCACTGGTGACACTGCTGCCCATCACTGGTCAGATTAATTTAATTAGTTACAAAGGCTGAGATGGTTATTCCGCCATCTATCGGTCAACATGTGTAAGATAGTTATCGTTGCCTTTTATGACAACAACTAATTTTTGAATGTCATTTTTTTAACTACATAGATTTTTTAAACGAGTTTAAGATAAATAACTGTAAATAAAATATTCGTTGACAAATGAATGTGTGAAGTTCATTTAAATAACACGTGAATAAATTCTACATTATCAGAAAAGGGAGCGGCATCGGCAGCGAGCGACGTAACGTATTCAGCGTAAGGCAGCGTGAACACAATGCAAATACAAATAACCAGAAGTATCTAATGAAATCTCGTGGATGTGGCAAATCCCTTCTTCGGTATATCATTTTTCGTGTATATTAATAATAATGTGTGGACATTTCACACAGAGCCATCTAGCCCTAAACTAAGCAAAGCTTGTACTATAGGAACTAGATAACTGATACAATACTTAAATAATTTTTGTTTAATGAACGTAGGTTCATCATACAATGCATAAAAAACATTTTAAAGTGCTGGATTACAGGCATGAGTGTGGGAAAGTGGTATAATGATGGTGAAACGTTTCTTTCCAAACTACATAGAAGCTTCTAGTAAAGGTGCCACCACATTACTAGGAGTATGACTTGACTAGACTAAGACTTGACTTTATGACTTGGACTGTGACTTGACTTGACACATACATATAATATTGATTAATTTGAGAATTTATCAATTACTTGAAACTGGCTAAATACACAAAAGTGTAGAGCCAAAAAAAACAATCAGTTAAAAACGACTGGTCAATCCTTGCCATGAGGGCCACAAGACTATAGCACACTATAAAATAATCAATGTATACAGAGTCTGTGCTAGTATATAGACGGGCCAAATATTTTTTCAGACTGACAAAAACACTGAAAGCCTGCCCGTTTTTCGAAAATCTGCATTTCTAAGGAAATCAAATTCTTATGAACTCCAGCGTTATTGAATTGTTTTCATTCGTCACTCAAACGTAGGATGGAATCCGTCGCGTTCCATTCATTTCCGCAATTTCCGCCCCCTTGTTTGTTATGCAAGCATTCCTGTGAGACGGTACAGTTAAGGACGTATTTACACTGATGGCCAAATATGTCACATATTGAAATCATTTTCCCATTAAATCGCAAGACTGAAATTATTATCCATAGATTCAGATGAAAGAGTATTCTAGTCCCACAAGTATAAAGAAATTACATTGTTTTGGGCCTTTAGTCTTCCTGCTCGACGGCTCCGGCTCGAAGGACCAAAAGGATGTTTGGGACTTTCGTCGTCTTGCTTGATGGCTCCAGCTCAAAGAACCAAAAGGACGTTTGGGTCTTTCGTCGTCCTGCTTGACGGCTCCGGCTCAAAAGACCAAAAGGATGTTAGGGCCTTTTGTCGTCCTGCTTGACGGCTCCGGCTCGAAGGACCAAAAATATGTTTGGGTCTTTCGTCGTCCTGCTTGACGGCTCCAGCTCAAAGGACCAAAAGGATGTTCGGGCCTTTCGTCGTAGACGGCACCTCGGTAGTAGTTGTAAAATGATAGTCCAAAACACTGCTTTTTCTAATATTTTTCTTTGTTTTTGTTGTAAAGAGAGTCTACGCGTAATTTGGTGTCTGAGCCGCACTCGTTAAAATGTCCATTTAATGAGTCCATTAGCGCGCGACGGTGGTTTAGTGACGTCTCTTTTAAGTAAAGAATGTACGGACTCTTATAGTTCGCTTAATCGTAGATAAAACTGCTGTACGTGCTATATTGGCTCGTGCATATATTTTCTTACTCGTTCAATTATTTTAAAAACTCATTTTACATAGCCTCTATACAAAGCAAAGTGGAATTAATATTCCAATTTATTAACCGACTTCAAAAAAGGAAGTGGTTCGAATTCACCTTTTTTAAAATGTGCGTTACCTCAGAACTTTCGACTGGGAGAACCGATTTTGATGACTTTTTTTATTTGAAAGCTAGTGTCAGCTGAAGTCAATTTTTTACGCTTTGCGTTTGTTACTTGTAGTTTTGTATTCAATTTTCGTAAAAGAAATTAACGTTGCGTTATAATATAAAAGATAACAAATATTTCGTTTGCACTTAATCAGTTTGTTGTTAACAGTTTTTTTATATGTTACAGGAATATCTATCTACTAATATTATAAATACGAAAGTTTGTGAGTCTGGATGTATGTTTGTTACTCTTTCACGCAAAAACTATTGAACGGATTTGGATGAACACATAGAATATTTTTATCGCGGGTGAAACCGCGTGGCGCAACTAGTATATAATATTGTCATTTTTGATTTATATCTCATTTTAAAAATCTTCCTTCATAGGTTGTATCGTGGTGGTGTCCTATTCCCTAATGGGTCGAAGATTGTGCTCAGTGCTGCCCCCATTCGACCAGACGGAGGGGAGTGCCAACAGCCAGCAGGTATGCAAATTAATTATTTCGTAAATAAGACATGGTGCTACGGTTAATTTTTCTTCAGGGTTGTAATTAGTACTAATAAATATTATTTATTATTTATTTATTTTTTTTTATGTTAAGGTATGACGTGACGAGCTAGCCGTTCGCCTGATGTTAAACGACACGGCTACCCATATCAGCTGCAGTGTCACTTGGAACTGTAAAGTATAGAGGTTCGCGTGACACTGCACTGCGCACGTCATCCAGAGACATCAGCACAATCTAGTAATAAGATTACTAAACTGTGAGATCAGATCATAAAGTCTCATTTGCCCAGTAATTTTACTAGCTACAGTGCCCTTCAAACCGGAACACAGCAGTGCTTGCGCACTACTGCTTAGTGGCAGAATAACTGGCAAAGCGGTCCTACCACCTAGTAAAACATTATGTTTGAAGTAAAACTTTTTTACGCACGCTCGACTTGGGGAGTGAACTGGTGAACGCGAGGCGAACGAAAGTTAAAGTTGGTTCCCGTAGATCCACATTGTCAACATAACATAGTAAAAAAATTGTATTATTATGTTGGTATGTCCGGTAAATGACAATTTACAATTGTCAAGATGGCGACATTAACATTAAACAAAGCAAAAACAAAGTTATATCGGCAAATAGATGTAGCTAAAAAAGTTTTACTTTAATCGCGTGGTCTAAAGCACACTCGTTTTTTTTTAGTATAATTAATCGGCAATTGAGACTATGATCTGATCTCAAAGTCGATTAATCTGCACTGATATCTCAGGATGGTGTGCGCAGTGCAGTGTCGCGTGAAACTTTATATTTTAGAGTTCCGAGTGACTGTTCTGTGGTTGGGATAGGTAGCCGTGTTGCTTAACATCAGGTGAACGACTAGCTTGTCACATCATTCACTGACATAAAAAGTACTTATTTTAAAGCCCAGTACGACGTGACTAAAATAAATAGTGTTAAAAAAACCTGAATAAGTAAAAAGTCAGTTAAAAAATTTCATCGCGTTACATCAGATTTGTCATTTGTGTGCAATTATCAAATCGAGAGTGAACAAGTATCTTCTACATAAGTGTCTGTCCTAGACCACGTTGTCACTTACCATCGAGTGTGATAGTGTTCAAACGCAAGCCTATAAAATAATAAAAAAAAAGTTTAATAAACCTTTGTCACCATTTGACCTTTGTTATAAATTATGGATTTTTCTCTGGCAATATAACTGCTTCCCTTCCTTTTAAGTCCACTACAAGATGAGTGGGCGACCATGGCGAATAGTCCAAGATCCTATCTGAGACATTCCGTAAAAAGATTTTTTTATGTGTAAAATGGATTCAGATATAGTTTTAATTTCTGACATCTTTACTCTCTATACTGTGGTTCATAAGAAAATAATGTTTTGTAATTTGCTTATAATGGTATTATTAGGATCATATGTTGCCAAAAACTGTCTGGAGTAGGTAAATAATACAAGGCAATGGGATCCTAGACTACGGAATCTATGAATTATTTATAAGTGCTCCGAGATACTTGCTCGGAACTAGACACTAAGTGGTAAATGGTCAGAGTTCTGCGAATATTCAATATATTCTAACAAAGTCTACTGTTTGATAGAATAAAGTTTATTTCCAAGTTTGTAAAAATCGGTGCTCGATATTCAAGTCGGAGAGGTAAGTTTTGTTAGGATTGGTATCTGAAGAAAACGAAGCTATGATGATTTTTAGTTGCTTTGTTACAAATTTAGAGTTTAGTTTATAAAACTTTGACGGTGGTTTAAAAGGGTTATATACAGAAACAATATGTTTATGTTTTATTACATATTTTATGTAATATCTAACCTCATTTACGTAATATAGTTCTTTTAGTTACGCATTACCTTTACCAATGCGTTATGTGCATAAGCGTAGAAATTGTGATGTCACTACTCTTCAATTAAGTTACTACTGTGTTACTCACAGATTAGAGAAAAAACAATGTTACTATACATTGTCAAAATCTTATAATCTGTTATTCAAGAAAAGAGAGACGTTCTGAGAGCTTATAGATCAATTATTTATGTTAATATAAGCTGTAAAACTCTTATAATTTGTTAGTCAAAAAAATAGAAACATTCTGAGAGCTTATAGATCAATAATTTAGAGCTTATAAATCAATTAGTTAGTGGATCATCTAAAAGTGAAAGCTATTCTCAAGTGGATAATGCCTGCAAAACGCGATATCTTTCAATCCCCACCTCGGCTAATCTTTAGCTAAGCTACCTTATCTGTTTTGTACTTTCCATCGCTAAAATTGGTAACGGAATAGATCGTGAGGGAATCTTATCTAAAGCAACGTAGGTTAACAACCTCTTACGTTACTGTTACTCTCTGTAATCTTTTAAGACAGACTTGTTGCGGTGTTACTAGCACCTAATCTGTGTAGTTCTGCAGAGAAAACGTTAAGCTACTATAAAAGGTGAACTCATGTTTGTATGATTTTTTTATTTGCGACTTTTTTGTTTGTGTGACTTTCTTGCTAAAATACCAAAACTAGTTTTTATAAAATGCATACATATTGTTAGTACTAAGAGAATTAAAATAAGATGATATCTGTATTCAAAAATAAGAGTTCGTAAAAAACGGTTAAATAGCGCGTAAAAGCTCCAATTGCCAGGATATAAATAAAATTTTCTTAAAATTACGATGATATTTTTCACGCCAGTTTATTTATAATCCGTGAAAAAAATTAATTTATAATCATTTTTAGGGTCTGACAATGTTTTTATTCCTATTGTTATCGTTTAGTCGTAATGTTGCCGTTAAAATGTTATTAGCTGTTTTTATTGGTCGTAAAATTCTTTTGAACTGCGATCTCCTGGAACATTTGTGGGCGGTCAATTGAATAAGATATCTTGGATAATAATTTTATTATTATAGTATCCCTTCCTAATGTCATGAATATGGATTATAACTGAAAATCAGTTATTAAGGACTTACGACCTTAATTGCATGATGATGTGCCTATCTCTCTTTTACGTAAA
Organism: Ennomos fuscantarius; assembly: GCA_905220475.3. Taxonomy (NCBI): domain Eukaryota; kingdom Metazoa; phylum Arthropoda; class Insecta; order Lepidoptera; family Geometridae; genus Ennomos; species Ennomos fuscantarius. The sequence goes on along the minus strand of HG992028.1, from coordinate 862,770 downwards.
TAGACACTTGAATAAGTGTCTATTTGTAAAAATGTAAAGTTGTGTGATATCTTGAATAAATGTACTTTTCTTCTTTCTTTCTAGTGCAGGTCAACTCCAGCTTCGATCAATTTCTGATCTAATTTCCTTTCATTTTAATTATGCTGTGATAGATTTACTAAATTGTATTTAACTGACAGCCTCTTTAGTGTGGTGCTTGAGCATGTCAACTCATAATCCGGAGGCGGCAGGTTCGATTCCCGCAACAAGACTAGTGCTCAGAAAAATCACAAATACTTGTTCTGAGTCAGTGCTGTGGGATCATGGTATTCGTAGTTCCAGGGTCCTTAGAGATAGGGAATTCTAACTTTAGGGTCCAGGATCTATGTATATGATCGTTGGGCGCTATTGTTATTATTATTATTATTATAAGCTCAGTTGTTATATTTTTTTAGACTTACGTTTTTCTTTTTCGTTTTTCTATATTTCTATAAAAGTATATTACTTGAACTAAATAATATACTGTTTCAAAAAAACTCTAAACCTAGACTGTCGCTGGCAGTAGGGCAAGGCCCAAACTCCCGGTGGTCAGCCGGCGCTGCAGAGTGAGAAACCTCCCGACAATACCAGCCGTGTCAAGGAGCCTTTTGAATCTGGCCCATGGTCCAACCCTCTAGCGAGAGCCTCTCATGTTGTTGGTCAAGGCTCTTCGCTATAAGGCTGATTATATTATTATTACTATTATTGTCTAGACGTAATATGTCATATGCTACATCAATACGTCTATGACGTAAGCATCCGCTAAGAAAGGATTTTTTGAAATTCCACCCTTAAGAGGTTGAAATGGGTGGTTGAATTATTTTCCCATAGGCCACGCCGCTGGCGAAGCTGCGGGCAGAAGCTCGTTAGTTATATTAAGCGCACAGTTCACCAAGTGAATCCTTATAATCCTCTAACTGCTTTCCATTCCAGCGTATCCGTCTGGTGCGTGAGAGGAAGCGCGTGGCCTGGATCTTGCTGCTTCTAGCTGTCCTGTTCGCACTCTGCTGGCTACCGTACAACATCCTGCAGCTGCTGATCGACGTTAATGCCGTGCACGTAGAAACAGTGGCTGTGGCGTTGCCGTACACTCTGCTTCTTGGTAAGTATGAAACCGAACATACTGTTTTCCTGTTCTTTACATAAGAGTGATAAATCTTGCACTGATGTCTCGCTTGGGGTGTATTGTGCATTTGTCCGCTAGAAACTAGAGCTAGCTCCTTGAAGTAACGGAGCTCAGCTCTAAGCTACTGGCACAGTTACTCCAGCATCACTAATGTTGCATGTTGGATTGATAATTAAGATGAATATAAATATATATATAACGCTCAACAATTACATACATATATCCTGGACCCCAACTAGGATTCCCTGTGTTTAGGAACCCGGAAACTACGAGGACCATGGTCCCATAAAACCCAGACTCAGAACAAGTATTTGCTTTTTTTTTCTGTGCACAAATACTTGTCCTGCCGCGGGAATCGAACCCAAGTATGAGCCGAACTGCTTAACCACCATACCACACCAGAGGCTGTCAATTGATGCAAATATGGTTTTCATGATTATGCTCATACGAGCTTCAAATAAACTATAAAGTCTAATGCATACACTTACCGATCGATCGTGCAAATATATATATTTACCTGTGTTTTTTTTAATCATTGAGAAAATATGAGAAATTATCAAATTTACGCCTATCGGCTAATTCATTTTATATCACTACTGTACTTTTTCTGTAACTGATTTTTTGTAATTACTTTGATAAAATAAAACCTTTAACAGTAATGCATATAGGTTAAAAGGTTACACGCTTGTTGTAAATAAATGGATATGATTGAAATGGATTGAGACACCCACATGAATACCGTCTCACAAATCTTTACCACTCGGAAACCTTACAGTTGAAACCTAATAGAATATAAGAATACTTTATTGCATACCAAAATACACACCAAATAAACTAAATAAGTAGATACAAAACATTGAAGCTTAACTAGAAATCTTTTTAATCGACAGATATAGAAAATGTTAAATAGTGTACGATATAAACTAGAGAGATCGGTGGTGTACGAACTATGGAATGTAGCACAATCTTAATTACAATTTCAGTAGACAAAAACAATTTAAGATCAAAATGCTTTAATTATGTTTGTATTGTTTAGATTAATTTGTTTTGTTTCTTAATTAAACTAACGACCTTTAGACTTGGCCTATTAAACTGTAACTAAAGTTACAAAGACGTTGCTGATAATCTCGTAGACAAATATTTTTCTTTGGATTCTGCGTCAGACGCTTAATTTCAGAGCTATTTGCTTAGTTTGTATTCTATCCACACATTACATTAGGCCTTCTAATTGGCTGTTTATTTTCTTGATTGCGAGAGTGTTTGTATTCTATTGGTCAGTCAACTAGATGCATCGTCACGACAAATCGTTGCTTAGCTGAAGGTTTATTGCAAATTAGATTGATTGTCCACCTCACCGCACTAACGCCATTATGTTGGAGGTGAAGGAAATTACCTACAGGCCTCGTTGTTTTGATCTGGTATTGTATTTAATACTAGCGGCCCGTCCCGGCTTCGCACGGGAGAACATTTATTTGAAAACATTTTAGCATAAACGCAGGACATACCTAAATAATAGTGTATTTAGCAATAGTGTATTGCTGGCTCCCGTTGGGTACGGGACTTGATGATTGAAAACAAAATCATAACAGAATAAATGATGCCAACGGGTAATTTTTAAATAGTGATATAACTACATTAGTCAGACACATGCTATCGCAACATTTTTTGTAGATATTGATATGTTCTTTAATATTGTGGAATATTTTTTTGTTCTATCATCAATAGTTTTGGCAGCGCATGCGATGAAAGATATTTTATAGGCATTTTTTACACCTTGGGTAACATTTCTGTAGTTTTAGTAGAGATCCTTATTTTTTTCTTGCAATTAAAATAGCCTATTAATCAGTGATAATGTAGAATTCAAATGGTGAAAGAATTTTAGAAATCGGTCCAGTAGTGCCAATTCGTTACAAACATACATACAAATCTTTCCTCTTTATAATATTAGTATAGAAAGTATGGAAGGCTTAGAAGTAGGCTTAAGTTATTATTATTACTACATATTATATATATTACAGAAAAATACAAATATTTCATACTTGAGGGAAATAACCACACACTTTACGTAGAATTTTGTGATTATGTTTGATAAGATACTAAACTAAACACAATAAAATTAAGTTTTAGTAATATTTTTCATGTGTCATTTTTGTGTACTAAATTCAGTTAGCTAGTTATAATTCATTCACGGTATTAATTTTTAAAATGTGTTATTGGTACACCCAGGGAATAAAAAGCATCATCATCACAGAGTTTATTTTTTCTTGCACGGGTTTTACCCACTCCATCATACATCAATTCTTCAATATTATAAAACTAACAAACATAAATCTTTGAAAAGGTGCAACCGCTTTAATATTTAATATAAAAATATACAGTCAATAAAAATCATATTTGACAGGATCAAAATTGAAAACTAAAAATTGAGTAGATTTGAACTTTGTTGTCTAACGTTTAGATATAATTTTCTATGCATTGGTTTATTCTGTTGTATGTTTTGAAAAAGTAACAAGTATTTATACTCGCCATACGCTAAATGAATCATTTTCAAAACTATAGAACCTTTTCATACTGGAACCCTGTGGAGACCTTGTTGTATCATCTCTTTGCAAGCTTACAACAGTCATCAAAAACTTATAGAACTCTAATTTTTGCCTATAAGTTTGCAACAAATCTCGTAAAATTATCAACCTTAATATTTTATGTATAAAAGTATAAATCTTTTTTCTTTAGCGCTTATTTCTTTTTACTCTCGCGAGAGTAAAGAATAAAGAAAAAGTGCTCGTATAAAGTTGACATCAACATTGGGTATTTAATAATAAACGTTGATTTTTTATGTCTTACAAAAACTTTTAAGTGGGATTCTTTTTTATAAGATCCAGGACAGTCATAAAAAGTGTTTTTCTTTTTTTTTAGTTTTTCATTTCGGACAAGGAACTTCAATATTTTTTACTGCTTGTACTAGGTACATTTGCGATGAGGCTACCCTAAAGAAAGTTGTTGAACAATTTTGTTGCTCATCTCTATAGGTGAACGTATTTATTGTACGAAAAGTGGTAAACAAACAAAAAAAATATATTGTTCTTCATTGAATGCATTATCATAGGTACTCAGATTTTTTTATGTCAAGGAATGACATGACGAGCTAGTCGTTTGCCTGATGCTAAGTAGTACAGCCGCCCATATAAGTTGCAGTGTCACTCGGAACTCTAAATAGAGTTTCGCTTGACACTGCACTGCGCACGTCAACCTGAGACATCACATGGTCTAGTAATAAGGTTAATAGTCTATTACTCGACTGGAAGGTCAAAAGACCTACCTAGTAAAGATTAGATAATTTTATTTTGGATAAAAATTTAGTATTTTAGAATTTAGTATTAGTTTATTTAGGATAAGAATTTACAGGGTAAGCAATGCATTGGTGACGCCTCCTCCGGTGTTACAGATGTCCATAGGCTACGGTGACCACTTCCCATCAGGTAGGCCGTATGCTTGTTTGCTCCATTTAAAAAAAAAATTATATTCTTGACAAAACTTAAAGGGTTTTTTTTTTAATTGACGACCTTTATCTCACCAGATAAATGGAGTACAATCGTGCTTAATACCTACACCACAATATTTTCATTCACAGAAAATTTAAACTCATTGCTTAATTCGAATCTCCGTCATCTGTTATAAGAAGTTAACTATCTAGCTACTCTAGTAGTATATGAGGTCTAATAAGATTATGGTTAAGTACATTATTATGATGAGAAATAAATTATATTTAACGTGCGCGTTATGGCAACATTATAACCTCTAAATAAGATTCATTTACGACGCCCAGGTACTATACATTTCAGAATAACGGTGACGTCACAAACGACAGTCGTTATTCTGAATCTTGAACGCGTTCAGTGTCCTTTTCACGACACCCAGTAGATTAATATTTCTTTATTATTATACTCTAACATAAATGATATAACCTTTGTTATTATTGTATTAAGTTAGGCAATTGAATTCTTGAAGTGAAAACTTCTTTTAGGCGGGTTGAGCACTTTTTTTTGAACAAAAATCAGGGAACTTGCCTCATTGTTACCACACGCTTCCCATGAGCTATATGTCACAAATCACTTAGTTTTAATTTCCATCCACAGTCACCACAGACATGCCTAGCATATTTTGTATACAGGATGGGGTCGTAGAAGTTAGCATTTGAAGAAAAAAGACAACTTGAAACAACAAAGTGATCCTATTTTTATCCTATATTTGTTTAAATCTAGTTACAGAATCCGAGTAAAAATATTATCTGAAACCTACGCCTAGGTACAGCGGCGGAATGAGAAGGTTCGTCAGTTATCAAATTTATTCATTGAGTTTGTGGCGATTACAAACATGATTGATAAATATAAGATACTAAACTACGTCACAGACCAAAGTGGATTAAAAATTATGATAACAAAACTCCAATATATTCAAATGAAACTTGTTTTTTTTTTTTTGCTTTTTGAACAATTTGAGTTGTTAATTGTCATTTTTGTAACGTTATAACATCGATACAAAGTTTATTGTATGCAAGTCGGTAAAACGGACTATCACACTCCTGCAAGTAAAAGTAGGTTCTATTATGACAAACCTTTTTAGTCCCCGATACCTACGAACAAGTATTCTGAGACCCCATTTAAAAATATCCGCCATTGCGTGCGTCGCTACAAAATTCTTCGTAACTACGTAGAATTTCCGTGGTATGGACGTGGTGTCTGTCGGGTAACTATTTATTTACTATTCCCACTTGCATCCCTCAATCATCCAGGGGACTGTACAGCTTTCGCTATTGCATTCCAATCCCCTGTGCTAGGGACTCAACTAGAACCATTAAAACTTGGGTGTGTACGCACTAGAAGTAAACAGAACCCTTAAGACGCAAATTTCACATGCTTTTTGGTCCTTTTTCTGTAGTTTAATGTATTGACACGGTGTATCCAATCTCACATAGGTTTATAATCTTTATATACATAAGTATAGCTCGCTCGGTTTAATTACTGCCTCAAGAGATTCGGAGTATTTGATATAGACTTATTTACCAATATATTGTCGTTAAGCTTGAAATGAACAAGCTTGGGGTGAATGTGCTGATATCTTCTTTGAAACCAAACTATGTGGCGTGTACTAAGGCTCATAGCATGTGGTAAATACTGAAACTTATTAGAAATTATATATTGTATAGAATGAAACCATTTTATAGATGTTTAATGTTTTGTATCGAGATTGATAAAATGAGCTTTATTTATTGAATACTCCTAATACTTCAGTCCCCTGGTAACCACGACCAATAGTTTGGTCGAAACGTTGAGGTTTGTCAAAATTATGTTTTGATAATTTTTGTACGCGAATAGACCCGTTTTATCTTTACAATATTAGTTATTGAAGTGAAAAAACCAAAGTCAAATATTTGTTGATAATAAGCCCTTAGACCATATTATGGGATAATACTTTATTCAGGCTTTATTTTGATGATGATGAAGATGATGGTAGCACTTTGGTAACAGAGTAAAAAGATATGGCATCAAATTATGAAGAGTTCTCTAACCGCTGAGGCGTGTGCGAGGAGTCTAGGTAGGTTCTAGGACGATCGTAGATCTGATCAATTACCAACCGCAAAAAGCGAAGCAATGGTTTTGCATATTTACGATTTATGCTAAAAAATAAGAAGTATATTCAAATTTCAAAACAAAGTACAATTGAAGGTTTTAGCATCAAAAAGAGTTCCATAATCCAGCGTCATCTAAACGTCCGTAGCTTGTTAGGTTTCTATGGCCAGAATATATCCAACGGTTTCTTTATGTATTCGATACATTACGAAGTCACCGGAACTCATCCATCGTTTCGTCACCATCGCATAAGGTACATTTCTAGGCAAGCATGCTCCATCATAAACTTAACTAAACTAAACTTTGTTGTATCTTTCCGTCAGGTGAAATAGTTGTCAAATGCTTTAACTATAAATAATAAAAAAGGAACCCTGGAATATTACTTCAAACATTGCTTAAGCGCCAATACCATTAAGTCACTTTTTTGGTAAACACCTCTTTTTATCCCCTTTTTTATATTTTTCCAGGGCACACAAACTCAGCCATCAACCCGATAGTGTACTGCCTGATGACGCGTAACTTCCGTCGCTCGCTCCGTAAGCTGATCTGCCAAGACCCGGGTAACATTAACTCTAGTACTCATTTCCATGTAAGTTCACATCAAAGAAATGAAGTATTGGTAGCGTGCAAGCGATATGCCTTAATGATCACGTTTAAGCTTATACGGAGACAGAACTGATCTTAAAGACGTAAACAAGGTTGTGGGAGCTAAAATTAAAAACTTTACAGGTAATAGGTAAAACTTAGGATGTTAAAGTGATTAATTAAATAATAATGACTCAGTCTCTAATATCCGTAAAAAAAAACATTAATTAATAAAAAAAAAAAAAAAGATCGCTTCGATTAAATTAATTTGATGGGAGACGACTATAGAAAAGTGAAAAACTGAAAATCAAAAAACGGCACATCTAAATCATTGCTAATCAGACAAAATAAATCATTGCTAATTAGAATAAATCAGTGATTTAGATTAACAGTGTGACAAAAATACACTGTTATAAAATAATTATCTTAAGTTAACGTTATCTTAAGTTAGATTTTTGGTTTATTTCAGCTACCTGTCTCCGTATATTATCATCAGCTTAAGCACTGTTTCAACTGAATGACTATAAGTTAATGATAAGCTATAAGTATCATAATATTGGGCCTGACGAGGCCGTTTACTTTTACTTCAGCGATAACAATCCCATTGCATTGGAGTGGATAAACAATGAAAAAATTACGCTGCAGGTATTAAACTTCCAAGAGAGACTTTCTTTACTGATTTTGACTAGCAAAAGTAAAAAAAGTTAAAATTTGCTTATTTAAATTAGTTGAATTTAAAATTTTACTGCAAAACGTTTTATCATATTGTGATCTTGTAAATATCATATAAAATAATCGGCATAATATAATGAGAACTGAACCATTTTATACAGCGTCAAGCACAGTTCATCGTGTCAATCCATTTCTGTGTTAATAAGCTAGAACTTTATTATTACAAGTACACCACGCTACAAACATCAAGATATTAATTGAAATTAAAATTAAATGAATATAAATGCTACTTGTTTGTATCAAACACCACAGATTAACTAGTATTTGCTAAAACCCGGCCCCAACTCAGCATAATGCTAGTTGTAAGCAACCAGCGCTGGTCATCCATTGGCAGCAAGTGACATCACGAACGATTCAAGGAATATCTCATTCGGCTAGTTTGGCTGTGCAAAAATATTTGAATTCCTTTTGTTAACTAACTTTGTTTAAATCATAAAATTACAAATTTATTCCATTTTGTGCATACTGTATCAAAGTAATGAAAATTTTCGATGTCAATTTATTTCACTGGAGCGATTTCATACGAGGCATAATTAATTTTGCTATATTTAATAGAGCTTATATAAAATAGGTACAAGGTTTATTACATATAGAACAGGAAGCTTTTTAATACAACATTCAAACATGAAAGTTAAATTTTAATATTCTCATTCTAAAATACACAATAACTCAAAGACTTCGTAGAAAAACCTACGGTGGGAGGAATTAGTAAAAAACACAAAGCGTGTTTGTAATTCAGACCTGGTAACTGTGTAGGAGGATTATGATAATAATATTATATTTTGAACTTGAAGTGGGACAGGGTCATGACATTTGAGGAGTTTACGAGTTTTGAAATGAAAATATTTTGTTTTAAAAGTATCAGTATTTCAGGTGTGGAAAGCTCAACATTTTGAGGGTTACCTATTCGCTGAAATGTTGTTGCTACGTGTACACTTAATTGAAGGGTTGAGAATAAAAAGGGTTTAACTGTCACATTGACAGTTTCGAGAAAATTGACTTTAAACTTCAACGGCGTCATTTTAATGTTGAGTGCTTATAAGGTAATGGAAAAGGTTATGTAAGTTGCTTGAAAATGTTTTAATTCTATTTTAAAACACTAAATAAGGTAGTGTCGCCGAAGATGGCCCGGCTCCTAAGATAGCCCACTTTAAAAAAAATACAGTTATGATTAAACGAAACATTTTAAATTTCGCGGGTTTATGCTACTAGTACCATAGACAATAATGCAAGTGTGTTTTAATTATTATTATTACAACTTCCATTATGTTTTTTCTATACTTTATTTATCTGCAAGATTTCACGAGGTTTTGAAATTAAGTGGGCCTTCATTGGCTCCTGTACCTTATAGTACTAATTCATACAATTACTGTAAAAATATAATATAATAAAATAAATATAATAATGTATTTATGCTAAACGAACTGTGACAGATAAACCGTTTTTAGACTCAAAATCTCGGGATTTAACCCTCATTTCGGTATTTTGATGATGTATTATTGTAGATAATTTCACAATGAATCCAACGATACCCATAAGTCATTTTGTGAAAATAATCAGTTAAACCCTTTTTATTCTCACCCCTTCAATTGTATAATTAAGTGAATATGATTTTAGATACGTACTACTTTAGGGCGTTTGTCCACCACTCCGTCACCGGAACGTCACCCAAGAACAAAATGGCGCCGAAGTAGCGGTAGTGAGCGGTACATACATTGACTATGACGGCTTATGCACTTCACTTCTCGGTGGCGGACGGCCATGGGAAATGTATGTACCGCTTTTTTGCACCATCATCTCGTTCTTTGGTGAAGTCCCGATGACGGTGCGGTGGATAATTGGCCTAAAGAGTTTAACAGAAACACAACTGCACTGCAGTGGTTGTTGAGAACCACAGTTTCTTTTGGCGATGCAGTTTTCAAACGTTTAGCCAAACATTCTTGAAAAAAGTCAGGATTTCTGGTCCCGAGAATCTATGTTTTTAGACTGCACATGTATCGATATCTTTAAGCACATTGCTTAACGGGGCAATGCTGCCAGCATGTTGGGTACGCTACCAACTGGTAGTGGGCTGGAGCATTTGGACTGTCTATAGGTCATCGCGGCCAGTATATAGTCCAAATGTTTTTTTTTTTGTAGTAGTAGTAGTAGTAGGTAGTTTTTAGTATTAGTTATTAAATCATTGCAGTATTTAGAAAATAAAAGCAATTTGCCGTGTTAAAAAAACACATTGCTCATACACGTTTTACTTAGATTTAGCGTAGAAAATGTTTAAGCGTATTAACATAACAGAATTAATATTTCAATCTGTTTATGGTCGATATCGACCTTGCACTGCACAACCAGTTAATATATAAGAGGAAAGTTAATTAGAAGTATAACTTCTTAACGCACGCTTGGCTTTGGGAGTAAGCTGGTGAATGCGAGGCGAATGGAAGTTGAAGTTGGTTCATGTAGATCCATTGTCAACATAACAAAGTTAATAATTTGTATTATAATGTTGGTATATCCAGTTAAAGGACAATTTACAATTGGCGACATTAACATAAAGTCAAAAAAGTTATACCGGCCTATAGATGGAGTTAAGCTAAAGAAGTTTTACTTTAGTCGTGTGGTCTAAAGCACACTCGTTTTTTTATTATTTTACTTAGCTCGACTATGATCCGGTTAAATCCGCGCGGTTAACGTCTTCAAGCTCGTGATGATGATGATGATGATGGCGATGATGATGGTGATGATGATGATAATGATGAAAGTGATAATAATAACGATGATGATGCTGGTGATAATGATGATGATAATTATGAAAGTGATAATAATAACGATGGTGATGCTAGTGATAATGATGATGATAATGATGAAATTGATAATAATAACGATGATGATGATGATGATGATAATGATGATGGTGGTGATCATTAAAATTTACTACTTAAAGTGATTTATGTAAATACAGCCCACTTTCCAGATGCAAGGCTTACGTCAAAAGTCCAACACGTCTAGCATGCGGACGTGTACCACCGTCACGTTCCGGAGCAGCAACAACCAGCTGGGCCGCGGCTCCGTGCAGGGCAAGCCGGGCTCCTTGAGGGGCTCGCTTCGAGAGAACCACTGGAACCATCGGTACCAGAAGGGCCCACAGTTCCTATAATGTTCCTATACTAATTATTGGACTATTAAGACCCACGTATTGTGTTTGTGATACGATTTAGGCTTGAAAACTTATAATGTAAGTTTTTGAGGTAAAACTTCTTTACGTACGCTTGACTTGGGGAGTAAGCTGGTGAATGCGAAGTGAACGGAACTTGAAGTTGGTTCACGTAGATCTCCATTGTCAACATAACAAAGTTAAAAATTTGTCTTATTACATTGGTATGTCCGGTAAAATGACAATTTGCAATTGTCAAGTCAAGGTGACATTAACATTAAACAAAGCAAAAATAATGTTATACCGGCCGATAGATGGAGTTAAACTGAAGCAGCTTAACCACAAAAGATTTAAACAACTACTTTTTTGTATTGTTAAACACGTGTTTCTCTGTCTAAGCCTTGTTTATGTATTTGTGGTAACACGGAAGAAGTTTTACTTCGGTTGTGTTTTTTTTCATCATCTGTTTAGAGGTAGGTTGAAAAATGTTCAAGAATTACAATACGTAAACATGAATGTGTCGTTCACCAACCTACGTGTACCAACACACCTGCCGAAGGTATATATTGCATCGAACGCTCGCCGGCTGAATTATCGGTCGTAGTATGTATAGAATTTACGGCTTAATTTTCGGCCATTCAATCTACAAACACTGCGAGCGTATTCGGTCGAACATTCTTGGCGGGGAGTTTTGGCGGGAAAACGAAAAAAGATCGCATCGCCACATTGTTTTATTTTCCAAAACTTGTGTTATTTTCAGTGTTAGTGCATAAAATTGGTGACATTTTATTCGTTAAGTGCTGAATTACAGTCATGAGTGTGGGAAAGTGGTATAATGATGGCGAAACGTTTCTTTTCGTGTTGTTTCCAAAACTTCATAGAAGCGTCTGGTAAAGTTGCCATCACTTTACTAGGAGTATGACTTGACTAGACTAGACTATGACTTGACTTGATGACTTGGACTGTGACTTGAATTGACACATATATCTAATACCTTTTAACTTGAAAAATTATCAATTACTCGACACTGGCTAAATACACAAAAGTGTGAAGCCAACCAAAAACAAAAAAAAAATTCTTTACAAAGATTTATCACAGCATCTACCTTCTTATGCTCTTGCAATAAACTCTTGTTTTTTGGGGGAGGCCCTGGTGAGGCCTATCAGCAGTGGACGTCTTCCGGCTGGATATGTGTGTATTGTGTGTGTGGATAAGTTTCTTTGGCTGTTTTACGAGTAAAAAGCTAAAAGCTGTGTCTATGGTGTTGTAGCTTCTAAATGAATGTACCGAATTTTATTTACGTTTAGTTACTTAAATTAGAAGAAAAAACAGTCGTAAGCAGGAAAACGAATTTTGTACATAAATACTATTAATAAAATAAAACTGTAAGGCGATTAAAAGCAATTGAGACTAGAAGCATTGATTGGTTTCAATTCAATTCAATTGGAAGTTTATGTACATAATTGTAAGAGTTTAAATTAAGAATATAGCTTTACGGGTTACGTGGAAAAGTATGTTACGTAATAGATATATAACTATATTTATTGTAATTATTGAATTTTACCCTCATCAGGCGTTTATAAAATATTGTAAAAAACATCATTTTTTTATTTAAAAATTACCGAAATGTTTTACGAGTCAATTTTCATTTCATCGAAATTTCGCCAAATGCCCATTTAAATAAAAATGAGTTATAGTGTTTATATTTTAATTTTATCTATTTTAAGGTTTTAAGCATAGTTTAGTTTTTAGGTCAAGTTAAGATGTATCTGGATTTCAATATTATTATAATCAGAGCTAGTCATTCGTAGTAAGATTTGAAAGTAACCACAATTATATTTTATAGTAATAAAATTTAACTCTTGTTTAAAACAAGTAGGTGCTTAGCCTAAAAATTTGCCAATAGCCTGAGTATGTAAGGTTACTTGTTAATGTTTGTTTATAAGTAAGTACTTGTAAATTATAATAACTTACGGCTTATAAACAAATAAAACTAGTACGTCAAGCTAAGTTAAAACAAACAAAAAAATATTACTTAAGATTATACAAGAGTTACTTGTAAGAAGACAACCCTATCGTTGTTAGAAGGGTTACGCGATAGAAAGAGAGGCAACATCTATGTGAACATAAAGGTAGGTACGTAGCGCTGTGCGAATTGAATTGCACTTTATTGTGTGGAGTGAGTGTCACTATTTATATAAACGATTTTGCGGAGTGAACCTTCTGTACATAGTATTATTATAATCTGATAGATTAAGAACTGGCTTTAAAGTGAGGCTGCAATTATATTTAAAAAATACCTTACCGTTTTTTCTTATTATGTAGAACTTACGGCGACGCAACTTCTACTCGATAGTTTATTATTACAACAAAAGAACCATGTATTTATTTTTATAAATAAATAAAATAATAAATAAATATTTGTAACGAAATGCATTACAACTGTAAGAAAAACTAAGTTCTGTGGACATATATTATTTAAGTAAGTAAGACTCGGTCACTTCAAATAATGATATAAAATGTAAATAAAGTGAAATGAAATTTCATATTATATTGTTTTATTGTTCATAATATCACAGAGTCTGAATACCAAAGGTTTTCAACCAGTGTTTCAAATGATGACTATGGCAATAAGGCGTTATCGCAAAGAGCTATGCTGGAGGTTTCCAAGCGCGATCTAATTTGAAAAATCACTGACATGCAATGGGCAGGTCACATTACTCGCAGAACCGACAACGGAAGATTCTCAAGTGGCAATAATGAACTGGAAGACGCAGCAGTAGACCCCCACCAAGAGCCACTGGATGCAAGACCAAGTAGCCAAAAATGGCGCTTTGTACGAGAGACCTATGTCAAGCAGTGGCTAAGACCTATTATTTCATTTCACTTTGCGATCAATCAAAGGTACATAATAAGGAAAGACCTACTTATAATATTTAGTTAGTATAAATAAAGTATATTTAATGGGTAAAATACAGCACTCGTCATAATAATGTTTTTATTAATTTCAAAAAACTTAGCAGTCAGACATTCTCATAAGAAAAAATTAAGAGAGGAATAGTGAAAAGGATGAAATAAAATGATAATTGCTAGACAGCTATATTAGAAACGGAAATTTAAAAAAAAAAAACAAAAAAAAAACTACTTCGGCTTAACCACAAAAGAGTTAAACAAGCATTATATATTATTAAGTATTATATATTTGTGGTAAAATGTCTTATGTTTAGGTGTGTTCTACATAAGCATTTAACAGCAAATGGCTTTTTTACCTTTAATAGTCTTGCAATTCAACATTACCTCTCTTGATGGTAAGTGACGACGCGGTCGATGATAAATGTTGAGCACAACGATTTGTGGCGATTGGATGAATGCCTACTATATAGATACGGAAGTCTTGTTTCCGTGCGTCATATTTTGCGGTGGTAAAAGTCCTGACATCTATCGGAAACAGTTGCCAATTGATGACACAATCTCTTTTCTTTAGAGTTTGGCGCGCAGTTTCCTTATTGTAAACTGAAGTCAACAAGGCATTGAGAGATACTTGTACAGAGGGCAGCAGTGTGTTTTATAACATCTTTATATTTAATAGAAATTAAAGACTTGCTGATGTAAGCTGAACACTTGAAAATGGTCGCTATTTTTTGTTTGAAAATTTTAGTGATAGGCTAATTATGAATTAAGTTGGATAGGAAGGATTAATTGCGAAGCCTAAGGCTGAATTTGTTATTACACGAAGTCACGTGCAATAAGTTGTTTTTTTGAGAGTTTTGGCGGGAAAACGAAACTTGATGACTTCGACTGTGACTTGACACATATTTGTGTGAAATATCATTAACTTGATAAATTATCAATTATTAAAATTACTTGACTCTGGCTAAATACATAAATGTGTGGAGTCAAAACCTTGGTAAAAAAATCATGTTTTTATTGATTGGCTACCCATTTTATTGCGAGCATTCATATACGTACCTATATGGGATTTATGAGGTTAAATTGTACTAGGTGGTAGGACTTTTCTGCAAAGTTCGTCTAGGTAGTTATTCTGCCGCCAAGTGTGTCTGATGCCAAGTGAAATTACTGGGCAAATGAAACTTTATGACCTGATTTCATAGTTTAGTAGTCTCAGGATGACGTGTGTAGTGCGGTGTCACTTAAAACTCTATACTTAAGAGTTCCGATTGACACTGCAACTGATATGGGCAGCTGTGTCGCTAACATCAGGCGAGCGACTAGCTCGTCATGTCCTTCCGTTACACAAAAAAAAATTACCGTGGTATAACATCCATCGATCCCTAACTAGGTTTTCTGTATTTAGGCATCCAAAAACTACGTGGACTATCATCTCACAATACTCAGACATAGAACAAATAATATTTGCGCTTGTTTTTTTCCTGTGCGCAAATACCAACGCAAACAATACAAAAAAATAAAGGAAAACAATAAGCCAATTTTTGTATGAGATATAGGTGTAAGTATGTATAAAAAAAATGAAAACGGAAAATATCGAAGCTTGACTTCATACCTACTTAGGAAAAAGAAATTATTCCTCCAATGAGGATAAAACCAGTTCCAGTAGAAAATTCTCGAAAGAATATTTGTATTAAATTGGGTTTATTTTGATTACTTATTTGATGAGAAAAATACGTTTGCTAGTCACGTATCTGTTAGATACGTAAAACGTATACGTTTTGGCAAATGAAACATTTTATATTGTCTATAAGTGATTTATTATTTTTGATGTTTTTTAATGTTGTGTATTACTTCATATAATATTTTATTATGTGCAAACACATCCATTGGTTATCAAATTACGAACTTAAATTAATGAATAAGAATTCCCTGAGTATTTTTTTGTTTTTGATTAAAGCGGTGTTTTATTTTTTATGTGGCAACCATATTCCCTTTTGTGGAAATGAGACTGAGCTACCCGCAGGGCGTAGTCTATAACTTTATTTGTCTGGTCCTTTATAGAACTTTTATTAACTGGCCTGAGTTAAACTAAAAGCCCTTTTGAGAATCACAAACGCCCTGTTATTACTACATTACAGATTATTACTATCTATAATATAAGCTTTAGAATTTTGGACTAAATACTCAGATATAAACAAAGATGATATAATATAAGTATAGAAATGTAAACATTTTTTGTAAAGCACTTTAAGCATGTCTCAAGAATCTAAATTCAGCTGTCAATGACATCAAATAAACCGAAAGCTTCTACATTTGGTTAGACTCCATTCATAAATCAAACTGAAGAAGATATCTCCTTATTTGTTAGTAAGTATATTCACACGTCACAACGAGATATTCAATCTTGAAATGTTGCCAAAAATGAAAAGAATTGTATATTTTATACGATATATTTTCTTTATGTATTTACATTGCGTTGGAGGAATACATTATGCTGCTGGCGATAAGTCAGTTGGCTGATCGAATCGTATTGAAAACGTTTCAATTTTAACAATTCATTCCTTTCTTTAAAGTTCAATAGATATATAGATAGATAGAAAATGCTTTATTGCACAAACAACAAATGTAGGTACAAAGGTGAACTTAATGGTAGAGAGCATTATCTTCCAGTTAACCTAGGTGTAACATGGTTTTTTTTTTGCAGAGCAGTGCAACGCAGCTTGAATATAGACTCTAGATAACATATAAAAATACTAACATAAATTTAATTTTCTTTCAATAGTGGCATCATAAAAACGATACGTCTAAATTAAAAATAAAATACCAATAAATAAATAATACCAAACGATAACATACATAGATCCTGGACCCTAACTAGGATTTCCTGTATCTAGAGACCCAGGGATTACGAGGACCATGGTCCCACAACACTCAGACTGTAAGATAAATAACGGCTTAACTCAAGTCAATTTAAAAGTCGCAATTAGATGGATATCATTAGAACAAGTATTTGCGCCTTTTTTTTCTGTGCACAAATACACCCGCCACCTCCATGTTATTGGGTGAGCCGACCTGCCCAACCACTACACCACAGAGTCTGTCACTTGGTGTCTGCTTGGTATAAATTATCAAGATTTTATTTATCTAGATACTCATCTAGTAGAAAATATAAATATTGTATTATATTTTATATTATATGAGCTTCTGCCCGCAGCTTCGCCCGCGGCGTGGCCTATGGGAAAATATTTCAACTATCCATTGCACCCTTTTAAGGGTGGGATTTCGAAAAATCCTTTCTTAGCGGATGTCTATGTCATAACATCTACTTGCATGCCAATTTTAAGCCCGATCCGTCCAGTGGTTACGGCTGTGCGTTGATAGATCACTATGTCAGTCAGTCAATTTTGAGTTTTATATAATATATATAGATAGATTCACAGTTCAGAAGGCAGGTTTACTACCAACCGAGCTATGGAGCTAATAGCCAAAAAATACCACCCCGTGTTGCCCCGTCACATATTCTCGGTGAAAGGACCCTAACATCTCACCACGTAGTCACGCGTAGGTTCTGATTGCTTCAAATAAACCTTCTCGTAAATGTTAACGAGATGAGCCGTATTCGCAACGGCTTGTTTTTGCTATTTCGAGTTTACGAGTAAACCGTGCGTCACGGCATATATGCGATTTTATGTCTTGCCCTCCTTGGTTATATGTTTGGGAGTAAGTCAATTAAATTGTTTTTTATATTATTATCCCAAAAATGTTATCTTTATATCTCTAGGTATTATCTTTATCCATCTTTATACCACCTATGTATAGATGAACATTTTATTGTACACATGAAATAATAAAAATTACAAAGAAAAATAAAAACAATCAATTTTACATATAAAATTCATAGTCCTCACTGACTGACTGACTGACTGGCTTATATATCAACGCACAGCCTAAACCGCTGGTTCTAGAGAATTGAAATTTAGATGGTGTGTTTTTTGTAAAGTGTAGAGCTCCAATAAGAAAGGGTTTTTCGAAATTCCACCCTTAAGAGGGTGAAATGGGTGGTTGAATTATCTATAAAAATTCTTAGGTTTTCTATAGGGCACGCGGGTGAAGCCGTGGGCAGAAGCTAGTTATTTATGTAAAGTGTAACAATGGGCAACTTTATCGATAAATTGATCTCTTCCAGGCAACCTTTGGACGGAGAGAATTTAACGAAGTGGTAAAAGACGGTGTCCACATAACTATTTAGTTCATATCACGGGCATAATAATTATAATACTTATTAACTTTTTAAAATATAGAAGAAAAAAAGTATACACACACACTCTTAACAATAAAATAAATAAATAAATATGTACATAACCTAGCACCAGCCTTTTAACCAATGAATAAATTGCCGTAGTCAAATACATTTCATATATAACTTTCATAAAGGTGAACAAGACTAAAAAAAATATGCTTCAGAAACCACCGTGTCTTTTCATATTTTTGTAAACCTAATAAAATACCTGAATCCTAAAAAAGAGTAAGTCAAATAAAAATGTAAAAAAATATGTAAAAATTCATACGTAGATCCAGTCAAGTATTTGTTCATTATACATTAAAGTTAGACTACAAACGAAACGCAAATAGAAGATTTTCGAACCGTATAAATAAAGGAGTCTGGAACTAAATGATGCTAGTTTGATCTACTGCACAAGGTTAAATGATACGATCTCTAATTAAGATTAAATACGTGTCAGCAGTTTCATTAACAGAGTCACGAAAAGCGCTGACTAAGTTGTCAGCGCAATCAGCATCTCGTCTAAGCTTTCCCTTATTGTTTCTTTCAATGGAGAGATCTTGCGAGCATCTGTTTGTTATCTCTCTCCCACGTGTACCTTTCGCTCGCACGCCTGTTGTCATTCAGTAAGCTGAGGAGCTTTTAGCGATACAGTCGAGAAAATCCCGACGGAAAATTCGCGTGCATGCGTGAAAGTTTGCGCGGAAATCCGATAGTATTTTGTTTTTATTAGAAGTGCTGTTTCATTTGTTTTGTAGTTGCTATTGTCGAATTCAGAGTATGTGCAATTTTTTCAACATGGTGTTTAGTTTCGAAGATTTTTTTTGAGTGTAAGTTTTTAAGTTTTAAGTGATACTTAATATATGTGACAAAACTTAGCCATTTAACATTTTGAAAATGGAACGTTTGTAAAATACTACAGTAACGTTAAAAAACATTAAATCCAACAAAAATACATTGAAAATGACTTAGTAGCGATGTTTTCGAACTTAACAGATCTAGGCCCTCTCCAGGGCCTAAACTTGAGTGCTGCTTTGAATGGAACCTTCACATTTGGTGATGAGCTAGATATATTTTTTCAACCAGAAAGTGTGCTCATCACCCTGTATGTGCCAGTGATATTGTTATCTTTAGTAGCTAACGTGCTACTAATCATCGTGGCTGTGAAGTGTAATTATACTAAAAAGTAAGTAATTACTATAAATATTTGTTGTTAATAATATTAGTAATAAGCATTTTACCAATTATATTTGGTACGAGCTGTTGCCCGCAGCTTCGCCCGCGGCCTATAGGAAAATAATTCAACCACCCATTTCACCCTCTTAAGGGTGGAATTTCGAAAAATCCTTTCTTAGCGGATGCCTACGTCCTAACATCTACCTGAATGCCAAATTTCAGCCTGATCCGTCCAGTGGTTTGGGCTGTGCGTTGATAGATCACTATGTCAGTCAGTCAATCACCTTTGAGTAATATATATTTAGATTGTGTAGAATAAAACAAAAAATAGAAAACGATAAAAGCACATCAATCAGTAAACCACTTGTAAGTAACAAGTAAATGCGCGTTTATCGAGTATTTTTAAAGATCTTTTATGTTAACTTTTATATGCTAATTGTCACTTATTGTAAAGCAAATCCTAGACAATAAGCGAGTTTGGAAAAAAAAAGATTTATCCCACTACTGGTGCAAGAAATCCGGCACAATGCAGAACAGAAAACTCCGATCCGAAGCTTCGATTACATCTGTAAAAACTTACTATGCACTTAATATTTCACCGTAGGTACTATTTAAAAACATTTATGAGACCTAAATTTACTAATTCAAATTTCAGCAATATGGCGTAATTTATGACCGAAATATTTTATTACTTATTCCTTGATATTAAAACATAAATTGCAACAAGCCAAAATAAATGTTCACGATTAAAACTTTAGCGCTATCTCAAGCAGCTTGAATTGGGAATTTAATCCGCGGGCTTAGAGTACAAATTGGTATGTTAGTAAAAGTTCCGGTACGTTTACAGCTGCGTTACATTTAAGAGTGTGGTTACATCAACATGGCAGTCTGATTTGTAACATAAGTTTCACAACTCATTTAAAATGCTGACCATAAACGGAAATTTTAATATGGTGAATGTTATGATAAAAAAAATGGAAAATGAATAAAACCCTAATGTGATTTCTTTTATATCTCAATTTTCAATAAGAAAATTCTCTTGAATAGACCTTTCAAGCAGGTCAATTTAACGAGTTAGTAAACTTGATTTTTTGGCGGACCACAACAAAAACCAAATTAATTCTTTATAATAATGACATGAGTAATTGAAAATCAACGATAAAGTAAAGAATTAAAAAATAAAAAGTTAAAAAATATATTATGCCAAAATTTAAATTTCGTCTATCACGTAATCTCCCATTGTACTATAGCTTTAAGTTTCATCATCTGTAACTGTTTTTTTTTCTGGTGTACAATAAAGAATTTTTGTATTGTATTGTATTGTAATCTGTTTTCAAAAATCAAGTTAATAGAAGTTTTATATCTGTAATTTTTTTCTTGTCACTATTATAATAATATTATCGACGAAGAATCGTGTAAATTGATAAATGCACTGTTACTCATGAGCTAGTTTTTATCGAACCCAAACAATGGTTATTGAGTCCATTTATTGACAGCTTCTGTGTTGTGGTGGTTGAGCAGGTCGGTTCACAACGCGGAGGGGGCGGGTTCGATTCCCGCGACAGGACAAGTATTTGTGCACAGAAACAAAAGCGCAAATACTTGTTCTAAGTCTGGGTGTTGTGGGACCATAGTCTTTGTAGTTCCTGGGTCCCTAGACACAGAGAGTGCTAGTTAGGGTCCAGGATCTATGTATGTGATCGTTGGGCATTATTATTAATATTTATTTACTAGTTGTTTGGATTGATGAAAAACTAATAAAAGCAATCTTTGAAAAAGAGAATTGGTTTCTTTGTATTTTGAAGAGTTTTTTTAGGAAACTAAAAATACTTGGGAATTAATATATCTACGAGCTTTAGATAATCCAATAGACACATTTCACTAGGTGGTCGGATTTTTCTGCAAAGTTCATCCAGGTACAACTAGGTAACCGGAACGCGGTTTCCAAGTGGCATGGCAAAAAATAAGCAACCTACTGATCTTTTGGACACACCTGTATACTACAGTTCATCAATATTGCCTGTAAAACTAATGATAACGTATTAGCTTTTGTTAACCGTCTGGCACTAAAATAATATGGAGATGTGGCACCTCAGCCTGTGTTATTATTCGGTGATTAATACAGTGCCAGTCAAATAATTAGCACGTCCTCAAAAAAGGAAATACTAAATTTAGTTTGCCTGTATATGTATGTTTGTTACCTTTTTTATGTTAAGGAATTACTTGACGAGCTAACCGTTCGCCTGATGTTAAGAGATACGGCTGCCCATATCAGTTGCAGTGTCACTCGGAACTCCAAAGTATTGAGATTCGCGTGACACTGCACTGCGGACGTCATCCAGAGACATCAGTACAATCTAGTAATTAGATTACTAGACTGTGAGATCAGGTCTTAAGTCTTTGCCCAGTAATTTTAAACTACAGTGCCCTTCAAACCGGAACACAGCAGTGCTTTCACATTACTGCTTGGCGGCAGAATAACTGGCAAAGCAGTGGTACCTACCTAGACAAACTTTGTAGAAAAGTCCTACCACCTAGTAAAACTGAGTCCTACCACCTATTAGTGCTGAAATGGCTGAACGGGTTCTGATAATATTTGGTAGGCTATCTACACTTTGGTTTAGATCTTGGTAAAAATAATTGGTTTCCGCTATCCCAAAAAATTGTTTCTATGCGGTTATATCACGACGTAAAACTTGTAGGTATTTTACAATTATGAAGCTTTTCTATTTATATGTGTATTTGGCATGTTAAAATAGCTAAACCGATTGATCAATTTTTCACTGCAAATTAACATAAGCTTTAAATGATATTAGGATAATGAATTCTAGCACGACCCCACCTCGTCCCATCTTAGCGGCGGTTGGATCACGATCATGGGAGGGTTTTCGTAGTTTGTAGTTGTTGGTTTTCGTTTATTTTATGTCCCAACAATATTGCACTACCGCATTAAACCTTATTATTACACCAGGGTTAACTGGAAGATATTGCTCTATATCATTAAGTTGTGTACATTCAAATTTTGTGGTTTGTACATTAAAGAATTTTCTATCTATATATCTATACTGCCATCACCAATTGAAAAAATTCATACAAAAAAACAACGTGAATTCCATTTCTTTTAGTGTTTTATGTTTTTTGTCCTGCACTGCACAAAGATAGATTGCTAGTAATTAAATCGCTCACCTCGGGCGCTCTAGGCGGCGTAGGTACTGGTGCTACGAGTATGTATAATTAAGTAGGGAGCGTCATAATTATTGTTAATTTGGCTACTTCTCGAGACTTTGCCATTATAGCTCTATATAATAACTAGAACTAGAATGAAAGGACAGGTTGTATTTAAGGCAATATTATTAAAATGGAGTGTTTTGTTGCTCACGCCTCGGAGAGAGTATAATAGATATAATAGAGTATTTAACAGAATACTAATTACAGTTACACACAGGAGTACAAGGAGAAAACAAATTCAAATAAAATTGTGCCCCATTTGATAATTAGTTTGGAAAAAGTTTTCTTTGTAGGAAAAAGTGAATGAAACCAACGTTTCCTTTGTCATGTCCTATTTAAACTGATTGTACATTATTGTAAAAACCTGCTGGCTTAAAAAAAAAACCTAATGTTTCATATGCACAAAACGGTTCTTAGGTGAGTCCCAAAAATTTTCCTCACATGAAAAATCACAATATCTTTTTTTGTATTTTTATTTTTCGTTATTTTATTTTTCCGTTCATGCGTTAAATGCGCCTTTGTCTGGTACCTCCGTTTGTTTTATTGCCAACCCTCATCAAAGAACGGAAAGGTGCCGGAAACGTTCGCACACGAGCCGTTTGTCAACCGGAATACGTGTTAGAACAGGAGTTTTAGCGTCAAAACGTCAAAAACCTCGAGAACATCTAGCATTTAGACTGAATGCCTGAAATATCACTTTTTTAACAAACATCTCACTTTTTTAACAAACATCTGGTACAAATGACTTAGAGACAATTCAACGGGGCAATGATGCCAGCATGTCGGGTATGCTACCTACCGATAGTGGGCTGGAAGATTTGGACTGTTTATAGGTCATCGCGGCTAGTATATAGGTAGTCCAATTGTTTTTTTTTCTGTAGTAGATAGTGTTAGGTAGTAGTTATTAAATCACTGTAATATTTGGTTGAAAGAATAAAGGCACGTTGCCGGTAAAAAAAACTAATTACCTATCAGCATCATTAGCTCGAATACGTCTACTAATAAACCTAAGCCTACTTGCCACTTGCACCTATCAACTCCTCGCGACCGTAACCACGTCATCAGTCCACCTGAGGCGGGACTGCCCACCGCATTTTTAAATTGCTAATTCTGAGTTTTGTACATAATCACGAATGACGATATTCACTTATATCGTTTTTATCTTAAGTTAGAATAGTAGGTTTAGATGTATTTACAGTTTTTGAACAGCCGAAGTGCTTTTAATATCTAAACTAACTACTACATTATGTAAAACTATTTATTAGGTCCTTACATATGAAATTGGCGTTTTGTCGTACTGGCCACTTTGATCTCAAATATCTCCTCTTTGGTTAAAAATTCCAATTTCAAATTTATACAGCTATTTACTAATGTTTTTGTCTTTTGAAAACCGTAATCCATTATGTTTTTTCCATCTTTAGTTTTTTTTTTTTGCGTCACTCAATTTACAAAATGAAAAACTTAAAATATCGCGTTATTTATGAGTACGAGTTCCGTCGTGGCACCAGTGCTGCAGAAACGGCTCGAAGGATTAATGATGTGTATGGCGGTGGTTTCGCAAAAGAAAACACATTGCGTTTTTGGTTCTGACGTTTTCGTTCTGGAAATTTCGACCTGCAAAACAAGCTCCGTGGGCAGCCGGAGTCCAAGGTTGATAATGAAGAATTGAAGGCTGTTGTGGAAGCGGATCCATCGCCCACGTCCGAGTTAGCTGCAGGCTGCGGTGGGAAGAAGAAGAGTGAAGAAAATTGGGAAGGTGAAAAAGCTTGAAAGGTGGGTTCCTCATGAATTGAGTGGAGAGAATCGACAAACGCGCGTTGACTGCTGCGTTACGTTAGTCGACCGGCATAATAATAATAATAATAACGCCCAACGATCAGATGCATAGATTCTGGACCCTAACTAGGATTCCCTGTGTCCAGGAACCCAGGAACTACGATGACCATGGTCCCATAACACCCAGACTCAGAACAAGTATATGCGCTTTTTTTTCTGTGCACAAATACTTGTCTTGTCATGGGATTCGAACTCGCCACCTCCAGGTTGAGCTGACCTACTCAACCCCACACCACAGAGGCTTGTACATGAACTGGTTTATGAGCCGTTACTGACCTAAATATTCCAAATGATTTTACCTCACTACCACTTGGCAGCGAGCCAAGCATGCTGGCAGCGTTGGTTCTGTAAATTGCAATGATGATTCGATGATTATACAATTATCAAGTACTAGTACTAACTGCCAACTGCCAGCTGCCAACGGTTAGACTTATCAACCTAATAATTGCAAACTCAATCAGTCAATATTATCGGCAGTTCTCTTTCATATAATATGGTATACACTGATTATATTACATGACCTACATTAAGTATAACCGATGTGGAAAGCACTATAGAGCAAGAGCAGTATGGACTCTTGTTTAACTATACTTTATTTCAGGTGATATCATAAAAAAGATGCATGTATTTTATTTTACTAGGTGGTAGGACTTTTCTGCAAAGTTTGTCTAGGTAGGTACCACCACTTTGCTAGTTATTCTGCAGCCAAGCAGTAGTGCGCAAGCAGTACTGTGTTCCGGTTTGAAGGTCAATGTAGCTAGTAAAATTACTGGGCAAATGAGACTTTATGATCTGATCTCACAGTCGTGTAATCTTATTACCAGACTGTGTTGATGTCTCAGGATGATGTGCGCATTGCAGCAGTCATGCGAAACTTTACATGTTGGAGTTCCGAGTGACACTGTTCTGTTATGAGCGGCCGTGTCACATAACATCAGGTGAACGACTACCTCGTTACATCAATCAATAAAAAAAAAATGTATTCTAAATTATGCAATGTAGGTGCGTAATCGGAGAATGTTGCAGTTTAGTAAAGCTGATTTTGATTTTAACTTATTTTAAATCATATCTTCTTATTAATTTTTTTATTTATTTATTCCTTATTATTTATTTATTTATTTCCGTATTAAAATTTACTGTGAAATATTATCCTATATTATATATCTTATCATTTGTATTTGACGTTTAACTAAAAAATGTTTTGCGTTTTTGCACGTAGTGATAATTTATTTTGTTACTGTGTAAGCTTGTGTGTTAGCTGCTAATAAAGCTTTACACGCCACTGCCCTTACTGTAAAATCTCTGTACGATACTAATGGGTAAAGCTGTCACACCTTCCCTGGTTACCCATCGGGCGGTGCGTAATTTGAAACCGTGACTTTACTGTTTTGTTAGGTATATGGAGTTTTGGAATTTATAAATTCAAATATATTTTTCTTAATTGTTATATTGTGTTCAGTATCGTATTAAACAAAATTATTGTCTGCAACTGCGAACAATTGCACGTGTATCATAAAAAAACAATTCTGATGAAAAACAAACGCTGTGCAGTGCGAGCTAGTCACAAAATATAACGTTGCTGCATCCCAATTTATATTTTGGTTTTGTCTACTTTTACATGTAACAATATTCATTAAAACAGCCTCTGTGTGGTGGTTGAGCAGATCGGCGTTCAACCTAGAGGCAGCGGGTTCGACAGGACAAGTATGTGTGCTCAGAAAAAAAGCGCAAATACTTGTTCTGAGTCTGGGTGTTGTGAGACTATGGTCCTCGTGGTTCCTGGGTCTCTAGACACAGGGAATCCTAGTTAGGGTCCAGAATCAATGTATGTGATCGTTGAGCTTTATCATTGTTATATCAGAACAAATAATACCTACACTACTCTCATTTTGACTACTATTTATTAAATTATTGACTTAGTAAACGACTTTTTCATGGATTTCTGTAATTTTCGTTTTAGGCCTAATAGGGCTGCGTGCTCTCTAAGTGGTTAACATTTACATATAGCCAACTTTAACACTTATGCTGAAGCTCGGCTAGCCGTTCTTATCCAACAGAAATTTGCTGTGGTCAAAACTTGCACCAAAAGTGGTGTTTAATTCTGAGCGCTGTTGCGCCGTTTTATTAAGACAACAGTCACTAAGTCAAGTTTGAAGCCTTTTAGTTGGCATAATTTCTGAAAGCAGGGGTGAGCACTTACCAAAAGAGGAGGAAAAAAGGCCAATTATAGGTTATTTTAGCTATTTTTAACGTCCTTATAACTGTATAAAATGTCCACAAATAAAAAATAGGATTTTGAACGCCGTTCTGTACCAGTTAGGCCTTAGTTGACTATCAATAATGTCAAGTTTCTTATAAATTGATACGTGAAAATCTCACGATTGAGTTTTCCAGAAAAATGGTACGTGACCTTTATACCTCTCAATCTGATTGAATGAGCTTGAAAAGTATTACATTTTAACGAGTATGCCTTAGACTACAAATAACGACTTAGACGACGACGAGTTAAGAAATAGAACATGAACAAGAAAAATTAAATCGGAAATTATTCCTTATAATTGTCAAGACAAAAAATAATGCGAGCATCTTTTAATCTTTACAACCTGTTCAATGCCGTTGTTTAAGAAGAGAGTATACCCCATCTTGTCTGTACAAAAAGCGCCAACGTTTTTCTTCTCTAAATGTTATACGATTTCCATGATTTTTTCAAATATTTTCTACACTGTAAAATCTATGCTTGAACGTCTTTCCATTTTGAATTTTCACAATTTTTTTTTATCCACTTAAAGTGACGAATTATCGTGTCAAAGTAATAACAAAGAACAGAAGTTGTACTAAAATACAAAACTTAAATCAAAACGTTTAACCATAGGTTATAATCTATTAACGATTGACTTTAGTAGCAGTAGTGTGCAAGCACTACTGCGGTTTGAAGGGCAATGCAGCTAGTGAAATTACAGGACAATTAAGACTTTATGATCTGATCTCATAGTCGAGTAATCTTATTATCAGACTGTGCTGATGTCTCACGATGATGTGCGCAGCAAAAAACGATAACTGATTTTTCTTGGTTTTATTTTTTTGTATTCCGTGTAGGAGGCTATATTATTTTAGTCTAACGCAAATAATTTCCACACAATTTAGCTACATCGTCAACAAAATTGTCGCGCCCTTCCAGATGAGATAAAATAAGCGCTGTCTTTAACTTACAGGCGCGTTTTTACATGATTATATATCTTCTATCAAAGAGTACGGACAGAAAGATGTTCTCAAAAAGAACACAAATTTTACAACTTCGAATAAATTGCACCAAATTACTATATTTTAAATTTAAATCATTTTAATTATTTTGCAACCCAACTTTATTTATCTCCACCTGAGCAGCTTTTTTAGTTTGTTTTGCCAGAATCCACAGCAAACCAGCTACCATTCTCATCAAACCGGTCCACGTTTTCAACAAAAAATTAATTATGGATATATTTAGATACCTGGTATTTTTTTCTATCAGTTCTAGTAGACTCTAACTAGACGAATAAATATTAAAGAAGGTGAAGATTAAAACGTATATAAATAATTAATCCATTCAAGGCAAGTCACCTACTTTTTGAATTCTACCAATCCATAACTTGGACTTGGTGTGCGTCTAAGCCTACTTAAAACGGTATTAATTTTATCGGTTAGACTACCTCTCTCCCCCTCCATTGTATGTAAAGCTCTCTTAACGGTTTGCACGAATCTTTCTGCTTGTCCGTTAGTTGCTGGATGGTAAGGAGCTGATGTTCTATGTGTAATTCCACAATCATTAAGGTAATCTTCAAATTCTTGTGAAATGAATTGTCGTCCGTTATCCGATACTAACAGAGATGAATGTTTGAGAATCTGAAAAACTGTGTTGTATTGAAAATTTTAATATCATAATCACACGGCTGTTGTGTGTCTCTTGGTATATTGAATAAAATAGCAAAAGAGAAAAGCAAAGTAAAATATATCCCGGCTTTATGAATGAAAGCGGGTTCAAATTCCGTACATGTTAAAATTTTTCCTTTACAAATAAATCTGTTGAATAAAATGTGGTTGAAATCTATGATTCGATACTATTCTAACAAATTATTGAGAGGTACGCAATCAATCGGCAAACTCTAGAGAAAGAATAATACCTACATTGTTTACTTACATTTAGAGTCTGGAGAAAGATTTAAGATACCTTTTAGTGCGTAACCAATACGTGAAAAACTGCTAAAAGCAGAAAGTTAATTATAAAACTTATAGAATGGCGCAACATATTTATATATCATCACATATTGTGCACAAAAATAAAACTATACCTATAGTTAACTAGTGTAAACTAGTAAACTAGTGTTAACTAGTGTAAACTAGTAAACTAATGTAAACTATCAGGCTGTGGCTTGCAAATGTAAATGAGTCTAAACTATCAGGCTGTGGCTTGCAAATGTAAATGAGTCTAAACTATCAGGCTGTGCAAATATAAACTAGTGTAAACTATCAGGCTGTGGCTTGCAAATATAAACTAGTGTAAACTATCAGGCTGTGGCTTGCAAATGTAAATGTGTAAACTATCAGAATGTGGCTTGCAAATGTAAATGAGTCTAAACTATCAGGCTGTGGCTTGCAAATATAAACTAGTGTAAACTATCAGGCTGTGACTTGCAAATGTGAACTAGTGTAAACTACGATAGTTTGATCTATCATACTATAGTCTGATAGTAGACGGTCGGACACTTCTTGCAGAACATACTCTCTGTCTATTATGAGAAAAGGTCGTCCCAGCAGTGGAGATGTATAAGCTGCACAACAACACCCAGACTAAGATTTTGCGCTTTTTTGTGTACAAATACTAGTCCTGCCGCGGGAATCGAACCTGCCACCTCCGGGCTATGAGCCGACCTGCTCAACCACCACACCACAGAGGCTGTTGGGTGTGAGGTATGAATTAGTTTCGTTGGGTGTTTGTTTGTAAGTCTCTGACTTTCAATTAATGCTTAATTAATTTTCAGGTAAGAAGGGAAAAAATGTGTCCCGCTAATAACCAATATTTAAGATATGTATCTGACCATGACAGTTTAATCGAATTAAATCTAATTAGCCGAAACAAATACTATGAAAAATTTTGGCTGATATTTATAATGCATTTCATCGAACAAATTGATCTAATTTAAAGCAAAATTAAATTAAGATACCTATTATAAGTAACAGTCATTAGATACTTTATTATTGGTCATACAATTTTGGTACATTATATGAGTTAAACCTGTAAATATTCTAGTGTTCAGGTGTAATTGCCTTAGACTAAAGAAATAAACGAATGAACTTTTATAAGTTGATGACAAGGTCATCATCTTCTAATGAATTGACTAATATACAATTCAATTACACCCCACTGCAGCTCGCTTTGTGATCAAGGCATCAAATTAGTTAATAGTTATTTAGAATAACAAGTTGTTATATTGACGTGGGAGTTGAGGGCGGTCTTTACGTCAATACATATCTATTTTATTGAGTCAATAGAGTCATGTCTTTACGAGTTTATTCTAGATGAATAATACCCTAATACCTACCAGTGAAAGATTCAAGGAATATTGTTAGTTAGATTTTAACTTTTATTTCCAATCTTATGATCAGATCTTCAACAAATATGGAAGTATTAATCTATAATAAAGAGTATATAGTGCCAAGAGTTTGTTTAAAGAAAAGTCTGTATACAGGTTACTTTGTTAAAGTATTTAACAAAGCAACCCCTTCTAGATTTCCTTTAAAAAAAATGTAACACTAATTAATTTTGAAGAATATGCTCTGTTTAATAATAATAATAATAAAATAATAATAATAACGGCCAACAATCACATACATATATCCTGGATCTTAACTAGGATATCCCGTATCTAGCGACCCAGGAACTATGAGGACCATGGTCCCACAACACCCAGACACAGAGCAGGTATTTGCGCTTTTTTCTGTGCACAAATACTTGTCAGGCCGCGGGAATCGTATCCGCCGCTTCCGGGATATGAGCCGACCTACTCAACCACTACACCACAGAGGCTGATATTAAACGGCATAAATATTTATTTTATTTAGTCTATAAATAAATGTCTGTATAGTTCGGGGCGCTTTCTCTTGCACAATCACATGGAACTGAAAAGGTCAGCTATAGCATCGTGATTGACCGCGATTTGTCAAAAAGCGTGACCATACTTTTATAAGAAACTACTTTTGTAATAAATATAAACATTTGTAATGCGGTGTTTATATTTCTTACTACACAAACTACCACATTTTACCTACATGTTTCGATACATCCTTGACAAAAATGGTTCGTTGCTCTAATTATCACCGTTCACAAAGTAAATCGACTGAATTATATAAACTGCTGTTACAGTTCAAAATTATTTTTTAATATAAATCGATTCTATGTCGAGTAACCGTTTGTAATTTGTTTTGTGAATTAATAAAATTAAAACTAAATTTTTTATTTATTTGAAAATAAATATAACACAGAATTTAGATCACCTACTGCGGTAAGCGTACCCAAAAAGCTGGCAACATTCCCTCATTGAATAGCTAGGCTAAAATAATAAAATAAAACTCAAAATGACTCCAACCAGGTTTTGGACATATTCGATGTCCTTCTTCTGGGAGTCAGTTACTAACGCAAGCCGCAGCGGCTTTCGCGAGCACCAGCACGTAACTGGCGTGAGTTTAGCCGTTATTTATCTTACAAAATGTGTCATACTCACGATAGTTTTCGAACTAAAAAATAAAATCTACTAATAACACTTTCAAAAACGTATATTGTATACATCGAAGCTATCGTTAATAACTAGTGGCTATGAAAACAGTATAATTTCATTATTACATTTTAGTACAAGATAGTAAGCATGACAAAATAATTATATCAGCTTTACGATTACAGATAGTAAGTATGGCTCCCTTTTTACTCCCGTGTTGTAAGGCAACTAATGTTATCAGCTGTCCGTAACTATAAGAAGGCGTATAATCTCCCTTCAACACGCGTCCCTTTTCACTGCTAATGGATCTCAAAATAATATTACGTACTTATCCTACATTTTGGAGGAGAATTTACCTTTGTTACGAAGTAAATAGCGTAGCGCTGATAGCGAAAGTTTGCCATCTTTGACCGGTCTATAAACAAGCAAATCAACACAACTATCAACTTCCGTTCGCCTCGTTACGCATTCACCAGCTTACCCCCCAAATCAAGTATGCCTACAGAAGTGTTGCTTCAAAACAGTTCACAACTGAGCGTTACCTTGCTTCTGAGGGCTCGTTAAACTATCGATTATAATAACAATAATAACAATAACGCCCAACAATACATACACAGAACCTGGACCCTGACTAGGATTCCCTGTGTCTAGGGACCCAGGAACTACGAGGACAATAGTCCCACAACATCCAGACACAATGGCTTAGGTTATGACGGGATATACTTAAATAAAAGTCTGTAAATTAACTAAACACTCACAAACATAGCAAAAAAAACTTTTTTACCGCATACCGACGTACCATCTCGGGTCAGCGTTCACCACTATACCGCATGATTAATCTTATAAATATAATGGTATCGGCATATTTCATGTACGCATTGGCGATATTCGGGGGATTGTGTTGGAGGTCTTGAGTGGTGATGGTGGCAAGCACTCCACCTGATAGTTTGTTTGTCTTATACTTACCTACCTTATCTACTTCGTCATGGCTATATTTACCTCATCACTGCTCTTGGCCCACTAACTATGTAAACTGTCTTTTGTTACTGTATGTGTTTACCTGGCGATTCTAGAAATAATGGTAAGCATTATGACTGCCGTCAATCTCGGGTACTAAATCATGAAATATTAAACGAACTAGCAACTTGTCAGTACGAAATGGAAAGGAGTATGCTGAAAGTCTGACAGACTGAAAAACTTCGTCATCAGAAATAAAACAAAAACTACAGATGTGATAGTTAAAATCAAAAGACTGAAATGGAGATGAGCTGGCCACGTGATAAGAGGATGCGACAGATGGAGCCAAAGGGTGACCCAGTGGTATCCTACAGAGGGCAAAAGGAAGAGAAGAAGACCGAAAAAAGATGGGACGACGATATTAGACAAGTAGCCGGAGTCATGTGGAACAGAGTGACACAGGAAAGGAAAGAATGGAAAAGGTTGGAAGAGGCCTTTGCCGATTGGAAAACAGATCTAGGGAAGATGACTAAACATCAGATACTAAATATAACCATATCCTAACTAACTATATCCTAACTATAAATACTGATAACTATATCCTAAACAGTTTATACCTTAAATAGTTTAAAGTGTTATTATATTATAAGTTAAATTCATTGTAATTAGTTAAGATCTGAATAAAAGGCTATATTACTATTATTATTATGACTGCCGAATAGATTTATATCTCTGTAATTTCAAATATTAGAAACACAATTTTTATGTTATAAAATTAAATACTTTAAGTCAATAGTTAGGAATCAGTTACTAAATATCTTAAGTAACATCTCTCCGTTCTGTTTTCATTATATTTCTTATCAATCTGTAGTCAGCGTTGTTGGTACATTAATAACTTACATTATAAGACTATAGATACATACTATATATTATTTTAAGATTATTGTTTGTTTTGTACTGTTTGTTGATAAAAAAAACTAAAGGCAAAAAATACAATACATTACAAAATGCTTTATTGAAACCAAAAATCAACATGGTAGAAATGAGAATTGCATAATAAGATAGGTACAATGGGCGGTTTTATCGCTAAGAACGTTGCCTTTTCCAGACAACCTTTATGTAAAGTGGTAGAGATTTTAGTATTCCTACTAATCAAAATTTATAAAAAACAAAGCGTAGTATGTATTAAAAGTTTGTATCTTATACTTAATTATATTTTGTATATTTGTGGTTTTCATACATGCAAAATAACCTGAACTAATTCGGGTGAGATTTTTCACACAGAAGCTTACACTACCGAAATTTGCATAAGCCTTTCTATGCAAAGAAAATCGGGATAATATGTTAAAAATCGGGAATAAAACAATAATTGTTATTTATTTTCAAATCGAAATCATTAAATTATATGACAGCTCAACCAGTATCGCGGTTCCTTTGATATTTACCGAATCGTCGAATAACAATTATTTGTCAACATAACATAAATTTATCTAAACAATAATTGTAGCTTTACTTCTAACAAAACCAACATCACTCGGAAAATACGCATTTCCCAGAAATTGTGTTTGATTACAAGAAATATATTTGAGACTAGTGGCTGTACGCTGCTTCGTACGAAAATAAGCAGTGAAAATAGGAAATGTATATTGAACTAAATAGACAATGCTGTACGGAGCCGATTTTCTTCCTGTGCGTAAAAGAGACGACGTGCTCTACGAAGCTGACTATCTTTACGTGAGTGACAGAGACGGCGCTCTATCAAGCCTATTATCTTTATATGTATTACTTACCTTACTGCCAGTATATAGCTGTAGCTCTATATTTATTCGGCAATTGAATTTAGTCTTTAGTTTCTAAAAAGATAAAGATAGTGTAGTTGGATTTTTCTTCAAAGTTCGTCTAGGTGAGTACTACCGCTATATCAGTTATTCTGTCGCCAAGCAGTAGTGCGCAAGCACTATTGTGTTCCCGTTTGAAGAGAAATGTAGCTAGTGAAGTTACTGGGAAAATTTGACTTTATGATCTGATCTCACAGTCGAATAATCTTATTACTAGACTGTGCTGATGTCTCAGGATAATGTGCGCCGTGCAGTGTCGCGCGAAACTTTGTAGTATAGGTTTAAGTATAAGTATAGAGTTCCGAGTGACAGTGTTCTGTTATGGGCGGCCGTGTCACTTAACATCAGGCGAACGAATAGCACGTCAGATTATGTATCTTTTTCATTATACTAGGTTTAAGTATAGGTAGCCCGCAGTTTCACCCGCGATTTCTTACAATCTTTAACATTATATTTGAACCATTAAGGGTTGATATTCTAAAAACTCTTTCTAAGTACACTTCTTAGCCTTAACACACATAAAATTTGCCATTTATAATATCTGCAGGAATTAGAATGTTACCTACGCAAAAGGCTTAAACAGCATTTTGTTAAGTATACGTAAAATAAAATAGAATTATGCCTTTTATATTATGCAAGTGCAATCCAGTTTCTATAACACAATTATTATTATTATAGTAATCTTTAATAACATTCTGAAATTCGACATTTCATTATTTGCCTATACATATAAAATTCAAAGTCCTGACTGACTGACTTATATATTAACGCACACGCACAGCCTAAACCGCTGGTTCTAGAGACTTAAAAATTGGAGAGTGTGTTCTTTGTAAAGTGCAGGTATCGAATAAGAAAGGGTTTTTTTTAATTCCACCCCTAAGAAGGTGAAACGGGTGGTTGAATTATTTATGAAAAAATGTCTTCTTCGTTTCCTATAGGCCATGCGGGCGAAGCGAGTGTAATATATGCTTACCAATAAATAGGTTTTGGAAATAATGTTTTAATTTGTTAATATGTCTATATTTTGCCAAAATGTTACCTATTCTTAGAAGTTTTTGGCTAGCTTTCGTATACAATGATAGAGATTTGTGAAACGGATATCTGATGAAATATATACGTATGATACAATATATTTCTGTAGCTCTAGCCGTTTGTTTAAGGTTTCGTCTAGAGATATGTACCTTTTTACGAAGACAATATTTTTTCTCCTTTCTTTTGATCACTACGTGGATTCGATTTCACAGAAATTGACAGGTTATAAGGATGGGAATATCATGTCGGAAAATTTCGGATTATGTTTGACAGGGTATTGGGGAATCGGATTCGTCATTTTCTATATAATACATATTATACCTACTCTGGCTAAAAACCAAATTATTCATAGAAAATTGTGATTTTTGAATATTTTTCCACACATGTTTTTCTTTACCAGTGTTGTAAAAGCTAGTAAAAGTTGCACATCGCTTGCAAAATGCATGATTATAAAATCTGAGCGGAATTCAAACTTGTTTAAGATTTTGGTAAGAGCTACAATCACCCCATTAGTAAATTGTGTACGGTTATTTTGTTGCAATGCAATGAACTATTTTTGGATTATAACGTCTCTAGAAGATTTATTTTAGCCGCAGATTAAAACTGTAGACGTACTTTGAAGTCAGTCTATAGCATTATGTACTCTATTTGATTACTCGCTTTTATTGTTCTTTTTATCGAGGCAGCTTGTCGGCATACGTCATAAGATGATTTCGTGAAAGCTGTGAAAAGGGATTTCAAGACCGAGTTTCTTTCTTTTTGGCTCAGTTTTGACTGAACTAACTTTAGTTCAGTATAATTGTGTCATACTAGTTGCGCCCGTGATTTCACCCGCGGGTAAAAGTACTCTGTGTGCTAATCTAGTGTATAAGCTATCTGTAATCCAAGTTTCATTACAATACATTCAGTTTGCGTGAAAACGTAACAAAAATCAATACATCCATACAAACTTTCACGTTTATAATATTAGTAAGGATTCTTCGTCAGTGAATTTCGTCGGTTTGTAATTGTAATGTAAGTACATAAATTGGTTTTAGTCTCTTAGTCTGCCTATATTATTAAATATGAATAAGGTAATCATCATCATAGTTTGAGCCACTGCTGTGTTCCGGTTTGAAGGGCACTGTAGCTAGTGAAATTACTGGGCAAATGAGACTTTATGATCTGATCTCACAGTTTAGTAATCTTATTACTAGATTGTGCTGATGTCTCTGGATGACGTGCGTAGTGCAGTGTCACGCGAACCTCTATACCTACTTTAGAGTTCCGAGTGACACTGCAGCTGGTATGGGCAGCCGTGTCGTTTAACATCAGGCGAACGGCTAGCTCGTCACGTCATTCCTTAACATAAAAAAGAAAAGCCTATATCGATCCATTGGTTCTTATTTGTTACACTATTCTTTCCGATCATTCACTTCTATCATCAACTTTCAGTCCTAAGCGTTGACCAATAGCTCTAATAACAACACAATATGCAAGTAATACTGTCTGGATGTTTTCAACAAATTTTATATATTTAGGTGTTCTAAAACTAAAACAAATACTCAACAATTTCAAAACGTCAGGTTATTTTGAAATAAGTAAAATTTGCTTAAAAATGGGGGGGTGGCTAACTTGAAGACATAATAATAGGTACAATTTGATTTTGATTACTTTGATTATTATTAATTATTACATCTATATATTCATATATTATTTTGTAGGCCATGCCACTTTATCCTTGAATAGGAAGAATTCAGTTAATATTTTTACTATAACGAACCATGCAGATCGACCCTCGTCAAAATTACAAAGTATAAGTATACCTTAACTTTCCGCGGGATAACATTACCATTTCAAATAGAAGATATTTTATTATACAAACTCGTTTATGAATTGTATTGTAATAAATAATTCCACCATCTTTTATGTATACCGCATCAATAACAAATTATTTATAATCAGTATCCCCGGAACAGGAAAACAACATACGTTTAACATATAATTTCGTAACACAAACAAATAGATAAAGAAATCATATAATTACTGTTTAATTATATATTTATAATTTATAAAATAGTAATGTAAAATAATAAGATAGTTTAAATTATACAACAATTATTAAAGTATATAATTTAAAGCGCAAATACTTGTTGAGAGTCTGGGTGTTGTGGGACCATGGCCCTAGGGTCCCTAGATACAGAGTAAATACAGAGAATCTTAGTCCAGGTAGGTCCAGGATCTATGTATGTGACCGTTGGGCTTTATTTATTTATATGTTGAGGAAAATATCGTGTCTTTTATTACTATAGAGGCTCTCCACGGATTTATTCAAAAGTATCCGTTTTCCGCAAGGACTCTTAATTTGGAATAATAAGTTATTTGTTGATTTCAGAAGAAGAAACACAATCTGTGTGCGAAATGAATATACAAGGTGGAGTTTAATTCATTCTTTTCCTTTAAAATATGTATTCAGTCCATGCTATAGAATGCTCACATATAACTAAATAAAAAAATACTTATGAAATAAAACTTAAATCTAGGTATTATCAAATTTAAATTCTAAAAAAAAGCCTTTCGACATTGAACAAAGCAGGTGTTTTATTGCCTACAAAACATTTACAAAACACTCAGCTGGTGCCCGCGCTGTGTGTACCGTTAAACACACACTTCGGATGTCATGCAGTTATTTTAAGAGGCACTAAATACTAAAACAAAATCAATTTTTTTTATTGGACCTTGTTCTAATATTCTATAGCATGGTCTGAGTATATTCATTTAAGGAAAAGATAATTGAATTGAATAAAATGTCACCTTGTATAAGCATTTATGAATAGTAGTTGTGGCGTGCTGGCCCACGAAAAAGTTTCTATACCAATCTCATAGATAAACTTTCCAGCTAGTTGCTAGGGGCAACGAATGTTGTTGATATAGACTTCACATTAGAGAAAATTTTATTTTCCGCATTTGGTTTTTGTAAATATCTTTTTAATTAATATATCGTATACAAAGTCAATCGGCATATCATTAATTCAGCAAACCCATGGACCTCCTTCTATTACAACAAAAGTGTATCTAACTTCGCTTTACTGGTGACCTGTTTTGAACCGAAAGTCCACGTTTGCAGTAAATGTGTGTGATTTTGATTTTGTTGCTGATTGCGATAATTCTGATACTGATTCACATAAAAATGTCGCTCTCAACCGATAAGAACGAAGATGTTTGTCGTGTGGGCGTGCGAATTCCGCCGTTTTGGCCTGAAAAGCCGGCCATTTGGTTCGCGCAGATTGAGGGCCAATTCGCGATATCGAACATTACTACGGACAATACGAAGTTTTTCTACGTTATCGGCCAACTAGACCCGCAGTATGCTTCTGAGGTGGAAGATATAATCATCAACCCGCCCGACACCAACAGGTATGAAAAATTGAAGTCGGAACTTATCAAACGACTGTCCGCGTCACGAGAAAAGAAGGTCAAGCAATTACTTATGCACGCAGAACTTGGAGACCGTAAGCCATCTCAGTTTCTAAGACATTTGCAACATTTGGCTGGACCTGGAGTTCCCGAAGATTTTCTACGTACTATCTGGACCAGTCGCTTACCAAGTAGCACGCAAACGATAATCGCTTCGCAGATGACGTCTTCACTGGAAGCGCTCGCAGATCTCGCTGACCGCATCCATGACGTTGTTTCGCCTACAGCGCACGTAGCATCAACATCAAGTGTCATACCAGGAAGCTCTTTAGAAGCCATGAACCAACAGATTGCTGAACTTACCAAACAAGTGCAAGCTCTAACTGCGCAGGTGAACCGGCATTCACGTGCACCGAATCGTTCAAACAAGAAAACGCGCGGTCGTTCTAGCTCCACACGATCACAGTCGAACTATAGAAAATTTCCTGTGTGCTGGTATCATAGTAAGTTTAGCAATGAAGCAAGTAAATGCGTAAAACCATGCGAATACCATGCGGGAAACGCGAACAGCAGTCGGTAATGGCGACGACCGATTGCCAAACTTCCGGTCGCCTATTTGTCACGGACGGCGCTACGAAGATGCAGTTTCTCATCGATACTGGCAGTGACGTATGTGTCTTCCCCCGATCGGCACTCAAGGAACGTCGTGAGAAAACAAATTATGAGCTGTGTGCGGCAAACGGTACACCCATTTCTACTTACGGCTACGCTCATTTAGTGCTGAACCTAGGCTTGCGCCGTGACTTCACTTGGCGATTCATCGTAGCGGACGTTACAAAGGCCATAATAGGTGTAGATTTTTTATCATTTTACAACCTCATCGTGGATTGTCGAAATCAACGTTTAATCGACAACACTACAAGCCTTACGTCCCCAGCTTCACCTGCACAGTCAACTGGGAACATTTCATCGGTAAAAGTTATTTCTGGAAATTCCGTATATCATAACATACTAAGCGAATACCCTGAGATTACTAGACCTTCCGGTGTCCACCGTGTTCCGAAGCATAATACCATGCATCATATACAAACTACTGCAGGGCCGCCAATAAGCAGCACACCACGAAGACTAGCACCGGATAAATTAAAAATCGCAAAAGACGAATTTGCAGATATGTTGAGGAACGGAACAGCCAGACCTTCAAAGTCACCATGGTCATCACCACTTCATCTTGCGCCTAAAAAAGATAACGGCTGGCGTCCATGCGGTGACTACAGAATGCTCAACGCTAGAACCGTACCAGACAGCTATCCCATTCGACACATACATGACTTTGCACATTGTCTCTCCGGCTGTCAAGTATACTCGGTTATCGATCTCGTAAAAGCTTATAATCAAATTCCTGTCTGCCCTGAGGATATTCCGAAGACCGCAATCACGACGCCGTTTGGTTTATACGAATTTCCGTTCATGACGTTCGGACTACGTAATGCCAGTCAAACGTTTCAACGATTTGTGGACGAGATGCTTAGGGGCCTTGAGGAGTTCTGCTTCCCGTTTCTGGACGATTTTTTGATCTTCTCACCTGATCAGGAATCACACAAGAAGCACCTTCATCTGCTCTTCAACAGACTCAAGGAATACGGCATGGTAATCAACACGAACAAGTGCATATTCGGTGTATCAGAGGTAACGTTTTTAGGACACAGCATCTCAGCAGCTGGCACTAAGCCGTTACCATCGAAGGTAGAAGCAGTTGCGAATTACCCTCCACCGAAAACCGTTAGAGAACTGCGAAGATTCCTAGGAATGGTGAACTTTTACAGAAGGTTTATTCCTGACGCAGCGCGGCATCAAGCGCCTCTGAATGCACTGCTCACAGGATCAGTTAAAGGTTCACATCCCGTGCATTTATCAGAAGAAGCTACTAAAGCATTCATCACCTGCAAGGAAAGTCTCTGCCAAGCAGCACTACTCGCTCATCCAGACTGCCAAGCGAAGCTCGCTATAGTCACTGATGCTTCAGACACAGCAATGGGCGCAGCTTTACAACAGCATAGAGACGGCCTGTGGGAACCTTTAGCATTTTTCTCTCGAAAACTTTCGCCATGTCAACAGAAATACTCGCCTTATGACAGGGAACTTCTCGCCATCTACGAAGCAATAAAATACTTTCGTCACATGGTGGAGGCGAGAGCCTTTATTATTTACACTGACCATAAGCCCATAACTTTCGCATTTCATTCACGAAAAGAAAAGTGCTCACCAAGACAGTTCAGACATCTGGATTTTATTTCACAGTTTTCCACAGATATCAGGCATATTTCAGGAAAGGATAACGTTGTGGCTGACAGTTTATCACGCATCGAAGAGATTACTCAGCCCATCGATCTATCCAAGCTTGCTCAAGCACAAAGCACAGATCCTGAACTAGAACAACTTTTGGATAGCGATACTTCTCTGCGCTTGACAAAAATCAAACTGCCTGGATCTCACACAGAAATCTATTGTGACAAGAGCAGCAATGTGGCCAGACCTTATGTGACCAAAGACATGCGACGGCAAGTGTTCGAAAACTTGCATTCTTTTAGCCACCCTGGCACAAATGCGACGACGAAACTAATATCGGAACGCTATGTATGGCCTAGTATGCGAAAAGATTGTAGAGAGTGGACTCGTTCCTGCCTAGCATGCCAACGATCAAAAATAACACGTCATGTCTCATCTCCATTAGCATCATTCAACTTACCTCGAGCCAGATTCATGAAAATCCACATAGATTTGATCGGACCTTTACCTCTTTCACAGGGGTATCGTTACTGTCTCACATGTGTAGATCGCTTCACACGATGGCCCGAGGCTATACCATTACAGGAGATAACAGCTGAAACAGTGGCAAAAGCTTTAGTTCACGGATGGATATCCAGATTCGGCTGCCCTGAAGATATCGTCACTGATCGTGGTCGACAGTTTGAATCAGAACTTTTTAAGCATCTGTCCCACATCATCGGATTTCAACGCAGACGAACTACAGCCTACCATCCAGCATGCAATGGACTCGTCGAAAGATTCCACAGACAGCTTAAAGCCGCTATTACATGTCACGCGACCAGCAGCTGGCTTGAAACACTTCCACTTGTTCTACTGGGAATCCGGGCGGCATTTAAGGAAGACTTACAAGCGACTCCAGCTGAGCTCGTATATGGAGAGACACTACGACTCCCAGGGGACATTTTTTGTCAATCGGCTGATGGCACAGAGGACTTGACAGTATACACTGAAAGACTGCGCACATTCGCCAAAAATTTGTTGCCATTACCAACTTCTCACCATGGGAATAACCGCTCCATATTCATTTTCAAAGATTTAGCAACAGCATCCCACGTCTTTCTAAGAGATGACACCTCGCATCCATCTTTTCAAGCAGCTTACACAGGCCCGCATGAGGTGATAGAACGAGGGGATAAAGTTTTCAAGCTCCGCATAAAAGGCAAAGAAGTCACGGTATCAGTCGACCGCATTAAACCTGCCTACATACTTCGTGAGTTGGACCATTCTCCCGCCGTGGCAGCACCTGAGACCCGAGACGCTCCAGTGACCACCACTCGATCAGGCCGAACAGTGCGTTTTCCAGAATATTATCGCCCGTAGGACGGTCTCTGGAGG
The DNA here is from genome assembly GCA_905220475.3 of Ennomos fuscantarius. NCBI lineage: Eukaryota > Metazoa > Arthropoda > Insecta > Lepidoptera > Geometridae > Ennomos > Ennomos fuscantarius. The sequence goes on along the minus strand of HG992028.1, from coordinate 820,464 downwards.
GGGGTGATGTGGCGTGCTGGCCCACGAAAAAGTTTCTATACCAATCTCATAGATAAACTTTCCAGCTAGTTGCTAGGGGCAACGAATGTTGTTGATATAGACTTCACATTAGAGAAAATTTTATTTTTTTTTTTTTTTTTTTTTTTTTTTTTTTTAACAAAAGTGTATCTAACTTCGCTTTATAGTCAATGATTTAACAATATGGATGATAGGAGATTATTACGCAGCTGTATTTACTCTCTAAACTACTGCATACATAAACAAAACTGGAAACAAGGCTATATTATGTAGTATTATTGTAATCACTGCTTACATAATATTTGATACTCATACCACATACACCGATTTAGCTCTAATAATTAGCAAGATTAAATGTGGCTTTTACTAGGTGGTAGTGATCTGTCGATCAACTGATCGTCTAACTAAGCAATCACGTAACTTAATTGTAACCTCAAAACGCAAATTTGTATGGATTTGTTATATAGTATATTGTATTTAATTTTGTATGTTTAATATGGTGTTATTTATGTTATCACCAGCTTAGATAATTTTTAATTTTGAAATTTTCAAATTAGAATCGTTCATTCTCTTGTTGCATTGCAATAAAAGTTCCGTGATCCGGTTTAGCCATAAGGAGCCGTTGGATGCAAGAGGCAAGCTGGTGTAAGTGACGCTCTATTGGCTTCCCCATAAAGTCGGAAATCGTCCATCGCTGAGCATAAGCCTTCTATGTTCAGCAATGGAATTTCTCAGCTGATGGTGATACTGCTTAACCAATTGATTGAATTGAAACCTACGTGTATATAGGTTTAGTAATATTTGGCTAAAAAGGTGCATCATTACATACCATTTTAGCAAGCGTGCACCATCGTAGACAGCATCGGTGGCTCTTTGGGTGAGAAAGTGGTCAAATGATAAACATATAAATTATAATTGTGATTTAAAAAAAACAATAGTTTCTACGTGGTGTTTTAATACATAGTTTATTTATGACATACGTACTGTATTATACTGGTCGCAATGACCTATTATTATATTTTATGGAATTATAAACTGAGACCTTTAACCAACGTTCATTCTAGCGTAGGTCCAGAAAAGAAGCGTAGATATAATAGTTTCATTAAAATAAGACCGACATTATGGTGACAATTACATTTTCCGAGGTAAAATTATTTCTATATTTGTGATCGGTATTGGAAAATTCTGCAAAATAATTGTCAGCTTTAACTATCTAATTGTTTTATGTTTATGACACTCACAATTGCTCATGAACAATGAGCGTTTGAAAGTGTCACAGACGGGTGACGGACGACCCTTTTCATCACTTGAAATCTATTTTGGTGACAGTTATTAATGTAAACTGACAGATGGGATAAGCTCAGCTAAAACTAGCGTTTAAAACGCGTCTTGTATGTAGCCTGGTGGCTGAAGAAAGTTAGAAATTAGACTCAAAATCACCAGATTTTGAGTCTAGTAGAAATTTCTTGCAGAAAAAATCAGACCTAATAAAGAAATCAGATTCAAAGTGTGGTTGCTGCATACAAGACGTTATTCTATTGGACGACAGTTTAAATATTTTCATTTTTCTTTCAATATTGTGTGGACATATTTCACCTGAATTTTTGATACACTATTTTTTTCAAAAGGCGAAGTAATATCTGAGATAGATTGTTAAAATCGATGAAATAGGTAAGTAATTCGTTACCTTAAGTCTAAAACTTAAGGAAACTGGCAGTAACTTTTTGCCATTCATCCTATCAGAAACTTAAAGGCTGAAACTTAGTCGCAACTTCGTAAATTGAGTCTCAAAGTCTTTTCCTTTTACAAAATAAAGGGCTTAATATCTTTTGGCAGTTTCAGACGCAAAGGCAAAAATAGATCGCACTTCGGATAGTTATACCTATTAATCAAATTATAATCAAACAACAATCAAGAGCAATGACTGCTGACGGTGACGCGATCTGTCTAACGATTTAACCGATATTTCTTTAAGAATAGTCAAAGTCAAAGTCATAAGATTTAGTCAATGAGTCAAAATTGTATTAGGTACTTAAAATTAAGTTAGCATATAATATTACTAAGCATATAAAATTACAAAGTGCACACTGAAAGTTGTTTGTAAAAAGAAATGTTGGAATTGATGTGACCATCGCTGAATTCTTCACTTAAGAATTTTTCTTCCCATCAATTGAAGGGTTGAGAATAAAAAGGGTTTAACTGACAAATTGACAGTTTCGAGAAAATTGACTTTAAACGTCAACGGCGTCATTTTAACGTAGAGTGCGTATAAGGTAATAGAAAAGGTTTATGTAAGTTTCAGTTGCTTGAAAATGTTTTAATTCCATTTTTAAATACTAAATATAGTACTAATTCATACAATTACTGTAAAAATATAATATAATAAAATAAATATAATAATGTTTATATGCTAAGCAAACTGAACTAGACTCTTAAATCTCGAGATTTAAGCCTCATTTCGGTATTTTGAGAATGTATTATTGAAGATAATTTCACGCTGAATCCAACGATACCCATAAGTCATTTTGTGAAAAAAATCAGATAAACCCTTTTTGTTCTCACCCCTTAAATTGTTATTTCTACGTACAATGTGACCCATCCATTGTCATTTAAACTTGCTCATTTTGATAAATCTCTTCATTCCAATTTTCCAAACTACCAGATAGTATTGAATTTTATTGTATTTGGAAAGCCATCATTACTTGGCACGTATTCTATCAACAGAACATTGGCAACACTTCAACATAACCATTCACATCTGCTTTTTATTGTTTAAATTCAACAACAGATTTTTCAAATATTTAGAGATCAAGATTAAAGATCAAGGCGATATAAACAAATAAAAGAACAGAAAGATGCAAAGTATTTATTTAATCATTTTTATCTGTAACGTGATGTTTTTTTTTTTATTATGGGTTGGATAAGGCTGTTTTAAAATGTGTCAAATTATTTTTTATATCAAATAATTAGGAATTAGATCTTTCTAATTCCTAATTATTTACCGTTATCGTTATCGGCCGTTATCTTTAACGGCCTAGAAAAGCACTATTATGATTCTTTTAATCACCTCAATACATTTACCTCAATTTGAAAAAAAAAAATTGAAATAACATATTTATAAAAACTTGCAATAAAATGAACTTAATAAAACTATTCAATTGCTACCAAATAGGGTAATTCTCGTGTCCCTGGACGCTTTACCTCTGTACTTCTGCTTGACACTTATTCTTGGGACAACGTGTATTATTGATTTAAGTGTTGTAAAATTTTTAATTCGAACGGCTCCGAATACAAGAAAAATATTATATGGGTATTCATCTTATTATTATTATTATATACGGGTACCGCTTTGCCAGTTATTCTGCCAAGCAGTAGTGTGCAACCACTACTGTGTTCCACTGTTTGAAGGGCACTGTAGCTAGTGAAATTACTGAGCAATTGAGACTTTGTGATCTGATCTGAATATTTATGAGTTGAGTAATCTTAATACCAGACTGTGCTGATGCCTCAGGATGATGTGCGCAGTGCAATGTTACACGAAACTATATATTTTGGAGATCCGAGTGACACTGTTCTGCTATGGGCGGCCGTGTCGCTTAACATCCGGTGAACGCCTAGCTTGTCACAACATTCACTAACATAAATATATATTTTTTACCTGTCCTAGTAAACTATTGTTTTCTTACTCCACCACTCTAACGTGAGTGTAAGTGGAAGTGAAAAGGCAATTAATGCCAGCTTTTTTCTATTTTTTTTTAAGGGTTCCGTACACAAAAGGAAAAAACGGAACCCTTATAAGATCACTTTGTGGTCCGTCTGTCTGTCAAGACCCTTCTTCTCAGGGACGCGTGGAGGTATTAAACTTGGGTTAATATCAAATACTCAGGTCTACTGTCCATTGGATGAAAAAATCAAACTTCTAACTCAACGCAATAAAATATACATCCGTTTATGCTGCAAATTTTCAACACTTGCAACGGAATCAAAACTTACAGGGTACTTTTCATGAACTTAAAATATTCAAATTTGGTAAGAAACAACGTTTTTTAGCACAGATAATGGAAAAATTGCGAAAAGCATATATTTTTAGTTACACCTTATAATAAAAATATTTTTAATGACTTTAAACTTCTCAAGCCCTTTCAATCTTTCCACGTTGTAATGTTATAAATTTTATTTAGCAATAAAAATGCCATGTTTTTTACTTGTGTTACGTATTTTTTATCAGTTGTGTGTCACGAATAAATGTTTTTTCTTTCTTTCTTTCTTTCTTTACTTATATACTTACAGGTTTATACGGAACCCACAGTGCGCTAGTCCAACTCGCACTTGGCCGGTTGTTTTCGTACGGTGCAAGCTTACTCCAGCTGTTTTTTATTAATGATTCAATAATTTATCATTAGCCGTTTGTATGTCAGCATATATGTTCCAAACATCAGGTGGACTACCTCTTTCGCCTATTGATCCGTGATTTACGAGTTGCCACTACTCTACTTTAGTCTACTAGTTTTAGTGGTTTTTGTTTCCAAGCCAGATGTTTTACGATAAAAGAATAAATCAATGTGGTAAGTTCTCATATTACCATACAAATTTATAATAATATTCCATTTAAAGTTATCATTTTGTACCACTTATTGGTGTTTCATTTTTTTCCTTTTTTTCTTGTCGTCGTAAATTGCTTAGAATAATAACGCTCATAAATATGGTGCGGACTACATTTTGTTTATCGATCAGCTATTCAGCTTTACCTGGAAAATTTGTACCTCTCGGACCCAACATGAGAAAATGACGTACACGTGCTCGGTTTATAGTACCATTATTTCTTTTCAAGAAATTATTGTAGTAAGATCCGTAGGCGTTGCATAAAATACAAAAAGCAGTCATTTCAGCTAGCACCTACCGAGTATTAAGGAAGCTCAACAACAGTAACTTATCCTTTTTATTTATTTTTTAAATTAAAGCAACCACCTGTCGTAGTATCCTTATGGTCCACGACAGGGTGACAGGCTTGTTTTATTATAAAATACCACACATAAGCCAGCCGCTCAGAGAATTTTTAATTTCGTCTTGAAATATTTTACTTTTTATTGGAGTTTTATCGAGGTCTTTCTCGGGTATCAAGACCCTTATTTTAAAACGTAATATTGTGCATGCATATAAATAATTAGATATTATTTTTAAGTGTATTATGTTATTGCTTAAAAGGCCCTAGACTTGATAAAAAAATATTGGTGCCGAGTGCCGATATTTACTACTTTTTCTGCGGAACTCTCAGTAAAAAACTAAGGCGGGTAAACAAAAAAATAATCTAAATCAGTCGCCGTTGCGGCGTAAAGGCCACCCAAATGAATGAACAGAATAGTCGGGCTAGTAAGGATTAAATTTGTATGCTATTGTCATAAAATCTAAATATAAATAACTCAAAGGTGACTGATTGACTGACTGACATAGTGAGATCACTATCAACGCACAGCCCAAACTACTGGACGGATCAGGCTGAAATTTGGCATGCAGGTAGATATTATGACGTAGGCATCTGCTAAGAAAGGATTTATCGAAATTCCACCCTTAAGACGGTGAAATGGGTGGTTGCATTATTTTCCCATAGGCCACGCCGCGGGCGAAGCTGCGGGCAGAAGCTCGTAATGTATAAATATTTGTAGACATTTCGCGTTATTCTCGCGTTTCATACAATAGAATTCAATATAGCACACCAGTCGAAAAACAAACATCGGTGTTTATGAATATAAAAATATAAATAAAGAAATGTTTGTTCTCGGGAATCGAACCCACAACCTCTATAGGTTGTGGGTTCGATTCCCGACTGATACAGTTGGTTGTAACCCTATGGTTACAACCAACTGAGCTATCAGTCCGATCCAGCCATTGTCTGCTGTTATATAGAACAGCAGTAAAATGTAAGTTTACATACTGACACATTTAAGATAGTTCAATACAGACTAACAGCATTAGAAAGCGGCGAACGAGACAGCCTCTGTGATGTGGTCGCCGAGCAGGTCGGCTCATAACTCGGAGGTAGCGGGTTCGATTCCCGCAGCAGGACAAGTATTTGTACAGAAAAAAAAAGCAAACACTTTTTCTGAATCTGGGTGTTGTGGGACGATGGTCCTCGTAGTTCCTGGGTCCCTAGACATAGGTAAGGTAATCTTAGTTAGGGTCCAGGATCTATGTGTGTGATTGTTGGGCGATATTGTTATTATTATTAGATCATATTTTTATTAATGTTGTACTTTCTTTTTTGCAGTGTTACCAACATATTCCTGGTGAACTTGTCTGCAGCGGACCTCCTGGTGACGGGCGTCTGCATGCCCATACAGCTCAGCAAGGCTATTACCCTAGTCTGGTTCTATGGGGAGACGGTATGCAAGATTGTCAACTACATACAAGGTAATAATAAAAATAGCATACCTTATTTATACAAGGTTTTTTCTTCTGAAGAAAGTTTTCGAGCGGTGACCATGAATTGGAAGATGCAACGTAGGCTGACCCCTCAGTAGGTAAACTGTCGACCTGTCAAACCGTTAGAAAGGTGATAGATGGATTGTCAACATGCAAAACCTTAGAGAGCCGATAGGTGGACTGTCAATCTGTCAAAACCTAAGAGATCCAATGGATGGACTGTCTACCTATCAAAACCTTAAAGAGCCGATAGATGGACTGTCGATCTGTCAAAACCTGAGAGAGCCAATGGATGGACAGTCGATCTGTCAAACCCTTAGAGAGCGGATTGATGGATTGTCAACCTGTCAAAACCTTAGAGAGCCGATGGATGGACAGTCGATCTGTCAAACCCTTAGAGAGCCGATGGATGCAGGAGGCAAGTAGCCGCTCAAAGCGTTTAATAGCGAAAGCCTATGTTCAGAGATATTAGTATATTGATTATCAATTATCTGTTGCCATCCCAACCGTGTCTGTGTTCAAACTTGGCGCTGCTCGATCATTTTTCCCATCAATTAGTTTAATGATACAAGTTTGACGTATTACTAACTAATGGATTATTGGATTGGCCTGATTTACGTCAACATACGGAAGTCAGTGGCTTTGGAAGTACTCTCATTCTTTGTGACCTCTAAATCCTACCACCTCCCCATGGCCTACTTACAGCTACACTATAAGATATTTATTTGCCTAATAGCAAAGAGAATTTAACGTATTGGATTTAATTATCTTTTCTGATAGTTAATCAGGACTGATAGGCAGGGTACATTTTGAATAAGAACCACGTACTATAAATACACAGGCAACTAAATTAGTCAACTAAACTGGTAGTGGGCAGCCATGTCAGATCTCATAACCTGAAGACAATTTGAAGCACGCTCGTTGATGAGGTGCTTAATCGCTGCTGTCGGGCTGTTCAAGTTCTTTAGACGACTTCCATTTGTTAAGGGATTTTTGTCACCGCGTTTAGATTTTTTTTTAGTAATGGATAGTGAGTAAGACCAGGATCAATGGCGTACCTTCGAAGAGGCATATGTTTAGCAGTGGACTAATACAATATCATGATGATGATGGTGATAAATATCAGCTATTATTTAGCTATTTATACATCACTTTACTTTTTTACTGCTGGAGCCTGGGATTTCTTTTGCAGGGTGAGAGAGTAATGTGTGCCTTTAATCCATCCCTGACTATGTTGGTTGGTGGCACATCACTATATTCTATACTATCCCGTACCAATGTTATAGCTGGAAATCGTGTAAGTCATTGATATTACTCGGGTTCCTTCCACACAATGGAGCAATGGCCTGGAAATATCGTATTACAGGTTCCGGCCCATAAGAAGAACGTTGACTTGAGCAATGAGCGGTTTTTGAATTCTTGTTTATTTATTCTAAAGAACCTAGCAGTATTTTACTGACACTCATCTATTCTCTTCGTATCTGTCGTATATTAATTAAATATACTTATTCGTTAAAAACTGATCAAATCCTGATGTATCATTTGAGTTTAATTAGGATTGTGGTCACAAAATTTTAACGAACTTTCTTATTACAATAATTTTCTTTGCGCTGGTATTCCAGTATTTTGTGGAAGTATTAGCGAAAACACCCTTACTTTTTACCCGATACATATAATTTACGCCCCTATTCATTATGTAGGATGATTAATAAAGACATTCTATGTACAATAAAGCACAAATTCACGTCAATTAAAAAGTCGAAATTACTCCGATCACGTTTCGGACATATTCGATGTCCTTCTTCTGAGAGCCATTTCTAACGCGTACTCACGATAGTTTTCATGCTATTAAAATAGTAAAAACGGAATAAAAAACTGTGTGCATCATATTTACAAAAGGTTATTTGGACGGGACCCAAATGTACTTTTCAGATTGTGTCTATTTGGTACTGTGTAATTCAAAGTTACAGTCCATTCATAATATGTTTGATGTTGAATCGATAAAAATAGGCGGGCCTGTGTCAATATGGACTTAACGGTTGTATGTAGGTAAAACATAGTATGAAAAGGATTTTAGTGAAACTATTAGATTATGTTGCAATCGTGAATGCTTCATTTAGATACATGAACATTGATTACTGGAAGTCAAATATAAATTTCAACCGATCTCAAAAAAGGAAGAGATTCTCAATTCCATTGTATGTTTTTTAAATCTTTTTTTAAATGTATAATAAATAATAAATAAATGTGAATGGACATTTCACACAGCGCCATCTAGCCCCAAACTAAGCAAAGCTTGTATTATGGGAATCAGATAACTGATACAATACTTAGATACTTTTTTTTTGTAAATACATACATAGAATACAATATAACACCCAGACACAGAACAAACATCAATGTTCATCACACAAATGTTTGTCCTGGGTGGGAATCGAACCCACGACCTGCAGTTCAGAAGGCAGGGATACTACCAACTGAGCTATCGGGCCAGTCATATAATAATAATAATATTGATTATTAATATTGAAATATAATAATAATAATGACGCCCAACGTTCACATACATAGATCCTGGACCCTAACTAGAGTTCACTGTGTCTAGGGACCCAGGAACTACAAGGACCATGGTCCTACAACACCCATACTCAGAACAAGAATGTGAGCTTTTTTATGTGCACAAATACTTGTCCTGCTATGGGAATTGAACCCGCCTTCTCCAGGCTATGAGCTGACCTGCTACAGCCTACAGAGGCTGCACCCCATAAAGTTGTTTTATCCTTATACTTGAATTAGTTGGTGCAATTGGCTGCGGCCGTTTATTTAATAATAATAATAACAAAATTGATGTAATATCTCCGCCATTTATAAAACCAATTTGAGAAAAGCATCCTTCAGATTGATACTGCACGTTGTCGCTCTGGAGAAATACCACTGGTAGAAACTCATTCTAATCTTATACCCTTGCTTACTTGCTTGCTTCGTGACCGCTGTGATGACTACAAAAAGTAGTTGTGAATATTTATATATATTGTATATATTTAATATACGATTCGTGAAAAATATTTTTTTTTATTCTTTGTTACATATAATTTTTTCAAACCATTGCCTTTTGTCATGAATAAACATTTATTCTATTCTATTCTATATATATATGTCTATTATTTACAACTGAGTAGATTAAGATATAAAGTGTTCGATCCCGGCTGCTGTCGTTAAACAAAAATCGTTATGTAGAAGAATTGAACTTTTGAGTAGCTTGAACATTGACACTCCAAAGAGCTAACCACTTGATTACAGGAGAAAGAACGAAGAACTTTAATTAACATAATTATTAAATCTAATTATTTTTTCCTTCCTTACTTTCGAAGGACGCGGTAATTTTGCTGAAGCTTATATTTAATTATGTCGTAGCATAATTAAACGGATGTTTTACTACTTTCCAATTACCGTCAAATGCTGTTAATAAATGCTAACCAAAGCAAAAGTTCTAGCTACATATTTTTAGTCCAATCAAGAAAGATTTTTAGGGAGAATCAATTTAATTCAAATTTCTTTTTAAGGTTAATCTATAATTAGTTGTTTTCCAGTTCGAACGGCACTAGGGAAATCACTGGGTGATATATTATGAAACCAATAGGCGACTTAATAAATTGTCGGAGACAGATTTAAACTAGAATATTCTGCACCATTTCCAGGCACTTTTTAAATTAAGTAGTAGTTTCGCCTGATGCGGAATCCACCCCACAGTTTTGAAATGATATTGTGGTTCGTTGTGCAGTTTCAAGCAATATTTATTCAGTTCTAATTAGTACGTAGAGTAATTTGATAATCCAATTCTTCGCAAAAGTTTTAGGGATTCTGTGAAAGCACGGATAATTTGATAATGGTGAAATGATTTTTCAATTTACTGGAAAAAGATAGGGTTTTTGCACAAACATTAGTCTCTGTAGTAATTGTGAAAAAAAAAACGGTAGCTTTTATGAAATAAAAATGCTGATTGGCCGTTCGGTTCATTCAAAACGAGACCTCTAATTGGTTAACTCATTCAACTAAACCTTTTTTTGTAAGCTTTTACGCCCACCAATCAGAATAAAATTGAAAAATGAATTTTCATTATTATCAAATTATCCGTTTTTTTTTTTTAAAATCCAATTATCGGTTTGAACAGAAAATGAACATTACTGCAATAAAATTTAACTTTTAAAATCGGCCAACTCCACCCGTAACGCACGACCGACACTCCCAACTTCCAGCATAAAGAACGACCTCATTTCTTTGCAAATAATATCGAACTCAGGGCGTCGGGCGTCGGCATCATCTTCAAGGTTTATGACACGTCGTAACTTTAACAAATGGTCGGTTATGTTCTATTCACAGTTGTTACTGCCCTTGTTATGTTTGAACAATGATGCTTTCAATTGTACACACCTTCTTACAAAAAAAAAACTAGCTATTTCCTTTGAATATACACGAGTGCTCCATTGTTTACAGGTATATAAAGTATCCACGTCTTTGTAGGCTTTAAATTATTTCTGTTTTCAATTTATATTTTATGCTTATTTAAGGATTTAAGGAAAGGTCGTCCTCTATCACGTGGTATAGAAAATTTTATTTGTAATTTCCTTTTATCTGATATAGATATTTAAGACAATAAGATATAATTAGGTGTATTCTTTTTTAGGAGACTGAGTAAATTATTTAGTCATGCTCATTATATCAACACGCGAATAATAGCTTACAGCTTGTTAAAATCGATGATTCCAAAGACCCCTTCAGCCACGGCGGCGCGGGCGGCGCGTTAGTGTTTATATACACTAGTGTATTTTTTTCATTCGGGTATGATATGAATATGAATAATGATAAGAGAAACTTTTATAATATATTATGTGCATATCAATATATAATTGTATACCAAATGACATAAAAATTTTAAAGGGCAAATTATTTAAGAAAACTTTAGACTGATTCTTACAACACGCATTTTATAGTGTTAAGGAAATCCAAATGTGTAACAAAAATATTATTTAATATTTGCACACTTTCATACAGGTTGAACACAAAATGTCTTATTTTTTTAAGTAACTTATGTTAACATCTCTCGAAAATTGTGTTCTAGCAAATATATATTTGATTTGATTTGAACGGAAGAAATAATAACGCCCAACAATCACATACATAGGTCCTGGATCCCAATTAGGATTTCTTGTATCTAGAAACCCAGAGACTAAAGAACCTTGGTTCCACAACACTAATAACTCTTTCATCAAAAATTGCGATCGACAAAAATAATTTCTGACCTGTATACCAAGCTATGTCAAGATTAGTGGAGTTGAAGAGTACGTAAATTCGGACAGATGGAAGCAAATTTTCCGAATTGAAGGTCTCACTCCGTTTGTTTGGTCAGATAAGTAAAGTTTCTTTCTTTCCAGGTGTAGCAGTAGCAGCCAGCGTGTTCACCATCACAGCCATGTCAGTAGACCGATGGATCTCCATCTCCCCAGAACCTCGGCTCCGACCGCCCGGCAGACGGCAGGCGCTGCTTCTGCTTCTCTTGCTGTGGTTCGCTGCGCTGGTCATATTCATCCCACTTCTGATGGTGGCGTCAGTTAGGACGGAGTCAGTGCCCGTTATATCTAAGAGTCTTAGGAATATTTCGGTATGTATTATTTAGTCTTTTATATATACACGGTGGAATTTAATTCGCTCTTTTCCTTGATCTTTTCCAAATGTATGTACTCAGACCATGCTATAGAATATTCGTACAAGGTCCAATAAAAAAAAAATAGTTTTGTTTTAGTATTTAGTGCCTCCTAAAATAGCTGCATGATAGCCGATATGTCTATTTAACGGTACACACAGCGCGGGCACCAACTGAGTGCTTTGTAAATGTTCCGAAGGCAATAAAACACAGGCTTTGTTCAATGCCGCAATGCTTTTCTTTAGAATTTAATTTGATAATACCTAGATTTAAGTTTTATTTTATAAGTACTTTTTAAAATTAGTTATATGGGAGCGTTATAGCGTATAGCATGAACTGAATACATACAATAAGGGAAAAGAACGAATTAAATTCCACTGTGTATATATTTTTATCTTAGTAAATGACGTGCCAGTACTCGTTACGTCATTCATTAAAATATAAAAAAAAACCTTGCTGGCTTTAGTGCCGTGTCGCGTAAGTCATTCACTTAACTGCAATGCAGTCATTCACTTGATGCCTGATGCTAAGCAACACGGCCACCCATGATAGTTGCAGTGTTACTTGGAAGTCTACTCTAATATAAAGTTTCGCGTGACACTGCACTGCGCTGGTCATCCTGAGATATCACCACAGTCTAGTAATAAGATGACTTATCTGAGAGATCAGATCATAAAATCTCATCGCCCAGTTTATTTACTCGCTACAGTGCCCTTCAAACCGGAACAGGGTAGTGTTTGCACACTCCTGCTTGGAGGCAGTAAAATTGGCAAAACAAACCTACCTAGATGAATTTCGCAGAAAATTCCTACCACCTAGTAAATCAGTATATTCATTTTTTCTTTGTTTTGAATGCTCTATAAGCTGAGAAGTATAGTATACAACTTTTAGTGCAGTTATTCTTAATACTTTGCAACGCAACAACGTTCGACTGGGTAAGACTCCTCGATAATCCAACAGTTTTAGAAAGTCAAACTCAAGGTAACTATAATATTCAAATAGACACAAACATTGAAGTATTGAAACCTTGATATTATGAAACAACAACTGATATTATCCAACTAAATCTCTCGAGCCTATAAATTGCTTAGTATCGAATAATAGCAAACAAATACCTATCATGAAGTCTCACTAGTCATAATAACATTAGAGCTTGAATTAAACTCGGTATCTATTAAATATTTATGATTTGTAGCCGTGTCGATCTCTTGCCAAGTGTATCCAGGCAAGTTGTAGATGCCCATCTATGAGGCGGCTAAAGCAGGGCGTTTGCCTCGGTGGCAAATAATACTAACAAATAACAACAAGAATTGAACACAAGAAAAGATAACAAAAAAGGTTAGGCAAGAGACGCCAAAAACTATAGAATCTAATAAGGTTGCATGCTGATATGAGGCTGAGGAAGTTAGACAATTGTATATAATTACATTATAAGTAAAAAGCATTAAATATTTAAATTAATGACCTTCGATTGAGTGCGTGTGAAATATATAACGATAACTTGATAAAAAAATCAAAGAAAATGACATTGTAAAATAATATAAAATTAACGACATATAGGTATGCAATTTTTTACCCTTACCAACACGTGTTTCGCCTACTACACGAAGCATCCTCAAGATCGGGTTAACTTGATGAAGTCTCGTATAAAAGCCGATAAAATCATTCCGTATACATTCATTTTGGAAATGGACAAGTTACGAAGTGGCCCAAACCAAGCGGAGGGTTCTGTTTTAGTAACAAAACTTGGTTACTTATTAGGTAGTTACCAACATGAACTCGCTGCCATGAATAATTCATAATCTAATCTGTTTCTTCAAACAATATGAATAAAAACTAATGGGACGTGAATAAAGGTCATTCTAAGTAAACAAACCTTAAACTTTGAAAATAAGTACCTACCTAAATAGACAATTTTGCAGAAGGAATGGCAATGAATTTAGTAAATATTTTAAATACAATGTCTGTTATTTTAAAGAAAAGAGCTGAAAATTAATGTAAGAGAATGCTCGAATTTTTTTGCCAGAATTTCAGATCAAAGCTAGACAAAGTAACAAGCCTTTGTTTTCCCATGATTTTACCTTCATTATAATACTTTCTTTTAAGCTCCTATTTCCGCTCTTTTCAATTCTTATCTCATTTGAAACTACTACATGTGGTTTGCGGTATCACTAGCTAGTTTTTAGTTTTACAAAATTGAACAATTGGACCTATTTCTTTTTTTGATATTGTATATATTAGAATTTTTTGAAATTTGTGTGCAACAGTTATTCTGGAGGTACATAAAGGATTTCCGCATCGGAACGACCGCTAAGCAAGATGATCAAGTAGGCAAACCGATCAAGTAACAAAATGGCTAACATAAAAATAGCCATTTATCCAAATAGCATTATTAAAAGCTAAAAGAGATTGAGAGATGAAGACTCAAAGACTTCGTCTCAAAGAGATGAAGAAACATGAGTAAACAGGCACATCGGCTAAGTATCAAAGACAAATTGTACGTAAAATAAGCATAATTTCGACCTATTAAATCAAAAACTGTTTTGAATTTGACTCTATTTCTCAAAAGCTAGTACACACTTGCGCGACCTGGTGCCACTATCTACGACGTTACGGAAACTGCCTCCTATATTGTGTTGCTACAAATTGGTTCAGTGTGTTTAAACCTAAAATAACTAGGTATACCTACTTTGACATGAAAACCACACGAAAATTATTGCCAACATTAGAGGGCAATAAATATAGAAAACCAGGGACGCCTCTAGCTTTATCCGCTTTTTACTCGTTTTTCCATGTAACTACAAATTTTCTGAAATGACTCAATTATATATTTAATTTGTGTAATTACCTACCAATCTGTTTAATAAATTTCATCCAAATTGAATCAATCGTTTTGGCTGAAATCCACACAAATAAACAATTAAAAACATACAAACATACGTAATTTTTTTGTACTTTGTTAAATCTATCCATGTACCAGCCAGGAAGATTATTATTCACGCGTGCAAATATCTCTCGTTGATTCTAAGAAAAGTTCTCCACTTGTAAAGTTGAAGTAGGCCAAATCCACAGCTTTTAGACGGAAAGGAATTTTATATTAATTTTTTGTGTACATAATAATTATCATAAGTCACGCATGTGAATGATTTTTACTTAAAGTTCTTGGCAAATATGTGGTCTATCCTAGTGCCGGATTATTTATTGGAAGATTTCTTGGCTTTTTTAACGGGCTGATGGTGTTGGTCTACCTTTTTACTTTGTGCTTAAGGCGTCCAGCTATCAAAAGTGGGAGACAACTAGCTCAAGGGAATCCTTGGGGTGCGAGCCTCGGCTTGGGCTATTACCAGAATAAGAGGATCGAGAAGATTGTCTACTAGTAGAGTGGACTCTATGGCAAGTCGTGATCATTCTACCTACGGGGGGTTACGTCGACCTTGCCAGCGGGGTCAGTGTCTGATTGTATTACGCTGGTATACCGGTATCGGTGGTATCCTATACCGGTGGCACCGATACATTTTTTTTTATTGTTTGATAGGCTTGCGCTTGACCACTATCGTACCTGATGGTAAGTAACGATGCGTCTAGGATGTAGCACGCTTGCCTAGAAGATACCTGTTCACTCTCCATTTAAAGACTCTAAGGTTGTAGTTTTTGAAACACAGACGCCGGTAAAGCGTTCCACTCTTTGGCTGCTGTGGAGCCAAATCGCTTTGTTCGCACATGTGGGATATTAACCATGTAACGGCGGCGATTTTTCGTACATC
Organism: Ennomos fuscantarius; assembly: GCA_905220475.3. Taxonomy (NCBI): domain Eukaryota; kingdom Metazoa; phylum Arthropoda; class Insecta; order Lepidoptera; family Geometridae; genus Ennomos; species Ennomos fuscantarius. The sequence continues at coordinate 804,561 of HG992028.1, read as the reverse complement.
TGCTTGTCCGATGGTGGAAAGGTGAAGGCGGAATCAAATTATGCAACTCTAATGCGCAATCTCTAAAATGCACTCTATAGAAGACCGATAAACTGGCAACTTTGCGTCAACTACGGCTGCTATAGGCATCTAATTCGCTCAAGACGTGTGACTAGGCGTGACTTGACCTAAGGACTATTGTCCTACTTCAGCACGTTGTTTTATAAGTAATGTTCTTTATATTCCTAAAAAGTGCACTAGCAATTTAGAATGCCGAAAGTTATTAGGAAAACATCCTTGAAAATTTAACCCTCAGCATGTCGGGCGCACAGTAAAGTTATATTTCATAAATATGGATTCATGCAAATCTCCGGTACTTACTCTACGAATATAACATCTGTTTCATGATCTTAGGTACGAATTGCTCGCGCAATTTTCACCCTTATTTTTTATGTGACAGAGTATATAATGTTATCAATATTTCTAGATAGAAACGAGAGACGTGCACTTCTGCACGGAAGAGTGGCCGAGTCCGGAGAGAAGGAAACAGTTTGGGATGCTGAGCTTCACTTTAGTTTATGCAATACCCGGTGAGTTAACAATAAAAAATTCTTAAATTTGCCTAAATGTCAGGTAGTTTAATTTATTCATTAACTGAAACATTATGTATAGGCACTCTATAAATAAAAAGTTACAACTAATAAAACATTATTTACGAAATGAAAAAAACTATCCAACTCACCACCGCGCGGTAAGGTTCCCAGAATACTGGCAGCATTGCCTCGTTGAATTAGAAGACTTAGCTTCTGAGCGAAGTATGTGCCAGCTCTGGGATCCCCCGAGGCGAGAACCAATCGAGTAGAAACTTCTCGAATGTTTTTTTTTCGGACGACCACTGGCCTAATGTTTTATTTTTTATTGGTAGTTTTGTGCTTATTGTATAAGTACATGCTTACGTACAACACTTACTTACTCAAGTGTTAAGCGAAGTATTGCCTTTTAAATTAATTATTGGGTAACTTAAACTTAAAAAATGGCCTTAAATTGGGTAAATTTTTCATCGTACGCTGGTGTCGTCAATTGAGTAGAATTGACCGCTATAATTACATACAATATCTTATTATTACCTACCCTTCTTCACGAAAAATGTATTCTTTATTAAATACTTGCCTCAATATTAAATAACCAATAGGTATAAATAATTAACAGAATACACTAATAAAAAAGTGAAAAGTAAGTAAGTGAAAGTATAAATTGAAAATAAAATATATACAATATAATATAATAGTAATGTTGTGATTAGGTCATAAAGTTTCATTTGCACACTAATTTTATTAGCTACAAACCGGAACGTGTGACGAGCCAGAATTATTACAATAATATACTTAAATTAGAGTCATGTTAATAAATATACAACAATCAATTACAATTTACAAATCAGGTCAATTATACATATAACAGCAATAAAATATATATATGTCGGAGGAAGCTAGTTTAATTTAGTTGATTGCTGTTTACATGCATAATGCTTAATATGGTTTTGATTTTATTTTAATTACTTTCAAAATTCTTTATTCAATTTAATTTAATTTGTTAAATTTTCCTATTGCTTAAAACCCTTAATAATGTAATAAAAGTTGTAAATACTGTAATTCACAAAGCAACCAATCAGAGCAGAGCACGTGCCTCGAGCGAGGTCGAGGCGCCATCTTTACTTAAAGGGACAGATTGTTTTTCTTGAGTTAGATTGCTCGGAAGGGTCGAGGTGACCAGACCGATCGAGTTGGATCGCTGGTGAAGTAAGATTGGTGCCCCGAACTCGCTGCTCAAAGTGTGTGTAAACTATCTAAAATTAACTGAAAAAACTAAATAAAATTATTGTGTGTTATTGTGTGTACCCGTATTTTGTGCTCGCATCCTACCCCAATGACGCCCACTAAGCCCGCAACTAGGGATGATGCCAGCGGGAACGGTGCTTCCCCGACATCAGAAGTGGGATCGGTGCAGGCACAAAACGTAAGCGAACGAGCATCGGCAAATGACGGATGGCACGCGTTATTCGAAGCGCAACAAACCAGTATGAGGCTGCTCGTGGAAGCGCTAACAAGCCCACCGAATACCGAAGATAAGAGCATCATGCTGCCTGAATTTCAACCGGAAGATGCAAACACTGACGCCCGGGCCTGGCTGGCAACGGCGGACATCTGCTTATCGGATCGCAACTTACAGGGAAGTAAATTAATTCTCGTACTTAGTAAGGCTATGAGAGGTTCGGCCGCAACATGGTTTTCTCAGATAGCTTTTCCTAATATGAAATGGACAGAATTTAAAGAAATTTTTCTTTCTCGTTTTGATACGTTAGAAACATGTGCAGCGACGATATTAAAGACACTTACTGGTAAACCACAAGAAGGCGAATGTCTTGCTGCATATGCAAGCCGTTTATTTACTTTACTCATGTCACGGTGGAGTAACTTAGACAAGGAAGAAATGGTGGTATCTTTAATACTTGCACACATGGGGCAAATCGAGCCACGGTTGCAACGCAATATTTTTTCGGAAGAAATAACCACCCGTTGTAAAATGCAACGTGAACTTATGGCTTTTTCTTATCGCAAGCGGAGTTACCATGAGGCAACAAAGGCCGTTACGAGCACTACGTTAGATAATAAGCGCCCTAGGCTAAGTTCAACAAAATGTTACGCTTGTGGAAAGTTTGGCCATAAATCTTTTGAATGTTTCAGTCGATCGCATGAGAAGCAGCAAACAACTCCGACCTCTGAGCGCCCCAACACGGCCGTTGCTACGCGGGCCCCTGTAACTTGCTACAAGTGTGGTGTTGAGGGTCACGTGGCATCGCGGTGCTTAAAAACATGGCCTGTTGCGAGCGGCAGCGCACAGCCCACTGCCACATCCAGTATCGTAAAGCGAGTGGACGTGTGTGGTATGAAACCTGTCACCGGGATAATTACACAATTTGGTGAGCAGTTCTCATTTTGTTTCGATTCCGGTGCTTATTGTTCTTTAATTAAAGAGAGCGTCTTTCGTAAGCTCGTTGGAACATTGCAGCGTGCAATTGTTACTTTGACTGGTGTAGGAAAATCGAGTGTATTATGTGACTCACAAATTTTATCTAGGGTCACTCTTAATGGTCATAACGTACAACTTTTATTTCACGTTATACCTGACGATAACCTAAATAACGATATTTTAATTGGACGTGATTTGTTGGCCTTAGGGTTGACGGTACACATATCAAGTGATAAACTCACTATAGTTGAGAAGCCCTCTCAAGTTAATATTTGTAACATAGGCAACACGGTGGCTGACTTTCATGACGTGGATACCGATATACCTGATGCCCATAAACCACAACTAATAGAATAGTATAAATAATAGGTCCTGGCAAGATGCATTAGATGATGTCCAACTTTCCATAAATAGCACAATTCACAGAGTAACCAAAGCAAGCCCCCTAGAATTGTTAATAGGTAGAGTAGCTAGACCATTAAATTTATTAACCGTAGAGGATCACGAGGTTGAGGTAGATGTAGAAGAAATTAGAGAACAGGCTAATAGGCTAATGAAAGATAACGCGAGTCTTGATAAAGCACGGTTCGATAAAGGTAAGGCAAGAGTCACTTCGTTTTCTATAGGGGATTACGTTTTGATTGAGAATCACGAACGGAATCAAACAAAATTGGATCCTAAATATAAAGGACCTTTGAGGTCATTGAAATACTAGACGGTGACAGGTATCATCTCAAGAGCTTGAATTGTAATCGTGTTTATAAATATGCGAGAGACCGCTTACGTCCACTCCCTCAATCTTATGTTCCGACTGAGCTGGATCCGTGTCTTTCGGATGACAACGAAGGTAAGACAACCTAGAAGCATGGTGGTTGTTAAGGTTTAATAGAGGCGAGGTGGCCATTGACAGGCGAGGTGGCCATTGACAGGCGAGGTGGCCATTAACAGGCGAGGTGGCCATTGACAGGCGAGGTGGCCATTAACAGGCGAGGTGGCCATTGACAGGCGAGGTGGCCATTAACAGGCGAGGTGGCCATTGACAGGCGAGGTGGCCATTGACAGGCGAGGTGGCCATTGACAGGCGAGGTGGCCATTAACAGGCGAGGTGGCCATTGACAGGCGAGGTGGCCATTGACAGGCGAGGTGGCCATTGACAGGCGAGGTGGCCATTGACAGGCGAGGTGGCCATTGACAGGCGAGGTGGCCATTAACAGGCGAGGTGGCCATTGACAGGCGAGGTGGCCATTGACAGGCGAGGTGGCCATTGACAGGCGAGGTGGCCATTGACAGGCGAGGTGGCCATTGACAGGCGAGGTGGCCATTGACAGGCGAGGTGGCCATTGACAGGCGAGGTGGCCATTGACAGGCGAGGTGGCCATTGACAGGCGAGGTGGCCATTAACAGGCGAGGTGGCCATTGACAGGCGAGGTGGCCATTGACAGGCGAGGTGGCCATTAAGAGGCGTGGTGGCCATTAAGAGGCAAGGCGGCTATTAAAAGGCGATGTTGCCATTAAAGGGCGAGGTGGCCATTGAAAGATGAAATTGGTAGGATAAAAGGCGAGTTGGCCATTCTGATATTGTTAATAATCTGAAATGTGTAATGCGATAAACGGCTAGATGGCTATTTTGATACTAAGTATGTAGCGTGGAGTAATGTAGAATCCAGACTCAATAATGAAAGTCTGATTATTTATGTAAGTCACCTATTCTAAAAAAAAAAAATAAGCCGTAACGTAGAAGACAAAATGTATGATGATGTACATGATTTCTTTGGTCAGGAGTGGCCGAACTATAATCTATTCCTTTTTTGCAGATAACGATGATTCGGGACCCTCAAGATCACACGAGGGCGTGTAATACGTCAGGACGGCCGTGTCGGAGGAAGCTAGTTTAATTTAGTTGATTGCTGTTTACATGCATAATGCTTAATATGGTTTTAATTTTATTTTAATTACTTTCAAAATTCTTTATTAAATTTAATTTAATTTGTTAAATTTTCCTATTGCTTAAAACCCTCAATAATGTAATAAAAGTTGTAAATACTGTAATTCACAAAGCAACCAATCAGAGCAGAGCACGTGCCTCGAGCGAAGTCGAGGCGCCATCTTTACTTAAAGGGACAGATTGTTTTTCTTGAGTTAGATTGCTCGGAAGGGTCGAGGTGACCAGACCGATCGAGTTGGATCGCTGGTGAAGTAAGATTGGTGCCCCGAACTCGCTGCTCAAAGTGTGTGAATAAAATGATTGTGTAAACTATCTAAAATTAACTGAAAAAACTAAATAAAATTATTGTTTGTTATTGTGTGTACCCGTATTTTGTGCTCGCATCCTACCCCAATGACGCCCACTAAGCCCGCAACTAGGGATGATGCCAGCGGGAACGGTGCTTCCCCGACATATATATATATATATATGTCGGGGAATATATATATATATATATATATATTTATTTAATTAATTAATTTTTTGTCATTCATATATTCTTATATGTTCGACCAGATTTTTATTAAAAAAAACACAAAACGTAAACAAACGAATATTATTAATTACAAATTTACAATAACCAAAAATAGACAATAGACAATGCACAATCTAATACGCAAAAAAATATGGCAGAGAGATGTTTCCCCGTTGACGGTCGGCGGCAAAGTGGACGAGTCTCACGGTGTCTGCCGCTTATATACCCTCCGGCTTCCAGGCATGTTCTTCTCATCCAACATATATATATGATGACAAAAAATTAATACACACATAAACAAATAAAAAAAAAATCACATTTATAATTCAAAGCCAGGTTGTTGAGCCACCAAGGCGTTGAATAGAGAAGAGTCTTGTCACACTACAATATAGCTTACATGTTCCAGATCAAACAATCTTTTATTTTATAGGTGGGAATCAAACCCACAACCTATAGCTCAGAAGGCAGGGTTACTCCTGGGCCAGTCAATAAATACCAATGATCATAACCACAATACATAAATAAATAAAAATATTAAAATAGAAAGAGTTGAAACTACACATTTAGCACACAGAGCAGGAAAAAAAATACTATTCCAAGATATTTATATTATCTGCGAAGGTAAACTATAAGGTATTATTCTGAAACGTGACATGCTTGAATTATATAAAAACTGTTGAGAAAGCGTTTCTATCAGAGCGCGAGCGTGATTTGTTTTCTTGCTACATAATAATACAGTTGCGCGTCATAGCACGCCAATCAGTAGTATTGACATCTACCAATAAGTAGTTAAACCTGTCTAAAAGTTTTACAGATGTATTTGAATTCAAATTAATAGGAAAAAAAAGCGCAAACTCTTATTCTGTGTTTCGGTGTACTAGGACCATGGTCTACGTAGTTCCTGGGTCTCAAGATATATAGGATATAATAAAATATTCAAAGGACTTGAAATGATAGTTGGATGTAAAAATAAAATAACTAAGACATTTTTTATCGTTCTTTGAAACTGATTTCAGTTTATTTGGCCTAATTTCAATATATGAAGTCATTGAAAAGATTTTTCGTGTATAAATCACACTTAAGGTATCACCACCACTGCTTAGTCGGTACAAAAATATAGTCTTAAAGATATTTGCGGCCACTTGGCATGGGACCATGGCTTAGTAACAAAACATTTAGCTCGGTTGCTAAACATTTTATGAACTATAATATTCTTGTAAATGGAATATGTATGTATGTTTCTCTCTACATTTGACTGTTGGCGATACAACATGCCTGATAGCTCAGTTGTTAGTAGCCCTGTTTTCTGAACTGTGGTTTGTGAGTTCGGTTCCCACCCAGGACAAACATTTGTGTAGTGAACATAGGTGTTTGTTCTGTGTCTGGGTGTTATATTATATGTATTTACAAACAAAAAGTATCTAAGTATTATATCAGTTATCTGGTTCCCATAGTACAAACTTTGCTTAGTTTGGGGCTAAATGGCGCTGTGTGAAATGTACACAAATATTATTAATATTATATTATACGGGCAATATTAGACAGGAGTGCTTGACTTCTAGACCACGACCCAAAGTGTAGCTCCATCCATTTGTAATTATAATTAATAAATTCAGTTAAACTGCTCTTAGTGTATTCCTTCAATTACTACTCGAACCTACCACTCTTGTTCTGCCAACTGAATCTATTTCATACATTGACAAATATAAGCAGTATGATTTAGCACATTTTCTACCTAACTGTGTAGTACATGACATTATCGAAATGGTGGTGAAATTGCCGCAGAAGTCACGTTTTTATAACAAATTGCCTGACGGTATCGAACAATAATTCCAGGTTTAACATAAAGATAAACCATTCTACAAATGTACATTATGAATTGTTACTTATAAGGTACACACCAACTGATATATACACCCAAAAAATATGAAACCATGTACGAATATCAATCCTAACAACGACCCGGTTTTTCGGGTTTTAACCTCAAACCTAAAATCCCAAAATTCTTTTTCAAGGGTCAAGGGGCAAAGAATTTACCGATCCCCCTGAACCTGCTCCAATCGGCCCTTATCTTCAGTAATCCTTTCATTTCCACGCCCTTTCTATTGAACGGGTAAAATCCATTTCTAATGGGATGATCAAAGTAAGTGAAGTGTAAACTAGCTAATTGGTACTGGCATGACTATCACCATTATCATGCCTGAAGAACATGTAACTGCCATTACCCTGTATGGTAAGAATTTACTTGACTTTGTTACATTTCAAAGTTTGCTTGGAAAAGATAATTTTTAACGATAAAACCATCATTTGTTATTGATAATATTTTTTTTGTAATTTAACAATTAGTGTTTAAAAGAAAGACTTAATTTATATATCTATTTATTAAACTGAACTCTGTGTTTGACATAAAAAGCCGTTTTGTGCGCTGTGCCAGCGACGTTGCAATCTACGAAATTTTGGTTGAGTCTTTCATGCAAGAATAAGAATAAATATTATTGATGGTCAAAGAAATACAAAGAACTTCGTACATTTAATACTAAGATACTTATCATTTATAATGAATAAATAATAAATAACTGTGGACATTCCACACATCGCCACCTAGTTCCAAAATAAGCAAAGCTACTACCAGGGAACCATATAACTGATAAAATACTTATATTCTTTTGTTTGTAAACATATACACAGAATACAATATAACATCCAGACACAGAACGAACACCTAAGTTCATCACACAAATTTTTGTCCTGGTTAGGAATTGAACCCACACCCTCTAGATCAGAAAGCAGAACTACTACTTACTGAGCTATTCGGTGAGTCACCGAGCCATCTGTCGATAATTAGTTGGCAACAGGTGAAAACTCAGCCCTGTGCTGCGTAGTAAAGTTTTATCCAAGGCTGGTTTTCAGCTTATCCTAGTTCAGGAGCAAAGGTTTTAGTGATAGTAGAGCATTAATGAGTGCGCGCGAAAATCTGCAATTAATATGACTGTTAATATTACATTTTGTGGAAAACATCACCGGTACACAAAATCTATTCACATAGTCGACAATATTACGTTTATAACTTCAGGGGTTCCGCTCCAGTGAACTTTTTCAACGGCTGTTGCTGGGACACAGATACGGGGCTCTAGTGCCCTTGAGTTAGTTGAGATACCGTTCTTTCTTAGTTGGAAACTTACACGCAATATTTTTTAAATCTAAATTTCTATTTTTTTCTTGATCCGATTCAAATAAAGGAAGAGATTATCTATACGGTGTTTCTTTTTGTAAATGTAAAACTTCTTTACACACGCTTGACTTGAGGAGTAAGCTGGTGAATGTGTAAAGAAGCAAATGGATGTTGAAAGTTGTTGGTTCACATAGATCTCCATTATCAATATAAAATAGTTAAAAATTACTTAAAATTTATATTGTTATATTGGGTATGTCCGGTAAAATGACAATTTACAATTGTCAAGATGGCGACATGAATATTACATAGGTATATAAAGATTAAACAAAGCAGAAACAAAATCATACCGACCGATAGATGGAACTAAAGAAGTTTTACTTTAGTCGTATGGTTTAAGCACAGTTGATTTTTTTTTGTTTTTAATCAATGTACTTTCAAACTGGTTCCATAGACATTTAATCGAAACCGCTTCTATAGTTTAGTTATAAACTTAAAAAAAAAACGAATTTCGTAATATCATCCAAGTTTTTCTTAGTATGAAATTAAAACGATTGAAGTTTATCTAATCCTTATTATTTTTTAACCAGAACTAAAATAAAAGAACATGGAGTTTTTTTGGCGGGAAAACGAAAAAGATCACGTTACCGTATTTTATTATTTTCCAAAACTTGTGTTATTTTCAGTGTCAGTGCATAAAATTGGTGGCATTTTATTCGTTAAGTGCTGGATTACAGGCATGAGTGTGGGAAAGTGGTATAATGATGGTGAAACGTTTATTTTCGTGTTGTTTCCAAAACTCCATAGAAGCTTCTGGTAAAGTTGCCACCACTTTACTAGGATTATGACTTGACTAGACTAGACTACGACTTAACTTGATGACTTGGACTGTGACTTGACTTGACACATTATATGATATTGATTAACTTGAGCTATTATCAATTACTTGACACTGGCAAAATACAAAAAAGTGTGCAGCCAAAACACAAAAAAAAATAATAACATGATACCATTATTGTTATCTTCTATTAAGTTTTCTGTTTGAACAAAACAATTATTTACAAACAGTCCCTAAGAAGGTTTAAAGAAGAAACGAAATTGAATAGAAAACACTTTGACTTTGAAGTTGAAACCCACACCTTGTCTGAGACACAAATACTCAAGCGTAATATTGTATGTTTGATAAGTAAGTATTGTAAGTAATATTGGATAAAACAAGTGTTGTAGAAATAATGTTGGTGAAGCCTTTGCACATTGTTTTCAAGGTAAAGTTGTCTATAGGTTGTCTACAGTTTTCCATTCATTTTTAAATACTCTACAACTTTTTAGCTTGAAAATCTCTATAAACACACAAACAAAAAGCTTTTACACAAAGGTTCTATTTAAAGCATATTTTTAAAGTTCACAAAGTTTGTAGAATCAGTAAGATTTGAGCCCGCTTCATCCGACTCACCGGGTTAAGCGCTTAACCAGCTAAACTATGGTCGTACTTCAAGGGACAGCGAAAATGTTTGCAGAATTAGTAGAATTAATGAAACAAAAAAGAATATATATATATATATATATATATATAATACATATGTATTATATAAATATATATATAATATATATATATATATAATATATAAATATATATATATATATAATACATATATATTCTATATATATTATATATATATATATATATATATATGATAATAAAAAAATGAAAAACGATAAATGAAAACGCATTCGATATACATATTATTACTCAATATCTGTGCAAAAATATTTTTGTGGTTACACGTGGTACAGAACTATACTCAATGGTGAACCGCGACTTAAAAATATACTTTAATTTTAAATACTACAATGATTTAATAACTAATACTAAACAATAGCAACTACTACTACAACAAAAAAAAAATTGGACTATATACTGGCCGCGATGACCTATAGACAGTCCAAATGCTCCAGCCCACTACCAGTAGGTAGCGTACTCAACATGCTGGCAGCATTTCCCCATTGAATTGCAATGCTTATTCGTTAAAATTTTTCGCCAAATAAGCGCCAGCATTTTGGTCACGCGTAGCGTCGACCAGGCGCTCTGATAAACTTTTGAAAACGCGATGAGCTCCCGGCCCCCAAGGACGATATAATATAATACTTTAATTGATATTATTATTTTAGAACATTTTTTTTATGTTAATGAATGATGCGACAAGCTAGTCGTTTACCTGGGGGGTGATCTTGAAACTTGGATTGTAGTGCAACAGGAGTAATTTCCATACTAACTATGCACATAAGCTGCGTGTTTGAAAACAGTCAAATCCATACAAGTATTTCATTTGTTGCAATCGAGTTACGTGATCGCCTAGCAGATGTTAAGCGACATCGAGACGGCCGCACATAACAGGACAGTGTCACTCTTAGTTCTAAAATATAAAGTTTCGTGTGACACTGCAATGCGCACAGCCTAAAACATCAGCACAGCCTGGTAACAAGATTACTCGATTGTGAGATCAGATCATAAAGTCTCAATTGCCCAGTAATTTTAATAGCTATAGTGCCCTTCTAATCGGAACACAGAAGTGTGTAACGCCCCCCCAAAAGGAGCCCTTTACCGTATACCCTAACCGGCCTAACCCTAATTGAGCTATAAGTATAATAAAGTATATTATGGTATATAATGGTATATGAACGTTAGAGGTGTTATAGTTGGTGATGAAGTAAATATGGCCAAGTGATATGTGATCGTCTATTAATGTGGTAGGACCGTATGTTGTGATTTTGTAGTAACCCTAGTTCTTTAAAGGTAGTGAGACAATTCCTAAGGCGACCTAGCTAACCGATCTAGTGTTTATCCGTTTATTTATTATTAATGACTTTAGGATTTTAAGATGAATTATTAGGATTTGTAGCAAGTATGTATTAACGTTATTAATTAGTTTATATTTACGTAAATATGCAAGTATATTAAAAATATAGGTATCTATTTATTTATCTAGTATACAAGTATTATAGTATTGCTATAAATAGTAAGTAGGTATTTAAGTATTATATAATTGTAACTGTAAGCGACTCCCCATAGATACTAAATAGTGGCATAACGATAATAGAACTTGAGTAGGAACCAACGTATTGTCTTCGTAAGTGATTTGAGTTATATATGAGACCTAAGTAAGACCTAAGTTATTTCTTATAACATTCATCTCATGCTTTCCGAGTTTACATTAAATATAGTTTGGTTGCACTTATCAGCAAAACTACAGCATGTCATTTTCTGCTATAATTCTGTTCAAGGAGCTCCTCCCCGCCCCAAGAATGTGAGATTCGTCACCTGACTGGATACTCCCCACTGATAAGTGCTTTAAAACTGCAGATGGCAGTGCACTATAGTAAGAAAGAGGACATATTCTTTTATCAAAACAGATTTCTTTGTGGGACTCTTAGGTAATTACTGAATTCGTTACCAGAGAGGCCCTAATCCCCCCTCCCCGTCCTACCTATTCCTATCACGATACCTTTGCCTAGACGCGATTAGACATAAACATTATATTAGAATTAGACATGGAATAATTACCCGTTGGTGTTTATTCAAGTTAATAATATTTATGGTTTATTTGTATAATAAACAATTTGAGTTTATGATTAGATTATTTGAGTATAGATTTTATATAGGTAATCAAGCCATACCTAGCTAGATTACAAGATTTTTAGGACATTTATTTATATCCTTATGAAATATCATGACATCACCAGCCATTAGTTATTTTATATAGGTAATTAAGCCATACCCAGCTAGATTACAAGATTATCAGGATATTTACTTATATCCATATGATAATTCATGACATAACCAGTCAATAGTTACTTTTATATAGGTAATCAAGCCATACCCAGCTAGATTACAAAATTATCAGGATATTTACTTATATCCATATGATAATTCATGACATTACCAGCCATTAGTTACTTTTATATAGGTAATCAAGCCATACCCAGCTAGATTACAAAATTATCAGGATATTTACTTATATCCATATGATAATTCATGACATAACCAGTCATTTATCAGATGTATGTTGGATTTAAAACAATCTTTAATTAGATTGATTTGGTCAGGTTAAACCATCTTAGGTTGTCCCCGAGTTCAGATCCAGAATACTATCGCAGGTAGATTTATATTATATAAAATCCATGATAAAATCCATCAATTACACAAATGAAGAAGAAGCTCTCTAATCTGTACAGCATAGAGAAACCTCAGGGTACGGCTCCGCAAGACCCAATGTGCAAACAGACTTTATCAAAGTAGTCAGTAGATATAGCCCACTTTATAGAGCATATTAGGTTTTGTAAAACCAGATCTTTAACCAAGTTCCAACCTTCAGATTTGATAACACAGATACAAACCCATCTGATTAATAATAATTATTTGTTACCAGAATTATAATAATAATAAGCTATGTATGTATGCATAAATAATTACTCTGAGTAAGCATGACATTTCATAAAGATTATGATTTAATTTGATATTATTTGTTTTGAATAGTATTCATTCAGATATTATTTGTTACAACATTACATCATTTTACTGGAAATTATTTATTGTAATTACGTTTTCACTATGTAAATTACTTGGATCATTTGGAATGTTTATATTTTAGTATTTTATTTATAATGATTTACCGTGGCGTGTACCTCGACTTACCGATGACTGACCCCACTTGTATTATCACAAAACACCAATTTCACTTACTAACACCACTCTTAAGAAACGAGAGAGGACATCTAGCTCACTAATGCACCTAAACAGTTAATAACTCGAGTTAATAACCAAATCAGAAAATTGTTGAAATTATGCAAATTAACCCGCGCTCCGAGGACTTAACCTAAAAATATGCTCCGATCCGATCTACTCCTACGACGAACGCACAATCACCCGTTTTATCCGCAAGAAATCACAAATTTCACAAGTTAATAACTAAATATTCGTAATTACGAAGATTATGCGAATAACTCGATGCACCGAGTACAAACAAACGTAAAAATCCTATTTGTTTCCTTTCAACGCGACCTACTCCCTTGACCCGCGGCCATCGCTTTTTGCTAACTATCCAAGTTCCTTTCCAACCAATCTCATCATCTCCTTCTAACGTGTACAATTCTGGCTCTTCTCTTCTCACTCTCACGCTCCACCCGACATTTCGCGGCTTTATTGCTCTCTCCGGTGTTTCTTGCCCTTCTAGCCGATACATTTTTGTCACAGATTATATTATTTTGCAGACGGATGGGAAGTTATTGCGACAAAGGTCCAATTCACATTCCGCGACGTACATTTCTTTAAGTATTTGGCAGTTTTAAGTACTTTTCTTTATTACGATGTAGTTTTATTAATGGTTTCGCTATTTTGCGTTTCCGTAGCAATTTCCGTTTCAAGACATAGATACTTTAATGCTCCGGTAATATTATGTGAATGGAACTTATTTATTATGTTTTGTTTATTGTTCATTTAATTACTTAAATGCATTAATCAACTGTTTGAATGGAATTAGTGTTAAACTAATCTAATTTATTTTGATACATTTCTTATTGATTTAATTATTCTAGTATTTGTAGATGTCCATAAATCTGAGTGAATTGTTTCTGCATATATTTCATATATAGTTTTCTAGCGTCCTGTGACCTTGAGCTTATCGTGGAATCATTTTACTTGATTTCGTTAGTATATTTATTCAATATTTAATCTTTACTATATTTGTGACGTTACGGGACTTCTGTTCCGTTACAAGTGCTTGCACACTACTGCTTGGCGGCAGAACAACTGACAAAGCGGTGTCAAAAGAAAAGTCCTACCACCTAGTAAAAATTCGTGTGAGTAACCCAATAAAAATTTGCTCATTAACCAATTTATGCATCTGATCGCAAAAACATAAATTATTTATTTCGCAATTTCGATCAATTTTCACAAATGTCACTAAGGACCCTTTGTCGTTCGACAAACAAATTGAATCTCAAGGCAAGGGAACCGCACGTAGAAATATTAGCATATTTTTTTCTCGGTTAGCTTCATTACCATACCGGTGTTAGCTGGTGGTCATGTCTGTGGAGTTGTTAATTTGGAAACTTATGAAAAATAACAAGTGAAAATTGGTTAATACAACCCTTGTTTTTCAACTACGAAATTAATTTGGCAATTTTATAGTTCATTCTCCGAAGTGTAGCTTGTAAAATACTACAAGCCACTTTGTGGCCATGCTCAAGACTTTGAAGCTAAGCCTTATTCCAATATAATTTTGATGAAATTTCTATGAACAATCTGAAACTAATCAATTCCAATATAAAAATAACTTCACAAGTGGGTTAATAAATGACGGAGTTCTAACACAACAAACGTAAAACCTTACATCCGAATTATTGTAATAAGCCCTAGCTTTTATAGATTGTGTAGAACACAACGTGGTTCTATAGGCTATCTATAGAACCACGTTGTGTTTTCGTAGGATTATTAGATTCCGATTCAAATTTTGGCTTTTTTTTTTAAAGTCTGTCTGCCATTTTCTCTCTTTCCTTCTACCTTTCCTTCTATGGTCATGTCGTATATAGTATCTAAACATTCTTTCTCTTCTTGTTACTGTTGTCGCTAGTATGTTCTTTTATTCTTTTTTTCTTGTTAGTACTTTTTAGTTTTCGTTTTCGTTTTTAACCGATTTCAAAAAAAGAGGTGGTTCTCAATTCGACTTTTTTTTTTAAACGTTTGTCACCTTATAACTTTTAACTGGGTTATAACAACCTATAATGATGATTCTAATGTTTTTTCGTCCATAGGCTACGGTGACCACTTCCCATCAGGTGGGTCGTGTGCTTGTTGCTCCCCTTAACATAAAAAAATAAATGAAAAAATCTAATGTTGCGTGCCCGACAGGGTCCACGATGAACTGTGAATTAAAAAAAGGATCTACACCTGTAAACAACATTGTGGAATGCAAATAAAAATTGAAATGGAAATAGAAATGTTTTTTTTTGTTTTTTCACACAGCGCCATTTAATCCCAAATTAGTTTGGGATTAAATGGCGTACAGTACCCATAGTACAAACTTTGCCTAAGCAAATCTTGTACTATGGGTACTGTATCAGATAACTGATACAATAGTTAGATACTTTTTTGTTAGTAAATACATACATAGAATACAATATAACACCCAGACACAGAACAAACATCGATTTTCAACACACAAATGTTTGTCCTGGGCGGGAATCGAACCCACAACCTACAGTTCAGAAGACAGCGTTACTACCAACTGAGCTATCGGGCCAGTCATATTATTGTATTGTATTTGAAATTATTAAAAAGGAATAATTTTTGTATATTAGTTACACACAGCAATGATTCAATGTCATTTTAATAACTCAATATACTATACTTAAATATATAACACTAGTTCATAAAAGTAGTACATTTACATTGCGTATATTCTCCGGAGTGAAATATAAAGGCTCTTTATTTCGGTCGTAACGTAACTCGTGCCCTAGAAACTACGTCGTCAAACCAAGCAATTGGATCCATAGGGAGATTCAATATTCCCCCATTGCAAAATGGGTTGGTATTTTCCTTGAGTGATACTATTATTCAAGATTGTACTTTATTTTATCGCTATTCAAAGAGATTGTTATTTTGATAATATAGGATGAATTATATTTATAGTAATTTTAACGCCAAACGATCACATATATAGATTTGAACCCTGACTAGAATTCCCTGTACCAGGAACTACGAGGACCATGGTCTTACAAATACTCAGATACAAAACAAACATTCACACTTTTTTTTTCTCTGCACAAATACTTGTCCTGTCGCGAGAATAGAATCCGCCACCTCCGGGCTATGAGCTGACCTGCTCAACCACACCACAGAGGTTGCCATGCTGACTGTATTTATTACTTGCTTTCATACATCATTACCTTGCTTATTAATCGAAATAGTATCTATTTCCAAATATTTCATTGTTGCTCTCTTTCGCTGTAGATTGGAGCATAGGTACATTTTTTTAATTCAAGAAAACATCATTACAATATTGACACTCATTAAAAAAAACAACTTTTTACGTCGAATTAAATGAATAACTATTATTATTCAGACCACGTGACTGAATTAAAACTTCTTTAGATCCATCTGTCGGTCGGTATAACTTAGTTTTAATGCTAATGTCGCCATCTTGACAATTGTAAATTGTAATTTTACTGGACACACCAACATAATAATATTGATTTTAAGTCATTTTTAGCTTTGTTATATTGACAATGGAGACTACGTGAACCAACTTCAACTTCCACTCGCTTTGTAATCACGAGCTTCCTCCCCAAGGCAAGTTTTACTCCAATTACAGACTTCAGTCTACCCGGGAACATGGTACAAACGCCGAAATATTTTATACATACCTCACTTGAATATTCATAATAGCTTAATACTAAAACTAAAAATGTTTTCTAAAAGGTGTTATATAAACAATAAGTATTACTTTCAGGTTCAATAACCATAATGTCATACGCCTGCATGGGGCGGACGCTGTGCTCCGTGCGCCCGCCTTTTGACATCGACGAAGGAAACGTCAGCATGCAACAGGCTAGTATTACCATGTCATACTCGGGAATAGGACGCTCTATTGATTAATAATAATAACGCCTAACAATCACACACGTAGATCCTGGACCTTAACTGGGATTCCCCGTATCTAGGGACCCAGGAACTAAGAGGACCATGGTCCTACAACACCTGGACTCAGCACAAAAATTTGCACTTTTTGAAGTAAAACTTGAGGACTTGAGGAGTAAGCTGGTGAATGTGAAATGAACGAAAGTTCCACGTACAACTTATAACTTCCGTTTGCCTCGCCAGCTTACTCCCCAAGTCAAGCGTGCTTAAAGAAGTTTAACTTCAAAAAGTGATGAATCACTATTTTTATGGAAGGTCGAATTAAATTATTTAAAATTCACCGCAAATTTGTGGGAACGGTAAACATGTCGTTTACATTGAACATAAATTCACACTTTTACTTACACTATGTGTAGATCAAATCCGTTCTTGGGTGGAATATTTTAGCCATCTCTGGGACGGATCGGCAAAATACTAGCCTCCAGCCTTGAACTCCATTCAGAGACGGACCAAAAGTCTTTTTAGTGACGATGCATTGGTCATTGGCATCACCATCGTAATGTTGCTGGCTTATCGGTGTTTTATAGACTGCACTTTGGACGGTGTGCAAAGGAATTACACAATTGAATTCCTCCATCTCTTTTCTTTCATCAGACTACAAGGCGCTCAGAAACACGCCATGGTTGAAATTTCTTCAACTTGCACTAAGCTTTTCGCTACTAACTTCATAGTGCGAACAGTTAATGAACGGAATTGCTTGCCAGTGTCCTTGTTTCCAGTAAAGTATAACCAAAAATATATACCAATAAAAAGGGAGTTTTCAAAGTCAAAAGTGAACAGGTATCTTCTAAACAAGCATACCCCATCTTAGATCACGTCATTGCTTACCTAACATCAGGCGAGGCAGTGGTTAAATTTGCCTAAAACAATAAAAACTACAATATCAAAAGTCTGTAGCGATAATATTCACCATCACTCAAGAGGCATTGAGAAAAGGAAATTTCCCAATTCTCGTTTCTTCCGCACAGTAATGCCTCCATTTTGTGTAAAGGTTTGAGTGAAATACCGTGGAAATACGTTTTATCTCTTGGAATTGGCGGATAACGATGTGCGAGCGGAAGATTAAGCTTTGATTAGGGATTGAGCGGAGAGGTGTAAAATGTCAGATGCTGGTTTTTTCTTAAGTTAATTCAATAATAATGTTGGAGTAACTGAAGTAATGCTTTTTGTAAGTAAAGACCGAGGGCTAAATGCATTAGAATCCATCCGTGGCCCTCTCAGAGAGTGCCTGAAAAAAAGAGCCTGTGCTGAGATACTGGACATGTACAGAAAATGTCAGATATATCAGAGATGAATATAAGAAGACACTCAACATTCAACCCAAGAAATCTCGAATGTTTCATCATCATCGCAGTTTTTTATTTTTATTTTACAACACACAATATCTTTAGTATACAGCAAAGCATATAAAAAAATATAATTTAAATAATATAGTAATAACCTTTAAACCAAATAGTTAGAAAATTTAAGCCAAAAGTTATTAAAACTCACAAGTTTATGCTCTTGCGAAATTGCCTTGTTGTCTTTAAAAAAATCATCGTCACCACAGCGCAAGATGAACGCACTACTGTTTATGCGCGCAATAGCGCATTGCAGGCCAGGACTAAAGCAGGGGGGGGGGGGGGCGGGGCGGCTCTGCTATGTTGATCTCTTTTATTTTATTGTACCAAGACGTCATGGAATCAAATTATTTAATAAACGTAAAATCAAAATTTTCGATTGATCTTTATTCATGCAATCAATCACTACAAAATCCAGCACGTCGTCGTCGCGGGAATAATATCGGACTTTTAGAAAAGTATCAAATTGCCACGCTCCTAGAAAAATGCCTTAAGTCTTTGATTAATTAATAAAAATATTAAATAATCGAGATTTTGAAGACCTTGACTATTTAAAAATCAAATAATCAATATTCTAGTCTATTAGATAGAAAAAACAAAGAAATTACAGTCGGTACAATAAAGCTTACACTAAAAATTTAGGGGTGACTAACCTCACTAATTACAGAGGTGGGCTACAGAGGTATAGATTTGCATTGTTCATTTTGTTCAAATTACACTTTTTAAACTATTTTGAGACAAAGCGTAACATTGTGAAGACTTATACCAATCGATTCTCTTAGTTATTTTAAACAAACTACTTTCACGTTTGCGCCATGCTAAAAATAACGTTATATATGTCGACAGTAAGGCTTGCAATTATCTAAGGGAAACTGGGAGTCTCGTTTATTATCGATCCCGTGGTTAATGTTCCTAGTTTAGTCTTTAATTGTATCGTTTCTCTATCATTTTTTTGACAATGGCTGAAATACGGATAAATGGTTTCAGAGAAAGACTTGTAGTGGGTGGAATGAGTTGCCCGTGAATAGAAAACAAGTCCCCTCTAATAATGTTTTATTGAGATTTTAGCTCGATATTGATTCGTTGTTAATGTTTACGAAGAAAAGCACGCCAAATAATCAACATAAATTACGACATCAGAAGGAAAATGATTAAGGCATATTGTTTCAATAAGTCAAGATCATAATATTTATATAATATTTGAACATCTGTGGAAAATGGAAGTAGAAAATTTGTATCTTATTTCTGGTTATACAACTACTTTGCTTCTTCTCTAAAAAAAATTGTGTGTGAAACCATGGAACTTCTCTATTTAATTAAAGATAACTCAAAAATAAATTAATTGAGACACCCGATTTTGTGCTATAATTTACCAAAATGCTGCTATGGTAATAAGCTTTTATCATTTTAATTGATATCAAGGCTTCACTTCTCATTAAATAAGCTTTAGAATTTTGAAACCTTTGATAGTGATAAGGGTGAAATGGGTCATAAATTCCTTATTCAATTATGGATTTAACGATGAGTGTTAGTTTTTTTTATCAAAATTTATTTATTATCCTTTACCACGCTTTTTTTAGCTCTATCATATCCTGGCCAAATAATATATTACTATTTTAAGATTTTAAAACATAATAAATTGTTTATATAAATCTCTTTTTTGCCCCTACTACGACTCGTTGATATTTAGGTTTCGATCTCAGCAATAACTGTAAAAATTGTTTAGACTTGCTTAGTAACGCAGAAGTTAGTAACAAGGCTTGTTTATTAACAAGATAAGGTGGAATAGATTTTCAGTTACTTTATACATTTATGACAAAGTTTTGTTATATTAATATTTACATACATATTTAAAATAAAATTAGTAATTAAAATCATAAGTCATGTTTAAGACTAATTCACAATGCAATGCAATCCAGTGGCTGTAGTACTTTAATCTAGCTCATCAAGAATTTTAACCGCACATACAAACAAACAGACAGGACAGGACACAGACAGACAGGAACATCGTAAAATGCCATTTGTGTAAGTGGAAACCGTGACTTGTAAAATATAGTGTAAGGCAGACAAATAATGAAAAATAATATATAACAATAACGTCCAACTAAAAAATAGCCAGTGAAGAAATCAAATATACCTTCCGACTAGGCAGAGCGATGATATAAGTCGATTGACTGACAGCAGTTGAATGAAAAAAGCCGAAGGTCGGGCCCAGCGACGTAAGAGAGGCTTATGTCTAGCATGGATTAATACAGTTCAATTATGATGATGATGATAATTATGGTGATAGTAATAACGATTTTGATGATAATTATGATAATTATGGTGATGGTAATAATGATTTTGATGATAACGACGATGATGGTGAAAAGGTTATTGACAGCAGTTCAGTTGTACTAAATACTACACTTAATGTGACAGTTACTATAAAGCTTAATAGCAGTGTCCTTTTTATTTTGATTTGATATGAAACTAATGAAAATATTCAACCGCTGTCAATGTAGAGTACTAATTGATTATTGTTTCTCCAGGGTCTAAGACTAATGAAAGAGAGGAAGCGAGTGGCATGGATATTGTTGCTGCTTGCCGTACTCTTCGCACTCTGTTGGATGCCGTACAACATCATGCAACTGTTGCTGGACGTCAGCATCGTCAACCCTAAGGACTTGAGTGCTGTTCTACCTTACGCTTTATTTATAGGTAAGGTGATCCTTTTGAATTGGGAGCCTATGAATACTTTTTGGCAGACATAGTTTAAGATGATAGACTTGATGAGACCTCTGTCAATGAGTCTCTCCATATTGACAGCGGACTAGTATACATAACCGTACGTGAGCGCTTAGAGTACGCTATCTTTTAAATGAGTCTTCCAGGAGACACGGTTTTGTTTGCAGATATGTTCCAATCTGAAGTGTTAGAGTTTAAAATAACCTACACAAAGCTATGATTTCAATACATTGCTATTCTTTTTTTAGAAGCTAACATATACGCATTGCTTGTTATTAAGAACTCTTTAATAAATAAATGCAACCGTTTACACCTATTATTTGCTTCATTCATAATACGATATACGATAGTGTGAAAATCAATGCGTAACAAATACATTACTTGTTGGCTGAAAATGAAGTATCTATTTCATGTCACTTTAGGAAGATAATACAACTACATTAGGGAACAATCAGACAAATATCTTAGAAATCTCTCTAGATAAGTACTAAGTCTTAATACTAAAGGTCACTGCACTCATAGGTATATACGTAACATTTATGACTTAGACATTTACTTTATATAGTTGGTCGGCTTTTGCTCAAATTTAGTGATGTAAAGTACATTGAAGCTTTTGTTTACTTAATAACCAAGACTTGTCTATCTAATAACACAGTAAAGTGCCAATTTTATTTGTTTGTAGAGAAGCGGGTGTTAGATTATTTGTATAAGTTGAGATAGATCGACTAGAAATCATTATTATTTGATACTTTTCGTAGTTCTTTTGATATTTTGTCTTCAAACCATCGTCAATTGTAGTTATAAAAAAAAACCAATGTGCTTTAGAATATGCGACTGAAGTAAAACTTCTTTAGTTTGACTCCATCTTACAGTCGGTATAACTTTGTTTAATGTTAATGTCGCCATCTTCACAAATGAAATTGTTATTTTACTGGATATACCAACATAATTATATAAATATGAAGTAAATAACAACTATTTTATGTTTACAATGGAGGTCTACGCTAACCAACAACTTTAAACTTTCCACCAGCTTATTCTCCAGGTCAAGAGTGCCTAAAAAAGTTTTACTTCAACAAATAGTTCAATTTTTAAGACCCGTCCTAACTTTCATAGGATTGACAAAAAAGCAGATCGAAAATTTTGCTATCGCACAAAGCAACATCTTTTTCTGTCAAAGTTTATATTAGAATGATCAAATTCAATGTGCAAACGTTTGCAAATTCTCTAAACTTCACTTAACTTCCGAAGCATTGACTTCCAGAGCACTACTGTCTAACGTCTTTTCAATAAGTAGGTACCAAGTTACTAATGGTGACGTACAGAGTTGATAAACTTTGGTCCTACTCAGTTTATAGTTTGACTTTAACATTTGGGTTGTCTGGAAGAGCCTGACTGAAGAGAGGTGACTATACTAACCCATTTAAATTTATGTTTAATCATTCGCGGTTCTTTAATTTATGGTTTTTGAAGAAAAAAATAATTCAGAATAAAAGCTAAAGCTAAGTTTACCGAATGAATTACTTCTGATGGACATATTAATATCATTTCAAATTATAATTTTGATAGTGTAAAGGTTCCAATGTTAAACGGCAACACAATCTCAGTTGAATATCTTTGCAAATTTTGTTGATTTTGTGTAAATAAAGGTTTTATAAGGTTAAATGCTGTTGATCCGAAGAAACTAATAGTATTATAAAGTTAAAACGGTTCTACGCGTACCTTATAATAATTGTGCACGTAAATATGCATATTCATACGCAGAATACACTTGTTATTATCTGATTCGTTATGTTCTGTGTTTTTTGTGTAGTTGGAAATGTTAGGGTATTTTGTATTTAGTTTTTATATTTATTTATTTTACTGCCAAAGAGGCTAAACATACCATTGTTACAATGTTGATTATTCAATCTTTAAATATATTAGGTCTTTACCTATGAAATTGCCGTTTTGTTTGAAAAAAGTAAAAGTATTTTTTTTTTCGAACTTATTTATTTTTTTTATTCAAAGTAATCACCCCTGCAATCAATGCATCTTTGCCAACGCAGTGGCAGTTTATGGATGCCCTTCTTGAAAAAATCAGCAGGACGGGAGACAACAAACTCTTCAAAGGCGTTTTGTACTGCCTCTCGGGAATTGAATTTTTTTCCCGCTAAAAAGTTGTCCAAATTTTGGAAAAACTAATAGTCGGTAGGCGCAAGATCTGGTGAGTATGGCGGATGAGGGAGAGCTTCTAAACTCAACTCATGCAGCTTAGAGACGGTCTGTTGTGCAGTATGGGGTCGTGAAGTAGCAGTGGAGACGACCGATTGACCAAAGCTGGTTGCAGACGTGCGAGTTTCGCCATCATTGTGGTCAGTTCTTCAATGTACACATCTGCAGTAATGCTCTCGCCGTTTTGTAAAAAGCTATGATGAATCACACCAGCACTAGACCACCAAACTGTGACCATCACCTTTCTAGGGGTCATTTTTCGTTTTGCACATTGCTTTGGTACCGAACCAGGATCTAACCAACTTGCTGAGCGCTTTCGATTGTCAAAAAGAATCCATTTTTCGTCGCACGTAACAATTCGGTTCAAAATTCCTTCATTTCTGTGCCTGTGCAGCGCAAGGCAAGTGTCGACGCGTACGTTGCGCTGGCGATCGTTAAGTTCGTGGGGCACCCATCTATCAAGCTTTTTTATCTTGCCAATCTGTCGCAAATGGACCAATATTGTTTTGATGCTAACATCAAAAGCTGCTGCCAGCTCAGCTGTAGATTGAGAGTCATCAGCTTCCACAATCGCCTTTAATTCATCATTGTTGACCAAAGTTTCCGGACGACCACGAGGTTCATTTTTCAAGTCAAAATTCCCAGAACGGAACCGAGCAAACCAATAACGGGTTGTACGTTCGTTTGTACAGTTCTCTCCGTAAACGTCGTTGATGTTACGTGTCGTTTGTGCCGCGTTGGTGCCACGACGGAACTCATATTCCATAATTACACGAAATTTCAAAGTATCCATTATGAGGAAAAATTTTGAAATGTAATGAAAATACAACGCTAATCAATAAACAAAAGACTTATATTGTAAATAGAATGTCATATTTTTAAAACAAAATTAATTTGAATTTAGAATTCATAGCCAATCAAAACTTTTTTTTGTTTGAAAAAGTCTGTACTGCAATACGGCAATTTCATAGGTAAAGACCTATTATATAATTCAAAGGTGACTGACTGATTGACTGACTGACATAGTGATCTATCAACGCACAGCCCAAACCACTGGACGGATCGGGGTGAAATTTGGCATGCAGGTAGATGTTATGACGTAGGCATCCGCTAAGAAAGGATTTTTCGAAATTCCACCCTTAAGAGGGTGAAATAGGTCGTTGAATTATTTTCCCATAGGCCACGCGGCGGGTGAAGCTGCGGGCAGAAGCTCGTTATTGCTCGTATTTATATTCTATTCAGAAAGTATCAAAGTCATTTGCTTTCGTTTATCATAATTATAGCTCGAGCTAATAAACCAACCGTGTTCAAATCCGAATACATATGCATCATATGAATGCTTTACAAAACCGCCAAAAAATTCTCACCATTCTGTCAAAAATTTAAATGTAAAATTGAATTGAAAACACGAAGTCATTTAAAAAAAAATCAAACTCCAAATTTATTTATACTAAAATAAATGGTTACAAAGCGATGAACCCATATTATACTCACGAACTTGTGGAAAGTGTATTTCAAGAGTCAGTAAAACAAATCCCAATAATAATAATAATAACGCCCAACGATCACATACATAGATCCTGGACCCTAACTAGGATTCCCTGTGTCTAGGGACCCAGGAACTATGAGGACCATGGTCCCACAACATCCAGACGCAGAACAAGTATTTGTGCTTTTTTTCTGTGCACAAATACTTGTCCTGCAGCGAAAATCGAACCCGCCACCTCCGGGTTATGAGCCGACCTGCTCAACCACTACACCACAGAGACTGTCGAATGAATTAAATAAAAGAAAAACAATTTTGTGCTGGTTTTAAGAACCTTAAGATTAATTAGGTAAGGATGTTCAATGAGGTAAAAAACTCACGAGTGCCAATCGGCAACAATCACTCAAGTTCACAATCGGCTACTCGATTGAAATAAATTGCAATTTCGCCATTTAGCCAGGCCGCATTAAGCCAGGAGAAATATTTGAGGAAAATGGGTACTTCCGAATACCAATTTTCGTTATAAATTTTTTGTTAATCCTCTATAATGAGCACTTATAATTCGATAAGAGTGTTATATTTGATAGTTTCTGTAGTGCGGTGGTTCAGTTGGTGGTTATGAGCAGGACAAGAATTTACTTGTCCTGTAGCGGGGATCAAACCCGCCACCAGGTTTTGAGCCAATTTGCTCAATCACCGCACTACAGAACTTGTCAAATTTATATTTGACACTCCACTATTTCTCACTCTTATCGAATTATGTGCACAAATGTGCACAGAAAAAAAAAAACGCAAATACTTGTTATGCGTTATGAGTTCCTGGGTCCCTAGACACAGGGAATTCTAGTTAGGGTCCAGGATCTATGTGTGTGATGGTTGGACGTTATTATTACTATTTTATTTATTTATTGATCGAACGCAGAACATTTCTTACATATAGAGCAGCCTAGAACACCACATACAAATTCTAGAAACGCATACGTTTTCAAAGAAAAAAAGAAAGAGACGGAATACGCGTTTTCTGACATTCATTCAAAATACCATTTAAACTTTTTTGCTTTTATCAAAAGTAATTAGGTAAAAACATAACATATATATATTAAGAACAGTACGTTTTCACTGCTGGGACAGAAGACTTCTCACAAGGAGAGAATATACTGGCCATGAGCGGGTAGGTAAACGACACGTGTTGTCGAACTTGATATGATTCCTCATATTGTTTTCATTAACAGTCGTTTATTTTATTTTATTATTTTTTATTATATTTATTAGATAATTATTTATTATTATATATTGTAAGTGTGAGTGCAAGTTCCGCACAAGAACCCATTTGGTAAGACGTCTGGTGCAGCGGAATTTGAACATATATAGCATGGTTTGGTAGTCGCATGGGCTACCACTGAGTCACGCTTGCTTAATAATGTGATCGTTTTTATATTGTAAGGGCCCACTGAGTAATGTGATTGGTTTTTTTTTAATGTTAGTGAATGATGTGACAAGCTCGTCGTTTACCTGATGTTAAGCGACACGGCCGCCCATAACAGAACAAAGGTAGGTACTCGGAACTCCAAAATATAAATTTTAAGGTGACACTGCACTGCGCACATCATCCTGAGATATCAGCACAGCCTGGCACAGCCAGATTACTTGACTATGAGATCAGATCATAAAGTCTTAATTGCCCAGTAATTGCACTAGCTACATTGCCCTTCAAACTGGAACACGTAGTGCTCATTGAGACTTTCAGCGTTGGACTCTTGTTTAATTTGTTATTTAATCAATACTCCATACTCCTATTCCACTCATATTCCATAATTACACGAAATTTCAAAGTATCCATTATGAGGAAAAATGTTGAAATGTAATGAAAATACAACGCTAATCAATAAACAAAAGACTTATATTGTAAATAGAATGTCATATTTTTAAAACAAAATTAATTTGAATTTAGAATTCATAGCCAATCAAAACTTTTTTTTGTTTGAAAAAGTCTGTACTGCAATTCGGCAATTTCATAGGTAAAGACCTATTATTTAATATTTATTAAATATTTTTTAATAAATATTCAATATTTATTAAATATTTTTTAATAAATATTAAGTATTATTTTTATATTTTAATATTATTTTTAATAAATATTATAATTAATATTTATTATTTTCCTGCTAGTGTAGATCACCATTACCTTTTTAATCAACGAAATTCAGAGAATTTTGTTGATTAATTCTATTGAAAAGAGATTATGGCAAGATCTTAATATATTATGGGATAATTTAATGTATTTGCTGAATTTCATGACTTTCTAACAAGATATTTATTTATTCTTTCGGAATGAATTATCTTTATTTTTCTTGTACAACCGTTTTTCTGTCAAATACTGCGACTATGCTTGTTCCGATTGGATTCTAAACAAAAAAGAAAATCAAATTCTTAAGGTTGATTGTTTTGTTTAATGTAATTTCTTCGGTTAATTAAAATGAAATATTTTATTTTGACAGGTCACGCTAACTCAGCAATCAATCCCATAGTATATTGCCTTATGACGAGAAATTTCCAGAGGTCTGCGAGGAAGCTGTTGTGTGGACGAGCTGTGTGCCAGCAAACATTTACGGTGACCTTTTTATGTACCTTTAATGAGACATTGACAACTATAAAAGGCAAAGTGCCTAAAGACTGACCCTATAGCCTAGTTGGTAGTAACCCTGCTTTCTGAACTTTGGGCTGTGTGTTCGATTCCCACCCAGGAAAAATATTTGTGGATGAACATAGGGTGTTTGATTCTGTGTCTGGGTGTTATATTGTAGTCTATGTATGTATTTACAAACAAATGCAAAAGCAAAGCTTACTATGCGTACTATGGTTCCCATAGTACAAGCTTTGCTTAGTTTGGGGCTAGATGGCGCTGTGTGAGATGATTAAACATATTGTGATTATATATATTTTTACTGAATTTATTCAAGATTATTATTTATCTTAAAACAAAAAGAACGAAATAAAAACACTCTTTTTAAGGCATAGATACTAACTCATTCAGTATTCATTGAAAATTCTGGCAAAAATTAACTTTATTTATAAATAACAAAAGGTTTTTATTCCAGTGGCGCTGTACACAAAAACCCGAGGGATCCTCCAGTGATTACGAACTGTACCACGAACCACACAAAAGGTGTTATTTGCAGGTGATTTATCATAATCATATTCATGATTCATCAATTTATATGATAATTTATAATTCTCATAATGTTTATTGTGTAATACTGAATTATTTGTTATTGGAAATTTTATGTGTTATAAAAGAAAATCACAAGTATTTTTTGAAGCAGATTTTTTTTTTTAAACTGAGCAGGCGTTTGACAACAACTCACCTGATGGTAAGTGACGAAGTTGTCTACGGTGGAGCACGCTTGCCCATGAGATGCCCATAATCCTCTTTCACGCACGCATGACTTGGGGATTAAGTTGGTGAATGCGAGGCGAGCGAAAGTTGAAGTTGGTTCACATAGATCTTAATTGGCATAATAAAATGACAATAGATATAGAATTGTCAAAATGGTGACATTAATATTGAACAAAGTAAAAACAACGTTATACCAGCCCATAGACGGATCTTAACTACAGCAGCCTTATTAATAAACGGGTATTAGTCTCGGATTAGTTACTTCAGCTTCTGTCCTTTTTTGCTACTGGAATATTTAGCTAGATCGAAAGAGACAAAAAATGGTGTAACTAGTCTAAAGCTAGTTCGAGTTTATTAATAAGGCTGCAGAATTTTTACTCCAGTCGTGTGGCCTAAAGCACATTCGTTTTTCTTAAAATTGTTTATAAGAAAAAAGAAAGAAAAGACATTTATTCGGGACATCACACAATATTACATTACATTACATTATAAGAGAATACAGTATAATTTAGGAAGAATAGACAAAGTAACAGTGTAACGTTGTGGTGTCATGACCATGGGCCTTACCGCGTAAGTCTGGTGGAGATGGTAATCGTGTTCTCTCTTGTTTGCACTCGTGGACTTGTTAATTGGCGCGTGCAGGATAGCAGGCGTAGCCAATTTGATAGGGGTGCAGGTCTCAACTCCGCATGAGATAAAGGTCAACGCGCGACCTTAAAAACTGATTTTCAGGCGGAACCCGTAGTCATGACATCACGAACATCAAATAATTTAAAATCATTTATTAAAAAGATATTTTATACACAATCAAGAAAATGTAGTAGAATAAACACAAAAAATATCACATTTTTTTGTATGTATAGTCAAAGCATTTGACCACCGTCTCACCTGATGGAAAGTAACGACGCAGTCTACAATGGTGCGGGCATGCCTTGTCAAAGTCAAAGTCAAAAGATTTATTGCAAATAGGCTATTTTTAGCACTTTTACAAGTCAAAATTATATTTGATATTAAGTTATTGTACTAACCATATAGAGTTACGAAGTGCTTCTTATCTTGCTTTCCTGTTCTGTAGACATCACCTATATGTTTGTTTAAACATACCTACCAGTTAATTAATTCGCTTTGGTTTACGTAATATCTCCTAATTCAAAGCCATCAGCGGCGCTTCACAGCACATTGTTTGCTCTGATCTGTGTGCGGTAAATATTGTGTTATCAGTGACCTTTCATTAGCCACTTCATTATTCATAAATGTCAGTGATTACAATCGATGGAAAAGTGCAGTATTATACATGCTTTCGGATAATTAAGTTTTTTTTATATTAAATTAAATATTTATTACAATTTAGACGTATAATGGTACAAACCAAAGTTGAAAATACAAATAAACACAATACAAATCAAATATGAAAAAAGAAAGAAAAACATTTATTCGTGACACACAACTGATAAAAAATACGTAACAATAAAACAATGCTACATGGTGTCGCGCATGGGCTCCGACTCAGCATACAATTAAGGTCCTAAGACCTTAATAACTGATTTTTAGTAAATAATATCGATACGAAAAATTAACCTACTCGAATAACCGACCCCTAACTGTACCCGGTGCAAAGGTGCCCATTACATTGGCTGCATATTTAATTTAATAAAAAAGATAAAAACTAAGTTAAAATATGAATGTAAAAAGATTTATTTAAAAGATTTTTAGTGTTTTGAATATCAAAGATAGAGTACCTAAAACGATGTGGTGAAATCAATGACACTTTTGATAACTGCCATTATAATCATTTATATGTTATATATAGACACTTAAATGCGTTATTACTAGGTACCATTTATCATTAACGTTTTACTCTGAAAAATCTCTAAAAATAGTAAATTCTTTACCAAGGGAGCAAACGAGTATTTTTTAAGGCGAGTGTTTCTTTGAATTCGGAACAATCTAATGGATTCAAAGAAACGAATAGGAATCCTGATCGCAGCGAGGGATTCACAATACATCAATCGAGCTTAAAATAGTGTTGCTTCCGAGGTAGGAAGAAAACTTTTTGACAGCCTCTGTGGTGCGGTGGTTGAGCAAGTCATCTCATAACCCGGAGGCGGTGGGTTCGATTCCCGCGGCAGGACAAGTATTTGTGCACAGGAAAAAAGTGCAAATACATGTATGGGTGTTGTGGGATCATGGTGCTCGTAGTTCTTGGGTCCCTAGACACAAGGAATCCTAGGTAGGGCCCAGAAGTATGTACGTGATCGTTGGGCGTTATTATTATTATATTATTAATTAATTATTTTCAATCTTAAATCTAAGTTTTTTACAATATTTTTACAAAAGTTATATTACAAAAATAGAATAAAAAACCTAAGCCTATAGTGCCGCCGGCAGCGAGGCAAGGTACAAGCTACTGGTGGTCAGGGCTGCAAACTGAAAAACCTCCTGACAATACGTTCCGTGTTGTTTATTTATTAATAATATTATTTTTATTAATTTTATGTTATGTAATAAAATTAATTATTTATTGCAGAAACTGTATAAAAAAGTAACCGGTAACAGCACAATGGAAGTTTACTCATGAAGGAAATGCCCTGTGCCAAAGCTATGTGTAACCTGTAAAGTATCATACAAAGATAAAACATCATGATAATCGTTTGTTTATTTAACTTAACTTTTTCAGATGAACGCAATGCGACACAACGGGCACACTTGCAACACACAAACGCCGCGTGGCATCGAAGTGCGACAAACAACACAATTGAGTCACGTGACCCGTTCGTCGCGTCGCACCGCGCCCGCGCATGCTCTTTCTGTGGAAATGTTGCAGCGACACGGGCACATCGACTTTAGGCGCTGATGTGTCTATATATGTAGGTAACACCAAGTGTAGTATATGCGAGTGAATATAGAAGTACTTAGTGGTGCAGACGCTCGAGATAGTGACGCCTGAGTATTTTAGCTACTTTTACATTAGATTTATTATATATATTACTACAAGTACCTAGTAAGACAATACCAAGTGTTGCTGACAACTGCGCGTTTCCGTGAAAAGGTAAATAAATAGAAAAAAAAGAAATATAAAGGAGCAGGAAACGTGGCGAAAATATATTAAAAATTAAAAATTTTACATAAAACTAAACATACATTTTCTTCTTATCACAACAAACTTTTCTAAAAACTAAATTTAAAAAGCAACCAAAACAGGCCCTGTGCTTCAACTTCCGTATCGCTTACACCAAGTGTAGTGTATGCGAGTGAATATAGAAGTACATAGTGGCGCTGACGCTTGAGATAGTGACGCCTGAGTGCTCTAATTACTTCCGCTGTATATTGAGTAAAATGAAATGAAATGCAATATATTTATTCTAGAGTATAGATAATACTACCTAGCAAGTACATAGAGGACTCAGGCGTCACTATCTCGAGCGTCATCCTCATTCATATGTATGCCGTTGGGCAGAGTGGACGTGTGAGTGCACGTATCCGAGCCAGCGTTACATATACACTCAACACTACCACAAGTTATGTAAAGTTGAAAGTGTTTGTTACGAGTTGAAACTATTGTGTGTACAATTTAGTATTATCAACCGTGATGTTGACTTGTGTAAGAACGTTTATTGTGTACGAGTAGTAGGATCGTGAAATTCATTTATATGTATTGACGTGAGGGTTTATTTTATATGCTCAGTAGCAGACATGGGCTTTTTATATATATTTTTTTCAAATCTCCTTTGTTTAAAGCGAGCAAAGTGGATTTAATTTTTAAACTAAACCACTATAATAATAAAAACTTCTACTAAATGAAACTACCTACTTACTGCAAAAAAATTGAACGGTGCGATCATATCAATGGTATTTTTTGTGTAGTAGTATAGTCGTAGCGGACGACCGCTACGACTATACTACTAAACTGCACAAAGTCGTGCTACGAAGCACGTCTGCTACGAGTCATATACGAGTAAAATACCAATACTCTAGTTCTAGTTCTACATTCGTAGCAGTCGTCTGCTACGAATGTAGAACTTATTGCGTGTGCTAAAAACTTCACATCAATATGTGTTTCCAATGGCTTACAAACTTTTTTTTGGGCTGTGTATTTTGTGTTGAGTGAATAACATACACATACAGTAAGGATACTTCTAAGCCCATTTTTATTCGATATGTTGACTTCAAACAATGATCTGTACTGTCTGCCGTAATTATAATTTTATTAATAGTTTTTAATTGATAATGTTTTTTTTTATAATTGTGATATTTTGTGGTGAATTGGTTTGTTTCAACCAAATTATTTTATTAGTTGCACGCCGTTAAGGTTAATAATGCAATGTATGTTGTATACGACGACTCGATAAGCTCATCTTATTTTCGTACATTTTATTTTATTTTACTGAAATGGCGATTTATATTTGTTCACTTTAATTGTTATATTTAATTCGAGTATACGATTGTAATTCGAACTACTGATAAATTTTATTTTTATAATAACTTTTATTAATATTGTATTTTAAAACATAGTTTATAGCTAGTTAACAAAAAGTAAATCCATGTTGTATTTGTAATATATCTGTAAATATTATTGTAAACTCTATACAATAAGAAAAGGAATAAAAAAAATATTGACTGAAATATTAAATTGTCAAATAACACAAAATACTTTTAAATTTATTGACTTAGAATTTTTAATTACCTATATTATTTTATAACGGATATAAATTATTATGATGTTATACTATTTGTTAATAGTATCTAGTCAAGATTATTAAATTATTCCTAATTTTAAGCCTCTGTTATTAGCATTTTATATTTTATTGAAATATTAAGTATGAATTTGTAAAAAAATTCAACCCATAAAAACTAATGCGTTATAATAGTCAAATAATTATTTAATTACTTAACAACTTTATTTGTACAGAAATATAAAGCTAAACCTAAATAGACCTTTTAAAACAATTAAAATCATTGGAAGTGGACCAAATGTGATTCAGGTATTATGCAATATATTATTTAACTGTTATACCATAAATTATAATGGCTTTGATATTATTTTTGTGAAGAAAGTGGTACTTAAACAATAAAGCTTTGGTGCACCTTTTTCATTTTATTTCATTGTCACTTTATTTTATTACCTCCATTGGTACTTACCTAAGTATGTCTAAATTGTTTAACTAAAAAAACTTTAAGCCAAATTTATTTTAGTTAAATCAAAATATTTTTTTTTTTTTTTTAAGATTTTTTAATTGTTAAAACACACCTGGGATCGATAGTTTAACGTGTATTTGCCCAGTGGTATGATGAAGGCGAACATTGCCTTACTTGACGGATCGGCTTATTATGACATGATCTTAGTATTTATATAACATCACATAAACAACGTAACGTTAAAGGTAATTTTGTATTTCTCATGTCAGTGAATTTTATTCTTAATGAGAAATAAATATCTTTAACCAGAAACAACTGGAAGACGCCCACTGCTGAACACAGGCCTCCTCCATGAAATGCCAGTTCAGATGCTTATAATATAATAATAATAATAACGCCCAACGATCACATACGTAGATCCTGGATTCTAGCTAGGATTCCCTGTGTCTAGGGACCCCGGAACTACAAGGACCATGGTCCCACAACACCCAGACTCAGAACGAGTATTTGCGGGTTTTTTTCTGTGCACAAATACTTGTTGCGGGAATCGAACCCACCGCCTCCGGGTTATGAGCCGACCTGCTCAACCACCACACCACAAAAGCAAAATTATAGGAATTTGTTTGAGCAGGCGTCTTGATGATCGCAAGAAATTAATGTACCGAGAAGAATGTTGCTGCTCTTTCTCTAAATATTATTTAGCCGGCTGTTACGGCATCAACGGGAAGAGATGGTGAGATCCTTTTCCTAATCCGGAACCACACGGCCAATATATAGTATAATATAGTCAAAATCAAAGTCAAAGTCTAAAGATTTATAGCAAAAAGGCTATTTTTAGCACTTTTACATACGAGTTTAAATAAACTAAAACACACCTTAAAACTTTTTTTTTTTAAGTTTTAAGGTGTATTAAAAATAATCACACTAATATTATAAAGGCGAAAGTTTGTATGTGTGTTTGTGTGTATGTGTGTATGTTTCTTACTCCTTCACGGCTGAATGGATATGGATGAAATTCGGTACCAAGATAGCTTAGATACTGGTTTAAATATAGGTTACATTTTATCCCGGAAAAGTGAAATGTTCCCGTAGGATGAGCAAATAATTAAAATACTTTTTATCCGCGGGTGAAACCGTGGGATGCAACTAGTTCTTAATATATCCAAATCTTACAAAATAAGTTTTATGTCACAGTAGCTAACACCTTTTGAAATACACAAAAATCTGCTCAAATTTGAGTGTTTCATTCAAAAAGCTCTTAAGAATTTATTAGTTTTTTTTCCTTTTTAACAAAAACACGCACCGGGCATTAAACAATTTTTTTTATTTACAATCCATTTACCTGTCAGCTCTTATTAGTATGCTTTCCTATCCTGGATGATTAAATTATGTTGAAAAGATACAGAAGTTTATTCAAAGCTTTTCTGAATAAAACCCTTAAAGCAGGCAGCATGAAAAACTTTTTGAATAACAATGAGGTGTCCTGTTTAATGTTGTCATTTTATTTAATCCGTCTTTAATATTTTAGTAACGTAAGTTCTGATTTAATAAATTTAATAAAATTCATTTCCACAACTTAGGCATTCCTCTTTTTTAGAACAAAAGCTTATTTTCAAGTAAACACTTCAGAATCCTGGTTTAACTAATTAAATTAAGGTTCAGGTTCTTAAGTGTTAGAAAAGGAATTTCCCTGAAGGAATGCCTGAATTGTGGAAATGATTTTAATTCCTGCTGCTTAAAATTTTCTGAGAAGGCTACACATAGTAAATAAGGTTTTCTCATAAACGCATCTTAAAGTTTATATATTAGATTTTGGATACAATTGCGCACTACATTTATTATATGTATTATTATTCAACGGCTTTCCGGGACTCTGACTAGGTCATCTGTTCACCTAGTTATTGCAGCCTACGCTGCATCTTCAAGTTTGTGGTCGCCATTTGAAGAAAATTCTTCCCTATCGGTGGACGGTTTTGTAAGCAATTGGTCTACCGCCTGGTATCGCTTTAAACCCACCCGGCGACGCTGTAAAAGTCTCTCTACCGACTTTTACAGCGTCGCCGGGTGGGTTTAAACATGCATCAACAGCATGAGCCCGTTAAAAAAAAGCATTTGGCCTGCCATTTGCCATTGCAACTTGCTAACTATAAAGCTTATTGGTGACTAGTTCTCTTATACGGATGTCCTTTTGTCAGATTAAAACACACCAAAAAACCTCGCAGTTATTAATTGATATAATTTAAGCAGTATTTATTAGTTAAACCATATGAAGGCGACTTTTTGCCACGCCAGTACAGAGGTAGGCTTGAGTTTGGCCTCATTTTCTCCCATCCATCCATCAATCCCATCAATTTGTTAAGTGATCGACCATATAGCAGGCTTGCTTTTAAGGAACCTGTTCGCTATCCAAAAGAAAAGATAATTTAATAATAGGGTTCAAGAGAAAACATACATATTACCAGCCATTGTCATTCTTCTTATCAAATGAGAAGCAATCTTAATTTGAAATTAGCTAGGTAAACATAACTAGATTGTAACCAATAAAAACGCATAATATCTGTTAAGGATACGGTCAAAATAAATATGTACAAGTTTTTGTAGTAGGAAATGCCTTTTATTTCGGCTTTTACAATAAATTTTAAATTAATATTTTGAGGTTACGTTTTTGCCGGTCGCTGTCGATGGCTAAGTGCCGTGAAGTTGCAGACGTAGATTAGCACGCGGGAACTTCAAACGGCTGTCTGAAGTTATATGGTATTTGTTTGCATAAACAATCTCCGCCTCCCTGAAAAGTAGACTTCTTCGTTCTTTTTATTGTAGATCCATAAGAGGGCAAATTTTGTTAATTGCTCGTCTCACTATTCCTTTGCTAGTGAGTATATCAGCAACTCTGCTGGCTCCATCAACTCCTGGATAAACGGCAGTTATTCTTCCCAACGGCCATTTCAATGGAGGGCTGCTTTCATCCTTGATAAGGACTAACTGGTTAGGTTTGATATCAGGGTATCTGTCCTGCCATTTTGTTCGCTGCTGTAGCTCGCAAATATACTCGCGGCTCCATCGGCTCCAAAAATGCTGTCGCGCTTGTTCGATGCGGGCGTATCTGTGCAAGCGGTTCGGATTAACATCCTGTAAGTCAGGCGCTGGCAGTGATGTGAGTGGCCTCCCTATCAGGAAGTGCCCAGGGATCAAAGAACAAAGGTCATTAGGATCGGAGGACATAGGAACTAGTGGCCTCGAGTTCAAAATGGCCTCTATTTGGCAAAATAAAGTAGTGAGCTCTTCGAAAGTGAAGTGAGCGTTACCTACGGCCTTTTTCATTAAATGTTTTGCCGATTTCACAGCTGCCTCGTATAAACCTCCAAAATGAGGTGTATATACTGGGGAAAATTTGAATTTAATGCCTTCATTTACTAAGTCTGACACGGCGTTTGAACAATTTTTTACAAGTGCAGCAATTTCGCGGTTTGCACCGACGAAATTAGTGCCATTATCGCAGAAAATCTCGCGTGGTTTTCCCCGACGCGACATAAAGCGACGCAAAGCCAATATAAAAGCTTCTGTGGTCAAATCAGTGACTAGCTCAAGATGCACAGCCTTAACTTTAAAACAAATGAACACACAGAGATAGCATTTTATTAGCTTGGCGCCACGACCCTTCTTATTCACAATCAGTAATGGTCCAGCATAATCTGTTCCGGTTATCTCAAATGGGGATCCTGGTGACAATCTTTGAGAAGGTAAGTTCCCCATTATTTGCTTTGCAACTGCTCCTTTCATTCGTTTGCACAACATACAATTCCTAACAACTCGTCTTGCTGCAATTCGTCCGCCAAGTGGCCAGTACTGTTCTCGGACGACTGAAAGAAGCAATTGCGGTCCTGCATGCATTAATTTTAAATGGTAATATCTAAGTATTAGTTCGGTAAAATGATGTTTACCGTCTAAAAGAATAGGATGTCTTTTATCAAAGTTAAACGATGAGTTGTCTAACCTACCTCCAACCCGAATCAATCCCGCTTTGTCAATAATGGGAGTTAAACTGTGCAATGCAGGAGATTTTTTCATAGTCGTTTTGTGGTTTGGAAAACTCTCTTGTTGTGACAGTTCAGCTAGCTTTAACTCAGACCTTTCAAGCTCTTCTACAGTTAAAGGCCCCGTGTTTTTAGTATTCTTACAGTTATATACAAACCTATAGACATAAGCGAGTATACGACGTAATTTTAAAAAGTTTGAATATTTTTTAAAATCGATAATTGACTTCTGAGGCTCATGAACATTACCCATATGAACGCGAATCTCAGGTAAGCTACTTTGTGCTTCCATCTGCTGCTGGTCAGGCCAGTGACTTTGTGCACCTGTTAGGAATGTAGGCCCATCCCACCACAACGACAGGTTTTGTACATCCTTAGGGTCTACCCCATGAGTCGCAAGATCTGCAGGATTCAGGGATGATGGTACATAATAAAAGATACTACCAGCACACAATTCATTGATCTCAGCAACACGATGCGATACAAAGGTACTCAATTTGTGTGGAGGAATTTTCAACCAGCCCAGTACAACGTTTGAGTCACACCAAAAATATTTTTTGTTTACTGAACATCGTAATGACTCGGTAACCTTTTTGC
The DNA here is from genome assembly GCA_905220475.3 of Ennomos fuscantarius. Lineage (NCBI taxonomy): Eukaryota > Metazoa > Arthropoda > Insecta > Lepidoptera > Geometridae > Ennomos > Ennomos fuscantarius. The sequence goes on along the minus strand of HG992028.1, from coordinate 766,295 downwards.
ATAATCGGGCGGCTAACACTACCCCACACAACTCGAGTCTGGGTATGGTTGATGTTTTTAATGGTGCCACTTTAGACTTGGCACACAAAAGTCGTACTGTAACTTTTCCTAGCGCATCACTCGAACGTACATACACACAAGCTGCATAAGCTTTGAGAGAAGCATCAGCAAATGTGTGCAATTCAATTAAAATTGGATTAGCACAAACTGCTTGGCGTGGGATGGACAAATTTTGAATATTATATAAATTTTTAATGAACTTTAGCCATGTTTGTGATATATCCTCAGGAATTTGTTCATCCCACCCAACCTTTAACAACCATAACTGTTGCAAAATCATTTTGCATGTTATGACGCAAACTCCTAATAATCCTAAAGGATCAAAAATACTAGACGATACGGATAACACTGAGCGTTTTGTTAAAACGTTCAAATTCTCGTGCATTTTTATTGATTTTGCTACTGATATAAGTATACAATCAGAGTTAGGATCCCACTCAATACCTAATGTATTCGTCACACTGGAAAGCTTTAACGTTTCTTGAATAATGTCTACGTTTGGTTCCCTTGAAATATGGTTCAGAAGTAACTGAGAGTTACTTTTGACCTTGCGTAAGTTAAAACATGCCGATTCTAATTGTTTAGTGACACTTTGATACACTTTTTGCAAGTCATTTTCATTAGAATGCCCAGTTATTACGTCATCAATATAAAAATCATGTAACATGATGTCCTGAACTAGCGGCTCCTCACATTCCATCGCCAGTTGTACCAAGCATCTAGTACTAAGAAAAGGCGCCGAAGAGGTACCATAGGTCACAGTATTTAACTGCAGGTAACCTATGGGTTCACGCTCATTCTTTCGCCATAATATTGATTGAAGATGTCTCTGGTCAGGTTCAATACGGATTTGTCTGTACATCTTCTCTATATCTCCTGTAAATATATATGCATGCTGTCTTAATCTGGTTAATATAGAGAAAATGTCATCCTGTACAGTAGGCCCAACCATCAATATGTCATTAAGTGCCAAGCCTGAAGTAGTCTTCATAGACCCGTCAAAGACAACTCGACACTTGGTGCTCTCACTCCTTTCTTTCAGCACAGGATGATGTGGCAAACATACAGCATTGGCTGGTCTCTTTGTCTTTGAAAGATGACCGAGAGCCTCATATTCGTCTAAAAAATCAACGTATTGAGTTTTTACCTCTGGCTGCCTCTGAAAACGTCGCTCCAAAGACTCGAACCGCTTACGTGCCATGTAGTACGAGTCTCCTAAACTTTCAGGCTTCATCTTCAGTGGCAGCGAGACGCAAAACCTCCCGTCCTCAAGCCGACGAGTGTGCTGAACAAAATGTTGCTCACACGCTTCTTCCTCCTGGGATAACAAAGGCTTGCTAGGAACTTCTTCGAGTTCCCAAAATTTACTGAGCTGGTTTCGTATCTCGTGACTGAAATTACAAACAAGTCTAGTCTGAGAACTGTTAGTTTGATAACACATCATTGGTCCCGAAATCAACCAACCAAACACAGAGTTTTGTAAAATAGGCAAATTTTGGCCTAAGTTTATTTGTTCAGAAGCTATAATATTCCAAAATACATCCGCCCCTAACAATATATCTATTTTTGACGGAATATGATAGGAAATATCCGCTAATATTATATTTTTGGGTATATTAATTTTTGATACATCAACTTCTTGGCTTGGAAGGGAACTAGTTATTTCATTGATGACAAATGCATTTACCGGCATGCTAAATGCACTTGTACGCGACTGCACTTTGATGTTACAGCGCTGTAAAGCATCAAATGAAATACTATTTATCCCTGTTACACATACCGAGTTCACGTTTTCTGTTGGAATAGATAGTTTATTTTTTAAATCATGGCTAATAAATGACGACTGGCTTCCGCAATCTAGCAGGCAGCGTGCTTCTATTTGTTTCTGTGAATTAACACAAGAAACTTTGATAATAGCCGTTGATAATAAAACTTGATTTTCAACACATGTTGATAATGAAATTGGACTAGAAACCAATTGCTTATTTTCAGTGATTGGTTTGTCAAAATGTAATAGTGAGTTATGTTTATTATTACATAACTTACATGGCCTAGATTTACACTGTGGAGCTAAATGTCCGCTACGTAAACAGTTTATGCAGTGTTTATGCTTGATTATAAAATTAAATCTGTCCACGGGTGACATTGCCAAAAACTTTTTACAGTAATATATAAGATGCTGTTCATTACAAACTATGCACTTAACATTATTTTTATTATTGTTCTCGCAAGTAGCAGCAACAAATGATTTTTGTTGCTTATTAATTCTGTTGAATTGCTGTTGCTGCAGCTGCGGCTGCTGCTGCGATCGCTGCTGCACAGCTTCGAGGTTACTGCTACTTCCGGTCGCTTCAATAACATCAGCTCGTCTACGTAAAAACATAAAGAACTGTTCTAAGTTGGGGTTCTCAGGTAATGCCCCTTTATATTCCTCCCATTTAATACTTGTACTATTATCTAATTTTGCAGAAAATAAATATATTATAAGAGTATCCCAATTTTCCGTTTTTTCACCTAAAGTGTTTAACGCTCTTAAATGTTTAGCAAGAAAACGGAAATAACTTTCTTCGCTGACGCTTGGAACATCAAATAATGCTTTAAGGTGAGTACACACTAGCTTACGCTTATCATTGTAACGGTCACACAAGAGTTTCCAAGCCACTTCATAGTTACTACTAGATATTTCTAAGGATGCTATCACAGAAGCTGCGGGACCAGTCACAGAACTTTTTAAATACTGATACTTATTTATACTTGCTATAGAATCATTGTTATGAATCATAGAAGTAAAAATATCATGAAATTCCAACCACTTTGATATATCAACCCCATCATAACTAGGAATCCTAATCTGAGGTAATTTACAGTTTGATTGTTTCAATGAGGTGTGAGTAGATGAGCTATCTGAATCGATAATAATATTACTGCTATTGTATGTATCTATTACTTCCTGGGCTTCTGCGATACACCTATAAAATCTGTTCTCCGTTGTTTATCTTTCTAACTCATTATCGGGATTGTCTTGTTTTACTTCTATACTTATTTGTATTAGATCGTACTCTTCAAAAATTGCTTCTATCTTTTTTAATCTTGTTTTAATTTCATTCTGCTGGGTTTTATTTATTGTACGCAGTTGCTTTAAATCATCTATATATTTTTCAAATGTAGTTAATCTGCCCTTTAATGAAGACCTTTTTCCTTTAAGTTCTTTTAACTCTTGAGAGTGTTTATCATCCGTGCCAGTCATTGTAATGAAAACAAAAAATACAAAATATATAAATACCTTAATGTCAATCAAACCACAACACTCGAAACAGCTGTGATATCGCACGAAAACAATAGACCCTTCGTACACTGCACCATGCACCACGGTCAAGGCCGCTGATAGATAAACACAGCTGATGTGCTACGGTATGTACAGCACCTCGCTGAGATGACACTGGAATTAATAACGTTTACTCGATCAATTCACTGATAATAATCAATCACGAAATGCGGTTTCGGGCAAATAGTTACTGTTATAACTATGTACGTAATATGTACGTTGTTCAAACAAGCACTTTTAATAAATGGAAGGGCGATAGATTGGTAATTAGCACAGACATAGCGATAGAAACAAGAAATTAATTGAAATTAAGTTGAACTCTTTGCAATTGCATAGATTATGATCATGTAAGCTTTAATTAGGCCTACAATTTAGTAAAGATATGGAAAACATTTGCAGCTATTTGTAGCAGAATGTAATTGTTGTACATAATCGATTATGTTTTTAATGAAAATAGTTGACTTAGCCAAAGAGACTCAGCATTTAGCATGAATTATGGAGTTGGACTTTGGACCCAACGAAATTTTTTGAACTCGAGCAAGCTAGACAGAGTTTTGGGAAATGATGAAGTAAGGAATGGGCAAACCTCCCTTTAAGAAGTTGACTCCACTGCCAAACCGTCGCAATTCTCGTCGTTGCCGATCCAAGTTTCGAAATTCGCCCAAGTCATCCAAAGCGTAATGTCCGCCGTCGTGTAACGTTATAGTTGCCGCGTAGATTGCAGATTCTTGAATTGCGCCTCCGCACAATTATTCTTTTTCACGGTCGCCAAAACTTGTTAAGGATACGGTCAAAATAAATATGTACAAGTTTTTGTAGTAGGAAATGCCTTTTATTTCGGCTTTTACAATAAATTTTAAATTAATATTTTGAGGTTACGTTTTTGCCGGTCGCTGTCGATGGCTAAGTGCCGTGAAGTTGCAGACGTAGATTAGCACGCGGGAACTTCAAACGGCTGTCTGAAGTTATATGGTATTTGTTTGCATAAACAATATCTATTGATTTAAGTTTCAAAGCACGATTAACATGCATAGTTACTATAAAAAATCAAATTAAAAACGTCTTTTCTTCCATTGCATTGAAATCAAAATTACACTCCCCTATCACTAGAAAACAAATTAAAGGACAAGTCACGGAAGTACCGGTGACAACTTCGACGGTATCCAGGACAATATTGGTAGTCATTTTGTCGCTTTTAAAACAATTATTTATCATCGACGTCATATCCGACACGACCGTGTTTGTACAGTATAATGCAACTACTTGGTTCGATAGCGGACACATTTTCAACTCGGTGTTATAAACCTCTTATTATAGCCACCTAGTGATGATTATTGACATTCGTTTAGTTTTACTTCCTCCATTCATTATAATCAATGACAGCTAATTTGTTTTACTGCCATTTTCTTTTAGACACGTAACATTTTGCCTTTTCTGAATGGACGCACTTCGTCTCAATTTCTCAAGCTCATGAGTCACGTAACTAATCTACGAACGTAACGCAATATGTTGACTCTATGTTGGCCCACACACTTTTATTAGAAGCTTAATTTTCGTTGTTATATCATAAGCTTTATATAGGCTACATAGTTTAGGTTCATAACCAGAAAAAATATTGAAAATGTTGATTCCTGCTGTTCTGCAGTTTTGCAAATAAAAAACCAAGTTTCTAAATAGCTATATTAGATTTAATTCATTCGTATCATAAATAAAATGTACATACTGCTGAGCCTAGCGCACTTCGTACTTCAGGTACGGAGCCAGTACATGAGCCCAGCTCTGACTACCAGGCCAGTATACTACGCGTAGTACAATATAGAAGAACGAAGCTATAGCGATAGAGAGAGGCATCTATTAACGGTAGGTTTGTACTGTCGAGCTGAATTGCACTATATTACGTTATAGCGAGAGTGGTGGATATTCATCCAACCGTTATTTTTGATTTTCTATAAACGCACTTGTAACGGTCTTTTTCCTATCCCTTACTCCTTTCCGCATGCACGCCCGCATATAGCCGTCCTGCTCGGATGGCCAATTATTGCCGAGCTACTCCGAAGAGCGCTCGGCTCACCCCGCCAAATCACCAGTCGTTGTGCAAAAATGGACGCCGCGATCTACAACGTGCGCGTGTGGCCTAATTAATTCAAATTTGGTGAACTATCTTTATATTTGTAATACTTTTCCGCTACTTATTGAACTATGAACGTGTGAACTCAAATTATTGTGATTACTGTGAAAATACGTAAGACGTTTCGTGTGTGAGCATCTACTCGCAACGAGGTGCCAGGTCTTGTCTTTCAGACCTAGGCACGGAGACAAGGAGTCCCAAGGACAGCTGATTCTGGAATCACCAGGTACGTGCATGCTTCCATTCCTTAGAACTGCTGTTTTGTACTCCTGTGACATATCCTCTAGCAGCAGTCTGGTCTCCTTATAATTAGAAGGTCGTTACAAGTGCTATTAGATTTTGTGTAGGAATATCTACTGTCTAGGCATATGTACAAGCTTTTAATTCGCACAAATACAGTCCACTTAAACCCATAAAAATCAACCCTGTTTTGCTACCGTTGGGAAACCTCCCCGTAAGATTTTACACCCCCTTTTTGGTGAAGAGAAAGAGAACTGAACCATCTCATAATATTTCCCACCAGAGAGTCACGTTTTAATTAAATGAGTTTGCAGAGTGCAGCTTCTGTACCAGTACTATTATGTTTGTTGAAAGTTAAATATTGATTGACAAGGTATAAGGATTGACAAGATATTAGTTCAGTTCATGAAATAGAAATATAATTAGGGAAAACAATCAGCTGATAACGTAACTACCAAAATGATAAGGTGTTTGGTATTGGTATTAAAATAATATATATATATATATATATGGTACGCAGATTCTAGAATTAAATCCAAGTCTTAAATTATTGTTTAATTTTAATATTTTACGTTTAAAATATTTATTTTCACTTAAAAAATCATATTCACCTCTGTGATTAACAGCGAATATAGAAAATAATATTTTAAATGCGGGTAGCAATGGTAACATACAGGTAATATATAACAACTAACCGGCTAACAGACTTAAGTATTTAACTTAGTATTATGTTTAAAAATGTACTAATAAATATACTATATAAATACTTACAATGATATTGTTGGTAGTAAATTAAAAAGGATAAAATGGAATAACAAGCGGGACTTAAACCCAAATTCTTCCGTTCCTAGAAACATACGATACCTTATTTAATCCACCGCGAAAAGTGATCTCACGTACAAATTTGTTCTTTACCTTTTAGAACCAACTTACGGGATTGATGGATCAAGTGAGATAAAAAAATATTTTCATTAAAAATTAATTCTTTCTATTCATTACGCTAAGCAATACAAATCATAAATCATAATTTATTTCAGTTCGAAAACTATCGTGAGTATGACACATTTTGTAACATAAATAACGGGTAAAACTCACGTCAATTAAAAGTCGAAATTACTCTGACCAGGTTTCGGACATATTCGATGTCAGTTACGTGCTGACGCTCGCGAAAGCCGCCGCGGCTTGCGTTAGTAACTGGCTCCCAGAAGAAGGACATCGAATATGTCCGAAACCTGGTCGGAGTAAATTCGACTTTTAATTGACGTGAGTTATAGCCGTTATTTATCTCATAATTTATTACCGTTTCATGTCTTGTATTACGGCCTACGGTATTACTGTAGCCTTATGACTGCTAATTATTGGCATTTACTTGCTTCACTTCGTTAATTAAATTTGTGATCTTCTTATCCGATTCCTGGCATCTAATGTACTTTTATTATGATTAAATAAGGTAATACACACGCGGCTGAAATGAAATTTTTATTGTAATATTTATATCTACCTTTCTTACGCCTGCTTTGTGGTAACTAAATTAACGCCTCTTGTTTAGTTACCTTTGGTACATACGGTGCGTACAACAGTGTTATAACTAAAAAATTATATAACGTTTTTTTTTTAATATTTATGAATGATGTGACGAGCTAGTCATTCACCTGATGTTAAGCGACACGGTCATCCATAATAGAACAGTGTTACTCGGAACTCCAAAATAAAGTTTCACGTGACACTGCACTGCACACGTCATCATGAGACATCAGCACAGTCTGGTAATAAGAATACTATTAGATCCTAAAGTCTGAATTGCCCAGTTATTTAACTATCTACAGTGCCCTTCACACCGGAACACATCAGTGCTTGCACACTAGTGCTTGGTGGCAGAATAACTGGCAAAGCGGTGGTACCTACCTAGACGAACTTTGCAGAAACGTCCTAACATCTAGTATTAATTAAGCTATGATAAAAGAACCACACAAAAGTGTAAAAGAAACAAACACACAAATAAAAAAACAACTAAATACAAAATATACATAACATAACAATAACATTATGTGTTGTACACAGTAATGTACATATATATATATATAAATTTTTACTTACATCGATTTTGATTCAGGTTGTATGTTTTTGAATATTTTAGTTTTAGTATATATTATATCATATATATAGGCTGTAGGTTCTGCATGAAGGGCAAACTATATAACTATAGGCCTTTAGCATGCGCACCGGGCCGTGGAGCAAGAATGATCCGCAATACACCGAGTGCTCCCTTTATATAGCGAGTTGGGTGGGGGAGCGATGACAGTTGCCGGTGTTGCCACTGTAATAAATTTAAATGCTACCACAGGGTAAATTACGGTACTGCCCGCTGCGCATAGAGTTTATAACTGGATTTTCCGCCATCATATACATTACCATACATTAATAAACAAATAGACAATATTATTAAAAACGACGTTGTTAGATATTTAACGTACTTCATATAAACAAATGTTTTACAAGATAATCATTTTCCATGTAAACATTAGAATATTATGCTCGATTAATCTTCACTGCTCCGTGTTTGCTATTCCTAATGGCGTTTCTGATTTCCCTTATCATGACCTTCACAACAAGGTCTGTGATGAGATAGGACAACTCACACAGTGTGAGGATAGAGCCGCCAAAGCATAGCGAGAAAACTCCTCCGTAAGTTGCTGAAAGTAAAAAAAACGCGCAAAATTGATCAGGCAAAATAATAGGTCTTTACCTATGAAATTGCCGTATTGCAGTACAGACTTTTTCAAACAAAAAAAAGTTTTGATTGGCTATGAATTCTAAATTCAAATTAATTTTGTTTTAAAAATATGACATTCTATTTACAATATAAGTCTTTTGTTTATTGATTAGCGTTGTATTTTCATTACATTTCAACATTTTTCCTCATAATGGATACTTTGAAATTTCGTGTAATTATGGAATATGAGTTCCGTCGTGGCACCAACGCGGCACAAACGACACGTAACATCAACGACGTTTACGGAGAGAACTGTACAAACGAACGTACAACCCGTTATTGGTTTGCTCGGTTCCGTTCTGGGAATTTTGACCTGAAAAATGAACCTCGTGGTCGTCCGGAAACTTTGGTCAACAATGATGAATTAAAGGCGATTGTGGAAGCTGATGAATCTCAATCTACAGCTGAGCTGGCAGCAGCTTTTGATGTTAGCATCAAAACAATATTGGTCCATTTACGACAGATTGGCAAGATAAAAAAGCTTGATAGATGGGTGCCCCACGAACTTAACGATCGCCAGCGCAACGTACGCGTCGAGACTTGCCTTGCGCTGCTTAACAGGCACAGAAATGAAGGAATTTTGAACCGAATTGTTACGTGCGACGAAAAATGGATTCTTTTTGACAATCGAAAGCGCTCAGCAAGTTGGTTAGATCCTGGTTCGGTACCAAAGCAATGTGCAAAACGAAAAATGACCCCTAGAAAGGTGATGGTCACAGTTTGGTGGTCTAGTGCTGGTGTGATTCATCATAGCTTTTTACAAAACGGCGAGAGCATTACTGCAGATGTGTACATTGAAGAACTGACCACAATGATGGCGAAACTCGCACGTCTGCAACCAGCTTTGGTCAATCGGTCGTCTCCACTGCTACTTCACGACAACGCGCGACCCCATACTGCACAACAGACCGTCTCTAAGCTGCATGAGTTGGGTTTGGAAGCTCTCCCTCATCCGCCATACTCACCAGATCTTGCGCCTACCGACTATTACTTTTTCCAAAATCTGGACAACTTTTTAGCGGGAAAAAAATTCAATTCCCGAGAGGCAGTACAAAACGCCTTTGAAGAGTTTGTTGTCTCCCGTCCTGCTGATTTTTTCAAGAAGGGCATCCATAAACTGCCACAGCGTTGGCAAAGACGCATTGATTGCAGGGGTGATTACTTTGAATAAAAGAAATAAATAAGTTCGAAAAAAAAATACTTTAACTTTTTTCAAACAAAACGGCAATTTCATAGGTAAAGACCAATATTTGCCTGGCATTTACAATGATGATTTGTGCAAGTAATAATTTTACATTACTTTCTATTGTTTTAAATTACAAAGAAACGAAACTGAATTACAAATAAATAAAAATAAAACCTACAAATACATTTTAAATAAAATAAAATAAAATAAGCACCGATAAATAAAAACATATAATATAGTGTTTTTTATCTGACCACAATCGGAAAGTGTAAAACATTCATTTCATATGTTTAAATAATAATAACACTCAACGATCACATACATAGATCCTGAACCTAACTAGGATTCCCTGTGTCGGGACTCAGGAATTACGAGGACCATAGTCCCACAACACCCAGACTCAGAACAATTATTTGCGCTTTTTTTTCTATGCACAATTATTTGTCCTGTCGCGGGAATCAAACTCGCCACCTGCGGGTTATGAGCTGACGTACTCAACCACCATACCACAGAGGCTGTCACGTATACGTAATTTAATAGTAAATGTATCATACTATAAAACATCTGATATAATGATTCTAGGCAAATGCTCCAGCCATGCAGTGGATAACCTATCCAACATGTTGGCAGCATTATTTCGTTGAATTGCAATGCTGATTCGAAGAAATATCAGAGCGCCTGGTCGATGCAAAGCGTGACTAAATGCTGGCAATAAATCAATTTCGCAATGCTGACATTGCAGTCAGCACATTGCAGTAACCACTGGTAGATGGGCTGAGGCATTCTACGTTAATGCATTGATTTAATCTAAGTGATGTTTGTAATTGTTAAGATTAGTGTGATCATGAAACTTACTTTCTTATTATCCAATTAACCACGCAATAAAATATGAAAGAGCCCGAAATAATTTAGTTGTTATTAATTACTTTACTTAGATCTATAATGGCATATATATTGGAGAAATCTGACGTGTTAAATTTCTGACGGTAGTGATTAGTCAATATAGGAATATCTTTCTGTTGCCACAATTATTCGATCTAATTATTTCATTATGACACTATATCTTCGAGAAATTATGAGCATCATAATTAGTAAGAAAAATATAATATCTTTATATAATTTGTGTTCCGGACGACCGAGCCACCAAGGACAACGAATAGAGTCGCATAATGTACATAGAAATTTAAGTTGATTGTTTACATGTTTAAGATAATTATGTTATACCGTTTGTTTGTAATATTTATTTGGCAAATAAATATTTCCGGCCAATGGGTTTCATTCGGGGCAACAAAGGCTTCATAACAGGCAATAGGAGCGGGAAAGGGAAATAGGTAGAATCTAGGCAAACGATTAAAAACTAGGTAGGCTAAACAATAGCTTAGTTTCGTCCCTTTCCCGCCTCCACATCTCTCGCTCAGCCCCCCCGTCTCTCTCTAGCACACTATTGCCATCTCCCTCACCAGGGCCGATCTATGATTGGCTAGGCGACAGCGATACGGCCGCCACTAGTCGCCTACATAGACCACGGGAAGATGGCATAAATATAGAGAGACGAGGCCCACACGAACACTCAGTCCGACTCTCGACACCGCCCCGAGCGGTCGTCTTTGAGCGCTTCCGTTACGCGCTCCCCGCCTCCGCGCTGTGCTCAGCACACCGCAACCGCAGTCCGCCCGGCGCCGCCGCGCCGAGCGGCCGCCCCCGCGCGCCCCGCGCGTCTCCGACGGCCCCTCCCGGGCCCCACCCGTCTCGCGAGTGCCGTGAGTGAAGAGACTGTTTGCTGGACATTATAGACAATTAGCGCCGTCGCTACCAGTGCCGCGAGTGAAGTGTTGTGCGCGTTTCGCCGTCGCCACGTCCGAGCGTGTGCCGCGGCCCGAGTGCGTTGTCGTCGTCGCCGCGTAGCCTCCGCGCTCGTGCGCGTGACTGGCTGCCGCCGCGTCCGGGTACACTCGTCGGCGCAGCAGGAGCTGCAGAAGACGTAGGGATCCGCGTTCAGGTATTCACCCGTGCTGCATTGCAGACGGTACGCTAATTAGGGCTACACTTTAGGTACACACCGCTCCGCCTTCACAGGCGGGGCGTTACTGCTTACTCCCCACTCCATCCCGGAGCACGCCGGGATGGAGTCTATCCCGTCGGACGTTGCCGCAAGGCAACTGTTCGAATTTTTCGACTGGGCCATCCGGTTCAACCCCGATCTTAAAAACCTTTGGTCCAAGTTCGTTGCTAGGACTCCTACTCCATCCGCACTGGCTACCAGTGAGCCCGCATCACCGGTGATGCCTCCGCCACCCGCTGACTCAGTTAGCGTTGCCCGCGCACGCAAAACGGAGAAGGTTGCTTCCCGCAACACTTCCCGTTCCCCCGCCATCCGCGGACCCCCCCCGACCCCGTCACCGCGAAGCTGTGACAGCGAAACCCGCGAGCGACCGCGCTCCCGCTCGCCTATTTTTACCACTCCGTCGGTAGAGGTAATTTCCTCACTGATGGAGTGCGAAAGTCCCGCCTCTCCTGACCCTGTTGATGATGATGGCTTCATCACAGTCACTAAAGGAAGGAAGCGCCCCGCGACAGCTTCCTCTCCTCCCCCGTCCAAGGCAGCCTGCCCCAGTCCTGGGGCAGTAAGCGGCCCTTCCGACCGCAGAGGATCACCCGCCATTGAGGTAGATGTGCCCTCCTCGGGATCATCAGCCTCGAGACCGGAGCGACCTCCACCTCTGTACGTCCAGGAAAAGGAGAAATGGAGCAATGTTTCATCTCTCCTTACCACCAGGAAGGTGAACTACACGTCCGCCAGACCGACCAACTCGGGCATTAAAGTCCAAGTGGCAACCTCGGACGACCATCGTCTCCTCACCCGTATTCTCCGCCAAGAGAAAATAGGTTTTCATACCTATGCTCTCGAGGAAGAGAAAGTTCTTCGTGTAGTCCTACGCGGAATACCGAAGGAGGTGAAGGAAGAGGTTGTCCTCAAGGACCTCAAAGCCCAGGAGTTCCCGGTTCGGGAAGTTCACCGCCTATACAGTGGTCGTACCAAAACTGCCTTCGACCTTGTCTTGGTTGTGCTCGACCGCACCGCAAAGGGGAAGTCTATCTTCAATCTGAAGGAGGTAGACAAACTTTCAGCGGTCACGGTCGAGGCCCCACACCGAAACGGTACTCCGTCCCAGTGCCATCGCTGCCAGCTCTATGGGCATGCGGCACGTTTTTGTTACGCCAGGCCCCGCTGTGTTAAGTGCCTTGGGGATCATGGCACCGCCGACTGTTCCCGCACTCGGGACAGTCCAGACCCGCCAAGCTGCGTTCTGTGCGGAAACTCAGGGCATACCGCGAACTATCGTGGTTGCCCGAAGGCACCGCGCAGCACACGCAGGACTAGCGGGCGCGCGCCATCACGCCCCAATCCACCTACCACTGGCGCTCAAGGAATAAGCTCTAAGCTATCCCTTGTCTCGGCAAGCAGCACACAGCCCTCTCAGGCACCGCCTCCCGTAGTCAACGCCTGGTCCAAGCCCCCGAGCATGGTCCGGGCGCAGGCCGCGCCAGCGACACCTAGCAGCGCTCCAGCTATTGTTGAAGCGCTGCCTGTAGCCCACACTAGCCCTCCCGCCTCTAAGTCTGGTCCCTCTGGCCAGGCTACAACTTCCCTGATGGAAGATCTGGCTCTGATTAAGCAGAGCCTATCAGCCATCGATCTGAAGGAAGTACGTGTGCTAGCACACAAACTTCGTTCAGCCGCCACTCCCGAGGACCGTTTCTGTGCCCTGGTCCAGCACGATGGCATTCTCGACGCTATCATGCGCTGCCCCTTACCTTCTTTTAGTACTATCTAATATGGATAGTACACCAAAAAAGGTTAAACCTCGCTCCGTAGCGTTAGCGTTTTTCAACGCAAACGGCCTCACTCGTCAACGCGACTTGGTTCATAACTTTTGTAAGACCCATCAGGTCGATGTGATGCTTGTACAGGAGACCCTCCTGAAACCTAGTAAGCGGGATCCTAAGATCGCCAATTACGTAGTGGTTCGTAATGATAGGCTTACCAATGCCGGAGGCGGTACGCTTATCTATTACCGAAGGTCTCTTCACTGCATCCCAATTGATACTCCCTCATCTTTAATCAACTTAGAAGCGTCTTGCTGTCGCCTAGCTATGAACGGCCACGAACCGATCATACTAGCGTCTTGCTACCTTCCCCCTGATAAACGTTTGCTCAGTAGTGATATCAACGCGCTACTTTCTCTGGGAAGCTCCGTCATACTGGCGGGAGACTTCAACAGCAAACACGTCATGTGGAACTGTCACACCTCCAACACCAACGGTAGGATACTTGAACAGCTAACTGACCCACGACCAGACACAGACCACCACACCTTTGACATTATCGCACCCATGACTCCGACCAGGTTCCCCGGGAACCTCGACCAACGACCAGACATACTCGACATAGCACTTTTAAAAGGCGTAGCCCTCAGGTTAAGCTCGATAGAAGTGCTCCACGAACTTGACTCTGACCACCGCCCCGTTCTCATGAGACTAGGCTCGGATCCAACTGAACTGATACCCCAGACTAAGACAGTGGTGGACTGGAAGCGATTGGGGGAATCCCTGAAAGCTATCAGTTCACCAGACTTAGACAAGGTACCTGACGACATACAGACACTAGATGACGTCTCCACCGCGATCGATGCTCTCACTAGTCACCTCCGCACTGTGATCGGTGAGTCTTCTAAGCAGGTACCGGTGGTGGACCACCGCTGGGACTTGCCCGAGGACGTGAGGAGACTGCTGACAGCAAAGAACGCCGCCACTAGGGCATATGACGCGGCTCCCTCCCGTGATAACAAATCCACTTTGAATTTCTTACAGCGTGCTGTTAAGAAACGCATAAGTGATCTTCGCGCCCAGAACTGGACAGACCTACTTTCAGGGCTCGAGCCAACCCACCAGGCTTACTGGCGGCTGGCTCGAACTCTGAAAAGTGACACACTTAGAACGATGCCCCCTCTTGATAGGCCAAACCAAGTCCCCGCGTTCGATGATGAGGAAAAAGCCGAGTGTTTGGCTGAGAGCCTCGAGGCCCAGTGCAACCTTTCCCCCGATCACGTTGACCCTGCCCACCTCCATACGGTGGTCAGTGAAGTCGAACGTCGCAGCTCCCTACCACCTTCCGACCCCCCGCTCGAGCTTATTAGGGCCGCCGAAGTTGAGTCTGTCATCAAGGGTCTCGCTATCCGTAAAGCCTCCGGCGCTGATGGTATCAGCAACAAAGTGGTCAAACACTTTTCTGTCCCCTTAATCTATCTCCTAGTCAGCATCTTCAATGCGGCCATGAGCAACTGCTCTTTCCCCGTTGCGTGGAAGTCCGCCGACGTCATCGGCATCCACAAGCCAGGCAAGAAGGCTACCGAGCCCTCTAGCTACCGGCCCATCAGTCTCCTCAGTACTCTGGGGAAGATCTACGAGCGTCTCATTCGGAGGCGTCTCTGGTCCCATATCCACGAACATAAACTCCTTCCCGACGAGCAGTTTGGCTTTAGAGCTAGACACTCTTGCGTTCAACAAGTGCACCGCATCACGGAGCACATTCTAGATGGCTTCAACGCGAATCCAAAACCGAAAGGGACTCTCGCAGTCTTCTTAGACGTGGCGAAAGCCTTCGACAAAGTCTGGCACGACGGCTTGATTTTCAAGCTGTACCACATCGGCGTGCCAGATCGTCTTGTGCACATCATACAAGACTTCCTTAGGGATCGAAGCTTTCGCTACCGCGTCGAGGGGGAGCGATCGTCTCCCCATCCTATCAGAGCCGGAGTGCCCCAGGGCTCCGCGCTTTCCCCCTTGCTTTTCTCGCTGTACACCAGCGATATCCCGCGGTCATTTCATCCCAGTGTGCAGCTCGCACTCTTTGCGGATGACACCGCTATCTACTGCTCCGGATGGCAGAGAGTTCACATGCGTGGTCGCCTCCAACGAGCCCTCACCGAGATCGGTGCTTGGTTCAGGAAATGGCGGATCACGGTTAACCCAGATAAAAGTGCAGCGATGTACTTTTCTGACTACAAGCGTGGTCCGCCAGCGAAACCACTGTCCTTGTTCGACAAGCCCATTCCCTGGGCTTCGTCTACCAAATACCTGGGGGTTACCCTTGACACCAAACTCAACTTCAAGGACCATATTAAGCGAGTGCGCGATAGGGCTGCCTTTGTCTTAGGCCGCCTCCACCCTCTCATCTGCAAGCGTAGTAAGCTGTCCCTTAGAAATAAGGTGACGCTTTACAAAACTTGCGTTCGCCCCATTATGACCTACGCATCTGTCGCGTTTGCTCATACTCCCTCAGTACATCTGGATCGACTTCAGGTGATCCAGAACCGCTTTGTCCGCAAGGTGGTCGGGGCTCGCTGGTACCAGCGAAACTCCGACCTCCACTGCGATCTCGAACTCCCATCCATCCGTCAATTTATGAAGGATGCATCCCGCCGCTATTTTGATGCGGCACCTCATCACCCCAACCCTCTCGTAGTCAGAGCTTCAAACTACTGTACAGACACGACAGACTCGCCACCCCGTCGTCGCCGCCCGAGACACGTCTTGAGCGACCCGGATGATCCTATAGCAGCCGTAGTATCGGCTGCGCTAGGATCACCGGACCAGTCTAGCCCTTCTGGCTCAGGTACCGCTTTCGGCACCGGTATAGGATACCAGCGTAACACAATCAGACACCGACCCCGCCGGCGAGGTCGACGTACCCCCCGTAGGTTAGCTAGAACGGTCGCGACTTTCAATAGGGTCCACTCTTCCAGTGGACGTAGCCTTCTCGATCCTCTTATCCCGGCAACGGCCCAAGCCGAGGCTCGCACCCCAGGGGTGCCCTTGAGCTAGTTGCCTCCCACTTTTGACGGCTGGGCGCCCTAAGCGCCCGCCCTCCCGCCCGGTGACGCTGTAAAGGTCGATAGAGACCAACAGCATTAGCTCGTTCAAAAAAAAAAAAAAAAAAAAAAACCACACGAACACTCCACTGCTGGCAGCGAGACGTAAAACACTCTCATAGAAGAAGCCTGACTCCGCCCCGAAGAAGACCCCGCTGACCAGATTCTTAGTTTCATACAACTCTTTTCTTCGAACAATCCCAGCCTTAGAAAACGAGCCCCCGGTTCGGTGACGAGTCCGACGCCCGCCTTTACAGTCCACGTCGAGAAACACCGTGTTGGACTCCCGGATCGGGACGCTCCGTTTTATTGGTCCTTCACAGCCGGATATCGTCGGGGAAAAGTGAAAAGAAATGCCAAGAACACGATCGACCAGCGGGAAAAGACCGAACATGCGGAGTCAGGCCGAGTCAGCGGTGGATGTCGCCACAACGGAGGAAACGTCTTCCACCGACGCCACCCTGCGCACAGGGGGCTCCAGCACGACGCATCGCGCTGCACCAACCGCCACCACGGTGTCCACCGCCACCGAGACGGCCCACACAGAGGCAGCCGCCGCCTCATTCGCCGTGCCGCAGCGACGTGCCCACATCACGCCACCGCCCGCGCTCGCCGCCTACCTCGCCGCGAACGCAACGCTACAGCCGCCATACGCCATGGCACCTCAAGAGGATGCGCCACACGACACGACGCATTACGCCGCAGCGACCACACCAATGCGCAACGTCCTGACTACAGTCGCCGCAGCGACACCCGCCTCCGTCACGACGCCTGCCACTGCGACGCTCACCACGCCGACGCCACATGCAACGTCGACGCCCAACAACACCGCGATCGAAAGAAGAGTGAAGACCACTTCGAATAGAAGTACCCACTCCGTGCGCTCACTACGTTTAGCGCGAGCCAAAGAAGAGCATCTCCGATTGCAAGTCGAACTCGCCGCCGCCCGCATAGCAACTATAGAAGCCGAAGAAGAGTGCGAAGATGAACAAGTCGACGCGCGCACCGAAGCCACGGAACGGCAAGCAACACAGCGGGTCGACACATGGCTGGACCTCAATGAAACCCACTTCCTGGCACTGCCCGAAGAACCGCACGCCGCCGCCCCGGAGACCAGAGCCGCGCCTCCGCCTGCCGCACAACGTCAACAGTACCAGCCACCGAGTTTCTACGAGCCACAAAACACCCATGCACCACCACGCAACAACGACGTCGCCTTACCGCAACAACCGAAAATCGAGATAGCCGACCTAGCAGCCGCCCTCGCGATGGCCAACTCGCAGCCACGCCCATGTATGCCACGTTTTTACACCGAGCTTCCAATCTTCAATGGATCTCATCAAGACTGGCTATCGTTCAGGGCCGCATACATGGAAACCGCCGGCTTCTTCAGCGACGTCGAAAACACAGCACGCCTACGACGCAACCTGCGCGGAAGAGCGCGCGAATCCGTAGACAATATGCTCATCAACTGCGCGCACCCACAGAAGATTATGGAATCTCTGGAAACTCGCTTCGGACGTCCAGACACTATCGCAACAACAGAACTGGAACGACTACGTCAGCTTCCGCGGCCAATCGACTCACCGAGGGAAATATGTATCTTTGCGAACAGAGTTTCAAACAGTGTCGCAGCTCTTCAAGCTCTTAACAATGACCACTACCTCTTCAACCCGGAGGCAATGAAGATGCTATCAGAGAAACTGCCCTCTTCGCTGCGACCAAGATGGTTTGAATTCGCTGCCGCCCAGCCCCAAGAAGAACCAGACCTGCTCAAGTTTTCCCACTTCCTCGAACGAGAGGCCAAATATCACAGCCCGTTCGCGCAACCGGAACATGTCACCGCCACGTCAAGCACCGAAAATCGGCAACAGCAACGCCGACCGCCGCCGTCGCAACGGACACACGCTACACAAGACCGTCCGACCAGCAAGTGTCTGACGTGCCAGGAGACCGGCCACGGAGTCACCGAATGCGAAAAATTCAAGAACACTGAGGTCAATGAGCGCTGGGACATGGCAAAGAAAGCACGCCTATGCTTCCGCTGCCTGCGAATCCGAACGAAGAACCATACGTGCAAAACGAAGAAGTGCGAAGTCGACGAATGCCCATACACCCATCACAGACTGCTGCATCACACAAAAAATCCAGAACAACCATCACCAAAGCCAGAGTCAGTCACGTCAACATGGACAAAAAAGATGGGGCACGCTTACCTGAAGATAGCACCAGTCACAGTTTCTGGACCGGCGGGAGAAGTCAACACGTGGGCACTCTTGGATGACGGATCCACCGTCACACTAATAGATTCGGCGATTGCAGACGAGGTCGGTGCGAAAGGACCAGTCGACCCACTGGCCATAGAAGCAATCGCCGACACGAAGCTGAGCTCATCGCGGTCTCGCAGGGTCTCCCTCACCATACAAGGGCAGACTCGCGGGCGCCACCGCATCCAGTTCAGAACGATAGAACAACTGAAGCTCTCACCGCAAGAAGTCGCCGAAGAAGACCTGAAGTCGTGCAATCACCTACAGGACTTGCACAATCAATTGAAGACCGACTTCGCGACGCCGAGGCTTCTCATCGGCCAGGACAACTGGCACTTGCTCCTCGCTGAGCAGACAAGAAGAGGAAGACGGAACCAACCGGTTGCCTCACTCACTCCACTCGGCTGGGTACTACACGGGGCGCACACGCGCTCGCTGGGACAGCGCGTCAATTTCATCACCGAACACGAGAAGACCATGGATGAACAGCTTCGACAATACTTTGCGTTGGAAAACCTGACCATCAACCCAAAGTCACCACGATGCGACCCCGACCGCCGAGCCTTGGACATACTAAAGAAAGAGACAAAACAAATAGAAGGCGGCTACTACCAAACTTCGCTTCTATGGAAAGAGGACGCTGCGAAGATGCCAGAGAACTATGACGCTGCACTCAACAGATTGATCTCAACAGAAAGAAAAATCAACAAAGAGCCTGCACTAGCCGCCAAGTACAGAGATCACATGAACGCCCTAGTCGAGAAGGGCTACGCCGAGCGCGCTCCACCAAACAAGACGCCGAGGAAAACTTGGTACCTGCCTCACTTTGCCGTCGTGAACCCCATGAAACCAGAGAAACTGCGAATAGTTCACGACGCCGCCGCGAAAACGAAGGGAAAGAGCCTCAACGACCACCTCCTCACCGGGCCAGACCTGTTGCAGTCACTTCCGGGGGTTCTGATGCGATTCAGGCAGCACACTATCGCCGTCTCCGCTGACATCGCAGAAATGTTCATGCAAGTGAAGATCCGTCCTGAAGACCGAGATGCACTCCGCTACTTGTGGCGCGAAAAGGTCACCGACGAACCGACGGAATTCAGGATGACGTCACTCATCTTCGGCGCCACATGCTCACCGTCAACAGCGATATACGTAAAAGACGCCAACGCAAGAAAATGGGAGGAAACACAACCCGAAGCGGCAGCCGCGATAGTCCGTAACCATTATGTCGACGACTATCTCGCCAGCTACAAGACAACGGAGGAAGCTATCAGGATCGCCAAAGAAGTTAAGAATATACATAAAAGGGGCCACTTCGACTTGAGGAAATGGACATCAAACTCAGAAGAGGTAGTACGCGAGCTCGGCGAAGAAGACACAACAACAGCAGTCGCGATCACCGACGGCGGGAACACCGAGCGCGTCCTAGGTCTTGTCTGGAAGCCGGCGACGGATGAGCTAGCCTTCAATCTAGACTTAGCCAGGGTACCTAAAGAGGTACTAGATAACAACGCGCCAACGAAGAGAGAAGCACTAAAGATCGTGATGTCCCTCTACGACCCACTTGGCCTCGCGTCACCTGTCACATCAAGAGCCAAGCAACTACTACAAGAGCTATGGCGCCGTGGGACCGACTGGGACCAACGCATCGACACGGATCTCGCCAAACAATGGCAAGAATGGATGACACATCTGCGCGATTTACGACACGTCTCTGTACCGCGCTGCTATCCGCAATACAGTAACGCCGTGTCCCTCCAGCTGCACACATTTACCGACGCGAGCGAGTCCGCGTACGCCGCCGCACTTTACTGGCGCGCGGTCACTCCGGACGGAAGCATCTCTACATCGCTCATCATGGCGAAATCACGGGTGGCACCCCTGAAGCTCACATCGATCCCCCGCCTCGAACTGCAAGCCGCCGTGATGGGAAGCCGCATGGCCGCGGCCGTCATCAACGAACACGACCGAAAACCCGACGCCAAGTACTTCTGGACTGACAGCAGAACGGTGCTCACTTGGCTGAAAACCGGCGCGCGTTCATACCGTCCATTTGTCGCACATCGCATCGCCGCCATAGAAGAGCATAGCACCCTACAAGAGTGGGCATGGGTACCCACCAAGACGAACGTGGCAGACGACGCAACCAGAGACGTACCACGTGACTTCAACAACCAACATCGCTGGTTCCACGGCCCGGACTTCCTGCGCGACGAAGAAGTGACATGGCCTACGGAGAAACTCACGCCCTGCGCTACCACCGGCGAAGAGAAGTGCAACGTCGTGAAAATAAAGAACAAGACGGGGGAAGCCGTCCCTGACCCGGAGCGCTTCTCAAAGTGGGAGCGGTATCTTCGAGCGACAGCGCGAGTACTCCAGTTCATAGATCTCTGTCGGCCAAACCGTCATCGCGTGCACTACAAACGCACCAAGAAGAATAGAGAGGAAGATCCAACATGGAGAAAACAGAATGCAACAAAAACAACGACGTTACCCGCAAAAAAGACACGCACGCCGGCGCCGCGACGCTTCTTACAAATCAACGCCGACACCCAACGTCGCGCCGAAACACTCATCTGGAGATATAGTCAACAGGAAGCTTTCGCAGAAGAAATCGAAAACTTGAAACACGACAGACCAGTCGCGAGAAGTAGCAGGCTACGCCCACTATCGACGAAATATGAAAATGGGCTGATTCGACTTAACAGCCGCATAGAAAACGCAAGTGGAATCACCGAGGCCGTGAAGACGCCACCAGTACTCGACGGCAACCGACCGGAAGTGAAGCTCATCATCGAACACACCCACAGACAGCTGCTGCACGCGGGACCGGAAGCCACCATCAACGAGTGTCGGCAGCATTACTGGATCCTTCGCCTCCGACCAATCACCAAAATGGTGATCCACCGCTGCCTCCCGTGCCGCATCCGAAAAGACACGCCGCCGCAGCCGTCAACTGGAAATCACCCACGATGTCGACTAGCGCACCATCGCCGCCCCTTCACTTTCTGCGGAATAGACTACTTTGGCCCACTCCTGACGACCGTGGGCCGAAGCACACAGAAGAGATACGTGGCGATCTTCACCTGCCTGACGACACGCGCGATACACTTAGAACTCGCAGCGTCCCTGGGCACCGATTCCGCCGTGATGGCACTTCGCAGAATGATAGCGAGGCGAGGCGCCCCCACCGAAATCTGGTCCGATAATGGGACGAACCTGCACGGCGCCGACCGAGAACTCCGAAAAGCCATAGACGACGCCACACAAGAGGAGGCGTCGAAAAGAACGATCAACTGGCGCTACATCCCTCCTGGCGCCCCGTTCATGGGAGGGGCGTGGGAGCGATTGGTTCGCGCCACCAAGATAGCACTCGCAGCAACACAGCAGAGCCGCCGTCCGACCGACGAAGTGCTCACCACACTGCTCGCCGAGGCCGAATACACCGTTAACAGCCGGCCGCTCACCCACGTCTCCATGAGCGCTGACGACCCCGAAGCCATCACCCCGAACCACTTCATCCTCGGTGGGTCAGCGCGCGTGCCAATGCCCGGCACATTCGACGACACCGATCTGATGGGGCGCAACCAGTGGCGCGCCTCTCAGCGCCTAGCCGACATCTTCTGGAGCAGGTGGCTCCGAGAGTACCTTCCTGACCTACAGCACCGGCGGGAGCCTATTAGCCAAGGCCCTGCCATCACCGTCGGAGACGTCGTCCTCATTGCCGATAACACACTGCCCCGCAACACATGGCCGCGCGGGGTAGTGATCACCACGTACCCAGGAACCGACGGCATCACCAGAGCGGTCGACGTGAGGACAGAGGGAGGTGTACTCCGAAGACCCACGAAGAAGTTGATAATCATCCCAACAAGCTCGGCCACCCTTCTGCCAGGATGCAACGCCGCGGCGGGCGTTACACGGCGGGAGGATGTTCCGGACGACCGAGCCACCAAGGACAACGAATAGAGTCGCATAATGTACATAGAAATTTAAGTTGATTGTTTACATGTTTAAGATAATTATGTTATACCGTTTGTTTGTAATATTTATTTGGCAAATAAATATTTCCGGCCAATGGGTTTCATTCGGGGCAACAAAGGCTTCATAACAGGCAATAGGAGCGGGAAAGGGAAATAGGTAGAATCTAGGCAAACGATTAAAAACTAGGTAGGCTAAACAATAGCTTAGTTTCGTCCCTTTCCCGCCTCCACATCTCTCGCTCAGCCCCCCCGTCTCTCTCTAGCACACTATTGCCATCTCCCTCACCAGGGCCGATCTATGATTGGCTAGGCGACAGCGATACGGCCGCCACTAGTCGCCTACATAGACCACGGGAAGATGGCATAAATATAGAGAGACGAGGCCCACACGAACACTACCTCCACTGCGATCTACCTCCACTGCGATCTTTACCTCCACTGCGATCTACCTCCACTGCGATCTACCTCCACTGCGATCTTACCTCCACTGCGATACCTCCACTGCGATCTCGAACTCCCATCCATCCGTCAATTTATGAAGGATGCATCCCGCCGCTATTTTGATGCGGCACCTCATCACCCCAACCCTCTCGTAGTCAGAGCTTCAAACTACTGTACAGACACGACAGACTCGCCACCCCGTCGTCGCCGCCCGAGACACGTCTTGAGCGACCCGGATGATCCTATAGCAGCCGTAGTATCGGCTGCGCTAGGATCACCGGACCAGTCTAGCCCTTCTGGCTCAGGTACCGCTTTCGGCACCGGTATAGGATACCAGCGTAACACAATCAGACACCGACCCCGCCGGCGAGGTCGACGTACCCCCCGTAGGTTAGCTAGAACGGTCGCGACTTTCAATAGGGTCCACTCTTCCAGTGGACGTAGTCTTCTCGATCCTCTTATCCCGGCAACGGCCCAAGCCGAGGCTCGCACCCCAGGGGTGCCCTTGAGCTAGTTGCCTCCCACTTTTGACGGCTGGGCGCCCTAAGCGCCCGCCCTCCCGCCCGGTGACGCTGTAAAGGTCGATAGAGACCAACAGCATTAGCTCGTTCAAAAAAAAAAAAAAAAAACCCACACGAACACTCCACTGCTGGCAGCGAGACGTAAAACACTCTCATAGAAGAAGCCTGACTCCGCCCCGAAGAAGACCCCGCTGACCAGATTCTTAGTTTCATACAACTCTTTTCTTCGAACAATCCCAGCCTTAGAAAACGAGCCCCCGGTTCGGTGACGAGTCCGACGCCCGCCTTTACAGTCCACGTCGAGAAACACCGTGTTGGACTCCCGGATCGGGACGCTCCGTTTTAATTTGGGTACAATATATGGTGTTCGGCTACGTTTCACGTGACATCAAGTGACAGTGTGATGGATAATGTACCCTGCTTACCAAGAAACCGGTTTCCTCTCCAATGAAGATGACATGGCTGAATAAACCTCGTCTTGTATTTAATATTTGTATTGCTCTCCCCACAGTATACGGTACTGGGAATCCTAGTTACGGTCCAGGATCTATGTATGTGATCGTTGGGCGTTATTATTATTAACGAGCTTCTGCCGCAGCTTCGTCCGCGGCGTGGCCTATGGGAAAATAACTCAACCACCCATTTCCCCCTCTTAAGGGTGTGATTTCGAAAAATCCTATCATTTATCATAACATCTACCTGCATGGCAAATTTTAGCCCGATCCGTCCAGTGGTTTGGGCGGTGCGTAGATAGATCACTATGTCAGTCAGTCACCTTTGAGTTATATATATTTAGATGTATGATTATGATGATTACGATGGTAATGAGTACGAACTGTCTAGATACGAGTATAATCATTACCAATGAAATAATTGACGTCGACCAAGAGCATTAATTTGTAGCAGTTGCAGTTTGATTTACCGAAGTACACTTGTAGCTCTGCTAGGTCACTGACGTTGTGCTTTTTGCTGTAAATAAGAAAAATTTCAATTTATATATTGGTATAGAGCTGGCTTAAATAACGGGTACAAGCTTTGTATAGCGGCCACGGGTACAAGCTTTGTATAGTTTGGGACCAAACGGTGCTATGTGAAATGTGTACCAATATTTATTTAGAGTTGGTAATTCACTGACAACGACCCTAGTGCTACAGATATCCATAGACGCTACGGCTACCATTAATAATAATAATAATAATAATTTATTTATTCAAACATTAAAAAAGAAACATAGTAAAGGGTTGATCCCTGAATCCCACACTAGGATGACCTGTGTCGTGGGATTCAATATCCATTTTATAGCACGTATGAAATAAATAAATAAATAAATCTATCAGGTGGGCCGTTTACTTATTTATTATATAATCAGCACGATTAAAAACACAGAATTATCAACGAAAGCTAAGATTAGATTTTAAAGCGTATTCTATTTCTCGAATAATTCAATAAGCAATAAAAAGTTAGTTAAAGCTAGTTATCCAACTTGTTGAATCCATTCTGAACTTGACAAGTCGGGCAGGTAGACTGAAACGTGACTGAAATTTTCATTTGAGTTAAATATAGGCAAAATTATTTTAGTGCTGGATTTTCATGACTTCACTTGGTAGCCAAATACTATTACAATTCGAACGCTGGTAGACTGCTGAACATCATTTTGTAATACGGGCCTTTGAGTGCTTATGTCGAAAAATTTATACAATCCGCTATAAGTTTGGAGAAAATTTAAAAACAATAAGTATTTTTTTGTTTTCATTTAGCTCCACACTTTTCTGTATTTAGCCAGTGTCAAGTAATTGTTAATTTTTCAAGTCAATTAATATTATGTATATTTGTGTCAAGTCAAGTCACAGTCTAAGTCATCAAGTCAAGTCATATTCTAGTCTAGTCAAGTCATACTCCTAGTAAAGTGGTGGCAACTTTACCAAAAGCTTCCATGGAGTTTTGGAAAAAACACGAAAATAAACGTTTCACCATCATTATACCACTTTCCCGCACTCATGCCTGTAATTCAGCACTTAACGAATAAAATGCCAACAATTTTATGTACTAACACTGAAAATAACACAAGTTTTGGAAAATAATATAATGTGGCGACGCGATCTTTTTTGTTTTCCCGCCAAAACTCCAAAAGTATACTTATGTTTTTAAACTAAAAACCTAGACCATAGAGGTTTGTTCATTAGTGCTAGTTCTCCCCCGAGGGCCCCCGAGGGCGGGGGCTGCTTGCGGCTGTTCTGTACTTAGATTCTTTGGTTTGAGGCTTCCTTTTCTTGCTTCAAAGCATGGATCACATTGCATTCTCCAGTGTTTTATATAAGCTTTTTGATTATAATTAATGGTAAATAATATTATCTCGATAATTGCTTGACTCAGGCGTGATTTTGTTCACCTTAAATACAAAGTGAAACAAAAATATCTAGTGTGATTCCGCTAAAAACTCACTCCTACTCATATACTTTCTGTTTTTAGCGGAATCACACTAGTTATTCCTGTTTCGTTTTGTATTTGATTCTATCACGTACAAAATCATGGCCAAAAACAAGTGTAAAATAAGTCAAATCTTGAACAAAGCGTGTTTTTCTCGCTTCTCCCGTGATTAAGACGCGGAGTGAGTAGGCGGGCAACTGCTATTATGTTCCGCGTAGCAATTTGCCGCGTAGGTAAGACTGGGTGAGATTGGACAAGATGCTCTATTTTTCTTTCATTGTATAGAGTTGACCATTTTGTGTAGTCGTTTAATAAAAGCTCTTCAAAAAGGTGCAGTAAACGGTTTTATTAGGATTCACTTTAGTGAATGAATTTCGTTTTCTAGCCGCACGCACAATAAAAGAATCTGAAAAGCATTTCGTGCGAACAAAAGGTAAATCAAAAACGTAGGGATGGTAACTCTGTCCTCGCCGTGAGGTCCTGTAGGCGAATGGAGACCGTGAGATAAGGTCCAAAATAAATTCTGTAAAATGCAGAAAAACATGCCACTTTTCGTCTATGTTTAAAGTTTGTAGTAACACACACACAGCGGCATCTAGTCCTAAACTAAGCAAAGCTTGCACTACGGGAACCAGATAATTGGTAGAATACTAGATGTCTTTACCTATGAAATTGCCGTTTTGTTTGAAAAAAGTTGAAGTATTTTTTTTTTCGAACTTATTTATTTCTTTTATTCAAAGTAATCACCCCTGCAATCAATGCATCTTTGCCAACGCTGTGGCAGTTTATGGATGCCCTTCTTGAAAAAATTAGCAGGACGGGAGACAACAAACTCTTCAAAGGCGTTTTGTACTGCCTCTCGGGAATTGAATTTTCTTCCCGCTAAAAAGTTGTGCAAATTGAACAATCCATCTTTCGTCGCACGTAACAATTCGGTTCAAAATTCCTTCATTTCTGTGCCTGTTAAGCAGCGCAAGGCAAGTCTCGACGCGTCCGTTGCGCTGGCGATCGTTAAGTTCGTGGGGCACCCATCTATCAAGCTTTTTTATCTTGCCAATCTGTCGCAAATGGACCAATATTGTTTTGATGCTAACATCAAAAGCTGCTGCCAGCTCAGCTGTAGATTGAGATTCATCAGCTTCCACAATCGCCTTTAATTCATCATTGTTGACCAAAGTTTCCGGACGACCACGAGGTTCATTTTTCAAGTCAAAATTCCCGGAATGGAATCGAGCAAACCAATAACGGGTTGTACGTTCGTTTGTACAGTTCTCTCCGAAAACGTCGTTGATGTTACGTGTCGTTTGTGCCGCGTTGGTGCCACGACGGAACTCATATTCCATAATTACACGAAATTTCAAAGTATCCATTATGAGGAAAAATGTTGAAATGTAAGGAAAATACAACGCTAATCAATAAACAAAAGACTTATATTGTAAATAGAATGTCATATTTTTAAAACAAAATTAATTTGAATTTAGAATTCATAGCCAATCAAAACTTATTTTTGTTTGAAAAAGTCTGTACTGCAATACGGCAATTTCATAGGTAAAGACCTATTATTTTTTGATGGCAGATAATATATATAGAATACAATATGACACCTACACATAGAACTAACATCAATGTTAATCTCACGAATGTTAGTCCTGGATAAGAATCGAACCCATTACCTACAGCTCAGAAGGCAAAGTTACTATCAACTGAGCTATCCAGTCATTTAGTTCTAAGAGACCAATCTAAAAGTATATGGAAAAATAAATGGTTCATTTCAAATGAGTAACATACAAAAAAGAAATACAAGAGAATCTCCTTTTCAAGAAGCATTTACAAAAAGTTTTTTTTTAGCTTGGCTGATTGTTGGCCAAAGTAACAAACAAAACAATGCAATAATATTCCTTATAGTCTCTCTAGTCAAAACATGATATTCACACAAGTTTTTACATCATCTCAAGCTGCGACCAAATTCACTTACCACGTCGCGCCTAAGTACCCATTCCGGTCTTCTACGTTATAATATCAGAGACCTTCAAAAAATTATCTTAACACAAAGACGTAAGGTTGTAAGTATTTTGTGCTAGTGTTGTTATTGCTTTCACTCACATTATATCAGGAGTAAGCCCATCTCCGTGGAATGGCACTAAATCAGAGGTTATGCCATATTTCTTGTCTCGACACTCTTGGTAACAAGTGGGTTTGCAGTCCATTTCTTTCTTTGATTTGAATACTGAAAGGAAAAAAATTTATGATATTAATTTGCTAAAATAAGCAATCTATGTTCAATATTTTATTATTTGTTCGTTTGTGTATGTCAATGTCATATAAATAAACAAAAACTGACACTTCTGTAAATAGGAAAGAAAAAAAAAAAAAAAAATAGAAATGGGAAAGTAAAGAAGAAGGGAAATATGGAATCACGGAAGTAACGAAGTAAGAATCAAAAGAAGTAAGGAAGAAGGGAAGTAAGGAAGTAAGGAAGTAGGGAAGTAAGGAAGTAAGGAAGTAGGGAAGTAAGGAATTAAGGAAGTAAGGAAGTAAGGAAGTAAGGAAGTAAGGAAGTAAGGAAGTAAGGAAGTAAGGAAGTAAGGAAGTAAGGAAGTAAGGAAGTAAGGAAGTAAGGAAGTAAGGAAGTAAGGAAGTAAGGAAGTAATGAAGTAAGGAAAAAGGAAGTAAGGAAGTAAGGAATTAAGGAAGTAAGGAAGTAGGGTAATATAGAAGTATGCAGTGTGGAAGTAGGGAAAAAGGTATCAAAGAAACCACAGAATAAATAATAGTGCAAGAAGGTAATATGACGTAAACTACCTACAAGCGCAGCCTTAGTAATGATCAAATTAAATAAACCTTACCAGTTACATTGTTCAAGCACAACAAGTCTTCAAACTCACAAACTCTGTTTGATCTTTCTGAAATAAATTATATCATTGTTCATCACGAAATTATTTAACAAGCAAAACATTTGCAAAAAAATAGGGGATTTTAATTACATGTATTTGCTTTGTTTTAAACTTATGTGGCTTAGCGGAAGTTATGCGACTTTAGGTTTTATGCATTATGGTTTAAGGCAGGTACCGCTTGTAGTTCCCAAGAAGACTAACTCTTACAACGGAAGAAAAAAGGAAGGAAGGAAAAATCATGATGAAACCTACACTTCTACTAAAACTTAATTAAGTACATTCTGTGCCATTAACCAACCCGCACTTTGAAAGGCATTGAAGCTCTATATTCTTTAATAACGTAAATGCCAGTTTGAATATGGATTATCCCTAGATGTGAAGGAATTGCGATATTAATCAGAACAGATTACCTACGCTATGTTTACCGCCAGTCTGTTACGGTAAAGAAAAAGAATTACGGATAAAATTGAGCTAATCCGTCTTTAGACAAAATTAATACTTTTTATAAACAAAAAATAACAATTTAGGCATAATAAATGATTGCAAATAGGCTAAGTTTAACACTTTTACATAACATGGCAAGTTTCGGTGTCAATGTTATCACGCAACTAATGAACCATCTACCGCATGATGTGTCCATCAGAGTGACTGATGGTCAAATTAGACGGTACTGATGGTACTCGTGGCGATCACCACCATTATTATAGTCATGATTTTTGTCTAGCTTTGACTTATGCTGACTAACAATAATAAAAATAACTGTAATGTTTAAATTGTCGTCATCATCATCCGACCACTGCTGGACCTCTTCCGACAGAGCGCACTTTGGGCCACTGCTTAGTTGCCACTTGGGAACCCTTCTTCCCATCGGTAATAAAAGAAAGAAAGAAAAAAAAATCTTGATTCACAACTGATAACAAATATCACCAAAAGTATAAAACAATACTAACTGGTGTCACGAATGGGCTTCAACTCAACATACAATTAACTGTAAGTAACTGATTTTCATATACTTACTGTAGCCAAAAATAAAACAAACAAGAATAAGACATCGATAAGCAATAAATAAAATAACAAAAACTATTCTGTGCTCTGTGAAAAATGATATGTATTTCAAAGTTTTATTTGATTAGTATATGATTTTTTGGGGTTGTGTTTTACTTTTCTAAACTTAGCAAGCTAGGTAGTAGTAGATCCTAGGATCCATGCTTCTTATTTTTTTTTTCTCATATCGTACTTCAAGTCGAGTTTTTCAACGTCATTGTTAACGAAATATATTTCAAATTTTGCCATACATTCCGTCAGTTATCATAATTCATGAGTGATGGAATTGACTGACGATGAATACGCCTGTAATGGACGCATTGTAATCCTTAATTTTACCCTCTTGAATGGTCCATAAATTAGTTATACTGTAAAACCATCTGTCAACCTCTTTCTGACAAGAAATGTCACGCGAGAAAATAAGACAAACTTAATTTATTCAAAGGCATTTAAAAATATCTTGAATTTTATGTAAAAGGTTCTAGTGTTGATAATCTAAAGGGAAAACAAGGTAACACAATTTAGAATGAATCATTTTTGAAAATATTAAATGACTTAATTTACTGACGAAAAATCTGACTGAACCCTCAAGAATAAAACATTACAAATGTTCAACAAAAATATCATATTAATCACAAATATTTTCATAACGACATACACAATGTTGCCACAACGAATAAGCATTGCAATTCAACCGGGCAATGCTGCCAGCATGTTGGGCACACTACCTATTGGTAGTGGGCTGGAGCATTTGGACTGTCTAGGTCATCGCGGCCAGTATAGAGTCCCAAAAAAAATCAAACATAAAAATAGAGTTACAGTTTTTTCTTTCTATCCTGTTTTTATGTATGGATGTAGCGATGCGCTAGCGAGACAGAGAATCCAGGTAACCAATAACCAGTAATACCAGTAATATTATATCCTTTACTAACCTCTGGGATATTTGTACGGAATGCATCCACAGCTCTTCAAGTACGTCCGCATGCGGCACTCCGAGTTACAAGTCTCATAGCTGTATCTATTGGGTAATGGGAAAAAAAACTTTAGACCACATGACTAAAGTAAAATTTCTTTATCTCCATCTATAGGCCGGTTTAATTTTGTTTTTGCTTTGCTTAATGTTAATGTCACCATCTTCACAATTGAAGGGTTGAGAATAAAAAGGATTTAACTGTCAAATTGACAGTTTCGAGAAAATTGACTTTAAACGTCAACGGCGTCATTTTAATGTACTCTACATTAAGCTTATAAGGTAATAGAAAAGGTTTATGTAAGTTTCAGTTGCTTGAAAATGTTTTAATTCTATACAAAATTACTAAATATAGTACTATTTCATACAATTACTGTAAAAATATAATGTAATATAATAAATATAGTAACGTTTTTATGCTAAGCAAACTGTATTCCTGTGACAGATAAACCATTTTTAGACTCAAAATCTCGAGATTTATACCTAATTTCGGTAGTTTGAGAATGTATTATTGAAGATAATTTCATGCTGAATCCAACGATACCCATAAGTCATTTTGTCAAAAAAATCAGTTAAATCCTTTTTATTCTCACCCCTTCAATTGTTAATTGACATTCCACCGGCCATACAGACATAATAATACATAATATTACATCTTAACTATAAATACATATCTTAACTTTAAATACATATCGTAATAATAATACTTATTATAAGTTGTAACATTGCATCGAATATTTGTCTGTAATGATGCAACAATTCTGTTGGTGAATATAAAAATAAAAAATATTTTAAGTAATTTTTAACTTTGTTATGTTGACAACGAAGATCTACGTGAATTAACAACTTTCAAGTTTCGTTCGCCTCGTTACGCATTCATTAGCTCACTCCCCAAGTAAAGCATGCATAAAGATGTTTGTAATGTTGTTAAAGTAGTTTACATAAAGGTCGTTTTGCCGTCAGGTGAATGTTGCCGTTGCTAAGTGACCGAACCTTGGATAATTTACGATAAATTGGACAGTCCATTATATGGTATACACGTATATATACGAATAGAAGTACGGCCTTACGACACCTTTTTTTTTAAGGGGGAGAAAATGCCCTCGTACTTCCCTGCAGGGGGTATGTGGGACTCGAACCCACTAAAACCCCGTGAGCCTTCGTCCGCCGTACCGGGGCGAGAAGGGGTCGCGACTGCAGTCCAGCCAACTCACCCCCGGCGGCATGCCCTTTCGGGCCTCTCCGCGCCAATGGATGGGTGACCTTTCTCACCAAGATCACCCACCAGGCCTTACGACACCTACGTTATTCTTTGACAGCTACGATGCTTATAAAAAGCCACTTGTTGCTTAGTTGCGTGTGGCTCAGTGGTAGCCCGTGTGACTATCAAACTGACGCATCCAGGTTTGAATCCCAAACGGCCCCTCACTAATAAGTTATCAAGTTCTTTAATAAATTTGCACGCGCTGTTAAAAATGGAAAAATTTCGTTCGGAAGCCGGCATATTCAAGAATCACAATTCAAGAACATGAGTACTATCCTATTCACGAGGTGGTAGGACTTCTGCAAATTTAGGTAGGTACGATCGCTTTGCCAGTTATACTGCCGCAAGCACTATTGTGTTCAAGTTTGAAGGGCACTGTAGTAAGTGAAATTACATGACAAATCACACTTTATCACCTAATCTCACTCTAGTAATTATTACTGTTACTATTTATTTAGCAACTGGTCTACCTATCAGTATGCTCCAGCACCACTTCATCATAGAACCAGCAGCCTCTCTTTTCCGGGTCTACTCTCCGAAGGTCAGACTCGCTTTGAAAGACCAAGGCTTCCACCTTGATGTCTACTGAATCGCCCGGGGTAATGTACCGGTATAGAATCGTAGTTTCTGGATAGTCGTTGGGGTCCGTAATCATCACCTGAAAAAAAAAACTTAATAAATATTATTCTTACATAGTGTGCGTGTTTGTTTTTTGTAATTAAATTAAGTACTGGACGCAGACCTTCTCATTTGCGAGAAAAATAACAACGAAATTCGGTGAACTCCACCGTACCTTAGCTCCGTAATATGGCACGTG
This sequence comes from Ennomos fuscantarius, assembly GCA_905220475.3. Taxonomy (NCBI): domain Eukaryota; kingdom Metazoa; phylum Arthropoda; class Insecta; order Lepidoptera; family Geometridae; genus Ennomos; species Ennomos fuscantarius. Next base: position 733,023 of record HG992028.1, on the reverse strand, counting down.
AGACCAGCTTGAGTAGTCATTTGGCTCCACGTTGATGACTACCTTTAGTCCCGAGGACCTGCAATTAAAATGGTTAACAGTTATCTAGCTCTAGATACTATTCTGTTTTTGAAATAAAACATCTTTAGGCATTCTTAACTTTGAGAGTAAGCTGGTGATTGCGAGACGAACGGATATTGAAGTTGGTACACGTACTCCAGTTCTCCATTGTCAATATATTATTAGGTCTTTACCTATGAAATTGCCGTTTTGTTTTAAAAAAGATAAAGTATTTTTTTTTCGAACTTATTTATTTCTTTTATTCAAAGTAATTACCCCTGCAATCAATGCATCTTTGCCAACGCTGTGGCAGTTTATGGATGCCCTTCTTGAAAAAATCAGCAGGACGGGAGACAACAAACTCTTCAAAGGCGTTTTGTACTGCCTCTCGGGAATTGAATTTTTTTCCCGCTAAAAAGTTGTCCAAATTTTGGAAAAAGTAATAGTCAGTAGGCGCAAGATCTGGTGAGTATGGCGGATGAGGGAGAGCTTCCAAACCCAACTCATGCAGCTTAGAGACAGTCTGTTGTGCAGTATGGGGTCGCGCGTTGTCGTGAAGTAGCAGTGGAGACGACCGATTGACCAAAGCTGGTTGCAGACGTGCGAGTTTCGCCATCATTGTGGTCAGTTCTTCAATGTACACATCTGCAGTAATGCTCTCGCCGTTTTGTAAAAAGCTATGATGAATCACACCAGCACTAGACCACCAAACTGTGACCATCACCTTTCTAGGGGTCATTTTTCGTTTTGCACATTGCTTTGGTACCGAACCAGGATCTAACCAACTTTTACCAACTGAGCGCTTTCGATTGTCAAAAAGAATCCATTTTTTCGTCGCACGTAACAATTCGGTTCAAAATTCCTTCATTTCTGTGCCTGTTAAGCAGGGCAAGGCAAGTCTCGACGCGTACGTTGCGCTGGCGATCGTTAAGTTCGTGGGGCACCCATCTATCAAGCTTTTTTGTCGTGCCAATCTGTCGCAAATGGACCAATATTGTTTTGATGCTAACATCAAAAGCTGCTGCCAGCTCAGCTGTAGATTGAGATTCATCAGCTTCCACAATCGCCTTTAATTCATCATTGTTGACCAAAGTTTCCGGACGACCACGAGGTTCATTTTTCAAGTCAAAATTCCCAGAACGGAACCGAGCAAACCAATAACGGGTTGTACGTTCGTTTGTACAGTTCTCTCCGTAAACGTCGTTGATGTTACGTGTCGTTTGTGCCGCGTTGGTGCCACGACGGAACTCATATTCCATAATTACACGAAATTTCAAAGTATCCATTATGAGGAAAAATGTTGAAATGTAATGAAAATACAACGCTAATCAATAAACAAAAGACTTATATTGTAAATAGAATGTCATATTTTTAAAACAAAATTAATTTGAATTTAGAATTCATAGCCAATCAAAACTTTTTTTTGTTTGAAAAAGTCTGTACTGCAATACGGCAATTTCATAGGTAAAGACCTATTATTAAGGCTAAAAAATTGTATTATTATGTTGGTTTGTCCGGTAAAATGACTATTTACAATTGTCAAGATGGCGACATTAATGATGGAGCTAAAGAAGTTTTACTTCCATCATGTGGTCTAATCATGTGGCACACTTGTTTTTTTATTATATTTTATTAGACAGTTTAGTGTTTTGAAACTGACATGACGCGAAGAGAAAAAAAAAATTCCAACCAACATTGAGTTGTTCTGTCACAACGAAATTTTATTTGCAAAAAACTTTACCATATCTAAAGATATAATTTAGAGATTATATGAATGGAAATATATATTAAACTGTTCGGCGGGCCAAATTAAGCAAATAAAAGAATTGGATTTTTCAAAATCTACAGAAGTCGAATAAACTGCTGTTTCCCAAGTTAAAATTATACGGGCTTATCATAAACCTTCATAATATTTTGCCTGTATTAAGTTCACGAAAACTTGATCTAAAAGAAGTTAATACCAAGAAAGAAAATACTTGAATTTTTCTGAAGACCGCTTACGATTAACTTTATGGTTTATTAAGTACTTACTAGCACGTGTAGCTCATCCCTACTCATATTTGATGTCTGCGCCTTGGAAGTGATATAATCTTAATGCAGATTTGATAGGTTTTCGTGAGGGTGCAAAAAGCATTTTTAGATGAAAGTGATTTGAGAACTAAGATATAGCGTTGCTTGCATGATTACTGGATGATTTGTCGATACTTTATTATGGCTGAATGGCATTTAGCCACTATCTAACTAATGTTTAAGTTATGTATTTTATTATATTATATGTTCACAGAAACCGTTTTTACATAAAACAATAAAAAGGGAACTTAATCAAACAAACCACCACCAGTAGGCAACGTGCCCAATATGCTGGCAGCATTGCCACGTTGAATGGCAATGCTCAATTTTTGGCCGAAGTAGAGGCCAGCATTTTTGTCACCTGTGGCTTCGACCAGACGTTTAGAAAGGTCTTTAAAAATTTCATAATTTCAAATTATGTATAATATTGGTGACAAAACTTTGTCATGGTTAAAGGCCATTTAACCACTATCTATATATGTTTTGTGATGAGGACTACTGCTCATTATTTTATACAAAACAATGTTAACGTGACATTCTCGTAGCTGTCATTAAGAATCGAACACAACACATTTCTAAATCTTTCTAACAGACGATAAAAAGTTGGTAATAATTTCAAATTGGCTTTCAAAGACCAGCTTCAAAAATTCCACACGATTCCATAATTTGTTTATTATTTTAATCAACTTTTTTATTTTTTTACATTTTTTATTCAACACTCACTTACAAAAAATAAAATAAAATTTCCAAGAATATACATACAACAAGAGAATACAATTAAATATTTCTTTCTTGCCATTTCCATTTCGTGTTTACAGTAAAATTATATTTATCTCTTTCGAAACAAACATCCCTTTGCTACATTCAAAATAATAATTATATTATCAGAGTTGGTATATCTAACTCGTAATATTAAAAGTTTATCTGTGTATATTATTATATATATATTCGGTTTTCACAGTGAAACGTTTTAAATGAACTTTATTACATAATATGCCGTAATTTATAATCTTTACTTCAATGCATAAAATGAGCTGTGAACTTCTCGTTAATGTAAAAAATCACCGGTGCAAGCGAGGCGTTTTAAGCATTGATTATACTTTACCAAAATTAATAAGTTTAGTGACGCTCATATTGCGATTCCGTGAGTTCCGTGAGAGCCGACTAAGAGAATACCCAAAGAGTGGGCAGCATTCTTCTTGGTATATTGAAACCTTCTGCGATCTTCATTTCACTAGGTGGAAAGACTTTTCTGCATAGTTCGTCTAGGTACGTACTGGCACTTATTCTTACCAAGTATTAGTGTGTAAGCACTACTGTGTTCCGGTTTCAAAGACTTTATGATATGATCTCACAGTCGAGTAATCTTATTACCAGACTGTGCTGATGTCTCAGGATAATGTGTGCAGTGCAGTCTCACGTGAAACTTTATCTTTTGGAGTTCCAAGTGACACCGTTCTGTTATGGGCGGTCATGTCGTTTAACATCAAGTGAACGACTAGCTCGTCGTTCACTAAAGCAAAATAAAAAATCAAGAAGCTGCCTGCCGAGCATCTCCGCCTGTGATAAGTCTAAATGGACCTCTTCCGCCTGGCTGAAGACATGACCACCATAAAATATACATTTATATAAAAAATATAGTTACCACGGTTAAACGTTTAAATAACGGGTAAGACCGGGGAACATAGCGTACTCTGGTTTGGTACAAACAGGAAATACATTATTATGCCATCATACTAACTTGTTTATTCTTGTCTCTTTTAATTTACTCTGCTTGGTTTAATTTTGAGAAGCTTTTAAGTTTAATGTGGAAATACAAACGAAATGTTTGTTCAAAATACTTCTGTATTCTCTATATAGTTTATTCTAAAGTATTCTTTTTCACATTTTTACTCTGCAGTTACATATAAAATGTTCTACATAAATTTTGTATTTAAATAATCTAGTTCATCACACTTCAAAAGTTTTAGTCGCGTGGTCTAAAGCACATCGGGTTTTATTTTAATGTAAATTAAGTACCTATTTTAGGAGATTATCATCATCATTTTGTTCAGAACGTGTTATTTCACTGTTTGACTTCTCAAATAACTTAATTACCTTCCAGATTCCGAGGTACTGATGATGGTGCCAGTCTGTGGGGTGCCAGCTTGGTTTTGATCATCGTAATATTCCAGGTCAGCATCAGGTGGGAGTAGAGGCCTGAAATGATCATATACACAAAACGCGGAACACGCAGCAGGACAAAAACTATGGACCTTACCGCGTAAGTCTGGTGGAGATGGTAATCTTGTTCTCTCTTGCTCGCGCTCATGGACTTGTTAATGGCGCGTGCAGGATGGCAGGCGAAGCCGATATTCAGAACGCGGTACGGATGCTGGTAACTGATCCAATACCTAGATACTTTTTGTTTGTAAATACATACCAAGAATACAATATGAAATGATATGAAATACCCAGACACATAAACATCGATGTTTATAACACAAACTTTTGTCTTGGGTGGTAATCGAACCCACCACCCACAGTTCAAAAGGCAGGGTTACTTGTTTACTATTTAATAAATAAAAATTCATAACACTGTTCATCAAGCTCTACTCTAAGACTAAATAACCAAGGTAATCTGTACCTACATAATTGGTGGTTGTGGCCCCTGTGGTGTGGTGATTGAGCAGGTTGGCTCACAAACCAGAAGGGGCGAGTTTGATTCCCACGGCACAACTAGTTGTAAAAAAAATGCAAATACTTGTTCTGAGTCTGGGTGTTGTGGGAGCATTGTCCTCGTAGATCCTAGGTCTCTAGACACGGAATCCTAGCTATACAGTCCAGGATTTTTTATGTGAGTGTGTTTGTATGTTATTGTGAACGAATAGAATATAGTTATGAGAGTAATGAATTATAGGTACATAAATTAAAAAATTAATGTATTGTGTACTCCATTAAAAATAAAAGCTTGCCAATATGCACTTTGTGTGCTAAACATTGATGTATGTTCTGTCTGGTTATGATATTGTATTCTATGTATGTATTTACAACAAACAAAAAGTGTCTAAGTATTCTATCAAGGCAAAGGGGAACCCGATTTGCTTTACTGGTAATAACATTAACATCAGACTAATTAGTAATAATAACAATAATAATAATAACGCCCAACGAGCACATACATAGATCTTCGACCCTAACTAGGATTCCCTGTGTCTAACGACCCAGGAACTACGAGGGGCATGGTCCCACAACATCCAGACACAGAACAAGTATTTGCTTTTTTTTTTCTGTGCACAAATACTTGCCCTGCCGCGGGAATCGAGCCCGCCGCCTCCGTGTCATGAGTCGACCTGCTCAACCACCACACTCCAGAGGCTGTCACATAATCATCATTACATAATTTAAAAAAATATATATTACACAAATTACTTTTTCTCCAATAATTAAATATAGTTTAGTTTTTATATGAATGAATGTGTCAATATTACTTAAATAAAGTTTTTATTAAAAATACGTGTTACCATTTTTAGTTTGGTATTTTGCATAATATCTGGATTATTAAGATTATTTTAATTTCATAGAGTTTACTAATTATGTTTCCCAGAGTAGAAAGTTTCATTTTGTAATCAGTTTTTTTTTTTAAATTTTAGTAATAATATTAATTGGAGCAATATTCATTATGTAAATAAAATAAAAATAAAGAGTCTAATGTTAGCACTTTTACAAATAAGATTAAACAAGAATGATTAAAATTCTTTATTTTAAATGATTTTGTAACATAAATTTAAAAAGTGTTATTAAACATAAAAAAATAAATTGTAGTGAAATTAATTCTCTATCTCACTAAAAAGCTGGCTCGCTGGCTAGCATGCTCTACCTTCGATCACATCGTCAGTTCCCATCAAGTGAGAGCGTGGTCAAATGCTAGACAAGTTTGAAGTAAAAAAAAGGACCCTTTATTATACCTTCTTTTGAATGTCGATGAATAATGTAAACTACTCACGCTTCGTCCCCGTCATTGAGAGCCGCGTAGTTGAAAGCGCAACAGAAACCCTCGAACGTTTTAATCAAACGGAAAACGTTTTCACATTTCATTTCTTTACGATTGAAAGAGCAATGTAGAAGTAAGTCTTCACACTTTTGATGTATCTGAAAATAGAGAACTTTTTTTCAGATACAGGGCTATCCCAATAACCAAATGGTAAAGAACTCTAAATATGATAAAGGTACCTAAAGGATAAGCTCAACCTTTAATGGATGTAATAAACCTAGTCATACAAGTTTAACTTGAACTCAGAGAAATGGATGAGAAACTGCATTTGAATAAATTACAATATATATAAGTAAGTAAAAAATGTGTCCAGTGGTAAGATTTTCATGAAAGCGTTCTTTTAGGTACCATCATATTCCCAGGTGATCCAAAAATTTTAGTAATTATAGTAAAACTACTTTACGCACGCTTGATTTAGAGAGTCAAAAATGACTTAAAAATGTATATATGTTGGTATATCTGGTAAAATAATAACTATTTAGAGTCAAGATGGCGATATTAACACTTAACGAAGTTATACCGATGGAGCTAAACTAAAGAATTTTTTTGGTCTAAAACCACACGACTCAAGAAAAAAATTTTTTATTAGTTTTACACCCTCTCTCCTTTACTAATATTTTGTAAGGAAGGAAAAAGGCGTTTTACTTAAAAAAAAAGGGTACACTGACTATCATAAATAAAATAAAGTAAGTGAGATCTACCTCTTCCATGATGGTATCCACTGTAAAGTAATGACGTTTTAAAATTTTCATGATGTTTTCAAAATGGCTGACATTGCGGGATTTTTTATTGTAGTCCTTCAGAAGTGGCAGCGCATTAAAGAAATCACGTATTTCGTCTTGCGGTATATTGTAGTTTTTTCTGCAAAAAATAATTGAGTTGGTTCAAGTGGTCAGAATAATTAAGGTATTTCTTATATTAAACCGTATAACCAGTTCATGGTATAATATAATTAATCTATTTTTTTTGACTAGCCCGATAGCTCAGTTGGTAGTAGCCCTGCCTTCTGAACTGTGGGTTGTGGGTACGATTCCCACTCAGGACAAACATTTGTGTGATGAACATAGTGAGAAAACTAATGGTTTATTTAAATAAAAATGCCGATCTAACACGAAACAAATTATAATTTATATTGAGAAAAACTAAACACATCTTATTTTACAATCATGGCGAACAGAGAGAGCCGGACGGATACCGAGAACCATAGAGTACAACATATCCATAGCTTACTTAAATCTAATACTTATGATACAGACTAAATACTATTCTAACACTCCCTCTCAATTTTAAGTTCCAACTTACAAATTGCATCCTTAATTTAGTAACATATATTCTTAGCAGTATGGCAATAATTTTATTTTTTATTTGACAGTTACGTTAATTTTTGACAATGACATATACGTTTGACATTTACATTTGACTCTAAATTCTAACCTTAAAAATGATATTTGCAAAAACAAAACTAGAAAAATACGATTATAAATATACTTACAAAACCATTAAATTTTCACGAAAATAACAAAATTTAACGCTACACAAAGGTTTCGTCATAATGTCCGACGTGTTTTCGTTAGTACTTACATATTTCACACACATAATGTTTTTATCAATAATGTCTTTGATAAAATGAAACTTTATATCTATATGTTTGGAATAACGCGTATTTTCACTATTTTTAATCATTTTGATAGCACTTTGATTGTCCACATTTATCACCACTTTGCACTTTTGTTTGAAATCCACAGATAATCCTTTGACAAAAATTAATTCACTTGCACAACTTGCAGCAGCAACAAATTCAGCCTCGGCCGTTGAGATGGCCACGGCCTGCTGCTTTTTGGAAGACCAGGAAATGGGATTCCCTTGGTGGTAAACAACCATTCCACTGACACTTTTCCTTGTAGCTGTGTCAGTTCCCCAATTGGCATCTGAAAATGCTGAAATATAAGATATATTATCTATGTCTTCATACATTTTCATATAAGTGAGTTTCTTGTGCATAGTGCCTTTCAGGTAATGTAATATTCTCTTAGCTGCGACCCACAAGCTTCTAGTAGGCTTGTCTAAGTATCTGCTTAGGTATGATGTCGCAAAAGTTATGTCAGGTCGACTTATTGTTGCCAGGTAAGTCAGACTGCCTATTAATTCTCTGTAAGGTAAATTATTAATAATTTCTTCTGTTTCAGGTGCCTGAAAGTTATTTTCCATCGGAGTCTTCATCGCCTTGCAGTCACTCATATTATATTTTTGTAATAAATTTTCAATAAATTGTTTTTGTGATATTTTTAATGTGTTTTCATTTCTTTCTATTTCCATTCCTAAAAAGTTTTTTAGTCTTCCCATACATTTAGCATTGAACTCTTCTTTCAATAGTTTTATTACTTTATTTACTTCATTTTCATTTCCCAGAACCAATATATCATCGACAAATAGTATAAGCCATATCTTTTGTTTTCCTATGTATAAGCATACATCATGTTTAGACCTTGTCATATTTATTTTTCTGCAAAACTCATCGAATCGTTTATTCCAGCATTTTGGTGACTCTTTCAGTCCGTACAAAGCTTTTCGAAGTTTCAGAACAGTTCCTTCATTCTTATTCTTTATAGTTACTCCCTCTGGAACTTTTATGTAAACTTCAGTCTCTAATTTTCCATTAAGAAATGCTGTTGGTATATCCAATTGTTTAATATCTCAATTATTATTTAATGCTTGTGATAATCCCATCCTTATAGTTGTCATCTTTGCCACTGGAGAGTATACAAAATCATCGGTTATTTGTTGAAAACCACGAGCAACTATTCTTGCCTTTTTTGTGCCATCTGATTTAGTTTTAAAAATCCATTTTGTGTCAATGGCTTTTCTGCCTTTTGGTAACTCTGTTTCTACCCGAGTTTCTTGATTTTCTAATGATTGAAGCTCATTTTCTATTGCTGTTTTCCATTCTGTATTTTGTTCTATTGCTTCTTTGTATGTAGCTGGATCATTCTCACTTGATAACAGACAATACATTTCATACATTTTTGCATCATAAAATGGTTTTGGCCTTTTCACTTCTCTGCCACTTTTTGTAACATAATTAGGGTCAGATTTTCTCTCCTCTACACTTGGTTCATAAAAAGTTTCTTCTTCACTTGTAGTACATTCTTTCTGTTCAAGGTCATCATTATCATAGTGGTCTTCACATTTTTCTTCCATTTTATCTTGTGTTTTATTATCAACATTTTCTTCTTCATCTATTAATTTTATGGATCTTGTTCTATTGTCTTCTTCTTTATCTTCATACCATATATTTATTTCATCAAAGCGTACATCTCTTGACACAATTATTTGATCTGTATTTGGGTCCCATAGTGTATAACCATTTCTACTATATCCAACCATTCTTGCTGGGATAGCTCGGCTGGACAGCTTGTCTCCTCTTGGAATTATACAAGCCCATGCCTTACAGCCAAAAATTCTTATGTTTTTCAAGTTGTATTCACCATTTCTTATTTTGGCAGGTACTTGATTGTGTATAGATGTGCATGGTGAGCGATTTATCAGATATGTGGCTGTTAAAACAGCTTGTCCCCATAGGTATCTCGGAAGGTTTGACTCGTCAAGCATAGTCCTTGCTTTATCATAAATAGTTCTGTTCATTCTCTCTGCCTTTCCATTTTGTTGAGGGCTGTAAGGTTGAGTATATTCTATTTTTATTCCTTTTTCTTGACATTATTCTTTTAATCTTTTTGCTGTAAATTCTCCTCCATTATCACACCTAATTCGTTTTACTTTACATTCATTTTGACGTTCCATTTCTTTTATGTATTGGATCAGTTTATCTGTACCTTCATTTTTATTTTTCAACAAATATGTTTGAGTAAAATGTGATGCATCATCTATGATTGTTTGAAAGTATCTGTAGCCTTCGTTTGTAGGTACCCTTGCTGGCCCTGATATATCTGTATGTATCAAGTCACCAATATTAGTAGACCTTGGCCGTTGCAATCTTTTGAAAGGTAGTCTTGTTGCTTTGGATCTTATACATACTTCACATTTTTCAGTACTGTATGGAAGACCTAATATAGCTAAGTTTTTTCTACACATATGACCCATTCTCTTATGCCACATATTAATGTCTTTATTTTCTTCTGTTATGTTGCAAGTATCTTGACATTTTAATTTCAATGTTAATGTGTATAACATTCCTTTCTTTTCTCCATGATAAACTTTTCCATTATCCGATATTATCAATAATTTTCCTCTTTTGAATATGACTTGTTTTCTCCTTTCAACAAGCTGGCTGACTGATATTAAATTGTTACTTAATCCTGGTACTATCACAACTTCTAGTCTCAACTGTTCATGCTGGTAGAATACATCGAGATAACCTTTCTTCATTGCTATAAGTTGCTGTCCGTTTGCTATTTTTATTTCCAATTTATTTTCCAGATTAGTTATCCCTTTTAAGTGTTCTGTATATTTTTCTTGAATAAAGTGCTTCGTAGCACCCGAATCAACCACAAATGTTATCATACCACTTCTTTCATTTTGAGTATTTAATGCTTGGTTGGATGCTATAAACAGTGGCAAATCATGTTCTTGAGCTGGATGAGCTGCTCCACCTCTGGTTCTCAGACCTCTGTAGCCACGTCCTCTACCTTTTCCTCTGCTATAGCACTCAAATGATTTGTGCCCTTTTTTCTTGCATTTAAAACATGTTACCACAAATGATGTTTGTGGCTCTTGTTCATTTGTTCGTCTCACTTCATGGTCAAGTAATTTGGCTTTAACAAATTCTAATTTGATTACATTATTGACAGTTTCTAGTGCTATTATTATGTGGTTATATTCTTCGCCAAGACCTGTCAGCAGGTAGCAAACCTTGTCGCATTCATCAATTTTCTCGCCTGTTACTTCTAGTTCTCTTATTAAATTATCAAATTTAGAAAAATATTCTTCCAAATTTCCTTTATTGTGTTTCAAATTTAAAAGTTTTCTTCGTAGGCTTATTTTTGATATAATGCTTTTTCTTTGAAATGTATCCTTGAGCACTTTGAGCATACTATAAGAGCTTAAACAGTCTTTTATTAAATTTAAATGTTTGTCTGTCAAACATTGCACGATGATGCTCTTCGCTTTTGCATCCAATGTTTTCTCTTTTTCTTCAACTATTTCGTGTGTAATTATTTCGCTCAAGCCTCTCTCGTCAAGTAAACATTGCAAGCGAAACATCCAATTGTCGAATTGATCAGCGTTGAGTTGGGGAAACGTGCCTTGCACCGACATGGGCATCGCCATTGTTATCTTATTGCAACCTGAAAGTGTTATCTTTAAAAAGCCTAACAATCAAGTTAAATACTTTCCCTATTTCTATCTAACGGGCGTCTGGGCCCATAACCTGAGAAAACTAATGGTTTATTTAAATAAAAATGCCGATCTAACACGAAACAAATTATAATTTATATTGAGAAAAACTAAACACATCTTATTTTACAATCATGGCGAACAGAGAGAGCCGGACGGATACCGAGAACCATAGAGTACAAGATATCCATAGCTTACTTAAATCTAATACTTATGATACAGACTAAATACTATTCTAACACATAGGTCTTTGTTCTGTGTCTGGGTGTCATATTGTATTCTATGTATGTATTTACAAACAAAAAAGTATCTAAGTATTGTATCAGTTATCTGGTACCCATAGCACAAGCTTTGCTTAGTTTGGGGCTAGATGGCGTTGTGTGAGATGTCCATACATATTATTATATTATTATTATTATTATTATTGTGCACCTTTAGGCGCAGGCCAACCTATTATTATTATGTATTTTTAAAATCTAGGAAAAAAACCAGTAAAAAATCCAGGCCATATAATTTTCTTAGGTTATATATATGTCGGCAGAAACGTGTTGTGGGTAGGTAGGTTGCAACCTATATAACTATAGGGCTTCAGCATGTCCACACCGCGCCGTGTCTGAAACAAGAATGATCCCTAGCACACCAATCGATCCCTTTATATAGCCAGACAGGTAGGGGCGCCATGACAGTTGCCGGTGCTGCCACTGTAATAAATTTAATGCCACCACAGGGTAAATTACGGTGCTCGATCGCTGTGCATAGAGTTTATAACTGGACGTAGCCGCCGTCATATACTTAACAAAAAAGCTTAAAGCCCTCCTGATAGACAGGTTACCATAGCTTTAAAAATCTGTTATATATATTTTTTCTTTTTTTTTAATGCTGCTTTTCTACAGACTCCTGGGTCCATGCTCTTTTTTAACATACTAATGACATATTTGGATGCTGTTTTTTTTTTAATCGATACAGGAGAGACATATAATATTCTTACAATTTAGGACACTATTACTACTACAACTACACATCTGTAACATTAGACGTGCTACTAATGCGTTGCTTACTCGTTATACTTCCTTATATTTAAAGAACATAGTTTTCGTGACTTGGTCTCATAACCCACGGTGCTTTAGGCCCGCCAACGGGGCCTTCAGGGCAAAAAACATGCCATATCTAGTGGCTTTAACTATAGCACTCCCCGAGGCTGATGCGTCTAAATGTCACTTTAAAGTATGCGTAAGTAAGCGTTGGGACTGCTGTTTGCTGCTACTTGCTACTGGGTGGTAGGACTCATTTGCCCAGTAATTTCACTAGATACTGTGCCTTTCAAACCGGAACACAGTGTGTGCTACTGCTTGGCGGCAGAATAACTGGCAAAGCGGTGGTACTTAGCAGCAAAGTCCTACCACCTGGCAAAGTAGGTTATATTTTTTTTAAATCTGCATTTCGACAGACACCTGGGTCCGTGCTTTTTGTCAAATTATTTTTATATTTATGAATTAAGCTCATTATTAACATGAACTAGTAGGTTATATGAATATACGTAACATGTACATAACGAATAAAAAAATAATAAATAATAAGCATCGAATGGGCATAAGCTCAGCATATTGCTGGTCATCGAAGACAAATAGCGCTGGTTTTCAGTCTAGACCGAATGTTAATGCTTAGATTTTTTTTTTGTATATTTCTTTGGCTAGGTGCAACATACTTAGGCAGGCTGGCACATTCAAACATTTAGCATTTGTCAAACGAAATGTGCCGGCAGTCCTGTGTGGCATTCCTTAGTTTACTCACAGAACTTGCACAATGTTGGAAGAATCTCTTAAAGATACCATGTTGAAATTGCAAATAGAGACTGCGGGAAATGGAACCTGGCTCACTTTGCAGTTTGCGTTGATCTGTAAACATATACGTTATTAAAATACCTATACCTAGAGTGATAAGTGCGAACTTCAGTGATGTCAAACTTAGTGCAGACAGACATAAAATTGTTACTTATTTATACATATAGAAAAATTCGTGTCACAGTGTTTGTTACCATACTCCTCCGAAACAGCTGAACCGATTTTGAAATTTCATATTCACACTTGGTAGGTCTGAGAATAGGTAGTTATCTGTTTTTCATCATTGTCATCGTTTTTCATTAACATGCGGGTGAAACCGTGGGGCGCAGTTAGGTTTTACATAAAAATTTCATCTAAATTAAAACCAAAACACTGAACTGAAACCAGATTTAAGCCAAATAAAATTTGAGTTTCTAATAAATTTTCATATTCTCAAGGAGAGCCCAGGGAGCCCACCCTTAACCCAGGCATAGCACGTTTTCTTGACGGGATATCTATTATTTTAGGGTTTAAGGTTGAAAATTGCAGATCATAATTTGATGGGTCTGGTTCTTTGTATAATAATGTGTTAATTTTATGGATTTTTTGTGGATTTCGTAAATATAGATGTCAAATGAATATTTTAGCTTGTCGTTTCTTTAGAAAACTAGTGGGGCAATTTATAAAAAAATGTGTTGTTATCGTTGTAAATTTGAAGAACAACTTTTATAAACACCAGTCGAGTTATTCAACTGTATCTCGTGAGTGGTAGCCGTGTACTAGCTGTAGTTTGCTTTTATAAATATTATTTTTTGAGTCATTAGAATGATTTATATTAGCAAAACTAAAATAGTTAGTTAAATTTGTTTTGGACTTCTCTATGTTTCGTTTTAATTTCTATTCACACATTTTTTTCATATAACTATTATTTTGACACTTCATCTCACATTAGTGAAGCCAAAAAGTGTTTTTGATGACTTCCTTCATTCTACCGGAAGATTTGTCTTTTACTTAACGACTGTTGCTTAATAACCGGAACGATGCCCTTATAAAAGCAGCGAACGTTGCTTAGCTTTAAAAGTTTTGCTTAATTTAGCTCTCATCGTACTGTATTGTTGAATTTATAAACCGCAAAGTTTTAAATTGCATGCAGATAATTTTATGCATAGGGTTTATTTTATGCATGTCGAGCTCCACGTAGTAGTGTAGAAACACGCGTGCTTAATTAGCGTCGTGCTATGAGAGAGAAACTGCATCTAAGTTTTAGACTAGGTCGTGAACCTGAAAATTCAGTACCACGGGTGTGTTACTGAATTTTTAATACTACGTGGGACACTCAGAAAGTTTTGAGAAACTAAAAAACTAACGTACATGAAAAAATTTTTTTTACTAAATCTTTTCAAAGAACTCTCCACCAGCCTCTATACAAAGTTTCATGCGTCTGAACCAATTTACAAAACATTTTTTCCAGTCTTCCGCAGACACCTCTTCCACGGCCTTCTCAAACGCTGTTAGCGTGACTTCCGGCGATGAAAACTGTATCCCTTTCAGCTGATTTTTTATTTAAGGGAATAGAAAGAAGTCACACGGAGCCAAATCAGGACTGTAAGGAGAGTGTCCCAAGACTCTGACCAGTGTGGAGTCCAGGAAGTCCCTCGTTTTGATCACAGAGTGCGTGGGCGCGTTATCGTGGTGAAGAAGGACCCCGTGGAGCCCGGTGTTCGGTCGCTTGTAGCTCATTGCAGAAAAAACTTCTGGCAGGCATTTTGTGCTGTACCATTTGGCGTTGATGCTGCTTTGGTCTCGAAGTGGAATTGAAATTAGGTACCCCGTCAAAGTGAAGAAACTAGCGATCAAAATTTTCCCTGCGCTCCTCGATCACTTCACTTTCGTAGGCGTTGGTTCATTTTGAAACAGCCAAACAGTCGAATGACGCTTTGTTTCTGAATCGTATTGATAAATCCAGGATTCGTCACCTGTCACAATGTCGTAAACGCGCCGTGACGAGCCTGCATCAAATTTTTGTATCATATCACGGCACCAATCCGCACGGGCCTGCTTCTGAGCTTCGATGAGGCTGTGCGGCACCCAGCGGGAAACTATCCTCCTTACGCGAAGGTGCTCGTGCAAAATCTTGTGAACACTTCCTGAACCAATCTGCAGAGTATGCTGAATCTCTTCGTACGTAATTCATCTGTTTTCTTGAATTAATTTTTTTACTGCTAGCACACTTTCTTCGTTGACAGCCGTCGTAGGACGACCACTCCTTTGTTTATCTCCCAAAGTAAGACGACCGCGTTTGAACTCGCTATACCAGCGGTAGATGGTTGTTTTTGAAGGTCCTTCATCCATAAAAGCATTTCGCGCAAAACTTTATGAGCTCTTGTAAGATAGCGCGGATGGCTGCGCAATACGTATATTATAGTTATTGTATGGCCGCGTTTACAATGCACTCAACTATACCATGCGCAGTTTGGTACTCAGGCCTATCTTGCGAGAGCTCATAAAGTTTTGCGCGAGCTATACTAGCTATATAATATTTGATAATTAGCACTTTGTAATTTTATATGTTTAGTACAATAGTTTAATTTTAAGTACCTAATATTATGTTGACTTGTAAAAGTGCTAGTAATGGCCTATTTGCACTAAATATTTTGACTTTGACTTTGTTCTGACCTGTGTAACAACCTGGTTCTCATTAAACTTTTCTTTGATAACCATCACGAAGGCGAATGTCAGGGCAATATTGGCCACCATTATATAGCACCATAACCTTAGAGACTGGCCCCTCAGTGTGCTGAAGTGGCTGGTGCCATGGACGGTAGTAATGCTCTGTATTAGAGGCTTGTAGGAAAGTTTTTGAGACTTCTTTGCCATCTTTCTGTAAACATAAAGATCGTTTATAGCAGAGAAGTTAGAGTTTAGTTAGTTTTTTTAATTTTGGTCTATAATCCACAATTAAATGATGCTCATTTATTTGACAGCCTCTGTGGTGTGGTAGTTGAGCAGATCGGCTCATAACCCGGAAGCAGCGGGTTCGATCCCCGCGGCAGGATAAGTATTTGTGCACAGAAATAAAGCGCAAATACTCGTTCTGTGTCTGGGTGTTGTGGGACCATGGTCCACGTAGTTCCTGGGTCCCTAAACACAGGAACCGCGGTCCTGGCGGTGCTTGCCCGTTGCTAGGCCCGTCTTGCATTGAAGCAGCTGGTAGCTGCCCCACATCTCAAAGCACGTAGAAACAAAATAAATAAAAGAGCAATGGATATTAAGGATAGCGAGTTTTAGAATTACAGGGATTACCTTACGTGGTAAAGTTTTTTAGGATGTAACAAACCAGACAACTTTTAAGGGTTTGAGTATAAATTAGTAAAATTATACCCTCACAAGAAAACACCCACGTTATACCTACGTAATAACAAAAATATGGCATGGTGTTCCAATGCTCGGTATTCTCGCCAAATAAAAATATCAACTTCAAACCGTAAATAATTGTACATACATCATTATTTCTAACAAGCCAATGCCGAAACTTGATATATAATTATAGGGTTGTACATTTACCTGCGAAATTTATATTAGTGTGGCATAACCCTTTGAAAATATCTGGACTGGATATTTTTATTTATAACTGTCCAAATCTAATGACAAATATAATTCAATTTGGCTGTAAGTACAGTAATGTAGAAAGGTTATGTTTCTTCAAATTTTTATTACCTTTCATTACACTTAGTTCCATAAATATTATAATTATAGACAGACCGCTGAATGACATTTTTGTATTTATAGTAATAGTCACTTTCAGTAGTATTTCGTTATTAGTTAGATAGCTAATAATTATGATTGTGAATTAGTTGATTAAGAGAATAAAGGCACTAAGTCAATATTAAAAATGAACTTTTTTGTTCATTATTATCATGAAAATGTGAAACGTCCATCAATATTTATCATTATTATTATCTAAATCTAGGTGCGTAGAGAAATAATAAATTAAATATAATTGTATTTATTTTTGTATTAATTATAATTTTAATAACGCCTGACGATCACATATATAGTTCCTGGACCATAACTAGGATTCCCTATATCTCGGAATACAGGAACTACGAAGACCATGATCTTACAACACCCAGATACAGAACAAATATTTTGCGTTTTATTTTTCTGTGCGCAAATACTTGTTCTGACGCGGGAACCGAACCTGCCACCTTCAGATTATGAGACGACACAAATGAACGTGCACAAATGATTGTCCTACTGTGAGAATCGAACCCGCTGCCTCCAAGTTATGAGACGACCTGCTTAACCACCACACTACAGAGACTGTGTCATTTCCTTTAATTATATTTTTCCTGGATATTTGATATTGTTTTTTATGGTTTTTATAGTGAATATATCTTTTTGAAACGTGGCCTAAACTTTTAAATAATCAATCAAGTATTATTATTAATAATAATTTTAGAGTAAAAACTTACGTGTAATTTTTTCTATGTATTAAATTTCTCGATTCTATTAAAATGATTATAAATCCAATATTTCAATTGTTTGGATCGTTTCTACGGTATATTTCACAGAAATTAAATTCATTAACTACACATCCATTGTTTTAAAAGTTTTCAAGATAATTGTGATTGCTACCTTTCAAACATTTGTTTTAGAGTTATTAATTTACTTAAGTAATTATTATTTAAATTAATTTTCCGTTTGGATTACAGAGCTATGAAAAATACAGCATAATTTTATTTTTGTACACAATTAGCAATACACATGTTAGGTTCTTTCTGTAAGCTAACAGTGTGCTAAGCACTAAAACTAGGTGCTGTTATTTATGAAGGTGCATAGCGTGGGATCGAAAATAGATAACCTTCGAAATTAATCAAGCAATTATTCAATTGATTTATATTTATACCGGGAATGTAGAGTAAAAATAAGAATTTTAAATGGTAAGCAAGTAACCCTGACTTTTGAACTGTGTTAGTGGTGGGTTCGATTCCCACTTAAAGCGCTTATCACACTGCCGCGGCTGCAGTGTGATAAGCGCTTAAGTATGTATTTACAATCATCATCATCATCATCATCAGCCTGTGTTAGCCCACTGCTGGACATAGGCCTCTCCCAAGGTACGCCATTGAGCCCGGTCTTCAGCTCTTCTCATCCAATGACTGCCAGCCACTCAGCGCAAGTCGTCACTCCACATGTCGGTGGGCGTCCTACACTACATTTGCCAAGTCGTGGTCTCTACTCAAGGACACGCTTTCCCCAACGGTTGTCGGTTCTGCGGCAAATATGGCCAGCCCAATGCCACTTCAGTTTACTAACTCGATAGGATATGTCGGTGACCTTAGTTTTCTGACGGATCACGTCATTTCTGATTCGATCCTTCAGAGAAACTCCAAGCATAGCCCTCTCCATAGCTCTCCATGCACTAGCCGCACTGTGAGTGTCCATGACTCGGCTCCTTTACAAACTAAATAATAATAATATATGTAAGGATTCTATCACTCATTTATCAATTTCCATAGTACAAGCTTTGCATAGTTTGGGACTAGATGGTGGTGTGTGAAATGTGTACAAATACATACTTATATAAACTTAAATTTACATGTAACGATGATAAAATTGTGTACTTTTGAAACTTTAACAGTTTATAAATGTAGATATAGCTTCGCTCATACAGATCTACTCGTCACATACAGATGACAGTATGAATAGATACACTATTATTTAATATAAATATTTAAATATTTATTAATTTTTATTTATTTAGTATCTATCTAGTAAAAACTTTTTTTTTAATATTTAACTGCCACCTTTTTACGTCCCTTATTCTACATTTGACAATACGGCTTTTAATGCCAAATGAAAAAGTTTCTGTTTTTTCGATAAATAAATGGACTTTTAATAACCCGAAGAAAGTGCTGCTACGTCTTAGTCATTTGTTATGAATATTAAAAACGTATAAAAAGGAAAAGCGGCAAAGAAAGCAGTAATTTCCCTTATTGGAATCTGTGGGGTACATTAAATTCATAGCAATATTGAATAAATTTCCTATGAAAACTGTTTGAACATTTGGAAAGAAGTAGCCGCTAGATCATAAAAAAACGAGTAAGTATAAAAATAGTAACATCGCTTGACCGTGTACATCAAAGTGTAATATTTTTCAAGTAAAAAATTCACTAGACGTCGTCTGCCTGCTGTTAGCATCATGGCCGCCTATATTAGATTGCAGTGTGTTAGACAAAACAGTAGAATAATTTGCAGTGTGAAATAAAATCACTCTTTAGTTATTAAATATTTTAAAATTGTATTAAAAAATAAATTCAGATCAGAACCAAAAAGTTCATCATCAACAATGGTGTACTTAATAATATTATAGAAATTGACACATAATTACAACTAGTACACGGCTAGCCATCATGAGATTTCGTTGAAATACTCTACCGGTGTTGGGGCAGTATCGGTGCCATATGGGTGGTATAGATGCATCCCGAGGATACTTTACCTTATATTTCTTTTGGTGACTTAATTTTTTTAGGAAGTGTAATAACAACATTAATCTTATGAAGAGCACAAAATTACGTGACAAGTCTAATATGCAGTCCAACTTGTATCTTTGGGCCATCACCAAGGCGAAGTTTAAGAAATTTTGCAGCCACTGCACCCTCCACGGGATCTATTACTTCTCAGATAACTCTCGGTGGTGGCTGCGCATTATCTGGATGGTAATTGTCTGCTGTAGCTTGGGGCTTTGTTGCTTCCTCTGCCACATGATTTGGGATAAATTTATCATCGACCCCACTCTTACAGTGGTAAGTATGTGTTATATAGTGTAGTGAGTGTTAGTTTAGAGCGTTTACCGATGTTAGTTCGACAAGTTGACGAAGCAAATATACAGCGTGTACTGTGTCGGTGGACCAATAGCAGCAGAGAGTAACACAATTTATTATTAAAGTCAATACAATCGAATTTGTTATGAAAAATACCATTAAGAAACAATGCGTCTAGGTATTAAAGTCCGTATTTTATATTTTTCTAAAAGTTTATTATAAAGCAAATATGAGTAATAGCATATAATTCTACACTTATATAGCTCGCCAATATTTCTTCTGCAGTTTTTCTAAAAGATCAATATATTCATTATAAAAGGTATTTCCAACACGCGTAGCATGTACTAGTCGCGGACGGACAACGGATAAGTAAATGTAAATAAGTAGAGGGGTGAGTAAATTCTAGTGAAGCTCTCATGATAAGTCCTAACATTTGGAATGTTTTACTTAATTTTGCATTTTGCAATCTACTCCGAGATCTTTAATTTGACTAACTTTGGACAAAGGTCCAAAGGTTAGATAGGGAATATTAAGCTCATAGCTCAAGCAATAGCATTTGAGGATGCTTGTGTAGTTTGTTATTACTGCATTAGATGTATGGGCGGTTTAGACCTTCTTGAAACAAAATACAATCGCTGGTGTTATTAATAGTTTTATAGACTTTAAGGTCATCTGCGTAATTTAGAGTAATAGCTATTAATGTAATTTATGAACAGAAAAAATAATAGGGGTCCTAGAATTGATCCCCGGGGGACGCCGATGTAACATATGTGGAGGCGGGGCTGAAACAATTAATGACCACTTTTTGAGTTCGATTTGAGTATAATATATGATGAAATCCACCGCAATAAATTTCCTCTAGTTCCATTAAATGCAATTTTATTCAGTAGAAGTTCGTGATCGAACTTGCCGTAAGCCTTCTGAAAATATGTACAGACCGCGTCAACTTGGTGTCCAGCATCTAACTGTTCAAACAAATAATTGGAAAACAGCATTAGGTTTTCATAATCGCGCTATGTAAAAAAGCATATTTTATTGTGGACTCACCGTTAAAAGTCTTTTGATACAGTTGCCAAAGCATAATAGGGCGATAGATTACAAAGTCATGCTTAAAACCGCTTTTATGCATGGGCGCGCTTTCAAAGACCAGGAACTCAACCTTCAGTTACATTGTTTTAAATAAAACAACATGCGATATATGTCATAAGTACAAAAAATAAGGAAGTGTAGGTGTAAAAAATAATGAAGCAATGCGATCAGGGCCCGGAAAGATCAAAGGCTTTGAAGGCTAATCGGATTGTAGATTCGAAAATGTGTACGTCATTAGTTAAAATAACGTTTTCAACAAAGTTAGCAGGGAAATACCAAGTGTCTGTATTAAAAGTAGAGGGTTCGGAAAAAAACTTGATAACATTACATATTGAGACAGGGTCATTAGATGATTTTCTATTAGAGTTCATATGGGTGACGATTCCCAATGTATTTATTTGTTAGAGACATAGGTCAAAGGTTTAATATTGTTATTAGCAATACTATCCACTATCCACTGATACAACTTAGCATACATTTCGGATAATACTTATCCGTAGATTTATCACACAATATAGCGTCAAGGTAGCTATTTAGCATCACATACTTCATCGGAAGTTTTAGGCGGAATATAAACTTTACACATTACGTGTATTGTAGTTTTATTTCTGCTACGAAAATTTACCACTGCATGCTCAATAAAGGGCGCTCCAAACTTGGAGAAATTATATTGATAAGTGGTCGAAATTATTTTAATATGGCTTTTAAAACACCTCCGCTGTATTTTCTATTCGTAGCTATGCGATCCCTGTCACACCCGAAGACCGATCGGGATATCAGTCATCGATAAATTCATAGCCAGACTATATGATGTAAGTCAGGTGTCAGTCAGGATTATAATTTCATAACATCTATCTAGTCTTGTTTTGTATAATTTAAGTAGTTTTGTACAGATCCCTGTAGTTTTGGTAATAAATAGAATATATTGCTAACCAAAACAAGATTTGAGAGTAAATTTATTTTGATTTGAGGTTTGACTGAGTAAGTTAAAACCTACAGATGCTGTGTAAATAAAGAATACTACGAACAATATTATAGAGCTAAAACATAAATTGAGGAAAAAAAATTGTTTAGAAGCAAGAGAATTTTATTTTAGGTGGATTACAAATCAAAGCAATGGGTTGACTTGCACACGTATTTATTTAATAGACTGTAACAATAGCATAGAATACAGGAAATATTATTATTATGGTCAGAGCCGACCAAAGACAGACAAATTTTGTGCAAAAATAAAAACAAGTAATAAGTGTTTTGTTTGTTACATCAAATACAAATCACAAAATTCAATATTAACGTATCATTGTTAATAATATTTATTGGCCATCTCTGTGATCATGTATACTGAAGAGTATTTGATATATCAGTATTTACAATAATATAAAATTAACGCAATTTAATTTGCTATCTATATCATCCTACATCGTCAGCCTATGTCCACTATTAACACATGGGCATTTCATTAAAAGGAAACAGCGTATGGAAGTTTTGGCGGGAACGCGAAAGAGATTGCGTCACCGCATTGTATTATTTTCCAAAACTTGTGTTATTTTCAGTGTTAGTGCATAAAATTGGTGGCATTCTATTCGTTAAATGCTGTATTACATGTGAGTGTAGGAAAATGGTATAATGATGGTGAAACGTTTCTTTTTGTGTTGTTTCCAAAACTCCATAGAAGCTTCAAGTAAAGTTGCCACCACTTTACTAGGAGTATGACTTTGACTAGACTATGACTTGACTTGATGACTTCGACTGTAACTTGACACATATTTGCGTGAAATATCATTAACTTGATAAATTATCAATTACTTGACACTGGCTAAATACACGGAGGTGTGGAGCCAAAACATAATAAAAATAAAAAAAGTAGCGTGTGCTAAATTACGCTGGCCATAGCGAAATAATTTACATATAATAGCAGTCAAAAGTTAATGACGTAATTTAACAATTGCATCTATTATTTATCTAATTATGCGTGGGTATAAAAATATACGAAATACACGCCTTATTTCATACGCTATTCTCTTTTCTTCGGCTGTAAAAACTGACATTTTCAAGATGGCTTTAGGTGTCGAATCTTCCAATTACTTCCAAAAAGGCACAAAGAGATTATCTTACTCTGCAATCTCTAAGCGTGGAGCGAACATTTTTATACGTTAAAAGTAAGAGCAAAGGGAATATTTAGTATAAAATATTCAAAGCTCTGATGATATTGACGTCTCATGCAAATTGTAGAAATTAGGGTTGGTTGAAGAGGGTCAGTCGTGGTTGATACCATCAAAAAACCAGCAGCTGATATTAGGTAAGCTAGGCAAGATCGATATTACGACACAGATAGAATAAACAAGCATACCTAGATTATTGTAGAGTTTACTACTATAACGGAAATTGGACGCATTCACTAACATGATTCATTAATTAAAAGGCAAGAAAAAAATCAATTTAAAGCATTCATAATTGCAATTTAAAGCCGATAAGTTGGAGATGATTAATTCTTGTTGTTGTTTAGGGATAAGGATTTTTCATAACATACTGTTCTAATTTTATTTATATTAATTAATTAATTGTCTGGGATGAACATTTCATTGTACGAGTATTACCATCAGAGGTTTGTTAATATTTTCCATAAAGTTTTAGATTTAAACTACACTTACACTGTTTTTTTTTTGTTAATAGATCGGACGGCTTATTTACCAAAAATAAATTAAACGTACAATGATTTAAAATGGGTTTGTATTTACCTAAATTAATAAATAAACTAAAGCCTAAATAAATAAACTAAAGCTAAATAAACCAAGCATACACCGCAATCACTTTCACGCTACGTTAAGTCTCTGCATAAAAAGTAATTTTGGGACCGACGTAGCGTAAGCATATCACATTCTGGTTATAACCAGAAGAGTTTTATTTTGTTGATATTTTTGGGACACTTTTTAAAGCGTTTCGCTTTGTATTTCTTTTCCAAACTTCAAAATTTGTTATGCCATTTTGGTCTTTAGTGACTTTGGAAAAATTAAACCTGTAATTTATATTAAACTTGTAATCATTGACCATTGATGAAGTTTACTTCACTCTTTAGAGTGTTGTGATATTGATATCAATTGAGTAGAAAATCATATGTAGAATAAATGAGCATTTACAACGTGATTCGAATAATAATATTAAAAAGAACATTTTACGTGTTCCGTCTTTTCAGGTGGAAACGACTCATTACTCTACAGCAGACATACCATTCCCGGCTGTCACCGTGTGTGAAAACGAAATGGTTCATGGACCGAATACAGAGAATATCACAGAATTGCTGTAAGTGTTTCACGCGAGCCTTTCAGTATCAAAGCAGATTACTAATTGTGCATCCACTCGTCATCGTCATCAAGTTGCCTGCAGCTTTGCCTGGAGCACTAATCTTCTGACTGACCAGATTGGAGTTTTCCTTTATTTTTTGCCTGATTGCTAACACCAGTAGTGGAAAATAGAACTTTTAACAAAAATATTATTATCGGATTTTGACATCAAGTACATTGTCTTTTTATTTGCTTAGAACATTATCTATTTATTATGTATTGATTTTTTTTTGTGCCTGAATATACTCAATGGTATTTTTTATACATTGGTAGTTAGTTTTTCAAGTAAAATGTACTATATTTTATTTTCCTTGCAGTATCTTTCGAGGCTACAATAAAAGCCAGATATACGAGTTCTACGAAAGTTTCTCAGATATACAGAACAAAGATTTCGCTCCCGCTCCTTACGTAAGAAAGATGCATTATCTATTGGATGATCTTGGATATTCTATTAAAAATCTACTCAACATGGTAAGTATTTAAATTAAATTTAGTGCGTTGTTTTTTCCTCAATAATATCAGAATTATTGTGATAAAAAATCTTAACACTGCGCAAAATTTTAATGTGTTTTAAATGTTATAAAAAATGGAATAAGAATATTTTATACAGGGTTTGAAAAGCTATCAAGTAATTTCATTCAAATCTCCCGATATCCCTTTCATCAAATGGAATAAGAGCTAATGGTTTTCAAATGGCTGAACAAAGTTTCTTGATTCATAGCTAAAAACACTTTCAATCATATTATATTTTAAAAAAGAAGAATCAAAATTATTTGATCTATTTGGGAGCTACGACCACTACAGACATGATACATACAACAAACTATAATAACTGTTTAATTGGCGGTGAAAAAAGATAAATACTTAAATGGTAAATCCCATTTCAAATTAGATCCAGATAAAATACATGAAAAATCAATACCTTCGCTTCTTCGCTTTGGAAATTACATTTAGTTTAGGGCTTTACTGTGATCTAATCTCGTATCAGATTTAGCCGAAATGCTAAATCTAATGTACGTTATCTTAATCTTCTGTTTTGGAAAGTAACAAGAGAGAGGTTTACTTGTAACCGTGTAAAATAAATCCACTATCTGAATTTTCCATATTTCTTAAACTAGAACATTGTTGTTCTAGTTGAATATATTTCTGCTAAAAGAAGCTCAATTCAATAAACTCTGTAATCTTCTTTCTCTACTTTCGTGGAAGTTCCCGGAGCATCCAATGCCTTTTGCTTTTCACTGAGTTTATTGAGTATTTGTTTGGAAGTATTTGGATGTTTCTGAATGAATTTACGATTTGTAAGAAGAAATTTACTATAAAGGTTGTATAAAATTTTATAAAAACATAGAATGGGGTGGAAAGAGACTTTCTTTATGATAGACTTTCTTTATAGACTACAAAGATCAACAACTTTTTTTATGTTAAGGAATGACGTGATAAACAAACCGTTAGCCTGATGTTAAACGATACAGCTGCCCATATCAGTTGCAGTGTCATTAGGAACTATTAAATATAGAGTTTTGTGTGACACTAAACTGCGCACGTCATCCTGAGACATATGACAATACTTTAAAAACAATTAGATACTGGTGATTAAGAACGAAATTTCCTCAATAGTATTTTTTATTATTTTCCAGTTCAAAAAACCTTGCGATGAAATACTACTTGAATGCAGCTGGAGATCTCGCACTCACAATTGTACAGATATGTTCAGATCCGTGTATACAGTAATGGGCTATTGCTGTCAGTTTGATATCCATTACTTCAAGTAAGGGAAGATCCTGTTTCTGGATGTCTGAATTAACTTCTGATTTAGCTTACTGACTATCTGCATCATACTTTCTTTGATATTTATTAAATAGAACCAGTACAGAATAAAGTTTGTTGGTAAGATTAAATATGGCTAAAGACATATTTTAAAACTTTTACTGAGTCAAGTAATACGTTTTACAATATAATAAGTTTATTGGGTATTTCTTAGAGCTAATTACATAACAATATCGTTACAAAAACAAAAGCATGCAATTTAAAAGAAATTGAATAAACAAGCAAAATTAAACTAAAATTATAGATCATACACCAACATCCAGTCCAGAACATCTGTTTCCTGGATGCTAGTGTAGTACAATATTAAAGTTGGGTTTGTTTGTTTGTAAGTTTATATAGTTATATAATATAATTAAGTAGGTTTGTTGAACACCTGGACTAGAAAAGTCTGTATCCCAGGTGCCAACGTCTTCCTGCAAGTATACAATTGTTTTATTTATTTTTTTTTTGTTTGACTCTCAGTGTACAAAATACAATGTAATATTGAGTAGTAACGGACGGTCAATGTAACGGAAATACATTCTTGAATCGTTTTCGGAACATTTTGATACAGATTTATCCGGAAACTAGTACCAAATTTCTTTTTATTTTATTACATCTAAATTATAGTTTACTTTTAATAGAAATCACGTCACAACAGAAACCAACTTCATAGCTGGAGTTCAGCCCACTGAAGCTCTAGAAATCATTGTCGATGGGACGAAGGTATCTGCTGACGGCACAGACACCGATGGATATGTATCTGTAAGAAAGTGTGATTATGTTAGCTTATAGTGCTTTCTTTAGTTGAACAGCGTAATTTGAGATATGTCGGATGCAAGAAAATGTCGATTCTCTTCTTCGTAGGTTATGTTAGCCTAGTACTTTATTCAATTATACAACATTCAACGCCATGTCAGACGCACACCTTATGGGCAGCTTTTAGTAGTAAGGTGTGTTGAATGCAGTGCGTCATTGTTACACATCTAAGCTTTAAATTAAATTACCCTATAATATTTAGTTCTGATGTTAAATGTACTTTTTCAAAATGGTTCTCATTGGACAAATAATTTAAGAAGAGTTCAGAATGAACACAAAACTCTAAAATAGCTGGCATTTTTTGAGCCAAAAGATACTTACAAATAACTGTAAAAATAGATTTAGTTTAGGATTTCACACAGTAAAACACACAGTAAACACCTTGTGAGGCTGTTGTGACTATTATATGGCAAATTACAAACTATTTGGAATAGTATAAAGGTAATAACAGTTTGAACTATTCTGGTGAATGTTTGATGGATAGATGATGTATTTGGTTTATATTATTATAATAATCACGTCTTAAACTCGAAACCTTCACAGAATGTGATCAATAAATAACGATGTGGTTGCTTCAGAAGTTACACAGACCTTTGAAGTTTCATCGTTAATATTATTGAGACTGCTACTTTGAATGCTTTGTAGGAAAATTTCTCTTTTAGTCATACTTTACCGTGGCGCTTGCTCTTACAATGGTGAAGGAAAAAACGATGATGTAACCGGCATGTTCAAGAATAACAACATTCAAGGACATGTAGGTATTGTGTCGACCACTTGCAGTTGAACAGCATTATCTCTTTGAGAGTGAAGTTTTATGTGTCACTATAGGAAATGAGAACAAAACTTACTACGCTTTGAGTATGTCGGCGAAATGAGATGATTAATTAATTTATTTATTTTATTTATTTGGTTCACCAACAGTTGATATACAGTTTTAACAACAATAATTAAGCTAAAATATGATCTATGTGTGCAACTAATTACAGACAAACACAGCATGAACACTAGCGTTTTTCATAGGACCTCTCGTCGGCGTCAAAAAGGTTACCCACACATTATTGAGTCGTGGTAGTAACATCATACAACTCGGTTTATGCACATTTCTTTGCCCGCAAGATGTGGAATGAGCTTTCACCTGCAGTCTTACATTTGCAGCATTTTAAAAGAGGGTACAAAGAGTATTATTACAGAACTGTAGGTTTTGGGTTCGATTCCCAACCAAGAACAAACATTTGTGTGATGATCATACTCGTAGGTGTGTTCTGTGTCTGGGTGATATGTTGTATTGTGTATATGTGTGCATTTAGAAAGTATATACTAGGTGGTAGGACTTTACTGCAAAGTTCGTCTAGGTAGGTACCACCGCTTTGCCAGTTATTCTGCCGCCAAGCAATGGTGCGCAGGCACTGCTGTGTTCCGGTTTGAAGGGCACTGTAGCTAGTGAAATTACTGGGCAAATGAGACTTAATGATCTGATCTCACAGTTTAGTAATCTTATTACTAGATTGTGCTGATGTGTCTGGATGACGTGCGCAGTGCAGTGTCACACGAACCTCTATACTTTAGAGTTCCGAGTGACACTGCAGCTGATATGGGCAGCCGTGTCGTTTAACACCAGGCGAACGGCTAGCTCGTCACGTCATTCCTTAACATAAAAAAAAAAATAAAATAAAATAAAATAAAAAATAAGTATTGTATCAGTTATCTGGTTCCCATAATAAAACTTTTGCTTGGTTTGGGGCTAGATGGCGATGTGTGAAATGTCCAGAAATATAAATAATTGAAAGGTTGAGAATAAAAAGGGTTTAACTGTCAAATTGACAGTTTCAAGAAAATTTACTAAACTTCCACGGCGTCATTTTAATGTAGATTGCTTATAAGGTAACAGAAAAGGTTTATGTAAGTTTCAGTTGCTTGAAAATGTTTTAATTCTATTTTAAAATACTAAATATAGTACTAATTCATACAATTACTGTAAAAATATAATATAATAAAATAAATATAATAATGTTTTCATGCTAAACGAACTGTGTTCCTGTGACAGATAAACCGTTTTTAGACTCAAAATCTCGATATTTAAGCCTCATTTCGGTATTTTGAGAGTGTATTATTGAAGATAATTTCACGCTGAATCCAACGATACCCATAAGTCATTTTGTGAAAAAAATCAGATAAACCCTTTTTGTTCTCACCCCTTCAATGATTATATGACTGGGTAAGCAACGCATTAGTACATCTAGTGTTACAGATATCCATGAGCTACGATGACCATTTAGCAGATTGGTATGCTTATTTGTTATTAAAAATAATATTATTTTACCGCAATCCCCAGATGTACGTGTTCGATCAGAAAGACCGAGTAACTCTAATAGACAACGCAATCGTACTGACGCCGGCTGCATACTTCGACGTCAACGTATACCTGTGGGCCATCGACTCGTCAAGTTATGTCAAGGCTTTAAGCTTACAATCCAGGAAATGTATATTAGACACGGTAAGTGTTTTATACATACCTATTCTAGTCCAGGTGCTCAACAACTACCTACTTAATTATATTATATAATTATATAAACCTACAAACAAACCAACCCAACTGTTATATACATATCTATTCTAGTTCAGGTGTTCAACAACTACCTACTTAATTATATTATATAACTATATAAACCTACAAACAAACCAACCCAACTGTTATATACATATCTATTCTAGTTCAGGTGTTGAACAACTACCTACTTAATTATATTATATAATTATATAAACCTACAAACAAACCAACCCAACTGTTATATACATATCTATTCTAGTCCAGGTGCTCAACAACTACCTACTTAATTATATTATATAATTATATAAACCTACAAACAAACCAACCCAACTGTTATATACATATCTATTCTAGTTCAGGTGTTCAACAACTACCTACTTAATTATATTATATAACTATATAAACCTACAAACAAACCAACCCAACTGTTATATACATATCTATTCTAGTTCAGGTGTTGAACAACTACCTACTTAATTATATTATATAACTATATAAACCTACAAACAAACAAACCCAACTGTTATATACATATCTATTCTAGTCCAGGTGTTCAACAAACCTACTTAATTATATTATATAACTATATAAACCTACAAACAAACAAACCCAACTGTTATATTGTAATACTCTAGCATCCAGGAAACAGATGTTCTGGACTGGATGTTGGTGTATGATCTATAATTTTAATTTAATTTTGCTTGTTTATTCAATTTCTTTATATTGCATGCTTTTGTTTTTGTAACAATATTGTTATGTAATTAGCTCTCAGAAATACCCTATAAACTTATTATTATTATTATTAAAACAAGGTTTCGTTTTAGCGTAATTCGTTGCAGCGAGCGGCGTGGTATATTGTGAAACCGCGGGAAAACATTTAAGTTACAAGATAAATTCAAATATAATAAAGTCAGGATATTAGTTGATAGCAAAATTTAGGTTGTCTACTTAATGAGAAATCATTCTTTGTAAAGAATATATGAAAATGATTACTAAATAATTCTATTCTAATTTTTATTTTAGTCTGTGTTTTGGATTTTATATGATCAAGTAAAGTATATTTTATTATGAAACAAGTTTTGTAATAAAATGTACTTTTTAGGGTATATTTTGTGTGTCGTTCACTTTTTGTAAGACCTTTATTTAATAATAAATACCCAATTACGTTTTCTATTCGATTTCCGTTTCGATTTCAATTTAGTTTGTCAGTTATTCTCCGCTTCATCTCAGTAACTTAATTTTCTCTATTTTTTAATTAAATTGGGTTTTTTTTTCTGGTTGGTATAATTTGACTTATGCCATTTTGCTAAGGATTTATCTACCTTGACCTTGATTGAGGGTTATAAGGAATTAATATCATCCATCATTTTCCACCCGATGTGATAGCGCATAGCTCGCGGTGATGAGTGAGCAAAGCTAACCCCACCCTTGTCAGTCACTTTTGTAACAGATTATACCATCAACGCGGTGCAGACTGTGCAGGCTCACTGAGACATAACATTGTTCTTTGTTGAAAGCTTATTTTATAAGCTATTACACGTAACGTATATAGATTGATAGATAGAGAACTCTTTATTGTCTCACCAATGAAGTGCAAAATCAGGAATAAATATAATATTTATGAACTAGTGTAACAATGGGTGGTCTAATCACAGACAGAAATCTCTTCCAGACAAACTTTATATATATTTATGTAGGCAGAAACGTGTTTTGCATGGATTGCAAACTATAGAACTATAGGCCTTCAGCATGTCCACACCGCGCCGTGTCTGGAACAAGAATGATCCGTAGTACACCGAGCGCTCCTTTTTTATAGCCAGACGGGTAGGGGCGCCATGGCAGTTGCCGGTGTTGCCACTAATAAATTTAATGCCACCACAGGGAAAAAACAGTATTACTCGCTGCGCATAGAGTTTATAACAGGACGTTGCCGCCGTCATGTATATAATCTTTGTATATGCTTAAATAAAAGCAAAATAAGCGCAAATTCGGCACCCATTCTGAACAGTAATTAAATGTGTAAGGCGTGGCTGAGTGTACTGCTTAAATATTCCATAATCTACTTAAATATACTTAAAAATTATATTCAGTTGTTGTTTTGACTTAATATTTATATCATCGTTTACCTCCTTGTTGCGGAAAACAATTCGCGCACTTAGCACTTAGTAGATAAATTTACATGATGAGCATGAAAAATTTGATATTTATTGAATAATTTATATTCAATAAATATCATCAATTTTAAAAAACTAGAAAAAATAAAATTATTTAATTTATTTATGTACAATAAAGTAAAGAGTCATGGCAAAATTAATACATTCATTTAAAGGAACAATATTTCATATTAAAAAATTACAATAAATATTTTATAATTTAGAGTAAAATAGTGGGTTCCATTTTTTCATAAGGATGGATTTTTTGTAGCAGACAGTTTAGGGTAAAGTAACTTTATCTGAAAACAGTGAACATGAATGTTTCTAGAACAACCGAACAATAAAATTGTATTAGGCCGTAATGAACGGTGGAGGAACGTCGAGAACGTCTAATCTACTTACTTAAAGGAATAACAAAATTTGAATTTAATCTTCACATCACTGCTGAACATAGGCCTCCCCATTGAGGGGGGGGGGGGGGTTACCACCCTTGGTAGGCATCTTAACTTAATGATCGCAGGAGACTGAAATGCAAACCATTAATGTTGTTTTATTGTACATAATAAATATAAATAATAATAATAAATAAATATGTGTGGACATTTCACGCAGCGCCATCTAGCCACAAACTAAGCAAAGCTTGTACTTATTTGGGAATCAGATAACTGATACAATACGTAGTTATGTACCCATAACCGGCCTCCTCCGGCCGCTGCCTAGAGTCACGCCACAGTCCCAGACGCATGATCAGCGGAATGTTATCGTATCCGTCGCTGGAACGGTGGCGAGAGCCGATCGGAAGGCAGTCGTTCTTGTATCAAATTCTACAGACGGTCGCTTACTGTAAAACTCTATTAATATTAAATAAATTTCGTAAAATCCGAAATAATAGTTTTAAAAATCACCTCAAAGCGCTCCCGAAAGTTATCTGGCGCAGCCGGTACGATTGCTGGCCGTCGCCATCGCGAATAGTAGCGCTAAAGTTTTCGTGATATTCGGAAAAGTGTGAAAAATCGCGTGTGGTGACTAACAGTGAGAGTGTTATAAAATATATATGTATGCCTAAAATCGGTATCGCGCTCTCCCCGGCAATCTATACGAACCAAATAAAATAAGATACTTAGTGGGACCTGGAACGTGATGACTATGGCGGTTGGACAGTGAGTAATAGAAGTAAAATCCTTCTACTTTCCTTCCCTGCCTAATTCCTAACTGGTGTTAATATTAAGTTATTTTTGGTTAGATATATTTTGTGGTTGGCTAAAATCGCACCATTTAACTAGACTAGTAAGACGCATAAATTCTCTTATATTATATTATATTATATTATATAGTGTGTATTAAATAGTTTAAAATGGCTCAATCTCAAATGCAAGCTATGGCCGCGCCCTCACCTGCCTCGGTACCGCAAAAGCCTTCAGAACTGCAAGTACCACGGGATGTTTTAAGTTTAGTACCAGAGTATAATGGTGAAACTAAGACTCTAAGCTTGTTTTTAAGAAAATGCAAATATGTAATTGAACGGTACCAGGGCACAAGGGCACGTAATGAGTATTTGATGCAGTGCTTTACTAGTAAGTTAACTGGTAAAGCAGCGGCACTGATTAGCGAAAGAGGGGATTTTGAAACATTCGATGAGCTTCAATCACTGTTGATTCAGCATTTCGGAGACCCTAGGAGTGAAGAATGTGTTGCTATAGAGCTGGAGACCCTTAAGATTAAGCCTAGTGAATCTTACCTCGAGTTTTGTGGCCGGATCCAGGATATTCGCGCGATCCTTTTGTCCAAGGTCAATCAAAGCTCCTCACCCACATTACGGGAAGCGAAGCGAGTAATTTACAATAATACATCACTAAATGTATTTTTATACAATTTATCAGAACATATGGTTAGAACAGTTAGAATTAAAAATCCGAGCTCGTTAGAGGAAGCGTTACAACATGTCTTGGAGGAAGTTAATTTTCAAGAGCAATATAACATGCGTTCTAAAATGCTGCAAAGCAAACCAGTGCAAATTAACTTTAGGCCATCACCTCTGCCTCAAGGTCAATTTAAATTTGGTATACCAAATCAGGCAAACAATTTCGTGCGTCCTAATGTACCCAGCTTTGCATATCGTGCACCGATTCCAACACAATTTGGATATAGACCACAGTTCAATACCGCACCAGCTCAACCACAGTTTGGACAGCGACCACAATTTGGCTTCAGACCACAACCGCAGGTAGGTCAGACTGGCTTTAGACCGCAAGCAGGACAGTTCGGGTACAAGCCGCAAGCAGGTCAGTTTGGTTTCAAGCCACAACCAGGTCAGTTCGGATATAGGCACCCACAGCCACAAGGTTACCGTCCACCTCATCAATACTCAAACGACGTGTCCATGCGAACAGCCCCAGCAAGACCCCAGCAGTTACCTGTAAATGAAACATATGCGTTAGAAGGTCAGTACCATGATTATTATTATCCCTACGAAACTTACGAGACCTACGATAATATGACTCCCGATGCCTATGACGGTGTGTATGGTTATCACGAACCTTCAGTTGACCACCCCGCTGAAAATGATAGGAGCGAAAATAGTGAGCACGGTATTACGCCCTCAGCACCTAATGAGCAAGAGACAGTTAATGCTCCTGAAAATTTTCACGTAGGTGTATTTCCAATGAATACGAAATGATACAAATAAATTATGACGCCTCATTAAAATTACCATATATATACGTACCGGATATAGACGGAAAGTTCATGCTGGACTCTGGAAGCACGCGATCGTTTTTAGGTTCTGCAAAAACCAACGAACATTTTGCGGCATTAAAATCCCATGAACCATTCATGGTTACGAGTACTCATGCCTCCAGCATCCATCATGAGGTAGTTAACATTCCACTTTTCTCCATTTTCCAAGAAAACGGTGAACATAAATTTTATGTCTATGACGTTGACAACCGTTACGATGGGGTGATAGGATGTGACCTGATATCACGGCTTCAAGCCAAAATAAATTTAAAAGATAAGATTTTAGAAACCCCACGAGCTAAAATACCGATCATTTATAATGATGACCACATTATCACAATTCAGCCTCGGTCAGAACATAGAGTAAAATTGCCAGTAAATTTAGAAAATGGCGACGCTATTTTAAATTTCAAACAGTTCTACGATGGCGTACGTATGCCAACGGCAATAGTTAAGTGTAAAAACTATTCTGCTACTACGGTAATACAAAACATCACCGAAAATTTGATCATACTAACAATAACGGCACCTTTTACAGTAACTGAATTTAACGATGACATAGCGTGCGATATAAACTATTCTGAGCTTACCGACGTAGAAGTGGATGACCTCTTGACCGACAATTTGACTAAGTTGAGATTAGACCATCTTAATGACGAAGAGACTAAAGCAATTCAACAATTGTGCCATGACTATAAGGACATATTTTATTGTGAGAGCTTACCTCTCACCTTTACGAACCAGGTGAAACATCGTATTAGAACGGTTAATGAAGACCCAATTTACATTAAACCCTACAGGCAGGCACCGGCTCAAGCCGAGGAAATCAAACAACAAGTCGAAAAGTTGCTCAAGGATAATGTGATCAAAGAATCGCATTCTCCTTGGAGTGCACCGGTCCACATAGTGCCCAAAAAGATGGATGCTTCGGGTCAGGTCAAGTATAGAATGGTCGTGGATTATCGTAGACTTAACGAAATCACAATTGATGATAGGTACCCCATCCCAAACATATGTGACTTGTTCGATAAACTGGGTAAAAGTAATTACTACACCACTCTCGATTTGGCATCAGGCTACCACCAAATCGAAATCGAGGAATCTGATAGAGAGAAGACCGGCTTCTCAACCCAAAATGGACATTACGAATTTCTCCGGATGCCATTTGGCTTAAAGACGGCTCCGGCAACCTTTCAAAGAACCATGAACAACGTTCTGAGGGGCCTGCAGGGCATTCATTGTCTCGTTTATTTAGATGACATCCTGGTCTATTCGAATGGTTTACAGGACCACCTTCAAAAACTACGAGCCGTATTTGACAGACTTAGACAAACAAACTTTAAAATACAACTTGACAAATCGGAATTCTTGCGCAAAGAAGTACAGTACCTAGGACATACTTTGACTAAAGATGGACTTCGACCAAATAACGACAAAATAGAAGCAGTTCTGAAATATCCCGTACCACAGACACAAACTGAAATAAAGCGGTTCTTGGGATTTGTCGGTTATTACCGCAGATTTGTTAAAGACTTTTCTAAAATCACCCAACCTTTGACAGCTTGTCTAAAAAAGGGCAAGAAAGTAGTGACAGATACCAAGTTCATAGAATCATTCGAAAAATGTAAGGAGCTATTGGTTAATGCTCCCATATTACAATACCCTGACATGACTAAACCGTTTATCTTAACGACTGACGCCTCCGAGGTAGCAATCGGTGCAGTACTATCGCAAGGGCCAGTAGGTTCGGATAAACCAGTTGCATATGCAAGCCGAACCCTAACAGAAACCGAAAGGAGATATAGTGCGATCGAACGCGAGCTATTAGCAATAGTCTGGGCGACGAAACACTTTAGGCCCTACTTATATGGCAATAAATTTACCGTGTACACCGATCACCAACCCCTTGCATGGTTAAATAAGTTCAAAGAGGTCAGTAGCAAATTAACACGTTGGCGATTACGTTTATTAGAATACGATTTTGATATTATACACAAAAACGGAAAAAAAAATGCAAACGCGGATGCACTATCTCGCATACAACTAAACGCACTGGGAAATGACGACAACGCCTCCATGATTGTTAACATTGACGATAAAGAGCAACGACTCCAGGAACATTTGCAACAAGTGACGGAACAAAGCTCGACTTTAGCAAAACGACGTGATACCAATGACTCAGGGACTATAACGATATCTGACTCCGACAGGACGGCTACCGCTAGCCTTATGACTATACCAGACTCAGACATAGAAGAAACACAGGAGTATCCCATACGATCAGAATCTAGCACTACACAAACGATTCATTCAGCTAGGGATATGGAATCATTGGGCATTCCCATACTACATGAAGCAGTAGACACCAAACCTAACCAGATTTTAGTGTTCAGCTGGTTCCGTAATAATATGCAAGTCCGCGACTTATCTAGGAATAATCAGAAAGTAATCGAGGTCTTTCTACCCCTTCATAATGAGGAACTAATAAAGGAGTTTTTAAAGAAATATATTAGGCCAAAAGTCAAGTATTTTGTCTACTTTAAAGATCAAGAACATCGAAAAGATTTTAGCAGGGTTATTATAGCACTATTTAAGAGAGGGGCAGTAAATTTCTATGAATGTACGGAAAGGGTTATTTATATAGAGGATGAAAAAGAACAAAAAGCGATAGTAGATAAAATACATGACGGAAAAACGTGTCACCGTGGAATCACGGAGACCATTAAAAGAATTAGGCGTACTTACCACTGGCCTAATATGCAGGAAACGGTAGCGGCTATGCTTAACTCCTGTGAAAAATGCAAAACTTCTAAGTATGATCGTAACCCTATAAAACCGGTACTACAGCTTACACAGTCGCATGACTCTCCATTTCAAGAAATATTCATTGATATATTTTCAATAGAGTCTAAACACTATCTTACTCTTATAGATGCATTTAGTAAAATTGGACAGGCTATTGAAGTACCATCGAGATCGACCCCCGAAATAGTTAGGGCATTGTTAAAATACTTTTCATTTTATGGTATACCGCGAAAAATAAGCTGTGACCCGGGGACTGAATTTAATAATGAACTACTCAAAGAATTGACAAACCTTCACAAAATACAATTACACATAGGTACGCCCAATAACCCTAATTCCATGGGCATGATAGAGAGATTCCACTCTACAATAATCGAAATATACCGCTTAGCTAAGTATGACAAGAAGTGTACAGACGCTGCGTCTGTAATGACATACGCTGTTATGGCCTACAATAACACTATACACAGTGCAACAGACTTAACGCCATTTGAGGTTGTATTCGGACACACAGATCTGAACTCCGCATTCGACATTGACTTTGACAAAGCGTACAGACAACAGCTGATAAAAGACCACAGAAAAAGAACACACGAACTGTACAAACACCTTTCTGACAAGATGGTTAACTTCAAAAATAAGGTAGTAACTAAACGTGGTGGTGAAACAGGACTAGATTTTAACTTAGGGCAAACAATATTCGCAAAGGCTGTAAACAAAAGGCAGTCCAAGGACAAACCTAAATTCCAAAAAGCCATAGTAGCTGGTCAGGTCGAACGCAATGTTTTGCCAATTAAAATAAATGAGAGGCAGACCAAAGTCCCAATTAAAAATATTAAACGTCCTCCGCAGGTGGTGCAAACTCCTGGTATGGACGTCGATGATCAGGACCATCATTTGTCAAGTTGCCCCCAGCCAGAACCTTCAAGTGATAAAACTTGAACAAAATCCTGGCATGTTACCGGTAAAGCAGGGTCGCGCTTTCCTGCAACACGATAAATGGTCGATTGTTAAAACTTACAGCCTCAAAGGCATTATAACCGATTTGAACTATAACATAGATAAATATTCGGAGTTTAATAAAATTATTAGCCAGAATAAGTCATACGTCAATGAGATCCTGGAACTAAAGACTCAGGTAGATTACCTCCGTGACGAAACTACGAACAAGATTCAGCAATTAATTCCCTCCAAGAGATACAAGCGCGGTCTCATCAACCCCCTCGGATCTGTCATTAAAATTATAACCGGTAACCTTGACCACGATGATGCAATACGTTATGACAAACTTATTACAGGACTCAAGACTCGAGAACAGGGCATATCAAATAAAATTACTCTTGTATCCGAAATGTTGGACCACTTCCTGAACTCTACTCAAGTCATTGATGACAATATTAATGTAATGAATGAGCGTTTGCGACGCATTGAAACTGTTGTAGCAGATTTGTCGAGAGAGAACATGTATATCTTTATATCATATTTGACTAATGTATTGAATATGTTTATTGTTAATTTCAGAACTCTATATATAAAACTTAATGAATTGGAAACTGCTATTGCACTCAGTAAAGTATCCGTATTACATAAATCTGTGATCGATTCAAAGGAACTCTTAACCTTGCTGTCCGAAATCTCAAGATATGATAATTTGATGTATTCTGTCACTGAGCAAAGTCTAGTTAATATAGAAGAAACACTTTCAGTGAAAACTTACCTTAAGAATGATGAAATAAGATTCATAATTGATGTTCCATTAGTTGCTAACAATACGTATAATTATTTTAAATTGTACCCCTTACCCATATCACGTGACTCTCAAACCTACGTCATTGTTCCCGAATTCCCATTCCTATTAGTAGAAGGTACGAAATATCGTCCAACCGCTCGCCAATGCCGAGAAATAACGGCCGAAGAATACTTATGTTCCCAAGATGACCTCGTCCCATATGCTCCAGAGACCTGTATCGAGCAGCTGATGGAGTACCGGCGCAATTTATCCAGATGTTTCCCACGTAGAGTTCTTTCAGAGGACCTGAAATTGCAGAGAATAGCATCAACCCGTTGGATATTATACTCTAAATGTAATAAAATATTAACACAAACCTGTGGTCATGACGTAGTCCGTGAAGCCCTACAGGGAACATACATATTAACTACCCCGGAAGCATGCGATGTTTCTATCGATGGCGTTGTAATATACGGACGACGCTACCACCCACTGGATACCGGATATAAACCTGTTCCGCTTCTTACTCTACCTGAAGTACATGAACAAAAGCAGAACCACCTGGTGGAGAATACCGAACCTGTCGACCTCAAGGGAGTTGACCTAGAAGACGTGCAGCACCTAAACTACCTGTTGAAGAAAAGTGTAAAAAGTGTTGAAAGTGATAATGGGCAATATAATAGTGATCAAATCAACAGTGTCAGTGTCGCGACTATAGTACTTTATGTTATCGTCTTTATATGTGTTAGTTATTTAGTCTACCCTAGGCTTAAAAATATAATTATAAGAAGATGTGGAAGAGGACAGGTCCATGACGATCAGCAAGAGAACCAGCCTCAGCCACCCTTATTGTTAATTTCACGATAAATGTTAACGAAGTTATTGGAAAACTCTGTATTCCCAATAACTTCGAGCTAAGGGGGGAGGAGTTATGTACCCATAACCGGCCTCCTCCGGCCGCTGCCTAGAGTCACGCCACAGTCCCAGACGCATGATCAGCGGAATGTTATCGTATCCGTCGCTGGAACGGTGGCGAGAGCCGATCGGAAGGCAGTCGTTCTTGTATCAAATTCTACAGACGGTCGCTTACTGTAAAACTCTATTAATATTAAATAAATTTCGTAAAATCCGAAATAATAGTTTTAAAAATCACCTCAAAGCGCTCCCGAAAGTTATCTACGTAGATATTTTTTGTTTGTAAATACATACATAGAATACAATGTAAACATCCAGACACAGAACAAACATCGATGTTCATCACACACATGTTTGTCCTGAGTGGGTGAATCGAACTCACAACCTATAGCTCAGAAAACAGGGTGATTACCAACTGGGCTATCGAGCCAGTTTATATAATTATATACCCTTTAGCTAAATTAAATATCAATATTATATCTTTAATAATAATGATACAAAGGGAAATTGGAAACGATTATCAATCTTTGCACAAAGGTTTAATATAACACATGCTAACGAAAGAAAACAACGGAGTAATAAAGCTATGAGATTGTTTACATGATACAAACATGATATAAGAAGAGGAAGCTATAATCTCTACGTACTTTTAGGTGCACCACATAGTAGTACTTTTCTGCAAAGTTATTCTAGGTAGGTACTCCTACTAACGGTTAAGGTAACAGTTTATTTTATTTTATTTATCAAACAAAAACCACAGCTCTTAAAATTTAACATTAACATATCTTAATTAGCAAAACTTACTGTTACTAAAGGTCACTTTGCCGCCAAGCGGTAGTGTGGAAGCACTATTGTGTTCCGGATTGAAAGTCATTGTAGCTAGTGAGATTGCTCGGCAAATGAGACTTTATGATTTGGGGGGTGATCATGAAACATTGATTGCAATGCAACAGGAAAAATCTCCGTACTAACTACGCACATAAACTGCGTATTGAAACTGTCAAATCCATATAAATTTGTGTTTGTATTTGTTGCAATCGAGTTATGTAATCGCCCAGCTGATCTAACTCTATGTACTCTCTAATTCTATGTATGTATTTACAAACAAAAAGTATAAAAGTCATTGAAGGGGCGAGAATTAAAAGGGTTTAACTGATGTTTTCACAAAATGACTATAGGTCTATCTATGGGTATCGTTGCATTCTGCGTGAAATTATCTACAATAATACATTCTCAAAATACCGAAATGAGGCTTAAATCTCGAGATTTTGAGTCTAAAACGGTTTATCTGTCACAGGAATACAGTTCGCTAAGCATAAAAACATTATTGTATTTCATTTATTATATTATATTTTTACAGTAATTGTATGAATTAGTACTATATTTAGTATTTTAAAATAGAATTAAAACATTTTCAAGCAACTGAAACCTACATAAACCTTATAAGCAGTCTACATTAAAATTACGCCGTTGAAGTTTAAAGTCAATTTTCTCGAAACTATCAATTTGATAGTTAAACCCTTTTTATTCTCAACCCTTCAATTGTATCAATTATCTGGTTCTCACAGTACAA
This sequence comes from Ennomos fuscantarius, assembly GCA_905220475.3. Lineage (NCBI taxonomy): Eukaryota > Metazoa > Arthropoda > Insecta > Lepidoptera > Geometridae > Ennomos > Ennomos fuscantarius. The sequence continues at coordinate 691,371 of HG992028.1, read as the reverse complement.
GCTTTGCATAGTTTGGGGCTAGATGGCGCTTTGTGAAATGTCCACAAGTATTAATTTATTAATTATTATTATTATCTCACTGTATGATGTCTCTGGATAACGCGTGCAGTGCAACGTCGCGCGAATATTTAATTAAAAGTTCCGAGTAATACTGCAATCTATTATGAGCAGCGGGACGCTCAACATCAGGCTATTGACTAGCTCATCACTTGCATTTTCCTAATGTCTCTCTTATTACATCAAATTATTTCCGATATCTCAATATCATCTCACTGCACAATTATGCAACCTATTTCTCTACCCTAGTGAGAACTACCAGTCTACATACGTACTCGATATTGTACTGTTACATTTACATTTCTATCTTTTACAAACAATGAATGTTGCCTGTTTTCTGTAAAAGACTTTGAGTAAAAAATGGGTCTTCCTCAGAGATAGCTCTTGCCTTTAAATCCTATGTGCAGTGGTTAAAATCCCACTAGATCCTGTACAATGACTTCCCAATTTGTGCTCAAAATTCACTCGGTCTTACAATGGTGAAACAATACATAACGAGGAAATTGGTATGATAAAAAAAAAATTATAACTTATTTTTTTATTTTGTTTTACACCAATCCGCTTTTTGCTAGCGTCTGGATCACTAGACCGTATCCGAACGGTGGATAAATAATGATCTGATGCATGATTCTTTCGTTGCTGGCTATAAAGGTAAGACGAGAACGGCAAACTCCACCATAATCTGTGCAGGCGTGTGCTTAGATTATGAAGATGCCAGTAACTTGCGGCTAGGTTAGGTGGAATGGTGAATAGATGGTGAATGCTAGCGCAATCCCATCTCGCCCGATCCCGACGGCGGATGGATCACGGGAGGGTTTAAGAGAGTTCGGCTCCCACATACTCCCTACCATCACCTCCGTGATGGCAGGAAAGAGGAAAGGTGTTTCCCTCAAAAAAAGTGTAGTAAGCACTCCTTGGTGCCGAATTCTAATAATAATAATAATTGAATATTTGTTTACATCTCACACAACGCCATCTAGCCCCAAACTAAGCAAAGCTTGTACTATGGGAACCAGATAACTGATACAATACTTAGATACTATTTGTTTGTAAATACATACATAGAATACAATATAACACCCAGACACAGAACAAACACCTATGTTCATGACACAAATGTTTATCCTGGGTGGGAATCGAACCCACAACCCACAGTTCAGATGGCAGGGTTATTACCAACTGAGCTATCGGGCCAGTCAATTCAGTCAGTTGATAATTCACTAGAAGGTTCTCATACCATCTATTAAATTTTAAATGCTATTACTAATCGTCTACTGTGTGATAATTTTAAATAACGTAGATATACCACGCAGAAAAATAAAAATACAATTTGATCAAATAGGTATTTGAAATTTCAACTCTACCTTTACCTTTATATCATCTAGCGTTATAATTTCGACACTTAGATTATCTTTAATCTAATGTTGATTAGCTACTTAAAAAATTTCAACCAGCTTCTATAGAGAATTTTTAATCTTCCGTGTCTACATTTTCCAAGTTGTTTCTACTCTGACTAAAAATATATTCTGACAAAAATCCATCGTAGGTGATAGATTAAGAAAAACATGTCCCGGCCCCAATGGATGCGGTTTCAAGTGTATCTATACATATAAAATTCAAAGTAATAACTGACAGACTGACTTATATATCAACGCACAGCCTAAACCGCTGGTCCTAGTCTTGAAATGTGAAGGGTGTATTCTCTGTAAAGTGTAGGTATCCACTAAGAAATCGTTTTTCGAAATTGCACCCCTGAGAGGGTAAAATGAGTGGTTAAATTATCTATGAAAAATTTTCTTCTTCATTTACTATAGGCCACGCGGGTCATATCACATAAATTCACTTCAATTCACACAATCACATAAACTCAGATAGTTTATCGTATAAAATGTCCAAGTGCCTAAGGTTTTATATGTAGTTTTTACATATGTACTAATAGTAGTTTATAGTCTTTACATAGTTATACCTCCTATTTTTATTTATTTATAGGACCCTGGAATCGGAATAAGTTTCTACCAAGAGTGTATGACGCGGTTGATTTTGAAGAAAGTCGTGAACCAATGCAGATGTATACCATTTGAATATACCGGTAAGTTTATTAATTTTACACTTTTCGTGAATTTGACATTCATCACGAATTTGAGCACAACATGTTGCTTTACGTATATAAAAATGTAACGTTTTTGAGAGTCCAAAGAAGTTAGAAATCCAATTCTCGTAATTAAACTGAGCCACAAAAAAATATAATTACAAAACAATACCATACGATACAGCTAGACCTGATGACGATCTGTAAAGTGACGACTTTATATCATCAGGTGAGATAATGGTCAAACAAAAGCCTATAATCCCATAAAAATACAACATTTTATACGATATCAATGAGTACATGGTCAAATATGGGCAGGGCCCTTGGTGCTGCAGGTGTATTGTGAGATGGTAACTGCGTACCATTACGGCTCCAGAGGACCATCATTTAGCGTCGGCTAAGTCTGTCCATTTTATAGTTAATAAAAAATTCAATTCAAGTCGATTTAAGTGTCAATCTAACAAATCTTGTAAATGTAACCAAAATACATTTATTATAAGCAACATAATCACACCAAGGTCCCTAAACGTACAAAATGCCTGTAAATGGCTTCAAAACATAGCCTTCAAAGAAGGAAAATTTGGCGACCACTACATAAAGTTCCTTATCGCATGGTATTTGCGAAATTGCCCATTTGTATACAATCGACTTCAAACGATGGTAAAAATGTGAGCATATTTACTTTCCGAGTATTGAAATGGACATGGATAAAATGTACCACCAAAAATGGCATTGACAGATTCAATTTGAACTGACCCTTTTTCGGGGATTTTCAGAAAGAAAATCCATTCTATTATATCCCGACTAAACAATATTGGATTATAGGCTGTACGGATATCATAGACCAATTTTATTACATCCGCAGGCGTGACACTTGAGCTAACAGCTCTATCTTCACCTCAGCATAAAATATGTCCCATAAACATAGAAGTGAGCCATGGTATAGCATTATTGGTTAAGACATATGTACCAATAATGGCAGTAATTTTTTTCGTATTTGATTGTTTTATTGAAATTTTACTAGGTGGTAGGAATTTTCTGCAAAATTCGTCTAGGAAGGTACCACCGCATTGCCAGTTATTCTTCCGCCAAGCAGTAGTGCGTTAGCACTACTGTGTACCGGATTAAAGGGCACTGTAGCTAGTTAAATTACTGGGCAAATGAGACTTTATGACCTAATCTCACAGTCTAGTAATCTTATTGCTAGACTGTGCTGATGTCTTAGAATGGCGTGGGCAGTGTAGTGTCACGCAAAACTACTCTTTAGAGTTTCAAGTGTCAAGGCGAGTGAGTAGCTCAAAAAAATATTGTATAAAGTTTATAATCATTAAAGCATTTGGATTTTTACCGACAACGTTTTAGCAGAAACATTGACCTTCTTTAGATTGCGTTTGCGATTGAGTACGTTTGCCTTATTTTGATAAAAATTATTACCACTACGTTTCAGTTTCATTAAAATAAATAAGTGTGCTTTAGACCACAAGACTGAAGTAAATCTTCTTTAATTTAGCTCCATCTATCAGCCAGTATTTATTAACTGTCGTTTTACCAGACATACCAACATAATAATACAAATTTTAAGTAATTTTTAAGTTTGTTGACCATGGAATTCTACGTAAACCAAAAACTTTCACGTTCGCCTCGTATCGCATTCATCTGCTTACTCCCAAGTCAAGCGTGCGTAAAGAAGTTTTACTTCAAAAAGTATTAACTGTTTCAATTTAATGTCTTTACATGTATCAGCTAAAGAATTAGATGTTGAGGACTACGTGGCCTGCACGTGGGAGCGTCTTATCTGTGTCTACCAGACCGTGGGTAAGTTGAATCCTCTTGAAATCCTTTTGGTTATGTTCTGATATAGATAATTATTGGAAAGTTATTTTCACTAGATATCTAAATATTTTGAACTCAAAGGTTGACTCAAAGGCTCAAAGACTGACTGACTGACATAGTGATCTAACAACGCACAGCCCAAACCACTGGACGGATCGGGCTGAAATTTGGCATGCAAGTAGATGTTATGACGTAGGTTTTCGAAATTTCACCCTGAAGAGGGTGAAATGGGTGGTTGAATTATTTTCCCATAGGCCACGCTGCGGGCGACGCTTCGCAGCATAATTTATTAGCTGCGGGCGCAACTAGTAAAATATAAAAATAAATCTCTATTTACCTTGGTCATCGCATCACGGGTAAACGGATAGAACATTTTCGCTAATTCTATGATGTTTATTGTTTTCAGGAGAAAGTTATTATAAAAGAAAAAGTTATAAAAGTATGGAAAATTTTCACCACGCAGGTGAAACCGTCAGCTAGTCAAATATAAATTGTAGTCATATCTAGGATTAATTAATGTACACTTGATTATGTACTTAGGATTTCTTCATAAAAAATAAAGATTTTGAAAATTGATCATAAGCCTTAGCCGTGATAATACCACGTTGTTCTAACTCTTCTTATCTTCTGAGCATCACACACGCTACCATCAATAGTTGATATAACGTTAATATATCACGCCACCAGTACGCATCAATCTATTATTATACAAAACGCCAGCACCCGATCAGTTAATTGACAACCTCTGTGGTGTAGTGGTTGAGCAGCTTGGCTCATAATCCAGAGGTGGCGGGTTCGATTTCCGCGACAGGACAAGTATTAGTGCACAGAAAAAAGCGCCAATACTTATTCTGTGTCTGGGTTTATTTAGGGCACAGGAACTATCTATGCATATAAAATTCAAAGTCCTGACTGACTGACTGAATGACTGATATATATATGAACGCACAGAATAAACCGCTGATCGTGACGTCACGAACGTCAGTGACGGTAAATGTGTAACGTAGTGAATCCTATGAATAAAAATAGTTAAAGTGCAGTAAACAAAACAGAAACAGTGTAGTATTGAAGTTAACGGTTATTTTAGCCTGCGCAGTATATTTCGCCTGTGTGATAACAAGTTTAATTGCGAAGAAATACAATTACAAATATACGGCGAGTGATTTGTGATTTGTTTTTGATTATTTAGTACCCACTATCGGGTACTGTTTAAATATTAATTGCTGTATATTATTTTCTCCGCCATCTCTGAGCAATAACTCGTACTGCGTTGTTTTACTTACATAGATCGATTTCGTGCCTAATATCGCTATGGCAAATAAGTGCGGCGCGTGCGGTCGCTTCGTCTCTACGACAGATGGCGCAAAGTGTACGAAATGCGACATACTGTACCACCGAGCGTGCGTGAAAATCCCTGCGGAGGCAAAAGTTGCGTCGGGGTGGCAGTGTCCGGGGTGCAAAGCAAAGGTTACCCGCAGGGACAATAGCGACAGCCCCGTGAGAGGAGAAGGAGCAGATTACTTGCCAACCAGTGAGGGGCAGCCGGCCGGCAAATCGGACGACCTAGTGCTGCACGAAATTCGACTTATGCGCCAAGAGATGAAATCATTTCGGGGTGATTTCAACGCGATGCGGGAAGAATTAACTACGCTCGGAGCTGCCGTGTCTGGATTCGGAGGGCGGATGGACACCATGGAGGAAAAACTCCTTGGTCTCGAAAGCAAGTTCGCCGATTTCCAGGCGCGACCGGACACGGGTGAGCTCCTCGCTACTATAGATCGGCTTAAAAACGACTTGAACGATCGCGACCAGGACTCGCTCCAGAACGATGTGGAAATAACGGGAATCCCTGAAGAACAAGGTGAAAACGTGGCGCACATCGTTAGCCTTATCGCTGGCAAGCTGGGGGTCCCGTGCGACGAGCGCGACTTCGTGTCCGTGGAGCGCGCCGGCCTGCGCCGCGCGCCGGCGGGCGGCGCCGTGCTGCCGGCCGCGCCGCGCCCGCGCGCGCTGCGAGTGCGGCTGGCGCGGCGCGCGCTGCGCGACGAGTTCCTGCGGAGCGCGCGCGTGCGCCGCCGCGTCACCACGGAGGGCCTGGGGCTCGCCGGCAGCGACCCGCCCGCCCGGTTTTATGTCAACGAGCGGCTGACGAAGCAGAATAAGATGTTGTTCTACGCGGTGCGCGAGGAGACCCGCCGTCGGGGGTGGCGGTTCGCATGGACGAGGGGCGGCCGTATATTTGTGCGCCGTGAGTCGGGTACGGCATCGTTCCGGGTGCGCTCTGACTTAGACCTGCAGCGAATTTTTGGGAGCGACGCAGTTGGATCGGAACCAAGCATGGCCTGAACGGTTTCTCTGTAATTGATAGAAGTATATATTGGTTAGTTATATGTTATGGAACTATTTTTATTGTTAAGTATAAGAATTCATTGTGTAATATTTGTAATATGCCTAGGTTTGATAAAGGTGGAGTAATAATTTATATAGTTTATATTATAAAAAATTGGAATATTATGAACAGTATGACAGCATTATTTTTTCTAAATTTATTTTATTTTTTCAGTAATAAATGGATGACTGAATCTTCTATTCAGTTGGTTAAAATTTATTTTATTTTATAATGCTTGATAATTTACTCAAAATTGGACTTTTCAATGCTGGCTCATTGGGAACGCGACACGAAGAGTTTGTTGTGGCGTTGGTAGGTTCGGCAGTAGACATAATGGCCATTAATGAAACCTGGTTGAGGGGCGGGGAGGAGGGCCGCGCGCCGGTCGTGCCCGGGTACCGGCTGAGGCACACGCCGCGGCCGGCCGCCGTGCGGGGCGGCCGGGGAGGGGGAGTGGGGTTCTACGTTAAGCGAGGTATCAACGTAAGGGCGTGCCCACATCCTCACACCGCTTCTGTGGAGCAGATGTGGCTTAGTTTGAAAGTGAGATCCCAAAAAGTTATAATAGGTACAGCTTATCGTCCCCCATGGCTAGATGTACATGTTTTTCTGGATGGACTGACACAGTCAGTGGCCAGTTTTTCTGACTATGACCACATAGCATTATTTGGTGATTTTAATATCAACTGGCTAACTTCATTGAACAACAAAACTAAACTCTTACAAACTTTTCTTGACTGTGTAAATCTAACACAACTAGTACATGAACCAACTCATTTTACTGATCACAGCCAAACACTTATAGATGTGGTCTGTACTGACATGAAGGCACGGTTGGTCACGGTAAACTATATACCGGACTTGGGTAGTCATGCACTGATAACTGTTGAGTTCTATATTAAAGCAGAAAAGCCTAAGCCTTATTTTATTACCTATAGGCCCCTTACAAACATAATACTAGAACTTTTTAATTTAGATTTGAGCCTGATAAACTGGCAAGATTTTGAACATTTTGATAATGTAAATGATATGGTGTCTTTTTATAATACATGTATAATCTACCTATTTGACCTTCATTCCCCTAAAAAAACTGTGCATATAAAAAGCAATTCATATCCGTGGATCACTGACACTGTAAGAGATATGATGCATATTCGTGATCGTTGTCACAAACAATACACAATATCCAAAACTGACTCATATAAACAAGCATACAAGGATATGAAACACATAGTAATAAACGCAATGTATCAGGAAAAGAAAGTGTATTTTGATAGGCACATAAATCAAAACCTAAGTAACTCTAAGAAATTATGGAAAAATTTAAAATCAACAATCATACCTAACAATAAAAAAAGTTCTGAAATTCCTTCTTTTTTAAATAATCCCAATTTAATAAATTCACATTTCCTTAATGTTCCTGGCAATCACTGTGTACCTATGTCAGTTCTCACTTACTTTGAGTACCACAGATTCAATCAATCTCAATTTCGGTTAGAACCAGTTAGTGAGAATATTGTGGCAAATGTTATAAAGGGGCTGTCTTCAAATGCTGAGGGCTCTGATCACATCACACTGCAAATGATTACATTAACCCTGCCTGATACCCTACCTTACATAACTAAGATTATAAATCTATCTATTACTTCATGCACATTTCCTGACCTATGGAAAGTTTCTCTTATAAGACCTATACCGAAAAAAGCAAATGTAACTTCAATTAAAGATCTTCGTCCTATTAGCATCTTGCCATGTTTATCAAAAGTATTAGAAAAGATTGTATGTTATCAAATGGTCAAATACCTTGAAGGTGAAGAAATCTTGCCGCAAGCTCAATCAGGTTTCCGTAAGAAACGAAGTACTGCAACTGCGTTAATTGATGTGGTAGACAATATTCTTGCTGCACGAGACCGGGGTATGGGTACCATTCTTGTGCTACTTGATTTTTCGCGTGCATTTGACGCAATCAATATTCCTTTATTATTAGCGAAAATGTCATATTACGGTTTTGATCCAAAAACAGTCAAGTGGTTTCACAGCTATTTATTTTTGAGGTCCCAAATTGTAGAAATTCCCGGTCCTGGTGGGAAACCAGTGTCTTCATCTTGTACCTATAATCTCAGAGGTGTTCCGCAGGGCTCAATTCTGGGACCGATCCTTTTTATTTTATATAGTGCGGACATCATAAACTGCATAAAAAATTGTCAATACCACATCTATGCCGATGATCTCCAGCTTTATCTACATTTCCCTCCAGGAGATACTGATATAGCAGTTGGGAGAATTAATGATGACCTAAGTAGATTAGCAAGGTGGTCAGAAACTAATTGTATGGTGTTAAATCCAACCAAATCCAAATTCATGGTTATGGGGTCTAAGCAGCAGGTGTCTGACATTATGTATTGTAACCCCCAGGTCTTAATATCCAGTGAGCCAATAGATTGTGTTACCGAGGCTCGTAATTTGGGAGTCATTATGGATAGCCAACTTCGCTTTGAGCATCATGTGCAAGAGGCTGTGCGCAACTGCCTATACAGGTTGAAAGTTCTCTACAGAGTTAGGCCTTTCCTGAGTGCTGATGTCAAGTTGACACTTTGTGAATCGCTCATACTCTCCAAATTAAACTATGCAGATGTTGTATATGGCCCTTGTTTTGCTGTCAAGAACTGAACGACTCATTCAAAGAGTGCAAAATGCATGTGCACGTTTTTGTTTCCAGGTTCCTAATCGCGCTCACATTACTCCATTTCTAAATCAGGCTGACTTAATGAAAATGACAGCTCGCAGACAGTTACACTTAGCAACGTTACTTTTTGGTGTCATTAAAAATCAACAGCCAGAATACCTTTTTAATAAACTGATTTGGGCCCAGGACACGCGCAGATTTCAAGCAAGGTCGACAACATTCGTACTTCAGACGCATCGACACAGGTCTGCAGCTTTCAGAGGGAGTTTCAGATTTGCCGCTACTCACTGCTGGAACTCTTTGCCGCCTCCTTTACGATCCCTGAAAACAGTTGAAACCTTCAGTAAACGTTTAAAGTGGCACCTTATGTGTAGCCAAAAAGTATGACAGTAATTCCTATTATTTTATTCTCTTTTCTTTTTCTTGGCACCGCAAGGGTGCTTCTTTTCTCTTTAAAAATCAGTAGAAATAAAAACTTACCTTTCCTGGAGCTTCCAACGTGAACTTTTATAATAACAGGGAAACTGCTCATTTTTTTTCTCACTGAACTATCTCACGCTTCAGCACACTTGTCAGTCCGTGTTCGATTGTTCCCAACGTATAAAATAACTATGTAAATATAATAATAATAATACTTTAATGTTTATTAAAGTATTATTATTATTATATTTATATGTCTTGTTCATGTTTGTTCTTGTTTATTGTATTTTTTGTCTACAGCATGTAAACTTTTTTAATTTTTATGTAGTAAAATTATTGTATTAATATATTAAGTATGTCCTGACGTTCGTGGTGTCACAAATGTGTTCCGACTGAAAATCAGTTATTAAGGTCTTAGGACCTTAATTGTATGCTGAGTCGGAGCCCATTCGTGACACCACGTAGCATTGTTTTATTGTTTTTGTGTTACGTATTTTTTATCAGTTGTGTGTCACGAATAAATGTTTTTTCTTTCTTTCTTTCTTTCTTTATCTTAAAGACTTGAAATTCGGCGGGTGTGTTATTTGTACAGTGTAGATATCCACCAAAAAAGGATTTTACGAAATTCCATCCTAAGAGAGTGAAATGGGTGATTGAATTATCACACACGCTTTGAGTACTGTCAAAACCATACTCCTCTCATCCTAGATTTTCATATTATTGCACTGTTAGGGATATTGTCAGTTTATATAATATATCGAGAGAGAGAGAGAGTGAGAGTGTCTATTATGTTTAAATATGCCCGGGCGAAACCGCGGGCAGAAGCTAGCGTAGTATGTGATCGTTGGACGACTTTAATTACAGAAAAAGTTGAAGCAGACCTTCGTGACATTATCAACCAAAATGAGTGCTACCAAAGGTGCGACTACGTTCAATATGAAACAGAAGTGGAGTTTATCAAAAACCAGAGAGATCTAAGGTATAATGTTTAATGAGCAGCAAAAGTTTGAAGAGTTGATTATTCAAATTCCGTATTCGCTCGAGGTAGAACTTGTTCTTTGGTTCATTATATTTAAATTAATTTAAACTTAATAATGATTCTAATTTTAAATTATTACGATGAAACAATATAACGAAATTAGACAAACCAAAATTATATTGACGCATTTTTTAAATAAAGTTTTGCCAACTTTTTCATACCTTCACTTTTTTACGGATATTGAATTTCTTTTGAGAGTTAATAGGAAGTCCGAAATATGTCATTATTATAATTTGATAAATTACTCGTAGTTTTCAATATTTTTATGCTTTAGGAAAATGTTGACCTACATAATGGGCATTAGGTATCAATCTATCAAATGTCGCTTATAACCTTAATCATTTCGCAAATAATAGAATATATTGGTAAGTAAACGAGTATATAACGGTACTAGCCTAGCTTATCAGTATTTAGGTATGCATTTATAATTCTCAAATTCTAATAATTTGGACAATGTATAAAATGTGTATCTATAAAAAATTCGTGTCACAGTGTTTGTAACCATACTCCTCCGAACTAGCTGAAGCAATTTTGATGAAGTTTTATATTCAAACTTGGTAGGTCAGAGAATAGGTTGTTATGGATTTTTAATCATCATCATCACCGTTTTTCATCACAACGCGGGCAAAACCGCGGGCGCAGCGAATTTCAATGTTTTCTTTTTCGACAACAAATATGGTTTATTAATGTTGTAATTTATTTATTAACCTGTATGTATTTTTTTGGGTATGTTCAGCGATATTCTCGCCAATTGTGAACCGATTTTAAAAAAGCTTTTTTTTTTTCTTGTTACAATTTAGAAAGATGACATGGCAACTCTAATAATACTGCTTACGCACAGAGTTTAATATTATAGGTGACCTCGATGTGTCTACAAGTTGCATTGGTTTTGATCCCGAGTAGACTGGAAATAAGATTAAATTTATTTAGTTTTAGTGCGACTATGTCCCGTGTAAACCATATATCTGTGGTTGGCTATAAAATATATCTTATATTGTACGCGTTAAATAATTTTTTGAAACATTGAGTTTAACTAAAGTTTCAGAAAGTTTTGAGAATGACGTTCAGACAATTTTGTAAATTTGCAAATCAAGTGTTTTTGTTAAAATTTTAAAGAAAGTCGGCGTGCCTTTCTGTAACAAGAAAAGAACCGATGATTTTTAAATGGCTGAATAAAAACAGAAAATTTTTGGAATTATAGCTAAGAAATTTCTCAAACAACTCACTTTTCAAACTCCGTTTGGGAGTTCTACATTTTCTAAAGTAAAAAATATTCCTAACTAATTGACGCTACGAGCTTCGTACCGCCTAACATTCATTGAATGTTGTGTTACAGATTAGCTGAACTTAATTTATCGATATACATAAAAATTTCGTGTCATAGTGTTTGTTACCATACTCCTCCGAAACGGCTGAACTGATTTTGATAAAATTTTATATATACACTTTTAGGTATGAGAATAGGTTGTTATCTATTTTTCATCCCTCTAAATGGGGGATGAAAAATACGGGTGGCTCACTCCAAAAAATTTTTAAAATATTTATGATGGGTCTTTAAAAAATACACACAACCCTTAATTTTCTACCTTCTTTCATCATCCCCTATTTTTTTATTTATATGACAAAACACCATTTGCCGGGTCAGCTAGTGATATTAATATAATAGTTTTTTTGAATGGTTTTTTTTTACATTAAACTTGTCTAGCCTTTGATCGCGCTCTTACCTGATAGGAAGTGACAATGCGATCGAAGGTGTAGTATGCTAGTCAAGTAAATACTTATTCAATCTTCTCTAGAACACGCCCGGGTCATATTTCGCCGGAAACACAGACGCTAACAGGGCATTCCATTCCTTAGTTATTCTGCTATTCAGGACAAAGACAAAAAATAATAATTAAAAACCATGAAAATCGGTCCAGTCGTTTTCGAGTTATATGTGCTTGAACATACCCAACTTTGTTTTATTTATATAGATGTTATTGTAGCTGATCATTTATAAAGATTTCATAAATTTATTTAAATTAAATAGCTTTATATATAGCATAGCGATAGTTTGTTTGATTGATAGCTTTATTGTGTAGCTTAGAGCATTGTTTCTTTATTTTATTTATTTCTTGTAATAAAAAAGACAAAATCAATTACAATTACCACACAAAATATTTCAGACATTAACAACAAGTAAATCAGGGTTTTAAAATTATAAACTAATCCAATGGGCTATTACGATAATGTCAAATAAAATAAAATATTTATTTAGAGAAAATAATAAATTAATAAAATAAATATTTTATTAAATTATTATTATTTATTTTACAAAGTCCACAGCCTTTAATCAACAAAAATTTTAATTTACATACTAAACTTACAGCCAAAAATTGATTTAAATTCTATATGTTTGTAAAATAAATACAGTATGTTCACTAGTAAACAAAATAATGAAACAAGAGTAAATTCACTTTTGTATATGCGCACACGCATGTTGATGATGTGTTTGCACTTGCTGCGTGTAGTGTTTTCTGTACTTAAATTGCGTTATCACACTAATATTATAAAGGTGAAAGTTTGTATGTGTGTATGTTTGTTACTCCTTCACGCTCAAACGGATGAATGGATTTAGATGAAATTTGGTACCAAGATAGCTTATACACTGGATTAACATATAGGCTACATTTTATCCCGGAAAAGTGAAATGCTACCGTGGGATGAGCAAATAATTTAAATACTTTTTATCCACGGGTGAAACCGCGAGGTGCAACTAGTTTATAATATGTGTATGTATTTAAATATATTTTTTTAGGGATATAGAAGATGTGAACAGTAAAGTGACCATACACTTCAGTGAAACAACTTGTATGAAGTACAGAAGAGAAGTGCTGTACACCTGGGACCAAATGTTAGGTATGTACCTTTTAGTGATCGCAAATGCTGGCGAACAAAACGATCTAATTAAACAGTATTCATTTTCACAGGGGGAGCAAAACACTAAATGATGTACTTACAGTGGGTTTTTGATGTGTTTGATTAATAATAATAATATATAAAAAATAATGATAACGCCCAACGATCATATACATAGATCCTGGACCCTAAATAGGTTTCCCTGTGTCTAGGGACCCAGGATCTACGAGAACCATGGTGCTACAACAGACTCAGGACAAGTGCATGCGCTTTTTTTGTGCACAAATACTTTTCCTGTCGCGGGAATCAAACCCGCCGCTTCCGTGTTATGAGTCGACCTGTTCAACTACCACACCCTACAAACTGTCACATAATCATCATCACATAATTAAAAATTTTATATTACACAAATTACTTTTTCTCCAATGATTAAATATAGTTTAGTTTTTACAGTTTTAGTCACCAAAAAAACATAAAAACATAACAATAAAAAATCAATGAATAAATATAGCATAACAATAAAAACATAACAACATTTCACACTAAAAACATAATTGGATGATATTATCACACTAATATTACATGTGTTTGTATTTGTGTATGCTTGTTACTCCTTCATGCTCAAACGGCTGAATGGATTTGGATGAAATTCGGTACGAAGATAGCTTATACACTATTAACATATAGGCTACATTTTATCCCGGAAAAGTGAAATGTTCCCGTGGGATGACCAAATAATTAAAATACTTTTTATCCGCGGGTGAAACCGCGGGGCGCCACTGGTAACTCATACTTTTCCAGTAATTTTGATTTAACAACCAACCCGTAGAACCAGTTTTGATAAAGTTTGTCTGGAATAAATCTGAAAATAGGTAAAACTGTTATTCATGTATAAAAAAATCTTTGAAATCAGACATTATTGACGGAGATTTGAAATAAATCAATTTTTCAATGGTTTCATTCTTGGAAAAGCTGATAGATTTTCCATCGAGATTTTCTAGCTCAACCACCTCACGCTCAAGACCAATCACACGCATTCCAGTGTTTCCAACTGGAAAAATCAATGAACATAGCTTAAAGTGGAAAGTTAGGAAAAAGTAAAAAAAAATCATGGAATTGTATTTCATTGTTAGCTTGAACATTATTTTCATTTGCACAAATTGACTCTTTTAAGACTAAGCTGGCAAGCTACATCAAAAAGCCCGTCGGTGACTAACCGCTTTATTTAATGAAATCATTTTAATTGCTATGTAAATATGCTGGATAATTGCAAAAATGATTGTAAAACATCTAAAAGATCATTTAATATTCTTCTGACCCTGAGAAAAAGCAATTCAATTAAAACCACAAAGGAAGGTCATTGATCTACTTCCAGTTATGATCCACGAACTTTCAATTCAAATACGCATTGTAAGGAGAGATTGTTAATTTACATATAACATTTCACATTTTCGATGATTGAAAACTTACGGCATACTAATACATAAAAAAAATATTATTAACCCTGTATCTAATTATTATAACATTTTTGTTTTTATTTTACAACATGGTGATAACATGTGTAAATTTTCAAATTTTGAGTAAGGGCACATTTTGTCTTCAAATTTATGATGGTAATTTTTTTACAGCAAACCTGGGTGGAATCTTTGGTCTATGCCTTGGGGGATCCATCGTCAGCATAATGGAACTAATATGGTTCTTATTTGACGTACTGTTCACAATCTTAAGAGAATATTTTACAAAAAGAAAAATTGAACCAAGTCCTGAAGCGATGAAGAATAATAAGAACATTTTTCTAGTGAAGCCAAGTATTCCAAAAAAGGTGAACAAAATGTTTGAAATGGACGAAAAGGACCGAAATTACCAAAAACTTGGAAGATCTTTCGGTGAAGTGAGGTTAAAGTTTATCCATTGAACAACGATAGAATAAAAATCTTTTGTTAAAGTAAAATAAGTTTCTGAATACGTTTCTGGAGTTTTGATTTAAGTTTCTTATATATTTCCATGAATTGTGTATTGACTGTATATAACTTGTGAAGTCTACGAAATAATAAATTGGTCGATTTGAAAGTTATGATCTAATTAATGCTTTTTGTGTCAGTTTTATTGGTTATATTATTGTATATGTCAGTATTATTGTTAAGCCATCGGTCTCAATTTGAGCCGTAAGGTTTGAAGTCAATAAGACGAGGCTTCAACAATCTGAAACGTGAACTAATGAGAGCTAGCAAGTGTTTCAATGACTTGGCTGTGAGACAAGATAAACTTTTTAATAATACGGCTAATTGGCTGAAGAGGCAATGCATTTTTGAATAATTAGGGAGTTATGTGGCTAATGGTATATTTTAGTTTTAAAGTCAAAACACCTAAACATGTTTTACACTTAGTAATACTTACGTAATAAAATTTGGCGTTTGTTCTAAGTTAGATATAATTCCTTTTTATCAGCTATCTATGTAAGCTTAAGTGATTGGCTTTATTTATAATTATGTTTATTCTCTATACGTGTACCTAGCTGTAAGTTTTCTTAAAATTTCGTAAGTACGTATTTAATATTATAAGTATGTACTTGCTTACATGAGAAAAAAAGACATACAGCAGAACATGATACATGACCTAACGTAACCTTTAAAATACATTTTAAAGGTTACATTAGGTCATACCTTTTGAGATTACGGGATTTCAGTCTCCATAGCTTTTGGGCGCCCACGTAATCTGTAGAAGAAAATTCATCTCCATACTAATATTATAAATGCTAAATACTGTCTGTATATTTGTTGCCTTTTTGTTATTAGATCTTGATGGAGTTTGGTATGAAGATATATGGACCTTGTATGAATGCTAGGCAATGACGTGGTATATAGCTTTTGTGGTGTGGTGGTTGAGCAGGTCGGCTCATAGCCCGGAGGCGGTGGGTTCGTGGCAGTACAGGTATTTGTGCACACACAAAAAGCGCAAATACTTGTTCTGAGTCTGAGTGTTGTGGGACCATGGTCCTTGTAGTTTCTAGATCCTTAGACACGGGAAATTCTAGTTAGGATCCAAGATCTATGTATGTGATGGTTGGGCGTTATAATTATTATTATATTATTGTATCATTTATACATTTATCGCAATAAATAGTCCTGCAGCAGCTAGTACATTATTTAATTATTTATTATTATTATAAACAGCCGTAAGACATCCACTGCTGAATTCCGTCCTCCTCCATTAAACGCTAGAATGGCCCAATGAAATTGCAGTAGTATTGGGCAGCAGCCTATTCTCTGAATGTTCCATTAGCCGGCTCATCGGTGATCGCGGGAAGAGATGAGATGGTCCTAATCTCACAAAGCCGGGACCACGCAGGCAAGAACATAATAATTTTATTTCAATAATGTCTACCAAAATAGGTTCGAAAATGTATTTTCAATACAAAGACCTGGTAAGCCCCTAAGCTACTTTATTAATTTTATGCTATAAGTGGATGACAAAGGTTAACACAACCCTCGGAGCATACCATTTCTAATAATAAATCTTAGAGTATAATAACTAATAGATAAGGCCCATTTTGAATTAAAAAGTGAAGCCAACATTAACAAAATATATATTTTTAAATTTTTAGTTATAAACTTTCATAAAAACTATTAGTCGTTATAATTGGGTAGCTCCCAAGAGTCTCTCCAAACCATTTCCATTCTCAAAAATATTCATCTAATCCCAAATTTTTTTTTTTTTTTTTTTTTTTTTTTTTTTTTTTTTTAATTAGATTCCCATCTGATCCTTCATCGAATACGAGGAAAAAATATACGAGTGCTGTCTGAACATATTAAAATACACAAAGTATTAAAACCTAAGCAGGTCCTTTTTTAATAACCCTAGGTGTGTATTTTAGAAAAAATTAACAGATTTTAGTGACGCTTCTTACATTTGTTAGAGATGTGGTAATTAAAATATTGGTTTTTGTTTTGAAACTTGGTATTACTTTGGCTTAATCATCTTTCCAGTTCTACGCACTCCGTCTATCCTTATTTATTCTTGCACAGGTATAAAAATGTAGTGAAACAGCCAAATACAACAGAAATATTTAAATACTGGTAACATATTCGTAGAATTGTTTATTTATTTGTCCAAAGACTTTAACAATATTAATATGTTGTACGCAAAGTGACACAAAGTCTATAGACTAAGCGGAATTTTTATTGACTTTACTTGTTACCTTTATATTTATCTAAACATAATTTTTACTTACTTTAGAGTACCTTCATTTAATAATGTAAATTATGTTTTTGTTAATTATGTGAGTTTACATTTTTTGCCTGATTTTTACGATTTATATATGATTTTAAATTCAAAATATCGTAATAGTTGAACGAAATTTTACACTATAGCTCAAACTATAAAAAGATTAATAAAGGATAGGTAGGTATATTTTATCCGCATACTTAGAAAATTAAAGATTTCTCGCAAGGAAAGGTACCCTAGGTACCCTACCACGCCGGGGAAAATACACAAATGGTATATTTAAAAAAGAATTGATATGCGCGAAAATGACCCAGTCTCCAGTGTAGACCCAGTGTGACATCAAATTTATGATCTACGATTTTCAAATTTAAACAAAGCCCTCTAGAGCCAACACACGAAATCGTAACGAAAATTAGGAGGACAATAAATACACCAACGCACCAAACGTTTCACTGACACCTTTATCGTGCAAACTGCTAGGGAATGGAACTCACTTCAAGCTTCCTTGTTTCCCGACAAATGTAATGTAGGTCTCTCTAGATAAGTTCATCATAGGTCCCATATGATAAGGCATAGGTATATGCCGCTCTCGCTTAAGATTATGTGAGTTTAAGTCAAACGTTCGCCTATCAAAACTTTAAAATTAAGTTTATAACATTTTTAGCTTTTTTTTCACAAAAACCAGCAATTTCATCCAATTGCATCACCACTTAAAGAAATTAATTATCTTGCCATAATGTTGGCCGTTGATGTGTAAAAGTCACTAATGTCCCTGTCAGGGTTCCTTTCAGACCCTCATCAGAGCTTAGTCGCAGTTTAGAGAAAACCGGCTTTAACCGTACACGGGGATCCACCGTACCTACCCTACAATATATTGAAGCAAACTACTCTTTTATTTACACACTAGCGGCCCGCCGCATCTCCGCGCGGGTATTTATCAAAAATTTTAAAAACGTGCGTTTAATACGAAGTTATATATATTTAAACGAGCTTCTGTCCGCAGCTTCGCCCGCTGCGTGGCCTATGGGAAAATAATTAAACCACCCATTTCACCCTCTTAAGGGTAGAATTTCGAAAAATCCTTTCTTAGCGGATGCCTACGTCATAACATCTAACTGCATTCCAAATTTCAGCCCGATCCGTCCAGTGGTTTAGGCTTTGCGTTGATAGATCACTATGTCAGTCAGTCAGTCAGTTAGTCAGTCACTTTTGAGTTATATATAAAGATTAATACTCAGGTACGAATAATTTGGCTTAGTTTAAACCGGCATTTCTACTGCATATTTTAAAATTTAAAAAATAGTTAAAAGTTAGACATAATATGTCGAACTATTCACTAATGTCACAATAATGTACTAATACTATAATACGCCCTCTATGAAATTGTTGTACATTACTTATTTCCGCAGTATACGTGATGTAATGATTTTTTCATACGGATTCCTAACTTTTTTGAAAATACTCTATGTAATGAGAGATAATGTAAAGAGAGGATTCTAATGGTGAAAGAATTTTTCAAATCAGTTCAGCAGTTTTCGAGCCTATACAATGCAAATAAACAATAAAATTTTTCCTCTTGATAATATTATATTGTAAAGATAAAACGGGTTTTATTCGCGTACAAAAATTATCAAAACATTATTTTGATTAACTTCGACGTTTCCACCAAGTTACATTGGCCGTACTTTATTATATTAGTTTAGATGTTTGAAACCTCTTATAGTTGAAAATACATCTATTACATACATTCTTACATTATGTTTATATATTACATATTTCATGCGAAATTTCTAATGAATAAAAAGTTTGTCTCAGATTACCGATACTACCTAAATCAATATTAGGGCACGGTTTATCCAGGAATATTATGAGTTGAAAATTTGAAAATAAATAAATGCTACATTAAATATTTCAGGGCTACCCCAACATATTCACTCGTGCGTGTAATTTAGTACTCGTTTTTAAGTCGTCTAATATAAACGAGGAGAGACAAAAAGCAGCGTAGGATGACCCCTCTCTAGGTGGGTGGATGACCTAGTCAAACCGCGGGGAGCCTATGGATGCAGAAGGCGAGCAGCGGACGTCTTCAGGATCATTATGGTGATAAATCTAAGCCTGTGGAATTTTAACCCTGAGTATTATAAAGTTGCATTTTGTCGCACTGGATTATAATAATAATAATAATAATTTATTTGACCAAAAACAATACCGTAGATAAAATATCGGTTGATACAGTATAGGAGGGTGTGATAAATATGAAACTCTGAATCCCACACTAGGGCAACCTGTGCCCTATTCAATTAAAACTTAAGACTGTGGAAAAACTTCTATAACGCGGTGCGGTGTGGGCATGCTGAAGGCCTATAGTTATATAGGTTGCAACCTACGTACAACCCGTTCCTGTCTACATATATATATAGACGCATACATAAACCTACATATATATAGGTTGCAACCTATATAACTATAGGCTTTCAGCGTGCGCACCGGGCCGTGTCCAGTGCAAGAATCATCCGTAGTACACCGCACATTCCGTTTTTATAGCCAGATATATGCCACTGTAATAAATTTAAATGACACCACATAATAAATTACGGTACAGTCGACTGCGCATAAAGTTTATAACTGGACGTTGCCGCCGTCATATACATAAACCTCCCTCTTCAATAACTCTATCTATTAAAAAAACCTCATCAAAATCAGGAAAGTGCCCAGAATGCTGGCAGCATTACCAGGTATTTGGCTCAAAAAAATTAGCATTGCCCAATGGAAAATGGCATATAAATAACAATTTACAATTGTCAAGACGGTGACATTAAAATTAAAAAAGTAATACCGGCCAATAGATGGCAATAAACTAAACAAGCTATACTTTAGTCGTGTGATCTAAAGCACACTCGTTTTTATTAGCGGTGGACGTTTTCCAGCTAATAATAAAAACGAATAAATCTATTTTACTACTATCGACAGTGAGAATGATATAACTTTTTCAATTAGGTAATAAAACCAATGCCAAGTTGTAGGTATTATTAACCTGCAAATTATACTTAATGAAATTACAGAAACTAGAGAAACCACTAAGTAATTGAAGGGGTGACAATAAGGGTTTAACTGACTTTTTTTCACAAAATGACTTATGGGTATCGTTGGATTCAGCGTGAAATTATCTACAATAATATATTATCAAAATATCGAAATATGGCTTAAATCTCGAGATTTTGAGTCTAAAAATGGTTTGTCTCTCACAGGAATACAGTTCGCTTAGCATAAAAACATTATTATATTTATATTATTATATCATATTTCTACAGTAATTGTATGAATTAGTACTATATTTAGTATTTTAAAATAGAATTAAAACATTTTCAAGCAACTGAAACCTACATAAACTTTTTCTATTACCTTATAAGCACTCTAAATTAAAATGAAGCCGTTGAAGTTTAAAGTCAATTTTCTCGAAACTATCAATTTGTCAGTTTTTTATTCTCAACCCTTCAATTTAGAACTCTTTCAATCAAATAACAAGTCAAATTAAAAAATAGTGAAATTTTTGCTATATTTTTACTTGGTGTGTACTGAAGACAGAATTGGAATAAATTCTTCAACATTAGCATGCAACACGAGGTCGCTGGTCTTTACCTTATTGCCAAGATTTAATGTATAATACTTCTAAATGGTTTAGAATACAGAATTTATTGGCCAAATTCATTTTCTTTTTTTGTGTGTTAGTGAAAGATGTGATGAGCTAATCGTTCTCGATTCGGTTTCACGTGACACTGCACTGCGCACATCATCCTGAGAAACCAGCACATTCTGATAATAACATTACTCAACTGTGAGATGATAAAGTCTCAATTGTTCAGTAATTTCACTAGCTACAACGCCCTTCGAACCAGAACACAGTAGTGTGCAAGCTTGGCGGCTGAATCACTGGCAAAGCGGTGGTACCTACCTAGACGAACTTTGCAAAAAAGTCCTACCACCTAGTAAAGACAACTCATATTCTCATAATAATCTCTACGTTTTCCAATACATACATAATTCCTAGATAACCTTGCTCAAAATACGGCCTCCATTATAAACGAAACATGACTAATTGATGTTGTACCAAAACTCATTTTGAGTAATCCAAATTACGAATCAAAAGCAACAAATCTGTTTAGAACTCGGAAATAGGATACCGGTTTGTGTTGTCAACAGTGAAATAATTCTCGAAACGCAGCTCTTAGAATTTGGGTTCTCTCGGTAAATAAACTAAACGAATTTTCATTATTATTATTATTTCTTTGTTTTACAATTTTTTTTAATAATGAAAATTCATTTTTTCAGGACATCCTACAATGCTTTATAACAATACATAATACTTAGTAAATAGAAATGAAACGTACAATATTAGTTGGCCTTGTGTAGGTCGCGAACGACCTAGTTCAAAAGAGCGCTCCTTTGAGCGAACGACACAAACTAGGTGTCAATTGCGTCTGATTTTAGTTCGTTCGTTCTTTGACCGACCGACTTGCGGCGAGCGGCGAGAGCCGCGCTCCCCAGCGCGCCGCGCTCCGAGACGCGTGTCGCGAGCGGGAGAGAGCGATGATCGTACATATCATTCTTACTTAGAATATTTTAAATATTGATTACATAAATGATGGTTAATTTTAAAGTCTTTTTTTCTTTAACAAACATTAAGAATACCTACATAGTTTTAATAAATACTTACTTAATATGTTCATCGAAACTAAGTACCTAGGTATATCATATTTTTAGTTGGTACTTAGTATAATATTTTTATATCATTACCTAAGTAGACTGAGTACCTATAGGTACTAATAAAAAAATGTTTTTTTCTTAAATACCATGCAATCAATGCAATGGCATTAAATTAATAAATTAATATGCAAAATGTACCTATTTAGTAGTTATTACAACAGAAGCTATAACAATTTATAAACAAAATAGAGCATAGTAGTAGATATAACTACAGCTCTTTGGCTGTTGCGAACTAAGTAGGTCGCTCTTGCAGAACCAGGCAAGAGATCGCTGAGAGCAATCGTCTTACCCGCTCTCGGTCCTGCCGCGAACTACTGAACTAGAAGAACGACCTAGTTCACCGACGACCTGCGAACTAAAAGGAGCGCTCCCTGTCGCGAACTAAAATGCGCAAGGCTAATATTAGTCCATATAATAATAGTAGGTCTTTACCTATGACATTGCCATTTTTTATTAAATAAGTTACATAGTCTGTGTTTATCACAGAGAAAATATATTAAGTAAAGTATTTACTACCTTGACATTTTGCTACAGCTCTAATGCCGTTAGTATAGACTAAAGTTTGACAGCTCCTAAGTTCTAACTTACATCCCTAGCCCCGCTTTCTCGTACGTTGTCAAGTTGATAGGCCAAATACTGTACGCTTATTGGTTGTGACAGCCGATAATCAACAGGTGACCAATGAGCGTTTAGTATTTACAGGCATAATTATACTATAGCGTCATCTATTGAAAAACTACGAAACCATTATGTATGATGATGTACGCTATCAACACCTAAATTTTCATTAGCTGAAAGCTATTGCGTACGCTTTGGTATATGAATTGTAAAGTTTGCAGACAGCGCCCTCTCTGTACACTTGCATGGAACTCCTATGCTTTGTTCAAATTTCATTTTTCTTTTAACAAAGAAAGTTTTTCTTTAATTCCTTGAGTAATAGTGACATCCAGTGAATACAGATGGCGCTAAAATAAAGATAAATATTTTGACCAATTTGTTTTTTACACCGTTACACCATGGGGTTATAACCTAGAGCAGATTACACCCGTCACCACTATGTTATTTATTATACTACACAGAGCAGGAAAACAGTCTTGTCGTTAGAGTATGTGCTCAGCGCATGAATATTATTATTATTCTACTCTATTAGGTCGCGAGCGTGATTTTTCTGCTTTGTGATATTACTACCTACTAATAGTTGGTGATAAATGAAATCCATTAACGAGGATTTGTAGAATTGAAGTTCATAAAACCCAAAATTCAATGAGACAGTGTCTTATAAGAGCATTTGTACTGCTCTGCACTTAGGTATTATTATCATGTCTATATTGTGCTCTACACTGCAATTTGTGGTTGTATGGGTGCCAGCTGCGACACGGGCGCTTTGTTGCGTAGGAGGTAATTTACCATCGAAATGAACTGCATTGTCAACGGTATTAGCGAAAACTTACCAAGGCGGACACTTTGATGTTATTAAATTATTTTATTTTAGGATCTAAAACTGAAATTTTAATAATGGCCTTATCATTAATAGTATTATTGAACTGCTAGGTGATCATGGAACATGATTGCAACCCATAGAAACCAAAATTTATATGGATCTGACAGGTTCAATAATTATGTAGTTTATGTGCGTAGTTACTATGGAAATTTTCATATTAGGAAATATGAGTGAATTTTTTCCTGTTATATTAGGTAAGTATTTGATGCAAAAAACAGGATCCCTTCATGTTTGATATGATTGAATTTAAAAAATAATTAAAGTGCACTTTCCAAGCTAATTTAAATCATGCCTACCACTTCCAAAATATAGGCTGAAGTTGCAAATAGCTTATAAAATGTGTCCGCCTTCTGCTTCCCAAGAAACTTATAACCCATTGACAGACCTAAGTAAAAACTGTTTTTTTTTTTTTTAATTTATTTCAAGGATACTGTGATAATAGTTTTTTAGAAATAGAAATAGTTTTTAAGCAGACAAAACTGTCAAATACTTAAAAAGTACCGACAACTTCTGAGGTTATTGAACTCGCTTGAATTATAAATCACTTTTTCCTAATTTATTAACTGTTGGTCGGTACATACTCTTGACAGCTTATTTTATGACTTAGTAATGTAAGAAAACTGATTTTTCTGACGTCACTTTAAAAACGTTTAAATGTACCTATTTGTTCCTTATCTATCTCTATCAAAATAAGAACCTTTCCGAGCTTCTAAAAATAAAACACAAGCATTTTATTCTTTGTTATTTTACAATCCACGTCGTATTTTTTCAAATAATTTGTTTTTCAGTACCACACGCGCCTTATAAATTTCCGATTTCGTTTTATATTTCAACAGTGGGGTACAGTGGGGTACCAGTGGGGTACGAATGGAATAAATCACGTGCGAACAGATCACGTATCTGAGGGGACGGTGAGCGTGGAAGGGACGCTTGGCGAACGTTAAAATTAAATTTTCAGAGCGATGTCGAAGTATGAATACTTGGAGACAGTATGGAATGTTGACAATATACGAGTATATATTACTATGTATAAGGGTGTAACTTATAGGAGACAAAGCGCTGGTGAAGGCTAAGCTACAAAACCTTGAACACCGACGTAAAGTGGTCAGCCTATCAGTCTTTTATGAACTGCACTTCGGAGAATATGTGATGGAATTGCACAGCTTAGCTCCCCTATGTCGGTTTTACTCCCACACAACACAACGCACGGAAACACGACATTCATATATGGTGGGTATTCCCCCAATCTACACAAAGCGTTTCACTTCAGCATTTATTGCGTGGATGGCAAATGAATATAACAATAAGCGTATCTGTTTCCTGTAAAATATATACTGGGAGTTTTCAAAATTGAAAGCAATAGTGAACCGGTATCTTCTAGTCAAGCACGTTCCATCATCGGCAGCGTCACAATCATCAGTTTTTATTGCTTAATCTAATATTTTAAGACAGAAAAATTGGTAAGTTTTACAAAAAAGTTTATTGGTAATAAGAGATGCGAAATTTTATTCTCTACAATAACAGTAGTTTCCGAGATATTGTCCAACAAATTTTTTCAAGATGGCGTTTAAAACCTGTCAGCATCTTGTGATTTTATGCTCAGTGATCTTAAATATATTTTTTTTTAATTAGAGCGAGAAATTTAATTAGATTTAATTGGAGAAATTTAGAGCGAGATTAAACTCTATTTTTACTGGGCTATAACAAATTGGGCAAACTCAAGAATATCAAAACTTAAAAAAGCTTCAGGTAGAGGCACCTTGAAATGAAGTAAGTTTATGTACTGTCGAAGCGTATAGTGTTAACTAGAGTCGTGTGCGTGAGAACGCCGCATGCTTGGCCGCTCGAGTTGTTTCGATGCGGTCGGCGGCGGCGATGTAAAACGATGTTAGATGTTGTTCGGGAATATGTTATTTTGTTAAACTCTTTCATTCTGAAATGTTGTGGACGAAGTTAATACTTAACGGAATTCAGCCTAAAGTATTTAAAAAATAGCTAACGATTGTAAAGAATAACAAAAATACATACAAAAACCACACTCAGAATCACACAGAATCACACAACAATTTGTTTACATTTAGGAAAGCGAATGTTAGATTGAAAACTATTTTTAGAAGCAATATTTAAATATCCTATAAGTACCTACTATAGACACGGTGGGGAAAATTTGGTATTTATTGCTAAAAATACTGTGAAGGTTAATATTATAACAAATCGGCACGTGTAAAAATATTTTTTTTACATTTGGCATCATTTTTCAATAGCATGGTTTTTTGTTGTCTATAATCTCGCAATGCGATCTAAGGTAGGTTGATATACTATTATGCGTTAACTAATCAAATCTTAACTAATATTTTTAACAGAAAAGATTTGATTGTTTGTTTGCATTGAAAAGGTTTTGAAACAAATGGGCCGATTTGATAAATTCTTTCACCATTAGAATCCTACATTATTTCCGAGGAACATAGGCGTATGCCATAATGATGTATAGGTATATACTACCCATGCGAAGCCGGGGCGGGCAGCTAGTAATTGTATAACAGTGGAATATTTTAATGTTTTCTCTTGCATTATACAAAGGCTCATTTCAAACTCAACAGAGAGAGACAAAACATAAACCAGATAGCTATTCCTCCGATACACAATGTTTGTTAGTAAAAGGGTACTTTTAAGGTAATGAAATGACGTGACAACCTAGTCATTAAATTAAAATAATAATAATAACGCCCAACGATTATATACATAGTTTGTGGACCCTCACTAACATTCCCAGGAACTACGAGGACCATGGTCCCACAACACCCAAACACAGAACATGTGTGTTTGCGTTTTTTTTTTTTCTGTACACATATTTTGATTGATTGATTGATTTATTTGCCAAAAACTTAGCCTAATACATTGTGAAAGTAGTAAATTTTATACAAATATTACAATATTACTCTACAATTTTACACAACGCAAAGAAATATGTAAAAGTGGCGGCACAAACAATTTTTGCCGTAGCAATATGGTAGATTATAATTCCAGTACCCATACTGCCTTTCAGAGATCTCCAACTCCGAACTAAGTGAAAACTTGTATCTCAGAGTACAGAGAACTCTTAAGGCAGGGGGCAACTAGACCAAGCATTATTGTTGTGCCCATTACAATGTTTTGATGAGTGAATAAAGATTAATACGGCTAGAAGTTACGTTAGAGACTTATGTGTAAGTTGACATACAACTAACGACAAAAGTGTGTCTCCTACTAAAAGATGCCCTGTTAAGGTGATTATATACCTGTATATAGAGCATCTACAATTTTTTTTTTTTTTATAATTAAGGAAATGAAAAGTTCACTATCGCGCTTCTTTCTTTTTTTTTTTCTTTTCATAAGTAGTAGAACTAATATTACCTTAATATTGCTATTATCACTTTAAATTATTTATGTGTATTTAGTGTGCGTGCTGGGTTGTATGTTTCTGATCGTGTGTGAAGTTTACTATGTATGTATGGTGTGTATGTGAATGCCAATGAAAGAATATGCATGTATTGTTGTGTAGTGGTGCTGAGAATGATTGTCGAATGGAGTGAGAGGATGAAGATAATTAATTTATACGAACAAGAAAAAGTATGTTACGGTTGTATGTATCAATGACTTATTACAATATACAACGACTATTATGTCACTTATTTTTAAAAATCAAACTGAATTAAAGCTTCAGTTTCTACATAGTTTAGGCCTAATATACCATAATTATGTCCTGCCCCGGAAATCAAACCCATCGCCTCCAGATTATGAGCTGACCCAGACATCCACCACACCATAAAGGCCGTCATTTACCTGATGTTAAGCGACAAGGCCTCCGATACAGTTTCAGTGTCACTCGGAACTCTAACATATAAAGTTTTGCTTGTCATCATTTGCCCAGTAATTTCACTAAATATAGTGCCCTTCAACCACAGTACTGTAATGCTTGCTTGGCGGCAGAAAACTAGCAAAGCGATGGTACCTATCTAGACGAACTTTACAAAAAAGTCCTACCTAGTGAAAAACTCATACATAAAAACCTACTAGTTTGATGTTAACATTATAGTCATAAAGCATGACTATTAACAAAGTATCATCCCAACACTCAGCAAAATTCTTTTTATTTATATCAAAATTTTAAAAGCCACTTTTCACAGCTTCGCAACTTTCACAAACTTTCATAATTTATGACTTCCATTTGGAAAATTAACACTGTGTTTTTACGACTTATTTTTAAAGTCAAGGTGGTCCGAATTAGTTTAATGGTTTGAAAGAAAACCGGTGAAAGTAAAAAAAATACGCGTGTCCTTTAGACCACACGACTGAAGTAAAACTTCTATAGCTCCATTTTGGCTTCACACCTTTGTGTATTTAGCCAGTGTCAAGTAATTAATTTCTCTAGATAATTAATATTACATATCAGTATGTGTCAAGTCAAGTCACTGTCGAAGTCATCAAGTCAAGCCATAGTTTAGTCTAGTCAAGTCATACTCCTAGTAAAGTGGTGGCAACTTTACTTGAAGCTTCTATGGAGTCATGGAAACAACACGAAATGAATCATTTCACCGTCACTATACCACTTTCCCCACACTCACGCCTGTAATCCAGCACTCAACGAATAAAGTGCCACCAATTTTATGCACTAACACTGAAAATAACACAAATTTTAGAAAATAATACAAGGCGGTGATGCGATCTTTTTCGTTTTCCCGCCATAAAACCATTTTTCCTTTGTTTAATGTTAATGCCGCTATCTTGACAATAATTGTAAATTGTCATTTTACCGGACATACCAGCGTAGTAAAAAAAATTAAGTTATTATAATTTTTGTTTTTGTTGACAATGAGATCTACGCAACAACTTTCAACTTCCGTTCGCCTCGTCACGAATTCACCAGCTTACTCCCCAAGTCAAGCGTTCGTAAAGAAGTTTTGCTTCAATAATATTTTTGGGAAAAGTGAAAGCGTAAAATAATAGATTTATTTATAATAATTATTAAGAGTATTTCTAAGTTGCATGCCAATCTGTATCTAAATAAATTTAGCCATCTTTATTTCTACAACTGCTAGTAGTGCAGAAGGATAAAAACATTTCCTTTTACACTACTGGAATTAGTGAGCTTGGAATTCGTGCCGTGGGAAATTAAGCCTTATTACCTACTTGGAAACTACAATAATAGTTTATTAAGCACATGTTTCTGTGAAGCAAGTCTAGAAGAAGTAGAAGAAGAAGAGAAGAAGAAGCCTGCCTAGAAGATACCGGTTTACCCTAACTTAAAAAACTCCAAAATTATATTCAGCGTTTTGTCGTGAACGTTACACAAGCAAACAGCCAAGTTTCACTTGATCTAGACTGATAGCTCAATTGGTAGTAACTCAGCTATTGTAGGCCCACCTTGGACAAAAATCCGTGTGATGAACATAGGTATCAGTTCTGTGTCTGGGTACTTAATTGTAATTTACGAGTATGTATGTATTTACAAACAAAAAGCATCTATTTTGTATTGATTGTACGGGATTTACTCACGTTATAATTGGCCGGACTATCCGACTATAGTTTCGACTGCGTTTGGCAGCCTTCCTCAAGGTGAGTGCGCGCGCGCGACGGCGACTTGCTTAGCACTGCGGACCGCCGCGCGCAGCGCACGTGATGACAGCGGCTGCTGTGTAGGTAAAGGAGAGGGGGCGGGGGGTGGATCCCGCGACGTCGGCGTGCACTGAAGTTCATCCTCACTGGAATCTTCCTGTGTATCGGGAATACACCAGCACACAGAACTAATCACATCACCACCACTCTCACGGTCACTCTCACGTACTCCTCGAAGACACGGTCGCCAAGTCGGTGGCAGGCTCCATCCTCCATCTCTATTGAAGTTAGGACGCCGACTAATTTCGATGGCTTCTCTGACTTTGCGGGATCCACCCCCCGCCCCCTCTCCTTTACCTACACAGCAGCCGCTGTCATCACGTGCGCTGCGCGCGGCGATCCGCAGTGCTAAGCAAGTCGCCGTCGCGCGCGCGCACTCACCTTGAGGAAGGCTGCCAAACGCAGTCGAAACTATAGTCGGATAGTCCGGCCAATTATAACGTGAGTAAATCCCGTACAATCAATACAAAATGTGTGAAAACCACGTTAGTTTCCATAATAAAAAAGCATCTACGTATTTTATCAGTTATCTGGTTTCAATAGTACAAGCTTGGCTTAGTTTGGGACCAGATGGATTTGTGTGATATGTTCACATATATTTATTTATTACTAGTTACGCCCCGCGGTTTCACCTGCGGATAAAAGGTATTTTAATTATTTGCCTATCCCACAAGAAAATTTTACTTCTTCGGAATAAAATGTAGCCTATATGTTAAAACAGTTTTAAAGCTATCTGGGTACTGAATTTCATCCAAATCCATTCAGACGTTTGAGCGTGAAGGAGTAACAAACATACACACATACAAAATTTCACCTTTATAATATTAGTTTGATAGTGAGATTTATCATTATTATTATATAATGAAATGAAATGAAATGAAATGAAATGAAATGAGTTTATTACCAGATAAAAAATCGAAACTTAGGTACTCTTATAAAACTAACTTAAACTAAACAGCCTAAAACACCTGTGTATCTTAGGTGATGGGTACGTGGTAGGATTGCCACCTTCGATGTAGCGGGCTTTGGTCCCAGTCTCGCACGGCGGCCACCCGGGAGTTCGCAGAGCGGTAAAAGGCGGTACGCGCAGTGGCTGAGCGGCTTCTAAGTAGCGCTTGCCATCCTGGAGCGCGGCCTTCGGCAAACATGGCGCTTGCGCTGCAGTATCGCGGTAGACGAAACATCGCGCGCCACGCATCATTATATTGTACCCTCATATCACTTAGAGCGGCCTTCGTATAGTTCGCCCAGAGTTCTACAGTGTATACGCTAGTGCAGTAACTGATGAACAGTTGGGCCTTCACACTATCGCTACATCTACTGAAACGTCTGGCAAGCATGTTGCCACGCACTGCAATGGCACGTCTTTGCCTCTGTATGTCTGTGTTATCGAGTAGGTCGCTTGTGATCATGTGTCCGAGGTATTTTACCTCCTCGACTTTTTCAATAGCAGAGTTATATAGTACTAGGGGTGGCAGATTATTGTCACTCTTCGTAGTTTTGAATATCATATACACTGACTTTTCTACATTGTATATCATATTGTGGTCTTCAGCATATTTTTCACAAACTGCTAACAGCTTCCTCATAGCCGATATGGATGGTGCTAAGAGCACCATATCATCTGCATAACTAATGTGGTTTGTTATGATCCCATTCATTGAGCAGCCAACGCCTGTGCGTATGAGTTTCTCTGAGAGCTCGTCCATATATAGATTGAAAATAGCCGGGGACATACTCCCACCTTGTCTTACTCCGCATTTAAGGTCCGTAGCCGTAGATAGCTCTTTTTTCCATCTAACTCGGTTTGTCTGCTGGTAATACCAATTTTGTAATACTCTAACAATCTGTCCGGGGACCTCACGATCCGCGAGTTTTTGCCATAGCAGAGTGTGATCAACTCTATCAAATGCTTTGCTGAGATCTAGGTAGCAGGCAATAACAGAGGTATTTCTGCTCTTATAGTAACCGGCGATCTGCTTAAGAACATAGATAGCAGTGCTAGTCGATGACTGACTTTTGAAGCCGTGTTGGCAGTCCGATGATGTTATGTAAGGTGCTGCGTGCTTGTGTAAAATCTTTTCAAGTATTCTAGCAGTCATGTTTGCAAGTGCAATGGGACGATAGTTGGTCGCATTAGATATATTTTTCCTTCTGTTTTTGCATATCGGAATAATGACTGTTTTTGTGAGGCTGCTTGGCAAATGTCCCGTTTTTATAATTGCTGTGAACAATAGTGCCAGTGCACCGTACATCGCTGTGCCTCCGTATCTTATATGTTCTATGGACAATCCATCTAAGCCGGGTGACTTCCCTCCTGTTGTTTGTTTCACCGCGTCAGCTATATCTTTCATGTGTATGATAATATCGTTACAGTATTGTAATTGTATATTCTCTGACGTATGTTGTCTAGAGGGCGCAGGTTGACTGAATATTTTATTAAATTTATCTGCAATTTCTTTATCGCCTGTTATGCCGTCAATATGAGATGGCCAGTTAGTCGATGGTTTTATTATTTTATTTATGTTATGCCAGAATTTTCCAAAATTCTTGTGCTTCATTTCAAGTGCTATCTTATCCATAATAATTTGGTCCCGGTTACGTTGGCAATAACTAAATGCACGTTTAAATTCCGCACGGTGTTGTTTACGCTCGTCGGATACTGGACCGCTGGTGGGACAACCGGCTTGATGCCATAGAGCTAGTGACCGCTGCGAGGCGGCATATTTATCACCTACGTATTCGTTCCAGCCCGCGACCACTTTTTTCTTATGCATTTTTCGCTCTGATTTTTTAAAGCATCTGGTAGCACAGGTTTGCATTATTTTTATTAAAGAGCTGTACATGTTATTAATTGCTACGGCATCGTCCAGATCCACAGTATGTTCGAAAATCAGTTTATTTAATCTTTGGGTAACCGTAAAGTTGTACTGATTTATTGCCGATGTTGAGCTTGAATTCCAAGTCCACGAAGGACGAGGCGGTAGTTCTACGTTATTACAAATCGCTTAATTGCATTTGTAATATTATGGGTCTGTGATCTGTCCAATCTGTTGTTAGGTCTATCGATATATTCCGTATGGCTCTGTATGCATTCTCAGTGGCCAGGCAGTGGTCGAGCCAGCTCGTTGTGTTATGCGCGTCACTTACGTATGTGTATGTGGATTCCGGTAACTTTAATTTGTCTGCATATTTGTAATTATATTCGATGCAAAATTGTTCTAGTTCGGTACCAAATCTGTGCGTGGGATCTGCGTTAAAGTCTCCGATTACTAAACAATCCGCCACTTCTCGGTCTTCAACAATTGAGTGTATTTTACCAAGTATCTCGCAATACTCCGGGAAGTTGTCCAAGCTCGCGGTAGGCATATACACGTTTATAACTAGGAGAGTGTTCTTATCACTAGTTTGTATTTCAATAGCGCAGATTCGAGCGTTATCACATTCTATAGCGATGCATTTCAAAGTGTTTTTATATAATATTGCCACGCCACCGTACGGCCTGCCAATTAATATTCCTTTGGATATATCAACGGCTGATGTACCGATACTATTAAAGTTATTGTGGATAGTGTTGAGATAATGTAGGTCAGTGGGTAGTAACCAGGTTTCTTGGAGTAATATTACGTCGTTCGTAGTACAAAGGTCATGTATGAATTTTGTCGATCTTCTTACAGATCTACAATTAATGGATGTGATGTTTAAAATACTTAGACCCATTATTAATTATAATCAATTTTTCTGGATGCTACTGCGAGCATTCTTGTTGTGGTAACGACCAATAATAACGCCTGGCGGCCATAATTCTGTTTTAATTACTGATGCTACACTGTCCCATGGTATGGTAATTTTAAACTCTGTGTAAGTGACTTTGTTATTCTCAGGAAGCTTTTCCACTTTGATGGCAGGCTCCCCAATATCCTGCATATGTTCAATTAGGTCCTGAGCACTGACTGAGCTATCTAGGTTCGCTACGTAGATGTACGCTGTGCGCGGGGCTGCTTTTATTTTGCAATTAAGTATGTTTGTAGAGGTCCCTACAATATTACGACGTTGGTGTCGGTACTTTTTTCGCGCCATTACTTGGAAATCGTCGCCGTAAGGGGTTTTAGATTCCGCCTCATCAAGCTTTGTAGATTCACTAACTGTCGGCGTCTTATATTTGTCAGTGTAGGTAGGATTTTTACTGTTGATAGAATTCTTCTTACTGACCGTTGTTGACATAGTATCGACACTCTCCGTATTTAGAGTCGTTACGTCTTTGACTGGACATGGTACTATGCAGCTTTTTTGCGTCCACACTCCGTGAAGTTCCATAGGACCACTGTTCTCAGCAAAGTGATTTTCTGTTCCGGCAGAGGTCAGAGCGGAGGGTAGGCGCGGCGGCCCTCGAAGCATTGCAATCTCTTTCTGTACTGCTTCGAGTTCCTCTTTCGTGACTGAGCTATGTCGGAGAGTTGCTACCTCCGTTTTTAAAATCACGATATCTTTAAGCAATCGCGTTACATCAATGTGATCCCAGGTTATCGGTGGAAGGCGGCTCAACTCACGTGCCACAAAAATAGGAATATCCTTAGGCTCTGTAGCTTTCATCAGCCTGATAATGTCTTCCATATCGCGCTGAGATTTTCCTTCATTTCTTGTGGATTTCAGACGCTTATCTGTAGGTACAACATCATACAGTAAAGTTTTGGCGGCTACGATATCGGAACCTTCAAAACTACGACTGCAGATTAACACAAGGCTCTCATCATCCATAACTTCGATCTTGTTTTGCACAAACGCGAGAAGTTCGTTGATAATAACGTTACATGAAATGCACTTCGACATTTTCAACCGAGCGCAATACGCGCAACGATACGTTCGTGTTGCGTGAGTGACGCGTACGGAATGGAATATAGGAAAATAGGGATAAGATTACAGCTTGTAACCAACTATCTCCTAAATAAACTTTACCGCGCCTTCACACCATAATTCTTCGACTGAATAATTAATTTTAACTGCAGAAATATTGACAGCGATTCGCAACCAATCCATGTATTGGAGACGTGACCAACATGTCTAGCGATGGATGTTCGGATTTCTGACTGACATCATGACTTAGTGATTCTGGACTTAGAATTTATAGGATATAAGGTCTATAAACATTCTCCTGGTTAGCAGCAGCTTGATTTGAAATGC
Source organism: Ennomos fuscantarius (assembly GCA_905220475.3). Lineage (NCBI taxonomy): Eukaryota > Metazoa > Arthropoda > Insecta > Lepidoptera > Geometridae > Ennomos > Ennomos fuscantarius. The sequence continues at coordinate 656,635 of HG992028.1, read as the reverse complement.
CGAAGATTCAACTTAGTGGCGCGCATGGGAGAGACCTATACCCAGTAGTGAATTCGTACTATCCATAGTAGTGGAAGTTATTAATAACTAGTTGATCCGCCCCGGCTTCACACGGGTAAATGATCGAACAGGATAAAAGTAACCTATGTCCGTCTCCTGGTTCTAAGCTATCTCCCCACCAATTTTCAGCCGAATTGGTGCAGCCGTTCTTAAATTATAGATAGTGTAATTAACATGACTTCTTATCTACTATATAAAAATAAGTCGGGTTTTCCTTCCTGACGCTATAACTCCAGAACGCCCGAACCGATTTCCACGGTTTTGCATTCGTTGGAAAGGTCTCGGGCTCCGTGAGGTTTATAGCAAAGAAAATTCAAGAAAAATTCAGGACAAACCAACATTTTAAGTAGATGGCGCCGGTGCGTGATACATTGTTTTTCGTATATTATAAAATGTTTAATAAATAAACGTCCACCCGAGCGAAGCCGGGACGGGCCGCTAGTATGTATATAGATTTGTTCATGATTAGTAATAAGTTCAAGTAATATACTTAAAATAATTTAACAAAAAGCAAGGACCTTGAGGTCTGTGGTAATACAGCTAGAAAAAAAAACTTTTTTTAAAACTCATGAATTAATAGGCTTGCTATTTTTAACATTCAGCACTTTGTCATTTTTAACCGCTTTAAAAAAAAGAGGAGCTCTATTGGACTGTTTATAATTAATCCTGCACCAAAGACTTTTCAAGGTATTATAATACGAGTATGTGTGAATTTATACTCGCTCTTACAACGGCGAAAGAAAACATGGTGGGGATGTCTTCTTTCGCCGTTGTCAAGGATCACGGTTATTCTCTAACTCGCACTTGGCCAACAATAGTTTATTATGGTCCACTCTATAAGAGAAGTCTGTATCCCAGCTGTGGGAACGTATTGGGGTAATAACGTGCTAATCTATACACATAAAATGAAAAGTCCTGACTGACTTATATATTAACGCAAAGCCTAAACCGCTGGTCCTAGAGACTTGAAATTAAAAGGGTGTGTTCTTTGTATCCACTAGGGATTTTTCGAAATTCCATTTTTTTTTTTTTTTTTTTTTTTTTTTTTTTTTTTTTTTTTTTTTTTTTTTATGCTAAGGGATTACGCGACGAGCTAACCGTTCGCCTGATGTTAAGCAGTGTCACTCGGAACTCTAAAGTATAGAGTTTCGCGTGACACTGCACTGCGCACGTCATCCTGAGACATCAACACAATCTAGTAACAAGATTACTAGACTGTGAGATCAGGTCATAAAGTCTCATTTGCCCAGTAATTTCACTAGCTACAGTGCCCTTCAAACCGGAACACAGTAGTGCTTGCGCACTACTGCTTGGCGGCAGAATAACTGGCAAAGCGGTGGTACCTACCTAGACGAACTTTGCAGAAAAGTCCTACCACCTAGTAAAATACCACCTAGTAAATCCATCCCTAAGAGGGTGGAACGGGTAGTTGAATTATCTATGAAAAATTGCCTATAGACGTTGGCGAAGCCGCGGGCAGAAGATAGTGTGTATAATCATAAATAACACGTATTAAACAAAGAATTGTTTGCATCTCAAGTTTTTAGATCTCACTTAAATTGTACTTAATTTTTCTTGAATTATATATCAAGTGCTAACAGGGTCTCGCAGATGCGACTCTACTTTCCAGTTAATGAGTTTAAATCAAGAACAGCGAGACAATTTTCATTAGAGCTCTATCTTGAACGGCTGAACTAGTAAACTTGATTAAAACTTGACTCTCTTATCTTGAGATCATACTTTGATCCATGGTTCAGGTCCCCAAAAGTTTTTACTCGATTCTATTTTCGTAAATAATCTTGGTGTCACAGCGTAGGTGCCCGACATCAATGACTCAAATCCAAATTTCAAAAAGAAAAAAAAAAACAACGAAATTTGCTATTGTCTTGAAAATAACTTTTTTTTAAGTTGGCGTTGCAATGTCAAACAATTAATTACAAATAGACTCTAAGTACTAATCACTTATAAGTAATAATCAAAATACTCAAAATACTCATTTTAAGTTATTGTTCGTAGCATTTCATCACATCACACTATCATATCACACTAATATCGTTACCTATGAAATTGCCGTTTTGTTTGTAAAAAGTTAAAGTATTTTTTTTTTCGAACTTATTTATTTCTTTTATTCAAAGTAATCACCCCTGCAATCAATGCATCTTTGCCAACGCTGTGGCAGTTTATGGATGCCCTTCTTGAAAAAATCAGCAGGACGGGAGACAACTAACTTTTCAAAGGCGTTTTGTACTGCCTCTCGGGAATTGAATTTTTTTCCGCTAAAAAGTTGTCCAAATTTTGGAAAAAGTAATAGTCGGTAGGCGCAAGATCTGGCGAGTATGGCGGATGAGGGAGAGCTTCCAAACCCAACTCATGCAGCTTAGAGACGGTCTGTTGTGCAGTATGGGGTCGCGCGTTGTCGTGAAGTAGCAGTGGAGACGACCGATTGACCAAAGCTGGTTGCAGACGTGCGAGTTTCGTCATCATTGTGGTCAGTTCTTCAATGTACACATCTGCAGTAATGCTCTCGCCGTTTTGTAAAAAGCTATGATGAATCACACCAGCACTAGACCACCAAACTGTGACCATCACCTTTCTAGGGGTCATTTATCGTTTTGCACATTGCTTTGGTACCGAACCAGGATCTAACCAACTTGCTGAGCGCTTTCGATTGTCAAAAAGAATCCAATTTTCGTCGCACGTAACAATTCGGTTCAAAATTCCTTAATTTCTGTGCCTGTTAAGCAGCGCTAGGCAAGTCTCGACGCATACGTTGCGCTGGCGATCGTTAAGTTCGTGGGGCACCCATCAAGCTTTTTTATCTTGCCAATCTGTCGCAAATGGACCAATATTGTTTTGATGCTAACATCAAAAGCTGCTGCCAGCTCAGCTGTAGATTGAGATTCATCAGCTTCCACAATCGCCTTTAATTCATCATTGTTGACCAAAGTTTCCGGACGACCACGAGGTTCATTTTTCAAGTCAAAATTCCCAGAACGGAACCGTGCAAACCAATAACGGGTTGCACGTTCGTTTGTACAGTTCTCTCCGTAAACGTCGTTGATGTTACGCGTCGTTTGTGCCGCGTTGGTGCCACGACGGAACTCATATTCCATAATTACACGAAATTTCAAAGTATCCATTATGAGGAAAAATTTTGAAATGTAATGAAAATACAACGCTAATCAATAAACAAAAGACTTATATTGTAAATAGAATGTCTTATTTTTAAAACAAAATTATTTTGAATTTAGAATTCATAGCCAATCAAAACGTTTTTTTTTTTGAAAATGTCTGTACTGCAATACGGCAATTTCATAAGTAAAGACCTATTATTATAAAGGCGAAAGTTTGTATGTGTGTATGTTTGTTACTCCTTCACGCTCAAACGGCTCAATGAACTTGGATGAAATTCGGTACCAAGATAACTTATACACTAGATTAACATAATTAGGCTAAACTTTATCCCGGAAAAATGTCATTTTCCCGTGGGATGAGTAAATAATTAAAATACTTTTTATCCGCAGTTAAAATCGCGGGGCGCAACTTATTATTATAAAGCGCTTAATGTCAAAAATAGCCTGTAATAATAAATTTAAATAAGTTCTGTAATAATAAATTTAAATAAGTTCTGTAATAATAAATTTAAATCTCTTCCGACCTACAAAAGCCGAGATACTTTTACGTGACTATAAATTTCCTGACAAAGATTTTTTTTAAATTTCGAACATTGGGGTCCTTTTCCTTTTTAAGCCGTTTCAAATCTAAACAGAAACCCTAAAACCCTGATAATGAGACTAGTCGAATATAAGACGAAAAAACGCTCATTCAAACCAATTCAATGCAATAAACGAAAAATTACAATCATAAAATCAAAAGGTGCCGTATCAACATTTCAAACGTTTCCTGCACAAAGGGAACCCTCAAAAAAAGATAAAATAGAACGCAGCCGCTATCAGTAAACATGGAATATTATTAGGGCACATAAAACTGTAATAAACGTGTACTAGATTTTTATATGTTTGTAATAAAAGTTGCGTTTCTTCGCCGCGCGGCGCCTGTGGAGCGCCGCGCGCCGTGGAGGGCGGGAGTGTGTGGACTTATTCTGCAGCTCGGTGCTACAATGGAGGAATAAGAAAAATACAAAGTGCCAATAATCTACAGTAACATTAGTACGGTAATTAATGCTTTTGCTATAACTGCAATTAGTTTTCTTGGGATGGCATGCCGGTTCGATACATGTTCAGGCTATATTCAATCCAGTATTATGCAATTCTCTGACACTAAACGAGTTAGATCTACTTACCTACCTCGGTAGAATTTACAGAAAAAGATTTTTCTTTTGTTTTTTTCTTTACTCATAATTATGGAACTAATAAAACGTTTTAAATAAATAATAATAATATGTGTGGACATCTCACACAACGCCATCTAGCCCCAAACTAAGCAAAGCTTGTACTATGGGAACCAGATAACTGATACAATACTTAGATACTTTTTGTTTGTAAATACATACATAGAATACATTATAACACCCAGACACAGAACAAACATCGATGTTCATCACACAAATGTTTATCCTGGGTGGGAATCGAACCCACAACCCGCAGTTCAGAAGGCAGGGTTACTACCAACTCAGCTATTGGGCCAGTCAAATGCAACTTTAAAAAATCTGCAATATTTTATCAGTACCATGCGAAAGCCAACGAACTTCCAGAATAGGCGCCAGGTACAGCGGCGAAAAAGGAGAGCAAAACGGATGCTACGGTTGTATTCATTCAGAATTTCAATGTCCTTTATCTTGAGGGAAGAGGGCCATAAACATTCTCATAAATTTGTTGTTATTTGTGAAAACTCGCTGCGTTCATATTGTCTGTCCCTCGAATTGATGTCCATTAGAAGCCAGTATTTATTTTGATACGTGCTTTATTGCCGCAGTTAACTGTATAAAGATGCTGGAACGTCTCTGGAATAAGTATATTCTATTATATTAATGCGAGCGGTTATCTTGAGCCGTGTTAAGATTATATTTAATGTTCGGCGAAAGAAGAAATAAGCGAGCATTCAGATATTTCCCTGATTAAACAGATATTTTATAATATAAAGAATCTAAGAAGAGGCAATGCAATGAAATGTATCACCATTTAATAAAATAAATGTTTGTTTATAAAGAGGAAAGCATTTTTCGTTTCATCAATTTGTCAGTTAAACCCTTTTTGATCTCACCCCTTGCATTATAATCCTGCATTATATGTGATGAACATATGCGATAGAATATATAGAATATGATTTTTAAATAATGTCTTCGGTCCAGTATTAGCTGCTTTATTCTGTAGCACCAGATGCCGTTTGAGCGCTTCGCCTTAATTAATAAAACTCCTGAAAAAAGTGCATGGCTCGTCCGTACGCTCGCTTGACCCCGTTTCGCTCGAGATGCCCCGAGAGTGCTCGACCCGCGCCGCTTACAGTGCATGTCCCCACTTTAAGTGTTTTTTTATGCTATTTTCCTCAGGTGTATGTAATTTTGCTGTAATACTTATGAATCTTTTCCTATCTTTTAAGGTTGGCCCGATAGCTCAGTCAGTAACCAGTACCCCCAGTGACCCTGCTTTCTGAACTATATGTTGTGGGTTCGATTCTCACCCAAAACAAACATTTTGAGTGATGAACATCGATGTTTGTTCTCTATTTAGGTATTATATTATATGTGTGCATTTACCAACAAAAAGTATCAAAGCATTGTAACAGTTTTTTTAAATATTTTGGCTCCACACTATTGTGTATTTAGCCAGTGTCAAGTAATTGATAATTTCTCAAGTTAATGATATTTCACGCAGATATGTGTCAAATCACAGTCCAAGTCATAGTCTAGTCTAAATCATACCCTTAGTAAAGCAGTGGCAACTTTAATTGAAACTTCTATAGAGTTTTAGAAGCAACACGAAAAGAAACGTTACACCATCATTATACCACTTTCCCACACTCATGCCTGTAATACGGTACTAACGAATAAAAAGCCACCAATTGTATGCACCAACACTGAAAATAATACAAATTTTGTAATATGATACAATGGAATAAACGAATTTTCTCGTTTTTCCGCCTAAAAAGCCTATTGTATGAGTTATTTAGTTCCCATAGTACAAGCTTTGCTTAGTTTGAGGACAGATGGCGGTGTATTAAATTTCCACAAATATATATTATTATTTATTTTATTTATACCTGCTTATTACCCTATGTAAGCCTTTGCCGATTGGCAAACAGATCTAGGGAAGATAACTAAACATCAGATACTTATATCCTAAATAGTTTATACCTTAAATAGTTTTAAAGTGTTATTATATTATAAGTTAAATTCATTGTAATTAGTTAAGATCTGAATAAAAGGCTATATTATTATTATTATTATTAGCCTATGTTATTCCGGTCTCTTGCTTCGTGCTTAGTGTATGTCCTTCGCAATACGATAGAGTGCTGGAGAAATAACATTCTAGAGTAATACATTCTCAGTACAGGTTTTGTGTAATTAGCTTCTCTGATGAATCAAATTTCAAGAGCTACTTCCCGGAAGATTCCCGGAAATTAGCTATTCACTAAAATTAGCTTTCAGAAAGTAAACACTTTAGTTTCTAATATTGAAAATTTCTAGTACTTACTTGTATTAGTACTTACTTAGTTAATATGTTTTAACTTCTGTATTAGAAATTTAATCAAAAAAATATTAAAGGTGGTAGTTTTTGTGAGGATATAATTTTGGGAAATACTACTTTAAGATCTCGAATTTCAACCTCATCAATCATGCGCCACTCAAAATTTGAAATTTTGGACTAAATTTTAAACGTTCCAAAACATTTCCATTCCTTGACTTTTCCTACACGTTATAAGCGAGTACGCTATTACGAGCAGTGTGAGATGTGAAGAATCGTTTCACCATCATTATACCAGTTTCCCACTAAAAATAACACATGTTTTAGAAAATAATACAATGCGGCGACAAGATCTTTCTCGTTTTCCCGCCAAAACTCCAAGTACTATTGATATTGCAAATTATAACGATATTTTTACTCTTATTTGCTGCGTCTTATTTTGCTCAAGCTCATCGTAATGACGATGAAGGGACTTGAGCAAAATAAGACAACATTATTCATCATTGCTCAAGTCTCAAGTCTCAAATCAAAGTCAAGACTTTATTCCTTCAAGGCTAAAAATAATGAACAAGTTGGTTTTACAATTAGTTTTGAAATTAACTTTTGACTTACACACAATGCTTCCCACTTAACCACCACATAATAACAAACACAAAAGAGCTACTTAAATTAACCAGCTATTAAGCTCTTGTGGCTCTTAAGCCAACCACAATTTATGTAAACCAGCACTCGTAAACATCAATCTAAAGTCTACCATCAAAGTTAAGCTAAGTGTAGCGGCAACTTTGCACAATTCGCCTGTTTTAATATTCAACGAAAACTAATACGTAAGAAAACTTAAAGTAAAGAGTTGTAGGGGTGAGTCTTAGAAATTTTCAGAAGAAGAAAGAAAGAAAAGAAGAAAGAAAATTTATTTTGTAACAGAACAAAAACATAGAAAAATACATGAAAATTACCTAAGAATGTCGCGTTCAGAGTTCTGTCACAAACCGGCCCCAACTCAGCATTTTTAGTGATGTGTAAGGTTTGTGCACAACTGCACAGTGCATACTTTAAAATTCACCAAAAATAAATAATATGCAATGCTTCTTGAATCAATAATAATAATTGTAACACTCAATGAACCAGAAATCCTAGTTACGGCCCAGGATCTATGTATGTGATATAGATCCTGGGCCGTAACTAGGATTTCTGGTGTCTGGGGACCCAGAAACCAGGAAGGCCATGGTCCTACGACACCCAGACTCAGAACAAGTATTTGCGCTTTTTTTTTCTGTATAGAAATAATTGTCTTACCGCGGGAATCAAACCCTTCGCCTCCAAGTTGTGAGCCGACCTGCTCAACCACCACACCACAGACTATCAAACTATAACTTAGCTGTATAACTTTCCGTAAATTATTATATTGTACATTATCATCCAATTTCATTTTCATTGTACACCAAAATAATTATACGAAACTTTGAAATAAGGTGAGAACTCTCCAAGTTTTTATTGTTACGAGCTGAGTCCCACGCAGATGGTTAAAATTTTACTTTTTGGTACTTTTCGGCACTCTTTGGCACTTCTTGCCCGTTTGGGTTTCAGTGAGGACATAAAAATGCTTTACTTTTGACGTTACTGTAAGGAATCTAGGATTGAAAAAAATATAAAAAACTACAATTAAATTAGTAGGCAGTGATTTATACATAAGTATATTTAGAATGGTATATCGGTAAATAGGTTCTTAAAAAGCCGTTTGCTCTCATGTTTTACTTTTGTAGGGAAACGCAGCATTTATGGAATGAACTAAATATTTATAGTTATAATAATAACACCCAACGCTCACATATATTGATCCAGGGCCCGAACTAGGATTTCCTGTGTCTACGAACCCAGGAACTACGAGGGCCATGGTCCCACAACAACCCGACTCATAACAAGTATTTGCGCTTTTTTTTCTGTGCACAAATACTTATCCTGCTGCGGGAATCAAGCCCACTGCCTCCGGGTTATGAGCCGACCTGCTCAACACCCACACCATGGAAGCCGTCAACAGTGTAGCTTTTTTTATAGGTAAGTACATATATTAAATGTAAATAATATTCACAAAAGATCTAAAACTTATATTTCAATTAAACAATTCTACGAATCAAACCTTAGAACCTGCTTTAGACTTCAAAGAATCCATTACTGCAATCAAAATCCACTTGCCAGCAATGTCTATACATAATTCCGACTTGTTTTTATCCTATTAATATTATAAATGCGAAAGTTTGTATGGATGTTTGTCAGTCTTTCACGCTGGATGCATTTAGTTGAAATTTGTAATATAGATAGCTTCTATAGTGGGCTAACACACAGGCTAATCGAAGCTTTGAATCCGAGTTTTCTGTTCTGTATTGTGCCGGATAGCTTTCACCAGTAGTGAGAAAGAGAACTTTTTTTAACTCACTAGCTGCGCCCCGCGGTTTCACCCGCGTGTTGAAAGTTTTCCAATATTCCGCTCAATTTTATTATTTTTTTCTTTCACAAGAATTAGCAAAAATGTTCCATCCGTTCACACGTGATGCGATGACCAAATGAAATAGAGATCCATTTTAATAGATATAGTTATAATGTAATTAAAAAAGGGGCTTGCTATATAATTTTTGATAATAAGCACATTTTCATTGTGTATTCTTAGTAAAATAACTTAATTTAAGGACCTAATATAACTTTGACTTGTAAAAGTGTTAAAAATAGCCTATTTTCAATTAAATCCTTTGACTTTGGCTACTCCGCAGGCAGAACCGCGAGGCGCGAGTAGTAAAACATAGTACTTTGTTTTTTTACCTTTGATAGGCTTGCATTTGACCACTGACTCACCTGATGGTAAGTGACGACGCGGTCAACGACGGAACATGCATGGAAGGTCCGGTTCACTCTTGCCTTGAAAACTCTCAGATCATAATATACTTACGCACGCTATAAATATTTTTACGTAAAATTCCATCTACTTACATTTTCAAGAACACACTCACTGACTCTACATTTCACGTTTACATTATAAAGCCAAAAGCGACTCTAAGATCTTTCTCAGATAAAATTTTTATAGAGTCAGTTTTAAAATGCAAATGTATGTACGACTCATAGAATGATAGGCTACTCTAGAATTCTCACGCACTGAACTAACTGAAGCAATCAAACTACACTTAAATTATAATTTTACATATTGTAATGTTTCTGTTTATTTTCTTTACTAGCATTCATTATTATTAGGTGCCATTTTCACTCAAGTAGACTAAAATAATATTAACTAATAAGAAAGAAAACGGGACTACATTATTTCAATTCAGCGATGGGCTAATTTAAATGAATATTTCTACTCAACTATAATAAATCTCTACATCGTTACTTAAAGATGCGGGGTAAATGCTTTAAATACATTTTCTTCTCGTGCTAATATAATCTTAATTAAATAAATAAATCACACTAATATTATAAAGGTGAAAGTTTGTATGTGTGTTTGTATGTATGTGTGTATGTTTGTTACTCCTTCACGCTCAAACGGCTGAATGGATTTAGATGAAATTCGATACCAAGATAGCTTACACACTAGATTAACATATAGGCTACATTTTATCCCGGAACAGTGCAATTTTCCCGTGGGATGAGCAAATAATTAAAATACTTTTATCCGCGGGTGAATCCACGGGGTGCAACTAGTAAAAAATAAAATGTTATGATTCAATTAATGCAATTGTTAATTCACCTGTAGACATATTATATGTACTGAGGTAAACCAGTCATAACATTTATTTACTGTAAAATAATTACACATAGTAGTATCGTCAAGAAAGTTGCAAAGTATTTTATAAATATTAATACTTTAAGATAATGTTTTTAATAATAAAATGTACATATAATATGGTTTGATATATAAATTGACGAATAAAAAAAATGTACTGTCAATATATTTCCGTCGGTAAAAGTGTCTGTAAAACTATAATAAATCTTTTCTATACGACAATTTTTACATAGTATAAAGTATCAGTATTCTCATTATTTCTAACACAGTCATGCTATTATATAACTTTATACCTAAGCAGTAAAAGCTTTTGCTATCTTGGTCAATCTCGTATATAAAACAATTATTTGATTCGATTAATTCATCTGGTTTATTTTTATATCGATGGCTCAACTGTATGTATGTTCCTTGTATGGTAGAGGTATAGTACGTGTTCTCAGGGAGAGCAAAGGGGAGGGAGAGATAACTTTTGCCCTGTTAAATAAAGACGACAGTTTTATTGAAAGTAGGGCCGTTTTCCTTCTGTAATTTTCTCGGGATACCCTTAAGATGTGGTGCATTTTATGGGGTTGGAGCGTTTAATTATTGCCTATCTATTTTTAAGATTAATCCATCAAGTAAAAAATGCAAGACTTCATTTATTCTTATAGTGATGTCATGAATATGGGCTCCGACTGAAAATCAGTTATTAAGGTCTTGCGACCTTAATTGCATGCTGAGTCGGGACCTACATCATGACGTCACGCAACATTATATATTTTAGTTTCTCTTTTTTTTTTCGTGTGATTTGTTTTGTGTAAATGCCTATTTGTAAAATGTAATGTTATGTGATGTCTTGAATAAATGTATTTTCTTTCTTTCTTTCTATTCTTATATTTTTTGCAAGTAATAAATATATTTAAATAACTTGGCGAATTATCTGAAAGTAATGTCAGTCAGACAAAGTAATTTTTCTACATGTTTATATTGAAATGATAATAAATACTTTAGATAATTTGGTAATTTGTGTTTTTTTTTGTGGTTGGCTGCATGTCATGTATCACATGAATACGTAATACTTACAACAACAAGTAAAGTTAGTTCATTCAAACGCCAATGAATTTTCGTTTCAATGACAAACATGTAAAATAAACCCATAAGCTTGATAGAACTTCCAATACTTATAAAAAATATACGTACAAAAATTGGAAAATAATTGTCAATGTACTCAATTCACCATTTTTTCCAATCATTTCCCCACACCACCTTGTAAGCTTATTTATGAAAAAAAAGCTTCCGCTCCTATATGGTACCACTATCCAAAGAAGATAGAGACATTTTTCGCTTTGCCACAAAGTTAAAAACTCGTTACTCGCGGTCGAAAAGTTAAGGAAACCGCGCATTGTGTCTACGTTGAATTTATCGCCGAAGCTGACGAGAGGCCGCCGCGCGCCGGCGGCGGCAAGCGGCTTTTCTTAATTGGTTAAGTATTTGTTTAGCACTTTTAGCACTTTTTGCGGAACCTTGGACTGTTAATCGGTGTTGCCATATTTTAGGTCTTTTTTATTTGTTTTGTTTTACTGATTATTTCTGTGTGTTTGATTAGATTGATTTTATTCATGTGATTTTTGTGGATTATTCTGGTATTTGAGAATGAGAACGTTTGACATTTTAGCGTTTCAGGGGAAAATGATTTTCACCCTCTATTCATTATTTATACATATCCTCTTCTTAAGTGATGTAGGTGTTTGAGTTTTTGTCTTTCTTTATAACATTTATAAACATCTCTTGACTCCTAACTACGATACTCTCCCAGTTTATTAGAATTGATTTAGAGTCGAGAATTAATAACAAAATAATTTATTATAATATCGCGTAGCTGAAGATTATTATATTCAAAACCAGTAAAATAACATTTCAATAAAGAAAATTGTACGTAATGTTTAAAACCAAACAACAATATATAATACATACACAATTAAAAGCCAACGCTTAAAAGAAAAATGAAATAAACTTTTAACTCACGACTGAGCCGCTACGAGTAAAACAAATCCAATTTACACGCGCGACATGTTGTTGAGAATACTTCAAAGCTTACAACTCTAAAAGGTAAGAGCGAGCTCAAAAATATCACGAATAAAATTTTCCATCGCAAAAGCAACGCGTAATAATAATAAACTGAAAGAAAAACCTGCCACATTGAGACGCAGTTTTTTCACGTAAAAACAACGCAAAAAGTACACGCTGAGTGTGTATGTACTACCTGATTAATTCTATGCAAACCCATCCCTCTCACTCGTATGTTAATAGTAAAAGAGAGCACGTTTTAAATCCAGCATCAAATATTTGGGTGAACTCAGAGTCGTTGTTTATGCTCCGTCTCTTTTGTTTTGAGGGCGTGTGAAAGGGATGGTTGTATCGATATAGAGTTGGCGGGTTTATCGAGTAGGTGTAGGCATTTCGACGCGCAGACATATTTTATGGAGATCGTAGCATTCTTTTTGCAATAGCAACCAGAAGGCGCCCCTCAACCCTTCATATTTACGATTAAGCCGTGATCAGAAAAATAAAATCCGTGTTTTTTCGTCGATATGTTTCACGATACACGTATTTTTCTGGCTAAAAGAGTGTTTTTAGTTTTGGATTTTTAATGCTTAGATTCAAGAGATTTTATTTTTTTCAGGTTATTTTGACATGAATTTGTAATTATGTTTAAATAATAAATTTTGACATGACTTTGTAATATGTTTAAATAATACATTTTAAGAAATAACTTGTTATTTAAAATAGTGCCGCGGTTGTTATTTTTATAACTATAAAGTTTATTACGTTATATTGTAGTGTAGACGTGTAGGTTGTTCATTTATTGACAAAACGATCTTCTGTCCATAGATACAATAAATCTAGCTCTCAAAGCCATGCATTAGATCGTTGGCATTATATATTTATGTTTTCAAGGATCAATGGAAACGTATCTTCAAAAACACATTTCATTAAGTGTGGCTTCATTAAAAATGTAGAAAACTCTGCGGGTTTTCCGATCACGATCCCACCGTAAAGTGTGGGTCGGGGCCATATTTGGTTTCTAGCTCGATCTCTGCTGGTCGGTGTGATATAACGTTGAATAAAATAAAATGTATTAAATAATCATCATCGTGAAAAGAGAACTGCATATACCTACATGCACTTGGTGTTTTGTTTTAATACTTACTATGAGAAAAACAGTCAAGTGCGAATTGGATTTACACACCAAGGGCTCCATACACAATTGAAGGGTTGAGAATAAAAAAGATTTAACTGTCAAATTGACAGTTTCGAGAAAATTGACTTTAAACGTCAACGGCGTCATTTTAATGTAGAGTGCTTATAAGGTAATAGAAAAGGTTTATGTAAGTTTCAGTTGCTTGAAAATGTTTTAATTCTATTTAAAATCTAAAATCTAAATATAATGTAAGTAAAATTATGTAAAATTAATGTAAGTAAAAATATAATGTAATATAATAAATATAGTAATGTTTTTATGCTAAGCAAACTGTATTCCTGTGACAGATAAACTATTTTTAGACTAATCTCTCAGAAATCTCGAGATTTATACCTCATTTCGGTATTTTGAGAATGTGTTATTGAAGATAATTTCACGCTGAATCTAACGATACCCATAAGTCATTTTGTCAAAAAAATCAGTTAAATCCTTTTTATTCTCACCCCTTCAATTGTGATAAAAACAAAATAAAAAGCTCTCAAAACTGAATAGTGCTTGAATTTGCTCGCACGAACGAAGTTTCATATGAAGTTTTAAATTTGTAAGTATTACCGTTTTCGAGATATTAAAACGTAACATAAAGTACGTTTCTTGCGTGAAGACAATTTTTATCTTATATTTTTGTAATATTTATTACTAGTTGCGCTCCGCGGTTCCACCCGTGGATGAAAGTATTCTTTGTGTTAATCCAGCGTATAAGCTATCTCATTCCAAGTATCATTAAAATCTATTCCGTAGTTTTAATGTGAAAGAGTAATAAAAATCCATCCATACATACGAGTTTTCGCGTTTCGTAAGCATTTCTTAGATAAGCCGCCATAGTAATTCATATTCTGTAAAAACTTCAGCCAGCTACCTATTGCAGTTGAAAAAGATACAACCGCTTAAACTGATTAACAGACAGACACCGAATTCTTAGTAGTAGTCCCGTTTTTACCCTTTGATTACGGAACCCTAAAAACGTAACCTTGCTTTTTTTCTAAATAATTAATTTTAAACAGCTGTACCAATTTTAATAATCTACATAATTTATAGGACTTTTCAAACATTTACACTTACGGTCAAAGTTATTTTTTTCCGCCTCATAGCCAAACATTTCCCAGACCGCCTTGCCCCTCGCTGTTACACCACCATTTTATTACCATTATACCACTGTGTTACCAATTAGTAGCGAGAAGAGTGAGACAAACCGCCAATAAGAGCGGTTCAACGATTAGGTAGCTCAATTAAGTAGCAGTTACAAATTAAGAAACGTGAAAGGGAGACGCCGACTGTTTGTGTAAACATGGTAACGAAGTAGTGTCAACGATGTAGAAAGGGAGAAAGTATTTGAAGGAGGCAATAATGATTAATTTATTAGGAATGATAAACAGCTGTATATTGGAATTTAAAGTAACAAGGCGTAATATCAGTGGTATGTGTAGTAATGATGCCACAAATTAATTAAAATCTAACTTTTGATATATTTATTTAAGGTATCCTTTACAGAATGACTTCGTTTATTGTACACTAAAGTTTGACATCTACTGAGTTCGAACTATGACTTACCTTATTGCAATGCATTTAGGTAAGTTTTAGAGAGACAAGTGCAAACTTAAGAGCTATCAAACTTTAGTGCACACGGGCGTAAGTCTCAAAGTATTGAAACTTGGCAAGTTGAGTAAACGATTAGTTAAGCCAAATATAGATCCGGCTTAACCAAAAAAAATTAGTAGGTAGTAGTGAATATAATTTAACTAATTTTTACTTTAAATTTAACCACTACAATAATAGCAACTTTTACCGAATATACCTAGTAACATTTAGTAGTAGTTAGTATCACTGTAGTACTTAGTCAGTTACCTGGATAAAGGCACATTTGCTGGTAAAAAAAAATTACTCAAACGTAATATAAGTTCAAATCTGTGCCGTGAGTAAAATTCGAGTCCGTGCGTCCGTGAGCTACGATGAGGTCCTGGTGTGGGAATAGGACCACCTCATCTCTTCCCGTGGGTGCCGTAAGAGCCGGCTAAGGGAATACCCAGGAGGTGAGGAGCAGCATTCTCTCCGGTCTTCCGGTCTTCATAGAACAGTTGCCACATAGTTTAAATGCACTAATTTTGAGAAGCTTGTTGACGCCTAATTACCACATCAAAAGTATACATTGGTTGTTAAAGCTCTATGGTCTTGATTACGACGAACTAACTGCATACACCGTTTTATGTCAAATTGTGAATTACCATAAATGATATTATTTTCACAAGTCATTGAACTCACTTCTAAAATGGTGACTTATACAATTTTTTATACGTCTTTAAGACTAAGGAGGGCCTGAGGACTAAGGAGGTTCTAGACAAAAGTCATTTGTTTTTCTATCATGCATAGGTAAGAAGTACTTAGTGGAATCTTAAACTTTTAGAGCTAATCTACCTAAAACACTGTCCCTTCATAGAGTCTAGAGTAAAAACTGCTGCGAGGAAGCTTGAAGTGATGTCTAAAGTTACGCAGTCCATCACATTATCCATGCTATTTAGGCTTTACCAAGCTCAAAGATAAGAGCTTGTATGGAATATTTTAGTCATATACAGGGATGGTTCTGCAATTTCCATTTATTTCTATTATAATCCATCTTGCATGATTCACTTCGTAAATTAAAATCGTTAATAGTTTTTAGTGTTTTCAATGATTACCTATATAAAATATTAAAGTATCATATTTTAATTAAATACTATTTTGTGTTGTTTCTTAGATAATATATAAATAAAACATTTTAATGGCACCTCATTTTGTCTATTGCAATAATAGATAAATTGGTAGAGTTACATAGACTACTTATTAAAGAGTTCTTCTACAGCGAAGCAGCACATTCATGACTTCAGTGCTATAAATGCCCATCACGGAGGCCCGTATGCATTGCTTCAATTTACTATAAATTTAATCGCTTGCTACATATCTACTTACTGAACATTTGGACTACTTGCTAAACATTTGGACTGTATACCTTTAGAAAGTACCTTAGTAACCTATAGATAGTCTAAATGATCTAGCCCACTACCAGATTCATGCCTAAGATACTATGGAATGTCATTGGCATTGTCTCGTTGAATTACATTCAGCAGTTCATATTTCTCCATGTTAACTCCAAGTAGGTATTCGGATTTCGAACCACATGAACCGAGCGTCTTATCCTTAGCCGGTTTATTCCCGGCCCGGCTCACCGCGTGAATATTTCAGCCGTACGTGCCGGCAAGTCCGTGAATTTACTGCCGTGCCAAGGAATAGTTTTACAAGAGCTGGATGAGACGTTTGCAGATGTAATTGCGTTTGTAAGGATGCTATCTCATGATTCTTGGATGTATGATGACTAGACCTGGCTAATTTCTAGTTTTCTACTAATATATCCGATGACCTGGTCAGTACTGTGGAGAGCCGTTGGATGCAAGAGTCAAACTGCAGCTCAAAGTGGCGCTCTTTGGGAAGTACTATGTACAGCAGTGGAAGTCTTCACGTGATGATGATAATATACAAATAATAATAATAGTGACATTTCAATTAGTGTTGACAAGCGATTTATAAGCTGACGAACCCAGGTTAAAATCTCTCTCGACCCTGCATCCTGACTTTTCAAGTTATGTGCAAAAGAAAAGCGTCATGAGGAAAGCGGCGTGTTCTTGATTGACAAAATTCCAAAATATATGTTGTCAGCCAGCTGAACATGGCCGGTGGACAAAGGTATAAATATTCTTATTGTGAGAAAAAGCCCGTGCCCCAGCACTGAGCATGTATTGGGCCGATGACGTTAGTTTTTGTGACTTTAGTATTGGAACAACTAGATCAGTTTGCTTTAGCGTTGAATGAATTCGCTTTAGTATTGGAACAACTAGATCAATTTGCTTTAGCATTGGAATGAATTTGCTTTTGTATTGGAACATCTAGATGGATTTTCTTTAGTATTGGAACAACTAGATCAATTTGCTTTAGAATTGGAATACATTTGCTTTAGTATTGGGACAACAAGATCAATTTACTTTAGTATTTAGAATAACTAGATAGATTTGCTTTAATATTGGAACAACTAGATCAATTTTCTTGAGTTTTGCTTCACTTATAGGTTGATCAAGTTACTACTGAAAACTGGAAACAACACGGCTTAGCTGTGTTAATTTATTGAGTTCGTTATATTGTTTTTCTGTTATTGTTTCACATGATATACGTGAATAACCAAAAGTCCTGCATGACAAATTATTTATATTATTTATTATATTTCGAGTTCTGAATTTAGGTTGGTATAGCGTTATAAATAATAGGTCTTTACCTATGAAATTGCCGTATTGCAGTACAGACTTTTTCAAACAATAAAAAGTTTTGATTGGCTATGAATTCTAAATTCAAATTAATTTTGTTTTAAAAATATGACATTCTATTTACAATATAAGTCTTGTGTTTATTGATTAGCGTTGTATTTTCATTACATTTCAACATTTTTCCTCATAATGGATACTTTGAAATTTCGTGTAATTATGGAATATGAGTTCCGTCGTGGCACCAACGCGGCACAAACGACGCGTAACATCAACGACGTTTACGGAGAGAACTGTACAAACGAACGTGCAACCCGTTATTGGTTTGCACGGTTCCGTTCTGGGAATTTTGACTTGAAAAATGAACCTCGTGGTCGTCCGGAAACTTTGGTCAACAATGATGAATTAAAGGCGATTGTGGAAGCTGATGAATCTCAATCTACAGCTGAGCTGGCAGCAGCTTTTGATGTTAGCATCAAAACAATATTGGTCCATTTGCGACAGATTGGCAAGATAAAAAAGCTTGATGGGTGCCCCACGAACTTAACGATCGCCAGCGCAACGTATGCGTCGAGACTTGCCTAGCGCTGCTTAACAGGCACAGAAATTAAGGAATTTTGAACCGAATTGTTACGTGCGACGAAAAATGGATTCTTTTTGACAATCGAAAGCGCTCAGCAAGTTGGTTAGATCCTGGTTCGGTACCAAAGCAATGTGCAAAACGAAAAATGACCCCTAGAAAGGTGATGGTCACAGTTTGGTAGTCTAGTGCTGGTGTGATTCATCATAGCTTTTTACAAAACGGCGAGAGCATTACTGCAAATGTGTACATTGAAGAACTGACCACAATGATGGCGAAACTCGCACGTCTGCAACCAGCTTTGGTCAATCGGTCGTCTCCACTGCTACTTCACGACAACGCGCGACCCCATACTGCACAACAGACCGTCTCTAAGCTGCATGAGTTGGGTTTGGAAGCTCTCCCTCATCCGCCATACTCACCAGATCTTGCGCCTACCGACTATTACTTTTTCCAAAATTTGGACAACTTTTTAGCGGGAAAAAAATTCAATTCCCGAGAGGCAGTACAAAACGCCTTTGAAGAGTTTGTTGTCTCCCGTCCTGCTGATTTTTTCAAGAAGGGCATCCATAAACTGCCATAGCGTTGGCAAAGATGCATTGATTGCAGGGGTGATTACTTTGAATAAAAGAAATAAATAAGTTCGAAAAAAAAAAACTTTAACTTTTTTCAAACAAAACGGCAATTTCATAGGTAAAGACCTAATATAAATATTTTCTATGTCACATCACCGCCCACGGGTAGGTGAATATCACAACAAATTAAGCCGTAATTTTCGTAAATATGGTGCCTGAAATATCGACAGCTCAAATAAATACTTGATAAATATCCTAGCAACAAAAATAATTTCCAAATTTTATATGGTCTCTATTATTAACTTCATTATCTAAATTTACCCGGTTTTAGAAGCTTTGAAAGCAAAATTATTAATTAAAGACTATCGTTATACTACTTTACTAAAAAAAATTGTATCTAATATACAAAGTTGCTCATTGTAGCATCATTGATTACGAGATTGTCAGTTGCACCCTTCAGTTTTAGCCACCTAGACAAGCACTATACCAAATTTTCAAATCCAAGAATTCAAATAGTTACCACAACTAACTTCAAATAGTTACTTAACGCATCATACTTACTAACGTATTTTCAACCGACTTCATAAAAGGAGGAGGTTCTCAATTCAACTGTATATAAATTCGAAAAATTCGAATATATTTTTGTATGTTTGTTATCTTAGAACTTTCGACTGGGTCAGAAAATTTTGATGATTCCTTTTTTTTAAATGCTGGTGCTTCCCAAGTTGTCCCATTTTAATTTGGTCCAGTTCTGAAAATTACATCCATTAGAAAACCATAGTTTTTAAAAACCTGAAGTCGGCTTTTTGCTTTGCGTTTATTAATTTTAAGATATCCAGCTGCGGTGCCGGTTTCTTTATGATGTTTTCCTTCACGATTCTGAGGGCGGATATGAACTTGGGGGGTGTTGGTTTAAATCCACACGAACTACCGCTTAGCCAAACTCGCTTTTATTCGCTAAGTATTAATAATTATACTCCCTGAAATATTAATACTAATGCACAATAAAAATACGAGTTCACCAACAAACTGTAAGTAACTACGAACAACCAGCCGAAAGTATCACAGATTAAGATTCCTCCAAGGAGTTCAGAGTCCAAACTTTGATCAAAGAGCCGAAGTGCAAGGCGTTTGACGTTCCGGTTTTAATATTCAATGTGCGGTGTGGACCGGGCCGAGTTATGGGGTATACTCAACCTGGGTATACCCGGGTTAGTTAATACTAGTCCCCCGTTTACCTTACCGTCGTGTCGATAGGGTTCGCGTGTTAGGCCAAGCCTGGCGCACTTCGGGTTTTAAGTACGTATTTACAAGCATTATTTTATTAGGTGGTAGGGATTTTCTGCAAGAATTTGTCTAGATAGGTACCATAGTTTTTCCAGATAGGCAAGAAATGCGACCATAGCTTAGTTGGCAGAGTACTGGTTACTCAAAAAATGTAATGACTATTTGCTGGTTTATGCTTTGAAATGTATTCTAAGATCATCAACTGCTACAACGCTATATTACGCCTTTTTTTACAAAGTGCAAAGCTCATACAAAATTTGATGTACGCCTACATTCCTCTTTCTCAAACTATGAGTAGAGTAGATGACTGGTAGAAAATGCTTTAGCAATAAGTCCTCCGTAGGTACTGTTTTTAGTGTAATAAAGACTAACTAACTTCTATTAAATGCTACTAGCGATCACCAAGGTTAATATTTCACTTATTTATTTTCATATACATACAAAATCACAGGTTTAAAGCATTATAACACTTCCATCTGTTGTAAATAATGATCTAATTTGCTCAACACCTCCGTTATCAATTACCTCGTTATCTCCAGCTCTAACTGAATGGAACTCGACGACATTTCATCATTCTCGCTCGGAGAAACTTCTAGTTAGTTTTTGTGGAAACTCCTTGATTTATGATCAGCGCTCGAGACCTCCCTCAAGGTTCTAATAAAGGAACTCGCAAAAAGGTCAACGAATAATTTTCTCCACGAATTTAAGTTGTTGGTCTTTGTGTGGTCTTCTTGAAATAGTGTTGGTATAAATGGGTGGATAGTTAAATTCCAGGATAGGCTAGGGGGTACTCAAAGTAACTAGTGCCTTTAAAATTCGAGTTCAAATCACAAAAAGTTTCCCCATTCATCTGTACGTTTTTAAATCTTTTTTAATATTTCTTACCTCAGAACCCGGTCATATATTAACTGATTTGGGTTTTTTTTTTTTTTTCATTTAATACGACATAATATAATCAGATTAGGTATTTCAAGATCAATATTGAACAGACGTGGTGTCAAAATTTTTAATCCACCAAAAGACTCCTGACTTGTTAAGACAAGTCAGAAGTAGTAGTCAGTAGTCATTAAGATGACTGATATCTTATGGCAACTGCCAGGACCATGCCCTCAAAAGCACGGTAATGCTCAGTTTTAATACCATTTTTTTAAACAGACTCCCATTTATGTAACTGTGACTGCAATGTACGTTGCTGAACTATTAAATCAGTAAATGAATAGTTGAGCTTATTTTTCCTTTCTGGAAAAATTAAAACAATCGTAAATTGATTTGCCAAAAATATTGTGTGAGCGATTAATGTAAGTAAAAGTGACTGCAGTATACTTTGCTGAAATTTTTGAAACAGTAAACAGTTGAGCTTGTTTCTTCATTCTAAGACAGACTAAAACAATCGTAAAATGTTTTTGGCAAACATGTGTGGACGGCAGCGCCCCGCGATTCCACATGACTCGACCTCCGTTCTGTAGCCGCGCAATATCCTCAAATTGGCTTCTTTAGCACACGGCACGCGCAAACACGAAGCAAAAAACCAGCGTTACCTACTGACAACGTGAAACTTTGGCTGCCAAGTGCGAAAAATTGGATTGAATGGCTAACACTGTGATTTTGATAACAAGGTATGTATTGAAATTCCAGAGTAAGGTATTTTTAGACCAATTGCCTTTCAGTAGGTAAAAAAATAGATAACTACATAATATAATACACGTTCATTTTTGGTCATATTTAAATTTTTTATAATAATTACCTTAAAAACCAAAAAGTGCCTAAAAATATTTCTGAGCTACCCTTTTGGCATATGAGTTTTGTAATGGCTTGCCTAAGCTTCACCTTAAAAAAACCGTGTCCTAACAGCGTTTATCATTTGTGTTACATACAAATTATTTTTATTGTAGTATCAGTTGAAAAACTAATACGTGGAATCCGATTGGTGAGATCCGTTGAGACCTAACCTAAGCTCATATTGTAATGATAAAACCGGTCTATTCGCGTACAAAAATCTATCAATCCTAAGTTTCTGGTCAAAAGTCGTCATATGGTGTAACAATGGACATGGTGGCTGCAAAAAGTATGGCGCGCTACAGGAAATTATTGGAAGAATAAATTCATAATTCACCTTTTAGTTTTTTGTACTAATGTATGACATGACAATCTGGTCGTTCGCCTGATGTTGAGCGTCACGACCTACTATAACAGTTGGTACTCAAAACGAATTTTTCGCTAATTCTTTTTTTATTGTTTTCATCATTTTCAGGAGAAGGTTCTTATGAAAGAAAAAGATAGAAAGTGTGGAAAACGTTCACCACGCGGGTAAAACCGCGGGGCATAGATAGTTATGAATAACTAAGCAATTATTAAAATATGAGTCACGTGCCAAATAATTCAACGCTTTTAAAATTGTCCTTATAACAAAACACAGTAAGCATTCTCATCACCAATGTAAGCGCCAAAACAGCGAGATTTTCGAGAGCGTATCGCACAAAGCTCGACAGTGTTGTAAATTGTCGATTTGCGCGACTCGAAATGATTGTAAATAGGCAATAAATAGCTTACAACACCAGTTTTGCTCGGCAACATACTGGTTATTGGCTTATTGTTGAAAATACGGTCTTGTATTTTGGTAATAACGTAAGTTCTGGGAGTATTTGCAAACATTACGTGGATGAATTTAGAACAGTAATCCGATCCCCAATGCTTTCAGGAATAAATAAAATGTTTAAAGATGTGTGTGAATTTAAAAAAAAAAACGAGTGTACGACCACAGTACTGAAGAAAAACTTTACCTCCATCAATAGGCCGGTATAACTTTGTTTTTGCTTTGTTAATTGTTAATGTCAACATCTTGACAATTGTAAATTGCCATTTTACCGAATATACCAACATAATATACAATTATTTAACGTTGTTACGTTGGTAATGGAGATCTACGTGAATCGACTTCCGTTCGCCTCGCTACGCATTCACCAGCTTACTCACTAAGCCAAGCGTGCGTAAAGAAGTTTTACTTCAAAATGTGATTTCTGACTTTCTAGTGTTTTATAATAAAATGATTACTTTAGAATGTTATGTAGTTTCGCGAAAGAAGGTCCGATTTGTTAAAAATTGACAGAAAATTTTAGGTGTTGCATACGTGTTTTGATAAAGAAAAGTCATGAAAAGACACTTTTCTATTGCTGTCTCACTTGTCATAAATACTTACTGTATTTATGACAAGTGAGACAGCAATATATAAAATAGTATCGTCCAGTTTATGTACCCCTATGTTTTCTCCTCGTTAGTTGTAATTCTCGCCACGGGCGGGTCATAAAGTGCGCGGCGCCAGCGTCGCAGGTGTCATGCAACCTGCAAGCAGCTTTACACACCACAATGCTGCAATTTTTTACTTTTAAAACTTGTTGCATGTTTGCACAACTCAAATAAATAATACCATTATTATAAATGACTTGATTTGGTCCATTAATTTCTATTACAAATTAATTTTAGGGCCGATTTAATATTAGGTCTTTACCTATGAAATTGCCGTTTTGTTTGAAAAAAGTTAAAGTATTTTTTTTTCGAACTTATTTATTTCTTTTATTCAAAGTAATCACCCCTGCAATCAATGCATCTTTGCCAACGCTGTGGCAGTTTATGGATGCCCTTCTTGAAAAAAATCAGCAGGACGGGAGACAACAAACTCTTCAAAGGCGTTTTGTACTGCCTCTCGGGAATTGAATTTTTTTCCCGCTAAAAGTTGTCCAAATTTTGAAAAAAGTAATAGTCGGTAGGCGCAAGATTTGGTGAGTATGGCGGATGAGGGAGAGCTTCCAGACCCAACTCATGGAGCTTAGAGACGGTCTGTTGTGCAGTATGGGGTCGCGCGTTGTCGTGAAGTAGCAGTGGAGACGACCGATTGACCAAAGCTGGTTGCAGACGTACGAGTTTCGCCATCATTGTGGTCAGTTCTTCAATGTACACGTCTGCAGTAATGCTCTCGCCGTTTTGCTATGCTAATAGCTATGATGAATCACACAGCACTAGACCACCAAACTGTGACCATCACCTTTCTAGGGGTCATTTTTCGTTTTGCACAATGCTTTGGTACCGAACCAGGATCTAACCAACTTGCTGAGCGCTTTCGATTGTCAAAAAGAATCCATTTTTCGTCGCACGTAACAATTCGGTTCAAAATTCCTTCATTTCTGTGCCTGTTAAGCAGCGCAAGGCAAGTCTCGACGCGTACGTTGCGCTGGCGATCGTTAAGTTCGTGGGCACCCATCTATCAAGCTTTTTTATCTTGCCAATCTGTCGCAAATGGACCAATATTGTTTTGATGCTAACATCAAAAGCTGCTGCCAGCTCAGCTGTAGATTGAGATTCATCAGCTTCCACAATCGCCTTTAATTCATCATTGTTGACCAAAGTTTCCGGACGACCACGAGGTTCATTTTTCAAGTCAAAATTCCCAGAACGGAACCGAGCAAACCAATAACGGGTTGTACGTTCGTTTGTACAGTTCTCTCCGTAAACGTCGCGTTGATGTTACGTGTCGTTTGTGCCACGTTGGTGCCACGACGGAACTAATATTCCATAATTACACGAAATTTCAAAGTATCCATTATGAGGAAAAATGTTGAAATGTAATGAAAATACAACGCTAATCAATAAACAAAAGACTTATATTGTAAATAGAATGTCATATTTTTAAAACAAAATTAATTTGAATTTAGAATTCATAGCCAATCAAAACTTTTTTTGTTTGAAAAAGTCTGTACTGCATAACGGCAATTTCATAGGTAAAGACCTATTATAATCTAGATTTATCTAAAGATTTATTAAAAAAAAATTGAATTAAAAAGAAATGGGGAAACAGAGCTTGAAAAGAGAAACAGCGAGTTTTGGCGGGAAAACGAAAAAGATCGTGTCACTGCATTGTATTATTTTCCAAAACTTGTGTTATTTTCAGTGTTAGTGCCATAAAATTGGTGGTATTTTATTCGTTAAGTGCTGGATTACAGGCATGAGTGTGGGAAAGTGGTATATTGAGGGTGAAACGTATCTTTTCGTGTTGTTTCCAAAACTCCGTAGAAGCTTCTGGTAAAGTGGCCACCACTTTACTAGGAGTATGACTTGACTAGACTAGACTATGACTTGACTTGATAACTTGGACTGTGACTTGACTTGACTTGACTTGACATACATATATTAGGTCTTTACCTATGAAATTGCCGTTTTGTTTGAAAAAAGTTAAAGTATTTTTTTTTCGAACTTATTTATTTCTTTTATTCAAAGTAATCACCCCTGCAATCAGTGCATCTTTGCCAACGATGTGGCAGTTTATGGATGCCCTTCTTGAAAAAATCAGCAGGAATAGTAGACAACAAACTCTTCAAAGGCGTTGTGGACTGCCTCTCGGGAATTGAATTTTTTTCCCGCTAAAAAGTTGTCCAAATTTTGGAAAAAGTAATAGTCGGTAGGCGCAAGATCTGGTGAGTATGGCGGATGAGGGAGAGCTTCCAAACCCAACTCATGCAGCTTAGAGACGGTCTGTTGTGCAGTATGGGGTCGCGCGTTGTCGTGAAGTAGCAGTGGAGACGACCGATTGACCAAAGCTGGTTGCAGACGTGCGAGTTTCGCCATCATTGTGGTCAGTTCTTCAATGTACACATCTGCAGTAATGCTCTCGCCGTTTTGTAAAAAGCTATGATGAATCACACCAGCACTAGACCACCAAACTGTGACCATCACCTTTCTAGGGGTCATTTTTCGTTTTGCACATTGCTTTGGTACCGAACCAGGATCTAACCAACTTGCTGAGCGCTTTCGATTGTCAAAAAGAATCCATTTTTCGTCGCACGTAGCAATTCAGTTCAAAACTCCTTCATTTCTGTGCCTGTTAAGCAGCGCAAGGCAAGTCTCGACGCGTACGTTGCGCTGGCGATCGTTAAGTTCGTGGGGCACCCATCTATCAAGCTTTTTTATCTTGCCAATCTGTCGCAAATGGACCAATATTGTTTTGATGCTAACATCAAAAGCTGCTGCCAGCTTAGCTGTAGATTGAGATTCATCAGCTTCCACAATCGCCTTTAATTCATCATTGTTGACCAAAGTTTCCGGACGACCACGAGGTTCATTTTTCAAGTCAAAATTCCCAGAACGGAACCGAGCAAACCAATAACGGGTTGTACGTTCGTTTGTACAGTTCTCTCCGTAAACGTCGTTGATGTTACGTGTCGTTTGTGCCGCGTTGGTGCCACGACTGAACTCATATTCCATAATTACACGAAATTTCAAAGTATCCATTATGAGGAAAAATGTTGAAATGTAATGAAAATACAACGCTAATCAATAAACAAAAGACTTATATTGTAAATAGAATGTCATATTTTTAAAACAAAATTAATTTGAATTTAGAATTCATAGCCAATCAAAACTTTTTTTTGTTTGAAAAAGTCTGTACTGCAATATGGCAATTTCATAGGTAAAGACCTATTATAAGTATTACTTAACTCGAAAAATTATCAATTACTTGACACTGGCTAAATACACAAAAGTGTGGAGCAATACCAAAACAAAAAAAAAAGAGAAGCATCGTGATCCAGATAAAACTAAAAGAAAATGCGCTTTAGCATCCGTTTAAGCCAGATTGCCAAGACTATTTGGTGATCCACTGTGGAACCGGTGATCATAACTTGTTTTGTTTCAACATAATCACATCCTAATATCTTACTGCCTGTCTCATATCTATCATATTTACTTGCATTTAATTTTTGTCTTTTTAACAGAACACAAAAAAGTGATACTTTCATGAGAATAATGCCCGTTTGTATTAAAGCTGTCTAATAGCTCAATGTTTGCACTTATTCCTCTGTAATATTTTCAAATGCAATGCAGTAGGTATGTCATAGCCCTCTATGACATACCTACTGCATATAACTGTAATAAAGTTAGCTCCTAAGTTCACATTTATAGGGATAAATGTGAACTTAGTAGCCGTCTAACTTTAGTACAGGTGCGCATCTGACTAGTATAAAGCTAATATTATTGGAAACCAAGAACGTTTGAAATCAATAATTGTCATTTTTATTTTGACGCTCACAAAAGCCGCTGCGGCTTGCGTTAGTAACTGGCTCCCTGAAGAAGGACATCAAATATGTCCGAAACCTGGTCGGAGCCATTTCGACTTTTTTAATTGATGTGAGTTTTACCGTTATTTATCTTACAAAATCGATACTTGACTTTCCAATAAAGCAAACATTCTACCGTTGATAATACATAACCCCAACCTCTTGGTGTCAACACTCAACAGGTTTGTTTGTCATGAACAAACTTATTGTGGTGTATTTCACGATGGAAAAATAATGGCTCATTCAACGAATAAATAGCCCTCATAGATCGTAAACATTGTGTTGGGACACTGCTATATTTTATAGACTATCATAACTGTTAGGAATATTATGGCTATTGCGAATTGTCTGGTTCCTTGCTATGTAAACATAGTCTCTAACAAATTTAAAAAAATATATAAATGAGGTGTAAATGGGTAGGTCACATTTTAGAAGGTAGCGTTTGAGCATAATGTTTTACGCAACAGCAAAATTTCATTTCTTATTTAAAAATTTCCTTAGCGACTATTGGCATTAAAATATACGGATATGAATGAAATGATGAACTGTCATTTGACTTTTGTTACGTTTCACAGTTTGCCAAAAGATTTGCGGTGTCACTTGGAAATATATATAATATAAATTTTCGCAGGACATTACTATTATTTATAATATTATACTATTATTAATACTAGACTGTAAGATCAGAATTACTAGTTACAGTGCTCTTAAATACAGTAGTGCGGGCACACTACTGCTTGGCGGCATAATAACCGGCAAAGCGGTGGTACCTACCTAGACAAACTTTTTGTGTGATATAATAATAAAATTAAAAATGTTGGGATAAGCTACTGATTTCTGAAATACAGTTTAAAAACAAGTTTGGGAATCTATGGATTCATTAAAATAATGTTATAATATTTATGGCAATAAACATTTTTGTGTTGTATTGTAACGTATTGAACTTTGCAGAAAAGTCCTACAACCTTGTAAATAAAATTTACTGAAGCAACTTAACACATCGACGTAAAACAGAACGGCTTTGCATTATCTGGCCCAACAGTTCAGTGGAATTTTCAAAATCTCTTTAGCTGATTAATTCTGCTACTTACTAACAGTATCTTTAAAAAAGGAAATAGGTAAACTTCTCAGTGAGCAGATCATTACTTCCAATTTGGCGGTCGGTTGCATATTAAACTTTAAATTGAACGAACACTGCGGTTTGGCGTAAGTCTACATTAGGAGTCTCCAGGGAAGAAGTGTCGGGGTGTGTGCTTAGTGGAAGAGCTAATAAGGATGAAATTTCTCAATGATTTTAAATATATTTTACTTTTATTTTGTGTAAGAATCAGTATCAGAATCTGAAATATCATTACTATTTATAAATCTCGTGATTTGAACACAGTCATAATGTTTACATAATCGCGCTAAAAACTTATTAATATTTTAGAGACTAAATCATCAGTAAAAGAATAACTAGAAATATTTATTACTAAATTAGTATGAAATGAAATGTAATTTATTTACTTTAATCTTGTAATTGATAAGAGTACAGTTTTTACCTTCTTGTGTAAGCAGGTGCTACTTGAAAACTTTGACTTAGTTTGCATGCTGGGACCGATGACGCGACGCTCGATAATTATAAATACCTGTGATGACAGCAATAAACGTTGGTTAAGTTTAAATTAGTTGAGATCAGGTAGTTAAGCTTCACTATTAGTGTTACTTCTTAGTGTAGTACGCAGACAAAGACATGTTCAATTACAATTTAAATACCGTTTTTTTTTCAATGGTTGAATTTGCTTTATTTCCAATCTCAACGAACTCCGCCAAACCGTTCCCATTTTGTATATTTTAAATAATGATGCCAAGTTTTTAAAGTAAAACTTTTTTACGCACGCTTGACTTGAGATGTAAGCTGGTCGATGGGAGGTGAACGAAATTTGATGTTGGTTTACCTAGATCTTCATTGTCAACATAATAAAGTAAAAAAAAATTGTTTTATTATGTTTGTATGTCCAGTAAAATGTCAATTTACAATTGTTAAGATGGCGACATTAACATTAAACAAAGCAAAAACAAAGTTATATTGGCCGATAGATGGAGCTAAACTCAAGAAGTTTTACTTCAGTCGTGTGGTCTAAAGCACACTCGTTTTTTGTACCATATTTCTATTTTATTCCTGCTCTCTACTTGCATTACGCTTGTCGCTCCGCTCATGACGGCAGCTCTCCAATTTCCCATTCCCGAACAAAGTATCGCTGCAGTTGTGTGCATAATTTAGTTACTGCGTCTGTGTGCAAGATGCGCGCGTCATAACTCTGCTACACTGCGCCAGTCTTCAAACTAGACTAACTAGCTTTTTTATTTAGATTTGAATATTCTGGAAGTAAAATTACAATAATTGTATAAGAATTAGGTCACGTTTTCCAATTCGTGGTCACCACTCAAGAACCTTTCTTCTCAGTCAGCTGTTCGTTCTGTAAGCGCAGACCACATCTACCAACTAGAACTTCAACCTGCTAATTTTAAGAGCTATTTTGATTACCTTAGTTCTGTAGGTCAGTTCCAGCGGGAAGTGGATTGCAAGAGCAGCCAAGCAGCCGCTAAAAGTGGTGCTCTATGGAGATATATTTAGACATCTTCAGTCTAATGATGATGATGATGGAAGCTGTGTTATAAATAAGTTATTCACACGACCCGGCGTTGGCTGTAGGGACTACAGTCCCTAGCATCAGCTTCGTGTGAACGGCTCTGTAGTTATCAAGATCAATACAAGAAAAGTGTATACTATAGGCGCCGGCTTTTGTGAGGATATGAAGAAATAAGCACAAGGATTGTGGAATTGAAGGTGTTTAGAAGACATGTTCAAAATATGTGGGTAGGTGAGTACGTAGCAGCGTACCGAACCGTGTTGGCTTACCGACTGAGGCCCGACTGTAGTTTTATGTATCTGTGTGCGGTACTCACGCACACATACATGTACGTGTCTTCGCCGCTGCTTGCATTATTTATTATTTACTAGTTGCGCCCCGCGGTTTCACCCACGTTGTGATTTTTTTTAATTTTCCGCTCAGTTTCGTAAGTTTTTCTTTCATAAGAACCTTTTCCTGACGGTTCATCAGTTCATGCGTGATGCGATGACCAAGAGAAATAGAGGTTAATTTTTATATGTATAGATTATTTTACTCGATACAGTAAGTACTTACATTTTTGCCAATTACATAATATTATTAAGCTTTCTTATATTTAGCTTTGTGTTATGTTTCAGGTGCAGAGTTCCGCGTCCTCTACAAAAAGAATGCTGCATATGCGTACACGATCTGGCTGGAATAGCCTAAATAACCTGATAATGTACGCAATGCGTAACCAGGAATCCCTAGCAGCGGCCGAAGTAAAGCCCGGCAATTCAAGGGTGCCCTTGTGCTAATTGCCTCCCATTTTTGACTGTACCCAGTGCAAGCGCTTGTAAATTTCGGTAAAGACCAACAACATAAACCATTCCAAAGTAAAAGGTATGTGCGGCGCAATATATCTACTGTATATTTAAAGTATGTGCGGCGCAATATATCTACTGTATATTTAAAGTATGTGCGGCGCAATATATCTACTGTATATTTAAAGTATGTGCGGCGCAATATACCTACTGTATATTTAAAGTATGTGCGGCGCAATATATCTACTGTATATTTAAAGTATGTGCGGCGCAATATATCTACTGTATATTTAAAGTATGTGCGGCGCAATATATCTACTGTATATTTAAAGAGTCTACGAATAAACTCTTCTTTTACCGTATTTATAGTCATTTTAGTCAAAGCTTATACTGACGCCCTATATTTATCCAAAAGGTTAATATGCAACTGTAGTTCTCCACCTTACCAAAGTTATCGCACATTATTCACCATCGAACGGAACTATAAAAATATATTACCGTCATAACACCATAGACTTCGTGAGTTTCCAAGATACAAATAAAATACGATAAGGCCGTTAAACGAACGCCTATAAAAGCGATATAGATCGTAAAAATCATAGGATACATGTTTTTTGCATAATTGTATATCATTTTAGGATTTATAAAATTTTTAGATCTATGGTTTTTTTTAGGTTATTTTTTTTAAAGAAATGATACTCCTGTATTATAAAACGCAAACTTTAATTTAAAAAAAAATTAAATCTATTTTTTTAGGGGCCTTACAATTAGTGGGAGATAAAACCTCGTTTAACGGTTACTCAATCGTATATGGTTGTATATTTTTTTTTCTTCATGTTTTGGCTTCACACTTTTGTGTATTTAGCCAGTGTCAAGTAATTGATAATTTATCAAGTTAATGATATTTCACGCAAATATGTGTCAAGTCACAGTCGAAGTCATCAGGTCAAGTCATAGTCAAGTCATACTCCTAGTAAAGTGGTGGCCACTTTACCAGAAGCTTCTATGGAGTTTTGGAAACAACACGAAAATATACGCTTCACCATCACTATACCACTTTTCCACACTCATGCCTGTAATCCAGCACTTAACGAATAAAATGCCACTAATTTTATGCACTAACACTGAAAATAACACAAGTTTAGAAAAATAATACAATGCGGTGACGCAATCTTTTTCGCTTTCCCGCCAAAACTCCTGGTTGTATATTAATGGTCTCTGGTATTTTTATTCCATTTTAAAAGACTCGCAATTGACTAGTCACTCTCCGCCTTTGACGAGCCATGCTTTGACACACAAAAGCCGCGTACACTGTCGACGGATCAGAAATTGTCCAAGTTGCACTAAAAAGTGCTCTGAACTGTCTTTTACTGTGTCACTAATGATAAGTTTGATTATTATGTTGATATTAATCAGTTAGTTTATTAATTATTGATATTGATATTATTGTGATTACCTATAATTAATTTGAGTAATGATTTGATTAAATTATATAAAATATTGTTTTATAATATTGTTTTATGTATTAAAAATTTCATGTTTTTAGTCAAACGTAATACTGATTATTTTATCTCCCACAAATTTAACATATAAGATTTTGTAAAAGAAATGAAAATAAACATTCAAACATAAAACTTCGCAATCAAAGCTTTTACAGAATTCTCATAATCCGCGCGTTTAATTTCAGCCAAGCTTCAAAGTTAAACCGTATCCGTGGAGAGGAGGGTTCGTGCAACGGTGCATGCCAATGTCGCCTGTGATTTGCCAAGCGAATATAGGCTTTAATTAGCGGGGGGTAAGGGCACTAGTTGACAAGGTTCTTAGGTAAGGAAAGAGGTGCTGTTGAGGTAAAGCTGCTTGGTGTAAGGCAGAGTTTGTGAACTTGAGTTTGTTTTAGCAGTCTGTCAATCACTCAAGACATAGCCTTTTATAAAAATAAATGATTGATTGATATCGGTTTTCATGTAAAACAAGTATACGTATATTGTGTTTGTATTTTTATAAAACTAAAATTACTTATACATTTATTACTGACAACCGATGTGGAAGAATGGTGTTCGAGTGGCGACCACGAACCGGAAGACGTAGCGTAGGGTGGTCCCCACTAGGTGGACCGACAAACTGGGAACGGGTAAGCGGGAGCGGTGCTGGTCAGAGTGCGGAAGCCGATGGCGAAAGCTTTTTTATAAAAATTGCTGATGAAGGATTGGTGATGATTGCTTGATTGATGATGATTGGTTGATGATGATTGATTGATGATGATTGATTGATGATGATTGATTGATGATGATTGTTGATGATGATTGGTTGATGATGATTGGTTGATGATGATTGATTGATGATGAACGATTTATAATAACCGTTCGATTTCCATGTAAAAGAGATATATATATCTTGTGTTAGTATTTCTAATTTTTTTTAAATATTAAAGCCCAACGATCACATACATAGATCCTGGACCCTAACTAGGATTCCCTGTGTCTAGGGACCTAGGAACTACGAGGACCAATAAGGAGGGTCAATAAGTATTTGCACTTTTTTTTCTGTGCACAAATACTTGTCCTGCCGCGGGAATCGAACCCGCCGCCTCCGGGTTATGAGCCGACCTGCTCAACCACCAGCCTGTGAAACGAAGATGACTGTTTTTGATAAGTAATTCAATCCCCCATTTTACCCTCTTACGGGTGGAATTTTGAAAAAACCCTTTCTTAGTGGGCTACCTACACTTTACAAAGAACACACCCTCCAAATTTCAAGTCTCTAGGACCAGCGGTTTAGGCTGTGTGTTGATATAATAGGTCTTTACCTATGAAATTGCCGTATTGCAGTACAGACTTTTTCAAACAAAAAAAAGTTTTGATTGGCTATGAATTCTAAATTCAAATTAATTTTGTTTTAAAAATATGACATTCTATTTACAATATAAGTCTTTTGTTTATTGATTAGCGTTGTATTTTCATTACATTTCAACATTTTTCCTCATAATGGATACTTTGAAATTTCGTGTAATTATGGAATATGAGTTCCGTCGTGGCACCAACGCGGCACAAACGACACGTAACATCAACGACGTTTACGGAGAGAACTGTACAAACGAACGTACAACCCGTTATTGGTTTGCTCGGTTCTGATCTGGGAATTTTGACTTGAAAAATGAACCTCGTGGTCGTCCGGAAACTTTGGTCAACAATGATGAATTAAAGGCGATTGTGGAAGCTGATGAATCTCAATCTACAGCTGAGCTGGCAGCAGCTTTTGATGTTAGCATCAAAACAATATTGGTCCATTTGCGACAGATTGGCAAGATAAAAAAGCTTGATAGATGGGTGCCCCACGAACTTAACGATCGCCAGCGCAACGTACGCGTCGAGACTTGCCTTGCGCTGCTTAACAGGCACAGAAATGAAGGAATTTTGAACCGAATTGTTACGTGCGACGAAAAATGGATTCTTTTTGACAATCGAAAGCGCTCAGCAAGTTGGTTAGATCCTGGTTCGGTACCAAAGCAATGTGCAAAACGAAAAATGACCCCTAGAAAGGTGATGGTCACAGTTTGGTGGTCTAGTGCTGGTGTGATTCATCATAGCTTTTTACAAAACGGCGAGAACATTACTGCAGATGTGTACATTGAAGAACTGACCACAATGATGGCGAAACTCGCACGTCTGCAACCAGCTTTGGTCAATCGGTCGTCTCCACTGCTACTTCACGACAACGCGCGACCCCATACTGCACAACAGACCGTCTCTAAGTTGCATGAGTTGGGTTTGGAAGCTCTCCCTCATCCGCCATACTCACCAGATCTTGCGCCTACCGACTATTAATTTTTCCAAAATTTGGCCAACTTTTTAGCGGGAAAAAAATTCAATTCCCGAGAGGCAGTACAAAACGCCTTTGAAGAGTTTGTTGTCTCCCGTCCTGCTGATTTTTTCAAGAAGGGCATCCATAAACTGCCACAGCGTTGGCAAAGATGCATTGATTGCAGGGGTGATTAATTTGAATAAAAGAAATAAATAAGTTCGAAAAAAAAATACTTTAACTTTTTTCAAACAAAACGGCAATTTCATAGGTAAAGACCTAATATAAGTCAATCATTCAGTCAGGACTTTGAATTTTATATGTATTACAATTACCGATTAAAGTATTATTATGTGATATCGCTAAAAGCTTATATCTTAAACAATACAAGATGGTAAAAAAGAAGTTTATCTTGAGACGTCGGCGTCGCTGGAAAACCCCTACGTTTACGTTACTTTATTTTTTGTGTAAAATGTACAATATTAAGTTTTTGCTTAATTTAAGTTTACTTAAATAAAACTACTTAAATAAAGCTACTCTAATTAAAAGTTTTTCTGTTGGTTGTGATGAACTTTTTAAATTATTTCTTCTGAAAAATCTTGACGCGTGTTTATAAAAAAATCGTTGAGCCCAATATTCAAAATTTTACGAGATTAAAACTATCAATATCAAAATTTCAAAAGTGCTAAAGTTCAGCGTGTAACATAAATCCCTTAAAATTAGCAGTTTAATAATAGATTCTACAGCTACTTGTGTGTTCTACTATATCTACAATGGGAAATGCTCTGAAGAATAATAATAATAACGCCCAACGATCATATACATAGATCCTGGAGCCTAACTAGGATTCCCTGTCTCTAGGGACCCAGGAACTACTAGTACCATGGTCCCACAACACTCAGATTCAGGAAAAATATTTGCGCTTTTTTTTTCGTGCACTAATACTTGTCCTGCTACGGGAATCAAACCCGTCGCCTCCAGGCAACGAGCCGACCTGCTCAACCACCACACCACAGATTTGATCTAATTCCAGAATTACTTTTTTTACTATCACACCTCTCGCAAAAGCTTATCCATACATTATGAAGTCATAAAATCCCACAGAACTCGATTTATACGCCCTATCTCACCGTACACCAGTAACCGCTTTTAACAGCAGACTTTCAGAGCTACTAATTGTTTTTGTGGGTAGTGAAAAACCTCAGCTGCTATTTATTTAAAGATACAATATACACACTACTGTGGCTAAAATATTTAATCTGCTATAATGCTAGAATAACCCTAAGTATGTGCCTATTAATAATTTTCTTAGTTCTTTTTTTACAGGTGTAATCGAAGCTTCGGATCGGAGTTTTCTGTTCTGCGTTCTGCCGGATTGCTTGCATCAGTAGTGGGAGAGGGAACTTCTCATATTTTTTTAAGACTTACATATTATACCTAATGGGCTTGCTATATAATATTTGATAGTAAGCACTTTTTAATTTTATTTACTTAGTACTATAACGTAATTTTAAGTACCTATTCTCATATTGACTTGAAGAAGTGCTAAAAATAGCCTCTTTGATATAAAATCCTTTGACTTTGACCTAGTCTCATCAGGTTTACTCTGTCCGGCTCATCGCGTCGGCTGTGTGACTAAGTCTTTAATAGATACAACGTCCATTGCTAGGACAATGTTGCGTCAAGACACGGTAGATATTAGACGCTGTGGATTGGACAGTGGATGTTCGAATGCACCACCTACTATTGTTGTGAGTCCTTAACATACCACACGCCAGAGGTTTGATCATTATTGAAGTACCATTATGCTTTCTATAGACAAAGGAAATAGTCTTGTCTTGATCTATAACGGTGAATTGGAAATTCATTTGTCTCTAACTGGAAATTCACTAGTCTCTAAAAATGCTTATTATTAATTAACGCTTATGAAAATTACCATTAGTTATGTTTCATGTCAGCCTCCTTGGTGTGATGGTTGAACAGCTTGGCTGATAAACCGGAGGAGGCGACTAAAGTTGACCAAAGGTGCCTAATACACTTTCGTTCTGGTTTAGAGCAAATGACATAGGTAAATATATTTTTTCTTTGAACTTCCTCTCCAACAGAGCATCGTAAAGTGTGTAGCGGATCTCTTAATATTCAACGAAGGCTGTTCTGAATAATTGAAGCGCTTTTTTGCTCTTAAGAGATGTCGTGAAGTGCCCAGAAGGCAGTTATTAGGTGAAAAGTGGGAATTAGAAGTGTTTTTGATGTATCTAGTCTAATACCATTAAAATAGTATTTCGTAGTTCATGATGTAAAGCTCAAAAGTGATTTTCATGTCTAGCGTTCAGAGATCAAATCATCTAACACCTATTCTTGTTTAGTCCAAATGCACATGTTCAGGTAATAAATGTATAAATTTGAAAATCAAGTGAACCAAACTCCGTAATTGTCTGAGCCAAGCATTGAAAAGGACCCCCATAATTAATGTTTTGCAATTCCCGCGGTACATCCTAGGATCATTACTCCGGCAAATGAAAAGCTCATTCATCCAATATAAAAGGATGCAACTTGTTTGCGGAATGTTTCGCCATTCTGTCAGTTGGCTGCGGATTTTTTTTGCTATTTATTTAGCTGTTGAATCTGGCTGTAGCAACGGTATTATAGGCAACTGCTTCGGACCTTGCTGATTTTTTGTTCATATCTATTTAAAAAATCAAAAAATGTTTCAATGACTATAAGGTGTTCGTGACATCTTTATAAGCTGCATCATGACTATGATTCAAACTTAAAGCAGCATGATTCAGAGCTGACATGACAATTGTAGATGAAGTAACTATCAACATTTGACAACCTTCATTAACGGTTGTTTATTACAGAAACTAAAGATAAAGTTGACAAATGTTGAGAATAAATGTGACGGGCGAGTGTTAATTCGTAACTAGAGTTTCAAAATTAGAACAGTTCCTTGATACTATGGAAAAAGGTTTTGAAATAAAACTTCCACGCACGCTTAATTTGAGGAGTAAGCTGGAAGTTTATTCACGTAGATCTCCATTGCCAAAACAACAAAGTTAAAAATATGAGCTATTATATTGGTATGTCCGGTAAAATGACAATTTACAGTTGTCAAGATGTCGACATTAACAAAGCAAAAACAAAGTTATACCGGCCGATAGATGGAGCTAAATTAAAGAAGTTTTACTTCAGTCGTGTGGTCTAAATCACACTTGTTTTTATTACCATTACCATTTTCACTATCTTTTTCCTCTGACCTCTTCCACAGGTTAGGGCGTAGCAATGATTAACCTATGCAAAGCCGGGAGGGGTCAGCTAGTATTATAATAAAATTAACACTCGTTATAATAATTAATATATCATCCCCCGTTTCCTCATTAGCATTAATTAAATGTTCGCGTATACTCGTCATGACTGAAGTGACAGTGTCTCTCCACTCACATGTACTCTGACACAGCATAAATAAATGCTCATGAATTTTGGATATGTTTAGGTTATTGATCATATCACATCA
Source organism: Ennomos fuscantarius (assembly GCA_905220475.3). Classification (NCBI taxonomy): domain Eukaryota; kingdom Metazoa; phylum Arthropoda; class Insecta; order Lepidoptera; family Geometridae; genus Ennomos; species Ennomos fuscantarius. The sequence goes on along the minus strand of HG992028.1, from coordinate 618,369 downwards.
CATCACACTATCACACTAATATTATAAAGGCGAAAGTTTGTATGTGTGTTTGTGTGCATGTGTGTATGTTTGTTACTCTTTCACGCTGAAACGGCTGAATAGATTTGGATGAAATTCGGTACCAAGATAGCTTATACATTGGATTAGCATATAGGCTACATTTTATCTCGATCTTATACAATGCTTTTATTCTTTCTGTTTGTAAATATATACATAAAATACAATATAACACCCAGAAACAAAACAAACATCGATGTTCATCATACAAATATTTGTCCTGGGTGCGAACCGAACCCACAACCCACAGCTCAGAAGGCAGGGTTACTGCCAATTCAGCTTTCGGGCTAGTCGTTCCAGATAGGTGTAAGATAGATAGAAGAAATAGCATATAGATAGAAGATAAATAGAAGACGTCATATAATAATTTTTGGGAAACGTTGGCATGATAGTTTCTCTAAACTTCTAATTCTGTTTAGTTTCCACATTTGCGTCATCGAATTTGAATGGACTAATAGCTGCACTTAAGCTGATGACGTAGTTAGACACTTAATATTTGACTTTTACCAAAACTCTTTGACTCTAAACAAAACCGATAAAACTTTATTATTACTCGCGGTACCTACTAATTGATATGATAACGTTTAATTAATGACTTAGACTTGTCGCGCCACATACAGAACTGGATTCAATTAGAGTTCATTAGCCTGAGATAGTTGAGGAGAAGGCTGCACAGAACTGTGCGGAGATAGATAATTGTAGTGAAATAATTACTTAACTTTTTTAATTTTTAAAATATAGTTAGACTGATATTTTATTTATTTATTTATTTTAAGCTATAACATAAGACAATCAACATAGTACAAGTTTTGTGCTATTCGAAGATGATGAATGACAAGCTCGTCACATTATCATTAAAATAAAAAAACTGATAGTAATATTTAGGTACTGATTAAAAAAGAAATAGCCAAATGCGTTCGCAATAAGAAGACATTCGTGTTAATAAGTACTGATCCCAATGATTACAGTTTTTTTTTTATCGAAACCGTAAACGCAGAAAATAATCCATACACAATTAATTAAGAGTAGAGCCCAATCATAATTTTCTTTCGAAATTAGGAGTTAACCCCACAAGCGTGTTCCCAGCAACCATTAATAAGCGGTTGAAACGCTGGAGGCTTACCGAATGATCTATCAACGTCCTAAAAGATAAAATGACGTCACAGTGTAGATTTATCGTCCGCAGACTGCCATTCTGCCAGTCTGCCAGTCTGCCAAGCGGCATGCGTTCTTAAGCTTTTTGCCACCTTGATATATTGTTTCTTTGTCATAATAAAATATCATTTACGTATATTGCGTCGAGACTACTCAATGCTTGTGGTAATTACTGTTTTCTTTTGTGGACTTTTTATACTTTTCATAGTTAGTTTTCTTGGTAAACATTTATGAAGTGAAAACTTCTTTACGCGCGTACACTTTTTGGGTGACCAAAAATTATGAAACTCGCGTCATCGTCACTGCACGCTTTCCATGAGCTACATGTCACAAGTTATTTAGTTTTTAGTTCTAGCGGCAGTCCTCAAAGACTACCCTGCACATTTGTTATGTATTGCGAAGGGGCCACCTGATGGTAAGTGATCACGGACCTTTGATAGCAGTGCATGAAGAGAAATGTGATTCCCAATTTGAAAATTTTTATACTAAGCATGCACATAAATCATAACATACATCCGTATTTCCCGAAAACTACAACCTTGGAATCTTCAAATCGAGAGTGAACAGGTATCTTCTAGGCAAGCGTGTTACATCCTAGACCGCATCGTTACTTACCATCAGGTGCGATAGAGGTCAAGCGCGAGCCTATCAAACAAAAAAAATAAACTGCGTATTGAAACTGTCATATTCATACAATTATGTGTTTTTATCTGTCACAATCTAATTACATGATCGCCTGGCTAGTCACGCAATTTGAGTTTTATAATAACCAAAGTCAAGTTGAACCCACAATACAACTGCAATAACTAGTGTGCTTTAATTGCGCGAATATTGCTGCTTGGTGCAGATGTGCGAAGTGCCTCATGCTTGTTAAGCTTAGTGCAGATGGCAGAACCAGTAACAATAAGGTTTACGTACTCTGGAATCTTACTTTTAATTTAATAATTTTAAATGCAATAGTTTGTGATTATGGATGTATGTTTGTTACTCTTTCACGCAAAAATTACTGAACGGATTTGGATGAAATTTGGAACACAGATAGCTTATAACCTGGACTAACACATAAAATACTTTTTATCCAGATTGTATGTTCCCGTAGAACAATTATCAAACACCACAAGGACGACGCTTCTTGGGTTTTTTTATGTGTAAGCCTAAAATATTGAACCATTCTATTTTCTACATGTTTATTTTTGGTGTCAATAAAGCGTTTTGTATTGTATTGTATTGTACATAGTGAATCCTCCTACAAATTCTACTATCATACTCCTACTAATATTATAAATGCAAAAGTTTGTGAGTATGGATGTATGTTTGTTACTCTTTCACGCAAAAACTACTGAACAGATTTGGATTAAATTTGTAACATACATAGTTTATAACCTGGATTAGCACATAGGATACTTTTTAACGTGGGTGAAACCGCGGGGCGCAACTAGTAATCTATAATACTTCATTAATATATTTTTTTAGAATGGTTATAGTCATTTCAGTCTGTCTCCCCTGATGTTACGCAATAACGTAGTCTAAGAACCACTTAATTAATCTTTTTGAAATACATACAGTAATTTAAAAAAAAACAGTTTTTCCTTTTAACAATTAACTAGTCGGTACAATAGTAAAAAATATTATCATTAAAGTGCTTCTATAGATAGCAGGATTGGTAGCACGGGTCGAAGTTTTTATGTGTCTAATTTATTTTGCCTAAGTATTTTTGCTAAATCGAATTGACTAATTAATTAGGTAGATAGATAGACAACACTTTATTGCACACAGTAAAAAAAAATAAATGAAAAACTAACGTTTTTAAAATTAACGAAAACTTGTTTAATATGTGGTCTTATCGCTTAGAGTTATGTCTTCCAGACAACTTTTGTACTGGAGGAATCTGTAACTTAGAGTTTTGGGCTTCAGGGTACTGGTAAACCAAATGACATAAAACTATTACTAAAAATTATCCTACAATATAATGTAAAATATATATACAAATAATATCTAAACAAACATAAAAATATACATACCTACTATAATTTAATTTTATATATAAATAATAGTAGTTTATTGCTAGTTAGTATTATAACTATACGGTAAATTACTCCATACCGACTTGCGACAGGTGAAAGTTATTTATTACTTTATCTTTATAGATTTTCAGTGACTTGGAAAGTTAAATTAGTTTTAATTTAAGGGTTATTTTTCTTTAGTTTTGTAGCATGCTCTAAATTACCACCGTTGTAATGTAGAACAACCATATCTGTCTCTTAGTCAGCAAAATGCATACTCTAATATGTCAAATCAATCACATGCATCTATTGTTTACCTACACTAGCCAAGCTAATAAAATAGAGCTGCAATAAAGTCTGTATGTACATCGCTTTACACCGAAATGAAACGAATTTCAGGCACTTTAAAAACGGCACACCGGCGTTTGTTGGAGTGTCGGCGGCACATAGCTTTGTTGTTTGCTACTACCATTGTTTTAACATGACTAGTTTACTATGTTCTAGAAAAAAGCTATGTAAGCTGTGGAGATATCACACTAATATTATAAAGGCGAAAGTTTGTATGTGTGTATGTGTGTTTGTGTGTATGTATGTATGTTTGTTACTCCTTCACACTCAAACGGCTGAATGGATTTGGATAAAATTCGATACCAAGATCGCTTATACACTGGTTTAACATATAAGCTACATTTTATCACGGAAAAGTGAAATTTTCCCGTGGGATAAGCACATAATTGATATTCGTTTTATCCGCGGGTCAAACCGCCGGGCGCAACTAGTAATTTATATAACTTTGCAAAAAACGAGTGTGCTTTAGACCACACGACTGAAGTAAAACTTCTTTAGTTTAGCTCCATCTATCGGCCGGTATAAATTTGTTTTTGCTTTGTTTAATATTAATGTCGCCATCTTGACAATTGTAAATTATGATTTTACTGGACATACCAACATAATAATGCAAATTTTAAGTATTTTTCAACTGTTGACAATGGAGATCTACGCGAACCAACAACTTTGATCTTCCGTTCGCCTAGTTACGCATTCACCCTCCCCAAGTCAAGCATGCGTATAGAAGTTTTACTTCAATAATATTTTGAATAATGTATAATCTTATCAAAAAGAAGCAAGCTGATCTCACGCGGTATTAATCTTATTACTAGACTGTGCTGTTGTTTTAGGACTACATGCGCAGTGCATCATTGTCACGTGAAACTTTATGTTTTAAAGTCTGAGTGACACTGCAACCGTTATGGGGGGTCGTGTCGCTTAACATTAGGCGAACGATTAGCCCGTTACTTCATTCAATAACATAAAAAAAGGAAACTTTGCCTGCAAAACAAAGCTTATACCAACTTTGTTATGAGGTATTTGGTTTTGGATGATAAAGTGAAGAAGCTCCGTAAACGCAATTCCATTTAAAATTTGAAATGTGCTCCCTCCATTGGGTTTCTTTAGAGTTACAGCTTGGAGCATTCATTTTTAAATCGGGAGTACGCATTTGTGTATATACTTATTATAGGGTAAACAGACGCTTTGATGCCATGACTTGTGTTACTAATACCTTCTTACATCGCGACCAGTATATAGTCCATATGTTTTTTTTTGTAGTAGTAGTAGGTAGTTTTTAGTATTAGTTATTAAATCATTGTAGTATTTCTTACTATTATGTATTCTACTGATACGTATAATATACTTATTTTACTAGGTGGTAGGACTTTGTTGCAAAGTTCGTCTAGGTAGGTACCACCGCTTTGCCAGTTATTCTGCCGCCAAGCAGTAGTGTGCAAGCACTACTGTGTTCTGGTTTGAAGGGTACTGTAGCTAGTGAAATTACTGGCAATTGAGACTTTATGACCTGATCTCTCAGTCTAGTAATCTTATTACCAGGCTGTGCTGATGTCTCAGGATGATGGGCGCAGTGCAGTGTCACTCGTAACTCTGTTTTGGGGTTCCGAATGACACTGTTCTGTTATGGGCGGCCGTGGCGCTTAACATCAGGTGAACGACTAGCTCGTCACATCACTAAGTAGCATAAAAAAAAAATGCTCTGACCGACTGAGTGCTTACCCACACGTTGGGGCGGCTGCCCCCCTCCCCTGGCCGCACCTCATCTCGGTACGCCCATTCTCACATCCTACATTATCCTATTCTGAAGTCAAGTAAGACCTATGGTTGTGTGGCTTCCTAAATCTAAGTTGAATCTAAGTTAAAGCTAAGCACGGGCATGTTATTTATGTAAGCTGCCGAGTGTTTCTATATTTCACCATCTTACGTAAAAATTATGGTAGTATGTTTACATAGATACATTAACCGTATATTGTACCCCTAAAATATATCATAGTGTTAGCTTATGACAGTACAATGGGCTGGTTATTTAAAGGCTTTTGCCTATCTTTTGACCACGCAAACTCTTGACTTTGACTTTAACTCTCATCAGATGGGAAGTAAAAAAAAAGTGACGATGCGATCGAAGTTGTAGCATGCTAGCCAAGTAAATACATATTCATTTTTCTCTTGAACACGCCCGGGACATATTTCGCCCCAAACACCGACGCTGGCAGGGCAATCCATTCTTTAGCCATTCTTGAACACGCCCGGGACATATTTCGCCCCAAACACCGACGCTGGCAGGGCAATCCATTCTTTAGCCATTCTTGAACACGCCCGGGACATATTTCGCCCCAAACACCGACGCTGGCAGGGCAATCCATTCTTTAGCCATTCTTGAACACGCCCGGGACATATTTCGCCCCAAACACCGACGCTGGCAGGGCAATCCATTCTTTAGCCATTCTTGAACACGCCCGGGACATATTTCGCCCCAAACACCGACGCTGGCAGGGCAATCCATTCTTTAGCCATTCTTGAACACGCCCGGGACATATTTCGCCCCAAACACCGACGCTGGCAGGGCAATCCATTCTTTAGCCATTCTTGAACACGCCCGGGACATATTTCGCCCCAAACACCGACGCTGGCAGGGCAATCCATTCTTTAGCCATTCTTGAACACGCCCGGGACATATTTCGCCCCAAACACCGACGCTGGCAGGGCAATCCATTCTTTAGCCATTCTTGAACACGCCCGGGACATATTTCGCCCCAAACACCGACGCTGGCAGGGCAATCCATTCTTTAGCCATTCTTGAACACGCCCGGGACATATTTCGCCCCAAACACCGACGCTGGCAGGGCAATCCATTCTTTAGCCATTCTTGAACACGCCCGGGACATATTTCGCCCCAAACACCGACGCTGGCAGGGCAATCCATTCTTTAGCCATTCTTGAACACGCCCGGGACATATTTCGCCCCAAACACCGACGCTGGCAGGGCAATCCATTCTTTAGCCATTCTAATTATGAACGTGGAATCAAATTGCTTGGTACGAATGGGTAGTATTTCGAAACTTTTGATAATATCATGATAAGATAGCTTTCATCTTACATTTATAATGAAGCATAACTAATCTATGTACCTATTTATTATTGAAACAAGCAAGAATCATAAATTCTTTCCCCAAGGTTAAGTTTGATATATGTAAGGATCAGCGTTCCTAGCCACCAAATTATTTCTTTGTAGCGCTAGTTTTCATAAAATATTTTACAAAAAAAAAATGAAAAATAGCTAACGGTGACAACATCATTTAAAATTATTAAACTAGAGTCAGATTCGCTATTTTCATTGTTATTTTAAAATTATCTTCATCTGTTTTCGCTCAATGACGCAGTACATTGACAGCCTTTGTGGTGTGATGGTTGAGCACATCGGCTCATACATGGAGGTGGCGGGTTTGGTTCCCACGGCAGGACAAGTATTTATAATAATAATAATAATAATATGTATGGACATCTCACACAGCGCCATCTAGCCCCAAACTAAGCAAAGCTTGTACTATGGGAACCAGATAACTGATACAATACTTAGATACTTTTTGTTTGTAAATACATACAAAGAATACAATAAACAGAAATATATTCGTAAATACTTGTTTTGTGTCTTGGAGTTGTGGGACTATGGTCCTCGTAGTTACTGAGTCCCAAGATACAGGAAACTCTAGTTAGAGTCCAGGATCTATGTATGTGATCGTTGACCGTTATTATTATTATGTATGTATGTACTACAATATCGGTGCAAAAGTAACGAAAAAAACGTAATAAATATGTATGTATATTTGGTACTTCAAACTTGTCTAGCGTTTTACCGCGCTCTCACATGACGGGAAGTGACTATGCGATCGAAGGTGTAGCATGCTAGCCAAGTAAAATGTCCTTTTTATGAGTCAGCCTTTAAAATACAGAATTATAACTAAGTACCCTACTGGTACGTGAGCTGGCTCGCCGGCACTCAGCGGTACTTACCACTCCGTAGATTAGTTTTTGAGTCTTCACTAATAGCTGACTCCGCGGTGCCGCCGTCTACGATGCAAATGATCGGAGTTATTACGTAAAAGGACGAAGCAAATAGCTGCAATGCTCAAATTTTGTCATTTCAATAAATTATTATTATTTTTATTAGGCTATTTATGATTTTTGCAAATTTTTATAATTTTAACCAAAGTTAGCTGCAAAGAATATAAAATAAAGTCGTGTTAGTTACAATGTTTATAACTCAAGAAAGGCAAAAAAAATTTGGCTAAAAGTTGGTGGGGAGGTAGCTTAGAAACAGGAGACGGACATAGGATACTTTTATCCCGTTCAACCGCTTTTTACTAATTCACCCGTGCGAAGCCGGGGAGTATCAACTAGTAAAAATTAAAAGTTGTCCGTTTTTAACTGGGAAGTGATCTTTATTTACCTAAAAGTAATTTAAGTTAGCAAAATGTGCCATTTTCTTGGAAAAATATAATTCCATCTTTTCTTCCATCCTATCCATCCTTCCATCTAAGATCTAATAGTATAGTTTACACATAATAAATATAGCAACTATCAATGGATAAACCTTGGTGGAGATTTCAGAAGAGTTACACAATAATTTGTAATTCATCACCGTTGCAACAGTTACGTAATAAGGTTGCGACTAACAAATCAATTCAAGGACTGCCCCCCAATCAGCTTCAGCAGAATTTGACATCTTTGCATTTTTAAGTGGGCTCCTGAAAAGAATAAGGGAACGCTGCGGACTACGCGTTTGGTCTTCTATAGTGAATACATTACGGATGTAATTGGTTAAGAAAATTTTATTGTAACTGTAAGTTTTGAGCTGAGTTTGTTCTCCCGATTTAACACTCGTTGGTCTAACCTCTGTTTTATTTTCGTATTCAAATGATGGGCGTTAATTTTTTAAGCCACTCAAAGGCTTCTTGTACGTTTTACGCCAATCATGGGCTTATCGAAGTATGATTACGCCAACATTTTGCCAATAAAAAACACGTTTCCCACAAAATCTTAATTTTCTATAATTTTTGGAGTAAAATATCAATCAATCAATCAATCAAATGTTTATTTGCTAGAACACAATTTACAAGAGATGTTTACATAAGTTACTTAAAATAATTAGACATTATCTTTTTTTTTTTATTTTATTATCTTTGCGTACGCTTGATTTAGGGATAAGCTGGTGAATGCGAGGTGAACGGAAGTTGAAATTGGTTTACGTAGATCTCCATTGTCAACATAATAAAGTTTTTAAATTTGTATTATTATGTTGGTATGTCCGGTAAAATGACAAAATATAATTATTGTCAAGATTACATTAACATTAAACAAAGCAAAAATAAAGTTATACCAGCCGATAGATGGAGCTAAACTAAAAAAAATTTACTTCAGTCATGTCGTCTAAAGCACACTCGTATTTTTATTATTATTTGTAGAGTCCGTCGTAATCATACTATTCTGCAAAATTTTAGTCAGGTACCTATGACATGTTGTCAGATATAGCGATTTATAGATCGGACAGACAGAAAGACAAGGGTGACTTAGTATTAAGTATGTTTCCGTCTTTACGGGTTCGTAATCCAAAAGTGTTAAAGTAGCCTCAAGTGGACAGTTAGTGAGTAACTCTCAAGAATTTTAAAAGTTTTTCCAATCACAAACAAGCTAATTACTCCAAAAATTAAATTCCAAAAGCATCTCCGCCATCATTATAACGGCATTACTATATTTCAAGAGAACTATAGCATAAATACACGAGAAGAAAATTTAAAATTCCGCGTTTGTGCGTATCTGGGGTGGTCACGCGCCTCGAAAGGGTTAAAATTCAAGCGTTCACGCCACCCAAGTAATTTATTCAAATAAATTTTGGACATGCGACGCGATGAGAAAATTGCCTGCTTAGGACCATGCCACACTTTGTTAGGCTGTGGGGTAATGGACGGTCACTTTGCATTTACATCGGACAGTGGGTATTTTATGCTGCGTCTGTACTGAATTTTAGACCTTATATACATAACATTACATTTAAAATGCATCCATCTACATTACAATCTTTATGTGCAGAAAATCTTCCACTTAAATAAATAAGAAATCTAATTTGTATTCAAGTATAATGATCCTAGCGTTTTATAGGTTCGTGTCATAGCAATATCTCATAATAATGTTACCTTAGCCTGAAAGAAATATTGGAGATTAACAGAAATTATAAAAAATAGAGGAGTAGAAATTGGAATGAAAAGAAGGTGTTTCAATCGGCAATACTACCATGCTTGACATATGGCTGCCAAACATGGGCGCTTAGGAAAACAGACGATGAGAAAATAGGGAGTTTTGGCGGGAAAACGAAAAAGATCGCGTCACCGCACTGTATTATTTTCCAAAACTTGTGTTATGTTAGTGATATGAGTGTGAGAAAGTGGTATAATTATGGTGTGGTTTCCAAAACTCTTTAGAAGCTTCTAGTAAAGTTGCCATCACTTTACCCCAAGTATGACTAGACTATAACTTGAATTGATGACTTGGTCTGTGATTTGACACATATCTGCGTGAAATATCATTAACTTGATAAATTATCAATTACTTGACACTGGCTAAATACACAAAAGTGTGGAGTCAAAACACAGAAAAAAACATTTACAATAGTTTCTTTTAAATATAACACAAACGCCGTGCGTCCGACATAGCTTGAATTAAATACTAAATGATACCGTGACCTTGATTTTAAATATCGTCGACCAACGGAAACTTTATACTTTAACTTTATACTTATACTAACAGTAACCAGATTTTGACAAAAAGCAGGATAGTCTATTTAAGCCCCTAAAATAAAAATATAAACGCAGTTTTGGCGGGAAAATGAAAAAGATCGCGTCGCCGCATTGTATTATTTTCCAAAACTTGTGTTATTTTCAGTGTTAGTGCATAAAATTGGTGGCATTTTATTCGTGCTATAAGTGCTAGATTACAGGCGTGAGTGTGGGAAAATGGTATAATTATGGTGAAACGTTTCTTTTCGTGTTGTTTCCAAAACTCCATAGAAGCTTCAAGTAAAGTTGCCATCACTTTACTAGGAGTATGACTTTGACTAGACTGACTTGACTATGACTTGACTTGATGACTTCGACTGTGACTTGACACATATTTGCGTGAAATATCGATAACTTGATAAATTATCAATAACTTGACACTGGCTAAATACACAAAAGTGTGGAGCCAAATCTTAAAAAAAAATATATAAACTGTATCTGTCTCACTTGACTCTATTACACTACTCTATAGGTTATTTGCGCTCTCTTTCTAACGCTAATGCTTCATCGCTCATAACCGCCTTCACCTCAGTTGAAGGCCACCGTGTTTACGATGTAGCCGCGTCTTTTTATCTTTTACCTAAAAATTAGTATTACAAATAGAGTATCAAAATAGATTCAGACAGTTTTAAATCTATCTTAAATGTATATATAGTCTTTATTTTGATTGTGACACTATTTAATAGTGAGATTGTGCTATAGTTCAAAATGAAATGCCGTAAAAACATATTTTTGTTTACGCTGTTTGCAATTAACCTAGTAGACCAACCGGCCCCAGAAGTAGAAATTGAGCAAGGCATTTTAAGCGGTAAAGTTAGTGTAGATGGGTCGTTTTTCCAATACGTCGGCATACCCTACGCTACAACTAATAGCAGTACAAGGTTCAAGGTTAGTTTTGATATCTATAATTTGTACTATTGATTCAGAAGATAAAATAATTTGAACATGTAGAATTTGGGCTGTTTAAAGGTTATACAATATAATAAAGAAGGTGATTTCTTTTTTGTAAAGTACTGTGATATAATGTAGCAGCTAACTTGGACGCTTGCACCGACGATATCACCTTATCAGTTTATACAATAACTATTGGTTAAGCTATCAATGACACCGTCGATACTTACAGATATAAACAATTGGAATACAAAATATTTTTTTAAAGATTAAAACCTCTGCTAGTAACAATTATTTTTTTATATCTTATTGACTTAATCTTAGATGAAACTTTCTAATTGTTTATGTCTGTAAGTATCGAGTCTGTAAGAAGTTTGACTTGGAGTAAGCTGGCGAACGGAAGTTGAAAGTGGTTGGTTAACGTAAATCTCCATTGTCAACATAACAATGTTAAAATTTTGTATTATTATGTGGGTATGTCCGGTAAAATGACAATTTACAATTGTCAAGATGGCGACATTAACATTAAACAAACTTATACCGCCCGATAGATGGAGCTAAACTAAAGAAGTTTCACTTCAGTTCTGTGGTCTAAAGCACACTCTTTTTTGTTTTAGGCTCCTTTCCCGCCGCCAAAATGGAAAGGCGTGTTCAAAGCTGTCGATGAAATTTATTCGTGTCCTCAATCTGGACTTTTTGGTAGAGTCAAAGGAGATGAAGATTGCTTAAAAATCAATGTCTATGTACCGTCGAGAGCAAAAAGACCTCTTCCAGTGATGGTATTTATTCATGGCGGAGCATTTTATCTAGGCAGCGGAGGACAACTTCTTTACGGTGGAGATTTTCTGGTCAAACATGATGTAATTTTAGTAACTTTTAACTACAGACTAGGAGCTTTAGGTTTCATGTGTCTCAATATCAAAGAAGCACCTGGCAATGCTGGATTAAAAGATCAGGTTGCAGCATTAAGATGGGTTAAGAAAAATATAGCAGCGTTTGGTGGTGATCCTGATAATGTCACGCTATTTGGTCAAAGTGCTGGAGGCACATCAACTTCGTTATTAATTGCCAGTGAAGCTACTGAAGGCCTTTTCAAAAGAGCTATTGTACAAAGTGGATCTTCTATAGCTAATTGGGCGATTAACAGAGATCCAGTTTTTGTTGCTAGCATTGTTGCGAAAGAGTTGGGCTACGATACAAAAGATCCAAATGAACTCTATGAGATATTCACAAAAATGCCTTACGAAAATTTAGTTTCAGCTAAACCTAAAAAGCCGCTGGGAATGTATTTGGACACGGAGCTACTTCACTTACCGTGTATAGAAAAACAATTTCCTGGTGAAGAAGCTATAATAAGTGACTTGCCATTTAATCTGATTAGTACAAAACCAAAGAATATTTCTTTAATCTACGGATCGACGAGCAGAGAAGGTTTGTTTCTAACAGCTTTAGATAATGAACAAACAATTAAGGAAAGAGATGAAAAATATTTGTTTGCATCAGATTTGAAATTTCCATCTGAAAGAATAGCAGAAAAAGTTGATAATAAGACAAGAGAGATATATTTTGGGAAAGAAAGAATGACTTTAAAAACTCTTATGAATATATCAGATTTGTTCACGGATTTGTATTTTGGATTACCAGGAGTGTTCGAATCAGAAATAATGGTAAAGAAAATTGATGCGCTTGTATATAATTACTATTTTAACTATTCTGGAGGGAGAAACTTTTTGAAATATTTGTCTGGATATAAGAACGAGCATGGCGCTTGTCATGGGGATGAGCTTTTGTATCTGTTTCGGGGAGACTTATGGCCATTTTACATTAATGAGCGAGACCAAAAGATGATCAACTATATGACCAAACTGTGGACCAATTTTGCGAAATATGGGTGAGTTAGTTGATATCATTATTTTTAAATTTACTTGATATGATCATTTTGTAATGTCACTGTTCTTAATTTTTCTCTGTCAATAAAAGGCTTTAGTCTTGATTGATTTATAGACAATGCACAGCCCAAACATCTTGATGTAAAGTTTTAAATATTTAAAGTGTAGTTCTTTTTTATGACGTAAGGGTATACTAAGACGGGGTTTTCAAAAATTCAACTCTTAAGAAGAGAGAATAAAGGAAAAAAGCATTTGTGCGAAAAACCGTAACATATCCTTTTGAAACTTGGCACATACGAATAAGTATACAAATAAATGATATGATACGTGTTAAAATTACCGCTATAACTGAAATACTGAAATTTAGAAGCAACGTGAGTTACATAGCTTAGAAGTGCACCAATAGTGAGTTTATGAAAATTCTACTTCAAAATAAACAATGTTGTTTTTACTATTTTTGCCAGGGTTGGTTTGAAGGGGTGACATCAAATATTTTTTTAGTAAGTACCTGTAATGTTTTAACATGTAATGGTTTAATTGGAAATTCCGTTAGATTATTACGGGTGCTGTATTTTAATACATGTTTTCGGGTTAGTGTCAAAGTCCAGAATCTGTGTATGTGATCGTTGGGCACAAAAAAGTATAAGTAACTACATAGAAAATATTTATAAGATGATCACGTACCAGATATATCAAAAATATCTGATATCATCTCTGCATCTCACCAAGGGTGGATCCAGGTTTTTTTTCTGGGAGGGGCACAAGGGGCAGACGGGCAAAAAATCAACAAGAGCTGTTAGACATAAACTTGAAGTACCTACATACTTCAAGTCAAGTTTGTTTCTACAAGTTCGAGTATAAAGGTTTATGAAAGTGTAAAAACAATGCAAACGCTGATTATTGATTATCATCTCTCATTTACAAGTGCGTGAAAGAGATGCAAAGAACGGAATTCGCAATTCCTACTATAAATATACAGAAGTTTCACTGATGTTCTTCGTTATATTAATCATATATTTAATGACTCTGATAATTTGATTTGCTTCTAAGTATGTACTGTGATAGAATCTCCGCAGTACACAATAATGCCGTAAGAGGTCACTACACGAAGTCAAAAATTAGGAGGATTAAAAGTAACCTGTTTATTTATGACGCTCTCAAAAATGGGACTTAAGTTTATTTCAACCCGGAAAGTAAAGGGTTCCTGAGAAAAAGCCCGGGCAAAGCCGTGGGTAGAAGTTAGTGTAGTAAATTGATCATGAGCAAATTAAAGGAAACAATACTTTTGAACATATTTTACGGCAAATAATTTCCCAATAAAAAACTATTTACGCATAGCGTTATGTAGCAAATATATTGCGATATTAAAATTTGATTAGGCGTTAATTTCTTTATGAGCAAATTAAACAGAAATGAATACAGTTGTAGCAATGCTTATGATAAATATTTAAATACAAATACTACAATGTTCTTTTTTTGTTTTAGAGACCCAACGCCAGACGAATCAGATTTGCCAGTGAAATGGACTCCAAGCAAGAAAGACAATCTGAACTTTCTGTACATAGACGAAGAGATAAAAATCGGCCCGATACCAAACCCGCTGACTTATCAACTGTGGAAAGATATCTATGATAAATACAGAAAGACTGATTACAAAAAATAAAAATCGATTGATATGAAATTTTAGTTTTCAATACATCGTTGCTAAGTATTTTTTAAAATGAAAATTCAACCTTGGACTAGCTAGAAAATATTATTTAAAAAGGATACGAGCTAAACCATATTATTTTCCAATTTCATTTATCTAATTTGCTCTCAATTTGTAGTTTTGATAGTGCATCTACATTTTTATCTAAGTTTACCCCGTGTTGCTTAGTCAGGCTTTAAATATCCATAATTAGTATTACTTTTTTAGTACGCTTTTTATAAATGACATTCTATTTTACTCTTATAAAAATACAAATACAAACACGTACCAGTTATGATTTAAAAAGGATATAACTACTTGATTTAGCGTAGCGTTTTCCGATCAATTTATAAACAGACCATCTCAACATTACTTTTATTTTACACATGTTGTATAATAATAAACAAATAAATAAATTAACGTCATGTTTTTATTTGCACTCGTGTAGACTAGATAAACAAGACCTAAATTCTAGCGTATCGGTTGGATCAGCTGGAAGTCGGGAGATATGAAATCATCAGCCTTGCTAAAATGTAGCTATATATCTGTTTGTTGCTAGCCTGGTATCTAGAGCGTTTTATGTCTACTCGTTCACACCATATACGTCAGCGACTTCAGTTTAAGGTCACCGTGTTTACGATATAGTCGCGTTATATTATAGTTATATTGCTTTATTACTATTAAATACAAAAGTACCTATTATAGGAAACTTATTCCTTTAAAACAGTATTTCACATGTCATCCTATTACATGATGGATTGTTTTTTGTTTTATTATAAAGAAACAACAAGTTAAAATATTTTGTCGTAAAGTTACTGCAATAAATTACTTAATTTGTACAAGGTACTGTATTATGGTGTACACAAAGCTTAAAATGAAGTGTAGAAAAAATTTAGTTCTTTTTACATTATTTGCAATGAATCTAGTGGACCAGCCAGCTCCAGAAGTTGAGATCGAGCAAGGGATTTTGATTGGTAAGACAAGCACAGATGGGTCGTTTTTTCAATACATCGGAATACCCTACGCTACCACTAACAGCAGTACAAGGTTCAAGGTAAGTTTTATTATCGCTGTGTTTGTGTTTAAAATAGCTCAGTTTAAGGAAGGTTGAGGTTCGCCCATACTGCTATGCCTGTTGGTAACTTATTTCTTTACTTTATAAGAATTATCTATATCTTGAAGATTGAAACTATCTAAGTATATTTGATTCGATATATAACAAATTAAAAGTGATTTATGAACGCAAACCATAAATATTACTTCAACTGGTTGAGACGCGTTTGTATTTGTTCTAGTTAAGATATTTTTAAGCTGACTAAAATCTACATTATGTTGATCAATTGAAATTAGATCATTAATATAAGGAGTTAAGAGCAAAATTATAATTTTTACAGGCTCCTTTGGCACCACCAAAATGGAATAACGTATTCAAAGCTGTCGATGCAATACATACATGTCCTCAAATAGTTGGTGGTGTTATTATTGGAGAAGAAGACTGTTTGAAAATAAACGTCTACGTACCATCAATTGTAAGAAAAGTACTTCCAGTTATGGTATTTATTCATGGTGGGTCATTTCATCTTGGTAGTGGAGGACCACTTTTTTACGGTGGAGATTTTATAGTCAAACATGGTGTTATTCTAGTCACTTTTAACTACAGACTTGGAGCTTTAGGTTTCACCTGTCTCCACACCAAAGAAGCGCCCGGCAACGCCGGCTTGAAAGATCAGGTTGCAGCGTTGCGATGGATTAAGAAAAATATAGCAGCGTTTGGCGGTGATCCTGATAATGTTACCCTATTTGGTCATAGTGCTGGAGGTGTTTCAGTTTCTTTACTGGTTGCTAGTGACATAACTGAAGGGCTCTTTAAAAAAGCTATCATACAAAGTGGATCTTCTATTGCCAGCTGGGCTATGGATAGAGATCCTATCCTCACTGCCAGTGTTATTGCCAAAGAGCTAGGATATGATACCCAAGATCCAAGAGAACTATACGATATCTTCACAAAGATACCATATAAGTTATTAACATTGGCTAAGCCTACGAAACCGATTGGAAAGTATATGGACACGGATATACTTCACTTACCTTGTGTAGAAAAACGTTTTTCAGATGTTGAAGCTGTGGTTACCGAGGTGCCTTTCAATTTGATTAATAAAAACCAAAAAAATATATCTTTAATATACGGTTCAACTAGCAAAGAAAGTTTATTCCTAGTAGCTTTAGGTACTGACGAAACTGCCAAAGAAAGAGATGCCAAATACTTATTTGCATCAGACTTGACATTTCCATCTGAGAGAGAAGCAGAAGAAGTGGATCGCAAAGCCAGGGAGCTATATTTTGGTAATGAAAGAATGACTCTCCAAATTCTCATGAAAATATCGGACATGTTAACAGATTTGTACTTTGCAGCACCAATAATGCTAGAGTCAGAAATAATGACAAGGAAAAAAGACACAACTGTGTACAATTTCTGCTTCGACTATTCCGGGGGCAGAAATTTTTTAAAATATCTGACTGGTTTTAGAAACGAGCCTGGCGCTTCTCATGGGGATGAGCTTTTTTATTTGTTTAGGCTTAGTATATGGCCATTTTTTACGAGTCAGAGAGACCAAAAAGTTATCAACTTCATGACTAAAATGTGGACTAATTTCGCAAAGTACGGGTATGTTGTTTTGGAAATTATTGATATCGATGAGTTCAAATTAACTGTATTTTGTCCCTCCCGATTTAATATAATAATAATAATAATATAATAATGTCTCACACAACGCCATCTAGCCCCAAACTAAGCAAAGCTTGTGCTATGGGAACCAGATAACTGATACAATACTTAGATACTTTTTTGTTTTTAAATACATACATAGAATACAATATGACACCCAGACACAGAACAAACACCTATGTTCATCACTGAGTGGGAATCGAACCCACAACCCACAGTTCAGAAGGCAGGGCTACTACCAACTGAGCTATCGGGCCAGTCAAAGGATTTGGTATCACCACAATTTTTATATTGTTTTATTTCAGTAACCCAACCCCATATAGTTCCGATTTACCCGTTAAATGGACTCCGAGCACGAAAAATAAATTAAACTTACTATATATAGACGAAGAGTTGAAAATGGGGCCGATTCCAAATGCTACTACTTATCAGTTATGGAAGGATATCTATGAAAAGTACAGGAAGATGGATTTCAGTAAATAATGTCTAATTATTTGAGAATTTTTATTTATTGAACTTAAACCCTCAAAAATGTACAACTGCGTCATTCCATGTTACAAAAACGTTTATTCCGAAACGTATAACTTCAAGGTATGTCAAAGTGCAGCGACACTGTACTATGAAATATATAGAAATGTTTATGTATATTTAATATTACCAATCATAAAAATAACTAGAACGACAAACTGAATCACTGGAAGGTATATTTTTGAAATAATTAAGATAAGAGAGCTGTTATTCTACTACTGAATCTATTTGCTACTGAACTCAGGTATAATAGTGTTGGTATCACCTTATTTCTATTTGATCGTAAAGTCAAATTATTTTCCAACTAACATTTCAGACGTCATCAGTTTAATACATTTCTTCTGCTAGAACACGGGCCTGCTTTCACATGTAGAGTGTAGAGATCTTAATTCACCACGCTGGTCAAATGTGGATTGGTGGATAAACTAATAAATAAATTAAAAAATATGTGTGGACATTTCTTAGAGAATACTTATATACCTTTTTTGTTTTTGCTTTTTAATTCTATAACTCTTGAACATGGCTTCTCATGAGGTTTTCCTTCACCATTGTAGAAGCGAGTGTAGATTCCACCCATTTCTTTAAAGCTCGTTCTGATTTAAACAAATACTACTATAACTTTATCTGTAAGCACACAATTTTAACTTGCAAATGTGTAGCAGCAATAATTAAAATTCAATCATAGTAATGAATTTTACTTCATAATAATATTATTCAATAAACTATAATTAAGATAATGTTATTTTATTATATCAATGAAGTAAGTTGCATTTGAAGCTAGGAGCAGTACACGCAGTAAGATGAACAGTACAATCTCAAACCTTGAGATATCTCGTATTTATTAATGTTAATGATTATAATAATTTTCTAATAATAATGTTCTGCGTAAAGAACATAGTTCTGTTCACTTTGTTCGCAATGAATTTGGTCGATCAACCAGCTCCTGAAGTGAAGATAGATCAAGGTGTCTTGAGTGGTAAAGTGAGTGCGGATGGAACGGTTTTTGAATACGTGGGCATTCCTTATGCGAGTACTGAGGGAAGATTTCAGGTAAGTCCCGATCTAAATATACATAACTCAAAAATGCTTGCCTGACATAGTGATCAATCAACGCACAGCCCAAACTAACAAATGGATCGGGCTTAAATTTGGCATGCAGGTAGATGTTATGACGTAGGCATCAACTAAGAAAGAATTTTTCGAAATTCCACCCTTCAGAGGGTGAAATGGGGGTTGAATTATTTTCTTATAGGCCACGCCGCGAGCGAAGCTGCGGGCAGAAGCTCGTATTTCATAATACCAGTGTAATGTGGAGTCATTGTGAGCTGATTTCAAAAGGTATTATTATTATATTTTCAACCAGAGCCGCGGTTTGATCGGCCATATAAGAACTGTTAGTTTTTAAAAGTATGTACCAATCCTTATAGTTTTAGCAATCTGTGAGTAATGTATCAACAAAATTTGTTCGGTCGATTGGCGTGAAAGCCACGCAAATAAATAATAACAATAAAAACAGTATAAGTTTCATATTTAAATAGTAAGAATAGGGATGGGGATTCAGAATAATTGTATTAATAAAAATAAATTGAAAATTCGTAAATTGAATGAAAAATGCTGGTTCTTATTTTGCACAAAAAATAAGAACCAGCATTTTTCTGCTGCAGCATTCTGAGAACTTTCCCCTCCACCAACGGTTTATTTTAATTTTTTTAGTTTTTATTTATTTTAAGTTCTTAAGTATAGTTTAGTTTTTTAGGTCTAGTTTAATTTTGTATTAACGATTATAGAAATAAAAATAAAACTTTCTGGGGTGAATCGAAGTATTCCAAGTAATGAGATATGATTGTATTTAAAAATCAAAGTAAACAAACCAAAAGCCAAACTGATAGTCGCAACTGCTTTGTTTAACAACTATGTTGCATATTCACAGCTGGCTAACAAGACCAATCGATAACGCTTAGAATTGGACTAAAATTGTAGTAGAGCATTACGCATAATTTTTTTAAATTTACGCGTCAATATACACATTTTTTTTACACAATTATGAACAATTTCTTTCAGTAATATTATTAAAAATTTAAATATCAAGACAAGATAGTTAAAATTTGTAGAAAGTATTAATTAATGTCTGTCGTTGGCTTTCAGGCACCTTTACGACCACCACGTTGGCATGGAACCTTTAAAGCCGTAGATGAACACTACCAGTGTCCCCAAGCATATGCAACAGGAGTCATTGGAATGGAAGACTGTTTAAAAATTAACGTTTTCGTCCCAGCTTACGCTAAAACTTCTCTACCAGTCATGGTCTATATACACGGAGGAGGATTTGTTATCGGAAGTGGAGGGAAAATGGTTTATGGAACAGATTTTCTAGTAAAACATGATGTTGTAGCAGTCACTTTCAACTACAGACTTGGCGCACTGGGCTTTTTGTGTCTAGGAATCAAAGAAGCTCCCGGTAATGCTGGTATAAAAGATCAAATAGCTGCTCTAAGATGGGTCAAGGAAAATATAGCAGCTTTTGGTGGAGATCCTGATAATGTCACAATATTTGGACATAGTGCTGGCGCTGGATCGGCTTCTTTACTCATTGCAAGTAATACCACAAACGGACTTTTCCATAGAGCTATAATTCAAAGTGGCACTGGCATATCTTTTTGGACCAGTATGCCTGCTCGCATCATTGCGTTATCAGTTGCAAAACATCTCGGCTACAATGCCGAAGATCCTTACAAATTGTATGAAATATTTAATAATATGCCATTAAGTGAAATATTACTAAAAGCATTAGGTGAACCCATTATAGAATTAATGAACTCAAACATAATACATCTGCCATGTATTGAAAAAAATATACCTGGCGTTGAAGCGGCTATTAATGATTTGCCTTATAATTTGATACTTGGAAATCCCAAAAATATATCTGTCATATACGGCATCACTAACCGAGAAGGAATTTATTTAATATCCGAGGAGACCGACAAATCTCTTCAAAAGCTCAACAAAGATGTGTATCCGTTCCCAGATTTAGAGTTTTCATCAAAAGAAGAAGCTGAAAATTTGTCAAAATATGTCAAGGAATATTATTTTGGTGATAAAATAATTAGCCAAGAAACTATTAGTAATTTGTCGGATCTGTATGGAGACGTTTATCTGACTGTACCAACATTATTAGAATCAGAAATCATGTTAAACAAAATAGAAGCTCCTATATACAACTACTATTTTAAGTACTCTGGTGGCAGAAATATGGTGAAAGCACGGTTTTGTAGAAACAAACATGATTCTGGAGCCAGTCATGGAGATGATATTCTCTATTTGTTCAATGCTTATATCTGGCCTTACAGAATAAGTAAAGAAGACCAAAGAATTATTGATTGGATGACAAAAATGTGGACTAACTTTGCTAAATATGGGTAAGTTAATTCCAGATACCATTTTATTTCCACTTAGGTATTGAATCATTTCAAAATATCTATTGCGTGTCAACATTTTCTTTAAATATACTATTATTAACTTGTTTCAATCTAGAGTGTCCTATTGGTTCTTCTAATATCCTCCTTTTTTATAATTCACTTGAGCATGAAAAAATAGATAATACCAAATAAATGGATAATTAATATAAATAAAAAAAGATGTAAATTAGTATGTTCTACCTACTTAATGTATTAATATTAAAAAAATATATGATTCTCTGACAATGATTAATTCATATATTGGTGTTTATTGTCATTGCCCTAATTATTTTTTTAACTATTTGATCTTTTAAAGTAAAATTATGAACGAATGAAGTCATAAATCTATTGTAACCATGATACATATTATCTTAACCGTGAATTATTGTTTTGTTCCAGAGATCCCACTCCTTCATCAGCTAAGGATATTCCAGTCAAATGGAATCCAAGTACTAAAGAGTCTTTGAACTTTTTGTACATTGATGAAGAAATGAGAATGGGTCCTTTACCTCACCCGGAGCGGTATAAGCTATGGAAAGATATTTACGAAAAGCACAGAAAAATTAAATTTTAAATAAGACCGCACTCTATACAAGTAAAATGAACACTGAAATAAAAGATGTGTTTCTTTTAATATAATTTTTAAAATACCCACAAAGAATATTTTAATCAAAGTAATTTATTTATCATCTTGATTACAGTTTTGACTTCTGTTTACAAAAGTTTTGGCGCTCTTCAACTTTATTAAAATAAATTAAATATATATTATTCATCGTATCAGAATTGTTTCAGATTTTTTGTAAAACTTGATTTACCGTCCACGTGGGTATAAAGTTAAAAAAGTTATCTATGTCGTAGAAAGTTTTGTGTGTCTATATTAATCTCAAAGTATTTGTGATGCTTTTGAAAGTATGAGTTTATTTTAGGTTAAGGAACAAGTAGTGTTTATAACTGTAACTATCCTTATTTTCGGTATCAGTAAAAGCGGGATCACTATGTTGTTTTGCGCATGATCTTTAATCTAGATAGGTGTTACAACAAAAGTAAGAGGGTATACAATTGCTTAAATTTTATAAGTATTAAGCAATAAAATTAAATTTACGGTCCTCCACAGTGCCGTCCCGCTTAAAAAGATAACCCCGGGACGACTTAGCCGTTATTTATCGCCAACTTTACGCGTTCTATTCATAATGTTGTGGCAAAATTTATATTTTAATCTCATATTAAAATTTCATATTGTTGGCGGTTTAATTAAACAGCACTAGAGTGGAAAGTAGGTGAGAAAATGCACTCAAGATGTGAAAAGCGTTTTTGTATATTTCAAACTATTTAGAATCATTTTAGAACGGCTTAAAGAATAACTGTTACAAATTAGACGTGAAATTTAATCAATAGGATTTTGTAATAGGAGTCTTTCGATTTTAGAAGTTCGTCTAGGTAGGTTCCACCGCTTTGCCAGTTATCCTGCCACTAAGCAGTAGTGCGCAAGCACTACTGAGTTACGGTTTGAAGGGTATTGTAGCTAGTGAAATTACTGGGCAATTGAGACTTTATGATCTGATCTCACAGTCGAGTAATCATACTACCAGACTGTGACATCAGGTCTCAGGATGATGTGTGCAGTACAGTGTAACTTTATAGTTTATAGTTCCAAATGACTATGTTCTATTATGGGCGGCCGTGTCGCTTAACATCGGGTGAACGATTTGCTCGTCACATTACACATTTACATTAAAAAAAAGAAAGAAACAGTTGGAATGCGAGGATTGACAGGCTTATAACAGCTCAATATCCTTTTTCATTAAGATTTACCTACATTACTTTTGAGAAATCTGTAAATACCGTTTGCTACTTTACTTCTCCAGCTTAACACTAGATTCCCTGTCTCTGGTCGACAGAGTGCACCAAATCGAATTCAAATAAAACTTCTATCGCATCCGTATCGTGCATTGAAAGTAATCCGCATTCGCCATTCATTGCGCTTTAGATAAGTAACAGTGACTACACTATCCGTAGAATCGAAAACTGATGAGACGTAATTTTTACACATGGAGACAGTAATATTTTAAAGTACCTTAGAGCACCGTCCGACTACATAAAACGACCAGTTCCGTCGAGTGGCTAGCACCAGTAGAATAAGAAGGGCCGATAACCAAGCTTAGATGCATACCTTGATACACGCCTATGGTTAATTTTAATGAAGGTAATAATGATGTTAATATAGGTAAATTGTATCTCATATGCAACAAACAACAAAATATAAACAACTGAAAACTTGCAATGAACAGACGCCGAGCGCCAGACTGAACCAACAGAGATGAACGACACTTTATCATTTCGTGGATGAATCTGAACTCGACGTTTACTTTGAACTGGTTTACTAAAAACAATCTACTGTTAAATAGTAAGAAAACTAAATGTATTAAGTTTTCGTTACCTAATGTTAGGGGGTCTCCTACAAATTTATTACTGAATGGTGAGGCATTACATTTGGTACAATCTGTCACGTTCCTTGGCATAACTATAGACTCTAAATTACAGTGGGGTCCTCACATATCAAACATTGCTGGTAGATTGAGCTCTGCTGCATATGCTGTGCGTAAAATCAGACAGTTTACTGATGAAGCCACTGCAAGATTAGTATACTTTAGTTACTTCCACAGTATTATGTCATACGGCATCTTACTGTGGGGTAAAGCCGCGGACATACAATCAATTTTTGTCTTACAGAAAAGAGCAATTCGTTCCATTTATAACATGAAATCCCGCGACTCTCTCAGGGAACGATTTAAGGAGATAAATATTCTTACAGTGGCTTGTCAATACATTTACGACAATTTGATGTACACTCGCAAAAACATTAGGTCTTTTCCCAGATATTGCGACATTCATAACTTTAATACTAGGAACAAAAATAAATTCAAAGTTCCAAGATTCAGACTGCAGAAAGTTAATGGTTCATTTATGGGAAACTGTATACGCTTTAATAACAAGTTGCCCGACGGTATCGAACAATTGTCAATGCGTAAATTTAAATTATTCATAAAGTCAAACTTAATGAAAAAAGCCTATTACACAATAAATGATTATGTGTCGGACAAAAAAGCTTGGCCTGAATATCCCAAGCTTAACGGTATGAAAGGTACTTTGCCTATTGCCTATTCTTATCTATAAATTCAGTTTCTATTTGTAATGTTTATAATAAGATAATCACGGTATTTTTCTTGCACCGGTGTGACGTGGTGGTTATTTTTGTAACATATTCATTATCTCAACTGTAATGAATTATATACATTGTAAAAGACAGTAGAAAGAAGACAAAAAAAAATACATCACTGTAAAGTTTCTTGTAGCTTCTTCTTTACAGTTGTAATCGAAGCTTCGGATCAAAGTTTTCAATTCTGCATTGTGCCGGATTGCTTGCACCAGTAGTGAGAAAGAGAACTGCTTTTTTTTCAAACTCATATATTGTAATGGGCTTGCTATATTATTTGACAATAAGCACTTTGTAATTTTATATGCTTAGTGAAATAACTTAATTTTAAGTACCTAGTATAATTTTGACTTGTAAAAGTGCTAAAATTAGCCTATTTGCAATAAATCTTTTGACTTTGACTTTGACTTTGACTACTAGAACATTTTGTATTGCAGTAAAATGACTTAAATAAAATATAGTTGTTAGTTACTTAACGAGGAATGTAATTAAACATGTTGTTTTATTACAAAAATGTGACTTTATTTTACAGATAATGTTTAGAGTAAAGGGAAAAATTTAATCGTGAGTAAAACGATCACGATCTTTAGTCTTATTAGTAACGAGCTACGAGTTTATATTACTGCCCTATTATTATCACTACAGTCTTGTTTAAGTCCACAACCGGTTCTGACCACGCAAAGCTGGGAGCTTACTGCTTCGGCAGCGCAACCCTAAATGGAGCACCTCATAGACACTAATGTAAATTATTGGAATAAATTGCGTTTGGACGAGAGTATTTTGGTTTATAGTTATAAAATTATGATTATGGAGTAAGTATTTGAATGATCGTAGATTTGCAGGTAATTAAGTGCATGTATTATTTATGAACGGATATGACTAATTAGCATCACATAAATGCAGTCGAAGAATGTATTAATGTTCAATATAGAATCATAATCATCAGCTTGAAGACGCCCACTGCTGGACACAGTTCTTCCCTTTAGAGCGCCACTTTTAGCGGCTGCTTGCCTTCTGCATTCATTGGGTTTTGATAAGATAGTCGGTCCACCTAGTGAACAAATGATGATGAATACATATCTCTTTTCTTTTTTTTTACACCTGATGGGTTTGCAGTTGACTACATCTCACATGATGGTGTAGCGATGAAGTAGAAGATGCTTGCTTTCCCAGAAATAACCCATTTACTCTCGACTTAAAGACACCCAAGTTGTAGGTCGATTGGAACACTGACAACAGGAGTGAGTTTAATTCCCTAGCCACACGCACAATAAAAGAATCTGCAAAGAGTTTCGTACGAACAAAAGGTAAATCAACAACGCAGGGGTGGTAACTAAGTCCTCGTCGTGAGGTGCTGTAGTGGGTGGGATAAGGCTGAGAAGCTCCTGGGCACACATGCCACCTTAAGTCTATGTTTAAGGTTTTGCCGTTTTCTCCCAACCAGCACCTTGTCATTGATGTCATCGTCTCTAATATTGAACGCTATACCATCAGCTAAGGGCTTACCACCAGTATCAGGTACTGGCTGGTACCAGTGCAGTACCAGGACCAGAGGTCACTTACCATCTCTCTTTTTACGCTCCATCTATACCGATACATGCATTTTCGCTAGTATTTTCCAATCAGTACTGGCACCATCACTCATCACTCTGATTGCGAGGATCCCCCACACCTGGGGGTCCTTCAAAATATGGCGTTTCTAATGAAACGCTTAAACGGATTTACATCTGTCACTGGTTTGATTAATGTGGATCTTTTTCTGTGCTAACTCGTAATAAGTTTTCTTTGGAGTTTGCAAATGAATTTTGTGATTGGTGCAATTTGTTTTGTAGACGGGATTTGGATTGAAAATAGGGTAAGGGGGTAGTATGGATATAGTTCTGTTCCAAGGCAATGAACGCGCTATCGTATTCGTAGTATCTTATAAAATACACTAGTTGACCCGCCCCGACTGAGCACGGGTGAATTATCAAAATGCAGTCGCATTTTGATGATTCGTTCGGTCGGTCGGGATAAAAAACCGTGCTCAGTCGTCGGGATAAAAAACCGTGCTCAGTCAACGGGATAAAAAGTATCCTAGGTCTGTCTCCTGGTTCTAAGCTAACTCCCCACAAATTTTTAGTCAAATCGGTTTAGCCGTTAATGAGTTATAAATAGTGTAACTAACACGACTTTATATATATATATATATATAGATTTAAGCTCTTAGGTTAATGTTGGGTACGCTACCTTATGGTAGGCTGGAGCATTTGGACTGTCTATAGGTCATCAGTCATCATTGTAGTATTTAGCTCTTAATATATTTGATATTTTATTTTAAGAAGTTTCCCCTACGATTGTCTACAATTGATTAATTTTAAGGGAAAGAAAACTTTCAATCGTAGCTCGTTGAACCAAAAACTACTTTGTTGAAAATAAAATCGGAGCAAAATGAACCAGCAAGACAGTAATAAAATAGAAGCATATCAAAAGTTTGAAAAAATGGTTTATCACACTAATATTATAAAGGCGAAAGTTTATTTGTGTGGATTTGTGTTTACGTGTATGTGTGTATGTTTGTTACTCCTTCACGCTCAAACGGCTGAATGGATTTGGATGAAATTCAGTACCAAGATAGCTTATACACTGGACTAACATATAGGCTACATTTTATCCCGGAAAAATTGAATTTTCCAGTGTTAATATTTAAAATAAATTCCAAATATTTAAAATACTTTTTATCCGTGGGTGAAACCGCGGGAGGCAACTAGTATATTATACTACCTATACTTAATATTTGGTACTACTACTTTTACTACGTTTACTAGGTGGTAGGACTTTGTTGCAAAGTTCGTCTAGGTAGGTACCACCGCTTTGCCAGTTATTCTGCCGCCAAGCAGTAGTGTGCAAGCACTACTGTGTTTCGGTTCGAAGGGCAATGTAGCTAGTGAAATTACTGGGCAATTGAGACTTTATGATCTGATCTCACAGTCGAGTAATATTATTACCAGACTGTGCTGATGTCTCTGGATGATGTGCGCAGTGCAGTGTCGCGCAAAACTATGTTTTAGAGTTCCGAGTGACACTGTTCTGTTATGGGTGGCCGTGGTGCATCGTGTGAACGACTAGCTCGTCACATAATTCACTAACATAAAAAAAAACACACACACAAAATAGAACAATGTCAATATCTATAATCAATTTAAGTAATACAGTAGCAACAAGTAATGAACCCAAATTAGATAAACGGTCACCATCGTCTATAGACATTAACAATACTATAAGACTTTCCCAAGGCTGAAACTAAAGAACTCTTCAATTACGAACAAAATATATAGAGTGGAATCATTTAAGTCTGCAACCTTATCCACTGTGATTCGTAGCTCAATTACCTTCGTTGACAATCATACGCCCCCCACAAGCAAAGCAATCAGCCCACTTGCCATCCTGTTTCGCGGACGGATCCGTGTCTAATCCAATTTTCTTATTCAAAAACTCACATATGCACGTACAAATTTAATCCGTAAAATTACCCGTAACCCCATTCATTAGTTAACCGACATTTCTAACGCGCCTCGAGCAAGGCTTATGTAAATTATATTGTCATCTTCAAGAGTAGGCATTAAGCCTACGCTGTACCTGAAGTGGTATAAATAAAAAGCTGAAGCGGCAAACCATTTACTGTTTTGGTAACCATGTAATGTACATTAAATGGAAATTTCAAACATCAAACTGTTTATGATCTTTTGAGTAAAATATTAATAAGTCAACGTTGTATAAAAACCTAGAAATAAGACAAATTATACTATTTTTATACAAACAGTTTATCGTTTTTCAAGTAACTTTACGTAAAACATCAGCCGTTTCGCTTTAGATTACGCACATGCATTAATTTCACATAAGTATGTGGCAGTATGGGGTCGCGCGTTGTCGTGAAGTAGCAGTGGAGACGACCGATTGACCAAAGCTGGTTGCAGACGTGCGAGTTTTGCCATCATTGTGGTCTGTTCTTCAATGTACACATCTGCAGTAATGCTCTCGCCGTTTTGTAAAAAGCTATGATGAATCACACCAGCACTAGACCACCAAACTGTGACCATCACCTTTCTAGGGGTCATTTTTCGTTTTGCACATTGCTTTGGTACCGAACCAGGATCTAACCAACTTGCTGAGCGCTTTCGATTGTCAAAAAGAATCCATTTTTCGTCGCACGTAACAATTCGGTTCAAAATTCCTTCATTTCTGTGCCTGTTAAGCAGCGCAAGGCAAGTCTCGACGCGTACGTTGCGCTGGTGATCGTTAAGTTCGTGGGGCACCCATCTATCAAGCTTTTTTATCTTGCCAATCTGTCGCAAGTGGACCAATATTGTTTTGATGCTAACATCAAAAGCTGCTGCCAGCTCAGCTGTAGATTGAGATTCATCAGCTTCCACAATCGCCTTTAATTCATCATTGTTGACCAAAGTTTCCGGACGACCACGAGGTTCATTTTTCAAATCAAAATTCCCAGAACGGAACCGAGCAAACCAATAACGAGTTGTACGTTCGTTTGTACAGTTCTCTCCGTAAACGTCGTTGATGTTACATGCCGTTTGTGCCGCGTTGGTGCCACGATGGAACTCATAATTACACGAAATTTAAAAGTATCCATTATGAGGAAAAATGTTGAAATGTAATGAAAATACAACGCTAATCAATAAACAAAAGACTTATATTGTAAATAGAATGTCATATTTTTAAAACAAAATTAATTTGAATTTAGAATTCATAGCCAATCAAAACTTTTTTTTGTTTGAAAAAGTCTGTACTGCAATACGGCAATTTCATAGGTAAAGACCTATTATAATGAAAAAGTAATTGCAAAAGTAAAATCTTAGAAGCCCTTCTCATACTCTATTATAACTTGTTGACAATACAAATCATACTAATATTATAAACGTGAAAGATAAAAGTGTGTATGTTTGTTACTCCTTCACGCTCAAACGGCAAAATGGATTTGGATGAAATTCGGTACCAAGATAACTTATACACTGGATTAACATATAGGCTACATTTTATTTTTTACTTAAAGTGAAATACTCCCGTGGGATGAGCAATTAATTAAAATACTTTTTATCCGTGGGTGAAACCGCGGGGCGCAACTAGTGCAAACATAATTTATTTTAAACGCTTGCAGCTTATAACTTGCATTACAAACAGAGGTGTTTTACAAAATAAGTATACCATCACATTGCGAGGTTATTCCACTTTTCATATCTACTTCACGTTTGTATGGGTGTGTTTGTACGAGTGTATATTATATTTGTATGTGTATTTCTTATTTGCCGGGCTCCTCGGGCGGGTCTGTAATCATGCATTACATTTTAGTTTGGCTTGTATCTAATAATGAAAAAGAAAACGATATGAGCAAACGTACAAATTATATTTATTTCTAAGAATAATTATGATGCAAATGCAATTCTCTGGCTTATATGTATGGATATCAGAGTTTCTGAGAGATCGCTCGATACGAGTAGTTGTAGTAGTTGTTGACGGCTGCTTGTCCGATAAATTGGCAATAAATGGTGGGGTCCCTCAGGGGTCAGTTCTTTCTGCAACCTTTTTCCTGCCGTACACCAAAAATCTGTTGAAAACCGCCTTGTGAAGCTTCAGTTTTTATTTAAATACGAGGCGTTCAAATTATAATAATATTAATAACGCCCACATACATAGATCCTGGACCCTAACTAGGATTATTTGTGTCTAGGGACCCAGAAACTACGAAGACCAATGGTCCCACAACATCCAGACTCAGAACAAGTATTTGCATTTTTTTTCTGTGCACAAATACTTGTCCTGCCGCGAGAATCGAACCCACCGCCTCCGGGTTATGAGCCGACATGCTCAACCACCACACCACAGAGGCTGTCAAAATACTGCCAATATGCTGTTGAATATACGAAAACATTCTGTCTTGAGCCGTTGTACTGTTCAGAGCTCTCTAGCAAACATATAGTCAAGTAGACCCTTGTTGCATGTATGTTTTGTTACTCAGTAAGTAATTTTATGAAATTTCTTTCAATGACATAATAGCTGTGTGACCTTAAAGAAAATAGAGGATTCACCATTGCTGATGTTATCGTTTTTAAAAAGAACCCTGGAGCCACATATGCTCCATCATTTATAATAATACCATCCAAGTATTTCTCTTAAGTAAGCTAAGGCTATTGAACTTGATTTAACCCGTTTTTTTAAAGGACACTATCCGGAATGCACTAGAAAAATCCCTCACAATTGCAGCCAAAAGACGTCCACCGCTGATTACAAGCCACCCCAATAAATCGCCTCTTTGGACGTTTACAAATACAAACTATTTATAGACATAAATATTTTTAAAACATTTTATGTAGTAAATCCACAGACTCCTGAACTAGTTCTCTTTGTTTCAGGAGTCAGTCGCTTCTTTTATTTAACATCTTACGAGTTAGGTTTTTCCATAATCACTACACTTGATAGACGGATTTGTGATCGCAGAAGATTTAAATGTACCAAGGAGAATCAAATGTTGCTGCTCATTCCCTGAATATTCTTTTAGCTGGCTCCTACAGGACCCATGGGAAGAGATGGGGAAAATCCCTCATTAACGCGATTGAAATAGGAAAGATTCTGTGATCCCATAGAACTCCTGGATGAAGCACTTACCCTACAAAAACGTAAGCTACAACCCACACCCGACTAAACAAACCGCGAAACAATAAAAAGGGAATCAACAGCATCACAAACCCGATCCCGGATTACTGCGCTCGTATAATTACGCTGTAAAGCAACCCTTACCCCGTTCCGAACATTAGATAAGCACAAGTTATGGCTTACGGCATGTTTAATTTAACTTTCTAAGCGATAGTTAGGATTATTGGGTGGGAATCGAAGTTTATATTATTGTAGTGGGATTTGTTTGTTTGTTTAGCAGAAAATATCTGCCAGCTTAAAACACGAATCATCACCTTTCATTTCTGTAAGGCTTGCATTTAGAATGATTCGGGGGGATTCATTGTAGACTTTGCAAACTTACAGAACGATGCTCAGTCATCGATCGGTGCTCAAGCAGAGATTTCATTCATAATGTGATCAATTAGTGAATGAAATCTCTGCTTGAGCACCGATCGATATCTGAGCGTCGTTCTGTAATACGGACCTTAGTTTGTTAGTTTTTTTATACTTCACCGACGATTTTAAATAATAATAATAATATGTGTGGATATCTCACGCAACGCCATCTAGCCCCAAACTAAGCAAAACTTGTATTATGTGAACGAACCAGATAACTGATACAATACATAGATACTTTTTGTTTGTAAATACATACATAGAATATATAGGCAGAAACGGGTTTCTGCGTAGATAGGTTGCAACCTATATAACTATAGGCCTTCAGCATGTCCGCACCGCGCCGCGTCTGGAACAAGAATGATCCGTAGCATACCAATCGATCCCTTTATATAGCCAGACAGGTAGGGCCGCCATGACAGTTGCCGGTGCTGCCCCTGTAATACATTTAATGCCACCACAGGGTAAATTACGGTGCTCGATCGCTGTGCATAGAGTTTATAACTGGACGTAGCCGCCGTCAAATACATTATGACAGCCAGCCACTGAATAAACACCTATGTTCATCACACAAATGTTTGTCCATGGTGGGAATCGAACCTACAACCCACAGTTCTGAAGGCAGAGTTACTACCAACTGAGCTATCCGGGTCACAATAAAAATTAAATTGCCGCTGTTATGGGTGTCCGTGACGATTGATATTAGGCAAACAACTAGCTCGTTACACTAACACAAAAAATACAACTACTCAAATTAAAAAACCTGACCTCATCCCTACATGGTTTCTATTCCTCTTTTACGTATCAAGCGTTTTGTTTCGACCTTTATAACGGGAATGATAATAACCTGTGTAGTGTTTTCATACAGCTATAATTTGATACTTTTCAAGAGGAGAATGAATAGGTTACTTCTTGGCGAGCGTGCTACATCTTCGACCACATTATCACTTAACATCATGCGAAATGTTCATGTACCTACTAGAACTAGTTGTTAAGACCTCACATAAAATATAAATTGTACACGAATGCAAATAAATGAACATGAACCGTAATCCTATTTGATATAAAAATAGATATTAATTTTTTTACATTAATGCTTTACGTAAAAGAATATACAAGGTGGAATTTAATTCGTTCTTATCCTTTTATGTATGTATTCAGTCAATGCTATAGAATGCTCCCATATAACTAAATAAAAAAAGTACTTATTAAGTAAAACTTAAATCTAGGTATTATCAAATTTAAATTCTAAAGAAAAGCTTTGTAACATTGAACAAAGCAGGTGTTTTATTACCTACGAAACATTTCCAAAGCATTCAGCTGGTGCCCGCGCTGTGTGTAGCGTTAAATAGACATTTCGGCTGTCATGCAGTTATTTTAAAAGGCACCAAATACTGAAACAAAATCTTTTTTTTTTTTAAATTGGACCTTGTACGAATATTCTATACCATGGTCTGAGTACATACATACATTTAAGGAAAAAAGTGAATTAAATGCCACAGTGTATAAGTCCTTTATTTTATTTTTTCGTGCAATCAAATTGTCAGGCTATTTTCAAGCCACTCGATGGCTTCTCACTTGGCTTTACGACTGATAAGACGATAAGACTAAAAATATATAATTGCTAGAATGCCTTCTAAAGCACTTATTGTGTTTATGCATGTTTTTGTTATTGGTTGCATTGTCCTTCCTGTATTATATATATGTTCATGTTAATAATAAGCTTAATTCATAAATATAAAAAATAATTTAACAAAATTCACGGACCTAGGTGTCTGTGGAAAAACAGATTTAAAAAATGCACTTATTGTAACGGTCACCCAATCAAGTCGTGTCAAGCTTCGCCATGGACGCTACTCATGAAAGATTATGTGATAAAATATGATAATATACTGTCCTGTAAATAAAATCGTAGTAGCAATACTCTATGTAGGGGTATTTGCTGCAAGTTATAAAGCAGCATCTTTACGGTTGTTATTTTGATTTAAATTGGGACTAAACAAAGGAGAAGAAAATTTCATTAGTATCATAGTGTACCTATGTGATCAATCTACAGAGAATATTTCTCAGTAAATCCATATTTAAAAAAATTATTCAAATAAGAGAAAGGAATCCGTTGGAGCTATAATAAATTTAAGTAATACATTCTACAGAAAATGGTCAAAATTTTGTAAAAAGCAAGCAACCGTATTCTTTAGTAGACAAGAAGATTTAATAACCTTAAAAATTTGAAATTATACCTTAATTTTTCTCTCCATGATACCTCATCCCATTTCATACATTTTAACATCCATACCTTCCCGGAAAATAACCAAGCCATGAGAAATGAAAACAATGAAACGATTAAGCACTCGATTCCACAGAGTCGCAACATTTGCATCTCATAAGATGCCATGAATGTGGGATGAGGCCAGATGGGACCATTGTTCGATTTGCTGGATCAAAAGCAGCTCTGTGAGAATCTAATCTAATGAATCTAATAAGAATCTAATGTTGACTTGTGCTTGAACCGTGTAATTAGTGAGCTAGTGAAAGGATATCTACGCTCAAGTTACTTATCGATAAAACCTTACTAGGTGGTAGGACTTTTCCGCAAAGCTTGTCTAGATAGGTACCACCGCTTTGCCAGTTATTTTGTCACCTGGCAGTAAGTGTTTAAGTATGCACTACTACGTTTCGGTTAAAAAGGCATTTTAGCTAGTGAAGTTAGTGGGCAAATGAAACTGTACGACCTTATCATACAGTCGTGTCTAAAGACAACGTGCGCAGTGCAGTGTCACGGGAAATTTATTTTGTAGTTCCGATTGATTCTGCAGCAGTTATGAGCAGCCATGTCACTTAGCTTTAGTTGAACGACTAGCTCGTCACGTCATTTTAGGCCACGCCACGGGCGAAGCTACGGGCAGAAGCTCGTATATTCATGTTTTAATAAACATATTGTTCAGCATTGACAACCAAACTGTAAGAAACTGTCGATAAATAAAATCTAACCAAAACTCGCATCCCTAGTAGAAATTATAACGAGTAGCTCTGAATAATTATGAAAAGGGGAAGCGACGGGAACCTAGAAAAGTGGGGTCGGCCAGCTGTGAAACATGTACATCAAAAGCAAGCAATAAAGCGCACCGCAGACACGTGGTTGCGGAGCGGATTCACCTTGCCTTCTGACCTCGCTTTTGTATTTTACAACGTGGTTAGGATTTAATTTTTAAATTTAGAATTACGGAAATATTTTTCCATTTTTTAATTTAGATACTGAACATTTTATTTCTGATACTTTTCATTGATTTGTTATTGAAACAGGTTTAGAGGAAAAATCAATTTTTTTAGATTACACAGTTGTTTTAATAATTCATCTGAAATCACCTTCATAGCCATCGAAATCTTGTTAATTATCATCGATATTACTAGGCTCATCATTCAAACTACCTTGTAGGTACACACATGCAACTACTTTCTTTTGAACTCCAAACCCAAATCGCACATGTTAATTTCTATAATGCATCCAAAATAAAAATTTAATTGCCGCTGATTTACACTGACATTATTTTTCCTCTTCCTTGTGATAATTTCCCAATCCCAAGGGAAGTTTTCATCAAGGGATGACTTCATAATTTTTTTAAATTCGCTTCGACTATGGTAGTATCAATGATACGGATTTTAGACGAAGTCATATATGCTTGATGAACCTTTTTGTCTGACTCTTGGACATTCTCTAGAGAATGCAATTTTATAGGTTCATATTTGCAAGAGCTAGTCTATGTATGTGATCGTTGGGCGTTATTATTATTATTACTGTTTGACGAATTAGATGTTTTCGTTGAAACAAAGTTGTATTACATATTTACCGCCGTTCAATGACCACAACATCACGTGAACACTGACACATCACAATTCTCACAATTTTGGTAAATATATGTTGACTTTTTAACACACAGACTATAGATAATCTGTATTGTGACGGTTATTATACTACGGGAAGAATATGAAAACAATAGAAACAAATAATGTGTGAATGTACCGTAAATAAAAAGATTCGACTTGCTACACTGGAACTAATCAAAATATTATGGAGATCGCTAGACGTTGTACGGTATCGTCGGCTAACTGCAAGAACTCATTTACAGGCACAAATTAAACCAAACTTTCGAGAAACAAACTACTTTTGGTTTTTTGGATCAGTCTACTAGCCTCTAGTAATTATTGGGGTTTTACGAGATATAAAAGACGTCAAGATAAGAAGATGAAGAATATGAAGTCAAGATAATTTCATTTAAGTTTAAATTTTTTTGAACGGGTTAATGCTTTTGATCTCTACCGACATTTCCAGCGTCACCGGAAAGTGCCCAATGGGCTGAGGTGAAGCAGCTATGAGGTTTTTTAGAGGTCAAAATCAGACGATCCTCGTTCGTAGATCTACATAAGAAATATGATTGGCATAGATAAATCTCGGAGAAAAAGTCAAGATAACCGATAAAAGTCACTGTGTACACGTAATGAGTTCACTAAATTATTGACTTTACTACAAATTCATAACGTCTAATTTAGGAATGCTAGAAATATTTTTTGCATAATACTAGTAATCAAGACGATCAGGTGCATTTTGTAATTTTTGCAGTTAATGAGTTGTTGCGGTAAGACTACGATATTATTCATCATGTCTATCGCTTAAAGAATATATTAGAATAAAAACGAAAATAGGGATGGCAGATAAATTATATTAAAATTTATTTTATTTATTTAAACGTTTTTAACGATTTATTCTAAAGCAATCAAAGTTATAATTATAATTCAGATAGTAAGTCAAACCGTCAACGGTATATAATTTTCGTTAAACCGACAATGTTGTAAAATTACAGTTGTTAAGCCAAGCTGGAAGCCTGCGGAAGTGGTTTCAGTTCTGACATCAGGGCTGATCACTAATTGTTTACACCAAAACTATTATACATAATTTAATCGTGATTGAATCTTTAACCGCATGTCTCCCACTGGGCGAAGGTCTCCTCCACCAGGTAGTTAGAAATAACATTATAATTTTTTATTCAATATCATTTTAAAATTATAAATATCAAAATATTTTGTTACACAATCAAAAAATGGACAGATAAATGTTTTAATGACTAATTCATTAAAAAATGTCATGGTAATATATGAAAATCAATGAAACTGAATACATTAAATTTTTAGTAAAAAAGGAAACTGAATAAACTGTCTTTTTTAAAGACCTTTCTAAACGTCTGGTCAAAGCCACACGTGACCAAAATGCTGGCCTCTACTTCGGCTAAAGATTGAGTATTGCCATTCAACGTGGCAATGCTGCCAGCATAATGGGCACGTTGCCTACTGGTAGTGGTTTGTTTGATTAAGTTCCTTTTTAATAAAAATTTAATATATTCAAAATATTTATATTTGTATTATGGGTATTTCGACTGACATCCCTAGTAATGTAGTCAGATGTCAAAATAATACCAAACCACTATGTCTATGCCTCACGACACAGAGTAACATAGTCTCGTTTAGTTTTATATTGATAAAATTTTATTTCTTTGTTATAAAATTATTTACTACATTAATTAAAATATAGACTTAGGATAATTTAAAGTTCTAAATTTAAAATGTTGAAACTAGGTGCTCTCCATGTGACTAATCCCACGGGAGCAAAGCACAGCGCAACCGTAATATTTTTCCATGGATCTGGTGAGCATAGTCCTATTTTACCTTTATTTTAATTCTGGAAAACAACTACAACATTAAATGCGCGGACGGCAAAGGAATGGAAAAAATTATCAGCGTCTCTTGTTCTGAAAAATATAATCTGGTAGTTTTTAAGGCAAGAGTGCACCGGTATCTGCAAGCAAGCACGTTCCGTCGTCGACTGCGCCGTCACTTACCATCAGGAGAGACAGGGGTTAAATGCAAGCCTATCAAAAGTAAAATAAACCAATATGATTTCCATCAAAATTATGAGTGTTGCATGAATAAAAACTTATTACCTTCGTATTTCAATGATATAAAAAAATAGAATAGAAACTGCTAGATATAAAAAAAAATAGGAACGGCGCCAACGATTTCTATAAAATTTAGTTTGCAGGTTTTTGGGGCGATAAATTGATCTAGCGAAGTTGCATTTTTAGAAAACGTTGGCATTTGTGTTTTCTGGCAACGAAAAACTACTACATTATCATTAAAATACGAAGATTTCCCCATCATCTTCAAGGTTGCAATAGTTCAGGCAGCAAATCGGGTGGTCCCGAAATCAGAACTCCTTACTTCCGATGCTATAATGACTGGCCCGATAACTCTGTTGGTAATAACCCTGCCTTTTGGACTGTGGGTTGTGGGTTCGATTCCCACCCAGGACAAACATTAGTGTGATGAACATAGATGTTTGTTCTGTGTCTGGGTGTTATATTGTATTCTATGTATGTATTTACAAACAAAAAGTATCTAAGTATTGTATCAGTTATCTGGTTTCCATAATACAAATTTTGCTTAGTTTGGGACTAAATAGCGTTATGTGAAATGCCCACAGATTTTCTTTCATATTTTTTTAAAAATGATTTTAGGTTCCAATGGTGCTGATTTAAAACAATGGGTGAGCTCATTAGCGAAGAGTTTTTCTTTTCCTCACATCAAAATATTGTACCCAACCGCACCGTTGCAGCCCTTCTCCTCTACTGGAGGCGGAATGAGCAACGTCTGGTTCGACCGGATAGCGCTTCTTCAATCTGTGCCAGAACAGCTAGCTTCTATTGCTCAAATTGAGGTGGAAGTAAAAAAACTTATAAAACAAGAAAACGATGATGGTATACCAAGCAACAGAATTATTGTAGGTACGTATTAGTTGAATGCCTCAAATATGTTGGAAGTCTCCGGTCTTAAAGTCCTGATAAAGAACTAAGAACTTTTGCCAAAAAGAAGAATAAATGCATAAATACAAGGCACATTAACTTTTGTTCATTTTTTTGGGGGATTAATTTTAAAACGTATGTCAAAGTCAAAGGACTTTATTGCAAATGCCTGTTCGATTTATTTGACTTGTAAAAGTGTTAAAAATAGCCTTATTTTTAGCACTTTTACGAATCAAAATGATATTAGGTACCTACTTAATACAGTTGAGATATAATTACACCACACTATCATACTATATAATATTATAAAGGTGAAAGTTTGTATGTGTGTTTGTGTGTATGTGCGTATGTTTGTTACTACTTCATGCTCAAACGGCTGAATGAATTTGGATGAAATTCGGTACCAAGATAGCTTATACATTAGATTAACATAAAGGCCACATTTTATCCCGGAAAATTGTAACTTTTCTGAGGGATGAGTAAATAATTAAAATACTTTTTATCCGCGGGTAAAACTGCGGGGCGCAACTAGCAATGAAATATATTACAAAACTACCTAACCTACACTTCACGCCGTGTGTTACCAGTATCAATACATTAATTTTATTGAAAGGAAACATTTGAATCACTAGCGGGATTCGATTCACCCGTCCCTAAAGCCAGGGCGTCTTTTTTTGCTAACGCTGTTGGTCTCTAACTACTTTTACAGTGACACCGTAAACTAACGTGACAATAAGTGATCTCATATTTGTTTTCACCTTTTACAACAAATTTCTGAAAAAAGATCAGCTCAAGCCATCGTCTCACGTGTTGATTAATTTTTTTCATCACAATACAATTTCTCTAAATTATAAGAATCGTGTTCCAGGTGGATTCTCTATGGGAGGTTCTCTTTCGTTTCACACTGGGTTCCGCTGGGATAGAAACCTGGCTGGTACCTTTGTCTTTGGCTCTTTTCTAAACGACAACTCCATTGTGTACGAAGAACTTAAAACTAAGCCTGGAGTTCAGCGTAAGTAATACTATTAATATTAAAACCATTACTTTACGAAATTCAGTAGTTGATTAATATAATTAAAATTAGAAAACCAGGAATAATTGGACTGAAGCAGATAGCTAAAACCAGTAAAGGAGCGTTTCTCATATGTAAAACCAGCAAAAGCATACGCTTTTATGTGTAAAACCCGCCAAGATAGGCGTCTTCATGTGTAAAACCCGCCAAGGCAGGCATCTTCAAGTGTAAAACTCGCCAAGACATTGTGTCTTCATGTATAAAACCTGCCAAGGCATGTGTCTTCATGTGTAAAACCCGCCAAGGCAGGCATCTTCAAGTGTAAAACCCACCAAGACATTGTGTCTTTGTGTGTAAAACCCGCCAAAGCAGGCGTATTAATGTGTAAAACCCGTCAAAGCAGGCGTATTAATGTGTAAAACCCGTCAAAGCAGGCGTCTTCATGTGTAAAACCCGCTAAGGTAGGCGTTTTCATGTGTTAAATCCGCCAAAGCAGGCGTGTTTATGTGCAAAACCCACCAAGGCAGGCGTATACATGTGTGAAACTACCAAAGGGAATATGATGGCGTGAAGGAAGAACAAACACGCTCTCTCACTCTACACATACACACACAAACTTTTGTATCATTTTAGTGACATTTAATATGTACTTACTTGAATCTTTTTCAATTTCAGTTCCTCTACTTTTGCAAATCCATGGTGACAGCGATAGATTAGTGGACATATCGTGGAGCCAAACCACGTTTAACGAGCTTAAGGTCCTAGGGGTCCAGGGGGAATTTCACATCATTCCTAAATTGGGACATTCAATCAACTCAAGCAGCTTGTTACTTCTCAAAGAGTTCATTGACAAACATTTACCAGAACTGTGATATTTGAAATTTAAGATAACTTAGTAATAAAATTGTAATTAGTTTTTGTTGCGATTTTTAGTAAGATTTTTTCAAAAGCTTATCAACAATTTTAATAAATACATTTTTTTATTTATTTATATAGTAGATTTTTTAAATTCAGGTTAAGTGAGTCTTAATGATGTTTTCAGTTAGAACCCAGAAGGAAAAAATAATAAAGTTTTTAATTGCGAATTCTTTATTTTTTATGGCAGTCATTGACAAAAATAGGATTCACGCGTCAATTATAATTTAGCCTCTATTTTTGTCTTGAGAAATTAAATACTGAATATTTAAATCTGATATTTTTTGGGGTTCTTTATGAGGAGATCTCGCAACGGTTTTCAAATATTGGTGCCTTCCAAAAATTAAATTTGATTCGTTATTTCATTTTTTTATTTCATTTTTACATCTAGCTCTGGTCCCGACCATTAGTGAAGAATAATCCTACTCAAAAATTTTCTCTGGATAAATATTATATACGGACTAAACTAAAGGTATAAGTTTGCTACAGTTCAATTTAATTTAATTTCAAATTTAAGTTAAGCACCTGTAAATCCTTGGTGCCGTGAGGTGCCATGGTCGTGGTCCTAAACAAATAACTACATTATTTAAACATCATATGTAAGGCCTTCTTAGAGAGTACTATTATTGTTATATATTAAAATCTATAAAAAATATTAAAATGCTAGAAAAAGTACGTGGTATTTTTCTTCACTTTGCTTCACTTAATTATTCTCTATCTTGACTATTACTAAGCACTTAGTAACAACAAATGGGCAAATAAACTTTTTATAGTAAAACCAACATTGTAAGTAGGAAAACATACTTTGAGATGCAACGCCCCGTACTCCGGTACTTGCCTAATAAGTGCATTAAGCTTTTAACACATGTCTAATTCAACGGATCGCGTCAGATCTTCTGAATCAACCCTATAAACTCTTTACAGAAAACTAATCTTTAAATATGTGTGGTTAAGATTGTTTTTAGAATGATCTAAAATAGAGATATCTTATTTCAAAAGTGGGATAGCTTGGAAACTGGAGTGTCGGTACAGGCGCGAAGTTAGGTCGTCTCATTTATTATTGAGTGGAAAACCTCGCAGCGTTTCTGTAGTAGAATCCTGCGATAGTCTAAAGTCAGTTACTATCGTTGTTTTTCGTGGTTATTTTACATATCTTTGTTGTTTTAACTGGTCTATTGGGGTCTCTGTTCTTAAAATGTTGTTTTTAATGTTTGTACGTAAAAAGCAATCGGATGGTTATGCTTCGGAACCCAAATTTTAGATGATTATGAGAGTTAAAACTTTTTGCATTAAATATGACTTTATCTGATCCTTAATATTATCATTTGGAGTGCTTTTCGAATTTATACATAAAGAAAAACGCTAATGTCTGTTCTTGCGTTCTTAGTTCGTTTTAACTGGTTCGTTCAGTGAAATGGCCTGGTCATTAGAGTTCCTTAACGACCATTGTATCGTTGGTTTTATAGTTTTAGAATTTGAGAATATCGTTTTGCAGTTCTCGTTTCTAGTTCATACCGAAAAGTTAGTTAGTAAATAGCAATTTAGTATCTTAGAAAATTGAGCGTGTGTTACGCCCAACGATCACATACATAGATCCTGGACCCTAACTAGGATCTCATGTATCTAGGGACTAACGAACTATGAAGGACCATGGTCCCACAAAACCCAGACTCAAAATATGTATTTTAACTTTTTTGGGCACAAATACTGATCATGTCGCGGGATTTAAACCAGCTGCCTCCGAGCTATGAGCCGACCTGCTAAACCACCACACCACAGAGGCTGTCAATAATTTTAGCCATTATGATTAAATTATTGTAAACAACGATCCAAGCTATACAATTTAATCTAGACGTGATACTCATAGTTAGTGTTAGTTCCATAATGTATGGTACACTCGCAGAATCCCTAATGTAGTAACAAATGTGTAGGATGTCTTCGGGTGTAATTGATGTAGATTGTGTATTTAATTTTTGTTTGGTTTTTTTTTATGTTAAGGAATGACGTCACGAGCTAGCCGTTTGCCTGATGTTAAGCGACACGGCTGCCCATATCAGCTGCAGTGTCACTCGGAACTCTAAAGTATAGAAGTTCGCGTGACACTGCACTGCGCACGTCATCCAGAGACATCAGCACAATCTAGTAATAAGATTACTAAACTGTGAGATCAGATCATAAAGTCTCATTTGCCCAGTAATTTCACTAGCTACAGTGCCCTTCAAACCGGAAGCAAGCAGCAGTGCTTGCGTACTACTGCTTGGCGGCAGAATAACTGGCAAAGCGGTGGTAGGTACCTAGACGAACTTTGCAGTAAAGTCCTACCACCTAGAGCTAGATGGCGCTGTGTACCATGACCACGCAAAACAAATTATCAAATGCACCTTTACTACTTCACAAGTAAGTAAATTTTGTAACTTTTTCAATATTGTATAACATAATTGATTTTATATTCGAGTCCAACTATACGTAAGTAAAATATTTATTTATTAAAAATTAAAGTAAGTAAATGTAATATTTATTTATTGTTTATTTGTTTCTCTTTTATGTCTCAGTAGTGTGAGGCCATGGTATTCATAGTTCCTGGGTCATTAGATACAGGGAATCCTAGTTATGGTCGCAGGACCTATGTATCTATATCATCTCACACAACGCCATCTAGACCCAAAGATAAAGATAAAGAGAGATAAAGACTAAGCAAAGCTTGTATTATAGGAACCAGATACAATACTTAGATACTTATTTGTAAATACATACATTTAATACAATATAACACCCAGACACAGAACAAACACCTATGTTCATCACACAAATGTTGGTCCTGGGTGAGAATCGAACCCAAAACCCACAGCTCAGAAGGCAGGATTATTACCAACCAAGCTATCGGGCCAGTCAATAAATATGTAAGACCCAGTATGGTAGAGGTGTAGACGTGATAGTAGGACAAAAAAATCAAAAGCGAGAAGTCTGTCAGTTTGACAAACAACGCCGCAGGTGCCCGCGGGCGCTCCAATCATGAAATGGAAATTGTCGTCTCCTAGCGACTCAACCGTGGAGTATGGAAAAATTGGCTTCTACCGTTTTGTAATTACTTGTTTTGGGATGTGTGGTGTTTAACAAAGTATAATAGCTAGATTTTTGGACTTGTCTTAACGACTGTTGTTGATAGAGAGCGGTGGACTGTATACGGATAGAGAAATAAAGGCTTACGATGGTGTAAGGATTACAGAAGATAAACTGTATAATGATTTCAATATTTACAATAAAAATGTAAGAAAACGAAAACTAAATCGACTGCGCGTAACCAAATGTGAACTCAAATCTGTTTTAAACTTCAACGTCAATACAAAAATAGAACATAAAAGAAAACTATTTAAAAATTAAAAAGAAACGCCTGTATTCGGCCAGTCGCCAACAGTTGTGTTACAGTAACAACCAGGGGCGATGGCTTAACGTTCAGTCAACAACATTGTGGTAGTGCTCTTGTAAATACCACACCT
The DNA here is from genome assembly GCA_905220475.3 of Ennomos fuscantarius. Lineage (NCBI taxonomy): Eukaryota > Metazoa > Arthropoda > Insecta > Lepidoptera > Geometridae > Ennomos > Ennomos fuscantarius. The sequence continues at coordinate 574,247 of HG992028.1, read as the reverse complement.
ACCTACCACTTTTTATAGTAGTCACCCATCCAAATAGTGGCCGCAGCAAACGTTGTCCAACTTTATAGATAAATAATAATTATAATAATAATATGTGTGGACATCTCAAACAACGCCATCTAGCTCCAAACTAAGCAACTCTTGTATTATGGGAACCAGATAACCGACACAATATTTAAATACTTTTTGTTTGTAAATACATACATAGATTACAATATAACCCCAGACACAGAACAAATACTTATGTTCATTAAACAAATATTTATCCTGGGTGAGAATCAAACCCACAACCCACAGTTCAGAAGGCAGGGTTACCACCAACTGAGCTATCGGGCCAGTCAATTGATCAAGAAGTTCTTAGCTATGAGCACTTACTTACCTTATTACTATTTTGAAAATATTAAATACTAGCTGCGCCCCACGGTTTCACCTGCAAATAAAAAGTAGCTTATGTGTTGATCCAGTATATAAGCTTCTAAATTTCATCTAAACCCATACAGCAGTTTGAGCGTGAAAGAATAACAAACATACATACATAGAAACTTTCGCGCTTATAATATTAGTACGATATAAGATATACTAAATGACAACTTTGTATGCGTGGATAATTATTACCTATCTCAAGCCCTTTTTTTGTTTCGTTTTGGCTCCACATGTGTATTTAGCCAATGTCAAGTAATTGATAATTTCTCAAGTTAATTAATATTGTATAATGTGTCAAGTCAAGTCACAATCCAAGTCATCACGTTAAGTCATAGTCTCTAGTCTATTCAAGTCACACTTCTAGTAAAGTAGTGGCAACTTTACCAGAAGCTTCTATGGAGCTTTGGAAACAACACGAAAAAAAACTTTTCAACATCATTATACCACTTTTCCACACTCATGCCTGTAATTCAGCACTTAACGGATAAAATGCTACCAATTTTATGCACTAACACTGAAAATAACACCAGTTTTGGAAAATAATACAATGCGGCGATGCGATCTTTTTCATTTTCCTGCCAAAACTCATCTCAAGCCCTCCAAATTAATTAGTTTAAATTTTTTTTCGCTTAAAATCTAGACCTCTATTCAAGCCCAAAGTAAAAAATAACAATCACGAAAAAGGTATTTAAATCACGCAACACCCAACTCAGCATTTTACATCAAGCCATTCCCAAACCAGGTCCGATTAATTTGGATGGGTCCGAATTATTCGTCCCCCTTTTTTGCACCGGATTGTTACAAAGTTGGAAGTTGTTTAACAAAATCAGTCGGGAGCCGGATGACGAAACGGAATTGTCGATACCTCGATACTGTAGTTTGGGAGATAGTGGACACTTTTGTTTTGATGTTGAAGCAGCGATTGTTCAGTGAGTAGTGGGTAGTAAGTAGGTAGTAGTAGTGGGTTAAGTTAATCAAGTAGATATATTGAGTTTATAAGAAAAATTATAATGCATTTTTTCGGTCCCTTCGTGACCACGGTCAATGTAACTTGGTTGAAACGTCGAGGTTAGTTAAAATAAAAAGAAAGAAAAACGTTTGTTTGCACTAATACAACGGCGCATGAATAAAAAAAACGAGTGTGCTTTACACCACACGACTAAAGTAAGACTTCTTTAGCTTTAACTTCATCTATCGGGCGGTATAACTTTGTTTTTGCTTTGTTTAATGTTATTGTCACTATCTTGATAATTATAAATTGTCATGTTTTTTTTTTTAGTTTTGGCTCCACACTTTTGTGTATTTAGCCAGTGTCAAGTAATTGATAATTTATCAAGTCATCGATATTTCACGCAGATATGTGTCAAGTCCCAGTCGAAGTCATAGTCAAGTCAGTCTAGTCAAAGTCATACTCCTAATAAAGTGGTGGCAACTTTACTTGAAGCTTCTATGGAGTTTTGGAAACAACACGAAAAGAAACGTTTCACCATCATTATACCATTTTCCCACACTCACGCCTGTAATCCAGCACTTATCGAATAAAATGCCACCAATTTTATGCACTAACACTGAAAATAACACAAGTTTTGGAAAATAATACAATGCGGTCACGCAATCTTTTTCGCTTTCCCGCCAAAACTCCTAAATTGTCATTTTACAGACAGACACAATAATAATACAAATTTTAAACTTTGTTACGTTGACAATGGAGATCTATGTTAACCAACAACTTTCAACTTATGTTCGCCGCGTTATGCATTCCCAGCCTAATCCCCAAGTCAAGCGTGCGTAAAGAAGTTTTACTTCATAAAATAATAATGCAGTTGTGGGGTACACGTTGACTCTTTTCATCAAGCAAAAGATCGCCGACGCCGTACTAATAAAAATGGGGTGAGTATAAATAAATAGGTAGTCAATTGTGAAACGGCCTTCCAGTCGCGCTTACAACCTAGAACTGTTAATTGTATAGCCAATTGGTATGAACAATATACACATTAGTAAAAATTACTGACATATTTATCTAAGTGTACTTTTTGGTAGGTTAAGTAAAGATATAATATGCACCTAATAATATCCTAAAAAGTGATATTGTTAGCTGACCCTAAACTCTCTAAAAAGCGTAATTATAATTTACTAGGTGGTAGGACTTTTCTGCAAAGTTCGTCTAGGTAGGTACCACCGCTTTGCCAGTTATTCTGCCGCCAAGCAGTAGTGCGCAAGCACTACTGTGTTCCGGTTTGAAGGGCACTGTAGCTAGTGAAATTACTGGGCAAATGAGACTTTATGACCTAATCTCACAGTTATGTAATCTTATTACCAGACTGTGATGTCTCAGAATGACATGCGCAGTGCAGTGTCACGCGAAACTATAATCTAGTGTTTCAAGTGTCACTGCAACTGATATGGGCAGTCGTGTCGCTTAACATCAGGCGAGCGGCTTGCTCGTCATGTCATTTCGTACCATAAAAAAAAAAAAAAAAAAAAAAAAAAAAAAATTATGGTGGTCTAGCATTGTCTCGATGTGTGTCAGTAAACTTATTCAAAAGCCTAATTCAGATGTAATGTACATTACATACATTACATAATAATAAGGCGATAATTAAGGCGCGATAATTATTATAACACAATCACCCTCCTGATATCGGCGGCTGGTGCAACAGGATAAAATTTCATGAAATCAATAGTAACTATGCACAAAAACCGCTTACTGAAACGGTCAAATCCACACAAAGTTGTATTTTCATCGGTTGTAATTAAGTACTTAACTTGGGTAATAAGCAATTGACAATCAAAAATTGATAAATGATTAGACATACAAAACATCTAAAAATCTAAGCTAAATTCAATTTAAGTATCATAAGTAAGATAAGTATTCAATTTAAGTATAGGTAATTAACCTGCACCTTATCTTTCGAACTTCGTTTATTTCCGTTCGTCGATTGTTTGCTTGTTTTTGCCGAGCATCGGTCGATTGATCGGACAACTTCGATTGTTCCCAGATCCGATTGGTGACGCTTTTTGTAAAGTACATTTAGTTTTGATGTCCCACACCAAAATAGAAATGGGTATTCCTGACCTAGCCGGTGGATGCAGGTGGCAAGCAGCCACTCAAAGTGGCGCTCGTGGGGGAGGCCTATGTTAAGGGTGAAAATATTAAAATTACTTTTATAAGTAACATCTAAGATCGCTACTAGGAGTTTTGGCGGGAAAACGAGAAAGATCTTGCCGCCGCATTCTATTATTTCCCAAAACTTGTGTTATTTTCAGTGTTAGTGCATAAAACTGGTGGCGTTTTATTCGTTACGTGCTGGATTACAGGTGTGAGTATGGGAAAGTGGTATAATGAAGGTAATCTGATAGTGAATTAAGCGCAGTGGTTTGTGTTACCTGAATGTATTGCCATGATTTGGTCTTTTAATCAAGGGTGTTAAAACATGCTGCCTATATACTACAGATACTTTTTCCTTTTCCTAAAAGGCTTAGTTAGTACTCTACATAATATATTAGGTTGTTACCGATTACATTGCCGTTTCTTTGAAATAAGTGAGTTTGTTTCAGTCAGTATTTTTTTTTTCTATTTTTATTTTATTTCGACTTCCTAAGAACTTGTTTAATAACACTTTGCTTATTGTCTCTATTAAGGCGAAGACCTTTATATTTTAGACTTCCAAATGGCATTGCAACTGTTATGGGTGGCCGTGGCGATAAACGCCAGGTACTAGGAACTAGATAGTCTTGTCATTCAATGAAAAAAATAGCTTAGTAATAACAATAAATAGTTAAGTTTATAGATAACTAGTTGCGACCCGTGGTTTCACCCGCAGATAAAAAGTATTTCAATTATTTGCTCATCACACGAGAAAATTTCACTTTTCCGGGATACATTGTAGCCTATATGTTAATCCAGTGTATAAGCTATCTTGGTACCGAATCGCATCTAAATCCATTTAGCCGTTTGAGCGTGAAGGAGTAACAAACATAACACATACACACAAACACACATACAAACTTTCGCCTTTATAATATTAGTGTGATTATTTTTAATACACCTTAAAACACATATGTGTATGTATGTTACTCATGTGTGTATTTATGTATATCATACATATGTATGTATGTGTATGTACACACAAACACACATACAAACTTTCGCCTTTATAATATTAGTGTGATTATTTTTAATACACCTTAAAACACATATGTGTATGTATGTTACTCATGTGTGTATTTATGCATATCATACATATGTGTGTATGTGTATGTACACACAAACACACATACAAACTTTCGCCTTTATAATATTAGTGTGATGTGATTAGCATCCCGCCCCGGCTTTGCAGGGATATTATTTATGTATATTCTATCGCCTATGTGCACCGAAGATAATGTAGGATCGTAATGGTAAAAGAATTTTCAAATCATTTCAGTATTTTCAGAGCATATTCAATGGAAACAAAAAATCAAATCCTCTTTATAATATTAGTTCAGACAAGTTTAAAATAAGGTAAAAATAGACGATGCCTGGACTCGGTTACAGAGTCGTGGTGGTAAAGACAATATCATGAGCGGTGCAATATCTAGTTACACAATGATAAACAAGATGGCTTATTAACAAAACAGGCAAGTGCGAGCGATGTTAAGCGTCTGGAGTTCAGTACGGGTAAGAATGAGCTTTTCATTTTCTGAATAGTCACAGATCTGTTTTACGAAGGTTGATGTAAGATAATTCAAATAACTCCAACTGTCAAAATATCGAATAAAAAAAAGAATGTGAAACTATTATTTTAAGTGATAGTGCTTTTGAATAATATCAATAACTTAATTGTGCACCTCCATCAATTAAAGCGATCTCTTCCACATAAACTTGGGATGGAGACAAAATTAGGGATCCTTTTGAATTTTGTTGTACTATTAAAATTAAGACAATTTTTGTGGTGCTTAGGCAGGTTGGCTCACAACCCGGTGGCGGCGAATTCAATTCCCGTGACAGGACAAGTTTTTGTGCGTAGAAAAAAGCGCAAACACCCGTTCTGAGTCTGGGTGTTGTGGAACCATGGTCCTCGTAGTTCCTGGGTTCCTAGACACAGGGAATCCTAGTTAGGGTCCAGGATCTATGTATGTACTCGTTGGGCATTTTTATTATTATTATTATTATTTAAGCCTGCTGTATAAAATTAAATTAATTTTAAATATAATAAAACACCATTTTACTTGCCAATATCATCTCTGTTTAAAGGTTATACTCACCATGTTTTCTCCCAACAAGTTCTATTCAACTCGGCAGAAGCAATCGCGAGTCTTAGTCAAATCAAGAATGTCTATTTTAGTCAAATTAAACAGATAAATATTGTGGATAAGTAATAAATTCAAACGTTGATGCGTGGCTGGTATTAAAAAAATAAAGCTACAACGATTTTAAAAATATCGAAATGCTTTTGCTTATAAAAATTATTGCCTTCATTCAGTACTATACAAACGTTTTCTGTTGTCCACGACGGAACCCCGGGCCGGCTCTCGGCAGGTAAACGAGTAAACGGATGATAAGCATCGCATTCGAGACAAAAGACGCTTCACAAAAGGCTGTTGTTGTTTTTCAGTTTTGTGGAACGTAAACCTGCTTAAGATGCGACTGGCAGGCGGAGACGGGAGTGGATACTAGTTCTTTGAAACGTCCGCTGGGATTGGTAGTAAGGTATAAAAGGTGTAAAAGTAAAATGTAGTCAGTTTATTTGTTTTGGTTAGTTAATTGTTGTTTGTTGAGTTTGTTGTTTATATTTGTTTATTTTGATTTTTTCTAGATTTGGATCAAAAATTTTGCATACGGTGCACTTGGCATGGTGCATATTTTTAGATAACAATCACATGTACCTGCGGCTTTACGTCCCAATTATCTTTTCATATCAAAATATGATTTCTTGGAGAAACTCATAATTTAATTAAAAAATAATATATTGATAGAAATTCTATATTGTTTCCGGTAATATTTATGTGGAAAATTTCATCTTAATTGGTTCAACTGTTTTAGCGTGAAGGCTCCCTCAAACCAACAAACAATTTTTTGCTTATAAATAATGGTATTTGTAGGGAAGGGTTTTATTTAGTGTTTTAAAAATTAATAGTAGATTGCGAAATGATAACTTTGAATTTAATTCCAGTGACGGCTGCTTTTTCGACTTTTCCAATTATTTCAACCCATACATTTGCAGTACCTATCGTAAAAAGTTGCAGTTATATAGTCCCAAAGTATGTTATTCATAAAGTGCACCGAAATAATTACATTGACATTATTTGAAATTAAAATAAAAGCTACATTTGAATGTCAGAATTAATCTAAGCAGTTGGGTAGAAATTTACTTGTAATTTCCAACTAACATTATTAAGTATACACATTTCAAAATTCAACCTACAAATGAACCTGTATTTTATTGGAGTTACGAATTTAAAACTCTCTTAAAACATTTTACTAATATATATAGTGTTAAAAAAAGGGGACTTTATAATATTAAATGAAAAAAAAAAAAAAAAAAACAATTTTTATCATTGACAGGCTTGCATTTGACCACTGTCTTCTCATGTAAATAAATAAATAATTGTATCGTTGTGTGGTTTCGAATCGGCACGCGATTAAGGTCAGCGTGTGACTAAAATGACTAATTTTCTATCAGAACCCATATTCATGACACTTACCTCCCATATAAACTATTCTCCATAGGGTCCCCTCTTCCAATGGACGTAGTCTTCTTGATCCTCTCATCCCGGTAACGGCTCAAGCCGATGCTTGCACCCGCCATTGAGCTAGTTGCCTGCCACTTTTGACGGCTGGGCGCCTTAAGCGCCTGCCTTTCCACCCGGTGGCGCTACAAATGTCGGCAGAGACCAACAGCAATAAAAAATTCCTTATAACTAAAACAAACGCAATCCCATTCTAAGTTTAGCCTCAGTATTCCCTTACATCTCCCCTCATCAAGCCAGCCAATAAATTAATGTCCTCCTCATCCACTACAGATAACAAAAGAGGCGTAAACGCTATTATTTAGGGTCATTGGCGGTAAACACTCGAGCGTTCTCTAGCTCCCTTGAGTGGAGGGCGCTCGAGTCGAGGGCGTTAGATGTGGAAGCTTCATTGTCTATTAAGTCTCATGTGAATCAATGGGTAAACGTAAACAAGTAAATGTATGTGGGATTAATAAACAAAGTTTGTATTGTAAATAACTACCTATAAGATTTTGTTTATTCTTCATTCTTCAATATACGTTACTTTCACTAACATACCCAAGACCAAGAAAATGATCGTTTTTCACCATCTAAGTAACGCTCTTGTCCAATCGCGCACCAGTCGATGTTGCTAACGAGAAGATAACATGCAACTTACGTTTTAAAACACGATGTAAAAGTGATAATATAATAGCCAAATTGCAATAAAACCCATGAAAATTAAACAAAAATTCGTAAAAAAAAATGGAACAACTAAAAATATTCTAAAATGTCGTGACATGATATTGTATTTTTTGCATAAAATAGCTTTGTGCTAAATTTAATCCAAGTCAGTTCAGCCGTTATAACATATATAAATAAACATGGAATTTTCAGAATGTATCCAAACGAATGATTGAGTGTAAGGGGTTAATGTGCAAAAGAGATAGAAGATAAGGCTGATAATAATATTAATAAGGCTGACGAGGATAGGATATGCAGTGTTGTGATTATATACGGTGCTAAAATATTAATAAGTTGCTAATAAGATGCAAATAAAACGAAGAACTCAAGATACAAGCCTTTATTATTTTTTATAAGTAGATATTTTTACTTACATATTATGATCACAAATAGGATAGTTAAAAAGGAAGTAGGTTCATTATTTACTCGGCTAGCATGCTACATCTTGGATCGCATCGTCACTTTCCATAGGGTGAGAGCGTCATCAAATGCTTGACAAGTTCGAAGTAAAAAAAAAGAATACGAATATACCTACAATCATATAAGTATTTTTATTTTTATATTGGCTATTCATCTCTCTTATTAGAGCATGAGAGATATTACAACCAGTGTCAAAATTGTTTATGTACAAACATTTTACCAATAGTTATGAATTTACTACGATATGATCTTTTTGTAGGTACCTGAAATAAAAATTATTCATTTAAAATTTAAAAAATAGTAGGGACAAGAGATTAGTTAAGATGAGTATGAGTTCCTTCATAAACTCCGCATTCAAAGATAGAAAAATCACGCTTTTAAAAAAATAGTAATAGTAATAATGCCCAACGATCACATACATAGATCCTGGACTCTAACTAGAATTTCTTGAGTCCAGAGAACTACAAAGACCATGGTCAAACAACACACAGACACAGAAAAAGTATTTGATATTTTTCGGTGTCCAAATACTTGTTCTGCCGCGGTAATCGAACCCACCGCCTCCGAGCCATGAGCCGACCTCACCACAGAGGCTCTAAATACACTGATGATGAGCAGTGGCATCTTGTAAGTTAATAAAACTTAATAAAGCCGTTACAATTAGCAACCTTCACATACATACAACGTAACGGCGTCTTATAAACTCCATAGAAGCACCCATCAAAACCTGCGCACATAAAACTGCGACCCGTGGCGGCGTCATCAAAGAGTTATAATTAATAAGCCACGCTAATGCGAGACCTGACTTCGTGCGCAAGTATCAGTCATCACGAGTAAGCATTTGCTGCTTTTGGTCCGGGTTCAGATTATGTGACATCAATACTTCCTCTGTATTTCTGGTCTCCTGGTATATCCACTATAAAATAGGTTTACGCATTTCGATCACTCTTTTTTTATTTACTTTCTCTTGTAGACACACTTTCGACGTGAATGCTGCGATTGTTGAATCTAAGGAAAGTCTTTCTAGTCATACATTGCATTCAAAATTCAAGTAAGTAAGCTAATATATAAAATATAAACGAAAAATATCATAAAGTCTTATTTACCCAGTAATGCCACTAGCTGCAGTGCCCTTCAAACCGAAATACAGCAGTGCTTGCACACTATTTTTTAGCGGCAGAATAACTGACAAAGCAGTGGTACCTAGACAAACTTTGCAGAAAATTCCTACCACCTAGTGTATCCTTCTTATTCAAATTAATCAATCAAAGTCAAAATCAAAGTCAAAAAATTTATTGCAAATAGGCTATTTATAGCACTTTTACAAGTCAACATTATATTAACTACTTAAATTAAGTTATTGTACAAAGGATATAGAATTACAAAGTGCTTATTGTCAAATATTACATAGCAAGCCCATTACAATATATGAGTTAGAAAAAAAAAGAATTTCCCATCTCACTACTGGTGCTAGCAATCCGGCACATTTAACTATTGCATTTCATATACAGATCAGTTAAGAACGGCCTCTACTAAACTTCACTAGAAGCACTACATGGCCAATGTTCTTTATTTTAATAAAACAGTACTTGTGTTCGGTCCAATTACTCCTACAAAGAGCTAATAGCAATCGACGAGGTGGTGCAGTGATGCGACAAGATTTTTTTATTACTACCCACTACATAATAAGCTACAGTTTCCTCCAATTCAAAGGTTGTGAAAGAGATCGCTCTAAGCGATAAGACCGCCTATTGTACTAGTACTAGCTAATTATGTAAGTTTTTTGTAAGTTTTTTTTTTTTTTTTACGTTTTACAGTGAAACGTAAAAAAAAAAAACAATTTTACTGACTGACCATGTGATCTATCAACGCACAGCCCAAACCACTGGACGGATCGGGCTGAAATTTGGCATGCAGGTAGATTTTATGACGTAGGCATCCGCTAAGAAAGGATTTTTCGAAATTCCACCCATAAGAGGGTGAAATGGGTGGTTGAATTTTTTTCCCATAGGCCACGCCGCGGGCGAAGCTGCGAGCAAAAGCTCGTCTATCTATGATATGTACATTTTTCTGTTCTACTTTTTTGATGGATACGATAGAAGTCTTATTAAAAAAATTATTTCAAATCAAACTGATCTTTTATTTATACTGCCTGATCATTATATAAGTACAACTTGGCTGTATTGTCAAAATTGATATCTCCCAGTCGGAACGGTGCCCTCAACTGCCTTAATCACTATTTAATTATGCGAAACTCTCGACTCGAAAGAGGCAAAGTTTGCGATTACTCCGTGTTTTTGTTGTTACAAGCGCCCTTCTGCCGTCTCTGTTTATTGAAACAACACATCAATGGTATTCATGATGGGGGAGCGAGAAGGAGATAGCATGTATCTTTTTAGTAGCCACAACTAGATGTAAGTACTACAACACTTTAGTTTGAGCTTTCTCTAAATATAAAGCACGTATTCATGGTGGCAAACCTTTTCTAAACTGCTTTCAAATATTTTTTTATGCTGTTTTTATTCTTTTATGTTGTTTATTTTGAACGGTCATTTCCAAAAATGGGCAGTTTCTTAAAAATAAAAATAGTACATTGAGCATGAGTTTATTTCAATAACCATTTGAAATTATAACAACTTCTCAGAATGACTAATTCCCATAAATTCCAAAAATCCCGATTGTTATTAAATAACACTATCAGGAAAAATAATTAAAAATAATACATTTATTTATTTTTCTCACAAAAAAAAATTCACAATAATAATAATATTTTTTGTGGATATCTATCCCCCAAATAAGCAAAGCTCTTACTATAGGAAAACCAGATTACTGATACAATACTTACATACTTTTAGATTGTAAATACATACATAGAATAGAATATATAAATACTACTCGTACTTCTTCTTCTTCTGGATCCACTTTAATCAGAGACAACATCATCATGGCAACCTTAACTTTCAATGCTGCCGCGTTAAACAGAGATGTGGTACTATAACCTCTCCCGTAGTTTCCTCAGCCATAACGCCTTCTGCCCACACTTCTCTTCCCGGCGATTTCTCCTAGACAATAAAATTGAGAAGCATGTACATGTCGTTTCACATGTCGCGACAGTTTTAGGACCTGTATCTTATATACTGTGACCTATACTTAGCATACCCAGGCCTCCTATTACTTACTCGATCAGACCATAAGTTTTTTCTTCAATTATTAAACAATATTACATTAAAAGAATATTTCTTATATATTTTAAAATTATGGGATTACCAGATAACTGAACAATACTTAGATACTTTTTTGTTTGTACTTCTGTTTGTTGTACATACATAAAATACCCAGAAACATAAAAACATTTATGTTCATCACACAAATGTTTGTCTTGGGTCGGAATTGAACCCACAACCATAACCTACCAACGGAACTACTAGACCAGATGAAAAGGTTGCGTTTTACCTGCTACATCTAAGACCTGCAAAGTTAAAATTGTCCACACCAGCTTGAACTGGAAACAGGGGGTTAAAGGTAACCTCTCGCGACCTAATCCCTTTGCAGGCGACGGTAAAAACAAACAAATTGCACGTGAAGAATTACTTCCTTGGGAGGGCAGTGGAAAAGTGTAACAGTGACACAACTATCTCTAAGCATGCCATATGCGTTAATTTAAGTCTATATTTACAGTTAAAAAAAAAACGGACGTGTTATCAGTATCAGAAGTAAAACTTCTTTAGTTTAGCTCCGTCCATCGGCCGGTATAATTTTGTTTTTAATTTTGCCATCTTGACATTTGTAAATTGTCATTTTACCGGACATACCAACAATAAAAATACAAATTTTAAGTAATTTTCAATTTTGTTATATTGATAATAGAGATCTACATGAACCAATAACTTTCAACCGTTCGCCTCGTTCTCTACTCATTCAACAGCTTACTCCCCAAGTCAAGCGTGAATGCGTAAAGAAGTTTCTCTTCAAAAATATTTGGCCCTACTTCACGGAAGTACCAATTTTAGCACCTTTGGGGGCTTTATTTATGAACGCTTCTACGAAAAATTCGCACTTTATTTTTGTATAGCGCAGAACTTAATTGATATTAATTAATTTAAGCAATATTTACAAATAATTCATGAGGGAACAGATGAAAATACATACATACCGGTCAAAAGCTTTCTATTACATTCGTAGTTGCGTAAAAACACTTAAAACACAATCGAATTGAGAACCTTATCATTTTGATGTTAGTTCAAAACAACTTTAATTAAATAAGCATACTTTTTTACGCTAATGAATAGAATGATGAGATAGTTCGCCTGATGTTAAGTTTCATGGCTGCCTATAGCGGTTGCAGTGCCAATAGGAACTGTTTCGCCCTGCGCAAGCCATCTTATAATAAATCCTGAGATCTGTGAGATCATTCATTTGATGACATCCATGCAAACTGTTTTTATTTTTTTTTCAAACAATTCACTGTTTATAACGTGCACTGCGGCTGTACTGGAGAATTTATTCTGATGGCGGCTTAAATCCTTATTTATATGATCACGTTATAATTCATTTGAGCTACACTTTGGAACGGTTTTCTTACGCTTCGCCCGCGAAATATGGAGGGAAAGTATTATTTTCGCTCATAAATATACGCGTGGGAGGAAAATGTGCGTTACTTAAATTTAAGCGAATGATATATAATAAAATGTGATACTCGTAAACTACGCGTTACTAACACCTTTTGGATGGTTTCCATCGGGTTACATAACTGCATAGATCAACCAATCCATTTTAGAATCAATAGGTCAAAGTTAAAGTCAAAGTCAGACATTTATTGCAAACTAATTTCTGCCTGCGGCTTCGCCCGCCTGACCTATAGGAAACGAAGAAGATTTTTTAAATAGATAATTCAACAACCCATTTCACCTTCTTAGGGGTGGAATTTCGAAAAAACCTTTCTTAGTGGACACCCACATTTTACAAAGAACACACCCTTCAAATTTCAAATCTCTAGAACCAGCGGTTTAGGCTGTGCGTTGATATATAAGTCAGTCAGGACTTTGAATTTTATATGTATAGATGATCTATTTTTAGCACTTTTTAAATACGATCATAATCATAATTATGACACTCAAAACCAATTACAATCGGTGCCTTAAAGTATATATAAAATAGCGTTAGCGTGACGCTGATGTAACCTAGTCAAATGATAACAGACTTCTGAGCTAACCTGAATTAATAAAATCTGAATCGAACTTCAACTCAATAATTACTATGTAAAACAAAAGAGATAATCGAGACGCATGCGGATAGAATTATGCGTCAGCAATGCAATAATCTTTGGAGATTGGTATCCCCAATACATCGATGTACAATTTCTTAAGGTAGTCTATTATTCCGACACAACGCAGCTATTACACCCATGCTTATGTATTGCAATGGTTGCAACCCAGAAGCATGGGCGGTCCTGTAGATAGTTATGGTATAGCTTTGAAATCAATTTTGTGTTTATTTTCATACATTGCGAAATGTATACCAAATAATTTTCTCACAAGAGGTTGAAGTAAGTATCTAAGTAATTTTACAATCCATATAGTTAAACCAACTTACTTTTGCAGGTGTTCTAGATATTTCTTTTACCTACTTTCAAACAACTACAATAAAGCAAATGATGTATGATATTACTCGTACATACCACAGCTCCGCATAAATCAAGAAGAGTCTAAATCTTTGATTACTAGAAGAACAGGATGTGTTATTGAAGTTAAAGATGAATTGGAATAAACTCAGTGGAATTCGACTGAGTTTAATTAGTTTCTTTGTACGGTCTTCTTCGACCCTTTTTCTCCATTTCTGAATATAGGTCTTCCCCGTAGAGCGTCTTTTTGACCAGGTGTTCGATCCACCTAATGGGAGGCCGACATACCCTGCTTTTTCGGTTCAGGGTTGCCACTCGAAAACCTTTCCTATATCAGTAACCATAATAATTGAAATATCTATTCGTCACTCTGAAACTCTGCATGAGATTGCGGTACACATTGCGGTAATCTATAAAACAACAGCTATTTTGTCCGTTTTCATTACACAGCACATCCATCCCAAAGTGATATCTTAAAACTTTATTGAATATCCATCATATACAATACCCAGCTAGTGTTAATCTATTTTGTAAATTAATACTAGCTAAAATAGATTACACTAGCTGGGTCACAGAATCCTACTATCAGTTACTAACTCATCTAGTTTTATTTTTTATGTTTAGGAATGACCTGACGAGCTAACCGTTCGCTTGATGTTAAGCGACACGTCTGCTCGTAACAGCTGCAGTGTCACTCAGAACTCTTAAGTATAGAATTTCGCGTGACGCTGCACTTCGCACGTCATTCTGAGACATCAGCACAATCTAGTAATAAGATAATTAGACTGTGAGATCAGGTCGTAAAGTCTCAATTACTCAATAATTTCACTAGCTACAGTGCCTTTCAAACCGGAACACAGCAGTGCTCGCGAACTACTGCTTGGTGGAAGAATAACTAGCAAACTTAAAAGTTGTGCCATTCTCTACTTATGTCATCGTTCTAAGAGCATCCTCTACTAAATACCTGAATAAATAAAATGTCCTAAATTGTCTTTCATTATTTCTTTCTCTTTCTAAATTTTCCAAGTCGCAGTATCCACTAAAAAACCTAATGTTGTGTTGACAACTCATTATTCTATGTGGTTGTGGTTGTGACCAGTTGGGCGATCACGTAACTCGATTGCAACAAATACAAACACAAATTTGTATGGATTTGACAGTTTGAATACGCAGTTTATGTACATAGTTGGTATGGAAATTTCTTCTGTTGCATTGCAATCAAAGTTTCGTGATCACCCCCAAGACCACTGTCACTTGCTAAAGAAGCAGTAAGCTGCTAAACAGCATTATTATTATTGCTTTTTTAGATCTTTAGTATAGCAAAGTTTACGGCATCTTCGTTTTTATTTATCAAAGGTTTGAAACGAGTACGGTTTGTTGAGCTCAGTAGCGGCAGGAAAGCTCGAGAAAACTTTTGATTTTTATTTATTTTTGTGGCAATATACGATTTTGTGGGTTCATTTGCGTTTCGCTTTTTGAGGTTAATTTATGTCAATGGATTCTGGTTTTTTGTTTAATTCAAAATTACTAATATTTATGTAGGACGCGTTTTTTATTTCAATAATTATAAATCTATGTATGCAGCGCGCCGTCGTTTGACTGAGTGACTTTTGCCTCTTATGTTTATTATTCATTTATAAACTAAACTTATCAACTACTTCTATGATAATTTTTAACTAACCTGATACATTAATAGGCCCATATATACTACTTCGCCCGCGTGGCTGAAACTAAGAAGATTTTTTTATAGATAACTCAATGACCCATTTTACCCTTTTAGAGGTGAAATTTCGAAAAACTCTTTCCTAGTGGATACCTAAACTTTATAAAGAACACATTCTCCAAATTTCAAATCGTTGATATATAAATCAGTCAGGACTTTGAATTTTATATATATATATAGATATATAATGTTATAGTACTGGAATTTGACACATTTTCCCATTAGATAAAGTCAGTTTTTTATGATGGTTCACCGGTAAAACTTCTAGATCCCTTCAAAATCATATTTGTGTAAATTGACTACTATTGGGCATTTAGTGACATTTTTTTTTTTCATTTTTCCTTAAGTCTGACTCTTATGAGGGCATCAGGATACTCAGGGCATATTATAAAATTCTATCACATGACTTTTCTTCAAGTATCCCAGAAAAATGTTGTTAGAAAACTCTTGAGTACTCTACAATATTTTTTACAGAAATTACAAAACTTCTCAAGTCAAATCAATCGCGACTAACCATCAAATAAGTCACATTACCAACTATTTCAACTGCAATATTTCAGATCACAAGTAAAAACTCCGTTGTAATGATCCATTATACGGCATAGAGTTAAAAAAAGTTTTAGAATGGCTCCACACCCGGTCACATCTGGAGCGAATGTGTCTAACTTTTGATATAGCTTCAGTGCCGAATAAATTGTCGCCGGATTACTTTTTCATGTTCTACGCTTTCGATGAGATATGAGTTGTCATAGTGTGGGATAATTAATAGCAGTGGACGTACTTTTGGTATGAATAAAAGTATCTGGTAGATTTCAAAGGTGTTTTGATGTCACATCAAATTATTCTACACCCTTTTAATTATGAGGTTTATTTATTTTGTATGTATGGCTTATACTTTTAGTTATAAAAAAAACAGTGAATTTCACAGAATGTGTTTGCTCTATACTTAATATTTATATTTCAGTTTAAATCCTCTAAAACATAAATAAACATGACTTTTAGACACAGATAACTTCAATGAATATTCTCTATTGACTTTTTAAATAAATAAAACTAATATAATAATAAAATAATAAATAAATTTTAATATAAAGGGAAAAATTAAATCATGGACAGAATTTAATACCGTATCCATATATTCGGACATGAGATCACTTGGCCACGGTAGCTTAAATAAAGCCTGCGTCGGATTCAGGACCGGATGTATATAGGATGAGCTAGGCGTTCACCTAATGTTAAGCGACACGGGCGCCCATAATATAACAGTGTCACTCGGAATTCTAAAATAGAAAGTACGCACATTATCCTGAGACATCAGCACAGTCTGGTAATAAGATTACTCGACTGTGAGCTCAGATCCTTAAGTGTCAATTGCACAGTAATTTCACTAGCTCCAATACCTTTCAAACCAAAACAAAATTTGGCGGCAGAATATCTGTCCAAGTGGTGGTACCTACCTGGACGAACTTTGAACTCCAAATAAAACTAATGAATGGGTAACTCAAAAAATCTTTATTTATAAACGTCAAACAAATACTTGAACCTGATAATTAAGGCCATCTCCTCTCTCACTCTTTATCTTTACGTTGACGAAAGATGAACCCACTCCTCCAGAAGTAACAGTCACTTTAGCCTTTGATTGATCAATATCTATGGCCCATATACCCTGTAAAATGAAGAAAATGCAAGCTCATAATATCTTAATATTTTAAATTCTTCTGTACGTGTGAATTATGTCAATAAACTTCTCCTAAACAGATGAGCGAATTTTAATGAAACTTTCGTGTACGTTAGAGTGGTGGTCCCTGGAATGTTTAGGTGACCCATGCAAATCGGTGCTGGATCAGTTTGTTTTACTAAACATGTTAGAAGATTTATGCGTGCTTGTCAGCTATCCAGTACGTGTATTATTATACTACTTATTAGCTTCTATGTATAATTGAATTTATTTTTAGTGATATTCATCAATATTATTTAAAAATGTTGGTTTAAACTGTTTAGTTAAAAAAAAGTATAAAATAAATAAAAAATAAAACAACGAATTTCGATCACCACCTTTCAAAAATAGTGGCACAATCATTTTGATGCTATTTCTAAATCATACCTTTTATTAGGTATGGTTTACTTGATTAGATTTTTGAAATAGCTTATAGTTTGTAACAATATCCTTTCTTGATTCTACTGATTGTTATCGTTGTTCATGAACCAGTAGCAAAAAAAGTATAACAATAATTATTTTAAACTTACTTTAATTACTCTAGTGCTGTTATCATTATAAAAAACATTCTTGGTCCTTGTCGTTAGCGGAATAGCACTCAATCTCACGTTCTCCGTATAAGCCAACTGGTTATTGATACTAGTTCCGACTGAGAGATCTTCTGCGTTTTGGAAACCCACACAAATTAACACTAATAGTGCCGTGATTTTCAAATACAACATAATGAATTGACCCTAAAACACTAAAAAAATAATCTTGATACTTGATACTTGTTTTCTTTACAAGAATTGCGTTTATTGTGTGTACTATTTCATTTCACTTATGTTTATATGAATTCTGAAAAGTACTTGTAAGATAATATTTTCAAGAACATTGTGATGCAGATGAAACTGTTATCATCTTGAGGATGCGATAGGAAGATATTGATAACGGCACTTGCTGATAACAAATCTATGAATATTACTCATCTAAGGTTTAACTTTGTACTGAACATTTTATTTTGAAGTTTCTAGAGTGAAACAAGTAAAATTATAATAACAATTTTTTTTAACACGAATTAATTAGGCACAAATTACCTTTTAATGATGTAGAAACAATTAGAATTTTCTAGCATGCACATTTTACAAATCGAACAATATTTGTTTTAACGTATTTTTTTTAGAAGAATGAAAATTTTCTGTTTGTTAGGTAAAACATCAAAGCATTGGTATAAATAAAACACACGTTATCAGGATACGGTCAAAATAAATATGTACAAAGTTTTATAGTAGGTAATGCCTTTTATTTCCGCCTTTACAATAAATATTTAAATTAATATTATAGGTTACGAGCTTCTACCCGCAGCTTCGCCCGCGGCGTGGCTTATGGGAAAATAATTCAACCACCCATTTCACCCTCTTGAGGGTAGAATTACAAAAAATCTTTTCTTAACGGATGCCTACGTCATAACATCTATCTGCATGCCAAATTTCAGCCTGATCCGTCCAGTGGTTTGGGCTGTGCGTTGATAGATCATTATGTCAGTCAGTCTGTCAGTCACCTTTGAGTTATATATATTTAGAGATGTTTTTGCCGATTGCTGACATAGTATTAGCGCGCGGGAACTTCAAACGGCGGCCTGGAGTTAGTAAGTATTTGTTTGCATAAACAACACGAAATAAATACTTCATCAAGAACATAAGTGTATGTGGGCAGGAACGTGTTGTGGGTAGGTTGCAACCTATATAACTATAGGCCTTCAGCATGTCCGCACCGAGCCGCGTCTGGAACAAGAATCATCCGTAGCACACCAATCGATCCCTTTATATAGCCAGACAGGTAGGGACGCCATGACAGTTGCCGGTGCTGCCACTGTAATAAATTTAATGCCACCACAGGGTAAATTACGGTGCTCGATCGCTGTGCATAGAGTTTATAACTGGACGTAGCCGCCGTCACGGCCATACTGACGTGCGTACGTCCTCGTACGCTTAGCTTCACTTTGTACCTGGTGAGGGACATAAGCATCAGTGGTATTGCTCGTTCATCCTGACAATTAAATTGAGTTAAAATTGGAGTCTAAGTCAAAGTCAAAACATTAGTTTTCAATTTGATTAGTCAAAAGCATTTTAACCTTCCAGTCATCGTCAGGGTTAACCCTGGTCTCCTCTCCACAAAGGCCATTTACAAAGAGTTGTAGTTGAAGGGTTAACCCTTCAGGACCATCAGTATCCATTCATTTACAAAAAGTGGACTGGATGGTGCTAGACCGGATAGATATCCCTTTAGCAACCAAAAACAAACTAATACCTTATCCCTTCATTTATAAAAATGGACCGGATAGTGCTAGACCGGATAGATATCCCTTTAGCAACCAAAAATCATCATTTACCTTATCCCTTCATTTATAAAAAAATGGACCGGATAGTGCTAGACCGGATAGATATCCCTTTAGCAAACAATAATCATTATTCCAACTCATATCAATTAGTGCTAGACCGGATAGATTATCCCTTTAGCATTCAGACACATTTTTTGTCATCAGTTTCACATTCTCTTTTCTTTCTTTTTTTTCTCTCTTTTTTTTTTACTTTTTTTCTCGTTGTCTTACCCCTTTTTTTTCTCATTTTTTTCTCTCACGAATCATTACTTTTTTTTACCATAACTTTCATTCTCTTTTTTTTTTTCACTGGTCCGGGTTAACCCTGCAACTAAATTTGATATTAGTGTTACCCGCCGTCACGTCATCATTCGCGTCACGTCACGTCACGTTTCGCGTTGCTTGAAGAGTGATGTAGAAATGGGCAATCCCACTTCTGATGTGGGCAGGAACGTGTTGTGGGTAGGTTGCAACCTATATAACTATAGGCCTTCAGCATGTCCGCACCGAGCCGCGTCTGGAACAAGAATCATCCGTAGCACACCAATCGATCCCTTTATATAGCCAGACAGGTAGGGACGCCATGACAGTTGCCGGTGCTGCCACTGTAATAAATTTAATGCCACCACAGGGTAAATTACGGTGCTCGATCGCTGTGCATAGAGTTTATAACTGGACGTAGCCGCCGTCATGTACATATTTCCATTATGTAGAACCAACGTTTTGGATCATATTGAAATTGCATCTCACAGATAGCAATGCAAAACCTATACGAATATTCCACAGTTTCATTATCAGGTAATGAAAAATCACTAATACCACGCATGATCGGCGCCAGTGAAACGGGCAGTAAATAAGCACGGTAAATGAGGTCGCATATATAAACTATGCAAATGCACGAAGGTACGCGCGGGTATGAGCATATTGGTCAACGAGCAGTGATGCGTGAGGATGGGCGGGGAGACATGTGTTATTATACTAAAACTAACTCTAAAATGACAAGGTGAAGGTTTTGACTAGGTGGTAGGACTTTTCTGCAAAGTTCGTCTAGGTACCACCGCTTTGCCACTTATTCTGCCACCAAGTAGTAGTGTGCAAGCACTACTGTGTTCCGGTTTAAAGGGCACTGTAGCTACTGAAATTACTGAGAAAATGCCACTTTATGATCTGATCTCACAGTCGAGTAATATTATTACCAGACTGTGCTGATGTTTCAGGATGATGTGCACAGTGCAGTGTCACGCGAAACTTTATATTTTGGAGTTCCGAGTGACACTGTTTTGTTATGGGCAGCCGTGTCGCTTAACATCAGGTGAACGACTAGCTCGTCACACCATTCACTAACATTAGAAAATGGCAGGCCATATCAATCGCAGTACCGACAACCGATGGGGAAGAAAGATTCTCAAGTGGCGACCATAAATACTTGCTCAAAGTGGGATAGGCTTCCGTCAGCAGCGGACGCCTTTGAGCTGGCAGTTAATAATGATGACCTTTGATTGTGAAGATAACATTAATTTAAGACATTAAATAATAACTCTTCTTTAAATTTCAATAAAATAATATGCAATGCTGTGTAATGATTAGGCAATGTACCAATGAGAGTAAACGTAGACAATGATATGCATTTTTTTTCGATATCGCAAGAAATTTGGTACTTTAACACAGAGACGCAATTCTAAGCTACAGACATTTTAAAAGCAAATTTCATAACAACGTAGACCTACTAATCACAATCACAATTATTATCTTCGATCACTCTATTCCATTGCCAGACATTAGATAATCTGAACTGAACTTAATTTTTGTGTAAGTTTCATAAAATCTCTTTGATCAATGTCTGTAACAAAATGATATATTGTCGTCACGTAACACCTTCTGTGACCAGCTCTCGAACTCCAATGTTGACTCTCGTCCCGCGTTGAATATGCAGCCGACGGGCGCGGGCGTGCCCTAAACTCTTGTAAGCCTTTGTTGACGCCGATATTGGACGCCGATCGCCGTCGCTCCGATACATTGATAAATTCCCTTTGTTTGCTTTGCTCGCGCCACGCCGCGCCGGCGCCGGTGCGTGCTGCTTTAACTTTCAAATTAGTCCCAGGGTAGCATCACCGTTAATTGTTTTAGGAGGTGTTTGTTGTTTGGGTCTTGGTCGAAATTTCTTTGAAGTTCACAGAAGGGAAAGGAAACTGATATGAAACTAATCACAACCACGGTGCTTGAAACCTTCTAAAAATTTAAAAACTGACACCTTTGCTTATTACTTACCCACAAGAGATAGAAGTACTTATTTAAAACAAAAATTGGTAACGTACCCAAGAAGAATAAAGACTGTCATGTTTTTGTTTTTCATTATTGCTTCATAAACAATTATCATAAAGTCTAAGTAATAAAATTATGGGTATCAGTTACAACAATAATTGAATGTCTCTATGTGTATTATTAACTATTAATCTATCAATTATTTAGATTGAGAAATAATGACAGTAACGAACGGAATAAGAATAGTCCTGTTGACTCAGTTGTTGGGGGGTCCCAATGACTTTGTATCGTGTTTATAAAAAATGTTTCCAAAGCGCAAAGGGAGAGTGCACATCTTTACAAAAAAAGAAGTGTTGCTTAATAACATAGTTGAAAAAGATTTTCAAAGATACCTTCAACCACTGGACATTTTACAAAGCTTATTTTTTTACTCCAAATATCGACTGCGGGATAATTTTATCACTCCAAACGGATCAGTTCAACATGCGATATCTTTTATCGCTACTTGCGTTTATGTTATATTGATTGTGATCCGTGCAACTACGATGAGCTCCATAAGTATGTCCATGGTATTCACGCGGCGTAAATTTGAATCAATAAATGAAGTATCTAGAAACATTAACTTCTGCCTCAACGCCATCGGTCATGCCAACGACTTCGCAACCAATTTTTTTTGCAGTTCCAGCAACGTGTTATTGGTATTAAAAATACAAGAAGTTTTAAAGAACTTGAAATTTGACGAAGTAAAGCTTAGAAGAGAAATAATTTTAAACTGGATTTACGGTATCATTGTATTTGTAGATTTCTATGCATTTTACATGTTTGTGAATTTTTATCACCGAAAACTGTCTTGGATAGAGTTTATAAATGATTGTAATATGCTAACGTTTCAAGTTAACATTTTATGTGCAATAAGAATAATGACGTTGCTTAGAAAGAACCTATCAGAATGGATCGAACGAATCAAAAGTACAAAGAAAGAGAAAGTAAGGGAAGGATCTGAATATTGGAACAAAATATTTAAAATTTATACCTTGATATTGGAGTCGTATCGTACTTACGGTAAAGTGTACCAGCAGTTGGTGAGTAAAAATATTAGTCATTTTAATGTAACTACAAACACTACACTAACACTATGTACAAAAAATATACTAGAGTTGATTATATATTCATAAATGGACCATGTATTGCTTACGGACTAAGCCAAAACGCTGACACTTCACAATTGAAAATATTTAAATAATTTTAGTATGGTTATACCATGTCATGCACAAACAGGTGCACCGGACCAAGCTAGCTCTTCTGGCTCAGGTCAGGTGCTTTCGGTACCGGTACAGGATATCCAGGTAAACAATCAGACACCGACCCCACCGGGTCATCGAGAAGACTACGTCCATTCTTCCAGTGGACGTAGTCTTCTCGATTCTCTTATCCTGGTAACGAAGGAACCAAGCCGAGGCTCGTACCTCAGGTTTGCCCTTGAGCAATCAGGGGACAGCTGGGTGTCTCAAACACCTTCCTTCCCGTCCGGTAACGCAGTAAAGGTTAGTAGAGAACAACAGCATTAGCCTATTCAAAACATAGGAAAGAAATCCGTTTATGACAATTTTGTTATCATGATCTAAAAAAAGATTTGAGAAATATATTTATACAATACAATACAATACAATAACACTTTATTGAACACCAACTTATACATAAAAACGCACATTTAAAAAAAACTTACAAAAATGGTAGAACAAAGGGCGGCCTTATCACATTAAGCGATTTCTTCCAGGCTACCTTAGGATGGACAGGAAATAAAGGAATAAAATTGCGGTCGGTGTTGTTACAACTTACATACTATAAATAACAATAATTAAATCAAATCAAATAAAAAAACAATCAATACTAAACTTATAATACATACTAATACCATATAATATAATAATACAATATATGTAATACATATATTACATGTATATGAATATATATATATAATATATAAAAATAGTATATATATCTATTATATATATATATATATAATTCAATTTAATTTTATTGATTGATTTTAGAGATTGATAGATCATTGACAAATTCTAAGCAAAACTAGGACTGTTCCGATAGGAAATGTTTCCTCACCATGTCTTTAAAGATGGCGATAGACTTAGCGTGACGAATATTTATGGGTAGCGCATTCCATAAACGGACAGCTTGTACAGTGTAGGAGTGGTCATACACTGCTGAAGCATGAACAGGCATTTGTAATTGAAGGGTGTTGGTGGAACGAAGAGAGCGAGCATGGCTAAGGTGGAGAAATACGAAACGTTCTTTGAGATATAGAGGGGTGGAGGGGATGAACAGTACACTATAAAGTAGAGAGAGAAAATGAGCATCCCGGCGACGGCGGATTGGTAACCAGTTGAGCTTGTTGCGAAATTCGGAAATATGGTCATACTTGCGCAAACCAAATATGAACCGTATGCAAAAGGCAGGAGTCTGCGTAGTCCAGAATAGGAAGAAGAAGTGACTGTGCAAGAGCAGTTTTGGTGGTAATTGGTAGAAAGTTGCGCAGCCTACGAAGTGGTGCTGCTGAGGCGAACACTTTTCGGCTGACCTCGCCCAGCTGAGGACCCCACGATAGCGTTCTATCAAAGATCACTCCCAGGTTCTTGACCGTTTCGCTAATGTTAATGCTGGTGCCGTCAAACAGAACTTGTGGGAGGCGGAACCAGTCAATTTTGGATATCATCCTGGAACTGCCGATGACTATGACTTGCGTTTTTAAAGGATTGACATCAAGACCATATGATCTACTCCAGCTCGAAATGCGTCTAAAATCATTATTTATTGTATCGATAGCAGAGTGAAGTTGATCCAGAGGTGCTTGAGTGTAGATTTGTAAGTCGTCTGCATAGAGATGGTAGGAAGAAGATAATTGCTGGGATATTGAATTAATAAAGATTGCAAAAAGTAAAGGAGACAAAACGCCGCCCTGAGGAACACCAGCCTGGGTATCACACCAGGATGAAAGCGTATCCTCAATGCGAATACGCTGCCGGCGCCCATGCAGGTAACTATGGAACCAGTCAATAGCAATAGGAGATACGTTAAGAGTGCGAAGAATACCAAGCAAGACATCGAAGTCAACGTTGGTGAACGCGTTACTGAAGTCAAGTAGTGATAAAACAGTCAGTTGTCCGTTACTCATACCATACCGGATATCGTCAGTAATCTTAACCAATGCAGTGACGGTGCTGTGACCAGGTCAAAAACCGGATTGGAAGGGGTCAAGGAGAGCGTTCCTATTCAGAAAGGAGGAAAGTTGCTGATGAATGAGGCGCTCTAATACTTTTGACAAAAATGGGAGAATGGAAATGGGGCGGAATTCAGAGTACGAGGATGGATTAGCTTTTTTTGGAAGAGGAGTAATTAGGGCTTCTTTCCATAATGATGGAAAGGTGCCACAGGATACGGAGAAGTTGAGAATATATGTGATAATATGAATGACTTCATCCAGTATGGGTAAAATCATCTTACGACTGATGCTATCACTGCCGACGGCGTTGGATGCGATGGAAGAAATACTTCTCTTAACGTCACAATCGTTTTTCAATTTATAGTTTGTCCTTGACCTGATCCACAAATCCGTTAGAAATCTTCAGTCTCCATTTTGAAGGAAAGAGATAGAGTTTAGGTTACGAATCTAAAAACCTGTTTGATAGATTTTGAACCGAGCAAAACAGTTAGGATAGTTTTATGTTTAAACAAAAAAACATTCTTTTTAGATTCTGTTTATTATTGTCGACACATTCCTGCACGCTATGTCCTATATACAATCATGGATAACCTTCACACAAACTAAGACATCGAATAGTGATAAAGGCTACCTGGTAAGTTGAATGTTACAACTTATATTATTTTCACAATAAATCTTATATCGTTTTAAGCTGTTCTTAGTTTTTCTT
This sequence comes from Ennomos fuscantarius, assembly GCA_905220475.3. Lineage (NCBI taxonomy): Eukaryota > Metazoa > Arthropoda > Insecta > Lepidoptera > Geometridae > Ennomos > Ennomos fuscantarius. The sequence continues at coordinate 548,339 of HG992028.1, read as the reverse complement.
AGTTGGTTCAATCTGGCCAGTTCATCAGTTTTTGGGAGAGAGAAGAGAATATTGGAGCAAAAAGGAAAATATAGAACAACAATCAGATCTCCGTGGAGTTTTATCGTCAAGACGCGTTACAATTTCTTCTTGACCGTTCAGTCAAAATCTGACGAATCAATATAAATAAAAGAAAAACGAGTGTATTTTAGACTACTCGACTGAAGTAAAACTTTCTGAGTTAAGATCTATCTAATGGCCGGTATAACTTTGTTTTTGCTTTGTTAATGTTAATGTCCGACATATCAACAACGTTATTTATATTACATTTTATGTATATATTTCTGGATTTCAGTATTTTTTAACAAGAACTATGGCACTTATTATAATATGGGTGGTAGCGCGCTTGCTGTTGATTTCAATTCTCGCTAAAGAAACAGAAAAATTTTACTTGAAAATGGAAAAATCTCAGTCATTGTCTTCTGAACTACTTGCCGCACCTGATTGTGAAGGTACATAATAATAATAATAACGTCAAAAACAGATCCTGGACTTTAATTTGGATTCCCTATGTCTAGGGACCCAGGAACTACGAGGACTATGGTACCACAATACCCAGACTCAGAACAAGTATTTGCGCTTTTTTTTCTGTGCACACATACTTGTCCTGCCGCGGGAATTGAACCAGTGGATTCAATTCCCTCCGGGACATGAGCCGACCTGCTCAACCACCACACAACAGAGATAGCTTACAAGCAAATGTCAAAATAAAATTAGTCCATAATTTACCCACCGCTGAGACACGTGCCTTCTCACACACACAGAGAGAGTGTCCTACGTCCTACTAATATTATAAATGCGAAAGTGAGTATGGATGTATGGATTTATGTTTGTTACTCTTTCACGCAAAAACTACTGAACGGATTTCGATAAAATTTTAAAAACATATAGCTTATAACTTGGATTAACACATAGGATACTTTATACCGCGGGTGAAACCGCGGCGCGCAACTAGTTAGGATATAGTCCAACACGCTGGCTAAGTGTAGGCTTGTTTCATTTTTGAGTGGCCTGATAGCGTAATTTAACCCTGCTTTTTAAGCTGTAGGTTATGGGTTCGATTCCCATCCAGGACAAACATTTGTGATGTGATGAATATTATTATTTCTGGGTGTTATATTGTATTCTATGTATGTGTTTACAGACAAAAAGTTTCTATGTGTTATATCAGTTATATGGTTTCATAGTACTAGCTTTGCTTAGTTTGGGGCTAGATGACGCCGTGTGAAATGTCCACAAATGTTTATTTATTTAATTATTATTTATTTGTTTATGATGTGATGAATTTCTTTCAGAAGCAGAAAGAAGAGTGCATAAAAACGTGCAACGCATGTACAACCACTATTTCAAAAAACTGAACTTAAGCGGCTTGTTCGTCGTGGATGCCGCCTTACCGCTTCAATTAACGGCTACAACCATATCTAACGCAATAGTTCTGTTACAATTTGCCTTAAAATAATAACCTTACGCGCAGACAGAAACTACAACGCGATTTTTTTTAATAGATATGTGTGTAAAATTTATATAAAACTAAAACTTAAGTTTAACTTTAGTTTTTTATTTAGTTTATTTTAGTTTAGATTTAATTTACTTTAGGTCATTATATTCTAATAAAAAAAACCTTTACAGTATTAAAAAAAGTTTACTTCTATATCGATCAATTAGCACACTATTTTAGTTTTACTTGGAGCCTTGTGTGTGGAGCTATGTAGATATAAGCAATTAAGTGACGCAATCCATACGATGCGATAAATCATACAAAGTTGCTACTATACAAGGAAGGGAGAGGATGAGAGGATGAATGGATGGGACGGCAATAATAGAAGGGAGGCAGGCATCTTTTTCACTCTCTTCCCTTTAATAAGGTTAGAGCGTAAAACTAGTTTACCAGGGTCAGGTAGTAAAGAAATAAAAGGTTATAAATAGGACACATAATTTAAGTCACCTGTAGGAAGCTTGTCCAAAAAGATGGCGAAATTCCCTCGTTAAATATCCAGACTGATTCGTTGATTGAGGTATGTCCCAGCTTTTAGGATGCGGGTCTACTCAACTATAAGTCTGGACGACTCCCTGACGAAAAGCTGTGTCTGTGGACCTCAGGGACTCATTGATTTGAACCCAAACTAAAAAATGTACCCCTCACATCGAAATCCACATTTCTTACGTTTGAAACTTTTAACCGACATTTATTAAATTAGAAATATATATCAATTTATCAATGTTACTGTATGGAGCAGATAAAAAGATCGAAAAATAAAGGGATTGTATAAGTATATCTACGTTAGATATGTATAAAAAAGGCAATGAAAAAATGCTGACACAGTAGAGGGGAATAAAAAGACAAACTATGTCTAAGGACCAAGGACCACGAGGACCATGGTCCCACAACACCCAGACACAGAACGAGTATTTGCACTTTTTTTTCTGTGCACAAATATTTATCCTGCCGTGGGAATCGAACCCGCCGCCTCCAGGCTATGAGCCGACCTGCTCAACCACCACACCACAAAGGCTGTGTCAGTAGTCCGCAATCAAATAGATTAACGATTTTTCACAACTTATATACAAACTAAGAATATCATTGATCATACCAAACATGATAGGTAGAAAAACTTACAAAATATTTATTAAATTCTCAAATGGATATATGGTGTTAGTTTTAATAGTTACTGGTTATTTATTCAATTATTAAGCAATTAAAAGTGGCTTTATTTGTAATGGAAAGATAATAACGGTTTTATCTATAATACATGAGTTCCGCATTCACTGACATTTCGACCATCCATTGAGAAGTATCTATACAAAATGATTCAAACACGGAAAAGAAAACTACGTGTGTTTAAGGAAGTTCTACTCTATAACATAATAGATAAAGAGCTTCAAAGATATCTTCAGCCTTTAAATATACTCCAAAATGTATTCATTTACCCCAAGTATAAACTCCAAGATAATTTTATTACCCCAAACGGTGTTGTAGTTAATTTGTTATCTTTTATAGCTACTTGTGTTTTTGTAGCTATGATTATAGTTCGTGCTTACAATGTGAATCCGGTCAGTTCTAGCGTTGTTTTTAGTCAACGTAAAGCAGAAGTAACATATGCAGCATCTATAATTATAAATCATTGCCTCAACGCCGCCGGCCATATCATTGACTTCGCCGCAAATTTTCTATACAGCTCGAGTAATGTGCTGCTTCTAACTAAAATGCAACAAACATTAAATAACTTAAGATACGACAAAGATAAATTGCAAAAGGAAGCAATGAAAAACTGGATTTACAGCAGTGCTTTTTTATGTTATTATCTAGCATTCTTTCTTGGCCTCAATATAGGTGTTCGGGTATTCACATGGCTTGATTTTCTTACCGACTGTACAATGTTAATTTTTCATGTAAACATGATCTACGCCATACGAATGATATCGTTGGTCGGAAGGAACCTGTCAATTTGGATAAAAGAAATTAAGAGCGCTAAAAATGTCGACTTGGAAGAAAGAAATGAATACTACAAGACAATGTTTGAAAGTTATTCATTAATATTGGATTCTTATAATATTTTCCGTAAAGTGTTTCAAGAATTGGTAAGTTTTATAATCGATATTGTTATGACATGTAATTTTGGAACCGTTTTTAAAATGATTCCATTTTGTTGGCACGAGCTTGAACAACCTAAAATGATCCCATTTTGTTGGCACGAGCTTGAACGACCTAAAATGATTCCATTTTGTTGGCACGAGCTTGAACAACCTAAAATGATTCCATTTTGTTGGCACGAGCTTGAACAACCTAAAATGATTCCATTTTGTTGGCACGAGCTTGAACAACCTAAAATGATTCCATTTTGTTGGCACGAGCTTGAACAACCTAAAATGATTCCATTTTGTTGGCACGAGCTTGAACAACCTAAAATGATTCCATTTTGTTGGCACGAGCTTGAACAACCTAAAATGATTCCATTTTGTTGGCACGAGCTTGAACAACCTAAAATGATTCCATTTTGTAGGCACGAGCTTGAATAACCTAAAATGATTCCATTTTGTTGGCACGAGCTTGAACAACCTAAAATGATTCCATTTTGTTGGCACGAACTTGAACAACCTAAAATGATTCCATTTTGTAGGCACGAGCTTGAACAACCTAAAATGATTCCATTTTGTTGGCACGAGCTTAAACAACCTAAAATAAAACAATTGAATGCCGCAAGAAACAAAAAATTTCACATGTGATAGTTTTAACCATTTTAAATTCAACGCAATTATTTATTACATTGTATAATTTTCAGATCTTATTTTTTATTATCGATACATTTCTACACACGTTAAGCTACATTCAATCATGGCTAACTTTCACTCAAACAAGGAATCCAAACGATGATCCACGCTATCGAGTAAGCTTTAATTATATTTTTAATCTTAAAGAATGACATGATGAGCTAGTCGTCTACCTGATGTTAGGTGATATGACTACCCAATCAATTGCAGTGTCAATTAGAACTTTAAGGTATAGAGTTTCACGTGACACTACACTGAGCACGTCATCCTGTGAGATCAGTACAGTCTAGTAACAAGATTACTGAACGTTACTAGACTAATATCAGGGCAAAAAAATTAATTGTCCAGTAATTTAATTAGCTTGGCGGTAGAATAACTGGCAAAGCGGTGGTACCTACTTAGTCAAACTTTGCAGAAAACTTCTACCACTTAGGTATAATCTAAAAGATAATTTACATCCTGTGAACTTATTGTATAGTCTGCATGTCTGAATGGTGGTAGTAATAAATTTTGTACGTTTTCTCAAACATGCACGGAATTCGATCATTATAAGACCACATTCTTCGAGATAAATTGATATAGCTGTACTGGTCAAATACACGTAAGTAGTAATAAACGTTGCCCGAACATGGAGAGCGTGTAGGTCGTAATCCAGCGCGCTGGCCAAGTGGATGGCCAAAATTTCGAAGAAGTGAAGTGAATTTTTTGCCAAGCTTAAAAACTTAATTAAATTTTTGTTAAACGTTATTTTTATAAAAACTGTTTCAGCTATTCCTAGCGTTATCATTAACATTTATTGTTCTTTGGACGTCAAAGCGCTTTTTATTGATTTCAATATTGGGAGGAGAAACAGAAAAATTCTACGTAAATATGGAAAAATCTCAAGAGATGGCGTCCACACTGCTTTCGAAACTAGATTGTTACGGTAAATCAACGGCCTGTTATATGTGTCATAGTTGAAGATACCTTGAAGTAATTCTCAGAATTTTACCAAAACTTTTGTAATTTTTATTTAAATTTAATTCAAATCAGGACATTATTTCATTTAACAGATTGCACATCTCATTTCATTGTTGTTTTTTAGTTTTATAATTTTTCAGAAGCAGAGAAAAGAATGTACAAAAACGTTTTACGTATGTTTCGGTCACGCTTTACTAAAGTGACCCTAAAAGGCACCTTCGTTGTGGACGCGGCCTTACCACTCCTGATAGTAGGAGCTACCATGGATAACGCTATCGTTTTACTGCAGTTTGCTTTATTATGAAAACAGTTTGTTATATATATATGTTACTTCTAATACTGAGAAGTAAACTAAAATATCTAGTACCACTAAAAACAACTGGTTTTACCCTAGATATTTTCGTTTAATTTTATTTGTTGTTACTTAGTTTATGAAGTTGTACTGACGTACTAACATATTAATTTTCTTTTTTCCATCTTTTCTAAGAGAGAAAATAATATTTTTTTTAAACGCTGTGTTTATTCATGAACAAATTATAAGTTTTAAAACAATAAAACTAAAATAAAATTAAAATCTATGCAATAGAAAAAAAAATGATAATAATTACATAATATCATACCATACTTAACTCAATTTAATTAGATTTAATTTAATTTTTATATTATGTATTATTTATTGCACTCCGTGGTATCACGCGCGAATTAAAATTATCCCATAGTTATGTTATACCAGCGCATAATTTTACCATTTACGTTGTGATATTAGTATTAGTATGATCCACCCACAAACTTTACAAAGCCGAGTGAGTGTTTGTTTTAAATAAATCATTCTAAAAGACATGTAGTTGTTCAATTTTATATTTTACGATTTTATTTGGACAAATAGTTTGCATCCAAGAAGAGATGAAGCTATCTAGTTCGTTGTATTAGTTTCTTTGGTGTTAATTAAAATTATAGCAAAGTTGTAAATCGCATGAGCTACTCGAAGTTCCTAGTTCTTAGCAATTAATTAACCCAACGTGGATCTGTAGCAGTGAACTACCCGGTGCCTAATATCTAGCAATAAACTTCTAAGTACTGGTTATATCACTTCTCTATCGCTTCGTCATTACGACGGGCGTTAACGAGTATTTGATTGCTGCGATAATGTCCCCCTACCGCTGTAGAGGTGCGTCTACAACTGCTACGACGTTACCACGAATGCTACGGTGACATTACTTCAACTGCTACGACAATGCTACGTCGTAGACGTGCGTATAAAATTGTAGCTAAAAAGTTGAGTGGTACGTCTCAGCGGCAACACGCATGACCTTCACTCCTGTGCGGTTTAGATCCTACTCAGTCCCGCGCCAATGATTTCTTAAATCATGTATTGAATTTGTACTGATTGATACAACGGTGACGGGAAACATTTTAAAGAAACTAGTGTTCAAGAATCACGCTATATGCCACTATTTGTGTCTATAAGATAAGGAAATAAAAGAAAAAGTATTTGACCCTGACAAAAAAAAGACTTAAAACATAATCATGGCAGAAGACGACTGAATTTCAATATTATGAAAATAAAAGTGTATGAAAAGAAGCTTAAAGTATACCAAAGTCCAAAATATTAACAAATTACATTAAAAGTAAAATTTCCTCCGCTCATGTAGAGTCGGCCTAACATTCACCTCTTAACGATATTACTTAACTTGACCGTCCAAACACCGCCTCTCGCTCTACACTCAAACGGTAGACAGAGATGGCAGGGCTGTTATCGGAGTTATGATGATATAAGATTGAAATGAGTGGGAACATCGCTAGTGGGTAGTAATATTGTTGTAACAAGTTTACGGGCTGTCTATAGCGGTACAGGTTAAATGCAATAAAGGTTTTATTACCATGACAACCTTGGTGTACTTGTATCGATTATAATACAGCTATAACTAAACTTAAAATTAAAAAACCTCTAAAATAATATGTAAAAATTGATTTGCTGTTTTGTGGTGGTGGATTTGAAATTCATCATAGTGTATAGTATTCTAGCCTTTTACTACTTCTTTTACTGGTCAAGCCATTTTGATTGACACCCAGATATTGAGGAAGTGGTGAAAAAATATGTAATTTACCATTTTGTTAATAATACTTGTATTACTTGTAAATAAGACTTGTAAATAATTTACCATGTAGTTACACACACACACACACAAACATACACACGTTACACACATTTAAAGATTATAATATACTTTTTTTAATATTGCGAACTAGTGCAGTTAAAATGATTCAATTAACTTATGCAATATAAAAATGAGATAACGTTTTATGCATCTCGTTTGAACGTAAATCGAATTTGTAATCCGGGTCCAGTAAAAACAAATCTGTCAGCGTTGATACGGCCAGCAACAAAAATATTAAAAGAAATGCGAATTAGTTTTTGTACCAATAACCTTTACTTAAAATAGTTGTAACATTGTTAACATAATAAAACATCATATTATGATACACAATTTTTTTTTTCTAGAATACCTTTTTTTGAGCACTCTAATAATATTACAATCTAGCCATCCATGTGGCTAATAAGTAATTTACATTTAACCTAATCTCCGAAATATTTAATTATCTAAGAATGTGTCCAATAACACTTTTCTTATTATGATACACAAATGCAAAATTAACTTCAAACGGTCTAAAGTTTTCTAAGCAAAATATATACCTAGAACATATTGAAATTATTTTCTTCTTACAATCTGAAAAAATAAAGAAGAAGTTCTTCTAAGTATACATTAAAAATGCCAAAATTTTTCTCGATAACTTTATTATGTACTACTGAACCTTTACTGTATTGCTGACTCTAAATAAAACTGCCTACACGACACAAAGCCAATGCAATAAATCTTTTTTATCGTTTCACACATCTATCCCTGAAATCTGCAGCATCAATTACGATAAGCCGATAAATTTTATTTATTGTATACTATACTTTGATAGTGTAAATAGTACCTTTAATTAATACATAACTAAAAAAGAGTGGTTAAGGGGATTTTCTGAAGCAGAGATGACGCCTCTACCGTTTTATTTTATCTTGGTATCTGTAGAGATATATTTTATTACTTTCCGAGTATTTTGTTTAAAATATCCATACAGAGACGATAGCATCTCAGCAGTATGCCATGCGAAAGAAAGAGACTAAGTAATCTAATCTTGATTTAAGTTATAAAATCTAACAGCAATGATAATTCGTACTGCACTACTGCACGTCACGCCTTCATACCTGCCTTTTGCACCTGATCGTCTATTGAAACTTCCTTTTCCTGAGATGGCTCGATACCATTCCTCCCCCTACACCCTGTTCAGAAGATAGAGATGCTGATGTAGCATTTAGGTGTCAAATTTTCCATTGTCTTGTCAGTGTTACATTGCAAACATAAACAGCTGTTAGTGAAATTTGAAACTTATTGCCTTGATGTGAAAGCTGTTTTTTTATACTTTATTGGATTGGTAGTAGATGTTTGATACTCGTAATATTAATTGAAGACATCTGTGGTAGACAGACCGTTACAGTTCACACAGTGCAGATAAAACTGTAATTACTACCCATTATTTTTTATATGATTCTGTTGTAGTGGAACTTTTATGAGTTGCGTAACAATGGGTTTTTGATTGAAAATTTAAACTTGGTTTTTAACTTAAACTCAAATTAAATTAAATTCCAAATAAATATTGAAGTTATTTTATTTATAAAACTAAAATTTGTGAAGGAATTTGTTTTAAATATTTAAATATTTTACCTAATATTTCAATCTATTAAAAAAAATATTATATAAAATTTCTTCATGTTTTTATTGCTAACTATACAACATAATATTATTTAATAAACATAAAACAATAAAAAGGGAACTTAATCAAACAAACCACTACCAGTAGGCAACGTGCCCATTATGCTGGCAGCATTGCCACGTTGAATGGCAATGCTCAATCTTTGGCCGAAGTAGAGGCCAGCATTTTGGTCACGCGTGGCTTCAACCAGACGTTTTGAAAGGTCTTTAAAAATTTGGTGAGTACTCGGTCCCCAAGGCCCCAGTGTCTCAACTGCAAAAGGCACAAATATAAAACCGCTATCAAGATTACTATATTTGCGCCTTTTTAGCTGCTCAGCAGAATTCGCCGCCGCGCCAGCCTTAACTTGTGTTCCAGGAAGATGTGACGGCGCAAGGGTGTCAACACATGTAGCGTCCCACACCAAAGGCCGCCCCAACTTCCAAGGAATTAAAGTCATTCCGTCGGGTCTTTTACCATCGTCCCTAACGAGGCCATTAGGCTCCAAAATAGCGGCGCAGTTGGCGCTAGTAAAAGCCCTACGAATGATATCGTTCAGACTAGCGTGGCGAGGAATCCTCCCGGCACTGCGGACGCAGGAAAGGCCATGGTGACCGAGCTGGTCGACAGTACTGCCACACTGGCAGCGGTGTGGAGCACAGCACGATGCGCCCAAGCGGAGAGATGCTGCAGTTCTAAAAGATGACGAATCCATCAATGTGCCAGTATTACGTGATGGGAGAGCTTGCAGCCACAAACCTGATTCCCACTTTGCAGTGGCTAAGAGGCGGGCACGATCTGCGAAGCTTGAGCACGTATGGACAAGTTGATTCCGTACTTGCTCGCAGAGCGGCCCGTCCCAGAGCCTCTGTGAGGTAAGAGATTTAGGGACCTCTGTGTTAGGGCAGGCTAACAACCACGCGTTCCTGGCCTCGTCAAAAAAGGTAATTTCTATATTATCTAATGATGCAGCAAGAATTTTGAGGGTCAAATTTTGAGTACTATGTACTGAGGACAGAAACGCAGGAAGAGCAACACCAGAGATCGACCGGATACCAAGGCCTCCCATTCGTACAGGAAGTGAAGCCTGTAACCACTCTCGATCATGTAAATTTATGTTCAAAATTGTTTCCAAAGTGCTCTTTACGATGTTGTCTAATCTGTGAAGAAGATCCGTATGTTTCCAGAGCTGACAACATCGTAAGATATACGTAAATTTTGGGACAAACAGACAATATCGAATTATGGTAAAAGCCATGTGGGTGTTAATTTTGGATAAACGTTCCGAACATTGTTCAAAATTTTGAATTTTCTCTTCAAAAAAAAAAGGGAAAGATTCATCGAGAACAGGAGAACCCAGTAAACGAAGTGAATACTTATCTATAATTTTTATATTTGGGGCCAAACAATTAAATTTTTGAAGTACCAAATCTTTTGCGGGAATGTCGTCTGAAACAAAAAGTTCACATTTTGAAAAATTTAGCTCAAGGCCGATCGCTCGGAATTCGCCAACTAAATAAAGTAGGTCGTCATATACAGTAGATACGTCGCCACCCAAAGTCCCATCATCCAAGTACCAAACATTAAGCTTGGATTGCAGGCGTTGGATAATGGGATGAATCGCGAGACTGAAAATTGCTGGACCGAGCGGATCGCCTTGTTGACAGCCGACCGCTGAAAGAATTTCGTTGCCATTATAAGTTAATTTTGTTGAAGTACCATAGCATTGCCAAATAAAGTTGTACAAATTTGGAATTTTGTCTTTCACTTGCGTTAACAAAGCTCCCCTGTCCACGGAATTGAACGCGTTTTTTACATCCACCTTCAGAAGCACTTCTCCACAGCTGTTACTCAGGAATGTTCGTGTAGAATGGACGGCGGCTTCGCAACCGCCGGGCGAACCAAAACCTAATTGCACAGGTTGAAAAATATTTGCCAAATGTGGCGCTGTATTCTTACAGCAGATCTTGGCTGCGAGTCGGCGATATGTCATTCCGACTGCTATGGGTCTAATGCCACCGTCCTTTTTTTTTAAAGCACATAAATTTGCACCGTAGAGTATATCAATGATGTCACCGTTTACTTTCCCAGAAAGCATCAGGTTAATTAAGGCCGTTAGGTCCCTCAGAAGGGCTTCACTGGTTTCTCCGCTTCCGCCACTCAAAAGATCCTTTAAATGTTGCGGCGAGAGGGCATCTAAACCTCCAGCGGAGCCACTCTGAAAAGAAGTAACGGCAGTAGATACGTCTATGGCTGACACTTCTACGGTGACATCAGACTCCAACGGTGCATCTGGAAGTTGGAGATTAGCTAAAGGAGGTGGATGCTTTCCCTCTAAAATTGAGAGGGTTTCAGGTGTGTCTGGTGCTAATGTGTCGCTGGAAAAGAGAATTCTGGCGGCGCCTTTTATATCCCCGTCACTAAGCTTGCTTTCTACGATTTTGTAGCAAACAGACTCGGAACAGGTTATTAATTTTTTTGAATTTTGGTGTTGGTCCGAATTATAATTTGAAAATAAAAGAGGTTCTTCCAGTGTACTGTACTTTACACAGTTCTCCTTCACTCTAGCTGTTAGAGATTTTCTATTGGAAGGATCTCTTCTGACATAAAGTACAGCATACGGGAAGTATAACAGATGTTCCCAGCTACGCTTAGAGTTTTCTAAAGTTACCTTTTTAATGGCCTGTGATAAAGCAGTGGCGACGGAGACGCGAGCACCACGAGGAATCCGTTTTAGCACAGGTGTATTTTTCTTTAAATGGGCTAAAGTTTTCCAAAAGGATTGAGAGGCAGAACTGATAGGGCAAATAAGGCTTGGGTTTGAAAAAGATGGTAAAAGTGGGACATCCAAGCTTTTGTGGCATTTACCCTGATGTATTCTTAACCCCTTCTGCCCCTTGAAAAAGCGTACCTGGGTACATTCTGGACACTGTACCTGATTTTCCAGCGACAATGTAAGATTGTCATTTTTTTTATCCACTTGGGTGCATCGTTTCATGCCCGAACGAGGACGAAAATCATTTGTTAAAACCTTAAAAGAAACGACTATAAAACAAACTAAAAAAATTGTCCATAATAGCATAAATAATAATAATAGAAAATGACACCGGCACTCTGGCACTGACACACGGGCAGACGGAGAGTATATTCGGTACTTAAGTTCCTTGGGCAGAAGTGTAAATTAGCGTACATGATGCCATGACCGAAGAGCACATAGTTCCTCCACGACTTGGTGCCACAAAGATAACAAATATAAAAGAATATGTAGCAGGGTGCGATCGAGATCTTCAAGCTTTGTATCCGACGGCGAAACTCTTTAGTAAAGCGATTTTTCATGCATTGACCTGTTCTTGCAGAAACGGTTGCCTCGCAACTGACAGCGTCTGGCTTGTCAGATATATAAACTGTAATATTATAGTAAACAAACCAGTTGATTTGTTTAAACACCAACTCAATAGCGCAAATACGAGAACCAAAAGACCTGGCATAAAAGGTAAAAATCCAGGAAACTATATGCTTCTGGGGCCATTATTACTATTTTTATTTATTATTTATTTGGGAGCAAGTTTCAAATCGCTGACAGTTGATTTGAAATATATAATATAATATAATATATAATAAATATATAATATATATAATATAATCTTTATATAAAATTATAATTTGTAATTATTTTGCTGTTTCGTTTCTGACGTCTTTTATCTTTTATTATGATTGGGTCTTTTTGAATAAATTTGTAAAGTTTTTAGCTGCACCTTTTGTACGTACCACTTATGTCTGAAACTCTGGAAGGGAGTTTCCTTTTCCGTGTTAATTTTGTCTTCTAACTGATTTTATTATCAGTTGTAATTTTATTTGCTTAAAGCATCAATTTAAATTACTCTAGCATTTAGATTTTGATCCGTTAAGTACTAAAAATAGCCTGTTTGTAATCACTTTGACTTAGAAAAAGTTTAATAGAACAAATTGAATTAATAAACTAAGATTACAGTCCGATGATTTGATGGTAAACTACTTATGTTTAGAAAAAACTCAGCTCAGAATATAATCAAGTGCAGATATAAGTTATAAGTGATATAACAGGGCTTGATATCTATTTTTTTTTTTTTTTCATAAAATCCTACCTCGTCCCAACCGCGTCCTTATTTCACAGAATCACACCACGAACTGGATTCCGAAGCGAAAATATATTCATTGAAAGCAAGCCCGCATTCGACCAAAAAGAGCACCGTTAAAAAAATATACCACCGCTGAGACAAAGAGGCTTGCACTACGCGTCCCCTCTTCACAATTGTCCTTACATCTTACATTTCTGCGTCATATTCCGTCGCAATGAAAAGTAAAAACATTGCGGTAACACCTGAAACCTTCAAATATGAACCTTATATTCATAAACTTAAAATTTGCATTTCTTTGTTGTAATAATTCAGCGAATTCAAATGCAAGGAAAGATGAGAGTGGCTGAATTGAGGTGGAAGCCAAGTGCAGAATAAAAGTGACGGACGAAATTCCAATGGAATAAAGTAGTGAATCGAAAGAGTTGAGTTTCGGAGCGTTGTTGATTGCACATCGATTTGTGAATGAAGAAATTTTGAGGTTTTGTTGTTTGTTTGTTAGGAGCTGCTATTAGAGGTTTCATGTAAATGTATGTGAAGTTTTGGGGTTTTAGACGGCTTAGTAGTTTTCATTATTGAAATACACACAGCCAGAAGTGGTCCACTATTGACTTTCCCAATTAAGGAAGTATACCGTCATCACCATATTTCATGGCATATTTCATCAATAAAATTGGAAATTATATTTTATGTATTAATGATATAATGATATTATAATTAGTTGAAACATGTATATAATTTCCGAAAAAAATTATGGTGAACTGTAAAAATTGTCATTATATGTATTTTATTGCTACCATCACTGTTTTGTAGAAACCATTGGTTAGAGTTGTTATAATGTATATTTTATAAATATTATGATTTATTTTCCACAGTTTACTCTGGTGATATTTATGTTTTATTTCCAGTCATTTAATAATGTCATTTAATTGTCATTAAGCTCTTTAATCTATATTCTCTGAATGAAGACTTTTGGTTGAAATCAATTGTACAAACGAATTGATTGGTTAAGTTAGAAATATTTTGACGAGGTGATGAAGAACTCAAACTACCAAATAAATAAACAGATGTTTCATTCATATAAAAATATTTATTATGGCTATATTTCCAAGGTAAAATCCTATACTTTTAATCTTTCGCTAATTGATTTTAACCTTGGGAATATAGCCATAATAAATATTTTTATATGAATGAAACATCTGTTTATTTATTTGGTAGTTTGAGTAGCTTTAACGCTTATCTTCTAATTCGATTTAGATAAAATTTTGCACTTATCTGTGTGTTTTTTATCTTAATCATGATTACACTTCTGAAATTAATTACAAAAATTAAAATTAAATTAAAATTGAATATTTCTTATCCTTCGAAAAAACGAAAATTATATGAACTTACTTGGGCGTTTATGGCACACGTTTTTTTACTTATAATACATGTGTATTTCTCATGGTAGCACTGCTGGTTACAAATTGGCAAAGATCATTGATCTGTTGAAAGTTATAGCGCACATCATGGAATCACGGCGCGTGTCTTGAACCACCGGAGACCTCGCTTTATATTCGATCGGATCTATACCAGTTGTAAAAGGCGACCGGCATCGGGCGGAATTAGAATTTAAAATATATCGACTCCCTTATGAACGAGGAAAGAAGGTAGCGAGATGAAATATTAACGGTTTTTGTAGACGGGCGATTGTTTGGTCTTTGGAATTTGTTTTTGGTGAATTGGTGATGAGTTATGGTCTTCCTTTGGGGTTTAATGATTTATGTTTAAACTTCTGGTTATATCACAGTAATATAGTCTTCACTGTATCTGTGTGGGTATGTTTATGTATGTGTATTTGTATTATGTATAGTAATAACATGTATTGTATATAATAAGTAGCCTACTATTAGTACTACTACTTACTACTATTGTATATATATCTTAGTATGTATATAGTAACTTTTATTTTATTACACCACCATCCATGCTCATTGATCTAATCTCTGTCCATCCAGAGATTGTCTGTTCTATTCTTCCATTATCGTCATTTTCTACGTTACGCGAGATATATGACTTACAAAGTACGCCACTATACTAGGTACGGTTTTTCTATGTAACTGGCACTGTACTCTTTCTTTTTACTCTGTACTCTTTCTACACAGCAAAATAATCAACTTTCAAAGGTTAGAATATATAAAAATAAACAATAACATCGTACATGCACTTTTCTTAACTTGGCTTTCTATATATAAATACATAGAGAAAGATGGATAGAAAACTATTCTTGAGCAAGCACAAACTTTAACGAAACAATGCGTTCAAGTCGTCATTATAAAAGAAAATACTAAAACAACTGCAGTTTAGTAAGTTTTACAGCGTTTCACCGTACACAAGTATTCTACACCCCACGCTCCAGTATCCCGTCTGCCACGTTCGTAAGTGGCGTGTTTTTTTCCAATTGGCCGCCGCTCACAGCAGCTGAGGCGGTTGTAAAACCGATACGTGACCGGAGCGGGCCCGTCCTGGCTCTGGGAATTAAGAGTATCGCGTGAGAAGAGAATATAGTCCAGAATCAATCATATATGGGAGCGAGGTTAGATTAGTTTCGAAGAACGTTTGAAAAATTAAAGCAATTAATAAAATATTTGTTCAATATTGTTCTTTAGTAAGAGAATGATAGAATAAAAAGAAAATTAATGGTCACAAATAGATTACATTTTAAAATGTTAAGGTAAAAAAGAGTAGATCAATCATTAAAATGGCACCACTTATGTTTATTGAATTGAGTGAACTTGGTTCGAAAGATTTTGGTTTGTCGATAAAAGTCTTAAGGTTAACTAAAATGCCCCACGTAAATATTTTGACCTATATTAAATGTGAATACTACAAAAGAAACATGAAATACTTCCAAAGAAAAAGTATGTTGAAGCTGTATTAAAATGAACTAATGAAATGGGAGTCACTCTTATGTGTTAGGTGTTCCGTTCAAAACGATTACACTTAAAAACTTTTATTTACATTATTTATTATCAATGTCAAATAGGTTATGTTCATCAATATTAGAATGTATTAGCCCTTCTGATAGTTAAGATAAATTACTGGTCTATTATTTTGAGTGTGAATGTTAGCGATTAAAATCAATGATTTTTGAAATACCGGTTTGAATTAGTTAAAAGAACTTTTTGGTTCTATTTCTAAAACCAATAAATCATTGTTGGAAATCCTAAGTGGTTTTAGTTTTAAAAAAATAAGTTTACAATCAAGCTAACAATATTTATTAAAATTTACTAAGAACCGACAATAATTAATAGCGTGATTTTATAGAACGTCCGTCGCCTCTGAGCGCTGCCCGAAAAGTGAGCCCGAGCCTTCTCCGTCGCTCGTATATATACTACGCCGCTTGCATCAGCTCCCGAAGTGAAGTATTTTGTAACACGGCCGTTCCTGCTTGCGTGTTGTCCTCAACAGCTGCTTCATCTTCAAGCGGCACATTGTCGTCGACCTCGGCCGTTGTGTCTTCTTCTATAACACAACAAAACATGATTTTAGGACCCGATGTACAGGCATAACGTTGGTAACTGAAACCATTTCAAAATTAAAATGAAGCTGTTGCTCAATTCAAAGAAATTTCAATTTAGAGAAATTCAACAGGTACTTGTAATAAACATTGAAAACGGAGACTGCAAAACAACTGTGTTAGAAGCACAAGCGTGCACTCAAGTACAACCAACACAGGTCTCACCTAACAATTTTATGAAAATTTGTAAGAACAAGTAAGGTTCCAACCGCATGTAAGAAAGTACTTTAGAACCTTAGCATAGAAAATAAAGAAAAATAAATGTATTGCGAATTTCAGAATTCCGGACTTCTAAACTTCGCCACACATTGTAATAGAAAACGGCGATAACATTCATAAGCCACATCATACATTGCAAAAACGGCAACCGTATGACGTGACACTCCCAAATCACGTCAAACATTACAAAAACGGCAACTGTATAATGTAATACTCACAAATCACGTCATAAATAGCATAAACGGCAACTGTATGACATGGCACTCACAAACCACGTCATACATTGCAAAAACGGCAACTGTATGATATGATACTCACAAAACACGTCGTACATTGAAAACACGGCAACTGTATGACATAACACTCACAAATAACGTCATACATTTCAAAAACGGCAACTGTATGACATGGCACTCACAAACCACGTCATACATTGCAAAAACGGTAACTGTATAAGATAACATTCATAAATAACGTCATACTTTGCAAAAACGGCAACTGTATGACATGGCACTCACAAACCACGTCACACATTGCAAAAACGGTAACTGTATAAGGTAACATTCATAAATAACGTCATACTTTGCAAAAACGGCAACTGTATGACATGGCACTCACAAACCACGTCACACATTGCAAAAACGGTAACTGTATTACATAGCAATCACAAACCACGTCATATATTGCAAAAACGGCAACTGTACGACATGACACTCACAAATCACGTCATACATTGCAAAAACGGCAACTGTATTACATAGCAATCACAAACCACGTCATATATTGCAAAAACGGCAACTATATGACATGGCAATCACAAGCCACGTCATACATTGCAAAAACGGCAACTATGTGGAGATAATAATCTCGTCACATATTGCAAAAGGCAACTGCATGAAGAGGCATAGGCCACCTCACACATTGCAAATAGAGAGAAGGCAACTGTGCGAAATGATCACACATTGCAAACGACGCCACACAAAGTGCAGTCATCGCTGAGTCACATTGGTGAGACAGATATCCGCAGTGGAGAACGCAGAACAAGCCTCCAGCGTCCATTCGCCCCGCCAAAACACCATGTGATCGGCGGCCGCTTGCGTTGTCTTGCCATAAGACCCGCCGCGAAGTTTCGAGCTACAGCGGTGGGTGGCAGCACATGCAGGACCTTGTAGGGCCCCCGCATGCCAGAGTTCGGCTTTCCCGTAGATTGTGATGACCTGTTCACGAACACAAAATCGCCAACGGTGAAGGTTTGTGACTGCTGACGACCCTTGTTGACATAAGCGTCTTGGAGTTGCTGGTCAGCGTCAGGTAGTGTGGACGCAGTATTATTCGTCACCGCATCTTAACGGTACACCATTGCGAGTTTTGTTTTGAATGAATAACCGGGGATGTACCGTCTAAAGTAACAAAAACTAACTTAGTAGCATTAAAAATGTCTAACCTCTTCAGACATTGCTTGGCACTTACGTGTTAACAGAAGCTTCTACCTTATGCTCGCTCGGTCTCACCTGACCATTAGTAATCATTTGACCTTAGTAATATATTTCAGTTGTAATAAATTCACATTTCTCAACGCTGATGGAAAATCCTGCCTCAGTCAAAGTCTTTAGAATCACTATACTCGCGTTTTCGCTTGTTTTGTTGAACATAACCTTTGCGAAAAACACCACGAGCTCGAACGGGTGTAATCTGATGAGGTTTCACATAAATGGGCAAAAATCTCACTAAATTCATAGCAGCTGCGCGAATTTGAGTATCAGTAACACCAGCGTGTAACTATCGCTACAATGAACTCATTCATCACTCAAATCGTTAACAATGCGTAACGTAACAACAAACGTCTAGCATATTCTGCATACGTGGGGTAGTTATCAGAATCAGTTTTCATAGCATCAAATAAAATGTTCGCGATATTTACTCGTATAGGGCACAATGCCTTAAATTCACCCTTGAAATTTGGCCAACTACGATCATTACTAACCCAATCGTATAGCCACGACCTCGCGTCACCTTCAGACAATTACCTATACGTGCTAAACACTCACTGTCGTCCCATCTATTTAGTTTGCGCACATGATCAATTTGACCACACAACGAATCAAAATCATGCAAATACAGATCGAAATTTGACATAAATACATGGTTCGATCTTACCGGCATGGCATCATAGCATTAACGAGGTTTTCGGTTACTTCACTTATAACCATATCCGCGGTGGGCGGAGGCGTGCTTGTACACGGCACGGACAGGTCTAGACTTGCAGGGTACGACTCGGCGCTCGACGGCGCAGTCAGCGGGCAGACGGCTCGCACGACGCGGATGGCGTGCCGGAGCATCCGGTGTAGGCGCCGACATGGCGCGCAATGTACTCGCAACTGCGTGTCCTGGAATCTTCCAAAACACCTAAGCGGCTTACGAAAGTTTGAAGCTGGGCTTCTAAACCAGGAATAGACGTTCGATCTCGGTTACGACTTTTACGTTTACTAGTCTCAGCCGTAGCTACCAAAAATTTAAGCGGAAATTCTTTAAAATCACAACAGCAAAATCAAAGCAATATTTGAAATCAGAATAACCAAGTCAGAATTGAGTTAGATCCCGCTTCTGATGTTGGAAATCCTAAGTGGTTTTAGTTTTAAAAAAATAAGTTTACAATCAAGCTAACAATATTTATTAAAATTTACTAAGAACCGACAATAATTAATAGCGTGATTTTATAGAACGTCCGTCGCCTCTGAGCGCTGCCCGAAAAGTGAGCCCGAGCCTTCTCCGTCGCTCGTATATATACTACGCCGCTTGCATCAGCTCCCGAAGTGAAGTATTTTGTAACATCACAATATTTCAAAAAAATTCAGCTATATTGAAACTCTTTATTTCATTTCAATTTTCTTATAGAGCAATAGCTGATTCCCGCGATTTTAACCGCAGTAAAAAATAGCCTGTGATAATCTAGCGTATATAAGCCATTCCAAATATTATCCAAATCCGTCTAGAAGTTGCGATGTGAAAAGGGAACAAACACACTTAAAAACTTATACCTTTATAAATAACATCAGAGTTATAAGCGGCAAACAAGCAGGCGTCCCATGTGATGGTAAGCAGTAACCCTCACCTATGAACATTAACATCACTACAAACATTGTCATTCCTTTGCCAGTAAGGTGTTTTTAATAATCTTTAAGTACTTTATAACTTCAAATTGGAACCCTAATAATACACAATAAGTCACGTTCAACGGACACTACTCTAGTCTAGACTTTTGATGCATGCGTGCGACGTGCTACGGTTTCACATGTCTAGGCAATAGCTTTTATGACTCACAATATAAGGTTTATTTTAGTGTTATTATGCTCTTTATTGAATTTTTATAGTTATAAAAGTGAGCTTTTTAGTTTTCTTATGAGCTTAAAGGTGAACCGTTGTTAGTGGTAGTTATAAAATATATCTTAAGTTTTACTACGTTGACATTATTTTTGAAAGGGCTTTCTTCATTTTATCTAATACTAGCAGCCCGCCCCGGCTTTGCACGGGTATGATATATTTACGTTGTGTTACATTATTGAAGTTTTCATACCTAATGTGGATAGGAAACTTAGCTTTTTTGAAAATATTCTGTCGCCTATGTTCATCAGAGATATCGTAATATTTTTATGGCGAATTTTTAACTAAGAATTTTCCAAAATGGTCCACCAGTTTCAGAGCCTATTCAATGCAAAAAAACAATCAAATCTTTCCTCTTTATAATGCTATTTTAGAAAACTATAACTGACAATTTTTTAGTATCTACTATGAAGTAACCCTTATTATCCGTCTGTCTTTCTGTCTGTATGTTTTCCAGCTTACTACTTCAAAAGTTATAAGCATGCACACATGATTTTTTGCACAGTTAAATTAAAGTAGCTATCTCAACTTCTAAAGTATAAATTCTATTTTGGTATTCAATAGTTTTCATACATGTAACGGGGAGTAATTTATCTTTTTTTTTGTTGATACACCTATTAAAATTCATCATTTTCTATTTTTCTATAAACATTTCCACCAAACATGCACTGTTAAGTTTGAGCCGCATAATTCGGCGCATCTTCTCCTAAAAGTTGGTCCACGGCTTCACGTCTCTAAGGTGCAGTTATCCAAAGTTGATTTTTCCCGGCAAAAGCTAACAACGGCTAAGCCCGTATAAACTAGAATAAGCTGGTATGAACCGGTTCTAACCAGTTTATCCGGTATAAACATGAATTATGTCAACACGGTTGTGAAACAAAGTATTCTGTGAAAATATTGTGGTAAGAGTTGATATAATTTACGTAAGTAAAACTTCTTTACGCGCGCTGGACTTAGGGAGTAAGCTGGCGAGTGCAAGGTGGAAGTTGAAATTGGTTTACGTAGATCTCCATTGTCAACATAACAAAGTTAAAAATTTGTATTATTATGTTGGTATGTCCGATAAAATGACAATTCACAAATGTCAAGATGACGACTTTAACATTAAACAAAGCAAAAACAAAGTTATACCAGCTGATAGATGGAGATAAACTACAGAAGCATTTGAGTCGTGTGGTCTAAAACACACTTTTTTTTTTCATGGCCTAACCTCCCAAAATTTAGAGTAACATATTTTCATTTTTACAAAAAATACCCGTGAAAAATGCAACGTAGAAAAGCTTCCATTTAGACGTAAAGGGTCTCAGGGTATTTTGAGACGTGAATATGTTGCGGAAGTGGCGTACTCTAACGGTGCAGCTTAAAATATTCTGTACACAAGGTTTAGAGGGGAGGACTTGAGGGTGCAGGGATATTGAATGAAGACTTGCTTTAAAATCTCAATTTTAGCTTAAAAGGGATTTTTAGAAATTATTTGTATTTATTAGTTAAGCCACAAATCAAGTAGTTCTTTCCGGTGAAAGAATATGACTTATTCATCTCTTCCCGTAGGAACAGGCAGCAGCATTCTTCTCGATTTGCATTATCCTATTTAATACTTATATACTGCTAATCACATCACACTCGCATTATCAAGGCGAAAGTTTGTATGTGTGTTTGTGTGTATGTGTGTTTGTGTGTATGTGTGTATGTTTGTTACTCCTTCACGCACAAACGACTGAATGGATTTGGATAAAATTTGGTACCAAGATAGCTTATACACTGGATTAACATATAGGCTACATTTTATCCCGGAAAAGTGAAATGTTCTCGTCGGATGAGCATATAATTAAAATACTTTTTATCCGCGGGTGAAACCGCGGGGCGCAATTAGTAATATTATAAATGCGAAAGTTTGTGACTACGGATGAACGTTTGTTACGCTTTCACGCAAAAATCACCGAATGAATTTGAATGAAATTTGGAACACAGATTGTTTATAACCTGGATTAACATATAGGATACTTTTTATCCCGATAGTATGTTCCCGTGGGACAATTATATAACACCACGAGGGCGACACCGCGGGCTTTATACGCAAAAACCACTGAACGGATTTGGATGAAATTGGGAACACAGATAGTTTATATTAATATCTAAATGAATTCTACAAATTAAAATTAATTTTTACAAATTTTTGGCGTTCCATAACAAAATGGTAAAAAGAATTGGAATATAGATAGCTTAAACATAGGCTTCTTTTTATCCGCGGGTGACACTGCGGGGCGCAGTTAGTAATCTATAATACTGCAATCACTAAGATGCCTGCTAAGCGTGCTGATAATGGCGACTGTGATGGGTCAGTCCTAAGCGGACATCAGTGGTCTCAAAGTGATATTGTGTGATGTGTTAATTAAACTGCTTGCCAATAAAATCTGGCAATAAATAGTATAACTATTTTTATCCTAGATTCATCTTGCACTTAATCAATAATTATCAGTTGAAAATATTCACCTAAACGTGCATAAGTTTAACGCAAACTTGTGTATAGTTGATATAACAGAGCATCAAACTTTGCGGAACTGTGTTGTCATATATCTGGAATGTCCACGCCGTAGATTTCATCAGACTTAATTGAAAAATAAAAAGAATTCCTTTACTTACTTCACATTCAGTTCTGTCTTGCCTGCCATCCCGCAGTTTAGTCTACAAATGCTTTTCCTTTCCCACCGGCTGTACCTACTCAATAAAGCGTTTACAGAAACATGCAACTAACTAGCTTATTGCTTTGACAATAAGATGTATTATTGTAAAACCAATATGTAATCTTATAACCTTTAACTTTAATGCGATACAGTTTGCACTTCGCTGACTCTCCACCCCTTTATCAACTTAAATGACAACACAATAAAAGCTAAATTCTTCTGAAGTTTCGATGGTAGTTATGACGTTTTGGGGTGGTAGTTGAGAGTCGCAGTACTAAGTGCATAGAGATCGGTCTACGTGCACCCGTTCACAATGTCAGTTGGATATTTTTCGTTACCGCAATAATCCACCTTCGGGTCGAAATAACGTTTGCTATATTTTACGATTTCACGTGAACGAGCGTCTGCCACGGAATGGTTCCTTCAATTAATATTGGTCGTTTGAACTTTTGTTGGAAATCTATATTAAAAGACCTTGGAAATAGCGTTAATGAAAAATGACGCGAATAAAAAGGTAACCCAAAAATGCACAAACCTACAAGTTTCAACTTCATATAATTGGAAATGGAATTGATCAGAAATTATTTATATAAATACTGTTCGATATATCTTGTTTTGAATATACAAAAATAAAATAAATATTTCTTTGGCTTTTTTATACAAGCTTATGATATGACACTCGCCTTCATGTGGAATTTTCCAACGAATCTTTACAAAATTTGATGTACAAAATCATGTTTTTTTTGTCGTTGGTTGGAGAAAAGCTGGAAGTTGGCAGTGGCGCTATTCACCAGCTAATTTTTATAATATTTGTTAGAAACATTAGGCACTCAATTTTTTATAGTTATTACAAATATGAGCAAAGTCAGTCAAGAGTTCGGGAAGTACATCGTACCGTGTGGTTGCAAAAACGTTTGTACTTGTGAAGACTACCGTTCGCAGAATTACTAGTATTAACCGGGACAACTTAATACTTAACATCCCGAAATAACAAAAATGAAACGATGATCTGATCTCACAGTCGAGTCCAAGGTAAGGCGGTACTTCACACCTGGACAGCTTCTTAATCTGTATCAAGCACAGGTCCGATCGTGTATGGAGTACTGCTGCCACCTATGGGACGGGTCTGCCAAGTACCAGCTTGAGGCTCTGGACTCGATTGAACGGCGTGCCAAAAGGCTCATTGACGACGACACTTTGGTTGGTAAAAGGCTCCTGAGCCTTGCACATCGACGTAAGGTGGCAAGTCTGTCGGTCTTTTACAGAATACACCACGGTGAATGCGCTCAAGAACTGCATGATCTCATTCTCCCATCACCATTCCACTACCGGACTACTAGACGCTCGGCTAAGCGCCATCCTTTCGTGGTCGAAATACCACCCATTCGTACCAAGCGATTTGACTCAACGTTCTTAATTAGAACGGCTAAGGAATGGAATGCCCTGCCAGCGTCTGTGTTTCCGGCGAAATATGACCCGGGCGTGTTCAAGAGAAGAGTGAATAGGTATTTACTTGGCTAGCATGCTACACCTTCGATCGCATCGTCACTTCCCATCAGGTGAGAGCGTGGTCAAATGCTAGACAAGTCTGAAGTAAAAAAAAAAAAAAAAAAAAAAAAGTCAAAAAGTACGCATTAGATACATATACATGACAGAAAGTTAAATATACATAAATAAATACAATTGAGATTCCCGCGGGAAATCAGTGCATTGCAGCTACAAGCCCAGCTTCAAGTAACTACAGATAGAGGTATAAGTACATTAAATCGCCAGATTTGCATATTTTAATTTTTAAGTCGCTTAATTCCCTCACGTCGTGGCAGAATACGGATGTGTGCTAAACTGTGGCTTAATTCCGTATTCCGGGATCAGATCACAGACCGATAGTGTAGAGGTAACGTACTTATCTCTGATTAGAAGACGAAATAGATGGCCTGATTGAAACAGAAAATTGACGTCAATAAGAAACAACAAATCGGGAAATCCACGTCATATTTGTGGAATGATTTGTAGTCTACACCAATCAATAAACTAGATAAAGCAAGCGAGTAGATTTTGTTTCTCATCGCAATACTCAAATACTCATTTATTGGTAAACTAAGCTTACAAGCCATTAGGTACAAAATATAAAAAAATATCGTACATAGTGTATAGTAATGAAATTAATAACTATAATTATTAACTATGCTATACTATTAATTTATTTAATAATAGTGATTTTGTTTTTTGCGAATCAGAATCAGACTAAATTTTTTACAGCTTAAATTGTGAACATTTACATACGAATAATGTAAATTTGTAGCTGCAAAATTTATATTTTTAGCATTTTCTTTTCTATAATGTGCGAACAATACATTTTAATTTTACCACCTGTCCAGTCAGCCTGAATACAAAATGCGTACAGGAAAACATCGTCAATATTCAACAATGAAAAGACTCATTCAAATATTACTACGTGAATTTATCGACAAAACGATCGCATTATTCATACAGGCATCATGCATGAAATAATCGTAGGCTGTAGCGCCATAGCCGCGTAGCACAGCGTAGAGGCACTACCAGTGTAGCAGCGTAGCAATGCCGTAGCGTTCACGTAGCAATCAAAATTCTGTCCGTAGCTGAGCGATTTCGCATCGCTCAGTGGCCGCAACGGCGCGGACGCAAGCGAAATTAATTATTACTCGGTACCTGTTGTGTACAAACAGTATGGGTACTTGAATGATAACAATTATACGTATGAAGCTTTGTCAAAGATTATTTTAGTAATGTATTGCCTGAATGATGCAGAAATGAATGGTCGTTCGGAACTATGCCATCTTTCACAGTGTTGTATAAACGACTAAGCAATTTACAGGATAATCGTTAGTAGCTATCACTAACGTAAAACCTCTACGTTAAAGTCCGCGACATTTTTGTATCAAAACTGCGTAGCTTACTGTTTCTTCTATCTGATAAAGATACGTTCAGGCTGCAGTGATTGGTCTATAAAGGTACGTCGGAAATGCAGTGATTGTTTTATTGGAGGCTTTGCACCATGTCAGATATTGAGTGGCGTTAGGTACGAAATACGTACATTTAAGCGCTTACGTTGCAGGCACGTCGGCATTTTTAATATGGCATGTCGGGAATTTCCTGACAAAGACTAATATTACTTCTCAATGTTACAACTTTCTTTTGTTTTGTTTTTTTAAATTAACTCTTCTAAAACGTCCTTACGTTATCTTTTTTTTTTGTTTAGGGTAATTAAATCAAACACCAACTTTAAAAACAAAGTGATTACGAATTCGATCATAATGATTATACACACAAACTATGATATGACAAAACTATGACAAAATATGACTTAGAATCTAACTTAAATTTTTTGAGTATACTTAAGAAATCCATTTTTTTTAATTTGTTTAAATCATAGCATAGTAAATATCATTTTTAGCAGCATTGACACATGTAAATACTGCTAAACGACTTTTTTATTATTAACTTATCCTAGTTCCTAATTTTTTGCTCTCTTATTACCACACTATTCCTACTAATATCCTAAAAATTCCATCATATCCAACTACCATACGTAGGTAATAAGAAAATGAGAGTTTGAAAGAAAATTATATCTCTACATTGACTAAACTGATTTTGATGAAATTTGGTATGTCACATGAAATCTTTATATAAACGAATTTAACTCTGAAAAGTTTACCAAACGCATAAGCACCAGTATAACTCCTGATCTACGTAAATCAATCCAAAGCTAACACTATCCATATTTTGATGCACACCAACTTCCGCAGTATACATGCATAGTATCCGGTCCGGAGCCGGTAGGTATCACTTTATGCATTATATAATTAGGTCACCCAGCCCGAGGCTAATGGCCTTAAATCAATCCAATAACAGGGATAATTCACGATGCGGACACTTTGTGCCGCCTTTGATGATATTTTATTTCATCTTTGATGTGTAATTCATTAAATTAATGGATATTTTTTGAGTAGAGTGTGATGTCAGAATATAATGATGTAAGATTTTTATACTGGGTTTTTATTATTTAGATTAAAATTTTCCGTAACTATTTGATATATTTACATACTATTTTGACTAGACTTTTGCTATAAATAATAGGTCTTTACCTATGAAATTGCCGTATTGCAGTACAGACTTTTTCAAACAAAAAAAAGTTTTGATTGGCTATGAATTCTAAATTCAAATTAATTTTGTTTTAAAAATATGACATTCTATTTACAATATAAGTCTTTTGTTTATTGATTAGCGTTGTATTTTCATTACATTTCAACATTTTTCCTCATAATGGATACTTTGAAATTTCGTGTAATTATGGAATATGAGTTCTGTCGTGGCACCAACGCGGCACAAACGACACGTAACATCAACGACGTTTACGGAGAGAACTGTACAAACGAACGTACAACCCGTTATTGGTTTGCTCGGTTCCGTTCTGGGAATTTTGACTTGAAAAATGAACCTCGTGGTCGTCCGGAAACTTTGGTCAACAATGATGAATTAAAGGCGATTGTGGAAGCTGATGAATCTCAATCTACAGCTGAGTTGGCAGCAGCTTTTGATGTTAGCATCAAAACAATATTGGTCCATTTGCGACAGATTGCCAAGATAAAAAAGCTTGATAGATGGGTGCCCCACGAACTTAACGATCGCCAGCGCAACGTACGCGTCGAGACTTGCCTTGCGCTGCTTAACAGGCACAGAAATGAAGGAATTTTGAACCGAATTGTTACGTGCAACGAAAAATGGATTCTTTTTGACAATCGAAAGCGCTCAGCAAGTTGGTTAGATCCTGGTTCGGTACCAAAGCAATGTGCAAAACGAAAAATGACCCCTAGAAAGGTGATGGTCACGGTTTGGTGGTCTAGTGCTGGTGTGATTCATCATAGCTTTTTACAAAACGGCGAGAGCATTACTGCAGATGTGTACATTGAAGAACTGACCACAATGATGGCGAAACTCGCACGTCTGCAACCAGCTTTGGTCAATCGGTCGTCTCCACTGCTACTTCACGACAACGCGCGACCCCATACTGCACAACAGACCGTCTCTAAGCTGCATGAGTTGGGTTTGGAAGCTCTCCCTCATCCGCCATACTCACCAGATCTTGCGCCTACCGACTATAACTTTTTCCAAAATTTGGACAACTTTTTAGCGGGAAAAAAATTCAATTCCCGAGAGGCAGTACAAAACGCCTTTGAAGAGTTTGTTGTCTCCCGTCCTGCTGATTTTTTCAAGAAGGGCATCCATAAACTGCCACAGCGTTGGCAAAGATGCATTGATTGCAGGGGTGATTACTTTGAATAAAAGAAATAAATAAGTTCGAAAAAAAAATACATTAACTTTTTTCAAACAAAACGGCAATTTCATAGGTAAAGACCTAATATAATTATTTTTGTAGGTTGACTTAGTTAGATGCAAAAGCTTGAAATAAAAGGCACACGTCGTTGGATTTAATTTTGTTATCATAACTTGTAAAGTTTGGCTCGTTACTGGTTAGGCGTTACGCAGCTCAAATAAGCCAATTATATACCAGAATTAAAAAAAAAAACTGCCTAGTAAAACAGCATTATCTCCAATCCAAAAATTTATTTACGTGTCACTTAAAAAGCTAATAAAAACTGATATATTTCAAGTATAAGCCATCCTCTTTAATTAATTCCATAAAACAAAATGAAAACGCAAAAAAGCACGTCCAATTTCCCGTCCACCATAAATCTACAACCCGTGACAGAAGAAACTGAACAGCTTGACAACAAAGAGACATTCAAAATGATCTCCATCTTAGTTAAGAGGCCGACACTAGAAAAGCGTCCGTCAATGCACACTCCAGTTATTGCTTTTGAAACGAGCGCTTCCTTTAACCTCTACTGATCCATATTAATACACGAAAATACTATCATTTTACAATGCATTGCGTGTTTTGCATTGGTGGTTAAAAATTTAACTGCGTCTCTATCGTCGATGGTGCGGTGATGTGTAGTGATTGTCGTGTGTAATGAATCGTGTTGTTCCGACGATTCTCAGTGTGAGAGGCGCGCTGTAAGTGCAGATATGCATTATGCAATGGTGGTGCTTCAGGGCGAGCGACATAAACTAAGTTCTGGTAATGTTTAACGATGGTTTCGACTGTTTAGTCGGCATTGTCTTCGCTTTGGGACACTGAGCGGTATCGATCGGTACATTTGTGCAGTGAGCTTGTAGCTATTGTCTATTCATGGAGTAAATTAATAGTGATTTTGTGGTGTAGATTGTTTTGTAGTATGCTGTGATCATGAATTATGCATTATTGCAAATATGCTACGATGTTTCGATTTTTTTCTTATACAGCTAGGCGTAATGAGCTGCCTCCATCAGCACCCATATTTACTTCATATTTTACAAAACGCCAATTTCAAAAACTCTATGCAAATCACATTTCATGAACAAAAGTAATAAATAAATAAAAAAATCTTTTGGCAAACGATATCTAATTACTTGCTTTTATACGTGATTTTTACTTTCAGTCCAGACTTTCCACTGACTATTTTTATTTTTGTCCCATAGTTATTTAATACATAACGACACATTTGGAAGAAATAAAAATTTTGACATTTTGAATAATGTTGAAGTAGACATATTTCCGCCCAGGTAGCTTTCAGCATTCTTATTTAAGCTGGTTAAATAAATAATCTTCTAGGTAAGCGTGCCCCATTTTAAACCACATCATTGCTTAACATTATACAAAACGGTGCTCAAATACATTGTCTATAACCAATTTTAAAAAATTAACATTCTTATCTGTCTTTTTCAAAACCATACGGAAGTTAAAAAAAAAAAATATATATTTGTGGACATATCACAAAACGCCATTTAGTCCCAAACTAAGCAAAGCTTATACTATGGGAACCAGATAACTGATATAATACTTAGATACTTTTTGTTTGTAAATACATAGAATACGATATAACACCCAACATCGATGTAATGTTTATCCTGGGTGGGAATCAAACACACAACCTCCAGTTCAGAAGGCAGAGTTACTACCAACTGAGCTATCTCTCACTCACATGCTCTACACTAGCAGCTCTGAGCTAGCGCATATTGCAAGCACACTGCATCCATCGACCACACTCCGCAGTTAATCTGCTACTGGTCATTTGCCACGACAAATCACCGCAGGATCTGCTCACGGGAGCAGCCGACGACTTATTGAGGCCGTTTTAGAGGTTAAAGGTGTCTATGTAGAGAAAAAGTAATGAAGTGCTATTCTATTTTTGACTTATGAACGACACAGATTAATACTCTTTAAAAAAGGGTTGATTTCATACTGAGAAATGCCTAAAAGATATCATCATATTTTACGTATATTTTTCCTACTTATATTGATGTTAAAAACCAAAACAAGAAAATAAATTTAAAAAAAAGAAACTTAATCTAAATCTAAATATCTATAAATAACGGAGTTTTCAAGTAACAAATATGAAAAAAAAAACTGGTTGCGACCCGTGGTTTCACCCGCGGATAAATAGTATTTTAATTATTTGCTCATCCCATGGGAGCATTTCACTTTTCCGGGATAAAATGTAGCCTATATGTTAATCCAGTGTATAAGCTATCTTGGTACAGAATTTCATTCTAATCCATTCAGCCGTTTGAGCGTGAAGGAGTAACAAACATACACACATACACAGGTACACAGATACAAACTTTCGCCTTTATAATATTTGTGTGATTTGACAAGTTATTCTTTTAGATTAGTCCTTTATAATTTTCATCAAAATTAGTTCTGCAGTTTGGTTATTAAGTCATAATGACTGGAAAGATATGTCATTTAAGTAATTTTCCTAAAAGAATCTAAAAAAGCGCAAATATAACTTACAAACCTACAAATATAACACAGTGGTTACATATGTGGTAGCGGCGGTTGCTTAAGTTTTTTTTTTTTTTATGTTAAGAAATGACGTGACGAGCTAGCCGTTCGCCTGATGTTAAACGACACGGCTACCCATATCAGCTGCAGTGTCACTCGGAAACTCTAAAGTATAGAGGTTCGCGTGACACTGCACTGCGCACGTCATCCAGAGACATCAGCACAATCTAGTAATAAGATTACTAATCTGTGAGATCAGATCATAAAGTCTCATTTGCCCAGTAATTTCACTAGCTACAGTGCCCTTCAAACCGGAACACAGCAGTGCTTGCGCACTACTGCTTGGCGGCAGAATAACTGGCAAAGCGGTGGTACCTACCTAGACGAACTTTGCAGTAAAGTCCTACCAGCTAGTAAAAGTAAGTTTTGCTACCGCATTATTTTTAATTTTAATTCTCCCTATGGATTTGAGGCAATTGAAGTTGTTTCCATTCCTTTTTTAAGGTGATCATTTTATGCCCAACATGGTAACGTTTGACTACATTCCATAATAATGTCAGAATGATATTAAAAGTGACGGTGGAGCCATGCTAAGGCTTGGAATGGGATCTAGCTCTCTAATACTGGAATACGCCGTTTAGTGCTTGGTAATAAATTCTTTACTAAAAAGTAGTAGCTAGTCAGGCGGGCACTAGATAATGCCACCGCAAGAGGTGCCATTACGCTGTTTTCCTTCACCGAAATATCAAGTTCATTTTAGGATTCGAACCCATGGCCTACGGATTGCAGGTCGACCTCACTATATCAACCGCATTATCCTGAATAGGTTGAAATAATACAGTATTAAATTGGGCGATACAATGATAATAAAACCATCCAAAAGTAAACCTTTCACATTAACTTCTAACGTTGCACTTCATGCATCAGCTGTTCGATTCCGCTCATTGCGCTGTCCATTCGATTTTGGAGCGAATATATCGGCTTGTACGCTGTGCATCGCTAGCTTAATGTGCACATAATTTAATAGTGTAGTGCTCGAGCTTTAAACGTTGTTCAAATATATTACACCGCAGTTACAGATTATAGTGTAGTTTGTAAAATATGTATATATATATAAAAATATCATGTCACAGTGTTTGTTACCATATTTCTCCGAAACGGGTGAACCAATTTTGATGAAATTTTATATTCACATATAGTAGGTCTGAGCATAGCATTATTTATTTTTCATGTCCTTACCGAAAAAAAAAATTGAGGAGGACTACCCCTATGGTTGCCCATCCCATTATTTATTATGTGGCATTAAAAATACATACAACCCTAAATTTTTTACCTTCTTCCATCATCTCTTATTTTTTAATTTATATGGCAAAAAAGGTCAGATTAGCTAGTTTTACTATGATTTAGTAATAATAATGTATGTCAATTTTAATATATCTTGAAGAAATTGACATGTTAAGAATTCCAAAATCGGAACCATGGAGCAGTTCTATATCATACAAATAGTTGTTACGTACGTACACACATATATATAATTGTTATTGTTGCTATTGTTTGCTGAAATAAATCTTATTATTTTTTTCTTATATATATATATATATATTCTTATATATATATAAGAATAAGAATAAGAATAAGAATAACAATATCATCCTTACTTAAGTAGGAATGTATACATATATATGTATCTAGCCTTCAACTATAGAGCAGGTGATACGTATTTAATACCGATATTAATGAGGTGGTCTCAATCATGTCGTAAGTGATTAACTACCGGGAATCGTTAGATTAATGTCTTGTACTAAGGTCGATGCTTAATTAGGCGCGTCTGGGAAATACTTCTCATTGGATACATAGTTTTGTTCACTTTAAGACTAATATAGTGTTAAAAACTGAGCTACATCTGCACATTAATTTTCTTTTTACGTCCATTTAGATGGAACGAACATTTTTTTGTGTACTTATTTGCTTTTGACTGGCCCGATAGTTTAGTTCGTCGTAACCCTGCCTTTTGCCTAGGTTGTGGGTTCGATTCCCACCCAGGGCAAGTATTTGTGTGATGAACATCGATGTTTGTCTGTGCCTGGGTGTTATAATGTATTCTACGTTTATGTTTACAAATAAAAAAGTATCTAAGTATTGTATCAGTTATCAAGCCTTGCTTAGTTTGGAGCTCATGGCGCTATGTGGATAAAGAATTACTTCAAAAATCTAAGTAAAAAAACTAAAGCAGCACAGCGAAATCCAGTAAGCTTATGTTTGCTATTATGCAAGTTTACTAGTTTTTGTTCTATTTGCGCGCGGCGGGGGCACGCGTTTCGGCCTCCTTACTGCTCGCGGATTATGCAAACATGGCCCACGGTTTTACATATTCACTGTGTCATGTCTTCGGTTTTGTACTGGATAAATTTTGTAAGCTTCAGTAAAGGAAGGTTTGCTATTTTGCTGTGTCGGGAATATTTTATGATGAAGCAAGGACGTATTTGTTTATGTTAGATGAAATAATATTTTGCTTAGTTTTACTATAAAAGAGTATAATTTACAAGCTACTAGGTAATTGATGTAATTATTTCATTCATCAAACAAGGGCTGTGCTATTGAAGTTATTATTTTAAAACATATTTTTTTATAATTTATTTTACCCTTTGTAGTTATTGTTACTAAATTTATACAAACGTATGCAAAATTTCAGTTCAATCGGAAACCGCGAAGAATTGACTTCTAAGATTTTATTACATTGTTAGTTAGGAAGTTTTTAGTTAGTAACTGTTTTCCAAATTCCAAGATGTCAACTCATTCAACAAACTAGCGTAACTATAAGATGAAAAGTACAATGCCATTGCAGTGCCAGTACCGGGATAAGTGCACTCGATAGTTGCACAAAGCGCGTCTCAGCGCGGCGCAAGTTTTAAAACATCCCCGGGGCGATACCGATCTAGCGATGAACTTGCGAATGCCGTCTTCGGCTACAGCCTCTTGTGACGGAGATAGTCGACTTTATAAGGTGTTTTATGCATTACTTCGGCATCTCTTCCGTTGAAGGTGTTTCTTTGTGAATTTTTTGTTTAATAGTTAAAACAGGCACACAAATATAGCTTGTATAATTTTTATAAAATGAATTACAGAATAAGTTACTGTTCTGTTATCGGCGGCCGTGTTGCTTGAAATCAGGTGAATGACTAGTTTAAGAAGTATGAGTATATACTACCCTCATATTAAATAGGACAAAATTCAAGTATCAAGAAGTTTAATAACTTTATATTGCTATACCCACCTTTAAAGTTTATTCAAAATCAATCCAAATTCTTATTCCTATCTCTACTATTAACAGGACAACAAAGTATTACAACAAAGGATACTTTTATCGTGGAAAATTTACATTTCCTACGAGAAATCGGGTAAATTGAGAAGAGAACCGCAGTATCTACAGTGATAAATGTACTAATCATTGGCAGCGAATAAACAGTAATGTTAAGTGAATATCTAATTTCTACACTAATTTGGCGTAAACAAACACATTGCAGCAAAACAATGCGTATTCTGGTGGCACATGTGGCTCGCGGACGCAGTTATCTAATCACATTCCAAATTCAATTGTAATTTGGAGGGAATTATTTTAACGGAATTGTTGACGCAATTTCAGTACTCGGATATATTCAGGGTAATTATAATTCTGTGATAGCGTATGCAATTAAACATTTTAGTGAACATTATGTATGTTCTTATTTTTAATTTAAACCTATGATTATTGTAGTAAAACTTGTTAACGCACACTTGATTTGGGGAGTAAGCTGGTGAGTTGAACGAAAGTTGAAAGTTGTTGGTTAACGTAGATCTCCATTGTCAACATAACAAAGTAAAAATTTTTTATTAAGGTAATGGTATATCCGGTAAAATGACAATTTTTAATTGTAAGAATTCGACATCAACATTAAACAAAGCAAAAAAATAATTTATACCGGCCGATAGATGGAGCTAAACCAAACAAGTTTTGCTTAAATCGTATGGTCTAAAGAACACTCTTTTTTTTTAAAAAGTAAAGTGGCTTGCACTACTTACCCCAAAGCATTCAGGCTTGCTAATTTATTACAGACAGTCAACATTTTTGTTTAATTTCTTTAGTATAAAAACAGCTGTTAAATTTAAAATTAAACCTTAAACTTATAACAAAGCTTACAGCCAAATACGATTTTACATTTTTTAAAGTAGATATAAATGCTCCAGCCCCCCTACCCACGGGTACTACGGCTACTCACGAGTAGCGCACAACATGTTGACGGCGTTGCCCCGTTGAATTGCAATGCCGATTCATTTTGCCGAATGATAGCTATGTTTAGGTCACACATGAACCAAGCACTCTAAT
Source organism: Ennomos fuscantarius (assembly GCA_905220475.3). NCBI lineage: Eukaryota > Metazoa > Arthropoda > Insecta > Lepidoptera > Geometridae > Ennomos > Ennomos fuscantarius. The sequence goes on along the minus strand of HG992028.1, from coordinate 513,085 downwards.
AAACTTTGAAAACATGATAAACTTCTGGTTTACGAGTATATAGGTAGCGTAGATAGTTGTATTTAGTAGTACTTTCAATAGTAGTTAGACCAATCCAAAGATGGAACAGAGATATAGTACAAATCACAGGAAAACTCTGGACTCGTACTGCTAAAAACAGGTAAAAATGGATACAGCTGGAGGAGACTTTGACCGCCACAGGAGGTCCTTATACAAAAGTTTAAAACTGTAAAAACTACTAACATGTCATGTTATTTTGAATAGATAAGATATAAATACATATAGTGAATAACGAAAGTAAACATATAAATAAATATAAGAATATGTTAAGTAAAATTAATAAGTATAAAAACTTTTTGTTTGTTTGTTTAGATTTTATATGGAACAAATAAAAGCTTTTTACTTATTTATTATATTGTAGTAGTTAAAAGAATAGGGGCAATTCGCTTGCTATTAACTATGGTTATAATTTTCATAATAGAAAGGGTTGTTTTAATTGTTTAATAATGGCTATAAAACAATTCAAACAAAGCTTACAACGGCACCATTTGAATACGTTACTAACGGCTTTTAATCACAACGAACTGTTCTGAACTGAGATCAACTGCGTGAAATAAGTCTCGAGCATTATTTATCCACTATCGTTGAAACAAAAGTCAGGTAAGCAAGAAGTATTCGATCCCGCGCTTTGTGCCAACCCTAGTTTCCTGAATTGCCATTGTATTTTCAACTCTATGTACATCCGGCTATGGCCTTTTATTTGGTTTAACTTTTAGTTTAATTTACAAAGAAGTTTGAATTTTATACTAACATTTTTAAGTATGGTTTTGTATTTTTCGTATACGTGTAAGCCATATAATTCGTGAAGGCTTCGTAAGGTTTATTTTCAACATTTGGAACTTTGTGAATCAATAGTAGTAAAAAATCAGTTTCTTTCGTACCACTGTATAATAAATTAAGCTTTATTTAGATTTTGTATATCAGATAGATACATGGTTTATACGATTTACCAAATATAGATAATGTATAGTTATTATCTTTATATTAACAGTATAGTAGTATGCGTAGTATAGTTATTAATAAGAAATAATAATAAATACAAATGGAAATCTCCACAGCGCCATCTAGCCCCAAATTGATAACTGATACAATACTTAGATACTTTTAGTTTGTAAATACATACATAGAATACAATATAACACCCAGACACAGAACAAACATCGATGTTCATCACACAAATGTTTGTCCTGGTTGGGAATCGAATACTACCAACTGGGCTAACGAGCTTGTCAAATTATTATAATTATTGTCTCACCAATGAAATTTACAATATTCATGGGACTGCATGGAACCAGAAATCGCCAATAACTTATCTTAGAAACGTTTTCCTTTAACTATAACAGATAAGGTATCTGTCCTTACTGTCCCGTTTCAAAATCCATGCTGTATAGACACACGAAGCACACGAGATGATGTGTACCCTAAAAATCCCGTCAATAGAGCCCTTCCGCTCTATACACCTGAATGGACCTTAGCTCTATTCACTGAGTTATCAGGCACTGACTTGCTAATGTTGGCTCACTAAACGTGTAGTAACATCATTATGGTATAGTGATTGCATGTCCTGAAGTTTTGGAAGGAATACATAATCACTCACGCACAGCGGGTTCCGTACACGTTTGTGATCAAAATAAAAGTTGAATAGTTGTTGAAACCATTTGTGGGTAGTTCAACTCGCACTTTTGTAGGCCGGCCGGTTTGTAGTATTTGTTCTCATACTCATACATCTTATACGATTATCATAGTAAGTTTGAGGATTTTATGTATTTTCCCCTTTCCTCCGATATTTTTTTCCTTTTGTTTTGCAATTTTTTTTTTAATTTATCATCGCATGTTTCTCTATTTAGATGATTCTATTTTAGGCGCCTCGTGGTTTAATTCGACATTTAATGTTTGAAAACGTAAATAAAATCGGTAAATAAATCACAAAGTAGTACGATTTTTAAGTTGCTCGAAAGGGCATCGCCTGTCCCTTTCTCACAAAACAGAGATCATGTGGAGCTTCCTCACAGACACTATGAAGGCATAATTTGTGACGTCACATGCCAGGTACTATAGAAGACTTGTACAGTATTTCAAAATATTACAAAGTAAACAATCATTTAAAAATACAGGAATAGAAAGAGACAACTCAAACACGCAGTGAAATACTTCTATTCCTGTATTTTTAAATGCTTGTAACTTTGTAATATTTTGAAATACTTACAAATTTTTTATCTTCACGGCTGTCTATTTATTGAAGAAAGTATATTATTCATAAATAAATAATATATAACAATAATAATAAAGCATGCAAATAGGCTATTCAATGTAAATAAGTAGCGGGGGTGTCTAAAAAACTTCCAAATCAGTGTCCCTTTAAACATAGCAATTATCGCTTAAAAATCATCTACAAACATGATAAGCAAAACCGCAGTATCTGCTAAAGTCAGAATCACTATGAAACGCGTGTATCTATACGTAATGCCGGTTTATCGGGCACCGGTTAGGTCACTGAATAACTAATGTCCCTGTATTAATCGTGTTTAGGCTTATATACTGGATTTAATGATTATGGACGATTTCTCGAATGTTACAAGTCCATAATTTGTACAATATGCTGTATACAAGTTTGTGTTGACTGTGTGGTCCCAGTTTACAAATAGGACCACCCCATCTCATCCCGTAGGCGTCACAGAAAATCAGCAAGCGGAATATCCAGGGAAAGAGCAGCATTTTTCTCAGTGCATTAAAATCTGTGATCACCAAGCCTCAGGCCAAGAACGGAGATTAACGGAGATTATGGCAAATTTGGGATATTATGGCAAATGAGTTAATATGATGATTACGATAAGCGTGCAATGTCAAGTTTTATAGAAGAAGCCTGCAGCATCCAGCTGATGATGTGAGTTTGTATTTTGATATTAAGTTTTTCTTCGCTTAGTCACAAAATAAATCATAATAAATGTACAGAATAATCACTGCGCTAAAACAATGCAGAAGAATTACTATTTGATAAAAATAAACATAATAAAAATATGAATCTATACAAAAATGCTTTGTTTTAAATACTTGAAAAAAAAAGGAAGGTTATGTTTATAATATTTTTTTCTTCAATATTTAAGGTCTCCGTTTAGACGAAATATTTATCATATAAAGTACGTACCACTGCCACAGATTAAACAGAATTAAAAAACGATTTCTGTATTATTTATGTTTTTCATTTTTTTGTTTAAAATGACGTGACGAGCTAGACGTCTGCCTGACGCTAAGCGACACGGCCACCCGAGCAGTTGCAGTGTCACTCGGAACTATACTGTTAGGTTTTCTTTAGATCTATTTTATTTATTTCTAAATTATATCCTATAAATCCATTTATTATTTTGCCGTTTAAATTATTTAAATAGTTTTGTATTTCATTTCCGTTACAATATAACTGGCTTGTATAAAATGGCTATATTGGCTATGAAACTGACTACCGGATGCGAACAACACTGACGTTAGCCAAGAATGGCGGGACATCGGGGAAGGTGAGGTAACGACAGGAGAAGGGAGGGTGTCGGTAGCAGTTGGTCCGAGGCCACAGTCAGTGTCGTTCGGGTATCTGGAGCCAGCGTCTAATATTGGTGATTCGTGGTGTTACATATCAAGTGCCAAGCGTTACACCTAAGGATTCCATGTAATAAACGTTATTGTGAACCGGACACTTGGAGTATTATTACATTTCAGAAGTGGTAAGTGCACGTCTACTTTTTTTTTTATATCGCAGTAAATACGGCCTTATAAAACATACAATAATATAACCTATATTTCAATGAGCTTATTATATATTACTATTTCTAATTTGAATTAGTTTTTTTAGTATAATGAAAATGAAACGGAAATGGTAACAGTGCTAATGGTTGCCTACTAGTCACAAATCCATTTGAATTTGAGTATCGAATCTTAAACGGCCATAGTTGAAGCTTACTTAGTATTTATCTTATTTTTCATTTTGTACCCTATCATGCATGTTCTATAAGTCAAATTCATAAATTAGCTTCGAAGATATAAATCTCACATACCAAAGCGGTTGTGTGGAAATCACCCAATGATATACTACTGAATGATACACATACTTTTGTACTCGACTACAATTTATGTACCAAATTGCTAGGTTATAAAATCTGCCTGACAGTTTTTGTTTATAGTTAAATACATACATATCCGGTCGAATGTCGCAACGCCCTTAAGTTGAATTGATAATTTCACATAACGTACTTTTATATACTTACTTACCTACATCTACTTGTTTATTGAGATTTAAAATCAACATACACGTTTCTAATTTTAACTACTACCTATCTATAGCTTACTTTATTATCATGATAGGGTAATAAATATACCCACTAAACTGATTGAAATAAAAACAGGCAACATGGGTAATCTTTATTAATAGCATCTAAACACGGTAAACAAATCAAATGAATTTACGTAAATATTTATAGCATTTTTCTCAATAATAATTTTATTATTTCTTCTCTAATTATTATTTTTTCTTTTTATGTCCGAGTTTTAGAAATGCAGCGTGATAAGAATAGTTCTCTGCGGCACCTTGAAACTCCCAACCCAAGGTCACGACTTGCGGAGGATGGTGCCAGCTGCAACGAGCGGGTTGAAAATTTGGTTAACCGAAGTCGCAGTCGAGACCGAAGTCGGAGTCGAGACCGAAGTCGCAGTCGAGACCGGAACCGCAGCCGTACTCGAAGTCGAAGTCGTCATCGCACTTGGTCTGAAAGGCGCAGCTGCGATCATCATCTACGAGAACGAGAAAGAGAATTAGAACACCAGCGGGAACGACTACGAGCATTGGAAAGTGAAGTACGTAAAGCGCGATCCCGTCCAGGTTGCAGCAGGAGCGATGATAAACCTCAACGACCGCAGACATCTCAACTGGAGCGCGACATTCAGACGCGGTCTCTATACAGAAGCCACAGCAAGGACAGCAACGAAGTAAATCGGAACTGTAATGGAAGAAACGGAAGGTCAGTGAGCCCTCAATTTTCTACAAATGATGTAGTTAAGTTAATTAAGAATTTAACGTCACAGCCATCAACGGGAACCCATCATAATAGGACAAACGATTTCAAAAATATTTTACCAGATTTTAACCCTGCTATGAAAAATCAAAATATAGATATTTGGCTTAAAAAGGTAAATGAATGCGCTTCCGTTTATGGCTGGGACGATAAAACAACTGTACATTTTGCAATGCAAAAACTTCAAGGACTAGCCAAGACATGGTACGAAAGTTTAAACTCTATATTGTTTACTTGGGTTGAATGGCAGGAAAAGCTCGCTAGTGCCTTTCCATATGAACAAAACTACGGCCAGTCCTTGGAAGAAATGCTTAAAAGAAAGAGTAGGTTTAATGAACCAATTGAAGTTTACTTCTATGAAAAACTAGCTCTTTTGAATCAATGCGACATAACAGGCAAGCGTGCGGTAGACTGTATTATTCACGGGATCGGTGACAGAACTATTAAGTCAAGCGCCCTGGCTTTGCGATGCAATCATCCCGATCAGCTACTCCAATTTCTAATGAGTTATAAAGAAAGTTCATGTTTTCCGGATAGGTCTCATATTAGACCAAAAGTAGATATTTCGCAGTCAAGCTCCCATAAGACTTTCAATAGGCCATATATTTCTCAAACCATGACTTGTTTCAATTGCAAAGAAAAGGGACACCCGTTTTTTAGGTGTCCAAAACCCCTTTTAAAATGCTCACGGTGTACTAAAGTCGGCCACAATGCAGATGGCTGCCCAACTAGCGCAAATGACAAGACCAAGACTAATACGGTACAAAAGACCATGTGTATATCGACATCTTCCCCGAATGCAAAATACTACAAAGACGTGACTGTTAATGATTTACAAGTGAAGGCTTTTATTGATTTTGGTAGCGACGTAACGATACTGACAGAAACTTTGCTAACTAAACTAGGGCTAGAACATGATAAAGTTTCGTTACCCATGAAAGGATTCGGGAATGATCTAGTGCTGTCTGTAGGTAGTGTTACTATTGATCTTACTGTTGATGGTGTTTGTGCTTCTGTGCCATGCAGGGTAGTTTCTGATGGGTATTTAGAATTACCCTTGCTTATAGGACAAACTTTTACAGAACAGCGTCACATTTTAGTCCAAAAGTGCGCAACCAAGCTCGAATTTTTCGACATAAGTGCGGAAATGCCGTTTTCAGAAAACCCAATCTCTGATAATAGGCCGATCAAGGTTATAGTTAAAGACTTTGTAGAATTAAGTGGCCGGGCTACTATTAGAACCGTAACCGAACCATACTATGATGGTTATATACTTCTTGACAGTAAGGTTATAGGACGACCTAACCAGCAGTTTCTCGTTAGTGGCGGTGTGTATCTAAGTAATAAGGGAGCAGTGAATATTCTTATTTCCCCGGTTTTCTCTTCGTGCCAGCTGCAAAAAGATACAGTCTTAGGACGGGCCATGAATGTACAGGTAGTAAATCGTATTTCACTACCATCAACTGGACTTTCTTTACAAGCTAACGATGACATAGATTTTGACCAGATACATGTAGGAAATACTGTTGTTGAATCTGATAAGAATAGGCTCGTTTGTTTACTAAAGAAATACAAACATTGTTTTGCGTCTTCACTCAAGGAGTTAGGTTGTACTAATGTAGCCGAGATGAATATTGAGGTAAACAATAAGAATCCTATAGTTTATAGGCCATACAGATTGGCACACACTGAGAGAGAGAAGGTAAGAAAGATGATTGATGACATGCTAGAAGCTAATATTATTAGGGAATCGGTTTCTGAATACGCAAGCCCTATAGTTTTAGTGCGGAAAAAGGATGGTAAGCCTAGACTATGCGTAGACTACAGAATGTTAAACTCTGTCACCATCAAAGAAAGGTATCCAATCATAGAGGACGAAATCGCTCGCCTATCTGGACAAGCTTGTTTTATTACCCTGGATCTAGCATCTGGGTACTACCAAATCCCAATTTCCGAACAGTCAAAGCCTCTTACTTCATTTGTCACGCCGGATGGACAGTACGAATATAATCGTATGCCATTCGGTTTGGCAAATGCCCCGGCAGTTTTTCAACGCATGATGAACAAGGTCTTGGGTTCTGCTAGGTTTACTAAGGCAACTGCTTATATAGATGACGTTTTAATTTACGGAACGAATGTAGACGAATGTTTAGAAAGGCTGGAACAGATTCTGCAACTGCTTAACGATGCTAATTTAACCCTTAATCTTGCCAAGTGCGAGTTTTTGTGTGATAAGATTGACTATTTAGGTTACGAGATTAGCGCAGACGGCGTACGCCCAGGAGACAAAAAGATACAAAGTGTCCAGAACTTTCCAAAACCAACTAATCAACATGGGGTACGCCAATTCTTAGGGTTAGTAAGCTATTTTAGAAAGTTCATACATAATTTTGCGCAACTTTCTAATCCTTTGAGCAAACTACTCAAAAAGGATGCACCATTTATTTGGACTGATGAACAGGAACATGCTTTTAATCACTTAAAAGAGAGGTTGATTTCTAGGCCGATATTGGCTATATACGATCCTTTAGCTGACACTGAACTGCACACGGATGCCAGCAAAGTTGGGATTGGGGGAATGTTGATGCAAAGATCTAATGCGAATGAACCATTTAGACCGGTAGCTTTTTATAGTCGTCAAACGTCCCCCGAGGAGAAAAATTTCCACTCATACGAGTTGGAAACCTTGGCTGTGATTTGTTCTCTAAAAAAGTTTAGAGTGTATTTATTAGGACAAGAGTTTAAAATTATCACCGACTGCGGAGCATTGCGCACTACATTTACAAAGAGAGATCTTATCCCGCGAATAGCACGCTGGTGGCTATTAATGCAAGAATACCAGTGTTCCATAGAGTACCGACCGGGCACCAAAATGTCTCACGTGGACGCGTTATCCCGTAATCCTATAACTGGAGTTGACATTGTGGAGCCTGACCAGTACCCTATGGTCATGACTATAAATAGCGAGGATTGGTTACTTACGTTGCAGTTAGGCGACTCTGAACTTCGTAGGATAAGAGACATATTGACTACTGATGTTGATGCTGAAAAATTAAAATATATTAATGACAATTATTTAATTAAAGATAATAAACTATACAAATTCATTGAAGGTGATAAAGCTAATTTACGATGGGTAGTACCAAAGGGGGCAAGATGGCAACTATGCAAAATGAACCATGATGACATTGGTCATTTCGGAGTAGAGAAAACGTTGGATCGAATTAAAAGTACTTACTGGTTTCCGAAAATGGCAAAATTTGTAAAAAAATATGTAAGCGCATGTCTCGAGTGTGCCTATGCTAAAAAACAATCGACCAACTCGGAAGGGCATTTGCATCCAATTGCTAAAGTTGAAGTGCCTTTCCATACAGTTCACGTTGACCATCTTGGGCCCTTTGTAAAATCAAAAAAGGGAAATTCTTACCTTTTAGTTTGTGTAGAAGCTTTCACAAAATTCGTATTTATTAAACCCGTCAGAAATACAAAATCAAAGAGTGCAATTGACATCTTAGAAAACATTTTTGACACATTTAGGACACCAGATCGGATGATTAGTGACAGAGGTACGTGTTTCACATCACACCTGTTTAAGAGATTTTGTACAGAACGAAAAATCAAACACATCCTTAACGCCGTTGCTAGCCCGCAATCAAATGGACAGGTAGAACGTTATAACAGGACGATACTTAGTTCCCTAACAGCCCAGAACATGAACGACAATGAAAAATGTTGGGATGAGAAAGTAGGTAGGATCCAATGGGGCTTAAATAATAGTGTTCAAAAGACTACTGGAAGGAAACCGTCAGAAGTAATGTTTGGTACACACATGAATAGCGAGGTCAACCCTGTTCTTAATGAAATACGACAGAAAACTTGTGAAAACGCTACAGTTACAGATATTAGAAATGAGGTTAAGGATAGGATTGATGAGGAACAGATTAACCAAAAACGTATATATGACAAAGGTAGGCGTCCAGCTCGTATCTATAGCGAAGGAGATTTAGTTAAAATCACAAAGACGTCATTTAATAACGAAGGAAAGAGTAAAAAACTCATTCCACCATATGTGGGTCCCTATCGTGTAGCTTCAGTTTTGGGAAATGATCGGTATGAGGTCACTGCGGTTCCAGGGCTTACTAGTACGAAAAACAAACGTAAAACTACCGTTGCCGCTAGCCGTATGTTGCCTTGGGTTCATATTGCAGCCCTTAATGTTAACGAAAATGAATCGGATGATGACGATGATAATATTGATGAAGAGCCTAACGATTGTGAAATAATGGGTTTCGTTAATAATCACGATGTAGCCAACATAGATTAAACTAATTCAGGTAAATGATGTAATGATAATAGTATGGAAATGTGTGATTAAGCTTAATTAAAACTAAAATGAGTAACTAATTGAATAATATTAAGTATATAAATTAAATATTGTCCTAGCATAAAATAATTTCGATTAATGTATCCTTTCTTCAATATGCAAAATATGGTGATTATACAAAGTACAATTTGAAGTTGGAGTCATATTTAATGAATGACTTATTATAAAAATTGGCAAATGATGCTGATGATTATGTAATTTTAATGTGAGTAAATACTAGATGAATAATTATCATATTTCATTAAGTCGTCAAAAGATTCAGCAAATGATGCTGGCACCGGCAAAAGATGTCGGTAGAGATGAAAAGATCTGGCAAATGATGCTGGCACCGGCAAACGATGTCGGTCAAGATGAAAAGATCTGGCAAATGATGCTGGCACCGATAAATGATATCGGCAGTAATAATAATTTATAAGATCCGATGATTAGAAAGATCTGGCAAATGATGCTGGCAATGATGAAAATCATTCGGCAGTGATCTATGATAATTATAAAAAAAAAGAAGATGTTTAAAAGATCCGACAAATGATGTCGGCACCGGCATATGATGTCGGGAACAGTGGAAAACATCAGAAGTGATATAATTATTCATATTGCGAGCCTGCAAATAATGTTTTATGTGTAATTCGTCTTCATCTTGCCATTATTTTTTAATTACCACATTGATCGCTGTATTTTCATCATGTCAATTATAGTAAAATTATAATTGCGTAATATATACAATAATAATGATAAAGTGACCAAGTGTTAGGTTTAAAATGATGATATCAGTGTATGAGGACATACACTCTATCAGCATGGCCGAGTGTTAGGTTTTCTTTAGATCTATTTTATTTATTTCTAAATTATATCCTATAAATCCATTTATTATTTTGCCGTTTAAATTATTTAAATAGTTTTGTATTTCATTTCCGTTACAATATAACTGGCTTGTATAAAATGGCTATATTGGCTATGAAACTGACTACCGGATGCGAACAACACTGACGTTAGCCAAGAATGGCGGGACATCGGGGAAGGTGAGGTAACGACAGGAGAAGGGAGGGTGTCGGTAGCAGTTGGTCCGAGGCCACAGTCAGTGTCGTTCGGGTATCTGGAGCCAGCGTCTAATATTGGTGATTCGTGGTGTTACATATCAAGTGCCAAGCGTTACACCTAAGGATTCCATGTAATAAACGTTATTGTGAACCGGACACTTGGAGTATTATTACAATACTCTAATGTAAAGTTTCGCGTGACACTGTAGTGCGCACGTCATCCTGAGACATCAGCACAGTCTAGTAATAAGATTATTGGAGTGAGATTATAAAGTCTCACTGCCCAGTAATTTTACTAGCTACGATGTGCCCTTCAAACCGAAAAATAGTAGTGCTTGCACACTACTGCTCGGTGGCAGAATAACTGGCAACGTGATAGTACCTACTTATATGAGCTTTGCAGAAAAGTCCCACCACCTAGTAAACAAATGACGTGACAAGCTAGTCATACGCCTGATGTTAAGCGTCATGGCTGCCCATAATAGATTGCAGTATCACTAGGAACCACTGCATGTATTAACACTAGAGATTTCATAATATATATTTTTAATTTATGTGCTACAATTTTAATTTAAATGTAAGTTTATTTGTTAAAACTAAAAAAAAAAATTAGTAACTTTTTCAAAATTTACTAGAACATGCATTTCATATTGTGAAATCTGACCAACACTAATTTCCAATATGAGCAAATAAACTATACGAATTACGCAAACAGTAATAATAAAACCACATTTAAATTTCAATTATTGCACTCGCACATATGTAGATTTTGGCCATCCGGATACCGGAAAATATCGGATATTCCGAGATATATCTAGTTCCGGTATTCAGGTACATTAATATAGAGAATCAATCTAATTTGTCAATGAAAGTCGGATGCAGACTTCAATTATTGAGGATTGGGTGCATAAAATTACGCTTTTTAGGTTAATATACTTATTTATGGTTTAATTTGCAGTATCAGTCTCAACATTAATATGATATGCCAATGAACATTTTTAGATATTACATTAAAAACAAGAATTTTCAAACTATAAATAAATGTGTAAGCACTACTGTGTTTTGGATTGAAGGGCAACGCAGCTAGTGAAATTACTGGGCAAATGAGACTTTACGATCTGATCTCACAGTAGAGTAATCTTATTACCAGACTGTGCAGATGTCTAAGGATGAAGTGCGCTGCGCAGTGTCACGCGAAACTTTATACTTTGGAGTTCCTAGTGACATTGTTTTGTTATGGGTGGCCATGTCACTAGTTATAGAGGGGCTGCAGCGGGAGTATTAAAGTTAAACGATAACTATATACTTATATCTTTTTATTAAGTCTAATTTATAACACGTAAAGTTCGTCCTTAAAATTAATTATGTAATACAGGTGACAGGTCTCGGCGATCGAGAACGAGTAACGGGGGAGGGGTCATGACAGCCACGCGGGGCTAAGAGGGAGACGCGGGGCGCGGGCGCTGCGCGGACGGTGGTCGTGATCCCAGTCTCACGCAGGCGCTGGTCAGCATTTTCTCTGTGTGTTGGTGACTTCTAGATGTGTGTGAATGTAGCTGACGCGGCGACGACGATGTCTAGACGGTGCGATAAGCGGCGCGTCCGGTGCTATGTAACACCTCCCGTCGCAGATCAGCAACTATTTCAGTACTTTCAGTCTAAATGTTGCTGAATGATCTGGATTTACGCAGCTGGGTGCTAAATTCTCATCATTGGTTTCTCTTATTGGTTGAACGTTAGTCGTGGAGGCAGCGTTGTTGATCTTTCTTCGATTTAACAAAAATCTTCTTAGAATTATAAAGATGACCAATACTCCTGTACTGGTGAATACGATGTAAAATGGTATAGTTGTGTGATAAACTGAGTTGGATTGATTTTCAAGAGTAAGGATAGGCTGCGCTGCCATCTTTTCTTGAATTTTGTAGAGTCCGTTTAAATTTATCGAGTTAAGTTTCATGGCAGGATATGATTCATGTCCAGGTTCTCCATATTCAGGGATATTAATGATCTTCATTGGCTGTCCTTTGATTTCATTATTAATATTCATAACTGTTAGTTCATCGGTGCGCAGTAAACAGTTTTGCGGGATTGTAACAAAGTAGCTTCCGTGCAAGGTAGTGGTGTCTTCTCTTTTGCAATGCATCGTCACCTTGGTGGCTTTCGGGAATATGATGATGTAGTGTTGATCGTCCAATCTTTCCATTACTTCTTTAGAAAATGTTATAAGTATTCTTGTGCATGAGCTTCCAGTTGTATGTTCTAGTAATAAATCTCGAATGCAGTCAGGTTTTGTTCGTATTTGATGATTGAGATTCGCTTCACATATGAACCGGTCTGCTACCTTCGGGCATTCAGCCTCTATGTACACATAGAATTTCTCGTTGGTTGCTATATACTGATAAGGGGGTAGGATGACCAAGTTATATTTGTTAGGTATAATAGTCAGTCGGTAAAGGTCGTATGTACTAGGGGAACAAATAGGAATTTTAAAAACTACAACTACCTTATTTTCATAGAAATATGATCCAGACCTTATAATACTATAATATTCTCTAAGTTCTATACCTAAAATTTGATTCTTATCATATAAAGTATAAAGTTTTTGAATCATCTTACGCAATATATCTAACCCTAACATAGAATGATGAGTGCGAGAGGCACGCGTGAATACTAACATATCTTCTAGTCTACGCAATTCATATGTAATTTCGTCTATATTACCATTTATAATATTTAATAATTGTGCTATTTTTGCATAATTAATTAACGAGTTATCCCGGTTGAAGCGATCTTTTAAAAGTTCATTTAAAGTTGAATTAATTTGTTTTTGGTTTACAATAATTTGAGATGTTATATTTGTGTGATGATTCATCCAATCGTTGCTGAGAGTAATACGGTTTTCTAATTCAGATACTATTTTATTCTGATTAACATTAATAGCTGCTATGGCATCATTGTATTTAAGGGCATCTGTATAGTCCAAGTTGCCAGTCAGACTTTTTACGACTGAACCAAGACCATCTATAAGACCTCGTTTCGCACGACTTGGCTCTAAACCTTTTAATTGAATTGAAGCTTTGTCTAACTTGCTGATCAAATAATCGAATTGCGTTTCGTAAGATGAAATAAAAGTACTATTTATCATATAGAATCTTGCTTGTAAAATCTGGTTTTTAACTGTCTTAATTTTGTCCTCAATATCTGTCAGTTCAACGTACTGGATGAAAGAGTGGTAATGGGATACTAATGTCATGGGTCCAAGCTTAAAAGGTAATAATCCTGGTCCATTCTCCATATTCTCAACGGTTACTTCTTGACCTTGAGTCTTGGTTAGGTGGAGTATCAGGATCAGCGTTATCCTGCAACAATTTTGCGCTTTTAGGAACACGTTTTAATCGTGACTTGGCAACAGGACCGCGTTTTTTTGACGTGTATATATGAATAGGCAAGTCAGCAATGACAGAATCACGCGTATAACGGGGTGCTAGCTTCTGCCTTGTGGCAGCTGGGTTTCTAATATATACTTCCTGATAGGGTTCGTACTCTTGTTCAGGTTCTCGTGATTTATTCCTATTCTCTATTATATGACTTCGATCAGCAAGTGAAGACTCATTTATTAAGTTGTAAACTGTTTTCATTTGTTCTCTATGTGTCTGTGTATATTGTTGTAATAGATGTTCTGTTGGATTAAAATCGAATGGATCTCTAGGGTCAAAGTGTCCTGTAATTATTTCATAAGGTCTACATTTAGTGAAACTATGAATTGAACTGTTGTAAGCTACTATGGCATATGGCATTAAATTTCTAACGGGTGTATTTCGATGTTGTAATTTCAGTAGACGCAAGTGTTCTAATAATGTCAAATGTAGTCGTTCTATGTTACCGTTTTCATTAGGCGCATGAGCTAAGGTTTTATGATGAGTTATTTTATGTGTTCTAACAAATTCCAAAAATATTTGGTTTGTGAATTCGGTACCTTGGTCCGATATAATGGTAAATGGAAAACCATGATGGGTAGCAAATTGTAACAAAGCCTGTACAATACTGATTGCTGTACAATCGGGTAAATGATATGCTTGACCATATTTCGAGAAAACGTCGACCAGGGTCAGATATTTTTCGTTTTGTACTGTAAATGTGTCTATGTGAATGGTCTCTAAAGGCTTAGTAGCGGGTGGTACTACGCGTAATTGCTGGTGTATTGGGTTTCTATCATATTTGGCTTGGCCACATACAGAACATTCATTGATAAATTTTGAAATGCTATCTCTTAATTTCGGCCAAAAATACCTATGTGAGAGTGCCAAATATGTCTCATTAATACCGCGATGGTTGGTTTTTCCGTTATGATAATTTCGAATAATATCTTGTTGCTTAATATAATCTGGTACATTTCTATTTCATTTTTGCATAGTTCTAAATTCATTGCTGAGCTTCTAAAATTATTTTGGAGTATAGTAATGATAGAGTACATTTTTTCACGTGGATTCACTAGAATTCCCGTTTTGTTCTTAGGATTGACGTTTTCCACAACAGCATTAATTAATTCCGCTTCCAGATCTGATTCAGAAATTTGAATGGAAATTCGTGAATAGTTTTCAAAAGGTTTACTGACTGATGGTCGTTTTTTGATATCAGAAACCACATTTATTACTAGTTGTTTATAAAACTTATTTAAAGGTTTTTCAGTAATCGGAATATCTAATATTGGGTTTTCGTTTGCCGTATGTGCGGTGAGAGTTTCTGAGCTATCTGCTTTAGATAATGCTCTATTGCTCGGCACCGAATCGGTGGAAGATTTTGAGTGAACAGGACTTTCACTTGGTGCTGTATCTGTTGAAGATGACCTTGCAACAGATCGGTCTGAAAAGTTTACTACTAATGACGTAGTTTCCTCATTATGTAGTTCTATCCGGGACAAGGCATCCGCATTCGTATTATATTTTCCTTTTTTATATATCACTGTAAAATCGTACTCAGTCAGTCTTAGTCTCCACCTAGTAAGTCGTGAATTTGGTTCCTTAATATTCATTATCCATTGCAGTGGCTTATGGTCAGTCAGAATTTTGAACGTGCGTCCAAATAAGTATGGACGAAAGTACTTTGTAGCCCAAACAATTGCAAGTAATTCTTTCTCTATTGTACTATAATTCATCTCACTGTCGTTAAGTGTCCTTGAAGCATATGAAACAGGTTTATCAGATCCTATTGGACCTTGTGATAAAACCGCTCCAATGGCAACATTTGAAGCATCGGTCGTTAGTAGGAATTCGTTGCTAAAGTCAGGATAAATTAAAATCGGGTCATTAGTCAACAGGTTTTTACATTTTTCGAAACAGTTCAAATATTCATTGTCTAACTTGATAGTCGCACCCTTTTTTAGGCATTTTGTCAGTGGTTTTGTCACGTTAGCGAAATCGGGGATAAATTTTCGATAGTAGCCAACGAGTCCCAAAAATTGCTTGATTTCTTTAGTAGTTTTAGGTGTTGGATAATTTTGTACAGCCAAAATTTTATCTGGGTTAGGCTTAATGCCGTGTTCTGTTATAATATGCCCAAGATATGCTGTTTCACGTTTCAAAAATTCAGACTTATCCATTTGTATTTTAAAATTTGACTCCCTTAATCTCTGAAATACTTTTTCAAGGTTATTTATATGTTCTTGGAGGGATGAGCTGAAAACTATGATGTCGTCTAAGTAAACTAGGCATATTACATTTTGAAGGCCCCTTAACACATTGTCCATAACTCTCTGAAATGTTGAGGGCGAGTTTTTTAATCCCATTGGCATTCTTAAAAATTCGAAATGCCCATGCTCAACATTAAAGGCAGTCTTGGGAATATCTGTGGGGTTCATTTCGACTTGATAAAATCCACTGGCTAAATCGAGAGTACTGAAATATTGACACCTACCTAATTTGTCAAGGACATCTGTTATATTGGGTATTGGATACTTATCATCAATGGTTTTTTCGTTTAATTTTCTGAAGTCTACTACAAGGCGCCATTTTTGTCGACCTGAAGCATCAGCCTTTTTTGCTACTACCCAAATAGGCGAGCTCCATGCAGAGTCGGATGGTCTTATAATGCCTTGCTCTAACATATTCCCAATTTGATCACTCACCTCTTTCTTGTGAACAAAGGGATATCTGTAGCTCTTCGTATATACAGGGTTTTCATCGGTAGTTCTAATACAGTGTTTTATTTTATTAGTAAAGGTCAAAGGTTCACCGTCAATATAAAATATGTCAGAATATTTTGAGCAAAGATGGGTCAAATTAGCTTTCTCTTCTTTGTTCAAGTGGTCAGTTCTTAACTTAGTGATAACATTTCGACTTCTTGGCTTTAGTTGTTCAAATGGTATGCAGTCCGTATTAAAGATAGATGCCTGAGCTGGACTATCGAAGGAAATAATAATGTCATTCTGAGTTGGGTTAGAAATTTCAATAAAACCTCGGTTATTTCTAACTTTTGTTAAGCACTCGCTTATAATACAGTTGCAAATAATTTGTTCTTCAACTATTGCGTCACCATCAGGTACACTAATCGGCACTTTAATTAATTTGGAACTATTTGCTGGGATAATGTCTTCATATAAATTTATATTCGTAGAGTTATACACCATCATGTTATTCACAGCAAATTTAGTTGTCAGCGTCATTTCCTTATAGTCTATTTTAGACTCCCATTGTCTCAATAGTTCAGATCCTATCAGTCCATCAAATTTATCGTGAAAGCGATAAACGTAAAGTTTTATATTGTCTTTGTCATTGAATTCAGGAAAGCATGGAATTGATATAGAATAGTCGTGTCTACTTTTTTGGTGCACTGTAGTTACCTCGAATGGATCATAGTCAAGAGGAATTTCAGGGTAAAATTTTTGTAGTGCTTCCGGACTGATAAACGATTCATTTGCCCCTGTATCAATTAAAAACTTTAATGGTGGGTTCAAAATTTGTATATATGGCAACTGTCTTTGCGTGTGCGAATTAATTTCTATTTTATAACGTCTAACTTCATGTTCTTCTGAAAATCCGAATCCTTACTAGTTGAGGGTTGTGGTTCTTCGTGAGTCAGTGTGTCTTGAATTTCAATTTGTTGCAAGTCATTTTCATAGTCTGTATAATATTCAGTTTCATATTCAGTCCCATTATAGTCATAATAGTCATAGTCTGGGTAATAATATTCACTGGAAGCGTCATAAGCCATACAGTCATGAACGTTTACGTCTTTGGTCTTAAAATAATTAGACGGAGGGGGATTACCAAATCTTCGCCAATCATGCCCAGTTGGTGGTAATTGCTTAGGGACGTAATGACTTACGCCACTCATAGGCCGTGGCGCAACACTATGCTGCATGGGTAGTTGGTGTCTGGGTTGAATTTTAAATGAATTATTATTTGCGTTATAGTTTGGTGGACGTGCTCGGAATATTTGCTGAGTCCGAGTGGGGAATCTATTGATAGGTCTTAATTGAGGATTGAAAAGTGGAGGTCCTTGACGCAAAAAGGGAGGCAAAGTTTGAGGCATAAGCGCGGTGTGTTTCACTACAGGTGTAAAAGAGGATGGTGTGAGCGCCTTAAACGGTTGCTGCAATTTACGCTCCGAAACGCAATCGCTTCTTTGTTGCAAGTATGCTACATTGATTTCCTCTTGTACATACTCCAAAGCATTCTCTATACTAGCAGGTCTCATGCATCTAATACGAGAACCAAGTGGCTCTTTTAATCCACGAACAAAAGCCTGCAATGTTAATTTTTTATATAAGTCTCGTTTTGCTTCGATTGTTGTATTAATACTTTCATGTAAAGTAACATACGTCATTATAGTAGAGAAAAGGCTTTGGCAGTGATCAAAGAATTGTTGAGGGGTGCTACTTCCCTGTGTGCTCAGGGAGAGGTCGTTGTAGAGGGCTGTTTCGTCTCGTTGGTCCGAGAAATTATTGATTAACACATCTTTGATGCCAGCCCAGCTCTCAGGAATGCCATTAGAATTTATTGTACGAGCCGCTGAGCCTGTTATTTTATTTAATATTCCATTTAATACTGAAATAT
Source organism: Ennomos fuscantarius (assembly GCA_905220475.3). Taxonomy (NCBI): domain Eukaryota; kingdom Metazoa; phylum Arthropoda; class Insecta; order Lepidoptera; family Geometridae; genus Ennomos; species Ennomos fuscantarius. Next base: position 494,493 of record HG992028.1, on the reverse strand, counting down.
TGCTTAGTTCGAATCCCGGCTCAGTTTTAATATAAAATTCGACAAGTTGATCACAAATTTTTATAAACCTTGTTAATACATTCGGGTTTCCGTCAAATTCAGGAACAAAGCGAAGCGCTTTAAATATTGGGTCTGGATCGAATGACGTCATATCTAAATCTCTATTTAAATCAACTGCAATATGTCTACGGTGTTTTACAATATTTATTTTAACTTCCGCAATTTTTGATTTTTTTATATGTAATTTTTTTTTTTTTATATTTATTATAATTTTTTTTTTATTAAATTGAATCCGTTTCGATTATTTTTTTTAAATTTACTCTATTTATAATTTTAATATAAAAAATAAATTTATTGAATTTAATTAAATGTAATTATATCATTTAAATAAATTTTACCACCAATTAATTGCATTTCAATTAAAATTTATTATATTTATTCACTGCATTTAATTCTGAAATTAATTGAAAATTAATCAAACTTACAATTAATCAATTAATCATTCATTCAAAATTCTTTTTTTTATTATTATTTAATTTAGTTTTAAACTGTTAATTATTTTTTCCTATTTACTCTATATTTATTAATTTCATATAAAAAAATAAATTTACTGAATCCAATTTAATATTATTATTTCATTAAAATAAATTTTACCACAAATTAATTGTATTTCAATTAAAATTCATTAAATTTATTCACTGCATTTAATTCTGTAATTAATTAATTAATTAAACTTACAATTAATCAATTTTTCAAAAATATTTTTTTTTTATTTCAATTAATTTTGAATTGTTATTTTTTTTTTTTTTTTTTTCTAATTGTACATTAATTAATTATTTCTTTACCTAAACTTAATTTGTCGTAATTATTAAAATTCCTTTTCAAATTAATTTAACATAACAATATATAATATGAATTAATGATTAAAATTAAATTTACTTGATACCTTACCAGTACGATACTAGAAAAGGTATGGTCAGGTAAAATACTGACGGAATTACTACTAAAAGGGGGAAGCAACACCAGAGAAAATTCTAGCGTACTTACTGTATATTCATCATCTTTGGTTCACTTTAATATCCTTCGATTTCTTGAAAGCTCCAGCCGCAGTCCTTCAGAGATGTCCGAATCCTTGGTCAAGGCTCAATAGCCAGTCACATACGCGCACAGTTCAAAGTTCACTGAGTTCACAGGGTTCCCAGAGTTCCACTCAGAAGTCCAAAAAGATGTCAAAATTTCCCGAGGGTCGTACGCGCACTTGACCCAAAGATCATACCGTCTGCGCCAGTTATAGAGGGGCTGCAGCGGGAGTATTAAAGTTAAACGATAACTATATACTTATATCTTTTTATTAAGTCTAATTTATAACACGTAAAGTTCGTCCTTAAAATTAATTATGTAATACAGGTGACAGGTCTCGGCGATCGAGAACGAGTAACGGGGGAGGGGTCATGACAGCCACGCGGGGCTAAGAGGGAGACGCGGGGCGCGGGCGCTGCGCGGACGGTGGTCGTGATCCCAGTCTCACGCAGGCGCTGGTCAGCATTTTCTCTGTGTGTTGGTGACTTCTAGATGTGTGTGAATGTAGCTGACGCGGCGACGACGATGTCTAGACGGTGCGATAAGCGGCGCGTCCGGTGCTATGTAACACACTTAACAACAGACGAAAGACGAGCTTGTCACATCATTCACTAACATAAAAAAACTGTTCCACGCATACACTTGCACGTCTGCTTGCAAACTGAACACAGTACACAAAAACTTATTTAAAAATGTTCACTACATTTTGTATTTGACGGCGGTTACGTCCAGTTATAAACTCTATGCGCAGCGGGCAGTACCGTAATTTACCCTGTGGCAGAATTTAAATTAATACAGTGGCAACACCGGCAACTGTCGTCGCTGCCCCACCCATCTGGCTATAAAAAGGGACCGCTCGGTGTACTACGGAGCATTCTTGTTCCAGACACGGCGCGGTGTGGACATGCTGAAGGCCTATAGTTATATAGGTTGCAACCTACGCACAACCCGTTCCTGCTTACATATTCTATAAAATATTCGATTTGATTTGATTTGATTTATCTATTACATCTATACTAATATTATTAAGAGGAAAGATTTGTATGTAAGTATGTTTGTAAAGAATTGGCTCAAAAAGTACTGGATCGATTTTATAATTTTTTTCTCCATTTGAATGCTACATAATCACTGATTAATATAGGTTATTTTAATTGCAAGAAAAAAATGTTATGCCAAAATGTTTAAAAAATAAATGTCCACTCGTGTGAAGCCGGGATGGAGCACTAGTTTAGTATAAAGAGAGTGGTAGATGGATGATGTATAATATGTCAGACCGTGTACTTATTAAGTACTAGTTGCACCCTGCGGTTTCACTCGCAGATAAAAATTATTTTAATTATTTTCTCATCCTACGTTAAAATTTTACTTTTCCGGGATAAAATGTAACCTATATGTTAACCCAGTGTATAAGCTATCTTGGTACCAAATTTCATCTAAATTCATTCAGCCGTTTGCGCGTGAAGCAGTAACAAACCTACACAAAAACACACGTACAAACTTTCGCCTTTATAATATTAGTGTGAGCATCGGATATGCTCGAAACCTGGTCGAGAAATCGACATATTATTCGTGAGTAACAGTCGGGGATATATTAATTTAAAATGAATCACACTCATGAGAATTTTAATACTAAAATATTAGTGTGATCTCCAAACAATTTTCTACATAATAAAACGCCAATCATCATCCTCCGCCGCCATCTTAGCCGTCCAACCGTCGGAATCAGTAGCAATTAACGTCAAATCCGTAATATCGGCCGATACAGTTACTTAGACATTCACGGATTTATTCATCCCTGCTCTTTGATTGGATTGCCTGTCTCGCCTTGATACGTATAATAAATAGCCAATATTAATAATGGCTGTGTCAGTCTTTTTAACCAACTTTAAAAAAGGAGGAGGTTCTCAATTCGACTGCTTTTTGAATGTCACTTAGTACTTCCGAACCTATTTTGATGGTTCTTTTTTTGTTTGAAAGCTAGTGCTTTCCATGTAGTCTTTTTTATGTTACTGAATGATTTGACGAGCTAGCCGTTCACCTGATGCTAAGCGCCATGGCTGCCCATAACAGAACAGTGTCAATCAGAACCCCAAAATAGAGTTTCAAGCAACACTGCACTGCGCACATCATCCTGAGACATCAGCACAGTCTGGTAATAAGATTACTCGACGGTGAGATCAGATCATAAAGTCTCAATTGCCCAGTAATTTCACTAGCTACAGTGCCCTTCAAATACGGAACACAGTAGTGCTTGCACACTACTGCTTGGCGGCAGAATAACTGGCAAAGCGGTGGTACCTACCTAGACGAACTTTACAACAAAGTCCTACCACCTAGTAAAATCTAAAAGGTCTTATTTAAATTTGATCAAGATTTGACGAGTGGTATCTGAGGCCTGAGTTATCCTTAATAATGCGTTTTTTGATTTCGACTACATTGATGACCTCATTAGGATTGGAGTCAGTTAAAACGCTTTTTCTAAAAGGCATTATTTTTTTATTTTATTAATCTGCATTTCCACAGGCACCTGGGTCTGTGCTTTTTGTTAGATAATTTTTTATATTTATGAATGAAGCCTATTATTAACATGAACTTATATATAATACAGGAAGGATAATACAGCCAATAACAAAAAGATACATAAACATAAGCATTTAAGTTCTAATTTCTAATTTTTAATTGTGCGTACACCACCGAGCAAACCAGCTTCCGCAAGCAGCACCCGTTCACGAGCTTGACGCATGTCTATATCTATTAATTAATGTCAGTCTTTGAAGAAAACCATATTTGTCGAGTAAATAGAAAATTAATTTCACTAAATTTATTCGATGTAGATACCCAAAATTTTGCTGTTTTTACGTTAAGGTTAAAATAAAATTCTCGAAGATGCTAATTACACAGTTTTCATTATTTTCGAGAATGTATTGACAAATTGTCCGCAGGTTACTGAACGTAGCTTTTTGTCTGTGCAAGTTAGAACTTTATGTAAAAAACCTTTTAGTTTTAGCAAGTAAATATTAGCAGCATTGAACAACAATCAATAAACATCTAAACAAAAGCACAGTGTCTGTAATGCAAATCCTCAACAAAATTTTACATTGCCGTCTCTTTCATATATATTGAAATGACAAGGACCGCAAATTCTTCGAAATTCGAAAACATCATAAACCGTAGCATCATAAAGCAAATGTGTACATTTTATACTACAGTGACTGTAAGTGGACAAACTAAATGGAAAAACAAAAACGTTATCTACCCGTTTCAAATTCGATCGCATCCCTGCGTCGTGAACCCAAACGCATCCCTCGATCAACTGCAACATCCTAAACGATCGCGCATGCGTCGCGCGTACTTTTTCACGCTAAATAGCCAGGGGGGCTGTCTTAGCGCGCTCATTCTGACTACGATCAAATTTCGATCTTACTATGTAACAGAGTGGATCGTTTTGGAGGTGCGTTTCACGGCATTCGCCAGTGCCTCGCTGGTCGTCGCAGGCTGCGCGCGTTTCGACATCAGCCCGCAATTTTTTTCCAGTTCCCGCGAAAAGTTTTCAAGTTTCGAACGCGTCCTGGTTGAGCGTGGTGTAAGGTAGCCCGTTCTTGTAGGGATAATTTGGATTTTGTTGTGAAAATATATATGTGAGGAGACTTGTTCGTTTTTTGTGATTTTAGAGTATGATATGGTGAGTATTCAGTATATTGGATGATGATTTTTATTACTAATTTAAATATATGTATAAATGTATATATAATTTACATCCATGCTTTTTGTTGCGTGTCATATTTTTTGTTTATTTTACTTATAGAGTCTCTTTTAGTAGTCTATAATATTTAAGTTTCTTTCTAATATTATGGTGAAAAAAATTTTTAAGAAAAACAATATTGCTATATTGTCATCAATATTTTTTATTTTTTAAGTTGATTAAATTGATTGTTTGACTGATGAGTATTGGAAGGTGAACAACTATTGTAGTTGCATCGAATTATCAAACCAATTTTTATATGAAATCATAATATTAAATACAAAATGAAATAACAATAATTTATGTACTCAGATATTCATAATTATAAGATAATAATTAGGTAGGTATTTAATATATAAGAAATAAAGGGACCCAGAAACTACGAAGACCATGGTCCCACAACACTCAGATTCAGAACAAGTAATTACGCTTTTTTCCTGTGCAAAAATACTTGTCCTACCGCGGGAATCGCATCCGCATTCTCCGGGCTATGAGCCGACCTGCTCAACCACCACACCACAGAGGCTGTCAATATCAAATCATTATAGGCCACTAAAAAGCTTAAAGCTCTTAAAACACAGAGACATAGGAAGGAATGAAAGCCAACCCATGAAGAAACAAATAAAAAAATATTTTATATTATTTTAATGTATAAAAAGAGCCCGTGGGCATTTTGATTTAAATTTAAAACCTTTTTATAACCTATCTAATATTGTATTTAGGTATTTATGGGGGTTGCAAGCATGAATAGTGCTGGTAGATGAAGCATTTTGTTACAGGATGGCCACTGTATTGCCGAGGGTTAGGTGCCGCACTTACGTAGCATTTGTACAGCCGCTGCGTGCGCGCTGCATAGTATCTCTGTAGCCTCTTCGTAGATACAGCACAGCCACTGCGTAGCAGCTATATAGCCAATACATTTACAGCCTTTGTGGCGTGGTGGTTGAGCCAATCGGCTCATAGCCCGGAGGCAACGGGTTCAATTTCCGCGGCAGGACAAGCATTTGTGCACAGAAAAAAGAAGCGCAAAAACTTGTTCTGAGTCTGGATGTTGTGGACCCATGGTCCTAGTTCTGGGGTCTCTAGACACAAGGAATCCTATTCATGGTCCAGCTTCTATGTATGTGATCGTTGGGCATTATTTTTATTATTAGCCACTTATCACATAATCATTGAAACATTAAGAGGTGTTTTTATTAACAGAGAAATATTTTGAAAAATTATATGCCATGCGTAGTACAAAAGGTCAAAAAGTTTAAACTACAAGGTAAAGTCAAAGTTTAAAGATTTATTACAACTAGGCTATTTTTAGCACTTTAAAAAGTCAAAATTATATGGTTTACGTAAAATTTACCAAGCATATAGAATGACAAAGTGCTTATTGTCAAATAATATATAGCTAGCCCATTACAATATATGAGTTAAAAAAAGAAGTTCTCTTTCTCACTACTGGTCCAAGCAATCCAGCATAATGCAGAACAAAAAACTCCGATCCGAAGCTTCGATTACACCCGTAAAGAAGACGCTACAAGAAACTTTACAGTGATGTATTTTTTTTTCTAATATTTATAATTTATTGCAGTTGTGACAATAAATATGTTACAAAAGTAACCACCACGTCACACCGGTACAAGAAAAATACTAAGATGATCCTAATAAACATTACAAATAGAAACTGAAATTATAGATAGGAACAGGCAATAGGCAAAGTACCTAAGATTTCATACCGTTAGGCTTGGGATATTCAGGCCAAGCTTGGAAATTAAACTAGGTTTCTGGCGATTCAAAAGTCGCTTTTGAGCGTGATTACTTTATATAATGGTATTATTGCATCTACGTTGTATCTCTACTTGTTTTAACTTCATTTTCCTAGTCTAAGTTTCTATAGCTAGCTTTCAATGCTTCAAAAGTTTTAGCTTTAATCGTTTTACCTTTCGCAGCATTCCGTAACGTAAAGCTTAATGTTGCTGCGGAAATGGTGTTGCAACATTTTCCGTTAACAATATTTAAGCCAGGAAATTATGTAGATTATAATTTCTTGGCTTAAATATTGTTAACACTAAGCTCATACTTTCATTTTGGTTTTTATATTCTCAATCTAGATGTACCAGTACCAATGTTAGTAACCATGGTAATTTAAAATGTTATAACTAGTGGTCTGCACGAGAAGGAAGAAATAGTCTTTACATAAACACAAAACTGTTTCATACAGCCTTCTGTTTCCCCTATACAATATTTAATGGCAAAAACTCCGATGGGGATATTGTATGGCATAGACCTGTCACAGCCAGAGGTATGACGCAGGCTGTGCAGTGCTATATTACAATAGTGTGACTGTAACATTAATAACATTGGATGTGACAATTCATAAAGTTCAAAACATGTATTGTATAATTATTATAATGATGGTTTTGATTATCGTAAATTGATAGTAATGATAAATGAGACACTCACCGGAATGTATGTTGTGAAATGGGCATTGGTTGCTCAAATAAGGAAATTTAGGCATTTTTATATAACTTTCTATCTATTTTTTTATTTACTAACTAGCTACTAAGGTCTTATATATGTATAATATATAACACCTTTGCTTCGCACGGGTGTTATATATTATACATATATATACACATATATCGAAAAAAGAAAAAAAAAACGGGATAAAAAGTATCCTATGTCCGTCTCCTAATTATAAACTACCTCCCCACCAATCGGTTCAGCCTTTCTTGAGTTATAAATAGTGTAACTAACACGACTTTTCTTTGTATATATAAGAAGATTAGTTTAGATATCTATGCAAGAACCATGGACGCTAAGCCCGATAGATGGAGATTAGACTATAGTGGAAAATGCATTAAAAATGTCCCAAAATGCGATTTGGACAGCAGCATTCCCGTCGGTACATTTAAATCTTCTGCGATCCCAAGCCGCTGGTGATTATGGCAAATCCCCCCTTATGATAAGCGTCAAAAGTGACTTTTTATGGTCTCCCATAAAACGCGACTTTGGACGCTTATCACATGCCTGTGAAGGCCTGCGTTCAGCAGTGGATGTCTTCCGGCTAATGACGTGAATACTGGCTATAACATCGCATTGGATTGCATGTCATTATAAAACTACTCTTTTTTAGAGTATTTTTGGTAGTTTCCGTTCAAGTGTGATTTAAGGACTAACTTGTACCCGATGATAACAGCACTTAAATGATTTCTAACAAAACACTAGAATAAAAATGAATCAGTGCTGTTGTGAATAGAAGAAACCAAGCGAACAGCCCTTTAGTTGTTCGCATGGTTTCTTCTATTCACACGCGTTCGCATAGCGCGCGTATAGCGTTACACTCTTTAGTGGAACATTTTACCGGCGGCCATATTTCTCGAAAACTACAACCTTAGAGTCTTCAAATCGAGAGTGAACAGGTATCTCCTAGGCAAGCGTGTTACATCCTAGATTGCATCGTTCGTCAGGTGCGATAGTGGTCAAACGCAAGCCTATCATCAAACATAACATACATTCTCACAAGATCACCTCCTCGAGTTCATAGTATATAGTAGTAGTATAGCTGTTAGCAAATCATGTTAAACTAGTGGCCCGTTTCGGCTTCGGATGGGTATTTTATATGTATATTCTATCGCCTATGTTCATCTGAAATAATATGCGATTCTAACGATGAAATAATTTTCTAGATCAGTTCAGTAGTTTCAGAGCCTATTCAATGCAAACAAACAATCAAATCTTTCCTCTTCATTTATTAATTTAGATAAAAAAATCAGTAAAGTAATAGTTCAACGACTAACGGGACTATTATTGAGCGTCTATAACCGTAACATAAACAGACCGCTAGCAATAGCTTATTAATTCCCTAAAAAACATTCACATGCAATTTACTGCCAAATTGTGTTGCAAATTTACCCAAAAGTGCAAAGCAAATTGAGCTTAAAATCTTCAAATTTACAGATGGTATTCCTGTGTCAAACCTGGTTTATTTTAAGGGAAGTGTTCCGTCGGCCGTCAGTTGCAGACGACCGGAACAAATGGTGGAGGACAATGTCGACGTACAGTCTTATTTGTGTTCGACTGAATCGCTTTGTATGAATTGCCAGACGTAAATGTAGTAATTTCCAAGATAATGAGACTTCTGTATATATATTGAAGAAAAAAAACGGAAAAATTGTTAAAAATTTACCCATGTGACTAGAAACCTTTATAGTTCGTCGTTGGTTATGAAGAGCTCTCTTTAATGTGTATTCGTTTTTTAGAGCTGCAGCTTATCTAGTTTAAGAATAGCTTATCGTGTAAGCGGTAGCTTGGAATATTGAAAAAGAGTCTTAAAAATAGATATAAAATAATAAAGAAATATGCCATTTCACTGAAAATAATAAATAAATATATTTGGCTCGAAAGTTGCACTCGGAACACTCGCAAAGAGAAAATTTGTGTGATTCTTTGTTTTTCTATGTGATACTTACCAGCCATTACATATAAGTAACTAGCAGTGCCTTGCAGTTTCCCCTGCGTAGTGAAAAATATCGATACTTACTTATTTTTTCTTTCATAAAAACCTTTTCCTGAAAATAATAAACACAATAAAAAAAACTATCCGTTCACCCGTGATGCGATGACCAAAAGAAATAGAGATTAATTTTTGTATATTAAAGATTAATATACTTCGAATGCCCGATCTATGTGATCCTAAAAGAGACACAAGAAAGATTACAGATTGTATAGTCTACTCTTTTATGCTTCGAAAAAATACCACTCCGTTTTGACGCTACTCTTCATTCTGAGCCATTTTCATTGTACTTCTAGTCCAAAGTTATCTGCATTCTAGCTTTTATTGGGCTCTTCTACTTCTGAAGTATTTTTTATTAATGTATGAAAAAGATGTCCAATTGTTGGTATAGAATGTAGAGATAGAAACTTTCATTCCCAAAGTTAAGCGAGTAAATCTATATTCATGTGTTTTGGGAACAAACTTTCGGCAGCCGTTTTATTCCGAATCAGCCGGCACCTGATTCAGATTTATGTTTGCTTCAGTGCAGCCGGTGTGCTGTGTGTGCACTTCAATTGTGGAAAATCAGTTGACCTTATAACATAGGCATCCACTTGCTTTTGGTATTAATTAATTAATTTATTTTGTAAAATCCTATATTCTATTCATGGTTGAATGTCTGACCAAGTCGGTCATGTGGTTTTACCGCAATAAAGCCTTATCATTTTTCTTGTAAATAAACAGAAATAAAATAGAAAATATAAACTCATCTTGTTGAAATTTGATATTACAGTTGAACCCTGAACCTTATGAAGCCTCGGGAGAAACGTTTTTAACACTATATACTCAATTCCACGCGAAGGAAGCCACTTACAATAGCTACTCTCACCCCGACTAATAAAGAGGAATACAATAAAACATAGCCTGTTTTTACCCAACTACTACAAAAAAGGGCTGAGCCATTTTGAAAGAAATTGTACAAAAGCTGTTATTACTAACCCGGTCAAAAAAAGCAGTTTTTTATCTTGGACAATTAAGTTTCCGTAGGAAATAATACGCATGTGGTATCGTGGGGCAACTTTAGTTCCAGAATATTTACAATTATGGGCCTCACAAAACCACAGCCATGTCACGTGAACTAAGTCTGAGAAATGAATTCCAAACTATTCCTACCCGGGTGTAATTAATCGGGATATGCGAAGGCAACTTTGGATACAGGTGCCATTGTTAGACATTATACGCTTGTATGTATAGGTAGTGTTTGCTAGGGTAGTGTGCCTTAATTGGGAGCAATGAACTTTGTGATAAAGCTCGAGATGATATTTTAACATCTGTTTGAAAATGACTCTTGAGTGCTGACTGTATTATGAAAAGATGAAAACGCAGAATTTAAACGGTTATAAATACGCATTTAGAGGATATCTTCTTTTTCTTTTTTTTTTAACCCTTTCAAGTCCGTGTCCGTTTGTCGGTATATCTGAATCCGTCATACTTCCAACGAAATCCAAACTTGTATCTATAGTTATATATTAAAGCTTGGACTTTATATCTCCACTTAAACTATCGTTATACAAAATTAAAAGTATAAAATTAAAATGAACAACTAGTAAATTATATGATTTAAACAGCCTAAAACATCTCAGATAAAATTTCAGCTGTGCCTACAGACCTCTTATAGCAACCAAATCACTATCCACATAAAAAACATTATATTTGGATTGACTACGAATTAAACTTGATTAATTATTCGACTATGATTAATTATGCAGTATCTAAGGTTTTACAAAACTTTTTGTTAAACAATTTTCTTTAGACCACAATTTTTTTGGAGAGTTTGTGAGCTCATTAGTTAAACATTTTGATAGCTTTAACCTTTCTTTTGAGAGGCTTACGTAAACTTTAAAAAATGAAGCGCTGAAGTATGGCGTGAAACTAGCTTGTTGCGGGGCAAGTGCCACAAGTTACGTGATCGGTTACCTGGTTCCCATAGTACAAGCTTTGCTTAGTTTGGGACTAGATGGTGCTACAATGTATATAATGTACGATGGTGTAATGTAACAGGTTTATAATATATGCCTGCATAGTAGCCTGCAAGCTCTTTATTGCAAGTCAGTTGATTGTAAGCATCACCTAGATTACGAACTATCTCGTGCGTAAACAATTTTTAGTACTTCTGATTCTTGTTGATTTAAAACGACTATAATGAATTATTTTTCTGCCTATGCGTACATTACACCAAAATTTAAATACTGAACATAACACAGGGAATATAAAATGTGTATCACTCATACGCTGTTTAGCTGTTCATATATTGTTATGAAAATTAAAGAATTCAACGGATTAAAATAGAACAAGCTCACAGAAGAATACCTAAATCTTAGTTCTATGAACTTTGTTCATGAAATTTTTTTCAAAGACGAACGCTGAACGCAAAAGCTAAAAAATCCTTTCAACTCAGATTGTTAATTTTATCAACTGTCACGCCTAACAAAAAAAGTTAATTAAAAATACACTTCCGTTCGCTAACCGATTATGAAAAAGACAATTTTCCAAGAGAAAGAACTTTGGAAAAATTCTGTGCAGTTTGGTCGAGTGAAAATCAAATTTTTCTTTGGGCATTTGTCGGCTGTCCTATTAGCGGAGAGGAAGTTTGATTTTTTAATGCTTTCTCATATTTCTATTAAACTTTTTTGGAAACTTTCGCGACTGCCGGTGAACCTGTATTGAACACTTAGTTACATGACCAGAAAAAGTCATTATCATCGGTCTTATAGCAATCGTGATCTTGTTCAGAATTTTTTAATACGTTATGTATTTTGAATAGTAATTTCACTAGCTACGAGTACAATGCCCTTGAAGCCCGAAAATTGCTTTCGTATTGTATACTATTCTATCAATTGACAGCCTCTGTGGTGTGGTGGCTGAGTAGGTCGGCTCATAACCCGGATGCGGTGGGTTCGATCACACGGCATGACAAGTAATTGTGCACAGAAAAAACAGTGCAAATACTAAATTCTTTATGTAGTTATTAAAGGTCGTCAAAATGTCAAAATTCCTGGGTCCTGGGTACTGATAATCTTAGTTAGGTTATTATTAATATTACGATTGTAAATTTTACCTTTTTTCTGTTGTCCATTCATAATTTCTTATTCACATTTTTCTTAAAAGACAAAGTAGCATATGATCATTTCGTGCTAATATGGATTACAACTGGGTTTCATACCTGTATATTCACTCAAGGACTTTCAAATATTACGCTCAATGAAAAGTAGCAGTACTCTACAAATTCAGATGCCTACACATAATTTCCCCCGCGACATGTAGACCAGTAACTCAACCGCCACAAAACCGTTTAAGTCAGTCCCTCGAGATGTTCTCACGCATATTCTCCACTGTAGTGCACAATAGACCTCGGATCGCTCCCGTGGGACGGACCTCGAACTTGTCTATACTCGTAGGGCTCCAAGAATAGGTCCGGGTCTTGGGAAGGTACGGTACTTTTATTTTATTGAAATCGTTTCGTCCCACTGTTTCAATATTGGACGGAATGAAATTTTACGTGTACCATAATTTGGGCAAATTGCGATAATGGTATAAGCGATTTTCGGAAATAACGTTACTGGGTAAAAAAAGTAGATACAATAAATTTTCGTATTATATTTCTTTTTTCTTTTACGATCACGATCATTTCAACTTAATTTATACTTTCATAAAGTTCAGTTAACTGGAATCGTTATTGCCATTGATTGCCATTGATTTTCTCCAATAATGGTTTTTTTTGTAAAAGTTTTATCCACTAATCCCCAACAACGAACCTTTATCTTACAGTGCGAATTTGTAGACAAAATGTGTCCACAAATCTCCATCACAATCCTATAATGGTGCCACACTAGGACCATGGAGAACTAGCATGACCGTAGTTGTACTAATAAACCACGGGCATTTATCTTTACGCGTTTGTTTCTTGTGGTGCTACAGATTGTAACATGGCATTTTGACAGATGTCATTTTGATAGATACCATTTTGACAGAGGTGTATTTTTTCAGATGTTTTTGAGAGCTGTATGAGCTGTTTGATGCAAAAGGCCGGCAAAGCTGACAAAGTGATTCTCTATTTGGGCATGTCTATGTTTTGAACATCTTCCGGCTGATGATGATGATGATTCCTAATGTACATTAGACAAAGCGTTTAAAAACTTCGTTCAAAATTGACAAAAAAATAAACGTAAGCCCGGAAAACCATTATTAACATCAAAACTGAATATTCGTTCGTAACCTGCTCCGAAATTTACTCCTTCAAGAAAACAAATTTGAAAACTTCTGTAATCCCGGAACCTGTATTGAAACATTAAAATTTCGCAGCAAACATTCCTCAGTTGCTTAATTAACCAACGAAATTAGTTATTGTTATGAAAAAGTAGAGGAACTTCGCAACCGAACTCTGCGAAGTGTGGAATACTTTGGATTGGGGTTAAGGTACAAGCGGACGCAGGAGAATTAAAACGAGCAAGCTAATAATAAGTTCAAAATTGTGGCACAAAGTTGTAATGAGAGTTATGCGTTGTATGATCCATGTTGAACCTATATAGTAATAAGCTAAATGGCTCCACTGGTCTTGATGTTTTATATGAGAACAGTCAAAATCCTGAGGAAGGCCATAATTACGATACTTTTTATTGTTATGAATTTGAATCACAGCAGATAGCAATAGTATTGCTACATAAAATTAAGCCTTGTATTATTATTTGTGTTGCAGTGGCAATAAATTGATTTTTTATTTATTCATTTAAAATAAAAATGTAAATAATTTTCTCGAATTTATGAAAAAAGTTTATAGTTAGTCGTACTACGAGATACAAACAGACGTATTAAATAACTGCTCAAATGTACAAGTGATAGTTATGATAAAAAAAATATTAACTGAGCAAAGTGAACAAAGTGTCAGCTTCAACTCGCAGTTTTTGTTTTATCTGTCGGGATGTACGTACTCACGCACAGGTCGTAATTTTCAATGAGTTTCCACAAAATTTGGTATACAATTACAACAAGGTGATTTTTGATTGGAAGTGTATTTCCTCTAAAAACTTTTCCTCTTTTAGTTTTTTATTAGGAGAAACAAACAGTACAAAATTCAACTTAAAAAACCAATATATTATTACTAACACTTCAGCCAATAAATTCTACATATTTATAAATCTTTAATGAAAGAAAGAAAATACCTCATTGAAAGTAAGTAGGTATCTAAAATATATTACAATTATAAAAATTAGGAGGAAAAGAAAAGTGATGGTGTAAATTGAAAATAATCTTATTGAATTCGAAACACAATAATAAGAAGAAAAAAAACATCCGAAATTGCATAAAACTAAGTGCAGCTAGTCCGCAGAACTACTAGTATAATTATAAACAGTAATTATAATAATAATCATAATTTTATTATAATAACGCCCAACGATCACATACATAGATCCTGGACCCTAACTAGGATTCCCTGTGTCTAGGGATCCAGAAACTACGAGGACCATGGTCCCACAATACCCAGACTCAGAACAAGTATTTGCGCTTTTTTCTCTGTGCATATATACTTCTCCTGCGGTGGGAATCGAATAGGCCACTTCCGGGATATGAACCGACCTGCTCAACCACTACACTACAGAAGCTGTCAACATTAAAAAGCCCGAACGTGTGTTTTCAGTGAATTGTGCTCCAAGAGGATAAAAATATGATATCGTTGGCTTAGGCTGTTAGTAATAACTCTGCCTTCTGAACTGTAGGTTGTGGGTTCAACTCTCATTCAGGGTAAACATTTATGTGATGAACGATGTTTGTTCTTTGTCTGGGTGCTATATTGCATTCTATGTATGTATTTACAAATATGCGTCTACCCTCGCCTCTATACCTGGTACTTAACTCTTTTTGAGTTGTTAAGATAATGCAAGCTAAAGCTAATCAAAACTTAGCTCCACACCCTCAAAACTTAACACTAACTTAAATAAGTTTGAACAATTTAATCCGCGAACTCTCGTCACTTGCACGCCTCACTAAGGAAATTACACTAGAGCTGAGAGAAGTTCTTTTAATTTATTCAACTTTACACAAATATCGACTTTGCACTTTCACTATAAGGTTTAAATTGGCACTGAAAAGCGAAATAGGGCGTTGATTCTGATTTATAGTTGGTCCAACTATCTCTTTGTTGGTTTTCAGTTAATTTGAATAAAATACACAGATGGTACCTCACAGTAAGCCGGCAAGTTTAGTGCTAAGCTTTGGATATTCAGAATCTTAATATCGGTGGAAAATAGATTGACAAGAGATTGAAATGGTATTAGGACGTGATTAAATAGAGACTAAGCCAAAATTATAATATTATAGAAACTGACGTGAGTAGTACTCATAACTACAGCTATTACACGGCTAACACTCACGAGACTGACTGACTGCTGGAGCCAGCGCCGAGCCGCCGCCGCCACCGCGCGTACTCTATATTGTCTGAACACCGGTCGAGTTATTCGACTGTATCTCGTGAGTGTTAGCCGTGTAATAGTTGTAGTTAAAAGCCAAAATTATCACGTTTTACATTTAAAAAAACACACATTAAAATGGATCGTTGATTATTAAAATTTTGGAAATTGTATTCCATTATTATATAATTTAAACTCGCGACCTAAACACACTAAATTATATCTCACGCTTATATAAAGGTTTCTCAACCTGAACATAATCTGGTCTGTATTTGGTTCACCAAAAACTTTAAATTGAGTTAAAATCTCACTTACAACTAATTGGATTTAGCTTAAAAACATTAATTATTCTGAGGTATATTAGACAGAGTATATTATGTTGTATACGCTTGTTGGATATGATACTTAAAAATAATTTATGTACAAGTAGCGTAGACTTGAAAAACAATAGGAGCTTTTGATAATTAATTTTTCGGCATTTATTCAGCTTGTGCAGTAGTAATAATTATAATAATAATAATAAGTGTCGACACCTCACACAACGCCATCTAGCTCCAAACTAAGCAAAGTTTGTACTATGGGAACCGGGTAACTGATGCAATAATTAGATACTTTCTGTTTGTAAATACATACATAGAATACAATATAACACCCAAACACAGAACGAACACCTATGTTCATCACACAAATATTTTTTTTGTCCTGGGTGGGAATCGAACCCGTAACCCACAAATTAGATGGCAGGAAAAATGTTTATATATTACTTAGTGTCCAAAACTGTAAGAAAAAGGAAAAATAAATCTCTCCCGCATTGATTTTGTTAAAACAAAACTATAAAAAACAAATATGTAAGAAGTATTTTAAAAAAGAGCACGGACCCAGGAGTACGTGTTAAAGCAGAATTTAAAAAAAAAATCAGAAGGCAGAGTTTTTACCAACTGAGCTATCGGGCTAGTCCACTAGACGTTTAGGTATTTCCCAAAGCATGCAAGTACATGTATTATGACGAAACCTTAGTTACGTATATATTTACCGCTAATGGTACATTGCTGGATTTTCTATGAATAATCTACTATACTTGAATGTAAACATGGTAATTGGCTTTGAATAAATTCGTAGCAGATACTGGTGTTCCGATTTTAAGTACTGCCAAGCAGTTGGTGCAAGCCGTCGGGCCAACTTAGGTTGAGAGCGCCTTAGAAAATGAGAGCGTCTTACAATAAGTTTTCAAAGGTACTATTTCCACTGAATATAATACATTCTGTAGTAGCAACGATAGTTGTCGATTATTTATACTAACAAACATTTTTTTTATAATACATAACAAGACAACACACGAGAGTTTTGGCGGGAAAGCGAAAAAGATTGCGTCACCGCATTGTATTATTTTCCAAAACTTGTGTTATTTTCAGTGTTAGTGCATTAAATTGGTGGGATTCTATTCGTTAAGTGCTGGATTACAGGCGTGAGTGGGAAAATGGTATAATGATGGTGAAACGTTTCTTTTCGTGTTGTTTCCAAAACTCCATAGAAGCTTCAAGTAAAGTTGCCACCACTTTACTATAAGTATAAATACATAAATTGTGCATAAAATTGGTGGCATTCTATTCGTTAAATGCTGTATTACATGTGAGTGTAGGAAAATGGTATAATGATGGTGAAACGTTTCTTTTCGTGTTGTTTCCAAAACTCCATAGAAGCTTCAAGTAAAGTTGCCACCACTTTACTAGGAGTATGACTTTGACTAGACTATGACTTGACTTGATGACTTCGACTGTGATTTGACACATATTTGCGTGAAATATATCATTAACTTGATAAATTATCAATTACTTGACACTGGCTAAATACACAAAAGAGTGGAGCTAAAATATAAAAAAAACTTTGTTTAATGCTAATGTCGCCATCTTGACAATAATTGTGAACTGTCATTTTATCGGACATACCAACATAAGAATACAAATTTTAAGTAAGTTTTAACTCTGTCTTGTTGACAATAGATAACTATGTGAACCAACAACTTTTAACTTTCGCACGCCTCGTTACGCACTCCCCAAGTCAAGCGTGCTTAAAGAAGTTTTACTTCAAAAAAATGTGCCTAAAATAGCACCAAAATCAGTTCAGTCGTTTTGACGTTGTTATTAAACAGCCAAAGTTACCTTTAGTGTATTAATAAGGAGCCATAATCAAAACCACTCAAAGCATTAACTTAATGTCAACACTCCCTTGTAATTACAACATCTCCATACTTAAGCCACTTGTACACCCACCGAGACATCAGCATAAGCCCGGGAGTTATTAGCCGCGTGTTGATTAAACGTGTAGGTGTAATACCTCCCGAATTCAAACGTCAGATGATTGCGTACTGTTAACTGATATTGTAATATCTTGAGTTTATTTTGTGTCATATGTATTTTGTAAATGTCATGAATAATTTTCTGTGTCTTATTAAAATAAATAATACAGTATATTTACAAATGGTAATATTATTTATTTACTATCATTAATTTTTTCACATGTAGACGAGCGATCAGCTCTGGTGTAAAAATTTTAAGTCATCTGAATTGTTCCAATCTGGCTTAACGCTGTTGTCTTACTACAACAGCAATGACCGACTTAAAGCTCTTTAGTGCTCTGCTCTAAATATCACTTTCATTAGCATTTATCTATCCAATCGCAGTGAACTTAAGCATACCTAGTCCAACTTGGCTATAAGCACTACTTTATTTACCATCAAGAAGCTTTGGTAACATGAAGATAATTATGGTTAGGTTTAATTTTATTATACTACTAGATGACCCGTCCTGGCTTCGCACGGGTTAATTAGTAAAACGCGGTGGAACGGGATAAAATGTATCCTATGTCCGTCTCGTAGTTCTAAGATACCTCTTCACCAATTTTCAGCCAAATCGGTGCAGCCGTTCTTGAGTTATAGATAGTGTAACTAACACGACTTTCTTTTTATATATAGATGAGTTATTGATTAAACGTTTGAACAATGGAGCGTTTAACCAAAAATTTACTTTTTATATTTTTCTTCCAATCTAAACTTGCTACAAAAGAGAAATTTCAATTTCACCACATTCCAAACAAGACACGATAAGTCTAAACGCGAAAAACTTTTATTAAACGTCCAACACACGCCTACCGAGATCTGCAACAATTACGGGATAAAGACATCGCGAATATTCAAGGAGGGAAGAGGAATAAAAAAATTATCGTCACCTCGTCTTGGCAAATAAAAAAGTGTGAGTCTGGAGTAATTTTTTACAAGCTTTACACATAGGGGCAATAAAAACTCGACGGCGCAGAGGGCCGGCTATATTTCATTTTATGTCTCACTTGAGTCCTCCCTATTCGGGAGGCTGCCTGTGACACTCGGAATGAAACTTTAAACGTCGGTTCGGAAATAATATGGATTACGTGGCGAGGCTAATGCGACAACGCTAACAACTTTAGAGTAAATACTTTAAGAAAAATAGCAAATTTGCGACAATTTGGTTCTGTTAAACTTGTTTGGCTCCCTTCAATTGTGGGGGTAAAGAAATCAATTTGAGTTTTTGATTGGGAAAGTTTTTATGCTTGGTTTGTGTTTCCTTTTATATCTATAACACTACATACCTCTTTTCAAGTTAAGGTAAAAACTTGCGGTTAAAATAATTAAACAAATTATGTTAATTATTGTATATAATATCGTTATTAATGTTAATTATTCATTTAAATTTTATAGAAAATATAACGGCTCCATACAATTATATATGATTTTAATTATTTTGTATTTGAAGATATATTCAAAATAATTTACAATCAATCATGGATAATTTAGAAACAATTCGTTTATATTACGTTTAAAAAAAACAACAAGTAATTAAGCTTCATAAGCCTTAAAAATTTGCAAAGGCATTGAAATGTTTATCAATCGGTATATATAGTAGTAGTTTATTATATATATATTGTTTGTATGTTTAGATTTTATTTGTATAAATATTGTAATTAATATTGTAGGACAACTTATTGTAATATACAATTGTTTTCTTTTTACGGTGTACAATAAAGTGTTGATCTATCTATCTAATGATTGAGTCGTGAAGAAGTTTCATGCTTTTTACATATATTCGTAAACGCCATAATTTGGAAGCTCACGTTTTTCGCGAGAAACCTTTTATTTAAGGGACGACGCACACTTTAGATCTTTCGCATTCGGGTTATTTTTCGTCGCTCGATTGACTGTTAAACAATTGTATTTAATTCTTAATTTAGAAAACATAAAGGCACAAGAATATAACATTGCACTATCATCATTTTAAATCAGTTATTTTGTAACAAATACAATTCCGTTTCTAAATGAAAATGTATTCAGCGTGCGGAGGTTCAAATTCAATACCAGTTTTAATATTAGAAGATGAGGCGAAAATATCCATAGTCACGCTCTTTATTACCCTGCAAAGGCTTAAGACTTTTCAATTTAATCGCATTATTATAACCCTCGGAAGTACGTGTCTGTGAGCCGACAAAATGGAAAATGCTGATTCTTACACGACCTGCTGAAATGGGATAGCTTCATCAAGTACCTGGTAATATGCTGATAGTCTTACATGGGCAGAATTTCGGTTTTAATTAATAGACATTTAGTTAAAGAGTTTAAGACAACTCATTCTCACTTATTCTCTTAAGTGAACAGTGAGAACGTGATCTGCTTGGTAACAACATATCCACATTCCTTGATTTTAAATAAGAACCACGTGTAAACTGTTAACCAACAATATGACAAGGGATATGTGGGACTTGAACTCACTAAAACCCTCCGTGAACCATCCGCCACCGCACTGGGGTAACATTCACCATCTTGCTCTACATTACTTTTTTTTGAGGGGGGGGGGGAACTTCGCACTTCCCTGCCAAACTGAACCTTACGTAGTGACGCAATATTATAAAGCTAACAAAACTCTATAAATCTATGATTATCCCTAACCCAAATTATATAATGGCAATCTAATTAATTTTAAATTACATTTCTTGACACATTTTCCTGATTGAAATCCAAACCATTAAAACAGCCAAAGAGTGGAACGTTTTACTGGCGTCGGTATTTCCCGAAAACTTCAACATTGGAGTCTTCAAATCAAAAGTGAACAGGTATTTTCTAAACAAGCGTGTTACATCCTAGACCACATTGTCACTTACCATCAGGTGCGATAGTGGTCAAGCGCGAGCCCTATCAAACAATACAAAAAAAAAAACATCCCCCACCCAATAAATCCCGATTAAAAAAACCCGGTTATAGACGATGCACATTCTGATACAAAAAAGTTATTATCCTCTGTTTTCTTTTCAACTAACCAATCTCCAACCACATCCTGCTATTTATACTTATATATTATCTAGTATATATCAAATATATTTAATTTATTGATTATTTATTATACGTATCTATATTATCTTTATTTATTTTATTGTTTATAAATTTCATTATTCTCAATTTCACTCAATTCGTTTACACCACCGACCTCTATCTCTCCAACAATTCTTTCCATCCAAAGGTTGACTGGAAGAGATCTCTTTTAGCGATAAGTCCGCCCATTGTACTATAGCTTTAATTTTCATCATCTGTAACTTTTTTTTTCGTCTAGTGTACAATAAAGAATTTTTGTATTGTATTGTCCTATAGTCAAACAGATACGAGTCCAAGGAGTAAGCTGCGTGCACACGTAAGATTAATCTTCGCAGACGGTGTCCGACGTTAAACGGACTATCGCTTGCCACCAGTGTGTAATGGCCTTGTTAGTTGCCGGTCATATATGGGGTCCTATGGGAAGATTTATACGGTTATTTCAGCACTATGAAGATTAAAAAAAAAGTGGAACGGAATTTCATGTGATGCATTTTTGACAGCCTCTGAGTAGGTCGGCTCATAACCTGCGGGCGGCGGGTTCGGTTCCCGTAGCTGTACAAGTATTTGTACATAGAAAAAAAAGCGCAAATACTTGTACTGAGTCTGGGTGTTGTGGTGCCATGGCCCTCGTAGCTCTCGGGTCCCTATATACAGGGAATCCTAGTTAATCCTAGTATTTTTTTCAGCTGCGTATGAGCAGTGATGGTGGTGCGAATACTAGCCGTGTTACCACATATACGTAAACAAGGCTTAGACGGACGTCAAACGTGTTCTTAACATTACAAAAGAGTAGTTTAACACTCGTTTAAGGCTTGTGTGGCTCCTTCTGTGGTTAAGCCGATAATATCTGGATGGGAGTCAGTTTTTAGATGCTTGTATTGTAAGGTGACCACTTTCCATCAGTGATTTTCACTGATAGTGAATGGTCGCTGTGCTGATCGCTTGTTGTCACTCATAATTTAAGGAAAATAAACCTTAACCAATACGAAAATAAAAAATATTCAACCAGCACGGTACGCACAGTTTCACAAATTCACTTTGTACAAGGTAAAAAGTACCGTGAGAACTGTTATCGAACCCCAGTCACAAGTTCTAATTGCACAACCAAAGCCTGGTCAGAACTGAAAACAGGCAAACAACCGAACAAAAACAACCCAACCGATTACGACAAAACGCCGTGGAAGCTACTTCCTAAGCCACCAACTTCGAAAAAGGCAACCCTCAGCCGACCGACGAAAAGATGAATTACACGACGACCAAACGCCCCGGGCTGTCTTTGACCTATTGCTTTTCAATTTTCCATTCTATTACTGAAAGCTAACAGACTGTTTTTCTTTGTGTTAGAATATTGGGTTTTAAAAATTGCGAAAATATTGCCAGTTACAATTTTATTAGGTGGTAATGGTGCGATGGTATTTATCGTAAGCTGAGGCGCTTAAAGCGATTATGGAACCTTATGCTGGATTTTGGGAACAAATAAAATACTCTTAAGCTTTTGTTGCTTTCAATTTATGCAAAAAAAAAGTTGTAGTGTGAGTCCATTGTCGTTCAAAATGTTATAGAGTGATTTAAGAGTGAGGGCAGAAAGCAAAGCCGGCTAGAATAGTGTACACTGAGAAAAATAACTTTCATGATTACGAACAATTTATAAGGAATTTCGGGACTTTTATCAGTATTCCCAACAAAAAAGGACCAAGAGTTCTTACCAATATTTTGTGCGTAAATCATAAAAAAATATCATGAACAGACGTCACCAATAAACATCAGGACACAGCACGATATTACAAAGTGCTGTATACTCGTGTTTTATCGTTACACGTCATGACAAATTATCATGACGATCTCGCTGAACACTTCTAACGGTAATGACGAAACATCATGATTGGCATGATAGAAATTGTAGAAGTGATGGTACGGAGTCATTATTTGGATGTTAAGTTGGTCGGTACATCATGATAATATGTCGAAATTCCCTAATAACGCCAAGGGAAACTTAAGAATATTTTTCATTATTGTTTTGGCGGTTTTGACGAGCTTCCTCATATTTTATCATTACAAACTACTATAACCCAATGACCTTCTCTAATAGTTTGTTGGTATTGTAACGATAACTGTGAATTATATACCTTTAAGTCATTGGTAACGTCATGTTTTGTCTGTATACTTTCATGATGTTTAATCGTTATTTTACCGTCTTTTTTAAGAAACATTCCTGATAGTTACAGCTATTTTTACTGGCAAGATCATAAGAAACTCTTGATTTGAAAACATTACGTACAGCGTATTCCTTGCCTTGTAATGACTACAAATCAGGAGTTTATTCTGATCCTGCCGTTCTGGAACTCTATAGGATTTAGTCATCCCAGATGGTCCAGTAGGTAGGTGTAACAGTTTTCGTCAAACTAAACAACTGTTCAATGGCAGCATCATGCATCGGTTCCTCTGGAACAAATGCAATATTTATGCAAAATAGATGAACTACTATAGAAAAATCTGAATCATCTTAATTATAATAAATACAGCTTAAATCTACTAAACAGGCAGATTTAACATGATCTAAAATATAATATATATGTATATATAGGTAATTAGGTAGGTATCCTGTACCTATTTGCAACAATATACGTTAAAAATATCTTAAATTAATGTAAATAAATATTGTACTGGTAGAATGGCATACATTTTGTAAGAGGGTTTTAGTAATAAAAATCTAGAAAAAAAAAACAATGAAGTATATTGGAGATTATATTACTTACTAACAGAATATACAATAATTATAAATACAGTCAAAGATACCTGTGAGCACGTTATATTATGTAGGTACTTTATACAAATCCAAATATTTTTAATTTAAGAAATACCTACACTGAATAAAAATAATTAATGTTAAATTGTTTATGTACTACTATTTATCATCACATTTTTCAAATCCAGAAGGAGATTATAATATTGGAAACTTATTAAAGTAATCCGTTAATGTTCCCTCTTCGTAATAGAGATATCGAAGATGTGCACAAGCTGTGCTGCTCCAATAAATTTCCACTTGTTGCCATGGGCCTGGGTCTGGCGTCTCTAGTATGGCTAGGTGCTCCTGGGTCACCTAAAAAATATTTTAATTAAACACACTTATATGTTTTATTTCTAAACAGACATACTGCAAAAAATAATGAATGTTAACTTAAACTTAAAATACTAAAACAAAACCTAAACCTTTTTTTATTGGCCCTTGTACGAACATTGTATAGCATGGTCTGAGTGCATACATTTAAGGAAAAGAGTGAATTTAATTCCACCGTGTATAGAACCTGATAAAAGTTCAGCTTGGTCCAAGTTTAATCTGATTGGATACCGTTGTCAAAGTGCAGTTAGAATGCCAGTTGCTATGATAGGCACAAACAGGGTCCGAGTAGTATCCTCGGTTCAAGCATGCTCGGACAGTATTAACGAAGCCTAAATAAAAAATAAAAATACATGCAAAGCAATTTGACAGCAGCCTTACCATCGGAGATGCTAGAAATGCGTCCGAATCAGCACTTGATAACTCTTTCTTCCAAATTTCCAAGTTTGACTTGAATCTTAATCTATCCCCAATAGGATTGATAAGAGGATTAATTTCGTTGATGTTTGATTAATGGTGAAACGTAGTGGTTAGTTTCTTTATCCACCTTTACCACATATTCCATACATGTGAAGATCACTGTGATGTGATGAAGATCTTCCTTCCTTAATTCCTTATTTTGTTCCTTCCAACTGTTCTGACTGTCGCACTTATGTAATATACTATAAAATAGTGTAAAAGAAACTGCCAGAAACTGCAGACCGGCACGGGAATGAAATATTGATAGAATATGTAGTATAATAATTAAAAAGTTAAAACGAGCTGTGCGGCTGGCGCCGGGCGGCAAAAAAAATGTTGCTATACTCAGTTTTTTTTTTACTTCTACAGCAAAGCCTGGCCGACGTCGTCCTTCAATACTACCCATAGATTTCGTATAAGATGTTAGATTGGAAAATATGTAGTAATAATGAGAACGAGACCAATAACAACAAATTACACTTAATTATTGTGTGTATATGTGTTTGTGTGTATGTGTGTATGTTTGTTACTCCTTTACGCTCAAATGGCTGAATGGGCTTGGATAAAATTCGGTACCAAGATAGCTTATACACTAGTAATCTAGTATAGGCTACATATAGGCTACATTTTATCCCGGAAAAGTTAAATTTTCCCGTGGGATGAGTAAATAATTAAAATAATTTTTATCCACTGGTGAAACCGCGGGGCGCAACTAGTATATAATAAAAGGACAAAAAAGTATATTAGTGCACATAGCAGTACATAATAATAAAACGTTTACAATGTTAGGCTCAGGATTAATTTAATGATTTTTTTACCATATTTATTTCAAAATCCGTTCTGCGCTAATTAGGAAATTAGTCGGTAGGTGCGCTAATTAGTAGGAACTTCGATTGATTGTAATTTTGGACCTACATACTTTTAAATAGAACAGTCACCGCCAAAATCTACTACTGGTAAATAATAATCTTTATATGGCAGCACTTCAACTTTGCATTCCTTCCTTTTCACTTAATAAATCGTTAACAATGACTTTTTATCGTGCCTGTCACGTAAGTTTATCATGAAATCATAATGAACTTTTCTATTTTCCCAACTAGTTTTTATTTCGGTACCTGATAAATAAAATTACGTCATGATGAAATCTTTGTAAATTCCAAAAATAAATCTATGATTGTTTGAACGTCTTATTGTGATTTCTCGACGAGGCATCAAGAAATCATGATATTTTCTTATTCGTTAGAACAATATTTTCTAGGTAGTAAATAATGTTGTTTTGTCATACTCAGTCTTGATATTTTCTAGTATTTTACGAATGTATGCGTGGTATATATTTATAAATTGTCGTGCTTACGTCTCTATCAGGACAAGCTTTCAAATTGTCATGAATTTCTCGATAAAACACCAAGTTAGTACCGAGAATTTAGTATTATGTAACTTAACTTTTAAATGATAAACAATAATGAAAATCAATCGTTAAATTCGCTTTATCTAGTAGTGGTGAAACGTAAATTGGATTTGACCGATTTATATTTCGTCATGCTCATGATAATATTGTAGGCTTCGGACTAAAATATTATTCTTCATGTTAACTTATAGTGAAGTACCGAAGTCATTTTTCTCAGTGTAGAGTTTATCTACCATTATATAGTTCATCGATAAAATTACTTATCACTTGGTCATAGGTATAACTCATAATACGTGGTTTCGTCTAAATTTTTAAAGGATTTTTTTTACGCACGCTTGACTTGGGGAATAAGCTGGTGAATGCAAGGCAAACGGAAGTTGAAGTTGGTTCACGTAAATCTCCATTGTCAACAAAACAAAGTTAAAAATTACTTAAATTTTTATCATTGTGTTAGTATGTCCGGTAAAATGACAAGTCACAGTTGTCAAGATGGCGACATTAACATTAAACAAAGAAAAAACAAAGTTATACCGGCCGATAGATGGCGCTAAACTAAAGATGTTTTACTGCAGTCGTGTGGTCTAAAGTACTCTCGTTTTTTTCATTCAATACCAAAAATGCCGTACACGCCATTTCATTCTAACATCACTTACCTAGCTTTACATAGATCATAAATTAAACATCAAAATCCAGACTTATACCCTCCTTTCCTAAGTGATAAATTTAAATTCACAAAAATGTAACGCGGTGCGGTCGTCGGTGGAATTTTTAGTCAATTTCACGTCAGACACAATTGAATTTGATCGCCGGATAAATCAGCTTTCTGAGCACGAGCGGAGTGACTTCCGTTGCGATGCGGTCAAAGGATCGAGAGATGTTGATATATTATGGGGCTTTAGGGGTGGCAGTGGTTGCTCCACTCTATATGATCAAGAATATCAATTCTTTAAGAGAATACTCTAAACTCAAAAAAATCAGAGTTTGTGAGCTTTACATTTGAATTTTTTAACTTTGTAACGAAAAATTGATACGTCGAAAGTTCCCATCGTCAATAATCTTTTACTGGAGAGTTATTAGATCGGAAATTAAAGACAAAACTTGCTTCTTAAGTCACAGATAACGATAGATTTTTATTTTCGTGTTTGTATCAACGACGAATTTTGGTTATTTTTTCTCAATAATTTTGTGTAGCTTTGACACCAAACTGTACTGTGCACACAAATTAAACCTATCTTCAATAAAATTAATCTACCTTCTTTTATTTATACCTCTACTAGCTTCTGCCCGAAGCTTCGCCCGCATGGCTTATAGAAAAATAATTCAACCACCCATTTCACCCTCTTAGAGGTGGCATTTCGAAAAATTCTTTCTTAGTGGATACTTACACTTTACAAAGAACGCACCCTCCAAATTTCAAGTCTCTAGAACCAGTGGTTTAGGCTGTGTGTATAAGTAATAATAATAATAATAATATGTGTGGACATCTCACACAACGCCATCTAGCCCCAAACTAAGCAAAGCTTGTGCTATGGGAACGAGATAACTGATACAATACTCAGATACTTTTTTGTTTGTAAATACATACATAGAATACAATATGACACCCAGACACAGAACGAACACCTATGTTCATCACACAAATTTTTGTCCTGAGTGGGAATTGAACCCAAAACCCACAGTTCAGAAGGCAAGGCTACTACCAACTGAGCTATCGGGCCAGTCAAAGTAAATAAGTCAGTCATTAAGTCAGTCATTACTTTGAATTTTATGTGTATAGATGATCACAACCGTGCGTGTCTAGCCTTTCTTAACCGATTGATAAAGTTAAACAATATTTGCAGCGGTCATCATTAAGATTGGTGACTAGTAAAAATTGTACATGAAACTAAAAGGGCACGTTAAGTCGTCGGTTCGGGTTCTCTGTCACCAGGGCTGACCTACACGCGAAGGATCTAGGAGCTTAAAATACCAAATCAAATGCTATCGACCCAGCCATGCGGTCCAACAGATTTAGATCGCATTGCGAATTCCGCACCGCGTCTATGTTATGTCAGCTGGTACCTACTCTATCATATCATTTACATAAATGCTAATTCGGACTATGAATTGTATTACATCGGATTGACGAGTAGTTTGGGTAGTAAAATTTATGGCACTAGAGGTTTTCGAATCGATTGCATACATTAAAAGTTGTCTTTCTTATTATCTAACTTGAAATATATCTCTATGCATGTCAGTAGAAGCACGCCGCGGTTTTAAACGTAAATACCAGGGGTGCAGAAGATTTATATTGAAGAACATTTTCTTTATTTTAAATTATTATACTCCTGACTGTCACTTACGAATAATGTGTCGCTGTCACTATTCGTGAGTAGCAGTCGGAAACATATTAATTTAAAATGTAAATTTCATCACACTTATGAAAACGTTGATACTAAAACTTTTTATCGTAGTTTTTACCACTTTTTCTGAAAAACTGTAAAAAATATTAAAAGGTTCATGATCTATTATACATATATATATATATATATATATAATTATTAGAAAAAGTGGTAAAAAAGTATTATATATTTATATCTTTATAATAATATATAAAAATGAATCTATATTTCCTTTGGTCATCGCATTAAGCGTGAACGGATAGAACATTTCCGCTAATTCTTCTTTTGTTGTGTTTATTATTGTCAAGTTCTTATGAACGAAAAAAAACCAAGAAAGTTAGAAAATTTTTCACCACGCGGTGAAACCGCGGGGCGCAAGTAGTTTAATATAATTTCCTTTAGAAATTATAATTTAAACTCGTTCTTTTGTTTCAGATGGCAACCCTGTCATCATGAGAACACTACGATGGTATCAGATTGAATGGTGATGCTGGAGACAGCCTGATGCACCATGAGCAGGCGAGGGCCTTGCCGGAGCTTTGCAATAAGCTTCCTTCAGATCATCACAATTATCTGTCAGGGTAAGTTATGTTTTAAAATCTAGGCATCAAAATCTGCTTTATCATTTG
The DNA here is from genome assembly GCA_905220475.3 of Ennomos fuscantarius. NCBI lineage: Eukaryota > Metazoa > Arthropoda > Insecta > Lepidoptera > Geometridae > Ennomos > Ennomos fuscantarius. The sequence continues at coordinate 465,334 of HG992028.1, read as the reverse complement.
ACCACACTGTCACTTGATGGTTAAATATAAATAATAAATAAATAAATATGTGTGGATATTTCACACAATGCCACCTAGTCCCAAACTAAGCAAAGCTTGTACTATGGAAACCAGATAACTGAATACAATACTTATATACTTTTTGTTTGTAAATACATACATAAAATACAATATAACACCCAGACACAGAACAAACATTAGTGACGATGCGATCGAAGGTGTAGCATGCTAGCCAAGTAAGTACCTAATCGCTCTTCTCTTGAACACGCCCGGGTCATATTTTGCCGGAAACTGGTAGAAACGCTGGCAGGTTATTTAATTTCTTAGCTGTTGTAATTATGAACGTAGAGTAAAATTGTTTGGTATGAATGGGTGGTATTTTGACTATGTAGGCGTTGTCGATGGCATGAGTGCATTTTATGACAAATGCCTCAAAGAACGCTACCCCAAATATACCGTTTAAAAGGGTTATCCTTCATATGCTCTTGTTTTGTTCCTATCTATATATATATAACATATATATATATATAACATATTATAGGATAACTATTTTTGCTACTGTAAACTCTCAAAAAAGAAAGATGCCATTTTTTTAATAACCCAGTCAATCAATTTTTTTTCTTGACTTTGGCTGAGACTTATTTAATTACATAGTTTTTCAATTAGTTTGTTTGAGTCACAGAAAAAGGTGGTTCGGGAAAGAGGTTTGTCTAGAAATTCTGGATCAAACGTTGATTCGATCTGAAAGTGAAAACCGAGTAATATTTGTTTAAACCTGCCAAGATATGGTCTTGAACGTTGTCTCGTTTGCGCTCGTTGCGCTACGTCGACGAGAACTTAATAGGATACTATCAGCGTTGATTAAATTCATCTAATGTTTATAAATAAAGCTCTTAGTGCTAGCTTTTAATCAGTTCTTATATGAAGTTTTACCTATTCGTTAAATCAACTGAAAAATTTCTAATGAAACTGCCATTCTCAGTACTGAATTACTTTAAGGGTTCAGTTTGTTTTTATGACAATGGATTTAGTTAGTTTAGATTAGTTAGAAACAGTTCATGAAGACAATTTGCTTCGGGTGATAGGTAAACTTCATTTTAAGATATTTTGATTAAATTTTAACTTAATTTAAATAAAACTAAAAAATAGTTTACTAAAAGTCCGCGTCTGTCATTGTCAATATTTTGTAACCAATTTTATATCAGGTTTAGAAAAAAAAAATCATACACGCAAATTACCAACAACTCCCAAATACAAGAATATATAAGTTTTCTCTAGCGGACTATCTGATATTTTATTTACGACTACGTACTGAATCTTCTGCCTTACGAACGCGCCCGGTACCTAATATGCAGCAAGGAACGTATACATTTCCTAGCGACACTTGCATGCAAACTTATGTCTGCTCGTAAATCGCGCAGACGTCATGAAACAAATCCAATTTCCGTTGTATTTACACACAAAACGCTACTAGCAATAAAACTATATGAGGTACAGCGATCGGCGCATCAAATTTGAACGCAGCTACATCGCAGAATGTTAATAGGGAGGCTAACTAAGTTTCCGAAATTACATTCAAAGTTTTCGAATAAAACGAGACTCAAAGGGCACCAGTTCTTAATGAAGACAATGTTTTGGAGAGCCCTGAACTTGGGTAATTAAATCTCGCGTCTCATAAGAGTGGAGGCTGGATGATATTGGTTATTAAATTAGTCTTGGTGTCAATCAATTTGTGTGGTTCATATTGTTTTGAGATAACTTTGAACAAACTATTGTAGATCTTTTCAATCATTGAACAAGGTATATGTATATTTGTTATGTATTTCATAACAATGAAAGATTTGTGTTCCTATGTTCCAGAATTTTATTTTTGTTTTGTAAACTGGAAACAATATATTTTCTGTATGCCCTAAGCTTGAGTTCAGTACGTCCTGTAATAAAATAAAACAGTTGACGAAAGCCGCACGTTCTAGAGCTTATCAAAATATCGTCAACAAAATCTTTTCATTGAAGCCTACGTCTCGTTTACAAGTTGATTCCCAATTTTATGTTTTCGCAAGAATCGTTCCTTTCAAAAGAAAAGTAATATTATTGTTTTGTAACTGCGACGTTCTCTGAGTTGTTTACCGTTTAACATCTGCGTGTTTCAGTACTTATAAATTTATATTGGTAAAATTTCGAAAGCGTTTGTCGTGTCGATAAACTTGGACATTTTAATGCTTTGTCTACTTGAACGATTCGACGGTTTATTTTTGTTGCTCGAGGCCGTCGATAGATTGACAGGTTTATGGGAACAAAGCATACTAAACCAACCAAAGATTAAAACAAATTGTTCTGTTTCTGAAAGAGAAAATTATTTGGATGCTTTTTAGTGTGTCTCTTACAATTTAGTATTGGTACCTTTACGATTAAGTCTTTTGTGGGTATTGCTTAATTTTTAAAGTATCTTTTGTTTATAAAAGTAGTAGTTACTTCTCTGTGTAATCTTAAAATCTTATATAATCTATTGATTCCAAAGTTTCGTGTTTTATTGTACGAGTCTAAAAGTGAATTCTATCACCTAGATATAAGACACAATCACGACGTTTCTACTGTAAAATATAAAATAAAACACAGGATAAATTATATTTCTAATTATTTCCTTTAAAAAAAGCAAGCTTATCTGCTTATATTCGTAAGTAAATTACTGAGAATAACAACAGTTCTTTGAAAGGATTTAGTAACAAAGTTATAGAACGTTCCCATAATCCTTTTAATATTGTAATGATAATATATTTTTGAAATATACTCAAATACTCAAATACTCAAATACTCATTTATTAATAAACTGTGTTTACACGTCAAAATAAAATATTTAAAATAACAATTTGAAAAAAGCAAAAACAGTCAATTTGAGTACATAATGTCAATTATAGTGTATACATTATATAGGTACCTACATACAAATAAAGATGAACATAAAAAAATAATAATATTAATCATAAGTGCATGTCAATTTAAAAAATAATGATTATTTAAATAATCAGAATAACAATAGCTAATATTATAAATAAAATAAAAATGTCAAAAAATAAATAAAAAAATTAATATGTCAAAAATATAACAGAATTTGCAATTGATATAAGTGCATCATTACATTAAAATATTAGAATTAAAAATAAATAATTACTTTATTCCATAAAACTCTTCAAAACTGTAAAACGTTTGCTCGATAAGCCAGCGTTTCAATCTTATTTTGAAGGATGTCAAGCTAGGAGCCGAGACCACGTCATCCGGGAGTCGGTTGTAGACATCTGGACCCATCACATGGGTCAACTTACAGGACTTGGCGAGGGAGCGCTGTACTGACACAAGTTTGTCTGCGTGGCGAGTGCCGTAGGAGTGGCTGTCACTGTACTTCCTGTACCTGTCGGGGGTGATCCTCACAAACACCGCCACCTGCAGGATGACGATGGCAGGCAATGTGAGAATCCCGAGTTCTTTAAAGTAAGGCCTCGCAGAGGTGTCTCGCGATACCCTTACTACTGCCCTGACGGCGCGCTTCTGCATACGAAAGGCACGCTGCCACTCGCTCGCGCGGCCCCACAGCTCCGCGCCGTACTGCAGCAGCGAGTGCACCGTGGCAAAGTAGCACGCGCGAGCCACCTCCGCGGGCACCACCCGGGCCACGCGACTAAGTGCGTAACAGGCACTCCCCAGCTTACTGCACAGTTTTTGAATATGGTTCTCCCAAGTCAAGCCCCTGTCTATTTCGAACCCTAAGAATGTCGTGCTTCCAACCTGCTCAATGCTAGTGCCATTCACCAAGACCGTCAGAGACTTCGTTTCCCGCCCTGATAGATTGAAATGCATGTAGTGCGTTTTAGTTAAGTTAAGTGCGAGTCCGTTCATATTAAACCATCTTGCTAGGCTTGAGGCTGTCTCATTCAATTTTCCCTCAAGAAGATCCACGGTAGGCGCAGTGATTACCGCCGCCACATCGTCCGCATACATCAAAATATCAGCTACTGTAACGACATTCGGCAGATCGTTTAGTAGCAACGAAAACAGAATATTAGAGACCGACGATCCCTGCGCCACGCCCATGGCAGATGAAAGCGGATCCGACTTATTACTACCGTCGCCCGCATCCACTATCTGAGACCTGCCTCGCAACAAGTCCGTCAGTAAATTATATGCTCCTCTGACTATGCCGTAGTATCTAAGTTTGATGGCGAGTACTGCATGGTCAGCCACGTCAAACGCTTTTGACAGGTCGCAGCACATAACAGCCACTTGAAGCTTTCGCTCACGAGCAGCCATCACGCGAGCTATCACTTCGCGAGTTAAAGAAGTGGTTGAGCGCCCCTCTCGGTAAGCGTACTGGCGGTCTGATAATGCGTTAGTGGATGCTAAATATTCGATCAGTCTCGAGCTCAAACCGTTTTCGAATACCTTTGCGACTGCAGGAATTATGGCAACGGGTCTGTATCCGTCAATATTTTCCCTTTTTCCTTTACCCTTAAATATTGGCGACACTTTGCTCACTTTCAAAGGTTTTGGATATGATCCTTCTTTGAGACATACGTTAAAAAGTGTCGTCAATACAGGTGCAAGAGGAATGATGGCCATCCTCAGCAACTCCATCGATAGACCGTACACATCCTTTGACTGTTTCGGAGGTATTCGCGTGGCGACCGTGTGAAAAACCTCGTCTACAGTGAAAGGGCGCAGTCTTAGCGAGCGGTCGGCGGGCGCGCATGCACCCGATAGGGTGCGGTGAACACCGGAGGTATCAGCCATCGGCGCACCACACGCTTTCGCCGCGTTCAGAAAATGAGAATTCATAGCATCGACAGCTTCTTTAGGGTTGTCAAACTTCGTGCCATCTGGGTTGACTACGATCTTAGCAAATTTAATTTGGGGAGTGTTGTTTTTACCCCTTTCTAAATTTACTACACTCCACATACCTTTTGATGCGCTTTTACTATTTAATATTACCTTCTGATAATAATTAGATTTCTGATTAGTCATTAATAAGTCATATTTAATAGATAATTCATCTAAAATTGATTGTATACTAATGTCATTCGGGTATAATTTATTTAATTTAAAAATATCAAACAGCAGTGATTTCATATTATTTACATCGGGTGTTACCCACGAAGAGTCATATTTTTTAATGGGTTTCCTTTTTAAAGGAAAGCATATTTTATGCTTGTTGACTAGCACATTTATAACTGACATCGCTAAGGTCTCGGCAGATTTAGATCGCCTGTATATTTGCTGCCAATCCACACTATCTATCGATGCAACAAAGTTGCAAAAATGCAACAAAACAAATAACCATTACAATATAAATTGTAATGGTTATTTTTCATGAAATCACAACCCTTATTATTTAGCCGTCGGCTTATTCTTTGTAATGATACAATGGAGATCTAAATCATTTATAAAACTTAGGACAGAGAAAAATTACCTGTTCCTTATAATATACTTATAGGATTTTATGTTGTTTTGACGTAGGCAGCCTCCCCCCGAACTGTAGACCGATAGACTGGTCAAATACGAGGGCTCGTTGGATGCAAGAGGCAAGTACATAGTCGCTCAGTGGTGTTATCATATGAGGGAGGTCTATGTTCAAAAGTTCACGTTTTCAAGACGATGAAGATGAAGTTTTTTGTCTTTCTTATTAAAATAAACTCTATTCAGATATAAAAATTGTACGGTTATAAGAACTAGACTCAGAGATTTAAACATAGGCTCTATAGAATTAGAACTGTTAATCGTATTATAACTTCCATTTGCGATCAACATAAAACTTGTTAAAGTAGAACCACAAAACCGTGCTATCTTTATACTAATCTCCTTTTTTCTTCCATCCCTATCTCATTTACTACCTCAGTGTCAAATTGGAGTCTAGAGAACCCCAATGATGTGCCTATGTTTTGCCTAAATTTCACTAAGTTCTGCTGGAGAAGGTGGCATACAGGTTATGAATTTAAGAGTGCTATTATAGCCTTATTGACTTAGTAATTCAAACTTGCGTCATTTCCGCCAAGCTCTCGCCTAATCTCCGTACCCCTTCCACCCCGCGTTATCGCTGACTTCATCCCCGTGACTTCCAGAAACTTCTAAAATAAACAATATTTCGCCTGTCATTACCGAGCGCTCGCAACTTCGCGGTTGATTAAAAATATCAATCTAAACTTCTTTGGTGTTTCGTGATGTTTTATCCTTGTTGGTGCTTTTTATTTGCGGAGAATGGGACCAGATTGTTTGGAATTGAGCAGCGGTTTTGAATTAACATCCGAAAAATAAATGTACGACCTGAGAGGACGGACTTTTTTCAAACATAATTATAGACAAGTGGTTGTACAGCCTTAGTGGTTATGTGTCAGGATTTCTTAGCTGCTGACTTACATTCCGTTTTGACTTGATGACTGTTCTTTATGGCAACCCTTTTTTTTTTTTTTTTTTGAGGGGGGGAAATGCCCTCGCACTTCCCCCCCTCAAAAAAAACCGTGATCCGACCGCCGCCGGGATGGGGCGAGATGGAGACGCACTGCATTAACCATCTCGCCCCGGCGGTAGGCCCTTCCGGGCCTCTGCGCCAGTGGGTGGGCAACCTTTCACCTCAGTTGCCCACCAGACGTGTGGGGCCATGTAAGTGCAGCGGAGAGTCCCCCGACTCTCCGCCACTGGCCCCACTACGGGGGATGGAGAAAGCGCTCAATGAAGCGCCTCCTCCGTCTCCCCACCCGTCTGCGCCGGAGGGGGTCAGAGTTGGTATTATCCTCCCAGACCCGCTTCGCGGCCTCCTTCTGCGTCATCACCCTCTCGCAGAAGGAGACCGTGGCCTGCCACGCACTCTCGCTGCCGAGCATGGCTTTCACCACGCTCGGCAGCGAGAGGTCCCGGCCAACGACCGCTGAAAGTGTGCGCCGCTCGGAGTCCCAAGCAGCGCACACCTCCAGCGTGTGGGGCGCCGTGTCCTCTGGTGCCCCACATTCGTGGCAGGCCGGGGTCGCCTCCCGTCTCGCGATTTGATGCAGGTACTTTCCGAAACATCCATGTCCGGAAAGCACCTGCACCAAACGGAACGTCAGCGACCCAAAGGGCCGCCGCACCCACTCCCGGAGGACCGGGCGGATGGCCTCCACCGTCCTCTGACCAGGAACCGGTGGAGCCAGGTCCTCCGTCCACCGCCGCAACAGGGCAGCCCGCGCCTGCTTTCGCAGGCGCTTGACCTCCCCCCACGCTGGGGGCTCTCCACGGGACCTTCTCGCCGCCACGAAGTGGTAAACTTCGGCGAGGGTCTCCGCTTCGAGCTCCCAGGGGGGATCACTGGCCAGCACACATGCCACCGTCCAGGACACCGTCCGGTATCCGCGGATCGCCCTCGTCGCAATGACCCGCTGTGGACGTCGCAGCAGGGCCTTGTTATTGCGACTGAGGGCGTCCACCCAGACCGGTGCCCCGTACATGGCCATACTCCGGATCACTCCGGAGTACAGCCGGCGGCACGTGGCATTCGGGCCACCCACGTTGGGCAGCAGCCTCCCTAGAGCGGCGGCCGCTCCTAGGACTTTTGGGGCCAGTTGAGTGAAGTGGGCCCCAAAAGTCCACCTCCCGTCCAGGATGAGACCCAGATATTTCATCTGGGTTCCAACCGGGACCGGGACCCCATCCAGAAGCACCCGCGTTCCTGGAGGGGGTCCCCCCCGAGGCCCGTGGAACAACAGGGCCTCGGTCTTGGAGAAGGCAACCTCTAGTCCCAGAGAGCGGATGCAGTCGACCACGAGGGTTGTTCCCACCGTGGCCAGCTTTATGGCAACCCTAGATTGACAGTTTCGTGTGCTTTCTTTAGTGAAAGGACATTCCAGCCATTTACTCATTTATGTCGTTTGGGGTTGAAACAATGGGTCCCTGGGGCCCGTAGGTGCGACTTCTTGTCAGAAAGCTGTCCAGACGCCTGGTTGAGCTGATGCGCGACCAAAAGGCTGGCACATACCTCGCCTAGCGTATCAGTCTAGCTATTCAACGAGGGAATGTTGCCAGCTTTTTGGGTACGCTCCCTGCAGAAGGTTATCTAAATTCTGTGTTTTATTTATAACCCTTTTTACCTACAATTTGGCTTTTTTAGATAAATATAGTTTAGCTTTAGATTTAGTTTAGTTTGAGTAACATTTCATTTATTTATTAGTACCTATTGAAATAAATGAACCACTGTTTCAACCTACTGACGACCGGGGTCATTAACGCAAGCCGTGGCTTTCGCGAGCGTCAGCACGTAACACGCTGCGGACTGGCCCCAGAATAAGGACATCGAATATGTCCGAATCCTGGTCGGAGTAATTTCGACTTTGAACTGACGTGAGTTTAGCTGTTGCTTGTTCATTTTTCAAAAATCTCGATAGTTTTCAAACAAAGGGCCTTTTTACACTCAACAAAATTCATTATTTTTAACCAACCAGTAAGTAAACTGCTGCGTTTTGTCAACAGTGTTAACAGAAGAGCCTCGTTTCTCGGAGCCCATCCCCAACGTGACGGTCGCACTAGGCAGGGATGCTAGCCTGCCCTGCGTCGTGGAACACCTCGGCACGTACAAGGTAAGTTGGCTTACTGCTACTTGTTACTATACCTACTTGCACTATTATTTATTCTGTGATACACCATCATCATTTGTAGTTTGATGTGAGTAGGTTAAATACATCGATGCTTGCAGGAGTTGGTCTGCTCGTGATGTACGCAAATATACAAATATAATAATATTATAATATAATACGCAAATAGACGTAAAGCAATTGTTAATTCCGATATTTCAAATGTTATATAAAGTGTTCATAGCTGTAAGAAAAAAAATGATGTCCATATTTAGAAAAACATACATAGGAAATTCTGGTTAGGGTCCAGGATCTATGTATGTGATCGTTGGGCGTTATTCTTATTATTATCATTATTGAAGTAAAACCTCATTATATACGCACGCTTGACTTGGGAAGAAAGCTGGTGAATGGGAAGCGAACCTCCATTGTCAACATAACAAACTTAAAAAATTGTATAATCATATTGATGTGTCCGGTAAAATGACAATTAACCCAACATTAACATAAGCAAATCAAAAACATAGTTATACCAGCCGATAGATGGAGCTAAACTAAAGAAATTTTACTTCACTCATGTGGTCTAAAGCACGCTCGTTTTTGTTATTATTACTAGTTTTTTAAATATACCTAATAAAAATCCTACATTTTCATATTAAGTATATAATATAGATAATATTCCTTTAACTAGAAGAAAAAAGTCGTAAAACAAAACCCAAATAACGTAGAAACATTTCCCTTCGTATTAAAACAAGATGAATACGTGGAAGTAAAAAATAATATAGGAAGAAATGAAAGCTACGGATATTGAATCGCGCCTCTTTAGTATTCCAGAACCGCCTTCTCCTAGATAATTTTATCCAATTATTATAAAACATCGGTACCTTGGGAAGGAAACTGCCGTCATCCGCGTCGGTGGTATTAAATGGTAACTGAATAAAGAGTGGGAAGAACTGCGTGAGTTTATACAATTAACGTATCGTTTATAGTTTTAGAAGAATCTAGAATGTATGCTGGTGGTTATTAAACTTTCCAGTTTCATATTATATTTGACAGCCTCTGTAGTATGGTGGTTGTGCAGGTCGGCTCGTAATCTGCAGGCGGCGGGGTTAGATTTCCGCAGCAGGACAAGTATTTGTGCATAGTAAAAAAGCGCAAATACTTGTTCTGAGTCTGGGTGTTGGCACAGGAAATCTTAGTTAAGGTCCAAGATCCATGTATGTGCTCGTTGGGCGTTATTATTATTATTAGTATATTACAAAGAGCATAATATAACCACTACGTTTTATATTATATATATTAGGCCTATATTTATATTATATATTTTATATATTAGGCCAGGGCAGCCTTATGCCTATAATTATGATAAAGCCATAGTATTAAACGCTGTTAATTTTTTGAGCACTCTATTTCTATCTCTCTCTCTCTTTCTCTCTCTATCTCTCTCTCTCTCTCTGCAAGATTGGTGACTGATATTGATTTCAAAAAGCTGATGGTAGATTGCTTAATTCAAAGATTTACGTTCACTTGCCTAGTAAGCGTCAGTGATACAAATTTTTGTTAGCATAGCAACTTAAAATGATAAGATTACGGTCGCCAGACTAGACACCACGCACAACCTTTACTATCGCAACACCGCGTCATCTCAGTGTAAAGTAATTTTACAAAGCGCTCCCCAGCTCCGCCTCTCGGTATTACTGTACGGAAACGGTGCGAGCTAATTCTCTCGTTTCTTGAATTAACTCTGTAAAGTTTTGTTAGTATTACGAATGAAGTTTTATTATGCGAAACTCAAAGAATCTGAGTTTAATTTACTTACAGTTAGTTTAAGAATTATTATTATTCTAGTTGATTGTCTATATTATTGTTTATAGTTTATTATGGTTAGTAATCACTTTAATTACCCTATGCAGAGAGAGTTGTAAAAGCAGTTGGCAAAGCGGTGCATGAACATTCCAAAAAAGTCCTACCACCTAGTGCTATTATATTTATAATTTATACTTTATTTAACCAATCCATATTATTACTTAAATTCAACCCATTAAAATTGTAAGCAGATAGTTAACCATTTCAAATGGCTTACATACGCGTGCGTCCGCGTCATTGGATATCAATCACCGTCACATTTCTTCGCGATGTCTGTAACGTCTTGCCCCGCCCGCCCCCGCGCCCGCCCCGCGCCCGCCCTGGGGAAATCTATGGAGCGGGTTACGGGAGACGTGTGCCTAAGTGCGAGTGGAAATTAAATATTTATTGACTTGTCCCTGTAGAAAGTTCATTTTATTCGAAACTGCTGTTTCGCTGACTGAACACTGCATTTTTATTTTTATTTTCATGTAATGTCCTATAAGTTTACCTGTTCTGTGGTATACTTTATAATACTAGAGTGCGGTTTTTGAAATGATCCCACATACAAGATTGATGCGTGTCTATTTCTTTGGAATTTGTATTATTATGTAAGTGTGGAAGTCTGCAAAATAATGAACGTAATATATACAATAAAACGTTAAAACAAAATACCCCTATTCCATACAGAGTAATATAATGAAAAGACTCAAGCCAAAGAAAGAAAAGAAAAATTTAAGGAACACACATAAAATGAAAATCAAGTCTCGAAACTTTAATTGAAAAACTCGTCTAACTGGGAGGTTTTTGTACGCAATGATAATATCAAAAGTGCGTAATAAATTGAGTGTACACTCCGCGACGACAGAGACTGGTTTTGGATATTTTTTCAAGCATTATTATTTCTGCGGATATTTACAATTTGCCTTCTCTAATTTCATAGAAATGTCTCTATTATATCGTTTGCTGATACTGTTAAAAAGCAGTAACGTAAACACCAAATAAGGTTTTAATATTTACATAATTACTTACGCTTTCAGCCGCCAACATCTGTTTGCTTCATTCTATTTGATCGTTGGGTGTTATTATTATATAGTGAAGTAAGTATTATTTATTAAGTATTATAATTATAAGTTCATTGATAGAATCAGGCGTTCATGTTAGATACAAAATGAAATAATAATATCTAGTGTAATTCCGCTGAATTCAAGTACTTAGATTATCTATATTGGGTTAAAGGATTATTGTAGGTAAATTAATGAAAAAACCTGAAAAAACCCTAAAAATCATGAAATTACTATAACAAATTTAAAAAATATAATTATTATGAAATTTATATTAATTATTATTATTATTATTTTTATTGATATAAAATTAATTATTACTATTATTATAATAAATAAAACTGAAATTTAAAATATAAAATTATATGAATATTGTACAATTAATTATTATTATTACAAATAAAAACCAATACAGATAACCCTCCCCTAACAATCCTGAAATTACAATAACAAATTTAAAAAATATTATTATTATTATGAAATTAATATTAATTATTATTATTTTTATCGATATAAAATTAATTATTACTATTAATATTACAATAAATAAAACTGAAATTTCAAATATAAAATTATATAAATATTATACAATTAATTATTATTATTACAAATAATAATAATAATATGATAATATGTGCGGACATCTCACACAACGCCATCTAGCCCCAAACTAAGCAAAGCTCGTATTATGGGTACCAGATAACTGATACAATACTTAAATACTTTTTGTTTGTAAATATATACATATAATACAATATAACACCCAGACACAGAACAAACACCTATGTTCATCACACAAATGTTTGTCCTGGGTCGGAATCGAACCCACAACCCACAGTTCAGAAGGCAGGGTTACTACTAACTGAGCTATCGGGCCAGTCAACTTGTAACGGTAAAGATAGGTTAAATAAGTCTAAAAAATCCGGTGTTTACAGGTTAGTTTGTGACGATTGTAACGGAGTTTATATAGGACAAACTGGCCGTAACTTTGAAATTAGATATAAAGAACACATTTCTGCTTATAGGAATAACCACCCAGACAGGTCACATTTCGCGAAGCATCTAATTGATACAGGCCATTCTTTAGGCGACAATAATAAACTTGATGTTTTACACGTGTGTGATAAAAGTTTCAGATTATGTGTGTTAGAACAATTAGAAATCTTAAAATATAATAACCCATCTTATACACTGTTGAATGACCAAACTAATATTGTTTCGTCACCATTACTTCGCATTTTTAGTGGGGGTAGGGTACGAAATGGTATATAAAGCGCCTGACTTGCAACGCCCAGTCACTTTCGAGCGAGCCTTCGGCGAGTCAACACGGTCCTGAAGATGCCTCGTGAAGAGGCGAAACACGTGTCGAGGGTTATCTGTATTGGTGTTTATTTGTAATAATAATAATTAATTGTATAATATTTATATAATTTTATATTTGAAATTTCAGTTTTATTTATTGTAATATTAATAGTAATAATTAATTTTATATCGATAAAAATAATAATAATTAATATTAATTTCATAATAATAATAATATTTTTTAAATTTGTTATTGTAATTTCAGGATTGTTAGGGGAGGGTTATCTGTATTGGTTTTTATTTGTAATAATAATAATTAATTGTACAATATTCATATAATTTTATATTTTAAATTTCAGTTTTATTTATTATAATAATAGTAATAATTAATTTTATATCAATAAAAATAATAATAATAATTAATATAAATTTCATAATAATTATATTTTTTAAATTGGTTATAGTAATTTCATGATTTTTAGGGGTTTTTCAGGTTTTTTCATTAATTTACCTACAATAATCCTTTAACCCAATATAGATAATCTAAGTACTTGAATTCAGCGGAATTACACTAGATATTATTATTTCATTTTGTATAATTACAAGTGTTCCAAAATGATCTATGTAGCATAACCATACGAGTGAATTGGCAAATAAAATATGGATGTTTACCGCTTTGAAAGTTGGTTTCACTTATGCAGTACAAACGCATGTTCGGCATCCAACAACCCCTACAAAAATGTACTCAATTTCATAATATTCATTAGTTTTTTACTGTAATTAATAATAGCTATATTTATTATTAAAAATAACAAGTAATATTTGCAAATACATTCTAAAAAAATCACAGGTCATCATTTACCTCTGCAAATTAATATGGACACCTAAAATATTCATTCAAGAAAGCTTGAAATATCTTTTGGGGCTGTACTCTAATTAGTACGCGATAATAAATATCTCGTGGGAATTAATGCAGTAATTTCGCCCCGGTTCCCGGCGAGGTGGTTATTCATTAACTACGTCATAGCTACAGCAACGTACCTACATATATCCCAAATAAAGCCGGTGCTAGACAAGCAGGCGCGGAATGTTGCAGTCCTTGGAGGATAAATACATGTTTTGTTTTGGAAATCAAAACAACGTGAGCCTTGCTTTAAATTATGGTAGATCTCAAGATTGTCCTATTTCTTTAAATTCCGATACCAACTCTAATAGCAGCTTCGTTTATCGTCATTTATAGCAATGTGGTGAAGCGCTACCTTGTAAAGATAAATTAAGTTTTTTTGTAGTAAAATTTCTGTACGCACGCTTGACTACGGGAGTAAGCTGGCGAATGCGATCTCCATTGTCAACATAACATAAAAAACGTATTCGGAGCATTCGCGCTCACTAAAAAGCTTCTTCTTGCGGCGGCGTCGTGTGTCGGGTCGTCCTCTTCCCTCAAATATGGTCGAGGAGGGCGATGGCTGGAACATGCGTCAAGCTCGGGAACGGGCACTGCTTGCGGAAGCTGGTCTGGTCGTGGTGTATGCACAATTAGAAATAAGTACTTATGTTTAAAAATTTGTATTGTCCTTCCTGTATTCGTATTAATAATATAATATAATTCAACAAAAAACACGGAACCTGGTGTCTGTGGTAATGCAGTTACAAAAAAAACATAACGTTGAAAAGTTGTATTATTATGTTGGTATGTCCGGTAAAATGACAATTTACAATTATTGTCAAGATGGCGACATTAACATTACTAATAATGATAATAATAATAATGATTATATTTTCATGGTGGTTTATAATAATAATAATAATATGTGTGGACATCTCACACAACGCCATCTAGCCCCAAACTAAGCAAAGCTTGTGCTATGGGAACCAGATAACTGATACAATACTTAGATACTTTTTGTTTGTAAATACATACATAGAATACAATATGACACCCAGACACAGAACAAACACCTATGTACATCACACAAATGTTTGTCCTGAGTGAGAATCGAACCCACAACCCACAGTTCAGAAGGCAGGGCTACTACCAACTGAGCTATCGGGCCAGTCAATTTATAACCTACACTCTAGATTATTTGAACTACAGATAAATGAATTACTATTCCACATATTATGCAGTCTGTAAATGCCTTTACGCTAACAGTTGCAGCGAACCAATTAACTTATTCATGAATGCCCGAATGATCGCTGCACAGCGCTCGAGAGTCTAGATTTGTGATATTTCACTAATGACTGATAATAGCTTATTTACCTATATTGACTGTTCCGTAACGGTATCTTGTCTGATTGATTTGTAGCAACTTTCCCGATAGAATTTGTCCGTGACCGTATTGAATCTAAATATATATAACTCAAAGGTGACTGACTGATTGACTGACTAATATAGTGATCTATCAACGCACAGCCCAAACCACTGGACGGATCGGGCTGAAATTTGGCACGCAGGTAGATGTTATGTCGTAAGCATCCGCTAAGAAAGGATTTTTCGAAATTCCACTCTTAAGAAGGTGAAATGGGTGGTTGAATTATTTTCCCATAGGCCACGCCGCGGCGAAGCTGCGGGCAGAAGCTCGTTAAAATATAAATATGCGCACGCGATGGTAAATGTTTGCCTGTACTCTTTGAATTGAATAGTGACGCGGTAAGCAAGCACTGGCAAGGGCACTGAAGCTCGTGAAATTACTTGGCTTGAGACTTTTTTTTTTTTTTTTTTTTACTTCAAACTTGTCTAGCATTTGACCGCGCTCTCACCTGATGGGAAGTGACGATGCGATCGAAGATGTAGCATGCTAGCCAAGTAAATACCTATTCACTCTTCTCTTGAACACGCCCGGGTCATATTTCGCCGGAAACACAGACGCTGGCAGGGCATTCCATTCCTTAGCCGTTCTAATTAAAAACGTTGAGTCAAATCGCTTGGTACGAATGGGTGGTATTTCGACCACGAAAGGATGGCGCTTAGCCGAGCGTCTAGTAGTCCGGTAGTGGAATGGTGATGGGAGAATGAGATCATGCAGTTCTTGAGCGCATTCACCGTGGTGTAATCTGTAGAAGACCGACAGACTTGCCACCTTACGTCGATGTGCAAGGCTCTGGAGCCTTTCACCAACCAAAGTGTCGTCGTCAATGAGCCTTTTGGCACGCCGTTCAATCGAGTCCAGAGCCTCAAGCTGGTACTTGGCAGACCCGTCCCACAGGTGGCAGCAGTACTCCATACACGATCGGACTTGTGCTTGATACAGATTTAGAAGCTGTCCAGGTGTGAAGTACCGCCTTACCTTGGACAATATGCCGAGTTTTTTTGAAGCTACTTTGGCTTTGGACTCGATGTAGGATCCAAAGTTTAGGTTTGACGTGAGATCAACACCCAAAAGCTCAAGATGGTTTCCTAAACTTACAGATACACCACGGAATGAAGGAGCCAGATGGAGTGGGCTCTTTTTAGCAGTGAATAAACACGCCTGTGTTTTTGCAGCATTGAACCTAACCAAGTTAGCATCGCCCCAATCGGACACGGCTTTCAAAGCCAGGTTCATGCGCTCAACCATAGCCTCTCTCTCAATCCGGACATCGTCACCACTGGCTCGGGCACTGGATGTGTATCTTTCAACAACAGTACTATCATCTGCATACCCAAAGGTACCGGGCTTTAGCAAATCATTGATGTGGAGTAAGAATAGTGTTGCTGAAAGAACTGACCCCTGAGGTACACCAGCATTAATAGCTAATTGATCGGAAGAGCAGCCATCAAGAACCACTCTAAGCGATCGTTCCCTCAAAAAGTCTGATATCCAAGTGCACAAACCAGCAGGTAGTCCGTAAGATGGAAGCTTATTCAGAAGACCGTCGTGCCAGACCCGATCAAATGCCTTAGAGACGTCTAGAGATACAGCAAGTGCCTCTCCATGCATCTCCAAGGCTTCGCTCAATATGTGCGTGGCGTATGCGAGAAGATCCCCAGTTGACCGGTTTCGGCGAAATCCGTATTGCCGGTCACTGAGGAGATCATTGACTTCAAGGTGTGCCAAGAGCTTGTTGTTGATTATACGCTCCATACTCTTACAGAGTATGGAGGTAATTGAGATGGGTCGGTAGTTGGCAGGATCAGCACGACTGCCCTTCTTAGGTACAGGTTGTACATTGGCTAGCTTCCAACTCTTAGGGACTATTCCGGTGTCTAGAGAGAGGCGAAATAGGCGTGTTAAAATGGGAGACAACTCAGGTGCACAGCTCTTAAGTACAATTGCTGGTATACCATCGGGACCACTGGCTTTGTTCACGTCTAGACTGCATAATGTTTTTAGTACCTCCTTCTGACGTATGCGTATTTCCGGCATGAAAGCACCGCAATGTGGAAGGCAGGGAGGTACCTCATTAGCAGTATCTAAACGCGAAGCTTCTGCAAAGAGAGTGGCAAACAAGTTTGCTTTTTCTTTTGCAGTGTGAGCCAGCGATCCGTCAGGTTTTAATAATGGAGGCAGTGAAGATCGACAGAAGTTCGCTTCAACCGATTTGGCTAGGGACCAAAAAGCCTTACTACCAGCTGGATAGGAAGCAAGTTTAGTCCCTATTCGACCAATATGATTGAAACGAGCCTTCCTTAATTCCTTCTTACAGGCCTTGGCGGCAACATTAAAGGCTTTCTTCTTAGCTCGAGTGTCCGATGCCTTGCGTTTTCGAGCGTCAGCCCATGCCAGATATGCCGCATGTTTCTGCGCTTCAGCGTGTGCACAGTCGGCTCCAAACCATGGGCTGGCTTTGCTGGTCATGGGTTTATCGGAAAATGGAATAAAATATTCCATAGCCCGACATACTACCTCAGTAACCGCATTCGCGCAAACCGTCGGATCTCCAGAAGAAAAACACGTTTGCCGCCAAGGATATGAGGCGAAGAAATGTCGCATCTCATCCCAGTCTGCTAAATTGTATCTCCAGACACGCCGACTTTATGATCTGATCTCACATTCGAGTAATCTAATTACCAGACTGTGTTGATATCTCAGGATAATGTACGCAATGCAGTGTCGCGCAAAATTTTATACTTAGAGTTGTTAGTGACACTGCATCTGTTATGGGCAGCCATGTCACTTAACATCAGGTGAACAACCAGCACGTATCCATTAACGTAAATAATATATAATAAGTAAAGATTCTTTCTTTGGGATAAAAAATATCCTACAATGATGTCGGTATATAGTGTAAGCAATTAGTGTGAAAAATATCATTGAATTTGCCTGAAATATTTTAGCTGTTTTGCGTGAAAGCTACTCAAAGTTACAAACGGGCTATGTTTCATTTTATATTAGCTTAAAACTCTTAACTGAAGATTTAACCACTTAAAAATATTTCCGATTTTACTGTTTCAATCAAAGTTCATGATAGGAAATAGGAACGGTTGCAACGTATTCGAAGGTGTATCAAGTTTATAACATAAGGATAAGTGCTATTATGTGCTATATACGGGCCCGATAGCTTAGTTGGTAGTAGCCCTGCCTTCTGAACTGTGGGTTGTGGGTTCGATTCCTACCCAGCAAACATTTGTGTGATGAACATCGATGTTAATTCCGTGTCTGGGTGCTATATTGTTTTCTGTGTATGTATTTACAAACAAAAAGTATTTAAGTATTATATTTACAGTTATCTGGGGCTTTACCGCGTAAGTCTGGTGGAGATCGTAATCGTGTTCTCTCTTGCTCGCACTCGTGGACTTGTTAATTGGCGTGTGCAGGATGGCAGGCGAAGCCGATTCCCAGAACGGTTACGCGGTTATATATTCAGTATGTTTTTATTTGGTTCTATAGAGCTAACTGCCACCAAACAAAATGTATTAATAGGCGAACGACCACTATAACTATGTAGATACTCCTCAAGCAACATAAGTACGTAACAATTACGCAAATAAAGAGCCACCTTCTATCAAAATAAGACTTATGTCTGAGTATTGCTAACAGATACAAAATCAAGTGTATTTTAGACCACATGACTGAAATAAAACTTTTCAGTTTAGCTCCATCTATCGGTGGTTTTTGCTTTGTTAAATGTTAGTATCGTCATCCTGACAATCCTAAATTGTCATTTTACCGGACTATCAACATAATAATACATATGTAACTTTCTTATGATGAGAATGGGGATCTACGTGAATACCAACCAACTTCAAGTTTCGTTCATCGTTCATCATTGGTTCGACATGACCTCCGAAGCACGGTAGTACTCAGTTATAAATACCACTTTTATAGCGGTCACACATTCAAAGCACCTATCAAATAATTACATAGAAGGTTAATAATACATCGCCTCGTATTACTGAACAACTAATGATAAGAAAAGACAATTGTTTGAAGATACGTTAGATACGCCTTTGTCCAGTATAATTACACACTGTTATAACGACCCCTCAGGTATGGCAAAGGTCTCGTTTAAACTGGCCGCCACTGGCGAACAAGACGGCTTAACGAGCGCCCGTACACAAGGAATCACCGCCAGACCGTATACGGACCAAGTAATACGATGTGTCGTCGTCGTGTGTATTGATGACGATAGTATTCCTCGATACCGTGTCAAGATCTGTCTGATAGGGTGCCTTTCATTGTAGCTACTACTAAAAGATGCGTATAAACAATTCGGAACAGATAAGATTTCGGAGCTAGTGATTTCATAATACAGCCCTTCTCTTTGTTATAATAATACAAAAGACGTGCGCGCACACAGTCACAAACACACACACACACACCAAAATATTCTAGATATGTCTATTTAAAATTATTGTTAAAATTCTAATGTAAGGTGATCTATCATCATCCAGAATGTTCTTTAAGATTCCAGAATGATCTAAAAATAATCAAATTTAATACAAAGACTTTAAAATGATTTAGAATAGTCGGTCATCATCCAAAACGCTCCTAAACGCTCCAGAATGTCCTTTAACAAAAGTTTTAAAAAAAATTTGGAATGATCTAGAATAATCAAATTTAATTGAAAGACTTATTCTAGCCTGGCACCACCGGATTTCGTTTCTACTTAACTAATAAAACCACAATACCTACTTAAAGATAATACATATACTGTGCTGGAGTGCCTCCAAATTATCTATTTATTTTCATTTTTGTTATTTCCTTGTAATATTACAAGAACGTCCTTATTATAAAGAGTCGAAAAGAAATTCAGTTACTCGGGAACGTTGGTGGCATTGTAGGCTTTATTACCAAACAGAAGATACT
This sequence comes from Ennomos fuscantarius, assembly GCA_905220475.3. Lineage (NCBI taxonomy): Eukaryota > Metazoa > Arthropoda > Insecta > Lepidoptera > Geometridae > Ennomos > Ennomos fuscantarius. Next base: position 445,309 of record HG992028.1, on the reverse strand, counting down.
ATAGAACTAGAAATTTGGGTAATCAATCTCGTCTGCAAATCTTGTCCCAGTAGATCATAGATTGTTTTAAAAATAATAATCAGACTATTAATGAAGAAGGAGTGGATGACAATCCAACCGCTATCAATGTGTACCTAGTCGCAGTACCCGAGAAATAGATGATTCACCTCCCTGTATTCAAAGGATTTCAAAGCTCTGTAGGATACCTTCATTATGTCTTAACTAATTGGAGATACCTATCATAGACATAGTAAGCAACATTATTAGCGTTTACTAAACAATTCAACCAATAAGTATCAATTTAAAATTATGTTTCATGACCGTTTGAGTTTTGGCTAGAAGGGCGGCGGTCAATCTTTAGAATCCAATCCTTTAGCAACTTATCTTCACAGTAAAATGAAACGAGTGTCATAACTTGGATGTAATTAACTGGAGAAAGCAACGAGGTTCTGAGTAACGTCGCCGTCTGCATTGTAACAATTAACTTATTCATGAATGTGCCGGAGCCCTAATTATTTATTTTATTTTACGATCCCTATTATCCTGTAACACCCGCCTCGTAAATACTTGAGCGGTGAATGAGGGTAGCTTTGAATTTTCAAGTAATTTTCAAGTGGTGCTACGTCGGTTTTGAATTTCACTTGTAGATAGCGGATACATTTCTCTTTCTGCTCTAATATTAATCTGCAGTCATAAAAAGCTTAGTTCAAAGTCAAAGTCAAAAGATTTATTGCAAATAGGCTATTTTTAGCACTTTTACAAACGTTCTGAAACTGACTATATGAAATGCAACGTACAACGCAAACCGCTGGAACTGAGATGTGTACGGTGTTGTTTTCATGCCTAAACTGGATCGAATTTCAATATCTTTCCAATTTTAGTCTAGAACTTGTGATCAATAAGTATTTCCTTTTAAACCACAAACCAAATCCCAGCGCACCCTAAACGCAAAACAAATAAACTCTTAAAATCGTATTAGATGGAGTCTGTTTCGCAAAAGGGCGTCGTTGAAAAACGATTTAATAGATGGGGGCAAATAAAATTGGCGATATGAGCACCCGTTTGGTTGCCGCAGGGGTCTGGCGGGCCGTAATCAAATATACCTTAACTGGTTCGATTCCAGTTTATAACCTGCGCGGATTATGTTGGTTCTAAGTGATTTTTTTCGATATTTGCTTTTATTGGATGGGAGTCATTTTCCTCGAGGAAGTTGAATGTCGGCATATAATGAGGTTAATAAATTCGGTTATTTCATAAAAATTCTTCACACGTAAGGATTTTGTCGTTTGCTATGTTTTGAATTAAAATTTCGGTCAAATGATATATTGAAATTGCATATACTCGTATATCGTTTGCAAATCAGAAGAATTTTAGGTTTGAAAAATAAAGGATAGAAAATTTTGGAAGGTGAAGAAACTAAAATGGGAAACGAAAGGGGGAAAACATACTTCCCACGATGCGGGGGGCTGGTTTTATATCCTGATTCTTTGATGGTGTGTGTGTGACAAAGGTAATCGAAAGTCGTTTCTGGGAGACGAAGGATTGTTTCTCAGTTCAGACACAAAAACAAATTGTACATACACAGCGTCGTCCTGCAGAGATTCCAGAGTACCTAGGTCCGTGGTAGCTGCGGGGGCGTGCAGTCGTTACACTTTCATTACACTTATATTTCACAGCGGATTGTTTTAGGTAATGTCTTAAAAAAACGGGTATTGCAGTGCGGGGAAGGGCTATATCAATCCTTAAATGGAAAAGTTTCCAGCGTAACTTTAAAGGAAAGCTCAGATGCGGTGCGAGAGTGGCGAAGTACTACGACCGACTACTTTTACAGAGGGCGGTGCATGCGCATCTCATCCAAGACCGAACGTGAATTAGCACGCTTTTCAATCTACGTAGATAATATTTACAAAAAAAGAACCATTCTCAATATAATCTTGATAACAATTAATAATTTGTATGTTAAGTAATGACGTGATGTGCTTGTCGTTCGCCTGATGCTGAAACGGCTGAATGGATTTGGATGAAATTTCGTTCCAAGAAGAATAAAGACAATGTTATAATACCCAACATTTGAGGTCCCAAAGAAAATCTTGTGACATGTAATTACTAATAAAAAAGTGTTCAATTTAATCTTCTTGAGAGCTCAAGAACGCTAAATAGTGTCTGAAGAGGCATGGGTGCCAAAGATAACGCCGACAAAAGCGTCTCCGTGCCGTGCAAACACTTGTCCAAGCGTGCAAATATTTGCTCAAAGGACAGAACTTTCCATCAGGCGGCTTGCAAGGCACTAATTTTAATTCAAATGTCAATAGGATAAAAACTATTATATATGAAGCTCACGAACAAAATCAAAAATAATTACCTATTCAACACGGCAACATATCTTTTCTACAATTATTTTTACTCAACAATTCAATAAAACTTTATAAACGCTAACGATTTCGCTTTAGTCTAAAACAACATATTTCATTAATATACAAAAACTGTACCAAAACAACTGCAAACTTGAATGTTGTGTTGAAGGCAACAACTGGAATGAATAAAGTAAAAATAGTGACGAGTTTAGAGGATTTGAAACGTAGCGTAACCCAAATACACCAAAATAACGATGTGTTACGATGAAAGAAAGCCTACACAAAATCCGGTCCCGAATAATGTGCAAACGCCGTATCAAATTCACAACAACAACAATATATCGAAGCTCAGGCGTCTAAGGCTCTGAGCACATACGGGACAAAGTTGAGGTAACACGAAGGATAAAGGACGCGCACTTGAAATTGCCGTTAAGTATGTGGTGGCAAATAAAAAGGGGGTAAAGAGGATTAGGGGCTTACGTCTCGCGAGTGCCAAGTTCTCAGAGTTATGCCCCTCTGCTTGTTTGTTCTGTGCCATTTCCGATGTGATTAAGTGACGGATTAAGGTGATAAAATTTGGGAACTGGGTTCGTGAGAATTTTTCTTTCAAATTTTGTATGTTGTGAAAAATATAGTACATTTCGGGTGCTTAATATTTTTGACGAATAATAGTAATTCTTCTTTATATATCTTCTTCGCAGCTATTTATTTCAAAGATGTTAAACTCCTAATTAAGGACTTCTCCCGCTGTTGATTCTTAGAAAACTGAACGTGTTTAAAAGCTTAACAAGCTGATATTCTAAACAGAACTTCGAACTCTTGAATACAATTTGGACAAGATGCTAATTATAAGACAACACCGCAGTTAAAATGAACTTAGAATATTATCTTGAATAAAAATTATTAAAATACGCTGGCGTGGTTTCTGAGAACGAAAATACACGACAATTTCAATATTTTGCATGCAACACGGTGATGTAGGGAGTAATGCAATTACATCGCTCCGTGAGACAGCTGGGGTGCGCGCATCCTGTATAATACTGACCCGTGTTGGGCGCCAAAAAAGGCGAGGCGAATAAATGTTTGCGCTAAGCAACAGCTTAATATTGTTTTACGTATTATGATGTTATGTGGATTTTATTTTTTTAATGAAAAATTTCATTACTTTATTTCACTGCGGCATTTAACAACAAGTTTGTTGTTAGCTTGTTGAGAGTAGTTATATTCTTTGATTGAGAAATTGTAATGGAATGTACAAAGCTTGTTGCTTTTTGTTCCACGCAAAGTATAAACATTGATTTCTAATAAATAGAAAGTATGAGTTTAAATTAGGGTTCCCCGTTTCTAATAATATACGAGTTGTTAATAAATAGGTAAAAAAATATATATTTAAAGATACTTATAATTATTGTATACATTACCAGCATTTGTTTATTTTTTTTTTAATGTTGGGTCAAGAATCGCCATTGTTATTTTTGCCGATCCTTAGTTTCACTTAATAAAATGCAACATAATAAATCGATGAATACAATTTAAATTAAATACACAATTAAATAAGATGAATAAAATCATGGTATCTATATCGTTTATAATACTACGTCCCAGTTTGGGTGCCAACTTCTGCAATAAAAATTAAAATGTTTGATAAATTAAACATGAATATTCAAGCCGTCGCCATCCTGAATTTTTAAAGCAATGCTTGCGTGTAAATATGTAAAAACTCTTTGTAAAAAAATGGTTGCTCAAAAGAAGATATACATTTTTAACAAGCTTTGTCAGAACAGAATGCTTGGACGTCAATAACTGTTTGGAGAAGCGCCATCGCTTCTTTAAAATTCTAATATTAATTGTCATAATATTCATAATTATTATTATCCTCATTAGTTTGTGTTTATTTAATCTACATTCAATATATCCAGCAAGAAAACATTAGTACTGTGCATCGCTCACTTGTCGATGGAGTCGTTCAGAGTTGTAACCAACGAACTCAGAGATGGCGTTAGCAGTCTTGATTCGGTGAAGTTATCTGCGACGTGATTGGTCGCGTGTGCTTCGGTTTTGGCTCTGCTTTAGGCCAGAGAATCTACGTGTGTTCCCTCAGCTAGCTCGTTCGAATGTTTCTAACTGTGCGAGTTCTGTGAAAAATCCTATTAATTATTATCAAGAGACAATACAAACATTTTCTAGTGCATTTATATACGAATAGCGCGGCCGTGCCTTGTATTTTTTAATCTGATGGACATTGTTGCTGCTACTGAAGCTACCTGCTACTACTACCTACTACTCGCCAATTGAATTGTTCGCCGAAAAGTTTATACCGAGTCCTGCTTATCTTCTCTCGAGGAATTGGAAGCGACACTGGTTCGACGACAAGGTGAGTGAGCGCAATTAATACTGCACTGTGGAAATACTTGTGTTTTCTTGTTGGATAATTATCGGTTCACAGGGGGGGTAGCCATTTTTATAGGCAATCAAAAAAATAACTTAGTACGCAAGTACAAAGAAAGGTGGAGGCTATTTACACGCCACACCACTGTTGTTTCTTGTCAATTTAACTTTTAAACTGTTACCATGTATTCAGTTCTTATACAACTTAAATTACTTCATGTAGTTACTTTATCACATGAAATATAATCAATTCTTTTTACATCATGTAGACTCTTTGACATAAAAAAAGAAGTGTGCTTTAGACCACACGACTGAATTAACTTTTTCAGTTTAGCGCTATCTATTGGTCAGTATTTTGTTTTTGCTTTGTTTAAAGGTTTTTTTTTTGTTTTGGCTCCACATTTTTGTGTATTTAGCTAGTGCTAGCTAAATATATTTATATATAGCTATTTTTAATTGATAATTGAAGGGGTGAGAATAAAAAGGGTTTAACTGATTTTTTTCACAAAATGACTTATGGGTATCGTTGGATTCAGCGTGAAATTATCTACAATAATACATTCTCAAAATACCGAAATGTGGCTTAAATCTCGAGATTTTGAGTCTAAAAAAGGTTTATCTGTCACAGGAATACAGTTCGCTTAGCATAAAAACATTATTATATTTATATTATTATATTTTACAGCAATTGTATTAATTATTATTGTATTCTATGTATGTATTTACAAACAAAAAGTATCTAAGTATTGTATCAGTTATCTGGTTCCCATAGTACCAGCTTTGCTTAGTTTGGGGCTAGATGGCGTTGTGTGAGATTTCCACACGTATTATTATTATTATTATTATATTTAACCTTTACATAAACCTTTTCTATTACCTCATAAGCACTCTACATTAAAATGAAGCCGTTGAAGTTTAAAGTCAATTTTCTCGACACATTAAATTTGTCAGTTAAACCCTTTTTATTCTCAACCCTTCAAATATTCAAGTTAAAAGGTATTAGATATATGTGTCAAGTCATGTCACAGTCCAAGTCATCAAGTCAAGTCATAATCTAGTCTAGTCTAGTCAAGTTGTACTCCTAGTAAAGTGGTGGCAACTTTACCAGAAGCTTCTACCTACCAGAAGCTATGTAGTTTTGGAAACAATACGAAAAGAAACGTTTCACTATCTTTATACCACTTTCCCACACTCATGCCTATAATCCAGCACTTAAAGAATAAAATGCGACCGATTTTATGCATTGACACTGAAAATAACACAAGTTTTGGAAAATAATACAATCCGGCGACGCTATCTTTTTCGTTTTCCTGCCAAAACTCTGTTTAAAGGTTTAATGTTGATGTCGCCATCTTGACAATTGTAAATTGTCATTTTACTGGACATACCAATATGGTAATACAAACTTTTAACTTTGTTATGTTGACAATGGGTATCTACGTGAATCAACTTCAACTTCCGTTCGCCTCGCATACTTCAGCTTACTCCCCAAGCCAAGCATGCGTAATGAAGTTTTACTTCAAATAAGAGTGATTGACCTACTTTTTTTTCCAAATTTTGTATAAAATAACTGCGTGGTATTTAATATACCATATCAACGGACGATAGTATTAAGACTACCTAACGATAACTAAATTAAGACTTTATCTGTATCGCACCAATTTTCCAATAACCCTCTCGGATACATCATAACCGCTCCACAATATCCGATAAATCATTAAGTTGTTGAAACCTAATAGAGAGTAGGTGAGGGAGTCACAAGTGGTGCCACTTTATTACGGCCCAGCGCCGGAACTACGGCAGATAAGTTATGACGTCACTTAATCACAAATTCGCCATCGCCGTTAATAGGCTCCGAGGTCTGAGGTCGAAAATCGTTGATTTATACACCCTTAATTCGAGTTGGTGGAACTGGGTGCAACCGTTTGATAGTTATCGTTATGGTAATCTTAGAAACTTTCTGTGGTTGTGTGATTATGTTTTGTGATTTGTTTGAATTTAATGTATAACACGACCATTTCCTAAAATTCTGTAGGTTTCAAAATGTATACAGTATAATTGGCCCGATGAGGCCGCATGCTGCTCAACCTATTATATTAATTTACTACATTTATTATTACATGTGAAACAGCATTGAAAACATACAACTTCATGGTATTTTTACGATATGATCAAAAGTCTTCTATCTGGCCATACCTCCACCGTCGCCATCGTAAATTCTTGTTTATTTTCTTTTTATTGCGTCACGTCCCAAAAACGGGTGAAGACATGTAAATAACCGATCCCATTCGGACAGTAACGCGGGAGCAGATGCCATGCGACTGTCTCGTGAAATATGCACCAGATCGGGCGTTCCGCAGTGCGGCACCTTCCCGCCGGGAGGCTGCGACTGGTACATGAAGTGGACTCAAGGATGAGATCACACTACTGGATCGTTTCTTGAATTGAATAAAATAACGCAGCTGATTGAAGTACGGTTAAAGAGGAAATCAACTGTCGTAATCAATTGAAATTCTTCAATTTTTAGGTCAGTTATTTCTAGCAACTTGATTTTAGTATGGTCATCTTTCAGCTTCGACAATTATTGAGTGATTGTATGATGATTGTTGTCACGTAAAGGTCAAAGTTAAAGGATTTCATTGCAAATAGGCTATTTTTAGCACTTTTACAAGTCAAAATGAGATTAGGTACTTAAAATAAGTTATTGTACTTAGCACATAAAGATACAAAGTGCTTAATCTGAAATATTATTGACAGACTCTGTGGCGCGGTGGTTGAGCAGGTTGGCTCATGACCCAGAGGGTTCGATCCAGACAAGTATTTGTGCACAGAAAAAAAACGTGAATACTTGTATTGTGTCTGGGTGTTGTGGGACCATGGTCCACGTAGTTCCTGGGTACCTAGATACCGGGAATTTTAATTAGAGCCTATTAGGACCTATATATGTGATCGTTGGATATATGAATGTATGAATGAATGAATTTATTTGTTACATAGCAATCCTATTACAATATGCAAGTTTAAAAAATAATCTTTTGCCGGCTACCAGTGCAAGCAATCTGGCACAATGCTGAACAGATAACTTGGTGGTAAGACTTTGTTGCAAAGTTCGTCTAGGTAGGTACCACCGCTTTGCCAGTTATTCTGCCGCCAACCAGTAGTGTGCAAGCACTACTGTGTGCCGGTTTGAAGGGCACTGTAGCTTGTGAAATTACTGGGCAATTGAGACTTTATGATCTGATCTCACAGTTTTGTAGTCTTATTACCAGAATGTGCTGATGTCTCAGGATGATGTGCGCAGTGCAGTGTCGTGGAAACTATATGTTTTGGGGTTCCGAGTAACACTGTTATGTTATGGGCGGCCGTGGCGCTTAACATCAGGTGAACGACTAGCTCGTCACAACATTCACTATCATAAAAAAAAACTTTGATCCGGAGCTTCGATTGCACCGGTAAATAAGAAGCTACGAAAACGTGACAGTGAAGTCTTGTTTGTTTAAATTTTCTTTCTATCATGTTTTACAATATTTATAATTTATTACAATTGAGACAATATAATGAAATAAACTGCAAAAGTAACCACCTATACTTCACACCGGTGAATATTAAGATGATCTTAATAAAAATTACAAATACAAAACTGAAACTATATAACAACAGGCAATAGGCAAGGTACTTAAGATTTCATAACATTGCTCTTATGAATAATTTAAATTTACTGATTGACAAATGATGGATACCATTAGGCAAAATTTTATAAAAAAATATACAGTTTCCTATGAATGATCGTTTATCTTTCTGCAGTCTGAGTCTTGGAATTTTCAATTTGTTTTTGTTCCTAGTATTGAAATTATGAATGCCACAATTTCTGGAAAAAGAACTAATGTTTTTTGTGTATTTTTTAAATATTGCTGTTTGTTAACGAGTGTACAACAAAATGCGTGGAAAAAATGGAACAACACTCCTGGTGTTTTTAATCCATTTTTAAGAAGGGAAAAGAATTGCTTGGAGTCTACTTTTTGTAAATTTTTGGTCATTATATCAAAACATCATACCTATTTGAATGGCAACTTTTTAAAGACAGGTATTAGATTGCTTTCAAAAATTGGATGCATTGTAATTTAAATTGATACCATGATACATGCGCCGTAGTGGTTACATAGCCGCGTTTGACTTAGATATTCTTTGTACGTATGTATTTTTATATGTTTTTATATTTATTTTAGGTATCCACAAACATACAAGTATTTTTTTTTTTATGATAAGGAATGACGTGACGAGCTAGCCGTTCGCCTGATGTTAAAAGACACGGCTGCCCATATCAGCTGCAATGTCACTCGGTACTCTGAAGTATAAAGCTTCGCGTGACACTGCACTGCGCACGTCATCCAGAGACATCAGCACAATCTAGTAATAAGATTACTAAACTGTGAGATCAGATCATAAAGTTTCAATTGCCCAGTAATTTCACTAGCTACAGTGCCCTTCAAACCGGAACACAGTAGTGCTTGCGCACTACTGCTTGGCGGCAGAATAACTGGCAAAGCGGTGGTACCTACCTAGACGAACTTTGCAGTAAAGTCCTACCACCTAGTAAAAATTATATATGTATTCCATTAAATTCGTTTAATATGTAATTTTTTTTGTACGTACTCTATTAATGATGTTATTATAGATTATATATATATATATATATATTAGAACTGGCTTATGAGATTTAACAGTAAGTTAGGCATTTTTGAACAGACTTTCAGACACTAGAGATAAAAACAATACGCATGCATATTGTATGAAATAATATTGAACAATTATTTTAGGTAAAAAGAAGATAACAGCAACCAAGCACAGTGTCGATTCCCAATGGAGTAGGTCTCGACAGTCCGAGCCAGGCAATAAGCGTGGAGTCGTAAATACAAACTGAATAAAGTAGTAAACTGGCTCAATAAACATTCTATTTTACAAGTTTTATTGCTTGGTCCAGGTGGGAAATGTATAAACAAACTGAACTGGTGGAACGGTTCAAAGTTTTTTCGATACAAGAACGTGCAAACGGAAAAACTTGTACATGAAAACACGAAACGCGATATGAAATACTATAATCTACATAAAAAAATCAGTATTTTTTTTTTTATGTTACGAAATGACATGACGAGCAAGCCGCTCGCCTGATGTTAAGCGACACGACTGCCCATATCAGTTGCAATGACACTTGAAACACTAAATTATAGTTTCGCGTGACACTGCACTGCGCACGCCATTCTGAGACAGCACAGTCTGGTAATAAGATTACAAAACTGTGAGATTAGGTCATAAAGTCTCATTTGCCCAGTAATTTCACTAGCTACAGTGCCCTTCAAACCGGAACACAGTAGTGCTTGCGCACTACTGCTTGGCGGCAGAATAACTGGCAAAGCGGTGGTACCTACCTAGACGAACTTTGCAGAAAAGTCCTACCACCTAGTAGTATTTAGTATCATTGTAATCACATCAAACTTTATTTATAGATGGCAAATAACCCCTGATGCTATTCATATGTATGTCGTCAATGCACCGTTTTAAACGTACGATATTATTCCGTTTATCTCAGGTGGCGTGGATCCACATCGACCGGCAGATGATCCTGACCATTCACCGGCACGTCATCACCCGCTTGGCAAGGTTTAGCGTGTCCCACGACAACGCTATGACCTGGCTGCTCCACGTGAGCCAAGTTCAGCAGGAAGACAGAGGGTACTATATGTGCCAAGTCAATACCAACCCGATGATCAGCCAAGTTGGATACTTACAAGTAGTAGGTAAGTATTACAAGGGACAACGTGTCTCACGGTTTATCTACCATTTAAGCCAGGCGAACAAACCTGATAAGCAGTCACGTATTTACGCCCTTAGAATTTTTTTGGTCATAATTTATAAAAATGTTTTCATTATCTTAACTTCTTCTCAGTTCTAGATGTAGTCCACGTGTTGTTGTTTGTCCAATTTTGAAAAAATAGTGGCTACGTGGGTTTGAAAACTTTTAATTAGCCATAAGTTTACTATATATGTACCTTCTATCTCAATAAATAATACGGGAACTGAATACTTAATACTCCTAAGCCAAATTAAGGCTATCACTTAAAAATTTTGGTCAATATTAAAAACAAATTTTAATATTTATTAATCTATAATTTTTTGAAGCTTTAGTCGCATGACAATTATGTCAGATTCATTATTTACAATCATTTAATTCTAACCAGATATGTCTTTTATCATGATGAAAAGTGTATTGGCAGCCCCACTCAGTGGAAAAGCCAAAACACCTTGAATCACTCCTACATCCAAAAAATGTAACTTGAACTGTGCTGATATGTGCTCTCACAGACTGTGTCCTGACACACTCCACTAGGACGTGATGTACGTCCTCTAGGACCCCACAAGTACCATAATTAGGGGAGTCTGATCTTCTCATCATGTGGTTGAACTTGTTAAGTGGCATGTGTCCGGACCTCAGTCTGTGAGTAGATCTTATTTTCTTAGTCCTTAAATAAATAATAGCGTGGATGTCTTACCCGATAGGTAAGCACAAACATAATATATGTACTTTAAAAATGTACTTCAGAAAGTATTTCATGTTTTCTTGAAGATCTACCCATCCGCCGTCCTATAGTAGTCACTACAACTGTATACCCGATTCTGTAACAGAATTAATAATCCTTTCACAAAAACAGCAAAGTAATACTTGTTTTCGTTGAATCCATTAACTCCTAATTATAAGGTATACCATTCACGAGAGTTCCGAAGATATTATAATAGAAAGTTATCAGGACGGGTTAAAATATTGACGAAGTATTCTTGTTTATCCGTCAAAGGTATTCTCTCGCGGCTTATTACCTTCGAACTTTTAATTACTTTGCTTCAATGTTTCAGTGGTTTAATAGCACCCCTCTGCTTTGAACAGATGACGTGCTATTTGGATTAAGTATTTAAATAAATCCATTATTTTCGTTACAAACGCGTTTCTTTCCTTTAACGTTTTCACTATACTTTTATGCTTAGAAGACATTTCAGGGAAAAAATTATATGTACATCGAAGAAAATTAAAAAAAACTGTAAATATTCTATGCTGATGCCTCTATTATATGATACTACTCAGCTCGACAATTAAAGGCATTTTGTTAAGGTTGTTGTGGTACTGTAACCCTTTTCGCATTATTACTCGTATAACGTAACAGATATTCAAATTTATTTTGAATAATTCCCAATTTCGAATCTGTAATTTGAGCAGGGAACACTGAAATCGGTTCTCATGGAACCCGGCCAGAGGTTCCGGTACGTTTGGGTACAGATAACACGCTATCTAGCGGCCGGCGGTCGCGGTACATCTCTTAAATGGTTGTAGCCGGGCGACTATTGCGATCGCTAGCACCCTATAGATTTAGTTTGAGCATTTTGGCAAGTTTAGTCACACCGCACATAAATTTAAGAAAAAACAACGTTAATCATATTTCAAGTATTTTTTAGTTTTATTTGGGTTTTATTAGTTACGAGCTTCTGCCCGCAGCTTCGCCCGCGGCGTGGCCTATGGGAAAATAATTCAACCACCCATTTCACCATCTAAAGGGTAGAATTTCGAAAAATCCTTTCTTAGCGGATGTTTACGTCATAACATCTACCTGCATGCCAAATTTCAGCCCGATCCGTCCATTGGTTTGGGCTATGCGTTGATAGATCACTATGTGAGTCAGTCAATCAGTCAGTCACCTTTGAGTTATATATAATTTAGATTAAAACAATATTTTAAGTATCTTATAACATTTAAGCAAACGCTAGCACAACAATATTGCTCACTAATCGTATACACAATAATATAAGCATAATTATAAGCATAACAATTCCGACAGACAAAATAATTAACTAACGAATAACAAGTAATAATTGACTTATTTAAATCTTTTTTGTAAGTTGTATTGTAATCTAATAAAAGTAAGTAACCCGCCCACACTCGCTGAATCTCGGCTAACACCTTTGCTTGAGAACTGAAAACCAGCCCTGCGTAGAACATTTTTACGCAGTACAGAGCCTATTCTTCCCCTTCTGGTGCCAATTAAATATAATTATGTTGAGTGTAATGTTATTTTTACATACCCAGTTTTTTTAGTTATTTGGAAATAAATAATATTTTGTCTTACTCTTATTCTTAAAATGTCAAAATCCACCAAATGGACCAACAGCGCCTAGAATAGCCCCTCAAGTCTCGAATCACGGGTACGAGCATCACTTAGTCTTTTATACAGCTACAATCCTCCACCAACTTCCAAATGGGAGTAGATCCCGCAGATATATAACCGGCTTTTTAACCTTAGCACGTTGTTTTTATCTCTGTTTTATTGCTCGAGGGCCCGACTTGGGGTCGCTTAGGTGTTGTAAATGTATACTTTAACGTTTATTGGTTGCGTTTATTAATTGTCTCTGGGATATAGGACTTTAAAAACCGTATTGAAGTTTTAATGTTCCTTATAACGGCCTGTGCAGGCCGTTTCGATAGGTAATCGATATTTATCCATAAAAGTGGTTTAATGGCGTGTTGTATTAAAATGGTGCTTTATATGGAACGCGTAGTATAAAACTCATTTAACCGCCTTTTATCACAATATTCCAATTTAAAAAAAAACTCTGAATATTGAAATTTTTGAATTTGAAATTTCCTTAATTTAATTTTTATTATGTTATTTTAGTCACTATTATTAGGTCCCTAATAAAAAAATATTCTTAATTTTGTCTGCAGTTCCGCCAAATATATTAGACGATGAAAGTACGCAGTCAGCGGTAGCCGTCCGCGAGAACCAGAACATCAGCCTTGTCTGCAAAGCTGACGGCTTCCCCGCACCCAAGATCATGTGGCGCAGAGAGGATGGACAACCGATATCTGTTGATAGAAGGAAGAAAGGTACGCTCTTGAGATATCATTTTATTGGGTCATAGTTTTAGTTTAGATCACAATTTTTCATACGAAAAAGTTAAAATAAATATTTGTCAAATAATCGGTTTAACAACATAATGAACATAATAATTTGTACAGCGCTATTTTTAATTCACCTAAAAAAATTTAGGTTACAACTCACACCACTGAAACAAGTTTTGTTCAACAACACTAAAAAATTCAGATTTTAATTTCTCAAAACATTTTTGTAATGTTATTACATGCAAAAAAAATACATAATACGCGTCAAGAAAACAAAGTTAGAAGGCTTGTAAGTACCTACCCAATACGAATGCCTGTCACACAAAAATTAGCAAAATACTGTGTTTTAAGCAAACTTTTAACTCATTCTACGAATATTGGAGAAAATTTAAAGATAAGAAAGATCTTTGAACAAAAGTTGTTAGTTTAAATGATATTATGACCTAACAGGTTTTAGGTGAATTAAAAATAGCGCTCTATTTTAAAACCGGCTAATTTTACAAAAAACAATCTAATCATAAAAGTCCTAGCACATTAAAACACGAAAGCCAATCTCGTTAAAACTGCACCACTTGGCTGCAGTTTCATGGAAAATAGAAACGTTTTAAAATCTTCTCGCACAAAAAATAACAGTTACCCCAGCTTTTCGACGAAATAGTAGCAGAAAAATACAAAATTAACACTCAACCGTTCCCATATGCCAATTGACTTCGAGCATCCAACTCCGAGTGTTTTCCATTAAGCCAGCGAATAAAGAGGATTCAACGTTCGCGTATTATAACAAACAAAAGATTAACACGTCCCAGAATTGAAAACCAGATTTTTTTTTCGATGGCGGCCGTAATTAAAACATTCGTTGACTGGCGTCCTTCGCAAATAATCGTAGAACAAATGGGCGTGACACGTCCGTCGGTCGCGGAGGGAGGGCCACACACAATTAGTGACGAGTACCTCTTCACACCACACGTTAATTTTCCCCGTACAAGGAAATCGCTCTTAAAATTAAACTCGATTTTTGGCGCCTTTGTTGAGGCGACCGCAATAGGTACTCGTGTCGTTTTAATTTGGCGGCACAGCTCAGCTTTTCCCCCTCTATAATTATCTTTAGAAGAGATTTTTCACTCTCGTTGTGAGGTTTAATCCCTACTGAGCGTGCGCTTGTTCTCGTGTCTCGTTTGAGAGTGGGATTAGCTGTTGTAAAGTTGTTCTCTGCTATATCACGAACAAATTTATGTCATATTACTTAATAATACATCATATTATATTTTCCGTTTAAGTATTTGTGCACAGAAAAAAAAAGCCCAAATACTTAGTCCTAGGTCCTCTTAGTTCCTGGGTCTCTATAAACAGGGAACCCTAGTTAAGGTCGAGGGTCTATGTATGTAATCGTTGTGCGTTGTTATTATTATTATTCCCGTTAGGATGCCTAGTTTGATAACTGGTTATCATATGAGAAAAAAAATCAGTTAAATTGCTGGTTATGAAACAGGAATCTAATTTTCCCATTGGAATACTAGGTCTGATAGCTGTTTATCTAGTAGCAATTCGTATTACATTACACATGTTTATTTCATGGTTTGCTAAATTTGATGATCAAAAAGGCGATCATACAAGTTAATTGCAACATTTAGAAACAGAATTTTGGATGGATTTGATAATTTCAATACGTAGTTTAGCTACTAAGGAAATTTTCTAAGTAGGAATGAAATTTTTCCTGATGCATTGCAATCAAAGTTCCGTAATCACCAGCTGGGCGATCACGTAACTCGATTCCAACAAATAGAAACACAAATTTATATGGATTTGACAGTTTGAATACGCAGCTTATGTGCATAGTTAGTATGGAAATTTCTCCTGTTGCATCGCAATCAAAGTTTTATGCTGGGTGATCACGTAACTCGATTGCAACCAATAGAAACACAAATTTGTATGGATTTGACAGTTTAAATACGCAGCTTATGTGCATAGTTAGTATGTATATTTCTCCTGTTGCTTCGCAATCAAAGTTTCGTGATCACCCCCTTTATCACCCCCCAGGTATAATTTGTTTGTTGTGTTGCCAGTCGGGACATTGGTTAATAATGCCCCAGTCTTGGATAGACCTTTATTGCAGCTCGTCAAGAGGGTGGCCGTAACTATGGTAAAATATGCTTGTGCTTGCGCATGTTACCACCGGTAGTACTACTACACAGGCAATATATTTTTTCCCGTAGTACTACCGACTGTCTCAGTAGTAAGGCTCATTTTACATTTCTATCATACTCTTTTATTATTCCTTAAATTATTTATATAAACTGGTACTGTTTATACAAGATATAACTTCTCGAAATTGTAAATACAATTAGTTAACTCATAACTAAACCTATGTCAGAAATTAATCAAGGAATCGATTAATATCTTCCAAGGAATAGATCGTTGTTAGTCTATGCCTTAGATGTTACTACACTGCAGAGTTTAATGGTGTACAATATATTGAAACGCGATACTACAGTAACTAACCATCGTATTATTCTCTAGTTAGATCGTTACAGTTAGATGTACGTATTAATACTCGCTATCTAACAAGGGCGTTCGCAATAGTTCTTGAACCGTTCTTGTTTGGTTGCCCTGAATAATATTACAACACCAATAAACATATCGCTTTTGTAACATAAACTGTTATCTACGCTCCTTGTTTCAGAAAAGTTTTCATGAAATATATAGGCCAGTCAAAATCACTAACGTGTTCTGAATTTCTAGCCACATGTTAACAATGACGAGAAAGGCAATGCAAAGATACTGTTAACTCCACTAATTGAAAACAACCAATTACTTCCAACTACAATCCGCTAAATAAAACTTACATTAAGGAACAAAGTAATTGCTTAATATATTCAAGTGGGAGCATTACGCTCGTGGCCGGTTGAATGTAATTGTAAATACAGGCAAACTCATTTGGCCACTTGATGTCGGCAACTGGCAGCATCCGAGGCAACCGAGACTCGGACGGGTGCGGAATTTTTAATTCTCCACTTTTTGACCCGCTTGGGCTACCGTGTACAGTGATTGTATCTTGCGTTACGTTTCCTTTTAATGTTTTTAAATTGATACAATTAGCATAACAAAAGGTTGTTTCAACTTTTATGTGGATGTGAATTTGAGATATTGTTTTTGTTTAATTTGGGTTGGCTTATCTGTTTAGCTGAAATATTTGAGTTTCATTACCTCATAAGGTCAGTTAGGATGTTTATTGTGATTGATTTACTGATGCTTGAAAACGTTTGTCATTATTTATAGCTGGAAATTTCATTGCATTTTGTAAATTTATTTTGTAGTAACTGGTTTAGGTACACACAATACTGTTGTGACTAAGATGTTGATTTCAGGTCAGTTTAATTTCGTTGAACAACTATGCACTTTTGAAATATCATAGGCTATTAAGACTATTAAGAAGCTAAACATCTGTAACTCTGATAATGTGTCCCAAATCAATAGGTAGTCTATTTAAAGAACTACTAAAATGTGTGTTTATATTTCTTGTTGCAGTGACGGTGTATGAAGGCGACACACTGAGTCTCCAGCGCATCAGCCGCACTGAGATGGGAGCGTATCTCTGCATCGCCACCAACGCCGTGCCGCCTTCCGTCTCCAAACGGATCATCGTTGACGTGGAATGTAAGCTCTACTCTATAATGTACAAAATCTCAAATACGCCAGTTTTCTGGTCGTCGCACTGGCTTGCACACACATAACGCCCAAGTAAAGTAATATAAGCATGCTACAACGGTCTATAATACTAAAAGCAAGCTAGTTGGTCGCTACTTATAAAGTACAAACTTCTGCCCGCGGCTTCGCCTGCGTGGCCTATAGGAAACAAGTAAGATATTCTACTATATAAAAATAAGTCGGGTTTTCCTTCCTGACGCTATAACTCCAGAACGCACGAACCGATTTCCACGGTTTTGCATTCGTTGGAAAGGTCTCGGGCTCCATGAGGTTTATAGTAAAGAAAATTCAGGAAAAATTCAGGACAAACCAACATTTTAAGTAGATGGCGCCGGTGCGTGACACATTGTTTTTCGTATATCATAAAATGTTTAATAAATAAACGTCCACCCGAGCGAAGCCGGGACGGGCTGTTAGTTTTTTTATAAATAAATCAACCATCGATTTCACCCGCTTAGGGGTGGAATTTCAAAAAACTTTTTCTTAGTAGTTATCTACACTTTACAAAGAACACACTCCCCATATTTCAAATCTGTAGGACCAATGGTTTAGGCTGTTCGTTGATATATAAGTCGGTCAAACTTTGAATTTTATATGTATAGATGTGCAGATTCACAAGAGTCTATAAACCCTTAATGGCACGTTCATTGTTCATCGTTAACCGTCTTCCACAATGTTCCATTTGGAGGTAATTTCGTAATGACGTAACAACAAATCGTCTGTGATTCGGTAGCTGAGCGCGCGCCAAGCGCTGCGGTTTGAGACTTTTTAGGGCAATTGAATCAATCGCAAGTAATTGAATGAGTTAAGGAACGTATTTGCTGGCCAAATAATAATGCCATTTTATTATTTGATAATAACGGCAAATAAATGCGTGATTAAAAAAATACGATACGCGTTGTTGCTGCAATTTTATATTCTTTGGTTCTGTTCCATACGAAAATACCTGTATTATATAAAGGTGTTCTATGATGGAGCAAAATGCTGGAGCTTCATTTAATCTCAATAAAAATACAGTATATTAAATAAAATCTTTCAATGTAAATGCGAAAAATAAAATCGTATTTTCGTCATTTCATTGGCCAAAAATTTGAATTCGGCAATCTGGATGGAAATAATTGACAAGGAAGTTATCCCGATTCATCTCAAAAAAGCAAAACCTTTCGTGATTTTTTACTCCATTTCAGCAATAACACGAAATCTTGAGTACTGAATGGGTGACCAATTAAAAATTTAATAAAAGATCGTCCGCCGGGAGTGAGGTGGCTCTCGTGGTTGTGAAAGAGGATTTTTGCTTCCCCTTTATTTTGAATTCCTATTACACCCCACAGCTGACTAAATAAAAGGCAAGATGGCCGGTGATAATTGAAAGATAATACTTTTTTGCGGTGCACGCTTCAGGGAAGATGGCTGGTGCAGACAATCTTGTTTTTTCTTTTGAAACAAACGCCTTTGAAATGTTTACACAATGGAATATTGAATTAAGCGTTTCCATCAAAGAGCAGCTCAGATTGTTTAAGTAAGTGCCAGAACTGGCCTGTTATTGAAGGAGAAGGAATATTTCTTTAGGTCTTACTTCGCTAACAGGAACTAAAATAATTTTGGGAATCATGATAAAACACTTATATAACATTTTAAATAAAATTAATTGTTATAGATTGTAATTGTACACTTACGTGGTATTATAGTGATTAGTAAAGATATAGAATGGATAGTGTAAAGGATATAGTGTGGTAGGTACGTTTAAATCTAGGCAGGTAGAGCGCTATTGCAACAAACGTTACACATATTTTACTAGGTTTTAGGACTTTCTGCAATATTCGTCTAGGTAGGTACCACCACTTTGCCAGTTATCCTGCTGCCAAGTCGTGGTGCGAAAGCACTACTGGGTTTCGAAGGGAAAGCAGCTAGTAAATCTCACAGCCTGGTAATCTTATTATTAGACTGTGCTGATGTCTCGGGATGACGTGCGCAGTGCAGTGTCACGCGAAACTCTATACTTTAGAGTTTTGAGTGACACTGCAACTGATATAGGCGGCCATGTCACTTAACATCAGGCGGACGACTAGCTCGTCACGTCATTCCTTAACATAAAAAATATATTTTTGCAATTTTTTAACCTCTTTTATTATAGATATAATTATGCAGTGTACTCTCTCTATTTCTCAAGCAAATAATTTGTTTTACAGAATTCATTTATTACGCTTTAGTAACATGAAATCAACAGTCATAGAAACCTGCCTTACTGTCAAGCAAAGCAACAGAATTCTAATGATGATGAAAAATGTTACTAAAATTGACCTTTGTCATAACAGAAAACGACACTCAACAATTTACGACTCCCATTCGACATTATCTTCACGGTAATGAAGTCGTAGAATCATAAAATCTGAACTTTATAAATATTTTAAAACGTCCTCGAATATTAAATCGTATCACCCGGCACAAGTAATAATATCCTTGAAAATTGCCATCATAAACTTGGTGAATGTGAATTATGTCTCCAAAGTGTGGATTTTATTATCTGAAACGTTGTGTGAAAAATCATGAAAGTCGTTCTTTGGCGAGAGTCGCTCTAGGGTGCTCTCTCGAGAGATGTCCGGTGGAGTCGGCAACTGTCGGGAGCGCTCGGCAGCTTCCGCCACTATCAATCATAATTGAAACTTTATAAATTGCTTCCTTTAAGTTTCTATGTTCTAACTGCTTAGTGATCGATCGTGCCGGTGGATGAAGAGGTTTCTTGACCATATTTGCAATAGATGCATTTATTTTGTGGAAGAAGGATAAATATTTTTTAAATAATCTGTACATTTTAGTTTTATTCAACGATATTGTTGTTAGGATACATTAGATAATAAAAATACTAAACTTGGCTAAAAATATCAGTTTTCTAGGTTCCATCCCAATTACGTCACTTGTCACAGCGAATTGTCAGTCTTGATAAAACTTCACGTAATCCAAGTTTTCCGATCGCCCTCAATTGAAACATCTTGACATTCTCATAGCATCATTTTGTATTTTCTTAAACGCCAGACGTTTAAATAAATGCTAATTTTATTATTATATGATTGTAGAATTTTCTGAAAGCTTTTCTATACATACTTTGTTAGCACTACGTTATTATGATCTTAAAAATACTTTTCTGCAATCCGAAAAATCGCAATTCGGAATAATTTATGAATGCGAATCCCTTGATATACATAACCATTTTTTATTCAGACTAAGCCCATTTGATATCATTCAAAGATTTGGGAACATTATCTCAATGTTATGACAACATCTTTTTTGGTCTCATTTTAAAACATCAGACAGTTTATTGTCCGCTAGCTAGAGTCTCGGTAATCTTCAATAACTACAAAACGTATTCATATTTTAGTTCCATTTTCTTTTCTCATGAATTTCATTAGCTTTCAAATAAACAACTCCAAGATATATTCAGCGAGAAAACCGTTCAGCTATAAAGTTCAGAACAACGACTTCTTTGGTATCGTATATTTTAAAATGTGTATTTACTTTAATGCGTTATTCCGAAAAAGAGTTTTCTATTCTAGAAAAGTATTCGGGTTCTGCGGGATTACTTTCGTTTTAAAACTGCTGACACGCATTTTTTAACAAATCTGTAACATAGAATTTTTGAAACGAGTCTTTTTGTACTTAATTTAGTATTTATTTATACCTGTTTAGTTTAAGTAAGATAACGTCTAAAAACTAAATTAACTGTTTCTAATTATAATAATAATAATATAATATAATATTTGCGCACATCTCACACAACGCCATCTAGCCCCAAACTAAGCAAAGCTCGTATTATGGGAACCAGATAACTGATACAATACTTAAATACTTTTTGTTTGTAAATATATACATATAATACAATATAATACCCAGACACAGAACAAACACCTATGTTCATCACACAAATGTTTGTCCTGGGCGGGGATCGAACCCACAACCCACAGTTCAGAAGGCAGGGTTACTACCAACTGAGCTATCGGGCCAGTCTAAATACATGTGGCAACAAATGAATAGTGAATATTCTAAAACAAAAAGCAGGTCCCTGTAATACTCGCTTAGATACGTATCTAACTGGCTCCGACTTGTTCCAGTTTCTCCAATGATCTGGGTTCCCAATCAGCTGGTCGGCGCTCCGGCCGGAACGGACGTGACTGTCGACTGCCACACCGAAGCGCACCCGCGCGCCATCTCTTACTGGGTGTACGACAACGTCATGGTCCTCCCAACCAAGAAATACGCGATCAACACCGAGGAGAATTCATATAGGTAAGAGATCACAAAGGTAAGTAATGGTCAACACTAAAACTCTGATCTCATAATAATAATGATATAGATATTGACAGTCCCTAAGTGTTGTGGTTGAGGAGGTCGGTTCATAAACCGGAGGCGGCGGGTTCGCTTCCCGCGGTAGGCAAGTATTTGTGCACACAAAAAAAACGTAAATACGTGTTCTTGAGTCTGGATGTTGTGGGACCATGGTCCTTGTAGTTCCTGGGTTTATAGACACGGAATCTTATTTAGGGTCCAGAATCTAATGTATGTGATCGTTGGGCGCTATTAGTATTATTATTATTAATTTAGAAATTGCAGTCTCCATTTGATCGGTACCTTCATCCATGGTCAATCCATTGCATTTATGTATCATCATCATCTTTTTAGGCAATTAGGATCATCAGATAAGAAAGCGATGGAAGGAGAACGGTATATCCTTTCCCACATAAAATAAAATCATTATCAGCTTCCGGGTGGGCAGCAGTCTGCCGTAAACTGATCGTTTGATGGTTTTTAAACCTATCGGGTAGGTACTACTCGTTTTAAATCTTATTTTGTCACATACATAACCTATAATAGGTGAATATAAATAAATAAAGATACATTTAAATAAAAAGCTAAATACGTGCACATTAATTTCAGTTTAAATATTGTATCACGTAACAACTTCATTTAAATAATGAGTTCTGTTAAAGGTTAAGATAAATCAATCTATTTCAAATCTTCATAGTCATTAACGAGCTATTTTGCGGGTAGATATAAATTTGGCAGCTGATTTCGGCTATCAATCCTTGCGAAGTAATTGATGAGTGATTATTGACACGAGGCAGAAACCATCTGTTCTTTTACTCTAATAAAAATCAACAAACATGCTGGTTTTTATTAATTTTTTAGGTAATAAATAAAAAGAAAAGACAAGTGTGACCACACGACTGAAGTAAAACTTCTTTAGCTCCATCTGTCTACCAGTATAACTTTGTTTTTGTTTTATTTAATGTTAATGTAGTTTTTTTTTTATGTTTTGGCTCCACACTTTTGTGTATTTAGCCAGTGTCAAGTAATTGATAATTTTTCAAGTTAATTATATTTACGCAAATATGTGTCAAGTCACAGTCGAAGTCATCAAGTCAAGTCATAGTCAAGTCATAATCGAGTCAAAGTCATACTCCTAGTAAAGTGGTGGCAACTTTACTTGAAGCTTCTATGGAGTGTTAGAAATAACACGAAAAGAAACCATCATTATACCAATTTCCCACACTCATGCCTGTAATCCAGCACTTAACGAATAAAATGCCACCAATTTTATGCACTAACACTGAAAATAACACAAGTTTTGGAAAATAATACAATGTGGCGACGCGATCTTTTTCGTTTTCCCGCCAAAACTGTCATTCATGTAGTTAAACATAAAACGTAGTGTTTATATACTCTTTGGTTAATGTCACCATTTTGACAATACAAACACAGATCTACGTGAATCGACTTCCGTTCTTCGCGTTGCGCATTCACCAGATTACACACAAATCAAGCGTGCGTAAAGAAATGCTACTTCAAAAACGCAATTATAAATTAGTTTTTTGTGGTTTTTACATAGATAATAGTACTAGTAATAAATTAACAGATTAATAATGATTATGTGAAATATAATAGCAATGTTTTAAATGTTGGCAGCAAAAAGGTTTATGTTCAAATGAAACACCGCGGCTACATCGTCAAAAATGAACCAAATAACTCCAGCATAAAAACCCGGAGCAATTATCAGGTCTTGACAGCCGACGATAAGCTCAGCCATAATATTATAATACTCGGTAATAATAATAATATAAAGCTACGCTATATCATAAAGCCTGGTATCAAAATATTCGACGCAAGTGGTATTAATGGAGCTCTAAATATTAACCAGGATTATTTCGGTTAGCCGCAGCCGTGAAGGAATCACTGTACGACACCTAATACGTAGATTAACAAGTCATTTACAAGTATAATGGTAAATAATTTGCTGAAGTAATTTGTTTTTGTATACCTACATACAGTAATAAACATATATACGTTAACTAGCTTCTGCCCGCAGCTTTGCCCGCGGCGTGGCCTATGGGAAAATAATTAAACCACCCATTTCACCCTCCCAAGGGTGGTATTTCGAAAAACTCTTTCTTAGCAGATGCCTACGTCATAACATCTACCTGCATGCCAAATTTCAGCCCGATCCGTCCAGTGGTTTGGACTGTGCGTTGATAGATCACTATGTCAGTCAGTCAATCAGTCAGTCATCTTTGAGTTATATACGAGTTTATACGTTAGGTTATTAAAGATGATGTGATGCGTTTGTTTTTTTTCTTACATTTTTTATAAAAACTTATAAAAGTTCGCTTGCCCGTGACGCTCGAACTTATTTTTTAATCCATAATTAGCTTCATGTGTCATATTTCATTTTGGGAATTATACTGTTAGTCTCTACGGACCTTTACATCACTGGGTGAAGCATAATGTACTCTGTGGATATTGTTGATCGTGGTGCTTGTAACTTTTGAATCGGTGAACTATGTTTTGCTATGTTTCTAACTTTAATTTCTTTTCTAGGGCTCACATGAAGTTGACGGTACGAAATCTGCAAACTGGCGACTTTGGCAACTACAGATGCATCTCTAAGAACTCCCTCGGGGAAACTGAAGGCTCTATCAGACTTTACGGTAAGTGCTCGATAGCTGTTCGTCATCCCGGACTGCGGAAGAAAGGTAATCGCAAATCTATTCATTTTGTGCTGCTGCAGATGCTGTTGTTTTCATGTGATTATAATGAATGACAGAAAGAATAGAACACAATAGAAAAATTGTTTATTGCACATACCAACATAAAAAACTTAATATTAGATTACTATAATAAACACCAAAATGGGCGGCCCTTAAAAGTAATGTCTTCCAGGTAAACTTTGGATGGATAGTGTGAAAGGAATAAAGAGTAGTCAGCGGTGTGCAATATTAACAAATGTAGACTTAAACAATGCGATTTTTTGCCTAACAGTTCTTTTACTATTATTTTCACCTTATCGTAACTATCTAAACATTTTTGTTCGTGGTCATTTCTGATGAAAAAATACCTTAAAAACATTCCGATTGCTTACAAAAATGTTTCATGCATGAATTGCTATTATAGACTCCACAAAGTTATGTGTAGTCTTGATTTAAGTTCTTTTGCAGTAAACCAGAAAAATATCTAAAATATTGATGGAAGAGAGAATGAAATGAATAAAAGTGTATGAAAGAATTATTTTTAAACCAGTATTTTTATTGCAGAAATCCCAATGCCATCGACTTCTCCGAAAGCGACCGAGATGAAAAGCAACGCTAATAAAGAAAGTAAGTAAGAGAGTAAACAGAGTTGTTCAAACGCTTCATTATGCGGCCCGCTCGCTGTTACCTTCAATAAGCGGTTTATTTTATGCTTTATGAATTTTCTATTTAGTACCCGACTTTTTTTAGTTTCATAATCCTTTTTGATTTGATTAATTATTAAAGACGTTTCTGTACTTTTGAGTTGGCTGGGATTGACTGATTATTATTATAAAAGCTTTGCCAAGTACCTAACTGTAACAATTGATAGTGTCGTCTAATTATAGTTGTTTAATAATCATACATATGTCAATGCCGATAGTTCAACGAATTGTGACCAATAGGAACGATGACAACTTTAAAAAATTCTGACTAGTACTTAACCAGTCAAATGCAACGTTTTGCATGACAATATCTGCACGGACGTCCGTGCATTCGCCATTCTTTGGATAAAAGGCCGTCTTATTTAACAATACCTCTCTAACACCGCATTGCACATACCAGTAATTCTTTTATAAAACCTTAATTAGAATACATCCCGAGTTTCCATTTTTCTAAATGATTTCCAAAAAGCGTCATCCACATCTGTATCTCTAATTATTTATTTTATACTTGTATCAAGAAATGTATGTGTACGGAATACCACTTCAAAAATCTCGATCGAACGCGATTAATCGAGAAAATTCAGTAGATCGAATAATTTTGATAATGTAAAAGCATTAATCGAACGCCAGCAAACTATAGTACCAATTATCATTTTAATCACTTGTTTTATGACACCGAAGCTAATTACTTTTACGGGAACTCGCACCGATTATAGTCTGTTACAAATTTCCTGGCTGCGTGTGACGTTTTTGTCCACGCCATATTGAAATTTCTGGTATTGCCATTTTTTCCATTAAGTAAATTTGGCTTTTAAAATGGCGGGATATATTTTGGCAGGTTTGCGATTGGATTTGAAATGTTACATAAAAATATTTAATTAAAATGAAACTATTATAGGTACGCGTACACTTTTTTATTCGTAACGCTCACTGCGAATCGCTGCAACTGGACCCACGTATAAAATGAACGAAATCGTGGTTATTGGTCCCAGTTGCATTATTGTTAAAGCGTTACCTAATCTATATTTTTTATTATTATTATTTATTTTGTTTCACTAGTTTTGGTTGATATTTTTTTTATTAACAATAGTAATTAAGAGTGTGGCTTACCTTGTGCTTTTACAATCGCAAAAAATAGACCACGCTCGGCCGCTCCGTCTACAAAATGGTTTTTAAAATTTTTCGTTTTCTGAGCATCAGACTCGAGATATCAGTTAATTGTTCACCATAATTGGCGTAATATGTGGTCAGTCAGCATCAAGTTTACAAATAAACTCAATTCAAGTTACAAGAATTATCGTCTCGGTGGCAAAGTGACATTTAAGTCTAAACTCTTCCAAAATATTTATCGTGCCAAGAATGTCAACCGTGGTTGTTGCAGGCCCGCGTCGCGCTAACGTGAGCCGCTCAGTGGGTCGCACGGAGGGAGCGAGCGGCGCGGGCACAGAGCGGCCGAGCGTGGTGCGAGCGCAGCTCGATCGCGCGCCTGACCGCGATGCTGCTCGGGTCTACCGCCCGCCTCACACGCAACACGTGTCAGGTAATATTTTCGTTTCTTTTTTATATTCAGCTATCTGTTAAGTTTATTGCACTCTTTTTTTTATTCATAATTAGAGGCAATTTTCTTACGGTTCAAACTAAAACGACTAAGACAAAACTGTGTTCATTATTCGATTTCAAAAATCTACTTTTTTACTTTCACCGTTTAGGTTCATTCGGTTATTGATTCACCGTGCCTAAATTAAACCTATTCGGCATTCTCACTACTGATCCACCTCAATTAAATGAAAGTTGATTTGACTGGCCCGATAGCTCAGTTGGTAGTGACCCTGCCTTCTGAACTGCGGGTTGTGGGTTCGATTCCCACCGAGGACAAACATTTGTGTGATGAACATAGGTGTTTGTTCTGTGTCTGGGTGTTATATTGTATTCTATGTATGTATTTACAAACAAAAAGTATCTAAGTATTGTATCAGTTATCTGGTTCCCATAGTACAAGCTTTGCTTAGTTTGGGGCTAGATGGCGTTGTGTGAGATGTCCACACATATTATTATTATTATTATTATTTATTATTATATTATTAATAAATATACACTTAGCACCAGTTATTAAAACTGATGAACATTGCTAATAAAAAATTGACGTGTAATTATTGCCGGGGAAACGCTTAACAAATATTCCACTTCCTCATATTTAACTGTGAAAAATATGCAAGAGGTTTTTCAATTTGCGTGAATTTATTTAAACGTAAACATGGCGCATTTGATTTACTAACTGGCGCTCGACTCAATTACTTTTTATTATTTGAAGCTTTTATTTTAACTTCACGGCGCCTTAATTGTTTGTTTTTACGGTACAAATCTTGGAAACGATTTTAGGACGACTCCCAGTGGTTCGATCGAGTTGAAATTTTCCATGGAGCTGTACATCCGATGACAGGAGCTTTCAATGGTATTTTGAAACTGTTCAGATGACGACCATCAAAAATTGGAGCCAAAATTTCATGAATAGTAATTGTTATAGTGCTGCAAATATCACGTCTATTGCTCGATAATAGAGACTCAGGGGTGTATATGTCAAACTTACTGTTGATGATTCTATCACCAATGGTGGGTTAATTTCTTCAAATTCATGACATTTACTCGTTGACTTATCAGCGTTGTAATTTATTTTATGTCTGGTAGCTAGCCGTTCACCCTGACTCTTTTAATGTAATGTGTTAATGTGAAGAAGTAAAACCTCTTAGTATGAATAAAACTTGACATGATATTCATAAATACTAATGTAAAAAATACAAAACTATGAAAATAGGTTGAATGCATGAATAACATAATAAGTAAAATGACATCTTTCCCCAAACAAAAGCTTGAATCTAAAAACTTTTATAGGTTGTGATTATTTCTACTTCATTTTCCATTTGCCTTTGAAACATATTTTGGGCATATTTACCGATCTGCCTAACTGAATTACCGACCATCAAACAACCAAACTTAATACATAAAGTCTTTAATATAGCAGTGTCTCAAAGCGAGACTCAAGCCGCAGGAGGCTTTACTTGCCGCTTTGTATTCTTTGTAACAATATACTGCATTATTAAAAGCGTCTATTTCCCCTCTCACGGTAAAAAATAAATGTGCTCGGAGAAGTCGTGGCGAAATGGGTTGAGAATATGTGACGAGCCCGATGTGGCAATTGTTCCGATGACTCGAGACGCTCTTTGCGTTTCAGGCTTTTATCTTTTACGGAAGAATATTACCGCGGTGCATTAGCATTTTTGGGTGGAGGCGGTTTCGTGAGCTTGGCATGGATTAGTGTATACTCGCGTATAGAGCGTCTCGACTTCTCACGGACTTTGAATAGAACGAGAGCGGTCGCGCCTCGGGTCGCTCGCGTACAGCCAAATAGAGATTAAACATTCAACGAGTTCGCATACACACTTAACCCTCATAAATATTCAGCGCAGACCGCGTACAATCAATTCTTGCAGCTCCCGGCCTCTGAGGAAAAAGTGTTTGAACAGCCGAGTAATATGATATCAAATAGACGCGAGACGTTTGAATAAATAAACGCTCTATGAAACTTGAATATCTTTATCCTGAGTTTGTTTATTAAGTACGGACTGTTTAAACTTTAAGTGAAAATAAACACATCGTCAACATAAACAGTGCAAATCCTGTTGTTTGTTTACGAGAATGCTGTGGAGGAAAGAAAGTTGAGTTGATGCTCTTATCGCGTGGATTCCAAATAAAAGTAGCATCAATACTTTCACGAACGTGTCTGTATAGATACGAGTGGAGGGAGGCATTGGTGCGGTAACGATAACGTTGTGTAAACCTTACTCGGAGTCCATTCTACCTGAAAACATACTTGAATGCTTTTTTCGGATTATTTTAAACAAAGTAAGACATTCTGTTGATCTCTGATTCATTTTGAACAACTGTCATGGTTTTTCCTGTCTTATATTTATCATGAATGCGCATTATTTTAAAAAACAAGACGTCTATTTCTTATTCTCTTATTTTTAAAATGAATTCAACGTTTATTTGGTTTGTTTCAGGAACGAAAAGTCTGCATTGCTGGAGGCAGCCTTTCTTGGCTCTGATACTTCTAGTTCAAATGGATCTAATAGTTTGATTATCTTTAGTACTTTCATTTCATATTATATATGATAAATTAATATTTATTTTATTTGGCAAAGACTTAGGAAAATAAATTAAAACTATTCATATTATAAAAATTAAGTTTGTGTTTTATCTTTACGTTGTTTCGTTATCGTGTTTTTTCTTAATAAAATATGACATTATGATTAATATCGATTATATACAAACCAATATAATTGTAATGTCAGAAAACCCATAGTTGATAAAGATGAAAGTGAAACATATCATCCTGAATTTTTGTGTCATATCCTGAACGGGAAATAAATGAGGTATATAATATGATATATATTGGTATGAATGAAATTGTTTGGTTGTAAATACCCAACAATTAGTAGGTGACGGTATAAAAAAATCAACGTGGAAACTGATATGTTTATATAAACAAGTAGAAGAAATTAAATATTGTAAAACCAGAATAACTGACCTGAGAATATTATTGGATTAGTCTATTACATATCAAAGAGTTTCTACTCAGTATTTAATTGGTTATAGTCGTTTTTAACAAACTACGCGAATCTCTCGTATAGTCATGAATAAATAACGCCCGGATTGTGCGATCTAAGTAAAATATATAGTTTAAATTCTAACACCATCTGGTTTCGCAAACGCCGGCGCCTCACAATAGTTTCCGTAATTATTCACGAAACTCGTTAACCTATTCGGCGTTTTCCTCCCATTTCCATTTTAAATTATACCTACATTTGTACGTGCGTGTATTGTCCTCCCAGAAATACCTCTACTCTAGTATAATTACATATTCTATTTCATCGTGACGCAATGCTTCGCTTAGAGATACTCTTTCTACAAGTAAATGTGCCAAACCTTTGTAATTATTCACGTGATTTATCTAGTCCCGAGTTTTGTTACCTGATCCCTAATTTTAATAACAGCGTTACAAAATTTTAATTAAGTAGGCGTAAAGTTTAAGATAATTTATATAATTAATATCCAAGCTTGCCCCTCACGCTTGTCGAATTGTAAATAATTAACAAAATTAATGCACAATGAAAATGATAAATTTTAATCTTCGTATAAATATATATACAATTAAATTATTTGTTAATTTATAGTTACTGTATAAATTGTACCTTTAATTGAGAATAAGATTTATCGTTAGGCCCGTTTTAATGTACAGACCGTGTGATTAAATGTAAATAAATAATAAATTAGTATAAAACTGGACCGGTGTTTGAATTGTATTCTGTGTAATGAAGTGATTGTGATACGTGCGCGCGATAAGCGTTTGAAATAATTAAAATCCTCAGTCTCCGGTCGGCGGCCGGCGGCCGGCGTGGCGTCGGCAGACGCTATCGGCCGTTTTCACTTACCAGTGACAGACGTTATCGCCGGTGGAGAATCGATGGCCCTCTTTAATTGATTCTCCACTTTGAGCGCTCTACAATCGGCTCTTTGTCTTTTTCTAATCGAAATTCAGCGCGGGTAGGGCGAGCGGCGGGCGGGCGCTAACGAATTTTTCTTAAAAAGAATACTACCCGATAGCGGAGGGAAAATAAATACTGCCCCTTAAAGTGGCTCTTGGCACTTGGAAAAACAATGGCCGTTAAGAGGTCTTTTATGATGGTTTTATAGTGGCGAGTGGTTGAGTTGTAGCACAACACTTGTTATTATAGTCTATACAAAACGAACGCTTTCAATTGAAATAGGAAATTATCATCACCATCAACAGCCGGAAGACGTCCACTGCTAGGCTTCCCTCATATTACGCCACTTTGGATGCCACTTTTTACTAGGGCGAGGAGGACTGCCCTTGGCAGGCGGCTTGGTGATCCCAGAAAATTTAAATGTAGCAAATAGAACGCTGCTACTCATTTCCTGGATATTCCCTTAGCCGCCTCATACGGCACCCACGGGAGTGATGGGTGGACCTGTCCGCACACCGCCGAGACCACACGACACAATAGGAAATTAGAAATACATAATTAAACCAGAAGACAAAAATCACTTTAATCTTCTGCAGAGACAATAGATAATATGTATGAAAAGGTTTATGTACAATATGTAGCAGCATTTATCACTATGTTTACATTACCCAGCACTTTTAAACAAATTATTCGGCATGAGTGCTTCTAACTTTCCGGATAGTCTGGCCAAACTTCCGAACTAATTCACACCTCATGCATATTTTTCCTCAACTTTGTAAATTCGCAAATAACAATGTTTAAAGTTGGCGGAGTTGGCGGCTCTGCAGTAAATTTGGCGTAGCCCTAGGCCAGCCAAACCGCGTCTCAACAACGAACAAGTTTAATTGACGCAAGGAACCGCACGGCGAGCTTAGGTTGGCACTTCGGTTAATTCTAGACTTTGCCGATCGACTGCGCTGTTTGTGAAATAGTTTGCCGGCTACTTTAGATGAGTTCGGGGTTTTAGGATGGAAATAGGAGATGTAAAGGTACTTTTAACAATGCGAAAATATAAACATAGCAAACTTTTTTTTTTTTTACTAGTTAGTAGGACTTTTCTACACAGTTCGTCTAAGTAGGTACCACCACTTTGCCTGCTGCCAAGCAGAAGTGTGCAAGCACTACTGTGTTCCGATTTGAAGGGCACTGTAGCTAGTGACATTACTGGGCAATTAAGACTTTATGACCTGATCTCACAGTCGAGTAATGTTATTACCAGACTGTGTTGATGTCTTAGAATGATGTGCGCAATGCAGTGTCACGCGGAACTTTATATTTTTGAGCTCTGAGTAACACTGTTCTGTTATGGGGAGCCGTGTCACTTAACATCAGGTGAACGACTAGCTCGTCACATCATTCAATAACATTTAAAAAAAACTTAAACGAGGATCCATGGAGTGTTCACAACTAGCTCAGAAACTCTGAAGAGATCAATAATTATCACGATTATATAGAGCAGCCACCAGCAGAACAACAACTGCAGATCGATAAATGGGTATTTTTGGTATAGAAAAAACACTTGTCAACGGTGCTTAATGGTTTTTAAGTACTGAACTAACCACTACTCTAACCATGGATATTTTGGTGAAGAAAACTAACGACCAGATTCAACAAACTTAATAAAAGAACGTGACTATAATGTTCTTACGTATTTCCAGATGAATACAATCTTATAGTTAGTGAACTGTTATCTTCTATATAGGCAAGCACGTTATATCTTAAGCCACACCTTCACTTAGGTTAGAAAGTGGTCAAACTCAATCCAATAAATAAAAAAGCAATGTCATTAAAATAATGACAAGACAAAAAACGAAATTGGATACAACACACTAACAAAACTCATCCCAGTGAGAGCTAGTTTCATACCGAAAGTGTATATTGTATTATCGTAAAAATATCTATATTTTTAGAGATATCCCCGAAACCCGTCACGGGGATAAAGCCGGCTGCGGAGCGTGAAATTTTACAAGTGTCGGACGGGCCCTGTCGTGTATATTACCCCTTATAGCCTTGTTACAAGCTTGTGCACTCATACGTAGAGAATCCGTGAACATGTTGTAATTCACTAAGCATTTCCGAATCGTTTTCTTATTACTATGGGAAAAAAACTCAAGTCTCGAGTATGCTCATTATGTTTTATCAAACTGTATGTTAGTTTATGTTTCAACGGTTTCCTTTTGTGAGTTATTTCATCGAGTGTACGTTACAATAGCAAACAGTTGTTTTTAAAAAGGAAAGTAATTAAAATAACGTTCCTTAAGGTACTACTTCTAACATGCAGCTGAACCGTGTTTATATTTGAAGATGCTTCAAAATAGTTAACTGCGCGTCGACCGACTTCAAAGCGCGCGAACCAATCAGTTTAACTGAGAAAATCAGCTATAAGCAATGGTTAATTTTTACTTAAAAATCAACATATCTTCAGTAATTTAAATAACTGGGTCAATTTTGTTGGTACCGTTTTCTGTCGCACTACTTTTCAGCTGCATCAATCCAATTAGGACAAGTCAATTAAGACCCGGTTATCAAATTGGTACAAAATGTTTGCCAATCGAAACGTTACTAAATTAACGCCTCAAAAAATAAACATAAGGGAACTTCTTTCAGCCTCAGCTACTTTGACAGCCCGCCCACAACCACATGTACAGTTTTAAAGAGAAAAGCTTACAAAAGACGAAAGGAATGGAGGTGCTTTATATCAATTTTGAGAAAAGTGGTTAAACGAGGAGCTCTCCAGCATACTATGGTTCAGCGACGACAAATGAATGATCCTTAAGATACGATTACAAACGAGTTTGATTGCAAAATTGTACGGACACAAAATGACCAATGAGAATCTTGACACAATTTTGTATACTTAACTTTTAAATAAATATTTTGATACCAAAATTAATACAATAATTTCAGAAGGACAAAATTAGTTGTTACTTATTTTTATTTTGGTTTTCATACTCTTCTGAGAAAACATCAGTCAGCAAAAGCGTTAGTCGTTCTTAGCCGCCTTGTTCTTCAGTCTATTCTTTATTGGTTCCCAAAAATTTAATATTGTATTTTATTATTATGTTAAGATAATTTACAAGCTATCCTAAACTATTGACTGCAACATTAGAAGTATTTATCAACATAGTTTTGTACCTGTCAGACACACAGAAATACTTACACTCCATTTCAGAAAAAGAGATGAAAAAGACGTTATAGCCCTCTAAATTTCTATGACCAGCAGTAAATTTCCTTCTCATGTATTCAGAAAACGAGTTTTTTTCTTCCAACGACCGTAAAAGCCTTTACAGAAGTAGACGGTATAATAAATAAAGAGCAATATCAATTCATAGTGGGCACAATAGAGACACATGGCGCCCTCAAAGCCACAGAAGGCATAAACTTGACGTGGGTAACCCTTTTTCTTCATTTCACTCACTATATTTCATATTTAAAAGCAAAGGGGTATATTTCCCTGAAGGTTGTATGTAGGTGGCTATTTATATTTAGTAAGTATATCACTATGGTAAAAAAATTGGTGTAATGCTCATAGAATTACTAAAAGTGGGTCTGTCAAAAGTTTGTCAAGCCATAACATGAGAGTTTATTTTTGATGTAAAGTTAAAAACACAATCAGTTTTTAACTTTTCACTAATACTATATTTATATACAAGACTGAAGAATTGTGACGTAAAAAATATACATGCCGCGCGATTCCGTGGAGGCCTTTAGAAATGGATAAGGTAAAATCCAGAGAATGGTAGTCTCTTTGGTACATTAAAATCTTCCGCGACCTTCAAGCTGCCTGCCGAGCGTATTGGTTATGGCAAACGCCCCTATGATATCCGTATAAAGTGGCGTTTTATGGGAGAGGCCTATTGTTCAGCAGTGGACGTCTTCCGATAAATCACTGCGAAAGCTATTATGGCATCAACTTGAACCTGATTCCTAATTCGAAAAGCTAATAATATCGAGATAGCGACAAGGCAGGATACACGCACGTAATCCCGCAGTTTGTAATAACCCACCAACGCAATAATCGAACGAATATGCTCACCGCAGCGATTACCCGCGGCATAATGAATTAGGTGTAATAACAGGGACGAACATTACGCTAATAGAGGCGACAGAGCTAACATCCGTATTGATATAGAGCGGCTCGGGCAAATACTATTAGTTTTATGAAAGCGCGACGCTGCAGGCGGTGTTGCCAGCTCTTAACGGGTGGCTAGTTTTATGTCACGCTGAAATGGGAGAGGGTTTTTAAAATGCTTGGGACGAAATTTTGTAATTTAAAGTTCTTAGCACTGCAGTTGTTGCAGCCAAGCGTGGTAAATGGCTTGATGTTAGCACAGTTATTTTTTTTGTAATTATCAGCATTCACAAATAACAAATAATAACGCCCAACAATCACATACAGATCCTGAACCCTAACTAGGATTTCCTGTGTCTAGGGACGCAGTAACTACAAGGACCATGCTCCCACAACACCCAGGCTCAGAACAATAATTTACGCTTTTTTTCTGTGCACAAATACATGTCTTGTCGCGGAAATCGTACCCACAACCAGGTTGGGAGCAAGCAAAAAAAATTATGGCAGTGATTGCAACACTGTGGTAGTAGGTATCACAGATTACTAAGCTAGTTTGTCCCGCATTGGTAGTTATCACAATTAACTGACAAGCGCAATGTTTTGAGATACAAAGCTCTACATAAAAGTAAGTTACTCCAGGACCAAAAGTATTTATAGTACTTACGTGTAGCTGCAATATAATAAATAAAATTAAGTAAACGCGGTGCAATTCTCGTAGATACAAAACCAAAA
The DNA here is from genome assembly GCA_905220475.3 of Ennomos fuscantarius. Classification (NCBI taxonomy): domain Eukaryota; kingdom Metazoa; phylum Arthropoda; class Insecta; order Lepidoptera; family Geometridae; genus Ennomos; species Ennomos fuscantarius. Next base: position 409,815 of record HG992028.1, on the reverse strand, counting down.
AAAAAAGATGTGTCGTCCATCCCTTTCAACACACTTCACGTTGAAACTCACGGATTTCGATTAAAATTGTTTTTTTTTTCTGTGCACAAATACTTGTCCAGGCGCGGGAATCGAACCCGCCACCTCTGGGCCGACTTGCTCAACCACCACACCACAGAGGCTGTTCAAATGTATTTATTAGACCAACTAGAATCCCACAATTTGAAGAGCAAATCTTATATGTATGTAAGTTATTTTAAAGAAAACACTTGCATATGGATGTTATTTCTTAAGTCAATATGGTTGCAACCATATCGGCAGTCCAATTTAAAGTTTATTAGTAGACGTAGGCCCATCATGAAGTTAGATTCAAGTCTCTACACTGTGTCGGCCACTTGCCGCAAGACCTCCATTTAGTCGACGGGTAGTCAGCTCTAACTTTGTCCAAGAGCAGTCGTATTCAAAAACTTATAAGACCTTAGTCTTTTTTCATAAAACACTAATAAAATATTCCCATATAATTAATCTCTAACCATAATCTAATAAAAAACAAAATATACTCCACATCTTTGAACTTTAAATGACTTCATTTTATGTGCAAAAAATTGTATAAGTACGTACATAGTTCACGTACTGTCATACTTTACAGGGCATAAAGCCAAACCAAAATTAATTTTGTTCAAATCTCACATCTCACTTCATAGAATTTACCGCAACAATGATTGTTAGCTTGTTTTTTTCACAGTTATATTTAAATTTAGTTCTGCTGGTGTGGTTCCCGCTCCCGTGAGATTTCCACAGTTTGATCTTAATGGTATCCTGAACCTGGAGCCATCTGAACCAATAGCGTCGTTCAGAAAACAAGCAGATGATGCCAAACCGTTGTGTGGTTCTGTGAAATTTCCAGAATTGAGTTGCCAGGAGCCAGAAACGACAACTACATGGGAACCAACGCCATATCTACTATCAAACCAACAAAAACTATTATTAACAAACGTCAATCACGTCCAATTTCACGCTCATTATATTACCCTCGAAGAGAAAGACAAGAAACCCAAGTTAAGAAGGTTATAAATAAGCAAAATAATGTTTCTATTACACAAGAAACACCAATCGCTGTTAGTGTCTTGCATAAACCATACATTTTTTTTAATGCTACTTTACCACAGACTCCTGGGTCCGTGCTCTTTAATATACTACTTACATATGTGTTAGTTGTATTATTGTTATTTTTTTTTTTACATAATCAATGCAGGAGGTACTTTTATTTTATTTCTTTCCTTTTTTCTTAAATTTAACCGAGTCAAACCAACCACGAGACAATATAATATACACATGAAGTCATATATTTACACTAGCAAATATAAAAAATACATCGAGGCGGAGGGTATATGGAGAAAGGGGATTTACCCTTGTCAAACCGTGGACATCAGACGTAATAACAGGAGCCGGCGAGATAAAAGCGACTCAATAACCGACGCCGCCTGATGATGCGGCGCTGCGTCGCCATCTAATGAACAAGCCTGGATCATTTACTGGTGCTATTCTTACTTTATCGGGTTTTGATGGCGTTAACTTTTTATTTCATATTGTTAAATATTAATTTCATTTCTGCTCTGTTCCTAATTCCGATACAGTTACTATGGATTCTACTTACCGAATTCTTATTTTGGTTACCTCAACATTTTGTATGTACTTGCATTTTATTACTTATTTTTTTACTTGCCTGTTAAGTTTTTTTTTATTTTTATATGCTGATATTTTTGGTAGTTTAAGCTGAAGAAGAGATCAACGCTGATTGTGCGACCAGTTTTGCCGAGTTGGGACCGATTCGTAGCGACTGTCAATCGTGTATTTGGTTCTTAAAAATAGTTAAATGATTTATATTATGTTGTTATTAACTTTTTTTTCAAACTTGTATCTTTCAATGAAGGGAGGCCTATTTTCAGAAGTGGACATATACAGGTTGATGATGGTATTTTTTATCAATAATATTATTTTAATTTCGATCTGAAGTAAACGAAAACATTTAGTTTCACGTAAAATATAATACCACCACACTAAATGAAACATATACAATAAAACAATAAACTTGGAAACCTCAAACATATCTCGTGCCAAGTTCTCTTTACTATGAGCTAACGTGTAAGTGTTAATTTGATCGTGATAATAATATACTTGGCTCGTTTTATATCACAAAAGTAAATACCCTTAAAAACAACTTATATACTTGTAGGCAGAACGGGTTTTGCGTAGGTTGCAACCTATATAACTATGGGCCTTCAGCATGTCCGCACCGCGCCGTGTCCGGAGCAAGAATGTCCCGTAGTACACCGAGCGCTCCTTTTTTATAGCCAGATGGGTAGGGGCGCCGTGACAGTTGCCAGTGTTGCCACTGTAATCAATTTAATGCCACCACAGGGTAAATTACGGTGCTCGATCGCTGCCCGCTGTGCATAGAGTTTACATTTACAACTGGACGTTGCCGCCGTCATACTTATATTTCCTTCATCATTAGCAAACTTATAATTATAAATATTTATTAGTTACAGTATATAGCATAAAACTGACTTGTTCCAGTAGATACAGCGGCTTGGTGGAAGGAACTGGTGATTTCAAAAAGTAGGTAATCTAAATTTATCTTTATTTAGTAGCATGTATCTAGCATAGATATATTTAGACATAATATGGTTGCATGTAATTAATTGTATTTAATTCCATATATGAAATAAGTTATGATGTAATAGCTTATTTATACAGTTCATTTCAGAATAGCATTAGATGTGTAGTTTATGCTATAATATACAAACATTGTTCCAAAAGATTCATACAGAATCGTTGTGAATTCAACAACTGGGTAACTTTTGCACTGGTTCACCCGCCCATGTCAAGTCGTCGACCGTGTTGGACCAGTTGGAGCTGGAAACGTTGGTGTATATTATTTATATATACACATATCATTTATATTTATATATAGTGTTTACTATTTATGATTTATTTCTGCTAATGACTCAGGTTCCTCTGTCTTTCTTATTTTGTGTACTTCTTCGTCTACAATTTTATCACAATTTTTAATCAATGTCTTAACACTTTTTATGACGTTAAGGTGATATTTTTGCGTATTCGTCGTTAAATTTTGCATTTATATATACTTCATTTTTGTTTATACTGTCACTTATAGCAGTTAGGGTGGAAGGCATAATTTCTAAGAATATTTTTGGATTAAAAATATATACATTTTATTATGATTTATTTGTTATTTGAGCAGAGTCGTTAAAATTTGTTATTTGAGTCATAGCTAAATAGTTCGTGACAATTGTGTGTTAAATATATATACGCTGTTATACATTCTCCCTTTTTTTATCATCGAGTGTTATTTGCATATAAATTTTTATTTCGTTTCATGTTGCGCTGCCAAATACAATCTGAGCTGGAATGAAAAAAATCAACAAACAAAATATTATAACGTTAGTCTTATAGTCGCAAAGAAGGGGCAGTTATAAGAAAAGCAATGGTTGTTTTGCTGAAAAAGAAGTAAAAATAAATAATATGAACCCTGCTATGTGAACATCAGCTGTAACAGCTTAACCCGTATCAGGGTAGACAGGCGGACGCAAGGATTATAATAACGCCCTCCTCAGCTGCCATTGTAGGGATTGGTAAAAAAATGTGTATACTGCCTAATTCTGTTGTGATGGACTACGCTGCCAGGATGTCTGGAGTAATTGACATGAGAACTAGCTTTTTCTTTGAAGTTAAATTCATTGGAAAGGCTTCAAAACAAAAGTGGATAGTACGTTTCCAAGGACTTAACTATTTATTTCTGTGTTTGAATGTTCATTCTTCTTGCAAAAAGTTTATGTACACTTACATTAGGTTAAGGGTTTTAAGACAGTTTTTATAAAAAACTAGCTGACCCGGTGAACTTCGTTTCACCTGTCAATGAATGTGCATGCTTAGGAATATTTTTTTGTTCATTTAGTGTCATCAATTTTATTACTTATCATCCTATTCCAAGCAAATATAAATCCAAAAACACAAATATGATAAATATTGTTCCAGCTGTTCTTGAGTTATAAGTGGTGTAACTAACACGACTTTGTTTATTTGTTTCTTGTTGACTTGTTATATTTATAGATGTTAGTTTTCCAATGAACCGAAAACAACTTAAAAATTCAATTCTTGCATTTCATGCATTTTTTTCTTCATATAACTTTTTAATCTCATTTCACAACCGTTGAATGTACCGTTCAGCTATAGTTGTTTGTTGGTTATTATTATTGTTATTAGTTGGTTTTTATTGAGGAATACATGTTAAAGAGAGCTATATTTTTTAATAAGCACCATTTCAAAAACATAATAGATTTTGACTTTGATTTTCCTCATTGTAAGCTTTGGGGAGGGATAATATCAAAGATTTGTATGTAGAATAGTTGAGCAGCTGATAGATTTGGTAAAATTCAACATTATACACCAGAATAAGATATTTTTTTATGAGGAATAAAAATATTTCAAACTAACTAGAATTAACATCTTATGAAAATCGACGAGAGCGAGGTGGCAGAGCATTATTCAAAATAAAATTTATTTTAATCATCATCATCATCAGCTACATATTATTATTTTTGTTCTACTTAGAAATATACTAGCAACACTGTTTTATATAAGTTCAATATTTCTCAATAAGTATACGACAAACTGGCCACTCCAGGCTAAATTACAACATTAAAGAACAAATAACCGTTGAAGTCTCAACAAAAGACTATGTTATTCTTCACAAATCCGCCGTTTTAGTACAAAAAAGAAAAAGAGCGACCCTTTAGGTGAATTAACGAAGCAACTTGGTAATTAACAAGTCATTTGCATAAGATTCGACTTGACTAATTGGGAGATAAAAGGAAAGAGTTTTAAGACCCTCCAATTATTGTTATTGAGATTGTTGTCGACTCATTATTAAGCAAATTTTTTAAAGTACAAAATGCAATGAACTTTTGAATTTTAGACAGTAAATTCTTGGACACATTCAGTGCAGCCTATGTATGAAAAGAGTAAAGTAGATACTGTAAGAAGTAAAAAAATTCTAATAGCAAGCGCATTGATAATAATGATATCAGTGAATTTTTTTTATCAAACATAATATCTATCTGTACAATTAATAAACATATATGAAAAAAACGTTTAACAACATATATCTTGTTTTATGAACGTTAAAAAAGTTCTTTCCTCTCGCCGTTACACTAAATCTTTATGAGGAGAGTGGGCAATTCTCTGTGGCTAAAGACAATTTCTCGAGGATAATTGTGTATTCCAAGAGCAATATTGGCCGTGTTGCCTCAAAAGATAAGGCGAATTATTTGGAAAAGTTTTGCTTGATTGTACATTGTTCGCGGGGCTTTGTATGAGCTTTTGAGATTATATTGTCACTGATAACTGTACTTTACAAGATGGAAAATAAGATACCGTTTAGAAGGGCAATTATTATCCTAGCAATCTTAATAAATGAGTTGGGTCTTTAATTTGATTTCTATACTTTGAGGAAATATAATTTGAGAGTTTTCAAAGTAAGAGTAGAACCTATCTTCTAGACGAGAATATTCCATCTGCGATGAAGAACGAAGTACAGTGTCACGCAAAACTTTATAATTTTGAGCTCTAAGTGGCATTGCAACTGATTATGGACAGCTGTGATACTTAACATCAAGTGACCGACAAGCTTGTCATGTCATTCGTATAGGTACATAAAAAAGTTCGAGTAAACTAGACGCTATTATGCAAAATCTGCTTTTGAGGTTTTTTTTTAAATGTTAGTGAATGATATGACGATCTAGTCGTTAACCTGATGTTAAGTGACGCGGCCGTCCATAATAAAACAGTGTCACTCGGAACTCCAAAATATAAAGTTTCGCGTGACCATTGCAATGCGCACATCATCCTCAGAACAGTCTGGTAATAACATTACTCGACTGTGAGATCAGATGATAGTCTCAATTGCCTAGTAATTTCACTAGCTACAGTGCCCTTTAAACCGGAATACAGTTGTGCTTGCACACTACTGCTTGGCGACAGAATAATTGGCAAAGCTGTGGACCTACCTAGACGAACTTTTCAGAAAAGTCCCTACCACCTAGTAGAGGTCTACGCTCACTAAGTCTCAGAGGAAGAAATAAGATAAACCTCACGTGCAACTTCCCTATATTTCACGGTTTGTTTATCGTAGCATTCCCCCCAGACAAAGGTAGTTTCCCGCCGGTGGAGTGCGACAGTGTATGTACTCCGAGTTTGTCTGTCTGATGTCAAAGCAATACTTACGGGCGCCGGTCACGCACATAGTTGCTCCGCTTCTGTATTGGCGCTTGCTCCTGGTGAGTTTGAACGCAACAGTTACAGTAGCAAGCTAGTTACTTTATTAGCCACTTGAAGGAATAGCCCTTGTGATATACATTTACTGAGAAGGTGAAAATCTATCATATACATTTTATTATCGATTTGATGTTTACTATTAAATTTGCAATGATTTCTATAAGCGTTAAGTTCGTAAGCAAAATTGTAGCCACACTTGTGAAGAAAAAGATCGTTAAGAAAACGGGATGCATAAGAATAAAATAAAATGAGAATATGTATTGTATCATCCTCCAACACGCACTTGACCAGTGCACTATTTACTATGATTCGTCATTATTTTCGTTTACTTTCAAAATTTATAATTTGCTTGAAAACCCGACTCAATCCAGTGGCTGGATCGTTATCGCTCACCTTCTTCTTCCTACGTGCAGAACGGAAGTCGCTGTCTCTACTGCAATGTGTCTTACATAATGTTTATGACCATCTCTAAAACTTCAGCATGCAAAGTGTACGATAGAGTTGGTATAAATATATGGTAACCTTAGAATAAAAACTAACCCATTTATAAACGTTTGATAAATAAAACGGACGAATAAAGAAACGAAACAGTTGCAGGAAACTTTCGTCACGCTTTTACTCGTGACTTTTCTAGTCAGCGAGAAGTTGACAGATAATTTTATAGCATAAATTAGAATGTTTTTAAATGAGAGAGTTAGGCTATTTATATGACGGTACTTACAGTGAAATAATAGGTAATAAATTAATATTAGTAGTAAATAACGCCCCACGATCAGATACATAGATCCTAGAACCTAACTAGGATTACCTATGTCTAGGGACCCAGAAACTACAAGGATCATAGTCCTACAACACCCAGACTCAGAACAAGTTTTTTTTTCCTGTGTTTCTTTGAAGAGCAATTTAACTACTTTAACTCGTATATGTCTACCCACAAATAGCACCAAAACAAATATGGATTGGTGCTTTTATGAGAAAATCTTTTTTTATGTTAATGAATGATGTGATGAGCTAGTCGTTCACATGATATTACGTGGATCAGTTGGCGTGCCATTCGGAACACTGGAATATAAAGTTTTGCATGACAGTGCAGTGCACACGTCATACTGATATATCGGCAATAAGATTACTAGACAATTATCAGATTATAGTCTCATTTGCCCAGTATTTTCACGAGCTGCAAATTGAAACACAATAGTTTGTTATTTAAATCCAAGCTCTATATACGTATTAGAAATGCCTGCAATAATATAGCACTTTCCAAATTGTTTTTATCTATTGCCCATTATTATGATTAATAGTTCGAGATATAATTACTGTATAGGTATCGTTAAACATTAATCACCTCTGCATTACAGATATGTATAAATTGAGTAGGCAAAAACAAGGCCGTCTCAATTTCGAACTCATACCACTCCACAGAGTTATGGGGAAGGTAAATAACTATAGGGCAGCATTGATAAACACCTTTAAGAAATAATAAAGATGGCTATAGCTTCAAATGGCGTTATTTAACCATGTGCTCACAGTTTAATATGTCGAGTACGTTCACGGGGAAATACAGTTCCTAATATAATACTGATACAACATTTTAAAAAGAAAGTTAAATAATATTATCACAAAGTCAAAGTCAAAGTCAAAAGATTTATTGCAAATAGGCTAATTTTAGCACTTTTACAAGTCAAAATTATACTAGGTACTTAAAATTAAGTTATTTCACTAAGCATATAAAATTACAAAGTGCTTATTGTCAAATAATATAGCAAGCCCATTACAATATATGAGTTTGAAAAAAAAAAGCAGTTCTCTTTCTCACTACTGGTGCAAGCAATCCGGCACAATGCAGAATTGAAAACTTTGATCCGAAGCTTCGATTACAACTGTAAAGAAGAAGCTACAAGAAACTTTACAGTGATGTATTTTTTTTTGTCTTCTTTCTACTGTCTTTTACAATGTATATAATTCATTACAGTTGAGATAATGAATATGTTACAAAAATAACCACCACGTCACACCGGTGCAAGAAAAATACCGTGATTATCTTATTATAAACATTACAAATAGAAACTGAATTTATAGATAGGAATAGGCAATAGGCAAAGTACCTAAGATTTCATACCGTTAAGCTTGGGATATTCAGGCCAAGCTTTTTTGTACAGGGTAATATAATGACAGTAAGAGTTACGTGGTGACGCTAGCGAAAGCCGCTGCGGCTTGCGTTAGTAACTGGCTCCCAGAAGGACATCGAATATGTCCAAACTCTGGTCGGAGTAATTTCGACTTATTAACTGACGTGAGTTTAGCCGTTAATTATCACACAGTAAAAGCATTCGAAAAACTTAAATAGCTAGTTATAAAGCCTTTACAACATCTATCCACCCGCTGTAGTGCCTCATTTATAGCCGAATGCATCGCCGCCGGCTCTCGAGCTTCGCAACTTTTATTGCAAAACTTCAACCAAATTTACATGTCCCGCACATTATTAAAAACGCTTGTAAAAGCACGGGGCCACATTTGAATTCGATCTTATCGCAAAAACGATAAAACTCTATTTTCAATACCGAGTGGTCATGCTTCGTTCAACGCAAACGTTGAATTTAAAACGCCCGCTTGAACTGTATTACCTGTTTTTACATTATAATAAAATGCTATTTGTTTTAATAAATACAAGTTGTGATTCAAAATTTATTGGATAAAGTTTTGCAATAAACTGCGTTTGGATTTATCGGGAAAGTTTAAATTAATACTTAATACATGGAAATAGGAACTGCAACAATTTTAGAATGTCGTTTAGAATGCAATGCAATTTTATGCACTAATACTGAAAATAACACAAGTTTTGGAAAATAATAAAATGCAGTGACGCGATCGTTTTAGTTTTCCCGCCAAAACACCTTCATCTTTTTTTATGACTGACACACGGTATTACATCAATCTAAGCATATACTGCCGCTGTACCAAGGAAGTTGCATGCATGGTGCGTCGTTTACACGTATATTAAATAAATAAATAAAATAAAATAAAGTAGAAGTAATGAAAAATGTAGAAACATAAAATAAAGAATGTTAAGCACACCATCTGAATAATCACTATTGTTAGACACCAAAACTTCGATCCTAACATTACACTTTGTTACCAAAGCATCCATACAATCGTGTACTAAGTTGATTCATGTATGTATGTATGTATGTCAATTAGGAGGTGTTCTCGCGACTGGAGTTAGCGCGAAGTTAGGCGCAAGCAGCGCTTTTAGTTCGTGTCGTTTGGGCAGAGTTGGGCGTAACTGGCAAGCGACTGTAAACGCTTTTATCAGACAAATTATTCATTTTTATATAAATGTAAAAGTTAAATGATGCCAGTATGTCTTTTTGAAATAAAACTTCTTTACGCACGCTTCACTTGAGAAGTAAGTAAGAAGTGAGTAAGTAAATAGTGAATGCGTGACGAGGCAAACGGAAGTTAAGAAGGAGATATAAGTTAGTGAAGATAGAAAGAGAGTGGGTTACGTATCGTATATTAGACTGTTGGGGCCAGAGAGGTACGGGTTGTACTGGTTCACGTACATCTCCATTGGCAACATAACAAAGTAAATTAAAAAAAAAAAAATATTATTAATGATAATGATAAGTTTATTGACAATTATAAAAAATTACAAGTCTGAAATTATTAAACAAGCATAAAAAAGAAAATAATAAATGCAATAATATAATTATTGTAAAAATAATGTTATTAAAATAGTAGGTATATAAAAATTAACTTGATCACACCAGTTTTGGAATGAATTCCTCGACGCTATATGGCGTCATATCCATAAGAAAACATTTTATTTTATTTTTAAAAGTCTGAACATTTTCAACACTGCGTATTGAGTCTGGAAGAGCGTTAAAAATGTTGACACCAGCTACCCTAGTACATTTCCCAGACTTAGCAAGTCTATGTCTCGGTAGTAATAAGATCGTGAGCTCTTCTTGTACTTAAGTTGTGGACATCTTTGTGTTGTTTGTATAAGCTCATATTTTTATACACAAATAAGCTCGCCTGGTACATGTATGCGGTATGTATAAAATGACAATTTACAATTGTCAAGATGGCGACATTAACATTAAAAAAGCAAAAACAAAGTTATACCGGCCGACAGCTAAAAAAGTTTTACTTTAGTCGTGTGTTGTAAAGCACATTCGTTTTTTATTTAAATAATATCTAATAATAAGCATATTTTTGTCGACATTGCACAGAACAAATAGTACGAGAGCAATTTTGTATACCACCGTTTAGTTGAAATATTAGAAGAACCTATCTTATTTACTTTTAAACCAGTGTTGTATAAATAATTTCTATTCTATTTTATTATAATTACTATTTATTAATAAGATACTTAATTAAAATTTGGTGGTGGCATCAGGTGATTAAATATTTTACACAAAAACTAAGCATTGCCGTTTAACGTGGTAATGCTGCCAGCATTCTGTTCACACTTCCCTCCACCAACGGTACTCAAAATTAAGTTATTGTACTGTATAATGTTAGCCTCTACCTAAGTGTTACCTAAAAGGTTTCATCTATATGTATAAGTAGGGAAGGGATACAAAAAGCCTGAATCAGTATCTCATGCCTTGCACCAACAAGCTGCAACTTCTCCCTGGGGCAAGTTTTATTGCAAGTTGCAGCGAGTCACTGCGCTGCACACATAATGTAACGCACACTTCACACACATGACTGTGTACTGTGGAAATATAAATTAAGGAAATCACACAAGTCGTAATAAATAAATAAACTAGAATTTCCTGTGTCTAGGTAACCAGGAACTACGTGGACCATGGTCCCACAATACCTAGTTTCAGAATAAGTAATTGCGCTTTTTTTTTCTGTGCTCAAATATTTGTCCTGCGCGGGAATCGAACCCACCGCCTCCGGGTTATGAGCCGACCTGCTCACCCACCACACCACTGAGGCTGTAATGTTTAAGTTTGATGTTAATAACATTTTGGTCGACATCGTCGTCGTCATCATCAGCTGTGCACTGGACCCGGCGCTCCTCTCACATGGAGAAAGTGAAGACCGTAATCCTCCACGCTGGTCAAGTGCGAGTTGGTGGATAACATAGGCATATTCTCAAATATTATATAATACCTAGTAGAGTAGGGTGATATAAGCCTTCCATTCTAGTCTGCAGATTTGATTAAAACTACTAATTTTACAGGAAATCTAGAATGACATGAAAAAAAGTAAAGAAAAAATGACGTAAGCCCACGCCCGGCCCGTCCAGTCGTCTCTGTCAGTCAGCTTATACGGTAATCTGTTCGACGTCAGATCAAGTGACGTGGGTACGGGCCTAGCGGTGAACTTGGATCTTATGTGTTATTGGTTATTATTTCAGGGTTTACGTGGTTATTTATAGAAAAAGTTCTATAAGTGGATTATTGAACTGCTTGTTATCTTGACGGTAAGCGAATCTATTACACGCTGACTGACCCGATAGCTAATTTGGTAGTGTTGAATTCATAAACATTTGCAGCACAATGAACAAACAACTTCCAGATATGTTTACTGTTTCACAATATATCGGTAATAGTTTCGTGGTATTCACTCCGCTGCCGAAGTTCAACTGAACTGTACTGAACAACGCTCTGCTCTTTTTAAAGAGGCGACGGAACAAGTTTCTGCCATGATAGTCGACCACAACGCCACCATGTGGCGAAACAACAAAACGTCAATTTCAAGTCAATTCCAATTCAATAGTCAATTTCACTATTCAATACAACTCTTTTGACAATAAATATTGTAAATAGCTTGACTAACTATAGCAACTCTTTTTAAATGTGTGTAATGCGTAAATAATCCTATATTGCTAACAGTAGTAACTCTGCCTTCAAACATCGATGTTTGTTCTATGTCCGGGTGTTATACTGGGTGCTATATTATCTAGTTACAAACAAAAAGTATATAAGTATTGTGTCAGTTATCTGGTTCCCATAGTACAAGTTTTGCTTAGTTGTGTGAAATATGCACACATATTTAAAAAAATCTAGAAGGAAAGGTAATCTTAATAGATAACCCGGTAATATAGTAAATAACGTTCCTGTTTGAAAATCAGTTATCAAACTTGGTATTCTAATGGGAATAAACACAGTTACCTAATGCCACACTGATGTCACACCAGCGTGTGTCACACTGGCGTTGTATCGAGCCATTGTAAATTGTACAAGCATGCCATATCTTATACCACGTCATTGCTTAATATCAGACAAGGCGGAGGCCAAAATTAAATGCTATGCCTATAAACAATTTTTAAAAATACGTTCAACTACCCTGCCCGGTAACGCTATAAACCCGCCTGGCGATGCAGCAAAGGTTGGTAGAGACCAACAGCATTAGCGAGTTAAAAAAAAAACGTTAATGAGCATAATGCCATGACATTAACGTAAAAAATTTAGTTTGTATATCTGCTCTCCACTAAGTAGTACCTTTACTTAGTGTTGATTTATCTGACCTGGCAAATTTGATGGCATTCAGTTATTGTCTATGCTTTTATATAAAACATTATCCATGTTACCACAAATATATAAACAAGCCCTAGACAGATATCAAACGTATGTTTAACAATACAAAACAGCAGTTTAACACTACTGACTGACTACATCCAAAACTAACAATGTGTTCAGTACCGAAAATGAGTATAAAATCTCATTGTAACCTCAAATAAAAAGCTCCTAATAACTGAAGAGCATACAATCAGAGTGTGAGCGGTCAGCGACAAGACTTTACATAAACACTGGTGGATGAGACAGGTTTACCGTCCGCCACGCGGAATCTTATCAAAATGCTAAAAATAAGAACCTTTAAAAAAGTAAAATGCTTTTCACAGACGTTTATTTAAACATATTACACTATTAGGGACAGGGTTTTGTAAAGGTTAAAACGTTTTTTTTTGTTTCAAGAAAAGACCCAAGGGTTATAGATAGATAGATAGATAGACAGATAGATAGAAAAAGCTTTATTGCACAAACAACAAATGTAGGGACATAGGTTTTTTTTTGTTTTGGCTCCACACTTTTGTGTATTTAGCCAGTGTCCAGTAATTGATAATTTCTCAAGTTAATTAATATTAGGTCTTTACCTATGAAATTGCCGTTTTGTTTGAAAAGAGTTAAAGTATTTTTTTTTCGAACTTATTTATTTCTTTTATTCAAAGTAATCACCCCTGCAATCAATGCATCTTTGCCAACGCTGTGGCAGTTTATGGATGCCCTTCTTGAAAAAATCAGCAGGACGGGAGACAACAAACTCTTCAAAGGCGTTTTGTACTGCCTCTCGGGAATTGAATTTTTTTCCCGCTAAAAAGTTGTCCAAATTTTGGAAAAAGTAATAGTCGGTAGGCGCAAGATCTGGTGAGTATGGCGGATGAGGGAGAGCTTCCAAACCCAACTCATGCAGCTTAGAGACGGTCTGTTGTGCAGTATGGGGTCGCGCGTTGTCGTGAAGTAGCAGTGGAGACGACCGATTGACCAAAGCTGGTTGCAGACGTGCGAGTTTCGCCATCATTGTGGTCAGTTCTACAATGTACACATCTGCAGTAATGCTCTCGCCGTTTTGTAAAAAGCTATGATGAATGACACCAGCACTAGACCACCAAACTGTGACCATCACCTTTCTAGGGGTCATTTTTCGTTTTGCACATTGCTTTGGTACCGAACCAGGGTCTAACCAACTTGCTGAGCGCTTTCGATTGTCAAAAAGAATCCATTTTTCGTCGCACGTAACAATTCGGTTCAAAATTCCTTCATTTCTGTGCCTGTTAAGCAGCGCAAGGCAAGTCTCGACGCGTACGTTGCGCTGGCGATCGTTAAGTTCGTGGGGCACCCATCTATCAAGCTTTTTTATCTTGCCAATCTGTCGCAAATGGACCAATATTGTTTTGATGCTAACATCAAAAGCTGCTGCCAGCTCAGCTGTAGATTGAGATTCATCAGCTTCCACAATCGCCTTTAATTCATCATTGTTGACCAAAGTTTCCGGGCGACCACGAGGTTCATTTTTCAAGTCAAAATTCCCAGAACGGAACCGAGCAAACCAATAACGGGTTGTACGTTCGTTTGTACAGTTCTCTCCGTAAATGTCGTTGATGTTACGTGTCGTTTGTGCCGCGTTGGTGCCACGACGGAACTCATATTCCATAATTACACGAAATTTCAAAGTATCCATTATGAGGAAAAATGTTGAAATGTAATGAAAATACAACGCTAATCAATAAACAAAAGACTTATATTGTAAATAGAATGTCATATTTTTAAAACAAAATTAATTTGAATTTAGAATTCATAGCCAATCAAAACTTTTTTTTTGTTTGAAAAAGTCTGTACTGCAATACGGCAATTTCATAGGTAAAGACCTATTATTATATAATGTGTCAAGTCAAGTCGAGTCACAGTCCAAGTTAAGTCATAGTCTAGTCAAGTCAAGTCATACTCCTAGTAAAGTGGTGGCAACTTAACCGAAGCTTCTATGGAGTTTTGGAGACAACACGAAAAGAACCGTTTCACCATCATCATACCACTTTCCCACACTCATGCCTGTAATTCAGCACTTAACGAATAAAATGCCACTAATTTTATGCACTAACATTGAAAATAGCACAAGTTTTGGGATATAATACAATGCGGCGACGCGATCTTTTTCGTTTTCCCGCCAAAACTCCAGAAAATACTTATAATTTCGTTATAGGCATATCTTGTCTACTTTTTGATAGAAAACTATTACGCAACGTTAAATCTCCCTACAAATCAGAACACCTGAAGAATAGTAGCCCGTTACCCAAATCTGTTACCGCGGGCCGGAAACTTATCAGCCTATAGAGCTGTTCGCACCTCCCGTGACTAATTCACGGAACGAGCTCTACAACTTGTGATCGACGAAGTTGCGTACATCGGTGTAATCTGCCCGCGATTGCCCTTCATTTGTTGTATGTTTGGGAATAACACTGGGTGGGAAGAGGGAGCGGGAAATAAAATTGTGTTTGTGACCAAAATGCTAGCCTCTACTTCGGCTAAGTTTGAGCATTGCCATTTAACGTGGCAATGCTGCCAGCATATTGGGCAAGTTGCCTACTGGTAGTGGTTTTTTTGTCTATCTGTATTTCCACAGACACCTGGGTCCGTGCTTTTGGCAAAATTATTTTTATATATATAGGCAGAATGGGTTGTGCGTAGGATGCAACCTATATAATTATAGAAGTATAGGCCTTCAGCATCTGCACCGGGCCGTGTCCGGAGCAAGAATGATCCGTAGTACACCGAGCGCTCCAGTTATATAGCCAGATGGGTGGGGCAGCGATGACAGTTGCCGGTGTTGCCACTGTAATAAATTTAAATGCTACCACAGGGTAAATTACGGTACTGCCCACTGCGCATAGAGTTCACAACTGGACGTAGCCGTCGTCATATTATATAAATTAGGCTTATTGCTTATTTTCAAGATTAGGTAGATTCATGGTTAGATAGACTAGATAGATAGATAGATAGATAGATAAACTCTTTATTGACACCAAGGCAACAAATACAAAAACAGGAAATAAGTAATGAGTAGGTAACAATGGGCGGTCTTATCGCTAAAAAGCGATCTCTTCCAGACAACCTTTGGATGGACAGAGATAGATCAACGAGCAAGGACGGTGGTGCTAAAAAGTTACTGTGTACATACATACTAAGACAAATATAAAATTATATACTACTTAAAATACAATACTACTATACATAAACATACACAAATAATACATAATATACAAATACTAAGGAAACAATGAAGGTTTATTTCGAAGTCAAACTAGAGAGATAGAAGTGCTTAATTTGAGTCTTAAAAGCAGTGAGTGATTGAGCCTGTTTAATATTGAGAGGTAGTTCATTCCACAAGCGTACAGCCTGAGCAGTAAATGAGCGGTCGTAGAAGGTGGTACGACGCACCGGTGGCTTGAGGAGAAGGTTCTCTGATGACCTGAGACACATAGTATTAGAGTGAGAATTATAAAGGTAGTCGAATCGTTCCTTTAAATATTGGGGACAGGGATTGAACAGTATATTATAGAGAAGAGATAAGATATGAGTATTCCGGCGAAAACGTATGGGGAGCCACTTGAGCTTACAACGAAACTGTGAGACATGATCATATTTGCGGAGACTGAAAATAAATCTAATGCAGAAATTTTGAAGCCGCTCAAGTTTGTTCAGCTGGTCCTCGGTAAGATCTAAATAGCAGGCGTCAGCATAGTCAAGAATAGGAAGAAGGAGAGATTGTGCGAGCGTAACTTTAGTAGCAATAGGCAAAAAATTACGCAGTCTATTGAGAGAACGTCCTGACGCAAATATCTTACGGCTAACGGATTGCAGTTGAGGACCCCAGGACAAACATCTGTCGATGATCACTCCGAGATTTTTTACTTCTGCGCTGTAGGGAACTGTAGTCCCACCAAACTCTATCTTCGGAAGTGTAGTGTAATCAAGCCGTGAGATCAACCTTGAGCTTCCTATAATAATGGCCTGAGTTTTAGCCGGATTGACTGTGAGTCCATATGATTTGCTCCAGTATTCAATACGTCTTAAATCACCATTAATAGAGTCTACACCCATACTTAACTTGTCAAGTGTAGCTTGAGTATATATTTGGAGATCATCTGCATAGAGGTGGTAGGGAGAAGCTAAGAAGTGGGATATCGAGTTAATAAAGACAGCAAAGAGAAGAGGAGAAAGCACACCGCCTTGTGGTACACCGACATTCATATCACACCATGCAGAAAACGAATCTTCGAGGCGGACACGCTGCCGACGCCCAAACAGATAACTGTGAAACCATTCAGTTGCCATTGGAGATATGTTAATAGAGCGGAGCAGGGCCAAGAGGATATCGAAATCAACAGTGTTGAAAGCATTGCTGAAATCGAGTAGCGTCAGGATTGTAAGCTGACAGTTTTCCATACCTAGCCTGATGTCATCTGTAATTTTGACAAGTGCTGAGACAGTGCTATGACCAGGTCGAAAACCGGACTGAAAAGGATTGAGGAGGTGGTTTTTGTTGAGGAAACTACTAAGTTGAGCGTGCACTAGCCGTTCAAGGACTTTAGAAAGGAAGGGGAGGATTGAAATAGGACGGTATTCGGAAAATGATTTAGGATTCGACTTCTTGGGTAAAGGGATAATATGGGCTTCCTTCCAGCATGATGGTACAGCAACCTTCGAGACAGAAACGTTCAGTATATGGCACAAAATTGGCAAGATTTCATCCAATATAGGAACGATCATGTTTCGACTGATGCTGTCTCCACCCACCGCATTAGAAGAGATGGACAGAATGCTCTTTTTAACATCACAAGCGGCAAAGTCACTGATAAAAAAAGGAGCATAATCAGGAGTTGGGAGAGACGAAAGATGGTTAATCGTGGCAATTTTGTCATTCAAAGCAATGTTGGATGACGAAGAAAAGTGAATATTGAGGGAATTAATATCTAAACTGCTCGGAATGGATTCTTGACGTGATTTCCCAACTCCCAGTGATCGTAGAAATTTCCAAACTTTAGCAGGATCTTCATTTTCTACTGAATTATGAATGTGGCGCCGCTGTGCATCCCTACATACTCTATTACAGTGATTCCGTGAGCGCAGATACTTCTCTTTATTTAGGTCATTAGAACAAAATTTAAGTTTGGCCTTGGAAACAGCTTTCTTATGCATAAGTTTTCTAATATCATCTGTAATCCATGGAGCCGGAAGGTGTTTCATTTTAACTGGCCGTAGCGGAGCATGGTCATCGTACAGTTGTATTAGCTTAGAGTTGAAAATACTGATTTTATCATCTATGTTGCCAGCATCGATCACTTGAGTCCAGTCAATAGACCTGGCATCGTTACGGAGTTTTTCCGAGTCTATGGCACCAAAGTTACGCTGCAGAAGAATTTTGGGTTTGCATTTAGGAGGACGAAGTTTATAGGATACGAAAATCAAGTCATGGTAAGAGAAAGCATCCGCGGAACATTGGCCATGCTTAGCAACGCGCTGTAATGAAGTTACAAGTATAAGGTCTAGTAGAGATGGAGTACAGTTTGGAAAGTTATGTGTGGCATTAAGCGGAAGAATATGCATGTTGCTAGCATTCACAATAGATTCCAACGTAGAAGAACGCGAATCTTTTTTAAGGATAC
This sequence comes from Ennomos fuscantarius, assembly GCA_905220475.3. Taxonomy (NCBI): domain Eukaryota; kingdom Metazoa; phylum Arthropoda; class Insecta; order Lepidoptera; family Geometridae; genus Ennomos; species Ennomos fuscantarius. Next base: position 391,292 of record HG992028.1, on the reverse strand, counting down.
ATGTATTAAAGTCACCCATGATTATGTTATGTGAATATGAAGGAATGAGATTTTCCAAGACCTTTTCGAAGGATGAGAAGTAGTTAACTCGCAGAGAAGGGCTATAGTAGACTCCGAGAAGAATTTTGGTGTGAGAAATTTCAACTGCTATAAAAAGATGTTCACCGGCATTGGCAGGTGGAGGCTGCGGAGACATGTCTACCACGGAATAGGAAAAATAAGAGCGCAGATAAATGGCCACACCACCACCACCACTGCCAGTTCTATCATTACGGATTAGAATGAAGCCGGGGAGAGAGTAAGATGTAGATGGGAGACAGGGTTTTAACCAAGATTCGGAGACTAGTATAGCATGGACATTTTTATGGTCAAATGACGCCAGCATTTCAGGGTAATGAGCCGGAATACTTTGGGCATTTATGTGAATAACATTAAAGTTCTTAGGCACATCAGAGAAATGACTCGAAATAGTATCACTCAGAGTAGGAATGCTCAAAAAACTTTCATCACTACTGGACACGCTGTCAGATGAACAAGACAGAAATTGGTCACTGCTATTAATATCTTCATCATCAGACATGATATAAGAATGTATAAAATAAATAAAAAATAAAATATCAATAAACAATAATAAAAATAACAATACTAATAATAAATAATAAAAATCTATACAATTAACATAAATACTTTTGAATAACTATTAACTAACAATAATTACATACTTCATCTGCCAGTTTGTGGAGAGAGATAGCAATATATTAACGTAACAAAACAGTATTAACAATAAAAGATAAATATCTTTGAACTAACTTACAAGTTTTAGGTAGGTAATTATGTAATCCAAATCTAATCCAGCCCATTAAATTGATGCAGCTCGATGAAGATAATATTTAATATTATAACATTATAATTTAATTCATCGTATTTATCTAGTTTAAAAAATAAAAATAAAATAACACGATGGATAGTAACTTATAAACTAACACTTCACACTGACTAATAAAGATTAAATTTATTAGCTAAAGAAAAATTTAAAAATACGGAACAAAATAATTTGCCTAAATACGATACAAGCACAAAGTAAAACAAAAAAAAAAAAAAAAAAGAAAATATATAATAGACCGTCATTATCAGCTTAAAATGTCAGTTGTCTGACTGTCAACATAGTGACAAGTGACAACAAATTATGAACATGACGTATCGATCGAGCAGCCCTGTGACTGCAAAACAAAAATCTATAGTGGGCTGGATTAAACACTATGACACAAAAGTTTATGGAATACCTTCAACAATAATATTCAATAAGGTGGGTAAAGGTGAAGTTATAATAAGAAAAATCATTAATATTATCTACCTACCTACTAGACACGGAAACTTATTTTTTAGACGTTGATGCAGCATTCCGTTTCGATCTTGTGGTGACATGGGCATCTTCCTTGGGCACCACAACCGGCACAACTGGAACCGGCATTATGAGGCTGACCGGCGCGATTTTCTGCACTTCGCCAAGGCTGCTGATGCGGTGTCGCGTACCATCAGGCCCAAGGACATGAATATACCCATCCCTGGTCCAACATTTGGTCACACCGAAGAGCTTCCTCGCTTCCATAAATGCTTGGTGCCTGGCCCCAGTTAAAAACTCAGAGAGAGTGATATTAGTGCCCTTCAATGAAGTCTTAGCAAACCAAATCTTATTACGGATGCCAATATCTCTGAACTTCACCAAGATAGGTCTGGGCTTATCACTCGAGGCCCGGCCCATTCGTTGGCAGCGGCTAATGGAACTCAATACAAAATCAGATATCTTCAAATGGCCAGTCACAACTTGCATCACTAATACCGCAGTATCCTCTTGCTTCTTTTCTGGCACGCCATGAAGAAGCAGAATCTTGCGACGACTATGCATTTCCAAGTTGTCAACATTTTGTGCAAGCACTTCAATCTGTTGCTGGAACCCACGTAGAACTTGTGAAGTGAATGTCTTAAAGGCTGCAAAATCAGCAGCAAGGCTGCTTGTGGTAGTGCTTGTGGGAGGACTTTTCTGCAGCTCACCTTCAAATTGATCCATCCTCTTGTTCAGGACCGCCATCATCTCCAGAAATGATTGTTGTGTTGTATCCATAGCGAAGGTAGTGAGTGCTTGTAATTGTGACAATTAAGTGGTGATACTTAAGTAGTGCTTTCACAAAGGAGATACTGTATGGCAGGTGAAGTATGTTTTCTAATCCACCATGTAAAACATGAATTAAGGGTTTGGGAACACTTTAAACTATTTTAATTAATAATATTAAATAAGAGCAATTTCGAAAAATGTTATCACACCTACCCGCCCAAGGCGAAAAAAAAAAAAAAAAAAAAAAAAAAAAAAAAAAAAAAAAAAAAAAAAAAAAAGATAGGTTAAATAGATAGATAGATAGATAGGTTTAAATTGAGCACAATTTTAATTTAAAAAACCAGATAGCCGGCACTTTACCTTTTGCCGTCCGTGGCTACTCTCATCGGGCATTACATGTCCCTTTCGCGTAGCTGTTTGATGAGAATTATAGAAATCGATCGATTCGTCTTATCAATAGAAGATAAAATGATTTTATATTTCAAATTGCTGCAGATACATAGACGAACTTAATTGTATAAGCATAATCGTGCGAGGTTATTTTTCTAATTACTAAGTACTATTTATAAAAATGTAATGCTATTCTAAACCTTACAAAAATTATAATTTAAAATACAAAACTTATTGGTGTGTACATTTCTATATAATTGTAGTTTCCTGTCATTAGTTGCAATAAGCGTGTGTGCTTGCGTAATAATTTGTTATCGCATTATTTTATATCACTAGGATGAAATGTACACTAGTGCGTATAAAATGAAATGTACACTAGTGCGTATAAAATGTATATTTGAAAGCATAAAAAAGAATATAAAAATTTTAAAAAAATTGTCACACTGTTAAGCAAAACCATGACGTCAAAAGTTTGATACAATTGCTAAGACTATCAAAGCGCGCTTAATGAATTATTCAATTCTGGAAGTACACAAAGAATAAAAACAAATTACATTTTAATGCAAAGAAAATTAGAGTCGCTGTCATTTACTTACTAAAGTCGGACCTTTACCAACGTATCCCACGGGAACTGCGTATCGCAGTTTGGAGGGGTTAAGCTATTCTGTGGGTGAAGGAGCTTGTCGAAGTTTGGTCAAATACTGGCCGATGCCACAGAATATATAATAGTACGCAAATGGCCTAGACTGGACATTAAGTACTATTTAGTAACGTTTTATTTTAAGCAATCTGTAATTGTAAATGGTTAGAATTATAACTAAATTTAAGTATTCATTTCTATCAATTATTTGAAATAAACTTTCACTTTATTCAATTTTTTATCGTTTTTGTCGGAAATCAATAACATCAACGTTTAGAACATTACATTAAATAATAAAATTAGTAACCAAAATTAATAGCCGTATAGAATACTTTTTGTTTGTGAATATTTATAAGCGTGTTTTTGTATTCTATACAAAAACACGCAGACACAGAACAAATATCGATGTTCATCACATAAATGTTTTGTCCTGGGTGGGAATCGAACCAACATCTCAGAAGGCCACTAATATTATATAATACTAACAACTAAGCTATTAGATCATGAAATGTCACCACAATGCGTACTTATGAACCGACGGTATAAAAAATCATACTAGATAGAGTGGTTTTGGTATTTCTAATCAATTACACATCAAAGTCTCAAAACGCTTTTAGGCACAATTTTATGCCTTCGATTTTAGTTCATTTGATGAATTCATGCCAAATGTTTGTCATTAGGTTGGCCCAAAGTTGGCCCCTACTCATCGTTTGTGCGTAACTGCCGTGCGATTGACTTTCAATGACATTAGTTCCGCGGTTCGACTCAAGTTCTGAGAAAAGTTTCGGCGCTGTAATAGTTATAGAATAGATGGACGCAGAATTGTCGATCCTTATCGATGACGTATCTCCTTTTCTTTTTTAAAGGAAACCTTCCTTACGCTCGCTTGACTTGGGGAGTAAGCTGGTGAATGCAAAGCGAACGGAAGTTGATGTTGGTTCACGTAGATCTCCATTGTCAACATAACAAAGTTAAACATTTGAATTACTATGTTGGTATGTCCGGTAAAATGACAATTTGGTGACATTAACATTGTAGACGACGCGAAGCTCTGCACCTGAAACATAAATAAAACATAGATTTAAAATATAATAATAATATAATAATATAATTTATTGCTAAAAATGTACTCACCTTAAATAAAGTATGCAGGCAGCGGCGAAGGCACGTACATGTATGTATGTATGCGTGAATACCGCACACAGATAAGACGGCCGTCGAGTCAGTCGCTAAGCCACCACCGTTCGGTACGCAGCTAACTACTTACATACCCGCACATATCTGGACGTGTCTTCAAAGCACCTACGTTTCCATATTCCTGCTGCTTTTTCTTCATATCCTCAAAAACCCGCGCCTGACTAAAATTACTATACACTAAATACTAAAACAAAACCTTTTTTTTTAAATTGGCCCTTGTTCGAATATTCTATAGAATGGTCTGAGTACATACATTTAAGAAAAAAGTGAATTAAATTCCACCTTGTATAAACCTGAAGTCTAATTATAACCGTACACAACTTAAACTACAAAATCTTATACACTATATAATTTTTTCTTGTTTTGTTTTGGCTCCACACTTTTGTGTATTTAGCCAGTGTCAAGTAATTGATAATTTCTCAAGTTAATTAATATTATGTAAATATGCGTCAAGTCAAGTCACAGTCCAAGTCATCAAGTCAAATCATAGTCTATTCTAGTAAAGTCATACTCCTAGTAAAGTAGTGGCAACTTTACCAGAAGCTTCTATGGAGTTTTGGTAACAACATCAAAAGAAACCTTCACCATCATTATACCACTTTCCAACACTCATGCCTGTAATCCAGCACCTAACGAATAAAACACCACCAATTTTATTCACTAACACTGAAAATAACACAAGTTTTGGAAAATAATACAATGCAGTGATGCGATGTTTTTCGTTTTCCCGCCAAAACTGAGTCAATAAATAATTATTCTGAGCGTAAGCAAATTTGTACAATATTAGTTACTTAATGCATGCAATGCGTAATAGAAATGCTGCAACTTCTGGTTAAGGGTAACCACTCGAGAACCTTCCATCACTGTCGTAAAATGCCATTTCATACTGCATACTGACCAATTATTCTGCCGGAATCGCGTGTATTTTGAAACGTATATAAAGAACAGATAAAGAACCTATATAAGATCCTTATCAAACCAAAGTCCTAGCTGACATCCAGGTCCACCATCTGTCTCCTAGACAGTTCATTTCCTAAGTTTCCAGCCGCGCCGCGGTCGGAGTACTAAGTTAGTTAGATGACAAGTGTGACTTCTTGAGACGGCTCAGAATTATTGTCAAACTTAAACGGGTTTTAAGCTGTTTAGCTTTAAGTTACTCTTCACTTTGTAGTAATTAGGATTCTTTATTGTTTCAAAAATTCACATAATTTATTAGCGACGCTAAGCCAATATTGTGATTCTTTTTTCCCTTTACTTTTTGAATCTAAGTCATAAGAAACTAGAAAGTTCTTCTCAGAAGTTCATCTTAAGCACAAAATTATATAATAATTATAACGCCCAACGATCACATAAATAGATCCTGTACCCTAACTAGGATTCCCTGTGTCTAGGGACCCAGGAACTACGAGGACTGTGGTCCCACAACACCCAGACTCAGAACAAGTATTTGCGCTTTTTTTCCCAGTGCACAAATACTTGTCCTGCCGCGGGAATCGAACCCGCCGCCTCTGAGCTATAAGCTGACCTTCTCAACCTCCACACCACGAAGGCTGTCAAGTGTGTAAGAATATTTAGTGTCACTCCGCTGAAACAAAATAATTAAGATACATAAATTAGGGTGGATATAAATGATTATTTGATTTATAATTGGAAAAAATTCCACCGTCCAACATTCAGTACACTTTTAATTCAGGACTGAGTTACGTTCCCCAGTTGCAAGTCCTCTAAAACTACGGGAGCTGACTTCGCATCTTCTACTTTTTCTCATGTCATTTTTCTCACATCAATAGGTACCAAAATTCAAATAATCATTTCCCGCTTAATGAAGTCAAACATCAAAATATTTTATAATGATGAAATATCATAATGTTCATAAAATAACCACTTAAATGAAGAGGTAGTAGGTACTTTACAAAAACTTTCAAGCCTGAGAATAATAATAACGAAAGATGGGAACAAAGCAAAGAAACACTCTACTGGCACTCGCTCGGCGCGGGCTCGCGAGACGACTGCAATCTGCATGATTGACAAACCGAGCAGGAGGCGTAATTAGTTCACTGAATACACTTTACGCGTCTCTCTGGGATGCTTTTACACCGTAACGAAGTTGCGAGCGAACAACAACCAACGCAAGGTGTTTTTATTTTTGTTCTTTTTTTACAATCAATATTTTATTTATATGTTGTCTGAAACAGATTGCTACTAGCGATATGACCGCCGTATAAAATGTATATAAAATATATTTTATTCCTGTATATTTATTCATTGGTGAGACAATAAAGAGTTATATATTAATCTATTTTCTTCAAAACGGTTTTTTATATCTCTTCGTCATCATCAAACTAGTTTAATGAGAGATCAACTCTAGAGTTAATCTCTATACAAAATAATCATTAGAAAATGATAGGTATGACACATGAATAATCTAATACTTCGTAAAGAGTTAGAGATTGAAGTAACACAAATTAAAAAAAGGAAAAACCAATTAGACAACAAAGCGCAGAAATGTGAACAAGTTTTTCTGATCTGTTGTAAAGAAGATTGTTTTCAATAATAATAATATCAATGAATAATAATTCATAAATGAATCATTTATCCATAATTCCATACATGTGTATGGGAAGTGCTACAGTTCGGTGTAACAGCGGCTCTCAGAGAGCATTCAAGTGGCGCATTACACACGCCGCTGCCAGCACAAATCGCTCGCTCGCATACATCGCGTTACGTCGCATCGCGCTGCGCTGGCTGCCCGGCTTTATGCAGTAATCGGAGAGTTCCATTAGATAAATTCACTTAGTTTTTGCTGAAAACTTTGTTTACTCTAGGAAAGTATTATTATTTTGGCATTTAACTTGAGAGAGTTTAAAAGAGTTATGTGAGTTATGACAGTCGATTTACAATCGATTATGAACTTTACTAATCTATACATATGAAATTCAAAGTCCTGACTGACTGACTGACTTATATACACACATATACACAGCCTAAACCGCTGGTCCTAGAGATTTGAAATTTGGAGGGTGTGTTTTTTGTAAAGTGTAGATATCTAAGAAGGTATCTAAGGTAACTAAGAAAGGGTATTTCGAAATTCTAACCCTAAGAGGTTGTAATGGAAGGTTGAATTATCTATGAAAAATTTTCTTCTTCTTTTCCTATAGTCCACGCAGGTGAAACCGCGGGAGAAGCTAGCGTCTTATACCTTCCTACCATTTAACCAGTAAATGCTACATTTACGTGGGTTGTGATGCGATCTACAAATCAAAAAACAAGTGTGATTTAGACCACACGTCTGAAGTAAAACTTCTTTAGCTCCATCTATCGGCCGGTATAACTTTGTTTTTGCTTTGTTTAATGTTAATTCGCCATCTTGACAATTCCAAATTGTCATTTTACAGGATATACCCAACATAATAATACAAATTTTTAACTTTGTTATTTTGACAATGGAGATCTACGTGAACCAACTTCAACTTCCGTTCGCCTCGCATTCATCAGCTTACTCCCTAAGTCAAGCATGCATAAAGAAGTTTTACTTCAATAAACAATAAATCACATTAAGTTTAACCCAATATACAAATTTATTCATAAAATTTTAAAGATCAATACAACTTAAATGAGCAACTGACTCATATACTAGGAGGAAACTGTAGTACAAGAGCCCTTCAATTCCAGTTGAGTTTTTTTTTTTTTTTATATATGTGGACATTTCACACAACGCCATCTAGATGGTTAGCTTATAGAAACCAGTTAATTGATACAATACTTAGATACTTTTTGTTTGTAAATACATACATAAAATACAATATAACACCCAGACACAGAACAAACACCTGATCATCACACAAATGTTTGTCCTGGGTGGGAATCGAACCCACAACCTACAGTTTAGAAGGCAGAGCTACTACTACCTGCTATCAGGCCAGTCTATATAAGCGCTTATATAACCTTGGAAGAGCTTAAATTATTAATACAGTTTATCTATGACTCGTATAACAGCCATTCTGTCTTAGATCGTGCGCCAGGCCAGGCCGGTCTGTTGTAACTTTACGAATACTTCTACCACAAATAGGTTATCTTTATATATCTCCCACCGCCACATTTACCTCCGCTATGAAGAGACTCATATCATGCGCCTCGAGATGAAATTATTGCTCTAATCAAATAAGGAACCCGTGTTATCCCGCGAGCGAACTACTGAGTATAGGGTGCAAGTGAATTATTAAATACATTGTGTAGATGTGTGCGTATAATTTACGTGTATGTGTGTACGTAAATTGTAATGTAAACGTAAACGTCTGAATTTTTTAATAGAGTTAAATTTTTAGTAATGTAAAGGCTTCGGAGTGTTTTTGAATTTGCAAGATTTGTTACAGGATATTGTGAATTTGACGATTTTTCAATAAAAATTTACCGTAGGTTAATATCAGGAAAGCTATAAACCTCTAGCTATAATATTAAAATACCAATTAAAGCCACATACTTTTTATTATTATTTTTTTTGTGGCGCAAGAGCATTTTATTCGACGGACGTGTGTGTCGGCTGGCGGCGCGCTGCATTCTGAAGGTACGGAGCGCACATCAAAAATGTTCATCAAACATCGCAAAGTGTTCATATAATATAAGGATTTTTCCCATTACTGCATGCCGACCCCACACGCTTGGTAGTTAATAAATTCCAGCATTATTATTTTAAATACAAAATGAAATAAAAATATCTAGTAAAAATTTAATTCATACATTTTTCCGCAAATTTTTTGCGGAATCACAAGATATTCTTATTTCATTTTATATTTAAAATGAACTTCCGCGAAGTCACGCCTGACTCTATAAATTATTTTTTAAGTAGGTATTTAAAAAAAAATCAGTGCAAAGAAACGCTTTCCACTAAAGCCATTAAATCTATATTTATTGCGATTTTTCATCCAAACTAAGCTGTAATTAAACGAAACTATGGGATATTTCATGAAATGATGTAGCACTTATTTTAGGTTTAATTGGTTAAATTGTCTGCTAAATCTTACTTTTCCACCGCGGTCTATAATAATTATACCTACAGAAAATAGACTTGTAGAAATAAACAGTCGTTTTATTCCATAAATTCAGAAGCTGAAGGCTACATTTTCAAAAGCAATTTCCAGCGAAATAAATTGATTATAATTGGCGACGAATAAAAATATAATTTGCATACACAAGGAAATACTTCCACACGACAATCACCAGTCAATTACCAAAACCCTGGAAAATTCTCACAAAAATTGCAAACAATAAGTAGAGAGAGGCGGTCCCTCCAGAGATACAAACGCAAACGGAATTCGAAACGGAATTAACCGTAATTTCCGTTCGTAAAGGCGCAGACACACCTGTCACTCGATGGGTAGGCTTGGTAAGCCCCAGAGGTACCACTAATGCAGAAACAGCTACCGAACTCGGTTTTAAAGTACATATTCTGTCACACAAACACTCCTGTGCCTAATACAGTTTTATAAATGTTAACGCGATTTTAATCACCATAGAACTCTGTTAGGTATCTTAAAAATGCATGGCCAGGGGCCGACAGCACTACTTAGCGCAATTCAAGAAGGCTGGGGAATTCCTTGCCTAAGGAATTATAAAAGGTTACCTCCAAGAGTTTGAAAAGTATGTTCACAGCTATTGCGTTCAAAAGTATTATGCTGGGTAAAACCCCTATTATTTTGATGACCGTGGTATGTCAGTTATAATAATATGCACTCTTTAATAAGTATGAATTTTATTTATGCCAGTAATTGTATTCATTGTAATTATTTAAATAGTAATATAATTATTATTTTTATAATTAAGTATATATATTTATATTATTATAAATGCGTATTTTATTCTAGTATCAATTTTACCTAAATTTCATTTCAATTCAATTTTTCTAATAAAATAAATAAAGTTAAAGTATAAAATAATAAAGAATAGATCAAAAGCGAAACGCTACAAATACAAATTGTACTGAAGCATTTTTTTTTGCCTGTACTTGAATCGCTCAATGGAAGGCCAATAGGGCTGATGGTAAGCCCCTGTCGGTTGACATTGGTAGGACCCTAAATAGCCGAGGCATTTGCTGTCGTCCATTGAGAACTACCCAGTTTTGTAAATTAAATAGGTACCAATTTTTTTTTAAGATACATATAATTTAGGTCTTTTATCATCATCAGATTTTTACTGAATTAAAAATAAACACTTTATGGAATATAAAAATGTAAAATTGGTCACGACGAAAATATCGATAAATAAAAAAACATACAGTAATAAAAATTATTAATGAAAATTACAGAACCAATTTGGGTATTAATTTGCATTTTAATACCAGACAGTTTAGGGTTCACACAGAAAATGGGGAAATTGGAGGTGAAATGTGGTATTTTAAACAGTTATTGATAAGTTGTATGGCAATTACAATAAATTCAAACGTTTGAATTCTAAAATCAAGTAGTACCGTTTTATTAACAACAATAGTCAATCTTGCGATATATGAAATATAGCCTTCCGTACAAAGATGAACAACTGTGTCCTCCGCCATGACCGGCTGAACAAGAAGTAGATGGGGTTAGAAATATAATTTGTCGCACACATTGTCGTGTACACAATGAATAATTGTAGCGTCAAGTCTTGTTTGCGAATACGGTTCATTTGATATGTGTGACTGCGTTGCACGTGCGGAACAAAACACTTTTTTTAAAGACTTGTTTTTGTTTCATTGATTCTTGTTGAAGTAATATTTCAAAAAATTTGGTGCTAATGAGGTTAGGTGCTCCTAAAATTAGTTGCTGTTTTGGTAATATCACAGAGAGCTGAAAAGTGAGTTGATGTTGGAAATTTAAAAAAAAACATCACAGACCATTAAAACGTTTAAAAAAACTGGGTTAAAAGAAAAATATAATCAAGTCAAAAAAAATTCAACAATTCTATAATCGCCAGAAAAAATTGGGATTCAAGACACACGCGGCTGGTTCATTTCACGGGTTGCCACGTTCATTCAAGACTCACACAGGCCATACGTTCTATCTAGATTATGTTTCATATGTAAGTTATTATTTCAACTCAAATTCTCAAAAAACGTGGATTTATAAAGAACTTTCAATATTGGCTTGGATCTTTTCATTTCGTTTTATTGTGGTCACACTCAGCGCTAGTTTTCATTAGAGACGCCAGTGAAATTACAATGAAGTTGTACGTGAGAAACTGCAAACTTAAATTTCGTATCCGTACTTATTTTTCTGTAAAGTTTTACAAAGATATAAAATTATCCGGTACAATGGAAACAACCAGAAAATAATTAAGTAACCAAAACCACCTTGAGCTTTTAGGTGTTTATCTCACGTCAAACCTAAACTTTTGATCATACATCGAGTCCAAAGCCAAAGTAGCTTCAAAAAAACTCGGCATTTTGTCCAAGGTAAGACGGTACTTCACATCTGGACAGCTTCTAAATCTCTACCAAGCACAGGTCCGATCATGTATGGAGTACTACTGCCACCTGTATGGCGGGTCTGCCAAGTACCAGCTTGAGGCTCTGGACTCAATTGAACGGCGTGCCAAAAGGCTCATTGACGACGACACTTTGGTTGGTGAAAGGCTCCAGAGCCTTGCACATCGACGTAAGGTGGCAAGTCTGTCGGTTTTTTATAGATTACACCACGGTGAATGCGCTCAAGAACTGCATTTTTTTTTTTTTTTTTTTATTTCAAACTTGTCTAGCATTTGACCACGCTCTCACCTGATGGGAAGTGACGATGCGATCGAAGATGTAGCATGCTAGCCAAGTAAATACCTATTCACTCTTCTCTTGAACACGCCCGGGTCATATTTCGCCGGAAACACAGACGCTGGCAGGGCATTCCATTCCTTAGCCGTTCTAATTAAGAACGTTGAGTCAAATCGCTTGGTACGAATGGGTGGTATTTCGACCACAAAAGGATGGCGCTTAGCCGAGCGTCTAGTAGTCCGGTAGTGGAATGGTGATGGGAGAATTAGATCATGCAGTTCTAGAGCGCATTCACCGTGGTGTAATCTGTAAAAAACCGACAGACTTGCCACCTTACGTCGATGTGCAAGGCTCTGGAGCCTTTCACCAACCAAAGTGTCGTCGTCAATGAGCCTTTTGGCACGCCGTTCAATCGAGTCCAGAGCCTCAAGCTGGTACTTGGCAGACCCGTCCCACAGGTGGCAGCAGTACTCCATACACGATCGGACTTGTGCTTGATACAGATTTAGAAACTGTCCAGGTGTGAAGTACCGCCTTACCTTGGACAATATGCCGAGTTTTTTTGAAGCTACTTTGGCTTTGGACTCGATGTAGGATCCAAAGTTTAGGTTTGACGTGAGATCAACACCCAAAAGCTCAAGATGGTTTCCTAAACTTACAGATACACCACGGAATGAAGGAGCCAGATGGAGTGGGCTCTTTTTAGCATGATCTCATTCTCCCATCACCATTCCACTACCGGACTACTAGACGCTCGGCTAAGCGCCATCCTTTCGTGGTCGAAATACCACCCATTCGTACCAAGCGATTTGACTCAACGTTCTTAATTAGAACGGCTAAGGAATGGAATGCCCTGCCAGCGTCTGTGTTTCCGGCAAAATCTGACCCAGGCGTGTTCAAAAGAAGAGTGATAGGTATTTACTTGGCTAGCATGCTACACCTTCGATCGCATCGTCACTTCCCATCAGGTGAGAGCGTGGTCAAATGATAGACAAGTTTGAAGTAAAAAAAAAAATAAGTTTTACGTTTCCAGAATAACTCAAATTAACGTGTATTTCAACGTTCCTTCTACAATAACCAAAATCAACATTGAAAGAGTCTACTTCTCAACACCATTAACTTATTTACAAACTTTCGGTCCTTCATCTATGGTTAAAGCAGGTTTAAAGTTATCACCGCCCGGGGCGAGTTGGCTGGACTGCAGTCGCGACCCCTTCACGCCCCGGTACGGCGGACGAGGGCTCACGTTTTTGTTGCGGTGCGAGGGCATTTCCCCCTTCAAAAAAAAAAAAATGTTTAAGGTTATCAAATGGATAGATAAATCAAAGCAAATTAAATTGAGTAATAATAGGTGTAGAAAAAATCCAAGAGCCTAAAATGTACGTGCTTTCCTGGTTTTATATTTTTTAAGCTATAAACAAAAGAAATCAACCCAAATAAAACATTGGCAACAATTTCGTCACGTTTTCAGGACCCTCTCTGCGCAGTGTCCAGTTACTAGCGCAAGTAGTTCTCACACCTGATATATTAATTTCCCCATAGGCGTATAAATTTTGTCCGTTAGGTTGCGACAGAGGCACCGAGACACAGCCTTCTCGTTTGCTCTCTCGAGGGGTCCGCAGTGTCTTTTTACCGATAGACCAGCGAAAATAAGCTTTAAATTTTGCCGTCATAGTTTAATTACTGAATTTCTTGTCTAGTCCCGCCCGCAGATGTTGCCAATATTTTTTCAGAATAACTATTTGTGGTCATTTCACACAGCGCCATCCAGCCCCAAATTAAGCAAAGCTTGTACTATGGAAACCCGATAACTGACACAATATTTAGATACTTTTTGTTTGTACATTATATGTATAACACCTAGACACAGAACAAACATCGATGTTCATCACAAGAATATTTGTCCTGGGTGAGAATCGAACCCACAATCTACAGTTCAGAGGGCAGGGTTACTACCAACTGAGCTATCGGGCCAGTCGTCATATTGTCTTCTACTTGGTGTGTGTAAGGCGAAAATCGTTGTGCGAAGCTTTATTTTTATATTCCCACTGCTTCTGTCCGCGGCTTCGCCCGCGTGGCCTATAGGAAACGAAGAAGAAACATTTTCATAAATAATTTAACCACACATTTCACCCCTTTAGGAGTGGAATTTCGAAAAACCCTTTCTTAGTAGAGATACCTACACTTTACAAAGAACACACTCACCAAATTTCTAATCTCTAGGACCAGTGGTTCAGGCTGTGCGTTGATATATAAGTCAGTCAGGACTTTGAATTGAATATGTATAGATAACAGTCCACAATAAATTTGCGTAGTAAAATAGAATAGATTCTTAATTCTGATTGATTATGAAGGATGAAAGCAAATAAGTTCCCAAGGTAGAAGTGGCCGCAAGTTACCCTCCGCCATCAGTCCGCTGGCCGGCGGCGGGCCATAAGGTGCGCCAGGCGCGCGGACGTGACCGGACGACCGAAGCACTCACTTATATTGTATTACAACATATTTTTTTCTCCTTACGTGTGTAATCTCATGGTAATCCGAGTGTTGATTGTCTCGAGCAGCTGGAATTGAACAGGGAATCCACTTTGAATGTAAAACTTTGCGGTTTATAATTTGTCGAGTCTCGGGTTTGGCTTTGTTCTTTATTCTGTGACGCTTATATTTTATGCTTTATATATAACTTAAAGCTATATCAATTTTAGGTAGTATTTACATTCATTTATTTATATTATGTTCAAATTGACTGGCCCGATAGCTCAGTTGGTAGTAACCCTGCCTTCTGGACTGTGGGTTGTGGGTTCGATTCCCACCCAGAACAAACATTTGTGTGATGAACATAGGTGTTTGTTCTGTGTCTGGGTGTTATATTATATTATATGTATGTATTTACAAACAAAAAGTATTTAAGTATTGTATCAGTTATCTGGTTCCCATAGCACAAGCTTTGCTTAGTTTGGGGCTAGATGGCGTTGTGTGCGATGTCCACACATATTATTAAATTAATGAGTGTTATTTATATATTTTTGTAGTTTATTTGCTTCTTACCATGTACCTACAGTACCTACAGATGTTTGTTTTCTTAGATAATTTTTAAGGGTCTATCGGGTACCATGCGAAGGTACGAGAGGGAAAATGTTGCTAATTGTTTATTTAGTGAACATTCGAATTTTAATCTTACATGAAAGCCTGTATAATAAATAAATAAATAACGCCCGACGATCACATACATAGATCCTGGACCCTAACTAGGATTCCCTGTGTCTAGGGACCCAGGAGCTACGAGGACCATGGTCCCACAACACCCAGACTGAGAACAAGTATTTGCCCTCTTTTTTTTGCACAAATACTTGTCCTGCCGCGGAAACCGAACCTGCCGCCTCTGAGCTATGAGCCAACCTGCTCAACCACCACACCATAGAGGCTGTCAATAATACAGGATATTTAGCTATTTTCACCAAAGCATATCCTTAATGTCTTCGATGTCTTCGTGTTTTCGTCTAATGACCTTTTATATAGGTAATAATGGCGAAAAGCAGACGACTCCTAATGTTAAGCAGCCACCGTAATACTTATGAACGCTTACAATATTAGAAAAGTAGCCTACTATGAACATTTAATAAACTTAAAAACGAATTTTTAGTTTCTCTTAGAAACTTGTCGACTAAGCTTACAACATCAAGTCGAAACTCAAAAAGGTTTACATACGTTTAACAAATAAAAAAGTAAGAAATAAAATAAAAACACAAAAGAAACAGTCCATAATATCCGCCCACCTCCTTCCCGTTTTCCCGCACATTTCGATGCAAAGACAAAATTTCATAAGGCGTCACCTATCCACGTCGGTACGCAACCCTTTCTGGCTCCCGCTCGTAAATATTCAAGGTTACATTCGTGCTCTCAATTTTTTCTGAATTTACTTGGGGCCTGAAGCACCGGAGCCCCTAAAGTGACGGGTTGCTCTGTATCAGTGTGTGCAATGTGAACGACACTTTACCTAAATTATCCGGCATTTGGTTTGTGATTAATAATTACACGGCTAAAATAATCAAAACGTTATATCGAAAGTAATAACCCATCAAGCTACACATGGGGATTATAGTAAGCAAAAGAAAAGTTTTTGAAGTAAAACTTCTTTATATTACGCACGCTGACTTGGGGAGTAAGCTGGTGAGTGCAAACGGAAGTTGAAGTTAGTTTACGTAGATCTCCATTGTCAACATAACAAAGTAAAAAATTGTATTATTATGTTGGTGTATCTAGTAATATAAAAATTTCAATTGTCAAGATGGCGACATTAACATTAAACAAAGCAAAAATAAAGTTATACCGACTGATAGATGGAGCTATACTAAAGAAGTTTTACTTCAGTCGTGTGGTCTAAAGCACACTCGTTTTTTTATTTGTCAATTGTACTAGTTATTTTTCTGAAATATTTATAAGTTTCAATAATTTATTGTGCCGAATATAACAAACAAAATATGTTATAAAGTCCATAAAAATTATACAGCACGAACGCCCTTCCTTATCCAACTGATCGATCTCAAATTTTGTGCTCCTAAAATGTCAAATTAGATTGCCCTAACATTAAACATCCCAAGCCGTAACGTATTAATGCTGAGCCCCTGTTCGGTCACGATTTCAGTATATTAGTGCCCTCTCGATTCCCAGCGAGCTTAAAGCACAAGTTTCATGTGAACCCAGCGAGATCCGTATCGCGGCTCCGTGGCCCCTTCCTAAATAAGTTTGTAATATTATCATTGTTTTCTCGCGCCGTCCTTCGGGCTTCTCTCATTTGAATACACCCTGTTTATTGTGCCACAGTTTTTTCGTTTCGCCTGTTTCCCCAGAATTATCGAATAATATTTTCCCTACGGTTGAACGTATTATCTCTGAATTCCGCGTGAGTGCCGTTCTCGCAGGATTATTCGATTGTGTGTCGTTTCGTTTCTTCGCGCGGGGAACATTGATGAAGTTTGAATATCTGACTCTTTTTATTGGAGATTGCCGATGTTTGTGGCTCGCTGGTTTTATTAGTATTTTTCCTTAATATAATTCGGTACATCGTATATTGGAAATTGTTTTAAGGTAACTGTTACTACCTTTTTTAAATTAATATGTTTCCAACTGTAACTGTTCAGATAATTTATTCAGGTTTTGAAATTTTCGTAACAATGGAAAATCAACTTTATCAACATATAACCGGTGACAAAAAGTTTAACTGAAAAAAATCAGCCTAAAAGGTTATAAAATATTTTACGAGGCACATCCATTCCATTCATATCAGCTTCACCGTACAATTTACAATTTTTGACACAACGATCACATAAAATTCGGTTCTAACTTTATCACGAAAAATCCGGCGCGAGCTAACAAAGAGATTTTATATTCGACGTACAATAGTTACACGGAAAACGTACAGCATTTGAAATAGGCGGTCAAAGTGGAATAAATTGCATTTGGCCATATAGCGTCTGTACGCATTGTAAATACCCTGAATGGCTGGTAGCGGGAGCTTGCTTAGCAAATAGTGCTTTTGGAGGAAACGAGACGGTTTCTTAGAGTGCATTTATTTGGCAAACGATTTTACGAAGGTATGCGGCGCGCCGCGGAATTTGGAACGAGTTTTACAAAGAATCTTATTGATAACTTAACATTATGTTACCGCAGTGGGTGATCACGTAGAGTAGCTTTATTTTGATTAGTAATATTATACTTTGGGTATGTTATGATAGAGACCAAGCATTTGAGGGAAGTGACTGCAGACCACGCGAAGCTGAAATATAATGAAAATTAAAAAATTTAAATATATAAAACGTAAATAATGTAATTGCCAAAACTGTACTTACTTTAAATAAATAATGCAGGCAGCTGCAAAAGCGCGTACATGTATGTTTGTATGTATGTATGTATGCGTGTGTACCGCACACAGATAAAGCTACAGTCGGGCCTCACTCGCTAAGCCAACACGCTTCGGTACGCTGCTACATACTCACCTACCCACATATTTTGAACGTGTCTTCTAAGCACCTTCAATTCCACAATCCTGTTGCTTATTTCTTCATATCCTCAAAACTCAAAAATTTGCTTTTGTAGTTTACAGTGACTTCGATCCTAAGCCCTTTCACCTCCATGATAGGCAAAGCTTATAGATCAACGTACCAATATTATAAGCACATTTTTATATCGGCATATTATAAATACTGTGTTCTGCAAAATAATTCGTATCCATTTTAATAATAAATTTCTTATGAGTGTAATTCATTTTAAATTAATATACTACCGACTGCTACTCACGAATAGTGTATTCTCAGAAAGCGAGCTCGTGATATTGATCCCTGAGTTGGTTTAAAGAATTATTCATTTCCAAAATTAATATCTACAAACGTACGTTACCGAGTACATGATATCTGTACAGCGTTACATGTGGTTACATATATGAATTATTATCTATTCACCTAACACAATTGCGTAGAATTTGGTAACACAATGTGAGATATACTAATACCAAGATATTAGTCTATGTAAACGAATCTTTGTCGATTTTTCACCGCAAACTTCAGTGAACTTCCAAAATAAAACCATTTTCCAATCAATAAAAAACCTCTGTCAATCGTTCGTCGACAACTCTATTACGTATGGACTTTTTGAGTTATTCATTTCCATGAATCACAATTCACATTCACACTAATTCACACTATCACACTAATCACACTAATATTATAAAGGCGAAAGTTTGTATGTGTGTTTGTGTGTATGTTTGTTACTCCTTTACGCTCAAATGGCTGAATGATTTTGGATAAAATTCAGTACCAAGATAGTTTATACGCTAGATTAACATATAGCATACATTTTATGCCGGAAAAGTGAAATTTTCCCGTGGGATGAGTAAATAATTAAAATACTATTACGCGGGTGAAACCGCGGGGCGCAACTAGTTATCAATAACTAAGCCCGGGGAAGGCGGAGAACGTCCAGCCACTGTAGTCCTGAAGCTAATGTATTAATGGGGGCTTTAGGATTTATTTGCCGATGCCAATTTAACTTGAAAATTGATTTGACCAGAGTCTAATTTTTTTTATTTAATTCGCCACTGGCTTTTTTTTAAAACATAATGAGTATTTTAAATGTCATTGAAAAATATGCTATAACTGTACCAATTTACATCGCAATTCGTAAGTTTCAACTTGAAGTGTGTTTTTCCTTTGGTATCGATATAGAATTGTACCGCATTTACTTAAAAACAATGTTTTATAATATTGTATCTACATAACATACATACACGTAACTACTACAAATACTTTTGTTCCTGGAGTAACATAATTTTATATCAAGCTTTTTTACCTCAAAACATGGTGCTTTTGAGATAATTGTAATCATTCCCTATGTGGGACCAACTAGGTATGTAATCTGTGATACTACCACAGTGTTACAATCACTGCCATGAATTTTTTTTTTTTGGTTAGCTCATAACCTTGTGACGGTGGGTTCGATTCCCGCGAGAAAAAATACAGTAACAAAACAGCACTAAAGTTAGTAAAGTGTCATTGACAGCCTTTGTGGTGTGGTGGTTGAGCAGGTCGGCTCATAGCTCGGAGGCGGCGTGTTCGATTCTCGTGGCAAGACAATTTCAGTGCACTGAAAAAAAATACAAATACTGGTTCTGAGTCTCGGTATTGTGAGACCATGGTCCTCGTAGTTCTTGGGTCCTGGAAATACAGGGAATCCTAGTTACATAGGGTGCAGGATCTATGTACATATGTGATGTTTAGACGTTATTATATTTTATATTTATTATGGAAAGTAAATCATTATTATTTTTCAAACTCAAAAGACATATATCTTTTCCGATACCACAAAATTAATTTTATTAATGAGTGTTAAAATGGCATCAGCGCATACTCAACTAAGACCTAAAGCGCTGCGTAATAGCATCGAGGTCGGCGGTCCCGAGACGCCGCATTTGCATGCGAGATGCAGCTAATTTGCTGAGTTGTGTGCTCAGCGCTGACAGCGCTCATTGGTTCCATATTTTCTCTTAGTTACTGTTTTCTTGGAGTAGTGGTAGTTGGGCTCCGGTAGTGAAATATGAGTAATTAGTTCTTGGAAGAGTGCGTCTGTTCTTGGAAGAGTGTCAAAAAGCTTACTGCACTGATAATATATTTACATACAGCGCTCTCAGAGTTTCAGATGTAATGTATCAGATACTGCTTCAAATGAGACAGAAAATTCTACATATAAATCAAACTAATATTATAAAGGCGAAAGTTTGTATGTGTGTATGTGTGTATGTTTGTAAATCCTTCACGCTTAAACGGCTGAATGGATTTTAACGAAATTCGGTACCAAGATAGATTATATACTAGATTAAAATAAAGGCTACATTTTATTCCGGAAAAGTGAAATTTTCCTGTGGGATGACTAAATAATTAAAATACTTTTTATCCGCGGGTGAAACCGCGGGGCGCAACTAGTACTTATACAAATACAATCATAGTGATAAATAGTTGCATTTTAGTTCTTCTATTTTGTCATTGTCATGAAACTTGAAGTGTTAATTTTTGTCATATCATAATTACTATTTTGTCCAAAGGCAAAAAAAAATTTAACTTTCTTTTTGGCCAAGGCTTATTCAGTCAACTCTAGCTTTTCTCGTCATACGTTCACACTAAAAAATACAAGTCAGTATTACAAACTCCAAATCTCATTATGTCTAAGCCTTATCATTTCTCAGGTACGAAACCTATTTACTATAACCACCACAGATTAGGTAACAGTAGATCCGTGGTAACCTACATTTCAAATGCAAATGTGTGCGCTTGGGATCTGCGATTCTATTACCCCTGTGTCTCCAGTCTTGCGTGAGATATTGTAACGTGGCTTATTTTAGTACACCCACATAAACTGGGGGAAATTGCAGGCTTCTACTGCAATAAATTTACTTTAAAAAGTATAAGTTGTACATTGTACAAAGAAAATTATGACTTATACAGCTTAGTTAGGACATAAATATAGAATTTTCGGTGTAGGAAGGTGTAGATTTGTGGCTCATTGAACTAATCTTACGGAAACAAACGCGTGCGTGATCTAGAAATCAGGAGGTTTTGGTAAATTGCGCAGACTACTTCCATGCATACAGAAACTATGCATTATCAACGCAACGCCAATCAACGCCATCTAGAAACATTTTGGAACACTAGTATTACCAACATTTAAAATGCCAGCTGTTGTGAAATAACATAGTGTTTAAATACTCTTTGGTTGGAAGCACAGAGTTTGGAGAAAGACGTTACAAAGGACATCATTAGCTTTTATGTTTTCGCTTCATTATAAATATCTATTATTCTACTACATCTGTGGAAAAAAGTATGACAAATCAAATTAGTTCTGCGACTTCCTAATAGATTATTTGACTATTTGCTACCGCTCTTTGGTTATCAAGATTGACAAATATTAGGTCTTTACCTATGAAATTGCCGTTTTGTTCGAAAAAAGTTAAAGTATTTTTTTTTCGAACTTATTTATTTCTTTTATTCAAAGTAATCACCCCTGCAATCAATGCATCTTTGCCAACGCTGTGGCAGTTTATGGACGCCCTTCTTGAAAAAATCAGCAGGACGGGAGACAACAAACTTTTCAAAGGCGTTTTGTACTGCCTCTCGGGAATTGAATTTTTTTCCCGCTAAAAAGTTGTCCAAATTTTGAAAAAAGTAATAGTCGGTAGGCGCAAGATCTGGTGAGTATGGCGGATGAGGGAGAGCTTCCAAACCCATCTCATGCAGCTTAGAGACGGTCTGTTGTGCAGTATGGGGTCGCGCGTTGTCGTGAAGTAGCAGTGGATACGACCGATTGACCAAAGCTGGTTGCAGACGTGCGAGTTTCGCCATCATTGTGGTCAGTTCTTAAATGTACACATCTGCAGTAATGCTCTCGCCGTTTTGTAAAAAGCTATGATGAATCACACCAGCACTAGACCACCAAACTGTGACCATCACCTTTCTAGGGGTCATTTTTCGTTTTGCACATTGCTTTGGTACCGAACCAGGATCTAACCAACTTGCTGAGCGCGTTCGATTGTCAAAAAGAATCCATTTTTCGTCGCACGTAACAATTCGGTTCAAAATTCCTTCATTTCTGTGCCTGCTAAGCAGCGCAAGGCAAGTCTCGACGCGTACGTTGCGCTGGCGATCGTTAAGTTCGTGGGGCACCCATGTATCAAGCTTTTTTATCTTGCCAATCTGTCGCAAATGGACCAATATTGTTTTGATGCTAACATCAAAAGCTGCTGCCAGCTCAGCTGTAGATTGAGATTCATCAGCTTCCACAATCGCCTTTAATTCATCATTGTTGACCAAAGTTTCCGGACGACCACGAGGTTCATTTTTCAAGTCAAAATTCCCAGAACGGAACCGAGCAAACCAATAACGGGTTGTACGTTCGTTTGTACAGTTCTCTCCGTAAACGTCGTTGATGTTACGTGTCGTTTGTGCCGCGTTGGTGCCACGACGGAACTCATATTCCATAATTACACGAAATTTCAAAGTATCCATTATGAGGAAAAATGTTGAAATGTAATGAAAATACAACGCTAATCAATAAACAAAAGACTTATATTGTAAATAGAATGTCATATTTTTAAAACAATATTAATTTGAATTTAGAATTCATAGCCAATCAAAACTTTTTTTTGTTTGAAAAAGTCTGTACTGCAATACGGCAATTTCATAGGTAAAGACCTATTATATAGCAATTAAATATTGTTTGTATAACAGAAACATTTTTTCGTTCAATAATTTGCAAAAACTCAGTCTTCAACTTTTACTGACGTAAAATGGGCGAAAATGTATCAGAATATTATGGAGGAGGTTTTTGGCGGGAAAACGAAAAAGATCGTGTCACCGCATTGTATTATTTTCCAAAACTTGTGTTATTTTCAGTGTTAGTGCATAAAATTGGTGGCATTTTATTCGTTAAGTACTGGATTACAGGCATGAGTGTGGGAAAGTGCTATAATGATGGTGAAACGTTTTTTTCGTGTTGTTTCCAAAACTCCATAGAAGCTTCTGGTAAAGTTGTCACCACTTTACTAGAACTTGACTAGACTAGACTATGACTTGACTTGATGACTTGGACTGTGACTTGACTTGACACATACAACATACATATGTATAATATAAATTAACTTGAAAAATTAATTACTTGACACTGGCTAAATACACAAAAGTGTGGAGCCAAAACCAAACCAAAAAAATATTATGGAGCTGTATACAGCTTTCTGACGTATGCAAAATGTCGTATAACTCTCAAGGACTTTAGAATCACTTGAAATTCTGAAAAGAAAATCGTCAAAGCTTTATATTGCCTCGTTCAGTTGGTGGCCATGACAGTAGCGGGGAGAAATAAGTGACGCAGAAATCACTTGACTGGAACTATCCCAACATAATTTTCTTACCGACGTTCGAGCACCCTATATTCTTAGTTTTCTTATGGCCGATGATGTAATTAATGAATTAGACAATACTTATATTTACGACTCAAAGCTATGTGATACTGAGAACTGCAATCTTACCATTAATAAAAGCCTTTTAACAATACTAACCAGTACATCCGTAGTATTTATTAAAAATGTAGATAGTTTTAATGTTTAAATGAGAGAGAAAAGGCTGTGACGTACAATTGATAGTGACCAGGAAACCAGCTATGTACTTGACAAAAATCTACTGTAATATCAAGCCACTATAATTTTCAATGATTATATGTACGTCGTACTAGTGAAGCTTTTTGAAGCAAAAGTCGTATTCAACTTTCGTAAGTTACACAACTTAAGCTCGTGAAAGTATGCTGACTGACTTACCCACAGTAATCAACTTTTTCAGTTCGAGATGTAGCGTCTAGTGTGTAATACATATTTGGTTTATGTTTTCAAACTCGGTTTGAAACCGCTTCAACTGTGGCTCTTATGGAAAGGCTAGAAGCGACGTATGAGTAAGAAATGTTTTATTCATTGCGTACGTACTGCTCGTCTAAACATCGGCCGGCGTATTTGAAATTAAATTTGGCATGCAAACACCGCGGCTGGGCTCGCTCGCGTCGCGTCGCGGCGCTCATTGCAACGTTTATTAGCCCTGACGAGGCTGTTTTAGCGAGGTTTATATGCATTGCTTACTTGCTAGAAATGTTTGCGGCTTCATGATGGCGTTTTTTAATATAATTTGATTTCAGATCCTACCTACGGATATACAAATTTTACGTCAAATTCTACGGCAGCATACCTATTTACCTAGAGGAGTGATCGTGGAGCGTGAAATTTACGTTACTATAAGAGTAAGTGCAAATTTATATAGTACAAACCAATTGAAAATTTGTATTATGGATATATCTTGCGGAGAAATTAGATCATAGAATAGTCTCTTCCACGGTAGTATTACAAATTTTTTATTATGTTTGACCTTACTGTGCCGCATACCCCGAGTACTCTATTCTTTCTAAATTAAAATAGAATTTTTAAAACGCTAAAAAATAACAACCATAAATGTACTGACGTTCCGCGATTGAATAAATTAAATAATGTGATTATGGTTAATAGAGTTGAATGAGCTTTTTGACTGATCAGAAATAATCAATATAATTGTATATATGAGGAAGATGATTAATTAATTATCTTCTTTGCTTTATTTACCTATCTCCAAAATTAATCTCACTACATCACATGCAAACACACATGGATGCAGAAAAATTTTAATGCGGGTGTGGTTATCCGGTTTTGAAAATGATCACCGTACTCTGAAATACAAGTTTTGCTTAGTTCGGAGACGAGGACCGCCGTAAAATACTGCGATGGCCTTACCTGCGTCTCGTGGTCTGTTGTGTGTCTGTATGACGGTATGAAAATTAGCGTCCATTTGTGTGTACACATAGTTACAATGCTTCTATAACTTACAATTGTAACCATTACTGAATAAATATATATTGATTGATTGATTGATTGAATGTAAAAAAATCATAAACCGAGTTAAGCTCTGTAAAAATTTTTGAATTTTTTAGGTCTCACATTGACAATTAATATATCAACTGAAACAACACATATATTTTTAAACATTCCAAACTTCACCAATTGCGGCCACATCAATAACTTGGCGGTACAAATAAATCAGGGCTGCTACAAATCCTGCTTCAATACGTCAAAGATAACCGAACGTGAATAATCGGGGGTAGTTGGAAACAAAGCGATTTGCATTTATAAATGATTCATGTGACGCGCCGTGTTGTAAGAGAAAACATTCCAGTTGATGGCGTTGGAATTTTGACAATTGGCAGCCCTGTGGACTTAGGACGTATGCACAGTGCGCGCTAGAGCGGGTGACCTTTTATAACGCTTGTAAGTGAGGAAGTAAAGAATGGGGTACCTGGTGGTTTATAGCGGAACTCCTTCGATGTGGATAACTCCATTCAAATCGGCACTGGTTTTGATGCACACATATCACATTCTAAGAACAGTTTTTTTTGCATTAGAAGTCTACTCACACTCGCGGCCGCGATTCACCAGCTTACTCTCTAAGTGAAGCGTGCGTAAAGATGTTTTACTTCAAAAACGAATGTTGCGTTATTTTGATCAATATAAAATAAAATCGCGTTATCTCTCTGCCCTGCGAGCAACCCTACATAGTTTGTCCAAGTCTAACACAAACATGAAATCTGGCTTCATAAATAGACATTGTGCGCGCCAAACTAAATATTTCACAGTAGATATTGATACATTGTGTCGTTTGCGGTGGTGTTTTTATTGTCTTTGTGAAAGGCGTAATTTATGGGTCAATTAAAGTATATTTTTATTAAGGTTGGAACCCCGGTCGGTGGTGGGCTCCGCGGTAGGCAAGTAAATTACAAGTGATCGCGGGCAGCGGCCAAAAAAATATAGCCAACAGCGTGATCATGCCGCTATGTTTCAACCTTTACTCAGTAGATTTCTTACGAAATTTTTTTCATATTTTTCAATTTTAATTTTTTGAATGGCTTATAAGTTTATATTCAATACTCATAACTATCTCTATTATAGTTTGTCTTCAGTATATTGATAGCCACACTATAGATACAGCTATAAGTAGGTACAGTCCAACTGTGATCACTATCTACTGCGCATTCTTTGATATCCCTAGCTCTTTACCACCACAAGATGATGGTGATGATGAAAGCAGAAGCCATTCTCGGCAGATGTTGTTATGTCAATATATTCAAAAAACACAACAGAGAAATAAATTAGTTTTATCTTAGATGACCTGGGAGATTGGCAGATGGCAGATTATACGAAAGTTTGGTAACTCTTGAGGATATTATGTTTACTATAGTTATTAAATCAAATTATTACAAATTCGGGTGTATATGATGGCTAATCTAATGATTATCTTGTTCCCAATTGGGCCAGTCACGTGTGACATTTTAAGTATTAATTTTGTTTTTTTATTAAATTATATTTAAAATAAAGAAGTAAAATTGGGTGACCAAATAAAGGACTTTTCATTATTTTAAAATAAATTGTTATTTCAATAAAATATAATAAGATTTTGTATATATTGGCTGATGACATTGAGTTACCCAATTTTTGTATATTCACCCAGATATAACATATCAGTATTTTTAACGAATGTTTACGGGCAAATGTGACTGATAGTGCCCGGAAGAAGCTCGAGGGTAAGATTATCTCCCGGGAGTGAAATGATTAAAACAACTTGTATAAACACGTACTTTAATCACCAACGCAGTCTCGTGGTGTCTTAGTTGTGGGGCTAGGAATTAAGCGTGTTATTAAATAAAATTAATAAAGGCTTCGCTCTTGGTCTCGAAACATTTCATAAAAAAGGAAGAGAATCATATATTTTACTAGGTAGTAGGACTTTCCTGCAAAGTCCGTCTAGGTAGGTTTCACCCCTTTGCCAGTTATTCTGACACCAAACAGTAGTGTGCAAGCATTACTGAGTTTTGATTCGAAGGGTACTGTAGCTAGTGAAATTACTGGGCAATTGAGACTTTGTGATCTGATCTCACAGTCGAGTCACAATCTTATTACCAGACTGCTGATGTCTCAGGATGATGTGCGCAGTGCAGTGTCGCGTGAAACTTTATATTTTGGAGTTCCGAGTGACACTGTTCTGTTAGAGGCGGCCGTGTGGCTTGACATCAGGTGAACGACTAGCTCGTCACATTATTCATTAACTCAAAAAAACTCTCATTTCTCTTTTTTCAGCGTGATAGATCATAGCCTACACTCTCTTCCTATAAAAGAAGGCATCCCAGCCGTGAGAACGGCTTAAGCTGATGACAATATTTTGATTTCTTCTTGTCTCTTTCTTTCCCTTCAAGTTTCTCTACATCTTCTATAAACCTTGGGATATTGAGTTGAACCTTTTATTTTATGCTAAACTTGCGTCATTTATATGTATCACAATAAGGGGTTGTATTATATAAAGTTAAGGAACAAATAAAAACATCTGATAATGATTGCTTTTAGATATATATATGTAGCTTCTGTATTCTTAAATCTCAATTACTAAAGACATTATTGTCGTTATTATTCACTCAATTAATGCTTGTTTTTCTAATTAATATTACTTGCTAGAAGGCCTGTGTAGAATCATAGATTTTAATCTTAACTCTTTGTAACCTCAGTCAAGTTTGCTTACGTACTTGTTAACTGCTGATTCGGCGGCTCCAATCTTACCATTCTGCTCCAAACTTAGTATCACCCATACTTAACGTTATTATCTGACTTCGGCCCACTTTGAATTAGGCATTGTATGAAGTTGCCGCGCGCCATCTACCGCTACAACTTGAACTAATTAGTGCGGATATTATGCACTGTCGTAGAACCACATTGCTTGTGTGAGGTACCGTTGGGAAAAAAGCTGCTCAATGGAAAACTGCACACAAGTTTTAATTTGTTGACTGAAACACACAAACATACAGTTTTTGTACTATTAGATTTTGTGTAGAAATATTTACTGTCTAGGCATGTGTACAAGCTTTTAATTCACACAAATACAGTCCACTTAAGCCTTTAAAATACAACCCTGTTTTGCTACCTTTGTGAAGCTACCCGTAAACTTAGTTTTTACACCCCCTTTTTGGTGAAGAGAAAGAGAACTGAACCATCTGATAAGATTTCCCACCAACTGGTTATCGAACAACAACAATACTTACTATTAGATTACCAGGTTGTCTATAAAGATTTTCTTTTCCTTCCAGAAACCCAATTTGATAACTGGTTATGGAATAAGAAAGATGAATGAATTAATGTTGTTAGAGTTTTGCAAAATGGAGAACAAGTCGTTTCGTCTGTGGCGTTCAATGGAGTAACTAGCAGTGATAGTTCTTTCATAGTTTAGTCAAAAACCAATTTGTCGGGCTCGTCTTGTCATTCAAGCAAGACGCGATTTGAATTTTTTTCTTTTGTACAACAAATTGTGCTTTGCACCTAATTTTGAGTTAACCCTTCGAGTAGCTACTATCTTAATTTTGCCTTTTTATATAAGGGATAACACTTTTTTATTATTAACTTACTTGCTGACTTTACTAAAAACAACTCCATTTCTAGGTGGTATATTCTAAAGAAATTTCCGGCGTACATTTGTAGTAGTTGGAAGATTTAGAGGCATTGTTAAGCTGTCTTTTATGAGTCTTTTTTATTCATAAATATGTATCTTGTATGTGTGCTTGTAAATAAATAAATAAATAAATACAATTATCAATAATAATCATTATATTGAAAATCTTCCCTCCTTTTAAAGGAAATACACCATCCAATAAGTTATGTTACTAGGACTTTGATTATGATCATTTATTTTATAAAATTAAATTATTAAATAATTATTGTTAAATTAGTAGTAATTAAGTCGCTATGTATGTGAATAGGGATACAAGAAAATTAAATTTATGTTAGTGTTTTTATATGTTATCTAGACAATCTATATTTAAGCTACGTTGCACTGCACTGCAAAAATTTCCATGTTACACCCAGGTTAACTAGAAGATAATTCTCTCTAGCATTAAGTTCGCCTTTGTACCTACATTCGTTATTTGTGCAATAAAGCATTTTCTATCTATCTATCTATCTATGATTTACACGAAAGATTTTTCTCCTGCTGCTAGATTGAATATTATAGATGAATGCTATATTAAATACAAAAAATGTTAAGTAACAAAAAAATTGTTTATGTACCACTACGAAACTCCTTACAAAAATACCTATTACGA
Source organism: Ennomos fuscantarius (assembly GCA_905220475.3). Lineage (NCBI taxonomy): Eukaryota > Metazoa > Arthropoda > Insecta > Lepidoptera > Geometridae > Ennomos > Ennomos fuscantarius. The sequence goes on along the minus strand of HG992028.1, from coordinate 361,976 downwards.
TAACTTATATTTATTTATTGAACCATACAGAAAACTTCAAAAGGTTTTACTGGATACAACATTCTGAAACACCTGGCTTTCTAGACCACTCTCTCAGCGTTCGACCCAACATCTTACAAAGCAAGAGACGTTTACAAAAACGACCAGTCCGCTGGCTTATTCCATAAAACCAATAGCTAATCTATCACAACAAGCAATACATAAAAAACTCGATATTTATTATGTTTTATAAGGGTCGAGACAGACGGGCGGGCAATATCTGGAGGTGCCCGGTTGCCCGGCTCCCCCGGCTGCCCGTGCCGGTCGTCGGTCGTTTTCTTTTATGACGTTCAGAGCACCCTCGTACTCAACGGGTTATCATAAATCATCATTTTTATTTTTCTACTCCAATAGAAGTTTCGATATACGTCTGATGGAAGGCTGGGGGCGTAGATCTAGAATATTTTAGTACGAGAGATTGTGTTAACTGGAGGCCTTTGTGAGAGAGATCTAGTAGGTGCTTTAGAAATACAGCTATGCGGTAATTATAGCGGCATAAAAGTTACTCTTTGAGTATTTTTACGTACGTTGAGTGTCTACACTAAGCAATTGTTTTTGAAGTGAAACTTCTTTACGCACGCTTGACTTGGGAAGTAAGCTTGCGAGGCGAACGGAAGTTGAAGTTGGTTTACGTAGATTTCCATTGTCAACATAACAAAGTTAAAAATTTGCATTATTATGTTGGTAATATAAATGACAATGTACAATAAAGATAAAGTGACAATTTACAATTGTCAAGATAGCGACATTAACATTAAACTAAGCTAAAAATACAGTTATATCGGCCGATAGATGGAGCTAAACTATATAAATATAAATAATATTTTCAAGGGGTTAAGATCATACATCCCGATTCACTTTCCCTATCAATGGCTGTATATGGCCACTAAGATTATCCTTTTCTTAATCATAAATTAGCTTACATTTGCCTACCGTGTCACCTGATGGTAAGTGAGTAAGCCGATGGCACATGTTTGCCAATAAGATACCGGTTTACACTCTTATTTGTTAGGAAAATGACGCTGGTAGGTGTTGAAGTCTGTAGGGACTATGGGAATATAATTACTATTTTTTTTTCTACCGGGTTTTCCGAGATAAAAGGTGAGACCAAAATTACTACAAACCATATTTCATCAGTCTATTCAGCAGTTTCAGTGTTGAATGGTATCAAACAATCAACTGAAAGTATTAATTTCTTAAATAAAAAGCACACTTTAGACTCAAATTTAAAGGGTAAAGGGGGCATTATTATGCCATATTGCATTATTCGGGCGTAGAAGCATTTAACTCGAATCTCGCATTTCATCAAGAAAACTGCACTAATTCATTATTTTTACAGTTCTGTAATACAGCCAAGTTCATACTAGCTCGTCAGGTATGTGCTACACGCAAAGTTTGCGTCGGTGCCGTACCGGCATTAATTTCCCGGTAGACTCGCTGAACGGCGAAATTCCCGGACGGGAAGACTGACAAATTAACAAGAACACAGTTAACACTAGTTTTTGAAAAGTTAAAAGTAGGCCGTATTGTTTTGGACATACGGCGGTACAAAAAAGGAATAAAGTAGTAAGTGCAATTTATTGACAAAAGTGTTTGGTATTAAGATCATATTTATTCTATTGTCTTCATTTTTAGTAGTCATATTTGTTATAAACTTTACTGTATTGAAATATCAATATTCAATACCTAAAATCATTTTAATTCAGTAATAAATTGCCAACTTAAATATTACAAATGAAAGTTCATTTTTAATTTGTTTTATTCCTTAAAAGCTCTTTCAATATTTTCACTCTATATCTCAAAATTTCAATTCCAATACAACCTGCAGCTCGAATCCAATTTCTTTGTAATAAAGAGACAATATTGCTGTCGAAAAGCGGCGCCCTTCGCATTGCATCCCAACTCGAAAACACCAATTCCAGACAATCAGAGGCGCTGCCAGCAATTGCGGCAATCAGGAGCAATCAATTGCCGGCCTCCCCAGACCGGTCTCCCCGGACCGGACCAGGATAATACCTGGATGTTTTATAAACGCCATTAAAAAGTCGTCGAACCCGGGTATCGGTGATCAGTTGAATTTTTATTGAGGCATCCGCTGATATGGTAATGGTGGAATTCGCGATAAATTATGGTTAGATGCTGTACTTTGGGTCGTTTTTTGTCTGTTCCTGACAAATTTAAGGGTGATAATATTCGATAGAAAAATGTGTTGAGACTTTGACAATGGAACATAAAAATAATTTAAAAAGATATTATTATATTTTTAGCGTTTGAGACAGTATTTTAACTGAATGACGTGACGAGCTAGCCGTTCGCCTGATGTTAAACGACATGGCTGCCCATATCAGCTGCAGTGTCACTCGGAACTCTAAAGTATAGAGTTTCGCGTGACACTGCACTGCGCACGTCAACCTGAGACATCAGCACAATCTAGTAATAAGATTACTAAACTGTGAGATCAGATCATAAAGTCTCATTTGCCCAGTAATTTCACTAGCTACAGTGCCCTTCAAACCGGAACACAACAGTGCTTGCGCACTACTGCTTGGCGGCAGAATAACTGGCAAAGCGGTGGTACCTACCTAGATGAACTTTGCAGTAAAGTCCTACCACCTAGTAAAAAGTAGTAGTAAAGTCGTAGCACAAAATTACACCCCCTTTATTTATTACAATGTAAGACAAGGAAAAAGCCAAAGAAATAAAAATGTCTACACAAAAAGGGAACTTTCTACAATGAAAATAAAAATTTCATATTAATGAGATGTACAGCTTAAATTGAGCGGATGCACAAACAAATTACTCTCAGCGGACAGAAGAGGCGTCAAGCACTCGGCAAGTCGTTACGACTAATCGTAGTGAATACCTTCCTTGTAGTGACGCGGTCCGCTGACAACTTAGCATATATTGTTGTAGTCAGTTAGCAGATCTCAGAGGGATAACTTTCTCGGAACATTGACACAATTTTTAATGCAAAACTATACAGCATTTGCTATGGTTTTATCACGATATCTTCTTTCACCGAAAGCTGAAATTCTGCAATGAAACCCATAGCCCCAGAATTGCAAGTAAACCTCCTAACCAACTAACCTATCATCGTTTGAAAAAAACACTTCACTAGAAATTAAGGCTATTTAAGGTCTATTTTTAGTCCCAATTGCCCCTGTACGAATAACTTTTTAATCCCAATCACCCCTGTACGAATGACTTGAAGCCCAATCGCCCTTGTATGAATGACTTTTAATTTACTTACAACGGTGAAGGCAAATATTGAGAGAAAACTGGCATGTTCAAGTATCATAACATTTCGAGAAAAACCGTGTCCTTAACCTACACTTGGCCATAATCGTATATTATGGCCTCTTTTCTTCTCTCCTTGTTAGAGAAGGTCCCATGACCTTCTAGCAGCGGGAACGTATTAGACTCACAACAACGATGTTTGTTGAAAAGCATACTTTAATTCTAAATAAACGGAATATTATATATGAATCTACGCAATAAAATCAAAGTACAGGTTAATACCAATTAAACTAAGTTTGACTTCTAATTGTTTAGTTACTAAGTTATTACCAAATACATGAACATGATTCGCAAGTTACTCGCTTGTTTGCATTGAGTTGGTAAACAGTAAAACTTGATTATGTGTGCTACTCAAAGTAACTGAACTACTTTCATAAAAAACACGAGTATCGGAACGCTGAAGGAACTTGGCCAAGTTTGGTAGACATTTATCAAAATTCAAGTTCAAATTCACTTGTAAGTTTGCAAATAAATTTGATCCTGCTGGGATCGTTTGTGACAATTTGGTGAAGATTATTTACTCGCGTAATCAATGCTTATTCAATAATTATGTGAAATATCCAACTTCTGTTGTTCCACTGCGCTCAGTACCCGGATGGCCACGTCTAAAGTCTCCAATGTTTTATTAAAGCCACCCTCGCACGTGTCATGAATGCCACCCCTCCCAGGTCGTTCATCACCCCCTCCCTGTAACCGACCCGCTAATTATCTGTGTAGTTTAAATTCTGCTCACTTTAAACCTTAGTTTCAGACGTATCATGAAGGAAATATTGCGTTTGCTACGCTTGTGAACTGCAGTTTGGACCTGAAATAGTCGTTGGAATGATGTGATGGTCTTCGTCATCCATTACTCTAAGAAATAGACCTCTTTGAGGCATATAGCTGAGACCAGCTACGAGATCATCGAACTTGATTGCAGCCGATAGAAACAGAATTTGGTTTGGATTTGACAGTTTCAATACGTAGTTTATGTACATAGTTCCTATAGAAATTTTCAAATTAGGAATGAAATTGCGTTTTTGCATTGCAATCAAAGTCCGTGATCACTCCCCATAGAGCTATGTTTTTCTCTCTCAAAATTTTTAATTCAATTGCATGCAATCTACTAAAGAGAACGCCGATTATAGTTCTATTTTCAAAATTAAAATGGTATACTTTTTTGAAACAGTAATTAGTCGAGGCTGTATTTATAATTATTCTGCTTATGAATAAAGACATTTTCGTATTTGTAGGGTCACTTTAGCCCTTAGAGGATAATATACTACTTTATCTTCGCTCTGGTGGACAATTATGGACTTTTTGAACAAGGGAAGTGTTTTTTTTAATTATTAAATAAAATAGGGCTATTTTGATTTACCCATTAAAAACTCTAGCTATTGCCTTATTTTTATTGTAAGTATTATTACATAGAATAATTTTAAATATTATTTATTATATAGAATGTTCCGCGTCCTCCTAATCCAGAGTTCTGCCAAACCTCTCGGTGAAGTGGGTCTGGATTCGACGTCCATCGTCCATCTCTCTATTAGACATGATGGCTCCCTTTTAATATTTCAGCCGTCCCTTTGTGTTATCCTCAGTGGCAGTCCGGACGTTTTATGAGTGCGCAGGTTTGTCACGCAATCAACAGTGTGTATAAAAGGTGTATGGTCTTTCGCTTTTAATGCTTAATTCACATGAAGTTATAAAACGAATCTTCATGAGCTATATGTTCCTATACAGACTCCAGTTGACTAGTCAAAATGTAATTTGTATGGCAATCAGAGTATTTAATAAATTACCCGACACTTTGAAAGTATATGACATCAATGAATTTAAGTAAAAACTTGACTTCGTACTGGATAAATGTTACTATTCTGTGAAAGTCTTTTTAAATGACTCTTCGATTAGTACTTATAGATACAGATTAATTTGACCAATTCAATTTATTTAATTTTTTTCAAATAATAACTCTTAACAATAATGACTATATTGCTTTATCTCATAATTAAATACTGATACAATTATATTAAATACAATTATGAATATTTGTACGCCTGTACCTATGGGCAGACTTTTGTTGGAGGAATTATGTGCTGATCCATCTTTGCAATATTGTAACCCAAAATTCTTACAAATTTTACAATTATTTCATTTCATTTCATTACTTTATACGCTTACCTATAGGTACGTTGACTATACATATATTGCCTTGTAAGCGTAATGAACAGATTAAATTTTATTGTAAAACAAAAATTTCCGGCAACAGATTGATGTAAATGTAAAACGCCGTCGTTACATGGTTAACATCCCACATGAGTGAACTAAGCAACATGCCTCCACATTTATCATGCGACAGCCAAAGAGTGAAACCTTTTGCCGGTGTACGAGTATGTATTTCCCGAAAACTACAATCTTGGGGAATTCAAATAAAAAAAAAGTTGAATCACTAGCGGGACGTATATTTTTGTCTTTATATTTTGACGGTAGTGAATGGATTCTTTCAGTTTTTTAATTAAAGATTCTGAAAGTGATTGCATCCGGCAATTTGTTAATTATCCGTTAGATTGATTTATCAGTCTTACCGTACCTACATACGAAACTGTAAACCTTACTTTAAATTTAATTAATGCTTAAAATGTCCTGTCGTGTTTTCGCTCCTAACATTTCACGTCATAGAAAAATTGGCAAGCATTGATTAAATTTAAATAACGTTTGCCTTATAAAAGTATTATAAGGTAAATATTATTATTACTTGAAAGTACGTATCAGTTTTATTTACTCATACCAGCCCCTAATGCTCCTAATATTTTGATAGCGTCCCTCCACAGATTATTGTCATAACTTTCTATTTAAAATTTCCATTTAACAAAACAACAATTTACTGATAATTCTAAAACCTAAACAGAGCTTCCAAGGGACTACTCCAACAAACTTTAATTCGCGTTTAACGGTCCGTTACAAATATTTACCAACGTATAAATGACGCAGACCACCGAGCCGACGCTGCTTCCTTTCATAACCACTGCCACATCGTCCAACTGAGCCACTACGGAGCTCAATACTTTGTTCACACATTAGTAATCATTATACATTGCTCTCTCAGAGAGTGATTTTAAAACTTAATAACAAGTAACCTAGGCAATGTATACAAAACTCTGTGTTAATGACGTAGTAAAATCGTCGAGGTTCGAGATTTGGCTGACGGGGGCGATTGAGACGTACAAATGTTTGGAGTTGGATTACTTTTCAATTGAAACGTGCCTACGAAGACAGCGGCGGATCGAGTTATTTGAGTTCCAATTATCGACGGGGCGAGAGTAAATACGCTGGGATTGGGTTACTGTATGCATATTAGCGCGCGTTGATCCCTTTATTTTGTGCGATTTGGTTGTGTCTGCGTTTTTGAGGCGAACTTCTGGTTCAATGGAGTTAATCGCCACCAATGGAGTTAAAATCCCAGGAACGGTTTCGCAGGACGTTTAGTATGCATTTTGATGTTTCTGTTACAATAAAATTAAAATATATTGTCTTGCAATAAGTTAAAAATAATGATTCTTGGCTTTAGCTTAGATATTACTTACCCTTACATAGGGTTGGAACTGTTGTAACTGGTGTAGCAAAGACTGGCCTAAAAGATCCAAGTGAAAGTGTTGTCATAATTGTGATATGTGTGCCTTTCTTTTTTGTTGTGTGATTTAGTCTTGTTTGAGTGCCTACTTGTAACAATGTAATGTTGTGTAATTTCTTTAATAAATGTATTATTTTTCTTTTATTTTCTCATCGTTAGGCTCATTTTAGTAAACACACACGGTTGCCAGTTTCCAAATAATACTAATCCATTTCCACTGTAACACGCGTCGGTCCGGGCGCTAGGAAACCGCAGCTTATACCTTCTCGTGGTTTTGGAAATTAGCAAATTGTAATTATAATAATAGGTCTTTACCTATGAAATCGCCGTATTGCAGTACAGACTTTTTCAAACAAAAAAAAAGTTTTGATTGGCTATGAATGCTAAATTCAAATTAATTTTGTTTTAAAAATATGACATTCTATTTACAATATAGGTATTTTGTTTATTGATTAGCGTTGTATTTTCATTACATTTCAACATTTTTCCTCATAATGGATACTTTGAAATTTCGTGTAATTATGGAATATGAGTTCCGTCGTGGCACCAACGCGGCACAAACGACACGTAACATCAACGACGTTTACGGAAAGAACTGTACAAACAAACGTACAACCCGTTATTGGTTTGCTCGGTTCCGTTCTGGGAATTTTGACTTGAAAAATGAACCTCGTGGTCGTCCGGAAACTTTGGTCAACAATGATGAATTAAAGGCGATTGTGGAAGCTGATGAATCTCAATCTACAGCTGAGCTGGCAGCAGCTTTTGATGTTAGCATCAAAACAATATTGGTCCATTTGCGACAGATTGGCAAGATAAAAAAGCTTGATAGATGGGTGCCCCACGAACTTAACGATCGCCAGCGCAACGTACGCGTCGAGACTTGCCTTGCGCTGCTTAACAGGCACAGAAATGAAGGAATTTTGAACCGAATTGTTACGTGCGACGAAAAATGGATTCTTTTTGACAATCGAAAGCGCTCAGCAAGTTGGTTAGATCCTGGTTCGGTACCAAAGCAATGTGCAAAACGAAAAATGACCCCTAGAAAGGTGATGGTCACAGTTTGGTGGTCTAGTGCTGGTGTGATTCATCATAGCTTTTTACAAAACGGCGAGAGCATTACTGCAGATGTGTACATTGAAGAACTGACCACAATGATGGCGAAACTCGCACGTCTGCAACCAGCTTTGGTCAATCAGTCGTCTCCACTGCTACTTCACGACAACGCGCGACCCCATACTGCACAACAGACCGTCTCTAAGCTGCATGAGTTGGGTTTGGAAGCTCTCCCTCATCCGCCATACTCACCAGATCTTGCGCCTACCGACTATTACTTTTTCCAAAATTTGGACAACTTTTTAGCGGGAAAAAAATTCAATTCCCGAGAGGCAGTACAAAACGCCTTTGAAGAGTTTGTTGTCTCCCGTCCTGCTGATTTTTTCAAGAAGGGCATCCATAAACTGCCGCAGCGTTGGCAAAGATGCATTGATTGCAGGGGTGATTACTTTGAATAAAAGAAATAAATAAGTTCGAAAAAAAAATACTTTAACTTTTTTCAAACAAAACGGCAATTTCATAGGTAAAGACCTAAGTACTAGAGCCTTGTCCCGCGCCCAACTGCATGAACGATAATCATGATGTAAGCCACAGCAGCCACGCAATATTTCGAGATAAAAAAAAGTATCCTATTAATGTTACCACAACATCGGAAGAATCCCTTAGAGTAATAAAAAATGTGTTATTTTTCCATAAAGTATATCTATTTATGTATTTAAAACTTTAACGCATCAGATCTTTGGATGCGTAGGTATCATGTTAGAAGATCATATAGATGAAATATTGCAGATAGAATGATGGGATTACCGTGGTCAATATACTATAGGTATATTGGGTAAAATAATGCAGTAAACAGGCACCTTCGAGTGAACCAGCTTGTAATGGTTTTCACAAAGCGAAATTGACTCGAAAGTCGAGTCTTAACATACCATACTTATATATAGCTATCTTTTTCAAACGGCTTGTATATTTGTTCCACTCAAGCCTACATACAAGAGCTATTTCAGAGACAGTAAACCTGGTAAGACAGCAAAGTGGACAAAGTAACTGCATCTGTTGTATTGTGCAGCGGAGGGAGATGCTGTCACCGACAGCCGCGGGAACTTGTCGGGGAACTAAGTAACCTATACACATCTTTTCATTTGTTTTATCTTATTTGTTTGTGAACCACTTCTTCACCTGTAGAGTTTAATTTTTTTTTCTCCGTTTTGTACCATCAATACTATAGTATAGACGAGTTTTTCTATAACCGCTACATACAATTTAAATGTTTTTTGTTCTGTGCATAAAATATTTCTGTGCACAGAACAAAAGACTACACATACAAGTAGGTAGACTAGGGGGGTAATAACGAAACTTTGATTGCAATGCAGCAACTTCCAACTAACTATGCACATAAACTGCGTCTTGCAATTGTCAAATTCATACAAATTTATGTTTCTATTGGTTGCAATCGAGTTACATGATCGCCCAACTGATCCAAGCCGCAGTGTTCCGATGGGAACAAGAGGCAGGCAGCCGCTCGAAGTGACATTCTATGGTGTCAGTTGAGGTCTCCAATCATTCTTTCCATGCAAAGTTTGACTGGAAGAGATCTCTTTTAGCAACAAATCCGCACATTGTACTATAGCTTTAAGTTTTATCATCTGTTATCGCTTTTTTTTTCTAGTGTACAATAAAAAAATTTTTATTGTATTTATATTGTATTGTCTTTGGGATTTTAAATACTAAACTAAATTTAAAACACTAAACTATTCCTAATAACTTAAAATAGCTAAAACTAAAAAAACCTTATAATAAACCCATTGGTGGAGGGTAAAGTACCCAGAATGCTGCTGCTGATAAATTGAAGAAACAATAATAATAATAATATAATATGTGTGGACATCTCACACAGCGCCATCTAGCCCCAAACTAACGAAAGCTTGTACTATGGGAACCAGATAACTGATACAATACTTATATACTTTTTGTTTGTAAATACATACATAAAATACAATATAACACCCAGACACAGAACAAACACCTATGTTCATCACACAAATGTTTGTCCTGGGTGGGAATCGAACCCACAACCCACAGTTCAGAAGGCAGGGTTACTACCAACTGAGCTATTGGGCCAGCCAAGAAACTGAATAAAGCAATTTTATTGGATTATGATAAGATATAATATAATAAAAGGAAAACTGGGCTGGTCTGTACGCATAATGCGTCAGAATAGCAAGGCTATAGCGATAAAAAGAGGTACATGCTCAGTAAGGTTGCAGCGCTGTCCGAACTGAACTGTACTTTATTCCGTTGTATCAAGTGTCGCTATTTTCGCTTCCTACCCATCCACTTAGTGAGCGATTATAATTTTCAAAATACTAAATTCAAATCGTAATGTTTATTGCATATTGTATTATTAGTAATTGTATTGTTGTAAGACGTAGTAATGTGCGTTAAATGTACCTACTTACGTTGTGTTATCTAATGTGTAATTATTGTTTTTCTTAATCTAGTATACAACGTAGATAGTGTAGTATTTTTGTAGTTTTTATTTTATTTCTACGTGTGAAGACTTTTTAATCGCTTTATTGTTACTTAATTTTATTGTATATTTTAGCTTATAATAGTCGATAGTCTTCTAAAACCTAATAAATATCGTAATGTTAGTATACTATAAATAGCCCCTGGTTTAAGTTTAGTAATATTAAGTCAGTTATTAGATGTATATTATTCTGTAATGTTCTATTTTGTCATGAACTGACGGACACGCGTTCATTTTTATTATGCTTCTAATGCGTCTTTTCAACAGTCTTAGTCCTTTCATCTGATTAAAATCTCTCAAATCCGATTAACCCTAGCAATCCCGGGTGCATTCGATAATTCCGTTCCAGGCTATAAAGCGGCTGGACCGGGCCGGACTCTCGGATCCCGGACGGTATATATATCAGACGGGTCGTTAAAAGGCTTCGACGGCGACTTGTCACTCGCTAACTGGTTGAGAGGCGTTCTGATAGAACACTCAGCTTCGAATGTCTAGCTAGATGATGGATCATTAATTTTGATAGATATTGGACACTGTTATAACATTATCAAAGATATTCTGTTTGAGGTAGAATTCGTTATGTTTCATATTTCAATATTAACAAATAAAACATAGGCGCAATTAATAATATTACTTGCAAATTTAAGCTATTTTAATTACTCCAATACAGACATTATATTTTCAAGCGCCATTTTACAAGATGTAGAGGTTAATGATGTTGTAGTTCATTATAATGTTTTGGATTGGGTTCGATCGTCTTACAATTTGTAAGCATTGATTTAATAAAAATATTGAATCAAGTAACTTCAAAATAAACTGAAAAGTAAACCAGCAGATTGTCATAGATATATACATATTAACTGAAATAGTTCGACTATAAAAACGACCTCACGTGGATTATATTCACAAGAGATCTCAACCAATCCCAATTTAATTGAATTTAAAATTAAAATATACGTTTCAATTGGAACTACAGGGCGGAGAAATGATTGAAACATATCAAAAGAACGTTTTCGAGATTACTTCGGTGCTCGATACCTATTACAGCTAAGTTTTGATAGGTAATTGAGGGCCAAGTGGAGCGAGCTTGCCCGTAATGGAATTCTGACATATTTGCACCAATATTGAGCGTTCGAAATGGAAATATTGATCAAGATTTGTAATTGGATGTTAATTGAAATATGTTTCATGTGCGGAGCGCTATTACTCGATAAGCAATACCAACAGTGCTACACAAAGCTTATGAATAGCTCTCAAAGATCATTAAATTATGATTGTATGTTGCATGACTTTGTAGATTGAACATTGGTGGTTCTTTATATGATTGAAATCTTTGATGAAATAAATAGATAATAGTGGGCTGGAGCATTTGGACTGTCTATAGGTCATCGTGGCCAGTATATAGTCCAAATGTTTTTTTTTTGTAGTAGTAGTAGGTAGTTTTTAGTATTAGTTATTAAATCATTGTAGTAATTAAATAGATATAGTTATCTGTTCTCATAAAATAACATCATGCCGTCATGTGCATTCGATTAGTGCTTTAATCATTCTAGTGAAAAAAGCAAGATTTATGGGATCACTTTCAACTCGTTAGAATATTTAGAAACGTTAATTAATAAATAGCGTAATATTTTAAATTAGGTTAAGCTTTAACTTATTTGATAGAACAAGATTGACATTTCTGAAATGTTGTAAACGTTAATACGTCCGACATTAAAATTTGGCAGTTCCAATTAGCAACAAACATCTCGCTTGCACCAAATATGTCTATCTCTGTCCTCTTTTTATTCTTCTTGTCGCTTCCGGGCCGAGCCGGCAGATCATAAAGTCTCAATTGCTCAGTAATTTCACATTGGCTACAATACCCAAAACACACTAGTGCTTGGCGGCAGTATAACTAGCAAAGCAGTGGTACCTATTGACGGCCTCTGTGGTGTAGTGGTTGAGCAGGTCGGCTAATAACCCGGAGGCGGTGGGTTCGATTCCCACGACAGAACAAGTATTTGTGCACAGAAAAACAGCCCAAATACTTGTTCTGTGTCTGGGTGTTGTGAGACCATGGCACAAGGAATCCTAATTAGGGTCTAGGATCTATGTATGTGATCGTTAGGGGTTTATTTATTTACCTATAGACGAACTTTGCAGAAAAGTCCTACCGCCTAGTAGAAGTACATTGAAACGTTATCGACTGTATCGATTTTTGGAATCGTGTCATAATAGATATCATAATCTCCGCCGGGACTGCTAGCGTATCTTTTTACGCCGATCATTGACCTCGGTGTTGACTGTATCATTTACGATGGTGTAAAAATTTTACGTCAGTTATTAAATGCGTGCACTCGCGGGTAACGCGCGTTGAAAGCGGGTCAGTGATAGGGAGGTTTTTGATTGTTTCCAAATCACTTTATAACCGTGTTTAAACTGGTTTAAGGAGTCATTTTATTGCTAGAACCATGAATGATTAAATTAGTAGCGTTTTCGCTACCATATGTCCGGCAACGTTCAGTATGTCAGTGAGTCACTAACTTTTTTCTCAGGTCGAGATAAGCTAGTCGATCAACACCTTGAAAGTCAATAGAAACCAAAATGTATATAGATTTGACAGTTTCAATACGTAGTTTATGTGCATACTTACTATGGAAATTTTCAAATTAGAAATGAAATTTCTCCTGTTGAATAGCAATCAGCGTTCCGTGATCACCCCCCTGATTTTAACATTCAAATAAAGAACTTGATCGCATCAGCTGGTAGAATTTGAAATGAAGTTATCATGCCATAATACAGTATACTCTCATAAAAGCAGAGCATTCACAATTAATTGCATACCAAGTAGAAAAAAAAAAAATTAACATGGGAGCTTTGCTTTACAATTTCGCGTTACCATGTGTTATTATAAATTACGTGATACCGGCAAAATTACTCGGCTTTACCCTTGTCATGGCCCCATATTATAAAGTATTGTCACGACACTGAACTGAAGTACGAATATTCTGAATTTAGTACTACAATAAAAAATATAAATAGAAAAAATGAAAATTAAAAACTTGAAATAATTAATTTAAAATTAAAAATTGCATACCTACTATATTTATCATCTTTATAGACTTTCTTGTACATTATTTTGTCCTAAAGTATAAATAAATAAAATAATGACCCACTACGCAACTGTCAAAGTTTTCAAAATTCGTTCAAAACCGCAACTGACTATTCATATACCGTTTATCCTCGAATTCAGGTAGCTAAAAGCCATAAATCAAGTGCCTTCGGAGTGTAAACCTCAGGACATTAGCTACACTCGACACTCACTTGAGTTCGCATCAGCTTTTCACTTTGTTGGGATTTTATTCGCGACGGGCGCATATCTGATATCTGTCACGGGAATGCAAGGTGTGAACTGACAGCGAGTGCGCTGTCAACGTCCCGCAGCACTTGAATAAACACTTCCTCTTAAATGATGCTACCCTGGTACTCCATTTCCTATATATTTAATATATAATATACTCTATCACTATTATACTATCAAATCGTAGGTGTTTGTTGGGAAATGAGTTTATGTGTTCTTCTTTATTCCCAAAAGAGCACGGTTCTATTTTTTGCATCGGTACTTATGGAAATACATCATGTACTCTTTTCATCGGTGTACAACATATAATTGGCTTTCTATGGTTACATTGGTGAATAATTTTCAGTGCAGGCCCCCACCCACTAGGTGGACTGAGGACTTGATCAAAACCGCGGGGAGTCGTTGGGTGCAGGAGGCGAGCAGTCGCTCAAAGTGGTGCTCTGTGGGGAAGGCCTGTGTTCAGCAACCGACGTCTTCAGGCTGATGATGATGATGATTGATATGAAAAGTATTTCACAAACTATCAAAATACAGTGAAAAATAGACCATCATGAGGTTTAAAATACAGACAAAAATAGACGCTTTGAAATCGTATCCGATGGCGGACCGTCCCCAGCTTCCTTTGTCCCAGCAAGGGCATAGTTCGCTACTAACTTGCTCCCTCCTACCCTTAACATTGATCTTTCTTCCTGAAAGGGTTCACATCTAAGCTCTCTATAGGACCCTCGAAAAAGCTTTGCCAGATAAGACTTGTCTGGGCCAATCTCTCTTACAAAAAGCCCCTTATCAATTTAATCATCGGATACTTTTATGATTTTTTTTTCACCGTGAATATATTTTTTCGTCCAATGTCAAAGCGCCGCAGAAAAGACCAGATGTTTTGATGATAACGCGACGAATTAATAACGCTAAGTATTGGCAGCTATGGAGAGCGGCTCGAGCGAATGAAACCGAGGTTTTATTCACTTGAGATCTATTGAGTCATGAATGCTTTCTGGGAAAATAACCTTCATTTGAAAAGATTAGAATTTCCACAGTCATGGTTTTGAATTTAACTTAACAAAAATGTTGTAGGCTGGAGTTGTTGATGTGTTAATAATAGTTAACCTTTAGAAACCAATCAGAATAAAAAGTGAAAAGGAATTTTAAATACTTGGGGCTTGATGAAATAAGCCTTTTTGGTTTCATCCATATTGTACCAGGGGTGATAACCAAACTATGATTGTAATGCAACAGGAAACATTTCCATACTAACTATGTACATAAACTGCATATTGAAACAGTCAAATCCTTTCAAATTCGTGTTTCAATTGGTTGCAATCGAGTTACATGATCGTCCAGCTGTATTATCGAATATCTACACTAAACGGAGAATATAGCCAAAGTAGGTCGCGCCACAAAAAGTTCCAAGTTTCGCGAGGTTACCTCTTGCCATTCGTCACCGCAACATTTGAACCAGACGTGTGATAATGCCGCAGTAGTTTTGCGGACCATATATCACTTACGCTGAGGACGCAGGTAAACACGGTCTCTTATAAAGGCTCATGTTTTCATCTGGCTAGGATAGACATGATCCGTGCAGAGATGATGCTACATGCCAAAAACAAAGCGTAAATTGACGGCAAACAAATGAAAAAATATAGTTTCTTAACATAATTTGTGTCATAACTATAAATAAGCATCCAGTTTTAATAACTATCATACTCAGTGTCTCTACAAAATTACATTAAACATCAACTGATTTAATCCCTTTCTTGTAATCTATTTTACTGTCTTTACCTCCACTGTGCGTGCCCGGGATCAACATCAAAGTAACAGTATCTAAAACCAACCACATACTGCAGTAAATACGGTTTAAAATCCTATAGGCTTAGTAAAGGTGCGGGCTAAAACACAAGGCTGGATTAAAAAGTGCGGTTCCGGTGTCATGTGCGAAAGTTACGGCCGTGTGAATGCGGCTTATGAACGGTTGTATTTGAATTCGTTATGTTTTTTTTTGTGCAGAAACGTAAATAAACTTCGTTTTGCATTGAATCTTTTCTATTTTTGAAGTAAAACTTTTTACGCACGCTTGACTTGGGGAGTAAGCTGGTGAAAGTGAACAGGTAAAGTTGAAGTTGGTTCACGTAGATCTCCATTGTCAACATAACAAAGATAAAATTATGTTTTAATTTTAAAAAATTTAATTGTATGTATGTTAGTATGTCCGGTAAAATGACATTTCACAATTGACATCTTGAGATGGCGACATTAACCTTAAAGAGCAAAAACAAAGTTATATCGGCCGATAGATGGAGCTAAACTAATGAAGTTTTACTTCAGCCGTGTGGTCTAAAATACACTCGTTTAAAAACAACTATAGAAACACTATTAGGCCATGAACACACACAACAGTCCCACACCTAGGGCGTCATTCATAGAGTGATGGCCATAATCCATTGCTCTGGCCAAGCGCGGGTTGATGGATGTCACAAGTCCTCAAATGTTTTAAGTCTTGGACATACGGCCTACCTCACGATGTTTTCTATCACCTTTGTAGGAGAAAGTAAAATTCTGCATAAAACTTGGAAAGCTATTTATACGGAGCTCGTAGAATTGAAAATCGTACAAATTTTCACCGAGTCACACTCCGCTTTACCCTCAGTAGTATACGTATATAAAAATTGTAACATCTCAAAATTCATGCAGACGAAATAATACCTCCTCCTTTTTGGAAGTAGGCTAAAAATTGGCTGGTCTTAGAATGACACAGTTTATTTATTTAGCCTTATTCGTCGAGGAGTAAGTTATAAATCATTTTTCGGGGCAGATAGAATAACTTTACAGCACAGATCCATAATTTGTCGTAGCATTATAAACACTAAAAAATCACATCATATCTACAGCCGAAAAAGCGGTCACTGCTGAACATAGGTTTCTCACCCCCACAGCACTTGACATGTGTCTTGGTATAATAAAATCACATAACGTCTTTATTCCATCAATTTACATCCTTTTCCGCCAAGCTATAAAGCTTATAATAATATCCAAACATTACGTAGGTATATCTGCACACGTATAACGAATACGTACTCTGTATGTAATCAAGGCCCTTGATTATTATAAGAATCGTAATCTGCGCGGTTTGTTTCCACCGTGAGCGATGGCGCGCATAATTCTGCGATGACGTTTCATTTAAATTCAAGACGGAATGAAAAAACCGTAGCGCGATGTGAAGGGGGGGGGGACTGACGTGCTAGGGTCACCATGAAGAGGTGAAAATATTTTTTGCTTTTTGTTTTGTATAAATAAGCTAATGAGTTGATTCTTTGGTAGTAAGCGGATAACGCATAGAGCTTGGCAGCATTTTTCACGTACACGTAGTGACGAGCTATTTGTTTGCTTAATGCTAAGAGTTACGACAGCCCATAGTATTTCCACAAAATCAAAAAGCTTAATTTTATGTTGACCTTTAACTCCTTTTTTTTTGTCTTTTGCTTCAGTATAATTTAATGGGGGGAAACGGCAACAACAAATTACAAAACGTCATTTAAACATTGCACCAATGGTGTAAAAGATTCAAACATTTTAAAAATCATATTTGGATCATAATGGTAACACGTAGAAAAAACTTTATACATTCTATACTATACTTTCCACATAGGTTTATAAGCGACATGTTTGCTGAGCTGGACCAAATGAAAATTTCTAGTACCATAATAGTCATGTAGATACATGAATGTGGACGTAAAAAAATATTAAATAAAATAAAACTGATCACAAAATCTTCTCCGCACCCTAACACATATCCACCCCAGAGATTCTCGTTTGAGAAACCGACGTAATTCAGCAACGCGACTTTTGACTGACATTGGAATGCCCGAATTTAATTTAGACACCTGAGCTCGCCTGATGCATAATACATTCGCCACTTTTTCGACTACATTTGTTCGGCTCATTCCCCTCGCTGCCTATTCCCATTGTCAGTTGTAGGTTCGATAAAAAGTTGGACGAGATTGTATAGTCGAATTCGATTGAACGTCAATTTTATTATCAATCGGTTGCACTGGGTCGTTGAATTATGTTAGTGTGGTACTCCATGGTCTCAGGTAAGGCAGTTCGGCATTTGCGTAAGTGCAGTTTCACTTGCAATTTACCCGTTTTCTCACAAGAGCTTAACTTTTTTCAGAATACAATTAAATTAATGTTGGTATTGTGAGCTTTTTGTGTCCAAAATTTGAACCAAACCTTTTGTGCTATTGCCTATTGACCTTTATGGCGTGCAAATAAAACTAATCAAGGTAAGTGTCATCAAATTGACTGATGAAACTGTCTGATAATAAATCGATCTGCAATGGAAACAAGCCCCAAGCTCCACCGCTCGTCTCAACCTTTGTATTTTAATGAGGCGCAATTATATTTTTCTTGGTACTTTATTGTCACGCATTTATTTGATTTGTGAATTGATGGCTTTTGAATGGTTTTATAGAGTCTGTGAGTACCGGGGAATTCCCTGTAGATACTATAGAGGTAGTTTTGTTTGAATCCTTGTAAAAACCTTGATGGCGTTGGTACTATTCAGATTTCAATGCAATTTTAATATTTATTGTTAGTTATGACATATTAAAATTGCATAAATGTATTAGTATTTAGTAGAGCAATTGTTATTTAAATCTTTTGTTTCATAGTTTAATCATGATGGGACAGTTTTGCGGCATAACATTGTAGTGACAGGCAGACGACCGCTGCGCGCCGCCACACATCAATGCCAACATTTAGGTACGTTACAAATTCGTTTCAAACACGTACATTTCAACATTATACATTTTCGCCGATATCTTATTAAATATTTTAATAATTCGAGTGAACAATTGATGACTCTGTGAATTTAAATAAAGTAAAAAATTATTTTTAAAGGTAACATCTGAATAACAAACGTTGCTGTAATTTTTTTAAATATTTTTAAATAAAGGATTTTATCGCCGTTTGTCAGATACGTAGAAGGTTCGTCCAGATACAGTATCCAACTCGCATTTCCTTCAACACACATTTCCTCCAACTCGCATTTCCTTCAACACACATTTCCTCCAACTCGCATTTCTTCCAACTCACATTTCCTTCAACTCGCATTTCCTTCAACACACATTTCCTTCAACTCGCATTTCCTCCAACTCTTGTCCAAATGCAGTTGTTAATTTAGTTAAATTGATATTTGTATTTTCCAATAAACAATAAATTATAAAAAATCTTAGTGACGCGGTACGATAAACATAATAATATGTTTTACGGCGTGACGTGTTTGTGGATTACGCCTTGACAGCGTGACGCGTGACGCGTGACGTAAGCCAGACCGCGCCCCGCGCCCTATCAACCCCGCTTTGTAATTCTGTATGCATTGATGTGACTTACTATCAAAAATATACTTGGATCTGCTTCCGAGTGTAAATTGAGTTTTTAATAATAAAACTTTAAAACCTACAGATAATATGTATAGGTATTAGCAAACAGCGCTCCGCCACCGCAGTTTATTTTATATTATTTTATATCACTTACCTATATAGTCCATCCATTTAAAAATTCACACTAAGTTGGGATTAGATATAGATAACGATATTTACTTTAAAAAATACGGTGAGATCCTTGTCAAAGAAGTTTCTGTTTAAATACAACCATGATGATTTCTCTCAAAGCAAATAAAATGAACATCAACCAAATCATAATTATAGCAACGTGCTAATAAATCTCCATAAAACAAAGGGGAAACCTTAAAAATCATGTAAGTAAGTTTGAACATAAAACACGGGTATGGAAGGTAACCCCATCTCGGCTAACGAGGCGGCAAGTATGAAGAGGTACCCAATATTTTGCTCGGCGCGGTAACTTGGGACTTTGTATGGCTCCGAGCGAGAACGTATCACAGTTCATACGAAAACAGTTTGCTAAGTCGTTATACCAATTTAAAGCTCTATAATGTGTATGTTATATAAATACCTACTGATAATGTGTATTCTGTGATTGTATTTACTAATAGTATCAACAAAATCCGAACTAGAAATAAATAAATAAAAATAAATATGTGTGGACATTTCACACAGTGCCATTTAACTCCAAAATAAGCAAAGCTTGTAACTATGGTAACCAGATAACTAATACAATACTTAAAGACTTTTTGTTTGTAAATACATACACAGAACACAATATAACACCCAGACACCGAACAAACATCGATGTTCATCACACTAACGTTTATCCTGGGTGGGAATCGAACCCACAACCTACAGTTCAGGGGGCAGGGTGTACTACCAACTGAGCTATCGGGCCAGTCGTGATCAAATAATCGATACACTCTTGTCCACTGCTGGACATAGGCCTCTCGTAAGGTACGCTAAGCACGATCTGTACACTTCTTCTATTCCAATTGAGTGGTCAAAATTTGAAATGAAACACAAATTTTTCAATTCAAATTTTTGACCTCCAATTTTTATTGGTTTTGAAAATTGGAGGCCGCCACGATCACGACGCCCGGCCGGCGGCAGGCGGCTGGTGATCGCAGAAGATTTAATGTACCGAGGAGAATACTGCTGCTCATTCCCTGAAAGAAAGAAAATAAAAAGTGGTGGTGCTGAAGCCTTTTGTTTTATAACTGTCATTGTACAAAATAGGCTTCACACGTCGACATCATAAATCCTCGTTTTTTTAATAATAACTTTAGAAATCCTATCCCACTAATATTATAAACGTGAAAATTTGTAAGTATGGATGTATGTTACTCTTTCATGCTGAAACAATTGGACGTATTTGGAGTGTACATAGTTTAAATACTGGATTAACACATAAGCTACAGTTTTACCCCCGGGTGAAACTGCGGGGCGCAGCTAGTACTGAATATAAAAATCTAATATTTTATGAGTTCTTTACAGGATAATCTTGAAACGACTTTAAAGTTCCGGTACCTTGCAAAAATGAAATGTTCATTATTACCAGCCATATTTGCTATGTATATCGTAAAAATGAATAATTTATAGCAAAAAAAAAAACATATTCTATGTGATTTTTGGCTTGTATTTTACAGACAATAATGTGGAGAAATATTATTGCTTCCATGTCACATACCTTTGCCTTCTACTTCTTGCTTTCCCCGTGGCTCATTCGAGTGAAATTAAGCACCGTACATGTATGGGTGCTTGCAACTTGGGGTTTGTCAGTTGATAAATTTGCGAGGTTAACTAATGAAGTTAACGGCAGATGCAGCGCTAGTTCCGGTGCTTCCTCGGGATATATCTGAAGGTGTGGTTCATACGGGTCGTAAACTAGCCACTAACGAGTGTTTTAGCTCATCACTAACACGGTAAAGAACTGGCTGCTATAATATGAATTTGCTTTTTGGAAGCTGCAAAGTTCTACTAAATATAAATAAAATTATAAAAAAATTCATTTAAATATCAAAGACTGAAGTAAAGAATCCTCTCTAAACGGCAACGGAAGGCAACGCACCGATAATGCCTTCGATGTTGCAGATGTCCATGGGCAGCGTTGACTACTTACCATCAGGTGGGCCACCTGATTGTTTGTCACTAATTTCATTCAAAAAAAGGTTTATCCAAAAAACAGGCTTCGTCATGCGAATTCACCGCTTTTCATTTTGTTATTTTAAGTACTTTTTTGTGTCAAGACTTTCTGGTTTTGTGCAGGAGACACAATTCTAGAAAAAATCAACAATAAAACAATGAAAAATCACTAGAAAACCTCTCAGGGTGAAATAGAATCCGTTCTTAAAATAAAACCACTTGCAATTTAGGATGTTTTTAAAATATTTTTGCTTAGTTCTTAGCAGAGTCATCACTTATTTCGTGTCATCTGTTAGTTTACTTCAACAGTGACAAAACTATATTTTCCACTGTCCAGTTGTCCACGGCTAGGCTAGTGCAAAGTTCACAACGGATGCCAATCGCCAGGAATAGAGAATGAGCCAGATGGTGTCTGGCTGTCACGACATTGTGTTCGGTATTCTGTAGTTGTACGAACGGAAAATAGTTTATTGAGAGTTAATGGTGAGCAACGCTATACTTACAACGTATTGTATTTTTTACAAAAACACAAGAACAAGTAATATGAGTGTGAGGGTAAGGAAAAGCGCAGAAAAAGAAAGCGTTTAAGCGATGTAGAGCAATAATATACAATTTCTGTGCCGTCTAAATAACTTGTGGGTGGTTGTTCCCACCAATTGAGGATGTGACCTTCTTGGTTCCCACAATTTTTATCCATTAGTTTCATTTCAAACAAGAAAAAATCTTGTTTATATTTGTTCATAGTGAAGTTGCTGACCTCTAGTAGTATTGGTGGCTAGAAGTATGAGTAAACTTACTACTACTTATAACCTAGGTGGTAGGACTTTGTTGCAAAGTTCGTCTAGGTAGGTACCACCGGTTTGCCAGTTATTTTGCTGGCAAGCAATAGTGCGCAAGCATTACTGTATTCCGGTTTGAAGGGCACTGTAGCTAGTGAAATTACTGGACAAATGAGACTTTATAACCTAATCTCACAGTCTAGTAATCTTATTGCTAGACTATGCTGATGTCTCAGAATTACATGCGCAGTGCAGTGTCACGCGAAACTACACTTGATTTTCAAGGGTCACTGCAACTGATATGGGCAGTCGTGTCGTTTAACATCAGGCGAGCAACTAGCTTGTCATGTCATTGCGAAACATTAAAAAAACCACCATTAACTTAATAGTCGTAAAAGCAAATTTTTGATTGTTGACCATGCGCCATTTGTTGGATTATGCATTACAAATGTGGTGCACTGAATTTATTATGCTGAGAAAAAATACTATGCAATCCTTTGTTTTGTTAACTTTTGAAGCAGCACTTCACGGATTAATCAGACAATTTAATCGTGATGTTATACGATAAGTCAATTGATGATATTACGCACAAACAACCGATTATACTAGTTTTTTTACTGAAGACCGATTTTACTAGTTTTTTTACTGAAGACCGATTTTACCTCGAGACCCGAATCACTTGCCATTATTGGTGGATGGCGAACTGGGCCAATGTTATTATCATCTCTTTCTGAGAGCTAACACGTTTGCCGTAAAAAGGGTCACATGGTGCTTGAAAAATGAGCGGCAGCGTCCACCACCACAGACCGGACTAGGAATGGTAGCTCTTGGTTTATTTGTGCGATAACTATTATCGGTCACAAGTCGTGCGAATGAAAAAGCAATGAGCATTTTGCTGTACAAGAGAGGGACGCAATTTTTGACTGAGCCTTGCGAGGATCTATCTCATCTTTTACTTTGTAGTTATATACATGATTGCAGTAAATAGTTTTCCTAGCACATTGTGAAACGGTACTCCGGTAAGTGTCCGTACCTTGAGGCCAGGGTCAGTTCTCCCCTCCAATAAAATATTCACTCAATTTATCGCCCCACCCTCCCCCCTGCCCCGCAACTTTACGACCGCACCCTCTGATACAATCAAAATTTATTCGCTTCGAATAGTTGATCTTTCATGAATTATAGTTTTTTCGGGGTTAGTTTTTTAGCACTATTTTATTTGAATTCCGTAATTTTGGTTTTCGGAGAAGTTTATTCTTCGTGTTAAGAATATCTTTATGTTACTTTGAATTGAAATGTATTTTAATACGTTGTATTAAAGATTATTATCAAATAATTTGATTGTGTAAAATCGTTGGGCGTAGGATCGATAGGCGGGAATATTTCGATTGGAACAAGATTACCCACAGTAGTATTAAACAGCATTACAACTAATTTTAGTTTACTTTTAATTATTTTCTTTTAATAATTTTAGTAGTAGTGTTTAGTATTGGTTATTATATCATTGTAGTATTTAGTTGAAAAAAAAAGGTAACTTACCGTGTTAAAGAAAATTAAGTTCCTTGGAATTTGACATTTTGCAGCACCTATGTACCTGCATAGCTTCTGTGTTTCACTTAAGTTCACGAAGCAGCTATACGCCATCCTATGTCGCGTCTTCACCGCGGCAGCGTAGTGTCCATTTTGAAGAAAAACTATTTAACGCTAGCGAGATTTGGGGAGTAAGCTGGTGAAGGCGAGGTGAATGGAAGTTGAAGTTGGTTCACGTAGATCTCCAAAGTAGTCCACGGTCTCCTTCTGCGAGAGGGTGATGACGCAGAAGGAGGCCGCGGAGCGGGTCAGGGAGGATAATGCCAACTCTGACCCCCTCCGGCGCAGACGGGTGGGGAGACGGAGAAGGCGATTCATTGAGCGCTTTCTCCATCCCCCGTAGTGGGGCCAGTGGCGGAGAGTCGGGGGACTCTCCGCTGCACTTACATGGCCCCACACGTCTAGTGGGCAACTGAGGTGAAAGGTTGCCCACCCACTGGCACAGAGGCCCGGAAGGGCCTACCGCCGGGGCGAGATGGTTAATGCAGTGCGTCTCCATCTCGCCCCATCTCGGCGGCGGTCGGATCACGGGGGGGTTTTAGTGGGTTCGAGTCCCACGTGCGAGGGCATTTCCCCCCCTCAAAAAAAAAAAAAAAAAAAATCTCCAAAGTAGTAAAACAAAGTAATAAAATTGTATTATTATGTTGGTATGTTTAGTAAATTGACAATCTACAATAGTCAAGATGGCAACCTTAACATTTAAAAAGCAAAAACAAAGTTATACCGGCCGATAAATGGAGCTAAAGAAGTTTGGTGTCAGTATCATGTGCAATTAAACAGCAATGCTCTGATGTAGGTAATGTTTTAGCTAAGGTCTCCCTGTTTCATAAATAATCAACATTTCTTGACACGAAGACAATATGTACTTGTCTGCACCGTGTAGAGTAATATAAACAAATCATAATAAAATAAGTAGGCTACCCCGCGTCTCTACCGCTGCATCGAGTCGGCCGGGATTGAATGAGCGCGTCCCGGGGGAGTAAACAAGAATTGATCGCATCATTTATAACTGCGCGATTTAGATAGCCCGTGCCGCTCGCGACCATTATTCAATACATAGCGCACACACTGGAGAAGGATCACTTCTATCTATAATTAAAGTTTTCCATATAAACATAATATAATCACTAAAACTATTAAATCTAAACTAAAATAAAAAGACTAAAGAGGTGTTCAAAAATTTAGTTCGGGAGCGCTATTCCTAACCTGTTTTAACGATTTGTCACTATTTATTTATTATATGTATCTATTCTTGTTATGTATATGACGGCGGCTACGTCCAATTATAAACTCTATGCGCAGCGGGCAGTACCGTAATTTACCCTATGGTGGCATTTAAATTTATTACAGTGGCAACATCGGCAACTATCATTGCTCCCCCAACCATCTGGCTATATAAAGGGACCGCTCGGTGTACTACGCATCATTCTTGTTCCAGACACGGCGCGGTGCGGACATGCTGAAGGCCTATAGTTATATAGGTTTCAACCTATGCAAAACCTATTCTTCTTCGTTCTGCCTATATAATAGGTCTTTACCTATGAAATTGCCGTATTGCAGTACAGACTTTTTCAAACAAAAAAAAGTTTTGATTGGCTATGAATTCTAAATTCAAATTAATTTTGTTTCAAAAATATGACATTCTATTTACAATATAAGTCTTTTGTTGATTTATTGATTACTTGCCTTGCGCTGCTTAACAGGCACAGAAATGAAGGAATTTGGAACCGAATTGTTACGTGCGACGAAAAATGGATTCTTTTTGACAATCGAAAGCGCTCAGCAAGTTGGTTAGATCCTGGTTCGGTACCAAAGCAATGTGCAAAACGAAAAATGACCCCTAGAAAGGTGATGGTCACAGTTTGGTGGGCTAGTGCTGGTGTGATTCATCATAGCTTTTTACAAAACGGCGAGAGCATTACTGCAGATGTGTACATTGAAGAACTGACCACAATGATGGCGAAACTCGCACGTCTGCAACCAGCTTTGGTCAATCGGTCGTCTCCACTGCTACTTCACGACAACGCGCGACCCCATACTGCACAACAGACCGTCTCTAAGCTGCATGAGTTGGGTTTGGAAGCTCTCCCTCATCCGCCATACTCACCAGATCTTGCGCCTACCGACTATTACTTTTTCAAAAATTTGGACAACTTTTTAGCGGGAAAAAAATTCAATTCCCGAGAGGCAGTACAAAACGCCTTTGAAGAGTTTGTTGTCTCCCGTCCTGCTGATTTTTTCAAGAAGGGCATCCATAAACTGCCACAGCGTTGGCAAAGATGCATTGATTGCAGGGGTGATTACTTTGAATAAAAGAAATAAATAAGTTCGAAAAAAAAATACTTTAACTTTTGTCAAACAAAACGACAATTTCATAGGTAAAGACCTAATATATAATAACTTTTATTTTTTTTTACAATTATTGCTCAAACAAATTTTGATGCACGCCTACATCCCTCTTTCTCAAACTATGAATGGAATGTCTGGTAGAAAAGCTTTAGCATTAAGTCCTTCGTTTGTACTGTTTTAGTGTAAGTCTTTATTGCACTAACATAGTATATAATAAATATAATAATAGTCTAAGTATTTATATCTAAAAGTTATAAATATCTAAGTTTATAAATAAACCACGTTTAAGTTAACTATTTGCAGGTAAAACTACGTTATGGTTTATTTTTATCCCATCAAAACTGATCTCTTCAGCAGATACGGCGTTATATAAATGTTATGATTATATCATACTATCTTATCATAGCATTCAAATTAGATCTGCCTTTTAGCTTTATTTATAAGTATATACTTGTTTGGGCCCTCGTGGCCGGTACAAGTAAATTCTTGCTTAGACATTTATAAATGGTGCAAAGTTTATATTGAAACAATTTTTGTGGTCCATCATTTTAAATGTAATTATCATCACCATCATCATCCTCGTGATGTCCAGTGCTGAACATAAGCCGCCCCCACAGACCACCACTCTCAGCGGCTGCTTGCCTCTTGCATCCAACGAAATGGTTCATCAGGTCGTCGGTCTTCTAGTGAGGGTCCGGCCTACGGTGCGTTTTCTCCTATACCGTGAAATAAAAGACAAAACACAAACTATTTTAAATTTTACTCATCCAAAAGTGAACGAGGAATAATTTTAATCTAAACCTTAACATTTTTTTCACCATCAAAACCACAATCCTAAAAACTTAACATAATTATATTAAGCCAACATAAATTTGTCAGCAAACTTGACCTACTGTGTCTATATACGCTGTGACGAAGAGCAAGAACCGTCAGTCTTCTTCCCTTTATTGTTTTTTTATGTTCTCGAGATTATACCTCGATCGTGCGAGTTTGTGCGTTATGTGAGTGATTATAGACGAGCGGCATTCGGGGCCAAGTTTTTGTGCCTATTGGGTGATCTGTCCGGGCCGAGTCTGGAACCTGAAAAATTATTTGCAATTGAGCTGTGGTTTGTATTTAATGGAACCTCAATTCTTTGGATCCGGTTCAGGCGTACGCTTCTATATTGACGTATAATCTATCACAAAGCAATAGTATATACCGCCAGGCTCACATGTTAGGTAGCACACATCATTGTGTGACGCTACCTTCGGCTATCATCAGTTAAAATGTGGTTAAGCAATACCGTGTCCGATATAGAAAAATATAAACACAATGCTACATAGCAATGTTCTTTTTTAATTGCCTATATTTCTGTATCACAGAGTTTAATCTTTAATAATATTTTTGGTTTTTTGTAGACCAAAAACTTCTATATTCTATAAATCATCGTTCATCAGATCCGCCCAAGACAATAGATCGATGTTACCACAATTGTGTGTATTTGATTTTCATATATTTGGTATTAATTGGTAATGTGTAGCCATTCTTCACAATTTAATCAATAACATTTTTTTTTTATTATTATATCCCACATTTTCAATTCATCAAAACACATCTAAAGTTCACAATAGATAACAGGGAAATGGTAAAATGTCTGTTCCTCAACGCGCCGTTGTACACACCGACACCAAAGCCGTTCCATAATCAGAATGATAACAGACAGTAGTGTGAGCTGCAGCAGGATCAAGAATGCTGGTGCTGCCTGCCCCAAAGCCAGAGCTCGGGGTTTGATCCCGGAGCACGCGGGCATGGTGCCGGCGAACCGACGCCGGGTGGCTTGGAGGTGACCTCGCTCTGAGAGACGCATGAGGCTGTAACGAGAGGGATTCAGGTTGAAAGTAGTTGTAGAAACCATCAATCAGTATATAAACTCAAACCTTCTCATAAAGCAAGAAGTGACTAAGGCAGAATCTGCCTTAGAAGATTTGAGTTTGACCAGTATTAAGAACGAAAATTATCTACATGGGAATGACGATTATGTTATGATTTTGCTACAATTACTTCGATGTGTATTAGAAATATAGTAAAATCTTGTTTTGATAAAAGAAGTAACCGAACACCACCGATACCGTTGCTTCAGCAGGATATAAATGTAAATGACAATAAATTTTAAACATGTGGTTAAACGTGACGATTGTTGTGTCTAAGTAACAGTAACACTGCGTAATAGTAGTGAAATTCTGCCCAACTTAACTAAATCTGTATTGTAATCACCGTGTAAACCTACAATCTTGGAAAGATCCCAGGTAAGAATCCCAAGTCAGACAATTCTACTACAATACACGGAATAGTGATGGTGGAGTATAACGGAAAAAATAGTGGCAATGAATGCGGATGAAACTGTTCTGCTGCTGTGTATAAAAGTCTACGTTTTTTTCTAGCCACTTGTTGGAGTATTGAATGGGGGCCGCTGCCAACTGCCGCAGGACGTCGCTGGATTGGTGGTCTTAATTCTGAATTTGTTAACAGTATTAAAAGGCAACTTCATCTAGCTATTAATTGTAACTTTTAGCAGTACTTCGTGAATTTTCCGTTGAGTAATATTGAATAACGGTTGTATCGCAACATTCATAGCTATGCTCAACTGGGAATGTTTGTTTCGGTCACTATTTGGATGGGACAGCTACAAAAAGTGGTACTTCAAACTGAGTGCTACAATACATCGTTGGTCGCGGCTTTTGTCATAAAAATTAGTCTCAAATCAAGCCAAAAACCTTCAGACATCCTGAAATATTCTGACACCAGGATGACCGCTTGCGTATATGAGAAGAAGACCTACCACCTACACGCTATTATAGTCTTTACCTCCACACGAAAAACTCTCTATAAGGACTCCGCTTCTGTACCATGATGTAGACTGGAGCTGGTGGCATCATCTGCAGCGATCCCATTGCGCAAATGTCTTCTTCTTGGAACGTCTTTGATATCAATTGACTAGCTGTATATGGCTCTGTATGGTACGCGTATGCTGGAAAAAGAGTACATCAAAGAAGGTGTAAATAATGAGGGAAATAATCTGTAATGCTATCACAATAAAAGTGAAAATTGCCACATTAAAATAAAAATAAAAATTCTGACATTACAGTACTTACGTCCTGTCCTCATCAGTGTAACACCGGTGGTGACTGATTGCAATAATTTAACAGTTCGCCTTGCATTAGTTACCTTTTTTTCTCGCAACTCATCTTCTTTGTGATTCGTGTACCCACTGAAGTAAAAAAACCCTGGATTCTGAAATAGGAAGATTCTAACTAAACTTCCAACGTACAATTATTTTACGAATAAATTTGTGAATTGGCGTTTTAAATAATAAGTCCATTGTCATTGTCATTGTCATATAAAATCCAAATAGTATGATTTCTGAAGACTCACTTCAAGCCATCCCCTTGCATACCCAATATCTTCAAAGATGAGTTCAAGGTTGCTCTCCATCAGCTGATCGAGGCTGTCGATAGATGGAGCTGCTGCGTTCAAAAGCCAGGAGACAACGCTACTCGTGTAGTAGTTGTAAAGGAGCATACTGGTTAGACCGACCACGAGAAGAGTCAGTTTTCGACCTGTAAACACCCAAATCATGAAATAAGTTATATGCGTAAAGAACTACCTTTGTGGTTTCTAAGCATACACAAAAATACCCAAAAGCTTTCCCAACATATGCTTTAAAAGACCACTACTATCTTTCACAATTTAGTCTTAGATTGAGAATACATTATAACACAATACGATAACATTGTTTCAATCTATAAGAACTTCAAAATAGTGCAAGAATTAAGGCTCTAGAATTGTCAAAAGCAACCCAACTAAAAGTAATAAACGATACAAAGTAAACTACCTTGACTGGATCTTTCTTGTTGTACACCATCGTCAAAATCTGTAATTAAAGCAAACATATCAGGTGTTGCCGACCGACCAACCTTTTTATATGTTTAGTTTTATTTTATTGTTTTCTATTTTTAAATTGATTTTTGAAGAGGGTTTTTTGTTTTATCTGTCATATATAAGGAGATGAAGACAACTACTACTATGGATAGTGCGTTCTAGTTTTGGGTTTAATAAATAAATATGTATTTCTTTTAAATGGTGATCTTATTGTGATTGTACGCGTGCTCTACTTCCCATTGGACCTGCTCATCCTCAACATTGGTGGCAGCTTTCGGCTTTAACGATGCCAACTCTCAGGTCCACCACGCGGAATTCAAGACGGACTCAGGTAAGCGTTTCTGCACCCCCAGCAACGTCGTCAGGCGACACGCCTGCTATTCAAAACGACGAGGCTCTCTTGCAGGACACTATGCTTTTACCCTTACCCGTATCATCACCTACACCTATTTTAAGAACGCACTCGGTTGCTTCATCTCAAGCATCAGCCAAAGCCCAAAAGCTTGCAGCTGTGGCTAGACATGCTCGTCAGATCGCAGAACAAGAAAAGAGGGTTGCTGATCTAGAACTACAAGCGGAGCTGGCTGCTATTGATACCGCAGCATCTCAAAGAAGCTCTTCGACGCGAAGGTGGTTAGTAGATTGTGATAATAATTTTGAAAACCAAGATAATAATCACACTTTCGATTGCAGAGTCAATAATGACGGACGAAACCTCGATGGAGCCTACGACGCAGCAGTCGCGGAGCTCCCACTCCAGCATGGTGCCGCTTCTCCGGTTCGCGCAAGTTCGCACCCGGGCGGCGACCATTGCCTACAGCCCGTCACACAAGGAAACACTGCACACTTATTCAGATTAGGCACTCACAACATTAATCCTACGCCTAATTGTTATTATGACAACACAAATAAAATAAACAATTTAGAGACACAAGACTCTTTTATTAAACTGGCGAAAGTCATTGCGGACATGGGAAGCAGAAAGCAGGTAAGTGTTCTTCCTTTATTTGATGGTCACGTCGCTGGCTGGCTTTCATTCAAGAAGGCATATTCACGGTCAGAGGCAGGCTTTACCCCGGAAGAAAACCTAGTTAGACTCGGCGCTGCCTTACACGGTGTCGCACAGGAGTCTGTCTCGGCACTTTTAATGACCGCCGTGGATCCAGCGCAAATTATGCGCTCTCTGGAGAACCGATTTGGCCAACCGGAATTTATTATTCTCCATCAACTATCTTCCATTAGGTCACTATCCAGGTTGCCAATGAATGAATCTGCAAAAGATCTCAATAATTTTGCCTGTCGACTACGAAATAGCGTCGAGGTCATTCGAGAGCTACATCAGCCGGAATATCTAGCTTCTCCTGAACTCGCTAACGCTATTCTAGGAAAATTAACTCCGCTTCTGCGCTATAGATGGGCAGATTATGCATCAGCACGATTCGATTCTGGTAA
This sequence comes from Ennomos fuscantarius, assembly GCA_905220475.3. NCBI lineage: Eukaryota > Metazoa > Arthropoda > Insecta > Lepidoptera > Geometridae > Ennomos > Ennomos fuscantarius. Next base: position 330,466 of record HG992028.1, on the reverse strand, counting down.
GTTCAAGTTAGAACTTTTGGCAGATTTTTTGGACTCTGAATCGAATCGCCAAATAAAGTTTTGCATGATGTATTCAGATTTTGATGAAAATTCACATGTCAAACAAGTTACTGTCACTTCAAATCATAAACAATTTGTCAAACCAGTGACAACCAAACAACCTGCCAAAGCGTTCATGACTCAACATGCAACCTCATCAACGCCATCAAACAGTTTAACATGTAGGTATTGTAAGACTGATACACATTACGTCAGTGACTGTAAAAAGTTCGCTTCATTGACTATAAATGATCGCTGGCAATGGGTAATCGAAAACAAAGTTTGCTATCGATGTTTAGTTAAAGGTTCACACAAATACACCGCCTGTAAGAAACACTGCGAAGTGGTCGGGTGCAAGTACAGTCAAGGTCATAATACATTACTGCACAGACCTGTGGTAGAAAACACTGCGCACGCGGATGTACATACTGATGTTGAGCCTGAAACGCAAACTTCTAATGAAGAGGTGCCAACTATTGTTTCTCATAGCGCTTCTTCTAAGCAGAGATCATTATTAAAAGTTATTCCTGTCACAGTCAGCGGTCCTCAGGCCAGTTACGATACTTACGCAATGCTTGATGATGGGTCGACCGCCTCATTTATAGATGAATCCGTTGCAAAATTCATAGGAGCAATAGGGCCTAAGGTACCTATTCACGTTGATTGTATTGGAGGTCTTAGTAAAAATGTCGAAGTTAGTTTTGTGAACGTTAAATTGAAAGGTTCACATAGCTTAGACGTTCATGATATAGCGGTACGATCTATCCCAAACTTGACGATTGCAAAGCAGTCTATTCATTCGGACTTAGTTAAAAAATACGATTATTTGCTCGATCTCGTAGATGTTCTATGTTACGACGACGCTAAACCTATGCTATTATTAGGAATTGATAATTGGCATCTCACTTACTCTAAAGAAATTCGTCGAGGCACTCCATCGCAGCCTGCTGCCTCTTTAACTCCTCTGGGTTGGGTGCTATACGGCTTTCCATCAGCTATGTCAAAACCAGTAGATTTTGTTAATCATGCGGTTATAGGATGCGAAAGAGATAGTCAGGAAGAGAGCCGTACTTTAGATACACTCATTAAGGAGTACTATAAATTGGACTCAATAGGGATACAAAATAAAGATTTTCGTTCCATCGATGACCAAAGAGCTTTAAAATTACTAGAAGAGACTACACGTCGTCTTCCTTCAGGACGTTTTGAGACCGGTTTGTTGTGGCGTGATAATATTGAACGAGTTCCAGATAGCCGTTTTCTCGCGCTAAGCCGTTTTAAAGCTCTAGAACATAAAATGGCTAAATATAAAGATTACGCCGATAAGTATAAACAAAACATTCATGCAATGCTTGATAAGGGATACGCAGAGCTATGTGATGTTCCACCTTCTAGTATCTTGTGGTATTTGCCATACTTTGGGGTCATACACCCACAAAAATATAAACTTAGGATCGATGCTGCTGCAAAATGTGAAGGCGTAAGCTTAAACTTTCTATTGCTACCTGGTCCTGATCTCCTCCAATCGTTTCTTGCTATTTTAATGACATTTGGAGATGGTCAAGGAGCTCTTGCGGCTGATATTCGATATGCTAGTATAAGTGATTGCACAACAGTTTCAATTCAATTGCATGTTTGCTTTTTTGTGTTGCAGATGCAAGTGGGCAAACCTTACGCTTGTATTGCTTACTGGCGCCATTTATTTGCAAACGGAAACATTAAAGCTCGCTTTGATCAGTGGTAAAGCTCGCGTTGCACCTTTAATGCCAACCATAGTTCCAAGACTCGAACTAAAAACAGCATTGATCGCTGCTCGGTTAGCTTCTTTTATTATTGACTCTCACAAACGAAAGCAGATAATGTTTTCCTTTGGTCAGACTCTCAAACAGTTCTCAAATGGTTACGATCTGATCGAAGTACTCTTAAATCTTTTGTCGCTTATAGAATTTGCGAAATTTGCGAGATCACTAATGTTTCTGATTGGAAATACGTACCTTCATCTTTGAACGTCGCAGACGATGCTACTAAGTTCAAATATGAACTCACAATCACTCACGGTGGTTTACCGGTCCATCATTCTTATTTCGACCTCCTAACAAATGGCCCTGTGAACCTACCGCTCCAGTCACACCAGTTTTTGAAGAATTTAAGCCTAGCAGAGATCTGGTGGGACTTACATTAACTCAATCACGTGACTTACCTACACCCGTGATTGCTGATCATACTCGGTTCAGTGTCTGGTTGCGATTCATCCCCGCGACTGCACGTGCTCACCAGTGTGCCTCAATATTTCGCCAAGTGTGTCAAAATTCTAAATTTCCGCAACGAGGCTTTGCAGTTTTGGACGTCACATTCATTTCATCGGCTGAAAATCACGCCTTTTTACGCGTACAGTTAGATTCTTTCGAAAGTGAATATAAATTGATTGACGCAGCACGCCCCGTTTCTAAGGAAAGTAGACTTAAAAATGTATGTTTAATAGTAGGACACGATAGGCTTTTACGATTATCTGGCCGCACTGGAGCTACAACCGACATAGATTCGCAACCAATTGTGCTTGATGGAAAACACCCGATAGTCCGCTTATTGATTAAATCTTATCACGTCAAATTTGCCCATGCCAACAATGAACTTGTGATAAACGAACTACGTCAACGTTTCTTCATCATTGGACTGAGGCCATCTGTAAGAAGTGTGGCTGAACGATGTCAACTTTGTCGCAACTTAAAAGCAAAACCGCTCATTCCGCCAGTTGGAGATTTACCTAAAGCAAGGATGGCTCATCATATTCGCCCATTCACCTTCGTAGGTGTAGGCGAAGGATTATGAAGAATTGGATTGCTTTATTCACTTGCCTAACCGTAAAAGCTATTCACATAGAAATCGTCGAAACACTGTCCTCTGATTCAGCACTGATGGCTCTTCGTAGATTCATAGCTCGACGTGGTTGTCCTTCATGCATATATTCGGACAACGGGACAGCTTTCGTTGGCGCATCAAATATATTGCCCGACCTTTATGACTTTTCTGTGAACAAGGGCATAGACTGGAAATTCATCCCTCCTTCTTCGCCATTTATGGGAGGCTGCTGGGAGCGCTTAGTCCGCAGTGTGAAGACTGCGCTGAAGATAACTTTGAAAGATCGCGCCCCACGTACTGAAGTTCTTAACACTCTCCTATTAGAAGTCGAAGCTATTGTCAATTCCAGACCTTTAACGCATGTTTCAGTTGATGCAGAAAGTGAGCGAGCACTTACACCTTTTAATTTCCTGATTGGCACTTCAAGCAACGATAAATGTATACGAGAGTTTGATGATGCTGACCTGGTACGACGGGTAGATTGGCGTAAAGCTCAACGTCTGGCAGACCATTACTGGCAGCGGTGGATCAAGGAATACTTGCCACTTTTAATACCAAGGAAAACTGTTCCACCGCATCAAACACTGAAGACAGGTGATATGGTGTTGGTAGCTGATAGCAACTTACCACGGAACTGCTGGCCAATAGGACGTATTGCTGACGTTTTTCCGGGTAAAGATAATGTTGTCAGAGTTGTTAACGTAGCTACCAAAGGGGGTGTACTGCGTCGGCCGGTCCGCAAGTTGGTCCGTCTGTAAATGATGTTTAACTGGTGTTCCACACCGCTCGGGGCCATGTTGCCGACCGACCAACCTTTTTATATGTTTAGTTTTATTTTATTGTTTTCTATTTTTAAATTGATTTTTGAAGAGGGTTTTTTGTTTTATCTGGCATATATAAGGAGATGAAGACAACTACTACTATGGATAGTGCGTTCTAGTTTTGGGTTTAATAAATAAATATGTATTTCTTTTAAATGGTGATCTTATTGTGATTGTACGCGTGCTCTACTTCCCATTGGACCTGCTCATCCTCAACATCAGGTATTCAAACTACATCAAGCTCTTGAAAAATCACAATATTTGCAAGTGGACAACATACACCAACAGCCTGAAGACGTGCACTGCTGAACATCAGTCTTCCTATTAGAGGGCGAAATTTGCCAGAATCACCACGCTGTGGAGACGTCGTGGTAATCGCAGTAAATTAAATAGTAGACCAAGTACAACATCGCAGCGTTTTTTGGATATTCCCCCGGCACAAGACGCAGGAGGTAGCAAACAATCCGCTTGATGGGTATCAGATACTTTCGCTAATATAGATACTTACAACACTAGAGATGTTATGGATGCCGGCCATGAAGAGCAAATGTAAGACATACCACCTGTTCAGTTAAAATGGTCCCTACCTTGTTGAAAAAGAGCAGCAGAAACACTGAAGAAGGCGTACCATCCTGGCTTTGGCCTGCGTTCGAACCACGCCGCCACGGCCAGCACTGCGGTGCAGAGCACGCAGGCGGCTAGGGTGCACCACCACACACCCATTGACATGGGGGTTAGGAACCGGTTCTCATAGTCACCCACACCTTTGTCGGGCATCAAGTAGTAGAACTTGGTCCTAATGATATGAAAAGGAAATAATGAAAGAAAACATTTTTTTTTTTCATATAAAAGAAAATAGTTTGTTTAATAGTTCGAGGCATTGGATGAAGATCAAAGAAAGATGGCTGGAGTCCTAAATAAGAAGAATGAATAATTTTGACTAAATGTTGTATTTTGGAATGGGTGTTTGATTGTGCTCTTTAAGGTAAGGTAAATTGTAAATATTTACTGGAGATCAGTTGTCGGTGGGAAACAGACGTCCATCCAGTTCAGCCACAGTGGGAAAATCCTGGTGCTAGTACTTGATATGTCTTGTTCACCCCAATACAGTGAATTTGTAACAGTCTGAAACAGCACATTAGGTACAAAAGATTTCACCGGGAGACTTAAAGGAAATAACTATTTACTGAATGAAGTTTCTTTACCAAAGTACTATTCCGCTCTGGAGATCCAATCCAACGATCAACAATAGTGTAATGAAATCTGAAACAAGTTATTTTTATTGATAAATTTCAATAGCTTTCTATGACGTACTTTCTTTCGTTTTCATCACTTGTGTCGGAACACCAGATTTCTAAGTTTATGTTAATTATGTTTGTGTGTAGATCACGAAATTGTCGATAGATTAAAGATAGTAAATATTTTGACAGAGAAGCGTCCTCTGAATCTTGCAAGCTATCATTGCTTTGTGGTTCTCAAGCTGAGTGGAAGCATGTATGCCAAGCAGTCGTTTTGTTTTAACGTTCTTTTTGCATGACCAAAAAATGTATCGCACAGCTATTTATATGCCTTTATAACATTAGTTTCAAGATCATAATTACTTTTCAACCATTTGTCTTTCAAACGATCTAGCAGTAGTTAAATTCTCCCAGATTTGTGCTTGATTCGTTGAGCAAAGAACATGTCCAGATAGGTTTAGGTTTAACGAATTTATTTACTCATAAAGAACATAATTCACTTATAATGAGCTTAAGTATGTATAAATTATAACTAAATAACCTAGTTATAATTAATCTAAATATTATCCAGATGGTCCGGCGGTAAATACGTTTAAAAAACATTGGCATAAATATATTTTTTCAGTTTAGTTTTGAACATAGGCATGGTTTTACAATCTTTAGTATCGTTTGGTAGATCATTAAATAATTGTGCACCTTCAAACATAATATTAGGTCTTTACCTATGAAATTGCCGTTTTGTTTGAAAAAAGTTAAAGTATTTTTTTTTCGAACTTATTTATTTCTTTTATTCAAAGTAATCACCCCTGCAATCAATGCATCTTTGCCAACGCTGTGGCAGTTTATGGATGCCCTTCTTGAAAAAATCAGCAGGACGGGAGACAACAAACTCTTCAAAGGCGTTTTGTACTGCCTCTCGGGAATTGAATTTTTTTCCCGCTAAAAAGTTGTCCAAAATTTGGAAAAAGTAATAGTCGGTAGGCGCAAGATCTGGTGAGTATGGCGGATGAGGGAGAGCTTCCAAACCCAACTCATGCAGCTTAGAGACGGTCTGTTGTGCAGTATGGGGTCGCGCGTTGTCGTGAAGTAGCAGTGGAGACGACCGATTGACCAAAGCTGGTTGCAGACGTGCGAGTTTCGCCATCATTGTGGTCAGTTCTTCAATGTACACATCTGCAGTAATGCTCTCGCCGTTTTGTAAAAAGCTATGATGAATCACACCAGCACTAGACCACCAAACTGTGACCATCACCTTTCTAGGGGTCATTTTTCGTTTTGCACATTGACTGGCCCGATAGCTCAGTTGGTAGTAACCCTGCCTTCTGGACTGTGGGTTGTGGGTTCGATCCCCACCCAGGACAAACATTTGTGTTATGAACATCGATGTTTGTTCTGTGTCTGGGTGTTATATTGTATTCTATTATGTATTTACAAACAAAAAGTATCTAAGTATTGTATCAGTTACCTGGTTCCCATAGTACAAGCTTTGCTTAGTTTGGGACTAGATGACGCTGCGTGAAATGTCCACAGATATTTATTTATTTATTTATATTTATTTATTTATTTATATTTTATTTGGTACCGAACCAGGATCTAACCAACTTGCTGAGCGCTTTCGATTGTCAAAAAGAATCCATTTTTCGTCGCACGTAACAATTCGGTTCAAAATTCCTTCATTTCTGTGACTGTTAAGCAGCGCAAGGCAAGTCTCGACGCGTACGTTGCGCTGGCGATCGTTAAGTTCGTGGGGCACCCATCTATCAAGCTTTTTTATCTTGCCAATCTGTCGCAAATGGACCAATATTGTTTTGATGCTAACATCAAAAGCTGCTGCCAGCTCAGCTGTAGATTGAGATTCATCAGCTTCCACAATCGCCTTTAATTCATCATTGTTGACCAAAGTTTCCGGACGACCACGAGGTTCATTTTTCAAGTCAAAATTCCCAGAACGGAACCGAGCAAACCAATAACGGGTTGTACGTTCGTTTGTACAGTTCTCTCCGTAAACGTCGTTGATGTTACGTGTCGTTTGTGCCGCGTTGGTGCCACGACGGAACTCATATTCCATAATTACACGAAATTTCAAAGTATCCATTATGAGGAAAAATGTTGAAATGTAATGAAAATACAAGGCTAATCAATAAACAAAAGACTTATATTGTAAATAGAATGTCATATTTTTAAAACAAAATTAATTTGAATTTACAATTCATAGCTAATCAAAACTTTTTTTTGTTTGAAAAAGTCTGTACTGCAATACGGCAATTTCATAGGTAAAGACCTATTATTTCTTTTACCATATGAAGTTCTTGGAGGTTTTAATTTGATTTTATTTGTATTTCGCAAGCTATGTTTAAAAGATCTTTTTGTGAATGATATTTGTGTGTGTATTTGGTTAGTCAATATTTTTTTAATTAGAATGCAAGTTGTGTATGTATAAAGTTGTTTTATATTAAATATTTTTGTTTGTTCATAGAGAGAACGTGTGTTTGTCAGGTAGTCGTAATTGAAAAGGGTTTTTACTAGTTTATTTTGCGATACCTGAAGTTGTTTAAGATTTGTTTTTGTAGCACACCCCCATATTTGTATTAAATATTCCAAGTGTGATTTGACTAGTGAGTTGTATATAGTCATGCGGACTTTACGGGGTATACAACCTACAGATCTTCGATGATGCTTATGCCAATCATTGTTTTTTATTATATATATAAATATATTTATTATAAAAAGAACTGAGTGTTTACCTGAAATTGTGTTTCTCTTTTATAACTGTGAGCAGCTGAGAAGCAATCTTCGTCATTGCTGTTATTCCTGCTGTGTATACATCATCAGACAGCTGCTCTGGATGGAATACTTCCGGTAGATCTGAAGCCTGATTTACAAACAGATTATATTTTAAATTGAACATTGGGCTTAATAAAACAACTCAAATTAAGTCAAAGATATTATATAATTTTACACAACTTATGTTTAGGAAAAATCAGATAAATTATATAGGTTGATGTCTCACCACAGATATGGCCCTCAAAGTTAAATTGTGAAAGTCCCACCGTTGATAATATTTAAAACCTTTGAGTAAAATGTTTAATCCTGCAAATAATATAGATAAATAATTCAAATGTCCAATTTATTTTCTATGTAGGTTAGTGGTTAAGTTACCGTTATCAGGTTGCCAGGATCCGAGAGATGCTATCTCCAGGTTGTTTTCTTGAATTTTGCCGAAATTGAAAACATCTGTTAGCGTGTATTTTGATTCTGAAATGTTAACTTTGAGTTAGCTTGCTTAGAATTAGAATAGTTACATTACTCTCAATAACTAATCACTCTTTAATTCGTTTTCTAGGGCAAATAATTAATTTTAATATGAAAGAAAACAAAAAACAAGTGTGCATTAGACCACTCGACTGAAGTAAAACTTGTTTAGTTTAACTCCATCTAGCGGCCGGTATAACTTTGTTTTTACTTTGTTCAATGTAAATGTCGCCATCTTGACAGTTGTAATTTGTTATTTTACCGAACGTACCAACATTATAATATAATTTTTTTACTTTGTTACGTTGACAACGGAAATCTACGTGAACCAACTTCAACTTCCGTTCGCCTCGCATTCACCAGCTTACTCCCAAAGTCAAGCATGTATAATGAAGTTTTACTTGAATTAAATTTAAATAAATGAAGCAATAATTATCTACACCATACTTTACCACCATTACTATACCCAACCACCGCGACATCAGCGTCGATACTCAAGTTAAGGTTTTGGAAATGTTCTTCAATGAAACCAGTGGAGTTTTCATTTGTAGGGGCTATTACTAGCCATGCATGGGTTGCGTCCAACAACTTCGCTTTTGATGCCTACAACACAAAACGAAAAAAAAAACTGGTTGTATAAAACATTTTGTGTAATGCCGCAAAGCATAGATAATTGTACGATATTAAATAAATAAATAATAAAACAGGAATTTTTACGAATTTTACAATTAGAAATGTCAAAAGGTGTGTAATTTATTACCTGTTCTAAAAGTAACGCAGCATTCTCACAGGCTCCATCTAAAAGGACGCCAACGCCGACGTTCCACTGATACAAAATATTTTCAAGATTGTTATTAAAGTTTTTGTCTAGTCGTTTAACAGCAGTTCTTGCATTCCTTTCGAAAAATCCTTTTACAACGGCTTTGTTATCTAAAAAAATAACAAAATACAAAAAATGCGTGGAGTTCTTTTTATATAAATAGATTCAAAACTTAAAAAAATACTAAAAAACATGGTATGTTTTAATATTTTAATACTCACGAAATTCATTTTCGCATGATAAGTAACAAATATATTCAATGTTTTTAAACGAGAAATATTCTCCAGCTAATTTCAGAGTATTTTCATGAATACCGAACACTTCGACCGTTAACATTATCAAGATTATAGCCTTCATTCTAGACTTTAATAGACTACACTATAATGCTACAAATTATACTTTAATTTTATTGTTGCTCTAATCCGAGAATGATATTAGAAGTAGAATATTATTATTATTAAGTTAACAAAACAAAGTCTAAAGGGACTGGCTTGGACTTCGTCTAATGTGCAAATTGCGAACTCAAACTGTGCAAAACGATATTACGAAAATGGTTGCGATGATGAAGGGTAATAGAAGGGGCTGTTTAGTTGTCAATCAAATAAATTAGAAATGGACTACACTGGACACGCGATGGTGAGTGGAAAATAATTTGGACTATTAGCCTACAACTTAAAATAATAACATGCTATAGTAGATACAATTTGATTAGAGTCCAATTGGTTTTCATGTCAAATAGTCCAAATGATTGAATGTATATAAATGTATGTAATATGTAATGTATGTAAATACAAAAGTTAAAAGGGTACATAACATCGTGGTTGCTAATTTTTGGATGACAAATTCTGTAAATGTAAAAATACACTGCCATCTAATTCATTAAAAATTATTTTATATTATTCTATAATATAAAATAATTTTTTGAATGTAAAATATAACAATTGTTGTTGTTACTTTTTAGGCTAGAATTTCAAACACGATTTTATTATCCACATAATTAACTGACTATTATTCCTATTTACTTTTTAGACATGCTTTATCCTAATTATTATTTAAATTTGAATGTAATTGACATGAGTCGGTATTATTGTTGTTGTACTATTTTTTATTGTGTTATGAATTAATGATTGACACACCCTGTGCAAGAATTTTATTTTTTAAATTATGGAGTACATTAAATTATTTTGTATTTAAAATATGATGCATGTAAGTAAAAATTTTTGTATGCCAGCTCTGGTGAAGTATGCTGAACATTTTGTTACACGGACCACCTACTTATACCATATTTCGTGCAAATAAATTTATTTCATTTCATTTCATTTCATGTGGGACTAAATATATGATTGAAATTCAGAAATTGATCACTTAAAAATTTGTTCTAATAAGATTGCGTATTACTAAGAAAATGGAAAATATAAATGTGGAAAACCCTGAATATGCATCTAGGTGGCAGGACTTTTCTGCAAAGTTCGTCCAGGCTGGTACCACCGCTTTGCCAGTTATTCTGCCGCCAAGAAGTAGTGCGAAAGCTTTACTGTGTTCCTGTTTGAAGGGCATTGTAAGCTAGTGAAATTACCGGGCAATTGAGACTTTATGATCTGATCTCACAGTCAAGTAATGTTATTACCAGACTGTGCTGATGTCTCAGGATGATATGCGCAGTGCAGTGTCGCGCGAAACTTTATATTTTAAAGTTCCGAGTAACACTTTGTCTGCGTTAAGTTTTTTAACATGACAAAAATAATGTCTAAACATACAAAATATGTAGGACTGCAGAATAAAATGTTTTATTTTTGATACCTACTATAACGGTACTATAGATACGAGTAGTTGTCGAAAGTTTAGCTCAATGAGCGGGCGTTTCCTTTTATTCTATAAAGTACTTAGAAATCAAATAATGTGCTTGACCCAATTGGACCATGTGCGGCCTGGCCATTTCCTTTATATTTTGTTAATAAACTAAACAGTGCCATTATTGTTTTTATTTTTCAGAGTGGATTTAATCTTAACCCATAAATTCACACAGCCATCGGCAATTGATCGAACCACAATTTTAATATTCAATGCAATTATTTCCACAAATTACAGCGCACAGGTTGTCCAAACAACGTAACCTATAATATTGCTATTAGATGGTTGCCACAGTGCAAACAAATGACAGGAGATAATCTTTTAAATCTTTTAAACTGACTGGTTTCATTATTATGTGGGCTATGTATTAATAATAATATGATTTTGACTTTGACAATTTACACATATTGTTTTTTTTTATGTTAGTGAATGATGTGACGAGCTAGTCGTTCACCTGATGTTTAACGACACGGCCGCCCATAACAGAACAGTATCACTCGGAACTCCAAAATATGTTTCTTGTAAAATTTCTTCATCCTGAGACACAGTGTGTAATAAACTTACTCGATTGTGAGATCAGATTATAAAGTTTCATTTGCCCAGTAATTTCCCTAGCTACAGTGCCCTTCAAATCGGAACACAGTAGCGCTTGCACACTACTGCTTGACGGCAGAATAACTGGCAAAGCGGTGGTACCTACCTAGACGAACTTTGCAGAAAAGTCCTACCACCTGGTAAACATATACAATACATGTACAGTGTGACATTGTGCGTAGACATCACACAGCGCCATTTAGCCCCAAACTAAGCAAAGCTTGTACTATGGGAACCAGATAATTGATACAATACTTAAATACTTTTTTTTTGTTTGTAAATACATACATAGAATACAATATAAACACCCAGACACAGAACAAACATCGATGTTCATCACACAAATGTTTGTCCTGGGTGGGAATCGAACCCACGACCTGCAGTTCAGAAGGCAGGGATACTACCAACTGAACTATCGGGCCAGTCAAAAAATGAAAAATATTTCTACAGAGTAACTTTTAAAAACTAAAAGGCTTGGCTTCAAAGTGTTTAAAGTGTCATACGCACACGTTTAGAAATGAAGGCTACTATTCTCGTGGTCTCTGTGGCAGGTAGAAGTCTCCTATTATACAAATTGCTCGTATTACCCCGCATGAATACTTAACCCATGCCCAGCCGTCCTGCGAGCCATCTCGTGGAGATTGTTGCTTTTTGCGGCGCGTAAACGGTTATGACGCGTAGTTTTTTATGAATATAGTTATGGGAAAGGCTATTGACTCTTTTGGTAATCATATCAGGAATACAGGATACTTTTTTAAGTCATTTGTTGGCGCGCTTGTTTTTATTTTTCATAATGTAATGTTGTATGTGTTTCAATGGCACTTTTGTCCGGTAATATTCTTTTATATTTGAAACTGGTATTCACGGGATTGTAATAATTAAGTGGAGCTTTATTAATGAAAATATACGTAGGAAATATAATTTTTGAAATTTGGCAAGTTACATATAACGATAACTAAACAATTCTTGCTATTATTTTAAAATCGGTAGATACCCAAAGTTATAAATATATTTGGTGTCGATTCTGTGTCGCATACTCTAAAGCTAAACGAAACTAACATATTTCGGTCTTTTTCATTTCCCCTTTATCAGAAGAGTACCATACTTTAAGTTACGAGTACGATACTTTAAGTTTACTTTAGTTTTAGAGACTGCGACACAGAATCGACACCAATGTAGACTATTTATTTATGTATGCTTCAACATTCTCACAGTAAAAGTAAGCGGACAACGTAAGACGTGATCACGGATCCTTCCCCGTCCGTGAATAATTCAATGAAACTTCAAATTGTTTCCATTTTTGCAGCGCGAGCCTCCAAGAGTGTCTTGTTAACTGGCTTACTTAGCCCATTATCAAAGAATTATTGAAAGAAATTGCTCCCCTCGAGATGGACCTTTACGCTACGCCATTGTTACTCTTAAAACTTTTAACTTAAAGGTGATTTTACAGTACAACCTTTCTTTGATCTAAGCGAAAAATGATCTTACTTTTTTATGGTTTCATCTTTAATAATGTATTCGTGTAGTCCCCATTAGCTACTAATTAGGAGGAAACCCACCTTTTGACTTATCCACGTTTCGTGTGCTGTGGAAATTCATAATTTAAAGTTACAAGAGCCGTGCGCTTGTATAAATGCTAATTGAAGGGGCCCGCGTATGAAATAAGTTTCGAAAACTGGAACAAAACGGAATTATACGTTCAGCGCCAGCGTCGAGTGGGAGCGCGCCGGTGTAAGCTCCTAATTATGTAACTTATTTGTTAGACCATTTGTAATCCTGCCAGTTCGTTAGCGATATGAATTACCCTTTTATATAGCTTCATGCGTTCCGCGTTCGCTCCCGGTAATTTTTTCTAAATTATTAAGTAATGCTCTCAAAGTAAATGTATATCTGAACCACTGCAACGTCAAAGCATTGTAAAGGATTTATGAATAAAAACTGTCCACTTATCGTGTCTTGGCTTAATTACACAACGGTAAATGAACGGCAAAACCCGCAAAGAAAACGAATCGCGTGGTGACCGAACTAAACGTCAACCATAATATATGATTAAGACCACCGACTGCACACCAACCGCTACGAGTACCGCTGTTGAGTGTTGTAAAACTGGCCGCGTCTCACGTCTCACTGTAGTGTTACCATTGCATAGAGTGAGTGTTGGTGGTAGGGGTGGTGGCTTCTGAATATGGAAGTAGCTCTCGAATTTCTTTAATTATTCATTTCAAAATCTTTAATTGCATTTAGTGGTATATTTTTTATTCGAACTATTATAAGTTATATCCTTTTTTTTTTAATGGGCTAATGCTGCGCACCTGCTCTACAACGTCACCGGGCGGGAGGGCAGGCTCTTAAGTCGGCCAGCCGTCAAATGTGAGAGACAACTAGCTCAAGGGCACCCCTGGGGTGCGAGGCTTGGCTTGGGCCGTTGCCGGGATAAGAGGATCGAGAAGACTACGTCCACTGGAACAGTGGGCCCTATTGAAAGTCGCGACCGTTCTAGCTAACCTACGGGGGGTACGTCGACCTCGCCGGCGGGGTCAGTGTCTGATTGTGTTACGCTGGTATTCTATACTGGTACTGGGAGCGGTACCTGAGCCAGAAGGGCTAGACTGGTCCGGTGCTCCTAGCGCAGCCGATACTACGGCTGCTATAGGATCATCTGGGTCGCTCAAAACGTGTCTCGGGCGGCGACGACGTGGTGCGATCATTTATATCCTGGTGATACAACTAAGTAAGGGAACTAAGCACTTTACGTCTTCTTTTTACTTATTTGAGCATGATCGTAATGTGTACATTGCTGTGTAATTGCACGTTATAAGTACAAAAAAAACAAAATAGTGCGCGCGCGTCGAACACTGAAGACAATATAAATGCTAATTCCGAAACGGGCGCGACCCGGCGACGTAACGAGCTTTTATAATGACTTTGCTTGCGATTAACAACTGGTAGTGGCCGTAATACTGGCTCGCGGGCTCGCTACGGTATCTATAGTTGTAGGTCAGAAACAGCTTTAAATTTAGCGGCGTCTTATAATTCATAGGTTTCAGATGTTTTTATTTTATTGCTTCCAGATTAACAAACCTTATTTCATAAAATGTTTGCTAGATTATAGCTAAAATTAATTATTATTACCATTGTAAACGCATAAAATAACGTAAGTAGTAAGCAAAGGTTGGCTACTATCAAAGCACTTTATTGAAAAAGTAATTTATTTTTTTATAATTCAATATAATTCCAGCTTAGTATATTTTTTTATTTATTTACTTTACAAACGTCCCAATATTTTTATTTTTCTAACTAAATAAGTGTTATAACTTTTACTTTACCCTTTTATCAGGTGAAAACTAAGGTTGAGTTGGCGTCACCGTAAACAACAAACAGTAATCTGTGATCAGTATAGTCGCTTTGCACTCCTTTTCATATGCTGTGATTGCTCGCAGACCTCTTTCAATATTCAGCTAGCTCTATGTTGGCTTACCCATTACCTCAACCAATTATTCAAGGTGGTTATTTTAAATGCTAGTTTTTTTGCAGTCAAATGATTCAAAGAAGAAACCGGAAGCAGGCCGCCCTTTCCCCCATATGCCATAACAGAAGATTCACTTGTAATATTAAATTTGCACGTCCAGTGGTTACATTATCAGTCAGTCAGCCACCCAGGACAGACTTTTATTAATATAGTTGTTCAAAACATCCGTAAACTTCATCTTTTTCTTAAACGAAAACAGCTATTGCGTCTGCTGACATATTGGAACCAAGACATACGAAAGATAGTTGGTAGAACTTGAAAGAGAACGGTTGAAGATCAGGCCTAGTGGTTGGCATCAAAAACCTTTACCCAGCGGTGGGAAAATATGATGACAATGATATGTAAAGGATACACTTGTGAAGCTTAGTGAAGGTATTCCCTTTTGCCTGCTTTTTCCCTCGGGGCAAGCGTCGCCGCGGCTGATTTACAGCGGGCCCGCGACCGCGACGGATAGTTTGTATAATTTACACGATGTCCCCGCAGTTAGCCAACCCGAGGGGGGAAGGGGGAGTAATGAGAGTTGTTTGTGTCGGAGTAAGTGTTTGTGCGGTCTTGACCCTTATCACGATGGAATTATGTGGAAAAACCTGGGATTAAGGTGAACAGGGCATTTTGCGTAACAGTGGAAACGTATATTTTAGTCTTCATGAAGACGGGGTATAAGTTTAACGTGAGCAAAAGACACATTTTCTATGGTCGGTATGCATACTTTCAATTTCAGGAATTAATTGTTTTTTTTGTCAAGTAAAGCGTTTTTCCATTTTATTTGCCAGTTGTTTGTGTGTGTAAGTTGATCAGTTAGCTCAAAATTATGTCTGCCATTTCACACGCAAACCCTAAATAAAATTTAACAAGACATTTTAATTATTATTTCCATCTCAATATAAAGAAAGTCAATACATCTGTCAACATAAAAAGCAACCAAAAACTTTTGAAATATGAACGAATGTATATTATCTACGCGAAGTAGATCATATGCTACGCGCATACGTCGGAGTATTGTATTCGTAGCACGTCTTCAAAACTCTACGGCGTAACAATACCTCCATCTCGTATTTTCAAGAAAATACTTTACAAATATTAACACAATAACTTTACTGAAAAGAATATGAAAACTTGAACTTAACGCTGCAAAATGGAACACGTAGGTTTTGTAAAATACAATAAGAGCTAAAAATTATCTTACCCTATGTAATCCGACGCTCGGGTCTCAAGTTAACACACTACTAACCATATCTTAATAGAGTTTTTGAAGTAAAACTTCTTTACGCACGCTTGACTTGTTTGTCCTGGGTAGGAATCGAACCCACAACATACAGTTCAAAAGGCAGAGCTACTGATAACTAAGCTATCAGGCCTATCAAAAATAAATAGTAACCTTTCAACGTTGACGTCTACGGGGGAGGTACGCCACCGCTACGTTATGAGGCTACGCAGCAATATGCTCAAATAATCGTCGTGTGTAACCGCCCCTAATGAAACGCTTGTTAAGTCGAGGGCGGTGGATGGGGGATGATGGAGTGGATAGGTACGCTTTAGGGCTACTCAAAATATAAGAAGGTATATTGCAAATAAGCAGCATCCTTGACCTCTAGCGAGGCAAGTCTTTTAAATTAATTTAATGACAAAATAAAAAATGTGAAATTAGTTGGTTACGATCTCTTACAACAGGTAACAAATTATCTTTACGATAAGCAATGAGGATAATAATATGATTTTAGGGATGTTTACTTAATTATTAATATCTGAAGCCATCGTTATTTGGCTTTTAAAACAAAAAAGATAAAAATATTGCACTACAGATACACTATTCATATATTTACATTGCGTTGAATTTTATTCGTGTAAACTGCTAGCCCTATTCACTTAGAAGAGTAAACCTATCGAGGTGTCCTAGCACAATGTGTATAAAAAGGACAGGGCTTTCAAGGACTCTCAAGCTACCAGTCTCGGGGTTCCAAAACGTTTTGTAATCTAAATCAGCGTTGAAGTGTGTGCTGATACCACTCTCCCATTTACCCGCGGCCCGCTGTGGACATCGGTAACAAGTGAACCCACATAGTGTGGAAGAAACCGGTGCAGTGGGGCACCTCATGTGAATGTATATATTGTGCTCATAGTGATGAGCGACAAGCTTTTGATATATATAGTACAAATTTCCTGATTGAAAATTATAGCATAAAAGACAAGAGTGCAAATATTTGTTCGGTGTCGTGGGACCATGGCCCTCACAGTTCCCTAGGTCCCCTAGTTCCCCTAGTTCCCTAGTTCACTGGGTCCCTAGTTTCAGGGAATCCTAGTTCCAGGGTCCAGGATCGTTGGACGTTATTATTATTATATTATTTTGACAAACGTAGCCTACAAATTGGTAAAACATATTTGTTTATAAATCTGTTATTTTCTAAGTTTATCTTTGATCTCATACTGTGATTATACTTTTATGTAATAAGATAAATGTTTATTTTCCAAAACAAGCAATATCAATAAAGCCATCGGCATAATTATAGGTTTAGATACATAACTATGGCAGCCGTAAAAATAAAGTTTTAACTGTTATATCACTATTTGAACCGAGCAAACACTACCCTATTTCACAACGTGTGAATTTTCATATAAAGTTTGAATGAAATGTATCTTTTGAAATTCGCTTTAATAATTACAGCTGCGGCTAACTCTACCTGGCAGCATTCTTCAGTGACGTCTGACTTCACTTTTACTGCTGTTTCGTGGACAAACGGCGGAGAAACGGTAAGCAAAGTTTGTAAAATACAAGTTTTGCCTTGTACTCTACTATTATCACGTACTTTGCATTGGCTTTGCCTAGCTTACTACATTTTATTACATTTACATACTGAACATACTCAACATTCTCGCCAAATATAATTATGTTAATGATATTATGTCTATGGCAGCGGCTGGAGCGATATAGTTCAGCCATACACAGGTAAGAGATTGTAAAAGAAGTATGTTTTTGGATGTATAGTATTAATACCTATAGATTCAGTGAGTTGTCTCACTCCATACTCTGTGCTACATGACAATCGAGCTCAAGCGGCACCGCGCTAAAAGCATTGTCTTGTTGTGGCGAGCGCCAACCGCGTGCCTGCGGCCGACTGTACACGCCGGCGTTATATTCTTAGAAAACTACTGGAAATTGGCGAACAATCGGTATCTAGATATGTCTCGATTTCAATAACATTACAAGACCTATTAACTGCTGGAACCTTTTAAAAGTTTACTATCTTCATACGATACGATTATAAAAAAACGAGTGTGCTTTAGACCACACGACTCAAGTAAAACTTCTTTAGTTTAGCTCCATCTTTCGGCATGTTTTTGTTTTGCTTAATGTTAATGTCGCAATCTTGACAATTGTAAATTATGATTTTACTGGACATACCAACTATATATTAATTTTTTTTTTACTATGTTATGTTGACAATAAAGATCTACGTGAACCAACTTCAACCTCCGTTTGCCTCTCCTTCACCAGGTTACTTCCCAAATCAAGCTTGCGTAAAGAAATTTTACCTTAAATAACTTTATAATACATATATTGGTACCGAAATTCATCCAAACCCATTCAGCCGTTTGAGCGTGAAGGAGTAACAAACATACATACATACACACAAACACACAAACTTTCGCCTTTATAATATTAGTGAGATAGTGTGATATAAAACTATACTACTTTTTAAAACTACACTAATATAGGGCTTTCTCGGAATCAGGATAAAGAGCGCGAGAAAATAAGCATAAGAGTCGGGCATAATCGGGATGAGTACGGGATAGGAGCAATAATACTCTAATAACTACACGCGGACGAAGCCACGGGCAACAGTTAATAATTAATATTTCAGTGTTAAAAGTCGATTACTTTAGAAATAAATTTTATGAACTATTTTATTTTATAACTATTTTGACTGGCCCGTTAGCTCAGTTGGTAGTATCCCTGCCTTCTGAACTGCAGGTTGTGGGTTCGATTCCCACCCAGTACAAACATTTGTGTGATGAACATCGATGTTTGTTCTGTATCTGGGTGTTATATTGTATTCTATGTATGTATTTACAAACAAAAAGTATCTAAGTATTGTATCAGTTATCTGGTTCCCATAGTACAAGCTTTGCTTAGTTTGGGGCTAAATGGCGCTGTGTGAAATGTCCACAGATATTTATTAAAAATCAAATATATAGTTAATCAGATCCAGCGTGTATCGTGTCATGAAACTGTCTCTAGAAAGACACGAAGTGAATAAATAAAAAGTCCACAATCTTGTATTTCTCGGCCCACCACGAGGGTATACGCATCACATTAATTGTCAATCACATACCCTTTACCGTGCAAATTGGGACGGTCTGGACGTACGGAACACCTTCCCTATAGATTTTAGGAGCCCGTAAAGGTAGCAATTACAGCAGCCCTTTGTGAGTCCGAACGGTAAAAGTTCCGCGATGTCGAAACAAACAACTTATTTTGGGGAACACAAAGAAATTCATGAATTTATAATAGCACGGGAAATTAGCTTTTTCTGCTCGCTCCAGGGTTGGGGGCTAGTGGTGCCCCGCGGCGGTACTTGTTTACTGCAAGGGTTGGGGTGCTCGGGGTTTCAGCGGGTAATGCAACTTAATGAACATTTTAAACTAATACTTTGAAACCTTGTTTTGTACTTTTTTTTGTGAAGTGGCAAAGAATGGATGATATACATTTTTAAAATGAGCCTACGAGTGCTTATTTGTATTGTCATGACATGAGACTATTATAATATTTCAAGCAAATGGATAATAATAATAATAAATATCTGCGGACATTTCACATAGCGCCATTTAGCCCCAAACTAAGCAAAGCTTGTATTATGGGAACCAGATAACTGATATAATACTTTTGTTTGTAAATATATACATAGAATACAATACAACACTGTTTTCATTACGAAAATATAATTTTGTCCTGGGTGGGAATCGAACCACGAACGAACAACTTTCAGAAGGCAGTGATTCTATCAACTGAGCTATCGTGTCAGCCAAGATATGAATACAGTTAAGAGCTTTCCTTCTTCAGGATACATAGCTTATGATAAATAGTAACAATATTTTTTTCTTTCATTGTCAAAGTAAGCTATAGCCCTCCAGTCTGGCTAACATAAGCCGCCTCCGTTCATCTATCGTACAACTTACTCCAAAGCTGAAATCACTAACCACATTGATTAGTTCTTGAAATCAGATCAGCCTATTTTGGTTTTGGTTTATATTTAAAGTTGCAGATTAATGCCTAATAACGAACCAAACTCTGTAAATTTAGTCATTGAGCTTGGAGTAAATTCAATTTTTAAAATACCTGTTATTCATCAATATTCGTCAATGCAGTCAAATAAGCGACAAATGTGTGAGTTTAGTTACGAAAGAAATCATTTTATATGATTACTACTTACTTTTTTATTATATCAAAATATTAGTGGTTTTGTTTTTTTGATGACTGGCGACATCTGCTGTTGATACCTACAAATGACAGAAATCAATTTAACACATCATAATTTTTAATATTTTTTTATATTCGTAAATGATGTGATGAGCTAGTCGTTCACCCGATGTTAAGCGCCACGGCCGCCCATAACAGAACAGTGACATTCGGAACCCTAAAACATAGAGTTTCGAGCGACACTGCAATGCGCACATCATCCTGAGACATCAGCACACTCTGGCAATAAGATTACTCAACTGTGTGATCAGATCATAAAGTCTCAATTGCCCAGTAATTTCACTAGCTACAGTGCCCTTCAAACCAGAGCACAGTACATAAATGCCGGTACTGTTTAAAAAATTAGGTACGGCAGTTAGCATATATTTACTATTACAGAGCGATCAAAAAATATTAAATAGTCCTTACTGTCCAATCGGGAAATATTAAACACTAGTTGCCCCCGCAGCTTCACCCGCGATAAAAAGTATCCTATGTGTTAATCCAGGTTACAAGCTATATGTGTTCCAAATTCGTTCAGTAGTTTTTGCGTGAAAGAGTAACATACATCCATACTCACAAAACTTTCGTATTTATATAATATTAGTAGGATATAATAATAACATTGAACAATAATATAGCAAGAGAAAGGACTTTTTTTAAGAATCTTTGAGGATTGTCATGATGTGTATGTGTGTGTGTGTGTGTGCGTGTGTAAATAAAACACGTTTACTGCGCTACCGATGGCAGACGTGTTAATATTTAAACGAATTTTTAAGGCGCCGCCGTATCTTTACTTGTATCTCGACGGAAAGGAACGTCTAATGCCATTTAAATATTTTATTTCACGCCTGAAGTCCTTCCTGGAACAACGATATGGCAAACGCGACACTTCAGATAAAATAACAAACGCAAAGTGTAAAAAACCGACTTCTTACTTATATGGTTTTCTCATGGATGCCATCGTCGAAACTGGACCAAATCGAGATGAAACCACACAATCATCATAATGGTGAACCCAGTCAAAAGTCCTGAGGTAACAAACATAAAAATAAAAAGCAGTCGAATTGAGAACCTCCTCCTTTTTTCAAGTCGGTAAGAAGTTAAAAATTTTATCATCTCTGTAATGATAAATCACTCTACGCTATGCTATTAAGAGCTAGCCTTATAAAAATACCTTCTAATCATTGAGAATGACGTCGGTAGAGACCAACAGCATTAAACAGTAAAAAAAACCGCTAGGAGTAAATCAGAATAATATGGATTAGATTAAATTGGGAAGGAAAACTTTGGATCTCAAACGAGATTTGAACCTGCATCCTTCCATCCCTAAAGCCGAGACAGAGTTTTGCTTAAGCTACGATGACAAGTGATCTTATGTCCAAATTTACCCTTCACCTTTTTACAATCAAATTGCGGGGTTTGATACTGCTACAATTAAAATACAATAAACGTATATATGGGTTAGCTCTAACCCATCTTATTACTGAGACACAAGCCTAACAAAAAAAAAACAATGACATCCTAGTTTACATGCCAAAGTCGTAAATGACCTTGAAAGTATAAACCATCAACAGCCAAAGGTGATGTATCCATTATTCTCAGTTTCATAGCTGCATCATTTCTCATCATGATAAATGATGATGAAAGGCACCCAGGCTAGGGAAATAAAATCTTATGAAAAGCATACCCATAAAATATAAATCATGAAAGAAATTGTACTCCATCCCCGCTCACCCTTACTACCCTTGCCTTTAAGGGAAGGGGAGGGAAGATAGGAGTTATCTAGGGAAATGTTAATTTATATCGCAATGTATTTTAATGCGTCTAATTAAACGAATTAGCTCATTGTTTTTGTAAGATAAATAACGGCTAAACTCACGTCAGTTAAAAGTCGAAATTACTCCGACCAGGTTTTTTTATCTTAAAAAATGTGTCATACTCACGATAGTTTTCAAACTAAAACATTACTACTGTGTTAATGGTTAAAATAATGACTTTAATTATAATAATAATAACGCCCAACGATCACATACATAGATCCTGGACCCTAACTAGGATTTCCTGTGTCTAGGGACCCAGGAAGTACGAGGGCCATGGTCTCAAAACATCCAGACTCGAAACATGTATTTGGGCTTTTTTTCTGTTTTTTTTTTTTTTTACTTCAAACTTGTCTAGCATTTGACCACGCTCTCACCTGATGGGAAGTGACGATGCGATCGAAGGTGTAGCATGCTAGCCAAGTAAATACCTATTCACTCTTCTCTTGAACACGCCCGGGTCATATTTCGCCGGAAACACAGACGCTGGCAGGGCATTCCATTCCTTAGCCGTTCTAATTAAGAACGTTGAGTCAAATCGCTTGGTACGAATGGGTGGTATTTCGACCACAAAAGGATGGCGCTTAGCCGAGCGTCTAGTAGTCCGGTAGTGGAATGGTGATGGGAGAATTAGATCATGCAGTTCTTGAGCGCATTCACCGTGGTGTAATCTGTAAAAAACCGACAGACTTGCCACCTTACGTCGATGTGCAAGGCTCTGGAGCCTTTCACCAACCAAAGTGTCGTCGTCAATGAGCCTTTTGGCACGCCGTTCAATCGAGTCCAGAGCCTCAAGCTGGTACTTGGCAGACCCGTCCCACAGGTGGCAGCAGTACTCCATACACGATCGGACTTGTGCTTGATACAGATTTAGAAGCTGTCCAGGTGTGAAGTACCGCCTTACCTTGGACAATATGCCGAGTTTTTTTGAAGCTACTTTGGCTTTGGACTCGATGTAGGATCCAAAGTTTAGGTTTGACGTGAGATCAACACCCAAAAGCTCAAGATGGTTTCCTAAACTTACAGATACACCACGGAATGAAGGAGCCAGATGGAGTGGGCTCTTTTTAGCAGTGAATAAACACGCCTGTGTTTTTGCAGCATTGAACCTAACCACGTTAGCATCGCCCCAATCGGACACGGCTTTCAAAGCCAGGTTCATGCGCTCAACCATAGCCTCTCTCTCAATCCGGACATCGTCACCACTGGCTCGGGCACTGGATGTGTATCTTTCAACAACAGTACTATCATCTGCATACCCAAAGGTACCGGGCTCTAGCAAATCATTGATGTGGAGTAAGAATAGTGTTGCTGAAAGAACTGACCCCTGAGGTACACCAGCATTAATAGCTAATTGATCGGAAGAGCAGCCATCAAGAACTACTCTAAGCGATCGTTCCCTCAAAAAGTCTGATATCCAAGTGCACAAACCAGCAGGTAGTCCGTAAGATGGAAGCTTATTCAGAAGACCGTCGTGCCAGACCCGATCAAATGCCTTAGAGACGTCTAGAGATACAGCAAGTGCCTCTCCATGCATCTCGCGCGAGAAGATCCCCAGTGGACCGGTTTCGGCGAAATCCGTATTGCCGGTCACTGAGGAGATCATTGGCTTCAAGGTGTGCCAAGAGCTTGTTGTTAATTATACGCTCCATACTCTTACAAAGAATGGAGGTAATTGAGATGGGTCGATAGTTGGCAGGATCAGCACGACTGCCCTTCTTAGGTACAGGTTGTACGTTGGCTAGCTTCCAACTCATAGGGACTATTCCGGTGTCTAGAGAGAGGCGAAATAGGCGTGTTAGAATGGGAGACAACTCGGGTGCACAGCTCTTAAGTACAATTGCAGGTATACCATCGGGACCACTGGCTTTGTTCACGTCTAGACTGCGTAATGTTTTTAGTACTTCCTTCTGACGTATGCGTATTTCCGGCATGAAAACACCGCATTGTGGAAGGCAGGGAGGTACCTCATTAGCAGTATCTAAACGCGAAGCTTCTGCAAAGAGAGTGGCAAACAAGTTTGCTTTTTCTTTTGCAGTGTGAGCCAGCGATCTGTTTGGTTTCAATAATGGAGGCAGTGAGGATCGACAGAAGTTCGCTTCAACCGATTTGGCTAGGGACCAAAAAGCCTTACTACCCGCTGGGTAGGAAGCAAGTTTAGTCCCTATTCGACCAATATGATTGAAACGAGCCTTCCTTAATTCCTTCTTACAGGCCTTGGCGGCAACGTTAAAGGCTTTCTTCTTAGCTCGAGTGTCCGAGGCCTTGCAGTAGCTAGTTATTGCCGGTTCTGGCTCACCTAAGTACATGTTGACGTCATGCGGCCGCCGCCCCCCGTGTATAAAATTGCCGGTTCTGGCTCATGAGTAGAGAGCGTTAAAGTGGTGTGTTGGTGAAATGTGCGGTGCGCGTGCGGGTGTCGTGCGTGTCGCGTGCGGTTCGGGCTCGGCTGCGGCTCGCGCTCGGCTGCGGCTCGCGCTCGGCTGCGGCTCGCGCTCGGCTGCGTTAGGTGTGCGTGTGCGGCTCGGGCTCGGCTGCGGCTGCGGCTGCGGGCAGGGGCCGGCCGGGGTGAAACGGACTACCCGCGCGAGGTGTGTGTGTATATATATATATATATATATATATATATATATATATAATATATATATATATATATATATATATATATATAATATATATATATATATATATATATATATATATATATATATATAATATATATATATATATATATTATATATATAACTTATCTTAACTTTTTGGAGCTCTTGCTCATAGAACCCGCCCAAAATAGGCTCCTTTCTTTCATCTTGTAGTTTGTATGTAACTGGATTAGTACTATTCACTTTTACAATTGTAAATATTTCTGTACTCCAATTCCCAGTGTATCCTTTAGCAAAAGTACTTTTATATTTACTAATTCGCACATGATCACCACATTTAAATTTAGGTTTCGGTCTTGTTTTAATATGACTATAAACAGTAGATAAGAGAACCTTGGCATTGGTGTGAGTCACGCTTACTGGGGAAGCTCCGATAGTGCGATGTACTGTATTATTATATTTGTCCATAACGCTCGGTAGTAATACGTCAATCCACTGATAAGAACCTTTGTAGGAAAACTGTTTCCAAAGCCAACTTTTGATAGTTCTTATAAATCTCTCAACAATAGAGGCCTTCATCACGCTATAGGTAGAATAATGGTTTACCTTGTAACGTCTCATTAAAGTCTTGAATTTTTTATTGAAAAACTCTCGTCCATCGTCAGATTGTATATTTTTCGGTTTCCGTTTCAGATTATTACCAAAAATGATTGACATAGCATGACTCACATTATCAGCAGATTTACTTTTGACCGGTTGAGCCCATGCATATTTTGAGAAAGTGTCTATGCAGACTAATATGTAGTTATATCCTTTATTGTATTTAGAATACTTTTGCATATCAATCAAATCTATTTGCCAGGTATCATCAAAACCTTTTTGAATAAAACGTCTTCGAGGGAAATTTTTAAATGCGTTCTTATGCAGCTCCTGAACTATTTGCCATTTACTCATTTTTCTATCCCAATACTGTTGATGATGTTGATGATGGTGACAGCTTCTTTCTTATCACCTTAGATGTAGATGAACTGGTTGTAATAGTATTACTTTTAGATATAGGAGTACTAAGAGAGATGGTGTCGAGTTTAATATTGTCAGGTTTACTTATATTTTTTAGCTGAACCTGAATATCGTTTAAAAGACGTGTATTGTTTTTAATCTTCGCTAAGCAATTATTTATGTTTTCTTCTAGTTGCTTCTTTTTGATTCCATCTGTTTTTAATAAACCGTCTCGAACATTTCTTAGAATACGATTTTCACAGTCTATAGTATTTGGATATGTTTTAATAACTTGATAATTATTATTTTGGTGACGTGGAGAAGGCTTGCTTTTATCAGTAAATAAGTGATGCCCAAACTTGTTGATCGTCATTTTAATAATAACTTTTATTATTAGTATTATTGAGCAATACGTCCCAATAAGGTAGAAGATGGTGGTTTAATAATTTTAGCTTCAATCAACTCTTCTATTATAGCTAAAATTTCATTACCTAGACCGCTATTTCCAGCACCTTGTGAAGATATCAAAAGTCGTAACCTGTCAATAAGCTCATTAGGATCATCCCAATACACAACTTCTGTGTTAGGATAGTAGCTTTTCATACACAATCGTTCTGAGGTTGAAGCATTAGCAGTATGAGAGGTGTTAGAATTTAATCCACTTCCACCGACTTTTTTATTTGAAGATAGATATGGTTTTATATATGTGACATACTTTAGACTCTTATCACCTTGTACTTGACCTAAAGACGAATAGTTACGTTTATGAGCATTTGTCATTTGCACGATTTTACTATAGTTTTCAATATCTGCTTGCTGTATGAGAACATTGTTAGGTTCTTTCTTGAATAAAAGCTCACATAATCCCGGTGTGTAACTAAAATCTTTACCTTTAATTGTAAAAATATTATTCTTAAATTTTATTTTACTATCACCTACACTATATCCAGTTGAAGCTAGATTAACACCATATGGTACTTTCATAATCTGATTTATCACTAAGTTATCTGTATAACGACGTACAAAGTCAGGTATGTTTCGATCATAATCTGTTGGAGGTATTGTAGAAGTATCTTGAAAGCTGTCTTCTGATATACTATCAACATCTAATGTGTCAGTTTTATACTCACCATCATCATCATCATCATCATCATCATCATTATTGTCGTTACTAGAACTTTGACTAGAATAACTTTGAGGCTTCAGATTAAGGTTATGTAAAGTTTGATTTAAGGACTGATTTTTCTTAATATTTTTCTTATAGTCCTTGTTTACATCTTTCTCCACAACAATAGTATTGTTTTTTATCGTGTGAGTCAGTATATCATTCAAAGGTTGAGTGATCGGTTTCAAAGTTTCGTTTAATGTGTATGCCAATTCGGCCTTACCAGCGTTCAGAGACCTTATTTTCTTTTTAACTGAATCAACCGATTCAATTAATTTCCGCTTGATTTTCTTATTACCAAAGATCTGTGGTGATGGAGAGTTCATGGTGAAGTGTAGTCAAATTTAGAGCTGCAACACTATTTAATAATTTATTCCTCATTAAATTTATAAACTGATGTACTCATCGAAACCTTTGCGATAGCGACCCTTGCAAAGCTCAGCATCTTTATTAATCACGATAAAGCTGTATTCATTTACCCAACACATTCGACATATAGCAAGAAACTTATCCCATAACATGTCTGTGTTTACATGATCATCATACACATGTTTAAGATTCAAATCATCTTGTTTGAAAAGTATGATAAAGTTTGCATTATCACGTACCAGTTGTTTAGGTATTTTACTATAAGTTTGACATAGATAAAAACAATCTAATCCTTTATGTCTACCCATAGAGAAATGCAATCGTATAGACTCTTGATCTTCCATTGAAACATCATCAAAAATCACTACGCTGTTATTTTGAGTCTCTTCCAATGATGTCACATCACTTTTCTCAGAGAAAGTGAAAAAATTTACTGCTGATACCCTATTAAATACTTCATTTAGAAACAGATACTTTGGTTGCTTTAAAGATTTAGAATATAAGTAGACATTTTGAAATTTTAATCCATTTACATCGAGTAACAAAGTGAGTAGTAGATTTGTTTTACCGCAACCTGACGGTCCACATATTAAACATCGTATACTATTAGGAAGCAGTGGACCATGTTTGGCACTATCATTACCATCAATATTATCGATAATATTCCAATTTTTAACAGATAAAAGCGTGTTTTGCTTTCTAAACTTCATTTTGATTAGACAAGCAGTACTAAGCGTATGTGTATTTTATATAAAAAATAAAACATGATTGTACAGCATAAGAAAGTTTCCACTCATAGAGCATATCGTTGCCTTGAAAAGAAAGGTGCCGGATTAATTAATAATGTAATTAATAATTTACCATTTGAGTTACACATCCCGGGCTATAATTATTGTGGACCCGGAACAAAATTACAAAAACGATTGAGTCGAGGTGATGTGGGTATTAACCCATTAGATGAAGCATGTAAATCCCACGACATTGCATATGCTCAAAATTCTTCTTTAGACCATAGACATAGAGCAGACTTAGAACTAGCATCAGTCGCAGAGAAGCGGTGGAAGGAGTCACCCAACTTTTCTGAAAGATTAATGGGGCTAGCTGTTAATAAAATCATGAAATTTAAAGTAAAACGTGGTATGGGTATACCCATCTCCAGGGTGATTACCGCCACTCGTAAAGCTTTAAAAAATGATTTATCAGGTAAAAAAAAAAGGAAAAACATGAACACATTGTTACATGCAGCAGTGAAAGCTGCAAAAAAAAGCGCTATAGACAAACATATCAAAAGACCAAGAGTTATACGTTTACCTAAAAGAGGTGGCTTTCTACCTTTAATCCCAATATTAGGAGCATTAGCAGCTGCTGGATCGTTGGCAGGAGGTGTGACAACTGCTGCCAAAAACATTTATGAGATGGTCAATAAAAAGAGAGATCCCATTCGAGCAAGTGTACCGGTAGCTGTGGGAAAAGGAATGTATATGGCACCATACAAGAAAGGCATGGGTCTATACCTAACACCTTACCAAAAAAACTAAATGTCACCCTACCGAAACGTGCTCTATATGATTATGAAATTGAAGAATATGTAAGAAAATTAAATATTCCTTATTTTCGTGGTGTAACCATGCGAGACAGATTAGTGAATAGGAAATCACCACCATGGCGATGTGAAACGGGAATAATAAATTTAGACGATTCGAGTGGGGTGGGAACACATTGGGTAGCATACGTTAAGAAAAATCAACACTGTGAATATTTTGACAGTTATGGAAACTTGAGACCACCTCAAGAGTTTATCGATTACATGTTGAAAGGTAACAATGCCACAACAATCAGTTACAACTACAACAATGTGCAAGATAAAAGTACATACAACTGTGGTCATTTATGTTTACGTTTTCTGTCAAATGTTTGTAATAATATTTTTCAATAAATAGTCTACAACCATTCTTTTCATTTCATTCAAGTGTTATAAGTGTCCTAGTAATAATGTCATCGTACACATTTTCACTAAGTGGTACTGAATCTATATTAGACGCAAACTTTCTACCACCTTTAGAATTATCCAAGAACGATCAATATGAATGTGCAGTTATTTACTTTAAGACATTCAATTCAATTCCAAACATCGATAAAAGTAATAATCTCTTTCATTATGGTGATAAGAACGTCATCACACTTCCGGATGGATCCTATGAATTAGAGGATATTTTTCAGTATATTAACCAAGAACTTGCACGTCTTCATAATGATCCATTTAAATTGGTCGATATGGAAGCCAATACAAACACAATGAAATGTCTGCTTTTTTCACCTTCATATGATATTCATTTTGAAAAAGAAAAAAGTATTGGAAGTATTTTTGGATTTTCTCAAAAAACACTTTTAAAAAACCAAATTCATTTATCAGATCGAGCAATCAATATCCTTATAACTAATACTGTAAGATTAGAGTGTAACATCATTCGAGGTTCATTTGTTGACGATAAACCGTCACATGTGTTACATGAATTTACTCCTACAGTTCCACCTGGATATCAGATAATTGAGTGTCCTTCACATCCTGTATACTTACCATTGAAAGATAACGTTATTCAAAACATTCAAGTACGTATAGTGAACGAACAAGGAAAACTCGTGAATTTTAGGAATGAGAACATATCACTTCGATTACACATAAGAAAAGTAGTATGATTATCTATAAAATCTCAGTCCTAGTGTAACAGATCACAGTATTCCAAGTGCTGCTGTAAAGTATACATTACTGCTGCTTCATCGTTAGATATAATATCTATTTTAAAATATACAATAAGAAGAGATATCATTGGGTTTCTACAATCGTTGGGCCTTAAAACTCGGTAACCAATATGTAAATGACGTCATCATCAATACTCAACATTGGAGAGGGTAACTTTTTGCAAGTACACATGGTGAATGAACAAGAAAATATCGTAAATTTTACAAACGAGAACATATATCTTCGATCCCATATAAGAAAAGTAGTATGATTATCTATAAAAATCTCAGTCCTAGTGTAACAAATCGCAGTATTCCAAGTGTAGCTGTAAAGAACAGACCGCAATCGTACAACAATACTGCTGCTGCTGCTACGGCTTCAACACCAGATATCAAATCCATAAAAAAAAAATACAATAAGAAAAGACAACATTTTGTTTCTACAATCGTTGGGACTTAAAACTCAGTAACCAATATAAAAATGACATCATCATCAATACTTGATATTGGAGAGACTGTAATTTTTGATGATAGTATAGAAAGTGTTGAATACCATACATACATACCTTATAATGATTCATGTAAAAACAATGATGAGATTAGAATATGTATTAACAATCAAGATCTGATAGTACTACCTAGTGAGAGTCATCTAATTATTGAAGGTAATGTTAAAAAAGATAGTGTTTTAGTGAACAACACTGCAGCTTATCTGTTCCAAGATATACGTTACGAATTGAATGGTGTGGAAATCGATAGAACCAAAAATTGTGGCATTTCTACTACAATGAAAGGTATTTTATCTTATGGTAAAGAAGAGAGTAATCCATTGGAAAACAGTGGTTGGAAATTAAATGGATTTACGGAATTCGATGGTGATTTCTCATACAGTATCCCATTACGACACATGTTAGGTTTTGCTGAGGATTATAAAAAAGTGATAGTAAACGCTAAACACGAACTGATAATAAACAGAAGCCCTACAGATGACAACAGTGTTATAGTGAAGGGAAAAGATACACAAAATAGTCTAAAGCTAACTCGTGTCGCTTGGAGAATACCGATAGTTAAAGTGTCTGATAAAGAAAAGATACGTCTGCTAAAGTATGTAGAAGATAATATCTCTATTCCGATTGCATTTCGTTCTTGGGATTTATACGAGTATCCAGTACTACCTACATCTCAAAGACATGTATGGAATGTCAAAACAACTACACAATTTGAAAAACCTCGTTTTGTGATACTTGGATTTCAACACATGCGTAACAATGATAAGGAAAAGGATATGAGTGTATTTGATCATTGCAATTTTGTAAACGCACGTTTATATCTAAACTCTCAGTACTATCCCTATGATTCATTTATGTGCGATTTTGAAAAAGGAACCTTTGCAGTCCTTTATGATGCATTTGTCGACTTCAAAAGATCATATTATGGATCAAGCAGTCCCAATATTCCAGTTAATCCCGGCAATTTTAAAACGAAATCACCCCTTGTTGTTATCAACTGTTCTAGACAAAATGATTCATATCAATCGAGTGGTGGTGCAATAGATATTAAAATAGAATTGGAATTTAAGAAAAACATACCATCAAATACAACTGCGTATTGTCTCATCATCAATGACAGCCTCTTTGAATACAGCATCCTATCCAAAACAGTTCGAAAGATAAATGGTTAGACTAGATAGATGAACCGATCTGATTAAGCATCTGATCTGATTATTAGCGGTTAATAAACGGGTCTGATTAAGCTATCTGATCCGATGATAAGCGTCAGAGTAGTTCACGAATGGTCCTGATTGAATGAAAAACTACAGTTTATCTTCATCTGTCACACTGACAAGATGTCTAATTTACTACAATATTCCTACGCTCCATCGATCCCGCCATACGACTTTGAACTAAATAAAAATGTGTATCACGTTTCAAATCTATTACCGTATATCGCTACGTATTTGAAGTCATCAAATCTAGTCAATAAAGGACTGGATGTATTCATTAATATCAACAATCAAATTATACTTACTAAACAAGAATGGAACACTATACTTGTGAACAATGCAAAAGACATTTCAGAGTTCTTCAAAAATGGTTCTACTCCACCAGAACAACAACAATCTGTAGCATTTATATGTGTACAAGATGAAGAAAGAGAAAAATTTATCATAATACATGCAGGAGTTCAATCGATACGATTGTGTAGTGACGAATGGTGGCACTTGAATGCAATTATGCAATGTATCAATCTACGTCTTCAACTATTACACCGAGTTAAATTCTTGTATGAAAATCGTATAGATTTCTTTAGGAGAAGTTTTAAGATTAGTCGAATAAAAACATTGTATGATGCCTCTGTTCTTATGGATAATATCCACAATCAATCGTCGCTTGTAGACGTAGAAATTAAGAATTTTGCATTACAGTATTTGTTTTACTCTAGTTTGTTGTAAGTTACAATGTAATATGCTAAGATTATAATTTTAAACTGAACGAGTTTGTTTTCTTATCTAACCCACATCCGTTAGAGAAATAAATTGTTGTAAATACCTATATAAAAATATCATATCTAGTGAGACAAACAACCAGACTGAACCAGTCTGAATCATCAGTCAGTTCAGTTCAGTTTCTACCCGTTGTTGTAATGCGTGAGTGTTATTTTTGTAGTGTTAAAGTGAAGAGTAATGAGTTGATTGCTCACTCAAGAACTAAACGACACAAGTTATTATGTAAACAAGATTTGGGATCAGACTACTTTACATATATAATTGATTCAGCGTTCAAATGCAGAATCGTATCTTACAGAATCAACGGAACCTCCCCCTCGAGTGTTCTAGATCCAAAACAGTACTTGATTGGAGCATCATCAAAGGTACAAGAGTTACTTGCCCACGAGTTAAAAACCTATAAAAATATTAAGGTTAACTTGGAATTGTTCTGTACGTATGTGATTGTTAAAGGTGATAATGAAGTAATTAGAGATTTAAAGTCATTTAATACGACTAATGTAGCTTTAAGCTCCTTCTCCGATCTATCATGTTATTATGATGAGGTATGTAACAAAATTTTTAAAAAATGTGAAGAGTTCCAAGAAAAAGATAGCGGTTGGGCATTGGAAAAAATTGAATTCTTAGAAGTGAATATCAATAAAAATGACCCAATAAAAGGAAGCTACTACACTCTTCTCCCTCATTGGATTCAGAAGAAACATGCATGCGTGAATGTTAAGAATGATGATAGCACGTGTTTCTTTAGGGCTGTAGTCAGTGCCCTTTACCCAGTTGATAAAAACTCAGATCGTGTATCATCTTACCCTCCATATCAGGAGGTATTGAAAACGAATGGTATTTCTCAACCAGTGTGTATAAGTGACATCAAACGGTTTGAAGTGGTTAATCAAATTAAAGTGAATGTGTATGGCGTTGAAAATAAAAAGAAAAAAATCATACCAATGTATGTATCATCAAAAACCTACGAAAAATATGTAAATCTATTGTTCTATGAAGATGAAGTGAATAAAATATCGCACTACTGTTGGATAAAAAGCTTATCTCGATTGATAACGTCTCAAGTCAGCAATCATGAACATAAACAATATTTTTGTGATGGATGCTTACAACGCTTTAGCAGTAAGAGTAAACTTCAACTTCATAGAAAAATAGGATGTGATAAGACCTTAATAGAACTGCCTTCTCCCGAGCAGAATAATCTACATTTCAAAAACGTGAGTCACCAACTTCCAGTTCCATTTGTTATTTACGCTGATTCAGAATCAATTTTAAGTTCAATTGCAGCAGAGAAGAAAAACTCATATTACACTCATGAGCATATACCATATAGCTTTGGATACTATATACATTGTAACTATGATAAGTCATTATCAAAATTTGTCATGTACCGTGGTGAGAATTGTGTTGAAAAGTTTGTTGATAACATTTACTCTGACCTTGAACGCATTGCAGAAATTCTATCAAAGATAATTCCATGTGAAGCTATAACTCCAGTCAATCAAGCAATCCTATCCACATGTACAACGTGTCACATCTGTCACAAAGATTTCTCACTTACAGAGTCACCAGTTATTGATCATTGTCATTTAACAGGTAAAATTAGAGGACTAGCTCACAATGCATGTAACTTAAATTACACATTGCCTAACTATGTACCTATATTTTTTCATAATTTAAGTGGATATGATAGTCACTTGTTTATTAAGCAGCTGGCTGCAAAAGGTGGTGATGATATCCAGTGTATACCTCAGAATAAGGAAAAATATATTTCATTCAGTAAAAAGTTACGATTTACTAACAAAGAAAGTGACGCTTCCAAAGACATTACAGTACGATTTGTAGACTCTTTTAAATTTATGTCGACAAGTCTGGATAATTTAGTCAAAAACCTGCCAATCGATCAATTCCAAATACTTCCTCAATACTATCCGAATTCTGACCAGATGAAGCTCTTAACACGAAAGGGAGTCTTCCCCTATGAATACATCGATTGTTGGTCCAAACTTGAAGAAAGCTGTTTGTGTAAAAAACAATCATTTTATAGCGAATTAACACAAAAACACATTTCTGATTCTGATTATCAACATGCACGAGATGTGTGGGAAAAGTTTGAAATTAACTCGTTGGGAGAATACTCTGATTTATATCTTAAGACAGATGTCTTACTCTTAGCTGAAGTTTTTGAAAACTTTCGTAGTATTTGCTTAGTCTCATATAAACTGGATCCTTGTAGATATCTCACAGCGCCGAGTCTCTCATGGGATGCTATGCTGAAAGAGACATGTATAAATCTTGAACTTCTTACCGATTACGAAATGGTTCAATTCATACAATCCGGTATTCGGGGAGGTATAAGTCAAGTGTCCAAAAGATATGCTAAATGCAACAATAAATTTATGACTCCTTCTTCTTATGATCCTTCGCAGGAAAGCAATTTCATCATGTACTTGGACGTCAACAACTTATATGGACATGCAATGCGTCAAAATCTTCCATTAGCTAACTTTGTCTGGTTAACTGACAGTGAAATAAATACATTTGACATACTCGCTCAACAACCACACTCGGATATAGGTTATATTTTGGAAGTGGATCTTGAGTATCCACAATCTCTTCACGATAAACATAATGATTATCCCTTTTGTGCAGAAACAAAAACCCCGCCTAATGGTAAAACTAAAAAATTATTGCTCACTCTCAATAATAAACAAAATTATACAGTTCATTATATGAATCTGAAGCAATGCTTAGAAAACGGACTAATCTGTAAGAAAATTCATAGAATCTTATCCTTTAAGCAATCGCCATGGCTCAGATCCTATATAGACTTGAACACGGAGAAAAGAAAAGCAGCCAAAAACTCCATTGAAAAAGACTTTTTCAAGCTTATGAATAACTCTATTTTTGGTAAAACCATAGAAAATGTCGGTAAAAGGGTTGACGTCAAGCTATGCTCTTCGTGAAACGATGAAGCCACAAAAACCAAGTGTAAATACGGTGCTGAACGATACATTACTCGTCCTAATTTTCACAGTTGCAAAATCTTTTCTGAAAATCTAGTAGCAGTGCAAATGAATAAAACAAAAATATTGTATGACAAGCCTATCTATGTAGGTTTTACTGTACTCGAGCTATCAAAGTATGTTATGTATGATTTTCATTATACCTATATGTTTCCCAAGTATCACCACAACATGCAGTTACTGTATACTGATACCGATTCATTTATATATAGCATAAAAACTGACAACTTCTATGAAGACATTCGATGTGACATAGAAACTCGATATGACACCTCTGAATTATCCACCAACAATGTCTACAATCTCCCTCTAGTAAACAAAAAAATAGTTGGTGTAATGAAAGATGAAAGCAACGGACGAATTATTGAACAGTTTGTAGGCTTACGCTCTAAAATGTATAGCTATGTTTTACAAGGTGACTTGACGATTAAGAAAAATAAAGGAACATCGGCAGCCATTGTTCGAAAACTAAACTTTGAAAATTATCAAAAAGCCCTTGATCTTAGCTATGAACTTTTCGATAACATGTATACTTTCAGTAGTGATAAGCATAATGTTTATACAAAAAAAATAAGAAAGAAGGTTATATCCGGTAATGATAATAAAAGGTACATTTGTGATGATGGTATAGCCACATTAGCTTGGGGGCATTATAAAATAAAATAAAGTATATTATGAGTAAAACGTGTTTTTATTTCTCAAACGATCTCCCCGACAGCTTCTTATCAGTAACATAATATGAACACTTCTTATTACTGAAATGCATTAAGACGTAAGGACACAGATTAAACCACCGTAAATGTTCCTGCCATGGATCATCATTTTCTTCCCAGTCCTTAAGACCTCCACCACAATGAAAACACATGGTCTTGTCTTCAACACCTATATAGAAGAATCCTGCATCCGCCAATTGTTCTGGTTTTTGATGTTTGTGCTCAGGCCAGTCTATAAAAGTGTTCACACGTGATGTTTTCGAACCGAAATATGGAAACAGGGGATAAAGATAATATATGTTTGACATTTTTAACTCTTTAACAGATAATGTTATACAATTTCAGTGCTTTACGTGCACTTTGATAGATTTTTAATGTAAACTGATACTAATTATTTTATAATGAAGATGAATGACCTGCTCGCTTATCACTCCTAACCTCACACAGCATCCTGTGTGAGGTTTTATTATATCACAGCTTTACTACGCTCTCAAATGGTTATTCACGAAACCGAATCTGTAAGTACCATCGTATAATAATACAATGTAGAATGATACAATGTAGTTTCATCTCCATGTTATGACCTCAATACATATATATACTTACCTCGTGTCGAAAAGATAACGATTTCCGTTACTGAATGTTACATTGTAAGTACCATCGTATAATATCCTCGATATATATAAATATATATATATATATATTATATATATATATATATATATTATATATATATATATATATTATATATATATATATATATATATATACACACACCTCGCGCGGGTAGTCCGTTTCACCCCGGCCGGCCCCTGCCCGCAGCCGCAGCCGCAGCCGAGCCCGAGCCGCACACGCACACCTAACGCAGCCGAGCGCGAGCCGCAGCCGAGCGCGAGCCGCAGCCGAGCGCGAGCCGCAGCCGAGCCCGAACCGCACGCGACACGCACGACACCCGCACGCGCACCGCACATTTCACCAACACACCACTTTAACGCTCTCTACTCATGAGCCAGAACCGGCAATTTTATACACGGGGGGGCGGCGGCCGCATGACGTCAACATGTACTTAGGTGAGCCAGAACCGGCAATAACTAGCTACTCCTTGCGTTTTCGAGCGTCAGCCCATGCCAGATATGCCGCATGCTTCTGCGCTTCAGCACGTGCACATTCGGCTCCAAACCATGGGCTGGCTTTGCTGGTCACGGGTTTATCGGAAAATGGAATAAAATATTCCATAGCCCGACATACTACCTCAGTAACCGCATTCGCGCAGACCGTCGGATCTCCAGAAGAAAAACACGTTTGCCGCCAAGGATATGGAGCGAAGAAATGTCGCATCTCGTCCCAGTCTGCTAAGTTGTATCTCCAGACACGCCGATTGCTCTTAGGGCTTGGGTCAGGCGGGGAGTATACTGAAACGGACTTGA
Organism: Ennomos fuscantarius; assembly: GCA_905220475.3. Taxonomy (NCBI): domain Eukaryota; kingdom Metazoa; phylum Arthropoda; class Insecta; order Lepidoptera; family Geometridae; genus Ennomos; species Ennomos fuscantarius. Next base: position 292,641 of record HG992028.1, on the reverse strand, counting down.
CCAGACAGTGATCGGAACTACCAATGGGTGAGGATACCGCCACAGAGTATCGGTCTGGTTCAGTCGTGAGCAGAAGGTCGAGGCAGTTAGCAGTGTGGCTATCAATATCAGGCACTCGCGTTGGCTCTTTAACAATCTGCGTTAAATTGAGCGCCAAAGCGAGCTAACGCGTCTCTCTCCCAGCGTGGTCCGTGATCCGGTGTGGGACTAACCACTCCTGGTGGTGAGCATTAAAGTCCCCCAGAACAACAAGCTGAGCCGAAGGATAGCGTTGCTGAGCCACATCTGCCGTTTCACTGAGATACTCCATTAGAAGAGTTGTCTCCCGGTCACCGCTATGTGATCTGTACACACCAGCATAGAGAATTTTCTCAATGCCGGTGTCCACAAGCACCCAAATCACCGAAAAGTGGGGATGTTCAAGGTTTCGGAGACGCAAACAGCAAATGTCATCACGGACGTAAACGCAGATACCAGCGCGTGGAAGGAAGCGGTTTTCCAAGATGAATCCTGGATAGTCCAGATATGCCGTGTCTGATGGACATCCTATTTGCGTCTCAGTCAAGAAGAGCAAGTGCGGTTTGTTGGTCTCCAGATGATGATGGACCGCTTGCAGATTTGAGTGCAGCCCACGAATATTTGTGAGGTGCACTTTAAGAGTGAGGACGTGCATCTGCCGTTTAAACTTGCTCAATTTTTTCGACTTTTTCATAGTTGGGTGAGTTAGGTAGACAAGTAGGAAGTGGATGAGATATTGGGATGCTAACCCTCAGTAATAGAGAAGCTCCTACGCCAATGGAGAACTTGCGCGGAGACTGCGGGGACGCCCGAACCCCCCTGAAATTGCCCACAAGTTCCTCACTTCCAGTCGCCAACTGGCCCTGTGGACAACCTCAGGATTTTACACAAGCGGTGGGGCAGCCTTTCGTAGTTGGCTAGACTACTACTTGGGCCCCCTACAACTTGCGGTCGGCCAGCAGAGAGCACCGTGCTTCGGATCCCGCTACCCTCCGAAGCAAGGTCTCCGACGCGAAAGCATCTCCATCACCAATACCGGTCTGCATACCCAACACAACTGTCCACATCTACTCGTCAGAACGGCTTCATTAGACATCACGATGGAACACGACGAGTCGCTTGGCATCGTGGTTTTGTCTAATGGGTGGTAACTAAGCCGGCGGCTAAGGCCTTCCACCAGTTATTTGGTTGCTCTTTTGGCACCACCCAGGGGTCACGTGTAGGGAAACTAGGGTTAAAGCCTACGGACGCGAGCAAACATAAACCCCCAAAAACTAACAAAAAAAAAACACAAAAACAAAAACAAAAATTCTGTGGACAAATACTCCTATGGTCCTATGTCCTGCTGCGGGAATCGAACCCACCTCCTCTGGGTTATGAGCCGACCAACTTAGCAACCACACCACAGAGGCTGTCAATAATGTTATCTATTGATTCACTTAAATATCTACTCCTACTAATATATATTACAAATAATATGGACCGCAATGTGAGGAAAAAGATCATGAAAATCAGCCTAGGGTACCGTCATTGATAAATTTTCACTTTATCTCAACATTCTTAGAAAATTGACCCCATTGTTACGTCGGTGTAACAATAGAGAAATTGATCTTCACAATCTCGATACCTGGCTTCGCAGACTTAGAAACATTTTTGATTCCACCACCTTAAAACGTATTTTAAAAGTCTTCTGCTTAGTACAAGAAATCTTTGACAACCAAGTCTCTGTAACAAAGTAACGTGAAGTGATTAGTGTAGCGGCTTGAAAAGGTAAGTATTATAAACCAGTTTCAATTGAAATGTTTCAATGAATAATTATAAAAGCTCTCCCAAAGGATATAAATCTATACATATAAAATTCAAAGTCCTGACTGACTGACTTATATATCAACGCACAGCCTAAGCCGCTGGTCCCAGAGACTTGAAATTTGGAGGGAGAGATTTTTGTAAAATGTAGATATGCACTAAGAAAGGATTTTTCGAAATCCCACCCCATAAGAGGGTGAAATGGGTGGTTGAATTATCTATGAAAAAATGTCTTCTTCGTTTCCTATAGGCCACGCGGAAAAAGCCGCGGGGAAAAACTTGTTATACATAGCTAGTTTTAATGTTCAACGTTAGGTCGATATTCCTGTAGCGATGGCACCTCGTGAAGGAATTATAAAGCAAAGCAAAAGCGGGACATTTATTAAACGCCCTGTGAGCTCCGCTGTATCAGTGAGTCCACGAACTTAGCGACCGAGTTTTACTGCTACTTATCAGAATGAAACCAATAAGTAAAAATATAAGTAAGTAGAACATTTCATATGCTTGCATCTTGAATTATTGACCACGATTATTTAATAATGAATACTTTTACGGCCCCTGTGGTGTGGTGGTTAAGCAGGTCAGCTCATAACCCGGAGTTCGGAGTTCGATTCCTGCGGCAGGGCAAGTATTTGTGCACAGAAAAAAATAGCGCAAATACTTGTTCCGAATCTTGGTTTTGTAGGACTATTGTCGTAGTTCCTGGGTCCCTAAATACAGGGAATCCTAGTTAGGGTCCAGGACTACATATGTGATCTGTGGGCGTTATTATTTAGACCAATTTATAGTATTCGGTAGAATTACTGACTGATATCAGTTGCGCACCGTCCAACTGTAATTTTTTATCGATAAGTAACCACGGTATGTAAACCCCTAATAAGTTATATAACCCTACACCTAATTAAAATACTGGCACTAAACTTATTAGGCAAAATGAAAAAGCATTGCAATTCAACGCGTCAATGCTGCCAGGATGTACGCTACCTAATCGTAGTGGGTTGAAGCATTTAGGCTCTCTATAAGTCTGCGCGGGCAGTATGCAGTTCAATTTTTTTGTTAGCTAGTATGTAGCGTTTATTAGTTGCTGGCTTAATTGACAAAAGGGAATGCATGGCATACTGATGTGTGCAGTTCCCCGCTAGCTCCGCGGCCCGCAAGCTCCGGGCCGGTGATAGATCGCCCGCCGCCCGCAGCCGGTGTGAAATCTGCATCTACTTACAACGAGCCCTGGATTTGCACTACACTTTATTTACCCTCTTTTATAAATCGCCATCATAATTTCTCGCTCATTTCAATTATATGAAGTAGGCGGCTCTCTTTAGACTGACCGCACTTACTATGATAACAATATTTTGGTAATTTTTAAACTACTACTTTTTACTAGGTGGTAGGACTTTTCTGCAAAGTTCGTCTAGGTAGGTCCCACCGCTTTGCCAGTTATTCTGCCGCCAAGCAGTAGTGCGCAAGCGCTACTGTGTTCCGGTTTGAAGGGCGCTGTTGCTAGTGAAATTACAGGGTAAATGAGACTTTATGGCCTAATCTCACAGTCTTATTGCTAGACTGTGCTGATTTCTCAGAATGGCGTGCGCAGTGCGAAACGCGAAACTATACTTTAGAGTTTCAAGTGTCACTGCAGCTAATACGGGCAGTCATGTCGCTTAACATCAGGCGAGCGACTAGTTCGTCATGTCATTTCGTAACATGAAAAAAAACTAGCATGGTTGTATGGATTTGGGTCATTTTATTGATGGCATTGCACATATTTTTTTTTAACTCTTGGTATATATATTTTCTATTTGTAGACGGATGGGCGGTAGTTTTGACAGGGTGCCTGGAGTATTGCGAGTGGGATGCACGTGTATGTTTGTGTTTGATTAATTTAGATTGGTAATTGGTTTGACTACACCATTGTTACTATTTTAGTATTGGTCAATATAATTATTGTGTTAGGTAAACCAATGTTCAATTACATATTCTGTTATATTCATTTTAACATATTCCTTCTTAGTATTTATTTTGTCTTCACATGTTTCATATTATCGAATAATTATTATAATAATAAACCCCCAACGATATCATTCAATGATATCCTGGACCCTAACTAGGATTCTCTCTATCTAGGGACCCAGGAACTACGAGGACCATGGTCCCACAACACCCAGACACAGAGCAAGCATTTGGTCATTTTTTTCTGTGCACAAATACTTGTCTTGTCGCGAAAATTGAATCCACCGCCTCTGGGTTATGAGCCGACCTGCTCAACCACTACACCACAGAGACTGTCAAATTAATGAATTAATTTATTAGGCTTTTTATTTTGTATTTTATAACATTTCAAAATCAATAATTGTGTTTGTGGTGGTGTTTTTTTATGTTAGAGAATGATGTGACGAACTAGTCGTTCGCCTGGTGTTAAACGCCACGGCCGCCCATAACAGAACAGTGTCACTCGGAACTAAAACACGGAGTTTCGCGCGACACTGCACTGCGCACATCATTCTGAGACATCAGCACAGTCTAGTAATAAGATTACTCAACTGTGAGATCAAATCATAAAGTCTCAATTGCCCAGTAATTTCACTAGCTACAGTGCCCTTCAAACCGGAACACAGTAGTGCTTGCACACTACTGCTTGGCGGCAGAATAACTGGCAAAGCGGTGGTACCTACCTAGACGAACTTTGCAACAAAGTCCTACCACCTAGTAAAAGTGTTATTAAACAAATAAATAACTAATAATCCTTTTAACACAATTCCAAATTCAATTATCTTATTCTACTATCCATATTCTTATTATTTTTAACCCATGTCTTCTAAGCACACAAATCAACGTTCACAAGTAGGCACCTTACTATCTCCAGTGTCTACTAGTCTAACCAGTCATCTCATCATAGATTCAGGTCCAAGACGTCTCTATCCCCCAGGACGTGGACGTGAGGGGGAGACGGGAGACTTCCCAACCTGGAAGGAGGGGGGGAGATAACCTGTGATTCTGCAGTTTGGATACCCTCTGGCCTTAGACAAATGGACAACAGTAAATTTTGAATTGCTTTATGGAGCTAGCTGGTTGTCTGGAAAATATATTAGTGGAGTAAAATGTGGGTGGAGGCGATGAGACGCTTATGCTTTCAACTTGGTTCCAAACGTTTTAGATTGTGCTTGTAATTGAATTTAACTTTTAATGCATATTCATATTTCACAAAATCCAAAATAGCCTAAAAAACACTAGAAATTTTGACCTCAAATTATTAGAAAAATATTCTAAGAGGATAAAAAAGTTATCATATCACACACAACAGTTATTTATTCGACCACTACACCCTGTATACCAATAAATATATATTAACATAACTATACTGATAAAGAAAAAAACCACAAATAGAGAGAAAAAAAATTGTACGTAAAAAAAGGATCTCACACTTATATTATAAAGACGAAAGTTTGTATGTGTGTATGTGTGTTTGTGTATATGTTTGTTACTTCTTCACGCTCAAACGGCTGAATGGATTTGGATGAAATTCAGTATCAAGATAGCTTATACACTGGATTAACATATAGGTTACATTTTATCCAGGAAAAGTGAAATTTTCCCGTGGGATGAGCAAATAATTAAAACACAGAAACACACATACACACATACAAACTTTCGCCTTTATAATATTAGTGTGATGTGACATGTTGTTGATATGAATAAATTAATATAATTGCTATTTTCCCATTTTCAAATATAGTACTTAGTTTAAATAATAAAGGTACTGTTACCTTGATGATAATATGTAAGGTAAATGTAATATCACGAAAAGTACAGATAAAAAAAAATCATGCTAGCTATAAAAAAATATACTGTTACAACATTACCATATCATGAAAATTCTAAAATTTCCAGAAACAGTATTAAGGTCTTGTGGGACCTTAATTACGGTTATTAGATGAAACCCTAAATTGTTCTGTAAGTAACCTAATATTAATTATATTAGCGTCCGTCGTGAACTTTATACATTTTATCGTATCTATTTTGACAGCCTCTGTGGTGTGGTGGTTGAGCAGGTCGGCTCATGACATGGACCCGGGTTCGATTCTCGCAGCAAAATAAGTCTTTGTGCCCAGAAAAAAGAAAAGCGCAAATACTTGTTCTGAGTCTGGTGTTGTGGGACTATGGTCCTCGTAGTTCCTGGGTCCCTCAACACAGGGAATCCTAGTTAGGGTCCAGGATCTATGTATGTGATTGTTGGGCGTTATTATTATTATTACCTTCGCGAAGTCCTATAACTATCCTACAAGACTCTCTATTAGCAACAACAATAATAATCATTAAGTCTCGGCGAAGACAATGAAGTCGCTATAATGGACAGGTAAGAAGCGCTTGTATTGCGAAATTCACGGCACACTGCGTCCGAATAGAGAAATGTGCAGAGACCCCGCTGTCGCCGTAACCTACTTCTACTGCTATACTCGTGCGCCCTTGTTTACCTTACATAAACGTGTATTCAATTGCAATTAACTTACAATCATCAGGGTAGCCTAGCTATACGGTTGCTAAAGTGCTTACATATCTTATGTCTGTAATTTACCTACCTATGTTTAAATAATTACCTATTGTTTTTCTTTAAATATTTTTTCCATTAGAATAATATGATATTAAGCAGGACACTATACCTAATATAAGCCACTAGCATAAGATTGTTATTTACTTATTGGAAAATAAATTACTATTATTATTACAAAAAAAAAATGATTAATTATTTTGTTCTGCAGATCTGGTAATGTAATATTTATTTGTGATGTCAACTTTGTTGCAAAGGATATACATTTTCTTAACGTAAAATAAGTAAAATATATGGATGGAAAGTATTTTACTTACGCGTTGTGCTACAATGCTCGTGAATAACAAAACAATAAATCCATTTTCATCCGACACGATTTCTCACACTCTGAGCCATTTTTCATGCAATTTTCTATAAAACAATTGTAATATCTCTCAATAGTCAGCAGAATTGCATCCAAAACAAAGAAATTCAGTTATAGAATGTAAAGCGGGACTCGCTTAGACATAAATAACGGAATCTCAAATATCAAGCAGCGGAGCGCTGCAGTCAATACTCCATATATAAAGAGATAAACGGGCCGCCGGTCTCCGTGGGGTGGCGACGTTACATGGAAATATAATTATTAATAAGTTATATTATACAGTAGAGATTACAATAATTTTTACTAAGTTCCTTTTGTCTCACTTTCCACTCAACAGTGCTATTTTTGAGTCTATTATTTTATTATTGTTTTACAATCGGATTTTGTTCGTTTAAATGGACATAGAAAACATTTTTAAGAATTTAAACAAAAAAATTATGGGCTTTTAGAATTTTTTTTAACAAATTTTGTTTGTGTTGTTACAGCAAATACGAAGATTTTTTTTTATTATAATTGTTTTACCATAGTAAGGAAACGCAGTCAAGCGCCTTCGAAAATAATTTAAAGTATATAATATTAATTCCAACACAGTTTTAGAAATAAATTCTAAAATTAGTTCAATTTTCAACATTGCTACAAATTTATACAAACAGGTTTATACTTTTTTAAATTTAGAATTGATTGTGAGCCGCTGCACTATAGAGAAGAATAAATCTTAGATAAGTTCAACTGTGACGGATGGAGTAGATTTCAGTGCAGATGCATCCTCCTGGAGCGGTGTCCGGTCTCGGGCGCGGCTCGGTGCGTTTATACAATGGTGGATTGTTCAGCGAGGTATTATGCTAGGTCCGATAACTTTGTAAGTAATTTTAGAATAAGCTGTTACAAGCACTCTATGCTAATGTATGATTTATTAAATAACTTCTACATAATAAATTCCGCTTAGCAGATGTCAATAAATCAGTCAATACGTGATTGAAAATAAGTATAATAATAATGCAAAATGCTATAAAATTGAAAGTACAAGTAGTCTTAAAATAACATTTATTATGTGGATAATTTTAGCAAATTTTCATTGCTCCGATAAAGCTAACGTTTCTGGTCTTATCGTAGAAAAGGCAGTTGTGTAACAATTTTGAATATTCAAGGAATACATCAAACAATAAACCTCAAAGAACCTCTCATCATAATCCGTTTCTTCACTTTAATAAACCCTTATCCCATAGAACAACATAATAACAGATAAGCCAGCCGGTCCGCGGCTCCGCGGCAGCGCGCTCCATCAAACAGCGGCAACGTGTAATAAGGCCGCAGTTAATAACGCAGTAGGCAGCGCGAGGCAAGCGGCAGGCGGCAGGCGGCAGGAGGCACTCACTCGCCGTGGCAGATACTAATGTCATAATTTAGCGACGCGTCGCCTCGGCAACGTACGGGGAACTACTGCGGGCGGATACGGCGCTTCCAATTTTTTTAGGTCTTTACCTATGAAATTGCCGTTTTATTTGAAAAAAGTTAAAGTATTTTTTTTTTCGAACTTATTTATTTCTTTTATTCAAAGTAATCACCCCTGCAATCAATGCATCGTTGCCAACGCTTTGGCAGTTTATGGATGCCCTTCTTGAAAAAATCAGCAGGACGGGAGACAACAAACTCTTCAAAGGCGTTTTGTACTGCCTCTCGGGAATTGAATTTTTTTCCCGCTAAAAAGTTGTCCAAATTTTGGAAAAAGTAATAGTCGGTAGGCGCAAGATCTGGTGAGTATGGCGGATGAGGGAGAGCTTCCAAACCCAACTCATGCAGCTTAGAGACGGTCTGTTGTGCAGTATGGGGTAGCGCGTTGTCGTGAAGTAGCAGTGGAGACGACCGATTGACCAAAGCTGGTTGCAGACGTGCGAGTTTCGCCATCATTGTGGTCAGTTCTTCAATGTACACATCTGCAGTAATGCTCTCGCCGTTTTGTAAAAAGCTATGATGAATCACACCAGCACTAGACCACCAAACTGTGACCATCACCTTTCTAGGGGTCATTTTTCGTTTTGCACATTGCTTTGGTACCGAACCAGGATCAAACCAACTTGCTGAGCGCTTTCGATTGTCAAAAAGAATCCATTTTTCGTCGCACGTAACAATTCGGTTCAAAATTACTTCATTTCTGTGCCTGTTAAGCAGCGCAAGGCAAGTCTCGACGCGTACGTTGCGCTGGCGATCGTTAAGTTCGTGGGGCACCCATCTATCAAGCTTTTTTATCTTGCCAAACTGTCGCAAATGGACCAATATTGTTTTGATGCTAACATCAAAAGCTGCTGCCAGCTCAGCTGTAGATTGAGATTCATCAGCTTCCACAATCGCCTTTAATTCATCATTGTTGACCAAAGTTTCCGGACGACCACGAGGTTCATTTTTCAAGTCAAAATTCCCAGAACGGAACCGAGCAAACCAATAACGGGTTGTACGTTCGTTTGTACAGTTCTCTCCGTAAACGTCGTTGATGTTACGTGTCGTTTGTGCCGCGTTGGTGCCACGACGGAACTCATATTCCATAATTACATGAAATTTCAAAGTATCCATTATGAGGAAAAATGTTGAAATGTAATGAAAATACAACGCTAATCAATAAACAAAAGACTTATATTGTAAATAGAATGTCATATTTTTAAAACAAAATTAATTTGAATTTAGAATTCATAGCCAATCAAAACTTTTTTTTGTTTGAAAAAGTCTGTACTGCAATACGGCAATTTCATAGGTAAAGACCTATTATTTTTTTTTTTATAACGTAGACAGACAAACGAGGAGACGGCCCGCCTGATGGTAAGCAGTTACCGTCGCCTATAGACACCTGCAACACCGGGGGCGCTGCCAATGCGTTGCCTACCTTTTAAGACTCTAAGAATAAGAAATATATTCATTTGTGTTCTTTACTAAGTGTAGCTTTGTATAATCATACACTTATTAAATTGACAGACTCTATGGTGTGGTTACTGAGTAGGTTAGCTTAAAAGGTTCAATTTCCGAGGCCCAACAAGTAATTTAAAAAAATGTCAAAGTCAAAGTCAAAAGGTTTATTGCAAATATGCTATTTTTAGCACTTTTATATAATATTATTAATAATAATATATTAATGTTTGGACACAGCGCCATCTAGACCCAAACTAAGCAAAGCTTGTACTATGGAAACCAGATAACTGATACAATACTTATTTTTTGTTTGTAAATATATACATAGAATACAATATAACACCCAGACACAGAACAAACATCGATGTTCATCACACAAATGATTGTCCTGGGTGGGAATCGAACCCACAACCTACAGTTCAGAAGGCAGGGATACTACCAACTGAGCTATCGGCCAGTCGAATCAGTATTTGTATAAAAAAGTATTTGTGCAAAGAGAAAAAGCCCAAATACTTGTTCTGAGTCTGGGTGTTGTGGGTCTTCGTAGTTCCTCCGGGGTCCCTAGATACAGGGAATCCTAGTTAAGGTCCAGGATCTATGTATGTGATCGTTTGGCGTTGTCATTATTATTATTTACTTTATGTAGTTCACTAAGCAAATAGGATTTTATGACCCAATGTCACAGTCTAGTAATCTTATTGCTAGACTCAGAATGGCATGTGCCACTGCGACAATGTCACGCGAAACTATGCTTTAGATTTTCAAGTGTCGCTGCAACTGATATGGGCAATCGTGTCGCTTAACATTTGGCGAGCGACTAGCTCGGCATGTCATTTCGTAACATTTAAAAAAATTTAGCGTTTTTGTTTTTAAGTTATACATTAATCGAATTTCATCTTATAAAACTGTTTAGGTTACATTCTTATAAATGTGTGATTAACTTTGGTATTCGATTTCTAAATAGAGGCGATCTTGAACTTTTTTCTGTTAGTAGCCATATTAGTAGCCCAGCGAGCAAATTACATTTATATATATCGAAGTTTGAAGAGTTCGCCCAATATTTCAGCTCGTGTGTACACGAGAGCCGAGAGTCGCGCGAGATACGCGCACCAATCAGCCGACGCAAACAGTGCTCCGTGAAAGTCCCGCTAGTCACAGTGCAGCTTAGCGCAGGAATACTTCTTGCTCTCTCAGAGAGAAAGATAATTTCTATTTTGTCTCTCTTGTATAGACTATTGTTATTGCAGTATTTTTTTCATTTCATTTATTAAAATGTTTGTAAACTTGTTTTATTAATGAATGTTGTGACGAGCTAGTCGTTGACGTGATGTTAAGCGACACGGCCGCCCATAACATAACAGTGTCACTGGGAACTCTACAATTTAAGTTTCACGTAACACTGCACTATGCACATCATCCTGAGACATCAGCACAGTCTGGTAATAACATTACTCGACTGTGAGATCAGGGGGGTGATCACGAATCTTTGATTGCAATGCAACAGGAGAAATTTCCGTACTAACTATGCACATAAGCTGCGTATTGAAACTGTCAAATCCATACAAATTTGTGTTTCCGGTGATTGCAATCAAGTTACGTGATTGCCCAGCGGATCATAAGTTTCAATTGCCTAGTAATTACATTAGCTAAAATGCCCTTCAAACCGGAACACAGTAATGCTTGCGCACTACTGCTTAGTGGCGGAATAACTGGCAAAGCGGTGGTGATGAACCTCGATGAACTTTGCAGAAAAGTCCTACTACCTAGTAAAACTATAAAATACTTAGGTAAGTACCGCGTAGGTACGATATGGTGAATAAATATGTACTATCGAGGAGACGTAATATTTTTTGTCACAATTGAAGGGGTGAGAATAAAAAGGATTTAACTGATTTTTTTGACCCAATGACTTATGGGTATCGTTGGATTCAGCGTGAAATTATCTTCAATAATACATTCTCAAAATACCGAAATGAGGTTTAAATCTCGAGATTTTGAGTCTAAAAATGGTTTATCTGTCACAGGAATACAGTACGCTTAGCATAAAAACATTACTTTATTTCTTTTATTATATTATATTTTTACAGTAATTGTATGAATTAGTACTATATTTGGTAATTTTAAATAGAAATAAAACATTTTTAAGCAACTGAAACTTACATAAACCTTTTCTATTACCTTATAAGCACTCTACATAAAAATGACGACGTTGACGTTTAAAGTCAATTTTCTCGAAACTGTCAATTTGTCAGTTAAATCCTTTTTATTCTCAACCCTTCAATTATGAATTAGAAATTTCTTATTATCGCATTGAATGCTCTGAATATCAATAGGTGAGTTTTAAAGCCTCTATAACTATATATTGTATCTAGTAGTCCAACTGGAATACAATTGCACTGCGTCAGTCGGTGTCGCGGCTCCAACCATTTGTAATGACATACATGCTCTCGTCTATTAACTCACAGCCATTTTTCTCGGAATTTTTGTGTTCATTACTTTATCTTGGAGTTATTGTGCGGGAGGGGAAGGTGGGGGGGGTGGAACATTTTTATGCCTGAGGGTTGTTGTAGCTTTGTCTCACTTGCAGCTTTTTAGGAAATACAGAATGATAAATAGTACTAGCATGCTTATAATAATAATGTTTTTCATTCTCTTTTGGTAACATTAGAAATATTGTAAAAACTTAGATTAAAAAAAGGATTTTTTTATTTCATAATAGATATATCATATATACTTTAATATCACCTACTACTACGTTCGTACTATAAGAGACGCTGGAAGGACTTCAACAAGGACTTATTCTTTAGATTTTTAATGACTTCCCCGCAAACAGCACATTAAATATCATTAAAATTTATAACAATTGTACCATCTTCTGAATAAAGTGTATTTGTTTAGAATTTATTACAACCGCCTATGTGCCAAAAGAAATAAAACACATTAACAATAAAAACACCGCAGCCCCATTTCCACCAAACTTTATCTTCTACCAAAGCCATTCGACTTAGGTTAACTTAACAATATAAAACGAATAAGTACCTAAACACCTGAAAACACCTTCACGTACGGGAGAAAAACTGGCTCTCCGATGAATACCGTCTTCAAACTTAACTCGGCAGTTGCTGGAGCTTTTATTGCTGTAATATTAAAGGCTAGAATAGTTTGATTGGATTGTTTAAAGTTGGTGAGGTAAAGAGTGCATTACACATTCGCCTCGGAGTTGTAAAGTTAGAGTCGTGTTACTACACCGGAATTCTAAAACATCTCGTGTTGGGGTTTCATTGAACGCATGCAGTTTGTACATGTCTGTAGTTCATACATGTTTGTACATGCCTGTAGTTCGTGTTCGGCGAACTGGTGCATCTTGGAACTGAACATACTTCCGCAAAACATATATGCGCTAGTTTCAAGTTCAAGTGTATTATATTTATTTGAAATAAATGCCACTCCGTGGCAACTTACCGGCAATTTGACTGGCAATTTACTGGTGTCCTTAACTCTCATAGCTTTTAAGGATTAAATATATTCTATTTTGATTACAATATATTATGCCAGTTTTCTAGAAAATTAGAAAGTTTTTTAACGGGTTTTTTTTATATAAAACCATAAGCATAAATCGTTCGGATCACACAAGAAGAGGTAAAAAATGTTCCGAAGTCAAGATGTCAGAACGTCCGATAATTCAGCTTGTTAATATAATAATTATATTAAGTAGGCCTAGTGAGCTTACCAAAGGTACTAGGATTTTAGTTCACTTTTTACTAAAATATCAGCTATAGTAAGACACTTTATTAATAGAAAACTGTTAGGACCGTAGGTCTAGGACCGTGTATGTTACATGAGGTAGTGATATCATCAACAAACATTTATCTTCTATTTTCTGAAAACGTGTCTTTCAATGCAGTTGTGTTACTGCTAACGACACTAAACAATGTTTCCTCTTGCGACAGCTTCACTGACTTCTGCCAAACCTTATCTCAATATATTGTTTGCATTTAAGTTCTATGTTACGTCAGGAGCAGCTGGCTCCGGCCCACCTGGCGACGCGGTATATTAGTTTCCAATAAAATGCGGGCCGGGGCCGCGGCGTGAGCTGACGCGGCCCGCGTTATGTGCCTTATTTATAAGCAGGTGCTTGCAAATGCTGACCCCTATTACAAAATAGTTTGCTGCCGGGTGGATCAAATATTGTACGGTATTCATGGTGGTATGGCGCCTGATAATAATATAATGTTTGTGGAAACTAATGTTTTACAGTTTTACATTATAATTTTGAGCGCATTTAAAAATTATTATGCATTTAAATCTAATATTATAGATACATATTTTCACAAAAAGCTACAAAAAAGTTCTAATAGATTACTATCTTCAAGATTGTCATAGAAAGATAGTGGGTTTTCACCAAAAATTGAGAATATCATAATAAGAACATACAAGGTACAAAATAGTTTAATAAAGATGTCCGCTAACAAAGCTTTAAGTTCTAAATACCCAGCATAACTTTCCGGTAAATATTGACCGAGCAATAGTTCATAGCTACTATCGGTTATTGAAGCAACAGCGTCTCTAAATGCACTGCATACAGGAGCGTAATCGAGTATTCATTGCAGAGCGTGGTGGGGCAGTGCGGACCGTACCGACAGACTGCAGTAAGGGCTGTTCTTTACTCCAAACTTATACGTGTATAGCTCAGACTAGAACAGAACATTTTATAGTCCAATTTCAATAAATGCGGATGAATTAGAGGTCTACATCTTCTTTTTTTTTGATATTAACAAATAATTTAACTACTAACAAAATTACACCTAAACTACTTGGACCAATGAAGTACAATGCATTTTGCAACTCGGCATATTTAACTTATTACTTCACAAAACAGTGCGCTTTTACACGCCGCGACAGATACACGCGCGAGTGGGAGAATCGGATAAACCCACAGCTGTGATTCTTTTGTATCAATTAAAACTTAACTTAGAAACTTTTTATATCAACTTTTACTACTTTTCCATTTAAGTGTTGTGTACCTCAACTGGGCCGCAACAACTAGTAAGTAAAACATTACAGGTAAACATAACATTCATAGCAATTTCATTGCAAGCTTATATGAAAGAATTTCTCATACGACGAACGTATTATAGTTATATCAAATAGTATACAGAATAGTAAATCACGTTATGTTACAATTTATCGGTATTTGTACGGAAAATAGCCAAACTCAATTCAGCGCTGTAGTTAAGAATAAATCCACTGTTTTTGCTGCATTTCATGTTGAACCTGTCGGAGGGATCGAGCCGAGCAGCGGCCGGGATGCCGCGCGAGCCGGGGTTGCGCCGGCCCGGCGCCCGACGTCCACGTCTGCTGCGGCATTTCAACCATGCAGCTCGACGGGCGGAATGCTAACAATTTTTCACTTAATTTTGACAGGCCTGAGTACTACTGGCTTTAAAGTCAAAGAGTTGAAGATTTGGTAGAGGAATACGAATTTCATTTCTCCTTTGATATTGAAAACTCGCATTCTCTATTGATTATTGTTACCTACGTGTAAAAAGGAGGTATATAATTTTGAAATGGTTTCTTTTTATACAAGTTAAAGTTGTGGATCGTGACTAGGGTTCAAGATGGAAAAAACTGATCGTAGAAAGGCAAAAGTGATGTTTCCGTGCCTAAATGGAAAACTCACTAACAATTTGCTGAAATTATCAAGGCAAGACCTCCGTCTTATGGTGAGTATTATCACAAGTCCCTGCCCCCCTTAATTATCACCTGCACAAAATCGTCTCCACAGATAGCCCTCTGTGTCGGGGTTGCATGCAGGAAAACGAGACTGTGGAACATGTGCTACTACATTGCACAGCCACAGAAGAGACAAGAGAAACAACTCATCTACTAACAAGAACGACGACTACGGGATCGAAGGCAATTGGTCTCTAAACTACCCATACCATCAAATGCGACACCCATACTATCAAATGCGACAACACTGGAACAGTTGTGCCAGCGACCCAAGGCAGTGCTCCGCTACACTAAGGAGCTGGGCTGGCTTGGGTAAATGCTGGCAGGGGGAAATGCACAATACGTCAGTGCAGGCCTTACCGCCCCCAAATAGAATTAGAATTAGGGTTCAAGTTATATTTAAAAGGGTTAATTTGGCTCTGCATTGTTGTCGCTATACCGGTATGAACTGTGGAGGCGAGGAAGCCCGACAGCGCCAACTGTACCCGCCGCGTAGCGTGCTCTTCACTCACGCAAAACAATAATTAAGCCCATAAATTAACACTGATGTTACCATAACGAAATATTCTGCTTTTGAAGACCTTATAAATATAGATATAGTGTTTCTTCTGTAGTAATTACGACTGAATTATTTTATTCTAGTGTTCGAATTTATCAAACAGGTTTCATTATATTTGATTTCATTTACCATCCTTATTATCTAGACTTTATAGTCAATTGGCTGACACTAAACAAGTATAAAATATGGGGGAGATACTTTTATTTCGTTATAAATATTTCAACCGATTTTATAAAAGGAAATTTATCTATTCAGCCACACGATCAGAAAGACATAAGCTGGATTAAGCTCACCACAATCTCAGATATAGCGTAAACGTGAGCAGATGATGTATTAAAAGTAATACTAGTAAGTTTTTCAAGTAAAACTTCTTTAAGCTGGTGAATGCGAGCCGAACGGATGTTTAAGTTGTTTCACGTAGATCTCTATTGTCAACATAAAAAAGTTAAAATTTGTTGGTATGTCCGGTAAAATGACAATTTACAATTGTCAAGATGACATTAACATTAAACAAAAGCAAAAACAAAGCTATACTGGTCGATAGATGGAGCTAAACTAAAGAAGTTTCAGTTCAGTCGTGTCTAAAGCTCACTCGTTTTTTTATTATCTTAGTATCTTATTTTGTAATTTATCATTTAAAATTTTAAAAAGTATTTTTGTTATTAGTTTATTTCACCTTGCCCTCTCAGTTACAGTAGCAATAAGCACCACGTCTGCGCTAACTGACTATTGTTTAACGCTAGCCATCTTACTATGTAGACCGCCCCATTCCTTAGCACAACACACAACCAATCTTCAGTAAACAAGAACTGTTATCCTATAAATAGCCACTGCAGTGAATAGACACTCTAGTAAACAGACAGAGCAGTAAATAGGCACTCTAGTAAATAGACAGAGCAGTAAATGGACAGTACTCAGCTATAGGTATTGTTTACAGGAGCATCCGTCCGCGCCCGCCGCAGGTCCAGCAGTCGGAGGGAACTTACGTACAGATGGGCTCGATTAATGCGCTCTGATTTAGAACTAAAGCAAGCTTCTGTTTAGAGAACTGTTTGTTTAGCTTGCTAAACTAAATAACAAAATATTACTCCTTTAGAATAGAACAAAAAAGGCTTATTAAAAATCTATTGAACTACATATTAACCTGTAATGTCTTACTTTAATGGATATAATAGGTCTTTACCTATGAAATTGCCGTATTGCAGTACCGACTTTTTCAACAAAAAAAAGTTTTGATTGGCTATGAATTCTAAATTCAAATTAATTTTGTTTTAAAAATATGACATTCTATTTACAATATAAGTCTTTTGTTTATTGATTAGCGTTGTATTTTCATTACATTTCAACATTTTTCCTCATAATGGATACTTTGAAATTTCGTGTAATTATGGAATATGAGTTCCGTCGTGGCACCAACGCGGCACAAACGACACGTAACATCAACGACGTTTACGGAGAGAACTGTTCAAACGAACGTACAACCCGTTATTGGTTTGCTCGGTTCCGTTCTGGGAATTTTGACTTGAAAAATGAACCTCGTGGTCGTCCGGAAACTTTGGTCAACAATGATGAATTAAAGGCGATTGTGGAAGCTGATGAATCTCAATCTACAGCTGAGCTGGCAGCAGCTTTTGATGTTAGCATCAAAACAATATTGGTCCATTTGCGACAGATTGGCAAGATAAAAAAGCTTGATAGATGGGTGCCCCACGAACTTAACGATCGCCAGCGCAACGTACGCGTCGAGACTTGCCTTGCGCTGCTTAACAGGCACAGAAATGAAGGAATTTTGAACCGAATTGTTACGTGCGACGAAAAATGGATTCTTTTTGACAATCGAAAGCGCTCAGCAAGTTGGTTAGATCCTGGTTCGGTACCAAAGCAATGTGCAAAACGAAAAATGACCCCTAGAAAGGTGATGGTCACAGTTTGGTGGTCTAGTGCTGGTGTGATTCACCATAGCTTTTTACAAAACGGCGAGAGCATTACTGCAGATGTGTACATTGAAGAACTGACCACAATGATGGCGAAACTCACACGTCTGCAACCAGCTTTGGTCAATCGGTCGTCTCCACTGCTACTGCACAACAGACCGTCTCTAAGCTGCATGAGTTGGGTTTGGAAGCTCTCCCTCATCCGCCATACTCACCAGATCTTGCGCCTACCGACTATTACTTTTTCCAAAATTTGGACAACTTTTTAGCGGGAAAAAAATTCAATTCCCGAGAGGCAGTACAAAACGCCTTTGAAGAGTTTGTTGTCTCCCGTCCTGCTGATTTTTTCAAGAAGGGCATCCATAAACTGCCACAGCGTTGGCAAAGATGCATTGATTGCAGGGGTGATTACTTTGAATAAAAGAAATAAATAAGTTCGAAAAAAAAATACTTTAACTTTTTTCAAACAAAACGGCAATTTCATAGGTAAAGACCAATATAATATTTGACAATAAGCACTTTGTAATTTTATATGCTTAGTGTAATAACTTATTGATAAGTACCTAATATAATGTTGACTTGAAAAGTGCTAAAAATAGCCTATTATAGCAGTAATCCTTTGAAAAAAGTAAAAAAATATGGTTTCCTGCAAATACGGTTTGAGCAGTTCACTTTTTGCCCAAACTGTTGTTCCGACAATTACGAAATAAAATCACATATAAAACCAACGACACAAAAAAGCTAAACCAACGAGCAGCGGAAACAAAGCGCGTACATAAAACATGCTATAGTGTAAAACTAAAGTGGTTCGCACACTGGCCGGGTGTAAAGCTAAATTTCCTGTGTTTCCTGTGTTCCCTGAGTTTCCCGGCTAGTAGCATTTCCCGGGGATACCGCGCGGCGACACATTGTTACGGCCGCGCTGAGGGCCCGCCAAATATTTCCGTATTTAGTTGAGTGCTGAATTGGATGGACACAGTACAGTTGACAGTAGGACCGTTCTAGATGCGCATGTTGGTCTGTTTGTTGGTGTGGTGCGTGATGAGCGTTGGGTGTAAACTTCTAGTTAAAAATGTGTAAATATTCAGGAAACACATTTTCATTAAAAACTGCTGAACAGCTTATATTTATTAATCGATGTATATAAGTTGCATCAACATTAGTTGACTTTCAAAGTTGGTAAAAATTTAAATTAAAAATATATAATATTTGAAAATTATATTATTCAATAAGCACCGCATAAAAATGGGCTGACTATTTGCATTACGTAAAAGCAGTTTTATAACAAGAAAAAAGTGATAAACAGCGAAACGACTAACTGTGATGCGACCACTGTGTCCCCATACCCGGGCGGCGGGTGAGGACAAACTGCACGGTAATTTATGTGCCACGCGGGAAATTACCGGCGCGTCTGCCGTCCGCCCGCGCGTAATGAACGCATTGTGCACGCTCCCTAACCATACCGTCAAAAATCACAACTTACACGCACCCTAATTGGCTTCGATACTGACCGATAAATAACCGCGCTCCTATGACTCCGCCATCACGGCTATCCACCCGATCTTTGTTTATTATTATTGGGTCGTTGGACTTTAACAGAGTTGCTTGAGCTCGTTCCTGTCCTGTTCTCCGTCGTCCGGTCAATTTTCGTAACGACGCCGACGTAAGAGAATTAGTTTTTGCATTTCACAGCGTCTTCGTGAAAGGCGACTGTAATAAGATTTAACCCTCTCCCCGCGGTGAGGCGTTAGGAAGTGTGTAGGTCGGTGTTCGTTTATTGGTGTTGTTTGTTTCAGCACCGCTTACGGATTCAACGCGAGCTAGTTCTTGTTTCGACGCTGTCTTCGAAGAAGTTTTAGACCCCTTTGATCTGTCTTGGAAGAGAATAAATTTAATAGTTTTTACCTCAATGTTTACAATTCAAAGGTAGATTTTAGCTAACGAGGTGCCTTTTAAAGAGTTGCCAATAACTACGACGATATATAGTTTATTTATTTTTGTGCATGTTACATATCTTTAAAGGTACGATTGCGATGCTAATTTTGTTTTCATGATGTTTTTCCGTACCATTTTGAGCAAGATGGCAGTAGGCATACCTAATACATGACTTCCCCTACTAGTACTCTTCCTGACCTCCTACCACAGTGAATATACACACGCTACTGTTTCACAAATATGAAAACTACAAAAATTACCAACTATGCCTCAGAAAGAAAGAAAGAAAGAAACACTTTATTTGTAAGAACTGGACACAACATTTGTAATTACACTAAAAAAAAACAAAACATGATCTTGTGAAATTTAAAACTAACTTATAACTATAACCTATTCCTTACTGTGTGCGAACATCGTTGCTGTGTACAGTGCTCTACAAAACGGTCTGAGCTCAGCATGTGCCGTGGACGAGTCCAGGGCGCTGATTTTCAGCCCAGACCTCGAGTGACGAAAATATTTTTAACATTTATTATATAGTGATAACATTTAGTGTAAAAAAATAAATAAATAAATAATATAAATAATTTAATTTAAAAACAATAATCAGAGATTTCAAAAAGAGTATAAACAGAATGTAAAGGTGGAAACAAAAATAAATAAACTCACTTAGTCAGGTAGTATTTTATAGTTATCGCATATTAACAAGAATCTTTGTAACTACCGTAAATACGGAGTTCTCGTCAACTCACTGATAGACACAATAGGTGGCGGCGCACGGGACGCGGGGACGCGGCACAATGCCGGCGCGCTCGGGGGATGCGCCACAGACTCGGCAGCAGTAATAATGTGCAACAAAACGTCTCACGGGGGAGCGAGAAGGCATACAAACATATAGACTTGTTAGTCCTGAACCTGTCATACGGATATGTTACCGACAAAACATATTGTTATTCAGGCATTATATTTATATATTGTATGTATTGTATTGTTGTATTTTATATAATACCTAGTGATTCTAAGCAACGAATATCCGAATTCGTCTAAAGGCATTGTATAAAATAAAACTTTGTTCAGTTGTTCTACATTTAAAGTTCCCGTACAAACTATAAATATTTATTTAATGGTCAAATTGCTTTTATTCTTTTAACTAACTAACCATATAACTAAATAACCCTCTCCATCTCCAACTCCATTAAATAACACCTAATACTAAATACTACTAAAAAACTTTACCTACCTTTACAAAAAATAAACATTTGCGCAGTATAAGTTTATTTTTTGCTAGCTTCAATGACTATTATTCCAAATGCTCCAGCCCACTACCAGTAGGTAGCGTACGTGTTGGCAGCATTGAGATGCTGATTCGTTGTGCCCTAAAAATATATATGGAAATTGTAACACAAAATCAAAAAATGAAAACTTGCTATGAATTTATTTTAAAACTAAACAATCCTCCTTCACATCCTCTGAAAACCCTTCAAACGTCACAGGCACTGAACATTCATATCATCTTAAAACACTTTATTTCCAGCTCTACCGGGTTTTATGGCAACTTGCATAACTGAGGGATATCCAAGCGGCTCATCTCGTGAGATGCACATTTGCCCCCGCCTCCCCCGCACCCCGCTAGTTGCCCCGCCGACCTCTTTGTGCCCCCTTTTAGGATATCAGCTTGCCACTTTCTGTTTACCTGCGCTGGGAATATTTTAACACGTTTCGTTCTAGCTGTCGATTTGATTGAAACGTATATTGTGTTACAGTATTACAGACATTTAAGTAACTATTTTCAAGTAAAACTGGAAGAGATTGTTAAGAAGTGCTTAATGTCAAAGTATTGCCTAAACAAATCCATTAACAATCAAAACATAGATAAAAATTTAGGTAAGAATGGTAAAATAAATAAATTGATCTCCATATTAACTAATTTTCACCTGTACAAATAATATACATTTTTATTATTATTATTAATATTAGAAATTTAAATTATTAATGCAGCAGCTATGAAAGTAAATAATGCCTTTGCACCATATTTTTAAATATGGACAAGGACTTCGCATGTCTAACATCAGTGGGATGCGCATTCCACAGGCGAACCGCTTGCACTGTGAAGGACTTATCATAGAATTGGGAGTAAAAGTGTGAACGGAGGGCATGAGCTGGAGAGTTTATCTATCTATCTACCTGTTAATATATCCATTTCTTCTACTCTATTGTACGTTTCTTTCTTGAATTGTGCGTTAAGGCTTTTTAATAATGTTTTTTTACATAAAGTATCCTATTCCACCAAACGTCGTACGACCAATGAACAGCACGCGGGTCCCGCCGCGGGTCCATTAGCTGAATTAAACGTCTCGCGCTCGGCCTAATGTCGGGTGATGTACGCCGCTGTCACGTTCCACAAATATCACTTCTGGTGTAATGTATGGAACCAATTCATAACCGGTCTCACTTGACTGTGGGGACTTTACAATGACGCGAGAGTGAAACTTGTGTATCTATGTTATATGACAGTGAGCCAGTTTTACGTCGGTACTTATATCCATTTTTAAAAATTATTTGAAAATTACTTCCTAATGTCTAAAGATACATCCAATTAATTAGGATTATCCAACACGTGAATCATATCATAAAACATACTTACTTACTACCTATCTCAATGAAGCATCGTATACTTAATCAAAAAGGTCAGTTATTGTTATTATATTATTATTGTTATAGTCACAGGCGTATTATTATTATTGTTCTTATTATAATATTATAGTCATATTATAGTAATGTTTAGAATTTACTTTTTAGGCACACCTATTTGTTGTCCCGAGGAGGAATCTTAGTGGCTGTAACACAGGGCATCCTAGTACGGCCACTAACGACACTCCTAAGCATGGTTGTCGAAATGTATAATTATATGTATTGAATGTTGTTTCACTAGTATTAATAGCTAACCAACTTAGGCTAAGAACGATGTATGCTTATTGGAAAATAAAATATACTTATTATTATTATACTTATTACTCATTAATTAAGAAAAGACATTCATCATTTTAACACTTTTTACGGTATCTACAACTTACTTGTGATCTTACACCCTTACATTCTTAAATTCTGTAAAATTTCAAGGTTCTAGGTAACGAAAGTATATAGGTTTTCAGGGCGCTAAATTTGCTAAAGTATATATCTAAAATGGTTTTTTATCAGGTTTTATAAATGTTCATTTATTTCATTGAGTTTAAAGCTTTCTTAGGTTTATGAAGGCTTCGCATATAATAGGGTAGAAAACTTATCAACTAATTTGAATAAGTTTAAATGTTCGTGAAAAGTATTTAAGCTAACAAATAGAACGACAAATTAACAAAAAGTGCTTATATACATTTTTCGTATTCCTAAAACGGGCACGATACCCAAAAAGATTTAATAAGCGCATCAAATAATTCAAAATGCTTCATCACCATAATAAGAAATAGTCCAAGCCGGCTTCCACCTAACAACTATCATGATGGGTCTAATTTCAGTCCACTTGCTTCTTACACTGGCTGATAGATGGTGCTTAATTAAATGCCAAATGACCCCCATTCGCCCCTCCCTCGCATTTACGTCGACGTTAAGTCGCCGCGAGGGGTTTACGAGACGGCTCCACTCGGGATCTTTGTGTATGTTTAAGATAAATTATAAGAGCTGGGGATAAATCTATTTGTATTTGGACATTATTTACACTTTATACTAAATAAAGGTGTCCCGTGGTTTTACAAAGTCCGTTACATACAACTAAACTGATCGAACAGTATCGATATAGTAAAAGAAAAGATTTCCATCGACCAGTTCACAACAAACCGATTGCGACGGTATAATTGGTAACTGACACCAGCGCGGTATCGAGTCGCATCGCAGCGGTTTAATAGATTTTGCATCCTAGAACTGTGCACTTGATTTATTGATTTATTTTTATTTCATTTTGATTACGTGATTGTAAAAGGATATCAATTAACAAAACGTTTACTTATCTTAGACTCATGTGTGAGATATGAATATATAAAAATCATTAACTTATGGAATGCGGTTAATGAACTTTTGTTTTTTTGTGCCTAAATCTCTCGTTGAACTCTTTTCAATGAACAGTGGCATAAGAGGATTTGTTGCGGCTACGAAGTGCTACGTGATGGCTACAAGACTGCGCTACGATTAGCTACGAATTACGAATAAGCTAAATTTAGTTTTTAGGTGTAACAGTGCGCCAACTTAAGAGTGATCATACAATTATTAATTACATAAACAATAATAAAAAATTTTTATCATGCGTTCAAAAAAAAACACAACGATGTATGTAAATATACAAATACATTTATTGCAATCTCTGTTTATTTTTATATAAAACGGTCGTATAGAATTAATTACGAAGTGTTAAAAATAAAAATGACACGATAGAAGAGGACACGAGATTAACGGCCGTTCGTAGCGAATTAACGGCGAATAAAGCGGGCTTAACGCCGCGTTAAATATTTACAGGCGCGCTCTACTACACTGCTCTTTTATATCATTGATTGTGCGATATCTGAGTTATAAATAGAAACACATCATGAGGTTTGCGTTTCTTTTGTTAGGGTTTATAATTGTTTAACACCAACAAGTAAAATTGTTCAACTTTATATGAACATTGTGGATTGTCGGCCAGTTGAACACATTTTCTTAAATCATTGTTAAGAACATTCTCGATCAAGTCGCAACAAAATAAATAATCGAATCATTCGTTTAAGAGCAGCGTTGCCACAGATATCTGTATGCACCGGTATCGGTGCCGGATGCATGTGTATTTATCCCTCTGTTTTTGCGAAGGTTGTAAAGGGCGTCCTTAATGCCCCGCTTGTCTGGACATCTTGTCATCGTGAAATTAGGCCCGATAGCACTGATATGCGTGTAAAAAACTATGCCTAATGCAGGAGGACTATTCGGTAGTGATCCTCTCGGCTGATGATGATGATGACATTATTATAGAAAAATAAAATCCAAAAACTCGATGTTGTTTATTAATGCTACGTACTTATACACAGCGCGATCGTCCTCATTTTTGTCAACAACTATTACGCTGTTACTATTTAGTACAATAACATTGCCCACAACCGAATCAAAATCCATGGTGAGAGAGTAGCGCGGAAGTTTAACGTAATCTCCAGAATGAACAATGGCTAATGTTACACACATCTCTCCATATTTGCGAATTCCTCGCACGAGCAGTTTTTTATGATAAAAACACACGTGTAAATCTTATTAGATTATTTTTTAACTATTGGAGTAAATTACAAGAAGTGAAAGTTTATGAACTAAAGATTATTAAGAAAAATACACGCGGTAGGAACCGTGGGCTGCTAGTCAACCTTACTTTTTTGTTTCTACTTTTGTTGTACGCTGAATCTTGGGAGCTTACTTCTACGGCTTTAATACTAAACATTAGCATACTTACCGGTCGGAACGTAAACAAACTAATTAGCTTGTGTGATAATTACAATAATACTCGACGTAAATAAAATATAAATATAGCTATTACTTTAAATATATTTAGTACCCGTTTGTCTACGAAACTAGAGAGACATTCACACTTGCGCCCCACGACCGCGGCGACGGACGGCGGCGTCTCGGCACGAGTGTGAATAAATGGGATTAGTGCGCATAAGCGGCGCGAGCGGCCGCGACGTAAGCCGCTTAACTAACTAATGTTTAATGCTGGACTTAGTATCAACTAGCCGCATTTTGGAACACTTTTACATTGATCATGGCTGTGTAGTTTCTAAACATTTTTCAGCTTGTATGCTTACTTAATATTTGTTTGAAATATTTCTCAAAAAATTACGTTACAACTTATGAAGAGTAGTTTCTTGGTATGCTTTACTGTTTATAAAATGGTAAAACAGAAGCATGTAGAAATACTTTTCTTACCAAAAACTTTCATAAAATATTAAATAAAATAGTGGTAGTTAAAACGGTGTCCTGTAAGATTCACCAGTAAAAATACAAAGGTAGCAAGCTAATAAAAAACAAATTGAAAACGATCATGAGGTTTATTTATAGACTGTACTTCGGACATTTAATTTTCCGCAGCTCATAAAAGATATTTCGGTAACATGCCATAAATAACTGAGATTGGCGGTGTCCGCCGCGACAGCCGCACGGCGCGGCGGCGGGCCGCGGGTGTCGCGCGGCGCACTGCGGCCGTCACGCAGCCGTGCGCTCCGCCGCCCCGCAACATGAAATACGGCTTGTGATATAGGTGGATCAGGGTTACATCTTACAACTTATGTCTTCTTTTTCTGTCTTGCAATTAATATTTTTCTCTTCTGGATCTCTATCTCTACAAAAAGTGATTAATTTCAGTATTTAGGAATATATTAAAGTTAAGTTAAATAGCAAGCACAGCAAATTGCCTCGGAAGTATAACTTACGTAGTAACTGTTATCTAATATGCTGCAGCCCTTGCACTCGTTTATTCATAGAATTTTTTTTTTGTTTTACTATCGATGGGTTTGCGTTTGACTAATGTCACCTGATGATAAGTGACGATGAGGTCGAAGGTGGAGCACGCTTACCCAGAAATAACCTAATATACAATAAGTTGTATGTGAGTGACGACGGGAGTGAGTTCCATTCCCTACTGTACGCACAATAAAAGAATCTGCAAAGCGTTTCGTACGAACAAAAGGTAAATCAACAAAAATAGTAATGTACCTACAGCGTTAAGCCCACTGCGATGTGATCGCTTGCATAAATTAAGCAGACTTATTAACTCATTCGAAAATATACTTATTGAAATTATACAAATAAAGTGAAGGTTTGTTAAAACATTTAGCAATACAACTTACGAGGTCCTATAAAATAAAGCTGGTAGTGGCAGCCCTAGCCGGCGGCGCGTCGCGGCGCTTGTGCTTATTGACACTGACGCGTTTTATTATTATTGGACGGCGGCCACCCCTACATCGTGCCCCGATATCATATTTATTTATTTTTATAAAACTACTCACACGATATATTAACCCCATATTTTACGAAGCGAAACGATGGATGAATACTAATTTTTGACCATCGAGCGCTATGAAAGAAAGGCGAGTACTTTATTGGCCGACACTATTTCTTTATTACGCGTCGCAACTTATTGAAGTTCAGCCGTAAAACAAGACTAGAATGAAGAATTATTTACATATTAAAACCCAAGTTTTAACTAAAAACGCAAGCAATGCAATCTTTTCTTCGTCAGTTATAATGAAAATCTTAAAATTTCTTTAAACTTCGTCTCAAATTGCGGAACCTGTGCCCAACAAGTGAAGCTTTACAAAAGCTCGTAAACCCTCCCCCTCTCCACCGCAGCCGCGGCGGGGGCAGCGAAGTTAATTGTGTATGTAGGAGATGTGGTGACAGCGGAGTCCGCTCCACTCCGCTCCAGCACGCTGCGACGAAACGCCCCAATTTCCACGGAACAAACTTTGCAACAACATTTAATGTTATGATTGTATTAAACGTATTCCCTGAAAATGTACCACAAATATTAGCTAAGAAACTTTACTTAAGAAATTTTAATGTAGTCTGACAGTCTCCGAATCGGATCCGAGCGTCCTTATCGCCGCGCGATAGGGCGCAAATCGCAGTTACGATTACTTCGGGAAGGGCAGATCCTCCTCCGGAGCTCACAATGGGCGCGCCAGATGATTTTGTTCCCATACATACATTTATTTTGTGGATCCTGTGTACATTGAACAATATTTTCTTAGCGCCGACGGAAGTTCTCTGAATGTGCGACCAGAAATTAATAACAAGATAGGTTCCGTAATTGTTTGCTTAATTTATTTTAGCGGCCAATATTGGCTCAAGGATTTTCGTAATTTTCGTGTACAAGTTTCAGGAGGTTTATATTAAGGTTTTGGTAAAAAAAATAACATGTTTTTAAATTAATCAAATCTTTTTACGCTCTTTAAATTCGTTGATCCGATGACTAACAATTATGATATAATATATCACAGTATGCACGTAACATAAATAACATTATGTGTGTACAATAACGTGCTGCACTGAAATGACATGGCATCCCTGTTCCAGTGGCTCTGATAAAGTTACGTGCTGAATCATCAGCTGTAGAAATGGAACCCAAGAATCAGTGCAGTTAAAAATCACGTGACATCGCTACAATGGACCTAGAGCCTAGTAAGTTCATCTCACTGAAATATGAGAGATGGACAAAAAAGGATCTACCATCGAAATCATCAGTCCGAAAGCGTTCATTGCTGACCAATATCTGCAACCCCTTTTGCTTGCTTCTGGGATCCAATGGCTCCTCGCAGCTTAAATACAAAAAATAAATGTATAAAAACAACACCGAATCCAGAAACATACCATGTTTCTGGATTCGGTGTTGTGTTGTTCTACATTTCTAAAATTACCATATTACTAAATGATTTTCTGAAATAGTTGGAGTTAGTACTCGTGTTGTATAAATCAGAGGCTGTAAGTAATTTCCGCGTGTGTACATTAAAGGTAAACAAACGCCGGAATCACGATTTGATTGCGATGCAAACTGTTCGCGGGGATCGTAGAGCCACAGTAGAGACACACTGGCTAAACTAATTCATTACATATCCCAAAAAGGTCCTCTGCTTTTTTTCTAGCTATAAAAACAACTTAAAAATATTAGTTTTTATTGGTTAGGTTTTAAATTTCTTCGCAGAAATCACATATTTATTGTAAAAATTTTATGTTTGTGTGGGCTCGGGTCTTAGTAAACATTTCACCTGATGGAAAGTCATGATGCAGTCTATGTTGGAGCACGTTTTCTTAAACCTTATTTCTCTATCTCTTTCTCTCTCCCTCTCAATCTAAGCGTGTATAGAGGTATAGGCTACTCACATTTCGTCACAAACTAATAAAGAGTAAAAGGAAGTAGCAGAACTGCCCCACTGCCACACTCGCATATAAATCGAGAATGATCCAGTAGCGTAGGAGTTCCCGGGGGTAAAACAAGTCTTGGGGTGGCGCTGGGGGCGGAAACCAAACACTAGGCTTACTTGTTTGTGCTAGATAATTAATGTAAGATATCAGCGGCTCAGATACATGCGATACGCCAACTTAGCAGCTGGGTAAATAGCTAACTTTGATCAAGTTGCGTACTTAGATGGTTTCACATGTGGGAGCGAGTTTTAGCTTTGTTTTTCGAAGTCGGGCTTGTTACCTGAAACTTTTGATTATGAACCAGATTGATTAACGAGGCTCGCGTAACGGAAACCAGTATGTGTTTAAGTACTTTATTTGCGTATATTGTGTATCAAAAAATTTGATCACTCACACAGAGCAGGAAAACAAGTCACGCTTGCGCCCTAATAGAGGTTAAAGTAATAACAATATTCGTGTCTAGCAATGAGCGCCGAGCGCAAACACTACTCACAAGACTGGATACATTATGTACCATCTGCGCCGATAAACCATAAAGTCGTATCCGAAAACTTGACATTTTTGAACTGTATGAAAAATGTCAAAAAGGCGCAGTAGTAATTTTTTTTTTCTTGCTCTGTGCTTGAAAATATCGAAATGATGTATTTTTAAATTATAATAATACCTAATGAATGACGTGACGAGCTAAAGATAAAGATATTATATTTGCAATGTGATCCTTTCGATAGTAGATATATAAGCCTTCTACAAGACAGAGAACAATAGGCCTAACCTCTTGAAACCATGACAATGAGTGAGTCGGTTCGTTTGATCATAGTTAATTCATCGCAGCCCGCGCGCCAATCAATTATCCACACAACTATTACCTAATCACTTAACCTCTAATCCTAAATTCAGATCTCATGTAATATTGACACACGCACACGGCACGAGTGTGGGGGTGTGTGCGTGTGGGGGTCGCGCCGGAACCGGAAACGTGGCACACACGGTGCGGTTTAACGCTGTTTAACGCAACTGTGCGGTTCGGGCGGGCGGAAACCTGTGTCAGGATAAAGCAGGAACAATTATGCATGTTTTACAATTTCAGATATTTGCAATTTAGAGTAGGGAGTTATTATCATAGTTTGATATAATATGGGCAGATACACAATTATAAGTGATTAGATCTCCATATTACGTCACAAAAGTTTTCATTAAAAAAAAGTGTATTCATTATTGCAGTATGTAACTAATCAAAAAATGACGTAGATACGAATTATATAAATATGTAAGCAGAAACGGGTTGTGGGTAGGTTGCAACCTATATAACTATAGGCCTTCAGCATGTCCACACCGCGCCGTGTCTGGAACAAGAATGATTCGTAGCACA
The DNA here is from genome assembly GCA_905220475.3 of Ennomos fuscantarius. NCBI lineage: Eukaryota > Metazoa > Arthropoda > Insecta > Lepidoptera > Geometridae > Ennomos > Ennomos fuscantarius. Next base: position 262,563 of record HG992028.1, on the reverse strand, counting down.
CCAATCGATCCCTTTATATAGCCAGACAGGTAGGGGCGCCATGACAGTTGCCGGTGCTGCCACTGTAATAAGTTTAATGCCACCACAGGGTAAATTACGGTGCTCGATCGCTGTGCATAGAGTTTATAACTGGACGTAGCCGCCGTCAAATATATAATTTTTTCACAACATTTCAACTATGGTAAGTTAATAAATAAGTTGTATCAAGTTAAATTAGTCAACCAATCATAGTAAAGTTACTTGTTTTTAACGGAGCTATTATTCGCATAAAGTTTTTACACTCGATTGTGCGTTAGTTGTACTACTTCTTCCAATTGTAAATAGTTTTAATTTGATCGTATCTGTACTATGCAAATATTACCCAATACTTTATAAACTACTATTGTTACTAACAATTTTTTTACAAAATAGAACACTATCACTTATTTGAGGTTCACAAAACATACATAACAATCTAAGCTGTGGGATACAACTAGTATATCATATATATATATAAAAGTTAAAGAAGTTTTACTTCAGTCGTATGGTCTAAAGCACACTCGTTTTTTTAAGTAAACCACGATTACTAAATCGACACTTACTTATACAAACTTATGAAATATATATATATTAGTTTGTATAAGTAAGCGGTATAACTTTGTTTAACGTTAATGTCGCTATGTTGACAATTGTCAATTATCATTTTTCCGGACACACTAAGATAATAATACACATTTTTAACTTTATTATGTTGACAATGGAGATTTACACTAACCAACAACTTTCAACTTCCGTTTGCCTAGCATTCACCAGCTTACTCCCCAAGTCAAGCGTGCGTAAAGAAGTTTTACTTCAACAACGCGGCCACTACTTCTGTGGGCTGCAGTTAAAGGGCTTAGTTATAGCGCAGTTTTGTCATTTTAATTTGACCAACATGTATGTGTGCGGCGGCCATCCGGCCGGCGTATATTACACACCAACAAACGTGGCCGTGTGTCCGGACGTACGGCACTAGATCCCACCTGAATTATAGTGTCGTTAAACCCACGCACCCGTGAATATTTGGGGGATGAATTATTTTAAAATGGGACGGTTACTTTCATTATTAAATTTTCTTCTTTTCGGTTTTTATTGTCTAATTTAACTACATTAGATACCAAAAACTTATTAAAAATATTATATTTAAAGAATATTTTGACATCGTTCTATTTCTAATCTAACAGTGTGGGATACTTCTAGAACTACTACATATTTACGAACATAAAATTTAAGGCCAAAACAAGTTATGGATTGCATAAAATAATCGAACCAATACTTTAAATAGAATGTTTACTTTTACACTTTTTCTCTCTCGCAACTTTTTTCCAGTACTAAAATTATAATATATAATTTTGGTAAGAGTACATTGAAACAGTATGGTGTTACAAAGGACAAAGAAGGCAGACGGTTCATATTCCAGCGTTAAGCCAAGTGTCAGCCGCCGCTGCCTGCGACTGAATAATGAAGACAGCAAGAGACACGAGCAACGTAGGTCAAAGGGCAAGCCGCTGTGCCGATGTCAGCCATCCCGTGCGTCAATTTATACTTTTCATTACACCTGGCTGCGATGAGTCCTGGAACAATTCAGGATTAAAGTGAAGGCAACAATCGGGACTCAATCGCTGAACCATTAAAAAGAAAGCATATAAACATATCATAGAGGATGTGTCGATGTGGGGGACCTAATATCCTAAACACAGGTTAACTTAGTTAGGAGTTAGTGCTCAGACATTTATACCTACTCGAATTATGTTATACCACTAATAGTGTATCAATCCATACTGTCATCTATATGTGAGCCGAGTTACACCTACATCTATAAACTGTTAAAGTTTCTAAAGTACATAGTTTTAATATCGAAATATATAATATAAATATAATATAAAAATATAATATAAATCAAGTTTTTTTAAGTATGTATATTTAATGTAGCTCTAAATTTCTTAAAATTGCTACGATGTTTGAGTAGGTGGTCACCTATTTTTTATTTTCCGAAATAAATATCATTTCATTTCAAACTATACGATTATTTCAACCAAAGTAAGACTTATCTGACAAAATTTTATGTAATCGTGCTAAGCAAAACTTTTCCTTTGCGATACATTAGAAACTTGCCTTGTGAGCTGCAAGTCTAGAAACTTCAGGCATAAATATAGGGAAACTACGTTATTGCATGGGGGAGCTTTATTTTGATAATATGTATGTTATATTACGGTACCAATATATTTTATGAACAACCAAGATAGCGCTTAAAGTCACGCTCTTTCCACAGTCTCTTAAAGCGGCTGTGCTAGCGTAATGCGAGAAATTGATTTGAATTTTGTTATTTATATGTCCATGATTTTTTTTCTTCATATAATATATATAAATGAAATGAAATAACAAAAACATTTATTCAATACACACAATGAAACGTTGATATAAGTTTAAGATACATTCTAATCAAGCCCATCATGATAGATAAATACTCAAATACTCATTTATATATAAACTATATTTACACGTCACGATACGATAATGGTACCAATAATGAATATCTATAACAACAGAATTCCCGTTACTATACTTGTGGTATATATATATATAATAGATACGTATCACTGGTACACGGTGACATGTAGAGTAGAGCACCGTCCAACAAAACACAGGTTAACGATTATGTTAATATTCTGCAACATTTCTTAGTTGTTTTGGTCCCGGCCATGCCCACAGCGTGCGGTTGCTGGTTAGTTTAAATTAGGGTCGTACATCAATATCCGCGGATCGTCCCTCGCGGGCACTATGCCTTAATTAACGGGTGCTCCGAGAGCGGTCGTGACAACCCTGGCTTTACGGCGGTGACGCCGTGACGCTGAGCTTCTTGTGTTCATTCAGAGATATATTATAATAGACAATTTCGAAGTGTTAGTTTAATTGTTGGGACTACCCCTTACTACCACCTAGTTCTACTTACACCACTTATACTAAGAAGTTGAGGATTAGCAATACCTATTCGATTGATCATTTCAACAATGATTGGTGCTGCAATAAAAAGAAAACACTCAGCATATACAAGTTTGCAAATCAAGCACCTATTTTTCTAGGGACTCGTATGTAAGTCCAGTATTCAGATCAGAGCAGCAACTATCAGTTCTTAATCTCCTTCTTGCTATTCTCACAAGAAACTACCACCCGTGAAAACAGAAACTAACTAAAAAAAATGAACTGCAAACTACATTTGCGTGGCGCAAACGTACTTATATTTCAAATATTTAATTTTATATTAGACTCAACAGTTGTAAAACTTATAATATACACATAATAGTAGTATAGGTGTGATAGTATAGGTACTTACATGCAATCATTACATAACGAACGAAAGTCGCGATCACATCCCCGCTATAACTCACGCAGCTTCCGGGCTCGAGACAACTCGCGCGATAAATAAAATAATTAGATAATAAATAAAGTGGATAATTCTTTCCGGTCACGCCGCGATACCGTTTATTTGTTTAATCTAAATGCTAATTGTTCGCGTCGGGACATGACGCCGGGACATCGGGACAGGAGCGGGACAGGGCAGGGAGAGGACAGACCGCGCTGCCATCAAACAATCTGGGCATTGTACTGGGCAACACACAAGCTACGAAACGGTTACTAGGTTATAGAAATTTAAATGTGTGATGTACTAAGTCATACGTAAGGTTGACTATTATACTGACGTGACTTTTATTTAGTGAAGCTTGGGAATAAATTTGGTAAGATGCGGTTTTTATGACAGAATAGGTTAGCACTTATCACGATCTCGCAATAAGCAATGGTGTGGTCGAACGTTTCCTAGTAAATATCTTTTTCTTCTTGACTTGCACAATTCAATTTTTCTTGTTCTATATCTTGTTGATCGAACTACGTGGCAAGATGCTTGTGCAGTATGTAACATCGCGCTTGCGGTGTCGTCACGTGATGATTGTAAGTATTCATATGTATCTTCACATTACACGCAAATCACGCAAATTTCAACAAACTTACAAAAGGATTTAGAAAGGGAGAGGCCACTTAACTTTTTTATATTTTAATTCGAACTACATATTGTATTTCAAATTAAACAATGCTATATAATAACATAATAATGTATACGCTAAGCAATAGTTAAAAATCAGCTCGGTCGGCCCAATAACCTATTCAGAAGAAGTGATCACGTCACGAACCCGACAACACATCGCGCTGTCTCACTGTCCTTACTTTCAATTTGATTGCGATTAATGAATTTAAAACTTTAGTTGACTTTGATGTAAAACTTTAGGCGAGTAGCAATTACTCGAATCTTAAAACTAACTTCAGAAAGACTGGCGACGTTAATGGATACAAGTTAGACAAGATTAAACATTGGCATAATGAACCTATAACTATACAATAAATATAACAATCTTAATTAATTTCACAGTTTTGATTCAAAAAAAATGTCTTTCTTTAGTGCTTTAGGTGAGTAATAGTTAATTTCTCGACCCGACATGTGTCAAACTATATTTTTGTCACGTCAAAGCAGTTGTTAGCGTATTCCTAGCGAGTTGGAGTCGATAAACAGATGATGTATCGTAAAGTAGAAGATGATTGATATTCGCCGCCTACCCCGGCGGCGATAGCACGCTGACTTGCCCTGTCGGCGAGGCGGCCGAACTAGCTGCATAACAAAACGTGTATATAATAACGGTATCTCGACGTTATCCTATCACATTTGCCGACGAGTGAGTGCCTGCGCGCCGTTACACCCAAGCGTAGCGCTTCACAATCGTAGCACATTGTAAAAGCGCACGTAGCACCTTGCGTAGACCACACGTAGCACGGTCGCAGTATCTATGACAGGATTATAATAATAGGTCTTTACCTATGAAATTGCCGTATTGCAGTACAGACTTTTTCAAACAAAAAAAGTTTTGATTGGCTATGAATTCTAAATTCAAATTAATTTTGTTTTAAAAATATGACATTCTATTTACAATATAAGTCTTTTGTTTATTGATTAGCGTTGTATTTTCATTACATTTCAACATTTTTCCTCATAATGGATACTTTGAAATTTCGTGTAATTATGGAATATGAGTTCCGTCGTGGCACCAACGCGGCACAAACGACACGTAACATCAACGACGTTTACGGAGAGAACTGTACAAACGTACGTACAACCCGTTATTGGTTTGCTCGGTTCCGTTCTGGGAATTTTGACTTGAAAAATGAACCTCGTGGTCGTGCGGAAACTTTGGTCAACAATGATGAACTAAAGGCGATTGTGGAAGCTGATGAATCTCAATCTACAGCTGAGCTGGCAGCAGCTTTTGATGTTAGCATCAAAACAATATTGGTCCATTTGCGACAGATTGGCAAGATAAAAAAGCTTGATAGATGGGTGCCCCACGAACTGAACGATCGCCAGCGCAACGTACGTGTCGAGACTTGCCTTGCGCTGCTTAACAGGCACAGAAATGAAGGAATTTTGAACCGAATTGTTACGTGCGACGAAAAATGGATTCTTTTTGACAATCGAAAGCGCTCAGCAAGTTGGTTAGATCCTGGTTCGGTACCAAAGCAATGTGCAAAACGAAAAATGACCCCTAGAAAGGTGATGGTCACAGTTTGGTGGTCTAGTGCTGGTGTGATTCATCATAGCTTTTTACAAAATGGCGAGAGCATTACTGCAGATGTGTACATTGAAGAACTGACCACAATGATGGCGAAACTCGCACTTCTGCAACCAGCTTTGGTCAATCGGTCGTCTCCACTGCTACTTCACGACAACGCGCGACCCCATACTGCACAACAGACCGTCTCTAAGCTGCATGAGTTGGGTTTGGAAGCTCTCCCTCATCCGCCATACTCACCAGATCTTGCGCCTACCGACTATTACTTTTTCCAAAATTTGGTCAACTTTTTAGCGGGAAAAAAATTCAATTCCCGAGAGGCAGTACAAAACGCCTTTGAAGAGTTTGTTGTCTCCCGTCCTGCTGATTTTTTCAAGAAGGGCATCCATAAACTGCCACAGCGTTGGCAAAGATGCATTGATTGCAGGAGTGATTACTTTGAATAAAAGAAATAAATAAGTTCGAAAAAAAAAATACTTTAACTTTTTTCAAACAAAACGGCAATTTCATAGGTATACCTATTATATCCTGACAGTGAGTGGAGTTGACAAAACGCCTGTATGATACTTTACCGCGATTTTTTGATAACCGATTAATTTTTAGAACTGTAATTAAACTACTTGATGAATTTATATTATTTACATAATTATTTAAACCTTGTTTCGTCCATTATTACACACCTATTACTACACTACACTACACTACACCTATTCTTTAATTTAAAGAAGGCTTGCATTGCTTCATAGAGCTTGACTCAAATAGTTGGTGAGTTACAAAGACGAGAAATTTAAACTTAGTGATAGTTTAAGTGACAATCATTTCCTAATTAAAGTTCTTAACGTCGAGAGGAGTTTGAAGGGCTTCAAAACTTGTCACTAAGTAATTGTTATTGAGTAGAAAATTTAATTTATTTTAGCATTTTATGAAAATTTATATTTATATATATTATCCTTTCGATAAGGTCTTTAGCCGTTCTAATGGACTTGGAATCAGATCGCTTGCTACGAATAGATGGTATTGCGACCATGAAGAGATGGCGCTTAGCCAAGCGTTTGGTACTCCGGTATTGAAATGGTGATGGGGAATGAAGTCATGCAGTTCTTAAAAATATTCACCATGGTGTAAACTGTCAAATACTGACAGACTTATACCTTTAAGTACATGTGCTAGGCTCTCTTATTTACGACGATACTTTGTTAGGTGAAAGCACCTAACAAAGTGTCGTTGTACGAGCCAATACTGGATGTACAGCAATTTTATATACGTTTAGGTAAACTATAAAAGTCCGTAAATTCTTTACTAAAGCGAGTCGTTACTTAACCACCGTCGCGCGCTAATGTGTCCATTTTAACTAGTGCTGCTTCGACACCGAATTGCGCGTAGACTTTTCTTACAAATACAACAACTATTAGAACAGTGCAGTGGTTTGGATTTACAACTACCACCGGGCCGCAGTCTACGACGAATGGCCCAAACAGTCGTCGTCAATAAGCTTTTTAGCACGCCATTCTATAGAGTCAACAGCCTCAAGCTGGTATCTGACAGACGAGTCCCATAAGTGGCAGCAGTACCTTATACACGATCGAGCCTTAACTTAATAGCGGTTTAGAAGCTGTCTAGGTTTATTACTAGCTACTTTGGCTTTGGGCTCAATGTAAGATCCAAAACTTAGGATTGACGTGAGACCAACACCCGAAACCACCAGGTGGTTTCCTAAATTTACAGCAACAGTACTGTCGTTTGCATGCACAAAAGTGCCGGGTTTTAACAGAGACAGTTCAGTATTAGTAATATTTTAAAGAAATTCCTTCGCACGGTGTAAGCAGCGGCCGACCAGCATCGGCAGCGCCCCAGGATGGATCCTTCCCTTTATTCAATTCCTCGTTTTACATAAACTGTTTACAGAGCGCTTGCGAGTGACGCGGCCCGGCTCGTGTGGACGCGGCGTGAGGGCACACTGTGGACGTGCCTTTATCACCGTCAACTTAACTGTTTGCTGCTGAAACCGCTGTTTACTATGAGGACGGTGGAACGAGAAAAACTGTCTCCTATCACTGAAGTGTGAGGACGAAATTTAGCAAACAAAGTGGTCAACTGTTTGAACGGAATGCAAAGCGTTTTGTCTTCAGTCACAAAATGGTCTCTAAAAGTCACCTAATGACATGTGTATATTTTGCCAATGGGCGTTTTCAGCTGTACGGTGAAAATTTTAATAATAATAATAAGAATAATATTTATTCAAAAGTTTACATGAATGGAAATACAATATAAATCTTAGGAAACTAAAGTCTTACAAAATTAGGTGCCTTCAATAGGATAACCTGTGTCACAGGCGGCGTAAGTTCTAGGTTCTACTACGAGTACATGTGGGTGCAGAATTATTAACAATATTTAACAAAAACGTATATAAACGATATATTAATGACTTATAATTATTTTAAACCTTATTCATTTATTAATCAATGTGTAACAGTAGTTCGGTCTGATCATAGGTGAAACATTGTAAATGCTTATAAACTATTAATTTAGCACTAAAATAATTAAGGTCATAGATAGATAAATAGGAATAGCTCTTTAAATGCTCCGCTGCATGGAAGAGATATAATTATTATCATATAAGTAATACCAACATGCTGTCACAACAACGTTATTTGTTGTCGTGTAGGGTTAGGACCATGGTCCTCATAGTTCCTGGATCAGGGACTAGAGAGTCACAGGGAATCATAGTTAGGGTCCGGAATCTATGTGTGATCGTTGAGCGTTATTATTATTATTATTACTATAGATAAGTAAACCTTTTATTATAATTAAATCACTTAGATTCTAGCACTTCATGGTGGTAGCAAAATAAGCGCAAATGATTATTAATCCCAACAGTGAACTCAAACGATATGTTATGCAACGCTCTGTCTGAAATAAATAAACTGATAACAATTTAATTCTAAATGAATAAGAACAATGTTTTGTATGTTTTTGACACCGCGTGTCCGCGGCCGAGGACCAGCTTCACAGAAACTAGCTAGTTGCAATACACTTTGTTGTAATAATTGCGTTTATAATATTTATTATCTATGTATAAATCGCTGCTCCCTTATAACTTATTATTTTCTATAATTATTATTCAATTCAACAAAAATTCTGTTGTAGATACCTCCATTTGCTACTATATGTGTTATCACACTAATATCATAAAGGCGAAAGTTTGTATGTGTATGTGTGTACGTTTGTTACTCCTTCACGCTCAAACGGCTGAATGGGTTTGAATAAAATTCGGTACCAAGATAGCTTATACACTGGATTAACATATACGCTACATTTTATCCCGGAAACATGATGTGTTCCCGTGGGATGACCAAATAATTAAAATACTTTTTATCCGCGGGTGAAACCACGGGGTGCAACTAGTTGTATAATATTGTTAATTAACAACAAAAAATACATTTCTACCCTTTCTTTGAATCTAGCGTAACCATATTACAAAACATTTTTTTAACAGAGAAGTACTTAAACACTCGAGCAATAAGTAATTAACTAGCTATTATTCCATTGTAACAGAGCGAGCAAAGAGGGTGAGCTAAATTATTCGCAAACCTCCGCCCCGGGGTGCTCCGGGGTGCTCCGGGGTACTTCGGGGGATGGATGTCGGCTATCGAGGCTCGTCTTGTGTACAGGATAACGGTCATAACATAAGTATTATAGACTTACGCCTTAGTAACTTTTGGACAAGAATATTGCGATCGTATTATTATATATTGTTACTCGAGAGATTATTTATTGTTAATATTTTTTGAAATTTATCAATACGATCTCCTTTTTTCGCTTGAAATCTTTTCACTTAGACAATTCATATTTGCATGCTATTATAGTAAAATTAATTTATTGACTAATACTTAATAAAATATCGAAGACCCACTATTATTGTATTTAACTATGTTTTTATGATAATAAACGCTTTGATTTACTTTTATTTCATACGAAATAGATGGATCTGAATGTATACTTTTTATTAATCAACTGTTATAGGTACCTAACTCACGTCTCTACAATAAATAAGTTATACCTATTTACTTTTAGTTAACGTTTTTGAATGCTCCTGTGTACAAATAATTACAGATCATAAATACATCCTAACAAATGGAGTAAACCGTACCTATCTCCATATTTAGTAGCAATGATAGCCTTTTCATAAACCATAGCCAAAACTAACAAACAGTAAAGTTATGTGTCGTATAATGGTAGTCCCAGCTGCGAGCTGCGAGCCGGCGTGAAGCCGTCGCAGAACACAAACCGGGTATCGCCTCGTCGACCACCCGCGTAATCTGTTCGGCCGCGATTATAATCGGCCGCACTAATCCGCTAAACAATGCCTATGCCTTGTGTTATCCTTTGTTGTTTGAGTTGGTCGCCCTCGCGCCCGGGGACTGGAGTTGGTGACACTTTCGGGTGCTTTCGCCCGTTTTATACTGTTTATTTTAAACTGGTTGTTTATACAATGAGCGGCTCTTTGTGGTCGGGTCGGTAGGATTCCGATACGACTTTATTACAGCTACGAGTACCTACATTATTTTTAGAAGAAGATTGAACAGTTTTAGGTGAATGTTAGTACGATAGAGCCTCAATAGCTTTGAAAACATCTTACAAGTTATTTGCAAAGTAATTTATGCGGAAAGTGGAAAATCAGGTTGTGCGTATCAATAGGACAGGATCGAACTACCTTTCCCACCTTTTTACCATAATACAAGTTTTTTATTCGACGCCCATTCGTAATCGCTTACCCGGAACTTGACGGACAAAAAGTTTGCGAGCGCCTCCAACTTCGAAGACAGGTGATGTTACTATTCATCATCGGGTCTCAACCGGGCGGCGCGATCCTCGCTGGGCGGGCGGCCTGGGGAGAGGGGCAGGCTCAAAACGCAGGAAATAGAAAAACTTCGGTCGTTTAGAATGAGCACAGTCGCAGAGATATTATTTTTACTGGCTCATCGCAGCTGTAACGACTTTGTTTACGCTCCGAGTTTATTGTGCGCCGTCCCGTAAATATAGTTTTACAATTTTATTCGAGGTGAACTTCGGTGTGTGGTGGTGGTCTCGGTCGGTCGGTACTGGAAATAGCTAAATATTAGATCTTTACCTATGAAATTGCCGTTTTGTTTGAAAAAAGTTAAAGTATTTTTTTTTCGAAGTTATTTATTTCTTTTATTCGAAGTAATCACCCCTGCAATCAATGCATCTTTGCCAACGCAGTGGCAGTTTATGGATGCCCTTCTTGAAAAAATCAGCAGGACGGGAGACAACAAACTCTTCAAAGGCGTTTTGTACTGCCTCTCGGGAATTGAATTTTTTTCCCGCTAAAAAGTTGTCCAAATTTTGGAAAAAGTAATAGTCGGTAGGCGCAAGATCTGGTGAGTATGGCGGATGAGGGAGAGCTTCCAAACCCAAATCATGCAGCTTCGAGACGGTCTGTTGTGCAGTATGGGGCCGCGCGTTGTCGTGAAGTAGCAGTGGAGATGACCGATTGACCAAAGCTGGTTACAGACGTGCGATTTTCTCCATCATTGTGGTCAGTTCTTCAATGTACACATCTGCAGTAATGCTCTCGCCGTTTTGTAAAAAGCTATGATGAATCACACCAGCACTAGACCACCAAACTGTGACCATCACCTTTCTAGGGGTCATTTTTCGTTTTGCACATTACTTTGGTACCGAACCAGGATCTAACCAACTTGCTGAGCGCTTTCAATTGTCAAAAAGAATCCATTTTTCGTCGCACGTAACAATTCGGTTCAAAATTCCAAAATACGTTGCGCTGGCGATCGTTAAGTTCGTGTGGCACCCATCTATCAAGCTTTTTTATCTTGCCAATCTGTCGCAAATGGACCAATATTGTTTTGATGCTAACATCAAAAGCTGCTGCCAGCTCAGCTGTAGATTGAGATTCATCAGCTTCCACAATCGCCTTTAATTCATCATTGTTGACCAAAGTTTCCGGACGACCACGAGGTTCATTTATCAAGTCAAAATTCCCAGAACGGAACCGAGCAAACCAATAACGGGTTGTATGTTCGTTTGTACAGTTCTCTCCGTAAACGTCGTTGATGTTACGTGTCGTTTGTGCCGCGTTGGTGCCACGACGGAACTCATATTCCATAATTACACGAAATTTCAAAGTATCCATTATGAGGAAAAATGTTGAAATGTAATGAAAATACAACGCTAATCAATAAACAAAAGACTTATATTGTAAATAGAATGTCATATTTTTAAAACAAAATTAATTTGAATTTAGAATTCATAGCCAATCAAAACTTTTTTTTGTTTGAAAAGACCGATTATTATCAGATTTATTTGTTTTGTTGCAGTATTGTAAATTACATTTCATTTGTAATCTGAATAGAGAGGTATTTCATAAATATAAGTCTACTCTTGCAATCACGTACAAAAACGTGTAATTTCTTAGGTAGGTAAGTTACGTTGTTAAGTTAGGTATAAAAGATACCCAAGTATTGTATAGAAACTAAGTATAGCACGTCGGTCGATAGAGACGTCGCGTCGCACGCTCGGTACGACGTCGGATTACTATAGAACACCGGGAGCACAAACGTTTGCTGATCGCATGCATCGCTCCAGCGGGCATCGCATCGACGCATTCAGTCTGCAGATAACGCTTGACTATGTCCTGCTGTGATGGATGTATGTACTTATATTATATAGAATATATATATATTAGTTTGAAAGATGAAAATTTAAGATAAAACTGGTTTTAACAGGTTGAACTATTCATATTATTATTATTGGAATATCTAACTTATTAGCATTTTGATTATTAACCAACACTATAAGTGAATAATCAGCTTCATATATAGCAAACTTATCCTGCTATTTCAAACGAAGTGTCTTCTAAAATACCAGACTCAACTGCGACCAGATTATATTATCTAGTTGATCCTGAGATCCGTTCTGTAGCCCTTCTATAGCGTAGTCGGTGTGCCTTTACAGGTGCTGTGTAGGGCGAATATCCAAATACAGTGGTATATCGTCGTGTTGACTCAGCGCCAAGCGGAATCTATATTTGCAGAGCTGGAACGTGCACGGCGCAGTAGGCCTCCGCAGGTTTACTGATACCAAAACTTCTTGAGATGCTCCATAATGTCTGGGTAACAAATGTTAATTAGAATGTGTACCTAAGTTTGGCTGCACATATTTAGTGATCAACTTTTGTAGTTCCAATACAATGTCCAATCCTCGTGAAATTTATAAATATACAAGCAGTAGCTATACAAGCATTTATTAGTTTTGAGATACAACTGATCGCGAAGAAAAGTTCTCGCGTGGCGACCAGAAACCGGAAGATGTAGTGTATGCGGCTTCCACTAGGTGGACGATCGACAATCTCGTCAAAACTGTCGTTTTCGCCGCTCAAAGTGGCCCTCTGGTGTGAGGAAGGCCTATGTTCAGCAGCGGACGTCTTCAGGCTGTTGATGATGACTACCTACTAGGCATCAGCAATGACAAACGTTTTTAACAAAGAGTAGTACCTACTCAAATAGAGTTGTAGAAAATGAGGGGGTATAGGGTACGTCTCCACCAGGTTTATTATTTTTCCTCATTCGTTGTAAGACACGGCGGATGTGAGATTACCTTTAAATCACGCAGAGATGTTCAAACACATAAATACAGGTACGTTTTTATACGCCGTGAGAAATAGATATGAGATGTAATCCGCGAGAGTGCTCGCCGAACAGACGGCGTATTTAATATTTATTATTTGATGTATTAGTCGTACACGTTACGCCAAGTTTGAGTGAGCTTACTTCTGCGTACCGACAAATTGTAGAGTGGAGTTTAGATCATTTCATTGGTCTTTATCTTCTGCATCTTAAAAGCTATAATGATAATTATGTAAGTTACTTACTTTCTGTTCCGACAGTGATGTATTAGGTAATTAGGTATGTAATAGGTAAGTAATAAGACCTGATAGGTAAGGTCACCAATGTACTATTCTGGAGCTTTAGATTGTTCTTGTCGACTAGAAAATTTTGTAACTAAGTAGGTAGGTTCCCCGTAGACCCACAAAATTTTCCTGTACCTACCTCTCTTTCTCTTTAACCTTGATGATGTGTGATGTGCGAGGAGCGATATTAAATTTAATAAAATTTCTCGTGGCCCACGCCCGTGGGATGGGGCACGGCATGCGTTACAAAGGGGACGGCTTCATTTGAATACGAATTGTTGTACAATGCAAATGTGGCGCGGACAGCGGACAGCGGCCTGTCACAAGCTCTCGCTTCTATATGGCCAGTTGGTCCGCCGCCTGGTGTCGTTGGAAAGTGATTGACACTCGAACAACTCACTCAGTATATACCTACTTCAAAATACGATATCTTATATATACGATCTTAGTCCAACCAAGATAAAAAAATAGGTATCTAGATAAAAGTAAACTATGACCAATGAACAGCTAATAACACTAGTCGAGTCTACAGCATAGGAGATCAGAATGGAATAGCGAGTGCTGTATGTAGGTAGGGCTCCGGGGAACTGGCCTAAGGGATATGATATATAGGGGGTGCGTAGTTTGACATATAAAGCTGAATCGCCCCTACTGTTTTTAAACTTTACTTAAACTAAGTCAAATTTACAGTTAACTTTAGATAAGCTGATATGGGAAGGGCCGTTTAACCGTTGTTTCCGTCGTAATTCAACGGTAACTTCATACCGTTGTAGTTGAGCCGGCAAGATTATGGTTACTAATCCCTCAAAACATTGAATAGAATGTAAAGCATGTAACGATTACATATGACGACTATATATGGTGCGACACGAGCTGGGTAACTTCATGGTTACGGTTATGGTTACTTTAACATGCATCAACCAGAAGTGACCCAGTCCGAATATTGCACTCAAATGTAAGAAGATTCCAAAGATACTAGATTACGAAGCATTTTTTAATTCAAGACTGGAGTTACTAGATTAGCCCCTCGGTGCTATTATTAAATCGCACTCAGGCTCAGTAAATTCTCGGTCTCTCTTCATTTATTATGTTAATTATAAGCTCGAGACAAAGGTTACACTTTTTTCGCTCATAATCTACTTCTGCTTATCAAGTTAGCTTGGTCCTCTAGCCCATTACTTCTTAATTGTTTTAGTCTATTCTATACGTTACGTAAGTCTTGCGAACTTATGACAAAAGCGTTGTATACGCGGGGAGACCCTGCGAGTTCTGTTGCTTGACGAAATAATACTGATCGTGTTGCTATATACTTGAATTTTCATTATAAAATGCGTAGTAAAACGTTTTTGGTGTTGAATGTTGGAATCTTCGTACCTATACAAAATCAAGGTGGGTAGGTAAAAGTTATGGCGGTAGTTAGAAATATTAATCAATTGCTCTTGAGTTCTAGTAGGCGTTAGCACTAGTTGAAGCGGTCAAATGCTGGAGGGAAACGCGAGAGGAGTAACAGGATAATTTAGAAGGAAATTTATTTAAAAAACATTTGAGTGACTGACCTTTAAGCAAATGTTTCTTTAGTGTCAAGGAATATGTAACATGTAATAACAAAATAATTTTTTAATATTTGCTTGCTGCAGGCGGAATGCACGTAACTACTACTTACTAGGCGAGCTTGCACCCAAACTAATAGCATATTCCAGCAAATAAACAAATGATTTGATTTAATAATTATCACGTAAACAGGAGTACACATATGTACTACGGTAGTATAAAGCTTACATGCAAACAAACTAGATGAATTCGTTTAAAAATAATGGTTGCTTAAAATGAGTCACTACCTAGCGCAATATAAACGCTGAAAATTCAAGGACAATTTTCTGCATTAAGGATAAATAAATAAAGGTTTTATAACAACTTACTGTGCTATTTGTTGAGTTATGATAATTTTACAGCGAGCCTGCAATAAGGTGTTAATTTAATAAAATGCAATTTCCACATATTCTTAGTTTATTAATTGATAATTACTCTTTCAGCGCGGCATTGTTGCGTTTACATTTAAATGTACCGACTTACGTGGGACTTACATCAGCTATCATAGTAGGAATACAATATGTTTTCATTATTCTACTCAATAATAAAATAATAGACCTCTTACTACATAAGTAATGGTTCAAATATTATATTTTTACTCTAATTTAGTATTTTAGATAAAAAATAAAGATTTAAAATATCTTAACAGGTAGATATGACCCTGTACGTAGATCGAGCTTTCAACTTTTCTTAAAAATAGCAATTTTAAGTAACTATGAAAATATAACGGCTGTGTGTAATGGAAGCACGCCATCTGAATATATAACGCTTACCTTACAACCTTAAACAAGTAGCATATAACGTACATACTTAGTTTTAGTTATTGTATCAATAATAGCAACCTCTAGGCTTACAAATCAAGAGAAACATTTCTAAAATTGAGCACTAAATGAACATGTAAAATAGTAAATACAAAATCTATAATTAAGGTGCGATGTTCGCTGCAATAGAAACCACTAACGCTAATGGTGTTACAATACTCTGCTTGTTTAGTAAATAGACCGCCAACACATCCAGCATGATATCATTGATAGCACTCGTGGAGTAGTAGTTGAGTGGATGACGTTTTAGGGTAGCAAGTTTGAACCTTGCGAAGAAATAAATGATTTATGTAGTAAAACTTCTTTACGCTCGCTCGACTAGCTGGTGAATGTGTGACGAGCCGAACGGAAGTTGATAGGGAAATATAAGTTAGTGAAGATAGAAAGAAAGAGAGATACGTTTTGTTTACAGGGGCAAAAGAGAGAGACGGGTTGTACTGGTTCACGTGGATCTCTATTGTCAAATTAACAAAGTTAAAGGTTGCTTAAAATTTGTATTATTCTGTTGGTATATCCAGTAAAATGACAGTTTACGACAGTTGGCGACATTAACATTAAACAAAGCAAAAACAAAGTTATACCGGCCGATAGATGGAGCTAAGCTAAACAAGTTTTACTTCAGTCGTGTGGTGTAAAGCTAACTCGTTTTTTTTGTGTCTAGATGTAGCCTTCCGCATGGATCAGATTTACATTTATTTAATATGTCACGTTTTAATTAGGCATACAATACCAATAGTCACTGCCCTGTCTTCGCTTACTATAAGAATCGAATTCAGAGTTTAGCATCGTACAACTAGAAAAGTTAAACATTATATTCGACGGAAGTTAATATCATTATTACAATGAAACGCCTGCGCTCTCGCCTGCTCCAAGATTAGTATTTTATAAAGTCAACGTACAACGTACGCTATTACATCTAAACTCATTCCCTATTTATATACTAATAAAATAATTGATAAAAATTTATTGCAGAAAAATATACAAATAATTATGATAAAAAAGTTATTGAGCAGCGTAATATACAATTAAAAACATTGCATACAATAATGGAAGGTTCAATTCCTTATTCATAAATTCGCGTATACAATATTAAATTATCCATAAATATCCGTTTCGTAAAAGATAAAAAGTGGACAGTGGGGTATGTTCCTCGTGTTCACGAAAATACAGCATTTATTTATTAGGTAGTTAGTGGACTGTCACTTATTGCGTCAAAAGTTGCATGCGAAAACGAGACAAAGCACATTATCTCTCGCACGCTTCATAAATTAACATAAAAACTGGTAAATTACATTACATTACATTTTATTTTCCACCTGGGTCCGGGCTTAAATTACATTTATTTTTAAAGGTCTAAGGTTTAAAATTGCAATTTATTGAATACATAAACTACATAAGAGCGGGTAATACCGGTACCGTGCGCCCGGTAGTCTCACACTACACTACTCAAGGAACTCTATTCACTTTTATAGCCCGCGCCAATAAAGCAACCATATGAAAATTATGTTCACTACATGTTTTCTTTTATTTTCTCGTACAGAAATCGAGAGAAATAAAAAAAACAGAAGCGGTTATATTATATTATTTCAAATATTTAGGACCCTTTTCACATGTACTTATTTCTTGCTTACGTCGTGTTACAGAACGGTAGTTTCTTTATTAGCACGAGTCATAGTTACATGCAAAAGTGGTTAAATTTAATATTTGCAAAATCGTATGTTAATTTAGCACCCAAAGTTTTTTCGAGCAATCGATACAAACGATATGAAACTTTTTTAGCTTTCACATAAAATTTACTTTAAAGCACTTTGAAATTAACTCTTTATAAAATGAACATGCTCTGTGTTATTCTAAATTTAAAGTGACTAATAAGGTTCAAGGTCGTGTAAAAATTAGGACACCGAGACTTGTGACGTAAGCCATTCAATTATTTTATACATTATTCATTATTTTCTTAATTAATATTGTCTCGATACTTGGTTATCAAACTGCGTGATTGTAACTGAATTGACCAATTAAATATTTTGGCATTTTTTTAAATTTAATTATAAACACATATTTGGTAAACGGATATGTATTACATATACTATAACTATTATCTTACAACCATTTATACGACATACCTATATACCATCAGTCTCTTTACATTCCAAGCACGCCATTTTAGATTTAGGTACATTTTTATTTATATTATATATTCCATCCATTTTTTTAATAATTTTCCTATTTACTTTATCGTCCTCCAATAGATACGTACACGGTACGAACGCAATCTTAAGCCTACGTCTCCTACATTGTTTGCGCTTTCACACTAAATAGTATTAAAGTACCGATATGATAGCGCAAAGTCCAGGCCCAGCTCGGCATGTTGCTACGGTCGCGTGGGGCTTCGGGCTCCAATAATCTATCAATTTCTATAACAAGTGTATTTTATTGTTATAAGTTACTTGTGCTCTCGAATAAAGATCTGAAACTTCTCAAGGTTTTCGTTGATGAAATCGTTAAACAGTTTGAGCGCCGATTCCATCAAATATTTTAAAACGTAACTTTTTATATTATCTTGCGTCATCGATGCTCGCTCGTCGATGGAAACTTTGTTAACTTTGTAGAAGATTAAATCAAACACCAGTCACGGAGAAACGTAGGAAAACTCAATCCGAACTACTTTTGTCCGGCAACCATTGTAATCGCTACATACTATAGTCATACATTCGAACGGCAGTCGGTCAACGTTGACAGCGGATTCATAGTCACAATCAGAGCGTGGAGTACAGCCGGGCCGCGGGGGGGGCCGTCAGTGGGGGCGGGGGGGGCGTCAGTGGGGGCGGGGCCGGCGCGGCGCGGCCAGCGAGTAGCTCTCGGGCTGGAACGTGGGCGGGCACTGCAGGTGCGGGTACTGGGGCCCCGCGGGGGGCTCCCCGGGGGGCCCCGCCGGGGGCCCCGCCGGCGCCCCGCGGCCCCCGAACATGAGGCGCAGGCGCGACACGCCGGGGCCCGCCGCGCCGCCCGCGCTGTTCCACCTGGAGACACCATCGTACACATTCACTGCATGACTAGCCGACCCGCTCCGGTTTCACTCAGAGTAAAGAGAGGGAAAAGGATATATGGATGAGAAGGCGATGACTGCCTCCCTCCGCCGCCCCACCCAGTGATCCTTTTCATCTATCTTTTATCCTCTCCCTTCTCTTTGACAGGATGAGTAAGTGCAGCTACGTTTTATTGCATAGCATGAATCACGCCACTTCATTACCTAGTATCTACATAGCTCTGCGCTGTGGAGGCCGCCCGTATTATCCTATATCGTGAAATCACCACGAGAATTTAATTCAATAACTTTGTAATTTTTCTAGATATCGAAATAATTCTTTTAACATTGTTAATTGTTTATTACTGTTATTAAAACATGTATAAATAAAAAATGTAGCATAAATATTACTTCCTTATTGCTTATTGTAACCTGTACTTGTGCATTTTTGAAGACAAGTATTCTAAACGTTATTATAATAATTATCTGAGCTGTACCAAATTTCACTGAAATCCGTCCAATCACTTCAGCGTGATGCGCGTTCAAGTGGACAGACAGACAGACAGACAATAAATTACAAAAGAAATGTTTTTACATCCATATCGATAAAGCAATGTA
The DNA here is from genome assembly GCA_905220475.3 of Ennomos fuscantarius. NCBI lineage: Eukaryota > Metazoa > Arthropoda > Insecta > Lepidoptera > Geometridae > Ennomos > Ennomos fuscantarius. Next base: position 242,925 of record HG992028.1, on the reverse strand, counting down.
ATGCAAATAACATTTTCCAAAAACCATTCAATGTACAGATACAGCCGGGTCACACAGTATATATGTACACAACATTTTAGACACATGTAAATGTCATTTCGGAGTCCATGTGAATGTTTAAATAGCAAAATGATTCTCTACTAATGTATACAAATGGTGTGAAAGCCATATTAATAAATATTCATAATCGATTAGAAGTAAATATGATCGATGACAGCACAAGAGTGGAACGCTTCGGCACCATCTGTAGTCCCCTGCCCGGTAGGTGCGACCGCTTTGCCAGTCCTTCGACCGCCAAGTAGTAGTGTGCAAACACTACTGTGTTCCGGTAAGAGAGGCACTATAGCAAGTGAAATTACTGGGCAATAAAACACTATGACCAGATTTCAAGATTAAGAGAAGATTAGAAGATTACTATACTGTGCTGATGTCTCAGGATGATGACTGAGTGACACTGCAACTGATATGGCAGCCGTGTCACTTAACATCAGGTGAACGTGTAGCTCATCCAATGAAATAAATGCACCCTCCCCCCTCTCCCCCCCCCGTACGTACGTGTCGTTGTGCTGCTTGTCCGCGCCCTCCCGCGCGCACCGCACCTGCACAAAGTGGAGGGATGCATTCATATTTATTGAAATTAATTCGATTAAAAACAGCCATGAATACTTTTTCATGGGCAAGTTATCATAGGCATGTTTGTAAATCAACATTTGAAATAAATATGTTTCATCTGGTTATCAGATGGATGAAAGTCGATCTTCCGGCTCTTAGACCAGTAGCTAAACTTGCTATCCTATGGATAAGAGGAGAGCCCTAGTAAAGTCCGCGTAGCGCGCCGTAGACCACGTAGCGAGCCGTAGCCATGTGCTGTAAGGCATGCGATAGCCACATCTATTTCGCTCCATCAAATCCCGCTACCGCTAGGCGCTATGCCGCTAGACGGCAACGTTCTATGCCGTAGCGGTCGTAGTCGGTCCTAGCCGTGCGAGTGGAACAGCATCAGTATCGTACCTTGTCGTTCCTCCGCAGCGAGTCCCGCCACCGGTCGGGAGCGGGGGGAGGGGGCACGGGGCGGCGGCGGTCTACGCCGTAGCCCTCGTAGCTGCCCGTAGCACTGTCCTCCGCATCGGGTGGATCGTCCGTGTAGATTATTTTTTCGTAGCTGTAAAAGCATTGCCGCATGAAATGCATGTATCCTGCGGTGTGGATGACGTTTACTGCATTTTGTCCCTTATCGCCTATTTAAAACATAATAATATCAGAGTGTTTTATACGAACTGCTGTTTTATTTTTCAACATGCTACGAGATCAATATAAGGATGGTTGTTGCAAGAATCCGAAAATGGCGGTTGTGAATTTTGAATTATTTTTCATAAACCGTGTTTTTTGAATTGCACGCCTCATCCTGCACCGATCACGTCCATCCTATATTGTACGTTTTGTGAAAAACGATTCCATGGAAAAAACGGAAATACTGCTTTCTCAATTCCACTATTATGTCTTGATACCGATAGAAACCTCTGCATTTTGTAGATTGACTTTAATTTTTTTTTTATTTGTGTAGAAATTTCATTTAGCGCCATCTAGCGCCAAACTAAGCAAAGCTTGCGGCTCTGTCTTTATAAAGCGTAACACATTTTTTCGAAAATGGTGGAAAATTTCCAAAAAAATCGATAAAAGGCTCATATATTATTGTCTTGCTCTGAATCTGCTCACAAATGTCACGAGACTCGGTTGTATATCGCGACCAGTTCGCGCTCGCTCGGTCGACTAGTTCGAGTGGCGCTGCAACTGTGACACTCAACATCAGGCGAGCGGCTAGCTCGGCTCGACATTCGTTTACGTAACCAAACCAGATAGGACAGTTTTAGGTTGCGAACCAACGACTGACTCACCCATCCTTCCCCCTGACAGAGATAGGCGTCCCCTTCCCCGGCTCAGGCCGCCTCTCCTTGCGGCAGGTCCCGGTCCCGGTCCCGGTCCCGGTCCCGGTCCCGGTCTCGGTCCCGGCGGCCGGCCCCGGTCCCGGCTCGGCGCCGCAAAGCTCACCGTAGATCACTTCGGGGACTGCGGCAGTTATCAGCAAAGCTTGATTTATCGATAAAGTTAATCAACGTTCGCTGCGAGTGTTGGCGGGAAAACGAAAAAGATCGCGTCACCGCATTTTATTATTTTCGAAAACTTGTGTTATTTTCAGTTTTAATGCATAAAATTGGTGGCATTTTATTCGTTATGTGCTGGATTACGGGCATGAGTGTGGGAAAGTGGTATAATGATGGTGAAACGTTTCTTTTCGTGTTGTTACCAAAACTCCATGGAAGCTTCTGGTAAAGTTGCCACCACTTTACTAGGAGTATGACTTGACTAGAATAGACTGTGACTTGACTTAATGACTTGGACTGTGACTTGACTTGAGATATTATACTGTATAAAATTGAGAAATTATCAATTACTTGACACTGGCTAAATACACAAAAGTGTGGAGCCAAACTAAAAACAAAAAAAACGTTAGCTGCGGGCAATCGGATGGACTATAACAAGTACGAAGATGTAACGGTTGCAGCAGCGGAGACCGTACCGAGCCGCTCCCGGCGCTGGTGGCGCTGGTGGCTGCGCTCGATGCCGAGCAGGACGCGGTTCGAGTACAGCTGGCGCCGCTCCTCCTCCTGCTCCTGCAGCATGAACTGCTCCAGCGTCACCAGCCCCACCAGGCTCTCGGGCTGCAAGGGGGGGGGAGCATTCACCAGTATTCATCATATTAATAACTGCTTAAGAATAGGACCATTCCAACTCATCAATTCATAAATCAAGGGGTGAGAATAAAAAGGGTTTAACTGTCAAATTGATTGTTTCAAGAAAATTGACTTTAAACTTCAACGGCCTCATGTTAATGTAGAGTGCGTATTAAGTAATAGAAACGGTTTATGTAAGTTTCAGTTGCTCTAAATGTATTAATTTTTTTTAAAATACAAACTATAGTACTAATCCGTGCGATTACTGTAAAGATATAATATAATAAATATAATAATATTTTTATGCAAAGCGCACTATATTTCTATGTCAGATAAACAGTTTTTATACTGAAAATCTCAAGATTTAAGCCTCATTTCGGTATTTTGAGAATACATTATTGTAATTTCACGCTGAATCCTACGATACCCACAAGTCATTTTGCGAAAAAAAATCAGTTAAACCCTTTTTGATCTCATCCCTTCCATCCGTTTAATAATAAGTAAATAAGTGTTTAATATGTGTGATAATAAGTGTTTCCGATCGCAAGTTTAATTATTGTTTTCTTTTTTCTAATATCAGGTGCTGCGTGCTCAAGCATCGGTGCTACTGTACCACTAGACGTGAGGACCTTTCATTGGCTTCCTAGTGCATAGTATGATTCTACGATGTAAGAAAAAGCTGTTGGGCTTCCTACGATAAATAAATATATCAGTTCCCGCGGGTGCCGTAGACCCGTAAGGAGCCCCCAGGGAATGTGCAGCAGCATTCTACTCGGTCTGCATTATATCTGCTGCGACCGCCGAGACGCCGGGCGTGGGGATCATGACTAACACCTAATGTGGGAAAGCTATTTTCAGCAGATGGTTCTTCCGGTTCAGTATCAGTATCAGTATCAGTTATAATGTTTACATTACATTAGATGGAGGTAGTAGTCCATAAAATTATAATGTCGCTACCTTCAACTTACTAGCATTTTGTCGTGTACCATATAATAATGATAACGTCCAACGATCACATACATAGATCCTGGATTCAAACTGGGATTTTCTGTGTCTAGGGATCCAGGAACTACGAGGATCATGGTCCCACAACTCAGAACAAGTATTTGAGCCGACCAGCCCACCCGCCACGCCGAGCGGCCGCCAACCTTCTGCGCCAGCCGGTACACCGCAGCAGCCAGGGAGCGTACCTTGGTGGCCCTCGGCTTGGGCGGCTGCAGCGCCGGTTTGGTCACAAAGTCGCTCTTCTCGAAGTCCAGCAGGTTCGGGTTCGACGCGTGGATGTAGTTGATGGGCTTCGGGATCTTCGCGCGCCCCGGGGCGCCGGGGGCGCCGGGGGCGCCCGGGGCGCCGGGGGCGTCCGCGGGACCGGGGGGCGCCACGCGCCGGTAGCTGCGGTAGTGCTCCGTCGGGGCGGGGACCACGGACGGCTTGTGCTGGAACAGGGGCGGCCAACACGGTTGGTTTATTCCTGTCCACCTCAACGATACACTAAAAGAAGTCTATATTATCTATAAATGTACCTTCTGGGTCGCGTGTTACGTGCACTATTCGTGAATCTCATGTTCAATAAGGCCGTGACTGTTGTACTGGCGGCGGGTTCTTTACCATAAAATTTGCGTTACGAACATTAACTTAAAAATATATTCTTTGGATTCAAAAATAGCCTGCACCCGGCAAGATTTAATTGCATTCAGTGGCGTACCTAGTGTGGGCGAAGGGGGCCCTCGCCCACGGCCTCGCACTTAAAGGGGCCTCGTGAGGCCTCTTAAATTATATACCACCAGAATTAAAATTCCCATTTATTTTTAGTAGTTTTTCCCCGTGAGAAATTTTTCTAAGTTAAAAATCATAGCAAAATATTTCATAAATAGTACGAAGCAGGCCCGACTGTCCGCTTCAGCAATACTCTCAATTAAAGTAGATTTAGCTGCCAAAATCAATTACAAATCCTTACTAGAAGAATCCTTTAAAGCAAAAACATCACTTTTGTAAAAATATCAACACTTGAGTTAGAAAATGTATATGCTTTTCAATATTCTCCCGCCGCGCATTTATATTTTGTCACTACCATAAGTAGGTATGTCGTGTCAAAACATGTTTAGTGACAGATTTATCGGGTATTTATCTTATTACAAAACGTAGACTAAGCGTGGACCAAGTTAGTACTAGGTTTAAACCTGGACTAGTTAAAAACCTTATTACAATAACAAGTTTATCGCTGATCCGATGACCCTAGCTTAACTATGGTACTAACTCGCTAAACGGAGTTTTGACGGGAACGCGAAAAAGATTGCGTCACCGCATTGTATTATTTTCCAAAACTTGTGTTATTTTCAGTGTTAGTGCATAAAATTGGTGGCATTCTATTCGTTAAGTGCTGGATTACAGGCGTGAGTGACAGACGTCATTAATTTACAAAAAAATAATTTCAAAATTGATGCACGTCAATATAATCTACTTGTCTGTCATACTTAATGTTTTACAAAACAAAAATAGCTTCAATGAATATTCAGTTTGTATTTATTAAGTATCATCCTGACCTTCGGCTTGGAGTCATCTTTAGACTTGTGCCGCGAGAAGAACCGCAGGTACTTCCGGTCGAGGCTGGTCGACGAGTGGCTCACGTTCTCCTGCGACTCGCTGCGCTGCATGCGCCCCGTCAGCTTCTTTAGTGAACCGAACTTGGACTTGTCCTTATCCTTGTCCTTGTCTTTGTCTTTGTCCTTATCTTTATCTACTTTGTCCTTATCGATTCGTTTCTCGGGGCTTTCTGTATCGGATTCGGTTTCGGAGTAGTCAGTCTCTGAAAATTGTCTCGTTACGTCCGCCTGCAAGAGGAGTACAGGAAATCAGACAGTCCGTTGGAATCAAACGGTGCGAGATGATCTGACAAGTGCGCAGGTAGCACTAATACCACGTTCGTACCACTAATACCACGTTCGTAGCACCAATACTACGGTTGCAGCACTAATACCAGATTCGTAGTACTAAAATCACATTCGTACCACTAATACAACGTTCGTAGTACTAATACCACGTTCGTAGCACTAATACCAGATTCGTAGTACTAAAATCACATTCGTACCACTAATACAACGTTCGTAGTACTAATACTACGTTCGTAGCACCAATACTACGGTTGCAGCACTAATACCACGTCCGTAGCACTAAAACCACTGTAAGCACACTCACGTGGTGCCGCAGCGAGGGCAGCAGCGTGGCGCGGTGGATGAGCTGGATCCAGGCCAGCATGGCGTCGCGCGTGTCCGTGGCGAAGTAGAAGGCGTGCCCCGTGTGGTACACCTTGAAGGCGTGCGCGCGGGACTTCACCTCCCCCGCCGCGCACACCGTGCACCCCTCCAGGTAGATCATGCAGTCCGCCTTCGCGCACTGCAACACGGGGGGCGTCAGGGGGCGTCCCCGCTCGGCACGGGGCGGCGCACCCAGCGCGGGCGCGCGGCGGCCGAGCGGGCGCGCACGCGCTGCTACACGCCACCCCCCGCCCCGCGCGGCGCGGGGGGCGGGGGGCGGGGCCTACCTCCGGGCCGCGGTAGGCGTACAGCAGGTTGTGCGCGAGCAGCAGGTGGCGGCGCACCCAGCGCGGGCGCGCGGCGGCCGAGCGGGCGCGCACGCGCTGCCACACGCCGCCCCCCGCCCCGCGCGGCGCGGGGGGCGGCGGGCGGGGCCTACCTCCGGGCCGCGGTAGGCGTACAGCAGGTTGTGCGCGAGCAGCAGGTGGCGGCGCACCCAGCGCGGGCGCGCGGCGGCCGAGCGGGCGCGCACGCGCTGCCACACGCCGCCCCCCGCCCCGCGCGGCGCCACGGCGCGGCACGGCACGCAGCGCCGCTCTGCAACACGCCGCGCGCCGGTCACAGGTGGCGCCGCGACAGGCGACCGACTACTCGGTCACGCTTGTCGCGACGACAACTTTCGTCGCATCGAGATATATCGATTAGGGCGGGATTATTTTTATTTTATTGTTTGTAATTGTCGTTTGTGCATAGATCATTGAAGTATTTTCAATCGTGAAATGTCAACGTTCCGGGCGAGTCTGTCAACGCTTTGTTCGTAAATGATGATACTCACTGGCAAGGATCGAACTCTTCTTCTTGAGGCTCCTGGACTTGGAGGTGGGGAAGATGCCGCGCACGGCGCTGGTGGGGGACAGCGCGGGGGCGCGCGGGGCCCCCTCGGGGGGCTCGGGGCCCCGCGGGGTGCTCGGCGCCGTGTTGATGGCCGGCAGCGGCCGCGCCTGGGTCTGCACCAGTCGGATGTCGTGCTTCGTTATGTGACGGAGCGGGACCGAGATCTGGCGAGCGAGCGTCATGGGTTGGTCCTTCGAGCCGGATCGAACAAACGATGCGGCAGAGAAGGACCATGCGATAAAGGAATCAAGATATTTTTATTTTTCTTAATGTGATGAAAATCTACTTATTCCGAAATAGCATTTTTTTTTGACGGGATCTCTATGGCAATATCTTTGAAGTTGGAAATCGCAAATCATAATTAGATGTCAACTCGCAAAATTAACACATTTGCAAATGAAGATCCCACTTGAAAATGTGTTAATTTTGCGAGTTTTCTGTGGATTACGAGAAAATGCACATACAAATATATTATCTGATTATACCTTTAAACCAAATGTTTCACAGATTAATTAAATAAAATTAATTATTATTCTATATTAAAATTTAAAAAAAGTGAATGCGATTATATTTTAGAAAAACCAAAGTACTTAGTTAAGTTTATTTTGTTATCCCTGTTTTTCTTTTTTTATTATTCCCGCCCGTCCCGGCTTCGTACGGGTGGACATTTATTTTGTAAACATTTTGCCATAAACGTACAGAGAATGCAGGACATACCTACAGACACCTGCAACAGCGGAGGTGCTGCCGCTGCGTTGCCTACCTTTTAAGACTTTATTTACCCGAAGTTTGACTCAATTTGACGTTTTAATTAATTATATTTAAATTTCAATAAACTCGTAATATCTTTTCAATGAAATGTCCGATTTTAATAAACTAAAAAGTTATTTACAGGTATTTAAACAGCCTTGCTTGAGAAATCATTTAATTAGGTAAGGATTAAGGCAAAGGTATAAAGAACTTGGTCTAGTTTTGGTCGGAATTTCTATTAAATTTTAAAATGTTAAAAAGTAGTTTAGTGACATAACTACAATAGTTAGACACATGCTATCGCGACATTTTTTTGTAGATATTGCTATGTTCTTTAATATTGTGGAACATTTTTTTGTTCTATCATCAATAGTTTTCGCAACGCATACGATGAAAGATATTTTATAGGCATTTATTTTACACCTTGGGTAACAATATTGTAGTTTTACTAGGGATCCTTATTTTTTCTTGCAATTAAAATAACCTATATTAATCAGTGATAATGTAGCAAACAAATGGGGAAAAATTTTTAAAATCGGTCCAGTACTTTTTGAGTCAAATTGTTACAAACACACTTACATAAAAATCTTTCTTCTTTATAATATTAGTATAGAAGTATAGATTACAGAGACGGTTATTACTCACCTGGGAAGCATCGATAGGTCTAGTCGGCTTCACGGGCGAGGGGGGCTCCCACTCGGGGCGGGGCACGGCCCGCAGCACGGGCCCCCGGGGGGGCGGGGGGGACGGGGGGGACGCGGCGCGCCGGCTCGTGCCGCGCAGGTAGGAGTACCTGGCGCGCGAGGGGCACGTACATTCACACGGACACTAGCTTTTGCATTTATAATATTATATGCAGTCATGATAAGGTTCAATATCATACGAGAAGATGCTGAAATGATAGGCGAGCGTGTGTCGGTAGTGAGCGATTATTAGCAACTGAATTGATGAAGAGTGCGCGTGTTCGGCACAAACACAATCGAAACGCATAATTAATACAGGATAAGAATATCCCAGTACAACAACACAGCTGTAACTTTTTGATATAGGAAACTTACGTCAGATATACTTATGTAGCTCGTAATCTGGGTATGTTAAAGGTTACGTTTATATTGCCAGCGCGTCATCGGAGCACGCAGCGTGGGGCGGCGCCCCGCTGGGCCTGTGGCCCCGTGGGGCGGCGCCCCGCTAGGGCCCGTGGCCCCGCGGGGCGCCGGGGGACGCGGGCGGCGCTCCGTGGGGAGGCCCACGTTCAGCGGTGGACGACTTCGGGCTGTTGATGATGAGCTATCGATTCTGGTATAATTATTGTACCTGGGCGCCCTCTCTTCGGCCGGAGCATCCTTCCCCCTGGCGTCCCCCGGCGCGGGGCCCCGGGCGGCCAGCAGCGAGCGACGGCGGTGCTCCACCGCGGCAACGTTGATGGCCTCGAGGGGCTCCGCCGGGGGCCCGTCGTGGCCGCCGTCCGCCGGGGACTCCGCTGGAACACAATATCATAAGGCTAAAGAGAACCGCTGCTTTAAATTTCAACCATTTTTTTTTCTTGAATTATGCAATTGAGTTTGATCTTGGAAATCTAGTTCCAAGAAACGACTGCTCACCAAGTTAGATATTAAGAGAGCGCCTTCTAGAAGACACAATAATAATAACACCCAACGATCACATACATAAATCCTGGACCCTAACTAGGATTCCCTGTGTCTAGGGACCCATGAGCTACGAGGACCATGGTCCCACAACACCCAGACGCAGAGCAAGTATTTTCGCTTTTATTTCTGTGCACAAATACTTGCCGCGGGAATCGAACCCGCCACCTCCGGGTTATGAGCCGACAAGCTCAACCGGTGCTCTGAACTGCAGCTCCCGCTATCGGGCAGGTGTGGCAACATTATCACGTGTTTTGACATTTGTGAGCTGTCAAACTGCGAATGGAATGAAGTCGAGACCCCGCAGCAAGAGAGAGACAGCAAGAGCAGACCGTCCTTGTCGTCGGGCGGCCGCCGCTGCTGCATGGCCTCCCCGATGGCCGAGCTGCTCTTCTTGAACTGCAGGATCTGGTCCGCCTTCCCCGCCGGCTGCAGCGGCACCTGGCGGGCGGAGAGGTGCTGAAACCGTGTCGCATAATCTAAATCTAAAACAATCTACAGGAACGTTCCTTTTAGATATTGGAAAGGCTTTTGACACGGTTTGGCACAAAGCACTTAGCACAAACTGATTCTACTTGGTTTACCTATTTTTTTTAGTAAAAATGATAAATTAGTATATCTACTCATCTCCTCCCAAACCCGTCCCTGCAGGAGTCCCACGGGGTTCGATCCTGGGCCCAATCCTATTTTTGCAGTATCTAAACGATATACCTATCCAGCCGCGCACCAGTATAGCCTGCTTTGCCGATGACACGGCATCTTTTACTTCTTCCGCTGATATCGATTTTGTCATTGGTCATCACCAGCTTTCTATTGAGTGATTTCTAGCTTGCTTTAATAAATGGAAATTAAAAATAAATGTTTCTAAAACTGAAGCTATCATGTTTACTAGAAAAGGTATCCCACCCTGGAGTTAAAGTATTACACCCGGTGCCGAGCGCCGGCCGGGCGGGCCACTCGGCCGGGCGGGCTACTAGACCGGGCAGGCCACTCGGCCAGGCGGGCCACTCGGCCGGGCGGGCGATTCACGATGACTTCTTGTTGCGGACTGCCGTACGATTGCTCGATTTCCAACTTATTTGCATGGGGGTACCCATTGTCTTTTTATATTAGATAATTAGTGTAATGCAATAAATGTAATGCCCACACTAAAGCATACATACCTACTAACGAACGACTAGCCAGCTTATTATTTCATCATCTGATTTTTATTATTTTTATTCAACTATTGTACATATTGTAAGTTTTTGAACAAGCGTGTGTGCACGAACAACGATACAGTATTAATATATCCCACTACTAGGACTACTGCTACACTATACTACGACACTGGTTATTGTGTAACTTTGTAAAATAATTATTACTAATAAAGATATATAGAAGTTGAAAAAAAAAATAGACTGACGGTGGGGCTGTCGAGCGGCGTGCTGGGGGACTCCGGGATGACCTGCGCCGCCAGGGGCCCCGCGCCCCCCGCGTCCCCCGCGCCCCCCGCGGGGCCCCCGGGGGGCGCGGCCAGCGTGCGCGGCCGCGGGGGCAGCTCCAGCCCCGTGCTGTACGACACCGCCTGGAACCGAGCGGGGCCACTTCACAATAACTATAAAATATATAACTTATAGTTTATATGTGTAAAATTAATACTATTATGTACGTGAACACGGATACAGGAAAGTTAAATTTATGTTAGTGTATTTATTTGTTTTATTTTGGCTCTCGTTTATAAGACGTGTAGATGAGTGTGATTACAAAAATGATAGGTACTTAGCTCAACATAATTATTGTTTGTGGACATATAAGAAAAGGAAAACTATTATCATTAAAGCCGTATAAATATGAGGTAACAGGTAAATTTTCAATGTAAATATTAAGTTATGGATTAGTTTAGAGTATATTATTATTATTACTAGATTCATCAATAAATTATATCGGTTTTTTCTTATGTTGTAACAGAATGAAAAAATTTTAATTTATAAAATCATATACATATTTACAACTTGGTCATCAAGTATTCCGACAAAAATCTTAAAAACCTAAATGTCCGTCAAGCGAAAAGTTTGGTGCAAAAGTGGCTATTATCACTAAGTTATGATGAAACCGAAAGGATTATTAAAGTCACTCAATGAGTAGCTCTTTGTAAAGTTTAATTTTTAATAGTTGATGTCTACAATTTTTGATTGCTTATAATAGTTAGTTTTTTGTTTTTTTTTCTTTCCTTTTAGTTTAAATACTCTGGTTATTTAAAATTTTTTATATTCTCCAAGTTAAGTTCTAGTATAGTTTATATTCTAAATTAATGTATAGTGTCTATATATATTTCTCATCTATATATTTATATGGTATTGTTTGTCAGCTGAGGCTATATCTCCTTGTCAACTCATACCCAGGTCTCCACGATACAGGCTGAGCCTAGGGTGGGGGTCATTAGATAACTTTGGGTATCTGATAAATAATCCTTCTGCATAAATCCTAGGAAACAGTGAAATAAAGTATATAAGTATGTTTAATTCATAAGTTTTTATGCAGCAAATAAATAATTTTTCATTTTCATTTTTTCATTTTCAATGAGTCTAGTCAAAGAATTTGAAAGTTTATGAAAATAAAAAAGTACTTATGAAATAAAACTTAAATCTAGGTATTACCAAATTTAAATTCTAAAGAAAAGCTTTGCAACATTGAACAAAGCAGATTGCCTACGAAACATTTACAAAGCACTCAGCCGGTGCCCGCGCTGTGTGTACCGTTAAATGGACATTTCGGCTGTCATGTAGTTATTTTAAAAGGCCCTAAATACTAAAACAAAATCAATTTTTGTTAAATTGGACCTTATCCAAATATTCTATAGCATGGTCTGAGTACATACATTTAAGAAAAAGAGTGAATTAAATGTGTGTATATTTATGGTATGTATATGTTTCTTCACTCTTGTTAGTAGGGCTAGTTAGTTAGGAAGTGGGGTGGATGTGACGTCGCTAGTAGCACTAGCAGTACCTTATCCCTGGCGTAGAGCGTGACGTCGTCCGTGGGCCCGTCCACGGGCCCGCAGTCGGCCCCGGGGTGCTCCTGCAGCTGCAGCCAGAACTGCGGACATTGTCCCGGACTGTTACACGCGGGGCTTACACAACGGGGGAACTAAACACGCTCTTTTTTGTAAAAAAGCTTTCTTCGGCTTTCGGCTTTCGCGAGCGTCAGTTACGCTAAGTTCAGTTACGCGCTGACGCTCGCGAAAGCCGCCGCGGCTTGCGTTAGTAACTGGCTCCCAGAAGAAGGACGTCGAATATGTCCGAAACCTGGTCGGAGTAATTTCGACTTTTAATTGACGTGAGTTTTAGCCGTTATTTATCTTACAAAAATGTGTCATACTCACGATAGTTTTCAAACTAAACACGCTCTGTTAAAGGTTACCGATAGGAAGCCTTAAAAAAATTTATGAAATACACTGAATTTAATATGTGAATTATACCTATATATGGAACAAGAATGAGATGTGATGTGTCCCTGCGTACCTGGTCGGCGGAGTGCAGGCCGGGGCCGCAGGCGCCGCCGATGGAGTGGCGCCGCGCGGGTTTACTATTTTCCCAGGGTCTGTGAATTGATATGGATTCGCTTTTTCTTTGTATACTAAATTTGTTTTAAATCGCACTATTTAAATGATAAACATTTCAATAAATAGTACTTATTTAGTATACAATATTTACATAAACTACAATATAGCCCTATTCTATTTGTGAAAACTCTTAAGCAAGTTTTGTTGTATAAGTCGATGTGTTCGGACCTCGTTTTAGAAGAAAAAAAGATATGTGTTATGTCAATTAGGAAATTGTCAGGAGAAAAAATATACACTTTTATTGATCGTTATTTTTGATGTTTTAATTTTATTAATTTAAAAAAGGGATTTGGGACCCGGGCTGAAGCCCGAAAATGGTCCTTCGAGCCGAACACGATGTTTAATCTATTTGTATTTCCAGAAATCAATAAATAAAACTAGCCACCAATATAGCCTTTAGAATTAGCGATTTAAAATTGATGGGGGCCGGTCACTTCGTGCGCAGAATGGATCGATGCATGGGTCCCCAGCAGCGAGGATCGGAAGGTACCTGGCGCGGGCGGCGTGCTGCGTGGGCGAGGCGGGCGGCGACAGCGGCTCGCTGTCGTCGGAGGAGGCGGGGTCGGGCGGCGCGGCGGCGCGCGGCGGCTCCAGGCGCAGCAGCTTGCGGCGCGGCGGCAGCGGCGGCGGCGCGCCGCGGCGGCGCAGGCGCAGGGCCACCTCGCCGCGGGCGGCGTGCGCGGCGGCGGCGGCGCGCGCCACGGCGCCGGGCGCCCAGCCCACCACGCACTGCTGCTCCACCTGCACGATCTCGTCGCCCGCGTGCACGGCGCCGCTGGCGTGCGCCGCGGACCCGAAGCGGATGTTGTGCAGCGCGTGCGGGCCGCAGCACGACGGCAGCAGGTCGAAGCCCAGCGGCGCCTCGCGCGCGCCGGCCCGCAGCGCCGCGGCGGCCAGGTGCGCGGGCGCCAGCACGGCGGGGTCGCGCGCCTCCTGCAGCAGGCGCGTGGCGGCGCGCGCGGCCGTGCCGGCGGCGGCGGCCACGGCGCGCGCGGGCTGCTCGGCGAAGCGCTCGCGCTGCGCGCACGTGGCGGCCTCCAGCGACAGCTGCAGCAGCTCGGCGCGGCGCGCGCCGCCCAGCGCCCAGCGGTCCAGCCAGCACACCAGCGGCTTCACGGCGCGCACGGTGCGGGCCACGTCGGCCAGCGTCTGCGTCTCGAGGCGCGCGTCCGCCTGGTGCCGCAGCGCGCGCGCCAGCGCCGTGCCGACCACCGCCACGCGCAGCGCCAGCTGCTGGATGCACTCGCGGGACAACTCGTATTGCTGGGGAATTCACACAAGCTGCAATAAATATTTAACTATAAAATTCTTTTTTGAATGCTAATAAGTTAAGAAATTTACCAACGGTCGGTGCATACAATCATGCATTAAATCATACCTTACCTTAATGTGTAGAACAAAAAATATTTTATAAGTAACTAAAATCACACTATATTATAAAGGCAAAGATTTGTATGCCTTTATTGCTCCTGCATGCTCAAACGGCTGACTCGATTTGGATGAAATTCTGTACCAAGATAACTTATACACTGGATTAACATATAAGCTACATTTGTTCCTAGAAAAGTGAAATTTTCCTGTGAGATGAGCAAATAATTAAAATATTTTCTATCCACGAGTGAAACTGCAGAGCACAACTAGTATAAGAATAAAATTCAACTCATATAATAATAATTGAATTTGGATAATGAGCACAAAAGAGTTAGATCAACTTTTTTTTTCCAAATGCCACCATACATAATTCATTATTTAATTCATAATAATTATCCTTCACTACTTAAAACAGAGTGTAGAGAGACATAAATATAGTTACAATCAGTGTTCTCATTTACTTTGTACTATATCTTAATTTTCAATCTAGCAAAAGGAGGGCCTTTAGTCCTTAAATAAAGTGAGAAACATAAGCATCCCACCATCAATCACAAGTGATTCGGTAGCAGCCACTCTCCACTACAGATAACACTCGACATGATAACTGACATTGTGCTCACTGGGAGAGTGACTCATTTTGTACACACACACAGGCATTATAATGCCACTTAATTTATGACTCTAATAATATACTCTGTTATTTTGTGGTGACTTTCACAGCAAGTTACAATATATAACATGAGTGAAACCATTGTTAAGGCTAGGTATTAATGCACTAGGTACGGTTAGATTTACACAATCAGAATGAGACACATACATTTAACTCATAGTTTTCATTTCAATCAAACTAGACTTTCACAAATACCTTTATGTAACAATGGTCTCTAGTTGTGATATAAGAACATGCTTGAGTAATTTCTGTCATGTTTGTGCTAGTTATAATATGTAGTCAAAATCTATGATCGCAAAGGCACGATAAGGTGCTCTTGGGTCTTACAAAGTTCCGCAGATGCTCAACGGCTTCAAGCAGTAGCTCCTGGTGTCCAATGACGTGCATGCCGAGGTACTCGAGGTCGTCGCAGCGCAGCGTCAGCAGCTTGACACCGTCGAGTCCGCGCGCCCGCAGCGCCGGCACGTACTGGGCCACCGACGGCTCCAGCCCTGGACCGCAACACGACACTGTAGCCCTGGCGTCGCCGTGACTCCGTGACTCACCACGCAACAACTCGACACCGACCTGTGAGCCATTCCGCCACCTGGTCCGGGGTCCATTCAGCTACGTTCAAGCCTGCCATTGAAACGCTCTCCAAGCATTTTTCGCGTGACGCCCGATGTTTATTATTTTGATATAGCGATCGGCAAAAAACGCGCAGCCGCAAGCCGCAATCTCGAGCAATGATGTCTGTTAATCTGTTGACGTTGCTGTCATTTTTGATAACTCATTGACAGCTGACAGAGAGAGACACCATACTTTTTTTGTGTATTGGCTACACACTTTTATGTATTTAGCCAGTTTCATATTATTGATAATTTATCAAGTTAATGATATTTCATGCAGATAATTATTATGTACGTAGTCCAAGTCATCAAGTAAAGTCATAGTATAGTCATATTCCTAGTAAAGTGATGGCCACTTTACCAGAAGCTTCTATGGAGTTTTGGAAATAACGTTTCACCATCATTATACCAATTTCCCACACTCATGCGGCATGCATTGCACGCCTGTAATCCAGTGTAATGCATTGCACTTAACGAATAAAATGCCACCAACTTTATGCAGTAACACTGAAAATAATACAACGTGGTGATACGATCTTTCTCGTTTTCATGCAAAAACTCTAGACACAAACTAAGTACAGGGTTCTATACTCTAGAGACCATTTTAATTGACGACTGGGAAGCAGAATTTCACGCCCACAATATTGTATATTGTGCGATCAGGAATGTACGGCCCTTGGTGTACATGGCCTAATACTAGACCTATTATATACTAGGCCTGTCTCTCATCTGTACCAATTTTGGTACAGGCAATAATAATAATAACCAAAGAAGTTTTATGGTTATTCTGTACTAACTGGAAGAAGCTTATAGGATCGTGAACCATACATACTCAACATTAGGTAACTTTAGGCCTTTCAAGTCGATGTTAGACTGTCAATCTCGTGTTTGTATATTGTATTCAATCCAAATCCGTCCAATATTTTTATACATTACATACAACAAAGCAACCCAATTCCTATCCCTACTATTATTATAAATGTGATATGTATAAAAGTGCCCGGTCCGATCCATGCCGATATTAATTCGCAGCCAATATTGTACAATATGTCCATTGCACAGCTCAGTACTGCAAGTAGGTACAGTTATTTCAAGATATAAAGCTGACTAACTCGCAGTACATGTTTTTTTTTTTTTTGCAAAGTGCGTCAGTTGTGAACTTGAATAATAAAGCATAACTTTTAGTATGGCGCTCTACTTATATCTACTTATATATCTACGTACTGATAAATTTATTATTATTAAAGATATTTGGTCTATTAATAATTATAATATGTTAACTTTTTCACTTACCGCAAATGTACAAATTGCTATAAAGCAATTTAGCGTCCGTCCGACGTCGACGAACATGGGTTCATCGACGTCGGACGGACGTTACTTGTACGAATACTAACTAACGTCTATAGTTTCATAATTTAGCGTCCGTCCGACGTCGACGAACATGGGTTCATCGACGTCGGACGGACGTTACTTGTACGAATACTAACTAACGTCTATAGTTTCATAATTTAGCGTCCGTCCGACGTCGACGAACATGGGTTCATCGACGTCGGACGGACGTTACTTGTACGAATACTAACTAGCGTCCATAGTTTCATAATTTAGCGTCCGTCCGACGTCGACGAACATGGGTTCATCGACGTCGGACGGACGTTACTTGTACGAATACTAACTAACGTCTATAGTTTCATAATTTAGCGTCCGTCCGACGTCGACGAACATGGGTTCATCGACGTCGGACGGACGTTACTTGTACGAATACTAACTAACGTCTATAGTTTCATAATTTAGCGTCCGTCCGACGTCGACGAACATGGGTTCATCGACGTCGGACGGACGTTACTTGTACGAATACTAACTAGCGTCCATAGTTTCATAATTTAGCGTCCGTCCGACGTCGACGAACATGGGTTCATCGACGTCGGACGGACGTTACTTGTACGAATACTAACTAACGTCTATAGTTTCATAATTTAGCGTCCGTCCGACGTCGACGAACATGGGTTCATCGACGTCGGACGGACGTTACTTGTACGAATACTAACTAACGTCTATAGTTTCATAATTTAGCGTCCGTCCGACGTCGACGAACATGGGTTCATCGACGTCGGACGGACGTTACTTGTACGAATACTAACTAACGTCTATAGTTTCATAATTTAGCGTCCGTCCGACGTCGACGAACATGGGTTCATCGACGTCGGACGGACGTTACTTGTACGAATACTAACTAACGTCTATAGTTTCATAATTTAGCGTCCGTCCGACGTCGACGAACATGGGTTCATCGACGTCGGACGGACGTTACTTGTACGAATACTAACTAACGTCTATAGTTTCATAATTTAGCGTCCGTCCGACGTCGACGAACATGGGTTCATCGACGTCGGACGGACGTTACTTGTACGAATACTAACTAGCGTCTATAGTTTCATAATTTAGCGTCCGTCCGACGTCGACGAACATGGGTTCATCGA
This sequence comes from Ennomos fuscantarius, assembly GCA_905220475.3. Lineage (NCBI taxonomy): Eukaryota > Metazoa > Arthropoda > Insecta > Lepidoptera > Geometridae > Ennomos > Ennomos fuscantarius. The sequence goes on along the minus strand of HG992028.1, from coordinate 224,919 downwards.
CGTCGGACGGACGTTACTTGTACGAATACTAACTAACGTCTATAGTTTCATAATTTAGCGTCCGTCCGACGTCGACGAACATGGGTTCATCGACGTCGGACGGACGTTACTTGTACGAATACTAACTAACGTCTATAGTTTCATAATTTAGCGTCCGTCCGACGTCGACGAACATGGGTTCATCGACGTCGGACGGACGTTACTTGTACGAATACTAACTAACGTCTATAGTTTCATAATTTAGCGTCCGTCCGACGTCGACGAACATGGGTTCATCGACGTCGGACGGACGTTACTTGTACGAATACTAACTAACGTCTATAGTTTCATAATTTAGCGTCCGTCCGACGTCGACGAACATGGGTTCATCGACGTCGGACGGACGTTACTTGTACGAATACTAACTAACGTCTATAGTTTCATAATATTCCGCTAGATGGCGTTAGATGTTTCAAAACTGGGAACCTCTTTGATTATATGTACCTATATTCTACTGTGTGCTTGGAAGTACCTACCGATCTCAAAAATCACAAGGTTCCATGATCTCATATAGTAGATCATTTTTGTACATCGTAATCGCAAGTCTAATAAAATAGACTAAAAGCAAAGCCAATTAGATTTACCTTTTTAGTTCTAAATAACCGTGTAATATCAGAACTGCTTATATATAGGCAGGTATCTACTTACTTATTTTTTGTGAGTCGAACGCCATTAAACCGGCCATATTTCGGTCCGCATCCAACAACAACTCCAGGAAGTGCCTACAACCGAACCATTGATGGGTGACCCGCAAGAAACGTTATCGACAGACAGCAGGGCGGCGCACACCATGTCGTTGTAGCTGTGTAGGGACCTATCTGTAGGGGGGCACCATGGTGAGGTGACACTTTGGTCCGCCTATTATGCTCAAAATATTCCAACAAAATGTCCATTAAGATAAAACCGTTTACTAATCTGCCATAAAACTCCAATATAATCAGTCCGCCGCGAGATCGTCACCTTCCTTATCGGGATGGGAGCGGGCGTAGAGGCGCGGTGGTGTACCATCGGCGTGTTATTTGCATTTTAGGACTTTGTACCGCATTCCCCGGCGTGGCATTAAGGGTCTTTCATTAAGGCACCGATCGGCGGCTCCACTCACGGTTATCTGACGGGATCTCGGGATATTTATTGGGGCATCAAACCGGGCCGGTGTAGCTCGGTAGCGCTCTTAAAGCGGACAGTTTAATACTCTCATAAAGCGGGCGGTTACCGAACCGAGCTCGATAATTTCTCTTATTGTCTCGATAAATTAGCTTAATTAGGGTGTAAAAAACGCGGCGGGCGTGGAATCTAGTGCCCGCGGTGGGTGGTCGCGGCTCCTGCGGCACCTGCGCCGCCGCACGTCATGTTGCTGCGGACTCTGGCCTACCTGCGCCGGGCGCGCTGACTAACTTAGGTACCTGTACCTACTCGTTGATAACGATACCATCACCAACTGACAACAAAACTTTTTTCAATAAGTAAATAAGGTGTCTACAGGATTTACCTGCATGGTGTAGGTAATGACCCGAATAATATTACTTATAAAAATAGGTATTATAATACTATTTTTATTACGGCAAGATATATGCCTATCTACATTACAATTGTACAGGCCTTAAGTTCGCACTCTCTAGGAGGTACCCACATGTGCAGTATAGGTACGCCGTTGAGGGATAAGTGCGCACTTAGGAGCTGTCTAGTCTACCTTAAGTGCAGACGGGCAATAGACTTATAATTACATAATTATAGATACCTTAAATGAAATGTGTTGGATGTAGGGTATTTACAGGCAGATGCATAATAACGCATACGCAACGATTACATACTTAGATCCTAGACCCTACCAGGATTCTAGTATCTAGGGACCCAGGTACTAATGCGAGTACCATAGTCCCACAATACCCAGACACAGAACAAATACCTACCCTAGGTGTTTGTGTGGTTTTTCTGTGTGCAGAAATTCGCGGAAATTGAACCCGCCGCCTCCGGGCTACGGGCTCAACCTGCTCAACCACCACACCACAGAGGCTTTAGACTAAACATCTGCACTTCAAGCTAATCCAGCGGTAAATCTGCACGTGTACATTGTTCACTATTTATAGATAGCAATCAAAATATAAGCCCTTGTCATATAATACCTAAAGCTAAGCCTAACATAAATACCTAAATAGTGCTCAAATAATAAATCATTCCTAGCCCTGGTCTAGTCCGTTATCGCGAAAGATTAGGGTCAAGGGTTTCTGTCGGCAGTCGCGCCGCATCGTTCATAAATTAGATAAGTTACCTGCCGACCAACTGTAGCTATAATCGTAATTGTAACGGCTCCTGCACACATCCTGCGCCGCCGGGTCCCGCGGGGAGCCCCGGCAGTTGGCCGCTTCATTCTCAGTGCCACTCAATAATTGAACTATAATCACGGAATGGGTAAATAATACGCGGGAACAAATGTGCTCGGACAAAGTGTTTATCCAAGAATAATTTCCTTTTTGAGTATATTATATTCACTTGAAGTAAAAATAATGTCTTGACTCGAAAATTTATTGATGAACATAGGTGTTTGTTCTGTGTCTGAGTGTTGTATTGCATTCTATGCATATATGTATTTACAAACAAAAACTATCTAAGTATTGTATCAGTTATCTGGTTCCCATAGTATATACAAGCTTTGCTTAGTTTGGGGCTAGATGGCGCTGTGTGGACTGTTCACAGTATAATTATTATTATATTTATGGTAGTGCACCGCAACATAAGGTGCCATCCACCACCACGGGACATCGTCAAAAGGTTATAGAACCTATATATTGCACATTCGGCACGTAAGACCCGATCGTCGCAGGGCCGCCTGCCGGCGCCGCCGTTGTCAATAATGGCCCAGCACGGCTAGACCGGTCAGTACCTACGTGCTAATGGCACATTATTACGCAGCCAGCCATCAATCACGGGCCAGCCGCCGCCGCGCCGTTAATATTCTCTAATGACAGCGTAATGGCGTAAAACGAGAAGGCGCACGTTATCTCGCGGCTCCCGTCCTGGACTACATAGATTAGATAACAGTTGTTTAAGACGACACGTTGTCGCTGATTATTTATGACATACGGTTTAGTTCTGATAAGCGGTGAAGAATGTATTACTCTAATTAAATGTTGGAAATAGCTGACTATATTTACACTCATTTATTCGGTTCAATAAGAAGCTAATCGTTCCATGTATATAGAATGATGTCAAAATGCTTGAAACTTCATTTCAAGCATTTGGTATCATCATCAAAGACGAGCATTTCCCACTCTCTGATCGCACTTATTATCTATTACACTTTACACTAATATTATAAAGGCGAAAGTTTGTATGTGTGTATGTTTGTATGTTTGTTACTCCTTCACGCTCATTCTGCTAAATGGATTTGGATGAAATTCGGTACCAAGATAGCTTATACACTGGATTGACATGTAGGCTGCATTTTATCCCGGAAAAGTGAAATGTTCCCGTGGGATGAGCAAATAATTAAAATACTTTTTATTCGCGGGTAAAACCGCGGGGTGCAACTAGTCTTGTAATAAATATGATGGACGTTGTAACACAACCCTATATTAGGTAGATACTTATAAGAGATGTGTGACGTGCTTATATTAGACATCTATGCATTCTCGCGTCGTCCCAGAGTTTAGTAACTTGGCTAGAATAGTGTTGTGTTTTATTCGCAAAGTTACCAACATCTGCAAATTTCTCGGGAAAAATATCCGTGATCTCGGTAGTGGTTACATATTTGAGCCGTTTGGTGTAGAGACCCTGGGGGTCCGTGGGGGCCGGGAGCTCATCGCGTTTTCAAAAGTTTATCAAAGCGGCTGGTCGACGCTACGCGTGACCAAAATGCTGGCACTTATTTGGCACAGCAATGCAACGGGGCAATGCTGCCAGCATGTTGTACGCTACCTACTGGTAGTGGGCTGGAGCATTTGGACTGTCTATTGGTCATCGCGGCCAGTATAATAATCTAAATGTCGTTTTTTTATTTGTAGTAGTTAGTGTATTAATTATTATATCATTGTGGTATTTATTAGTAGAAAAAATAAAGGCTTTTTAAAACATCCGTTGGTTTTCCCGATGGAGATTAATTATAGACTCCCCGCTGTTTCGACCCACTAAAAATAAACGTTGATATCGGTAGCAATCCTTATAAAAAAATCTTCAAAATCAATTCTGCCACACAAACAAAAAACTAACAGATAACGTTTCTTTTTTATATATTAAGCGGGAATGGATCTCAATTATGTAACAAATTTCAAACCATGAATAAGTAGATATAATATTATATATAACATACTATAGTACACAGATGGACAAGCTCGACCCCGAATTCCTAGTATAGTATCACCCACCACGATACGTGCGCCTGGCCGATCCTGGGGAACTTGTACAACTTGAAGCTTAGACAACATTCAGGACGTGTCATAAATTATAAGTAGGTACTTAGTCACCTAAAAAAAAATGATGTATTTAACCGATTGTAAATATCGAAATAAAATGTCGAACGTCATTATATCATAAGAACGCGGAATGTTGGTGTAATGTCTCCATCCCGGCCACCTGCCGCCACATGTGCCACATCCGAGGAACGCCCGGGAATGTCTCCTTCCCCTATCTATATATTTATTTGTCATTAGGGGCTAATTTTTTATTGAAATTTTTGTAATTTAATTAGTGTCACTTCTGTTTTAGAGAAAAACGTTACATTTTAAATTAGTTAATGAAATCCCGCTTGACGCGGCATCAATTAACTCATGGGATAATGTTACTTATACCTAGATAAGAGTATATAGGCTCAGAAATATTATCAGTTGTAATTGTGACGCTCGAGGGTTGAAGGAGCTTTTTTTCTATAATAGTAGGTAATGGTATAGGTTGTATTCACGTTTTTATGATTAAAACCACTTGTACATATTCTATGGTTCATATGTATGTATATTATCCACAGTCTGGCGTATATGCACAGATTCTTATGTACATACATAATATACACAGATGACACCAGAATCTATGATGTGTAAAAGTATAGCTACATAATCATAAATAAAATAAAATAAATAAATCAGTCAGATTGCCTGAACCTATTATAGTTAGCATACATAGTTAGATATTAAGTAATCATGATCAGTAAATGATCCTATAGATCTTTTACATGTACATAATAAAGATGTTCTTTGTTAAAGCTATGCTTTTGAATATCAAATCAATGACGTGACTTAGCTCATTCGGAGCAAGTATACATTTTATCGTAGCCATAATGCCAAGTACTCCGGGATTCATGTCCCTATCTATTTATCATCACCTTATGAACTACCCTAGAGACTGGTGTAAGCTAGCCGGCATCATGGCTATACCTATAGCGTCAAAACCTGTGTGCCAACATTGCTGTTTGCTCTCACATTCATTTACTTATTATGCCCAAATTTTGCTTGTTATTCGATTATACTAATATACATCCAGAACGTTCAGCTCCTTTTATATTTTCCACAAATTTGGTTTCAAACAAGACGTTCTCTAAAACCTTTATTATTCTCTACTTTTATTAATAGGAGTCAAAACAGGATAAACATTCACAGACAAACATGAAAATCACATTATTACCTAACCTATACACATTATAACCTATAGTTGAATACCTACTTAGGTCCTAATACTACACACGCTCAGAAAGATAATAAATAGTTTATCTTCTTGGACAGCCCTCAGCTTTCTTATACTAAAAATAATGATAGCAAGACTTTTGAATTGACAGCCTGTGTGTTGTGGTGGTTGAGCAAGTCAGATCATAACCCAGAGGTGGCGGGTTCGATTCCCGCGGTAGGACAATATTTGTGGAGAGAAAAAAAAGCGCAAATACTTGTTCTGAGTCTGGGTGTTGTTGGACCACGATCCTCGTAGTTCCCGGGTCCTTATGGACACAACGAATCCTATTAGTTAGGATCAAGGATCTATATGTGATCATTGCATGGGCGTTATTTTTATTATTATTTATTAAATACTCCCAATTAAATGATATTAATATAATGATATACCTATATTGTAATAAGTGGTTGATATATATAATTTATTTCTTATTATTATTTATATATTATGACTGGCCCGTTAGCTCAGTTGGTAGTATCTTTGCCTTCTGAACTGCAGGTTGTGGGTTCGATTCCCACCCAGGACAAACATATGTGTGATGAACATAGATGTTTGTTCTGTGTCTGGGTGTTATATTGTATTCTTTGTATGTATTTACAAACAAAAAGTATCTAAGTATTGTATCAGTTATCTAGTTTCCATAGTACAAGCTTTGCTTAGTTTGGGGCTAGATGGCGCTGTGTGAAATGTCCACACATATTTATTATTTTATTTATTTATTTATATCTTAGTTATATCACATCTGTTTAGTATGCAATGTAATACACTTCCATTATTGACCATATACCTAAGATTTGTGGTAAGTTTTCATATCACTTCACTTCACACATATAGAGGGGGGGAGGGGGGAATTTACTATATGCTTGGCAGGCGTCTCAGTGATTGCAGTAGATAATACCGACCCCCCCCCCCCCACTCCTTGGGTATTCCCCTAGCCGGAGGTGGGAGGACCATTTCACCCACACCATAATAAACAGTAGAAATAATTTAACATTTATAAAAATGTAATATATATTTTTTTTAAATACTGCCGGTACTTATCCGTTGAATGGCATTGCCTTTGGGCTAAAAATAGACCAGAAAATAGATCCAGGCAACACGTGACTAATGTCACGTGTTGCCTGGATCAGACGTTTTGAAAGATCTTTACAAATGTGTGCACTCGGTCCCCACGGATCCAGCCCTGACACCGGAGAGCGCCATATGTAACGGTCTAAGGTATTATAATAATATAATATATTGGCGCCTTTCCAAGTTCTCTGCGGAATCGGCTGCCGCACCAGCCTTGCCCTGTGTTCCAGGAGGATGCAACGGCGCGAGGGTGTCAGCGCTGGAGCACCCAAACCAACTCCAAGTTAGCTCCAAGTAAAACCTATGAGCTAATTCGCAGAAAACGGAGAAGTGAGAACTACCTCGACTACGGATATCAAACATATTGAAAGTTTAGGAACATTCCTATATATACCTTTGAATGTACTGTTAATAATGAGGAAAATAAAACCTGCAAAAGTTATTAAATTAAGCGGCTCTTCTCATAAATTGTCCATAAGTATATTGGTGTTATGCCACGATAAACACCTATATACCTACTTATATTATTGTAATGAGGTATACCGATGCACAGGATCCCTTGTCGGTACCTATATAATATATGTAGTACAATAGAATCACGTGGAACAGAGTGATGACACATGCAGGAAAGGAAATAATGGAAAAGGTTGGAGGAGGCCTTTGCCGATTGGCAAACAGATCTAGGGAAGGTAACTAAACAACAGATACTCATATCCTAAATAGTTTATACCTTAAATAGTTTAAAGTGTTATTATATTATAAGTTATATTTATTTTTTATTATATTTATTTATAATTCATTGTAATTAGTTAAGATCTGAATAAAAGGCTATATTATTATTATTATTGTTATTATTATTACAGTAGAATGAATGTATTAAGATTTTTTTTTGTTAAAAATTACCTAAACTCTGTGATCGTGTCTAAGTTCCAAGAATGTTTCTATAATCTGTAGGAAATACATCTCTTCTGCGTCTATAATTTTTCGAGAAACCCTAAAGTTCCGTTCTCACAGATTCTAAACATAAATAGCTGTAAGCTTCGTCAGCATTAAATGAGATAAAAACCGAAAGTCAAACAACATCCTAACAACATACCTACACAATGGTAGAGACTATAGTTTGTGATCATTCGGCCCGTTTGATATTGAATCAAGATGCGCTTTGTCGGCGCACATTCCGATGCGCGCGCGCACGCTGGAGGGGCGGGAGGGGCGGGAGGGGCGGGAGGGGTGGGAGGGGTGGGAGGGGCTGCGGCGGCGAGCTTTGATCGCGGCCACGCCCATCGCGCGGCAATATGGTCGCCATTGTCCACTCGCCAACAAAAACAAACAGAGTTTTTGTCCAAGTAATTTGGCGGTCGTTAACAAGTAGCATCGGCGAGTCAAAGGGAGCGGCAAACTCAGACGTTAGGAAGAAACATAATTAGATTTCACCAACTCCTCTCTCGCGATCATTAAAGCCATCAAGCTAGTTCGCAGAATAACGAGAAATGCCTACGTAGGTAGTATATTTTATTATGTAGTTGTACAATTACAGATATTGAAAATGTTGAGAGTTTAATAGGTAGGTACGTATAGCTACATGCTGTATAAAATAATATTGAACAAAATAAGCCCGCGCATATAGACGCACATAATAACTTAAGCTGTTCTTCTCGTAAATTGCCCTCCAATAAGTATCTGTATAGGTACCTATATTGTAATGACGTTTTTATAGACCTTACCGATATTGTTTCATCTATAGGTGCAGGAACGGAGATCGTATAGGTACCTAAATGCAATTGCTGTTATTGTCATGATTGCCAACGTGTCTTCAGACGTTCGGTACATATATAGTATGTACCAAGTATTTACCTACCTACATACGTATATATATACCAAAATTTTTAAAATGGCTTGTGTAATTGCAATGGTGAATATTAATTGAATGAACTGTTTAACGGATGCTCCTCCAGCGACAGGCCGTGAACATACCGCGACGAGGAATGTTATTAATTAGCCAGTTCAAATCTCTAACTGCAACTTTAGGCCACAAATTATCATTATTGTAATTAACGAGACTCATTAAGCGTCTATTTGGTGTTTTGGTTATTTTTCTCATAAAGAGGTTACACGCGCTAATTGCGGAGAGCCCCTGCAGCCTTTCTCGAGGGAACAATACCACAATGCGAGAGAAACATCTTCACAGCCGCACAATGACTTGTTTGTACGGCAACAACACAATGGCAGTCGAATCGGAGCAACTCGCGCCCTCCTCGCCCCGTTGGAGGGGCGGGGCGGGGGGGGAGGGGGGAGGGCATGGCAAGAGGAGAAATTGCGCGAGAGGCTTTATTACAGTTTAGCCAACTTCCAAGTTAAGGCAGAGTTACACGAACAAATGAAGACGTCCGGCCGCGACACAATGCGTTCGAGCCTTCCATTTAACAATAAAGATATTGCCTGAGCAAAGTTATCTTTATAGAAACGAATTAACATACTTGTAGATAAAATTAAAATTTAATGTTATCTCTTATTAGGGATAACATACCTACATACAGAGTCATGTCAAACTTAAATGTGATAAGTGGTACAAAATTATACAATTATATGTTCTAAGTAGGTAGGAACCCAATGTTTTTATCCCAGCAAGCTCCCACAGAGTGTAGCCCGGACCTGGACTAACTGGACCGGTTCACAAAATGCTTAAATTTATTGTTACACCCACGTTCGAGATAAAACGAACAACAATTTTAATAAGTTCCTGATAAAGTGGTAATTACTCATAGAAACATCAAAATACCGCGGTCACAGATAATATAATACTATACTAGTACCACGGCGGTATTTTAATGCACATTGTTACATACACAACGCATGCCTTTTTAAGGAATGCGTAAAATATGGAGAAGGCCACCGCGCACCGCGCACCGCACACATCGCCATCGGGTATTACTAAATAAAAATAATGAGGGCATGTTGGTTTCAACGGACATACCATAAATAATGAAACAATGGCAATCGGAGCGTTTTATGATGGAAACCTTTAGATAACGCTTTATTGCGTGTTCCTAAACGAACTCCTTAATTAAAACTGGATTAGGTAATAAAATAAAATAACTTTTAAAGCAACTGTTTGTGTAAAAACACGATAGTAACTCGCACGGTTTTCAATTTCCTGAATACACCTATTCATCGTCCTTAATTACACGGAAAAGTTTTCCCTCGCGCGTGTAAACATACATACAACCATAACCTGCAAAGTATCTAAACATGAAGATTAGGTCCCCCCACGCACGATCCTCGCACACTCTTGTAAGTGCATATTAAAAACATGACTCCGCCGTAAGAGCGTCTAATTAAGAGGAGCTGTGTGAGCTCGGGACGGAGTTACTCACACAGTAGATACACTTACACCAAGTTAATCTCCATTCACAACTTCGGTGGCTCCGAACAGACAAACTTCACAAGTATTATATGCCTGCATAGCCACATTCGATTCGAAATCATTACAATTATGATCTGAAGTGAATGTTAGAACTACTTCGCTCCACGTGCTGCTGCTGGGGTGATTATTTATTTAACTACCGTTAAATTATATCCTACTTACTTTTCAATCATACTCCTCAATCTTCTAGTATTCTAATTCCTCTTCAGAAGACATAAATAGTGCAGGTACACATCTACCTATTAACAACGTGCTAAGTTAGGAAACAAGCTTAGTTAGTTGAGTACATCCGCTTGCTGTATTTTATGGTGACACGAATACAAACTTCAATAAAAACTTGCTGCCAGCGTAAAAGCTACCGAGTTTGAAGTTGTCACCACGCGGCTCCTCGTATTTGATTGATGTATGACCCGCGGGGCGGCGGCCGGCGCAGGTGCTCCGGGGCCGGTGGTGGCCGGAGTGGCCGGAGCGGCCGGTGCGGCCGGAGCGGCTGGAGCGGCCGGTGCGGCCGGACACTCGCTGACACGCGCATAAATATCGCAGACAGCCGTCGTCGCGACCGATAACGGTGACAGACCTTGGCATATCGATAAAAATAATAAACAATCAACAAAATGACTATAACACATTTTCAACCCACTTCAGAATGATCGTCAGTTCTTTAGTTCGTCACGGCTGGCTTTTATATTATATGACCGTATGTCAGGACCCTCCAGTCCACTACCACAGGTATAGAAAATAATAAGAATATAAGAATTTATATTTTTTTAAAGTAGTTCCGAATCACTTTAACTAACCTGAATTCACGCTCTTCTTAGAACCTTTATTGGCCAACTTGTTCCATACCAGACGCCTGTAGCACCAGACATGCTGGGTGCCACTAATGCATTGCTTACCCTGTGAATGTCATACCTCCTTTTAAATTGCTGCTTGTTGTAGATCTGGGAATAGTCGTTGTTGGAAGCCACATCTTATACAGGTTACGGATTAACCCTATTAATACACCTTAGGTTAACCCCATTTTTAATTGTTTTTCAAAGGAAGATTAAATAAAAAACAATTGAAAGAAAAGTCAACATTTTAAAAATGTATTTATTTATGTTCACATAAATATTATTACATATAAAAAGTATTCATTTGATATTTACTAAATGAATCTGAATATATTTTGTCTTAACTCATTTATTCATAACTATGCGTAATGAGGAATGGTACGAGTATATAAATAATAGTTTATTGTCCCAGCAATTTGACCAGCACAAAGATTTTCCTGATGGAAAAATTAGACTGTTCAGTTTGATCACGAGAGAAAACCGGCGACACCTCGCTGTGAACATTCATCCAAACATTTGTTTTCGTATTGCACTTCCAAATGTCTAAAATTTAATAAAAAATATAGGTACCTATTCATTTGTCATCTGATAGTAAAGAACGTCCGATCTATTCATGATCATTCTGCGACATAATCTGAAGTTACATCCATTTTTATTACCACTTATAAGATTTTTAGTTAACACGGCGATATTATATCGGCATGATATGTAGATAAGAAACCCCCAAACAGTAGCAGATTTTTTTCTAAAGTAGCCTAAGTGACGTCCTGTCGCCAATCGTAATTTTTGGTCTCCTCAACATACCTCGATGTAGCCTAAATGGCATAAATCGTCTATAGGTATAAGTTGGTAATGCCATTTGGCGCGCAGGTTTGGTTGAAGTTTTATATTAAATTTTAATGGACACAGAAAGTATAATAAGTAATCCATAGCAAAATATCGATATTACGTTTTCCCTGCCCTTAACCATTGGCAAGTCCAATGAAATGCGCATTTAAAAACAATAGAGTTCCGGTTCCGGCGCCGCCCGGTCTGGCGTGCGGCAGCTGCCCGCGCGGCTCCCCGCCCGGCCCGGCTGCCCGCGCGGCTCCCCGCCCGGCCCGGCCCGGCCGCCGGCCCGGCTGCCCGCGCGGCTCCCCGCCCGGCCCGGCCCGGCCGCCCGGCTGGCTGTCCGCGCACCGGACACGTAGCTAATGCCATCTGAAGGCGGAGTAGGTAAACTAATTGACGTGGGCTAACCACTAAATATATTATTTTCATACATTAAACTCTTCTCTTATTTCTTTTCTTATTTTCAAATAATATCTCTGCCTCCACACCCAGCAGACTCTGCGGTGTGGTGGTTGAGCAAGTTGGCTCAAAACCCGGAGGTGGCGGGTTTGATTCTCATGGCAAGACAAGTATTTTGTGCACAGAAAAAAAGCACAAACATTGTCAGCCTTATTAATAAACACGAACTAGCTTTAGACTAGTTACACCATCTTTTGTCTCTTTCGATCCAGCTAAATATTCCAGTAGCAAAAAAAGGACAAAAGCCGAAGTAACTAATCCGAGACTAATACCCGTTTATTAATAAGGCTGTATAGGTATAATTGTTTGGGTGTTGCGGGAGCATGGTTCTCGTAGTTCTTGGGTCCCTAGACACAGGGAATCATAGTTAGGGTCCAGGATATATGTATGTAGTCGTTAGGCGTTATTATTATTATTATCTGGCTGTAAAATTTTCAACCGCCAGTTTCAAGCAAGTTTCATGCAGTATCCGAGCCGCAGTTTGGTCCATAACCGTACCTAGTGGTCAAGCGGTAGTCTGAATAGATATGTTTCTGGCACCGATTTCTTCAAGTAATCACTCCTTGATGATCATGCGAAGAGACGGAAAGTGAGGGGAAAATTATTTTCTGAAAACAATTTCGGGATATGCTCCAGGTAACTTACGGACTATTGAGTATTGAAACTGAGAGAGACACCTACTTAAGTAATAATGTACATGGCTCGTACAATGCCTATACAACATGCGGCGAAAGCTTATTACATATACACGGTTATATGTAAAAAAAAACATTTAGGGATACCAATATTCAACTTAGCGTAAAGTTTTATTGAGGACGAAACGATTCTTATATTCATCGCACTACCGCACCACTTACTTAACTCGCGATGTACCTGAATCTTCTCGAAAAACCTTTAGACTTGTATATCTGTCGGATCTGCCAAATGAGGTGTTAAAACGATCTCCGTTACTAACGATGCATAATTTAAGCAAACGATCGAACGACTGGTAGTTGAGCAATGCGGCGTCGTGCGACAACACGACTTTTTGCTCGTTTAGGGAGCTTGCAGCCGCGTCGCGGTCACCGCGCATTAGCATACAATGGCGCGGACAGCTGGCGGCGGCAGCGGCTGCCGCTATCAGGTCGCATCGGCTGCGGCCCGCTGGCCGGTGCACCTAGGTACCCTAGGGCATGCCTATTTAATTTAATTAACTGTACCTACTTGAGACTACTACCGAGACATTTATCCATAACTTATTTAATTTTTTGCCTTTTTGTCATGAATAAATATATTTTATTCTATTCTATTCTAATTAATAGCGGAAGTGCTATAAATATCTAATGAAGCATACTGGAGTTTCTATGAACTGAAATGATAGAGAACTTCTTTTCAGGCTTTTATTATGTAGGAGCACTTTTGCCAATGAGGTGCCATATTTATTGAAACTACAAAAATATGAATGTATGTATAATAGTATGCACCCATTAAAATAACAATATAATTTTCAGTTTATTTCCATTCTCCGTACAAAACCCTGTGAACCACGTGTTTATAGTTTATATTTGTGGTGTACGCACAATTAGAAATAAGTACTTATGTTTACGTGTTATTGGCTGTATTGCCACTGATTCCTGAAATACATTTTAAAAACTAGTTCGGGAATCTATGGATTCATTTAGTATCATGTAATAATATTTATGTAAATAAATATTTTTGTATTTTTTTTTGTATTGTCCTCCCTGTATTATATATATGTTCATGTTAATAATAGGCTTAATTAATAAATATAAAAAATAATCTAATAAAAAGCACAGACCCAGGTGTCTGTGGAAATGCAGATTTTAAAAAAAACCACGTGTTTTTTACCAACGTCTATTTCATTATTAACAAAAGTAGTTCCTAATCTCCAGTGTAGTGCCGACTGCACCGTCGGTCCATCGGCGCCGTGACCTAAGCCGGGTTCTATCGCACGCACAATGTAAACTGTACGTCGTTGCTATTTACGATTAGAGATACTGACCCCGAGCCAAATATATTTATCGGGTAACCGAGTAATAAATAAAACTAATGACCAAAGTTGGTCGCAACAAATCAAACCGAATGAGTACCGTGACTGGGCGCGTAGTACCGCTCGGGGCACCTACTCGCCGCGCGTGATTTATCGCGCCGGAGCGGTGCGGGGGGAGGCACTTGTGGGTTACATATTATATTATTGCTAGTACAATGTAACATTGGCATTTGAACATAATGTTTAAAACATTCTTTACAAGTATTTTGGTATACGGTGGAGCTAATAACTAATTTTTTAAAATAAATAAAAGCTGGTTCTAATTGTGCCACTCGTCGGTAGGACACATTATTTTTATTTTATTTTCATTTACAAGAAAAACAAACAGCTGCTAAACACTAATAGCTAAATAAATGTTGAGTACTGAAATAGCCTTAAACAGTTTTCACTAATATACTATATATACATAATTATACTGTTGATGTACGTAGGTAAATAATAATACTTATGCTAAGTCAAAATATTCCGTCCATAAGGTCAGTGTCCAAGTCAAAGTCAAAGGAGGGGGGGGGGCTAGCTAGTGAAATTACTGGGCAATTGAGACTTAACTATCTGCTCTCACAGTCAAGCAATCTTATTACCAGACTGTGCTGATGTCTCAGGATGATGTGCGCAGTGCAGTGTCACGCGAAGCTTTATATTTTGGAGTTCCGAGTGTGTCACATCATTCAGTAACATAAAAAAAAATAAAAAAAAATACTTTTCCTTCCAGAAAACCAATATCTGCGAGTTCTGATGAAGATTATTAACTTCAGACTGTTGCGCAGTCACTACGACCCATTGTCATTTGGTATCAATTGATTAGTAGGTACTTAATAAATATAAAACATTCTTCAATTAAATAAAAGCTTCAGCTCTTCATTACCTACCTACTTACCTATTTATGCATAGTTACAATATTTCTAAGCATCATCTCCAAAAATGTGCTTTAAATGGACGTATTTAGGCAGCAATTCGTCAAACACCTGAGGTAACAGCGCCGTAATAGCACCATTGAAGCTCGCATTTGCGTGAAATCCCGTCTCTCACCAATGATTATGAAGTATGAACGGATCAATTTCACAGCCACCGCTCAAAGCCGCCGCCCACACCCCGCCCCCGCCCCCCCGCGCTGCCCCTCCTCGCGTGCACGGAATACACGCTGCTGATACTCGCAACTCACAGACTAAAGTTTTCCATCAAAAATGAAGGCATGTGTTCGCAGTAGTCAAAACTCTAGACAGGCATTAACTAGGCTGTGGCCAAGAATGTGGGGAAGGCACGATATGGATGTATAATGTCAGGTATCGTTTCAGTGATCGACGTGGCATTCCGTACCTCTCCCCCCTCCCCCCCCCCCTTGTGGGGGCGCGGGTGCGGCCGCGCTGTATTATGGCAAGTTGGAGCGCGGCTTGGAGTTACTTCACTCAATTTGCGCTGTTAGCGAGCGGCCTCAATTTTTCACAGTTATCGAACAATTTCCCGGAGCCGCGGAACGACGTTAAATGAGAGTTCGTCAGTTTCCCTTCTTCATTTTTCGTTTTATTCAACGTTCGATATTCACGCACATCGGGCTCATCGGCCTGCATCGGGTTCCCTCGACGTATCTATCCGGCTTCAACATTTGTGGAGATCGAAATGGTCAGCGAACGTAATTAGTCAGTTTCTATGACGAACAGCGCCCGTCCACCTCGAGCAAACAAGAAGCCTCGGACAGGCCGCGGCCGCCGGCAGATATTACCCTGCTAATGTCGCTCGTATAAGGCGTTTATGCGAACAACATCGCCAACTTGGCGCGGCGACTTGATATGAGTTACTGGCTCTCCTCACTATCGCCTAGTAGGGCACGCCACACTCTCCGTTACGCGCTTTATGTTAATGCGATGTCGCAAATAGCCGTAGCGAGCGCGGCTAGCCTTCCATCCGCGAAATAATATATTGCGATTGTGGTTTTTACGAGTGCATTCCAGGGCGCCGGCCGACGGCGGCGCGGGCGTCGGCTCTGCTCGCCATCAAAGTGAATCATCAATTTGAAAAGAGTAAACCACGGCTCGGTTCGCGGCCGCGGTGGTGACTCTTCCGGCTGCTGGTACTTTAATTAAACGAGCATAAATTATGCAAGAGTCGTAAATCAATCGGCAAGACGCGGCCCGCGGCTTCGGTGCGGGGCCGCGCGGTCGCCGCACGCTATAATTACGCGAATGCTGAATGGGCCGCGCAGCGGGCAGTGGACAGCGGGCAGCGGACAGCGGGAAGCGGGCAGCGGACAGGCGAGCTCAGGGTTCTAGCGCTGCCGCGGCACACCGTCCTCCGCGATGCGCATTCCGCCGCGCGAGCTATGGCCCGCGCGTGATTGATACACGCTTACTTAGTAATAACTCGACTCACTGGAAATGTCATTAGATAACAATATACTAGTATCTGGAACCTTTTATTTAATTACTGGACGAGAAAAAGCTATCCAAGGCTTACACGTGTGTGCGTCTGTGACAATGATCTCTGTGCAGGATATACTTTAAACATTATTACTATCCCGATTTCTGTGGAACACAAGTCCCCCTCACTCTTTATCACACTATTACTATAATATTAGGTCTTTACCTATGAAATTGCCGTTTTGTTTGAAAAAAGTTAAAGTATTTTTTTTTCGAACTTATTTATTTCTTTTATTCAAAGTAATCACCCCTGCAATCAATGCATCTTTGCCAACCCTGTGGCAGTTTATGGATGCCCTTCTTGAAAAAATCAGCAGGACGGGAGACAACAAACTCTTCAAAGGCGTTTTGTACTGCCTCTCGTGAATTGAATTTTTTTCCCGCTAAAAAGTTGTCCAAATTTTGGAAAAAGTAATAGTCGGTAGGCGCAAGATCTGGTGAGTATGGTGGATGAGGGAGAGCTTCCAAACCCATCTCATGCAGCTTAGAGACGGTCTGTTGTGCAGTATGGGGTCGCGCGTTGTCGTGAAGTAGCAGTGGAGACGACCGATTGACCAAAGCTGGTTGCAGAAGTGCGAGTTTCGCCATCATTGTGGTCAGTTCTTCAATGTACACATCTGCAGTAATGCTCTCGCCGTTTTCTAAAAAGCTATGATGAATCACACCAGCACTAGACCACCAAACTGTGACCATCACCTTTCTAGGGGTCATTTTTCGTTTTGCACATTGCTTTGGTACCGAACCAGGATCTAACCAACTTGCTGAGCGCTTTCGATTGTCAAAAAGAATCCATTTTTTCTCGCACGTAACAATTCGGTTCAAAATTCCTTCATTTCTGTGCCTGTTAAGCAGCGCAAGGCAAGTCTCGACGCGTACGTTGCGCTGGCGATCGTTAAGTTCGTGGGGCACCCATCTATCAAGCTTTTTTAT
Organism: Ennomos fuscantarius; assembly: GCA_905220475.3. NCBI lineage: Eukaryota > Metazoa > Arthropoda > Insecta > Lepidoptera > Geometridae > Ennomos > Ennomos fuscantarius. The sequence goes on along the minus strand of HG992028.1, from coordinate 207,216 downwards.
CTTGCCAATCTGTCGCAAATGGACCAATATTGTTTTGATGCTAACATCAAAAGCTGCTGCCAGCTCAGCTGTAGATTGAGATTCATCAGCTTCCACAATCGCCTTTAATTCATCATTGTTGACCAAAGTTTCCGGACGACCACGAGGTTCATTTTTCAAGTCAAAATTCCCAGAACGGAACCGAGCAAACCAATAACGGGTTGTACGTTCGTTTGTACAGTTCTCTCCGTAAACGTCGTTGATGTTACGTGTAGTTTGTGCCGCGTTGGTGCCACGACGGATCTCATATTCCATAATTACACGAAATTTCAAAGTATCCATTATGAGGAAAAATGTTGAAATGTAATGAAAATACAACGCTAATCAATAAACAAAAGACTTATATTGTAAATAGAATGTCATATTTTTAAAACAAAATTAATTTGAATTTAGAATTCATACCCAATCAAAACTTTTTTTTGTTTGAAAAAGTCTGTACTGCAATACGGCAATTTCATAGGTAAAGACCTATTAATAGTGTGACAAAGTGTTGTTACTATAGTAATAACAATAATAATAACGCCGAACGACCACATACATACATCCTGGACAGCCAGGGGCTCACTAAAACAAATCGTAACATCGATAACCTATACAGGTCCTTACGCTTGTCCTCCGTATTTCTGTCTCTTGGATTTTCATTCTTTCGGGTTTTCGATTCCCGCGGCAGGACAAGTATTTATGCACAGAAAAAAAGCGCAAATATTTGTTCTTAGTCTTGGTGTTGTGGGACCATGATCCTCGTAGTTCCTGCAGGGAATCCTAGTTATCCTATGTATGTGATCAATGGGTGTTATAACTAGTTTAGCACTTGTGACGGTGACGGTACACCAATAAACTTGATGTGGGGTCCGATGGGACAGTGATTAATAGATTTTTGATATTGAATGTCATTTTTTGAAAAATGTGATCCGTATTGTTGTACCCCATTTTACGTATTATAGTGACATATATTATTGAAACTCATTGGAAAATATAGGAATATATGATGATATATTCCTATATTTTCCAAAATCGTGTTGAAGAGGCAAATACTTGTGTGTTCACTAGCTACATACCACCGCTTTATTATTCTGCCGCCAGTCAGTTCGATGGGCACTGTAGCTAGTGAAATTACTGGACCAACGAGACTTTATGATCTAATCGCAGTCTAGTAATCTGGGCTGTGCGACATCTCAGGATGACGTGCGCAGTGCAGTGTCACGCGAAATGCTATTACTTTAGACACAGTGAAGTGATACTGCAACTGATAATGGGCAGCCGTGTCACTTAACATCAGGCAAATGACTAATACGTCATGTCTAACTATATTTTTATCTATTCGTGAGAACCTGTAAACGTACGCTTAAATTGATATATATATTTTGTTAAGATAAGCTGTTGGTTCTCCTATAAATAAATAAACAAATGTCATATACAGTAACATAATATAAAAATAGTTGTTATAATGTTATTAGAAAATCAGTAATCAATTCAGTTGAATAGGTATATACGATTCTGTTGAAACGAAAGTGAAATTAAATGGGAGTCTGTAGAAATGGGACTCGGTAGGGTTGGAAACAATTCCTATAGAGATGCAAGAAATCATCACAGTTTATTTAGTTTTACTTTTAAGACCAAACATCTGATTGCTCTCGTAAGCGAACTTTTATCACTACTCGTAAAATTATCACACTATCACACTAATATTATAAAGGCGAAAGTTTGCATGTGTTTATGTGTGTGTTTGTTACTCCTTCACGCTCAAACGACTAAATGGATTTGGATGAAATTCGGTTCCAAGATAGCTTATACACTGGATTAACATATAGGCTACATTTTATCCCGGAAAAGTGAAATGTTCCCGTATGCAAATAATTAAAATACTTAATTAATATCCGCGGGTGAAACCGCGGGGCGGAACTAGTTAATTATATTTATTAATGCATTTGATAGACTACTTTTGCATGCATTTAATATACCTATAAGACTGCCAGCCATTGTGCAAAACTAATGAGAATTCTTTTGTACAAGGCGATATAAATATATCGACGAGCTACGAGGTGATTTAATATTAGTATTGTATTTGGCGCGTGATTTGAAGAGCAGAAGAACAAATAGGCGCTCGCTGCCAGCGGCTGCACCCGCACTGACATATTGATGAATCGCACGCTTCATTACAATAACGAATGGCAATTATTTATAGATTAAGTCGTTCCGCCGAACGATACTCTTGTAAGATGTGTAATTTATTCGGTAACGCTTTTCCCCGAACGACCTTTGGAACGAGATTTACACGAATACCTTCAACGGCTGCCACTAAGCTCGCTCCTCCATAAACTATCCCGAACCTCTCGGGGCTTTGTTTCGGGGCAACGAACCGACTCGGTGATACGACAGATTTATAGACGACTGACTGATGCTAGCCGCTATCGAACTTGCCGTAATTTATGCCATTCGCGGAACTGACTAGCCCCGAGGAGGAAACCGCATCGACTCCGCGAGAACACTCGCGTCGAGCGACCAAACGGAACCCGCGCGCTCTCAGGAATTTAGAATTAGAATGTCTTTTTGTGTATCATAAGCGGCGGCGGCCAAGTGACTAACGATTATCGATATTCAACTCGATATTGAAGCGCTTTCGAGCAGCGGCGTGTTCTCAGAATTGATCTAAAGTGACCATGTAACGTGCCGCTGTAGCCGCTTGCAGCAGAGATCTAGCGCAGCTACTCCCGCCAGCTGTCACCAGAGGTGGTGGCTCCCTGGCTTCCTAAAATTTAGCATAGTATTTGGATTCGGGACCCAGACCGCGCGCCGCGCCCCGAGCTGGCGCTCCGCCAACAATGCCATTGTACCCGCGCCCCGCGCCGCCCCGCCCCGCCCCCGCCCCCGCCCCGCACCGGGGCACGTCACGTGACATCACTCGCTAAGCGTTTCAAATATTCACCGTTGCGATTAGAAATTTGCCGAGCGGCCGCGTGACCATGATCATTGAGAGTTCGTCGGATACCACGCTGCATTCCGCGTCAGCGGGACCGCTCCGGGATAGCTCGATGAAATGTTTCTCGACACTCGCTCGTTTGTTATTCAATTGGTAAAGACAATAATAGAATGTAACGAAAAGAAAGGGTCGCAAGAAGAAGAACGATGACACCGGGGTCGTGATCGCGCACATATTGCGAGGGGCGCGCATCATCAAAGCAAATATGCGACGGTCGGGGATCGCTGTCGCCGCGAAAAACTAATAAAAGGCGATATTACACGCGCAAATATATCGCTCTCAAGTTTGAAGCGACCCTCCGACCCTCCGACCCTCCGACCCCCCACCCTCGTCAATTCCACGCATGTCGCATGAGGACATCCGTGCTGTAGGTACCTACTCCGCACTGGGCGTAGCTACGTAGGCTGTGCTCTGACCTCACTGCTCTGGATTTTGATTCTACTACTTCCTTGTTAAAAAATAAAACTTTCTAAATTATTTTTTATTTATTTCTTTGATGAAAAAGATAATATTACATTACTTAAATAAAATATTGTAGCGCTGCATTCGCGGTATTGCAGGCGCATTGTTCGGAGCGAGGGAGCCCTCGGCCGAGTGAGTCAATAAGCGCATTCCACTTGCACCCCGCGTCGAATTAAAAATCAAATAATGTTGTGTATAGCGAATTAGAAGATCGCGGATCAACGGGAGCGGTTGGGGATCGCTTTTATTAATATTGCTCATTGATTAATAGAGACAGCTGCTGCTGTGAGGTTTGTTTGACATTCGAGTGGTTTATTGGGGCTTTGAATAGTATTTTGGTAATAAGTCATTGAAATTTCAAAAGGCTACAGTTTCAAGCTTTAAAAACCTTTTATTATAGCGAACGGGGCCAAGAAGGTAATAAAAATTGACTAATAAGGATAAAATATAACATATTATTTGTGATTGCGATTAACGACTAGGTGTATAATGTGCGATTGTACGAAAACAAATATTGCAACATTAAGTTACAGCAGGTAATCGTGAACGAAGGAGAAACGGCAAGAGCACTCACCTGAGTCGCCGTTGACAAAGGAAAGGACGCACGCTCCGGCTACAAAGCAAGTGCCGACCTTTATTTAATGAAAATCCCTTTCCGGCGACCCTAATTGTGCGGGGTCGGACAAGTGCGGGACCATGTCCGGGTAATGAAAAGTTTAATAACGCTCCGCACGTGTGCCCCGCGCCCGCCGCTATCTCTCTCAATGCACAATTTATTGAGAGTAATTTCGCATGTCATAAAACCAAATTAATATAGCCCCGCGCGTGCCACTGTGCGCTGGGCCACCCGGGCCACCCGGGCCACCCGGGCCACGTGGGCAGGCAGGCACGCACGGTGGGTGCAGTGACTGTTTACCAAATTGCGCGGACGACATTATCCGTTTTAGAACACTTGTGTCAGAGCTGGTGCCGCTATTGTGTGGACTGTGGGGGGACGGTCGAGGGTGACATTGGGTGACACATCGAAATGCTCGAACACGTGGACCGCTCATACTGCTGGGGACACTGAGCGGAACGAATACGTCTCGAGACCATAGCACGGGGGCAGGTGCATAAGTGTGTTAGTACCTAATGGAACTGAGCACGTGGCCCGAGAGGAAGCGGCGACAAGACAAAAAATACATAACCATACGTATTGACTTGGACTTTGACTAAGTAACTATCTGTCAAGTTGTGTTGTCCAGAACTGTCACGTGTGAAAGCGAGACAAATTTAACTTATAGAACATTCACGAATCAACCGACCCATGATGATATTTGATAAACTTACGTCGACGTCAAGTTCACGCCACTTTTTAATACACATATGTTTATTATTCATTATACTTATAACTATAGAAAATAAAGCGAATTAGTCAATTAAGAAAACAACAATGGTATTATTGTTTCGTAAACGGAAATCTTTGTTTTTATTTTTGTTAGGGTGTTATGTAGGTACCTACCAAATAATGTTATATTTTGGAAATGTGAATTAAGATACATTAGTTATTATTGATAATTATTAGTATACTTGGAGCATTTGGACTGTCTATAGGTCATCGCGACCAGTACAGAGTCTAAAAGTTTTTTTTTTTGTAGTTAGGTAGTGTTTAGTATTTAATTAATTTATAGTATTAGTAATTATATCATTGTAGTATTTAGTTCGAAAATTAGGATACAAATCTCGCTGATCTCCAGTAAAACTTTGTATATAACTTTAGAAACTAAAACAATCAAATCTCTAAAAAAAAATGAGACTAGCTATTACAATAATTACAAATCTAACTACCAAGCAATCAACGACGAGTTGTCAGACATTAATTGGCAAAATGAGTTTAGTGGTGTCGTCCAGGTTGATAACATGGTGGAAATTTTTTATAATGTATTTATGCCTATTCTTTTGAAGAATAGCCCGTTACGCCTTCCAAGAAACACACACTATCCGGTCTGGTTTTCTAATCCTTTTTTTAAAGTCTCTTAGAGAAAAGGATAAATTACATTACAAGTATAAAAAATACAGAAATTTGCGGGATAAGTTGGCTTTTAATGATGCACGTAAAAGGTCCGACAAGCTTTTATTAGAATGTTTCACTAAATTTAAAGATAGTAGTTCGATATCATTAAAGAAAAATCCAAAATTCATATGGCGGTATGTTAATAATTTGAAGTCAAATAATAGTTCCTTACCTGAGTGTATGTATTTGGGTACAAAAACAGCAGTGGGCGGACAGGATATTTGTAATTTGTTTTTGGAGCAGTTCAATTCGGTATATAGTTCAATTTGTCCTGTCACATCAAATATACCTCATAGTCGTGAATGTCGCGATCATTATAGTTTCTCACCATTGAGTCAGGTAATTATCTGTGAAAGCGACGTCCGCATAGCACTTAGTGAACTGCCAAATAAGGGGGCTGGGCCAGACACACTTCCTTCAATCGTATTGTCTAAATGTGCAGCTACACTAACAATTCCTTTAACTAAAATTTTTCAATTATCACTGAATACTGGCATCTTTCCTACTCGATGGAAGGTGGCATTCATTACACCCATTCATAAAAAAGGCGATCTTGCTTGTGTTGAAAACTACAGGCCGGTGTCTATTTTGTCAGGCCTGGGTAAGCTGCTCGAATCGTTGGTTGTTAAAAAAATTCATTGGCATGTCTCACAGCTACTAAATGTTAATCCACATGGTTTCTTGCCAAAAAGATCTACCACCACTAATCTTTTAGGTTATGTAACTGATATTCTGGAGGTCCTTGATAAAGGCGGTGAAGCACACGCCATTTACACCGACTTCAGTAAAGCTTTTGACTTGGTCAATCATGACATACTACTAGCTAAGCTTCAAGGTCTTGGTATTCATGGATCTCTTCTAAGGTGGCTGAGATCATATTTACTGAATCGGTCCCAACTAGTAGTTGCTAAAGGTTTTAGTTCTATGGCGGCATTGGTTCCTTCTGGTGTTCCCCAAGGATCTCACCTCGGCCCTCTACTATTCCTCACCTATGTTAACGACTTACCTAGTTTAGTAAAATCGAAAGTAAAGCTATTCGCCGATGACTGCGAAGCTGTATAGGACCATTTGTAATGATGAGGATGTGGAGGAACTTCAAGCCGATATTAACGCTGTGAGTCAATGGTGTAGTCATAATCATATGAGACTAAATGCATCTAAATGTTTCTTAATTAAATTTTCCCGTAAGCGCGCTCCATGTGCAGGTAGTTATGTTATTGATAACGTACCTTTGATGAAAGTGTCATCGATCCGTGATTTAGGAGTGGTTATTGATAATAAGCTACATTTTCGCGATCATGTGGATTGTATTGTTAAGAAATCTCTGAGAATTGGGGGGTTTGTTACCAGACAGTCTAAACTATTCCGTAACTCAAACTTATCCATTCAGCTCTTTTTTAGCTTAGTTCGTAGTATTTTAGAGTATGGTAGTGTTGTTTGGAATCCCGTTTACCGGGTTCATTCTGATAGATTGGAGAGGGTCCAGAAGAAATTTTTGTACCATATAACTTATATGGATAATATGTGCAAATCATTGCGGTCTTATAAGTCTCGATTGAAGCACTATAAAATTATGCCTTTGGACATTCGTCGCACTGCTTTTGACATTATCATGTTGTATAAATTAATTAGTGGTTTAGTTGATTGTCCCGATATGTTGCATAAAATATCATTTCGAGTACCTCGTCCAGGGAATCGCCTCTTATCCAATAAGCATGTATTTGCTCTTCCCATTTGCAAAACGAATATGTTAAAGCACTCTTCACTTTACCGAATGTGTGACTCTTATAATGGAGTAAGGTATGATTTTGACATTTTTGATAAAAGTTCGCTAACTTCAGTTAGACGACGTGTCACTGATATACTATCACGTAACTTGTAACAATTGGTATTACCACAAATTTCTCCTTCTTGGTTATTAATTTAATTTCATCAATCTTTTTTTTTTTCAAACTTTATTTAGCACATCTCTTAACTTAAAAAAAGAAAGAAAAAAAAAAACTTAAGTATATTGTACGAATATTTTGTTGTGTGTTGGAACTTAATTTTATTGTTTGTGTCTAGCGCTCTAGCGTCTAGAGATAGCGTCATTTTTGTTAGCTACAAACGCAAGTTAGGTTTACATCCAGAAGGGAATATGTCCACCGCATGATTTTAGTAATTAAGGTTAGGTTAGGTTAGTTTAAAGTGTCTTAGTTTTAAAGTATCTTAAGTAACATATTCCCAGTTTTGTAAACTTTCAATAATAAAAAAAAAAAAAAAACCGCACCTGAGTTGGTTATAATAGGGGAAATTACGCTTTCATAGAGAACGGAAGCGAACGTTGCGTAAAACGGAATAACGATTGTCCTAATGAAAAGCGTCTTGAGTTGTCTCACGACGGACGTCGTCGGTGGAAACTTGTACACTTCGGGACTCCAACGGAGGTACAATAATTAAGTATTGTGTTGTATAATGAGAGAGGTGTTTGTGCCGGCCTGAGTCTTTATTTAGTGTAGTGTGTTGAGGGTCTACATAATTATGTCATTCTATACAAATTTATCTATTTGTACATTTATTGTGCTTATTATATATATATATATAAAAATATATTATTATAATTTTACGCACCACCTTATCATGATAATAAAGCCAAGCCAAATCCTTTCACCAACATTTGCACCATTCTTGGTTTCTTGGTTGGGTTGGTTGGTTGTTAATAGAACAAATTAAAGATCAAATGCATTAATGTGTTTAAATGAAACTAATTGGCAATTTGATAAGAACTCGGTATTAATGTGACGATCGGTTGCGAAATGCAAACTGGTGGATTCGGGCCGCGGCCGCACCACGACGCGGAGTGCACTGTACTGCTTGCTCCGTATATATAACAGTCGTAAAGCATGCTGCACCAACCGCACCTTGTCAACTCATAGGTAGAGTGCACGCAAGATAACTCTGCGCGCGGTCAAAATTGGAACTAAATGCAGTAGATAGAGTAACAATAAATATTATTCTGTTTTCCTCGTTATAAGTATATATATATATATAGTATATATATATATTAAATAAACAGAAATCTACTTCGTCTAACCATCGAACGCTGCACTTCGTTGTAGATAGTTCGACAGCACCGCGACCATTACGCGCAGACTTGTCGCGCGCGGACTCGAGCAAGCGCATGCCACTTATTTGAGACGTGACCGACTTGCCGCGCGGGAGGATTGAGATTTGAATCGAGAGAAAACTAATTAAATATGTGCTACGTGGCTGCCCGAGGGTCGCGCGAAAAAAGTAATGTCCCGTCAACATAGATTCAAGCTGAATAGAGGAATAATAATTCCACCCAGTTTTGAGATATATGGGTGAATTTCAACAAGTCGTTTTTTTCTTTCATTTCGGTGGATTTTCTTATTATGTAGTTTTTTCAAATTTAAACTATGGTTAATAAACCATACTGAACATGAACAATATCAAAAAGTACTATTGTACTTTTTTATATTGTTCAGATTTGATGGCATCAAAATATATCTTAATAAATCTATGATAAAATGTGTTTAAAGTTTTGATGCCACTGAAATGAAACAGTCGTTCACCGATATAAAATAACTAGCCACTGAAATGAAAGATTCTATCCACCGAAATTAAAATATCGAAAACATACAGACAGGTTTTAATAAAGAAACCTTATACATTTTATAAAAGCTTTTTATATTAAAATATTATGTATCTTAAATTTTGCTGTTGGGATTATGTATCTTAAATTTTGCTGTTGGGAAATCCACTCATATAAGGGTAAAGATTGATTAGTGACATTTATACACTGTTGATTTAAGAATGGTGCATTACGTAGTACAACTTGCAACTATGTTACAAATTTGTAAGAACTAAGAAAAAAAATATGTCCCTCCCGTATTGATTTTGTTAAAACAAAAATACAACATACAAAAATGTAAGTAATATATTAAAAAAGAGCACGGACACAAGAATCTGGTAAAGCAGAATTTAAAAAAGTATAATTTTACATTTTAACATTGTACGGAGCCCTAGACCCCGCACTAGGCGCACCTGTGTCGAGGATCTAGCCTCTTCGTTCCTTTAATAGGTACATCCGTGGAAGCGAGGTCGAATGTATTAAGATTGAGTGACTGGGTGTATTACATATGGAGGTGTGTGTTAATGTGTGTCTGTGACGTGAGGGTATGTGTTAATGTGTGTCTGACACGTGAGGGTGTGTTAGTGAACATGAGAGAATGTGTATACCTACTATATAACTAATACATATGTAAAAGTGAAACATTAACAAATTGTTGTAATGTTTGAATGTGAAGTTTACAGATGAACCAATTTGGATGTAACTTTGCTCACGGATTGAGATTATTGCCGGGAGTAACTCTAATCTGATAAAATCAAGAAAGTCACAACTTGCAAAGAGAAATGTCACTCCGATCAATATCAAAATAGAGGTTGAGTCAGTTCATCTGCACTTTATACGTCGTATAAGATGAGTGTACTTTACCTTTTATGGTTTCTAAGAGGGAGTCAGTTGATGACCCTCTACAATGTAGAGCAGAAAAAACCTGCGATCTAGATCATAAATAATGTCGAGTCCACCACTATCGCAAGTCTTCCATTACAAAAAAAGTACGGCGTCGTTTGAACGTTTCTTTCAAAAAGTTTAATTTGATTTTATGGCAAGGGTTGCGCCGCGCTATACAGTGAAGGATCGTGTCGTAGTATACACGCTTGAGCCGGGAGGGGTGAGGCCGTTAATAGACGAGCAAGCACGAGCGCTCGGCAGCCGAGGGTGCTGGATTAACGGGTGCTAGCGGGAGGATAATCGGTAAATTAATTTGAAGAAGGTCCATTATGCTACTCATCTGTCATTACAAACGAAAACCCAGTAAGCAATAAAATTTAACTACACCTGATACCACTATTAAGACTATATTGTATTCATCGATTAAAAACATAACCTTTTTACCACAACGAGCCATAAATGACAAGTCATAACATCGCTCGGTTGAATCATTAGTTTTTTATCGAATGTTCGAGTCTGGTCCGACAACAAAAACTGCGTTTTTGTCCGCAGTGGACGTGGTGACAGTGTGCGCCGACGGTCGCGGGCGGACGCCCCGGGGCTCCTGGGAACGTCTCACGGATGCGCCACGCAAGCTCCGCTGGAGATGCGTATCTGCGCGACATCAATCTCCGAGCGCCACCGCGACAACCGACCATTTGTCTCGAGCAGCCTTGACTAATGATGGAGTACTGACAACCAACACGGAACATCAATATCGACCTGTTTCATACTTGACACGGTGGATCTACCGATCTATGACGCTGGCAGTTTCGGAAAAACAAATTATATAACAGCTTTTATGCTTAGCAAATGCACATGCTGTGCAGTTTAAGCGATGGTTAATGAATTAGCATTGAAGAAACAAATAAGGCATGAATAGACTTTCTGCTCAAGTTTAAAACTCTTATAAAACAAACGAGGCAGCCAGTTAGAGCTAGCAGCGCATGCAATTAACTTCATCTCGCATTGGACTTATTGAGACCTTCGCGACGATTGTGTTGATATTTATCGGAGCGGTCTACATTGTGTTGGGCCCGGTGTCGCGGCTGGGACCGGCGGCGGCGGCGCGATGCCAAATTGAATCAGCTCGGAAGTTGTCTTGTTTTTATTGCGCCTCGCCCAACTGGTCACTGCGCGAGCGAGCGGCCACGTCCCGCGCTGCCTCTATATTCGCGCATCTAATTCATGAATTCGTTTCCCGCGTTATTTAATCGCCGCATATCGCGTTGTAAGTTCTCACAGATGCACAGAATTTGAAAAATCTTGCGGGTAAGCTCTCGCGCTCAATTCCCATCGGTTCCTGCGAGATGTCGAGAGATAAACTCGATAAATTTAATTAAATGTCTGACAGTGGTCTCGGCGAGGTGCGGAGAGGGCCGGCAAATTTGTTTGCCTCCGAGTTGGGTTCACTCGTAGTCGTATTAATGAAGTGCGGGCGGAGCGGCGCGCGCACAAAGACGGGCAAAAAATACGTCGTCCGCGTCCCTTCCGCCGACACCCGACCGCGACAACCGACGCCGCCGCGACGTTACTCCAGGGATGTGCAGCCGACCGACAGGGTAGCTCACGTGCTGTATTTAAAATAAATCACATATTGCTCTTGTTTAGAAATATATTTGTTTCCTTTATATTATTTTCTGTCTCCCTAGTACCAAATTTGAGCACCTTAATAAACAAAATTATCGATAAGCGATCGAGCGAACATATCTGACTAATGCTCATTAATATTAACGTGTCCTGACCTGACCCACTAGCGGTCGCAGCAGACGTCATCATCAATTAGAGAGGTTATCTGGCATCTGGAGTTCCCCGGGGCTCGCCGTGGGACCCCTGGCCTCTGTAACGCGGGTCTGTGTCTGGCACAGTCGGGAACTTACCTATTCCCGCCATGACGCCAAGGAATGACTTAATTCGCACTCGTTACTGACAGTGGTTGTAAAGTAATGCATATACCTACGTAGGTATAGCTAAGCGTTCGACTACCGAGCATTACACGCTCCTGCAACCGTGCATGTTGATTGAGTGTTTGTGTGTGTGTGTGTGTGTGTGTGTGTTACTGTAAGGTAATGGTTTTCTTTATCTGTCTTTTTATTTGTGATGTAAATATGATTAGATGAGCTTATATTTATATCATATATATACATACTGAGAATAAATAGATTGATACATCATCATATTATGGTTTAGTTTACCATAATGGTGTTTCCACCACATATTTCATAAGAATGTGAAGCAGAGAAGAGAATTTATGTAACACTTCTAAATTATTGCATTTCGAAGTGCTAAAAATAGCTAGAGACTTTTTCGATTAAATACGGGGTGATTTAAAAATGTACTAACAACTTTAAACTCGCGTATGTACCTATGACCTTTTGTAACGGAGACCTTTAATAGTTCCTAATCGTCAGCGCTGTCAGTTCGCCGGCTCGTTAACCGCGGCAAGGCATGCTCCCCGTCCCCCGGGGGCCGGCAGGTGTCCCGGGCAGCTCACGGCTACTTCCTCGCATATCTGAATAGATAGCTCTAATTTATAAAAAAAAACTCGTAGCATTATTTTTATTGCATTTCCGAGAACTGACACCGCTGCTTTAGTAATCTTATCAAAATATTTGAAAGTCGTAATTTTTATACGACAAGTAAATGGGTTTGAGGCGCGCTGTACGCCCAAAATAAAAAGGCACTTTTTGACGTCACGTGTCAATATAATTATATGAAAAAAATTGGGCAAATAGAAAATAAAATGAAAAGCAGAAACGACGGAAAGAATATTAACCAAGTACTTTCTTAAATAAAATCGTTCTAATGATACAATATGAACGTAGTGCTCCCAATTTTCAGCAAAAAACAAAACATTCTTACAAATTAAATAACCAGACTCGTGTTCTAAAGGAATGACAAGATAAAATATTTATTTGATATCCATATTCCACGTAGTTTACAAAAACCCGCAAAATTAACACATTTTCATGCGCAAACCCAGTTTGACATCAAAGTATGATCTGCGATTTTCAACTTTAAATAGAGGGCTGTAGAGACCTCGTCGAAAACGTGCGTGCGACGCGGCCTTGACGAACAAATTCCTGCGATTCCAGTGCTATATATAACAAGGACCAAACTGCCTCCGCCGGGATGCGTGTGCGCCGGGTCGGGCCGGGACGCGAGTCCCAGCCGGGCCGCGTGCGCCGGGCCGGGACGCGGGCCCCGGCCGGGCCGCGTGTGCCGGGCCGGGACGCGGGCCCCGGCCGGGCCGCGTGCGCCGGGCTGGGACGCGGGTCCCGCTCCCGCGCGGAGGTACTCTTACCTCTGAGAAGGTAATGAGAAGCTCATTATTCACCCGCGGTGCGTTATGATACATACCTCTTAGGAAATTGAACCTAATTAGTAAATATAATGAGTCCCGATATTGTTCCATCATGAATACGTATATACTCCCTTATTTAAATCCAGTGTTATTTTGTTTAATATTTAGTATCTGCATTGTTCTAAAAACATTGTTGTGGGAATTGAAATAGTTGCGGACTACATCAACTGAACGCCGTCAGCGGTACCTGCCGCCCACATCCTGAGCTTGCATAATAGCGCCGTAGCACCTAACTCAACATGAAATGAAAAATTTAATACCCATTAGATATTTTTTCATACCTTTTGTCATTCGATACATTATTTAAAGAATTCGGTAGTTTTTCTATTTTCAACATCAAAATGACATTAATTTAATTTAGATATCTTATTATTGTAAAAAAAAAGTTATAATAGAGTCCCGACTTCCAAGTTGCATCGGGTGCATTCCTCGTATCGGAAGTAAATTATGCGCTATCGCATCGACCGCATCGGCCCCGGGACACTTGACGAGACACGCAGCGCCCCGGGGCGGCCTGCTGCCGCTAGCTGCGGCACCCGACTCTACTTCCTTAGCTACACACTGTCTAATTCATATTTGACACCACCATCAAATTGTGTCAACCAACCTTATGTCATCTATACATATAAGATTCAAAGTCCTTACTGACTAACTGACTTATATATAAACACACAGCCTAAACCGCTGGACCTAGAGACTTGAAATTTGGAGGGTGTGTTCTTTGTAAAATGTAGGTATCCACTAAGAAAGGGTTTTTATAAATTCCACCCCTAAGAGGGTGAAATGGGTGCATGATTGAATTATATATAATAAAAAATCTTCGACTCCTATAGGCCAAGCGGGTGAAGCCGCGGGCAGAAGCTAGTTCTACATAAGTCATCAAGTTACCCAGTGCATTTTAAAACGGTTGATAATTTCTATACTAATACAATCATAAGCCATTATAGATTAAATGTGAGAAATCTCAAATAATGATTATTTATTCCAACCTGCACAGCATGTCCCGAGTTTAATCTCGTTAAACACCATTTCCAAATACAACTAGTATTAAAAACGATCACCTGATATATTAATAGTGAGCAGGAACAGACAGCACCGCGGCCGTGGTCGTCTGTGCCGCCACCAGGAGGCGGGCGGCGCCCCGGGAGCTCCATAAATAATGACGTTTAATAATTGATTAATCGGCTCCCGGCCCGGCCCGGCCCGGGACCGACCCGCGATGCTATCGGACATTCCGCAGCACGCAGCCGAAAAGATCCATTGCTAATTAATTTCGGTGACTGGCGACCGCCGAGCCGCGACAGCCGGGCCGGCAAGCGGCGTGCAGCAAGCACTAGCCTGCTCTACTTGGGTTGTAGTAGGCATATCGATGTATTCATGGAATTACAGTTGCACAGTTTAATTCAATGTTTTAAGTACTACACAACACCAATAATGCACCAACCTATAGGATTTGCATGATAGTGGTAAGGATATATTAGGTAAGCAAATAGGGAAATTGGAAAGTGGAAAGGACGAATGTCCTATCCACTGACTACAATTTCAATAAGAAAAATTACGTTTATTGCTTTTGCTAAAAATGTAAGTCCAAGAACTATGTATTTTTATGTTATTGTATCCAATATAGAATAGAAAAGAATACAAACAACGATGCATTACGTATTTCAAGAATTTGAAACATTGTTCTTTTGAATACTGACCGTTACCACCCTTCCTTAAGATACTAAATACTCAAATACTCATTTATTGGTAAACTAAGTTTACAAGTACATTAGGTACACAATATAAAAAATATCGTACGTAGTGTATAAACACGAATAACTATTACTACTATATAACTATACTAATACTATATAATAATACATAACATATATATCACTTTAACATTTATATGTTTAGTAAATATTATAGGTAGGTATTAGAACTATGAGTATGATCATGGAACTAATAAGGAACTCCTTATTTGTTTCATGGTATGATGCAGCTGGTAGTAGGTCTGACCTCTAGACAAGGGGCACGTCGCAGGGAGGCGGCAACTTCAGTGTAATCTGTGGCGCGGGTCAGGGTCGGGGCGGCTCGAGACATCGCGGCATCGGCGGCCGCGGCGGCTCCCACTCATGCTGATTGTGATCATATCGCGCGCTCACTGATCCACCGCCGACCCTGAGGTACCTCCACCTAAACCATTTGATCCTTGAGAGTAGCTGTACAGAAAACTCTTGTCATTTGTTTTAACACCTTAATTTCTTTTGACGCATTATTTTCCACCATGCTATGAATTCACGACGTAGTGCTGCCAATTTATAGTTCACTTTAATAAGGTTAATCTGCAGGATCAGCTTAGGTATTATACCTACTATTGCTATCACCATCAGAGAAGAAAAGAGTCTAGAATAACAACAGATTTACCCGTTTCCGTGATTGTGTTAATTGCTGAAAATGTCCTTCCCAGGTCTCCTCTAATGTTAAGTACTAAGATATGTCAGTCGCAGTATAGAGGTTGAAGCGCGGACGCGACGGTAGATGGGAATAAAAACCTCGAACCCTTTATTGATTTACGCGGCGGATGGCGACAGGCCGCGCCGCCGCTCGCCGCTCGCCGCTCGCCGGTCGCCTCTCGCCGCTCGCCGCTGGCCGCTCGCCGCTCGCCGCTCGCCGCGGTGCGCGGGTGCTGGGGCGCTATAAATTACTGCATAGACTAACATACGTCGTGTATTAATGACTATCGATACGTTGGTAAATTAATACGATGTCTGGGAACAAAATAAAATAGCTGTCGTATTTTAATTTATCTTAATTTGATTGTACAATATATTTTGAGTTTGCTTGTGGGTGTTTAGTCTTACATTATTTATTAACAAGATAAAACATTATTCTGTGGTTGTCCGCAAAGTAACGCTAGATCTGTAAAGCGGTATTTTTTCTTTGCACTGATTACTATACAGTGTTCCTACATCTAACATGACTCAGTATATAAGCACCAGTAATATAGGTAGTGAGTACCTAGCATAGGTAAAGCGGGGTCATTCGTGCGGTAGAGCCTTCATCGAGTAGGTACTACTTCCTCTACTGCCACTTATTATGGAAACACGGTCCTATTATCGATGCTAAAGGCTTACATTATTAGATATTGTACGAGTTTTTATCTACGTAAATACATAATATTACGTGCCGAGAAATTACTGTACATACAATAAAATTGCAAAGTAAGATTGAATGTCTTTGCTGAATACACGGGGACTAATTAGTGCTAATTTATTAGCTATGTTATTAAATGAATTAGCTCCAACTAATGCACACCCGCGGTCCGTGCAGCGCCGACCCTCGTCAGGCGGCGGCTCCGGCCGTGGGAACTACTTGAAGGTCTGCTACAGCATTCTTCTACTCTACCTCGGGACAAATGTAACGGAGTCGCTTCTTAGATATTGGGTGAAGTATTACCGAATAACCTAAGTACCGACCGATGTACCTATATACGTACTTTAATAAAGATATTGATGTGGCGCAGCTGAAGATATGAACACGAACCTGTAACTAAACTAAACGCATCACATGAATGTAAATGGTTACAACCTACGGTAAAAGTGGTCAGTTGAACGTTTCATCGACTTGAGCGGCCGTATCTAATCTCACACCGAGTTACGCAGGATCGGCGTTTGTTCTAGGAATCAATTGACACAAAGATCCAATCACATAATTAGGTAAAAGCTTCACTTGTATCTCCGCGGTAGATCGCCGGCTCACTTGGTACAGCTGACGACATGAACATTGACCGCGGCGGCTACCGTCGCTAGATTCCATTCGACGGTCGATTACCTGCAGCTAGTAAAAAGGTAGTTCGATGATTCCCAGTAAAGGAGCCGATCTGTATCGCGCCTGTGTCCGCGGCTCCCGGACACGGCGTGTAAAACCATCGCCACCTCCGCCCTTATCTTATCTATGACATTAAAGGCCGCTCTTAAATGCCCATCGTCCAGTGCCGCCACATCGTGCCTTGCGGTCTCATTCTGCTTTATTACGACGGACTAAAGATCACATTCACGTACGTCAGTTGCAAAAGACAGGGAGTCAATAAGCACCTCATAAAAACAAACGTCTTGGCTTCGGCGGTGGTTACTCGAAACCATTAAACGTTATCGAAGTGTCCGCGTTAATAAGAAGTCGAAACTAATTAGGTGGCTGCTCCCCCCTCCCTCCCCCCTCACCGGTGGGATCTCCGGGGAACCGCCACTTTTATACCTACACTTTAAGTTTTCCATTAACTTACACAGATGAATGAAAGTTTTGAAGATTTTATTTTATTTCAAGATGTGATGACATTCTGAAGTTTATTATATTTTGTCCATTTTAGTGTCGTTTAAAATTGACCTACCGTTGAAATTCCTTAAGTGATAAAATCAGTGGTGTAATTTTATACTGTAATGCTAATTGCTATAATTGCAGTAAGTAGGTATGTAAAGTATTTTTATTTGCTTTAATACGGTTGGACTGGGTTTAGTGCAATACATAGTAGGGGTACGTATGTTCGGGTTTGTTTGTTACATGCCGGGCAGCGGCTACAAGCCCGTCCGCAAGGGTATTGTTCGGTAATGGCCGCCTTTATGTCAACAGTGGGTAATTGCGGACACATAAGTCCCGGGGCCGCTGGGCGGCGGTCGCGGGCAAGATGGCCGCTGCGGGTGCCATAATTGCTTTCGTGGAAGCCGCTGCGGGCCGCATACAGATTGCGCGCGCCCACAAAAACCCCTCGCAATTAGATTCGCCCCCCCCCCCCCCCCCCTCCCCCCTGCCCCCGGCGGCACGCCCCGGCCGCCGACCCTCGTGCTGCTCTCGGCAGCGGCCGCGCGGTACTTGCCTTTTCGATACTCTACCACTGACATCTACAACAAGGCCGGCGTTCTTAGCGTGAGAAAAATGTTCATATACGGAGTATACGCAGGTATAACGGTGCCAACTGTACCAGAGAACACCAAAGAGTAGCGGTGCCCTGTTCCTAGAGTCCACAAAAGGTTTGCTAATGTTGCTGCACCTCACTTATATGACAATTCCAATAAAATAATCAAAATTAAGAAAATTACTAATAACGAAATTAAAAGCATCATATTAAACTGGCTTAAACAGTTTGACTATGAATGGGTGGAAAATCTTTTAAATAGCTTTTACTTCTAGTGCGATTATAAAAATACTAACGTATAAATGCACATACACAAACACATACTCACACACACATATACATACGTACATATACATACACACACTCATACATACACGCAGATAAAATAATGTTTCCTAAAATATTTAATTTAGTTTTTATTTTATAACATCAGTATTACTTTTGCTTTATATAAAATTTGACGTTTGATAGCTTTATAAGTGTATAATATGTACCAACGGTCAAATATAACATAATCTACAAGTCCTATTTTAAGGGGAGAAGCCATGGAGCCAAGATGGAGTCTTACAACACGTAAACCTTTTATGTCAATAAAATATTATTTGATATGTTCCTCATTGCAGAGACAGTGGGCACTGCACACAAGTTGTCTTGGACCAACAATAATAATAATATGTGTGGACATCTCACACAACGCCATTTAGCCCCAAACTAAGCAAAGCTTGTATTATGGGAACCAGATAACTGCTACAATACTTAGATACCTTTTGTTTGTGAATACATATACATAAAATACAATATAACACACAGACACTAAACATACACCTACGTTCATCACACAAATGGTTGTCTTGGGTGGGAATCGAACCACAACCATAGTTCAGAAGGCAGGGTTATTACCAACTGAGCTATCGGGCCAGTCATTGCTTACTCACAGAATTTGCCTAGATTACAGGTTCTTTGAGGAGTGGAAAGCAAATATTATACAATCTACAAAAATAAAAGCCATGCATTAGTATGTTACCTCATCCCAAATATTATTATTATACTAAAAATATATACTCTCATTCCAAAGGCTTGCTACATTAGTGTTCGGAGTGCTAGCGCACGCCGGTTCCGACGAGGAATGGAATGCATGCAGCCAATTATTATAATCCCTGAAAATAAGTAGAGCCATAAAATTTTATTCTACAAAATAAGATATTTTATATTATCTACATATCGATTTCCTTCAATAGAGGTGACTCCATGTTCTGACAGAGTCGTTGCATTTACTGCCAATCACATCAATTATGCACCGCAACACACTTCTTTCTCGTAATAGAAGAAAAACATTTTTTTTAATTGTGTCTGTACTTACGTCTCTTTAACCGCGCATCACGTTAAACTACGGGACGTATTTAAGTTCGCTTCCCTTTTGTCTTGTTACCTAAAGGGTGAGGGCATAAAATTTAAAAAAAATGAGTGTGCTTTAGACCACACGACTCAAGTAAAACTTCTTTAGTTTAGCGCCATCTATCGGCCGGTATAACTTTATTTAATGTTAATGACGGCATCATGATAATTGCAAATTGTCATTTTACCGGACATACCAACATAATAATACTAATTATGGTAAATTTGTATTATTATTAGTAATATATAGTATTTTTTTGTAAAAATATTATTTATTTATGCTATGTTGACAGTGGAGATCTACATGAACCAACTTCAACTTCCGTTCGCATGGCATTCACCAGCTTACTCCCCCAAGTCATGCGCGCGTAAAGAAGTTTTGCTTCATTAACCCGTATGAAGCCGGTGTGGGTCAACTAGTGAAGAATATAGGAAGTACGATTTTCTTAGTGTCGTACGTCGGCTCACAGTCATTTTAATGAGATAATAGCAGTTCAGAAGTGACAAGCTGCATGTCTGCGCCTGTCGAGCACATGCCGGGAGCACCTCCGCGTGTCGCGACTCGCGGTACATGCCATGCAATGCGTGCAATGGCCTAAACCGATACAGTTCAAGAGCGTTCGAAATTGCGAAATTGAAGTAGTCGCTATAAGTAGCTTTAAAGAAACATCTGTACAAGATTTGGTTAGTATGAGGCTAGATGGCGATTGGTGACATGTACAGCAATAATTTTCCATTCAGGCCGACAAACGTGAAACGTGCCTAGAAAGCATTAGATGGGTTTTCGTTTGACGACCGTTTATATCATCATCATCATGAGTAGCCGTGTTGGTCCGTGTGGCGGTGTGAGAACAGGAGTACCTCAGTTCTTCCCGTGGGTTATTTTTTGAACGGGCTGATGTTGCCGACCGACCTTTACAGCGTCTCCGGGCGGGAAGGCAGGCGCTTAAAGCGCCCAGCCGTCAAAAGTGGGAGGCAACTAGCTTAAGGTCACCCTGGGGTGCGAGCCTCGGCTTGGGCCGTTGCCGGGATAAGAGGATCGAGAAGACTACGTCCACTGGAAGAGTGGACCCTATTGAAAGTCGCGACCGTCCGACCGACCGCCACCAGCTAAGGGTATATCTAGAATTCTCCTCGGCACATTCAATCTTCTGCGATCACCAAGCCGCCTGATGATGGCCGGAAGTCTGCGTTCAGCATGGGAGGTCTCCCGCTCGTTGTGTTGCTCAGTATAAAAGAGCGCAGATCTTCATGTACATACTACTCTTGTCCTGAAAGTACGTTGTGCCCGAAAGCAAGTACGTCTGAAGTACTGTGCTGAAAGTGAAGAGGTCTTATGTTTCAAGTTTAATTCACCGGTACATAATATACAACAGTTGCTCCGACTTCGTGAACATTAATCAATCTATGGTGAAACAAGCGTTTTAGTTAGTCGTCTCCGTCCAAATAAAAGTTTGACTGGCTCGATAGCTCAGTTGATAGTAACCCTGCCTTCTGAACTGTGGGTTGTGGGTTCGATTCCCACCCAGGACAAACATTTGTGTGATGAACATAGGTGTTTGTTCTGTGTCTGGGTGTTATATTGTATTATATGTATATTTATTTTATTTTATTTTATTTTATTTTATTCTCAAAGGAAAACTTACAGCTAGTTATACATACACATAAATATCACACTAATAGGTACGGAAAGCTACTTAAAAGTTTTCACAAATATTTTATAAAGAATACAACATAGAACAGTAGAAAGACGGATGTGCACAAACAAACATATTTACAAACAAAAAATATTTAAGTATTGTATCAGTTATCTGGTACCCATAATACGAGCTTTGCTTAGTTTGGGGCTAGATGGCGTTGTGTGAGATGTCCGCACATATTGTATATGTGGCAGAACCTATCGCCTTTATTTGTAATCTAAGTTTCGAGACAGGTACATTTCCCACAGTATTTAAAAAGGCCTTGGTCTGTCCAATATTTAAAGCTGGTGACAAAAATAATCCCTACAACTATAGACCTATTTCACTTCTTTCGACTATGTCCAAAGTGTTGGAAAAATTAGTTAAGAAAAGAGTAACACGATACCTAGAGAACAGCTGTCTTTTGAGTAAAAACCAATATGGCTTTAGAGAAAAGAAGTCAACTGAGGATGCTGTCTTAGCTTTAACTTCTCGAATAACGTCTTACATGGATGGTGGAAATAAGTGTATTGGAGTCTTTCTGGATCTCCAGAAAGCTTTCGACACCGTTTCTATTCCGATACTAATAACAAGACTAGAGAACATGGGAATAAGAGGTTTGGTACTTAAGTGGTTCACGGACTACCTCAGTGGAAGATCACAATGTGTTCGGGTCGAAGGACATGAAAGTGAAAGTGCAGAGTGCACGTTTGGTGTCCCGCAGGGTAGTACGTTAGGACCAACCCTGTTTATTATCTATATTAATGACCTCTGCTGTACTACCTTGCCCGGATTAGATTTATTTATGTTTGCAGATGATACGGTGCTGTTATTGCATGAAAAGACTTGGCAAAAAGTTATGGACCTGGCAGAGGACTGTCTCTCAAATGTAGTTAAATGGCTGGAAAACAGTCTTCTGTCCCTAAATACATCCAAAACTAAGTATATGTGTTACAGTATGACAGCTTCAGGAAGACCAAAAATCAACATAAGCTTAAAAATTCATACTTATCCATGTAATCGCAATAATACTCTTCGTACCATGTGTAGTTGTTCAACTCTTTCTCAAGTTCAGTCTATTAAATATCTAGGGGTATTAATAGACGATAAGCTAAACTGGAACTTACACATAAATTCACTGGCTTCCAGAGTAAGAAAGCTTATATACGTTTTTAAAACCTTAAGAACAGTAGCGAATCAGAATCTCTTACTCCAAACATACAAAGCGCTCGGTGAGTGCCTCCTCAGGTATTGCATATGTGCATGGGGAAGTGCAGCCAAAACTCACCTCATCACTGTAGAACGTGCCCAACGTGCTGTTTTAAAGGTTCTTCTCTACCTACCCTTTAGGTACCCCACTACGGCAGTCTATGAGAAAGCCAAAGTCCTCACGGTACGCAAATTGTTTATTTACGAAAGTATACGACGGTTCCACAAACAAGTGGTGCCGACTTTACCTGATTCTTCAAAAAGAATAGATCGTGTGCCGGCCAGATGGGCTAAAACCAGATTCGCACAAAAACAATATGAAATTATGGTTACACAATTATACAATATTCTTAATAAGAAATTTAATGTTAGAAAGGTTAGTAATAATGAAATTAAGAAGATTGCATTACATTGGCTAAATGAATTTGACTATGAAGGCGTAGAAAGAATGTTGGCGAGCTTTTATTTTTAAATGGAGTACACAATACATTAAAATTTATATATATATATATAATAAAAAAGAAAAATATCTATTTTTAATTAAGGCACCTATAATTCATTACTCTCATAACTATATTCTATTCGTTCACAATAATATACAAACACACACATTTAAACATATTTACACACACACACACACACACAAACACACCCACACACAAACACACACACAAAAACATGTTGAGACCGATGAGTGTTGTAGTGTAAATTCAGTGTTATTTTTGTTTATTTTTTGTAACTTCTACACTATAAGTTTTTTTTTTCTCTAGATTTCACTGTATGTTTTTTTTTTGTGTGACATAATAATGTTTAAAAATATTGGGAGAAGCCACTGATTCCTGAAATACAGTTTAAAAACTAGTTCGGGAATCTATGGATTCATATAAGATAATGTAATGATACTTATGTCAATAAATATTTTTGTATTTGTATTTGTATATTATATTATTATTATTATAAATCATGTGAAAAGCATGCTCTTCACGGGCTCCTTGACAGGGAGCTACAATGTAGCCATAGAGTCACTGGCGTCGTGGATAGGATCAATGGCTGATCACTTATTCCTAGAAGCACAGTGGTGACTGCTGTGTAAGCTGTGGCGCACCGTTCCCAGAATCCATTAGTCGCCATCGCGGTTCAATCGGCGAGTCCTACCGGTCGCGGCCGGCCTGCTCGCCGCGCCGCTCGGAAATTAACTTTAAACCACTTCTGTACATATAAATGTACCGATTAAACATTAAATAGTGAGAATTTGAATGGAAATGGTTATGACAAGCTCCGTTGGTCTAGAACTTTGCCGTATACAGATAACTCTTTTTATTGAAAGCGCCAATTTAGGTTCAAGTATGAGCAGAAATGTCCCTTTCCTGATTAATTACGTAGGTATCTCTTTAGAAAGTATTAGCTATATTAGCAACAAAGTTGCAAGGTTGTACTGTTACAAGTTCTAGACCAACGATATTTAGATACAGATCTAAAGCATAAAAAACTGATCATATTTAAAAATAAGTAAAGAAAGAATGAAAGAAAAGACATTTATTCATATTAGAAAAGATATTTAAGTTGTACTTTCTATTTCGTAATAAAGCTAGTTTGGTTCTAAGCTTACATGTACGAAGATCTTGTAAGTACTTCAGCTTTCCCTTTGTAAAACAGAAGTAACATGGGATAGTACCGACAACGTTTATATTAATATTTTGCATATTTCACCCGAGCCAGCCTGGTGCGGTGATGCGAGTTCTCTAAATTCTCTGTTCCTAGATTAGCCGCTTGTGTTGCGATGGTCGGGGCCGGTGCCGGCGGCTGTAGCCTGTACACACGAGGATGTAGAAGTGCACGTAGCGAGCCCACAGCAGCAGCGCGAGGGCGTGGCCCCGCCCCGCCCCCGGCGCCGCCCGCACTCCGCATGCAAATCGCCTGGAACTCCAGATAAAGTTTAACACGATACAGTCGAAATGCCGTGAACCCCCTACAATTTGGCGCTACGTGTGACGTTGTCGTAGACCCTCTACGCTTGTAGCTGGTGCTCTACGAATTCCTAGAACTATATGTGGCGTAACGTTCAGATAATTAATTGCTGTAGTAAAAATATTTAAGAGACATTTTAATAGGTAATTAATCTCCTTAGGACAGAGTTTATAAGGATTCTTGGTTCGCTTGTGATCGCGATGCGTCTCGTGCAGACCTTAATGGCTAAAAGCTGTTCAACTCGAATTATCCAACCATTACATACACAGAATAGATAGTACTTACGCAATTAGTGTCAAACGTTGCAAATGTTGATAAGTTGCAAATAAAATTTAAATTGTATTTGTTCTGCGGGTGTTCTAAATGAAACTAGGTTAACTAGACTCGCCAATTTGTAAAATCACCCCTATTGAGTGATTCCACGAATCTCACTTTGGGATAATACATTTGTGATCCTCTACCCCCAAACTTAAAGTTTATTTTCTAATAAACTTCAGCAGCAAAATGATGTGTGCATGTAGTGGATGCGGGTGTTGCAACAATCAGTCGCGATATGATTCTCATGCATAGTCAAGTGGCGCGCGGGTGATAGCGGGTCCTGTGCCAACTCTAACACTAATTAGCAGGTACTTTATAGCGCGTGTGTGCTCTGTAGTTGTTTCACTGTGTGTGTGGGTGTGCATGTTGAACAACAAACGTTTCTGGCGTTTTCAAAAATTAGGTAACTCCCAACAAACCTTTCCAGTGTTTCTGTATCAGGCACTCCGAGGAATGTATAATTGTAATAGTATGCAAATCCGCGAATAACTGCCGACCACGAGTCGGAAAGATCCGGCGATCGCTCAACTAATGAGTCTCAATCGGACAATTTGCCGTAATTAGATGGATAGTGTTCACGGTCGCCGACGCTCATTGTATCCCACCCAGCAGCTTGCCGGCCCACTCTATTGTATCCCACCCAGCAGCTTGCCGGCCCACTCTATTGTATCCCACCCAGCAGCTTGCCGGCCCACTCTATTGTATCCCACCCAGCAGCTTGCCGGCCCACTCTATTGTATCCCACCCAGCAGCTTGCCGGCCCACTCTATTGTATCCCACCCAGCAGCTTGCCGGCCCACTCTATTGTATCCCACCCAGCAGCTTGCCGGCCCACTCTATTGTATCCCACCCAGCAGCTTGCCGGCCCACTCTATTGTATCCCACCCAGCAGCTTGCCGGCCCACTCTATTGTATCCCACCCAGCAGCTTGCCGGCCCACTCTATTGCAATCAAGCTGGTGGTTGGCTGGTTGACACTAATTAGTTGTTCTGGTCGCAGTCCGCTGCGCTAGCACTCCGTGACATGCGTTGGGTCCGCTGCGCTAGCACTCCGTGACATGCGTTGGGTCCGCTGCGCTAGCACTCCGTGACATGCGTTGGGTCCGCTGCGCTAGCACTCCGTGACATGCGTTGGGTTCAATGGACATTTCCCGAGCGCGTCGTCATTTGAATATACATACAATAAACAATATTCAATGGGTCTTTAATTCGTCCAATTATGCAGTGGAGAGTGCTGGTTGGGTGCTGCAGCGGCGGCGCCGGTGGTCGCGGCCGCGCGGGTGTGGCCGGACACTCTTTTGTAAAGAGATTGATATCTCGTGATTTTCCACGTGATAATTTCACACATCCTATTTTATTCTATCCTATTTATTCTATTTTTCATTAAAGTTTTGATTTAATTTATAAATGTCAGATTATTATAGGGTCATATATTATTATAGGTCATAAATACATAGGTTGATCTAGAGCAAGTATCTACTGGAGTCTAGATGTTAAAGAAGTAAACCAGACTTAGATATATAGATAAGTCAAATTATACTAAAATGTTTTAGGTTTATTATTATAAGTATTCCATGTGCTAATCCATCAGTGTATGATCTATTATCTTTGCAAATTTCATTCAAATTCGTTCAGCTCTTGCGGTGTGAAGAAGAAATCAACATACAAACCTTCCCATTTATAATATTATTTACATTTTCAATAACTTATTTTTAGTGCTATTGCTTGTAATTAATATATTTTGTAAACAAACAAAATATAACCAATAGATCGAGTCTTCTTTTTCTAATGACAATGTATTACGTGATATTAGGTAATCGTCCACCTGATGTGGGGCGGCACGGCCGCCCTAACAGGTGCGGGGGCCCTGTTAGGGCGGACCTCGCGGACCTCTGAACACAAAGCTCCACGTGATCATTGAGGCCACACTGACAACACACCACTTTCTTGACGAGATTGTTATCTAAAAGTAGCAATCACTGCAATTATGTAGGTATATACACATATAAAAGGCTTTAAAAAAATATCTGTGGACATTTCACACAGCGCCATCTAGCCCCAAACTAAGCAAAGCTTTAAGCTTTAGCTTTGTTCTTAATGACTGACTGATGGATCAACGCACAGCCTAAACCGCTGATCGTAGAGACCTGAAACTTGGAGGGTGTGTTTTTGTATGATGTAGGAGGGTGAAAAACGGTGGCAAAGTTTGTATGGGACAACGTGATTCCTTGGTCCGATTTACTTCAAATTTTGCATAAAGGTTTTTTAACAAAATTGATGGCAGACGTGTTTCGTATTTTATTGAAATACATCCGCTAGCGGGGAAAAGGGGTAGAAAGTGAGTGATGAATACTCCTTGTGCTTTTGATTTAAATTACATTTTATTTTGACACGTGACACATTTTTACAAAATGTTCATAGGAGTGTTGGCGGGAAAACGAGAAAGATCGCTTCACCGCATTGTATTATTTTCCAAAACTTGTGTTATTTTCAGTAGTAGTGCATAAAATTGGTGGTGTTTTATTCGTAAAGTGCTGGATTACAGACATGAATGTGGGAAAGTGGTACAATGATGGTGAAACGTTTCTATTCGGTTGTTTCCAAAACTCCATAGAAGCTAAAGTTGCCACCATTTTACTGGGAATATGACTTAGACTAGACTACTACTACTACTGACTTGATTTGATGACTTGGACTTTGACTTGAAACATATTTGCGGTACAACGGTAACGCTAAACAAACACCGACATAATGGTTGCACAGACCAGTCCTGCTGCTTATAAACACGAAAGTTTGCATGTATGTATGTATGTATGTATGGATTTTTGTTACTCTTTCACGCTCAAACGGCTGGACGGCTTTGGGTGAAATTTGGAATGTAGATAGCTTATATAGTGGATTAACACATAGGTTACTTTATTATTTGCGGGTGAAAGCCCGGGGCGCAGCTAGTATATACATATATGTGCTGTATATTAAAGATGTAATTTTTTCTACATATCAATACAAGCACCGCACGCGAGCCACCGACCAGGCGCTAGCTCCCTTGCGGGTAGAGATCACTTCAAGCGGTAATAAATCGCCGCACTCCGTCAAAGGCATTCGGTTAACAAATATAAAACGTGGCGCGCGTTATTAATTCGTCGTAAGCAACAACCGAGGGTGCGGGAGGGGGGGGGGGGGGGGGGGGGGGGGGGGGGGGAGAGATCACAGGACGGAAGAGTTATGACACTAAATAATGAGCAGAGTTAAAAAGATGTCAAACAAACCGGCGGGCGAGGGCGCGCCTCGTCCCTCATTCTGCTGCTTTGAGAGGAGCGTAATCGACGGCGGGCGCGGCATTCTGAACTTTGCTACGATTAGTTAGTGGCCTACTGTTTACCGTGCACCGCTAACGTGGTCGGTGTCACTGGACCCGGGTCGCTTGACACGGTCGCGGGTACTTCATACGTGTCACTGGACCCGGGTCGCTTGACACGGTCGCGGGTACTTCATACGTGTCACTGGACCCGGGTCGCTTGACACGGTCGCGGGTACTTCATACGTGTCACTGGACCCGGGTCGCTTGACACGGTCGCGGGTACTTCATACGTGTCACTGGACCCGGGTCGCTTGACACGGTCGCGGGTACTTCATACGTGTCACTGGACCCGGGTCGCTTGACACGGTCGCGGGTACTTCATACGTGTCACTGGACCCGGGTCGCTTGACACGGTCGCGGGTACTTCATACGTGTCACTGCTGTTACTGCTGCATACTCTCCTATGAGGAAGGAATTTTATCCCGGAAAGCAAACAAATAATTTTATCCCGTAAAGCAAACAAATAATTTTATCCCGGAAAGCAAACAAATAATTTTATCCCGGAAAGCAAACAAATAATTTTATCCCGGAAAGCAAACAAATAATTTTATCCCGGAAAGCAAACAAATAATTTTATCCCGGAAAGCAAACAAATAATTTTATCCCGGAAAGCAAACAAATAATTTTCTTTTTTACGTAAATGAATGACGTATATTATGAAATAATCAATGCGTCAAACCTCTCCATCGCCACCTAGGACTTATTTATTTCAACGTAAGAAATATAACCAATTGAACAAAGAGTGGGTACATAGTCATTGACCAGATAAAGCGCTAGGACAAGCCACAGCCGTTTATGAAGCATAAATTGTGCTCTAGAATCACCTCGTGACGGATTATGACTTTTTGTTAAGAGCATTAACTGAAATCATTTTATGTAGGTAGTTCCTTGTGACGGCAGCACACGCGCGCGGTCAACTGTCGCGAGCGCGGTAATGCGCCGCGACGAACAAACAGACAACTCATTCATAACGCGTTTATGAGCCGACGCCCGACAATGCTAACCAAACTATAATTACCGCGCGGCGTGCGCTCGGCGGGACGCCAGCTGCGGAAGACGACGACGTCGTGGGATATATCGCCGGGCACGTGTGGAGCTCGCCGCGCCGTCCGATGGGTGCATCAGATAATCTATCTATACGTATGAAATTCAAAGTCCTGACTGACTGACTTCATTATATATCAACGCACAGCCTAAACCGCTGGTCCTAAGACACTTGAAATTTGGAGGGTGTGTTCTTTGTAAAGTGTAGGTATCCACTAAGAAAATGTTTTTCGGAATTCCCCCCTAAGAGGGTGAAAAGGTGGTTGAAATTAAAATAAATAAAATAAAAAAATCTATGAAACATTTTCTTCTCTGGGTCAATTGACTCGGAAATTTATACACAACATGTTCTTCAATTAAAATTATGAGTATCACAGTTTTCCCAAAATCATCCCTCCCACAGAGGCAAAAAGGGAAGAGAGAGAGAGAGAATTTTGTGTAATCGTTTTATTATATTTTTTTATTCTTTCCTTAGTTTCGCACATACTGTTTTCAATTGAGAGGGAGCGAGAGCGCGTAGTTCCTGAAATCATATATGGTATGTCATTTTTTTTTTTTTCGATAATCCTGCTAGCTGCTACTAGCTTTACATTTTATATATGTTTAAAGGGTATACATTTACAATAAGGCCAAAAGAGGATTATACAACTAACATGAACTTAAATAATAGTGGAGTAAAAGTTAGCTTAAGTTACTTAGCTTATATTGGTCTTTACCTATGAAATTGCCGTTTTGTTTGAAAAAAGTTAAAGTATTTTTTTTTCGAACTTATTTATTTCTTTTATTCAAAGTAATCACCCCTGCAATCAATGCATCTTTGCCAACGCTGTGGCAGTTTATGGATGCCCTTCTTGAAAAAATCAGCAGGACGGGAGACAACAAACTCTTCAAAGGCGTTTTGTACTGCCTCTCGGGAATTGAATTTTTTTCCCGCTAAAAAGTTGTCTAAATTTTGGAAAAAGTAATAGTCGGCAGGCGCAAGATCTGGTGAGTATGACGGATGAGGGAGAGCTTCCAAACCCAACTCATGCAGCTTAGAGACGGTCTGTTGTGCAGTATGGGGTCGCGCGTTGTCGTGAAGTAGCAGTGGAGACGACCGATTGACCAAAGCTGGTTGCAGACGTGCGAGTTTCGCCATCGTTGTGGTCAGTTATTCAATGTACACATCTGCAGTAATGCTCTCGCCGTTTTGTAAAAAGCTATGATGAATCACACCAGCACTAGACCACCAAACTGTGACCATCACCTTTCTAGGGGTCATTTTTCGTTTTGCACATTGCTTTGGTACCGAACCAGGATCTAACCAACTTGCTGAGCGCTTTCGATTGTCAAAAAGAATCCATTTTTCGTCGCACGTAACAATTCGGTTCAAAATTCCTTCATTTCTGTGCCTGTTAAGCAGCGCAAGGCAAGTCTCGACGCGTACGTTGCGCTGGCGATCGTTAAGTTCGTGGGGCACCCATCTATCAAGCTTTTTTATCTTGCCAATCTGTCGCAAATGGACCAATATTGTTTTGATGCTAACATCAAAAGCTGCTGCCAGCTCAGCTGTAGATTGAGATTCATCAGCTTCCACAATCGCCTTTAATTCATCATTGTTGACCAAAGTTTCCGGACGACCACGAGGTTCATTTTTCAAGTCAAAATTCCCAGAACGGAACCGAGCAAACCAATAACGGGTTGTACGTTCGTTTGTACAGTTCTCTCCGTAAATGTCGTTGATGTTACGTGTCGTTTGTGCCGCGTTGGTGCCTCGACGGAACTCATATTCCATAATTACACGAAATTTCAAAGTATCCATTATGAGGAAAAATGTTGAAATGTAATGAAAATACAACGCTAATCAATAAACAAGAGACTTATATTGTAAATAGAATGTCATATTTTTAAAACAAAATTAATTTGAATTTAGAATTCATAGAAAATCAAAACTTTTTTTTGTTTGAAAAAGTCTGTACTGCAATACGGCAATTTCATAGGTAAAGACCTATTATATTAGTGTTATTCAGCAGGTGATTTATATAAAAGTAAAAATATGATAAAAATAAGATATAAATTCTCGATGAAAACAAGACTACATATAAGATAGATTCAATAAAACATAATTACACAATTTTAATGTGCTCATAATAACAGTTTTCTTGCAAATTGACAAAACATTATGTTCGCTCAAAGTATTAGTACTACATTTTGAAATAATAATATTAATTTTTGTTGTTGCATGTTTGTGACCATTTTTATAGCGTATAAGACTTGCGGCCGTATCGCTTAACATCACGTGAACGACTAGCTCGTCACGCCATTCATTAACATAAATATTACATCTTCAACAAATGACGGTCTCGATTCACGGCAGCCGCTGACGTCACAGGTGCGGCCTCATGAACCGATCCATCTGCGAATAGTTCCGATTGTTCATCCGAACAATACCTTCATTAGCAGCAGTTAAATGAACAATGTTCACCCACTCGCGCTCCACGCGCGCGTTACCATTAATAACCCTTCGATTGATTCAGTGAGCGCATATCTAAGTAACGTACAGATCCGGTCCGCCGGCACTGGCGGCAGTAGCTGGAGCTGCGGCCTGCAGGAGGGCGCGCCGCGGCCCCTGGAGGCCGCAGGAGGGCGCGCCGCGGCCCCTGCAGGCCGCAGGAGGGCGCGCCGCGGCCCCTGGAGGCCGCAGGAGGGCGCGCCGCGGCCCCTGCAGGCCGCAGGAGGGCGCGCCGCGGCCCCTGCAGGCCGCAGGAGGGCGCGCCGCGGCCCCTGCAGGCCGCAGGAGGGCGCGCCGCGGCCCCTGGAGGCATTAACTGGTATTTTGAATTGTATTTATTGCCTGGAATGTAATGTAACCCAACCAGTTGATATTCAAACCACAATGTTGGTGGTAGACTGGATCACCAGATACCACCATGCATAGGCACACCACGCTACTCTAGGCCGAGGTGAGTCCATTCATCATAACCAGTGCCTGTGTACACGGCGCGCCCGCTCGCGGTCCGCGTGACGACACGCGGGACATGACACTTCTAATTCAAAATGAGGGCTTAATGCACTTATTATTTTTCATACAGACTGCTGCAGGTGTGTAGGTAAATAGCACTTTAGAATTATTGAAAAATCTGACATATTCATATGGGTATATAGAACAGGTTAAATGATCCGAGTCCAGGCTCTCCGGGAGTGGTCCCCCCCGCCCCCCGTCCCCGGGCCCACACGGTATCGAAATTATTGTCGTGCTGATAATATATTATGTCTGCGTCGTCGCGAGATTGTATCGCGGGCGCGGAATGAACACATCGCAGCCGGGCCGGGCCGGGCGGGCCGGGCCGGGCCGGGCCGGGCCGGGTGGAACCATGGACGCTATCGAGGCTACATCTCTTTATATGCGTTATGTACAGCGCGCAGCCGCGAGCTGCAGCTCGGCCCGGTAGGCATGTGTGGAAGTAAAAATGTAAATGGGCAATAAGCCCCGACAACTGTCTGTGAGTAACTACACATTGATTTTTTTTTTGATTATCTTATTCTGATTACGGATTGAATGATTTTGTAAAAGGTTTTTTTTTTTTGTTTGGTTTTGGCTCCACACTTTTGTGTATTTAGCCAGTGTCAAGTAATTGATAATATCTCAAGTTAATATCATATAATGTGTCAAGTCATATTCCTAGTAAAGTGGTGGCAACTTTACCAGAAGCTTCTATGGAGTTTTGGAAACAACACGAAAAGAAACGTTTCACCATCATTATACCACTTTCCCACACTCATGCCTGTAATTCAGCACTTAACGAATAAAATGCCACCAATTTTATGCACTAACACTGAAAATAACACAAGTTTTGGAAAATAATACAATGCGGCGACGCGATTTTTTTCGTATTCCCGCCAAAACTCCTTGTAAAAGGTTTAGATAAGAAAATAAACAACAAAAATTTTTTTGTCTGTAGCGTTTTTACATTTATTTGGAAACAATTCACAAACATTTGCGGACAATAATAATTGAAAGCGCATGCACACTAGCGTCGAGCCTTGCCGGCCCGGCCCGGCCCGGCCCGGGGTCCGTAGGGTCCAACCGGCGAGCCCCGCGTGCCTTCACCTCCAATCTGCGTACAATCCGATCACGATCCTAGTTTCTTATCGCTGTTAACGTAAAAGGCGCGCGGCCGACACTCGTCGGATATAACGATATATTGATATGATATTTTGTAAAAAGCTGAATAACATGCTATACGCATGATAGCGTTTCGATCTGCCATGTGTGGCGATATATTACCTCGGCGTTGCTCAGCGACAAATGACGCACCTAATAGGGCGAGCTATACCGTCGTCGTCGTCGAGGGCACCGTGAATGTTAATCCTACGCCACGAGGCGTCGGTCCCGTCCCGGCGGCTGCCCGGGTGGGTCCCGTCCCGGCGGCTGCCCGGATGGGTCCCGTCCCGGCGGCTGCCCGGGTGGTTCCCGTCCGGTCCCGGGTCGGCTGCGTGGAAGAGTCCGCAGGTGACCCGCGCGGTATGCTGGCATGCGACAACTTTGTTCATTGGATTCCGATCAGATGGATGGCAGCTTGGCACCAGAGATTATTCTGTTAATAGAAACCGCTGGCAGTAGCTCCAAGACTTGCTCAAACCACGGCCACAGCTCCATCTATTATATTGCGTTAATGCGCCATAATTTAATGTAATATGACGCAGGTCGCTTCAAGGCATTATAAGTAAAATCGGACAGATAGACACCCGTAAGGTTTTTTATCTTATCCTATCCACTAATATTATGAACGAAAAAATTTGTGTGTGTGTGTGTGTATTGTGTAAATATTTTATATTTTTTATTGTTTATGGGCAAGGCATTTGACCAGTGGATAATTTTCTCGTTTGATCTGCCATGTGTTGATTACAATGACGTGGTGTAAAATGGGCATGCCCCACATTACACCACGTCATTGATTACTGATGATTGTCATTGATTACAGTGACGTGGTGTTATGTGGGGCATTCTTGCCTAGAAGATACCTGTTCACTCTTCACTTGACCGCCCATAACAGTTGCAGTGCTACTCGGAACTCTAAAATATAAAGTTTCGCGTAACACTGCACTGCACACCCATCCTAGGACAACCCAACCTAGCACAGTGTAGTGATAAGATTACAAATTAAGCTCTTTATTTCCAGTAATTTCGCTATTATATTTTTTAGTATATTCCATATTTTAGTGCTCTTTTATAAATAATAAATAGATATTTGCGGACATTTCGCACAGCGCCATCTATCCCAAACTAATCAAAGCTTTTATTATGAATGACGAAGGGTGTACAGAGCCAGGAGCTCGCAATGCAAACAAGCTCCGGAACGTTCAGACATTTATTTCATATTCACAAAAACAGTAGTGGTATATGCGGCGACAAACACCACCGCGAGCTAACTTGACTCTAACGCCATCTAGTTACATCGGGATTAACTATTTTCACAATAACATTTTACATTTTAGACATACCGCCTCCCAAGGACTAATATAGTCCTTCTCACAAGACTATTTTACAAATATAGAAGTTACATACATACATAAATGTTGGTTCAATTCAAAAGCTTAATTCTCAAAGTGAATGCGTTCAAAAGATTAGAGTGAAAGTCAAAGTACATAAGTTAGTGATAAGTACAATAATAACAAATGAAAAAAAAAAGTTTTAAATAAAAGGTAAAATTAAAAGTTACATTACAGTTGTATCGGTGGTCACCGGCAGTGGACATAGCTTCGAAGCTGGTCGTTGTATAACGGAATCCTTATAACGCAACGTGACAACTCGTGTGAGATTATCTTTGCCAGGATGAACTTCAACTACTAGTACATAAAGCCATTTCGCCGGAGGTAAATTGTCCTCTTTAACCAAAACGATGTCACCTACCTTCAGTTCAGGGGTTTTGGTCTTCCATTTGTATCGTTGGAAAAAGTGAGTTAAATATTCACGAGACCATCTCCTCCAGAAATGTTGTACCATCCTTTGGGTAAGTTGCCAACGGCGTAAACCACTGATTTGAACCTGTTCGTAATTATGATCAGGAGCCATCACCAAAGGTTCGTTTATCAAAAAATGCCCTGGCGTCAAAGGCACAGGATCATCTGGATCAGTACTAATCTGAGAAAGAGGACGTGAGTTTAGACACGCCTCAATTTGTGTTAAGACGGTTGATATCTCTTCATAAGTGAGAGTAGAATCTGCAATTACTCTCCTCAGGTGATGTTTGGTACTTTTAATTCCTGCTTCCCATAGTCCACCAAAGTTGGGAGCATGAGGAGGAATAAAGTGCCATTCGGTGCCATTGTTCGCTAACGAAGATGCAACTTCATTGGGAAATGAAGAGCGCTCACTAGATAATAAAGTCCTTAATTCCTTAGAGGCGCCAACAAAATTGGAGCCGTTGTCGCTCCAAAGCTGAATACAGCGACCTCTTCTAGCGACAAAACGCTTAAATGCCGAGAGAAACCCTTCAGATGTGAGGTCTGACACAGCTTCAATATGAACGGCTCGTGTTGCCATACATATAAAGAGACAAATATACCCTTTATAAGATTTTTGACCTCGTCCTCGTGACACCCTAATATTTATCGGACCAGCGTAATCGACACCCGAGTGCATAAATGGCTTATTCGGTGTCACTCGACAAGAGGGCAACTGCCCCATCAACTGGGTTTTTGTCTTGGCTGCATTTCGAAGGCAGGGTATGCAGTCATGAATGTGAGCCCTGACTACATTTTTCAATTTGGTGATCCAATACTTAGAGCGGATATAATTGCATGTTAGTTGATGGCCTCCATGTAATGTTTTTTCATGAGCATCAGCTACTATGAGTTTAGCTAAATGTGATTCCCCACAGATGATTATTGGATGTTTGCTGTAATCAGGTAAGTCCGAATTTTCAATTCGTCCTCCTACGCGTAGTATTCCGTTCTTATCCATAAATGGATTTAGTGTAGTCAATTTACTTTTGTTACTAACATTTTTCTGTTTCAGGATGTTGGAGATATCTTCGTGGAACGCACGAGCTTGGTGCTGCCGAATACAACAGTTAGCAGAATCGTGGATCTCCGACGCGGTAAGATAAGGTAAGTTTTTATTTTTTGTCATTTTAGTTGTAGGGTCTTTTAGGTTAAGGAACCGTCTACAGTAGGCTACAACTCGTACCATTTTTCTAAACGATGAAAATTTAGAAAATACTTCGAAGTCTTCATCTAAATCTACGGACGTAACATGAGCTTTAATTGTTCTAGCTTCCAGATCAGTTTTCGTGCAAATAGAACGTGGCTTCCCGTACGGAATATCCTCACCTTGCAGCCAAACCGGACCGTACTTCCATAAATGGTTTTCGATTAACTCAGAGGGTAAAATTCCGCGTGACGCACTGTCAGCGGGGTTCTGTTTGGACTGTACATATGACCATTGAGATGAATCTAAAAGATTAAGTATTTCCGAGGTACGGTTGGCAATGAAGGTTTTCCACCGACTTGGGTG
Organism: Ennomos fuscantarius; assembly: GCA_905220475.3. Classification (NCBI taxonomy): domain Eukaryota; kingdom Metazoa; phylum Arthropoda; class Insecta; order Lepidoptera; family Geometridae; genus Ennomos; species Ennomos fuscantarius. The sequence goes on along the minus strand of HG992028.1, from coordinate 170,395 downwards.
ATCACTTAACCAAGCCAAGACGATGGTCGAATCCGTCCATGCATGTAATTTTGATTTGTTAATGCTCAAAATTTCAGCCACTTCTAAGAGCAACTTAGCCACCAGAACAGCTCCACACAACTCCAGACGCGGAATGGAAACCTGCTTGATGGGAGCAACTTTCGTCTTAGAAGATACTAGGTGAGTTGTAATTTTACCATCACTAGAGACACTTCTGATATACACAACTGCAGCGTAAGCCGCATTAGAAGCGTCGCTAAATCCATGTAACTCTACCTGGATATCTGTGCTTAAAGTTTGTAACCATCGCGGTATATTAAAATTGACTAGTTTTGTCAATTCTGTTCTATAAATTTCCCATTCTCTCAAGAGTTCTTCGGGCAATTTATCATCCCAGTCAAGTCCAGTTATCCAAAGTTTTTGGATAAATATTTTAGCAGTTATGATGCATGGAGAAATCCAACCAAGCGGGTCATAAAGGCGACAGATTTCACCAATAATTCCTCTTTTTGTTTCAGGTACAGGAGAATCAGACGACAATTTGACATTATAGTCAAACTCATCAGTCCGGCGATTCCAAGCGAGACCAACCACCTTGGTCACCTCATCTTCTCCAAATTCCCTGTCCATTCCGTGATTCTCCATAAGTGGTTCCAGCAAGCCCTTTCTATTACTGTCCCACTTTTGCAGTACGAATCCCCCTTTCAGCAGTAATTCGTTCATTTCTTTGTATAACCTGATTGCTTCTGTTTCAGATTGGCAACCAGTCAGAAGATCATCCATGTAAAAGTCTGTGTGGACCTTACTTGCCGAGAACGGGTAGTTATGACCTTCATCAATTGCAACTTGTTGCAGTGCTTTCACAGCCAAGTATGGAGCACTTGACGTACCAAAAGTAACAGTGAGAAGACGGAAATCACGAATATCATCAGTATCATCTTTTCTCCATACTAAACTTTGATAGTCTGCGTGGTTTTTAGTGACCTTGACTTGTCGATACATTTTTATTATGTCAGCTGTGAGACATATAGGATGCAAACGCCAACGCATGATTGTGTGCCGTAATTCCGGTTGTAACTTTGGACCTACCATCAACGTATCGTTCAAGGACACATTGTTAGTGGAGCTTCGACTGGACGCATTGAAAACCACTCTGGTTTTTGTAGTACTCTTGTCCATTCGAATCACAGCATGATGTGGCAGCCATACTTTTCCGTCGATCTTTTTTGACATTTTGGAGACTTCCTCCATATGTCCAAGGTCAAGATATTCTTGTAGCACCTGAGAATAATCCTTTTTGTGTTCAGCGTTTTTAGCTAACCTTCTCTCAAGACTAACTAATCTCTTCACTGCAACAGTTCGGGTATCCCCATAGTTAGGTACTACGTTTGGACGGAAAGGTAATTCCACAACATAGCGACCGGACTCATCTCTGCATGTCGTTGCCTTAAAATGCTCTTCACAAGCTTGCTCTTCTGGAGTCAAAACTTTAGCCTCTACAGAACTAGGCTCGGATTCGAGCTCCCAAAACTTCTTAAGCAACTCGTTCTCTTCCAGTTTGACATGCAGATTCACAACCACATTGTGACAATTTTGGTCTTTGTCACTATAGCCGCCAACTTGACCCGACAACACCCATCCGAGGTAAGTATCCTGCGCAATCGTAGAACCAGTAGGGCTTCTAATCAAACCCTTTTTCAGGATACTACCATATACCTCGGAACCTAATAAGATGTCGATCTTATTAGGTGAATTGTACTGCGGATCAGCCAGTTTGATGCGGCCCAATTTAGTCCAATTTTGTAGGACAAATTTCTTTTCTGGCAGAATCGAAGTAACGGTATTAAGCACATATGCTTTTACCTGCAATGTAAAGGTAGGATCGTAAAGTGACTGAATATTGACCATAACCATCGCCTTTGAGGTTAAGCCACTTTGACCTCCACCTAAACCCAAAATGCAGCTTTTAACTGCGATCTTCTTTAGCCGTAACAGTTGTACGGCTGCTTCAGATATAAAAGAAGCTTGAGATCCTTGATCCAGCAAAGCTCTTAGTATCTGAGGATACCCATTTATTGACTCAGCCTTGACCAAGGCTGTGGCAAGTAAAGTCTGACTGTGAACTTTTCCTGTCACGAAATGGGTTGCTATACTTGTGGTCTCATTCGTCTCATGGGACGGTTCCGGTTGACTTTCATCCGATGCTTCAGTGGCTACGGCAACTGTCAACGAAAGTGGTTTGCCATGGATAAGTGTGTGATGCTTTCCATTGCAAATTCGACACTTTGTGGTTACACGACAAGCTCTTCCTGAGTGACCGCTGCCAAGGCAATTAAAACAAAGTCCGAGTGACTTTATTATATCCTGACGTTTGGCTACGTCTTCTTTGGCAAACTTCCCACAGGAATACAACTTGTGACTTTCGTTACAGTGAGGACAAGTGACGTTCGGATTAGCAGTAATATGCATGACTTTAGCAGTATTGCTTGGATTATTGGACTTAGGTTTATTTTTTATGGGCTCTACATACTCTAAGGCGCGAAACCGAGACTCTAGAAAATCTTTGAACTGAGTGAAGGAAGGTAATTCTTCACATGAGTTGCTAACGTATAACTCTCATTGCTTTCTAGTTTCAGCGTCCAACTTCGAGCTGACAATGTATATAATAATTATGTCCCATGACTCTACATTTATGCCTAAATTAGATAGCTCATGCATACAATCGGAGGTGGTATCTACTAGATCCTTTAAAGCTTGAGAAGACTCATTATTCATTGTACGTTGACCAAAAAGACGCTTTAGTATACAATTTGACATAAACCGTTTGTTATCGTATCTACTTTTTAACATGTCCCAACATTTTCTGTAATTCGCCTGAGTAATAGGAATATGCTTAATAAGTTGTTCCGCTTCGCCTTTCACTTGGGTTTTTAAATAATGTAACCGTTGAACATCGTCAAGTGAAGGATTTTTATGCACAAGTGAAACGAACAAATCTTTGAAAGAGGACCATTCAACATATCTTCCATTAAAAACCGGTATTGATATTTTTGGTAAATTAACTAGAGACTCTTTCCTTGTGTCAGGCAAATCGGAACTACTGGTTTTTGGCTTAAAAGCATTAAGTGCAGTTTTTAGTTCTACTTTATACACCAAATAAGTTTCATAACCGAGATTGAAAATGTCGTTCTTCATGTAGGTACTTGTAGCCAGTTCTTCTTTTTCGTACGTCGAAATAATGTATTCATGTTTCTTTGTAAACCTGCCAATTAAGTCTTCTAATCCTTCCAATCGAGCGAGTATGTATGGTTCTGTTATTCTCTCTTTTGGTGATTTTTTGAAGTTGTTTCTTCCTTTGTCTATCTGACTCTTCAAGTCATCCATTACTCTCAAATCACCTTCCATCTTAATGAATTACCACCTTGATTTATGTGCAAGTGCAAAACCGATATAAATTTTCTATGTCCAAAATGAAGTGATATTTTTCTAAGTCCAAGTAAAAACAGTGAGAATTTTTCTAAGTGTTTGAGAACACTAACACCTCGCTGTGAAATCGGGCATAGGTTCCCCGTCTCGTCGTTTTTGACGAAATTATTCTAAGTCCTGTCTCTACTTCCAATTTTTATAAGTTCATGCAATCTTTACTTTAAATTTTCTAAGTCTTTGCTCTATGGATAGTAATATGGTACTCACGGTTTTAAATGCACTTTACCAGATTTGACTTCCAATTTTAATCCAATTATATCCTTTGAGCTGTAATCCAATTGAGCTGCAATCCAATTGATCCAAACTGTCCAGTTAGTTGTTGCCGTACTCCGCTAGATGTCGCTGCTTGTTTCCAATTCCAATGTTCCCAAGTGACTCCGTACGCCGTAATTAATTTGCCAGTTTCTACTGTGACAAGGGGTTAAAACCTATGCGCCCGTGCAGTATAACTCAAATTATTTGCCTATGTGATTTTACTATGACAAAGCTTTCGCTTCAAAATCGCTCCGACTCGTAGGGACCCTTGACGAAGGGTGTACAGAGCCAGAGCTCGCAATGCAAACAAGCTCCGGAACGTTCAGACATTTATTTCATATTCACAAAAACAGTAGTGGTATATGCGGCGACAAACACCACCGCGAGCTAACTTGACTCTAACGCCATCTAGTTACATCGGGATTAACTATTTTCACAATAACATTTTACATTTTAGACAATGAAAACTAGATAACTGATACAATACTTAGATAATTTTTGTTAGTAAATACATACCTACATAGAATACTGTATAACTATATATAACACCCAGAAACAAAACAAACATCGATTATCACACAAATGTTTTTTTTGGGTGGGAATCGAACCCACAACCTGCAGTTAAGAAGGCAGGGTTACTACCAATTAAGCTATCAGGCCAGTCAAAGGTAAGCTTTTATTTGGAGAAGTCACTTTTAATTTCAGTATTCATTCATCCTATAATACCTTTGTTAGTTTACGTTGGTACATTTGGTATATTATATTTTATATACTTACTCCAAATGCTTTTTTTAGTTTATAGTATTAGTGATTATATCATTGTAGTATTTTTTTTAGTTTTATGTTTTGGCTCCACACTTTTGAGTATTTAGCCAGTGTCAAGTAATTAATCATTTATCAAGTTAATGATATTTCACGCATTGTAGTATTTAGTTGAAAGAATAAAGGCAATTTGCCGGTTGAAAAAGGAAAAAAAAATATTATACCAAGTTTTATTCATAGAAGAGGTTTTACTTCTTCACATTAAAACCATTTTGTAGTTAGGATCTCTGCGGTGTTTAGTATAAGGTGAACTGAGGTTTGCTCATAATTCGGGGGCGGCATCTTCGGTTCCCGTGACACGACAAGTATTTGAGAACTAAAAAAGCGCAAAAACTTGTTATGTTTCTGGGTGTTGTGATCCCACAACACATGGTCTTCGTAGTTTCCGGGTCCCTATAGATAAAGGGAGTTTTAGCTTCTTTTCGGACCATGGCCTACAAAACTAACGGGTCGCTGCGAAAAAACATGCAGTGTCCGGAGCAAAGATAATTTATAGACAATGGTCCGGAGTATCCCCAGGTATTCTTTTAAGGTCTAAAAAGGGATCTATCAATGCATCTATCAATGGCGTCATGTAGTACACCTCATGTCCCACACTTTTTATTCAGCGAATTGAGCGCTTAATACATAAATAAATATTTGTGGATATTTCACACATTGCCATCTACTAAGTAAACATCAGAAATCAGCTGATGAATATGAACACAAAATAAATAAAAATAAATACCAACCGAGAGCTGTCAGGCCAGTCAAGTTTTAATGTAAGTAGTATCATTTTTCACGCAGCTTGTAATGAGGCATTCAAATGTCGAACGTTCCCCGGATTATTTCCGGCCGCGTCATACTATGACAAAAGACATTACTCTGGAAATCAAATTGACACAGCAATTTGCAGCCGGCAGCGAGCGGGATTGCAATTTTCATGGTTAATGAAACCTGAAAGCTTGTCCCCCTCTTCTTTCCCCGGCTGTGGGTCGCGTCCCCCCGCATCCTGTCCCCCAGCGGCACCCACGCTCTTCATTTCGCGAATAAATTCATCACACCGCTCCCCGCCCCCGCCCCCGCCCCCGCCAAACGCTTCTGTTATATCACTTACGCAACTTATCTGACACAAAGTTATGACATTACTGATAAAATGTGAATTTTGTGTTTATGTATTTTTCAATTGTAGACCAGCTAAGGTAGAATTCACCAATCATGCTTGCGTAAATTAAATTAACAGCAATTTACTATAAACAATTTAATAAACCGGCGTCCGTATTTCCCGATAACTACAACCTGGGAGTCTTCAAATCGAGAGTGAACAGGTATCTTCTAGGCAAGCGTGTTACATCCTAGACCGCATCGTTACTTACCATCAGATGCGATAGTGGTCAAATGCAAGCCTATCAAACAATAAAAAAAAATACGTTTTCCCCAGTAAAGTTAAACATAACAAATCTTTTCTCCAGTCGATCCCACATTGTTAAGTAAATAGTAAGTAAGTAAGGGATCACCGTCGTCGAGTCGTTCCTAACTCGCGAGCGGCAACGTTTGGAACACTCGTGCACCGCGCCTTGTTTGTTTACGGAGCAGGCATGCGGGCGGTGACAGCGACTGCACTTAACTAATAGTTGCGTAATCTCCAGCCCCACAGACTGCGCGGTAGTTAGTACTGCCGCTCGCTGCCGGAAGATTAACCCTGGCTTAGGGGCTCTCCGAATGTGACTCGCTCGCGCGCCGACGACACGGATTAACTAGAACTAATCCGAGACAAAACGAGATCGTGCCCTTTTGCTTTCTTTGCAGTTTAAGAAAATGATTGTTTTGTTTTCTAAAAATAATACGATTTATACTAACCTCAAATGTTGCACTAAACGCATCTCAATCGAGATGAATGTTCCATAAATCTGTTGTATCATCTTTGAAACAGTAAAGTTCATAAAATATGTGACATAAAAATAGCCGCGTCCTATTCTGGGCCCCATTAGATAAACTGCGGTATTTATTGTAAAGTAAAACATTGACACACGCGACAATCGGGCGTGATTTACGGCGGGTGGTGCCGCGCGGCGCATTAGTCGCGCGGCTAAGAATACCGCGCGACATTTACCTTTGTGTTTTAATCTGGGATTAAATCGGTCTGCGGCTCCACCGTCCCGCTGCTGCCGCGCGGTCAACAAATACGCTCAATAAATCCTACGCGAGAACGACACGTCGGTCCCCGGCCCGCGGTGCAGCAGGCTCGCTTGCAGCCGGCCGCTGCCAGCCGCTCGGCGTGGTCACGGCTCGCTGCATTCGTCAATGGAACTACTTCAAGAATGGAGGCCGTCACTACTAAATTCCGCAAATTAATTCACTCGATCACTTCAAAGAATGAAATGTGAACAAGACAAGAGTACATCTGGCCGCTAAGGAGTTAAGACGTCATTACATTGCAAAATGGAATGTAATCAGTATTGTTCGTACTTTAATGAGGTGATTAGATTCGATGTTATATCTGGTCGCAGTCACACGAGGCGTTTGGTGCCATCAGCTGCGCTTCCGTGTGCAGTGCGCCGCCGCCGTACATCTCTGCGCTGACATGTTTACGAGCCGCCCGCCCCCCGCTTTTCGTTTGCTGTACTTAGTCTTCCGGAAAGGACCATCCTTTCAGGAACGAGGACACGTTATAATTGTGTCTAAAATTAATTATAGCGGCCCTTAACATTTTAAAGTGAAAGTTCGTTTTATGTTTTCATTTTGTTTCAGGTATATTTGGGATTTGACGGTGTTTATTTTATACTGTATGCATGTGTGCATTCAATGTTCTTTTTGTACAAGACACCAACGGCACACAACATATCTATAAATTGGCTATATCATATCCAAAAGAGTTTTATTCGAATTATTATTTGAGGAGTCGTGTCGACCCTACTTTAGTAAAAGTAGACACAATCCTGTGCACACTGTGGGCAGATATCAGAGTGAATCCATATCTTCATTCCTTAGAAGCCGATGTGGAAAAATACGAGGTAATGTATAGAGCACGGTTTAGTACTGTTTTTTTATTTATTAATTTTTTACTTCCAACTTGTCTCGCATTTGGCCACTGCCAATGGGAAGCGCGGATGGGAAGTAGGATGCGATCGAAGGTGTAGCCAAGCTACACAGAAGGTGTAGCATGCTAGCCAAGTGACACTCTACTATTGTAGCATGCTAGCCAAGTGACACTCTACTATTGTAGACAGTTGTTAGTGTATATAAGAGTATGATAGCTGTCCTTTCGAATGCTATTTCAATTCCAAAATAATTATAGTGTTACGTATAATTCTTTTAACTCTGTTTGGCTTAAGATGAATTTCATACAAATAAAGATTACAAACATTTATAAGATGGCGGCGAAACTTAAATAAAAATTCGTCATTGTTACTCGCATGTTTTCGTAGAATAAATAAGTAAATCTATAAAAAGACTTAAAATAAAGAATTACTTAATATTAAAGAATACTTATAAATCTTAGATAATTAACATTTAATCAAGTTTCATAGAATAAATTAACCAAAAACAACCAACATGACCCAGAGTAGGACTTAAAATAAAGAGCTATAAGTGCTGACTTTGAGGTAGTTAACACTTAAGTTGAAGTGATCCACCCTATTATTGAACATTATTTTTAAACTAAACCCATATTTAGAAGAGTGTATAAAGATGAATACACCTTAAAAGCTTCAGAAGCGTGCTCCTGGAGCGGTGCGCTCCCGACACTAACTTCACAGAGCAACAATAAGCAGTGAGTGACGGACCCGTCGCGGCCCCAGGTGGCGGCCGCTGGTGGGAGTACACGGTGGCGGCGGACACTTCAAGCCGCGCGCCGGTTTATGGCGACCAATAATGGCGGCCACAAATCGCCGCGAGTGCGCGCGGCTGCGGCCCTCACTCTCCGACGCAATATTTGCGCACTCCATCGCTGACGTTTATTTGCAAACTAATCTATAGTCTGCGTGCTGTTTCCTAATAAATAATGAACCGGACAGTCGAAGAGTCATCATTGGGGGGCTAACAGCACTCTGTGGACATATGTGCATCTCTAAGGAGGCCTTGCACATTGCATGTTGCCGAAGGTAGAACCAATTACAGGCAGCATTCATATCTATTAAGAGCTAGCAAGTGTTTCAACGACTTAGCTGCAAGACATAATGTAGATCTTTTCAATACTTCCGCTAATCAGCTGAAGAAGCTGATGGCCAATGCATTTTTCAATAATTAGGGAGCAATGTGGTTGTTGTGTAGAAGTCATATTTTTTCTTTGTGTACATCCGTCTTTCTATGTGTATTTGTTTTTGTTTACGTATCTATGGAAACTTTTAATTGGCCTTTTTTATATGTTTACTTTTCTATATGTGTACCTAGCTGTAAGTTTTCTTAAAATCAAAAAAAATAAAATAAAAAATAAAATACTAAGCAGCTTGCTAATTAGTGTTTAGTGTAACAATGGCCAATCCGTAGATGCTAGCGATTAATCTGTTTATATTCGACTAGCTTCTACGTGACCTATTGGAAATGAATGGCACATTTTTCTACCGAAACAAACATTGTGAACCCTCTCACTCTCTCTCGATATATTACACAAATTGACAATATGCCAAACAGTGCAATAATATGAAACTGGGATGAGAGTAGTAGGTTTCAACAGTACTCAAATCGTGTGTGACAAGATCTACTTAATTAGGAGACAACCAGGAAGTGGCTGCAGTATTCCCAATCATAGTCAAATAAAGTAGGTACCTACGTTATAGAGGGATAAGTGCGAACTTAGAAGCTGTACAGAGAACATAAGTGCAGACGGGCATCTGATTGTATTTCTGAACAGATTGAACACTCCCAGTCCTTCAACTCACATATTAAAATTGAGAGAGAGCTACAGCTGTGTTGCTGCGTAATTGAGACCCACCAAAACTATTTAAATTAAAAGTTGTCAGTAAAACACTGTTATCGTGGCCTCCATACCGACCCGTGGAGAGTCTGTTTGTTCAGAGGATACCTATAACACCATCGAACTACCACTTTGAGTTCAATCAAACTTTTAATTTAGCTGTAGGATAGTTGTAAGGGAGAACTGCTTTCCACACGGTCAGTTATATGTGACCTCATTGCTTGCTCCAGGGCAAGAACTTATTACAAGAAACAAACTAAAAAACTATAAAGCGGTTGAGCCTCTTAGAGCTAAATCAGTATTATCCATTCCGGACGTACAATATAGTTGGGTATATCTACACGACTTATAATAACTAAAGTGGGTATAAAACCAAGTAGGAGTAACCTATTTATTTAAATGACTACATTAAAATGCTATAGGGAACGTTTTTCAAAAATGTTCTGTTTTTGTTCTACTTATATAGGGTACTCACTATCAAAGAATTCATTCAAATTATAGTGAACCTTACCGATTAACCATTCTTTGAAATCGTGTTTAAATTGGTTACCATTGAGAGATTGTAACTGTGGACATGGGTGACTATAGATTCTAACAGCACAGACGAAGGAGTCCTAAAATATAAAGTTTCGCGTGCACTGCGCACATCATCCTGAGACATCAGCACAGTCTGGTAATAAGATTGCTTGACTGTGAGATCAGCTAGGCGATCAAATACTTGATTGCAACTAATACAAACACAAACTTATATTGACTTGACAGTTTCAATGCGCAGTTTACCCATGTGTATATAGCCGCCGCCGCCCGCCAGTGAAACTCATACAAACTCACGCTTTCTTTTTAATTCGACGTTTGTTCTGTGTCTGGGTGTTATATTGTATTCTATGTTATTTACAAACAAAAAGTATCCAAGTATTTTATCAGTTATCTGGTTCCAATAGTACAAGCTTTGCTTAGTTTGGGCCTAGATGGCGCTTTGTGAAATGTCCACAGATATTAAAAAAAAAAATCTGATGCTTAAGTAGTGCGTGTTTGTTATTTTGTTATTGCTGTAACAAATAACCTATAGTTTCATAAACTCCCGCAGGCCCCTAAGACAACAAGAGTGGATATCGATGTGGCTACTGTAGAGCTCAATATTCAATATTTTTCTAAAAAAGTTTGTCTTCTTCATTTTCATTATTCTCGCATTTCATTTGAGGTTGTTGTATGACATGGGCATGGGTAGTGTGGCACAGAGCGCATACTACAGATGGCCCACCTGGTGCTGCGCGGTAATTATCTAATAATGATAAAAAGCACTTTTTAGCAGAAGTCATTTTCAGAGTATAAACTACAGCACGTCACAGCGGGCGCTTCCGGGTCCCCGCGAACTTCCCACACCCGCTCCCGACGGCGGCACGGCGGCCTCCAGCATCCGGACGTTACGTGAGAGAGGTATGCTCTAACGACCAATTATAACAGCCATTAGGAGCATTAAGATATTGTCAGAATTTCGCTTTGTTGGTTTTGCGGAACCTCTCTAGTAGACTGCATGGCAAATCTTGTTATCTGAACAAAGAATCAAAGTTTATATTGTAGCAACCACGTTATTTAGACATAAGATGCAATTGATTTAACACTCGTACTATTCAGAGCTACTATGTAGCAGCAAATTAATATCAAAATTAGGTGCTCACTGAAATATATATTGTAAATCAAAACATACGCTGACTCGAGCACTGTTAGATTAATGATCATCGTGTAATCGGATAGGACATCGATCGCCAGACGAGGCGAGCGGCGTCACGCTTCATAACGTGGCTCCTAACGAGCCGATGGTAATTAGCTAACGTCGGCGTCTCAATAAACTTCATTAGAACATCTTGTCCAATTACCGGCGCGGGGGGCGGCGCGCGGCGGCTGCCGTCTGAAACTAGAGAACGTGGTGTTTTTACTCGGAGCTTCACAAAAACTACGTAATGTGTTTCGGGCGGTGCGAGCGTGGCAACAAACCGTTAGCGGTGATGAGGCGTGATGCGCCCCGCCAGCCCCGCCAGCCCCGCCAGCCCCGCCAGCCCCGCCAGCCCCGCCAGTCCCGCCAGCCCCGGGACTCAGCTAGGGACGAGATGACGGAAGCGGATGTAATCGTTCATAGCTGACAATTATATCCAGTCCAAGTGTTAAAAAGGAACGTGCCCATGTAATTAAGTCATGATCTGAAAGTAAAAAGAAAGACACAAATATGTACAAGGTCGAAGAGACAGTCGGACGCATTGATGAGCGCTGGCGCGGCCGCCGCTGTCAGCGCGCTGCACTGCTGGTGGTGCATGATACCCCGCACCTCCCACCCCTCGCGGCCACTCCCGGAGCAGCCGCTCGGGCCGCCTGCACCATCTGCATGTATGCGGGACCCACTGCATGTGTGTGGCTCTCTCCAGGTGCAGCTATCCGATTGAATATTCCACAAACTTTTATTCTCATGTGCCATGAGAGAGTTGGAAAATCACGACGGCTCAGTGCATAATATCTTATGCTTTCTAATTTAGTTGCCGACCTAAACAGATAAATACGTTTGAGTATTAACTCATACTCTCAACTCTAATGATCGGATACGTTTTTTATCCTGTTGACTTTCACGCCATTATTGTCATTGCAAATCCATTGAGTTTTAATGTTTATACAGCAGTTGTCTACTAATTACAGCAGATACATAGTAATGAGCGCGGCGCGGTTGTATTGGGGCTGGGGCCGGGCCGGGGCCGGGCCGGGGCCGGGCCACACCGGGGCCGGGCCGCGCCGGGGCCGGGCCGGGCCGGGCCGGGCCGGCAGGGCCGGGCCCTCTTGCGGCATGTCGCCGCGTTTTTGCGCCGTTTGGGACTTTGTTTTGCGCCGAGCGTTCATTATTTAGCGATACATTCTCATAACTCATATTTATAAGCTATTATCGACCGACTCATCTATAATTCAAGGCTTCACCTCTACGTCTCGACGATGTGCGGCTCCGCTACAAGACCTCCCCGCGCCTCGCTGGGTAAAAGAAGCGTTTCTCGGGAGCCCCTCGTTTGGGTAATTGTTTAGAGTGGAATCTGTGGCGTATTTACCGGGAATGGCGCGTCGCCGCGACGTCTGCCGCGCATACTGAGCGGGCGGAGCGCCCCGGGAGCTCCGGGGGCTGCGGCCGCTCGCGAGGACCATTGTCTCGCGCCGAGAGTAACTAATGCGACCGGAGCGCAGCCCCTGCGACTCAATTAGCCACTTAGTATTCCCGCGGGATCTCGTCGTCGTTCCGCGAGGACGATCACTCCATCGGGACCGAACACGCCATAGTTTCCGACAGATACCCTATTAGCGCTCGTTTCCGAGTGGAGTCGAAGGATCGCACCGCTTCTATAGGCAGCCGTCGCTGACGAGTGTAACCGATACTTAATGTAATATTTACGATGCCGTTAACGGTCCATTAGCATAAATTAAGCGTCGCGACAAATTTCGGGGGTTTTATTTCAGTTTGTTTAGTTAGCTCGCGTCGGGATGGAAACCAAAGAATGTGTCCAAAACCGTCCCCGTCTGACGAATGCTATTTGTAACAGCGGCGACAGCATTGTTCCCCGAGCGGCGCGGCGGTGCGGCGCCGTGCGGCGCCGTGCGGCGACGTGCGGCGACGTGCGACACCCGTGCGGCAACGTGCGACACCCGTGCGGCGACGTGCGACGGTAACGTGGCGCGTGTTTACAAACAGTGCCCGCTAATGGTGCTATTCTGGTGCGAGTGGTGTCCGATCAAACAACGATCTCTTTATTCTTCTCCAGATTGTTTATTGTAGGCGCGTCACCCACCGCACGCCGAGCAATAATATATTTTAATGGCTTATATTTATACCTCCACCGTAGAACAAATTATAATACCTTCTCATCACTACATACTTAGTATAAAACAAAGTCGCTTTCTCTGTCCCTATGTATGCTTAAATCTTTAAAACTACGCAACGGATTTTGATGCGGTTTTTTTAATAGATAAAGTGATTGAAGAAGAAGGATTATATGCATAATAACGTCCATTAAATAATGGAGAAATACTTGAGGTTTCTAATGTGATGTCGTAAATAATTACATTTTTTTCGCTTCCATTGCAAACGCAGGCTGCTAAGTATTGTACACATTGAAAAGGTCTACAGAAAACTTCGCTATTGGTATATGTCTATCTCTTATGGATATCCCACAATAACATTTTTTGTCATTTACTTTTTACAACCAATAATGGCTAATTTTCGAAACGATTTTAACCAATACAGCATTAATCATTATCTAATTGAAAACCTTAAATACATTGTTGATTTAATATAGATCTATATGGCTCTTTACAGCACTAGGTGAGAGGACTTTTCTGCAAAGTTCGTCTAGGTATTAGGTACCACCGCTTTGCCAGTTATTCTGCCGCCAAGCAGTAGTGTGCAAGCGCTACTGTGTTCCAGTTTGAAGGGCATTGTAGCTAGTGAAATTACTGGGCAATTGAGACTTTATGATCTGATCTCACAGTCGAGTAATATTATTACCAGACTGTGCTGATGTCTCAGGATGATGTGCGCAGTGCAGTGTCGCGCGGAACTCTGTTTTGGGGTTCCGAGTGACACTGTTCTGTTATGGGCAGCCGTGTCACTTAACATCAGGTAAACGACTAGCTCGTCACATCATTCATTAACATAAAAAAATGATTTACATGAATATTTTAGAAGACATTACAGATTTAAAAATTGCGGGACGTAGCGTTTGCGGCGGTTCCGGCCGCCGCACAGTGGTCCCATTTTGAAAAAAGGTGGACTTAGGACCGAAAGTCGGAATTTCGGGCTGTTTTTTTTTTATAGAATAGGTCTTAACTATCCTAACAACATCTATTCTATAAAGAAAATCCGTAGGATGCATAGTTTTCGAGAAAAAAAATAATCTTTTTTTTCTTGTATGGAGAAAAACATACTTTATTATTTTTCTCAAGTTGGGTGAAATAGTGACGGCTTTTGTTGATATTTTATAAAAGCCCTAGTGGTATTGTATCCAGAAAAAAATAAAACCAATGCGGTCACCTGCGGCCGCGGGAATAATCAGATGTCAAAAATTGATTAATTTTTTTGCGTATTTTGCAAACATTGTTCATTTCTGGCCAATTATTTATGTATTTTAGGTTAGCGCTCCATACTTTAACTCGAACTATTATATAACATTTCAAAAAAATTAATCAAAATCGAGTTTATTTTTTTATAATTGCTGTTTTATTCATGAAAATGCACGCATACATGGTTAATTCAAAATGCAAATCCTATATTACTCAGTACAATGTACAAAATAAACATGCACGTACCTAAAACGTAAAAAAAAATATTTTATATTTTCGTTTATGCTTACTAAAAGTCACCGGTAATGGTTACCGAGAGGCAGGATATAAACAAACGAGTCACATCTGATACTAGCTGTGACTGGTCGCTTTGTTCCTGACAAATCCTGACAACAGGATAACTCGTATATGCATGCAAGTAACTACCCCCTAAACATAAAAGTGATATAGCTCATCAATAATAATTGGCGTATGTTATACACCAATAATGTTTGTTATTGGTGTGTGTTTTAATCTTATGTAGTTGTGTACGTATGATTTTCTACCAGAAACATAAGATAAATGTATAGCCTTGAAAAGGGCTGTTTTATATGTAGTTTTTTAAAGGATAAAATAAATAAAAAATTATAGCATTGGATCTGGTATATTTTCATTTTCTACTCTTCTTCCACGTATACGCACTCCGAGTCTATTTCGAGCAACTGAATTGCCTCAGGAAGCATCTCTAGATGATTAGGCTTTGAAAATTTTGGTCTAAGCCATGATATGTGGGGGTCTGAACTTATTAAAAGCCCGTGTAGTATGTCCTCGTTTGTTTGGATCCTTCCTGTCTTTCTCGTGTTCTTCTCTCTTACGTTCCGGAAGTCTTTATTACGAGCCTCGGAAGCTTCCTCCGACAAGGACCCTAAAAATAATAAAAAATATGCTATAATTATACGTTGAAGTTGACATTGAAACTATTATTTTAGTGTTTAGAGATTTACAGTTAGTTAACTGCTTTATATTTCATTTGTCTTGATCTATTATTACTTACCAATAGGGAGAACTGAAAAATGACTGCAAATATCTGCTCCGTGCATCAGAAGTTTGTGGACACTAACAGGCATGTAGTACCACGGATAGAGATGCACATACAGTTCTGCTGTTTCTTTGCAATAACGTCTGAAGTTCGCAATATTGACGTTCTTTCCTGAAGATATAACTTGCAGAATGACAGAAAATCGGAGTAACAAATCTTCATCAACTCCAGTGATTCTCGATGATCTTTTATAATCTCGGAAAAAACGTCTTGCAGTGTTTCCATCGTTAGTTGTTCCAAAGCCCTGCAAACAAGAAATTAAGTTAGTAGGTCATACAAAAACAGACGAGTATATAATATAAAGGAAGCAAAGTAAAGGAAAAATTACCTGTTTTACAATATCGATGAGTATTCCAGTCTGTTCCCGAAACTCTTGTTGTGTGGCATTTTTCTTTGCTTGCTTCAATTCCTTGTGATCGCCACGAGCACTCCAGCGCTGGAAGTCCATATTATAAGATATATGAAGTAGACACTCCATACATCTTATCTTCATATGTAACGATGAAATTCCATATTGGTACAAATCCTGTCGAAGCGGTCTCGTGGCCAAAAGCTTCAAGTTATTCATTTCACTTGGTTTCGCCAAGCAAATGGGGCACGTTGCTGATGAAGGTACATCTGCAATAATATTCGCCACTTTCCCATCGATCATAGTCATGTGCAGTTCGTGGGCTATCTCCACATCACCACAATTTGTTGGTACCAATTTTGTAATTTCGCGCTGCATTTCTAAGTGTTCCCTTTTTATGAACTCCGCAGTCTCTGAAGTAAACGTGAATTTCACTGGCCGACAGTAATGTGGTGAGCAAGGATTTGGGTTTTCCCAAATAATCATTTCTCCCCCATCAACTAGTCGGAGTGGGACGATGCTGATCAATACAACAGAGGAATCGTCAAACTCAGGAGCTGAGACTTGTTTGTAATTACTCTGTGACGATGCTCCGTCAAGGCCCCATTTCCATATCAACTTCAGTCCTTCGTTGGTTGAACTTGTGATTGGTCTTAAGTCTAGCAAAATTCTTTCCACTGTGTGGTTAAGAAGTCCTTGCAACCTGAAAAATAAAATAAATTAATAAAAGTAAGCTAATGAAGCTTAAAAATTTTAAAACAACATATTGTATAATTTTATAAATACCTTATGCGAGCTCCCATTTCCGTTACTTCCACGTGTTCTTCAGATGGGTAACATCTCTTTTTAGCGTCAAGTAACTTGTGATAAGACGGAAAGGCAGCTGAACAATTTTCATCCTTCAGAAACATTCTCAAGGATAAGTATTGCCATTTGGATAGGCTAAGGGCTGTGTACAAAGCCAAAGATGTATCCTCTGCTATACTGACTACTTTTTCTTCCTTGAAAAGGAGTTTTGTTACATCTGATACAACTTCGGGAATCTCGCACAGATATTCCACAATCTTCGCTAAAGCATATTTTCCATTTTCTTTTAACTTGGAAATAAAATAATACTGTAGTTCTTCTTCAAAGTTATCGTTAACAAAGACACTGGAACGTCTTTTCTTCTGTTTGTTGCCCAAATCGGCAAAGGGCACTCTAACTTCTTTTACAGTAGAGGTACCTGCTTCCGCAGTGCAGACAGATGGAATAGCAACCGGCAGTAATTCCGGCTCTTCAACTAAGTCATCTGGCATTCTCATTGTAGTAACAAGATCAACAGTATTGCAAGTAGGCCAATTAATATTGGTCTCTAACCACTTGCGGTTGTTTTCCCGATTCATAAATGTCTTCAAGTTTCTGCTTGCATCTTTCCACTTCTTAGTTACAAGATTGGTGAATAGCCGACAAAACTCCTTAATTGTTTGATGGTCATCTTCAGATATTTCACATGGTATTTTGGAAACTATAAATTCACACAATTTATTGTAATCCTTAAGATTTCCACTATCTTTAAGAATCAAGAACATATCAAAATATGTGCCTAAGCCAGCCATTGCAAATTCAAAATAGTAATTTTTAGTACTTCACAGTTAGCGATGAATCAATTTAAATTAACATTGCTCTGTATTTAATACGCCATAACAGATAGGTCATTAGTCACTATGTGCAAGAGAAAGGTAATAGTAAACGACCAATCACAGCCATTTATCAAAAATGACTCATTTGTTTGTATAGATAAAGTCCGCCAATGGGAGCTAAGTAACGTGTAATAAGTAATCAGGAATCTGCACAAACAAATGAGTCATTTTTTCTGGTAGAAAATCATACGTATACAGATGACAGAAAGATTAAAACACACCAATAACAAACATTATTGGTGTATAACATACGCCAATTATTATTGATGTAGCTATATCACTTTTATTTTTACGGGGTAGTTACTTGCATGCATATACGAGTTATCCTGTTGTCAGGATTTGTCAGGAACAAAGCGACCAGCTAGCGACCAGTCACAGCTAGTATCAGATGTGACTCGTTTGTTTATATCCTGCCTCGCATTCAACAACCGCGGTTGTGAAAATGCTGTCGTAAAACCAGTTTTGAAAATACAAAGCAAGAAATCGATTATGCAGATAATGCCCGCCAGTGGTAGCTAAGTAATGTCGGTAACCATTACCGGTGACTTTTAGTAAGCATAAACGAAAATATAAAATATTTTTTTTTACGTTTTAGGTACGTGCATGTTTATTTTGTACATTATACTGAGTAATATAGGATTTGCATTTTGAATTAACCATGTATGCGTGCATTTTCATGAATAAAACAGCAATTATAAAAAAAAAACTCGATTTTGATTAATTTTTTTGAAATGTTATATAATAGTTCGAGTTAAAGTATGGAGCGCTAACCTAAAATACATAAATAATTGGCCAGAAATGAACAATGTTTGCAAAATACGCAAAAAAATTAATCAATTTTTGACATCTGATTATTCCCGCGGCCGCAGGTGACCGCATTGGTTTTATTTTTTTCTGGATACAATACCACTAGGGCTTTCATAAAATATCAATAAAAGCCGTCACTATTTCACCCAACTTGAGAAAAATAATAAAGTATGTTTTTCTCCATACAAGAAAAAAAAGATTATTTTTTTTCTCGAAAACTATGCATCCTACGGATTTTCTTTATAGAATAGATGTTGTTAGGATAGTTAAGACCTATTCTATAAAAAAAAAACAGCCCGAAATTCCGACTTTCGGTCCTAAGTCCACCTTTTTTCAAAATGGGACCACTGTGCGCCGGGGCGGCGGGAGCGTTCGTATAACCTCACAAAGTGGTGTTGAAAGTAGGTTGTCCTGTTATTTTATTAAGAAACCTGAATCCACCTAAACTTTGCAAGGGCACGCGTTTGCTGGTGAAATCACTGAAAACTTTCAAAATGGAGTCCACATGGAGAAGATATATTGGTTCCCCGAATCCCTCTGATATACCCTCGGATTTACCCTTACTCTAAATGTAACGCGTGCGGGCCGCGGGCAGTAATGAATAAATCAAAACTACTGGATCGATTTTAATAATTTTTTCAGTGAATGATATAGGCTATATATTTTATACCCGTGCGAAGCCGGAGCGGGGCGCTAGTCTTCTATACAATAGAAACCTCTGCTCTTGTAATAAGGCCTAAGGCTGCACTAACGAATTTCGATGATATATTATAAGGAGTACCTAAAGGGCGAGCACAGGCAACCACTCGCCGTATGTCCTATACACCGAGCGGCGAGCACAGACAACCACTCGCCGTCTGTCCTATACACCGAGCGGCGAGCACAGACAACCACTCGCCGTCTGTCCTATACACCGAGCGGCGAGCACAGACAACCACTCGCCGTCTGTCCTATACACCGAGCGGCGAGCACAGACAACACTCGCCGTCTGTCCTATACACCGAGCGGCGAGCACAGACAACACTCGCCGTCTGTCCTATACACCGAGCGGCGAGCACAGACAACCACTCGCCGTCTGTCCTATACACCGAGCGGCGAGCACAGACAACCACTCGCCGTCTGTCCTATACACCGAGCGGCGAGCACAGACAACCACTCGCCGTCTGTCCTATACACCGAGCGGCGAGCACAGACAACCACTCGCCGTCTGTCCTATACACCGAGCGGCGAGCACAGACAACCACTCGCCGTCTGTCCTATACACCGAGCGGCGAGCACAGACAACCACTCGCCGTCTGTCCTATACACCGAGCGGCGAGCACAGACAACCACTCGCCGTCTGTCCTATACACCGAGCGGCGAGCACAGACAACCACTCGCCGTCTGTCCTATACACCGAGCGGCGAGCACAGACAACCACTCGCCGTCTGTCCTATACACCGAGCGGCGAGCACAGACAACACTCGCCGTCTGTCCTATACACCGAGCGGCGAGCACAGACAACACTCGCCGTCTGTCCTATACACCGAGCGGCGAGCACAGACAACCACTCGCCGTCTGTCCTATACACCGAGCGGCGAGCACAGACAACCACTCGCCGTCTGTCCTATACACCGAGCGGCGAGCACAGACAACCACTCGCCGTCTGTCCTATACACCGAGCGGCGAGCACAGACAACCACTCGCCGTCTGTCCTATACACCGAGCGGCGAGCACAGACAACCACTCGCCGTCCGTCCTATACACCGAGCGGCGAGCACAGACAACCACTCGCCGTCCGTCCTATACACCGAGCGGCGAGCACAGACAACCACTCGCCGTCTGTCCTATACACCGAGCGGCGAGCACAGACAACCACTCGCCGTCTGTCCTATACACCGAGCGGCGAGCACAGACAACCACTCGCCGTCTGTCCTATACACCGAGCGGCGAGCACAGACAACCACTCGCCGTCTGTCCTATACACCGCGCGGCGAGCACAGACACCACTCGCCGTCTGTCCTATACACCGAGCGGCGAGCACAGACAACACTCGCCGTCTGTCCTATACACCGAGCGGCGAGCACAGACAACCACTCGCCGTCTGTCCTATACACCGAGCGGCGAGCACAGACAACCACTCGCCGTCTGTCCTATACACCGAGCGGCGAGCACAGACAACCACTCGCCGTCTGTCCTATACACCGAGCGGCGAGCACAGACAACCACTCGCCGTCTGTCCTATACACCGAGCGGCGAGCACAGACAACCACTCGCCGTCTGTCCTATACACCGAGCGGCGAGCACAGACAACCACTCGCCGTCTGTCCTATACACCGAGCGGCGAGCACAGACAACCACTCGCCGTCTGTCCTATACACCGAGCGGCGAGCACAGACAACCACTCGCCGTCTGTCCTATACACCGAGCGGCGAGCACAGACAACACTCGCCGTCTGTCCTATACACCGAGCGGCGAGCACAGACAACCACTCGCCGTCTGTCCTATACACCGAGCGGCGAGCACAGACAACCACTCGCCGTCTGTCCTATACACCGAGCGGCGAGCACAGACAACCACTCGCCGTCTGTCCTATACACCGAGCGGCGAGCACAGACAACCACTCGCCGTCTGTCCTATACACCGAGCGGCGAGCACAGACAACCACTAGCCGTCTGTCCTATACACCGAGCGGCGAGCACAGACAACACTCGCCGTCTGTCCTATACACCGAGCGGCGAGCACAGACAACACTCGCCGTCTGTCCTATACACCGAGCGGCGAGCACAGACAACCACTCGCCGTCTGTCCTATACACCGAGCGGCGAGCACAGACAACCACTCGCCGTCTGTCCTATACACCGAGCGGCGAGCACAGACAACCACTCGCCGTCTGTCCTATACACCGAGCGGCGAGCACAGACAACCACTCGCCGTCTGTCCTATACACCGAGCGGCGAGCACAGACAACCACTCGCCGTCTGTCCTATACACCGAGCGGCGAGCACAGACAACCACTCGCCGTCTGTCCTATACACCGAGCGGCGAGCACAGACAACCACTCGCCGTCTGTCCTATACACCGAGCGGCGAGCACAGACAACCACTCGCCGTCTGTCCTATACACCGAGCGGCGAGCACAGACAACCACTCGCCGTCTGTCCTATACACCGAGCGGCGAGCACAGACAACCACTCGCCGTCTGTCCTATACACCGAGCGGCGAGCACAGACAACTCTCACCCGACGTGATCTAAAATTTTTAAAAATCCAAAAACGTGCTCACAGTTTTGTTAAAATCTTGTGAGAACATTGTGAACGTGATAACTAGAACCACTTTGAAGTGAGTGCCGCCCCATTGTAGAGTTGTGCGATCCGTCGTGTCGGAGGCCGCCGGCCTTCACTTCATGTAATGAAAGAAACTATACAATTATCAATGTATATCAATGACAACAATCATAACTTTCAGTGGAGGAGTCGCTTTACATCCCCATCCCATTCCAGCGACACATGTATTGTTTATTTTAATCTGGTCACCCCCCCCCTGACCGCGCCCCTCCCGCCCCTCTCTGCTTCGTCCGATTGATTAACTGCCGCTTTACAAGCACTCTCCGATCCCGGGGCCCTACTCTAATTCTACGTGTTCTGAAACTTCGGCCCGAACTTTAATATCTCACGTACAGTCGACTCTCGTTAATTCAAACCTGCGATAATTCGAACCTCGCTATAATTCATACTTAACACGAGCTCTCTAGAAAATCTCTCTATATTTCGAACTAAATCAATACATTTTTATGCACTCGGTAATGCGAACGAAAAAATCAACGCTACGCAACAAAATGACGCATTAATTCGAACTTATCGGCGTCAAACACTCAAAGACTAAGATCCTCTTATAAACAAGTCCGAGTAATCCGTCCCGCCGCGGAGACATTTTAGTATCATACATTGCAGAACAAGTTCGTTCTTTCGAAGTATAAATTAATTCACATTATGAACACGTACACGTAGGTATAATGTACCTCTTCACCTTTGTCATAGTTAAATAATAGCAGTTAATAAATAATATTCAATTGATTATAAACACTCAATAATTAAAAGTTTTATTTCTTTTCTCTCAAAAATTTTAAAACATTTAACATTTTAAACACTTGATATTTCGTAAAATTTTAAGTCTCTCGAGTTTTCGACTGTATATATAAAGACTTAGCGAAGATAACCACTGGACAGAAATTCACGTCGACTTGTACAACACCACGTCAGTCGGCGTCGTACGGATAATAGTAGATAAGTACCAGTAGGAAAGTTAGCACGCACCCTAGTAGTCACCCTGAAGCCACACTACTCACCTCGGATACTAACTACCGCCTAATCTGCGTCCGCACTCTTACAATACTTCCAACAAGAATAGAACACTGCACCACTCGGTATCGGGATTCGATGGCATTCCTCGGCCGTTCACTGACGATAAAATTAGTAAATTATTTCAAAAGCAGCGCGTTAAACGTTTTAGAGCTTTTTCAGAATTAGATTGTTTTATGATCCACAGTTTGCGATCCCCACCTCCATCCCCTCCCACCCCGCACCAGGGGGACGGTGGGGGGGCGGCCATCAGGAAATGATATTGACACGACGTAGATTGAATTGTGCAAACGAGCTATAGTCGCCTTGCGGGGTGCTTCATTGCCAAAAACAGTTTGAAGCTGAGGAAACCTCTGCTGAGCTGTTTAATTACATTTATAATCGAAGAAAATCATACCTAGATATACTACGAAAAAATTAATGAGTTAATTCCATGGCGATGTAGACAGTAGACACAAAATTTCTAAAATGACGTCATAGTGTAAAAACAAGTTATAGCCAGATGATAAACTGTATTCTACAGCCAAAGAATTCCATTTTCAAATGTTGCAATTACTTTTTAAATATTGTATACATACGTTTTTATAATTAAAATTTTGATGGTGGCTATAAACCAGCCCAAATCTTTACCGAATCTGTAAAGTTAATTTTTGTTGCAAGTTTATCTACGCCGGCGTCCTTCATTTTGTTACCTCGTACGTGTGTATTATCTACGTAAGTCCTTTTTAAGTAATCAGTTGCTGATTGCATCTCGGACAGAAGAACATAGTAGTGCAGCACAGTGACAAGTGCAACAAGTAAGTATACAAGTGCACGAGGAGATGCCGGAGCCGCCGGCGGCGCGCGGTCAGAAGACGAGCAGCTGTGTGTGATGGCAACGCAGTCACTGAAGTTACTCTGAAGTACATTCATTGAATGCGTGGGAGCGTTTTTTCATACCACTAAAACAAATCATATTCAATGACTATCTGAGCATCTGAAACAAAAACTGTGGAATGCTAATTGTATCAATGGAAATTACATGCAAGCGCAGGGACTACTTTAAGTATAGGCCTATTCATATTATAAGACGACTATTGACGTCCAGTTGTTCAAATTAAAATACCTTTTACTAGGTGGTAGGACTTTGTTGCAAAGTTCGTCTAGGTAGGTACCACCGCTTTGCCAGTTATTCTGCCGCCAAGCAGTAGTGTCCAAGCACTACTGTGTTCCGGTTTGAAGGGCACTGTAGCTAGTGAAATTACTGGGCAATTGAGACTTTATGATCTGATCTCAAAGTTGAGTAATCTTATTACCAGACTGTGCTGATGTCTCAGAATGATGTGCGCAGTGCAGTGTCGCGCGAAACTCTGTGTTTTAGTTCCGAGTGACACTGTTCTGTTATGGGCGGCCGTGGCGTTTAACATCAGGCGAACGACTAGCTCGTCACATCATTCACTAACATAAAAAAAAAAAAAAAAATGGAGAGCAAAGTTGAGTTTTGCTTCGAGTGCTGATGTAGAAACCCGAACAAGTGTAGGATCCGAGTACTGAATCAGGAGCGAGCGTGGCCGAGCGGGGCCGAGCGGGACCGAGCGGGACCAAGCGGGGCCGAGCGGGACCGAGCGGGACCAAGCGGGGCCGAGCGGGACCGAGCGGGACCAAGCGGGGCCGAGCGGGACCAAGCGGATCCAAAGGCACGAGATGCACAAAGCTTGCCTCTCGAGTGGCAGAAACAGGTAAAAAATACCAAAACGTACAAAAATATCTTCTTTCCATTTCTTTATTATCAATTTTACTAGGTGTTAGGACTTTTCTTCAAAGTTCGTCTAGTTAAGTACCGCCGCTTTGCCAATTATTCTGCCGCCAAGCAGTAGTGTCACAGTCTAATAATCTTGTGGTTGTTTCTTTCTTTCTATTGCTAGATTGTGCTGATGTCTCAGGATGACGTGCGCCGTGCAGTGTCACGCGAAACTCTATACTTTAGTTCCGAGTGTCATTGCAACTGATATGGACAGCGGCTGTGCCGCTTAACATCAGGCGAGCGGTTAGCTCGTCACGTCATTCCTTAACATAAAAAAAAATCTATTATTTACTTTTCTATAATTCCTATCATTCACGGTTTTCGTAGCAAAGAGACAGAGACAGAGCATAATGAAGGTCAAATAAGTATTTCGAATGTTATATAGGTACCTATAGTATTTGTAGTCAGTTTTTCGGTGAAACGCATAAATGTTACGTTAGTTTTGTTTTTCGTAGTGTCTGTGGTAAATGAATGTGAAGTACCTAGGTACTCACCAAACACTGAGTCAAAACTACAGTACAAAATCAAAGAGTGTATTTAGTTGCAATTTTACAGACTCTTATTGAAGATGTTACACGTCGCCGTCGGCAATGTTTGTGTGGCAAGAACACCGTCCCGTCCTTTGCTAAAATTAAAATAATTTAAAAATCTTTAATTTCAGGTTATTCATAGAAATAATTCGGACGGAGTAAACAGCCTTAAATGAAATTATTTCTACTCACACGCTACGTTAAGCAAATGATTATTTTAGTACTGGATGTGATAATAAGAATCAATTTTGAGCTTTATGGCAAAGTATTTGAAAACATATATATCCAAATTTATATGTCTTGTCGTGATTCTTTTCGTATTTTTCCAATAATTTTTAATATTAATATACTTTTAACCGAACTCGATAAAAAAGGTTTTTATATTGTCATGATATTTTTTACGTCTATTACCACTTAGGTAAGATATGAAGACCATTAACGGCGGTTAAATTATAGGTAGGTAAGTACTTACTTAAGAACTAAAAAATCGTCGACAAGTAAAACTCGAAGGACTTCATTAGAACCAACTCCGTAGACTGCTCGCGGGGTCTGCCGGCGGCGCGGTGCAGGACAGGAGTCACGTGGCCAGTTTCAGCGCTCATTATCGTGTAGGTACGGTGAGCACATAAAGCAAAAGCCTTACAAATTAATTACTCCCGTTATCGAGCAATCAGTGGAGCGGTCGTAAAGTTTTTAGTGCCGCCGTCGGCCGCCGCGCCGCTGTCAGCGTCGTATGAGTTACGGTAATGGCCCGGCGCGGCGCTACATCACTACTCCAGATATTAGAAAATGTTTCGAATAGCGGGCACGAGTACACACGGGCTTGTGCCGATCATACATTACTATAATTGTAACTAGCAGCACTGTAGGTATAGATAGAGACTGTTCGTTCACAGTATAGGTACCCTTGTACCTATACTGTGAACGAACAGTCCCTATCGTATCGTATATCCTATAAATTGTTCAATAAATTATTATAAATCGTTTGCTGGAATTTTCTTTGATTCTTGATGACGATCAAGGAGCGCTCCTTTATCCTTATAAAGGAGCGCTCCTTGATCCTAAGATTTTAATACAAAGACTACCTATTACTAGCTTTTTAAGAATTTATGCTTTCGCCCTAGCGCCTTGTTATTTTCTTCGAAATTTCTAGTAGTTCATCAATTTTATATGACGAAGGAGATGGCTCAAGATTTTTTTAAACGGGGACGTCAATTATGGTGTCGTCACTATCGTGATCGAGATCACGGTGATCATCAAAGAAAACTCCAGCAAACGATTTATAATAATTTATTGAATAATTAATAGGATATACGTAAGTTCTTAGGTAGGTAGGTAAGGTAGCAGACGGGTGCACGGGGAGCCCGGCCGTCTAAAGTGGGAGGCGACTGCAGTCCACGACACCCTATACCAGGGTCGTAAACTGTAAGTGTGCCAAAAGGGCTAGACTGATGCAGTGCTGCTGTAGGGTCGTCCGAGTCGCACGAGGCGTGTCTCGGGCGATGACGGGGAGTTTGTCCTTAGTCCTTCCAACGGCCCGTATTTATACAAAAACATAAGCTTGCACAAGCCAGGCTTTAAACTTCATAAATATATGCACACACATTGATCGCAAATGTTTAAGTCCTTAAGTTTAAGTCGCGCACACATATTAACGCACAACTATATTCCAGGTACCTATATAATTAAAATAAAATGTCTCTGATTCATATTTTTATTGCTTCCATAGAGTATTTCAGTGAGTAGTTGAACTTAAATAAATAAATAAACAAAGTGGATAAATTTCAAGACCTCACAGTAATTGGTTGGTATCTAGCATTAATATTGTTCACAGCAGTTCTAGAAGACGCGGCCCGCTTTACCTTAACTTCATGTAAAATAATGGCAAACTTGTGTCCGTACCATTCCGCGTCGGTCCCGCGACGATAACGGGACTATAGAAAATAACATATGGCAGGAAGTAGTACAGGGAGAGTAATGACAATAACCGATGTGGGATGTAGCTGGATGTCCGCAACTTGTCGTACGTCAAATGTTTCAGGGCCGACTGCAACTCCGGCATCGATCGACGTCCATAGCAGGTCCTGCACGAAGCCGCGCAGAAATATTAGGCCTTTACCTATGAAATTGCCGTTTTGTTTGAAAAAAGTTAAAGTATTTTTTTTTCGAACTTATTTATTTCTTTTATTCAAAGTAATCACCCCTGCAATCAATGCATCTTTGCCAACGCAGTGGCAGTTTATGGATGCCCTTCTTGAAAAAATCAGCAGGACGGGAGACAACAAACTCTTCAAAGGCGTTTTATACTACCTCTCGGGAATTGAATTTTTTTCCCGCTAAAAAGTTGTCCAAATATTGGAAAAAGTAATAGTCGGTAGGCGCACGATCTGGTGAGTATGGCGGATGAGGGAGAGCTTCCAAACCCAACTCATGCAGCTTAGAGACGGTCTGTTGTGCAGTATGGGGTCGCGCGTTGTCGTGAAGTAGCAGTGGAGACGACCGATTGACCAAAGCTGGCAGACGTGCGAGTTTCGCCATCATTGTGGTCAGTTCTTCAATGTACACATCTGCAGTAATGCTCTCGCCGTTTTGTAAAAAGCTATGATGAATCACACCAGCACTAGACCACCAAACTGTTACCATCACCTTTCTAGGGGTCATTTTTCGTTTTGCACATGGCTTTGGTACCGAACCAGGATCTAACCAACTTGCTGAGCGCTTTCGATTGTCAAAAAGAATCCATTTTTCGTCGCACGTAACAATTCGGTTCAAAATCCCTCCATTTCTGTGCCTGTTAAGCAGCGCAAGGCAAGTCTCGACGCGTACGTTGCGCTGGCGATCGTTAAGTTCGTGGGGCACCCATCTATCAAGCTTTTTTATCCTGCCAATCTGTCGCAAATGGACCAATATTGTTTTGATGCTAACATCAAAAGCTGCTGCCAGCTCAGCTGTAGATTGAGATTCATCAGCTTCCACAATCGCCTTTAATTCATCATTGTTGACCAAAGTTTCCGGACGACCACGAGGTTCATTTTTCAATTCAAAATTCCCAGAACGGAACCGAGCAAACCAATAACAGGTTGTACGTTCGTTTGTAGAGTTCTCTCCGTAAACGTCGTTGATGTTACGTGTCGTTTGTGCCGCGTTGGTGCCACGACGGAACTCATATTCCATAATTACACGAAAATTCAAAGTATCCATTATGAGGAAAAATGTTGAAATGTAATGAAAATACAACGCTAATCAATAAACAAAAGACTTATATTGTAAATAGAATGTCATATTTTTAAAACAAAATTAATTTGAATTTAGAATTCATAGCCAATCAAAACTTTTTTTTGTTTGAAAAAGTCTGTACTGCAATACGGCAATTTCATAGGTAAAGACCTATTATATTACCTATGTAAGCATCTACCTACTACTGTTTTATCTTGGTATTTTTATCATAAATCCTCCTGACCTCCGGCGGACACCGCGCTGATTATATCTCTTAGATATTAGATACTAAACTACTTATTGTTAGTTTGATGAATGAGCCGAATTCGTTTTAATTTATAAAATAGATAGTTATGTTATTGGAGCATAAAAATTATTTCTGCTTTATTTATATAGATATTAAAAACCGATAGTTCGCAGTTAAAGGCGGAATTTGATATCTACCTAAGTTTTAAAATGACTATAAGTAGGTACTTTATGACAAGTACTTGCCTACTTAAACTAGATTAAAAGCTTATGCCAAAATGATTCCAATGGAAATAATTTGTAGCAGATCTCACAGTTTAGTAATCTTATTACTAGATTATGCTGATGTCTCAGGATGACGTGCGCAGTGCAGTGTAACTCTATACTTTAGAGTGACACTGCAGCTGATATGGGCAGCCGTGTCGTTTAACATCAGGCGAACGGCTAGCTCGTCACGTCATTCCTTAACATAAAAAAAAGTTACTAACATAATTTTATAATACTTGTTACAACAATTGGCAGATAACACAAAATTCGGATGGTTCATTATGAGTTCTTTGAACTTAAAGTTGTATCAAGTTCAGTCTGTGGTCAGCTCTAGATCGGTATATCCGGCAGCCCCACACAACTTACACACCTAATATTATCACTAGGTAGGTACCTATGTGGGGAACCCTCCCACATTATATATAATATACATATATATTTATTACATACGATTATATATTCACATATCCACACAACCATTCCATATAACATTATTACAAATAAATATATTCATACACTTACCTATTTTAGTTATTTACATTTAGTATATCACATACCACACTCCATTAATACAAACATTCAAACACTTAACACACATAAAACCGTACCTTGCTTAAATGCCGGTTGTCGTATGGAAATGCGATCCGTGAACTCACCGCGTGACGTCAATAGCGAGCCCCGGCCGGTAGCAAGGTAGCTACGATGCGCGAGCACCGCTCAACACTACCCCACCGGCAGTCAATAAAAATCATTGACGCGCTGTGGTCGATTATTGTTTTTTACGCATTATCTATCGTTGTTTATTTGTGTTGTTTTCTTGGTGTTCATTACTACTCTTGTTGTGTCGTCCTTCTGAACTTATAAATGTAGAACTGAGTGTTGTGTGTGTGGAAATATACCAATTAGTGCTACCTATGGACATTTTAATCGGACTCCCGTAAGGTACCTACAGAGAATTATATTTACTCAGCCCTGCACCCGCGACACGATACCTACAACTGGTGACCTCCTATTTTGAAGACGCTATAAAGACACAATGAGTTCGAGTAGCTCACAAGAAACGGCATCCGACGATACCTCTGTCGCACGGTCATGCCGGAAGCGGCCAAAAGTGCGCGTTTCCATTGATTCGATGGACGTCAATAAAGTCGGAATCCGAGTTCCACCATTTTGGCCGGAGGAGCCGGAGATATGGTTCGCGCAAATCGAAGGTCAATTCGCCATCTCCAACATCACTGCCGACACCACTAAATTCTATTACGTGACCAGCCACCTGGAACCGCAATATTCTAAAGAGGTGAAAGATATAATAACTAACCCTCCAAGTCAGAACAAATATGACAGGCTTAAGGAGGAGCTGATTAAACGTCTTTCGGCATCAAGCGAGGCGAAAACCCAGCAGTTACTGATGCATGAGGAGTTGGGAAACCGCAAGCCTTCCCAATTTTTGCGCCATCTGCAAGGCCTTGCTGGACCGTCCATCCCGGATGACTTCATTCGCAGCATTTGGTGCAGTAGGCTGCCCAGCAACCTCCAGGCCCTCATCGCTTCCCAACCCAGCAGTTCCCTAGCAGCATCTGCGGACTTAGCCGATCGCGTTTACGACATCGTATCGCCGTCGCTCCAAGTATCCGCTACTTCTGCAGCCCCGCCAGTTCCCGGATCCAGCATGCAGTCTATGGCCAACGAGATTGCAGAACTGAAGGCAGCTGTTAAAAATTTGACCATGCAGTTGAACCGTCAAGCAAGACCCCGCAACCGCTCAGAAGACCACCAACGCAAGCGCTCGTCATCTCGCCGGTCCCAATCCAGCTACCGAAAGTACCCGCTGTGTTGGTACCACTCGAAGCACGGAGCTGACGCCAGACGATGCATTAAGCCCTGCGATTTCCAGAAGTCGGGAAACGGTCAGGGCACTCGGTAATGGCGGCCGACGATTGCCTGGACACACCTGGTCGCCTCTTCGTCACCGACCGCAGCTCCAAGCTCCAATATCTCGTGGACACCGGAAGTGACGTCTGCGTTTTTCCGAAGTCCACACTTCGTGACCGTCGGGCGAAGACTACGTACCAGCTTTCAGCAGCAAATGGCAGCACGATCGACACCTATGGATACCTGCAACTAAACTTAGATTTAAGTTTACGGCGTAACTTTCCGTGGAACTTTATTGTTGCCGACGTTACCAAGCCAATCATAGGCGTCGATTTTCTCAGTTATTACAATTTGATTGTTGACGTACGAAATAAGCGGCTTATTGACAATGTTACTTCTCTGTCTACTGTTGCTCAAATTGTTAACGTACCTGATGTATGTTCTGTCAAGGTTCCTATTGGCGACACGCGGTATCACGCCATACTTGCTGAATATCCCGAGATCACCAGACCCGCCGGCACACCACACGTTCCTGTACACAGCACAGTACACCACATTCGTACTACACCCGGTCCCCCCATATCATGCTCACCTCGCAGATTAGCCCCGGACAAACTTAAGGTCGCTAAGGATGAGTTTGAGTTGATGTTAAGCAACGGTACTGCGCGCCCTTCAGAGAGCCCGTGGTCATCCCCTCTTCACCTAGCGCCTAAAAAAGACAATGGCTGGCGCCCTTGTGGAGATTACCGGCTTCTCAACGCGCGTACTATACCCGACAAGTACCCCATCAAGCACATCCACGACTTCGCGCAAAACATTTCTGGTTGTACCGTCTTCTCAAAAATCGATCTTGTGAAGGCTTACCACCAGATACCGGTTTTTGAAGACGATATAAAGAAGACCGCTATCACCACACCGTTCGGACTATACGAATTCCCATTTATGACTTTTGGACTTCGTAATGCCGGGCAAACTTTTCAAAGGTTCGTAGACGAAATGACTAGAGGTTTAGACTATTGTTACGCGTATCTCGATGACTTTTTGATTTACTCTCGTGACAGCGCTGATCACGAACGTCACCTGCGTGAGCTGTTTGAGCGGATGAAGAAGTACGGCATCGTTGTCAACACTTCAAAGTGTGTATTTGGAGTGCCAGAGGTAACATTTCTTGGTTACACCATCAACGCCGCAGGAACCAAGCCTCTCGAATCCAAGGTGCAGGCAATTCGCGAATTTCCGGAGCCGAAGACAGTCCGTCAACTGAGGCGATACTTGGGCATGCTGAATTTTTATCGTCGGTTCATACCGAATGCTGCAAAAATTCAAGCCCCATTAAACGCCCTATTGACTGGTTCAGCTAAAGCATCGGA
This sequence comes from Ennomos fuscantarius, assembly GCA_905220475.3. Lineage (NCBI taxonomy): Eukaryota > Metazoa > Arthropoda > Insecta > Lepidoptera > Geometridae > Ennomos > Ennomos fuscantarius. The sequence goes on along the minus strand of HG992028.1, from coordinate 138,314 downwards.
CCCAATAGCCTTAGCAGGTGAAGCATTCGAAGCTTTTCAGCAGTCCAAAGACAGCCTATGTGATGCTGCATTATTGGCTCATCCCGACTGCCAAGTCAAACTAGCTCTCGTTACAGACGCATCTGACTCGGCCATGGGCGCTGTATTGCAGCAATACAAGGACAAATCTTGGCAGCCATTAGCGTTCTTTTCGCGAAAATTGAGCCCCTCACAGCAAAAATACTCGCCCTACGACCGCGAGCTTCTCGCAATTTATGAGGGAATCAAATATTTTCGCCACATGCTAGAAGCGCGTCATTTCACTGTCTATACTGACCACAAACCGATATGTTACGCCTTTCATGAACGAAAGAGTAACTGTTCGCCGCGTCAGTATAGGCACCTGGACTACATCTCGCAATTCACCAGTGACATTCAGCATATATCCGGCAAGGACAATGTTGTAGCTGATTTTCTGTCACGCATTGATGAACCAGTGGACCACGAAGTACTGGCCAAAGCGCAAGTATTAGACTCAGAGCTTCTGCAACTCCTTAGCGATGAATCTTCACTTCGCATCAGGAAAGTTACAGAGACTGAAAGCCAAACTGAGCTATACTGTGACATCAGCACTGGCATCGCGAGACCTTTTGTGCCTGACCACCTACGTAGGCAGATTTTCGACAGCCTACACAGCTTGAGTCACCCTGGTGCAAACGCTACTGCTAAACTGGTAGCTCAGCGATATGTTTGGCCAGGGGTCAGAAGGGACTGTCGAAAATGGTCACAAGCATGTCTCGCCTGCCAGCGCTCTAAGACAAGTCGTCACGTATCGGCTCCACTCAGTACATTCGATTTGCCACGAGCAAGATTTATGTTCGTCCATATCGACCTAATCGGCCCACTCCCAATGTCAAATGGTTTCCGCTATTGCCTAACGGCCGTAGACCGTTTTACCAGGTGGCCAGAAGCCATCCCTATAGCGAACATGACTGCCGAAACAGTTGGCAAAGCGTTACTGTCGGGCTGGATAGCCAGATTTGGATGTCCATCCGACATAGTAACAGACCGTGGAGGACAGTTTCAATCCGAGCTGTTCCACTATTTATCTAAAATAGCCGGATTTAAACACCGCAGGACTACAGCCTACCACCCAGCTTGTAACGGCCTGGTGGAGCGATTCCATCGACAGCTGAAGACAGCTATTACATGTCACGCTGATAGCAATTGGACGGAATCGTTGCCACTTGTGCTATTGGGTATAAGGAGCGCATTCAAAGAAGATTTACAATCTTCTTCGGCAGAACTCGTCTATGGTGAGCCCTTGAGACTCCCAGGTGAATTCTTTGAGCACACGGTTGATAGCACGACTGATATCACCGACTTCACCGCCCGAATCCGCTCTTTCGCAGAAAAACTGCAACCTGTTCCCGCTTCACGGCATAATAGAAGCAAAATTTTCATTTTTAAGGATCTCCCTACCTCTAGCCATGTTTTCCTCCGAGAAGACGCGCTAAGAGGCACTTTCCATCCCGCATATTCCGGTCCTCACGAAGTCATCGAGAGAACCGATAAAATTTACAAACTGTTAATAAAAGGCAAACACGTCACGGTTTCTATAGATCGTCTAAAACCGGCGTATATACTTACCTGTCATCCACCAACTGCTATCGCTCCTGACGTAAGTCCAGAGATCATAGATGGGAATAACGTACCGGTTCGGACAACACGGTCTGGCAGACAAGTCCGCTTTCCGAATTTCTATCGCCCGTAGATCCGGTCTCTGGAGGGGAGTGATGTGGGGAACCCTCCCACATTATATATAATATACATATATATTTATTACATACGATTATATATTCACATATCCACACAACCATTCCATATAACATTATTACAAATAAATATATTCATACACTTACCTATTTTAGTTATTTACATTTAGTATATCACATACCACACTCCATTAATACAAACATTCAAACACTTAACACACATAAAACCGTACCTTGCTTAAATGCCGGTTGTCGTATGGAAATGCGATCCGTGAACTCACCGCGTGACGTCAATAGCGAGCCCCGGCCGGTAGCAAGGTAGCTACGATGCGCGAGCACCGCTCAACACTACCCCACCGGCAGTCAATAAAAATCATTGACGCGCTGTGGTCGATTATTGTTTTTTACGCATTATCTATCGTTGTTTATTTGTGTTGTTTTCTTGGTGTTCATTACTACTCTTGTTGTGTCGTCCTTCTGAACTTATAAATGTAGAACTGAGTGTTGTGTGTGTGGAAATATACCAATTAGTGCTACCTATGGACATTTTAATCGGACTCCCGTAAGGTACCTACAGAGAATTATATTTACTCAGCCCTGCACCCGCGACACGATACCTACACCTACAATTGGTCGAACGCTATCGAAGTCTCTCAATCGAAGGACACCAGTACAGATTTAAAGCGAATAGCACCACACTGCAGTTTCATATAGGTACTGCTTTGTTCCATTCTATTGTATGAGAGTCGTTCGAATAAGCGCTCGTACGAAAGATAAGATATTTTTTGTTACATCGAGACATATAAAGGGTTTTAATAATTCATTATACATCAGGTAAACGCTTTTATTTAAGGATTCCACTCTCACCGATAAAACTTGAATGGCTTGTAATGCACGTTCCAGATATGCTTCCGTCCATGACGTTGGTACGGAACCGGTAGATGCGACGCGGGAGGTAGTGAGATGCGGCCCTCTGCCGCGGGAGGAAACATTAGGAGTACTTACACGGAGCCCCGCGGAGCGCTCGCCGCCGGGTGCTGCCCGCGGGACTCGCGGGGCGGCGGGGGGACGTGCACGAGAGGACGTCGCATTTCAAACAGCGCATTTATTTTCAAATTTCGCGCCGTCTCATGCACGGAGCGTTGCAGCAATGCGCCGCATCACACGGCTGACGCAGCGACCAGTTCCTCCGGCCGGTGGCCCGCGCCTACATTCCACCAACAATCCTGACGGCGTGTCGTGGACTCTCTTACAATAACTGGCTCGTTCATGTGTCAAACAAATAATATTGTGGCGTGCTTAAATAATGGTTCAGTAATTGCGGTTCGTTTACCGCAGGGTTTTAATAATTCGTACGAATCATTAGAATGTTATTACTGAATGTTTGTAATGATTCTCATACCAAAATATATTTGTCGAGACAATTTACGAGATCGACATCGTTTCTTGGCACCTTGTGCTGCCATAAATTGTAAATGGCATAAAGCGTTCGCGGAGAAATGAAACAACAGATGTGAAACAATCACAGTAGATAATGGAATTTATATTTCAAAGTTCATATTAAGGTTACATTATGACGTGACGCGGCCCGCCGGCGCTGCAGTGCTGCACGGACGTGCAGTGAGTCCGCGAGATGCGGCGGGAGCGTACATCTGTGGTCCGACGCCCGCTCGGACCATCGTTATATTGTTTGACCCAGACCGAACACACGTCACACACCGACATTCATATTTCTACATACTCTACATAAAGACGTTTGATTGTTGCACTCTCTTTACTCATTATAATGTCATCTGTTATTATTCGTGATGCGCTATTTGTACTTGACACAGATCGTGCGTCGTTTGCGGTTCTATTTCTAGAAATGAATACCTAGATTCTTTAGTTTTTTTTCTATTGTTCTCTACGTGAAATAATGCCCTCGTTTGCGAATTCCAATTGTGATGTTTATTCGAGTTGACATATGTCGGTGCGCCGCAAGCCGCAACAATGTAATAATTCCCGAAAACTGTACAAAAATAAATAGATAGTGGTTGGGCGCGGCCGGCGCCGTGCGCCGCCGGCGAGCGCCGCGCCCGGCGCCGTCCGCCGCCGGCGAGCGCCGCGCCCGCCGAAACCACTCGCGGCCTATTTTCGTATGAGAATGCCATTGTCTCGGGCGGCTAATTGAAGGCGAGAATGTCTCGTTACAATGAGAGAGTGTTGCCGACCGCCGCGGCTCGGCTATTAAAACAACGCGCGCTCTACTTTCTTAGACCGATCGTTTAATATTTTCCAAAGCACCGCGTCACCAATCCGCTCTAATATCTATTGTTCTATACAAAAATAACTCCTGAAACTATTCAGACTATCGCAAGCGTTCGAGGAATACGGTAGTGAGCGCTTATTTATAAAGCTAACTAAAAGCTTGCCCATTAATTTATCGAATATTTAAGACATTCGGAGTTCCCAGAGATCTTGTTAATCGGTAGGTATTGATCATAACTGCGATGAGAACTGGCCGCGAGTTGTCGCGTGTCGTCGCGTGTCGTCGAGTGGCCCGAGTGTGGAGCCCGGACCTGCGTGTGCAGCGATAGTGCGCCGCCTGCAGCCGGCAGGGAAGGCTAACGTATCACAAAAACATATTCATTTACGTAGTTCTCTCTATACTCGTTGGTAACAGCTTTACTTTTTGCGTGCGCCAGTAACTACTTGCGGAACGAGTCCGGCGGAGAGGCATTAAGGTTTCTGAACCACGAACTAACTCGGATCATTGCCGCGTGTTGTTCTACAGCGACCAAAATTAATAATGACAAAATATTGTGATTTATCAACTATCTAACTTAAGCTAAAACTGATATATTATACACATGTTTATTTCAGATCATAATTCACTCCTCATGGATTGACGGTGTCCGGCGGCCACGGCCCTGCCGTCTGGCGGCCCCGGCCCTGCCGTCCGGCGGCCACGGCCCTGCCGTCCGGCGGCCACGGCCCTGCCGTCCGGCGGCCACACGCCCACGGCTGCCGCGCGGACGTTGTTGTGTCCGTTTGCAAACGGATGTTCACTTTACATTTGCGTTTGTGTCACTTCAATTAATCAATAGTTTATAGCCACGCATATTTTCAATATAACAAGGTAGTGTCCTGTCTGCACAATAAAAGCCGCCGCAACTGTACACAACGCGAGGCGCGGCGGGCGGCCGCGGAACATGACCCTGCACTAATGTATACACTCTAATTACCACTAAGTAACCGTGTAACGTAACTACGCACTCTACAAGTGTACATGGTCCTCGGCAGCGGCAGCACTAACGTCACTAGCACGGCAGTAGTCACGTCACTAGCACGGCGTCCGTGCCGTCAGCAGCACGGCGTGCCCGGCCCGGGCCGTGCGCCTCAGAACCAGTACAGGTCCTTCGACGTGTCCTGCACCTGCGCCTCCAGACCTGTGCCACAGATAACGGTTTCAGTTACTATCATTGTGTGGACAATACATAAAATCACACTCAACATTACTGCAATCAGTTTTCTGAACACTTTGATTGCAGGAATATGCATCGCCAAAATAATGAATAACCATTGATAGAGAGCCATATGGAATAAGTAATATAGGTAACTCAGAACCTAATTTGATCATGTTATCATACCTACATATTTAAGGCACAATTTAATAATCACTCTACATAACATTCTATGCGAAAGTTTGTGGCGCATGTGCATGAGTGCGCTTACGCGTGTGTACCTATGTGGATGTGTGTGTTTGTGTGTGTGTTTATTTGCTCTTCGCGCTGTGTCGCGAGTGCGAAGCTATAGATGTGTGCGGTCGCGGCGTTCTGGAACGGGACTGTTCAGGATTTAAGAGGAATAAATGCCGTCAGTCATTACATGACAGCTTGACACTTGAAAAGAAAATGGTCTGCTTTTTATTTTAATTTCTATTCCTTTATAAATATATTTTAGCTGGTGGCTTACAGTATTTCTTAAGAATACCGCACGTCGATGGTCGGCGCGCGGTTCTACAACATCTGGCGACCGCGACAGGACACTAAACAAAGACTAAACTAAACAGGGACAGCACAAACACAAAGCATTTCTCTCACAATTTGAAGTACATTGGTTTGGAATGTGCATGTCGGTTGAAACTAAAGTTTGTGTCATAAGTAATTAATTATTATAATTGCTACCTACCTATAGTTAATCATAATTATTTTAAGTACTTGATTCCCCTCATCCCCCCCACATCACCAACCTTACAAATTAAACTGTCGGAGAATATAAAGAGCGCCTGTAAGTGTAAACGCCTTCGCGGGCCATCGTCCGGCCGCCTCATTATTTTGTCGAACAAAAAGATACAAACAGATTAAAACGACATAAAATAATAGCAACATCCGCTATAAAGCCGGGCTTATGATAGTTAATTGTGCGGAGAGGGGGGGGGGGGGGGGGGGGGGAGCGGTAATTGACACGCCGCGCCGGCGGGCAGCGGGAGGGCCGCATCGACCGCCGCCGCCGCCTCCCACGCCCCGCCCCGCCCCGCCCCGCCCTGCCCTGCCTCGCCCCGCCTCGCTGACCACCGAGGCACGCTACACGCACACACGGACCACTGACCACGCAGCACTTTCAACAGGCTCATCTCATTACTGCCTTAGCTCTATGATGCAGTACTACCTGAAGATTTCTGAGTAAGTAATTGATTCGGTGATACACGACGTGGGATGTTCTCATGCTAACTGAGCCGACCGCTGCTCGAGCTATATTTTGCCTAGCGACCTTATCAAGTAACTTCGCTGAACAGAATGGGGTCGATGACCTCAGTTTGAATGTCATGAAGGTCAGTCTGGTGTCACACTACTCGTATAGTTGTGAATTTTCGAACACGACCAGTTTCTGTTTATATCAAAGAAGGTCAAAACAATGAACGATATCGAAGCATGTGCACTGATTTTACGTCCGTTTGGTTAACACGAAACAACACATTCTAGTTGAAGGTGATCCATGTTTGTATGATGTTGAACTGGTTTATTATTCCTACCTATTGCTGGACGACGGAATGGCGAATTCTTTAAATGCGTGTATGACGCATTTTTTTCATAAAATCATATCATCACAATCAAGAATGTGTATTTCGACTACAACTCCGGTCTACATTGATGATGGTCTCATTTTGTGATAAGCAAATACGGTGGGATTGGATTCGGTTGGACTCTGTATTTAAGTCAAAGTCAAAAGGTTTATTGCAAATAGGCTAATTTTAGCACTTTTACAAGTCAAAATTATACTAGGTACTTAAAAGTTATTTCACTAAGCATATAAAATTACAAAGTGCTTATTGTCAAATAATATATAGCAAGCCCATTACAATATGAGTTCTCTTTCTCACTACTGGTGCAAGCAATCCGGCACAATCCAGAATTGAAAACTTTGATCCGAAGCTTCGATTACAACTGTAAAGAAGAAGCTACAAGAAACTTTACAGTGATTTATGTTATTTTTTTCTTCTTTCTACTGTCTTTAACAATGTATATAATTCATTACAGTTGAGATAATGAATATTTTGTAACAAAAGTAAACACCACATCACTCCAGTGCAAGAAAAATACCGTGATTATCTTAATAAACATTACAAATATAAAATGAAATTATAGATAGGAATAGGCAATAGGCAAAGTACCTAAGATTTCATACCGTTAAGCTTGGGATATTCAGGCCAAGCTTTTTTGTCCGACATATAATCATTTATTGTGTAATAGGCTTTTTTCATTAAGTTTGACTTTATGAATAATTTAAATTTACGCATTGACAATTGTTCGATACCGTCGGGCAACTTGTTATAAAAGCGTATACAGTTTCCCATGAATGAACCATTAACTTTCTGCAGTCTGAATCTTGGAACTTTCAATTTATTTTTGTTCCTAGTATTAAAGTTATGAATGTTGCAATATCTGGGAAAAGAGCTAATGTTTTTGCGAGTGTACATCAAATTTTCGTAAATGTATTGACAAGCCACTGTAAGAATCGCGGGATTTCATGTTATAAATGGAACGAATTGCTCTTTTCTGTAAGACAAAAATTGATTGTATGTCCGCGGCTTTACCCCACAGTAAGATGCCGATGTATTTACAAGATATTAAAAAGAAATAAAGGGAAAAAAATCAACCCGTATTTGCCGTCCCTTAACATTTGAGGCTTCAGCCCACTCAGACCGTTCTGGTGCATCCGCCACTGCTCGTCATGCTATTTTTTAACGACCCCTTACGAAGCGTGTGCTGCGACCGACCGTGCGCTCCAAGTTTTATCTAGTAGTTACTCCGGCAGCCGCCCCTCACCAAATATATATACGAGGCCGCCGGGAAGTAGGTGTAGGTGCTTGATAGAATACAAAAGGAACCGTCAAGATCGGATCACACATGGCGGAGATATCGCATATAACAAACAAAAAAAATTAACAAAAAATATAATTTCATAATTATATTAGTACACCTACCTACATTTTATGCCAAATTGAAAAAGTTGCCTTTGTTGAAGTCGCTTTAAAAATAAGTCTAATTAACTGTATAACATCTCAATTATATTTTCAATTAAAACTTAAAAATATTTTTTGTGATTTAAATAAAATATATTTACTATATTTCGTCGGTAGGTATGTATGTGTATGGCCATAAAGGTGAAACGTCTGGAGTGAATTGACGTATTAATAAATTATAAATGACAATGTAATAGTGTTGTAGATAACAAAAACGTCAGAAAATCGATTTGGCGATAATGAAGGGGCTGCACCGGGTGCGCCGTCACTGATTTAAAACTAGTGACCGACCGAACTTTCGGTTTTGGTTTCGGCCAGTTTCTGCCAAAAATCTAATTTCGGTTTGGGCCGCAATATAGCCGAAACTTTCGGCACCGACGAAGCTTGAGTGTTCGTAAATTTTCGTGCGTCGTTCGGTAAACTTCGCAGCTAGCTCGTGGCTGCTCGCCGCTGTCCATTTAATCGTGAATTGAGGTTTTGCAATTGAGTTATATGACAAGTTTTTATTATGTTTTTATTAGTATTTCGTTTTATTCTCATTAAATTATTTAAACTTATTATTATTGGACATATTTTGAAGAGTTTTATTTTTAAACGACTAATAAGTGGTTATATTGGATTTACTTTAACTTGGATTTGCATGCATATTAAAAATGTGTTACAGTTGGTGAATTACATGCTATAACCTTATTTTAAAATTATTTTTCACCCAAACGATTATATTAAACAATTGAAGGGAATTTAAATAACTTTCAATGAGGGGTTTCAAAATAATTGAAATCAAATAAAAACGTTTCGTAACTAATTTGATTACAATTTTTTTTTAATTAAAAATTGTGTAATTTGTTGAAATTGTAATCAAATTAGTAACGAAACGTTTTTATTTGAGTTTAATTATTTTGAGACCCCTAGTTGAAAGTTATTTAAATTCCGCTAAGTAATAGCTGAATAGTTGAATACACAGAGTATCGACACCTTCACGTTGGACCACTAATTTCGCCACATTCTGTATGTATGAAAATAAATGTAAAAAACAGTAAATTACAGTAATTAATCTTAATTTTGAATAATTTTAATAAGTTTCGGTTTCGGCCGAAACAGAGAGCAAGGCCAAAAGTTCGGTTTCGGTTTCGGCTGAAAAACCAGTTTCGGTCAGACACTATTTAAAACCGACATTAAGTCGCTCGTACTACGGTCCTACCTGCCTGTAGATACAACAATAACCACGGCGCTACGTCTATTCGCCTTATATAGGTATCGCCAAATGATATCTATTCATATTAATATTTATAATTTATTTTGTCTAATCTGTGGTACCTATATATATATATATATAATACCTATGCCTCCGAATAGGTCAATTTTAATAATACACATAGTATCGTATTGAACTGACTCAGGCGTTAATATGAACTGCTTTTATTCATGTTAATGAATGACGTGACGAGCTAGTCGTTCGCCTGATGTAAAGCGAAACGGCCGCTCATAGCAGTGCGGTGTCACTCGGGACCCTAAAATATTTATAGTTTCGCGTGATATCATTGCACTGCACACGTCATCGTAACAAAATTGCTAGACTGTGAGATCAGATTATAAAGTCTCATTTTCCCCGTAATTTTACCAGCTATATACAGTGCCTTTCAAACCGGAACACAGTAGTGTGCTTGGCGGCGGAATAACTGGCCAAGCACTGGTCCCGATCGAGACGAAGTTTATTGTAAGGCCTTACTGCCTCGTGAAACTAAATACTCGTGTATGTAGGTAGAGCACTTTATATTATCATGTAGTTAGTTTACTGCGCCTCGTCTCTACTCTACCTGCCTACTTGAGAGGTGCTCGAAGGCTGAAGGTATTAATATACACAGCAGGTAATTAACTAATGAAATCCTGCGAGCGATCGTATTAATGATTGGTGTCGGCGTGGTATAGTGTAGCTAAACTATGCGACCAAGAATGCAACAGTTAGTACGTACTTATAATTTAAGGAAACATTTGATAAGACATCTATCGTCTTAAAAGCCTGTATTAATGTCCTTAAATTCCTCAAGATACGACACAAACTGAAAACCATTGAGACTAAACACAAATTGACCGACTACGTCACTTCATCGCGATCGGTGAAGGCGTTTAGTCACGACAAGGTTAGAACTCCTATATCATTGTTATAGGATATAAGAAATAATAATAATAGGTCTTTACCTATGAAATTGCCGTATTGCAGTACAGACTTTTTCAAACAAAAAAAAGTTTTGATTGGCTATGAATTCTAAATTCAAATTAATTTTGTTTTGAAAATATGACATTTTATTTACAATATAAGTCTTTTGTTTATTGATTAGCGTTGTATTTTCATTACATTTCTACATTTTTCCTCATAATGGATACTTTGAAATTTCGTGTAATTATGGAATATGAGTTCCGTCGTGGCACCAACGCGGCACAAACGACACGTAACATCAACGACGTTTACGGAGAGAACTGCACAAACGAACGTACAACCCGTTATTGATTTGCTCGGTTCCGTTCTGGGAATTTAGACTTGAACAATGAACCTCGTGGTCGTCCGGAAACTTTGGTCAACAATGATGAATTAAAGGCGATTGTGGAAGCTGATGAATCTCAATCTACAGCTGAGCTGGCAGCAGCTTTTGATGTTAGCATCAAAACAATATTGGTCCATTTGCGACAGATTGGCAAGATAAAAAAGCTTGATAGATGGGTGCCCCACGAACTTAACGATCGCCAGCGCAACGTACGCGTCGAGACTTGCCTTGCGCTGCTTAACAGGCACAGAAATGAAGGAATTTTGAACCGAATTGTTACGTGCGACGAAAAATGGATTCTTTTTGACAATCGAAAGCGCTCAGCAAGTTGGTTAGATCCTGGTTCGGTACCAAAGCAATGTGCAAAACGAAAAATGACCCCTAGAAAGGTGATGGTCACAGTTTGGTGGTCTAGTGCTGGTGTGATTCATCATAGCTTTTTACAAAACGGCGAGAGCATTACTGCAGATGTGTACATTGAAGAACTGACCACAATGATGGCGAAACTCGCACGTCTGCAACCAGCTTTGGTCAATCGGTCGTCTCCACTGCTACTTCACGACAACGCGCGACCCCATACTGCACAACAGACCGTATCTAAGCTGCATGAGTTGGGTTTGGAAGCTCTCCCTCATCCGCCATACTCACCAGATCTTGCGCCTACCGACTATTACTTTTTCCAAAATTTGGACAACTTTTTAGCGGGAAAAAAATTCAATTCCCGAGAGGCAGTACAAAACGCCTTTGAAGAGTTTGTTGTCTCCCGTCCTGCTGATTTTTTCAAGAAGGGCATCCATAAACTGCCACAGCGTTGGCAAAGATGCATTGATTGCAGGGGTGATTACTTTGAATAAAAGAAATAAATAAGTTCGAAAAAAAAATACTTTAACTTTTTTCAAACAAAACGGCAATTTCATAGGTAAAGACCTATATCAGAGAATATGTGGTGCGCCAGTTCCCCGCGGGCCTGCTGCGGGTGGCGGGGGGCGCCGGCCGGAGGCGGTACAATGGCCGCGTGACGTCACGCGTGGTATTTGTCAATAAAGCACCCTCGCGGGGTGTCGCCGCCCCCCCCATTACATAAACTGGAATGTAGTCCTGTTCTATTTGTGAAAACTGTTAAGGCTTGTTTTATAACAAATTTTGTACTGTAACATACTGCTTAAAACTGTTTATTTTCCATTAAATAATTTTATTTTTTAATAAAAGTTAGCTAGTAAGCTAGTTTTAATATTTATTTATGGAACAAACATAAAAGCTAACTGCAACCGAGAGCAGCTGGACAGGGCGAGGGCGGCGGGCGGCGAGGCGAGGGATCCCCTAACATTACGTTCCAGGAAAACGTTATCAATCAAGTAGATGGGAGCGATCAGTAAGACAAAGAGAAGCGAGGGGGCGCTCGGATCCCAGCCAAGAATTTAATTTGCGAGCGAGACGCGGAGCCCTCGCGCAAATTAATTTTAATCGTCGTGATTAGGGCGCATCTTCCCCGCCGGCCGCTGGCCGCCGCCGGGCGTGCTGCGGCCCCGCAGCGGCAGGGAGGGGGGCGAGGGGCCACAGGAGGTCAGAGTGCGCGCCAGCGGGGGGCCGCGAGAGGTCCGAGTGCGCGCCAGCGAGGGGCCACGGGAGGTCAGAGTGCGCACCAGCGAGGGGCCGCGAGAGGTCCGAGTGCGCGCCAGCGAGGGGCCACGGGAGATCAGAGTGCGCGCCAGCGAGGGGCCGCGAGAGGTCCAAGTGCTCGCCAGCGAGGGGCCGCGAGAGGTCCGAGTGCGCGCCAGCGAGGGGCCGCGAGAGGTCCGAGTGCACGCCAGCGAGGGGCCGCGAGAGGTCCGAGTGCGCGCCAGCGAGGGGCCACGGGAGGTCAGAGTGCGCACCAGCGAGGGGCCGCGAGAGGTCCGAGTGCACGCCAGCGAGGGGCCACGGGAGATCAGAGTGCGCGCCAGCGAGGGGCCGCGAGAGGTCCAAGTGCTCGCCAGCGAGGGGCCGCGAGAGGTCCAAATGCGCGCCAGCGAGGGGCCGCGAGAGGTCCGAGTGCGCGCCAGCGAGGGACCACGGGAGGTCAGAGTGCGCACTAGCGAGGGGCCGCGAGAGGTTCGAGTGCACGCCAGCGAGGGGCCGCGAGAGGTCCGAGTGCGCGCCAGCGAGGGGCCGCGAGAGGTCCGAGTGCACGCCAGCGAGGGGCCGCGAGAGGTCCGAGTGCGCGCCAGCGAGGGGCCGCGAGAGGTCCGAGTGCACGCCAGCGAGGGGCCGCGAGAGGTCCGAGTGCGCGCCAGCGAGGGGCCGCGAGAGGTCCGAGTGCACGCCAGCGAGGGGCCGCGAGAGGTCCAAGTGCACGCCAGCGAGGGGCCGCGAGAGGTCCGAGTGCGCGCCAGCGAGGGGCCGCGAGAGGTCCGAGTGCACGCCAGCGAGGGGCCGCGAGAGGTCCGAGTGCGCGCCAGCGAGGGGCCGCGAGAGGTCCGAGTGCACGCCAGCGAAGGGCCGCGAGAGGTCCGAGTGCACGCCAGCGAGGGGCCGCGAGAGGTCCGAGTGCGCGCCAGCGAGGGGTCACGGGAGGTCAGAGTGCGCGCCAGCGAGGGACCGCGAAATGTCCGAGTGCGCGCCAGCGAGGGGCCACGGGAGGTCAGAGTGCGCGCCACGAGTGGAGCGCGGAAGTGCTCACATAGATAGAATGCTTTGTTTTGTCACTCGGATAAAGCTAAATCATCACAATTAAAATATCTCCGCCCACGGCGACTGGAATCTCTTTGAACATTAAAACACGCGCCCGCTCGCCCCGCGCCGCGTGAATTATATTTACGTGAATACGTTTTCAGTTATTTATCGTGTTCTTTCGTGGCGAATACTGTAACAACGTTACAGAAATGCTTTTGATACAGTTAAATGGGCTTTTGGAACAGAGGCCCGTTCATTGTGTCAATTATGAACATGTTTTATAAAATACGATAGGTACAAGATAATCAATCAAGAAGCTCGACTTGGTGTGTCATTTGTAATTGGTGTTAGTAATTGGTACACGTAGGGACGTGTCGTGAGCGTGCGGCGACGTACCGGGCACGGCGGGGTAGGAGTAGGGCGCGCAGGTGGCGGCGTCCAGGTGCGGCGCGTGCGCGTGCGCGTGCGCGGGGCCCCACTCCACCGGCTTGTACTGCGCGTGCAGCGCGCCGCGGCCCAGCAGCAGGCCGCCGTAGCCGGCCGCCGCCATGCTGTGGTGCGCCGTGGCCGCGGCCGCCGCGTGGTACTCCGCCGCGTGCCGGTGCGCCGCGTGCCCGTACCTGCGCATGCGCCGGGTGCTCACTCCGCCGCCCGCAGCTCCGCGGAGCTGCCGGTGGCCCTCATAGCTCGGAGGTGGCGGGTTCGATTCCCGCGACAGAACAAGTATTTGTGCACAGAAAAAAAAACCGCAAATATTTGTTCTATGTCTGAGTGTTGGGGGACCACGGTCCTCGTAGTTCCTAGGTCCCTAGACACAGGGAATCCTAGTCAGGGTCTAGCATCTACGTATGTGCTCGTTGGGCGTTACTATCATCGCGACCACCAGCCGGGCAGGCCGCGGTCCCGCCACTGACCCCGGGTAGTGCTGGTGCCAGGGGTCGTAGTCGTAGATGTCGACGCCGGCGCAGGCGCCCCCCGCGCCCCCCGCGCCCGCCGCCGCCCCCGCGTCGAAGAAGGACGCCGGCAGGTTGCGGGACACCATCGGCACGCTCTCTGCACAACACACAATAAAATCTGTTCAAAGAAACATAGGTCTTAACGTCGTTTACTTAAATAAATATACGTTTCATGGCAGTCTGACTTTCACCGCAACGCTGCCTGCAGGCTCATTTATGCGGTTTTCATTGATATGTATATTTAGGTATATTATAGTTTTCAAAACACTGAACGCTTCCATATTTGAATATTTGTTGAGATATTCAAATATGGAAGCGCACGTGGGAGTGCACGCTTCCTTCCTGTAAAGACATCTTCGACCAGCTTCTGCCCGCCCGCGTGGCCTATAGGAAATATGAATGGCATATTTTTTTGCCGAAACAAACATTATAAACGCTTTCACTCTCTCTCGGTATATTATACAAACTGACAATATCCCAAACAGTGCAATAATATTTTTTTTTTACTTTAAACTTGTCTCTTCATTTGACCGCGCTCTCACCTGATGTGAAGTGACGATGCGATCGAAGGTGCAGCATGCTAGCCAAGTAAATACCTATTCACTCTTCTCTTGAACACGCCCGGGTCATATTTCGCCGGAAACACAGACGCCGGCATTCCATTCCTTAGCCGTTCTGATTAAGAACGTTGAGTCAAATCGCTTGGTATGAATGGGTGGTATTTCGACCACGAAAGGATGGCGCTTAGCCGAGCGTCTAGTAGTCCGGTAGTGGAATGGTGATGGGAGAATGAGATCATGCAGTTCTTGAGCGAAAGTCTTGGAGTGAAACTGGGATGAGAGTAGTAGGTTTCAACAGTACTCAAATCGTGTGTGAAAAGATCTACTTAATTAGGAGACAACCAGGAAGTGGCTGCAGTATTCCCAAACAAAGCCATAGGTACCTAGGTATGGTCGAACGGTTTAGCTTCGTAAAACTGAAAAATTGAAAAAACTGTCATACACGTATCTCAAAATTTTAATTGAAGTAAATTTTGTGTATCTTTACATTTTCAAGGCAATTGATCCAGAGAAAAACGAAGAAGAAATTTTTCATAGATAATTCAACCACCCATTTCACCCTCTTGGAATTCGAATTCCGAAAAACGCTTTCTTAGATACCAACACTATACAAAGAACACACCCACCAAGCTTCAAGTCTCTATAGGACCAACGGTTTAGGCTGTGCGTTGATATAGGTATAAGTCAGTCATTCAGTCAGTCAGGACTTTGAATTTTATATGTATAGAAGATAGGAACTAAATAAAATTGGTTCACAATTTTTTTTTAAGAGATGTCACTATTTTCTTTTATTAATTCAGTAAATTAATATTTTCGTGGACATTTTACACAGATCTACCAGTATCTAGGCCCAAACTAAGCAAAGCTTGTACCTACCATTTTAAAAAGATAACTGATAGAATACTTGAATAATACTTTTTTTTACTTTGTTTGTAAAAATACATCTTAATATATATAAATCTCGTGTCACAATGTTTGTCCTCAATGGACTCCTAAACCACTTAACCGATTATAATAAAATTCGCACACCATGTGCAGTTCGATCCAACTTGAGAGATAGGATAGTTGTAAGTTTATATATATCTCAATTTATAATAGACATATATAAAATACCCGTGCAAAGCCGGGGCGGGCTGCTAGTAGGTATATAGAATACAATATAACACTCATACACAGACAACAAACACCGATGTTCATCACACAAATGTTTATTCTGGACGGAAATCGAACCTACAACCTACCGGACAGAGCTATCAGGCCAGTAAAATTTATTTACGTATCTTGAATCAGCGCACGTCACAAGAAACATCAGGATATGAATGACATGTTATGTTAAATGGCCACTTGCTCTCACTTCACCAGGAAACGTCTCAAAAAACACGGTTTGCCTTCGCCTTAAGAAGATAACTTAGGTTTATTAGAAGAAATATCATTTCAATTGATAAGTCCGCTATATTATCCCTCTCACCTCTGACTAATTCAAGTTGTCCGTAGTCCGTACATAAAATGATAAGATCTAATTAATTAGCAAAACTGTTTATTAATCCAAAAAACTACAAAAAACGGTGTCCGATCGTGAACTGGTGACGCGCGGTATATATGCAGTATGGCAGGTACCTATATCTGAATGAGCCAACTGCACACGGCGCGTGGGATGTGCGATGCTTGCATCGTACACATCGATCATGCGCACAGCTGAGGTCATTCAATCCTGAGGTGTCAAGTATTAAAGACGTATACGTCTTATCATATAAGAACAGATGTACTACAAGGCCAAATAGATTCCGTACATGCTATTATAGGCGTGGCAGTAAATTCTAGAACCACTAAGTGACCGTTATCAGTCCTGCAGGCCTATAAAACGTGCACTATAGGATAATTTGTTGTTAAACTTGGGATGTATGAGGTGGGGCGAGGCAACCTCGCGGGGCGGCCTCGTCCGGCACTTGTAGGGCGGCGGTGGTAAGGTTTTACACGTTTACGTTTGATTTTACTATCTGTTATCTATATGTAACCAAAGTCAAAGTCAAAAGATTTATTGCAAATATATTTTTAGCACTTTTTTTAGCACAAGTCAAAATTATATTAGGTACTTAAAATTAAGTTATTTCACTAAGCATATAAAATTACAAAGTGCTTATTGTCAAATAATATATACAGCAAGCCCATTACAACGAAAAAAAAAACAATTCTCTTTCTCACCACTGGTGCAAGCAATCCGGCACAATGCAGAACAGAAAATCTTCGAAGCTTCGATTACAACTGCAGTAAAGAAGAAGCTATACAAGAATCTTTACAGTGATGTATTTTTTTTTCTTCTCTCTACTGTCTTTTCAATGTATATAATTTATTACAGTTGAGATAATGAATATGTTACAAAAGTAACCACCACGTCACACCGGTGCAAGAAAAATACCGTGATTATCTTAATAAACATTACAAATAGAAACTGAAATTATAGATAGGAACAGGCAGTAGGCAAAGTACCTAAGATTTCATACCGTTAAGCTTGGGATATTCAGGCCAAGCTATTGTTGGTCCCGGGCGCTACCGCTGGAGCGGGCGGTAGGTGCGCGGAGGCACAGTGTCTCACAGCATAGAGATATGTGTTTTGGGGGACGTCCGCAGTGCATGCAGTGTCACGCAAGACTTAATGATGATTTATAAAGTTCTCAGTGACACTGCAACTGTTGTGGGCAGCCGTTAGCATCAGGCGACTATATCGCCAGGTCTATCGTTTACATGAAGATAATTATTATAGGTTAGGTTGCCCCCAGGGAAACCGAAACTCAGGGAACAGAACACCCACACACCATATACCCATCTCTGTCACGTATTCATATTTTTATAGAAATTATAACATTTAATTATAATCTGTCTCTTAGAACACAGTTAATTCAATACACAGATACATAATGAAATAAAAAAAATTAAGCCTTTTTTTACCTAAATATATCTAAATATGAAGTTGGTACTGGTAGGGTACTCAACGACGGAGTGGGCGTCATCCATCCATCCACGAGCACGGCGACTGACGTCGGCACGCAAGTCTCATGCCTTCGTGGAGTCAACATCAAAATGTTCTTGAAGGTTTGGGTTGATAGAGTTGCCAGGTGGCCCAAACCGACCGGTATTATCCCTGATTGCCAGCCTATAACCCGGGTCCCGGAAATCTAAAAATGGCACCATAAATACTTTCTGGCCTCTGCAAAGGTTGTATATTTCGCGAGTTTCTTAATTGTCCCGGAATTTCCTATTGCAGATCTGGCAACCCTACTTTGATGCCCATATTCTACAAATCCAGTTGCGCGGCTGTGCTCCGACCGCCGAAGTATGTTAAAGCGAAGTTCGATACACTTTTGTTGTAATAGAAGGAGGTCCATAGGTTTGCTGAATTAATGATATGCCGATTGACTTTGTATAAGATATATTAATTAAAAAGATATTTACAAAAACCAAAATGCGGAAAATAAAATTTTCTCTAATGTGAAGTCTATATCAACAACATTCGTTGCCCCTAGCAACTAGCTGGAAAAGTTCTCTATTAAACTGGTATGTAAACTTTTTCGTGGGCTAGCACACCACATCACCCCCCTCCAGAGACCGTCCTACGGGCGATAATATTCTGGAAAACGCACTGTTCGTCCTGATCGAGTGGTGGTCACTGGAGCGTCTCGGGTCTCAGGTGCTGCCACGGCGGGAGAATGGTCCAACTCACGAAGTATGTAGGCAGGTTTAATGCGGTCGACTGATACAGTGACTTCTTTGCCTTTTATGCGGAGCTTGAAAACTTTATCCCCTCGTTTTATCACCTCATGTGGGCCTGTATAAGCTGCTTGAAAAGATGGGTGCGAGGTGTCATCTCTTAGAAAGACGTGGGATGCTGTTGCTAAATCTTTGAAAATGAATATGGAGCGGTTATTCCCATGGTGAGAAGTTGGTAATGGCAACAAATTTTTGGCGAATGTGCGCAGTCTTTCAGTGTATACTGTCAAGTCCTCTGTACCATCAGCCGATTGACAAAAAATGTCACCTGGGAGTCGTAGTGTCTCTCCATATACGAGTTCAGCTGGAGTCGCTTGTAAGTCTTCCTTAAATGCCGCCCGGATTCCCAGTAGTACAAGTGGAAGTGTTTCAAGCCAGCTGCTCGTCGCATGACATGTAATGGCGGCTTTAAGCTGTCTGTGGAATCTTTCGACGAGTCCATTGCATGCTGGATGGTAGGCTGTAGTTCGTCTGCGTTGAAATCCGATGATGTGGGACAAATGCTTAAAAAGTTCTGATTCAAACTGTCGACCACGATCAGTGACGATATCTTCAGGGCAGCCGAATCTGGATATCCATCCGTGAACTAAAGCTTTTGCCACTGTTTCAGCTGTTATCTCCTGTAATGGTATAGCCTCGGGCCATCGTGTGAAGCGATCTACACATGTGAGACAGTAACGATACCCCTGTGAAAGAGGTAAAGGTCCGATCAAATCTATGTGGATTTTCATGAATCTGGCTCGAGGTAAGTTGAATGATGCTAATGGAGATGAGACATGACGTGTTATTTTTGATCGTTGGCATGCTAGGCAGGAACGAGTCCACTCTCTACAATCTTTTCGCATACTAGGCCATACATAGCGTTCCGATATCAGTTTCGTCGTCGCATTTATGCCAGGGTGGCTAAAAGAATGCAAGTTTTCGAACACTTGCCGTCGCATGTCTTTGGTCACATAAGGTCTGGCCACATTGCTGCTCTTGTCACAATAGATTTCTGTGTGAGATCCAGGCAGTTTGATTTTTGTCAAGCGCAGAGAAGTATCGCTATCCAAAAGTTGTTCTAGTTCAGGATCTGTGCTTTGTGCTTGAGCAAGCTTGGATAGATCGATGGGCTGAGTAATCTCTTCGATGCGTGATAAACTGTCAGCCACAACGTTATCCTTTCCTGAAATATGCCTGATATCTGTAGAAAACTGTGAAATAAAATCCAGATGTCTGAACTGTCTTGGTGAGCACTTTTCTTTTCGTGAATGAAATGCGAAAGTTATGGGCTTATGGTCAGTGTAAATAATAAAGTCTCTCGCCTCCACCATGTGACGAAAGTATTTTATTGCTTCGTAGATGGCGAGAAGTTCCCTATCGTAAGGCGAGTATTTCTGTTGACATGGTGAAAACTTTCGAGAGAAAAATGCTAAAGGTTCCCACATGCCGTCTTTATGCTGTTGTAAAGCTGCGCCCATTGCTGTGTCTGAAGCATCGGTGACTATAGCGAGCTTCGCTTGGCAGTCTGGATGAGCGAGTAGTGCTGCTTGGCAGAGACTTTCCTTGCAGGTGATGAATGCTTTAGTAGCTTCTTCTGATAAATGCACGGGATGTGAACCTTTAACTGATCCTGTGAGCAGTGCATTCAGAGGCGCTTGATGCCGCGCTGCGTCAGGAATAAACCTTCTGTAAAAGTTCACCATTCCTAGGAATCTTCGCAGTTCTCTAACGGTTTTCGGTGGAGGGTAATTCGCAACTGCTTCTACCTTCGATGGTAACGGCTTAGTGCCAGCTGCTGAGATGCTGTGTCCTAAAAACGTTACCTCTGATACACCGAATATGCACTTGTTCGTGTTGATTACCATGCCGTATTCCTTGAGTCTGTTGAAGAGCAGATGAAGGTGCTTCTTGTGTGATTCCTGATCAGGTGAGAAGATCAAAAAATCGTCCAGAAACGGGAAGCAGAACTCCTCAAGGCCCCTAAGCATCTCGTCCACAAATCGTTGAAACGTTTGACTGGCATTACGTAGTCCGAACGTCATGAACGGAAATTCGTATAAACCAAACGGCGTCGTGATTGCGGTCTTCGGAATATCCTCAGGGCAGACAGGAATTTGATTATAAGCTTTTACGAGATCGATAACCGAGTATACTTGACAGCCGGAGAGACAATGTGCAAAGTCATGTATGTGCCGAATGGGATAGCTGTCTGGTACGGTTCTAGCGTTGAGCATTCTGTAGTCACCGCATGGACGCCAGCCGTTATCTTTTTTAGGCGCAAGATGAAGTGGTGATGACCATGGTGACTTTGAAGGTCTGGCTGTTCCGTTCCTCAACATATCTGCAAATTCGTCTTTTGCGATTTTTAATTTATCCGGTGCTAGTCTTCGTGGTGTGCTGCTTATTGGCGGCCCTGCAGTAGTTTGTATATGATGCATGGTATTATGCTTCGGAACACGGTGGACACCGGAAGGTCTAGTAATCTCAGGGTATTCGCTTAGTATGTTATGATATACGGAATTTCCAGAAATAACTTTTACCGATGAAATGTTCCCAGTTGACTGTGCAGGTGAAGCTGGGGACGTAAGGCTTGTAGTGTTGTCGATTAAACGTTGATTTCGACAATCCACGATGAGGTTGTAAAATGATAAAAAATCTACACCTATTATGGCCTTTGTAACGTCCGCTACGATGAATCGCCAAGTGAAGTCACGGCGCAAGCCTAGGTTCAGCACTAAATGAGCGTAGCCGTAAGTAGAAATGGGTGTACCGTTTGCCGCACACAGCTCATAATTTGTTTTCTCACGACGTTCCTTGAGTGCCGATCGGGGGAAGACACATACGTCACTGCCAGTATCGATGAGAAACTGCATCTTCGTAGCGCCGTCCGTGACAAATAGGCGACCGGAAGTTTGGCAATCGGTCGTCGCCATTACCGACTGCTGTTCGCGTTTCCCGCATGGTAGTCGCACGGTTTTACGCACTTACTTGCTTCATTGCCGAACTTATTATGATACCAGCACACAGGAAATTTTCTATAGTTCGACTGTGATCGTGTGGAGCTAGAACGACCGCGCGTTTTCTTGTTTGAACGATTCGGTGCACGTGAATGCCGGTTCACCTGCGCAGTTAGAGCTTGCACTTGTTTGGTAAGTTCAGCAATCTGTTGGTTCATGGCTTCTAAAGAGCTTCCTGGTATGGCACTTGATGTTGATGCTACGTGCGCTGTAGGCGAAACAACGTCATGGATGCGGTCAGCGAGATCTGCGAGCGCTTCCAGTGAAGACATCATCTGCGAAGCAATTATCGTTTGCGTGCTACTTGGTAGGCGACTGGTCCATATAGTACGTAGAAAATCTTCGGGAACTCCAGGTCCAGCCAAATGTTGCAAATGTCTTAGAAACTGAGATGGCTTACGGTCTCCAAGTTCTGCGTGCATAAGTAATTGCTTGACCTTCTTTTCTCGTGACGCGGACAGTCGTTTGATAAGTTCCGACTTCAATTTTTCATACCTGTTGGTGTCGGGCGGGTTGATGATTATATCTTCCACCTCAGAAGCATACTGCGGGTCTAGTTGGCCGATAACGTAGAAAAACTTCGTATTGTCCGTAGTAATGTTCGATATCGCGAATTGGCCCTCGATCTGCGCGAACCAAATGGCCGGCTTTTCAGGCCAAAACGGCGGAATGCGCACGCCCACACGACAAATATCTTCGTTCTTATCGGTTGAGAGCGACATCTTTATGTGAATCAGTATCAGAATTATCGCAATCAGCAACAAAATCAAAATCACACACATTTACTGCAAACGCGGACTTTCGGTTCAAAACAGGTCACCAGTAAAGCGAAGTTCGATACACTTTTGTTGTAATAGAAGGAGGTCCATAGGTTTGCTGAATTAATGATATGCCGATTGACTTTGTATAAGATATATTAATTAAAAAGATATTTACAAAAACCAAAATGCGGAAAATAAAATTTTCTCTAATGTGAAGTCTATATCAACAACATTCGTTGCCCCTAGCAACTAGCTGGAAAAGTTCTCTATTAAACTGGTATGTAAACTTTTTCGTGGGCTAGCACACCACAATGTTTTTGCCTCCGCCCGCCGCGGGCGTAGCGACTGTTGCATTACCTGTGGCACCTGCGGGCGGCCCTCATGTAATTGATTGATTCCTGTTATATTCACTCGCACAGCGGGTTCCTACATACGTTATATAAGCGAGTTTCCTTCCAAACACTGCACGTTGTTGATAAATTGAAACAAAACGAAGTTTTTGCAATATTTCAGTACAACAATGGAGCCCAAATTTCGCTCCGCCGTTACACCAAATATTGAGAGCTAATCAGAAGATCCAACTTGGTTGACAAGTGGAAACGAAGCCATAAATGAGATCTATATTTGAAGATTTGAAAGGAAAAGTACCTATGTACGTAACCAGCATCCCGGAGCCGGTGCCTTCCCTTGTTACGGGGCGGGAGGAATGCGCGCGGATATGGCTCGCCTGTACGTTTTTGTCGCGCGGCTCCTTTCGGCCATCTTTTAACTAATGGCCCTCGTTTTTCCACCTGACCGTGGCCCGCAGCCGGCCCGGGCCAGGGACCGGTTGCGCGGCGGCATTCCGGCCTTCGACGCGTCATGCGCTCACACGGTTAATGTGATATTATGATTACGACGTGCTCAAACATGCGCCGTTCTATGTCTGCTCCACCACCGGCGGAGGACGTGCCTCCGGCAGCCGGCTGCCGACAACGCTGACTTCATAAACGGCTCAGCCTCTGAATAACTAAGACCTGTACAATTGGCAAATGAAGTGAAGAGTTGAACTGTGTGAAAGTGAAGTGAATAATTCAAGGAGAATAACGACAAAGCGGCCGCAGGAGTAAGGTGGGGTGGGCGGGGGAGGCGGGGGCCTCTAGTTTGTAATTAAATGTCGGGCTTAATTAAGCACGGGCGCTCTTCAGTGATTTATCTAGCGCCCGGCCGCCCGCCGCCCGCCGCCCGCATGGTCCCTGCGCCCCAACGTTCTGCGAATCGGTCGCGCCGTTTTTGCGCGCACGCCCCGGTATACGCGCTCTCCTCACCGGTTCATACATTTTAATGGATCGGACATAATTATACCTAATCTCAATCATCTGGTGGCTGTATGTTGTGACAAATCGATGATTGCATACCGCGGTCCGCCACAACCGGCGCCGCTCGCCGCTGCGCGATGACGAATATTATGAACTAATTTATATCACAAACGCGTTAGTGTTGATTATTATTATTCAATAAAAATGACGCAAAAATGTTAGCTATTTGTTTCTACACAAGTTTCTAACTATAATCTCTGAGTTCCAACAAGATGTAAGAGATAACTATACACTCGCGAGTGTCAGCCGTGTACTAGTTGTAGTTATGAATACTAATACTCACGTCAGTTTATGTTATAAAAATAAGAGAAAAATGGGTACTCATACAAGACGTTAAATGCCCACAGTGTATAGACTCAATGGTTTGGCTACAACTCAGTTATAAAGAGAATGTGAGTGTCCCTACATTTGGCCAGCCTCTGTGGTGTGGTGTATAGTTGCGCCTCATCACCCGGAAACGGTGGGTTCGATTCCCGCGACAGGACAAGCATTTTTGCGAGCTTTGGCTAGAAAACCAAAAAGATCGCGTCACCGCATTGTATTATTTTCCAATACTTGTTATTTTCAGTGTTAGCGCTTAAACTTGGTGGCGTTTTATTCGTTAAGTGCTGCATGAATGTGGGAAAGTGGTATAACTATGGTGAAACGTTTCTTTTCGTGTTGTTTTAAAATAATGTACAAGGAGGACTTAATGCTATGAAGCATTATTTACCAGTCTACCTGGATGTGAAAGAAAAAATATGGTAGTGGTGCAGTTTAATATTAGAATAAAATACGTATATACATAAGAAAAATAATAATATAGTAAGTTACAAAAATAATAATATAATATACTATTTACTTAATTATAATGAATATATAACGGTCATTAATTTTTAAATTTTACATAATAATTGGGAACTTGGTTTTTCTTGACTCGTGTTTGGACGCATAATCTTTTTTAATTCCTTAGGCAAGGAATTCCACAACTTGACAGCTACAACGGAAAAAGATTAGTCACGGAAGGCGGTGAATGGGAGGAGCCAGGAGAAGGTTCGACGTCGATCCAAGCTCGCACACGAGGGTCGCCCGGGTACCTCAACGGTGCCTTCAGGCACTCGCGAGTGCTTGGATCATGTCGGATGGAGCACGGCAACGGGACGTGCGAGTACGTGCAATGAGAGAAATATTGAACAGCTTATTGCGTTTGTCATAGAGTATATTATCCCGTATCGATCCTACGATACGGGACGTGTCACCTACAGCTCGAGCAGCGAACCTTAAGCCGCGGCCGCGATCTGACCTCCCCGGTTGTGGGCCGCGCGGGGAGTGAGCGGTGGTGGGGTCTGACCTTTGTGCTTGTCGCCGGCGAGGGCGCGCGGTGGGGACTGACCTTTGTGCTCGTCGCCGGCGAGGGCGCGCAGTAGGGACTGACCTTTGTGCTTGTCACCGGCGAGGGCGCGCGGTGGGGACTGACCTTTGTGCTTGTCACCGGCGAGGGCGCGCGGTGGGGTCTGACCTTTGTGCTTGTCACCGGCGAGGGCACGCGGTGGGGACTGACCTTTGTGCTTGTCGCCGGCGAGGGCGCGCGGTGGGGACTGACCTTTGTGCTTGTCGCCGGCGAGGGCGCGCGGTGGGGACTGACCTTTGTGCTTGTCGCCGGCGAGGACGCGCAGTAGGGACTGACCTTTGTGCTTGTCACCGGCGAGGGCGCGCGGTGGGGACTGACCTTTGTGCTTGTCACCGGCGAGGGCACGCGGTGGGGACTGACCTTTGTGCTTGTCGCCGGCGAGGGCGCGCAGTAGGGACTGACCTTTGTGCTTGTCACCGGCGAGGGCGCGCGGTGGGGTCTGACCTTTGTGCTTGTCACCGGCGAGGGCACGCGGTGGGGACTGACCTTTGTGCTTGTCGCCGGCGAGGGCGCGCGGTGGGGACTGACCTTTGTGCTTGTCGCCGGCGAGGGCGCGCGGTGGGGACTGACCTTTGTGCTTGTCGCCGGCGAGGGCGCGCGGTGGGGACTGACCTTTGTGCTTGTCGCCGGCGAGGGCGCGCGAGAAGTGGTCGTCGACGACGGCCGCCACGTCGCCCGAGTAGTGCGTGAACACCACGCAGTTGGCGCTGACGTACTGCGCGCGGCCGCGCCCCGCGCCCCCCGCGCCCCCCGCGCCCCCGCCGCCCCCGCCGCCCCCGCACGCCGCGCCGCACTCGCCCTCCGACTCGGACGAGCCGCCGCCTGCACACACACAAGTAGCGTTATTTACTAGAAATAATTTACAGATGCATGATTTCCTGAGAAGTATTAGACATAACAAAAACATTTGCATGCCATCTCACCGGACAGCACTGTTTGACAAAAGCATATTTAGTATGGCGTCAAGAATTTATAACCATTTGCCAAAGTCAATATTGGATTCGGAGAGTGTATTAATATTTAAAACTGTTTAACTTTTTAATGACAAAAGGCTATTACAAAATTAATGAATATTTAAATTATAAACAACCGTAATTTCAATTTATATAATTCTGGGAATCATAAAGTATGGTTAGTATATTTTATTTGGCATATTGACATAATATCCACTGTAGTGTTTAAGACCAATAACTTTAACAACAAAGTTATTGCAACAGCTCTACGCACACTAGACGTTCGCTACGCGCACAACAAGGAAGATTTCTTGTTATGGCAATTTTACAAAATACGCATCCCGCACATAGCAGCGGTCGAGCCCCCGGCGTACAGCCGGGGCCCGGTGCGGCGCGCCACGTACCGTCGGCGGAGGCGCGCGAGTGCGCCGAGAGGTCCTCCTCCTTGGTGCGCAGGCGCGGCGGCGGCGACTGCGAGCCGGCCGAGCCGGAGCTGGCCGCCGGCCCGTACGGCTCGCTGCCGCCGACATTGCCCGCGCCGCCGCTCTGCACGTTCAACTGCACATTGTGGACGTTACACCCCGCCCGCAGCCACGGCCACCCAGGCAAAGTAAAGGTAAGTAGGTGGGTAAAACTAAGATTGCAACGAAAGAGATGGTGTCTCAGTGTTATATGCGATGAATAATGCGTCAACTTTATCCCTCTAGGACGAAAACGTAATAACTAGCGAGGCGACCTCTATGACATGCCATTAGCCAAAGATGTTCACTTTGCTGATTTTTCTTCATAGAAATAAATATATAGAAGGTTTAAGCTCGTAGCCTACGGGTCAGTGACGCAATGCGCGGTACCTACGTAGAAGCCGACTAAATGTCATTCAAAATGTAACATTCACTCAAATGGACGATAAAATATTTACCCGACTGCCTACACTTGTCTGATCATTTGGAAATGACTACCTTTCTATCGATATGTACAAATATTGGTGCGAAACGTTAAGATAATTTTTTTCTCTGCCTGCACCTAAAAAGTCGAAAATTCTGAAACGGTATGGGGGTAATAATAATCATTATTATTTTAGCGAAATCTACTCAACAATATATATTTTTTCAAACACAATTATTACAATAATTGATCTACGTAGGAAAAGTTCACCGCGTCTACAACAAGTGCAACGGTAACGTTGCTACGTAGGAATGTGTTCGCCGCGTCTACAACAAGTGCTACGGTAACGTTGCTACGTAGGAATGTGTTCGCCGCGTCTACAACAAGTGCTACGGTAACGTTGCTACGTAGGAATGTGTTCGCCGCGTCTACAACAAGTGCTACGATAACGTTGCTACGTAGAAAGAGTTCACTGCGTCTACGGCATCTTCTAAAATTGCTACAAGTAGTGCACTGTACCTAGAAAATAGTACAACACGTCGTTTACGACATTACATTCTACAAAAACTACGCTACGTAACACGGAAAGAAGATTAACGTAGTTACAAAATATATAATAACCACAGTAAGTACAGTATCTACTTCACTGCAACGAAAAGAGTTCAACGCGTCAACGTTTTAGTATAAATATGTGAAGGCCCTATTCGTGTTTGTTGAGCGCCGCGAACAATACGACGCAGGAACTGCGTTAGTGTATAGTAGTAGTGTAGAAAACGAGTTCACCGCATTTATATTGATTGCTCGTGTTACTTCCCCATAAACTCTGCACATGCACCAATGTCAGTGACCTGTGCGTGCGGTACACTGTGCACCGTGTGTCGTGCACAGCGGCGACACTGGATCACTTTGTACCGACTTTATTTAAATGTATATGTACCGTATTTGATGTCGACTATAGTAGAATATTTAAGTGAAATCCAGCAAGAAGCGACCTATAAGAAGCGCCCCTAGCGGCAACTATTTGCATATATACTGAGGATTTTGTACAAATATATTATTATAAAACGGTACCTAATCGATAGTAAAAATTTGAATAAAATGGTACCAGCGGTACAGAATGATACTAGGGGTACAGAATGGTACCAGAGGTACGGACACAGTCTGTACTTAACACGAGCCTGCGCCTGTGAACCACCGATACTGATGCCGGCACACTTATGAACGCTGTTGTATCGA
Source organism: Ennomos fuscantarius (assembly GCA_905220475.3). Taxonomy (NCBI): domain Eukaryota; kingdom Metazoa; phylum Arthropoda; class Insecta; order Lepidoptera; family Geometridae; genus Ennomos; species Ennomos fuscantarius. Next base: position 109,997 of record HG992028.1, on the reverse strand, counting down.
TGCATGGTGAGAGCTACCATACCACGTCGTATGCACTTGGTGGTACACGTCACTGTAATGTATGAACACGCCCGACCTATAACAGTTTAGCCGACGTACCATTAGTTAGTACAAGTTTTACAACAGTCATCGTGTAGAAGCCGAGCCATACACTAGTGCACCGCAACACCGTCTTTGTTTACCGACTGGTGCACCATCAACCCTCGGTCTCAACAACCTTTACATTACGAAAACAATTATCACACTTCTACACTTGAAATTTAACATAGTAATTTAAGTTGATGTCCAGGCGTGTATTCAATCACTATTGTATTGTATCAGAATTGATTTTAATGGACTACTAACGTCATCTGTTGGAAATTACAGAACTTAAGGCATGTGTGATCCTTCATTAACTAAACCCAAACCTGTCTGTTTACTACCTACTAATGCCATCTCATAGAAAAGTATAGGTAGAGTTATTATTGATGAGAATATTATACAAGGTGGAACTGAAACATGTTCGATGTGGCCAAGCTACTTGCGATCCGTTACAAAGCTGTGCTAGTTTGCTATAGTTATAATAGATGTGGTGTTATATATATTGGGTGGCGGTGTGGTCTCGGTTATTGAATAGGACCGCCCATCTCTTCCCGCGGGTGCCGTAGTGTACAGCGGTCGGCTGCGGGAATATTCAGGGAATGGGCAGCAGCATTTTCCTGCGTACCAACATCAAATGTTCTGCAACCAGCCGCCGCCGGCCGAGCGCGGCGGCTGGGGCACATCCCCGCCCGCTGTGATGACGAGCGGCTGAAGTGGCGTTATAGGGGAGGCTGCGGTCAGCAGTGGACGTCTTCCGGCCCGTGATGTCATGTGCTTGTGATAACAAACATTCTGATTTGACGTTCATTGGTCGGTATTATCTTTGGATTTGTTAGACGAAAGCTAGATGACGCTGTACCTCTTTAAAACACGCAAGCATTTGTTGCCGACATGATGAAGGACCACTTCTTCATATAAGCATTATATAAGAGACAAAAACGCTATGTTGATCCCTAGTGTTGAATTTTCCGAAGTAGCGTTTTTCAAATGAACGTAAGCGCTCCTATAATAATACGAATGTGTGGTCTTAACTATGGTTTAAAGTGTTGCCATAATATGAGGGTAGGGTGCGGGAGCCACTGACCCGGTCGTACTGGAAGTGCGGCGCGTGGTGGAAGGAGCGCGCGGCGCCGCGGCCGTACAGGTACGGGTAGTACGCGCCGTACATCACCTCGGGGCAGCTCACCGCCATGCCCGCGCCGGCCCCCGCGCGCGCCCCATGCCGCCCCCCGCCCGCCCCACCGGCCCGCCCCCCGCCCGCCCCACCGGCCCGCCCGCCGCCCGCCCCGCCTGCCCGCGCGCCCTGCAACACACGAACAACTCCATCTCATCCTGTGCACAAGTGGGTGTGAACATGTGAACAATATATATAGCTATAAACATAAACTATTCGAGAATCAGTTTTTAAAGTTAGATAAAATGCTAATTTACGTCGTGACATTTCATCTCGAGCCGGAAGTAAGCGGCTACTAATGCACTCGGTGGACGCGCGCTATAGTCACGTATGGAAAATGAATCCTATAACAATAGCACAGATAAAATAGTTTTTATTGTAAGCACTTGTTGAGTTATATATATATTGGACTAATATTTACGTCGAGACGTTTGTATGTTAATTTGTAGTCTCGTGCCTCGTTAAATACATATAAAATGCTTTGTCCTCAATGACTGACAGACGGATCAACGCACAGCCGGAACCGCTGATCGTATAGAGACCTGAAACTTGGAGGGTGTGCTCTTTGTATGACGTAGGCATCCGATAAGCAGTAATGCTCTCGCCGTTTTGTAAAAAGCTATGATGAATCACACCAGCACTAGACCACCAAATTGTGACCATCACCTTTCTAGGGTCATTTTTCGTTTTGCACATTGCTTTGGTACCGAACCAGGATCTAACCAACTTGCTGAGCGCTTTCGATTGTCAAAAAGAATCCATTTTTCGTCGCACGTAACAATTCGGTTCAAAATTCCTTCATTTCTGTGCCTGTTAAGCAGCGCAAGGCAAGTCTCGACGCGTACGTTGCGCTGGCGATCGTTAAGTTCGTGGGGCACCCATCTATCAAGCTTTTTTATCTTGCCAATCTGTCGCAAATGGACCAATATTGTTTTGATGCTAACATCAAAAGCTGCTGCCAGCTCAGCTGTAGATTGAGATTCATCAGCTTCCACAATCGCCTTTAATTCATCATTGTTGACCAAAGTTTCCGGACGACCACGAGGTTCATTTTTCAAGTCAAAATTCCCAGAACGGAACCGAGCAAACCAATAACGGGTTGTACGTTCGTTTGTACAGTTCTCTCCGTAAACGTCGTTGATGTTACGTGTCGTTTGTGCCGCGTTGGTACCACGACGGAACTCATATTCCATAATTACACGAAATTTCAAAGTATCCATTATGAGGAAAAATGTTGAAATGTAATGAAAATACAACGCTAATCAATAAACAAAAGACTTATATTGTAAATAGAATGTCATATTTTTAAAACAAAATTAATTTGCATTTAGAATTCAAAGCCAATCAAAACATTTTTTTGTTTGTAAAAGTCTGTACTGCAATACGGCAATTTCATAGGTAAAGACCTATTATATAACTCAAAGGTGACTGACTGACTGACATAGCGATCTATCAACGCACAGCCCAAACCACTGGACGGATCGGGCTGAAATTTGGCATGCAGATGTTATGACGTAGCCATCAGCTAAGAAAGGATTTTTCGAAATTCCACCCTTAAGAGGGTGAAATGGGTGGTTGAATTATTTTCCCATACGCGGGCAGAAGCTCGTATTATAATAAAAAGGTTTGAAATCACTAAAAACATAAATACTCTTAAGGTTTATAGCGGGAAAACGAAAAAAATCGCGTCACTGCATTGTATTATTTTCCAAAACTTGTGTTAAAATAAAATAAATGTCTTCAAATCTCGTCTCGATTTGTCACCATATTTAAAGATTTCGAAGCTTAAAGAGGTTATGCACTTTTAGGACACGGCCTCATAACACTAATAATAGGTCTTTACCTATGAAATTGCCGTATTGCAGTACAGACTTTTTCAAACAAAAAAAAAGTTTTGATTGGCTATGAATTCTATATTCAAATTAATTTTGTTTTAAAAATATGACATTCTATTTACAATATAATTCTTTTGTTTATTGATTAGCGTTGTATTTTCATTACATTTTAACATTTTTCCTCATAATGGATACTTCGAAATTTCGTGTAATTATGGAATATGAGTTCCGTCGTGGCACCAACGCGGCACAAACGACACGTAACATCAACGACGTTTACGGAGCGAACTGTACAAACGAACGTACAACCCGTTATTGGTTTGCTCGGTTCCGTTCTGGGAATTTTGACTTGAAAAATGAACCTCGTGGTCGTCCGGAAACTTTGGTCAACAATGATGAATTAAAGGCGATTGTGGAAGCTGATGAATCTCAATCTACAGCTGAGCTGGCAGCAGCTTTTGATGTTAGCATCAAAACAATATTGGTCCATTTGCGACAGATTGGCAAGATAAAAAAGCTTGATAGATGGGTGCCCCACGAACTTAACGATCGCCAGCGCAACGTACGCGCCGAGACTTGCCTTGCGCTGCTTAACAGGCACAGAAATTAAGGAATTTTGAACCGAATTGTTACGTGCGACGAAAAATGGATTCTTTTTGACAATCGAAAGCGCTCACCAAGTTGGTTAGATCCTGGTTCGGTACCAAAGCAATGTGCAAAACGAAAAATGACCCCTAGAAAGGTGATGGTCACAGTTTGGTGGTCTAGTGCTGGTGTGATTCATCATAGCTTTTTACAAAACGGCGAGAGCATTACTGCAGATGTGTACATTGAAGAACTGACCACAATGATGGCGAAACTCGCACGTCTGCAACCAGCTTTGGTCAATCGGTCGTCTCCACTGCTACTTCACGACAACGCGCGACCGCATACTGCACAACAGACCGTCTCTAAGCTGCATGAGTTGGGTTTGGAAGCTCTCCCTCATCCGCCATACTCACCAGATCTTGCGCCTACCGACTATTACTTTTTCCAAAATTTGGACAACTTTTTAGCGGGAAAAAATTCAATTCCCGAGAGGCAGTACAAAACGCCTTTGAAGAGTTTGTTGTCTCCCGTCCTGCTGATTTTTTCAAGAAAGGCATCCATAAACTGCCACAGCGTTGGCAAAGATGCATTGATTGCAGGGGTGATTACTTTGAATAAAAGAAATAAATAAGTTCGAAAAAAAAATACTTTAACTTTTTTCAAACAAAACGGCAATTTCATAGGTAAAGACCTAATATTATAAAGGCGTAAGTTTGTTTGTGTGTATGTTTGTTGCTCCTTCACGCACTAACGGCTGAATGGATTTAGATGAAATTCGGTACTAAGCTTATACACTGGATTAACATATAGGCTACATTTTATCCCGGAAAAGCGAAATTTTCCCGTAGGATGAGCAAATAATGAAAATACTTTTCATCCGCGGGTAAAACCGCGGGGCGCAACTAGTAGGAACATAGGGTTCATAACATCAACATAGAATGTAAAACGGTAAGGACGAGAACATTTTGGTAATAAATTATACGAATCTTTCCATATTCAATACATATTATTAAAGAATATTTAAATCGGATTATAATATAGGTACCTATTTAGTTTTTATTGTATAAATGTTTTTGATTTATTGTGTATAATAATACCTACTTAAAGTTTTCTCTATAGTTTGTCTTAGAAGTTTAATTTAGTGTGTATTGTATTTCGCAGTTTTTATACATTTATAAATTTGTCTGTTTATTGTTTAACTGGGAGTGGGATTGGTTGCCTTCGATGGGAAATGAATCAACCTTAGTGTTCGGGCTCCAGCTGGTTCGGGTCCCAAATCCCTTTTTTAATTAAAACATCAAAAAACGATAAGTAAAAGTGTATATTTTTCCCAAAGAATTCGTCCTATTATACAAAGTGTATGAGCGACACCAAAAATATCACCAAAATATCTGAGGAACGTGTGTCAGCCCCAAGGTTCTACCCATCCAGATGCGCTTGACGGTTCAGACGCCAGCTTTCCCCATTTGTCAGAATACAAGCGTACCGTTACTAGTGCTCGGTCTGACTGCATCCAGTGAACATCTCGTTATACTTACAGCTTAAACAGGGTCACGTTTGCTCTTCTTTTCCCATCGGCTATTGGATAGATTATCTAATATAGAACGATGATACGTGAATCGTCCATCCATACGTGCCAATTCAGCAATGTCTTGCTATAACATCATACCATAAACCTTCCTCTTGTTCTGAATTTACCCGTTCGCCCAGAATAATAATAATAATAAATATGTGTGGATATTCACACAGCGCCATCTAGCCCCACACTAAGCAAAGCTTGTACTATGGGAACCAGATAACTGATACAATACTTAGATACTTTTTTGTTTGTAAATACATACATAGAATACAATATAAACACCCAGACTCAGAACAAACATCGATGTTCATCACACAAATGTTTGTCCTGGGTGGGAATCGAACCCACGACCTGCAGTTCAGAAGGCAGGGATACTACCAACTGAACTATCGGGCCAGTCACATAATACACGTCGACTGCCAGCCCCGGTCCCAAATCCCTTTACTTTATTTTTTTATTTTTTTGTATGTTTCGGCTCCACACTTTTGTGTATTTAGCCAGTGTCAAGTAATTGATAATTTATCAAGTTAATGATATTTCATGCAAATATGTGTCAAGTCACAGTCGAAGTCATCATAATAAAATTAAAACATCAAAAAACGATAAGTAAAAGTGTATATTTTTTCTTCATGACAATTTCTAATGACATAATACATGTAACTTTTAAATTGTCTTCTGAAACGAGGTCCAAACACTTAGTACTGTGTACCCGTAGGTACCTGTAGCGAGGGATGTACCCGTAGGTACCTGTAGCGAGGGATGTACCCGTAGGTACCTGTAGCGAGGGATGTACCCGTAGGTACCTGTAGCGAGGGATGTACCCGTAGGTACCTGTAGCGAGGGATGTACCCGTAGGTACCTGTAGCGAGGGATGTACCCGTAGGTACCTGTAGCGAGGGATGTACCCGTAGGTACCTGTAGCGAGGGATGTACCCGTAGGTACCTGTAGCGAGGGATGTACCCGTAGGTACCTGTAGCGAGGGATGTACCCGTAGGTACCTGTAGCGAGGGATGTACCCGTAGGTACCTGTAGCGAGGGATGTACCCGTAGGTACCTGTAGCGAGGGATGTACCCGTAGGTACCTGTAGCGAGGGATGTACCCGTAGGTACCTGTAGCGAGGGATGTACCCGTAGGTACCTGTAGCGAGGGATGTACCCGTAGGTACCTGTAGCGAGGGATGTACCCGTAGGTACCTGTAGCGAGGGATGTACCCGTAGGTACCTGTAGCGAGGGATGTACCCGTAGGTACCTGTAGCGAGGGATGTACCCGTAGGTACCTGTAGCGAGGGATGTACCCGTAGGTACCTGTAGCGAGGGATGTACCCGTAGGTACCTGTAGCGAGGGATGTACCCGTAGGTACCTGTAGCGAGGGATGTACCCGTAGGTACCTGTAGCGAGGGATGTACCCGTAGGTACCTGTAGCGAGGGATGTACCCGTAGGTACCTGTAGCGAGGGATGTACCCGTAGGTACCTGTAGCGAGGGATGTACCCGTAGGTACCTGTAGCGAGGGATGTACCCGTAGGTACCTGTAGCGAGGGATGTACCCGTAGGTACCTGTAGCGAGGGATGTACCCGTAGGTACCTGTAGCGAGGGATGTACCCGTAGGTACCTGTAGCGAGGGATGTACCCGTAGGTACCTGTAGCGAGGGATGTACCCGTAGGTACCTGTAGCGAGGGATGTACCCGTAGGTACCTGTAGCGAGGGATGTACCCGTAGGTACCTGTAGCGAGGGATGTACCCGTAGGTACCTGTAGCGAGGGATGTACCCGTAGGTACCTGTAGCGAGGGATGTACCCGTAGGTACCTGTAGCGAGGGATGTACCCGTAGGTACCTGTAGCGAGGGATGTACCCGTAGGTACCTGTAGCGAGGGATGTACCCGTAGGTACCTGTAGCGAGGGATGTACCCGTAGGTACCTGTAGCGAGGGATGTACCCGTAGGTACCTGTAGCGAGGGATGTACCCGTAGGTACCTGTAGCGAGGGATGTACCCGTAGGTACCTGTAGCGAGGGATGTACCCGTAGGTACCTGTAGCGAGGGATGTACCCGTAGGTACCTGTAGCGAGGGATGTACCCGTAGGTACCTGTAGCGAGGGATGTACCCGTAGGTACCTGTAGCGAGGGATGTACCCGTAGGTACCTGTAGCGAGGGATGGCGCATCCTTTCCGTGCGCTTTCTTATTTGTTGTACCGAGAGTTGTACGGCACACAAGAACGCTCAAAGGATATTCGTAAATAAACAGTGTGTTATGTGTAGCAACTAATTTGGTATGGAAAACTAACCTATCTATATCTATATATTTATATGTTCTAACTCAATTAATAACGTTAAAAACCAATTAAAAATCTAAAAATCGAATTTTATAAATGTTAATACAAAACTAAACTATACCTAAGAAATTGAAATAAATAATAACTAAAAATTTAAAATAGCCTTTTGGTGCAGGAGAAAGTTTCAATTTCATTGTCTCCGCCCCAAACGGCACAAACATGTAGGCCCTGTCAAGGAGTGCATATTTGTGTCGTTTGAAGTTTTCGGCCTTGACGGCGGCCGCGCCGGCTTCAACTGTAGTTATAGGAAGATGGGGCAGAGCCATAGTGTCAACACATGTGGCATCCCACACTAGAGGCCGTCCCATCTTCCAGGGGATGAGGGTCATCCCGTCGGGTCTTTTGCCGTCATCTCGCATCAGTCCATTAGGTTCTAGGGCAGATGGGACACCGGCACAACTAAAGCCCGACGGATGATATCGTTCAAGTCGGCGTGTCGCGGTATTCGTCCTGTACTGTTATACAGGACGTGGTGTCCGAACCCGAGTACCATTTCACCACAACAAGAACAATAATGAGGGACTTAGCTATTAGGTGCACTTATTTGCAAAGATGAGGCTAAAAAAATACTTGTTAAAATTAAAATCGTATTAAAACCATTTTAGACTTCCACGTGGACGAAGTCGCGGCCAAAATCTAATTTCCCTACAAAATGAGGTTTATATTATACTACTTAAGTATTCCCGCGGTGGTCTGGGACACCACGAGTGCCCCTATGTGCGATGAGCTAATGATGTTCTAGGCGCGGCGACGGAGGCTCGACTATATATTTCCGACGGCGACCACAGGGCCCGACGGGGCCCGTAGTGAGCATACTTATCAATATGGTCCTTCCTTAATCAATTACATACCATCTATGTACACTATGGAAGCAACCAAATATCTGAACCTATCGTATTACTGAACGTCAGTCTAACGACGGTGTTGAGTGATAAGTCCCACAGGAACCGAACGCTTCGCCGGGACGGGAACTATTTCATTGGTTAATAGGTATAATTATTCTACACACTGTAATTTTACTAAACATCCAATGTAGAATGATTGTGAAGTTAAGTGACAGTGCTTTCCTGTGAATACATTTATCATAGCGGGACGAATTGTTTGATGTTTTTGAAGTCAGACTGCAACCTCTACATTTTACTTAGTTTCATCTAAATTCCTTTAGCATTTACTAAGTTGTACGCGCGTTATTACGAAGTCGAGTTTATTATGCTATCTCACGGCAACGGTTTTATTTGTTGGGGTAAAAGTATTCTATGTGTTCCATCCAGTAAATAAGCTGCCTCTATTTAACATTTCATCTCAATTGAAGGGTTGAGAAAAAGGATTTAACTGACAAATTGACAGTTTCGAGAAAATTGACTTTAAACGTCAACGGCGTCATTTTAATGTAGAGTGCTTATAAGGTAATAGAAAAGGTTTATGTAAGTTTCAGTTGCTTGAAAATGTTTTAATTCTATTAAAAATTACTAAATATAGTACTAATTCATACAATTACTGTAAAAATATAATATAATAAAATAAATATAGTAATGTTTTTATCCTAAGCAAACTGTATTCCTGTGACAGATAAACCATTTTTAGACTCAAAATCTCGAGATTTATGCTTCATTTCGGTATTTTGAGAATGTATTATTGAAGATAATTTCACGCTGAATCCAACGATAGCCATAAGTCATTTTGTCAAAAAAATCAGTTAAATCCTTTTTATTCTCACCCCTTCAATTCAGCCGTTTGAGCGTGAAGAATTAACAATCATACACTTATACACAAAACACACACCAACTTTCGCGTTTACACAATCAATATCATCCAAGTGTATAACGTGCACCTTTGGATGGAAGCCTACGTTGGTGCGCGACCGGGCGCCAGCAGCCGCCAGCAGCCGCCAGCAGCCGCCAGCAGCCGCCAGCAGCCGCCAGCAGCCGCCAGCAGCCGCCAGCAGCCGCCAGCAGCCGCCAGCAGCCGCCAGCAGCCGCCAGCAGCCGCCAGCAGCCGCGGCCGGGACGAGGCCAGCCACGTACTGTTCGTGGGATTTGTACAATAAACTGTCGCGTCGAATTTGAATTTTCTTTAAGCTATATAATGCCGGGCGAGCTGCCCGATCGTAGCAGTCGACGGTCTATAGAGAACAAAATATTATATACTAGCTCTTGCCCGCGGCTTCGCCCGCGTGGCCTATAGGAAACGAATAGCATATTTTTTTGCCGAAACTAACATTATAAACACTTTCAGTCTCAGTAGTCAAATAAAGTAGGTACCTACGTTATAGAGGGATAAGTGCGAACTTAGAAGCTGTACAGAGAACATAAGTGCAGACGGGCATCTGATTGTATTTCTGAACAGATTGAACACTCCCAGTCCTTCAACTCACATATTAAAATTGAAGGGGTTTACAAACAGGGTTTAACTGATTTTTTTCAAAAATCTACTATATAAAAGTAAGTCGGGTTTTCCTTCCTGACGCTATAACTCCAGAACGCACGAACCGATTTCCACGGTTTTACATTCGTGGGAAAGGTCTCGGGCTCCGTGAGGTTTATAGCAAAGAAAATTCAGGAAAAATTCAGGACAAACCAACATTTTAAGTAGATGGCGCCGGTGCGTGATACATTGTTTTTCGTATATTATAAAATGTTTAATAAATAAACATCCACCCGAGCGAAGCCGGGACGGGTCGCTAGTTGACTTATGGGTATCGTTGGATTCAGCGTGAAATTATCTACAATAATACATTCTCTAAGTACCGAAATGAGACTTAAATCTCGAGATTTTGAGTCTAAAAACGGTTTATCTGTCACAGGAATACAGTTCGCTTTGCATAAAAACATTATTATATTTATTTTATTATATTATATTTTTACAGTAATTGTATGAATTAGTACTATATTCAGTATTTTAAAATAGAATTAAAACATACATAAACCTTTTCTATTACCTTATAAGCACTCTACATGAAAATGACGCCGTTGAAGTTTAAAGTCAGTTTTCTCGAAACTATCAATTTGACAGTTAAACCCTTTTTATTGTCAACCTTTCAATTGAGAGAGAGTTACAGCTATGTTGCTGCGTAGCTGATACCCACCAAAACTATTTAAATTAAAAGTTTTGAGTAAAAGAAAGAATGTAATTTTTTCATAGATAATTCAGCCACCAATTTCACCCTCTTAGGGGTGGAATTTCGAAAATCCTTTTTCAGTGGATATTTACACTTAACAAAGAACACACGCTCCAAATGTCAAGTCTCTAGGAACAGCGGTTTAGGCTGTGCGTTGATATAAGTCTGTCAGTCAGGACTTTGAATTTTATATCTTAGATAGAAAATAAAACGAAAAAGATATAACTATACAAATTGTAACGATATAGTTTAATTTTTTTTTAATAAAATCCTATATATATATAGACGAATACGAATATTCCGTAAGATGAAAAATATTATTTTGTTTGTGAATAATGACCCTTTTTTAGTATTAAAATTCTCATGAGAGTGATTCATTTTAAATTAATATATCCCCGACCCTCTTTATGAAAGTGCTAATATGCATATGCACTTGCGTGTTTTGGTATTTTTTTAAGGTTAATGCATATTTTACCTGAAGTGTATGTAACTAGTAAAATACGAATGCCGTGTACAAGTTTCTACAGATAACGTTTGACCAGCAGCAGGCTTAGCACGGCATGTGGAGAAACTGTCTTTCCCCCGGTTTATTCAGGTGGAATTATTATCAGAATTTATTACTGAATATTAATTCAGTTAAAATAATCCCCCTCTCCACCTTACGTAGCACGGCAACGAGGAGAGGAAAGAAATATTTCCCTTTGACACTATCGTAGACATTATATCCCGCTACTCCCCGCTTCAGAGCACGGACTCGGAAAAAAGTGGATAATATTCTCTTGAATTGACACAAAGCAGACTCTTGTAAGTGGGTATAAGGAAGTTAAAGTGTTTAAATAGGCACAAAAATGTCGCGTGCCTATTATAACTACGTTTTATCGCGGGAACTCGAATTTTGGAGCGAAAGTCACACCGGGAGGAGCATTCGGGATGCAAACAATTCCTTCTAAATCCCGGGAAATGAGTTTCAATACAAAAAAAATACATTGCGAAATATTCGTGAAAATACAATTATTAGTTTAGTTTTATTAAGGAAATTATTTAATTTACGTAATTAACTTAAATGATGCATATATTTTTTGAGTATATTTTATTATAAAATGTATACATATTAAAATTTAAAATATAATTACTACACAATAATTAATCACGTTTTTCCGCTCATATTACAAACAAAATAAAATTTAATATAAACTACTCACTTACTCTCACTTATATAGGTACATACACAGACCAAGTAGAGGATACGGTACATAGAAGTCGTTACATACTCTTTGATTAACACAGGGACACAGACTCAAAAACCTTATTTTTCTTAATTTCTATATTTTGTTTTCAATCCCAGTATATTTAGCCGAACAATTATCGATGGTTTGATGGACTGAACAAAATATTGAAGCCAGAAGACATTACATGTCATTTTAGTTAAATTTTCTCATACTGGCAACAATACGGTAGAGAAAACTAAAAACGCTACTCCCCTCATTTATCCCCCGGATGAAGCTCTCCACTGCCGCGGCCGCCGCCGCTCGCGGGTGGAATAAAGTGACAATGAGGATAAGTTTGTGATCCACTCCCTGGCCCCGGGGAGAAGTAGTCCACCGGCCTGCAGGAGTCAGGACCCGTGGACACCTATGTATTGGACTCAGTGGATGTGGAACACAAACTACTTATATATATAGGTATACTAGCTTCAGCCCGCGGCTTCGCCCGCGTTGGCTATCCCTCAGAAATCATTATTTTTCGGGATAAAATTAACTTAGCCCTCTTAAATTAATAAATGGCTGGAATCTCGTGCGAGCATTGATCTCTCATAGCGGCATTGTTAGACTTAGCATTATAATTATGACAATATCGCAAATTCTTACCAATTAACTACTACATGACTGACAATTTATTTACGGACATCCATTGCCCGTTCCTGAGTCCCATACATTAAGTAGGACAGGGATCGAAAGAGGCGAGCGCCACCACCTACCATTGGTAGGATGGTGTGACTCGCCATTTCACAATCTACGTTTAGTGACTCTTGGACCATATTAAATTTGTATCTACTAAAATAATTAAATATATGACCAAACTATCTTTGACCTGGTAACCCTACCGAAAAAAATGTACAGCGGGATAGCAATTACTTAAATCTAACAAACTTACAATTTAGAAATTTTGCGAAAACTCAACTATAATAAAAATTAAAATAGAAATAATTAAATCTTTGTGTAAAATTCTGCACAAATTACGAAGCAAAATATAGAAACACAACCACACCAATCTAGAAAAATCACAAAACTCTACTATCAAAAACATAAGAATATAAATATTATACAATGTTAGTTAAGTCAAGATTTATTGCAAACAGGCTAATTTCAGCACTTTTACAAGACAAAATTATATTAGGTACTTAAAATTAAGTTATTTCATTAAGCATATAAAATTACAAAGTGCTTATTGTCAAATAATATATAGCAAGCCCATTACAATATATGAGTTTGAAAAAAAAAAAGCAGTTTTCTTTCTCACTACTGTGTTAATAATCAAAGTAATGATCATGAATATTTCAAAGAATTTTCAATCACTAAAAGAACGCAGAAAAATAAATGAGTTTGCTAAAGAATCCTATATTAATAATTGTCACATACTTATCTTATAACTTTTTAAACTTCCATGGTCACTAACAACAATAACAAACTCAACTACCAAATAACGGCAATCCGAAACAAATAGATTACATGGTAAATATCCCGTTAATCATAATATTTATTTCATTTTGAGACATACAACGTATAAATTTAATAATAATCTGGGTTCCGAACGTTTCTATGAAAATAATAGGTCTTTACCTATGAAATTGCCGTATTGCAGTACAGACTTTTTCAAACAAAAAAAAAGTTTTGATTGGCTATGAATTCTAAATTCAAATTAATTTTGTTTTAAAAATATGACATTCTATTTACAATATAAGTCTTTTGTTTATTGATTAGAGTTGTATTTTCATTACATTTCAACATTTTTCCTCATAATGGATACTTTGAAATTTCGTGTAATTATGGAATATGAGTTCCGTCGTGGCACCAACGCTGCACAAACGACACGTAACATCAACGACGTTTATGGAGAGAACTGTACAAACGAACGTACAACCCGTTATTGGTTTGCTCGGTTCCGTTCTGGGAATTTTGACTTGAAAAATGAACCTCGTGGTCGTCCGGAAACTTTGGTCAACAATGATGAATTAAAGGCGATTGTGGAAGCTGATGAATCTCAATCTACAGCTGAGCTGGCAGCAGCTTTTGATGTTAGCATCAAAACAATATTGGTCCATTTGCGACAGATTGGCAAGATAATAAAGCTTGATAGATGGGTGCCCCACGAACTTAACGATCGCCAGCGCAACGTACGCGTCGAGACTTGCCTTGCGCTGCTTAACAGGTACAGAAATGAAGGAATTTTGAACCGAATTGTTACGTGCGACGAAAAATGGATTCTTTTTGACAATCGAAAGCGCTCAGCAAGTTGATTAGATCCTGGTTCGGTACCAAAGCAATGTGCAAAACGAAAAATGACCCCTAGAAAGGTGATGGTCACAGTTTGGTGGTCTAGTGCTGGTGTCATTCATCATAGCTTTTTACAAAACGGCGAAAGCATTACTGCAGATGTGTACATTGAAGAACTGACCACAATGATGGCGAAACTCGCACGTCTGCAACCAGCTTTGGTCAATCGGTCGTCTTCACTGCTACTTCACGACAACGCGCGACCCCATACTGCACAACAGACCGTCTCTAAGCTGCATGAGTTGGGTTTGGAAGCTCTCCCTCATCCGCCATACTCACCAGATCTTGCGCCTACCGACTATTACTTTTTCCAAAATTTGGACAACTTTTTAGCGGGAAAAAAATTCAATTCCCGAGAGGCAGTACAAAACGCCTTTGAAGAGTTTGTTGTCTCCCGTCCTGCTGATTTTTTCAAGAAGGGCATCCATAAACTGCCACAGCGTTGGCAAAGATGCATTGATTGCAGGGGTGATTACTTTGAATAAAAGAAATAAATAAGTTCGAAAAAAAAATACTTTAACTTTTTTCAAACAAAACGGCAATTTCATAGGTAAAGACCTAATAATTGTGTCCACAAACCTTCCTTCCCATTTTCACCTTTTAAATTAAACCTTGCCGAAAACCCTTAAGGGGATGTAATTCAAAAAACGCCGCGACCCTTATCTATTTAGGTACATCGCGTGTTTTTTAGATTTTTTTTACTATTTTTTATTTTGTGTTATTGGTAGGGTAGTTCCTCATGTATAATCTTGCTTTTCTGTGAAGTGTGAAGTACTTGTGTAGAAAACCCCATGATTTCTGCAAACTTTACCTCTATTTTCAAAGGCCTATTCGTCGACGCGCCGCGCGGGAGTAGGTAAGTGAATTTTATTATCATCCCCGTCACGCAGCCGCCGGCGCCGCTTTAATACAACATTACGGTTTATTTAGTTGTTCAAAATGATGTTCTCCAAATTAAGATTACCTATTCAGTGACACTCCACACGTCAGGGGCCGGGAAAAATATTTTTATCCCCTTTTTACATGTACCTATGGGAGCTACCACTATAACAGAAAAGAAAATAAGATTATTCATATTTTTTTAAACCTGGAGAACTATCGACTGCTGCTTCAACTATAGCTTCATCAATATTCCTACGTTTATAATTGTAGAAGTTATTTATAAAGTGCGATAAAGGATTCAGACAGCGTGACGTGCGAGCGTGCAGGCCGCAGCCGCTGCGCGCACTGCACGGGGCTACATGCAGTGCACCTTATAGCGTCCAGGATCTATGGGATAAAGAGCCGTTATTATTGTTATATTAGATATTAAATATATACGTACGCAAATTTTGAACAGTAGGTATACTATAGCGTACTGACTCTGTTTAGGGTGCACTGACTTTATATAGGCGTAAGGAACAAGAAGAAATACAATATGTTCCAGCAGTTGGAACTCGCCTGATGCTGCCCAATAACATGACATAATAATGATAAACAAATAATAAAATAATAATATACGTATAGGTAGATGGGCTCCCCTCTCTCTCGCTCGCCGGTGGTATATACGGTCCTAATTAAAACTTTTGCCAAATTATAATGAACTCATGAAATGCTAATTGCAAACGAACTAAGTCATAAGTTATTATTGTAAATGCGGCTGCCGATGTTTGAGTCCATTTATTTATTTCGTACCACTAATTAGGTTTGTTTTGGTTACAATTTTGTAAATTGTAACCAAAACAAACCTAATTAGTGGTAAAATAAGTGGTGGTAAAAAAAATTGAACGAATAGGTAGGATACAGTTAATTACTTAGTTAAATTAATTGAGTGGCATTCATAAAAGATTAAAAACAAGATAAATTTTTTAAAACTCAGAGCTACCTAGATTATAAAATAATGTAGCTTTGGTCGCGCGACCACCGTACCGAGACCCCGCGCGGGTCCCTAGTCCACGCGCATGTCCTATGGCCTAGGTACTAATATATTAGCTTATTTATTAGGCAGCATTTTCTCTTAATAAATAAGCCTATGAACCTATGAAAATTGCCGTTCTGCAGTACGGTAAACCATCAATAACTGGCCACTTTAGTGCACTGGCCAGTTCGTTTTAGTTCGTGCTAGTTTCCATACGGTAAACATTGTGAACTAATATGAAAGCTTATAGGTAAGGTAACGTTAAACCATGATCACAGGTGGCGTTACGTGAATGTCAGTCAATAGTGTCGGTAAATAGGTAGCGGCCAATAACTAGTAGCGGCCAGTTACACCTAGTTTACCCTATTGGCTATTTCAAATGAATATATTTTTTTGTTTGGCTAATAATTCTATAATTTCAAATTAATTTTATGAAAATATATGGAATTTTTATTCCAAAATTAGTAATTTTTATCTAATTATTTTTCGTTATGTTTTCATCGTATTTGAATATATGTCGTCATCATGGATACGTTCAAAACTCGTGTGATTCTGGAACAGTACCGGCCGGTGGGGGCCGGGCCCCGCGGGGAACTGGAACAGTACCGGCCGGTGGGGGCCGGGCCCCGCGGGGAACTGGAACAGTACCGGCCGGTGGGGGCCGGGCCCCGCGGGGAACTGGAACAGTACCGGCCGGTGGGGGCCGGGCCCCGCGGGGAACTGGAACAGTACCGGCCGGTGGGGGCCGGGCCCCGCGGGGAACTGGAACAGTACCGGCCGGTGGGGGCCGGGCCCCGCGGGGAACTGGAACAGTACCGGCCGGTGGGGGCCGGGCCCCGCGGGGAACTGGAACAGTACCGGCCGGTGGGGGCCGGGCCCCGCGGGGAACTGGAACAGTACCGGCCGGTGGGGGCCGGGCCCCGCGGGGAACTGGAACAGTACCGGCCGGTGGGGGCCGGGCCCCGCGGGGAACTGGAACAGTACCGGCCGGTGGGGGCCGGGCCCCGCGGGGAACTGGAACAGTACCGGCCGGTGGGGGCCGGGCCCCGCGGGGAACTGGAACAGTACCGGCCGGTGGGGGCCGGGCCCCGCGGGGAACTGGAACAGTACCGGCCGGTGGGGGCCGGGCCCCGCGGGGAACTGGAACAGTACCGGCCGGTGGGGGCCGGGCCCCGCGGGGAACTGAAGGCGATTGTGGAAGCTTCATCTACGGCTGCTTCAGCTGCGGGTTTCGACGTGTGATGCATGACACAACAATATTGCTCCGTTTGCGTCAAAATAATGGAAAGGTTCAAAAAGTTGACGGCTCGCTCGTGTCCGCTGCTGCTCCCCTTCCCAGCAGAACGGCTCCAGGTTACGGGAGCTGCGGTCGGAAGCTCCCGCCATCCGCCGTGCTCAGCAGGCCTTGCGCCTACAGACTTCTAGTTTTTCTAGAATTTTGATAACTTTTTGGCAGGAAAAAATAATACCCTAGAGGCAGTACCTACCTACCTACAAAATGCCTCCCGTCCGGCCGACTTCTTCAAGCGGCTACTGATGCCAGCCACTGCGTTGCAAAGGTGCATCGATCGCAGCATCGGTGAAAGTATAAAATATACCTTCGAGACGGTAACTACATGGTTGTTTCATTACCTACGGCGGGTGGCGCCCGACCGCTGGACCCCATCACTTGGGGAGTATCGACTCCCTGGAAACTCTGATACGGTACAAGATGACTCGACCAGGTATTGGAAATTTGACCATCGTGTAGGTACCTATCCCATTTATGTTCGTTAACTTACGTGATAATATTATCGTTACAATATTTATCTTTCGTTGCTAAAGTTACGTACGGTTTAACCATGACAGCGTGTTTCATGCATCGCGGTGCATCCAGTGTCACTATTTTATGCATTCTCATTTACATCGTTTACCTTTTAGAGTTGAGATGTCTCGAATAAATCCAAGCGTGAAAACACTGTTCATTTAATGTAACACTGAACTTTCTGAAACACCGGTGCACAGACACTGCACTGCACTAGCACTGGGGTCACAGGTCACTCACTCGCGGCGGTCGGTATGGCGCGGGAACACTGCGAATCGACGACCGTCCGGAGCGGCGTGCCGCTCGACACTGCCGCCCGCGCGGCCGGAGCCGCCGCCGCGTGCGCCGCCCACTCGGCGCCGCCCACCTGGCGCCGCCCACTCACGGCTCGCCGCCATTGGCGGGCGCCGCCCCGCCCCCGGGCGCCCGAGCCCTAGCTCTACACGGCTATAATACCCGGCGGATGTTTCATTACGGTTCTGGCGCAGTTGGTTGTCGCTTGGGTCTTGGGTTCGGGTTTCCCAACAACCCATCCTAATTGAATAATTTCATAGCTACGTACCTACCTACATGTTATAATACCTACTCGCTCACATTGCACAACATAGTTGACCCCACGGGGCCCCGGCACCGGGGGCACCGGGGACACCGGGGGCACCGGGGCCAATGGAACCTGCAGGCCTATCATGAAACTCTGTTGCAAGCACCGGATTGTTGCTGATCTATTGCAACTGAAATTAGGAGCAGTCAGTAGTTTGGGAGCTTCGATTACAATGAGTATTTATCGATAACTTGCAATGTGAAGTTGCAGCTAACCCGACCGATTTAAAAAGCTAGATTATACTGAATAGGAAACATGTTGAAATGGCTAATGATTTTAATATTTTTTGTCTAGGTATGGTTTTATTCGAATCAGTAAATGGTAACTTCAACTTCAACTCTTGGTTTGTGGAGAGGTACCTAACCTAACCACAATTTTGCCAATGTCAACAGTAGGTAAATGTCATTAGGGAATGTCAAAATGAACACTTTTTTGGGCATCCCTAATGACCGATGTATCGATATACACCATAACTGTTATCGAGGAGTTTTGGCGGGAAAACGAAAAAGATCGCGTCGCCGCTCTGTATTATTTTCCAAAACTTGTATTTTGTGTTCACCAATTTTATGCACGAACATTGAAGTGTTAGTGCATACATTTGGTGGCATTTTATTCGTTAAACGCTGTATTACAGGCATGAGTGTGGGAAACTGGTAGGTATATAGTGAAACGTTTCTTTTCGTGTTGTTCCCAAAACTACATAGAAGCTTCTGGTAAAGTTGCCACCACTTTACTAGGAGTATCTATGACTTGACTAGATTAGACTATGACTTGACTAGACTAGACTATGACATAACTTGATGACGTTAGACTGTGACTTGACTTGACTTGACACATATACCGATATATACATTATTAATTAACTTGAGCAATTATCAATTACTTGATGCTGGCTAAATACACAAAAGTGTAGAGCCAAAACAAAACAAAAAAACTGTTATCGAATTCGTTTGTATCGATACGAGATATTATCGCTTCCCTTTGTATCGATATATCGCATCGGTAACGCCTATAATAAGTAGGTAGGTACATTACTTTTCTATCGATATGTGTATCAATCAATGCAAAGGCGTAACTTTTTAATGTTTTATACAATAGTTTGTTAAACAGGAATCCGATTTGATAAAAAAAAACTTCAAACAGTTGGGTTTATAGGTACCTACTTTAGGCCGTCGCGGCAGCGGGTAGGTAGGTACGTAGGTAGGTATCTATCATTACTTTTTCAGTTTTACGAAGCTAAACCGTTCGACCATACCTAGCCTACCTATGGCTTTGTTTGGGAATGCTGCAGCCACTTCCTGGTTGTCTCCTAATTAAGCATACGTAGGTATCTTTCCACACACGCTTTGAGTAGGTACCTACTGTTGAAACCTAGTCCCCAGTTTCATATTATTGCACTGTTTGGGATATTGTCAGTTTGTATAATATAGGTATCGAGAGTGGGATCGGTACTTAATAAACGATATTAAGTAGGTACTTAATAAATAAGTAGGTACTTACGTTTGTTTCGGCAGGAAAGTATGCCATTAGTTTCCCATAGGCCAGCTTCCTCCAGTATCTTAGCTTCTGTACCTACTTACGTTTGTTTCGGCAGGAAAGTATGCCATTAGTTTCCCATAGGCCAGCTTCCTCCAGTATCTTAGCTTCTGCCGACAGATGCAGGCACTACTACTAAATATACCTACTACAGAATGTGTTCAAAGTCAAGTCAAAACTCCAGTCAAAAGATTTATTGCAAATAGGCAATTTTTAGCACTTTTACAAGTCAAAATTATATTTAGTAGGTACTATCTATACTTTCAGTTTATTTTTGTTCCTAGTATTAAAGTTATATATGGATGTCGCAATACCTGTTTATAGGTGCCTACCTATACAACGTCGCCGCACCGCTAGGTATGTCCCTGCATTTTAAATCTATAATACTTATCTTCGAAAATATTCATTTAAATTACTTAGGCACATACCTACCTATATGCATCTACGTGTGTGTGCACTGTGCATGTATATAATGCAGAATGTATTTATGGCACTTGGATAAGAACTAATGATGCATTGCTTAAAATCGCTTCATAAATAAATAAGCCAATATTTCTCGTAAAAAGTAAAGGATAAAAATGGTCGCATTGTAGGTTATCCCTAAGAGATACACTTGTAGGTACCATCGCGGACTTTTTTGTAGACCTATTTAAAGTGTAGGTACCTACAATACATTAAGTAGGTAGTACAACATCTCGATCTACTCGTAGGGTTCAGTTTTTATTAGGTACTAAGTAATAAGTAATTAATTTTTTGACCTGACATCTTTTAAATTGCTAATTATATGTACCTACTCGTAAGTATACAGGTTGTGGCGTAATGTGGTCCAACGTAAGGTGTCGATACTCTGTGTATTCAGCTATCACATAGTGGAATTTAATTAAGCAATTGATAAGGATCGTAGAATTATTAAATGAATACTTATTTTTTCGTAAATCGATCGATACGTAGTGTTACTGATTTGATTACAATTTCAGCAAATGACACAATTTTATACATTTTTTGCAATAAATACAATTGCTGCTGAATATGTGTGCCATCAGACCTAAATACTTTTTCCATTTAAAATCAAAACGTACTAAAGAAAAAAAGCGTTTTATTCAAATTTCAACTCGCACATCTAACAAATCATCGAATTTCAGCTGCGAAGTGGGTAAAAAATGTACCACGCTATCAATGCCCATTACTTTAAAAACTTGTCCGCTAAATGCAGATTCTAAAATAATAAAATATTAATTGGTCACATTATTTTAAAAAAGTTACAATTAAAAAATGAATCTGAATTTAAAAAAAAAGACACTTTCACATAAAGCGATTCAGATTCTGCAAAATAATGTATCCTAAATAAAGTTTTCGGAATGAGAATTTTTACGAATAAAAGAAAAGATTTTAACCGCCTTCCAAAAATAAGGAGGTTCTATGTTCGTCTGTGTTTTTTGTGTATGTTCATCGATATTTTCAGTAGTAGTAGTAGATAACTTATGTAAGTGTAGTAACAATGCAATAATCTGGTACAATTGAGCTGATCTGATGATGGAGTCAGGAGGTGGATAGTGGAACTCCTCAACGGCGAACAGCAAAGACATGAAATGATATAAATGGAAGTCAGCTGTCCGGGTACTTCATGTTGTGCACTATGAGCACAATAAAACGGCCAACTCTTAATAAATATAATTTATTTACATTATAGGTGCGCTACACTATCGCGCCACACGCACACACGGACAAATATAAACAATCAATCTCACACATCAGACGGGACAAGAATAGCAACGGGGACCAAATTAATACAAAAAATAGGGTAAACTAGGTGTAACTGGCCGCTACTAGTTATTGGGCACTACCTATTTACCGACACTATTGACTGACATTCACGTAACGCCACCTGTGATCATGGTTTAACGTTACCTTACCTATAAGCTTTCATATTAGTTCACAATGTTTACCGTATGGAAACTAGCACGAACTAAAACGAACTGGCCAGTGCACTAAAGTGGCCAGTTATTGATGGTTTACCGTACTAAATTTATGACCAAAACTACGCTCGTAAGCTCGCTACGCAGGCGCATGCGCGCGGCCCGCGTCCCCTCTCGTCCCTCGACATAACTGCAAGTGCAGTCGCGCCGCGCCTACAGCTCCTCGTGCTCGGCGGGGATGTCCTCGGCCGCGTCCTCGGCCGCGTCCTCGAGCGCGTCCTCGGGCTCGTCCTCGAGCGAGTCGAGCGCGGCGCGCGGCACGCCGAGCGTGTCGGCCAGCATGCTCTCCACGGAGTCGGCGAACTGCACCGCCTGGCCCTCCTGCAGCATGTAGCCGGACCTGCGGGCGGGAGGCCGTCAGTCGCCGGGGGCGGGGGCGGGGGCGGGGGCGGGGGAGCGGGCGGGGGGCGGGCCGTACCTGAGCGCGGCGGTCCGGTACAGCGTGTGGGCGGCCAGCAGCGTGGCGGGCGCGTCGGGCTCCGCCTGCACGCGGCGCAGCAGCTCCAACACCAGCGGGTGGCGCGGGTTGATCTCCAGCAGCTTCTTCTGCGTGAGGTGGTGGCGGCGCTGCGCGTCGTCGGCCTTCTGGTGCGCGTTGGACATGGCGAGGCGCTCCATGTTGCCGGTCCAGCCGAAGGCCGTGGCGGCCAGCGCGGCGGGCGAGCGGGCCAGCCGCCGCGACACGGCGCAGCGCGTCACCCAGTTCCCGAGCTTGTCGCCCAGCCACCGCGTCAGCGGCTCCAGCCGCGCCTTGTCTGCCTCCCACCGCTCCTTGGCCGCGTCGCTCTCCTCCAGGTCGAAGATCTCCTTGGCAATGTTCTGGAACTTCTTGCCGTCGTACTCCGGCAGCGACGACAGGCAGTACTCGTCCACCGCCTCCGTCAGGTACAGCACCTCGAACCCGCGCGACACCAGCCGCTCAGCGAAGGGGGACTTCTCCACCTGAGGGGGAAGGGAGGGGGGGCGTTAGTATCAGCCGCGGTGTGAGGGTCTGCGGCGGAGGTCGGCACTCACGTCGGCGCGGCTGGAGCCGGCGATGTAGTAGATGTGGTGCTGGTTGGGCTTCATGCGTTCCACGTAGTCCGCGAGGAACGTCTGCTGGTCCGAGCGGGACGAGTGGAACCGCAGCAGCTTGGCTAGCCGGGACCGGTTGCTCGGGTCCTCCATCACGCCCAGCTTGATGCTGCAACATTAGACAATAATGCTGCAGCAATAGAGAGAGGGCGCGGTAGAGATAGATGGAGGGGGAACCACACTCACTTGGTGGAGTACTCCTTCCAGAAGCGTTCGTACTCGTCGTCGGGGATCTTCTTGAGCATGTCAAGCACCTTCCGCACCAGCTTCTTCTTGATGATCTTGATGAGCTTGTGCTGCTGCAGCGTCTCGCGGCTCACGTTGAGCGGCAGGTCGTCGCTGTCCACTATGCCCTGCGGAGGGGAGGGGGGTCAGCGGATGCGGGCGGGCGGCGGGAGGTCGCGCCCGGGTGCTCACCTGGATGAAGGCGAGGTAGTTGGGCATGAGGTCGTTGAACTCGTCGGTGATGAAGACGCGGCGCACGTACAGCTTGATGTGGTCGGTCTTGGTGCCGTAGCGGTTGAAGGAGTCGGCGGGGTTGACGCGCGGCACGAACAGCAGCGCGCGGAAGGTGACCTCGCCCTCGGCCACGAAGTGCGCGCGCGCCAGCGGCGGCTCGGCGTCCTTCGTGAGGCTGCGGTAGAACTGCGCGTACTCCTCGTCCGCCACCTCGGCCGGCTTGCGCGTCCAGATGGGCTTGTTGTCGTTCATGAGCTCCCAGTCCCACACGGTGCGCTCCGTGCGCTTGCTGCCCTTGTCCTCCGCGTCCTCCACCTTCGCGTCCTCGTCCTCCGCCGCGTCCTCCGCCGCCTCCTCCGCCGGCTCCTCCACGGTCTCGGTGCGCGAGGCCCACAGGTGGATGGGGAAGTTGATGAACTGCGAGTACTTCTTCACGAGCGCGCGGATCGTGTCCGGCTGCAGGTAGTCCGAGGCCTCCTCCTTCATGTGCAGCCTGCGGGCGGGGAGGGGGCGGTGAGCGGGGCGGTGTACGGGGCGGGGGGGACGTCACGCGGGGAGTACGTACGTGATGTGGGTCCCGCGGCGCAGCGTGTCGCCGCGCGGGTCCTCCGCCACGCTGAAGGAGCTGGCGTCGGACTCCCACACGTGCTGGCGGTCCGCGTTGTGCTTGGAGGCCACGGTGACGCGGTCCGCCACCAGGAAGGCCGAGTAGAACCCGACGCCGAACTGGCCGATCATGTCGTTCATCTCCTGCGCCTCACCCTGCAACACGCGGCGAGCGGTCAGGGGGGGGGCGGGGCGGGGCGGGCGGTGGTGGGGGCGGGGAAGGGGCACGCACCTGCTCCGCGCTCTGCATCTTGGAGAGGAAGTCAGCCGTGCCCGACTTGGCGATGGTCCCGAGGTTGTTGACGAGCTCCTGGCGTGTCATGCCGACGCCGGAGTCGATGATGTGCAGCAGGCGGCGCTCGGGGTCCGCCTTGATGCGGATGCTGAGGTCCGGCTGCGCGTCCAGCGCGGCGCGGTCCGTCAGCGACAGCAGCCGGATCTTGTCGAGCGCGTCCGACCCGTTCGAGATCAGCTCCCGCAGGAAGATCTCCTTGTTGCGGTACAGCGAGTTGATGATGAGCTTCATCATGCGGTTCACCTCCGTCTGGAAGGTGTAGTTCTGCGCGCGGTCCCGCAGCTCGCGCAGCTGCGCCACGCTCAGCCCGTCCGGGGAGATCGCCTCCTCCTCGCGGGACACCGCCTCCGCGTCTGCAACGCGGGTCTCGGTGAGCCAAGGATACAGATTGGAATATGGTCAAATCGTTTCGCCGCATTTTCCAAGGAGTCATAAAAGTGAACAGTTTAACTACACTAAAAATTCGATAGCTAACTATAACAAACGTGCATTCGCGTATACGATAGCTGGCATCTTAATCAGGGGAACATGGAGCAAGTTTACAAGCGTTATTATGTACGAAGACAGTTTCCTTTCTTATCGATAAACAAGTGCGGCCGTGCCAGTCGCGGGCGTCCCGGCGCCATCGATCTACCGCCGCGCCGCCGCCGCCGCCCGGCTCCTTCACTCGCGCTCGGACACTCCGTCCGACACAATACGCTCGAGCAGCATGTCCGCGTCGGGCGCGAGCAGCCCGGGCGGGGCCCCCGGCGCGGGGGGGCCCGGCGGCGGGGCCCCGGCCCGCGTGCACCACGCGGCGCCCTTCAAGCTGCGGTTCGCGGCGCGGCGGGAGCCGGGCCGCTCGTACGTGTCCGCCGTCCGCCCGCTCGGCCTGCGTGAGTCCCGCCGCCGTCTATCACAGCTACCACTAGTGCACGGCTTCACTCGCCTGTATCTCGCGAGTGTCAGCCGTGTACTAGTCGTAAATATGAATATTACCGACTCACGTCAGTTTCTATAATGTTATCGTCGTTTGTCGCTTAGCGTTGTAGTTAATTTTTAAATCATCTTCCGATATAGTTCGGCTTAGCGACATCATTTTAACATTTATAAGATATGCAGCCCGGTAGTGACGTGCGGCTGTTGTCCCGCAGCGGGCACGGTGACGGGCAAGTTCTACTCGCGCGCGGAACGGGAGGGGCCGGAGCGGGAGGGGCCGGAGCGGGAGGGGGGGCGCCGCCGCGGCCCGCGGGACGCGCTGCCCGCGCCCGTCACGTCGGCGCACGAGTGAGTGGGGCGGGGAGGGGGCGGGGAGGGGGCGGGGAGGGGGCCGGGGGACGCGGGAGCCCGACTACCGCGCGCTGTGCCCGCAGGTACGGCTGGTGGAGCGCGGCGGCGAGAGAGCCCCTGCTGCAGCACCCGCTGCGCGACTCGCCGTGGATGAAGGAGCGCCTGCGAGTGCTGGCCGCGCCCCCCGCGCGGTAGGGCTCCGCCCGCGGTGACGTCACGCCCTACCTCTACTCGGTTGATGCGCCGTTTGTGTCCAGCGACTGTCGATTTGCACGCTCTAATTGAAGCACGATTTTTTAAATCATTGTAGCGGAATTCTGTGCGCTGTCCGTTTATCTCTCAAATGATAATAAATATAATTGGTCTAATAATTAACGCTGTCATAACGACTTTTGTAAGCGAACCTGAAATAATACATGTAGACGCCCGCGGGTAGCGTCGGCATCACCGTTATCTAAATAGCAAAGCGAGTTGAATCCGGATATGTTAGGCACCCATTCTTGCTATCTCACCAAATGTGGAACGGTAATAATAAAATTAGATAAGTCTAACTAATCCAACTGATTTGCTACAATAATCACCAGGTAATAATAATTACTATTATTTCAACCATGCGAAGCATGTTATCATCAGAATGACATTATAGTTAATACTATCATTATTGGTCAATAGCCGAGCAGCACGATGCCTGCTGATGTATCTACACCCGGAATATCGGGTTCACTTGTTCACTTTGTAACGGTGATAGTTTGAATAGTTAATAGCGGTTGTTGTAATTGATAACAATAATTAACCAGTTGTTGCGTTGCCTTGTACTAGAAGCTATTCCCAGAGGCGACCGTAATGGTAGCCTATTCCAGTTGCGTAACTCTCTATTACTGAAGAAGTTTCCCCTAAAAACCAAGCAGTGAATAACGACTGGGTCCCGTTCATTGCACTCTAGTATTATTCAGAAATGTTTTAGTACAATCAGTAAGCCGTCCAGAGCGAGTGGTCACCTGTGCGAGAGCCCTCCCGCGAGGCTCCGAGGTCAGCGTCCGCGGTCGCCGCGAGGTCCGGGGACTCCGCCTCCTGCGCCCGCGACCATCCTGCAACAAATGGGCTAAGTCACACAGCAGCACCGTCTCCTTTGCTATACATTATTCACATGTTTGCTAGTTTTTCTTAGGTCTACGTTTTTTATACAATATTTTTGCAAAAACATATTACAAAATTATTGAAATAATCCTATACTAAGAAGTTAGAGACTGTGTTTAAAAAGTATAATAAACACAGAAGTAATATATTAAAACACAGCATGGACCCACGAGTTGACGGACATGAGTCTGTGGTAAAGCAAGTATAGGTCTTACATGGTGCACCTGCGGTTCACTGCTACCTGCTGTTACTGACTAACCAGGTTCACAAACAACGCAATAACCAAACTAGCAAAAACCAGTAACAGCCAGTAACATCATTCATCATCATCATTCATCATTAGCCTGCATTACGTGGTGATTATGGCCATCCAAACAAACTGTTGATTTGTGTAAGGTTCAAAGTGTACTCAAGATTTTGGAGAATAAATAGAAAGATGTGTGTGTCATTACAAGTGTATTTCACAACTGACTGGAAACTATAGAAATTATAAGCAACACAAACAATTATATAGTTTTAGATATTATGCTAAGCTATTTTTAATTTTATGTTTTCAATATAAAATACTCTTACACATAAGTAAACATAATTATTGGATATAATTTTTTTTAATGGGATCTTGGGACCTTAAACACTCCCATGATGTAAGAATAAAATAATATCTAGCAAAGAGCAGTCTGCTGCATTACACACTGAACTATTTTGTGTAGTAGTGTTTATAGTTATACTCTACTGGGCTTGGTTTGCTAACTGAAGTAAAAACAAAATATACCTTATGAAAAGTCCAAAGCCACAATTCATTTGTGATAATCTCTCTGTGATTTTGTAGCAGAACATGTGATGAAAAGTAAAGTGTAACTGATGAATGAATGAAAAGAAAAATCATATTATGATTATTGACATGCTCCTTGTGAAATGATCCATGCCAAGTAGTAGCACAGCACAATAATGTTGTGACCTTGGTATTTGACGATACATTTTTTCCTTGCTAATACTTTACTTAGAACTTATACCAGACAAGAGCAGAGCAGTATCCAGAATGAAGCTTCGAGAGTTCTAGACCGGCCGGGCCCGATTGTATTGGTTTTCAATGAATTTTACGGAGGTGCGCTGCCTTACATTTATAGTAGTTCATAAGTTTTATCAGATATTATTGAATAAAGTAACAGGGTATGATAAGAAACTGCTATTTAAAGTAGGTATCAGGAAAAGTATGCAACGTCGACAGCAGATACGATATATATATTTCAAAAACTTACCTGACAATAGCAGGACACCCACCCCTAACAACAAAATATATTTCATTGCGGCAATACGGGAAAAGATAGTAACAAACGCTGCCGTTTGACTTTGTATTAAAAAACTAATAGATAGTTTTTACGAAATCACGTCAATACCACGCTTGAACTTGGAAATATATGAAGTCAAATTTGAGGGCAACATCCTTTTGACAATTAATAAACCTCTCTTATTGGGAAAATAGTACATCATAACAATCACGCCCAATCACCTTAAACCACGATCGTATTTTGTCAAATGATAAACATTTCAATACAAATGTCTCGATACTATTGGTCAAACTATTGACTTCGTTATTCCAGTTTTACTTTTAAATTTGACTCTAAGCGGTTGCAATATTTAGCCAGTAATATAGATAAAATTATACCTATTTTATACCTATTAGCATCGAAGTATAGACTACGTACGTTGTATCAATTTTTATTTCGTCTAAACCCATGCAGTTATACCGAAGTTATGTAATTTATACTACTTTTAAAGTAAAACTTCTTTACGCACGATTTACTTGATGTGTAAGCTAGCGAGGCGAATGGAAGCTGAAAGTTGTTGCTGAACGTACATCTCCATTGTTAACATAACAAGGAATTTTGGCGAGAAATCATTGTATTATTTTCAAAAACTTGTGTTATTTTCAGTGTTAGTGGATAAAATTCGTGGCATTCTATTCGTTAAGTGCTGGATCACAGGCGTGAGTGTGGGAAAATGGTATAATGATGGTGAAACGTTTC
Source organism: Ennomos fuscantarius (assembly GCA_905220475.3). Lineage (NCBI taxonomy): Eukaryota > Metazoa > Arthropoda > Insecta > Lepidoptera > Geometridae > Ennomos > Ennomos fuscantarius. The sequence continues at coordinate 81,049 of HG992028.1, read as the reverse complement.
TTTTCGTGTTGTTTCCAAAACTCTATAGAAGCTTCAAGTAAAGTTGCCACCACTTTACTAGGAGTATGACTTTGACTAGATTGTGACTTGACTATGGCTTGACTTGATGACTTCGACTGTGACTTGACACATATTTGCGTGAAATATCTTTAATTTGATAAATTATCTTCAGATTAGATTCAAAATAAAATTAATTTATCAATCATTTTCACCGGCCAAATTCTTTAAATTACCGAACAATCTCCTGCGTTTGATGGTCTATTTTAGTACATGACATTGGCGAAATTGTGGCGAAATTGCCGCAGAAGCCACTACCTAAGATTCAATTCAATTCAATAAATTATCAATTACTTGACACTGGCTAAATATACAAAAGTGTGGAGCCAAAACAAACAAAAAAAAACATAATAAAGTTAAGTTTTTTTTTGTTGTTTTGGCTCCACACTTTTGTGTAGTTAGCCTGTTTCTTTTTATGTTAGTCAAAGTTGTGACGAACTAGTCATTCACCTGATGTTAAGCGACACGGCTGCCCATAACAGAACAGTGTCACACGGAACTCCAAAATATAATGTTTCGCGTAACACTGCACTGCGCACATCATTCTGACCCGCTAAGCAAGCAAAAGTTGCAATAATATTACTGAAAGTAACATCAAGGAGCTTGTAACTTACAAATACAAGGTAGCAATGTTCATGCAAGCTTACAGCGAGCTTGAAACGAAGCGCTAACGGCCGCGCTGTAGATTAACCCTGTAACTTACCCAGAGCTGATCTGCAAAACTTATTATAACTTTGAAACGAAATGTTGCAGTAACATTACGCCAGTAACATATTTGAAAATTGTAAAGTTAACTTACCGCAAGTTTAAAGTTTACCATTTCCACAACTTTGCATTTGAAAGGTAATAGTAACTTATCTTTATCATCTTGCATAGAGGTTACGAATGAAGCTTACGCATAACTTGCATTTATTTAGTTGTCGCAAAGTTACATTTGTAAGGTTCTGGTAGGTTTAAAATTAACCCTGGCATAAACGTTAGACCTGAAACTTACACTAAACTTGCATTTACTTAGTTGTCGCAGTCATAAATGTAAGGTTCTGGTAAGTTTAGAATTAACCCTACCACAAATGTTAGACCTGAAACTTGCACCTAACTTGCATTTATTAAGTTGTCGCAAATTTTAATTTGTATGACTTCTGTAAGTTTCAATTGTATTGTTGCATTAATGTTACATATCTAACTAGCACATAACTTACCCTATGTAAGTTGTCTAAATGTTTCTCCTGTACTAGGGTAAACGGCCGAATACTCAAACGCCAATTAATATTTGAGATCGTGTCAAATATTTGAGATGCAAGTGGTTCTTCAAATATTTGACACAATCTCAAATATTAATTGGCGTTTGAGTATTCGGCCGTTTACCCTAGTACAGGAGAAACATTGAGACAACTTACATAGGGTGTTATGTGCTAGTTAGATATGTAACATTAATGTAGTAAAGTAAGTAAATTTGAATTTTGTCTTTGTAGTAAATAATTTACACATCAGTAGACCCTTATAAGCTGATTGACAATACTGAATGAATGACTGACCTTAATTAGATAGTAAATAATATAAAAACTATTATACCAATCATAAAAATTCAAATACAACAAAATTCTAATTTAAGACACTCCTCAGAGAAAAATAAATAAAAATTCAACAAATATAATTTAGATATTCTGACACTTTAATGTGACAATAAGTAATAAAATTACAAAAACGCAAGACAAACACAACAATTTTGAAGTACCTCTTATTACAAATTAATTATATTTTTTTATATTTCACCTAATTTTTACTTAACTGCATGGGCAAATTTTGAAAAGTATATTTTTATATAACTATATATACTTTTAAATGAATATGTATATTTAAAATTGATAATTTTACAGTACATAGTAAACAGTATACAGCCTAGCAATATGCAGGGAAAGTGGTCATTATAATAATCCGTACATCAATACAGTTTTACAAAAGCGGTCATTATTTGTAAACTTAATATTTTTACAGTACACAACAGTTCTAATTCTAAAATCTCAGGATGATATCAGTCACAAACACAGGTAGATAAAATATCAATAAAACATAGTTATGTTTACAATCAAATTATACATTTGAGTCTAGTAGTTAGTTGCATGTTGAAACCAGCACAATACATGTCTCTCAAAGTTTTCATCGATTAAATTTGGAAATGACAGCAACTGCAACAAAAAAAGGATTCTATAATTTTGTTATACCCGGAAGTATTATAGAGAACAACAAAAGGTAGGCATAGGAATACTAGTATCACATAGCCATATCCATTTCACATAGCCTGGTGCACGGTGATAGGTGGCTTTTCACTGATCACACATCCCAATAATTGGTTTTATGACTACTAATTCTATTTGGGGGTGTATCGTGCATTTTGAGTACTTTCAACACATAAAAAACGATGGTGTTTCGTATACCTATCTATAATAATATCAAGATAAGAACAAAAAGAGATATTACAGTAGGTACAGCATTTGAAGTTTTAAAAAATAAATACCTTGCTATAGTAACATATAAAACTAATTTAAAATGTTATACACACTTACGTTTTAGTCATCAATGTTAGAAATGACAATGAAATTGTTTTTCTTCCCGGTCCATGAACAGTACTGTCCTAAATATTTAGAGAAAATCTTTTCTTTCAAGCATTCCCACAATCGCGTTCCTTACTGCTGCCGGTGTCTTAACATGTCGAACTGAAAATTAAAATATACATAAAAAACATTGTAGGTATACAACTATGTTCATCTTCATCACACGTTTGTTCCGAGTGGGACCCACAGCCTACAGTACAGAAGGCAGAGCTACTAGTGCTACTACCATCTGAGCTGTGACGTCGGCCAATTTGCTGATTACTTTATTCCTAAGTACCGACGTGCGAAGTACCTAACTGTCGTAAAAAGATTGACTGAAGATTAAAAAATATGAACATACCAATTCTTTCTGAATATTTTCATCTCCAAGCTTGTCCTCTAGTTAATTTGCGTCATCGTCAATTCTGTGAGAGGAAAGTTAAGCAACAGCGATGATTTGTTTTCAGATGGCAGGTTCAGTCGATTGAGACTTAATTGAATAGCCTCCACTTTACGCATTGTGTAAGTCACAAATCTCATTATTTCTTTAAGATCTGACATGATTGTATCTGCAAATAAACAAAGAGAAGAGAATAATAGCAAAAGAAACATCGGTGGTGGCAGTTACATAGTGGATTCTTAATAACCTAATTGATTAGCACAACTACATACCTATTATTATATATTTATATTATGTCTAAAAATCAAGTTAGTATTCTTTTTAGCCTCATTTTCTTCCAGTGCTCCAGCGCATTCTGAAAAAATAAACAAATAGTTAGAAATAGGTCTACATATTATTCGATTTGCAAGTTTGCAAAATGGCTGCAAGACAGACGCTAATGACCCCGGCTCGCTACATAATAATTCAACGTTTTAGGCTATTCATGAAGGCTATACTACGACTAATTGCATAGGTAACTATCTAAGTATGTCGTAGGTACTGATTTCGTAACAACTTACCTCGTCATTGTTGTTTTCGGCCATTTTATTTGCTTTATCACTTGAATTGAATGTACTAAACTAGAGCAAACAGCAAACTCACATCAAATAAAATTAAATTAACGCTTGATGAAGTAATTTACTATACTTTATATTTATAATTTAATAATTTCTGGTAACAAATAACAATCTTGACGGCGGAACAGAAAGTCGGAAGCGCGCGCGAGTTGCTGCGCAGTACGCATATGTAGGCGTCAAAGGGTAGCGGACGTGCACCGAGACGTGCACCGAGACGGGCATCACCCCCTGGCAACACGCCGCACACCCGCGCGCGTCTGCCAACTTTAGCTTAATATCCCTTCTTCTAGTCGGGAAGAAACATATAACATTTTATATGGATGGCACCAATCTATAAAAAATGAATGAGTTTCATACTAACGTATTTTATTTAATTTGGGTACCTACTTGGTCTATTATCACTATCACTACATAGTATAAAACAAAGTCGCTTTCTCTGTCCCTATGTATGCTTAAATCTTTAAAACTACGCAACGGATTTTGATGCGGTTTTTTTAAATAGATAGATTGGTTGTAGAGAAAGGTTTATATCTATAATAACATCCATTAAATAGTGGAGAAAATTTCAAGTGAAAACTGCTATTTTTGAGGTTTCCAATGTGATGTCGTAAATAATAAGATTTTTTCCGCTTACATTGCAAACGTAGACTGAACTCTACGAGATTTATCAAAATAATGTACTAAGTATTGTAGGTACACATTGAAAACGTCTACAGAAAACTCCGCTATGGTATATGTCTATCTCTTATCGATATCCAACAATAACATTTTGGTGTATTGATTGAATTTTTTCAATCAATACACCAAAATGTACCTATACTAAAACTAAATATGTAGATATAGTCGGGGTACTCCAGTTGAAATTGTCTCCCGATTGACGATGGATCTAGACTAGATGTGAAGGTTGGTAGGTGCCTATATATACCAAGTAGGTAGTAACTTATCTACCTACTTATTATTCCATCAATGAAATATGGTAAATTACATAGGCAGTCGTATCTTAAAATGTATTAATTATTTAATTATTTTCTATTTACTTTATATTTATTTATTTACTTTATAGTGACAATTTATGTAATAAATATGATTAATTGTGTATTAGTATTATTATCTATGTGTTCTGTGCTAGGGGATGGAATTGTAGCACCATTTACACATTTGCCTACTGACGGCAAAAGTGTAAATGGTGCCGTTTTCCCGTTTTTATAATTAATTCAATGACTAAGACAGATTTAGCGGAAAATAATTAAGTGCTACAATTAGGGTGGATAGGGTAGGGTAAGGGGCCAGGTCATAGCGGGCCCAGGGTGGAGGACAAGCTGATGAGCTCACGAAAAAGTTATCTAAGATTAGACCAAATTCATGTTAGCAGTGACACAACTGTAAGCTTTTCAACTACTTTCGGAAATTGAATGTAAGCAACATTACGTAAGTTATCTTAAGGCTAGACCATCTCAAGTTTGCAGCGACATATACTGTAAACATTTAAACTACTTTCCAGCAACATTACATAGGGTATGTAATGGGTATAATTTTGACTTGTAAAAGTGCTAAAATTAGCCTATTTGCAATAAATCTTTTGACTTTGACTTTGACTTTGACTTTGATGTGATCAATTGGTGATGTTGTAGAGAAGTTGAAAAAAATATATAACAAAAGACGTATTGTTGCGATGTTACTGTAAAACATTTCAGTAACTTCTATTTGTAAGGTACAGGCAATGTTAGGCAGTGAGGTTTAAGAACTGATATTGCTGCAATGTTTTATTTGTAATATCCCAATTGCATGATTGCAGCAATGTTGATTCTTTACATTTAGATAAGTTCGGGAGGTTACATTCCTGCAAATTTGAAATGTAAACTTTCATATGAAATATAACAGTTACATATCTAGATAACTTTTAATAAGTTTCAACCTAACAATAAGATCAATGTAACTGCCATGTTCCTGCTACATGATGTTTGAAACTTACAAATGTGCGATACACAAACTTACTACAACTTGTTGCAAGTTTCATGCTTAGTGGGGAGACATCAGCACAGTCTGGTAATAATATTACTCGACTGTGAGTTTAGATCATAAAGTCTCATTTGCCCAGTAATTTTACTCGCTACAGTGCCCTTCAAACCGGAACACAGTAGTGCTTGCACACTACTGCTTGGCGGCAGAATAACTGGTAAGGCAGTGGTACCTACCTAGTCGAACTTTGCAGAAAAGTCCTACCACCTAGTAAAAGTAAAAGTGTCAAGTAATTGATAATATTAGGTCTTTACCTATGAAATTGCCGTTTTGTTTGAAAAAAGTTAAAGTATTTTTTTTTCGAACTTATTTATTTCTTTTATTCAAAGTAATCACCCCTGCAATCAATGCATCTTTGCCAACGCTGTGGCAGTTTATGGATGCCCTTCTTGAAAAAATCAGCAGGACGGGAGACAACAAACTCTTCAAAGGCGTTTTGTACTGCCTCTCGGGAATTGAATTTTTTTCCCGCTAAAAAGTTGTCCAAATTTTGGAAAAAGTAATAGTCGGTAGGCGCAAGATCTGGTGAGTATGGCGGATGAGGAAGAGCTTTCAAACCCAACTCATGCAGCTTAGAGACGGTCTGTTGTGCAGTATGGGGTCGCGCGTTGTCGTGAAGTAGCAGTGGAGACGACCGATTGACCAAAGCTGGTTGCAGACGTGCGAGTTTCGCCATCATTGTGGTCAGTTCTTCAATGTACATATCTGCAGTAATTCTCTCGCCGTTTTGTAAAAAGCTATGATGAATCACACCAGCACTAGACCACCAAACTGTGACCATCACCTTTCTAGGGGTCATTTTTCGTTTTGCACATTGCTTTGGTACCGAACCAGGATCTAACCAACTTGCTGAGCGCTTTCGATTGTCAAAAAGAATCCATTTTTCGTCGCACGTCACAATTCGGTTCAAAATTCCTTCATTCCTGTGCCTGTTAAGCAGCGCAAGGCAAGTCTCGACGCGTACGTTGCGCTGGCGATCGTTAAGTTCGTGGGGCACCCATCTATCAAGCTTTTTTATCTTGCCAATCTGTCGCAAATGGACCAATATTGTTTTGATGCTAACATCAAAAGCTGCTGCCAGCTCAGCTGTAGATTGAGATTCATCAGCTTCCACAATCGCCTTTAATTCATCATTGTTGATCAAAGTTTCCGGACGACCACGAGGTTCATTTTTTAAGTCAAAATTCCCAGAACGGAACCGAGCAAACCAATAACGGGTTGTACGTTCGTTTGTACAGTTCTCTCCGTAAACGTCGTTGATGTTACGTGTCGTTTGTGCCGCGTTGGTGCCACGACGGAACTCATATTCCATAATTACACGAAATTTCAAAGTATCCATTATGAGGAAAAATGTTGAAATGTAATGAAAATACAACGCTAATCAATAAACAAAAGACTTATATTGTAAATAGAATGTCATATTTTTAAAACAAAATTAATTTGAATTTAGAAATCATAGCCAATCAAAACTTTTTTTTGTTTGAAAAAGTCTGTACTGCAATACGGCAATTTCATAGGTAAAGACCTATTATCTCAAGTTAATTAATATCATATAATGTGTCAAATCAAGTCACATTCCAAGTCATCAAGTTAAGTCATAGTCTAGTCTAGTCAAGTCATACTATATAATGATGACGAAACGTTTCTTTTCGTGTTGTTTCCAAAACTCTGTAGCGGCAACACCGTTTCGCCCACGGTGAAAAAGGCCAGAAGGAGAGATGGCAACATAACTTGGCACCCGTAAGGAAGAAAGGGCTCTGTGTTTTGATTTACGGAATAAAAGTATGTAGGTGATATATTTGGTTTACTTTCCAACCGTCACCTCCACAAATGGTGACCCACGAAGAAAACACGCAAAATATACAGTACAGTGCGCGATTATTTCTGAGCAAAAAAAAACGCGTGTGCGCCCGCCTTGCCATCTTGTTCATCGGCCGTCAACAAATACCACGCGAGTCGGCGACTACGACACGACTCTGCCCACGTAAAAGTTTCAACGGGATCAGTGATCTGCAGCGAACAACTGACCCAGGCAATTCGCACACTTGCTTGCCGGGTCATTCATCGAGCAACGTCAACACTGACTGACGCCCGTCATCACGCCGCTGCCGTTGTCGATCGTTGCTGTTGTTGCTGTTATCGTCGTCATCTTGACGCAAGTTCCACTCTCCTTGCCCACCCAATAGGTGATGCCACTTTGGGACTCTTCACTGACGCATCATCAGTCCAAGTAGGTTCTTGCCTTCAGCAGAAAGTTAACGACCAATGGTAACCCTTGGCGTTCTTCAGCAAGAAGCTCACGGAGAAACAATCGCAATGGCCCGCGTATTACCGCGAACTTCTCGCAGTATACGAAAGCGTTCAGCAGTTCCGCCACATACTGGAAGTACAGCATGTCGTAATATACACAGACCATAAGCCGCTCATCTACGCATTCTCACAACGCCGTGAGAAACTTCCTCCCGTACAACTCAATCAACTCTCGTTCATCTCCCAATTCACAACAGATGTCGTGCATGTGAAGGGACTCGAGAATGTGGTTGCTGATACGATGTCAAGGATAGAAGCTATTTCTCTTGAAGAAAGTTACACGGCGTTGGCGAGTGAGCAGGCCACCGACAAAGAGCTCCAAAAAGCTAGGACCAGTTCTTCCCTTAAACTGGAAGCAACTGATATCCCAGGCACTGATCTCTCCATCATTTGCGACACTTCCACCGGAAAACCGCGACCCTACGTCACACCTTCTTTTCGTCGCCACTATTTTAACAAACTGCACAATCTCAGTCATCCTGGCGCGCAGGCCTCTGCACGTTTGGTGGCTGAGCGATTCGTTTGGCCTTCAATGAGCAAGGACTGCCGCCAATGGGCCCGTGAGTGTGTACCGTGCCAGCGTAGCAAGGTAACGAGACATACATCCACGCCTTTAGGCAACTTCACAGCCCCTAGCCATCGTTTCCGCCACGTCCACATTGACATAATCGGCCCCCTCCTATCGAGTAAAGGTTACCAATACTGCCTTACTGCAGTTGACCGGTTTACTCGATGGCCAGAGGTGTGGCCTATGACCGGCATCACAGCCGAGGACGTGGCTGAAACCTTCACATGTGTCTGGATAGCTCGTTTTGGCGTGCCCGCTATCATTACAGCTGATCAGGGCCGCCAATTTGAATCCACCCTTTTCAAGACACTATTGAACTCCACTTCCGTTCAACGGAACCGCACCACCAGCTACCACCCATGCGCCAACGGCATGGTGGAAAGACTGCACCGGCAACTAAAGGCCGCTCTAATGTGCCACGGAAGTAGTTGGCATATCGCATTACCGATGGTACTCCTCGGAATGCGGTCTGCTCTAAAAGAAGACCTGTCGACCTCTTCCGCGGAATTAGTCTATGGAGAACCTCTAAGACTACCCGGAGAATTCATAGCTCCATCAAAAACGACAAACAATATTGAGGACATCCACAATTTCGCAGCAGCACTACGGAGCCACATGGCCGAATTAAGACCAGTGCCTGCGACACGTCACTCACAACGCAACACATTCGTTTTCCACGACTTGCCCAGAGCGACACATGTCTTCTTACGTGACGACTCCGTTAGAAGTTCACTGAAGCCACCATACACTGGGACCCATAAAGTTGTCGCGAGGAACGACAAAACCATAACAATCACTGCGGGCAACAGGGACGTGCAAGTAAGTCTTGACAGGGTAAAACCAGCCTACATAGAGCAGGAATCATTGTCAGGCCCTCGCGCTACCCCGTTATCAACGTCATGCCCGACACCGCAAAGTGCCCTACCTTCACTTCCCTCTACTCCGAAGCCAGTGTACAACACTCCGGAGCCCCAGAAGAAGTACGTATCCCGTTCAGGACGCCATGTCCGTTTCAAGACGCCCATTGACGTTTAAGCTTAGAACCTTCTTTCCATAGCTTTAAAAATTACTCATGTAACCTTTAGTGTAGAATACCCTATCTCAGGTTAACTTTTAATGAGGAACAGCTTAATTTTATTTAACAATTTTACTTTTACGGTCTATATAGTATTTCATATGGTGTCATTTTACTTTCATATTGTTTTATATTACATTGTATAATTATGGTGTCTTTGTTATGTTTATCTTGTTCTATTACATGTGATACGGGGTCAATTTATGTGTTGTCAAATTGTAGAGAGTTCGAAAAATTTAATACATTTTTTTTTCCTTCCTTTATGTGGGGTCATTTTACACCGTGGGGGGGTGCTGTAGCGGCAACACCGTTTCGCCCACGGTGAAAAAGGCCAGAAGGAGAGATGGCAACATAACTTGGCACCCGTAAGGAAGAAAGGGCTCTGTGTTTTGATTTACGGAATAAAAGTATGTAGGTGATATACTTGGTTTACTTTCCAACCGTCACCTCCACAACTCCATAGAAGCTTCAAGTAAAGTTGCCACCACTTTACTAGGAGTACCTTTGAATAGACTATTGTTAAAGTAAGGGCTATGCGGCAGAAGTATTTGGGATAGTGTGAATAACACAAAGAGCTTTAACAAAATATATTAACTTTTAGTACATAGATCGAATTCTCATTTCTCATAATAGCAGATTAAACGTTAGGTACTATAGCAACATACCATAGCCTATGTAGGTTGGTGCTCAACAATGGATACATAAGGAGTATGTATTCCTAACAACTATGACTTGATGACTGCGACTGTGACTTAACACGTATTTATTATGTGCGTGAAATACCATTAACTTGATAAATTATCAATTATTTGACACTGGCAAATACACGGTGTGGAGCCAAAACAGAAAAAAAAAGTTTTTGATTTTCGTCTCGTACTTTTATTTATGTATGTATAGGATTTTTATTTAAACATATACAATGGTAATTCTAGTAATAATACAATTATGGAAATAGGAAGTTCACCTCGCGCAGTAAGTTCTAAGAAATGTATAAAGTACCGGCGCAGTGAATGGAGTGTGAATGAGTTTGAGGTGAGCAGCGGCGGAGCCGTGTGCCGCGTCGCGGCTCTGCACATGCAGGGCTCCACGCTGGTGTGGCTGGGCGCGGCCGGCGAACAGCCGCGGCTGCAGGAGGCCGCGCTGGCAGTGCCGGGTACGGAACCGCACGGGGCGGCAGCGCCGCGCTCTGCGCTCGCGACGGCTCTCATCGGCGACGAGGGCAGTGCCACGCCACTGGCTCGTCGTTTTGCAGCTTCGCTCTCTCATCCAGTATTTGTTTTCTGTGGTACGACCTTCGATCGCTTCAGTTTACCTTTGGTTGAATGTGCTCTTGTGACTCAATTAAAAAATAAATCCAAGTGATCATGTTCAGGGTTTTCATTTAGTGTGTAAATAATATTTTTTGGTTCCGATTGTACTGCAAAAAAGATTATATCATGCATTCTGTGATAATAGCTTGTGTTGCCTAACAGTCAGTTGCTTGTCTCATACACAAACAGGTTTGTGTTTCAGTGACCTTGATAGATCAAAAAATATCTCAACTGTTGAGATATTTTTTTAAATGTGAGATCATCTATTTCCAATAGCTTAAGATTCTATAATAGAGTAAGTAATATTGCAGGCTAAAACAGATGAAATAATAAATCATAACCCATTAAATATATTTCAATAAAGAAAAGATCTGAAGAGTGCAGACATTTTGATTGCCGTCCAACTTCCAGTTCACTTAAATGGTGGAAGTGGAAACAGTATTTTCATGTTTTCATTAAATTATTTTTTTGATGACAGCAATAATGTACCTTTATTATACGCTAGCTTCTGCCTGCGGCTTCACCCATGTGGGCTATCTCTCAGGAACCTTTTTTTTTGGATAAAATTAATTTAACCCTCTTAAATTAATAAATGGCTGGAATCTCATGCATGTATTGATTTCTCATAGTGGCATTGTTAGTCTTAGCATTATATGACAATATCACAAAATCTTGCCAATTAGCTACTACATGACTGACAATTTATTTATGGACATTCAATGCCTTTTCCTGAGTCCAACACATTAAATAGGACAGGGATCAAAAGAGGTTGGTGAAATTGGTATGATGGTATCACTCACCATTTCACAATTAATGTTTAGTGACTCTTGAACTATATTTGTATTAAAATAATTAAATATATTACCAACTGTCTTTGGCCTGGGAATCCTACTGAAAAATTTACAGCGGGAAAGCAATTACTTAAATCTAGAAATTTAAGAAAGCTCAACTATCAAAAACCTCAGAATATAAATAATTAAATGTTTATGTAAAATTCTGCACAAATTACGAAGAAAAATTAAGAAACACAACCACACCAATCTAGAAAAATCACAAAACTCAACTATCAAAAACCTAAGAATAGAAATAATATGTTATTTATCAAAGTAATGTGATAATTAAAGTAAAGTAATGTAATTGTATGTGTTAAGTTTCAGAACTGGATATTTCAAAGAGTTTTAAGTCACCAAAATAAAGCAATGTTACGAAATGTTTAAGAAAATCACTTTTTATTTAATTTTTCAATAATATAAAGGCCACCATAGTCTTGAATGATGTAACTTCATAATTGATATGTATTTGTAACTAAGAAATATAAATAGGTTTGCTAAAGAGTCATTATTTTAATATTGTATAATTATATATATTAAATAATTTTAACAATTTACAAACTCAACTACCAAATAACGTCAACTCAAAACAAATAAATCACATGGTAAATATTCCGTTAATAAATAATATTTTAGTATTTATTTTATTTAAAAACATACAATATATAAATTTAATAATAACCAACCGGGTTTCCAAACGTGACTTTTAAAATAATTGTGTTCTTAAACATTCATTCTCATTATCACCTCTTATATGTCTATGTAATCCAAAAAACGCCGCGAACCATATTTATTTATTTCGTATGTTCTTTACAGATTTCAAATTTCAGTATGATACTGTAATTTTATTTGAAATTTTCATACAAACTTTAAATTTTTTTTAACCCCCTTAAATATTGAATTTCAAAAAACTAAAAAATAACATTTCTTTTATTTTAATACTTGTTTGTATGTGTTAATTTACCTTTTTCACCCACTTAAGGGTTGAATTATCCAATTTTTTTTCTTTTAATGCGTTTTCGTCATAAAAGGTAGACACCCTCCAAATGTCAAGTCTACACGTTCAGCGGTTTGGGCTGTGCGTTGTCAGTCAGTCAGTACAGTCTTTTATATGCCAAAAAAAAACCCTTCAGAGTATGTAATTCAAAAAACACCGCGACCCATATCTATTTATTTCGTATGTTCTTTATAGATTCCAAATTTCAGTATGATACGGTAATTTTATTTGACATTTCCATACAAACTTTAACAATTTTTTTAAGCCCCTTATTTATGGAATTTCAAAAAACTAAAAAGTACCATGTCTTTTATTTTTATGTGTTAAGTTTCAAAACGATACGTCACGAAATGCAGGTTTTTCATACAAACGTTTTTTACCCTTTTCACCCACTTAGGGGTTGAATTTTCAAAAATCCTTTCTTAGCACGCGGTTACGTCATAAAATGTAGCCACTCCAAATTTCAAGTCTATACGTCCAGCGGTTTGGGCTGTGCGTTGTCTGTCAGTCAGTCAGGACAAAGCCTTTTATATAATAGAAGATACAGCAACTACACAATAAATGAAAATGAGAGGAGATCTTGATGGCCTAAGTTAGGCCATCAAGATCTCCGGCTGATCCACTCTGGAAAGACGAAAAAATAAGTGTGTGTTTATAAATTCCTTGGAAAAAAAAACTTGAGAGGTGTCAAGGGACACCCGGATAGAACGAAGTTCCTTTCGATTAATTAGTGAAGGAATTGTAATAATTTATTTTTTTATCAACAAATATAATGTAAATAGACAGAATATTAATACTATGAGAGAGAGAGAGAGAGAGACAGACAGAAACACGCGCACGTCGCACAGCTTCAAAAAGTGTCGTTACAACTTTTGGTCTTATTTATTTCCGTCTAGCCCCCTTTCGCAACGCGCGATAAGAAACGCGTCGTTCCAAAAAGCATTCTCCAATTATGATTTTAGTGTTTCTTGTAGTTCTAGAAGAATAATGGATTTTTCTTCTAGAACTTGGCATACCTATACCTATACGGTAAATCCGATCGTCCTTACCTAGACGACATCTTTCAGAAAAGTTCTAATGTACTATTATGTACTAATATAGTAGTTGTACCGCACGGGTGACTTAGTAAAACGCGGTCGAAAGGGATAAAAAGTCCTATGTCCGTTTCCTGGTTTTAAGATACCTCACCACACATTTTCAGCCAAATCGGTTCAGCCCTTCTTGAGTTATAAATAGTGTAACTAACACCTGTCTGACTCACCCTTGAACGGTTTTTTAGAAAACCGCATTAACCTATCTCATGGTTCTACAAACTCTGGAGGTATAAGAACAGCCAGTTTAAGCTAAACCTTGTGCACCAAAGGTCTGGTGTATATTCCAGAGCTCAACTTAAAGTGGTCGCATATTATTTTTCCTAAATTACGTCATAGCTTCAATATGTCTAGACTAATTTATAAATCAACGGGCAAGTCAGCTCCGTCAGTCAACAATGAAGTCGCAATCGTCGGAGTCGGAAACCTGCACTAGTGTCGCCTATTCATAAAAAAAGGTCTAACGTCCGTATTACAAAACGATGCTCTGTTATCGATCGGTGCTCAAGCAGATTTCATTCACTTATTGATAACATTACGAATGAAATCTCTGTTTGAGCACCGATCGATAACTGAGCATCGTTCTGTAATACGGACCTAACTCTCAAAAGGATTACCGCCCTGTATTGAATCTATGCATTTTTGCAAAACTGCTTGAGAAGATAGTTACGGAGGCTGCAGGTGGAGGATGCAGAAAGAAACTAATATTGATTCTATAGCTAATTTAATCTATATTTGACGTTCAAATATTACACGATGTACATATCTTACTAGTCCTACAATCTAAGGTGGTGCTTCCGGCCCCAAGGCCGGGACCGGAGTGATTATATAAAGCAAATATCTACTTTAAAATGACATGAGATCCTACATGCTGACGCTGCATTGTTCAGCTGATGCCTGTGCTGCTACACGGTGGGTGACGTCACGCGGCAACGTAACAAGATAGTTTATTCACAAACATCGCAGCTTTAAAACCAATATTTATTTATACAGGACTAGCATGGGTTTCTTAAAGGGTGATATTTTTAGATGGTACTCCTCCTACATAGAACGTCGACCTCAAGCTGTCGTCTGTAAGTCGTGTTTGTGACACACACGTCTGTAGTTCCCCAGGGGCTGCTGGAGCTGGGACCACTGCTCTTTATCATTTTCATTAATAATATTAAATCCTGTTTTTTGCACTCAAAATTCTATTTATTTACAAATGATATGAAAATTCTTAAACCAATTAGTAGTTTTTGTTGATTCAATCGAACTTCAAGAAGATCTAGTTCATAGACGGTAATCATGGGATATAGGTGTGCTGGAGTGTATAGATAACATTGTTACAAAATCTTTGCAAGCACTTGGATTTACCATCAGGGTATCTACACCATTCAATAATATTAAAGACTAGTAGCGCCCCGCGGTTCACCCGCGGATAAAAAGTATTTTAATTATTTGCTTATCTCACGGGAAAATTTCACTTTTCCGGAATAAAATGTAGCCTATATGTTAATACAGTGTATAAGCTATCTTGGTACGGAATTTCATCTTAATCCATTCAGCCGTTTGAGCGTGAAGGTGTAACAAACATACAAACTTTCGCCTTTATAATATTAGTGTGGTGTGATTTTGTACTGTACCAACGTCCGGAGTATCCTCGAGTAATGGTCTCAGGTGTGGAGTCCACAGTACGAGTACCATATTTTACGCATCGAAAAAGTACAGCGGAAGTTTTTAAGATTTTCGCTCAAGAACATTTGACATGAGCAGCGCTGTAGACGTCATCGTTTTCTCAAAACAAGGCGCGTTATGGCAGATGTATTTGCTGATGATTTAAAAATGTATCAGTCGGTGGAACAAGTTTCTAACTGCATAGACCTGCAGCGAGATATCGATTCGGTGGAGTCAGTCCAACAGGCTGGCGTTTAACGTCGCTAAGTGTAAAGTACTGACTTTCTCAAGGTTACAATCACCATTAGCGCCTTCGTACACCTTGGCAGGTTCTACGCTTGAGAGAGTTAATACTATACGTGATCTGGGAGTTATTATGGACTCTCGACTTAACTTTCGTGAATATATAATGTCTGTATGTAAAAGCGCTATTAAGACCTTAGGCTTTATAATGAGAACTGCCTCACAGTTCCAGGATGTTAGAGTGGCTATAATGCTATACAATGCTTTTGTTTGTAGCAAACTAGAGTTCAGCACTATCATCTGGGATCCCAGTGAGATCGTGGATCCGTTTTCTATGGTGCGTTCTATAAGGCAAATATTCGACATTTAATGCATTAAGACGACCTTTTTATGTGAACTTGATTGTTAGTTTTTCTAATATGAATAAATAAATAAATAAGACATGTCAATTTATTAACGTACACGGTAGCACGCACCTACAAGTAATATGTACAAGGAGCAGTGTCGGTCAGACGGGCAGCAGCGGGCTGCTGGCGGCGGCGCGGTCGGCGTGGCGCGCGCGGTTGTAGCACAGCACGCCGGCGGCCGCCAGCGCCATGCCGGCCAGGTTGGCGGGCGGCGCCGGGTTGCGCAGCGCCAGCAGCGACGCCGCCACCACGGCGGCGCGCTTGGCGGCCGACGCCACGGCGTACCCCAGCGGCGACACGCGCGACAGCACGCTGAAGGCCAGCACGGCCTGCAGCCACGCCAGCGCGCCGTCGGCCGCCAGCAGCGCCGCCGCGCCGGGGCCCGCCGCGCCCGCCGCGCCCGCCAGCAGCGCCGGCCCGTCGTGCCACGCCCACAGCGGCAGGAACAGCGCCAGCGCCAGGCGGCTGAGCGCCAGCAGCAGGCGCAGGTGGTGCGCGCCGGTGTCGCGCAGCACGCGCTTGGAGTACAGGTGCTGCAGCGACAGCAGCGCCGCGGCGGCCAGCGCCGCCGCCAGCCCGGCGCCGTCGAACTGCAGCTCGGTGAGCGAGGCCACGCCCACGCCGCCCGCGATCATCACCAGCGACCAGCGCACGCGCGCCGACTGCACCTCGCCGAACAGCACGTACGCGAGTCCCGCCGTCCACAGCGGGGTCGTCGCCTTCACTGTAACGCACCACTCTACGATCCATCCCCTTCTTCAACTATTTTTTTCCACTGATGGAATGGTTAGTGAGGAGGATGCTTCATTGTTAAAGTGCATAATGACACTTTCCCACTAAGGGCCCCGGTTGCTTTAGCCCAGTTACAGTTTTATTATTATTATGTAGTAATATGTACGGTTAACTGAAAAATACTGTCATACCAAAAGTACATCCAAACTCTAGCACAGTCCCGAGTATTAATATTATAAGCCTTCACAATCCAGTTTGGGAAGTGTTTAAAAGGGGATAAAACCAAGTATATAAAGTTATAATACAATCAAATTGTTTTTCTTAATAGGATAATAGTACCCTATATTAATCTAGGTATAGTTTGATCACCTTACCGCACCTTAGGTATAACACCCAGACACGGAACAAACACTTATGTTCATCACACATATATTGGCCTGGGTGGGAATCAAACACACATTCACTTGTATGTATTAGTATGGGATCAATACTGCCAAAGAAAGTAAAAGTAAGCAGGAGAGCAAGGCAGATGGACACATTAGTCAGATGGATGGGTGTGCTAGAGCTCCACGTGCTAACCTGTGTGTGCATAAGAGATAGGCACCTTCCATATGGAGACCTGCGAGCAGACGGTGGTGAGGAACTTGGCGAAGGCGAGCGGCGCCAGCACGCGCCAGTAGTAGCGGCGCGGGAAGTCCGTGGCGCGGCGCACGGCGCAGGCCGCCAGCGCCGCGGGGCTCAGCAGGACCGTGGCCAGCAGCTGCACCATGGTCACGGTCATGGGGAACGGGAAGCGGGTCAGCACCAGCTTGCCCACCACGTTGCTGGCCGAGCTGGCCGCGTACCACGCCGCGCACAGCGCCGCCACGCGCCACGTCTCGCCGCGCGAGCCCTCCGTGCCCATAGCTTCACTTGACACCGCGCATCCCAGGCGTTGACACTAATCTCCGACTCTTTCTCGGTATCAACTCCGCGAGCCCCTTTTGTGTTCAGCTTCTTTCATTAGTCTGATATTGAGACAGCAAAAGATAATTCGAAAAATGTAAATATAGAGTTCGGAAGTAGAACACGAAGTAAACACTTCATAAGGCTACTAATATAATTTCTACAAAAATAACTGTGTATTTGATTTGGCAGTTTAGCCCACAGACCACTCTATGGTTTAGGCACTGACTTTTCAAGTCTTCAGTATATATATTTTATTATTATGTTTTGGCTCCACACCTCCATGTATTTAGCCAGTGTCAAGTAATTGATAATTTATCAAGTTAATGATATTTCACGCATATATGTGTCAAGTCAGAGTCGAAGTCATCAAGTCAAGTCATAGTCTAGTAAAAGTCATACTCCTAGTAAAGTGGTGGCAACTTTACTTGAAGCTTCTATGAAGTTTTGGAAACAACACGAAAAGAAACGTTTCACCATCATTTTACCATTTTCCCACACTCAAGCCTGTAATCCAGCACTTAACGAATAGAATGCCACCAATTTTATGCACTAACTAACACTGAAAATAACACAAGTTTTGGAAAATAATACAATGCGGTGACGCAATCTTTTTCGCTTTCCCTCCAAAACTCACAGCATTAGTTTCTCTTTCTAATAAAATTTAAATCAAACTTTTTTCTATTGTTGCTCTTTAGTAAAAAGAGTTTGTGTTTATTAGTTAAAAATGTTAACAATCTCAAAAATATCATGAAAAGCTAAGGTTAAAAATATTCAAAATATATTTTCGAATAGTGTAATAAATAAAAATAAATAATTAATAAAAATGTCACGAATCACATTTGTCATAACATTATTTATTTACGAGATATAAGGCCTATAAGGAATAGAAAATTAAGATTTTTTTAATGAATACGTGTTACGTGTTACTACTATTATATCGCCTTTTATAACAGAGGCCCACAAAAAAACTGTTAATTATCAATTCAATAACTTTATAAAAAATGATGCTACAACTTTCATTTCCACGGGATCTTTTTTTTTTGAAGTTTCTAGGTGACACGTGAATTTTTTTCAAATTTTTAAATTAATACGTATTCAATTGCATAAAAAATTGTCTAAAATCCGCGTTCATTAAAGTAGCGGCACGCGCATGTCAAAACTGCCGCGTGGAACCCGATTTTCAACAAATTTACTAAAATTTCCTGCTCTTTCAGAAACTTTTAAAATATTTCAGATATATTCCGTACAATTGAGATTTTTCCCAAAGAGCTGAATGGCTATTTTTTTTTTCACTTTTTTGTTACCAACAATTGTAATTTTTACTGGCGAAAAAAAACGACTTTTTCTAAATGCTATTCCGGATCGAATGAGCCATCAACCATATTTTTAAGAGACTGGTAACTATTATTCGCAGCAAATCAACTTCTCGACTAGACTACTGTAAGAGTTTTCATATGTAGGTTTGCAATAAAGTTTCTATTGTCTGTGGCAATAGAGGTTGCCACAGACAATAGAAACTTTATTGCTTAATCTCTTTGACTAATGTCTAATGTGTCTCGGAAAATACGGCGGACGTGCCGGTCGCAAATAAATGAACTATTGCCTAATATAAAATGGTTTGCTTCATATTCCCATAAAACCCACTGCCATACTCAGCTACCAAGACGCTTAACCTAACAGGTTATGGGCCCAGGCATCGTGTGTTTTATGAGGAATTAGGTATATGAAGTAAAAAAAAGTGAACCACGAGGGAACTAGAAAGTTCGGTTGAGAAGGCAAGTCGAGAAAAAGGAGACCAGCCAGAATGGATAAAGTAAATACAGGAGTAAAGCTAGCAGGCGCTAGTAACTGGAATGTCTGGAAATTTCAAGTAAAAATTATGTTCCCAGCAATGGATTTGTATGACGTGTTGGAAACAAATAAAATAAATGACGATCAGTGGGTCAAAAAGGACCAGAAAGCCCAATGCCTCCTAGTTATGAATACAGAGGAATCAGTCCTGGTGCATTTGTTGAATAAAAAAACGGCTAAAGAAATGTGGGATAAGTTGCATTCGATTTATGAGAAAAAGTCTAGCACATCTCTTCATAATGAACAGCAAAAGTTTTTCTTGCTCACATGTGACGGTGATGATATAATTAAATTTTTATCAAAACTAGAAGAGTTACGAGGCCGGATTGGACAATTGGGCGAAATTATTTCTGATAAGATGTTGGTTACGAAAGTGTTATTGTCACTACCTGAAAAATATAAGCATTTCGTTGCAGCGTGGGAGTCAGTCCCAGAGGATAAGCAGACTTTGGATGAATTAACTGCACGTTTATTGGTGGAAGAAGAGAGAGTGACAGGCGCAGCGCAAAGTTCTTCGGTTGCGCTGGCTGCTAAAACTACGCCGAATGATAAGAAGTGTTTCGGATGTGGAAAGGTGGGTCAAAAATAACTGCAAAAGTAATATAACATGCCACTACTGCAAAAAGGCAGGGCACTTAATTAAGGAGTGCAGAGTGCGTTTGAATAAAGAAAGAGGTAATAAAAATACAGAAAGTCAGTCAAATGCTTTTGTGGCGTCGATGTGTGAGAATGACCAATGGGTGGTAGACACAGGTGCCAGTGAACACATGTGCTTTCAGAAGGAGCTCTTTACCGAGTACAAAGAAATAAAACATTCACACAGTATAGTGATTGGTAATGGCAAAGAATTGAGCGTCGAAGGAGAAGGCACTATAGAGTTATTATCGCATGATGGAAGGAAATGGATTAATACCTCTTTGTCAAATGTATTGTTTGTACCGAAACTGACAGTAAATTTGTTTTCGGTAAGAAGTGTCATAGATAAAGGTTACCAAATGCGATTCAATAGTGAAAATTGCGAGATTTTGAAAGAAAATAATGTTAAAACGGTGGGTATACGAAAAGGCAAATTATATCTGATGAAGTTTGCAGTAAAAGATGTGGCTGCGGTGAGTATGGAAAAAGAAAGTTTAGACATTTGGCATCAGAAATTAGGCCACCAGAATTATAAATATGTGAAGTCAGTATTGGATAAAAATAATATAAAATATGAAGACGAAAAGGAACAGTGTGAAGCGTGTCTTGAAGGCAAGATGCATAAATTTCCGTTACCAGAGAGTACGACGAGAACTACCCAAACATGCGAGTTGATACATATGGAGGTGTGTGGACCTATGGAAAATACTTCGTTGGGAGGTTCAAAGTATTTCTTATTGATGAAAGATGATTTCTCAAGGTATAGACATGTATATTTTCTGCAAAAGAAGGATGAAGTATTGGAGAAAATTAAAATGTTTGTGACAAAGGCAGAAAAGGATACCGGAAACAAGGTTAAAATAATAAGGACAGATAACGGAACAGAATTTATAAACAAAAATGTAAAGAAGTTTTTAGAAGAAAAAGGAATAAGACATCAAACATCAGTGGCATACACACCAGAACAAAACGGTAAGGTTGAAAGAGATAATCGTACTATTGTGGAGTCAGCAAGGACAATGTTGATGGCAAAAGGCCTGAGTAAGAGATTATGGGCAGAAGCTGTCAATACTGCTACATACATAATAAACAGAACAGGAAAAAGTTGTGTACCGGAGAAGACACCTTATGAAATATGGTTTCAAAAGTCATACAACATAAACCAATTGAAAGTGTTTGGTACAGAAGTGTATGTACACGTACCTGATGTAAGAAAAAAGAAATGGGATTCAAAATGTGAAAAAGGTTTATTTGTGGGATATGGAGATTCAGGTGCAACTGAAAGCAAAGGATATAGGATTTTTACACCGGGAACCATAAGAGTCGATGTAAAGCGAGATGTACTTTTTAAAGAGGAAAAGAAAGAACAAGGAAATTCATCAAACTTATTACGAGAGTGTTACAGAGAATGTTTCGAAGTGAAAGAATTAGAAAAATGTTCAGATGATGAATATGAAGTACCAGAAGAAGAAATTGTCACTAAAGATCAGAAAGATGTTGGAAAAGTGGTTAGTGCGAGTAGAGAGAACGAAAAGCGAGAAATAAGAAGGCCGGTATGGCATAGTGATTATGATACAAATTTCTTATGTATGATGATAAAACCAGCAACTTACGAGAAGGGCATAAATAGTAAGAACTCGGAAAAATGGAAGAAAGCTATGGAGAAAGAGTTGAGTGTATTGGCGATAAAATTAAATGTACCAGTACATCACATGGTTGTTCGTAGTGATTTTCTGAATGGTAAAATTGATAAAGAAAAATCGCTTAAAAACTGGAATATGAAATTTAAAAAGAAACTGTGCCCAATGGAGAATAAGTTCCAATTAAATTGTGTTGATGAGAATTTGTATGAAGCTGTTAAAACCGTATTGAAATACGTCAGAAGCACAATTGTGAAAATGAAACTGAAATGATATGTTAATAATTTTAGGTAAAGTTTAGTGTTTGACTGATTTGTATAAGTTTGTAATTATTTTTATGGGGTGTTCAATTTTAAAGAAATTTTGGTTGTGTGTGTTTACAAAATGGAGGACTCTTGGTATATATGTTAGTGTCATAGAGTAGGGAATTAGGGATTTGTTGGAAAGTATATTATTTAGTTTCTAGTGTTATAGAGATTGCTAGATGTCAGGGTTGTCACACAACAATATCAGAAGGGTCGTTTAATGTTTAGTTTATTTTAAAAGTTTCGAGAAACTATTGAGGGGGCGTGTAAGAGTTTTCATATGTAGGTTTGCAATAAAGTTTCTATTGTCTGTGGCAACCTCTATAATTCTCTTTGTCTAATTGTCAAATGTGTCTCAGAAAATACGGCGGACGTGCCGGTCGCAAATAAATGAACTATTGCCTAATATAAAATGGTTTGCTTCATATTCCCATAAAACCCACTGCCATACTCAGCTACCAAGACGCTTAACCTAACAACTACAAGTAATAAGTAGGTATGATCGTATATCGTATCACCACGTACATAGTATATATCAAAGTCGCTTTCTCTGTCCCTATGTATGCTTAAATCTTTAAACTACACAACGGATTTTGCGTTCTAAAATATCCACCATTTTACTGTGGCATTTTTTTTTTTTGTTTGATTTTGGCTCCACACTTTTGTGTATTTATCCAGTGTCAAGTAATTAATAATATTATCTCAAGTTAATTAATATCATATAATGTGTCAAGTCACAGTCCAAGTCATCAAGTAAAGTCATAGTCTAGTCTAGTCAAGTCATACTCCTAGTAAAGCGGTGGCAACTTTACCAGAAGCTTCAATGGCGTTTTGGAAAGATCACGAAAAGGAACGTTTAAACATCATCATACCACTTTCCCACACTCATGCCTGTAATTCAGCCCTTAACGAAAAAAATGCCACCAATTTTATGCACTAAACGCTAAAAGACAAAAAAGTCATACTCCTAGTAAAGTGGTGGCAACTTGAAGCTTCTATGAAGTTTTGGAAACAACACGAAAAGAAACGTTTCACCATCATTTTACCATTTTTCCACACTCATGCCTGTAATTCAGCCCTTAACGAAAAAAATGCCACCAATTTTATGCACTAACACTGAAAATAACATAAGTTTTGAAAAATAATACAATGCGGCGCCGCGATCTTTTTCGTTGTCCCTACTGTGGCATTTTGACTGACAAAATAAGACTTTGACATGACATAACCGTACAAAATTCCACACTTGACGTTTTTTCTTTGCTCGGTGTGATAGGAGATACACGTGTTGGTGAGATTGATCAAAGTTATAAGTGTTAATCCCCTCGATTCGAAATAATTTCCATTCACTGAGTGATATCTCTTAACTAATAAGTGCTTGGTGAGTGTTCAGTGTCGTAATCGCTGCAAATCAGGGGAAATGGAGGCCATTTCCCCTGATGAGCCGCCGGACCCACCGGACCCCATCCCGCCGTCGTCCTCTAAAAAGCGTCACTTAGAGAATGAGCCAGTAGGCCCAATTAAAAAAACAATAACAAACACAGAAGCCGCTTCAGCCTCCATCCAGACTGTGTATACCCACCCAACAATGTCGATTCTCGGCATAAGGTCTTACGAGACAACCGACTCAGGCCCTTACATCGTGCATGTTTCGCGAATAGAACCCGACCCAGCCGCAGGTACGTCAATTCGTCCTATTAAATTTGGTCAATTTTTGTCTTACAACAAGATTGAATTTATATGCCAGGATGGAGTAAAGAAGGTTGGACGTAATAAGATTTCCGTACAATTTAAATCCGCTTTTGGAGCTAACAAGTTTTTAAACAATCCTATGTTGAAAATGTTCAAATATGAGGCTACCATTCCAACATACAATGTGACCAGGATGGGCTTGGTCCGCGGGGTCCCTGTGGACTGGTCTATGGAAGAGTTTGTAGAATCTGTACAAATTCCCGGTTATAGCACTCACATCGTAAAAGCAAGACGCCTTAACAGGAAAAATAAAGTAGATGGCAACACAGTTTGGGTACCTACTCAAACTGTCGTGCTCACTTTCAGAGGCCAACAACTTCCTATGCGCGTGTTTTCATACTACTCATCGCTAGAAGTAGAGACCTATCAGTACCCTACCATACAATGTATGAGCTGCTGCCGTTTTGGGCACATAAAAGCCCAATGCCGTTCTAATCCCAGATGCTACCGCTGTGCCCAACCCCATCTAGGTGATGACTGTCTCGTCCCTGAAACCGAGTCTACGTGCTTGTATTGTTCTGCCAATCATTTCTCAACTTGCAGGACATGTCCTGAGCAAAACAGGCAAAAGTCTATAAAAACTGTTATGTCTAGGGATGGAGTATCTTATGAGGAAGCAGCCTTGCAATTCCCAAAAGTCGGTAAATCATTTACTCAGGTAGTTAAAGAGACCCCTTCTGGTCTTTCACAGACAAGCTCACAGTCTTCTGCCCCTACTCAGCCCCCTCAATCTTACAATAAGACTGTAGTCCGTATACCACGCACTAGAGCCCCACTTGGAAAGTCCTATGATAGGATAGCTCATCAAGCTATCACTTCAGAAGTCCCATCTTCTTTACCTAATGGTTATGCCCTCCAAATGTCCCAATCTACCCCTCTTCCCCGTGAAGAGTCTCAAGATCAGCTGCTAGTCCAGCTGCTGACTATAATAATCAGCATTATTTCCCAAAACTCAATAAACTTACCGTCCAACGTTGCCCACATGATCACCAAACTCTCATCATTCATCACCCACAATGGATCACACCCAAATCCTTCAATGGAACGCCAAAAGTCTTCGTCCGAGGACACATGACCTATATTTTCTTATTAGAAAATATGCACCCGTCCTGGTGGCCATCTCAGAGACATGGCTTGTGCCCGGATCTCATTACCGAGTTTCGGGTTACTCCTGTCTTAGGGATGACCGCCAGGATGGGTATGCAGGTTGTGCCCTACTTGTCAACCGTAATTTGACCTTCTCCCAGGTATTATTACCTGCTCACAGCGCAGAAATAAATGCTGTTGCTGTGAGAGTTTTTAACATAAGTTTTATCTCAATCTATATTCCACATCCTCACTCTTCTTTAATCCCTGACATTCTCTTCGTTATTTCATCTGTCCCCCCTCCTGTTGTAATAATGGGTGACTTTAATGCCCACCATACTTCTTGGGGTTCCGCGGCTTGTGATATGTTCGGACATTCTCTGTTGGAAATTTTTGATGAGGCCAATGTTTGTGTCATTAATAATGGATCCCCCACGAGAAGAGTTCTACCAACTCAAAATCCTAGCGCAGTTGATCTCACAGTTTGCTCTCCATCTCTCTCCTCTATGCTTTCCTGGGAAGTCCTTCCTTTATCTTATGGCAGTGACCACTACCCTATATTAATTAAAATTCCCCAACGAACTCCTTCACAGTGCTCTCCGAATTCCCTACTAAAGCACAGACTCTCAGGAGCTGACTGGGAATCTTTCGCTTCTTCCCTAGAGCATAAATTAGATCTGATCCCCAGCCCTATTTCAGACCCTCTTTCTTGTTACAGACATTTCATAGATGCTATACTTTCTTCAGCTAATGAACACATTCCCCTTAAAAAACCTAGGTGTAATAGAGCTTCCCCCCCTTGGTGGGACCCGGAATGCTCAAGAGTTGTTCACGACCGCAATGAAGCTGAAATTTCATACAACCACTCCATGACCTGGTCAAACTTTCTTGAATACCAAAGATCTGCAGCAAAATCTAGAAAGGTACTATCCGCAAAGAAGAAAGGTGGATGGTTCAATTACTGCGAAAGCTTGTCACCTAACTCCCCCCCCTCTTTAGTATGGAAACAAATTCGTAAATATAGAGGCTACTATAACTATATCAATTTGTCTTCAAATGACCCATCCTCTTGGCTTGAAGCTTTTGCAAACAAACTCGCCCCCCCTTTTGTTCACATGTTCTTCTCATCCAATATTCCCAACTTTCCAACGCCTCCCTCTAACATAATTGATGCTTTATTTACTTATGATGAACTCCAACTTGCTCTGGATGGTCTAGTAGATTCATCTCCAGGTTTGGATGGCATCCCATACTCTTTTATCACTAAATCTCCGGAAAAATCAAAACGTTATTTATTAGACCTAATCAATACTTTTTATGACCAAGGCTTTATCCCTGATCCTTGGAAAAGTCAAGTGGTTATACCTGTATTAAAACCTGGCAAGGATCCTTCTGATCCAAACTCTCATAGACCTATTGCCCTCTCTTGTATCCTGGCGAAAATCACTGAACACCTTGTCAAAAATAGACTTGAATGGTTTGTGGAAAATAAAAGTCTTCTAGCCAAATCACAATTTGGTTTTAGAAAGGGTATGAGCACCTTTGACAGCCTCAGCATATTAACGACAGAAATTAATCTTGCTTTCAGGAATAAGGAGTATCTTGTAGGAACTTTCCTAGACATAGCAGCTGCTTATGATAATGTTGTTCTTCCGGTACTCAGAAACAAATTGTTACAGCTGAGCATTCCCGTAAAGATAATCCGTTTCATCTGCTGCTTTCTGGCTCAAAGAACAATTTTAATAAAATCTCCTGATAATAATTCTTACTTGTCACCCAGAACAGTCTGGAAAGGACTCCCACAAGGATCTGTACTTAGTCCAATCCTTTACAGCCTATACACTTATGACTTGGAGACAACAGTAAATTCATTTTGTCAGGTTTTACAATATGCAGATGACCTTGCACTGTATATATCATCAAAATCTATTTCAGAAGCAGAAAATAAAATGAATTCTGCTCTTGGCTACCTTGGAGACTGGTTGCTGGATCATGGGTTGTCCATATCAGCTTCCAAAAGCACTGCAGTAATATTTAGTAGGAAAAGAATTATACCTGACATAAACTTGCTATATGAGGGAGAAGCTATCCCACTTCAGAACTCTGTGAAATTTTTAGGTGTTTTGTTAGACACAAGGCTAACTGGAGTTCCGCATTTTAATTACGTTGTAGCAAAGTGTGAAAAAAATATCAACATCCTCCGTGCCCTCTCAGGGGTATGGTGGGGATCTCATCCATTCTGTCAAAAGCTACTGTATAATGCTATTATTCGAAGCCACTTAGACTATGGATCGTTTTTATTAGAGCCCGGAAATAAAGCTGCTCTGGATAAATTATCTAAAATACAATCAAAATGCCTCCGCATTATTCTGGGTGCAATGAAGTGCTCTCCTATAAATGCCATGCAGGTTGAATGTGTAGAGCCTCCTCTTCACCTTCGCAGACAATTCCTGTCTGATAGATTCCTATTCAAACTCATTCAAAATTCCAATCATCCCTTGCTAAGCAAATTAGAAAATCTCCTTAGAGTGACTAGATCTCAAGGTTACAGATCAGAAGCCAATATACCTTGCATTATTCGCAGCTTTATTAAATTTTCAAACTTATCTTGCCCTGTAGAGCAATTTCCAATTAACCCTCTATTTTCAATAAGCTATGAAGCATTGATTCATAAACCATCGATCATCCTGAATTTTGGTGTGGACAAAGATTCTGTTGAACCCAGCAAAACATTTTATGAAAGATTTAACAGCCGGTGGAGTGACTGGCTCCCAATATTCACAGATGCATCCAAATTAACAAAAGATAGCAATGTAGGTTGCTCAGTTTGGATTCCAAAGTATAAAATAATATTGAGCTACAAATGTCCATCAGTTTTCTCAGTGTTTACTGGTGAAGCTATTGCCATTCTAGAAGCAATCCTGTATATTATCTCTCACTCTATCCGCAAAGCTATTATTTTTACTGACTCAAAGAGCTGTCTACAAGCAGTTTTGGCCAACCAATTTAAGTCAAAATCTAGGTTCCCCGTTATCTTGAAAATAAAAGAAGCCCTTTTCAATAGCCACAAATTGAACTTAAATATAGTTTTAGCGTGGGTCCCTGCCCATGTAGGCATAATTGGCAATGAAACTGCGGATTCATGCGCTAAACATGCAGCCACGCACGGCATTTCTGGCAGGTATAGTGCATTCTCCCATGATCTTGCCTCAATTTGCCAGCTCCAACTACGTAACACTTGGGAGAAACTTTGGAACATTTCTAAAAACATTAAAGGCAAATTTTATGGCTACGTCCAGCCTTCTATCCCAACAAAACCTTGGTTTTTTAAACACAAAAAAATTAACAAAGCCACTACTTCAACAATATGTCGTCTACGATTAGGTCAGTCTTGCACTCCAGTCTTCTTAGCCAAAATTAGAGTACGTGACCATTCTCTGTGTGAGTGCGGTCTGGATGAGGGTACTACTGAACACCTATTTTTTGAATGTCCAAAATTGCGCTTTTCTCTTTATGATGTACTCCCTCCTGAAATTCCTCTCCCTACCAATATTAGCCTTATTCTATCCTATACTTTTACTCCACTTCTTAATATATTAAGTAAATTTATTCAAATTAACAAAATAAAATTGTAAAATAGTATATAATACAAACTAACATTTTTTATATACCTACCTCCATAAACTATTATTTTATCTGTTTGTTACTGCCATGTTTTGTTTTTGTGTGTATATATGCTTATGTATGTCTTGTGCTGTCGTATTTGTTTCAGATAAAACTCAGATCGAATAACCGGCCAAATTTTACACCCACCGATCAATCTCCATCGTGTGTTTTCTACTCTATCCACGCGACATTGGCGTAATTGTGGCAACCCCGCAGAAGCCATAATAATAAGAAGTTGAAGTCCACACTTGACATTATCGCTAAAAAGCGAAAGCAAGCCATTAAGCGAGGAGAAGAAGAAGAATCAAAAACTTGGCTACATAGACAAAAGTGTGGAGCTAAAACAAAAAAGTCATTCACTGATTTGTTATTGTCATCTCATTTATTATTGTCACTGTCAGCAAGCCACCAGCACAACACTAAAGTTTCGTGAATTCGTACACTTGTTTCACCAATTTATTCCAACTCCAGATAAGTTTCTTTTTGTTACCTTGGCCTGTATTTTAATTAATAATCCATGTTTTGGTAGTTTAGCTAGGTGTCCCTACTAAGTCATATACGTAATCAGGCTTAGAGTGCCAGTTCCAGGTTTCAGAAAAGGCTACCTAGGTACCATAACTTGAATCGACTTCTGGAAACTAGATCAGTTCTGGTCTGGCATTGGATATTACAGAAGTGATTCGGAGGGTGAGTGCACTTGTCAAGTGAGGCCGGCGCTGGCGCTGGCGCTGACCGTCTCGGCCACTCAAAAGTGATAAGAGGACTGTCAGCGTCGAGCCTAGTGCTAGATTCAAAAGTTCTTACCACATTACAGAACAATGCATAGTCGCAAATCGGTGCTTTAGTTGAAATTTCATTCATAAACCGATCATTTAATCAATGGAATTTCGGCCTTGTTAGTTGCTGAACATTATTCTGTAATTTGGGGCTTGGTCTGATTTTATGTTTATATGGTTTAATGCTGAATTATTTCAATATCCTCATCAATAACGGTTTTATATTACAATAGTATTTGGGTCATGATTTGTGTTTCATATAATATTGATTATCTCTAAGTTTTTATTATACGTAATAAAACTTCATATCAAAAACTTATCCTTATTATAAAGTGGTAAGTAGTTATCACATTATGAAGTGTCATCATTAGTAACACAGATCCATACAATCTGTATGTGCCTAATCTGAAATATGATTGATAAAATTTAAATAAAAGATACTACAACATAGCCTATTCTTATTTCCTTATCATGTTAGCATACCTGTGCTCATATTCTCTGTTTGATATTTGCCTACATAATTACATGTAAACATGTAATTAATTATTATGTCTTAATTATGTAGTGTAATTACATGTAAACATGTAATTACACTACATAATTTTTTTAATAATTTACATATAAACATGTAATTACACTATATAATTTGTGTAGGCAGGTACTCATCTAATATTTTATTTATCCCGATATATGCATTATGCACTAATCTCTGCAGCATTAGCAATATACTGTGTTAGAATTTATACAAATCGGTTCAGACATTGTGAATGCCTCATTAAAATATTATATACAGGGTGCACCTGTATGGTGCAAGTAAATGTAATGTGTTTAGGATGTAATTAGTTTGATCGAGTATTGAATTATTGTTATTTTATTAGAGTTAGAATAGAATGGAATACTACTATCTTCTAGACTTTCAACTGGATGTGGATGGTTGAATCGGAAAGTATTTAGCTGGCTGTGAATGGTTGAATTGGAAAATATTCAGCTGGGTGTGGATGGTTGCAGCCCTACCCTAGCTCGCGAGACGCCGCGCGCCCGATACCAACGCAAGGTCGGCGGCAGGTGCGCGTGCGAGAGGGATGGTAGCATGGCGGGGGCGCGCGGCGGGGCGCGGCGCGTGACGCGGCGGTGGGAGGTGTTCGCGGGCCGCAACCGGTTCTGGTGCGACGGGCGGCTGATGTCGGCGCCGCAGCCCGGCGTGTTCGCGCTGACGCTGGCGCTGATCGTGGGCACGTGCGCGCTGCACTTCGCCTTCGACTGCCCGTTCCTGGCGGCGCGCGTGTCGCCCGCCGTGCCGGCCGTGGGCGCGGCGCTGGCCGCCTTCACGCTGGCGGCGCTGCTGCGCACGGCGCTGTCGGACCCCGGCATCCTGCCGCGCGCGGCGCCGCACGAGGCGGCGGCGGGCGCCGAGGACGCGCGGCCGCCGCCCCGCGCGCGCGAGGTGCTGGTGCGCGGCCGCCCCGTCAAGCTCAAGTACTGCTTCACGTGCAAGATGTTCCGGCCGCCGCGCGCCTCGCACTGCTCGCTGTGCGACAACTGCGTGGAGCGGTTCGACCACCACTGCCCGTGGGTGGGCAACTGCGTGGGCAAGCGCAACTACCGCTACTTCTACGCGTTCGTGGTGTCGCTGTCCTTCCTGGCCGTGTTCGTGCTGGCGTGCGCCGTGACGCACGTGGCGCTGGCGGCGCGCGGCGCGGGGCTGGCGGCGGGGCTGCGCGCGGCGCCCGCCTCCGCGCTGGTGGCCGCCGTGTGCTTCCTGTCCGTGTGGTCCGTGCTCGGCCTGGCCGGCTTCCACACCTACCTGGCCTCCACCGACCAGACCACCAACGAGGACGTGAGTACCCGCCCCCGCCGCGCCGCCCCGCCCCGCCCCGCCCCTGACGCCTGGCCCGTTGCAGATCAAGGGGTCGTTCTCGTCGCGGCGCGGGGTCCCGAGCCGGAACCCGTACTCCCGCGGGAACCCGTGCGCCAACTGCTGGCACGTGCTGTGCGGCCCGCTCGCCCCCAGCCTCATCGACCGGTAACTATGCGACCTCCCCTCCGTGTTGCTAAATCCTGGCTTTATGACGTAAAATGACTTTAACAACGAAATTTGGTAAAACATTATTCTGTTGTAATTTTGTAATTTTTTTTATTATTTTCTAATAGAAACAAAAAACGAGCGTGCCTTAGACCACACGACTGAAGTAAAACTTCTTTTCTTTAGTTTAGCTCCATCTATTTACCGGTATAACTTTGTTTTTGCTTTGTTTAATGTTAATGTTGCCATCTTGACAATTGTAAATTGCCATTTTATTGGACATACCAACATAATAACTTCAACTTTAACTCTTTGTAAATGGCCTTTGTGGAGAGGTGACCACAATTTTGGCAATATCACGTAGAAAGATAACACATCAAACGAAGATTTTTCAGTGAGAAATTTTGGTACACGTGGGTAATGAATGTGAGGTCAGCGATGAGTATCCTAGATCAATCTAAAATGCTACCAACATAATAATACAATTATTAACGTTGTTACGTTGACAATGGAGATGTACGTTAACCGACAACTTTCAACTTCCGTTTGCCTAGTTAGTGTTAGCTTACTCCCCAAGTCGAGCGTGCGTAAAGAAATTTTATTTCAAAAGGCCACGCTTGGCATCCAACATTTTGGATGCAACATGTTCCATGAAACGCCAAGTACACCGGCGGTGAATGACGCCCCTCGACCTCACCAGTCGGCGGCCGAGTGACAGAGACGGCTAACTATCTCGCTACGAATGAGTGAAACGATGCTCTACGAAGTCGACACTAGCCGATTGTCTCCGGGGTTAGTGGCCGAGCCTCATTCACCGCCGGCGCCCGGAGCTAACCGAACCCTTCCCTCCAGCCGCGGCGTGGTCTCGCCCGACGGGAAGGACGGCCTGCCGCCGGCCTTCGCCCGCGCGGTGGCCCCGGTGGCGGCGGCCCCGGCGGCGGCGGTCCCGGCGGCGGCGGCCCCGGCGGCGGCGGCCCCGGCGGCCCCGGGCGGCGGCAGCTACAGCAACCTGTTCGCGGGCCCCGCGCACGCGCACGCCTACACGAACCGCTCGCTGGAGGCGGAGGGCGCGGGCGTGCTGAGCGCGTCGCGGCTGCAGCTGCTGCACGACACCACCATGATCGACGCCGCGCTCGACCTGGACGAGCCGGAGCCGCCGCCCGCCGCGCACGCCGCGCACGCCGCGCACGCCGCGCACGCCGCGCACGCCGCGCACGCCGCGCACGCCGCGCACGCCGCGCACGCCGCGCTCTGACCCCGCGCCCCGCGGTCGGTGCCGCGCCGCTGTATGCTGATCGTAAATTAATTTTTGTTGTTATAAATAAATAGCCGATATCGAGGAAACCGTATTTGATTCCATCCGTCCCCGACGCCGCCCGCGACATCTGGCGGGAGTATTTAACGTGCAAATGGTATCTTATTTAACGTGCAAATGGTATCTTATTTAGCGCATATTCATAATAATAATAAATATTATACGAATTAAAGTAAAAAGGAGGTTAGATGTCTAATGACTTAAAGTACTCCGACAGCAAGAGGCCTCTCGGGCACGCGCATGTTTTGTACCTGCTAGTGGTCTTACCGTTACTCCACAAAACGCTTACCTCTACGCCTGCGGTACTAACTACGACCATGGTAGGACCCTTCGCATCTCTGGCACACCGTGGAACGGATTGGAGCACCTCGGGTGCCCGGACAGAGGACGTATTCATTGGCACTCGTGCTGTGGACCCCACACCTGGGGACACCACACCAGCACTCGAGGATACTGCGGACGTAGGCACAGTACTAAATCTTTAGTGTTTTAATATTATTGAATGGTGTAGATACCTTCATGATAAATCCAAGGACTTGCAAAGATTTTGTAATGATATTATCTATGTGTTGATTGTACATTAACTTAGAATCCTGCAGCACACGTAAATCTCTCATTATTTCTACTCGACTTAATTTTTTTACCTTTTAAGTAATAGTTTGTTTGAATAACGTTCTTTTTCCTCGTGAAAGTAATTGTATAACATTTATCAACATTGAGGTCTAATTTATTTGTTAGGCAGTAATCACTAAACCTATCGAGATCTTCTTAAAGTTCTATTGAATCTACTAAAGTACTGATTGGTTTAAGAATTTTGATGTCATCTGCAAATAAATAGAATTTTGAATGCAAAAAACAGGAGTTAATGTTATTTATGAAAATGATAAAGAGCAGTGGTCCCAACAAGGAACCCTGGGGAGCTCCAGATGTTATATTAGTCCATGATGATCTAAATCCATTGAGAACAGCAGCTTGAGATCGACGTTCTATGTAGGAGGAGTACCATCTATAAAGATCACCGTGTATTCCTGCTGATTGTAATTTAACTAATAGCAATGAGTGGTCTAATTTGTCGAACGCTTTATTTTTTTTATCTGTAAATATGCTATTGACCTGGTGCCTCAACGCCATATGGTCCACTATAAATTCATTTGTGAGAAGTAGACGTTGTGGAGCGCCCTTTAAGAAACCCGCGTTGGTCCTGTATAAATATTGGTTTTAAAGCTGCGATGTTTGTGAATAAACTATCTTCTCAAGCAGTTTCGCAAAAATGCTTTAAAAAGAGTTCACATAAGCCCTCACCCGTATCTGCGGTGTCATTGCCATACGTCATAGTGGAAGGAAAAGATGAATTACAAGTTTTATTTTTGACAAAAGACCAGAATGCTTCAGGTGAATGAGAAATTGAGGTTTCAATCTTATTGATATACGAGTTATAACACTCTTTCTCATAGACCTTCGCACGGTCCCGCAGCGTGCAGGAAGAAACGTAATCGGACCTATTTCCATATCGTCTATATTTGCAAATATGTTTATATTTCTCAGCTAGTATCTTGAGACTTGCGGTGAACCAGGGAGGATGCTTGCTACTTACAGATACTGTTTTATGGCGACCATACTTGTCTCGCAATGTATATAAAGTTTTATAAAATAATTCAAGAGCTTCATCAATTGAGTTTAAATTTAACTTATATCGCCAGTTAGTTTTATCAAGATCTTTACATAAATTAGAGTAGTCACCGGATTCATATAAATATTTTACCCTTGGCTTATTGGGGCAACATTGTTGAACTGAGAGATCTAACTCGACAAGTAATGAAGGGTGGTGCGCGTCCTCAGGGACAAGTGGGTCAACACAGTTATTAATATTTAATGACAAATTAGAAAAAACTAAGTCAAGAATGCGTTTATTATGATTTTCAATAAAATTGAATTGCGATAAATTGCATAAAATTAAAGTATCAATAAATGGTCTACGTGGATCGCCCGATACGGTCGGTACTGTAAGTGCAGGTTGACCAGCTTGTTGAGCCCATTGAATAGACGGGAGATTAAAATCGCCTACTATAATGAATGAGTCTGACGAATGATGTGTATAATGTCTTGCGATTTATCCGTTTAAAATCCCAACTGACGCCGCATGTAACCCTGACCTTGATTACAAAGGTAAATACAGCACATATGTATGTTTTTAGAAACATTCCGACTTCCGGGTAAAGTAACAGTAAGCCAAATATCCTCCGCGGACGAGCCCCAGTCCGGGTGGCAGCAGCGGCGAGAGCGCGCTTCACCGCGACAACAGCTCCGCTGCGCAGCGCTGATGGAATCGGACGAGTTTTACAAAATATCGGCTCGGTGTCTTTTACTTGTAATTTAATCTCGGTTTTAAACGCACCTATAATATACATACCCTCCTTAAATAACCTCCTTAATCCGGAAATTCCTTTTTTAAATTTGAAAGAACTGAATTGTTATTTTCGGCTAATAAATTCAATATATTTATTGACTTTAAATTCAATTTACGTAACCAGAGGCGACCATTAACGGCGGCCCGCCATCTGCAATCACAAACAAAGGCGACAGCTATCTCGGTGCCGCGCACTACTAACTTCTCGCGGCCGAGAGGTACAATCGCACCACCCGAGTATGACCGAAACTTAACATCATCTTTAAGGATGGGTAAATGGGATAAATGATATCGTAGAACTGTTTAGACACCGCCGATATCCTGCTGCCCGTGTCGACCTCGAAAGAAATATTATTATTTTCTACAATTAATTCTAAATAGTCCTTACGGTTTGCTTCTGTTGAGAAATGATATAATCCATCTCTTGCATCACTGTCCGACGCACTGCTCGATGTAATTTTGCGATTTATACTGAACACTTTTGCCACCTTTTGAACACAAGTGCTAAATGCCCCTTTTCACTACACTTATTACACGAATAAAACCTATAGGTACCCACATTTATTAGGCGCTTAAAATAAGATGATAAATAGATTAGTAAAATTATTTTGTACATAGGTGCTCTCTAGGAGGTAAGGTTTAGACATAGGATAGTAGGTTAATTATTATTATTACTTTTAGCTTAGATTACAATATACTTTGTAAATAAAACCCGATCTCAAGTTTTATTTTGTCGCCGGCAGCCGAACAGTAGCCAACGGCACAACAACAAAAGCAAAGCAAATTATTTATAACTAGTTGACCCGTCCCGGCTTCGCACGGGAGAGCTAGTTGAAACGCGGTTGAACGGGATAAAAAGTATCCTATGTCCGTCTCCTGGCTCTAAGTTACCTCCTCACCAATATTCATGAGAACAGGATAATAAATACTCCTAAGCCAAATACAGGTTATCACTCACAGAATTAATAAGTAGGTGTTTACAAAGAAAGGATAGGTACTTAGCTCAACATAATGTTTGTGACATTAAATAAAGGAAAAAGTCTCTCAGGATGGAAAGGAAAGTGTCTCAGGATGACGTGCGCAGTGCACTGTCATGCGAAACTGTATAATTCAGAGTTCCGAATGATACTGCAACTGGTATGTGCAGCCGTGTCGCTTAACATCAGGCGAACGGTTAGCTCGTCACATCAATCCTTAACATAAAAAAACTACGTCATACATTGCAAAAACGGCAGCTGTGTCATATGACACTCACAAACACGTTATACATTGCATAAACAGCAAATATATGACATGACACTCAAAAACCACGTCATACATTGCAAAATCGCCAACTGTATTATAACTTGACAGTCACAAACCATGTTATACATTGCAAAAACGGCAACTGTATGACATGACAGTCACAAACCAAGTCATACATTGCAAAAACGGCAACTGTATGACATGACACTCAAAAATCACGTCATACATTACAAAATCGGCAATTGTATGACATGACACTCACAAACCACGTCATACATTGCAAAAACGGCAGGTGTATGACATGACACTCACAAACCACGTCATACGTTGCAAAAACGGCAACTGTATGACATGACACTCAAAAATCACGTCATTCATTGCAAAATCAGCAATTGTATGACATGACACTCACAAACCACGCCATAAATTGGAAAAACGGCAATTGTATGACATGACACGCAAAAACACGTCATACATTGCAAGAACGGCAGCTGTATGTCATGACATTCACAAAATACGCCATACATTGCAAAACGGCAGGTGTATGACATGACACTCACAAACCACGTCATACGTTGAAAAAAGGGCAACTGTATGACATAACACTCAAAAATCACGTCATACATTACAAAATCGGCAATTGTATGACATGACACTCACAAACCACGTCATACATTACAAAATCGGCAATTGTATGACATGACACTGACAAACCACGTCATACGTTGTAAAAACGGCAACTGTATGACATGACACTCAAATATCACGTCATACATTGCAAAAGCGGCAATTGTATGACATGACACTCACAAACCACGGCATACATTGCAAAATCGGCAACTAAAGAGAGAACATAATAATCTCGCCAGAAGAAATTATAATGTATTGTCTCGACATAAGTGTAAGCGTCCAGACGTGTTCATGATTGTCACAAAGTACGGCTCGAATTTAGTCTCTATCGGGGAGTAAGCGTTATTGTTATATTCTCATTTATGTGGGATGAGTATGCGCTTACTTACATACTCATATTATATATTATTTCATAAAGTAGACAATGTCATAGGTAAAACCCTAATACTTAATAATGTTTAATTTTCGTAAACAAGGTCCAAAATGGTTGTTTAAGTCTTAAGGGACTAAAGGTGAAGTATGATAAAATAAAACAAAGCGTGATATACACCTATGCTCGTAATTAGTTCACAGAAATACGGATTTAACTTAGTTTTACAGAAAAAGTGCATAAATTCCTCCAACAGTGAGAACGAAAATATTAAAACTATAAAATTCTTCGGTCGTATAGTGTTTACTCGGTACGTCACTGTGGAAAAAAGCCGTACTCGGAACTACATACAGAACCTACCTCTCTCTCTATTTCCGTTGGACTCCCTCACCACATGTTCCATGCGTCGACGTCATCTCCGATCAGAACTTAATCAGTCGGCACCAAGAGCAGGAATTCTTCAAGCTGTTCCAGGTAAGGCAATCAAGCGGCAAACAAAACCACTGTCACCATCCATTTGTATGATTAGCGTTGTAAGAACAATCTTTTCATATACGGCCTCCGTAAATAGGACCACATCTCTGAATTTCGGAAAAAACCCACAATGATTACCTATTCGCTATCGCCGGAATACTCATATTCTCTGTCTCTTATACAGTATAGTTTTTAACCCTTCCATTCTTCCCTATTTAAAGGAACGTTTTAAGTTCTTATATTTTAACTCACACTCGACATTTTCGCTCCTCAGATGATACCTTGCAACTTTGGATGCCTGTTTGTGAGCGACTTTTTCACGTTTGTGAAAGATCGAACATTCCACAGTGAAAGATCTTTCACTGTGGAAGGTATTCGACTCTGGAATGCTTTGCCAGAAGATATACTAATGTGTTTGTTTGAACATAATATCTAATAGCATACTATAAGTATACAAAATATATTTTTCATTTTGTTCATATTGCGCACCGCTGACTTCACCTATTGTGATACTATCCATCCAAAGGTTGCCTAGAAGAGATCACTTTTAGTGATAAGGCCGCCTATTGTGCTATCTATACTAGTAAAATACTATCTAGTTTTATTTTATGTTGGTATACGTAATAAAGAGTTTTTGTATGCTATTCTATTTAATCATTTTCGGTTATATAGATTTGGTTATTCAGGAAAACAATTAACGAATTGCAATTTGAAAAATTGTCGCACCGTGACGTACGATACGTCAAAAGAACCGCATTTAGCTGCGCTGCCCGATTCTGAAAGAAAAAATTAAAGTTTGACTCAAAAATTTGAAATTATTAGGAATTGTCGTAATTTTGTGTACTTTGCAGCTTTTTGACTTTCAAACACCTATAACTTTTGTGTATATAGCCCGATCGCCACAAAAAAATGTTTTTCGAGATCGGCTAAACCCCCCGCATCCGAGGACACCCAGCACGGGGCCATAGCTCGCAAAAAAATAGCCCGCCCACCCACCCGTAATTGATCACTAAGGTAAAATTTCAGTGCAGTGGGAGTGACATTTTATTTATTACATTTTTTTTTTTTTTAATGTTTTCTTCTACATTGTTTTAAAGTCGTTCTAGACTATTTAATACTACATTGGACTGTATTATTGTTACATATTTACAT
Organism: Ennomos fuscantarius; assembly: GCA_905220475.3. NCBI lineage: Eukaryota > Metazoa > Arthropoda > Insecta > Lepidoptera > Geometridae > Ennomos > Ennomos fuscantarius. The sequence continues at coordinate 41,873 of HG992028.1, read as the reverse complement.
GTAATTTTTTTTTTTTTTTCTATAAAGTATGTGAAGGTCTCCTCATGGATAGGTTAGGTTATGATGATGAGTGAGGTAAGGTAAGGTTAGGTTAGGTTAGGTTAGGTTAGGTTAGGTTAGGTTAGGTTAGGTTAGGTTTTTTTTTTTTTTTTTTTTTTCTACCGAGGGTGTGAAGGAATCCTCATGGATACCACAGGGCACGGGCCCTGTGGTTATGTCCGACTCCGCCACTTCCGCCATGGCGACCTACGGACTAAACCTCCCTCCCTTTCTAAGAACTGCCTGCTGCATCGTAAGCAGCACCATTAAATTCATAAATTAAAATTAGCATTAACATAGAATGAGACATATTTTTTTTTTTTTTTTTTTTTTTTTTTTTTTTTTTTTTTTTTTTTTTTATATATATATATATATATATTTAATTTGATATATATATTTATACATATTTTTTTATTTATTTTTTTTTATTTTTTATTTTATATTATTGATATACATATATATATATATACGCAGACACATACATGTCCATGCGCATATACACATATATACGTATACACACACATACACATACATAAATACACACATCCAACATATATGTAAATATTTGTCAGACATGCAAACATTAACATGCAAACATTTGTCCGTTCATGCTTATGCTTAGCACTACAGCCTAGTATGACTGGTCATAGTAGGCAAGAGACATAATACGAACAAGGTCGACCGGCATACGGTCCTATATACCTATAGGCCGCAGACGCACACGGGGCTAGGTCCGTTTGATTTGACTATAATACATAAACAGCAATTTCACCAATATTAAGCGCTTCGCAAATTATTATACCTCATATAGCAATTGCGGAATCAGCAGAGCAAATTATCGAATTCAAGATATAATGAGATTAAATAAAAGATTCACAACGAATCCTGAATACTAATAAACTTAATAAGCCAGCTCATAACATTTAATTGGAAATAATAAAATTGACATATAAAATGCTAACCATTACGGAAATTATAAAATCCATAATACTATTATAACGAATAATACAATCTATAATAATTACAAATATAAATACATTTCATAATCGAAAGTGTTGTAATATTATAAATTCATTCAACACATTAGAAAATTCTCTTATAATTGATAATAATATGAATCAATAAATTTCATTATATATCATCTATTATAATTACAGATATAAATACATTTCATAATTGAAAGTGTTGTACTAGTATAAATTCATTCAACACTTTTGAAAATTCTCTCAAAATTGAAATATTATGAATGATCATAACAATGTCAATAAATTTCATTATCGAAATTATTTGATAATATAAATTCATACAAATACATTGATACATTAGACACATTAGAAAGAACTCCCTCATGATTAAAAGCGAGATTAACTACCAATAGACATGCATAAAATAGATTTCAAAATAAATTAATAATGAACGCAATCGCTGATGCAAAATCAATAATTACCAAGCCTCAAATAACAATCAGCATACAGTTGAGCCATTAGCCCTTGCCGCGACCCTGACAACGGAGTCAGCAAAAGCAAGGAAGGGCAGCCGGAGGTTATCATCCTCCATGACCTGCGCCAAGCTGGTGCTCGCCAAACTGATTCCCAGCTCTGCCTCGCAATCTACCCTTCTACTCCCAAATCTAGGACACTCAAGTAACACGTGCTCCACGGTCTCCTCCGACACGTCATCGCAAATACAAAGGGAAGTCTGAGACAGCTTAAAACGATGCAAATATGATGAAACCCCCATGTCCCGTAAAATACTGGGCCCTCAGATTAGTTATTTTAAGCTGCCTTAGAACCCTGTGCGCGACTCTTACACTGGGGAAGAACTTACGCGTGAGCGCTCCCGTCACTGCCGTCTGATACCTCAGCTGCCATGACTCCAAGGTAGCCTCCCTTATGAGGTGCCTGGCAAAGGACAAAGGAAATGCGTCGTAAGCCGAGGATTGCCTATTCCGCAATGCTGCCTCCTTGGCAAGCTCGTCGGCCCGCTCATTTCCCAGCACCCCAGCATGAGCACGCACCCAATAGAACTCTACAGTGCCACCTCCTTCACTGCACCGGTCAATGTGCGCCCGAATGTCAGCCACTATTGGGTGCAAGGTTAGGTTAGGTTAGGTTTTTTTTTTTTTTTTTTTTTTTTTTTTTTAAACCTGTCCGGGCGCTATGGCCCGGCCTGCGAGCTAGGGTCCTCTAACGTAATCAGAGACTGTGTCTGCTTTTTATTCTTATTTACTATGGGAGTTGGGAGATGGGATAATTTTATTTTATTCTTATATTCTAAACCTGCTACAGCTTTATTCGGTTCTAAAGTGCATATGCATGTACTTTTATTACAAAAATGCATTTTTGCAACTTGTAGGATTCATAATTTTACATTTTCTTATTTAACTTATGTTCTATCTTGTCTATACTATTTTATATCTTGATTTTAGTTTACATTTTACTATACATTTTATAAATTTACTGCTTACAACATTTGTTTCACTTATTATACTTTACATTTTTTACTTATTTTACCTATCTTACATGTTTGATTAGTTACACTTTGCTTACATTTTTTTTGGTTACATCATAATTTATTTGCTATTGATTTATGCTGTTAAACATATGCCCAGTATATATTATCCAGCATATTTAGGGTGCAATTTCGTTTTTATATCTATTGTTTTCATGGTAAACAGTTTTACTAACACTAACAAAAATTTTACCATTTTTACATTATTTCTGACCATACTGTAGTTTATGCTTTCCTGAACCATAACGATTTTTGCGATCATTTTATTCGAGTGAATTTGTTCTAAATCTTTAATATTTAGTGACATAGCAATTATAAATTTTTTATGAATGCAATTTCTTGTTTTCTTTCGCACCATACTGTTTCTGGCTTTCAGTACAAGCTCTTCGCATTGTTTGCTGTATTCGGTTCTGACTGTTTCGGGAATTTCAAGCTCTATGGAAAAACGTAGTGCGTCTATCAACCTGCCCATTTTCTTAAGAAAATGGACATTGTTGTCTTCTTCATTTTTTCTGCTATATTCCGAGCTTTCAATTCCTTCGACAGTCTCCCGGTTACATTTCGGACTTGCGTGGTTAGTTGGAGTAGGGAGACCGGTGCACGGGGTCTCCCTCTTCCTTCCACCTGTTACTTGCTTGTACCGTAATATAAAACGCGCGAGGACCATCCTTGTTTTGCCGACATCTACTTTTGCTGGTTCCTGTCTGCGCAATTTTGTGGGGGCTACAGAGTGTGGCCTCGCATCGTTTAAGCCTAGAGTTACTTTGGGGACGCCCTTAGCAGTACGCTATTGTTGATCGGGCCAGCGCCTCCCATTTTTTCCTAATTGGACAATCCTGACTAAAGGTGTTGTGGTCAGTCTTGTCCAATTTTGCACGTACGCAGTTAGTGCATGACGGGGGGGCATCTGCGAGCCAATCCGCGCACTGTGATCTCATATGAGGGCCTCCACAGTGGCTACACTTCTCCAGCGTTTCTTTACAGAAACGCCGGCTGTGTCCATAACCGAGGCACATCGAGCATTGGACCAGTGGTGACTGATCCGCCACCCTTATACGTTGCAGATCTACGTGCACCGTCTGTGCCTCGGTCATGCGTTGCCAAATATTGGGGGAGACCCTCAATATTATGTGATCGCAGTGCGGGTTGCGCGTCTTCTTTCTATACGCTATCCGTATCCTTTCTTCACTCACGTCTAGATTTGAAAACAAGGACCCATTTTGATTTTTCAACGCTCTAAGGACGTCCTCATCTGTGTTAAACCCGAGAACGTCCTTGAGTATCACCAATGGGTCCTTGTTTTTCATCTCTTCGACGTTGAATTCTTTCGCCTCAGTTAACCTTTCTGTCAACCTTTTCCTTTCTTCCTTACTTTTACAACTTAGTATGATTTTCCTGTCTTTTGCCTTTCTTACTCTGTCTATTTCTATTCCTCCTTCCTTTGCATTCACTACCTTTCTGATCCTACTAAGTATCTCGTCTCCCGTCTCTATTTCGTCCTTCGCCGTCACCACAACTGAGTGTAGCGCTGTTTGTTCCGTGCCTTGTCTCTTAGGGGGAGCTGCTGCCACACTTGCGTACGTTTGTTTTATTACTATATCTTTTAGTTCGTCCACTTTCTCCATATTTACTCTTATCATTTCAGTGTGTTCTTCTATCTTATTTGTTATATACTTTTTAAAATCATCAACTTTAACATTTAATCCTTCCTTTTCGTCTAGCGCTTGTTCTTTCCGAATATCTAGCTGTTCGTTATAGAGATCATAAAATCTTTCCCTATCTTCGGTTACTTCTTTAATTTTTTGAGTGGCTTCTTCTATTTCCAAGGACTGGGTGGCATTTTCAATCTCTAGCTCCTCCAACAGTAGGTAAATGCGTTCAGCTTCCTGGAGCACTACATTTCTTATGCTGTTTTTAGTATTCCTGGAGCTGTTTATGCTGAACTCCAGTCTGTTGTAGCATTCTTTGGCCTCTGCACTTCGTTTGTACTGGTCTCTTTTCGTTCTAGGCGTAACTACCAATCTCGAGTCAAATGTTTTATCAATTTGGCTGTCCCTCTGAATTGGTGAGCTAGTGGTCGTCTCTGTAGATTCCCTACGTCCTTGGGATGGTCCGGCCCTTTCAAATGAGTCTTCCGCCATAGCTTGCCGGGTCGGTTTTGCCTGGCTCGCAGGTCTTTCCGCGATTTTCTTTGGGCTATGAAACATATTCGTGGTAATTTTTATCGCGGTGGACAGGTAGTCAAAGTTGTAAAATGTAAAATTGAATATATTTAAAATTTAAAAAAAATTTTTATTTACTAGGTAATGTGTACTAATGTTTATTTTTATTTGTTTCAGGTACAGCTGCGGAGCTGCGGTCCGGTGTCTTCGATACAAATGTACATAGGTAAGTTCAATAAATGCTATGGTTAGTATTATAATGTCAACAATAGTTTTCTAAAATAAAAATTTTCTCTACCTAGAGTAAGTCTTAACTAGTTCTAAATCTAAGTCCTAAAATTAAGTCGCGTTTAGCTAAAGTTATGGGCCAGAAAAGCAAAACCACAGTATTTACAAAATACCAAATTAAAAATATTAAAAATGAAAAAATAAAAAAAAAAAAAAAAAAAAATTATCAAGGGGGGATTGGTTTTATGGGGGGGGATACAACTTATTTACACTTCTACAATACACAAAGGAATATTCTATAACAATTTTTTAATTTTTAACAAAATAATTTTCTAAAGTTTTACTATTTGTATGTAAAAAATTTTTTAAAGGTAAGGAAAAATAAAAAATTTCAAAAATTTAAGAATCAACGGGGGAGTTTTTCTCAATATCTAATCCTTCGGATAGATATTGAGGTTGATGCCAGAATTTGGCTATCTCCTCCCGTTTTTGAGATACGGCGATTACAAAGTTAAATTTCGGTTTTGCGATTGGTAAACTTACAATAATTTTAATAAATCCGAGCGCCTTCAGTCTAAAAATCGAATTTTTTCACAACTATTTACTACTAATAGGAGCCTACCCTTGAGCAAAAATTCAGGGTAGGTTATCGCTGAAAATTTGGAAATAAAGAATTTTAAAAATAAACTGAAACCGCACGAATTTTCAAAATGCTGCAGTTGGCCCAAAAATTAACCTTTTTCAAATCCGAAAACGGCTTCCGTGTCCTGAGTTAGTCTTCTTTCTGATGGCGTACTCCAATTTTGTCTGCCGGCCCTAGATGGGTGACCGCGTGGCCACGTGGTAGTTGTTTTTTTTGGCGATCACTCCTTAACGGGGGCCGGCAAAAATCCCGTTCCAGCTCAGGATTGTAGGCCTTCACGAGGCCTTCCGATGCACACTTTAAAAAGTGTGGGTCACCGCTTTGAATTCGTCAGCGTTTCACTTTGAAGTTTCAAAATTTTGAACTTTAGCACTTTTTTGCACTTTTCTCACCAACCACTGATCGTAGCACGAAACGGTTTTCACAGGCGTGTCGGCCTCCGCTGCCCGCAACTTTTAACGTATCGCACACCTTTGTGCGATGAAAAAATACTATTTTTCGGGTTTTTTGAACGCGGAGCAACTTATTTCCTTGGCGTCTCCGGCCGTGGTTGGGACGCGACTCGGTTAGGTTAGGTTAGGTTAGGTTAGGTTAGGTTAGGTTAGGTTAGGTTGGGGTGCGATGCCAGGATACCTCCACGAAACCCCGGGTGTTGCAGTTCCTCTTGAATGCTTGCATTCGGGGGGAAGGGCAACACTTGGCTCGGTGCACCCTGGGCAACGGTTAATAACTTCCTTTCGGGGATCTTGTTAGCCGTTGGCTGAATTCCTGGCGGGGCCTCTCTGCGATCCCTATGTCTCGGCATAGGGCGCAGCAGAGAGGCAGGAGGCGTGGTCACACTCTATGACCACGCGTGGGGCTCGCCCCGGCGCCCTGGATAGTCCGGGAAGCGGCGAGGCGAGTCGGAGGGTGGTGTGCCTTCATGGCACTCAGCGCGCGGCAGGGAGGGTCAACTCGGCCACCCTGTCGGGCAGCTGGCGGAGCAGCTTTTGCTGCAGAGGGCCTCCGGGCCGGTGTATGGCGAGCCTGCAAGGCTCGCGGCGCGGCGGGGAGGGTCAACTCGGCCACCCCGTCGGGCAACTGGTGTGAAGGCCTTTTTTTCGGCCAGTTTTTTTTTTTTTTTTTTTTTTTTTTTTTTCTCGTCTTGTGTTCTGTCCACTTCGTTGTTCTTGTCTGTGTTCTTTGTTTTATGTATTGTGTCGTCCCTATAGGTTGCCGGTCCTTCACCGGCGCCCCCAAAAATGGCTGACTCAAAGAGAAATGTAAGACTACCCCAGGGAGGTAAAGCCGTCTCCGACGGACAATCCTTCCCTCCTCCGGGAGGCTGCCCCTCGTATTCTGGGGGGGGCAAAAGTCACCATTCTACAGCACAGAAGGAAGTAGGTCCCGCGAGGGACGTGAAAGGGCGCTTCATCAAAGCGCGGCCAGTCCTTGACTCGGACGACATCGAGTCGGGCTCGGCGGGCTCCACCATGAGCCTCGATTCAGTCGGGGCGAGTGCGGTGGGGCGCAAGAGGAGGATGTCGGGCTGCGACTCGGGCTCCGACGCTTCCACTCGGGAGCGCAGCCGGTACGAGCCGCTAGCCAGACGGGGGAAAGGTTACCCTGACCGGATGACCGGGACGTCGTTCGGGCTCTCCAAGGGCAAATCGGAGTTGATCGCCTTAAGGCGTGAAGAACACCGATTACAGGCCGAGGAGGACCTGGCGACGCGCATCAGGGAGAACCGCGAGAGGCGGATAGCTCGCCTATCGGCAGGGGATGGGAGCTATCCCATTCCCAGGTCGAGTGCTGAGCTGGTGGGTGCTGTGGTGGACAGCCTCACTATAGTCACGGAGGTTGCGACGAAGTCGTCGAACCTTAAGGGGACTTTTGTCCGATCCCTTAAGGATGCGGCGGCTTCCATTAGGACGGCGGTGACGGAGCTGGCCACCCACTCCGTCTCCGATGAGACTAAGCTTCTCCAGGCCGACAATGCTCGGCTGAAGGCTGAAGTGGGCTGTCTCCGTAAGGAGATGGCTCAGATGAAGCTGGATGTGGAGGAGCTTAGGAAGGCGCAAGGGCAGACGACCCCGGCTCCCTCTACTGCTCGCAAGAGCACGGAGGTTGAGCCACCCTGCCCTGCACCGCTCCCCAGGCGCGAAAGCGGAGAAATCCGCAGTGGCGCCCCACCGGCGAGGGACAGTGAGTTCGAGCGGGAGATCATGGTTCGAGTAGGTACCATGGTGGACGCTCGACTCGAGGCGTTGGCTCAGCGGCTTCCACCGGAGAAACGTTCCCGGCCCCCACTGGCTGCGGATAAGAGACAGGCTCAGGCAGCGAAAGCTGCGGCCCCTGTCTCCAAACCGCCGGTCGGTGAGGGCAAAGGGAAGATGACCCGAGGGAAGCAGAAGAGCGGTACAACGCCTAAGGACGTGACGAAGCCACGGGTGCTGCCCCTGGCACCCAAGGCGATGACTGCGGCGTGGAGCAGCGTGGTGAAGCGTGGTCAAACCAACGGGGCTGGCGCGGTGCAAACTGCACCGCATACCAGGACTCCGGCGGTGAAACTGCGCCAACCACGATCGTCGGTGGTCACCCTGAATCTGCAGCCTAGTGCTGTGGAGAAGGGTGTGACCTTCAACGAGGTGCTCACGAAGGCCAGGGCTCACGTCCGTTTGCCCGACCTCGGCATCGATAAACCACTGGGTTTCCGAGTTGCGGTTACCGGTGCGCGTATGCTCGAGGTAATGGGTGACGGTAGTGGGCCCAAGGCTGACGCATTGGCGGAGAGATTGAGGGAATGCCTCCCGGCGGAGCTCGTCCGAATCTCCAGGCCGATGAAGTGCGCAGAAATGCGCATTTCCGGCCTAGACGACTCCGTCTCATCGGATGAAGTCGCGGCTGAAGTCGCACGTGTCGGCGGTTGTTCGCCCGACTCGATAAGGTACAGCGAGGTTCGCTGTAACTTTATCGGGATCGGGTCGATGTGGCTGCGGTGTCCGGTGTCGGCCGCCAAAGCGGTAGCAGCGACGGGAAAGTTGCTCGTGGGCTGGGTCTCGGCTAGAGTCCACCTGCTTGAGCCGAAGCCCTTCGTTTGCTTCCGCTGTCTGGAGGAGGGCCACGTGAGGCAGAAATGCCCATCGAAGGTGGACCGCAGCGATCTCTGTTATCGCTGCGGGAAGCCTGGCCACGTGGCCTGCGAGTGTTCGGCCGCGGCTCACTGTGTGCTCTGTGCCGCAGCGAGCCGCAAGGCCGACCACCGCATGGGTGGAAAGGGGTGCGATTCCCTGAAACCCAAACCGAGGCGGAGAAGGCGCGGAGCGAGGGCGGACCGTAAGGCCGCTTCGACTCCAAGCCGCTCTGCTGAGGCGCGGGCGAAGGAAGCGCCGATGTCCGTTGATCCGGGGCCTAGTGCCCCGGGTCCGGGACGTCGGTGATGGGATCTGAGCGGGTGACGAGTGGGTGCTCGTTGCCCGCTTGCATAGGGTCTCCCAAGCCGGACGGCGCACGAGTGCTCTGTGCGCCTCCGAGATGTCCCCGTCGACGTCACGTCCCGACGGTGAGGATGGAGCCGGATGCGGCTGACCGTAGGTAGGGCTGCGGATAGAATGCTAAGGCGACCACGTAGCCCTACTACATGCGGCGGGATGGAGAACCCCGGGTTTTTAGTGGGTATGCCGTTCACTCTGGACGGAGAGTCCCACATATCCACCTGCTCCACCCAGAGTAGGTGGAATCCGTAACGGATTTTCCCGGGTCAAAAAAAAAAAAAAAAAAAAAAAAAAAAAAAAAAAGGTTAGGTTAGGTTAGGTTAGGTTAGGTTAGGTTAGGTTAGGTTAGGTTAGGTTAGGTTAGGTTAGGTTAGGTTAGGTTAGGTTAGGTTAGGTTAGGTTAGGTTAGGTTAGGTTAGGTTTTGGGGTGCAATGTCAGGATACCTCCACGAAACCCCGGGTGTTGCAGTTCCTCTTGAATGCTTGCATTCGGGGGGAAGGGCAACACTTGGCTTGGTGCACCCTGGGCAACGGTTAATAACTTCCTTTCGGGGATCTTGTTAGCCGTTGGCTGAATTCCTGGCGGGGCCTCTCTGCGATCCCTATGTCTCGGCATAGGGCGCAGCAGAGAGGCAGGAGGCGTGGTCACACTCTATGACCACGCGTGGGGCTCGCCCCGGCGCCCTGGATAGTCCGGGAAGCGGCGAGGCGAGTCGGAGGGTGGTGTGCCTTCATGGCACTCAGCGCGCGGCAGGGAGGGTCAACTCGGCCACCCTGTCGGGCAGCTGGCGGAGCAGCTTTTGCTGCAGAGGGCCTCCGGGCCGGTGTATGGCGAGCCTGCAAGGCTCGCGGCGCGGCGGGGAGGGTCAACTCGGCCACCCCGTCGGGCAACTGGTGTGAAGGCCTTTCTTTCAGCCAGTTTTTTTTTTTTTTTTTTTTTTTTTTTTTTTTTTTTTTTTTTTTTTTTTTTTTTTTTTCTCGTCTTGTGTTCTGTCCACTTCGTTGTTCTTGTCTGTGTTCTTTGTTTTATGTATTGTGTCGTCCCTATAGGTTGCCGGTCCTTCACCGGCGCCCCCAAAAATGGCTGACTCAAAGAGAAATGTAAGACTACCCCAGGGAGGTAAAGCCGTCTCCGACGGACAATCCTTCCCTCCTCCGGGAGGCTGCCCCTCGTATTCTGGGGGGGGCAAAAGTCACCATTCTACAGCACAGAAGGAAGTAGGTCCCGCGAGGGACGTGAAAGGGCGCTTCATCAAAGCGCGGCCAGTCCTTGACTCGGACGACATCGAGTCGGGCTCGGCGGGCTCCACCATGAGCCTCGATTCAGTCGGGGCGAGTGCGGTGGGGCGCAAGAGGAGGATGTCGGGCTGCGACTCGGGCTCCGACGCTTCCACTCGGGAGCGCAGCCGGTACGAGCCGCTAGCCAGACGGGGGAAAGGTTACCCTGACCGGATGACCGGGACGTCGTTCGGGCTCTCCAAGGGCAAATCGGAGTTGATCGCCTTAAGGCGTGAAGAACACCGATTACAGGCCGAGGAGGACCTGGCGACGCGCATCAGGGAGAACCGCGAGAGGCGGATAGCTCGCCTATCGGCAGGGGATGGGAGCGATCCCATTCCCAGGTCGAGTGCTGAGCTGGTGGGTGCTGTGGTGGACAGCCTCACTATAGTCACGGAGGTTGCGACGAAGTCGTCGAACCTTAAGGGGACTTTTGTCCGATCCCTTAAGGATGCGGCGGCTTCCATTAGGACGGCGGTGACGGAGCTGGCCACCCACTCCGTCTCCGATGAGACTAAGCTTCTCCAGGCCGACAATGCTCGGCTGAAGGCTGAAGTGGGCTGTCTCCGTAAGGAGATAGCTCAGATGAAGCTGGATGTGGAGGAGCTTAGGAAGGCGCAAGGGCAGACGACCCCGGCTCCCTCTACTGCTCGCAAGAGCACGGAGGTTGAGCCACCCTGCCCTGCACCGCTCCCCAGGCGCGAAAGCGGAGAAATCCGCAGTGGCGCCCCACCGGCGAGGGACAGTGAGTTCGAGCGGGAGATCATGGTTCGAGTAGGTACCATGGTGGACGCTCGACTCGAGGCGTTGGCTCAGCGGCTTCCACCGGAGAAACGTTCCCGGCCCCCACTGGCTGCGGATAAGAGACAGGCTCAGGCAGCGAAAGCTGCGGCCCCTGTCTCCAAACCGCCGGTCGGTGAGGGCAAAGGGAAGATGACCCGAGGGAAGCAGAAGAGCGGTACAACGCCTAAGGACGTGACCAAGCCGCGGGTGCTGCCCCCGGCACCCAAGGCGATGACTGCGGCGTGGAGCAGCGTGGTGAAGCGCGGTCAAACCAACGGGGCTGGCGCGGTGCAAACTGCACCGCATACCAGGACTCCGGCGGTGAAACTGCGCCAACCACGATCGTCGGTGGTCACCCTGAATCTGCAGCCTAGTGCTGTGGAGAAGGGCGTGACCTTCAACGAGGTGCTCACGAAGGCCAGGGCTCACGTCCGTTTGCCCGACCTCGGCATCGATAAACCACTGGGTTTCCGAGTTGCGGTTACCGGTGCGCGTATGCTCGAGGTAATGGGTGACGGTAGTGGGCCCAAGGCTGACGCATTGGCGGAGAGATTGAGGGAATGCCTCCCGGCGGAGCTCGTCCGAATCTCCAGGCCGATGAAGTGCGCAGAAATGCGCATTTCCGGCCTAGACGACTCCGTCTCATCGGATGAAGTCGCGGCTGAAGTCGCACGTGTCGGCGGTTGTTCGCCCGACTCGATAAGGTACAGCGAGGTTCGCTGTAACTTTATCGGGATCGGGTCGATGTGGCTGCGATGTCCGGTGTCGGCCGCCAAAGCGGTAGCAGCGACGGGAAAGTTGCTCGTGGGCTGGGTCTCGGCTAGAGTCCACCTGCTTGAGCCGAAGCCCTTCGTTTGCTTCCGCTGTCTGGAGGAGGGCCACGTGAGGCAGAAATGCCCATCGAAGGTGGACCGCAGCGATCTCTGTTATCGTTGCGGGAAGCCTGGCCACGTGGCCTGCGAGTGTTCGGCCGCGGCTCACTGTGTGCTCTGTGCCGCAGCGAGCCGCAAGGCCGACCACCACATGGGTGGAAAGGGGTGCGATTCCCTGAAACCCAAACCGAGGCGGAGAAGGCGCGGAGCGAGGGCGGACCGTAAGGCCGCTTCGACTCCAAGCCGCTCTGCTGAGGCGCGGGCGAAGGAAGCGCCGATGTCCGTTGATCCGGGGTCTAGTGCCCCGGGTCCGGGACGTCGGTGATGGGACCTGAGTGGGTGACGAGTGGGTGCTCGCTGCCCGCTTGCATAGGGTCCCCCAAGCCGGACGGCGCACGAGTTCTCAGTGCGCCCCCGAGATGTCCCCGTCGACGTCACGTCCCGACGGTGAGGATGGAGCCGGATGCGGCTGACCGTAGGTAGGGCTGCGGATAGAATGCTAAGGCGACCACGTAGCCCTACTACATGCGGCGGGATGGAGAACCCCGGGTTTTTAGTGGGTATGCCGTTCACTCTGGACGGAGAGTCCCACATATCCACCTGCTCCACCCAGAGTAGGTGGAATCCGTAACGGATTTTCCCGGGTCAAAAAAAAAAAAAAAAAAAAAAAAAAAAAAAAAAAAAAAAAAAAAGGTTAGGTTAGGTTAGGTTAGGTTAGGTTAGGTTAGGTTAGGTTAGGTTAGGTTAGGTTAGGTTAGGTTAGGTTAGGTTAGGTTAGGTTAGGTTAGGTTAGGTTAGGTTAGGTTAGGTTAGGTTAGGTTAGGTTAGGTTAGGTTAGGTTAGGTTAGGTTAGGTTAGGTTAGGTTAGGTTAGGTTAGGTTAGGTTAGGTTAGGTTAGGTTAGGTTAGGTTAGGTTAGGTTAGGTTAGGTTAGGTTAGGTTAGGTTAGGTTAGGTTAGGTTAGGTTAGGTTAGGTTAGGTTAGGTTAGGTTAGGTTAGGTTAGGTTAGGTTAGGTTAGGTTAGGTTAGGTTAGGTTAGGTTAGGTTAGGTTAGGTTAGGTTAGGTTAGGTTAGGTTAGGTTAGGTTAGGTTAGGTTAGGTTAGGTTAGGTTAGGTTAGGTTAGGTTAGGTTAGGTTAGGTTAGGTTAGGTTAGGTTAGGTTAGGTTAGGTTAGGTTAGGTTAGGTTAGGTTAGGTTAGGTTAGGTTAGGTTAGGTTAGGTTAGGTTAGGTTAGGTTAGGTTAGGTTAGGTTAGGTTAGGTTAGGTTAGGTTAGGTTAGGTTAGGTTAGGTTAGGTTAGGTTAGGTTAGGTTAGGTTAGGTTAGGTTAGGTTAGGTTAGGTTAGGTTAGGTTAGGTTAGGTTAGGTTAGGTTAGGTTAGGTTAGGTTAGGTTAGGTTAGGTTAGGTTAGGTTAGGTTAGGTTAGGTTAGGTTAGGTTAGGTTAGGTTAGGTTAGGTTAGGTTAGGTTAGGTTAGGTTAGGTTAGGTTAGGTTAGGTTAGGTTAGGTTAGGTTAGGTTAGGTTAGGTTAGGTTAGGTTAGGTTAGGTTAGGTTAGGTTAGGTTAGGTTAGGTTAGGTTAGGTTAGGTTAGGTTAGGTTAGGTTAGGTTAGGTTAGGTTAGGTTAGGTTAGGTTAGGTTAGGTTAGGTTAGGTTAGGTTAGGTTAGGTTAGGTTAGGTTAGGTTAGGTTAGGTTAGGTTAGGTTAGGTTAGGTTAGGTTAGGTTAGGTTAGGTTAGGTTAGGTTAGGTTAGGTTTTTTTTTTTTTTTTTTAACCTGTCCGGGCGCGTGGTCCGGCCTGCGAGCTACCTCTAACATAATCAGAGACTGTTTTTACAGTTTAGTCTTATTTGCTTAAGGAGTTGGGAGATGGGATGTTTTATTTTTATTTTATTCTTATATTCTAAACATTCAATTTTTTATTTATTTCTACAATTTACGTTCATTATCATTAATAACATGAATACGTTTTACATCTTTTGGGATCTACGGTTACATTTTCTTTATTTCATCTTATCTATTCTATTTTACATGTTGGTTTAATTTACATTTTCTTATGCATTTAAATTTCTTATGCTAATTCACATTACTAATTTACATTTTTACTTATTTTCCTGTTTTACCTACTTATTATTATTAACAATTTACATACTCTTAAGACTACTTCTTATTTTTATGCTACTGTTTTATGCTGTTAAACATATGCTTAGTATATATTGTCCAGCATATTTAGGGTACAATTTTGTGTTTTTTACCAATTATTTTCTTGTTATATTGTTTTATCAATTTTAATGAAATTTTTACTTTTATAACATTATTTTTTGATATATACTGCAGTTTATGCTTTTTCGACCAATAACGATTTATTTTTAATTTGTTTTTAAAACTTTTTCCAAATGAATACCAAATAGTTGATGATCTAGTGATTAAAAATTTTTCCTGATTGCGATTTCTTGTGTTCAGGTGCATCCTGGTGTTTCTGACTGTCAGAGCCAATTCTACGCATTGGATACTGCCATCGGTTTTAATTGTTACAGGAATTTCCAGCTCATTAAAGATTCTTAATTCGGGTGTCAACTTGTACATTTTCTTAAGAAAATGGACATAGTTGCCTACTTTATTTTTTGTACTTTGTTCTGAGCCTTCGATTCCTGCAACTGTTTCTCGATTACTTTCCGGATTTTCCGGTTTCCATGCGTGGGTTTTTGGAGTAGGGAAACTGGTGCACGGAGTTTCCCCGCTCCTTCCACCTATTGTTTCTGAGTACTGTCTTAGAAACAGCGCGAGAGCCATCTTTCTTTTGCCATCTTCTACTTTTGCAGGTTCCTTTCTACGCAATTTAGTAGGGGATATAGAGTATGGCCTCGCACCATTTAAGCCTGGAATTACCATGGGGACGCCCTTAGCAATACGCTATTGTCGATCGGGCTAGCGCCTCCCATTTCTTCCTGATTGGACACTCCTGACTGAAGGTGTTGTGTTCAGTCTTGTCCAATTTAGCTCGGACGCAGTTTGTGCAGGACGGGGGTGCATCTGAGAGCCAGTCCGCGCACTTCGACCTCATATGAGGGCCTCCGCAGTGGCTGCACTTCTCCAGCGTTTCTTTACAGAAACGCCGGCTGTGCCCATAACCGAGGCACATCGAGCATTGGACCAGCGGTGACTGGTCCGCCACTCTTACGCGTTGCAGGTCCACATGCACCGTCTGTGCCTCGGTCATGCGTTGCCAAATTTTGGGGGAGACTCTCAATATTATATGGTCGCAGTGCGGGTTTCGGGTCTTCTTTCTATAGGCTATCCTTATTCGTTCTTCACTCTCATCTAGATTGGAAAACAAGGACCCATTTTGGTTTTTCAGTGCTCTAAGGACGTCCTCGTCTGTGTTAAACCCGAGAACGTCCCTGAGTATCACTAATGGGTCCTTGTTTTTCATCTCTTCGATGTTGAGTTCATCCGCCTCAGTTAGCCTTTCCTTCAGTCTTTTCCTTTCTTCCTTACTTTTGCAACTTAATATAACTTTGCTGTCTTTCGCTTTCCTTACTCTGTCTATTACTAGTCCTCCTTCCTTCGCGTTAACTACGCTTCTAATCCTGCTCAGAACCTCCTCCCCCGTCTCTGACTCATCCTTCGCAGTTACCGCGACTGAGTAGAGGGCTACTTGCTCCACGCCTTGCCTCTTAAGAGGAGCTGCTGCCACACTTGCGTAAGTTTGTTTGAGTGCAATCTCCTTCAGTTCATCCACTTTCTCCGTGTTAACCTTTATCATTTCCGTGTGTTCTTTTAGTTTGTCTGTCAAATACCTTTTTAGGTCCTCGACTTTGGCAGTTAGTCCCAAGTTTTCATCTAGCGCTCTATTTTTCTGTTCGTCTAGAATTTCATTATACATGTCATAAAATTTGTCCCTATCTTCAGTCATCTCCTCCATTTTTTGGGTGAGTTCCACCATTTGTAGGGACTGAGACTGGGTGGACTGGGTAGACTGGGAGGCATTTTCCATCTCAGACTCCTTCAGTAGCTGGTAAATACGTTCAGCTTCTAGGAGTACTACATTTTTAATGCTAGTTTTTGTGTTCCTAGAGCTACTTATGCTAAATTCCAGTCTACTGAAGCAGTCTTTGGCCTCGGCACTTCGGCTAGGGTATTGGACTTTTTTCGGTACCTGTGAAGCTTCGAGTCTCGCTTCAGGTGTTCTCTCTAGTTGCCTGTCTCTTTGATTCGGTGGGCTTGCGGTCACTTCTACCGATACCCTGCGTCCTTGAGGGGGTCCTGCCCTCTCAGTTGGGTCTTCTACCATTACTTGTCGGGTCTGTTTTGCCTGGCTCGCAGGTCTTTCCACGGTCTTCTTAGGCGTATGAAAGCCAAACATATTTTTAATAGTCTTTTAAAAGCACGAACAGGTAGTCAAATTGTAAATTGTAAAATGTATATAAAATTTTAAAATTTTGAACTTATTGTGTATACTAATATTTGTTTTTTATTTTTCAGGTGTAGCTGCAAAACAGCGGTCCGGTGTCTTCAACACAGGTATATCAAGTAAGTTCAGGTAAAATTTATATAATCAATATTATAATGTCAACAACTATTTAGTAAATAATGTATAATTTTTCTACCTAGAGTAAGTCCTGTTAAATTCCTAAATCTAATCTTAACAACTAAGTCGCGTTCAACCAAAGTTATGGGTCAAAAAGCAGAAATACAATATTTACAATTTAAACAAAACGAGAAAAATTTTTGAGGAGGGGGGATAGGTTTTATAGGGGGGATACGGTTTTTACATACGTTTACAATACACAGAGTATGTATTTATAACAGTTTTTTAATTTTTAACAAGAGAATTTTCTTAAGTAAAATAGAGGGGGAGGGGGGAGTTAGGGTGTGGCGGGGGAGTACAAAACAACTTACTATTATAATATAACCGAAAAAAATTTTTACAAAAATATTTTATTTTTAATACAACTTTAATTCCGAAACTTTTACTTTTTGTATGGGAAATATATTTTTAATGCCAGAGGGGGGGAAAAATTTTTGAAAAATACAGAATTTAATTTAGACCGCACGAGGGTCGGGGTCAAAAATTTCGTATCTCCTACCGTTTCCGAGTTATTGACAAAACAAGGTTATTTAATTAGTTGTGCGGTCGGAAAAAAGTGGGTCACGCTAAATAACTCGTGCGCTTAAGTACTAAAAATATAATTTTTTCGCCAAAGTGTGCCTCACTATGGGGCCTACCCTTGGACAAAAAATAAGGGTAGGTCGTCGCTGATAATTTTGAATTTTGAATTTTTAAAAGAAAAGTCTAACCGCACAAAATTTTGAAGGGTTGTCTCCGGGCCAAAACTGCTCCTTTTTGAATTTTGAAAACGCCTCCTTGTTCCTCCCTTAGTCCTCTCGAGGATGGCGTACTCCACTCCTTGCTAGCTGGCCTGGATGGGTGACCTCGTGACCACGTGGGACTTGTTTTTTTGCCGATATCTCCGCGATGGGGACCGGCAAAAATCTGATTCGACCACGTGGTCAAAGGTCTTCAGCAGGGCTTCCGAGTAGCACTTGAAAAAGGGGGGGTCACCGCTTTGGTTCTCCCAGAAATTAATTTTGAAATTTTTAATTTTTACACTTTTCCACTTTTTTCCAAATAACTTCCAAAACACTCCACTACCGTTTTTGTGGTTACCACCGGCGTGTCGGCCTCGTTAAGCCGAAAATTTTGATATGCCGCACGGTTTCGTAGTCGTAAAAAATACCACTTGTTTCCAATTAAATAGCAAATTATTCCACGGAAATTGCCTGGACCGTGGCGTGCCGGGCGGAGGTTGGGACGCGACTCGGGTTAGGTTAGGTTAGGTTAGGTTAGGTTAGGTTAGGTTGGGGTGCAATGCCAGGATACCTCCACGTTGCCTCGGGTGCTGCAATTCCCTCTTAATGCTTGCATTCGGGGGGAAGGGCAGCACCTGGACCGGTGCACCCTGGGCAACGGCTAACAACTTTCCTTCGGGGATCTTGTTAGCCGTTGGCGAAATTCCTGGCGGGGTCTCTCTGCGATCCCTATGTCTCGGCATAGGGCGCAGCAGAGAGACGGGGAGGGGGCGATGAAGGATCGCCCCAGCGGACCTTCGGGTCGTGGGATGGCCGGCCTTCAAGGCTGGCGGCGCGGCAGGGAGGGTCAACTCGGCCACCCTGTCGGGCACCTCGGGATGGAGCAGTTCTGTCTGCAGTGGGCCTTCGGGCCGGGGGATGGCGGACCTTCAAGGTCTGCGGCGCGGCGGGGAGGGTCAAGTCGGCCACCTCGTCGGGCAAGCTGGCGGTCAAGCCAGTTTTGTGTGTGTTTGCGTGAGTGTTTGTTTGTGTGTTTTTATAGGCAGCCGGCACTTTACGCCGGCACCCCAAAACATGGCAGATTCAAAGAGACAAGTAAAACTACCCCAGGGAGGTAAAGCCGGCAACGGACAATCCTTCCCTCCTCCGGGAGGCTGCCCCTCGTATTCTGGGGGGGGCAAGAGTCGCCATTTATCGTCAATTGAAATTGTGGAGTGTCCCAAGAGGGACGAGAAGAGGACGTCATTGAGGAGAGAGCCCGCTCTGGACTCCGACGACTATTCGTCGGATTCCAGACCCGGCTCCGCGATGAGCATTGCGTCATCAGGACGCAAGAGGAGGAACAGCGGCGGTGGAAGTGGCTCAGATTCCGACGGGGATCGGGGCTCTAGACCACCAGCCGCTAGGAGAGGAAGAGGTCGCCCTCCAACCACGGGCCAATACGTCGGGCTCGCCAAGGCGAAGACGGAGTTGAACGCACTCAAGCGTGAAGAACTCCGCCTGCAGGCCGAGGCGGACCTGGCGAACTACGTCCGGGAGGACAGAGAACGGAGGAAAGCTCGCACGTTGACGAGGACCGGGAGCGATTCTGGCCCCAAGTCAAGTCACGAGCTAGTGAGCGCTGTTGCAGACAGTCTCACTGTCATCACGGAGGTCGCGACGAAGTCGTCGAACCTTAAGGGGACACTAGTCCGGAGCCTTAAGGACGCGGCGGCTTCGATCCGGGAGGCGGTCACGGAGTTGTCTTCACTCTCCGTGTCCGATGAGAACCAGCTCCTCCAGGCCGACAACGCTCGGCTGAAGGCGGAAGTGGGCGATCTCCGTAAGGAGGTCGCTCAGATGAAGCTGGATATGGAGGAGCTGAAGAGGGCACAGAGGCAGACGGTGGCTCCCTCGGTCGTTCGCGAGAGCGTCGAGGTCGAGCCGATCCGTCCTGCCTCGCAGACACGGCGTGGAGGCGGAGCGATCCGCCGAAACGCCCCACCGGACAAGGACGGAGACGAGTTCGAGCGGGACATCATGGTGAAGGTGGGGACCATGATGAACGCTCGGCTCGAGGCGCTGGCACGCAGGCTTCCTCCGGAGCCGCGTACCCGGCCCCCACTAGCAGCGGACAAGAGGCAGGGTAAGGCAGCCACAGCTGCGGCCCCTGCCCCTGTGCCGGCAGTCGGGGAGCCGAAAAGGAAGAGACGTAAGAAGAAGAAGAAGAAGAAGAAGGCCGGCGCTGGTCCTTTACAACCAGCGTCGGCGAAACAGCCCAAGGCACTGCCCCCAGCGCCGAAGGCTATGAAGGAGAAATGGAGCGACGTGGCGAGGCGTGGCAAAACCAATGGGTCTGGTGCGGTGCAGAGGGCACCGCAGACCAGGAACCCGGCGGCAAAGCTGCGCCCGCCACGTACGTCAGCCGTGGTCCTGACTCTCGAGCCTATTGCTCGGGAGAAAGGGTTCACGTACATGGACGCGCTCAATAAGGCCAAGTCGTCCATTGTCCTGGCCGACCACGGCATACCGCCTCTGAGCTTCCGAATTTCGCAAGCCGGGGCGCGTATGCTGGAGGTCAAGGGTCCGGACAGTGCCGACAAAGCCGATTTACTGGCGGAGAAGATTAAGGAGGTAGTACCGGCGGAGTTCGTCCGCGTCACCAGGCCGTCGAAGTGCGCAGAAATGCGTATTTCCGGCCTCGACGACTCCGTCACTTCGGACGAGGTAGCGGAGGCGGTCGCGCGCATCGGCGGATGCTCGATCGACTCCATCAGGTATAGCGAGGTTCGCACAAACCTGATCGGAGTCGGCTCGATGTGGCTGAGATGCCCGATCGCCGCCGCCAAGGAGGTGGCACTGGGGGGCACACTGCTCGTAGGTTGGACCTCGGCAAGGGTCCACCTGCTGGAGCGCAAGCCCTTTGTGTGCTTCAAATGTCTGGAGGTAGGTCACGTACGTGCTAAGTGCCCATCCAAGGTGGACCGCAGCGATAAGTGTTATCGCTGCGGACAGCCTGGACACGTAGCGAGCGTATGCACCGCTGCGGCTCGCTGCATGCTGTGTGCGGCAGCGAACCAAAGCGCTGACCATAGGATGGGAGGCAAGGGTTGCAACGCCCTCAAGCCCAAGCCCAAGCAGAGGATGGGAGACGGAGCGAGGGTGGATCGTAAGACCACTTCGACTCCGGCCCGCCCTGCGAAGGCGAAGGCTAAGGACATGCCGATGTCTGTTGACCCTGGGCCTAGTGCCCCGGGTCCGGGACGTCGGTGATGTCGGGATCGGCGGGTGACGAACGGGGGTTCGTCGTCCGCACGCCAATCGATCCCCCAAGCGGGTCGGCGCACTGGGTGCCTGGTGCGCTGATGCCGAGAGGGCACGTCCTGACGAGGACGTTAGGAAGAGTGTCACGCCTGCGGGCTGTGGCTGCCGCGGACAGGGATACGGAAGAGTCGTCCCACGTACTCGCGTCCCTGTCGCGATCGCGGAAGGGAAGGGGCACCCCAGGTTTTTAGTGAGTATACCGCCTCACTTTAGGAGGTGGGAGTCTCACATATCCTCCGGCTCCCCCCGGGGCTGGAGGAATCCGTAATTTGGATTTTCCTGGGTAAAAAAAAAAAAAAAAAAAAAAAAAAAAAAAAAAAAAAAAAAAAAAGGTTAGGTTAGGTTAGGTTAGGTTGGGGTGCAATGCCAGGATACCTCCACGAAACCCCGGGTGTTGTAGTTCCTCTTGAATGCTTGCATTCGGGGGGAAGGGCAACACTTGGCTCGGTGCACCCTGGGCAACGGTTAATAACTTTCCTTCGGGGATCTTGTTAGCCGTTGGCTGAATTCCTGGCGGGGTCTCTCTGCGATCCCTATGTCTTGGCATAGGGCGCAGCAGAGAGACGGGGAGGGGGCGATGAAGGATCGCCCCAGCGGACCTTCGGGTCGTGGGATGGCCGGCCTTCAAGGCTGGCGGCGCGGCAGGGAGGGTCAACTCGGCCACCCTGTCGGGCACCTCAGGATGGAGCAGTTCTGTCTGCAGTGGGCCTTCGGGCCGGGGGATGGCGGACCTTCAAGGTCTGCGGCGCGGCGGGGAGGGTCAATTCGGCCGCCCCGTCGGGCACGCTGGTGGAAGCCAGTGTTTTGTGTGTGTATGTGTGTATGTTTCTGTGTGTGTTTTTATAGGCAGCCGGCACTTTACGCCGGCACCCCAAAACATGGCCGATTTCAATAGAAGTAGATTACCCCAGGGAGGTAAAGCCGGCAACGGACAATCCTTCCCTCCTACGGGAGGCTGCCCTTCGTATTCTGGGGGGGGCAAAAATCGCCATTCTTTGAGTTCAGTGAAGATCGTGGAGTGTCCCAAGGGGGACGAGAAGAGGAGGTCGATGAGGAGGGAGCCCGCTCTGGACTCTGACGACTATTCGTCGGATTCCAGACCCGGCTCCGCGATGAGCATCGCGTCGTCATCGGGACGCAAAAGGAGGAACAGCAGCGGTGGAAGTGGAACCGATTCCGACGGGGATCGAAGCGCTAGACCGCCAGCTGCTAGGAGAGGAAGAGGTCGCCCACCAACTACTGGCAAGTACGTCGGGCTCGCCAAGGCGCAAGCGGAGTTGAACGCACTCAAGCGTGAAGAACTCCGCTTGCAGGCCGAGGCTGAGCTGACGAGCTATGTAAGGGAGCAGACGGAAAGGACGAGAGCTCGCGCTTCGGTGAGGTCCGGAAGTGATTCCGGTCCAAAATCGAGCAGCGAGCTGGTGAGCGCTGTCGTTGACAGCCTCACCATTATTAAGGAGGTCGCGACGAAGTCGTCGAACCTTAAGGGGACACTAGTCCGGAGCCTTAAGGACGCGGCGGCTTCGATCCACGAGGCGGTCACGGAGATGTCTTCTCTCTCCGTGTCCGATGAGAACCGGCTCCTCCAGGCCGACAACGCTCGGCTGAAGGCGGAAGTGGGCGATCTTCGTAAGGAGGTCGCCCAGATGAAGCTGGATATGGAGGAGCTGAGGAGGGCTCAGAGGCAGACGGTGGCTCCCTCGGTCGCTCGCGAGAGCGTCGAGGTCGAGCCGATCCGTCCTGCCTCGCAGACACGGCGTGGAGGCGGAGCGATCCGCCGAAACGCCCCAACACCGGATAAGGACGGAGACGAGTTCGAGCGGGAGATCATGGTGAAGGTGGGGACCATGGTCAACGCTCGGCTCGAGGCGCTGGCACGCAGGCTGCCTCCGGAGCCGCGTATTCGGCCCCCACTAGCAGCGGACAAGGGGAAGGGTAAGGCAGCCAAAGCTGCGGCCCCTGCCCCTGTGCCGGCAGTCGGGGAGCCGAAAAGGAAGAGGAAAAGGAAGAAGAAGAAGAAGAAGGCCGGCGCTGGTCCTTTACAACCAGCGTCGGCGAAACAGCCCAAGGCACTGCCACCAGCGCCGAAGGCTATGAAGGAGAAATGGAGCGACGTGGCGAAGCGTGGCAAAACCAATGGGTCTGGTGCGGTGCAGAGGGCAACGCAGACCAGGAACCCGGCGGCAAAGCTGCGCCCGCCACGTACGTCGGCCGTGGTCCTGACTCTCGAGCCTATTGCTCGGGAGAAAGGGTTTACGTACATGGACGCGCTCAATAAGGCCAAGTCGTCCATTGTCTTGACCGATCACGGCATACCGCCTCTAAGCTTCCGTATTTCGCAAGCTGGGGCGCGTATGCTGGAGATCAAGGGTCCAGACAGTGTCGACAAAGCCGACTTACTGGCGGAAAAGATAAGGGAGGTACTACCGGCGGAGTTCGTCCGTGTCACCAGGCCGTCGAAGTGCGCAGAAATGCGCATTTCCGGCCTCGACGACTCCGTCACTTCGGACGAGGTAGCGGAGGCGGTCGCGCGCATCGGCGGATGCTCGATCGACTCCATCAGGTATAGCGAGGTTCGCACAAACCTGATCGGAGTCGGCTCGATGTGGCTGAAGTGCCCGATCGCCGCCGCCAAGGAGGTAGCACTGGGGGGCACGCTGCTCGTAGGTTGGACCTCGGCAAGGGTCCACTTGCTAGAGCGCAAGCCCTTCGTGTGCTACAAGTGTATGGAAGTGGGACACGTGAAGGCGAAATGCCCGTCCCAGGTGGACCGCAGCGATAAGTGTTATCGTTGCGGACAGCCTGGGCACGTGGCCAGCTTATGCTCTGCCCCGGCTTGCTGTATGCTTTGCGCAGCAGCAAACCAAAAGGCGGATCACAGGATGGGAGGCAAGGGTTGTAACGCCCTCAAGCCCAAGCCCAAGCAGAGGTTGGGAGACGGAGCGAGGGTGGATCGTAAGACCACTTCGACTCCGGCCTGCCCTGCGAAGGCAAAGGCTAAGGACATGCCGATGTCTGTTGACCCTGGGCCTAGTGCCCCGGGTCCGGGACGTCGGTGATGTCGGGATCGGCGGGTGACGAACGGGGGTTCGTCGTCCGCACGCCAATCGATCCCCCAAGCGGGTCGGCGCACTGGGTGCCTGGTGCGCTGATACCGAGAGGGCACGTCCTGACGAGGACGTAAGGAAGAGTGCCGCGCCTGCGGGCTGTGGCTGCCGCGGACAGGGATACGGAGGAATCGTACCACGTACCCGCGTCCCTGTCGCGATCGCGGAAGAGAAGGGGCACCCCAGGTTTTTAGTGAGTATACCACCTCACTTTAGGAGGTGGGAGTCTCACATATCCTCCGGCTCCCCCCGGGGCTGGAGGAATCCGTAATTTGGATTTTCCTGGGTTAAAAAAAAAAAAAAAAAAAAAAAAAAAAAAAAAAAAAAAAAAAAAAAAAAAAAAAAAGGTTAGGTTAGGTTGGGGTGCAATGCCAGGATACCTCCACGTTGCCTCGGGTGCTGCAATTCCCTCTTAATGCTTGCATTCGGGGGGAAGGGCAGCACCTGGACCGGTGCACCCTGGGCAACGGCTAACAACTTTCCTTCGGGGATCTTGTTAGCCGTTGGCGAAATTCCTGGCGGGGGGGGGGCCTCTCTGCGATCCCTATGCCTCGGCATAGGGCGCAGCAGAGAGGCGGGGACTCGCACCGTCGCATCCTTGGCATGGGAGGCGGTGGTGCGAGTCAAGGCGGCCTCTCGTTGTCGAGCAATTAGCCATGCTCGACAATGGGAGGACCGGGGAGGTGGTCCCTCTTCTGTTCGCAGGGGGGGGACCAAGGAGCGGGGGAGGGAGTGTCTTATCGCTCCCTCGCTCCAGAGGGTGGGGCGATGTCCAGGAGTAAGCGGCATCGCCCCTGGTGAGGGAGGGGCTTAAAAACCCCTCCGGGAGGGGGCTTTATACACCCCCCCCCGAGGAGGAGCGCGCGCCGTCGCCTTTGGTCGGAGGGGCGACGGTGGCGCGCTAGTGGGCAGCAGGCGGCTGCAGGATCGGCCTCTCACCGTCGATTCGTTGCGGTCGTCTCGACGAGGAGAGGCCCGGGGAGGTGGGGGGCGGGGGAGAGAGATTGCCATCCTCTCGCTCCTCCGCTCCAGAGGGCGGGGGCGATGCCCCGTTATAGCCCCGGGGCATCGCTATCGCTCTCGCGAATGAAGGAGGGGCTTTGTACACCCCTCCGGGGAGGGGGCTCTATACACCCCCCCCCGTGGAGGATCGCGCCGACGTCTCTGAGGGCCGGAGGCGGCGGCGCGAGTGGCAGCAGGTGGCTGCAGAATTGGCCTCTCACCGTCGACCGTCTTGCTAGGAGCGCTCGACGAGGAGAGGTCTGGGGAGGGGGCTTTATACACCCCCCCCCGTGGAGGAGCTCGCGCCGTCGTCTCCCTGCCTATTGCGGCAGACAACGGCGCAAGCTAGGGGCAGGGGAAAGAGAACGGAGTACTCTCTCTCCCCCACTCCTGAGGGCGCGGTGACGGAGCCGGGATTAAATTCCTGACTCCGTCCCTGCGGCGGGGACTCGGGGCGCTGGATGTGGGCCATCCAACGTCCCTGAAAACAGGGTCCCCCAGAGGAGTTGGTGCCCCAGATGTTCCGGGGCATCACTCGAGGAGGAGGAGGGGCTTTATACACCCCTCCGGGAGGGGGTTTTATACACCCCCCCCCGAGGAGGGCTCGCTCCTGCACGGAGCGAGCAACAGCGCAAGCGGGGCTGCGGAGAATGCGCAAGCGGGCCCGCGGCCCCGCTTCCAGCTGAGTAGGCGGAACATCGTGGAGGTTTTAGTCGGTATGGGTGCCCCTTCCGGGCATCGAGCCCGACACTACCCGTGGCCGACCCAGCCGCGGGTGTGCGTAAATGCATTTCCCCCACGTTAAAAAAAAAAAAAAAAAAAAAAAAAAGGTTAGGTTAGGTTGGGGTGCAAGGCCAGGATACCTCCACGAAACCCCGGGTGTTGTAGTTCCTCTTGAATGCTTGCATTCGGGGGGAAGGGCGACACTTGGCTCGGTGCACCCTGGGCAACGGTTAATAACTTTCCTTCGGGGATCTTGTTAGCCGTTGGCTGAATTCCTGGCGGGGTCTCTCTGCGATCCCTATGTCTCGGCATAGGGCGCAGCAGAGAGACGGGGAGGGGGCGATGAAGGATCGCCCCAGCGGACCTTCGGGTCGTGGGATGGCCGGCCTTCAAGGCTGGCGGCGCGGCAGGGAGGGTCAACTCGGCCACCCTGTCGGGCACTTCGGGACGGTGCAGTTCTGTCTGCAGAGGGCTTTCGGGCTGGGGGATGGCGGACCTTCAAGGTCTGCGGCGCGGCGGGGAGGATCAAGTCGGCCGCCCCGTCGGGCACGCTGGTGGAAGCCAGTGTTTTGTGTGTGTTTGTGTTGAGTGTTTGTGTTCTTGTGTGTTTTATAGGCCGCCGGCACTTTACGCCGGCAATCAAAACAATGGCAGATTTAAATAGAAGTAAATTACCCCAGGGAGGTAAAGCCGGCAACGGACAATCCTTCCCTCCTACGGGAGGCTGCCCTTCGTATTCTGGGGGGGGCAAAAGTCGCCATTTGTCTTCAGTTAAGATCGTGGAGTGTCCCAAGGGGGACGAGAAGAGGAGGTCGATGAGGAGGGAGCCCGCTCTGGACTCTGACGACTATTCGTCGGATTCCAGACCCGGCTCCGCGATGAGCATCGCGTCGTCATCAGGACGCAAAAGGAGGAACAGCAGCGGTGGAAGTGGAACCGATTCCGACGGGGATCGGGGCGCTAGACCGCCAGCTGCTAGGAGAGGAAGAGGTCGCCCACCAACTACTGGCAAGTACGTCGGGCTCGCCAAGGCGCAAGCGGAGTTGAACGCACTCAAGCGTGAAGAGCTCCGTTTGCAGGCCGAGGCTGAGCTGACGAGTTATGTACGCGAGCAGACAGAAAGGACGAGAGCTCGCGCTTCGGTGAGGTCCGGAAGTGATTCCGGTCCCAAATCGAGCAGTGAGCTGGTGAGCGCTGTCGTTGACAGCCTCACCGTAATCAAGGAGGTCGCGACGAAGTCGTCGAACCTTAAGGGGACTCTAGTCCGGAGCCTTAAGGACGCGGCGGCTTCGATTCACGAGGCGGTCACGGAGATGTCTTCTCTCTCCGTGTCCGATGAGAACCGGCTCCTCCAGGCCGACAACGCTCGGCTGAAGGCGGAAGTGGGCGATCTTCGTAAGGAGGTCGCCCAGATGAAGCTGGATATGGAGGAGCTGAGGAGGGCACAGAGGCAGACGGTGGCTCCCTCGGTCGCTCGCGAGAGCGTCGAGGTCGAGCCGGTCCGTCCTGCCTCGCAGACACGGCGTGGAAGCGGAGCGATCCGCCGAAACGCCCCAACACCGGATAAGGACGGAGACGAGTTCGAGCGGGAGATCATGGTGAAGGTGGGGACCATGGTCAACGCTCGGCTCGAGGCGCTGGCACGCAGGCTTCCTCCGGAGCCGCGTATTCGGCCCCCACTAGCAGCGGACAAGGGGAAGGGTAAGGCAGCCAAAGCTGCGGCCCCTGCCCCTGTGCCGGCAGTCGGGGAGCCGAAAAGGAAGAGGAAAAGGAAGAAGAAGAAGGCCGGCGCTGGTCCTTTACAACCAGCGTCGGCGAAACAGCCCAAGGCACTGCCACCAGCGCCGAAGGCTATGAAGGAGAAATGGAGCGACGTGGCGAAGCGTGGCAAAACCAATGGGTCTGGTGCGGTGCAGAGGGCAACGCAGACCAGGAACCCGGCGGCAAAGCTGCGCCCGCCACGCACGTCGGCCGTCGTCCTGACTCTCGAGCCTATTGCTCGGGAGAAAGGATTCACGTACATGGACGCGCTCAATAAGGCCAAGTCGTCCATTGTCTTGACCGACCACGGCATACCGCCTCTAAGCTTCCGTATTTCGCAAGCTGGGGCGCGTATGCTGGAGGTCAGTGGTCCGGACAGTGCCGACAAAGCCGATTTACTGGCGGAGAAGATTAAGGAGGTAGTACCGGCGGAGTTCGTCCGCGTCACCAGGCCGTCGAAGTGCGCAGAAATGCGCATTTCCGGCCTCGACGACTCCGTCACGTCGGACGAGGTAGCGGAGGCGGTCGCGCGCATCGGCGGATGCTCGATCGACTCCATCAGGTATAGCGAGGTTCGCACAAACCTGATCGGAGTCGGCTCGATGTGGCTGAGATGCCCGATCGCCGCCGCCAAGGAGGTAGCGCTGGGGGGCACGCTGCTCGTGGGTTGGACCTCGGCAAGGGTCCACCTGCTGGAGCGCAAGCCCTTTGTTTGCTTCAAATGTTTGGAGGAAGGTCACGTACGTGCTAAGTGCCCATCCAAGGTGGACCGCAGCGATAAGTGCTATCGCTGCGGACAGCCTGGACACGTAGCCAGCGTATGTACCGCTGCGGCTCGCTGCATGCTCTGTGCGGCAGCGAATTGTAGCGATGACCATAGGATGGGAGGCAAGGGTTGTAACGCCCTCAAGCCCAAGCCCAAGCAGAGGTTGGGAGACGGAGCGAGGGTGGATCGTAAGACCACTTCGACTCCGGCCCGCCCTGCGAAGGCAAAGGCTAAGGACATGCCGATGTCTGTTGACCCTGGGCCTAGTGCCCCGGGTCCGGGACGTCAGTGATGTCGGGATCGGCGGGTGACGAACGGGGGTTCGTCGTCCGCACGCCAATCGATCCCCCAAGCGGGTCGGCGCACTGGGTGCCTGGTGCGCTGAAACCGAGAGGGCACGTCCTGACGAGGACGTAAGGAAGAGTGCCGCGCCTGCGGGCTGTGGCTGCCGCGGACAGGGATACGGAGGAGTCGTACCACGTACCCGCGTCCCTGTCGCGATCGCGGAAGAGAAGGGGCACCCCAGGTTTTTAGTGAGTATACCGCCTCACTTTAGGAGGTGGGAGTCTCACATATCCTCCGGCTCCCCCCGGGGCTGGAGGAATCCGTAATTTGGATTTTCCTGGGTTAAAAAAAAAAAAAAAAAAAAAAAAAAAAGGTTAGGTTAGGTTAGGTTAGGTTAGGTTAGGTTAGGTTAGGTTAGGTTAGGTTAGGTTAGGTTAGGTTAGGTTAGGTTAGGTTGGGGTGCAATGCCAGGATACCTCCACGAAACCCCGGGTGTTGTAGTTCCTCTTGAATGCTTGCATTCGGGGGGAAGGGCAACACTTGGCTCGGTGCACCCTGGGCAACGGTTAATAACTTTCCTTCGGGGATCTTGTTAGCCGTTGGCTGAATTCCTGGCGGGGTCTCTCTGCGATCCCTATGTCTCGGCATAGGGCGCAGCAGAGAGACGGGGAGGGGGCGATGAAGGATCGCCCCAGCGGACCTTCGGGTCGTGGGATGGCCGGCCTTCAAGGCTGGCGGCGCGGCAGGGAGGGTCAACTCGGCCACCCTGTCGGGCACTTCGGGACGGTGCAGTTCTGTCTGCAGAGGGCTTTCGGGCCGGGGGATGGCGGACCTTCAAGGTCTGCGGCGCGGCGGGGAGGGTCAATTCGGCCGCCCCGTCGGGCACGCTGGTGGAAGCCAGTGTTTTGTGTGTGTCTGAGTGTATGTTTCTGTGTGTGTTTTTATAGGCAGCCGGCACTTTACGCCGGCACCCAAAACTATGGCTGATTCAAAGAGATGTAATGTACCCCAGGGAGGTAAAGCCGGAAACGGACAATCCTTCCCTCCTCCGGGAGGCTGCCCCTCGTATTCTGGGGGGGGCAAGAGTCGCCATTTAACGTCAATCGAGATCATGGAGTGTCCCAAGGGGGACGAGAAGAGGAGGTCATTGAGGAGAGAGCCCGCTCTGGACTCCGACGACTACTCGTCGGATTCCAGACCCGGCTCCGCGATGAGCATTGCGTCATCAGGACGCAAGAGGAGGAACAGCGGCGGTGGAAGTGGCTCAGATTCCGACGGGGATCGGGGCTCTAGACCACCAGCCGCTAGGAGAGGAAGAGGTCGCCCTCCATCCACGGGCCAATACGTCGGGCTCGCCAAGGCGAAGGCGGAGTTGAACGCACTCAAGCGTGAAGAACTCCGCCTGCAGGCCGAGGCGGACCTGGCGAACTACGTCCGGGAGGACAGAGAACGGAGGAAAGCTCGCACGTTGACGAGGACCGGGAGCGATTCTGGCCCCAAGTCAAGTCACGAGCTAGTGAGCGCTGTTGCAGACAGTCTCACTGTCATCACGGAGGTCGCGACGAAGTCGTCGAACCTTAAGGGGACACTAGTCCGGAGCCTTAAGGACGCGGCGGCTTCGATCCGGGAGGCGGTCACGGAGTTGTCTTCACTCTCCGTGTCCGATGAGAACCAGCTCCTCCAGGCCGACAACGCTCGGCTGAAGGCGGAAGTGGGCGATCTCCGTAAGGAGGTCGCTCAGATGAAGCTGGATATGGAGGAGCTGAAGAGGGCACAGAGGCAGACGGTGGCTCCCTCGGTCGTTCGCGAGAGCGTCGAGGTCGAGCCGATCCGTCCTGCCTCGCAGACACGGCGTGGAAGCGGAGCGATCCGCCGAAACGCCCCACCGGACGAGGACGGGGGCGAGTTCGAGCGTGACATCATGGTGAAGGTGGGGACCATGGTGAACGCTCGGCTCGAGGCACTAGCGCGCAGGCTTCCTCCAGAGCCGCGTGCTCGGCCCCCACTAGCAGCGGACAAGAGGCAGGGTAAGGCAGCCACAGCTGCGGCCCCTGCCCCTGTGCCGGCAGTCGGGGAGCAGAAACGGACGAGAAAAAGGAAGAAGAAGAAGAAGAAGGCCGGCGCTGGTCCTTTACAACCAGCGTCGGCGAAACAGCCCAAGGCACTGCCCCCAGCGCCGAAGGCTATGAAGGAGAAATGGAGCGACGTGGCGAGGCGTGGCAAAACCAATGGGTCTGGTGCGGTGCAGAGAGCACCGCAGACCAGGAACCCGGCGGCAAAGCTGCGCCCGCCACGTACGTCAGCCGTGGTCCTGACTCTCGAGCCTATTGCTCGGGAGAAAGGGTTCACGTACATGGACGCGCTCAATAAGGCCAAGTCGTCCATTGTCCTGACCGACCACGGCATACCGCCTCTGAGCTTCCGAATTTCGCAAGCCGGGGCGCGTATGCTGGAGGTCAATGGTCCGGACAGTGCCGACAAAGCCGATTTACTGGCGGAGAAGATTAAGGAAGTAGTACCGGCGGAGTTCGTCCGCGTCACCAGGCCGTCGAAGTGCGCAGAAATGCGCATTTCCGGCCTCGACGACTCCGTCACGTCGGACGAGGTAGCGGAGGCGGTCGCGCGCATCGGCGGATGCTCGATCGACTCCATCAGGTATAGCGAGGTTCGCACAAACCTGATCGGAGTCGGCTCGATGTGGCTGAGATGCCCGATCGCCGCCGCCAAGGAGGTGGCACTGGGGGGCACACTGCTCGTAGGTTGGACCTCGGCAAGGGTCCACCTGCTGGAGCGCAAGCCCTTTGTGTGCTTCAAATGTCTGGAGGTAGGTCACGTACGTGCTAAGTGCCCATCCAAGGTGGACCGCAGCGATAAGTGTTATCGCTGCGGACAGCCTGGACACGTAGCGAGCGTATGCACCGCTGCGGCTCGCTGCATGCTGTGTGCGGCAGCGAACCAAAGCGCTGACCATAGGATGGGAGGCAAGGGTTGCAACGCCCTCAAGCCCAAGCCCAAGCAGAGGATGGGAGACGGAGCGAGGGTGGATCGTAAGACCACTTCGACTCCGGCCCGCCCTGCGAAGGCGAAGGCTAAGGACATGCCGATGTCTGTTGACCCTGGGCCTAGTGCCCCGGGTCCGGGACGTCGGTGATGTCGGGATCGGCGGGTGACGAACGGGGGTTCGTCGTCCGCACGCCAATCGATCCCCCAAGCGGGTCGGCGCACTGGGTGCCTGGTGCGCTGATGCCGAGAGGGCACGTCCTGACGAGGACGTTAGGAAGAGTGTCACGCCTGCGGGCTGTGGCTGCCGCGGACAGGGATACGGAAGAGTCGTTCCACGTACTCGCGTCCCTGTCGCGATCGCGGAAGGGAAGGGGCACCCCAGGTTTTTAGTGAGTATACCGCCTCACTTTAGGAGGTGGGAGTCTCACATATCCTCCGGCTCCCCCCGGTGCTGGAGGAATCCGTAATTTGGATTTTCCTGGGTTAAAAAAAAAAAAAAAAAAAAAAAAAAAAAAAAAGGTTAGGTTAGGTTAGGTTAGGTTAGGTTAGGTTAGGTTAGGTTAGGTTAGGTTAGGTTAGGTTGGGGTGCAATGCCAGGATACCTCCACGAAACCCCGGGTGTTGTAGTTCCTCTTGAATGCTTGCATTCGGGGGGAAGGGCAACACTTGGCTCGGTGCACCCTGGGCAACGGTTAATAACTTTCCTTCGGGGATCTTGTTAGCCGTTGGCTGAATTCCTGGCGGGGTCTCTCTGCGATCCCTATGTCTCGGCATAGGGCGCAGCAGAGAGACGGGGAGGGGGCGATGAAGGATCGCCCCAGCGGACCTTCGGGTCGTGGGATGGCCGGCCTTCAAGGCTGGCGGCGCGGTAGGGAGGGTCAACTCGGCCACCCTGTCGGGCACCTCGGGATGGAGCAGTTCTGTCTGCAGTGGGCCTTCGGGCCGGGGGATGGCGGACCTTCAAGGTCTGCGGCGCGGCGGGGAGGGTCAATTCGGCCACCCCGTCGGGCAAGCTGGCGGCAAGCCAGTTTTGTGTGTGTTTGCGTGAGTGTTTGTGTGTGTGTTCTTATAGGCAGCCGGCACTTTACGCCGGCACCCCAAAACATGGCAGATTCAAATAGATGTAGATTACCCCAGGGAGGTAAAGCCGGAAACGGACAATCCTTCCCTCCTCCGGGAGGCTGCCCCTCGTATTCTGGGGGGGGCAAGAATCGCCATTCATCGTCTAAAGTTGTGAAGATTGTGGAGTGTCCCAAGAGGGACGAGAGGAGGAGTAGAGAGCCCGCTCTGGACTCTGACGATTTAGAGTCGTCGGGTTCCAGACCCGGCTCCGCCATGAGCGTCGAGTCGATAGGACGCAAGAGGAGGAACCCTAGCAGTGCTGGTACTGCCTCTGACTCTGATGAGGAGCAGAGCAGTAGACCACCTGCTAGGAGAGGAAGAGGTCGCCCACCAACTACTGGCCAGTACGTCGGGCTCGCCAAGGCGCAAGCGGAGTTGAACGCACTCAAGCGTGAAGAACTCCGCTTGCAGGCCGAGGCTGAGCTGACGAGCTATGTAAGGGAGCAGACGGAAAGGACGAGAGCTCGCGCTTCGCTGAGGTCTGGAAGTGATTCCGGTCCCAAATCGAGCAGCGAGCTGGTGAGCGCTGTCGTTGACAGTCTCACCGTAATCAAGGAGGTCGCGACGAAGTCGTCGAACCTTAAGGGGACACTAGTCCGGAGCCTTAAGGACGCGGCGGCTTCGATCCACGAGGCGGTCACGGAGATGTCTTCTCTCTCCGTGTCCGATGAGAACCGGCTCCTCCAGGCCGACAACGCTCGGCTGAAGGCGGAAGTGGGCGATCTTCGCAAGGAGGTCGCCCAGATGAAGCTGGATATGGAGGAGCTGAGAAGGGCACAGAGGCAGACGGTGGCTCCCTCGGTCGCTCGCGAGAGCGTCGAGGTCGAGCCGATCCGTCCTGCCTCGCAGACACGGCGTGGAAGCGGAGTGATCCGCCGAAACGCCCCAACACCGGATAAGGATGGAGACGAGTTCGAGCGGGAGATCATGGTGAAGGTGGGGACCATGGTCAACGCTCGACTCGAGGCGCTGGCACGCAGGCTTCCTCCGGAGCCGCGTACTCGGCCCCCACTAGCAGCGGACAAGAGGCAGGGTAAGGCAGCCACAGCTGCGGCCCCTGCCCCTGTGCCGGCAGTCGGGGAGCCGAAACGGAAAAGGAAACGGAAGAAGAAGAAGAAGAAGAAGGTCGGCGCTGGTCCTTTACAACCAGCGTCGACGAAACAGCCCAAGGCACTGCCACCAGCGCCGAAGGCTATGAAGGAGAAATGGAGTGACGTGGCGAAGCGTGGCAAAACCAATGGGTCTGGTGCGGTGCAGAGGGCAACGCAGACCAGGAACCCGGCGGCAAAGCTGCGCCCGCCACGCACGTCGGCCGTCGTCCTGACTCTCGAGCCTATTGCTCGGGAGAAAGGGTTTACGTACATGGACGCGCTCAATAAGGCCAAGTCGTCCATTGTCTTGACCGATCACGGCATACCGCCTCTAAGCTTCCGTATTTCGCAAGCTGGGGCGCGTATGCTGGAGATCAAGGGTCCAGACAGTGTTGACAAAGCCGACTTACTGGCGGAAAAGATAAGGGAGGTACTACCGGCGGAGTTCGTCCGTGTCACCAGGCCGTCGAAGTGCGCAGAAATGCGCATTTCCGGCCTCGACGACTCCGTCACTTCGGACGAGGTAGCGGAGGCGGTCGCGCGCATCGGCGGATGCTCGATCGACTCCATCAGGTATAGCGAGGTTCGCACAAACCTGATCGGAGTCGGCTCGATGTGGCTGAAGTGCCCGATCGCCGCCGCCAAGGAGGTAGCACTGGGGGGCACGCTGCTCGTAGGTTGGACCTCGGCAAGGGTCCACCTGCTAGAGCGCAAGCCCTTCGTGTGCTACAAGTGTATGGAAGTGGGACACGTGAAGGCGAAATGCCCGTCCCAGGTGGACCGCAGCGATAAGTGTTATCGTTGCGGACAGCCTGGGCACGTGGCCAGCTTATGCTCTGCCCCGGCTTGCTGTATGCTTTGCGCAGCAGCAAACCAAAAGGCGGATCACAGGATGGGAGGCAAGGGTTGTAACGCCCTCAAGCCCAAGCCCAAGCAGAGGTTGGGAGACGGAGCGAGGGTGGATCGTAAGACCACTTCGACTCCGGCCCGCCCTGCGAAGGCAAAGGCTAAGGACATGCCGATGTCTGTTGACCCTGGGCCTAGTGCCCCGGGTCCGGGACGTCGGTGATGTCGGGATCGGCGGGTGACGAACGGGGGTTCGTCGTCCGCACGCCAATCGATCCCCCAAGCGGGTCGGCGCACTGGGTGCCTGGTGCGCTGATACCGAGAGGGCACGTCCTGACGAGGACGTAAGGAAGAGTGCCGCGCCTGCGGGCTGTGGCTGCCGCGGACAGGGATACGGAGGAGTCGTACCACGTACCCGCGTCCCTGTCGCGATCGCGGAAGAGAAGGGGCACCCCAGGTTTTTAGTGAGTATACCGCCTCACTTTAGGAGGTGGGAGTCTCACATATCCTCCGGCTCCCCCCGGGGCTGGAGGAATCCGTAATTTGGATTTTCCTGGGTTAAAAAAAAAAAAAAAAAAAAAAAAAAAAAAAAAAAAAAAAAAAAAAAAAAAAAAAAAAAAAAAAAAAAAAAAAAAAAAGGTTAGGTTAGGTTAGGTTAGGTTAGGTTAGGTTAGGTTAGGTTAGGTTAGGTTAGGTTAGGTTAGGTTAGGTTAGGTTAGGTTAGGTTAGGTTAGGTTAGGTTAGGTTAGGTTAGGTTAGGTTAGGTTAGGTTAGGTTAGGTTAGGTTAGGTTAGGTTAGGTTAGGTTAGGTTAGGTTAGGTTAGGTTAGGTTAGGTTAGGTTAGGTTAGGTTAGGTTAGGTTAGGTTAGGTTAGGTTAGGTTAGGTTTTTTTTTTTTTTTTTTTTTCTACCGAGGGTGTGAAGGAATCCTCATGGATACCACAGGGCACGGGCCCTGTGGTTATGTCCGACTCCGCCACTTCCGCCATGGCGACCTACGGACTAAACCTCCCTCCCTTTCTAAGAACTGCCTGCTGCATCGTAAGCAGCACCATTAAATTCATAAATTAAAATTAGCATTAACATAGAATGAGACATTTTTTTTTTTTTTTTTTTTTTTATATATATATATTTAATTTGATATATATATTTATACATATTTTTTTTTTTTATTTTTTTTTTATTTTTTTATTTTATATTATTGATATACATATATATATATATACGCAGACACATACATGTCCATGCGCATATACACATATATACGTATACACACACATACACATACATAAATACACACATCCAACATATATGTAAATATTTGTCAGACATGCAAACATTAACATGCAAACATTTGTCCGTTCATGCTTATGCTTAGCACTACAGCCTAGTATGACTGGTCATAGTAGGCAAGAGACATAATACGAACAAGGTCGACCGGCATACGGTCCTATATACCTATAGGCCGCAGACACACACGGGGCTAGGTCCGTTTGATTTGACTATAATACATAAACAGCAATTTCACCAATATTAAGCGCTTCGCAAATTATTATACCTCATATAGCAATTGCGGAATCAGCAGAGTAAATTATCGAATTCAAGATATAATGAGATTAAATAAAAGATTCACAGCGAATCCTGAATACTAATAAACTTAATAAGCCAGCTCATAACATTTAATTGGAAATAATAAAATTGACATATAAAATGCTAACCATTACGGAAATTATAAAATCCATAATACTATTATAACGAATAATACAATCTATAATAATTACAAATATAAATACATTTCATAATCGAAAGTGTTGTAATATTATAAATTCATTCAACACATTAGAAAATTCTCTTATAATTGATAATAATATGAATCAATAAATTTCATTATATATCATCTATTATAATTACAGATATAAATACATTTCATAATTGAAAGTGTTGTACTAGTATAAATTCATTCAACACTTTTGAAAATTCTCTCAAAATTGAAATATTATGAATGATCATAACAATGTCAATAAATTTCATTATCGAAATTATTTGATAATATAAATTCATACAAATACATTGATACATTAGACACATTAGAAAGAACTCCCTCATGATTAAAAGCGAGATTAACTACCAATAGACATGCATAAAATAGATTTCAAAATAAATTAATAATGAACGCAATCGCTGATGCAAAATCAATAATTACCAAGCCTCAAATAACAATCAGCATACAGTTGAGCCATTAGCCCTTGCCGCGACCCTGACAACGGAGTCAGCAAAAGCAAGGAAGGGCAGCCGGAGGTTATCATCCTCCATGACCTGCGCCAAGCTGGTGCTCGCCAAACTGATTCCCAGCTCTGCCTCGCAATCTACCCTTCTACTCCCAAATCTAGGACACTCAAGTAACACGTGCTCCACGGTCTCCTCCGACACGTCATCGCAAATACAAAGGGAAGTCTGAGACAGCTTAAAACGATGCAAATATGATCTGAAACCCCCATGTCCCGTAAAATACTGGGCCCTCAGATTAGTTATTTTAAGCTGCCTTAGAACCCTGTGCGCGACTCTTACACTGGGGAAGAACTTACGCGTGAGCGCTCCCGTCACTGCCGTCTGATACCTCAGCTGCCATGACTCCAAGGTAGCCTCCCTTATGAGGTGCCTGGCAAAGGACAAAGGAAATGCGTCGTAAGCCGAGGATTGCCTATTCCGCAATGCTGCCTCCTTGGCAAGCTCGTCGGCCCGCTCATTTCCCAGCACCCCAGCATGAGCACGCACCCAATAGAACTCTACAGTGCCACCTCCTTCACTGCACCGGTCAATGTGCGCCCGAATGTCAGCCACTATTGGGTGCAAGCACTCAGGATCCGATACACACTGGAGCGCTGAGCGCGAGTCACTTAAGACAACCGCTCCCGCCCCATGCCCTCTCCTCCGAGCCATCATCTCTAAGGCCTTCCTAATGGCACACAGCTCCGCTTGAAACACACTGCAGTAGCTTTCCAGTCTAAACCCCGCTCTAGCTGTTTCGTGTCCATTCGCCCAACGTGAGACTGCACCACCAACCTTCCCCTCCAGCTTGCTCCCATCAGTATAATAGAATGGCAGAGAACTGCCGATGTTACGCAACTCAGCCTCAGTCTCGACAACACCAAACGGTATGCACTTCCTACAGGCCGGATGAGGAAGGCTGAACGGGCTGATCCTCTTCTGCAGAGTTCGGCCGGGCAATCCACTTAGTGGTTTCCCTCTCTTCACTCTGAACAACTCCAACTGCTCCTTAGCCCTTAGATCCAGTGGCAATATACCCGCTAGCAGTACGCTAGCAGTCAGAGAAACCGTCCTGTGTGATTTTGACACCATAATCGCAAACTGCCTCGTCAGACGATCCAATCTCTGCCTCAGCTGCCTAGTATCCGCCGACTGTGCCCAGGCACCCGCAGCATACAACACCGTAGGCTCTATGACAGCAGTGTATATCAGCCTCACTATGTCAGCGTTCAAACCCCACTGAGCGCGAGCAGCTCTAGAGACCACCTTATAAATCTGGCATGCCTTAAGACTGACGTGGTCTATGTGCTTAACGAAATTAAGGTTCCTATCAATGACAAGTCCCAGCACCTTGAGACTATCTGAGTAAACTAAAACCTCCTGACCAATTAGCAACCTAGGCACATCGTATTTTAATTTGTTGGTCACGATAATTGCCTGGGTCTTCTCAGCAGCAAACGTCATCTTATTCTTGGCCCCCCACCTCAAAATTACTTCCAGAGCCAAATTGGTTGACCTTTCCAACTCAACAGCCGACGCACCAGTTGCAACCATTAGTATGTCGTCCGCGAAAGCCTGGACATTCACACCGAGGGATTCTGTCTCTTTCAACAGGGGGTCAAGTTGAACGTTCCACAAAGTGGGACCGCAGGTGGAACCCTGAATACAACCCCTGCCAGTGGACTTAACCACCTCTGAACCTGCAAATTTCAGAACAATGCTCCTGCCATCAAGATAACTGTGGAACATCCTCTGCATGGCAACGTCCACACCCAACTCCTTTAACTGCCCAAGAATCGCTGGCCACCACGCATTGTCAAACGCTCCTTGGATATCGAGAGATATGACCACCACAATCTTTTTCTCTAAAACGCCCTTTCTCACCAAAGCAAGTGCATCAACCAGGGCATCTTCAGCACTAACTTGAGGCGTGAAGCCATATTGCTTCGCGCTCATCTTACTTTCCCTGCCCAGCTGCCACTGCAGACGGTTAACAAGCATCTTCTCCAATACCTTACCAAGCACCGGGAGAAGACCAATAGGGCGGTATGACCTTGGTAACAAGCAGTCTTTTCCTGGCTTCGGGATCACCTTGACGGTAGCCTTCTTCCAACGCTTGGGGAAATAGCCCAACACCAGACATCTGTTATACAGCGCCAACAACGCATCCGGATGTGACATGTACGCTCGGTAACAAATGTCTGCCGCAAGACCATCCCCCCCCGGTGCTTTCTTGGGATCCATTCTGCGAAAAGCCGTTCTCACTTCCTCATGAGTGAATTCCGTCACCTCACCACCAAACCCGACCAACTCAAGCCTATGCTGCGCAACCAAGCACCGCAATTCCCCTTGTTCCTCGCTATCCAATTCCGGGTCATCCTCCGGGTAAAACGTGTCAGCTAGTACACTTGCAGAGCCAAGTGGCGTGAGGATGGTCCCATCCAATGGAGATTTCAAGAGTCTATCATGCCCGCTAGCTGAGCAGCTCCTGACTATCCTATATGCCTTCTTCCAGATGTCCTCCTTCCCTTGCCCTGTGCAAACATCCTTCCAACTGGCTGTCATTTCCACCTGTATCCCTTCCTTGTAGGTCTCCTTGGCAAGTAGGTATTCCGCAATAACCGCATCCCTTCGCCCCGCTCTAGCATTCTTAATCCGCTTCCTCTTAGTCATCATATCCCCCTTAAGATTAATCAACCGCTCATTCCACCACGGCATACCCTTAAGAACTCTGGTGGACACTGGCGGGATTGCAGCACGACAGGCCGTGTGTATGTCCCCCTCGAACTGTTCCACATCCCGCTCCAATCTCTCAATCGGGTCATCCTGTACATCATCCAGGTGCCTGAGTACAAATTCTTCCCTGAATTTACTCCAGTCAGCCTTGACTGTGTTGTAAGTGCGAGTAATTGATTTTTTGGCTAACTGCTCCTGTCCCTTAGTCAATCTGATCCGAAATCTGATCGCTCGATGATCCGAGAGCCCAACAAAGTCAGGATCCACCCTCCAATCAGTAACCCGATCCAAAATCCCTACTGAGCACGCCGTCACATCCACCACGCTAGAGTAGAGTGTTGCCCCCCGGTACTGATGAAACGTAGGTATCGCCCCCTCATTAAGTATTTGGGCACTAAGCTCTCCCATGGTCTCTGTGAAAGCCAGTCCCCTACCATCTTCAACCTCACAACCCCACCAGGGACTAGAGGCATTTATATCACCCCCAATAAGCAAATTCCTCCCTCCAGTAGCCTCGGCCGCCCGACGCACCACTAACAGGAACGGTTCAATATCAGCACTACCCTGCATGTACACACTCATAACATTCAAAAAGAAGCCCCCATATTTTAGCACCACTCCTACAACATTTCCAGTGACATGCTCCGAATTCTCAATGACATCGAACCGTGCATCAAGAACAACAACTGCTGCTTTAACCGGATTCGCGAGATCCGCGCCCCTTTTCTGAACAATACGATGATTTGCCGTTAGATACCCTTTCGACCCAACATATGGTTCCTGTAGGAGCAGCACTGAAACTTTTTGCCTCTCGGCCTCATTTAGGCATTCCTTAGTTGCCGCCAGACCACGACCGAGGTTAACCTGCACAACTCTGACCAATTCATCTGAATCCTGGGTGCCCTTAACAGTATCTTACCCCTTCTCGCGCTAGCCTATCCCATCTCTGCCATACTGAGCAGTCCGCACTGTAAGCTGGATGCCCGGCATCAGCAGCCCGATCTCCAGCTCCAGTAGACTGACAATTGACACAAGAAGGCGGCCCGTTCCTGCGGGGGCAGTCACGCGTCTCATGGCCCTCTGCACAATAGCCACACTTAGCCTGCTCCGCCTTGCACTCGCGCGCACGATGCGAAAAGCCCATACATCTGTAGCACTGCAGTAGAGGGGACTGATCCAACGCTGGTACAATTTGATAACCCAGGCGTACCCTACGACCCTCCATACTGCTCCAAACCGCTGGACTTACTTCCAGTATGACATTCTGAACCGCGCTATTCCGTCCCTTAGTTCTGCGAACAACCCTGACGCGCAAAAGATCCCGAGACACACCCGCTGTTAAATCCGTATTCTGGCGCAACAGAGCCTCGGCAATCCGGGCATCACTCATGTCCGGGGTAACTCCAATCAAGCGAAGTAAGGGGTCTTTTGTCTTCGCTGTCTTTACCGAAAACTTGCTGATCCCATCAAATTAAGTTCCCGTTCGGAGCCTACTGAAATAGCTACTTTGCCTCCCCTGCATCTACGCAACCCATTAACTCCCACCCCCAACTCTACCACGTCCACACCCTCCTTAATTTCACCGATAATTTGCTGCCCCGTTTGACGCGGATCCGCTGACTCAACGATCATTGTGTAACGGGGAGAGATGTTGCTGTTGCACACTACTGCACCAGACACTGCGCTGGACTTTGCCGCAACACGGCGCCGCTGACGAGCCTGCTCAACTCCCGAGGGAGCAGCTGGAATTGCACCCTGCGGAGAGTCCATGTTCGTCCGGACATCCCGAACCAGAGCTCTAACCTCGTCCGCCAACTGTTCTTCTACCAATGGAGGACGACCAACCGTCGCCTCACAGTCACGCCGCAGGTCTGCCAAATCTCCGGCAACTTTGTCAAGCGACCGTACCACGTCCTGCGTAAGTACTTGGTGTGCCACCTCGGTCCGGCGACCTAGAGCATCCAACCTATCGTTAATGCTCTTGTGCGCAGCAGCAACCACCCTATACTCCCTGCGACTCTCGTTAAGCGCATCCTCCAGAACAAGCGTGTGAGACCGCGCCTGCCGCGCCATGTCCCTAGCATTGATCAACCTACTCTGGCTCAACTGAGCCTTTAACCGGTTCTTAGACTCCGACATGGACAGTACCAGGCTTTGTAGGGAAAGGATGTTCGCCACCACCATCTCACGAACCTCCTTTTTAAGGTTACCCGCGGCTCTGCTCTCCAGCGCAGTCTTTGCGGCCAAGACAAGCCTTCCCGCCTCAACGACCTCCGTTGAAGATATGCTGTCCAGACTCTGCCTAGTTGGCTGATCATCAACGGGATCGGAAAAAGAGGCAGTCTCGCCTCCGATGGGCCTCAAAGGAAGAGAAAGGCAACCCTCTCCAGACGCCTCAACAATGCCATCTCGAAGCAAAGGCTTTGCCGGTGAAGCGCCCGGCCGAGAGACGGAGCTCGCCGCTGACATATCAGCTCCTCTATCTCTGTCTCCGTGACCTCCCGACCCCAACAGCGTACCCTGCGCTTGTGCTGACTCCATTGAGGAAAATAAAAATAAATAAGC